>OY755050.1:4412491-14412491 GCA_963576755.1 Noctua janthina | reverse complement strand
GTAAATAAAGTAATGAATGTTGAATTCACTTTAAAGAAGGCAAATTAAGAAAGTTATAGATCTCATTTTTCGATTCTAGGATTTGTCTTCGAGCTGAAAAAATCACGGCTTTAGTATTTATAACAAAGTAAAAACGAAAAATATCACGAGTAAGTAGGCTTTGCAAGATAACGAGTAATCGAACAACATATAAAATGCTCTTGGTGAAGCAAAAAGGAAGATATTTTAACGAAGACTATCTCCATAACGCCAATACTGCAGTTTTCAAATAAATACGTGACACTGGTTACCAATCTTGTTTACAACCGCTGCCTCTACTCGCTGTGGTACTCAAATAGATCAGCTTTTCTATAACTTCCCTTGTGATGCTGGATGTTACAACTCCTTCTTCAGTTAGTTACCACCGTCATAGGTGTACTTTTGAGACGTTATTAGCCATTAAACCGTGAACTCAATTAATAGGTGCATGGTATCAAACAAAATTTAAAAAAAACTTATTTATTTCAAACCACAAAGTCCACAGGCAAGGCAAGGTTGTTAGTAACAAGAATTTTGCTTATAACTAATGTTAGTAATTAAAAAGAAGAAATTCCGCATTTTTTGACCTATATCTAATTAGCAGTCTTCCCTTCCCCAAACCGGTTGTAACCGGTTTAGTTTGAGTAACTTTGCATAATATGTCATTTTGTGTTTTAGTGTCTGGTATCTGTTGTAAAGGTAGCGGTTGGTGAGTGTCGTTATTTTGTTTTGCGCAATATTTTATAATTATGATGAAATAGGTAGGTACAAAGTACCTACTCAATGTTGCCAAGTACTTACTGGAAACTACTCGGCAAAATTGGATAAATAGTTGAGGATAATTGATAATCTGATAAAATAACTTTGGGTACATCTATAGATATTTCAAAAGAATGTCACTTTTCGTATCTTTCTGTGACCGCATTGTTCTTCTTATCTACTTCACGGATTTTAATGCAGTTTCGATCAAAATAGAGAATCTTTTCCGAAAGGTTTAAGTGTATGACAACATGATATATTTCTATATTGAACTTACATGAAAAACACAATTACTTGTCGCTTGTACCTGCAGAGTTCGTTAGAATAGATGGCTCTACTTGTTTTTATGTTTTTACGAAATCAATACTCGTAGCTGCAAGTATTTTTTTACATACCTAACTATGAAGTTGCAACTATAAAAGTTTGAATTTTTTAGGGTTCTGTACCCGAAGGGTAACCAACGGGCCCCTATTACTAAACCTCCGCTGTCCTTCCGTTTGTCTGTCAGCGAGCTGAATATGATGATCCGTAAGAGGAAGACAGTTGAAATTTTCATTGTAAGTGTTTCTATTGCCACAAAATAATAATAAAATAAATTAAAAACAAAAGGGGGCTACGATGGTACGGAACCCTTCATGCGCGAGTCCAACTCGCACTTGGCCGGGATTTTTTAATTCTTATTTAGAAAATCTTTGTCACACTTCTTGAACTGTTTACAACGATAGGTTTTGTACTGACGGCGACGTACTCGCAGTACATCTAACCATATGTGGGTTAATCATTCATATTTGGAATCATGAAGGACGAATACCTGATATGTCAGTGTGGGTCTCGCGCAAAGAATAAATCACGACGAGACTCTACCTACTTAAGCCGTTAAGTACGGTACGTTAATGTTTTCTTCATTGTTTGTCTTTTTATTTTAGTATATCCGTGTAAATTTCTTCTCTCTTCTTGTCAACAACCATCGTCATCTTCACCACCATCTTCCTCTCACCAACAACCACACACTTCTACACCATTATCCTTCTCTCCTCAATCAAAAAATTGAAAAACGTTCAAAAAGAAAACAAATAGGACCGCTGCCCGGGGGCGATCGCCGGGGCGCACCTGGAGCTGAGGCTGGGTGTCTCAGCATGCGAACCGTCAGCGGCGAGGAGTTGAACAGGCGGGCTCTCACCGACAAAGATACTAAAGCCGAAATCATTGACGATGGGGACCGACTGACGGACAGGACAGACACCCCTGTTGAACCGTATAGTCAAAGCACAGTCTCATACACACCTTCTAGGCGATCATCACCATCTATAACATCGTCACCAACACTTTCATCACCCCCCATTATTAGTTTAAATACAGTCACACACACTCCGACCTTGAATGTTGCGCGGGGGGTATCTACATTTTTGCCCGCGTCCACCAAGGCTGGAAAAGCAAGAGTTCGCATGAAATGGAGTAAAGAAGTAAATCTATTTATCATGCGTACCTACTTTTATATCACTAAATTAAAGACCGACATGACCACCTATAGACAACAATTTCATAAGCTTTTTACACGACAATACCCCGAGATAACCGTATCAGAACAGAGAATTTGAGATCAGAGAAGAGCTATAGTTAGAAATAAGCTTTTATCTAAAGAAATAATAGACCAATTAAAAGAAGAGACACGAATACAACTACAAGCAGATGACGATGCTACCTAACTATTACAAAATATAACCGATATTGCCCAACAACCCCAAACACAACCATATTCAGAATTACAACCTAGTATTCAATCTCAACTATACAATCAATCGCAAGCTAACACGCAAACATCACACATCCACACAAACTGAATATATAACCATTACGCTAGAAAATAATATTGAGACCTTAGTCGTCCAAAATCATAACCTAAACACAGATACATACATCCAAGAAATACATGATAAATTCAGAACAACCCTCGCACAATACTCTGGGATGGATCCAGCAATTCGACCAAGGTTACCTAAACTCCGATATGGGCCTAATCATTTCTGCTTGGTTAACTTATTTATTGAAAACATACTAAACCAATTTATTTCCGACGAAACACCACTTATTGATATACACACACTTATATATTTTACAGCAGTAGTTAAATCTAAAGAACTTAACTTTAAAATCACACAAAACACGGGAAACATAAGACCAAAACAATATCAAGCCAGCATGGCAACAGAGGTTAGAAAAAGACAGAAAAATGAAGAGCAGATATTGGTAGACTTACACAATACATTAACAACAACAGATCAGGTAAAGTGGTTAGGAGAGTTGAGGCTATTTTTAGAAGCCATTTGATCCATACAAGGCACGAGCATAACAACAGAAAACCAGAGGAGTTCTTAAACACTATAAAACAAAAGCTGGCGCTTAAAGTTTATAGGCTCAGAAGATATAAAAAAGCACAACAGCGCAAAAACGATAACGCCATATTTGCCACCAATGAAAAAATATTCTACAGAAACCTAAACAAACCAAACACTGACACAAATTACGACCACAGAACCACAGGCACAATCAGGTGGCCTCACTCATACAAGACACGAACACTCCATACTACAATTACAAACCACAAGTCACCCTCGAAAATGATACTCATAAGCTTTACTATGACCGCGCCATTCTCACCGACAGGACAATTCACTATAATAGACCGGATATAATACTACAAGATAAAATAAATAAATTCACTTACTTAATAGATATCACAGTTCCCAACACACACAACATACAAAAAACAATCACAGAAAAAAATAGTAAATACGCAGAACTCAAACAGGAAGTAATAGGAATAAGGCGCCAGGAAAAAGTTTATGTGGTCCCGATAGTCCTCTCTACAACAGGTGTTATCCCGAATCACCTAGTCCATAGCCTCAAATTACTAAGTCTAAAAGAAACTCTCTATATCACCCTACAAAAAGCTGCAATTTTAAATACATGTCGAATTGTCAGAAAGTTCATGCAAATAGAAGAAAACGAAATAGGACCTCATCACAACACACCCTAAACATAACAAACCACACGCTGCATTTACTTTGGTTTAGGCCCGTAAATGTAGTTGGAAGTACCAGTAAGCTGAGAAGCAAAAGCACATCCCAAAAATAATAATAATAATCTGTGGCTCGAGTGTCAAATCGAATTGACGTTTATTTTTTCTGTCCGATTTTAATTTAATTAATTTAATATTTTTTACCAAATTACCTCACAAAACTAATTTACAAGCAAAGACATTAAATTATACTACACAATAGACGGGACATAACGAAAAAAATCGTTATCCGATACATTTGTCCTAGTGGACAAAAGTCGCTCAGTCTAGTGTGGTACGTATGCATGTTAAGTCGCATTCGTGTCAAACTGTCAAACAAAAGAAAAATATTTTCTAAGAAAATATGCCGAGTTGCGCATTACGGTATTGTAAATCTCGTTATGGTAGAACGACTGGATCTAACTTCGGTTTATTTTTGTAAGTATTTGTTATATTTACTCAGTAATTAGAATTAAATAATTTTAATAAATAGTTCTAGAACATATGCTAATTTTGTAATAAACGCCCTCTATTGCTAAATAGTTTTACTACTGAATTGCAGAGATGTGATGTTGTTTATCGATTTTGTTATCGATATTTTATGAGGTAAATAATAAATAACACTTAAAAAATAATACTGTTTGAACATAATCATATCATTTAATTTAAATGTCAATAAAGGATCAAGTATTTTATATTTATATTTAATTTTGAAGGAACCTAAGATTTTATTTTAATTAATCATTACTTCATTAGTCATTGATGTAAAAATTGTACGGTATCTCAATAACTTTTCTAACAATTTGTCATGATATGACGCCTGTTATCTTAGTCATCCTGCGACCACGACCGCGAAGCTGCAGTGTTTAATTTATAAAATAAAACACTAAAATAATAAATTTAAAGATGCGATGTAATCTGGTTAAAATTTGTTTTGTTGATTCTTTATTAGGTAAGATATTGTTAACGACTTTTAAAAATATGTTAATGGATAAATAAAAATAATTGTATTATTATTGTACTTATTGTAATTTACTTTGTAACTGTGTGTGTAATTTTTTTTGTGAAATAAAATATTTATATATCTATTACTATCTTTAATACTAATTTAGTAATATGGATCTAATGGATGTTTGGCATTTTTTTCAATCTATTCAAATGTTAAAAAAAATTGTCTTGAAACTTTTATTAATATTTTCGATACCTTGTTATTTAAATGGTAACATCCCCACACAAAGTTTCTAGTATGCTATTCAAAGCTAGATGGCGTTACTGACATTTGGTGTCCCCAATAGCCGCTCTAATTTTGCTATATTATGCTAGATGGCGTTACTGAGACAAGGGATCACAGTTTTCTATGACATTTCTTCGCATAGCCTCTCTATAGTATAATTTTAATCTCTTTGTTTACAAGCATAAATAATGACAAAGTAAAAAACTTACCAAATAAAAACTGAAAACGACTCAACAAAAAAAGGCAAATACAAAAAAAAATTGATGAAGATGATAAATTGAAAAATATACCGATGCTTACAAGATACCGAGCCAAACAAAAACAAGAGGCACACCCACCATCTCCGGCCTCGTCGCTCAGCGCCACATCCGTGAGCGCTGCGTCACCGGTCGTTGCAGTTGCGTCGAGCTAGAGTGACGAGTTTTTCTCCCCGCCGTCGACACCACCGCCACCACGACGAGGAAGAGGACGGCCACTAGCGGGCTTGGGACCTCGAGGCCAACAGGCCACGAACAGGGTCCCCGCTGCCGGTGGAAATGTGTCGCGCATTCGATGAACGCAGTCCATGAAAGAAAATGTAATGCGCGCATATTACGGGGCTACATAGGGAGGAATTAACCTCTCAAATAGACTCAGACAGAACTAGACGCCCTGGATAGGAGGGTCCGTACATTGTTGACGGCATATCGAATGCATCACCCGCGTTCTTCTGTTATGAGACTGTATATTCCGCGGAGGTGTGAGGGTCGAGTCTTTTTAAACGATAAGACTCTCCACAATCGCGAGATATGCAGTCTCAGGGAATATTTCCTTGAAACCGCCGTGGGGATGCTTCGAGATGTGGTCGCGGTGGACAAGGGGCTTACCCCGCTCTCCTTGGCTAAATAGAACTGGCGCAAACCTGTAGTGATTGACACTAACGACCGCATGGAGGTATGGCAAAGTAAGGAACTTCACGGACGCTTTTTCCAGGCCCTGTATGTGCCCGGTGTAGATCTATCAGCGTCTGTAGCCTGGCTAAGTTCCGGGGACCTCTTCGGAGAAACCAGCATAATCATGTTCCTAGTGGAGCTATGATTGAAAAAAGGCATATCATATGCACTATGAAAGATCTGGCAATCCGAACTCAGTCCGCACCTCAACAGATTATTGCAGATACCATCAGCACCGCATCAATCGAGGCAGCTGGAAAATTGCCAACAATGCCCTCCTTGAAAACGTGCATTAATAGGAGTCGTAATGCTAATATTTCTGCCCCAGCCAACCCTCATTCTCTTGTGAACCTTGACATTCCTGAAACATACACCAAAAGCTGTCGAGATGAGCCATTTTTAATATACGATACTGGTCCAAGAGAGGATAGATTCCTAATATTGCTACAAAAAAGAATTTAGAAATTTTAAAGCAAACACGTGATTGGTTTGCTGACGGAACTTTTAAGGTGACACCACCTCTCTTCAAACAATTACATTCCATACACTGTCTTTATCAGAATGAAGTTTGAAGCCATTAAGTCACAAGAAGCAGACTTGCAACCGCTGTCTATCATGACTGATTTCGAACAGGCCTCAATTTTAGCTTTAACCCTTTTCTTGACAATGTATCTTGTAAGATACATAATGTTTTTAAAAAATACTTTTATAATCCATGTAAAACTGAACGTTTACTTATTTTTCTTTAAACTATACGTTTCTGAACGCACACCAGTGACACAATAACAGCTTACGTCAACTACTTTTTCAAAACTTGTCAAAATGGCGAACCGGTTGAGTGCAATCCCGCGGAAGAAGGTAAGAATTTATTATTTTTGATAGTTTTTCTTTTAAAATTGCATGAGGAATTGGTGTTATAATATTTCATATCTGGTTTCGTTTACGATTTCATAGTTTATGGTGGTGAAGATACTTTCCGGTATGATTCGCTAACCCCTGAGGAGTCCAGTTTTGGTCTTGGTGCTAAGGTAGTTCGGGCTCTGTGTAAAAGTATACCAGACCGTGCTTGTTCTGTGGTATATTTCGATAATTTTTTTACAAGTTTAGCGTTGGTTAACAGACTGCGAGGAGCGGAAAAAAAGTTTTTTACAGACAAAGCTCTGAAAAAAAAACCTAGAGGCTCTCATTCGCAAGTTGTCTGTAACAAAAATAAATTATGTGTCGTCAAATGGTACGACAACAAATGAGTAACCACAGTTAGTAGTTATGTGGCTACTGAGCCTGTCAGTACCATACAACGTTATGACAAAGTAGCGAAAAGAAGAATAGCGGTACCCTGCCCGGAAATTATTAAACATTATAACGCCCATATGGGGGGCGTAGACTTAGCAGACATGTTAATCGCCCTGTATAGAACGGACTTCAGAGGCCATCGATGGTATTTGCCATTAGTGTCGCAAGTCCTAGATATTTGCGTAAATAATAGCTGGGTTTTATGCAGACGGCATAGTGCGGGAAAGATAATGGCTCTAAAAAATTTTAGGTACCAAGTAGCACAGAGCCTCCTGAAAAAGGGCCGAGGAGATACGGTCGACAACTGTGAAGTTTCTGGACCAACTCCGTCGAAAATAATACAGGCACCTGTAGCACCACGACCTCCACCGGATGTAAGGTACGATGAGGTCGGCCATTTTCCGCTGTTTGGTTCGAAAGGGCGATGTAAATTTTGTGTCAAGGGCCAAACTACGGTAATATGTGCCAAGTGCTCGTTACGCTTATGTTTTAAGCCAGAAAGAAATTGTTTTGTGAAATTCCATACTGATAAGTAATTATTTCAGCTAATAGTTCACCTCAAATGTGTCGGTAACTTAATTATTTTCTTTTCGTTTTAATTAATCTTTAAGTTGATTTTGGTTTTATAACTATAATTGTTACTTCATGCAAATTTTAAACATAAATATTATTAAGAAATTTTTGTGTATGTTATTTCTTCAAACCTGGCAACGTATCCTCAAAGACACTTACACATAAGGTCAAAGTTTTTTGCTAAGCTGGCAATGTATCTTCAAAGATACATGTAGAATCTCATTATCTGGTCATGTGGGATTTTTTAATATATTTTTTCCTAGATCCTAGGTTCATAATTAACATCATATTTACAAATTATTTGAAAATATATATATATTTTTTTTTTGCCAAGAATAGGGTTAAGGGACAGTTTTCCCGCAGCATCCTTGCGAGGCTGCTTTTTTTCACTTCTCACAAAGTGTCTGGCGAAAGGTACAATCGGAAAAAGACGTCTTGCGTAACTATATACACACACCTGATTTCGCATTGTATATTCAGTTACGTGCTTTAACCTATGTTCCATCTGAACAAGTTATCAACGCTTTTGACGAACTGCTCGAATCTCATATTTTATTAAGCATAATATTTTAAGTTTGCCTTCCTTATTTGTATATAAAGTAGCTAATTTTGTTCAAACGAATCCAAAATTATTAAGCTAGAAATAGTTAGGCCGAGCACGGCACTGATGCATAAAAGTATTTTCTATTTGGCACCAATTATCTATAATAAAATCCCTAATCTTATTAAGCAGTTACCAACTAGACTATACAAAATACAGCTTAAAAAAAAAATATTTTAGCGAAATGCTACTACAGCTTATCAGAATTTTTAAACGAGTAAAAAACAATAGTTACATCGGCAATTAAGTTAGGTACGACATTTCTTATTTTAATATTTTTAGTTAATAACGTCTATTTTTTTAACCCTTTCGTTGTCTAAGCCTTTTTTTTAATTTTATATCTTTTATAATAATTAATATACCCTATTGTATAAGCCATTTCTCGTAAATTTAATATTTTAAGGTAGAACCTTCTATTTTTTAAATTAAGTTACTACCTACTAGTTTTTTAGCCTAACATTTTTTTTTTGTACGCCGTTCCTATATGGCAAAACATGTTGAAACTTTATTTTTATTTATAAGACCTGTATAGTGCATACCATACCACTCATGTTTTTACAAAATAAATATATCTTTATCTTTATCTCAGTTTTATGTTGTGCATTCCGGCCTTCTCCGATTAGTCGTTGATTATTTCAAAGATAACTGGATCGGAAGGATGGAAAGACGGGGCAGGCGAGCTCCTAGATTCCCAATTGATCTGTGGAATACGTTTGATTCAGTTCTTCAGGGAATTCCCCGAACGAATAACTCCGTTGAAGGGTTTCACAGAGGATTTTCGTCACATAGCAGCCCACCACCCTTCGATATGGAAGTTTTTGGATGGACTTCGTCGGCAACAAATCTTCACGGAGCTGAAGCTCGAGCAAATTTTGTCTCGTGGACCTAGTCGGCCTAGATATAGGCAATCATCGGCAAGATTAAAAGATTTAGTCCAATCATTTGGGGAGAGTCCGCTCCTACATTACTTACGGGCTATTGCTGCTAATTTTAAGTTTCAACAGATTTGATTAAATACAGGGTGTAAACAGACCCTTGACATAGCCGTCAACCAAGCATTCTGTACATCAAACTAAGTAACTTTACGCAAAAATTATTGCTGGGTTTCGACTTTTTTTTTGTGGTGATAAATCACGTTTTACGGTAGGACTCGATGGAAAGCACTCAAAGCATTGTGATGATGGATGGATTGAATAGTACGGGGGTCGTGGAGGTGTGTTAAGTAAAAATTACTAATTACTAAATTACTTACATTAAAAACATGTATTTAAAAAAAACTTGTGTAAAAGTTGGAACTTTGACCCCCAATATCTCCGTAACTAGAAAGTTCTGGTCCTAAACGGGGTCTGGTCCTGGTCTAGAACAAAAAATGATCGCAACGACGGGGAGAACAAGTGCCTTTCGGCTATGTAAAGGGTCTGTTTACGCCCTTTATTAATAATAATAATTGTTTTTTAAAATAATAATCCCTTTTTCAGTTTGCGAGTTTTTTTTTATCAGGCAACTCAAAATCAAAATATTTTATTTCACATAGGCCTAGATGGGCACTTATAAAATGTCAACAAAAAGGTGCACGGTTCGGGTTGGTCGTTTCCTATGGAGAAGAACCGGCAAGAAACTCCATGGTTACTCTTTTCAAATCATTTGGTATTACAATATTATTTTGGTTACAGCATTTGTACGTAAGCATGGGGGGACAGCGTAGGCCCGACAATAACTCGTTGCTTACTACACAAAAGATGTAAAACAAAATAAAAAGTTAACAAGCAGCTATGAATCTACAAAGCCTACAATGTTCACACATTCACAAACAATCGATAAAAAAGAATCTATACAAAGGTAAGAAAATATTGTTAAATACTAAATTAATTTACAAAAAGCCGCTGTGAATGCTATAAAATTTATTTTTCCTGAAGTTGAGATTAAGGGCTGTCAGTTCCATATGACAAAAGCTGAAGGAGCAAAATAATTAAAATTAGACAAAACTAAACTCCAATACGGAGCACTGCACTGCTTTGCCTCTTCTACCCCGAAATCTAATTAATGATGGTTGGAATTACATTTTGGACGTTATGAACTCTGATGAAAAGTTAAACTCATTCAATAATTATATATTTAAGCAGTCGCTAAAAGATGAGAATGTATGAAAATGAATAAAGTGCCCCAAGGCGTCCACACCTTTAAATTAGCACTGCGCGTATAAGTCATCCTCATGAAGCAACTGAGGTGTTTTCTAGGAATTAATGAATATTATGATATCCAATTTCAGTGTCTTGCAAAGTTGCAACCTGCCACTTTACAAAATTTAAATGTGACCGATTTTTTCGAAAAGGCTTTTCAATTTGTCGATTAATATGAAATAGACCAGTCTCGTTATGCAACTCTTAGTTTTTACTACTCACCCTCTTTACTTAAGAGAACTTGCTGATCTAGGTACTAATCGAATCATTTTACGTCTTTAAGTTTCCCTGAAGTATGTACTGCAAATTTGTTTTTCTAACCATTCCTATGACTACGGCTGGTGCCAAGGATCTTCTTCAAAAAAATGACAAATCATACTAAGGAGTTTCTATGGGTGCAGAAAGGATAGGAATATCTCGTATCTCAAAAACTACACGTAGCATTAAAAAAATAAGTATGCAGTTGTAATCCGGGTACCCCCTATGCTAAAAATCAGTTATAGTTTTGGCGGCAACAAAACCACTGTAGACCTGTTATTTTTTATACGTCCGTACCCAAAACAACCTATATCTAACTAAGCAGTGTTTTACATCTTTCCAGGTTGTGTTGATATTCGGGACTAAATGGTGCTTGTAGACCTCATGAACTTTTTAATATAACAACAAGAGATATCGAAAATCATGGTAAATAGTTTCTCCCAAAATCACCCATACAAAAAACAATATTCAACGATCATTTAGGAAAATAATGGCTATTAACAATAACATTTCACAAACCGTGAAAAAGCCAACAAAATCTACTGTGTATAATTTTCATAATTGCTCCTTTATTAATTCAGTATTGTTTCAACAATTAAATGTTTGAATAAATAAAATACTGATCGTTCTATTATTTTATTTCTTCGAAAGTGTATTGAATGGTGTTTGTTACTGCAGTTCTCGGTTCTATAACAAAATTTCCCCACTTGTATCAAAATGTACCTACTATTACAAACTTCAGCAGTTTCTAATTTTTTAAGAAAAAATAATTCTTCTAGTTTTACCTATAGGTACGTCATTTGATAAATTCAAGAGTTAGTGTAGCTCTCAAGCAAGCAATAACTTTAATGGAAAAAAGTTCCACTTACAATAAAATGGCTAAAGGGGTTGGAAGATTTTTGTACGAAGCCTGCTCTTTGGGCCTGCCTAACTTCCGCCAATTTTTTTTAAGGACCATGGGCAATAATCTATGAAATCTGAGCGTAAAACCAACAGCATTGAAATATATCTCAAAAAGTAACTTTTCACTTCATACTAAATCCACAAGTAGGTGACGAAGCCGCCGGAGCAGAAGTGGAAGCACCTGAAGTATGGTGCCTTTTTATGTACATATTTTGCCAAAGATTTGGCAAAATATGTTTATTTTTTATTTTTTTGTAAAAGATTTGGGGAGCTCGTGGCTAAATAATAACAGCTGCTCAAGTCGATCTTTAGGTTAAGCCGTGCTTGCCTAGGTTGGTCTGTGGATGGGTGACCGACCATTACATACCGAGTTTCCTCCGTGCCTCGGAAAGCACGTTAAGCCGTTGGTCCCGGCTGTCATTTGTAGATCTTTGACAGTCGTTAGGCAGTCAGTGGCCCAAAAAGTCTGACAACCAGTCTTACCAACGGGTATCGTATTACCCAGTACTAACTGGGTTGTGGAGGTCAAATAGGCAGTCGCTCCATGTAAAATACTGGTATTCAGCTGCATCCGGTTAGACTGGAAGCCGACCCCAATATAGTTGGGAAAAGGCTAGGCAGATGATTATGATTTTGCCAAAGATTTGATCTAATATTTAAACTATTAATAAACCTATATTAACCAGGGTGTACCGGGTACACAGCCTTAACAGTAATTTAACAGTCTTTAGTCGATTCTATGACTTCGCCGGCCTAGTTAAGGTTAATTACTGCGGGCTTAGCTTTCGCTTTTTCAACTGTTCGAAAGAGATACCGTGGCACTGGAACACAAAGCGCAAAGAAGGAACATGGATGGGTTTTAGTCAGTATAAGTCAGACACTCCCTTCCGCTCCGCCCAGAGTGGAGGCGACCCTCTCATTTGATGATTTACCATAAAAAAAAGGTATTATTCTCTGAGATTCACGGTTGACCTTGCATTACAGTGACTATGGCTTAGCGTTGCGGGCTCTCTGCCCTCTATCTCAAAAACGGTTGGGCGTATGAAAACTCTTTCAATGAACAATTTGTCGCAAATATGCTCTACAATTTTGATGATACATGTTAACATCATAGGAGCTACAGAAACCGAGGTAATAGCCAAAAACTGATTTTTTGTGACATTTGACCTTGAAAACTGACGACGCAGACACGAGATTTTATGAGACTTTTGAGACAACTTTTAGAACACCAAAATGAAGGTGTATACGAGTTTCCAGCTTATTATCTCACATTCCGAGGTGAAGCCCTAATTTGACTGGACTACATGATCCGCTTTAAAAACGAGTATCTGTTTTAGTAAATTTTTCGACAAAATACAGGAAATTCCAACATTTTCTATTGGCTTTATCTCTATTTTGCGACGACATTGGTATTTGTCGCAATAGTATGAATTTGAGAACTTATTGTGAGCTATGATTTGATTTATGTAAATAAGGTATGTGTAGTTCTGTTGGACTTGCGCCCATTCGGACCAAGACTCCACGAATAAAAACAGTATTAATCTTTAACTCTAATAATACAAACAATTATTGTGTGAGACAAAATCTTCCTAAGCACGTTCCGTCTCACTTTTTTGAGATATGAGCTATCAAAGTTAGTCTATTCACTTATGGCGCCATCGAGATTTGGTTGACGACTGTAAAATACCATTGCCATTGACTACCGCGAAAATAACCACGACTGGACTAGCTAGATATTAAAAATCTTAAATTAAATGTATTCAGTAACTTTATTTGCCTACGCATAGTCTATCAAATAAGTTTTAACGTGAATGAAATCTTTCAGTAAATCGTTTTGGCTTGGTCAAAATGATTATGTTCAACACACTTGCTCGAAAAGTTGTCATTACTGCACCGGGTCAACATTCACAACACACGAGCCTTTTATTTTACGTTACCGCACCAATTTATGGCAATATATGTGCCATAGTTTCCCGCACCAGTGCGGATCAGTTTACCGCAGTGTCGAAATCGAAAGAGCCCAAATGCTGTAACTATAACAAGCACGGTCATTTCGCAAAAGTGGGAAGAAAGAAAAAGGATTTTATTTTACATTGCAACAATCTCAGGATTTTTGAGTTTTTTTTTACGTCTATACATTGTGCAGTAACAAAGATTAGATGTACAAATAGCCATGAATAATCAGCTTAAAAGTATCACAGTAGCGGACAGAGCTGACTGCACAGGGTGCCGAAGATGTTAGTGTGAAAATATCTCTAGGTGTCAAAACACAGTTGAAAAATATACTATCATGCGCTGGACTGACTGGACTCGTAGCTAAATTAATATCAGTCATTACTACAGTGAAAAGTGGGTACAGAGTGAACTTCAATGAGAAGGAATGCAGCATCAAGGATGTCAATAGAAAGTTCAAATACTCAGCTAAGTCAAGAAACTATTTCTATGCTCCGGACATACCTGCAGGTAAGGAATCTGTTCGCTTAACTTTTGATAATGTAATTTAATCGAATTACATAAACTTGTGATATCTGCAGAAGGACATTTGAATGTTACAGATTTACAAAAAAATACTAAGCTGTGCTGAAGATGTTATCCTGGATCAAGCTTTGTCAAGTTTCTC
Source organism: Noctua janthina (assembly GCA_963576755.1). NCBI lineage: Eukaryota > Metazoa > Arthropoda > Insecta > Lepidoptera > Noctuidae > Noctua > Noctua janthina. The sequence continues at coordinate 14,398,062 of OY755050.1, read as the reverse complement.
AGACAAACCGCATAATTTGTAAGACATATTTCCACAAATTCAGCTACCTAATAAATATTACACGATCCTTTTTTCCATTTTTGTCAAATTTTTTTGAGAATATATAAACTGTAAATACATAAAATATGATGCATAAACACTATGGGTAGTCCAAAAAATAATAAAAATAATATAAATAATTTATTTTTGTTAACAATTTAATATTACTCATCAAGAGTTTTGTACTTACTATACGCTTGTTTAATAATAATGTGTAGCGCTTAGGTGGTGTGGAATAATACTCCAGATGATGACGACGTAGTATATTTAAGTTGCAAGTGCTGAAGCTTATTGGAATGCCTGTATTTAGAAAAAGGCGGTCCCTTTTATACAAAGTTTGCTACACTACAATCAATGCATAGTGGGTACATTTAGAAACTTAGTTCGGGCACAATATTGTCGATGTACCCTACATACTAAAATGTTACTGTGACCGCGATCGGATGTGTGTTTTCATGTATTGCAGCTACAGTACTCCCCCCTTAGCGAAGCGTACGGGCATCTTGACGATCCTGCCTGATCTTGTACGTTGGTCGCTGGTGTTCGAGGCTGGAAGCAGGCTGGAGTGATCTTCAGTGGTAGCTGCAGCTGGTTGGCGTGTCTCAGTACTCGTGTATTCGTGATTATCTTCGATGTTGATAGTGTATGCCGGCTTGAGACGGTCGATCGATATGTTGCTCGATCTGCCTGGTAGCTGTATCGTGAAATACTTCTCGTTGCGTTCGATGACCTTGTATGGACCTTTGTATGGATGCTGCAGTGGTTTTCGGACGGTGTCATCGCGTACAAACACGTGGCTGCATGTTGGTAGGTCGTTGTGCACGAACATACATCGCTTGTTTGAATGCGGCTTGTATGTAGGTGTCAGCTTCGTAATCACGTCGTGTAACTGATCGACGTAGGTGTGGTCAATCTTCGTTGCGGCTGGTGATGGTGATATAAAATCGCCGGGTAGCCGTATTGCTTGGCCGTAGGTGAGCTGCGCGGCACTTGTGTTGGTATCGGTGCACGTGGCGGCTCGTAGCCCCATCAAAACAATAGGTAACTCGTTGATCCATTTGTTGCTGTTTGCTAGTCGTGTCATGAGTGCGGCCTTCAGTGTTCGGTGCCAGCGTTCGACGATGCCGTTACTCTGCGGGTGGTAGGCAGTAGTACGGGTTCTTTCTACTCCAAGTAGTTGTGCGAGGTCTTGAAATAGTCGACTTTCAAACTGTCGTCCTTGATCAGTCGTTATTTTTGTAGGACAACCGAAACGAGATATCCATGTTTCGTACAGCTTTCTTGCGACGATTTCGGCGGTTATCTCATGAAGGGGTACTGCTTCAGGCCAACGTGTACAGCGGTCGATCATCGTGAGTAGGTATCGATGTCCACACGAAGATGTAGGTAGTGGTCCAACAATATCAACGTGAATGTGTTGAAATCGTTCGCTCGGTGGGAATGCTGTGACGTCACTGTTGTTGTGTCGTTGAACTTTGGACAGCTGACACGAAGTGCATGCTTTCGTCCACTCGCCAATGTCTGTATTCATTGCTGGCCAAAAGTAACGATCTTGTATAAGTTTGCGCGTAGTTCGTATTCCAGGGTGACTTACATTGTGCACGGCGTTAAATGCGATGCGACGAAAGTCAGCTGGTAGGTATGGACGAATGTGTGACGTAGACGTTTCGCAGAATATTGGCTTGTTAGTGCCGGGTATGACGATTTTCTTGAGTTGAATATTTGTTTGTTGTGATAAGATTGGTATATTCCTGTCTTTTTCTTGCTCTTGTGATAATTCTTCGTAGTTGATTGGTGATGGTAATTCGATGGTTTCGATACGAGAGAGTGCATCGGCGACAACGTTGTTTACTCCGCTGACGTGTCGAATGTCCGTCGTGAACTCGCTGATAAATAACAGCTGACGCGTGCGCCGTTGCGTATCGTTATCGGACGGAGGCTTGCGTATAGCGTAAGTCAGCGGTTTGTGGTCGGTGTAAACAATAAGTTCTCTTCCTTCGAACATTTTTCTGAAGTGTTTGATTGCCATGTAGATTGATAATAATTCTCTGTCGAATGTACTATATCGCTGTTGTGTTTCGGAGAATTTCTTTGAGAAGTATCCAAGCGGTATCCATTTCTTGTTTACAAGTTGTTGAAGTACAGCTCCTGCGCAGGTATTTGATGCGTCGCACATAAGGGAGATGGCGTCGGTTGGTGATGGAGATGGATGAGCGAGTAAAGCTGCGTTTTGGATGCTAACTTTACACAACTCGAATGCTTGTGACGCTTCTGTGTTCCAGTCGATCTTTGTCTTGTCGCGTTTCTTCGAATTGTGCAGGAACGCGTTGAGAGGTGCTTGTATGTGGGCTGCGTTCGGTATGCTGTCACGATAGAAGTTTACCATGCCAATAAATCGACGTAAGTCTTCAATTGTCTCGGGTTTGGGGTAAGCAGTGATAGCAGTGACTTTATCTTGTGGTGGCTTGAGTCCGTTGCTCGACACTTGATAACCCAGGAACTTGACATTTTCTTTACCGAAGACGCATTTTGATGGATTTACTGTGATGCCATACTCGTCTAATCTGCGTAACACCTCCTGTAGATCTTCTATGTGACTGGTTTCATTATCTGATGCGACGATGACGTCATCAATGAATGGAAATGCGTAGTCTAACCCGATGAGTACTTGATGAATGAATCGTTGGAATGTCTGTCCAGCATTTTTGAGACCAGGACACATTCGAGGAAACTCGAACAAGCCGAAGGGTGTTGTGATGGCTGTCTTCTCGATGTCCGGTTCGTATACAGGCAGTTGTTGGTAAGCACGATTTAGGTCGAGTGTTGTGAAGATCTTCTTGCCGTGAAGTAGGTAGGTGAAATCTTTGAGACGTGGCACTGGATAGCGGTCTGGTTTCGTGACGTCATTGAGTCTGCGGTAGTCGCCACAAACACGAAGGTCGCCGTTTTTCTTTGGTACGACGTGTAGCGGGCTGGACCAAGGACTTTTGCTTGGACGGCAGATTCCTTGCTGCATCATCAACTCGAATTCCTTCTTCACGGACATGTACCGATGTGGCGGTAGTGGTCTGCTCTTGCTGTGTACTGGTGGACCGGTAGTTTCAATGTGATGTTCTACACGGTGTTTGGGAGCATCCTTCATGCATGATGGTCGTAGGATGTCAGGAAACTTGCTGAGTAGCTGGTGATATGGTTGATCAACGTCGATACTTCTTACGGTAGGCTCAGCGGAGTAGGTGACTGGTGCCTTGACTACGAGGTTGGTAACTTTGTCGACTAGACATCGGCCGGCTATGTCGACAAGAAGTTGATGCTTTTTCAAGAAGTCGGCACCGATGATGGGTCTACTGACTGCAGCGATGATGAACTTCCAGGTGTATGGTCTTCGTAGGTTGAGATCCAGTTGTAGTGTTTTCTCTCCGTACGTTGGGATTACCGTGTTGTTCGCTGCATACAAGCAAAAGTCTGTTGGCGTAGCTTTCCCGCCTTTTCTTCTTGGTATTACGGAGACGTTGGCGCCAGTATCAATTAGGAATGACAGACGTGAGTTTTTGTCTGTTATAAATAGGCGGTAGGAAGTGTGGTTTGCGCTGGTTCCCGCCTCAGCCAACGCAGGCGTTAGTTTCCCGAGGGGGCGCTGCTGTCTTCGTAGTTACACGGACGCGTACACTTTCGCGCCTCTTTGCCGAACTTGCGATGATAAAAGCAGGTCGCTGATTGGTCGTTTCGGGCGCGATTGTGATTGGCTCTGCTCGATGAACGCGATCTTGAGCGTCGTCTGTCGAACGATCTACGTCGATTTTGATGCGATCGGTATGCTTTCAGCTCTGCGATTTCTTTGGTGAGCGCGTCAATTTCCTCTTCAATTGACGTAGATGCACGTGGGGTAGTGGGAACGGAGGAAACTGCAGCGACTGCGCCGAGTGGTTGTGTCTGCTCGAGGATTTTATCTGCCATCGTTGCCAGCTCGTGGATATCGGAGTGTTTCGCGATTTTTTCACTGACGGCGAGGACTGCTCGAACAGATTGTGGTAGATGGTTGGTCCACATAATCCGCAGTGCTGAGTCAGAGATATTGTCGGCGGCGAGGTTTTTCATGCGACGTAGTAGCTGTGAAGGCTTCATGTCGCCGAGTTCTTGTTCACCGTCTTGTGCCATGATGAAATCTTGATCTGGAGGTATCTTCTTAATAGTCACGTCGGGGTCACCAATGTAGCGCTTAGGTGGTGTGGAATAATACTCCAGATGATGACGACGTAGTATATTTAAGTTGCAAGTGCTGAAGCTTATTGGAATGCCTGTATTTAGAAAAAGGCGGTCCCTTTTATACAAAGTTTGCTACACTACAATCAATGCATAGTGGGTACATTTAGAAACTTAGTTCGGGCACAATATTGTCGATGTACCCTACATACTAAAATGTTACTGTGACCGCGATCGGATGTGTGTTTTCATGTATTGCAGCTACAAATGTATTTTACTATACTTACTAAACACATAAATATTATAAAACAAATTATATAATATGAAAACTGCTTCAAAATCCAGTTTGCATTTCAGAAGAACTAAGCGATGAAAGACACATGAAAAGCGAGCATGAGGCAGCTCTGCCTCCTCAAAATAACCTCAGGGTCGGACTCTTGACGAACATTACATAGACCAAGGTGATATGTCAGCACAATTCGCAACAACAAGTCGATAAATATAAATAATGGCCAAATAGGTCTTTTCTCGATAATATTTTAAGAGCTTTGTAGGTTCCTGCTCCTTAAAAAAGGATGAGACAAACTAATTAAGAATAAAATTTATTCGAATTCCGATTTTTAGATAAGTATTTTATAGAATAAAAAACTCAGAATTACAATAATTATATGATGTATTTTTATGAAACATCAATCTTAAGATTAACTTAAACAAATCTCTGCAGGTTAATCTTAAAATTGAATTTACAATACACAAATTGACAAGAATAAATACACAGATATCCGTAAACAGCTCCTTAGCCAAGTTTTTCTAAGAACAAATTGGCATTTACTCACATCCCAACTGGGCCATTTTCAGTTGTTTTCAAAATATAGGTACATAATAACACATAAAAATAAAATAATAATGTATGTGTGTGTATATATAATAATGTGGGTGCCTTTGTCCTAACCTGACTCTTCGGGTGTTACCGGCGTAATGTTATGTAATACATAAAAATAATTTAATGTTATTTATAAAATTTTGTTAATAAAAATATTTTAAATATAAATAGTACCTATGTAAGAAAAATCAATCAAACAACCGCAATGTCTACCAACAGGGCAATGTCACTCACGCACCAAAAAAACCATGTTATAACAAGAATTTCTGTGCCCCATAAGTTTAACAAGAAAATACTAATAGCACTTTGGAAACTCGAAAACTGTTCAGAAATACTAAATACTGTTTTAAACAACGAGAATAACATGCTACGGAAACTACCTTTTAAAAATAAACTAGCCAAGTGCGTGTAGGAACCACAGTGCTTATTTTCAGGTAACAATTCTAGAACATATTTCTAAATAATATAATAATTTGATATAATTCTACCCAATGAAAAATGCTGACAATTAATAATTAATAAGAACTATGCCCATGACCATATCACTACTGCCATCTGCCATAAGTAGGAACATTACGGATGAAACCAAGATTGCTACTACTTTAGTGATTCATTTCAACAATAGATGGCACTTATCAAAACAAAAAAATTACAAAACGAAAATTCTGACTTCCAAGTCTCCCTGATGACCAAAACGACATGATTTCAAGCACTCAGAAAATTTTCAAACATACATACTTCAATCTAGCCCTAAAGACGAGTATTTTCAAAAGGACTCCAATAAGAAAATAAGGAAAAGCTGTAATTTTTAAGAAGGTAGTTTGAATTTCATTCTATGCTGGACATCTGACGACCGTGAACCGGAAGACGTTGCGTTGGAAGACCTCCCACTAGGGGGACCGATGACTTGGTGAAGGTTGCAGGGATCCGCTTGGTGCGAGTCACACGGGACCGGTCAATGTGCCGATACTTGAGGGAGGCCTATGTCCAGCAGTGGACGTCTTTCGGCTGAAATGATGATGATGATGATGATGATGATGATGATGGTGATGTGGTGGTGATGGTGATGATGATGATGATGATGGTGGTGGTGGTGGTGGTGATGATGATGATGGTGATGATGGTGATGATGATGATGATGATGATGATGATGATGATGATGGACTTCCATATTCATAATCTCTCATCATGTGTTCTGTTCAGCCATTTTCATTTGCAACTAACAGGCAGGCAATCTGAAACGTGAACAAAAAATGTTGGTTATTGTTTTTATAAGAGACAGATGAAAATAAGTACCTGGAAGGATATGGGGGAGGCCTTTGCCCAGCAGCGGGACATACAAGACTAATAAAAAAAATAAAAATAGAGACATATGAAGGGCAAGAGAATGACGATGATTTTTACATGACCTCATATAATAAATATCCTCCAAATGAATTGGGATAAGGGCAAGAGAATGATGATGATTTTTATACATTCAGTCAAAAAAGTACTGGGAATGGATGATTTGTTTATGGTTCCAAATTCAATTTCTTTTTTTGTTGTTAGATTGGCACAACTGGGCATAACTGTTTTCCATTTTGGCGCGGACTTTGAGTTGCATCTGTTATTTAGATTAAATATAATGCTGTTTTTAGTTAAATCTTCTTTAGTGTGTTTAGCGAATTTCATAATGGACAAAAACATTGAACAAAGAGTTTGTCTTAAATTTGCATCACCAATGGAATTTCCCGGTATTTTCTTGACAGAGTAGTATGACCCCAAATAATAAATAGAGCCCAAATGAATTGGGATAAGGGCAAGAGAATGAGAATGATAATGATTTTTATAAGGGACAAAATAACAACATTTATGATAATTATGTTTTGACCAGGGACCGTACAACCCCGAATATAAGTTAATTCTTTCGAAACTGTTACAGATTGTGCGCCTACAGTAACGGAAAATGTTACCTCTTGGTAGCCCTTTTATAACACTAACGTTAGGGTAACCTTATCGATAAGTTAACTAGTACAAGATGTTACCGGCTCTTGTATGAATTCCAATTGAAGAAGATAACCCTTTGAAAGGGTTTGTCGGGGTAATCAAAGGGTTTTAAATCAAATCATTTTAAATTACGTTGGAGTGGAGGAATAGGTATGGACCTTGGAAGTTTGGAATCATATGGATTGTTCATTAGTGTTTCTTACTCGGTTTGATCGGATGGTGCTTTCTTTTTTAAGTTATAAATAGTATCTGAATATTGAAGATGAACAAAGGTAAGTAAGTGTATTTTTATTAAGTATCACTTATAATAAAACTGTAAATAATTGTGTCTGTACATTGAATACAAAAAAATACATTGAACTTTAAAATCACTGCAATAATAACTAAAATCGTATGTGTATGGAGTCGCTAGGGCCTAGACTGCGTGTTGCGACTTGACGCATACCTGCCGAATGAATGCAGTTTAGTACTTTAAAGTAAAGGCACGAGAGATAAATTTACAATAGTTGTAGTCCGAATGGGTAACTCTGTTACAGTCATTGAAGGGGTAACCCATTCAAAACGTCTTACCATTAAAATTATAAACTACCAAGAATGGGTTTTTGAATATACAGGTAATCAAATCAAAAGGGTTTGGAAGAGGTTATCCATTGATGAGGGTTTTCGTAAAATAGTGTAATGACTATGAAATTGATTTTAAAACAATACTTTGTCAAAACCCTATCAAAAACCCTTTCAATGGATAACCAAAACCCCTGAAATGGTCCCTGGTTTTGACATCTAGTTCTTCAAGTAATGATAGAATAATTGGGCCAAGTATATGCCTGGTATGTATCACTTGCCCTCTATACACAAGTCTCATAAAGCATCATGTCACTAAGAAACCTACATGCTTACTAAGTACAGTCTGTGTTCACGGAAAAGTGAGCGAGATTCCTATTAGTACAAAAGTACATAAAACCTCCACAAGTAACATGTTAAGTGCCATGTGTATAAGTCAATATACACCCTAGTGCAACTCTCACAGGCCGGTGTATATCTAGTTTTACACCTTGAGTACTCAACTTCAGAGGCCAGTGTATTGGTAAATATACACCACACTGAAGTTCACATAGTATTTTAGGACCAGAATGCATTAATGCAAAAAAAAATAGTCGTTTCCACAATATTTGCCTTAGAGGTGCCTTGGCGTTGCATGTGTTAAGATGACTGAAAGAATAAGTTAACCCTTTAATGGACATAATGACAAGACAATCGGCAATAATCTCAAATAGGCATTTTTATGTTCATTGAACATTTAATGAGTGATTGATAAGTCTTTAAAAACCTTTGTACAACAATAGAATACCTACCGGGAACACATTTTTTTTTAATTTTTGAGCTGAAGAGTAGTTATGTGTAGATATAAACTAGGCACACCTACGTAGCAGCTTAGGATGAGTGCATTAAGATACAGTACACAGTTATTTAGTGGGTAAAATTGTCGAAAAAACTGTTGCAGTATGCTGAAACCTGTATCTTTAAGTAGATGACCCCAAGGGGTCACAGCGGAAACAGTAGGTACCATAAACACATGCTTTACCTTTGTCTGATCACAACGCCAGTTTATAAATGTTGCTTTATATTCCATAGTCACAATGGTCAGTGCTATGACTTGAACCAGTTGTGGTTGTAGACTGCTACAAGCTGCAATTATGTAACGGCAGAATCTGCTGAAAGCTGTAGCTGGTCACTGAAAATAGTAAATGAAAACTCATGAGATGATTTTTAAACATCCATAATTATAATTAACTGCACTCAGAGTGGAATACTTATACCAATAGGTTCTAATTCTAAAATGATAGACCCTAATTATAAATGCACTTTTTTTTCAACAGACTCTTCTGCAATAAGTTCTGTTTATTATTTTGCAATACACTTAGACCACTTAGCACGTAAACTACTTACCTCCATACATGTGTAGTTTCCCACAAAAAGAACAGGCCATTTTTTGTATATCCACCACATTGAATTACAAATGACATTCCGATCTGATTATAATCGGTTGCTGTGGTTTTCAGTTCCCGTCAGCTTTTAGCAAAAAAAATTAAAAAAAAAGAAACAAGCGATCATGGTACAATAAAAGTATATTATAATACCATGCAAGCGATTTATCAATGTTCACAAACAAAATTGGCGACCCTGCCAAAATAGCAGTTTGAATAAAATTGAATTGAACCATGGTTTTGAAGTTGGAACTGACAGAAGGGAAGTGAAACGTGACTTGATGTCGATATTCATCGATGGTAGATAAACATCGATGTTAAGATATTGTTAATCGATGTTAAGTTCTCGAAAACATTGAAACACCGATTAATAATATTGCAACATTGATATTATGTTCTGCTGCTATCAAATAGTTACCACCGACAAATATTGTTAGCATTACTTAGCTCACATCAGTTAAAGGAAGTAGCCATTAAAAATGTGTGCTGCACGGTGAGTGACATCTACAGGTTGGAAGGATGTAATTCTAAAACTGGTCAACATCTATTTTTATAAACAAAGGCACATATTCAAAGAAAATCTTCAAACAATTTTAAGTACTTTTTTTGCTGCAAGTATACGAAAATACAGGGAATGTTCTTTTTTTCATAATTGGCGTTTTATGTACAGGCACAGCACATCAAGCTACTACAATCTGTCAAATTTCTTTAATAGATTTTCAACTTTATCGCTAAAGTGTTAGGTTCAAGGTTGATTGTCTGTACATTTTCGATGACTAAAACAATTGATGTTTTACTTTACCACCTAAAACATCAATATTTTCGGCACTCGATATTTACCTTTCAGTTTTTATCGTACATCAATGCTTTTGAATCGATGTTTACATAGTCGATGTCAACATCAATGCTTTGCTATTATCGACCATCCCTACACGGGACAGGAAAGAAGAAGACAGAAAGTAACAGAAATAGTAGCAGGAACTCAAAGTTAATTTAATTCAAAATAATCCGTAGAATGAATGACTTATGGGGCTTAAAAAAAAAAACAATTTCAAAATAAACCGCTAAGAAGAAGAAAATAAAGAGTCATTAGCCTCAGTTGACAATCTGGTTACTATTAATCTAAAGAATTAAACCTTTTAAACCTTTTTTTATGAGTATTCGGTTTAATTGGTAAGTAATATTATTATTATCTCCTTTATTCATTCTTTCTCTTATCTAATACATTTTTAAATATTTTTACAAAGAAAAGTAAACAAAACATTTAAAAATATAAAAAATAGATGGATGGACCATCGGCATCAGGAACAAGGTCCAGGCTGCCGGTGGTCAGGGCTCCAGAGAGAGGAACCGCCTCACTATGCGTGCCGTGTCCAGGAGTACTGCTTTCTGAATCAAGCCCTTGACCCAGCCGCGCAATGAGAGCCTCCTAAGGTGTTGGTCGAGGCTCTCTGCTATTAGTCCATTAACCGTAACGACTATCGGTACAATGATGCAGAGTCCACGTCCCACATGTCGACAACCTCGTGTGCTAAATCAAGATACTTGATTTTTTTATCATTCTCAGCTTTCACGAGATTCTCTTTATGAGGGACAGTGATATGAACAATCATTGCACGGCGCTCTTGGCGATCTATCACCACAATATCAGGTTTATTTGCTAAAATAGTCCTGTCTGTGATGATAGATCGATCCCAATACAATGTGGCATGACCATTCTCGAGAACTGGGTGGGGCACATACTTGTAGTATGGTACTTCAGAACTCACAAGGTTGTATTGCAAGGCAAGTTGCTTGGGAATAATCCTAGCTACTAGATTGTGTCTGTGCAAGTTCTCACCGTTAGCAAGACGAGAACAACCAGAAACAATATGTCGGATGGATTCACCGGGACGGTGGCATGCCCGACAGATGTCAACCGTACCGTCCTTGATAATATATTTCCGATAGTTGTTCGTCATGATAACTTCATCCATAATCGCACAGACGAAACCTTCAGTTTCCCCAAAGAGGTCACCGAATCATAGCCAGGATACGGACGCCAAAAAGTCTACATCAGGCCCATGTAGGGCCCGTGAAAAAGCGTCCGTGTAGCTCCTTGCTCTGCCATACCTCCCTACGGTTATTAGTATTAAATACCACAGATTTGCGCCAGTTCTGGTTAGCCAAGGAGAGCGGGGTGAAGCCTTTGTCACATCTCGGTGCATCCTCACGTCGGTTTCGAGAAAGTATTCCCTGAGACTGCATACCTCGCGGTTGTGCAAGGTCTTAGCATTTAAGAATCCACGACCTCCGCACTTCCGCGGGATAGACAGTCTCATCACCGATGACCTTGGGTGATGCATCCGATTTGCGGTCAGTAGTGTGCGGACCTTCCTATCCAGGGCGTCAAGTTCCGTTTGAGACCATTTGAGTATGCCGTAAGAATACTTCAATACCGGCATGACCCAACCATTAAAGGCGCGCACCTTGTTTCCGCCTGATAAAAGACTGTTTAACACTTTATTATTATTGTTAATTATTATTTCCTTTATTTATTTTCATACAAATCTTGTACATTTTAAATATTTCTTAAACTAAATACAATATAAAAAACCATTTAAAAATATAAAAAAACTGTAGCCCACCGGTATCGGGAACAGGGTCCAAGCTACCGGCGGGACAGGGTTCCAGAGAGAGGAACCTCCTAACAATACGAGCCGTGTCCAGGAGTACCGCTTTCTGAATCAAGCCCTTGATCCAGGTGCCTAACGAGAGCCTCTTCAGGTATTGGTCGAGACTCTTGGCAATTAAAAGCCATGGGCTGATACAACTATCTATCGGCACAATGATCGCTGAGTCCACATCCCACATGTCGACAACCTCGTGAGCCAAGTCTAGATATTTGATTTGCTTATCTTTCTCGGCTTTCACGAGGTTATTATTATTATTATATTTTATTTTATTGTAATTATTTTACTGTATTAGTCAATAGATGGCGCAATCTGTTGTCTTCAGGAGCTGATAGATGGCGGTATTAGTATTAGTAGTAATCCACGACATCCCACGTTTTTAGATTTAAAAAAAAATCAGTCGACTTGATAACCTCCTCTTTTTGGAAATCGGTTAAAAATTACCGAGTAGGGTTCATTTACGGAGACCACAGAGCATCATACTTATGTAATATTGCAATGCACGATGTTGTTTACGGAGACGCGGGCGTGAAGCGGGAGTTGTTTAACTGTTTTTGGTAAAATTAATATTTTGGAATATTATATCGATGATGATTAATACCAACCTTTTTTTTTTTATGTGGTGCAAAGGGACGAATTATATTTTGTTAAACATATATCCTGACGCTAACAGACAAATTGCAAAAAACTGCTGGCTGGCGATTACCCTAAAGTAATTCTTAAGTTTTCTAATATTCTGAGTCGATAAATTAATGTGAATTTCTGTATGACAAGTTAAAAGAAAGTAAGAACGCCTCCCGCCGCGCGCTCACTTCTTGCTTGAATTCATGCGTTTGCCCGGGATCGGTCGGCGTCACCTTGTAGGTCATATCACACATAACAACTCGGAAAGAGATCGTCAACGTATCGCCTTTCGCCTCGCCGTCAAACTAACGTAAGCACGTAACCAAAGCTGATCAGCAGCTTCGATACGTCGAATCTGCTACGTCTAAGCGACGCCGCGCTTACGGCTCGCCGACCGCTGGTTGACTTGGCTGGCACCAGATCAGATTGAATCCGAACGTGAAGTGTAGCGCACGGTTATGTCTCGGTTCCCAATACGCCAGAAAGCTATCATAGCCATTGCACTAAACGAAGAGGAAAAATAACGTATAAGAGACGTAAGCGCGGGGACGACGACCCGTAAGCGCGGGAACTGCAATTTGACCATGCACCGCAGGGTACGTGAGCTTGTTCCGAGGCAAGGCGATTTCGTTACGATTCCGATTAGTGTGCGTTGCAGTATGGAGTTTCATACAAAGAACACTGAATGGCTCGCGTCGAAATGGTGACGATCCCTTTCCGAGTTGATATGTGTGCTGTGACTTTCACCCAGCTGTGTGCTAGTGGTCAGACTGCCGAAAGTAATGCTTAGCCGCGTAAGGCCTACGTCTACCCGACGATGCTGAGCCGATACGATCGTGCTCACGTTGCGTGGACGCCTGGTTGACGACGAGCCGTCACGAGCCGATGAGTGAGAGTTATACTGACAACATGAAAGAACCTAAACCAAAGAGTATGTGCAAAGTGCAAACCTAGGACCTTATAAGATGGCGGAAATAAAAAGTTCCGAAGATTTTGGTTGAAGAAAATCGAAAATGCAACCTAGGAGTACCTACCTACGTCTGACATGAACTTTTCACGAATTTTTGATGCTCCGTAAGACTGCAACTGTAAACTAACGTGCTATCAGATGATCCTGATGAATCCGCTTCACCGTAAAATGAATGGTCTTGAATTGAAGTAGGTACCTACTTCTTCTTCTTCTTCGATGGAAATCTAAATTGATTCACTTGTTTTGCACTTTCAGTAGCGTCCATCAGCTCCTGTAATATGCAAACAGTAGGGCAGGCAGGACACGTTATCAAGAGTCCCATCACTCCCATAGTTTGTGGAACAACACCAAATTTACACTCCAGGACATAGTCTTCTATGAATCTCCACCGGAACAGGTTTTCCTTGCTTCGGCCAACCTGTATCCGGAAATTATTCGCCAGTGAGCGGACACACACATACTTTAAAATATCATACATCCATATCATACATCTCCTACGAATATATTATTCAAAGCATTTAACCCACAAAAGTTCCTAAGTGCAGACCACGAAGTAGTGCTCGACTACACAGATGCAGATATCACGGCCGGCACATCGCTACGCCCACCCCGTGTAAAGCATTCCGCAGCACACTCAGCACAGTGTGTACTTATGAGATCGTTATAATGAACCATGAATTGGTAGTTGAAAAGGGCAAGGTAAACTTATCAAACTGTAACATTAGATACATACCTACTTACTTAAAGCAGACGGCGTAGGTTAATATTAATCGGGTTCCTTTGGCACCTTTTGGGTGCGGACTCGTACGCAGTCCTAAGAAGAGAAGGTACCTAAAAGTGTTGGAGGCCGCCGTCAAAATCTGTGTTAAAAGACGCAGGCAGGTAGTAGAATGTGTCATATTAAATTACACTTACCTAGTATTAGTTTAGTCCCTACTTTCGCCTGTGTAGGAGTAAGAAATTGCAGTCAATAAAAATGAGAATAAGTCAGACAAGCTACGAGCTTCTGTGTGTGGCTTCGCCCGCGTGGAACCCGGATTAAAAGGATCGTATTTAAATCCGGATTAATGTACCTTTCAAACAGTGAAAGATTTTTTCTAATGTATAGATACCTTGGTTACGGAGTTAACCCTACGCATACATATAAACTCACAAAAATCGCAGTCTTTCTTCATAATATTGTTATTGTTAAATAGTATATTATATTATAAATAAGTATAGATTTTATATTTACGGGTTCTAAAACACACAATCATTATTGCGTGTGTAACTACTTATAAGACATAAGTCAAATTAGTTCATAGCAGACATAACTTATGTCAGCTATGAACTAATCTGAATTGTTGTGTTTGTGTGTTTTAGAACCCGGTAGGTATCACAAGGTATCACAGCTTCATACCATTGCTTCTCCATCAACTTGAGATGGAACGTCGTCGTGCGAAAAAAGTAGCAAATTAAAGGGCAGGTTTAAAAACGAACTTTCTTAATGAGGAACAGTATATTTTTTTATAATTGACACAACGGGATATAGGTGGGACCTACTTGTCTAGGAAGAAAATGCAACCGATAGCTTGTTATTTTCCGGGTATAAGGAAAAATACATTGCAACCTTTGAAAATTCCGTCCAGTGAAAGAAAACAGTAAAAAAGCTCGGTTATTTCCTGGGAATGATTTTGACAAAAACTTCAATCAACTGGCAAACAAAAACAAGAAGTGCCAGGCTGTGGGTGGTGCATCTGTTCCAAGTTAAAAAGCAAGGAAAGGACATAGGACCATAAATGGTGTTGTCATCAACATTTAATTGTTTCATTATGTAATTGAATATTTTATTAACAAAATTGGTTTGTGTTTTGGTTTTAAATTTATTTTATCGTAAATGTGTTGAAAAAGTAGTTTGATACTCTTGTGCTTTTTTATTAACTTTTGACTAACTTTCAACACTTGCATCAACCTGCACCAATATAAATATTTCAATAGGTACTTTATGGAAGGCCATTAAACAAAATCGCCAAAAGTGGAGAGATTTGGTAGAGACTTACACTCAGCATTGGGTGGCCAAAGTTTGAAGAAGAAGAAATTTACATCATATGCTCGAAAAGTGCCTCTCAAATATAATCAAAAACTTTGATTATATTTGACACTTTTTATCACCTTATCATGAATAAGAGTTTTACAAATAATGTTTAGGTATAATTTATTCTCTAACGGTCAGCTTGTCGATGTAGATGTACATAATGTGTGAATAAATAAAAATAATATGATAAATAAACATTATTTTTCACCAAATTATTTACGAATGTAGTCAACTAACAAATTAAAATAACCTAAAGTAACTTCTATGCTGTTTGGTGGCTTCGAGTCAACGCACTGAAAATGTAAAAGCAAGGCATAGTATACGAACAACCGCGAAGCTTAAATTCACAAATATATAAAAAAACATGGTGACTGGAATTTATAATTTCCCAAAGCATCAAAACGTATACATATTTCTATATTCTTTAGCTAACTTAGAAGAATAAAAAAAAATTAAACCTCAAACCGAAATCTTCTGTTCGGACCGAATTTTACAAAAATTGGAATTGTTAGCTAAGTACGAGTCTCTAGAAGAGTGGGACTTTTTACTCTTGGTTTTTCTAAATTAGTGGACCCGGTCAAACTACGCAAGTAAATGCCAGAATCGTTGGCTGATGGACAATGGGTCAGGATATAGGACTAGGGTGAGGAGTGTCACTGTAGGGGCAGTACGGCAATAGTGAAGCTAACGCCGCCCATACTGTGCCCTGGGCGTACATCTCTCCACGTCAGCGGCGCGACAGAGACGCACATGGTCCTGGTCGGCAGCGAGAGCAGGATGCGCGCCCGAGGGCGGGGCACCAGCGAGCCGCACGCCGGTGCCCACACCACCGCTCATTCGTCTCTCGCTTAGCCTCCGCTATGTAAACCGGCCTTGTTGTGAATCTAAACAAAATCGGTCAGTCGTCGTTTTGTTGCCGTCAGAGCAACGCGTCGGAGGTTCCGCGCTTTCGGATTGAGCATGTTGCGACAGTGAACGTAGCCGGCATAATGCACGCGTTGTTTGGTGAACAGAGCCCGTATGCGTACCGCGGAGGTGCCGCCGGTGGCTATTCAGCCGGCGTTACACCCTATGCCTACGAACAATACCGATATGGATATGGAGCCCCTTACCTTCATCCGCATCAACAGCATGTTGGTGCTCCTAAAGATATGGTCAAACCACCCTACTCATACATTGCGTTGATAGCGATGGCCATACAGAATGCCCCCGAACGACGGATTACACTAAACGGCATTTACCAATTTATAATGGAACGGTTTCCCTACTATAGAGAAAACAAACAAGGCTGGCAAAATTCCATTAGGCACAATCTAAGCCTCAATGAGTGCTTTGTGAAAGTGGCGAGAGATGATAAGAAACCTGGTAAGGGAAGTTACTGGACTCTGGATCCCGATTCGTATAATATGTTTGATAACGGCTCTTATTTGCGTCGGCGGCGTCGCTTTAAGAAGAAAGATGCGCTAAGAGAAAAGGAGGAAGCAATGAAAAGACAACAACAACTGCAGCAAGCCCAAGAGGCGCTCACCGCTCAGGAGACGCTAAGTGCGGCCGACACCCTAGGACAACAACGAGACGTTAAACCTGACGTGAAGCCGCGCATCTTTGAGTGTCGGCCAAAACGAGAACCGGGTGCAGATTGTGCAAGATATGATAAGCCTGTCGATTCTCTCGATGACTTCAGTGAACCGCGACTTCCAGCATCTGCTGTTTACTGTTCGCCCCAACCATACTCGCTGGTAGCTGAAGAATTTCGTGCAGCCACGTCCGGGTGGTATACAGCTCCTGAACCTCCAGCGGAGCAACTCCCGCCGGCGTTCCGCGACCTGTTCGAGCCACCCAGCTGCCAGCTGGCTGGGTTCCGTAGCGGGTCGCCCGTGCCGGACGCGTACCGAGCGTCGCCACCGCCACATCACCATTACCGCACGCCTGCACCTTCCTACTACCATCACCAAGCCTGCGTTGCCGCCGGTCCTGCGCCAGCACATAAGTCCTACTGAGACCCTGCCCTCAGGTGAGTTCATACTATGTTTCCTAACTGCAAAGCTAAAGGCTGCCCTGCGAAGTTTCTTTCGCTGAAGTATAGCGTTCGCGAATTCCGCTGTGCTTGTCGGTCGGTCGCGCCATTGGTTCATCGAGGAAGCGCCGGTGTGCACCGAGACACTTCGTGACGTGGTTGTGGTTGCAGGAGGCCGGCATCGTTCGGCGCCGCACGGATTTAGCCGCACGCGTCAGTTCCAGAGCGGATAAATATAGCGCAGTAGCCGGAGATGCCGTGGAGGCAAGTGGCGGCGCGTCGATAACCACTGTTTACAGATCGGCGGCCGACCCTGCCGCCTCCCGCTCCGTTCACACCTATAGGTATGTCGAAAGTCCACATGTGTTAGAATACTAGACGTAACAATAAGTGGTGACGCTGGCAGGGTGTGCGTGAGCAGGCCCGTGTGAGTGCGGCCGCAGCCCGCCGGAGCCGCCACGCACCTCGATATGTGATGCTTCACGGAAGTTTCACAGTTACGGTTGTTTTGATTTGTTTTGGGCATACATTATCCAAAGAATGTTGTGCAGCATTACCGGGGATGTTGCGTATATCTATTACAGATTTGTTTCTTGGTGTGTTCAATTGTTCTTTTACACCTCTCCAGTAGTTCGTCTGCAGCATTGTTCCATATTATTTCAATTATATCATTATACCAAGAAAGTAAGCAAAAAAAAAACTTTGCAACAAAATCATGATAACATATGCGTCTGCTAGGTACCCATTTTTTATGTGAAATCTTGGATGTGTTTGAAACAAAACAATTTTGTTTGTTTTATCTTGTATTATGTCAAACAACTGACCATCTGGTGACCAAGTGCTCAACCACAAAAAAAACAAAAGCGTACGTGCTTGGGAACTTGTTGCTAATAACGAAGCAATATTATACGTCTTGGAGGGCTAATCTAAACACTAAACAAAGTAAATAACCGCACATTATTATACATTATTAAAGAATGCATCCGCCCGCAACAATCTGTATAGCTTCGCCATACTTTCCTACGCACAATGTAGGTTTGTGCAAGTACAAACAATAATAGCACAAAAAAGTCCGATTTTATAAGAATAAACATAAAAACCTTACTTGAAAAAAAAAACAACGGTCGTCTTAAAAACATAAAAAGTGCAAAATAAACTTAGTTTCGGAAGTCGGTGACTTAAGTCAGTTTGATTTACTTTATCCAGAACTAGTGCTTAGCTAGTAGAATAGTACAATTCCATTTAAAGAAAACCGACATATTATCAACCTATTTCATAAGTCGGCTAACAGTCGGTAATACTACATGACAGGTATTGTTAACCGACGTCAAATTCAAATTATTCAAATTATTTTTTTTTACCCCAATAACACGGAACCTGAACATAACTGGCGCAATGTAGATGTACTTTACATATCTGCGTACCTCTTTAGAGCATACGTAATGTTATGTTATGGAATTGTGTAAACTATATACATATATGTGATTGCTGCAATAATTTGTTGAAATTTTCTATTGTCTATCTCCGAAGGACCAGAACGTCACCACATCCCAACCTTGAAAGAATAGTGTTCCTAATAATTCTACTCATTCGTGATAATATGTCACACCAGCTTATGCCCACGGTTATATTCGCGTTATAATCGAAAATTATTCCACGGCATCGTTCAAACACAGCCTATGAACATAGGTATAAAAAAGAAATATTTTATTACACTCAAGGATAATGTAGTTGGTACGTAGGTACCAATTACAAATCAGAGTTGGAGCAGTAGTTCTGGAAATTACCCCTAACTACATTATAATTTACAGATATGCAAAATTACACTTTACCTCTTCATAATATTAGTACAGATAGTAACAGATCAACAAGTAATGGGTCATCAACAACATCATCTACTTAGACGAAGTAGATTCAAATGCATTATTGAAGTAAACCCAAAAACAACTTATCAGAACTTGATCAAATTAATATGGGAATTGATATGATCCTTTGTATCGGAAAGGGGTGTCCCTGAGACACCCCTTGAAAACCCATCAATGAAACTCGTCGATATGATAAAGATTTATCGCTGATTATACATAGGTACAAAAAAAAACATTCGGACGAATTAATAACCTCCTCCTTATGGAAATCGGTTAAAAATGACTTTCAACTAGCCGCCGTAATTGTCATGCTAAAAAAGCATGTTACATTGAGCTTTCTGTGCTAACTTGCTAAGCATATCTTAAGTTAAATATTAATGAACTTATTAGACACATTCTGAAGCATAGTCAGCCTATATTGGCACAGCTGGAATACAGGCCACGTCTCTATGAGAGGGTCAGAACATTGCGGCTTGGATGCCGTTTCGACTGCCCAATAATGTTTCTGAATAAATGCTTTCAAACCACACCAAAATCAATTGAGCTGTTTAAAAGATCTCAGCGGTCACATAGACATAGAAAAACATGAAAAATGACTTTTTTTTGTACTACTACTTTGCAAAATAATTTCTGAAGAAGTTAAAGCGGAGTCCTCCGACATCGTAGAGCAAACTATCTAATTATAAAATAACAGCTTTTTACTGAATGCGTATGATTGTGATTTTTGTCGGTCTCTCTGTCTGTCCGGCTGTCTCTCTGTCTGTTTGGTCCGGCTAATCTCCGAAACGGCTGGACCAATTTTGACAGAGCTGGACCGATTTTTACTAGCAGATAGCTTATGTCATAAGAAGTAACTTAGGCTACTTCTATTAAAGAAAAAGGATTACAGTTTCGTGCAAAAACTTTAAATGCTTAAAATTGTTAACAAAATCCGATTCAAACAAGCCCTCTGGTCAGGATATCCTCGAAGAGTAGGTAGGCACTAGGGCCAGTAATATTTTATAATAATTTAACGTGGGCGAAGGTCGCGACAACAGCTAGTAATAAATAAATGATAAAAATTGGAAACTATTAACATTCTAAAGGCATATTTTATTCTCTCATGTGCACAAGTCCTGAAATTTACAGCGGTCAATATGGCCCATCAGCAGTTATGTTTAAACACACCGTGTTGTTGTAGACGATTATGTCTACCTGGGACAAACGGTCCAGTTAGGTAGGTCTAACTACGAGAAAGAGGTCAAACGTCGAATCCGACTCGGCTGGGCAGCGTTCGGGAAGTTGCGTGGTATCTTTTCATTTAACTTACCGCAGTATTTGAAGACGCAAGTCTATGACCAGTGTGTATTGCTAGTGATTACATAGGGGACCGATACATGGTCGCTCACTATGAGCCTCATCAGAAGGCTTAAGGTCACCCAAAGGGCTATGCTCGGAGTTTCCTTGCGTGATCAAATTAGAAATGAGGACATCCGCAAGAGAACCAAGGTTACCGGCGTAGCCCGAAGTATTGCCAAACTTAAGTGGCAGTGGGCAGGGCACATTGCTCGCAGAACGGATGGCCGATGTGACCGAAAAGTTCTGGAGTGGCGACCGCGAACCGGAAGACGTTGCGTTGGAAAGCCTCCCACAAGGTGAATCGATGACCTGGTGAATATTGCGGGGATCCGCTGGATGCGAGTCGCACGGGACCGATCAATGTGGCGTCACTTGACTTGGGTCTATGGCCAGCAGTGGACGTCGTTCGTCTGAAATGATGATGACGATGACACATGGAGGTTGCGAATAAATTGATCTGTGACTTCACCTGCCACCTTACCAACACATTTTTATGTTGTTTTATGTTAAGTATTAGGTTTTCTATCGACAATATCGGTAGCTATATCGTGTGCTGTAAGTGATTATAAAGGGTGCAAATAGACCCTTAACATATCCGAAAGGCACTTGTTCTCCCCGTCTTTGTGATCATTTTTTTGTTCTAAACCATACCTGGGAACCTTCTAGTTACGGATATAGTGGGGGTCAAAGTTATAACTTTTTCACAAGTTTGTTTTTAAATACATGTTTTTAATGTAAGACTTTTACTTTACACACCTCCACGACCAACGTACTATTCAATCCATCCATCAGCACAATGCTTTGAGTGCTTTCTATCGAGTCCTACTGTAAAACGTGATATTTCAAACCAAAAAAAAAGTCGATTCCCAGCAATAATTTTTGCGTAAAGTTACTTAGTTTGATGTACAGAATGCTTGGTTGACGGCTATGTGAAGGGTCTGTTTACACCCTGTATACGATGCATAACAAGGGTTAGGCAGAAGTGTACACCTAAATTTCGCCAATTATGTTTAAGGTGGAAGGGCCAGGGTAGCCCGCGAAATTCAAATTTTCTTAGGTTTTTTGCAAATTGCAGGTCTGTTTCAGGCTATATGTGAAACAAAATATGATTCGCGACGGTTACAAATATAATATGGATTTACAGAGTTTTAGTGATTAAACTCATCAATACAACCCTCTAAGTTCATATAATTCCACTGAATGACTTTTTCATGAAATAGTCAACCAACATACAACCTGACTCTGCCCTGTAAATTACAAAAAACGTAAGTAAATTACAAATTTCGCGGGCTATCCAGGCGCTTCCACTTTAAGTCCTACCTAGTAATCAACGGAGCACAAATCCAAACTTCGTAGAGAGAATCCTAAACTTTTGGCCCGACCTGGAAATCGGACCGGGAGACCAATTCACCAACGAAGCAGTTTATAATATTTTATAAATCGATGCCTCTTATGGACAGATTTTCTTTTATAGAAATGAAGTTACTCAAAAGGCTTTGTATGTATCGGAGCTTTAAAAATAAAAATATCTCACCACTTTTGATATAAAAAGTATTATTTTATAAGTTAAAATAATTATTACATAAAGAATTAAAATTAACAAAAATTAAAAATTTTAAGTTTCCTGCAACAGATTGAATATTGTTTTTAAAAAAATGTTTTTAAAAGATAATTTAATGATTTTTGCTAGGAAGCTTCCGTACACAAATGACTTTAACCTTTTTTAAAATACACAGTACTATAAAGCTAAAAATTTAGTTCTAATTAAATTATGAACTTAGGATAATACACAAAAGAAAAATATCTCTCACAAACGTTAAAAGATACTGTCTTCTTTAGAGTAGTCTTATGAATTCTTCCTCTGGAGTTCCAAATAAAAAACTGTTGGGTAATATCTTTATAACTCTATAAAGTGATGTTGTGGTTCAACACGGAGTTACGTGCCGACACTCATTTTGCAGAAAGTGTGGCAAGACTCGCAATCACCGTTTCGGTTAGTAAATTAACTTGACAGTTTTGCTATGGTGGTCTACGAAATTAGCGTAGTGATAAAAAGGGCCTAGATATACACCCTTTTATGCTGATTATTTAAACCAAGCAAAATGTGCGAATATCACATAAGTGATGATTTTTTAAGCGATTTCAATAAATGGCTATTAGGGCTCGCATGAACGTTTCTTCAAATTATAACTTCACCATTTGGTACTTGTTGGTGTATTTTTCAGAATCAGTACATCTTTCGGCCTTTGGTGCAAGAATGAATCCTTCAAAAATACGAAATCTGTCTAGACATTTTTCATTTATTCTAAGACATGCCAAAAGGAAGATATAAAAATAGCATTGAGGTTTCATGTGGATAAGTCCAAACAGGCTTTAATGCAGGAACACTGCAGTATGTATGTTTAAATAATGTAGATAATTTAGTGTAGGTAAAATTGTTTCGCTGAAGTTAAAACAAAACACTGGGCGGAGTGTCTGAAGCCCAGTAGGAGGAACTGAGCATCTCATAAAACATCAATGTCGTAAAACCTTACGATTGAAAGCTATAAATATTTTAACGCCCCACTAGATTCCATAAAACATAGATATGTAGATAAAATATTATTTATTAGGTGTCGGTCAATACTTATCGACCGAACACTAGTTTATTTTGTAAGCAATTCATATTTTATTGTTGTTAGACCAGCTAAAAATAAATTATCGTTTTATTCTTCGAAGCATAGAGAAGCAGGTATCTTATTTGCCGACTCGGAAATTTAGGTTCCAATTTAAAAATAAAGTAACTTTATGTATATAACAATTTCATCAGGCCTGAAACTGCCATAGGATTTTGCATGATCAATGCATAAAATAACAAGTAAATAATATTCGTATACAGCATTATATCTGGCGGTATGAATAAATTTAAGAACAAAAACATTTTTTTTTATTCCCATATTTATTATGCAATTATGTTACCACAACCACTTATGAGTGGGTAAACAAACACAAGAGTTGTCGTAGATCTTTTGTTACGCTGAAGTTGAACAGAAAATAGTGTTCTTAAAATTCAGCTTTATCTTGGTTTTTTGTAACAAAATGCCATCTTAGATCCTAGATCTACATGGATCAATGTTTAAAAATCAAAATTCCTAATCCTAACTAATATTATCCTAACTTCCTAACTAACATTATAAAGGCCAAAGTAAGTCAGTTTGTTACCTTTTCACGCCTAAACCACTGAACCGCTCATCCTGAAATTTTGCATAAACGTTGTCAGGTGTACAGAAACGGACATTGGGTACCTTTCATCCCGAAGAAATGTACTGTTCCCGAGAAAAACAAGAATAACGTTCTTATGATAATAGATGGCGTATCTTTATCATATGAACGTTATGTTTCCACGTATCTTTCGAATCATGATTGAATTATATTATTACAAGTGCAGAGTACAACCCGAATACATTGATTGTCAAACTCTAAATGAATGCGAGCGAAGTCGCGAAATAGTTTTCATATTTTCAAGAAACCACGCAATATAGATAATATTCTAAAGAATTCTTCACTTAACTCAAAACCTCGTAATTCCTCTCAATTTTTTTTTTTGATATATCATCATCTGCCTAGCCTTTTCCCAACTATATTGGGTACGGCTTCCAGTCTAACCGGATGCAGCTGAATACCAGTATTTTACATGGAGCGACTGCCTATCTGACCTCCACAACCCAGTTAGTACTGGGTAACACAATACCCCTTGGTAAGACTGGTTGTCAGACTTTTTGGGTCACTGACTGCCTAACGACTGTCAAAGATCTACAAATGACAGCCGGGACCAACGGCTTAACGTGCTTTCCGAGGCACGGAGGAAACTCGGTATGTAATGGGCGGTCACCCATCCACAGACCAACCTAGGCAAGCACGGCTTAACCTAAAGATCGACCCGAGCGGCTGTTATTATTTAGCCACGAGCTCCTTTTTTTTCCTTTTTTTTTGATATATAGGGTAATAAAAAAAAAAATTATACAGGATTACAAGCAAGAACAGAAGTACAAAAGAAAACTAAAGAAACATCTCTCTTTTGCCTTCCTATAACTTCTTCTTGTAAGTTCCGCGATGTTTACAGCTTGTTTTAGCTGCGAATGTGTAACAGGCGTTCACCGTATACCTTATTCGAGGTTTTTTAGACGAATCGTTATTATTTTGTTTAGTGGCCCTGGAAACTACAGGACTACTAGTCATTACACCGGCTCCTTTAGGCTGCAACCATAACCCAATGATTGGATTATTCGAATGAAGATCCATCAAAATTGGCTACTGCAGACATATTGTTTATATTGATATTATTATTTCCTTTATTTATTTTTATACAAATCTTATACATTTTTAAATATTTCTTAAACTAAAAACAATATTAAAAACATTTAAAAATATAAAAAATTGTAGCCCACCGGTATCGGAAACAGGGTCCAAGCTACCGGCGGTCAGGGCTCCAGAGAGAGGAACCTCCTAACAATACGAGCCGTGTCCAGGAGTACCGCTTTCTGAATCAAACCCTTGATCCAGCTGCCTAACGAGAGCCTCCTCAGGTATTGGTCGAGGCTCTTGGCAATTAAGCCATGGGCTGATACAACTATCGGCACAATGATCGCTGAGTCCACATCCCACATGTCGACAACCTCGTGAGCCAAGTCAAGATTCTTGATTTGCTTATCTTTCTCGGCTTTCACAAGGTTCTCATATCATGCGGGACCGTTATCTCAACAATCATTGCACGCCGCTCTGACCGATCCACCACCACTATATCAGGCTTATTGGCTACAATAGTCCTGTCAGTGATGATGGATCGATCCCAGTACAATGTGATACTGCCATTTCCGAGAACTGGGTCGGGCACATACTTATAGTACGGTACTTCCGATTCCACAAAGTTGTATTTTAGAGCAAGTTGCTGATGGATAATCCTGGCTACAAGGTTGTGTCTATCCAAGTACTCTCCGTTAGCCAGACGAGAACACCCGGAGATAATGTGACGGATTGATTCGCCTGGTCGGTGGCATGCCCGACATATGTCAACCGACCTTAACATATATTGATCTTTATTATTACAGATAATGTGTTTAAAGATTTTGTTAGTACTTCTATAATTCAGTTCTCTTCGTTAATAACTAGGTTTTTCTCGCGGCTTCGCTCGCGTTATGGTAGCCTATGTCACTCGGGGATAATGTGTAGCATTCTAATGGTGAAATAAATTTTGAAATCTGTCCAGCAGTTTTTGAGCTTATTCTTTACAAACATACAAATCTTTCGTCTTTATAATATTAGTGTAGATGTAGATTAAAAAAAAGCCTTTAAGGTATCTCTCACGGTATCATCTGTGTGATACTAGGGCCCATAATTTGTCAGACAGGTCCTGCCCAGTCCACTTCAGTTGGGCATCCTTTACTGGCTCTGTCGCGGAATACTTCGCAAAATGTGCACTGGAAGAAAAACGTGTACTTTGTAAATGGTGCACTTATCATAAAAGGCACTAGCACAACGGGCAGTTCTCAAAATGAGTAGGTATTTCGTAAAAAAAGCATCTCTCAAAACGAGTATTAACCAAAATGCGTACATTTGATTGATATTATTGAAAATAGTTTTCATATTAAAATTGTTCGGTTTTTCATAAATAACAGACCATATCAGGAACTCCTTACGCAAACACAAAAAAATGTTTGGTTATTAATTATAATTTCTCAATAAAAACACATACATAAAAAAGACATTCTGACCTTTCTGACCCGGTAGCCGAATTTTTGCAAACATTAATGAAACATGTGGTAGTTTTTAGATATTATCACGTACATAATAAAAGTGTTGTTTTTTTTTTTAATACCTAATGGCAATGTTGTAAAATGAGCATCGCTCAAACAAGAAATAATTTGCATTTTTTGCTAACTCGCTATCACATTTTTTTAAAGATGAATCGATTACATCTAAACGAAAAATGTTATCTGTGGTCCAGTCGTTGGCGCGCTCTTTCTTCACATCAATATCATCGATAGCTCCATTTTTGGATAATATTATTGTCGTAGATTATAATAATTAATAAATAATGATTTGTCTACATGAATAATTGAATTTTTTTCCCTTTTATAAACCTATCTAGGTTAAAGGTTAAATAATTCTTATAAAAATAAATAAAGGCGACGTATTCTACTTATGGACTAATAAATAGTACTTATTAAAAACTATAAGTAAAAGTCCTAAAACTCAAAAAATATATATTATTATGATATAAAATATTTTCCTGGATATCTCAATATTCCCATAACTCACAATAATGCGCCTCTCGCTGTTATATCTATATATCTCAGGCTTTAAAATAAGGTATAATTCGTTAATGTTCGCCGTGGGTATTTTTTTCCATACTCAAGGTCCCAATGTTCTTTGCTTTTCTTTTTAAATTACTAATGAGTATAACTGCACAGGTATATTTTTTTATTTTTTTAACCGGTTTGTAACGATTTGTCTAACTCTCCCTCTCTGTGTGTAGCTGCCAAAGATGATTAAACTGTACCTGCATACTAAAACAACAAATATGTACGGATATGTGCGATGGTACATAACCAAACGTGAGCGAGATCGAATCGACACAACTTTTTCTAATCAATATAAACAAACAAAGTATTTGTGTGAATCAAATGTTGAACAAATCATACGCCTTATTATGCAATTTTGGCTTTAGATAAATATCAGAAATCATTCTTATACAAACATTAAAAGAAAACAATCATCATCTGCCTTGCCTTTTTCCCAACTATATTAGGGTCGGCTTCTAGTCTAACCAGATGCAGCTGAATACCAGTAGTTTACATGGAGCGACTGCCTCCACAACCCAGTTAGTACTAGGTAATACGAGACCCCTGGGTAAGACTGGTTGTCAGACTTTTTGGGCCACGGACTACCTAACGACTGTCAAAGAAAACAATAATACTATTAAATAACCAAGCAAAAATTCGTAGCGTAGTGCTACGAAATTATGATTTTGGCGTAGAATCTAAATTACTCCGAAAATTGGACGAAGTTAAGTGAAGTTTCAATGAATCCGTAAAAAGGAAAATTTATCTATTTACAATAAAACTCGCCGATATCAAAGTTTGGCTAAGGCACTAAATCGTTAGCCATAACTCAAAAATAATAACGAAAAGCATTGCAGAAGATGCTACGGCGTAGCACCAACGTTGTGAATAATACTTATTTATTTAATTTTCTCAGAGTAGCTTTTTATAATCTTTAATTTCCAAATCAAGAATAATTCTCAAAATAATATATTTTCGGATATTCGTTAAAAAGAACAGTAAGCAAGACGTGCAGACAGCAATCTTGAGTTTATGGACGGTGATGGCACTATTGCTGATAAAATGGAGATAATTAGCTCGGTGCATATCATGTTAAGTTTTGAAGAGAGAGAGGAGAAAATACCAGATGATACGAGTTTGTACAAATATCTTATAATAAACACTTACTTATATATCTTATAATACCCACATGTTTTTATTTTTGACTTTTCGTTGCGAGACGCAGTAGTCGGCTTTGGCTACTACGAAAGACGAGACTAGAATGTACGTAGGCCTAATATGCACGAACGCAACTTGGACGAATTACCTTCTTACGTTGCGTTGGCCTTAAAACTACACGTCAGATAGACCGTAAATTTAATTCCGCTGGTAACATCAGTCATCATTAATATACGCATCGTAACTGATCAAATGAGATGTCTTATTTTATTTTATACAAGGTTAAATACTTACTCAAATACGAAAGCGTTATACCAAATCTGATGTTATGATATCTTTACGCTGAAAAATAATACGATAAGCAAAAACTAAGTAAACGTACTCACGAAGAATTATTTGTCAATTTCCCTTAATGCTCTAAAAAGCGGAACGGCGAAATATAATCCCCTAAAGAGTTCCGGTATTATCTGGGATAAATCTATTATCTCGCCAACGATATTATCAAAGAATTTGATAATATAAGCCTATTATTAGTTACACTGCTGGGCACAGACCTCTGTAATGACATAGAATTGCTTTTTATTCCAGACTTAAATTAAACTACTAATAACTATTATAGTCTCGGTTTGTTTACGATTTTTTCCAACTTTGAAATGTCAGTTGTTCAAAAATCGTAGTCCTATCTGTATCCTGACCCTGTCCTGATCTTATCTTAGTTTCATCGAAACAGACGCTTAAAGATACAGAATAAGAGCTAAAATTCCCCGGAGCGCTTCGATTTGATTGCAAGGAATCTGTCATACTGTCTATTCGTATCGGTTACTGAGCTTTCGGTTCATAGGGTCCATGATAGGGTCCACATCTTCTTCTTTTCTGAAGCAGTAACTTGTAGCAGGTTGGAATAAAAGCGGTATGGAAATTATTTGCTTACAAAAATGCAATACAAGGTCTTCACACATTTCGAGCCCAACAGATAAAGTTTTGTAGTTATTATGCAGGGTGGCGTTTTAGTTGCCTGGATCTTTCAAGGAGGTGAGTCTATCCATCATATTACTCAACTCTCCTAAAGAAACTCATAACCAATTCTAGAAAAAAATACAAATTCCTACACAACAGTAGGCAGAGTGTGTCGATGCATGTATGAAAAGATTCATTTTTTTTTCATGAATCTGATATAAGTTTCTTTGGGAAAGCTGTTTAATAAGACGAGTAGGCTCAGCTTCTTGAAGGGTCCATCGGCACCCTGTATATTTCTACTCGTCAGTAGTGTACAAACATTAAAACAATTGAAAGATCGAAAATTAGAAAAGAAGAAAAACATTTTCATTCGTTTTTTTTACTTTTATAGGACTAGACCATTAAAACTATGCAGCAACCAAAGATATTGATAATGAAAATATATTGTTGTTATTGCAATCGGTCCCATATACATAATACATGTATGTTAAGGCCGGTAGGTATTATGGCGACATTACCTCGCTCGACCTGCTTCTAAGAACCGCAATGCATTAATGAAAGATGTTTGTTTGTCGTAGGTATGGCGGAAGCAGAATACGGGAGGCGGAGTGCGGGGTTCACGCGAGTGTTGAACGCGCCTACGAGCGGCCACATAGTGTTGAGAACTCTATTTCGCGTGGTGCACATATTGTAGCAAACGTCACTAATTTATAAAGTTCACGCTATCATCGTATCTCCCCAAGAGATATTGTCGAATGATAGTGCCCGAAGACTTATTTTAGTATGTATATTCGTTTACCTATGAGCTTAATATTATTAATAGATAAGACGATATCCGATAATTCCGATATAAAGTAGCATTCAATTAATGTTGTAGGTACGTAGGACAAGACAACCTAAATTTCAGTATTATCCACTCAAACAGTATTGTGTACATGGAGCGTGTACGTATCACATGATCTGTAAACAAATATTCTTAGATAAATGTAAATACGTAGTTATATACCTATATCTAGTTATTCTATGAAACGTAGATTTCCCCCTGTGGAAAATGAAAGTTTTTATAAAAAATATAAATATGGAGATGTGCTGTTATTCTAGTCTGCTACTTTAAGCAAAATATTTGTGTAATATAACCGAATCTAATGAAAACATGAAAAAAAAACATATAATTACTTCGAGGGCAACAAGCGAACTATTTTACCACAAAAAAAATATGTATTGAAATGAACTCTTTTCCATTAATCTATTTATAGGCTATCATTTTTAGGTTCCTGTCTTAACAGCAAATCTGTCAGTGTCATAAAGTCATCGTGGCTAGATAATTTATTTTCCTGTAATGAGCATTTAGGTACAGCCGTTTCACAGTTATTTCACTTCTAAAGTTCTTAAAATTATACTTGATTAAAATGACAGCTGTCAGCAAAAATGACGAAATAACTTTGTAGTAACGTCTAACGAGTGCTTAATATTGGCACACGGGAAATTATTCGTATTTGGCATGTTATTTTTTTTAATGCTGTGCTTCCTATAAAAATCAGCATAATTGTTTAAAATAAGCTTTAAAACTAAAATAAATCATATTAATACATAGTCATTTAAATGCAACCAATATCTACGACACCTTACAAGGTTACGTCATGTTACCAAAATGTTAGGGATCCTTTTTTAAAATTTTATATTGTCTTGAAAAAGGAGTACCTACCTGCCTATTCCATGTTCAAGAAAAAATAACATAAGCTCGTTTTTTTATTGACATTACTGAGCGCATTGATCTTGTTTTTTTGAGTGTCAGTATGAGTGCCGACGCTTTGTATGCGCTTCGTGTTTTCCAGTTTTCATTATTTTCGTTAATTTAGTAACTAGTTGTTGTTTTTTGTTGTTATTGCCTTAACAGAAGATTGGGAACTCGGTGTCTGCTTTGATTCAATATGCTGATATATGATTGATTAATCTTCAGGATTTTTCAAGCGATTCCGATTCTGATAATGATGATGTCGATACTGACTTAGGATGTACATCATTAAGTAAATAATTGTATTTTGACAATGTTTTTTTTAGTTTAATTTTATTGGCGATAAATAATACCCATCTTTCCATGGTGTAAAATACTGACTGCATAATTATGCATTTGTAATTATTTATCAAAACTACTTTCTCAGCACTAATTACGTTAGTTAGGCAGCTGTCATATCAACCAAGTTAGATTTTATGGACTATAAATTTGCATCACTGTCAAAATCATAGTGGTATTTATTTCGTTACAATAAGGATGATGTTGGCTTGCTACAAATCTGTTAAAATTACAAAGATTTTTATACTCTTTACATTATAGTTGTTGTTTGGTTTCTGCTGTCAGAAGTGAAAATAACTGCGAAAGGACTGTGCTGTACAGTCGCCAACGCATCAAGTTACTACAAACTGGCCAATTTTCTCATTCGATTTTGAACTTAACCATCAACGCTTCAAAGTTTAAAATCGTTTGGAGAAATTTAACAGTTTGTGGTAACTTGATGTGATGGCGACTGTACACTTAAACCAACTTATCTGTGCAGGCGGGAAAACACAGAACTAAAATAAATGTACCAAGTATGACACATCGATGCATTTTTGCTTAACAAGCAGCGCCACCTTGAACTGCACATTTAAAGTGGTCATAGTGTAGTCCCATTTGATACATGCTCAGTCAAGTTGTATAAGATCTGTAATTTGTTTAACCTCTCTAATCATCTTCACCAGTGCACTAATGGTGCTTCCTCACCGCGAGCATTCGCCTGTAATGTAACAGTCCAAGATTCGATTTTGTACGGAAACAAGTGAATCTGAAGTGTTACATTACAGGCGAATGCTCCCGGTGAGGGAGCACCTTAATATACACAAAACATGTTTTAAAGGCACAAGAGACGGAAATGAAAGTGAAAAAGGTTCTTGTTAGTGTATTGAGTAAATTATGTATGAACGTTAATCAATATAATTAAGCTTAGCCGATAGAAAAGTTGTATTTAGGCACGAAGTAAAACGAAAACTGGTTTTTATTCAAATAAGATAAAGAACTTTCTACATAGGTAGGACCTAAACCTATTGTATGGAGGTAATCACTGAAGCAGTTTGGCTTTTTAAAACCAAAATACAGTTTTATTAATTAAATTGTGCATTTTTCATAGTGTAGATTAGTGAAATTGTGTAAATAGAAGTGTACTCTTACGGTATTTTCACCATAAAACGCACGTCGGACACAGTCGAAAGCCAGTCTTACCTGAAAGCAACAACTGAACTGTCATCAAATCTTTTGTAAGTAGTCAGTTACTTGCACGGCATTGTAATTGTGTAATAAATTTAAGACAATTGGTACTATAATATAATAATGTTGACTCCGTATCCGACGGGCTTAGAAAAGTGTCAAGTTGTATCTTTATCAAATTCTTATAGAAAGGAGACCGAATACTTCAAATTTATTTATTAGAGTCCATTTAGCTGGTCATGGAATAAGTAGGGATGTTTGATAATCTAGGTACTTACAACTGAACCATCACGCCATGGTTTCGCATCATGTACAATAGCAACACACATTTTAGTACTTGTCTATACAGTAGCAACCTTCAGTTAAAATTGTGCGATTTAGAGGGCATTAGAAACGCCACTGAATTAACAGTGTGACATGGTCACCTTCTAGGCCAAAGTATTTCGTTAAATGATTTTTTACTGTCTATTTGAAACTCGAGCTAACTAGCGAACTGTAGAGGTACAGTCAAACAGTGCAGTTGGGTGAGTGGTACAGTTATCTGTCTACGGAAAAATAACGTAATAATGTAGTGGTGAAAATTAGCCTGTTAAATGGTACAGTTTTAACCGAAGATGTGTAGGCCAAATCAGAATCAAAGTTGCAACATTTACCAATTGGTTAACCTCCAATATAAGTTGCAAATGCGATTTATATTGCAAGTAAACCTTCTAACGGGACTGACACTCGTAAGCCAAGAGCTTGTTACTCGTTACTGTGTGTAATTATCACTTTTAAAATATATTAAGTCGAATACAAAGTACATATTTTTTCTTTACCAAGTAGATTAATACAAGTGGTTGTCCTGAACAAGTGTCGTAACAATTTAAATGCTATTTAATATGTTTTTTCTATACTGTTTTCTGTGATTCTTTATATTTATTGTTCACACAGAGTTTTGCAAATAAATAGCAGACCTATAATTGTGCATGTTTAAAATTCCAAACCTTAGCTAATTTTATGGCTACCAGTGATTTTGTTACTATTGTAGTTCACATTGCATCAACCTTTTGTTTCGCATAGTAAAATATTAGATGACCTACCTATTAGTTGGTAAATTTGTGATAATTATCGTAATCGTGTGTACATAAATGTATTTAATAATAAATGTTTATTTGTATTTAGCATATCGAATTAATTCGTGTTTTTTTTTTCCGTTGCCACTCTTCACAATTCATGCTATTTCTTTTCTTTTCGGATGAAAAACCAAGAATTAAATTCAATACCAGAAATAATAGGTTCAATTCAAAATATTGATCCATTCAGGACTCAAGTATGTTTAAGATTTCATTAAACGGTCGGTTCTCGGAAAAAAGTAAAATACGTGTGTCAGCTTCGGACCGTTCGTTAGTGAGTAATAATTTTAGCTTGTTTGTAGTGTGAATGAAACGAAACGAACAAGTGGCCACTCGGCCGATTGGATACGAGACTGATTTTATCGAATCATCACTCAATCAAACACACACACATTTTTTAGAAGTTGAAGCAGAGCCATTGAAAAAACATGTCAATAAAATTAGGCGGGCAAGTAGGTTGTTTGAGTAGGCGTTAAATGAATGTAACAGGTTAAGCAGGACCGTAGTCACTTGAATAATTGAAAGTCTGTCACATTTTTTTATAAGACTAGTTTAGAGGAACAGGGACTGCGATTCTCCACACAAATGTTGACGGAATCGACGTGTCGTATTCCCCTTTTTTCTTCCAAAATACTGCCTCTAGCTGGAGCATTTTTTTTTTTCATAAAGGCAATGTCTACTGTAGACACGTCCTACTCCTCCTCCTTTTTATCAGCAACTAAAAGTCAAGAATATATGACCCTGCAAAATTGCCAAAAAATGCCCCATTTTTACGGCCGTGGTGAGTTTTTTAACATAAAACGAAACTGATAGGAACCTAGACATATTCTATCTCAAAATTTTAATGTCAAAAATAATTGAATCGGCTCAGTTTTCCAGGAGAAAAAGGGGAATACAAAACGTCGATCTTGTCAAAATTTTTGTAATTTAAACGGTATAAGCTGCAGCTGACCCTATCGCAGTCTACGGAGGCAGGCTCGACGCAGCGCGACGGCAATACTCTTTTCAAATAATTATTTTTCAAATATGTCTCAGGCCCCTCTTAACTGGGTGTCCCTGCCAGTATCTTTGAAGCAAGGTATCGGAATCCTATTAGGTATCAAACCTAACGTCTTCTGAAGGTCTGTCTATCCTGCCACGAGGATACTTTCTTTCCACCGTAGGTAATAGGCAGGGCTTGCAATAATTAGGCAGAAAACCAAGCTTATGGTGATCGAGCTTATGGTGTGCTTGATTGAGATCGTTCGGGAAAGCTATGGGGCGCTTATAAAATCCAAGGCATCGATATTGTGGACAGTTTCATTTATCTGGGCTCTAATATCAATAATTAAGGTAGCTGCGTCCCAGAAATAAAAAGACGGATAGCCATGGCTAAACATACTATGACACGTGGTCCAGAACATGTGGAAAAATAGTGATATCCTAATCCTAACTTTAATATTATAAATACGAAAGTAAGTTTGTTTGTTTGTTACCGTTACACGCCTAAACTACTGAACCGATCATCCTGACATTTTGCATATACGTTGTCAGGTGTACAGAATCGGACATAGGGTACCTTTCATCCCGAAAAAAAGTACTGTTCCCGAGGAAAACAATAATAACGTTCTAATGATAATAGATGGCGCCACGTGTCTTTATTACAAGCAGAGTACAACCCGAATTTATTGTCAAATTCGGAATTAACGCGACGAAGCCGCGGGCAAAAGCTTGTAAGCTATAAAACGAAGGCCCACTTCGTCAGAGCACTACTTTTCCCGATTTTCCTCTATGGGGTTGAGACGTGAACAATCCGAGCAAGAGACAAAGACAGAGGATAGACGCATTCGAAATGTGGTGCTGGAGGCGGATGCTCCGAATTCCATGGACAGCCAAACGCACAAATGTGTCTCTCCTTTTCCAACTCGATATCAAGACCCGATTGTCTACAGTTTGCCTACAGCGTATATTGACCTATTTCGGCCGCATAATGCGAAGGGGAGATAGTAGCCTTGAAAAGTCGGTCATTGTTAGCAATACCGAAGACAAGAGAGCACGAGTTCGCAAATACCCGAAAATAAGGTAGAATGAGTTTCATCCTCGAAGTAAAACAACTTGTGTGTACCAGGTATTTCATATCCAACTTATCCTGATGGTACCCCCCGACTGCAGAGCGCTTCAACGACCCTCAGAAAAAATTTATATATTTCAAATAATTTCTTCCTAAACGCAACACACAGGATTATCACACCACACCACAGACGATCTCGACGTATGAAAATAATAATATAAATTACTATTCATATTATTATTCAATAAGGACTAAAAAAGTGATGAGTATTAATGTTGATGCATGGAGAGGGAGAAGACGGCCAAAGAAAAGATTGATGGATTGTGTGACGGAATGAAATGAAAGAGAAAGGAGTAAATGGTGCCGTGACGTCTGACAGGGCAAAATGGAAGAAGAAAACGTGTTGCGCCGACCACGAGTAGGATGTAACAAGTAGGAGTAGGATGGGACAAGGGTAGGAAGATGATGATTACTATTTAATAAGAAATAGGAATAGTAAGTATATTCAACATAATTATGGTGGAGGTGCTGGTGCTTTCTCAAAAAGTAAGTGTTAAAAATAATAATATCAGCCTAGCTAGAGCTTTAAAGGGCAATGGATAGGGCTACACTCGGAGTCTCTCTGCGAGATCAAATGAGACCTGTTGAATGAACCTAAGTTACCGACATAACCTAGAGAATTGCTTAAGATAAGTGGTAGTGGGCGGGGCAAATTGATTGTAGAACAGATGTGCCGAAGAATTCTAGAGTGGCGGCTGCGTATCTAGGTGGACCGATGACCTGGTGAAGGTTGCGGGAATCCGCAGGATGAGAGCAGCTTAGCATCGGCAATTGTGGCGGCCTTTGGGGGAGGTCTATGTCTAGCCGTGGACGTCTGAAATAATTATAATGATGAGCTGGAGCTCATCTCATAGGCAAAGCCTCGGATAAGAATATTATTCATAAAATATCGTCCCAAGTGTAGCACTCAACAGACGATATACCTACACCTGACATTCCAATGATAAATAAAAAATATCAAGTGTCGATACAAGAAGCTGAGGTTGGTCACAACAATGACGATACACCCACCAGTTTTGATGACACGCTTATCCTACTTATGTTTCGAGTGGAAGAGTGTCTTGTGGAACTGGTCAGCAGCAACGTGTGCCGAGTCGAGAGGCTGCGTCATTTAGTGGCGGATTCTTCAATCTGACACGCCACCGCCCGCGAAGATGTCATCTTGATTTTTATTGAAGGCAAATGATTGTATAAAAGGTGCCTACATTTTGTTGCAAGTAAAGATTTTCTTAAACTATATTTTGTATTGGTTATATATGTAGATAAACAAATGTCATGAAATTATGAAAGTCCATCAGGTCCCACGGTCCACACTATAAATTGCTGGAGTCTTCTTGGATACCTCTTTTAATTATTTTTCTCTACTGCTGCTGTATGTATGAAATTAACATTTTGTTTACAAATCTTTTCGCAAATTAACATTCTCATGTCTGTAGACATTGTGGAAGGTAAGGGGTGCTTGTTTTGGCAGAACATCCACTGAAACGGTCAATGAACCGATGTTTATTGTTTTTCTACAACAGCAGTGTTGATATTGGCACAAATTCTATTTGTTTAAAATGGTAAGTCTCGTACAAACAGGTAGATTTACGTAACCATGACCTTATAATAACACAATACAAACTCGAGCCGCGATGCGTCAATAAGTAAGTATACTAACTAGGTACAGTGTGTACGATCAGCATTTCAACTTTTTTGATCTTGACATTTCTTTGTCACGTTTGTTTCTGCAAACAGCTGGGACAGTGGATGAGTTGTTCATTACTTAAGACTAGACTGTGTATCATAATACAATATTTTATTTATTTATTTAAACTTCATGTACAATAGTGAAACATAGGCGGACTTAATGCCACAAGGCATTCTCTACCAGTCAACCTCAATATTCATTCTTTTTAAGTACGCGGAGCTGCAAAATGCAAATAAAAGTAAACTTTGCTATTGGCATCCACCATACATTTCATTAAATTGTCAGACCGTACGCCTCAAGAAGACCAAAAAGGGCCTACTAATTAAAAAATGCTGTCAAACTAGGACACCCACCTTAATTGCATAAGTTTAAAAAACTGGTAAGTGCGAGTCAGACTCGCGCATGAACGGTTCCGTACCATCGTAGTAGTTGCCTTTAATTATTAATTTTTGTTGTTATAGCGGCAACAGAAATACACATTCAGTGAAAATTTCAACATGAGATACAGCCCGCTGACAGACAGACAGACGGGCGGACGGACGGACAGCGGAGGCTTAGTAATATAGTCCAGTTGGTTACCCTTCGTGTACGGAACCCTAAACACAACGGAATTCCAAAAAAAAAAAAGGCATAATAACTTTACTGTCGGAAAGTAAAGTCTCCCGAAAATTGATATTTGTTTAATTGTTGTATTCCACTCAAATTCTTGTCAAGTGTTCATTTTTCTGTGAGATCAAGAGACCATCGACATAGACATCATCATCTGCCTAGCCTTTTCTCAACTATGTTGGGGTCGGCTTCCAGTCTAACCGGATGCAGCTCAATACCAGTATTCTACATGGAGCGACTGCCTATCTGCCCTACATACAACCCAGTTAGTACTGGGTAATACGATACCCCTTGGTAAGACTAGTTGTTATACATCGACATATACAAAGAAGAGATAATAAATACACCGTGTTGAAAGGCTAACTCATAAGC
Organism: Noctua janthina; assembly: GCA_963576755.1. Lineage (NCBI taxonomy): Eukaryota > Metazoa > Arthropoda > Insecta > Lepidoptera > Noctuidae > Noctua > Noctua janthina. The sequence continues at coordinate 14,359,834 of OY755050.1, read as the reverse complement.
ATAACTACTACAAAAGAATCAAGTAAATCTAATCTGTAGCATCATGGAGAAATCGGTGTACATACAAGAAAAAAAAAGACAACGACCGAATACATAAACCCTTCCTTTTTTTTAAGTCGGTTGTAAAAGAAATAGCCATAAACTTTCGCTATCAGTATATTTCGATATCAGTGATGCCTACATAATATCCCAAGGCCGTACTGAAATTTTAGTTCACTTCGCTCATTCTTGCATCCATTATGACATTATTTTGATTGATGAATAGTTAAAAGAAATTCTTACATAACGGAGGATACCGAGGCGGGGTGTTTTATTCGAACTCGCTTCGTTCTTTCTTCTATCACATAGCCTTTAATTTATTATTCTGAGATCTTGATGCATAAATCAATAAACTTCATCATAGTCATCCTTTTCCAAATTTATTTGGGGTCGGCTCAGCGTGTCTTCTTCTATGCTTCTTGATAGGTCACCAATTCCAATCCATACTAATATTATAAAGCTGAAGTTTGTTTGTTTGGTTGAACGCGCTAATCTCAGGAACTACTGGTTCGAATTAAAAAAAATATTTTAGTGTTGGATAGTCCATTTATCGAGGAAGGCTATTGGCTATATAACACCAGGCTACGACAGTTAGGAGCTGAGCAAAAAAAAAATAAGTCAGTTGCGGCGGGTGAAACCGCGGGGCACAGCTAGTCTCAAATAATTATGTAAGAATAGTAAAAAGAAAATACGGCAATTGTGAAGAATGTTGCTAAAATTTTCAAGGTTCTTGCGCTCGTTCTCATAATATTTATATTATATTATTAACACCATCACGCGACGTATAGCGACCGCAGAGTTCTGATATTTGTTTTGGCCACTAGGAAAGACATTCAACGAATATTTTATTTTGGCCATGGTAAGTTCAGCATTTTGGCTTGGCATGACCGTGTTAATGTTATTATTTTTACAAAATCAGAGTTCATCACTAATAATCTCCACCTACCACTACTTGTCTTTGCATCACCCAAAAGTTGACTGGTAGAAAATGCGGCATTAAGTCCGCCTCTGTACTTCTGTGCTTGAAGTGTTAAATAAATAAATAATCTCAAAATCTGTAGATTATCTGTTTCTTTTTGCTAAATTAGCAGAAAATCTTAAAGGCCCGGGGCGCCAGATTTTGTAATACGCTACAGCCGCCGTATATATAACCGCATAGATAACCGCTACCGGCGGTATTGAAAACCAGCTAGGTAGGTCATATATACTCGTACGTGACTACAATAGAAGAGACCAGATGGTACGATGTTATTGTCTTGGAAGATGGAAGACCTCTGGAGAGGGGCGCAATCTGTGTCGACAGCAACATACTCGTCATTCGCCACCTTATGTTTCAAACAAGACGGACTGAGCTGCTGCCAGCTACGGAAACTCGAGATAATCTTTAATTTAACTAAACTAGAAAGATCAAATTAATTTAACTTAGGCAAACTGTACAATTTTTTTCAGATCTGGGGATTGCCGCTATGTCCTGGTGAGTCCAGAATTATGAAATGAATTCATGGTAACAGTTTGCACACCTACGCCCTGCACATTCAATCACGATCGAATCTCAATTTAGGTACTATTTATTTCCTTCATTTACATTTCTTTCATATAATTTTACATTTTTAAATATTTCCCACTGGTATCGGAAACAGGATTCAAGCTACCGGCGGCGGTCAGGGCTCCAGAGAGAGGAACCTCCTAACAATACGAGCCGAGTCGAGGAGTATCGCATTCAGAATCAAGCTCTTGATCCAGCTCCTAACGAGAGTCTCCTCAGGTATTGGTCAAGGCTTTTGGCAATTAAGGTATTGACTGAAATAACTAGCGGTACAATAATAGCTGAGTTCACATCCCACATGTCGACAACCTCGCGGGCCGAGTCAAGATACTTTTTTATCATGCAGAAATCGTCATCGTCGTCGTAAGATCACAAACTGTTCCTACTTGGTACCTGGTAACTACTAACTCTTGATAACTTGATCATCAGAAGAATAGAATTATACAAATAATAATTTGAAGACTTATGTGTTTGGCATTGTGAACATCAGTTTCAGTTGAAGAAAGGTGGTAGCGCACAAACAACCAGAATATGTGTAACATACCGGACTTTCACTAAAACATCGGGAACAAATTTTCAAAATTCCAAACTTTAAAATAAGTCGAAATGAGTCAGAGCATTACTTTCTCGGAGATCGGAGGTCAACAACCAACTCATCTGTATGGATTATCTCTGTCTTAACGCGATAATTTAATCCTTTGTTTATCCAATGCCTCTAATAGTCCCGATGCACCGGAACGGTAAGCATCTGAGCACAGTCATGTATCATACTCCAACAAATAAGAAAATAATCCGCCCGCTTGAATTACGACCGGGGGTTGATATTACAACGAGCTTCGACGTTTCAAGAAAGTCTCAATTAGAGAATAAGTTATAGCTTCTAAAACTCTGTTGTTCGTGAAGCATAAAATTCTATATTTAGATGTTTTCCTAGCTTATCTTACGTATGGTTTTATAGTGTGTTTAGTTAAAATGCTGTAATCGTAGAATTTGAGCTCTGAAACCCTTCAATGTTTGAATTCTATCAACTGTGAAATGTTACCCGAACCTCAAGAAAATACATCGCTATCAAAATGGCGTCCCCGCCCTTTGGCTTGATTCCCCTCTCGAGCACGCCCCTTTGTCACAACGTGCAACGGTCTCATGTCGACTTGTCCATTGACGGTACTGTCACTGTTAACCATTTCGTCAATTCAAAATAAAATTACGTTGCATGTTCTCAATATTAGAAAAATCTCCATCATCTGCCTAGCCTTTTCCCAACTATATTGGGGTCGGCTTCCAGTCGAACCGGATGCAGCTGAATACCAGTATTTTACATGGAGCGACTGCCTATCTGACCTCCACAAACCAGTTAGTACTGGGTAATACGATACCCCTTGGTAAGACTGGTTGTCAGACTTTTTGGGCCACTGACTGCCTAACGACTGCCAAAGATCTACAAATGACAGCCGGGACCAGCGGCTTAACGTGCTTTCCGAGGCACGGAGGAAACTCGGTATGTAATGGGCGGTCACCCATCCACAGACCAACCTAGGCAAGCACGGCTTAACCTAAAGATCGACCCAAGCGGCTGTTATTATTTAGCCACAAGCTCCTCCTATTATATAATATTAGAAAAATCTATGGATTATAAATTATTATCAACAGAAATTATAAATTTTTGTTGATAATATTGACATAGAATAAAAGGATATCCCTCAATACGTACATGTTATTTATGCTGGAGTCCGAAAATTTCATTAAACAGGCAAGTAATAAACTCAAATAATGAATTCATTTGAATTAGAATTAGAATTCGTTTCTGTACATTTGTACAGAAACGAATTCTAACGTGATCTCTCTTTCTGGCAGATCATCAGAAACGTTTATCTTCTCAACTGTGCTTACTTTTGACAGCAACACGAAAAAAAAACAAAAATAGATCGATATGAAAACGATCCATTAAAAGAGTAATACTGAAAACTAAAATTTTCCCTGAAACAGAAGATCTTTGAAGTTAAAGTTTTAATTAAATCTTACTCCCTGGCAGTTTCCTGATAGATTTCCTATTTCTAATCGCATTAAAATCTCAACATTGGAAATCCGAGAAACGCGGGCCGCAACCACCCGCAGTCTAGTCGAAAAGCAATTTGATTTGACGGCTATCTCACCTCCTACTACGTTTATATCGAAAGCTAAATAAATATTTATTTTATCGAATCTAATTTGGCACGAAACTGGCCCCAGATCGCCGCCCTTTCACACGAGATGTTTCTGATGGAAAATTAAATGAGGTAGTGTTAAAAAGACACACTTACGAGGTAGGTATTTTGAATTTAGGTAATTATATTTATAGTCGTTTAAAACGAAAACTATTGAATCAAATTGGACGCATTAGTAAAAATCGTTTCGAATTGTGATGGACTGCTGGGATTTTTGTACAAATGATATTTAGAATGTTAAAAAGTATAACACATGTCGGAAATGACAGGGCGCAGCCGTCGCCGCCGACGGCGACCGTGGCGTGCGGCGGGCGCGCCTGCATGCCACCGGGTTCGGCTCTCGGGTCGGGTATCGTGCCGTATACACGTTTTAGTTTACGTTTACATTACTAAGCACTTGTTGAGTAAATAAATAAAGACGTTTTAAAATAAACTTTACTATTAATCCTTGACTTAGTAACGTTTACATAACCGTGAGATCGGTGATGGGTATGGACAGACAGACACACAACACTGTGGTAGACCGATCATCGGCCGTAAATGTCGCTAATATTTTACAGTTGATTAGTAATTCCCTTACAATAATTATTGTGATTGTCCGATAAGATGTATGTAATAATTTAATCATTTAACAACACTTCAAACTTTATTATTCATTATCATGAACGTTATTTACAAACAATAAATACATCTAAAATAATAATAAAAATATAAAACAGGGAAAAACGAATTACAGGGCGTAAAAAATTCGTCCACATAGTTGTTAACAGGAAAAGTGCCCAGAAGGCTGGCAGAATTGCCACGCTGAATGGCAATGCTGATTCTTTGGCAAAAAAAAAGGACTGCGCTCTGGTGAAGAGTCGACCAACCGCTTGGCGATTTACCGAAATATGTACTAGATGAGCACTCGGACCTTATGGCCCTAGTGTTGTGTGTCCAACTAAACATTTTCATGTTTACTTGGAAAAAGCTTCCGATGATAACACACGCCCAATTACAACACGTTCGACATTTGCTATCTAAAATAAAACAAAGTGTAAGTATCTGCTCATTCATCATGAGTGTGGCGGCTACAGCACAATTAGGTGTTTCCCTGAAGCGATCGCGGCGCCCCGCCGCCCCCCGCGCCCGTCGCCGTCGTGCGGCCGCCTGCAAACTGTCATTACAAAAATAGTGGCCCCAGAAAGGGTAGTCCAAGACATGTCCCATATGGACCCGAGTGCAATGCCGCAAGTTATTTTAACTTCTTTCATTGCCACACTACAGCTCTCCATTTAATTTTATAACGCTATATGAAACACTTTGTTAGGTTGTTTGTGATAACTTCTATTTTAGATGCTCGCTTTTTGACAGTTACTTTAATAAAATAACTCTAACAATTATGCGTAATTTACAACTTTCAAACTTTGTGAAAACGTCGCCTTTAAAACGTCGTTTTTTTATGATTTCTTAGAGAAAAACGAACCCGTATACCAAGTTTAAAATGAATCTTAATAAGGACTCGAGGCACACTAAAGATATTGTGCGACGAGTTCATTCCTTACACTTGCGCAAAACAAGGAAATCTGTCAAAAGCTATTTAATTTAGATAGTACATACGGAACGTGTCGGTCGACCAACTGTCGAATAAGTTTTTAAACAAAGTGTGTGTTACCGGCGATCTCCAGCAGGTTTACGTTATGATTCCGATCACTTTGATCACTTCGCACTATCTTTTGTTAACAATCCAGCTGTTCTCAACATTCTCGTAATATTGTTGAACGTTTGTGTCGTGGAAAAAGTAAAATGAATGCGCCAACATTTTTTATGTAGGTATATTGGATTGCAAAGGTACCTATAATGAAAATAAAAAACGAATACCTACGTAAACATATTTAAAAAAGGTACATAATTTCTGAGTCCAATAAGACAATACTTGATTTAAGACTAATTCCTTCTCAAAAAAATTGTGACTTACGAAAATCCTTCTTTCTGACGTCATACAAATTTCTATAACATCATTAAATTTTTGCTTGGACATAATTATCTAGTCAAGTAAACTTTCTTCTATCATTCAACCATCATTGTCAGTACACAATCACACGAACAAGCCTGGAAAACGACGAAAACCTTCCCCATATCATTAACATCAAAGAAAAATAGTCCTCACCGAAAGTCGACAGTCGAAATTAGTCTCAAGGTGTTTAAGCTTTTCGAAAGTCTTATAATATACCTACCTGTTATCTGTCTAGCAGCTAGATAGACAGATAACAGCTAGATTCTAGCTGCTACGCTAACTTTAACTCGCGTTGTTAATAAATCACAGTAAATCTCCATTACGTTTTTTCCAGGTATTTTCAGCCTGTTTCAACATTTTGATAATCACTCACAAGTTATCGAGATACATACCAAAAGGTTATATGAGAGTGGATATTAGCAATAGTGTCAACTTCAAAGGCACCCGACGTTGTCCCAAGCGACGTGCTGTCTGGCGCTAAGAGAATACCGCTTACGTTCTTCTAAGTGCTGAGGTATAAAGTCAAGTTTTCGTGAGGGGGGTTCATGAAAACTTGGCTTTATACCTCAGCACTTAATAAAATAGGTATCGACTTTGTTAGGTCTGAAATATTAAGGATCAGGCTAGACCTACACCGACTTTTTTACAGCTCGTGGAAGGTCTATAACAGACTTTGTTAGGTCTGAAATATTAAGGATCAGGCTAGACCTACACCGACTTTTTTACAGCTCGTGGAAGGTCTATAACAGACTTTAGAACTTCTGTTCAAAAGTTGGATCCTTTCTCAATCTACTTCAGACAATACTATGGACGTCGCACTTTTATCTCCACATCTCCACCCGCTCCCATTACATTTTATTAGATACAAAGTTGATGTAAATACGGCTTAGTAAAGACGGCTTTCATAGTGATCGTTAGGTATGGCACTCCCGGTTTTAATTAGCAGTGATGATGTAATGAGCGATGATGGAGAGCGAATTGAAGTATGTGGACTACGAAAGTAATTGACCGATTTCTGTGATTTAACATTTAAGTTACTCGTGAGTGAGCACTGAGTGCTAGTTGACTGGAACAAATATAAAGCTACATCAAACCGTTATCTAATCGCAAAATTTTCGAGCCAAAACGGGATATGCTGAAAAAAAAATAAATGAAACGAAAGCCGTTCAAAATGCAGAGAATTAGGTAACGATCGAGTCAAAAAGTAGAAAAGAGTAATGAGCTGGTGGGGTAAAACGAGCCCCAAACGAAGCGCGTTTGCGCTTGAACGAGCGTCAGTAGTCTACCTCGCGAAAAGCGACGAGGAATGCGGAAAATTGCTCTGTAACCGAAGTAAATACGCCTCTGATGATTCTGATGTTGATATAGAGTCCATTGAACCAGTGTTTGTGAACGGTGGGCTAAGTTTGTCTCGGCTAGAGCAGACGATTTGCACTGCTTTGTTGGTCTAGTGATCGCAAGCGCGACTGCTGAGCATGAGGTTAACGAAATACATTCACGACTTCACGTAATATTATTTTGTTTAAAGCCACCATGGATTCCGATACGAAAAAAAAAACCTGATAACTCCGATCCTGAATAACCCCTCACCACGCGGTAAGTGTTATCACATTCTTACAATACAGTTTTCCACCGTCTCTAACTGATTCGAGATTTATCGATTCCCTCCACCAGCGACGAGACCTCTTTCTCCGCAAATGTCTAATATACAATTTATGGTAGTTCATAAAAAAGAGCAGTTGCTAAGTTTTCTTCAGGGAGAAGCTGCTACTCGCGCCGAATAGCATGTATTAAGCCTTTACGAATCGGCCATTGACAATATTGATGAATTTCTTTACGATACATTTGTATCTCGACAATAAATCTTTACCTCAACATTAACACAAATTAGACAACGTGACAAATAGATGTGATGGAAATAGAAATGCTGACAGTAGAACACGCGTCGATCTGTTCGCGTGCTAATGCCGGCTTCACATTCCATTTTTCATGTTAAATTTAAAATAGTGGGAACTATATTTTTGTCCGTGTGTACTGTGTAATAATAGGTGCATTATGTCGAAATGTTACAGGAAGAGAGAGTTGAGCATCAATTCGTAATAAATCTTGACTTTAGGTACTACACCTACATCAAATTCTACGTACAGTCAACTAGTTAGGCAAGTACTCGTTAGTCGACGATATGTACCTGTGTGTAAAGACGTGCCCTGACCGCCATGTGCATCGTACTGTCAGTTGAATTTCAAATGACCAAATATTTATCGAGTCCCGAAAATGTTTGCCTGGTAACCTATCCGATGCTCCACGAACAAATATGCAGAGATGTTCTTCTAGAAAAAATAAAAAAGCAGGGAGTCGGCACCAATAAATCGATTTGGAAATTGTTTGCTGAAGGGTGGGCCTGAGGTATTTAAAGAACAATTAGTCGGCTGCTTCCCAGCCCTCAGGGCAAATATTTGCCTATTCCCGCCAACCCTCGTTTGGGCCAATGCCGCCTCGGGCGTCGTTGGAAACGGTTTATAGCTAAATGTTTGCCCGCTCTTCCCCTATATACTTAGCTATAGGTAAACTTCCCCTCCTAACAGCCCCGGTGATTATAATTTACATTTCGCTCCACGTTATAGAATTTCCGATCAATACAGTTTGGATGCTTTTTGATAATACTTCAATAAGGCTTTACTTTCAGGAAACTTTCTTGTTTTTGTTGTAAAAAGTTACGTTGGATTCTGATGTAGAAGGAGATTTTATAGAAACGTTTTTTGCTTCTAACAAACGATACAGGTAAATAGATACAATTACCAAATATTTAAGTTGTTCTACTTAATATAGGTAACTGAGCTGTATAGAATAACTGAAACACCGTCCTCGTCTCGCCGTTTTATTATCCGTTCGTTATATATTATATCTTTCATAGTCTTTTAATTCCTGTTTTAAGTATTTTATATATTAATTAGGTATCAAAAAGCTATTCCGTAGCTGTTCAAAACAATGCAAACGTTTCTAAATCGTAATTTACCTACTTACACGATATTGTGACATTAAGATTAGTCGGGATTCGAGTTGGCCCGTATTTTAATGCTGTTTTACAAGAGATTAAATGCCGACACTGTTTTGATTTCTTTCAAAATAACATCTCGTAAGTTTTGACCGCGAAACTTCTACTTTAATTTAATTTATCGACTTAAATGTCGCTGAAATTTTATAAGAATCATGAATCAGTAACTCAATTTTCGTACAGCGGTTCTTATTTTCATGGAGATATTTTGGAAATGGTTGGTATTCGCACATACCTACTTATTAGGCTTATGATTCGCTATAACATTAGATAAAGTTTGACAAAACGAAAAAATATTAACGACAGAGTCGCAAACAAGTAATAAAGCTATTTAAATTAATTTAAAATGTGTGTTACGTAGATAGTGGAGTAAGGTGACCACCATGGCGTGAGTCGCCGCCGGCGGTCCGGGCGTACTTACAAAAATACCAGAATGTAATTAAATGTGGATAACTTGCGCTTTATAGACGGCTGCGCGCGCCTGTGTTTGTTTAGTTTGTTATAGATGTGTTTTTACGCAATCTGGAAGTCGTAAATCGTGAACACCAAATTATGTCGTTCACTAGAGTGAGGTTACCTTTTCACGTTTTCGGTTTTCAGGTTTAACTTTTTGGTGGGGGTAATAAATAATAATAAAGGTACACATGAACAGCTGTACTACAAAAGTGTGTCTATATTCAAATAATTTACGTAGGCAACATGCATTATAAACTTTGCACGAATCTCATTTTACAACCCAAGTGTAAGATTTTTAATAGACAGTATAGGTTCGAAGTGATAATTATTCCTTGATAATAATAAAAATCATAATCGTTTTTTATATTTTTTTTTTCTATTTTGATTTTTAAGGAATATTTAAAAATGTAAGAAGTAAGTAAATGAATAAACTTCAGGTGTATCTGAATTCTGACTATTATTGTCATCTTCCACGTGTATCAAAACGAGTTTAATCAAAATAGTCTTAAAAAATTATTCATATCCGTAACCTACGTACGTTACGTTTACATTTACGTTAATATTATTTGATCATATAAACTTGATTTGAAATCTCTCAAAGAAATAGGTAAGTAAGTACAACAAAAGATGGGCTACAAGCAAATAATGGAGACACAATAAAATTCTCATGTACACTCACACAAAACTAATCTAAATGCGCAACAATTTCGAGATCGTGCCCGCATCGAGAATAGAATCCGCACCCGCGGGTAATGTGGCGAATAATCCACCTCGTGCGCCACCGTGCCCCGGGCGAACACAATACCGGGATAGCTATAATCCGCAAAAACTAACAGTATACCGATAACCAAATAAACTACACTATTTTTCAAACCAAAATAACGTTAACTTTCGACCTTCTGACGTTACCGAAACGCACTAGTTTCCCATGAGTGTCAGCACAATATTTCTGCAAGAATCGTTTTTTAACAGAAATGTTTTATTTGGAACATTGACACGCTACATTTTTCGCAGCCGATTTAATTCAATTTGTTAACAATAATACGACCATTTTTACTCCATTATACTTTGGTGGTCTTGTTAATAGTAAAGGTTTTAGAGCTTTCGGCTCCTTGCAGTTTTTATATTTTTTTTTGCTAATTTCGTTTTGTAAACGGTACCTACTCTGATATTATTTGTAAGAGTATTTAAGTTTTTTCCTATTTGGATTCACGAACAGTCTATATTGAGATCATCTTCTCATCAGGCTTTAACAAAAAGACGGGAGACTTTGTGAAATAGGTATTTCATTTTCTAATTAGATGGGTGTGTCATATTTACTGAAAAAAAGTTAGAGGTGTTAATATTTCGGAAGTTAAATTAGATCTTAAATACTTTGCTAATTTTTAGTAGACATGTATGTCTGTAAACATAGTAATTAGTAAAACAATACATGCTTTAAAAATGGGGATAAGACCCCTTTAAAGAATGCACATTTCGCTCCTTAGTCACGAATGTGAGCTATTTTCAGGGGTCGTCACCAACCGCCTAGCGCGAAGACTTGACGAGTGTCAGTCACCAGAGCAGACCGGGAGACCGGCTCTGCAAATGCTTAGATGTCTTTATGAAAACACACTAATGGCCGACCAAACTCAGGACCCGCGAACGTCGGTAGGTACTTATTTTTGACCATTATTGTACATTTTTATGTTATTTATATTTCCCACGACAATCTAGTAATTTTAAACGTTTAGACAAGTTGATGGGCAAATCACTGACAAGCGGATAAACGTTTAGCCACCGGGTCTATCATAAACTCAGCAAAAAATTCGAAAATGGCTTGTCATTTTGACACCATTCATTCATCCTGTCCGGACCCTGTTTTTTGTATACTAAAACATTAACGCCGTCTCCTGAACTTTATGACAAATGAGTAAGCTTCAAATTTCTGTAATATCACATCAGTCGCCTCACAAAGTCACAATGTAAGCTTGTTTTTTCGCAGCAATATGTCTTAATGAATTCCTTGAGCGTCCATTCATGTCATTTGCTGAGTAAACACAGACCTTTATCAAGAGTAATTTAATTTTCGGCGATAGTTTGGAAAGGAACTAAAGACTCCATAACCGCTCGTCAATATTTTCCGGACATCTTGGTGACAAATGTGGGCCTTGGTTAAATTTTCTATTTCAAAGACAATTAGAAAGAGTAAAAAAAAGGTAATTAGAAAGAGTAAAACTCTTTCTAATTACCTTTGATAATATCGGGCAATAAGATTTAAAGAGTGCTAGATCAGAAATGATAAAAAAGAATTGTGTATTTCTTACTTACTTAGCAGGTAGCAATTATACAATGTTAAAAAATTGTCATGCGAGCAAGTGGTAGCGGTAGGTGGATGATGACGTGTCGTGGGCGGGCTGCGGGCCTGAACAATGCCGGGATTAGTGCGCGTCGCTCATTTTAGTTCACATTGTTCCCTGGCTACGGTTTACACAGCGCATGCAACTGCGGATCAGCGCTCAACGCTCACGCATCGCTGGCGCCGCGTTATCACGCCGCTACACGTCCACAACCCCTTTCAACTCTATTTTAGATGTGGTTTCAATTTGAAACTGTTTGCGGATCAGCATATTTTACTTGCGGCGTTTTTGTAATGAAGTTCCATTCAATCTGCTATCAATTAATGAGATGGGGATGGAGTTTTGTTAACTCACAAAAATAATAAATGTTTATCTGTTCCACCGCGTAGTTTATTGTGATATCAGCGGATTTTTTGGATTAGGTTGGTACAATTTGAGACATTCTTTTAGGTACCTACGTCATGAATGTGAAACCTACCGATGCCAGAAGTCATTATGGTTTTTATTTTCAGCCGATCCGGATTCCGGATGCTATTGGCATTCGGCGTCTGCCAAACTTAACGCATAAATAATCTCGGACGGAAACGGAGGATCGATTTCTGAACCGGGCGACCATCAATCTATCATCTCCACGGTGTGATCAAACGTTTGTCGCGAATCAGCGCCGGTCACAGGGCCCGATGACATCTGACACAATATCATGAACGCTTCAAAGAGTTTTTAATGCGAATTTTCTGCACCTGAACGGATGTGCCGAAATATTTCAATTTTCAGTGACTATTTAGTATTTAATTCATATCTCGGTTATTGGTAAAATTAGAATCGTATTCATAAGAGTTACGTTACGCTGACATACGAAGTTGTTTCTGGATTTATAATATACATCAAAGGCGACGCGATTAATTGAGCAATCATCGAGGGGGAAAAACGCGTCAAAGCGCCCTCTTCATGCGTCATGACGTCACCACGGTCAATTTGTAACGACACGTGCGTTTTGCTTTTGTTTCCACCTCTGTAACGTATATTTGCTTCAAACTTGTTGTATCCCACGTCTGAGAGAGAATGTTACTTTGTGCTGGAACGAATCACGACACAATTATCGTTTATTTGTTAATGAAATGAGTTATTAAGATTGAAGAGTGTTTTCCTTGTGTGAACTGAATAGCAGAGCTTAACTTAGGTTTATTTCTTTTCAGAGACTTACTCTAAAACCGTTGTGTTAAAAATAGTAAGTTACAAAGGCGTAGAAATATCTATAACAACAAAAAAAAAACATTTTGGTTACTTTTTAGTTATTATTTCCACAAACATCAAATGTTTTAGCTGCAGTTATTCATTTTTAGACTTACTCGGAACTATAATTATCACGATTAAAGTTCGCCAACTTATCGATAGAGTGAGTAACAACCGCAAACGACTCAAAAAGCAAACAGCTGCAATTTGGATTTAGCCTCCACGCCTAATTTCGGTTGGTAGACTTATTTTAACATTAAATACACACACAAATATCCCTTGTATAAACACATCGCCCCTAATATTGGCATCTTGGGAAGGAAACAGCTTAACTTCAATTAACGTTGTTGCGCCACTTTCGTCTTTATTGCAACTACAAAAGGCAGGTACTTTTGCCACTGTTAAAGTATTTGTATTATTTAGCTTACACACAAATTGTTTTTGAATTTCTTATTGTATTTATGCTAAGATAGTATTTATTCATTTTAGTATATAGCAGTAAGGATATATTTATGTGCTTTTCAACATTTATCTATTTGGTGAGTCACACCCAGTGGATTATCTCAATGAATAAAGCTAGAAATGAGAAATAATGATCAAAACAAACAATAAAGAAAATGTGGAGATAAGTGTACCTACCTGAAACTCAGTAGGAAAAAAACATAGAAGTACTTGGGTATTCTCCGAAATTAACATGATAAGATCTAGGCTCGCTTCGTTGAGCGTTCTGTGAACAACTTACTTATAACGATAAGCGTTTATGAATCGTAGAACTAGTACAACGGATTCACGTAACTTCACTTTTGTGTAAGCTAAAGATGTCGACTCAATAAATAAAACGATCTTACGCCTTGGACTCAGCCAAGCCATTCTTCTTGGTGCGAATAGAGGAATAAACTTATCTACCTAAGAAAATCTAGGTACCTGCTGAAAAAGGCTCGACTTTCTAGTGATCTGCACGAAACCGCCGAAAACAAGTATCAAGTAATTTTGTTTGACATAAAGTAACGTAACCTAACTTTGAACATGACTGTGTTAAGTTTCCGCAAACCTGACTTTAGTTCAACTGTTCCTGCAAAATAGTAAATATTTCATAATATTTCCTTACAAACAAAATATGTACTTATTAAAATTGGTTTATGTAACAATACAACCAGAGAAAATATCTATCTGTTAGTTGGCCAAGCTTAGCTCCGTTGAGCAGAGCTTGATAAAGTTATCCCCTGCTTTATGCCCAAAGCCCAATCCTTTCCCGTGAGGCCGATCTTAATAAACAAATGACGGACAGTATTTGGTTTTACCTTTCAATACGTTGCCCGTTAACGCGGACGGCGTGCAATGTGGCGAACACATGGGCGTACTCCGCAGTCGCCATGATGTCTTAGTTCGCCCGGGATACTGGCTACAGTAGCGTTCGTGAAAACTGTCGAATAAGAAGCCAGAATGTAAGACTGTAAGGTAGAATTCATGACTGTAAGTAAAAAATACGGAAATACTCTAGATTCTATAATTTACTATAGGTACATTTAAATTTAAAATAAAATTTCGGATCAGCAAAATTAAGCTCATACATAATGCATATTGAAATAGAGAACTTTTGATTGTTCTCTAAAATAAATGCTGCTTGATGCTTTAATAATTGTGATGCAGCACAACGGTAGGCACACACTGTAGCCGTCACCGTCGTCGTTGCCCTGTGAGGATCAGACTTGGACAGGACTTGTCCCAGAGCGACCGGGCGGCGCAACGTGTGGTGGCCCGCGCACTTCAGCGAACACGTCGCCGTGTCGGTGAGCCGGGCCGGCTCACGGCTGCTCCGCGGTGCGCCCGCGCCGTAATAACTCTTCACCAGAATATTAACGAGCTTATTAACTTTACCCGAAATGTCTTTGTTGTGGGATAAACAAATTCGAAACAAAATGTAAGACTTATTTAAAGAGATTTTTTGGTGTTTTTGTTGTCCATTTTACTGTATGATTAGATATTAATTCTAAATCAAAAAACAAATTAGTAATTTAGTCATGGGATAATATAAAATAAGACAAAAGAGACATAAAGAATACTAACCTCATGAAATGCATGCATGTCGTATCGCCGAGGAACGATGCGATTCTTTTAATGTGAAAAGCTTACGAATCTTACAGTTGACTTAAAATAATAATGTCAGCTAATAATATTTTTTAATGTCTAGTAAATGTAGTAATAAAAGTTGGGTTGTTGTGGCGGCGGTATGGTTAAAATACAAGATAAACAGAACGGTGTCAGTACACTCTCGGGACTCGAATCGTATTTATTTGTCTAACTTTTTAGATAAATATCATTTTGTTTATTTAATAACTTCTGCCTGTTGCCGATATCGATTTCAGTATCTGTTACTGAAGAATTAGGAAGTTTGTTCACTGAAAATGAAACCTTTCATTCATGGGTATAATTTGTATGCTAGTTTTTTAAGCAGTGGTTGATTAGTGACCCGCCGCTAGTGTTTTGCATAACTTCTTTCAGTGCGTAGATCCATCCTTTTATATTCAAATAAGGTGTTACTAAAAATACAACCAAATAAGATATTGATGTAGTTTTACTGATGAAAGTACTAGTAAGGATAAGGGTAGGCTCTCAGGCCTAGGAGACACAATATGCTCCACTTCCATTCAAAAACTATTTGCTACGAAATTAATCAACCAAATGAACCAAAGATGATTAAATATTCCATTATTCTGAAACAGGTTGCCGCTACCTATATAAATATGTTTCGGGTTTAATACAGATCCCAGATGATTTTCCAGAATCATAGCATCTATTTTAAACTAGCTTTAGCCCGCGGCAATTTGACAATTAAACTCTTAACACACTACTAAAGTTTATTTAATAATATAATTCAATCATGATTCGAAAAACACGTAGCGCCATCTATTATCATAACAACATTTTTTGTTGCTCTCCTCGGAAACCGTACTTTTTTCGGGATGAAAGTACCCTAAGTCCTGTTTCGGTTTCTGTACACCCGACAACGTATAAATGCAAAATTTCAGGTTGATCGGTTCAGTGGTTTAGAGTGACAAGGTAACAAACATGTAAACAACAGTCTTACTTTCTCATTTATGGGTAATATTAGTTAGGAACATGCATGATTATTAACAGGCATGATTTTTTAATAGGTACATGCAGTTTTGAATTAAAAAGTGGGCAGGTCTCAATCAAAAATGAAGCTACAATCCCGATCACAAGACATAAGTGTGAAAGCACTGTAGTACCTACCTGGTAAGGTAGCAAATTCCCTTTTAGGTAGGTACTTAGTTGACGTAACAACAGTTGAAAATCTATTTGAAAGAATTAAATTGCATAAATCCCCTGTGTCGCGTAGGTAGGTATAAAGGGCTATTTATAAAAGCGAGTTTTAATAAAATTTGTTACTGGAAAGTTAAAGTGGCGGCGGGACTAAGCCGCGGTTAAACTTAGTGCCGTTTGTTTAGATAAGCCGAACGCGTGTGACGCTAACGCCCGCCGCCGCCCGCCGCCACCGCCGCACACTCCGCAGCGGGGTAAGACCAGCGGGTAACTTGTGACCTGAGGCAAACAGCGGAATTCATTATTACATTTTTACACAAATAAAGCCAACTTCAATTGAGTGTCATTAACTCTTCTGTCTCAATATACAGGGTTATTTGTAAAACACCAACAACCTCACAGGAGTAGATTACTAACATCATAAATAACAACATTTGTTCTACGGCTTTTCCGAAAACAGACAAAAAAAACGACTTTTCATACAAAACTCGATCAGCTGTTCGTATGGAGAGTTGAATTTTTTTTGTTAGTGTTTTATAAATAACACTGTATAGCTGTAGCCTAAAACTGAAAAACCACCAAGTAAATGTGATTGTTCACGCTGTCTCACAAAACAAAGTTGTAAGAACGAACACTTAAACTGTGTTCGTTAAGACAAGCCTCCAAGTGGCAAGGCACTTCTCCTTAGCGTGTCGATGGCAAATTTTCATTAAATATATTTGGTTCAAAATTAGGCTATGCGAATTTTAGTTTTATAAAGTTCGTACGCTTTACCAAAGACATTATTTTTAAACAACATCCGCCATTTATACGTCAGACTCGTACTTTTGAAACTGCCCTAGTAGTCACCTGCGTTGCCGCACCGTGCACTCACCCTTACACCATGCGCAATTAATTCTGGCGTTCAGTGGAAACTGTCACTATTACTGTTTAATCAAATTAAATAACGGTCTATTGCCGTAATCTAAAGTGTGTTTTTTAGCCAATCAGGTTAAGAGAATCTGATGAGTAAGTTTCTAATAAATAGTGTTGTAGTACAGACTACTGACCTACCACTACTTACCTATGTGCCTGCCTTCCTACTTGAATTTCTGGTTGACGTTGGAGTCATAAAAAATATAGGTAGGTATTTTAACAACGCTCTCATTTCGTAACAGTAAGATACATCGCGTTAGGTTTTCGTACCACATGTGATAAGTACCTACACCACAATCGAGCGGTTGACAGTTTATATCTATAGGCATTATAAAAAAACCACTCATATACCACCCATATATTATACCTAGTATATATAAAATAATATCTGTAATATCTCTATATACATATAAGTATATAAAAATATTTCTAGTAGAAACTTCATGATAAACAGAAGACACTCCCGTTTCTATAAACAAGTCAAAGTGATTGCTTGAGAATAAAAGTCATTATTGAAGATTCGATTTTTAGTTCCGTAGTTTAATAATTGCTTGAAATTAGAACTGTCAAAAGTTAAAATTCTTAGGTTTTGTTTCTTTAACGGTTCTTACTTCGTTTAAATTCTTATCTATTGCATACAAATGTTTGCACAAGACCTGGTGAAGGTTGCAGGGATCCGCTGGATGCGCACGGGACCGGTCAATGTGGTGACACTTGGGGGCGGCCTATGTCCAGCAGTGGACGTCTTTCGTCTGAAATGATGATGATGGTTTGCGTAAGTTATTACTTAAACTCGAGTACTTAATTAATTTAACTTGACTATAGATACGGGTGTAAGAGTTTATTGTTTCTCTCATTTGATGAAGGTGCACTTACATGGTTCGCTTACTTGGCGTTATTCGCTAGTTCACGAGAATAATTAAATTCTCAAACAAACTGTTGTGTGCACTTACTTTATTTATAATTGAAAACGTGACTTGACAAGTAATTACTCAACCATCAAATTCCATGTTCATGAATTTATAATTTTTCATGAATGGAGGCCGTGCTTAATTTCGAGCCTGGCCGATTATCCAGCGGAACAATCCGATGTGTAAACACTGTCAGCCGCATTCCCGACATCTTCACGACACCACGTAGGTGTGTTACTATGGCCCACACAAATTTCAATGGAGACGTAACAATGCGCGTCACTTGTCGCCTACTAAATCTGGTCAGTTTTGACATGTTGTCATGTTTTTATATACGCCCGCTGTCAATGCTTCCACGACGATTTTACGGTCGAAGCGCTGCCCAATTTGCCACAATGGCCTACACTTCTAATTCCCATTGTGAAGATTACGAATTTACGTCGCCATGTTATTGCGGCGCGCCTCACAATGCGGATTAAGCTTTATTTGTTCAAATGACTTTAGTTTTTGGTCCTAATTGTGACGGGAAGAGATTATATTTGCTCATCCTGTTTCGTGTGACTTTTCAATATTGTATAATTGGCTTACCTGCCTTTACATAATACAATTAGGTGCTAATTACTTATAAGATTTTATTATTTATGTTAAATGGAGCTAACTTAAAAACTAAAGTGAAGTAAACTCACCTAGGTATTACACTTTATAATTATTATTCATTTCCTTCACGATTCGCATTACGGATAGCGTTACATTTTCAAAATTTTCTGAATGTGGTATAAAAACACAACACCTATTTTCCTAGTACCTATGGAAATTTTATTATCATTGATTAGCTCGCCTATCGCCACTATCTCAACTGACGACAAGCGAGGATATGCTTGAAGATGGAGCTCTCGTATCTAGAAGGATGAAACTACCTTTTTGATATCTATTTTAAATCATGAAATACCTACTAGGTGAGTTTTTGGAATACCTAGTAGAAAAACAGATTCAAAATATATTTTTTTTATACGCTGACGTTAGGCGGGATGCCATGTAGAATTGTATTAATCTTAGTTCCTGGGCGACCGAGCTCTGCTAGGGTGAAAATAGTGAAAACGCATGTTCCCAGATATGAGACTTAGCTCGATTGATTTTGCACCCCCGTGAAGCCCTACGTTGCAACTTTCATCAAAATCGTTAGAGCCGTTTTCGGGAATGTGATTGACACCATGTATGTGGCAATAAAGTAATGCTGCTACAAAAGGTGGTGTGGTGGTACGGGCCCAACGTACTTACAAAAGGTGGTGTGGTGGTACGGACCCAACGTACTTACAAAAGGTGGTGTGGTGGTACGGGCCCAACGTACTTACTTGACTTTTTATTCAAAATTACTTTGCATTATGTATAGATGCTTACACAAGGCAGATAGCGTATTCCTACAGCATGCCTCAATTCGTAATTTTTAATTTGTAATGTTTACACAGCCGATAGGGCGATGACTAAACGCTTTGTGACAGTCACTGATCTACAAAGAGGCCAATAAAACCCTCTATTGTTGTTCCTTATAAAAATAAAAAATAATATGTTGAAGTACCTCTATTCTGAATTTCATTATAAACGATGTATTATAATTCATATTGCACTGCAATAAGATTTAAATTGGTTCGACCCTGCTTCCCAATTGTAAGTAAGGGACGTCATCCCTTTGTATGAATTGATTTTGTGTGAAAATGGGGTGTTACTATAACATCTCTGTCTGTGGTCAGACCCCCCAGCCAGTCGGCGAGATATTAATAAAATTGTTTAGATCTAAAGCAAATATTTGTTGGATGTAGAAATCAATTATATTTTGTGACTGCATATTCCAGTTCTTAAGATACCTATAATATTCAAATTCGGTTTATTAAACTTAATTATTTTTATTGTCATGTTACATACTAGCTGACCCGACAGACATCATTCTGTCCCAATATTTTCTGGATGTCGACCACAGCGTCACCTACCGGGTGCAACTATAGCTACTAACCTAACCTACCCTAACCCAGATGACCCCATACAAATGTGTAAAAAAACACCATAATCGGTCAAGCCGTTTAGTATGAAAATAATTACGAACACACGCACACTGGAACTTCATATAAGTACTTATAAAGATTAGTAAGTATAGTTCTAAAATTGGCCAATTGCCAGTCATCTTCATCATCATCTGCCTAGGTTTTTCCCAACTATGTTGGAGTCGGCTTCCAGTCTAACCGGATGCAGCTGAATACCTGTATGTTACATGGAGCGACTGCCTATCGGACCTCTTCAACCCAGTTAGTACTAGGTAATACGATACCCCTTGGTAAGACTGGTTGTCAGACTTTTTCAGTCACTGACTACCTGTTACGACTGTTAAAGATCTACAAATGAAAGCCGGGACCAACGGCTTAACGTGCTTTTCGAAGCACGGAGGAAACTGCAGGCAGTTAGGAAATCAATCGAATGTGTGATTCCATTTTACGGTTTATTTATTAAATTCTTATTAGCCTATCATTGCCAAGCATTTCAACGTGCATTTTTACAAAAGCTTACCTACCTACATTTCTATTTAAAAAGTAAAGAATCACGTACTTAAAAGCTGTTGGTTGATGTAAATTTAAACTGATTAAAAGTGCGTAAATTAAAATTATTTCATTTTTTAGTAGGCTATCTATCCTGGTGAGTAAAAACCGCAACATGACGTGTCAATGCGAACATAGTAAATGAATATAGGTATTACTAGCTGACCCGGCAAACGTTGTTTTGCCATATAAATAGTATGAAAAATAGATGTTGGCCGATTCTCAGACCTACTCAATATGCTCACTAAATTTCATGAGAATCGGTCAAGCCGTTTCGGAGGAGTACAGGAACGAACATTGTGAAACGAGAATTTTATATATAAGAATATTGTCTTATTACTAAAGCAGAAGCGGAATTATTTTCGTCTGAATCCAGCCATTACTCTTCCCCCACGCCATATTTTTGCCCTTTAAACATTTATTGGATCAAAGGAGCTCGTTGAAGACACTTAAAGGTGTCCCATGTATGAATGCAGGAGTAGCTATAGTACTTCATTTGTGCACAATAGGGAGCGTTATAAATGTATGTAGTACCTAAGGGTGTGGAGAGCCGGAGTACAACGGTATAGCGACCGGTTTCAGGTCGCCGGCCAGGACTCGACGCATGCGTCCTCAGCTTTATATTATCGAGCGGCTCTTCCCCACCTTATATCTTGGCTGCCATTTAATGTCTATGTAAAAGCATCTATTATATTCAGGTATTTGCGACCCGTTTATTTTAGAAAAGAGCTATTTTTTGTCGCAGTGCTTTATTTTTGTTGTACACTTTGGGAACTCTTAAACGTAGCTCAATTTTTAAAAGCATTCTTTAATCTGCCTTTGTATCCTTTGTATTGCTTAACGTTAAATAAATATAATTTAAATCCTAAAAACCCCAATATTGGCAGTGACTAACAGACTCCACTATCGGGCAGCTCTTTTCACTAGATCGCTCTTTCTCTGGCTCTAGTATGCAGGTTTAGCTTTACCTTTATAAAAAGACAAGATGCCTGATTCTGAAAAAAAAAATTTTGCTAACTCAAAACTAGTATGTAGGTGCATTATTATATTACATTCTCAAGTTTATAGGTACCAGAAGTTCTGAATTCACAATAATCAACGAAAAGGACGTAGTAATCGATGACGCTAGTGGCCGTAGTTACGTAGTACTAACTAGTGGGTACCGTCGTCGGCACTTGAAGTTGTGACTATGCACTATTGCCATATTATATGAAAACGCTGGCACATGACACCTCCGGTTAGTTTTATAAAATAACACTGCCTACTGACGAACGTGCATTGTCATCGACAGAATTCGAGCGAACACTCGGCCCGTCATTATGGACGTACAATTAAAGAGTAAATGTAAAGTAAATACTTAACATTTATTGTCGATTTGATCCGTGACATTTGTGGTGGAGTGGCTTTAGGATCCGACCGCTCACTACCAATCTAATATCAACCGTGCTCATTTACTGCAACGTCGCTTTTTCATCGACCACAATGTAGCTTTGTCACTGGTGTACAGCACAGCCCACACTGCCTTCACATTTTTGTAGTGTCTGAATATATTTAATGGAATTTATTTTCACTTTAAGGCTTAAGCTGAACATACAGAAGGTTTTGAATAATACACCCTAGTTGTTTTAATTGGGTGAAGTAAATTAGTGGCGGTACTCAACCTGTAACATATTTTTAGTGGGTATGGAACAAATCCATCCATTTTATAATGGGTGTACAAAGACCTTTCACGAAGCTAAAATGCACTTGTTCTCCCCGTCATTGCAGTATTTTTTTTTTGTCTAAACCGTACCCGGGAACCTTCTTGTTACGAAGATATTGAAGATTCCGACTTTTTGATTTTTTTTTCAGTAGATGTTTTGGCTGTGATTACTTTACTTTATATAACTCCACGACCGCGACGCCTGTACTATTCAATGCATCCATCGATCATCACAATGTTTTGAGCGCATTACATTACATCCTACCATAACACGTGATTTTAAACCCCTAAAAGAAGTCGTTTCCCAGCAAAGGTTAGCAGAGTTACTTAGTTTTATGTACAGTAAGCTTGGTTAACGGCTTAGTGAAGAGTCCGTTGACACCTTGTATAAATTTACCAATTTCTGGAACTTAACAAAAATCCATGGAGTTATCAAAGTGGATGCCCCTATCTAATAAACCTGAATAACATCTCATGGCTAACATTGGCATTGTGATAAGTAGGTAAGTGGATTGGAAGAGTTGCAGTTAAGCTGCGATGGATGACCCCGGGGCCCGGGCTTTCACGCTAACTTGCTTCTCAATATTCATAATTCGCTATTCATCGGCGTCCGCATAACTTGATGGTATTACACAGCTCGGTAAGGATTATACCTACTTTGCTTGCTCTGAAAGAAGATTATGAACTGGATATTCCATAAATAAAGTAAAACTCCATGGATTCAACGGTTACATTGCTTTAATGGAGTTATGAAGTAACTGAAAGTTATTTGGAGCGTGCGTGTTGTTGCTGACATGTAGCTTGCGCATGCATGGCATAGGTACCTATGTACCCAGCATCACAAAGTGGGTGGTGCAACTTTACAAACGTGATATTCGGCATCTTAACCAACTAATTTGTTTTATGGTTGGCCATGTAAAGTGGACAGTGCCAACGTGCAACGCTAAGGGCCTGAGTTACCTATAAGATTTCGTAATCTCGGTACGCACACTAAGTAGGTACAGATAGCCTGAGGTTCCGTATTACCAACATTAGCTCAACTGCTTCCCTTCGCGGTGTGAGGTTTGGTCCACGCGTGACAAAGGCTTGTTCCAACACGGACGTCGCAGATGTACGAGCGTATAAGCAAGCATGTGTCCTATTGTTTAACGATGGCCTCAGATTCGTCGTAACAGAAAAAAAAAACCCGCCGACGCCCTGCGCCCATATGGCTTACAATAACAAATTCTTAACCAAAAGTAAACCGATGTATCCTCGCGTTCCGTTTTTAGTAAGTCCGCTGCTTGCAGGCGAAAATGGCATAAAGCCGTTTAAGTGTTTTTGTTTCCTTCAGCCTTGAAGTGCTCGAATCGAGCTCTGTGTAAACATCGCATTCTTTTTGTAAACCAACTGACATAATCGGTGCAGAGTGCAACTTCAAACCTGCAACCTATAACTTGAAACTGGAAAACAATTCAATTTGTTGCACATTTATCACTTAATAATACCAAATTATCCATGTGCACAACAGGCTTTCATATAAATAATCGTTTCTCTAATACGCACACACTAAATTAACAAGCAAGGGTAATTTCTAGGTGTCTACCACGACACCTAGTAGTTACAGTTTTTTGAAGTTAACTACAGTAATAGGTACGTATTAGTAACAAGTTTTTTTTTTGTTTTTTTTTTTTAATTATAAATTACATAATGCAGCGTTTCCTCTGCATTTAAGCCTCTTTGCTTAAAACTTCAAAGCCTTATT
The DNA here is from genome assembly GCA_963576755.1 of Noctua janthina. Taxonomy (NCBI): domain Eukaryota; kingdom Metazoa; phylum Arthropoda; class Insecta; order Lepidoptera; family Noctuidae; genus Noctua; species Noctua janthina. The sequence continues at coordinate 14,335,824 of OY755050.1, read as the reverse complement.
TTTTTTATTTTTGAAAGAAGATGAAAAAATGAAAAAAAATTCGACAGTTATCATTTTTCATTGTGATTGTATTACCGTCCAACGTGGCAATGCTGCCACCCTTCTGGGCACTTTTCCTGTTGACAGTGGGGTGGACGTATTTTTGAAGCTCTGTAATTCTTATTAACATTCTTTTATACATATTACATATTTTTATTATTAGATCTATTACTAGTTTGTATATAATGCACATAGCAATGAATAAAAGACTTTGTTTAAATCAAAAACAGTATTTTTTTATCAACATTTTATTCGTTTATGGGTATTTATTTCATTTGGCGCAAGTTGGGCGGTTTGTTAAAAAATATTGTTTTTAATCGTAAACTTCATCTTAGTTCAAAGTTTCTTATTCAAGGATTATAAAAAAAATGAAGGCCACCTTTTAGGGTTCATATTAGTGAAGATATGGACCCGCAAAGTTTTAAGCGTCATGGTAATGAGATTTTGCACGCTTGGTAATGACCATAGCACATGGTAATGACAAATGTTGCCGTCTCCAATTAGTGAACAGTTCTTGCAGTATCTGTAGCATGTGTGTGTGTGTCCTGTGTAGTAAAAACAATGTGTAAAAGTCTCAATGCAGTATTCTTAATACTTTTCATACTTTTCACAAGCTCTTTTCCGGGTAAGTGAAGATACTCATTACCATGGAATCATTGTCATTACCATGGAAGCATTGTCATTACCAAGGATTGAAAAGTCCACGGCAGTCCATGGTAATGACAAAATCCAGAAATATCCATTTTACCATGTACCGTATACGATATTCCAGAACCTTCTACTTATTCAAATCAGTTAGGCTAAACGCAAACATTTAAAAAGGCAAGCTCTTTGCCGGATAAGTGGAGATAGTTATCACCATGGAATCATTGTCATTACCTTGGATTGAAAAGACCACGGTATTCCATGGTAATGACGACCTTGGTAATGACAAAATCCAGAAATTTCCACTTTAGCATGTACCGTATTAGATATTCCAAAATGTTCTACTGATTACGTCATAACAAATCAGTTAGGCTATAAGATAAAATACGATTAATATAGACAATTCGTATACTTACCGAGGAATGATACCCACGAGAAAGACAATATTACTGTGACAAAAACCGCGATACGACTTAGTAAAAAATATAAAATATCTTAATAGTGTGCTGCGTGACGAAAGTTCACTTCGCCGTCTGAATGGTGACTAGAGAAACGCGGGGGCAGCGGTGGGGTTTGTGCAAAGTTATTTAGTGAAGAGCTGCATGTCGCGTTACGTCGTGACACGGTAATGATGAGTTTAACAGTAACCAAAATGTACGATGTTGCTGTTCAGTGTTTTTAATTTGTGCAATCAATAATGTATGTCATAACTATTTAACTTTTTACGTAAACAGTAGATTCAGCCGTAAACGTGAATTTAATGGAACATTTTGCTCAAGTTCTATCGAAAACTGGAAAGCGTACACCCCTTGTTAATGACATTTCGGCCCTTTTGAACAAAATAACTTTCACATTACTCTATATATATACAATTTAAAAGAAGCGCCAGTTAAAAATCATTCTTTATTACAAAGTTACTTTAATCCACGGTAAAAATCTAACTTACACTGGCAACACTAGTTGGGAATGGCGTACACTTCAACCTACATCTGTGCAGGCGGGAAAACACTTAACTAAAAAAAATGTACCAACTTTATCATCATCATCTGCTTAGCATTTTCCCAACTATATAGGGGTCGGTTTCAAGTCTAATCGGATGCAGCTGAATACCAGTATTTTACATGGAGCGACTGCCTATCTGACCTCCACAACCCAATTAGTACTGGGTACCAACTTTATCATATCGATTCAAATTGCATTGACAAGCAACGCCATACTGAACTGCACACTTAAAGTGATCTTACTATAAGTACTTACATTAATCTTTCTTCCCCTAATATGTATTTTTTATTATAAACACGATTCTAAAGTTATTCCTTTGAAACCGCCTCGTGCCATACGCCATTTTTTCTTTTACCTTTGTGAGTCTGATTATTCTCTTCAGGGACCTTAACCACCTGTTCTGGGAGATCATTGATATCCTTCTCTGCTAAACTGTCTACCAAACGCAGCCATGCGGGTGCCATATTTTTTCGACGGAAATGTAAATGCCAGTCTACCTTGAATTTGCCCCTTTTTAGATTCGCGTCATGCAAAAATATCATTGCTACGAAATTATCAACTTCATGAGCCAAATTATCTATTTCTATTAAAGCATCAAAAACGAACTGCAAAAAAATAATAAATAAATTAAAAATGCACATGACTGACATGGTTAACTGGACAGGACCAAACATGCAGACGTAGCTAAGTTTGTATGAGAACATCATTCAAGGATAAGATGAGCCTGTCAACTTGAAATTATGCAATAAAGTATCTAACTACCTGCCTACTGATTCATTTAAAATTATAAATGAATCAGGTCTTGTCTATATTCTAATATTGTAAAGAGGAAGCTGTGTCTCGTGGCTAAATAATAACAGCCGCTCGGGTCGCTCTTTAAGTTAAGCAGCGCTTGCCTAGGTAGTTTCGTGGATGGGTGACCACTCTTTACATACCGAGTTTCTTCCATGCCTCGGAAAGAACATTAAGCCGTTGGTCCCGGCTGTCGTTTCTAGATCTTTGACAGTCGTTACACGCCCGAAAGTCTGAGAACCAGTCTTACCAAGGGGTACCTAGTACTAACTAGGTTGTGGAGGTCAGATAGGCAGTCGCTCCATGTATAATACTGGTATTCAGCTGCTTACGGTAAGACTGGAAGCAGACCCGAATAAAATTAGGGAAAGGCTAGACAGATGACAAGGAGGAAGCTGTATAAAGATTGAATTTATATAGTGAAAAAACAAAAATAGGTAGTATGTAGTCAATAAACAATTACACAGATTACCGATAGTATTAAAAATATAATATTTACATACGTTAACGTTCTCGTTGTTTTTTGAATCATTATTCATTGCCACTTTTAGCGGATTCTCCTTAATTAAACTTTCAACTCTTGTATATAACTGGAACATATTGAGGCGTCTTTTTTTTATTTCGTAAATTAATGTGCCGTATTGGTATTGCGTGCTTTTGACAAGTAAATGCCTATATTGTTGTACACTGGTGGCCTTCGCTGTAGCATCCAATACTAACTCTTCAATCAATTTAACAAGTATACCTCTAATTGTTTTCTCAGTGTCATTATAGTTTACAGAAACACAAGGTTTCCAAATGACTGCAATAAAAAGATATTTATTAGCTAAATATCATATACATTTATAAATTAAAATAATATAAAGGAACTAACTTAACAATAAACTTAAAAAATAGCGTCAAAAAAGTCTTCCTCAACGCTGGCGGCGTCGCCACGTTGTATGGCAACGCTAAGCCTTTGGCCAAGGTAAAAGCCAGCCATTAGGTCACATGTCCTTGAAAAGGCTGTAAGCAGTCGGACCCCACGGTCTTAGAGTTTCAACCCCAAACGGCCCGAAAATATAGTTACCAATAAGGTTACTATATTTACGCCGCTTGAGGTTGTCTGCACCCGCATCGGCAGCCCCAGCACAGTATGATGAGCTAGGAAGATGGGATGGCGCCAGAGTATCGACACATGTTGCGTCCCACACTAATGACTTCAATGAATTAAATAGTTAATTAGGTATCTATTATGTGGGTACATCACTTCGTTGTCCGTCTGTATGTCTGTCGACACCATTTTTGTCAAGAACGCGTAGTTGTATCAATATCAAAAAGTTAGGTCTCTGGTCCCTTGGAGCTGTAAAAAATTAAGCTTCTAAGTCAACGCAATAAAAAGCATGGTCATTTATGTCGCATAAATAATTTGTTCATTCGCAAGTTAATCAAAACCTATAGGGTGCTTTCCGTTGACCTAGAATCATAAAATTTCATATTTTAACAATTATATAACAGTAACTTTAGCTTTCTTCCAGATTTTATTTAACAATTCTAAAATAAGAAGACCGAACTAGGTATCAAAAAATTTGAAACAAACGTAATAATAACAGGTGATAACTTACTTAAATGGTAAATAAAAAACAAGTACAGCAACAGAAGCATTATTTATGATTATTACAAAGGGTTCCATTTAGTAATTTGATAACTAAACATGCTTATTTGTACACCTGTCACGTTATAAATTAGTGAGGTGCTTGTTCTCAGCATTTTGGCTTCGGCTGTCCTCAGTTTATCTAACTCGGTTCGTGGGGAAAAACATACCTATACTATCTTTTTAGATTTTATCTGTATAAATCTTTTATGTAGGTAAGTATATCCAAGTCATTTATATCAGGATACGTAACATATTTTAAAGCTACGGCACAGAACAATTTAAAAAAAAATTAGCTGTTCCGTACATTTTGACCGTGTAGGTATTACAGTTTTGTAGGAAATAGTACATTTTGATATAAGTGGGGAAACTTTGTTTTTGCATTCGAGGCGGATTTGTTATGGAGCCGAGAACTGCAGTAACAAATCCCTACGCGGCAATCAAACGACGTTTTTTAATACACTTTCGAAGAATTAAAACATTAGAATGAAAAATATTTTTGTCAGGAATTATTAGGAAACATGATTTAATTTGCTTTTTTTCCGCGCTTAGCTTTCGCCAGGTTGAAGAAGAAGCAAAGGTATGGTGCTGCTAAATAGCCTAATATGAAATATAGAAAATTCAAATATTTTTGAATTTAGAACACAAATAAATGTTATTTGTTCATAAAAGTAAATATTTGTTTTAAATAATCATGTTTATCTATGATTTTCTATTTATAAATCACAATTTAAATACTCAAAAAATATTAATGCCGTAAAGACGCATTTCTCTTTGCCGAGATTAAAAAAAAACAACAAACATTGCCGACTATAGTCATTGAACCCATTTGCACATAGTATAAGTATCTTTGGAAATTTTTATTTCGTGTGTGAAATACATTGCATGTTGAACCTAATCATAGTACGATATAAACCAGTTTTCGAGAAAGTTGAAGAAAAAGATGTTTTATTTTTAATTTCCGATTTAACATTTCTATGGTCGTGGGTTCGGCATGATGCGCATGCGGTAACCGTTAGTGCGTTGATGTCCCTTCCTACCCGTATAATTGTAACAAAAACCGAAATCACGAATAAAAATTAGCTGTTCCATTAATTTGTGTCGAGTAGATATTGACATTTCGTATGGGTCAGCCTATGTAAATGGCCGATATTTAAATGCTGTTTCTGGGTTCTATTGAACCGACAGAGCTACGATTGCGCTCAATTCAAAATCATTGCTTATTTTTCTCCTTTAAAAGTGTACTGAATGACTTTTTCACTTTTTCTATCTTTTAGAAGTTATACGCCAAAACCTGTAAAAATTATTAAAATTTTCGCTACTTTTCGTGCACCACGCTGTTAGCACAGGTCCTCCCTTTCGAAACTGCTAAGTTGGCTTTACGTTTTTGTTATCTATCCTAATAACATACTAAAAAATCAGTACAGTGCATTTTTTGCGACCTAGGATGTTTTAAATGACTGGCCTAGTAAACTATCCGGGAAAAACTACTAACTGGGCCGTCAGGGAACTTTTTACAAAAAATAACCACCAGAGATACTACCCACTCAAAACATACGTATTTTGACGTACCGACATACCAGGAAAATAATACATTGATGTATTTATGTATGGTTAAAACAATGTTTTTGGTTACAGTTTATGATCTAACTGTTTAAATGTATTGTTAACAGTTTAGGATAAAAAAACGCCAACATCAGAAAGTCACTGAAAACTAGAAGATGTCATAGACTCCACTTTTTTTGTTTCTTTAACCTTCTGTATTAGCTGTGCATAAATCGTCATGCAGCAAGTGCATCACCTGCAATCTGAAATGTATCATGCAGCTGGAATCTCTTTCCAGGCACGCTTCAAAGCGTCAATCAGTTGCTGATGGTTGTAGACGTCTTGCTCACTCGCTCTAACCCTTTGTTTCAAAAAGATAGATTTAATTTCGTACTGTTTGCCGGACACGGTAACTTGAATACTCTTCCAATGTAGACTGGGTCGCTTGAGCTGTGTGAGCAGAAAGGTACTTTCTTGAATTAAAACGAACCCAGGACCTCAGGATCTCATGAGGCCTGATGACTTTCTCAATGTAACGCTAAGCAATTACGGTACACTCATTCTAAAAAGCGAGCTTAGTTTTGATTTGTTTAAACGGTTTGAAACGGTCAACAACAAGCAGGGCGCAGGCTTCCGAAAATTGGCCGCCGCGTTGGTCGTCACCATACGTTGCAGTATGTGAGTATCATGCCTGCTTTATGTACCCAGTCCAAATATTGCCATTTACAATTGATTTCGAATCGTTAGGTCAAGGTCAAGGACTTTTTGCCAAGTTTAGAATTAATTTGTTGGATTCGGCTTCTAACTCAGAATTTTGTTCAGACACTATCTGCAATTACCTAGTTTCAGAGAAATAAGACGCAATTAACAGTTATCAGATAATTACATTCTAAACGTTTTTTATTAGGTATGTAAGTAGTTTTTCATTTTACACGTTTATATTACCTACATAGCTTCAAAGGACATACATTCTTGAAATAACATGCATGACCCACTACGGCCTCACAACGGACTGTTTAACAAACAATTGAAATTGTTTTGTGGGCAAGTAGATAATTATCTACCTAATGACTAGGGTAGGTACCTAAATTCCTACCTATCTTCATTAATTTCTTATAGGAACCCTTGTAGTTGTAGACTACCTACTTTTTATATTGCTATACGGTAGAGGTGCCTAACTTCCGGCTTATTTAGATACTTAATCCAGCCTTCAGATAAGAGTAGCAGGCTATTTCTCCAAGTAGCTAATGTGGCTATGCAATTATGGATTTTGTTGAAATGAATGACCACGGTTAGGTAGTGTAGTTTAATTGAACCTTGTTAGTTTTTTGTTTTACTTGTTTAGAAATCGATTCCCGTCGTGCTGCGGACTCACGCTAGTGTAATAAGTTTGGGCTAGTTTATTAAATTTGTGGTATACAATAACGTAGGTATATTGTATCTATCTAACTGTGAAACAATTTATTATAAGATAACTTCCTGGGGTGCAGTAGTTAAACTGCGACCTCAAGCATCGTGAACTAAATGGGCCGACAACGACTTAGGCCGACTAGCCGACGATGCAGATTTAGGTGGACTTCCGGGGGCATTGGCAATATCCTGGCGTGACTCAGTCAGCAGTACCTACATGAGTAAGTACTGCTGACTGCGAAAATTTTCACAGGTAACTATACTTATACTAAGTCCAAATGGTTTCAATGACTATAGTCGGCAGTGTTTGTTTTTTTAAATCTCGGCAAAGAGATATGCCTCTTTAGGGGTCGTCCATTAATCACGTGATGTTTTTTAGCAAATTTTTAACCCCCACCTCCCCCATGGTGATTCGTGGTGAAGTTTTAGACTACCCCTCCCTCCTCCCACCCAAAATCACGTGTATTTTTTTTGGTACAAACTATCTTAAAAAAATCAGAATATTATCTTTAAATACAGGTTAACAGGTATAATCTAATTTAATTCTGGAAAAATAAGCACCGTGATAAAAATGTCAAGGTCACGCACCGCTTTTCGGTTTAGAAATCGCGCGTTCAAAGAAAAAATAAATACACGTGATATCTCACTACACCTGCCCCTCCCCCTAGTGATATTTCGTGATTTTTTCCGAACCCCCCACCCCCTCTTTCCAGCCTCACGTGATTAATGGACGACCCCTTAGGGCGTTAATATTTTTTGAGTATTTAAATTGTTTTTATAAATAAAATATCATAGAGAAACATGATTATAAAAACAAACATTTACTTTTATAAACAAATTAACATTTATTTGTGTTCTAAATTCAAAATAATTAAATTTTCTAGTTTTCATATTAGGCTGTTTAGTGGTTTCATACCTTTGGTTCTTCTTCATCCTGGCGAAAGCAAAGCGCGGAAAAAAGCAAATTAAATCATAGTTTCCTAATAATTCCTGACAAAAATATTTTTAGTTCTAATATTTTATTTCTTCAAAAGTGTATTGAAAAACGTCGTTTGATACGCGTAAGGATTTGTTACTGCAGTTCTCGGCTCCATAACAACCTCGCTTGCAGCTCGGTTGTTCGCTTTTACGCATCGAATGCAATAACAAAGTTTCCTCACTTATATCAAAATGTAGGTACTATTTGTGAAAAAATTTTTTTTTTAAAGTTTAATTATTACTACCAAATAAATAGTTCCAATTCCTAGATTATTTAACAAACTATGATTATGACTAAATATTGTTAATTAATCTCACTCGAGCCGACTATTCGCCGACTACAAATATGGCCGGATTTAGCGGATGTTTTGTTTTCTATTTTAAGTTACCTACATTTTATTTCTATAACTTTCGATAATATACCTATATTGTACTTATGAGAATGTTGTGTACACCTGTAATTGGTACCTACATAAGAACCCTAACCTGTATACTTTTATTGTTAAATGTAAAGTGTATGTACAGTTGGCGTATGGCTATTTTAAATAAATAAATCTCTTCCATAAACCACGATCAATATTCTTAGGAAGCACATATATATATTCGACTACTATTTAACTGGCTAGAGTGCCTCGACGAGGACACAACAACAATGATGGAAAAGCCAATAACATATCAACTGGATTGACTTACGTCAGTACCTACCTAGAAGCTTAGGTACTTATGTTATGTCAAACATGTTGAAAGTAGATGTAGAAACACGAATGACTTTGAGTATAAGCGATTGCAAATAATCTAGATACTCAACAAGTAACCTTCCAGGTTTTATGTAGGTAGGAATTATATTTACAATTCTTTGAACTCAAAAAACTACCTGCCAACTTACTTTAAACTGAAGAGATCAAGCGAGTGTAGATTACTGTGATTCTCTCTCTCTCTTCATGGTAGGTACTTAAATATGTAGACATTTAGGTACTTACATTAATGTTTTTGAGAACAATAAATTGTGGTTCGAGGCTATAGGGGTTGATACAAACACTTACGGGGACGAGGAGGCGGGGCGACCGCGCCCCTTCCAACTCGATCATACGCGCTATCCCACTCTAGCAAACATTATCGATCTGGGCCTGACTTCCGACATTCTGCACAGTCTATGGCCAAAGTAATGACACAAAAACGAACATAGCATAGGTAGGTGTCACTCCACTGAACTGCCCACGCATTTATAATTTTATAATTGGGAAGGTTGATTTGTTTCTCAAATAACACCATTTTCTAAAAGGTTAACGTTTATTATAGAAAATGGTATTTTTGGCATCTTGATTCTGCATTATCAGCAGACTACTATAGGTATTCATAGAGCCACACTGAGCAGAGTACCTAAGCATACTGACCCATATTCTAATTCAGTGCTAGAAATAAAAACTGATAGTCTGGGTTGAAAAATCAAAAGTGTTTATTATCATTGGTCGATATCGATACAGTGCAGTGTCACTGGGTTGAAACACTGGATGTAAATCAGCCCTGAGTCATAGTATTACCAAAATTAATTGCAAACGACGGGCGCTCCTAACAGCTAGCTAGCTGAGAACCTAGAAGTTGCATTATTTCCTTATTTGTAAAGATAAAACTTAATTTATCTACAGTATGAAAAGCAAACATAAAACAACCAACCTGAAGAAACACAATATTTCAAACGTGAATGGTGTACTTGCAATAGACTGATATTGATAGGCAGCTACGAACAGCTATTCACAGGGCGACAGTGTGGTGGCCTGGTGTGTTACGATAAGGCGCGTGTTCCCAGCCCACAGCCCGCCCCGGCGACACCCATTTACATTTTAATTGAACCTCGAGGGTAACTGCACCGGATAAATTCCAAATGGATTAATTGTGTTTCTCGACGGTTCCACGTTCCACACCCACCCGGTGACGATACTTCTAAAACGTGTAATACCGTAAAGCATTAAGGAAAATTTTAAATTAAATGGCTAACTGCGAAAATGAATATAGGTAGGTGGTAGGTAGGTGTTCATTTAATAAAAAGGGAAATGGATTCTTCTCGTCGTCTTACGGTCTGTAAGTACCTATACGAATAATTATAAGTATTTTGGCTGTTAAAGAGACGCGTAACGACACACTCCTGTCTTATGGATGACATAAAAGACATTACAAAAAGGTAAAAACGTTTTTTCAAAGTTCAATATACACGCCCCCCTGCTGAAAAAGGTCACTTTTAAAGTGTTTAAGAAGGTCTGCATACATCCGGTGTAGGCGACAGGCAGTCTGCCGCTTGCTGTTTAAAAAAAATCCTATCTCTTCCAACGTCATCCAAATAACTAATCATTCACACACTAATAGAAGGATGCTGCAAAAGATACTTTAAGCATTTGGCCTAAGGATATTTTTAATTCAAGAAAACATTTTATGTGTGTATAATTTATGGAGAAATGTGTTAGAACGACAGCCGGTAGCGTTTCATATGTCACACGTAATTAATTACTAGGCCCTTCAACGGTTTTTTTTACTGTGTTCTGCTCTCTATATTGATGTTATGCTTATTTTTTCCTCCTTAGGTACCATGTCGGAAGCGCGAAAAAAGAGCATGCTGAAAGTTTTTAATGTTCGTTTACAGTGCTTAGCAAAAACTCACCTTCAGTGCTGAAAAAGATAAGTAGCTATGTTACTGTAAAAACCCGAACTACGGTAAATTCTAAGACTTTCCAGTATAACCTAAGATTTAACTCCGAATTATTCTGAGATCATCGTTCATTTTGATTTATTACCACGTACACTTTGTAAATCTTAGGTTTTACCTCAGAGACTCGGTAAATGTTGTAGGTATGACTGTAAGCGACTACAAATCGTAAAGACAGCGACTTAAAATACCTACGCATCTGACTTGGATGTAGCGTTTGGTCACAGTTCTAGCCTGACCTATTTGGTCGGGTGCTCTAGCTTAGTTACTGCGACCATCTCGACTCGCACATAGTTTGACATGGTTATAACCTGGTTTACTATTACAGTATTTGTTTTATTTGCCAAATGAACATTAACCAACCGACATTCGTAAAACCTAGCATTCCAAACTAATTGTAAAAATCCGAAAAAACCTCTGCTCGCAATAAACTTCGAATATTTAATAATTACCGGTAAATCTAAACATTTACTAATTGGTAACACCTAAGAACGGGTTTTTACACTAACAGATACATACAATGTTGCCGATAAGGTGTAGGTAGGTAAGCGTGCTAAGCGCGAGCGAAATGATCCCCTTCCATAGTCTTCCGACCCCTTCCAGAGTGGCGTCGTGCGTCAAGGGCTTATTCCACGGAATCCGAATAGATAAAGTAGATGAGATTCATGAAAAATATCAAGCGAGAACTAATAAGCGGAGTTTCATATGGATGTAGATAATGCACGCAAGTCTGTACCTCATTTTTTTACTAGTGACACTATCCCGACAAACACTGTCTGCTAAAGCCCCAAGTTATAAAAAATTGAGGATAAGAGCTTAGTGCGGGAAGAGGTTCGCCATTTTATAAGAAATCGTATTGGCCATGTCGCTGTCGTCTGATTATGGAACATTAGATTGTTACCTAGACCACTCTAAGATATTATCTTTCTTACTTACTATTTTTGTGAAGTTGCGGACACCAGCCCGTAATACAATACAATACTTACAAAAGATTGTGAGGATGAATGGATGGATGTTTGTTACTCTTTCACGCAAAAAATACTGCACGGATTGGGATGAAATTTGGCACACAGATACTTTATAACCACAATTACAGAAGTACATTTTCATCCCGGTAGTACTTACCCGTGGAACAATTACTGAACACCACGCGGGCGAAGCCGCGGGCATAAGCACCGAAAGCGTTGCAACTGTATGCTTGTCTCAATCAAAACAAGAGCTGTATAAACTGGTCTCCCAGATTAGACTGACTATTTTACGACTGCATGAACGATTTAACCTTTTGAACGCCATTGTCACATACCTATACGTGACAAGCAAGCGCGTGCCCTGTACGCCAAAAGACACAAAAATGTGACGAAATGGTAGATGAAATTGTGGTTTGGCGTAGAGGACACGCGCGTGTGTTTATGCTCTGGCGTTGAAAAGGTTATTTGGCGTTCCAAAGAGAATGAGCAGCTGTTCCGTTTTATAGGTACAGTACAAAAGAGACTCAGGTTCGTCTGCTAATCCATTATCTATCTAACTGTGCCCTAAGTACCTTAGGTACCATATTTTCCGATGTAGCTATTGGGGACACCTTTGGTAGATGTTGTTTTATAGTTGTTTCATTAAACGTTTGATATTTTAAAGAGTTTAGATTATGGTGTTGAGATTATGATTGTTGATATTATTTACTAATACCGAGTGCAACACTGGTAAAAAATAACTTGTACTATTCTACTACTGCATGGCTTGGTAGTTCTACGGGTAACAAACGTATCCTACGGCACCTACCCACCTGTACAGCTGTACCTACCAATAGAATCAGTAGAACGGTACAATTCCTAGCATTAACCTCTTTTAAAATGTAAGCAGTGGCGAATTTTCCAGCGGGCTGAGTAGGCTTGAGCCTAGGGCGGCAGATTTTTGAGGCGGCAAATTTGGGGACCGAATTTTTTTTTTTGCTACCTCATAGAAATCAAAAAGATTTTGGCATGACGGTTTTCTGATGTTTTACATATAGAAATCTGCAACAAATTTTACCGATGACGTTCCCCTCTCACTTGTCATTGCACATTCCGAGTAGCAGCATCTTCCAAATTCTAGAGTAAAACAGCTAGTTCGGCGCACCCCAACCAGTAATCGGTAATATAACCAAAAATTTTTTTACGTGCAATTTCAACGAAATTGTTGGATTGTAAAAATAATGTAGGACATGACAATTGTAGAGGCAAGGGCGGCAAAAACTGTACAGCCTATACCTTGCAAACTTGTAAATCCGCCACTGAATGTAGGGTATTACCACGAAATCTTGAGAGTAATGAGTATGTCAAGGCTCCCGTTCCTACTTCCATTAATTTCGGACGGATCGTATCAAACGGATTAGTTTTTGCCAGCAGTGTGCGTCCACTATATCCTTAGCAATCAGATTGATTAGCGTAGCATCGACACCACTGGTCATTGGATGCACTTGCATGACTTCCTTGTAAATAAAATAGTAAAATCTATTTGATACGATCTATTCATTGCGTTAGTGCGGAACTGTACACGTGACCCTTTAGAAGCAAACACAGCAAATAAAAAGCGGCCAAGTGCAAGTCGGACTCGCGCATGACAGGTTCCTACAATCGTAGGAAAATTTTGTGAAAATTTCAACTGTCTCCCTATTACGGATCATTAAGATACAGCCCGCTGACATACGAACGGACGGCGGAGGCTTAGTAATAGGGTCCCGGTGGGTACCCTTCGGGTACGGAACCCTAAAGTGTCGAATTAAGAATCTCCTCCTTATTTCGTTGGTTAAAAGGAAAAAAATGTCCCGAACGTACCTTAACCTTCGTTAACTGCAGTGGTTATTACAGTCAGACCGAAACAAAATTCCAGTCCGAAGTCCCGACCGTCGACCGCGGTCCCGGTATCCTACGAAGCCACGCTCCGTCCAACACGCCATCGCCAGCGCCATCTAACAGCTAGATTTGTTACTGTTTTGTTGGAAAAGTATCATAGTACAGAGTTCAACATTCCGTCGTCAAACTAGCGTAACGCCATCTATGTCATTGAGTCATAACTAATATTTTATGCTACTGCTGTCTGATAATAACTGGGTTATCCGAAATGAATAACAGAATACCTATTATTAATTATGTATAAAGGGTGTAACAAGACCCTTAACGAAGCCGAAAGGCACTTGTTCTCACCGTCATAAGAATGCAGCTCGTCACGCCATCTCCTTCTGGGCCAAAAAATTGTAAAAAAACTTATTCTAATTTGAGCCTAGTCAATAGCCGAAAATATTGGGCTCTCAGTTCGGACTTTTTAGTAAAATTCGACTTTCAATTACTTACTAACAATTAACTTTTGTGTCCTTTAACTAAATCAAAGAGGTATCTAAGTAAAGTATATTAAAGTCGTATTTATGTATTTCTTCAGATAAAATTCATGTTCTGCAGATTCCTCAGAGCAAACATTAATGAATTGTAATGTTATATTCTACAGATTAGGAAATTTTTTTAATGTTTAAGAAAATCTTAACTGAATTCTTAAATAAAAATGAATAACCTCAGAAACAGTATTTTTTTACGATTTAAGCTATGCCACTTTACGCTCGCGTCTGGATTGAGGGCCCAAGTTATTTGATAATAACAGTTTTAATTCACGTTTAAGAAATTGCTTGGCCCTTTTTTTTTTTTTTTTTTTTTCCGGATGGGAAATCATCAAATGATCATCCCCCCCCACTCTGGGCGGAGCGGAAGGGAGTGTCAGACTTGTACTGACTAAAACCCATCCATGTTCCTTCTTTGCCCTTTGTGTTCCAGGGCCACGGTATCTCTTTCGAACAGTCCCGCAGCCCTGGCTTAAGAAATGGGCCCTCTGTCCAGATGCACATACTAAAACGTACCGAGTTAAAGACCTTTTTCCTACACCATGGTCTATTGAATGTGTGTTGAATAATATAATAACAATTATGTATACAATTTGTGTATTAAAGACAAAATAATAATACAAATTACTTGCAAATATAAATAACTTTTTACATTAGTTATTGTATGTTTATATTTCTTAATTACGGTAATTATAAATTGCAGTTCTTTATTAATCGATTGAAGAACATGCCACACAATAAGGTGCATTGTTTGCAAACTATAAGTACTATAATATTAGATCAGTCCTGCTTATCGAGCTAAAATTAACAACCTTTAAAGAACACTTTAACTTACATTTTAGGCTTTTAAACATTTAAATTATCTTAAGAAAACAAAAACTTCATTTCAGGTAGAGTAGAATACACAACTATGACACATTAACAACCATATGATTTTTAGAGACTGTGTTTATCATTGGAAGCTAAAAAAACAGTTAAAACCAGTGTCATGTGCTAGATGTGTAGGCTATTAGGTTAGATACATACAACATTATTTTTAGTATATGCGAAACCTGAATACAGTTAGTTCAGAATAAGTAACTGAATGGATTCCAATAATTTTAAAACCATGTTATATTTTGTCCCAAAAATATTTGAAAAAGGTTACAAGTTGGACACCGAGCGACACAAAGTACCTATCGCAATCATTTAGGTACCTACTGCCAAATTATTATTATCAATGAGCTAAAGACGACGCTGGCGGCGCGCGCGCGACTGCGCTGCGTGGTGACCACGTTTTTGTGCGGACAACCAGGTAACAGAACAAGTTTATAAATTTGTTATTTTTCACGCTACAGTTTTGATATTTTGTACATAGATTCTTCTTCTACTAGACTTACCCGACACTATATCGAAGACATTCCGGATTTCAGCCTGTACGAGATTAGAATGGCTCTGAAACAGCTTAAAAACAACAAGGCACCGGGTGATGATGGAATTACGGCCGAACTCCTGAAGGCAGGTGGAAAACCGTTACTTAAGGCCCTTCAGAAGCTGTTTGATTCCGTTATACTCGAGGGCAAAACGCCGCAGGCATGGTGCAGGGGTGTGGTGGTACTCTTCTTCAAAAAGGGCGACAATGCCCGGCTGAAGAACTATAGGCCCATCTCACTTCTAAGCCATGTCTACAAGTTGTTTTCAAGAGTCATAACGAATCGTCTCGCGCAAAGGTTTGACGATTTTCAGCCTCCCGAACAAGCAGGATTCCGAAAACGGTTTAGCACCGTAGACCACATACATACGCTGCGTCAGGTTATACAGAAGACCGAAGAGTATATTACCTGCCTCTCTGTTTAGCGTTTGTGGACTACGAGAAAGCCTTCGATTCGATCGAGACTTGGGCTGTACTGCAGTCTCTCCAACGGTGCCAAATTGACTATCGGTACATCGAGGTGTTGAAGTGTTTGTACAAAAACGCCACCATGTCAGCCCGACTTCAGGACCAGACCTCGGAATCTATCCTTCTGCAGCGAGGTGTGATTCGGGGAGACGTCATATCTCCGAAACTGTTCACCGCTGCACTGGAGGATGTCTACAAGGTTCTGGACTGGAGAGGGCTAGGCATCAACGTCAATGGCGAGTACATCTCTCACCTTCGGTTTGCCGACGATATAGTGGTCATGGCTGAGACCATGGAGAACCTCAGTACAATGCTCGATGACCTCTGTAGAGCTTCCGAAAGAGTGGGTCTTAAAATGAACATGGACAAAACCAAAGTCATGCTGAATGCCCACGTAACACTAACTCCTATCAAGATCGGAGACTCTACACTCGAAGCTGTGGACGATTATGTCTACCTAGGACAAAAGATCCAGTTAGGTAGGTCTAACTTCGAGAAAGAGGTCAATCGTCGAATCCGACTCGGCTGGGCAGCGTTCGGGAAGTTGCGTGGTATCTTCTCGTCCAACTTACCGCAGTGTCACAAGACGAAAGTCTATGACCAGTGTGTGTTGCCAGTAATTACATACGGGACCGAAACGTGGTCGCTCACAATGGGCCTCATCAGAAGGCTTAAAGTCACCCACAGGGCAATGGAGAGGGCTTTGCTCGGAGTTTCCTTGCGTGATCAAATCAGAAATGAGGAAATCCGCAAGAGAACCAAGGTTACCGACGTAGCCCGAAGAATAGCCAAACTTAGGTGGCAGTAGGCAGGGCACATTGCTCGCAGAACGGACGGCCGATGGGGCCGGAAAGTTCTGGAGTGGCGACCGCGAACTGGAAGACGTTGCGTTGGAAGGCCTCCCACTAGGTGGACCGATGACCTGGTATAGGTTGCAGGGATCCGCTGGATGCGAGACTCACGGGACCGGTCAATGTGGCGACACTTGGGGGAGGCCTATGTCCAGCAGTGGACGTCTTTCGGCTGAAATAATGATGATGATGATGATGACATAGATTTTTTACATAAAATACTAGACACGTATTTCAGGTTTCGCGTATACTAAAACTAATGTTGTAGATATGCGTATGAAATTCAAAGTGATAGGTCCTTAGGTTTACTTTTAATCTTTTAGATTTCAATCAAAAACAATTGCTGTTTTAAACTCCTATAATATCAAGCACCTATTCAAGTAATTATCTTTCATTGTCACCTAGATTTTTTGCAATAACCTTGATACTAAATAAATCAATAATTAAATGTAAGTAGAAAAATGCAGCTTTATAGGCTCCATGCATAATCTCATAAAGTCAACTCTTATGTATGAATTTATGCTGTATACACAACATCATCTTTGGTCTATACAACGCTAACAAGCTTTAGGATAGATACTTATAAATTTGCTGTTTAACCTATGACGTATTACAAATATTGTCTCAACATTGTCGGACCTAGAGGTTATACTTTCACTGCAATATATTATTTACGTAGTATATTACTGAACCATACACAGGCATGGCATGTAACTGGTTAATTATACAAAAAAACCGGTCAAGTACGAGTCGTACTCACACGCACATAGGGGTCCGTGGCACCAAACATATTTGTATAAAAAATAAATAAAAAATATTTTGAAAGCTCATTCAATAAATACTACTAATACTTTTGACTTTGTGAATGTCTTTTTGTAATACATACATAGTTAATACTTTACACTTTTTATAAGGAAGTGATTATAAAACCCGTAAGAAAATTATTTAGACAAATTAACGAATTTGTTCAAACTGACAAAAAATAAGCAGATTGATAATGCATATATAGGTATTCTCGATTACGGTGCAGTGTGCTTCATTTAAATTGCCCTGTTACTCAGTTTATCCAATATAACATTATTTTATATTATATATACATCAATTATATGGTAAAATAATAATATGTACCTAAACATATTGACAAGTTATTTCAATTATTTACTTGGTATGAATACCAATTAAAACAAATTGCGTGAACATTTCATATCCATTAAAATTTTCTTTACCCAGCTGACTTATTTTTTTCTAATTCCTTGATGGCTTTGTTGTAGTCTTCTCTTACTTTCTTGCATTCAATTTGTAGATCTTCAAATTGACTCTGGAATACCAGTAAATAAAAATGAATTAAATTTTTTTTGGAGTGAAGAAAGTAGACAGATACAGTCGCCAGTGCATCAAGTGACTACGAACTAAAATTTTCTCATTTGATTTTGATCTTAACCATCAAAATTTTAGGGGCGGGACAAAAAGAAAACGAGGACCCCTTGAATAAATTTTCATACAAAAAGCGCACAAAATAAACAGAAAAGACGCCCCTCATGGTAGAAAATCATTTGGAGTAAAAAGTTGGTGGTAACTTGATGTGCTGGCGAGTGTACTTCTATCAAAACAATGTATGGTAGATACAACTTGCTGCAGCTTGAAAATTATTACATGGGAACATATCACCCAAATACAAAGTGTCCCATGTACCTACTAATGTTAGGTCATAAGGTATATATCTGTGAAATGTCATGGCATTATGGAAATCCAATCCAAAAAACAGAGTTCATTTCACATTAATGGTTATGGAGAGAAACATTAACGCAAGGCAGTTAATAAACAGATTAAAGAGGCACATTTTATAATCATGGAATTTCATAATATAAATATTAATTCCTATACAACCATTTCTGGACATGTTAACCACACTACAAAATAACATACAACCACTGGCAATTTTCAATGAAATCTGGGTCCAACAGAATTACTAAAATCTCAAAACAAATTTAAAAGTGAAATATCTCAAACTTAGTCGCTTACAATTAGGACTGATAATCGGCCCTGCCTCTGGTCTTCCACCACTAAGGCACTTGTTGCAATAGAATGATTTGGAATACTTATTATTAGCTTTTATTTAAGATACACCTATGACTGCTGACCATGAGGTCCTTGGTTCGATTAGATTGGGCAAAGTGTTATTGTGTTTTTCCATGAGGAATTACTCAGTAGCAGCCATGGAGTCTGGATTCGTGCCTGTTTGATGGCAATAGGCTCACCCCCTATCACATGGGACTTAAACATAACTGGCGAATTGTGGGTGTACTTGTTTGGTAGACTTCTGCTTAACCCTTCGGGGATTACAAGGCGTGATGTTATGTTATGTGTGTTTGAGATATATTTCAATTCTGTTGGATCCAGATGTCATAGAAAATAGCCTTCTTTGTTATTTGGGAAGTAGTAAAACTGTCTTTTCAAAACAAGTGTTACATTATGAAAAATACTGTTGTACTAATTCCCTGTTCATGAAGAGCTTTTGGTTTTAGAAAGATTTCTGTGATACTATTTTCAAATTGTGGGGGCTATAAATAATTCAAACATATTTTGACCCATAGCTCTGGATTAAAATAAATTGTTTATTAGATTGTACAGTCCACTGCATATATAGCTGTAAGTTCCTTGAATAAACCGTGTGTAGTGGCCTTAAAAGTTATGTGCACACTGACATGTCAATGGGCGCTCAGGTGGGCTAAGGCATGCAAAACAAAAATGAAAAAAAAAAATTAAATGATTGGAAAATGTATTACTAGGAATGTGGGTCACTGTACACACAAGATATAAGTATTTATAGTTTTCACTATCAATAGTTGGTAGAGTTTCAATTAAAATGGTAAACTTATTAATTTACCCCTCATTAAAATGAAAAACTTATCTAAATTAAATGGAATGTGATAATACTGATAACAGTTCTGTAATATTTGGATATTACCTAGTGAACATATTGCACAGTAATAAAATTATAATTCATAGATATCGAGGAAAGCTTGCAATTATTTGAATTGATTAGTTTTTACCTGAAGTAGTGTTCCATAATAAAAAGTGAATTATGAAAAAAATCATTCAATGACTGGCAGTAAACCAACACTTAATTGACACAAGATTAAAAAGAAAGAGTTAAATTAATATATAACATTACCTGACATATGGCAGTCTGCTGTTTCATGGCGACACAGCTGTCCATTACATCTCTATATTTTTCCTTTTCAGTATCATGAGCTTTCTGCGTCTCAGTCAATAACTTGTCGATGCGGTTTTTATACTCCGTTACAACTGCAATATGAAAAAGATTAGGGAATGAAGTTGGTGCTGTAGTGGAAAGTAGAAACCATTAACAATAATTTATTTACCATTTAATTGATATTTAATAGATGTCAGTTCTGATAAACAGCGTTCTCCAGACCATTGAGCACTGTTATAGCTTTGTTGCAAATTATTTAAGTAAAAATATACGCTCCCTAATATAAATAATATTACTATAAATATAGTTACTTTCTCCTTGAGCTTAAATATTGGAATGGATAACATTATTTAAAAAATAATAACTGGCATTTATTCTCTACTGAATAGATTATGTACACTTGCTATACCATTCTGTTATTTGTTTTGTGAATACAGGAAAACTATCGATACATACAGTTCGAAAAAAAACTAATGGGGAAAATCTGGCTCACAAGCTGTCAAACAAAATGTTGCCAGCACGCTAGGGCAAAAGTGGACACGTCATTTGTTGTTCATTAGGCCTGTTGGGTAGTATTGCTTTATTGTCATTCCAGTGTGGGAAAGGGACGGCGCTATATAGGGTGCGTAGCGTCATCTCTTGCACGGATAGACATGCTGGGCCAGAAAGAAGTCGAATGACATAAATCTACAGGTAGCGTACGTGGAGGTAAGAACTTTGAAATGGATTTGTGAAGTACCTACCTATTATGAGCAGCTATTTGAAAGATGCTCCCATTACAGAATTGTTGAAAGCGAAATCAAACGTCGTCGTCGTCGTCGTCGTCGTCGTCGTCGTCGTCGTCGTCGTCGTCGTCGTCGTCGACGTCGTCGTCGTTGTCGACGTCGTCGTATCGTTGTGTGAGGAATCAAATGAGAGAAAACGAAATAAACGATAGCGTTACGTTTGACGCGGAAGAAAATTGTTCAACAACTAATGTCTAAACTTGCTGCGAATTTAACCTTTTCAATTTCTCACGTTATCCAAGTTACTCCCGTTTATAATTACTTTACTCTTTAGGTTACCCATTATCAAGGCATACGGTAAAGCGCAGGCAATACAAAAAGTTGACAGGTAAGTTGGAATTACCATTAAAAAAACTCTACAACAAAATTTAAAGACTTATGGCATTGAAGTCTCCTTTTCCCTAAAAGTTTCAGAGAAATCAAAATTGTAATACTCTTCGTTCGCTCTAGCGATAAAAATCTGATGAGACGTTCGCATAGGTCGCAGAAAAATCTTATAAAATCAAGTTTTTTGTACATGTAACATTGTGAAATGCTTTAGTGTTGTGTTTTGTCAATATCTAAATCGGTATCGATGCTTAATGTAAAGTTACTTCATCAAGTTTACAATAATATCCCTGTCACATTCAATATTAAAAATTAATTGATTAATGTAAAATTAAATGAGTTGTTTCCGCCTAAGCAACGTGACACGTGATCTGGCACGTAGCTTAAATCCACAAACTGGACCACTACTTTAGCCACTAAAGGCAATGGACCATGGCATGAGACCAATACCGTAATCGCGATTTTGGTCCCAAGGAGAAAGTTGTTCAGTTCGACGGTCTGTGCCACAATTTTAAATTTAAACACACCTTAATTAAACTATTTCTTGTATTCGTCGTTTCGGAGGTATGGTGGTCCATTTTCATATATTTTCTTAAATAACTTAAAAAAGAATTATTTTAAAAATAAAACAACAAGCCCTTTCATTTGGTATGTCACATGACATATTTTGCAAATTTTATTTTAAATTCCTAATTTGCCTCCGTCATGAAAAATATAAGGTCTAACTATTCACGAGACATTTTCAGAGAATCATCTAACGGCTATAACGAAGCCATTTCAAGGTATTTTTTTTATATCTAATAATATTATTATAAAAAATAAGTCATTTAAAATTAAGTACTTGACCCACAAAATAAATACTGGCTCCTTATTTTTGAACATTCATTACGCTAGTTTACTACGTCGCATTTACCTACTGTCATTGTTAGAATAGGGAGTAAAGGTTTTATGCAAAAAAAAATAGTATCAAAAAATTATAATAATTTCGTAAAAACTAAAACACTCAGATATTTTTTTTTTCGTTGCTATGGCGATTTTACGACTCATAGGAGTTACTCTTAAAATATTTCGTGTATGAAAGATAGACCTTATACATATAATTATGTGAAAGGTTCACATAATCAAAATTCATATAATTTACGATACAAATAAATTGGGCGCTCGCGCATCTTCGGGCATGCTTTGTCTGCGTCGAATTAAATACTAAAAGGCAATACTAATCACTTATTCAGTCCTTTATTGAGTGACATCAGAAAAGTGCGCGAGGATTTTTCCGCTAGGTGGAAAGGTAGCCCTAGCGGAGAAAATAACCATAGCGTAATGGCTGTCTCAATAATTTCTTTAATAATACAAATTTATTTCTGCAAGCGTAACTCTGTTTATCATTGAAACCCAGGTCCTAATAGCCCACTTGAAAATTTCACCTCTTTAGCATTACATTGTTGCTATTTAAATATAATATCGATACTTCAGTATTTTAAATTTGGACATCACTTAACCCGTCTTTTGGTACGTGTCGCACTTGCTTGCTTTTGTATGTGCCTTCTCTTCATTCAGTCGTGCTTGCAGTTCTATGCTTACTTTTTGGTTATAGGGCACGTATTGTCTGAAAGTGAAGTTTCTATTATTTATTTCGGATGTAAATACATTCATTTAGTTACATAAAGGGATATTCTTTATATTAAGCATACTAAGTTATTTTTGTAAACTTATAAAAACAGCAAAATGTTAAAAGGTGGTGTGTAAATAGATTAACTAGCAAGGTACGGTTATTTTACTGTACCAGTACCTGTCTGCGTACTACATATTGGTGCTCTTAAAATTGTTCTTAGATTGAAGGTAAGAGGAATTTGTCAAATATTTTTATTTCGAAATAAAATATAACTTCACATATATTCATCATTTCGATTCTTGAGTAATTTCATTAAGGAATTTAGGATAAAATTATACGTTTGCGTCGCAGCTATATTCGATGTTATAGGTTTATATACGTGGTCAGCATGTGACTTGACCTTAGACCAATTTAATCATTAGTTACTTAATTTAATTGCACTTCTTTACGATTTTAAGGCCTCAATAATAAATACGGATGAAGGTTTAGTCATGTTGCGATTGTTGCGAATTTACGTAAAACTGTTGCGTTCCTCAAATTAGACTTTGACACCTGTTAAGCGTGTGTGCGTGTAGCGAAGCGAACGCGTATTTATATCCTAGAAGCTGCGAATGTGTGCGGAGATTTCTCTTATGTACCTACGTAGCACCATGTTTTCATTCTGTTTATTATTTTCCGACATTTAATCCCCAAGTATATTTTATGAATAATTTTTATTTATGAGTGATTATTATGTTGTAATTCTAACTTACCACATTATTTAATAAAACAAAAAAAAGCAAATACTCGTAGATACTGTGTCTAAAATGACACAATCATTATTCAAATACTTACCTATGTTCTACTTGTAAAATTCATAATGTTTGAGCCATTCAAACATAAATATGAAGTTTATGAAAGTTATACTTGTGGGTACAAATGGATCATATTTTAGTTTTTATGATTATAATTCTAAGTAAACTTTCTTTTGTTTATTATAGATGTATATATTCATATCAACACATTGTCATTCAGACTTGAAATCATAACAATATTACATGTTCCATAGAGCTGAATGTTTTCAGTTCCTTGACTATATAAATAGCCCAGCGATATCATTACGGCACATCTACAAGTATTACAATTAACTGGCTTTCCTTTTTCTCAAATTGTCAAAATAATAATTAATTCAAGAGTTCTTCTTTTATTTTTCATTTTTAAATCCTGGTTATAATAATAAACATGTTAAAAGTATTCAAACCCCTGAAATGCAGACAAATGTTCACGTTAACATTTTTGTCTTGGATCATTGATCTTAAATAGATCTACATACTCCAACCACTGGTGGTAATACTTAAATTTACAAATTACTAGATTTGAATGATACATACTGATTAGACAAAAAATTTGTTGTTGACATAGGCATAAGACGAACCTGGCTCCTTGGGTCGCTCCCATTATTGTGAGGCTTCTGTATTTAGAATTAAGTAGTTAGAATATTATCTGATTCCACAAATTTCCGTTAGAAATGTGTTAAGTCTGTGGGAACAACATGCAAGTCCAAATTCCCCTTAAACTTAAGGGGAATATTTTTAAAACCATGATTAGACCTGCTGTCTTGCATGGATCAGAATGTTGGAAACAAAAGAGATAAATGAAAGGCAATTGCATATGGCTGAAATGAGAATTCTAAGGCTAATGTATGGTGTAATGCAAATGGATAAAATAAGGATTAAGTACACAAGAGGAAGTCTAAAAGTGGCACCGGTGGC
Source organism: Noctua janthina (assembly GCA_963576755.1). NCBI lineage: Eukaryota > Metazoa > Arthropoda > Insecta > Lepidoptera > Noctuidae > Noctua > Noctua janthina. Next base: position 14,311,296 of record OY755050.1, on the reverse strand, counting down.
TGAAAGGTTGTGTGGTAATTGGTTATTGTGGTATGGGCGTGTAATGCAGAGGAATGAGGAAAATGTGGGGAAAATCTTGAGTATGAATGTGGATGGCTATAACAGTAGAGGAAGTCCACAGATAAAATGGATGGACTGTGTACAGGATGATGTCATCATGTCATCCTTCTGCTGTTGAGATGACAAGTAATAGAGAAGTATGGAAGAAGAAGACAGGCTGCACCCTAAATCAACATTGGGGTAAGGGCAGGAGAATGATGAGATGTGTTAAGTCTGGCTTCTGACTTTTGGTGAACATCATGACAAACCCCAAGTAATAAAGCTGTGAAGTCTAAAACTGGCTGTTAATGATTTATTCAAGCAACAACATTTTAGTATGAGATTTAATTTATCAAGGTTTATTTAGTTTTTGTGTAGTTATGAAGATGTTTAGATACAGATAGAATAGATTATTGGAAACTAAGTTATATCACTATGACTTAAGTTTTGCTAGAATGTGTTTGCTAAAATAATTGCTGTGCTCCACCTTCTCATTAAGTTCCTGCTGTATCCGTTTTCCACGTTCCAAGCTATGTATTTGACCTAATATATTTGTTATGTTGCTGTGCTATTGTTCATACAGTCTTTGCTTTTTTATTGTATAAAAAGTTTTCCCATACCTGCCTGTATCAGGGTTTTTTTTAATAGATAACATGTTGCCAATATCAAGCTCATAGTTTACAAGTTCCCATTATGAAAACTCATTTTAAAGACAACCTGTTTATTACAGAATATTGTGTGATTTGATGAGAATGCTAATGGGGATGTGTGGTGTTATGCAAATGGAAATAGGCTTATCCTCAATAAAATGGAACTTAACATTCCTAACTTTTGAAAACTGTCTCTCTTTTTTGAATAAATATCTTTAAAACCTAAACCTAAATCTGGGTGTACTGTACACATCTGCATACAGGCGTTATGTTATGTTACGATATTGTATATAAACATCCAACCGATTGCGGCAATCACGGCAGATTTGCTGTCTATTATTTAAGTTATCTCCAAAGATCAGCATCAAAAACTGCAAACCAACTACTTTTTTTATTTGCAAGAATAATATTCTTCCAAATAAAAAAAGAATACCCACAATGATGATTACCAGGCATAATGTATGTGTGCCAATACAATTTAGAGAGTTCCTTCGATTTCTCCAGGACCATATGGGAAGTTTGCCGTTTCAAACAATGGCCATAAAATTTGAGGGTTGCCCTTAATTTTCCTGGGATCCTATCATCAGATCCTGACTTATACCTTCCATCATCAGCTCAGTAACATGAGATGATGATTACCACACACAAATACATATCTGAAATGCGTGATAGAGTATTTGAAAAACATTGTATGTGCCTATAAAATTTGAGGGTTGCCCTCGATTTCCCTGGGATCCCATCATCTGATTCTGACTTGGTGACAATGGGATTTTGAAAATCGGTTCACAATTGGCGGGGAAATCGGTGAACATAATTTGAATTGAGTTAAGAGCAAGAGAATGATGATGAAAATTGTGAGATTTGATAGGTACTTTAGGAATTGTCAGCACCAAAAACGACCACCATACGTTTCAAGATAGATTGAGGACTTACTTGTAACTACAATTAATTTTATACCTATACAAGTAAATATTAGAGACTTATTAATTTCTAGTATTGTAAATAGGAAGTTCCCGCCGGATGCTTGCAATATTTACACTTACTTATTATGCATATTTAATAATTATGCAAAAGTTCATTTGAAATTTTGGTGCAATATTTTTTTTTTCTCTTTATTTAAAGGGGCTTGTTCATTAGTCATTAGTCATTTATTCTGAACAAAAATACATTTGTGTCGAATACAGGATTAATACAATCAATTTGTTCAATTTGAACATGTCACCCCTAGTGCGGTATTTGGTATTGTTTTATAATTAAGTGTTTTAATGTTTACAAATATTTGGTTGTTCTAGGCAGGTAACGCAAGATGGCGGAAGCGCACTCGGCCGTTGCGTTTTCGTTCGCAATCACTCACGACGGATGGGATGTGAACTTTGACCGTGAGGTGCTCTATCTAGTCTGGGAGTCGGGAATCCGCTCGTGGAAAAAACGACTCGCGCGATTCAGAGTAAGTCCCCTACTACATACATTGTGCACCGGCATTTATCCACTTAACAGTACAGGCGGTGAAACCATTATTGGTGCAGCAAATGGTTAATCTATCCAGAAGTAGGTATATCACTCAAACTTAAAGGATATTCACAAAGAATGATCAACTTATGAATTTTAGATTTAATCTGGCACACAGATTGATCAATTCCTTATTTTAGTTAACTAGCTACCTAAGAGGCCTCGATATAATTACGTACCTGTTTGCTTCTACCATATACTACAATTCTATTTTATATAAATATATTATACTATGTAAATTTGCTTTGTAATTGCGTCCGTATTGTCGTTTTCCTCTATACTAAACGGTGGCAACTAAATCTAATCATTATGTAGGTACTTACTCAGCGTTCAGTGAAACATTAACGTTTCAAAAGGGCATTTACAGTGATAATAAATGAACGTGCGATTACAATGTCGTTCAATACCGGTGATTAAAATTTAAGTAATTGGCAAGATACATGTTACTATAAAGCTACGGTAAATCCTAAAATTTTCAAGTAAAACCTAAGATTTACCAACTCTTAATGGTAAAAGTCTGAACTATTCTGTGATCAATCTTGGTACTTATATTTAAGGTTTTACCTCAAAGACAGTAAATTTTGTGGGCCAATGTCTGTGAGCGACTACGCATCGTGAAGGCAGCAACTTGAAAATACGCATTCAACTTAAAATGAAGTCACAGTTCTAACATAACCATTTGGTCGGGTGCCCCTTTTCTTTCGTGTGATGAAAATGCCTACTACGTGCCACAGACCACACCGTCCGGGGGCGCGGGGTGGATATGTGAACCACTAAAAACCCCGCCGTCCTTGCCAATTTTCCGCTTTTTTTTCTTGGGGCCCGAGTACTGCGTTGCATGACGTTCGCGAACTTTCAGCGGTGGCTTTCGCCTCCTCTTTAACGATGTCCGAGGTGTTCCTCCCGGACCCGCTCCCCCGCCTTCTTTTGCGAGATCTCTTCCTCGTATAAGGACGCTACGGCCTCTCAACTACTCTCGCTGCTGACCATACATCGGGCCAGCGATAAGTTTACTCCGACTATTGCCGAGCGACAGATAAGTCGCTGCTCCACGAAAGCGGAACATTACTAGAGGGATTGCTGGGCCTTGTCCTCGCTGCAATCACACTGGTGGCACACGGGGGACTCTTCCCGTCTCGCCTCCCTCCACAAGTACCTGCCGAAGCAGCCATGTTCTGACAACACCTGTGTCGAGCGGTAGGTCAGCGCCCTGTGCTGCCGTTTCTCCAGGATCGGCTAGATAGCCGCTACTGTCCAATGACCGGTACTAGGACCCGCCAGCCTCTCTTTCCATTGAGCCATGACTCCCTGCACTTCTCTGGTTCTCGTCACACAACTTCGGGTGTAACTGTCAACTCGAACATCCACTCTAAGTCCCACGGGGGTGTTCCGGCCAGCGCGCACGCACTTTCTGCTGAAATTGTTCGGTAGCCGCATATGATCTTCTGGGCAGACGGGGATCCTGATCGGGTGCCCTAGTTTAGGTTACCATCTCGACTCGCGCATAGTTGGTCATGGTTCGAGCCTACCTAACCCATTTGGTCGCTCAGTTTAGTATTACAGTAAGTCATCTTCAGTCGCCAGATATTTAAGAAATATTGATTGTTTTATGTCCAAAACCAATATGTCATTACCATTAGTGAAACCTAACATATCCCAAACACTAATATTAAAAGCCCGATAAATCGTCTCGTCTTTGTAAAATTCCTACATTATCACACCTACCAACTCATGTTGGTAAATCCTAAGGTTTACTAGTAAAACCTAAGGTTACCAATATTTGGGCCTTTACAGTAACACAAATCAAATAATTACCAACATTTCTGTTTGGAACGGGAGCCCAGAGGGTTTCAGCAAGAAAATTCAGCATGAAAATGGTTAGTTGAGTAAGTAGGCATGATCATAGAACGCCAAAACTATTTATGCAAATAGACAGCGAGCATTGCGGCAGGGGGCCCACTTTCAGATGTCAAAAAAGAACAAAAAAATATCTACGGGATATTGAGCGACGTTGATTTTCATCTCATTTCATCATCATCTCAGAGCCTGCACCAACACGAATTAAACAGGCAAATCTGACAAAGATAATGTGGTCTTTCACGAAATCTGACCAATCTGATAAAGAGCTTTAGTAATATTTATTTTTTTAATAAACTTCAAGAAGGAAGATGCTAATAAAATCTGCGACTCCTATAGACTAAGCTAAGTGATCTGGAGAGGTTTTTTTGGCGTTAAAAAAAAAATAAAAAAAGTGTTCGCATTTTCTAAGCGCGGCGGCTTCGTATTCTATTTGCTGAAGTTCATGCATTTGGCAACTAAGAACCGTCTGTAAAATAAACAAATAAAATTTTAGAAAACCCTTATCATAGATAATTTGATTAGTCAATAACAATGCAATAGTGTTCAGTTTAAACAATTGAAACTAGGAATCTAGATACAATGCGACTTTACATCTGAATTGAATAATTGTATTTGAAGCCTCTGTATGTAGTAGAAGTAGTGAAGTCTAAATTGCAGTAGTAACAGCTCGACTAGGAAGGATAAAGGAGCTGTAGTAGTGGTGTTATACCAACTTCTTGATCGAAATCAAAAAAAGAAGTATTTGACTAAGTTGCGCTGGCACGGATTCCGCTGTGGTTTAGTCGCGCTATGTGGACTCAGTTCGATCCCCTCGGAAAATCAATATGGCTGATGGTGTTTGTCAACACAAAGCCACGGAAAACTATTTTAGTTTAAGAAGAATAAAAAATAAAGTAAATGCTTTACAGAACAGTGTGCACAATGGCGTGTACCCAGGACACATGCAATCTCTCTACGTGCTGTGGACACTACTCGTGGCCGCGCATTTTGCCGGATTTAGTGTACCATTTGGATTAGTACAAAAAGCATTATCTGTTTTACCTAGGTAAGTGATACTTGAACCTGATATACATATGTAATTTATTTATTAGACATAGTATTATATGCATTTGGCATGTTTGTATAAATGCAAATGTATAAAACGCAATTTTTACCGCTGTTTTTATCCGCAATTTTTTCCGCTTTTTTTTATACCGTATTGCATATTTTAGTACATTTTCGTCGATTTCATTTTCGATTTCATTTTCGATTTCATTGGTTAAACATAAAAACCCGGGCATTTAAAAGACTAAAGAAAGTTAACGCATATATCAACAGCGTGGGCCAAAGCTTGCCTGAAGAGGTTTCGGCACAAAGGGCGCCTTTCATGTATCTGTCCAGTCAAAATTACCTGGAGAGGTAATATTCAGCCTAAAAGTTAATAAGTTTCAAACGTCAAAAAATCTAGAAAAATATTTAGTTGTGTATTGTCACAACTGATTACTATAATTACTAATTTCTATAAATATAACATACTAGTTTTTTCCCGCGGCGTCGCTCGCGTTAATTAATAATTTGAGAATCAATTCGGGTTGTACTCTATAATTATATAATATAATTCAATCACGATTCGAAAGACACGTGCCGCCATCTTTTACCATAAGTACGTTATTGTTGTTTTCCTCGGGAACAGTACTTTTTTTCGGAATGAAAGGTACCCTATATCCGTTTCTGTACACCTGACATTGTATATGCAAATTTTCAGGATGATCGATTCAGTGGTTTAGGCGTGAAAAGGTAACAAATTAAAAAACATAATTTTGTTTTTTTTGTCTTTCGCATTTATAATATTAAATAAAAATATAATATAATATATTTATAGGAAGGAAGTAAGGATACATTTTGTAAAAATGAACGTAAATTCAAATAATAAATCAGCATTTTAGCATTTAGTTTGTGGATATATGCATGAGTATTTTGGCATTTTGATAGAGAACTTAATCCGATGTCTAGTAATTAATAACTGCTATTTGGGATTTCATAGTTTATGTATTTCATTGACACTGTCCTCATTCAGCGTTTTAGTTAAGTGTACCGATACTTTATGTACAAATTATCTCGAAAACTAATTGTTTTCAAGTTTCATTTCAAACAACCAAGTGGGCAAATATTAATATCTGGCTTGGCCGTTGATTCAGTGCTTAGTTATCAATATAATACAACTTAATCCACAGTATTAGCCCATTATCGTATCCGTTTTCATCAATCTTATGTAAAATACTTAAATAAAGACATGAGATATCAGCTGACTGATAAAACTTGTTTGATTGTTTTAATCTCGAAGATAGAGGGTAGTACCGAACACACCCACAGCAAGCCTATGACGATACGGTAGTTATTTTAATTTGTTAATGCACGGGCTCATAAATTACAAGCTGTTGCTGGCGAGTTCGTCCTTCTCCAGGTCCCAATCCTATCTGTATACTTATCATAACGATCGGTTGAATGGCTTAGGATTGTGAAGCTAACTGGCAGACATGCTGATAGACAGACAGAGTTGTTTTCGCATGTATAACATTAGTATAGAACATGTTTAGTAGTGCTTACTCAAAATTGGGTTCGAAATCGAAAGGATTTATACAACGTGGACCTGGAAATTTTTCATCGGTATATAAAAAAAAAAAACATCTGTTCCATAGCTTTGGACGGTGTAGGCACTTTTTTGGAAACAGCTGAATAATAATAAAATACCGAAGAAAAATTTCCATCAGCTGTTTTGACATGGATAGAAAAATTCTAGTGCGAGCAGGGTTTAGCACAGCTGTAGTTCCCTACGCAGGGTGTGCGTATAAAAATATTAAAAATTTCCATGTCGGGGAGTTCAAAATTATTTACTGAATACGTGGTTATCGTTGGTGTGCCGATATTCGGGAACCTTGTATAGATTGCTAGTTCAACAACAACTAAGCCTAGCCACAAATATCATTTAAATTACAAAACATTAGTCTGTTAAGTGACTTCGCAAGCCTTGGAAGCAGGAAAATTATCCTACGGAATCTTACTAGTAGGCTACAAAATATTTTATGTCCTAACTAAAGTCAAGGTTCACCTGTGTACCAAACATCTAAATCCTATCTAGCTGTGAGTCGTGAAAAGTTTACAAACAGAGTTAGTTTCTCATTTATAATCTTAAGTTATGTTTTTTTTTGCGTTAATTTTAGTTTGTTTCATCATAACGTTTGTAATGCAGCTGTACCTAAAATGTACTTGTAGAGTTGTAGTTTATTGCACTTCACTAGATTACTTAATGTGCGACTATTCGTACGGTAGTAAGCTCAAATATTCGCTAATCGCTGATCTCATTGTCACAGATCAAAAGGCGCTCCGACTCCAGCACAGTCGATGTCAAAGACATTGTCAATGTAGGAAAGTCTATGCTATGCAATGTCTTTTTATTTGTAGTAACAATAAAATTATTTTTTGTTTAGCAACTCCACGATGTGGCAGGTCATCGCTTGTTTATTGGCAGCTCTTACTATGTGGCTTAGCGTGATATTTCTCATGAGATACCTTCTCAAACTGCTATTAATGTACAAGGTAAATGAGTCTCTTTATACATTCAAATTGTTAACGAAGCTTGTTTAGTGATAAAGGACACTTATTAACAAACATTATTTTTTTGATAGGGATGGATGTACGAATCTCGTGCTCCCGGATCGAAGATATCGACAAAAACAATGCTGTGGATAAGTATAGTTAAAGTATTATCCGGCTGGAACAAACCCAAGTTGTATAGCTTTCAAGGATCATTACCAAGACTACCGCTACCTGCTGTTAAAGATACTATGAAACGGGTAAGTGAAATAATTTCAAAACAATTTTCTTTTGATGCGAATGAACAACTTGTTTACACAAAAATAACAACTCCGCTGTACTTTTTAAATATTGTTACGAGCTGGGTATGGGATAAATTAAAACACTACATAATAAACGACAAATTTATTTATTAAACACGAAACTCTTATAACTCAATCACAAATTCATCACTGATCTCTATTCAAAGTCAAAGTCAGAGTCAATCGTCAGTCCGGCAATCCCGACGGATTTTTAAACCCGACGACCCATCCTTCGAGAAAGTTGAGAAAGCTGATGTCAATAGGACAGAAGAAACGGCTTCATGTACTTGTTTCAATCCCTTTGCCTGCTTTCCACAACTTTTGCAGGTATCTCACCTACAACGTTTGGTTGCATCGTTCCATCAGATTATGGGTGGTAAGAGGTGTACTACCCATCAATCGACAACTCTCGTGAAATACTTGCAATTAAACATTTCTTCATCTTCAGTAGAGTTATTTCACCCCCATATGTCCTCCTGAACATCCATGTTGATAGAGCCGTAGAACATCCGGTACCTTGGCTTTAGGGACCACCATTTGCAGATGACAGCTGTCTCCTCGAGCGTTTTCCCATTAAAGGCGCAATAGTCCATTCTGGATAACCAATCTGCTCCATTGTGCCCAATAACTCTTCGTGATGGAACTCATCACTGTCACATCACTCCACTTGGATTTAGGAGCAACGGCATTGATCCACTCAAAGATCGATTTGGTGTCAGTATCATTTTGCTGAACCTGCTGTAGGATTTCCTTCCATTGATCGCTGAGATCCTTTCTTAGGATCTTCGCGGGCACTATTTCCTTAGTCTATTGCCTGGCACAGTGCTTACAGTCTTCAGGAGAAGGTCTTCTTGACAGGGTGTCTGCGTAACCGTGAGTTCTCCCAGTTACGAAGTGAAACTCTTGCAGTAGTTCAATCCATCTCGCCAAACACACGTAATAGCCACTTCAATGCAGTATGGTCGTTTTGCAATTGGAATTTCCGTTCCAGCAAATATTCACTGAAGTGTTGCAATGTCTTTAGTACGGCGAATAGCTCTTGGCTCGAACCTGTATTACTTGCATCTGTGTCAACTGTGATCATTTTCAAGGTCAGGATATCCCAGAATAGGAGTATTGCACAGACGTTTCTTTCATTCCGGAAATGCGACGCCACAGTTCTCGTCCCAGTAGAATTATTAACTTGTGTAGGGGTTTTGCAATGTATGCAAAATTCTTGACGTTTGTGCTCCTACTATAGACGGTTGTCTATAGTAGGAGCACAAACCCTGATGAGGCACCTTCCATAAAAACTTCCTCTGAACCAAATTTCAATACTCTTTGATCATCGTCGTGAGATAGGCACAGTTAATAGTTTAACACTCGTAGCACGTCTAGGTACAAGTATTTGGAAAACACTAGATCTAAGTTTATATGCACACTAGATACCTATCGTCGAATGTGTACCGGATACGATCGGGAGTACCATGTGCTTGCGACCACTTACGTTTCTCGACTATGACTGTTCGATTTTCAAAGAGATAGATTGACAAGGCGCGGGCGCTCGATCATTTAACCGGTCTGCGTTCCACAGAACTACATAAAAAATATCTAATAACAAAATTTTCTGTTTGTACTGTCTTAATTTTCTTTTTATTTGTGCTATGTAGAAAGTTATGTAATTAGGTTATAATTATGTTTTTAGTTACACACATTACATTTAAGTGTGTATAGTGTATAGTTATATAACGTGTACGTCTTGGAAAATTGTGTGTTTGTTTGATTGTTTACACACTACTGACTTAAATTACTAAATTTACCTTACAATTATAAGTGCAACAATTACTTACACTAGATACCACATACACTAGATATTTTATTTATATTACATTTTCATTATTGCAACTAATTTTGAATTAAAATTAATTACAATTTAAATAGGTAATATATTAAAGAAGTAGCTACGCTACAGGAGAACCTCCAGTATCTAACATTAATTTGAATAGCGTTCCTTTGACTTCACCTTTAATGGTCAGGCTGTTCTCGTCATGTGCTTGTGAGATCGAGATCCTCGGAGTTCTTTCAATACCAGCCAGCACCCGGCGCTTTCCTGGCGTTGACTTGTTTTCCTGCTGTTGCTGGGTAGTCACTTCAGCCGCCCTTCTGTGCTGAAATTTATCTTCTCTCTCTCTTGGTCCATATCAGCTGTCGATGACTTCTCCTTTAGAACTGAACTGAACTGAGAATTGGCATTATTTATTCTAAGGTAAACGACAAATATCTTTGTTAATCACAAAACACTTGTAACTCATTCACAAGTTAACCACTGATCACTATTCACTTTGATGTCCCACTCGTCAAAATCAGACTTTGCTCCGGCAAACCCGACAGCTATTTCTACGCTGACCCATCCTTCGAGAAAGTTCCACAATTTTCTTGAACATTCTTCACAGCTCAGTAGTGGAACGTTCTAGGATTATTCTCGAATATTCCACACAGTTCCATAGTGGAACATTCGACACTCGAACGTAATCTAGAAAGTTCTCGTAAAGCAGCCGACGTAACAATATTATATGTCCAAACTGCAAAATACTTGGCGTGGAACCTTAGATTCTGGAAAACGTAATGCTTACCTAAATGTATGTTTTCTTCCAGTACCTGACTAGTGTTCGTCCCCTATTGGACGACGACAACTATAAGAGAGTAGAAAGATTAGCTAAAGAATTTGAAGAAACTATTGCAGTGAAGCTACAGAGATACCTTGTACTGAAGTCATGGTAATTATTATACTCTATCTATCTTAAAATACCATAAATATTGCTGTAATCGTCAAAATGTTTCTGATTGACCTAATGCTCACGAGTCGTACTAACATTGACTCTTCAAGCAGATTTCGTCGTCAGATTAAGACCGGCCATGGATTTGGTTATGTTTAGAACCATGCTGTCTGTCTGTTGGTTAAGTCTCGTATTTACGAGAAACAGTAGCTAAACACACAGTAAGTGTCGCAACATTGTTGCAGTAACTGTTTTTGTGTCGCTTGGAACATTTAACATAAAGTATGGCTGTAAAACACATTTTACGCAACTTTTGTTTACCATGGAGAAACTGCACTTCACCAGGTGGAAACGGCCCAATAAATCCTAGTTTTCTTTTTGCAAATACTGATAAAAGATACGTTATTTGTGGATTCAGCGTAACGAATGCGATGTTCCATATCACAAAAGTAATGGTATATTTTGTCTCGTAGGTGGTCTAGTAATTACGTGTCTGATTGGTGGGAGGAGTACGTGTACCTGCGCGGGCGCTCGCCTCTGATGGTCAACTCAAACTTCTACGGAACTGACGCCATCCTGTTGAGACCGACCAACATCCAGGCGGCGCGTGCCGGCGTCATCATCCACTTGTGCCTCAAGTTCAGGAGACTCATCGATAGACAAGAACTTGAACCGGTTAGTAACCACTATAAAGTTATCACGTGGAAAATAATGATCATATATTTATAAAAACTTAATTAGTAATAAATAAAATTATGTAAAGATGTCCATCATGAATACATTAGATAAATGGTGACAAATTTATTAAATAAATAAATAAAATATTTACAGCACTGGGGTACCCCGCGTCACACGTAGGTACGTCTACACAGCACGGCTTTCGCCGTTAGCTTAGTAGCGGGCCGCCCTAAACTAAAATATACGGATGGTTAAATCTTTGGGTATACCACAAACCGAATAAATTAAGAAATAAACCGCCGTGGGCTACCCCAGCACCTCATGTTTTATGGTTAAACTAAACTTATAACATTAAAAACTTGTTTTGTTTTTAACTTGTGAAAAAGTTAGAACGTTGGCTTCCCATATCTCCATAACTAGAAGGTTCCCAGGTATGTTCCAGTACAAAAAAAAGAAATTACAATGTCGGGTAGAACAAATGCCTTTCGGCCGGCGGTCTCATTCGTTACACTACCGGTCGATGTCCTCCCGCACTCCTCAAGCGTCCAAACATCTTTGCCATCAGTCCGGGTGCACGTGAGCGATGTGGCTAGCTCACTTCATGAACTTCATCCCGACTGTGTAATCCCAAAAATCTGCTATATTGTTTAAAGTGCAGAGTAGAGTTTTAAAACTTGTTATTTTTTTTCTCACAGATAATGCTACAAAACATGGTGCCTCTTTGCTCGTGGCAGTACGAGAGACTCTTCAACACGGTGCGTGTCCCCGGCGTTGAGCGCGACAAGATCGTGCATTACCAGGACTCGACACACATCACAGTTTACCATAAAGGAAAGTACTACAAAGTGCTCGTGTACTCAAGAGGACGCCTATTGAAACCTGCTGAAATTCAAGTGTAAGTATACATGCAACTATTCTATCTGACAGCATAATTTAAAAGTTCTTAATTTTTTTTTATCCAATTTACGCCTTTGCCTTGAGACGGCTAGAACCTTTTTATTTAGTCTCGGAAACATAAATAAAACAAGAATAGTAAATGCTGAAGCAATTATAATACAGTGCGCCAGTTGAATACGCTTAATAAGTAGTGTGAAGCATCCAACTGCTTACCAATCAAGCTAATTGAGGTCGTCGTTCAATGCTGCCGTTTTACCTATCTGCATATATGTAAATGTATTAAAGGGCTAATGTCGATACGATGCCAAATAGGTAAAAAACGCTGAATTTCTTTCATTTTGTTTATGTTGTTTTTTGACATATCTCACTGGCTGCGTTTTAATAGTTCGCTCATGTCCGGTAGCTTGTACAATAGAATGCAAGAAGAGATAGCATGCCATTATACATATAACAAGTTCTGATTGGCGTTGCAAAAGAACATAGTTGTTCTGTCTCACTGGTGGTTGGAAAAATTGTGTGTATGGTGGAGCTCACGCTAAAACTCCGCCTCGTTTATTTAGATAAGTACACATACAATTAAGAACCCTCCTTTGGGAACAGTGACTGGCAACCTACACTTGTATTTCTTTATACAATCTACTGGAATGGTAGTGGGGAATATACTTCTTGGTTTAAAGTGTAAGTTTTAACGTAACTATTTGCTGTAGACAAATTCAACAAATTCTCGACGACAAGTCAGAGCCTATGGTTGGAGAAGAACGCGTGGCTGCGCTGACCGCTGGCGAGCGTTCTCACTGGGCGCACGTCAGGCAGACCATGTTCAACCGCGGACATAACCGCACGTCGCTGCACTGCATCGAGCGCGCCGCTTTCAACGTATGCCTTGGTAAACATACTGATACCACAATCCTTATATTTACTCCGAACACGAGCGTTTTCGTTACAGTTTAAGCTCCTTCACAACGTTCCCTTACGACAAGTTGAACAAAACATATCTAGGAAAATAAAACTACTACCTCTCCAGTATAGGCCTCGGCCCCAAAGTTAGAGAGGCCCATTTGGGCGTGCACCTAGGTTTTAAACCCTATTCTGAAATTGAAAGCATTGAAAATAATGATTTAATGGAGCTTACAGTAAGCATGATTATTGAGATCAGATAATTTATCTCGTAGACTTCAATTGTTTACGCACAAAACTGTAGATGCGGAACCGTAAATCAGTTCCGTCATGTCAATACCTACAACGATAAGAGAATGACCTTCATTGGAGATTGTGGATCTCATTGACCTCTTTTTTTATTTTATCAAATTGTACGCATTGTAGTAAAATTAGTATCCGATAAAGTCCAGTGGCTTTGTGATTTTATAACAACGTATGGAAGTATTTATAGAAGTGTCCCGCATGGGTCTGTATACGGATAGAGAGCTTCTACTAAACGCGCGACCGGGGGCATACCATAACCTCATGGAGCGGTATAATCTTACTATTTGTGGGCCAGAGATGGTGGAGCTTAACGTCCTGTAAAGCTCCATCTTTGTAGTCGCACTGAAGTAACATTAAAGTAATACTTGGCAATATATAACAGGTAGTGGTACAGTCACGAGCAACAATCCTATTCTATTAAATGAGCAATATTTGTGTATTTGTTATCAAGTTCTCTAAAACGGCTCTAACGATTTCGATAAAAGTTGCAATATGCGTTTTACGGGGGCGGAAAATCGATCTAGCTTGGTCTCTTATTTGGGGAAATTCGTTTTCTCTGTTTTCAACCGAGCAGAGCTCTGTCGCCCAGCTACTATCTACGTACCTATACACGAAGCAACTTTTATTTAGTGGTTTTCTCCTACTGTATTGATTAACGTTTTCACAAACATAGTATTTTGGTGGCCATAATACCGCTTCTATAATATTACCAAATAGGTCTTGTCTTTTTTTTTTCGGATGGATAATCATCAAATGACCGTTCTGGGCGGAGCGGAAGGGAGTGTCAGACTTGTACTGACTAAAACCCATCCATGTTCCTTCTTAGCCCTTTGTGTTCCAGGGCCGCGGTATCTCTTTCGAACAGTCCCGCAGCCCTGGCAGGCATCGGCCCTTGCGTACCCTTTTCGGTGTGCTGACATCTCTTTGAGGCGCGCGTGGAACACGAACGCGCCGTCGACACGGCCTGTCGTCATAAAGCGGACGGAGCGCGAATAGGTCCACAGGCTAAATAGGTCTTGTCTCTCAGTAGAAACCGTTATTTCATGAGAAAATCGTTTTCGAATTCTGCTCAGTATGTAGCGGTACTACAAAGAGTACTACAGCAACATAGAAAAAAAAGTACTACAGCGCCATCTATGACACAAATAACGAACTAAAAATCGAAATACATCTAAATCCTACATCGCGCAAGTAAAGTTATCCGCGACATAAGACTATATAGAAGAACCCGACAACACCCGTCTGGTCGGAGGATCCTGTCTTTTCTATGGGGGCTGAAGAACTTTATACCCTGTTCCCCATATATCCCCAAAAGTGTATACATATTAGTGCTCGTGACTGTACAGGCCCAGGCTTCGCAAACGGTCGAATCGAACATATACGGCGCACAAACACTGCCCCTACACGCTGTTAGTTTCAATAACGTCACGCTCAGGTAAGAAGGAATTCTTAGATTTATATCTTGCGGACATAAATTACTATTTAGTCATTTTCGTATTTGCGAACTGATTACAAATTGCTCTTTATACACTCGCGAGGAACCAAATCGACTCAACCCATAACAGGGCATAAATATATGTATTTTTCGAAAAATTATTACTTATTTTTAAAAATCAATGTAACGTATAAAAGCTTGAAACCTCAGTTTTAATTTGGTACCATTATTGCAACTTTTAAAATTAATTCTATCTGTGAAAGAAGGGAGAAAGCACGAAATTGAGCTAAGTATCAGGCTTTAAATGGACATATGGTTTTTATAAATAAAATATGTATTTTCAGATAAATACATATATGTATGTGCGCTTATGGGTTGAGTCGATTTGGTTGCTCGGAGTGTATTTGGTCTTTATTCTTTTAATATGATCAAGTTAATGTATTTATTTTCGTCACACTATTCACATAAGCAACACTGCCCCTCAAGGTCGTAAATCGTAATTACAGTCTATTATTTGTTAACCGATTCGTGAACTATGTACCCCGATTGTATAGTTTTGTAATCTACATTTTTCCTCGTCCCCTTTGCAAGATCCATATTAGTATACAATGTTCTACACACTCGTAAACTAGCGTAGTTCCGATCGCTGACGGAAGCCAACTTCAAGTTCACTGTGACAATTTGACATAAAAGCGGTTGCTCGTATTTATTTCGTACATCTACTGGCGGTTATCGAAGTTCAAGTTTAACTACTAGCGTGCGTTGACCGTTCCTACTCCGTACACATGCCGTGTACATCACTTCAGGTTGAAAGAAAAATTCAAAGAAATGAAAATTTAGAACGAAACTAAAACTGCTTCTAATAAGTTTTTAGTAACACATTTCTGTGTTACTCGAGATAGGCAACGAACCGTGGTAAAACTGAAAGTAGCTAATTTTATTGTAGTGCTCATATAATACCTACAGTTCTGCATCATATGTAAAGCAATCATGACGTTTTCGTCTAGACAATTACATCCCAGATAAATGGAATAGCCGTGAAATAACGTAATTTATCATTATCTATACAATTGTTTTGTCTTCGAGGAGCACGCATTGCGTCACTCCACAAATATGTTAGTAATATGATGAACTTATTCCAGATGACTTTGAGTACGGATATGATGAGAGCAACCCTTCAAAACTGGATGAGATGGGTCGCATACTACTGCACGGCAAAGGTCACGATCGGTGGTTCGACAAGTCATTCAACCTTTGCTTCAGCAAAAGTGGTTTTGTAAGTATTTGTAATCTCCGAGTGTCAAAATACATTCTTGAGATATCTAGTAGTAGCAAAGAGAACAAAAACGCTTTTATTTGTGAAGCATGTCCCGAGATGAGGACTTATGCCACACGCTAAGTTGCTGTAGCAGCGTGAATGTGTCACGTGAGAAATTCCAGCTTAGACTGGATAGGGTAGCAACTATCTGTGTTATCGAAGAGCTTGCCTGTATAATTATATTAAAAAGTCAGATTTGCCAACTCAGTCGCTGCTTATTTTATCAAATTTTTGGTGCTGCGATTGTATAAGGACGGTGAACGTAGTTAATTCTTAATTGATACGGTATGGTATATGGTACAAATTTATCGTTTCATTTAATTATGTATCCATCCACCTTAAATCATACTTATGTATACATTAATATGACTGCTTGCTTCTGTGAACACTAATAAAGCTCAATTTTTATTTCGCAGGTTGGCTTCAACTCAGAACACACATGGTAAACAATCAAATCTTTGAAAATAACGATAATTACAGTATTTTATATCAAACAATGTCCTAATACTAAAATTACATATTTTCAGGGCCGACGCACCAGTTATGGGCCACTTATGGGAATACGTTATTTGGTGTGAACTGGAAGTCGGGTGAGCATTTTGAATAATTACATTACTCCTATTATGATAACAATTTTCTATGATAAGTCATCCCCAAAATGAAACATCTTTCTGCCCTCATAACGTTTTGGATGGTGCGGAACGTATTTTTTTCCACACTCATTATGCAAACGTTCTAATTCGAGTGTCTATTATGTGCTGGTTTATTTTTCTCCAACGATATACCTCTTATTATGTTTCATTTATATTTTTTAGTTTTATTTAACTAGTTGATGCCCGCGGCTTCCCCCGCTTTGGGCCCGGTCTGTTCCACGGGATCGTACTACCGGCATCAAAAGTATCCTATGACTTAATTCAGGTTATAAACCATCTGTGTGTCAAATTTCGTCCAAATTTGTTCAGTAGTTATTGCGTGAAAGAGTAACATTCATCCATACATTCATTCCTCACAAGCTTTCGCATGTATATAAGATTTTTAGCGCAGAATTAACACGGGATGGATGAAATGGCGGCAGGTCACGGGAACAATCTGCGACTCCCGCATTCCCCCTAAACTTAAGGGGAAGATTTATAAAACAATGGTTAAACCTGCTGTCTTGTATGGATCGGAATGTTGGGGCACAAAAGGGATGAACGAAAGGACCAAAGAAACGATGGATCGACTGTGTTAAGAATGATATGGCAAGAAAGGAGATGTCTGGCGAAATGACGAGTAATAGAGAAGTATGGAAGAAGAGGACTTGCTGCGCCGACCCCAAATGAATTGGGATAAGGGCAAGAAAATGATGATGTATATAAGATTTTTATTTAGTTAGAAGAAAATAACAAAAAGTGCGTTTTCAGATACGGAAAAGACGGCAATACATTGGGCACAGTTGATTCGCCACCCCCAGCGCCCACTCGTTTACAATGGGACCTCGACCATGAAGACCTACTGAAGAGCATCGATATATCGTACAACGTCGCACTAAAGTTACTCAATGACGTCGACCTCCGGATACTGATGTACACCAAATACGGAAAGGGTATGTTTACTTCAAAATGACTCTTGCTTGGAGCATGCGTCAGAGACAAGGGCCTGTTCTCTATAGCTATTCACGTAAGCATAAAGATGCATAATACTACATTGTTCTCACATATAGAATCAACAATAATGTACCCAAGTCTTTTTAATACATACAGGACCTTTATTTTAATATATAGCCCATTCTTCTCCATAGAGATCTACGCTTTGGAATAGGCAACTACAGTTCTTTCACTGTTCTTGTTGTTTTTAACTATTCAAAACTGCCTTTACTTACCTTGTCTTTTTTAAATAAATGCTTTCGAGTTTTAATTAAAGACTAAAATTAAAGGTCCCACACATGAGATGTGTTACAATTTCGGTGTACAATAAAGCATCGGCCCGTCCACACATAATATTCCTTTCACTTGCATTGCAGGTTTTATGAAGAGTTGCCGGATATCTCCGGACGCGTTCATTCAGTTGATCCTGCAGCTGTCCTATTACCGTGACGCGGGCCGGTTCTGCCTGACTTACGAAGCCTCCATGACGCGGCTGTTCCGCGAGGGCCGCACCGAGACTGTCCGCTCCTGTACCATCGAAAGCTCAGACTGGGTGAAGGCGATGAACGATCCTAATTCCACGGTACGTCATACTCGCGCACACTATGAGCCTGTAAATATGACACATCGAGATTCGTCATCGAATTACAATTTTTCATAAAAATTGTAAATATTTATTAAATTATTTGACTGTCTCGTTGCGCAAGCGCGACTGCGGAACTGAGGGAGATCAGGTCTTGCCTCTTGGGATCCATCCCCAGGCCGGCCAAATTGTAATTGGGATTTCCATCACTAACTCAGCAGCAGCCATGGAGTCTGGATTTGTGTCCGGTTGATGGCAATAGGCTCATCTCGGAAGCCTTTTAGTAGGTACACCTCTACCTAATCCACAGGAAATCACATGCGTGATGTAATATTAAATTGATAGTATTCATTTAGGTGCAAGAGCGGATGGATCTGTTCGTGAAGGCCAGCCACCGTCATCAGCTGGGCTACCAGGACGCCATGGCCGGCAGAGGCATCGACCGTCACCTCTTCTGTCTGTACGTAGTCTCGAAGTACCTCGAGCTGGAGTCGCCGTTCCTTCAAGAGGTGTTCAACGAACCGTGGCGACTTTCCACAAGCCAAACGCCTCACGGTCAGTATTCCACAGTCTACTTATGAAACACTTCCTAACAGACGCACAACGCGAGTGTTAACATAGATGCGCACGGACTTATTCTGCAAAAGGTGAACAATAAAGAAAACGAAATTAGAACAAGAAAGTCTGATTTTGATATGTAAATCCGTAATTTTACTACTATTATAATTTGAACAGAATATGAGACTACTGAAGTGCACTTAGTGCTTTGTTTAGACGTTATCATCATTATCTTGTCCTTATCCCAATTCATTTGTGTCGGCGCAGCATGTCTTCTTCTTCCTTACTTCTCTATTACTGGTCATCTGATCAGACGCCTCCTTTCTTGCCATATCATCCTTTACACAACGCATCCGTCGTTTCTTTGGTCTTCCTCAACTCTTTTACCCATCCACATTCACACTCACAACATTTTCTTCATTCCTCCGCATCACATGCCCATGTTTGTTTAGACGTTAGTACCAATCAAAATGAGTCAATCATAATTATTTGATTAATATTGAAACTAAACAATAAGTAGTCACCACAAACTAATTAATCATCGACCATTATGGATGTGTTCAATCATAAGTCACATTAAAATTGCCCAACACTGGTAGACAAACTAACTAAACTGGAGATAAACTGTGGTATAGTATAACCATTTTAATAAATAAGAAGGTCCTTCCCTTTGGAGTATTCATCCTGACCGCATTTGATATTATATTTCCTCAACATTGCATCTCAGCATAGCTAGTAGATAGTAAAAAAGTATTATAACGTATTCTCTTTTCTCAGGCCAAACCCCAATGCTGGATCTAAAGAAATACCCTAAATGCGTGAGTGCTGGCGGCGGCTTCGGTCCAGTGGCTGACGACGGATATGGAGTCTCCTATATTATCGTCGGAGAAGATCTTCTGTTCTTCCATGTCTCAAGCAAGAAGAGTTGCTCCATCACGGTGAGACTGTTAATCCGAATACTTCCACTGTCCACAACTTAACACATACCATCAATGAGTAGAATACTTATACCAAAAGGATACCATTCACAATTTATTTGTGTCATTTATGGTGACATTAATATGTCATATGTCTGTAGTAAAAGAAAGGAGCTCGTGGCTAAATAATAACAGCCGCTCGGGTCGATCTTTAGGTTAAGCCGTGCTTGCCTAGGTTGGTCTGTGGATGGGTGACCATCTATTACATACCGAGTTTCCTCCGTGCCTCAGATAGCACGTTAAGCCGTTGGTCCCGGGTGTCATTTGTAGATCTTTGACAGTCGTAAGGTAGTCAGTGGCCCAAAAAGTCAGACAACCAGTCTTACCAAGGGGTATCGTATTACCCAGTACTAACTGGGTTGTGAAGTTCAGATAGGCAGTAGCTCCATGGAAAATACTGGTATTCAGCTGCATCCGGTTAGACTGGAAGCCGACCCCAACATAGTTGGGAAGAGGCTAGACAGATGATGATGTCTGTAGTGAAAGGTCCCGCTCATTATCATATACATATTATTAATTATATTAGTAACGTTTATTACTATACGATTTCTGTCTGAGTGAATAAATACATGTGTAATTTATTAATTAATGAGTGCTTATTTTATAGAGCTCATCAAACTTCGTGAAACAAATCGAGACATCGTTGAAAGACGTGCAAGACCTCTTTAAAGAATACAAAAAACTCAAAAACGGAATCAAGAATAATAAGTAGATCAATATTTAGACAAGCTTTTGAATTGTTTTAGTTTTGTTGCTTTGTGTAGTTTATATTTTTTATTTTAAGACTAAATATCACTCAAATCTAACTGAAGTATTCATCATAATAATTCATTTTGTACAATATTATTTTTGTAATGTCCTTCATTTCTAAAATGTAATACACCGTCAAACTAAGCTATGTAATAGTCTCCATAAGATGTATTGCAACATAGACTATGAAATTAGAATTTCCCCTCACGGGGAAAAAACATTAAATCTTACAAGACTAGGTATTTTAATTATTAACGTTAATAGTGG
Organism: Noctua janthina; assembly: GCA_963576755.1. NCBI lineage: Eukaryota > Metazoa > Arthropoda > Insecta > Lepidoptera > Noctuidae > Noctua > Noctua janthina. The sequence goes on along the minus strand of OY755050.1, from coordinate 14,290,316 downwards.
AATTTGTGTCGATTGTCTGGTGCTGTACACACATTATATTTAAACGTTTTGCTTCTGCTGCTATTGGTTCAAGAACAGAGTGATTCATATTTTAAATTAATTGATTAGTTTTGAATTATATTTAATTAAGATTAGTTGTATAATTGGTAAAAGTTTACTTTGTTCGAATACCATTTAATAATACGCCGGAAAATGTATTAATATATAACTGGATCGTAATAATATTATTATATGATGCCAAGATTTCACGGTGTGCAAATAACCGCACCAACAGCGGTCAGATGGCCTTCCCTTGAAATCTTAACCCTATAGGTTTATCGGCCCGTTCGGGCTGTCATTGTTGTGGCATCCTATCCAGTCTTCTACATTACAGTGATAATTTAATCATTTTATGTTATTGTAATAATAATATGCGTGTTTTGAATTCGCTTGTAACACCTTCAACGGCACTTTTCAATTTCCTGTTTAATTTAATAGAACTGCCTCGTGTAGGGTATACATACAGGAAACTATATTATTATAGACTTACGCAGTCATTAAAGCAGTGCACAACATAGATTCTCGGATTCTATTCAATAAATTATTATTCTTTTTTTTATTTATCTTGTATACACATTTTTATTCTTATTTCTTAACTATGATCATATAAAATATTCAATAAACTCAAGTGTTGCACTTGTTACGATGTGGCTGCGTGTTATATCTATTATTAATATAATTTATACATTCAACAAATCGATTATATTGTTAGACATACGACATGACGGCGCAGCATGTGGCGCCGTCCTATTGCTTAGTTTTGTAGAAAAACTATTCTCAATTTTGTATACACTGTTTTATCCTTTATTATTAAGTTTATCATAAATATGAAGATCAAATCATGACTATAATTCATTTATTATGTACCTAAACCACGATTGCTTTTATATGCATTTTATAAAACTAGATTTAATTATGTGAGTGAATGCGGTGATTGGTGTGAAACTTGATTTGAATCATGAAGTACACTCAATCACGCATTCCAAATATTTTCTCTCATTTCCTTTATACATTTTTCCTTTTTTAAATACTCTGCTAACAAATAGCTACATTCTGTCCAATAATAAAATAATTTAGCTGTAGATGTCTGAAATATTGTAAAGACAGTGTTTTAGAAGCATATCGCATTGTTAAATACAAAAAGGGTTTTATGAACAGGGGCCCTACCATGACGTCTTAGGACCACAGCAGACTAACTACTTTTAGCATCGGCGATCGGCGATTTAACGACTACCTGCGTTCGGATATATTATATATTTTTATATGCTGATATACTCTTCCTTAAATGTGTGTGTTCGTCGTAAACTAGCTTCCAGATAAGACACAAGCTCTTGAAATGTAGTGTACTTCATTCGAAGAAGTTTATAAAAATGCGTTCATCTCTTCATAATATATGAAATAATGTATTATGCTCTCCAAAAGTAAGACATGAACTGGTTATTGGATGTAATATTTACCGCCTTCGGCGCTATTTATTTTTCTTTTTATCAATAAAGCAAGCAGCAGTGCAACTTCATTTGAATTCATGGTAAGGGTGTAGCTTCGTCAAAATCTAGTGCAACACTGAGTCGCGTTAAGCAGATGCCAAATCGATGCGACCGGCATCCGAATGTGTGCGGAGTGTAGCGTTCAGCCGCTGTGTCGAACTTCCGAAAAGCGACTTAACGCCGCGTTTGGCGTTTTTAAAGTGTGCGGTGTGGCATGTTTGATCGCTGCATTTCGCTTCTAAAAAGCGGCTATATCGCCGATGCTAAAAGTAGCTAGTCTGCTTGGCCCTAAAACAAGCTTATTGTATTCCTGCTAAAAATAGCAGTTTTGATGACGTTACCTAAATAGTTCATTCAAAGAGGGCTATCGTTTTTGAGCTCACCAGATGGTGCGTTTGTCGAGTAGATAAGGTCCTGTCATTACTTCTATTTTATACTTTAAAATACCAATAACTTCATAAAAAGTTTATTTTATTAGATATAACATCATAGTGTAAACTTCAGATCGGTATATTTACAATATTCTCCCTAAAATTAGCAAGCATGAATCATTTAAAAATCATTCTACCTCCAAGTACTAACAAATAAGATCGTAAGTTGCTACTTAAAATCTTCATGTCGTAATTAGTCAGAAATGGCTCAATCTAGACCGCAGTCGTGAATATTAGTAAGATTACGTGATAAAAAAGCACGCAAGGCGCGTATTCTATCACATTGACATTTCGGAAGACCTTACTCTACACGAATGCCTTTAGCGTCGAATTCATGCGCGATAGGTACTACGACGTGCACAAAGCGGTACTCCCATTATTCTCCTAAAATTGTTTGTCCGTAAATCATTATCCATAACATGTTTCCTATAAACTAACCATAGTGTTCAAAAAAACAAAATTTTGTTTTAAGTACATAATTATTTTTACTTCTAAAACTATTTTATCATAATATCGAGTACTATAATTATTGATTCTCCTAATTTTGCAGGAAATAAAGTCATATGTCCTAAGTATTGTATTATATTATAATGTGTATTATTACCGCAACGCACGGGTAATCAGTAATAATCCTAAAAGTCTTGCTAGCTGGCGTGAGGAGCGTGGGCCGGAGGCCGGCGGGGTTACGACGATATTTGTAACAGAAAGTGGGTGTGTAATGTAAAATGCGCGCATAGCGCTTAATATTTATGACAAATGGATTTAGGGCATATTTTATTTAGGGATATCAAATTTATGGCATGGATATTAAGTTCGGGTAAGTTATCATTCGGACAAATGATGATTAGGACAAAAAAAAAATTATGACATTAAATTACGGATAAAAAAGTTAGGGAACACAATAGAGAACCGCACAGAGCACCATAATTATATAATACTACGACGTGCCTTTTGACAATCAGCAGGATTGTTTTTACGTCAAGTAGCAGGAATGTTTGACAGTCTAAAAAAGTTGCTCCGACCAGACGGATATATTATTGTTGTACAAATTATTTAAAAAAAATGTATTTTTGTGATTAATATGGCAATAAAAACGTATTTGTTTACGTGTGAGGGGTGTGTACTGAACACCTCTGCTCAATCCTTCGAGAGGTACAGTCACAGGCACCAATATGTATACACTTTCCTTAATTTAAAAGCAATTTTTTCGAGAAATAACGATTGTAATTTGGAGATAGGATCTTTTTAATAAAAAAAATAAGAGTTCCAGAAAACTACGTTCGTAACAACACGAAATTTTATTCAGAACAGTAGGACAAAAATCACTTTTAAAAGTTGATAAGCGTTTACATATTGGTGCCAATGGCTGTACAGGCGTAATGTTATGGTGTCGTATACTAGTCGATTGGATTGTATTTCCAGCGATTTCAGTGCATCATCATCATAATATCATCCAGAGGACATCTGCTGCTGGACGGAGGCATTTCCCAAGCATCGCCAGGTCGGCGCCGACCGATCTTGTTTTCTAGCATTCAGCGAGTTTCCGCCAGTTCACCGATTTTAGTACATAGATATTATGACTAATCCAAATACATATATTAAAGTTTTTGGAAGTGATAACGTAGATAGCAATGGTACGCGAAACTGGAAGTCACTTGAGGCTTATAAAATTAATGTAGCCACTTCAAATAAGACAAAATGTACGCAATAGATGGATATTCAAAGAAAGAGCACAAAGGAGCTCATCATGAGTATGCCGAATAACATTGTGTGTGATAAACTGATATAACAAAACTTAACCATTTTTATTTAAATTGTACTGTTGTTATAGATTACCTATGACTTGTATTGCTGGAGAATCAATAAACTTTTACCATTATACCTATGTGTTTGTTTGTCTGCTTGTACCTACTTGACAGAGCTGAATAACATTGATAACTAATGAACCATCAGCACCTCCATAAGAAAAATGTTTGTCTGTATTCTATAATTGCTATAGATTATAACCAGTGCTACTGAGAATCAATACAATTTTACCATTTAGAGCTTCCACTAAAATTCGCGCGAGTGCAAGTAATTAGTGCTCGCTGTCAAAATATCCTTAGAAAACCTGCCACACGTGCCAAGCGCCCACGCGTTTTGTCGCTGCTCATACTAATATACTCTATTTTTCAATACTGACAAACGAGTGTGCACCCGAACCCACGCCCACGGGTAATTTAGCGGATGTCCTTAGGTAAACCGTTAGAACATTAATTGTCATCCATAAATTATCCAAAATTTCTTACACACAGTCATCCATCCTACTAACTAGAACTACAAGTACTTAGGTACTAAGATTAAATAAAACTATTATACTTAGCTAATATTAGTTTTTTTATATAAGGTCTAACTATATAAAAAACTAATATTACACGAAATATTTTCAGGGAATCATCTAACGGCTATAACAAAGCCATTTCAAGGGATTTTTATTTTATCTGAGTATATTTTTTTATAAAAATAAATTAAAATTACTTGACCCACAAAATTAATACAGGCTCCTTATTTTTAAGCATCCATTACGCTAGTTTACTACGTAAAGGTTCTATGCAAAATGTCTCAAAAAATTTTAGAATTATTATAATAATTTCGTAAAAAAAAATCACTAAGATATTATTTTTTTTCGTTGCTATGGCGAATTTTAGGTAGGTCTAACTTCGAGAAAGAGGTTAATCGTCGAATCCGACTCGGCTGGGCAGCGTTCGGGAAGTTGCGTGGTATCTTCTCGTCCAACTTACCGCAGTGTCTCAAGACGAAAGTCTATGACCAGTGTGTGTTGCCAGTGACTACATACGGGACCGAAACGTGGTCGCTCACAATGGGCCTCATCAGAAGGCTTAAAGTCACCCAAAGGGCAATGGAGAGGGCTATGCTCGGAGTTTCCTTGCGTGATCAAATCAGAAATGAGGAAATCCGTAAGAGAACCAAGGTTACCGACGTAGCCCGAAGAATAGCCAAACTTAAGTGGCAGTGGGCACATATAAGCAATATGTAGAACGGATGGCCGATGGGGCCGGAAAGTTCTGGAGTGGCGACCGCGAACTGGAAGACGTTGCGTTGGAAGACCTCCCACTAGGTGGACCGATGACTTGGTAAAGGTTGCGGGGATCCGCTGGATGCGAGACGCACGGGATCGGTCAATGTGGCGACACTTGGGGGAGGCCTATGTCCAGCAGTGGACGTCTTTCGGCTGTAATGATGATGATGATGATGATGGCGAATTTACGACATATAGAAGTTACTCTTAAAATATTTCGTGTATAGGTATATTCAGAATTCTTTATTATACAGTTTGAAAATATAGACGACTCGATCAGTCCATAATCTAATTTCCTGGAATTATTTCCGACATACATCCCATTGCATTGGTTGCTCATTCCTTCTTAAGGGAACATAAAACCAATACTTTTGATAAGACCGGATTTTCATAAGGAGTGGTAGGTAGTAGCATATCGAAGATGTAGGCGCTACATACACACACACATATGTATACTACTAACGCTAACGCTGTCTTTATTAGACGAGCTCGTCTCAAATGGCGGACCATTCCACAGAGTACTTTTATAGGACCAGTCACTTGCGTACTGTACCTGTTGGGAGAGGCTCGCTTTGCATAGGTCGTCTTGGCGCTCTACTATCTACAAAAATGTAAAAACCTTCGAAAACCAGCGACTCGATACATTGAACGAAAAGCGCCAAATACGTAAAGAGAGACCTAAGCCCTCCTACACCTACACCTATAACTCCACCGGTCAACTCTACTGCTTTAGTTGCGACCGGGTATTTAAAAGCAAATTCGGTCTGGCCAGCCATATAAGAGCACACGCAAGGAAATAGCATTAAAGGGTCGCCGTTACCGAAATCGGTAAGGAGGACTATATATATATATACTGTACCAGATACCACACATGGTAAATAAACCTATAAAGTGCGAACCTAGACGGTATTTAATTTACCTAGCTAAACAGTAGCTAAAGCCCTAAACAAAACGTTCTTGCAATAAGATTATTTTGTTAAAGGTCATGGTACATCCCAGTACATCTTTGACGTGCCTTTGGTTATTTTACAAAAATAAGGGGATCGCTATAGGTATCTATCAATACACCGTGACTTTTTAGTCGTTTTACAAAGGTCGTTCACTCAATGTACCCGACATAAAATAAACCTAGTCGCGATTTTTTTTATCTTCCATAATAGGTACAAAGAAATATAATAATAAAATATTGGAATAAAATTATGAAACATCCTGTTAATGATGTTTACGTGAGAACAATACCTACCCCGCACTCGCGGTCAAACGGGAGTTATTAACTACGTCATAACACTGAATAATATTTTTATTTTTAAATTATTAAGATCTCATAAATACCTTTTTTTTATGAATATTTAGTATTCATTGAACACATGAAGTGGGCTGCCGTTGTAAGACGACTAAAAAGTTACGGTGTGTACAAGGTGTAACATAATAAATGCAAAACCTCCCGTGTGATCTCTCGGACCATGAAACTAAACAACTTTTGTTCTACGAGTTCTAGGAATTCGCAAAAAAAAAATAGATTTTCAATAGGAATTGACGCGATCCGCTGATCTACATGTATGGTAAAAGTAAAAAAAAGTTATGAATTTCCAAAAGTCATAGAACAAAATCTGTTTAGATTCATAGTCTGAGAGACCACACGAAAGGTCTTTCATTTATTATGTTACACTCTGTGTATAAATCTCGTGTCACTGTGTTTGTGGTTGCACTCCTCCGAAACGGCTCGGCCGATTTTTATGATTTTTTTACTTATATTTGGTAGGTATGAGAATAGGTCGTAAAGTAAATTTCAAGGGGCATTGCAACGCATAGTAGGCACAGCTAGTTACGTAGGTATATTTTAGAAAGGAGTTTCCATTAATCTAACAATTAATCACGTTTGTAACAAGCTACTTACAAGTTTTATCAATTAAATGTAAATAAACATATTTAATATTGAGACGTTTTATTAATTGGCTCCTGGTGCCCCATGTTACGTAAAGTAAGAATGTAATGTAGCTGGACAACTATGCGTTATCAACGACATGTGAACGCTGCCAGCGTACTTAGACTACGCGCGCTAGGGCTAGGTTTCCACCAGTGTGTGAGGCGGAGCGAGGCTGAGGAACGGTGTGAGCGTTTCCACTAGAGCTGCGCTGAGCGGGGCTAGGTAAATGAAGTGATTCATCCTTCGCTACGCATTCTCGCACATCTCTAATGGATACGCAGGCTAAGACCCGCCCTGCAAGTCAGCGGCGATGGCGGACACAATGGTAGGTTGGCCGCGGCAAATACTATATTTTAATAATAAAACTACGATTCACATATTCACTTTATTAAAATATATAGTTAATGTTAGGTAATCCAAGTGATCAATATGAGAGGTCAATTTAAATATTTTTATTATACCTAGCCCATATTTTCCCACTGCTGGGCAAAGGCCTCCCTCCATTCCTTCCAACGGTCACAATTATGTGCTACTTCTTTCCAAGTCTCAAGGAAGACATCCAGTCGTCCTGCCATCTCCTTCGTGGTTTGCCGGGACCCCGTGACACTGTTTCAGGGCACAAATCCTGAGCTTAACGGGCACACAGTTTGTAGGTCATAAGTCAAGGTGGGGAGAAGCTTAGCTTAGCTTTCGCTTCAGAGACATGGGCAAAGTGCCCTTAAAATACTCCTTCATGGACCAGTAACTCTACCACGCATTTTCTGTTCGTCTTGCAATTTCCTTATCTTGCCTTGCCTGGAAAGCGATTACTTGGCCCAAGTAAATATATTCTTGGACATATTGTATATTCTACCCCACTACGTGTAAGCTCCTCTTGGAGCTGTTGGTTATGTCTTCGACATGTTCATCTTCAGTTCAACCTCAAGGCTCGCATCTCTAAGATCTTGTAACATTTTCTTTAGTCCTGTGTCTGTGGGGGAGGAAAGGACAATGTCATCAGCTAAACGCAGATTACTAGTCAACCTTGTTTCACCTACGACAAGCCCTTTCTCTTCCCATTTGAGAGCCAGCGTCTGAAAGACTTCTTCTAGTGTAGGGTAGTGAACAGTTTTGGAGATAGAGGGTCGCCTTGACTCCCTTGAGGATGTCAAACTTTGGACCTAAGCTCTCTCTAATCTAAATAGCAGCTAAACTTATTCTGCCACTTACGGGATATCTTGCGTGTTTATTCATTATTTTGAGCTCTCGATGTTTCGACGCCGTTGCAAGCGCCATGATCGCGGGATGACTGAAGAAAAGTCAGGCGATGGCATGATGGGACCCTTAGCCATTCAGTGTTGGAATCGGCGGCGCGTTTCAGGGGGTGTTAAAGATCAAGAGCCAGGACGCGGCAAGCGGAGCCAGGCGGCAGCGTCAGGTCATAGTTATTAGATCAGGTAATTACTAATGTCATCGGGACTATATTGCAAAAACAAGGATAACCGAGAAGTAGAGCATATTCCTTAATATACGCTGCTGGCCCGGGGCGGCTTTCCATACAAGCCTCACGTATATTCCGGTCTGCCATCCCGTATTTTCTAGATACAAGCACTATATTTATTACGCTATTATTATATAATTCTTATAACCTGCCTCTTCAACATCACAAGCAAACATTTTTATTTTTATTTTGGTTTGCCGTTCCGGAAATTAACAAAAACAGCGAGCTCAAATTTTTTTAGCACAGTTTGCCTTACACAGGTAATTGTTTCCACTTTCGACCTACCGGAGTTACTTGGGTGGGCGACTTTATAATTGACAATGTTGAGATTCAAGAGAATGTAGGCTGCTAGAGCGAGCGAAGCGATCTCGAAAATTTTTACATCTTGCCTCGAATAAATACAGATAATAATGAGTATTTTGAGATAACAATGTCCACTTGCTCCATTTTTTGCAACCTCCTCACAATTCGAGCCGTATCGAGGAGGCCTTCTGCATCAGGAAGTGCCTGATTCAGGAGGCCTCCTCGATACGGCTGCGATCCAACCGCCTAAGGAGAGCCTCGAAATAATTGCCTATTAAGGCCTCGGAACAAATTTCAGCCTATGTCTATCCCCGTCGATCATGCGAAAATCCAATAGGACTGCCAATCCAGAGGCAGAAAAAAGGAGCCATTCTCAAAGCTTTTCGCTAGGTTCAAAGTGCAAACCACGCGCGTTTGTATAAAGAAAATTTTAAAGTTTGTAGCCGCAGTACATACGAGTAGTCAGAGTTTCATTTTTAGCCTAAAAAATGTTTTAGTTTGAGTGTGATTCTACTTTACGCTACAATTATTTATTACGTACATCTATGGCAGCAGGCAGGAAAAGCGACGCCCATGCCACGATTTAACTTAAATCGCAAATTGAATAATCACTACTCAGACTCATTATTTATAGGGTATCTATCATCACATGATGATGATTTATACTTTTTACAGTTTTTTTTGAAGTTGGTTGAATCTTTATGATTTTTTTTTTGATTCTATCGATTCTACTTCTACCTATAGATGAATAAGTTTCTACCATAGAATTAAGTTTTGCAATGCATTGGTTCACGGCTCAGAACAATAACACGGCCACGACTGTTGTACATCGGAACGCGATCTTAGTATTTTTTTTTTGGCAACACCATTAATATATCATCTTTATTCGCTTCGTTTCCAAAAAAAAAAAGTAAATCTGTCAACAAAATAAATTACAATAAATATCTCAAATTCTAACTAACAGATTGATACTACTTATCTAATATGTAATACGTTTACAATAATTCTTATTATCAATCTAATACAGCAATTTATATCATATTTTAAGGAAATATTTTGGATTTTTTCCTTATTTCCAATGAGTTCTAAGATGTCCATGTAATTATTTTACAAATTCAAACATGTATCATATACTACGGATAATCTTATATAGACTGTGGGTTGTATCGAGTTTAACCTTATTTTCTGGTGTTGTTGTATTTTGGTTTTATGGATTAATAGCAGCATTTCTTGTATTTACTTTGGGCATTTCAGGTAAGATACATTTTGGTCATGATACTTGATTCAGGTTATGGATTGCATGATAACTGTTATTAGCAAAAAGTAAATAGCTTGACAATGTCTTGCTTGCATTGAACATCACTTAATCTTTAGTAGTAACCTGCATAATACTACAAAGAAATCACTGTTTTATTCCTATGGAGGTCATGTTGAAGACTTCTATGAATGCCTTGCAATAGTTTTCTAGCATGTTCTCCTCTCAGTGTTTAAATAGTTTCATGTCAAGATGTTTTGTGTATAAATGTTAAAAATAAATAACCAATTTTAACAAAAACCAAATATCACTGTTTGTAGCCTGTATAAGAGCAATATGAATACATAGATTTAAAAATCTTCGAATTATAAACTTAACAGTGGCATTCTTTCACTGAACAAAATGTCCTTACTTTGAAGGGTGCAAAACAGTCTTATTGTATAACAGAATGGTATGTGCAACTTCACACAAAGTGCCTTTTTCGAGAAAGGCCAGCAATGCCTTGGTAGTTTTGATGATCTTGGGTTACCGAAGTTCTTAACACAGTATGAGGTAACCTCTGGGCAGTTTAGAAGCATGTGGGTTGCTGTCTCTTCTTCCTCAATGCACAGTGGGCTGTCTGTGACTTATGATAAAGAGGTGTTTATTAAAAGGGTCATGCTCAGTAATAGCAGCTGTAATTGTGCCCAGCTGTTGATTGGAGCTGCTGTTTAGTGTAGTGGTTGTTGATAGTAGGAAATGCTTCATTGGCCGGCCTGCATGGTCTAGCCACAGTTTATGGTGTTGTTCCACTTATAAACACTCCTGTTTCCTTAAACTAGAGGGCTTAGTCACCTGAAAAGGAGTGGCACAATGTGTTCAGGTACCCATTCTTCTGCCATGCTTGATGCCCTTCTAGCTAGCTTGTCCGCTGCATCATCGTCCGGGAATTGCTGTATTCTTTGATCCATTGGATAGTTTTGTTGTTAAGATTAACAACCTGGTTAAGGCGTTGATGATACTCATGTAAATTAGCCCAGAGTTGACTGTGGGGCTGTTCAGGGCTTGTTCGCTGAGAGTATGCGGGTTGATTAGTCCTCAACCTCCCTATGATGGGCTATGATGGCCGATGGGGCCAGGAAAATGGCCATGCACTCTGCCTGGAACATTGTTTGGTAGACCCGCAATTGTGTGGCTATCTGAATGTTAAAATCCTCTCGGGGAACTTGTGTATCTTTCCTATCCCAGAGTTGTAGTATTTTGAAGCATACTGCCACCATGGTTGCTTCTTGTTGTATGAACAAGAAGCAGTGGGAGTTCTTGTGGGAGCCCCGTGGTGCCTACAAAATCTCAATTTTCACAATTATTTTATGTATTAAAGAATTCCTAAAAGGAAAACTGCATAAAACTTTGCCTGCTCTGGGGAGTGAACTTAGAATAAAACATCTGCAATCGCTATTTTAACCTCCCATTTGGCCTAATGAGGAAGTTCATCATCATCATCCACAGCCCGACTTCACCCTCTGCTGGATACAGGCCTCTATTTGTTTGTGCCAAGCTCTATGTTCTTGTGCCAGCCTCATCCAGGATATTCCCGCAATGGCAACAATGTCGTCTGCCCATCCCGCTGCCAGTACTTAATAGGCACATAGTAGTTAAGTCTTTTTTTTTTGTAAGTTATCCAATGTTTGTCCACAGGGATTCTGTACAGTGCTCAAGATCTATTGTTGTACTACCCCAATGACCCACCCGACTCTAGGGTGTTTGTTCTTCAGCCCAGCAACTACAAACTGCCATATGAAAGTATTAAAATTAATAACAAAGATGGTTTCAAAATTCACTTATTCCTTATAAAGCAACCTGTGAATAGCAATCATAAACCAACTATGCTATTTTTCCATGGTAATGCTGGTAACATGGGCCAGAGGTGAGTTTGCACTTATTTTTGAATAAAATACCATTTTGGTATTCCAATTAATTTTTAATATCAGTTAAATTTATTTTAATTTCACTGGGAGCAGTCGCCTGTAATGCAATGTGACAATCGATTCTTGGATTTGGACTGAAACAAGTGAATCTGAACTATTATAATTACATTACAGGTGAATACACCCGTCGTCAGACTCCTTAAGTGTTATACTTTGTGATCAGTAGTGTTCATGATGCTACTGTAAAATGATTTTGTTTCATGAGTGGTTCAGCTTCAAATCTTCATTAATAGTTTTTGTGGAAGAGACACCACAATTTTGCCAATATGAGTTCCATCTTAATAATTATAAGCAAATGGGAAGACAAGAGAACAATACCCATTGTAACAAAGGCAATCCAGAAATATAAAATAAATACCAAAAGTAACATTATTATTTATATTTACAGACTATCAAATGTCTCCGGTTTCTACCATAAGTTGAACATTAACATCCTCATGGTTGAGTACAGGGGCTATGGTTTGTCAGAAGGATCTCCATCTGAAAAAGGATTATATGTTGATGCACAGTCTGCTCTTGATTACATTATGCAGCGAACTGATATAGATGTCAGTAAGATTATGTTGTTTGGAAGATCATTAGGTAAAGTATTTGCTAAGGTCAGATAGACAGTCACTCCATGTAAAATAGTTAATTGTACTCTGCTGCCATTGGAAGTCGACCCCAACATAGTTGGGAAAAATCTAGGCAGATGATGATCTACAAATATACATACATAAACTCACGTCTGTTTCCCATGGGCATAGGCAGAGACACACAGAATGCCACCGATGATCTAACTTGTAATAAGGTTGGGTACGGCTTTCAGGCTGACCTCATATGGTTGAATCTCATGTTGTTACCTAATGAGTGCTACCACACTCTAATAATTGGATAATTTTGATATTACGGACTTTCGAATGCTTGTCCAGCCAGGGTGTCAGCAATATCTATAGCTGATAACAGACCCTTCATTCGAGTGAATTTTCATTCCATGTTTACATAACTCTGTAAAATATTACATAGGAAAGAAATGCCATCTGCTCAGTCAGCTGATGAAATCCAACATCATTGGATTGGTTTACTAATAAATTCATTTTATGTTTATATTTTGTTTAGACCCTTCACTACGGGTGAAAAATGAAGCGTCGGATTTTATTGAAATCATTCTTTATGGGTTTGATTTTAAAATCTTAATGGCAATTTACATTTTGGCGTAATCTACATGTTCCAGGTGGAGCTGTAGCAATTGACTTGGCATCAAGACTGGAGTACAGGAACAAAATATGGGCATTGGTGGTAGAGAATACCTTTACAAGCATACCTGACATGGCACATGTTATACTAAAATGGAAGTGTTTGAAATGGCTCCCACAATTCTGTCATAAGAACAAGGTTTGTGTTTCCTGTTTTATATTATGACTTTGACTATCTAAGGAAAACTACTGATTGTCGTGGCATGTAGTGTTACTTAATCTGACTGCCAAACTTTATTATTATAGCATTACACCGGCCAGGTAGTCAATTAAAACATCGCAATTCAATTAAAGATCGCAAATAGTGTACAAAACATTTTTGACAAACATGCCGTGATCCTGCAGCCAGGATCGCCTCCTCACGGTTAATTGCATTGACACGAAACTTTGTATACTCGTTCAATTTTGTTAGATAAATATCAATTCTATCATAACCTGGTGTTCACCCAAGATCGTGTCCTGATGAGGGAACTCTTCAATGGTTAATAGCAGGGACACAAAATTTTGCAAACGTGTTTAAATTTGACACATAAATATGATTTTTATCATGACCTAGATGCTGCAGCAAGGATCATCTCAACGGTTAATAGCAACGCCACTTAAAAGCTTGTCGCGTGAATAGAAAAACCGGCCAAGTGCGAGTCGTACTCACACGCACACAGGGTTCCGTAGCACCAAACAATATAACAAAAATATTTTGAAGGTTTATTCATATGTTGTATTGTATTACATTCAACAGCAAAACTAAATTTGTTTTTCATAGTATGTTAATGAAAAACAAAGTTACTGCTGCAGTTTGATGAAAAAATTCCATATCTCAAAAGCTAAACATCAAATCTTATTCAATCCAATTTTCGTTGAAAGTTTTTTTTACGTTCTACAATCCTACATTTTATCAGAAGTTTCCTCTTACTTCAGAAATTAGAGGGGACACATTTTACCACTTCGGAGGTGTGTCTATTTTTCAAACGATGTACTTTGAGAAAAATGGTTTTAGGAACCTCTATGTCATTTTTAAAAGACCTAACTTACCTCGCACATATAGGCTTGATGAAAAAATATTTTATTAGTTTGGGGAACTGAAACTAATTTATTTTTTATTATTATTTTCGTATAAAATCGTAAAGCAGTTCACAGAATAAATCTACCTACCAAGTTTCAACTGTGTAGTCTTAATACACACATCAACACTGTCTAGGGTTATTTTGGATTTACTCAATTTACTCAAAATTTATTAAAACTAACATACAACTTGTATATATTTTTATAAAGCACATTTATCAGACTACACTCCAGAATAAAAGAAAACTATTTTTTTTTTGCGGAAACCAATTTGTTTTTCACATTAAGAAAAAACGTGAAATAAAGGTAAAACTAACAATGAATGTGTTTCTCAAGAAAAAGTGAAAAATAAGGAAAAATTAATCTGTTTTTTAACAGTTATATGAAAAATAAGTATTCAGTAAAACCACCCATGACGTTAATGACGGTCTTGCAACGGTTTTTCATGCTTTGGATTAAGTTATCCAAGTCTTGCTGCGGTATATTGTCCCAGGTCCGGCTAAGATGCAAAAAAAGTTGCTCTTCCGTCGCAATGTTTGCAGGGAAATTCCTCAAAGCCCTTTTTTGGAGCATGTCCCACGCGTGTTCTATGGGGTTTAGGTCAGGCGATTGAGCGGGCCAGCCTAAGAGCGATAAGTCGTGCTCCTGCAACCAGCTCGTCACCACTCTCGCTGTGTGCGGACGGGCATTATCGTGCATGAGCTTGAATTCTTGGCCTTACGGTATTTTTCAGCCGTCATGGTGTTTCTGATCCAAACGAGGTCTGTTCTTCCACCAACACGAATTCCCACCCAAACCATAATTGTCCCGCCGTGGTATGAATGGACTTTCTGAGGATGTTGCAGACGGCTCTCACGACCAGGAACTCGCCAAACACGTACTCTATGTGTTTCGGGATGGAAACCGAACCGGGACTCATCGGTAAACAGCACTACAGACTACTGGTTATCTTCCCAGAGCAAATGTTCACGAACCCACTCTAGTCGTCGTCCACGATTTCCTCGGCGTAGTGCTGGAGTTCGAAGCGGTCTGCGAGCATGAAGGTTAGCTTCATGCAGCCTTCTCCTCACAGTTTGGTCACTCACAAGCAACTGGTGCTCTGACTGGAGCCTCTGAACCAACTGCATGGCCGTAACATTTGGTTGTCTTCTCGCGGCAACTTGCAAAAATCGGTCTTGTCGTTGAGTGGTTATGCGCTTCCCGCCTGGGTGTCTTTCAGCCACTTCACCAGTAGCAACGTGACCATAACCTTGATATCACGTTTTGTCTTGTTCCAATCTCCACAGCAATACTCCGTTGAGTAGCCCCAGCTTGGAGCATGCCTACTGCCCTTAACTTTTCCTCTCTCGTTAAATGTCGCCGCTGCATGATGCACACAATAACATCAATTCGAAATTAACCTTTCAAGATAAAATTTAGATAAAATTTAGAATCGTTCAAAAAGTTTTACAAAATAAGCTTTCTTCAAAAGAATTTAAAACTGGCCAGTATTTTTTGAGTTTAAGAAGTTTTTACAAAATATCCCAAGACGGTGTTGATGTGTGTAGTTTCGGAATAAAGTGGCTGTGACATATGGACGAACTGACAGACAGACATGACGAATCTATAAGGGTTCCGATTTTTTCCATTCGGCTACGGAACCCTAAAAAGGGAAAAGGGCAGTCGCGTATAGATTTTTCGCTTTTTTTTAAAGAAACCTTTAAAGAAAACAATTCTTTTTCATTTACTCCAAGGTTTATTTTCTTCTTTAAGTACATTTTATTAAAAGCTTTTCATTAGATAACTTCGTGTTTAAATATGAAACAAGAAATCTCTTTTTAGTACATGTCTTTGAAGAAAATGGGGCACGTGATGACGCCTACCCTGGTGATATGTGGCTCAAATGATGCTCTTGTCCCGCCGGCGATGGCCAAGGAGCTGTACATGCGCTGCGGAGCTGTCTGCAAGAAGTTAGCGGTGATGGCTGGCGGCGGACATGACGACACCTGGACATGCAGAGAATACTACGCATCCATACAAAAATTCTTGTCGAATGTCCCGCCATTACCTGATGAAATAGGCCCATTCTTCGATGGCGATACAAGTTCCCATTGTATAATAGTGCATACAGTATAGTATGTACCGACGGTTATTTTTATAGTAATAATTAGAAAAAAGTATTCCATTATGATTTTACAAATTTTATATAGAAAAAATATTTTAATAGGTTTTTAAATTCCAGTAGCTTAATATATAATTGTAGGTAGATAACATTTTCGTGTTTACCAACGTATTTGGTACAAAATGGCGAAGCAAATGAGTGATTGTGATGATAATAGTACCTACCTAGATCCTTTTATAGATATACATTATAATCCAGCATTGTTTAAATACAAAACATATTATAACAATTTCTCTAACTGCGCACAAAATGTGCATATCAATAGGATAAGAGCAAGAAACCGCGACCAAAGTACCTAAAGCACCATCGAGTTTTAAGATCATCTAAATTCTAAATCAATCGATCACCACCAATTTGGACATAGTTTATAATAATCTGTCGATTTTTTTCCGCCCTAGTTGAAATAATGAAAAAAGTACACGTGTGTAATACATTGTCTGTGGATTTTTTTTCCGCTCTAGTTGAGGTAAATGAAAAAATCCACTAGTGTAAAATACATTGAATGTTGAACCTAATCGTAGTGCGATAAGAACCAGTTTTTGAGGAAGTGTATTGAAAATGATATACCCGTCTAAGTCGAAATTAAAGGTGGTTAGTACGTACTAACAAACAAGTCAAATGATGATAAACAGGATCACATCGTCACATCTTTATCTTTAACAAGACATAACGCTTATAATCCCCGAAGGGTTAGGCAGAGGAGGGGGGGGAGGAGGGTTAAACCCAATATCACTGCCCGACCCGGGAACCGAACCCAGGACCCTCATGCTCAGCAGTCGCACTTGCAACCACTCAACGAACGAGGCTTTCACTTTATCTTTAAATAATCTTAATACTCGCTGGTGCGTTGATGATCATTTGTTATGTGTTCACCTGCTCTTAAACATATTTACATACCCTTTGCCATGTGTTCGACTGATTTTGTTATGTCGCCAGTATTATAAGCAATGTTTTAACTAAGAAATGCCTTAGTGTGAGAGGAGCTTTAGTTAAATCAATTCGTTATAGAATTAACATATTTTTATAGTCAAAGCAATTACCTACATTGTTGATATCAATACGTTACAAAGCTTTAGTGTATACTGAGCAGCCCCCGTAGCATGACCACCGTAGACAAGGATTTCTTTGACGGAAGAATCGACAAAAAGACAGATAGTGCAAAGAAATCTGTCATTGTGTCGACTCAATCTGTCATTTTCAAAGACAAAGTTCTTCCTTCAAAGAAATCCTTGTCTACGGTGGTCATGCTACGGGAGCAGAAGAAGTTATATTATCAGTTATTTATGTAATTAATAGTTAAGTATGACACCGTGCGGGCTTGATGTGCACGCATCGAAAGCAGAGGGGATCTAAAATGGCCGCTTTAGCAGCAGCATCATAATAGGATAATTAACATTATGAGTCACGTTAAAATTCTTATAATGGTCTCAGACGCAGTTAATATTAGGAATTGTCACTTTGTGACCATTTTATGAATTGAGATAGGGGGTAGGGGGGGGGGTAGGAGTTTTATTATTCATATTATTATCCTATTAGGATTCTGCTAAAGCGGCCATTTTAGACCCCCAGGTCTACAAAAAAATCAAAGGTTCAATCACTTGTACCAGAAAGCCATTGATCAAAATGGGTCCATTGCTTCCAGGTGGATGCATTTATTTGTTCGCAGCATTTGATAACAGCATCAAATGCTACATTAATGTGCCCATTTATAAAAAAAACGGAACACCTTTTTTCGGGAGATGGAATTTTTGAGTTTGACTATTTTTACGTTTCGGACTTAGATTGATGTGCCAACGCAAAAATCATTTTGGTTAAACTGACATATTGTATCGTATCACGGGCTGGTGTCCGCAACACCACGGCTATTATCTGAACTGATAGATCCCAATTCTGACAGATTTTAATAAGTCGTGATCAATGTTAAATTGTTATACTGGATGTGTACAGTTTTCGAGGTTTCATTAATGAACGCCAATAAATAAAAGGCTACATACATTTTGGTCATTGGCTTTAGGTGGTTTACTCATTGAGCACTTTGATCTTAGAGCTGGTCCATATTTGAAAACTGTTATGCTAAAATGTGACTTGCCGCAACCATTTTCGGTGCAACAATTGACTGTCATCTTGACCAACACGTTAAATGCCCTCCTATTGAAATGTTACGGGCTCACTCAGGACGATGCTGCGAGTGTTCAACTCGTCGTGTCGGCTTCGCTCTGTCTTCTCTAAGTCTACAATTTCTGGCTGACAGTTAACGCGCTAAACAGTTTTTAATGTTTATTACTAATTTTGGCGCATAGTTCGCGGTAACATTCAGTCGTAAATTGTTTTTTTAATGCAGCAGCCTGAGGGTTTTGTAGCTATTTGAACGCATCCGTCCTTTATACATTCTAAATCTCTCTCCAAGCCGTTACCTTACTTTTTCGTCGTCAGAACAGTCAACTTTGCTTTTGGCAGATTGCAAGGCTAATAAATAAAAAATACTATTTAGATATATAGTGAAGTGATAGCCACTGGGAATTTCAGTTAGGTTGATTATTCTAGAATTATTGATTATTATTGATTGATTATTATTGGTTGATTATTATTATTTTTTTGAGATAAAAATATATTGACAGATGATTTAAAATTATCGGAACAACAGAACTTTAAACTAGCTGCATACCCAATTTCACGCGCATAGTTTCTAACAGGACCTGTGCATTTTCCTAGCATAATAAATACCGATACTCTAACACTGGGAATACTGGAGATTCGTACCAGTGGAAGAGCTTTAGTAATCGTAGCAGTAATATGAGATATTATCTTTTACAAATGAGTAAACAACTTTACCTTTAACAAATAAGAATATGACAAAATCCAAATAGCAGACCACAACTTCCTAACAGTGTGACAAAAAAAAATAGGATATTTTAATTTTCATGTGGTGTGGTGATCATTTTGAACTCTATTTTCGTTTTTCACTATGTTTTCGATAAAGACTGTCATACCTACCGTGTTGTACTGAGGCCATTGCGCGCTGCTGCTGTTGACTCGTTCTTTATTGCGTCTGTTTAGCCCCGTGTTAGGCTTCTTTTTTTTTTTTTTTTTTTGACTTACACAGTCGCCAATTACTAGTTAACCAGCATTCACAAAAATAATAGTAACATAAGAAAATTAAAATTAAAACGAGTGGATCTAGAAATGAAATACAACAGTAAACTCCTTAAATTTTCCTTAGCTTACAAAATATAAAATTCAGAAAGAAAAATTATAGCGATACCGCGCTATAATTTTACTAAATAAACACGATTAAAATTAAAAAAAAAAACATAACATAAAAATTATTAGCAATAAACCAAATAAAAAATGAGATCATAACTATTAAAAAAAACTAAAAAACCCGAGTGAAAAATCTGAAAAGCATAAAACAAGCACATTTTAAATTAGACAGAAGTTGGAAGCAGGCGGCGCCCATTCCATTTTCATAATTTTATATTCAAATGCCCCCGTTCCAATCGGGTGTTTTAGTTTTTTCAACATTTTTTTTTTATTTCCAGCTTTTTAGTTTAGTAACTTGTAAGATTTCGCAGACGAATTAACCTTTTTTATTATACGGAGCGTGCCACGGCTATTCCACACAGAAGGAAAAATATTTTTTATTTTAGAAGACTTGATTTACATATCGTTGCATGGTGAACGTCTGAAATAATAGGTACGTCTTAGTTCAGTTTGTCTATAATTCATTTTCCTGAACAAAATCTATACTTATAAATTTCAAAGTCCTGACTGACTGATATATCAACGCACAGCCCATACCGCTGGTCCTAGAGACATGAAATTTGTAGGGTGTATTCTTTGTGAAGAGTAGGTATTCACTAAGAAAGGGTTTTTCAAAATCCACCCCTAAGAGTGTGAAATGGAGTGTTGAATAGGTAGGATTTTGCTGTAAATATATGTGAAATCCCGATTTTCACGTTGGCTCGTGATAGCCGACATGGATATTAAATATTATGTAAAAGTATTATGTCCATAAATATTTGATTATCGTCACCGGTGTCCAATATCAAACCAAGGTATTAATATTTCACTTAATATGTAATGTTATTGATATTACATGAACTAATATTTGCAAGTTATAAGTGAGTACATGTAAAAAAACTCGAGTGTGTCTGTATTAGGTACTCAACTAAAATTAAATACTTACACTAACTAATCTTTATTACCTATTCAACTTTAAAAGTAAAATATCTTGCAAAAACTATTATAAATGTGAAAGTCTGGGTGGAAAGTTTTTTGTTAGTCAATCACGCCAGAACGGCTGAACAGATCTAGATGAAACTTGGCACAGAGATAGATTATATTCTGGTATAGCACATAGATTACTTATTATCCCAGAAGTAAGTCCTGTGGGCCATTCCCGAAACCCACGCGGGAGAAGTCAAAGCTAAAACTAGCTTATGCCCATAAGCTAGTTTTACATAAAATGTAAAATTTCATGGTCTTCCTTTTATTTCAGATGGTATGTTATCGAGGAAAACATAATCCTTATGATTAACTCTTTAGCCCGTTATTATAAAACACTTGTGTTTTTTCACATTTATATTGGCGGGATCCCGGTTAGGCAGGTAATTATTTAAAAACTTTGAACGCAGTTCTAATTTTCTAATTATTTTATAAATAAAAAAATCTTTTTTGCAAAAAATAAAACCGACTTTAAAAACGCAGAAAAGTGAAAAATGACTTTTGTGGTTTGATTTGCTTTTTTTGTCACCGACTTCTGAAGGTAAAGTTATTTTATACTTTTCTGTGTTTTTGAAGTCGGTTTTATTTTTTGCAAAAAAGATTTTTTATTTTTCCATTTTTAGTTGTAATATCCAAATAAACAAATATTTGCCATATATTTATTTTACATTGCCAACAATACATTTCATGGTAATAGGCTTATCACCAATAAAATGGAAGTTAAAATACCTAACTGTCGCAATCTGGGTACCCCTCAGAGCATACAGCCTTGATGTTATGTTATGATGTTGTGTAAACAATGAACAAGTGATTGCAACCATCACGACAGATTTGCTGTCTATTATTGAAGAGTTCCATTGCAAATCTCCGAAGATCAGCATCAGATATTCACCAAATTTAAATGGGACCACCGCGGAATAATATTCTTCCTAACATCGCTGAACATAAACACACAAAAAAAAAACATTCATTCGACTTGATAACCTCCTCTTTTTGAAAGTCGGTTAAAAATGAAGTCTTCTCTTAGTAAAACTTCCTATATACAATATTTAAGGTCCTACCGTGTGGTATAGCCCTGGAACACTCTGTATACGATTTTCTCCCTTTTTAAAACGATTTGTCACTTCGAATTACTTTTAAACATATAAGTTAAATATATTTTTGTAATCACCTTTTAAATCCCTTCATTTTGAAGGGTTATGGCACGATATAGCACCCGAAATTGTCATTTTTCTTTGTTTTTTATTTCAATATAGCCAGTGACACTCGCGCTACCAAGACGAACCTATCGACGTATAATTTATCCAAATCAGTTCATCCGTTTAAGAGTTACGAGGGAACATAAAAATGGGTATACATACATACATACAGGTTAAAAACATAACCCTCCTTCTGGGCTTCGCCGCAGTCGGAAGAATCCTTTATTTGTTACCATATAATAAAATAAAAAACACTTTCCTCGCAACACATTCTTCGCAACGCATCCCTCGAACACATATTTGCCTTGTTTTGAATGTACAAAAACTTCGCTCCGCTGAGCCGTTTCCACTAGAGCTGCGCAACACATCCTCGCACATCTCTGGTGGAAACGACGCAGCCTTATTGTTATCATTATTGTAGCCACAATTTTAAATTTTGAGAATACCAAAAAAAAAAAAACGGCTACAAAACCCTAAAATATAAACTCTAGATGTAACCCTAATTGTTCAAGTTGTAGGTATACATGTACCTAAAAAGCTTAGACAAAGAGCCCTTCACACAAACTACTAGGTAATTTTTGATCACATGAATTCCCTAAGCTCATATCTACGCATGATAGAGGAATTGGCTATTCCATAATTGTACTTCATCCTTTTTAAACATTAAGCATTATATTTTCATGCTGTTGCGCTAGCACCCTAACCATAAGATACTCTAAAAAATCGTAAAAATAGTCGATTGTCAACGTATTGCGGCACTGGCGCAAACGCTTAGCTGTCCTATTTTTATAATATCTACTACTTGTCTCAAATGTATATTATACATTCTTATTTATTTAATGGTAATTTAAACGCTCTGTTACAAGCGTAATGAAGCGCCTTTTAATGTAGGCTATCTAAATAATAACGCACGGTGACGAGCAATGGCAATAACACAAATGAAGTACATTACCTGTGTGATAAAAAGAAAATAATAGTTCAATAATATACTTATGTATAGTACATGACATGTGGTTTTCGCTGTTTAATGTTTAGCTGCTTAAAATATTTGGCTGTTACGGTGCCAAAATCTTATTTGATAAAATAGTTAGCATTTTGTTCCATAAATGTTTGTGTAATGCAATGTTTTATTTAGCAGAGTGGCATAGACTTACATGTGACTTCTAATACTTATAGCAAATAAAATCCGCTCTTTATTTTTATTAAATATTATATTATCTTTTCTAATGCCTCCTGCTTTTATTTTAATATGGTGTCCAGCATAGACGAGTGCGCCGATGTTGAAACCGTCGCCGGCGGCGGCGTGAGGCCAAAAACCAGCAGGCACGGCGGCGGCATCATCGGCTTGGGCTCTTCTCACTTTGACTACCGTGTTAATAATTCTATTAAGTCAACTGTGTAGACTAACTATTCAATAAAACTGCACTACAATCAAAGATTACACCTAAATAAACATGTCCGTGACTACCGCCGGACCACCAACCCCAATCGCTTCCATATTTGGTAAATAATTAATTCTCAATTGGTGCTAATTACTCTAATTAGTGCTCAAACAACAAAATTGGTGCCTTAGTAGTTTTTGAGAAAATCATATGGTGGTAGTCACGCTCTTTTTAGCAGGACCACCATGAGCGCCGCAAAAGAGGGCTTGCTACAACTGATCCAAGTATACTAATAATTAGTTCCCTTATATGTGATCCATATCGAAAAAAAAACCAGACCTGAAATATTTGTATTTACCGAGAAATCAACTATGATAACTTTCGCGCACTCTTTCAGCAGCACCACGACTTTGAATGTTGATTTCAAGTTTGAGGAGCTTGTCGCTTTCCTCAAACCAGCACAGAAAATTACTGCCCTGCAAGATAAAATTAGTGCAAAAATTAAAAATTATTACTCCGGTAGTTTACGAGATATACCAAGCAATAATTAGTGGCGGTAGTCACAGCGTTAAATTTTCATTTCAAGATTTGTAATTTCTTCTCAAATTTATTTCTCCTTGCTTTTGCAAGTGTTATCCTGTTCAAATTTTTTTTGGTCTCAAAAATTAGTAGTAATTTTTGTATAAATTGACGATCGATGTCCCTTCCACCCTGTTTAAGTACCTAGTAACTGCTTCGGTTGTGCTTCAACAAGCTTCGGGTCAACTTTGTTATTCAACAAATACTGCCGAATCGATTAAGTAGACCATGGTAGACTCACTAATGGCAGACTCAAGGAATCTCTATCATTAAATTGCCAGATAAACGCTTAGGTATGTATGCGAAATAAAAACAACAATTAATTCCTAAAATATTTTATTTTAATATACGAAGTTAACATTCCACGTCATGTTGAATAATATATACCTACCTTTTAACGTCAAGAAGGTAGGTTTGCACAATATGAAATATATACGAAGCTAAAAGTTTATCGAAATAGAACACTCGTACAATTATCCATTAATTAAATAAAGATACAAAAGAAACAACTCATTTTCGAACATGCATAATAATTAAAAGTCCTCACTAGCTACATTTGGAAGAATATTAGCTATACATCATTTAGTTATCAATATAGGTACATGTAAATTGTATAATAGAAATGTAAAGAAGGGAAATGGAAAATCACAACGATAGAAAGCACAGGTCTGGATTAAAATCATAATGTCGTATAAAATAAATAATGAAATTAACAACGAAATATAATGTAAGTTTTATTTTCAGATATACAAAATTAAAAAAAATGTAAATAAATCAACAATTTGCATTTATGACGAATTAAAATTAATTTGTCACATAATTTACTGAGTGTATAGTTAACAGTTCATGTATGAATAATAATAATTATGTTGCTTAGAACCTGATAGTTATTATTTTTATAATAGTATAATTTGTAGATACAAAAGAGGCATATAATGCCACGAGTATCATATTACGTGAAGTGTTCATTTGATTGATGTCCGATTCACTCCCACATTGCACCGGCACACACATGCTTATTACACAATTTAACCCTTATGTTTTAATATTTGATTATGCCATTATATTATTACCACGATTTCTAAAATGTATTGAATTTTAAAAAGATTATTTCCTAAGGAAATAAGTACACAAAGAATACGACAATCAGATAATCAGAATTACGTATTAGAAATCGGTTAAATGGTTTATAATCTTTTACAGAAAGGGGTATATGATACTGTATATGACAGTTTGGATGTGTATTGCCGTGCATGTGCCACAGTGTTGCGCGTGTGTGGGCGACTCGGTGGCGTGCCGCTAGCGACGCGCTCCGAACTCGACGGCGTCGTCGTCGGTGATATCACCGTGCCGCCACAGGCACAGGCGCGAGCTCTTGGCGTGATCCTGCGCTAAGCGGTAATCTCCCACAAGCCCCGCCAGTCGGACCTCGCGCAGGGATTCCATCAGCACCAAGCCCTCTTTGATCAGGTTCTAAATGCAAAAAGTATCGATAAGTATGTTTGTTCTATGCCCACAGAGCATTTAGTAGTACTTTACTAAACTTCAGCAATTCCAGCGTTTGATGAAATACGTAGTACAGTGAGTAATAGCAATTAGCTGATCCACCTTTACATAAATGGTGCGATTTTTTAGAATAAGAATCGATAGAATTCGTGATCGTGTGTTTCGTGTTTTCGTATTCTAAAAATTTTTAATATTTATGCAAAGTTAAGTCAGCTAATTGCTATAACTCACTGTACTTAACTAGAAGACAACTTGTTTCATATCAATGCATAACAGAGACTTCATGCAAATAAGGGACCCTCTCTCTTCCCGCGCAACGAAGAAAAAATCTCAAGCTATGCCAATATCAATTATCTACTGTTAAATCTACATAATAAAGTTTTTTATGTTCGTCAACTGTCAAAAATGTATGATGATGATTGAAGAAATTTTAATTTATTTATGAGAAATATATAAAGAAAAAAATGAATAAAATAGTAATACCCTGCCAACATCGACGTTGGTGTTAGGATCGACGAGGGTTACTGCGGGCGGGGCGCCGCGGGTCTCAATGTTGAGCAGCAGTTTCCTGTTGAGTGTGTCCGCGGTGAAGGCGGCCACGGCTTCGGACCGGTCGTCGGGATCGGACGGGAACTTTACGCAGCACAGCGTGAATTCGCTAGCATACGCCGGCTCCGTCTCCGTGCCGGCTGGCAGTGCGGCCAGTCGCGTCACGTTCACGATCTAATTTATATCAGTATAAATATAACGTATCATTGTGTGAATGAAACATAACGATATAAAGTAGGTAGGTACTTCGTATTTATATAAAGATGTCATAGCAGCTACACTATGTTTTATTCTTCGCAGCTACGCCGTAGCTACGACTTAATGGATTGATGGCAACAAAGTCATTATGCGAACCTAGTAAATTGTACAGAAGATGATGATCTTAGTTTAGATTTTGTTTGTAATTAGGACGGGAGGTTCCACCTCAATCTACTCACCTCACGGTTTCCGTAGTCAATATAGAAAATATGAGCCATTTTATCTTCTGAAATTTTTTCAACCTTAGCTCTGTACCATTGATCGTCCATCGTGAAACGAGCTGCGCAGATTTGGCCTCTCCTGGGTATGTATGATCCAGGAAGGGGAGCATTGTTCTTAAACTCCTGATGGATTCTCTCCATCAAATTTTCGAGCTTACCGCCCAATTCAACATTCTGAGCATAAAAGTTGCCTTCATTTGTCACTTCCGTGATCACAACTTTCTCATACTTTAAAGTACGATCTTGAATAGGAGCATTCCTTTCCTTTTCAGTTTCTTTTGCAACTTCTACATAATCCTTCCATAACCCAATACGTTTCTGCATTGCAGTTTCTTCGGCAGTCTTAATCTGCCGAGCGAACTCCGAGGTTTCAGCAGTGTGGTGCATCGTGGCAAGTCCATGGTCAACCAAAGCCACCGACAAGTTTTCGTTTTCATTCCACAACCAACCAATGAAGTTGCCAGCCTTATCCATCTCTTCAATGGTGACTACTACGTCACGCTGCAGACACCTCTCCTTAGTGAATTGCAGTGCTTCTTCGCCAAAGGGCTCCGCGTTCTGCATGCCACCACCACCTCCAATAGCTGGACGCGATCCCCTTGGACAGTTGATGCCAGCGAGAAGGAAGGTAACTAACACGGATTCTTTCGGAATATATATCCTCATGCGGGATCCACTGGCGACAAATTCCACAGTCGCTTCAGTCTTTTGAGCTCTCTTCAGGAATGGGAAGAATTTCTTGGCTTTGGCTGAGTCTCCGCTAGTATCCTGAATGCGATGAGTGGGGATGTCTTTTTTAGCGTGAACGCCGATTCCAGCTTTCTGAGCCTTAAGTTCAGCTTCCAAAAGCTTATCATAGTGGGAACTTCTCTGATCGTTATCATTTCTGTACCGAACAACGGTGGCGTAACCTTTTGAGACTAATGCTTCCGCCAGGTTTCTGTGGGGTAAATAAAAGTATGTTATGACTAAGTCAAAATATAACACTAGTTTACAGTGTTTTTGTTGCTCTTTATATGAGAGTGGTTCTAGGTTCGTCTTGTATCCAGGAATAACGAAAACTTAACAGTTTTGGAAATTAGCACTATTGTATTGTATTGCACAACGTGCTGGTGTCCGCAAATCCACGTCAAAGCGCGTATTTTGCGTTGTGTGTTTTGAAACCAGAATTAGCTGTATTTTTGTTTATTACGGTTACAAATTTCAATGAATTGTACAATTATGTATAAAGACCAAATTTTTTTTTTGTTTGTCTATTCTAATATTATAAAGAGAACATTTGTATTTTTGTATGTTTGCAACAATTAAACTCAAAAACTACTGGACAGATTTCAAAAATGCTTTCACCATTATAATGCTACATTATCCCTACATAATAATAACATACGCTATATTTATTATTAGAAAAAAATGATGGAAATCACTTAAGTAGAATACTTAAGTTAAAGAATACAAAAAAAACCCGCAAGTTTATGTTTTACATCAAATGGGAGCATCAAGAAAAATAAAAAAAATATTTATGGTCATTATTTTCAATAAATACCTATTCATTGTAATTTTTTTTTTTGTAAACTTGTGAATTCATTTGATAACCCTAGAACTTGAATACTTACACTCCACCTGATACGACAGTGCAGCAGTTTTTTTCTGGGAAGTTATCTTTGGCGGGCTGAATGTAATCAACAGTGACGTTAACTTTCTTGCCAACTACTTTTTTCCGTAGAAATTCGCGCGCTTCGTACATCCATGGAATATCATATAAAGGTTTAAATCCCTTTGGTCTTGGCGAGATTTTGCCTTCCTCATCAGGGCTGTTCCTGCGCAAGAACATGGTATTAGAATGGTATTAGTATAGAGAAAATGAAAAAGTTGCGTAAAGTGCGAAACATACTTTTCACGCGGTGGTCTAATGCTAGCCAAGAATATTTTCTTCTGGGTGTTGTTGGGCATCTTGACGACGAGTGCGTCTCCATTGACTACTTCCATGACAGTGGCGGTGAACTCCTTGTCTTTGGCCGCGATGATGGGAGCATTGCTTACGTAGTGGGTCCAGATACGGAGTCTGGCTTCTTTCGCTGCTCTTTCAGCAGTCCTTAACGGGGCCGCTCCTTAAAATTCAAAGAATGATAACTAACAAACACAATAATCGCATTATTCTGATGGGGCTATATCCACGAGCAAGATAAAAAAAAAATCTTGTGTTAGTTTTTATGGTGACCAGCACAACGATGTCGGAGTTTGTGAATATCAGATAACCGAAAACCATTTTTACATATAATCTTAGTTTTTGTTAAACCTCTTAAGGGATCATCTTTAAAAAAAACTATAATTACGGTAACCACCAAGAAATTTCTCATCGGTAATTTAAAAAACACATCTTTTTCATAGTTTTGTATGTAGGATTGTAGGTATTGCACTATTGTTGCTGATTTAAAAAAAAAATACCGACGAAAAAATTATATGTGGGGGGTTCGGAATGATGTACTGAACACTTGGTTGTCGTTTGTGCATTGATGTTACTTCCACCCTGTATAAAGAATACATAACTATAATGCTAAGTAATAGTGGGATAGTGGGTGTATACAGTGCAATAATAAATAACCAAACAACAGAGTGCCTTATTTCATGGGACTTGAAACATAACTGGTGGCATGTGGGTATGCTATTAGGTACATTCTGCCTAACCCTTCGGGGATTACAGGTGTGATGTTATGTTACATCGACAAGTACACTAGCACTTGGCACCCAACATTCGATTCAAGTGCCAAATATTCCAAGGCTGATGTCCAAGCTATAGGAAAAGGCGGTCGTTCCCGCTGGTTAATACCCTGTGGTTAACACTATTAACTACTGGAAATGATGCGTTCTACTGGTTAACAGTGTTGACGAACGCGACATTTCTACCTATTCCTTGTTCGTTTTGTGTATTCAAATCGTAGGTACATAATTAAAGTACTTCTTCTTTAACCTGTCCAACTCTTGAAATAGATGCGGGACGAGACGAAATCATAATTAATTTGGTGCCTCAAGTCTTAATTAAAGCACTTTCAAGAACCATCATATTTTTACTAGCTGTTCCCCGTGGTGTCACCCGCTGCTCAGCCCCAAAGGGTCATAGCGTGATGTTATATAGCCTTCCTCGATAAATGGACTATCCAACACAAAAATATTTTTTCAATTCGAACCAGTAGTTCCTGAGATTAGCGCGTTCAACCAAACAAACAAACAAACTCTTCAGCTTTATAATATTATTATAAGTATATAGATTTCTTTTTACTTTTCTTTAACCTGACTCCTGAACTATTCGCGAGACGAGGGTATTAACAAGTGCGAAAAAATGTCGCGTTTGTCAACACTGTTAACCAGTAGAACGCACCATTCCCAGTAGTTAATAGTGTTAACCACGGGGTATTAACCAGCGGGAACGACCGGGAAAAGGTATTCAATCAGTAGCGAAGGATGAAAATTGAAGGGGAAGCCGAAGAAAAAAAATGAGAATATTTATTTATTTTTGTTTATTTTGACCTTATTTTCGTTATCGGTTACCCCGAAAACCATGAAAATGATACCCATGACGAACAAAAACAAAAATAAAAATTTTGACCTAATTTTAGTTATCAGCGACCCCAAAAACTACGAAAAGGGCACCCATGACAACATTAACGAAAAAAAAGTGTAGCATAAAATGCAGAGGGAGTATAATAAAAAAATTAAAGTGATTTTATCTTAAATATGTAAATAAGTTAACAAAATAAAAAACTAGTTGGTACCAAATACGATATAGACCATTACTCGTTCTCCTCTACATACTTCTTTTTCTGTCCCTGTCGTAACTCGATAATCTTCGGCTTACCGGGCTCCCTACAAAACGGTACTTGTCAGCCGCAAAGTCACGTGTGCGCGTCCATACTATTTTAGTTCTGAATTCTGACACCCGAGCACCGGTTTATTTGGCGCCACCTGTTGCTTTATTTGCTGACATGAAAATTTTTGTCATTTTTTAAATATTTTCAATCCTATGATGTATTAAATAGCTGTATTGCGATCCACAGACTGATGTGTATGTAATATACTATATGACTACAGTGTCTAAGCTGGAGTACATGTCTTTAATGTGACTATATTATTTGTCTATAGAATACTGACTGTGCCATTTTACAAAGGGAAGCCGGTAGGAATCGAGTTGTATAGAACCTTCGCCAGTGATTCATATTTATTTCACTAATTCTTTTTATATTTGTAAAACCGTAAGCTCCACTAATTCAACACATTTGATATAAAGAACTGTGACTACTTACCAGCTTTCATGACAGCCAGGGACCAATCAACGCATCTGGCAAAGCCCTGTCTTAGAAGAGCTTCAGCAATGTTTCCTTGTGGGTGTAAGATAGTTCCCACATAGTTGTTATTGTTCACTGACTCAAGAATGACTTGTACATCTTTTTGCAGCAGCTTGGATTCGAGGAAGAAGCGAGCTTCTTCGGCGTAAGGCTCAGAATCACCATCTTGTCTCACTGCAGGGCACTAAAAATCAATCGATGATGATTTGTAAAATCATATTCATAACCAGAACTAGTTACCCTAGTTCTGTTGAGTACTATCATATGGACTTAAATTACATAATACTTACTCGAATACCCGACAGCATGAGCGTGATCTGGTAAAAGTCAGGCAGCAAGCAAAGTCTTACTGTAGAGCCGTCACGTACATACTCAATGATGGCTTTAATCGGCTGATATCCAAATTTAGCGACGAACGACTTTGGGTTGTCTCCGGGAATCTTGATGTCTCTGACATGATCCTGTTTGATGCAATACAAAAGTGAGGATTTGTAACTTCAAAAACTTTTTTAACAAAAATAACTACCTACTTCAAAAGAAACCTAATAAATAACAACAAAAACCGAAAAAGAAATTGTCTCGAAAGTAGGTTTCTCTGGTTTCTGGTGGTGGTACTTCAAAATATAATTTGTAAACTTTTCAATTCTAATGAATTGAAAAGTTTACATATTATATTTCGAAAACAAAAAGAAAGAAAAAATCGAAAGAAAATGATATTAACCATTTTCTTTAGATTTCTTCTATTTGAGCGAGATTCTACTGTCAAGACTGCCATAATGGTATAGGTTGGACTTGACGACTTGAATAAATTAACATTTTTTGTTTCCCTCGTCAATCTTTAAGTTTGGTATTCTATCATAAACACATACTCAAATGAATGTATCGCTGTTGCCCGCGACTTTGTCTGCGTGAATTTTCTGTAACGTCATTTTTATACATAGGTACATTATTATCCACGATCTATTTAAGAGGTTTGTATTTTTTGGCCTGCCTTATTTATTTATTTTATTTTCATAGTAGCAGCCACATATGAAACCTACATTAATCAATAGCTGGCATCAATACAAACTAGTATTGTATGACACAAAATCATGTCATCCATCACATTTCCAAAATATAAGCTATCAAAGTGGTACTGATGGCGGAGAAAAGGCTTGTTTGAATTGCTACCAGTTATTGATTAATACAGGTGTTATACCTAGCTGCTATTTTGAAAATAAAATAAAATGGCTGACGTTAGGCAGGTCAATCTTCATACAAAAACATTCAAAGGTATGAATTTTTATAAAAATATATCTTTATGAAAGGAAGATCAGTTCGTCTAAAAAAGGTACCAAACAGATTCACGATTTTATTTTGGCATTCATTTCACTTATACGAGTGTGTACAATAGTACTAGCTACTGGAGTAGTTTTATTCCACATCATTATCTCATAAATTATACAGAGTGGAATTTGAAGTGGGCCTCAGAGGGGAATCCATGACCATTAAAATTGCATTTAACTCCATGAACTGCTTCAACTTTCCAACATGCATTTATGAATGTGCACAAAATATAGTAATCATGTTTTTTTAAAGAGGGAATTAGATTCATTAAATTTCTTGACCATTCTTCTTTCTAAGACCTTTTGGAATGGGTAATCCAGTTTTAATCCAGCATTCGTAGTGTGTCCCTCGTTAACATAATTTCTTATTCATGTCTTATATGTATATGTATCAGTGGCGAAGGTTCCGTACAACTCGATTCCTACTGGCTTCCCTTTGAAAAATGACTCAGTCAGTATTCTAAATACAAATATATTACCTAAAAATTGACCCTTCGCTACTGATATGTATAATAATAGATCAGAAAGTATTTTTTTATTAACACTGACCTTTGTAGATGACCCACAACACATTCACACTAGGTATGCGAAGTGGTATCATGTACATGCGTTTTGCCCTTTACTTTTTTATATATAACAAAAACTCAGTTGTTGGTAAAGAAATTGAATTTTGATAACTTGATAACTTACTTGAAGGTCTGTTCCCCAGATGCCTTTGTTTTGTGACTTCGCCACATCTTCGATCTCTACCAGCCTTCTCAATTGTGGTATGTTTCTGCCACCGTCTCTGACCTTTGCCAAGCCTTCGGCAAGGAGAGCCTCAGTTAGGTTTTCATCCTTAGTGGGGTCTTTTCCGGCCCACACACTTCCATACTCTCTGGTTGCTGAGTTTGGTGGCTTTTCAGCAGTAAAGATCACTTCCCGACCTACTAGTTTCCTGAGGAACTCACGAGCTTCCCAAGCATAAGGCTCATCCTTTGACTCGATATCACTGTTAAGATAAAAATACATTCATAGGTGGTTGCCAAGAGTAACTTCAATATATAGATTTAATAGCATAGCAATTATTTTAGTTGATTGTTGTATTGTAATACAGCTGTATTGTAATACAAATATGAGGCCTTAGTGGCCTTTGATAGGCTGATTAGTAACTGCAATTAATGCTCTACCGAAATGTTTCGCCTTGCTTGTTATACGTACATACAATTTAATTTACAACAGCATACAATATCAACAAACAACAATAGCGAATGCAGATATACCTACTTGAATTTCTTTTTTGCCCTATCATATGCATGAAATATAAAAATGATGACATTAGAACAAGCAGTTTGAAGTGTGTAACATAATATTGAAATATCAAGTACACAGTGGTAGCATGTCATAAGCAGTAGTTTACATGGGTTATCATTTTCCAAAAATTAAGGTAAAAAAAATGTTCTATAGGGACACCTGTTACACTCTATGTGTTTAAGTCTTTTCATTTTGTAAAGTGCAGTAGTGCCTTAATAGGAAGAATAATCACAGCTGCATTGTTTTTATAAAATATTACAAAGATGGCCATGCATTATATTATTTAATATTATAATTTGTACATACAAGTTTCATTGAAGGATTATTCTTATTTTCTCAACATTCACAGTTTTAGAAAAGATAAGCGCCTTTGGTTGTTTTAGCAATATCTAAATGATAATATAACTTATTGGATTGTATGATGACTCTACATGTAAACCTTGCTATAAAGTAGGGCCTGGACAATGGATAAATATAGGTTCAATAAATATGTTTTTATTATATTATTAATGTGAGACTAGAATATCAACCTGATTTATATGCTGAATATCAGATGCATACATAAGCATTCAGCTAATGATTGATGTATTTTTAAAAACTTACACATATCATGATAATATTTAAAATAGTGAGGTATTTATATCACTATTGTAGATTAGACTAGTATTGTTTTTCATCAAAAATATTATCTAGTTCAAAATCCCATTCTATTTATGAATTTGCATATGCATATTTTACTTTTTTCATGGTTAATTACATTTTAATCCAGGCCCTATTTATTTAACAATAATGTGTTAGTCATTGACTGCTATAATGAGTGATTAAAAGTCAATAATTATAATTATGAAGTGGAGCTCATAACTACAAAGCTTCTTTGCGTTTATTTTGATTAGCCATGTCATAATGGACATAGTAACTTTTACACACTAATACCTCTATAAATTTACTATTAATCTATATAATTCTCTCATCAACATTTCACATTATTTATGAGAGAATGCACAGGACTACAATAAAAAATCACTAAAATTCCAATCTGTAGCCACTGTTTCACGCAACATGGTAATATTTGGATTTAATTATTATTTGAAGTAAGTAAATGAATTATTTTCTACATCTCTCTATAATCTATACATATAAAATTCAAAGTCCTGACTGATTGACTGATATGTCAACGCACAGCCTAAACCGCTGGTCTTAAAGACATGACATTTGAAGGGTGTATTCTTTATGAGGAGAAGGTATTCACTAAGAAAGGGTTTTTCGAAATTCCACCCCTAAGAGGGTGAAATGGCGGGTTGAATTTTCTTGTGAGATTTAATATTCTCTGGGTCAATTACCTCGAAAATACCTATTTGAAACAGAAAATGACCCTCTCACCAAATAAACACCTTAAAACCATGGGTTTAATTAGATTTTAGGCTAACAACATAAGAACTTCACTAGGGAAACATGGAAAATATTGTTGAATATTTTAGAAATTCACAATGCACTGGAAACTATCTTAAATGTAAGGTGATATTTGCTTTAAAAGCATTGACATTCAAATTAGAAAGGTAACATTTACCTCTTATTTGAGGCTGTTTTTGTACTAAGATTTTCTCAGTAACAAAACAAAATTCTTATTTCGTGAACAGTAGTCTTTCATACTAAGCTTCAATATAACCATTTTAATGAAATTATCATCACAATCCCTAATTTCCACCATATGTTACCAATGTTAAGGTATTAACTAACCATATGGAACAGGCAGAAAAAAGCAAGCAGCAGTGTTAGTATGAGCACAACTTGAGCGTATGTACAGCACCAAAATGTATTGGCAGAATGCTACTATATGGGTTTGATACATCTTGTCACCAGTTGACAAACTAACAGTAGATACCATTGATATAATGTTGGAGCAAACTACTTTCTTGATGATCGGAATGATCTTTTATTTAACATCACTTAAGTTCCACTTGTTGTGATATCTAGTCATTTACAAGTGAACAATATCTAAGCACACCAGAGAACATAATATCAGATCATATATATTCGCAATCGCATCGCAGAGTACTTAACAAAACAATAGTTATGTAAAGATGCGTTATATTCATTTACTTACAGTATTTACTCTAAGCATTCATCTTTTCAACCAATTTTACTAAAGGATTAATCTTATACTATAACAAAAGCTAGATGTATTATTGCATAGCGCATAGCTTCTGCTGCAGGCGGGAAGTGTTTTGTTCCCTTTTTAACATTAAAATTTTGGCTAATGTATGATTAAACGGTAATTATTCAGATAAACTCTAATTTACTAGTTAAGCTCTTCTATCATCATTGTTATAATATCTTTCATTGATTCTTTTCAGAACCCACAATATTGAACTATATCTCTGCATAAGACTGATCAAAATAATTATATTCCCAGGATGATTTAACATGTTGTGATTGACATTGTAGACATGTAAAAGTGATTTAATGACATAAAGCTGTAGTTTTTTTGTGTGTTAAATCAACAATTGTGTTTACTTGATGTGTAAATACTGACTTGTTGGCGGTTTTCTGGCGTGCTAGCTTGGGCGCGGTGATGCCCGACAGCGCGATCACTTTCTCTGGAGGCGGCCCGCCTTGAGGCTGGCGTCTTATCACAATCGTGTCACCGGATAGTACCTGTTCAGCACAGATGGTTATTTCTTGTAATATGCACGTTTTAACATAATTGTATCTAAGTATCGCTTAAATCTCGCAACTCTTTATCTCGATCTGCCAGCTGGCACTATATGGACGAGCAGCAAGTATCGCTACAATAATACACAATATTTTGAGGAGCAGCCGAAATCAAGCAAAAAGGAGCTTCGGGAATTGGAATACTCTTCAAATCATGTGCGCGATGTGATGCCAACGAGGCAGATTAACGAAATCGGCACGAGGCATCTTGGGGTAATGTTATGAGAATTAAAAATACATGTTATTGTTGAATTACCTGCTTCACGATTCCGATTTTATAAGCAGGCGTCGGTGCTGGAGCACTCATTTTTATGTATTTCCCTTATGAATATCCGATAAATGAATATGATGGTATAAAATGACTGAAGAGCGAACAACTAACAAGATTGGCGAAACGTGGCCGCGCTAGTGTTTCCACATTTGAGAACTGTAAATTATATTGATGATAATGTTGATACTTTCTCCGCAGTACGTATGACTGATATTCTCGGCAACACTGAGTAGTTTTTAATGAGGTCAATAGTAAGAAAAATATCGGAATTGATACAATGGCAAAATCGACTAAAGATAAGTCACAGTATTTATTCATACTTATTTTTTTTAACTTAGTGGCACCAAGTAATTATTTACGATTGTTAAGTTTATTTTCTGGCAATTTATAAGTAAGGACTTTCGCTGTCTTATATTCCAAGCCAGTTTTTCTACTGGATTAACACTTTTTAGTTACATGTTCTATGCTCTGTATTTTTGCACTGAATGACCGTCTAAGAATATCGATTGTATATCTGACATATGGAATCGATGATAATAATAAAAAAAAATCGACTAAAATGTATTTGGTACAAATTACGCCACCTAATAAAAAAAATGCACACGTGATACAACGTGGAACGCGTAATCGCATTTGGGCATACCATAAACTACAAAGGTAGTTAGATATAAGCTAATCGGCACTTTTATTATGTTAGAGCGTATAGAACATAAAATATATAAAATCTATAGGTGATTCCAAATAAAAAAAATATTTTAGATTTAAACGCTTTGTAAAAACGTTTTATTTTTCTTTTTATCGTTTTTAATTTCCCCATTATTTATATTGCGAGAGCGATTGTTTCTCGAAATGGTGTAGTTCACTGTTCCGTGGTGTAGTTCATGTAGCTAAGATGGACCAATTATCGATTTATTGCACAATTTTGATTTTCACTGTTACCTGTTGCTTTGTGAATAACTTCCATCACCTATTGGACATGATAATACGTATCCATATTTCATTACCTTCGACAATCATCATCATCATCATTATTTCAGCCGAAAGACTTCCACTGCTGGACATAGGACATATTCATCGACAATAAATTAAATAAAAATGTAGTAGGAGAATGACTTGTTTAAGTCGTAAATTGAATAATTTAAAGGTTTCCAAGTCACGACGATCACAGGGCATGGGTTTGGTTAGGTTGCAACAATGCATAACCAGGGAACCACTGTATGGGGGACACGGCGGCGCGGCATATGATGGTTGAGTGTCCCGCGTCGGATGAGCAACGCCGTACCTTCTTTACACAGAGGTGGGAGGAGACGAGTCTTCCTTCCACGAAACAGTCATATCGGTGACATGACATGACATCCTTCACACAGTCCAGCCACGTTTCTTTGATCTTCCTCTTCTCATATTATACCCAATCCATACTTATTCATACTCAAAACTTTACTAGCGACTTTTCAGTCACCGGCGCCACTTCCAGACTTCCTTCTTATTTGCTCATTTTTATTTAATCGATTCGTGTAACACCGCACATCCCCCTTTTCATTCTCATCTCAGCCACATGCAAGTACTTTGTAGTTCATCCCTTTTGTGGCCCAACATTCTGATCCATACAAGACACCAGGTCCAACCATTGCTTTATAAATTTTCCCCTTAAGTTTAAGGGGAATGCGGGAGTCGCAGATTATTTTCCTACGGTCTATTTTTTCATCGCTTTGCATTGAACCGACATGACATAAAAGTGAAAAAATCAAGAATTTAAAGCATCCGTGAAATATTTCACATTATTAAATTGAAAAGCTGAAAATAAAAAAAGTATTATTTTTTTTATAAAAAAAACCTGACTGAAAAACAAAAAACAAGCGCGTTTGGAAGCAGACGGGATCCAGTCAAAGAGATTGAAATTATATTAATTATACTACTATTCTGTAGTATAATTTATGTCTTTGGATCCAGTGAAATATAAAATTATTAAACATGGACTTGGATCCGCTTTTTTTCCACGTCATTAATCATTATGAAACTTATGTTTTTTCCCCGCGCTTTGCCTTCGCAGGTTGATGGAGAAGCAAACGCGAAGTTGCAAAACAGCCTAATATAAAGGGTGTAAATAGACCCTTAACGAAGCCGAAAGGCATTTGTTCTCCCCGTCATTGCTATCACTTTTTTGTTCTGGTCCATACCTGGGGCTGTAGTCTCGACATAGATAGCGACAAAAATCGGTCGTTAAGTCATAACGATGTCAAATTTCTTTAATATATTTTCATCCTTAAGGTTTCGAAATAAAGTTGAAAATCTATTAAAGAAATTTGACATCGTTCTGATTTAACGACCGATTTTTGTCGCTATCTATGTCTAGACTGCAGCCCTTGGGAACCTTCTAGTTGCGGAGATATTAGGGGTCAAAGACCCAACTTTTTCACAAGTTTTTTTTTAAATACAAATGTTTAATGCTATAACTTTACTTTAAATACCTCCATGAATCCCGTATTATTGAATGCATCCATGAGCACAATGTTTTGCGCGCGTTTCATTGAGTTTTACCGTAAAACGTGATATTTCACCCCAAAAATAAAAGTAGTTTCCCAAAAATATTTTTTGCGTAGAGTTACTAGTTAGTTTGATGTACTGAATGCTTGGTTGACGGCTTCGTGAAAAACCGTTTACACCTTGTATAGCCTAATATTCAAATTCATATCCAGCCTAAGCTAGAGTTACGGAATAGTCCATAAGTGGGGAAACTATGTTATTGCATTCGAGGCGGAATTCACACCCGAGACGCCATGGTAGTTTTTATCAATCCGAGAACTGCAGTAACAAATGCGCACGTGTATCAAACGATGTTTTTCAATACAATAACAAAGTTTCCCTACTTAAATCAAAATGTACTATCCTAAAACTAACGTAAAATGTTGGAAATAAGAAAAAGTAATTAATAAAACTAAAAAACCCGACTGCGAAAAGTGAAAAGCAAAAACAAGCACATTTAAAATTAAATAAAGGTTGGAAACAGGCGGGACCCATTTGAATACTAAATGATAATAAAAATTGAATGGGTCACAGTCGGGTTGGATATACTGGATCTGAATCCAGTCAACCTGTAGGTATATCCAACCCGACAAAAAAAACCTACGGAGGGTCCAGACTATTCCAGACCCGCCATAGCAAATTCTCATATAGAGGAAGTCGAAGTGCTATGGCGGGTCCAGATCCAGTCACCCTGTATAGTATGAAAACCATTCAATACAACGTAAAATTTAACTAGCTAGGGCATTTCGACAGCCTTCACAGCTATGGGAGTCGACATCTTAACAAGAAAAAGATGTCTTTATTAATATTTTTATCCCGACTACAGAACTCTTTCCTGTGCGTGGTCCGACACTCACTTGGCCGGTATTTTATTTAAGCTTTTTCAAAGAACCATTGTTGAAATATGGCCAGCTACGAATATAAATTTAAGTCGTCGCCACAGAGAAAATAAAAATAAAAAATTTAAACTAGGAAAGAAATAAATGACAAATGACTTCTTCCATTACTTTCCTACCGTGTAGTATGATTTATATTATGTAGCATTTTCCAGTGTCGATAGTCACTGTTGTTCATGTATTTTTTAAAATAGTGTATAAACCTTAACAGTTATAAGTTGAAGAAGTATTAAAATGGCAAACGCAGATTTTAGAAAGGATGTGACTATGCCTGTCCGACCTAGAAGTGTCTATACAGCGCACTCCTACAATCAGGTGATGTAAACCCAATAATCATTTACCTACTTATCATAATTATTCTAGTAGCTATTATTTATCTTAATAATCAGTTTTTTTATGAACATGACGTAAGTGGTGTCGACGAGCAAACTGTTAGGAACCATGGATTCTGTAAACGATTCTAGCCCCGTATCGTAAAAAGGTTCTTCGGTTATAATAAAAAAAAACAACTTTCTGCAATTCCGTATGAAACAGCAAGCTTATGTTGAAATGATGGTAACAGTTAGCGCGTCGTTGATGCCCCTTACACCGACAATTTAAAAAAATGTTTTGTCTTATCAATACGTAGTCCTGATAAATTGAACAGAATTTTAATGTCATATTTTGTCGGCTTCTTGCCCGAACTAGGGCGCGAGCGCGATTCAGCTGCTTACAATTCGCAAGAGAAAAGAAGAGTTCAAGCATACGCTCTGGCCGAACTGATGTACATCTTGGAGTAGTGAAATTCGATTGTTTCAATTGAATTGAACTTAGTGGAGATGTTCGAAGTGGCGCTAATAATCGCGCGACTTCCTTATCATTACAAAAAACAACGAGCGTATACAATGCGTGTAATGTAAAATAAGAAAAGGACTGACCTCGCGCCATAATATTGTGAACGACGTCATAACTGTCAAATCGACTTTTGACAAAAAATAAATGAAAAAGGGTTTAGTTTGGCCTCGATCTAGGCAAAAATTTACCAATTTAGAGCGAGTTCAATTATCCAAAAAAAAAGGATTCGGTGGCTTAAAAATAAAACAATCTATACTAATATTATAAAGCTGAAGAGTTTGTTTGTTTGGTTGAACGCGCTAATCTCAGAAAATAATGGATCGAATTAAAACAATCTTTTAGTGTTGGATAGTCCATTTATCGAGGAAGACTATAGGTTATATAACACCACGCTACGACCAATAGGAGCCGAACAAAAGAAAACAAGTCGGAAGCGGCGGGTGAAACCGCGGGGCGCAGCTAGTTGTTGAATAAACCAGTGGTTTCGAAAATATTGTTTGATTCAAGACTTCCACGCTCTTAAAGAAACTGTAGTAATTTATATATTAACGGTATTTTTTTGACAGATCGCGATCGTTAACGTTCCTATTCTTATTTGAAGCGCACTGTAGTTGCATCCCGCGTTACATGCAGCATTCACATCAGTGGTGCCAGAACAGTTTTCGATTATCTTTTCTGCTTGCGCTATATTTGTAGATATACTTTAATATGTTACAGAGAATACCGTGCTACTCTTACTGCCGCTAACGAATTGATAGGGCCCAGTGCTGAGTTAGCTACACAAAAGGTTTCCCTACCTGCTTTAAAAAAATAGCGGGACTCGAATCTACGTCGTATTATACGTTGTACCTTTTATATTTTAATGCCTCATTCAGGAGGAGTCGAACTTGTCTGCCTTCCAAGACTACAGCAAATTTCTCGAGGGTGGTCTAGGTCAAGCTGAGCTTGTCGGCGCGGCAGGATGGCAGCCACCGTGGCGTGCACCCTTGCAGCGAAAAGCGCCCTTCTACCCTGGAGATGACATCTACCACGCTGATACTTGGCGCGAGCTTGAGGCAAGTCCACAATTACGTACACTAAATATACTCGTGCACACACACACACTTTTGCGAGATATTGAATTAGATGAATAGATGTCCTGGATCCTGAATTCAACCGTCCTCTACAACTCTTTGAATAATCACAATTTAAACGTCTTATAGGAGCAAATGTTACTATGGAATCTTCATGTGAGTATAGACTAGAGCTTACCTACTTGTAACAGAATTTTAACATCGATTCGCTCTGATGTAACGAACCGTAGTATTCTGATTTAAAAGAGTGTCCATGGAGTTTCTTGCCCGTTCTTCTCCATAGAGATCTACGTTAGGGAATGGGCAACTACAGTACTTTCACAGTTTTTGTGCCTTGTGACTGGGACTGTAGCTTTATTTTACTGTTGCCTTTGTTTCGACAATTCAAAAGTGCCTGTAACTGGCCTACTTGAAATAAATGCTTTGATTTTGATTTTGAAACCGAACAATGACAATGGTCGACTCTTTGGAACAACTTGATTTTGGAAACAAAACTAATGAATTTGTTTAATTTCTTTGAGCCACACAAGCGCGGGCTGACAATTCAACAAAGTGAATATGTGATTAAGTATATAACCACTTGATTTTGAGTCCTGCAATTTAAATACTACAAGTTGTATTAGAGAAAAGAAACCTAAAGCTTAAATTTGTCATAGACGACGGATGTAGTGGGAGGAGCTGGGTATAATGCCTCTGTGACACCTCACGGCACCGTCTGCCTTCGCCTGAGAGATCGTGTGAAGTAAGTACCTATTCAGGATTAGGAAAGCAGTCATTATTTACCGTGACTGTTTTCCTAAATACCTACCTACTTACCCAGTATTTAGTTGGAAGAAATTATGAACCGTCATGATTACAAAACAGAAGCTACCTATAATAACAGAGATTATAGAACGAAAAATAACATGACATGAATGAATGATTATGTGCCAATGAAACATAATCTTTGAACTGTTCAGGCTTTAGGGCAGCATAAAATTTAATTGATTCAATTTATTTGCGGGATGCGACTACGTTTGTTGATTGTTTTAATGATTAGGAAGTCTCAAGCCAAGTCCAGCTGAACATACCATGCAAGATAAGTTCCTTACATACAAGGCATCTTCCATACAAGACAAGCTAACAAGAGCAATCGGCGCTAGCGAATTTCGTCCCGCATCCCGCGTGGTTTTCGCTTCATTTTGATCAGAGCTTTATAGCCAGTGCCTATTTTTATACTACCCTGACTGGTTCGTTCCGAATAATGGTTAAAGTTTAAATTACTAATTTAAATGAAGAATAAAGAACTATTTTTAAAGAAAACTTCTTTAGAGTGGACATGACAATCGACGGCGCAGTGCGCGTAACCAACGCTAAGAATA
Organism: Noctua janthina; assembly: GCA_963576755.1. Taxonomy (NCBI): domain Eukaryota; kingdom Metazoa; phylum Arthropoda; class Insecta; order Lepidoptera; family Noctuidae; genus Noctua; species Noctua janthina. Next base: position 14,247,344 of record OY755050.1, on the reverse strand, counting down.
ATATTATCCTGGCGCTGTCACGTTCGGGCGCCGCTGCTGCGCTCATCCACCCAAATGGGCGCGTCTACCACTACGGATCACGAGTCGAGATCCAGGCCCGACACCAGCAGGGCAATAACAAGTGAGTCACGTTCCGCGTCGGGACGGTAAAGGGTTCTACACAGTGAAGCCTGGCGGCCTTACTGACCCCTCGTGACACATGTCTGCGGGTCCGGTGTCTTTGCTGTGTTAAGCCCATTAATATGACGCATGGAGCTTTTTAGGCTGCCTGTTGAGCTAGGCGGGACGTTAACGATTGAAGGCCCGTTCTGTGTGCCTCAAGGAGTCTGCCCACTACACTGTACCATACCGATGACCGTGCTGTGAACGTATTAAGCATGGAAACAATCATAACACTGGCTGCTATGCACACTAGAACGTTTAAAGTTATCAACAGCCTATCATACCCGTCTTTAACAGGTTTAGAACGGTCTTCATACGCGGTTAATATTCTTTGTATTGTAAAGTATGACTATGTTCACTAGACAGTGTTCTGTCACCGACCAACCACCATTGGTCAATGATGGAACAGTCTAGTAAGCATAATCTCGGGCTTTTCAATATAAATAATTGTTTTTTTACCTAACACGTCGCTAGCACGATTATGGTATAATACGGTGTAGTGGGTGTAGTGGTCTTTACGGGCCCAGTGTACCAACTTTGACAGCCCGCCCGTCGAAATATTCGCGCAGGTTCACAAAGCTTTAGTTGTTAATAAATTGCTATTATTTTTAGTGCAACAATTGGTTATATGCATAATAACTACATATTTTTTTAAAATTCATAACACTTATTCTTTAACCAACTCTCCTTACACACTCATAGTATTTGATAATCAGATCAAAATCGAATCACGCAAATAAGACAGCAAAGTAATTCATATTATGTGGAGTATTTTACGAATCTCCTTACAATACAAACCTGTGTGTGACAGATGAATTGCGTGATATGAATTGGGCGCAGTTAATATTGTGAATTGTCAATTTGTGACCATTTTAAAAATTGTAAAGTGATTCATATTATTTTCATAATATGATTCTGTCAAAGTGGCAATTTTAGACCCGCAGAGCTGTCGTACTGTATGGATCGGAATATGTATTAATTCCCACTGACAACAATTTTTCTGATCTCATGGTAGTGGGGCCAACGAAACGACTGTTTTGATTATTCCCGTTGGCCCCTACCAGTGGGGGGCACCCCATGGCAGTGGGACTAACGAGAATACACCCAAACATAGACATGCATAGTTTGTTAAGTTTCAAAGAGCATATTCTAGTACTCATGTGCCTGACCTGACCTAGTTTTCGCCGCGGTTCCTGGACGGCCGGGGGGATACTAGCTCACAGACCGACAATAATCAATAACATACAAATTGATGTTGCCCGAAGGAAGCTGGAAGCTTAAATAAAATTCGAAAGGCTCTCTTAAAAAGTTTTGTATATCTCTCACTTGCACTTGATACCGGCTGCTGGCCAGGTAGGTACATTTATTTCTAAGAAAACACAAATAGATTTCCTACAACGGATCCGGTTCGTATTTTTAGCCAAAAATACTAAATCTAAAGATAAATCTGTCTCATGAGATGAAACTGTTGTTTATAGCGGTACTGTTAGGTACTTCCATAAAATAACAGATTTCAGAACTATTTGAAGGTCACGTTTAGAACTCGAAACTGTACCTGTACCTACTTGTTGTCATTAAACACCGATGCTTTACTCATGGTTTTTTATTAATTTACTAAATTTGTCTTCCTCCTTAGGAAAGTTGTCGAAAGCGGGACTGCTGAGCGTTGGTTCTTGCCTTCGATACCCAGGCCGCGCAAAAGATTATGTATGCTTGTGGAAAACCTTGGCCGTGTCTTCGGGACCTTATAGTTTATAGTTGTGCCTATTATAACACCTCTTTCGTAGAATATTGGGGTGATGTTATGTTTTGCAGATACGCAAAGATGTGGTACAAGGGCGTGTCGTTCACGGCAGAGCAGTGCGCGCTAGTATACCTGGTAGACGCGGCCGGCACGCGGACCACCACTGACACCTTCCTCGACATGAGCCAGGACTTCACCCTCAATGTCTTCTACAAGTAAGCAAATGTCTTTTGCAGACCATTTTCTTAAACTTACCATACGACATGAATCTGTCCCATTTTAGAAAGACAGCCAGACCTTCCATGTCTTCTGCGAGTAGCCACACTTATTTGCAGACCGTTTTATTAAACGCACCTACATATTATATCTATATCGGGTGTAAACAGACCCTTCACATATCCGTCAACCAAGCATTCTGTACATCAAACTAAGTAACTTTACGCAAAAATTATTGCTGGGAATCGACTTTTTTTTTTGGGTGAAAAATCACGTTTTCCGGTAGAACTCGATGGAAAGCACTCATAGCATTGTGCTGATGAATAAATTGAATAGTACGAGGGTCGTGGAGGTGTGTAACGTAAAAATCTTACTTTAAAAACTTGTATTAAAAAAAAACTTGTGATAAAGTTGGAACTTTGACCCCCAATATTTAATGATCGCAGTGACGGGGAGAACAAGTGCCTTTCGTTTATGTTAAGGGTCTATTTACACCCTTTATATCTATCGAGTTTTAGAAAGTATGTTAACCAGGTTCCCGATTATAAGAGATGGCTCTACAAAGCCAAAACATTCCAAAGTTCGTTAGTTTGTGTACACACGGCGGCACATGAAGCTGTATATTTCCAGTATAACTTGGCCTCGCTTTGTATAGATTTCCTGTACAATGAGAGATCCCATAAACTGGAACTGTATAGCTTGATTGGCCGTCGTGCGTACATAACTGGCCGCGTCTTTTATTTACTCTATTGTTCGAATAGAATTCCTAAGAGATCTCTTAACGACCCATAAGTTACCTATTTGACAGCGTGAGATGTCAAATTAACGCAAAACTTATTGAGTATTGTATTGTACCTATAACGGGCTGCTGTCCGCAACTCCACGTCCAAGCGCGTATTTTGCGTGCTTCGAATAAGTCTCCTATCGTCCTCTCACCTCCTCTTTGCTTTAATTAATTATTACCGGGCCTGAGTGAAGGGTTGTTTTTGTAGTGAGTCCCGCCACGGGCCATCGTACGTGAACGAAGCGCTGTCCCTGCTGCAGGCGGCCCAGTACTGGCTGACCGACGACGGCATCGACAACTGGATCATCAACAACGTGCGCGTCAGCCAGACCGCGGACGGACTCGTCAGGTAATATCAAGCGCCATAAGGGCACCGACTTTCAGCCGGGCTGGCGCCTTGTTGCGTTAGTTTGCATGCTTCCTGCGAACGTCCGTCTTTGTTAACAAGCGCTGCTCATAGATTCTCTTTTTTGTTTTTGATACGTGATACGTGCACCGAGCCTACCACGGCCAAACCGAAAACACATGACTGTCTACCGGGCCGGGTACAAATTGGTCGAGAGCCCTAACAATATTACCTACTTAATTTACTTTACTTGTTGTGAATACTGGTATTCAGCTGCATCCGGTTAGACTGGAAGCCGACCCCAACATAGTTCGGAAAAGGCTAGGCAGATGATGAGTTTACTTGTTATGAAGTCGCTCGTCTGCGACAGTACCATCACCACAAAATCGCTTTGAAGCACCATCATATCCTCATAAGAGTATGTGTGCCTTGCTTGCCATCAACAATGTCTTTGTTAGTGCAGAATGCCCATCGCCTTGGGCCGAATAAAGTAACTCCATAAAAAGATGATGTTATAGAATTTTTATTTTGTAATTCTCACCTCCGACAGGTAACATTTAAGCAACGTGCTGTGTTAGGTCGAGCATTACGATGAAATCTTCGCTACCTATGAATCCCACGAATGGTAAAACGTGTTCTTGGAGGATCTCTTCAATGTATCGCACTGCCGTTAGATGACCTGCAACTACTGCCAACTCTGTGTGTGCGTTCAAAAAGATCGCTCCCCAAATCGGAGCTGATCCACCACGGAAAATAACGGTTTCCCTGTTAGTGATTGGCAGAAACCTCTCTCCATGTCACACTTTCGCGGCTATCTTGATCTGAGTCAGTCAGTCAGTCAGTCAGTCCACAGAAATTTATTCCACTGCTCGTGAGTCCAATTTGCGTGTTCGCGAGTGAATCGAAGTCGAGCTTCGCAATACGCAGATCCCATTCCTACATTGCCATTCTTACATTCGTTCACTTAAGTTAACCCCTCTTGCCGTTTGTAGCCGTTGCCGTATTTCGTCCGTAGTAAGGAACTAATTTCTCAAAATTGCGAGAGCGATAAATCGGTAATTTAAAAAGAAAGAAAGACCATGTCACGCTGTTCTGGGATCAGTCTTATCATTACTGACAGGACTATTCGCGTTCTAGGTCGCCAATAAGCCTGACATCATGTTGCGCGTCGCGTAATGATAGTCGATGTTCCCATCCCGCATGACGAGAAGAACCACGTGAAAGCTAAGAAAGAGAAACAAATAAAATATCTCGACTTCTTCGAGGCTCTCCTTAGGCGGTTTGATCAAGGTACTGATTCAGAAGGCAGTACTCCTCGATACGGCTCGCATTGTGAGGAGGTTCCTGTCTCTGGAGCCCTAACCACCGGTAGCTTGGATCCTACTACCGACACTGCTACCGGACTACTATTTTTTATATTTTAAAACGTTTTTTATATGGTTTTTAAGATAATTTAAAAATGCTAAAGATATGTAGATAAATAAAGAAACGAAATTTTAATAAGAATTTCACGCGCACAAAGGTCGTGGGTAACAGCTAGTCAACTATATATTATTATCTTATTGATGGTTACTTTTTTAAATTTGTACTAACTGGGTTGTGGAGGTCAGATAGGCAGTCGCTCCATGTAAAATACTGGTATTCAACTGCATCCGGTTAGACTGGAAGCCGACCCCAACATAGTTGGGAAAAGGCTAGGCAGATGATGGTTACTTTTTTAAATTTCGAATAGTTACTTCTACCGCCATTATCTTACGATAAGAACACCAAGCATGCAATTAGAGAAGCCATACAAGAGGCGAACGTTACTTTAAGAACTCAATTCTATTTAATTAATCCGACTTAGTACGAGGCTTACTTCACTCCTTTACTTCAGCCCAGTGCTTAGGTACTCACCTACGATGAAATGGGGAAATGTTTGAAACGTATGGAATTAAATTTGGATTTAATTCGTGTAATTTTTTATTTGAGAATTTTTTAAACTAACGCAGAATAAAATCTGAGGAATCGAGGACTTTCCTCCACCACCTCCACCTGGAGGATTCTCCTTTTAAAAATCTTTGAAGACTTTTTATGCGTTACACAACCTGTAGAGATTTCTTGCATTATCGTCGTTTGACATTAGATAAAAAAAATCCTTTAATTCTACCATAAATATACAGAACACATAAACTAGTCACCGTAATTGTAAAAATTAAATTCACATTACATTTTTAACATTACATTATCAACATTACATTATAAACATTACACTATCCACATTAGTAACATTATATTATGAGCGTTACATGATTAACATTTCATTAATTCCACAACATTCATTAATATATTAACATTAGTTTGATTACATCCATCTATTAACATTACATTATTTTCATTATATGACATTCTTTTCATTACATTAATTAAATTACATTCATACAAGGTTGGGAAAAGTTCGACAAGACATTTTTTTTTTCTAAGTTTAGTTACATTTTTATCCTAACTATCCTAATCCTAACTAATATTAGAATTATGTTTACAATATATTATGCGGAAGTAAGTTGGTTTGTTTGTTTGTAAAAGGTTTCACGCCTAAACCACTGAACCAATCATCATGAAATTTTGCATATAAATATACGTTGTCGGGAGTACAGAAACGGACATATTTAAAACTGATATAACACCTTTCATCCCGAAAACAGTACTTGTTCCCGAGGAAAACAATAATAACGTTCTTATTATAATAGATGGAGATCTTCCCTCTCATAGAGAGGAGGTCTGCGTCCCAGCAGTGGAAACATTAATAGGCTGATTATGCTTATGCTTATGCTAAAATAGATGGCACCACGTGTCTTTCAAATCATGATTGAATTAAGTATATAGAAACTTTAGTATTTTTGAGTATTGTTTTTTAAATTTGAGGCGTGCGAAGCCGTGGGCTAATGCTAGTAATAATAATGCTAGTAATGCTAGTAGTAATATTGGGTGTAAGGAACAGCCCTCCACAAACTGACAGGTGCATTCAGCTCCTTATTTTGAATCATATTCCACCGGAATTTTTTCCGGTGGAATATGATTCAAAAAATTTTTTTCTGTTACTATTTCTTTATTTGAATGTAAAATTCAAATAAAGAAATAGTAACAGAAAAAAAATTCCTTGTACGCAGCTCTCCATTATCATCATCAGCCTAGCTTTTTCCCAACTATGTTGAGGTAGGCTTCCAGTCTAACCGGTTGCAACTGAATACCAGTATTTTACATGGAGCGACTGCCTATCTGACCTCCACAATCCAGTTAGTACTGGGTAATGCGATACCCCTTGGTAAGACTGGGAGTAGCACTACATTTATGTAAATAATACGGCTAAAATAAAAAATCCAACAATGAATGTTGAAATACTCTAAAGAACGACGCGAAATCAGCTGTTCACTTCCTGCCTAGCTATAGAGTTAATCAAACTCGTCGTCGCGCTTGCCGCTCGCTACGTGCATTTTGCCACGGCAACAATACATTGTGTATGAGGAAATAAAACAAATCAAATTTATTGGATTCCCATAACATGCCTGAAATAATTTCTTGTACCGGTCATCTTAGTATGATATACTGAATTCACCCCATCAGTTTGTGGAGGGCTGTCCCTCACACCCTGTATATGTATATGTGCCATTTTGTTCGATAACTTGTTGCCATCTTGAAGGTAGTGATATAATTCCGTTGCTGTAGAAATCTTAGGATTTTTGACAATAAAAATGCGACAAGTGATTTTGACAACCTTCTCACTACTCAAAGAATTCTGAAGATATCGAAACAGGTGAAAATCTGAGGGTGCATGGTCTGGAGTTCTGGATTATAATAATTGGTGGATGCATGTTAACACTTCCCAACCAAGTAGTACAACCAAAGAGATTTTTCTTCAATTTTATACATACAAAATATGAAAAGATTCTTTCCCCGACCTATTATATCTTATTACTATTAGTTACCCAGAAAACCTTAATTGGTTGCCCAGAAAGGGTTGAAAAGCTGTTTTCAATGAATATCTTACGGCTATTGGACCTTGGGGCAGATGCCTTTACTTTGTAGGAACGCTGACACAGACAATCTGTATTCACAACTATGTGCAGCGCCCCGCGAACGGGCAGTTCGCCCTCCAGCCTTATATCTGTACTGAATTCGCTAATGAACATAATTTGCCTAGCTCTTCGTGACGTTTCCCTATTTGTGCCTATTTTGTCAAATGCAAAAGACCATTCTGCTTTATAATTATCGTTGTTGCAGGATTCACCGTTGCAGTCACAAGTATCAGCTTCGCACCAGCCCCAGCAACGGGTCGGCGTCTATCACGAGCCCGTTTCTGCACTGTACTGCCTCGTTGGGCCAGACTCAGCATCTGTTCGTAAGGTGAGAAAGACCTTCCACAGGTTTTTTTGGTGAATCGATTGCACCTTGTCGTACTCACGACTCACTCTATCACAGTCAACAGCCTGGACTTTAGGCAGGTAGACCTCAAAAGCTGCACAAGATCATGTCGCCTTCGTACATGACCAAAGTTATCTACAGTTTCATATTTCTTTAATAAAACCTTGTTTATATGTAAACATTCAAGGATTATGGCTTCCTCCGTCGCTTGCTACCCGATGACTCCAAACTAGATAGTCAATATTTTCAGTTTGGCGCCTGCATCAGTAAGTAGGCTTTAGCTCATGGCCTTGAGTCAGCTAAGTCCCATTCGCTCTGGCTTCGGATTAAACAAAAAACATTAAAGTAACAATACATAAGGATAGTATGATCGAGTGCACCTGTTATATTTAGTGTTTATACTGATTTAGAATGGTATCGGTGACGCCTTTAGTAAATAACGTTAACTTTCGATAGACGCGGCGAAAGGCGGATGCACTTCGACGGCAACTCATTCATAGTCCGCAACGCTGGCCACTCGGCTGGCTTCGACGACAAGAACCAACTGAAAGTGTACTGAAACTCTCCACCCCTCCTCATCTATTATTACACTATTTAGTTTACAGCTAACTCTTAAAACTATTCTCTGGAAGAAGTGGTACTGATCACCATCGAATGTTGTATAGAACACTTTAGACAACTCCGTATTGCCTTTGTATAAAGTGCCATTATATAAACACTGCCTAATGTTTCCTCATTAATCTCTTTTCTCTCTACATTTGTATGAAACACGTGGACAAGTCGTGTATAAAGTTAACGGTGTAAATGCTTTTCTTTTTAATCGATGCCAGTGTGTAAAGCTTGTGAGAGTTTTTGAGATTTTTAATTTTATCGCACTCCCCCCCCCCCCCCCTTGTTAATAACTGCCAAGCTGCTGTTTTTTAATCGTTGAAGTTCGACTAGCGCCCGCCCCGCGGTGTCTCATAGTGATTAAGATTACAGTTTCATGATGTAAGTGTTAGATCATCAAAGTGCCATAATGTTATACCGTAACACATTGAGCATTTTGTAATTCATTTTTATAGTTGTTACAGCCATAAAATAGTTAAAACGAGCAAGAGCAGTGTTAATCAACTGTTTATATTTTCATATACATCTATTATGATGCAATATTTTTTTGTAAAACATATTTAATCGTATTTAAGAACTTATGCGTTGTTTGAGAAACCAAAAACAATTAGATTTATGATAACAGATAAAGAAAATAAATCTTATTGTTGAACTAGATCACATATTTTCAAAGCAATGTTAACTACTTCTGCATTGTATATCAACAGTTGCAACAACGGTGGATAGGTATCAACACAACGCACAGTTTCCGCGACTTCAGTAGGTTTTATTATTTATTATCGCTTTTTGAAGATATTAATAGTTTAATGAAATGTCTAGTCGAGTCTTGAGCTTGGCAGTTTTCAAAAAATATTTGTTTTTGGAAATGACGACTTGTCCCCCATTTGTTTCTTTGTGTATAAAAGTTGCAAGTAATACTTTATTATGAAGTAATAAAGCAATGAATGCTTCAAAACTTTCATTTTATTTCATAGTAATTTATTATTTAACTCGGCGATGAGACGCCTAAGCGTCGCACAAGGGGCAAAATATACGAAGCGGGCACATAGATCTGAAATCTGAAAATCATTTGGTACGGGTAATTCCATTGTCTTTGTTATTCTTTTTGGCATTAGTGGGTTGTTAGATGGGAGATTAAAAATTTACTGTTTTCTACTTGCGATTTCAAATTGAAGGAGAATGAAAAATTATAAATCTGATGCAACCATCTTGGATGGAACGCTCGCCGGCCGCTATCGTGGCCATTTACTATTTTAAATATTGCAATGATAATATTAGCAGATCGAGTACTTATTATCCGTCGTGTTTAGGCTAATTCAGTTTAGCCAGCTAATATCAAGTTCATTTTCATATGTTACGGGTGAAATGGGTTAGGTTATGTTAGAACTGTGACAAACACAAGACGCGCGAGCCGAGCGAGCGCAGCGAGCGGTGCCGCGGCACCGGTCAGCGTGCGCTACAATTTGGTTGCATCAATTTTTTTTTCTTTTGAAAGTAGTAACACTGTATTTTTTTAATTTCTCATGGTTCGTTGCGGATGGCACGACAGTCGCGTCATCAATTTTTTTACGTGTGGCGTATGACACGATAGGCGTGCCAATTTAAGACCGATTAAAACTCGCCAAGCAATTTTATTTAATTAACGAGATTTTACCTATTTTTTTAACCTACTTTATAATAGTATTATCAAATAAAAAAAAATAATAAACAATATTATCCTATTTGACCCAAAGGTTGACTGGTAGAGAATGCCTTGTGGCATTAAGTCCGAATATGTACTACTCTTTTACATGAAATTTAAATCCATAAATATTACAAAAGGTCTCAAGGAAAACACGTAGATTAGCCACTAAAAAATCGCTTAAAATATTGTATCCTGCAGTTATCTTCTTTGGTTGGATGTCAACTGAATTCGATCAAGTCTTAAATCAGTGAAAAAACCAAAGTATATTTTTTTTATACACACGGCTTATGGCATAATAGGCGTGCCATCATATTCTAAGGCAGGCACGCCAGTCGTGTCATGAAATAATTTTCACTTCAGTAGTAACAAAGGCAATGGAATTACCCGTATTACTACTAGTAAGAGGATTTGTTGTAACACGGGTAAGTACAAAGGTGGACTAAAACAGAAATACCCAAATCTTTGTCGGCGCCGTAATTGGCGTGAAATAACCCAAGGGCTATGAAGCTGTGCAGGCTCTGCGTAGACGCTACGCCATAGGGCAAGGTGTGCGTAGTACGCTACGCCATAGTGCAAGGTGTGCGTAGTACGTTACGCCGTAGCGCTTCGTATGGACGGCGAGCCGGCGGCCGGTGCGGCGGCGCCTAAGTTTGTGTAGCACGCTACGCTAGCACAAGGTCTGCTGAGGCTGAGTAGAGTATGCTATTTCGTAGCCCTACACTTGGTCTACGTAGACAGGGGTCAGCGAAGAAATATGCCTGCCTGCATATCATTTTTTTAAATTTTTGTCAGTCGTTCCGGCTAATCTCTGCAACGGCTGGACCGTTTTGACTGGACCTTTACATGTGCATGTGAACTAAGGGACCACACTCGTTTTTCGCAAAATAGAAAAATTGTTAAATTTAGTAGTAGACTTAAAACAATTGTAGGGTTTGCAAATTCCAAGATTTGCATCTTGGAATTTGCAAACAAATATATATTAAAAACTACAGCCCTTAAAGTGCGATACCTCAGTACTCACAGACCATCAGCCAGATCTCTGAAAGTATTGGTGACTACAGATATTTAGTAAAGATAGTTACTAAATAACAGGCCACAAAGATTCGTGAGCGTCAGTATGGCTGGTTGCCTGTATCGGCTCGCGTCAGGCTGGTGACCAAAAATTGCTACCTTTTACTACCTATAGTCAATTAATTGCTTCCTAATTTGGAAACAAAATAAAGGGACTTCAGAATGAGCAGCCATTCTGATATCAGGATGGCTGGTCAACTCTCCGGTGAACTATTCAAATTCGTGTTATTATTTTTACTTGAATAATTGCTACCTGATTGCTACCCTCACGTATTTCATTGTCCACCTTGTAGCTTTAACAAGTAAAAAGTTGTGACCATTTGATTTTTTTACAGGGAATGGATTAAGATTATTGAATAAAAATATTTCCCTTTATTTTGTTTCCAAGTTAGGTAGCAATTAATTAATTATAGATAGTAAAAATGTAACAAATAGTTAGCAATTTTTAGTCTCTAGTCTGACGCGAACCGATACAACCAGCCATTCTACTATTCAATATGACGATGCTATTATGTTGACGAGATCAGTTGACGGAATCCAGCCCCGTCGTGAGTACTGTGACACCGGCCGTGGCAGTTGCGTCGAGCTCGAGTGACGGGTAGTTGGTAAAATAACGTGGTTAGTTTCCTACAGTTACAAGAACAGTTCTCAGCGGACACTAGCCATCGGCGCGGAAGATATGCCTAGAGCTTAGGTGAGTGCGCAGGTGTTCGCAAGATTAAAAAAATCCAGAATGAAACTGCTGATATTCTCCATCTGGTTCGGTAGGTTTGAAAACTGAACTCCATGTTTTGCAGTTATCACTCATCTTCCTGTTAATAATACTCTTCCAACTCGCTCTGTAAAGAATCGAATAAATACTTATGTTTTATATCCATTGAATTGAAGTGTGTTGAATGATGATGAATCATATAAAAATCTAAAGATTTTTTTCTTTGTCTTTTAATTAAACAAGTAGCCATTGTCAACGCCACGTTTAGATTGATTGTGTACATTTATGATGATATGCTCTTAGGGGGGTTGCACCCATCACCCCCCTCCCTGCTTACAGCCTTGCCCCTGAGATAGTTAGATTTTTCAAGTTTTAAGATAAGGAGTGTGTATTAGGTTCTATTTCTTCATTCATGCAGAGATGAGAATAAAAGTAACTCAGATGCATAAGCGAGCGAAGCCAGCTCGAAAATTTTAGAATTCTGCCTCGAAAAGGTTAGTTTCTCTTGTTGAACGATTAAGCAGGAAATCAGGTAATAATTTATATCCGAAAAAAGCTATTTTAAGAAAGTTTATCAATTTGGCGTGTATGATTTTGGGGGGGTCATAACCCTGTGACCGCGCCTGTGTTGGACTTATATTTTAATTAGGGAAATTATTAATCGGGCGAATAAAAATTTAATTGGCGACCAATATACTAAATGGGCGACTATTGTACCAAAGTAAGTAACTATTTATGGGAAATTATTAATCGGGCGAATAAAAATTTAATTGGCGACCAATATACTAAATGGGCGACTATTGTACCAAAGTAAGTAACTATTTATCTGGTCATTGCGGCAAGCAGAATTAAGGAAGCAAGAGCGAGCGAATGCTGAGAGAGACTTGTGGCACCCCAACTCGGACAGGTTAGGTTCGAAGGGGATGGCGGGGTCTAGTGAGCGAGCGAAGTGAGCGAACTAAGACCCCGCCATCCCCTTCGTGTTAGGTTACTTTAAACTCTGTAAACAGAAATAGGAGCCCCACTCAGCGGGGGTTCGTCGACTACGCCTTATCTACAATCTAGTGATTTATAACCTTGTTTTAAGTTTTTTACAGGAGTCCTTGAATTATCACATAATCGTACTGAACAACTAGTAACTCAAATTTCAATTTTCAAGTTGCTGTTTTAAACATTAGTATTAGCCCACTGTTTGTCGCTCACTTAGTATTTCAGTAGCCCATTTTCAATATTTTTGACACCTTTAATTTGAATTTATGTTCGCTCGTTTAAATTTAATTATGATAGGACAAGATATGGTCTGAGAATAAAACGTGAGATTTAAAAATGTTTTCAAATATAGCTACGCATGTCTTTCGCACGCACGCTAACCGCTGCGCCGCCCGGCGCCGCCGTCGAATATAAGTGCGTTTCACTTGCACACTGCCACGTGTCACTGCATCGGCTGCCGCGCGATAAATCGCGATCTATGCCTACGCGCCCTGTGAAGAATAATTAATTGTTTATTTTACTATTCTGCCCGTTAGTAATCGCAAAGTTGTGATAATGCTGAGTAGTGTATTCTTCTACCAAGCTTAAATTTGGCGCCCGGGGCACGGGCCCCGGCTTGCCCCTCCCCTAGATCCGGGGCTGACATTCAACCATCCTCAATACCCGAGTATTGATGTCCTGACCTGATAGTATACCACCCATAACTGGATACAAAGTTTACGTAGCGTTCAGCAAAATGAAAAACAATAGGTCATGTGGCGAAAATGGCATCAGCCTAGAGTCTTTGAAAACAGTGGAACCTAATCTATGCCCCAACCATACGTTACTAAGTTCTTTAATAGCATTCTACTGTCTACTCTAATATTATGCTGCTCCACAAAAAGAGCGATAATTCAGATATTAATAACATCAACAATTACATGCCCATTAGTCTCATAGTTTTTTTTTTTTGTTATTATTGAAAATTACCAAAAGTTTTTTAATAGTTTTAAATTGTAAGTATCTTTTCTGGCTTTTTAATACTGTACTTACAGGTAACCATAATTGGTGCTTGTTGTGTTAGCTTGTAAGTAATTGTTGCACTTATAAACATACTATTAAGATCGTTGGCTAACCTAAATAAGTAAATAACACACACCAATATAAAACTTTCATAAAAATAATACAAAATCGTAGATACGTCATAAGATCTGGTGAATTAGATAAGCTTCAAGCTTTCATATAATTGCAGTCAACCAACTAACGAAGCTTTTGTTGACTACTCAAAAACATTTATCCCATCTACACACATCTACTACGCAACATTACATACTACATAACAACAGACATAGTACAGCCGCGATAAAATTACAAAGTTTACAAACTACCAAAAATGTTAAATAGAGAAAGGAGTCAAACAGGGCGTCCTGCTATCTCCTTAACTATTAACAAGTACCCTCGAAAAAATCTTTAGGAAGTTGACAGCCTAATGGAGGGAAAAAGGCATTGTCCTCGGTAGGTACCCGAGGGGAAGAGCAAATAATTTTCGGGTCGGCTTCGCTCGCACTTGCATCATTCCTGAACTTTGCCGGCGCCAAGAAAACGCGCCTAGGGCGCTAGCGCCTGTAGTGCTAAAACCGGCACTGATCACCTCTCCCGACAATTAAGTATCACCACACTCACAAGTCAAGCACGACGAACATGGATGGATTGACCAGATCAGATAGTAAAATACTATAACTTTAACTTTAGTTACGGCCCTGTTTCGTCAGTCCGATCACTATGAACGGCAACACTAATCCTTGGAAGAAGCGAGCAAAGTACCTACGAGTGATCAACAAAAATGCTAAGTTCCGCTGTAGGTGCCCACGGCATACAGACTCTCGGAAACGGTTTCTTACGGTAAGTCATGGCTTCACAAGAGCCGTCTTTTATGCCCGCAATGAGAGTCTACACTTACATCTCAGAATGGCTACCATCCTTCAGTTCATGAAACGGCTTTCGAAGCGCTTCTTTGAATTTGCTATAAGTCAACCCAATCCCCTAATTGCATCAGCAGGCCGTTGGAACCCCTCACGCATCAGCCAGATTCGTCGACCTAGTGATACCCTCGTCACTCCCGATGACGCTATCACCCCCTTCCCTGTAAAATACAAAAACATCGACCGCCGACATTCTGTCCGCGCCGTCGAGGCCCATCGCAACGTCCTAATTAATAATAAACTTGTTCCGATCCAGCCTGTCCCTTGATGTCCTAATCCCGTGATGCACTAAGCCGAGGTTCGCCGCGCTCGTACGCCGTGTTCCATTCGTTTTTAAGCTTTTATCCCCTTGGCTGGAGGCCACACACTCACCACAGTTTTGTCCAGTTAAGCAGGCCTCTTAGGTTGACTTGCGAGAAGGTATTAATAAAAAAAGGCCCTGTCACTAACTTAGGAGCTGGGGCATGACACATATTTAGAAGAGATTATAAGTATACTAGAAAACTTAATCCAGGAACTCTCAAGGTCTATTCTTCATCGTAGTTGCTTATTGTAATGTCAAATCGTTCGGAACACCTGTATTTGTATTTTACATTTCGATGCTCTCTAAGCAGTATTCAAAAGGAATGGTTTAATTCTAAATCAACGTCGTGCAAATTTAAGTAAACAAGCTGCTTTGTTTCCCGGATTATATATTCTCGTGATGATGTTTTGATAATTTGCGTTTTAAAACCTATTTCCACCATAATCCGTAGATTACGTAATTTACAGATGCTAGACTTGTATACCTATTGGTTTGTTTTGTGCCTTCTTATTCAATATACCAAGAGTGTCGTTGTGCACGTAGTGGTTCTGCCAATGAAAATGTTGGCGGAAGCACTATGTGCCCGTTTGGGTTATGGGATGAATTACGGAATGATTGGCGGAGCTTAAAACCGTCCCTGTTGCTGATCATCATCGGTTGTGTACTTTGGTAGATGCATATTGAGTAGCCGGGGACAAAGTGATATAAGGCAAGGTTTTCCAAGAAATGTAAGTGCGTCAATTCAGATAATTTTGCACATATATATTATAAGCAGGTCGGCAAGCGTCTATACCTAGTTCTACCTTGTTCCGTTGCATTGCAATTTGCGCATCGAACGAAGCGTTTTGTGAGCGTTCGGCGGGCAAGCAGCGGCACCGGCGGCGGCGTCTTCGTGCGGCCTCGTGTGGTTGCGCGGTAGCGCTCTGCGCAGCGTGGAACGCGGCGCGCACTTTGGTATTGATCGGTCGATCCGCGGACCGCCGGTGGCGCCGCGGCGCGGCCCTCGCTGAATACACGCGCGTACCTCGTGCGGTAGCTGTCAAAACCGAGTGACGTAACTGCTAGGGCTGCGCGCACACGGCCGCCGTCAGCCGCCTGTTCAGTACGTCCGAGTGATTGCTCCCGCCGTGTTGCACTCGACGCCTTGCGTCTGCGGTCCAGTGCACTGTGTTATCTACGCCTCTGATTCCGCGAGGCAGGTGAGGTTGGGGCCGGTGTGGCCCCGGCCGTTTTAGTGTGCCCGTCTCGGTATTGATCGCACCTCGTCTGACTATTTCAATGTTTATAAACAGCCGGCCGCATCTATTCGCTCCCTCTTGTTTTTGATACGTCCGCCTGACAGCGCGCGATCCGGACGGCTGATCCTGAATGCACCGGCCGCACCGCCGGCAACCACGCACCGCTCGGATTCAGTGCACGTATGTACGCTTGCACTTGTTTATCCCGAATTCATTTCCTATCCATATACTGACGACAACACGTTTACGAAAGCATGGCAGACTATAAATAATACCTAAGTGTTCTCAATACAAATGCAAGTAAACAGAAACAAGTAAGTTTTATTTGAGTTATACCTGGATATCGTACCCTAACTACTGTTGGATACCTACATAATCTTGAAATTCAAATGAAGAGCATCCGGCCAATCCAATGTCTAACGGAGGTGGATGATGCAGGTATCACAATTGCATTACTCCAATGAACACTGTGTCTCTTATGTAGGTACCTACCTAGTTCATGATGCGGAAGGCAGCAGCTACTACCTTAGAGGGAGGTAGTGATTATAAAATGTAGCGTAAAATAAGAGGTAACATTTAGTCATGGATTCTGAAAATATTTAAACCTATGCAGGCACGTAGTACAAAGTAAAACTGGACGTTCATGAAGAATTGAGGATGAAAGAAATGGTTACAGTGAAACCAAACTGTATTTACTTAAACCCGTAATCGTAATAATCGTGGTTCCTTAACGCGTTAACCTACTTGGCATTGCTTTTCTTAGACGTTGACCTCAAATCAAAATTACATCGATTTAGGAGTTGTTTAGCGAACGAATTAATGGTTGGTCAGATATACAATATGTTAAAACACAGAAACTTCAGGTTTGCCTGAAATTTCATGGTGAAAATAAACAAAAATTGTGAGTGTTTAGGTATTATTCGCTCATTCATATCTTTGTTTACTAATGTATCGGATAAAGGTCAGCTGCTGTGTTTTACAGAGTTCATGGCAGTATTCACGAATAGACTTGATTATTTAAGTCAAAACCTTCACATTTATTGAACCAATAATGTCTCCTTGCGTCCCAATTTTTTCACATTACCTAATAAATTAGTACGACCTAGTTTTGGTAGATGATTAAGTGAGGTCATGTCTCAATTTCTAGGTCTGTATGATAGCAGGAAATGTACATTTTCTTATGTTCGCGACTTCGCTCTTCTAAACGTAGGACATCCTGTAGTTGTTGAGTTTGCGAGTCATCATGACGGAAACGATGAAAGTAGACCAGGAACGCTGGTATAACTTAAATCTTGGCGGCGTAACTTAATAAACCATTTAACCGTACTAAACTATAACAGCAGTGCAGGCCGGGGTTTAAAAGATTTTGGTAGATCCGAGTGCCCAACACTAACGGAGCTTACCTATTTTAGTTGAAAAAATGTGGCCTACCCCAAGTTTTTGTTTTTTGCTTGTACAGACGCCAGCACATCAAGCTACCCGAAACTGAAAAAAATTCCCAATCAACCTTGAACCTAATGCTTTAGAGATAAAGTTGAAAATCTATTAAAGACATTTGACAGATTGCAGTAGCTTGATGTGCTGGCGTCTATACATGTATTTTTATGTAAATAGTATATGTCTGTCGAGTCCATGTTATAGAATTAGCCGCTCTCACGACAGGCACTCGTGTCTGTCGTCTGGGTCTGAGCAGCTGAACGTCCAAACAGGAGTTTGGAAGGCTCATGAGTTACACGTGGCGTTCTGTTGTATACTTAGCCCAAATGGAATAAGCCACGAATCTATTGTTTAACTTAGGAGTTAGGACCATACACCGTTAAATTATAAAACTGATCCCCTGACATATCAACAAATCATTTCAATACTTAGTTTAAAAATCAAGATCAGAAAATCGAATAAGATCGGTTAGAGAACTAGTAAGATGGGCCGATAATATTTAAACCATCATCGATACTGTTATGGTAAAAGGAGATCAACGTCGAAATAGTAGAGACAAGCGCGATTCCTGAGAACAAAAATTAGTCACAGCTTTGAGTTATAATAACAGTTTACTCCAATAAAAGATAGACGCCGTCTGTGGTCCATAGATGGGAAATGAAATATGAGGAGTTTAAACTTTCTATATCAAATAAGTCAGTTTTATATATAAAATAGAAACGTTTACGAACAATATACTTGTCAAGGTTAGGGCTACAGTTGTGGATCAATGCAAATTATCGGGCTACTTTGTCATCGATCCTAGCCTACTAAGAACTGTTAGGTGGAAGGGGTCATGCATCATGTCATGTTACTGTTTCACCGTCACTCAGTCGCAACATCCAGCCAGTAGAGTCAGTTTCAAATTATTCTACTTATTGCTATTGCTGTACCGTCAAAAGTCGCACCTACCGTAGTCGTATTACCTATATAACTATTTGTGATATCAACGCAACAAACAACCACATTCTGTTTTAACAGTTTTCTCAGCTGTCCACCTAGCCACCTAGTTAGTATTACCGTTATCTTATAGTCTACATTCCTTGCTTATTTCAACCTTGACATTAGCCAGAAGCATCGTCAACATGATGGTCGTAAAACAGGAACTAAAGTCAAGCTTGTTACATTTTGGCCAGAGTTGATAAACAGTTTTATTTACAAACCTCGCTTGGTCATCGTTGGTTATTATTAGATGCTACTTAGGTAAATGCATCGCTCCATGTCGCCGTGATGATGTCATACGAACAAACAAACATTGAATGTGGTACAATAGTGTCCCTCTCCCTGCCCACGTCACCTGGGTGCGCCGAATCTACGTCCACTGTCCACCTACATTACGCTACACTGTTAACGTGATGACCTGAGAGAGAGATACTTTCTGCCACGATCAATATTGTGCCTAAAAGTTTATCAGGCGATAAGGATCATTCAGTTGGTTTAAATTAAAACACTTGATAGAATTTAAAGATTCTTCTCTTTCTCTACCGAAGGCTTAATCTGCGCGTGGCTGAATAATCGAATAACTAATATTTATGGACAGACAAGGTTAGGTCTGTGTCTACCAAACCAAGCAACCAATGTTTTGTTTGTAAGGTTACAAAAAACTTAGGTAATTTTCTGAAGTTTCCTGGCAACAGAAAATACGGAAAAAAGTAAAATTGAAAACAAACTTAAGTTTAAAAGGCTTCAGTGAAGTCTGGCGTAATTAAAATAGCAAAATGTTTGCTTTGTTGAAAATTGTGTACACCCTAGTGACAGGTTGAGGGTGGCTCGCACTGCTCCCCTCGAAAAATCACGTTTTTCTAGTTCCCTTTTCATACGTATTTGTTTTTTTTTTTAATTTTGGTTATGCAACAACCCTTTTGCCTCTTGATAAATCATGAACCTTTTAAGTTATGCAATTAGTAACTTCAATAGAATTAATTATCGGTAGGTACGACTTGTGTAAGAGTTGTTGATTTCTTATGGTTTCATATTTAACTACTGGAGTTTCGGTACCCGTACAGCATAAACATTATTATACTTGGCTTGGCGCCGCCTTTTAAATGTTTCAACTTTTACAAGTGATACGTCATAAATTGTATGTCCACTAAAAGCCACAAATGCCAGGATTACAGATTGCGAAAAAATATATTTCATCGAGTTTATCGACTTGACTTTATTTAAGTTACGAAATGTCTTTGGTGTGCACATTGCGTTACAAACCAGCTTTTGCTTATGTCATTAAAATAGCGAAACTGTCACAAAATGTGTCCTACAGTGTTGTACACGTTGTATAACGCGTGTTAAAATTAAGAACTTAGCAAATGATTTAATTTATTCAAAGTTAAATTGTTCCATTTAGATGTTATGCACACATGCAACATGTTTTAGTAATCACGGAAGTTGAACAACAACAAACATATTCGATCCCACCGGAAATAAATTGTAATGAATCAGCCGTCCACTTTATATTTATAAGAGAAGCTGTGCCCTGCGGTTTTACCCGCCGTTTCTCTATTTGCTCGGCTCCTACGGGTCGTAGCGTATTGTTAAATAGCGTATAATCTTCCTCGAGAATTGGACTATCATATGAAAGAAGTAGAAAAATAACTATTATAATTTATACATCAAATCCGACTGGTAGTTCCAGAGACTAGCACGGTCGCAAAAAAAAAACTATTAAGCTTTATTTTATTAGTTTAAATAGAAAAAAGATAAGTAGCTCCTGTAGAAATAGCAAAGTAAGCATTGTTCTTAAAATTTACAAATTTACTACCAGGTTTTTAAAGGTAAGAATCGTGCTATAGATAAATTTATTGCTGCGATGTGGCAACATGCTAGAATAAAATGCTCGACTTATACCATAGAATAATATTGTGGGGCGTATGTAGTTTACATTGTTATTAAGTTAAGAAACGGTACATTTTGGTGCAAGTGTGCGAAGTCATCATAGCAATGATGGATGGCCTATAAGACCAAGTAGTTACCTGTAATCTTCCAGTGCTCTAGGTAGTAGTATAGCATGACAACATTACGCATGAATACTTGCAGTTATATAGGTACCTCAGCTAGACACGGTCTATTTAACAAACGTCTTTCTCCCTATAGGTGTTGCTAACATTTCCCTGTTCAGTCGCTCTCAGAAATACACTACGCCAATAAAAAACCTAACCCCGTCTTGACCGTCGCCGCTTCGCCGTCGCGTAGATACCTACATACACTTAGTTGTTTAGACTTTTTATTCAGTGATTGCACGAAGATGACATTGAAGTTAAAGTAATACACATTTATATCCACATTTTTAAAACCTGATTCGGTTGTTGCAAATAGAGGAATAAAATTTTGCTTATGTAACAACAGTCGCGTCATCCACCGCAATGTCGGTGTAACGTACCTACTGACACCTACAGACGAAACGGGATCACTCGCAAATTCAATTACAATCTGAGTGAAGTTATATCTTTATAAAAAATGTTCAACTAGTGTGAAACAATCTTAAAAGTTGATTCGTTTCGTCGGAGGAAATAAATTCCAAGGACCTTACTAGATTTAGCAAAGCGGTTATTATAAAGTTGTTAACTATTAAAATCTTTAAGTATGGACATCAGTAAACAAATATAAACCCTGACGGTTTCGTTTAATTGTGTTTTTTTTTATTGAGTTTTTGAGTTATGAGATGGACAGCGCCATCGAATTTCATAACGCGAAAATTTCCAACGATGTTCCTAGTTCGTCTAGGATGTTGGTTTGGTGTTTCTTGGATGAAGTGGATCTAGCAATAGATCATGTGGTCTTACGAGTAGCCAGTCCATTCTGAGCGAGACAATTGTTTTTAGTCGCATAAATGAAATTAATGCACGCTTCATGTGATGAATAAGACAGTTTTTAACAAAAACTTGAGCATTCGTGACAAAAACCATAGTTTAACAACTGGACAAATTGCACATGTTTCCGACTGACCTAAAATAGTATATTTTGATATAAGTGGGGGAACTGCAGTAACAAATCCCCACGCGTATCAAACGACGTTTTTCAATTCACTTTCGAAGAAATAAAATATTAGAACGGAATGTATTTTTGTCAGGTCTTTCGCCAGGTTGAAGAAGAAGCAAAGATATGAGGCCGCTAAACAGCCTAATATGAAAAATAGAAAATACAAATATTTTTTAATTTAGAACACAAATAAATGTTAATTTGTTCGTAAATATTTGTTTTAAATAATCGTGTTTATCGATTTATAAACACAATTTAAATACTTAAAAAACATTTACGCCGTAAAGACGCATAGCACATTGCCGAGATTTAAAAAAAACAAATACCTCCGACTATAGTCATTGAACCCATTTGGACTTGGTATAAGTATAATTATCTGTGGAAATTTTTATTTCCGTACGCGTGCGGAAAAAAAAAAATCCTCGTGTCTGAAATACATTGCATGTTGAAACTAATCGTAGTGTAATAAGACCCAGTTTTCGAGAAAGTATATTGAAAAAGGAATTTCAAAAGCAAATAGTTGCACTTTCTCCTAATAATAATTTAATGAAGAAATCATCTGTCAATCGAGTCATTTAATCAATTAATATGAAATAGATTATGTCTGCAACATTTTGGATGTTCTGAATTGTTAAGATTGTAGGACATTCTGGTCTAAAACTTTATTCGACCAAGTCAACTCTAATTAGAGAACAAATACCAACCGATGCAGAACCAGTCGAAAATGCTAAGTGACAAAAGCGGTTCGCCAGTTTTGCGATTCTCCGAAACTGTTCCATCTGTACGGTATGGACTCAACATATACGTATCTGGCAGACTAATCTTGCGCAACGTAACATGTGTATAAGCATCCGTGGAGAGGAGGTTATCCGAGATTGCTTGTAAAACTACCCATTCTGACTTGAAATTGTTATCATAGAATGTCAGCAGTAAAATTTATCACGCCGCCGTAAATATTGCACTGACCGATAAAATGCGTTGTACTGCAGCTTTTCATCAAATACTGAATAAAGTTTTCGAATGGGTCTACGTTTTTGATGACAGTCAGTCATGGGCCAATAGGATCTTTAAAGACTTCTATAATTTAGGTAACTTTAATCGTGCCACAATTGTTTGTGCTTATTCAGGCAGGAGTCAGGAATAGTTTGGAATATTGTTTACGTTTTAAGGGCACAACAATTCATTTAGAGGCATACATTTTCGAAAAAAAAAGGTAAAAAGAATCCGTCCCGGACGAGATTCCTGCGTTATCCCGAATATGTAGAGGTAAAACGGGTAAATTTGCCGAGACAATAATTACTTTTTAATCAGCGACGGAAGATGCTTCTTAGTTCTCGGGGGAACCGATCACTGTGTCAGCCTTATACCTATTCCGAGTTAATATTGCCAGGATACACACAATAGTTAAATTAAATTGCATATAGCGGACCGCAGACTAGAACAGCGACGTTGAATAAAATCAGTTGCTTCCTTTATAGCACGTGTGAGAAACGTTATGGCTCGTTCTAATTAGCTCAGTAACGATTGCAATCATGTGTACAGACTGCCACTGACGCAGTGCCGCAGCAGCAGTAACGATACTCGCCGGGCTCAGCTGAGGGGACTGACCTTTCCCTCACCGTGGAATACTATTTCACTTACATTCCCACACATTTAATCTTGATATCATCAAAAACAGTAAGAGCGGGTTGAGTGATGCGCTCGACGCAAGGATTTCAAATGCCTCTTTAACATTTTTTAAACTTTACTGAACCAAATTTCATTTCTGCGGTTGCAATAAGGCACCCAGATTTTTTTATGTAAAAGGATGTAAGTTAAAAACTAATAAGAAGAGACAAAAGACGTATTTTTAACAGAACCTACCTACATAAGTGATAAGCAACTTACAACTGCGAAAATAGCCTCGGATGATGAACTCGCCGCTACCAGCTATTATATAAATTATTATAACATTCATAATGTTTAGCACCACAGCGACGACGACGGTAGCGCGCCCCTAAATACTTATTTCAGTTTACTGAAAAGGAAGTAAACTAACTAACTCCTATTGAAGGTTTCTCCGTTGTCTTGGTTATATGATTCAATACATCCGTATGTTTACCCGCAGACAGGAGGTTTTCAGACGCTATAATTATGCCTGAAAACCTGAGTTTTGGAATGGGATCGAGGCATCTACGTTGCGTAACTATGTAGGTACTACCTTGACAAACCATTCTGGTGGTTATATCATCTTAGAACTTAGGTAGACGTCTCGCTGTATAAGCACGAAGAGCTTTCCTTCAAACTCTATTACGTCATGTCTAGCCCCTTGTCTCGGGTCCTCGACTAGCGCGCTCATTAAAGGAGTACTATTCTCAAACGTGACATGATGACAAGACCACATAACAAAACATTGTGTAGTTTTTAACCGACTTCCAAAAAGAGGAGGTTATCAAGTTGACTGATTTTTTTTTTTGTGTATGTTCAGCGATATCTTCGCCAATTGTGAACCGATTTTGATAATTCTTTTTTTGTTTGGAAGAATATTATTCAGCGGTGGTCCCATTTACATTTGGTGAAGATCTGATGCTGATTTTCGGAGATTTGCAATGGAACTCTTCAATAAAAGACAGCAATCTGTCGCGATGGCTGCAATCGCTTGGATGTTCATTGTTTACACAACATCATAACATAACATTACACCTGAATGCTCTGAGATGTGTACAGTCTACAGTACACTCACATTTCAACAGTTTGGTATGTTAAGTTCCATTTCACTGGGGCTAAGCCTATTACCATGACATTAGCTATTATAATGTATTGTTAACGGTTTACTAATGTTTCACCAAAATTCCTTTAACAATTTTTAACCGACTTAAAAAAAATGAGGAGTTTCTATGTTCGACTGTATGTATTTTTTTTTCTTGTACCTATTGTTCACCGGTTTCTCCGCCAATTGTAGACTGATTTTCATAATTCTTTTTTTATTCGAAAGCCTATACTCCTGAGGTATATACTCCTGGCCTATTGTCACCAAATCAGAATCTGATGATGGAATCCCAGGGAAATCGAGGGCAAACCTCAAATTTTATAGGCACGTACAATGTTTTTCATATACTCTCTAACGCAATTCAGATATTTGTGCCTGGTAATCATCATCTCATGTTTCTGAGCTGATGATGGAAGTTATAAGTCAGGATCAGATGATGGAATCCCAGTAAAATTAAGGGCAACCCTTAAACTTTATGGGCATTGTTTGAAACAGTATACTTTCCATGTGATCCCATGGTCATCAGGTCAGGATGTAATGATGGGATCCTGGGGAAATCGAGGGCCTCTCCAAATTTTAAATTATCGATAGCTTCGATAATTGTGAACCTATTTCGACGATTTTTTTTTTAATTTGGAAGAATATTGTTCCGCGGTGGTCCCGTTTAAATTTGGTGAAGCTGATCTTCGGAGTTATACAATGACTCTACCCTTCAATAGTAGACAGGAAATCTGTCTTGATTGCTGAAAACAATAAACATCCAAGCGATTGCTTGGATGTTTATTGTTTTCACAATATCATAACATAACATAACGGCTGTATGCTCCGAGGGGTACGCAGATGCGTACAGTACACCCAGATTGCGACAGTTAGATATTAACTACCATTTTATTGGTGATAAGCCTATTACCATGAAATGTATTGTGGACAATGAAAAATAAATGAACAAAAAAAAACAAAAAACTTTAAAAACACCAAATAAAAGAATCTGAAAAATCTAAAAAAAACCTCTAAAAAATCAAAAAAATCTGAAAATAACTTTAGCTACAGAAGTCGGTGACAGAAAAAGTAAATCAAACAAACAAAAGTAACCGAATTCAGAAGCTAAAGTTATTTTTCACTTTTCTGTGTTTTTGAAGTCGGTTTTATTTTATGCAAAAAAGATTTTTTATATTGAATTAAAACTGCTACTGTATGTTTTTGTGTAAAGCTCAAATATTTTTATTGTTAGTCGTATCACTTCACAGCTGACAAAAAACAAGTTCAAATTCACCGAATCGATGATAGCACCAATAATTAATTTCTCATTAAACTGTTTATTTGACACAGTTAAATTGTGTCCAGAAATTCATGCTTAGTTTTACAGCTTAATGTAATTTCCCAAGATGTTACTTACATACTTATTTCTGAACTACTCGCAGTTTCAGCCAAGTTGCTACAGAATCCATTTCAAGAATTACTACAACTGAATAGAAACGTAAATTGGGAAGTTTACCAGAGCTAAGTCCAAATAATTGGAAATTTACGAATACAAAAAATCTACAGTTAGGTATCTATTTAGGTTCTAGGTAGACAAAGATTATTAGATAGATAGATAGATGTTCTGAGTAGAAACAGCAAATACATAGGTAGGTACGAATTATTATTATTATTATTTTTATTTGCCTGGTATGTCCCACTGCTGGGCAAAGGCCTCCATATCCTTCCAGGTACTCTTCTCCTGCGCCACCTCGAACCAGCAGTAACGAATTATAATTTAGTAAAATTCAAGACAGATAAAAATGCATAAAATGTAATATCATGCGTCTCATTTATTTTTACTTACACAAGATAGATAACTTAACTTTTATATATATGTTTTGTAAAAAAATATATCCAAATAATTATATTGTTTATGTACCTACCAACCCTGAAGTAGCCAAGCGATCCAAGCATTGATTTCATGATTTTGTTTCAGCCGCCGACATCACTGAAAAGAAATTTGTGAGTTTCGTTCGTCTTATGAAATTCTAGAAGAAAAAACATATGAGGTAAGAATTTACCTTACTGTAAGTACTTTATGTATGCCTGTGTCCAACCCTAGGTTTTGTCCTCCTTCAGAAATCACCAACTAGTCATTTGCACTGCCATACGTAGTTACAGGGCCAAACTCACCCAGTGGTTATTTAAGTGGGCATCAAGCCAAACTCTGAAGAGTAGAAAGAAATTATTGGACCCAAATAGACATGAATTGACACATGCCTTATACCACCAGCAGCGGTTGGGCAGTTTGATTAAATTTTATGCATTAACTAGCTTATGCTCGCGGCTTCGTCCGCGTGTAGTGCGGGAATTTCCCACTGGATCGTTATTCCGGGATAAAAAAGTGCTATTCCAGACTGTACTAATCTATCTCTGTTCCAAATTTCATCCAGATCCGTTCAGAAGTTCTGGCGTGATTGAGAAACAAACATCCATCCAAACTTTAGCATTTATATTATGAAGTAGTAAGAAAAGAAAGAGGCAAGTTGAAAATGGCAAAATAGTAGGTACTTATAAGTAGTAAACACACAAACGTAATAAAATGACCTTTCATCGTCTTGTTCTTGTTTTTGTTTTTAAAAAACAAAACTCGTACCTACACGTCAATAACTTCGATAAAATATCATGTTGGTTTGTGACCTGTTGTAAGAAAGATTTGATTCCAAAGTAGTATCTATTCTTGAGTATCGCGATGATAAATAGTATTTTAATCTTATCTAAAATTATTACGCTACTATGCCAATGCAGAGTTATCGATAAATCCCAAGATAGTATCTCAGGACCTACATACTGGTGGTCGGTGGTGTATAGTAACGAACTTGAAAGAAAATACACATTTTTGTACTCGAAATCCTGAATAGTAAATCATAGAACAGGCGCCAACGAGATGATGTACACACTATATTTAGATAATTATATAAAATCATGCGTGCGTAATTATTGTTTGACCTTGGCAAAGGCAAGATGTGGAACAATAGTGATGTGAGCTCATTGGTGCATGTCCAGTGCATGTCGTAATGTCTAAATTGAAACATCAAGTTCTTATTTGTGAGTGAACAACTAACGATGTTTAGCCACAGTCAATTTCACGATACAACTTTAAAAGCCAGTAACGAAAAATAAAAATAAATTTGTTACTCATCTGCAGCATTTTCAAGTTTTAATCAGCTTATAAATAGTGAGATACCTAATGTGAGATCAAGTTTTACCAAAAGCAACGCCTCATAAGATTCCTAAAAACAGTTTGAATAATATTCGATGTATTTATCTGCAGTTATAAAAATAGATTGGAACTAGGCAGAGCTTACGTAGGCACGAACCGACGTAGCACGCGAATCTCCGCTCATTCAAGATCAAGGTTGAAATCTGTTAAACGCACGGAATAGTTTAACGATCAATTAAAGTCACCAAGCTGCGACGCAATTGACAGCTACTGAGCATTACATTTGAAATCAATAATAACGAACATGCAAGCACACGAATTAAATAGTGCTCCTAAAATGTTGTAGCTGTTAAAGAGATTTTACAGCATTACATCACATGGAAGAAGCACATCGCTTCCGACCAGATATTATTATGGAAGAAATTAAGTACCTATTCTAGGCGTGCCGCTAGGTCAAGGCAAACGAATCAATGCAGGTACGCATACACGATACTATACTTATCGACTTTTAGTGCAAAAAAGTGCCATCAAGGCCAAAGTAATTTAATGGGTAGCAAATGTGGCTATGCACGTCATCATTTTCAACCTAGCCAATGCATAGTACATAAAGATGGATAGCGTTGTAACATCGTGTTTAAATTCCACTTCATCGATAAATAGTTTTCAGAAAGCTCTTCCAAAAAAAGAATTTTAGACCCACACAATGCGTTATATGCTTTTAGTAAAACTTTACTGGCCCAGCCCAGCGTTTATGCATTATCAGAAAAATCAGCTTAATTAACTCTTCAGAATCCCCCAAGGTATAGGTAAAGTTAAGTTAAAATACAAAACGGCTGCGACTACGTCCAGTCTACGACTAAGTAAGTAGGTATTAGAGAGGATAGCTTGACCTATCTGGACGCAAACCACTGGGGAGAACCCGAATCCGGGAACTCCAAAATGAAGAAATGCATATTTTTTTTTGTACGGGGGTTTACGGGGTGACTGCTATCACAAGTCTTGAATTTCATTACCAGTTCTGTTTTATAAGCTTGACAAATAAAAGAATTGTGTTCTGGTTTGTCAAGTCTAGACTAAACTATTCAAGATACAAAACTAAGGTGTTCTCCCAAATTGATTGTCAATGTTTGTTAAAGTTATTCAGATTAAACAATGATCTCCAAACGATCTATATATTATTATAACAATCATCTTTCAGATCTCTACAGAGTGTCGAGCGAGACATAAACCACGTTGTGACTGACATAAGAATAGGACGAAATTAATTTTGTGAATATGGGCAGTGTTACTACACAAGTTTGAATCTGAGGCGTGAATAAAAAGCTGTGAGATTACATGTGGTTAAAGAATAGAGAGTAGGCAGCAATGCTGTCGTACATGGTCCCAGTAGAGGAGAAGCCGCCACCGGCGCCGGGCAAGGGACGGCTGGCGCTGGAGCTGGTAGGCACTGTGGGCAGCCCCGGCAGCCCCGAGTCGGCCGCGCGCCGCGCTCGCTCCGCCATCACTAACATCTCCAAAGAGTCCTCGACCAGCTCGTTTGCCAGCGATCTCACCATATCATCTTCGACGCCCACTGGTGCGCACGATAAACCAAAGCATAAACTTCTCGGAAATGGAACCAAACACACCACATTGAAGAGGTAAGCTGTATAATAATCATAATTTTAATGTGTTTAATTTACTTACTTTATTTTGTCTTCCAAATTAATGCCCATAAAATATGCAAAGGTCACATGCCTCGAAACATGGAATTGCCACGCCGCCGCCGCCGGCAGCGGTTAGAGATGGCACATGAAAGCAGCTAGTACATTGTTCGCACAAGTTCTGAACAACAAGTTGCGAACTGTTTCCAAAGTCGTGAACGGTGACACGCTTAATTGGTACCTATGGAAAGTGTTAACTAAACCGTATCAAACAGCGGCCGCCGCGCTCGGAGGCGTCTCCATGCTCTGTGTCATCACTGTATCAGAACGAACCATTGTAGAACATGGTACTCTTTATTTTAAGCCTGCAGAGGCCACCACTACCAAATAAATCCGATAAACTTGAATACCTCCTCTACTGAGTTTCAAGCTCGGAAGCTCGGAGCCGGCGGTATCGAAAGTGAGTTAAAATCCGATTTACCCAAGATGAGGTGCGCAGCAGAGAGTTACTTAAAAAAATAGATCTTAATTAGCAAAATCTAAAGCTGAATTTGATTTGTATCAGACACTTATAAGAGCTTATGTATCGTGTTACGGATTAAACAGCGAAAATGGATTGCGATATAAAAAAGAACAGTACCTACCTAATCTAAAATCGTTGCGTAAAATTAGAGCGTGGAGTGAAATTGGTGGTTTGTCTGTCATGGGAAGATGAATTTGTGGTGTGTAATCGAAATTTAAAAGCCCTATTCTTCTGGTATTCATTTCTTCTTTACTATCCCACTTTGGCTTTGAAGATTGCGAATGGTTAGATGTTATCCTGAAAAATGTGATCGTTAGATTTCGATTCGCAGCTTCCACGCCTCAAGAATACTTCGGTCAATTACCCACACTGCGTAAATACATAGCTCTGACAATAAATCTATTAATTATAACTTATTCTGATGCAGTATTGACTAGTAGACTATTCTCTACCATAACAAAACTCCTCCTTTCGTGCGTTGTTTTGCCTATCTCATTGATATGTGAAGGTGTACTTATTATTGCATTTGATCAAGATCAATGCACCTTTAAAAGGAATTTATTCTCGGTCTTCATTGCAAATTATACAGCTACATGCGAATATCACGTAGGTACCTACCTAAGTGATTTCAATCTGAATATAAATGTACAATCGTATCATCTGAAAATATCAACATTTAAAGTTTTACTGCGGGAACTCGTTTATAAAACAGTAGTAAACGCAAGCCACTGGGGCATACGCTAATCATATAAATGTTGTGATTTTTAATTGCTTTGCCAATTATCCGCCGCAGCCGATTACGTGGTGTGAATTGCTAGAAAATTGTTTATACATTCAAAGTGTGGAATGAACGCATTCTTAAATTATTTAATAAAAGCAACATCAAGTGATTATTGTAAAGTTTAATTTCAAAGATCTGTTGCGTTTAATTTTTATAAAAATATTTAACCAATTACACAACTTTATTACAGTAAATATAATAAATAGACTGATTTATTTCTTCACACCCGTGTATTCCGGGTCTTCCCAGACGTCAGGCAGGCGCAACCGCGGCTTGTGTAGCCACGATTGGTAAATTTCTAGGCGGCAATTAGGCCTGTGAAAAAACAGCTATGCACTGAAACGGAATCATTTACTTTTCATAAAGTGTTCCACACAGCCTACTATATGAAGAATACTTTGCTGAGCCCGGCAGCCGCTTAATACAGCAGCCTTTCACGTAGATTGCGAGCGTGCTTCCTTGTGAAATGTCCATACATGAAAGGCGTTTATTTCGGCCCTTAAGGCACAGAGGCTTGAAAAAAATTTAAATCGTAATCTGAAATGCCCTGGGATTGGACAGTTAGAAACAGGTACGTATGTTTAACTCTGAATTTAATGAATTTGCGCTGCTTTAGAGAGAAATTCACATTGAAATCGTTTATCCGTCCATCCGTAATTCCGTACCCAACAATCAGAAAGTGTGTTTTAGATGTTCCGTCAAATCTGTATCATAGTTGTTGTCCAATTTTGTAATCGATTAACTTAGACTGACGTGTAAAGTCCTGTCTATGATGAACTATTCAGCTAATAAATATGACCTTACTTGCTAGCGAGCCATCCTATAACTCCAGTAGACGTGACGGGAACAGGTTTCAGGGATTTCAGTTCCTCTGTCTTAATTTTGACCTGAGAACGAGCAATAGCTGATGTCTCTAGACGAATCGCATCTGATTGGTTCATTAACTTCCTGACGACAGAAACACCACTTTTACGGTCAACGCCGGACCAACTTTTACAGTTGAAAACTAATTGATTTATGTACATTAAAGTGAGACGAAAGTAGAGACTCAACAATTTTAAAGGCATGTTATCGCGTAGTTTTTATTACAAAGTAGTTTCACTGCACAAGAACGATGAAGTATGTCCCTAGATATAGATCTATTATCTTTATTAATTTTTCGAATATACTATTTACATTTAAAAATATAAAAACTATATAAAAATCATTTATAAATATAAAAATAGGAGCCCATCTGTATCAGGAACAGGTTTCAACCTACTAGGTCAATACAGCTCAGGGCTCCAAAAAGAGAGTAAGCTCCTAACAAAGCGCGACGTGTCAAGAAATACGGGTCTCTGAATCAGGGCCCTGATCCAACCGCCCAGCGAGAGCCCCCTTAGGTGTTGGTCGAGACTCTTGGCAAGTAAGCCATTGGCCGACACGGCTATAGGCAGAATATGATCGCTGAGTCCACATCCCACATGTCGACAACCTCGCCTGGAGTTTGACCCAATTCAAGATACTTGAATTGCTTGTCTTAGTAGGCTTTCATCATCATCATCTGCCTAGCATTTTTCCAACTATGTTGGGGTCGGCTTCCAGTCTAACCGGATGCAACTGAATACCAGTATTTTACATGGAGCGACTGCCTAACTAACCTCCACAACCCAGTTAGTACTGGGCAATACGATACCCCTTGGTAAGACTGGTTGTCAGACTTTTTGGTCCGCTGACTTAACGACTGCCAAAGATCTACAAAGGATACCCGGGACCAACGGCTTAACGTGCTTTCCGAGGCAGAGGAAACTCGGTATGTAACGGGTGGTCACCCATCCACAGACCAACCTAGACAAGCACGGCTTAACCTAAAGATCGCCCCGAGCGGCTGTTATTATTTAACCACGAGCTCCTCCTTTGTAGGCTTTCATCATGATGAATGAAATAACGACATGTAAGAAATAGGTAACCGATTTATAGAATTTAGGAACCGACCACTGCTTTCTTTTCAAGGTAACAAAAGCGGTCGATAACTAGCTTAGTGGGAACTTCATAATGATTAGTATCTACCTAAGTGTGTACCTACGTTCGACCACGACCTATAAATAAGAATTAGGTACCTTTACGTATGATATTCGTTACGTAAGCTATTATAGTAAATCCACCGGATAGAACCAACTTATGCCACTTCGCTCAAATTAATGTAGACCTATTAATGTGGTGGTCTAATGTGGCAATAATATAAATTAAAAAAAGGGATTCCAAGTATCTACTTAAAGCAGAATGTCCCGTAGACACATTAGTAGATCTAAATAAACTTCACTGGAGCTTTCTAAACATTTGAACAAAAATACTGAAAGGTCAACATTTTCTAAAGTATTGAAACAGATTTTTTTAGTAATTTCGTCTGTTGTAGAACCATTCGTGAACTAGGAACGGTCGTGTTCAACATTGGTTTCGCACGAAACTCCAGCGCTCATGATAAATTTGATCTCCATGGCGAATTCTGACGCTTTGTTGGGTATCTGGCCACTTGCGCTAAAGACACTTGGGCGAACCCACTTGCGTGAAAAACCACACTTGTGCAAATTGACGCGAATCCACTTAGACGAAAGATATTTGCGCGTATTTGCATTTTAATGGCCAGTCAGATTCCTCACAAAAAAAAAACGTAACATCACGCCCGATATCCATGACGCAAAAAAAATGTCTTTTCTCGCAAGTGTCTTTCGCGCAAATGTCCTAGCTTCGTTTTGTTGCAGTATTGCTGTCTTGCTGCATTAATAGTTGACAGTGTGGAAGTAACGCTAAATTAGTAGGTATTTAATGCGAATATCGTACACGGGTAACATACGTAGGGATGCAGACATCAACAATCGATCCGTGTTATAGAAAAGCCGTTAGTCATTCAGATACATTCCTTACTACTATAGTGGCAGCTATTACCAATTAACTTGTTCTAGTTTCAACGTAGTCAATTAGGTACCTATTACGTGAATTTAAACGCGTCAATCCTGTAACGTAACGTGCTTTGCATTAATTACGTAACTCACGTTTCGTTACGACGAGGAAATTTGCCCTTTACAGTGGACATACTATACTATAGTTTAGCTAAATGCAAAATCTCAAGAGTTCATATAAAATTAGGGATCACCTACTAAAACTGAAATTTGCACTAAAACACACGATTACAGTTGAACTTTTTTTTTACTTTAAATACTGCCACTGAATGAAATACTTAGCTGTATTAAGACTAGGTACTAAGAGTGCAGGTTATTTGCGTTAAAAAAATTAACTCTAATAAAAACCAGATTTATTCACATTTCCAAAGTAAAAAAAAAACGATCGGAACTAATGATGAAGATATCTGGGTTATGATAAAGATAGTTATTATAAATTTTTTTGTACCCATTTATTGATTTTATTTGACTCAAGAACCTACGTTCCTGAGTATAAATAATCTCTCATTATGTAATATTGTGCATGTGTAAAATGTGAATCTGAATATAGGTCAAAACCTAATTATGATGCAATTTTCTTCGGTAGAAAGCTTAACGCTAAGCCAGATTAAATATTGTACCTAGTACATAGGGCCGGCTGAAAATTGTCCCCATCTATATACATATTTATTGATAAGCGCAGATTTATATTTATTTTAGTCGTGAAGAAGTAGAGCTGAGAGAAGTAGATATAAATCTTCAAATTCACATGAAATAAAGCTAAGTCCTAATGCTGAAATAGTTGAATTAACACCGTGATATTAAAAAGCCAATTACTTTCACGATTACTTACACTCTTTAACCATCTCGGAACGACAACTTAAGTTGTTTGGTCGAAAGCAAGAAAATTACTTTACCTCTGCAGTAAAGCACTTGCTAAAAGTGGCGACGAAATGACTACGTAATTTACTGATCTATCTGCTTGTAGAAGCATCTCAAATTCTAGAGTTTACAGTCGTTAAGTTTGCTCATTAATATTGTTTATAGTCGCAGGTTCCAGAGATATAGACATAAGTAGTAGTATAAAATATAACAAATGGGAAAAAATGTATTTGCAAATTCCCCAATACATTGTTCCAATATGGATGAGATATGAATGATTTATTGAGGTATAAAATCATACTTTCTTTCATCAAGCAGCCAGCTCCATCTTTCGAACCACATCTTTCTGCAATTATCCTGTTTTTGCCATTGCGCTCGCATTTGAAACGCTTCCGTGTTTGGGTCATACTTCTGCGAAGTCATTGTTAACCTGTGAAGATAATAATTTTCGGAACCATTAAACGAGGTTCTATCTATAAAAGGCAAAGATCACAAGACATGGTCTCAGTATAGCAGCAAAACAAGGTACTGATCTGACTGAGCCGGGCAAGATGCCAACATCACGTCTTTGTTCAAGTGATGTTTGATTTTATTGAGAAACGTTAAATATGGTATGAGAGCAGAGTGCTGGAACTAGCAGCACTTAAGGGATCCTCTTTATACACTCGTGTTTTAGGTCCTTCATGAATTCTAGATGTGCCAGATGTGCTAGATGAACCTAACTGCAACACAACCGAAACAGTACACTGCATCCTGTGTTTTAGGTCCTTCATGAATTCTAGGTGTGCCAGATGTGCTAGATGAACCTAACTGCAACACAACCGAAACAGTACACTGCATCCTTTGTGTGCAAACAGAATAAATATTCAATTTAGAGTGTGTAGATAAGTTAATGAAAGAAACCGTTTGAAATATGATAGATAAGATTAATTGACTTACAGATAAATTTTAACTGTATCTGGTGCTGGTATAATGGATTTAGCAATTAGTTAACTTGAGGCAGTATTTAACTCAAATGGATAAAGATATTTCTGCACATAGACTCAAACTGGCAGGCCAGATATAAAAACCAAGCTTAGATTATTAAGTTAACAACGAGTACGACTCAGATCTTCGCTCTGCCGATGACATTGTGATAGTGTAAGATTCTGGAACACTTGGTCCTACACGGAATGCTGCCCAGCGTAAACAAAGTTTTGGGGCAGGTCGGGCCCGGCCTGAATTTGAGACTAATCTGAGTTAAAAGGTGATGGACCGGGTGTTGTGGAGCAGCTTGGCCTATGATGATTGAAGCTATAAGTATTAATGCATAATGTGTTCATTCTCCCTTTAGAAACGGGTAGGGTTGCCAACTGTACTATAATATATAGTATTGTACTATATTTCGGGTCTGCGTACTATATACTGTTGAAGAAATATAATATTATCAAACAAATATTTGATTTTAATTATTTATGAACAACTGAACGTACCTTTAAATTAACTTTTCACCGATGCCATAGCATGTATCCCAACTCATTTGTTAAAGTTTTTGTAGTCAGTTTACTGACGAAACTACAGGCCAAAACTGACAGCATATTTAAAAAAAAAATTGAAAATAACTTAAGTACCAATTTTATTTAAAGTAATTTCATTCCTGTTCTCTATTTCCGCCAGTTCGGCATTTTTGGTAGGGTAAAAAGTGTATTTTTGGTTATGAATTCGAAATGGCGAGAAGAAAGAAACGGAAGTAGTATCGCATTATAAAAGCTTTTAATTTACATCACCGAAGGAATGTGGGCAACCCTAGAAACGGGGGTTCACCTTAGGATAAATATTTAATAATATGCGCAAACTGAATAGCGAAATATGAATTAGATCTCTACTTTCATAATTGTATGCAACCTACCAAAGTAAAGGAATGCTAGAGGCTAAAGGCTGGTGTCAGTTATAGTTAAAGTGGGGCAGACTTCACTGAGAATGTTAAGTAGCACTAAGCCGCGGATCCGGAACTGTATTGAACGTAAAAATTACGTGACAATTGTGTTGCCTACTTGTCTAAAGGATAGAAAGTTTTTTTTATATTTTGGATAGGACAGTGATTAACAGAGTTACTAGAATATTACTTATTATACTAGAATTTTGTTACTAGAATGTTACTAGAATATAATTTTTTCGTTCAGTGTCAGGGTAGTTTTAAACCTACAATTCATTAATTATCATTATCACTATTCATAGGTAGCTCCAGCTTTCCTTAGCTACCGATTGAGTACGTTTTACCTGCGTAGCGACGTACCTTGTCCGGAATACTGGTAGCCAAGTGATACATGCTGCCCACATGACACGAGTAAAACTCAGAGAGTGCACTTTTTCGTGTCATGGCAACTAGCCCCAAGGAATAAAGGAACCTACCTTTTTATCACAGATAAATATGAGAACTTGGTATTTTAGTGACAAATGTTTGCAATCAAGGATTGACTTTTGTAGGAACTGATACTGCAATTCCCTTATAAATTCGAAAATGTGGTAAACTAGATTACATGAAATTCACTTGGTTTCATAAAATTATATTTACGAAAATTGCTCTGTAAATTGACAAGTAGATAAAGTGCCTGTCAATTTTTTGTTCCTGCCAGAATGTTTTACAAGAGGTTCTATTGCAAGTGCGTTACCCAAAGAGGTTTTATAGCGCTTACTCAAGTTTACATGCTATTCACATTTCAAGTACATAACTGTAGATTAACTTTTAGAGTTCAGTAACATACCGCCAGCTCACAATTTCGCACGGTGTCGTATAAGAGGAACGACCTCCATTAACATTTTTTCCCTCGCCAAAATACACAAAACATTGTCACTGTCAAGGAAATGTCAGTTCGTGCCAGTCAAATGAGTATCGTCGTATCGCGGGCTTTGAGGTTGATGAAATATCTTAAAAAATTCGATTTTATCTCGATGTCTAGCGAAGTCGCGGATGGCCTCCGATATCGGAGGCCATGAACAAAGCAAGACAATTTCCTGTGCGTTCGATACATCTCACTGATAGTGATATGCACTTTCACTGGAGGTATTTACTTAGGTACGATGCGGTACAATGTAAAGCATTTAATTTGTAAAGATAGAAAAGTTTACAAAAACTGCTTTGTAAGGTGTTTGTAATGGACTCGACACACATAGTCATCGAAATGCTCGGTCAGCTCGGTGGCTCTAGCGTGTAGAGCCCATAACGATTTACTTTGAACGACAGCAATAAATTGGAAATAGAACTATTAGCAACATGTAGAAAGCAACTTTATATGATAAATTAGTCACGCGTGAAGGAAAGCTAGTTGGGTAAAGCAACAGTAACAGAACTTATTAACAAACTAAACTAAACATACAAGATAGAGGTCGGTAGACGACTTGGTCCCGTATTCGACAAGTCGTAGGTATGTCTATATCGAGGGCTGGTTGGAGGAGGCACTGGAAAAGTGCTCCTGGAAGGAATTGAGAGAGGTCTTTGCACAGCAATTGAACATTGTATTCTAATGAAAAAAATACCTAGATAATTAAGTACCTTGTCTTGGTGTGACATGCCGAAAGATTTCTAATCAAAAGTCACAGAGAATAGAAAACAAATTGCAATTTGTTCCTGAATCTAACTGTGTTGTATTGAACTTAAAAATTGAATTATTAACGTTGTTTCGTTTTTGTAGGGTGTCGTTCGGCAGTTCAAAAGGGTCGATGGTGGAGACCCTAATCTACGAGAGTCCCCTACAAGAGGAGCCGGAGAGCAGCCCGCCGCCCAGGGTGCAAGAGACGGCGTTCCCCTACACGCCCATAGAAGACGAGTACGTTTTGTTCTTTTGAGTATGTTAATTATTCATTTTTGTTCCGAATTCACGCGAACGTTTTTTTTTTTTGCGTTTTTTTTTTCTTTCAAAAATGTATTTTTATTATTTTTCGTTTTATACCGTCAATTAGTATGACTTTGATAACATTGTGGATGTTTTTTCTCATCGTCGTACCTACCTACTCAGGCTTCTATTGTACTCCCACAAGGCAATTTATTTCTGTATTTACAGCTAGGTAATAGGATTTACTGAAAGCATGTACCTATGCAATACTTACCTATGCATAAGCAACAAACTCGAGATTAACATGGCCAATACCCATGCAGACCTAATAAGCGCATGATTCTCGAACGCACTGGCCTGACAAATTCAAATGGGCATGCATTAATTAAGAACACCAATTGACCGAAATGCATGAACTTTATAGGAATTTGGCACCTTTTACCATAATTTAAATGCCATTGCACTTACGATTTCGTATTCTAAGTATCTACCTACTCTCATTTTGACAAATTATAAATTAGATAATTGTGCCTAGGGCCTATACAGTGAAAAAGAACTTTAAAGTATTTTCATGTAGAATATAAACTTGTAGGTACCTATTTAACAAATATAATAGGACGGATATCTACACGATCCAAAATGCCACGACGCTTATCTAATAAAGTTTCTCGCAGTCGCAATGTAATAAGCTTCCCCCAACCACCCAATACACGGTGCATAGAATAGCATAGATGAGCCCCCTCGGTTCCGCCATCAATAAAGTGCATCAAATCGTTGTCGCTCTTTTTTTATTTTCCGTAATTAACAGCT
This sequence comes from Noctua janthina, assembly GCA_963576755.1. Lineage (NCBI taxonomy): Eukaryota > Metazoa > Arthropoda > Insecta > Lepidoptera > Noctuidae > Noctua > Noctua janthina. The sequence goes on along the minus strand of OY755050.1, from coordinate 14,208,369 downwards.
AACAGGCACAAGCTATCTATGTTGAACGATCTCTTCACCAGACATTATCGATGTAGGGGATCTATTTTTTAGTTAACTTGAACAGTTTCAATGACTGTCATTGTTACGCCTATTTACCTATTTATTTTTGGACTAACTGGTCTTTTGCGTATTTGATCCCATACCTACATCCTAGTAACAATACTCAGACATCATGAAAACCATAATAATAGTGGAAATACACATAGGTCAGGTGGGCCTCAAACTTTATAAAGGCACCTCCAAGTGATTGTGCTCACGGTGTTGTTGTTCGCGAAGACGCGCAATTACCTCTTCAAACGCAACTAGCGCTGCTCTTTCAGTCGCTTAGACGACGAAAAACGAAAACCTAAAATAACGCCGTCTTTGTAGGCCCTAACAAGTCTCTCTATAATGACTAAAATAAAAACTAGGTACCTACCTACTTATCTTTTTATTTTAAGCTGATCAAAACCTATAAAGAAGCATAAATAAATTTTCGCATTTCACCTTGCAACGGCACATCAGCAGGCAACGATAGGTACGTTTTAGGAAGTACACATATTTTGAACAATTTGTATCATGAGTTTGTTTGTTTATTAAACTCAATCAAGCACCCTCTTTTAATTAACACGGTAGTTGCCAAATGGACAAAGCCAAAACAAAACAATCACAGGCAAGTCTTTATCTACCTGTAAAAACTATAGGTAATGTTATTTATGACATAATGCACATTGCAAGGGGTCCATCGCTATAAAATAGCAATCAAGTGAAACGGTGGATGTAATTCATTGATGTTGAATGTTCTACGATGTTCCTACCTCAGCTCAGGGTTAGAGGGGAAAATAATAATTTATTCGGTATGCAATCCGTATCTGTATAAATGTAGCGCCATCTATTGAGCTACTAAGTAAAACAATTCGTATCATTGTAGCATTCAGTTAGTCATAATACTGACATTATTATTAATTAATTAAAGATTGTCATATGTTTTGTGCAAAAATATTTTATAAATTCAAAGTAAGAAAAGTGACAGCTATAATGATGTCTCGTTTAAATGTTATCGCGAACGCTAACATTACGTCACTGGGCGAGCTGACTGCGTGCTCCGCTTGCTTCGTTCCGTTCCATTCCATTCGCCACGGAGCCGCGCGCGACTTCCGAGATCGATGTAGTGGGAAACATTTTTGTGAAGCGTCGAATGGACTAAACCCTACACAAGTACACAGCGTCAACTGCGCCGATGTTTTTATTGACTTGTTAAGGCAGTTACTTAAATAAATTCAGTGTTTATTAATCAGTAAAACGTGAACAGTGTTAACGTAGTGTGTGGATACTTTCAAGGTATGTTATTTACATTAATCACGTCATATTTGTTGTGCTGCAAACTGGGTGTTCACTTGCCGATGGTTTCCTGAAATAAGATTGCGCACAGATTAAAAGTATGAATTTAAATGCAATGATCCTTCTTTTGGTCTGTGTTAACGTCGCGAAAAGCGTGAACTTGAGTTGATTTGTCTTTTCATATCTCGAGTTTTGTGCGGATAATTCGGTCACAATGACGTCATGAGTACTGATTTATAAACATAAAACGACTTACGGTTCCATCCAGCAGTCGGGAACACAAGGTCATTACTCAGCACGTACCTACAAGTAGTAAACATGCATTGGCAATCGTTTTAAAAACTCTATTTTTAATGACACCATCAGTGGTCGACATCATTCATTGAGGGCCCGCCCTGTGCCGCTTCGAGGCCATAACAGGCAGTTCGTCTCGTGCACCAATTAGGCACATCAATTTCTTAACAGCTTGCTGATACTTAGGCCATTTCACTTGCATTCTGTAGTGTAAAATCTGTACAATTTCTCTGCATGTTTTTGAGACTTCTGGCTAATTGTAAACAATGACCTAAGTTAGGCCTAATAAAAACGTTTTGGATTTAATTTGTATTCTGAGAAATGTATTGAAAGATCAGGAAACCATTAAAATCAGGAATGCATAAATAGCCTGGATGAACCCCACCCAGAAACTCCTGAAAATTATTTGCATTGCCTACATGTAAGACTGCATAGCTTCTGACCTACATCAAGCATCACATACTAGTATCCAATTAAGTCACATGATAGATAATTGCCAATGTGAATAGAAACCTGTTGTGCAGGCCGTACTGTGATTTAGAATTTAATGTTCCTACTGGCTTTATACCTTTACTTCTCTAAAAAATCCAAGAGTCAATGATAACTCAGAAAAATACTGTTACCAGATTATATAATATAATATGAAAGGGTGGAGACATTTCTTTTTTATAATTAAAAACTCTTTGTTTGGTGTCCCAGTTATGTGATTGTATTTTTGTAAACAAAAAAGTAAAAACATGTGAAAATTTTGAAGTGAAGGCAGCATAAATTGGACTATCAGTAATTTTATTTGACAAATTTATTTTTAAATGTTTAATGTGACTAATATGACATTTGTAGAAACTGAGTTAACATTGTATGTGACCTTGGGACTATGTCAATTAAGCAGAGCGATGATATTTCTCTATTTTTACCATCTGTTGATTCATGTGTTGTTAAGGAATTTGATGATGTCAGATTTTTGTATCATTCTTGTGATGATCTGCTACAAAATGTGGGCGGGTGTTCCAGCTAATGTGCATCCATCTACTAGATGATCTTAATGTCTTGACAAATAATGTGTAACAGACACAGAAGCACAGGTCTTAAATTTAAACCTTATCAGAAATTGAAAGTAAATGATGTCATATCATTGTGGTGGGAGATAGTTTATTTGGGTGTGACTTTTTTATTATGATGTAACCAACCTTGTAATATTTTTTAACTTTATTGTTCAATAAGGTTGAAGATACAGTAAACAGTGAATTTAAAGAATGCCACTATCCCAATTATGTAAATGAGTTGTTAAATTGAATTAAACTGAACAAATACTTCTATTTAACAAGTCAAAATGTTAAGTATGAGCTCAAGATTGGAGCTAAATACTGTGTGGGCGATGAATATAGTCATCTACTAATAAAAGAGGTTCCATAATTGAGTCACCTTCAATGTTAATAAGCGCGGCGCTAGCGTCCCAGCCATGCGAATATTTTCATGACGACTTGCAAGGCGAATATTGCTTAGCATAATGTACAAAACTCAAATAGTATTAGTTTGAACTGCAATTTAACACAAGTAGACTAGACGATGATACTACCCAGTTAGGGCTTGTGTCATCACCTCTGCATAACAACCATTAACTTAGGTATGTGATTGTAGATAGTTTTGTTATTTTTTTTTCACTATTTAATTTATCTCATTGATAGCGACGGGCTTGAAGTCGTAAAACACGCCCTTATTGTTGTAAAAGAGGAATAGTTGCTAGGCATGTTGCAGACCGGCTGTGCGGAGTATGTTGATAATCATTCTTATTGTGATGTGTTTGAAACATTTTCTTATATTATTTTATTGCCTTAAAAATAATTATCTGCTTCATTAATACATGCAAAAGCAGAAAAAAATAATCATAGGCTTTTTATTAACAAGCCTAGGTTAATTTTTTATTGAAATTATAATTTAATAAAATTATTTCGATAGATGTAAACCTTCATGATAATATCATATGCTAACCCTTTGCTGAGTTTCATCCTTAACAGCAATATTTCCGTGCATTAAATACACAGTGGCATACCTTTTCTTTATGCACCAAATCGGGATTACTAAATGAAAACACTTGTTGCTTTAAAAACCACTTTTATAGAATTTAGTTTTATCTTAAGTCAAGTTCATGCCCTTGTTGACTTGGTATCTAAGTCTCCTGAAATCGTAAATAAACCTTGCATTTGCTGACTACTCTTTTTTTAAAGTTGCCCTCGAATCGAAATGCTTCTAAATTTTTTTTTGTTTGTCATAGTTGTATGGTAATTATAAATTATATGCATTCACCGAAAATATATATTTATATTTTTTTTTTTTTTTTTGAGTTCAAATCACCCAATTGAATGAATATTTTACAAAATCATGGCATCTGAGGCCTATTTTAACGACTTGAGTTGTATTGTTTTAAATTGTTATATTTCTGTAAATACATTTATTAAACATACATATATGTCTATAAAATTTGTCATTAGATAAATATAATAAAATAAGGATATTGAAGGGAGGGTCGAGGAGGAATGAGTTGTCTCATTTAGAAATCATTTTTAACAGCTGTATACAAAATCAAGATTTTGATCATTTAATAAGACCAATATTATTATCACACATTGCAATTTGATAACTTATATACTTTTAATCTGTTATCCTCTTAATTGCTGAAGTACAAAGTAACTATTTTAAAAACTATTAATACCTTCATTAATATTGACAGTGTTGCTTGCGATAAATTGTTTAGTCATCATCATCTGCCTAGCCTTTTCCCAACTATGTTGGGGTCGGTTTCGATAAATTGTTTAGTATTTAGTCGGGGTTATGGCTTCAGGCACTTCCGTCATCCACCATTGGCACTATGATGGATGACGCATCGTTCCGGGTCGCTACGAGTCTACGCTTAGGCGCTCCTTGTGTTGCTCCGCATCGGTGTCACTGCGGTGAAGCTGTTGACAGCCTCGGACACCATGGCCTGTCCTGCTACAGGAGCGCAGGTCGCATTGCACGGCACGCCAGCATTAACGACATTATTCGTCGAACCCTTGCCAGCGCCGGCGTACCAGCGGCTTTAGAACCAAACGGCTTGGTACGTGACGATGGCAAGAGACCAGACGGCATGACGTTAGTGCCTTGGAAGGTGGGTAGGCCTTTGGTGTGGGACGCAACCTGTGTCGACACCCTTGCGCCATCTCACCTTTCAAGCACGGCGGGCTGTGCAGGCGCTGCTGCTGCGGCTGCTGAGATCCTCAAACGGCGCAAATACTGTAACCTTATTGGTAACTACAGTTTTGAGCCGTTTGGGGTCGAAACGCTCGGGTCATGGGGCCCTAGTGCGCGTCTCCTTTTTAAGGAAATCTCTCGCCGACTGGTCGACACTTCGCGTGACCAGAGGGCTGGCTCTTTCTTTGGCCAAAGAATTAGCATTGCCATTCAGCGTGGCAATGCTGCCAGTCTTCTGGGCACGTTTCCAGATGACAGCGATGCGGAGGAGTACTTTGACGCCTAAGTGTCCTATTGTCGTCGTTTTTTAGATGTTTATATTTTCTTACTTTTAGTCTTATTTTTATCATTAGTTTAGTTCTATTTGTAGTCTGTATATAATGTAAATATAATTATATGTAATAAGATTTCTGATACTTAAATGAAATAAAATATGAATATTTTAAATTAAATTAAATATGATTATTGAGCTTGCGCAATATCTCGTACTGTATGAATCAAAATGCTGGGCTGTGAAGACGATGGATGAAAAACAATAGCATGTAGGGGAGATGAGAATGTTGAAACGGATGTGTTAAGTGACAAGAATGGATAAAGTACAAGACCCGTAGGGACCTGAGGAGGGATGGAAGGCAGGTGACTAAAGAAGTGATGGACATGAATGTTAACGGATGGAGCGGGAGAGGAAGGCCAAAGAAAATATGGATGGATTGTGTGAGGAATTATATGAAAGTGAAAGGAGTAAATGATGTTGTGACGTCTGACGGGAAAATGGAAGAAGAAAACGTGTTGCGCCGACCCCAAATAGAATGGGACAAGAGTAGGAAGATGATGAATGAGCTTGCGCCTTATTGTATTAAAACCATTATTTTATAGCATTAAAAAAATGATACAAACATTAAATGTAAAGGCTCATTCATGCATTTTCCTCATATACCTAGCATAGCATCTACTAATACATAATGATAATAAGGTTACATACCTCATCGTGTTATACGGTATTGTTTGATTTATCGTATTATTTTTTGTTACTTGTCGCAGTCATTGCGTGTTAGACGTGGACGCGTTTTTTTTTTTCAATACTATAAAAGAGTTTCCTAAAATTCTGCTAATTGTTAACAGTGTGTTACAAAAAGTTAGAATATTTCTTTGAGAAAAGGAATAATATCAAGAGATGCCCCATTAAACTGAAACTGCCACTACTACTACTACTACTGAACCTATAGGAACACAAACAATAGACAGTCATGCTTTTGAAATGTATCAAAGTAGGTTAACATTTGCAGGCTGAATGCCGTAAGAAATGGATTTCAATTTATTTTTCATGGTTCAGTTTAAGTGGTTTGATGCTTGCGTTTCCGACCGCCGTTGCAACTAACATGATATCAATTTTAAGCAGTATTTATTGTTTTCAGTTCGGAGCGTTCAAAGGTTCGCGTGTCGTTCTACCAAGGGGCGCGGCCGCAGTGCTTGTCCCCCCCTCCCCCGGCGCCGTCGACAGATTCCCACGTTCTTTACGCGGCCCTGCTCTCGGCTGCAGCTAACGTCGACATGGTGGACCATACTATGTATAACAGACAGATCAGGTATTTTTTTTCTAATTCTATATATACATATAGCAGCTAGTTTTTTTTTTAATTCTGGTTATTATTTAGATATTTCAAGTAGATATTTTCTAAGTCGAAAATTGATATACTACTCAGTCAAGAAAGTACCGGGAAACGATCAATAATACACAAAATGTTAATTATTCATCCAAAGTCATCTGATCGCCTTCAAAGTATGCTCATTCAAAAACGTTACACTTACGCAAACGAATAATTCAATCATCAAAACATTTTTTCCGAATTGAGTTCAGTTCTCGCCGCGAATTCTTCTTTATGTCTCCCTACCGAATCAAAACGGGTGCCACGAAGTGGTAATTTGAGTATATGAAAAAGAAAGAAGTGGCTGAGCCATATCTGGTGAATAAGGTGGTTGCTCGATGGTATTTGTTGAATTTTTGGTTAAAAATTCGTTCACTATGATGGCCTTGTGCGAAGACGCATTATCGTGGTTTTGCACCACGATAATGCGTCTTCGCATCCAAGAATTTTCTTTCCACAAATCTGGCCTTTTTCGTCGAATTTGCTCTCTTAAACGCAGCATAACGCTCAAATAATATTCTGTATTTACTGTTTGATCTTCTGACAAGAATTCCGAGTGCACAACACCACGATAGTCAAAGAAAACGGTCAACATGACTTTGACTTTTAATCGACTTTGGCGTGGTTTTTGCGGTTCAGTTAGAAGGAGCCACTCTGAAGCTTGTTGACTAGTTTGCATGTCAAACTCGTAAACCCACGTCTCGTCACCAGTAACAACGCGTTTCGTGAATCCTCCTCAGCGACTCTTATACGATTTAGTTTTTGGAGAAAATTCAGGTCTTTTGGGAATAGCCGAGCGGCAACATCTTTCATACCCAAGTGATTATTTAAAATGGTACGGACCGACTTGTGAGACAGAAAGTTCAGCGGCTATCTCTCTCGAACTTGAATGAGGATTTACTGTCACTATTTCCTTCACTTTTGCGATGTTAACTTCAGTTGAAGACTTTGATGGCCTACCAGAGCGTGGCAAATCTTCCATCACATCTCGACCGCTAATGAACGCTTGGTACCACTCATAAGCACGTGTTTTTGATAAAGTTGATTCACCATAAGCCTTCTGTAACATTTTCAGGAACTCCGAACACTAAATTCCATTGGCGATGCAAAATTTAGGACAAACTCTTTGTTCGATGTTTTGTCCAATAAGAAATTCCCAATACACACTAGATATGATCTAACTAAAAGCAACACTATTTAATCTAAATAACAAAAGCAACTCAAACTCCGCGCCAAAATGGAAAACAGTAAGTTGTGCCAACTTAACAACAAAATAAAAAATTGAATTTGGAACCATAAACAAATCATCCATTCCCGATACTTTTTTAACTGAATGTACATAACTTTGAAGATTTTTCTTGTGTAGTAAAACAGGACAATGTCGAGTTTGAAAACGATTTGCAGGATAAGCAGATTGTAACTGAACACCAGAAACTCGCTCTTATATTCTGTAATAGTCACTCACACGTATCGTGACTACGTATTGTGTAATTGAAATAAAAATAATTGTGTAGATACTCTTGTATTAAGTATTACCCGTCCGTACTTTATGTGCATCACTTATGTACCTGATCATTGAACATTGCAATTCTCATCTACGAGTATTTTAAGAATATCTTTAAAAATCCGTATCAACTTTTATCAGATATTGGATGATATTACGCCGTTAAATAACAAATAAGCACTTGATACTTGGCATAGATGTATACGACATATACGTCCACCCAAGAAGTAATTTATTCGCACTATTATTGTTGTGTATACATAATCGAGTCAATACACAGTGATGATGTCACCCTGCATCACACATGTTCATGTGAATCTAACATTATTGTGTTGCTGTTTAGAATCACATTGTAGCCCTCTGGTGTTTTCTATTTTTTGTTACGAAAGTAGATAGGTACTACATGTACATGCCTCTGTTGACATTATTTGAAACAGAAACTCTGAACAACCCGAAAATCCAACCATAAAATCATTCCATCTCGAGAAGCTTGTTAACAGCAATAAAATTTCAAAACAACTTTTTAACCAACCAGAACCAATTTTTATTTTTCACGGTTGAGCTATCTGCGATAGCCATAATACGGATGAGTCGATTGAAGTATTCATGTGCAATTTGTCTAGTTGATCTGAATTAGATTGCATCGATTGCATCTGCACGTTGTATTGTTCGGACGTAATCATACGGCCATGGTTGAATGTTCATTGTATGGAATACGGTTGATGAATAGTATATTTTTGTGTTTGCAGTACGGAGAGCGGATGGGACAACCCATTCCGTCCGGACGGTGATCTCAGTCGCGAGGCCGACGAGATAGTGTCACTGATCAAGGGCGGCAAACCGATCACCCCGACGCCGCCGCCGGTCGCCGTGCCGCAACTAGCCGACTGCGACGAGAAGGCGGAGAAAGTGCAAGCGAATAATGTTAACGTAATAAATTTTGCTATAAATATCATGGTATAACGTAAAACGCGCAAACGTCTAGCTGGTATATTATCCTTTAAGCCCTGCTATAAGAATAGGTTTAAGGCATGTTTTAGGATAATATCTAGCAAAATCGATTGCACTTGTTGGTGTACCTACCACTCGTCTTCCTTTCTACAATTTTAAAAAATCGCAAATTTTTTAAAATTATATATGTTATAATGCTATAGCTAGGCAATAAAATTTGGTTAAACTCAGTTTCGCTGATGTAACGTTTATTCAAAATGTATTTTTTTATGCCGGTAATATCTAGTCTCCATTTTTTACACATCTCGACATATTCATTTAACTGACAGAGCAAGCAAATAAAATAGATAAAAACGTAATTTCAGGCCAATACTCCACAATCGCCGCAGACGAAGGTGGCGAGCCCAGAGCAGCAGAGCACTCCGAAGGTGATGAACGGCACTAAGAACGGAGCGGCCGTGGCCGAGGTGCGTGCCGGCCAGGTGGAGGTGCAGCGCGCGCCGCCGCAGGAGCCGCAGCAGCCCGAGCACGTCACCATCCGGAAGAAGCCGAAATGCAAGTGCTGCGCCATCCAGTAACTGGCCTGCCACGGTTCCTTCTTCGCTTCACACCGGTAACACGCTATGCTTTACGACGGCGTCAGCCAACCTTGGTGTTTACTCGGTGCTAAGTATTTCATTTTAAACATATTTTATGTTCATCACTGAAATATTTCTACAACTATAGGTACTATTTACAAAAATAAAGGTTCATTGTACCTACTATTTACAAAATTTATTGCGAGTATGGCAGCTATTTTTGTGCAACCTATACATTATTGTCGTGTTAGTTTCAGTGCTTGATTGAATACCTATGTAGGTAGCAGTTTTATTATATCTGTTATCTTAATTCATGTTTTTAAAATAATTTTATGCAGTAAGTTTTTATCAAACTTTTTAGGGTACAAACATGAAAGTATTTATTTCGTTTAGCTAGTCTGAGGAAAATTTAGTTCGAGATGTTGATTAGTTTTCAGGCTATTTAAATTATTTTCTCTTAAGACAATGTGTATGCACTTTATGCATTAAACGTAAAAATCATAAATATTTTTTTTTAATTAATATCGTTCTAGAGAATCTCACAAAATTTTAAAGGAGCTTAAGATATGAGAGATAATTGTGAAGCTCTATTATATCAAACTAAAACTTCTGAAATGTTATATCCACTTTTGCTCATTTTAATCAATTGACATATAAAGAAATATAATCATAATTTCAAAAATAATCATTTATTTAAAAAAACTGTTATTTTAAGAGTTGACTCTGTGTTGAATAATATTAAAATACATAATTTAAATGTATATTTTTATATCTTTATTTATAAAAGTATTATAAACCATACAAAGTGGGTAACCTAGTATCGCCGATATCATTGAAGATTATAGATATTTCGACGGATGTATTTTGCCATGTGTCTCTGCTAACCACGAATACTTTTGGTAATTTCAATCAGATCAGTTTGAGGTCAACGCTATTACTTTAAACATTTATCGTTTGGCTGTTAAAATGTGGGTGCACTATGCATCTGCCTAATTCTTTAAATACAGCGTGTTTTCTTTCATAGTTCAGCATAGAACTAGTCTGGCAGTAATTTGTCAATAGCATTCGTGTGTAGCCATACCTAACTACATAGATTATGTGTAGGTAAATGTTATAACTGTTATATTATTAAAGTAGCCTCCTTCATAATTCCACGCTTGCATCCAGTAGTGTCGACACTGAAACTTTGAATTTTGACGATATTGTGGTTAAGCAGATGTCGAGATAATTTTAATGAGCCTACTTAAATAAATTACATAATATTTCTTCGACAGAAACAACAAGACTGTAATTATTTGCTAATTTATACTTGGCAGCATATTGGTTACCTGGTTAGTGAAAGTGATAACTAGCCAATACTATACAAAATTATATAGGCTAAAACATAGCTTGTTGCAAATTGTTTTATAGTATTTGCTGGCTGAAAAGTGCGACGAAGTCATTTTTAGTAAACATGACGAATTTCATTATATAAGGTAGTTTCTGGTGAAAAAGTGATTTATTTAAAAATATATCAAAAACGGATTGGCTTTTTCCTTGAACAAAAAGATAATAACGAAATTCAATCGACATGTAATGTAAAATACGAATAAAAAAACGGCTGGACAACTGTTGCAAAATGGTTATAGTTAGTAATGTGTATAAAATCGATAGGTTCCAAAAGGATAGAGTTTTTAAGGTAGCTAGAAGTAATTAGGAAGGAAATAGCGTTATAAACTTCGTTACAAATAAATTATTTCTGACTTTGTTTAGGTTTCGTGTTTTGTATGTGAAGCTTAGGGGTGCAGTTGTAGAACATCAGCGAGTGATTTTTAGTAGTGACCCCGACATCGGATCGCAGAGGAACTAGCCGCCGACCTAGCAGCAGTTGAGTGCGGCGTAGCGTGGCTGTGGGCGCTCGCGATCCGCCCTCGGCGCCGCCACCTCCACACGTCACACACGTCGCACTGCACTCAACAACTGAACACGTCGCACGTGTGCCAACTTACTGGCATACTGAGCGCGTTCCTATGCGAAGCGATGTTGGCTTACAATGAAAAAAAAAAACAGATTGTCGATATAATGTAATACCATCCACATGTCCACCTTTAGCATGGCTTGGCATACATCACCTTTAACTTATTATCGCAAAATAGCTTTGTGGTGTCATTGCAAATACGTCTCGGTGTTAATTGTTAACCTCTAGTTCAATGTTTCCATAGTAAATTAACGGACTGTATGTAAATCTATATGCACTAGTATGTTAGGTGTCTTACTATTTCCTATATCGCCAAGCTGCAGGTGGTTCATCTCATTCTAGAATTTATTAAAACGAGATTTCCATAACAGTTGTTATTTAAAATGAGGAGGCTTTCCTAATTAGCCCCAAATTTTTAAATCTCGTATATTTCTGTAAGTGCTTGTTAACATCTTGTTATTTTTTATTTTTATTATTTCATATTTTTAAGTGCGTTTATTCGGGCACAAAATTATGTTCATAATAATTCCTGTATTTTAACAAGTAAGGGAGTGATAACATTTTAGAAATTGTGGAATCCTTTTTTGCTTTTGTTTTGTAAAAGATTGTTTTTTAAGTACAATATTAATCCGACGTGTAATCTGTTGAAAGGTTGACAACAAACTGTCGCGCACATTTAATTGGATAACTTCAAAACTAAATTAATTTATCTACTCCGTAATGGAACTTTACAATGATTTGACGAGTGTTGTCGTGTTACTAATGGGTGCATTTTCTATGTTATTGGAGAAAAACACTACCAGTTTAATACTAATAGCACTTAACGTAAAACAAAATTAAAGTGACAAAATACAAAACGACTAAAATAATAAAATTTTATGTAATTCGTGTAGAATGTCGCGTCAGTTTGTGATTATCATCGGAAATGTATCGGTAGTTGGTCAAAGAGCAGTATTATATATTATGTAATATCTATTAATGTTATGACTCTCATACAACTTCGTGTAATTGTGTAATTATATGTATGTATTAGTAATTAAATAAAAAAAGTACCTATTTCATCACCCTTTAAGATTCCAATTGATGAAAGTATGTTCCTTAATAAAGTTTTTTATTTCTAAGTAAAATACTGGCATTGAGGTTCCATATAACTGTTTCGAGCGGCGACCAACAAAATCCATATAAAATATAATGAATATCTTCTTTATGCGATAAATATTACACGATTCTATAATAAATTTGGAGTATGTTCTTATTTCCAATGTTTTACTGTGTAACCTAGCCGTTATTTATAATACAGACCTAAAATGACATTATATTTGTATAAAATCTTTACTTTCTATTATTACTGTCAATGGATATGTACAAATTGATTACATTGTAATTATTTATATTAAATCTTTAAAGGCGAATTGGTGTTTTTTTTGTAATTTTATCATAGTGTCGTGTCAGAGGCAAGCAGAAAAATAAAATTTCGATTGAATCCCTCTTTTATTGTTCCAATAAAGATTTCCACACACATAGAGTAAAGTGGAGCAGTCATTATGATGTAGGTACTTCATATTATAACACAGAGAATCCTGGATTATGGTTATTGGTTAATTATGTCTATAAGTTACGCCAAATTAGTTGGAATTATTGTACGACCAATTAGTACTATTATTGTAAGACATTATTAATGATTTATAATGCTAGGTAATAATATCAATTAATATTAAATACCCGAGATAACAATCGCCTTTACAGGATAGATTGTCGGATTTGTTAATTGCAGGAGACCTGCACAGTCGTCGCCAATTGGAGAAAATTCAATATAGTTCATTTTACAACCACATTACCAATACAGTCATAAAAGACTTAACCCATTCATTGCGGCAGAGAAAATTAACTTTATATTTCAGGTGCGGGGTGGTTTTCGTCAATAACGCCGATGGGCGTCCTCAGCACCGCAAATGGATAATATAAAACGCCGATGGGCGTTTTCAGCACTGTTTAAAATGATTAATAATTCTTACGTTAAAATGTTCAACAAACTTTAAATGCGAGAAATTGGTGGTACGATAACGATCATATTTAGTGTTAGAAAATAAATTAACATCGATTAGGTGCCTATTTGTGAAGTTTTGGTTCTGTAATAGTTGGATCGTGAAAATTAGAAGAATATGGCGATAAATGGTAAGTAAATTATTTTAGTTACATAAATTGTAGTTTATTTCTAAGCTACCGTCTTATATATTTTAGTTTTCAATGACAGGAAAGGTAAAATTATCATTATAAATTAATATCAGAGGTAGTAAACCTTTTTTTACTTTTATAATACCACTATTATTTTATTATACTGATATTATATATTTATACACCTTATTTTCATTGACATTTTTGTATATACAAACAATCGTTTCAAAATGAACTTTAAAAGAACTGATGCAAATATTTAAGTTATTCCCGATTTATTGTCCAGGATTCCGATGCTACACCAAATTACTCTTCACTTTAATCTGTGTACTGACCGGTTCGGGCTTAGCCAAGAGAACAATGGGAACCAAATTCCACAGCGGTAAGACTGTCAGTTTTGTTATCGGTAAAGTTTTATTAAGTTTTAGTGAATTTAAACTTGTGTAAATATACGTACACAATTTTATGTCATTAAAAGTCATACCTAACTCGTAAAACCAATGCAAAATAGGAAATAAAAATTATGCGATGTAAGTGATCCCTAAAAATACCTTTATTATAGAAAAGTAATAATTAACAAAATATATTTAGAATCAAAGGTTGTTAAATCCTGGAAAACGCCCTTAGGCGTCTTCAGCACCTAGAAAGGATTTCGCAATTTTTTTATAGTTAAAAATCCGGAAACTGTAAGCAGTACTTTGTGCTTTTAAAAAAAAATAGCAGCTATTGCAAAATTTTACTTTTTATGGCTGGTTTTTGCCAAGATATATACAATTGTAAAAAAACGCCGATAGGCGTACTCCACACCTGAATATGATATAAAAAAACGCCGATAGGCGTCTGCCGCAGCGAATGGGTTAAGTGGGGTTTGAGCAGTAAGTTAACAAAATTATTTTAGGCTTTATATAAGAGCCAAATGTCGATCGATCAATATGAGAACTGTTGACTCATTTACTTTGTGTGAATAATGTTGTGGTTTTTGGTTACGGGCATTATTAACCTTTTGAAAGCCAGAGCACAAAATAAATAGTACAAGTACAGAAGAGGCACTTCGCGCAACAATTAATAGAAATAGCCACTTTTGCAACTGAGCAATAAAGTGCAATTCAGCTCGCATAAGCGCTCAGTGCCTAACGTGACATTCACCTAAACGTTGCCGCGCTCTTTCAACGCGTAACTCTGACGCTGTCTGGCGCGGAGTGACGTGCTAGCTGTGGCGCTAGGGTTGTCGGCTTGCCCCTACTATAATATTCATCGTCTATCTACTTATTTGACCACGTAATCTATCTTATGTTTGATGCGTATGATTACACGGTCAATTAGGTAGATAGACAATGAATATTAAAGTCCGTCATTTGTAAATGAAAACAAACCTTCAATCTATAGGCTACCTCGATACTTTGTAATAATCTTTTCACATTTTGTATTAATTAAAAAGTTCGTAGAACAAAAACATCAAAAATTCTGGTTGTTTACATTTTCACTATACTAATTCTTAATTATGTCCTAAACGCGTAGACCGATTAAAACGAATAAAATGGTTTTAGACCTTTCATTTGACACCAAAATCGGTAAAATATTTAACAAACAAAAAATCCCATTTTCAAGTTGCTCTCAAAGTTAGGTATATAAAACGTTTTTAAATGAATTTGAACTTCCCTTTCCTCATCAGCAGGTAATGAAAAAACGAGACTCTCGTCTCCTTGTTTCGACACATCCGTCGAATGTGCAAAGCTTTAAACCAGCCATTCTTGTTGTTCCCTATTCGAAACTTATTTAAAATATTACGCAGAGAGCGGTGAAAACCGACTGGCGGAGTGGCGACAGCACCACACGAAAGTTTAGGCATTTATCGCGGAAGGTACGGCTGACTGAAGGAGGCCTGGCCAGAGCGCAAACGCATAAAAATATTTCAACATTTTGTCGATAACCAATAAAATTAATCATTGCTTTTCGTCCCATATTTTTTTAAATAAAATAGCAGTCGTAACATCATTATTTTAATTAATTTGACACTACTTCGTATTTTATATTATATTTATTCAGGGACAATAAACAGTTACAATGTGTTGGAACAGAGGAAAGATAATACAAAATCTTAACAATATTGCAGCCCACTGCATTATCCGCATATTAACAAAAGAATATTAAGTATTAAACAGCACTTACAAAGTTTAAATAAAATTTCGTTTTCTTATCGGCTATATACGACAGTGGCGCTCAAAAGGTTAAAGCTTGTCCACAAATACGCGTGCGTAGATTGGCACATGACTGAAACCAACGACCATGCAGACTGATACGCATTGTGCAGCCTTATTCGTGTAACGATTTAAGTGTCAACTTTGTGCTTGGTACGTACGGACTATAGTGACCAGTCACAGCGCCCCATGTTGCATTTCAAAGACTTGGTAATGTGGAATGATCTGAAGGCCTTCTTTGTATATCGGGTAATACTGTAAACAGTGGATACAACCATTAAAACTAGATTTTCTCTTAATTATGCAATTAGATATTTGCAGTGGAGTGTAATGCTTATTTCTAAAATAGATTGGACAGATATCTAGTAAGTTATTATTAAACCAGCAATTTTTATAGCGTAGTTAAATAAGAAGGGTGGTCATGATCATATAGAAGATAAACCTCCCCTTTCTATGACTTATTTGACTCGGTAAATGATTGAATACGATTAACATTATACCTAAACATTAGCGTGAAGATGATTTACTACATGAAGGAGTTATAAGTTTACAGATATTATAATGGTATTCGCAATATGCAAGCGTACCATTCAGACAAAATCTACTAATTATTAAAGTTAACTACATCAAAATACTTGATACCTATATATATGTATGGATAGGTAGGTACTGATTATATGTTAAAGATATTTGATTGGCTGCTACTTTTGGTAAGAAAAGTTAACGTCGGTATTGGTATCAGATCAGATTGTCTAGTTCAGAGAGCAATATACAACGATTATGAAAGGAAACCACTATTTAAAAACGTCTTGTTAGTGTAAAGAGATCATCCGTTTGCTAATAAATAACAATTGTATTTATCTGTTTAAAATCAAATTTATGCTTTTTATAGGTATTCCCTTTCGCATTAGATCACAATATAAATTATAAAATGGCAATGGTATGTTTTTCCATATTAGTTTAAATAAAATAAGGAAACGATAAAGCGCAGGCCATACCGCCAGCTGGCGGGCGGGCGGGCGAGCGAGGCGAACGAGTCCTTTTTCATACTTCGTGCGACTCTTTCGATAGTTCGCGGTGTGAACCAAAGTATGAAAAGAGGTGAAACGATGTCTCGTTCGCCTTACTCGTCCGCCCGCCAGCTGATGGTGTGGCCTGCGCTTAAACCGCCTCTGTACCTTTCATGATGACGACTCTTAGCAAATATTACTTCAGCTGATATGGGGAGAGTACATTCATTATTATTTTATACAGAGATAGCACATTATCTAGGCCTGTCTGATCATCCACAAATAACGAGGGAAGGTCCAGAATATCAAATCGGCTCCAGAAAGTTCATTTAGCACTTCAATAGCAAAGCAAACTTTCTATTACAATCCGAACTATTTTGAAAGAAATTACTTATCCATGGTCATGTTTAAAAAATTTCGTCTGCTTGATAATGTGAAAAGTAGTTAGCCGCGTACTGACTGAGCGAGCAGCCTCAGACGTTTGCCGCGCCTGGCCGCCTCGGTCTGTAGATGTCTTGCATGAGGCTTCCGCGCGCGCCAAGGTCGAGCCGCGGTTAGGCTGAGCCAGCATTGAGCGGAGACCACGCGTGCCTAACGCGGGTTATAGCCAGTTTTGCTCAAGACCGTCATGAGGCCGTACGTTCGGTAAGCTATCGCCACCACTGCCTTTATATTAATCGACTTATACAAAAAAAAAACGAAACCCGTTTTTGGATGAAAAAGATATACGAAAACAGATCCAAGCTGGGAACAAATTATTTGAAGATTTGTATTTTGATGATGTAGAAAGCAATTTTACTAGAATGAGTAAAAGTCGTCTTCGTCGAACAAGCAAGGCAAAACACAACCTACTGAGGCGCTTTTAAGCATCGACAAAAATCAACAACGCTCGGCTTGGGCCGCGGCATGCTCGGGCGAGGCAGCGCGAGCGTTTGCCTCGGGCGAGGCACGTCCTGACCGACCGAGGGTTTGCCTCGCGCGGCTGCCTCGAGAGGCTGCTCGTTCAGTCAGTACGCGGCTATTGCCATTGCTATAGTAAGCGTGCTATGCAATTATCCCGGTGGTATGCAATTGATATCAAATATAATAAAAAGTAGGCATATAATGCATAAACCAATTTAAGAATAGAAACCAGATTTAAATTTAATAAAAAACCTTAATTAAAATAAAAACGTGTGCGATTGGAAACCAGCAAATTACAGAAGTTCAATATAAGATTTATGAACATCTTTTAAAATCTTGCCTGAGGTTTTACCCCATTTTCTACATCATTTAGGAATTACAAAAAATGCTGGAATGTATCGATTACCTAAGTACAAATAAAATGGTTACGTAAACAGTGTCGGTATCATTTAGTCTTAATTCAGATTTATTCAATTTACCTCACGGCAAATTTGTTTTTGCCTCGTCCTTGTTTGATTTTGCGGTACAATATTTACTTGTTTGTTTGTTTACATACCAAATATTTTGTGATGTCCCGTAAAATACATAATATCAGAAAATTGGTTGGTCAGAGTAATTTATCATTCCCATTAGGATACAAGAATTCATAAGATTTCCTACTACAAACAGATGGGGTAACTATTTAATTATGGCATACAACTAAAATTCCTAGTGGCGCGGTCTTAGCAACGAGAAATGAGAAACCTTGAATGTGTTTGTAAATGCACTTTCGAGATCAACCAATCAATTTGTAGCAGTGTGCACATGTTCCCCATATTGACCACTCTAGGCGGCCCGCTGCACATCAGCTGCCCTTGTCTCGTTGCTACGATTGTACATATATTTACTATAGCTAAATAAATTATATAACTTATCCTAATAATTGATTTTTAGTAATTTGGGAGTAAATTGGTTTACAACGAACATTAGGCCTTAAAATACAACATTATCTACATAATTAATAAAAAATATTCGATCCAAAAGGTACATCCAAATGTCTTTTTATAATAACAACGCCATAGGTATAAATGCATAATAAAAGTATATTCTAGTTTATAAAAGGTCTGGATATCAAAAGTTAATAAAATGTAACCAAACTGAGATTTATCGATTATTTGATATTTCAACTGCTTTGTTTAAAATCAGAGATACATCCATTGGTGGAAAGTTTTGAAGCAATTTGACATTCGAGGCAAAATCACCGTGTAGAATCTCGTGCCTTACCAACCTGTCGTAACAATAATGTAAATTAGCCAAAGCGAGTTGAGCAGTCATTCAAGTTATCTATATTAAGATTGTGTAACTTGAGTCAGCCACATTAACATTATAAAGTAGTAAAAAAGCAAAAAATGTTATGAATTATGTTAAATACTTACAAAATCATAGCACAGCAGATGTATATTAGAAAGTCAAATCGTTGCGCGTCGGCAAACATGGAGTCCCAAATTCTTTCGACATCTGGCAGTGAGAATTCTTGAGAGAGCAGCAGCGTCAACCATCTGCGATTTTTTATTGAGTTATATGGATTATCTTTATCTACCGCAATTTTGCTTATGATAATTTTGCAAAACTGTGTAGCAATGCTCACCTAAAACTATAATATTGAGGTCTTAGTTCTTGAACCTCCAGCCGGTTCCAAACCATAGGATCATTTTTCTTTAGGCATTCGCTGAGCCTTCCCATCACATAGTTGATACCGCTGGTGGACTCGTCCAGGGTGCGAATGAAGAAGTCACGTATCTCGGCCATCAGGTTGGTGAAGCAGAAGAAACAGTCAGCTTCCGCATGTTCTGTTAAAAAATAACTCTCTTAATTGTAAAACGAGTAAAGTGGTAAATAACCTAAAAACTATAAAGCAAAAATAGAAATGACATGATGATATAAATGACCAAGTTTTATACCCAGAATAAAATGGCACACACATCATCATCTGCCTGACCACCACAACGCAGTTAGTACTGGGTAATACGATACCCCTTGGAGAGATAAGATCGGTTGTCAGACTTTCGGGCCACTGTAACGACTGCCAACAACGGCTTCACGTGCTTTCAGAGGCACGGGGGAATCTCAGTATGTAATGGATGGTCATCCATCCACGGACCAACCTTTGCAAGCGCGTCTTAACCTGAATATGAACCTGAGCGGCTGTTATTATTTAGCTACGGGTACAAAAGTAAAGAGAATAACTTAAAAAAGGTAAATAATTGCTAAGTTAACTGCTATAGTTTTGGGGCAAAAACATTCAACTAAAAATCATGGACTGAACAGAAGACATTTTTAACACTCACTTCGCAACTCATTATTGGGGTCGATGGCGAATGTGTGGTAGATTGGTCCGATGATTTCGTTCATGCCTTGGACATAGCCTTGGCCGGGGTTGAGCTTGGCATAGAGAAACAGCATGCGTTCCACCACCTCCCAGTGCGCCTCACAGCCCTCGTTCAACGGTGCGTAGTCCCCGCAATGGACGCTGTCCGACCGACGGATCTCATTGCTTAACTAATGAAACAAATAAACTAAGTTACCAAATATGAACAATAAGGTTTTTAAAGATTTTGCCAGTAATTTCAAAGTTATTTTACCTGTGATAGAAGCCTTATTGCATTGAGAATACATACCATAGTAGTTGAAATGACTGTAGGTTCAACTGATGATGTTTTGCTATTTATTCTGAAGGTAACCAACAAGACAAGCTCATACAAGTAAACATACGACGATCTTGTGCAGTCATCTCTACCAATATATTGTCGTCGGAATTAAAGACTACAAAGTTTCGAATTTACAAAACAATGTTCATTAGTATTGCGTCCAGATACAGTGCAGAATGGTCGTCTTGGCTCTTGAAAGGCAGAAAAGCGCTGATGATAAAAAATTGTAAAAAAAAAAAAAAACTATTGGTCTATGGTGTAGGACTGCCTCGTTGATCTAGTCTGATCATATATATATAATATTTGATCTGGTCGCAAGCGTGACTGCTGAGCATGAAGTCTTGGGTTTGATTCCCAGGTCGGGCAAGGTGTTATTGTTTTTTTCCATCAGGAATTTCTCAATAGCAACCACAGATTCTAGATTTGCGCCCAGTTGATGGCAATAATCTGGCCCCCAATTACATGGGAGTTAAACATAACTGGCGAAATGTAGGTGTACTAATGGGTACACCTGTGCCTAACCCTTCGGGAAATACTGGCGTGATGTTATGTTATGATCTGTGGAAATTACGAAGAAATAACAAATCCGTGGCCAAGCGCCAATAGAACAATGCAGCACTATAAATGAAAGTCCATATATAAAATGTCCAGCCACCTTAGCAACTCCAAGTCCTCTTCGTTCTAAAGTTGAGTACTTCAGGACGGACTGCTCAACTCTTTTATGCAGCCTTTTCACGCCATTGCTGTTCACTATCTGAAAATAATAAATAAAATAATAAATCTCGAATGTAGAGTATCTGACATAAGTTTGTGTGTCACTAACAGATCAGGGCAGTGGTCCTCAAACTCTGATGACATAATCAGTCTAGAATGTTTGCACAGTGCACTGTTCGAACACAGCCCTCTCTGACAGGGAGTGGACTGTAACCCACCAAGGGTCCAGTGTGGGTTGGTACATGTCAAATGTCTCACATGAATTTTTGGTTCTAAGACATGCCAGTTTCCTCCTCAGTTTTCCTTAACCATTTTGGGAGTAATGGAGATGAAATAAATTACATGGTTTGTGCGCTTGGGTGGGATTGAACCCGCGACCAACTCGTATGTTGGAGACAATACCACTGGGCCACCGCTGCTCAGCGTAATATCTGATGAACAATACTTACTTCTTCACATGGAAATTCTGTGGCAGATTGAAAGAATGATATATCAGGACAGAGTCTGCGGACATCTTTGTCAATCTGTAGCAGCACTTCATTGTCCTTGAAGTAGGTGCTCCAGGAGCTGTCCGGGCTGATGTTCAACGGATGGTCAGTAGGCCCACCTGGCGATACTATGATCTCATCTGGAAATACAATAGATATTGTTAAGTTCTCTAGTATGTGTATATCAAATAAAATGTTAAACAACTTTTGTGATTTACTCAGATATGCAGTACATTCGGCTGCCACATATTATGTAACATTGATTGAATACATACGTACCATTTGTTATGTTAAGAAATGGGTATAAAAATTTAATGCAAAAATAGCAAACAAGTCCTGCTAAAAATTAGTAACATTATAAATTGTATAATACCTATGTAATGTTTGTAGTGTTGCCTTTTCTCGTGTAGAGTTGCTTTCCATGAATTCTTTTGATGGGGAAGGTAAAGAAGCAATATTTTCCATACTAGGGACCTCAAACCCTTGTCATCGGGTATACCTTAATATAATAAAAGAAAATAATAAACAATATTATAATTTTAGAGTATTTAGGCAGTTATTGTCTTATTAAAAGGTAAATATGAGAAAGAAGACATTTTTTAGAAATCTACAAAAAAACAACAAACAAATTTATTACCGTTGAATGCCAGTTTTCTTAATTTTCCAATATCCACCACATCTTCGGCCAGAGCTTCTTCAAATGCTTTTATTCTATAACAAAAAAAGTTCAATTTTCCATGCATTTTTTGACCATGCAGGGTTTCGGGATGAATTTTTCGCATGCACGTAAATCCTTTAGCTCAGTACGAATGTACTGAACTGAAGACACAAACTTATTATCGTGGTTACCAAAACAATAAGTAAAGTAATAATGTTTTTTTAACAACAAAAATGAGTTTGTATAGGATATCTCGAAAAATTATTTGAATGTCTAGTTTGACAAAACATCTCTGAAGTAGCTCACAAACTAATAATTTAAATAAAAATATAACCTAGATATATTTTAGCCATAGCCAAAAGACAAAAACAGAACCCTTATAATTTCGTACAATAGCCATTTTATAGTCTTTTTTTCTTTCTTTCTTCATTAAAAGAAACGTTGCCCCACACTAGGAATGACTCCTGTATTGTGGGTCAATCATTTAAACTCACATAATTACAACAAACCTGGAACAACTACCTGTAGGCCAAACAAATACTTTTTCTGTGCGGGAATCGAACCCGCGACACGCAGCGCAGCAGCTAATCGGTCAGCTGCTGCGCCAACCGTGTCGTCAAAAGAGTGCGCTCCGTGACCTTGAAATATGCGAAGTAGGACACAGCGCCGAAAGTTTACAATAACGAATACTGTAACAACAACTACATTTGATCACAAATAAATAAATAATAATTGCACGTTATAACTAAAAACTTCACAATAAAATAGCGAATGTATCACCGACAGCAATACAGTAAAACAAAACCAAAAAAATTATAACCCTCCTTTTTGCTTCGTCATGACAATATTACAATTCCACATTCTATCAAAATCAAAATATTTTATTACACATAGGCCTACATGGCCACTTATAAAATAAAATAAATATGTTGAGAAAAGGTGCACGGTCCGAGTTGGGAGTTTCCTATGGAGAAGTACCATCAAGAAACTCCATGGTTACTCTTTTGTTTTGGTTTTACAATAATATTATGTTACAGCATTAGTACTTAAGTGTGGAGGGGGTGGAGGGCAACAGTGTAGGGTAAGTCGCTGCTTACTGCACAAAAAACGTAAATAACCTAAAAATCTATTAAGCCTTTTCCAGACATAATGATACAGGCTTACTGGTCCACTACCTCCCAAAGAGAAAGATAAAGGTTTCATGAATTTTAATTGCCAAGTTATAAGCCCCCTGCACTTATCCCTATTTATTTGGAGACATATAGCACTCTTTTTCAGACTATTCAATGTAAATTGGAGAAAAGCCATATTCTGTGCAAAGTTAAACAATGGGAATGTAAAAATAGGGGTGCACTCTCCATACATGTAATTGGGGGTTAAAAAAACAATGCATCATAAGTATGTTGGATATTTCTAGACATGAAACATGTGACTAAAAGGGTCATCTTCTGAGTGGCCTTTTCCCAACATGTTGGGGTCAGCATCCAGTGTAACTAGATGCAGCTGAATACCAGTGTTTTACATGGATCGAAAGTCTGACTAAAATAGTGATAAATAATGTATGGTGGTGTTGGACATAGAGAATAGCACCATCCCATATCTTTCCGTGGATGTCGTAAGAGGCGACAAAGGGATTTACCAGAGAATGGGCAGCAGCGTTCTCTGTGCTTTTGTAACAAACATACTGCAATCGCCACACACGCATACACTCCAGATTGACGAGAAGATAACAGAACTCGAAGAGGAATTAAGCAGGTTGCTATGGAGTATTGTGTATTGTCCCATGACATATGAGTCTACTTTAGTGAGTTTGAAGCCTGGCTTTACTAACTGGTCCCTATTTCTAGTACTGTAATTGTGTCTATCACATCTTTTACTAAAAAGATGCAGATTTCTTCTTAAGTACATTATGTTTTCGTAGATGTATTGACAATGTACTGTCAACAACAGTTCCCTTAGAGAATCGCGCCAACAACAGCGCCTTTCAACAAAAAGCAAGCTTGTTCACAATCAGACTGCATCATATTTGAAGGACTCGCACTGAACTGACAATAAAATTATGATTGTCACAATAATAGTTAATGCTTTCTTACTATAATCTTAATTAAGTATTACAAATATTATAAATAACAGGAATTTAATTTTTGTAATTGCTGATTCTTCAATCTAAGGTAAAAACTAAAAACTAAATTCGTAAGGAATGTAGTTTTTAGGGATGATAGAATTATTATACGAAGGGAAAATGATGCTTACACATTACACACATGTACACGTGATTAATTAATATTTTAAAGTACGTTAATTATTTTTTATAATGATGATCGATATTTCAAAAATTCAGACATTATTAATTTAGATGTAACCTTCTAAATGGATACACAAGTTCATTTTTAAATTAGGAAACAAACTTGTTTCCCTGATGATGAATACGCCTTTTTTATGTGTCAGCAAGAGCAGTTTGTTTTAGCAATAGGTATAATCCAGAAAATGCACTTTCTATGTCGGAATTTTATCTACATTAAAAAAAATATTGATTTCTAATTACCTTGCTTTATGTAGGCTCATTTTTATGTACACATCTATTTAAGAGTTTAAAAATCACAAAAATCCAAAGCTATTGGCTAAACTTCTTGTTAGTGCAAATGTCAATAATGTCATAATAATTCTTGTGGTGCACACATGGAATTATTAAGTACCAAACACATAATATAATCGAATGTTGCCAGTAGTAGCTCAAATTGGGAAGAAAACACAAAACTAACAACAGGTGGTGCTGCCGTCGGTTGAAGCCATAGTGGAATAAGCTATAGAAATGGAAAACCTGGGCTTACTCCTCTGCCAAAGTACATTGATCAATTGACCATAAACGTTATGTAAAACTAGTTCATTCGATGACAGACGCTATTGGGTATCGTTTTATGTCGCAAACAAGGGCTCTCTAAAAATGGTCAATTAAGCATTTTCCTGTTGTAAAAAACGGTCTGCTAGACACTGTCAAATCTGCAAAACCATAGTGTTTCGTGTCACACATGTAGGTAGATAGTAAATATATACACTAACAAGGTTATATTAAACGACTTCAAAAAAAAGAAGGTTCTCAATTCGGTTGTATTTTTTAAAATATTTGTTACCTCATAACTCCATATGCTTTGCTATGCTGCTATAACCGACTTCCAAAAAAACACTAAATGTGACGCTGTCGTCTCATTTAGTGTTTTTATTGGAAGTCGATCTTTTTTGCTAAAAAGTTTTTTTTGGTACATTTAAATACTTTTTACGCTGTTACGATAGAAAAACTTCGTGGTATGTTGGTAGCTCAAACGCAGTACAGGAGCTAACAAGTAGTTTGCTATCCCTGTCCTATGACAACAATCGATTAGTGAAAGCAATGAGAGGTATTTCATCCGTTAAGCATGAATGAACAAAATTATGCATTTACAAATAAAAAATACACAATAGTACCTAAGTGCCCTGCGAAATTACGTAGTACCGTAATAACAACCCAATTATAGTAAATATGGAAAACGAGTGATTGTGTTTATTTTATAATAATTATATAACATTATTTTCATAAAAAAGGATGACGGAGAAGGATGTAATTAAAACGGATTTGTAAGAGGTTTATGTTTACTATCTACGGATGCTGCTGAAGTTCTTCTAACAAAGAATCTCAAATGCACTAGCCACTTCAAATGAAATTTTGTATGGGACAGCTGATAATTTTTTGGCATATACGATATTGGACCCAAGGAGAAACATATTCAGTTTGATGGTCTGCATTATATCCTTTCATATGACTATAACACCCTGTAAAGAAGTAGGAAATTACTAATTTTGAAGAGTTGTTTTCATAAGTCTAGGAACTATAAGAAAAGTTAGGCTCTCTACTCCAGACACGTTAGCTTTTCTTAAGTCCTTTTATTCAGAAATCGATGTTACTTAATCGACTTAGGGAGACAATTTTAGGAACAAAAGGCATTAAGGCTCCGAGAGCGAGCAAAGCGAGCTCGAAAATTTTAACACCTCACCTTGTTGCACTCTTCATACAAGAGTTACTTGGTCAACTTACAGACAAAGCCAAGATTCACGAGAAAGTAAGCTTCAAGAGCAAGCGAAGCGAGCTCGAAAATCTTTTGAGACCTTGCCATAGACAGGTTCGGATTGTTTCAATTTTCGACTTACCGGAGTTACTTGGGTGGCTTATAATAGACAATGTTAAGATTTAAGAGAAAGTAGGCTGCAAGAGCGAGCTAAGCGAGCTAGAAAAAAATTACATCTTGCCTCGAATAAATATAGATAATATATAATTTGAGGTCATAATATCCACATGCTCCAATTTTTGCAACCTTGTGTATGTAGATATACCATAATTGCGTATTAAGGCCTCGGTGTAAGGGGCTCGTAATTTATTTCAGCCTCATCGGCCGATCATGCAAAAATCCAATAGTAGTGCCTATCCAGAGGCAGAAAAAGGATAAAAGTTTTTTCGTGGAGTTAAAAACACGAACCGCGCGCGTTTATTTAAAGAAAAGTAAGTAGTACTCATTTTAAGTCTGAAAAATGTTTTAGTTTGAACTGTACACTACAATTTATTACGCACTTCTGTGGTATCAGGCAGGAAAAGTTGGAAAAGTTTTAACTTTTCTAATCTGGCGGCGCGTACGATATGCACTATACATCAGTTAAAAGTTAAACTGACGCTAAATAAGAGGCTGGAAATTTTTAAGATTTTTGATAAAAACATTTTAAGCGGTAAATATTTACCATATTTACCAGTAACAAAGAGCTTAAATACAGCTTGTATAAAATCAAAATCATTTATTTCAAGTAGGCCAGTTACAGGCACTTTTGAATTGTCGAAACAAAGGCAACAGTAAAA
This sequence comes from Noctua janthina, assembly GCA_963576755.1. NCBI lineage: Eukaryota > Metazoa > Arthropoda > Insecta > Lepidoptera > Noctuidae > Noctua > Noctua janthina. The sequence continues at coordinate 14,181,158 of OY755050.1, read as the reverse complement.
TAAAGCTACAGTCCCAGTCACAAGGCACAAAAACTGTGAAAGTACTGTAGTTGCCCATTCCCTAACGTAGATCTCTATGGAGAAGAACGGGCAAGAAACTCCATGGACACTCTTTTAAATCAGAATACTTTAACAAAACCTTGGTTACATCATTCATTTTGAGATGGTACATTATGTGAGAACGATGCAGCAAGATGTGTACGTTAAAAGTGTCCATAGTAAAAACAATTCAAAAATAAAATAATTAATTCAAATAAGCCGTGGCAAATAAGAGATGACCAGTCACAACTGACAGCGCCCGTTCACGAACATGACGCATGTATCAGCACCATTAAACTCAACCATTTTGAAGGGAACTAAATGATCCGACACACGTGCCACCATCAGCGAGACATTTGAGTGAGCATGACATACTCCTAACCGCCAGGGCACATTCAAGTCAAGAAAAGACGCAGGTTTCCAGCGAATGACAGCTTTCTAGTACATAGTACTCACACAATATGGGCTAGGCGGCTATATAATACAAAAGAGATTGAATCTATACAATGCAAAGATAGTTATACAATCTTCAGCAGCTCCAACAATACTATTTAATGCTATCAATTTAGGCGCCCCTGTTCTTGTGGAGCAGGACCGGCATTGAGCCAAGCATTTTTATCAGTGATATAATAGTCCAACTTGTAATATGCTTTCTTACATAGTGTGCGTTTAATGCATGTTTTAAATTTCGTTTCATTCAGTTCAAGAATACTTTGTGGAATTTTATTATAGCATCTCAAACAGTACCCCATGAAAGATGAGTCTACTTTAGCGAGTCTGAAACCTGGCTGAACTAATTGGTCTCTATTTCTAGTACTGTAACTGTGTCTGTCACCTCTTTTATTAAAAAGATGTAGATTTTTTTCTTACATACATTATGTTTTCGTAGATGTATTGACAATGTAGCGTCATGATGTTAATTTCCTTAAACAGTTCCCTTAGAGAATCGCGCCTACGAAGATTATATATGGCTCTGATGGCTCTTTTTTGCAGAATAAATATAGACTCAATGTCTGCAGCCCGTCCCCACATTAAAATGCCATAAGACATAATACTATGAAAGTAACTAAAATAGACCAGTCTAGCGGTATCTACATCAGTATATTGACGGATTTTTCTTATAGCATACGCTGCTGAACTTAGCCGCCCCGCAAGAGATGTTAAATGAGAACCCCATTGTAGCCTTGAATCAAGCGTAATCCCCAGGAAAACCGTTTTATCTACAAATTCAAGTTTCTCTTTATTCAATACTATATCACAATCGCTACTTTTAACATTCGGTAAAGCAAATCTTACGCATTTCGTTTTTTTTTTCATTTAACACTAAATTGTTTGCTGTGAACCAATTATGGACTTGAAGTAGGGCATTATTCACGTCATCTAGATTTTGGGCCCGTCTATTTATCTTAAAAATTAGGGAAGTGTCATCAGCGAATAACACCATATTTTGAGGTTGGTTTTTCAATAAATAGGGGAGATCATTTATATATACTAGAAAGAGGAAAGGACCCAATATTTTGAGCCTTGCGGTACCCCCATTTTTACTTTTAAACCCTGTGAATTAACACCATTTATTTGCACATGTTGTTGTCTATCACTCAAATAAGATTTTACCAAACTAAGTGCAAGTTTCCCTAGTTATGTATACAGCCTATAATGATGCTACTTAGGCGGGCACCGGAGGCCGGTGGGAGCATATTAGATAGGTCCCATAGGGTAGGGAAGGTTTGAAGGTGACAGTCATTGACGTCGTCACCCCATGTCGCATGAACATACACCAGCCCGAGACAGCACGCACCTCTCAAAAGGTTCTTCAGCGCGAAGGATGACGGTATCCTGGACCAGAAACCCAAGTAATAAACACCCACACAAAAATAACTTTCAGTTTGAATGTAGATATTGTGCTTCCTATTAGTTCGACAGAGCTTTGAGTATTTAATCATGTAACAAGAAAACACAAATCTTAGTATGGAAACTAGGTTTATCTTTAGGTTTTGAATTACTTCTTGACCATATTTAAAACAAACAAATCAGCCAAGCTAATAATACAACTTACAGAAGACACAAAACCCTTGTTCATACCTTCTGTGAATGGATTTATGCCTGCATAATATTCGTAAAAAGCTAAAACAGCAACCACTACATTGAATAAAGCGCCTATTATTACTAAATTTCTCTCTATAAATACATCAGTGGACGTCTCCATTGCTGTTTCCATGACGAGGCCTAATGTTACTACCACGTAACTGCCGTATACGCCACTCATAACGAAATGGCTTAACGTAGATAAGTCCTGAACTTCTGAGTTGTAAAAAAACCCACAAGACATTAACATTAAAAAAGTACCTCGTATAAACATCAGCATAATTTGGGAAATCATGGTGTATCGCTGCTCAAAGCATTATTAGTAGCCTTACTAAGTACTTACTAAAGTTTAGGTTACAGAAAAACTAAAATTTCATGAAATGAGGTAGAGTATTATAAAATACTTCAGTTCTTGATTGGTGGCTTCTGTGGAACAGTCGGTAACAAACTGATAACCAAAGATCTGTTCAATAGTCTGTGCAAAAGAATTTTCGATAAAAGTTTGATGAGCTTTGTCATCAGAGTTGAATGTTAAAATCCATCGTTGAAATTACAAGTTCACCTATATATAAAAGTACTCTACGCACAAGTTAAAATGGCTGACAGGAGAAAGTCACAAAGACGTAGGTTCTTAAACTGCTACCGGCTACAGCTAAGAGCTGCCACCACTTCGTTCGGTGTGTATGCGATGCGTATACCGTGCGGTGGCGGTAGGGTTTGTAGCGTTTTTAGGGTTCCGTAGCCAAATGGCAAAAAACGGAACACTTAATAGATCTGTCTTTTCCGTCTGTCTGTGGGTCTGTCCGTCCATATGTCTCCGAGACTGTTGCTACCACACAGCTGAAAGTAGAACAGGTGTCTATGAACCGATACACAAAAATAATGTGAAATTATGAAAAAAGAAATAGGTGTGGTGGTGGTGTGTAAACAGACCCTTCACGAAGCCGTCATCCAAGCATTCTGTACATCAAACTAAGTAACTTTATGCATAAATTATTGCTGGGAAACTTTTTTTGCGGTGAAAAATCACGTTTTACGGTAGGACTCGATGGAACGCACTGAAAGCATTATGCTGATGGATGGAATGAATAGTACGGCGGTCGTGAAAGTGTTAAAGTAAAAATCTTACATTAAAAACATGTATTTAAAAAAAACTTATGAAAAAGTTGGAACTTTGACCCCCAATATCTCCGTAACTAGAAAGTTCCCAGGTATGGTCTAGAACAAAAAAATGATCGCAAATACGGGGAGAACAAGTGCCTTTCGGATGTGTTAAGGGTCTATTTACACCCTTTATAGTCAGAAATGTGTCCATTATCAGGTTCCGTTTTTAGGTAGATAGGATAGGATTAATCTAATAGCTCACAACGCAAAATACCGAAAGTGCCGAACAGAAATATGAAAAAAAGGTGAAACGATGCTCGCCCGGCCCGCTCGCTCGCTAGCGGGCGGTGTGGCCTGCGCTTAAGGCTTATACTAATAGATTCGTCCTGTCCGTCCATATGTCACAGCCACCGCATAGTTGTGTATTTAATCTAAATAACAGATGTACCTAACTCAAATTCCGCGCCAAAACGGAAAATAGTTGTGCCAATCTAGCAACAAAAAAAACAAAAATTTGAATTTGGAACCATAAACAAATCATCCATTCCCGATACTTTTTTGACTGAATGTATGACACTTTTCGGCCCAAAGTCCTCTTTCAACCAGGTCGGTAGATGTTGGCTTGGAACTCGTACCACGAATGACTTAAAGTGGATGTTGTGGCGCGATTCCAACCTTTTGACCCTCAGAGTCCAGTTGGTCTTCACCTTCAAATACTGCACGACTTCCTCAGTTGTCATGTAGTGATGCAAACATGAAAGGTACAGCTGCGTCGTAGGCACAGCAGGGCGCGGCAGTATGTTGGGTCCACTCGGTGTGGTGCCACACACGTTACTAGAACAGGGCTTCTTCTTCCTTTCCACTTTCGTGAAACCTTTCTCATCAACTTGGCTGGCTCTTGAAAGAGCTACGGACCGCAGTTAGGGAAGTTTGAGCACACTTTATCAGTTTTTCACCTTTTCTGGTTTGTCGCTTAGGCTGCTACGCATCGATTTGCCGCTGGTGACAATAGTAGCATAGGGGGTCGACGTGCCTACGCGTGACGCTTCCGCAGCCGGTGTTGTGGCGCGGGCGACGGTGGCAGCAGGCGGCGTTTGTGCACCGTTTTCGGCAGCTGGTGACGCACTTGTGTTCGCCGATTCAAAACTGCCGACGGATGCATTTTGTGCCCCTCGTCGAGTGCTCATCTTTGAGGCCTCAGGTGACCCAATTACCGAATCATTGTTGCGCAATGATGCTATTTCAAATGCCTGTTGGGGCCGAAAAGTTCTGGAGTGGCGACCGCGAACCGGAAGACGCTGCGTTGGAAGGCCTCCCACTAGGTGGACCGATGACCTGGTGAAGGTTGCAGAAATCCGCTGGATGCGAGTCGCATGGGACCAGTCAATGTGGCGACACTTGGGGGAGGCCTATGTTTAGCAGTGGACGTCTTTCGGCTGAAATGATGATGATGATGCTATATCTGCACGTAGTTCAGTATTGGTTTTTTCTGATACCTCCATTCTGGATTGCATCTTGGTCATCTCCGCTTTCAAGGAAGTGATGTCCTTTAAAAGCCGCGTAACGTCGACGTGATCGAACGTGACGGGGGGCAATCTCAATGGCGTGCAGTGGTTCTCCACGGAGGGTAGGCCAGCCATACAGATAACCAAAAAAAAAAAAAATGATTTAAAATATAAAAAAAACATTTGAAATAAGCCTGTAAAAATAAAAGTTAGAAATACAAGAACTCACCACATTAATCACGTTTTTCTGACGATGCCAACAGAAGTAATAAGTTAACTACGGATTTGAAATCAGTAAAAAAAACAACTCATTTATAAATTAAATCTTTTTAAATATATATATATATATATAAATTAATTTTTTTTTCAAATAATTATGCAAATCAATAAATAACTCACTCTACTTACTAGTATTAAACAAAATGCACGGAAAACAAAATAATTTATTTGTGTGTGTATACACAGCCACACAGCCCGCTAAATGTTGCATAATTTTGATTGAAATCACGAGTACGAGATGAATTATCATATTTTTGGATTAATTCTCGTAATTCGGGTACACATCTATCAACTTGAATCTCATCATTAAACGATAATTGCGAAAACTTACTGCTTTTAACTTCTAACAAACACACATTATCAGCGCAAACTTCACAACAGAACACCATTTTTATGTAAATAAACATATAATAAACACAACAAATAATATTTGCACTACTCTACGTCTCAAAACGAATTACTTATAAGTTATAACTTAGTAAGATATAAAAACATTCAAGATCGCATATAAATTGCTTGTCACATGAAACAATATGGCGCCTCTCGGAACAATTTAATTCGTAATTTGTTAAAAGGAAAACACTACCAAATAAAATTGCATAATTGTCATTCCATGACTCTTTATAAAAGCTGTTACCAAATTTGACGGATAATAATACTCCCCAAAAATCAAAGAGAAAAATAAAATTCATGTAGTTTTTAATTATTTTTATAGTTAAATAATAGTGTAATAAATTTATCATTTTTTGGAAGGTATAAATTCGACAATATCACCCTCTTTTTTTAATTGTCTCTAGTAGTCATTAAGGAAAATGCGAGTAGTGTGTAGTGTCTGTGAGTAAGTCTGTTTCTGGAATTCCCCGCAATTAGGGGAATTTCCACAAACTGAGAACCCTGCTCTTCATTAATTAAATCTAGCTAGCCAATCACAGCACCCGGTGGCCGGCTACATTGGCAGGAGTAACGCCCATAATCTATACGTGTGTGTCGTTCATACACACGAAACTATGCACCAGTGTGCTTAAATTTATCAATGAGGACTAGGCTGGAAGCGTTCTTGCCTGATTATTGCGTGCAGACCGTCGTAGTACTTTTAGTATAGTGTGAGTTACATCACACGGACGCGACAAGTTGCTATAAGTGTTATATTTTATTACATAGTTATAATAAATGCATTTGGCGCTGTTGGTAGGCTAGGCCTTATTACCTCTATGGACGGCACGCCCCTGCAATCTGGTACGTCGTCCGTCTTCTTCAACATATCGATGATATCTTGAATACTCTTCTAAGTTCCATCTCTAGGGCGTGACGACATCTGGTCGAGTTTTCCAAGTGACTATAACAGTAACAGTTTTCCGCTGCTAATCTCGTCCTCCTTGTTATTAGACATACGAGAATATCTGCAGGATGCTCACCTTGTCCATGTAGTCGATAGCATGGACCAGGAATGCCAGCAATTCATTGATTATGAGTAGTTTGAAACTTCGAGTGTTTACGGGCAGCGGCTATGGCTATAGTTACAACATTAAAAACAAAATTAAAATCAATGGTAGTAGGTATGTTGTATGTAGGCAGTAGGTAGACAGTAGGTAGACAGTAGGTAGGCAGTAGGTAGGCAGTAGGTAGGCAGTAGGTGGGCAGTAGGTAGGCAGTAGGTGGGCAGTAGGTAGGCAATAGGTAGGCAGTAGGTAAGCAGTAGGTAGGCAGTAGGTATGCAGTAGGTAGGTAGTGTACAGGAAAAGGCTAAGCTAGGCCCGGCATGCATTGCAATGCAGCAACGCATGCCGGGCACAGCTGCTGTTGCTTATTTTTTAACGGAACCTTTCATGTGCAAGACCGTCTCGTACTTGTCTGGTTATGACATCCAGCAAAGACTGGCTGGTTATGAGATCTAATCAAAGAGTAGATCACTTATACTTAAAAGAAGATCTGTATAAGTATCCTACTCTTTGATCCATAGAGCAACATATACAATACTGCTTTGATCTATAATCAAGATCTATCTGCCTCTATCTATAATGTTGGATGTCATAATTGATCTTACATCATTCTGTTCTTTTTGCAGCTTGCAGATTTTTATTTAGACATGATTATTATTTACCTATTTTGTATCAGTTTTATTTTAGGATATGTGTTCTGTGGTAACAACAACAATACGGCATTTGATTATTGCGCTCATCCTGATTGTTCGTTGGAAAACCAGCATACAATGTGCGTAGCCGCTAATAAGCAGAGCTCGAGGCTGTATGCATCAGGTATGACAGCTTGGATGCGGTTCCAAATCCTGTTACTGCATAATAGGCACAGGGATAATATCGCCTTGGGGTTAGAGCCAGGCCAGCCATCCGCCACCAACATGCGCAAGATGTACTGGGACTATGAACTCGAGCATATGGCAGATGTTTGGGCACGTCAGTGCCAGAAACGACATGACGAGTGCAGGAATACGCTAAGATTTAACGTTCTGCAGAACATGGACGTGCGGGCCGTCGTGAGCAGGGTAACGGAAGCGCAGTTGCTGGCGGATGCTGTAGGCGCGTGGTTCTCAGGCTCCAGACTGCTTCCACCTGATCATGTGTGGTCTTTTAGACTTAGTAACTGTAGCGCACCTGGTGGTTGTAATGCTCACTGGTATTCAGCAGCAGCTTGGGCATCCACATGGCGCCTAGGTTGCTCACAAGCTCTTTGTACGGCGAAAAAACCTTCATGTGTTCTGTTTCCCAAAAGCAGAACAGAAGATAGTGCGGAATCGCCAAAGTCTTCAATGCCAAACTTGAATGTGACAAGAATTCCAACTCAAAACATTCTGAGACGCACTAAATACATGACTGCAGCGAAATCTGAGTGGTTTGACGAGTTTTCTACTACAGATAGCAACAACAGAAGAAAAGAGTCGCCGTTGCACCGTGGAATTACGCAGCAGGAGGAAAATACAGAGAATACACACCATAGAGAAAACAAACGAACGGAAACAAAGATTTTGGCATACACGTTTTGTAATTATGGACCCGCAGGAAATATCGATGGCTTCCCGATATATGAAGTAGGACAGACATGCTCCAACTGCCCTCAAGGTTCTCAGTGTGGGGACCGCACTTTCCGGGCTCTGTGCTCTGTGCTCGGGGACCCTGATTTTAAAACAGCTTAAGCGCAACACACGGCGGTTGTAATTTCATGTATTTATCTGGACGACATCACACAGAGAGCGTGCGCGGGTCGGGAGACGCGTGAAAGCTGCGCCCTTCATCCGCCACCACAAACAGCGCGCAGGCGAGTGGGTCGAAAGCGGGACGGGGCGCGTGTACCGCCGTCGTTGCATTGCTTCATAATACACGGACACGCATTCCCGAATAGGCAGTTACACTCAGGGATGTGACATTGAGACAACGATTTTTCTCTTTTCAATATTAATCGATTTTGAAAAGATTTATCGATCGATTTTGATATTAGTGGAACATTCGATTATTTCTGTTATGAAAAACTGCGTGCTTTTTTCTATACAGCGTGGAAGGGACACCGACGCACAAACGATTATCACTTATTAAGTACATTATTCTGAACTCCCCCACATCAACAATAAAATAACAATAATATAATTAATAAAATAATTTAATTAATTTCGTGAACCCAAGTCCTTTTCCTTTTCCGTGCTCTTCTTTCTTTTTTATTTTCTAATAAGTAGAAATAATAATTCTTCATCTGTGTCGGAATCCACCGATATCTGAATAAAAAGCGCGTCTCACGCGACGTACCCGAACCGACCCGCATCCTTCCGCGCCCGCTTTCTGTGTGATTTGGGATTTAGTTTTAATCTTTATCGATTCTTATTCTTATTTCTTATACTATTTATTCAGTTTTCCATCGGGAATTTCTCAGTGGCAGCCACGGATTCGGGATTTGTGCCCGGTTGATGGCATTAGGCTCGCCTATTTTCGCCAGTTATGTTTAAGGCCCATGTAACAGTTATGTTTGAGACCCATGTAGTCTCAAACATAACTGTCGAAATGTGGATGTACCTTTGCCTAACCCTTCTAGGATTACAGACATGATGTTTTGTTATGTTTATTATACTAATTTGAATGTTTATATTAATAACATGTTTGATACATAAACTACTTTTTATTTTGCCTGGTCAAGACAGCCCGGCAGCACACCCTAGACTGTTCATAAAACTATACCTATGGTCTGTAGTTAATTATTTAGTAAATGCTACTATACAACATTATTTTTAGTATATGCGAAACCTGAATATAGTTTGTTTAGAATAAGTAACTGAATCGAATCCAATAATTTATGAACCATATTCTATTTCTCCCATAAATATTTTAAAAAGGCTACAAGTTGGACACCGATCGACACTAAATACCTATCGCAATTATTTAGGTACCTACTGCCAAATTATTATTATCAATGAGCTCAAGACGACGCTGGAGGCGCGTGTGCGAGCGGGCCGCGTGGTGACCACGTTTTTGTGCGGACGACCAGGTAACAGAACAAGCTTATAAATTTGTGATTTAGCATGATACAGTTTTAAAATTTTGTACATAGATTCTTTACATAAGAATACTAGACACGTGTTTCAGGTTTCGAATATACTAAAACTAATGTTGTATTTACTACTGGGCAGTACTTACATCATTATGCATCAACGTGATTAAGTGTTACTGAACGTATCGAACCGTTGTCTGCTTCAATTTTGATGAAACCAAAATGTTAGTTTTGTCACGCGGCTCGTTCAAGGCCTGGACTCCACCAAAGCGGAGAAGAGCAGAGATGTGCGAAGCTGAGAGGAGTAGAGATGCGTAAAACCTAGGGTCTATCCACCAAAGCTGTGCGCTCTCCGCACGCCGCTCACGTCTCTTCTCGCTCGTCACGTGTAAATAAAGAAATTCTATTGGTGGTTTACAACACATCTCTCCTCTCGTCTCTTCTCCACTTAAGGTGCAGAGATATGAAGTAATACGGGTGGCGTTTAAACCTTACAGACGTATCTATTTCTCAGTTTCCGCTTTGTATTATATCTCTAAAACAATTGTTACCATTATAAATGACTGCCTCGTTGGTCTAGTAGTCGCAAGCACGACCTCTCAGCATGAGGTCCTGGCTTCGATTCCCAGGTCGGGCAAAGTGTTATTGGGTTTTTCATCAGGATTTTCTCAGTAGCAGTCACGGAGTCTGGATTTATGCCCGGTTGATGGCATTAGGCTCGCCTCCTATTACATGGGACTTGCCTAATCCTTCGGGGATTACAGGCGTGATGTTATGTGAATTTCTACCACTGCCATGTTCCCATTTAACTAGTTACTGAAATTTGTAGTAAAACCCTTAAAAAGTTAGAAGTGGCTACTAGTTGACTGATAGTTTTTTAAATTGTAAAGGAGTGTTTTCCTCACTCAATTAGCAGTACCCGTAGGCAGGTGTCGCACCACCTGCCGTATGGAGGGAAGTCAGATGTGCGTTTGAGAAACATTCAATCTGATTCAACATACCCCGACGAAATTTCAATGCGAAAGGCTACAAAGACCAACCAAAGGTAGGTATTTTTGATATTCGAAAAGTATTTACGATAGATTAATGCAAAATATCCCACCTCCTGGAGTGTTCTAAATGTTCGTTCCCTTGCACCTTTGAAGGTCTGAATAACATATCTTCACCTCTCATCTCTCACATTGATAGGAATAGAAGAAGATGAAGTAGATATACCAAAACCAAAAAACAAAAAACCATTAACGAGTAATCGACGGCCAACTTTTCAAAATTTTGATGAGTAAAGTTTCGTAACAAAATGGAAAAAAACCGGCCAAGTACGAGTCGTACTCACACGCACAGGGTTCCGTAGCACCAAACAATATAATAAAAATATTTTGAAGGCTCATTCTTGTGTTATATTACATTCAACAGCAAAATAGTCACTGGTAAATAAATTCTCGAAAGATCATGTAAAAAGTAGTACTTGGCACTATGGTGACCTAACACTCCTTTCCCGTGTTTATAGGATATGGTTTATGGAAGAAGTTAGTCTCGAAATGTAAGGGTAACGCGGCGTCTCTAAGAGATCTGAACGCGAACTGGCCCATATTTTGGTGAACGAGCGAATGTGCATTCTTGCGATGGATGCAATTATGCATTTTCGTATAGTGTTCGATTTAAACTCGAACAGACCAAGAACGGGGCGGCAACCACGTGAAGGTGAATCCACTAGACTTGCTTTGAGGATCTACACGACTGTAGCGCTCACCCTTAAGACCCCACCACCTTACCACCTCTGAGGGAAGCAGTAAGGTAGGCCTGCAAAATACAAGCCCCCCGCCTCCCAACAAACAAACAAACCGATAAACCTGCAAGCCAACAAACAGAAAAAAAAACTTTCTAATACTTATTTCTCGCACCTTCCAGTACTTTTTGCAATAATCATTAATGTGCAGACACGGAAAGTCTACAATTTTATTATATACAGATACCTAGTGATGACCTTTCATGAGGTGTTCATGTTTTAACCGGAAATAAAATTTTCCGACCCAAACTTTAATACGACCCCCGAGCTAGGAGAACTACACTGCTGTAAAACGTAGTTTTCAGAAGCTGTGAGACCTGTAGGAAACCTAAGCAGATTTTAAACATTTACAAGATTTAAAATTGACACCTCTTAGGACGAGATGCCGTAGTGTCGGTAAATAGATTGCAAGTCTTAGCAGTGGCGTAGCTACGGGAGGGGGGCGGCGGGGGCCGCCCGCACCCGCCGCCCCATAGTGTACCCCCGTAGTGAACATTAGTAGTGCCACCTATGAAATTTCGTAAAACTTTGACAGATTGCATAACCGCCACTATAATCCTTTCGATGTAGGAAGGTGCAGGTGACATTTGATGTACCCACAGAGTACTTTTATATGTATGTAGGTAGATGTACCGTTCCTTTTCAATCTTGAACGTTAGGTAACTTGATTTATTACTTTTTTTTATTTTAATTTTTGATTGTTTTATGGGGTGACACCTACAATATCTGCACCGGGTGCCACCCATGCTAGCTACGCCACTGAGTCTTAGAAGGCTTCTTGTAAACATTTGATACACAGTTTGATAAGGTGCTGCGGACTCAAGATTTTACAACAATTTACTTCTATTTAACACTAAATCTGTAATCTCTCTAGTAGATTTTTTGGCAATGTGTTAGTTTAAGTGATACCTACTTATTTACCCACGGTAAAATCCTTTTCATTAATGTAGGCGTCCTTTTTAGGTTGTGGTACACTTCTTCAATAAAAAAAAAAAATAATAAAATAAAAATATTTTATTGTCAGGCATCAAGGCCCATAGGGTGTTAGTATTACATCTTACTTAAAAACTATATTAGTAACATGCAGGAACAGTAAAAAAGAAAAAAAAAAAAAGAAAGAATATCACAGTCACAGGAAGGTTTAACAAGCTTTTTTGCCAACATGTAGCTTGGTAAACCTCCCCATTGTAGGCCCATCCAGCCTCTCTGCAAACACCTTCAGAATGCTGTTGTTGCTTCCCCTCACTCGGGATATTACTGAGGCAACTTTCTAATTCTCTAATCCAAAACTTATTTTACAATTTAATATTTCATTTAACGTGTTTTTGGTTAAACGTGTTAGATCACTGGTTAAAATAAGCACACAAATTTACGTATTATCAGTTTTTTTCACTTCAAAATAACATAGTCTATTTTATAACACATCAATATGTTTACACTTCTTAAAACTGTAATCGTCTCAATCACCATAGATAATATCAATCAATAGGCAATAAGGGCAGTATGGGATTGTTCGACCTTTCAAGCACGAGCTACAAGGCAGAAGGTCTGTTAAAATACAAAAAAAAACATTTAGCCTGTATGTCGAGAAAAATATCAAATGCAATGAGGGTAACGTAAAAAAATACATAGCTCGAATTAATCTTTGTGCATCGATATTGTTACTTTTTCTATTTAAACCAAACTGTAAACAATTAAATTAATTAGTTATAAATAAACCGTATCTTATTTTATAATTATCTTATCTAATTATGACATTATGTGAGCAAAAAGTACAAAATAACATCAATGCAATGTCATCATAAACAAAAATATAACAGTGTTTAAAATACTCAAATATCCACAAATTCATTTCAGGCAACCAGATTTATGATTAGTAGATATTTATTAACTGACAATAGCGTTTTAACAAACGGATCGTAAACTCAAAACTCATCCTACTCGATAACGTCGGTAGTGACCTCAAATACTATGTGTCAATGAAACACTTTTATTATAAAAGTACTTAAAGTACTTTCTAAACGGTTTGATAGTTAGGCTTTACCAGCTTAACTACTAATCCCTTTAGAAACTACAACAGATGAGAAAGTGCAGTATTTAACTACATAGGTATAAGCTGCTTCGCTGAATTCCAATATAGCCAGACTAACGGAGAGTACTTGCATAGACACAACCTCGTTGCCAGGATTAGCCACCAGCAACTTGCTTTGAAGTACAACCTTGTGGAATCAGAAGTACCATATTATAAGTATGCGCCCGACCCAGATCTCGATAATGGTATCTATCGTCACTGACAGGACTATTGTTGCCAATAAACGGTTTGATATAACGGTTCCGCATGACGCGAACCTCGTGAAAGCAGAGAAAGATAAACAATTCAAATATCTAGATCTGGATCGCGAGGTTGTCGACATGTGAGACGTGAGTACAGCAGTCATTGTGCAGATAGTCGTGTCGGCCAATGGCTTAATAGCCAATAGCCTCGACCAACATCTGAGGAGACTCTCGCTTGGCAGCTGGATCAAGGGCTCGATTCAGAAAGCAGTACTTCTGGACACGGCGCATATCATTAGGAGGTTCCTCTCTCAAGAGCCCTGACCATCGGTATTTCGGACCCTGTTCCCGATACCGGTGGGCTACAATTTTATATGTTTTTTTTTATATTACTTTGTATATAAATATTTAAAAATGTAAATTATATGTATAAAAATAAATAAAGGAATAATATAGCCAGACAACGTGCACGTAAGCGTGTTAATAAAAATCAAATCTCAACGAAGTATTCTCAGTTATAATCTTTTAAACACTGAATCCGGCCGATGACTAAGTAATCCAATAAACCTTAGGTAGAGTCTGTCAAGCGAGTCTAGTCCCATGAAAAAGGCGGCAAATTCAAAAATCTTTCAGGTGTCAACACTGATATAGCACGCTGAAAACTTGTTGATACTTGAATTTTGATAAAAAAATTACTTGGGATAAATTAAAAAAAAAGCATTTCAATGTACGTATTTATTCATCAGAACTAAAATCAGAATCAAGAAATTCAATGCCTTCAAATGAGAAATCACTGTCAGTAGAATCATTACGCACAGAAATGATGAAGGGTTCCAACTCGGTTTCGGATATCCTGTCTCTTACTTTATACTTATTTTCGACACTAATAGTGTGATCTGTGCATTTTTTCCAATCATTGGCTGTGACACTATTAAAGCATTCTTTTATAAGGTTCTCCATTTCTTTACCTGGAATCCCTAAGTTTTTGCTGGCTATTTTTCTTTTAGCCAAACTCCATATGAGTTCAATTGCGTTCAGGTCACAATGATATGGCGGAAGTTTCAAAACCTCATGGCCATGTTGTTTCAAAAATTCTTCAGCTTCATACATTGGAGTTGTTTTATGTTCATTCACAAGGCACATAAGCTCAGCCTTTGTAAAGAATTCTTCATAATGAATTCCATTTTCAGTTAGCCATTTCTGAATGTCAGCCTTTAAATCATTCATAGATGGTGGCTTATTTATTTGTGTTACATGGTAGCAAGCGTTGTCCATAACAATGACACTGGGCTGACTTAAATTGGGTATTAATTTTTCACGTAACCATTTCATAAAATTATTTCTGTTCATATCATCATGATAATCTGCCATTTTTGATTTAGTACTGAATACCAATAATGCATTGGGAACAAAACCTTTTTCGGATCCAGCATGAACAACAATATGTCTTTTGCCTGACGATATTTTGTCAATTACACCGCTTGTTGATGGCCCTTGCCATGATTTTTTAACTTTATAATTTTGGTGGACATAGGTCTCATCAAGATAAACTATTAATTTTCCTTGTTTCCGCTTTTCATCAATAGCTCTGAGATACCTATGTCGCCATGCAGCTAGTTCATACTTTTCAATAAGAAGAGATCTCTCATTTTTATTTTTTTTGAATTCAAATCCATTTTTGAGTAATAATTGTCTCAATGTTTCATGACATCCAGTAAATCCAATTGACTCTCTTAAATCTGCAAGCAAACTTCGTAGAGTTGGAACTTGCTTTTTCACACAGTAAAATTCATTAATTTTATTGCGTATGGCTGATAAGTCAAAATTATCCAGATTGGCTACAGTTGGCTGTCGTGGACGTTTTTTCCCCGGTGTGTTCCACTCGCCTTGGTTAATAGCACCTTCTTTTTTAATTCTTCGCAGTGTTTTCACACTTAAATCTGAAAGTTCAATATGTCAGTTCAGTATCAAACGCACAAATTTTATGATAATATTTGTAGAAAATGCAAACAATGTAAACAAATAAATCTGTACTAACCTGTCATAGCAGCAATTTTTGTCAAATAGTCTGTTTCAGATTTCATTTTTTTATTCTCATCTATGGCTATGACTTTCTTAACTAAATTATCAATTGTGCTTTTTATTAATTCATCATCCAAGGTGGCTGAAAAAAGATGACAACAATCTCTTATAATACTTTTCACTTATAGGTGCCCCATTGAGATTCAATGTCATGTATACGACGTCTGAATCTAAACCAAAACCGAAATCGTGATCACATCATAGTAAAATAAACAAAATTAGACAATTGTGCTAAAAGTATCAACATTTTGTAGCCAACCTACCTGTTGTTGAAACAATTTCATCCAAAAGTCGTCGTTTTTCTGTTAACACGTCATCAGATTCAATCTTTACATGATTATATTTATTAATCATTGTAAAGAGCAGGCTCCTGACACTACTTTTAATAGGTTTTGGCATTATAACATTAAAAAATTCAACAAAAACCGGAATGCTTCGAGGTTAGAACAGAAATTGTGACAATCTGTTTGACAGATAATAGTATTGCCATTATAAGAAATCAGTAAAATGGTTGTGGACTCGACTCGCTTGACAGACTCTAGGCTCGTTTTTTTGGAGATTCAAGTAACTATAACTACCATACGTACCTACCATACCACCTGGGCCATCATACCCCTAAACCAATGTCCTCTTCGCCATTATAATGTTGACATATGTTGCAGCAACCCAAAAACAACTTAATGGTAACGAATTTAATGATCACTGATTTTGTCAGTGGTGCAAACTCAGACATGAAATATCTACGAAGTACAGCTTGGCCAAAAAGAGTAGAAATTAAAAAAATATGAACTAATTTTTTTTCTCCACATGGCAACTCTAAAGAAATGTCAAATATCATTCAAACTGATTCAAACTTCCAAAATAAAAAAAGAGTATTATGAATTCTTGTGATTATTGGTAGATTAATCGTTTTAGTCAGTGAATTGTCATTAAATGGGCAAGACAATAAAAAGTGGCACCAGAGAATTTATTTACAATGTTTTTAAGAGATGTTTGGCGGAATATCATGCCGGGAAACTTCTAACAGAAATGGATGACCTCTATAAACGAGTTGCTGATATGATATGATATGGTATTTATTCACTCTAATTTTATACAATATACATAGTTCACGATATAAGTTACAGTTATTGTCAGTAAGGTCTTTAAAAAATGCCACATCATCGAGGTTTTTTTACGGTTTTAATATAACTTTAAAGGTTATGTTTACATAGGGAAAGTAGTTTGACAAGTGACTTTGTATAGAACGACTGCATAAGTTTTGATCACGCATGTCATTCTACATTAATGTTTTATTTTGATTTCAGGGAAATCAGAAAGTACTGTCCGACGACTAATTAACGAAGGCAATAAAAACGAAGGCAAATTTACACAAGAATAATTGTGTTGAACACATAAAGAAAATAGAACAAGATTACTATGACAGAGGAAGAACACTTTATGAAGATATAGACAGACTGGTAATTCGTCTTGGAGAGGACAGCAGTGACAGCAGCTCAGATTCTGTAGATGATCAAGAGCTTGGATCGGACATGTCAGGTGTAGAATATTTAGTTTAGATAATGATTGAAAAATATATTGTAATTAAAATATAAATAAATATGTTTTAACCCTCTTAGGCTTGTTTATTTTCCAATTAGATCTTCCCTATTCTGATTCTTCTTTAAAAGAACTTCAAGTATCAAATTCATTTATGTCGTAGTATAAATAATACCATAAGCGATAGTAGCGCCCTCAATTTATTTCTACTCTTTATGGCCAAGCTTGTATCTAGTTGTGTTGGCCGACTAATTCGGACTTACAACTCGCATGGTTAATGTTGATAAATAAGTTCTATAACCTCATTAGTACAATCTCATTTTTAATCGGACTTAAAAAGTCACAGCCGTAAAAAAAAACTTTATAAATTTTCTAATGACATGACGTCATGAATATTTCTTCCGAAATCTAATTTATTGTTAGTAATTTTATTTGTGTAGCAAGTTTATTGTGAATAAAGATGTTGTCGGCAGCGAAAGTGCGCCAGCATGGCATGCAAGATGATAACTGGGTAATCAAGGACAAAATCAATCAGTATCGGGGACTGATCAAGTTGTATGGTAAGGTTCTTGGTTCCGTAGCCGTACCCCCAAGGGGTGCCAATAGGATCCTTTTACTTAGGCTCCGCCGTCTATCCGTCCTTGCATTCGTCCGTCTGTCACAGAGATGTGTATTTTTTTGAACGGTAATAGATAATACTTATAATGTTCACAGAGTGTATTACTATGGCCGCTGTTAAATAAAATAATGTTAAAAATTAAAGGGATAAGACAGTTTCTTATGTGGGGTCCACATAAAAGACAAATGTTTTTTCATCGGCGTTGGTACGGAACCCTTCATGTGATAGTCCGACTCACACTTGGGCGGTTAATATTAACATATCTAATCAATTAGCAATGCAAGCCTCTTGTAAAGTTTTGAGTTCCGTTCTTGGGTTGAAAAAACCTCTAATGGCTTGTAGATTTGTTTTTACATGTATCAAGATTATCTGTGATTTAATCGGTATTCTACCGATACTTTGGGATATTTAGGAACTGCTGGCTGCTTGATTAAGTGCCTCAAACTATTCCGTTAGGTATTTATTTATTTGATTAAATAGATACTTGCTGCACTTACAGTTTGCACCAAAGCGTGCAGCAAGCCAAATTGTATTGATATAGGGTATATAGGGTCTAAATATTCATTCACGAAATATTTTCAGGGAATCATCTAACGGCTATAACAAAGCCATTTCAGGGGTTTTTTTTTTATCTGAGTATATTTTTTATAAAAAATAAATAATTTAAAATTACTTGACCCACAAAAGAAATACTGGCCCCTTATTTTTAAGCATCCATTACGCTAGCTTACTACGTCGTATAATTTACCTACTATCATTGTTAGAATATGGGATTAAAGGTTTTATGCAAAAAGTCTCAAAAAAATTTAGAATTATAATAATTTTGTAAAAAAAAAACACTCAGATATTTTTTTTTTGTTGCTATGGCGACTTTACGACTTATAGAAGTTACTCTTAAAATATTTCGTGTATGAAAAGATAGACCTTATATATTTGTGGTGTACCTATTAGGTATCATACATAATACTAAGCAGTGTCCCTGAACCTACTTCATTTCTTTAATGTGGTCGGTACGAACGAAATCGAGTTAAACTTAATTTATTTGACTACCCACCCTACTTAAACGCGGTAGTGAGATAATTTTAGCTTTAAATTTTGTAAGCTGTTTTCCTCTGGAAATTCAGCAGATGGAAAAGACATTTTACTGTAATATTTTTATCAGCCGCGGCCCTGTATGTGCAGGAGGCAAAAATCGAAATATATTCATATAAACTGTACATACATTTCATCCTTTCCTTTCCTTTCATCCTGCCTAGCCTTTTCCCAACTATATTGGGGTCGGCTTCCAGTCTAACCGGATGCAGCTTAATACCAGTATTTAAAAACAAAAAACTTTTTAAACTGTACATACATTTGCAGGTAATTATACAAATGTCACAATTTACTCCATCGGAATTGTATAAGAAGGAGTTTCTTATTCGAATGTAATGGTCCGGGACATTACCTGAACCATGTGTTATATAATTTACGGAATAAAATATTTTAATGGGTTCACTCCTTCAAAATGTTAAATTACTTTTATTAGCCCTCGTATCGGTACGTTAGTGAATGGACTCTTATGGAAAAAAAAAATACATTTATCGGCAATAAAGTGTTCAACCCTCTCAGCTCCACAAGCGTACTCGTTCCCGTTACTGCGCTTCTGTGATATAAGTAAGTAGTACATCGACACGTGGGCATCCGCATATGCCGCCTCGAGTCGTATATCAGCGGTATTTACAATGCGAACCAAACTAGACAGATGCCATATATTTTACAGACACTAGCGTCAGTGCGACTCGAAATACGTTTTGCAGCTACCTATGGCCAATGCCAGACACCTTTACGTCTATGTGGATCAGCGCAGTATCGTGAACGAGTGTGAACATGTACGGCGGGCGTTAGTTTTGTTCAAATCCGTCGAACATTTGCGGACACGTAGCGACTGGTCTTATTTACTTGGCCAGTTACGTCGGTCGGTGTAGCTAGCATAGCCATAAGGGTGTTACCACACCAATCGATCGATCGCCGATCACCAATCGATCGAAGATTCCCAGAAATGACACGATCGATGAATTGGTGTAGTAGAAACTGTCGATCGACGTCGACTTATCCATTCCACCATCGTATGATGAACTCGATCGACGATCGATCGATTAGTGTGGTAACACCCTAAAGGTCAGGCCACACCGCCAGCTAGCGAGCGAGCAGGCGGGGCTCTTTTCATACTTCGTTTCGGCTCTTTTGGTAGTTCGCGGTGTAAACCAAAGTATGAAAAGAGGTGAAACGATGCCTCGCGCGTCTCGCCTGCTCGCTAGCTAGCAGGCGGTGCGGCCTGCGCTTGATATTCCATCTCAACGACTGTTAGTGCTCCTGTTATGTAACTTTAGTCTTTTGCAAGGATATTATGTTGTTCTTGACTTCTGGCTGAGTCAATTATTTGGAATATTAATATTTATTTCTTAAACTAACCTATATCTAATCTGTATCTAATTTTGTCATCTAATTGATTTATTCGTTTCCCTAGAACGTGACCGTAAGATACATGAAGGTGACTTGGCGAAGCAGAAGAAGCGATACTCGCGTGACATTCGGCAGCTTCGCAAGGAGATCACAGCGAAGCGCGAGGAGCTTGGAGTTGCCGTTTATGGCGACAAACAGTTCCTCAGAAATGCCTTCCAGGACCATCGGAGGCTTCAGCTTACTTACATGAACAGTAAAGCCGATGTTAGTACAACACATTATATCTCATAGGTTATGTAAATTATCTAGCCTTAAACTCCTTTATCCCTCAGCTGGGTAGAGGACAGTAGTTCTCCATCATGAACGTTTGTGAGGTTCGCGCTTCGTTTCACTCCACTTTTCCCGATACTCATCGCCTCTGCCAACGCGGTGCGATGCCAGCGGGGTTGGCCACGGTTTTTTTTTCCTTGTGGCACTCCATTGAGTTCCTCGAGTCTCACAAGACGAGTCTCCGTCAGAAGAGCTGCTCCTGAGGTTTGTGTAGTTTTGGACACGTCTCACTGCCTTTGCCCCTAATCAGCAACAGAGAAGAGTTCCTCACAACTACAGTTTTTCGTACAACTTTTGTTTATTAACATTATCAGTTTTAGCGTCAGTGCGTCACCTTCGAGCTACACTTGGTTAGCTGAACTAACCAGAGATTATTTAGAGTACCAAGATTATCTATCTCATCAAGCCGAGCGAGTCCCAAAGCATAGTAAAGGCATAATTCCGAAAGCAACCGCAACCGCACACCGTAGCAACAATTTATCGCAATTAAAAAGCAATACCTGTAAATGAAAGAACATTCAACAATTTTAATATTTTAATTTACAGATGATATACCTAATTTTGTGCATGTGTTAACGGTAAAGTATGTAATCCGTCATTGAATAAAATTCCTAGGAAATATGTAAAATTCCTAAAATAGATAGGAAATCTATATATGAATTGTATATAAGGTCTATCTTTTCATACACGAAATATTTTAAGAGTAACTTCTATAAGTCGTAAAGTCACCAGAGTAACGAAAAAAAAAAATCCGAGTGTTTTTTTTTTTACGAAATTATTATAATTCTAAAATTTTTTGAGACCTTTTGCATAAAACCTTTACTCCCATATTCTAACAATGACAGTAGGTAAATACGACGTAGTAAACTAGTGCAATGGATGCTTGAAAATAAGGGGAGCCAGTATTTATTTTGTGGGTTAAGTAATTATAAATTATTTATTTTTTATAAAAAAATATACTGAGATAAAAAAAAATCCCTTGAAATGGCTTTCATATAGCCGTTAGATGATTCCCTGAAAATATTTCGTGTATGAATAGTTAGACCTTATATAGGAATAGTGTATAATTCCGAGGTTTAATACATTTCCGTTAACACAGGCAAAGGTGCACCTAATAGTACACCCACATTTCGCCAGTTATTTTTAAATCCCATGTAATAGGCGACGAACCCATTGCCCTCCTGGGCACAAATCCAGACTCCATTGCTGCTATTGAGAAGTTCCTGATGGCAAAACCCAACAACACTGAGCATACAGGTTTCAATAATAATAATAGGTAAAAACGGATTTCTTTATTGTTACAGTTGGCATGTCAAATTTATTGCTGGAATTTACAGCATTCTCACGAGTAACAATGGTGCTAGTTATAAATTCAACTTCAGTGATATGACATCCATCACAATGTTTTCGTCTGACACCTAGTGTATACCACTACATTCTCATTTACCCTCATTTACCCACTAAATTCTGTGAAAATATATTAGAAAGAGTAATTAAAAAAAAAAAACATTTGATAAATTTTCTCGACAGAACTAAGAGCAGTGTCGGACTAACAGATAATAAGCATGTGATGAAAGCTTCGGCCTGCAGCCCCTATAAGGGTATTTGCCAACTCATTAGTGGAGCTGCCCGGGTGGGTACTAAGCAATTACCTCATAACAAGGTTGTCTCTGTATTAGACTTTGTTCTTTGTTTAATGGGACATTTTAAAACATTTTGGACTGTTTTCGCGTCAAGTATTCGGACAAACAGGATATGCTTACTATTATAAATGTTAAACGGATGAAAGGATGATGATACCAAGTATCTATTTGTCGACTTATACGACATAAGTCACATGTATTTGATGTATTGCAATTTGTGCTCACCGGAGAAAGGGAAATAGATAACGCAAATATATAAGAGTTTTGTGTTTCGTCGGAAGGGAAAGCAAAGATTAAAAAAAAAACTTTTTAGTCATAGATAACCTTAAAAAGTACGGCCGTCTAGTCGTTGTTTGCACCGAAGAAGTCTACGGATTTATTAATGTACACGCTCGGATTTACGGAGCTCCCAGCAAATAATGATGTTTGTTTTCTTCCCTGACTTGATGCTGGAAACGTTTGTATCTAAACGTTAAACACAAGCTTCAGCTTGTTATTACACATAATGGATGAAGTAAATCTGCATCTACAGTAATTTATTTTAAGTAAATGAATACAGATGGCGTAGTTTCATTCACTCGCGAGCCAAGAAAGGGCTCTTTTTCTAATATTTTTCCATTTTGCGGCGTTTTTATTGAATAAATCTCATGTATATTTTTCTTTTTTATTTAGAAGCATTTGGTTCTGTCAATTTATTTAAAAGAGTGAATCTGTTACTTTGTCCTTCTGTAAGCTACGTGTTGGTGAGATGCAAATCTTCATTTGTGTAAAGTGTCGCTTTATGGTACTTATAAAGCAATTTGTCAGGTCACGGCCTCAAACCTACACTCATTTAAATCACGGGTTAAATCCAATGTTAGTATTAAGAAGGTCCGATATGCTTCATTTACTTTCACGCTTTGATTGTTTTTAGTAACTATTTAAACTTATTTTTATAAAAGCATTTGTTTAGACAGTTTAAGTTCACGAATCTAAAATAATATAAGTTCATGTTTTTAGAATTTACTCCATAAAACATTTTTTTTCATATTATTGTTTGCTGTTTCGTTGTGTAATGAATCTTATATTTTATCATCTAGACCAGGGACAATTATTTTTGGAGGTCAAGATCGCAAATCGTATCGCAGGAGCCGATTGCTCAGTTGCTACGCCATCGTGCATCGGTGCCTTGGAAGAAAATATACATGTTCTTGTTGTTACAGAAAGTACTGGAGAGTATCCACCAAGAGAACTTCAACAAGAGGAAACAACTCGACAGGATCAGATATAAAAAGAAGAAGAAGATGGAGATGTTTCGCTTGGCTCAGGTAATTAACTAAATCAATCAACAATCTTTGTAGGTCTAGATGTAAAGGAAGTTTTAGTATGCATCACGCTAGCCAAACGGGAGCGGGGAGGTACAGGTTCAAACGTATTAAAAAATGACGAATAATGTGTCAGTTTGATCGTGTCGTAATTTTATAAACTAATTTCAGCCGTAATCAGTGTTTCTAGAAAGTTCTCGGGAAAGACAACGGAAAATAATTGTATCCTAGACTAAATGTTGTACGCACGACGGCCAATCAAGCTATACATAACCAGTTTATGCGATCTCTCATTGTACGAGAAACCTATACAAAGCTAGGCCAAGTTACACTGGAAATGCATAGCTTGATATGCCGCCGTGTGTACTATTATTTTTTATTGATAGTATATGGGCGAGCAGTGCATCGCAAATGTTTATTTCGGGAACAGTTGAATGAATAATTGATTAGTTTGTGTCGTTTCGGCGGAGCGTACGCCGCGCCGTCCGTGATGAGATCTGGAACAAATACAAAACCAGTTTATGCGGATCTCTCATTGTATAGGAAATCTATGCAAAGCGAGGCCAAGTTATACTGGAAATGCATAGCTTGATGTGCCGCCGTGTGTACTATTACTTTTTATTGATAGTATATGGGCGAGCAGTGCATCGCAAATGTTTATTTCGGGAACAGTTGAATGAATAATTGATTAGTTTGTGTCGTTTCGGCGGAGCGTACGCCGCGCCGTCCTTGATGAGATCTGGAACGTTTCATAAATATACCTCAGCAGATTTTTTTTATTAGCTTTCGGCTTTGCTCATATGTATTTAGCCATATCGCTCATAAATTTAATATCAGGAACAAACATGGCAAAACATGAAGTCATGTTCTTAAAATTAGAATCTATCAACATGATTTTCATAAATTGCTCGATGGTAAACTGGCTTCTGGCAGGAAATGACAGACACGAGGTCTGTGGATTTGATTGTTGATGTTCCAAATCAATTAATCTCTCTTATTACCTACCTGACAAGATTCTACACATAATCACAACCTACTGATGATGATTCGATCATCTCCTACGTATTATTGCCGTTTCATAGTTGGAAGCGGCCGAGATGCGCGATCGAGTCATATTTGAAGTGGGGGGCAAACTCCCCCCAGAGAAGAAGGAACAAGCTGTGGCCAACTGGGTGCAGCGTGCTAATATCAAGAAAAACGCTGCGCTTGCCATCAAAGTCATGTACAAGAAAATTCTAGATATTCTAAAGAAGGTAATTGTATTAGTGCTTTTTACATTTAAAATAACAAGATCCATGAGGCGGTCGGTTGGGTTTTCATCGGTTTCCATGTACAACAATGTTACTACACTTAAACGACACGTATTACAAAAAAAAACTGGGTATTATAAGTCGTGGTTTTGCACAAAGACAGACGAATGTATGCAGTTTGTTTCGAATAACTACTGCTATGAAAACGGAGTGAATGAAAAACATCGTGTGAAATAAAACAGAATGGAATACCTATTTGCTACATACAAATAGTCTTGCAGGGATCATAATCTTCATCTACCTAGCCTTTATAAAAATATAGTCCAAAATGAAAGAAAATTATAGACAATGACCAAATTGACAAAAAAAATTAATAATTGTACTACTCGAATGACATCGAAAACATTCACGTGAAATTTAAAAGAAGTAGGTAGGTAAGAATCTGTCTAGTTTCAAATGAAACAGTGACCAAATAAGTCTACTACTCGAATGACCGCTCCTCACTTTACTGATTCGCGTGAGTCTAAACCTAGACTAATAAGCGCGTGAGCGTGTTGATAACTTTTAATTATCTCAAAAACTATGCATCCAAATTATATGATGTAGGCAAATATTATCTACATAAAATTAGTTGGTGATAGCATAATTTATTTTTGTAAGGGTCCATAGTATGTACATAGTGCATCTGTCATCTATCCCCATACTTTTTTTTTGCTAAATCATCCCTAAAGGGGGCAAACCCCTTTTTACAAAAAAAGTTGAAACACATATTTCTTTATTTCTTAGCAAAAGCTTCAATATGAATTTTCAGATCCTTTCCTAAAGGAATTATGGATTGCCCATACAAACGTTCAACCCCTATTTCAGAATTGCCAAATTTCATTACGATCCTATCGGCAGTTTAGTCGTGAAAAGGTAACAAACAAACAAACAGAGTTACTTTCGCATTTATAATACAAGGTGTAAACAGACCCTTCACATAGCCGTCAACCAAGCATTCTGTACATCAAACTAAGTAACTTTACGCAAAAATTACTGCTGGGAATCGACTTTTTTTTGGAGTGAAAAATCACGTTTTACGGTAGGACTCGACGAAAAGCTATATTGAATAGTACGGGGGTCGTGGAGGTGTGTAAAGTAAAAATCTTACATTAAAAACATGAATTTAAAAAAAAGCTTGTGAAAAAGTTGGAACTTTGACCCCCAATATCTCCGTAACTAGAAGGTTCCCAGGTATGGTCTAGAACAAAAAAAATATCGGAAAGACGGGGAGAACAAGTGACTTTCGGATACGTTAAGGGTCTATTTACATCCTTCATTATTTTTATTTTGCAAATAATATTAGTAAGGATAGATGTAGGTACTTCTATAAGTAATAGAAATTAATTATTGTCATATATACAACAGGGATATCGATGCTCAAACTATTACCATTAATTCTATGTTCAACGTTTCAAGAGCTCTCAGATTTTATTTAATAACCGGAAATAAAACATTTCAAAGCGTTAAACGAACAGTAACGAAATTGGACGATTGCGATCCTGTATTAATTGGCGTAGGAGTAAACATTTTCCAATTATTCAAATAAAAACTGCATAATATCTGAAGCCAGCAATAAATAACATGAAACGGAATCTCGTTTATTGTTTGAAAGGTTTCCTGTAGCCCACGCAGAAAATAAAGGTATACGAAATATTCACTTGTCCAAAACTAATAACAAAAGGATAAATGAAAAAGTGTGTAATAAACGGGGCCCACGACCTGCCGCCCACACCTACTCTTATTTATTTCCTTAATTAGATAGGCACCTACTTCTCGCTAATTAACTATTTCTTACACGTCGGCACACAGGCACAGGTGACCAGCTAGTGGCATCATCATAAAAGTCGTTAAAATTTTTGAACGAAATTTGATTCGTAGTCTTTTGCAGGATTCGTCATACTTCACCGTCGTTTTGGAGGCACTGAAGCTGGACTGTCGAGCGCAAGGCAAATGCCTCATGGGTGCCACCGAGATGGGGCAGCTCGCCATGGAATATCTTGATGATAGAAAATTCGAATACAATAAGTTAGAGAGAGAAATCAAAGCAAATATGAAAGAGAGGGAGAGAACACTCAAGTTGGCTCGGCGTGAAGTCGCTTTCTTGATGGACTCGTTCCCTAATCTTATCAGGAAAGAGGTAAATAGGATGTACGCTATGTACATAACTGAAACCGTTCACATACTGCATTTAACGATGTGCATGGAATCACGTCGATTTCCAATTTTAAAATTGAATATCTTATTTGTTCTTTTCAATTTCATGCTCTTTTAAAAAAAGATATTATTAGTATATTGCGAATCAAGTAATTCAAATGCAATTGGACTAAGGACCTATTTCACCACTCAGCTAAGATTAAGTGTCCATTAATTTACATGGCCGGTAATTTGATAAAAATTCTGTTCCATTTATGAATAGTAAAGAATAAATTCATTTCACGAAAATTATGTTAACAGCTTCTGTCCAACACAAGATAATTTACATACAACAAAAGCGTCTAGGGATCACGTGATTTTTTTTTTGCAATAAAAAAAATATTTAATCAATATTTATTAATCTAGTCTTCCAGATTGGCTTTTTTACATTAATTCCTATGTTTAAGTTAAGAACGTAAGTACCCCTATATTTTGTAAAAATAATGAAATAGTGCAGTTTTTGCAAATTGTGGCAAATTAACCCAAGTTAACGGCGCAAATTAAATGGCAAAAATTAAGATGAATCTAAATTTTCCTTGTATCGAAAAAAATACAAAATAGTGTGTTTTTCATCCATTAACATGAATCACCAATCGCAGCAATTTGCCATGCTTAATATCAGTTCATCAAAATCACTGAGGAATGGTCGCCCACGTGCATTGTTACAAGTAAATCCAAATAAAAATAAAAATCTGTATTTAAATAGAGAAACTCACTAAATAAAGGGAAATTATTAATCGGGCGAATAAAAATTTAATTGGCGACCAATATACTAAATGGGCGACTATTGTACCAAAGTAAGTAACTATTTATGGGAAATTATTAATCGGGCGAATAAAAATTTAATTGGCGACCAATATACTAAATGGGCGACTATTGTACCAAAGTAAGTAACTATTTATCTGGTCATTGCGGCAAGGAGAATTAAGGAAGCAAGAGCGAGCGAATGCTGAGAGAGACTTGTGGCACCCCGACTCGGACAGGTTAGGTTCGAAGGGGATGGCGGGGTCTAGTGAGCGAGCGAAGTGAGCGAACTAAGACCCCGCCATCCCCTTCGTGTTAGGTTACTTTAAACTCTGTAAACAGAAATAGGAGCCCCGCTCAGCGGGGGTTCGTCGACTACGCCTTATCTACAATCTAGTGATTAATAACCTTGTTTTAAGTTTTTTACAGGAGTCCTTGAATTATCACATAATCGTACTGAACAACTAGTAACTCAAATTTCTATTTTCAAGTCGCTGTTTTAAACATTAGTATTAGCCCACTGTTTGTCGCTCACTTAGTATTTCAGTAGCCCATTTTCAATATTTTTGACACCTTTAATTTGAATTTATGTTCGCTCGTTTAAATACTACCCCTAAATAAATAAAATAGCAACCCAAAAAACTTAGTATAATAAACCTCAATTGCAGCAATACTCCAAAAACGTACTTGATCGCTAGACACTTTTGATGTGTGTACAGTCGCCAGCGCATCAAGTTACCACAACAAATTTTCTCATTTGATTTTGAGCTTAACCGTCAACATTTTATGGGTTAAATCGTTCGAGAAATTTTCCTCTTTGTGATAAGTCTCACAAATATATTTACAACAATCGGTCTGAAACGAGGTAAACAAATCTAAAAGTTCTCTCAATTCAAAAGTTCAAAAAAAAGAAATAAGTATTTAATTGAAAATTGCGGTATCCCGTATCATAGACAATATTATTATACATTTAATCTATTAAGGTGGAAGCGCCAGGGTAGACCGCGAAATTCAAATTTTCTTACTTTTTTTGCAATTTGTAGGTCAGTGTCAGGTTCTATGTTGATCAAAATATGAATCGCGCCAGTAACACGTATGTATTTACGGAATTATAATCAGTAAAATCATCAATCCAACCCTTAGAGGGTTGGATGTTGATTTAATCCCATTCAATGAAGATTTCATAAAAAAGTCATTCAATGGGATTATATGAACTTAGAGGGTATTGATGAGTTTAATGACTATAACTCAGTAAAGTCATATTTGTTACGGTCGCGAATCATACCTTAATCAACATACAACCTGACACTGACCTGTAAATTGCAAAAAACGTAAGAAAATTTAAATTTCGCGGGCTACCCTGGCGCTTCCACCTTTGTAATTTCTATGGCAACGATCACCTGCAGCGTCAACACGCTGCGTTACACCAGTGAATGTGTCTATTTGTGAAATATATCGCGCACTAATGAATCGATACAATTATTATCAGCAGTGCGTGCGAAAAACCGATCATTATAACGTTACTAACACTTCGAGCAGTAACAAAAGCGAATGCTGGTCAGTGCATCAAGCTGGAAGTATCGTAAAACAATGCCCAAATGTTAATGACTTACATAACATGCGAAAGCTTCCGGCGAGTGACTAAAGGAAATCATTCGTTAGATTTATATGTATTTCAAAGTCAACATTTTAAAAACTTTCTGCGAAAAATAAATGAATTTTTTGCAAAAAATAAAACCGACTTCAAAAACACAACAAAATGAAAAATTACTTTAGCTTTAGAAGTCGGTGACTTTTGTTGGTTGGATTAATTTTTTTTGACACCTGTTATTTTTCACTTTGTGTTTTTGAAGTCGATTTTATTTTTGCGTGTACAGCATACCTGAAATGGTAACTAGTCCGTGTTTACATCTTTTCGGGGCTGACTGTACCTTTAATTCCAATGCATATTACCATTAGCACATGACATACCATATCTACTTTAGACATTGTATTAACCACCGTTCGAAGCCCCCGATATTGAGGTTAGTCGCTAGATTGTGCTTAGTTTAGACATAGAATACAGATATGTTTCGGATTGCTATTACATGTTGACCTTTAAAGTCACGTTTGATAGTAAGCTACCAAAGGTGACTTTAAAGGTGTCACACATATTATATAGTTTTATTTTATTGGCTTTAAATAATGCGCCATTATTATCTTAGGGATCTTTTAATGGTAGGTCTGTACCCGTACTACACGCCCAGCAAGCATGTCGGGACTTCCTGAGGTATAATAAAGTAATTTAATTTAAATAGAATATTTGAATAGGAAGCCACTAATCTCGATGATTTATACGAAGATGATGACGCCGGAAGCCAACAATCTCTGCACGGGGAACTTGAGGATATTATGAGTATTTGCAAAAAATTGCAAAATGCTACTCTTGTCTCTTCATTCGATAAAATTATTTTGAGGTAAGTGAATACTTTAGCCGACAAGTAGCGAATAGAGCTAGAGACTAGAAACGAGGTGGCATGTAGCGAGTGAGCTTGGTCGCTGGATTATGGGCGAGTGTGCGTTGGCGATGGGCGATTGCTAAATGAACGGTCTAGTTACTTTCTGGTATGCTTATGTACCAAGTGACCCTCAGCTAGTGCTACGCCCGCCAAGCGAGAGCCGCTAAACGAATTTTTTCTTGTTAAGTACGACAACCTAGTTGAGAGAGAATTCACGCCGGTAGTCTGAACAGTTAGCGATCAACTATTCCTACAAACCATCATTTTTTTTTTTCTGTGAAGGCTGAAAGAACAACGTTACCAGTCGGGACGGCTGGTTATGGAGCTGGCTCTTAACATGGATAAGCGAGACGCGCTGATTGAGGACAGGAAGCACGCGGCCCTGATGCTGGACACTCTGAAGAACGTTGGCCAGGAGCGGACAGGCATGTGAGTACAAACATTTCTTCATCTACAGACTAATACACAGAAATATAAAATAACTAGCGGTCCGCCCCTGCTTTGGCACAGGTATCTGCTGCACCTAACTTAATTTGATTATGTAAATACGTAAAAACCTTCCGGAATGATCTAAATTATTGTGTTGGTAAACTGCCTCAATATTCAATACCCATTGAGTAGTTTCATAGAATAAAGCGGTCAAACAGAGAGACCCGGAAAGCGACTTTATTTTGAAGATCTTATTCGATATTACCTACCTACCTTCTACTTACCTACCACCTATTACCACCTACCCACCGCCTACCTACCACCTACCTACCACCTACTACCTACCTACCACCTACCAAATCGTTCCGTAAAACCGTCTACAAAGTATTAGAAAACATTTAAAAAAGATGAACGAAATCGGTTATGTCATTGTCAAGCTCTGTCGTGACCAAGTGAAATAAGAATTTATTTTTATACAGAGTGGTAACTTTCAGCGGGGCAGTAAGGGAAAATATCTTAACCGTTGTAGCTACACGAAAATGGTCATAGGCGACTATAGCAAGTAACAAGTGTATTATTTTTTTACATCTTTGAATTGGGATCAAAATTTCACGAAAAATTAAAGATAGTCGCCTAAAACCATTTTCGTGTAGCTACAACGGTTACGGTATTTCCTTTTAATGCCCAAAGTTTCCACCCTGTATACATAAATAAGGCAGGTTGTACATTAAAAGCACCATATGAATTTTTGGAGATGCCTACACGCACACACAAACACAGCAACTACTCACATCCTGCCCAAACACAGTTTCTCACGCACATTACATGTCTAAACGACACTACACTGAACAAGATGTCATGTTTTTGTTCTCTTTATCTTTTTCTACTTTTATAATATTTTTGTTAAATTCTTTATTGCATTTTTTTTTGTGCTATAATAAAGAGACTACCATAGTGTGGAGACCAGACCTAAGTTGATTTAATGTACTTCTTAAAGAATAAAGTTATTTGTATTTGTATACTTTCAGAGTTTTACAGATTGATTGATTTTTCAATTACTGACGTTATAATTTGAAATCAGTATGACTGGATAATTACGAATGATTCGTAATTAGCCAACTCTGATTTATGTCATTGTTACGTTGAAATGTAGTAATTGAATCGGTGATCCGTTGTGTTCGTATTTAATGCATCATATTGTGTAACCATTAACAAATAATGAATGTTCTTTCGTTAAGATAGTTGGGGAAAATATTAGTTATTCATCATCATCACCATCATTTTAACCGAAAGATGTCCACTGTTGGACATCGGCCTCCCTCAAGTATACCACCGCCACATTGACCGGTCCCGTGCGACTCGCATCCAGCGGATTCCTGCAACCTTCACCAAGTCATCGGTCCACCTAGTGGGAGGCCTTCCAACGCAACGTCTTCCGGTCGCCACTCCTTAATTATTATATTTTTTATAATGCTAAGACACTCTCACTGACGCACGTCTAACTCTTCCCAGTTTCCTTCCAATGGTGATTTGGACCCCTGTGCTGAGGATTGTCAATGTTCTGCTATAATTAGCACTTCATCCTTTTACCAACTATGGTGGGGTCGGCTGTAGTATCTTATAAGGAGCGATTTCCTATCTGACCTTCACAACCCAGTTAGTAATGGGTATTGGTACGATACATCAGCAGTTTTTTTTTTGTGTTTTGCAGGATTGGCGCCATAGTAAAAGTTGTTCATAATGACCTCCTTTTTTATTACTACACTCTTTTGTAACACACTGTATATTATTTTCTCCAGAATCAACCATCAAGCTTGGTGGATGTTTTATTTTATTTTATTAATTTACTCTTGATTCTGAAGAAATCTATAGGAGTAAAAATTATTGTTTTTATTAATTTTTCACTGTTTTGGCAATTTGCCGTTGAAAAAAATAAGGAAAACAAAATAAGAAGATATTTTAAAAATAATAACACGAAAACAAAAATATACGTCTACTGAGATTCGAACCTGATGGTCTCCGTGCAGGCGGGGTGCGAACACGAATAGCGGCGCGCCGCGCCGGGCCAATCGAACATTAGATTAAATAAGTGAAATTACGCTTCTATACATATTGGAGGTCGCGCATCGGCGAGATTCACGCGATTCCGCGGTGGGTGGGACTACTCGTCCCCCTCTTCATCTGCTTCACCCCCTCAAATGCATAAAAATCGTCTATTCATCGCGCCTTAAATTAAATAAAAGTTGGAGACGCCTCCGTCTCACCGCAGTCTTGCAGCAGTCCGCAGCTTGCCTTGAGGAAACCTATTCACTCGAACTTTGAAGAGGTCTAGATTATATAATGACTGGGAAACAGAAAAGAAAACAGAGATTCTTTTATTATTATGTTCCAGAGATCTAGTTAGAAATAAGCAATGTAATAAATTAATAATGTATAGATCTGCTTAGAAACACATACCACTATAGCTCCATCAACAAAAAAGCTAACACTGCAGGGTCCGGTTTTAAAATACGAAGGGGTATTAAAAAATGTGACCCGCTCTCTCCGAAGACATATTTCAGAAGCTGGCAGCCTCATGGAAGACCAAAGGCATTGAAGACGGCAATAAAGGGTTGCCGAACCTCAGGTTTTCCGACGATATAGTCCTTTTCGCTCCTACAGCTCTAGAATTACAAATCATGCTTTAAGACCTGAGCACGTCTAGCCTCGAGGTGGGACTCGCCATGAATCGGTCTATAATTAACGCGATGACTAATAGCACTAAACGTAGGGTCGGGGTGAATTGGCAGGAAATATAGTATGTCGATGAGTACATTTACCTTGGCAGTCGGGCCCCAAGTAACAAAATTTGGTACTATAAAAGTCCTGAGAACGTTTTAGAACGTGCTGATTAGTGTTCATGATTAGTGCTATAATGATGTTGTAAACGTTTACAGAACCCCAAAAAGGCCCTAGTTTTGTCACTGATTTATTCTATAAACATTACATAAAGGCTCTCACGGTGATAAATCAGCTCTATAGCTGAAATGTAGAAGTGTCGGGAAACGCTTTTTATTACTAAAATAGTACTGTCTGCAATGTTTATGTCACAAATTGCACTATAAAAATAACCGAATCATTTTTATAGTGCTAATTTGCACCGTAAACGATTTTAGTGATCTTTTTTTTATCACACGTCGTGAGTGTTCCCCAAGAAAACAAAATATATCAGTAAGTTATGCTTTATATGCCATTGTTGCTTTTTTTTTTTTTTTTTTTTTTTTTGGATGGGAAATCATCAAATGACCCCCCCCACTCTGGGCGGAGCGGAAGGGAGTGTCAGACTTGTACTGACTAAAACCCATCCATGTTCCTTCTTTGCCCTTTGTGTTCCAGGGCCACGGTGTCTCTTTCGAACAATCCCGCAGCTCTGGCAGGCATCGGCCCATGCGGACCCCTACTCGGTTGCTGACATCTCTTTGAGGCGCGCGTGGAACACGAACGCGCCGTCGACACGGCCTGTCGTCATAAGACGGCCGGACGGCGAGCTAGCCCATAACTCGCCGTCCACAGGCCCGCGCCTACGGTGGCCGGGAGCCACCACGTGACCCCCGACGCCCAGGGCGTCTCCCGCGGCGGCTGGGACGTGAGGTTCTTTCCCTCTCACGTCCCGCCACCTCCTTCACTAGCATGACTGCTTCGCAGAAGGAGGTGACGGCTTCCCATTCCCTCTCGCTCCGGACCATGGCTTGAACCAAGGCCGGACGCGAGAGATCGCCGCCGCCAATCGCCGCTACGAGGACACGGCGGTGCTCCGCCCAAGCGGGGCAGACCTCCACGGTGTGCTCCACCGTGTCCTCCGGGCGATCCTCGCAGTGGAAACACCCGGGCGTTTCCTCCCGCCCGATTCGGTGCAAGAACCTCCCGAAACAACCGTGTCCGGTGAGGATCTGCGTCAGGCGGTAGGTGAGGGCGCCGTGGCGCCTCTCTAGCCACTCCTCAAAGAGGGGACTTATCGCCACTATGGTAGCGTGCCCTGCACGGGGTTGCAACAGTCGCTCTCTCCATGTCGCCATGATATCACGCCGGAGGTCTGTCCGCTGAGCGGCAATTTGCCGCGGCAGCGGAGTTTCCCCCCGACGTAGTGCCTCCGCGCGCCATTCATGCAGGCGCGCGAGGACTATCGCCTCCAGATCCCATGGCGGCAATCCGGCAAGGAGGCTAGCCGCCTCGCCGGAGATCGTGCGGTACCCCCGGATTAGCCTTATGGCTATCACCTTTTGGGGCGCGTTCAGGTAGTGGGCGGCTTGCCGCCTTAAAGAACGCGCCCACACCGGGGCCCCGTAAAGAGCCATGGACCGCACGACCCCCGCGTATAGCCTCCGGCAGGAGGCGTTTGGACCCCTCAGGTTGGGCAAGAGCCGCTTGAAGGCAGCCCCTGTCCGTTCCAGTTTGGGAGCCAAACGTCGGAAGTGCTCCACGAAGTTCCACCGGCTGTCGAGGACGAGTCCTAGGTACTTCAACGTCGACTCGACGCCGATGGAAACCCCTCCCGCCGTCAGTAGGGATCCCGACGGTGGCGCATTCCGAGGCCCATGAAAACACATGGCCTCGGACTTGTGCAATGCCACCTCGAGACCCAATTGCCGGATCCTATCCACGACTATCGCAACCCCGCGTGTCATGTTTTCGGCCGCCGCCTCGTGCGACCTCCCTTGTGCCAGTACCAGCGTGTCGTCAGCGTAGCAAACTACGCCGACGCCGGTAGGGAGGTCGGCGCGCAGCACCCAGTCGTAACCGATGTTCCACAGGGCCGGTCCTAGAACCGATCCCTGTGGAACACCGCACGACATCTCTCGCCGGTTCCATTCTCCGCTCTGACCAGGGTAGATCACGGCCCTATCCGTCAAGTAGTCCCCGACCACACGACGAAGGTAGGTTGGCACCCGGTGATACCGGAGTGCCTCCCCAATGCAGCTCCAGGGCATGGAGTTGAAGGCGTTGGCGATGTCAAGAGACACCGCCAAGACGACCCCGCCCCGGGACACCGCGTCCCCCGTCGTGAGGGCTCTCACGCGCATGATGGCGTCCACCGTGGAGCGCCCCTTGCGGAAACCAAACTGGTGTTCCGCAAGATCCGGCCCCATCCCCGCAAGGTGCCCGGCGAGGCGGTTGGCAATGACTCTTTCGAAGAGCTTGCCCACCTCGTCGAGCAACACGATGGGCCGGTATGCGGACGGAGAGTCCGCAGGGCGCCCTGGTTTCCGGATGAGGACCAGCTTCCCCGTCTTCCAACGAAGCGGAAACTGGCCTCTCTCCAAGCATGCGCTTAGGAGCCCTTCCAGTCGGGGCCCGAGAGCCTCAGAGGCCAGGACCCAGGCTTTGCCAGGCAAGCCATCGGGTCCCGGGGCGGTGTTTCTGGCTTTCAGCCTGCGTACCGCCACTCTCAGGTCTACCCCAGTCACCTCCGGAACGTCGTCATCGTCATCGGTGTGGTCCGCTTCCGGCACCGCACGCGGCGGCGGAGCCATAGGCGGGGGAGGATGCTCCCCTCGCGAAGGGAACAGAGCGCTCACCACGTCCTCCACGAGCTCAGGCCGGAGACTCTGCGTTAGCGGGGGGCCCCGGGTGCGGAGTTTGTCCCGCACCATCTTGTAAGGGCGCCCCCACGGATCTCCGTTCAGAGACTCCAGCATCTCCTCGCGGGCCAAATTCTTGGCCCGCCGGACAGCCTCTTGGAGGGCGGTCTTCGCCGCTCTGTACCCCTCGTACAGCTCCGCCTCAATGGCTGCCGCATCCGGAGGGCGGATGCGGAGCCTGCGATGCCTGGCGTACAGGCGCCGCGCGGCAACGCACGCCTTGCGCAGAGACGTCAGCTCTCGCGACCACCAGTACACCTGACGCCGGGCGCTTCCTGGCCGAACTCGGGGCATTGCCACGTCGCAAATCTCGGACATGGCCTCCTGGAACCAACCCGCCTCGTTGTTGATGTCAGCAGGCCTGACTGGTGATGACACCCAGGCCTGCACGATCGAGGCTTCCAGGAGGAGCTCCCGGTCCAGCTGCTTCAGCGCCCATCGCGGACCACTCGGGGCCTGTAGGACCGGCACGCTTGAGGACTGGGTGGAGACGTCGAACCGGATATACCGGTGGTCGGAATAGGTCTCCACCCCCTCCATGACGCGCCAGTCAACGACACGCGGCGACAGAGCGGGGCTGGCGAACGAGATGTCCACCACCGACTCGCCCCGCATCCGCACGCACGTGGGGACAGAACCCCGATTTAGGACGACCAGGCCTGTCTCCAGAGCCCAGTCCTCCACCATTCTACCCCGCACGTCCGTGTAACGAGAACCCCAAGCCAAGTTCTTGGCATTGAAGTCCCCGAGCACAAGCACGGGGAGGGAATGACTTCCGATGACGACACTCAACTCCGTGAGGGAGTTGTGGAACTCGGCGAGAGTTCGGCTCGGGGAGAAGTAGACTCCCACTACAACGATCTCCCCGAACCGTGCTGCTACGCACCCCTGACCCTTCCTGACACTCTCAAGGGTCGGGGTACCGGCGGCGACCGACGCAATTAAGGTCACTGAGCCGCTAAGGTCCTCCACCCAGTCATCCCTGGGCGGGACAAAGTACGGCTCAGCGACCACGGCGATGTTAATCGACCACTGCGCCATGCTCTGGAGCAACAGATCCTGAGCGCAGGCGCAGTGGTTGATGTTCGCTTGGAGAAGGCGTAATGAGGCCGTTACTGGCACTCCATTTCAGCCCCCTCCCGGGCCCCCTGCGAGGGCTCCGCTGCGGAAGTTGCAGCAGTAGCGGCAGCGGCGGCGACAGTGGCGGCGGCTGCGGTGGTGGCGACGGTGGGGGTTTTGGCGGTGGTGGCGGAGGGCCTTCCCTTGCCCCTGGCCTTGGCGGGAGTACCGCAGGACTTGCTCCCTGCCCGGTGATCAGCCGGCTTGCCAGCTGCCGCACATGCGGCGCAGCGCGGCGCGGCGGAGCAAGCCGCGGCCATGTGACCAGGCTGGCCGCAGCGGAAGCACAGGCCGCTGCGGTCCACCTCCGAGGTGCACCGGACCGACACGTGGTGCCCCACATGGCAGCGGAAGCACCTCAGAGGTCTGGGTTCCAGCAGCTTTACCTGCGCCGAAACCCAGCCCACCAAGAGCCTTCGGCCCTCCACAATGACTTTCGCCGCCGTCACAGGGCAGCTTACCGTTACGGTTCGCATGCCCGACAGGTCCGGACGTAAGGTGCCTGCCTTGACCTGCTCGGCAGGGCACCCACCGGTCCTGGTGACGGCGGCCACCACCTCCTCCTCGGTCACCGAGTCGTCCAGACCCAGGATGCGCAGGTCTGCGCATTTGACGGGCCTGGACACTCGGGCCTCGTCCGCATTTAGGGACGCTCTAAGCTTTTCAGCCAGAGCGTCAGCGGACGAGCCACGGGTTTCGCCGGGGATTTCCAGCACTCGAGCCCCTGTTGCGGTGACTCTAAGCCGGAGGCCCCCGGCGATCCCGAGCTCCCCGAGATCCACCATCGTCTTCGCCTTAGCGAGCACGTCGCGATAGGTCACGCCCCTCTTTTCCGCCTCCGGCTGTAGTGTTATCACTACAGCTGCGGTCTTCGGGGCGCTGAGCCTAGCAGCGCCATTCCGCTTCTTTTTTTGGCGCTTCCGCTCCCGCTTCCTGGCCTTTTTGGCCGCCCTTCGCTCCCTCGCTCTCTCTCCGGCCACCTGCCACCCGGTCTCGGCCACGGATGGCTTAGAGGGCGGGGGGGGCGGCAGTGGCGGCTGTCTCGCGGCTAGCGCTGGCACATTCGCCGCCTTGCCCTTCTTGAGGGCCGCCGCCTTGCCCTGCCTCAAGGCCGCCGCCCCCCCAACCGGGGCCGATTTGGCCGGAGCCAGCTTTCCAGGAGCCGAGGTAACCCTGCCGGAGGGCTGGCTGGACGGCCCCGGTGCGGAAGCTGCAGCAGCCGCATATGTGGCTGCCCTCGGGCCCGACTGCGCCTTGTTTGCCGCCAAGGGGGGGCGCAGAACAATGCCCTCCAGGACGGAGAACCGAGCCTGGAAGGCAGCCAGCTCCTGCCGAACCAGGTTCAGGACCTGGTTCTCCACCGGCACGGCCTGGCGTGGTCGCTGCTGGCCATTTTGGGGCGCCTCGCGAGAGCCGGACTCACGCAGACTGGCCAAGTCTGCTCGGAGCCTCCTGTTCTCCTCTTGGAGAAGCTCCGTGGCGGCCGTCAGTCGAGCGACCTCCGCCCGCAGTTTGACCATGCCTTCTGGCGGGGGCGCCGCATATCTGGCTTCCGCTGCCGCCATGATAGAGGCGACCGCTGAGGGTATAGCCCTTTGCCTGGTGGAGGGCTTTTGCTTGTAGGAGACAGCCCTCAGCGCCGCCTCCACCTCCTTCGCAAGCCCGGCCTTACGCTCCGCTTCGGAGCCGCCGTCTGCACCCGCCTCGTTACCAGAAGAGCCCGAACGGGCCACTCCGTGACCAGCAGCCACCCCCGGGTGGCGCGCCTCCGCGGCAAGCCGTGCCGACCTCTCGGTGGCAGAGAGGCCTCTCCCCTTGCCGCGGATCCCGCCACGCTTGCTGGTGGGGATCTTGCGAGCCGAAGCCAGCTCCCCCTCTGACGACGACTCTCGGTCGCCTACCGGCCTGGACCGCTTGCGAAGGAACTCCCTGTTCCCCGCAGCTGCCCCGGGCCTTCCGCGCCGGGAGCTCTCTGAGCCTCCCGCGCTCACATCGTTGGATGCGGCGCCGGACTCCGACCCCGCATCCCTCTCCTCCCTTCCTTCGCCGTTATCGGCCGTTTTCTGGGTTAAAATATGTTCCATTTTGTTCCCACGAGTATGGGGGAAATAAAAAGTCCATCTGGGCAGTGCCCCCTGTACCCAGATAAGCCATAGCCAGGCCCGGCAGTGGTTCGCACTAGCGACTGATTTTCCAAAGGAACCCGTCAGCCATACATCTCCTCGCGGTGCGCCGCCGCTTGAGATTCGGGGTAACTTTTTATAGAGGTTTTCTACCTCGTGGTCCGGGCGGTTAAGCCAAGACCCTCGGTCCCAATCGAAGCCGCGAGACGTGTTCCACGACACTTCGACGGTGGGATTACGATATCGACGGGGACAGTGAAGGACTGCATCCTTCACTGTCTGCTCGGAGGCAGGGTAAGTGCACACCGAGCCCGCCCTAGCTCCTCCGCTGTGCCCTCTGCTTTTCAGAGGGTCACACGGAGCAACGCCCCCTAAGTCCAAGATGGACCCCTCCCATGTCAGAATATTAGCCATGGACAGTAACATTCCCCGAGGAATAAGAATCTTTTCCCATTCCTCGGGGAAGGATACTGCCCACGCCCAGGGTGCACCGGCCCAGCAGCTGCTATTCCCTCCAGACGTATCGAGAGGGACCGGCAGCCATCAAGCACACGAGGAGGAATTCTGACAACGCACCCCATGCCATTGTTGCTTAACATAACATGTTATAAAAAGGACATGCTACAAAACACTCTTGGGCCGTAACTCTGCCATAACTTGCAGTTGCGAAAAAAATTGTATCCATAAAATCATTATGCTGATTTCAAATTTGACAATGCGCCCTCATAATTTTCGTGTTTTAATTAAAATTAAATTAATAAAATAATTACTTGTGCCGACTATGGCTGCTATAGTAAACTTCGGCTCCAGCCGTACCGCTAATGTGCTATCATGGCAGAAAACAGCAGCCATATTTTCACCGAAAACGAATTAGGTTTCCGATGTCCAAATATAAAATAGTGTAGTCAAAATAAATTTCTTTGTTTGGAGTTGCATTAAATGCACACTGGGGCATATTTTGGAATAAGGTAAATATGTACCTAGAAAACGAAAGTAGGTATCATTTTCTTAATCTTAATATAAAAATTGTTATTTTGAAAATTCCGCACGGAAACCAAGAGATAATTTATTACCATAGGGTGTATTTAAGTATAATTCTCAGTTTTAGACTAGAGTTAGAACAGAAAATACGTAATTTTAGCTATTTTCCAGTTTATCGTCCAATTCAGTCACGAAATCACCACAAATGTGTGGCTAAAAACAATAGTTTCATTAAAAAACAATATTCCTGTGTGTATTTAATGCAACCTCACAGCTTATTTTGACTAAACTAAAAGTTCTAACTATCTCATCGCATGCGAGCATGCCCAATCACCCATCAGCAGCGTAAGAAAGTCGACTCTTTGAAAGGTAGACTATTCCGATGTTGGGAAACATTGAAAAGAGGTGCTCTTACTCTCATATTCTTCGTCCTTATTACAGGATTGAGAAAAAGGAATTTTATTGTTACAACCCTGTTGTGGTACAAAACAAATATTTTTTTGCAGAACCATGTGCTATATTTTCAGTGACAGTTCACAGTGCTCCACCATTTATGAAATACTAGTGATATAATTGATACTGAAAACCTAGTATACATCTAATTAGTTCATTATTTATTAATTTTAGTGCTTTTATGTCACGCTTTAGTCTCGTAGCAGTAACACAAACTCCCTTGTAGAGCTATTTAGAATTTAAGTTGTTTAGCAACTGCACCAGGAGTCGCTATGGGACTATTTAGTACCATAGAAGAGTTTTCATGACTTTAACAGAACTAGCCTCATAGCAATGTTGAGGGATCTTTTAAGAAGTTTAAAAGTTACGTGATGGTTGTGAATGATGCTTTTATAGTGCAGATTGATCCTGTCATAGTGTTTTCGGTACTGCTACTACAATACTAGTACTGTGAAAGTTACTTTGACTCATTATTAGTGCAAAATAGATACTTAAAAGTGTCAATAAGGTCGTCTATAGTACTAAACAGCACACACAGCACAGCTACACAACACACAAACACAGCAGCACACACAGCCACACACAGTACAGTACAACAGCACAGCAGACAGCAGCTGCCAGCAGACAGCTTTGTACAATATTCTGACAAATAAATGCATTCATTCATTCATTCATTAAATAGTCCCATAATCGCTTTTTTCATTTCTATTGCAGTGCCACACTTTAAAGATTCCTTTGTATGGTCCTGTAAGCGTTCTAAGAGCTAAATTATAGATCTTAAATGCTCTTTAATCGTATAGAACCTAAACGCTTTGTTAAAAACCTTTATAGTACAAGCAGTCACAAAGGTTACCATTTTAGGCCCACTACATCACTCTTTGGTGATAAAACGCCTTGGTTATAAAAGCTTTTGTTACTTGGGGTCAGTTAGTTTCTTTCGAAAACAAGCAGGTAAAGGAGATTGATTGCTAAATCAGCAACGTCTGGAAAAGCTACTAGTCCATGAATACGTGAATGAAGGGAGATCTGCCGATATCCCCGAAGTGCAAACTCCTCAATATGTGTATCCTGCCCGTCCTAACCTACAGTGCTCAAACCTGGTCGCTCACAGAGTTGCAGAAATTCCGCCTTAAAATGTGAAAATGAAAGTAATGTCTGGTGGCCCTGGGATCTTGGATTATAGTATATTGCTAAGCTGTACTGTAAGATGCAGTAAGCCGATTTCATGATGCACCGCTGGAGCAGTTAGCTGGCTTGTGCGGACTATATTGTTACACTTTATAGTTTCTTGTAGTACATATTTAAACCTTTTACCGGCACTAAATCCTCTAACGGTAGTGAATTCGCCGCTTTAGTTTAGTTAGTTGTATTTACAAGATAGGGACACCGTGTAATTTTTTCTTGTCTTAAATGTCTGAAACATGACGTTTCAGACATTTAAGATGAGTATACTCGAAAAGATCATCAATCGTTATTTTAATTCGTAATAACCGAGAAATCGTGCTGCTAAACCCCCACTCTGGGCGGAGCGGAAGGGACTGTCAGACTTGTTCTGACTAAAACCCATCCATGTTCCTTCTTTGCCCTTTGTGTTCCAGGGCCACGGTACCTCTTTCGAACAGTCCCGCAGCCCTGGCAGGCATCGGCCCATGCGGACCCCTACTTGGTTGCTGACATCTCTTTGAGGTGCGCGTGGAACACGGACGCGCCGTCGACACGGCCTATCGTCATAAGACGGCCGGACGGCGAGCTAGCCCATAACTCGCCGTCCACAGGCCCGCGCCTACGGTGGCCGGGAGCCACCACGTGACCCCCGACGCCCAGGGCGTCTCCCGCGGCGGCTGGGACGTGAGGTTCTTTCCATCTCACGTCCCGCCACCTCCTTCACTAGCATGAGTGCTTCGAAGAAGGAGGTGACGGCTTCCCATTCCCTCTCGCTCCGGACCATGGCTTGAACCAGGGCCGGACCGAGAGGGAATGGGAAGCCGTCACCTCCTTCTTGGACCATGGCTTGAACCAGGGCCGGACGCGAGAGATCGCCGCCGCCAAACAATGCAGGTCTTACATGAGAATCGCAAGCATCCGCTGTCATTCAAGAATCACAAAGGCAGCATTCGAGGACAATTAGGAATTCTTCTGATGATGGTACAGTTCCAAGACGGAAATGAACGGAATGCCTCAGTCCAAACTTTTTAAAATCGAAAAACGCTATCGAATTTTCCGGTAACTTTACAAATATGTACGCGAGTGCTTTTCAGTACCTCCATCCGCTGCTGTTAGTTCAACGAAACGAGAAATCGGCCTGCCAAGCAAAACAAGCATCTGTAATAGCAAATTCAATTTATATGGTAGGTACGACTACGAGGATAAACTTTGTTCAAACTCCGAAATCAAACAACAAAAACTGCAACAATTATAATGAAACCTTAACAAACTGTATTGCGCGGAATAAGATTTCAATCATTAAACACGCGGTCCCTTAGAGTCCTCGCAGACTGCAGACTTTCTATCAGCCGACAGTTTAGTCGGGCTCTAAATCAGTATGAAATTGTATGCTATTGCGCGTATTACAACATTTAACAGTCTTCTATACAACATATTATAAATTCAGTACTCAAGCTTTAAGAAAAAATTGTATTATTTTTACGCAACTTTAGCACCTGCCCCTGTAGCATGACCACCGAA
The DNA here is from genome assembly GCA_963576755.1 of Noctua janthina. Taxonomy (NCBI): domain Eukaryota; kingdom Metazoa; phylum Arthropoda; class Insecta; order Lepidoptera; family Noctuidae; genus Noctua; species Noctua janthina. Next base: position 14,137,504 of record OY755050.1, on the reverse strand, counting down.
GACAAGGATTTCTTTGACGGAAGAACCGACAAACTGACAGATAGTGCAAAGAATCTGTCATTGTGTCGACACAATCTGTCATTTTGTCGATGTCTTCCGTCTAAAAAACCCATTTCTACGGAGGTCATGATATCTAAAAATTGGCCGTCGGCACAAGTTAGCAGGTAAGCAGGTAGGCATACGTTCAAAGTACATACTAACGCTACTTGATGCCACACATTTTGTTAATGAGAAAATAAGTAAGGTCTGGCGGCCCTGGGATCTTGGCTGATCGAAGCTGTACTACGGAGCAATCGTAATTTAATATAGTTACCGGGTGCAGCGGCGGAGGTAAGGCCTCTCCCTCTCCCCCGCCCTCCGGATCCTCGGCTTTATCTAAACAGCCTTGCCGCTATACTAATACTAAATAAACCTTCAGGCTTGTCCGTTTCGCTACCGTCACAAAATTTTTCACCTTACTTACGCCCACGTAAGGTGAAAAATGTATTCACTGTTCATTACATTTGTGTAATACAATAGTTTTTGTAGTAACGAAACAGCCAAGCCACATATTTTGACTAAGGTATAGAGTTTGTGAAGTTAGGGCTTGTAGAGTTAGAAGCTTGGCTCTACATGAGATCTGATAACTTTTTGACACTGCGAGCCATATGGCAACATTTCACATGAAAATGTTTTGGTGGGATTGAATTTTTTTTTTTCACGGGATACGATATTATGAAACTCGATATTACCCCATTGGCGCATTGATGACTTGTGTGCGATGACCTTTATACTGGTTACTGAATTATTTGCTGTTACGTACATTTCTTATTTATAGACCGGAATCGAGAATCTAGTCGATGTGGCGCACGTGGAGACGTATGTATTAATTGGTGTATCCAGATAGTATGTGTCGGACCGGACACTTGGAAAGTGCACGTAGATGTGCGCCGCGTCTTCAGCACACCTTTTGATACCTAGGGCTCTAGAAGGTTAAATGAACCAGTTTTATGTTTCTATTTAGTAGCTCCAGGAACAGACTGAAAAAACAGGAAAATATTAATTTTAATTGCTTATGATGATGAAGCACACTCTTATTTAAGGGTTAACCTTAGCCATCTGATCTAGAAATCGCATCATACTATTCCATTTTGTTAGACAGAGGAACCACGATATAATTTTTAGGAGCTTACGATTGACACAGTTGTATACGTAGAAAACATTTTTTTCAACCCTCATTTACATGTATGGAGGGTTGAAAAAAAAAGTCTCACTACCAGTCTTACCAAGAGGTATCGAATTACTCAGTACTAACTGAGTTGTGGAGGTCAGATAGGTAGTCGCTCCATGTATAATAATGGTATTCAGCTGCATCCGGTTAAACTGGAAGCTAACCCCAACATAGTTTTGAAAAGGCTAGGCAGATGATGATTTACATGCATGGAGGGCCACCCATATTAATTTTTTCATTGTTTCACATTACTTTTTCGTATCGGTTCATAGAAGACTCCTGCTCTTGTATTCTTCTAATTTCAACTATGCGGTGCCAATAGTCGCAGAGTAATATGGCTGTGACATATGGACGGACAGGACGAATCTACTAGTATAAACCTTAAGCGCAGGCAACACCGCCCGCTAGCGAGCGAGCGAGCGAGCCGGGCGAGCATCGTTTCACCTTTTTTTCATATTTCGGTTCGGCACTTTCGGTATTTTGCGGTGTGAGCTATTAGATTAATCCTATCCTATCTACCTAAAAACGGAACCTAATAATGGACACATTTCTGACTATAAAGGGTGTAAATAGACCCTTAACACATCCGAAAGGCACTTGTTCTCCCTGTCTTTGTGATCGTTTTTTTGTTCTAGAGCATACCTGGAAACCTAGTTACGGAGATATTGGGGGTCAGAGTTCCAACTTTTTCACAAGTTTTTTTTTTAAATACATGTTTTTATGTAAGGTTTTTACTTTAAACACCTCCACGACCCCCGTACTATTCAATCCATCCATCAGCACAATGCTTTGAGTGCTTTCCATCGAGTCCTACCTTAAAAAATGATTTTTCACCTCAAAAAAAAAACAATTGATTCCCAGCAATAATTTTTGCGTAAAGTTACTTAGTTTGATGTACAGAATGCTTGGTTGACGGCTATGTGAAGGGTCTGTATAAGCTGTTGGCGTCACATTTTCACAAGGCATACCTACCATTAGTACTAACTTCAAAGGTGAAAACTAAATAGATTAATAGCAAAACTCATCCAAACTCTTTTGTAAGTAGTAGTTCAAACCTAATTTACTCAGCGACTCACGGGCCTAAAGGGGAGGTGTAGTTAAATATCCATGCACTGTTACTGGTCAGTTTAGAACGAATGCTTTTGAATACTTTAGCCAGTAATGACCAGTCAACAGCATGAAAGTAATAAGAAATTCACAGTTAAATGCATTTGTCGGTGGCCTTTGTGGCAGATACAATAACTCTTGAAATGCCTGAACTTATTTGCAATTAGTTGATCGTGCTTCTGTACACGTTATCACCGCTGGATAGCCGGAGGGTAGGTGCATACTGCCGGGTGCCGGGGATGGTGCCGGGTAATGTGTTCATACTTACCGTTACAGTTCGCTGTTGGAGTCCGGGAACCTTTAACCAAGCAGTCAGAATGTATCAAAAGATTTTTCTCCTACCGTACGTTTGAATACTTTTATGCCGGATACACGGCAGCCGGAGCGTGTGCGAAGGAATTCAGTGATGAATATTTAGGGCATTTTCAAGTTACCACTGTGGTAAGACCTTAACGTTGGTCTGTGGGCCAACACGCCCTGCATGCAACCATTAAATATTATTTATTTATGTTTAATGTTTCGACGTAAACACTCTACGTGTTTACGAATTGTTTATAGGACAGGATATCGATATAACAATATTATCACTGTTTCCGGTTTGTAGAGGCCTATAACAATTATAACTGGCTATTATTGTGCCGCAGAACAAGTTCGCATCAGAATGATTATTTTTGTTTTCCAAGACATGAATCTAAAAAGTAGAATGGCAACAATTTCGAGAAAAGTAGTAGCACGATCGGTTGGTCGCATCGTCGTAAACTGTTAGACGAAATTGTGGTAAACTCGTAGAACTTGCGTACGTTGGCACTCTTTTTGTACAATTTATAATTGTCTAGTGGTCGCAAGCAAGACTTCTAAGCATGAGGTCCTAGGTTCGATCCTCGGGTCGGGCAGAGTGTTATAGGGTTTTTTCCGAGTCTGGACTTGTAGCCGGTTGATGGCAATAGGCTAGCCCCTATTATATGGGACTTAAAAAAATGGATGAAATGTGGCTCTGCTAATACCTTCGGGGATTACAAGCGTTCGTTATGATGTGATGTTACAATTAAACATTTTTCATTTCAAAGTAAATTGAAATGAAGGTAATGAAGGTTTAAATTGCAGTTGAGTTTCTTCATAAAGATAAATAATTTGATTGCGTGACTCGCTAACTCTAATTATCGATAGTTAGATTCTTCGTTTCAACGTCTTGAATAACTGACAAGTATTACTTAACTGTCGTATAGTAATTATCTGAAATGACGTAGAAATGCAAAGAAAGGACGTCTAGAACAATAGCAGTCGACATTTAATATTTAAAAGAATCGATCGGCAAACGGTTTGAATTGTAGTACTAGGTATTACCAATGTCTGTTTAAATAAAACTACCAATTGCATAAAGTCTTGGGGTTGAATTAATAATGTATTTAAATTAATGAAAGTAGATAGTTAAAGCAGAAAATTTTCGATGTGCACAACAATTGTATTGTGCATAAACAAACGAATCTTTTCTGTTGAACAAAGACTGATAGTAAAAAAAGTCTGCCGTAAACAATACCCGGTTTAATTGAATTGCACTTCTACTACAAGAATACTTTCAATTCAATAATACTTCAGTGAGACCTTGTGTAATTGTAAATTAACGCACTGAGCACAATCTTAAGGCGTAGCTCGTCGGACGGAAGTGAACGCCAACGGTAGCTTGGAACCCTGAAATAAGAGCAAAGGAGACGCTCGTGAGTTTTATTAGTATATTAGTTCATATATTTGAAAATCATCAAAACAACGTCATACTAACGGGTGATTCATCTGGAGGTACTGTTTTCAAAACTCGGAAAATTATAAAAAAAGGTTACCCTTATTAGCATACAAAAGAACAGTCTTGACATTTATTTAAAAAAATATTTCTTTCAAATGTTCTCCGTAACATGGTTCATTTTGCAGCTCCGATTTTCGATGTCGCGTCCGAGCATTTCGAGTGGTAATTAGCAAATAACGCGATAAACGGTGGCTCCCAGTTGCTCAATTGTATATTGCTTGAATTGTATCATCTGTACACAAATTACCCTTTTTCAGAAGAAATCATTGCTGCTCGGGACGAACTTTTCAACAAGGAAAAGTGGATTAATACCCTTAATAATATACACATAACCACAAATAGTAAAAAAGCGTGGTCCACCCTCCGTAAGCTTACTCCCGAGCCCAAATCACCAAATAAAGTTACTGACAATCAGATAGCTCTTTCAATTTGTCTTAAATGAAAAGCCCCCGAACAAACTACCCAACATTCCGAAGAATAAAACACAGCTGATCTGCAGCAACAACATTAGCAAATCATTTACGTTATATGACATTATTTCAGCCATAAAAGCACTTGAAAACGGGAAAGCTGGAGATGTGGATGATATCTCTGTGGAACAGCTAAAATACTTGGGGCTAATATTGGTGTCGTGGTTGCTTGCCCCTTTTTTTCAGAGAAATTAAAAACCCCAATTAATAGAGGAAATCTAAGGTGATAGCGCTCCTCAAGCCAGGGAAGTCCCCAATGGAACCAAAATACTACCGGCCGATTTCCTTCCAATGTCAAACACTTAAATATTTTGAATGGCTAATTCTGAACTGCCTCCAGCCCCTGATCGACCCTGATCTCGGAACAAGCTGGTTTCCCACCTGGAAAAATCATGTACCGGGCAAATCCTTCGTCTCACCCATACCATAACTCGTTTTTTACATAGAGGGCGGATACGAAGCTAATCAAATAAGGCGTTGTCCTAGTCGATTTATCAGCAGCTTACGACACGGTCAACACTAACGCCACTTACTGACGATCAAGCTTTTACACGCATCCTATATAAATTCAAAGTCCATTAGAATTAAAAAAACAAATGGTGCACCTTAAAAAATGGCTTATCAAGGCAGTGGTTTAGCTCTAATTTTATTAAATATTTACACCGACGATCAGCCCAAAACAACCAATACCCACATATTTTTCTATGCAGACGACCTGGCCTTAACAACAAGGACTACAAACTTTGAGGATGAAGAAATAAATCTTGAGATCACTCTTAGTACTTATTACGAGGACAACACTTTGAGACCCAAACCATCAAAAACGCAGTCTTGCGCATTCCACCTCCAAAACCGCCAAGCTAAAAGAACGCTTAAAATAAAATGGCGAGGCGCGGACATTGCGCACAACTACAACCCGGTCTATCGGGGAGTTACACTAGAATAACCTAATTACGTCGGCTAACATTCACCGCCTGGGGCGCCTCCGAACATGTCCTCCGGGCTACTGGCATGGCTCTCTGCTTCTCGGCTGGCAAATTTGCATGCCCAGTGTGGCATCGATCCGCTCATGTCCGAGAGGTAGATTAATGAAACATGCAGAATTATCTCTGGCTGCCTAAAACCAATACTACTAGCTGCTTTATACCCGCTCGCAGAAGTGGCTCCCCCTGTGGTCCGAAGAGAGGCTGCAGAGTCAGGTTAGCCGCTGCAGGTACAACGTGGTCCGGTGGGGGTATTCCGATAAACCTGAGTGCGACTGTGGAGTTACATCCCAAACCATGGGCCACCTCCGGACCTGCTCTTTGTGCAACTCCACCTGCACTTTAATGGCCCTGTCCGAAACCACTTCCAACGCCGTCGATGTGGCGGAGATCTAATCGTAACAAATTTGTTTTAATAACTATGGGAATCCTCGTCACGAAAAAGAAGTTGGTCAATTGTACGCAGCTAAACACATTTATCGTAGAACGCTGATTTTCGTAATACATAAACTGAATAATTTGTAGACGCTGTGCCGGGCTAAGTCTTTCCATGATGAAATATCAAACAATACGTCTTAACAAAAATACCAATTCACCCTTCATCTATCAAAAAAGTACCTCTAAATGAATCACCCATTATTTGTTAAATCCAGCAGATTCATTTTAATAATCAGAGATGGGAATAGGTAGGGTTTGCCATTTGCCTGAACTTTAAGGCAGTAAGTAACGTATGGATAATACCTCCGTATAAAATCCCGGAATGATTTTTAAGTTCCGAAATCATCATCTGCCTAGCCTTTTCCCAAGTATGTTGGGGTCGGCTTCCAGTCCAGTTCCAGTATTTTTCATGGAGCGGCTGCCTATCTGACCTCCACAACCCAGTATTTACTGAATTAAACGATACCCCTTTTTTTTTTTTTTTTTTTTTTTTCCGGATGGGAAATCATCAAATGACCCCCCCCACTCTGGGCGGAGCGGAGGGGAGTGTCAGACTTGTACTGACTAAAACCCATCCATGTTCCTTCTTTGCCGTTATGTTCCAGGGCCACGGTATCTCTTTCGAACAGTCCCGCAGCCCCGGCAGGCGTTGGCCCATGCGGACCCCTACTTGATTGCTGACATCTCTTTGAGGCGCGCGTGGAACACGAACGCGCCGTCGACACGGCCCGTCGTCATAAGACGGCCGGACGGCGAGCTAGCCCATAACTCGCCGTCCACAGGCCAGCGCCTACGGTGGTCGGAAGCCACCACGTGACCCCCGACGCCCAGGGCGTCTCCCGCGGCGGCTGGGACGTGAGGTTCTTTCCCTCTCACGTCCTGCCACCTCCTTCACTAGCATGACTGCTTCGTAGAAGGAGGTGACGGCTTCCCATTCCCTCTCGCTCCGGACCATGGCTTGAACCAAGGCCGGACGCGAGAGATCGCCGCCGCCAATCGCCGCTGTGAGGACACGGCGGTGCTCCGCCCAAGTGGGGCAGACCTCCACGGTGTGTTCCACCGTGTCCTCCGGACGATCCTCGCAGTGGAAACACCCGGGCGTTTCCTCCCGCCCGATTCGATGCAGGAACCTCCCGAAACAACCGTGTCCGGTGAGGACCTGCGTCAGGCGGTAGGTGAGGGCGCCGTGGCGCCTCTCTAGCCACTCCTCAAAGAGGGGACTTATCGCCACTATGGTGGCGTGCCCTAACGATACCCCTTGGTTGGGTAAGTTCTTTCCCTTTTAAGTTCCGAAATAAAGCTGTTAAATAAGAGGAATGTATTATCCATGTTCAGGCAAATAAATTACACCTATATATCTGTGAACATGTTTACCAAGAGATGGACTTTCCGTTTTTAATAGCATGTCTATAGGCTGCTCACCTTATCCCGTGAAACGTTGTTATTGGAAACAGAATAATAAAATAAAGTTCATTTCTGTGAATGCTCAGGCTTCACTTTGTCTGATCAATTGTTTGTTGACTAATTGGAAGAGTTCGTGGAAAACATCGGATCGTTACAGCACTGCGCTTGTTGTGGCAATTCTAGGAATAGTGCAGGCCTAGTTAGCAGGGTTTCCAACATTTCCAATGTGGTTTTATTTGTAAACTTGAACTTGACATTGAATCGTAAGTTCGTTAGTCTGCATTCTATATAAATAAATCACAATAGAAGTAAAGGTTAGGTCTTACCGGTTTTACGTACCCTCTGTGTCGCATTTTAAGCTCCTCATAGGTTTATTTGGGAGTAGCCGAGGAGGACAGCTGTCCCCCGCTAGAGGTTTAGGGATTTTTTTAAGTTATATGTTTTAAAGCCTGAAAACACCAAATAGTTAAGTACATACATATAGTATATAAACTCACGCCTTTTTCTCAAGGGGAAGTAAGGGGGGGGGGGGCTAAGTCGCACCATGATTATTCGTTTTTATCCATTTTGTCACCGAAGCCCGATTCTCGTGTCCTAAATTCTAAAATAATTATTTTCGGAAAATATTTACAATCGTGCAATGCAGTCGGCGGCTGACTATACGTTTGTTGGGAACGATGCCTTAACAACATTTTATGAACAATATAAAATTACCATAATCTAAAATATCCGAGGTGCTAACATTCATGAGATTTAGTATTTTAGATTATTTGAAAAACTACAGTTGCATCTATAAATAGCAAACTTAACCCTTAGAAATCTATTTTTATTTTCTCAGTCTTCTGGAGGGATGTTGACTCAAAGGCTGGTTGCGCCTTTGTAGATATGATCGAAAACTATTTCTATCTGTTATAAATAGCAAAAATTACTTAAAAGAAAAACGTCTTTTGACATTTAAATATGTTTGCGCTCCGTAAAAACTAGAATATAGCCAGAGCGCATAATTAATATCTACGAATTAAAAAATAAGAATCACGAAAATCAGATGATCAGTTTTCGAGTTTGAAAAGCGCTCAAAACGTGTCTTGCTATTAAAATATTTGTGTAGGTAGGGAAATATTTAACTACTGAAAGTTAGCGTTTTCCTAGTAATGCAATTAACTGTAGATTTCACCGAAATATGGAAGCACGTGTAAGGGATGTTACCTTCAATGACTTTCACGAATATTCGCTGGATGTAACGCCACGTGTACTCAAAATAACGTCCATCACATTGTCAGCCCGACATAGATATCTGTGTGGCTAGTGGCTACGCGTGTAAGCCATCGTGTGATGATGGATCGGCAACGCTGTGAAATAATCAACGCCAGCCGGCTCGGCACTTCGAAATAACGCCATTTGTTTTAGCTCAGATTTTTTTTTTAGCTTAGTGACTAGCTTTCGCTCGCGTTAATTTTGAATTTGACAATAAATTCATGTTGTACTCTACTTGTAATAATATAATTCAATCATGATTCGAAAGACACGTGGCGCCGTCTATTATCATAAGAACGTTATTGTGGTTTTCCTCGGGAACAGTAATTTTTTTCGGGATGATACGTACCCTATGCCCGTTTGTGTACACCTAACAACGTATTTGCAAAATTTCAGAATGATCGGTTCAGTGGTTTAGGCGTGAAAAGGTAACAAACAAACAAACAAACTTACTTTCGCATTTATAATATTAAAGTTAAATATTAAGGATTAGGATTACTATGTGTGGTCTGTTTATTTCAGAATGGCTCAATTGGTTTGACACAATGATTTGACAACTGTTTTAATATTCTCACGAAAAATGGAAGCAGTAGGGGAGGCCTTTGCCCAGCTGTGGGGCAGAGCTGTAACGTATTATAGTAAAAATATATTGTTACGTTTTACAAGGCATTTAAAAACAATTACGTCGAAGAGTTCAACACACACTCCTAGGTACAGACGCCAGCACATCAAGCTACCCGAAACTGTCAAATTTTCCCAATCAACCTTGAACCTAATGTTTTAGTGATAAAGTGAAAATCTATTAAATAAATTTGACAGATTGTAGTAGATTGATGCGCTGATGTCTGTACATAATCTTTCCCCTTTCTCCCATGGAGGTAAGCAACAACAAACAACAGACCGCCACTTGCTACGATTCATACATACTCCTTTTGCTTCGTCCACTTTCATACGCGCCGGTTACAAACGAAGGGCACATTTACGGAGACGCGGCGCGTTTTGCGGCGCGGTCCGTTTTCAATTCAAACATAATTATGGCGATGTATGAGAGCGTTTACGGAGAAGCGATTTTACTTGCGTTTGCTTGAAATGCAGCGTTGTCCGCAGATGACACCACCGCGTCGCACGCAGCGTTCAACGCGCCGCGCGGCGTCCGAGTGGACGCCGCGCGGCGCGTTTAATGCTACACGAACATACGGCATTAACAAATACAAACATACGGCATTAACAAATACAAACATACGGCATTGCACACCAAACAGAAGTTAATACTATGATTGGATGTTCGATTTGTATCGAATCAGAGATTGATTTTTTAAATAAATCGACAAGCCTATCGAGCGTGGTGAGCCGCAAGTATTCCTTCCCTCGTCCTGCAACACCGCGTGCGCCGTAAAGGTTTTCACTAACATCGCGTAGATGTGGTTTAAACAATGATCATGACCCGGAACATTGTAAATCCGCCTTTTTGATGGCTGACAGACAACTTCATTTGACGTTTACTCTTTCTATTTACTTTGATGTTCGTGAAAGTGTTTATTAAAAAAAAAAACATGAAAATGGCATCAGCAAGTACAGCGCATACTCCACAAAGCGGTTGTGCCAATTGTGTATAGTAAGATGCTACAGACGTGCGCCAACTTGAATGTTCGTGGCTTTTTCGCAAGGTGAGTGATGATATTAGCTTTGATAATGTGAACTTGATTATATAATTTACGTCGCATCCCTGTGTTGTAACTAACATGATACCATGAAAAACCGTTAGAATAGTTAGTAGGAATAGTGCGAGTACCACCCTCCTATTCCGCCTACCCCTTTAGGATTTAGTTATCGAGTAATGAACTAATAAGACAGGTACATTCCTTAAATTATTCTCGTAGCTCGAGAGATTCATGCGACTAAATAATTATCTTTTTATCCAGCTACACTAGAAGGAGGGTAGTGGAAAAAATGGAGTGTTATGTTTCTTGACTTATTTTACTTTTTTCTTATTTTTTTTCACTTATACCCACTAGATACAGTTTGTGGAAAGTGCCTAATGTTATTAAATGAAATACACATATACATATTCATACTGCTCATTTAATTTGAAGATTTGAATGTAGGATTCCTCCTACATTCAAATCTTCAAAACTTTTTGCAAAAAAAAAAATCAGACTTCCAAAAAAATACAATAAAACTTCCGGAAGTCAGTGACTTTTGTTTGTTTCATGAAATTTTTTGTTACCGACTTCGAGTTATTTTCCACATTTTAGTGTTCTGTGTAATTTGATGTAAATTGAATAAAGGAGTAAAATACGAAACGATCAAAAATCCAAAGTACATTTATGAATCTTTTATTTGTACTTAGGATAGTTGTTTACTTTATGATTTGTTTATTATATTCAAGGTAATTACAAAATACCCTCTGGCCTTGTGATGTTACCTAGAGTATTCGCAATTATAGGTTCTGGATTCCCGCTACCTCACAAGCAATATGTACCTAGTATTCGATTTCACAGTCGAGGCTTCGTGCCAATTACATCGAGATATCGTGAAGGGTTTCCAACTACATCAGTAGCTACACAACATTATCCTGGACCATCTGTAACCGAACCTTGTGCAAATTACACTAATTCTGAGATCTGATGTTCTCGGATCAACGGATCTCCGAGCTTCTACGTAGCTTGTAACTCGTAGCACTTAACAACCGTAGATCAATGCGCGGGAGTCTTGTAAGATAATTATAACAGTTTGGATTACATAACAATCTGGATAAACTACTTATTATCTTACTTATTACTTAATTGATAGTGGTCAAAGCATGTTTTTGTTGTAACTATAGGTTTATTTATTTATATTCGTTATAAAAACCCAAGTGTCCTTTCAAAGGTTCTTGAAAAAAAAAAAAAATAGCGGATTTTTGGCGCGAAATAGTAATACGTTAATAAAAAAAATAACCAAACCTTTCGAGTTAAGTTATATGTTTAAATTTCTGATTTTATACTTCATGATATACAATTAATGAATATTGAATTATGGGCTTTTATTTATTCTATTATTTATTTATATTTTATTCTTACTCAATTTTTGTGCACCTATATACCGATTCTTCTTTCTATCTTTTCTTGTTATCTAGCTTATCAATGTTAGTTTATAGTTAATAATTGTTAGTAATATTCATTCGTTTAATTTCTTTCCAACAATTATTGTACTCGCTAAGGGTATGTTGTAGAGATACAAAGAAAAATCACCTTTATTTTTGTGACCCACCTTCAACAACAATAAATTATTATGCTATTCTATGCTTCCCATCTGAAACAACGCAAGTTCTGAAACTGGTGGTAATCAACTAATTTGCCCAAACTTTCAAAATCTCGCCACCTGTCATACAACAGTAAAACCTAATGAGTCGAATGAAAATGTTATGAGATGTGGGATGTATACGCGTAGTTCATGACAAGCGTTGCATATGCATGGCGTGTACAACTTTCAATAAGTTTTGGAACGTCAATCAACATACTACGTGACAAGCAAGAAAAACATAATTTCTAACTTCACGTTCCAATTAAACAAAAAAAAAACACATAACATCACGCTTGTAATCCCCGAAGGCGAAGGGTTGGTGCACCTAATTCATAGTACACCTACATTTTGCCAGTTATGTTTAAGTCCCATGTAGGTAATAGGGGGCGAGTCTATTGCCATCAACCATTGAAATTCTGGACGGAAAAACCCAATGACACTTGGTCAGACCTGGGAATCGAACCCAGTCCTTGCGGCCACTAGACTAACGAGGTAGTCTTTACTGTTTTTCAATTAAAATCTTCAAAAAACCATCAAATGCTCTATGGGACGATTTTAACATCGTATCAAATATTCACATAAACTTCACATAGCCGTCAACCAAGCATTCTGTACATCAAACTAAGTAACTTTACTCAAAAAGTATTGCTGGAAATCGACTTTTTTTTGGGGTGAAAAGTCACGTTTTATGGTAGGACTTGATGGAAAGCACTCAAACCATTGTGCTGATGGATGGATGGATGGATGGAAGAGTATGGGGGTCGTGGAGGTGTGTAAAGTAAAAATCTTACGTTAAAAACATGTATTAAAAAAAAAAACTTTTGAAAAAGTTGGAACTTTGACCCCCAATATCTCGTGAACTAGAAGGTTCCCAGGTATGGTCTAGAACAAAATAATGATCTCAAAGACGGGGAGAACAAGTGCCTTTCGGCTATGTCTATTTACACCCTTTAGAAAAACTTGTCATAGCGAATGGAAATTAAAAGTACTACTTTTAATCATCAATCGCATTACCGTGAAATATAATGTACGCTGTACAAGTTTGAAATCAACTAAAATATTACTGAATGCGAAAATGTTTCTTTTTGTGGGCTTTTGTCCAAATTCATGTTCATAACTACACTCGCAAGCAACTTAATCGACTTACGCCATAACCGCGCAAACGTATGTACGTGATTTTTTCAAGAAGTAAGTGCCAACATTGACAAAGAACGACAAGCGATGTGAAAGGATTTCATTTCATAGTCTGTAATGCATTGTTTTGTGACCGCAACATCAATTATAAAATCACAATTTGAATTAATATTCGGAAGGCTTAACAATTAATTAATAAACGAACAACTGAATAAAATTTCGTAACATATCACTAATTGTTTCCTAGGCTGTTTCCGAACAATTCAATCATAAAATGACGTTGTAAAATGATTCCACGAAACGTTAATTGACACGTGTTTTCAGATTCATTGTGCATGAATCTGTGTTGTTTTTGCCTCATTTGATTTCGGTGTTTCGACAATGTTCTGACTTTATAAATTGAATTGATTTTGATTAAATAAGCTTGTTCATGTTTTTGGAATGTTAAGTATAACTTATGAGGTTGATTAAAACACCAACACCCTCTGAATTAGCACTTGTTTCAGCAAGTGGTTGTGTATTCATCAGCCTCAAAATACTTGTGTGTCTAGACTCGTCTACGCAGGTATTTTGAGCTTTGAATGCTCTAACCGATGTGACAGGAGCACAACTTGTTTACATGTGCGTCACTAATACCCTGTTAGAACAAACAGATGACTAAATTTAGTATTTGGGAACATTGTGTCGAATTTCGACTTATTTTTTTATAGGTTTTACAGTTAACAAACCTGTTAAAAAAACCCTGTCCGATCCGTGAGGGTGTTATTAGGTATCGAAATTAGATTCTATTTATGTAATCCTTTTTGGCTCACAAGTAAAAAAAATCTCCCCGACAAAAAATTTATAAAACGAGAAAACTTACATGGCAGTACAAGGGTGAAGGTGACGGCGGGGTAGTGACGTCATCAAGTCATGAAGAGATTCTGTGCCATGTTTCTGCCTCCAACAGTGATACAGGTCTGGCGCCATCGCACAAGTTTAGCACAGACGTTTTGTAGCACATTTGTGTCCGATTAAATTTGCTCTTTAATATTAACATCATACAGCCGGTCATACACTCACGGTGGCACAAACGTTGAAACGCACGCTCGGACGGCACGGCACCGTGGTATCTCGCGGAACTTCAAAACGTATCTCGGAATCTCTCGTACGAGCGTCTGCTTCATTGCAGTCGCTCCTACACGCAATCACATATTAAAATACTTGGGTTTGTCCGACATTTCAACAATCAAAGCGGTCCAAAACCTTGGAATAAAATACATAATAAATATTGGATTTACGCCAAAGAGATTTAAAATACTTATAGAGCGGACATTATGAATATTTTCACACAAAATTTTTGATCCCGAACATTTTCGATTTTGACACACGAATGCTACCTGACAAGTGGGCTTATGACACTAGACAGAACGATTTATTACTAAGTAGTAATAAGTTTTGGATTACAATTTTCTTCGTCTTGTCCCGTCTATCGCTCATTTATAATTGAATGTCTTTGATATACGCAAAGCTGACATATTAAAATGACAAATACTGACACTGTTTTATCTCGTCTGCTTTTCTAAGTTACGGTCTTGTTTTACAATAACTTTTGATTGCAATTTTGATGTGATGGTGTCTTCGCGTTTTGAATTTTGGGAACGAAATTCGTTATTTTTTTAAAATTCATTATCATGTAAAGTTTCATGAATATTTTAATGTCCCTTTCGCATCGGACAGGTTTTTTTTAACATATTGTATATTTAAAAATCAGTATCTGTTCGGCTGTTCGTTGGTACCCTATAGTCTCCTAAACTACTGAACCGATTTTGATGAATTTTGCACTGTTGTTCTACATATAATGAATCACTTGTCTACAAATCTCGTATAAAATCCTAACAGCTTACGTAAGAGAAATAATAAACGAACATTTTAACTAAAAAAAACATTCTCGCAGAACAACAAAAGGGTTGTCGTAAGAATAGCCAAGGAACAAGTTTATAGATTAGCTAAAAGCTTTTGATTTAGTTCCGCACAGTTGGTTGCTACACTACACATATTAAATATGTAAAATTCACTCCAACTCTTAAACAATTTTTTTAAACTTCCGTGCAGAATTGGAATACTGTATTTTAAATCAACTCCTCCTCCTCAACTGAAGCTACTGAATCAATTAATAAAAATGTTGATTGCACTCTGGGCAGTCGGGCTCGCTGTCACTTTGCTGTCAGCCTTATAAACTCCTTTACAAAAAAACGGGCGGTTTCGATTTTTCAACATTATTGGTAATCATTTAGTTCAAAAGAGGTTATAATAGCCAAACTATGTTACTGGCACTTAATAAAGAGTCTGAGTACGAAAAAAAGTTTATTCCAAATTCAAAACTTTTGTTTTATTAATTTTAATTTCTTTTTCAGTTTGTGAGTTTTTATTTAAGTAAAATTATAGCGCTGCTGGAAGACGGGTGTAGCCAATGTTACGTTTCACAGCGGTTAAACGTTAGTCGTTCAACCGTCCAAAGAAGCTGGACTCGATACCAAGAGTATCGAGTTGATACTGAGAGTTTTACTGTATACATGATGGTTTACTGTCTGTATGATGTTATTCTGATGTCAAACATTTTGTACCAAATAATTAAAAACTTTCGGTGGTAATATAAAAAAAAACTGTTTTCGGTCAAAAATGTAAAATTATATACATAAATATATATGTCGCTTGCACAACAGATATGTGACGGAAAAGAGAGCACTGCAGTCACAAATGGACGCCGAGACCCGAGCGTCGAAAGAACTATCAAGATCATTGGATGAGAAAGGCAGACTCATTATAGAAATGAGGACCTCTTTGCAGCAAATCAACGAGCTTTTGTCTTGTGTGGGTGAGTAAATGTTACCATGTTATCTATTCTGTTTGTACTTTCAAAATAACATATTTTTACTGAATGACTGAAAGTATATACGGTACTTATAACAAAAAAACATTGTTTTTAATTTTTGTCTGCATGTGTTTGTTCCGGCCAATCTCCGAAACGGCTGGACTGATGTTAGCCTGACTTTTACCAGTCATAAATATTAACCCGTAGCTGAGCCTAATGTACGGTTTTACGAACACTAGGCGACACCTAAATTAATGTGTACTATGTTTGCATACTATCAGAGTATCAACTTCCCAATCTAAGTCTTCTTTATTGAGACCATTACAAAAACGCAGGTAGATATTTTTCGGTAAAATAAAGGGTGTCAATTATTTGGCCTGCCGAAGTTCCTCCATTTTATTTTATTTCATAATAGCAGCCACGCATACAATCTGTACTAATCAATAGCTGGAATCTACCTGCGTTTTTTTAACTCCTTAGCAGTAATTACTAAACATTGCAGTACCTAATTAAATGCATTCGTACTACAACACATAACCTATAGATGCATACAATTAGAAACTCGATATAAATAACCAGTCACCTCGTGAATAATTTGAAGAAAAGCAAAATACAATAAGATATGATAGAAGCCTTATTCGTCCTAAGCAACCTTTTACATAATTAGCGCATAATAGCAAGACCGATCAGAAAAGAAAACAATATTCCGTTAACCAGTTTCTCAAAACTCACGCATCCATCCATCACGTGATGCTGGGCGGGAGAAGAGGGGTCGCCTATAACATCATGACCTATCAGCAGTGGGCTATAAAAGTGGCCTAAAAATCATCACGTGATTAAAGGATGACCCCTAAGCATGACGTATGTCAATTCAATCATCAAAAATTGATCGCAGTTTCTTTGGCACTGCTAGATGGCACTGTCGGGACGGGTATCTGTCCGACATTGAACCCGAAGGCAGCGTTTTGTCAAGTTCAATGCCGGTCTGGATCGGGGTCGTTGCCAGTGGGTCACGCCCGCCGGCAACTGGGTTCAAACACGGTTCCCGACACTGTTTTAATATTCAACAGGGAATATTGTTGTTTTATTTCTGGATAGATAATTTTAGAATACAATTTTATTCTATCTTTTAACGGGTTCTTGTCTTCTTCACTTTGACGCTAGCTTAGATTTTATGTCACCCCTATTCGTTTATTTTGTAAATTCGGAGGTGAAATTTCAGATTTGTTGATCGAATCAAGCAACATTACAAAGGTTTACTGCTAGAAAAAAAACAATATACTGTTTTCAGTGTCCACGACACTAAACACTGTCTGTATATTGATTTTCAAGCAGTCGTTCGCCGCGCCATCGCGCCACGGTGTTGAACAGAACACCTACCTATTGATATTTGTCGCGTTGCATCGTCACTCAGTAGGACACACTAATGGGATAGAAAATTGCGCTTGGCGCGAATTAGCGTCATTAATAGCGCTTGTGAACTATCGGCATTGCAACATGCCACAATGACAATCTTGCTGGAGTAAAGATGCTTTAAAATCTATCCACGTGCTAGTCGCAGTGGGTAAAATATTTAACACATCGGGTATTAAATGTTTTACCGAAATACTGATTTCCAAAAACTTCCTCTTATTCGGCCCTAAAAGAGTTCGTACTTGCGCTTAAAATATGCCATTCTGTAATCTCCCAAACTCAACTACCCCACGATAAATAAATTAGCTAGTGCGTGGCCGGGCTAAAGGACTAGTGATAGATATAACGATAATAACAGGATTAGCAATGGTAATTTGAAAATCTCTTTTTAATTATCGCTTGAAGCTCTTGCTCTCATAGATCAAAGGCGTAGCATGAATTCATTTTTTAACGTATTACGCTTTGATGCAGACATCTAGGTATCTTAGTTGGAATATTAAAAAAACCGTTAGTGTATTGAAAGTTATTTAATATACATTGATAGTGGTGTTACTTTGGTACGTTTCTTTTTTGTTTTCGATGGGAATCCTTCAAAAGAAAATTTTATCATTTTTGTCGAAGCTTATCCCGAAGTAAGTATGGTTATAAATGTTTGTTGGTGTGGTGTAATGTGGAACCAAGTGGTAATGGTGGAATTTTATGAAGGCACCTTGAATTCCAACATTTATAACAACATAATATTAGATAATAATGGAAACCGGGTCGATGATAGTTTTAAATTCGGAAGTTAGTTTTTTTCATAGTCGGAATCACGATGAGTGTTTTTTCAACAAGTTAGTGCTCCGCCACACAGCAGCCATAGTTCGCGTTCTACTTTGAACCGACAGTTTGTTGAGCAATGGATCGGAACACATGGTCCTATTTCTTGGCCAGAGCGTGTAGTCCAGATCTGACGCCTCTAGATTTCTTTTTGTGTGGCTACCTGTAAATTGAGGTTTGCAGAAGGCAATACGATATTATTTAAGAACTAAAAGACTAGCGAGTCTTTAGCCACAATTTTTGGGATTTATCCAAACAAATTGTCAGTAGCCGCTAGGTCGGTACAGAAACGAATTATGCATTCGTCAAAATGGCGGACATTTCGAGCACCTGATATCGTAGGGCAAGAAACAGCAAGATTTTAAATAAGAATAACATCGTAACGTTTGGTTTCGATGATACAAAAAAGAAAATCAATAATATAATTTCGAGATAATTTTGATGTGCAAATAATACCATCTACGTGATCTTTTACTTAATTTTTTGTATCTCATTTTCACTTTTTTTTTCTATGTGACCTGCAATGATTTCCTACGAATTGTATGAGAAAAATTTAGCGATTTCTGACTCTTTTAGTATCCAACGACGGTTGGTCTAATAAAAGCGTCGATAATTTCTTTTGAAAATAAAAATGGCCATTTTGTTGCTAAATGTTTTGAAAATCTGTGAATGATCAAAATTTCACGAAAAATTGTGGGTAGTCTCCTAAGACCATTTTAGTGTAGCTGCAATGGTTAAGGCAGCTACCCTTACTGCCCCGCCGAAAGTTTCCACCCTGTATAGGTAATTTATTTTATTAAAAAAGTAGGTTTCTGAAAGTAAATTTTTTCGACGATTTTCAAAGAATTCAAGTCTGATTGGGTTGTGTCGTCGTAAGGCCTCGTCCATCTGTTTCCATCTACATATATTTTATTTTATTTATTAGGGACATAAAACAGTTACAAGCTTCTAAAAAGCGTTAAAGCTAAAAAAAAATTCTTAAAAGCTAAAGATCACAAACATGTAACCCACACCAATTTCCACGTATTAACAAAAGAATATCAGATTATGGTAGATATAGATATCTACCTTGGGCCATTCTGGTCCGCTCTATCCCTGACAGTGCGACGATATCATCACGCCAACTTTGCAATAATCTCTTGCGGCGTCTGTTTCCGTTTTGTCGATACCAGTACAGGACGCGATCGCTCCACCTATTCTCTGTGGTCCTTGCTATGTGGCCTGCCCAATTCAAATTTAGTTTTTCGGCCATATAGAAAGCATCAGTGACTTTTGGTCTTTGCTCTAATGTCACTATTCTTTATGATTGGAATAGGTATAGTTTATTTGCATAAGCCTCCCTCTACTATACCAGCTTTATTTCGGAGCTTAAAAAATTCTGAGATTTTATAGAATTTTTTTTCCTTCCTTGAAGTTTAGGAACTCTACCTACTCTAATCTCTAACAACGACTCTTAATTAAATAACTTGCAGGTGTTGCTAATGTGCACAGGAGACACACAGCAGTCCCGCCTGCGGTCCAGTACGCCTTGGAAGATATTCTGCAGGATGTGCCTCAGCTGGAAGCAGATTGTGAGTCTTATATAATGATAATAGGTAAATACGACGTAGTAAACTAGCGTAATGGATGTTCAAAAATAAGGAGACAGTATTTACTTTGTGGGTTAAGGAATTTTATATTATTTATTTTTTTATAAAAATATATTCAGTTAAAAAAAATCCCTTTAAATGGCTTTCTTATAGCCGTTAGATGATTCTCTGAAAGTATTTCATGTATGAATAGTTAGACCTTATATAGGATGACTGGTAATTAGTGACCGATACTTAAACACGTGATTGTACTCATGATAACAAACAACTTTCCCAAAGAAACATTTTTTTTATACTCATTCATTGTTATCACAATAAACCTTACGAAGCGGGCTTGCGAGCCGCGCGGGTGCTCTGCCTACCGACTGTTGCACGGTACGATAGTAATGAGACAGAACGACGTCACGCAGCTAACAGCTGATAGGTCAAAGGCGCGCGCGCGAGTTCCATACAGCTGTTGTGTTATTGTGATAAAAGTGAACGAATATATAAAAAACATTCTTCGGGTGAGTTGTTTGTTATCATGAGTACAATCACGTGTTTAAGTATCGGTCACTAATTACCAGTCACCCTACATAATAAATATGAAGCAATAACGAACATTTAATTTAACTCATACAGCAAACGTTATGAATGCAATTTTAAGCTGTGATTATTTAATCGACTTAGAAATATCCAAGCAAGCACATTTATTATAACTGTTTTTAGAAAATAACTGTCGCCCTTTTATAAACAGAAGGTTTATTCATACAAGCTGCTGATTGTTAAGCAATGAATAACAACAGTTTAGCCATACATTGTATGACGTATAAACATCTCGCTTTAACCAGAGTTTATGAATAAACCTCAAATAGTTTCATAGTTAGTTGTAGACCAGTAAAACACTATTACGAAATAAACATATTTGGCGGACCAAAATAAAATAGGCTCGTAATTTGCGATAGAGGGTTCATTTAATTAGAAGATAAGCTACTCGCATCACCGGGCTTAAAGTGAAGCGCTCCATTTTATTTTAAGCTCGCTCTTATCGTCTGCGCCCGCTGTTCATGGTTAAGCCACGTCTCCGACGAACGCATAAAATTTCCTGCTCGCAATTTGTCAGAACGATATCAATATTTGAAATCAAATTAAATCAATTTTCTCTAAATAACGGTTTCTATTTTGAGATGATATGTATTTCATGGAAGTATGGCAATCAAAATACTGTTTGTGAAAAAGCAGTAGGAGAAAATCGCTTTTGCATTCTGCTAAGTGTATAAATTTAAAATTTAATTAAACAACTTACATACATCTTTTGCGTAACATATACACCCAAAGTACAGCTGTTATTAAGTTTGAGAGCTTAGGTCCAAAGTTTGACATCCTGAAGGGAGTCAAACAGGGCGACCCGCTGTCTCCAAAACTGTTCACCAGTACCCTAAAGGAAGTATTTCAGACGCTGGCAGTCAAATGAAAAGAGAAAGGGCTTATCTTCGGTGAAACAAGGTTGAATAATCTGCGTTTCGCTGATGATGTTGTCCTTTTCTCCCCCACAGCCACAGGACTAGAACAAATGCTACAAGATCTTAGCGATGCAAGCCTTGAGGTTGGACTGAAGATGAACATGTCGAAGACCAAGCTCATGACCAACAGCTCCAAAAGGAGCATACACGTTCCGTGGAGAATACAATATATTCAAGAATATATCTACTTTGGCCAAGTAATCTCTTTCCAGGCAAAGCAAGATAAGGAAATTGCAAGATGAACTGAAAATGCCTGGAAGAGTTACTGGTCCATGAAGGAGTATTTTAAAGGCACTCTGCCCATGTCTCTGAAGCGAAAGCTAATGGACATGTGTATTCTCCCCATCTTGACCTACGGTGCACACACTTGGTCTTTGACTAATAGCCGAGTGCAATAAATTAGACAAAAAATACTCAAAAGGTGGAACGAAGTGTATAGTGGTCCGATTTTCATGGGACTTTTTTTATTGAGTTCGTAGAGGTGTAGAGAAGAAAGTTAAACAAAAAAATTTCGCCGCTCTCAAGTTTTTTTTTTTTTGATTTGCTTTTGTAATATTTTTTTTTTGTTTTATGAAGAACTTAAAATTCGGCGAATTTATATTGAGGCATAATAGAGAGACCTTTGTGTATTCATTAAACGCCAATTTGGTCTGTTTATTTGTTCAATGTTCATATTTCCAGTTTCTTTTTGGAAATATCCTATCTTCTTCAATTATTTCGTAGTTACCGAATTGTTTAAGACTAAGATTTCTTTTGAAATTCGTAACAGATACATTTTTACAGATAAGTGGACAAAAAATGTTCAAGAAAACCATATTCATGTGTTACTAAAGTCATGAGTATGATTTTATTTTTATAATGATTGTACATTATTAGACAGCTACTAAAATGAGGTTTTAGAGAATAATTTGCACATTGAGTTCCATAGAAAATATTTCGAAAAAAATGCCTTCATTAACATAGACGATTTCCTGATATTTGCGAATAAATTTTTAGTCATTTCACTTGTAAATATGTATTTCTTGAACATTTTTACGTCCAGTTATGTGTGAAAAAGTATCAGTTACCAATGACAAAAGAAATTGTTGTGTTAAAACCCGGTATTTTAAAAATAATTGAAAAGGTAGGAAATTTTCATAAAAAATCCTGAAAATATGCATTTCTTCGACAACAATGAACAAGGAAACAGACTAAATTGGCGTTTAATGGATGCATACAGGTCCCACTATTACGTTACAATATAAATTCGGCGAATTCCAAGTAATTCATAAACGAAAACAAATATTCAAACGGAAATTAAAAAAAAAAACGAAGTCGCGAACGGCGAAATTTTTTTTTTAACTTTTTTCTCCACAACTCTAGGAACTCAATAAAAAAGCCCCATGGAAATCCGACCACTATAAACTTCGTTCCACCTTATAGCACTCGACTATAACATCCAAAAGTCCAAACTCAAGGTTTGCCAACGTGCTATGGAGCGCAGTATCTTAGGTGTAAAATTGACAGATCATGTACGAAACACTACGCTGCGCTCATAAACGCAAATCGTTGACGGGGCTCAAAAGGCTGCCCCACTTAAATAAGAGTGGGCAGGACATGTCTGTCGCATGCCTAACGAACTGTGGGCCCGTAAAGCTCAGGATTGGTGCCCTGAAACAGTGACACGGGGTCGCGGCAGACCATGAAGGAGACGGCGGGACGACCTGGATGTCTTCCTTGAGAATTGGAAAGAAGTAGCACAAAAGCGTGACCTTTGGAAGGAGTGGAGAGAGGCCTTTGCCCAGCAGTGGGACAGTGTGGGCTAACTATAATATAATATAATAATAAATTTAATTACACATTACGCCAATCCATATTGAAGGTTCTCTTTTGGTAGGCCACAAGCCTTTTACTACCTTCGAGTGGGCACAATTCCTTAAATCCGGCTGCTGTTGAGAAATTCATTATGAAAACCACAATAAAACTTTTTAAGAAAAGAAAAAATTGAGAACAATACTTAATACTTAATACTTATTTGTTGTAAACAAGGCAACCAAATAAGTTTTTTTCTCAAATTTAACCGTCATGGTAGATATTCTAATTATTATTTGTGATGTCCACAGTCGACAAGCTAATAGCGACCGCTAAGCAGAAGCTGAATGTGCTGATCATGGCGGTGTCCAAGATGGAACTAACTCCAGAAATCAGGGCTAGTGCGAATCAGTTCTACCATCAAATCTTGGCGAGAGCTATGAAGGAGAACTACCAAGAAGACGTGGTTCTTGAAGGAGGTAAAGTAGATAGAAATGAAGAAACACATAGGTGTGTATCAGTGGCGAAGGTTTCATTCAACTCGATTCCTACTGGCTTCCCTTTGAAAAATGGCACAGTCAGTAATCTATTGACAAATAATATAATCGCATTAAAGATATGCACTCCGGCTTACCTCTTACAAAAATTGACCCTTCACTACTGCTGTGTATCATCATCATAATAACAATAAACCATAAGAAATAAATAATAGCAAAATACGCGAGTTCCGGACACCAGCCCGTTATACAATACAATACAAGCCATAAGAAGTCTACTGGTGGACTTAGACCTGAACTCCATCTAAGTGGAGACAAGCGGAGATGTGCGAAGAGGAAAGGAGAGGAGATGCGTAAAAGCTAGGGTGTATCCACCGAAGCTTTGCGGGTGATGTGCAAAGCGCAAAGCGGCACACCGCTCACCGCACGCCTCTCAAATCTATTCTCGTTTCAACCGTTTCCACTAAAGCTGAGAGACGAGAAGTTTAAATAACTAAATTCTAATGGTGATTTGCAACACATCTTCTCTCCTGTCGTCTCATCCTCGCTTCGTTGGAGTCCGGCCCTAGTCGTGGCCTTCAAAATATAGTTGTTTTTTTTCACGTTTATATTTTGTCACACTAACAATTAAATTGTAAATTTTTAAAACTAATATGATCATATCTCTATTAGTTCATCAACTAATAGAGAAATTACTTTCAATCCAGAAGTCAAATTAGCGTAATCATCTGCTGGACATAGTTCTCTCACTCAAGAACTGTGCCACAACATACTGTCCACTGCCTTGCCTCCCTCTCATCCATTACATCTCCGTCACCTACTGCTAAGACCATAAAACCAAAATTAATCACCTTCTACATCTATACGATACCTGTTTTAATAATTTTAGTAGATTCTTCCACCATTTTACTGATAAATCTCCAACGAAATCGCTGTTAGTCATATTGTCGATACCCCTTGGTAAGACTGGTTGTCAGAGTTTCGGGCCAGTGACTACTTAATGACTGCCAAAGATCTACAATTGACAGCCGGGACCAACTGCTTAACGTGCTTTCCGAAGAACGGAGGAAACTTGGTAAGTAATGGATGGTCAACCATCCACAGACCAACCACTGCTTAACCTGATGATCGACCCGAGCGGCTGTTATTATTTAGCCACGAGCTCCTCATGTCATCGCACTCAGGCTCTTATATATTATTACATATGAGACATTGATCAATACGTTCAATACTGTATTCCTTATCCAAGTTCCAAGAAGTTGAACTTGCTCCTCCAGAACAAAGTGAAACAAATAACGAATTTAGCCAAGGTTATTTTCATATGCAAAACAAATTATAAATCCATTATTCCTACTTTTTTTGCACTCGATGGTTGAAGGACGAACTTTACATCAGGTTTCACTCAACAAAAGCTTTATGAATACCATAACCATCGGTTGATTATATTCGAACGATTTTAATTGTATACTTAGAAACAATAACATCCAATTTGGTGAATGGCAATATGATAATCTTTTAACGTTGGTGATTTTTAAAGCAGGATATTTGTGCAATAGAGGATAATATAAAGCAACGCATTGTGTTATTTTAAATTTTATTTTATTATGCGCGTAGGCAACGCATTATAAAATAAAATGTCATTTTTATAAATATCTCATTCACGTTAAGGAATCATTACGACACGCTCGGAATACGCTACGAACACGTCACGGAGACGCTTTGGTGTCGCTGCGAAGCGCTATAAACGCGCTACGAAAACTTTACTTACATGCGGATCCGCTACGATGTGGTATGAACTAACTAACTACGAAACGCCACAGAGTCGCTACCACCACTGCTACAAAAGCGCTACGAAAACTTATGAGGAAGCTACGACACACTAGTAACTCGCTACGAATAAGCTACGCCGTGGTTGAGGAGTTTAATTTGATATAAACAACTGCATGATCTTGTGTTATTTTCGAACTTGTTATGCATATTGAAATATATTTGTGTATACTACGTTTATTTGTATACGAAGAAGTTAAGCGAAGTCTTGATTCTAATTTTATGAGTTGTGATCTGAAAAATAATTATTATATACAGGGTAGTATTTCCCTTAAGTACGTATATGCAGACCACATTTCTCCAGAAACGCCTGTGTGATTGGGAGCGAGTATACTTGTCCAAGACCAGACTCGGTGGCTACTACTGAGAAATTCGCGATTGAAAACCCTAATAACACGTTGCTCGTCCTGCGGATCGAACTTTGGACGTCATGCACAGTGGTTGCGCTTGAGACCACAAGTAATTTTTTTTGTCCTAGAATAGTCCACTTAATTCAGAAGCGCTTCAAACGAACTAGTTTTTCATAAAATGAAGTCGTTTACCAAAAATTTGGTTTCACCGGTAATATGATTACTTAACTTTCGCCTGCAGTGCGCACAGTCGTCCTGGTTAATGAGTAATCTCACATATTACCTGAAGTTTGATCTACCTCGTAACTGGTTTTTTTACACTTGGGCAACAATTTACAATTCAAACTTGACGACGACTAGGAACATTGTAACTGTCGTGTATACAAAATAAACATTGTCGATATACATACATATAACGCGCAAGTGGTAAGACTATTACGAGATCGATTACACTAGTTAATTACGGGTAGTATTTAAACGAGCGAACATAAATTCAAATTAAAGGTGTCAAAAATATTGAAAATGGGCTACTGAAATACTAAGTGAGCGACAAACAGTGGGCTAATACTAATGTTTAAAACAGCGACTTGAAAATAGAAATTTGAGTTACTAGTTGTTCAGTACGATTATGTGATAATTCAAGGACTCCTGTAAAAACTTAAAACAAGGTTATTAATCACTAGATTGTAGATAAGGCGTAGTCGACGAACCCCCGCTGAGCGGGGCTCCTATTTCTGTTTACAGAGTTTAAAGTAACCTAACACGAAGGGGATGGCGGGGTCTTAGTTCGCTCACTTCGCTCGCTCACTAGACCCCGCCATCCCCTTCGAACCTAACCTGTCCGAGTCGGGGTGCCACAAGTCTCTCTCAGCATTCGCTCGCTCTTGCTTCCTTAATTCTCCTTGCCGCAATGACCAGATAAATAGTTACTTACTTTGGTACAATAGTCGCCCATTTAGTATATTGGTCGCCAATTAAATTTTTATTCGCCCGATTAATAATTTCCCATAAATAGTTACTTACTTTGGTACAATAGTCGCCCATTTAGTATATTGGTCGCCAATTAAATTTTTATTCGCCCGATTAATAATTTCCCGTTAATTACTCTAATAGATAGGTACTATTTCGCATAGATTTGCAGATCGGTACCGGCTGCAGCCAAGGCTAACAAAAATTATAATTAGTCAGAGCCTATTTCGTGACCTAATTCACAAAAGGTCGTTTAACGCCTGTATTGTATAACGGGCTGGTGTCCGCAACTCCACGTCTAAGCGCGTATTTTGGGCGCTCGACGGTGGACAGTATCATGCGCGTGAGAGCCCTCACGACATTGGAAGCGGTGTCCCAGAGCGGGGTCGTCTTGGCGGTGTCTCTTGACAACGCCAATACCTTTATCTCCATGCCCTGGAGCTGCATTAGGGAGACACTCCGGTATCACCGGGTGCGGACCTACCTTCGTCGTGTGGTCGGAGACTACCTGATGGATAGGGTTGTCATCTGCCCCGGTCGGAGCGGAGAATGGAACCGGCGAGAGATGTCGTGCGGTGTTCCACAGGGATCGGTTCTGGGGCCGGCCTTGTGGAACATCGGTTACGACTAGGTGCTGCGCGCCGACCTTCCTAGCGGTGTCAGCGTAGTTTGCTACGCTGAAGACACTCTGATACTGGCACAAGGGAGGTCGCACGAGGTGGCGGCCGAAAACATGACACGCAGGGTTGAGATAGTCGTGCAGAGAATCCGGTAATTGGGTCTTGAGGTGGCATTGCACGAGTCCGAGGCCATGTGTTTTTATGGAATGCGCCACCGTCGGGGTCCCTACTAAAAACAGGAGGGGTTTTCATCGGCTTCGGGTCGACGTTGAAGTACCTAGGACTCGTCCTCGACAGCCGGTGGAACTTCGTGGAGCATTTCCGACGTTTGGCTCCTAAACTGGAACGGACCGGGGCTGCCTTCAAGCGGCTCTTGCCCAACCTGAGGGGTCCAAACGCCTCCTGCCCAGAACATAACTGGGTTGTGGAAATAAGATAGGCAGTCGCTCTGTGTAAAATACTGATGTTCAGCTGCATCCGGCTAGACTGAAAGCCGACTGTAGCATTGCTGGGAAAAGGCAAGTCAGATAATGATGTCCCTAGCCACATTAACATTATTACCAAAACAATATAAGAACAATATAACATTAACTTGCTACAAAAATACGTGCCCATTTTTGGTGTTCTGATTTAGTAATAGTTAGCATAATGAACCCTCTCATAGCTGACACAGCTGTCTATACGTATGAACGCTACCAGCTATCGGGGAAGTGGGCCGGCTGAATTGGCGCCTGCCTAATGAGCTTCCTATTGACGTCAATTTTGATTCACGATCCTTTTTTATAGCAAACTTCCAAGGCATTTTTCAAACTAATTTGATTTTCAGATCGTAACGGTGTATTTTGATAAAACTTGCTTCACAGGCCTGAAAAGGCAAGATCTTCCTAAATTACCCGTACCTGAATTCTATAACAGACATATCGATTTGTTACAATTACGCCCTTTTTGCTGGGTAATGCGAGTCGGATGACCTGCCGTGACCTCGCGGAATTTGAAAGTTTTATTAGTTTTCCGACATGTTTCACATGCATCTAACCCACTGACCAATAACTGGAACATAAAACTAATGTGATCACATTTTCAGTTAAACTTTTAGTTATTTTCAATCATATTATAATATACACTGGCCTGCATAAAAGTAGGGCCATGTGTGCTCTCGCTGCTGGGGAGGTTGTGGAGAATGCAATATTGTACCCGCACCTCAGCCAGAAGTGACGAGGAGGAACACGGTGTGGTTTTAGTCAGTAGGAGTCTGGCCCCACGGCGGAGGACACCCGTTGAGGATTTGCACATGTAAAAAACAAAAAAATAGGTTCCCGCGGACTGTGCTACACTCGTTTACGACCATTAGAAAACGGCCTGACTTCATAGCACACACAGACAAATGTTACAAACCACTGAAAATAGAAATGAATGAATTTTGTTAAACGAAACTGTATGTTGAGATTTTTGACCAGATTTAATGTATAACCTTTATTTGTATAAGTCAATACAACACCGTGTTTTGCATGAGGTTTACTGTTTGTCTGACAGTAGTAAGTTTAGCACAAAATAAAAAAAAAATGTCAGCCCTTTTAAAGCACCCTTGCAAATATCGTTATTATACAAATTTTCGAAGGGTTTCGGAGTTTCGGTAAAAGATGTTGTTGTATGTTCTTTCCATAAACAAATATCCTGTTTGTAACTCCTGCCATGATCTGCCTAGCCTTTTCACAAATATGTTGGGGTCATCTTCCAGTCTAACCGGATGCAGCTGAATACCAGTATTTTACGTGGAGCGACTGCCTATCTGACATCCACAACCCAGTTCGTAGTGGGTAATGCGATACCCCTTGGTAAGACTGGTTGTCTGATTTTCGGGTCACTGCTACCTGTAACGACTGTCAAAAATCTACAAATAATAGCCGGGACCAACGGCTTAACGTGCTTTTTGAGACACGGAGGAAACAGGAAACTCGGTATGCAATGGACGGTCACCCATCCACAGACCAACCTCGGCAAGCGCGGCTTAACCTTAAGATCGACTCAAGCGGCTGTTATATTTAGCCACGAGTTTGTATCTCCTGCCATAAGAAAAAAAAGAATACCTAGTACGTATTTTTTGAGCACTAATTATCATACAAATTAAAACATACCCCTTCTCAAATAGACACTTAGGCACGCATACATTTTAAATACGAAAAATACATTATCTCCCAGTTTACCGAATTAAACTACGTATTTTTTTACATAATATTTAAAAAATGCTTGCAGTTTAGTTCAGTATTTTTACAACGTATCATTATCATCGTCATCCATCCGACTTGACGCACTGCTGGGTATAGGCCTTCTCTTTGGTCGTGACAAGTTCCACGTTCGTTTTTGATATGGAAAGAAAAACTCGAGTGCGAGCAAGGTTTGAACCTGCGACCTTCGGATTTCTGTACACCGGACGTCTTAACCAATTAGACCATCGCACCCTGCTCACAGTTCTCGAAATCTTCGTCCCATTAATAACGTCTTACGGTGACGGTTTCCATATCAAAAACAGCTGTAGTTCCCTACGCAGGGCTTGCGTATAAAAAAAATAATAATAAAAAAAAAAAACGTGTCGTCTGCCGTCTACTTGTCTCGCCGCCGGACGACTAAGAAAGACTTCTCTTTCCAGTCTTATTTTACGTTTACTAATATTTCAAGTTACTAAACAATGTTTGGTGTGTCAAAAATAAAATGAATTGTCAGCGCTGTAATATCATACCCACAAACTTTAATAAGTTATCTTGACGCATGCCCTTAAACCTTAAACAAAGGCATTTTTTCACGGTCTGTAAGGGCCCACAAATTGAATATGCTATCAGGTTACCCTTAAGTAAACCTGTTCGTAAGAGCATGACCTTCAGGCGACCATTCAAGGTGTATTTATTTATGTGTATATTCTTTTTTTGATGACTAAATGCTATTGTTTGTAAGTTTATAGACTCAGGTATTGTTATTTCATGACGTGTTATTGTCTAAGCATGTACCACGGGCTAAGTAGGTACTTTGTCAGTTTTGTAACATTTTTCTTTTAGGTGTTTTCTACCTTTACGGCATTGTTTCAAACTACCCTCAATATTATTTTCGTCATAATTTTTAGGGTTCCGTAGTCAACAAGGAAAGGAATCCTTATAGTTTCGCCATATCCGTCTGTCCGTCCGCAGCTTAGCTCAAAGACTTAGTACTAGAAAGATGTAATTTGGCATAAATATACAGATTAGTTACGCCGACAAAAAAAATCTCGAATTTATTTTTATGGTGTCTTCTGTACCAACACGTAAAGTGGGGATTTTTTTCTCGCGTACCCCATTGTGTGGTATGTCGTTGTATAGGTATTTAAAAAATATTGCGAGTTTGTTGAAATAATTTTTCGATTAAGGATTCGTTTGTGAAATATTAAGCTTTAAAGTGCTAATTTTGTCCCCCCCCTCTACCAGCTAAACGGTTGTGTTTGAGTGTGTGAAAAAATTCACGGTGGTAGTATATATAATGAAAACTATCACAGCTAAGTAGGCTTTACAAGTTTACGAGTAATAGTCGACTAACTTATAAAATGTACTTGAATAACATATTTTCCTAAACATAATGTGTGGGAACACAGGTTTTTCAACTGCAAATGTAAGTTTGTTTTTTTATTATTACAATAAAAATCATCGTTCGGAGGCAAATTCGCATATTTTGATGGGCAACTACGGAACTCTACATTGTGCGTGGCCCGACGCGCACTTGGCCGGTTTTTTTAAAATTACCGATGAAAAATCTCGATGCGGTTTTAGAATAATGTACTGAGTTGGTGGTAACCGTTTTCGCATCGGTCTCCCTTCTCCCCTGTATTATATCTATTTGTAATCATCGCGTTCTCGATAACAGCTCTAACGATTTCGATGAAAGTTACAATATTCAAAAAGCAGATCGCGTCTGCTCCGCCGCATTTGCGCGTACTTATGTTGCATTATTTTATACGCGCAAAGAACGCGTGTTTACGGCGCTACTGAATTTGAGCGGGTGCTTAGAGCCTTTGCACACCAGGTTTTTTTATGCGCTGACGATGCTCGTAGAACTCAATCAAAACGCTCAGCAAACGCAAGACTGAAGTCACGTTGTTACCTTTGCACACGATCCTTGCGTTTGTATCGCTAAAAAAGACACATCGCTACAAATGCGCAGAAAATGCGCGTTTGTAGCGATACATAAAGCACAGAAAGCCGCCGCCATTTGGAACCACATAATTACGATGGCGTCGCTCGATGGCACAAACGTGCTGTAAGCGCGCGTTTGATTCGATACAAAATCGCGTTACATTTGGGTTTGTATCGATATGCAAAATCGTGTTGATAATGCGCAGTGGACGCTCTAAAACAAATATCCTATTTAAACAAATGTCCTGTTTGTATCTCCTGCCATCATCTGCCTAGCCTTTTCCCAATTATGTTGGGGTCGGCTTCCAGTCTAACCGGATGCAGCTGATTACCAGTATTTTACATGGAGCGACTGCCTATCTGACCTCCACAACCCAGTTAGTTCTGGATACATTACCCTTTGGTAAGACTGGTTGTCAGACTTTCGGGCCAATGACTACCTACCTGTAACGACTGTCAAAGATCTACAAATGTTAGCCGGGACCTACAGCTTAATGTGCTTTCCGAGGCACGGAGGAAACTCGGTGTGTAATGGGTGGTCACCCCTCCACGGACCAACCTAGGCAAACGGAGCTTAACCTAAAGATCGACCCGAGCGGCCGTTATTATTTAGCCACGAGCTCGAGCTCCGAGTAGCATTTTGTGATAAATATTACAAACTATTCAACGTTTCTTCCAAGCTCCTTAAATTTAATTTTAAACATTCCTTCCATTAATATTAATTAGTTAAATCTTGGTAGTTTCCGAACTCAGTGTTTCTCTGAATTATGTGTTGGCCAAGTTATTGCACTTATATTTTATAATATTTTGCTTGTCATGGTACATTAATCTTGTTAATTTATCGAATATGCTGCATCATGAGCCTGTCATGTGCCAATATAAGACCACGGGCCGAACTGCCGTAGTCTTCCTCGGCCACTTATCGCTAATGCTCTCAATTTATCTCTCCGACATTTTCACGCCGCTTTATTACAATCCATCTCAAACATGACTCTTAAATGTTTGACAAATTGAATCGTTCTCTGGGGTTCCACTGTAAAAGTACTTTTTTTGTTTTACCAATGTAATATTTCTATTAGATACTTTAGTTTATGAGAGGGGAGGGAATTAGATACTCCTGAAAAAAAAGGGCAGTTTTTTAATTGAATAACTCAATTGTATTACTAAGAACTCCGATTTATACGCCGTAACAACAGAAATCATTTCCCAAATTGCAATTAAACATCAGAGTAATCGACAACGTTCGTGATTTTCGCTCAGCTTGTGAAAACAAATGGCGCTATGATAACGTTCGGTTCGGTTTGTGAAAATCTGTTTTATTTGAATGTGAATTATTTTCATTGTTGTAAGTCAAAATATTGTCCTTTACTTTTGTTGTTATCATTACCATCCCTGAGCACACATTCTCTTTAATGTCTATTGGTTTATATTATTTCTGTGTCGATTAATTCTTCTGGTCTGCCTCCACTTGATAGTGTGACGGCTCTTCTACATATGATATGTGACTGTTCGTAAATTACCCTAGGCTGATAAAAGTTTCGTTTTTCCTAAATCATGTAAATATTAGTATTAATTTATTTATTTATTTTATTTATTTATTTGCATCAGACACAACGATCCATAATTTAGTTAGTAAGTACACTTAAAAATAATGTTAGTTTTAGATTACATAATCAAAGACAAATACACACCACACAATAATGTTTATAACTAAGTAGTACACAAAATAAAATTACAATCATTTTTCGTCAAATAACAATATACAATGTAAAACATAATAATCAAATTTAAAAATAAAATAAATTAAAATAAATTAATGTCATTACCAAAAATTAATTAATTAATTAATAATAATAAAATATAATAAAATTAATTAATTAAGGTCGGCTCCCCCCGAAGGGGAAGAGGCCGCGCTTCTCCGTCCGCACGGCCTTGTAAGACTCGACACCAAACTGGTCATCTTTCCACCGACTACTAAATTGAACTCCAGCCCTGTCCCGACTTTAGAAGCTAGGGGATAGGGAGGGGTACAAGGTGTAGTTAATATTGGGAGGTCACAGTTAAGACATATACATGAATAATATCAAATCCTATAAACCTAAATCAGTAATAAAGTTTGAAGCTAATAAGACAAGAGGGCGCAAAGATAAATATATATGATGAAAGTTTGGTAAAGGTAACGTTACGCTTGCGCTTAAGAGATTAATTATTTACAGTTACGTTAATTTAATGATTCCAAAATACTAGTTGCCGATTTGCAAACGCAAACGATTCCATGTTACAACATGGAACCGTTTTACAACGTTTGCTCGGCGTACGTGTACTGTTAAACCTAAGTGCATAGTCCTACTGAGAACATTGCTATGAACTCTAACAGACCACGTTCCCTAGGCTCTATCTACATGTCTTCCCCAATCTTAAGGCAGTGTGATGTGAGGCCACTGCCATTGAGGAAGACAGGTTTCTAGCATTTCTACTTATACGCGTACTCACGTTAATAACACCCTTACGGCAGATTACCCAAATTACTATATTGTAACACAATTTGCACAAGCGTACCGTAGGATCAGTCTGTAACAGAACATATTGCGATTGTTATTGGTGGACGCCGAAGTGGTTATTCCATCGTCACTTCACATTTCTTTACTGTGCCCCATGTCGTGGTTGCGTGTCTCGCTAAATAGTGTCGATTCAGTAATATGCCTGTGGCAGCCGGGGTTAGTTTTAACGAGACACAGTCCCTAGCGTTCCTAAGAACGTAGCTATCCAATCAGTTTAGGATACTTGGTGAAGCCTACCCCCGCTCCCTGAAATGTGCGCCAACAATCTCTACGCAATGTTTCTGAGCTAGACCTTTACAGAAAGCAGTATTCATCAGCAACGTTTGGTTGATTTGTATCACAAGTACAAGTCGGCATTATATCACTGAGCAGTATAATTTGTCTTAATAAATCCGTGAATATTACGGTGTTGCCTTCACCACTGAACAATATATTTTATCCCAATTGGAATGTGAATATTACGGTTCTGCCTTTCATTTGTGATGAGTCAGGTAAAAGTCAACATTCGTCAATAGTCGGGTGTGTTGGTGTATAGTGTACATGTCGTTTGTATGAAATGTGTGTATAGTGTAGCGAAAGGCGGCCTCCGTCCCTATAACCAAACGCAGATGAAGAATATGTGCCAAGGTTAGGAGTTATTAGGACACATAACAGACGACATAATAATATACATTGTGATGATAAAGCGGCTCTGCTCTCATGCTGAAATAAGTGATTAATAATATCGCTGCTTTTCCGCCAAACTGCTACTTAAGCTAGGAGTTAATTATAGTTAACACTTACCACGTATTTATTGTTCATTGAAGAGGATTAATCCCCGACTAACTTACAGAGTACTGCACACATTGCCAGTTTCGCCTCTGCCACAGTTTGTTTTCTCCCGCGTCTCGACACTCACTTCAACTAGACTTATTACTACTACTTATATTTAATTTATTAAATACTAATCGCTCTGTTACGACAGTCCCCTGGGACATGTCCATCTTGGTACCAAGATTACGCTAACTACATGAACCTAACCTACTACGTCCTAGCTTTTAACCGTTTTAGACCGACTCTCTGACTTAGCACGACTAGCCTCCATGTGTGGACTATTCCGCGATTTCAAATCAACTGCCACGAATCCACCAAGCTTTCCCCGGCCCAGCCTCCAAAAAACCACCACGCTTGGGTCGCCTTTCAGAATCCGTTTCTTTTTTGTGCAAACGTCTCAATTGTATTAAGTGACCTTCGAACGCCCAAGACCGGCGTAAATTGCAACCACATGTCGCACTAGCATTCAGAACTACGTATTGAAATTAGATATTTTTTTATATTTGGCCTATCAGTCCCTAGTCCCTTTACCATTAAGTAAAGAATTTATGCGTCTCTAAGTGATGCAATATTGTTTTACAATTCAAGGAAGAAAGCTCACTAAATCTTTATTAATTACGGTCACTTGCCAGCCTGTCAAGCCATAAAATAGAAGTTTAATGTGTTTGTAAGTGGCCCATACCGTATGATGATTTTAAATAAAAATCAATACTAAAATATTTACTTAATAATTAGGAGTACGTGACAGACAGTCACATTCAACACTAGGTGGCGCCCTGCAACGTAGCCAAGATAATAGGGTTCTGGCGTAACATATTTAAAACGTTCTCATAACGAATTTATTATTACAGGGCTGATAGAGTTCGAGATGGAAGATCCGAATGTGCCAAGTCGTGCTATAATAAAACTTCGCAGTAAGCAGCTCGTGGATGCGCAAGTCAGCGAGTTTGATGTGGTGGAACCGAAGAGGTGAACATGAATCTCAACCAACAACAATTGTGGAACCAATATTGTTTTCATTGTAAAGGTCAAAAATTATCATTAAATCATTTGCATCCAGTAATTTGGCTTTTTTTTAAAATAAATTTACATTGGCTTTCAGCTGAAGACGCCCACGGGTCAAAGGGATCCACCAAAGTATGTATCATCCCGCTAACTTATCGCCTAAACGGATTGCTTATGGGGCCTACAAAATTTGGAGTGGCGACTCCTTATAGCACAGCGAGGTTAAGTGAGGAGCACAAGGTTGACCGCCAACAATTTTGTGGACGACCTATAAATCCGCCAAATGCCATGAAAATATAGGTTAACTTACTAGTATTTTTTTAGTTTCGGGTGCTTCTAGATTTTACGTTAAAACCTTGCTTTAAAGATTATCTCAGCTGCCCAGGCGGTGTAACTTTGTACACCCAGCTAACAGCGCTCAAAATAACAAAACATCAATACTGCAATCCTGTAAGGGCTAGGTAGAGCTGTATCTAAAGTACACCTGAGTCCCAAGTAATAGGGGGTGAGCCTCTTGCCGTCACCCAGGCGCAATCTAGACTTCGGGCTGCTATTGGGGAAACGTAATAACCATGAGGTAGGCTTCGGTCTAGAATATTGTGGCCTTTGACTAAGTCTGAAGACCCTGATGAGTCTGGAAAATTTAATTTGAATTTTTTTTAAAGGTATTTTATACAGAAAATTCCGACCGAAAGTGTTCCTTGCCCCCCCGGCAAGGAACACTTTCGAAGAGAATAAACTTTATTTGTGCCCAATATTCTAAAAAAAATTGTACACAAAATTAGATTTTACATGATTTAAAGGCCACATATCTTAGAAGTTTTCCCTGTTTAAGACGTTTTGGTTCAGACTCCGTACGATGAGATGAAAATCAACATTGCTGTAGCCGCGTTGACACGGTCAGAGTATGAATCAACGTTGCTGAAGCCGTGTTGACACGGTCAGAGCATGCTCGGACCGAGTGGACTCAGATACCCACTCTGACGCAACTCGTATTGTGTCAAGTCATAATCCGAGCGCTCTCGGACGACCGATCCGTGTAAACTCGGATCGCGATCTAATTTTCCGAGCTAGCTCGTATACGAGTAGGCAAAAAATTCAAGGGCGAGTCCAAATTCTTCTACTTTTGCCAGACGCTTTTTTTTGCCGTCTTAGTTCCTCGGTTAACATGACTCAAAAATCGAAATTATTCGATGTTGATTGTGAAAAATAATTTTAGAATGAAGAAAATGATCCGAGTAAATTGTGTCAATAGCTATCCTAGTACACTCGTATGAAGCTTACTCCTACGAGTCCACTCTGTCCTAGCATACTCTGACCGTGTCAACTCGGCTTGAATAGCTCGTTGTTAGTTTTTAGAACTTTTTGCAAACTGAAAGTTGACGTTTGTAAGCCGAAAGGCACCCGTCCAAAAGATTTCGTAGTATCTCGACGTCCTACCTACTCAGCTATCAAGTTTTCATGCTGAATAACCTTCTAGACTCCCCCTGCCAAAACCACTAGGTCAATATGAAATTGCTGGCTTATATTTGGTATACGTTGTCCAGATAATTTAAATTGCTTTAAAACAGGACACGTGTCCCGTCCTTATGCGGACATGCAATATATTACGAAACGTACATTGTAGCTAGTGTAGCTACGGGTCTGATGTAATCAAAACTTCATCGATGTTTGCCGTCTACCTCGAAGAGGTGGGTACAGTATACCAATATTATATATTATACTAAATCACACGCAGTATTGACTGTAGGGTTTGGTTTTTTTTTTAATATGAAGGGATAAAGCAGTTTCTATTCAGCTAGTGTGAACCTTTGAGTATGTTTGCAGCTGAATTTTTTTCTTATTTTGTTGGATGGGACACACCGCATTTTTTGGCCTTAGCGCTTGTTACATTTTTTAAGTTGGATTTTCTGTCAAATCAGCCAGGTCTTAAATTATTCTATCCTTTTGTCTGCGATAATAAGGACTGATCGTGATGGCAATCCTGATTACTGTAACAATGTAATGTAAAAACCCAAGATTCGGTTATGAGCATTACGTTACAAAAGCACGTGCCCATGACGTGGGAATTCGCCTGTAATGTAACAATCTCAGATTCGATGTTGTACAGAAATTAGTAATTGTTACAAATTGTATAGTTACAGGTTGCGCATTGTAATGCACAGTTCACCTCACACACTGATGTATTGCTCGAATCTGAACTGTGTGTGTTGTGTGTGTGTTACAGTCGAATGCTCCCGATGAAGAAACGTCTTTAATCGCGTAACGCTATATAAATAATGTGTGTTTAGATCTAGGAGCTTTATTAAAAACCAGCTTTTATCCTCGGATTCGCCCGCGGTCGTGTCGGAATTTGTCCCACAGAGACGTACTTACTACAAGGATAAAAAGTACCCTATGTCCTTTGTCATGCCATGCACCGGTCCTTTCGACCATATAACGTGACGTCGACAAACGGAAGCGCGATTAACGCTTGTGCGACATTACTGTAGGCCTAGCCAAGTTGACAATCTACAATCGTTAACGTTAATAGAAAACTAACAAACGTATGGGAGTGACGTCATCTCAACGTTAAGTCACGTGGTTAAAACTAACGAATAGAAAACTCGTAGACAAGTTTACAACTTATCTGAGCGTTCAAAATGATAGAATGAAATATAATCGTTTCTACAATGTTGATCGCTAGATCCCATATAAATCGTAGCCAAGTTACAGTTTTGACAAGCGCTAACGAAACGATGTCGAAGTTTTTGAACGACCACTGAGCGATTGCCGACACCCAAGAGTTAACGATAACAATAGGCGTCTATATAATTCAGCTGTGTCGTGTATCACGTCATTGTTTATGTTTCAAACTTTCAAGCGCCCGAGTATAATAGAGTTTCGAATAACACAGGTAGATATGAAAGAAATAACTAAAATTTTTTGTACCTTTCTATGAATTCCAATAAAGCTGCGAACTTCCTCGAGATCTAGATTCCATCCTATAAAAGTTATCACTTCACTTATGGTAACTTTCATTTAATCGCAGGATCACATCATATCATTTCGAGTCACAGTAATGTTTAAAATTACATTCCGCACTGTGATATTATAATAAACCAATTATAAGAAGAACTTGTTCGTTATTTCGCCTACTTTTTATCTCTTAAAAGAATTATTCCTTTCTTAACAATTCAAAACAAAAGTTCAGCCCGCGCACAAAGTAAACAACTGTGACTTTGATGTTAGTTTGACGTGGGTAGGAACGCGCACCATAGACTAAAGTATGGGTTTTTTCTACAATCATTGGAGAACGAGCGATCGACAGAGTCGTGTCAAGTTGGCTACCAACTTAGCGTTTTCTCTCATCGCTTACGCCGAGGCGTCAACGATTGTAGAAAGAGAATCGATAAGAAACGTTTGTAACTTGGCTAGGCCTGCTGTACTGCAACTCACTGTAGTTCGAATGCACGCTTGTCGACATCACGCTAGTGCGACAAACTGAAGGTCGACATCACGCTAGTGCGACAAATGCTTGTGCGGCTGTAGTTCGACACTACTCAAGTGCGACAAACGCTTATGCGATACTGCCGTCTATATAGGGTGTAAAATGATCCTTCACAAGCCGTCAACGAAGCATTCTGTACGTTGTGCATCAAACTAAGCAACATTGCGCGACAATTACTGCTGTGAGACAATTTTTTTTATGTGAAGTTGTGATAAACGAGCTTACTTTCTGATTTATAACCTTAGGATTATCATTAATTTTTACTCTAAATCAGACAACAATCGTGCCATTAGTCTGAGCACATTGCACTCCAAAATCGTTGCAAACATATAAAATAAAGTAGATACGTAAAGGAGTAACCTAATGGCCGAGTTCGAACATCGTTCATAATTATTTATTTACAGTCCAGTCTAGCCGTTCGCGTTGTGTACCAACCATTTCTTTGAACTCAGAAGTGTCGTGAACAAAAGATACCTAAATGATTTACAAACAGAAGAACATAATTAACAATATAATATACCTCAGGGGAAAGTTAGCCTCTGTTTCAGTGCTTATACCTACTATCCAATACATTTAATTAAAAACTGCACCAATAAGTACATGAAACTAACTGGTCCGATAGATGTTGTCCTGTCCTTTTCTGGATGTGGATAAAAGCGCCACCTACGGAATAAAATAATAACTAAATATCATCCAGGTGAACACGAAATCATCATTTTCTTGCTCTTGTCCCAACTCATTTGAGTCCGGCGTAGCATTTCTTCTTCTTCCATACTTCCCTATTACTCGTAGTCTCATTAGACACCTAATTTCGTGCCATATCATCCTTCACACAGTCCAGCCATCGCTTCTTTGGTCTTCGTCTACTCTTACACCCATCCGCATTCATACTCAAAACTTTCCTCATTCCTCCGCATCACATGCTCATACCACGACGAGCGATTACCATATAACTTTTCAGTCACCAGCGTACACAAGAGAAAGTCTGAAAGCCTCTTTCAGACTTTCTCATTTCTTCTTTTATCTATTCGCGTTACACCACACATCCCCCTTAGCATTCTCATCTCAGTCACATACAAATGCCTTTCATTCATCGCTTTTGTTGCCCAACATTCCGATTCATACAAGACAGCAGGTCTAACCATTGTTTTATAAATCTTCTCCATAAGTTTAAGGGGAATGCGGAAGTCGTATTTTGTTCCCATGACCTGCCGCCATTGCATCCATCCCGTGTTAATTCTGTGCTTTACACTACCATCTATTTCGCCATCGCTTTGCACGAGTGAACCGAAAGTCGGAAGTTTTTTTTTTTCGGATGGGAAATCATCAAATGACCCCTGCCCACTCTGGGCGGAGCGGAAGCGAGTGTCAGACTTGTTCTGACTAAAACCCATCCATATTCCTTCTTTGCCACGGTATCTCTTTCGAACAGTCCCGCAGTTTTGGCAGGCATCGGCCCATGCGGAACCCTACTTGGTTGCTGACATCTCTTTGAGGCGCGCGTGGACACGGCCTGTCGTCATAAGACCGCGGGACGGCGAACTAGCCCATAACTCGCCGTCCACAGGCCCGCGCCTACGACCCCCGACGCCCAGGGCGTCTCCCACGGTGGCTGGGAGGTTATTTTCCTTTCACGTCCCGCCACCTCCTTCACTAGCATTTGAACCACGGCCGGACGCGAGAGATCGCCGCCGCCAATCTCCGCTACGAGGACACGGCGGTGCTCCGTCCAAGCGGGGTAGGCCTCCACGGTAAAGCCGACCCTCGATGAAAGCCTACATCCACACTGAACTCGTCGGTGTTGCCAGCAGCTGACCGGACGTAGGTACAAGATTGACTGTACACAGCACAACTTAACTACATACTTCCCAGGTATACCTTACTCTTTCAAGGCCCACCACAACACATCCCGAGGTACCCTATCATATGCTTTCTCTAAATCAATAAACACTATGTGCAAGTTTATGTGTGCACGTCTGTATTTTTTACACAATTGGTGGAGTGTACAAGTGGCGTCTATTGTTCCTCGACCTGGCATAAACCCAAATTGATTTTGGATAATCTCACTCTCTTCTCACAATCTTTCCTCTATTACTTTCTCCCATACTTTCATACTTTGTGACATAAGCTTTATCCCTCGATACTTGTTATAACCCTGCACATCACCTTTATTCTTGAAGATGAACACGAAAGTACAAAAACACAAAACGGTTAAGCTCGTGGCACAATAATAACAGCCGCACGGGTCGATCTTGTAGGTTAAGCACCGCTTGCCAAGGTCGGTCTATAGATGGATGTAATGATATTCCGCTGCATCAGGTTAGACTGGAAGCCGACTCAAACGTAGTTGGGAAAAGGCTAGGCAGATGATGGTCAAGTCTATATGTATAGGAGGAAAAACAGAATTGCGATCACACGCACACCGCACTTCGTTATATAAAAATAACCTTGATCTGCTAGAGTAAACGGGAAGGCTGTTCATGGCCTCTGGCTCAGCAGAGGCCATGAACAGGCCGCTAATTTATTCCATTCCTGTATCGGAAGGTAACACTTTACAAAATGTAAAGTCGTTACTTTAATGTCTCGACGCTGGCCACGTGGCCTGGAATCATTCCGTCTACATTACAAGGCAAAACATTCATTCAGGATACGTAACAGATAACATCACATCTGTAATCCCCGAAGACAGGAGGTAAGTTAAGTACCATGTTATAGGATGCTAGCCTATTCCCATCAACCGGGCACAAATCCAGACTCCGTGGCTGCTGAGAAATTCCTGATGGACATCAATGACGCTTGAACCAATGACGCTTGAACCCAGAACCTCATGCTCATCAATGACGCTTGCGAACCACTAGAGTCTAGTTGTTAAAGCTGAATTGTTGACTACCTCGTTGGTCGAGTGACTAGACCAACACTTCAGATTATTTTCTAAAAATAAGACAAGTGTTTGCAAAATAACGATTTCGATATTTTCAAGGAATGTTCCACCACCTCTATTGCATTATTTTCGTTTATTCATCTATGTACACACTTTCCAAACAAATATATAAAAAAATAAAACTGAAAAAAACTAATCCGCCGGTGTCTAGAGCAGGGTAAGCGACCGGTGGTTAGGGTTCCAGAGACAGGAACCTCCTCACAGTGCGAGCTATATCGATGAGTACCTACTGCCTTTTGAATCAAGCCCTTGATCCAATCAACCTCCCGAGTGAGTGACAAAGACACTGATAAGTTGCACCGCTAGTAGGTTAATCATCCCAAGTGGAATTTTAAGACATTTCGCGAGAAAAGCTAAAACAAAAAATTCCTAGGTCCAAGAGCGATCCAATAAATAAGCAAAAAATAACCCCTTCTTATGTCGCAATCGGTAAAAAAATCTAATAATTTATTTGAACATTTCTCAACTCTCGATGACGAAAACAGTGGTCTTTTCTATCTACAAAAACAGCCGTAAAATAGGCAGGTAATAAAATGATAAGATAAATCTAGTACAATAAAATGTTTAAACTTTTCCTTATTTTGCTGGCTGGTTTCCGCAGATAGTAGCAAAATCATCCGTCCATCTGGTGAAGCGCAAGCGCAACATATATAGATAAGGTCCGATCAACAGTGATAAACGAATAATTTCTCTGAGTACAATCAATTTTTTTTTTTTACTGTCCTTTTTGTCCCACTGCTGGGCATAGATCTCCCCCATAACCTTCCAGGTACTCTTCTCCTGCGCCAGCTTGAACCAGCCATCGTTATGCGTGTATAAATGAAAACCAGACAATTGCGAGTCGTACTCACACGCACACAGGGTTCCGTAGCACCAAACAATATATGATCAAAATATTTTGAAGGTTCATACATAATAATATGTTGTATTGTATTATGTGAATGTACAGCAAAACTAAATTTGTTTTTCATAGTATGTTAATAAAAACAAAGTTACTGCTGCAGTTTGATAAAAAAGTCCCTTATCTCAAAAACTAAACATCAACTCTTATTCAAACCAATTTTCGTTAAAAGTTTCTTTTACGTTCTACAATACTAAATTTTTTCAGAATTTTCCTACTCTTACATCAGAAATTAGAGGGGGGGGGGGGAACACATTTTAGCACTTTGGAAGTGTCTATCTTTCAAACGATTGACTTTAACGAAAAATCGTTTTAGGAACTTCAGTGTTATTTTTAAAGACCTATATATAGGGTGTAACAGAAAGGGTCGAGCAGATATTGAAATTTTGCACGGGCCAGCTGATAATTTTTTCGCATTTAAGATATTGGACCCAAGGAGAAAGTGGTTCAGTTTGATGGTCTGCACTTTCATATGACGATACCCTTTTTGTTACACCCTGTGTAGACACCCCGCACGTATAGGTTTGATTCAGTTTAGTTTAGCTTCAGTTCCATGTATGGGGAGCCCCCTGAATCTTTTAATTTTTGTATTAAAATCGTGAAGCGGTTCATAGAATACATCTATCTACCAAGTTGCAACTGTGTAGTCCTAATAGTTTTGGAATAAAGCGGTTGTGACATACACGGACAGACATACAGACAGCCATGACGAATCTATAACGGTTCCGTATTTTGCCATTCGTCTACGGAACCCTAAAAACAATCAAATTAAACTTTATTTTTTTAACAACCATTTTCTTAATTTATTTTTTATTGTGTACATAGATAAACGAAACTTTGGTTGTACACTGTTTTACAGACAAAAGTTTAATAGAATTTCGTCTCTTATAATTTTTTTCTCATATTATCATTTCATAGAGTACTCAATACGCACAATACTTACTTCGAAAAAAATTAAATCGTCGATTTTTGTTACAAATAAAATTTAATGTTTCGATATTCATATCATAGAATAACAAATCAAATATTCTTAAAACTCATATTATTTAGTTGATATAAAACTTATTACCAAGAAAAACATTTTATCGAGTGACAGTTCCTAAATATTTTAATTCATACTTTTCACAAAATGCATACCCTCCTATAAAATAACAACACCGTGTTCACAAAACCAATACGGGTAATCTTGTTATTCTCATCAATAGTGACTTAATATACACGTACGTACTGTGTTTATTATGCGGTTCATAATTGTTGGAGTGCCCTAATTTTATTACTGTGACCAATTTCGACGTAGCGATCGCCGGCCGCTGTCGCGGCACCGCTCCCTGCGCTCGCTCGACTCGCACGTAGTTTGTCACAGTTCTAGCCTAACCTAACCTATTTGGTCGGAGTAAATTGAACGTTTCAAC
Organism: Noctua janthina; assembly: GCA_963576755.1. Lineage (NCBI taxonomy): Eukaryota > Metazoa > Arthropoda > Insecta > Lepidoptera > Noctuidae > Noctua > Noctua janthina. The sequence goes on along the minus strand of OY755050.1, from coordinate 14,092,913 downwards.
GTCAAAGTAAATATCAAAATGTTGTAATAAGGCGTAGTCGAAGGGTAGCTACGCTACGCTGGGCTTCTATTTCTATAATTTTTTATGAGACTTTTTGCATAAAACCTTTACCTCCATATTCTAAAATGACAGTAGGTAAATACGACGTAGTAAAATAGCGTAATGGATTCTTAAAAATAAGGAGCCAGTATTTATTTTGTGGGTCAAGTAATTTTAAATTATTAATTATAAAAAAAAAATCCCTTGAAATGGCTTTGTTATAGCCGTTAGATGATTTCCTGAAAATATTTCGTGTATGAATAGTTAGAACCTATATTTATAAAATTATGGATAGCATAACGTCTACTTTTACATTTTCGTTGAAATAAAATACCATGAAAAAATACACCGAACAAACAATATTCGTTAAAAAATAATTCTACAGTTTGATAAGTTTGTTAAATAAAAAAATGTGATTATAAAATTCATTGAATTGTGAAATATGTTTCATTCAAGTAAATGGTCGTTAAAACAATAATATTTTAAATAAAAATACGAGATCCAAATATTATATGAAACATTATCGGTGATTTCTGTCTGCGGAACAAGGGGACTCCCGAAACTTTGTATAAATCAATGTTCATAGCAACATTGAACGCGTATACAAAGTTTCGTGACTGTGCTAGTAACCGTTGAGGAGTTATCTCGTAAGGAGGCATTCTAGGCTGCAGGATGAAGTCATTTCTGTCATAAAAATGTGGTGACAATACATTTTTATGACAAGAACCAATGGTGTGTGCAAAATTTCAGCTCAATCGCTTAGGGAAACTGGTTTGAAATTCAGTTGCAAGATTTGACCAATACGTACTAACTAGGTAACTAACAAACTAACTAACAAGGCAAGTTAAATAAAAGCTGATAAAAAGAGTACACAAGTATAAGGCAGGCAAAAAAGTTCATTGAATGCAGTATTGTACGATTTGTAGGTCCTAACTAGACTTTACCTCAGCTGTGTTTCAATAAGCGGTTTGTTATAATAAGTGTATTATCCATGGATATAACAATTACTCGATTCGTCAACAAACATTTAAATTCTTGCAACATCTCCAACATGCAACGTAAACTATGATAAGATACCGTAATCATAGGAAATGATCTTATCAATTTGTTATCGTACTATAACAAATTAATAATAGGTATTTCTTCGAGTTGTTTAAGGACCGAATACCTCACATTATTATCGTTACACATAAAATAAATATTTGCTAGTTCTATACTGATAAGATGGTGTGCCATAGTGGAAAATAAGTATAATAATTTTAGTTAACTACGCGATTGTCATACTTTTGGTGCAAGACACGCCACTCCACTCGGTGTACGACGTTCAGCAGTGACTAGAGATAAAAGAAAAATGGTATAGATTAAGCGATATATTATCAAAGATTATCACAAGCTACGAGATATCTTTGGAGTTGAAGACATGTAACTAATCAGACTAGAGGCCGGACGAAACGTGTTTACTTTTATTAAATTTTAATGACGTAGCTCTTTTCGTAGTGACAACGTCCAACACAGTCATGGACTACGCCGAGTGAAACTGTGTAATAATAGTAGGATAATGTAATCAATATATTAATGACCGTGTTGTGCGAACGACAAGTGTGCGAGTGGCGGCCCTGGGACCACATTTATTGGTTTGCGACTCGATGCCGTTCGGTTCCGTCGACATATTGTTATCGTTACCGCCATCACCATGATGAAACGGTTTGTACAGGTGTAATGTTGTGCGCTAGTTACGTGCTGATAAATGTTTGTTTCAAAAAAATGCAGTGATACTGATTTAGTAATCCGTGAAGTGTTTCTATGGTGCTTGTGAGTGTTGTGCAGTATTTCAAAATGGATAAATTAAAGCAAAAGTCTAAAAAGGAAAAGCCGATAAAGTATGTTGACAAGGATCAATCTCCCTTGTTTATAACTGACGTGAAGGCGATAAAAGAAAATCTTAAAATAAAGGAGATTTTAAGAACTGTAAAGATGAATAGTAGCATGCGAATAAAAGCCCCGAAGGGCAGCAAGGTAATGCAAAACAAAGATTTTAATGATAATGACGATATGTTTGGGGTCGACCAAAATAGTGATGATCAAAATAGTGAAAACCAAAATAGTGAGGAACAAAATATAGTGGATCCACCTAGTGCTACAAATCCCGACGTAGTTGTCATCGCCAATAGTGGGGAAGAGTCAAACGAAAGTAAAACAGAAGAACCTGTAGATACCGTACATAGATCTAATGAATCGGAAGGAGACCTCTCCGCTAGTGATGAGAACAACAGTTTAGTTGACACGAAAATACATGAATCCATCAGCGTACCGGAGGGATTATCAGATTTCGTGTTAATTAATGAAGAAAACAAACGAAACACTCCTTTTGTTCCTGACGTCAAGATCGATTTACCTCCCCCGAACGAATGTTCGCATGTGAAGCCTCGCGACAGAAAGCTGTCTCTAGACCAGACAATGTTATCTAGACGCGGAGGTCTGTCACAATCAGAATTGGATCTGAATTCAATTGGAAAATCTCCGCTAGAAAGGAAATCTTCATTTTTTAGGAAAAAAATGGATAGCTTTTTGAAAAATACGACCGAAATATTCAAACGTCAGTCTATTAGTAGAAGTCAATCTATTCAAAGACGGGGTTCCATGTCGGTGTCTCTGCAGTCGCTGAACGAGAGCAGCGCATGTAACGGCGACTACGTGGAGCCCCTGCACAACCACCCGGTGAGTACTTACATTTAAGTTGATAAGGTTAATGAAATCTTCTGCATATTCTGCCTCTGTACAACTCCCCCGTCAAAGATGCTACGAGTGTGTTTTAAAATATTACAGTTTCTTTCTGTAAAGTTTTCTGTAAACTAGAAACATGCTCAAAGTTTACAAAACACGTCCTAATAACAATGTAGGTTCCTAATTATAATATGGTAGGTAGGTTATTTTAAAACCATAATATTGTTGTGTATATGCTAGTTTTGAAAAAATACTTGTGTAGTTAAGTGTGGATTTTTAAAAAATATTCTCAGGAAAAATGTTTCCATGTTTACAACGCCCAATATTTTGAACGTCGTTTCTTTGAAATAAGTATCTCTCCGTCGTAGTTATAGTAGTGTGTCGGCTATTGTATCCGACTTCAAAGCAAGAGCTCTCGACACAGTGAATCGTATTTGTGTAAAATATTACAAAACCTTTATATCATAGAGTTGCTTTATGACTTTTACTGTGCACAAGTACAAATAACAATAAATTACTTCTTACGATTATTTTTGTTGGTATAAAGTAGACAAATATAAACAGTATAATATTGAGGTGGTGTATATTTTCATTGTACCCATTTTAACCTATGAATCCTAGACTTGTCTTTGAAATACATTCAAAAGTCAAACGTCAAACTTACCAACTATCACAATACCAAACTGCGCATCAAAACGTAAATTACTGACATTGCTCAAAAAGCCGCTATGATGAAGTGCGACTGGGCTGGCCAATTCTGCGGCATGCCTGACGAGCTGTGGGCCAAAATACAACAACGATGTGGAGCCCTGACACAGCCAGTAGGCGTCGCAGCAGACCTCATAGGACAGGGCGGGACGAGCTGGAAAAAACTAACTATCGACGACGACGATAACGAAAGACATAATGGGGAAATTGACTAGCAGTGTAATGAGGCAGGCTAACAGTAACAGTATACTTAAATAAAGAAAAGTATTGAAACTGTAAAAATCATGTAATATGTACCTATAAACAATTTTAAACTACTCGCCTTCAAAACAATTATTTTTATTTAATTCAAAAAGGACATTCTTCTTAATTTTCATATTGAAGACGTTTAGGTAACTGTCTCACTAAGAAGAAGCAACATCTTCTAAGCGAATCGAGTTTAAAAATGTTTGGTAAAAAATTTAGGCTATCATAAGATCAAGTGCACAGGTGACCGGACATACGGCACAACATGGAAGTTGGGCCTCTCTATGACGAGAAGCCACTTTCCCAGGAACTGGTGTTCTTTAACCTTAATGCCAATAACCGTCACCCTTCTTGACTTAAGATATCGTGTGCTCATGTTTACACCCAGCGCGCCCTGACCCTCAAAAGTGAAGAATTCTAGACAAAAATAATGTCTTCGTTATACTGTACTTATCTTTCTTTACGCTACTTCAATATGTTTGTATAACATTTAGGTGATGTCAGTGTGGACATACCTTTAATACAATAGTATAAACAAAACGGCATACTTCACTAGATAATGGAATAATTCAACTAAATAGTATTAACTAATAAATAAATCGTGTTTGTTGGAGAAAATTGTTTCACGGCTTGACTTGTGTCAAGGTTTTGACTGCTTTTACTTGGAACGAAATAAATTAGATGTTTCTGTTTACATTTTTAGACGCACTGTCAAAACATTTTATTGTGCCTCTTATTATGACTGCAAAAATTGTAACAATCAATCAAGTTGTAAATAAAAACAGCCAACAAACAAGAATTAAATTAGTAAATGATTAGTTAAGCGTCTACTAAAAATAACATACACCCTGCCGGTAGACATGTTTTAAAACAAACAATAAAAATTTGTCGTCCTTTGAATGGTGGGATTTCCAGGAGCCAGAATACTTTTCGAGAACATCGTATTGTAGGGTCGTTTGATTCGTCAGCAGATGGACCGTGTCTATTCGTATCAACTTTTTGCTGCGTTTCGATTTATTCTCAAGAAAAGAGAACCATGAGAAAAAAGAGTACATACAGAGGACTATAATCTTGAACATATTTTTACGAATAATAGATCTTATTTGGTATTCTGAAGTAACAATATATTATTTCAGGAAGAACTACAGAGAAGTATGTCGAGCCTGCAGTCATCGCCGACACCCGCTCGAAGCGCGTCCAGCCTGTCGATGTGCCGCAGTGAACAGAACCTTCCCGACCAGAGCGAGGGTGACAGCCTGGCCGGCAGTCAACCCCTCGGCGACACGTCACCCAGCATTGACAGTGAGTTGAACAAATAGAAATGCACTCTGAATACTGTCTATGTGCTTGGCTTGCTGGCTGACCATTTTAGTACCAGGTAGAATTTAGTGGCCTAGCGAAAAGTAGAAAATTCAAGTTAAAACTATAAAAAAGCAGTCCACTGCTGGACATCTGCCTCTCCAAGAGTACTTAGCTCCATTTTCGGCAACACTCATCCTGGTGCTACCAGCCACCTTGTGGAGATCGTCGCTCCACCTAACCTGCCATAAGCGTCCCAACTTACGCTTGCCTATTCGCGGTCTCCATTAAGAACACGTTACGTCTACCCCAACGGTGATTAGTTTTACGGCTAATATGGCCGCCCCATTGCTACTTCAGCTTGTTTATTTTGTGAGCTATATTGGGGATTTGGTTCTCAGCCGGATCACTTCGATCATTGGTGAACTCAAAATAGCGCAAAACAAAATGGTTACCATGTCTGAATTTTCAGATCCAGTGGTCAACAGAATATTCAGATGTGAGAACGTTTTAAGTCCACAGTATGTCTTATCTACTCTAATACCCTGTGTTGAGTGTACCTAAGTAGGTAAATTACTAAAGATTATGCAGATGACGCGCCACGTTCAAATCTGCCCCCGCGTTTGTGAGGAAAGTGCGAAAATGTCGACAGTTTTTTTTTTTTTATTCTTTGCCCCACACTAGGAATTTCTCCTGTTTCGTGGGTGCGTTTAAAAACATTTAAGCTCACATACACAAACTGCCAGACCCGGAACAACAGGTAGTTGTTCGTAGGCCATACAAATATTTGTTCCGTGCGGGAATCGAACCCACGACACGAAGCGCAGCAGTCAATCGCTCAGCCACTGCGCCAACCGTGCCGTTTTACATTTATAACGCTTCAGTTGCGTACAATTAGACGGATTAGTTCATTACATTGCGCCCACATGGAATGTTCACCGCGTTGCGTCCAATATCCACATAACATCATGTTCTACAATTATCGATTCCTATCCCAAATAGTGCCCAACCGCAAACTCATTCCAGTAATGTTCAGTCGCGGACTTTAATTGATGAGCCACTTGCCACTACTCGTATTTTGGCCGTGTAATGCAAATCGGGTTTATTCGGTTATATTCGTACATAGTACAGATTGACTACTCAAAGTCTACCAATTGCAGGTGTAGCAACCGTTACCTAGCGACAATTGTTTTAGCGTAGGCATAGTAACGTTGACGTACGAAGAAATTATGATTGGTAATTTCGACATCGGAAAAAGTTGATGATGACTTGTTGGTAACGTAACATAACATTATAATATAATATCATGCCTGTAATCCCCGAAGAGTAAATAAAATGTGCTAAACTAAAAAAAAAATAGTCAACCTTTGAAAAATAGTTTTATTACGTTTATCAATTAATTAATTAGGTTTTCAGAAATAACGAGTATTTAATGAGCTCTAATTCAAAGGAGGTCAGTTTCAAATTAGATTGGATAAACGTATGCATCATTGTATGGATTTATCATTGACAACTTATTAGTCAATCTACAACGTCTATGGATAAGACTATTTCCGATTATTAGTAATTTGTCATCTTGTTTCCGAGCATGCGGTTTGAGTTCGTGTTTAATCGTGTAACCTCGTGAATGTATAAAACTACAAAATTGAAAAGTTTGAAAGTGGCTCATCAATTAAAGTCCGTGACTGTACGTGCATTTTGACAGCAGCTTGTCAAAAAGAATTTAAGATTTTGATTTATCTACGATGAAAGCATTTCAAGGTCCAGTTTTCAATGCCAAGTTCGCTATTCAAGTTCGTCTTGTAAGTAGTCATGGATTTTAATTTGCTGACGAGAAGTTGATGAAAGTCGAAGTACAGGATAATAAAACCATTGAATGCAGTTTATTCCCGATTCTCAGGTTTATATTACATTACTTGTAAACTAACACGAGCATCAGTTTGTTTATTTATTTCCACAGAACGAGTTCAACTTCGTTCGCGGCAGCGCTGAGATTAAGTTTGTTTTAATGTATTCATGTTCAAAAGTATATGATTGTACTGCTACATTTTTGCCCAGATCACGGATATTTATGTTTATAACTTACAGTACAAGTTACACAGAAGGGAAAGCCCGGTTTAACCAGAAGGTTCCACAGAGTAGGCTGGGGAAAGCCGAAAGGACAGATTTCCTGTCATTGTCTGCTAAACAATCCTATTAGGTAACAGTATGAACTTGATTTGGGATTAGGTTATAATATAAATTGCTTGCTTGTAATTACAACAATAAACAAACAAACAAAGGACAACATATACTCATTAGGTAAATCACCTAGGTTTACGTTAGGTCGACACCCATAAACTTCAGAAATGTACATATTTATATGCGTAGCTATAGTATTTCCACTGTGTTTATCTTTTTTACCAATCGCCAATCATGCTTGAAAGATCGAATCTTCTTAATCTTCAACGTTTTTCTTAAATTTTTGTCACTTAAGTACTTGTTTCCCATTTTAGACCACAACGTTATCTTATTAATAACTTAATCTGTAATTTATTTTTGGCTTTACCCGCACAGACCTTGGAAAAAACAATACATACTTCTCGAAACAATGTATTTTTTTCTGCCAAATTAACTTACATACATAAGCGCAAACACTGTACCATACCAGATTTTAAATAAATAGGTATAACGAATGTATGTAACAATAAGATACCATTAATTATCACTATATCACTAATTTTGGTGTAATACTTATGTTGAAGAAATAAATGATTTTTGATTTTTTTGATTTGAAGAGAACGATTAGCTAAAGTGTGGGGGGAGGGCGAGGCGTTACTTTTGTCTCGAACAGACTTGGATGACTTTATTCGAATGATCATTGTAAGTGATGTATGTCAACGTGATGAACGGGTGCCTTTGGCGCGTACCTGCGTGCGCAGCATTCATTCAGGAACTCTTACTGATATTGACACTGAAAATATCTAAAGTTAAAATGTGGGGCGACGTCGACCGACCGGTCTACTTCACTCGACATCCCTAGCTTGCGCAAGGCATTTGTCTCCAATTCTAAACGAGGGTTAAAACTTTACTAATTGTAACTTAGCTGTCTGCTGCAATTTCCAAAAGTATTGAAATAGACACGAGGCTGCAAAGATAATGTACTGAATGTAAAGAGAGTGAGAATCATAATACACAATTTTTTACTTGAATAATAGTAGATCTAGACCGAAAACGTACCGACGATGTAAGTGAATAAATAGTATATCGTCTACCCCTTGGCTTCTGCAGGGCGTATTTAGTCAAATGAGGTTAGTCCTGACAATTAATGTTGTGGTTGTCAGATGTGAAGCATATACTTTTTGTTAAATATTTCTTAAGCCACACTTAAGGAGCTTGCACTTCTTAAGGAGCTCGTGGCTACATAGTAACAGCCGCTCGGGTCAATCTTCAGGTTAAGCCGTGCTTACCTTGGTTGGTCTGTGGATGGGTGACCACCCATTACATACCGAGTTTCCTCCGTGCCTCGGAAAGCACGTTAAGCCCTTGGTCCCGGCTGTCATTTGTAGTTCTTTGACAGTCGTTAGGTGGTCAGTGGCCCAAAAAAGTCTGACAACCAGTCTTACCAAGGAGTATCGTAGTACCCAGTACTAACTGGGTTGTGGAGGTCAGATAGGCAGTCGCTCCATGCAAAATACTGGTATTCAGCTGCATCCGGTTAGACAGGAAGCCGACCCCAACTTAGTTGGGAAAAGGCTAGACAGATGATGATTTCTTAAGCCACACACTGCATACAAAATGTATAACCTTTGTAACAGAACCTTAGTGTTTGATTATCTTACAGTGTAACAATGTAGGAATGCTATCACGCCCCATCAAACCCAACCAGAAAACAGCTTCAGGCTTTTTTTTTTAATTTAAAGAAAGGAAACACGTTTTATTCAAATTTTAATAACTTAGTGAGTACTGGAAGCATTAATCAAGTAAGCCTGCCCTTCGGGATATAGAGTAGTGTAATAACTTAAACTAGATTTTACATATTCTTTTATGCTCAGTCACTATGGACGAATGTTGCAACACTCGCCCACGGAGACCGAGTGGCATGTGCAGCCCTGCACGTTGCAGTTATAGCCCTGACTACAGTTTGTCGTGGTAGGTACAGGCCATCGCGACTGCGCGGTACGCAGTTATTTCTTCAGCAGCAGATGTTTTAACTTCCACGCATCGTGTCATTTCTTCTTTTAATTTATTAATACCATATTAAGTGTTTTATATTCTGATAAAGAAATAGTCTATAACTTTATTAAAGCTCTAGTAACGATGACTAAATATATTTCATAATAGCACTTCGCCCGCTAATTCTTTCGCAAAAATTGTGATAGCTCGGCTAATAAGCATGTTATAAATATAATTAATTATAACACCCACGAGTAATGTATCTTTTTAATGAGTGTTTTTTTTTTTTAAATTGGATCATTCGTTCTGGAGATAAATACAAACTTACAAACAAATATTAATATAGAAAAAACTGTGGTGTCAACAAATGTTTAACATTTTTTTAATTATCTCCATAATCTTTCTAACTTTACGATCCTGGATATTTATGAGTTTTCAGGGTTACGTGTCATTAGTGTTTATGGATTTATTTTTCGTTTCATACAATTAGAAACTAGATTTGCTTCAGTTTCAGATGATCTGTTGATCAGTTTTCTGGGTTTAGGCTGACCTGTTTCTTACGGTTACATATCAACTTCGACGAAAACCCTAATTCCGATTCCTTATTGTTGAGCATTCTAAAAACTTCCTCTAGAGATAGATCTATAATTATCTCGGTCTTCGTTCTATCTTGAGATATTGGGATATCTAATCAATTACTTATTTAAATGTCTGATGTGCACGTCGTGCACTCGAGTGACACTTTTAGATCATTTTTAGAGATAGGCCGACGATGACTTTCGCGGAGTAGCCGACTGGCCGACAACCGAGTCGGTTGCAAAAATGCCGACTATTCGGCCGTCGAATCGGCAAAGCCGATCATTGCTTTTGGTGGAGTTCGCGGGGTATCGGCAATGTTCTATTGTCCGTGGCGTTGTATATTTTGCAAACCGCTTGGATTGAGTTCATCATACAACGCAGTCGCAACTATCGTGCGGTCGTAGAAATACATCTAATATTTTCTGATTTATTTTTTGTGTTCAGTTGTTGACTACCAAAGGAAGAGTTCTAACTTCTAGATTGTAAATCTTAACAATAGTCTCACTTTTCCGAAAGAAGAAATAGTATAGACGACCTCGTAATTGATTAATTTCAATCTCAATCTTACTTAATATCAGTCTCCCAGTATTATTGCTAGAAACTTACTAAATTACAACTGGGTATATGAAATAACTTTCCTTTTTGGCTTTACCATAGTTCGATTAAAAACAACACAGAAATTAACACTACCTGAACTAAAAAGTTCTAATGTTTCAAGTCAAGATTAAGCTGTTCTTCCATTTAAAAATGCTTTTTAATTTATTATATATTATATTATATTATAAAACGTACGTAAACGCCGTATTGTTAAATGATCGCTGTGCTTTAAAAGGTTAAGGATTAGTGTCACGCTGCTTAGCCATTTCCCTTAAAAAAAAAGGTGGCAACCTGCGGGTATGGCGTTACTGACAGCTTATCATGGACTAGTCGCTTCAGTGCTTCGGTACGGAATTATATTTTGGGGACAGTCAACTGACAGGGAACTTATATTTAAGATGCAAAAACGCTGTATAAGATCTATGTGTGGATTAAAGACTACTGATAGCTGTGTACCATCCTTCAAATCACTGAAAATACTAACACTACCAGCATTGTATATTTTAGAATCTGCAATATTTATAAAAAGCAACCCCCACTTATTCGAAAAAATGTCTGATATTAAAAGAAAGCCAGTACGTGCTCAGTATTTGTCACAGTTATGTAATGTTAAATGCAAGACATCTTTAATGCAAAAGAGTTTTTTTGGCATTGCGCCAAAGATCTATAATAAAATACCAGACAATTTCAAAAATATGCCTCTAGTCAAGTTTAAAAAAGCTCTCACATTATTGCTAATTGACAAATGTTATTATAAAATTGAAAACTTTTTAAATGATAATTAATATTGTAATTAAGTGTGAACTAACTATTTAATTCATTATGTTAATATTTTTTTTCTTTAATAATTTATAATTGACTACGCATGTATCTATGTTTCCTTTATAAATATTTGTATGTCAAAATTGACAAAGCATAGCGCACTATTTAGTTCTTAAGATCCATCTATCATCTATCCTTAGTTTCACAAATAAATTGATTTGATTTGATTTGATTTGAATAAGTTCAACAAATTTCAATGATAATCATTATTGAAGTACTCTTCCTATAAAATATAAACGGAAAATGGTTACTTTACCATAAACAGAAACACAGTTGAACATTGTAAAAAACCTTACAAGTTAGGCTAATGCCTTACTTGTAAGGTTTTTGTAATAAGGCCTGCGGTTTTAACAAACTCAAATATTTAAACTATGCCTAATATTTTTGTATTTCAAGATCAATAATATAATTAGAGTATTAATACTTCCTTCACATGGTAATTGATCTCTAATATGAAAAATACGGCGTGGAAGGGAAAAAAACAGGTGTTCCATATATTCCGTGATTTTTTATTAATAACCGATGAAAAATTTCTGTGTAGCTCAGAATGATGTACTGAATACGGGTAACCGTTTTCGCGTCGGTGTCCCTTCATGCAAGCACATGTAAAGAAACAATCCGAAAACCGTCAATTTATAGTCAAATCACAAAAAAAAAAAAAATTGCGATTATAAAATTACATATGAAGTTGGAGAATAGAACGTGACGTATAACGATGTATAGGAGAGTATAATTTTAACTCCTAAATTAAAGTTCTTCAATTTGACTTATCTTTTCTTAAGAACTTATGACATAATCTTTAGGTTAAGCCGTGCTTGCCTAGGTTGGTCAGTGGATGGGTGACCACCCATTACTTACCGAGTTACCTCCGTGCCTCGGAAAGCACTTTAAGCCGTTGGTCCCGGGTGTCATTTGTAAATCTTTGATAGTCGTTAGGTAGTCAGTGGCCTGAAAAGTCTGACAATCAGTCTTTCCAAGGGGTATCGTATTAACTGGGTTTTGGAGGTCAGATAGGTAGTCGCTCCATGTAAAATACTGGTATTCAGCTGCATCCGGTTAGACTGGAAGCCGACCCCTACATAGTTGGGAAAAGGCTAGGCCGATGATGACCTGCTTTCCGTGAAGGACAAACCACCATACAAGATGTACAGAACACCCGGTGCATGAGTTAGACTCACGCTTGTCCGGTTTTTTTCAAAATACCTTTTATTCTTAAAAGAAGACGACTTAACCGCCTCTATTCAACACAAGTGCTCAATGTATAATGATGATAATACCGACCAGTGAAATGCAGCGTGTTTTTAACCGACTTCCAAAAAGAGAAGGTTATCAAGTCGACTGATCTTTTTTTTTTTTTTTTTTGTGTTTGTTCAGCGATATCTTCGCCAATTGTGAACTGATTTTGATGATTCTTTTTTTGTTTGGAAGAATATTATTTCGCGGTGGTACCGTTTTTTATTTGGTGAAGATCTGACGCTGATCTTCGGAGATTAATAATGGAACTCTTCAATAATAGACAGCAAATCTGTCGCCATGGCTGCAAGTCCTTGGATATTCATTGTTTACACAAAATCATAACATAACATCACACCTGTATGCTCTGAGATGTGTACAGTCTACAGTACACCCCCATTTCAACAGTTAGGTATGTTAAGTTCCATTTGTTGGAGATAAGTTTATTACCATGGCATGTATTGTTAACGGTTCACTAATGTTTCGCCAAAACTCCTTTGACAATTTTTAACCGACTTAAAAAAAAGGAGGAGTTTCTATGTTCGACGCTATGTGTTTTTTAATGTTCATCGATTTCTCCGCCAAGTGTACACCGATTTTCATAATTCTTTTTTTTCGAAAGCCTATAAAAAAGTCCCATTGTCACTAAATCAGAATCTGATGATGGAATCCCAGGGAAATCGAGGGCAACCCTCAAATTTTATAGGCACATACAATGTTTTTTATATACTCTCTAACACAATTCAGAAATCTAAAATTTTATGGGCACTGTTTGAATCAGTATACTTTCCATGTGGTCCCATGGTCTTCATGTCAAGATCTAATGATGGGATCCTGGAGCAATCGAGGACAAATCTCCAAATTTTATATTCGACAATTGTGAACCGATTTCGATTTTTTTTTTTAATTTGGAAGAATCTTATTCCGCGGTGACTACGTTTAAATTTGGTGAATCTGATCTTCGGAGTTATACAATGGAACTCTTCAATAGTAGACAGCAATTCTGTCGTGATTGCTGCAATCGCTTGGATGTGTATTGTTTACACAATATCATAACATAACGTAACGGCTGTATGCTCTGAGGAGGTACTTTTTGTAAGAATAAAAAATCTTTTTTGCAACGTGACGGTGACGTTTGTTTGTTTAATTCAGTTTTTTTGTCACCGACTTCTGAAGCTAAAGTTATTTTTCACTTTTCTGTGTTTTTGAAGTCGGTTTTATTTTTTGCTAAAAAGATTTTTTATTCTTACAAAAAGTTATTCAAGATCTAATTTGCCGATTTATAAGTTAAATTCAAGTATCTCGAAATTTTTCAAAACGCGGTTGCTCTTACTCATGCTAGGTTACCCAAGACCTATAAAAGTGAGTAGTGTGTTACAACATGTACTTTTACCGTATTTCACTTCGAGTAATAGAAATTGTTTGATATTTATGATCTCCCTCGCAAACGGTATTAATAGAAAGCGAATAGTAGTCCGCAGGTAATCGGTTTACAGAAACTGTTGCCTTCAAAGATGTTCAACTACTCATATTACGAGGCCTTCTAAATAAACGTCTATATTGAATAGGAATTCGATAAAGTATATTTGCTTTTATTTTATAGGAAATCTTGTTAACTTTATTGGAAAACTGTTCAAAACGAAGTATAGGTACTTTACGATCATCCATTTTAAATAATTATGTAGTACAGCCGGAAGGGGCTTCAATTATTATTACGTAACTATTCGAATAAGTGCATATTATTTTTGTAAATTTCATTATATGCAGAGTGCCTAACAAGAGTGCCTTCTTGAGTTGATAATCTCCGTCTATACTGGAAAGCAGTTACATATTTTAGTTATATATAACACCATAACGTTTTATTATATTTAAATATACATATGTAATGTAAAACTAGCTTCTTCCTTCGGCTTCATCTGCGTGGAACGGGACAAAAAATATTCTGTGTTAATCCAGTTCATAAACTATCTGTGTGCCAAATTTCATCCAAACCCGTTCAGTAATTTTTGCGTGATTATGTAAAAAACATCTTAACTTACAAACTTTCACATTCATATTATTTGTAAGATGCATACACATATCAGCCTCAACTTAGTTTACTTATTAAAAAGTTACGTAGTTCTTTATTGTTTTTTCACAAAGACGGCTCTGCTTCGGTAGGCTGCAATCATGCAATGCCGCGCCATTGGTATTGTCAAAGTTTCTATGGTTTATTTTAGTTAAATATGAATAAATTAAAGGAAATGTTTCAAAATGTATGGAGCCCCGGCCAGGTCTTTGTACACTAAACTCAAAAATAGGGAAACACACATAAAACAGTTTTCAACTATCCAATTACTTTAAGTTGGCTTTGTTTGGTAGTAAAGCACAAGAATATGACACTTGAAATTGCAACACTCAACAAAAACCCGTCATGCCGGGAAACTGTCATGTTGATTGGTTATTGACGTTTGACATATTTATTTCTGTCATATTACATTGTAAAAGAGAATCAAACTTTAGTCATTTAAGTCAAATAACAAATCCAAAAATTAAAGCGAGGTTGTTAAAAATAAATCAAGAAATTCAAACGAACCGAACGTCAAAACACGATCGACAACGAAAGCGACTGAAGTGACAGTAGACAGTTTACGATTTATGATCAATGATCAATCTATGGTTTACTATCAATGTTTTTTAACCATAGAGTACCTAAATTTATAAGACGCCATGTTGAAAATGGATAAACATAATTAATAAAAATATGAAATGTTTACAAGTAAAGTATGCATTTAAGCTATTGATCTGTATTTTTCCCGAATTTTACGGAGTTTTCTCGATTTTTCGAGGTACAATTACTGGGCCCGATTTAAAACTTCTCCTTTAATAAATTTATTTTCTATAACTGCAATAAACATTACATCAATGTGGTCTCAACTCCTGAACTAGGACAGCCTATATGACAGGAATTTAGATTTTTCCGGCTACATAGATCTGAATGTGGAAGCTTAGACAGTGCCTACTGTTACTACTGTGGAAATTAACTAAAAATAAATATCTACTGTAGAAATTGACATAATATAAAAACTTAACATAAATTGACAGAAAAATAAAAGAAAGATAGGATAAAATAAAATAAAGGCACATTTTATAATTATGGAATAGAGGTAGCGTGTGTGTGGTGAGATGTGTGTTGGTGTGTGTGTGTGTGTGTGTTATAAATGTTTATGTCACTAGGTTAGAATACTGTCATCAAAGCTATAGTTTTCCAGCCAAAGTAATGTTTCCTTTATTTTGTATTATACTTTGTCATGTGAATGGAGGGGATTAGACAAATAACCTTTCACGCTTGTCCAGTGCGGGTTGATCGGTAAAAAGTGAACCTAGTTACTCGGTCCGTGGGTGCTACCGTTGACGTTCAGATAATGTTCTTCCGCTACCACCCTAAATTGACGTCCTGTTTTTACGCCAACTGTCCAACTTAGACCATTTTCATATTTTGGCAGTTCGTATGCCCTAAGTTGGTTGTTGTTTACTTGAAGGTGTAAAATTAAGAGTAAAGCCTATCCCCGAGTCGACTTTTACGTCATGCGCGGGATGAAAAGCAGCTGATACATTCTAAGTTTCTCTTTTTGCAGCGTGGAAGAAACCTTCGTTTTATTTAAGTTTATGTAAACCTTATTTAATATTTAATCCATTATGTACTTTTATTTCTAGGTCTGAATGAAGCCTACATCCAAGAAGCTATGCTTAACCGGGCTATCTCTATGAGTTCCGGCTTAGACTCGGCAACAGGGCAAAACAGGCGGAAATCCAGATCTAACAGGTACTTATTATTGTCATTATCTTATTTATGCTAAGTCAAATTTTAAAGCCGCACACATCAAAGCCGCCATCATATGTGTCGGTGACTTTGTTGTCGGCTTCAAATCATTGCAGGTCGGAAAAATTTTCCGCGGCAGGAGATACGCAGCTTTGTTTACTACAGATTCAAGTCGCTGACTTGTCGGTCGGTAGCAGGCGCCGGATCAAGGCGCCGCGCGCCGACTGATTAAATTTTTATATAAGGCTGCCTGGCTGTGTCGGCGGCAGCTTTGATGTGTAGAGCCCATAAGGTAGAAATATCTTTCGTCGAAAGAATCGCATGTGGTTCTCAAATCAATGGTATAGTGACATACATAGAGAGAGACAGAGAACGAGTAGTTACGAAAATAATATTGAAATTGGGGTCAAAGTGCCTACAGGCATCGATCACCCTTTAGTTTAAAACTGTGCGGGTAAAACATTTCTTTTTTCGAAGTTCATGTCTGAGAAGGCCGTACCCTACCGGTGTCAATGCGCTGTCCGCCCATCGAGGTGATCCGTTCAAAAGGGTTACGGAAAGGGTTATCGCTCATCCGACTTCGCGGCACCTGATTGACATCCCTAAGGCGGACTAGAAAAGGAAAACAGCCTGCCTTTGTAAAATCTTTTTAAACTAAAATTGTAACTTGTAAGTCTATTGTTGCTGAGATACCTTACTTCTAATTTTAAACTAATTCAACAGAATGTCCAAAAAATCTAGAATCAGCAGTTGGATAATGCATTAGAGCGATTTTTTTAGGGTTCCGTAGTCAACAAGGAAAGGAACCCTTATAGTTTCGCCACGTCTGTCTGTCCGCAGCTTAGCTCAAAGACTCTTAGTACTAGAAAGCTGTAATTTGGCATTTATATACAGATTAGTTACGCCGCCGGCAAAGTGGTAAAGTAAAATCTCGAAAAATATTTTTTTTGGTTATCTCCTGTACCTACACGTAAAGTGGGGATTTTTTGTCTCACGTACCCCATAGTGTGGTATGTCGTTGGATAGGTATTTAAAAAATATTGCGGATTTGATTGTATAATTTTTCGATTAATGGATTTGTTTGTGAAATAGTAAACTTGAAAGTGCTAATTGTTGTTAGATTCAAGTGTGTCTTCGTCCTCTACCAGCTAAACGGTTGTATTTGGATGTATGAAAAAAGTCACGGTGCAGCTAAGTAGGCTTTACAAGTTTACGAGAAATAGTCGACCAACTTATAAAATGTACTTGGATAACATATTTTCCTAAACATAATGTGTGCACAGGTTTTTCAACTGCAAATTTAAGTTTGTTTTTTTTTTTATTTTTACAATTAAAATCATCGTTCGGAGGCAAATCCGCATATTTTGATGGGCAACAACGGAACTCTAGATTGAGCGTGGCCCGACACGCACTTAGTCGGTAGTCATTTTTTACTACAAAGAGCAGTTTTTTGTATGTTCGATACCTACCAATGAATTCCAGTTCTAAGACACGTATCTATAAATTCTACTAACTATTAATTTAATCTCCGCGTTGCGTGGGTTTATAGTATTGCACTACTAGAGGCAAAATATTACATAATAAAGTACATCAAGCAACGCTTCCAAAGGAACACGTAATTGTGATTAATTAATGAGGAATTAGATTTACTTTTACGGAACGTACCTTATAATGCGCATTTCACTAATAATGGCAGCCCAAAGCGCTGGTTCCGCTTTGTGCTGCCACCTTAATTGTTTTAGTGCAATAGCTCGTTACTAATGATGGTGTGTGACGTGTTAGGTAGATATTACAGGGAATTACGACATGCGACCCTTTGATCTGTGTGTTTGACGTGGATACTGCATCAAAGGCCAAAGTCAAAGCCGTAACCAATATTCAGATTAGCATAATTAGAAGTTCCGCGAGTGAAATGTTCGTTTGTATAAAGTTCTGCGATAAGGTTTTGATAGTGATACCGTCAAAGCTATTTTTTTTTCATGAATTCATGAGGGACATAACTTTGAGCCGTGTACAGCGCCGGCAAATTAAAGGTATTTTACTAAAATCAAAGTTTTTTTTTTTTTCTGTTGGGAAATCATCAAATAAGGGGCCTCTCACTCTGGGCGGAGCAAAGGGGAGTGTCACACTTGTACTGACTAAAACCCATCCATGTTCCTTCTTAGCCCTATGTGTTCTAGGGCCGGTATCTCTTTCGAACAGTCCTGCAGCGTATGTATGTGGTCTAAAGCTTTTCGGAATCCGGCTTGTTCGGGAGGCTGGAAATCGTCAAACCAGCGCGCGAGACGATTCGTGATGACTCTTGAAAACAACTTGTAGACATGGCTTAGAAGTGAGATGGACCTATAGTTCTTCCGCCGGGCATTGTCGCCCTTTTTGAAGAAGAGTACCACCACACCCCTGCACCAATGCTTGTGGCGTTTTCCCCTCGAGTAAGACGGAATCAAACAGCTTCTGAAGGGCCTTAAGTACCGGTTGGCCGTAATTCCGTCATCACCCGGTGCCTTGATGTTTTTAAGCTGTTTCAGAGCCATCCTAATCTCGTTCAGGCATGTTTTCGGTATAGTGTCGGGTCAATCTAGCTCTTGGGTCGTTTGATAGATTTGCAACGGGTTTACTGGTTGAAGTGTACAACTGCCCATAAAAACTCTCGATCTCCCTCAGCAGCTCCGGTTTGGCGGATACGATCCTGCCATCGTCGGTCTTCAGTTTCGTGAGCTGGCTCTGCCCAACAACCAGATCTCTTGAAAATACTTTGGAGCCTTTATTCCGCTTAGTAGCGTCTTAATTACGCTTGGTACTAAAGCGGCGGAGGTCGCTCTTAAAGGATTTAGAGATCCGTCTATTGAGCTGCCGGTATTTCCACGCCTCGCCTAAAGACAGCAGGATCATCTCACGCCGCTCCGTCATGAGCTCGAGAGTATGATCAGAGAGTCTTTTGTTCTTATGTGCACGACGTGCCTTGAAGAATTTAGAACAAGTCGTATGGACAGTTTCCACGAACCCATCGTTGTATTCGTCCACTGAGCTTCCCAGGCACTCGAAACGATTCTGGAGTTCAAGCTGAAAGCTCTCGGGATTTTGGATCTGTGCTGGACGGAGCGTAGACTTCATCAGTCGAGACCTTTCAAGCTTGATTTTGATATTCAATCTGCCTCTTACCATGCCATAATCGCCACGCTTGGCAGGCGGTTTGGCGATCGCAGTACGGTTGTTACAAAAACGCACAGAGAACGCTGCTGCCCATTCTCTGGTAAGTCCCTTAGTCGCCTCTCACGACACCCACGGGAAGTTATGGGATGGTGCTATTCTTTACGTCTGACACCATATGGAACAGAGGTCACCATAGGTCTGATGAAATCTAATTTAAAGCATATCAGTCTGGCAGGTTTTCACCGTTTACATTGTTGTGACTGACATTCTCTTAAAATAACTGCTTGCTTGCTGCTTAACTTGCTAGTCCATACGGTATCAACCAAGAATTTAGCAAATGGTTTCTACATGCTATACGATATGAAAATAAAACAAATGTGTGGTAAGCCTTTAATTATAAGTTCCTGGGCGACCGAGCTATGCTCGGGTGAAAATAGAGAACAAAAACCAGATATGAGACCTAGCTAGACAGATCGATTTTTTGCCTCTGTAATCTCACATATTCCAACTTTCATAGAAATCGTTACAACCGTTTTCGAGAACGTGTTTACAATTTTATATATACTGTTCAATTAATAGAATAGGATAAGGACTGCACTACTATGCAATAATGAAAAGACTTTCCAGAACATCTATTTTGTGAAAATCTAGTCAAGACCGCGCTTTTCAAAAGAACAAAGACTACGAAGAACAGCGTGAAGGCAAACAACATTAATAAAAACATAAATAATGTTGTTTTATTTTTTTACTTTTTTGTTTGGGACTAAAAATAGTAATACCATATTAATATTTGATTAAATATCATTGTAGAAAAAACGCATAACCCACACTATTGTCCACGGAATAATAGCAATTTTAAAATAAATAAGAAAACGGTCGTATAAATAAAGAGAAAGTTAAAAATAAAAATAAACCAGAACAGTCAGACTAACGAACCCGTCCTATAGTCTTTAGTATTCGGTATAATTTTACTTTGGAACGTTGTCAGCACTCTATGAGTGAGTGTATAGTAAGAGTGTTGACAAAGTTGTGTAAAATGTACCTTTAAAGATACAAGAGGAACACAAAGCAGATGGCTTTTAGGCTCAACGATATGGAACAATATATGTATATATATATATATATATATATATATAACGATACAGATCATACAGATCTACAGATCATATCTAGGTTCACGTATTATTTATAGAAACGATCTCGTTTCTACACAGCATCAAATAAAAGATCCTTTGTCACTTCTTTCTATATCGTGCATCGACAAAAAAAGGGTTAGCAGTTATTGAGCATAATAAATAATAGGTACAGAGTTCATTCTGTGTACGCCATCATGTGGAACGGACGAACAGGTTTCTCTCAAATGTAATACTTTTCTAGTTTTATTTGACTTTTTATCTGGTTTAATCTATATCTTCTTCTATAGGTTCCTATCGGATGTGAAAAAACAAAAAGTCTTTAGATGAATTATTCAATTATAATATCATATGTATACATCCATGGAAGCCCACAAAACCTGTTGATTTCTGGTCTGGTAGTAGCAGTAGGTGTTCATTGATTGATGACACAGACGCATGCCATTCATTAAGTTCAAACTTCATAATAAACAGGTGTACTTTGCAACTTCTTTTAAGTAAGTTGTCCCATTGAAATGGATATCAAGAAATTCAAAAAGTGAGTATTTTTCTTTGCGATTTTGTCAAGCATCTTAGTAAGATACAATAGAATCTGAGCGCGCAGGACCGCGGGTTACACAAAGGAAATGCCTTCCTTCTTGAATTGTTCAAATGTTACAACAACTCAAGGCAGGTACAAGGATCTACATAGTTAAGTTTGTATTCTTTATAATATAATATAAATCTCTAATTGCTCCACTGCAGACTTTGCTCTTGACTGGAACAATCCAAGCTTTCATTTCAAGTCTTTGAGGAGGGAGGGTAGGAACAGGGATCAGTATCTCTTCCTCAAGATGTGTTTGTTCAAGATCGTCATCAGCCCGCAGCAGTTCACCATTGCACATAGCCTTCTCCAATCGCACATCACTTAGCTCGTTTCTCGGCAACTCTCATTCAGCTGCTACCAGCCAATCTGCGGATATCGTCACACACACCTTACACGTGCCGATTCGCGGTATCCATCAAGAAGAAATCTACACCACGGTTATCAGTTCTATGGCGAATATGGCCTGCCCATTGCCCCTTCAGCTTGCTTACTCCGAGAGCTATGTCTACAACTTATGTTTTCCGCCGGATCACGTCGTTCGGGATTCGATCCCTCGAAACTAGGAACAACTACTTTCCGGACTCAGGTTGACCGAAGCAAGGAAAACCTGTTCAAGTGGATTCATTGATGACTGTGCCTTGGACTGTAAATGTGTTCTTACAAACGATGGGACACTTGATATCATGTCCTGTCTGTCCTGTAGTTTGCTCATCACAGGAGCTCTGAGACTCTTCGCCAAACATTGGCGGACTCAATTTAGATTGCCAACGACACTCAAAGAAAAAAAATCTTTCAAAATTAATCGTTACAAGACCAGCACAAGGTTTCCTCAGTGCCGCGATAATTTCCCGTATACTGTATTAAAATCGAATAATACAACACAATATTTAACACAGTGTCAAGTGCTCTCATGAAAAAATCTAAATAGGTAGATAATTGCTTACATTACCAAAAGGGACCTCCCTTATCTTTTCGTTTAAGTAGTGTTGAGGGCTACCCTTACCGAATAAGTGGAGCTCTTTGCTTTAATTTTTACTCTTTTCTTTTTAGAGCAAAATTTTAAACCTGAAGTCTAATCCTGCTTATAGTACACTGAAGCAGAAAAGAACCTCATTTTTAGTATAAAAGTGGATCTAAAAATGGCATTGTCAAAGCAAACGTATAACAAAAAAAGAGGACCTAGAGCTTTTCTGCTGTAGTCCGAATTCAATGCACTGACGTGTCCCTTACGTAGGTATAATAAAAGGTAGGTAACTGAAAAAGGTGCGAACGGAGATTCGATGACATTCCGTTCGTATTTTGTTCAGTTAGTCGTTACGAGTAATAAACAACACACTGCAGAAATAGATCGCATCAAAACACCGAATTTTTATCCTGGAACCTACCTGGTTGTTATTTGCACTTTACTGAAGATTCTTTATTGATGACTTCACATACGTTTGCTTCACTGCGGCATTTCGACTAGTATTACGTATCAGAAAACATAGGTAAGGATAATATCTCATAGCTACAAATGTATATTTTCTTATCGACGGTACGGCAGGATCAAGGGGCAGCTTGTTTGCTTTCGGTCGAACGCAAACTACGCACGATATTAGTTTTAAAGCTTCTGGCAAACGAACCGATATTCTGTAGCTCCGCCCGATTCGCCGGTAGAATGGTTTGACTTATTGTATAGCCAGCTTCTATCAACCTGCAGGTCACCCACCTACTACAATGATAACTATCCGACCCATAGAGGTGACTTCGCCGAACTTCATTGTCTCGGCGCTTTTGAGTCGCCACTGTTGAAACTAGGTTTCAGGAGCTGCGGTAGCTTTTGAATAGTGTGGCGGGCTTGTCCGAATAAAGAGAAATTCGGTATGTAATGGAAGGACCAGCATCCACAGACCTTGGCAGGCACTGCTTAACCTTGACGATCGACCCGTGCGGCTGTTATTTAGCCACGAGCTGAACGAGTAAATCAAATAGCTAATTATTTTACATAAACGCGGTCGTACGATAGGTCTTACACCGTCTTACAATGAGCTTTACTTGGCGAAACAACGAGACCGCGGTGAATAAGGCTCATTATTCGAAAATAAATAACTTAAAAAACCCTTTTAGTATCCCACACAAGGGTTTTTTAAATTATTTATTTTCAATTTTTTTGTTTAATCAGTTAGAAGGCCGCTGCAATGCAGGGCAAAAAGAAATCGAAATAGCAATTTTTACGGAATTATTCTTCATGAAAATGTCTCATACCGTAATATAAATGTGGGACAGTCCGAAGGGGGTTAGCGGTGCCGCCGCGGGAGGCGCCCTGGGCGTCGGGGCTCATGTGGTGGCTCCCGGCCACCGTAGGCGCGGGCCTGTGGACGGCGAGTTATGGGCCAGCCCGCCGTCCGGCCGTCTTATGACAACAGGCCGAGTCGACGGCGCGTTCGTGTTCCACGTGCGCCTCAAAGAGATGTTAGCAAACAAGTAGGGGTCCGCAAGGGCCGATGCCTGCCAGGGCTGCGGGACTGTTCGAAATAGATACCGTGGCCCTGAAACACAAAGGGCAAAGAAGGAACATGGGTGGGTTTTAGTCAGTACAAGTCTGACACTCCCTTCCGCTTTGCCCAGAGTGGGGGGGTCATTTGAAGAATTCCCATCCAAAAAAAAAAAAAAGGTGGTTAGCGGTATTTTAGTATAGCGACTCATACATTTAGAATTTAGAATTCGAAATTGAGACTCCCACCTATAAGGGTTTAAGGTTACTATCTAAGTTTATCTTAAGAACAACTATAATACTGCAGTCTTCTCTCATAACTTCGTGAATAAGATTCAAGGCTTTTCATTGATATGGATTCGCGAGATGCGGTAGAAATTATTAGGTACCTATAAATATGTTGTAGAGATTTTTATAAAGTTCAGCTTTTTATGCGCATCATTAGGTAGCTAATTGAACTATCTGTCAGTTCAACATTGACATTTTTACCGCAATTTTAAGACGGTCAAAACGCTGGGCCGAAACATCGAAGACATTTTTTTTTTAAACATTTCCCCACGCTAGTAATTTCTCCTGTCTCGTAGTTGCGTTTACAAACATTTAAACTCACATACTCAAACAGCCAGACCTGGAACCTGTAGGTCAAACAAATATTTGTAACATACAACTGTAAAAGTTGAACATTCCTAATGCGTGCAACAAAATGACAAAACTTTTTTCCATTTACAAACAAACAAGTCGTATTATTGTATAAAACGTTTCTATAACTGATGTCGAGTAGTCAGTTTAGCCACGTGTCCTATTTTATTTGGGTTGTTAAAAGTGGAAAGAGGAACTAACTACAGTAGGTACCAACACACTCGGCCGATAATACAGGGTATAAACAGACCCTTCAGATAGCCGTCAACCATGCATTCTGTACATCAAAATAAGTAAGTACTTATACGCAAAAATTATTGCTGGGAATCGACTTTTGTTTTTGGGGTGAAAAATCACGTTTTACGGTAGGACTCGATAGAAAGCACTAAAAGCATTATGCTGATGGATGGATTGAATAGTACGGGGGTCGTGGAGGTGTGTTAAGTAAAAATCTTACATTAAAAACATGTATTTAAAAAAAAAACTTGTAAAAAATTTGGAACTTTGACTCCCAATAGAAGGTTCCCAAGTATGGTCTAGAACAAAAAAAAGATCGCAAAGACGGGGAGAACAAGTGCCTTTCGGGTATGTTAAGGGTCTATTTACACACTTTTTAGTACATAGAGTTCTTGAAAAAGACTGACTTGACTTTGTTAGCCTCCCAAAAGTCTTTCTAAAACTTGAGGTGCCAAATCTAATGTTATGCTGAGATGCTTCATTGGTATTTATGCCCACACACACATTTTTTTCCATTATAATTAAAGCTTGAATACAGAAAGTAGTTTAAGGGCTTAAGGCGAGGTTATCCAGATAAACGTCGTTTTGTATTGTGTTTTATTCCTATATCGCACGGATTTAAATTCTGAAAAAAATATATATTACATATTTCACACTTCGATCTAGATATTTCGGCACAGCGATACACGATTACTTGCACTTTGTTGCATCCAATTAAATCGCAAAGACAAGTCTAAATGATGGTTTTTAATATTACTTCATTTGAGTTATATTAGGTTTTTAACAATAAAACTTATACCATTATAAAGGTCGTAAAAAATGTGACAGTACACGGCGATCATAATTTGAAATATTAAAAAACCTATACCACCATTTCCAAAATTTGCTGTTTTCATCATTTCATACTCGCATCGCGTGCTTTAGTCCCGAGCGGAACGCGTTGGAGGTCGCACGTGTGCCAATTTTACGAACCCGCCACCCCACCCCCGCTAAGTTCTGTTAAGAACTGAGCCAAAAATAGTTTGTAAAAAATAATACTTAGTAAACACCGAGCCTAGGTTTATTTGAAATGTCATTTGTTCACAAAAGTACAGTAGGTACCTAATAGGGAACGTTGTCAGAAGGTATAAGATAAGAGTTGCGCATTAGAAAGAGAGGCAGCTTCTAGGAGAATATAACTGTAGATAATTAGCGCTGCGCTACTTGAATTGAACTTTATTGTGTCGTTGCAAAAGTCGCTATTTATGATTTCGAAGTATTATTTATAAATTTCGGTAACTTTGGAATGGGATCCTAGTTTACTTTCACAGTTATTATGCCTTTTGAATGGGACTGTAGCTTCATTTTATTATCTTTTTTTCGACAATTCATAACTGCCTGTAAATGGCCTACTAAAATCAAAACATTTATTCGAATAATTTATTTATGTAAGGAGTTCTAAAAAAATTTTGTAGGAAGCCCGGTAAGTCGAAGATTATCGAGTTCGACATGGGCAGAAAAAGAAAGTATGTAGGGGAGAACGAGATAGAATGAGTAATGGTCGATATCGTATTTTGTACGCACGACGACCGATCAAGCTGTACAAAACCAGTTTATGCGGATCTCTCAATGTATAGGAAATCTATACAAAGCGAGGCCAATTTATACTGGAAATGACAGCTTCATGTGCCGCCGTGTGTACCTACTAGTTTTTTTATTTTGTTGACTTATTTACATATTTAAGATAAAATCACTTTATTTTTTTTTATTTTACTTCCTCTGCATTTTATGCTTTACTTTTTTTCGGTTTTTTCGTCATGGGTGTCATTTTCATGGTTTTCGGGGTCGCTGATAACGAAAATGAGGTCAAAATTAAAATTCAAGATGGCGCCAATGAAAATTTTCGGTTTTGTCGTCATGGGTGTCATTTTCATGGTTTTCGCGGTCGCTGATAACGAAAATGAGGACAAAATGAAAATCCAAGATGGCGCCGACAAAAATTTTTGGTTTTGTCGTCATGGGTGTCATTTTCATGGTTTTCGGAGTCGCTGATAACGAAAATTAGGTCAAAATTAAAATTCAAGATGGCGCCAATTAAAATTTTCAGCTTTGTCGTCATGGGTGTAATTTTCATGGTTTTCGGGGCCGCTGATAACGAAAATGAGAACAAAATGAAAATCCAAGATGGCGCCGACGAAAATTTTCGGTTTTTTTGTCATGGGTGTCATTTTCATGGTTTTCGGGGTCGCTGATAACAAAAATGAGGTCAAAATGAAAATCCAACATGGCGCCGACAAAATTTTTCGGTTTTTTCGTCATGGGTGTCATTTTCATGGTTTTCGGGGTCGCTGATAACGAAAATGAGAACAAAATGAAAATCCAAGATGGCGCCGACGAAAATTTTCGGTTTTTCCGTCATGGGTGTCATTTTCATGGTTTTTGGGGTCGCTGATAACAAAAATGAGGTCAAAATGAAAATCCAACATGGCGCCGACGAAAATTTTTGGTTTTTTCGTCATGGGTGTCATTTTCATGGTTTTCGGGGTCGCTGATAACGAAAATTAGGTCAAAATTAAAATTCAAGATGGCGCCAATTAAAATTTTCAGCTTTGTCGTCATGGGTGTAATTTTCATGGTTTTCGGGGCCGCTGATAACGAAAGTGAGGACAAAATGAAAATCCAAGATGGCGCCGACGAAAATTTTCGGATTTTTTGGTCATGGGTGTCATTTTCATGGTTTTCAGGGTAACTGACAAAAAAATTTTTTTTTGTTTCTGTGTTTATTTTGAACTTATTTTCGTTATCAGTGACCCCGAAAACCATGAAAATGATACTCATGACGTAAAAATAAAAAATAAATTTTGGTGCTATCGAATTTTCATTTTGGCCTCATTTTCGTTATCAGCGACGACAGCGACCCTAAAAACAACGAAAATGACACCCATGACGAAAAAAACCGAATATTTTCGTCGGCGCCATGTTGGATTTTAATTTTGACCTCATTTTTGTTATCAGCGACCCCGTAAAGTAAGAAAATGACACCCATGACGACCAATCTGAAAATTTTCATTGGCACCATCTTGAATTTTAATTTTGACCTTAGTTTCGTTATCAGCGACCCCGAAACCCATGAAAATGACACCCATGACGAAAAATCCCAAAAGTTTTCGTTGGCGCCATCTTGGATTTTCATTTTGACCTAATTTTCGTTATAAGCGACCCCGAAAACCCTGAAAATGACACCCATGACGAGAAAAAACCGAAAATTTTCGTCGGCAGCATCATGGATTTTCATTTTGTACTCATTTTCGTTATCAGCGACCCCGAAAAGCACGAAAATGACACCCATGACGACAAAGCTAAAATTTTCATTGGCGCCATTCTGAATTTTAATTTTGACCTTATTTTCGTTATCAGCGACCCCGAAAACCAAGAAAATGACACCCATGACGAAAATACCAAAAATTTTCGTCGGCGCCAGCTTGGATTTTCATTTTGATCTCAGTTTCGTTATCAGCGACCCCAAAAACCACAAAAATGACACTCATGAAGAAAAAATCGAAAATTTTCGTCGTCGCCATCTTGGATTTTCATTTTGACCTAATTTTAGTTATCAGCGACCCCAAAAACCACGAAAACGAAACCCATGACAACAAAAGCGAAAAAAAAATAAAGCATAATTTTTTTTTAAAACCGAATGGCGCGTGGCTTGTAGTTTTGAATCATACCCGTATTCATGATCTTAGTGTCAGTCAGATTTTAAATTCACCTTATTCACAAAAATAAATAAGTATACCTTCTTATTTTTAATTATATCCACTTATTTTAATTCATAGAATACGTAGGTTCCTAATCTATCTATAACCAATACTTTCTAGAAAAATAAAACAAAGTGAACTTATACATATCAATTCAAATTGTTTTACTGCATCGCTCTACCCTGAAACGCAACTTAGTACCTATCCAAGTTCGTGAACTCATGACCAGTGCGCTAAGCGCGCGCGTTCTCGCGCCGCAGTAATTTGTTACGTATCGCCTCTCCGTGCGGGGGCTGGGGTAAGCGATTGATGCATACGGCGCTCGGGGTAACCTCGCCTTAAGTATTACATGGCTCAAATCCCAAAAACAGGGTATGTTTAAAAAAAGTTATTGTTGAATCCCTTCGTGCGTTTTTCGTGTAAAAAATATAATTATGTTATAGTTAAGGTCACACCAATAAATTGTATTGTTTAAAATTTTAACAAACCTTCTCATTTTTTTTTTGTTAATCGTAGAAAATAGGTCCTTTTTCAACCTTAATTGTAAATTATCTTTGTAACGGCGCAATAGATCGGCATGAATTTTGTAACAAAACATACGTAATGATATACTTAACAATCTGTATTGTTTTTTCTCTTATTTCATTTAATATTTTTAAATAATAAGTAAAAACTCGAAATTTCGCGAGAAGTGCGGGGCAAGCCCTGTGACGCATACTCGGGACCGCGATACGTCAGTGTCTTGACGACTCTTATGACGGGTGGACTGCACGCTTGTTATTTTTTCCAAATAAAATTCAAAACTGCACGTTTTTAATGATTTCTGAATGAAATAATATTGTAAATAGTATAGTTATAAATATTTCGTAAAATAAGAATAGAAAATACGTTTATAAAATATATTTAAAGCAGTTTGTAATTTCGTTTCGTTGTTTGAACCTATCATAGAGTAAGCCTGACAGCTATGCCAAAATGTCTGTTTGTAATATCAAAATAACAGCTTTTTACTGAATGCATATGAAAATATACAACATTATTTTTAGTATATGCGAAACCTGAATATAGTTTGTGCAGACTAGGTAACTTTTTCCTAAAAATATTTAAAACGAGAGAGAGAGAGAGACTTTTAATGGCAGATAGCTGGTGTTATAAGGTCTAACACAACAAGTAAGCGGATGGACCTTTGATTAAAAGTGCTTTATCTTGTCCCATTGAATTTTTAAGTTTAGATTTCATGTTTTTCCTTTCATTTAATTTATCATGTTTGTTAAAGAGATTTGATCCATAAATGATCGATTCATGTCATAAAAGTACAGGATGTTATTTTTTCGAATTTTTAGTCGGTTCGATTTCCGAGTGTGGCAAGCGAATTTTCGAAAATCTTTGAATACAGATTTGTTTCTTTTAAAAAATTAAGGAATGTTTCCTTTGAGTAAAATTTGCTATCTCCGGCATTTAGAGTACTTTCCCTCCAGGTAAGGTTGTCAAATTCCATCCTGTAAATTACAGGCAATTCTGTGTGGTCCTGGAATTAAAGAATACCCGTCCTCATCCCGTGGGTCTCTTAAAAGGCGACTAAGGGAACATACGATCTTCAACGAAGACAGCTCTATGATACACTGGATAGTCCAACAGGTCAAAAACACATTTACAAGCTTGCTAGAGCTAGAGAGGGAAAGGCGAAGGATGTTTGTCAGGTTAAATGCGTAAAAGACGAAACTGGAATGGTTTTTTCGGATAGTGAGAAAATTAAGGATAGGTGGAAGGGTTACTTTGAAAGACTGATGAGTGAGGAGAACGACTGGACTGGTGTGCTTGAAAATAAACCAGCGAATGAGGGACTAGTGAGAAAGGTTAGTTTGTATGAAGTGAAGATTGCAGTAAATGGAATGAAGAATGGTAAGGCATTAGGACCGGACGGAATACCGGTTGAAGTATGGAAGTTATTTCGGATGGACGTGGTTAGCTTTATTCTCCAAGAAACTGTTGCCGGAAGAAGCGATTCCTGACGAATGGTGTAACAGTTAGCTGGTGCCCATTTTTAAAAGTAAAGGTGATGTGGTGGAGTGCAACAATTATAGAGGAAAAAAGCTAATGTCACATAGTATGAAAGGAGCTCGTGGCTATATAATAACAGCCACTCAGATGGATCTTTAGGTTAACCCGTGCTTACCTAGGTTGGTCTGTGGATAGGTGACAACACATTACATACCGAGTTTCCTTCGTGCCTCGGAAAGCACGTTAAGCCGTTGGTCCCGAATGTCATTTGTAGATCTTTGACAGTCGTTACAGGTAGTCAGTGGCCCGAAAAGTCCGAGTCTTACCAAGGGGTATCGCATTACCCAGTACTAACTGGATTGTGGAAGTCAAATAGGCAGTCGCTCCATGTAAAATACTTGTATTCAGCTGCATCCGGTTAGACTGAAAGCCGACCCCAACATAGTTGGGAAAAGGCTAGGCAGATGATGATGTCACGTAGTATGAAACTTTGGGACAAAGTTATTGAAAGGCGACTGAGAGAAAAGAGCGAAATTTCGCAGAACCATTTCGGTTTTATGCCTGGTCGGGGACAGACGGATGCCATTTTCACTATCCGCCAGCTGTGCGGGAAATACAGACGTGCACATAAAAATTTGCACGTGTTGTTTGTCGACCTCGAAAAAGCATACGACCGGGTATCCCGTGAGGTTCTGTGGATGGCTCTTAAGAAGAAAAATGTGCCTGGGAAGTATTTGCAGTTGATCCGTGCGATGTACAGTCGATGCAGTATCCAATTTACGTCCGGTCTACAGCGCTACCGGCAGCTTCTCTCCAGTCTAGTGCCTATGACTCTTGCCAGATCACCCATACCGATCTGCTTGTCCAAGGGGATGGCGAAGTAGACCGGGACATAACGCACCGGATCAACTCAGGATGGATGAAATGGCGACAGGTCACTGGAACAGCAACTTGCGACCCACGGGTGCCTCTCATGTTAAAGGGAAAAAAAGCAAATCCGTGATTACACCTGTCGTACTGTATGGATCAGAATGCAGGGCTGTGAAAAAGATGGATAAAAAACGATTGCACGTAGCGGAGATGAGAATGTGTACGGTGCTTACTTCAGGAAAGTCTACATGCACCATTAACACCAACACCAATTCCAATAAACGACCAACCGACCTGTTCAAGATATTTGAATTTTAATGACTTTTTACGGAAATTAAGAATTTTATATTTTTTGTGAATGGAAACATTTTGTACTTATCAGAGCGTGGCAACGTTAAAACAAAGCTCTATTTTATTTATTTCACTCATCATCAGACATCCAACTTTATTTCTACACGATGTAATACACAGTCAAGTTAAATTAGCTGGCGATACCCATCATGCATGTGAAATTTTGCTATCAAAATTTTATCTTGTAAACCTATAAGGTGTAAATCCCAATCATAAAAGTCATCATCAGCACTTACTGGTCATCATCAGATTTTCAGAATGTATCAAGTAGTGGTACCCGTGCTTAATAAAATAACTGATGAAAGCTAGCTCATTAGTCAAACTGTATAATTTATTTCAAAATAAATATAAATTTTGCCTCTCAGAAAACGAATAAATTAGGCAAAAACGATGACAACACTGTGTTCTTGCTTAATCTTTTTGTAGTGGTGGTCGTTTGCCGGTAGGGACGCCAAATAAACAAAAACCAGTACAGGGGTCAAATCATTAAGGTCATCGAGCAATGTAATACCCTTAAAATTAACTCTTTCGGATTGAAGATGTTGTTTAATTGGTGTAAAGTTGCATGTTCACAACATAAAATAGCACCGGTGTTCCCCACTGGTACGTATTCTTACCTTTCACAAGCAATCTCCGCGAGGCTAGGCTATATATTGCTAGACTCCGTTCTGCTAATCCAGACTCGGAGATGTTCCTAGAAAATTCTGGTGTATGTAAGTGTTCGCTTCACTCCTACACGTACACGTTTTGCGTTGCTACTACCTTATCAACATGAACACGAAAAGCGCTTTATAAATTTTACGCATTTACAATAGTGAAATAATTTACCAAAGTTCGGTATGCCAGTTTTCGATCTTGTTGTTTCTGTTTAATGTGAAGCCAGGTTAATGTTAATGAAATGTTTTTATTCCAGCAAAACATTTTGAAATAAAATGAGTCTTCAATCAATTCTCTGTGCAACTTTTCAGGGTCACGTGGCTGGCCAGTGAGGGGCTGACAAACTACTTGCGACGCGTCATCCAAGACGAGAAGAGCCGCGAGCTGAGCAAAGGTCACTCTTACCAGGACTTCTCCTCTATCCCTGAAAACATGTTGGCTGAGCCGAGGACGGACTCCAAAGGAAGGCGGCTGTCGTACCAGCGGGCGGTCTCAGGCGAGGACCCTCGGTACCACGAACACACCATCCGGAGGAAGAAACTCATCCCTGAGAACTCCGAGGTAACTTGCTTATTATTAGTGGTCCGTCCAACGGTCGATTTCTGACCGAAGCCGATAAATTGTCTATCGCCACAACCTTCAGCCGAAGCCGATGGTTTATTAATCCTTAAAAATCATTTCAAGATTAGATATTAGTTAATATTATAATGATTTTGTAAAGATTCAAATAAAAAGATCATGTTTTTAATATTTTTATACGCAAACCCTGAGTTGGGAACTACAGCTGTTTTGACATGGAAAGAAAAATTATAGACCATCGATGGTCTAATTGGTGAAGACGTCCGGTGTACTGAATCGGAAGGTCGTAGGTTCAAACCCTGCTCGCACTAGAATTTTTTCTTTCCATGTCAAAACAGCTGTAGTTCCCTACGCAGGGTTTGCGTATAAAAATATTAAAAATTAGTTTGGTATGGCGACTTCTATACAGCATTGATTTGGCTGTAATGTCAACGTGTTGATTTAAGTTAGTTCGATACTTTCTTAAATAGATGGCGCTAACGTCACCTTAAGACGTTATTAATGGAACGAAAATTTCGAGAGTTGTGAGCAGGGTGCGATGGTCTAATTGGTGAAGACGTCCGGTGTACTGAATCGGAAGGTCGCAGGTTCAAACCCTGCTCGCACTAGAATTTTTCTTTCCATGTCAAAACAAAAAGATCATGTTGTTTGTTTATTTAAACAATTTAACAAGATTATTAAAATTACCTTGCAACTTGTCAAAAATAATAACAAATAAAATAATGCCAATTATAGGTAACATTTGTTTACCTAATTATACATTAATTAATTATGCATTTGTAAAAGTTCATTCTATTTCGGCGCTTCCTATAAACCTTTGGCTTTGGCCAGAACTTTGGCTCATATTGGCCAAAGTCTAGAAGCCGAAGCCACAGGTTCGGTCGGAAACTACTTATTATTGTCTTACTCGAACTTCCTTTAATACCTGTTTCCTATATATTACCTACGTGTGCCGTGCCGTAACAAACTCCGTGTTCGGCTTACACTTTGAACTAACTTGCGTGAACTAATTAACGATGCAAAATCAACACGTGAGGCTACTTCTTATATTGTATATTGATAATGTTCCTTGAAATAATTTATTAAGCGAATTACAAAAAAACAAAAGTACGAACGAAAACTTTCAAACTAGACTGAAGGTCCCGACACTCGGCACTTTTTGAACGCCAGTTACTAAAGAGCTCTCTTTCGCCCAAAGCCTACCATTCGCCACTATATAGTAATGTAGCTAGAAAGAAGAAGTGAAGAAACTCCCCAGCAACACATCTGTGTGATAGATTGGAAGAACCAGATTTTATGCAATAATATCCTAAGTAATCTTGTTATACCGAGTGTAAACAGATCCTTCACATATCCGTCAACCAAGCATTCTGTACATCCAACTAAGTAACTTTACGCAAAAATTATTGCTAGGCATCGACTTTTTTTTTGGGGTGAAAAATCACGTTTTACGGTAGGACTCGATGGAAAGCACTCATAGCATTGTGCTGATAAATTGATTGAATAATACGAGGGTCGTGGAGGTGTGTAAAGTAAAAATATTACATCAAAAGTATTTTAAAAAAAACTTGTGAAAAAGTTGGAACTTTGACCCCCAAAATCTCCGTAACTAGAAAGTTCCCAGGTATAGTCTAGAACAAAAAAATGATCGCAGTGACGGGGAGAACAAGTGCCTTTCGTTTATGTTAAGGGTCTATTTACACCCTTTATATAAAAATCTCGTGACACGGTGCTTGTGGTCGCACTTCTCTGGAATGGCTCGACCGATTTTTATGAATTTTTTTATTTATATTTGGTAGGTATGAGAATAAGTCGTAAAGTATATTTCATACCGCTAATTTCACGAGGGCGTAGGTCGTGGGCAATAGCTAGTATCCTATAATAAGTAATAACGCCAATGTATCAAAATAAAATACAACATTAGTTTTAGTAAGTATATGCGAAACCTGAAACACGTGTCGGAAATTTTTATGTAAAGAAGATGTACAAAATTTCAAAACTGTGTCATGAAAAATCAGAAAGTTATAAGCTTGTTCTGTTACCTGGTTGTCCGCACAAAAACGTGGTCCCCACGCAGTCGTCGTCTTGAGGTCATTGATAATAATAATTTGGCAGTAAGTACCTAAATTATTGCGATTGGTACTTAATGTCGCTCGGTGTCCAACTTGTATCTTTTTTTTAATATTTTTGGGACGAAATATAACATGGTATAAAAATTATTGGAATCGATTCAGTTACTTATTCTGAACAAACTATATTCAGGTTTTGTATATGAGGTCTATCTTTTCATACACGAAATATTTTAAGAGTGACTTCTATAAGTCGTAAAGTCGTCATAGCAACGAAAAAAAAAATTATCTGAGTGTTTTTTTTTTTAAATTATTATAATTCAAAAATTTTTTGAGACTTTTTGCATAAAACCTTTACTCCCATATTCTAACAATGACAGTAGGTAAATACGACGTAGTAAACTACCGTAATGGATGCTTAAAAATAAGGAGCCAGTATTTATTTTGTAGGTCAAGTAATTTTAAATTATTTATTTTTTATAAAAAAAAATATCAGATAAAAAAAAATCCCTTGAAATGGCTTTGTTATAGCCGTTAGATGATCCCCTGAAAATATTTCGTGTATGAATAGTTAGACCCTATATACTAAAAATAATGTTGTATAAATAAGCATTGAGAATATACTCAGTTATGTGCCTATTACCTAATAACGGTATTGTACTTGATCCCAGACCCGAGTATTCACGTACAGCGCACCCTGGGCAGTCAGCCCCACTTCCGCCTAACGGACAGACGATATTTTTACTATTAACTACGCAAGGCTATTCCTACAAACTGCCGAAACGAGAGAACACAAACGCTAAATCAGTCATTGTTAACCTTCCCTTTCGGTCAATGCGGAATCCTAAAAAAAGAGTTTCAAATCTGTTCGTAATCATTTTTACCTTTCAGCAAAGGGTTTTAAATCTTGAAATGGTTCGACTTGTATCGCCACACCAGCTCTATCGACTTGTTTGGTTTCTGGTGAAAAATCTTTACCAATTTCTTTTACTAAGCTATTTATAAGTATGGCTGAAATAGTACGGTCCCATGTTTTGACGTCAAATCGAAGTTTGTTTATGTTGTAATAGCGTGTAGCACGAACCTACTCCCGACTGGATTCAGTGTTTCATTGCGACTGGTCTATCTTAGCCACAAAGAGCACGACCACCAACAAACATGATCGATGTAAAACACTGCATAAATTATTCACATATATTTCAGATAGGTATATGAACAACAATATTAATAAGACTATGTGCTACCTTACGAGCAACTCATTATTAGATTACTCTGTAATCACTCAAAACTACTAGCTCTAAATAACAAACACGGCCAGACAATACATTCATGCAAACAAACGATGTGTCTCACTTAAAATTCATAGGAAAAAGATTTTTCGTAATGTGGCAGCTCGTAGCGGTTCGTAGCGGGTCTACGTGTAGCCGCGGACCGCTGGCCGTAGCCGTAGCCACCGGCACGCGCCTCCATTATACATCTGACAGACACGAATATTCATTATAAATTAAAGGTTTTTCATACATTTTAGAAGATAAAGAAGCTAATTATAACTTTCGGAGTTAAGTACATTAAGTATTTAATAACTTTGAAAACCAAAGAATAAGTAAGTTAAATTAAAAATTACTACAGATCTGATTCACTTTATGCAAAACGATTCAAATTGGCGACTGCAGGTTTGAAAAGATTAATTAATATTATTTTAGTATAAGCCGATAATATGCAGGACCGATGTATGAAAAAAAAGTTTCAATGCAAATGGCGCGTAGAAAGGTGGGCAAAGGTGGGTAGGCTAGTGCGCAGGTGTAGATCATACCAAAGCCGGCGAGCAAGCTGGTGCCGGCAGACCCCAAAACCCCCAGTGTCCGTAGAAGAGCGCTCGAAGGCACTCGTGCCCCAAACCCCGAGCAGCCGCAACTAAAACGCGTACGCTATCTCCCAACTTCATGAAATTTTTTGCAAGTTTCTTTTTAAAATTATCCTTTAAGTGTTTTTAAGATCAAAGTGAATTCTAATCGT
Organism: Noctua janthina; assembly: GCA_963576755.1. NCBI lineage: Eukaryota > Metazoa > Arthropoda > Insecta > Lepidoptera > Noctuidae > Noctua > Noctua janthina. The sequence continues at coordinate 14,056,211 of OY755050.1, read as the reverse complement.
GTCTTTTTCCGAAAACGACATTACATAATTAATTTTAAAACTTATTCAAAACTTTGGATTCAGTTCAGTGATTTCCGCATTTTTTAGCGGGTACTTTCATTGTTGTTTGTGTTTTGTGTGGGTATGATGTGCTGTTCTTCTCAACCAGCCATTGGTAAGCATCTTCTTAAAAATGGGTAAACTTATTCAAGATAAATTAAGTGTTTTACTGAAGCATCATCTCTTTTTAAAAGTTCTGCAAAACTTTATATAAAGTTGAATAAGTTTAGAAGTAGTGTATACCTAAACATGTATTTAATTTCCAGGCTCTTATCGTTATACGCATTCTGTAGCGGCGGGTTCGGCCAAGGGTCATGAAATGAAGTTTTGTGGTGAGCGATAAAATCTGGGTTTATATTGATTCGGGCCAAGGTGTTTCATTAACAAGACCTCCAATTTTACGCACGATGCCAGACACGCGATTTCTTCAGATATATATACCTCATTTACATGTCTGCATCTATCGAGTTTTATTTTAATGCAGTTTAATTATAAGGTTTTGTTAGGAATAGTTAATTGATGTTTTGATAAGAAAATATATTGCTTGTCTTATGAAAACCATATGAAACGAATATTATAATGTGCTCTTGTTTTTCGTATGGAGTGACGATTTATAATTATTTATCGGGTGTCAAATATGTCTTATTTCATTAGATAAACATACCTGAATTACGTGACGTAGCATGAACGAGATGAGATGTCGACAAGATGTTCGACGTAAAATAAATTTAAATCGTTTATAACCTTTTAGAAAAGCTAAATTAGCTCTGATCCTTAGTTTTTTAGTAAAATTGCAAGTTTGGAAAATAATTAAATAACAATGTGATACAAGTTTTTCATAACGAAATTCTTGAAATGGCCACGCAAACCTTCAGAAGTGTTTTGTAGGCGCTGTAACGTAAAAATCCTGCTTTGAAAAAAGTCACTGAACCTCGAGATGAAAATAATATTACGGCAGGGCCGCGGCCGCCGGCCGGCGCAAACGAGCTCCCCTCAGACCATAAATTCAATAACAGCTTTTATTGGCATGAAATAATTTCCATATTAGGTTTATTAATATATTTTTTAATCAAAATTGCGCTGAGAGAATGTTCTTAAAACAGACGTACCTACCATGAGTTTTTGTAGTGTATCTCTTTCAATCATTCCATTTTTTTTCTGCCAAGCAGCGTTACTGCGTTTCGGTTTGAAAAGTATGGCCGCCGGTATAATAACAAGCACATGAGACGGGACCCCAATTGAATGGAAGTCCCATTAACGGACGTGGAACCTAGAGTTAGGTTGTAGCTGTACTTATCCTATACAACGCAGAAAAACTAAATAAATGATATATATTGACACGGTACACGTGTCTGTTGATGTTCCTATTAACTAAGCGGTGATTCCTGGAAGCTCTTTCATGAACATCATACCTAGTCGAATTTGGACGTTTTATACTTTTCCATGAACAACCGTTTCCGATGAAAGCACATTACAAAAACTATTTCATGTTTTCCCTTCAGCTTCTAAAAATGTCCGAACTTGGAAATTACCGTAATACCTAAAAAAAAATAATGATTTTCATTATATTTTGATAACGTGAATTTAAGTAACAACTTTGATAAGTAAGTCAAGTTTGTATATCATTACACTCTCAAAACATTGTGCTGAAGGATGCTTTAAATAGTAAAAGGGGTCGTGGAGGGATTTAAAACAAAGATATAACATTGAAAACTTTTTTCATTTATTTTTTTTATATGGGTAATTGTTGGAACTTTGACATTCATTATCTTCGTAACTAGAAGGTACGGTCTAGAACAAAAAATGATATCACGGACGGGAAGAACCAGTACCTACCTGTACTAGAGATTAGTGCCCATGACCGTACCTACATTTACCTAATGTGAAATAAATTTATTTGAATGCAAAAAAAATTAAACATACACAAAGAAACACAAATGTTTATAAAAAACTATAGGATAGAACAAAACAATTGGCAGTTCGCAAAGACAAATGTCTAACGTATAATAACTTGTGTGCTGTGTAGCTGACCACTCATGAAACGTCCTTTTTACCCGACTACGGCGAAGCGAAAAGGAGGGTTATGATTTTGTCTTAAGACGGCAGTGCCGTGCAAGCACACTTAGTCTGATTCCTGCGTTCCTGGTTTGGCCTGTAAAATAATGTTGAATTTATTCTCTGTCTGTTCGAGGTTTTACATTTAAACAAGTTTCATGAACCGGCTAGGCTGTTTTCTCTGTTGACATAAGCTTTTAAATAGACGTTCTGGTGCTTGTCATGACTGAAACGTCAAACAATTGAAGAATACGGACATAATGTAATATCGCTCACCCCCTTAATCAAGTAGCGTGGTAATATATAGTTTAACATTTGAAGAAGCCTGTAAGGAATATTTGTGCAAAATTTGAACAGGATCTTTGCAGTAGTTTTTGTGTCAAGTCGGAACAACGATTTGGATTTTTACGATTTTATTATATGTTTACCTTTTTAGTCGAATCGACGTGTTTAGTGTCTAGTTTCTACTTCTTTCTAGTTCAAGTTAATAAAGCACCTGTATGGAATATTTAGGAAGAAAATTTGTAATTTAAATGACAGCCAAACAATGTTCTCCGCGAAAAATCGAACCAAAATGACTGAGGGGTAGGACTATAATTAAATCATTTTTTAACCCATGGGAAAAAGGCGTGAGTTTATGAGTTTATGTACCTAACATAAGCAATACATAACTAGAGCAGATAATATACCTGCCACAATCAAGTTGCAAAATGCTGTAAAACACGTGCTATGTAAATTTGATTACGTCGGCTGATATTGAATTTTCACTCGAACACCTGTAAATATTTAACCATTTAAGGCAGTTGCCCACACGGCGCGGGTAGTTTAAAATTACTCGTGTTAATTTGTTGTCGTTTTGGCCGATACTATCCTAAGTTCTATTCGACTTACGCCATATAGCGGCAGATATTCCCTTTAATAACTCAACTATTTTTATGTATCTGTTGGATCAGCAATGTAGAAAGTATGCTATTTTTTTTTCGTTGTATTTGTACAAGTTTAAAGTTTTCGTCGGATATTCGAACGGACGGGACGCAGACAAAACAGTTGCTCAACTGTTACCGCTTTACGCATAATTTGGTTTATTAGTGTATTTAGTGGTTTTGATATACATTGGTAGGTACGTAATGATTTTCTTCGTTCATTCTAATATTGGCTATTAGTCGAGTACAATTAGACAAAAAGGTGAAACGAATTATACGTATAGTGATAGGTCGGATTTTTGTAGGACTTTTTAATTGGGTTCCTAAAGGTATGGAGACGAGAGTTAAAAAAAATATCGCGACTTTTTTGATTTTGCCATTCCTTTTGATTTTTTTTTTCGTTTATAATTAACTTTAATACGAATTTAAGTCGTGGCTTAATAATGTGACCTGTGTGCATCCATTTAACGCCAATTTGGTCTGTTTATTTTTTCGTTGTGGTCGATGAAATGCACACTTCAAGTATTTTTTTTAAATTACTTTTTTAGTTTTTCACTTTTATTTTTTTGATTACTTGCAAATGGCAAATGTTTAAGATAACCACATTTACCTATGAGGTGACTAAAGATTCATACTGAAATATCAGGAAGTCGTCTCGTTAGCTAGTTCACTATTTATTGTAATTGTTTGTCAAAAATAAACAATGTGTATTTAAAGATAAAACGCATGTCTCTTAGTGCTTTAGTGCTAAAATAAATGATTCTGAATGAATAATAAACACTGCATAGTGAAAAGATGTGGTGCAGTAAGAGTTACTTTTCAGGCAAGTGTTGAAATAAATTATTATAATCAAATTGATTGAACCAACGCAAGAACTCGACGAGTCTTGTCATGTCTTTACGAGCCTATGGAAATTTATTCATGAATCACCTGAATCTTCTTAGGCCGCCGATCTGCAAAGATATCGGCTTTAGTAGGTCACTGATACATAAGCGTAACTTAAACTCGGCCTATCCGCGCGGCGGCGGCGGCGGTACCGACAACATCACGTGACTCCGTAATCGGAGTGAGTTTTCACAGCGTTCTCAGTAAACATCTGCTTGAAACGAATTTAGTGTTTGAACGTACATGAAAGTAACCCTATTGTTCTCTTTGTCTGCGTCGGAGGCTTAAATACACAATTAATCAACGAACTTAGTGTCAAACTAAGTTACGGTTAAGGAGCAAATATACCGTGAGCACTGAGCATTCGCGAGTATACCTCCGCGTCTGCGAGCGTTCGTAGGCGAACACAACGTTTCATTGGTGTTGACCCCAAGTACGTAGACGCTTTGCCGGCCGCTACTAGATCTGGTATTGTCATCACTTTCTGTACAAACCAAGCGTGAAACCGTTTATGTTCTACCACACAAACGAACAATAAATTGAAGGGTTTTAAGGCGGTTTGTACTGTTACAAACCGCCTTAAAACCCTTCAATTTTTGTAGAACGGTTGTTGAGCGCTCAACGCTTTTTTGCGCCAAGTATTTTATTAATACTGCCTTCTCTAGTTTCAATGCCATGCTCTGTGGTGTTGAATTAGATGTTATCGCCAGCGTAGTTTGCATCTTAGTCGGTAAGTAGATATTGTCTTAAACTCATATTCTAGGCAATTAGTTTTGTGAATTGATGCTAACATTAATGCTGTTTCTGTCGTCCAGTTCTCAATGATTTCTTTTGTTTATTTAAAAGTTTTATAGGAAATTGGAATCATGAGATGATATTATTATTACAGCTACGCAGGGCTACAGCTAGGCTATAGCAGGGCTACAGCTAGGCTATAGCAGAGCTTCAACGATTTAACTGTAAAGCTTCAAATACATGATATCGAAGCTGCAACTAGGCGGTAGTGAAACTTCAACTACGCGATACCTGAGCCACAACTTCGCTATAGCAGGGCTAAAAGCTACAACTATGCGATAGTCACGCTATAGCAAAATAACGAAAAATCAACCGAAGAAATTAAAACTGACTTCGAGTACGCTACGAATACATATTTATAATAAGTGAAAGTAATTCTGTCTGCCGGTCAGGTACCTTTTCTCACTTTAACCATTGCACCAATCGATAATGGATGGATGATAACGGATGTCCGGGACATAGACAAGGACAAAGGCATATCGGCGTGGAGAGTCATAATAAAAATGACAAAAACACGCAGACGTTGTCACGGGCGACAGCTACTCTACAATACTGGGAACTATCAGCATGTGGACAAATTAGAATCGGACGTTCAGGACTTATTAGTGTGAATACGTAGGCCGACATTGATATATTTGCAACATTTTAGCGGTGAAAGTATTCAAACCGATTGAAAACTTTTACTTTATTATATACTATTGTTGGGTACGCAAGGTATGAAAATGAGACTCGTGGTGATGGCTGAAATATGGAATGAATGTATTTAGAAAAGACGGTCCCTTTTATACAAAATTTGTAACAAAAAATCAATGCATAGTAGGTACATATAAAAACTTAGTTTGGGCACAATATTGTCGATGTACCCTTCGTACTATATTGTTACTGTGAGGATGATATTCCGCTACACTATGAAACCATCTGTTTATATATTTTTATTAATGTATTGCGTTTTTTTTATGCAATTGCAAATTTTTTCACATTCTTTTTACAGAATTAGTCCAATAGAAGGTAGTTGAGATCTTCTACCTCGTGAAATAACCCCTATGAATTTCATTCCAAGTTAGAGTTCGAAATTATGAACTCAAGATAAAGTAATTTTCGTCTAATGCTCTATAATCAGTAGGTAACTATGCTGGCCTCAAGCATTTCACTTGAGTTATACTGCAGTAAAACAACAGATAGGCACTGCAGTCAGGCTGCAGCAAAACAACGAAGGAAATAAATGAAGAAAGTGGTCATATTCTATTATGATTAATACATAGGTATCGCCGGTTTACCAATCGATCTAATTAGAGAAGCACATTCGCTATTATAGCGGAAGTTTATTGACAGTCGATATGTTAATATGTTGTTTGATGATGGATCGAAAGGCCGGCCGCGTGCCTCGCTAATAGAATCACTAATAAAACACGCGACTTCATCCGCTTTAATTGACCAATGAGTCCATTCAAAAATTGACTCAAATTAACCAACCAATATTTAGAGTTTCATCATATTTCGAGCATCTTTTGGGTCTTTTTTTATGAACGCCTCAGCCGTGTAGTCTACAAATAGAACCTCACAGGTAATGAAGTTTGTTTATTTATTTAATTACATCGGTTGTGTTTACAACCAACTGCAGTAACTAAAATTGTAAAAATAAAAGAGATAATTATAACACATATTAAAATTTGCAAAATAACAAAGTAAAAGCAAAATTTGAAGTGAAAACATAAATAAAAGTTAACGCTCAAAATGACAATAATTACTCTGTGATTACTAGGCCGATTCACGTGCATCTTTTTTCATTGGGTAGAGAAAGCCCGCGGTGTGGTCCCATAACTCCCATATACATTTTTATTAACTTTGCGACTATCAAGAAAAACACTAAAAAACCACAAATAACTTTACTTTCGAAAGTGAATGACAAAAAAGTCAATGAAACAAAGTCACTGACTTTCGAAGGTAAAGAAAGTTGTTTAGACTTTTTTTGTGTTTGTTTGGAATTTACCAGTTAGACCTATATGTTATATTATCTATTGTATAGGTTAATCCTTATAATATATGGGTTTACCATTTAAATATTGCTGAATGAAAGAGACGAAGCACTATTAATGCGGGCTAACTCCGTCACTTTTGCAAATGTTTGCAATCTTGTTATGAACAAAAATGAACTGTGTGTGTGAACTGGTATAACTATTATAGGCTGATTAACCTTATAATACGGGTTAACTTTTCTTTTAGCGAAAGTCCCTAAACGGGTAACCTTTTCAGTCCCTGTTATGGACCTATCTAAAATATTTCGTTTACTTCCGTTTACAACAATATGTATATAAGCATTGGTTGGGGCGGCTAGTGCTTTCCTATAAAGTTACCGCAAACGTTTAAACTTATGTAGGGCTACGTACAAGAAGTTAGTTATCGATACTTGAGGCCAAACTTAAGTTCTGTTTCTCGAATATTTACTTAGAAGCACGTGAAACGCAATATTATGACTACTGCTTAGTAAAATAACTTTACTATCTGAATTGAAAAGTAAATACAAGATTAAGATAGAGTGTACTTTAGTTTGATATCAAATCACTTTCAGTACACATTAAAACTTACGTTAACTTAATTTAGAAGGCTATATTGTTGTTTTATAAGGAAATAACAATAACTTTATACACCGTGACTTTTTAGTCGTCTTACAACGGCAGCCCACTTCATGTATCCAATGAATATAAAAAAAAATAGGTATTTATGAGATTTTAATAATTTAAAAATAAAAATATTATTCAGTATTATGACGCATGACACAGTTAAAACACCCTGTTGCTAGCGATGATCTACTGGACTCGAGTGCTGGGTAGGTATAAGTTCTCCCGTTTGACACGTTAACATCATTAACAGGATGTTTCATAATTTTATTCAAATTTTTTATTATTATTTTTCTTTGTACATATTATGGAAGATAAAAAAAAATCGCGCCTTGAGCTATTTTATGTCGGGTACATTAAGTGGACGACCTTTGTAAGACGAATAAAAAGTCACGGTGTATAATTATTCCAGAATATTCATATAAATCAGGTCGGCTGTAGGTGACTGCTATTGCGAGATGAATCCCAGAGACGTTGACAAATGACGCGCCCGCCGCCGTCCGGCACGCCACGCTATTGTTTGCAAATACAAATTCCAATGATTCCATTTTACTGGTATTCACGAATATAATTAAGATTAGCATAATGCCAACAATGTTCAATATAATCGCATATATACTATGGAATTCTGGCAAGTCAGTCGCTGGTGTCTACACTGTTTGGGAAGCCTAAATCTGTTAGGTTAAAACGTGAAACTTTGAAAACAAAAAATGTACTTACAGGTAATCGAAATATCGATCTATTTGTTAGACGTTTCGCTATTCCCCTTATTGTATATCACTGAAAACCAAGTTATAACGAATTCGCAACTTTTTATTTTTGTAGGATGTGTAAATAAACCTCTCTAGAAAAATAAATAAGTATTGAAGGTCGACTTCATTGAAGAGACCCAAAGTTATAGTAGATGTTTGTTTGTAGACTTTTTGTATATTGAAGTACTTATATTTCTAAAAGCCTGGGCGTACCTGGGAAACAATGAAAAACGTTTCAACGTTAGTTATGTATTGCCCTTAAACAACAACAAAATATTTGAACCAAGTATCACCTAACTTTCATGTCATGGTTACACTTAAAAATTAAAGAGATTCACAGCTGCAAATAAAGTGACATAATGAAAGAAATAAGTGTAGGGCTCACATGCCGCGCACGTAATCAAAATAATAGGTCGCCATATCTGATGTTTAACATGGACATCAATCCATTAGGTAAATTACTGAAATCCAGTCGTTCAATTGAAAATTCCAAATTCATTACTACTGGAGTGACAAAGGGTTGATGAAATTGACAACGGCTACGTACCCCCAATTAATAAGGCACGGCTATAGATGAAACATGAACAATTACAAATTCATACGGAACGTTTTTTCGCGCATACAATAGTATATTTATTTCGTTCATTTTCCTTTTATTTTTATAGAAGCTGGTCTCTTTGTCTGAATGTTCTTTAACGTGCTTAACAATCAATAACCGTTAATGGGTACCTAATACGTGTTTATTTTCTCTAAGTTACACAGAGTTTTTCTTGCTAAAGAACCCGACTTGGTATATTTTATTGAAGGACAGACGGTATAGGTTTAACGCACCTTTGGGTGCGGAACTCGATAAATTTATCAAAAGTTTCAAAACTAACTAGGGATCAGCAGACCACACTAATTAAAAATCACATATCATCGTCATCATCCTCAGCCTGAATTAACCCAGTGCTGAGTAAAGGTCTCTGTTTCTTTGTGCCAATCTCCACGTTCCTGCGCCAGCCTCATCACATATGTTTTTGTGAAATCATTCGCGAGTGATATTTTTTACGCGAGGCTTCAAAAATCGAGCGCCAGTTCTTATCGTTGTCAATATAAACGGGTAGGCCCCCATTACCGTGTTTGGGTAGAACATCAAGGTTACCGTCTCATTTACTTACTGGGATACCGTATGACAACAAGTACCTACACATAAACTAGATGTTGCTATATTTTATTACGATGCCTAAATAATATTTATTATGTACACATACAACTTTAAAACGGAAACACTCAAAGTTCTAAAAAATAAAACTAAAAATAAGTGTAGTCTTTTATTCTATATAGAGAAGCCATCGTTTTATTACAATCATTATAAGTAGGCAATACTGAAATGCCCATTTACTTCTTGTTTCAAATTACAGAACAAGACATTTACGATCAAATAAAACAAACAGTGCTCGTAATAATGAATTTTGCCAATACGATGAGCAATTAACCTCGTGGGGTCGTAAATTTCACAGAGGCTAAAGATATAGGTACCTACAATGGGGATGATATCTAAAACGCTAATTTCGTTATTGCGTTCCGTTTTAATTATTATATTTCAAACACCCTGTTGAGTTTCCTACGGTTATCCAATTTGCGTTTTTTACTAAATAAACCTATTTAATTGCTGCTAAATCAAGTATATTATTAACCCGTTCTTGCCTGATAAGCAATATATTTTCCAAAAAAATAGTTGTTTAAAACGTGGGTGCATTAGCAGAGAATTCTAAACAATGTTTTTTCACAGTTATATTAAGTACAAATAAGTACTATCCGTAATTGAACTTAATATTACTATAAAAAAAGTTATCTGAAGTTTGTACCAACAACGTCCTCTCAATCATTTTTCTATTGTGCTCAGGTACAACCGAAGACACAGAACCGTAAAAAAGCGTTCAGTTAGTTTTTATTTAGGAAGAGACGAACAGGCCACATCGCCGTCTAAGGGCATAACCCCGGCAGCATGTCGGGCGCCCACTCCCCTGTAGGGGGGTCGCGCCCGGGCCCATCAGGCATAGGAGGAGGCGGTCCTGGCTTCCCCCCTCCTGCTGCAGGGCCCGGAGCCCTGGGCGCAACCGTAAGTTCTACTATAGACAACGCATGTACTCTGCTCGTAATGCCGCTTGTAACTCAAAGCGACCTAATCGCCCGCGCCGTAGCAAATCAGCATGCTTGATTGTAGGTGCTTTATCCCAGCGACGGAAGGCAAGCACAGCTAATAATCAATCGCATCATCAGCCTATGGTCCCTGCACTGCACTTCGCTCTGTCGCCCCTTGTCGCCCCTTGTCGCATTAGGTCAATCGTTTAATGTTTCTTCTGCAACTCACCTTGAAAATCTATGTCCGTATTTGTTTGTACAATGTTTTTCGCAAAAAAAAGTCATTATCTAGATTCCGTGTTAAGTAGTTTGAGAATGCATGTTTTCGTAGATTTTCTATACCTAATATTGTTACCTAGTAAATGGTTGTTGTGTTCATATTGGAAGGTAATATTGCATTCAACAAAAAGGTGAGGTAATGGATTCGCGAAAATGGACAACCTCGTAGAACTAATACTTACCATGACAGGTGGTCCGTCTTTAAAATCCGCGGGCTTTGCTATCTTACGCCCGGCCGTGGCGTGCCCAGTAGCTGGCAGCGCGCAACCTCGCAGGTCGCAGCCTATTCCACACCCGAAGGGAATACTGCTCCAATTAAAACGCAAAAATAAAATACGAAAGGCTATCATCATGATTTTCCTGCCCTTATCCCATGTCACTTGGGGTCGGCGCAACACGTTTTTTTCTTCTCCTCTGTCAACCGTCACGCTATCATTTAATCCTTTAACTTTATCTATTCCAAATAATTTTAAATACACAGAATCCCAAAACAGTCCTCGCTGTTCTAAAATGAACCTAAGTTTCTTTTTGTAATGATAGATACTTTTACTTACAAACTAATAAATCTTTACCCGAAACTCTTTTAGTCGATCTGCAATATTTGTCACCAAAGAACTATTTATTTATTTTAGTGGGTAATTATATTTTTATATAATTATAACTAATTAAATTTTTTATATAGTTGTTTACACTGTATAAGGACAATAAATCAGATCTCAGTGTGTTAGATGTACCCGCGACCCGCGACCCGCGACCCGCGTCCGGCGCGTTCTAGTTATTTGGATATAGGCAAATAACAAAGAATGGTGGGCGAGCGGGGTCGCTGTTTGATGTTTGTTATGGGGGCACAGACGGAAAAGGTTGGCTTGGGACACTTTTATTTCATAAAAAACGGCAGAATAGTGCAATCGGTATTCACGAACATGGACTAAATCTGAACAATGCGCTGCCAGACAAAGCTCTAAAAGAATGGTCCTTTGATTGAATTAACCCTGGGAAACAAAGGGTATAAAACCTAATCGCGTACAAATCCAATTAGGGAAATAAAAGGTTTTATACAGCTTATGTTTTGATAGCATACTGCGGATAATTAGCTTCACCCTCAAGGCATGAAGGCCTTTCAGGACGTAAGTTGACCGATCATAATGAACACAATGGAGATTCGCTAAGACGTCGTCGTGTATGATAAGGTTCACTGGTGAATGACCGAGGCGCTCGTGGCTAAGTAATAACAGTCGCATGGGTCGATCTTCATGGTTAAGCAGTGCTTGCCGAGGTCGGTCTCTGGATGGTGGGCCATTCAATACATATCCAGTTGACTTTGTACCTCTGAGAGCAAATTAAGCCGTTGGTCTCGGCTTTCGTTATGGGTGGTCAGAAGCCCGATCTAGCCTCTGTGTATCTGATCTCCTCAACCCAGTTGGGTTGTGGAGTCACAAGGACAGATAGGTAGTCCCTCCCAAGCAGCAAAAACTAGTACTATAAAAAACCATAGAACGTTTTGTAAAAAACTGTCCTTGGTCCTATAAAACCCCAAAGAACGTATCTTTTATTCGGAAGTGGCGCATTTACATCTCTGTTCAGTGACAAAATAATTTTATTGCAGTGTTCCTATTGACGAAACAGTCCAATAAAATCTATGTAACGGTGATGCAGGTCTCAAAATAATGATGTACTGGCTACTGTGGGACCTTTTATAGTACTTTTTCGTACTATACAAGAGTTTAGTTTCCTTTTCCTCACCTTTTTCATTCACCATTCATTATTTTACATTCGTGATAGTGCAGAGTGCAGAAAATAATTAAAATTATTTTACAAAAGGATACAAGCAATCTGGAGGTGAGTAAGATTTTATTTTGTTATTATAATATTAGTGTACTACGGTGGAAATGATGTGCGACTGCAGGTTTACTGATAAACTAGGGATAGGTTTACCATGAATTTAAAGTGCCCCCCTCGAATTGTTGAGTTTTTACTAAAATATTTATTATATAAAGTGATTTCGATATTCTAAGAGCCATTATAGTACTTGCTGTGATAATGTTTTCACTGTCAGTCATCGTGGTTTCAACCTAAAATTGGGGTTCTGTGTGAGCATGACTGATACTTATATAATGTGTACACAGTGTTTTTTTTACTATTTTTCCGAAGACCATAAGTAATGAAAAAAAAACTGAATTATAAACTGTTACTGACGAATAGTGTGAATGAATCATGTAACCAGTTTTTATTTCTTCGGGAAGAAACGTAGTTGTATTAAGTCTTACTTACCTAGTTTTTATATTTCTTTGAAGTACCTACCTATGTAGCTCTAGTAGCATCACTGAACTTTAGAAGCAATAGATACCTATATAAATATAAATTGCAGTCAACATTGTGTTTTTTCAGTATACCTTATGGACGCCAATATGGATGTCGATAAATTTCTTAGTCGAGACGATTTCATGCTGCTTACAGCAGCAGAATGGCCGTGGAAAATCACACATTTTATATTAAGTGCAAACTGTGTCAACTGTGGATTATATACTAATTCATCTTTACCGAGTCACTTCACCATATATAAAAGAAATATGGCCCAAATGTTAAATGAATTATTTTTCTGGTGTCGGGGTTGCGATTTTATGGCTATTTATGACCATTATCCTTCCGATGAATGTCGGCTTTGCAATTAAATTTAATAACATTCTCATACATAAAAAAATCTATTTATAAAGCAACTCTGACCATAAAATCTAGAAATTTTGTTCACACAGTAAGCCCAGCAAATCCAGCGCCATACCTACACATTAATGTCTTTCAGGGGATTCCCCGCACTATCTCGCTCATTCAACCGGCCCTACCTTGCGCCCCGCAACGCTAATCCTTGAACTCGAACACGCGTCAGAACGCGCTGTTTCGCACTCGGGATAGGTAGTGCTCGTTTTGATTAGTTCTATATCAAAATAAAATTAAGAAAAATACGCTACTCTGCTTCCTGAACTAAGGAAAAAGGTACCTAATTATTTAAATAAATGTTAAATGTAATGTGTTTACCTATTTGTTTTAAATTCAAACTCTTTAAAGATAAACATTTATTTCAGATGCCGTTCAAAATAGTGCAGACGATTGAAAGAGGCAAAACTTTTCTGACCTGTGTACCGAGTGCCTGGGAAAATGAGAGTTTATTGCTATGGCCAAGAAAAGGCTCTAAAAAACTACAAAAAAATGAAAACTCGCAACCTGGTGATGATTGGATTAGTACGCCATGTCAACTAAAAAGATACAACTTGACCTACGATCAAGCTCAAATAGAAATGGTCCGTATGCAGCGTGAAAGCGATACTGAGGAAGAGCGATTGCCAAAAAAGCGACGTCATATTGACGTTGATCTGAACGAATTGGCGGTGCAGTACATCACGGTAATATTTTAAACGTTATTTAATTAAAACAACATTTTTTTTTCCTAGCCCTAAAGTAGGTTTACTGTAATTGCTGCTCTTTGTCATTTTGTGTGTTTTTGCCTTCACTCATCGTCGTAACGGATAAATCGATTTGTATGTTTGGTATGGAGGAAGCTTATACACTGAATTAAAAAATAGACTGTTTAATCTTTACGTATACCCCATACCTCACGTGGGTGTCGTAAAAGGCGACTAAGGGTAGTACCGGAGAACGGGCAGCAGCGTTCTCTATGCATTCCACCACCATACCATACTGCGATCGCCAACCTGCCTGCCAAGCGTGGCGATTATGGCAAACCCCCCCCAAGAATGGAACCGGTCGAAGTGGAGGTGCCTGGGGGAGGCCTATGTCCAGCAGTGGACGTCTTTCGGCTGAAATGATGATGATGAATCTTTACGTAATCCATACTAATACTATAAAGCGGAAGAGTTTGTTTGTTAGTTTGTTTTTATCTCAGGATCTACTGGTCCGACTTGAAAAATTTTTTTATTACCTTTTCACGACTAAATGGCTGAACGGTTCGTAATGAAATTTGGCAAGGAGATAGACTATATCCTGCCGAGGGACATGTGATTTTTTTTTTTTCACGCGAACGAAGCTGCGGGCAACAGCTACATAGTTTAATATAAAACCATTTACTAAGTAGCTATTTATTATGTAACAAATTCTATTAAGCAGTTGTATTAAGAGCGTTTATCCCACTCGGGCTGGCAACATCGAATTTTTAGAGGTACTTTGTGATTATTTTATTTAATTTAAATCAATGTAGAAAGAAGAAGAAGTAGAAGTACATGGCTGAAAATGAATAAAATTTGTTTATCACGAAAAACCTCTACAAGTTCCACGTTGCCAGCCCACGTGGTATAAACGCTCTTAAATTGTTTTTCACTTTTTTTAGAACAAAGAAAATATTTCACCGGTGGCAACGTTTCCCGAACCTGAGATAGACCTGGCCCAATACCCTGAAGTTTGCGTGCCTGTCAATATTACAGAGAATCAAGCAGAAAGCTCAAATTTTATAACCTCGGACACTCCATTCATCGTGGAACAGGACACAGCGTCAGAAACGTTATATTTACTTAGCCAAAATCCACCACTAAAATCCAACTTTGAGGAAACTGTTCTCAAACGTTTGGATAATATTGAAAGCACGCAAGAAAAAATTATGTATCAATTATCTCAAGTTAGTACACAAATCGATGCATTTCTCAGACAGAGCCAACAACAAAAAATAAACAGTCAAATGGGGTTCAAAAAAATCGATAATATTGACGAACTTCAAAACTTTAATGATAAATTAAAAAATAAAGAATCAGTAGACATCTTCAAAGAAAAACTATCTTTGGTTTGTGGCTCTGGAAAGGGTAACGGTCTTAACAATTGTTTTGTACTAATAGAAGTCATGTTTACTCGTCGATTCATGACAGAATGCTCATGGGCAGGTGGCTCTAAGAAATCTGAAATTAAAAAAAATTGTTTCAAAGCTCACACCCGGGTAATTAACTTGTTTTTTGAAGTCATTCATCACTCCGATAACAATTTCACATTATTGGAGTGCGAAACATTTTTTAAAAATATTTTAAGGAATTCCGAGAGACGATACGCTGCCAAAATGTTGAGAGCCTCAGCTACAAAAAAAAGAAGTAAAGGAAAAGGCATAAAGTCTAAAACTACTATCATGCAAGACAATGATTCTGCTATTCAAACAAACTTTACAGATAGTGAATTGGCAGTACCAGCTCAGGCTGTCGTGATGGATGGCACACCATCTAGTCTGACTCATTGCAGTGAATAGAGCAGTGTAACCTCTAATGTTTATTAATATAATTATATTACAACTCATTATTAAGAGGGTTTATCCCTCGCGTGCTGGCAACGTCGGCTTTGTAAAGGTTTTTTGGGATTATTTCACTAAATTTAATAAAGGACTATATATTTTTATTAGAACCTGGCATGTTCTAGATCGTTGTATTTTATAATTATTTTTAACATTTACTCTAGTAAATAAAAATACAACGATCTAGTGCATGGTTTTAAAAATATAGTAAGTACATACTTTGATTTTTTTATGAAATAATCACGAAAAACCTCTATAAATGCGACGTTGCCAATCCGCGAGGTATTACTTTTAAAGTTTCTATTTTAACTTTATCTGACATGTTTCTAGATTTTATTAAATTAAGTGCTGTTGTCATATTCTTTTTCTTAAGAAAGATTTTTTTAAGTTGCTAAAACAGAGGCAATAATTTTGTTACATAATTATCATAATCGTTAATGGTTTTGTATTACATGTTTATTTGATTGTGATTTTTATAGGTATAGTTTTAATATTATATCGTTTAATTCAACTATACGAATGGAAAAGGATAAATAATAAATAATATTATTTTTCTGTTTTAATAAATATAAATTTGTTGTAAATTTTTATAATAATATGATAACATTAGAGTTTAATAGCAATAAAACAAAACTAAGGGCTGATTTTTTAATAGTCAGATAACTTTTATCTGAGATATACAGGGCGGACAAAAAGTCGTGGATCAAACAAAATAGGGAGATTAAGGAGGTCATTTCCAACAAAAATTTTTTTTACAGCATGGCCACAATTCAATTGCCCTAAAAGTTATGAATATTTTTGTATACCGAGTTATTTTACAATTAGACTAATTAAAAAAAATGTGATATAAAACAATAAACCAAACGGTGTTGTGTTATTACTTGATAATGTATCAGCACTACAAAAGTTCTATTGCGGCCCTGGGTACCAAATTTCAAGAGTAATTAATATTTTTTCAAAAATTTTGAAGCGTTACCAAAAATGATTTCTCACTTTAAAAGCGTTGGAAATGACCTCCTTTATCTCCCTATTTCGTTTGATCCACGGCTTTTGACCACCCTGTATATTATCTATAGAAAATTCTGACTATTAAAAAATCAGCCATAAGATTCCTGTTTTATACTAGCTTTAAATTGAATATTCCTGTGAAGTGAATATTCTAACATTTTATGTTTTTGACATTATTATTTTCGAGTACCTAGGTATCTACCTGATATTGTATAAGCTGAGTTAATTATGTGGGTTGATTTTAACGTGAGATCCAAGACTGATAGAAAAATGAGAAATGAAAGGTTTTTCTTTTTTAGGTCAAAATAAAGAACCATCTAATTAATAAAGATTTTTATTTATATACCACCTGCGTAAATAACCTTAGGAACTAGTAAAATGTCTTTATTATACAGTATGTAATAATGGCACAAAATAAGTTGTTGAGTTGTAAGAGATCGAGATAAGTTTACACTTTATTGCGTCAACTCTGAATAATCTTTGAATTTTGTTCATGTGCTTAGTTTTGCATTTATATATGTTCAAATATGAAGATTTTATTGGAGTTTTAAAGACGTCCTTAATAGGTTCAACACGATTTCCACAAATAATTATGCCATTGTCTCCATTTTCTAAAGACTCAATTTCAATAACTTGGTTTTCTTTGTCTAAAAACCATTTGTCTTCCTTACGTGGACACAAAATAAAACTTTGTAAATGAAGGATTTTCACATTTTTGTTGTGAGTTAAAAATGGAGCTTTAAAGATGTCTGTCTTAAAGTTCTGCAGTTCTATATTGACTTTTTCATTAATACGTTTAGCTACTTGTTCAAGAGGTCTGTTACCATGTCTTATCATTTTTTTTATAGAATACAACTGATTCTCAAATGGATATGCACTAAAATCTTGCAGTTTTCCAAATTTTTTGACTTCATCAATAATGTGACATAAATTGTGCACGTTGCTGGTCATGTAACACTCACCATATATATCTCTAAAATATTCTAGGAAGTTGTTCAATAACGAATCAGCTAGGTCTAATAAATGGAAATATTTTTCGTTGGAGCAAATCGTAATTGCACAAAAAAAGCATAAGAAATGTTGATAAGCATCTGAATGTAATGTATATTTCAAGATTATGAATCCAAGATAGTACAAAAATGTGCGATATTCTGAGCCCTTCCAAAAGCATAAATGGTCGAGACCTCTGACAGATCGGTGGATTTCTCGTGGCATTTTGCAGTTTAATAAAAAATTTGTGACAATACCAATATCCGTGCTTCTCCACTTAGTATCTTTTTTAAATTTTCCATCTTTCCATCCAGTAAGAAGACGTTTCATTATTCCTAAATCCAATAAATGTAGCGCATCTCCTACTACAATATCTTCTACCATATCAATAGGCAGTTCTAATAGAGGTGATTCAGCTTTATGGTGCTGCCCATACTTTTTCGCTCGAAAACCTTCGTCGTTTCTTTTAGGGCATCCAATTCTTGGGAACACAACGGTGTTGGATTCGTACGAATACTCTCCTTCTACTGTACATTTTAGACACCCATTTTTCCCGTTGTAATTGCACACACCTGCAAAATCAATTTAAATTTAATGTTTATTCATTAAAAAAAAAAAAATGCAATTATTTATTTATATTTACACAATTACATTTTATTTTTATTTGTTTATTCTTATTTCATTGCATACTGCACCGGTCGACGTCATCACGTCAACGCCAGCTGTCGCTGAAAACCAGCGCTGGGGCTCTGTCTCGTATGGGCTCGCAGCATTATGCTGAGCGATGGCCGTTTTGCGTGGATGTGACTATTTTTTAATCCACTGATTTTTGGTTTAAAACAGTTTTTTAACAACAATAGATGTGACGCATATTTTTCCCCCAACTTGTTCTTTTATTTTGTGTTAGTTCTATTTCTTTTCATCATGTTTACAGTAAATAAACGTATTTTCTTTCTTTCTAAGACTAACTAAACTATAAAAATAAAAACTAAGAGAAAAAAGAGAGTCGGAGAGAGATAAATATTTGGATCAGGGCTAGGCTAGGCTACATAGGCTATATTTTATCCCGGAATTTCCACGTGAACGGAAATTACGCGGGTGAAACTGCGAGGCGTTGCTAGCTGGCAATAAAACAATAATACTAGAATTAAACTTACCCTTGATCATAGCCCGAGCTGGAGAGTCACATATAAAGGCCCGTATTTTGACGCCTACTATTTTTTCCTTTCCATTAATAACGATTAAGATGCCATCTTTTAGTAGTTTTTTCATTTCATCTACAAACATTCTTAGATAACCATTTAAATCATATGGTTTATTATGGCCTGAATAAATTCCTACAACAATGGGTCGCAATTCTGGTATTTCATAAACGTTGCATAAAATTGGCCATAATTGAAGTTTTGAACTTTTAAAAGCAGGCAGGCCGTCTATGTTTATGTTCAGTGAAATGATGGGTAGATTGCGATCAATTTCTATCATTTGTAGGTAGTGTTTCAGTGTGTTTGTCAAACCGTTGTGCCAGTACTGTCCAGTGCCCACGGGATAAGTTGTAACAGTCTTCTCTGTTTTAAGAAGCGTTCGGGGATCGTTAGGTAATATATTTGGTATTCTATTGTTAATTAATCGTACTAAATTTTTTGTTGCTTCATGCGAAATATTATAATTAATGGCCCAATTTTTCACGCCGTCACGAAATTGTTGGTCTTTTTCGAATGTTGAATCATTGCTTGAAGATTCAGAAAAAATGCTGGAGTAAGAACTCTCTTCAGAAATAATATCTTTGTAAGACACATTTTGTACGGAACCGTTTCCCATAATTGTGATTCCAACTTGATTTTGGCTACTAGCACTGCTTTGATTGTTTGATGATGACGAAGTTGCTTTTTCAAAACGTCTATTAACTTCTCTTCTATAAGTTCCACTGCGTTTATATCTTTTCCAATTCTTTAAATCCATTTTTTTGTTTTTAGGGCAGAATGCACGTCGCATTAATTCCGTATCAAAATGTCTGAATATTGTTGTAAAAGCAAGCCAAGAATCCTTTTTGGGACTTGGCTGTCATTTAATAGAAACATTTATCTACATGTATGTGCCACTTTTGCGTCATTATAGTGATAGATACCCATTTATAATACCAACAAGCGCATTGCTAGGCACCAAAAAAGTTGTTATCCAATAATTCTGCTCTATTAAAGTGTCTGTGTGATATGCTTATCGATAAAATTATAATATGCATTTAAAAATTATTATAATACACTTACGTTCTATTAGCGTGCCCTGAAATTAGACTACATCACAAAAACACTCTATTGTAAAGTCTTTGTGACTACTAACGCACACGTACTATAGCAGCGATCTGAATATCCACAATATCACAATATCGCCCTGTAGTTGAGTGTTCAACACTGCTATAACGAAACTACTATTGCAGTTCATTTGGAACCCTTATTACGTTAATCAGATAAATAAAGGCATCTGTTAACAATTTTATAGAGCAATACTATTATGTACTAGTTATATTAATACTTGCTACAGTACTTGACTATAACGGTTGTATAAAATGGCGTAGTAAACGTTTACATTCTTTGTTTATAGGTATTTTTAGCTCTCTAAGCATTTAGAGCAATAATGTACTGTCGAACGCTTTTATACAACACTGTGGCACCGCTAAAACCTTAATAAATCGTTTATAGATCTTTTTAGAGTTATGAGCTAAAATAATAGGACTGAATTGCTGGTTGGGCTACGTGTAAAATACTGACATTCTACTACATCCGGTTAGACTGGAAGCCGATTCCAATACAGTTGAGAGAGGCTCAGCAGATGATAACAATCGATCTTTCACCAACGAGTTTAGTGAATTTTAACATATTCTAAAGATACCCTGTGAAAATATTACGTTTCGGACATACACAGTAACATATACACAGCACTGCCCCCTCATAGTTACCTACTTATTTATTAATAAAATAACTGCACCATGATGATACTTAAACGCAAGGCAACTACCATAAGGCTCCTCAGACCATTACACACCTAAACAATCATCATTTACTACAATTTTCTGTTAATATTTAACATACAACACTAATCGGTTCAACTACAAAAAAAACACCCTATCGAATTTCTCCGAAAAATAGTTGCACACACATTTAGATGCTAGCAGTCCTTCATCAAATTTAACGGAGTCTGACATCCTTGTTCCTGAGAGGATACAGACTCCTGCAGATTGGATAGATACCCTGTACATACAGTATTTATAGAATATACATTTGGTGGTAGCTCAGGAGCAAGTACTACCGAGGAAAATTCTAATCTAAAATAACAATGTGTTGCGCTTGAAGATATAATTCAATTAGATGTCATTTTTGAGGCACAAACGACTACAGCAACTTCGTTGCTATTAATATCCCAAAGCATTAAATTAAATGTTCATGAGCAGACATTATTCTAAATACCAATAGACGCACGAATGCTGGAAACACATTATTATTTGAGGAATGGCGCGCTTATCGCGCCTTCCGAATAACAGTAGGTACCTACGCAAAGGGAAAAGGTTTGCTCAAAAAAGAATCTTATTCTTACATTTTGTAAACGTTGAAAGTATCTCTGAGCTGTACTAAATATTTGTATTTCTTTGCGACTTCTCTTTACAAAAATGAACTTTCTTTAAAAAAAACTATATTTTCTTAAAATGAAAAGAAGAAAGTAGGTTTATCTATCAACATTGAACTCGTATACAATTTTTTGTGACCGTGCCGCCGCCAAAACCAACCGCTAAGGAGTTCTCTTGTGAAGAGGCGATTCAGGCTGCAGGATCAAGTCATGCGTAGTACTATAAAAATGTATTGTCATCAGAACCAACATTGTGTGCAAAATTTTAAAGTAGTATATAATTGTATGTTGTAGATGTCTGATTGTCAGGATTAATTCCGTTAGGCTCGTACATCATGTGGGCAGAAGATAGGTTTCGTGCAATGAAAATGCACTGGGTGCGAGACACCGTTTTTATCAAACTAACAAATTACTTGAAATTACAACTTAACACAATAACACTGGGCACAATAAATCGGGTACAGTTCTAAGACGTCTCAACTCCGCTGCGATCAGACACTGAATGTCGTACTCGCCTCGAGCTGTAAACTTCACGGCTCCGTGGAAGCACGCTTTGGTGTTACTTGTAAGTAGGTCGCGTGATGTCACCACTGGCGTACTTGCGATTAATTTTATGTCCGTACCAATGACCGGAACCGGCTTACATAATAAAGAATATTCGACTCTATTCTATTTTGGCGAAATCATCATCATCATCATTTCAGCCGAAAGACGTCCACTGCTGGACATAGGCCTTTAGGGGAGGCCTATGTCCAGCAGTGGACGTGTCGCCACATTGACCGGTCCCGTGCGTCTCGTCTCGTTTGGTGAAATGTGGGCTTATTATTGCCGTGGCATATTGAGTTTGATGTCCTTTCCCTTTCCTTCTTTTATTTTCCTAAAACATGATACCGTTGCTGCCAATCTGCCAATACTCTTTCCCAGCCGCTGACAGACAGCTGAATAATAAATCATACAATAGAAGTCGCCGCGCGGACGTATAAAATCCGATCAACTTTTTAACTGAACATCACAATGTTCAAATATTCTGTCTGTGAAAACGTTACGTACTGAAAATTAACTTATAGATTTTAGTTGTCTAGTGTATTTAGTTACAAAATAAAAGTTACACTTTGTCATTGTTCAGTAACTTATCATATCCTCCTCTACGATGATCAGGCCATTTAAGTCAACACCAGCTTTTAGCTGATTAGTTTAAGCTTTCTAGTTAATTTGTAATTACCACGATAATGTTTGCATTGTTAGGCTAACCTGCGATAGCTTTGATAGCTACGTTCAATATCCTCAAGCAATACAATTCAACAGATAATTACACATTCACATAATTAATTACATATATTGAACTGTATGGTCTAGTGATCTAGTCAATGAAAAGGCATAAAAAATTAAAAAAACTTAACTGAAAATGTTACAATGCATATATATATATTATTGATCGTGACTACGATACTGTACATACGCGCGAAAAACATTACCGTCCTTCTGGGTCAGTCGGGAAAATAAATATATTAATCATAATATTATGAAAAATCTGAAGTCAATGCACGGTTACAAATTGGTCCTTTCCATCTTTTAAAAAAATCAAACAGTTATATTTTATGGCGATCAAAAAAATGTATATTCCAAGGGTATCATGTATTTCCACAAAGCAATGCGTTTGGTGGAACTGATTTGAACAAGAAGTTGGAGTGTTTATTGGATTAGTAGGCACAATGGTACAGGTTGGTTGGGGCGGTCGGGGCCCAGTGTCAACGGCTCCCACCAGTTCTAGCTTGTAGATTCGCACCCAGCCAGGCGCAATACTTTGTGAAATTTCTTTCATCACCACTGCTTCCAAACGGTGAAGGAAAACATCGTGAGGAAACCGGCCTGTCTGAGAACCCAAAGTTCTAAAATATGTTACATCAACCGACCCGCACTGGGCCCGCGGGGTGGATAACAGACCATACCCTCTCATAGAAAGGAGGCGTGTGTCCCAGCAGTGGTAACCTTTAGACCGATCATGCTGCTATAGATTAACGAACTAAAACAAAACCAGTTCTTACTTTTAGCACTGTATAAAGGCTTGTGACGTTACCACGGTTTTATCAATTAGAAACGACTGGTAAATATGAGGAAGCAAAAGAATATTGTTGTACAGGTTCCAATAATGACATGCCGCGCAAACTATTTTAATTTTTCAACCAAAAAGCCAAGTCTTTGTAAACTGTAAACTCTCACCGGCGTCATCATACTGCAATGTGGGTGTAAGGTGAGAAAACAAACTCAAGAGCTGCGAGTAGGTATTAACTGAGATTTATTGGCATAAATGTTTCCTAATATACGGGGTGGAAGCCAGGAACACGAATTCAGTACATCATTCTGAGCTCCCCCCCCCCCCTCCCCACATGAGCAAAATGTACACAGTCAAAATGTATGGAAGAGCTGTTTTTTTTTAACCGATTAAAAATTTCAATGTGTACGATGATGTACTAATTACGTGGTAACCGTTTTCGCGTCGGTGTACCGTCCACCCCATATAGTGGCTACATGTTAGGCATAGTTATACAATAGTATTTAATGTTTATAAAAGAGACACCTTACAGAGCGTCTTGTTCTAAATTTAAAGAATATTACCATATAGACCTAATATAATATTATAGTCCATATATGGACACACATGGTGTCCACACTCATATTATTTAAACATACCAACTTATCTATAACATCTATAGCTACTACAATACAACACCGCGGGTTTATAAGTTTTTTAATCCCCTAAATTCTATTTGCATATTTTACTATCATATCACAATATTGATACAAAAGTATGAGAAAACTTAATATACGTGCCTTTTGTTTACTGCAATCTTCGCTATTCAAGCTTGCTTGTTTGAGTGCGTTTACAAGCCAAATGCCACACATAAAGGGCATCGTTAGAAGGTCAGACTTCGTTCCGTGAGTTCATTATAGTCACAAAATGCTCACGGAATACTAAATAGACGGACTTCATCAATCAAATGAAAACTTCTTGTGCTTACTTTCTATGTTTTGGATTCGGATTCAGGTAGACCGTAAATAGAATTTGTAAACTAAAATGAGTGATAATTATACACCATTGAGTAAAAAAAAACTTTTTTAAACAATTACCTGCAATCATGTTTTTTGCTTTTTAAAACAGTAGGTACCAGTTCGTGTGGAGACAATCCTAGGTCTAACATCAGGCCCGCTCTGCCAAATATACGGGTTGTAAACGATTCTTCACGAAGCCGTTAAAAAAGCATTCGGTACATGCGCAAAAATTATTGCTGGGAACCGACTTTTTTTGTGTCAAAACTCACTGTTTACGGTAGCGCTCAATGTGACGCACTCAAAACATTGTGCTGGGTGCATCGAATATTACATTGCATGGAGGTATTTAAAGTAAAGTTGGTAACAAATCTTTTATTTTTTTTAATGTATGATAATGTTAGAACTCATACCTTCAATATCTTCGTAACTAGAAGATTCCCAGGAATGGTCTGGAACAAAATAAAATTATCACAATGACGGGGAGAAGAAGTAAGAAGAAGGATTCGTTAAGGGTATTTTTACACCTTTTATATTATTTGGTAGTTGTCGAAACTTATAGGCCAAAACAAAGTGAATAAGTAGATAAAAGCTCGTTAAAACACCTTTTCCAAACTTTGCAAACACGATAACACCTTATAATGTTATGTTACTGGTAGGTGTGTATTTGTCAGGAAAATATATCACATTTTTTTTCTTTGTCTTTACAATTGTAGCAATATAATTGTATTTCGCAAATAAGCAATATAATATTGCAACCTTTGCTAGTCTAATAAAAAGATGTCAATTTCCACTTCTGCTATTACACGATTTCATTTCATAGAGCTAAGCTAAAATTTGTTGCATTCTGCGAAAATGTATACCTACTGTCAATTTTAATATACAATGTAAATAATTTTTGCAAACAAACTTTTTTCGCTGTTTGTGCATACATTAATAGCATTTCTTATATCAAAATATGAAAAATGTAATCCACTTCTTATAACTTTAAAATACAAATATTTGCTTCAGAAAATTGGCTGTCCTCCTCTTTGATAGTCTCAAACATTCTACACAGTAAGTAAATAACACAAAACATCAAAATAAGATCCTTCTAAAACTTCTATGTAATGTTGGATAGACTTGTACATAAAACTTTTCGATTAAATTTAGCGAAACCGAAACGAGGAAACAAACATGAGGCATTAAATTATCGTCAGCTACGCCGTAGCCGCGTAGCCGGTGCTACGGCAACCGCTACGAATTAGTGGCCAAGAGATACTTTCGAGTTCGTTTATACATACTTAAGTGTGAATTGTGTGAATGTATCGTCACCAGTTTTTTAACTTATTGTTTGGCATCAAATTCTCAGAAAGCTTACGGTTTGATCCAACAATAGCATGGCGTAATTTTATTAAGTCCACAAAAGGTCCCGAATAAAGCAATCAATCTCTGATATTAATCCATAAATTCTTAAAGCCACGATAGAATTTTAAGTAATCTTTCCTGCTGCGCTGGCGTTGGTAGAGCTTAGGTCGTGAGACCGACTTATTTAAAAAACTACTTGTTTATTTCAATAAGAAACATTAAGAAAATATTATTTGAACTACTCACTGCAGTGTGTCAAAACTCGAAACAATGTCACTCAAAATGAGACGAACACACGCACAGACGATGAACAAATACGGGCTCACCACAGTTAATTTGTGTCATCCAACAATGCACGTCGCAACACTATACGTAAACATAGCCCGCAACGCAAATCGGCCAGTTATTACTATTTTTAACTCGTCGGCAACCGGTTTCCGAGCCACCATCAATGCTTTCGTGTGTGCCGCGCGCTCCTTTGCACTACGGAAATCTGAGGAAGCGCATGTTTATTGCTTCCTGACCGAGTCATGGTGTATTTACATTTGTTCGTTCTTCCGAATTCGATTGCCTTTTTGGAATTCGGGCGACCACGTGTAAATGACCAGGGCCGAGTAAGCCCGTCTTCGAACAAGCTCGTCACTCACGTGATCGTTTCACCCGAATTCGGAACTAATTTTCCTGTCAGTTCGATCAAAAGCAGTGATTGAACTGACTCCGAGTAACTTCATTCTAACTACTCGAAGTCGTTAGCTTGGAGACCATTGCTATGACCTGTGTAAACAATGCATCGGGAGACCGAATTAGAGTAAAGTTATTTGAACACCTGAATATGGACCAAGTGTAATCGCGCCATTACGCGGCCGACGACAGTTCATCAAGCAACCATCCTGTCTCAATTTCTTAGCAGGTAGAAGCGGAGTTGCGCCATAATGGTTCACGTCAATTCAAGCATGCCTTCATAAGAATTATAATACCTAAAGAAATGGAACGTTAGCGTTGTGCGTGCTCATGCATAGTTGTGCGATTACCGCGACAAAGCGATATCGATTTAGAGCTAAACAGTCTAATAAAACAAAAACCTATCGTTTGACTGTACCACAGTGCGTAGTATTTTGATATACTAGCGAAAGAGGTTCATGGGTGTACTAATCCACAGGAAAGTTTGCCTTCAGCCATTCGACGGAAGCCAAGCTTATTTGGTGGAGGCTCTCGATATTAAATAACTTGGAAGGATCGGCCGCCGCGCCCTTGAAGGCAGGCGCTGAGTGGTCGGACAAAGCTAAGTGTCACGCGGAAAGGAATATTAACTTATTTTATAGAATAGACGCCGTTTTATGCGAGCCCTTAAAAAGGCTGGAGGAAGCCTTTTCCTTGTCAGTTTTAAACCACATTTTGTTCGGTATGTGAAAACCATGTATTATTGAAACTCCTATAGTTTACTTGTCAACAAACATTCGTTGTAGTAGTTAAACTTATAATATTTATTCTGATTGTTGCATGTCGTAGATTTGGTTTTATTTTAATGTTGTGTGTGTAGATAGTGTCAAGTTAACTTAATTTTAGTTCAATTATATAATTACACTACAAACAGTGTTTACACATCTAACATAATACCCACACAAAAAAAACCTGGTAACGATCACAAGCCTAATCTCAAACCTGACCGAGATGAAGTGTTCGATTGTCAAGGCCTTCGCACCCCACTATTGCTTACATTAAGCCGCAAAGTTTTGCAATCAACTTAGCTTAGGAAATGGAAATCTGAGATGATAGTTCCGTAAAGTTGTCATTAAATCTGAGTAAGTTCGTTAATAAATAACGACGCGATTGATCTCAAACTTACCACTCTGAAGGCAATGATTATTTCATACTTACCAATATGGCAGCAGGAGCTAAGAGTTTCATCGCTAAGTACAATTCTTGATCCGACTTCCTAGGTCTTTTTTAAAATAGATGCTAGAGTCACATAGATAACATGAACATTAACATAGATGATTGATGATGATAGATAATGCATTACTTTCATGCATACCATGCAAAATGACTGGTGTTTTCCGTAATTTGACGTTAGCTTTAGGGCACTCCAATACTAGCATACTACGACACCCCGATATTGTTCAGCTACACAGACTAATGGCACTATAAATAAGTTTATGTTTGAACTTATATTCGAATTTCTCAAACTTTGATTGCAATATAACGGGTTTGAGTCTCTGACGTAACATATACAAGTCTCATGCGCATTTTATTAACATGCTCTTGTATTATAGGGTAATCTGGAGCTATCAGATCTACTAGCAGAATACTCAAGGACCGGTGTGCCGGACCTCCGAGGGTTCTGCATCGCCAACATTCCCGAAGAAGCTTTCGAGTACCTGCACTGGGCAGAATCAGCAAACAACGTGGAAGAATTTCTTGATTGGAAGAGTAAGTACCTACTGCACTTATCATTGAATGCGAGAAAGGATTAGGAAGTAGCGATGCGTGTAAGCTCGATTCTGAATACTTTTATTTATTTATTTATACTTCTTGTACATGAGTGGTACACAGGCCTACTTAATGCCAGAAGGCATTCTATACCAGTAAACCTTTAGGATAGATGGAACAGCATCGTGATAGAGTACTTTTCACGCCGGGAAAGAACTTACTGGATTGCTAGAAAAGTGTAATTGTGCTGTAGTGTATCGCTCGCTAGATCGTTGAAAGCAAGAGAGACTGTATAGTACGATTACAGCGACACGAATACCGATAGTCAGTGCACTAGTCGTTGACTTTGAGTGTCCAGTATTTTTTGTAAAGTATTGTCTCTTACTTTTATATCTATTTTTTGGCACATCATTATCATATGCATCTAACACTCTCTTCATAAATCATTTGTAATAATACATTATAATCAAAGTAAAAAAAAACAACATCAACGGATTATATCCTTTAATGCTTTAACTTCGACGTTATAAAAAACTTCGACATAATTCTCAAGATCGAAGTCAGATTTGAAGTAATCTGATTGAACACGAGTTGGTTTCGGTATACCAAACTTGCTACGGATATTGTGTGGGTAGACATCATAGGTATATTATGATGTCAATTTATGGTCGAAAATATTTCGTTGAATAACTCTGTCTGATAAACTAAATTAAGAAGAATTAAAATATGGCTGAACTTTAATGTATCGTAACAACTATTCGCAAATTGACGAGAAGAAGCACACCATCGTGAGAAGTGGAAGGAATGGGAGAGACTTTTGCCCACGAGTGGGATAATAAGAGCTAACTCATATTTTCAAAATAAAATTCTGTTCTATCCTATCAGCAATACTTATAAAACTTCTAGACGCGGAAAAATACGAATTATCTGAACTACAGACAAATATTACATTATATCAGCTAATCAAATAACTATTTGTGTAAGTTGACTAACAAACGGGCAACAATACTGTGTAATTGACTATAACTCTGAACAAGTATCGATAGATCTTGGAGCGGGCACACAGCCCGGCTGCCGGCGCTGGCTGGCACGATTAATGGAAACACTCCTGACCCACTAGCATATGCAATCGGGTAAATTTTACTCCTAATATTTTTACAACTGTACGGACACTCCTACTTCTAGAGTTTTACATAATTAATAATATCATTTTGTGATTTTATTTTATTTTATTTATTTGGGTCACCAACAATTGAATACACTGCTTCAAACATATGAGATACATTCAATAGAGTCACAGACAAGTGTATCAACCTCTTACAGGTAAGCACATCATGCACTACTTATTTGTCGTTGAGTGCCTACTTAAAATCAGATGAGTACCTAACTACTCACCGCACACAACTATGGTTTTTAAATACATAATTTAAATTAAATTTAAATCAAATAGAATGAAAATGAAAATCACAGTCAGTATCAGAATTAAACTCGAAATTAAAGTCAAAATCAAAATTAAAATTAGAATCAAAATCAAAATCAAAAATAAAAACAAAATTAAAATTAAAATAAAAAAATCCAAATTAAAATCAAGAATCAAAAACTTTAAATTAAATTAAAAAAAAAAATCAATTAAATTAAACATACATGCAAGCCTCAACACTATAAAAAAAAATAGTGATTTGATAATACAGTCCCATTTTTTGCTTAAAATATTCTTTATTTTTCCATTTTTAGTTGTAAGTCCATGATATGAGACCAACTTGAGACTATATTCTTAAAAAAAAACCAAGTATTTTCCAAGTCGGTTCAGGCGTCTTCGAGTAATCGGTGAACACAAATAAAATAAAAAAAATCCGACGAATTGGGAACTCCTTTTTTGAAGTCGTTTAAAAATAGGAAGCACTCTTTAAAAATAGAATTAGGTACCTGTACTTTAGATTTATTTCAGTTGATTCCTCGTAATTCAGTAAAATTCTGCTATCGTACACAATGTGCCGTATCCTAAAGAGCGCTTCCTGAAACCTCCCGAAAAGTGTTATTTTTTATTCACCGCAAAATCTCCGCCCGAGTGTTTTGTACCTAAGTAATCTTAAAACAAATAAAATGTTTTCTGAGTGAGTATTTCGAGGCACATTCACAATTTTGTACGTGTACCTCCAACTTATTAGAGCCGGTATGTAATATTCATGAATGTCAGGCCGTTTCCTATGTGCGTCTTCAAATCTGATGTGGGTGTAAGCTGATTCGACACTACGAGAAAATTTAACTGCGACGAACTTCCTGATTGAGAATGCCGTATGTATGTTCATGTACCTACATATGATTGAGTTGTGGTTCAAGCTCAATTTTCGTAGTGTTGTGCTAATTCATTCATCCTGTCCTTCTAAGAACTATCAATGTTGAACACGCTTATCGTGAACATGAATCTTGCGATAATTTTTTTCTTAACCTTCTAGTTACGGAGACATTGGGGGTTAAAGTTCCGATATTTTTTTTTTAATACAAGTTTTTAATGTAATAGCTTTATTTTAAATATCTGCACCACCCCCGTACTATTCAAAGCATCCATCAGCACAATGTTTTGAGTGCGTGACATGGAGTCCTACCGTAAAACGTTGTTTTTCACCCCAAAAAAAAGTCGTTTCACAGCAATAACTTTTGCGTAGAGTTACTTAGTTTGATGTACAGAATACTTATTTGACGGCTTCGTGAACGGTCCGTGTACACCATGTATGTAGTTGTCCGGATGACAACACTATAATTTGGTATCTTGGAGCTGATCTGGTAGATAGTGGAATTCTTCATTGACCCCTCGAGTTTCGGGTCATATGATTCCAATACATCTTGAGTTTTGACGAGTCCAATATTTTTCACTTGGTGTCGAAGGTCTGATGAGCGAGCTTGGACATAGATAGAGGAACTCAAAATATGTAATTTTTTATATTTAATAAAAACACGTTTTTTTTTTGTTTTTTTAAACTACTTTGTTATGGGTCTTTATTTGTGTAAACGCCATATTTGAGTAATACTGTTTGAACAATAAGTAAGTCTCATACGACTAGTTAACTATTCTATTGCAAAAGTAAATAATAAAACGTCACGACTATATATGTATATGCAGCTATAGGAACAACCTATTTCTAATAACCGGACACAACTTTAGACTACTGTCAGCTACTGACAAAATCTTAATGAGATTAACCAATTCCATTAATATTTTGTCAGACCTGAGTTCGAATTAGAAACTGTATGTCCAGTGGCAGTGTAATATTGATTTCACCTGATATATAAAGAAAATCTTAAAAAATACAAAAACTAATAGGTACCTTAAGTAAACAATGGACAACAAAACGAAGTAATTTCAGGGGAATACATAGACAGTGTAGCTACAGCACTCCCAGGGCGCGCCTCGGATCTTCGACGGATAGTTTATTGTTCAAGATGACTGATAGGCATAATAACCGCACATTAAGCCCCTCATTAGAACAGGGTGATTTCGAGACGAGTAACGACTTCAAATAAAAAGCGCGGAAGAGAAATTGTATGAATCAAGACTACTTTTGACACACAAAAAGAAATATAACTCTCATTTACCACCACAGAGGTTTCTGACACGACTTATTTAAATTGTATTTGTGGAAGGCCGGCTCGCTTTGTTGCGGTAATGTGTAAAGGGTCGGCTTAGCCCCGCAGGCCTTGGCATGGCCGGTGAGGCCCGCGTGGCTCGCGTGGCTCGCCTGGCCCGCCTGGCTCGCTCGGCTCGAACATGCGACAACGACGGGCGTCACCGTATAGTGGTGACAAATTATGACATCCCCGTTACTGTAATAAATGTAGCGCGAATAACTCGCTGTTAGCAAGCTTTCATTTCGCTTGCTTATTTTGTTGCGCCTGTCTTCCTGTTCGTTTCTAAGAATTGAGGATATGCGCTTTTTGTAACGTTGTACGAGAGTGTAAACTCACTGTAAGTTTCATTATGGATGGATGTGAATTATTTATGTGTAATGAGCTGAGCATAGCTGCTGCTGACCATATCACACTATGGTTAAGCCCAAAACAAACAAGCTGTAGAAGCTGCCACTTAAAACTACCTTAAAGTATTAAATCTTTCAGACAAACGACGCTGACGCGACTGTAGACTTAGAAGTAAGCATACAATATTTTAGTGCCGACCGGTTGCGTGACTAGAACACATACCGACGTGATTTTTGTAATGAATCGGCCACTCTACTTGTTTCGTAATTATTATTGTATTTTTTATTCGTTTTACCGACACTTTAACTCTGTAATTGTCTAAAATATCTATGAGATCTTAGTTTACCAAAATAGCGGCTAAACTCCAAAATAATTCGATAGGAGCAACCCCAATTTATTGTGTTCCTTTTTTCATGTACATCTCCATGAATCGGCATCAGTATCCATACAGCCTATAACTAACTGTATTTATAGCCAATTGAATATAAACCCGTTGCAAAAAACAACTCTGGGTTGTAAGTCACTGTACTGGGCTTGCGAACGTAAAAAGATCAACGCTAGACGGAATGTCCGTTCTTAGATCGGTAGCTATAAAGTATAATGCACGAATATTTGAAAACTGAACATCACTCTTTTACATAGGTACCTTCTTTCTTGCAGTAAATATCCGAAATAATTTATTTGTCTATACAATAAATACCTATCGACTTATGTCTAAACATAAATAAGGTATTAAGCGAAAACAGCCATGAGCCAGAGACCATCTGTCTAAATTGATTGTTGTTAACGCATCTTTCATACTGCACATTTAATTTTCATGCACTTTTCTATAGTAGCATTATCAGCCTATATATTTACTAGCTTAGTATGCACCTATTTATGTGTATCGGTTTATGTTGTCAAAATAGTATTTTTCTTATTTATTTAGTTGTACTGTATGCTGTCATATTAGACCCAAAGGTTGACTGGTAGAGAATGCCTTAAGCCAATAGTTGGCGAAACGAGACTCAATGTATGAAGATCAAATGCCCTGTTACGAAACGGTACTGTTGTGATGGTATTTTGTTTGGTTTGCATATCGGGAAACATACCCTACGGGATGTAGCATAGCATAATAGCATAGCATAATCAGCCTATTAATGTTCCCACTGCTGTGTCACAGGCCTCCTCTCTATGAGAGGGAATGGGCTATAATTCACCACGCGGGCAAAGTGCGGGTTGGTGAATGATGATAGATGTCACGTCTTCGAGTTTTTGGTTCTAGGACATGCCGGTTACCTTACCATGTTTTCCTTCACCATTTTGAGAGCAGTGGTGATGTAATAAATTACACAAAGTAATACGCCTGTCTATTTCTATCATACCTATAGATGAACTACTCCTGAATTTTTATGTGTAAAACCGACACCCACATCCATACTAATAATTTAAAAAGTAATTCTGTCTATCTGTCAGTCAATACTTTTTTGTTTGCTGCCTCAACAGCTGAACGAATTTTCATTAAAATCCTTTAGCAATTTTATCCCGGTAGTATTTCCTGTGGGATAAATTCCGACCGCTCCGCGAGTGAAGCCGCGCGCAGCAGCTAGTGAGTAGATAAATCGTGAAACACTGCGTTGAATATTCATTCAAAACCATTAGTTACTTTTCAGATACATATCCGATAACAACAAAAAAATACATGATATCTGCGCACATGGTATTTTTATTTTGATTTCGCAATATTCACGTTAGTGCAACATTAACGGATAGATGATCGTACGAATAAGCAGATTTTATTTGCGCTATTTTAGTGTCAGTCCCAGATTAAAAGTTATTCATATTTACTAAGATTTTTCAGTTATGTTCGTATTGTATTGTTTTTTGACTTCAGTATTACACAGTAATATACGGAGAAAAGCTGCTACCCTGGTTACAGTCAATTTTTGCTATAGACAGTAAGTCCATTATTATTGAATAATTGACTCTCCCTAAGCTTTTTTTTATACGTAATCTGTGCGATAATGCCGGCAACTCATCGCAACAGAAATTCAGCTGCTGCTATTTTCTTCTGTTTCAAAAGCAGTCTTTAGAAACCACAAATGGCAGAAAAAAAGGGTTAAGAATTGATGGAGATTATCTGACTCACGCTATGCAGACGATATTGTTATTTTTGCTAAAAAAACTCTATTGATCTGGAAGACATGATAACGGAACTAACACGTGAAACTAAAAGAGTGCGCTAGACGGTTAAACTGAAAATAAAATTTCAAGGAACAGAGAAACTAGGAGTAAAAAAGTATGTTAGGTATAAAACAAAAAGACAGAATTAACAATAAAACTATCGGACAAGAAACAAAACTTATGGATATTTTTGAAAGAATAAGATTACTATAACGATTTTTCTTTGACTTTGACCAGTTAAACATTTAAATAATATTAAATTTAAAATTTAATTCAAAAACCCCCATCGCAACAAAAAAAAAGCGACCAAACATTCGAAAAGTCAATAAAATGGCTGAGCCGGTTTTAATAAATCAGTCTAATTGTAATATGTCATGCCCTTTCATTTGATACCCCACTTGGGTATATTTGAAAAAATTCGATTATTCATCACCACTTTCACCCCCATGTCTAAAATGGCTGAACTGATTTTGATAATACAAGTCTAATTGTAATATACACATTCGCTTTCATTTGATACCCCAGTTAGGTATATTTGAAAATATTAGATTTTTCATCCCCCAAATCTAGTAAATGGCTACACCGATTTTGATAAAACATGTCTAATTGTAATATACACATCATGCACTTTCATTTGATACCTCACTCGGATATATTTGAAAATACTCAATTTTTCATAGCCACTTTCGTCCCCCATAACTAGTAAATTGCTACACCGATTTTGATAAAACGAACCATCGCCAAAAAACCAACTTTCAATTTAAAAAAAACTGCATTCAAATCGGTTCACGCGTTTAAGAGCTACGATGCCAGAGACAGACACACACACACATTGCGGTCAAACTTATAACACCTCTCTTTTTGCGTGGGGGGTTAAAAGTGGAACTGGGCTGGCCATATCTGCAGAATGGAAAACAACCGTTGGACTAAGAAAGCTACTGAATGGATACTTAGAGACGAAACCAGAAGTAAAGGTCGGCCAAAGAAAAGGTGGGAAGACATATTCAGAGAATGTTGGACCAAACTGGATGACCCAAGCCCGGGACAGAAATATGTGGAGAATAATGGGGGAGGCCTACGCCGAGGAGGCGACTACTACTTAGATATACCTTATTTATCTGAATTGAACTATTGAATACTTGCGACTGTTGAATATATTTCAGTTATAGTTTACTTATACACTCAGCGGCACGGAATCTTGGCCAAGCGCTTATCTTGCGATAGCAAAAGCTGTAAGTGTTTCTGATGAATGTTTGTTATGCAGTTATGTCAAAAAATGTTTACCCTTAGTTCAAGAGGGTAATTCATTATGTTTAAGTGCACCACGACGAAACTTTTAATTTTTAGTTGAATCGTGTCACTTGAGCGACTACGTTTCCGTTTTAAATTTGTGTGTTCTGAAAAGTTTACTGTTCGGTTATTGAATTATTGTGATTTTGTGCTTTTAATTCAATAAGTAAAGGTGCTTTAAAACCAATAAAAATGCCACTAACACCAGCACAGGTTGCACAAGCCGTAGCATTAATTGACCAAGGGCTGACACAGCGCGAAGTTTCTATTGCGCTTAACATACCACGGTCATCGATGCAGTATGCCCTTAAACGAAACCAGGAAACAGGCCAGTTTACCCGCAGGCCAGACAGTAGAGGCGTAAGGTGCACATCGACCCGAAACGACCGCTTTATTGTACTGGAGATTTTGAGAAACCGCTACCTGACCGCTGTTGAGATACCCCAGCAGCTTCAAATCGCGAGAGGCGTAAATGTTAGCGAGCGTACGGTGAGAAGACGAATGGAGAAAGTAAATTTAAAAGCTCGTAGACAGCACGACGTCCAGAACTTCTCAGACAGCACCGAGTAGCTCGACTTCAATTCGCACGAGAACACGTCAACTGGACCCACGAGCAATGGGCTAGAGTACTGTTCACAGATGAGTGTCGAATAGCTTTACGTGCTCCAGATGGTCGAGAACGAGTGTGGAGAAAAAGAGGACGGCGGTTTTTACCCATTACCACCACGCAAACAGTGAGTTTCCATGGAGGCTCAATTATGGTATGGGAAGGTATAAGTTCCGACGCACGTACAGAGTTGGTTATCGTCGATAATCGACTAACAGCTGTTCGATACATCGAGGCAGTTCTTCAAGAACACGTAATGCCTTATTCGGGGTTCATTGGACACGATCAATTCCTCCCAAATCACGATAATGCACGCCCAAACGTCGCACATTGCGTAGAAGAATATCTGGAAGAGGTTGGCATACAAAAATTGCAATGGCCAGCTCGTAGCCCAGACTTAAGCCCCATTGAACACAACAGGGACATGCTAAAAAGAAAGATAAAGTCCAGCTCAAACCACCGCAAACTCTAAACCAGCTCCAAACTGCAGCGTTAGCCGCTTGGGGCAATATACTGCAAGTTGATGTCAGAAACATCATCCAAAGTATACCAGAACGAATGCAGGCGGTTATCAGGGCTAGTGAAGGAAACACCCGATATTAAAACGTATAGACAATAAACAAAAATACCTTGTTTTTAATTTTGTAGTGTTTTTAAAGGAGAGTGGAAAATTCTTAATTTCAGTAAAAGTGAGTGATTTTAAAAACTGATTTGTTAGTGAGGTAATCTTTTCATTTCTAAGTTCTTAAAGCATAAGGAACACTTATTGAATCCACCTACCCTTTTTTTTTTTTTTTTTTTCCGGATGGGAAATCATCAAATGACCCCCCCCACTCTGGGCGGAGCGGAAGGGAGTGTCAGACTTGTACTGACTAAAACCCATCCATGTTCCTTCTTTGCCCTCTGTGTTCCAGGGCCACGGTATCTCTTTCGAACAGTCCCGCAGCCCTGGCAGGCATCGGCCCATGCGGACCCCTACTTGGTTGCTGACATCTCTTTGAGGCGCGCGTGGAACACGGACGCGCCGTCGACACGGCCTGTCGTCATAAGACGGCTGGACGGCGAGCTGGCCCATAACTCGCCGTCCACAGGCCCGCGCCTACGGTGGCCAGGAGCCACCACGTGACCCCCGACGCCCAGGGCGTCTCCCGCGGCGACTGGGACGTGAGGTTCTTTCCCTCTCACGTCCCGCCACCTCCTTTACTAGCATGACTGCTTTGCAGAAGGAGGTGACGGCTTCCCATTCCCTCTCGCTCCGGACCATGGCTTGAACCAAGGATTTAATTTACCCTAATATATTTTTTTCAAAAATGTATCGAATGAAACTTTTCCCCCATTCGATGTTTTAAATGGTAAATGAAATAAACTAAAGAAGTAGAGATATAAAACTATGTTCATTCACAAAAAAGTATCACTTGGTATCGAATTGTTTGCCTGGTTCCGTTCACGTACGACTCCATGCAAGCGACTTACTATACGCAAATTATTGATACATTTTCGAATGCAAAATGTTTCTTGATTTCATAAATTTTAGCTTATTTTTAGTGTTGTAACTTTTTGTTTGTTTCCTTTAGAAAGGGGCAAAAATACCCAAATGACCAACACGTGACAGCATTTGTCGAAAATTTAATTGTATATTTCCTCGCTGTAGGTGTAAAAAGTAGAGTATGCTCGTCGAGGAAAAAGGTGTCTTTGGCTAGCTTAAATCCATCACTACTCTAAGGATTCTAGTGCTAACTCTCTCGCTTCGCCCAGGAATAAACTCAACGCTTCCT
Source organism: Noctua janthina (assembly GCA_963576755.1). Lineage (NCBI taxonomy): Eukaryota > Metazoa > Arthropoda > Insecta > Lepidoptera > Noctuidae > Noctua > Noctua janthina. The sequence continues at coordinate 14,018,209 of OY755050.1, read as the reverse complement.
CGTTCCGCTCGGGAGCCCTAGAATCCCACTCTGCGCTCGGAATTCAAAATAGTGCTCGTGACGTAAGACACTGCTTTATCACCTTAGTGCAAGATCTACGATTGCCTCTCCATTTCCAAGAGGAAACAAACGTGATTTGAAAAAATCTCGCCTGTGAACTTTACATCCGCGGAAACTAATTTAGTAGGTAGGTAAATGTACTAAGATACTGTTTTGTACCCAAACATTAATTATTGTTGTAACGTATTATTAAAACAACAACAATGGAGCGACCTCGACATGTAAAATGAAAGGATTCCCTTATTTTCTTGTACCTTGTAAGACGAGAACAAATTAAGATTTAGGTAAAAGAAAAAAAGTATGAAACCTTAAAATGTAATGGGCGATTTCATGTTTATTGAAATGAACAATATTTGTGCGTTCGCATTGATCACGTTGATTAGTGACACGCGAGGCGTCTGGCACGCGACGCCGCGCCGCCGCACCGCGCCGATACCGCGCCGACACCTTGCGCCACACTTTACATTTCTAACTCATCCGCCAGCTGCGCTGCTCACTCACTAACGTCCATGACATATTTGAAACAGTAGATATCTACTCACGATAAAACGCGGAGGGTCGCGCGCCGCAGCTGCTTAGCAATCTGTCCGCCGCCTCCAATGGCCTATTCTCATCAATCATCACATTTGGTACACTGCGGAAACAGAAATTGTATACATTTTTCCTATTTTACCAACCGCGCTCGGCTCAGGTAAGTTATTACCTCATGCACTCATTATTTCAAGTCCCGTCTGGCGTACTGTCATTCCGTAGGACTGTTTTCTGCACAACTGATACTCGGACGGAGGTCATTCTAGCCGAGTGCAATTAGACTTTAAATAAAACGAACGCAGTTTATAGTAGTCGGATTTCAATGGGGCTTTTATTATTGCGTTCCTATTGGAGAAGAACGTTAAATATTTGTTTTAGTTGATATTCTCTGTGGATAGCTGATATGATATGGATATTTTTAGGATAATATCTATGTTGCCTGCCATAAAAACATTTTGATAAAAAAGGGCCTTCTTTAACTTTTACGTAGGCGATTTCATTTCATTTCAGAATGAATTTTTAGTCACCTCACTCATAAATGTGGGTTTCTTAAATGTCTTTAAACTACTAATTTGCTTTTAAGGAAATTATTTTTGCTTGCAACCTATAGGTACCGGTCTACCTAAATGAGTCCATCTTCTGGACTCTTTTATTACATTTTTACTTTGAACTTGTGGCTAATGATTGCAGTTCGAATGTGTCTTTACAGTATTTTCTGAATTCTTATCATAGCATGACTTGATACTATTAACAACATCTTCGACACATACTTGAAGTATATAGCGTAGTTTCTCAGCACCTCTCACTCAGTCAAAGGTCAGGCAACGTTTACTGCTAGCTTTATATAGAAATAAACTGACATCAATAAAGTGACGAAAATATAAGTTGTCTCCGGTGTGATATAATCATGAAGATGTCGTGCACCGTGCATTACTTTTGTTTGCTTTCGGTGATTAGGTACATGTTCCAAATGTCGGTGACAGTATCTATAACATTACCAGCACGCGTAGCATGACCACCGTAGAAACGGGTTTTGTCAACGGAAGAATCGACAAAATGACAGATTTTTTTTGTTGATCTGTCAATTTGACGATTCTTCTGTCGACAAAACACGTTTTATTTATCGCTAGTGCAAATAAATAAACAATAAACTAGAAAAATAACCGACCACAACGGCAGACATTTACCTTGTAGTGTTGCCAGAACAGAACAACAAATCACTCGACTACTTTTTTATTTTAGAAAGAGAATTAAATTTATTTATTTATACTAATTTAGGTAATTATTTTTCTAATTGCCGATTAATATTAAGTGACTGTATACAACATTAGTTTTAGTATATGCGAAACCTGAAACTCGTGTCTAGTATTTTATGTAAAGAATCTATGTACAAAATTTCAAAACGGTATTATGAAAAATCACAAAGTTATAGGGTTGTTCTGTTACCTAGTTGTCCGCATAAAAACGCAGCGTGCCCCTGCGCGCGCCTTCTGCGTCGTCTTGAGCAGGCGCGGTCCCAGTCTAAGTTTTGGGGGGGGGCACAAGAGGCTATAGCCAGAAATTTGGTTGGAGAGTGATTGAGTGGGGGGGGGGGTAGCGGTTTAACTTTTGATAAACGAAACTATATCAACCATCTCTAGATTTCAATAAACAAAACAATCAAGGGCGCCTAAGGTTTATTTCCAGGGGTTCATCTTTAGCTTTCAGAAATTGTGTCAGTAACCTGACTAAATATATAAGTAAGTACTGAAAGGAACGCAGAATGTCAGAGCGAGCAAAGCGAGCTCGAAAATCTTAGCACTACATCGGGTAGGTTAGATTTTCTTTTGACCATTCATACAGGAGTTGTGTAGGTACTCAGACGCAAGAGCGAGCGAAGCTTGCTCGAAAATTTTTGCACCCTTCCTCGGATAAATTAAGTTCTTTTTGTTCATTTATACAGGAATAAGTATAGGAGGAACTATGTCAACTTGTGGAGAATTTAAAAGTACGGGATGTATTAGCGAGTGAAGCGAGCTGGAAAATTTTGTGCACCACTTTTTTTTTTATTTATACAGAAATGAGAATAGGAGCAGTCTGTCAACTTTTTCAGAATTGAAAAAGTATAGGATGTATTAGCGAGCGAAGCGAGTGAGCAAATTTTTGCATTCCGCCTCGGTTGGGTTGATTTCTTAATAGTTGTCGGAGATTTCGGGGGGTTGAACCATAACCCCTGCCTACGGCCCTGCCCTTGAGATAGTAAGATTTTTCAAGTTTTAAGATGAAGAAAACGCAAGAGCGAGCGAAGCGAGCTGGACCTCTTTTAATTTTATTTAAATCAATGAGTTCAGAAACATGATCACGGTCAACCTAGGCCCAACCCAGGCGGGTTGAAATATGACCTGTAATTTTGATAATTATAAATAAATAAACTAAACTAACTTGGTCATGACGCCCGGCCACGACCCGCCCTCCCAGATCCGCTCTTGATACTAATAGAATGTAAGTGCGAGAGAAGAGAGCAAAATGAAGCAGAGCGCGTCCACCCCGTTTATTAGGTTCTATTTGTTCATTCATACAGATATGAGAATAAAAGTAACTTAGATGCATTAGCGAGCGAAACGAGCTCGAAAATTTTTGAATTCTGCCTCGAAAAAGGTTAGTTTCTCTTGTTGAACGATTAAGATGAAAATTAGGTAATAATTTATATTCTTATATTCCAAAAAAGCTGTTTTAAGAAGGTTTAGGATTTTGGGGGGTTGTCAAGACCCCCTGTGCCCCCCCCCCCCCCTGGGACCGCGCCTGGTCTTGAGCTCATTGATAATAATAATTTGGCAGTATGTACCTAAATGTTTGCGATAGGCATTTGTGTCGCTCGGTGACCAACTTGTAGCCTTTTTAAAATATTTTTGGGACAAAATATAACATGGTTTAAAAATGATTGGAATCGATTCAGTTACTTATTCGGAACAAACTATACTCAGGCTTTGCATAGACCAAAAATAATGTTGTATAAGCTATTTAGACTAAAGAAAACTCGTGTATGTCACATCGAAATTTTATTTTACATGGTACATTATAGTATATTCAAGTTGTTACACAGAGACGGCAAGAAATCAAAGTATCGCCATCTTTATCACGTTTTCTAGCCCCCGCCTGGTTCAAGGTCACTCATACACAGTTTACGTGGACTGGTTGAGCCCCGTACCGCGGACAGATTGAGTCCAGTTCCCGCCGATACGGCCGGGACGGTCGTTCTATTTTCAACTGGAATTTAGGCAACATGTCTGTCCCAGGTGCTAAGTGAGCTTCGTGTAGTTACGGGCTTAGAATTAAACACGGATTAAAAATGAAATACTTTGTCCAATTCCTGGCTTCTATCGCAGTACAATATGCCGGCTAATTTGTATTACTTACATCTCGACTATTACGTACATATTGTAAAACAACATAAGGACTTATAATTTAAAATACGATGATTCAACTTGAGACTGGTCAAGTATCGCAAGGGATGCAAAGGTTGGGACCAAATATTGATGTTTTTATTTCATATAAATTCCGATATAATCTTTCTATAGATATTGTATGTCTCACAAGAGTTTATATGAAATACAATATATTCAAACATGCACATGCCCACAACGAAAAAAGTAAAAATCTTTTTCGATACGATTACACCATTTATCATGAAATTTATTGAAATACTCGCAAATACGTTTGCTTTGCAAAATATCCATTAAAATTAATCATTTTTGCTGATACAATTTTCTCATTCAACTCCGTTTACACGGAAGTTTTCGCATGTGTACATATATTAGAAACCCGGCTAAATTCCGTTATTATTTGCAAAAATATGAATGGAGACTTAAATAATAACTGGCTTATTCCCGCGGCTTCGCCTGCTTAGAGTACGATAATTGTCACACGGGATCATATTACCGGGATAATATATCCTATGTATTAATCCAGGTTATAAACTATCTGTGTGTCAAATTTCATCCAAATCCGTTCACTAGATTTTTGCGTGAAAGAATAACAAACATCCTTCCACATAAACTTTCGCATTTATAATACAAGTATTAGTAGGATTATCATAATATAAGCCTCTTTTTGTGGTCCTAAAATAATCTCCATTTTATTTCCCAAAAATACTAAATCAATGCGCTAACATTCTAGATGGTCATTTTGTGATGTGCCCTAGCCCACGTAACTGCGACCCACTTGGATGTGGCGTGGTTGGTTCTAATCCAGTTATTGTTTAGTTTTAATTTACCGAAATACATAATCATGTTCTTTGGGCGGAGACCAGGGGGGTTACTATGACGTCTTAAAGCAGGAGTAATTACAGTGTGGGAAAGAGACAGAGGTATACAGGTCATCTAGCGCCATCTATTTTCCACGCTGGAATTACTCCTGCTTTAAGACGGCATGGTAGGCCACCTAGAGGGTTACTATGACGTCTTAAAGTAGGTGTAATTCCTGTGTGGAAAAGAGACGGAGCTGTACAGGTCATCTAGCGCCATCTCTTTTCCACGCTGGAATTACTCCTGCTTTAAGACGGCATGGTAGGCCACCTAGAGGGTTACTATGACGTCTTAAAGCAGGTGTAATTCCAGTGTGGAAAAGAGACAGCTGTACAGGTCATCTAGGGCCATCTCTTTTCCACGCTGGAATTACTCCTGCTTTACGACGGCATGGTAGGCCACCTGGAGGATTACTATGACGTCTTAAAGCAGGAGTAATTCCAGTGTGGGAAAGAGACAGAGCTATACAGCTCATCTAGCACCATCTCTTTTCCACGCTGGAATTACTCCTGCTTTAAGACGGCATTGTAGGCCACCTGGAGGGTTACTGTGATGTCTTAAGGCAAGAGTAATTCCAGTGTGGGAAAGAGAGAGCTATACAGGTCATCTAGCGCCATCTCTTTCCTCTTTTACTCCTGCTTTAAGACGTCAAGGTAGGACACCTGGTGGCCTGAAATACAAGCTTGTTCGGTTTAGCTTAGGCACCAGTCTCCCACAATATTTTTCTTTAGCCCTGGACAAAAATTTTTGTTTTGTATATCGTGGTGTGAAAATTAATAAATAATTAGTATTTTCGTCTCTGTATGTGTGACCGCGTTGTTCTTCTGATTACGCAACGGATATTGATGCGGTTTTCACCATTATTAAGAGAATTTTCATGTGTATAATAATTTAATATTAACCTTACGTAAGACATAGTAATCTCAACGTTTTGCCAAGTCGTAAAATCCATGCGAAGCTAAGGCGGGTCCAGGCGGGTCGGTACCAGTTTATAAAAAGTTGTGAAAGTTTCAACGGTAGGGCTTTTAGTAAGTTTTTTGTGATATTGATATTATTTTATTTTTTTTGTTACTCGAACTTTTTGTGTATTCAGTTTTTCGTTTAGGTACTGACAGTTAGCTTAATTCTGACTAAATGCACCAACTAACGTCAAGAAAAACCTTTTTTTTTCGAAATTATTGTAATGATATTTGTAAGTTAACATTGATTAATTTTTAACTTATTCTAAGCATAAATTTTGGACGTACAGGGGACTATTTTACAAAATATCAATAAGACATTATGGGGCTGGTCATTTTGGCAGTACTTAAGACTTAAGCTTATGGAAATATGTTAACACGGTTCCCGTAATGCGTAGATGGACACTTTAATTGGATAAATTAGCATATCATTAAGCACTCCTGCCCATATCTCAGATAGAGAATACGTGTCAGCAACATTATTCGAATAACGTCTAACATGTTATGCATCTGACATAATTATCGAGATAATCAGATTATTTAGAAATTATACCTAATAAATTGTGTGTGATGTCGTAGGCCCGTAGCAAACATTATCTCACAGCTTATTTGGGGTAAGCAGGATTCAAGTCTGTAGTTTTAAGACCTACTTAAAAATAGATAACCTCATATATAAAAATCTCATGTCACGGTGTTTGTGGTTGCACTCCTCCGAAACGGCTCGACCATTTTTTTTAATTTTTTTATGTATATTTGGTAGGTATGAGAATAGGTTGTAATGTATATTTCACACGTTTTATTTCACGCGGATGAAGATCGCGGGTAACAGCTAGTGATGTATAAATATAGTGTCCTACGTATAGTGATTCAGTTTTTTTTAGATAATTTTCCGATTCTCAAACTAAGCGAAGCTGTTAACCCGTAAATTAGACGCTATCGTTTCCCTCAACCTAGAAATGTTCGTAAACCAAAGCCTGCATGTTACCATAATTATAGCCATAAGGCGACTTTCAATAATTACAGTTTTAACACTGATTGCTTACCATCACGCCACCTAACGGTATTTTGCGTAGCTCGAGTAATTCGATGGCTTATAGTCTCTCTTTACTTTAACGTGTGCGTGAGGTCAATTCATTTTCCAATCCGCCGATACTTGACTACCTATTTCTTACGTACCTCTGCCACAGTAAAATATATAAGTACGGGTATCTTTTCATTCAATTTCACAAATAGCTACTTAAGATTCGGTCCGCTACCCCGTCTGCCACGAGTATCTAACAATTTATTGCGCATGATTAAAAACGTCCATTCAATAACTTTGCTTGTTAGCATATATATTATGTAGATGTCTAACAAAAACGTATGAACACACGAGATTAGTTTTTGTAGAGCAACCCCAACATTTGGCCCGAAAACTCAGTCCCCGACAAATACAAAAGTCTATAAATACCAACTTAGGTAGCGGAAATCCGCTCTCCGGCCGGAACAGCTGCCATATTCATTTTTATACGTATGAGTATACCGCCCCGAAATTGGAATAACGGAACACTTGGTGAGGACTGAGGAGTCTACTCAACATTGCACACATTATTGTACGTACTTAAGCCCGCTTTGAAATAGTCAGCATTTAATTATATCTTTGTATTGGTAAGTAGGTAGTTTCTTTATTACTTTCATACAAATTGAAAATTTTCAACTGATTCAAAGCAAAGTCTGAATTTCCTAAAAGTTGCGAAAATCAATACGAAGGTTGCTCTCTTTATTAAGTCAAACAACTGCTATTCTTTTATCCTATTGCTTTTGTAAAGATCCAGGATAAAAACACAAACACGGAGGGAAAGCTTCACCAATATTCAGTAACAACATAGACGTAGATTAAATAAAAAATATTAACGATTTCAAAATATTATCAAATTCAAATTATTACGTTTTCCGCTTGCTTAATTGCTATTTCGGTAAATGCCTGTATTTGGATGCAACGATCGACGAAATTACCTAACATAGGTACGAAATCTATGTAGTGAACATAAACTGTTTAGTAGATTAGTCGTAACTGATTACAAGTCTTTAAGTACATAAGATCCCTTTCCATTTGGTACAACTGGACTTAGTCGCGGATCGCTGCGGGTCTTTATGGAGATGAAACATTCGTAATGAGATCCACACTGAAGGAACGCTCCGGACCGCTTTGCATAATATAGATTCCTCAGAAAATACGAAACTCGAGATCGGTTGTTTACCGAGCCTGGCTCTCGAATGTCGCTCAAAACAAATGTTAATAAAATCGTTAAATTATAATACATTTATTATTCAGGACTCAATTTTAAACCACACTTGACCAGCTCCCTTATTAATATGTAATAACGTACCGTTATCCATAATTAAAAGCTTTACGCTAAAATCATTGTGAAAGTGTTAAAAAGGATGAAAATAATTAGACAAGTCATAATCAAAACTGGTTCCAAATGTGTCTCACTGTTCCTTTTATTTGGATCGTAACTTATTACAGTGTTGTGAAGTTTACCCTTTTTTTTCTATCAAAATAAGTTAATATTTCATGGTTTTCCTTTCATTTAATTTATCATGTTTGTTAGAGAGATTTGATCCTTATGATTGAGCCTATCGATTGATGCCATAAAAGTACAGGGTGTTATTGTTTTAGAATTTAGCTGGCTAATTTCCAAATAAAATAATAACCTGTTATGTTTTTGGGTTTTAGCCGGTTCGATTTCCGAGTGTGGCAAGCGAATTTTCGAAAATCTTAAAATGCGCATTTTTTTTTTTTAAAGTAAAGTATGTTTCCTTTGAGTTAAATTTTCTATCTCCGAGTATTTCGAGTATTTTCCCTTCAGGTGGCGTTAAAAATTCCACCCTGTATAATTGTATATTTTACTCCCCTTTTTAAGCGGTAATACTTAACGGTGGCTTTAGAGTACCTACTCCAGTTTTAATAAAATATCTATATATAAATATATGGAGTTTGTTATACACATCGAAGATCTGAGCAAATTCGTAAAGGCCAATGTGCTAAGTGCCTATTTTAGGACTGTTTCGATAATATCGTTTCTGGCCAATCCGTTTAGGTTCACAGTCACTGGTATTAATATCTAGCTAGACAATGCCTTTAGGCAATGCAGCAATGCTTCTAAATTTAATTAGATAGTTTGCAATGTTATGTATTACTTAGGACTAACATAACATCACGCTAGTACTCCCTCGAAGGGTAAGGCAGACGTTTACCTAAGATACACCCTCATTTCACCAGTAAGGTTTAAGACAAATTTAATAAGAGTTGAGCGTATTGTTAATATTTACAAATATATAATTTATTGGAGTTTTATAAATAGATAATAGTTAAACTCAATATTTGCCAAGTGCACATCTCCCCACATGGGAGATGTGCATTTATACACATGGTTAGGTACATAATGGCCTTTTTTTATTTATTTGCTACTTACCGCTGTTCTGCTATTAAAGCGTTTCAAGGCGCGGTCAATCCGGCTGGACTGACTGCGGACACCGGTCTTTAATAGATATATCATTACATTATCTACCGAAAGTCCGAGTCAGCTCTATTCAATTACTCACACAAAAAAACACCATGTGCTGGACAGCCCAGCGTAGGTAGACAATGAAATGACAATTATTTGGACCTCCTTATAGACCAGATATTATATTAAAAATTAAGTCTTTTGTTCATAAAATGATGTAAGTTCACCCACGCTTTTCCTTAAGATACTTCATAAAGAGGTCCTCTAAATCCTTAGTTGTGACAAGAATGTCGCGTCGTACAATGTCGCATTTCCGGCGTACTTAACTAAACGTTCAATTATCTGGTCCGACATCCGAACGAGCACTCTTGGAAATCCTACGATCCTCAAGTTTATCCAGTAAACGACTTACAACATTCAAATAGCTGCAAGTTATGCTTCCACTTAGTATTACACCTATTTTTAGCATTTAATAGAACACAGGACTCGTTTGAGGAACATGTTTTGTTAAAAAACGCGTTCATAAAGAACATGTTAGCAAAAAATGCATTTAATCTACAATCCTATTGTATTATTTAATATTTATTATAAATGTAAAATTAAATTTTACATTTATAATATTAACGTTTGCATATTTGTTAGTCAATCACGCGAAAATGGCAAAACGGTTTTGGATGGAATTTGACACACAATTAGTTTATAACATGGCATAGCACACATGATACGTTTACCTCAGGAAATGGCGTAGACAAAGTCGCTTCAATGGGTTCCATGATCCTAAATTAAAAAACACGGTTTGGGAGCAATAAAAAATGTCGCAACGATTGCAACTACTTCTTTGTCTTATTATTAATAAGTTAAAAACTTCACTTATGAAATTACGAGGTTAGCAAATCGTATTGAAAAATGTTCACAATACTCTCTCACAAAGCTATTGAGAAAGTGAGTTATCGGTTATAAATAGGTTATCAAGCACTAAAAGGCGTTTATTTTGACCGACATTCAGTACTCGTTAACCACTTAATATTTTACGACGTAATCGATATTAATATAGTGCCAATAAAATTAACAATCTCCGGAGACCGTCTGTAGCAAAGGAAACAATTGACAAAAATAATAAACATTCAGCTCTTGCTTCGTTAATTAATGTTAATGATTTGCATAAATATTACGTTGATTTTAGTTTATAACAGACAACACGTAAAAGTAAATTTCATGTTATTGGACGTAGTTCTGTGAAATTGAGCCAACCCACTAACTGACTTAACAATATATTATATAATTACATTATATCACGCCTGTAACACCCGAAGGGCTAGGCAGAATAGTACATAATAGTGCACCCACATTTCGCCAATTATGTTTAAATCCTATGATAAAAGAAGTAACAACAGTTTATTTCCACAGAGTTGGGGTCATGCGAGGAGCCGAGGCAGGCAGTGATCCGGGAGCTCATATGCACGGAGGCCGATTACATCCGCCACTTGCTATCAATAGTGCAGGTGAGTACCTAACCTATTAATTAGGAGGTCCAAGTCATAAAGAAACATCATCATATGACAAGCCTTTGCTCAGTCTAATTGAATGCGGCTGAATACCATTGTTTTACATATAGGGACTGCCTATCTGACTTACATAACCCAGTTAATGGATATTACGAAACCTCTTGGTAAGGCTGGTCGTCAGACTTTTGTGCTTATGACTCAGCTGGGACCAACGGATTAACATGCTTACCGGGGAACGCGGTATGTAGGTAATGGATGGTTGCCCATCCACGCACTGACCACAGAAAGCGTTGCTTAAGATTAAAGGTTGACTCGTGTGGCTGTTATTATTTAGCTAAAGGCTACTCCAGATTATATACGAAAAGCCATCAACATACTATTATAGTCGCATTATGGTATAAATAAACAGCCTCTTGGCATCTTTATCTAAAAGAATAATATAAGTAAAGCACCTATGTCTATATTTAACAAGACAGCATCCCTATGTGAACAGCCGCGACATATTTTAAAACAAAGTTCCTGACCGCATCACTGTTTATGTTCGGGTTACCCTCGAATACTGTTGGATGAACTTTACTACTGTTGTTACTACATTTATAATGTACCAGCAACCCGCCCGGCTTAGCACGGGTGCAATTAAATTTTTTATGGGGTTTTTGAACAAAGGTAGCGTTTAGCTAACTTTTACGGTGGTTTTCCAAAAAAAATCACTCAAAACACATCCAAGTCGCTTGAGACGTCTTCAAGTGATGCTCCGTCATAAATGTGGCAATTGATTTTATTTAATTATATAAAATACTAAAGAATGCCAAAGATGTGGGTGGCTATAAGAATAGAGGTAAACCAAAGAAACAACGGATGGACTGTGTGAATGATGATTATGCCTAGAAAGGAGGAGACCGCTGAGATGACGGGTAATAGAGAAGTAGAAGAAGACATACCGCGCCGACCCCAAAAAAATTGGGATAAGGGCAGTAAAATTATGATGACATTGATGATTAGGTATAACGAAGGTCGAACATATGTACCTACTACGGCACGTGGATGTACCAAATAATTGCAATTATTTCGACACAAGTCGGATTAAAGACAGCGCCCCGAGGGCTTTCGTCAAATCATTCGTTGGTTTTTCCAACGGCAAATGCTATCATATTTTTTCATTAGATTGGACCCATCTCGGATCGAGTATAACTTACGGGACGTCTGTTGTTTCAATATTGAGTACTCTACGTGAACTTGAAATATGAAACAATGATAACACACCCAGAAAGTTTCTAATAACTAATAGAATTTGAAAAGTTTAGAGTTAGAGAAAAAAATATTTGTCTACTTTTTATTTATTTTGTTGGAATGTGTGCATTCGCAAAGTTCGCCGCCTCTTAAGGTAGCCATATACGTTAGGTGTATCTGGTTCGCCTGAACAGTTGGACCGTACAGGTAAATCGGAGCGTGTATGTTGAAAAACTGTAGAGGTATCCTCAAGAGGCAGCTAAAGCTTACCTGACGGATGGGTACACTCTAGCATGTATGGCTGCCTTTATAAAGTAAAATATAATAACACTGCAACTAACTCCTAATTTGGACGCAAAACTAAACATGCGTTTATTATTATTTTCGGTTTACTCATAACTTCCTTGAGATAAGTAATTTAACAAAAACTTCTCTTTTCCAAAATACGCTTCTCCTACTAGGCCCGTTGCTTCTAAAGTAGGAAACGGACACTTTGTTTTCCAACAGACATCTCACAACACCGAATATGTTAAAAAGAGTTGCGTTAATTCCAAAGCCTGAGAAGTTTCCTGCTTGCGTGTTTAGGCACAAATAAATTGAAATGCGGCTACCCTTAAGGTGGCTGCACACTCTCGCCGAGACTCGAGCCGAGCGTCTACTAGCGCCCGTCTAGCCTCGGTGCTCCTCGCTCGGTTGGACACTCTCGCACTTGCCCTCCCTCGGAGTGTCTCGATGGCAGTGTACAGTCACCTTTACGTAAGGCACACGATATTGGTTTACACAGCGATGCGACCTCACATGTGTGATAAAATTACTCAGTTTGTTTACGAAAACGTAATTAAAATCCCTGAAGGATTAAAAACGAATGTTCCCAAACCTAATATAAAAATAAACATTTATGCGGTATTACGAAAATTGAATTTTAAGCAAATTTCTCAATTACGTAAGTACCTACTGTACTGTGTTTACCATTCGGTAAATATTTTAGAATCACTGTACTTTTCCTTCATGTAATAATCTCGTTGTATGGTATGCTAGAGCAGGTACTTTACTAGTACCGTGTACTACAGGTACATATTATGTTAACTTAAGTCTACAAAACACTAAAGGATAACAATTTTTCCCTAATTGCTAAAGTTCGGCCCCTATTCTCTATGTCCGTCATGAATAGGTTCTCAAACTGGTATGGACCTAGCCCCCATTTCAATTTTACAAAAAAAAAATAAAAAAAAATATTCATTATTCATTACAAAATGAATATTATGCAGTAAATAAGAGGTGGTGGTTACTGCGCCTATTTTATACATTGTTAATCTTTTAGAAAAGAACACCAAAGTAAAGAAATTTCGAGAAGCACACAACTGGGCTGGGCGGCATTTCACAAGCTAAATGACGTGTTCTGGGATCGAAAAATACCACAATGCCTGAAAATCAAATTTTACGAACAATTTGTATTGTCTACCATTACATACAAGGTGTAAAAAGATTGTGTCCTGTCATTTCACCGAAAATTAATTTGATTGACCATTTACTTCCTACTAATATTATAAATGTGAAGTTCGTGAGGATGTATGAATTTATTTATTTATTTATGCGCTACGTTGTCGACTACAGGGACTACAAAATATTGACATTTAAAAAAAAATTACACACGTCGAAAATTACCATGAACTTTAGGTGAATTTGTACACTAATATGTATTTATTTAACATTGTTAACAATACATTTCATGGTAATAGGCTTATCCCCAATAAAATGGAACTTAACACACCTAACTGTCGAAATCTGTTCACAATTGGCAAAGATATCGCTGAACACACACACAATGATGATTATCAGGCATAATGCCTATGTGTGCCAATAAAATTTGGAGAGTTCCCTCGATTTCTCCAGGACCACATCAGGACCTGACCCGATGAACATGGGACTAAATGGGAATTATACTGTTTCATCAATCCCCATAAAATTTGAGGGTTGCCCTTAAATTTCCTGAGAGGGATCCCAGGAAAATTCAGCATCAGATCCTGACTTATACGTTCCATCATCAGCTCAGCAACATGAAATTAAGATAACCAGGCACAAATATCTGAATTGCATTAGAAAGTATATGAAAAACATCGTATGTGCCTATAAAATTTGAGGGTTACTCTCGATTCCCTGTGATCCCATCATCGGATTCTGACTTGGTGACAATGGGACCACCTCAGGTCCACAATTAGGAGAAATCGGTGAACATAAATAAAATTCATTCAGTCGCCCATAGAACCTCCACCTTTTTTTTGAAGTCGGTTAAAAATTGTCAAGGGAGTTTTGTTGAAACATTAGTGAACCGTTAACAATACATGTCATGGTAATAGGATTTGACTTTTGCCATACGAGACTGATTTCAAATTGACTTTGGTCCGGCATCTAATCCACGATGTATTCAAGAAATGTTTGCGATTACAGCCAGATCCTCAATGTGTACTAGCAGGGAGATAAGGGGAAATGAAAGTATTTCGCTCTCGGAACGTCCGCGTCCTGACCCATTGCTTCCTTGACTGCACATGATTATTTCAGGGATAAGCTTAGCATCTACGATGAGGCTTATGACATCTTACAAAAGACAACCTTAAGCTTGATCTTTGGTTAATTAACCCAGCCAAGTGTGTGTCGGACGTCCGCGGCTCGTAGGGTTCCGTTGCATGTGCTAGGTAATACGGTTGTGTATGCGGTTTTGGTTCTATTAAACTAACTATTTAGTAGTAGACTCAGCGAAATCGATCAGTGTCGGTCACTTCCAAAGCTTTCTTGTGCCCTTCACGCCGGGGACGCCGCGCCGCCCGAACCCCTCACGATGACATATTTCACTTTACGTTTTCAGGGGTTACTTATCTACTCTTATTTACTTTACGGTTCTGCTAGAATTAACAATAATATTTAAGTGCCTCACAAGTACCCAGTCTTGTTAGAAAACAAACCATTATTAAGTCATTTAAATGTGAATGAGTAACCGTTTGTTTATAAAATTATAATCACTTTAAGACTGGGATATTGCTTTGGTACTCGGTAAACCGCTATTATGCGAGTCATATTTTATCGTATAACATGAGCATCGTTTGGGCAAAAAATAATAGAATTCCCAATCCAAAATTGAAGCTTCACGGATGGAATCGACGATCCCTATTATGAGGATTAGTCCGCTCCGGTAATAGATTGCGTGCTTGCCAAAGGCATTATGAAATATTGGACGATCCTGAAACGTAATGTATTACGCAGGTAAGATTAGGAATTCAGCATTGTTGCTCTCCCTCAATAACATTCGGCTTTTAACGAAGAAATCCGATCCGTCGTTGTGTAACATCCGTGTAATAGAGACGCCTACCCAGTACCCTCATCCCCTAAGCGCCTATACCATTTATATTCCTTCGCCAAAATCTGTTCATCTACCTACCTATTCAGTATAGACGACATAATATTTATGCTTAAGTTTATTACGTTAATCAAATAAATCAATTAATGGCTAAATGATTACAGCCGCACGGGTCGATTTCAAGGATAAGCAACGCTTGCCAGGGTCGGTTCCTGGATGAGTAACCATTAATTAAATACTGTGTCATATTATAGGCCTTTGGCCTCGGCTGACATTTTTATATCTTTGACAGTCGTTACGGGTAGTCAGAAATCTGGATTCTAGACACCCGGTGTTGCTAGAGTTATCGCATTGCCCAGAAACTTGGCGAGATTGGCAGTAGCCTCATATAAAATACTAGTATTCATCTACATCCGCGAATAAAATCAGTATTTAATTTTCATGTAGAAATTGGCAACAAAAACAGTATTCAATAAAAATACATGAAGGTTCGTTTAGTATACATTGATAGTGGTGCCAAAAGCATAATCTAAATTAGATAACGTTAACTTTATGCTAAGTACTTTTAATCGTTTAGTAGAAACTAATTAAGGTCAGTAAAATGTAAGCTACCAACTTGGTATCGTGAGAATGTCGCTTAGCTGGCGTTAATCCGAATAAATGCGGAGCCTACTTCGAAGAACTCATTTAGCTTTACTACCAAACAATTAAAATGGGTCTTTTGTTACAAATTTTAATTATTGACCTAACCAAGGAAGACAAAATATGATATTTTTATATATATAATCAATTTTAAATTAAACATGTATCCATCACGTCACTAAATGTCTGTCTTGTTACATAATGTGACTTACCATCTTCGGCCTCATAGTAATTAGGTAATATCTGAAACTACATTTATGTTCTACCATAACTGATACATATATACATATAACCAATCTTTTCCTTTTTCTTGTTCTAATATATTGTATTTTTCCACCTTTTTTTTGTTTTATATTTTTCAAAATTGTAATCTAACCTTAATTTAACCTTATGTAATTTTGTATTGTATTGCTATATTTTTTTTTTTTTTGTTTAATTGCAAATATCTGGCATTAGTCCGTTCGCATTTATTTATACAAATATCCCAGTTATACAGGGAAACCTATAATTGGCCATATTAACTGTAACACGTATATTTTGTAAAATAATTTTATGGATCGCTGTTGGTTACCTAAATAAATAAAATAAAATAAAAGAAGGATGGCCAATATAGTTTTCGTTGGCCTACAGTAATTTTATTTACTAAGTCGTTTCGAAAAAAATACTTCTATTAAGGGTGTAAATAGACCCTTAACATAGCCGAAAGGCACTTGTTCTCCCCGTCTTTGCGAGATTTTTTTTTGTTCTAGACCACACCTGGGAACCTTCTAGTTACGGAGATATTGGGGGTCAAAGTTCCAACTTTTTCACAAGTTTTTTTTTTAAATACTTGTTCTCTAATGTAACATTTTTACTTTACACACCTCCACGACACCCGTACCATTCAATCCATCCATCAGTACCATGCTTTGAGTGCTTTCCATCGAGTCCTACCGTAAAACGTGATATTTCACCCCAAAAAAAAAACGATTCCCAGCAATAATTTTTGCGTAAACTTACTTAGTTTGATGTACAGAATGCTTGAATGACAGGCTGACGGCTTTGTGAAGGGTATGTTTACACCCCGTATAAATAGCTACCCTTATCAAATAAAAAGACTCATGCAAGTTTGTTGTTCAGATTTCTATGAAGAGGTAGGGCAAGGCCAATGGCTGCATTGCCACCTTATTTGGCATCAACTATGGACGAAACATTCAAAGGCTGCTGGGTTGTCCGCAGGTGTTCATAGCCGCGGCGCACGCGCTGCAAGACACCGGGAAACTGCTGGACATCGATACGGAAAAGCTCTTTACGAACATCCCTGATGTCCTGAACGCCAGTCTTTACTTTTGGGAAACTACCATCTACCCCATGATTGCTGATGCTCACGAGAAAAAAGCACCGTAAGTGTATATAAACTAATTCATTATATCACCCTATTATCATATCATTAAGAACGATTCTTGAATTATGTTTATATACAAATCCTTGTTTCACAGTTTCAACACAGAAATAATGGCGCCAGGGTTCATGCACTTCCGGGATATGTTTCAACCCTACGAAAAATATGTAAATGAGCAAACCAAAGCTCTGGACTATTTACGTTCCTTGTCAAACAACACAGACTTCATGTGCTATCTGACCTGGTGCTACAAACAGAAGGCATGTAACAGGTCAGTACTACTTGTAAAGACAGCGTGCTTCTGTTAAAATGTATATATTTCAGGAGGAACCTGAAAGTAACCAGCGATTCTGTTTCAGGCTTCAGCTTGCAGATATCATGGTGAAGCCCATGCAGCGCTTGACCAAGTACAGCCTGCTGTTGCGCCGTCTGATCAATCACACAGATATCGAACCGGAACGCACCTCTCTGCAGGCCATGGTAAGTTTTACATCTTGATTATTAAGTAAACAGCCGTCAGTCTACACAGGAACTAAATTTTAACAAAAATTCACCTAACAATACTTACTAAACGAACTATTAGATTCCCATTTTGCAAGAGTGCATTCAGTTACTCTACCGTAATTTACATTAATTTCTGCATTGAATTTCTGTGTTGCACTCTGACGAAACTTTCGCTTGATAAATTGGAGTAACCCTCAGCCCCAATTACATATAATGCCATCTATCTAAACCTGAAACCGAAACGTAACATTTGTGGTACAACACGGGTACACTCAACGTCGACTACTTACCGTGCTTACGACACTCAATTTAATTTCCTCGTATCCAGAGAAATGAATTATCACAATTAACTATAATTACTTTTCTCAATTATAATTCCAAAAGTTAAAGTACAGTCATGAAATTAGAATGAGGAAGTTTTTGAATTCACGCTTGTTTGTGCATTTGTTAAACAGGAGACATGTGCCAAAAATTACGTTCAGGACTTAAACCGATCCATACGTCAGCGCGAGGAACTAGAGCGTATGGAAAAAGTCGCCAACTCGATCGAAGCCTACGAGATTGTAAGTTTTGGACTAATTTATAGCTGGTAAGGTACCTAATGTATTTTTTGACTCAAACATTGATCAAAAAAGTGGCATTCCCCTAGAACATAATTTACTATAATGTATACAGGGTTTGGCGTAAGTAGTGGTCCACCGTTCAGGATTCGATGAACCAGATAATTAACTATAACAATTAAAAATTTTAACCATTTTTACCCAAGGGTTACGAAAATATTTTCTTTCTGTCTTTTATTTACGAAATTTCTACCTTTTATTACAAATTTGTTTGAAGTTTCAACAAAAACCATTATTTTTTCATTTTGATTTCTGCTAATTACTGCTGAATACTAGAGCTATCATGATAAATTATGAATTTTTATGTAAATTTAGCTCTTTGAAGAAAAAGTTGGTTCTTCTCTAATTTTAACCCTAATTTTTACATACCATCGAAGTTCAAGGGCGATTTTTGAAAAAAAAACGTACTACACTGTCAGTGCCAATTTATTTAATAATATGCCTACTAAATACCGATTTCAAAATGGTATCACTATAACAGATCCTATTATTTATCAAAAAGATATGCAATTTTAATTGAAGAAAAGAAGATTTTCATTAAACTACTTTTTTAAACTTTACTGCGTTAATACTTACGATATTTGCAAAAAAATACCATTTGTATAAAAAAAACTACTATTGTAGAGTTATCTAGACCTAACTTGTTACTTTAGGTATTTGAACAAAGAATTAAAAAAAAACAAATGACTTTTTTTATCATTTATTATTAATCTTTGTCATGATTACAATCATTAAAATTAAACAAAATGTTCAAAATGGCCACCATTCGCAGCTATACACGCTCTGCAACGTCGAATAAACGACCGTTTAATTCGTCGGGCAAACCCGCTTTCGCTGTTTTCTCTAGCTGCTGCCTGGATTCTAGTCCTCAATTGGTCAATGCTAGTGATTTCTTTGCTATAGACTTTTTCTTTTAGGCAACCCCAATAAAAGAAATCTAGGGGATTTAGATCTGGCGAGCGTGGTGGCCACAATATTGGACCTAAGCCCTATCCACCTATTTGGATACGTGCTCTCGTACTCTAACAGCGTAGTGAGCGGGCTATCGTTCTGCAGCCACATGTCATCTTGGACTTCAGGAACGACACCTTCCAGAAGCAAGAGCAAGTCAATTTGCAAAAAACTTAAATATCTTTCTGCATTTAATGTTTCTGGCAGCTCGTGTGGACCGATTATTTGTCCGTTAATGATTCCGGTCCAAAGGTTTATTTTAAATTGATACTGTGATCTGTCTTGCCTTATGAGCTGCGGGTTTTCTAGCTGCCAGTTATGCAAATTATGTAGATTTAAATATCCATCTTTTTTGCAGGATGACTCGTCGCTTCATAGTATTTTATTAAAAAACTGCGGGTCTTCTCTTATTCTGCGTAGCATTACTCTACAAAATGTTACTCTCAATTAATAATCTCTTGGTAGCAATGACTGTACCCTTTGATAGTGGTATGGGTACAGTTCATGTCTTTTGAGTATTCGATGTACAGATCTAGTTGATATGCCAGTTCTGCGACTTAAGACACGGACCGGTGTTGAAGGATCTTCTGTAACTAAATTCATTACCTTATTGTACAAAGTTACATTGTATCCGTTTTTTGAGTTTTTATACGTTTTGTAATAGTATTAACGCAACAAAGTTTAAAAAAGTAGTTTCATGAAAATCTTCTTTTCTTCAATTAAAATTGAATATCTTTTTGTTAAATTATTGGATCTGTTATAGTGATATCATTTTGAAATTGGTATTTAGTAGGCATATTATTAAATGTATGGGCACTGACAATGTAGTACGTTTTTTTTACAAAAATCGCTCTTGAACTTGAAGGTGTTTTAAAAATTAGGGTTAAAATTAGAGAAGAACCAACTTTTTCTTCAAAAGAGCTGAATTTACATAAAAATTCATAATTTATCATGATAGCTCTAGTATTCAGCAGTAATTAACAGAAATCAAAATGAAAAAATAATGGTTTTTGTTGAAACTACAAACAAATTTGTAAAAAATGATAGAAATTTCGTAAATAAAAGACAAAAAAGAAATATTTTCGTAACCCTTGGGTAAAAAATGGTTAAAATTTTTAATTGTTATAGTTAATTATCTGGTTCATCGAATCCTGAACGGTAGACCACTACTTACGCCACACCCTGTATATACTCGAATATATACATTATGACTCGTTTTGAAGTTAATAGTTTATAGGTTCCACTATTTTGTAATGGTATGTCGAGACAAATTCTAAGCCGAGACTGTTACATTGGTTTTTGACAATTTGTAAAAAGGTGTCAAAAACACACGATCGACAGACCGCTTCAATATTGGGCTCAAATTCCACTGCCGTAGATCGGAATGGACATAACGAATTTTGTCTCAATTCAAATAAACTAGATAAGAAGAAGACAGGTGTCTCGGCATCCCGAGAATTATCACGCATTCTCGGTAGGTTTTTTCTTGATTCGCATTCCTGCAGCTACAAGCTCGTAATATAGATTTGGTAAGTGGTCGCTTCCATTCCGTTCCGGCATTGTAAATTGAACCTTAGTCGAATCAGGGCTGAACAGATACCTGTGTAAGCGCATCTGGAGTTCTCAGAGATACCATAATTATATGTAGGTGTATGAGATCTTAGGGTAGGTCTAGATTAAGAAACGTATTACGAAACTTTTGTTGTATAATATATCGTCCATATTTAACTAACATTGATGTCACTACGAAAACCAATGTAAAATTACCATGTTTTTTTTTAACATTTTATGTTACACAATTGGTATCCTTATGTTTAAAATTTTCGGGAATGCAAAATACTAATGTAAACCCTGGCGCACTTTTCAATTGTTATTCCTAGAGATCGGATTATCGTATTATCGGATCGGATAGGATTTTCAATTTGAAAAGTGGATATTTATTTTTATCACTTTGAAGCGTAAAATATTATTTTTAATACAATTCCACGGAAACTAGCTCTTACTGTACTACTATTAGGTTTAAGAATGCAGTGTACTTCACACTCGTGTTTTTTTTTTTATTTATGTCTACTAGTTTTATATCTCTTGAAATAACATTTCAAGAGATATAAAACACTATATAAACTAAGCCCCACGTAGTTCAATTCCTATAGTCGGCAGTGATTGTTTTTTTTTTAGTAAAGAAGCATATTTGTCACATGCCTTTAAAGCCTAAATATTATCTGTTTATAAATAGAACATCATAAATGAACATCATTATTATTCAAAATTATTTGCTTTTGTGAACCATTTAACTTTTATTCGTGTTCTAAATTCAACAATAATTCAATTTAAAAATGTCAATATTAGGCTATTTTGCGGCTTTATCCTTTGCTTCACCTGCGAAAGCAGAGCGCGGAGAAAAAAACAAATTAAATCATAGTTTTTCATGAATTATGACGAAAACATACTATTCGTTCTATTATTTTATTCATTTTTTTTTGTTTTCTTTGTAAGTGTTCAATACACTGACAAAGAAATAAAAACGTCGTTTGATACACGTGGACATTTTTCATTGCAGTTCTCGGCTCCATAACACCCTCGCCATTGGCTGGGATGTGAATACTGCCTCGGCTGCAATGACAAAAATTATCCCGCTTGTATCAAAATGTACTATTTTCCCCATTAAATAATTATGCTACACATTTGTTTAGGTAGAGATGTGTTCGATGTTCGAACAAATTTATTAAATTATGGGTATGTAGATAATTCGATAAATACGATATATAAGGTCTATCTTTTCATACACGAAATATTTTAAGAGTAACTTCTATAAGTCGTAAAGTCGCCAGAGCAACGAAAAAAAAATTTTTTTGTTGTTTTTTTACATAATTTGATGAGACTTTTTGCTTAAAACCTTTACTCCCATATTCTAACAATGAGAGTAGGTAAATACGACGTAGTAAGCTAGCGTAATGGATGCTTAAAAATAAGGAGCCAGTATTTATTTTGTGGGTCAAGTAATTTTAAATTATTTATTTTTATAAAAAAATATACTCAGATAAAAAAAAATCCCTTGAAATGGCTTTGTTATAGCCGTTAGATAATTCCCTGAAAATATTTCGTGTATGAATAGTTAGACCCTATATATTTGGCAATGAGACGAGCAGAACAGGAATTTGTCATGAATCCTACCAACCTATTTGTAATTAAATCGTACGTAAAGAAGTAATGTGTTCGTTCGTATTGCGGTAATAATCTGCCAAGATTAGGGATACAAACAATTTAAATAATTTCATAAGGCACGAAATTATAATGTTCCTACTGTCACTTGTAATAAGAATCATATTACATTGTAATAACAGCGACAACCATATTTTAAAACGCAAAGGTTCACTTACTTATCAAGTGCATCAATTTTAACCGACTTTCTTCAAAAAGCAGGAGGTGCTTAATTCAGTTGTATTTTTTTTTAATGTTTGTTACCTCACAACTCCATCATTTCTAAACCGATTCGAAAAATTCTTCTGCTAGACAGCAAGAATATCAAGCGTGGACTAAAGAGAACCAAACCATTTGAGTTAGTGTTGTGTATAAATAGTGAACGATTAATAGTAACAATACTGTGAACACGTTAACTAAATGTTTTTAACGTAGCTGACTTTAAGAAAATGATATGAAACTGTGTAAAAGTGCAAATTGACATTATTCTTAGTCATAACATTATACAATATTATAATAATGTAATAAATTGGTTATTAGTCTGTTAAGGCTCGATTGTAATCGATTTAACTTTAGTTTTTATTACTATAGGAAATAAAAAATTCGCACAAGAAACAGGATATTTACCAATTACGATTTATGTTCATAAACGCCATGTTTTTCATGAGTTTTTAAGCGCCATGATCACGGATATACCGTTTCTCCGTGATCATGGCGCTTGCAATATTGGACACTTAAAACAAATAATAAACATGGTAAATATCCCGTTTTAAGTGTCCATTTACCATTAGTACCATTAAAAACTTAAATTAATCATTTATGCATTATCAAAAGGTATACCATGAGATCATAACCCAACAAACTAAGAAACTTACCACTGTATCTACATATGTTGGATTAATATTTTATCCCAAGAAAAATGATTTTAGAGTGGGTCGTAAAATCGTTTTCGAGGTATACCACACAGGTATGAGTTTAACACATATACCATTCGTTGTGATGAACCGTTCAATGTTCTATAATCTATCCCACCATTTTACCCTTGATCCTCACGTGGCGTCTGGCATTGTTTTTAACACCATGATATAGTCTTTCTGTTGTAGTCTTTCAATTTCATATTTATTACTAACCGCCTTTGTGAATTTTAAGCGCACGTTGTCTCTATCTCAGTTTTGTTTCATCCAAATTTCTTGATGTTAGTGAAGTACCATTTAAGGTTAGTGATATTGAAAACTAATCGTATTACTTTCATTTTCAGTATACAATCACAGAAAGGGAATTGTATTTCAAACTCGCAGATGTACGACACCGAGCCCTCCCCCTGAACCTAAATATTAAACAAAATCATTTCAAAAACATTATTTTTCTTCATTTCGCCAATTTCATATATTTAAAAATAAACACGATACACACATCAAAAGTGTCTAGTGATCTAGTACGTTTCACAGTATTGCTGCAATTGCCGTTTATTATATTAAATTTATTGGGTCGCTATTGATTCAATTTAGTGAGTTTTGTTCAAAACTGTGTAATGGCGTTTCGACAAAATCATTACAATTTCTGCATCAGAACTAAAAGATTATATCAGTGAAACATTATACTGATATGGAGCGACGACGTCATTTAACCGGAGAAGAGATGGTGAGAGTCGTCGAAATGTTGGAAGCTAGTTCCAGGCGACGTCCTGTGGCTATCGCTCTTGGCAATACAGAGAGCGTTATATATTATATATAAGCCGCCTCTGGACAAGCTATCACATTACGGCCAGCCTGGCCGAGCGACTTGGAGGACGATCTCGCATCACCACTCGCGGACAAGACCGGTACGTCCAAAATACTGCTCGACGGAATCGTACCATGATCGCTATGATATTGGTTATGGGGCTCCACAGCCCTTCAGGCTTGTTAATGAGCTATCAAACCATCTGAAATCATTTACATGAAGTGGGTTTGGGTTCCCGAAGGCCGCTGCGACTCTCACCTATAGCCCTGCAATCGAGGACCCGTTTACAAGTGGCTCGCGAACACAGATATTGGGAGGAAGAAGACTGGCGTTGTGTGTGCTTTTCCGATGAATCTCGTTTCGGTATGAGGCCGGATACAACACGTACTCCAGTTTGGAGGACCTCTGGATGTCAAGAACGTTTAAGATTTTGTCAGGAAGTTCATCCATATGGTGGGCGAACAAAAATTAAATTGGCAGGTATTTTTATCGGTTGAAGAATATCGTTTGGATCAGGGGCATCCTCTATGCTCAGATTTATGCGGAGAGGGTTGTTTCAGACGTAATTATCCCTTTGCGAGGCCGGTTGGGTGATTCGTTTCAACTAAAGCACGACAATGCACGTCCACACACGGCTAGCGTCGTAACAGGCACCCCGTGGCTTGCTCAGTTGCCAGACCTCATCCTAATTGAGCACGCATGGGATATGCTTCAAACATGAGCCTTCCCGAGTATGGATGTCGTGCATACCCCACAACAACTTTATGACTTTTTAGAAAGCACGTGGACTGCCATTTCTCACAGTGATTTTGATGAACTGATATTAAGCATGCCACATCGTTGCGATTGTGTGATTCATGTTAATAGTGGAAACAAGGACTATTTTTTTTTAACTATACAATAAAAATTTCGAAAATCTTATTTTTTGACTTTTTTTGCCACTTAATTGACGCCGTTAACTTGGGATAATTTCCCACAATTTTCGAAAACTGCAATATTTCTTTATTTTTACAAAATATAGGGTGTGTACGTTCTTAACTTAAACATAGGAATTAAAGTAAAAAGCCAATCAGAATTATATTTATATTTACCAAATCTAGTCTAATTTTTTATTAATATTAACTTTTTATTTACAAAAATTTACTTCATCCCTAAACTCTTGATGTGTGTAGATATAGGGACTATTTCAAAATTATTCACGTAAACTAATTAGAAATATTAAAAAAACGTACATATAAATCAATCAGGCCTTGACTAGTATAGCACGATAATGTATCTATTGTCGACCCCCGGGGGGCCTACGTGAAGAATACGTATCATCTGTGTAAATAAATAGGTAATGAGTTAAACTGTAACACAAATGTTACGCATCGGCGGTAACCTAAAAGGTATGTTTTTTTTTCAGGATTTTAAAGACGAAGAACTGGACAGGTGCTTCCGTCTGTATGCGCAGTTAAATCTTAAAGCCCCCATGGTCAACTGCTCCCCCCACCATAGCAGGACGCTAATACACTCGGGAGATTTGCGTTTTAAGGACAACATTAAGGAGGCAAGCCTAGAAATTAATGATAATTTTAACAGTGATCTCTACCTGTAACTTACTTAAACCAATGTAAAACTAACAGCATTTATCAAAATTCGTTTTCTTTTTAAGAAAATCACGAGGTCACTAGTAAAATTACTGTATCTGAATGCTAAGCGTAATCATTTTCGGATGCATCCGTTTAATTTTATATTAATTAATACAGCCATTTTATTCAAGTTCATTTGAATAGTGTGTTGTTTGACAGCAAAAAAAGAATACCTTTGTGATGCAAACACACACTTTTTACAATCACACATTTATTTTATATCCGATAATTAGGCGTTACGCCCTTCATGTTGCATGGATGCGAATTATATATGTATACACCACGCGAATACTATAACTACTCACTACTTTAGTGAAACTAAAAATGATGTGTTTTCCTTCATTTTCTCTTTACAATGAGGATGATATCACAGAAACGTATTTGAGCCATAACTTAGTTTTGTGATTGCTGTGCTAGGCGTCACGCAGACGCGTCCAACTTTATTTCAAGTCAGCATTAACTATTGCATAAATGTCACCGCATGATTGTGAACATGGTTTATAAAGTCGCGAGATAGATTATTAACTATCGAAAACTCTGAGCAAACCATTCACAATTGAACGCATCATTTTCGATAGATTATAATACTGACTATACATGGCAAACCGGCAAATTCTGAACTGGTATCAAACTTGCTTGCGAAGGAATGCAGCTTGCGCGTTGACTGGTTAAATGTGATGTACACACGGGTGATAAAATCGGACAGATAGACAGAGTGCAGGATCGTTCACAATCTGACGATTTGTTATTGTTGATTATAAAGTATCGAAAATTAAAGCGTTAGACAATTTTTTGATTGTTTATAATCTCGCGATGTAGATTTTAACTAACTATGTTTGCAATCATACGGTGACACATACATTGCATCGCATCAAGCACTGAGCGACGCTGTGGGCCCTGGTGCAGGCGTCTGCGTGGCGCGTCATCCTCCAGTCCGAACGAATGTAGTTGTAATATTATACAGAACATGAAAATCCTTTCTAAAGAAACAGATGTTCCACAGATGGAAGTACGCGTCTTCCTACTCACTGATATGTTACTGGTATGCAAGAAACTTTCTAAGGGAAGTCTTCATCCGTACAAACTCATCAGGTAAATACTTAACTAAGAAGCGTACTATGCCCACCTCTGCGTTTACTGTTATTTGCTCTGCGAACTACCCCTAATTTGTTTGCGTTACAGACCCAAATTCTTCATTGACCGGCTTGTTATCTACCCAAAAGTCAGCCAACGCAATCCAAAAGAATACGGATCCTTAGTGTTCGTGGCCATTGATGATGTCGGCTCATCGCACGTTGGGTTCATTTTATCTGAATCGTCAAAGGATCCCAACGCACAAGTCACGCTTAAGGTGGGATTTTTTAAATTTTGGTATTACTTTATCATTGACTTAGTACTAATGAATTATAATTTTCTAGATTTGGGATAACAAGCTACGGGAAGCTAAATTAACGTATGAACTCGCAGTATGGTTCACGAGGAACCCATCGCGGGACCTCACAGAGATAGACGTTGACTCGTCCTCCGATTACGGCCTCAGCATACTGAGCGTGACTAGGCCGGTAAGTAAATTCACTATTTCGGAACTGATCTCACAGTTTCAGTTAAACAAACTATCACCATGGGATCAGCTCTGGAATTCATGTTATTAATACTTGGAATCTGCTAGTAGAAACATCTCATTCTTCTTCTTTAATGAAATAAATCATGGTTTGTATTGAAACCCCACTTTAGCAATTTTTCTCACAGGATTTAAGTTCGGAGTTGCTTGCGTGTCTTTCAGGTAGGCCTTGACAGTTTGTAATATGATGATGAGGATCTTTAGTAAAGATAATAATGTTTCTTTTAGGGCACAAAGCAAACCTCAGATGAGCTGAACATCGATCGTGAAGCTCGCGAGCGCGTTGCTGCTATGCTGCACCGAAGCCTAGGAGTATCGACTGAGTGCGATAACTTCTCCCAAGCATCGATGAACACTGATTCATTCGAGGGTAAGTTTTCGTACATTTTTGCTAATTGATGTAGATCCAGACAAGGATTGATGAGCTGGAGAACTGCGACTGCGGCGGGTCGGTGTGACAACGCTTCCAGTTAGCGTATGTCCTCTAGCAGTAAACGGATTTTAGCTAAAATGATTATAAAGATAAAGATGTAGATCTTGTTTTGCAAAAAGTGTGCCGAATTTGTTCGATCCAACTTAAAATTTTTAGGACAATATCTGTGGAAACTATATCATTATACGAAAACTTGTAACTTGTTCGAGGATCAACTACAGTATACACGACGTTTTTAAAGGCTCTCAATAAAGATTTTGATTCACTCTCTATATTCGGTTTTTCTCTAAATCTCTGTGTGGTATATCAACTCGACACGAATTGTAATTGAGAGGTTTTAACGACGCCACTGATTATTGCATTCGGTTCTAAAGGAGAATTATCCACGAGTCATGGAGGGCGGCCGTTCCCGCACGGACTGCGCCATCCAATGAAGCGGACTTCCACCGGCGGCAGCTCCAGGAACTCGAGACTGTCCAGCTTCCACCAATCAACGAGGTCAGTGTAACACGTATTTATTAAAGTCCAGGATTTCTACCGCACGCGGTATCGATTTTATACATTTTGAACGTTACGCTTGATTGTTTAATGTACTTTAACGAAAACAAATTGTTGGATAGATAGGTACGTTAGTTCATAATATGTCATAAATAAAGTTCCATTTTTAGCAGGGATGTGGACGTATTCATGTAAAAAAAAGTAAAGTAAATTAGCGCCCATAGAAGTTTAAAAATATAGTTATGTATAGTAAATATACGTGAATTTCGATCAATCGTTTTTATCACTAATATCTTTAAAGTAAAGATGGACCATTTGTAGATTTTTTATTGGGATCTAGATTTGAAAAGGAAACAATTAACAATATTACTAGGTAATGTTTAATTGACAATTGTAGCGCTGCTTCTCACGATGAACCGCAGCCGGGGCCCAGCCGACACAACTATAAAGCGGGCACCTCCGTGGAGCACGTCATACCACCACAGAACCCCGACGACGGTAAGTTTAAGTTATTTTGTGTCATTATCATCAGCCAGCAGAACTGCAAGAAACTTTCATTGCACGCCACTTAACTCGATTCTCGGTAACTCTCATCGTCCATCGTCGTTCCACCTAGCCTGAGGTGAGGTGTGTGTTATCTAGGGTACAAAATATGTTACTCTTAGGGTATTTTTCAAAGAAAAATCTTTTACACAGATTTCAATATCGGTATGTATGTATGTATGTCCTGTTCGGTTCCCAATATAGCGGATAGTGTAAAAGGTTATCCGTTTTGGAAAGTAACAATTAGAGCGAGGGCAGCGAACTCAAAAATAATCCCAGTACTAACGGGATTGTGGAGGTCAGATAGGTGGTAGTCGTTCCATGATTTTACATGAAGCGACTGCCTGTCTACTGGTCAGCTTCATCCGGTAAGACTGGAAGTCGACCCCAACATAGCTGGGAAAAGGCTAGGCAGATGATGATTTAAGTTTTACGGGATTTTTGGTAGTTAGGTTTTTGTTTCACACAAGATACATTGTCGACTACCCACAATAGCTGTCTGCAAAGATATGGGGTAAAGGTCAGACAGGAAGTGTCGATAATACTTTTGACGGTCATTTTTGCTTGGGAACTTATATGTAGTCAAGAAAGTTGATAGATGGACATTACGAACACATGCTGCTTTCTACATTCTGGATGAAATGCCTTTTAGTAAATACGGGATGCTTCCGAATGCAAGAATTCACAAGGGAATAGGCACACTACACACCACTGCCAAATAGTACATTTTGATAAAAATGGGGAAACTTCGTTATTGCATTCGAGGCGGAATTAACACCCGAGCAGCAGGCGAGGGTGTTATGGTGCCGAGAACTTCCGATATTGATGGATCATGGTTTTGAAAACGTCTTGTAAGTAGCTGTGGCTAATAGAATATAACGTTTGTTTTTGCAGGAGTGACATCAATAACCGTCAATGTTGTCAGTGAGAGCGAATCAGAAACTGTGGTACACGCGCAACAACCACCACCGGTAAGTCTAAACTCCAACTAATACACTTTCAAGGTCTTATTTCTCCAAAGCGGAGAACGGAGGAGATTTGTTTTAAATGACCAATCAGATTTAGTTATTTCGAGGGGCTCGTAGCTAAATAATAACGGTCGCTGAGGTCGGCTCATGGATAGCTGACCATCCACTGGATACTTATGAAAAATCAGAAGCCCGAAAGCCCAAAAGTCTCGGCAACCAGTCTTACCAAGGCCATCGTATTTCCCAGTAACTGGGCAGTAGCGCCATATAAATTTCTGGTATTTAGCTGCATACGGTTGGACTGGAAGCCGAAACAGATGATGATATCGTTATTTCCATCTTCTCCTCTCCGCGGTAGAAACAACCACCACTGTTGTGGAGCACTCGCAATAACATAGATACGCATTTGAAATATCATGTCCTTGATATTTTGATATTATGTAATTTCTATTATTCAGTTGTGTTTAGGATCAATGATTAAATTCTGTTATGGGTTACTTTCGGTCCAGATTTCTCCTGACATGTCAGTTATTTTTTCCTCCCTCTAGAGTTTATTCGCTCTTTTAACTTATGGGAAGATATAACAAAAAAAAATGTTAAATTTGACTACCGAAAAATGAAAGATTAAATTAAAAATATTCGGCTTTTTGTCAGAACTTTTCAAACGAAATTGTAAAGCTTGTACTGTCTTTGTGTAGGCTCGTGATTTTATATTGCAATTCGCTTCATTGGCTTCGCTTTATCTGTAGGTACCAAACGATGCAATAAAGCATCGACCGGAATATAGACAATTTTTATTTCCCCTCGATCTCCGCGATACGTAGATATCACTCTCAATTACAATTGAGTGCATTTCAGTTAGAGAAATTTTATTTCCACTACAAAAGATTTAAAATGGAAGAGATTTTATTCAGGGTAGCCAGGATTTTGTTCAGTAGAGACCAATATGTATATGTATTACAGTGAAGTTTCTTTTAAGAGGAGACTGCCCAATTTCAATAACTCTGTGCGACTGCCTAAATTAAAGCTCACTGAACTTTCAAACTTAGCCCCAAAAGTCGAACGTTGGGCAGTCTCCTCTAAAAAGAAACTTCACTGTAATACATATACAGCCCCAAAAGTTAAATTTCTATGATGTGTAAGTTGGCATAAGTCGTCGATTTTCGTAAGTAACATAAAAAAATTGATTTCGATCGTTTGTGACAGAAAATTGCATATGTTTTGAAACGATACCGACTGGCCGCAGTCCAGTTGTACCTCTATGCACGTTTGTCACCTAAACGGCGACGGCACGGTTGGCGCAGTGGCTGAGCGATTGACTGTTGCTCTTCGTGTCGCGGGTTCGATTCCCGCACGGAACAAATATTTGTATGACCTACAGATAGTTGTTCCGGGTCTGGCTTTTTGTTTATGTAAGTTTAAATGTTTGTAAACGCACCCACGAGACAAGAGAAATTCCTAATGTGGGGCAACTATAAAAAAAGGTTTTTTTTTTTAATTTTCCTCACTGTAGGTATTTCTCCTGTATCGTGGGTGCGTTTACAAACATGTAAACTTACGACAACGACACACGGCATAGTAACCAATCGCTTAGCCACTGCGCCAACCGTGCCGACATAATTATAATTATAACTGATTGAGAGCACCGAAATAATTAAAATATGGCGTGCATTAATGATCGCTGTCTAGCTGCCATTACCGCTAATGAAACGTCACTCGCCGATTAAGGTCAAATTAAATAAATATTAAATTAATGTCCAATGCTTCAACAGAAATTACTATGATTGAATTTAAAACTAAAAATCTATAAATGGCACAGTGTATTTTAATACGGTTTACATTATTTAGAAAATGTATTATTGAAGGTTTGTGTGTTCCGAGAGACGGGTCACTAGTTGGTTGTATCCATACTTTAATGCTAGGGCCACATTTGTGGGTTTTAGCGAAGGATTGCGTTGTCTTGGCACGTTGCATCGCGATGTATTCAAGCGGTCCCGAATGCCTATCACGGCGCTGTCGGTAAATTGGCGCACATCAAAGGGTTTTGTAGCAGCCCCGGATCTGGGGATCTGGGACATTTGCGCGAAAGACACATGCGCGAAGGACACTTTCGCGAACCCGCTTGCGTGAAAAGACATATGCGCGCATGGACTTTTGGGCGATTAGACTTTTGCGCGAATGAACTTTTGCGCCCATAGACACTTACGCGCATAGACACATGCGTGCAGAGACACTTGCGCGAATGGACACTTGCGCGAATGAACTTTTGCGCAAAAGGACACTTCCGCGACTAGATTTACTCGCGACTGGCTACGGTTAATCTGTAGAGTAAACATAACATCATATTATTTCTTATTTTCAATGAGATGAGCGAGAGAAGTGGCAACACTGCCCGAGAAATATGTCGAATTATTTTTTCGTATCTACCATGAATAGTGTTGCCAGATATAATTATTGTTTAATCAATTTACAATATCGATTTTGAACAAAATAATTTTACTCTCTGTTCAAGCTTTTGGGTTTCATTAATGTCGATTTTTAAGGACATTCAGTTGTTTTAATGTCTATTATGACAAATGTATATTGATGTATAGAACATTGTTGTTACTTTGTTCAAAAAAGATTAATCAATCGATTCCGATTTAGAAGAACCTCTGTGTTATGTTTACTCTACAGCTAACCTAACCTAACCATTCGCGCATAAGTCCTTTCGCGCATGTGTCTTTGTGCGTAAATGTCTGTTCGCGCATAAGTCCATTCGCTCAAGTGTCTATGCGCGCAACTGTCTATGCGCCCAAAGGTCCATTCGCGCAAAAGTCTAATCGCCCAAAAGTTCATGCGCGCATATGTCTTTTCGCGCATGTGGATTCGCGCAAGTGTCCTTCGCGCAAATGTCTTTCGCGCTAGTGTCCTGATACCCGGATCTAGGGGTGTGCAAGCCGGGGTCCGACGAATACACTACTCAGCATTATCGCAACTTTGCGATTACTAACGGACAGTGTAGTAAAATAATAAAATAAACAATCACTTATTTTCCGCGGGGCGCGTAGGCATAGATCGCGATTTTTCGCGCGGCGGCCGGTAAAGTGACACGTAGCAGTGTGCAGGTGCAACGCACTCACATTTGCCGGCGGCGCCGGGCGGCGGTTAGCGTGCGTGCGAAAGACATGCGTATATTAGAAATCTTTTTTAAATCTCACGTTTTATTCTCAGACCATATCTTGTCCTATCCTAATTAAAATATATCACATCTTGTCCTAGGGGAGGGGGGGGGACGTTACAGGTGTCATGAGCCCCAAATCATACACGCCAAATTAATAAACCTTATTAAATAGCTGTTTTCGGATAAAAATTATCACCTGATTTCCTGCTTAATCGTTCAACAAGAGAAAGTAACCTTTTACGAGGCAGAATTCAAAAATTTTCGAGCTCGCTACGCTCGCTTATGCATCTAAGTTACTTTTATTCTCATCTTTGCATGAATGAACAAATAGAACCTAATACACGGGGCAAAAATTTTCGAGCTTCGCTCACCCTTGCGTCTGAGTACCTACACAACTCCTGTATAAATGGTCAAATGAAAATCTAACCTACCCGATGTAGTGCTTAAATTTTCGAGCTCGCTTTGCTCGCTCTGACATTCTGCATTCCTTTCAGTATATCTTTATAAACTGACACAATTTCTGAAAGCTAAAGATGCACCTCCCGGAAGTAAGCTTTAGGTTTTTTTTTTAAATCCAGAGATTGTTGACACATTTTGGTTTTTCAAAAGTTGTTGATAATAGTTTAACACCACTCCCCCCCCCCCCCCCCCAATCGGTCCTCAACCAAATTCCTGGTTATGGCCCCTTGTTGCTCCCCCCAAAGACTTCGTGGTCCAACACGTCCATATATTAAAAATATAGGCTTAACAGAGAAAGAGCAGCGCTTGACCGGTCGTTGTGGCTTTCTTTGGAGGAGGCCTTTGTCCATCAGTGACGTGTTAAGGCGGAAATGATGATGATGATAAAGGTAAAAATATTGTCAAGGCGGGGGGGGGTATTTTTCAGTTTTTGCCCCGCCTCGAAATAATTCAAGATCCGGGGCTGTTTTGTAATAACAAACTTCGCTTAAACGTGGCTACAGTTCACTATTCGAGCTGCAACGTAGACTAGAAAGTTTTTACCACGACAAACCGACACGAAAATTCGTCTGTTGGAGAGAATTCACACGTATCACAACCAGATCACATCACTGTTGCGTTGTGGTAACTACATATTGTCGATGTAGTTGCGTTGTCGCTAGTAGTCACGATGTGTTTACATTGTGGCTAATGTTTGCAGACAGATCGATTCCGGCTTTGGTAGAGGCTTTCGCCTCGTTGCGTCGACGCAACGTTGTGTTTGCGATGTGGCCAGCTGCTAGTGCGCGGTGTCGCTGCTGGTGGAGAATAAACTGTTCGTTTTCATACAAATTCGTACCCGTCACGTGTTGTTGTGGTATGGTGGTGGCACGGGTGAATTCTCCCATAATGTAGCCGCAGCCACTTACCTACTGACTTGATACAATTGAAGTTGGAAACATCTGGAGGATAAATTCTTTTTGTGACGTATAGTATAGGCTAGGCATCTACTAAGATAATTTTGCCTCTTAGCCTAAGAGGAGTTTGTATTATAATACGGATTTTTTAATAAGGTTCCGTTTAAAAAATATGAAACCAGAGTTTGGAATATCCGAATTCTACGCGGACGAACTCTTCTTAAATCCATCTTTGACATACCTTCATAAACTCACGCCTTGCCATATTTTATTGGTTTATCTACCTGAACTTAACACTGTTCTAGCAATGTTAATAAGCCCCAAATGCTCCTCCATATATTAACAGAGGTAATCCTTTCATCCTTTTGAAGCAGTCAAATGCAGTGTTCCCTTCAAAATATTTTCTAAAGACCAGTTAGGCATTACCTTTTATTATTAAAGTGTAGTAGTGGTGTAGTAGTGGGTATAGTGTGTGTGTGTGTGTTGTAGTGTTGTATTCAAACATAATACCTAACCGTTCTTTTTAACATAGTTAACCGAGTATTTAAACATATTAATCGATGATTTTGAAAATAATATCCAAGTATTTTGAACATAATAAACCTGTAAAATGTATTTATTCACAAATTGTTTACATCAGTATTGCACTAGAGATTCGCACATTAAACCTTTACAATTCAAATTGTTTTGTTCTAATAATACCTACCTAAAACGTGAAATGTTTTAATGTTTCGGGTCCAGCTGAAACTTTCAGGACCAAATTCATTTCGATTGTAACAACTATAATTCTGTGAACAGAGAAACAACGCAAAAACCACGGGAACGATGTTTGAACACCAAAGTTAATAATTGTTATTCAGTTTATTACATGAGTGAAACATGAGGTACTTTACAACTTAGCCGAGTTTAACTTGTGTAATCTATTTACAATAATGTACCACAGGTGGTTACGGGTAACCCCACATGGTTTAGGTACGCAATAAATACCTACTTATGAACAGTTTAAGACTTCAGTCCATTGTATATCGTTGGGCTCAATATCCGCAAAGTAATATCTGAATGAAATATTAGCTGTCGCTGACACACACAGACCTTATTTATTCGTTCTGTTTTGTTTGAACTTTTAAAGCAAACAGATAGCATTCGTAAGATCTATGCACACAAAGGCTTACATAGAAAACTAATACCTACTACTGTTAGCCTACATCATACGACAGCTGGGCAAAGGCCTCTCCCCATGACTGCCAGTATTTTCGATCCAGGGCTAATGTGGGCCACTGGCCGTTTATATAAAAATAGAAAATGAGGATTATTTTGGTAGAGATTGTAAAAGTCGATCGAGTGTATTGTTATGATTGTTATGCCTGTGTGTCTGTTTGTTTGTGCACGTTTGTAAGGAGTGATAGCTTACTATCACTGCTGATTTCGGTTGTGCCAACTTTCACAATGGTGACTAAACAACTCCGAAAAATCCTTCTATTTTGGTGGGTGGTGTTGGTATATATTGCTTTTTTAATGGAACAGCTGCCTCATTGCATTTGCCTGTTATGATACAGTCACGATTCGAGCATTACATCAGTGAATTAGGAGCACGAAGATGTGCAACCTTTAACGATACAATTTATGACTCTCATCTATTCCTGTACCTACTAAATCGAAACCTGGATTGTTATAATACTGTTTTTGTTTTATTTCTTAGCCACTGGTAGTGCTACAGCAGTCGTCGCCGCATAAGACACCGCCGCCGGTGCCGTCACGCAGCTCCAGCGCCAGTCGCAACACGCTGCGTGTCCAGCCGCAGAACGTAGTCATGGCTCTGGTGCACAGCCTCCCAGACCTGACGTTCGACACCTCGCCGCCACGCCCGCAACCGAGGTAACACTTTAATAAAAAAAATAAACAGCCTTACTTGCTGTTCTTATTTTCACGTGCTTTAGGTAAGGAATACCGACCCTATGAAAAGGTAACACTATGGTTACGAATGCACTGACAGTTGGTTAGCTTAGTGCCAAGAGCCTAGCGAGTCGCCTTGCGAGTAGCGAAGTAAAACGAACGTTCTAGAATCTTCTAGTCACCTAGCGTATAAGTAGCGCGAAAGGCGACTCCCTAGGCAATAAGCAAGCCACCTATAAGTGTGTACGTAGCCTTAAACCCATGTTAACAAAACCTACTTTTCGTTTAACGTTCTTCAAACATGTGAACTACAGGCAAACGAAATGCACTCGTTAGGACGAAGCAGCAGTACACGTGCTCACTTAAATTCATCTTATTTCTACTTCAGTCAAAGTCTAGTCAAGTCTTATTTCTAAAGCAGTCGTACTGTTGTGTGTGAAGCCACTTGAGACATTCCAGGTTTGTGTCTGGGATGGCAACGCTTTAGCCTCTACTATTTTAGGTGCCCGTCCATAGACGGCGGTGACCACTTAACATACTCGTTGACGTTGCAGAGAGAACACTGAAAGTGTTGAAAACTCTTAACGTTGAAAAGGTTGTATTTTTAATATGTTCATGTCATTGGGCTATATTTAGCACCAGCCCACAGTCTGCCTCAGAGAAGCTCTACCAGTCGCACCAGGAGTTGCTGCAGAGGAATCGCCTCACGGCCCAACAGCATCATTACCTGACTCCTGACCATCGCGGGACGAGCTACCCGCCGCCCAGTCCGACTAGGTAACACACTCGTATGAACGGTTTGATACTAAATAAGAAGTAGTTAGAAAACTCGTTTTAAGTTTTTATTAGACAGTATAATATATACATTAATATTAAATACGTAATTTCCAACCGGACTCGTATATCAAAAATGATAATGAATTACTTTTGATGAGAGTAATTTACATTATTCCAGTACCCAAATCCAATGTCGTCATCTATGTTATTTTAGTAATTAAAAAGCT
Organism: Noctua janthina; assembly: GCA_963576755.1. NCBI lineage: Eukaryota > Metazoa > Arthropoda > Insecta > Lepidoptera > Noctuidae > Noctua > Noctua janthina. Next base: position 13,980,668 of record OY755050.1, on the reverse strand, counting down.
GTTTCTTTGAAAATAAGGAAGTTCAGAAAAATGCACTGGACAGCTGTTTAGATGATTTCAGTCGCGGTGGACTAAAAAGCAGAGCATTGGATTGGGTCGCTGGACTGGGTGCTACTGGAATAATGTAAATCGTCACTTAAGGTGCCTGCCCTCCAAAAGTTAGTTGAAATTATTAATTTCAGATGTTAGGTCACATTAACATCAGTAATCCTTGTATCAAATATTTGAACTGTGCCATATAACGTATGTATGGACTAACCTAAATATTTATAATAAGGTTTTTCCCGATGTTTTGTTTGTTTTATTTGATGACCAGTTTTTAGTTGCCTAACACATAAATAACAGCCGCTAAAAGTCAGTTGAAAGTATTATTTGAATGTCAGCTTTTATTTATTTAATACAACGGTTGTGTTTACAACCAACTACAGTAACTAAAATTATAAAAATAAAAGAGACAATTGTAACACATATTAAAATATACAACATAACAAAGTAACGCAAAATTTTAAGCGAAAGCATAAATAAAAGAAAGTTAACAACACTTTCATAAATTCCTCTCACAGTACTACTGACATACCAATAAAATCTTCGTCCATCCATCCGCAAACAGATCGTCTGTTGGATTAGAATCCAAGAGATCATTAAGCGTGGCCAGAGTGCGAGGAATTGGCGACTTAGCCCGTGTAACAATTTTGTAAAATATCAGTATTTTTTCAAAACAGATTTAGTAATTTTTAGGGCTTTCGAAGTAATTTTGAAAAAATATTGACTTCGAAGCGAACCTTAAGCATAGAAAAAAGATCGAAGATAGTTTTTGGAACATGAAAACCTAAAAAAAAATAAGTTCTCTATGATAATTGTTTTGAATCGGTTTGGGGTACAGCGATAAATAAATAAGAGTTTAGAAGTCTTTTACTCTCTCTTTATTATTATTTTACGCAGACAGATCACTGCCTGGGTGTGCTGAAGTTCCAACATTTTTTGATTTTTTACTAAAAGTGCACCAGTATAAAAATATGTCATGATCGTTGTATGGGAGATTAGGAAACCGTTACAAGAAGCGGGAACTTCAATTTCTTTAATAACCATCACACCAGTCTGGCACGATACCGATTTATGAGATTAAGTGGATAGAAAAGAAACCATTAAAATCATCGCTCTGTAGGAGACGCAGATTTCATTTTTTAAACGAAACGTCAGTAAATTCCTTATTATAGATAGTTGGATTAGTCCATAGAAACGTTATAATGCACAGTTCAAACATTTGTAACACGGATTTCAGGTGATATTGTGACGTAACATCTGGAGTGAATAATTTCAACTAACTTTTGAAGGGCATTCTAGATTAATAATGATTATAATAATTATGTATATGGCATAATAGGTGCTGCCCTAGAAGCGGGGTACACCCGAAAGAGATGATAATATTTTACCTCTTTTCTGTCCCCTAAACCACAAATGGTGAGGGCAATGGTATCTACAATACCATTAAGACTGCTTCAGCAATGGACTTTTTTATTATTAAGTGATAGTTGATAAGATAATAAATATGAAGTAATAAAAAAAGTAATAAACAGTGGTGGCCATTGTAAAAAGGATAAAGGGCAAATCGGTACTCACCTTCTATGTCAACGATTGCTAATACTAAAGTAAATTACCTGTACAGGTGAATATGTTTCTATGACGCCTTGTTCCTCATGTGTCAATTTGAAACTATACCAGTAAAACAGAGAACTGATTTCACTTAATTTGAAAAATAGTGTTCTAACCTTATTAAATTAAAACTTATTAATGCGTCTTGGTTGTGGGAGTTTAGACTGGTAGGAAACAGTCTTACACGCTCGCGACAAAAGACGTATGCACGTAGTAGCGTATTTACTAGTCAGAGGAGATAGAGTTCTTTGATATCTAACAAGTTCATAAAATCCATCATCTTTTCTCGTCACATTAACTTTTATTATGGTTTCGAGTATTAGCCAATTGTGCTCTTATAGTAAGTTTACCATTAATTTCTAGAATGATGGAGGAATGTAATTCTTGATATACCTACCAAGTATCCATGGCATGGCACGGGCTACTAACACACTACAAACACACACACGCTCACTCATACACGCACACACACACACACACACACACACACACACACATACACACACACACACACACACATACACTATACACACTGCACAATAAACTCCTTTTAATTACTGGTAAACTGACAGTCTCCTTGACGATTCAAAAGTGCCTTTTAGTGTTCATATGGTAAGCAAATGCTGAGACTCACGGAAGTGTGCATAGCAGAGACACACGACACGTTTGTGACTGTTAAAGTTCCACGATTAGCTTCCAATAACAAGTGTTCCGACCTGGTCGTGTGCAAGCAGCCACCAGACCGCTCGGCCGCGAGCTGCACGAGCAAGTGACACGAGTAGTGCTTGCACATAGGTAGTGGCTAGCGGTTACACTGTAACAGCAACACACCGTACGGACTTTGGTGCAGATCAGATTTTCTCAAACTAGAACTGGTTATGTTGTGGCAGCTTTAAAACAAACTTTCAAAATTATAGTTTTAGTATTGTTGTCCACTTGCGACAAAACAGCTGAAACCGTCTGGTTTCTCGGGAACTATTGGATATAGGCGTCATAGTACTCAATAATATTTTATGTTATAAAAGGAGATCGGGCGCAAGAGGTCCAAGTAGAGTCGGTGAACGAGACCTATGTTTTCTTGAAGCTGATGTAAAGAGAATCACTTTTTTATGGCGTCAAAAAAAATCCTCTATGGAGACAAAGTTATTGATCATTTAAAATGAACTATGTAATTAACGATTGCATTAATTACAAACAGCGTCGGTGAATAAGCCATTTATTATTTTAAAGCTCAAACAAGGGGGTATTTCTTTGTTAAAAACATGAGCAAATCGGCACCTGGAGAAAAAAGTTAAACGCCATAATGTGCAATTACTGACAATAAAATCTTCTAATTCAAGAGATACAAGGAGCGTCGTTGATTCAGACACACATAATTTTAAAGCTCATTAGAAAGGGTATTTCTTTTTTGAGGACAGAAGCAAATCGGCGCCGAGACTAAAATGTTAAACGGCATTATGTAGAATTATTGAGAGCAGCGGTGGCCCAGTGGTGGAGACCCTGACTTACGAGCAGTAAGTCGTGGGTTCGAACCCAGCCAGGCGCATTACTTTGTGTAAGTTATTTCATCACCACTGCTCTCAAAACGGTGAAGGAAAACATTGTGAGGAAACCGGCATGTCGTAGAACCAAAAATTCAAAGACATGTGACATCTACCAACCCGCACTAGGCCCGCACGGTGGATTATAGCCCATTCCCTCTCATAGAGATGAGGCCTGCGTCCCAGCAGTGGAACCATTAATAGGCTGATTATGCTTATGCTTATATGTAGAATTACTGACAAAAATATCTTCAAATTCAAGAGATACAATACAATACAGTTCTGAAAAACTTAGAATCAACAAAGCTTTTTGGACCAGAGTCTATAGAAGTCTGCCCGATCTCCTTTGTCACAACATTGGCATAGTGGGTGCTACGAAACTAAGAACACGCTTCGCTTATTGCATCATCGGAAATACAGATATATGTAGATACTTACAGCACCATTAATAAAATCGTTTAAAACCAAAAATATAAAAGCAGTCTAGGATAATCTTTAGGGTCGAAAATTTCCGCTATATTTACATACGATACTCCGGCTCGACTAGCGGAAGGCCTTCTGGTTATACGTCTGCTGTCACGCAGCTGATTTTCAAACACTATAGTAGGATTTAATGAAAGTTGCAAATAGCACGAAAGAGTTCTTATTTAATTCACGCCTCTTCCTCTCTTCCTTTTCTGTCTGTTTATTTAAACGATCTATCCGCTGACTACGTATAGAAATGCTTAGTCAAACGTTCGTGCTGATGGCTCGGGAGCGACTGAGTTTGCAAAAAGTCGGACAAAAGAATCGGACGTGATTCTAGTGTCGGAAACAAAATCTGGCATATATTTTTCCGAATTTATTCTTACGAAACATTGACGTTTCTAAATAGATTTCCATAGTAAATTCATAAAAAAAAAATAGTGTAAAGCTTTTTGAAGTAAAAAACAATACTGGATAAAACATATTTTAGCAGAAAAATAGGGTTTGTAATAGTTAATATTGTATTTTAAATGTGTGTTGTATATGAGTCCAAAAAGGGATAGAATTCTAAAGAATTCTCGAATATTATAGTGACGTCGATTGACTAGCTGACTAAAGAGCAACACATTTTTTGGTTTATGCTAGTCGGTTAGGCTGGTTAAGCAGGTGAAAGAAACTACATGCGAAAAAACTAAAGCCCATTTTCACTAAACGAGACCTAAATGTACTTGATGCCTAAATATTATTGCATGTTAGATTTTTGACTATCGGTGCTAATCTAAGAGTTGCAATGCAATGTTATTATTTTTATTTCGGTATTACATTAGTTGTCTCGTAATGATATTGAAAACTAGCAGAAGATTGCTAAGCTTAACGCATTTTTAGCTTCGTAGTTCTCGATTGTTATAGCAAAGAAAGTAAGTATCAACATGTTTGCCCATTGTCCTTTTTAACAGTCATTGGTAACTTTTAATATGCTATCATAGTACGGGAGGTCCGCTCGATTTTTATGAGGAATATAATTCTGAATAATTTCCTTTCAATTAGTTTTTTAATGCAGGGTCAAGGGTGTAAAATGATCCATCAGTTGGCCGTTCTCAAAGCATTCTGGACATCAAACTAACATTGCGCAAAAACTATTGCTGGGAAACGACTCGTGAGTCTTGACTGCCTCGTTAGTCTAGTGGGCGCAAGCGCGACTGCTGAGCTTGAGGTCCTAGGTTTGATTCCCGGGTCGGCAAAGTGTTATTGGGTTTTTCCATCAGGAATTTCTCAATAGCAGCCACGGAGTCTGGATTTGTGCCCGGTTGATGTCAATATCCCCGCCTCCTATTACATGGGACTTAAACATAACTGGCGAAATGTGGATGTACACCTCTGCCTAATAAGCAGGGATTACGTACTTGATTTTATGTTACGTGAAATATGGGTTTTTAGCTCTACTATAGGAGACTGCTCTACTATAGCAGACAGCTCCACCATAGGAGACACCACCATAGGAAACAGCTCCACCATAGGAGACAGTTCCACCATAGGCGACAGCTCCACTATAGGAGACACCTCCAATACAGGATACAACTCCACTAAGGAGACAACTCCACTACAGGAGACAGCTCCACCGTAGAAGACAGTTACACCTTAGGAGACAGCGCCACTATAGAAGTCAGCTCCGCTATAGGTGACAGCTCCACTATAGACGACAGCTCCGCTATAGGAGACATCACTACTATACGAGACTGTTCTACTATACGAGACTGTTCTACTATACGAGACTGTTCTACTATACGACACTGTTCTACTATACGAGACTGTTCTACTATACGAGACTGCTCTACTGCTGTGAAAATATTGAATCACCAAAAATATTCGCAGTGACCTGAAGAACGAGTGAATTTCGGCTTTCTAATGGGTCTTTTTACATCTGTTTAGCACTAATAATCATAATGAGAGTCAGTCCGAACGCAAGTGAAAAACCTAAGTTACAGAAGTTGTAAAAAAGTATTTTTTAAAGCACTATAACTCAATGGGATGATTTCTGGGATCGTCTTCAAATAATGAAAATTATTTAGCTGGAAATAAGGGGGATTTTATGTTAGTCGAGCAAATGGACAGGTAATTTTTTATAAGAATATGGTAATTTGATACAAAATGAACTGTTTGCAGATGAACCATAGTGCATTTCTAATAAACATAATTATAATAGTAATAATCCGCTGCCTCGTTGGTCTAGTGATCGCAAGCACGACTGCCATGAGGTCGTAGGTTCGATTACCGGGTTGGGCAAAGTGTTATTGAGGTTTCATCAGGAATTTCTTAGTAGCAGCTACGGAGTCTAGTTTTGCGCGCGGTTCATGACAATAGACTTGCCCCCTATTACATGGGTCTTAAACATAACTGGAGAAATGTGGGTATACTATTAGATACACCTCTGCCTAAACCTTCAGGGATTACAGTGTAGTAATAATCAGCTACATATCTATCTAAGGAAAGACAGTCCACTCGCGTTTTATGCGTGCTACACGAGTGCAGTCAATGCATCTGAGCTGAACTGTCGACCTTTTTATTGTACTAACTTATCATGGTGGGTCAAAATGTGCCACTTGAAATACCTGAAAGGTCATGATTTCGTTAACCACATTGCCCTACTATCCATAGTTTCAAATTTAGCCCTGATGTGCCATCGCAAAATCACTGTGATCAATTTCATGGGTTGTGATCCCAGAAAACCATCCCTTGAGATGATTTTGGGATGAGTTTTTGCGCAGTGTGAACATTTTTGGTCAACTTTTTCATGCCATAATTTTGACCTCCTCTGCTATCGGCTACCGGCGCACCTCTCCAGGTGCGCCGGTAGCCGATTCTTAAAAGACAAACTATTATTGTTGTGAGTTTCAAAGGTTCAAACTAATGCCACCTCCCGTACTATTACATATTTCACAATACAGTATCTGATAATTACATGAAAACAAACTTTTAATATTACTGATAACCAGAATATGTAGGCAATATTGATTGTCACAGTTATTGCAGATATTTTAATTATGTATAAACACAATAAGTTAGCTAGGTGGAGTTTTTTAATGTTTAACTTTAAGTTTAAGGAAAATTTAAAAACATGTAAATCACCAATTTACATGTTTTTAAACTTTGAAATAAAAAATCGATAGAAGAATATATTATTAAGTACATAATCGAATAATTTAGTTAATCGTTGCTATGCATGATGCGGTGCGGTAAAATAGCACAACTTTGTAAAATGTGAGCATCATGTAGATTAATGTCGTTCTTGTAAATGACAAATTTTCGTATATTGCTGGGCGTCTAACAGTTCGAGTCTGTTACGTCGGCCTAACTTCTTGATACGTTTAACGTATCAAGAAGTTAGGCCCACGTTTGTTTAATTTTGGCGTATGTGAGTTGTTTTTTCTCTATACTGAGAATCGCAACAATATAAGACGCGTCTCCAAAGTAAGTGGGGACCGCTCGGTCCATGCTACTTCTTACAGCCTTAATCACATCCAACCTCCTTACCTTAATTGCACGTTTCCCTTATTATATCCTATGGTATAACTTCTTTGATGACATAGCTTTTGACACACACTATGTGCATCTGATACCTGTACGGATGTGTTGTGATACTATTTAACCATACCAGACGTTGCAGTTTGAAACTTGATACACTACGTCCCATCTCGAGCCGATCATTCTTGGGCATCAATATTATTCGATAAGTACAGTTTAGTATGCATGTATTTTTGTACATGGTACGGCTCACACCACAAGGTAATTGTAAATCTGTTACATACTTAATACGATATCAGTGACCGTAATGCGCCAAAAAGATGTAAATTTGGACCCAGCTTACATGTAGTAGGGATGTGTATCTGGTCGTTAAGTTCACCTCCAATATGGCTGGGCTAAGCGATGCTTGTGCACTCGTAAGGCTGCGTTTCTAACAGAGATGAGAGAGGATGCGTAGCGAGGGATGTGTGAAACTAACGAATAATATTTTTCACAGCTTGAGCTATTCTAGCTATGTTATTGGTTAGTTTCACTCACATCTCTGGTGAAAACGCAGCCTTATTCTCGTGAACCAACGAAGTTTTATAATATTTTTTGTAAATTCATATACGTTAAACCTGCATAATTCTCACATTAGGAGCTGATCCGATCTGCGTAGGTACGTAGGGAGAGTGGGGTAACTACGAACACCTAAGCGGGAATGCGAATTAAACAAAACCAGTATAAGATACGATTCATACATATTGCTTACCATTTAGTTTTAACCAATAAGTCACAAAGTCTTATTAACAATTTTAATAAATTCTAATAATAAAATAAATATTTAGGACAAAAACAAAACCCTTGGTGTTTGAAATTACCGAAGTGCGTGGGGTAATTTCGAACGCATCATAGGGTAAACATGGATACTGTGGGGTAATTACTAACTTTGTGGTGTAATTACAAATAATTTCTAATATTGTCTGGACAGCCCTAGAGTAAGCCACTACTGTTGACTATAAAGTTACTTTTGGCCTGCGCCATGGATGAATAGAGGAGTTTGGTTGGCGATCCAACGAGGGGACCGCGCGTTTCGGAGGTTTAAGAAGGATCGGACGGATGATAATTGGCCCCTTTTGAAAACTGCTCGCAATCGTTGTAATCAGATGATACGCAACGCTACACGGGGCCACATTCTTGATAATATCACTTTTGCTTCTCCTGCTGATATCTGCATATTCGCATATATATATCGCAGCACTCAGACCTTCCTAAAACATTTGGCTTAGACGATCTAAATCGTCATTTCTCCACTGTCCCCACCCTTGATAGTCTAACCAAATGACAAACCCTTGACTATCTTGCTGGTCTGACGCGACCCAATATATTACTCTCTTTGCCTTCACCCCAGTCGATCCGGGAGAGATCAAAAAGACCCATTCCTTTTTTTTTGCTCCTATCCATTAAATTCAAAGCCGTTGGCTCTGATAACATCAGTCGGCACATGATCGTGACAGTTATTGATCAGCTCCTTCCTGCAATTTCCCATATAGTTAACATCTCCCTTACTCCGGTGTTTTTCTTTCCCTGTGGCGGAAAGCCCGTGTTTGGCCACTACCTAAAATTCCTAATCCCACACTTTCACTTTCGTCCAACTTCCATCTTTCTCTTTTCATCCAAAGTAATCGAGGCCTGTCTACATTCCCACTTCATTCATAAAAACTCCCTCATCAGTCAATTGCAGTCCGGGTTCAGACCCGGGTACAGTACCGTTTCTGCTCTCCTTAAAGTGACTGGAGATATAAGGCGGGGAATGGAAGATACTAAAGTTACGGTTTTAGTGTTGATCGATTTTTCAAATGCTTTCAATACCGTCCAGTTACGAAGTTCTTTTATTCATCCTCTCCTATCTCTTGGTCTCTCTCAAAGTTTTGGAATGGTTTTGTTCCTATCTTCGGGGACGTCAGCAGTTAGTTCTTGCTGGTGACTCTCTTCCAGCTGGCATAATCTTGAAACTGGCGTCCTTCAAGGCGTTATTTTATCACCACTTCTGTTCTCTATTTTTATAGATCTCATAACTACCGAGCTTCAGTGTGCGTATCATCTTGACGCTGATGTCTTACAGCTCTATTGTCAGGCAGGTGTTGAGCTTACTCAGTGCGATCGAGGAGCTAAACCGAGATTTACGTGTAGTTAAAAACTGGTCTGATCGTTTCGGTGTGGCGGTTAACCCAACCAAGTGTCAGGCTATTACTATAGGGAGCCCCCATAGCTTGAGAAGGCTGAATGGGTTAACGGTACCTCCGGTTACCTTTGACGGCACAGTCATTCCGTTTAGCTCTGACATCAAGGATCTGGGTTTGCATGTTGACACTTGCCTTGACTGGCGTAAGCAGGTCACGATTTCACAATCGCGACCTGCTTAAAAGTCACCAGAAAGTTGCGGTCGCTCTATCGGTTGAAAAATATTGTCCCATCACACATTAAGGCAATGCTTGTACACTGTACAGTCCCTAATCTTCCCCATAATGGACTATGGTGATGTGTGCTACTATGACCTGAATGCAGATCTCCTCAATAAACTTTACCTTTGTGATGTATTTCAAAATAAAATACAATGGAATTTTATATAAACGTAAAAGCAAGACAGTTTTTCCAGCATAAAATAACATATAATTAAAAAAAAAAAAACTTATGATCCACTTACCGTGAGCAAGGAGCGCGGTCTCATGACACAACTGTGAGTTTGGCACTAAGCGCGGGGCCCCCTTGCTCCTGGCAGAAATAAATTATCGACTATCCTTGTATAACATGCTGTAACGACTTCGTTCGGGGTTACCCCGCTTTCGCGATTATCCCACTCTCCCCTTCTTAGTCGTAAGTATATTAAGCTGCGCGTAACGCAGGACTTTTCAATACTTTTTAACACTTAAGACACTTTTACATACCTTTTTATATAAACCAACTTAACAAAGCTTTTTAAGAATCGTTCAAAATGGTAACCTCAATCTACGGCGGCTTATGGTTTGAATCATAACTTCAGTGGTTTAGGCGTGAAAAGGTAACAAACAACTCTTTCGCATTTATAATATTATAGTTAAGATAGGATAGAATTATCTCAGCAGATCAGACGAGCGTTAATAATAATAATCAGTAAAAGGAATAAACTATTGAATACTTAAAAATATAACCTATGGATACATAATTAACATGGCTACAATCAAATTATCTCGTGAGGAGGCAATCCTGACTGCAGGATCAAGTCATGTCTGTCTTAAAAATGTTTTGACACCAGAACCAAAGATGTGTGCTAAATTTCAGCTCAATCGGTTGGTGGGAAACTGGTTTGAAATTCAGTTGTAAGATTTGTCTAATACATACTAACTAACAAGGCAAGTTAAATAAAATCTTATAATAATAAAAATTAAATACAGTAAACTATCAATTAATAAACGGGCACTGTAGGGTATGTTTCTGCCACAGCAATGCCCGATTTGGGGACAGTCTAACCGCCCAGAGATCATCGCCAGCAATGGAGCTGGCCCGCACCCTGTCCACTTAGGATGCGCACCGCTTGCGCACGGTGGCGTGTAATCTTTACGCGATCTGTACAGCGTGCAGCGTGCATATTTAAAAAAATAAACTGTTTTAATACAATAGATAATAATATAACGTTAGATGGAAAAAAGCTAGGCAGATGATAATGTATCAGTGGTAGAATGCGCTAAAATCTTCCGGATACCCAGAGAAGCCCCAGGCTTCCGAAAATCTGAATAATGGAACCTATTTCTAATGCCCTATTAATGTAAATAACACAGGTCTATCAAAATGTTATTATTCGCTCGTGTTAAAACTGAAGAAGGTTTTTCTAACGCACTAATCTCTGGAAGTACTTGTGGGTTTGGAAAAAAAATTTGAATTTCATTGCCCAATTCTTGCGGAAGGTTAACGGCTTATACCCTAAAAGACTGATCCTTGAAAGGGGTTAGAATATTTTTGTATTGATGCCAGCTATTGATTAATACCAGGATAATGCGTGGCCGCTATTTTGAAAATAAAATAAAATGGTGGAATTTAGGCAGGCCAAATTATTCAAAGACCTTTTCATAGAGTGTTTCTGTCACCTTTAAAACAACAAATAATAAAAACAAAATAAAGTTTGACTTTACTTACCTACAAGAAACGTATTATTTTTTTCAGCTCTTTTACTACTTTCGTGCGCCGAATGCAGAGCCGTGCTGTTTAAATAATGTTCCTATCTATTAGCCTAAAATTTATCCTTAGAAAGTTATTTCTATTAAGAAAATGGTTATCAGTAATATTAAAATGTAAATTGTTATGTGCACAGTAAAACCCCGATTAACCAAACGAAATCAGCTTGTTCATCGTAATGTTCAATTTCTCACAATATCATTCAAAATAATGAATACAAAATCAAACAAAAAATCAATCAATAAATCAATCAAAGTTGTGATTTTCAATGAAAATTACAATCACAAATATACTGTATACAATATTGAAGATGTGATTGAGGAGCCTATAAACTAAACCAAAACATGGGAAAGAACTTCTTAAACTCATGGGGTAAAATAAGACAATCAGAAAAGTGGCAGTCGGGCGACCAGCCCAAGTATTTTTTTATACGTCTGCCCCACTCCTGAGCAAAGGCGATGCATCCTTCCGCTTCTCTCGAAGTTGTGCTTCTTCTCGCAATAATTATAATATAATTATAATTAATTAAAAAGCCATCCAAGGCTTTTCCACCATCTTCTCGTTGGTCTGTCGCGAATACGTCTAGCTGCCTCAGGGCTCCAGTCTCGTGAAATACTAGTCCACATCTTCGCCGACACCTGGCAGACATACTAAAATAACTCGTGTGGAGGCTTTCACCGTCTAGATTTTCATCACCAAACAGCAATTAAATCAATTAGCTCCAATGAAAGTGGCAGACAATGGCATGTAATTGACCCCATATTTTTTTGTCGGTAATTAAAAAATTATAATTTTTTGCATTTCGAAATTAGGCCAACTACGAGTTCGAATAACTAACCGAAGCAGAGAAAATCGGGGTCTTACTACAGCTTCTATTTGTCTTTTGTTTTCCACATTCTGTCATATTCGAAAGTTACCAACATAATTATTATGAAACTAAACATCCCTTGATTACATAAATCAATCCTAACGAAACTGTAATATTTATTGCTTTTCATAATAAATTAGTACATAGATGACGAGAGATAAGACTGCAATTTATAATATTATTATACGTCGTAATGCTGCGCCGACCCCAAATGATTTGGGGTAGGGGTAAGAGAATGATACTGATATACGTTGTGCCTGTAACTCTTGAAAAGCCAAACCACGCCTATAGTAATTTAAAATTCTACAAGAAACTACATAATTACGATTTTATGTTAGATAATTAAGTATTATTATCATTGATTTTCATCACGATTGAGTCACCAAAGAATGGCAGAGTTGACATTTTAACTGTTTACAACTAAAGCTTTATTTTAATAAACTTAGCTTAGTGTAGGTATCATTTAGTAAATAGTAGTAATGAATATATATTTTTAATTCTTTACATATATATTATGTCACAATCAAAACTTTTGACTGCAATAATCAGTAAAAACTACTTTTCAACGGTTAAAACTATTTAACATAACTAACATATCCTTTGAAACGTAATGATAGGTATTTGAAGACTTCTAAATTTAATTTTAAAGTGATTTTCGGTTCAAAATAAATAAAATTAAGGAGTTCCGTAAGACAGATTTTTATAGAAAAACATGTTTTAGTTTTTTGTAATAACGGTTTGGATTGAAAGTAGTCGAAACCGCTTTTGAACGATCAACAGTTTTGACTGTCACATATTTGTTAATTTTGATAATATTATACGGCAATAAACATAATACCAGCCTATTATTACTGTCGCACTGCATGCCTAAGGCCTCTTCTGTACCGAAAAGGCATGATCACCACGCTTGCTTGAGGCGGATTTATTTCTTTACAATTTCAACCGTTTTAGACGTAGCCTTTAGATATTTTTGCTTATCATAAATAATTTCATGACAGTCATAATGGCAACTCTGAGAAAATAACAGAAAAAGAAATTGAGTACTTAGCAATTCTTAATTATTATTTCGTCGTTTGGCTTTCGTAAAATCAAAAGTGGCAAAACAATAATACTAAGGATGTTTCTTCTAAGTAGGACAACATGCAAGGTAACATGCAATGAAAAATAAGCATTTGACTGCAACAGTCGTTTTAAGTAGATGTTGTTGAAATCATTGTGCTAAAGCTAAACAAACAGTGATTAACCTGAGCTAGGCCGGTGAGGTCCTAGAATCGGCTAAGCATTTCGAGGCTGCGTTACAGAACCCCTTTCTTAAACTACTAGGTTTATAGTTTGAATAATAGGTCAAATCTTTGGCAAAAAAGGCAACCATATATTATGTAACGTTTTCTGTTCTCCGGCGGTACTTATTGTATAAGAATGAAGTGATGTTCTAATTGTGAGCTACTATTTGCGATATATTTCAATTCTGTTGGTCTTACGCCCAGAGTTCGTACAAAAATACCCATGATCCTTTTTCTTCCTGTATAATGAAACGATACTTACATGAAATCTGAGTCAAACAGCTCGTAAAAAATTGGTAAATTTCTCTATTTTTAAAAGAATCTATAAAAAATTAAGAGTTAATTTTTTATAGATTCTTTTAAAAATAGAGAAATTGGAAATAGAATGGATTAGAAAGTTTCCCGGTTTCTCTTAATTATTGCTTTTTGTCTTAATTTGTGACGTTTTTCGCACTTTACTATTTTTCTTTTATTTATTAAGAAAATACGAAATAGTAGAAAGACCAATGAGTTTTTCAGCAATTATATCCAGCATGAAAACTTGATAACTAACTAGGTACGGCGTGATGCGAGAACGCCAAAACCATATTTGAAAAGTTTCCGATAGAAGCCCAGCGTGAACATGAATACTAGAACAGGTACAAAACATGAACAATAAAACTTCGTGAACAAGGAAATCTGAGGAAGATATTGTAGTTTTTCTCTAAATCTGACTATCTGAAAGTCAACAATATCTTCGTCAAGTTTTGCCTGTTTAGGTAGGTTTGTTACAGACAGTACGATAAGATCTAAATTAAACTGAACGTAGGCTCCTGCCCGCTGGGCAGATCTGAAACTTTTCAATATTTATTGTTTTGATATTCTCTCATCGCGCCATAGCTACTTAGTTATCAAGTTTTTAAGCTGTATACACTTCTGTAAAACCCTCTGGGTTAACCTACCAGAAGTATGCTACCAGGCGCCTGTAATGTAAAGGTGGCTCGGCAAGACACTCCAGGAAGGGCGAGTGTACAGCCAAACGAACACCGAGGCTAGACGAGCGCTCCTATATACACTCTCGCACTCGCTCTACCTGGAAGTGTCTCGGCGAGAATGAACCCTAACAGTTCAGATTCGAGCAGTACATCAGGGAATGAGAAGAACCGAGCATTACAGTGCGAAACCTGTATCAATACAATTTTGAACATTCTTGTTTCTGTACAAAATCGAATCTGAGCGAACATTTTGTTTTGAGTGAATGATTGCTGTTCTGCCGATGTTGGCTCAAAACAGAAAAAAATAACTGTTTTCACTACAACGAGAAAACGAACACTAGTACTGAACAAAAGTTCGTACTAGACAGTTCGTTGACGCAGAAAAATATCAAACTTCAACCGAGCACGTCCAACGTCGAGCGAAAGCTCAGAGCAACTGCTTGCTCGCCGGTGAAGTCACGGAATGAATGAGCAAACGATCGTTCGCCGAGCCCAACCGATCATCACTGAATGTAACGTAACCTTACAGGCGAATGCTTCCCATAAGCTTCTGTTTGTAACGTAATGCTCAAAATCGAATCCTAGATTACATTATAGGCGAATATTCCGGAGAGGTTATCTTTATTCGTTTTGTTTGGATATGAGTTGTTATCTTTAATAATTGTTCATTTTACCTAAATTATATAGTATACGTTTCGTTGTGATTGATATAGTATGTATATAGTTTTTAAACATTAAGTTGTGCTTTTTGAAACAGAAAGTCATTGGCCACCTCTGTTTAAAATATTTTTTTCCCCTAAACCTAGGTTTTTAATTTATTATTCTCTTTTATTTCTCAACATTTTTTAAGTTAAAGAATTCGCATTCAAAGATGGCAGAAATGTTTTGTAGAGCTTCGTTGAAACGTGGACTGGCTTTCTCCTACTCCTTCAAGAACCCACCTTTATCCAAAATGGGACACGTTCAAAGCCAGTCGCAGCAAGCCGAACCTGGCCCATCGACAAGTCAAACAACAAAGGTATAGAAACTCTAACATTTAAGTAGGTATATAATATACTTAGCTTTTTAGCTTAAGATATATAACCTAGATTTTACTAGGTCCTAACTGAAAGCGACCGTTGCGCAAATATGGATTCGACGTGATCGTTTATATTTGAATATAACGATATATTCAAAATGAATGCGACGATCACTTGCGGTTTCGACTATTGGGAAGCTTGCTTACCATTTTTAAATTTGCGACGAAAAATTTATATTTGGTGATGTTCGGAATGATGTACTGATTACGTGGTAACTAGGGCATGCAAAACCCGATTTCGGTCCCTTAGTAGAACCCGGTTTTTCCTGGGTTTTACATGACCTAGTCTGACCCTCGATTTCCCTTCCACGACAGGGTGGAACGTCACGATTTAGGATAGACGTTGGTATGTACTTAATTTTATTTTATTTCCATTTTGTGCTATTACTAGTTTAACCATAGGTATTTTTGTAACATTATTAGATGCGGATTAAAAATAACGTAAACATTTTATCAATATTTTGAGAAATTAAGTTTCTTACTTTTATTAAGGTCTTAGTTTAAACTTACACCTTAATAAAAGGGTGTAAAGTGTAATCACTCATTATTAAAAAACCAATTCACTCGTGGGTTTGCACCTTCATTCCAAGGTGCCAACACAAGCGGATTGTGCAGCAATAATAATAAAACAACGTTTTTCAACACACTCACAGAGTAAAAATTAAAATAATCAGTTTTGTGAACAGCCAAATTCCATTAGAGACAGCTAGTTTTAATTTGGAACGCAGTACGTATCAAATTCTCAACGCAGGCAGAGTGTTAAACTCCTAGAATGCTGACTCTCATAGCACGATTTTAACAGACCCCGAGTGCGCACTTACGCTGACCATGCGTATCTGCCGCATCTAACGTCTTGTTCATAGCTATGTCTGCTCTTCACAAAGTAAATAAACGAAATTATGCATCCGCACCTAATAATGTTACCTTCATGATGTTCCGTATATAAATTACCGTCACTTTTTCTGCTCAGGGAGTCAAGGACGTTTCTTCGCCTGTCCCTGGCCCTAGTTCGGAGAAGGCGGACAAGAAGCCTGCAAAGAATGTAAGCAGCAGGTAAGAATCAATTAACTTATATTTCATAATAACTGTTTATTTTAATTATTCCATTGCCTTTTGTCTCGAAAATTTAGAAGTATTGTAAATAGAATGCTTTTCATATAATCATTTACATGAATATTACACCAGACGGGCGGGGCGGTCTCGTAATCGGGAATTTAAAATTTTACCGGATCCAAAATAAGCCACTAACTGTCCTGTACCTATCGGTTCCAACTGCAACGTTAGTTTTATGGGACGGCGAGGTTGGGAAACCACTGCACTATTTCTATTGGTGGAGTACCGTACCAATCTACACGATCAACGGAACGAAACTCTACAAATTAAAACTTAAATGAAACTATTCTACGAGTCCGCGTATCCCTCGTCTTCCCCCTCACTCGGCAGTTTATTTAATTTGCACGTTTCGTTGATTGGTCAGTTTCGCTCATTGAACAGTTTTTTGAATGAGACAGTTGCGTCTATTATACAGATTCCAGTGTTTGCAGTTTTTTTGATTCGACGAAGCGCTACAGCTAGTAATTAACCTCTTTTCTTCGAGTTAGTGCTGCCTGAAAATTAACAAACGGTTATGGGCTCGGTTCTAACCCAGAAGATATTGAGGCAAATACCTGGACAAAGATAAATCACGGAAAAGTGAAAATACTTGTGGTCAAGCAAGGAAGCTAGAAGCAAGCGAGCTTTTCGAATGAAATCCTCAATCGAACACTAGTTGGTTGGAAAAAATATCGTTTCCCAGCAATAATTTTCGGGTACAGGACATGCTAGAACGAGTCAATTCCGACCAAACATTCATGAAACGCATTGTTACTGATGACGAG
The DNA here is from genome assembly GCA_963576755.1 of Noctua janthina. Classification (NCBI taxonomy): domain Eukaryota; kingdom Metazoa; phylum Arthropoda; class Insecta; order Lepidoptera; family Noctuidae; genus Noctua; species Noctua janthina. The sequence goes on along the minus strand of OY755050.1, from coordinate 13,963,216 downwards.
ACGTGGGTTTACGAGTTTGACATGCAAACTAGTCAACAAGCTTCGGAGTAGCACCTTCCAACTGAACCGAAACCGAAAAAATCACGCCAAAGTCGATCAAAAGTCAAAGTCATGTTGACCGTTTTCTTTGACTATCGAAGTGTTGTGCACTCTGAATTCTTGTCGGAAGGTCAAACAGTAAATAAAGAATATTATTTGAGAGTTATGCGGCGTTTAACATAGCAAATTCGACGAATAAGGTCAGATTTGTGGAAAGAAAATTCTTGAATTTTTCACCACGATAATGCGCCTTCGCACAAAGCCATCATAGTGAACGAATTTTTGACCACAAGCTCAACAAATACCATCGAGCAACCACCTTATTCACCAGATATGGCTCCAGCCGAGTTCTTTCTTTTTCCTAAATTCAAATTACCACTTCGTGGCACCCGTTTTCATTCGGTAAAAGACATAAAGGAGGATTCACGGCGAGAACTGAACTCAATTCCAGAAAAAGCGTTAAAATGTTTTGATAATTGGATTATTAGTTGGCGTAAGTGTATCATTTCTGAAGGAGCATACTTTGAAGGCGATAAAATAACTTTGGATGAATAACTAACATTTTGTGTATTATTGATCATTTCCCGGTACTTTCTTGACAGAGTAGTATGTAACTGTGTTTGTATGTATGTCCGTTTCTTTGTTCCCTCGTAACTCCTAAACGGATAAACCGATTTCATTAAATTATACATTGTTAGATTCGTCTTGGTAGCGCCAAGTGAAGGTTACATTAAAATTTAAAAAATCGAGCTTTAAAATGTTAAAATAAAGGGTTTTAAAATGTGATTACAAATATTATATATTACTTATATGTTTATAAGTAATTAAAAATGATAAATCCTTTAGAAAGTTAAGAGAAAAAAAATATAGAAACAAAAAAAAGTTATTGAAAAAATTAAAAACCCGACTCCGGTACTAAAACTGTAACCCATTTGAATATAAAATTATAAAAATGGAAGGGATGCCGCCTGCTTTCAACTTTTATTTAATTTTAAATGTGCTTGGTTTCAGCTTTTCAGTTTTTTTATAAATAGTCCGCGTACGCGCAGACCCGTAACGAGACGTTCCGACAGCGTTCTCGAGTACGAAGTACCTACATACCACCTATACACTAATAATAATAGAAAGCACTATAAATCAAAATACAAACACGAACTTATCACGAACTTTCCCGAATGTTCTTCAACACTCAAATATAGTTTAATGTTTGCACTATTATCGCGAACTAATCTAGTGGATGTATCTAGTGTTGCAAACGTGTTCTATTGTTGTACTCAAACAGCGTAGCTTATGTTCTGTCAGTTCATTCTTCAGTTCGAGCGGCTGGCTCTCCAAGAGCGAAGGATGACATATAAGGTGCTGGCGGATGATGACGTTTACAAGGCAAGAGTATTTACAATTAGTAGGTCTAGCTGTGCAGAGATTTACTCCCCCATCACATAAAAAGCTTGCGCCCGCACAGAGCTTTGTAAATGGCATTATACCGTGCCTGCCTCTTTATATTTGAATGTACTGATTTTTCATCAGTATCGCTGTGACAATCTGAAATAGTTTTCGCAGGTTATTACAAAACTGCATGTTATTAGAAAGCAGTACACCTACGAAGAGCTCCGTTGTTTATAAGCTTATTAGGCAATTTCCATACGCTACACACTAGCATTCAATTAATATTATGAGGCTATCAGTGCCTTGCATACTTAGGTATATTTTATCGGAGTCTCCTCGATAACTTGCCTCCACGGCAATATTCTTGACCTACATTGATTACGCCACTTAATTTATTGGTTCATTGTGCGTGCTCTCTGCGTGACCGAAATACTGACCGTGGTACATTAAACGGTAAACACAGTGAATCATGCCTCCCCACCACCCCAAAGGCATGCAAATAAGTAGTATTATTATAGTCTTTCTAATCAAGATTAGGGTAGGTTCTAGGTTCTAATCCCCCCCTATATTTCGGTGGATCGCTTAGCGTATTGGTGGTACCAACAGAGAACAAAACAACTGAACATTCTGCTCATACAGCTTTCAAGTAAGTATTGTTCATACATAGGTAAGTACCTAGGCACTAGGTAGTTATTTCAGGATCGATTTAGCGTCTATGTCAATGTAAAATAAAAATATTTTTTTTTTAGTTTATGTATGGTTACCGGGTAAACGGTGGGTCAGTTGGGTACAGTGGGAAACGCATATATTGACAAAACCAGTGTAGGTACCGCGACCGTTTTGCCACAGACGCTCAACTGCCGAGGTGTCTCGCCCGATTTTCCTGTGACGCTGCTAAAAATTTCGAAATGTGAGTTGATATTTTGTTTTTTTTTTCTTAATCACACTTTGACACGCTTGGGAGGCTTTCGCCAAGGAGACCAGGACTCACCAGAAGTGGGAAAGATCAGGCTAGGAAAAAATAAATGACTTGCTTTTTTTCTAAACATGTTCGCTTTTATTTTTATTTAAAATCGGCATATGGTCAACGGTCTGTGTACAGAGTGAGTCGCATTTCCATGTGTACTTGTTGTAAAAGCTATGTGCAATAATTGTGCATTGTTCTGCTGGGATTAAACATATTATATTATGAAAATATAATTATTTTGTTACAGAATGGAGAGAAATAAAATTTTAAGAAAAATAAGTACTCGTAGTGAGTAACAGATGCAGAAAGCATAACAAGCCATAAACGCTGGGAAATAATATTAGGCAAGCAGCCGCCGAGCATCACGTTACCTTTTCCACTTTATAGAGATATAACGGAAAAGAAAATCTTAGCCGCCTGACACTAAATTATTCCGTCACAAAAATATTTAGAACTTAAACAATTGTTGTGTTTTCGTTTTTCTTTTTTAAGTTTTAAGATACGACATAATGTCGATTTCATTTTTATTTTCTTATAAATAAATAATAATAGTTAAATGTCTTTAATTACCAATAAAATCCCCTAGACCCATTGTTAATCACCACCTGGTGTACACAGTGGGTCAATATTGGTCTATAAAAACCCCTTATTTAGTGTGCTCTCTCTTATTGGCTGTCAATAATTTAGTAATATTCTCAAAGCTGATTAAATAAACAATACATCAAAATAAATTTTTAGCCAATCTGACTGACAGGTTTAGAGATAATATAAGCTTTAAAAAATAAATGATCCAACGTTTACCCGGTGACCGTACATTTTACTAGAATTATAAAACTAACAATGAGGTTATGGGACAGTGTACAGTATCCTTGTCGCTATGTTGGGCAAGGTAACTACGGAAAACAAATAACTACCAATCCGAGGTGCACCCGTTACAAATAGTGCATTGCATTACTGAATACCTATGTTCTTTGGGGCTTATATTTTTTTATTTATCGCACTTACGCAATGCAATTATAACTGCTGCTGGGAAGTGATGTCTTCTACGCATCAGCATGGTCCACCCTGATGCGTGTACGATGCTTGTTTTGCATTCACGTTCGCAAAGCCGTCGGGAGGTTAGCCTCCCAGCTGGTTTTGGTAGCTAACTATTAGTACAAGCATTATCATCTGAGTCGTCGAGCAATAAACGTCGATGGCGGTAGAAATGTGCAACGGAATGCAGTTTGCTATCATTCATCATCGATATAAAGTCATGCATACCATACTATGTCTTGTTCGTGTGCATCCGTGTAAAACATGGAATAATGATTCCATGTTAAAACAAATTAGACTTACATATTACCTGGTCAGGCGCACTCCGCAGTTTAGATGTGAGTGAAGCTACAAGTACGTGGCGAGTCCGTCCGGACGGTCTAATTCAGTAAGGCTCATATGATAATGCGTTTACTTATAGCAACATTGTCCAATAAGCTGTTTGTGTGCGCAGGAACAAAGGTCCAGCGAGCCCTGCGAGCACGGGCTCCCGCAAGGACGACAAGGCGGAATGACCCCATCGCTGGCGCAGAATGCGTGAATGAGTGCAGCCCAGAAAACTACACTTCCGATGGCTGTATTGCTGGTGTTCGTAGTTTTCTTCAAGTTAACATTTCTAGTAAAACCTTCTGCCTCACTATACACTGAGAAGGATTTTACAACATTGACAGCAAGTTCAAAAGAACTAATTTTATGCTAATTAAAATGTTTGTTGTTTAAACGAAAGAACTACTATTATTATTACGCCATTTTTATAAATAAATCACATTTGAGTGAAACAATATAGGTAATTACTTTACAAACACAAATAACAAATCGAAAAATATAAATAAATGTGATTTATTCATGAAATTATGAATTGATCACTTCCTTTATATTTTCATTGTGTAGGTTAGGCAGTAGGCGAAATATAAATCGATGTGTTATTATTATCAATCTTACCGGTTATACATTCTTGTGTGTAGCCGCATTAGTATGTAGCTAAATAAAAATTAACCTTCTTAGATGTTCACTATTGTATATTGTATATTTATACAGGTAGTTGTAAATTTTACAGCAACCTAACTGGAATTTCTAAAGATTCGCTCACTAATTTACCTATATACACCATGTACCAGATATCTATGTGTGATCATATTTCACGGTGTAAATCAGACCACCGTCCAAACTGAACGACTATGTCCATGGAACCACTATCGAAATATTACCACACCTTTCTAGTACACGCTGTATAACATAAACCTTCTTCTTCAATTTTTGCATGTATCATTTAAGTATAATATTTACTATAAAAAAGAATGTACATATTTTATGTCTTAAAATTTAAAATAAGTACCCATAACGTCTAATGGAAATGACGCGAAACACCTGGTAAAGTCGTGTTAAATAGGACAGCAAATCCTGTACAGCTAACTGGATATTTTTGTGTCAAAGTAAAATTAAGCTTATCGATTTACAGCTAGACTTCACCTTTATATAACAGTGCGATTCTCAACATATCTCGTGTGTGATCATAAAATCAAGTTATACTTTCAGTGACGCATGCGCTAGCTACGATCACTTTAGGTATGTAAATCATAACAATTCATAAGAGATCATGCTAAGGTAATCACTTATGATTAGGAAAAAAAACAACATTTTCTTCTGATAAAAAGGTACATAATAAAAAGTAGTGCTATTGATATCCATATTGTCTCTATACTTTTGACAAAGAGCAAACTATTTTCAGTTTTTGCGTTATTTCAATATAGTATTCATTGTGTTAAAAAAAAAACTTTTTAAAGTATTGCACTGATTTGAAAGAAGACTGTGATGTAGATACAGTTTCTATGTACCTACCTTTTTAACTAAAACTAAATTCAAATTAGGACTTTTTATATACGATAAAATATCGTGAATTTTTATAGAAAACAAAAATTGTTAAACTATATAGGTACCTTTATTTTTTTATTAATTTCTTTACTTTAAAATCTATTTTGTAAATACTTAACTTAATTTGTAGTGATTGTATATAAACACAACACACCTAGTGTCTTCTTAAAGTATTCATAAAAATGTACTTAGCTAAATTGAATTATATGTAAAAAAGGTTATAAATTATAAATAAAAATATATCTGACAGAAAATACTTTCTATGTGTAAAGAGATATTTTCTTACTAACGTAGTCTGTCTTACTTATACATAATGTTATATATCAACTAAACACCATGTTATAATGTCTACAGAATATATCTAAAAAAAAAATATTTTGTCTACAGAAAATTAATATCAAATTTTGCAAATTGTTAAAAAAAAATAAAACCTAAAAATTTATAAAATTCATATCATACTTCCTTCGTTGAATGACTATTAATGCCATTCAACGTGTATAAGTATAACTGCTGCTAAGTAAAAAAAGATAATATTACTTACTGTCGCAATCAAAGACGTATCTTAAACTTAATAAAAATATACTATAATTTGACTTTATTGGACAAAGTTGGATTAAAATTGACTTAGTAAAAACATTTAAATTTTATTGACAATTCTAAGAATGTTAGTCAAATGCCAGTTTCTGATTAGAGTATTTGATTTTAGAGCTACTTACATAAACTCAAACTAAGATGTTTTCTTCAATGCAATGTAGCAGCCGAAATTAGAAATTTTAAATTTAACACCTCAGTGTCTATTACTCGATTCAGAAACCGGCGAAAGTCCTAAAATTTAATATTGATTACATATTTATTTTTGATGATTTTTATTTTGGAGGCCCACGAGCGTAGGCCTCGTACCTACGCTAATTGCGTTAAACATAGGTGTGAATATTTTCAGCGTGGTCATTTCATCTGCTTAGCTTTTTCCCCAAAATTGTTGGGGTCTGGTTCCAGTCTTACCGGATGCAGCTAAATACCAATATTTTACATGGAGCGACTGCCTATTTGATCTCCGCAACCCAGTTAGTACTTGACTACCTCTACGATACCTCTTGGTAAGACTGATTGTCAAAGATTGACCTATAACGACTGTCAAAGATCTACAAATGACAGCCGGGACCAACGGCTTAAAATGCTTTCCGAGGCACGGAGGAAACTCGGTATATAATGATGTGGTCCTGTGCTTAATTATCTAGAGTATTTCCGCGTCCTTCAGCAGATCATCGAACCACACAATGTCGGTTATGTTTAAATCCCATGGACGTACATGTGAAAAGTGCGTAGCAGTTAATAATTTTTGAACAAATGAAGTAATAAAAGGACCTTATTTAGTTTCAGCGTGGTCATTTATAAGTTATCAACTTCTAAGAAACCATGTTGTAAATTATAGCTTATAGTAAAAAAATATGAATGCCATTTCATTTACCTGGACAAAATTATCTCAATAAAACTAATACAACTTTTTCTTTCCTCATAAATTTGTTCCATGAGTTATCTACCAGTCAAGTTTTGTTGTTCTGTACATCGGTAGTCTAATCTATCAAATAGAAAAAACATCACAAATCTATATAAAATATTCACACCTTAAATCGTTACATCATGAATATTATTATCTTAAAATATTGTTAAATGAATTTCATCTCATCAATTTCAGTTGATTTAAACAAAGTTTACTAAGTACAAAAAACCTCACAAGGGGTCTTTGTAACGTAAGTAGGAACTAGGTATACATTTGATCAGTCATCATCATGAAAACAAGTAAAAACATCAACAAAAATAAAAGTCTTGCATTAGTTTTTGTTCAAATGTAGAACAACAGATATTTTTGCATGTTCAGGGTCTCTGAAAAATTCGTCAATGACGCTAAGTAGAATGACCCCATAAGAGGTTTTAAATTTCATAATATTTACATTGTATTTGTATACTTACTAAATTCATTAGGTACCTATCTCATAATAGATTTATTTAAAAGTACGAATTTAAAAATTAAGGAACTTATTCCTTCCTATTGGATAGGTACCTTACCTATTAATAAAACTTATTAATTTATTTAACTTTTAATTATTACTTTTAACACAAATATCTAAATCATTGATGGATAATATTTTTATGAATTATTACAAACCTACAAAGGAATATAAAATTACAATGAAAGATTTTTCGAAAGGTGCTATGAATTAGTGATAGATGCATTATGTAGGTTATATAATTCATATAAATATACTGACTATTGAGACGCAGCACTGTAACTGAAGTGTTAAAGAAACTCCGCACTGATCGGAATTGCACTGCAACGGAGCGACCGACGCGCGACGTAGCCAAATACTTACCTATTTTATATAGGCCGCATGCAGTGGAAGTGCGCATCGCGGCATAGTTTGCTGCGCACTGGGCCGTACCAAAGTCGCTACAGCACAGTGCAGTCCCGCTCAGCGCGGTCTTATCTTTATGATTAGTCTGGAATAAAAGATCATACCAAAACTGACAGTTTTATTTAGTTCCCATTACTACCGACAGCTTCAAGCTGTGACTGCATAGGGAACAACAATTTATTTATTGATACAACACGCGAGACCTCTTGAGCAACCGCGACCGCTCCGATTGCAAGCAGTTGCAAGACATAAAGACACATCTCTAGCTGACGAGTTTGCGACCGCTAAAGATGTGAATTTGTATTTCGCGGGCTACCCTGGCGTTTTCCCAACTATGTTGGGGTCGGCTTCCAGTCTAACCGGATGCAGCTGAATACCAGTATTTCCACCTTAATCAGTTTATTAATAATAATAATCGAGCGTGTTCGTATAACTTGTTCAGTGACTAAATGCTCGAGCGGCCCGTGTATGGCTGCTCTAAGCCCTTTATTATCTGTCAACACCGTGCCCTTTTACATGATACCTTGTGGCTCGTCACAATCACACTGTTTCGCCGGTCGTACATTCAAGTATCTTCAGGGAGAGGGTGGTATTTAAATTGATGAAGTTGCCTGGATAACCTGCAACTTCCAATCCAACATTCATTGTTGAACATAACTGAGAATTAGGTATTTTCCTAAGATATATGTAAGTATATATCTGACTACAGAACGTACCTAATTTACGACAGAGAAGAGGTGAGTGCCCCAGCTGTGGGGACAGATAGCACCGCCGAGTACCGCGCGCTGCTTCACCGGCCTAGATGATATTATTGGGCTGTGTGGTCTTATTAATCAATCATGACTAATCAGAAAATGAAAAGTTGTGTTCGTTACGTTTTTTAAGTAAACGGCCATTTTTTTTTAATAAAATTACAACATTGCTCACTGTTTTTTATGCTATGATTGCTATTGCTATTATATTCCTTATTAAATTCCTTGATTTGAGATCATCAGCATCAAAAATAGTGAGCAATATTTAATAGTTGTGCTATCAAATAAGTATCTACTGCCATTTTTGTCCAATAGTTTATATTTACATTTTTTTTAATGAATTCCAAATCGTAATTTAACTTTGTGCTTTTAAAAAAAAATCCCCTGTAGTTTTAAAAAAAAAATAGTGAAGTGATTTTCTCTTGAATAATTTGCTTATTTCCTTTTGATTCTAAAATGGAATAAAATGTCATGGCATGTAATGGCTATAATTATTATACCAATAGATTTCTTGTAATGCAAGGATTAATCCTGTTTAGGTTACACTCCACAAATCCATGCAGGACGGGACCTACAGGGTGTTAAAGTTTCTATAAAAAATCTAAATGCGTGACCAGATTTACTTGAAACTTGGCAAGAATACTAAACTAAGAAAATAATCTATCATTTATCATTATAGATCTTTCAAAAGCTTTTGCCAGATTTCAAATAAATATGATCATGCTGATTCAACATTTCAGGAATACCTTACTGAATTTAAAAATAATGGTGTCATTATACCATTTTAGATTCATAATGAAATAAGCTAATTATTTGAGGGATAGTCAGTCAGGACCATTTTCTTTTTTTTTTACAAACAATAGCCAGACTCCAAGATTGAAAACATAATCGAAGCTTGAACATCGAACAGGACCATAAATGGTTTAATAATTCATATGCATTGAGGCATAGTGTTCGATACAAAATAATTGTGTCTGTTCTTTTGTAGAATGGATCTAGGACGCGTTTTTTTTTTTCATCTTCAGTCAAGCACAGGTGCTTCTTCGTCTTTTAGCCTTTTGATCGCGATATCCTTGGCCTCTCCGCTGGTCGCGCCCTCTATGCTTACGGTTGGTAGGTACTAAGTATTAGTGCGCATCGGGTGATCGCCCAATTTATCGTCATTATAGAACTCATGATGCACCAGGTACCCCTTACCTGGATTCCGGATATTGATGAAAAAATTATAGGTAAGTTTTATTTTATGTAAAACTCTTATTTGTTTATGAGATTATAATTTAATTTTAATTATATTTACATTATATACAGACTACAAATAGAACTAAACTAATGATAAAAATAAGACTAAAAGTAAGAAAATATAAACATCTAAACAACGACGACAATAGGACACTTAGGCGTCAAAGTACTCCTCCGCATCGCTGTCAGCTGGAAACGTGCCCAGAAGACTGGCAGCATTGCCACGCTGAATGGCAACCCGAGCGTTTCGACCCCAAACGGCTCAAAACTGTAGTTACCAATAAGGTTACAGTATTTGCGCCGCTTGAGGATCTCAGCAGCCGCAGCAGCAGCGCCTGCACAGCCCGCCGTGCTTGAAAGGTGAGATGGCGCAAGGGTGTCGACACAGGTTGCGTCCCACACCAAAGGCCTACCCACCTTATTTGTTTTGTATCAATATCCTGAATCCATCATGAGTGATGTGTTTGACTGTTTGTTATCACCTGGTGCGCTAAACCCAAAGATGCTACAATGTGTTTTACGATGTAAAATATTGGGTTTGTAAAAATCAACGTCAAAATTATGTAAATGTATTACAATAATTTATGGCGGGTGGGGCAGGTTGTGCCCGGGTCAGTAGCACTTTCAAGATATAATAATATAAAATAATAATAGTTTATTTCCAAAATCTTAGTACCTACTACTTTACAATGGTACCTAATGAGGCAACAATTTCAATTAAGGAACCGAGATTAGCGTCTATCAGAAATCTGATCAAACCTTAAATTTTATAATATGGCAGCATAGCGCTAATTAATCAAATAAAAAACGTTGAAGCTGTTCAAATAATCCAACCAGTAATGGAATAATTTAATTGTATCCTTTTGCCATTTGGTATGTTAAACCTTAATGTATGACAACTGCGAGTACAACAAAAAAAATATTGTCAGGATCACGTCGTGTAACAGTTTTGACTTGTTAGTTGGTATGTACCTACACGTTCAGAGCTCAACACAAAATATTATTTTAATCAGGGTCGTAGCGTAGGCAGGCGTCCGTCCTGAAATGTGTAGCAACTATAGAGAAACCAACCTATACGTACCTATGGTACAGCTTTAGTTTTTTACAGCTGCTCAAACATGGAGTGCATTGGGTAATAGAGAGTACCTAATGGAATTATATCTTACCTATTTCTTTTCAGTTATATTCTGATTCAGTTTGGGGTAACTGCTTAATGATATTGCAAGAAAGTATTCAAACGGCTCATTCAACAAGATTTGCACCAAATGCAAGGTCGAACCACCTGTATATTTTTAATTAAATCAAATAGTGCAAATTGATGATGGTAGAAGAAGATTACATACTTGTAAGGCTTGTTTCACAAGTACCACAACAACAACACATGTTGTTCGTATGAAAATGAATAGTTAAATTCACATGAACTACGTTTTGCCGCCATAAATTTTACTGTGTGGGCGATATCGACCACATCGCAACCATCGGTACCGGCTGTCATTGGTAGATCTGCGAGATTCGTTACAGGCAGTCAATAGCCCGAAAATCTTACTACCATAAGTAGGTACTACGGGGCATTCAAGTATCGAGTAACTGGCTTGTGGAGGTCAGATAGGCAGTCGCTTCATTTAAAATTCTGGTGTTCAGTTGCATCCGGTTAGACTGAAAGGATGAGATGTAATACCTGTTTTGCATGATGATTCAATAAAACTTAAACTAACATCCAAATATTTATTTACACAAATGAATTTACTAAAACAAAAAAAGTGAAATTATCAGATTTGACAATCAGTCTCGCAACAATGTCCAGTTGGGGTTATCTGAAACACTCGATTCTTTCGATCCCTTGCGTACACTGGCCCAGGGAGGGTCCATGTTCCCCGCTTAATGCACGGCAGCCATAGCAATAGGACAAGCACAACTAGTAACACGCCGCATGCCATGTTTTACCAATACATTTGTTGTTAAATCTGTAATCAAAACCTCTACATTCAAATTCTGTGACAATAACGTAGTCAAAACCATTGTCTCTTGTTGCATTTGCACGATTTCTGTTATAGCGGTAAGTAAGCACTAAGTAATGAATAGGGTGGAAAATAGAAGTGGGCCCTGGATGCGAGGTACCCTAAAGACTTATGTTACCAATTTTACTCAAATGAAACATTCGCTTCGTTGTCTTGTCTGCTCGACAAGACAACGAAGCTAATGTTTCATTGAATAGAAAAGGTGTGTTGCATTGAATAGAAAAGGTTATTATAATATAATAAGTAACAACAAAAAAAAAAGAAATTGTACCCGATTGTCTGTGTTGTATAAATAATTAGCCCGTTTGTTTACCCCTTGCCCGACCTGCCGTTTTTATTCAGGGTTCTGAGACTGACTCGAAAAAATCAATGATAAGACTAGATTTGACGCCAGGTAATGAGTTCTATCGCCTTGGGCCTAAATAAGTAAACGACCTGTATAATGCATAAAAAATGTGAAACTCATGTCTCAATTTACACACCCATCTTCTATTATCATGCTTCTATTTATAATAACATTTTCACACACAAAACTGGCGTGACAATACACACAAAACCACACACTTTTAACTTCAGAACTGTTGACCAAAATAATTATACCAAAAAGCTGTTGACAGTCGTTGGCAAATAAAACCTTGAAGCTCCTTGAACCAGAAAAAACTAAGAGATAGTGTGACTCTTTGCTTTAATCTGTGAGCCTACCTTGATAATTAAGGATATTTCACAGATATTGTACAGGTTTGGTATAAGTATTCTACTCTTTGGTACGGGTGCAAGCTATCAAAATATCCTTAGAAACCAAAGAGATTAAAATTATACTATTCTATATTATTATTATTATTATTTATTATATATTATTGTGTAGTATAATTTAATGTCTTTGTTAGAAACATATCTCATATACAAAAACGCGAGCATCGCCGTTAGTCACGGCTGTCATTAGTAGATCTTTGATAGTTGTTACAACTAGTCAGTGGTATGAGTACTCTACTCTTTGTGTGGCCCGAAAGTCTGACAACCAGTCTTACCAAGTGATATCGTATTACCCAGTTCAAACTGGATTGTGGTGGTCAGATAGGCAGTCGCTCCATGTAAACGTGTGATGTTCTCTGTGTCCATAGAGTTAAGGAGCAGGCTACAGCACATTGGAAACATAATATTATGCCACTTATAACGCACAATAGGAAGTTAAAACAGGGCTGACTGCACAGGATACACGCTGCAAGAACTATGAAAGTGATTATTTTCGTATTAAAACTCCACTTAAAATAATATATATTTAATATTGTCCAAAAATAGTTAGCACCCATAAAAGCATTTTACTTAGATTCAAATAAAAAGAAAATACAGTCAACATCATTAATAATACATCTAATTAAGCCTATATTCAATAAATTCAATGTTCACAACAGAATGTTAACTTTATTTATTTCTTTGCAACTACCTACCCAAAAACAAAGTAAATAGGAATGTGATAGCAGTATAAGTCAAATCATATAAATAGTCAAAAACATTATCCCCTGTACTTTTTTAACTCGCGTCAAGGCTCTGTAGCTCCCAGCCACCTGAGTAACATTGTAATAAATAAGCGTTCACAATATTAGAACATTATAAAAAACTTAACAAGATTAAAATGCACCAAAATTATATGAAAATCGACCACTGGTTATGTAAATGTGTATACTTTTGTGTGTTACGTTGGTCCCTTTACCGCTCGCGATAAATTGGTTTAATTATTGTAAGTGGAGGCAGACACATTGCCGCCGTGGCCAGTCCAGTTGGTGTGCACGAAGTCTCCTGGCTTTGTGATCAGCTCGTAAGTGTGCGCACCGAAGTAGTCTCTTTGAGCCTGGAACAACACACGATTCAAATAAGATTTTTGCTAAAAATTTAATTTATATTTAACTAGAGGGATTCCTGGCTGAATCGCCGCACGAGTCGCACAACGCTTACCGAGGTTGGTCCGTGGATGGGTTACCATCAATTACATTCAGAATTTCCTCTGAAGCGTGCTTAGTCCTGGCTGTTTTTTGACAGTTGTTATGTTTGGTAGTAAGAAACCCGAAAGTCAAACAACCAGTCTTACGAAGGGGTATCGTATTACCAAGTAACTGGGTTGCAGAAGACAGATAGGCAGTCGCTCTATGTGAATTCAACCGAGTAGTTCGCGCTAACTTAAGAATATGACTCATAACAATACCGCTCGATATACCCCTAAAACTCAGGCGGTCAAATAGCTGAACTCACTCATGAATCCGATATGGACATATTTGTTTATAGAAGGGACTGAAAAGTTTACCCATATGGGGTTTTAATAGGCTTATTTTTTAGGGTTAGGTGAAAACCCCCACAGTAACGGTCAACCCGTATTATAGGGTTAATCAGCCTTTAATAACCGGTTCACGCGAGTTCATTTTGTAAATTTGTACATCAAAAATATGGAAGAAAGTAAGGGAATTAAACCACGCTCGGTGTTCTGTCTCTTACATTCTGGTTAATCAGCAATATTTAAATGGTTGACCCATTTTATTATAAGGTATAATAGTTAATCAAACATATGGGTTATATATAACCAGTTAACCTTTTAACCCGACCCCGAACCCAGAGACTGTTTACCCGAACCCGAGTAAACAGTCCCTGGTTTAAAGTAACAGCTATTCATACAATATAAACCTATGCTTAATGTATACTTGAAGTTTTTCTCTTTTTTTTGGGAGGGAGTGGAGACCACCACCCGGTTTCAGTAAAGATTGGTAGATATGAAATATCTTTGAATGTTTGGTTCTGGGATCTGCCAGTTTCCTTGCTATGTTTTTCTTCACCGTTTTAAAAGCAGTAGTGATAAAATAAATTATAGCAAGTAATGCACCTGCTTGGGTTCGAAGTCACAACCTGCAACCCGTAATTTGGGGCCTTTTCCATTGGGCACCACGACAGAGCATCATAATATGTACCTGAAGCATGTTAGCGGGGAGCACGGCGGATCTGTATCCATCGTAGAAGGCGAGCGCGGCGGAGAAGGCAGGCGCTGGCACGCCCACCAGCGCTGTCTGCGCGACCACCTGCCTCAGCGACTGCTGCGAGCCACTGATACGCTCGCAGAAGAACGGGTCCAGCAGCAGGTTGCTCAGCTGAGGATTCTTTGTAAAGGCGTCCTGTAAAATAACCAATTTTGTTTAAGTCAGACTTTTTTTTTAGGACATTTAAGTATTTTTTAAAAAGGAGTAAATCAAGTCGCGCGTCGGAGAGAGAGGCAAAGAATTTCACATATCTGTTTTGTTCTAGACCACACTAAGGATCATCGCGGGAACACACGATGGTTTTATATTCACCGAGCAAAATAAACGCGATTATTTATTTGGTGAACCTACGCATAGTTGCGGTGTCAGTGGTCGCCTTACGTTTTTCCGAACGAGTAACATTATTCGCGGAATGGATCGCTTTAGTTAGGACGTGGAGATTGATTGTTAGTTTTTTTTATTAAAAAAACCAGATTAAATCATTTGAAGCCAATTTAAAAATGATTTACAGCGCTTCTGTACTTAAATTTAAGTTATTATCATAGTTGATGCCGTAGCAGACCTTTCTTAATAATAATAAAAAGTTTATAAATGCCTAAAACTTTGGCAAACATGACTAATCAAATATTTAATTTTGTGTAATTTTCCTCATTCCTTTATTTTTTCCCCGTTACTAAGTCTTTCGTAACTCTGTCTAACTGCTCAATACGTTGCCTTAACGGCTGAACCTTTAGGTTAAAGGATACTTTTTAAACTTGTACTACATTTCTGTGAGCTAATTACTAACCTGAACGCTGGCGATAGTATATCAGACAGTGAGTATCAATCCGGGAAGATTACAGTATTTTGAATAACCCCGAATGATAACATACAGGTAATAAGGAAAATGAATAATAAAAACATTCAGACGAATTGATAACCTACTCTCTCTTTGGGAGTTGGTTAAAAACCACTTCAAAATGTCACTCACATTAGTTATGACGTTTTTATTTATAGACTCTTGAATCATACTCGAAAACAATTATGTAACAGTTTGCATGACATTGAGATTGAATGTCGAAGTGGTCACGTTATCGATGAGGTCAGTGATTACTTTGTTCACATTCGTTGCTTTGAGTGCAAAACCATGCAAACATTTTATCATACTAGTTGGCAATGATATGATAATAAATTACTTACATTATACCAGTCATCATATTTTTTTTTTTGCTTGATAATCAATATTGATTTGATTTTATGATAGTAAATTTTTTGTTTGATCATTCCCATATTTTGTTTTAATCACTGGTAAAAGTACTTTTTCTGCTATTATGTAGGTCAATAACTTTGCAATTTTACCGCGTGCATATTTAAGCACGAACACGAATACGAATTGTTCATAGAAGTGATCGATTTTGTAAGTAATTCACAATCCATTGCTTAGTTGATTTGAAAAAAAAAACGATAGCTCAAAAACGTTAAAATGAGTGTTGTTGACTAGTGCAATTGTAAAGCCTTGTCATTAAGTAAGTGTGTTAAATAAATGCAGTTGTAGGTCGCAAATTCTTACCTTGATGTTACCAAGGAACGCGCTCCTGATGATGCAGCCGCCTCGCCACATCAAAGCGATGCTGCCGTAGTTCAAGTTCCACTGGTTCACCTGATAGAATTACGACATGAATACATCAACTTTATCTAGGCACAATATCTACTAATAGAAGGACGATATATGCAGTTATACTTATAGCAAGATAATCTTGATCCAGTTGTGTGTTACTATCAGAATTATAAAACAGATTTTATGTTGTTCCGCAAATCAACATCAGGTCGTTCAAGGAACTAAAATTAGATCATTATCGTCCACCATTTGACTACATTGTCGATAACAAGTATAGAGTGCTACTATTCTGTAGACTAGGACTTGAGCATTCTTGACTTAGGACTAATGTCTTTTGGTAGCGATATATACAATCATCCTCCATCAATAATATCTTTGCAAGTATATTGCGCTATCTACGTACAGGAAGACTATGCAATATTTTATCAATACTAAGAAATTATCTTGACCAGTCAGCATTGTTTAATAATGTACTAAATAGTATCTACAATATTACTGCAAATGACTAAATACAAATACGGAACCATATTCTATTACTTTTAACTTGTTATAAAATCTTAATAAAGAGTAATTGTACCACTCACCACGCTGAATCATACAATGATTATAAGCTTAAGGCAATGTCAAAACAAACAAATATTTTTTCTGGTTAACCTTGACTTAATAATATTATAAATCTAAGGTCAATATCATCACTTAAATTGAATGTGAAAAGCACTTGTTAACTAACTGCATTTCAGAGCCGTCACTGACAACATTACATAGCAATGTTGACTCTGACCGATCTTGAACGTAGTTTAGATGTGCCGATTGTGTTCGCCCCATCCACATCCACATTCAATAGGTACATATAAAGTTTAAACATACCTTGGCTGCCTCACGGAGGAGCATGAACCCTTGCGCGTACGATATAAGCTTGCTGGCATACAACGCTTTGCGCAAATGTTCGAGGAATTGTTTCTTATCGCCAGTGAACTTAGTCGAGGAACCAGGCAACACCTTGCTCGCCTTAACTCGCTCATCTGCACAGAAACAACATTAAGTTTACAATCAAACGTCGCGCTATACCACTAGAGCTAAAAATACAAAACATTAAAAATAAAAGTATGATCATAAAACGCAGTGATCATAAAAGTCAGTATCGAAGTCAAGTATTCTCAGTCTGCCTCCTTCTCCTAATTATGTTGGAGTCAGCTTCCGGATGTAGCGGAATACTAGTATTTTACGTGGTGCTACTGCCTATTCATGAGCATTATATGAATATATTCCGCATGTGCCAAATAAATATGTTTTCTTTCTTTATTTCTATTCGACAATAACAACTCGAGCGGTTCGGGAACTTATAAGCATCGTAATGGCATCGGTTCTTCTTCTTCGCGTCGCTGGCACGAAAGTATTATATATTTTATTAGCCCAAAATTTCGCCACTTCCACGGAAAGTTCTATCACCTCTCGTCGAGATCGAATTCTGTTCAGTGCTTGTAAGTGACGTGAGATTTGAGTTGTCACCAAGCGCTTACGCACAGGTGAAATCACACCTCTCAGCATTGATTCGCAGTTAATTCATTGAAAAATTGTTAATAAACAACTACATATAATTTCCATCATCATTGTATGGTTAAAACCCGCGTTGTCATAAAATACCAGCAAGAATAAATCGCGTTGGATAAAACTTGACACCTCATAATCTCACACCAAATGAGACATGCCTCGTTTTGGCCTGGTCATTCACTATTTACGCTTGATCATCGTCATGACAATGAATGACTTCATCAAGCATCCCTAGTCACAGACAGTTTACGTTAAATCACGCCATGATTTAGCATAAAGCGCGTATGACCAGATGTGTGAATATTGACGATGCAAAAAGAGCACCTAAGTAAGAAATATAGAAGATGGCCTTATGTAGTTCCAGTCTGACCCCATTGGAAATAAGTGGCAGTTACGTTTTATGGGTATAATACTACAAATAGTAAAATATTAATTATTACATTACTGGGCATAAATCTCTACTACTGAAGTTATCTTATTATTGATAACAACACATCTGCCCGGTGGCATTTCCCACCAGCAAGACTTACAAGCTTACATGCAAACTATTATGGCTTGTTTAACTCATTTAGGGGATGACATTCCTAAAATTCTTCCCTAGTACTCATCTTCAATAAAAAAGGAACTCTTGCGAAAAAATTCAAATCTGGTCTAAAAGTCATATTGCGTAAAACGAAACAAACAAACCGACAGCAATCATGGTAAATATCCCGTTTTTAGTGTTAATGATAGTGCGTTAAACTAGTTTAAAGCCATTAGATTAGTTGAAACTTGTTGTTTTTTCAGTAATGCTGGACTCTTGAATGAGTTCATATAATAGAGCCTAAGACTGTGTTGTCCATGAGTGAATTTATAGCTATTAATAAAGAATACAAATTATTAAAGAAGACAATGCAATCAGGAGCTCGTTTCTAAATAACATTCGCACAGTTTGAACAGAGGTTAAGCTACGCTTGCCGAGGTGGTTTTTATGGATGGGTGATTCATAACATATTGAGAATGCTCCGTGCCTCGGAAAACATATTAAGCCGCTGGTCACGACTATCATTTGAGATCTTTGACAGTCATTAAAGGTAGGCAGTGGCCTGAAAGTCTGACAACCAGTTGTACCAAGGGGTATCGTATTACCTAGTAATTGGGTTGTGGAGGTCAGATAGGCAGTTGCTTCATGTCAAATACTGAAATTCATCTGCATCCGGTTGGACTGCAAGATGATAAGATTAGTTTTTCATACCTTTGAGTGCAGAGAGACAACGCGCAAACACTGCCTCGCCGATGAGCGTAACCGGCACTCCGTACTCCAAGGCGGCGATGCCGGTCCACTTGCCGGTGCCCTTTTGTCCCGCTGTATCCCGTATCTTCGGCAGCAGGTATTTACCTGCAATTTACACATCGAGCGTTCAGCGCTGCACACACGTATAGCTATAATTATGAAAACTTTTCTCAGCATTCCTGTTTTTATTAGGAATCTCGCCACGTTTAGAGAATAGATGAACAAGTGTAAGAAAATAAATATTCTCTTAGCTGTGCTTAAGTTAACATAATGTTAACCTTCCTGAATAAATTAATAAAGACTAAATGATGGCAAAACCGCATCAAACTCATTCAAAAGGACCAAGCGGTCACACAAAAAGACATGAAAATCACCTTTGTTATTTTAAATCTAATAGAAGACGATATGCATAAACGAAACAAAATATATTTTAAAAATTGCTCAAGCAAGATAAAAATATTTTGATAGATAGAGATTTTCAAAAAATCGCCACGGCGTGAAACTCCATTTCGCAGAGCTAAGTAGTAGTCCACAGTGCTCTAAAATGTCAATCAAAACCCTTATGAAGGTAAAATGCGATTTCTCTATTAAAAATGTTTTTCAGAACGTTGTCCTATGTAGTTTTATTTGATTATCAGTTTTAACTGTGACATATATTTTAATCTGTATTAGCCAACTTACAACTACTTTTACACATTACCAGAAGTCAATTTATTTACACTAAACTTTTATGAGATGCTCTAGCACACAATTTAAAATAATTAATATTGCATTCAAATGTACTGTAATTCATTATTCATTAGGAAGGCTAAAATCATGTTAATAGTTCGCAGATTGTATAATTTAAATTAAATTTGAAAATATTATTAATATACTTCACAGGGAACTGACCGTCAGCATCCTTGAACTTAAGAATATCTCTCGATATTTCAATGAGGAACGAGTCCAGGTCGCCTTTGTTCCATTGCTCAAACACTTCAGCCATTTCACCTTGCTCCATACCTTCAAATATAATAAATAAAGCGTTAATTACATCATTATTGATAACTATATTCATGTTTTTCTTAACTAAAGGGTTGTTTACTTCTACTAAAGGGTTGTGTTGTTTTGGCTACAAGCCGAAGTAAGGTCACACCTACTTTTAGCCGGCTACAACTAGGTGCGGCTAGAATTAGGAGTAATCGTACTTCGGCTTTTAGCCTTAACGTAACATCTATACCTAGGACGTCTTTCATCAGATTGTAGGCTTCACAGATGAGCTGCATGTCACCGTATTCAATGCCGTTATGCACCATTTTGACGAAGTGTCCCGCGCCATCTTCTCCTACCCAGTCGCAACATGGCTCGTCGTTTGCTTTCGCGCATATAGCCTGAAATTGCAAAACGGTTACTCAAAAATATATTTTACGAAAATGTGTATTTCACCTATCTCTACCTTCCACCAGTAATCATAAAGTTAACAAGTTACTATGTATGGTAAAAAAAATGTTTTCGTTGAACCATGTCACATTCTAATCTCTTCTGTTCTAATCTTTTCATTGGTTAATTTAATTACTCTTTCAATACGAATATCATAAGCAGCCAAAATAAAAAAAAAACGCACTTATGGTCTCCGCAATACCCTGTTCCGTATCCTGATACCTAAACATTTCACATAAAAATCCATCAGATTTTAACCATCTTTGTGTGTTGATTTTTATTTACAAAAATATATATACAATATAGCCTAGCACTTGTGGTGTACAGAAAAATCGAATCTTGCCTAAATGTGTTTAGGCTACTGAGTATGCCATAATACCTACCTGAAAGATAGGTTTGACATGAGGCCAAGCGGCGGGGTGTCCACCAGGCATCAGCGAAGGTCCATAACGAGCACCGTCTTCACCACCACTCACCTGTACAGAAACACCATGTAGCCTTAGTATAACACGGTCAAGGTAAAAAGGCAATACAATACCGCTTTGGGTTGACCTTTTATGCTGTGTGATTTTACAACAAAAATATGACCAACAATATTGCACAGTAGGTTCTTTCTAGAATAACAACCACCTTCACCTTTCATTTAGAACTGTCATTCAAATAATAAAAAAATTCAATCATACAGTGTACTTACACCCATTCCCACATAAAGTATTCCAGTTGAAGCAAGTTCTTTGCACCAACGCTGTGTGTCTATGTATTGGGAGTTGCCACCGTCAATGATTATGTCGCCTTTCTCAAGAAGGAGCACCAGCTTTCGCACAAACTCATCAACGGCCGATCCAGCTGAGGACACACATCTTCAGGTTATTTATGCATTTATGGAGGATAAATCTTTTTTATTATATGCTTCTTATTTCTTTAGGGAAATTAACAACTATTTAAAATGACTGTATCACCTTTAACAAGCAACATAACTTTTCTAGGCTTCTTGAGTTTAGCTACCATGTCTTCTAAAGATGTTGCTCCGATGATCTTTGTTCCTTTAGCCTCATTTTTAAGGAATTGGTCTACCTAAAATGTTAAAATGAAAAGATGTTATCAAAAACAAGAAATAAATTGACATGTTGAAAATAAAATGTAGGAATAAATTGAATAATTATTGTGACAAGTAGTTTTATGTACTATACCTTGGCAACAGTTCTATTAAAAGCACAAACAATAAATCCATTGCTATCCATGTTCAGTATCAAATTCTGCCCCATCACTGCTAACCCAATAAGTGCAATATCTGCCTTAGGCCTGCAAATAATTCATATATATTTATTTATTTTGGAAAGTATAGAATAAATAAATAAAATATCAAAACATAGATATTTATTTTAGTTTGCAGTTATTTGATATTGTTAGCCCTTGGTTAGTAGTATGATTAAATAAGTGGGTTATAATATTAACACAAATTGCTATAATTTGTTATCTTGGTATTTAATGTGAAAAAGAATTTTAATGACATAACACAGAGGTTAATTAGTCATTTCTAACAATTAAAGTACTGGCCACTGCAGCACTGTCGAGAAAAAAGGAATTAGGAAAAAAAAAGAATATTTAATACATTTTTTTTTATTTTTCCTTTTTTTCTCTTCAGGTACATAATTTCTCATTTATAGTTTGTGCTCGCATACATTTATAAATTATAATCATGATTGAAGTACTTGACTCAGTACTTATGAAAGGCATACAGTTAGTCTGTTCACCTTCAAATAACCTTGTGACCACACTTTGCATGAAGCAGTTACCAATTCTTGTCTGTAATGTGTTAGTAATATTACTGATTTGCAAGGCATTTTGCATTACATTTAACAAAGCTGGCACAACAAATCATTACCTACTAAAGATAACTAGAGCAAAGTGACTTTAATTATGAAAAACCAATCAAATATAACCGTACTAAAACTAGGGTTCATATCATTAACTGGGCCTCTAAAAGATTGTCACAGACAGAAAACATGAACATAACATGAAATACCCTCAACCTTCCAAAATTTTATGAATTCAAGGTTATTATTCTCGGGGTCAAGATCAACTAACTAACCTAAATATAAAACGAAAGTCCCTGTAAAGTTGTAAATATTATATTTTAAATATTACATACATTCTTGAACGTACAGTTAAAACACAAAGTCATGCTCACTCAACAAATTAATAGTAAATTGAGGAAAAACTTACGCTGCCATTTTAGTAACAGTATCTTCTCAGCAATAATGTGTAAAAGGTTTAAGGGGAAGTAGAGTTGATATTATTTGGAATTTTCTTAAAATATTTTCTTTGATAACTATAGTAAATATCACGTCAAACAAACTTTTTCCTAATAACTTTACAACTTGTCTTACTACAAACTTGACTGCATTACAAACAGTCGACCACAGAGTACAGTGGTGAGTGGTACAGTAAGTAATATAATCGGCCAATCGGGTAGTCAACTCAGAGACTGCTTGTGCGTACTGTGTTTGCGAAGTAAGCTAAACAAACTATCAACGCCTCGTATGCATTCAATCTGTCAGTCATATATTTTTTTATTATGTTTGAAAAGGGCCAAAAAAAGGTATTTGAAAAAACTATTACGACCGTAGAGTGCGATAGGGACATTTTAACCCCATTGAATCGTTTTTTCATGAAATAGTTATTGAATGGGGTTATATGAAATTAGAGGGTTGTGTTAATGATTTTAATGATTATAATTCCATAACTACATAAATATGTGTTACTTGCGCGACTTAAGAAAATTTGAACTTCGCGAGCCACCCTGGCGCTTACACCTTAATGGCATCTCGCAGGTTAGAGGTAGGAGGTAGGTAGGAGGTTGTCGTCTGCATAACCGGACTATCCTGTGGGTGCCTTGAGTGTAAGGCCTCCAGCCAGCCAAAACTTACAAATAAGCGACTAAACGCTAAGGACACCCCCTGTGGGGTACGAGCCTCGGGTTAGGGCGTCGCTGAAGGACAGCAAATGGCTGGATCTGAATGAACAAAGTAAGTCATGCAACGAGGTAAGAGCCTCGGTTACACAAAATTATCTCTTTCGGCACGTTTTTCTGGTATGAGTGCCCAGCCAAGTAGTCTAGTTTCTATTATATGTCCATGCAGCGACGAACTCTGGCCGCTTCTCGGGTAGTGACGTCGTAAACAAACAATTGACGATCGATCACATACTTTATACCGACCGCTTTAATGAGTCCTCGCGAAGGTATCAATTTAAATGGATTATTCTGGAGGTTGACGTATGTATTAATTCAATTAGTATGGTAAAACCTTTGTGGATTAAGGTTATTTTAAAACCTTGTGGACGCTTAATCAGCCCCGGATCTTAAATTATTTCGAGGCGGGGCAAAAACTGTAAAATGCTGCTCCCGCCTGACAATATATACCTTTATCATCATCATCATGTAGATCTTTGACAGTCGTTACAGGTAGTCAGTGGCCCGAAAAGTCTGATTTTTCAAGGGGTATCGTATTTCCTAATACTAACTGAGTTGTGGAGGTCAGATATGCAGTCGCTCCAAATACTGGTATTCAGCTGCATCCGGTTAGACTGGAAGCCGACCGTTGTATAACCCTAACATAGTTGGGAAAAGGCTAGGCAGATGATGACTTTGATTAGAATCGTCCGAAACAAACTCATTTCAGCCATAACACGCTCACTGATGGACATAGGCCTCCTCCACAGAACGCCACAACGACCGGTTAACCGCTGTGCTCTTTCTCTGTTAAGCCTATATTTTTAAAATACATGGACGTGTTGGACCAGGCGCGGTCCCAGCCTGTCTTTCGAGGGGTCACAAGGGGCCATAAGCAGGAATTTGGTTGGGGACCGATTGGAGGGGGTGGGGGGGGTGTTAAACTATTATCAACAACTTTTGAAAAACGAAATTATGTCAACCATCTCTGGATTAAAAAAAAACAATCAAGGGCGCCTAAGGCTTATTTCCGGGAGGTGCAACTTTAGCTTTCAGAAGTTGCGTCAGTTTATAAAGATATACTGAAAAGAATGCAGAATGTCAGTGAGTACTGCGAGCTCGAAAATTTTAGCACTACATCGGATAGGTAGGATTTTCTTTTGACCATTCATACAGGAGTTGTGTAGGTACTCAGACCCAAGAGCGAGCGAAGCGAGCGTGAATATTTTTGCACCCTTCCTCGGATAAATTAGGTTCCTTTTGTTCGTTCATTCATACAGGAATGTGTATAAGAGGAATTCTGTCAAGTTGTGGAGACTTCAAACGTACAGGATATATTAGCGAGTAAAGCGAGCTGTAAATGTTTAGCACCACTTCTTTTTTTTTAATTTATACAGAAATGAGAATAGGATCGCTCTGTCAACTTTTTGCAGAATTGAAAAAGTACATGATGTGTTGGCGAGCGAAGCGAGCGTGAAAATTTTTGCATTCCGCCTCGGATAGGTCGATTTCCTATTAGTTGTCAGAGATTTCGGGGGGTTGCACCCATCACCCCCTCCCTGCCTACGGTCTCTCCCCTTAGATATTTAGATTTTTCAAGTTTTATGATGAAGAGAACGCAAGAGCAAGCAAAGCGAGCCGGACCTCTATTTGTTTTATTTAAATCAATGAGTTCAGAGACATGATCACGGTCGACCTAAGCCCAACCCAGGCGAGGTGGTTATGACGCCCGGCCATGACCCCCTCTACCGGATCCGCTCTTGATACTAATAGAATGCAAGACCGAGAGAAGAGAGCTCAAAATTGAAGCAATCTAGCAATCGTAAAGTCGCGATAATGATAATGATAATTAATGATAGTATATTCATTTACCAAGCTTGAATTTGCCGCCCTCTAATTTTGCCGCCCGGGGCACGGGTCCCGGCTTGCCCCCGCCCTAGATCCGGGGCAGCACTTAATGTGTCTTTTATGGGGCAAGGTGGAGGACTCATTAAAGCGGTCGGTCTATAATGCCGAGGGTTTGTTAGATTTTAGGATAATTTAGGCACAAAAATCATACATTTTAAAATTCATTAATTTATGTTTAATTTCATGAATTTGAATATAATTTTGTTTCTTATATTATTTGGTATAGCCTATTAATAAGCCCAATTCCGGTTGGTCGGGTTTTTTTTAACATATTGTAAAATCTCATTGATTTAAGATTAGAAATTTCTGGCACAAAACAAAACACATTCAAATTATTATTTTTTGGCCAACTCACCCATTCCAACTCGGTTCGAGTATAATATACTCAAACCGAGTTGGTATGGGCTTATTAATAGACCATACCAAATAAAATAAGAAACATAAAATTATATTAATGAAATTAAGCATAAATTAATGAATTTTAAAATGCATGATTTTGTGCCCATATTATCCCACGTTTCCAAAATATACTTAAAAATATTATTATTAAGCAAATAAATATTATTCTTATTCTTCTTAAGTATATTTTGGAAACGTAAAGCTTTATTAGATTGTTTCATACAAAACTTGTTTGTATTGATGCCAGTTATTGATTAATACAGGTAATATCTATACGTGGCCGCTATATTAAAAATAAAATAAAATAGTGGAAGGTAGGCAGGCCACGCTTCATACGAAAATCTTCTAAAGGGTTAATATTATTAAACATAAATGAAAATACAGAAGTAATTACTAACAACATTTATATTATATACAATTATTACATATTAATATTATGAGTTAAATGTATCTATTTAAGATAAAACTATCAGAGATGATGATGGTGTTGATGATGTTGTATGACATACATTTGAATTTGAAACGTGTTGCGCCGACCCCAAGTAACATGGGACAACGGCAGGAAGATGATGATTTAAATAAAGCGGTCATATAAATGAAAATAATAAAATAAAAATAAAAATCGTTTATTTTCAGGCATCGACGGCCCATAGCGTGTTAGTAATCAGTACAAAAAACTTAAGAACTATGTTAGTAGTAACACTTAGGCACACATGGGTACAAAAATAAAAAAAGACACGACAATATTATATGGTTTATATCACCTACTTCACGACATTCGCAAGCATTGGAAGAAATTATTTTCAATCTAGCAAGGAAGAAGAATAAGACTCGGTCATACTTATGTTCCTTAATCAAAATGGTGGTGTCTTATTTTTCAAGTTTCTGTTTACAAAACTAGGGTTTGTTTATATTAGCAAAAAATAGTAGCTTTTCATTCATGCATCGAAATAGTCTGTCTACTGTAGATACTGTTGTATGGGTTTTTTTTTTCAACAATGGGATATGATTTTCTTTGGGAAAGTTGTTTACGATGTATATGACGGGTAGGATCACCTTCTTGAAAGATACAGGTAAAGTAAATTGCCATCGTGTTTTTGTTTAATATACACCAACACCGTGACTTTTTAGTAGTCTTGCAACGGCAGCCCACTTCATGTAGCCAATGAATACTAAACTTTCATTAAAAAATTAGGAAATTATGAGATTTTAATAATTTAAAAATAAAAATATTATGCAGTATTATGACGCATGACGTAGTTAAAACACCCTGTTGCGATCGATGATCTACTGGACTGGAGTGCTGGGTAAGTATATGTTCTCCCGTTTGACACCTAAACATCATTAGCAGGATGTTTCATATTTTTATTCAAATTTTTTATTATTATTTTTCTTTGTACCTTTTATGGAAGATAAAAAAAAAATCGCGCCTAGAGCTACTTTACGTCGGGTACATTGAGTGGACGACCTTTGTAAGACGACTAAAAAGTCACGGTGTATATATTAAATGGGCCTACTCTTGACCTCAATCTTGTCCTGAGGGCAGAGAGATGAGGTCGACGGTGGAACGAGCTAACCCGAAAGAAGCCTATTAACTCGCGACTTAAATAGATTGGTGTCATATGAACTTGGGAACACGCAGGCAGGGAATTCCACTCCTAGGATGTGCGCGTGTACACACGGCGACACATCAAGCTATACATATCCAGTATTACATGGCCTCGCTTTGTATAGATTTCCCGTACAATGAGATTGTATAGGTTGATTGGTAGCCGTGCGTGTAAATCGTTATTTATGTTTATCTTAATCTATTTTTATTTATTTATGTTTATAGTTATGGCTATTTACTGGTGAGTCTTTACTCATCAGTAAATAGACATAAATATAAACATTAACTACTAATAATATATACACCTAAATTAATTCTACACTTGACTAAATTATTTCGTCAACAGCTATTGAAAACAATCATTGGAAGCTTATTTATTCACACTCTGCTGTCAACAAAGCGGTACCTACCTAACAGAGTTTACAGATAACTTAATTAAAACAATACAAGATTTCACTACAAACTATTCGAAACTCCAAAATGATTAGAAAACCATGGATGACTACTGACTAATGGTTTACTAAACGTAATTCGAAAAATGAGACCTATATTATAGAAACAAGTAAAAACCTGGAAACTAGTTAGCTAGTTACGGAGGTACTCGAGGTCAAAGTTCCAGTTTTTCACAAGTTTTTTTTTAAATTCGTGTTTTTAATGTTATAAATTTACTTTAAATACCTCCATGATAGGGGTCATGAGGTACTAAGTAGACTATGTCTGCAAATAATTAATTAAATTAAATTGAAGCTGTTTAAATCAATAGCCACAGCACAAGTTTGAAAGCTAAATATGTTGTCTCATGCTAAAATTGTTTGTATTAATGCCAGCTATTTTTATTTATACAGGTTTTATGCGTGGCTAATAAACCAAAATTGATTAGAAGTTTTTGTCTCTTATAAAAGTTGTTGCGTGGCCGCTATTTTAAAAATAATACAAAATGGCGGAAGTTAGATATGCCACGCTTCATACAAAGATGTTCCAACCCTTTTATGGAAAAAATCGAAAAGGAAAAATGTAGTAGTATCTAATACCTAGTCTTATATTGAAAAAAGTTCATTGCAGTCATCAGTCGCTGGTGAGGGTGACCAATCACAACCCGTGTATTTATTTTCTTTGAGTGCTTGATTTATGACTATACTCCATTTTGATTCCGTACATAACAAATGTGGGTCACAGAACAAGATAACAGCTACTTGAGCTCGTGTTAAGGCGACATTTATCCGCTTAGCAGATTCGACAAATCCTAAGGAATGTTTTCGGTCTTCAGACAATGGGGTTTCAGATGACCGCACTGTTGATATGATAATAAGGCGTCGTTCCTCGCCCTGAAACTTTTCGATGGTCCCTATTTTTGGAATATAAATACGGTAGTCTTCGAAAGCACGTCGTAGCTGATTTACCTGAAAGATTAAACTGTGATCATGTACTCAAATAGTTGATGACTAAGATTACTTCAAGTAAGATATTGTTATAATTTTATTATTAATGTATTTTTAAGGTTCCGTAACTCCGTTGCCAAATGGTAAAAAGGATTCCTTATAGATTCGTCCAGTCTGTCCGTCCGCATGTCACAGCATTTTACTACGACACTGTCGGCATTACACAGTTGAAATTTGGAGAGTAGGCGTCTTCTATGAACCGCTACACAGAAAGTGAAAATTATGAAAACTACTACTACATTTACACTACTGTCGAAATTTATTTTTATATTTACCCTTTCGCAGACCTACTACTGGTACTGTTGAAAAAAGCTGTGCCTTTGAATCTAAGTTATTTTATGTGGTTAATGATAAAATAGGTAGGACCCTCCAGGCAAGTAACTGAAGGTTGAAAAAATAGGGGTGCGTTGTCAGAATTCCTCCTCGTGTGCTTGATGGCTGCCGGTCCCTCTCGATACGTCTGGAGGGAATAGCAGCTGCTGGGCCGGTGCACCCTGGGCGTGGGCAGTATCCTTCCCCGAGGAATGAGAAGAGATTCTTATTCCTCGGGGAATGTTACTGTCCATGGCTAATATTCTGACATGGGAGGGGTCCATCTTGGACTTAGGGGGTGTTGCTCCGTGTGACCCTCTGAAAAGCAGAGGGCACAGCGGAGGAGCAAGGGCGGGCTCGGTGTGCACTTACCCTGCCTCCGAGCAGACAGTGAAGGATGCAGTCCTTCACTGTCCCCGTCGATATCGTAATCCCACCGTCGAAGTGTCGTGGAACACGTCTCGCGGCTTCGATTGGGACCGAGGGTCTTGGCTTAACCGCCCGGACCACGAGGTAGAAAACCTCTATAAAAAGTTACCCCGAATCTCAAGCGGCGGCGCACCGCGAGGAGATGTATGGCTGACGGGTTCCTTTGGAAAATCAGTCGCTAGTGCGAACCACTGCCGGGCCTGGCTATGGCTTATCTGGGTACAGGGGGCACTGCCCAGATGGACTTTTTATTTCCCCCATACTCGTGGGAACAGAATGGATGAATACCCAAATCAAAAAACGGCCGATAACGGCGAAGGAAGGGAGGAGAGGGATGCGGGGTCGGAGTCCGGCGCCGCATCCTGCGATGTGAGCGCGGGAGGCTCAGAGAGCTCCCGGCGCGGGAGGCCCGGGGCTGCTGCGGGGAACAGGGAGTTTCTTCGCAAGCGGTCCAGGCCGGTAGGCGACCGAGAGTCGTCATCAGAGGGGGAGCTGGCTTCGGCTCGCAAGATCCCCACCAGCAAGCGTGGCGGGATCCGCGGCAAGGGGAGAGGCCTCTCTGCCACCGAGAGGTCGGCACGGCTTGCCGCGGAGGCGCGCCACCCGGGGGTGGCTGCTGGTCACGGGGTGGCCCGTTCGGGCTCCTCTGGTGGCGAGGCGGGCGCGGACGGCGGCTCCGAAGCGGAGCGTAAGGCCGGGCTTGCGAAGGAGGTGGAGGCGGCGCTGAGGGCTGTCTCCAACAAGCAAAAGCCCTCCACCAGGCAAAGGGCTATACCCTCAGCGGTCGCCTCTATAATGGCAGCAGCGGAGGCCAGATATGCGGCGCCCCCGCCAGACGGCATGGTCAAACTGCGGGCGGAGGTCGCTCGACTGACGGCCGCCACGGAGCTTCTCCAAGAAGAGAACAGGAGGCTCCGAGCAGACTTGGCCAGTCTGCGTGAGTCCGGTTCTCGCGAGGCGCCCCAAAATGGCCAGCAGCGACCAAGCCAGGCCGTGCCGGTGGAGAACCAGGTCCTGAACCTGGTTCGGCAGGAGCTGGCTGCCTTTCAGGCGCGGTTCTCCGTCCTGGAGGGCATTGTTCTGCGCCCCCCCTTGGCGGCAAACAAGGCGCCCTCGGGCCCGAGGGCGGCCACATATGCGGCTGCAGCGGCTTCCGCACCGGGGCCGTCCAGCCGGCCCTCTGGCAGGGTTACGTCGGCTCCCGGAAAGCTGGCTCCGGCTAAATCGGCCCCGGTTGGGGGGGCAGCGGCCCTGAGGCAGGGCAAGGCGGCGGTCCACAAGAAGGGCAAGGCGGCGAATGTGCCAGCGCTAGCCGCGAGACAGCCGCCACCGCCGCCCCCCCCGCCCCTCCCCGCCCCCTAAGCCATCCGTGGCCGAGACTGGGTGGCAGGTGGCCGGAGAGAGAGCGAGGGAGCGAAGGGCGGCCAAAAAGGCCAGGAAGCGGGAGCGGAAGCGCCAAGGAAAGAAGCGGAATGGCGAGCCTACTCAGCGCCCCGAAGACCGCAGCTGTAGTGATAACACTACAGCCGGAGGCGGAAAAGAGGGGCGTGACCTATCGCGACGTGCTCGCTAAGGCGAAGACGATGGTGGATCTCGGGGAGCTCGGGATCGCCGGGGGCCTCCGGCTTAGAGTCACCGCAACAGGGGCTCGAGTGCTGGAGATCCCCGGCGAAACCCGTGGCTCGTCCGCTGACGCTCTGGCTGAAAAGCTTAGAGCGTCCCTAAATGCGGACGAGGCCCGAGTGTCCAGGCCCGTCAAATGCGCAGACCTGCGCATCCTGGGTCTGGACGACTCGGTGACCGAGGAGGAGGTGGTGGCCGCCGTCACCAGGACCGGTGGGTGCCCTGCCGAGCAGGTCAAGGCAGGCACCTTACGTCCGGACCTGTCGGGCATGCGAACCGTAACGGTAAGCGGCCCTGTGATGGCGGCGAAAATCATTGTGGAGGGCCGAAGGCTCTTGGTGTGCTGGGTTTCAGCGCAGGTGAAGCTGCTGGAACCCAGACCTCTGAGGTGCTTCCGCTGCCATGTGGGGCACCACGTGTCGGTCCGGTGCACCTCGGAGGTGGACCGCAGCGGCCTGTGCTTCCGCTGCGGCCGGCCTGGTCACATGGCCGCGGCTTGCTCCGCCGCGCCGCGCTGCGCCGCATGTGCGGCAGCTGGCAAGCCGGCCAGGGATGACTGGGTGGAGGACCTTAGCGGCTCAGTGACCTTAATTGCGTCGGTCGCCGCCGGTACCCCGACCCTTGAGAGTGTCAGGAAGGGTCAGGGGTGCGTAGCAGCACGGTTCGGGGAGATCGTTGTAGTGGGAGTCTACTTCTCCCCGAGCCGAACTCTCGCCGAGTTCCACAACTCCCTCACGGAGTTGAGTGTCGTCATCGGAAACCATTCCCTCCCCGTGCTTGTGCTCGGGGACTTCAATGCCAAGAACTTGGCTTGGGGTTCTCGTTACACGGACGTGCGGGGTAGAATGGTGGAGGACTGGGCTCTGGAGACAGGCCTGGTCGTCCTAAAGCGGGGTTCTGTCCCCACGTGCGTGCGGATGCGGGGCGAGTCAGTGGTGGACATCTCGTTCGGCAGCCCCGCTCTGTCGCCGCGTGTCGTTGACTGGCGCGTCATGGAGGGGGTGGAGACCTATTCCGACCACCGGTACATCCGGTTCGACGTCTCCACCCAGTCCTCAAGCGTGCCGGTCCTACAGGCCCCGAGTGGTCCGCGATGGGCGCTGAAGCAGCTGGACCGGGAGCTCCTCCTGGAAGCCTCGATCGTGCAGGCCTGGGTGTCATCACCAGTCAGGCCTGCTGACATCAACAACGAGGCGGGTTGGTTCCAGGAGGCCATGTCCGAGATCTGCGACGTAGCAATGCCCCGAGTTCGGCCAGGAAGCGCCCGGCGTCAAGTGTACTGGTGGTCGCGAGAGCTGACGTCTCTGCGCAAGGCGTGCGTTGCCGCGCGGCGCCTGTACGCCAGGCATCGCAGGCTCCGCATCCGCCCTCCGGATGCGGCAGCCATTGAGGCGGAGCTGTACGAGGGGTACAGAGCGGCGAAGACCGCCCTCCAAGAGGCTGTCCGGCGGGCCAAGAATTTGGCCCGCGAGGAGATGCTGGAGTCTCTGAACGGAGATCCGTGGGGGCGCCCTTACAAGATGGTGCGGGACAAACTCCGCACCCGGGCCCCCCCGCTAACGCAGAGTCTCCGGCCTGAGCTCGTGGAGGACGTGGTGAGCGCTCTGTTCCCTTCGCGAGGGGAGCATCCTCCCCCGCCTATGGCTCCGCCGCCGCGTGCGGTGCCGGAAGCGGACCACACCGATGACGATGACGACGTTCCGGAGGTGACTAGGGTAGACCTGAGAGTGGCGGTACGCAGGCTGAAAGCCAGAAACACCGCCCCGGGACCCGATGGCTTGCCTGGCAAAGCCTGGGTCCTGGCCTCTGAGGCTCTCGGGCCCCGACTGGAAGGGCTCCTAAGCGCATGCTTGGAGAGAGGCCAGTTTCCGCTTCGTTGGAAGACGGGGAAGCTGGTCCTCATCCGGAAACCAGGGCGCCCTGCGGACTCTCCGTCCGCATACCGGCCCATCGTGTTGCTCGACGAGGTGGGCAAGCTCTTCGAAAGAGTGATTGCCAACCGCCTTGCCGGGCACCTTGCGGGGATGGGGCCGGATCTTGCGGAACACCAGTTTGGTTTCCGCAAGGGGCGCTCCACGGTGGACGCCATCATGCGCGTGAGAGCCCTCACGACGGGGAACGCGGTGTCCCGGGGCGGGGTCGTCTTGGCGGTGTCTCTTGACATCGCCAACGCCTTCAACTCCATGCCCTGGAGCTGCATTAGGGAGGCACTCCGGTATCACCGGGTGCCAACCTACCTTCGTCGTGTGGTCTAGGACTACTTGACGGATAGGGCCGTCATCTACCCCGGTCAGAGCGGAGAATGGAACCGGCGAGAGATGTCGTGCGGTGTTCCACAGGGATCGGTTCTAGGACCGGCCCTGTGGAACATCGGTTACGACTGGGTGCTGCGCGCCGACCTCCCTACCGGCGTCAGCGTAGTTTGCTACGCTGACGACACGCTGGTACTAGCACAAGGGAGGTCGCACGACTCGGCGGCCGAAAACATGACACGCGGGGTTGCGATAGTCGTGGATAGGATCCGGCAATTGGGTCTCGAGGTGGCATTGCACAAGTCCGAGGCCATGTGTTTTCATGGGCCTCGGAATGCGCCACCGTCGGGATCCCTACTGACGGCAGGAGGGGTTTCCATCGGCGTCGGGTCGACGTTGAAGTACCTAGGACTCGTCCTCGACAGCCGGTGGAAATTCGTGGAGCACTTCCGACGTTTGGCTCCCAAACTGGAACGGACAGGGGCTGCCTTCTAGCGGCTCTTGCCCAACCTGAGGGGTCCAAACGCCTCCTGCCGGAGGCTATACGCGGGGGTCGTGCGGTCCATGGCCCTTTACGGGGCCCCGGTGTGGGCGCGTTCTTTGAGGCGGCAAGCCGCCCACTACCTGAACGCGCCCCAAAAGGTGATAGCCATAAGGCTAATCCGGGGGTACCGCACGATCTCCGGCGAGGCGGCTAGCCTCCTTGCCGGATTGCCGCCATGGGATCCGGAGGCGATAGTCCTCGCGCGCCTGCATGAATGGCGCGCGGAGGCACTACGTCGGGGGGAGACTCCGCTGCCGCGGCAAATTGCCGCTCAGCGGACAGACCTCCGGCGTGATCTCATGGCGACATGGAGAGAGCGACTAATGCAACCCCGTGCAGGGCACGCTACCATTGTGGCGATAAGTCCCCTCTTTGAGGAGTGGTTAGAGAGGCGCCACGGCGCCCTCACCTACCGCCTGACGCAGATCCTCACCGGACACGGTTGTTTCGGGAGGTTCCTGCACCGAATCGGGCGGGAGGAAACGCCCGGGTGTTTCCACTGCGAGGATCGTCCGGAGGACACGGTGGAGCACACCGTAGAGGTCTGCCCCGCTTGGGCGGAGCACCGCCGTGTCCTTGTAGCGGCGATTGGCGGCGGCGATCTCTCGCGTCCGACCCTGGTTCAAGCCATGGTCCGGAGCGAGAGGGAATGGGAAGCCGTCACCACCTTCTGTGAAGCAGTCATGCTAGTGAAGGAGGTGGCGGGACGTGAGAGGGAAAGAACCTCACGTCCCAGCCGCCGCGGGAGACGCCCTGGGCGTCGGGGGTCACGTGGTGGCTCCCGGCCACCGTAGGCGCGGGCCTGTGGACAGCGAGTTATGGGCTAGCTCGCCGTCCGGCCGTCTTATGACGACAGGCCGTGTCGACGGCGC
The DNA here is from genome assembly GCA_963576755.1 of Noctua janthina. NCBI lineage: Eukaryota > Metazoa > Arthropoda > Insecta > Lepidoptera > Noctuidae > Noctua > Noctua janthina. Next base: position 13,928,294 of record OY755050.1, on the reverse strand, counting down.
GTTCGTGTTCCACGCGCGCCTCAAAGAGATGTCAGCAACCGAGTAGGGGTCCGCATGGGCCGATGCCTGCCAGAGCTGCGGGACTGTTCGAAAGAGACACCGTGGCCCTGGAACACAAAGGGCAAAGAAGGAACATGGATGGGTTTTAGTCAGTACAAGTCTGACACTCCCTTCCGCTCCGCCCAGAGTGGGGGGGGGTCATTTGATGATTTCCCATCCAAAAAAAAAAAAAAAAGGTTGAAAAAATAAAAGGACATTGGCGAAAATCAGCCCATTACCGGACTTAAATAAAAGATATGCAGAAAAAACCGCATAGGTACATTTTTGTCTGATAATTAATCGTTGTTTGTACAAAGTCCGAAAGCCATGGTAGTGTGTGGTCCGGTAGTGTATCTTTTATCATCCTTATTTTATTATTAATTCCTTTATTCATTTTCTTTACATATTATTTACATTTTTAAATATTTTTTGACAAAAGTTATGCTTCAAAAACATTTATAAATATAGAAAGTAAGTCTACCGGCTTCGGGAACAGGGTCCAAGCTGCCGGTGGTCAGGGCTCTTGAGAGAGGAACCTCTTAACAATACTCGCCGTGTCAAGAAGTAACTATTGCTTTCTGAATCATCCTTTGATCCGGCTGCCAAGCGAGAGCCTCGTCAGTTGGTGGTCGAGGCTATTGGCTATTAAGCCATTGGCCGATTTATTATTAAACGTTTTGGTGCATCTTTTTATGCGTCAGACTAAAAGGCTGGATGCCAAATAAAATGGTATGTCAAAAATTATTTTATTCGCTTTTGCACTCGTTGATAACCCGATTTCTTTTGATTACCAATTAAATAAACTGTTTATAATCATTGCAGGCTCGGCTATAATTTTCAAAAAATAACCAACAAAAACATACCTACATTTCATAGTCCTGAAATAGTGGGTCTTCAAATGAACATGGCAAAAACCAAGGTAATGTTGAATGCCCATGTAACACCCACTTCTATCAAGATCGGAGATTCTACACTCGAATTTGATGCAGACGATTATGTCTACCTGGGATAAACGGTTCAGTTAGGTAGGTCTAACTTCGATAAAGAGGTTAATCGTCGTATCAGACTCGGCTGGGCAGCGTTCGGGAAGTTGCACGGTATCTTCTCGTCTAACTCACCGCAATGTCTCAAGTCGAACGTCTATAACCAGTGTGTGTTGCCGCTGTTGCCAGTGATTACATACGGGACCGAAACGTGGTCGCCCACAATGGGCCTCATCAGGAGGCTTAAAGCCACCCAAAAGGCAATGGAGAGGGCTATGCTCGGACTTTCTTAGCGTGATCGAATCAGAAATAAAGACATCCGCAAGAGAATCAAGGTTACCAATACGTTGGTAACGCGCTCTCGCTCCCGACATGGGCTGAACCACATCAAGAAGTGAGGGTATCCGCAGCACCGTCCGCCGCGACCAATTGGCGGCGCGGCATATTTTCCCAGGCTGGCTACTTCTCCAGAGTGTGCTGCACCGTGTTGTCGGGTCAGTCTCCACCGTAGTGACAACGGGCGCATAACGATATACTGATAAAAAGACTGCTATATTATGATAAAATCAAAAATAATTTTAATAATGTGTTTAATCTAAAATACCAAATCACCAATTATTAAGATGATTAAGATCTTATTTCATTATTGTAAACAATGACAAAAATAAAAGGTATATAATTTTTTTTTAAATAGGCTGTATGGTATCTTTTTTCAAGCGAAATCTCCAAAATTCATTTTGCTCCCATGTATTAAAATTATTAAACCTCTCTCGTAAAAGTCGTTTTTTACTCTCAGATGGTTAAATAATTTAAGATTTCACGATCTTTCCAGATTTTAAGTCATTAATTATTTCAAACACATCCATCATAACTATTCATAACAAATCACCGAACCTATATCGTTTTACCAAAACGCACAAAACGAATGAAAAGGTCCAACATAACCTAAAATGTCACATTTAACGGGGAGATAAAACCCTAACTGGCCCTCAAAGTAGCAGGTAACTATATTCCTCCGTTAGAGGCTGTATTCGACAGTTAACTACTATCTGACCATTGAAAAACCAAGAATATGGCTATTCAACGAATAAAGGCTATCTGGTTGTTTATCTGAGGATAGAAAAATCGGCCCTAAAAAGAACTTTGGTTTGTATAAGATTTAATAGGTATTCAGTTTTTAAGATATGGAACTTTTTCGTGAAACTCCAGCAGTAACTTTGTCATAAACATACTATGAAAAACAAATTTAATTTAGGTGTTTGACATGAATGAGCGTTAAGGCCTTGTTGTGCAAAACTCAGAAATTCACAGCAAAAACAAAAGCACATCGTTTGTGCGGTGACCTCTCCCTTTGACACCTAGATGTAGTTAAATTATTTGAGATGATGCCAAAGCTGCTCTACCTACATATTAACCGACATAAAAAAAATGGAGGTTATTAATTAGACGCTTATATTTATTATTGTTTCTAGGAACCATCACACAGACGTAATAAAAAAAAAGTTTTTTGAACAGGTATTTTGAAATTCATGATCACTCGTTTTGGAACATTTTTTTGTCATTCGGATAATGGAACATGACGCCTTGCCACTGCAAAATTGTTACAATCATGGTATAATAATATACTTCGCCTGGTATTCTCTTCCCACGATGGCTCAAGACTACCATCTTGTACTTTGACCCCAAATTCGATTGGAGTGCCCTCGATTACCACCACGGTCATAACACCCGAGATAGAAAATTCGAAAATTCTCGTATCATATATATCATCGTATCAGCCGCATCGCATCTTTGATTTTGACCCCATATTTATGTAGAGCGCCCTCGATTACCATGGATGTGACCCATAACGAAAATTTCGCTTATTTTCGTAGCCGCCCCTTTTTGATTTTGATTTCGATTCATCCAAATGAATCTTATTTCCCGCAAGTATCCGATCGCGCTGGTGTCTTCCGCACATGTGTAAAATGTTTAAAAATCATAGATAAAAACGTAACCCTTCTTTTCTTTGCTGTTGGTTAAAATAATTAAGTAGACCAGCTTGCATGCATGACATAACATGAGCGTAACATGAATGTGCGAGTGAGAAGTCCAGAAAACAATTGACGATATTACGGAAAACAATTGACGATATCCCGACGTCCTTCTACTTCGACCGCTCGGCGGTCACTAAGGAAAACGTTTCTGTATTTAAACTGTAATTTTATAGGTGTTTTGGTATACTAATAATTTTCTTTGTACGGTAAATTTAATGTTTTTTTTTATTATGTCGTATTCGTATCATTCTACAGTGGCCCTGCGATAAAATCGAATAATAACACTAGTACACTACTCTATTGACAGGAACTACGTTTTTTTTTAGAGCAAATACCGGGAAATTTGACGATGTTATCGTAATCGGATTAAGAAAATAAAAGATTTTTTACAAAAAGTAACGAGCCAACTTTGAAGACAAGGATATAAAGGAATTTATTGGCTCGATCGATTTTGCGATTTAGCTTCTGTTACCTCAGACGGAGTGCGGAAATAGATCTCGGACTCGCGTTGGGCGCGAGATTTACGCAACAAGAGCGAGTTTTGTGAACTTTAAAAAAATACTTAGTTGTTAAGCATATAACCAATATTATGGTGCACTATAAATAAATGCAATTCATTATTAACTTTAGTCAAAAAAACGTTGTAAACCTGCGCGTAAATTTCGAGGGGATGTCAATGTAACCGGACGGGGGCTTTAAAAATATCGTTATTAGTATATTGTTTGGTGCTACGGAACTCTTTGTGTTCGAGTCCGACCCGCACTTGGCCGGCTTTAAATTTTGTTTTTATATTTAAAAACAGGTCTAGTCTAAGTAACAGAAATAAAACGTAGTAGAAAATTACCTGTGTTCTATAAGGTGTAATGATTCCAATTTCATCAGCTGTTACATTTTTCATATATAATTTGCAAACAGTTGATGCAACCATTGATGCTTCTTCGGGATTAAACCAAGAAGTGCAGCCGACTGCTCTTATATTTTTTCCTTTAATGCCATGCACAAACACCCCACCAGTTTTTATATCCGTAGTGACAATGTTAAATATGCTATAAACAGCATCAATAATTTTCGGAATAAATGGTGTTTCTCGATCTATTTTAGCAACTAAAGATGCATCATAAAACATTTTGCTGGGCAGTGTTAAAACTTCTGGCAAAGACCTGTAATTTTCGGTCAACTGTGTAATAAACTTATTATTTAAACCATTTTGAAAAGCAACATTATCTTTTTGGTGTGGTTCGGATTCAAGCATTCGTGACAAATATGAAATATTCATTCCATACTCCTTACAATATTTAGATAATACAACTGGCCCAAGCTGCATTGGGTCACCAGCAACAATAATTTGGCCAGTTTCTTTATTGACAAATGTCAGAGGGATCATTATTTCTGGTTCATTTGCTTGGCCTGCTTCATCCACTATTATGTGTGTATAGTGCCCATTGAGAAGTTCCGTTTGCGCCAATGATCCAAGACAATTACATGTCCCAATAGTAACTCTATGTTTTCCTACATAGGATGCTGGAACACCCTTAATAATGTCATTTTGTAAAACATTGTCAAAACCTATGTATAATTTAGCACAAAAAGGTTTAATTGTGTCTAGTATACTTTCGGAATCAACCAAATAGTTTGCAATGAGTCTGACTATAAAATTTGTAAATAGGTTCCGGTTTTTTAAAAGTCTTTCCGTCAATAAATTAGCTGCATTGTTAGACGGTGTTGCTACTAAAATTCTGCTATCTGGTATATGTGTGAGTATTTGCAACAATGTCTCTTCAATAGTAATGGACTTTCCTGTGCCTGGTGGTCCAAATATGCAATAAGGCATAGGACGATACTCCCCTATTAAAATATTTGTCACTGCCTCTTTTTGACGACAGTTTAAACTTGGATTAAACCACTTCAAAGTTGACAATCTTTCCAAAGGTATTTGCGGTGGCCGTTGTACTAGACGAGATGGGAATAAGACATCTGGACCTAATTTAGAAATTGCCAAATCAATAGCGTTATGTGCTCTTCTTATTCTGCTTCTGCTGAAATGGAATTCTACAGTAACTTCAGTTCCCTGGTAGGTTTCATGGAATCGAGGAGGGAATTTCATTAGTAGACAATTCCCTTGAACAGCATCTATAAAGCCTTCATAATATGTAGGAACTCCATAGCTCCATTTGTCGTACACGACAACTCTATCTCCTAACATTATAGAGGATTTCCTTTCAAACCTCTTTTTTACTTTAAGACCAAGATACTCGTTATGTCGTTGCAAAATTGCAGTTGCCATATTATTAGCATGTTTGTTTATTGTTTCCTGTATCTCCTCTAAATATAACAAACTGTGCCATCTATCTGTGTAGTTGGTGATATTCAAGTTTTGTAATAGACAAGGCATATGAGTTCTAATTCTGTTTGCCCGTGCTTTGTAGTCATAAGTGTGTTCATACTTAAATATAGACCAAACTTCATTGGGTATTTTATATTGTTCCATTCTCACTGCAGCAAAATTAAAAGCACTCCAGGTACACAAAATTTAACAGAACCACTTCAGATTTTCTTCATCAACTTTTTCATTCTTTCATAACAGTTCTTGAATGCAGTAGCACAATCACTTTGCTTTGTAGAAATAAAGTCACTTAAAATATTTATTGTAGTCAATTGTTCAATTTAGAACTCTTTAAATGTTTTCATTGCATGTTCCTTATACTACAGTAGACTTCAGGCAGTCAATCTATTTTCCCAATTATTGGATTCTCTGTTGGTGTAATTATTTTTGTGCACTTTTCATTGAGTCTTCAATGCTGAGTCAGATACTGGGTTTGACTTGTACTCTGAAATTAGAAAGATGTGTTGTATTTCATTCAGTGCCATACCTACTGGTTGTTATGCTCATAATTATTTCAATTTCAGTAATGGACAGGTAATAAAATATGCCTTTAACATTAGTCTTAGCCTTTAACTCGGGGTTTGTTATAAAAAGTTGTGAATGAAAACATGAACTAGTATTGCCAGATAGCTCATAGGAATATTTTTAAACTACCAAATAAATCCTAACATCGAAATTATATTTATTCAAGTAAACTAAATAGTATAAAACTGTAATCAATATAAAACACCATTTATAAATTATTAAAGTGTCATGGTCACTAACATTATCATTAACACTAATTTGGGTTTACCATGTTTACTGTTTGTACTAAGTTCCCGAAATTTCGGCGCTGTTGCAAGCACCATGATCAAGGATAAACTGAACTTAATGCAGGTGGGTGTTTTTGAGCAAACAAATTGGTCTACACTCTTTCTTGTTCGTGTTTTGCATTCAGGACCACTACCACTGTCACTCGCAACTCGATTCTGTTCCCGACACACGAAACTCACTGTGTCCGCTCACGAACTTATTTCGATACGTTTTCGAGACCACTAGATTCCAGGCTCTCGACAGTTGAAACCCATCCTCTCGGTTGAAGTTCTTATATCTGGTAACTTCATACACACACTCACACTCTCTCTCTTCACTTCTTTGGTGGTATAACTTCAGTTTATCCATGATCATGGGGCTTGCAACAGCGCCGAAATATCGGGAACTCAGAACAAACAGTAAACATGATAATTATGCCATTTTTAGTGTTAATGATAATACCATTTAAAGATTGGTTTACTAACCTTAGGTATAAAATTTAAGAACGAATTTGGTGAAGGTTTCTGAAGCAGCGAGTTGGCACATGACGAGTTTAATGTTATACTAATGCGGGGGTCGTTAACTTGTAGGTGCTAGCCTAAACGTCATGTGGAGAAAGCTGAAAATGAAAAGTAATATACTGTGACTTAACTACTGCATATATTTGGTTGTGTTTTGGTATGCAGACTAGAAACGTCATGAGGTATACGAAGTTTAATTTATATTTGTATTGTCATCTCCACCTTGTATAAAGTGATCCATGGAATAAGTGCTAGGTGTCCATATCGTTACAGATAATATAATACTACGTATAACGGTTATGAATCTATACTAATATTATAAAGAGGAAAGATTTTTTCGTTTGTTTGTTTGTTTGTTTTTTTGTACCGAATAGGCTCCGAAACTACTGGAACGATTTGAACCATTTTTTTACCACTAGAAACCTAAATTATCAGGAAGTAAGATAGGCTATAATTTATTTAAAAAAAATTAGAGTTCCTTAAGAAAATTGCAATTATGTAACCCAAAGTAGCAAAATTTTGCCTGTAAAATTCATTATTGGGCGTGCGCTGAGAAAACCATTGATGATACTTAAAAATGATATACTACATAATTAAAGTACTCATTATTACCTACAAAAAAGTCCGCGAGAGCATATATCTAACTATCATAGTTAAGTCACAATAGCAGCTTTTGTGTTCTAAAATTTAATTAAATCGCCCCCTGTAGAAACAAAAGTTGGTTACATTCGTATCGTAGTATTAATTCTTATTCAAATAAATAGTTTTATTATTAAGGGTATTTATGTAGCAGTAATACACTGAGTGTTCAAGAAGAACTTCACATCAACAAGTAAGATACATGCAGTGACATCTATTGAACCAAAATGGTACTAATGAATAAAAATGTGCTCACAAGATAACATTAAAATTGACTGACCGGCTTTGTTAAAAAGTTATGATAGCGTACTTTAGATTAGTCTACATGAAAATCTACATAGCCTATACCCTGTAGAGTGTGTGTTCGATAGCTTTCTATGCGCTCTGCATACTGAAGGAGTTGCAAGAGGTCCGCAACAGTTTAAAGCAGCTTTATCGTGGCACGGCTCATTTCCTGCACCTTAATGAGAACTTTCGACCTAGCTGGAGTATGACTGTCATCGAGTGTCTACGGATGAAGACTTAAGGCTGTCGAGGGAAGCCCTTATTTGGAAAAACATAAGTAGAATATTTTAGCGATTAATGCAAATATTTCCGAGAAATTAAATTGTTACCTACTTGAATCTGTACCAATATTATAAAGATGAAGAGTTTGTTTGTTTGATTGGTTGAACGAGCTAATTTCAGGAACTACCTACTGGTTCGAATTGAAAAATTATTTTAGTGTTAGAGAGCCCATTTATCGAGGAAGGCTATAGGTTGTATAACATCACGCTACAACCGATAGGAGCGGAGCATCAATGAAAAATATTGCAAAAACAGGGAAAATGTATTCCTTTTGAGAGTTTCTGTTGCGTGCGCTGTGTAAACGGTTAAAGTTACGCAACAATCATGAGTCCGTGATAGCATATGTCTATCTGTTAAGGTTGACTCACACTCTCTCTAACCCTCTCTCATATGTGGCGCAGACGAAGTTGCGCGGGTCAGCTAGTAATTTATATATCAGTTAAGAATATGAAAAAATAACTGCATGTGATGCAACAGAACATTTATGAATCAGGAATCAACCTTTATTCATTGTAACTAAAAATCATGAAATTTGCCTCGCATTGTCTAAGGGAATTCCTTAATTTAACTTGCACATACACAAAACAGAAAGCATCCACAGCATTAGTTCATGTATGATGTATGAAATTTCATTTCACCTTGAAATGAAGTGTTTCTTATATATCAGAAACAGAGGTGCTGAGTTTAAAAAAAAATTTTGCAAATGAATTGCCTTAGCCTTTTTCTTGCATTTATGTGAATCTTGATAGACCAGCTATAGTCACCAGACATGGCCTCATCTTAGTATCCCTAATAATTTAGAAAAAAATCTTTAATTAAGGCTCGATGAAAACACTCACCGTGCTCATCCCTGAACGAGATTTTCGGGAAAGAAAACAGGGTGCGAGTAAAGGTAACTTTCAGAGACTTTGACACCCATTTGCTGAAAATTATGTAATAAATCTTCAACTAACGAGTCGGTAACTTTTGAATAATAAGTCGTAGTTTCCATAAAGGTAAAGCTAGCTCAGTTCCATCAAAGTTTTGCTGGAACAATCGGGAATTGTTGGAACTTGCTAGAGAGCAGTAAACATCGTTTTTGTAGTGAGATGGTTCGCAATGTTCCCATCATATAATTTATTGGTAGCCAAATACAAAGATCTGTTTTTATGTCTATATAGTCTCGATGAGAGATCGGGATTTTGAAATAGCAAAAATATGCTTCTTTGCGTGATTCCGTTATGTGATGTTCCTTCTTAAAAACCATAAGTTCGCCACAAATGTAACAAAAACGGTAAGAATGTACTTGACACATTATTTATGTATTTAAATGACACACTGCATCGCAATTTTAGAACGAATTTGAAAACAAACTTGTGAGTTTACTGTACTCTATTGTTAGTTTTGATACATAACTTGTTTTTGACATGACAGAAATAAATAATAATTTTAAAAAAATGCGTTTAGTTACTGTAACTAAACGCATTTTTTACTGTAACTAAATTTTATTTTGTAAACTAGTGCGACCAAAGAGTATAATAATAATATGGGGCGACCATGGGACTTACACATAAGTATTTGATATACCTAATTACCTACATTTCGAATTGGCCTAGCTTGACAGACAGACGGACAACTAAGTGATCCTATATTTTTAATGCGATACCTATTATTTTATAAAACACCTCCAGTGCTAAAGTACACATTTCATCAATAAAGAAAATACCATCTTCATCATCGTTTGAAGGTGGGTAAATGTGCGTCAAAGGTTTTGTAAGATACAAGATAGACACCTACCTAAGTATTTTACGTAATTGTACTTTTCTCTTTCTTATGTTTATAATATTTAATTTAGATATAAACCTGTTATGTACCTAGTGTATTGTGGGAAATGAAAAAAACTAAGCCCAAAGCAGTCCCCTGCAGCTGTAGGTAGGTACTCGTGAGTATTCAATCCACGGCTACTCCCACCCAGCAGCTAACAGCCACCCAATCAGATCGAAAGGAGAAGCTACGGAACAATCTATTATTTACTTACATGTTAAGTTTCAGGTTCTGATGGCGAATGAGTAAATTGTTAGGGACAGATTGGATTGGATCAATACTGGCTGTATTTATTTATCCTAAAATATACAGTACATATTCGTCTAGGATCACTTACTTGTCTTTGAAATTGAAAATAGAAACACACTCTAAATTAATGTTATTTTACCTATTTATTTTTATCTTTTGCTTTTGGATTTATTCAATATTCGAAAATGTTGTTAAATTGTAAATGTTGTTAAAGATGAACGAGTGTTATAAATTCCGACTCAAATAATTTATTTGATTTGTGAGCAGGCAACATTGAAACAAGGTGACCGTATGTTCGATAACTTTTTGGCAGGAATTCTTTATCGGAATTCTTTAATTTCAGATGCAATTTTGCACAATAGTTCTCCATCAGTCTGCAAAAACGTCAACTCGCAGTATGATGCTACGGAAAGGGTGAGGAGGAAGATGAGCTTCCACCCAACCCGCAGCATACGCACAGGGCGTCGGCAGAGGGGACAACGCCGTCTTCCGGCCCGCCTAAACAGGTCTAGGGTTGACGGATTCGGGGACATCCGTCGTCCCCATCACACTGGACCCGAGAAAGCGGCGTGTGTTTCAATCGCTCCTCTCTTAGACGTAATGGAGGGAGTTTTACAACTCACTGCCCCACGGGACGAGACCCACAGGCCAAGCCGGCCTGTGGGTCTTAGTCGCTGTTGAAGTCGCTTTAGATCCCGCTGCCCCCCAACGCAAGTGAGGGAGGGAACTGTGTGGTTTTAATCAGTATGTGTCTGATAGACACCCTCCGCTCTCCCCAGGGCGGAGGAAATTTTTTTCTCGACGTGGAACGTCGAGAAAACGAAGGCGGGTTGACGCCTAGCGAGCGACAACCCGCCGCTGTTAGCGGGGCGCACCCCTGGCGTGTCGACGTCTCGTTCGCCTTAACCGTCACGGGCTTATCTTGGGTGGACGCCTGACGTTGAGGACCACCCGATGTGCAGGGGCAGTGGGTATAAGTTTGCGTCAACCAGGTGTATAGCTATCGCCGTATCTTGAGAGTGCATGAGTAAACGAAGCGACCTTATAAAATTAAAATGAAAACTCAACCAATCCCGATCCAGAAAGCTACAATTTTAGACCTTCTTCGCTCTATGCCACTGGCGTAGACCACATGTGAAAAACCCATAGAAAACTGAGTAGCTATCTAGCGTCACAGCGCGACAGTTAGTATATAAGTTCCTTATACTGTACGCATGTGTAAAACTGGTGTAAGCAACCTCAGAACAATAACTAAAGCTTTAGTTATTGTTCTGAGTAAGGAACAGACAAGGAACTTTTAAACTAACTGGTAATAAGTACTAACAAAATTTTGATATCAAAAAACCCTTTGAAAATGAACTTTATTTCAAAGGGATAGAGTTCGTATTACTTTAACTAATTCAAAGGGGGAAGAAAAAGTCGGAGCGAGAAAGCGATCAAGAGCGGACTGTGTCGTTGTCTAACAATTGCCAGTAAACAATTTTTTTTTATTTTTTTATATGTCAATCGGAAATCACGTTGATTGCTAAACTAGTACATAAATCGTAACGGGATTAATTTAATATTCAAATACTAAATATTAAAATAATAATTTATTTCGAAATAAAGTAAGCTTAATATAAATTTCATTATTTTTGAATTAAATTATTTCTGAATGGCAACATAGATGACACTCCCATAAATAAACAATATGGCCGATTTAATTTCGCGCTGAAGTCATATTTTTGCGTTATCAAGTTCTTTTTACATTACTTAAGTGAAATCTTCCTCTTTAAATATGGTGAAATCGAGTTGTGTGAAGGGGTATAATAGTGAAGGGTTTGCTGGATGTGGAATTTCTTTTTTCAGGTCAGTTCTTTAATTAAACTTTGTTTACAAATTATGACTAGGGTGACAATGTTCTAGATATATAAACGGGGATAAAGAAAATATTCCAAATAATACGCCTTTTCTATTATCCATATTGGTATTTATAGTCTTGTGCAAATGCGTACAAAATACATCATTTATAATGCAGTAGCAAAACTTAATCAATTACTCCATTTTAATAATAACAAAAATAACTTCTTGAAAATAAACGAATTCTATCTTTACTTTTTTAAATACTGTTTATTGTTTGTGTATTAATAATACTGTTTTGTTTCCATGCAGACTCCCTAACAATGAGAGCCTTCAGCAACGGCACGGTTGGCGCAGTTGCTGAGCGATTGACTGCTGCGCTGCGTGTCGCGGGTTCGATTCCCGCACGGAACGAATATTTGTATGGCCTATAGGTAGTTGTTCCGGGTCTGGCTGTTTGTGTATGTGAGTTTAAATGTTTGTGAAGGCACCCACGATATAGGAGAAATTCCTAGTGAAGGGCAACGTTTTTTAAAAAAAAAAAAAGTAAAAAGAAAAACGGGCTTGAAGTTGTCCAGTAGTTTGCAACCGTCTTCCATCATCAGCATCTTCGCACTTAAATTTAAGATTACTGACTCATACTAAAACCAACAATAACATAAAACCATACGTTTAATAATGTATAGTGTGATTTATAAATTTATCAAATACTACATATTATGTTGTTTGAAAATGCTACATGCTCATGCTTCATCTATGCCAATGTTGCAGCCCTGTACGCTTTAAAATCTCTTTACAAATGAAGGATGTAACCTAAGTGTCACGTATTCTTCATTTCATAGACCTATCTCATTACAGAGTTTTATAGCATGCGTAGGCTTCGGCTTCGCCCTGTTTTTGATTAAATTGCCACCCATGCAAAGCAGGGGTGCTAGTAAGTTATAAAAGAATAACTGTCCCAAATGTAAGTACAAATATTGGATACCCTATTAGAAAGGGATGACATGCACTCTTGAAGTTTTCTCGCTCGGAACGGCGTTCCGCTGCACGTCTTTATTCCAATTAGTATATAAGTTCCTTGGGAACAGAGTATTAATGTTCTGTGGTAAGCAATTTCAAACCAATAGCCGAAAGTAAAAGTACCCTACATAAAAATGTACTCTGTGGCCGAAAGGATGACAAATTGACAATCATAAAATTAAAAATGATGAAAGCATAGAGTAAAGTAATATAACGGTTGAAACTTAGTGACGCAAATTCAGAAAACAAAATGCATTTCCAGTTGTTTACCTACATAATATTATACGTACAAGTTTTTATACGTCCATGGGTACAAGACATATATCTAGGAGTATAGTAAATAGAAAGCAGTGGCGCGCGCAATTTTTATTGATCTAGTACTCCCACCTTTTGAGCTAGGGCATTCGGGACCCATCCTGAAACAAGCCTATGAAACAATTAGTGATTTATCACCGATCGTGATTTTTTAAAGGTAAGAGTTTATTTAATGGATAGTGTCGATCGGGTATTTTGACTATTTTGTACCGTGAATCAAAATTGTGCACTTTGGAAACAGTTTGTAAGTTGGTCGAAAGTGTTCGAATATTGTGGTGCTTTGCTTTCGGATTCTAAGATTTTTATTTTCCGTAGACGTTCTACAGTCACAGGAACGAATAGGTAAAAATTAATTCAAAGGCCACTTTTCTCGTACAATAACAATAATTGTAACTTCGAGATAATGTTCGTTAGAAGCATTGTGTATTTGGATTCAATGAGTATGTAGTCCTAGAGCTCAAAGTAGAAAAACAATTCTATTTTGCTTATTATTAAAATTTTGACATTAAAGTAGGTAGGTACTATAAAATGTTAAATTATAAAATGCAATGCATAGGCAGCTCGCGCACTACACGACGACGACTTTTGGCCGTAGGAGCTTTGACCAGGGCGAAAGTATGGTCGCAAAACCAGCCTCCGGTATCTGGAACGGAATCCGGTAGGAATCGAGTTGTATGGAATCTTCACCACTGCTGGGTATGCCTTTTTTAACTGGTTGTCGGACTTTTGGGCTTTCTGACTTTGACAATAGACTATCAAAAATCTATTCATCAAATCTTTGTTCCTGGCTATTATGCATGAATAACTACCTGGACCAAGGGCTTGACATGTTTTCTGAGGTACAAAAAATCTTAATATCAGCAAAAAATTAAAAAGCATTCTAATTAATTCTTATTTATAAATTAGAAGAGTAAAACATCAACCTAAGCACACAAAATCTCAGTCATACTCAACTTTATCACCTGTCAGCCTTCCTCAATCACTTTAATGGTTACAAGTTGATATAAGAAGAGCTTGTGGCTTAATACTAAATAATGACAGTTGTTCTGATCAATCTTCAGCTTAAACCACGCTTGTCTAGGTTGGTCCGTGGATGGATCACCACCCATTACATACAGAATTGCCACGGACAGTCGGTCTTCTGGAACTCTGACCAACCAGTCTTACCAAGGGGTATCGGATTGCACAGTACTAACAGCGTTGTGGAGGTCAGATAGGCAGTTTCTCTATGTAAAATTTTGGTATTCAGCTGCATTTGGTTAGAATGGAAGCCGACTCCAACATAGTTGGAAAAAGGCTAGGCAGATGATGGTTTTCTAGAAAAGAATTAATACTCAGCCTTCTAGAAAAGTATTAATACATTGCCAAAAATGTTCTCTGCTTACCGCAAAGACCATTTTTTTGCAATTTTGGTTTTAATGTAATGTTGGTATTGATATGACTTAATAATCTTATGATGAAAAATGCACAATGTTACACTGTGTTTGCAATGTGGCTGGCTGTTTGTGTAGTGTGTCTATAGGCAGCTGACTTTGACAGCAGTGTGGTTAGTATGATTATTGTGTAATACAATGTCAGTGTGGAGCAATATACTGGTTGGGTATTATTTGAATCTATTGACATGCAAAGAAGAAGAAGTATGATTAAAGCTTTGCATTATCATAAAAAGCGGGTGCCCATGTCCTTCATTTAAGAAAATGATGGATGTGCCTTTACATTAAATTTTTACTGATAGCATGTATCCGAACTCATCTGTCAAATGTAAAAAATTGTAGTGAGTTTACTGACAAAACTATAGGCCAAAAATGGCCTCTTATTTAAAAAATACTGAAAACAACTTACTAAAATTTAAAGTAACTTCAATCCTGCCCTCTATTCCAGCCACTTCGGCATTCACAGAAAAGATATTTTCGCTTATCAATTATTCGAAATGGCTAGAAGAAATAAACAGAAGTAGTGACTCATTGATAAAAAATCAGTTTTGTAGGTTTTGTGTTGCCAATGACGTCACACAATCGAGGGAAACATGGGGATGTTTTTCAGATGGTTTATTTTCAGCAGCGAAGTTACAGTTTTCGGTAGATTATGGATATAAAAATAGGTACAGACCCAAAAGACCAAGTCCGCTTGGACGAAGGCCGGGGAACGAAGTCCTCTAAGACAAATTTTTTCTTTTTTAAATGACCACTCGCAGATCAACAACTCTAGAAGGTTGTAACTGCTTAACCGGACTATCTGTGGTGGCCAAAAATTACTTTAAGGCAGGGCTTACAAACTAGGATATTACATTGAATGAATGTTCACTAAGGCCACCCCCACCCCCTGTGGGATTCGGGCCTCGGCTTAGTGCGTCATTGAGGGGAGAGCAGCTAGGGCCAGGCTGAGTCAAATTATTCTTAATAGAGAATTTCAAGCTACACAAATTGTATTGTAGGGTGATGGGGTCGTCGGGTTCGAAGAGGTAAGCCTTGGCCGGCGGATCTTCCCAATTTTGGAGTGGACGTATCGGGCGGCCGATGAAATTAGGGGGTTGGGGTGCTTCTCGGCAGAATTGAAGAAACGCTTAGTAAGACGTTTCATACACTGTTTGATGGTTGGCATTTTGAGATCGACATGGAGTCGTTCATTCCTAAGGAACCACGTGGCCTTTCGGGGAAATCGGTTTTGGCAAAAAAGATTATTCCCTAAGGAATTTTACTAAGAACCCACTAACAGTGGTGTTTTACGTGATACTTCCAAGTAGGACGTAATTTGCACAAGTTTGTGTCAAACATTTATTTTGAGAAAACTGCCTCAAATATCAGGGAAGTTTCGAAAAAAAATCAGAACATGATGTTTGTGGCGCTTAATTTTCAAAGGCAGTTGTACTTTTTTGATAAATTGCTTTTTTAAGGATTCATTCGTTCATGAGCTTTCCGAAAAGTATCAGTTTAACATCCTGAACGGATGTAGATTTGTCACAATCAGAAGTTTATGGTGAAGAGGTGGAAAATTTCCCGAAAACTTTATAAGTTTGATATCTCAAAAACAACACAGTTTGGACCCCAAATTATAGTCTAGTATCACCCATTTCAAGGAAAGCACCCAATTACTAATCACCATGTATACCGTACGGGACTCGTGTGCTGTTGCTGGGCTGAGAGATTCACGTATGGAAACATTTTCGTCACTCTCTTCACCTATGTCACGCGTAGTAAGGGTCACGTTTTTACCGTTTCAAGCCAGCAGTCACGAACTTATCACGCAGAGATACGATGATCGGCGCTGTGACCGGAGTGGTTACCTTTCTACCTACTTTGGCCCGTCGAGAGGTCTGGCCTTTCCTTCTGTTGTGCATGCCCTGTTTCCTGAGTTTTTGGCAAATCGACAACGCGATATGCATAGTGCTTTCGCCCTCTTTTTCATTTACCCCACATTACTCGATGTTGTTTTGGGAATAAGCTTGTTCAATTTTCTTTACCATTTCTCTCGTTTTGTAGGTTTATATTTTTTATTACGTTTTAAAGATATTTGCATTAGTTTTCTACCAGTTAAACACGGGTTTCGTAGTCTTTCATTTTCTGTTTCGTATAATTCTTGTTTGATATTTTCGCGAGTGTCTTGTCGAAATTTCGCTAGGATAGCATCTTTATCAGGAACAGTAAATATACCACCTCCTTCCTCGTCAGAATCATCTTCTTCGGGATCCGGTTGGATACGCGAAATGAGTTTTGGTTTAGAACCAATACAATTGCGGCATTTTCAATCCACCGATTCCGTGGCCGACAATGCACTAAGCTGTTCTGAAGTTAATAAAGAACAAACACCATGTAGCCATTTGTTACATTTACTACAGTGCACTCTAGGGTTTTTTTCGTAACTACGTTGGTACATTTCGCACACTTACGTACGCGCGCACGGACACCGTAAGTGATTAGTGTAATTAATGACCTTTCGCGATCGCTGCGTGCGAGCAACTGATGAAGTGAGGTGTACATTGTAGTAGGTACACCCACATTTCGCCAGTTATGTTTAAGGCCCATGTAATAAGGGGACGAGCATATTGCTATCAACCGGGATATTTTTTTTCGCAGAATTTTGGTCTACATCCGGTATCGGAAGATCGTCTAATACAGCAATTAAGGCGGAACAAGCTGCTGGCATCACAGGTGCAAGCACCGGTTTCAAGTCAGGCGTTACTCGTACCACCACGTCTAACACCACCGCTAGAGCTACTGCCGGAAATAATGGAATTGGCAGTGAATGTGGATGTGGAAGATTTGGAATTGGAACTGACTTTGGAACTAGAAATGCAAGTGGTCACTCCCCCACAGGCGCGTTTTCAGCAATATGCACCGTCACCGTCGGATTGGCTGCTAGCGCCGCTGCCGCCGCCACCGTCACTACAGATGCTGCGACGCAGGCGTGAACAATTAATACCGCGCTTGCGTTCAGCACAGTCGTCGGAATCCACCCGGTGCATGTTAGCAACTACGCCTCCAGTGATACCTGGCCGTCAAGTATCGACTTCACAACGACAGGTCGCAGCGCGCCCATTGGCCGCACGGGGACGCCAGGTAGTGACGCCGCCACCAGTGGACCCGGGACATCAGCTAGCGACGCCGCCAGCTGCGCAGGTGGCGGCGGTTGCGCCGCAGGCTCGATCGGCCGCGCGACTTCTAGTAGCGACTACCCTACCGGCGTCATCGCGACGTCAGGCTGCGCGGCCGTTAGCAACATCGGTTCCGTCGTCAAATGAACAAGCAGTCGGCCGAGAATGTATGCTGGTAGGTAAGTTTTTGAAAGTACGTAGGTATACGTATTACTTACAACAATATTAAAAAAGGGTTCACAGATGTAGCTACAATCACGAGCACTTATTATGGATAAGCAAAATAAAAATAAAACATATTTAAACAAAAAAAAAAAAACCGTTTTTACCGCACTATGAGAAGAAATGTTTGAAATAAAAGCTTGTAAAAATAGTACATTTTGATACAAGTGGGAAAACTTTGTCATTGCATTCGAGGCGAAATTTACACCAGAGCCTAGGCGAGGTGTCCTAAAGCCGAGAACTACAGTGACATATGCCCACGTGAATCAAATTCGAAGGCGGCCGATAAATTAAAAAAAACCGAATGATTAAGTCCATGTCTTTAAAACTAAGAACCGATTTTAATGAAATTGGCAGTGTTCCCTATGTTGAAAGATGTTGAGGACCTTTTTTTTTAAGTCGGATAAAAACAATAGGATAAAGGTATTTAGACAAGGATTTCTTGTGTCGACACAATGACAGATTTCTTTGCACTATCTGTCATTATGTCGATTCTTCCGTCAAAGAAAACCTTGTCTACGGTGGGGCTGCACGTTGCTGTCATCCGGAAACGTGCCCAAAGGCTGGCAGCGTTGCCTATTGAACATTAGCTATGCTAATTCTAATTCTTTGGCCAAATTAACCTTTTAACCGCCCGACTTCAGAACAGTTGGCGTGTCCCTAGCGCCCGGCACAGTGAATCGAAAATTAAATACCTAAAAGATAGAGAGATGTGCAATACTTAACTTTGCGATGTCGATATTTCGTTTTAATAACGACATTTGCATTTGCGAGCGTGGTTAACTAACAACTACATCTCACCAAGCTAAGTTTGCACCTCGCGTCGTTTACGTCACACTGAGGCTTAGGTACGGGCTGTAAAAAAGGATTCGTTATGACTTTAAAAAAGTAAACAAATGTTTGTTAGATTTTACTTTGTATTTATTGTTTTTAACATTATATTATACGTAGGTACACGGGTACACGCCGCATTCCAGCGAGGTGTAAACTTAGCTTGGTGGAGATATAGGTACCTACCTACTTGAATACTACTTAGGTACCTTACGAAATTATACGACATTTTTCGGAAGCCAGTAAAACAAAAAGTGTTTAAAAATTTGAACGATTTATTAATTATTACTTAAACTATTCACAATAAAATCAGTCCAGAGAAGAGTTTGGCGAGTTATACGAACATAAATGTAGGGAACAGCTGATTTTTTTTTTCACGATTTTAGGTTTGGTCCCATAGTTTACTATTTAGAGGTTGTTAATGATTTACCAATAACCCTGTAGATAGTTCAACTCATCTGTGCGCGCGGCGCTATGTGTGGGTAAAGTGATAAGGACACGTTTTGCTCGGACGACGACTGCCGCTTACGCTGCCACACAAATGAAAGCTGTATAAATAAGCGCACGCACACATGGCGCTTCGTGCACAGATGAATTGAACTATCTGTAACGATATTTATCACAATCACAATAATTTGTATCACACTAATTAACAACAAACATAAAAATAAAATTTTTACTTGACAATGTCATTATCAGTTTACCTATTGACTTAGATGTAACGATATATCACAATCACAATAAAATTTGTATAACACTAATTTCAATAAAATCAGTCAAATAATCACAGATATAATTTCTTATTACTAAAATCAGTCTAACAATCAGAGGTAATATTTTTCATTAATAGTATGATCCGTCGAAAAATTATTTATGCTCGCTATCGACGAGGCGAATTATTGACGAGACCACATTTGTGTAACATTCGATAAACTTATTTTTACGAGTTTCATCGCCAACAAAATAACTGTCCGCTAAAATTTTGGCACTTTCTTTGATTGGATTATCAATTTGCTCGTATTGTGTACTTGCATTTGTTGTTTTGACTAAAGTTTGTGTCGCCGTAGATCTATATAAATCTGGCGTACTATCAGAACTTCTTAAATGCGACTGACCCTCATTTAAATAAACCATATACTCGTCGTTGGTCAGCGTTGATGGAAAGTTAACATCTTGGCTACAGTCTATGTCTACTTCATCTTGGCTATAGTCAAAGGGAGCCAAAATTGACTGGCTCTCTTCAAATTTCCCTATAAAACAAATCAAACATGAGTTTTTGTAATGATATCACCATTTACATGCAATACGTTTCGAAGACCACTTACTTTTGGACCCCATCTTGATATTAAAAAATTGTGAAATGTTCACTTGATTTTACAAACGTCGTGCCACTAACAGTCGTCACTGTCGAATACGGAATAATGGATATTGTCGAGTATCGACAACGTCTAGCTGACCATAGACATAATAGACTAAACGCAAAAATAGTGATGTGGGATTACGATACCGATTGTTTTGTAGAATTGTGGTACTCAACAGCACATGGATCTATGCACAGATAAACTTTGCATTTTTGGCACATAAAACGAGTCTCAGACCGTTTTCTTTTTGCTGCGCACATTTTGCATCGCTGACTTTTGCCGGTTAGTATTCTAACAGGAAAGTGCTCTAAGGCACTATTATGTAAAAAACGGTTAGGGTCAAGGACGCCGCGCGAAGTTGACTGTTGAGTTAAAGAACATTGTTTGTATTTTTCTATTATTTGTCTGATAACGTTTAATTGGAAATCAGCTAAACTATAATTTTGTTTATTTTTAATCACTTTAATCAAATAGAATGCATTAAGTAAAAACATGTCAAATATGTGAAACCCAAGCTTTTTATGCCATTTTTTTGATTTTCTTATACAGCCCAATGTGCTAGTCATCATATCAGAAGTGTCAACCGACCCCATATTTTTTGTGTAGTCTACCACACACTGTGGTTTCATTTTGGGTAGCCCAGTTGAGTAGTCTACATTGTCTGATGGTATTATTTTGTCATCGTGCATTGTAGACAACATTACGACCGGTTTCTTATCTTGCCATTTTAGGGCTAAGAGGGGAGGAGACGAGTAAGCGGCTATTTGTCCACGTTTCAGTTTTTGGAATTTCGGCATCCCTTTCCTATTTGATCTTACGGTACCACATGCATAAGTCGCCCTTTCTTTTAAATATATAAAAAGCTGAGGACTGGAATACCAGTTATCTACATACAACTCTCGGTTGCAAAAATAGTAGTCTTTCAAAAGTTCAGTCACAACTGATCCAGTTAAGCCTAAATTTGGTACGGTCTCTATTTCTGTTTCCGATCCACAGTACACTATAAAATCCACGATATAACCGGTTTCGACATCACATAAAACAAATAACTTAATGCCAAATCTATTACGTTTTTTAGGTAAATATTGTTTTATAATTAGACGACCTTTAAAAGGCACAATACTTTCATCAATGCACATTTTTTTACCCGGGATAAATGTTGTTTTGAAAGTTTCACGAGCGTGGTCAATCATCATTTTTATTTTGTGCAATCTCGGTACACTACTTGTCCCTGCAGGTGCTTCACAAAAAGATAACATTGCAAGAATTGAGCAATATCTATTTCGAAACATAGTATTACTGAACACCGTACTATGTAATAACGGGTCTGTAGACCAGTGTTCTTCAATTGTTATTCTTTTGTTTCTAGTGAAAAGCATTGTTACTGCTAGGAAAATGTACAGGTCGTCAATAGTCACGTCGCGCCATTGTTGCAGTCTTGAATATATTCTGAGATCAGTATGTCTTACGAAGTGTTGATGATATTTATTCGTACAATTGGCTATTTTCTGTAACAAGTCTTTGCTACAAAAATGTTCGAAAAATTCGAATTCAGTGGAGGTATCATCTAATTTGACAGCAGGCGACAGTCCACAAACAAAGTCGTCGAATTCTTCTAACATTGGGGTAGCAATTTGCGTTGTCCAATTAGTGGTTGTGACATTGTTTCCTTGAATCTGAAATAATACAAAAAAATAATTGTAGAGTAATAAAAATACATCGGTCTCCAAGGTAGGAAATTTGAATAGCCTACAAAAGCAAAATTAGCAGTGCGATTCAGTGCGGTGTGTGGCAGCGCGGCGGCACGCACAAAATAAACTCTACCTATGTAGGTATCTACGAGCGAGTCAGCGCGCCCACACGTGACTCGCGCTCCAACCAATCAGAATCACCGTTCCAGAGTGGCCGCGCGCGCATTCTCATCGCACGGCGCGCTCTCGCCATCTCACTCACTCTAAGTTTAAAATTTCCTTTCAAACATCACCACCATACTATACAATAAATTAAAATACATTTATCTAGATATGTAATAAAAAAAATAATTACCTCTACATCAATGTCAAACTCTTCGTCTGCTAAAAATTCTTCATTTTCATCGCCTTCTAGAATTCGTATTAACTCTTCAGTAGTCGTCATGATACATTTCTATCATGTACATTTATCGACATACGAACGTAAAACTTCATGCACAAGCACAACACTGATGGAAAATTCCAGAAGTCGGCACTCGTTTATGACGTAAGAAGCGGTCGTCTTTATCCGACCGTAGCGCAGGACGTACTAACAAAGTAAGTTTCGGAACATGTAGGCTAGGGATGGGAACCATCAATTCAATCGCTGACATTTCATATGTAAATTTACTTAATTTTAAAGGAATTAAATGAAATACTCACAAACATTTGTAAAAAAATGTTTTATTAACAATTGCTGTATTTGTTTTAAAGTTAATTAGTCAGTATAACGAGAAATATTTTGATTTATGTTTATTTTTGTATCGGTAAATCTTGGCATATGTCC
Organism: Noctua janthina; assembly: GCA_963576755.1. NCBI lineage: Eukaryota > Metazoa > Arthropoda > Insecta > Lepidoptera > Noctuidae > Noctua > Noctua janthina. The sequence continues at coordinate 13,905,586 of OY755050.1, read as the reverse complement.
CGTCCCTCATGTCGGATTTTGTCGTCATGGGCGTTGCACATCAATACAATTTTCTAAAAATTATGTTAGTAATTCATCTAACTTTGGACATTATTTTTAGGACTTCTAATTAAGAGACTAAAGTGTATTAAACTGTAAATGATTACTTAGTTAACTATTTACCTAATATAAACATATTTTTGATAGAATACAGCGTAATTAAATAAAAAAGCTGATTAAACGAGCAGTGATATTTTGGTCGTAAATATACGACTCTGGCGAAATGGGCCCGAAAATATTTGTCGGATTAATCCGACGTAGGCGGTTAAAAGGTTAATGTTCTTATGTTAGACACATTGATATGTAATATAAAAAAACCAAGATAAGATCAGCGATACAAAAACGTCCGCAAAGAAAGTGCGCACAATTTGGATGCTTTTCGCAGTTTTCAATGCTTGTGACAGCAATTGTTTTTAGGGAATTGAATTAGAAACGTGGCGGAACGCGCGTAGAAACTTTGTGGTCTGTGAGTTCGAATTTGTTTCGTCTATCAGAATTTGTGCTTTTTTGGTTTTCTGATGTGACATTTGCAAGGAACTGTGTTATATGTCAATGGTTCGAAAGTATCCTAACTCCTAGAACGATAGAAAAACATAAAAAAGTAACAAAGCATAGTTATCAAATATTTGCACACATATAAGAGTCTCGAGGCTCTATTTAGAATAAAAAAGGTACCTAATTGATTAGCTTCCCCGAAGAGGCGTACTAACACTTATTATTACTTTGTCGCAGGATAGGTACGTGCCAGCGCCTGTGCCAGTACCAGCCCCTGCGCCAGTACCAGCCCCTGCGACTGTACCAGCGCTTGTGGATTTAATGCCGCCGCCCCCACCGCGACCGCGGCCGTAAGATATTTTATATAAGTTTTTATTTCAGAATAAGTAATTGTCCTAAACAATTACTTATTCTGAAAGATTAACCGACGAATCATAATCTAGTTTATTTTCACATCCATCTTAAACCGTTACCTACCTACATTTTATTTTATTGAGTAGTGAACCAGTGACATCAATGACATTGGACAAACAATTCCAGGACCTCAGCTAGGCCCCGTGCATCAAAATTACGAGGTTCATACAAACGAGCGGCGGATTCTACGACAGTTGGTGAGCTAATTCATGTAACTTAGTAAGTACCTAATACCTTCATCAATAAAAATCGAAGTACACGGGCCGGTACGTCAGGGGTAAAAAAAAATTCAAAACAGTCGTGTTTAGAGTAGCTAGCAACCTTCCTACTATAACTCTACGCTATAACGATTGCACCGAGAGCTGTGCCTCCCAGCTCTCGTTGCATGCAATCGTTTTAAGCAAATACTTACTGCAAAAATATTGATTTTATTGGGACTTTTGCATAACTAACACCAAGCTTGTATTCTTCAATAGGGAATGTAAAATGGTGTCCACTCGTGCAAAAGTCCATTCGCACAGGTGTCCTTTCCCGATAAAGTGCTTTTGCACATAAGTCCATGCGCGCAAATGCCTTTTCGCGCAGATGTCCTAGATATTAAAAAAAATCCTTAACATTGTTACAATTTTGCAGTGGCAAGGCGACAAGTTCCATTATGCGGAAGCAACAAAAATGTTCAAAAACTAGTGATCATGGATTCCAATAAGAACATCCAAAAAAAAAAAATTATTACGTCAATTGTATGGTGGTTCCCTGAAATAAGAATAAATATAAGGGTCGAATTGATAACCTCCTTTTTTAAGTCGGTTAATAGACAGGTAGAGCAACTTTAGCATCATCTCAAATAATTTAAGTACGACTACGTGTCAAAGGGGGAGGGTGGGAAGGTGAGGTCCCCGAACACACGATTTGTTTCTGTTTTTGCTGTGAGTTTCTGAGGTTTGCACAAACAGGCTACCGCCTTAAGTTCTTGTTTATAGCATTAAAATGGTTGCAAAGTAATTACTTAAACTCAAGTAATTACTTGTAACTTGACTATAGATACAAAGTGTTAAAGACAATAATTATTTAGTTTTTGCTATTTATTCCATTTTATTCACAGGTCCTTTGAAATTACGTTGCCATGAAATGGACCGCAATGCTCCGAGATGCAGTAAGAATTGCCTGCCGTGCCTGCGGCGGGCCCTTAGGTAAATAAAAAAGATAATTTTATTAAACGTTTATTTAAATAACTTTTCTACTAATATTTTTTTTTAATCAGAACACAAGGAACAAGGCTTACTTAATGCCGCGTTCCCGACGCCCGCAGCCCCAGAAGGGGTCTGGGTGGCGGCGGGGCCGAATCAGGGATGCAAGAGACGTGCCAACCGCGCAACGAGAATACACTTGAGACATTCGAGTGGACAGAATACACTGCGAGAGACACGAGCCGTAGGGTGCCCAACCTTAGTGACATGACGCTAGTAGCGTTAACTCACACGGACGGAGAGAGTAGTATAGAAGCGTTTAGAATTGTGGGTCCGATGCCGACGCCCAACCTGGAGATGCTGACAGAGGTGACCCACTTACTTTACGAGTGTACGATGCCGGCGGCGACGACGAGCTACGAGCCCACGATGCTGGCGCCGGCGACCGCCCACCAGTCTACCATACCGGCGACGGTGTTACCCAATTATGAGTAAGACAAGACTTCTTTACATAGTTTAAAACAAAGTCGCTCCCGCTGTTTCCACGATTAGATCTTTTAAACTACGCAACGGATTTTAATACAGTTTTCAGCAATAGATATAGATATTCAAGAGGAAGGTTTATATGTATATTCACCCGTGTGAAGCCGGGGCGGGTCGCTAGAAATATAAAGTAAAAATAATTTTATTAATTTTCGGGAACCCAAGTCCTTTTCCGTGCTCTTCTTTTTAAAATAAGTGGAAATAATAATTCTTCGGCCGTGTCCGAATCCCCCGGCATCGCACTGCGTTTTGATAGCAACCGTACTCGCTGTCTAGTCGAGTACGCCAGAACCGCGCCCGTCCCGCCCCAGCGTTGTTGTGTGTAAAGGCAATAACAGCGCTTCTCACGCGACGGACACGACCCGACCCGCTCCCGCTTTCTGTGTAATTCGGGCTTTATACAACCTCTGCTAAACTGTAAAGCAGTTTGTTGGCAGTCGTGCTCTTTTTATTTATTTATTAATTGTGATAGACCTAGACCAAAACCATAAATAAGCGTAGTTCTGCCAAAATGTACCAACCCACATCAGTCTTATTTTCTGAAGTAATTGTACTGATTTTTAAATCTGGGATTGTATGACCACCACCACCTCTTATGGCAGTATTATTGGCTGTCGAAAAGAAGAGCTTCTTCCTGTATAGCTCCATCTCTTTCCCACACTAATATAAGGTGGAAATATCGCGATATGAGGTAAGGTACTAGGCGGGATACATAGTTAAATGTCGCCGAATATACCTGTGTGAAATATGTCTGTCTCTTTGTTTAAGGTCCCCTCCGGACCTCCAAACTCAAGATAATAGAGCTTTTGAACGCTTGGAACAGCATGAACTGCAAGTATTCTTTATTTCGTTTTTTTTTTGTTTTGTATTTTGTAACCGATTTTAATGAAACTTCCTACGCATAAGCAGGACACATAGTTCTACAATGTTTTCAAAGAACAGTTTCGAAAAATAGTGTTACAGCTAAGTTAGACCGATTTTAAATTTTCCATAAAAACAGAAATTTCCTATTATCTTTTGTTAGAGACATTTCGAAAATGTTCTCTGATAACTTTTTAGACTTATGTAACCTGCTTATGCGTAGGAAGTTTAATTAAAATCGGTTCAGTCATTTTGAAAAAAAATACTTGAAAGTTTGTATGAAATGCTGTAAGTGGTAAACGCTCTTAAGCTTTGTGACTGGGACTGTACCTAGCTTTATCGTTTTGTGTTTGACATTCAAAAGTGCCTGTAATGGTCTAATAAAAAAAATGCCTTGAACTTGGGTTGTGTATTTATTCTAGTAAGTACGAAAAATGTGCTTATGACATTTGTTTTAGGATACCTGTGGACCTCCAAACTGAGCTCAGACTAAAAGCAAAAGCAAGAGAACGGCACATTATTAGAAGGGAGCCACGCCGGCAGGCGCGCCTTGACAAGTGGTAACGGTGGCGACAGAGGCGCCTTATCGAGATGGAGCGACGGTTAGTTAAAAATAATGCTAAATCTAAAACTTCTGTTCAATCTTTTTCTCTTATGCTTTCTATCCGCTTCATCTATCTTCAACATCCAGCAGTAGTCTGCCATCATGTTTGCGTCCCACCTTCTTTGGTAACTGCTCTTCATAACCCTAATATGTTGGTATTAGCGCTCTCCTTGTTCTTCACTTACGGCACCAAGACCTAGAAATCAGACTGTTTATGGAAATTGGCGAGCATATTATTCACTGTATTTTCGTAATCTGGGCTTTTTGTTTTTACTAAAAAATGTTATCTTTCCTTTTAAATGAATTCCAAGCGTTGTCTTCGGTTTGATTATGATTTGTTCATGTTCGTCTTGCATTGACGTCCTTATTGACATAAGGAAGTTCATCGACAAAGGACCTGCAAATTGCAAAAATCGCAAGAAAATTTGCAAATTTGAAATTTTTTCGCGGGCTACCCTGACGCTTCCACCAGTAGCAGCTTCCGCTTTACGTCCTGGATAGCGAACCTTTAGCTGGGATCTCTTTACCCCAATGTACCTAAGATTAAAATAATACCGCTATATGATATAGTAGTATGCCCCCAGGCTGAATAAATAGTTTTGTCGAAAATTTCAGTGTGTAATACTTGAATAGGAATTTAGTGCATCTCCTTTTTTTAGGTCACTGCTGTGCCTCCCAATTCAAGAAGGAACACGAGAGCAAAAAAAATGCAGACGACGATTCTGAATAAGAAGACAGCTCCAAATGATTGCCTCCCTCGACTCTCGCCGCGCCAAAACTTTTCGGGTTGACAATAAAATGGAATCGGGATCTGGATCCGACGGATTTAATTAGTGTAATCATAACTACTTTTGGAACCTAGTCTCGGCTCATATCTGTGTCGTAGATTAAGATATATTTTAGAGATGAGTAAAGATATTCTGTAATGATAGTCGTAAAATGCAGAAATATTTTCTCTCGATCTATTATTGTACTCAGTTCTAAGGTTCGAAGGTTAAGGTAAGTTCTTAGTTTTAAGGTCGAGGTGATGCCGGTGCTATCATTTACCTAGCCAAATATATAATAGCCGCTGTCAAATGTTTTGTATTTTTTTTTTAAACTTTTCACCACACTAGAAATTACTTCAGAAACGTGGAAGCGTTTACAAAAAAATAAACTCACATACACTGTACGCAAATAGCCACCAACATGAACAACCATGTTGGCCATAAATATATTTGTTTCGTGAGGGCGGGAATAGAACTCGCGACACGCAGCGCAGCAGCCAATCGCTTAACCATTGCGCCAACCGTGCCGTCAAATATTATTAAGCCGCCATATTAATAGGTAGGCTACTTTGCGACGGCTCATCTTAGTGATAGTGTTTTTATCAGTATTTTTTGGAGTGTACTCCGGCGCCTTACTGTGTCGTAATTAGAAATGGATAGTGGGTTAAACCCATTCTTGCCATTTTGGTTAAAACTGGGTGATTTGGGTTTTAACTCATTTTCAGCCGTTTTACTGGATGAAAATGAGTATTGTTAATTATGAAATACTGGGAAGTAGAGTTCACTAGCTTGTCAAAAATAAAAGCCTAAACACAAAATCAGACACAGTTGTTATTTATTTGAAAAATCACAACAAAGTAGAATGGGCAAATTTGCCCTAGCGTCCAATAGCGTTAAGATATACCAATGGATAGATATCTTTAAGAAGAACATTTATTACGGCGACTTCTCTCGGTTCAGTGTCAGAGAGGAGCTACAGAGTTCTAAATATGACAAATTAAGTTAAATTAAATACCGTTATTTCGTCAATTTATTAACTTTTATTGATACTGTTCGTTTCAAACATCATATTATAAGCCTATAAACGTCATTTTCAAAATATTGACATCTTAAATGCTATTTTAGGAGCAAATCCTTATAGTAACAGTAGCTTGGACAGATCGTTAATACTACCTTAACGCCCAATAGCGTTAAGATATATATTAATGAATTGATCTCAACAAGAATAATGTTTCTTGCTTTGACAACTTTTCTCGATTTAGAGTCAGAGAGGAGCTACAGGTCGGAGCCCAATCAACTACCTAGTTAGATCAATAAAACCGAACAGACTACGAATTAGCAAAATTTGTCTAGTAGCAAATATTCTAATTGAAAGCTCTTTCGAATGGTGTATATCTTATTGCTATTGGTTACCCAGAAAATGTTAACTTCGGTGCTTAATTAGACACACATTTAGGTCAATAATTCCGAACAGACTACGTATTAGCAAAAGTGGTGCTTGTAGCAAAAGTTCTCTTTCAAAAAATCTATCCAATAATGTATATCTTATGACTATTAGTTGCCCGTAAACTCTTAATTGGTTGTAAATAAAATTTTAACTTCGGTGTCCAACTAGTGACCTATTCAGGTCAAGAACTCCGAACAGACTGCGAATTATCAAATTTATGTTCGTAGCAAAAGTTCTCATAGAAAAGTTCTCTCCAATGGTGTATATCTTATTGGTGTTAGTTTCTCAGAAAACCTTAACTTCGGTGCTCAAATAATCACCTATTTAGATCAATAACTCCGAACGGAATACAAATTGGCGAAAGCTGTGTAAGTGGAAAAGGTTCTCCGTAAAAAGCTCTATCTAATCATGTATAATCTTATGGCTATTGGTTGCCAAGAAAATCTTAACTTCGGTGTCCAAATAGTCTATTTTGTTCAATAACTCTGAATCGACTGCGAATTATCAAAAGTTGTATAGTAACAAATATTCTAATTGAAAGCTCTTTCGAATGTTATATGTTATTGCTATTGGTCACCCAGAAAATCTTAACTTCGGTGCTCAAATAGTCACCTATTTATGTCAATAACTTGGAACGGACAACGAATTGGCGAAAGTCGAGTTTCTGGCAATTACAGGCTCTCCTCGAAAAGCTCTATGAAATGGATTATATGTTATTACTATTGGTTACCCAGAAAACCTTAATTGGTTGCCAAGAAAATCATAAGTTCGTTGTCTAACTAGTTACCTGTTTAACTCAATAACTCCGTACGCACTGCGAATTGCCAAAAGTCGTGTTAGTAGCAAAGGTTCTCCTTAAAAAGCTCTTTTCAATTATATATATATCTTATGGCTATTGGATCTTGGGGCAGATCCGCTGGCATCGGAAACACGGTTGAGAAGTTTGAGCGGGGAAGGGGCGCGAGGATAGCTGCGCGTGGGCAACATCCCTTCCCCTCTCGGTCTTGCCACCCCACACACCGGCCGTAGCGCTCTACATGTTTAAATAATAAATCCGAAATATTTTGTTTTCATCCAGCCATTTTTCACCATACCACATTTCATTCCACCAAGTGGGTGGAATGAAATGTGATACCTAGGTTTGAACCCACTATTAAGTTTTAACCCGGGTGGTTACCCATCTCTAGTAATGTAGAGATGCGATATAGTGGAAAGACCAATATATCAAATCGGTGAAGGTCAACGAGGTCTAACACGCACGTAGGTACAGTCCTTTAACACATAATATTACCTCTGACAACAAGCAACTGTAAGTTAACAATAATAAAGAATATTGTGATTATGACAGTGATGCAGTTGTTGACCTATGTCTCTACATAGGTTAACAATAACTATGAACGGACTGTAAACTCGGCAATCAGGGTCTCAATATCTAGTCTTTAGCTCCGATATAGGCAAAGCATAGACTTCAAAATTCGATATTTTAAATGAAATGTTTTGGAAAACGAGTTGCAGCTTGTCTTCAGTTGTTTTGCTATAAGTAAATATAAAATTATTATATTTATATAGAAGCTATTATTCATAATAAAGTAGATGTATTAACTAAGTGACTCTAACTTAAAACTAAAGTAAGGTTAGTCAAACTTAGCATAGTATTACGTCATCAGTTATAACATTGTAATATGAATAAATAAATACGTATTTAACTTGTTGTGTTTTGTTATTCTCCTTATACATATATAACCTGCGCCAGATATCATCTACTGTAACTGAATCATTTGGGTTAGGTTAGGTTAGAGCAGTGACCAAATGATAAGGGCCAAATGTTATTAGAGCAAAAAAAGGTTATATAACATTAGGTCACATGAAATTTGGTTATTTGTTTTTTAGCATATGAAAATTATTCCCTAATCGAACATCCTCATTTCGAGACTATTATTTCTTACCTCTATTATGACCAATCTGTGTTGGGAGTCTATGCGTTGGCCTGGCAGCACTTTAAATTTGCCTGATAATAAAATTATTGTTATTTTCGGAGAGTGTTTTCTTCTCAGCCCTTAGGCCCGGACTCCACCAAAGTTCACGACGAGCGAAGATGTGCGAACCGGAGAGGAGAATAGAGGAGATACATAAAAGCGTGTCCTTCACCACACAATCCTCACCTTTGAAAACTTCATGAAAATCAATTTTGAGCACGCAAAAAAATAGTCAAGAAATAGTCATAAATAGTCACCAAGGTTAAAAAAATAGTCTGCGAGTATCGACTTTGTTTCAATTCCAAAAAATAGTTAAGAAATAGTCGTCTCCAACCATGATAATTTATTTTGCATTTCGCATGGGTGAGCGAGATTATTGGACCACTGTGTCGTAACAAAGGCCGCTTGGCCGTCTATCCTTACTTCGACCAATAAAATCATATGGGGAACGAACGGCTGATCAAATTCGGTTAGATATATCATCGTTTTTATTATTTAGAATTCAAATTCAAAATTCATTCAAAAATAATTTATTACCTCTTTACAAACATGACTTATAATATTATGTACTTATATAAAGCTTAAAAAATACGGCACATAGATAAGTCTGTGAGGCACTGGTGTCTGGACTAGGATAACCTATATAGCAGATCACCACGGACCCATCACGCGGTATTTAGATTACTTAATAAAGGGTGTAACAGGACCCTTAACGAAGCCGAAAGGCACTTGTTCTCCCTTGTTCACACCAGGGAACCTTCTAGTTACGGATATATATATAAGGGTTCAAAGTTCTAACTTTTTCACAAGTTTTTTTGTAAATAAGTACATGTTTTTAATATGATATTTTTACTCTAAACACCTCTACGACCCCCGTACTATTTAATCCATCCATCAGCATAATGTTTTGAGTGCGTTACATTGCATAGCATAAGCATAATCAGCCTATTAATGTTTCCACTGCTGGGACACAGGCCTCCTCTCTATGAGAGGGAATGGGCTATAATCCACCACGCCGGCCCAGCGCGGGTTGGTAGATATCACATGTCTTCGAATTTTAGGTTCTAGGACATGCCGGTTTCCTCACGATGTTTTCCTTCACCGTTTTGAGAGCAGTGGTGATGAATTATCTTAAACAAAGTAATGCGCCTGCCTCGGTTCGAACCCACGACTTACTACTCGTAAGTCGGGACCGCCACCACTGAGCCACCGATGCTCTCCTAACGTAAAACGTGATTTTCCAACCGAAAAAAAAGTCGTTTCCCAGCAATAATTTTTGCGTCAAGTTACTTAGTTTGATGTACAGAATGCTTGGTATTGGTTTCGTGAAGGATCTGTTTACAGCCTGTATATTTGAATATTTTTAAGTTATTTATTTAAAATGTGAAGGAAAACTGCATACTTAAACATGAAAAAATGATAAAATAGAAACCCTGATAATATAAGGCAACTTAAAATAAAAAAAAAACAATACGTGGGCAAATTGAAAAATGCGCGATATTTGTGTGGAAGTTAGTAGGGCGGAATTATTTGGGATGGGAAAATAATTCTTCAGTTGAAGTATAATCTAATTTAAGGAGCCATTCTACACGAGCACTCTTACATGCTTTCTTTGGCAGGTGATAGATCGTGGTGCACTCGTTGATCTTGTTATAAGTACAGATGAGAACCTAGGAATGTGTAAAATATTTGAGTGAATTGTGTAGGAGAAAGTAGAATGATGTCACTTAGCTAACCATGCATTGTCATCCAAACTAAACGTGTTATCAAAATTTCAGCTCAATGGCTTTGGGATAACTGTTTTAAAATTAAGTCGCAAGATTTGACCTAAAGAAACATACAAAATATACAATGTGTTTAGCTACTGGTTACCGATACTTTAAGGGCATAATTTAATTATTATACACTCATTTCTATTTACAAATACACGTTTATAAAATACATATATACAATAGTCATTTTGTTTATTTAATCGGCTGATCTAGGAATTTCAAAAAGTACCTAAACAAATATTTAACACAAAAAGCATTTTACTCTATCAAAGAATACCTAGACGATAATGCAAACTAAGTAGATAAGATAGTAATTAAGAAAATTTTATTTTTGTAATAAGAAATGGTACATTTTATTTTATCCTTTTTTCATAACTTTGTATGTTTAAAAACAAATTCGGCTTAAAATATTTAGTTAGCATAGTTTTTAAAAATAATTTATAGTACCTATAATTTTAATATTTGTACGCCGATGTCGGCAAATATAGCGATCTCTTTATATTTACTTACATCTTTTACACCTATGTTTAACAAATAAAAACTTTGCCTTTGACTTTAGGGAATGTTCAATGAAATGCAAAATAATATCTTAGAATGTAAGAGACCTACAGTTATGCAAATGATTGAAAAAATACTTATGCTCTTTACAAAATACTCTAGTATACACTCTAGTGCAAAATTAGCCCCGGAATGTTGTGTACGTTTTTATGTTAGATAAAAAGTATTTGAGTCAACCTACAAAATAATATCAAAATGTTGACTCAAAACCAATTATTTTAAGAGTTATTGTCATTTGAATATAGGCCTGCCCCAGCACATAGACTCCACAATGTTGCAGGTACCTTGTTCTTAGGGTTACGAGTATTTATAAACATGTATTTGTCGATAGAAATGAGTATTTCCCACCTAAACAACAAATGATGATGAATTTGATTAATCTTGAAGTTACAGGTATTTAATGCAGTTTAAGTAACTTAAATATTTTTATCAAATGTTACAGTTAGTTATGTTATGTTACAATAGTTACAGTTTCTCTTTGATGTATCTTACAGTGAAAATTGTTATCAGTCAAAAGCTTTTTCAATACACTTTTTCGAAAACTGGTTCTTAACGCACTACGACTAGGTTCAACATGCAATGTATTTCACATGCGTGTCTTTTTAATATCTTTCCGCGCACGTGCAGAAATAAAAATTTTTACAGATATACTTAAGTATACAAGTCCAAATAGGTTCAATGACAATAGTCGGCGGTGTTTGTTTATTTTTTAAATCTCGGCAAAGAGATATGCGTCTTTACGAGAGAAATATATTTTGAGTATTTAAATTGTGTTTATAAATAGTATGTATATCATAGATAAACATGATTATTTTAAACAAATATTTACTTTTATGAACAAATTAAAGTTTACTAGTGTTCTAAGATCAAAAATATTTAAATTTTCTATTTTTCATATTAGGCTGTTTAGCGGCATCATAGCTTTGCTTCTTCTTCAACCTGGCGAAAGCAAAGCGTGGAAAAAAGGAAATTAAATCATAGTTTCCTAATAATTCCTGACAAAAATACTTTCCGTTCTAATATTTTATTTCCTCGAAAGTGTATTGAAAAACGTCGTTAGATACGGCGTGGGGATTTGTTACTGCAGTTCTCGGCTCCATAACACCCTGGCCTGCAGCTCGGGTGTTAATTCCGATTCGAATGCAATAACAAAGTTTCCCCACTTATATCAAAATGTCGCCAGCACATCAAGCTACTACAATCTGTCAAATTACTTTAAGAGATTTGCAACTTTATCGCTAAAGCATTAGGTTCAAGGTTGATTGGGAAAATTTGACAGTTTCAGGTAGCTTGATGTGCTGGCGTCTGTACTATTACATATTCCAGTTTTGCATTATTAAAATCTCTAAAAAACACTTTTTATAGAAGACCTTAGTTAAAATATACGGGGTGGAACACCGACCGAAGACGGTTTTCACGTCACATCAATTTTTCTTCGGTTATTAAAAAAAAATCTGCTGTTCCCTACAAAAGTGCAATACTTCCACGTTCTGTGGTTTTTTTTTAAAATAACGTATGATAAATTTCTATTTTGGTGGTCTGAGAATGGTCTACTGAATAGATCACGAATACGTAGTAACCGTTTTCGAGTCGGTGTCCGTTCCAACACGAATAGAATCATAAAAATGTATCTAACAGGGTTAAAATCCTACCAACCCAATAAGCTTCGAAGCAAATGTTAGTAACTGTTAAAATATTTGTATTAGTAACTGTTACCATTAGTTAGTAATAATGCTTGAAAAAACAGTGATAGCCTAGTGATGTGACTGTTGGACTGCCAAGTCATAGGTCTCGAGCTCGAACCCACGACCTCTGATTTTTCGATTAATTATCACTTTCCGGTGACAACATCGTGAGGAAACCAAACCAGTATGCCTGAAAGATATTTCCCGGCGATTTCGTCGAAAAATATATATGTAAAGACAAGTCAGAGGCCCATGGGCGGCATAAAAACTCTGATACCAGATTAGGCACTAACCACACGAAAAAGAAAGAAGACTAATGTTTATTTACTATAGTTCATTAGCTAAAAGTAGGATAATCTTGAAGTCGACATAATTGGAAAGCACGCTTGTGTGCAGTGGTGACATCACGCGACCACCTTACCAGTCTACCCACAACACAGCGTACTTCTATAGAGCCCTGAAGTTCAACTCGAGGGAGGGCGACAGTCAATGTCTGAACGTGGAGGAGTTGAGATTACTTGGAACTGTACCCGATTCATTGTACCCCGTGTTATTATGTTAAGTTGTAATCTCATGTAATTTGTTAGTTTGCTAGAAACAGTGTATCGCACCCAGTGTGTTTATATAGCACAGAACCCATTGTCTGCTCACATGATGTACGAGCCTAACGAAATAAATCCTGACATATCCGACATGCATACTTTATTCTAGTAACTGGCACTGAGAAAGCAGTTGCAGAAAGAATTTAAAAGCCTCTCATCAAAACCTGATTTAGTTCATTATTTTACTTTTACAAGTAGTATATGTTTTAATTGAAGAAACTTTGTCATTTATCGCACACGTTTGATATGAAGTTTGTCAATTCATTTGCAGTGTTTGACAGTTGAAACTGACTGTTCTGTAATGCCGGCTACGTCTGCAACGACCTGCAAAGAAAAAAAATACAAATGGATTAAGAATAGTAACATAACATTTTGATATAAGTCAGGAAAGTTTTTGATTGCATTCGAGGCGGAATTAACACCCGATCTGCAGGCGACGGTGTTATGTATCCGAGAACTGCAGTAACAAATCCCCACGCGTATCCAACGACGTTTTGCAATATATTTTCGAAGAAATAAAATATTAGAACGGGAAAGTATTTTCGTCAGGAATTATTAGGAAATTTAATTTGCTTTTTTTCGTGCTTTGCTTTCGCCAGGTTGAAGAAGAAGCAAAGGTATGATGCCGCTAAACAGCCTACTATGACAAATAGAAAATTCAAATTTTTTTGAATTTTGAACACAAATAAATGTTAATTTGTTTATAAAAGTAAATATTTGTTAAAAATGTGTGTGTAACATGTTTAGCTATGATATATTTTCTATTTATAAACACAATTTAAATATTCAAAAAAAAATTATGTCGTAAAGACGCATATCTATTTGCCGAGATTAACAAAAAAAACAAACACCGCGGACTATAGTCATTGAACCCATTTGGACTTGATATGAAGTATTTTTTTTGTTAAATTTCCGCACCTGTGCGGAAAAATATTTAGAATCCACGGGTGTGAAATATATTGCATGTTGAACCGAATCGTACTGCGATAAGAACCAGTTTACGAGAAAGTGTTTTTTTTTTATATGCTGTGAAAGCTGCAGAATACCATTACATGGCAAACCACCTGTTTCGCCGAAGTCCTAGGCAGAGGATGTATGTTCTTGATATTTAAGATTTATGCTAAAACATACCGTTATAAACTCTGCGTCCAGTTCTGATAATGTTGGTTGGTTGGTTTGTTGCCTAGATGTAGGATGCGTGGGTATAGCAGCACGCTCCTGCAAAGAAAAATACAGGTGGTTTGGGAAATGTTTGCTAGTTCCCTGTTAAATGCTGTTAATATTAATACCATAACATGACATTCGACTTCCTTTTTGAAACTCACTTCCCTGGTTGCGCTTTCGCACAGACTATTGACTGGACAGAGGTAACACCATCAGAAAACGACTGGCGCTACGCACACAAAGTGATAACGCTGGAGAAACTCCAGTGGGCGATCCGGTGCTTCTATCCTTTTAAGGCGGCCGGTCCGGACGGAATATGTCCCGCCTTACTGCGGTGGAGTGGGGCCTCTATCGCTAGCAGACTAGTGCCCATAATGAGAGCGTGCCTGGCCTTCCGATACGTTCCAAAAGGATGGAGGGAAGTGAAAGTTATATTCATCCCTAAGCCAGGTAAAAGTGACTATACAAACGCCAAATCCCACCGGCCGATCTGCCTGACCTCCTTTCTCCTTAAAACCATTGAGAGAATTTGCGAGTGAGAGCTGAGGGATGGGGCCTTAAAACGATCCTACTACATGTAAACCAACGTGCATACAGCTCGGGTGAGTCCACTGAATCAACTCTTCATCTAGTAGTCTGCCATTACTAACATGTTAAGTAAACGAGTGGTTCACCTTGCGGAAGAACAGCAGATGCCCATGATAGCCAGAGGCTGCGTCCAAGGAGGAGTACTATCCCCTTCCCCTGGAATCTGGTGACAAATGATCTCATCACGAAGCTTAACGCAAACCACTTGTACACAATTTAGTAAGCGGATGACCTCGCCATCCTCATCACGGGGAAAGTAACGGGGACAATCTATAATCTCACTCAACAGGCGCTACGCATCGTTGAACGGTGGTGTAATACGACCTTTCAGTGAACCCCACGAAGACTGAACTAGTCATGTTTACCCAAAAAAAGAGCAGTAGGCCCTTATCGCCTACCCAAACTATTCGATACAGAAATCCAGTTAGCTAAAGAAGTCAAATACCTGGGAGTCATCCTTGACAGTGGCGGCAGTTCGCCTTAAAACACTTCAGCTCTGGAGTAAGAAGGACACACAGCACACCGCGATATTGGAGGGATTCTATAACGACTTTCCCCTAGCGAAACCCATAAACGATCGGATACTTAAGCAGTTCGTATTCGACAAAAAATAAAAATTCAACTCCAGGAGTACCACCGCTGCGAGGGATTAAGCCCCGCAGAAGTACGGATCTTCTCGGATGGATCAAAAACAGGTACTGGTACTGGAGCTGGAGTCTTCACGGAGGATCTCAACATCCACATAGCCACACCACTGGGGGCCTACAATACAGTATTTCAGGCAGAATGCATGGGCATTTCTCTGGCGGCATCAGCCATCTTAGTCAAGGAAGTTGAGGGCCACTCAATTCGCATACTCTCGTATGGCATACATACTGCATAGCATGGCTGTACTGCTAGCACTAAACAACCACGCAGTAAACTCCGGTAATATACGAGTGTCATCAACGCCTGAACCAGGTTGGTAATCTCAATAATATAACCATCCAATGGATCAAAGGACACATCGATTCCCGAGGCAATGACGCAGCGGACGAACTCGCTAGAAGGGGATCGAGCATGGCAGCAGTGGGACCCGAACCCATCATGCCACTCCCTTTCGGGTATCTACGCACACTGGTAAGGAAACGAACCAGCGAACAACACCACAAGCTGTGGCTGGACCATGGCGAGTGCAGGTAGGCCAAGGAAGCACTTCCTACTATTGGTGGCCGCCTCACCAAACGAGCGCTTCGGCTGACCAAACTACAGCTGCGCGCACACTTATAGCCGTCATCACTGGACACGGTTCTTTTAATAAACACCTCTTTGTCATAGGAGTCACATACAGCCCCCTGTGCTAAGCCTGCATGGAGGAAGATGAAACAGCAGCCCACGTGCATCTACATTGCCCAGTGGTTGCAACATACAGGGCAAAGTACTTCGGTACCCCAGGTACTCTCCGCGAGATTGTCAGCAACATCAAGGCGCTGCTCGGGGAGTTAGGGTAGATCGAATAAATTTCCTACCCGTACGCAAAATACGCGCTTTGACGTGGAGTTGCGGACACCAGCCCGTTATACAATACAGGTGGTTTGGGAAATGTTTGCTAGTTCCCTGTTAAATGCTGTTAATATTAATACCATGACATTAATTAATGGTATTGACATTAATCGAGTGGAATAGGTAAAATTAACATTTGAAAGTACCCATTGTATAATTTTTATGACTTGAATTATTCTATTTATCTGTTTTACTACACAAACACACACTCACATCCATACATTTATAAATAAAATAATAATAATATTGTTTAAGTAATTTAAAATAACTGATTATGCTATGCTCATGCTGCTAATTATACTACTTTTTTATAATGCCTCATTAGAAATAGATAATAAAATTATGATGTTTAAACGATAATTTTTACGTTGAGTTTCATAGTAAGCATAGTAAAAATAACGGCGTTCATTTACATTTTACAAGGAGGATTTCCTTATGTTCTTAATGAATTTCTGGTCACTAACCATATTGATGAATGTATACTTTGGTTTTCTAGAACATTTTTATGCCTAGTAATCTGTGATAAATATCAGCTTTTCAATCCGGTATTTTAGAAATAAAGTGAAATAATTATAGAAAACGAGGACTCGCTTTAAAAAAAAAACCTAGCTGTGCTTGCATTGCAATTGCAATACCTGCAAGGCACCTTTCCCTACCTGCTACCTCCTTATACTTAAAAAAATATGAATATTCAGAAAGCAAGACATTCTTCTCCACACATCTAGGAATTCAATAAAAAAGGTCCCAAATCCGATCACTTTAAAGTACTACTTTTTTTGTCATAGATCGAATTATCCGAATATTACTTTCCTTTTACTATAATACTTTACCTTTGCAGTTCTTAATTAATAAAAGAGCGAGCGAGAGATTAATATTGTGAATTTATAAAATGACCGAAAAGAACCGAAAAACCGAAAAATCTAGGTCTTTAAAACTTTTTCTATACATTTTCTCGAAAACTGGTTTTAATCGCACTAAACTTAATGTTTAACATGCAATGTATTTCAAACACGTGAATTTTTAATATTTTTCGGCACATGTGCAGAAATAAAAATGTCCATAGATAGAACTATACTTATACTAAGTCCATATGGGTTCATTGACTATAGTTGGTGATATTAGATTTTTTTTAAATCTCGGCAAAGAGATATATATGCGTCTGTACGGCGTATTTTTTGAATATATAAGTTGTGTTTATAAATAGAATATCATAGACGAACAAGATTAATTTAATAAAAATATTTACTTTAATAAACAAATTAACATTTATTTGTGTTCTAAATTCAAAAATATTTGAATTTTCTATTTTTCATATTAGGCTGTTTAGCGGCATCATACCTTTGCTTCTTCTTCAACCTGGTGAAAGCAAAGCGAGGAAAAAAGTAAAAATTAATCATAGCTTCCTATTAATTCCTGTTAAAAATACTTTCCGTTCTAATATTTTATTTCTTCTGTCGTTCTCGGCTCCATAACACGCTCGCCTGCAGCTCGGGTGTTAATTCCGCCTCGAATGCAATTACAAAGTTTCCCCACTTATATATCATCCTACCCAGTTGCGCAGACATCCTTTAACCCGTTTATTATTCTAATTACTTATTTGACGTCAGTATCTAATAAAACAAAATAATTTAATGTGGAAGATGTCCTAGTTCTAGTTGAAATGAAACACTTAGCAAATTAAAGGTTATGGAGATAAGTTACGGCGGAAGCAGTTCTTTTTAAAGTATTATTACCTGTACCCAAAAATAAAGTAAGTAAATACTATTTATTTTTTCAAAATGGCTGTTTCTTTAATGAACAGTATGCGTAGTTTTGGGCTTAGGGGCTTTAAGGCAGCCGCGGTAGTTAGCCGAGTGACCCGACTGGCCGCAGAAAACACACTCTTCCCCTTCTTACGTTTCCCCTTCTCGACGACTTGATATTCTTCGTCCAAACGACGAGGTGGAGGGGGAGTCGGATGTAGCCGATTCCCAGGCGGTAATCAGCTCGGTCGTGTCCATTACCTGGGGGGTGTTGTCCTGCGACACGAAGGCGCCCAGGGACTTGGGCATGCCTTTGAAGGTGCCCTCTTGCGCGTCGCTGCAGACAGCGACCACTGGCTGCTGGAAGGCAGAAATAGATATAAAAGTATAAACGGTACCTACTTATAACAAAAAAAAAAACATTTAATGTTTTTGCCTGTCTGTTTGTTCCGGCCGAAATCGCTTTTGAGGGGACTTTTACTGCCCGATAGTAGATGTTATAAGGAATAACAGTTTAAAACCATACTGTACGTATAAGGTGTAGTGTGAAAAAACATATAAAAAATATTCTATGATTACACCTATTACACCTTGAATATCTGGTGGTGTCCTTTGACGGGGTCGCAGACGACCAGTACCATGTCGTAGATGTGAGGATGGACGGGAGGTAGCTGAGGGGGGCTTTACGGGGGGGGGGGGGGGGGGCGTCTTGAAGTTCTTCGGCTGAGAACGAGGTGGATGGGCAGTACCGATTCCGTGTCGTAAATCGACTCGGTCGTGTCCATTACCTGGGGGGTGGTGTCCTGTGACACGAAGGCGGCCAGGGACTCGGGCATGCCTTTGAAGGTGCCCTCTTGCGCGTCGCTGCAGACAGCGACCGTTGGCTGCTTAAAGTAAAATAAAAACATATTTTTGTCTATCTTGAACAAAACCAAGTGCCACATATTCTTCACATTATATTATACCTACCCCATTACAAAGATTTTTTGAACTGTGGCACACTTGGAAAATTAAGAGTTATGGAGATACGTTACCGCTGTTACTATGGCGGCAGCAGTCAAAGGAAGTTGTTCTTTTTTAAATATTATTGCGATGGCGGCCAGGGACTCGGGCATGCCTTTGAAGGTGCCCTCTTGCGCGTCGCTACAGGCAGCGAGCGCTGGCTGTTGGAAGGCAGAAATATATGATTATGAAAGTATGTAGTAAGTAGTAATTTGGAGATATTTTATGTTACCGCCGCTATATTGCCAGCAGCAGTCAACGAAGTAGTTCATTTTATAATATGATTACCTATACCAAAAATAAAGTAAGTGGCTTCCTATTTTTCATTTCATTGCCCGACTATGTTCGGGTGATGTGGCTTCTCTATGGAGATACCAGAAAGGGAACACACTGACTTCACCTTGAATAACGGGTGGTGTCCTTTGACGGGCTCGCAGACGACCAGTACCATGTCGTAGATGTGAGGATGGAGGTAGCTGAAGGGGGAGTAGACAGGGCCACGACGGTCTTTTTGGCCTGGGAGCTCATCCCCTTCCCGACGACAAGATATTCTTCGTCCGAGGACGAGGTAGAGGAGAAGTCGGATTAGGCCGATTTCGCGTCGGAAATCAGCTCGGTCGTGTCCATTACCTGGGGGGTGGTCTCCTGTGACACGGGGGTGACCTCTTGCGCGTCGCTGCAGACAGCGACCGCTGGCTGCTGGAATGCAGAAATAACAAAAAGAAACATTTAATATTTTTGTCTGTCAAATTGTTCCAGCTAATCTTCGAAACAGCTGGACCGATTTTGAGGACTTTTACTGGCCTATAGATAATGTTATAAGGAGTAACAGTTTAAAACCATACTGTTTGTGTGTGTATAATGTGTAGTGTGATCAAGATCAAATACTATTACCGTAAGTTGTTTGAGTATACACATGGCCATCGTCTATGTGAATATTACAAGCCTGTATGCTTTTAAATCCACAAATGAAGTACGTATCATAACACAGACCCCCATGAACTAAAACAAGTGCCACATATTCTTCACATCATATACCTACCCCATTACAGAGTTATTTTTAACTGTGGCACAATTGAAAAATTAATGGTTATGAAGATTAAAGGTTTATAATATGTGGCCATAATCTTCATAATTATACGCCATTACAGATATTACATTATGTAATTAAAGGCTATGAAGATGCGTTACCTCCGTTACATTGCCGGCACCAGTCAAGCGAAGTAGTTCTTTTTTGAATATTTTTACAAAGGTGGCCAGAGACTCGGGCATGTCTTTGGGAGTGCCCTCTTCCGCGTCGCTGGATAAAGTGGCCGCTAGCTGCTGAAAGGCAGAAATACATACGAAAGTATATACGGTCCTTAGAAAAAAAAAAACATGTAATAATTTTGTCTGTTTGTTTGTTTGGGCTAATCTCCGAAACGGCTGGGCCGATTTTGACGCGTCTTTTACTGGCCGATAGCTGATGTTATAAGGAGTAACAGTTTAAAACCATACTGTTTGTCTGTGTAAAATGTGTAGTGTGATCAAAAAAATATCAAATACTATTTACCTAAGTTGTTTGAGTATAGACATGCCCATGCTTCGTCTATGGGAATATTAGAAGCCTGTATGCTTTAAAATCTCCAAATGAAGGATGTAACCTAACATGTAGACCCGCCTGAACAAATTCAAGTGCCACAGTATTCTTTACATCTTATACCTAACCCATTAGGTACAGAGATATTTTTGAACAGTGGCACTCTCGGAAAATTAAGGGTTATGAAGATGCTTTACCTCCGTTACATTGCCGGTACCAGTCAAACGAAGTAGTTCTTTTTTGAATATTTTTACGAAGGTGGCCAGGGACTCGGGCATGTCTTTGGGAGTGCCCTCTTCCGCATCGCTGGATAAAGTGGCTGCTGGCAGCTGAAAGTCAGAAATATATATGTAAGTATATACTCTCAGTATATACTATGTAATCTTTATTGTTTTATTTATTAATTAATCTTTATTCATTTCGTCATCATCATCTGACTAGCCTTTCCCTATGTTGGGGTCGGCTTCCAGTCTTACCGGATGCAGCTGAAAACCAGTATTTTACATGGAGCGACTGCCTATCTGACCTCCACAACACAGTAAGTACTGTATTAATCTGTATTCTTTTATGCTTCTAAAATTGGAACACAATGCTCTTAACTTCAACTCAAATTGCTCAAACTGTGTCCCTTCGGAGTCAGGGGCGAACGCAGCTAGTGATTGCTGAAACTTTAAATGTACCGCGTAAATTGTATCAGGTAAGCCTTGACAATGTACAACCAGGCCGGCTTCTACACATGGAGACCAGGAGGTTGTGATATTATCATAGTGTACATCAGCGCTATCAGTCTGCAGCAAATGACAGATCTATCAGTCTCGCAATTCTGAGAAATTGGTTCCTTATTACGATCGAAATACGGCAGTGGTACAACCGGCAAGACGGGTCACCGTATGTGAGCGAACAATTAGAATGAGAATGGAGAAACGGGATCCGCGTGCTCGAACTGCTCGAAAACTAAAACTGCTCCGGCAACATTGCGTAGCTCGCCTTTCGTTCGCTCGACAACACGCAAATTAGACTCATGAGAAGTGGAGTAAAGTTCTGTGGACTGACTGATTGACTGTGATTCAGATGGCCGCGAACGTGTTTGGAGCAGGCATGGGGAGAGGTTTCTGCCCATGACTAACAGGCAAACTGTTGGTTTCCATGGTGGGTCAGTTATGATTTAGGGAGGGATCTTTTCAGACGCACGCACAGAGTTGGCAGTAGTTGCAGGTCATCTAACGGTAGTGTGATACATTGAAGAGATCCTCTAAGAACACGTTCTACCATTCGTGGGATTCATCAGTATCGAAGATAATGCCAGATAATGCAAGATAATGCCCGATCTAACAGCACGTTGTGTGAATGATAACCTGTCGGAGGTGAGAATTACATAACTGTCGTGGCCAGCACGAAGCCCAGACATGAATCCCGTTGAACACGTCTGGGAGATGCTTAAAAGACGCATCATTTTGTTCTGCCTCTCTGAATCGGCTGGACCGATTTTGACGGGACTTTTACCTGGCCAATAGCTGATGTTATAAGAAGTAACAGATTAAAACCATACGTTTGTTTGTGTATAATGTGTAGTGTTTATCAATAAATTTATTAAATACTATTGGTAATATAAGTTGTTGGAGTATAGACATGTCCATGCTTCGTCTATATAAACATTACAAGCATGTATCTATGCTTTAAAATCTCCAAATGAAGGATGTAAACTAACATGTAGACCCTCTGAACAAAAACAAGTGCCACATATTCTGCACATGACTTATACCCGATTTGTCACTGTTCCGATCATATACCTACCCCATTACAAAGTTTTTTTCAACTGTGGCACAGTTGGAAAATTATAGGTTATGAAGATACGTTACCGCCATTACATTGTCGACAGCAGTCAAACGAAGTAGTTCTTTTTTGAATGGTATTACGAAAACGCCCAGGGACTCGGGTATGCCTTTGATGGTGCCCCCTTGCGCGTCGCTGCAGACAGTGACCGCTGGCTGCTGAAAGGCAGAAATAGATATGTAAGTATAAACGGTACATTTTACAAAAAAAACATTTACAATTTTGTCTGTCTGTTTGTTTCGGCTAATCTCCGAAACAGCTGGATCGATTTTGACGGGACTTTTACTGGCCGATATCTGATGTTATTAGGAGATACAGATTATGTAGTTGTGATCAATAAACAAATACTATAACCTAAGTTGTTTGAGTAGAGATATATGCTTCGTCTATGTGAATATTACAAGCCTGTATGCTTTATAATCTCCAAATGAAAGATATAACATAACATGTAGAACCCCCTAAACAAAGACAAGTGCCACATATTCTTCACATGACTTATGCCCGATTCGTCACTGATCCGATCATATACGTAACCCATTACAGAGATTAATTTATAACTGTGGAACAGTTGGAAAATGCAAGGTTATAGAGACACGTTACATTGTCAAAGAAAGTAGTTCTTTTTTTTAAATTATTTACCTATACCTAATAACAAAGTATGTAGCTACAATTTTTTTTTCAAAATGATTCTTTCTTTGATGAACAGTATCTATGCGTAGGTTTAGGCTTCGTCAAGTCTTTTAACACCCCGTAATTTTGAATAAACTGCTACCAATGCAAAGCGGGCCGGGGGAGGGATGCTAGTACGGAGTTGCATGGAGGTGGTAGCCGATTCCGAGTCGTAAAGTGGTTCGGTCGTGTCCACTACCTGGGGAGTGGTGTCCTGAGACCCGACGGCGGCCAAGGACTCGGGCATGCCTTCGAGGGAGCCCTCTTGCGCGGCGCTGCAAGCAGCGACCACTGGCGCCGGCTGCTGGAAGGCAGAAATAGATATGAAACTATATACAGTAAGGCTACCTTTTTTCAAGGAGGATTGCCAAGGAGTCACACTGTTTGCAATTTTATTATTCTACTAAGAACAATAACCATATTGTATTTTTGTCTGTCAGTTTGTTCCGGCTATTCTCCGAAACGGCTGAAAAGCTAATGTTATAAGAAGTAACTGTTTAAAACCATACTGTTTGTTAGTGATAATGTGTAGTGTGATCAATCAATTTATCAAATACTATTACCTAAGTTGTTTGAGTATAGACATGCCCATGCTTCGTCTATGGGAATATTACAAGCCTGTATGCTTTTAAATCTCTAAATAAAGCATGTAACTTAACATGTAGAACCCTCCTGAACAAAAACAAGTGCCACAAAAATATCTGTAATCGGGTAGGTATGTAAAATATTTTTTTGAATTAAAGGTAATGGAGATACGTAATATTACCGGCAGCAGTCAAAGGAAGTAGTTCTTTTTTAAATATTATTATTATATTATACAGGGTTATTTGTAAAACACCAACAACCTCGCAGGAGTAAATTACTAACATCATAAACAACAACATTTGTTCTACGACTTTTCCGAAAACAGACAAAAAAAAATCATCTCTCCATACATATGTCCGAACAGCTGATCGAGTTTTGTATGAAAAGTCGTTTTTTTTTGTCTGTTTTCAGAAAAGCCGTAGAACAAATGTTGTTGTTTATGATGTTAGTAATCTACTCCTGCGAGGTTGTTGCTGTTTTACAAATAGCCCTGTATAAAATATTTAGGTATGTGCCCGACCCAGTTCTCGAAAATGTCAATATTACATTGTACTGGGATCAATCCGTCCTCACTGACAGGACTATTGTAACCATTAAGCCTGATATAGTGGTGGTGGATCATTCAGAGCGGTGCGCAATGATTGTTGACATAACGGTCCCGCATGACGAGAACCTCGTGAAAGCCGAGTAAGATAAGCGAATCAAATATCTTGACTTGGTTCGCCAGGTTGTTGTCTTCACGAAGAGCTCTATACAATGGATTATAGGTTGTTACTATTGGTTACCCAGAAAACTATAATTGGTTGTAGTCCTTGACTGCGCTGATCCGTATCTTCGCATCCGGGCCAAGGAGCGTGAGAGTGCGTCATCGGGATTGCGTAAGTACTTACCAACAGCGTCCCGCTATTTCTCCGACTCCGCCTGCCACCGTCGTTTTTAGGTCTCCATGTGATGGCCTCAGGTAAGGTCAACCAACCGCCTAAAATAAGCTTTCCCAAATGTTTCATTATCTGTAAATCAGAAAACGTGGTGTAACTAATTACAGTTCGGGAGCGAACATGAAACCGAGTATTTATGGGGAAATCGAAATAAGAGTTTATTATAACGACCCGAGCACACAGAATTTCATATAAGACTAACTTAGCCTTAGCCTATCTTAATTTTAGTTTACTGTTTTCATCGCATTACATTCTAAACTTATCTATATTATTATGTGTTTCGGAAATAGAGAACCCTCAGGTAATTTTAGATTTAACAGGGGAACGATACAAGAAATTATTTCAGACCATCAGGTAGCTCCAATCACCAAATATATCACGCAAGTAACCAAAGAGATTATTTTAATAATCAATCTCGGGGTTGTATTACGGACTAGCAACAGCAACGAGGTAAGATTAGAGGCCGTTCGCAAAAGGTTCATGTCGTGGTAGGAAAGGTATGCACATTTTTTTAATAGTGATTATGATAACAAGAACAATCCGAATAGTGACGATCGGACCGATCAAAACTCCGAGAAATAAATAAGGAACCCGAAATAAAGATTTTTTAATAGACAGGCTAGAATATTTAATTCTAGCCTGCGAGTATAAGAGTTCCGTCGATTTTTTTTGTATAGGGTTCCAAATATGGCTTCCTGAGTGATTTCGGAGCATCAATATCGGCACTGAAATATGAAACTGTAATGCGTTGGAATATTCCAGTGTATGCAGAATGCATCACCTTAAACGGTATTGGTGGTAAGGTACAAACAAATGGTTATGTTTTCGTTGCCAAGTAGACCAGGTATTCGTACACAAGTTTTACGTTATCAAATGCTTACCTTGCAAAACAAATGTGATAATTGGTAGAGATTTCTTACATAAATACAAAGCCGTCTTAAACTTTGAAAATAATGCATTGATTTTTAATAATCACTGTAATATTATACCTTTATCTATGATTTGTGGCTTTTTAGGAAAAGGCAACTACCTAAGTAATAAATATATTTGTGATAGGGGGAGTAGTGTAAGTAGTGAATGTGTAATTTACCAAGAATTATGCGAGCGTGTTTTAACTGGAAGCCTCTGTAAACCTCTAAATGGCCAAATTAGTATCCAAATATTAAACACGCTTGATCCACAAGTGAACCTCAGCTATTTTAGACCGGAACTTCACAGTTTATCAAATTACAATATTTGCTTTGAAACAGAAAACATTGATGGCGATAGAGTACGTTAAATGTTTTCTCATTTAAATCATCTTAATGATGAGGACCGGATATCAATCCAACATATTTGTGAACCATTGTACGGGAGACAAGTGAAACACAGGGCAGCTAGTGACATACTGATCTATTCACTCTCTAGACACGCGGGTGCAACCACGCACACACAGATATTGTTAGCGCACATACACAACAGTCTTTCCCTCTATTTAACATAAATAGAAAAACACAATTTAATTTTAAAGAAACTGCTTATAATCAACCCTGGGTATGTCCCGCAACAGTCTGTTGGAACATCTCGAATTCTAAGGAGAATGTGAGGATGACAATTCCACCTCATTCCTTTCTCCCCCCACTATCGACTGAGAACCGCTACGAACGTTTTGAATTGGATCGCTATCCAACATAAAATCGTCCCAATCCCCGGGTGGAGACATACCTTTATTTAATACAATTTGATTTTTATGTTTTGACGTTGAGAAGTTTATACTTACGAAATGATAAATTATATACAACTAATCTTTGCGACCAAACTATACAAAAACCAAACACAGATCCAGTTTATGTAAAGCAATATAGGTTTCCATTTTCGCAACGTAAAGAAGTTAAAAACCAAATTAAGACAATGTTATCGGACAATATTATAGAACTAGCAAAAAGTGAATGGAAAACCAGCAAAAACCAAATGCCCAAAAAATCAGATAACGATTAAAAGAAATGGAGAATAATAATCGATTTTCGGAAATTAAATACCAGAATTTTTTATGATAAATTCCCTCTCCCAAATATTACAGATATTTTGGATTCTCTGTCCTGGGCCATACAATTTTCCCAGTTAGATTTATCGCAAGCTTATTTTATCAAGTTTATTGAATACAGAAATAAATGGGTTTTACAACTTCTTCAGGACAATATCAGATGACAAGGCCTGAAGGACTTGTAAAACCCATGTGTTTCAGGCGACGATCCTGCATTTTACATAGTTTCCTTACAACACCTAAATACTAACACATAACAAGGTGTGAGGGACCCCCCTCCGCAAACTGACAGGCTGCATACATTTTTAATCAAATTCTACCGAAATTTTTCTGAGGAAAATTTACATTTTCTTTTAGATTTTTTTTGAGTTACTTTTCCTTTTTCTCAATGTAAAATTACTTCTTCTGTGCGCCACGCAGCACTCCATTTATGTAAATAATACGATTCACTGTCCACAGACCACATACCGTCTGTAGAGAGACTTCCATATCAATCCACAGACCGTATGTGGTAACTTGGTAAGTTCGCCCGTACAATTTCTAAGCCATCTGATACTGTGGACGTAAAAAGAAAGTCTCATATTTAATGCGTACTTGGCAGGACACATCATAAGGATAAAAACATAACTGGACTTATAAACCATTCCCACTTGGAGCCTGGACAGTGAACCTGTTTCAAAAACCAACAGTGAATGTTAAAATACTCTAACGAACGAAGCGTAAAATCAGCTTTTCACTTCCTCCCTAGCTACAGAGTTCATCGAATTCGTCGTCGCCTTTGCCGTTTGCTACGTGCGTTATGCCACGGTTACGATAAATTAGTCGAACTTCGATAACAAATGTTATTTCTTAATTTTTAAGATAAGCTTTTACAGACAATGATTCTTCTGTATTAATTAAATTTCGTTCATTTACAGGGTACATTAAATTATCATTATTTGTTTATATATTTTAACACATTCAACAGTAATTCATTGGGATTAACTATGGCCTTATGTGAAACAGATAATTTGTGGAATGCAATGGCCGTTTCAAATTCACTGAGTTTTATATAGAACTAGCGATCAGCCCCGGCTTTGCACGGGTAGTAGAGCATAATTTTTATGCCTACATATTTTGTCTGTCATAGGGTCGCACCATCTTGATGAGTCGAATATGTGGATTGAATTTAAATCTAATATATCATTGCGATAACTCCTAGGATATTCATTTAAATTATGTGGTCTAAAAGATTATAATAATGTGCATGAAATGTTTAAGTTAACTAATGTATTTGAGTTTATAATGATTAATACCATATTCGTCTAAATAGTTATCCAATTACCACATTGCACGTGACCATTTTTTAGAAGATAGAATAGGTATAGTAAGCTATCCTTAAAATATGGGTATAGGGTTAAAGACACGTATTTCTCATAAGACCTTATAACTAAATACATTATTAATTAAAAACTATTAAATAACCTAAAATAAATAAACTAACAACAAACTATAAAAGGGCATAAAAAAACTCTTCCTCAACGCTGTCAGCTGGTAATGTGCCCAGACCTTATTAATAACAGTCGACTTATAATGAGATAGAAAGTAACTCCTAAATATTAACCCAGAGTCTTTTTTTTTGTTTAGTTAATAATCCATAAAAATGAAGCATGTATAAAGGATGTAAATAGACCCTTGACATAAAAGAAAGGCACTTGTTCTCCCCGCCACTGCGATCATTTTTTTGTTCTAGACCATACCTGGGAACCTTCTAGTTACGGAGATATTGGGGGTCAAAGTTGGCCAACTTTTTCACAAGTTTTTTTTAAAATACATGTTTTTAATGTAAGATTTTTACTTTACACACCTCCAAGACCCTCGTACTATTCAATCCATTCATCAGCACAATGCTATGAGTGCTTTCCATCGAGTCCTACCGTAAAACGTGATTTTTCACCCAAAACAAAAGTCCATTCCCAGCAATAATTTTTGCGTAAAGTTACTTAGTTTGATGTACAGAATGCTTGGTTGAAGGATATGTGAAGGGTCTGTTTACACCCGGTATAAAACAAAATCGGGTTAGTTACACCATTTTAACTCAAGAACGGCTGGACCGATTTTAATGATCTCTGATTTGTTGAATTCATCTCTGCCCCGAATAGCAGAATAACTATTTAAAATACCGGAAAAATTCCTAACAACTAATAACTATTCAAATATCTGGAAAATTCAAGGTATAAAAAAACTTTTAAAATAAATTTAGTTTGGCAGCTTTCGCAATTGACAGCTCATGTCGCGCATGTAGAGTAGGTAGGTAAGTAGGGTAGGGTAGGTAGGTAGGTCGGGTAGGTGGATAAGAAGTTAGGTAGGTTAGGCAGGGTACGGTAGATAGGATAGGAAGGCAGGTAGTTAGGGTAGTGTAGAAAAAGAAATATTGCAACGCTAGTATTGTAATTGCAAGCTAGTATTTTAATAAGAAAACGATGAGTGTGTTTCAACACATCTATTTATACCTTACAACCCTATAGTAGAGACAAAAAGAATAGACAAGCCAACAGTTTCTTGGCCCTTATGCTTTGTACTTTCATTCAATTTTGATTTCGTTTGCTTTGAAGAAAAGGTAGCCTTGACCTAATTTTATCAGGCAACCCACACGCAATATTATATTTTTTCATGTAAGATTGATAAAAATATTGTTTTCATTCGGTAGACAGATGAGTGAAGCTCGATCTTACCGGCCTGATGTTATGTTAGTTCATCATCCCGCCTGTAATTCCCGAAGGGCGAGGCTAAGGTAATAGTACACCCACATTTCGCCAGTTATGTTTAATTCCCATGATTTCATGGTATTTACTGGGCACAAATCCTGACTTCGTTGCTGCTACTGCGAATTTCCTGGTGGAAAAACTCAATAACACTCTGCCCGACCCGGGAATCTAACCCAGGACCTCATGCTCGCTTCAGACCACTATACCAACACCAAAACTATAAAAGCAATTTGCGGTATCAATCCTTTAACATCTTGCAAACCTATCGT
Organism: Noctua janthina; assembly: GCA_963576755.1. Taxonomy (NCBI): domain Eukaryota; kingdom Metazoa; phylum Arthropoda; class Insecta; order Lepidoptera; family Noctuidae; genus Noctua; species Noctua janthina. The sequence continues at coordinate 13,875,955 of OY755050.1, read as the reverse complement.
TAAAAAATTAAAGCTCAGGTCGTCTCATATAAACCAGGCTTATTTTTCTTAAAGAAACTTCTTATTTGTTAATGGCATAAGACTTACATTCAAAGTCCTTTAAAATGATAACAACACAAAATCAATAAAAATCAGGAACTCCATGACAAATTTATATCCAAACTGTGTACTATTAGAGTAGAACTTATAAATAAATTGGATAGACTTCTCAACAATTGTATTCGCTTTGTTTTTGGCCTTCGTAAATATGATCACATTTCTTCCTTCCGTTCTCAGCTTACATGGTTGCCTACAGCCGCGGTTCTATTCACAGGGGTCACTCCCCCTAAAATCCTTATAAAATATTTATTGACTGGCTGATTGATGTATAATACGTACTCAAAGAAAAGTCGCAGTTTTCTGCCTCCAGCCGGTCGGCCCTCATGAGGTAGCTGAGCCGGAGCTTTCAGTCTACGATGACGTGACGGAGGAGACGCACGCGCTGTAGAAGAGCTGATCCTAAAAATAGCTATTTATCGGAAATTTTATGAATTATTATCTTTCTGTTTAAACGTTCCACAGCAAAAAAAAACTCTTTAGGACGCCGAATGCTAAAACTTTCAATAAAATAAATTCTTAGCATGATGGAAAAAAAATAAATTGTAACTGTAATCCTGTTTCTGTCTGTATGAATGCACCAAATGAACCTAGCCTATTGGAGGCCTGGCTCGCTTCGCTCGCTCTTGCGTTCTCTTCGTCGTGAAACTTCAAAATCTAACAGATCTCAGGGACAGGACTGTAGGCAAGGGGAACCTCCCCTCCTCCCCCCCAAATCGAACAACTATAAAGAGATCAAGCTCTCCAAGGCGGAATGCTAAAATTATCGCGCTCACTAATACATCCTAAACTATCTCTTTTCTGTAAAAGTTGACAGAGTTCCTCCTATTCTCAATTCAGTATAAATAAACAAAAAAAAAACTAAGTTATATCCAAGGAGAGGTGCTTAAATTTTCCAGCTTGCTTAGCTCGCTAATAGATACATCCTGTTGTTTCAATTCTGCATAAGTTGACAGCTGAATTCCTCTTATTCTCATGCCTGTATGAATGATCGAAAAGGAACTAATAAAATTTATACGAGAAATGGTGCAAAAATCTTGCATTCTTTAAATTCTCGAGTTTTCTGCATTAACTGAAGTACTAACATAACACGTGCATTAATGGTCAGAAGATAATCTAACCTTCCCGATATAGTGCCAAAATTTTCGAGCTCACTCACTAGTTCTTCTGTGTTCTTTTCAGTTTTTCTTTATAAACTGACAATTTCTGTATCAATAGCCAATAAGAAAACCTATCAAATTCAAACTAGGTGCTAAATCCTGCTGTTTCTCAATTGGTGGTACAGTACAAGCTCTTTTCGGGAAGCTGAAGATCTGATGCACCCCGGAAATAAACCTGTCGGCGCCCATGTTTTGATTGAATAAATCCAGAGATGGAACTTCGTTTTTCAAAAGTTGTTTCAAATGCTGTTTAACTCATTGGTTAAACCCCTCCTCCCCATCTACCTTTTTTTATTCGGGGTAACACCTCCCAAACAAATTGACTCCGGCCCTGTGTGACCCCCAAGTCTTTGGTTGGGACCGCGCCTGGTTGCCTAGGAGGTCCCTCAGATCATCTCTTCATGATTATGAACGATCCATGTCCTCCCGATTATCTAAAAACTTATTTCAAAGTGTTGGGTAGTTCTCACAATCGTAACCTTCGAGCTACCAAAAATCTACTTCTCAAAATTTCTTCACACCTCACCGGATATTTTCCAATTCTTACGCTATCTCTACTGTAAAGCTCTGGAACGCGGTAACCTTTGGCATTAAAAAAGCTGGAAACAAATTCACTTTTAAAAGAAAAGTTCGTAACCACTTTTTAAATCGGACTAAATAGCTCTCAATTAGAGGTCGAGTCAAAATTATTATTAGGTTTCTTGTTTTTTATTTTGGTATTTATTAAAATAATTATTAGTTTATTATATTTGTATATATATTAGTATTACAAGTTGAAGTTTGATTTACACTAGAACAAGGGTTCCTTACAGCAAGTTTAATTAGTCAAAATAATTGTTTATTTTATTTTTTCCTCGAGTGTAGATACCTAACTGACGAATCGAAGAAACTGGCATATTATGGAAATTTATTCGCTGTCCAATCAGCGAGACTGACTAATCAACTAAACTGTCGAATGAAATAAACTGACCAGTGTTACGCGGACTCAATTTAAGTATATAAAATTTCGAAAACAAGAAGTTTAAGTTTTATTTTGTACCCTAAGACAATATTGTCCTATTTAACTCAAAGGTTGACTGGTAGAGAATGTATTGTGGCATTAAGTCCGCCTATGTGTCAAAAAGGTGGTACATGAAGTTTAAATACATAAATTAATTATTTATTGATAATTTTCAAATAAAGAAGGAAAAAGACTTCTGTTTGCTATACTACTTTTTGGAAAAATCATATTCGATGTCATCATCATCCACTTTATCCCAATTTATTTGGGGTTGACTCAGCATGTCTTTCTTCCATACTTCTCTATTACTTTTTGGAAAAATGTTTGAAGAAAAAAATCAGAAAAATAGAAATGCAAACGATGTCAATACAGAATAAATATTGAAAATCTCACAGCATAAAAAAATATTCATACAAATTACAAAAAGCGAAAATAATATTGCGGTTCGAGTTTGCGACCCTGTAGTTTACAGAGCGGTTGTGAAACCGCTAGGCTGTTTACTCCATTAGCATAAATAAATAGCCGTTCTCATGCAAGCCATGACTGAAACGTCAAACAATTGAAGAATACGGAAATAATGCAATATTGCTCACCCCCTTAAGTGAGTAGCGTAATAAGATATAGTCTAACATTTAAGAAGCGTATAAGTAATATTTTTTGCTAAATTTGAACAGAATCTATGCAGCAGTTTTTGCGCCATTTCGGAACATCGATTTGAATTTTTACGATTTTATTATAGCCGCAGAATCTTCTATCAATACAAGATAGGAGATTCTGCGGCTGTTCGGTGTCTCTTTACAAGACGTCATGAGTGTGTGCGCCCTACACAATCAAGGTCACCTTGGTCGCGTTTTGTGCCCATATATGGCAACGCGCGACATAAGCGGCAGCAAGCCCCGCCCACAGCCCGCGCCGCGAGCGAGAAATCGTCTGTCAATAAACACTTATAGAATATAGATAGAATCAGTGAAGGTTTCACTTGCCTCCGTACAATACACTGCTATTGAAATTACACAACAGCACAACCACTACAGCGGCTTTTGGGTATGGGTCCCCTCTATCTGGCAGAATATTGAACCGTTTATTTGGCATAACACACTTGGCATAATCTTCTTTATTCGAATATTTTAAGGCATAAAAAATATTTAATATAATTATTGTTTGGCCGAATGTTGATATGTCCGAATTGACACTGGCATACCTACTCTTAAGATGGCAGAATTTTATTTGGCATTTTGGCAAAGTTAAAATTCCGCATAATTTCGTTTAGCATTTTCTTAATGTTTGCTGTGTAGAAATATTTATAGCCGCGCCATTGTAGGTAGTATCAATGCTTGGATATCCTTTCGCAGATTAGGACCTTTGTCCATCACGTCATTGACGCTACATCAACCCATGGTCTTCTGTGAAGCATTAAAAACTGCTCTTTATTTAGTTGTTGTCGATTGTTCTCTCAGTACTCCATGATGTCGTAAGAAATTTTGATCTTTGTCGTGTTCGAAAGCTTTAGACGGAGACCTAAGTTCATGTACTCGTGAATGAAATCTTTATAATGATTGTCAAAATAGCCTTAATCGAAGCCGAAAGGCATTTGTTCTCCCCGTCATTGCGATTTTGTTTTGTTCTAGCTCATACTTGGGAATCTTCTAGTTACGGAGATATTGGGGGTCAAAGTTTCAACTTTTTCACAAGTTTTTTAAACACAGGTTTTTGATGTTAAAACCTTACTTTAAATAAATCCTGGACCCCCCCTTCTATTAAATGCACCCATCAGCACAATGTTTTGAGTGCATTACATTAAGTCCTACCGAAAAACGTGATTTATCACCCCGAAAATAAAAGTCCCGTTTTCGTTCCCGCAATATTTTTTGCGTAGATTTACTTGGTTTGATGTAGGTACCGAATGCATGGTTGACGGCTTCGTGAAGAGTCCGTTTACACCTTGTATATTGATGCAAATTTAGGGTTTTTGTTGAATTTTCTTTCCAGTTGTAAAAATTGAGAGATTGCGATTTGCTTTTAGTTTCCCAAATTTACTTCATAACCAGTAATCAGTGGCATTTTCACTATGTATTTTCCGTCGAGATCTCTTTCAGTATGTAGTCATTTTGTACTAGTTATTTTCGCACCAGTCAACTTTATGTGTCTTCAGTAATCAATTAATCAAAATCATAAATCAGTGCTTTGTATGATACCTTCAGTCTCCCAAAATCTTTTAAAGTCGTTCAGTAGGGCTCCTGAACGAATTAAACAGATTTTGGGAGAGTGACGTGACCACTTATTTGCGTTACCTTACCTTACTTTGCGTTTTCGTACCATCCCGGTTTTTAAAACAAGCTTAGGTATTGTATTCCTGCCTGCTAGAAGTAGTAGTTTTGATGACGTCACATCAAATAGTTCATTCAGTTGGTAGTTACCAAGACGTGCCTTGTAGGATTATTTTTAGGTTAAATATCAGGAATGTTTGACTGTCTAAAAAAGTTGCTCCGACACGACGGATATATTATATTTGTAACTACAAATTATAGTTAAAAAATGTATTGTCGTGATTAATATGGTAATAAAATAGTTATTATTTACCTAAGTGTGAGGGGTGTACAAAACTCCTCTGCTCATTTCTTTGAGGAATATAGGTGTGAATGTATGTGTTGATGGTGTCGTATACTAGTCGATTGGATTTCAAAATCTTCACGACTATAATCCTTAGACGGGTAAACAGACATATTTCATCGTATGCCGAAGTTCACAGTTAGTCGCATTAGTTATTATGAGTTGAAAACGATCTGTTTGCTAACTCCTGTAGGCAAAATCTTCACGACTATAATCCTTAGAGGGGTAAGCAGACATGTTTCATCGTATACCGAAGTTTGTCGCATTAGTTATTATGAGTTGAAAACGAACTGTTTGCTGACTCCTGGAGGCAAAATCTTCACGACTATAATCCGTAGAGAGGTAAGCAGACATGTTTCATCGTATACCGAAGTTTGTCGCATTAGTTATTATGAGTTGAAAACGAACTGTTTGCTAACTCCTTGAGGCAAAATCTTCACGACTATAATCCTTAGAAGGGTAAGCAGATATGTTTCATCGTATACCGAAGTTTGTCGCATTAGTTATTATGAGTTGAAAACGATCTGTAACTCCTGGAGACAAAATCTTCACGACTATAATCCTTAGAGGGGTAAGCAGTCACGTTTCATCGTATAGCGAAGTTCACAGTTGGTAGCATTAGTTATTATGACTTGAAAATAATATGTTTGCTAAGTCCTGGAGGCAAAATATTCACGACTTTAAACCTTAAAGGAGTAAGCAGACATGTTTCATCGTATGTAATGTACACAGTTGGTCGCATTAGTTGTCATGTGATGAAAGCGAACCGTTTACCAAATCCTTGACATAGCAAACACCTTAGAGCTGCTTGAGAGTAATCTTACAGGACAGTTGTCCGCGCAACCTAAGGGGGCCTTGAATAAATGCTTCAACTATTAACTATTTGCAATAGAGTCGAGGAAATGCGCAGGATGGCACTAATTCTTCTTGATTACGTGCCCAGCCCTAAAACCATAATAAAGACATTATAAGCTACTGGAAAGCACGAGGTTAAGCCTGGCCTCCCGGTGAGCGTGAACGGAAAAAGCGAAGCAGTTCATATTGCTAATATGTTCAGGGAACATTTTATGGTGCGCTCCCCGCTGGGCCCTTCAGTGTCATTTGTTAGGTCTGAGCCCGGATATGAGGGGGAGGAGTCGCCTGTACATTTTACGGCTAGTCAAGTGAGATGCGTTTTAAAGAGAATGACAGGCGGTAAATCTCCTGGTCACGATGGGCTTAGTGTGGAGCATCTGCGGCATGCTGGGGTTCACCTGCCGAGGGTCCTGGCCTTGTTCTTCACGATGTGCCAGAGTCACTCATACTTACCACATGACTTAATGAAAACCATCGTAGTGCCTATTGTGAAGAACAGGACTGGGGATATCTGTGACAGGCGGAACTACCGGCCCATATCTCTAGCAACGATAATTGCTAAAGTGCTGGATTTTGTGCTTGATTCCTACATAGATAAATAAATAAAATTACACGACGTGCAGTTTGGGTTTAGACCCGGGCTATCCACTGAGGCTGCCATCGTAAGTCTCAAGCACACTGTCCAATACTATATGGACCGCAGGACACCGGTATATGCGTGTTTCCTTGACCTCTCCAAAGCTTTTGATCTTGTATCATACGATGTGCTCTGGAGAAAGTTGGGGAACGCGGGTGTACCGGTGGGGGTGCTCAATTTACTTAAGTATTGGTATTCCCACCAAACAAATTTTGTTAGGTGGAATAATACGCTCTCTGAGGCATATACGTTGGAAAGCGGGGTGAGACAGGGTGGTTTGACGTCACCCAAGCTTTTCAACCTATACATAATGACCTCATCGTCGAGCTCAGTAGCAAGCGTGTCGGTTGTTTGATAGATGGCGTCTGCCTCAACATTAGCTACGCGGATGACATGGTGCTGCTGAGCCCGACGGCAAAAGGTCATGGAGAGCTGTTAAGGATATGTGAGACCTATGCTGCTGCACATGGTCTTGTATACAATGTCCAAAACTCTGACTATATGGTTTTTGGGGCCGCCGGTAGACGCTCTGAGTATTCACATAATATTACCCTTGATGGCTTGTGCATAAACCGTGTTACGAAATTTAAATACTTGGGGCATGTATTAATTACCGAGGGTTTTGAAAATGATATGGACATTGAGAGGGAGCGCAGGGCTTTGGCGGTCAGAGGTAACATGCTGGCCCGCAGACTTTCCCACTGCTCGGAACAAGTAAAAATAACGTTGTTTAAGGCATATTGTCAAAGCTTTTATACGGGAAATCTGTGGGTCAAGCACACCAAAAGATCGCTGGATGTCTTGCGCGTCCGATATAACAACATCTTCAGGATGATGTTGGGGCTGCCTCGCTTCTGTAGGGCATCGGGGATGTTCGCGCTGTATCGAACTGATGGCTGGCTTTTATGCCGTCATTCGCAAGAAAACTGTTTCCGTGATTTGCAGAATGCGAGGCAGCTGCAACTGAATTCTGAAGACTTTCGCAGATAGGATCTCTTCTCCAATATGGGTGATGGGTGGTGTCCAAATTACCCGCTTTTATTAAGCGGGTAATTTGAATGTTTTAGATTTATCTTATTTTTATTTAAATGTTTAATATTTATATCATCTTATTTTATTTGATTGTTTTATTTTATCTTATTTTAATTTTGAATGATTTTAGTTTTTATCGTATTTTAATTCTGATTTTAATGTTAATTTTAATTTTGATGGTAATTTATTTTATTTTATTTTTTTGATTTTAAATGTTAATTTATTTTATTTTTAATACTGATTTCTGCTCAATGTTAATTTTATTTTATTTTAATTTCACTGTATGGATCAAGTTATCTGAATTAAATGAATTTTATTTTATTTATTTATTTATATTATTATGTTCGCAACAGCCTATGGTTCGTTTACCGGTAACGCACTTACAGTAATAATCACCGACGCTCCTTGTATCTTTTGAATTAGAAGATTTTGTTATATGTATGGTTTTGTTTGGTATTGTGGTCTATAACTTTTTTCTCCCGGCGCCGATTTGCGTATATTCTTAACAGAGAATAACCCTCTTCTAACTAGCTTTAAAATGATGTGTCTTAATCACCTATGCTGTTTGTAATTAATGCTATCGTTGATTACATAGTTCATTTTAAATGATCAATAACTTTTTTCTCCATAGAGGATTTTTTTTGACGCCATATCAAAAATGATGCTCTTGACATCAGCTTTAAGAAAATATAGGTCTCGTTCACCGACGCTACTTGGCCCGCTTCCGCCCAATCTCCTTTATGGTTTTAAATTCAATTTTTTGTTAGATTGGCACAGTTTTCCATTTTGAGTTGCATGTGTTATTTAGATTAAAAACAGTGCTGTTTTTAGTTAGATCAAATTATTTATTTACTGTGTATTGCGAATTTGATAATGGACAAAAACATCGAACATAGAGATTGTATTAAATTTTGCATCGCCAATGGAATTTCGTGTTCGGAGTCCCTGAAAATGTTACAGAAGGCCATCAACGTCTTAAACTGAAGTTAACATCGCAAAAGTGAAGGAAATAGTGACTGAAAATCCTCATTCAAGTTTGAGCGAGATAGCCGCTAAACTTTCTGTGTCTCACGAGTCGATCCGTACCATTTTAAATAATCATTCATCACCAAATTAGGAAAAAATACCTACGGCGACATTAACGAATTATACAAGCCTGAGATATATAGATATAAGTGTGAGGCGAATTATTGTGAGTATTGGGAATATTGAGATATCCAGGAAAATATTTTATATCATAGGTATTAAAATATATTTTTTCAGATTTAGGATGTTTATATGCTTATTGCTTATAGAAAGTTTGGAGGAACAGACTAATCAGCAAAAGTAGGTACTAAAGTGAAGTTAATGCGGACCCTGAGATCTTCTCTATCTTTTTGTATGCTTCTGAAACCTGGACACTGAAATCACGCATTTGTAACAGAATTGATGCGTTCGAAACGTGGTGCTGGCGCAAAAGGTTAGGCTTTCCATGGACGGAGTGCCGCACAAACGCCTCGATAAATCTTGCCTATCGACCAACTCCATGAAACGACTCCTACAGTACTTCGGACACGTGGCAAGGAGGGAGCCTGATAGCTTGGAGAAGCTTATTTTTGGCTGGTAACGTGGAAGGAAAAAGGGGCCGTGCAAGATGAACAACCCGATGGTCAGATGTGGTGAAGGAAGTCTGCAGAGGGAATTTCCAGACATGTCCGCATGGCCGAAAGCCGTCCAGAATGGAGAGAATTTTTACTTATTTGAACATTTTTTTTTTTTGCACTAGTATTCGGCATTTTTAGAAAATGACAATACTGAACTGAATCCGGCCGCGAATTTACAAAGTCTTACTCGTGACTCAAATAGTATATATACTATTTGAGTCACGAGTAAGACTAATAGATGAGCTTTTGTTTATGCATATTACTCGACAATACCTAATCTATCTCAGTAAAAAAATTGACTCAAATCGATAAGCTTTTTGCCTTGATATTTTCAAAGAAAATGCACGGACAAAACCTAGTACTGTACATACATATTCACTCAAATAGATAAGTATTTGTCGAGATATTGTCAAACATTACGTACGAACGAAACCTAGTCCAGTAGAGGCTCACCGCCATATTTGTTTATCGCCAACGTGACTGGTCGGAGCCGACTTGTTCGTTCATTCACTTCTGTTATGATCATATTAATATAGAACAAAATCAAGCAAGTGCTAAAAAACATTAACGAAACTTAAACATTATTTAGGATTAGGTATAATATCTGCGCCATGGTTCTCTGTCTTCCGATAACATTAGTTAGCCTAACTTTACTAGCCATACGTTTGGTGTTATAATGATCATTATCGACTTTGAAATTCGATAATTCAAATACGTACCCATAAATTTGATAAAAGTCTATTTGTGTATTTCGTCAACCATTGGTTGCGGCTCTGAGTGAAATTTGTACGGACAAAAGAAATCAATGACTGAAAAAGTAATATTTAATATTGTTTGAATTTGTATGACTTTATATAGGTATGACTTTATTTTATTTTTTACCATTCGTTTTTTGTTTTATTAATGAACTAAGTGTAAGTAGGCCAGACACTCGTAAAAAAATGAGGTTACTCTGTTTAGTTACCTTAAAATATTACTTTTAAACTCTTACAGAGAGGTTACAGATTTTACAGGGAATTATAGATTTGATCTCATTATGAAGACTGTCATTAAAAGCCTTAATTTGCTTTTGTCCACTTAGTCGGACGGACGACGGTAAAAAAAATAAAATTGTGTCTGAAATTGTTGTCTCGATACTGAAAAACATCAAAAAGACGCTGAAAAAAACATCAAGAAGACGCTGAAAGCTTCTTCTTGATTAAGGCGAGGTTATCCAGATAAACGTCGTTTTGTATTGTGCTTTATTCCTATATGGCACGGATTTAAATTCTGAAAAAAATATATTACATATTTCACACTTCGATCTAGATATTTCGGCACAGCGATACACGATTACTTGCACTTTGTTGCATCCAATTAAATCGCAAAGACAAGTCTAAATGATGGTTTTTAATATTACTTCATTTGAGTGATCTTAGGTTTTTAACAATAAAACTTATACCATTATAAAGGTCGTAAAAAATGTGACAGTACACGGCGATCATAATTTGAAATATTAAAAAAACCTATGCCACCATTTCCAAAATGTGCTGTTTTCATCAATTCATACTCGCATCGCGTGCTTTAGTCCCGAGCGGAACGCGTTGGAGGTCGGACGTGTGCCAATTTTTCGAACCCGCCACCCCACCCCCGCTAAGTTCTGTTACGAACTGAGCCAAAAATAGTTTGTAAAAAATAATACTTAGTAAACACCGAGCCTAGGTTTATTTGAAATTTCATTTATTCACAAAAGTACAGTAGGTACCTAATAGGGAACGTAGTCAGAAGGTATAAGATAAGAGTTACGCATTAGAAAGAGAGGCAGCTTCTAGGAGAATATAACTGTAGATAATTAGCGCTGCGCGGCCTGAATTGAACTTTATTGTATCGTTGCAAAAGTCGCTATTTATGATTTCACAATATTATTTAAAAATTTCGGTAACTTTGGAATGGGCAACTACAGTACTTTCACAGTTATTATGCCTTTTGAATGGGACTGTAACTTCATTTTATTATCTTTTTTTCGACAATTAAAAACTGCCTGTAACTGACCTACAAAAACATTTATTCCAATAATTTTTTTTTGGTAAGCCGAAGATTATCGAGTTCGACATGGGCAGAAAAAGAAAGTATGTAGGGGAGAACTAGATAGAATGAGTAATGGTCGATATTGTATTTTGTACGCACGACGACCGATCAAGCTGTACAAAACCAGTTTATGCCGATCTCTCATTGTATAGGAAATCTATACAAAGCGAGGCCAATTTATACTGGAAATGACAGCTTCATGTGCCGCCGTGTGTACCTTCTAGTTTTTTTTATTTTGTTGACTTATTTACATATTAAAGATAAAATCACTTTATTTTTTTTTATTTTACTTCCTCTGCACTTTATGCTTTACTTTTTTTCGGTTTTTTCGTCATGGGTGTCATTTTCAAGGTTTTCGGGGTCGCTGATAACGAAAATTAGGTCAAAATGAAAATCCAAGATGGCGCCGACAAAAATTTTTGGTTTTTTCGTCATGGGTGTCATTTTCGTGCTTTTCGGGGTCGTTAATAACGAAAATGAGGTCAAAATGAAAATCCAAGATTGCGCCGACGAAAATTTTCGGTTTTTTCGTCATGGGTGTCATTTTCGTGCTTTTCGGGGTCGTTAATAACGAAAATGAGGTCAAAATGAAAATCCAAGATGGCGCCGACGAAAATATTCGGTTTTTTCCTCATGGGTGTCATTTTCATGGTTTTCTGGGTCGCTGATAACGAAAATTAGGTCAAAATTAAAATTCAAGATGGCGCCAATGAAAATTTTCAGTTTAGTCGTCATGGGTGTCATTTTCGTGCTTTTCGGGGTCGTTAATAACGAAAATGAGGTCAAAATGAAAATCCAAGATGGCGCCGACGAAAATTTTCGGTTTTTTCGTCATGGGTGTCATTTTCATGGTTTACGGGGCCGCTGATAACGAAAATGAGGACAAAATGAAAATCCAAGATGGCGCCGACAAAAATTTTTGGTTTTGTCGTCATGGGTGTCATTTTCATGGTTTTCGGGGTCGCTGATAACGAAAATGAGGTCAAAATTAAAATTCAAGATGGCGCCAATGAAAATTTTCGGTTTTGTCGTCATGGGTGTCATTTTCATGGCTTTCGGGGCCTCTGATAACAAAAATGAGGACAAAATGAAAATCCAAGATGGCGCCGACAAAATTTTTTGGTTTTGTCGTCATGGGTGTCATTTTCATGGTTTTCGGGGTCGCTGATAACGAAAATGAGGTCAAAATTAAAATTCAAGATGGCGGCAATGAAAATTTTCGGTTTTGTCGTCATGGGTGTCATTTTCATGGTTTTCGGGGTCGCTGATAACGAAAATGAGGTCAAAATTAAAATTCAAGATGGCGCCAATGAAAATTTTCGGTTTTGTCGTCATGGGTGTCATTTTCATGGTTTTCGGGGGCGCTGATAACGAAAATGAGGACAAAATGAAAATCCAAGGTGGCGCCGCCAAAAATTTTTGGTTTTGTCGTCATGGGTGTCATTTTCATGGTTTTCGGGGTCGCTGATAACGAAAATGAGGTCAAAATTAAAATTCAAGATGGCGCCAATGTAAATTTTCGGTTTTTGTCGTCATGAGTGTCATTTTAATGGTTTTCGGGGCCGCTGATAACGAAAATGAGGACATAATGAAAATCCAAGGTGGCGCCGACGAAAATATTCGGTTTTGTCTTGATGGGTGTCATTTTCATGGTTTTCGGGGTCGCTGAAAACGAAAATTAGGTCAAAATTAAAATTAAAGATGGCGCCAATTAAAATTTTCAGCTTTGTCGTCATGGGTGTCATTTTCATGGTTTTCGGGGTCGCTAATAACGAAAGTTAGGTCAAAAAGAAAATCCAAGATGGCGCCGACGAAAATTTTTGGATTTTTCATCGTGGGTGTCATTTTCATGGCTTTCGGGGTCGCCGATAACGAAAATTAAGTCAAAATTAAAATTCAAGATGGCGCCAATTAAAATTTTCAGCTTTGTCGTCATGGGTGTCATTTTCATGCTTTACGGGGTCGCTGATAACGAAAATGAGGTCAAAATGAAAATTCGATAACACCAAAAATTATTTTTTTGTTTTTACGTCATGGTTATCATTTTCGCTGATTTTAGGGTCGCTGATAACGAAAATGAGGACAAAATGAAAATCCAAGATGGCGCCGACGAAAATTTTCGGGTTTCTTCGTCATGGGTGTCATTTTCATGGTTTTCGGAGTCAATGAAAAAAAATCAGTGACCCCGAAAACCATGAAAATGATACCCATGACGTAAAAACAAAAAAATAATTTTTGGTGTTATCGAATTTTCATTTTGACCCCATTTTCGTTATCAGCGACCCCGTAAAGCATGAAAATGACAACCATGACGACAAAGCTGAAAATTTTAATTGGCGCCATCTTGAATTTTAATTTTGACCTAATTTTCGTTATCAGCGACCCCGAAAACCATGAAAATGACACCCATGACGAAAAATCCAAAAATTTTCGTCGGCGCCATCTTAGATTTTCTTTCTGACCTAATTTTCGTTATTAGCGACCCCGAAAACCATGAAAATGACACCCATGACGAAAAATCCAAAAATTTTCGTCGGCGCCATCTTAGATTTTCTTTCTGACCTAATTTTCGTTATTAGCGACCCCGAAAACCATGAAAATGACACCCATGACGACAAAGCTGAAAATTTTAATTGGCGCCATCTTTAATTTTAATTTTGACCTAATTTTCGTTATTAGCGACCCCGAAAACCATGAAAATGACACCCATGACGAAAAAACAGAACATTTTCGTCGGCAGCATCATGGATTTTCATTTTGTACTCATTTTCGTTATCAGCGACCCCGAAAACCACGAAAATTACACCCATGACGACAAAGCTAAAATTTTCATTGGCGCCATCTTGAATTTTAATTTTGACCAAATTTTCGTTATCAGCGACCACGAAAACCATGAAAATGACACCCATGACGAAAATACCGAAAATTTTCGTCGGCGCCATCTTGGATTTTCATTTTGACCTCAGTTTCGTTATCAGCGACCCCAAAAACCACGAAAATGACACTCATGAAGAAAAAATCGAAAATTTTCGTCGCCGCCATGTTGGATTTTCATTTTGGTCTAATTTTAGTTATCAGCTACCCCAAAAACCACGAAAATGAAACCCATGACAACAAAACCGAAAAAAAAGTAGAGCATAATTTTTTTAAAAACCGAATGGCGCCTGGCGTGTTGTTTTGAATCATACCCGTATTCATGATCTTAGTGTCAGTCAGATTTTAAATTCACCTTATTCACAAAAATAAATAAGTATACCTTCTTATTTTTAATTATATCTACTTATTTTAATTGTTAGTAATTAGGTTCACGTTCATAGAATACGTAGGTTCCTAATCTATCTATAACCAATACTTTCTATAAAAATAAAACAAAGTGAACTTATACATATCAATTCAAGTTGTTTTACTGCATCGCTCTACCCTGTAACGCAACTTAGTACCTATCCGAGTTCGTGAACTCATGACCAGTGCGCTAAGCGCCCGCGTTTTCGCGCCGCGTAATTTGTTACGTATCGCCTCTCCGTGCGGGGGCTGGGGTAAGCGATTGATGCATATGGCGCTCGGGGTAACCTCGCCTTAAATATAGATTATACAATGTGTTTGGCTACCGGTTACATATTATATACTCTTACTCATTTCTATCGACAAATACACTTTTATAAATACTCCTAACCCCAAACCCGCTAATGACAGCTATTTTGTACAAATAGAAGCAGCTAAATCGCATGAGATAGGTTAGAGGGTAGGTAGAGAGGTTTGGAAGTAGAAAGAGCAAAGGCGCCCAGCAGTGGGACACACCATTTGCATGTGGCTGAGATGAAAATGCTAAGGGGGATGTGTGGTGTTATGCGAATGGATAAAATAAAAAATGAGTACATAAGAGGAAGTCTGAAAGTGAAAAAGAGAAGAAGAGAGACTAAAAAGTTGTGTGGTAATCGGTTGTCGTGGTATGGGCGGACGAATGAGGAAAATGTCGGCAGAAAAGTTCTGAGTATAAATGTGAATGCGTATAAGAGTAGAGAAAGACCAAAGAAACGATGGATGGACATGGCAAGAAAGGAGGTGTCTGATGAGATGACGAGGAATAGAGAAGTATGGAATAACAAGACTTGGTGCGCCGACCCCTAATGAATTAGGATAAGGGCAAGAAAACGGTGATTATAGATCGACATCACCGCCTTCACTGTTATTAAAATATCTATAAGCCTTTAAAATCCCCTTATCCATCGAAACAAACAACTTCACTAATGGGGCCTTGAAATCGCCAGTTTCATACTCCCATTACACAAATCGAATATACATTAAATAATTTTGCCGGCCATAATCAACAAATCGCCGTTGTACGGCTATTTGTTGTTTATCACGTTGATAAAATTACATTACACCAACTAAGTTTTATTGTCGATAATTAATTAAGTTTAAAATAATAAAATATGCTACATAGGAAAAATACATGAAATGTTATTATTTAAATTAATTATGCAATATTAAAGTGATCTAGGTACTTACTTCGATATCACAAAACGGAAACTCTTATAATAATAATATTTACTGCACTATTAAATTATTGCACCACACAAAACACAATTGCTTCCAACAGTTCAAGCAACAAATATTAACTTTGTCGCTTAAAAATAGTTTGTACATACATATGATCATACTGATCAATCCAATTTTTTTTACAAAATCATATCTACCCTACAAAATTTTGTGTCCTTCACCACACAATCCTCCCTCTGAAAACTTTATGAAAATCAATTTTGAGTACGCAAAAAAATACTTAATAAATAGTCACCAAGGTTAAAAAAATAGTCGCATTGTGATTCCGTTATAGCTATCTGTTGGTGAGGATTGTAGGGTAATCTTCTCCACACAATCCTCACCTCAGTGCAATCAAACTGCTGGGAGTAGACTTGGTTTCAATTCCAAAAAATAGTATAGTATATAGCATTTAGAAGAACAGACGATGTTACATTTTAATAAAAAAATATAGTAAAATAACTTATTCTAATTTGAATCAAAATCTATGAGGCCTGGCCAATAGCCGAAAATGTTGGGCTCTCAGTTCAAACGTTTTTAGTAAAATTTGACTTTCATTTACTTTTTAATAATTAACTTTGTGTCATTATTTATTTTTTAACTAATGCACTCTGTACATTAGTTAAAAAATGTGTTACAGTAAAATATTTTAAAGTTACATTCATGTTTTGCAGATTCCTCGGTAAAGACATTAATGAATTGAGGGCCCTAGATAAACCGCCATAAATCTGTAATGTCATATTCTACTGATTTGGGAATTTCATAAAATATTTAAGAAAATCTTAACTAAATTCTTAAATAAAAATTATTAACCCAGAGACTTTAATCTCAGAAAAAATCGGTCACGCTCTCTGTCGAGGCGCTGAATACTCCCAGCAGTTTGCTTGCAATGAGTTGAGGCTTGTGTGAAAAAGTTCCCACAATCCTCACCAACATATAGATATAAATTCGGAAACAATGTAACTATTTTCTTTTAACTTTGGTGACTATTAATGTTATTTCTTGACTATTTTTTTTGCGTTCTCAATATTGATTTTCGAAAGTGAGGATTGTGTGGTGAAGGACACACGTTTACAAATATTTATACTCAAATACACAAACATCCATCATCATCAATTGCGTAATATTATGAAATATCACACGACGCACTCAATTCACAATGTAAATAAAAAAAAAATATGGAATAAATAAATTTATTAAAAATGTTACATCTTATTCAGCATGATACATACAAAAAAAACGTCGGATCTTTGGTTTTAGGCACAGACACTGTCGGTAATGGCGATGCTTTTAAAATTGTTCGATAATATAATTATAGATAATTAATCAGATTAAAACACATCGTAGTAAAGTCAGTAAGCACTAAAGATTCAATAGGTTTGGAAAAAGCTACATTCTACCCACTTTACTGTTTATTATTTGCTTTTGGGTTTGACCATTGAAGAATTAAAATATTAACACCACGTTCTTTTCCTCCTTCTTTTTCTAGTATTTTTAGCTTTCAGTTTTCCTACATTCAACTGTGGATTCCGTGAATGTGTGACTCTAAGAGAAACGCAAATCAGTTCATGTGTACTGTGTAGGTCCTTTTACAATTGTTTACCTCTGATTGTGCATATCTCTCTAAGACACAGTGACCTTTATTCCCACTTTAAGTGTTATAAGGTGGTTGTTGGGTCAGTGATCTTATTTTCGTCACAATAAGGATAAATATTGTTGGGTGTCTGCTATCAGAAGTAAAATAACTGTAAAAGAACTTGTAAGGCACAGTGGACTACAATTATAAATACCTACCAGTCATGCCCACCTGTCAAACTACGTTTAGCCCCGGCTACCGTCCCGTCTTCAATGTCGGCTAGTCTACATAGTTTTAACAGCACCGATTTGGCCTACAATTTCATATTAAGGTGAGCTGAGCCGCGGGCAGCAACGGAACTACGATTTAACCTTCATATTACTCAATCTAGTCATCAAAATTCATTTTGAGTATTTTTTGTTTAATTGCAATTTGCTAATAATAGAAGATTCACATACAGTTCACCCTGCGGTTAGTTTTGACATTTTGTAAAGTTACTTATAATGATTCTGTGGCACGTTTGACTTGAGGAAAGTAACTTGACAGACTTTGTGCAATTAAAGTGCAACAAAACCATATAGTTCCGACAAATTATAAAGCTACATAATGTACAAACATCGACAAAATATTCCTATGCTTAATAATAATATGTAATTAATAGGCATTGACTATGCTCTATCCTACTATCTTTCATTTACGTAAAGAAAGTGTTCATTATTACAGTCTGTTCAGTAAAGGACGAGTTTTATGATAACTGTGGCGCAACTCAGTTTAATAAGTTTGATTTCATTTTTGCTGGGTTATGTTATTTCGACGGAGCTCAGCCCCTTTTTTTGTCGTGAATGTCGACGCCTTCATCCCTGTCCCATGAGCAAAGAGCTGTGGGCCAAAATTAATTTACCACTATGTGGAACCCTGACATATGTGTCAGGACGATTTGGACAAAATTTACAGACAATGGCCCACACTAGCTCTGGATTGAAATAGCTTTTTAGTATGACAAGAAGCTTACGGTACGTATAACATTTATGGATGTATCGTGCAACTGTTCCTTTAATGAATTGACTGTGGTCTGTGACGAATCTTATTAAGGCGATCAATTAACATCTTATTCATATCAGGTACGCTTGGCTTGAAGTAAAAACAAATTCCAAGATTTTTTTTTATTCTCTCTTCATAATGTATTATTTGTAAGGCACCACAAACTCAAGCAACCCATACATGAATATACATGATACATGGATATTAGTAGTCTATTATTTTAGCTTATGGGACTTTAACATAACTGGCGAAATGTGGGTGCTGCCTAGCCCTTCGAGAATTACACGCGTAATGTTCTGTTATATTATTATCTTAGCATTCATAAATGACGGCCGTCATGTCCAAAATTCCAAATGGAGAGTTATTTTTGTCATCGTTTTATCGAATTGCGGTTTAAATTGACGGATCTACATGAAGGCATAATATAACGGGTTTCTTAGGAAATCTAAGCAGGATTGCGACTGCACGGATGAGCGGTGTCGTGTGAGAATCTCCTAACATGATAATGACGCAAATTGACCGCCCTAAAGTAACCCGCACCGCTAATATTGCAAGTTAAACAAGACCGACGAAGACGTTCCATCTCTTAAAACTCATCTTTTAATCAGAGATCACTGCAACAGTTATGCAAACCGTTTAAGATAGTTTTTGTGGTTGATTTTCGATGTTATTAAACTGCATGTAAGAATTTTTGACAACTATTTCTTATTTTATAGCAGATATGATCCTCATAACATATTATAACATTGCGCTACTCCAACTAGATTATCCGCATGCAAATCTAAGTTTATCTTCACACTATAACATAATATTATGCAGTCCTGTCACAGTTATTTTACTTCTGATATCAGCAATCCATCAACAGCCTTATTGTTCCGAGAATAAAGCCCGTACGTGTACACCTGCTAGCTCTTATACACCGTGTTCTTCACGTTATCCATAAACTTTGGCAAACGCTTCTATAGCTTTTACAAATCAAATCTTACAAAGGAAGTAGTACTTAAAAAGGCTTCATTACAAAGATATTTGTAATTTCATTTAATGAAATTGAATTGAGCTATGCAGTAAGAATGGCTCTTAATTTGGCGCTTAGTGCAATTAAATTATCAAATTCTATTTTCATTTAATTTACACGTACGAGAGGAATCCGAGAGTAAATAAAAAATAAGAATTCATTAATGTGTCCATAGTGAAAAATGTTTGAATCCGTGGTCTGAACATCTGGTCGAAGTTTATGTATATCGTCGGGAACACGGTGTATAGGGTGACTGGTAATTAGTGACCGATACTTAAACACATGATTGTACTCATGATAACAAACAACTTTCCTAAAGAAACCTTTTTTATACTCATTCAATATCACAATAACGCAACAGCCAGCCGCATGAAATAAGCGCGCGCGCGAACCGCGCGGAGTTCTGCCTTACCACTGCTGCATGGTACGATAGTAATGAGACAAAACGGCGTCACGCGCCTAACAGCTGATAGGCCAAAGGCGCGCGCGAATTTTATAAGGCTGATGTAATAGTGAATGAGTATAAAAAAAGTGTTTCTTCATTGGGAACTAGCGACCCGCCCTGGCTTTGCACGGGTACAATATATACATATAAACCTTCCTCTTAACTCACTCTTTTTTTAAAAAAAACCGCATCAAAATCTGTTGCGTAGGAATTGTTAAAGATCTAAGCATAAAGGGACAGACAGAGGGAAGCGACTTTGTTTTATACTATGTCGTGAAGCGCCAAAAAATGCAACATAAAATCGCACTGCAAATAGGTACTAAGTAATGTTTTCGTTTTACCTTTCGACGAGATATCATTTTTTTCTTGAAAACAGAATACTGTTTCAAGTTATCAATAATACGATTGAGCTTTCTTGTAATTACTATATTATTATAACTTGAAAACGATCGTTCTACATCCACTTAGTTTAGTGGACACTATTTACTTTTTTGCAGGTATCATCTCTGGCACATTATTGTATTTTTTTTGTTAAAAACAGTTGAAACTAAAGGAAACATGCCCAAAAAGTGCAAGATATTCTAGTTTCCGGTAAAATATGCTTAGCTATCTCCAAAAACAGCCATAATTTGCATATGCATTAACATGGTCTCTAAATAAAGTTGTTAAGTTAAAGTGGTTGCAGTGAAACACTCAAAAGTTTAAGACCTATAAAAATTACCTCAAGCTATTGAGTTTTTTTTATTATCTGTGACCTGGCTTTAACACGACAATCATTTGAAAATTGGTGGTTATGATATTTTTAGGCAAGACCCGAATTAATTATTGGATTGCTATCTTGGTGCCTGGAACTCACAAAAAACTCTGGTCAAATTTTTGAATCAGTTCCCGCCATTAAGAAAAAAAGAGAATCACCTTTGTTAATTACATAATTATTAGACATTATATTAAGCTTGCTACTGATATTAATACCAAGTTTGTATTTTATATGAATGGGCACAAGTTTATAAATACAATTATGGTACTGGAAAAGGCGTATCATTTCAATAGTGTCTGCAGGCTTAGTCCTAATAAGGTCAATTCGATAGCACAGATTCGATCAATTCAATATGTAGGAAATCGAAAGAATAGCTTTCGATTTAGAAAAAACGAGAACGGATGCAATTGAAGAAACAACAGTCTCAGTTGTTTTCACTCAGTCTTTTTAAAACGTAAATTACCATGCCTTTTGTAATTATGTGTGTTGTCAAAATCCTTGGCATTTATCAAATTATTGGTACTATACTCTGCCGTGATCATGAAGGAGACTTTTATCAACTTGGAGCAACTTCTTGTCCTCCACAACTGTGTAACTAATCGTTCTAAACAGGGGCTGCAATGTAAAGATTTTAAATATTTACCGTCGCGATTTAAAACATTGATTTAACGTTTTTTGAGCTACAAAAAATCTTATATGCAGTTTAATGAACTTGACCACGTTAGAGATGATTCTTAAATATCAAATGTTTTTGTCTGTACTGAAGTACCATTCCGACCTGAGAGAGCAATCAGAGCGCATTTATAGGTCGGTACAATGCAATGGTTTTGTTGATGTGCATCCGGATTGAGGACCCATTTTTTAAATCTTTGAGAAACGAAATAAGACTTATAGGGGAATTATAGATAGTACTTTTTTAGATTTAGGCTATGCCACTTTACGCACGCGTCTGGATTGAGGGCCCCAAGTTATTTGATCATAACAGTTTTAATTCACGTGTAAGAAATTTATGGCCCTTTGCTTTAAGTTTTTACTATTTTTAAGAAATTCCCCTATAAGTCTTATTTCGTTTCTCAAGGATTTAAAAAATGGGCCCTCAATACAGATGCACATGTTTAGTTGACATGTATGTTATAATTAGTCCAATTAAAGTTCATATTTTTATATAATAATTATTAAAGAACAACAATGCAGACGATTACGTACGCCAGCAATCACACGGCTCGCGTAAGTAAGATATTTTGCGTAGTTTCCTTGCCAGTCTGATGTGGACAGATGCCGCATCTTCTTTTGTTTCAGCGGAATAGATATGCGTAGATTGTATCCCTGCTGATACGCTCAGACAGGTCGGAACAATGCGTAACAAACGGTTGGCATATCTCTTATGTTCATATATCCACCCTGTATACAACCACTTGTACACTAATTCCACTTCTCTAGGATTATTAAAATTATTAACATACCTAATTAATCTATAGATAAAAGAGTTGGTTCCCTATCCATTTGCATACAATTTTAAGACATAATATAACATGGCATACTTTTGTTTATCATTATTATATTTACGCATATTTTTTTTAAGCATAATAATGTTTAAGCATAACATTCTAAACCATAAATTTATTTACGCATAAAGATATTAAAAAAATAATCATAGGCACAACAAATACGCATAATAATTAAATCCTTAAATCATCTTTTGCCTAGCCTTTTCCCAACTATATTGGTTGGGGTCGGCTTCCAGTCTAACCGGATGCAGCTGAATACCAGTATTTTACATGGCGCGACTGATCTGACCTCCACAACGCAGTTAAGACTGGGTAATACGATACCCCTTGGTAAGACTGGTTGTCAGACTTTTTGGGCTACAGACTACCTAACGATTGTCAAAGATGTACAAATGACAGCCGGGACCAACGACAACGTACTTTCCGAGGCATGGAGGAAACTCGGTATGTAATGGGCGGTCACCCATCCACAGACCAACCTAGGCAAGCACGACTTCACCTATAGATCGATCCGAGCAGCTAATTAACTCCTTAAATATTAGACACTAATACATTGGTGGGCAAAATCACGTGACGTGTCTAAACTTGTTTTCAAGCAATAATGAGGTCAACGAAGTCTTTAAGATCAAGGTCAATCACCCCGAAGCCAAGGTCGAACACTCCAAAAGTCAAGGTCAATTCAAAATATACTAAAATCTTGCAATATTACTTTATCGGAGACTGAACACATTTTCGAGGTAATTAAAAGTTTTGAAAAGTCAAGGTCAAATTAGGAATAAAATCAACGTCAAGGTAAATATCAAAATGATGTAATAAGACGTAGTTGGCATACCCGCGCTGGCATCGCGGGGCTCCTATTTCTGCCTGTAGGGTTTAAAGTAACCTAACACGAAAGGGATGGCGGCTAGATCCCGCCACCCCTTTCCCGCTCTCTAGAGCGAGCGAACTAACCTGCCCAGAATCGGGGTGCCACAATTCCCGATTTTGGTTTGCTCGCTCTTTCATCCTCCTTTTTCCTTGCCTCAATGCCTTGTTTATGTTCTTGGTGACGCTCTCGGCCTGTTGTGTAATTACAAGTGCTCACTGACACTGTCTTTTCAGAGTACAAATGAAACTTTATATTATTTTAATTTTATTTATTTTATTGATTGCTGCATAAATTAGTAAATTGCGTTAACAGCTATTTAAAAGTGAATTGAAGTTAAAAATGTACAATACTAAAAATCATTAAAATCCACTGTCACTTTATCTGAACGTAAAAGGGAACCGCCTGGGAGTGAAATTCGTACATTATCTAAAACTATTCGGTTTCGCAATGTGTAATTTTGTGAAATGCGTTCCACATGAAGAGATACATACGTAAAAAAATGCAGCTTCTAAACAGGAGATTAATAGTGTAAAGTGGTGCCTTGTAATATCTTATACAAAAGTGTGGGTTTATATCGTAAATGCGAAAAAATTATCAGCTGTCTCACACAAAATTTCAATACTTACTCGACCCAAATGAATTGGACAGCTGATAATTTTTTCGCATTTAAGATTTCGGACCCAAGGAGAAAGTTGTTGAGAAAGTTGACTATACCCTTTCTGTTACACCCTGTATATATTTTTAGACGAATTGAAAACCTCCTCCTTTTGGAAGTTGATTAAAAATAACTTAAATTTAGTTCCGTTATCCTATTAATTTTTATGCCTTAATATTATTATGCTAATAGTTATTACGCCTAGTAACATTATGCGAAAACAAATTATCATACAAGATAATTATGTTAACATAAACTGTATGCCAAAAACAATTGCGACAAAGTATTAAAGCAAAAAAAATATACCAAAATAGTTGTATGCCAAGGTATATTAGGAAAAAAAACATTATGCGAAAAGAAGGGAGCCCAATAGTGTTCGTATTCACTTCACATTTGCACCTGTTTCTTTTCACGAGGTTGTTGAGGAGCGACTTCATAGCAGCCAAATTCTGCGAAATCAAATGAATTGATAAAATTTAATCGATACACTTTGAGACTTGGCTCTTTTGAGTTTTGATACTAAACCCCTTGAACCACTAGCCGTGTGAGTAAACCGCGCAGCCTAACAAGCATTTTCTAAGTGGAGAGGTCAAGCGTCAGAGCTCTTTAGGATTTGTCGGATTTTCCTCATTTGAACATAGCCGACTCAATCTATTTTTTTTTTCCGGCATGCTATGTCTCAGCAGGTCGAAGGGGCCTCAACAATGTTTATGGGTTTCTAATTTGAATACCTTATGAGTAGCAAGTCGAGAGGAAGATCAAAATTGTTCCAAGTTGCTCACCATGATTTACTAATTTCGTGTAACTATTGGATAATCGCTTCTCTTTACTTCTATCGTTCAGTCTCGTGGACTACTGGACCTCCCCTCTCTCTTATAATTAAGATACGGGTGTATGCATATAAGAACATAGTTTACCTTCGCTTGGCGTGAACTGCGCGCACAGGAAGTTGCTTAACCAATTAAGATGAAATCTCACAAGTAGCTTAAAAAATTGAACGCAAAGAAATTTGCTTGACCAATTAAGGCGCAATTTCTCGAGTAGCCAAAAAAAATTGAAATTTTCTATAATTTTTTGCAAAGTCATTAGCCTAGCCGTTACCCAACTTTTAGTATTGGGTAATAGAATATCCCTTGGTAAGACTGACAGCCTTTCGGGCCCCTGACTACTTGTACAGATTGTCAAAGGCCGCCGGGACCAACGGCTTAGAGGCTGAAACGGTTACCATGTATTCAGTACATCATTCTGAACCACCCCACATAGGAATTTTCAGGTATTGTAGTTTTGTAGGGAGCAGCTGGTTTTTTTTTATAACCGACGAATACGTGGTAACCCTTTTAGCGTCGGCGTCCCTTCCACCCTGTATATATTCGACAATGTATACATGTTATTATATTCCTTACGCATCAAAAATACTCGTTTTGTACTAGGTAGTTTGTATTTTTATTAAAACGTTGCCCCACACTAACAATGTGTTGAATGGTGGGTGCGTTTACAATTATTTAAACTCCTATACACAAACAGCCAGACCCTGAGCAACGATCTATAGGCCATACAAATATTTGATCCGTGCGGGCATCGAACCTGCGACACGCAGCCAAGTGCTCAGCCATTACGCTAAACTTGACGAAAATCGGTCACTTATCAACAAGCAACCACACATTGCAAAAACGTAAAACATGGTTTACTTCGGCGCATCCACCTTAACTGAGTCACGCAAAGCAACGCAGAGCAACGCAAAGCTTAGTCTCATGTGATGGTTTTAAGGTAACCAAGTCACGAAATAAATACAAGAACTTAAGTCAAGAAATAAAACACATATTTTATATTTTTAGAAACTGTAATCTCCAAATTCAGTTCAAATGACAGGTACATGACAGGGGTCTTACAATAATATGGCAGAACAAAGTAAACTATAATAGTAAATTACTTAACGACAACACACAGGAAGTTTTAAAGAGGATCACCAACCAGTGATCAGAATAGAGCATTGGAGTAGAAGATGTAAGATGGTGCGCTACTTGGAGGACATCTCATCCATACAAACAAATCGTTGTGGGAATATGTATGTATTCATGTTGTATTTATGTTCAACCAATAACTTGTTTGTGTGGTATAAACTGTAAGTATAAGTTGGTTATAAATAAATAAAAATATGTCCATTGTGCGGAGTTTCAACTAAGGAGTGCAATTACCCGACGGATTGTGTTTCAAGAAAGCTATTAACTGGGTGAAGTCGAGAGGCAAAGGGACTACTTAATGTTTATACATTCGGTTGTTCATGTATTACGATTTCTAAAAAGTATTTTTATACTTTTGGAAATCTTAATGCATGAACGAAAAATAAACAAGTAATCAGTGTCTCGTTCCTCATGATTTGTAATATCAATCAGTATTGATTTCGTTTGGTTATAAAGTAACATTTAAATAACAGGTACAATTTACCCAATTTCTTCAGGTAACCCATTCATAAATAAACAAACATTACTTTATTTATTGTTCATTATTTTGAGCTCCTGATCAGTCAACCCGCAAATATCGCCGAAATATCGGGAGCTCAAAATAATGAACAGTCACGGAAGATATCCCGTAAGTAACAGTATAAGTTTAGTTGTAAACCGTGAAAGCTTAAAACAGTATTAGTTTGTTTATTTATTAGGCCCGGACTCCACCAAAGCCGATAGGAGAGGTGCGGGAGACGACCAATCATTTTGGTTGAAATCCGCATCGTGTCTCTCTCATCCCTCCTTTGGTGGGTCGTAATAATTATTAATATAATAGCAACTGAAAGTTATAAAACTTTTAAATTGCTATTATGAATGAGTGACAAATTGATAGCATGCTTGGGAGGCCAAACGTCAACATCAAAATTAGTTTTGCTTAAACCCAAACTGCTCATCTAATTCTGATCACTGTTTTTGACAAACATTACATAAAAAAATATGCGCGTGAAACACAGTGTGGTATTTTCATTTAATGTTACCGATGATTTACACGATATAATGAGCTTGCCCTCATCAGGCTTTACTTTTCGTTAACGATTGAGCGTAGGTATTATTCTACACACGGGCTACCAGCTTAGATTTAGATTAGTCATCTTAACATTTAACAAAATAACCAACAACCACCTTATAGGTCAGTTGTAGTTCAGGTGAACGAGGTGACATCGAACGCTACACGTTGCACAAGGCCTGAATTTAAGGAACGACTCACGAGATCATATACATCCCAAAAAGGAAATGTACCTATGTTCTACTATCCTACTCGCGCTAATATTATAAATACGAAAGTTGCGAGGATAGGTGGATGGATGTTTGTTACTCTTTCACACAAAAACTACTGACTGTATTTGTATGAAATTGGGCACACAGAAACGTTATAACCTGGAATAACACATAGGATATTTTTTATCTCGGTAGTACGATACCGCGGGACAGTTACCGAACAACACGCGGGCGAAGCTGCGGGCATAAGCTAGTATTAACGTAATTGATTTATTTTGTTTGGCATTCCACAAAATCATAGGCGAGAGATTTTCTGACTAGACGCAGTTCAACTCTTTTAGGTTGCAATACTGCTCAACCGGACTATACTGTGGTGACCTCAAATGGAAGGCTAGGTCTTACAAACCAGAATGTACAATTAAATGGCCGCTCGCTAAGGGCACCCCTGTGGGGTTCGGACCTCGGCTTGGGGCGTCATTGAGGGGGCAGCTAGGGACCGGTTGGGAAATTTAAAGCTACAGGCTCAGCGCCGCGAGCTGGCTCGTCGAGCAAGGGTCGGGCGTTAGCAAGAGACGGGCGGTACGGTCAGGTAATGAATACACATGCGAAAAAAGAGAAATCATAATGTTTTACTGTTCGCTTGCTTGATGAAGATTTTTTTAGAATAAAATGACTTTTTTCCAATGCAATGTAGCCAATTCCTTTAATATTTTGTTTACGTAGAAGCAGCGTATGAAACGTACCGATACCCTAGGCGGAGCACGCGGCGTCGCACGCGCCGCTTCAAGCCCCGCGTATCCGTGTACGTTATTCTAGCAGGTAAGTGGCTAATAGAGTGATATGAGTGGAACGTATAATTAGTGTATAATCTGCTGTGAATGTGCACCACATAAAAAATTGGTGCGCATTGTCGTTTTGAAAAAAAAAAAACGGAAATTACGTTTCCTGCTAGGGTAACGTTTGTCTAGCAGGTAAATTCTAAACGAATGATTGGCGAAAGAAATATTGTGCATGGCCAGAGAGCTTATATTTGTGTAAAAAAGTGCACCGAAAATGTAGGATGTGCGTTTTTAGGTTTTCGAGATATTTCATTTCCTGCTAGGGTAACGTTTAGCAGAATCGTGTACCTCTGAAGCCTGTAGAATAAACTTACACGAGTAGCTCTTAATTTGTGCGTATTTGTGACAGAATTAGATTTAGGAAAATATTTATAATTTTCAAATAATCGCGCTTTTTTGAAAACCCGAAAAAATATCGCAGCGCCTAAATGAGAAAACGTATAGGTAAGCTCGCTGAAAACGGTCATCATCTCATCTGCCTAGCCTTTTCCCAACTATGTTGGGTTCGCAGTCTTACCGGATGCAGCTGAATACCAGTATTTTACATGGAGCGACTGCCTATCTGACCTCCACAACCCAGTTAGTACTGGGTAATACGATACCCCTTGGTAAGACTGGCTGAAAACGGTATTGGTCCGAATACAGTTTTCACGCAATATTATTCAATAACGCAAGCATTTACACTTTTGAAACTTTTTATGGTTATTATAAGCGTCAAGAAGGTCCAAATACAGTTTTCAGCGAGCTTATACGTTTTCTCATTTAGGCGCTGTGTTATTTTTCCGGGTTTTCAAGAAACCGCGATTACTTGAAAATTATAAATATTTTCTTAAATCTAATTCAGTCATACGTTCCACTCATATCACTCTAGGAGCCACTTTCCTGCAAGGGTAACGTACACCGCGTATCCGTAAACAACATCGAACATTATCATATCATTGTGTTAGCGCGGATCGCTGTACGCGCCGTCTATCCGTTAACGGAAAAAAAAAGCGCAACGCCACGCCGCACGCACCCCGTCTACGTACATGAGCACTAAGAGAATAACAATAGAGTTTTAAGTTGTGTGATATGAAGTTTCGTTATATCGAAGTTATCAAGGTTACGGTGTAATACAGTCAAGTTTTTTTATGTATAATTTATCGATATGAATGACACTGATTAGGTCGCAGCCCACATTCCTAAACTCTGCACTCAACTCGCGCGTCTACAGTGACTACGTCTCGTTTATGTTGTGATGATTATTATTATTGCCTTAATTGAACTATTTTTTTAATGAAGAAAAGACGATGTGAACGGTAATGACGATGTGAACGGTAACGACGATGTGAACGGTAACGACGAAACAACATCGTTTATAACTTGGTAGCGACCAAGATAAAGTCAGAATAAAGCGCAGGCCACACCGCCAGCTAGCGAGCGAGCGACCGACCCGAGCGGGCATCGTTTTACCTCTTTCTACACTACTGCCAAGGAAAGATTATGTTTTTGATTCACACCACGAACTATCGACCTAAGCTACGTCAGCTATACAAACGATGCGAACGAAATATCCGACGATGCCAGCGATGCTATTCGTTCACCTCGCCCGCCTCGCCCTGTGCGAGACGGAACGCTCCCCTCGCTTTCCCGCCCGCCCCCTCGCTCGCCCATCCGTCCGTTGTTTTCGGTGTGAACCCATATAGTTTAGCTCGCCATATCTTCGCGTAGTTTATATAGTTTCCATCGCCTTGCTTCGCCCGCCAGCTCGCTCGTTCGCTAGCTGGCGGTGTGGCCTGCGCTTAAGATAGTTGATGGTTTCAAGTTGGTGAGTGAAATTTTTAAATTTCATCTCTATTTGGAATAGGAACAGATTATAAAAACAAAGTCGAGACAGATTTTAATGACTTCTGATTTGTTGGATTCGTCTCTGCCCTGAATAGCAGAATAACTATTTAAAATACCGGAAAAATTCACGGAGAAAAAAGAAAGTTTAAATAAATTAGGTTTGGCATCTTCCACAATAGACAGCTCAAGTCACGTAGGTACAGTAGCTAGGTAGGGTGGGTAGGTAGGTGGGAAGGTAGGTAGAGTAGGTAGGTAGGAAGGAAGGTAGAGTTGGTAGTCAGGGTAGGAAGGTAGGGTTGGTAGTCAGGGTAGGAAGGTAGGGTTGGTAGTCAGGGTAGGAAGGTAGGAAGGTAGGTAGGTTAGGTAGGAAGCCTACCTCCCCTACCCACCTACGTACGTGACGTGAGCTGTCAATTGCGGAAGATTTTGGCATCTTCCTTATTTATTTAAAATAACTTTTTTTCTTAGTGATTTTTATTAATGGTGTAACTAACCCGACTTTGTTTTTTATATATGGATAAGAACAGATTCCTAAAAATCTTTTAAAATACAACAATCGCAAAGGCATTTATTTTGAAATTCACTCAGCAACATAATCAATGAGTGCAATTGCATCGGCAAGCAGTGCTTTTCACTTTATGGAACATGTTAATACAAGATGTAAACAGATCTTCACGAAGCCCTCAACCAAGCATTATGTACTTCGATCTAAGTAACCCTAAGCAAAAATTATTGCTGGGAAACGCCTTTTTCTGGAGGTGAAAAATCACCGATTACGAAAGGACTCAATGTAAGGCACTCAAAATATTGTGCTGATGAATCCATTGAATATTCTAGGGGTCATGGAGGTATTTAAAGTAAAGTTATAACATTAAAAATTTGTGATTAAAAAAAATTGTGAAAAAGTTGGAACTTTCACCTCCAATATCTCCGTAACTACAAGGTTCCCTAGTATGATCCACAACAATAAATTGTTCGCAATGACGTGACAATGACGGGGGAACAAGTGCCTTTCGGCTTAGTGAAGGAGATTTTTACATCCATTATAATACAAACATTTATTTGATAAATAAAACTGACCAAAAACTTAGAGCACATGTCTTTGTCATAAGGGGACATTGATAAAATTTCAATGTTATTAATGTGACACTGTTATTACGCACAAATGTACCTATAAATGATTTTAATAGGGATGTGAATTTTCAGAATGATTCTAACAAATAAATGTATGTCAGCTTTGTTTACCATTAACCGTTACAATTCATTATTAGAATATAAGATAAAAGATATTGCTATTACTTTGTTATCACAAGAGCAAAGTACTTACGTTGCTCGCAGTCTTTTTTATTTCATATTTTCTAGTCAGTCAACCTAAGATTAATTAATACATAATTCGTCTCAAAAGAGTTAAATATCACAGTTTTGTATTTTATACAAAAATGCCTATATCACATAGAAAATACACAAAAAGTTCAAGCGGGAGCTGGACGGGTAATTAAGTGACGTGATTGGTAACTAGCAGTGCTCATGCTGTGAATTATTCATTCAGTCAAAAAAGTATCAAAACTCAACAAATACCATCGAGCAACCACCTTATTCACCAGATATGGCTCCAGCCGACTTCTTTCTTTTTCCTAAACTCAAATTACCACTTCGTGGCACCCGTTTTCATTCGGTAGAAGACATACAAGGAGAATTCGCGGCGAAGACTAAACTCAATTCCGGAAAAAGTTTTTAAAAATATTTTTATGTTTGGATTATTCGTTGGCGTAACTGTATCGTTTTTAAAGGAAACTGCGCTTTTATTATACTTTGAAGGCGATAAAATAACTAACAGTTTAGTACTATCGTTTCCCGGTACTTTGTTGACAGAGTAGTATAATACACGGAATTCTCCGGCATCAAATACAGCTCCCATTTGACTTTTCTTTTCAGTATTCATTTTCTTCAATAGAAGTTGCACCATGAACTTAAGCTTACGACTAAATAAACTAAACTAATCGTACACAACCTCGATCCTACGATAACTTTATTGGAACAACATCACTTTCTAATGACTATTTATAGGAACTATCATATCAGTCACAAATTTTCTTACATAAAATTACATATAATTCGTGTATACGTAAATATAATACCGACTTATGGCCGTCTGTGATTTAACCTTCGTTAGAAGGATTAGAGCAGAAACATCCTTATGACTTGTCTGCTCACTAAACTGTTTGAGCCCCAATGCTACTAACACAGGCACATATTATATTTATGTATTACGGCACTACTAGCGTGGTATGCAGTATATACACAGATTTTGTTCAAAGACGAAAAAATCGAAGGATAGAGCAATAACTGAAAAAAAAAAAATACAGCTCTCTATTACCTCACACAGACCACCGTAAGTCGGTATAATATCGAATGTTCTATTATAATATAATCAGTCTTTTAATTAATTAAAATGGACGCAATGGTTTTTAGGATAACTCTATGTAAACTCTTTTCACAATAGGAAGAAACAGACACACGTGGAATTTTTTTATTTATTTGAAATACAGGGTGATCGGTAATTCGGTGCATTCCTTGAATTGGGTGACTCTAGACCTAATTTGAAATAATTTTGACCCCGGTAGCTTGTGTTCCAAACTAGGTGTTTTAGTGAAATCGAACTTCAAGTTTTTCGAACAATTTGAACCTAACCACAACTGATTGGCTGATTGTGAAAAATCTTTGCTGTTGTCACCAAATTTACAGAACCTTACTCGTCAGTCGCGTCATCTGGTGTGCACAAAAACTCCTATCACCCTGTTTATTAAGGCCAATCTTATAGTCACGTGAGGTTTTTTAGGCCACTTTATAGCTCACCTGCACATCCGCCTTGGTTACGCCGTGGTTACCACAAGAAGTGTTAGGCCACTCTTTTCCAGCACCACGTGCATTTTAATTATTAAAAATATCAGATACATTTACAAAAAATTTCAGTATAAACAAAATGATTTTTAAACCATAAGTTCATAATTCATTATTGTTAAAAAACATTCAACACGTCACTAATAAAATCATTCTTTTTTATCCTACGAATAAAATACGTGATTGTCACATTAACCCATCCCCCATTGTGATTATTCGTTAATTTTTTCCTCTTTTCAAACCTCACGTGGTTAAAAGACGAACCCTTATATCGAATACCGCGTCTTCACGATAAGCAATTCATTCCAATTTACACAAGCAAATCCAAAGTGGCGCAGGAACTTGCTATCGTGAACAGAGTTTTAACATTACCTCGCATAGGCTTGTCTTATAAACTAGGGACCAGCATGAATTAACTGATTTGAGTATTCAATTTAACTAACACAATTTTAGAATACCCAGAGCGCATGTTAATTTAAAAAATACTCAAATAGTATACAGTCTTATTATTAGTAATACGTTTAAATTTAATAAAAAATCGCAAAATAGCGCAGTCATCTACAAAATTATTTTTAGTATATGCGAAACCTGAATATAGTTAGTTCAGAATAATTAACTGAATCGATTCCAATCAATTTTAAATCATGTTATATTTTGTCAATTTCTTTTTTTTTAAAGTTTACAAGTTGGACACCGAGCGACACTAACAAAATTTTATTATCAATAAGCTCAAGACGTCGCTAGAGGCGCACGCGCGGCGGGGCCGCGTGGTGGCCACGTTTTTGTGCGGACAACCAGCTAACAGAACAAGCTTAGTGATTTTTCATGACAGTTTTGAAATTTTGTTCATAGATTCTTTACATAAAAATACTAGACACGTGTTTCAGATTTCGCATATACTAA
This sequence comes from Noctua janthina, assembly GCA_963576755.1. Taxonomy (NCBI): domain Eukaryota; kingdom Metazoa; phylum Arthropoda; class Insecta; order Lepidoptera; family Noctuidae; genus Noctua; species Noctua janthina. The sequence continues at coordinate 13,842,757 of OY755050.1, read as the reverse complement.
AACTAATGTTGTATACACGTAAGGTGTACATACCTCGTCAGGTTTATTGGAAAGGAGGATAGTTATGTGGCTGGGGGGGATATCTGCCCATAAAATACGGATTGTAGGTCTGAGTGTTTTGCACAGGCGGTGCAGTCGTCGACGTTGAGGGCCGCGGCGGTACTTGAGGCGTCACTGCCACTCGTGCAGAAGAGTTAGAGTACGATTGATGAATGTTAGGTACATCTGAAAGATATTTGACATATAACCGAATGCAATACTTATCCTTTAGGGATTGAGACCTCAGAATACAATTACAATGAATGCACAGTGTAAAACCTTTGGATTGCATCTATTTGTTACAAAAAGTAGTCAACGTTGTTTATATAGTTACGTTATAGCCAATGACCAAAACTGATTCCTTCTTATTTTTCTGTGGCCATATGTGAAACTTTATGTATTTAGCAGAATAATATAACCATTATTGTAAAAATACTTTCACACCGAGCAGGGCGTGCTAGGTGGCCATAACTCCTCTTCCTCCGTTTTTAATACCCAGTGTAGTCTTGATTTTTACCAATTAACGGTTTACTGTCAGCAATTTCAGATAAACAAACTACGTACCTACTTACTACTTACTTTATCTAAAGGTGTGCGCGTTACGATTGCTCCGCCAAGTTTTCAAAATAGAAAAAAACTTCGCTAAACAATTTGTCGAAATTTGTCAAAATCGAAGGGTACAAACCAAAAATTTGTCAAAGTAGAAATAAAGAAGTAATAAGGGTTTTAAGTTGGCCGCGCGAACGTAACGTGGAGGATTGCGCGGCCATGGATATCTCAGCAACTACTTGGGTTAGAGATCTAATTATTTTTGTCAATTGAAGACTGAATTTGTCAAAAATTGTCGAAAAAAGAATTATAAGCTCTGGATCAATATTTTACGAAATATTCACCTTGGAAGTTATGGCCGCGCAATCCTCCACTTGTTGTTTCTTTATTGTTGATTATTTCTTTAAACCTAAGACTTCATACATTAAAACTGTTACAAGAAGAAAGGTCTTAATTTGTCGAAACTAACGAAAGCATTAAATACTACTAAAATTTTGTTAAACAGACGAAAAAGTCCAAAACAAAAAGTACATGGCCGCGCGATCGAAACGTTACTTTGTACGCTGATATCTCAATAACTATAATAATGCTAGGATTTCGGTGTGAACCTCCATTTATTCGGCATTTTAACCTCATTAGAATGACATATCGCTTTACCCTCAGAACAGTTTACAACGCGTGTAATCTAAAAAATTATGTTTCTCATACAACGTTTGAGCAGGGTAACCATAATTTCGACTATATTTGGGAATATCTCTAACTGGAGACTAGTAATTATATTGAACATTCTAGCTCAATCTGCAAAATGTATTATTATTAAATAAAAACCTTGTGTATTTCAATAATGGGCTTTGTCCAAAAATCGAACCTTTTTTTAGTCAAGTGTGGTACATTATTAAATAAAAACTTTAATAAACTAAAAAAAATAACTAACAACAACTATAAAAGGGCATCGAACAACGCTGTCAACTTGTAATGTACCCAAGAGACTGGCGGCGTTGCCACGTTGTATGGCAACATTTAGCCTTAGGCCAAGGTAAAAGCCAGCCCTTGGGTGACGGGAAGCGTCAACTAGGCGTTTCGAAATTTCCTTTTACTCGGATCCCACGACCCCAGAGTTTCAACCCCAAACGGCTCTCGAAAATATAGTTTTCACAAAGGTTTCTATATTTACGCCGCTTGAGGTTCTCTGCAGCCGCAGCGGCAGCGCCTGCACTACACGATGAGCTTGGAAGCGCACGCAAAAAAATAAAAAAGGTTTTAGGGCTGATGACGTCATCACGATTCCTTTGCTCATTCAACGATTTAAATTGTAAGTAAGTGAAACTATTCGGAGTTGGTTTTATTAATGGCATTCATATGAAGCTAAGGACTCGTTCAGACAAGAAATTATTTATTTATTTTAATATTATTTATTCATCACAGCTTGCAAAATTAACAAAAATATAAGGATTAATTAAAAAGTGGCTGAGCGATTGACTGCTGCGCTTCGTGTCGCGGGTTCAATTCCCGCACGGAACAAATATTTGTATGGCTTTACCCTGCTCAAACGTTGTATGAGAAAACATATTTTTTAAGATTACACGCGTTGTAAACTGTTCTGAGGGTAAAACGATATGTCATTCTAATGAGGTTAAAATGCCGAATAAATGGATGTTCACACCGAAATCCTAGCAATTATAGATATTGAGATATCAGCGTACAAAGTAACGTTTCGATCGCGCGGCCATGTACTTTTTGTTTTGTACTTATTTCGTCTGTTTAACAAAACTTTAGTAGTATTTAATGCTTTCGTTAGTTTCGACAAATTAAAACCTTTCATCTTGTAACAGTTTTAATGTATGAAGTCTTAGGTTTAAAGAAATAATCATCAATAAAGAAACAACAAGTGGAGGATTGCGCGGCCATAACTTCCAAGGTGAATATTTCGTAAAATATTGATCCAGAGCTTATAATTCTTTTTTCGACAGTTTTGACAAATTAAGTCTTCAATTGACAAAAAGAATTAGATCTCTAACCCAAGTAGTTGCTGAGATATCCATGGCTGCGCAATCCTCCACGTTACGTTCGCGCGGCCAATTTAAAACCCTTATAACTTCTTTATTTCTACTTTGACAAATTTTTGGTCTGTACCCTTCGATTTTGACAAATTTCGACAAATTTTTTGGCGAAGTTTTTTTTCTGTTTTGATAACTTGGCGGAGCAATCGTAACGCACACATCTAAAGCCAGTACCTAATTAAAAATTGAAGAAAGAAGATTGCAATTTGCACGTATTTCTTTGTGCAAATTGCAATCTTTTATTAAATACAGGTAAACAAACAGTTTACCTGTATTTAATAAAAGTAAAACCGTTATTTAATAAAAATCAAGATGACACTGGCTACTAAAAATGGAGAAGAAAGGAGAATACGTTAGACTAAACAATAGTCGAGTGCAATTAGACAATAAGGTGGAACGAAGTTTATAGTGGTCGGATTTTCGTGGGGTTTTTTTTTTATTGAGTTTCTGGAGGAGAGTAGAAGTTAAAAAAAAATTTCGCCGCACGCGATTTTTTTTTTTTTAATTTCCTTTGGTAATTTCTGTTTCGTTAATAAATAACTTCAAATACGATGAATTCATATCATGGCGTAATAGTACGACCTGCGTGCATTCATTTAATGCCAATTTGGTCTGTTTCTTTGTTATTTAGCCATGTTATGAATATTTCAAGTATTTTTTGGAAAAGTTACTATTTTCTTCAATATCGAATTTTAAGATTTCTTTTGAAATTGGTAGCTCATGCTTCTTTACAAACAACTGGATCAGAAAATTTTCATGAAAACCACTTTCATGAGTGTAGTGACTTAAAATTCATTGGCAAATGTCAGAATATCATCTATGTTAATGAAGATATTAATTTTTCTAGACATGGTTCTATTAAACTCAATGTGAAATTTTTGTGAATTTAATGAGGTATAATAACTAGAAAAACGTTTAAGGATACTTGTTAAATATTAGTTACTGCTGAAAAAGTTAAAAACATGATAAAAGGCCTCTATAGCTAAGAATTGGTAGCGATATCGGTATCGGTATTGATATTAAATTGCGCGCAGATACCTAAGCTTGCTACTAATCTTAAATAAAACCGTGAGAAATGGTTACGTTATAATTACGATAATTTTTGTAAAGCACTATGCCAGGATTTGTATGAAATCTGGTCACACCCTCCAATAGCTGTGTATTACAATGTTGGATAGGTATTTTTAAACTGCACAAAAATTACTATGGTGCCAAGTTGGAAATCTTAGTCCGTTCAGAGTTATGCAGTATTAAACAAATCAGTTTAACAATAGTCAAAAATAATATTTTTCCCTAATCTAATGCACTTTTTGAATTAACACTAGTATTATCTACATAACTACAGCTATCATCAGAGACGAAGGGATTTTTTTTTAAATAGAATACAATTGTACGGTAGTTTATGTTGTATTTATTTAGTAAATAAGGTATTGATTCATGGGGAAATCAAACATTTTTATACTATCCTACTTTGTGTCTAATATGATTTCATTTTAAAAATAAGGCTGTTCCTACAAATCCCTCATGCTTAGTATACCCTAAGTGCCAAACGATTGACACAAAATGCGCACAGGTACCTACGGTACGTCGTCCGGACATGCAAGTACAATATTATTTTTTAATAATAATATTGTTGTGAATTAATAAGTAAGGATTGTACCTTCTAGCTTTTGTTAAGGGTTATGGTTTCCACATTTAATCGCTGAAGTGGACCATTGTGCGTGAATCATGGTGGCCGTTATTCCAACCAGCCCTCCTCCCTCCAGAAGCAGATCAAAGTTCCCGGTCTCCTCAGGATATCCGAAAGGGATCTTGGTGTTCCAAGAGTCTCCTGACGGATCTGGGTGACGCCGGTGCACTCGAGGAGTACATGCGCTACCGTTTTATCCGCCTCCATGCGCGCTCTGCACTGTCTGTGATACCTAGGGTGTGGAAGTGTTTGTTCAGTGAGCAGTGATGGTCCCCGCCACCAGTCGTAGGCTATCGCTGTCCGGGTGCAGTGGATTCGGGTCCGAAGGCTTTTGTGCTGGATCCCCTTCTGGCGAGTTCATCAGTTGCATCGTTTTTAAGTGATCCACTGTGTCCTTTGATCCATTGTAGTGTCACCGTGTTGCTGTTTAGTACCGTAACTCGTTCTAGTATTAGTGTCGACGTGGTCTGGGTTCTCTTTAAGGATTGAAGAACTGAGGCACTGCCGGAGAGCATACGAATATGTGTATACGTTCGCTGACCCCTATGGCGTGTGATTTTTGGGTAATACCTACCCACTCAGCTCGATAGACAGAGTTGAGTATTCCCAGGGGTCTGGATATTTTAATGTTTAGGTCGTCATAGAAGACACCAACACCTGTCCCGTCGTCGGTCTTTGATCCATCAGTGTAGATCCTTAGCTCTTTTGGACCTGAGTAGTCACGAATCTCCACTGTGAATTCTATGTTGTAGTGTTTTTGAAAGCAGTGGATCTTCCTGGTTCTGTCTTCTGTCGCTGGGTGATGCCACCATGGGCAGTTGTTTGATTTCTCCTCTTTTATGCGTGTATGTTTAATTCTGGGATCTTTACTTAGGGTAACGGATACTTCGAGCCTGAAAGTCGCTAGGGTCGCCTCCTCTCTTACGACGTGGTGTAGAGGTGGCAACCCCAGCATCACCGTGCTCAGGTTGGTCCTGGATCACCAAACTAAAGAGCTGTATGTGATGATTGGTTAAATGACTGTGGTGTATAGCCAGTAGGTGATTTTGGGGCTCAGGCCCAAACTCCTGCCGAGCAGTCTTACTACTTTTTAAGGTTATAAAATCACCTTAATTAACTCAATGTCCCGGTTACTATTACACACATCAGCGCAATGTTTCGAATACGTTACATTGAGTTTTACCATAAAATGTGATTTTTCATCCCAAAAAAAAGTCGTTTCCAAGCATCATTTTTGCGCAGTATTACTTAGTTTGAAGGACATAATGCTTGGTTGACGGCTTCGGGAAGAATCCGTTTACACCCTGTATAGAATCTTGTAAAAACGAATATCATGTCCCACCTTCAAAGGATAGACAGGAATCCCAAATTACCACCGACCAGGCCAACCAATCTCGACTGTTCACTATTTGCCGCTGGGTAGTGCAGGTGGTTAACGGCAGGTTCGAGCGCGACTTTAAGCTGTTACGCCAAAGATATTTCGACAATGCGTTGCCACATATGTTTTCCGATTTCAGAATTGCTACCGCTATCACAAACCACTTTTATACAACCACCGGTATATGATGATAGCGGTAGTTATGTAGATAATACTAGTGTCAATTCAAAAAGTGCATTATATTAGGGAAAAACATTATTTTTGAATGTTGTTAAACTGAATAGTTTAATACCGCATAACTCTGAACGGACTAAGATTTGGATGTTGGCCCCATAGTAACTTTTGAGCAGCTTAAAAATACCTATCCAACAATATATAACCCATAACTATTGAAGGATAAGACCAAAATTTGCATCATCCTTTATCAGCGGCCCCATGCCATCTCGTCTGCAATAATAAATTATAGAGTACCTCCAAATATTTTTTTTACTTTTTGTTATCTGTGGATAGCAGATATAATAAGGATATTTTCAGGATAATATTTACGTTGACCGTCGCACAAATTTTTTGAGAAAAAAGACCTTAACTTTAACATAGACGATTTCCTGATTTTTGTGAATTAATTTTTAGTCACTTCACTCGTAAAAGTAGACTGTAAATAAGAATCAGTTACAAATTTCAATAGAAATCTTAAGTCTTTAAATTCGAAATTTAAGAAATAATAGCACAAAATAGGAAATTTAGAAAAAATTCTTGAATTATGGCTTACATCGACAGTATGAACAAAGAAACGAGACAAAATTGGAGTTTAATAGATGCACGCTGGTCACACTAGCACGACATAATACGAATTTGAAGTTATTCATAAACGAAAAAATATATATATACCAATGTAAAAAAAAAAAAAAAAATATCACGAGCGGCAAATATTTTTTTTTTAACTCTCTCCTCCGCTCCTCCAGGAACTCAATAAAAAAGTCCCATGATTTCAGGCCGCGCATGGGCCTCTGACTTCTACATTACTCGATTATAGAATAAGATTTTGTAATGAAGAATTCTATACTCAAGTAATGAATTCACCAAGAATTAATTACTTAGCAACAAATAACTACTTGTTTAGAAATACGTGTTAATGTTTTGTGCCATTTCCATAACTTACGGTTAGAGGTTGTTGGATATGGCTGTGAATAGTAGACTCTGTTGGGTGGTGGCGGGACGGCCGGTTGGTACGGCAAGTACGTGGCAGGAGCGGCCACCGCCCTCACAGAAAGTGGATGGGGCGCGTTAGGGGGATGCGGGCCACTAGGGGGATGGGCTGCGCTCGGCGGGCGGGGTGCGCCAGGAGGTTGAGATGCGTTGGGTAGACGCGACGCAGTGGACATGTGCGCTGCACTTTGTGAGAGCGACATTGTGCCAGCCGTTCCGCTGGAGTACGTTCGGACCGCAACGTTCGTGCTTGTCAGATATCCGCTGGAGCTCGCGACCGCTGCCGAAGGCCCACTCTCTACTTTATGACCGTTGACGAAGTGGCTAAATCCGTTGGCTGCACTACTACTTATGTTTGAAGAGCTTGGTCTACTTCGATCTGTGTTTATTATTTCTTTTGTGCGAGATTCATTCACGTGATTTCTGTCAGAATTTAAAGTCGACGCTGAAAAGTAAATAAAAATTATATTGGTTAGCCACAAAATTCTGAACAAAATAAAAAATATTGAAGAGTCAAGGTCAAATTTAAGGCAAATTTAACAAACGTCTAAGGGCCGGTTTTTCAATCGCCAGTTAACGTTTATCCGACGAATAAGTTGGTCATTTTGACAGTTTTCGTATGGACATTCTGTTAAAATGTCACATTTACTCTTCAGGTAAAACTTATCTAATGACTGAAAAATCGGCCCTAAGTTGGCAAAATTTATAAAAACAAATGGCTAAGTGTTGTGTTATGCTTGATAACTCTTTGAAACTAGTATGTAGTAATTTTATGAATTTAACATTTTTGCCACTGCACCTTTGGGTTACGTTAGATCAAAATACATTAATACAATAATTGTTAATTCATTATAGGTAAAAAAATATTTTACATGTCACACATGTGTTGTTTTTTTTGTAACACGTAATTAATTGCATAATGTCTTCTTTTACAATTTTATTGATATTCAATTTTTTTGCAATTGAATGTCATCTTATAACGTGTACTGTTTTAAATGTAGACACGCTGTAAAAATTGGTAGTATAGTAAATTAAATGAATGTTTGGCTTACAATTACGAATCACTTCCAACAATGCCTGTAACACTGACGTGTCACTAGAGGTGTGACTGATTGGGTTTGATCTCCTGGTGAGTGCAGTCAGCGATTGTAGAAGTGAAGATTCATCCGTTCCGACACTAGGTACGGGCGGCTAAAAAGTACATCAAAATTTAGTAAAAATGTGTCGCACCTTCAACATTTGTCGTTTTTTTTTAAAGATTCATAACTGTTATACTTACAGTTTCCACAACAGGTCTTTGTTTTAAAACGCATCCCATTAGCTGAAGTAGGAACTGTCTGGGCACTGTAGACGTTTCCTGGAAATAATAAAGTGATAAAATTAATACGAGTATCTAAGGAGATAGACAAAATGTTTTCCAAAGCGTACAAAAATAAATGTATTGCAAATAATAAAAAAAAATTGAATTTACGAAAATGATTAAAGTTCTATGGCAGACGTAAAAAACAAACATAATAAATAGTATTTTTTTATGATTTCGCTATATTTTGCCATGTAATATTAAGAAAGATCGGAACAGGGAAAAACAATGAAACGCACAGCGAAAAAAAAAGTAAAATATTCGCATCATATCATAACTTAAAATTGAATACATCATTATAATTGTTTAAGTTTTCTTATCCATAAATATTTACTATCGAATAAATAGTTTAATTTCGACATTTGTTTTTTTTTCCAAGTTGCGGCCAGGCATTAAACCCATATTTATCGATAGCTGGTATCAAACAAGTTTTGTTAGAGATAAAATGTTCTAAAGCGTCAAGTTTCTAGCGACCACAACGACGACAACGAAAAGACTAAAAAAATCCTTTTTTGCAAAAAATAAAATCGACTTCAAAAACACAGAAAAGTGAAAAATAACTTTAGCTTCTGAAGTCGGTGACTTTTGTTTGTTTGATTTACTTTTTTTGTCCATAAGACCATATCATTAAGACCATATGGAACAAGGAACAAGACTCTGCAAAGCTTCCCAAACGTTGTCCCGCCCAGCTGAATTGTTTTATTAGCCTCCGTCTCAAATTTTTTCTAACAAAACTGCAGAGATTTCTAAAAACCTCGAAACGACCGCCACTGATAACAACTGAGCTCGGGTTGACGTGTTCGTTGAACATTGTCTGGGGTTAGAGTTCAATCGGAGACCATTGGTATTGGAGAAACAATCACAATCAACGGCCATCCAGCATCCGCTGCAAGGCAGCCTGCTGCATTCAGACAGTATGCTGATGTCATCTGAAAATCTCAAGTGTGAGATGTAGTCACTGCTGATGTTAATGACAAGTCCTTCCCGACGAGTCCTATTTAGACACATCCTCCAATGCGCTGTAATCAATTTCTGGGATATTACAGAAAATGATACAGGAACTGTATAAAGACGACGACATTTATTACAAAAGAAAGCTGCCTGTGCACCTGCGCCCCACGAACTCTTCATCATGTGGGCGACGCCGACGTGCCAGCCCTTAAAGTATTAAGACTTCCATGCCAGTAGTCAGTATTAGACGCCCAAGTTAGAGAGTAGGCGACAATGCATTGGTCCATTTCTAATCACGGAAACCAAAATGGCTGATAGTACATAGGTTTTAGTAAATATTTCCCTTACTGCTTGTAGGCTTTGACTGCATGGTTAATCTGGGCTTGGATGACCGATAAACAATATTTAAGAGGCAATTCGTACGTTTATTTAAATTTATATCTATGCACTGATGGCGTCACCAGTACCATTTTGATAGATTTTTTTTTTTTTAAATCTTATATTTCGGAAACATGGCGCTTTAGAATATTTTCTCATACAATACTTGTTCGTGTTAATAACAGCTATTGATTAATACAGGTTTTATGCGAGACTAATAAAATCAAAATAGTATTGATGTCATCAAAAGTGAATAGTTTCTAACTTTGATAGCTTATATCTCGGAAACGTGACACTTCAGAACATTTTGTCTCATTTAAAACTTATTTGTATTGATGCCAGCTATCGATTGATATAGGTTTTATGCATGACTGATCAAATCAAAGTTCTGCTGAAGATGCCATTAGTGAATGGACTTTCACAGCTCATATATCGGAAACGTGACACTTTAGAACAGTGTATTACAACGTGTGGGTCGCGTCTATAGGTCACGAAAATTACCTCGGTAAAAAAAAAACAATAAAGTTTAAAAAAGGTAGATTTATTAAGAAAATGTTAACTTAAGGATATAAACATTTTGTATGTTAATACCAATTAACAAGAAAAAATAAAACCAAGTACTAGTCCATCTTAATGCGACGGTTGCGCTTGTTGTTCATGAACCAATTTCTCCCATCGTAGATCCGTTTTCATCATTTGTTCTTTCAGTCTAGCAATAAATCCACTGTTCGCACCAGTCATGGCTTTTGCTCCGTCACGACAAATAGTAATGCATTTCTTTGCCCAATAGATATTCATATCTGGCGTAGCTACAAGGAACATGTAATGTAAGCACTTGCCTGTAGTATTGGTGGGAAGTGCTCTAAAAATAGTATTTATTCCATTCATTTTTTATTGGATTCAAAACGCACAAAAGCTACAAACTGCGTACAGCCCGTAATATCCGTAAATTAAACAAATTGCAAGGACACAAAAGTTTTTATTTTTTCTATATCACTTATCCTGCGTTGAATGGTAGTGTCAGAGAGAGGTATACTTTAGAGCTTTTGGACCTCTTGTTTGCCCAACATAATCTCTGCTATATCTGAAGCCGCTGTTAAAATCGAATTTTCGGGCAATAGTGTTTTCCGAGTGTTTTTAGAAGTTTTTCTGCTTAACGCGACGGCATCGGCCTCGGTTGCGTATGCGCAAATAAATTGCGAATTGGCGCCTTTTCAATGTAAAAAAAGGGTTAATTATGTATTATCCGAATCGTAATTATGCAAATGCATAAAAATGTTGTATAGATTGAATATTATATTCAATATGTTACCATAATAAAATACATAAAAAAAGCGAAGGGTCACGAAATATTTATTGTTACTATGGGGGTTATGTCATGAAAAAGGTTGAAGTACACTGCTTTAGAACATTTTGTCTCATATAAAACTTGTTTGTATTGATGCCAGTTACCGATTAATATAGATTTTAGAAGTGGCTGCAACTTTGAAAAAAACAAATGGCAGAAGTTCATACAAAAATCCGGCCAGGCTTCATACAAAAAACTTCCAAGGCCCTTATGAAACGTATATAGATGAATAAAATAAAACTCAGTTCTAATTTCAGTATTTATTTCAAATAATAATTAATTAATAATAATCGTATAGTATAGAGTGAAATGAAACATCGATGCACAAACGATTATCACGATTCAGTAAATCTTTCCGAACTTCATCAATTATTAGTTGTTCCATACATTTTGACCGTGTAGGTATTGCACTTTTGTAAGAAACAGCTGATTAAAAAAGTTAGGAATGATGAACTGAATACGTGATGATCGTTTGTGCGTAATGTCCTTTCCACCATGTCACAGATAATATAATACTATTTACAATAAATACCCAATCCTATACAAAGAAATGTTACCACCATAAGTCTAGCTATTGAGCTAGGTATTTTCTTTTCCTCCATTTTTTGACAGATGGCAGCATCAGCGTCTCACTAATTGACAGAGCCTGTAGTTTTACAACGCCATCTAGAAGTCGGCCTAGTTACTAGGTGCGTTGTCGTGAGTTGATGTTGAGTCATAAAAGACAATGGCTATATTTTTTATTATTTTGGATTTTATTCAAAAAGTTTGATAAAAGTGGGTGCAAGATAAACAATGGATATAGCAGTTTTTTTTTTTTTTTTTGTCATTTTGTATACCCAGAAGTACCTAAAGTATTGGTCCTACAGTAAAAACGTATATATAACATAACTTGTAGGAAAAATGAAGTTAATTATAATTATTGAAGCAACGATATTATTAATGGTTTTCGAGAAACGAGCAAACAACTGAACAAAGGGACCTTTCCCCCACTCTCCCACCGCCCGGCTCATTGCTCATCCTCGGGGAATTTAAGTATATTTATCAGGACACCTTGAGAAAAAGGTGTACCAACTTTAAAAACTACGGGGGTTTTTTTCTAAACGACCAATTTTTAGCTAATTTTTACCCGACTGTATTTTTCTTTGTAATTTTTTTTATTACCTTGTATCTTCAAAACGGCTGGATGGATTGCGACAATTATGGCGTTGTTATATTTTTCTTAAAACCCAACTGCCATCAGACAGGTGTATGAAAAAAAACATGATGGATTTTAGGCGCGAAACAGTAATATGTTAATAAAAAAAATCAAACCAGTCGAGTGGGGTTTCAAAATGAAGGGTTTTAAAAGGTGATTACAAAAATATATTCAACTTATATGTTTAAATTTAATTAGGAATAATATAATAATAATATTTGCTGTCTTGCTCTGATATTTTAAATTATTAACTTGACTTATACTAAGACAAGTCTTTTTTGACATCGACTGGTTAGTACAACAACCGACATAAAGATGCAAATGTTTTGTCATTGACAATATTTGGCATATTTTATTTTGCGTTAAATATGTTATGTTTGTTGCAAATGAAATATTTGGCTACATTAAAATTGGTAAAAGTACTAGTTGCTAAGCAAGTTATTCTTAAAATGTTCACTTGCCAAACATTAAGTTGGCGTAATGAGTTATGATTATTTGCGTTAAATTATGCGGAACATTGTTTGAGAAGTGATAATTTGTCTATTTCTTTCTGACGAACAAGGGATACCCAGATTTTTTATTTTGTTGACTTATTTACATGAGATAAATTCACTTTTATTTTATTAATTATTATACCTCCTCTGCATTTTCTTCCTTTACTTTTAATTCGGTTTTTTCGTCATGGGTGTCATTTTTGTGGTTTTTGGGGTCGCTGATACCGGAAATTAGGTCAAAATGGAAATTCAAGATGGCGCCAACATTTTTTTTTGTTTTTTCGTCATGGGTATAATTTTCATGGTTTTTTGGGGTCACTGATAACGAAAATGAGATGAAAAAAAAACATAGAAAAAAAAAACAATTCACAATTTTTTTCTTCGGTTTTCCCTGACTCAATTTTGGCCCTTCACCACTGCCCCCTACCGCTTTCCCTGTCTTAACATGTATATTGATTATGCAGTATTGGTGTAACAAGATCCTTAACGAAGCCGAAAAGTACTTGTTTTCCCCGTCATTCCGCACACCTTCCAGTTACGGAGATATTGGGGGTCAAAGCTCCCACATTTCCATTATTTTTTTTAAATTCGTGTTTTAATGTAAGATTTTTACTTGTAAACACCTTCACGACCCCCGTACTATTCAATCCATCCATCAGCGCAGTGTTTTGAGTGCGTTACATTCGAGTCCTACCGTAAAACGTGAATATTCACCCCAAAAAAAAAGTCGTTTCCCAACAATAATCTTTGCGTAAAGTAACTTAGTTTGATGTACATAATGCTTGGTTGACGGCTTCGTGAAGGGTCCATTTACACCCTGTACTTGTTACTCGACACGGCTGATTTAATAGAATTAATCTATAATTTACTAATCGAAGTGACAAATGCCCACGCCGATGACGCCGCCGTTCAAGCCGCGCCGCCGACGGCTTGAACATCAGCGCACGCGTCTAGTATACAGAGTGGAAACTTTCAGTGGGGCAGTAAGGGGAACTTCCTTAACCGTTGCAGCTACACGAAAATTGTTTTAAGAGGCTACCTATAATTTGATCCCCACTACTAGATTAAAAAAAAAAAATAATGTACCTTTAGCAAGAAAATGGCCATTTCAGACTTTTTTTTTTTATTGATGCCAATCGATCCTGTTTCTAATACTGATCAAAAACTTCTATGGGACCAACCCAGGTTGGAGTACTAAAAGAGTCAGAAATTGCAAAAAAAAAATTCCATAAATCAAATTTTCACGAAAAATTACGGATAGTCTTCCAAGACCATTTTTGTTTAGCTGCAACGGTTAAGGAAGTTCTCCTTACTGCCCCGCTGAAAGTTTCTAACCTGTATACAATAAAAATACAAATACTCGAGCTCGTTTCAATAGTCTACGACATGATAACTACGATGTATCCAATAAAAACATACTACATAATTATAAATAATAACCAGATGAATAAATGTGGACGAGGCAAAAGGAGTATTTAAGGATCGTAGCAGGTGGCGTTCAGTGGTTTCTGTTCTGACTACCCCCATAGGAAAATAGTATGAGTTTATCTATGTATAAATATATAATAAGTGAAACTGAGAAACTAGACAAAGCAGTACTAAAGCATAGCAACTTATGAATTAAAAAAATAAACGTAACCAATAAGTAAAAAAACCGGTCAAGTGCGTGTCGGGCCACGCACAATGTAGGGTTCCTTAGTGGCCCATCGAAATATGCGTAGTGGCCTCCGAACGATGATTTTTATTATAATAGGAAAAAAAAACTTACACTTATAGTTGAAAAACCTGTGCTCCCATACATTATGTTTAGGAAAATATGTTATCCAAGTACATTATATAAGTTGGTCGACTATTACTCGTAAACTTGTAAAGTCTTCTTAGCTGTGATAGTTTTCCTTTTAATTTCGTTATATATATTACCACCATGAGTTTTTTCACACACCCAAACACAACCGTTTAGCTGGTAGAAGGGGGGGGGGCTTGAGTCTAACAAAAATTTGCTCTTTATTTTATATATTTCTTTAAAGAATCCCTTAATCGAACAATTATTGGAATAAACTTGCAATATTTTTTAAAGAACTATCCAACGACATACCACACTAAAGAAATCCCCACTTTTCGTGTAGGTGGTACAGGAGATACCCCCTAAAAAAATACGTTTCGAGATTTTGTCGGCCTAACTAATCAGTATAATTTTTTTTTTTTTTATTGTGTATATTTTCTCCCGTTTGACACGTAAACATCATTAACAAGATGCTTCAAAATTTTATTCAAATTTTTTATTATTATTTTTCTTTGTACCTATTATGAAAGATAAAAAAATATCACGCTTAGAGCTATTTTATGTAGGGTAAACTGAGTGGATGACCTTTGTAAGACGAGTCAAAAGTCTCGGTATATAGGAACAGGGTAATTTGTATTATTCTAGTAAAATAGAAGGAGGTTGTAATGAATTGTTGATGTATCGTGAGAGCGACCAATGAAATTTTCCGTTTCTTCTCTATTAATTTAGTAATTTACAAAAAAACAGATCAATAATCTCTTCCACTTACCAAAAGTACGATATCCGATTCTTACCAGAATTCCGGATGTAACCGGAGAGTTTTCTATGAACCGCTACACAAAATTAATGTGAAATTACGAATACCGTCACGCAAAATAAGGGCTTTGGGCGTGAAGTTGCGGACACCAGCTTGTTATACAAACACCGAGCATTAAACAGCAATTCCAAGATTGTATAGAAAATTTTGTGTTATTTTAGTTGCCCACACAAACGGAGTCCTTGCTGGGACGGAGCATTAAAACAAAACGAAATAGCAACCACTTGAGAGGGTGCTGATTTAATATTGTAGGTGTTCTTTAAAAATAAACTTCTTTTTATTGATAATTCAGTAGAATTCGCCAATGCAAAAGTCAAGTTGGAAACGGCAGTGAAATGAGTATATCACTATATCTGACACAAAAAAAAAAACTTACATTTTCCATCTGCGTATTTTGATGTGTCAACTGCGACAGCAGACCTTGAAATGGCACCTGGTGAGTCGACCCCTGTATGAACATAATACAATAATTATTGACTAAATTGTGTCTAACATTAGTTCACTAAAATATTTGGTGACGGTGTTCAATACGATTTACCTCTACATAATCCACCAGTAAGCGCCCCAAATCCGGATTTGTTGTTGTTAATAATACGTTCCGAAGATCTCTAAATCGTTTAACCTTTTGCTCATAGAGGATCGTTTGGTAATCCACATCGCGCTCGATTAGTTGCAATTCCTGTCGTTTCAGCTCCATCCTAAAGACATGTTGAAAGTTTAGTTATGCAATACTTTCATACAAGCAGGCGTGTGTTAGCATGTAGCAGCTATTTTCTAATTTCAAATAAGCGATCTCCAGTCAACCGTACAGTCGTGATGATTACCGGATAGTTTGGTGAACAGACCACCAAGGGCGCGATAACGCTTAATAACACTACACCATAAAACCAAGAGCCACTGTATCATTATTTAGAATTTTAGGTAATTGTCATCGCTGTGCAGGCTCACCCCATGTGTATTGCTTGCAATTGGAATATTTTTCAATGTCATTGATTCAAGTGATGTAAGCGAGATGTATACAGGGTGAATTTTTCAAGTGGGCGTTGATGGCAAAATCCGAAACTATGAGGTATAACGAAAAATACTCAAAGGAGTCTCGGCGGGCCCGAGACTCCTTTGAAACTACATCATTTCGAAACTGCAACATTGGATTTTCGAAAAACCAATATTCCTAGCCAGGAATCGAACCCGTTAATTTTGAAAAAAGAAACACTGTATTATTAGACCATTCGATAGCGTCGCTAAGAAGGATCAATTTCTCAGAAGCAATGGCATTCGGCAAACTAAAGGAAAGAGCTCATATTATAAAGCTGAAGAGTTTGTTTGTTTGAACGCGCTAATCTTAGGAACAACTGGTTCTAATTAAAAAAATATTTTAGTGTTGGATAGCCCGTTTACCGAGGATATAGCCTATATAACATCACGCTACAACCAATAAGAGCGCAGTAGCAATGAGAAATGTTGTAAAAACGGCGAAAATTTACTCCTGTGGGAGCTTCCGTTGCATGCGCTGCGCAAACGGTTAAAATTACGCAACAATCATCTACGACTGAATTGTTCCTCTTAAAAAGTTTAAAAAATATCCGCGATAGCATCCTTAAAGGTTAACTCCCTATAACCTTTTTTTATGGTAATCAAATTTGTTCTAAACTAATGCATTAATAGGGATGGTGTTTTTATATACTAATATCCTCCTCCCATCCTCTCTCTCTGTTGTGACGCAGACGAAGTTGCGTGGGGCAGCTAGTTTTTAATAAAATACGAAACATTATGTAACCAGTTAGTATTTATCTACGAAACGTCGAACAAAATCACTATTGTCGCCAATTCACTTCACGTTCTTTTACCGCAAAGAGATGATAAAAATGAAATACGAGTAGATTGATGTAAAGTCGACTGCCCTGCGGAATCAGCTCATTAAAATTTTCCTTTAACTCAAACTCAAAACATTCATTTAAATTGGACTATCACAGGCGCTTTTGAATGTCAAAGAGAAAAGGATGAAGCTGCAGTCCCAGTCAAAAGCTTAGTAAATTGTGAACGTACTGTAGTTGGCCATTGGGTAGATGGAGAAGAATCATCATTCATGTTGAGATTATACACGTAAAGGCCGTTTTCACATTATTCGATAACGATAACGACACAATATCGCTGTACTGGTAGTTTCATTTATCCGATGTCAAGACGACATTAACTAACAGCTTGTATGCGTTATGCCACTGAGCAGTCTGTGCCTAGTCGCGTCCCGCCAGCCACTTACATCGTTACAAAATTCATACATTTTACTACCAGTCCAACGATATTGTGTCGTTATCGTTATCGCTTAGTGTGAAAACGGCCATCCTCGATACAACAGAAATTAAAATAAACAGTAGCAGCTAAGTGATGACCACTCCCAACTGACAGTGCCCGTTTACGAACATGATGCATTCAGTTCAACCATCTAGAAGGGAACTAAAAAATCTGGCACGTACCACCATCAGCGAAACGTTTAAATGGGCATGACATTCTGTCTTAAGTTTACCGTATGTCATTACTTCCCAGAATTTGAACCTTAGTAGCACGACACTGTCGAATGGTGTAATAATAGTGTTTTTTTCTCAGAATCATCGGGTTCGTTTCCTGGGTAGGAACACCGATTTTTCAGAAATCCAATTATGCAGTTTTAGAGTTTATCGAAATCAGGCCCGAGACTCCTTTGAGAATTTAACGCTTACTCTTATAGTTTCGGATTTTGACATCCGCGCCCAATTGACAAATTCACCTGTGTACAAAACATATAATGCTTTGCTTACTGAATTAAATACTAGTTCGGAAAAGTATTTTGGCTCATTATATTTTTTGTATTGACCTTTTGCTTTAGTTGTTATATCGCACAGCATTTTATTTCCATTTCAACCCCGCAGGTATTTTATCATTAAATTCTTTACCATTAAGATGTTAGTTTTCATTAAAGTAAACCGGACAACTTTATTTGACGAGATAGATGTCTATAAAATTTTGCATTATGCAAGCTATAAACATTATTACATACTGAATGCTAAAAATTCGCTTCTCAAAATATTATAATTGGAATTAGAACGCGCTCCGCTTATAAACACTCGCCGATTCATGACCACTCTCATACTTCATCATATCAAACAGAAATTCCCGGTAAAATAACACAGCGTCAATTATTATTACTTAAATATATCTCAATTTATATCATGCGTACAAATTAATATGGAGAAGAATCTTATCATTTCAAACCTGAGGTCCTGCTGCACACAAGCATCGCAGAGAGTTTCAACTACTTTGGAGCACTCCGCTTTCCTCGCTTTGCTTGGCCCGGCTGGGAACAAAATAAATACGCGCCAAGCAAATAACATTAGCTATCCTAAGTTTATTTTATTACTAGGTATATAAATATGAGCAAAATGCATTGAACTTATTAATTGTGATACGGTTATAAGAAGTTGAACTTAAACAAACGCAATTTTTATAAACAAAGGATTACTATAATTTATTTATTTATTTAACACTTCAAGCACAAAAGTACAGAGGCGGACTTAAAATTGGAACTATTCACTATTCCACTGCAAACTCATAACGTTTGTTGAGTTGTTGTCACCACCTGAACAAAGTTAAATAAATAAATATACAACATAATAAATTAAAACACGATAGCTTCACTTTACGTGGTGTAATTAGTCATGAAAGCATCAAATTTTTTTTAGTCATCCTTGGTTTATCAAACCCATGTATAAATGAGTTTAAAGGTATATCTGATTTTGAACCAAACACAAACGTATGCTTTTTAGAGCCTATGTAATCGTTTAAATATAATAAGTCTTAGATTATCCTTATTCTTGGATTACCTAGCCGCATCGAAACAAAATGCACTTTTGTCCAACAAAATTGAGATAAACTGAAATTTTTACATAAACATTTTAATCAGATTTTCTTTTTATGCCTGGTCTTTTTCAAATTCTGTTGGGGTTGGCTGCTAATCTAACCAGATGGATCAGAATACAGTATATACATACAGCGACCGTCTAATGATTTGTAAATTTACGGGGTTCCACGACGCCCTTAGATAAGATGGGTTTACAAATATGTAATATAAAATTAATTGAAATAAGTACTGGTAGCACTTATTTCTATTAATTTTATATATATTTTTTTAATTTACCACATTTTCTACGACATAATTTTATACAATATTATGTTTTTTTTCCTTGAAAAGTATTGCTCCAAATTATCTGTGGTACGATTTTCTATTAATTACAATATTTTTATAATTTGAAGACGATCGTTCTACATCCACTTAGGACAATACGAAGCAGTTAACATAGTTTTTCAATACACGTCCTCATTTGGGGGTGAATGTTTATAATATCAGCAAAGACTTTCCGAAATATAATCTGTTATATTGCCCCATACAATACCTGTTTATATAGATATTTTGCTTGACTAATAAAACCAAAGTTGTAATGAAGCTATGAAGATACCATCAGTGAACAGATTCTGACATTGATAGCTTATATTTCAGAAACGTGACGCTTTAGAAAATTTGTCTACAAAACATGTTTGTCGTGGTAAGTTAGGCCGGTCAGGCTTCATAAAAAAATCTTTCAACCCGTTATCGATTTAATATGTTATTTGACAAATTAACTATTACAGTTTTTGTAATATAAATGTAATTTAATGAAGTTTTCATTAAAATAAAGAAATAAATTAAATTAATTATATTAATAAAATTAATTTATTTATATGTTTTTATTTTTAATATATAAATTATGCGGCGCAACCGTTGGCATCGGGTGTTTTTGAAAGTGGTATCAAAACGTGGGTACTTTTTTGTACGTATTTTTTATATTTGAGTATGTTTATGATTTTACAGTTAATACAGATCGTTGATTGAGTCAGGTTGCTGCCGTGAAGTTCTGTGACGCGGTTTGATACGCAATTTCACATTATATTTTAAATAGTTTTAAGTCATTTTTCGGGATCCCGCACTCTTAATGTATTTTTTATAGAATTAAAACGAAATGCCTGTTAGATAGGTTTATTGAATAATTTCATCGAAGGCTAGCTAAACCTTTCCTGACCAATAATTGCATATAGTTCTCCCTAAATTCATTAAGCTTGCAACAACCTCCGAAGAGGGAAAAAGATCTGTACGAAAGTATTTCCATTGAATTGATAAATGCAAATTTCGACATTCGTTTAGTAAGCCTTCGACAAAACTATTCAATAATCACTAACACTATCTAACATGCAAGTTGTTTTAATTCTATAAAAATACATTACTCTCAATGTTATTTTATTTTATGTGCAGGATCCGCACGCTGCGTGATTGCAATCTCTATTTTTTCATATTATTGTTTTATAACGCTTATCTATGGATTTTGTTACTCAATAACGAAATTCATAAACCAATTTTTTTTTTGAATAAATTTAATTTATTTAAAAACCTAATTAAATAAATGTCGAATAAACAAATAGGAATTATTTAATAGATTACGACACAGTCATAGTTATAAAAGGTAATGACACGCCGTCGGCTTGGATGTTAGTCCAACTCAGCTGCAATTGAAAACATTGTCAAGTCTGACCACTTGTATCTAAATGTACTATTTTTGAATACTGTCGACCTTTCAAGATTTGGCAGTTCGCGCTGTACGGACTCACGTACTTTTGTGAGATTCAAAATCAGATACATAATTTTAATTATAGTTTGCTTGAGTTCAAATATGCATTTCTTACTAATTAAATCTATACCATTGTGATTTTGTTAGTGTTAAAATGCGAAATTACGCAAATGCATATTATAATGCATTCATGTGTTCAACAAATTTATTGCTTAAAAATATATATTTGGCGCATGAAGATAGCATTTGAAGAACATATTTTATATGAATACAATGAGGTAGTTGGGTGTTATTTAAGTGTGCAATTATATAAAAGAATCATAATGAATAATTTCAAGAAACAAAGAAATGTGGTGATTAAAACTTCACAGTTTATGCATACTAGCAGTCTGTCATTTCAAAGTTGACTAAGGGAAGGCAATAATAGCTTCATTTTAACATAATCTAAATAAAAATAATAAAGAGGAAATATTGCTTTTTTATACGAGGTTATCTATGAAAGTACTTTAGATCCAATATTACAAAATGTATGTCACGAATAGAAAGCTAGTGGTATACCACACGGACAAGTCGCGGGCGAGAAGATGGTTTGTCGTCTTTATAGGATGAACAATAAAAAAATTTGGTAGCAATATACTGATAACTGTTGCCTGACCATATTGGCAATTTTTCTCTTTAGTTTTCTCAATATTGAAATAGGCCTTTGCCCAGCACTCAAATAAGCTAACAAACAAAAATATTGAAATACCAATTTTTTACCAAACCGAATGAAATAATATACAAAGGACTAAGGGACTTTTGAGCACGTGATTTGACATATGCTATATGAAAGCTTCAAGGATGCACCCAATAAGCCCGGTATGTCCAACAAATCAAGCGCAATGCTGATTTTATAACAGGTATTTTATTTACGGAAAAAGCAGTCGATTAGACGTATTTCAAACGAAAGTTCACTTTGTGTGCCATTACATTCTTTAGCAGCTAAATTTAACCGGTGTCCTATCAGTTTTAAGGCAATTATTTTGCGACCATTTTAGCATAAGAACGACCTTTCTGAGACAATTTTACAAAACGCTCTTAATTTCATTCTACAACATCTAAATTAAAATGCAGTCAATAATGTGTACCACTTTTTTTACGTTAAAGGTCATTTTTAAAACATTGCTTGCCTAATAATATACGAGCAAACCTGTACATATATCAGTTGTATCAATTTTATGCTGACATCGACGCTCAGAGAATGAATAAAATATAAGTTTAGTTAGCGATCAATAGTCGCATAGCATCGTTTAGGCTCATAGCAAAAAGACTTTATTCGCCGCGAATTGTTCATTTATCAGTTTTGGGTGTTTGTGCTTTCTTTCTGACTTTCAATACACAAATTGAACGCAATAACTTTAACAATTAAATGTACCTTTGCCGTACAAACTATATTATTTTTTAAGATAATTGATGATAATTATATATTTTTGCAATATGCACTTAAATGCTTTAAATTAAATAGTATTATTTTGCGTGTTTTTAACCTGGACATCATTTAACCATTCGGAAGATCTAGCCATACTTTAAATGTACATTGTTTAGCACTGCTGTCCCTCCACTTCATTACATCTATAATGTCTGTACATTGAAAAAAATAAATAAATGGGAGTCCTTTATTCGAGCTACAGAAGCCAAAACAACAGTTTTTAGTTTTTTTGTCTGTCTGTCTTTCTGTATTTGTACGCGCATCACGCAAAAACTACAGCATGGATTTGAACGCAGTTTTCACCACTTTACTGCTAGATGCTTAACTTAAAATATAGGCTACATTAGATATAGTTTTGGACCCGATAGATGGCGCTGTGCAAAGCAAGGGTGGGTCGCTAGTTTATTAATATTATACATGGAGAACACTGGCCTGCACTTTCCCGTTTACATCAGAAATAAAGCATACAATGCACAAGCGACCGAAGCGAGCTCGAAAATTTTTGTAAACTGGGTCAAAAATACAATATTAGAAATTATGCAGAAAATCTTATAGATCACGAAAATGTAGTATGCAGGAGCGACCGAAGCGAGCTCGAAAAATTTCGCACCAAGTCTCAAATAGGGTAGAAAAATCTTTAGAATTAAAACAATGTAGAATGCAAGTGCGTTTGAAGTGAGCTCGTAAAATTATGAACCCCGCCTGGAACAGAATGGGTTTGCTCCATACAGAAATAAGAATAACTTTGTCAACTTTCGTAAAAGAAAGAAAAACTTTGCCAGAGCGAGCAAAGCGAGCTCGAAAGTTTTCCGCGGTCAGCAGACCGTAGGTTAGGAACCAATAGACTAGAGCTTGAATTCATTAAAAATTACGGAAGCAAACAGTGTTGTCTCAATTTTTCCGATTTTCCAGGTGGTCCCCCTCGATTTAACTGACTTTGCCTGACCACCTTGAGCTTCTCTGACTTTTCCTTGACTTTACAAAATGTGGACCACCTGAGAACTCATTTCAAAGCCAAAAATATTTAATATTAAGGAATAATGGTATAAAAATGATATTTTAAGGCTTTTCAACACAAATAAATAATAAACAAAATTAATGATGAAATAATATTCACAAAGAAAACTGAGAAAAAGTATAGGCCAGCAACCAATCCCAAAATTTTTGGCACCCAATGACAGTACTGCTAGTAAGGATCAAATCCAGCAAGAAATTTTTAATCAATTCAGTTGTTTTAGTGAATAGACTGGTTTTTGTGAATAGGCTCTCCAAAAAACTACTAATGCTGTTAACACCTAAATTAATGGAGCCATTTAACATTTTTTAACATCTGAAAGCACCTTGTGTGAATTTAATCAAACATTAGTTTGGAAAAAATAATAATCTGTCATGGCCCAAAAATTACGAATTAAATAAAATAAAAAAATGTGACAGTACAAACTGTGACAACAAATTAGCACGTTAGTAGACGAACTTGTTACAATTTATCAGAAACAAAATCTGTTGCACGCACAAACTGATTATGTAATGATTGTAAAAGGGACATTGCATGTCACAGTAAATCCATAATTAAATTTAAGGTATTCAATAATATTGTGTGCTAAGTATTCGCGCATGCTAGAATGTTTTAATGTGATTTTAAATTTTCTTGATCTTAATATTGAAAACAATTCAAGTCTTTTTTGCTTTTCGCTGAGCAATGAACTCCTTTGAATTTAAATCATCTAATCTGCCCCATCCCTCAATAGCAATAAGATTTATACCAATGGACTGCCTTTATATTTGTGTAATTATAAATTTGTTATTAGACTACTTGGATGAACTGCCAGTTTCTGATTTGATTGTTTGAATAGAGAACTAGTCAAACTCAATTAAAGGTAATTCCTTCAGTGACATAAAGCACTTGAAATTCAAAATGTATTTGACAAGTCCTACCTTTAATTACTCAATTCAGAAAAACGCATTAAATTAAACTAAAAGTAGTTTTTTTTTTTTATGTGAAGGCATCCCGTCTTCTACACTCAGTAAGTATAGTAGTAAAGCAAACAAGTATAGTATAGTTGTTTGCCTCGAAATGTAACTTGTAATGTAAAATCATATTAATAAATACATTAAAATTGCATTGGTTTTTATCTTATGGCTATAGGAAGATGGGGTAAATTCCCATACCCATTTCATTCAGTACCCATTATTCTTAAATATTGGACTTGAAACTTTGGCAAAAAAATCTGTTTATTAATGTAGCAAGATAATTACCCTCATAAGATCCTCCAGCTCGTTTGATTGCACCACTTTTGTTAGGAATTGTACATGTAGGAAATGGAGGTGGAGGCCTACTTGCATCAAACCTGTAATGTTTACAAAACATATTGAAATTAGTAATTCCTTTTTTTAATAGCCTGAGCTGGGCAGATGCTAAATGATGTTAATATTGATTCATTATTGAGTTTACTATACTATTTAAGAGGCCTAGTATATTTCGTCAGTGTTTTTTACAAATTTTGTGTTCTTATTCTGAGAAACTGAAAGACTTCAACCACTTTTTCTTAAGTAGTGGAGAATAGTTATTAGTGTAGTTAATAGGGATATCCATTTTCCCTATTTTTTGTTATCTATTTATATAAAGGCAAAATTTTAGAGCAAGATTTTCCTAAAATGCTCGATAACTTTTCGAGCGAATGGATTGAACCATTGTACACAAGCAGACGAAATAAAATATTATATGATATGTCTTAAATAGTGGTTTAGTTCATAGTGGCTTCAGAATTTAGAAATATGAATGGAATATCTATTTAAAAAATCCCATTCTAAACCATAAAACTACTAAAAATGCACAGAATTAACTGTAAATTTCTCCTTACCACATTAATAATATTTTGTAAAATTTATACCAGAAATACCACTACTTCATAATAAATTAAATTTCATATAATAACAAAATGTATAAAACTTAAAATAAACGTAATTACAACAACCAAATTGCTACATAGTGCGACGCCTCGGCTGCTTGAACTCAGCACCGCAGTACTACTCAACAATTTTGTGATACACAGAGCATAAACGCACGCGCGTGCCCTCCACGCCAAGCCACGATTTTTTCCTACCGTTTTGTCACATATTTGTGTCGTTTGGCGTACAGGGCACGCGCTAGCTTGTCATAAATGTGACTATAGCGGTCAAAAGATTAAAGTACAGACAGAGAAACATCAAGCTATACATATCCAGTATAACCTGACATCCCTTTGCATGAGCTTCCCCATCAATGAGAGATCAGCTAAATTTGCCTATGCATAGCTTGATTGGTTGTTGTGCATACTCAAAATACAACGATTTAATCAGATTTACAACTACTTACATGGGCAGTAGAGGAGGCGGTGGCTGACTTACTGGAAACATTGCAGGTGTGTTGAAAGGAGGTGGAGCTGTAAGAGAAAACTAATATTTTAATATCACTCCTAACAGATGGGAGAAATGTAGCAAACCCGATGGCATGCATACACCTCTTAATATTATACAGCAACCCACCCTAGATTCACCAAGTGATCTACTACAATTCACAGTGTAGTTTAGATGATCTAAGCGGTCAGAAACTGATTCTAATACACAGTATATTTTGAAAATACTTGCAACAAAATAAGTAAAACAGACAACTATCAAAAGATAAAGCTAAATTATCAATAATCCTTTTCCAGCAATGGACTGCATTGTGAGAGATATTATGGCTATTGTAAATGCCTGGCATTCACATTTTAACCGGTCATTGTGAAAATTTTGATCATCTACAGTTCCTATGAGCCTTTCATCATCAGCCTACAACAGCTCACTGCCGAACATAGGCCTATGTTCCGCAGTGGGATTTCCAACTCCAATTGCAAACTACTCAGCTATATTCTCGACAATTCTTATCTACCCACTACCAGCCACCCTGCAAAGATTGTTGTTCCACCTAGCCTGAGGGTGTCCCACCTTACTTTAGCCGATTAAAATTGTCTACTTAAGAACACCCCAACAGTCATTGGTTCCACAGCAAATACTTTTTTTTTACATATCCCCACACTAAGAATTTC
The DNA here is from genome assembly GCA_963576755.1 of Noctua janthina. NCBI lineage: Eukaryota > Metazoa > Arthropoda > Insecta > Lepidoptera > Noctuidae > Noctua > Noctua janthina. Next base: position 13,816,338 of record OY755050.1, on the reverse strand, counting down.
TTGTATTGTGGGTGATACAAACATTTAAACTCACATGTAACACAAACAGCCAGACCCGGAAAAACTACCAGCAGGATGCCACACAAATATTTGGTCTGTGAGGGAATAGAACCAGCAACTTGCAGTGCAGCTGTCAGTCACTCAGCCACTACACACCCATTACAAAGCTCGCTGGAATTGAACCGCCGAAACTCAGTGCAGCAGTCAATCACTGAGTCACTACACATCCGTTCGATAGCTCGCTGAGCGACCTTGATTTATACCCGCCATACCATGACTGTTCACATTTTGGCCCCGTAAGTCATAGACCGGCTGCACACATCATTTTTTCAACTAGATTTTGACATTGACCAAGATCTCATCTATTGCCGTCAATCGCGTGCACATAACAAAAACTCGATCAATAGATTGTTCCAGAAAGTAGCAGTTTCTCGCGATGTGGCACACATTGTGACAAAAACTAAGGCAAAAATGGAGTACCTGAAAATACGGGTGGTGCCATCCTAACTGGTGCAGATGTGGCTGGAGGTGGCGGCGGTGGCGGCGGTGGCGGAGGGGGCGGCGGCGCTAGCAGCGGAGGCAGGGGTGCTGGAAGTGGTGGCGGCGGCGCGGCACCGCTCGGCGGCAGCGGCGGTGGAGGCGGTGGCGGTGGGGCCTGCATGTACTCGCCCACATACGTGTTTATCTGTGCAGTACTCATTGCTGCATATCTTTCAGCCAACGCTCTAGGTATCTGGCCTGTAGTCAGAAACAAATTCTCTTCCTCTCTTGAGGTATGCAAATATGTGCAATCTGGCCTGGTACAACCGGTTCTGTTTTGGTAATCGTGACAAAACTTTAAAATATCTTTCATAGATTCGATTTCTAACTCATGACGGAATTTGCATTGAGCGCCTTTCGTACAAATACCCCACACGAAATCGCGGCATTTTTTAATTTGTTGGTCAGCCGATGGTGCACATTGTAATACATTGGCGTTCCTAATCCGCGGGTCTGTTGGTGCCGATGACTTAATATTCTTGTGGATTACCGCCGTCGTCGTAAGAGCCGCCGTTGATGGCACTTTCTGTTGCGGTAAAGGCGGCTGGCGGCCATTTTGTTGATTATTATTACTCATGTACTGCAAAACAAACTTGTGTTATTTTTACAGAATCACAAAAAAAACGATATCTCTTGGTATTACAACAACATTCAAAATACGTACCGTCGTATGTGATCGCTGCTTTAGTGTTAGCTCATATAAGTTTTCGAAAAAAATACCTCCACTTCCAGCACAACAAGCTCACCGTCTTTTTGCACTCTTTAGTAATTTAGGCGTGGTAAACATTGCAATTAGTGCGCGCCTTTCGCACAATATATATGATTTTAAAATTCATGTAAACCTGACGCAAAAAGCAAAAGCTGACTGCTAGATACAAAAATGAAAACCCACAAAAACATGAATTTGTACAAGATGGAGCATTGGGACCATAGATCAAGACCACCTACTTTTTATATGTCTATGCCACCAACCGACACCAGACCATAGAGTATAATATAATCACTAGCTTCCATAGAGTAATAAGCTACCGAGGCAGCAATGAAAAAATCACTTAAGATAAGGTAAACACATACAGCCAAGGACTTAATTATAACTGAACTGAGCACTCTTCTGATCCAGAAAAACGTGACGAAAGAGATATTTATAACAGAAGCGTTTGTCTCTTTCTAATAGGGTAACCAAGCATTTTTATAACAAATAAGAAACTTCGTTTTGACAGTGATAATTTGTGTCCGGTCCAACACATCAACGGTTACTATAAATAGTGAAATAACAAAAAAAAATAAGAATGTTGTTGGAAACCGTGCTTTTTCATGCTCTTTTTCCGTTTGCTCTGTAGAACTGGTGTTTGGGTATTAAAATGGAGGAAAAAACTAAAAGCGTGTGACAAACATTTATTAAAATCAATCATGGCTAAACAGAATCGTTTTGTGGAGTTTACGCCGTAAGCCAATCTTACTGCCTAAGCTTTGCAATGCATTACATTTCGCATGATGGAGTATTCTTTAATTTAAAGTTATAAGGTCTATATTTTTATTAAATAGTTCAAATAACTTAATTATATTTACATTATAAACAGACTACAAATAGAACTAAACTAAAGATAAAAATAAGACTAAAAGTAAGAAAATATAAACATCTAAACTACGACAGCAATAGGACACTTAGGCGTCAAAATACTCCTCCGCATCGCTGTGATCAGGAAACGTGCCCAGAAGACGTAATAACCAATGCTTTTACCAGTTATAACTGATGAAACGGATAAAAAACGGATTATTATAACGAGATATTATAATTCGTGTGGTTTTTCATCCGTTATACATTGGATAGAATGTGATGGACTAATGAGATGATTGAGTCTTGTATAAAATAAAACATTTGTTTTAATCGCCTCAAAATTTTGTGTTTACTGGTATTTCGAAATGAACAGGCACTCGGAAATAAATAAGCCAAAATAACATCTCCATTATTTTAACTCATTAGAATTTTCTCTGAAAAAAGCTGTAAACCGTAATTAGGCAAGCATTTATTTGTTTGGATTTGGTTTGTTTAATAAATTAATTTATGTAAGAATTTAACAGTGAAAGTGCGAAGCGGCGAAATTTGTTTATTCGATATATTTAATTCAACCAGCAGTTCCTGAGATGCACGTTCAACCAAACTAACAAACTCTTAAGCTTTATAATATTAGTATAGATAGCGTTATTCATATCGTTAATTTTAAAAAAATATTTTTTCCGTATCTATATTCTAAATTCTGTATAATCCGTTTGAAATAATATTAATAAATTAGTGTTTACTTTTGTTATCTACGCTAAAATCTTACTGGCTTAGTGCACAAATCGTGCAAAGCCAGAAAATAAAGGATTCTAACACAATTGACACACAAAGTTATTGGTAAACTCACGTTTATTTCAGTTTACTGTTCACAATATACTTATATTATATAGCGATAAAGAAGCTTCTACAGTACGAAGCCACTGACAATAATAGTTAACTTATTAAATGGTTACATTTTGAGTAATGAGTCACGAACACTAATATGTACCTTGTTATACACTTAGTAAAATCCAATAGCGTTTTTCTCATGGAATTATCCAAAATGCTACGTCATGAAAACATAAAACGTTATCTATTAAAGTAGGAGAAGATCACTTAGAAATCGCTTAGTGTATAAGTTAAAGACCAAGTAATAAATGAGGGCCCGGGCATTATGAAACATTGCCTGCTGCAATAAACGTGCCCACTTACTGGGCCCAAACTGTAACATTTTGAAGTATCATAATACAAATAGAAGAAGAATCTTGCTAAATGCCAGGTAAATTCAGTTTAATGTACATTGTAAATTTACATAGACGAATACTTAAATTGATAATGGTAGGTACAGACAAACAGTGATGACACATAAATAAATAAGCTCGTATCGTACCTACATACCTAACATATAACACATACTATTAATTAATAAGTTGTACAGCCAAGGAATTACTAAAATGTTAAGCACATTAAGGTTTATTTAACTTCACACAAAATGTTTAAAAATAAGGTATTTTTAAACATTTTGTGTGAAAATGCAGGTATGATCAGATGACATCCGCCCGCTTTGAGTAAAAGAATTGTGTTGGAAAATTGCTTGACGTTTTCGATCCGTGACTTTAACTCGTAACTACAATGTAATGACTAGGTGACCAAGGGAAATGACTAGGTTCTTAAACATACATGAAGTTATTGATTTATTCTTATTCTGGTCTGTACAATTCTGGAGTTATATGGAAACAGATTTTTGACATCAATTTATTTATTTCTTCATAAATACATCCTCAGTTCATTTATCCAATATTTCAAAATGTATCCTATATAATCAGATGAGAATCAGTTAAATAATTAACAACACAGGCGAGTTGCAATAAAAGGCAATCCCATTTCATCATTCATCTGTCCAACCGGGTAAAGGTTGGATTTAGTTAGTATATTTAAATAAACGAACCATAATCCGCTTTTAGCTTTGCCGTAGTCGGGTAAAAAGACTGACTAGTAAATCAATTTTTATATTAATCATATTTTTTTTGTTTGTGTCAATCAAATCTTTTTTTGTCTAAATCAATCTATTTTTTTGTCTTAACCAATTTGTTTTTTTTTTTGTCCTTAAACGTCAATTATTCTGTTTCTTCTTTATATACGGGCTGGCTTGTTTACAGTGATCCAATCCCTTTTTTATATTTTAGAAGCCTTCAAGGGTTAAAAGATAAAGCAAAGCACGTTGGTCCCGGGTGTCATTTGTAGATCTTTGACAGTCGTTAGGTTGTCAGTGGCCCAAAAAGTCTGACAAACAGTCTTACCAAGGGGTCTCGTATTACCCAGTACTAACTGGGTTATGGAGGTCAGATAGGCAGTCGCTCCATGTAAAATACTGATATTCAGCTGCATCCGGTTAGACTGGAAGCCGACCCCAATATAGTTGAAAAAAGGCTTGGCAGATGATGATTCCTTCAAGGGTTTTTCGAAACACCCCATGTAAGTATTTCCAGCGATTACGGGTATCTTCAGAGCTGGTGTAGTATATTCCTGTATCTCCCCATAAGTGTTTTAAAACACTTTCAATTTTACAGTTGCATATTTTTTTATAAATGTCTATCTACCTACTTACATTAGACAGCCTAACATCTCTCTCTCCTTTCTTTCAGTACATGAAGTTTGACCACAATTTATTTTTGCCTGATAGGATTTCTCTTCATCAAAACTATCGAACTTTCATGCCATCAACTATTCAACCGAAGGCGAATTTTCAAGTCAAGACCAAATCAAACGGTTTAGGCTGTCTGTCAGTAAGACAAATTAGGACGTTTTTAATACCCACGCGACCCGCCCATGCCTCACACGGATGGGTGCAATGGAAACATGACAAAACATCGAGCTTTATATGCGGCAACAGCGCCCCTACTGTGTTAACTGCCGCCGAATCGTAATACGAACAATCACGTGATTCTAAAGTATAATACATATACACCGTGACTTTTTAGTCATCTTACAAAGGTCTTCCACTCAATGAACCCGACATAAAATAGCTCTAGGAGCGAGTTTTTTTTATATTCCATAATAGGTACAAAGAAAAATAATAATAAAAAAATAGAATAAAATTATGAAACATCCTTCTTCTGCTTTGTTAATTATGTTAACGTGTCAAACGGGAGATCTATACCTACCCAGCACTCGAGTCCAGTAGATCATCGCTCGCAACAGGGTGTTTAAACTACGTGATGCGTCATAATACTGAATAATATTTTTAATTTTATATTATTAAAATCTCATAAATACCTATTTTTTTTATGAATGTTTAGCATTCATTGGATACATGAAGTGGGCTGTAGTTGTAAGACGACTAAAAAGTCATGGTGTATATTACATAAGATTATCATAACCAGATTATTTATTTTATCAGACGTACGTTTACACTACTAAAATGAAAGATGTTGGAAAACACATTATATTCTTCAGAGACAAACATACACTACTGAAATTACACTAATGAAATTTGGCACACGAAGATGACAGATTAACAGGAATATTCGTCAAATTGAACTTCCTATTGTTGCAGACGATTAAAAACAGGCGCCTAATAGTACACAAACATGATGTTTACACTTAGGTACTTAGACCCACAAATATTAAATATAAGCGGTGAACACTACTACAACCTACGAAATAATGGGCGCGCCCGCCCGCGACTTTGTGCACAAGTACAGTTATGATACACATTGAAATAGAGATGACACTGATAATAAAGGGTTACGCTGCAACGAGGCAGTATTATACAGAGTGAAGTTAAATGGAATGAAGTTACCAAGCGAAAATCGACACACGTGATGAGTATTGAAATCTAAAATAATGATTTTGTTTTTCTTCAGGATCAATGACCGCATGTAGTATAATAAAATAAGACATCACCACTTTTGTAAAGTTTATAACAAAAAAAAACTAGTCTCCCGTTGGTCCGCCCGACCCATCACTCAATGGTGGTTCCTGTAAAAAAACCGGTTTATGTTAAATTGATACAACCCTGATAAAAACAACTTTTTCTTTAATTACTAGATGTGTAGGTAGCTACTACACATTGTCATCCGAACTTTTTGACGCCTGCATTTGATACTATGAACATATTTTTATTATTATTTTAGGTCTCTATAGTTAGTACCTAAATAATGTATTTAATGGGTGTGAAATACCCTTATCGAAGCCGAAAGGTACTTTTTCTCCCCGTCATTGCGATATTTTTTTGACAAAACATGCGCGAAAGGACATATGCGCGCATGGACTTTTGTGCGATTGGAGTTTTACACGAACGAATGTTTGCGCGTACTACTTGAGCGACTGGACAATTGCGTGACATAATGGCCACTGAGGTTTATTCTGTAGAGTAAACATAACATAACGCCTGCTATTACTTGAAGGTGGCCAAGTTGAAAAAAATAGTTAGGATCGCTGTTTTTTAATTCTTAATTTGAATGGGTGGTTTTTTCAGTGTTTTTTTTTTAATACTTAAAGTTATAATTTTAATGTTGAAACTTTAAATACCTCCACGACCCCCGTGCTATTCAAAGCATCCATCAGCAAATGTTTTAAGTGCTTTGGACATTACATGGAGTTCTACCGTGATTAACGTGATTTCACACCCCAAAAGTGTATCCAAGCAATAATTTTTGCGTAGAGTTATTTAATTTGATGTACAGAATGTTTGGTTGATGGCTTCGTGAAGGGTCCGTTTACACCTTATATTGTAAAAATGCTTTGATATTAAAGTGACTTATGAATATATTGTAAGGAATCTTATTTCAAGTATAAATGCGCCTTCCCCAAATAATTTGGGATAAGGGCAGCAGACTGATGTGACTAAAAGAAGAATCAAGAGAACACAAAAGAAATATTACAATATTAAAAACGATTAGGTACCTATAAATATTTGCTTAAAATGTATTCTTATTAACTCATGTGTAAAAATTGCTGCGCCCTTTATACGGCTTACAGGGTTCATGTCTGGTGCTGGCTTTAATATTGTTGTAATAAGTATACCTACCTACTTACCACATGAGTGCAACAAAAACTGAGCTTGAGTTTGAATCTGTAAATTTGTTTTTTTACGGATTTATTACCTCAATGTCCTCATGAATATTTGATTTCACTATGATGTATAATTCCGGACTTAATATTTTCTTAAAATTCACCTTCGTAGTTTTAGTTGTAATAAGTATATCTACCTACTTACCACATGAGTGTAACAAAAATTGAGTTTGAGTTTGAATCTATAAATTATTTTTTTTAAATTACGTATTTATTACCTCTATGTCCTCATGAATATTTGATTTCACTATGCTGTATAATTCCGGACTTAATATTTTCTTCAAATCTACCTTTGTAGTTTTAAAAACTGACTTTATTTTGTTGTAGACTAAATCTTGGTTTTCTATGTCCTTCTCGAATTTTTTCTGGTGCTGTTCGTACAAATTAACTCTGAAAATAAAATGAACAGTTTAGTCAGGCAATGGTATCTAAATAAATAAAGGACTTAGCCCGCTGGTACCGGATCGGAATCACTTTCAGTTTTACTACAAAGTGTGCGTACAGTAGACACGTAATCATAGAATACTGAATGTCTCGCCGTGAAATGGTGTTGTAGGTACCCATGACTTTGTAATGCCGATGTTGATTTTAAAAGAGTGTCCATGGAGTTTCCTGTATATACTTCTCCATAAAGATCTACACTTTAGAATAGGCAGCTTCAGTTCCTTCACATATATATTATAAATTATATTATATTACACACACAGTGCTTTGCTTATTGTTAAATATCTTTATTTCAAACTATTCAACACTAAAAAATTACTGACTCGGTTAATATTGTTTCATGATGAGGTAGATTAATAAAAAATACCTGTACCTACTAATTTTATTTTGATATTACATCTGGAAGCGGAGATATTTGATTTTTAATTTCTTACGTGCTACTGATTGTAGAAATACGGGTAGGTAGTCCGAAAATATAATTTGTAAGTGTTAGTTTAATAGATGATCTTTAAAATGTTATGTTTTTGTATCAATAATTTCGATTTACTTTGTTATATTTGTGGCGAATCAAGATAAACATAGTAACTTTCTGACTTAAACAAACGTTTTATCAATATTATTGCAATTTGTATGTATATTTGTTATTTTGTGTGCAATATAGAATAAGAATTATCTAGATTGAGGTGTAATACTAATCTGAATGGTTACTAATTAAAAGAGGAGAATTTAAAAAATGCCATTGGGTACGTCCGTACCGCCAATGGTATGCACTGCGCCAACGAATCATTTCGAGGATTGTTATTTATGTCTTACACATTTCTGTATTGAACCTAAGAAAACCTATACATACACCACTCGATACGGGGTGCAATTTTCATTCCCTTAATAATTAATGCAAAAGCTGTCCTGCATAAAACCAAAAAGTTACTTTCTGTATGAATGAAACAAACGGAAACGAAATTTTCTGCATTACACCTTGGATATGTTAGGTTCTAAGAAAAGTGCAAGACATTTCGAGCTTGCTTCGTGGCACTGAAGATGCACTTCTAAGCAATATGCTTGCCGACGATCATGATAGAGAAGGTGAAGAAGATTCATATCATTATTATTATTATAAGAAATAAGCAGTACCTATTTAGTCAGATATTATATGTTATTTTCCTGTGTTATCTACTGTGTGTACTACATAAATAGTAAAATAAATAAATAAACATTACAAACCTTCGATTTTTCTGAATACAATTTATGCAGAAACTGGGGCAGCGTTTCTTCTTTTGGGATGTACCGCCTTTCATCTTTTGAGATGGTCCGCCTGTAAATAACATTGCAAAGTACTTAAAATACAAAGCCAACGACCAAAATCATGTATCATAGCAATACGGGCAAAACCATAAAAAAACGTTAGAGCAACGATAACCTATTAACGCAATATGAACTACCTAAATACGTTTGACAAATTCGTCATATCGTGAAGTATTTTAGGTTTAGGAATGTTTTACCGCGGTGTTTAAAAAAATACGTCAATAAACAACAGCACATTTAACAGCAAAAAAATAATTGTGCATGAATTAATTTTATATTTTACTTTTAACATAATACTTAACATATTACATTTGAACAATAATGCAGTAAGGTGCTATTACCGTTGGAAGGCCCAGGCACGGGCTCATCATTTGCTGCTCGTTTATCACCAGCACTTGCAACAACTGGTGCTTGTTCCTGCTCGGGCGCTGGTGTTCGAGCAGGGACATTTGGCTCAGACCTGGCATGTGAAAAAACGTCATTTAGTAACGTATCATTATCCTGACCTCATCCCAATTTTATCTAAGGTTTCAGTGTGGGTGTGCAAAACTAGAAAACACGCTGCAAAACCAAAATCAAACCGTGCGTACGGGGTAAAGGACCGTGGGCATTTTTCTATGGACTTTGGGCGTAAGACCAACAGAATTAAAATAATGTTTCAAATAGTAGCTTACAATTAAGACCTCAATTCATTTTAAAACAACACATTCTAAGTCGCAACAAGTAAGTTAAGTTCTAGACGATTAGAAAAAATGCTTGCACGGACTGGACAGGTCCACTCAAATCTGTTAGGAAAAACGTCTATCCCAGATACTAATCTGTATTGTCCTAATATGACTTGACAAGATTATATTGGTCTGGACTTTAAAAGAGAAGTGTGACCTCTGAGTTTGTTATGGATGTTTCTTCTCAGAATATCGGATAGGACACCCAACCCATCTCGTATTTAAACACCAGTTATTTTGACGTGTAAAAGTGTATTACAAAACCAAATATTCTTTTTATTTTCATAATCATTTCATTTGATTTCTCCCTTTGACATGCTGCCATAATCAAATCTCCCTTTGATATGATGCTAAAGATGTTCTACGTTGTTGTCCGTATAAAATATTTGAATGTCTCGCAAATATAATTTTCTAAATCAGGCTCCATTTATCTATGTCTCCAATTTGATCTGTATCGAACGTCATGCGTATCGAACGCACCAGTATTTGTCCTATTGAATCGAGAAATTATTGAGCTCATCCGAAGAAACACGATGGTTGTTTGTTTGCCTCCCGTCAAGTCATTGTAAACAAAAACAAGGGAATTTTAAGATTAGACTGTGATTGTGTGATTTTTTAACATCAGTAAATCAGTTTCTAGTAAGTACTTTTTCTGACATACATATTAGCTAAACATTCGAAAGCGAAGCGAAAGAAATATTATACTACTTCGAGAAAGTATTTTGACAACATAATACGGAGTGGAAGGGACACCGACACGAAAACGGTTACCATGTATTCAGTACATCATTCTGAGCCCCCCACACATAGAAATTTTTCACCGGTGATTAAAAAAAAATCAGCTGTTCCACACATTTTTATTAATAACCGATGAACAATTTCTATGTGGCTCAGAATGATGTACTGAATAGTTACATGGTAGCCGTTTTCTCGTCGGTGTACCTTCCACCCTGTGTACCGAATAACCTTCCTTACTTTACTTGTTAGGTCATCGCACAGCATTTTATTGCCCCTACAAACCCACAGTCTATATTCAATTAAATTCTTTTTTAGCTTACAATATTAATATAATGACAAGCTGGTGTCTGCGCATTTATGAAAATCACGTAAGGCAAGAAATAAATATACCTGTGTGTGCCTTAGGCATACGAAAACATAAGTAAATTTATTCCTAAGTATGCCAAATGTGAAGAAAGAGTACCTAAGGATAGTTGGTCTAAATTGGAAATCTATAGGTTAACAATAGACAGTGTCCTGTCCGGTGGACTGCCAAGGGGTCAACATTATGCCCAGAGGGCAAGCAGACTATTCAGTAACCTTTTAATTATAAAGAATAGGTAATGCAAGCCACTCTTTTAGTAGGTATTGTTTGAAAGAACCGCCCCTAGTAGCCCAACCGCCGTAGATCCATTACATATCTCATGGGATAGTACGTGAAGTTTGAAGTCTACATTATATCGTAATGATACAGTATATTAAGTGAAATTCAATAATGAAAATTTTAACTGACATTTTATTATGCCTTACTAGCTTTTCGAAGTCGAAAATTACCGTTATGCGTGCGCTAGCGTAAAAAAAATGTCAAAAAAAAGTATCGGCTCTCAGCAATGAATAGGTTATACAGAATATTAAGGTGTCAGCTATGTAAAAAGTGTTTTTAGACCCTGTATTTTAGTCAAAATCAGAACGCGCTTCACTTATTAACACTCGCCGATTCAAGCACCTAACACATCGTCAATAAGTACTAGAGTACGGAGTGGACATATTAATTATTGATGGTTGTGTGTGTTGTGATTTGATGGTTTGTCCATCACGGAAATGAGTTTTCTGATGTTCATAAGCTCTAAGAAAAGATCAGTCGGATTGAAGAACAAACTCAGTATAGTTGAATTAGTCAATAAAACGTAATAGTGAACTGTTCAAACAGTTAGTTCAAATTATGATTTTGAACGATAGTAATTATGGTATCTGAAGTGAATAATTTCAACTACCTTTTGGAGGGCACTGTATGTCTCGGATCATTGACGCTAAATCATTATACTCCGATTTTCCGACCAGTGTAATTATATTTGAACCTAGCTGTGCCCCGTGCCTTTCGTCCACGTGAAATGATCATAAAAATATTACTTCCCTAATTCAATCGGATTGTATTAACAGTGTCAAGAGTTTTTTTTACGGAACCCTCTAAAATAAAAGTTACTCTACGTTACTCTTTATAAGAATAGCTATCAGCCAGTAAAAGCCCCGTCAAAATCGGTCCAGCCTTTTCGGACATTAGCCAGACTGACAGTCAGACCTACAGACAGACAGCCAAAAATTAAAAAAATGGTATGTTTTTTTGTTATAATTACCGAATATATTCTTTCATAGTATGCATTCAGTAAATGCTGTTATTTTGAAATTATGAACTGACACTTCAATTGTATTTATTTGTAAAGATAAACATGTCAAACCTGTGTTCCTGTAGAATACCATTTTCAGCTGGACTGCTGTGCTGCGTCACGTTGTTTTGCAGGGCTGGGAACAAAATAAAATAACTAAAAGCGCCAAGCAAATAAAATTAAGTAGCTATGCAAAGTAAATTGTAGTATTTTGTATGTCATGGATTGATGGCGCCATGGTACAGACGCCAAGCCCATCAAGCTACTAAAATCTGTCAAATTTCTTTAATAGATTTTCAATTTTATCGCTGCAGCATTAGGTTCTAGGTTGATTGGGAACAATTGACAGTTTCGGGTAGCTCGATGTGCTGGCGTCTGTACCTACAAAAGACAGTGCCATTTAACAAATTGTTTTGTAAAATGCCACCCATGAAGCGACATGTACTATGTATATGACTATGATGCAATTGCAAAAGCTGTTTTTTATTTTCGCTTGGCAGTAACAATTTGCATTTTTCAATCAAAATTGGAACAATACTATAGTAAAATAATTAATAAAATTACCTTGAAAAGGCCCCTGAGAAGGCCCTTGACCTGTAGCTTGCATATCACCTGCGGATCTTTGCCCAGGAATTCCGGCAGGTCGTACACCTAACAACTTGACGATCCTATTATGTAATGAATTTTTTATCTTAATTAACATGATATTCGTAAATTATATAAAATGGGGCATTATGAAAAAAAGACTTAAATTTATTTTTTAACAATAATTATCGCCCTACCGGGCTTGGTGGAATGTGAGAATTAAAGGGTGGGGTAGCCCCACGGGACACTTCCAAGATCAGTGATATCAAGCCCTCAAAGTAAATCAATTAACTTTAAAGCCAAGGTTTGTGACACTAAGGTCAAGGGCATTAGGCCAAGGTCGATTATCTTGATCCTAAAATTCACATTAATTTTCAAGATCCATATCCAAGCAAGGAATTTAAAAAAATAATAATAAGGAGGAGGTTCCTCTCTCAAGAGCCCTGACCACCGGTAGCCCGGACCCTGTTCCTGATACCGGTGGGCTACTAGTTTTTAGATTTTTAAATGTTTTTGTATATAAAAATGTAAATAATGTGTTAGGAAAAAAAATAAAGTAAATAATAATATAAATTTTATCACAATTACACAACAGCGTGTGTTATTGAGTTAAAAGTGAATGAGTTATCAAAAAAAATATTTCTTTGGGAAAGTTGTTTGTTAAATCATGAGAACAATCACGTGTTTAAGTATCGGTCATTAATTACCAGTCACGCTATCAAACGTTGCAGTTATAACTTGAGTGTATAGATTGCTATCTATTAATTTTATAAAGAAAACGTAAGTAAGTAATTTAGTGATACCCTCAAATTATAACATCTATCGATTAGACAGAGACCTAAAGATAAAGTGACTCGGACGGCAGTAATAACAATTTCATCGCAACTCATATGAGCTCGCTGGCTAGTACATCAAACTCGCGGTATGAGTATGACGACGTTCGGTGATGCCATGGTACGAATCCAAGTAGAAAAAATGTACTCTCAAAAGAGTTCATTTTTTCAACTTGGATTAGTGTTCTTTAGATTATTCGTAACGAAATCAGTGTTGTAGCACTGTAACATTTTAAAACTTTAGGGGTTAGCACATACTGACGCTGTGAGTTCCAACAGGGTGTAAACGGACGTTTCACGAAGCCGTCAACCAAGCATTCTGTACATCAAACTATGTAACTCTACGCAAAAATTATTGCTGGGAAACTACTTTTTTTGAGGTGAAAAATTACGTTTTACAGTAGGACTTCATGTAACGCACTCAAAACATTGTGCTGATGGATGGATTGAATAGTACGGGGGTCGTGGAGGTGTTTAAAGTAAATTTATAACATTAAAAACTTGTATTTAAAAAAAAAACTTGTGAAAAAGTTGGAACTTTGCCCCCAAATATCTCCGTAACTATTATAGAAGGTTCCCAGGTATGGTCTAAAACAAAAAGTTATCGCAATGAAGGGGATAACAAGTGGCTTTCGGCTTCATTAAGGGTCTTTTTACATCCTTTATATATCTAATATGTCAAACCTCATCTCATTTTGTTGCGCGTTGCTTGGTTCAGCTGGAAACAAAATAAATACACACCATTATATTAATTCGAAAGGAAACATTGTTTTTATCACTTGTCAGGAATTCCGTGATTGTACATGTAAAATACTTTGTTACCTACGTTTTTCAACCAAAATTGGAAATAAACTGTAATAAAATAATTAATTCAATTACCTTGCGACGCTCCTAGTGCTTGTTTTGTAGCATTATCTGTAAGGGGAACGAAATTAGTTTGCACCCCTATTCTGGCAATATTGTCGACCTGGCATTCCCTGTAATGTGATAAAAATGTTATGTAATTAACAAAATATGGATCTGATAAGTTAAAACGGGGGGCAACATACAAAATGAATCATTTGTGTTTTACCATTGAGAATGGGACCCGCCGGGATGTGAAAATTGTAGGATGGGATAACCCTACGTTTCAAATTTCATTAAAATATTCGTTCGTTCAGGATATTAGAATATTCGTTCGTTCTCGATGTATCGGCGGCTGGTTTCTCGCCATCGTCAAAGATTTTTTTCTAGCGTAGCGATCCTAACTGATCGGATGATTCGGGCTAAATAAATGTTATGGATTATTAAAGATAAAAACCTGTACCTGGGCGGTGTATGAGGTTGCTGGGACTCTGACATTATTCTGGGACCTCGGGAAGCCCGACAGAGCTGTGAACAAGTAAATGACTGTTGTAGCATTTATGTTATTGGTCAGCTGTTTTAATCAGCCATCGATTTTTAAATCGATGTCAAAGTCTCACATCCTCACACAGATTTTCACATCGCTAACAACAATGATTTGTTTTCAGAAAATACATGTGTTTGCATAGAGGGTTCTAAAAAGGTTTACATTAATGCTTAATAAGATTAAGTCAGAAAAATAGGACGTCAAGTTTTCAAAACATTTATATATTTTTTTTAAATTTTAACAGCGTACATTTAAAGTATTACACATTGCAAAGTTTAGCCTGTTTTTAATTCTGATTTGTATCCGTGTCCTTTTAAGTGAACCGACAGTAATCTGATAACTTATTATCCCAGAAACCAGGACCTGTTCTTCAAAACCTTTCAAATTTTACAATTTAAACAATAAACATCCAAGTGATTGCAGCAATCGGCCTGTTTTGCTGTCTTTTATTGAAGGTTTCGATTGTATATCTCCAAAGATCAGCATCAGATCTTCTCAAAATTTAAACGGTACCACCACGAAATAAAACAGTTCCAAAAAAAAAAATTCCATGTTGGTTCACAATCGGCGAAGATATCGCCATCATACAAACAAAAAAATCATTCAGACGAATTGATAAACTCCTCCTTTTTTAGTTAGGTAGCACAATACAAATCCAACAGGTTATATCCTAAAAGCAAAGAAAAAAAATAATATTTGTAAACTAGTGTTTTCTGGCGATATCCCTAGATGGCAGAAACCATTGCATCAACGTGGGCTTTGGGATGTTCACAGTTCAAAAAAACATCACTACTGTGCGTAGAGAGAATTACTGTCAATAAAGTATGTGCCTACCTGGGCATGACGACTTGACAGGTTGACCAGGTGGTGGTGACCAAGATGAAGTATAGACCAGGTGGTGGTGACCAAGTTGGTGAAACTGGTTCACATCGTAGATCAGGTGGTGGTGACTAAGTTGGTGAAACTGGTTCAAGTCGTAGACCAGGTGGTGGTGACCAAATTGGTGAAACTGGTTCTCGTCGTAGACCAGGTGGTGGTGACCAAGTTGGCGTAACCGGTTGTCGTACACCAGGTGGTAAGGGTGAAAAAGGTTCACATCGTAGGCCAGGTGGTGGTGACCAAGTTGGTGAAACTGGTTCACGTCGTAGTCCAGGTGGTGGTGACCAAGTTGGTTAAACTGGTTCGCGTCGTAGACCAGGTGGTGGTGACCAAGTTCGTGAAACTGGTTCTCGTCGTAGACCAGATGGTGGTGACCAAGTTGGCGTAACCGATTGTCGTAGACCAAGTGGTGTAGCTGGTTTTAGACCAAGTGGTGGTGTCAAAGTTGGGGAGACTTGTTCACGTCGTAGATCAAGGTGGCGGTGACCAAGTTGGCGAGACTGGTTCACATCGTAGACCAAGGTGGTGGTGACCAAGTTGGCGTAACCGGCTGTCGTAGACCAGGTAGCGGTTAGCCAGGTGGTGTAGCTGGTCCTCATCGTAGACCAGGTGGTAGTGACCAAGCTGCATGGCGAACCCGATTTTCGTCGCAGAGCAGGTGCTGGTGACCAAGTTGGCAAGACTGGTTCTCATCGTAGACCAAGTGGTGATGATCTAGTTGGTGAAACTGATTCTCGTCGTAAACCAGCTGGGGGTGACCAAGTTGGCGTAACTGGTTGTGTTAATTCTTTATAATCAATCACGTAAATCTTTTTATTTATCCTCCGTCACTTTCAACGCTTTCGAGCAGCATTGTTTATTCAGGCGTTGTCAACGCGTCTTCTCCTGGTTCTCCAAAATGTTTCTGTCGCAGGTTCTTGGACACTTTTACGGCTGTTGAAGGTACTTGTAGACCACTAACGACTGCCATAGAAAAGTTGGTAAAGTTAAAAACCCTCGACTTGTCAACATTCATTCCCTGCTTAAAGTTAGGTATCCTGCTGATTCCAGATGATTATGCAGCATTAGGTCAGGGTAACCTTGTAATAGCAATGAAGCTGATCACATCCGTTCAACACCTACAAAAGAGCTGATGATCTTAAAACGGCTGAACAGTTTTAAATCATAGCCAAGTACACAAAAAAAACGACACCGATTCACTTTTGGGACACAACAGCACACAAATGATACACACTTTTAACTTTTAACACCCCTCTTTTTTTGCGTCGGGGGTTATAAACAGCAGAAAATGGGTCCAAAATTGTGAACTCTACGGATGGGAGTGATGGGAATCTACGTACAAAACTTTACATGCGCGGAGGGCCCTGATATCACTAAACACGACAAAACAAAACAAATCTTAAATGAATTTTAATGCCTGAATTAAAACACAATTTATTTATTTTATTTATTTTTTAATGCATTCATTCATTGACTTGACACCCAAAACAACGAATAAATTGTTTTTTTTTTTTGTTTTATAGTGTATAGATATCGATACCAATCACATCTGTGGAATTTCACTTGCTTATTTTATTTGTTCCATTCGAGGCTACCGTAACTAAAGGAAAATCACCGATTTCAAGAGAATACAGAGAGAAAAGATAAAACAATAGTTACGGTACCTGTAGCCCGCCAGCCCCTTTGGCTTGTGAATTATATCGATCGGCGTCAATTTGTCCAGATGAAGCACAGACGGCAAAGAGGTACTAGATAAGGGAACTGGGTACTGGTGCAGTGTTACCAGGCCCAATTTTCTTATTTAAATTCAAGCCCGTCACAGACGTAGCTATAATATATATTAATATGAATCATAGCAAGGCATATTACGTCATAATTATTTTCTATATAAATTTTCGAGTGACCGCACACGCAGCTATAATACATACTATAGATGCACTCGAATTTGAATCATATTCACCATTCATCATCATTTCAGCCGAAAGACGTCCACTGCTGGACATAGGCCTCCCCCAAGTGTCGCCACATTGACCGGTCCCGTGCGTCTCGCATCCAGCGGATCCCTGCAACCTTTACCAGGTCATCGGTCCACCTAGTGGGAGGCCTTCCAACGCAACGTCTTCCAGTTCACGGTCGCCACTCCGGAACTTTCCGGCCCCATCGGTCATCCGTTCTGCGAGCAATATGCCCTGCCCACTGCCACTTAAGTTTGGCTATTCTTCGGGCTACGTCGGTAACCTTGGTTCTCTTGCGGGTTTCCTCATTTCTGATTTGATCACGCAAGGAAACTCCGAACATAGCCCTCTCCATTGCCCTTTGGGTGACTTTAAGCCTTCTGATGAGGCCCATTGTGAGCGACCACGTTTCGGTCCCGTATGTAATCACTGGCAACACACACTGGTCACACACACACACACACACACACACACACACACACACACACACACACACACACACACTGAGACTGCGGTAAGTTGGACGAGGTAGGAAGATACCAAGCAACTTCCCGAACGCTGCCCAGCCGAGTCGGATTCGACGATTGACCTCTTTCTCGAAGTTAGACCTACCTAACTGGACCGTTTGTCCCAGGTAGACATAATCGTCTACAACTTCGAGTGTAGAGTCTCCGATCTTGATAGGAGTGAGAAGAAAAGAAAAGAAAAGAAAAGTGTATATCTCCCATTGGTCGTTGGTCCCATTTAAAATTGCAAATAATTTTGTAATCGTGTTTGGGCTCATTTCATGCACCTTGATGAGAACTTTAGACCTAGCAGGAGTATGACTGTCATCGAAGGTCTGATGATGGAGACGGAAGGCAGTTGCAAGAGGTCCTCAAGAGTTTACAGCATTTATATTGTTATTGGACTCATTTCATACACCTTGGTGAGAACTTTAGACCTGCCTGGAGTATGACTGTCATCGAAGGTCTGACGATGGAGACGGAAGGCAGTTGCAAGAGGTCCGCACCAGTTTACAGCATCTTTATCGTGTCTCGGCTCATTTCAGCGATTATTGCAAATATTTCCGAGAAATTCAATTGTTACCTACTTGAATCTATACTAATATTATAAAGCTGAATAGTTTGTTTGGTTGAACGCGCTAATTTCAGGAACTACTGGTTCGAATTGAAAAATTCTTTCAGTGTTGGATAGCCCATTTATCGAGGAAGGCCATAGCTTATAAAACATCACGCTACAACTAATAGGAGCGGAGCATCAATGAAAAATGTTGCAAAAAAGGGAAAATTGATTCCTTTTAAGAGCTTCCGTTGCGTGCGCTACGTAAACGGTTAAAGTTACGCAACAAGCATGTACGACGGCATCGTTCCTCTAAAAAAATGTTTAAAAAAAGTCTGCCTTAGCATATGTCTATCTTTTAAAGTTGACTCTCTATGTAGCGCAGACGAAGTTGCGCGGGTCAGCTAGTATTATATAACCGCATAGCCCATATTGTGTGAGTACTTTGTACTAGAAAGCTGTCTTTCGCTGGAAACCTAAGTCTTTTCATTACTTGATTGTGCCCTGGCGGTTAAGAGTACGTCATGCTCACTCAAATGTCTCGCTAATGGTGGCGCGTGTGTCGGATCATTTAGTTCCCTTCAAAATGGTTGAGTTGAATGGTGCTGATACATGCGTCATGTTTGTGAACCGGCGCTGTCCGTTGTGACTGGTTGTCTCTCTCAATTTTCAGTTTACGTTAATTTTAATGATTTTTATTTATTTTGTCGTGTCATTCAACAGTGGCCCTTCGATAAAATCGATTAATAACACAAATCTATTGACAGAAACTACGTATTTTTTGAGAGCAAAATCCGAGAAAAATGTCGATATTATCGTAATCGGATTAAACAACAACAACAAAAAGTAACGTCAACTTTGAAGACAAGGATATAAAGTAATTTATTGGCTCGATATATTTTGAGATTTAGCCTCTGTTGCCTCGGAAGGAGTGCGGAAACAGACCTCGGACTCGCGTTGGGCGCGAGACGTCTTTTCAACGCCAGATGTACACAACGAGAACGAGTTTTATGAACTTTAAAAAAATACGTAGTTATTAAGCATATAACCAATATTATGGTGCACTAAAAATAAATGAATTCATTAATAACTTCAGTGAAAAAAACGTTGTAAACCTGTGCGAATATTTCGACGGCCGTCAATGTTACTGGACTGGGCCCTTAAGTTCATAAATCGTTTATCGTAGTTACAGGTTCAACTGGTGTAGGTATCTGAAAAATAAGTTTAGTATAGGTACTTACATTAGTCTGCTCTTCAGAACGGTATTATAGTTTCCAATTATTTTTTCAATTATGCTGACAGTTACATCTAACTATACAGCAATGGACTGTGGTAGCTATTGCACAGTAGTGTGAAGCAGATACAAATTGCCATAAAAATAGCTCTTTATATTGCTGGTAATGTGCCCATTGCATCCAGGACCAGTCAGTGTTGTCGGAGAACAGGATTTAAAAAACAACAACGGGATTTATTCTAAAAACTTGTATGAAATAATTATTGTATTAATAAACAAAATAAATTATGTAATTTCTGCATAAAGTATAAAATTTAGTCTTTAGTAACATTTAAAAAAACTATGTATGTAGTTTTAACAATAACAGGTTTTACGACATGTACAACTTTTAGCATTTAAAGGCCCTGTTAAAAGATCGCACATTAAGCTGCCTACTGCTTACGACACAGATCAATGTCATAAAAAAGCTTCTGATATTGTGCGAAAGTGTACCGTTTGTGTCTATTTGACGATTAGGGTGGCTGCACATTAGCTAATACTGCGCGAGGGTCTCCTCTTGACATTTTTAAAGATCCTACCGAAGTATTGATAGAAGGAACTCAAATTAGACTGAATTTGCTAAAAACCAATTCTCAGTAAACATTCCATTTATTATACAACATTAGTTTTAGTATATTCGAAACCTGAAACATGTGTCTAGTATTTTTATGTAAAGAATCTATGTACAAACTTACAAAACTGCATCATGAAACATCACAAAGTTATAAGATTGTTCTGTTACCTGCTTGTCCGCAGAAAAACGTGGTCACCACGCGGAGCCGCCTAGCGCGCGCTTACAGCGTCGTCTTTAGCTCATTGATAATTATAATTTGGCAGTAGGTACCTAAATGATTGCGATAGATACTTGGTGTCGCTCGGTGTCCAACTTGTAATCTTTTTTAAATATTTTTAGGACAAAATATAATATGGTTTAAAAATTATTGGAATCGATTCAGTTACTGAACAAACTATATTCAGGTTTCGCATATACTAAAAATAATGTTGGTTATGCGCTTTGGAAGAAGGATCGACACAATTTATTGAGGCTTTAGGCCGACAGTCGTAAGGGTGACTATTTAAATGATCGTGAGAACAAACCCGACTCGAATGCTAGGCAGTTTATTTTTATTTCATGTCTGATTTTGTGACCCAGTTATTTTAATTGTTCGTAGCTACAAGGTTGCTGTTATAAGTAAAATAATAGTGAATGGACTATGTAGTCAGTTCCCGCTGTTCAGTCAGTTTAAAGTATTACCTCGCAGTTGGTAGTAGTAGGCTAAATATCAAGTGAAGGACCCTTGATCGTTCCAGCCATCGACAGATACCGCGAACTACTACAGCTCAAGCGATAGAAGCCAATGTGCAGCCCGCCCTACGTATTCCAATGCTGGGTCTACTTGTTTAGAGTCATGTTTCCCTTTCTCTACACTAGGAGTATTACTACTGACGTGCGGGTAACATTTTCAGTCTAGGACTATACAAGAACACAATACTCTTTACTACGCCAGCTGTAGCAGCGGAGCTGTGTGGATAATCTGTAGGTAAAGCACGGATCATCAATCACCAAAACTTCATTGACAAATTTTCAGTTTACAACGAATTTTTCATATACTATTTATTTCACAAACAAATTATTCCACAAATGTTTTTTTTTATAAACACTCACTTTACAAACATTAATTTGGCAAATGCTTCTCTTTACAAATGTTTCGTATCACAAAATCACGTTTAACTTAAATATAATTTTTTATAACAAAAAACTTTAACATACCTGACTTACCTAATGATTCAAAATATCCATAATGACAAATTACAAAATGCCTACGTTGACATGGCACTGCCGGTTGATTACATGGCGGGGAAGCACTTTTTGTGTCGGCGTGTTGTTTAGTAGCAGTTTATTTGGATAGTTTCGATCATTTTTAGTGTAAAAATTCACCTAAAGTTCAAGATCATTTTAAATTTCAATATTTGTGATAAGGCGTAGTCGACGCAGCCCCATTACACTGGGCTCCTATTTCTGGTTGCAAGGTTTAAAGTAACCTAACACGAAAGGAATGGCGGGGTCTTAGTTCGCTTGCTTACTAGACCCTGCCATCCCCTTTGAACTTAACCTGTTCGAGTCGAGATGCCGCAAGTCCTGAGCTCGCTTCGCTCGCTCTTGCATCCTAAGTTTTTATTATTTTATGAATTAAAATTACTCTTTTGCCTATTTTAAGAGCTTAATTTTTTGGTAATTGCATAATAACTGATAAATATTTTTTTGTCAAATAAAACGTTATCAAATAAAAGTTTGTAAAATAATTTTATTTTAAGTGAATTATTTGCCAAACTTGTTGTTATAAAATGATGAAATGACCTATCGTGTTTTTGTCAATCGTTACTGTCAAATGAAAATTTGTAAATTAATTTTCGCTGAAATGACAGGTCACCACAAAGCACAAGTATTTTGACGCATGATAATGTAATGCTCTGTTCGTTATTCTAAATCTGAAATATTCATTTCACAGACATTGTTGTACAAAGATCTATATTCATATCTAGGGATCTATGTGCATATCACATTACATTATTTTATATACATCAAAATATTTTTGTCAAGGCGCTCCTGCACCGGGAGCAATCGCCTGTAGTGAAACAGATTCGAGCATTATATCGGTGACTGAGGAGGACCGAGAATTAAACAGTGCGTAACCTGTAATAATACAATTTGTAACAATTTCTGTTTATGTACAAAATCGAATATTGGATTGTTACATTACAGGCGAATGCTCAGGTGAGGGGGCGCCTGTAGTCCCGCACTTATCACTTATGTCACAGACGTCATACGTCACGCATCCATACGTTGCGTGTCCGAACTGTCCGCGTGGTGCTGTTGTACAGCGTACATAATATTCAGTTACAGTCACAGTTTTGGTCTAAATTAACACTTTGGCCGATTCGTATCCATCATAATTTCTCGAATTCAGCAGGTCCATTAGAATCGTTTATGCCGCATCATTAGCCTCACTGGAAATGTTTTGTGGTGAGCCACGAATCGGTTAAGTTGTCAGCAAATTTAGTTATCAATCAAGTATCTTTACTGTACACAATTGTAAACATTTTGATGCAAGTTTACAAACAATCTGTCGCAATACACAGACGAATCGTCATCAAACACAACGCTTATTATTACTTGTAATGGGGATTTCATCTGATCATAATCTTCTCATTTCATCCTCACCTATGCACATAAATTAATGTGGCAATCATATCATAAACTTCAAACATGACTTGTAGCTGAGTGCAATTGGATAAAAAATACTCAAAAGGTGAAACAAGGTATATAGTGGTCGGACTTTCATGGAACTTTTATATTCAGTTTCTAGAAATGTAGAGAAGAAAGTGAAACAAATTAGCCTCTGGCGACATTTTTTTTTAATTTTCTTCTGTATTATTTTTGGTTTATGAATAAATTTAAATTCGAGGTAATAGTGTGACCTGGTGACCTGTATACATCCAATAAACTTTCAAAGAAAAGAACTTAGAATTTAATATTTTAGAAATAATTTAAAAAAATAGGAGATTTTCAAAATTATTAAAGATTTTTTTTTACTTTACTGTACTTGAAAAAAAATCCAACCACTATAAAACTTCGTTCCTCCTCATTATCTAATTGCACTAGACTAGTGAAACGTTTGTTATTTTTATTTCTAACCTCATTTATGAGTGTTTTATCAGCAATAAAACATAAATATTTAATATTTTTTGTACTATGTACATGATATTTTATACTTGTCAAGTAAGCACATGATAATTGTGTTACGGAAGTTAATAAGACACAGTCAAGTCTATCGTTTAGGTATACCATTAAAGATGTACACGTGATTAAGTTAGTCTATAAATATTAAATAGTTTGCGTTGTTAGCGGTTGCTTCGGCTGAGCAGTAATGGTCGGCATTTCTACTCGTTCTTCATATCACTTAACCTGGACACGAGGGGGAAGCGAACGATACGCAGCTGGTTCGCGTAGTCGCAAACGATCGCGTCTTTCAGCGGTAATATCTGCCGCACGAAGATACATCCATCGCTCTGGCCTGAAACACAATACGGAAGGTTGGTACAATCTCCAGTTTTACTGAGCAAACACATGACAAAAATATAACTAAACTATTTATCTACACTTATACATATAACAAAGAGTCAAGAGTCAACGATTGTAAGTTTGTTGGATGTAAGGAGGTAATCTCCGAAGCTGATTTCACAAATTACCGATGAAGGTGTTAAATACAGATACCGATAGTTCCCCTGGCCTTAGGTTACATGATTTTACCTAGAAGTACTCGTCGTATGACGTCGCCGCTGCTGAGGTCGTACGCGGTGAGTCCGCTGCGGTCACCCATCACGAGCATGGTGTGCGTCAGCGGCAGCATGCGGCTCATGTAGTTGAGACCCTGAACACAGACCACCACTTCAATACTGCTTGCTTATTTCTCGAAGACCGTTCCTATTTTTAACACGGTTATCGCTTATCATATTAGCTTCACTTGTAACTAGCAGTCAATTGCAATGTAAACAAAAATTGTAAGTCAACTTTAACATACTTCTAATTGTCGTAACGAAATAAGACTTTGCTTGTATATGTAGTTTGGATGACAATACTATAATTTAGTGTCTTGGAGCTGATGTGATGTAGGAGCCAGAAAGTAGGTAGTGGAACTCTTCAGTGGATACTAGTAAACCCCCTCGACTTTGGGTTCTCATAATTCGTTTTGACGAGTTCAATAGATTGGGCTCGAAATTCAAATTCAAATTCAAATTCAAATATATTTATTTGAGACACATAGGTAAAGTAAATACACGGTGTTATCAAAAAGAGTTATGTTTCACTATGTGCTGCCTTGCAAAGGCGTACAAATAATGTCTACACATTAAGTCGTGCAGGTAGTTTTTATAGGTATGTATAAAAACTGAAACTTAAATAAAAACTAAAACTAGGTACTGTCATTACAGCTAATTACCTAATATTAAATCTTTAATAAAATCTTTTATAAAATATACGTTAAACAGAAACAAATAAACAATACAAAGTAAGTAAACAATTAAATTATTGAGTTGTAAGTAATAATCATAATCTTATGAACTAAAGCTTATAAAAGTAATAAAAATATAAAATAAAAACAGTCATTTTTCTTCAAGGTATTCATTTATAGAATAGTATGCTTTGTGAATTAAGAAGTTATGGAGTGTTTTTTTGAACGTATTGGGATCTCTTGATGTTTTTACTGACTTAGGTAGTTTATTGAATATTTTTGGCGCCATTCCTAGGAAACTTTTTGAGTAAAGGGCTGTTTGATGGGATTTGGACTTAAGTGCACCTTGGTGGCGTTTAGAAGATACTGTTTCGAATTGGTTTGGGTTATTTTTGATAAATATGGCAACTTCATAAATGTAAAGGGACGGGAGTGTTAATAATTTTAGATTAATAAAAAAAGGTTTGCAACTGTCAGTGTTTTGGATCATGCATACTGCACGAACGCATTTTTTTTGGGCTTTAAAGACCGCTTCCCTATCCGTAGAATTACCCCAAAATATTACTCCATATCGCAGTGTTGTGGAGACGTATGCGTGGTATGCGGTAAGAACAGTGCTGCGATTTGCGACTTTATTTAAATTGTGTAGGGCATAGCAATATTGATTTAGCTTTTTTATTAAATGCTCAATATGTGTTTTCCATGTCATCTGCCGATCTAACCAAAGCCCTAGAAATTTTGTGTTGTCAATTTTAACAATGTTGTTATGCTCATATTTAACATTTGGATTTACAGGATTGGTTCTCTGGTTAAAGTGCATGACATGTGTTTTGCCAATATTAATTTGTAGGTTGTTATCGGTTAACCATTTAATAATTAAACTTAAGCTATTATTTATATCCTGTTCATATTTTTGTAAGTTTTTTCCTGTAAATATTGTGGTACAGTCATCAGCAAAAAGAGTCATGGGATGTTCTATAGTTAAGGGTATATCATTTATATAACATAGGAATAACAACGGACCTAGAACACTGCCCTGAGGCACGCCGTAGTTTATGAGTCTTTGATTTGATAGGTAGGTTTCTTCTGTTTTGGTTCTAGGGCATACTTTTGCTATTTTAGTTATTTGTTTTCTATTGACTAGGTACGACTTAATTAAATCTTGGACATTGCCCCTGATTCCAAGCTTATTTAATTTTATGAGTAGGATTCTGTGATCTACAAAATCGAACGCCTTCGTCATATCCATGAATAACGCTGAAACCGGGATTTTGTTGTCCATGTTAGTAATAATTTTATTTATTAATTCATAGATGGCCATATTAATATTTTTGTTCTTTCTGAAACCATACTGTTCTTTAGTTAAAAGATTGTTTTTTTCAAGAAATGAATAAAGGCTGTTATAAATCACTTTTTCAATTATTTTGGAAAACACTGGTACGAGAGCAATAGGTCTATAATTTTTCATATCTTGTGGATTTTCTTTTTTGTGAAGAGGTTTTATAATAGATAATTTTAAATTTTCAGGGAATTTTCCACTATCTATACACACGTTTACAATATAGCTAAGAACTGGAGAGATTTCTGTAACTACGTTTTTTATTACATGTGTAACAATTTCATCATAACCGCAACTGTTGGTATTTTTAAGAGCAACAATAATTTTATGTATATCATGAGGAACAGTCGGTGCTAAGAACATTGAATTAGGGTTGGAGTTAATTAATGAAGATGTATAATCGGTACTGTGGTTATGTTTGTTGATAGGTTTAACTTGGTCAATGAAATAGTTATTAAACAATTCGGCAATCCTATTTGGTTCTGTGATGTATTCATTGTTATCTATAAGTATTTTAGAAGGATTTTCTTTCGGGTAATTAGTTTTAGTTGAGTTTATAACTCTCCAAGTTGCTTTAACCTTGTTGTCAGCATTGTTAATGAAGTAGCTGTTTTGCGTCTTTTGGGTTAATTTGATGATTAATTTTAGACGTTTAGAGTAGGTGTTATAAGTGTTTTTATTCGTTTTGTTTAGTTGGCGTCTAAATTTCCATAGCATTTCACGCTTCCGTTTACAACATAGTTTAATACCTTTAGTTATCCATTTCGGAGTTTTTGAGCATTCATTTTTAATTCTAACTATGGGGAAGCAAAGATCGTAGAACAATTTAAACAAGCTGTTAAATTCACGAAATGCATTATCTGGGTCTGTAAAATTGTAAACTTTACTAAAACTAAGGCTTTGAAGAGCATTTTTAAATTTAAACATATTTTCTTCACAATAATCTCTTTTGAAAGTATACCAATGTGTTATGGTACAGGTTTTTTTAACAGGACATCTTGTGATTTGAGCTGTATGGTCGGATACAGCCAATTCCAACACCTCGCTAGTGCTACCTCTAATGTTGTGTATTATGTTGTCGATACAGGTACCACTATCTAACCGGGTTGGTTGACGAACACTCAATTTCAAACGATAGTTATAGAGAAGATTTTCGAGTTGTGTAGATGATTTCGTAATTTTTAAAACATCAATGTTAAAGTCCCCACAGATTATTACTTTCTTTTTGGAATTAAAACCTAATATCTTCTTTAGCATACCTTCGAATTGGTAGAAAAAGGAATTTAAATGATCAATTTTGAATTTTGGGGATCTATAAATACATACAATAGTTATGTTATGTTCAAGTAATTCTATAGCACAACATTCAAAATCATTAGTGCAACAGTATTCTTTTAAATTGATGATTTTATATTTGTGTTTATTGTTTACCAAAATACATGAACCCCCTCTTCTATTGTTTCTAACGTAACAGGTTGCAAGTGTGTAATTGGGAATATGTAAGTGTACATCATCTCTCTCTTTCATGTTATGTTCTGTTACACAGAGCACATCCACCAATTTCTTATTACATGCTAGTTCATGTAGGTGTAGGCTCAATAGATCCGATTTACTTATCAAGCCATTAGTATTTTGATGAAGTACATTTATTTGGTTATATAAGAAAAAAATTACTATTATTTTCAGTATTTGGAGCAACAATATTTTCAACACTAGTAGCCATATGGTTGATGCCTGACAGATTATTGATATCAGGGTTCGAGATCATGGCAGAGTTTAAAGGAATATCAACAGAATTGATATGAACAATATATTGAAGGTTTTTAAACATATTAGATATTCCATTATTGTTAATCGCACCACTATTTTTAGAAAACATGGTACTGTCGTATTTTAGGTCAAAATTGGAATCAAACAATAATGCATAGTTGTGACTTTCTATGTCTAGGTACAGTAAATTATTAAATAGTTCTAATCTTGCATTGAACATCATAGTTGAATAGTAACTGAATTTGAACGTAGGTAAACATAATATTATATTAGTGTGATGCAGAGGCATCAATGTCTCACGTATTTTGATAATCAAATCAAAATAATTATCGGTTCTTCGGAAGTCTTCTTCGCCTATGAGAATTATACAGTAATCATCCATCGTGAAGTCCGTAAGTTTCAAGTTGATGTTACTGATGAGTTCGTTTATTCCGCCATATGGTGTAAGGTAGTGGCATAATTGGTAGTTCGGAAACGTTTCTTTCGCTATGGCCAATATTTTATTTTCCTTATTGCTACTTAAAATGCATATTTTCTTTCTTTGTTTTTGAGGTATCTTGTTAATATTATGTTCAGTAGCTTGTGACGATATGTAATTCGGTGTTATTTGGGTGGATGCATTCAATATTGATGCTTCATTTGTTGTAGTGTTGGATATATTCATTTTTTTCTTGTATGAACGCGAATTTTTGTTAGGAGTAGACTGCTTGGCATTTACGAGGGTCTCTACGTCCCTCGGTAGTTCTGAGATTTGTTTGTGTTTATTCTCATTTATAGCCGTGATGGTATTTTTTAAGTTTGTGTTCTCGGACGATAACTGGCTTATCACTTCATGAGCCTTCAGTAAATCTAAGTTAAGCTGTTTAACTTGTTTTTTAAGCTCTAGGATCTCTTCGTTCTCATCATCCGATATTGTTGGTAAGCTATTAATGGTGCCGTTTAACGTTGAGTCATTGGACGTGCATGGGTCGATAACAGCTATTGCTTTTGACTGTGAACGAGTTTTGCGAGTTCGCAGCGTCATATTCTCGAAGAAATTCATATTTCTGATCCAATGTATATAGATAACTAATGTAAGTATGTATTAGTTAGTTGAGCTGCAAACACTTGAACACAGGAACATGCAACACTTTTTGTAGGAACTTAAATTGCAACTAGTATTTTCACTTCAAGTACTTTACCATAAAATGTTCAGAAAATATAAAAAAAAGAATTATAAAATATATCATCAACTAAGAAGGAATTTCAATTTATATATTGAGTATTTTTCGGAATAAGTTAGATGTAAACAAATCTTGATAAATCCAAAAAGTGATATTCGTGTGGGTTGGGTTCGAACTCGCGACTATTTACATCACGGTCCGAGTCACTTGTCATGCGCCATCTATACAAGTAGTAGTAGTAATGAAATAGGTGGATGTATTGTTACTTTTAGATTAAAGAATAAAAAAAAGTTCGTTTTTCTTTGTTGTTATTGGTTGAAAAGTTGGCGTCATGCGTCGTTCACTTTTGAATAATGTTAACGTTATAGTGTTAGAGAAAAGTTTTGAATTCACTTTGTTTTAGATATGTTTAGTTTATTGTATCACTGTATTACTGTTTTATTGAGTAATAAAACATATTTTTGTTTAAGTGTTGTGTACTTATCTGGATGCACTGTTTGTTTGTAAACACTATTTTGATGCTATTACTTTAACACAGTTTTATTTACACACCACTTATGGTATTGTTCTGCAAACGATAGACGATGGGTATTGGACATAAACTGACTGAAAAATGACACAATTAAACTTTAAAAAGAGTGTTGAGTATTTTTACGAATATTTAAATACGGAGTCAATGTTATCGTGACACTAGCGCCACCTCTTTTTTTTCACATCTTCTAAATGAGACTAAAGCTGTCAGTTTTTCTGGCCAAACGTCTCCTTACTATTTAAAAAATTACATAACTGTATCCTAGTACATCGTTTAACGAATAAAACCGTATAAAAACGATAGATTTGATTATTCTGATTCCAAAAATACTAATTTCAGAAATATTCCGCGGCACTTTTGACTTCACCGCATTTTTAAATATGTCATAAATATATCGAACTCTTTCATAACGAATAGTTTGATTTTCAGAAGAACGATAGATTTTATACAAAATGTTAAAAAAACCCGTCCGATCCGTGAGGGTATTATTACTTATTGAGATTAGATTCTTTTTATGTCATCCTTTTTGACAATCAAACGTACTTATGCCGAAGATAGGTGTTGTCACGTTTTAAAAGTTTGTTAGAATTTAGAGAAATGGTGGTAATTTGAGACAAAAATCACGCACTTTAAAATTCTTTAATATTTTTTACTGTCACTAATATTTTATGTTTCTTATTTTATTTGGTATTGTCAATTGTATACCTATATGCCCTTTTCGGATCTGAGAGGGTTCTTTTAACGTATTTTATACCGAAAACCTAATTTTTTGACACCAGCAGCGTCATATGTACCCTGGATACTTTTTTTATTTTAATTAATTGGCCAACTAACAATTGTATACACTGTAAATGTTTTAAGTAATTATCTAAGGTTAGTGTAACAATTTCTTACAAGTTAGCACCCATAAACATAATAGATGTGCCACAAGCACTGTACTATCTAATTATCAAATTTAAATTAATGTTTTGTGATGGAAAATAAAACTAACTTTATCTGTAAAAGTAAAATTCAATAAAACAAAACAGAAAAAAGAATAAAATAAAAATCGGAATAAAATTAAAATTACAATTAAAATAAAAAATTCGAATTAAAATCAGAATCAAAATTAAAACAATCTATGATATCATTTGACAAAATAAATACCCATAGCAAAAAACCGTCTGAAAATCTTGTTTTCAACTGCACATTGGTCAGTTGATGAGAATAAATCAATTTTCAGAAGAAAGGGTGGCAAGAAGTAGAAACAATTATATCAGGCAATGTTTTTGCAGCACCTTACTAATCAGACAACGTCAACAAGACTGGACAGTTTAATATGGCAATAATTAAAGTCGCCGTCGTGTCTAAACACTAGCCGACGCTAGTGCTGTAGTGAAGCTAGGGATAGGAGTCTAACAAGCACCGGCGTTTGCCGGGCGACTCTAAAACGTGTTTTTTTTTGTTTTTGGGGTTGCATTTGGAATGTCTGAAAACACTCCCGGTGGCCATGCTGCTAAAGAACCAGGTCACTTAAATTGATTGATATTTTTGAAAATGCGTCGCATGTGACGCGCAAAATATTTTTTTTTTTATATTAGACAAATTATGAGAAAACCGTCTGACTATTTATTTGACATAGCAAAAATGCCCTTCCTTAGAACTGCGACATTTCTTACCGGTACTACCTAGTCGGGCTCAGATTCCTCTAATGGATTAGATCTGAGCCCGACTAGGTAAAATCGTTAGATTAGATTCTAATCTAACGATTTTATACGCTTTTGGCCGTAGATCGATTAGCCTAAGTTTTGGTCGTGGGCTCTCGTACTAAGAGTGAGTCATGGTTCTTTTGGCTCTAGAATGACATTGTTAGGAGGACGCTTTTGGTAAATATTACTGAAATTGTATTAAAACAACGAGATTGCGGCGTTAGTTTGGACTATGGGCACACCCTGCAAGAACCAAGAGTCTCCTTGTAAATAAACTATGGTGTCCGCGTTGTGATATGCCATTTTAACGACGCCTATAAATTGTGCTATTGATCAAAGTTACGTGTTCATTATAAGCAGAACTAAGATTTCTTTTGAAGCCGTCCTATAGTGTCAAGATGGACAAGGGGTAGCGAGAGCCATTTTAGACTACACGAAGATCCATTTTTATGCCCTATTGCATAAAAATGGATCTTCGTGTTTTAGAAAGGTTTTAGACCATAATTATTTTTTGGCGCACAAGTCGTATCGGCTTACGCGCGTGTCACATTATGCGCTTCAAAAAACCGAACGTGC
This sequence comes from Noctua janthina, assembly GCA_963576755.1. Lineage (NCBI taxonomy): Eukaryota > Metazoa > Arthropoda > Insecta > Lepidoptera > Noctuidae > Noctua > Noctua janthina. The sequence goes on along the minus strand of OY755050.1, from coordinate 13,784,273 downwards.
GTACACGCGCTTATTCCGGCGTGTTAGCACGAACCACTGCAACAAGAGATTGTTAACTGAGGCGAGGACGCGTGGGCGCGCATTGAGTTACCTCACGCGGCTCGCGCTTGTACGAGCTTATAAGCTCGTCAATGTTCGTACAAGTTACTCATGTGGCAAAAGAGGCGCCTACAGGTGCTTACAAAAAACGAGCTTATACTCTCCGAAAAAGCGCTAATCCGAAACTGCGCTTAATGTATAGGCCATAAGTTGACAGTATCGTAATAACAGTAGATAGTTACTATGTGAATGGAGTTCAGCATATGTCCCTGGAATCGGTCCCAGATGCAAAGACGCTCGTCGGCGCCCGCAGACACCACATAGGAGGCGGTGTACGCGAGCGACGTCACGGCGCCGTCGTGCGCCTGCATGCTGTACAGGCAAGCACCTGAAAATGTAATACAAATAGCTGGATTGAGTTCTGTTAAAAAAGAGACAGAAATTGCATTCTTGTACCCAAGAATAAAGCCTTCGGCATTGGCTGCGGGAAGAAAGAGTTTAGAGGGGACGGTTTGTTTGAAGCAAGAGAACTTCGAGTTTTGTTAGGGAGGATGCGCAGAGATAGCCCGCGAAATTCAAATTTATTTACGTTTTTTTTATATAATTTGCTTCATTAATAGTATTTCAATGGGACCTCTCATTGAATGACTATCAAAGAAGTCATTGAGATGGGATTAAGTGAACTTAGAGGGTTGTATTGATGATTTAATAATTATATCTCTGTAAATACAAACGTGTTACAGTCGCGAATCATATTTCGTTCAACATACAGCCTGACACTGACCTGCAAATTGCAAAAAACGCAAGAAAATTTGAATTTCGTGGGCTACCCTGACGCTACATTTGGTCAGTTACTTTCTGTACTACTTGTGAAGAAAATTATTGCAATAATTTTGGGCACCAGACTCGTTATTGTGTGATTTACTTTTTGAGGGATTTCAGTTGTGCAATAGTACACCCACATTTCACTAATTATGTTCAAGTTTCCTGTAATAGGGGACAAGCCTATTGCCATCAAACGGGCACAAATTCACACTCCATGGCACTGATAAATTCCTGATCTAAGAACTTACCAGTGTGTAAGTCCCACACGCAAAGCAGGCCGTCTTGCGAGCCGCTGCCTGCGATGGTGGGCGTCGCGTGGTCTATGAAGCAGCTGGTAATGGGGCCGCAGTGACCGTGCAGCGTGAACAGCGGGTTCAGGTCAGCGCTGGAAAACACCTGGCAAACACCACCACATTATACTCACTACCTCGACACTATTCAAACCAACTGACGCTATGTACACTTACTTCCCTAGAAGATACCGAAAACGTTAATTACTTATAAGTTCCATAATCTAACAAATAAATCCAATTTCAAAAACTCTTTCACTAAAAAGAAAAAAGGGAAAGGAAAGAAAGAAAAAAAGCAAGGGGCCGTTCAAGTATTACGTATGCAGATTTTTTGCAATTATTAACCCGGGTGGGTTCCCTCTCGTCAGCCAAAGTAAGCAAAGCTCTTACCTCCCCGCCCAACGCATACATGCATTTTTCAGTGTTCTGGTTTCTTTATTGATTCACTAGCTATTGCCCGAGGCTGGAAAATATCGCTATCAGCGATCAGACTGCCATTGTATCCATAATCTTACTTATACATGCGAAAATTTGTGAGAATGGGTGGATGTTTGTTACTCTTTCACGCAAAAACTACAGAACGGATTGGTTGGCACACAGATAGTTTATAACCTGGATTAACACATAGAATACTTATTCATCTGGTAGTACAATCCCAGGGGGGAATCACTGAACTCCACGCGGGTGACGCTGCGGGCATAAGGTAGTTAGCAATACTTTAAAATAGTTTTGTACAATTAAGTATATTCTATGTACCTTTAGCACGTGGTCCTGCGCGCCGGTGAGGATGCGGCCACCTTCCGAGTGCATCTCCGTGATGGGCTGCTGGTGCGGCCGGCACTGCGCTATCCTCACGCACACCACCTCTATAACCATCACTAGTTGTTAGCCAGTATTTGTTAAACATAATCAGTCTGTGTCGTTCCCAGTGCTGGAAGACAGGCCTAATCTCACAGTAACAAACATTATTATTTCCTTTATTTATTTTTATACACATTAAATATAAATATTCCTATATAAAATATTTTTTAAAACAAAATATAAAAAAAATAGTAGCCCAACAGCCTCGTGAACAGAGTCCTAGCTGTCGGTGGTCAGAGCTGTACTCACGTCCCACATGTCGACAACCTCGCGAGACAGGTCAAGATACTTGAATTGCTTAACTTTCTATGCTTGCACGAGGTTCTCGTCATGCAGAACCGCTATATCATCAAACATTGCGCGACGATCCAATTATCTATCTAGCTGAATTAGCCGGGTGCCTGATTAGAAGTATCTGACAAGGGTAAACAAATATAGCAAGAAAAAAATCCTGTGGATGTTTAGCTAGTTCCGAGGATTGTCATCGGTTGAAATATGTTAATGTCATTTTATAGTCCATCAAAATAGCTTGAACTCATTGGTCAGATTGGGACTTCGCTATTGACACGCCATCGCGACGACGGACTTGCCGCATTGTCGTCAATGATTTTTGCATTTGAAAAGTTCGTAGCCTAATATAGGAGCGCGAGTTCACACGTCAGTAGAAACTATGGCAGAAATCCATCAGTGTAGCTTCGAATTGTTACCCCATCCCATGCCCCGTATTCTCCTGATATAGCTCCATCTGACTTTTATCCATTAAAACCAAAGTTTTAAAATCACTTAGGCCCTGCTATAAAATAACTTGGGGGAGAATATGTTGAAAAATAAATTTCTATCTTTTCATTTTCCTGGTTAGGCTACGATCTTTTCAAATGCCCCTCGTATATTCAAACAATTACTGTTGGATCAAGTGTTGATATTAAAAGTTGATACTTCTTTTTATTTCTTTTTCCGTTAAGTGAGTGATTGCGTACAAATTTAACGTGAACGGGGCTATGTTATTTCAGGTATGGGGGTTGCCATTGCCCAGCAGAGGGAGAAAATAGGGTAATTTAAAAAAAGTGCTTGTTTACGCTTTCATCAGATACTTGTGGTGCAGGCTTTAACCTACCTTCCCCTTTGAACTTACCTTCCCCATCGCTGAGATCAGTTTCGTATGAGAAGCTCATTCTCGCGCGTGTGGCCTCGGCATCTGGGGCATGTGCTCGCAGCGACCCGGCGGACCCCGTGCGTTTGTGCGCTGAACACAATGATACGTTAGTACATCTATACTAATATAGTAAAGCTGAAGTGTGCTTGTTTGGTTGAACGCGGAATCATCTATGGAAGTAGCAGTCGGATTTGAAAATTCCCTTTGCATTTTTTGATAACCCAATTCTTGAGGAAGGTTATTTTTAACATTTAACATTACGCTACGACCCTTAGGGGCTGAGCAAAAAGAAAAATAAATTAACAGCGGTACAGCAACATCTATAAACGCATATGTTTATGGGACTCGAAAAATTGGTGTACTATAGAACACCAACATTTCGAGTCCGAAAACCTCTGCCTAACCTTTCGGGGATTCCAGGCGTGATGTTATGGTATGTTACTTTACCACACGCCTTTTCCCCATGGGGTTACGCATGCCCATTGCGAGTACGTACTTATTTAATACGTTAGCGTGAAGTGATTTTTATTTGTATCATTATTTTTTTTTTCGATTTAGTTTAGTTAAACAATTGTCTGGCAGTATGAGTACTTTATGCGGCCTACGCAAATGTCCTTTTATTGGTATTTTTGGTCGTGTCGTTGAGCTCCTTGAAAGAGTCTCCTTAAAAGTCGCACTACCTTCACGATCAACATAAATGCTCACACATGCTAGCACTGACTGGACAGGTCCACTCAAATCTGTGTGGTTCTTTCTTCAAAAGACCATCTCAGACACTAATCTGCATGGTCCTCATATGACTTGACCAATGTCTGGACTTTAAAAGAGACAGTGACCTCTGAGTTTGTTTGGCTGTTTCTTCTCAGAGTAGTCAGTGCGAAACACCCAATCTAGTTCTAAAACATAACATGATGTGACATTTGTAAAACTTTTTTAAAACCAATTTACACGAATAAATATTATGATTTATTAAACTTAAGGTTTTACTTTTGATATCGTTATTTTACTATTGACAGTCGAATGAAGATGACAGCGGGGCGCTGTAAGTGAACGTTTGTGCAGCCATAAAGTATTACTTTAAAAGGCTTGTTGGATCGAACATCGTTTTATTATAATTATTACCTCTGCCCTGCGCTCCATCCGAAACTAAACTCTATGTCCTTAACATGTTAAAGTTATTTTTAAATCAGATAAATTGTAAGCGTGACTCGTTGTTTTAGTCGTAGAAAGAGCTGCTGCTGAGCAAGTGGTCCTGGATTTGATTCCTAGTCGGGCAACGTCATAACACTTTTATCTTTATTTTTTTGCACGACATCAGGAATTACAGGCGTTCTATCATTAAATCTCAGCATTACCCACGGATTCCGAATTTATGTCGGATTGATAAGGTCGCCGTTGTCGCCTTGTCGCTCGTTGCACCTCAGCCTTACCCTTCGGGGACACAAGCGTGAGTTTATATACGTCAAGGTAGCTTAATAGTTAGTTGAGTACTGACTGCGACGATGCGCCGTGCTGAACTGCCAGTCGACGTGAGCGCCGGACGCCGCGTTGTAGGCGTCGAGGCGCAGCAGCGTGAGGTGGCCGGCAAGGGAAGCTGCGCACACGCGCCGCGCGCCTGCTAGTGCGCGCACGTGCGTCACGCCGCGCCCGCCTCGCGCCTCCGCGCTCCACCACACGCACTGAAACATAACACACACACACACGTAAATTCACTGCGGACTTACTAGAACGGTTCATACTTCTTTTGGCGCGTGGTCATTATCGGAACTAACGTCGCCATCCTGTTTTTTGAATACAATTATATTTCCACAGACCACTTTACCAACAACGCTCCCTGACAATGTCTTTTGACCGTATACCTTCTCTATCTAGGCTTTAATTGCAAGGACATAAAGCTCTTTCTGAACGGCTTAAGCCGGTTTCGAGTCGACAAATGTTTTCAAAGTTTTGATAATTGTAAAAAATGCTCAACGGTGCGAAGATGAATAATCTTGGCAGGAATACTTTGTGTTATTTTTTCCTAAAAATTACAGTCTCCCTATGAACCTATGGTCTTAGGTCTATGTTAAATTAAAGTTGCACTTTACCATGAGTTTCCCAGAGCTGGCTTCCCAAAACTCGAGTCGTCCGTCAGCACAACCCAATATGATAAGATCGTTACAAAAGTCCATACACCACACAGGAGATTCATTGATCGCCTTTCCTCTCCAGTCTAAATTACTCACTAAGTGGTCCCTACTGTCCTCTTCTACTCTGGGACCAGTGTCACTTATTGTCAACTTATCATTACACTTAGCACTTACACTATTTACAGAATTTTCACTTGAATTAAATACGAATATGTCTTCATCACAATTATCACTATTCTTAAGACTACTGTTTGTTAAATCTTGATTACTTATACTTAAATTACTAGTATCCACATTTTCTTTAGCCTCGTAACAATTATATAAATCATCTTGTTGGTCGCCGCAGTATAAGTTTCTGAAACATAATAATTCTTTGTTATTTTGAAGTTTTAATATATTTGCTCTTTAAAGAGTACCGGTTATTTATTTTGTAAACAATTTATGGGCTATTTGTAGTAAGTCTAAGCAGTGTAATCGTAATTTATTAAAGAGGTATTATTTGAGTTCTATAAATTTGGCTCCAGATTTTCATGTCAGTAGTTTTTCTACATATGCTAGTTAGGGAGTTATCACACCCCATCCGACCGACCTCGATCAACGCAATCAGGCATATGAATGAAAAAGAAAAAAAAAGAATCAACTGGCATATGAATTATTGGCATTGATTTATTTTTTAATATGAATAATTTGTTTGAATGAAAATAATTAATTACGGACCACATATTCTAGGACTTTTTGCGTAATTTTTTTTTTGTAGAATATAACCCTAGAGTTACCGGATATAAAACACACGTCGTATTGTAGTCCAGTTCACTGATATGATAATTCTTTGCAGTCTCCAAGGAACCTCAAGCTTTTCAGCGTGTCCACTTTTTCGTGTGATCTTAGAACGGTGAGAGTACTTTTAACGATTGAAATCTTTGGTTGGAGGTATGGTAAACTAGTTTTTCATATTTCAGGGTTGTTTCTAGTTGCGGCAGGTTTATACACGATGTAAAAGACATCGATGCACAAACTGCTACCATCACAATACAGGAAAGGAATCTAGACCCCAAAATCCCCCCAGCGCCAAAATTATAAGACGGTTCATAAAAAAAAACAACAACAGTTACTGTTTCATACAATCTGCGCCGTCTTTATTTGAATCGTTTGTGCGTGGATGACCCTTATATGATGAGTGCATTACATGGACTTTATACATATCTTAGGGATGCCTTGAAAAAGCAGAAACAGCTTAAATGCTAGAGGTAGTGTGAAGATTACCTGTAATTTTTAGCGAAATCATATTTGGTGGTTTCGGCGGTGGAGAGATGGTGCGGCGAGTCCCGCGGCCCCACCGCCCTGAAGCGCAGCCCGCTCAGGTAACTGCTCAACCCCTTGCGGAGTCTGTGCACGTTCTGCAAAACAAAACTATCTGTTAAGATCTAACTCCTGTTATAATTAACCTACCTGTTTGTAACCAGGATCACCTCATATTTTGTTATCCCGGTAGCACAATGCCGTGGACTAATTACCGAAAACCACGCGGACGACGCCGCAGGCATAAGCTAGTGCTTAGGTACATAATACACCGTGTTCCAAACAATATACATAAACTTCGACCAGATGTTCAGACCACGGAAATAAGCATTCTTATCTTATTTTTATTTTTTTAGTTTTTTTCGCTCGGGTTCCTCTCGTACGTGCAAATGACATGCAAATAGCATTTGATCATTAAATTGCACTAAGCGGCTAAATAGGCCAAATTAAGAACCTTTCTTACTGCATAGCTCAATTAAATTTTATTAAATGACATTACTAATATCTTTGTAACGAAGCCTTTTTAAGTACTACTTCCTTTGTAAGATTTGATTTGTAAAAGCTATAGAAGCGTTTGCCAAAGTTTATGGATAACGTGAAGAACACGGTGTATAGTACATGAGAAGGTATAAACAAACTAATTGCGCAAGCTTTTACTTTTTTAAATGTCGTTTGCAACGAGACGTACTTTCATAAAAAGAGGTTGGAATATTTGAATATGCAGCCAGGCCTGAATATCTGTCCGCCAATTTGTATTATTTTCAACCTATCAAGGTTTTAGAATCGATTAACTGATCTTATATGGGTACTTATATAGGGTCTAACTATTCATACACGAAATATTTTCAGGGAATCATCTAACGGCTATAACAAAGTCATTTCAAGGGATTTTTTTTTTTATTTGAGTATATTTTTTTATAAAAAATAAATAATTTAAAATTACTTCACCCACAAAATAAATACTGGCTCCTTATTTTTAAGCATCCATTACGGTAGTTTACTACGTCGTATTTACCTACTGTCATTGTTAGAATATGGGAGTAAAGGTTTTATGCAAAAAGACTCAAACATTTTTAAAATTATAATAATTTTGAAAAAAAAAAACACTCAATTAAATTTTTTTTTCGTTGCTATGGCGACTTTACGACTTATAGAAGTTACTCTTAAAATATTTCGTGTATGAAAAGATAGACCTTATATAACAATACCTTGTTTGTATTGATTCCAGCTACTCATATAAACTGGTAATAATCTTGGTCGCAATATTTATGTTAAATTAAAATGGCAGACGAGTATGCAGACAAAAATATTCAAACCCCTTTCGTCACGTATTAAATCGATTTAAGGGTCAAATTTAAAAAAAACAAATACGGGCATGAATGTGTAATGTTATATTTTCAATTAGCTTGCCTCTACAAAATAGCGTCTTCAAACATCTCCACCCTGGCCCTATCCACCCGTGCCGGGGAGTTAAAATACTTACTATGTTGGTGTTACTTGTCTAATGAGCTACCCCAGTGTAAATACTACTATCAACTTACTTATATCTATTAAGACAGTCGTAAATGTATAAGTACTTACGTCAATGGTTCTTGGGGATGTCTCAGGACTGTGATTTACTAAAAGCAAATGATTACATCTTCAATAACATACCACACATTTGGGCTATACTATATACAATTTTAGATAATTTACAGTATCTTTTCTTAAAATACTAATATAAATCAACTTGACATTTAATTACCTATCCATTTAATAACGAAATGTTAGTATAGAAAAGGGCCTACAAAATCGAATTGCAATCGTATTTGAACTTTGTCATGAAACGCATTGAGTTTGTGTTCGCAAATAATTTATCTGAGATTTTCAATTCAAGTACAAGGACTACAAATATTATAAATGAGGACCATACCTTCACTTGCTTCGTAAGGTAAATTACTTTTTTTTGAGACCTTTTCATACAGGTCTTTTTGCAACTTGAAGAAGCTGAAAGAAATAAATATACATGTTAGCTTTAAAGTGTTTTTTCTACAGTAGTTTGGGAATGCAAATTAAATTTAATAATATTTGGCAGGTACACGGAATAACCATGGGTGGCTCTTACGAGCTGTGTTAACTGTACATTGAAATAAAACACAGAAAAATGTAACTGACCATTTTATGCCGTTCATTTTTGCATATTGTTTCGAGTATGTGGCCACCCGTTATTAGTTTACAAATTGACACTTAGAAATAGTCCTAATAATATAATATATAATAAAAATAGTTTATCCTTAAATACATTAAATACATTTTTGAATATACCTATATAAAAAACATTTAAAATAATAGCCCATCGGCATCAGGAAAAAGGTCCAGACTGCCGGTGGTCAGGGCTCCAGAGAGAGGAAACTCCTCACTTCGCGTGCTGTGTTCAGGAGTACTGCTTTCAGAATCAAGGCCTTGACCCAGCCGTGCAATGAGACCCTTCTAAGGTTTTGTCGAGGTTCTTTGTTATTAGTCCATTAACCATAAAAACTAGCGGTACAATGACTGCAGAGTTCACGTTCCACATGTCGATAACCTCGTGTGCTAAACCAAGATATTTTTTATCATTCTCAGCTTTCACAAGATTCTCGTCATGAGGGACAGTGATGTCAACAATCAAAAGGCCGACCCCATACAGTGTGGCATGACCGTTCTCGATAACTAGATCGGGCACATATTTGTAGTATGGTACTTCAGAATCCACAAGGTTGTATTGCAAGGCAAGTTGTTGGTGGATAATCCTGGCTACTAGATTGTGTCTGTGCAAGTACTCGCCGTTAGCAAGACGAGCAAGACGAGAACAACCGGAAATGTCGGATCAATTCAGCGGGCCGGTGGCATGCCCGCCCATGCCCAAGATAAACTTATACTGTCACTTACGGGATATCTTCCGTGACTGTTCATTATTTTGAGCTCCCGATATAAAACGAAACCGTACCGAACCGTTTAGTTGTAAACCGTGAAAGCTTAAAACAGTGTTTGCACGACAGATGTAAACCGTACCGTACCAGCTTATCATATTAGTGTGAATATTTAAACAAGAATATTTAATGCAGTATTAAGTGACGGTACTTACGCGCCACGGTCGATATTCGTGATGATCTCCCCGTTCTGCGAGTCCCACACTTTGATGTTGCCTTGCAGACAGGAGCTGACAACCTTCTCGCCGTCGGTGACCAAACACTCCACCTCCTGACTGTGGCCCGCCACGACTAATGGCACCGCTTCCATCACCAACTGGAATATGAACATCTAAAGTTGAACTAAGTTCTTCCAAAACGAACTAACTCAAAATAAAACTTACAGTCTGTAATGATTTTGAACAGTTGACAATGATTATTTTTAAAGGAGATTGCCAATAATTGTATGAGCCTGTACCTCATAATCTACATATGTTTATAAAATCTAAGTAATTTAATGATCTTCTATACTTAAACAAAATAAAAAAGGTGGATATTGCTCAGCAGTAATGGGCAAAAGTTATAGTCGTAAAAAGTGGTTTTTATTGATATGGCTAAAGTATTTTATATAGATTAATGTATGTGTATAATTATCCCAGGCGTTTAATATACATCGTATACTAGTCTGAAATTGTAGGACTACGACGACGTGGGAATATTAGGACCGCCGCTAAGACAACCCACTGACATAATAATATCTTCTATAATGGGTTTTAAATAAGAATAGGAAAGCCAATGACCTCTATCTGTCACTTGAAACGTACGGATTGGAAAAAAAAAATAATTTGCGCAAATAAACTTTAAAATATTATTATATTTATGATCGTTATTATCGTTTGTTTATGTTTTCTTGTACTGATTTTAGATAGGATTGTTTTGCTTTGGTTTTGATCAGGTCATCGAATACAGAAAAGGAAAGAAGCTTTCATTGAAATTAAAAGAAGAGATTAGGTTTATCAATCAACATTGAACGCGAATACAAAGTTTTGTGTCCGTGCTATTGAAGAGTTCTCTCGTGAAAAAGCTATCCAGGCTGCAGGATCAAGGTCTGTAAATCGGTTGGGAGGAATTGGTTTGAAATTTAGTTACAATATTTGACCAATCATACAACTTACAAGGCAAGTTAAATAGAAGCTAAAGAAAAAGTCCGTTGGTGTTTCGAGTTTTTCAATAAACTCGGCAATTGCTTAACTCCTGTGTTTCTATTGGTTGTATCAGGAGTGGGTGGTTCGTGCGGTTTGTTACCCGTGGTACTACCAGTATTACTACCGTAGTAGTAGTTAAAAAATGCCGTAGTACTACCAAGCAATCCAGTAGTACCACGGGTAAGTTTTTTTTTACCCGTGTTACACTCGGGATTAGTACATAAGATCAACAATCATAATCTATATCGAGAGTTTTTGTACTCGTAGATTATTACTTTAAGAACATTGCCTATTGAGAGCAGGAATCAACTATAATGAGACTTATGTTTAAGTCTCATGTAAGGAGCGAGTCTACTGCCAACAGTCGGGCACAAATCCAGATTCCGTGGCTGCTACCGACATTCTGATAGAAAAATCTTATAACACTTTGCCTGACCTGGGAATCGAACCCAGGACCTCATGCTTAGCAGTCGCGACCTTTAGACCAACGAGGCAATCAGGGCTCGGTCGGTTCAGACGAAAACGGTTTTATGATACCTGTACTGCAGGTTGCTTGGCGACTATCTTCCTGTACTCGTCGTCATCACTCCACGACGCTCGCCATTCGGCATAGTGGCGAGAACACACGCATCTGAAAAACATTGAATAAAGCACCGTATTCATTGGGAAATAAAGCTGCACAACATTTTTTGTGTTTAGAGTTTCGTAATTATTGGGAGACAAAATAGCGCAAATATTTCCAAGTGAAACGTACACATCAGTAGCTTGCCTATAAAGGTTCCTTTAAAAATCAGTGTCAGATAGTATAATTATGCCTGGCATTATTGCTGAAATCAACCTTTTTGGCGAGGTCCGGCACACATATTTTTAATATATTAATATCAAGTGTCAAGAGGAGCTCGTGGCTACATAATCACAGCCGCTCGGGTCGATGTTTAGGTTAAGCCGTGCTTGCCTAGGTTGGTATGTGGATGGGTGGCCGAGTTACATACCGAGTTTCCTCCGTGCCTCGGAAAGCACGTTAAACCGTTGGCCCCGGATGTCAGTCAGCCAATCTTTCCAAAGGGCATCGTATTACCCGGTACTAACTGGGTTGACAAGGTCAGATAGGCAGTCGCTCCATGTAAAATACTGGTATTCAGCTGCATCCGGTTAGCCTGGAAGCCGACCCCACCATAGTTGGGAAAAGGCTAGGCAGATGATGATTAATATCGCGTGTCACTAAGTTCGTAGAGGTTCATCTTCGGAACCACCCAACAGAGTTAAATTAAATTTAGAGTTTAGTTTACTTTTATTTAACTTGCCTTGTTAGTTGGTTATATAGTATGTATTGGTTAAATCTTGCAACTGAATTTCGAAACAGTTCCTCTGAACCAATTGAGCTGAAATTTTGCACACACCTTTGGTGCTGGTGACAATACATTTGTATGACAGATATGACTTGATCCTGCAGCCAAGATTGCCTCCGCACCAGAGAACTTCTTAACGGTTAATAGTACGGACACGAAACTTTGTATACGCGTTCAATGTTGATAAATAAATCTAATTTTCTTCTTTTCATTTTAATTAAAGCTTGTTTTTGTATATTTAAAAAAAAAAGTTTTTTTTTTTTTGACATATGATTACCTGTAAAGGACCACCATCATGTAAGCTATGACGGCGACGCTTATAGTGCAGAGGATTGCTAGCAGGAGGATTTCCATCGGCGTGGTCGGGTATATGGGCAGGTCCGAGCCTTTCCCCCATTGATGAGGCGTGCCTTTACCTTCAACCGCCTCGAAATCTGTACAAATACATAAAACAGTTCATTATTGTAGGCCAAATGTTTTAACAAAGCTCATAATATTAACCAATATCAGCATGCCGTGTCAAATTGAACAAGAGTTTAAAGTTTATCATTTATGTGTTTCCTAGGCCAGAAAATTTAAATACTTTTTTATCAGATAATAAACTAGTTTTAATAAAATGTGTAAGCTCAATAGGTTGAGTGTCTAGCTTTTTAGTGTTAGTTTCTATTTTGATTTAGTTTTAGCTTTGATGCTGTTTTTTTTTCTTTTTGTTGACAGTGCTGTGTTGTATAAGAGAGAACTTGCCGACTGATACACATACTGCTTTAATTCTGTTTTGTTTTCAATAGAATTTGTATCTTTATTCTCCCACCCTTAATTCAATTTATTTGGGGCCGGCGCAGCATGTCTTCATCCAAACTTTTCTACTACTCGTCATCTCATCATTCACAGTCACACAGTCTTTCCATCGTTTCTTTGGTCTTCCTCTACTCTTATAGCCATCAAAATTCATACTCAAAACTTTCCTCACGATGTTTTCCCCATTCCTCTGCTTTGCATGCCCATACCAAGACAAACGATTACCATACACTTTCCAGTCACTGGCGCCACTTTCAGACTTCCTCTTATGTACTCATTTCTTATTCTACCCATTCGTGTTACACCACACATCCCTTTCGTAATCTCATGTAAGCCACAGGCAATTGACGTTTATTTATTTAACACTTCAAGCACAAAGTACAGAGGCGGACTTAATGCCATAGGCAACATCCCTTTTCATAGAATATAAATAAATGATAAATAAGTGGATGTGCTATGTACCGGGCAACATATCGTTAGGGTCAAGCGCAGCAGCGAGCGCCTTCCAGCGCAGTGGCGGCGGATCGCGCTCGTCGGGGTTGCGCACGCCTGCCGCCAGCTCCGGCGCCACACGCTGGCTCAGCAGTAGCGGTGGCAGTACCGCCACGTGCCGCCCTGCCACCGACTCGTTGTAGTGCGACAGGATCTTTGACCAGTGGTGGGACGACAACCTGGACATTTCAAATTATGGAATCAGGCGTTACACATTGAAATAAAAAACTCAATTTTAGCACATGCAATCCTCAAGCCTGGTTTTATTTGCGGAATTTAAACTTAATATACTGCATAGCACTGAACATTTCATGTATACTAAGCTCATTGATTAATAAATGTGTTTAACACTAAACTTATTTTAAATTATCATACTGTGTCTGTGAGATTCACACTATTCAAAATAATGTCTAGATAATATTATTTATATTTCAATGTTTTAAATATTTCTCTAGTTATAAACAGGCTTATGATGAAAGATGTTGCATTTTAATTAAACAGACACATTCAACCTTTGCCATTTTAATGTCAATGAAATGGACTAGCAAAAAACTCTATGGGGAGATGTTTAACTTTAAATCGAGCAAAAACTAAAGCTTTTTAAAATATTTAACTTATAGAGACAAAATTGTCTTCATTGATATTGAAAAGCAACTTGTTAGAAGGACTATTAGCACAAATCGTTCGAAGATTCAAGTAGAACGACTCAAGTCGCTAAGACTCATTTAAAACGTACTACTTAACGAGACTGTATTGCAAATATTAGTGAATAGCACAGTTTGTTGAACTTTCAAACCTGTCAGTGTTCAAATGTTAAGATAATGAACATGTTTAGTGCGTGCATGTAATAAATATGTATTAATTGATCTCACCTCGACCAGGGCCGTGAGTGTGGTGAATGTTTTAGCATAATGGTATCATTTGCATCCACTACGGTTTTTTCAGCATCAATATCTAATAGCGGCGGGAATACCAATGGATTTCTTTCGCTGTTGTTGTAAAACACGAATGTAGATTGTTTTTGTTCGTGCTTCTCATAATTCTTTCTGTTAACTTCCGCTTCAGCTTTCTCTATGTTGCTTATGAAATAGTCCACTACACCGGAGTTGTACACTATCATTGATATCCAAACGAGCATCCACACCATGAAGGCACGCTGAAAGAAGCGGGTCCTCGCCCACATGTTGACTAAGCGGATGCGTTTTGGTACGCGGTGGTCTTGGTGGCCCGGGCTGGAGTTCCGCTTCGCCACCACGTCGGTCGGACTGTTGTGTGCCAAACCGTTCAATCTCGGATGGGATTTGGATTTGGTCATTCTCTGCGGTGAAAAGCTATTTTCTTCCACGTAGTTCTTCCTAAATCTCCAGTTAAGTGCGTTATTGGCGTTAAAGTATTCCTTCAAATGTAATTTATTGTTTTGATCTTTAAAATATTCCAAACGGCGTACATCAAGTCCGAGAATTGTAGCAAAAAATGCCATTTGAATAAAATAGTCTGATATTAAACTGACTATCATGAAAATTGAGAATTCTTGAATAAATGGCACGAAAGTGAAGAAGCTTACGGTAAGTATTGTTATTTCTGTAAGTAAGTTCTTGGTAATGGACCAGCCTTCTTTGCTGAGTCCCTGAGCGAGTCGGATCTTCACATCGAGTCGGGAGTCAGTGGATGTAACGCTCTTGGTGAGGACTAAAACATTTTCCAGTCCAACGATGATGACCAGATACGGAAAAATTTCTTTGCCTTGCAAACTCAGGGAAAAGCCGAAATAAAGGCAAATTCCCATTGACATGGCGAGACTCCCGCCTATAGTAAGAACAGCACATGCAGCAAGACCTAGTTTGGATCTTATAAATTCTATTTTTCTCACAGAAAAATATACATACAGGAATAGACCCACAAATGTTATAGTCAACGGGACAAGTTCTCGATAGTTAAACTGTCCTGGATAATACACAAGCGTGAACTCGTTAACGTGTGTGTATGGCATCTCTTGATATAGAGGGTACATTTCCTTTAGCTTCTTCGTTAGAGATTGAATAAATCTGAAATAAATTAGCATGGTAGATTAATATTGGTTGTACCCTCTTCTTTAAATGGACTCCGGACACAGGTTGGCCGATGCAAGGAAAACTTGTTCAGGTGGAGATTCAGGGATAACTGTGCCCATCCTGTTGTTTGCACATTACAGGAGCTGATGGACGCTATTGAAAGTGCCAAACTTGTCGCCTAAATTTGGGCTCAATCAATTAAGATTGCCATCGACACGCTTAGAAGAAGATATTCTTAAAGATACTTTTGGGTGGCTGATAAAACAGCTGGCTTGCCAATCTTGATTTCGCAAAAAGGTTTTCAATTTTTTTTTTAATCAAGACAGACAGGGACTTGATTTAGAGGGTGAATCTATTTTTTTTTTAAATGTTTTTAGTTACCTTTGGTCTGGCTGTTGGTAGAATATTGTCACAGCATACTGTAGCACTCGTGGCCTTGCTCTTAGGGGATACCTTTTGATACCAGTTTCTCGGAGCCGCATACCAAAAGCCATTTCCGCTATTGATGCTTTGGCTTTCTGAAGATTCTGAAAAAGGTAGGAAGCTAAATTTTGGCTGTTTTTATTTAATCGACGTCATAAAGTAAATGCCTGTAACATATCATCACGCGTGCATACCTGAAGGGTTAGGCAAACGCGTACTAATAAAATAGTAGGTACAACTCATTTGCTAGATATGTTTAAGTCTCATGTAATAGGGGACGAGCTTATTGCCATCAACCGGGCACAAATCCAGACTCCGTGCCTGCTACAAAATAACTACTGATGGAAAAATCCAAAAATACTTTACCCGCCATGCGAATCGATCCTAGGAACTCGTGATCAGCAGTGGCGCTTGCGACTATTAGACTAACGAGGCAGTCATAACATAACATCACGCCTGTAATCTCCCATGTAAGCTTAGGTGTACCTAACAAATAGTACATATTTCGGGAGTTATGTTTAAATCCTGTTTAATAGGCGGCGACGAGCCTATTGCCATCAACAGGGCACGACTCCGGCCTAGTGGTTTTTACTGAGAATGTTCTGGTAATAGCCAATAACACTTTGCCTAAACTGAGAATCAAAGCCAGGACGATGCAGTCATAGTGAGAGAACTACACATAAATATCAGAATAATAATAGCTGTAATAAATTACTGTCATCTGTATACCTAAACCAATCATCATTCAAATGAACCATGACCCCGCCCTTGTGCGACTGCATATAATAGGGAGGTCAAGTCGTATCTCAGGATCTACTCAACCAATTAAGATAAAACACTTATTTTGAAGCTAGACCTTGAGATGTAGCTTATTATATTTTTTCTTTTTTTTTATAATGGCCAAGTGTTAGCTCAATTTTTATCTGATTTAAACTCAGGACATGAATTATGTCGTAGGGTCAGCGGTTTCAGTGCGTGCAGCGCTTAAGAATAGTAGTTCTACAAAACGCTAAATATTTCGTAATAGGAACGTATAACGTAAGGCATTCAATTAAATAAAATCCATCATTGAGACGCCGAGTATATGTCGTGTACGAGGTCTCAGATACTTGATGCAGGCACTCGCCACTGCGTTGTTTCCGCTCTAGGCAATTTGTCTACAATCATCGCCTCGCTGAGGATCTCCTTGAGAAGATTGCTAGTAATGGTCGTCTTACAATAGAATAAGATTAGATCTGTTACGAGACCACCCCTTGAGATATGTAAAACATCACGCCGACAATCCCCGAAGGATTAGTCAGAGGTGTACCTAATAAAACATACACCCACACTTCGTCACTTTATGTTTAAGTCCCATGTAATAGGGTGCAAACCATTTCCATAATAGGAAACAGCCAATAACACTTAGCCCAACCTGGTTATCGAATCCAGGACTTCATACTCAGCGGTAGCGCCTGCGATCACTAGATCAATGAGCCAGACAAACTTGATATAATTCTAGTTTTTAACGCGGCTTTGCTCCTATTGTAGACAAACATCAACAGTGTTTTTTTCGAGATAAGTGAACTGTATACGCTACATTGCTGCGTAAAAGAAGGACCAACCATCAAACACACTACTGCATTTATAATATTAGTTTAGTGGGTACCTGGTAGTTGTAGACTGTGTTAATAATGTTGGCATCGAGTGAGAATGACTGCAGGTTCTGCTGCCACAGGTTGGCAGGCGACAGCAGTAGGCAGCTGTACTCGGGCAGTACTCGCTCCGTGCTGGCCCTACTGTCTGTCCGCTTGATGCCCCCGATCTGGTAGCAATGCTGAAGTAGCGTGCTTTTTCTGAAACAAACGATACATTATATAACAAAGGACTGGTTCTTGCTTCGCATGGGTGCTCCCTGATGAGGCGATATTTCGAAATATCCTGTTTTCTGAAGATTTTATTTTAGCAATTAAATACAGAAATAGGAATTACTTGAGCGACTTATGTACAAAAGTTTAAGTATTAGAAGACGTAAGAGCTAGCTCGTAAATTATAAAACAACGGTTATAATCATTTGTTTTTAATCAAATTTAAAATTATGTAACCAGGAAAGACAGTATAATATTTTATACAGATAACTTCAGTTTTTGCTGTAGTGTTACGTATAACTAGCGACCCGCATGGTTTCACTCGGGTGCAATTTACTAACAACAGCACCACCTGTGGGGTCCACAACTATGCTATCATTCACAAAATTTTATTGAAATCGGTTGGGTAGTTCCGGAGATTTGCCTGTACTAACATAGTGCCCTACCGAGTCTACATACGAAATTTTCTACTGAACTTGTGGCAGCCGTTTGTGCGACGACGTGCCTTCCACCCTGTATATTAAGATACAGAAAACGATGGTCTAACTTTATTTAATACTAGCGGCCTGTCCAAGCTTCGCGCGGGTGGACTTTTTTTGCGATAATAAATATAGCCTATGTTACTCAATGTAGCATGGTGAAAGAATTGTTGAAATCGGTGCAGAAGTTTTTGAGTTTATTGGTTACAAACATAAAAAAAACCCAAAAATCGATGTTGAGTGTTAATCTTAGAAGATAGACATATTATTATAGCTTTCCTATAGTTTAATAGATCTTAGTAAGAGGAATAATTCCGTAATATGTTTTTTTTTCGTGTGGATAGTGCCTAACCATCTTTTTATACACCTCCACGACCCTCATATTATTCAATCCATTCATCAGCACCATGCTATGAGTTCTTTCCATCGAGTCCTACCGTAAAACGTGATTTTTCACTCCAAAAAAAAAAAGTCGATTCCCAGCAATAATTTTTGCGTAAAGTTACAGCTTGTACAGAATGCTTGGTTGACGGATATGTGAAGGGTCTGTTTACACCCGGTATAAGGTGCCGACGACCATACGACAATAAATAAAAAACACTGGTACTCGTAACACTAGCTCATAGGATTATTTATTAACTATCAAATAAATCCTAACAAATATAAATACATTTTCAAAAAAAATTAATAGCATAAAACTGTAAAAAGAAATAGAGCGCCTTTTATAATTATTGGTTTACTAACCATAGGTATAATTTGCACGAATTCGCATCTGGAAATAAAATTTAAGGTACGATTTTCGCAAAGGTTTTTGAAGTAGCGAGTTGGCAACATGTGTTTAGTTTATATCGATATAACAAAAATTTTTGTATGATTTTATGAGGATGGGAAAGACGAAATTAAATTAATACGCCAGCTATGATGTTCACAACAGAAAACAGTGGTTTTAAAACTATAAGTTTCCAAAGAATGATGGTAATATTTCATGAAGTTTCTTTAGGATTCCATGAAGATTATTGATTCAAACAACACATTATATTTCATACGCCAGCTTTGAAATTAGTAGTTCAAAACAGATAACTGAGCTTTCTGTATGATTGTCCGAAGTATGAACGATGTTAATAGTTTATAATAGAAAACGGATGGCACTTTCGAACTGAAGGAACTTCTCAGGTTCATAAGTGAAGTGAGTGAGTGAGTGTTAGGTTAAGTGTGTAGGTTAAGTTTACTAACATAGTTGTAAGGAAATATTGTTACTAACTTTGTGAGTCCTGTTACTTGAGAATTAAATATATTATTATTATTATAAGTTACAAACCATTTTTTGACAGTTCTGCCACATAGTGGGCAGAACTGTTAAAAAATGGTTGATTGAAAAACGCTAATTATATTTATTGTAATTTGTTACTTAGGTACTAATAATAGATTAAGATGATACTTTATGGATCTAAAGTCTGAATTAAATTAATAAATCAAATTGAATACTAAATAATGACGAGATAAACCGATATAATGCTTACTTTTAGGGTTTTTTTAAGGAAAAAAACCTTGCCCCATACTCTCCTGTATCGTGCGTGCGTTTACAAATATTTAAGCTCACATACACAAACAGCCAGACCCTGAATAACTTCTTGCAGGCCATACAAATATATGTTACGTGCGGGAATCGAACCCGGACACGCAGCGTAGCAGTCAATCGCTCAGCCACTGTGCCAACCGTGCCGTCAAACCGTTAAATACCAAATAGTCAAGATATAGGGTTCTCCGTTTGTATGGAAGAATCAGCGTGCGCAGCCTTAATTAGCCAACTATAAATATTTAGTTCATAACAGAAAACTGAAGATTTTGTGTAGCTTTAAATGAGACGAGAGTGACTCATACCGTCTTCTCTTTTTTTATTACGCCAGCTATATAATTAATAGTTCAATAAAGAAATCTGTTACTGTATGATTTTCCAATGATAGAATGTATCTTGTAATATTTCATATGCCAGCGATAAAACTAAAGATTTTGTACAACATTCCGATAGATAAGGGGGACTCATACAAACTTCTGTTTTTAATACGCCAGGTAGCAATGCAATTAATAGTTCGTAACAGGAAACTAAAGTATTGTATGATTGTATGTAGATGAGGATGATTCAAAACCCTATAATGTTTAGTACGCTCGAGACGCAAAAGGTAATCCAGAGTAGGGCATTCAAACTCGGATAGTTTTCAACTCCGGAGCTAGTTACGGTGTTGAGCAATTAAATCCGGCTGACAGCTTTTTTAGAAATTAATAAAAAGGCCCTTTATTTTAATCAATAGAAGTTTTTTTGTTAAGGAATCAGTGTTTTTGGTTAAAAATTTACTGTCTGACAGACAGAAGTTATAATAGACAACTAATACGTATTGTAAAATATTAAAACAATCAATAATCATACAAAATAAACATTTGTTTGGCAAGAATCAGTCTTTTAGTTTAAAAATTTACTGTCTGAAAGACAGAAGTTATAATAGACAACTAATACGCATGATACAATATTAAAAAAATTATAAATCATAAAAATAAACATTTGTTAGGCAAGAATCAGTCTTTTAGTTTAAACATTTATTGTCTGACAGACAGACGTTATAATAGACAACTAATACGCATTATAAAATATTATAAAACAATCAACAATCTTAAAAAATAAACATTTGTTAGGCAAGAATACTTAATATTTTTTACTTTTTGTTTAAAAATTTACTGTCTGACAGATAGACGTTATAATAGACAACTAATACGCATTATAAAATATTATAAAACAATCAACAATCATAAAAAATAAACATTTGTTTGGCAAGAATACTTAATATTTTTTATTAAAAAAGAAACTTTTTGTTTAAAAATTTACTGTCTGACAGACAGACGTTATAATAGACAACTAATACGCATTATAAAATATTAAAACAATTAGCAATCATAAAAAATCGCGGTCGACGAGCCGACGCAAGCCGAGCACTACCAAATAATACCGAAGTGTTTTGCTAAGGACTTAAGAAGGAATAAAACAACGTGTTACGCTCAAGAATTAAGATGCGTTTTTCGTAGTTTTATAAATAATGTTTACATGGTTTTTGAAAACCGGTTTCAACTCCGGTGTTCTATTTCAACTCCAGATAAGAAAAATGCTTAAAATCGCTCCGAAACTCCGGAGTTACGAAACTCCGGAACTCCGGATTGAAAGCCCTAATCCAGAGAAGTTGCAGATGCAATAACAATCAGAAAACACCAATAGGTACAGATTCAAGGTATGCAGTAGAATGTGAACAAATTAGAAAAAAATATTGGTCCAATACTAACTTCTACACCATTATCAAAAAATATGTTCTGCACCTGCATATTTACAATTTTTTTATCAATTTCAGATTTTATCAATGTGACTCACAGACGTAGAGCAAGTAGGTATACAATTAGTTTGGTTACAAAAGGGATATAATGATTGACGACTTATACATAAAAATATATTAAATTGCAATGGCTTATGGCAATAACGTGAGTGGCTTCTGCAGGCGTAAAATTCTGTTTTTCTATTAAATTCGTTTGATTCCAGTAGAGGTGTTATGATGTTGACCTTCGGTATGCAACTAACTAAAGATAATAAAAACCGACCTCTTTATACCTACGGGTAAGGGTGTAGTAGCGCCAGCGAAACGGTAAGTTTGCGTGTATTTAGGCTTTTATTCCCTAAAACCCCTTATGGGTATTTTGTATACTGTATTTTGATATCATTCGAAAGGTAGTGAAGTAAACTTTCAATCAGAATAAAAAAACAATGTTCATTAATACTCTTGAAAAAAAAACAGCCTTAACTCTAAGACAACGTGCGATTTTATTGCTCTTAAGTGTATTTGGTTTCATGCAAAAGTAGCATTTAATTTTTGGAATAGGGAACCTGAAGCTGTTTTAATCAATGAAAATAGAGTTAGAGAGAGCACAGCACACATGAGAGCAAAATATTGTTATGAACATTTTTATGAGATTATATTAGATTCCCGAATGTACACTTATTATAAGCACAACCTAGATCACACATAAACCCAAGAACAGGGGAAAAAAGGTGCAAATGCATCACATAATCTGCGGATTAATTTGTTATGGTGCACATGCGATCCCTTTCTTACACCAATAGTAATAACCATATACCAAACACACATTAATTCTTCATTAACTAATAATGAAGATACATATCATTATAAGCAATGAAGAATTAATAAAGAATTTACTCTAATCAAATCATTTGTTAGAGTAAAGGAATACATTACAAAAATAGTGTAATAACTTTCTTGTTACAAACATGACCGCATGAACAAATTACCCTGCTGCCTGTAACAACTGAAAGAGAAGCACCAAAATTCTTACTGTGCTAAATAAAATGTAACTATTGACATGCCTACTATTTAACTGTGTCTGAGGAAGCTGCAATTCAACATGGCTTGCATTACTCTTTGTATATAATTCTAAATCAAAGTATTTTAAGTAACATTTAATTTTAATAAGCCTGGTAAAAACTCACGTTTCTGGATCTTCGTGGTTTCTTATAGTTTCCAGCAATCGAAACACTTCTTGCAATGGAGCTCTGAATGCATCCCACAACTTAAGATTGTTACTCCACGGAGAGACACCTAAAGAAAAGTAGTATTGGAATGCACATTGTTTTATTAAAATTAAAACATAAATATTTTCACACAAAAAAAGTGTTTCAATCAGTCAGGATACTCAGTTTGAGATATAAATCAATATCTAGTTGTTAGTTATATTTACTAATTGTCTATTAACTATTACCTATTTTCATAATGATTTGCTGCACATATAGAAGAGGTTTGTCCTTCGCCCAAATATAAGGAAGTTTCTGTGTTTCATTGTACAGGATATCTAAATGTGAGGGTTTTTCTGTAAAATGTATGTATATATTAACATTAGCATAATAGAAATGTTTAGCAACATTTAGTATGTTTCGCAAATTACATCATCAAGGTACCTTGTAAACATTTTTGTTGGCTGCAGTCTGGACTTGAGAAATCATAGATATCAACACCATGCAACGGTAATGTTACTACAGTTGGTATGTTCCCAGGGAGAGGCACATTCAGAAGCGGATAGCTGAAAATAAAAATACAACTGAGCAAGTAGTCTATTATGGACAATTTGTTAGCAATTAGAATGAAAATAAGCACTTACCAACATAGTAACAACACAGATAATGCTAATGTGATCGCTGTAATGGGATAAGACGAACAAAATAGTCCGTAAGTGTAATAAATCTGAGCTACCCTCTCGGGCAGAGTGGATCCTGCCATTGTTGACAGTCAATAACTCGTTTGATGTGCAGGAAATTCCGTTTACTAATCTCAAGACACCATCGCACAAGCATTCACGTCACTTGCGAATTTCAAAACGTTGTTTATACACGGTTATGTTACCAGAGACGCATTTATTGCGGTCGATCGCATGTGCTGTTGTGATAGTCTCGAATGCTATGGTATTTCGCATCATACACGAGCATGCCGCTATGTACACTGTACTCTCTTTACCAATTATTAGGCACCGATTACATCAACCAAAGCAAGCACCACGCAAGTTTGACATATTGACAGCTCATTAGCTATTTTGACATTTTTGACACATTTGACAGTGACTCAAATACCACAGATAATAAAACCGTTCGGATATTTATTAAGTAGAAGTTGTAAATATACATAATTTACAAACTATAAATAAATAGTAAACGTAATATTATTTACAAGTATAAAATAAACAAACTGGCGATCCACGGATGCCATTCAAGTTAAAGGGGAAAATATAAATGTCTAAGATTAGACTTGTCGTATCTACTGTTTGGATTGTAATGCTGTGCAGTGAAAAGACGGACGAAAAAAAACTGCATGTAGCAGAGATTGATTTTAGCCATTCCACACTAGCACCCGTATTCCAGAAGCCGACTTAGGTCCATTTTTGAACTTAAGTCGACATTTGTTGTCATGGCAACAGGTGAAGAACGCCCACCACGGCATCAGCAACACCCACTCAATGATGTTCATAAGGTGAGGACAGACTATTTGTAACAAGTCATCGAGCCACTTGTCACTTTGTTAAAACTTGATTTTGATTTGCTTTCATCGAGCAAAAACACGAGCGTGGGCAAATCGTACAACATGGAATGAGGTGCGTGGACTGAGGGGTCGTGCTGGTCGTTTCGTCTCCTAATTCGGTCAGTGTTTTTTTATATCAAAAATCATCAAGATAAATTGCAGCATACGCGACTTGCAAGTCCAACATTTCAACAAAGAGTAAATGCCACACAGTAAGGACAGTCACTAAAGAACACCACCGGCTTACTCCTTTTGCTTCGTTCTCGTTCATACATCTGGTCACTGCCACCTGACCTTTTTGAAGAACAATACTAATAAAGTTTGTCCTTCTGGGGTGTTCTCTTTCGGGTTTTGTTAGTCGCCTTTTACTCGTCCTCTCAACATGACCAAGCCATCCAAACATATTCTTTTAATTTTTTGTCTCTACATCTTCTTTTCAACCGCAACCTTGCATTATATCATTCCTCAATTTATCAACCAATGTTACAATACGTGGAAATGCTCATATGAGTACTCACCTTAATCTACCTCAAAAACATGCTGTCCATTTCAAACCCAAAAAAGTATGTTGCATGAAGGTTGCAAGCTGCTTTGTATGCTAAAAATGTTATATTAAAATACGTCACAATGCTAGAGTTATCATAAATTGATGTTCTACCGAATGCTCTTGGTTGACATCATTTGTCAAAGAACTTAAAACCTTAAAACGGATTTACTTGAAAATAAATATTTATTTTTTTGTGGGTTATTTATAAGATTTTCACTTAAAATAATGGCATCAAGAATTTTTTTTCGGCTGGTGTAAAGTCGTGCGTACAGAAACTTGTCCGCAAGTACAAGCTCCATCAAAATACCACGTTGTCGGGCAGCCCATCAGCGAAAAAATGCACCCAAGCACCAGTTACATCTGCTGAAAATGGAGGAGCAAAAGTGGCTGGTGAAGGCAGCAGAAGAAGCATACCAAAAGGCAAAACTCGAACGTTTGAGTGCCGCCCAGCTACTTCGATTCAGCGAGGTTACAAGGGACGAGGCTGAAAAAATAAATTAAATTATTATTATACAAGCCAACTGGTTTTTATTTTATTTAAAAGTAGTATCACGTATAACAAATAACAAAATTATCTAAATTACACATTTATTGACAAGCAAAGGAAATTTTTAATTTTCATTCAAGTAGGACTACGTTAGACTGGATCCAGTCTCTAGCTTAGTAAAACCCAACAACACTGCATGGCCTGGGAATCGAACCCATAACCTCACACCATGCAGTTGCGCTTATAACTAGTTGACCAACGAGAGAGCAAAAATATAAATATGAACATCACACAATTATAAACATACTAGCTGTTGCCCATGACCTTCGTCAGCGATTATTGAAAGCTGACAAGCTACATGGTTTGTTGAAGAAATAAGGCATCCGAAGTGGCTACGTCACTACCGTTATTATTCCATTTTTGCCAGGGATGATTGCCAAGGATGAATGACTGTGGTCGCGTGGCAATGTTTAATAAGTTGTACCCTGCTGCCTCTAATCCGTCGCGGGTACATGGTGGTCTCTCCAACCCAGCGGTGCTAAAAGAGCTCAGTAAGCTTCGAGCTTTTCTTCGCCAGTTCGCTCTATTAGAAGGTTCCGGTCGTCCAGAGTTGAGGGAAGAATTCAGTTGGACGATGAACCGAGTAGCCTTGAATTTCTTTGGATTCGTTCACCCAACATAATGGTGTGTTTCATATCGGCCTTTCTCTTCCTCCGTTTAACAGTAGCAAGCCGCCTGCTCATGTTTTAAGCGCGTTTTGGTCCCAGTTCTAACATAACGTAACTCATTTGATGGGGATGCCCTAGCTTACACCTATCCTTACCCATATCATTTGAAAAAAAACCTAAGATCAGCCGGCTAAACCACTAACGCAACGGCGAATAAGAATTCGACTTGATTATTTTATTATTGCAATATAACAGAAACTAGCCACTACAGCGGCCGGCGAGCGCTACATCCAACTTGGTTGCATCAAATATGTATTTTTTTCTTTCTCTTTCTATTTAAGATCTATACAACTGCGATAGTACCGCAAAGGCAATGGGATTACCCGTATTATTACAGGTAGTAGGATTGGTAGTAACACGGGTAAGTCACCCCCTACTATCGCTTTATTGGCAACTAGTTTATGCCCGCGGCTTCGTGGAGGTCGGGAAATGCCAACGGGATCTTACTTCTGAGATAATAAGTTATCTATGTCCTATACCAGACTATAATCTATCTCTGTACCAAGTTTCATCCAGATCTGTTCAGCCGTTCTGGCGATTGAGTAACAAACATCTATCCATTCAAACTTTAGCATTTCTAATAGTTATGTAAGATTTATAAGTTTTTACTTTTAAAGTTGAATAGGTAATAAATAATAGTTCATGTAAGTATTTCATTTTATTTGAGCTATACAGACACACTTGCGTTTTTCTTACATGTACTTACTAATAACTTGTTTGAGATTGGACACCGGTGACGACAATCAAATGATTTATTAGGAATCTATATAGACATAATACTTTTACATTATATTTAATATCAATGTCGCGTATCACGAGCTAACGCGAAAATCGGGTTTTCACATATATTTACAGACACGACTACCTTAGAAATATTCCTCCTACTTACTAAATTGGTAAATGCGCCTCGCACGCCCTGCGCAACACTGTGCGCCATGGCCTGTCTACGTGAGTTTCGAAGCCCTATTTGACTCTGTTGGGGGTTAATTTTGAAAAACTGTGATACATAATTGTCTCATAATTTTAATTAAAGAGTGTGTACACCAATTTCCAAATCAATCGATTCCGAGAATAAAAAGTTTCACAGAAAATTCAACACCCCATTTCACCCTCTTGGGGGTGGAATTTCAAAAAACCCTTTCTTAGTGGATACATAATTTTCATAAAGAATACACCCTCCAAATTTCATGTCTCTAGGTCCAGCGGTTTGGGCTGTGCGTTGATATATCAGTCAGTCAGTCAGTCAGGACTTTGAATTTTTTAAGTTTATATAGATGATAAGAGCGACTCGGTGGTATCGTAGGTATAAACAAAACAACACGAGTATGGGCAAGCTCGCTCATAAGCACCATTCGCACCATTTTTAATGTCTGAGATTCAAAATGGTTCGTTAGTTTTCTCATGCTTTAGAAATATCACGTAGCTTGTATTATCTTTTATGTGTACGATACTCCATATTATGACTATTTGTCACGCCTATAATTTATTATTTACGCGATCTTAATTACTAATTCAAACAATCCCATGATAATGAACATTTCCAAATACCTACCGATTTGAAAAAGAAACCGTGCTTAATATATATTTACCACGGATAATGCAAGTGCTCGAAATATTAATAATAGTTCATTAATAATCCCGACTACAAACTAGCTGGCTTCGAAATTAAAGGCGATGGAAAATAGTTTTTATCAACAAGGGTCGATGGCCGTCCACGGGCTGTAGGTCAAAATTTCCAGAACGAAAACGTTGGAACCAAAAACGAACAGTGTTTTCTTCTAAAGTATCTTCCCTATTTTATTTAATATCAGCCCTCTATGTCCCTCTGCTGGGCAAAGACCTCTCGCATGGCTTTCCAATTTTTGTACGGTTTCCTTCTGAAATCGAAAGTGTTTTTAGAACTGTTTATTGTTGTAACATTCTAACGGGTTGTCGGCATCGGGTCACTATAAATAATTGTATGGCGTATCGTATACATAATCGACATATTCCTCAAAATTCATCTTGCTTTGGCTATAAAAAGAAAACAATTTTACACACGTCGATTCACTTGAATTTCAGTAGGTATATATAATATCAGCCATAACGTAAGTTTCACGGTTTCAAGGATCTTCTGGCGCGGGCAAACATCGGAACTAACGCAGCCATCTCTTTCTTTTCTCAATATTTTTTACAAAACAATTAACAAAAGGTTTACCAACAGCGCCCCCCTGTCAGCTTCATTCGAGCGCCAAAAGATTCTTGTACTACAAAACTCTTGAAAAGTGGGCGTTTATGTCAAATTATAAACAAACTGTAGCTGTCAATATATCTAATGGGGTGGAAAGTAGGCGTGTCAAGTCCGACTTAAGTTCAGTCCACGACTAAAACTACGGGTGTAGGTGTATGTAGTGAAATTAATAAAGTAAGAAAAGAGCTTATAAAAAAGTGATTGAAAAGATGAAAGGGAGTCGTCTATCTTGGTATGGACGTGTGATGATGAGGGATGAAATACATGTGACTAAAGGTGTGATTATTACAAATGTTAATGGATGGACAGGGAAAGGAAGACCATATAAAAGATGAATGTCATTTGAGGAAAGGAGAAACAAAGAACTGAGAAGAGCTGTCCACGGAAAAAGTGCCCAAAAGGCCAGCAGCTTTATTACGTTCGATGACAATGCTGATTCTTTGGCCAAAAAATAGGCCACTCCTCTAGTCTCGTAAAGAATTGCTGCTGTGGGATATCCCAAAAGTCTAGGAGGGCCCATGCCCATGGCGGTGGCCATAGTGTTTCAAACGGCTCAAACACATTATTATTCTATTGTAATGTTTTGCGCCGTTTGAGTTTTCAGCATTGGCAGCAACCACCCCAGCACAACCCGCTGTACTAAGAAGGTGGCGAGAGGGTGTCGACGCATGTTGCATACTACACCAAAGGTCAACCCAACTTCCAAGGCATAATATGTTATAAAATCTGGCCTGTTCCTATCGTTGCATGTCAAGCCATTGGCAAGAGCACGACGAATGATGTCATTAATGTTAGCGTGCTATCCGTTCGGCACTCTTACTGCAGGAAAGGCCATGGTCCCCAAGGCAGTCGACTGCTTCCCCACATTAACAGTGATGTGGAGTCACCATAAGACCTGTGTATTTGATATTAAATTTCAATTTGATAACATCACGTGTTCGAAAATCGTTATTTTATAGGACCTCTCCCTAGGCTTTCGGGTACCTATCTATTGTGTAGAGATTTTTGCCCAGCAGCCATAGTGCATGCGGCTGTCGTGACGTGCCGTGCCAATCTAAATATATAAAAGCGAAAGATCACTCACTCACTTACTTATAATCACGAAATATTGAAAACCGCTTGACGAATAAAGATGAAATTTGGCAGGGAGGTAGTTTATAGATAGCAGAAGTCCGCTAAGAACGGATTTTGCGACATGGCACAAAAGGACGCCTTTTGTAGTCATCAGTACATTATCACATATCGATCTGGCAGTCAGTTCTCACACATAACATAACATGACGCCTTTAATCCCCGAAGGATTGGGCAGAGGTGTACCTAATCGTACACACACATTTCGCAAGTTATGTTGATGTCCCATGTGATAGCGGTGAGCCTATTGCCATCAATCGGGCACAAATCCAGATTTCGCGGCTGCTACTGAGAAATTCCTGATGGAATAACCCAATAACACTATTCTTTACTATTTACACTATTCTTCACTATTCTCTCCTAATCTCACGAGGGAGAGAGGGGGGCCTGGCAAATATCACGTATTTCTTTATCCCGCGAGAAACTGTAAAATTGCGAGAAAACTGGGTAAAGTAAAGATGTTTCTCTAAAAAAAAAAATATTTTTAATGAATTCTACGGAATCAAGCACAGATTACCGTATTCATACTAAACTACGCATTTTGATAAATCTCATGTGAGATTAGAAGAGGGAATGGGGTCAAGCCAAATCTCACGACATCTCACCTCGTGGGGTCGAAAATCCCCAAAGTTACCTCACGTAATTAATGGACGCCTCCTAACACAAGCTTAAAAGGTGATCTGTAAATCATGTGTGTGATAACTTTATGTAATTGAAATATACATATTTTTTTTTCTTTGCCCGACCCGGCTATCGTTCCCAGGACCCCATGCTTAAAAGTCGCGCCTGCAACCACTCGACCAACGAGGCGGTCTCACACATACACACCAAAATTTGCATCCGAACGAAGTCGCGGGCAACAGCTAGTATCATTTATTTTTACGCCTAGATTACTGCGTTCCATCAGTTTTCGGTCAACTCCAGGTCTGAGCACCGTGATCTAGAACGGTCAGAATACTTTTGTCGATGCGATTTTGCTTGTGGGGAAGAGGCAAGATCGGAAGATCACGTTTTATAAACATCGGCATGGACCAGACGTTTTCGATCGGGTGAGACAATGTACTTTGCAGGCTTGCTACGCTTGCTCTTGTATTCTGTTTTCTCTTAATTCTGTTCGTGGGTCCTGTGGGTCAGTTATACACAAGGCTAGTACAGTGCTCTACGAATCCAATACAATAACGCGTTCCGGGAATTGCTGGGACGGCCCGGGTATTGCTGGGGTTGCCGCGCTTCTGTAGCGCGTCGGGGATGTTCACGGACGCACGTTTTTCGGATTTCGGCACGCTGCTGCGTCTGCGAATCATCGCTGATGCGTCGGGTGCGCATCAATAGCCTCGTGGCTACTGTAGCTGGCAGGGTGGATGGTCAAATAATGTGTCACTGGATGGCAGCACACAAACGGCATTCCGATATGTGTTATAGTTAGTTTGTTTAGCGTGTTTTAGTTAGTAAGTGCCAAGTTATTTATTATGGATCTCTGGTCTGGAAAAAAAGATATCATTTAGTTATTTATTTTATATCTTTTATGCCAGTGCCGGATTAACCCAGTAGCAGGAGTAACAATTGCTATGGGCCCCACGCAAAAGGGGGCCCCGCGTATCCAAACCCGGGCGGGTTTGGATATTCATAACACCATTCCACAAAGAAATATTTAATAAAAAATTTAGAAAAAAAAACTGGTTACCTATAAAAGCGCAATACCTACACGGTCAAAATAGATGAAACCACTGATTTATTACCGATGAAAAATTTCCATGTGTGAAAACGTGGTAAGCTTTTGTGCGTTGGTGTCTCTTCCGGGTATATAATATATGATAAAATTACAAAATCTCTAATATTTCCAAGTTATAACAACTGAATCTATAATTTCATTTGATATAATGATCAGTTAATATAATAAATGATTGATATAATTTTAAAATAAGTAATTTTTACAAGGCATAACATACACTGAATATAAAAGCGTTTGATATACCACTCAAAAGACATAAAAATAGGCTGCTGCAGGTACTGAAAACCTCAAACGGATCTTGAGACGTTTGGGGTAGGAACACTAGGGCCGTGGGGTCTGAGTGCCCACCTAGTATTACGGAAAATCGCCAAGCGGTTGGTCGACTCTTCACGTGGCCAGAGGGCGGGCCTATTTTTTGGCCAAAGAATCAGCATTGCCATCCAACGCGGCAATACTGCCAGCTTTCTGAGCACTTCTGCTGTTGACAGCACTATGGACGAATTTTTTAACGCCCCGTAACCCTTTTGATACTTGTACATATTTTTATTACCTACTAATATAGATTTGTAGTTTGTAAATAATGTTTGGCGCTCGGCAGCCGCTTCCGGGGCACACTCGCTTCGCTCGCTCGCCTTCGCGTTTTACTGGTAACAGTTATAACCAAACCTAACAAAAATGATTCACCTACAACAGAGGCGATCTGGCGCTCCGCTCCGCTCCCGCCTTAGCCTTCTAACCTAAGCTATCCGAGTCGGATTGCTCTGAGCCGGGGTGTTAACCATAATGATGGTATCAATATAAAGGGTGTATTTTTTCAACCCCAGAAGGGAAGGACTCTAAATACAGGACATAGAAAATTTTACTCAAAGGAAACATTTCTTTTTAAAAAAAAAAAACTGCATTCAAACATTTTCGAAAATTGCTTTCCATTCTCGGGAATCGAACCGACTAATATTCGAAGAAATAACATCTTGTACTTTTATGACATCAATAAGGAATTAACATAATTATGTAATCGAATGGACCTTTGATTAAAAGTGCTTTATTTTATCCCACTGTATTTATAAGTTTTATTTTCATGGTTTTCCTTTCATTTAATTTATTAATCCTATCGATTATGACACACCCTGTATGATATTACTATTTTCTTAAAAAAAATGCAGTGGGAGCCTATAGTCTGAATTCGTGCCATGTTAGTGTCTAAATGGGTAAGCACGTCACCAGTTACCCGTGTTACAAATTACATGATAATTTGTAACACGGGTAACTGGTGACGTGACACAATGGTTCATAGAGATCCTATCTAGATTGCTCAACACGAACACAAGCGACCCAAACCAACGCTGCTGCCAGTGAACTTATTAACACATCAGACAACCTTAGGGATACCTACCTATTTGGCAGATAGATGTGCATTATGTTGTTACAGAATGTGAAAGGAAATTAACGTGAGAATTGAGAGACTAATAAATAAAAAAAAAGAATTTAAAAAAATAAGTTTGAGTTAGTAAGTTTGGATTGGATGTAGTTCTAGTTAGGTAATCCAGCTTCCGAAAATCCTTTCTCTAATATTAACCTATATCTATTAAGCCCGAGTGTCTTTAGCAATATTTAAAAGGTACTCGTCGTATAATTTCCGGCCATACCGCGAATCAAGCCGTGGGAAAAGCTTGAAAACGTATAAAACTTCCGCCCGATTCGCGGCAAAGAAACGCACCCTGTAGATGAGCTTTTCTACATAGAAAACGCTGCTGACGCTTTCTCGAAAGCGTGAAACTCTAGAAGATATTGTCCCATTCAATAATTGTTTGTATTGATGCCAACTATTATATTTTGCGTGGCAACTAGGTATTTTGAAAATAAAATGGCGGAAGTTAGGCAGACCATACATACAAAATATTCCAACTCATTCAGTAATCATTTTTCTTCCATTGCGTAAATAATCATTTTTCTTCCATTGCGTATTTAAAAGGTATTTTACGTTTAAATGTAATAAAATAAATATTGCCTTGTTTTGGTATTCCTCTTCTTTTTACTATTATGTTCCTTTTTAGTCTCAGATACACACCATTCCTCTTTTAAATTCGCTAATATCCATGATGTCTGTGCCAAATAAGTACTTGATTTCATCGAACTAAGTCACTTGCATACAGGGGCAAAGAACTGGGGCCACTGACAGGGTATAATGGTTCTGACGGGCAGCAATTCGAAATTCGAATTTGTTGAATAAACACCCGTTGGTACTTTGCCCTTTGTGTTCCAGGGCCACGGTGTCTCTTTCGAACAGTCCCGCAGCTCTGGCAGGCATCGGCCCATGCGGACCCCTACTCGGTTGCTGACATCTCTTTGAGGCGCGCGTGGAACACGAACGCGCCGTCGACACGGCCTGTCGTCATAAGACGGCTGGACGGCGAGCTAGCCCATAACTCGCCGTCCACAGGCCCGCGCCTACGGTGGCCGGGAGCCACCACGTGACCCCCGACGCCAAGGGCGTCTCCCGCGGCGGCTGGGACGTGAGGTTTTTTCCCTCTCACGTCCCGCCACCTCCTTCATTAGCATTACTGCTTCGCAGAAGGTGGTCCCATTCCCTCTCGCTCCGGACCATGGCTTGAACCAGGGCCGGACGCGAGAGACCGCCGCCGCCAATCGCCGCTACAAGGACAAGGCGGTGCTCCGCCCCAGCGGGGCAGACCTTTACGGTGTGCTCCACCGTGTCCTCCGGACGTTCCTCGCAGTGGAAACACCCGGGCGTTTCCTCCCGCCCGATTCGGTGCAGGAACCTCCCGAAACAACCGTGTCCGGTGAGGACCTGCGTCAGGCGGTAGGTGAGGGCGCCGTGGCGCCTCTCTAGCCTCTCCTCAAAGAGGCCACTATGGTAGCGTGCCCTGCACGGGGTTGCAACAGTCGCTCTCTCCATGTCGCCATGAGATCACGCCGGAGGTCTGTCCGCTGAGCGGCAATTTGCCGCGGCAGCGGAGTTTCCCCCCGGCGCGCGCGAGGAATATCGCCTCCAGATCCCATGGCGGCAATCCGGCAAGGAGGCTAGCCGCCTCGCCGGAGATCGTGCGGTACCCCCGGATTAGCCTTATGGCTATCACCTTTTGGGGCGCGTTCAGGTAGTGGGCGGCTTGCCGCCTCAAAGAACGCGCCCACACCGGGGCCCCGTAAAGGGCCATGGACCGCACGACCCCTGCGTAGAGCCTCCGGCAGGAGGCGTTTGGACCCCTCAGGTTGGGCAAGAGCCGCTTGAAGGCAGCCCCTGTCCGTTCCAGTTTGGGAGCCAAACGTCGGAAGTGCTCCACGAAGTTCCACCGGCTGTCGAGGACGAGTCCTAGGTACCAATGGAAACCCCTCCTACCGTCAGTAGGGATCCCGACGGTGGCGCATTCCGAGGCCCATGAAAACACATGGCCTCGGACTTGTGCAATGTCACCTCGAGACCCAATTGCCGGATCCTCTCCACGACTATCGCAACCCCGCGTGTCATGTTTTCGGCCGCTGCCTCGTTCGACCTCCCTTGTGCCAGTACCAGCGTGTCGTCAGCGTAGCAAAGTACGCTGACGCCGGTAGGGAGGTCGGCGCGCAGCACCCAGTTGTAACCGATGTTCCACAGGGCCGGTCCCAGAACCGATCTCTGTGGAACACCGCACGACATCTCTCGCCGGTTCCATTCTCCGCTCCGACCGCGTTAGATGTCGGCCCTATCCGTCAAGTAGTCCCCGACCACACGACGAAGGTAGGTTGGCACCCGGTGATACCGGAGTGCCTCCCTAATGCAGCTCCAGGGCACGGAGTTGAAGGCGTTGGCGATGTCAAGAGACACCGCCAAGACGACCCCACCCCGGGACACCGCGTCCCCCGTCGTGAGGGCTCTCACGCGCATGATGGCGTCCACCGTGGAGCGCCCCTTGCGGAAACCAAACTGGTGTTCCGCAAGATCCGGCCCCATCCCCGCAAGGTGCCCGGCGAGGCGGTTGGCAATGACTCTTTCGAAGAGCTTGCCCACCTCGTCGAGCAACACGTTGAGCCGGTATGCGGACGGAGAGTCCGCAGGGCGCCCTGGTTTCCGGATGAGGACCAGCTTCCTCGTCTTTCAACGAAGCGGAAACTGGCCTCTCTCCAAGCATGCGGTTAGAAGCCCTTCCAGTCGGGGCCCGAGAGCCTCAGAGGCCAGGACCCAGGCTTTGCCAGGCAAGCTATCGGGTCCCGGAGCGGCGTTTCTGGTTTTCAGCCTGCGTACCGCCACACTCAGGTCTACCCCAGTCACCTCCGGAACGTCGTCATCGTCATCGGTGTGGTCCGCTTCCTGCACCGCACGCGGCGGCGGACCCATAGGCGGGGGAGGATGTTCCTCTCACGAAGGGAACAGAGCGCTCACCACGTCCTCCACGAGCTCAGGCCGGGAGACTCTGCGTCAGCGGGGGGGCCAGGGTGCGGAGTTTGTCCCGCACCATCTTGTAAGGGCGCCCCCACGGATCTCCTCTCGGGCCAGATCCTTGGCCCACCGGACAGCCTCTTGCAGGGCGGTCTTCGCCGCTCTGTACCCCTCGTACAGCTCCGCCTCAATGGCTGCCGCATCCGGAGGACGGATGCGGAGCCTGCGATGCCTGGCGTACAGGTGCCGCGCGGCAACACACGCCTCACGCAGACACGTCAGTTCTCGCGACCACCAGTACACCTGACGCCGGGCGCTTCCTGGCCGAACTCGGGGCATTGCCACGTCGCAAATCTCGGACATGGCCACCTGGATGTGCTAACCCCACAAGTTTAAAAAAAAAAATGTTACTCTGCTACAATATTGAATTCGTTATGAATAATCTAAAGAATACTTCGAACAAAAAGAGTTCATTGTTCGAATTGGAATCAAACAATTGCATTACCGAATATGGTCATACACATACGTTTAACGAACTAGCCAGCGAGCCCACATGAATTGCGATGAAATTGTTATTACTGCCGTCCGAGTCACTTTATCTTTAGGTCTATGGCTAATCGATAGATGGGTTACTTACTTTTTCTTTATAAAATTAATCCATACTACAATGTTTGATTTATTCGTTCACATATATTATAACGACTAACTTCTTACCAAGGGGTATCGTATTACCCAGTACTAACTGGGTTATGGAGGTCAGATAGGCAGTAAAAATTTCCAAGAATGATGTTCAGAATACGTGGTAACCGTTTTCGTGTCAGTGTCCCTTCCACCCCCTATGAATTGAATTGCAAAGATGTTATAGCAAGTAATTTTGAATACAACTGGGGTAACTTAGTCGTTATAATATATCATCATCTGCCAAGCCTTTTCCCAACTATATTGGGGTCGGCTTTCAGTCTAACCGGATGCAGCTGAATACCAGTATTTTACATGGAGCGACTGCCTATCTGACCCCCACAACCCAGTTAGTACCGGCACAGATAATATAATACTACGTAGTACCGGGTAATACGATACCCCTTGGTAAGACTGGTTGTCAGAATTTTTCGGCCACTGACTACCTAACGACTGTCAAAGATCTATAAAAATAAAATAATAGAGCGAAAAGTATTTTTGTCATGAATTATAAAATATGATTTAATTTGCTTTTTTTCCGCGCTTTGCTTTCGCCAGGTTGAAGAAGAAGCAAAGGTATGATGCCGCTAAACAGCCTAATATGAAAAATATGAATTTCAAATATTTTTTAATTTAGAACACAAACATATGTTAATTTGTTAATCTCCAAAAAAATTATACGCCGTAACGACGCATATAATTTAGCCGAGATTAAAAAAAAATCAATCATAACCGACCTATAAGTATCAGTGGAATTTGTTATTTCCGCACGTGTCCGGAAAAAGTATTAAAAATTCACCCGTGTGAAATACATTGCATGTTGACGCTAATCGTAGTGCAATAAGAATTAGTTTTCGAGGAAGTGTTTTTAAAAACACTTTTTTTGCCCAATCGCCCTAACCTCACAGACTCTGCACCTTAGTCAAAATATTATTATGTGGCTTAGACGTTTCGCGAAAAATGAATTCACTATTATACTTTTCTATTATACAAGAGTTCTTGTTGTAATGAAACGGCCAATCCACATATTTTGACTTAGGTGTAGAGTTTGTGAAGTTAGGGCGTGAAGAGAAGCTTGGCTCTACATGAGATCTGATAACTTTTTGACAGTGGGAGCCATACGGTCTCATCTTGGCAACATTTTACGTGAAAATGTTTTTGGTGTGATCAACTATTTACTAACCTTCTATTAAAACTGAGGTAGGTACTAAAAATGCCTACTGAGTACCTTGCAGCTTATGTGAAACTACATAACTTATACTAATCCAAATTGGTTCAGTGTATAGAGTCGGCAGTGATTGTTTTTTTTTTAATCTCGGCAAAGAAAAATGCGACTTTACAACGTAAATATTTTTTGAATATTTAAATTGTGTTTATAAATAGAATATCATAGATAAACATGATTATTTAAAATAAATATTTAGTTCTATGAATAAATTAACATTTATTTCTGTTCAAAATTCAAAAATATTTGAATTTTCTATTTTTCTTATTAGGCTGTTTAGCGGTTTCATAATGTACATTTGCTCCTCCGTCAACCTGGCGAAAGCAAAGCGCGGAAAAAAAAGCAATTTAAATCATACTTTCCCAATAATTCATGACAAAATTTTGTTTCCTTCTATTATTTTATTTCTTCGAAAGTGTATTAAAAACGTCGTTTGATACTCGTGGGCATTTGTTACTGCAGTTCTCGGCTCCATAACAAACAAAGCGAAAACGTTCTTTTTTCTTCTATTGGGAATTTCAGTCGTCGCGCGTCCGGTTATTTTGCTAGCGCGTTAACTAGCAATCGAAGTTGGTTCCGAGTTTACAAAAATACAAAACCATATTACGGAGTTTTGCTTACCCTGAATTTTCGTCGAAAATGTGTCCTAATAGTAGGAGAGCCGACTGCAAAATTTCCAACCTACTTGATACCGCGATAAAATGCACAATGTTTTCTCATAAAAGTGATGCTAAGTCCGAATTTAATAGTCTGCCACGGCGAAACTTGCCGAAAGTAAAAAAAGGACATTTCCGGTGCGAAAAAGTGGGCGTTACTTTACCCATCTAATACTGAAATAATAGTTGTGACATCAGTTAGAAATTTGCTGGTAGATACAGAAAAGCGAAATCAGTCAGTATGTTTTTTGAAGTGCAGACGCTCTCTAAGGTGACCATCGGGACCCCTAAATATACTCATCTGATACCAACATGAAACCAATTCCAGTCGATAGGTATGAACCCTCATTTCAGGAATATATTAGTCTGCCAACGCTTTTTCTGCCGAAACACCTTGACAGACGAGATTATGTGAGCAACATCCGTAGAACCCGTATTTTGGAATTTTACAGTTTACGGACATTTTAATTACTGAAGGCTTATTGTATTGCATGTATAATCATTATAAAGGTCTGTGTTAGGTAGTAAGTGATAAAAATACCATGTCATGTTGATATTATTACTATCAAAACTTTGCGGCTACGCGATAAAGAGGATATACCAAACTAGCTGCTAAACCAGAATTGCTAATAATTTCAAAAACCTACTACTAGTGAAAAAAAACTCACCTGTAGATATTTTTATCACTTACTACCTAACACAGACCTTCATAATGATTATACATGCAATACAATAAGCCTTCAGTAATTAAAATTCCAAAATACGGGTTCTACGGATGTTGCTTACATAATCTCGTCTGTCAAGGTGTTTCGGCAGAAAAAGCGTTGGCAGACTTATATAGCCCTGAAATGAGGGTTCATGTCTACCGACTGGAATTGGTTTCATGCTGGTATATTTAGGGGTCCCGATGGTCACCTTTGAGACTATCTGCCAAGCACTTCCGGAAAAAAAAATACTGACAGATTTCGCTTTTCTGTATCTACCAGTAAACTAACTGATGCCATAACTATTATTTCAGTATCAGATGGGTATAGTAACGCCTACTTTTTCGCACCGGAAATGTCTTTTTTTACTTTCGACAAGTTCCGCCGTGGCAGACTATCAAATTCGGACTTAAAATCACTTTTATGAGAAACCATTGTGCATTTTATCGCGGTATCAAGTAGGTTGGAAATTTTGCAGTCGGCTCTCCTACTATAAAAGGGGTGATGCAAAGGGGTCATTTTAAACGGTAAACGGCAACGAAATAATTGAGTTTATCAAAGGAGACATTTTTTCTATACCTTGTTATTTAGCGGTTTTGTTTAAAATTCTAAAAAATATCAAGATGTTTATATCTATCTACTTAGTTATTACTTATAAAGTCTTTCCTTGTACGTTTATTTGAAAACAATGGAAATGATTAGTGCAGGTTATTTTTTTTTAACAGACTTCTTACTTCAGTTAAGATGTTTTTTGAATACTACTGGTAGCTGTTAGCCGCGTCTTCATTCCAGGAATCTTCACGGGTCTACGCTCGACATTCATCGCTACATAAATTACCCACGGTTTGCGATGAAGATATAGTAGATAGTGACGTGGATTATAATTTTATCTGACATCGTCTATCAAAACCATGCTTTAAAAATTGAAACAACTAATTTTAAAATTATCCTTATAAACTTCTCTAAGTTGTTGATTTTTATAATCACTTTTGGTGAGCGCATGTCCCGGGCGCATCACTTATTATTCGGGAAGCTAAACAGCGCGGCGAGGCGCGGGTGCCTGGTGCCCGCCATGGCGGCTGCCGTCATCGCATCCCGCCACACCGCCACTCCGCACAGTCGCTCGCCGGCGGCCGCCACTCCGCCGCCCGACGTCTGCACGGTGCACTCGCATACAGCCGCTCGCTCGCACAGCGGCATATCGTACCCGCGACTAGCTAATACTTACTTTTCAACTTTAATTCTCAACCATGAGGCCCATAATTTTTTTTAAGTTTTTACTTCTTTTCAACTTTTTAAACTTAGCTTTATCCAAAAATTGCCCTTCTAAATGTCAATGCTTCCGATCTAAAGTTGCGTGCCTGCACCAAGACCTGTTGACCGTTCCGAAGCCGCCGGCCGACACTCACAGTTTGTAAGTATTACATTATTCTTAATCTTAAAGTTTACCAAGTTTTGTTGGGTGCTCGTTTATAAATAGCGTGGTGTTACTATAGCTTTATAAATAAGTGTGAGATTCATACCGCCGGCCGCGAGCAGGCCATCGCGAAATGTTATTGTTGCGAAACCGTCTGTTTCAGTCGAAGTTTATTTAAAAGCTTCTAATCTGAAACTAAATTCCAAGGCAACGCTTAGCGATTAGGTACATCTAAGTTTGGTTTACTTAATTATAAACAACAGTTGCGTCTGCATTCCTAGCTACAATAGGAAGGACTCAAAGGCGTTCATCCAAAAGCTTTCATAGCAATCACGACATTCACGACTTTCCGAAACAGACGAAAAGTGACTATAGGACCTTTGCTTCCGTACCAACGCTTTGTTACATACTTTTATTTCTTTGTACCCTAACGTTTAAAGATTACCGGAAAGCTCTAAAGGTAGGATGGTACCCAAATTACCTACATACTACGTATACTTGATCTTCTCAATGATCGAACAGATTCAGTCATCAAACGGATGTCTGTAGATATAATTTATCAAAGATAGTTTTTTCAGGCTGGCTACTTGTAGCTGTTTTTTAAATTCCACTTCACAGAAAAAAAATAATTAGAAGTTAGTTGATAGGTGGCTTTGCGGTGTCTACACTCCACATGCTCCTTTTATTGTAATGGTCGTTCTTGATGGTTTTTAGTAACTACCTCGAGAAGTGTCTGAAACTGAAATACGGAATTTAGTATCCTAAAAATATTCAAAGAGATATCTTTTGTATGTCCCATGCAAAAATACTTAGAATAATGCAAATTGCAAATGAACGGTCAAAGCAAACTACCAAAGTTGATTATCATGTCCTTGCTATCCTTTTTTATGAAGAAACATCCTAATTAATGGTTTAAGATTAGAAATTCTGGAGCAAAAAAACATCCTAAAAATACAAAGGATTTGGGAACATCCTAATTGATGAAACTTGTATTAAATTGGTTAGATGTTGTATTATTTTAGTCTAGGCTTAAGGCTAGGCAGATGATGAGATAGATAGTTTTGAGCCAGTAGAGAGGTAAAATATTTGTTCCGTATTTTAAAATTAAGTTAAATTAAGGTGTAATGTAAACGCATTATAAATGCCTAAATATTTAGGAAAATGGGTTTCCTGTTAGTTAATAACATTGTGAATACTTACTTTATTAAGCATTTTTAGAGACTTGCTTCTTAGTGATAATAAATCCCGTTAATACCTAATATGTTATACTAGGTATCTTATGTGTTCAATTATATTCACCTATTCTATACTCAGAACACACATTAGGTCAGTTACTAAACAGTTTTAAATATGTTTTATCAGGCGCCAACGACGAAAATGTGATGTCATTGTAGTCATTTTGATTTATTATCTATTCATATATTTGAATACAGTGGCCACTTTGTAAAGATAATAAGTTTGCTAATAAAACACAATCATAAAAAAAAAAATAAGAGTTAGGGGCGCCTCAGCCGTCGGCTCCTGGTTTGATAAAAGCTGAAAACTGAAAACATATGAATCTATGAATAAAAATAAAAAGTATACCGGTTCCGAAATCGAATAACAGTTTATTGGCTCGAGGGCTATTCGTAAGCGCATTAATGGAACATAAGTACGAACAACGGCCAATCAAGTACAAATCCAATATAATCTTTCATTGTATAGGAAATCTATACAAAGCGAGGCCAAGTTATACTGGAAATGTACAGCTTCATGTGCCGCCGTGTGTACAAAGAGGCATTGCAATTTTCAAACGAAACGTTGACTGAAAATATTTTGTGATTTTAAATTCAAAAACCGGCCAAATGTGAGTCTTACACGCACACAGGGTTTCGTAGCCCAAACAATATAATACAAACATTTTGAAGGCTCATTCATATGTTGTTGAATTTAATTTAATTTAATTTATATTTCACAGGGTTGGAAAAAAAATAGTTTTTTTAAACTTTATAAAACAAACATTTCAAATTGTTTTAAACAAGTGTTTTTTTGTTCTTTTTAGTTTAGGGCTTTATTTCAAATTACATCGACCTATAATGCTGTATTTCTAGACTAGATCTTTCATATCACAACAAATCAACAATTAAAAATAAAAATTACATAACATCAAGCCTGTAGTCCTCGTAGGCAAAGGTATATGCACCTAATGGTGCACACACATTTACCCAGTTATGTTTAAGTCCCATATAATGGGGGCAAGCCTCTTGAATAATCAAAATTGTTATAATTTTGATTGAATTGAAATTGAAATTTTGAATATTCTAATGCATGTTTCAAAAATAGGGGTTATCTTGTCCATTATACTTAGATCTGAATAAATTACTTATCACAAAAATAATGTTTTACTTAATTTCAAAGTCAATAAAAGTTCAAAAATATAAAATAGCAAGAGCATAGACTCAACTGGTTTTTATGTCAAAAAGTCACTTACTGTCATCTTCTATTTTAATAATATGAAAAATAATCAAAATTGATTAGCTGCCTACGTTGCGTAAACTTAGTACAAAAGCCGTGTAGCAAATTAGCAATATTACAGATGTTGCGTATCAGCCTCTTATTAGAAATCGCGCCTCTTATTGCCAGTTTCTGAATTGAGTAATTGAAGCTTAGAATTTTTTAAACTTGTTTTATTTCGGCATGCAACTGGGTGTGAGACGCTGCATAAGTGCATAACAACATCGAAGGAGATGCGTAACGAAATTATAGACGTTTCGATGCAACATCATAGAAGCTGTAGGTACCAATATTCTAGAAGCTCCGTAGCAACATCGTAGAAGCCGTGTAGCGACACCGTAGATTTTGCGTAGCAACATCAATGATGCTGCATAGAAACCTCATCATAGATATTATTGGCAGCGCGGCGGCGGAATTGTAATAACTAAAGTGCTAGCAAAATGATCATAACTGATGACTCGGATTTTCATAGCATTAGACGTGCCGTAACCGGTAGGAAGTTCCCCAAGCTAATACACGATCCTGGCTGCAACACCTAGATGAGATCGTCATCGGCACACAGCAAGTTAATCAAGATTCTTTAGACCCGGATAAAGTTAACCAAAATTAAGTACTCAGCTAAAGGAAGTAAAGTTACTACAAAGGGAACAGTACCTAACGTACCGAGTTAGCTGCAGCTTGCAACTTTGCTCACCATAAAAAGGGTTACACAATAATAAATTACCCTTTTTTGTTTGAAACTAACAAAATCGTCGTGGGTGTCGTCAGTAGTGTCGTATCTGGTTTGCTCTGATTCTGTTATCTATCTCTGTTTTTTTAAAACAATTACATAGTTGTGT
Organism: Noctua janthina; assembly: GCA_963576755.1. NCBI lineage: Eukaryota > Metazoa > Arthropoda > Insecta > Lepidoptera > Noctuidae > Noctua > Noctua janthina. Next base: position 13,740,748 of record OY755050.1, on the reverse strand, counting down.
GATTGTGTGCTATACATACGTACGTATATATAGGTATGACTCGAGCTAACGATTTCTAGGAATGCATGCGCCTTTGTAGAAGCCAGCTACTTTGTAGTTCAACAATATTAGGTTCCAGTGTAGGTACCTACCTACCCAAATGTCGGAAGTTGTTTCGGGTCTCTAGTGTGTCCAAAAAAGTGTTTAATTTCGAAATGCATTTCCATGAAAATGGTATCCTCTAGCTAGTATGTAGGTAAGTATTCTTAACTGTGTTTCTAACATAACTTCTTAATCTTGCGAGATACCTTGGATAGGTATATATGTATACTAATAATAGCAAATATAGTATATAGTATAGATAATAGCAAAATTCGACGCTCGAGGCTAAAAGTAAGTGCGGCACTAATCCTTATTCTAGTTTAAGCTATACAGGTAGCTTAGCCTTTGCCGACGTCGTCCGTCCGTTGATGGGTAATTACAATATCCATTACGAACCGAATAATACCGATACCCCTCCGGAAAGCTTGTTATGCCGTTGGATTCCGCTGTCATTTTTAGACATCCTTTGACAGTTGTTACGGTTAGTCAGAACCCCGAAAATGTTATAACCATTCTCACAAAGGGAGATCGTGTTACCCAGTTGCTGGGTTGGCGGAGTACGATGCAGTCATTATACATTAAGGCGACTACATGAGCTAAAAGCATGTTTAACAAAGTCTTAAAGTATATGATCCCCTGCAGCAAGGAAAAACAGAAAAATATATGATATTCTTCAGGATACTGATATTCAGTTGCATCTGTTTGCTGTATGTAATTATAGTCCGGCTTGATAGCCTTATTTTTCCGCAGGAATTCACGACTTAAGGATAGCGCCTCTCAAAATTATAAGCTACACCGATCGCTACGATCGGTTCTGAAAATTCAAGCATAAGTCCAGGTATCTATTCACAGGTGTATAGTGGTTTTCAGCAGTAAACTGCATATAAATCACGAGCCTGTGACCGTATAAGTATATGTCATAATATGTATAGTCATGAAATTAAATCAACATTGAATAATCGTGCGAACATAACTGATTTTCTGCGGTCTGAGCTCTTGACATGCGAGATTACTATTTGACTACTGATTCTATTAATTAACTGTTAATTCCTGTTTTGTGATACTGACAAGATGCAATACCGGTGTAAACTATTGTTCTAAACAAACTGAAGTAAACTATTGTTGTTTGATTGATGGTACAATGAAGAGTATCCGTTGCAGTATCATAATAAAAACCTTAATTATATCTCTAGTGCGGTGTGTCCTTATCTTTACTAGTCCTTACTTCCTTACTAATATTATAAATGCGAAAGTAAATTTGTTTGTTTGTTTGTTTGTTACCTTTTCACGCCTAAACCTCTGAACCGATCATCCTGAAATTTTGGTACGTTGTCAGGTGTACAGAAACGGACATAATACCTTTCATCCCGGGAAAAAAGTACTTTTCCCGAAGAAAACAACAATAACGTTCTTATGACAATAGATGGCGCCCCGTGTCTTTCGAATCATGATTGAATTATATTATTACAAGCAGAGTAGGTACAACCCGAATTTCTTGTCAAATTATAAATTAACGCGAGCGAAGGCGCTGGCAAAATCTAGTATATAATATAGTATATGTACCTACAATTGGAAAGCTCACTTTGCACGTCATTGTTCGATTCAGATAATAGCCAAAATATAGTGAGGGAGGCAAATAGGATCGTCAGACGGCAAGCAAGAGGGTTGCACTGCACGTTGCGCAGCTTTTCAATTAAAATACGAAAATTAAGTTGATATTCATTGTCTTGAAGGGAAAGTACTAATGTCTCATACCTACGTAGTCAGTACATTAATCTAGCATTAATTTGGTACACGAATTGGTAGAATCTGCGTTACTCATTATTTTCAAACCACACATCGAATAGCAATATGCCACATACGGCAGAACTTCACTCAATGAGCAACTCATGTCTTGTCACGTACGTATCTATTGTTGGTTTTTTATTCAATGTGTCTTCAGTGGTCTATGCCGTAATTGGCAAAACGGAAAACCAGACTTCCTCCAATACCTATTTCCTGAAAGTGGTTGATAAATGTTGAAAAGGAAAGCGAAAAATTTTTAAAGCTGTCTTGAAGGAAATGTTATGAACCTATCCAATTAAGTAACAAATAATGTAGGATTGCAATACATAACTTACGCATGAGGTAGGTATTTATCTTCCGTCAAACGAATGTTCGCCAGTTTATTTCTTATTTTGGATGCTTGAGGCTGCTGTGAGTATATTTATTTTCCTAAAGCCTAGCAACGGCCATGCAATGCACATGTTCCGTCTATAAGTCCGTGGCTTTTGAAGCCGTCGTTGGAAAACATATTTTTCCTGTGCGCCATCTAAACAAAATTAACTGGATTGGCAGACTGGTCTTATTTATTACTGGAAACTTCGTCGGAATTGGGATTTAATAAACAGTCTGGTTCGCTTCAAGCTAAAGAGTTAGTTTAACAATGTAAGCACGAGGCGTGCGTGCTTGACAGCTAGTGGCTGTGTAATTGTTTATCGGTAGATATCGATTTCTGAGAAGGCCAGTAAGATCATATGTATTTTTTAAATCTAGAAGGACCGGTTAGTCCAAAATATTTAATAAAATGATTATCATCTGCTTAGCGTTTACCCAACTATGTTGTGGTCGGCTTCCAGGCTAATCAGATGAAGCTGAATACCAGTAATTAGCATGGAGCGTCTGCCTGTCTGACCTCCACAACCCAGTTAGTACTGGGTAATACGATACCCCTTGGTAAGACTGGTTGTCATATTTTCGGACGACTGGACTACATGTAACGACTTTCAAAGTTCTACAAATAGAGCAGGGACCGGGTTACCACGGCGACAGTCTTCTTATTTTTATAAATATTTTCTGTGAGTTCTCCAGTGCTCATTGAATAGTACTCGTCCTCGCAATTCGAATAACGAGTTAAGCCCTCAATTATTAGTATTGCCTTTTGAAATATAGCAAGCTTCACTACGCTGCTATATTATTTAGGAAGAGTTTTAAGTATTATTTAATAAAAGATCAATATACTCATCTTTGCTTCATTTAGCTGTTGAAACGGACGAGTTTTATTTAAAAGTACTAGAGTTTTAAATTAGTAAATTACCAACATTGGAAGGTTCCTACAAATAACTATCAATAAACGTAGGAATATGAAAAACCCCGCTTTTAGTTTACTTTTATAATTAATAAAAAGGTATTCAAAGAAAAATATGTATTATTGAATAAAAAGTTTTCATGCTTCCAATACCATCTGCGATTCTAATTACTTAATTAAACTTATACAGCAGGTCCTGTTGCGGACGTCAGTCGGACGTGGTTCTCAGATCTCTTCAAGCAATTTTTTTTGATGGAATAAAAGATCATGTTCAAGTTAAAGCAACAAATAAGCTCTCCGGCTAATAGCCGAAGTGCGGCTACATGCACCTAGTTTTAGCCGGGTACAACTAGGTGCAGCCGGTTAAACTTAGATGTATCCTACTTATCTTCGATTAGAACATGCACCCAATTTAGATGTAGAGCGCGTTTGGTCACAGTTCTAACTTAACCTAACCTAATCCATGTGGCCGGTGTGTAAGTTTCCAAAAAATTTACTTACTGTACTGTGTTCGTGAAAATGTAAAACTTTAAATAAATACAGTAGAAGAAAATCACTTTTAAAACCGTGTTGCGTGTTAACATATTAGTGCTCGAATGTACACCATTTCCTCCGTGATTCTATTTTCTTTTGTTAGAAGATGCACGCGCGTTGGTCCTATATATGTTGTTTTTTATTAACTTTGCTTGAGTAGTGTCTTATAGCTAGCTCGCCGTCCGTCCGTGTTATAGGTATAGCGCGACAGGTTGTGTCGACGGCGCGTTCGTGTTCCACGCGCGTCTCAAACAGATGTCAGCTCTCAGGAAGGGGTCCGCAAGGGCCGATGCTTGCCGGGGATGCGGGACTGTTCGAAAGAGATACCGCGGCCCTGGAACACAAAGAAGGAACATGGATGGGTTTTAGTCAGTAAAAGCCTTACACTTACTTTATTTGACGACACCCAAACGAAAAAAAAAAAATGTGTCCTCTTAGCCTCCTTAATACGTCGCTTTTTAATCTATTTCGCTTATGTTGATCATACCTACTTGAATCCGTTGTCTAGTTTTGTTATAGGACTTAATACAATGTAAAATGAATTCTTAACAATAATTTGTGTGGGATACCACAACAAAATAAAAAAAAATTGTTCATGGCAAAAAAAAACAAAAAGTACCAAACGAAAAAAAAAAATTGCTAAATGTAATCTACATGTTTTCCCCATTTCTTGAAACTGAAGGCCCATTTAAGTTGATTGATCTCCTGACAATTAACGCAGGCGAGTACCAATGTAAAGATATAATTGGTTAGCTGTACATTGATAACTTTATTATTATGAGCAGGCTCTATGGACCATGACTGAGGAGCGCCGGACGCACCCAGCCTGGTCTCGTCTACCACAATGAAGTCAAAAATAGCGTTGCCATTGACATGAATAATTTATGGTTGAATTAAATCTGTATATTACATCATACCTTGGTGTGGCCACCTATTATGTAGCGGACCTATGAGGTTAGATCACACTATGATCTACTAACAGCTACATGACTAAATTATGCACGATTTCGAATTATGCGTACTTTGTTTGTCGACAGCTATTGTTTTTTTTTTTGGGAATTAGGAACGTGACAGTCAACAGAACGTGCGTTGCGCGCGTTTAAAAACACAACTTCCGGTCGGTGTAATTTCGATTTTGTATTAAGTCAATCACAAATTGTGATTTTTTGTTATTTCTTAGTTTGATTTGTCCATGACGTTTAGGTTTTTAATGTCATAACAATCAGTCAAAAAGGATAGCATAATATGAGTTGCTATCATCATCGTCAGTAGGTAGGTATATAGTATTTAGTTTTAAAATCAAATAATACATGAGACAATTCGCTTCCTATTCAGATGAAGATCTGAATGAACAAGCTAACCAGTCTGATGCTAATTGCATTTCAAACGTCGCTCGCTGATCCTGACAATGTCGGTAGCCTAGGTAAATTGAATTACTTGGAATATGCTTGCATGACCATCCATCCGTCTAGGTTGTACCAACGAGTGTAAGTCCTAAGCATTTCGAAATGTCTTAGTGACAAGATCTCTTCCACTAGGTATATTTATTTTACGTTACTGACTTACACTTTAGCTTTTCTTCACGAAAGTAGGCCGAAACATTTTATAATACATAGATTAACATTTAATGTGTTTAAAAAGGCATCTAACTTCTATATAAATAAAAATCAATTGCCGAAAGTATGACGGAACCCTTGAAGGAGGTTCCACTAATTTGGCAGATTTCTTTTGTTCGTGATTTGTTGTGTTTTGTTGTGAAACCGGGACGGATCGCTAGTCTATGTATATTTGTCCTCTATACCCGGGTTCCCAAACTTCCTAAACCATTGATCCGATTGTGATGATACTTTGCTGGGTTCTTCTGCGTACGCCTGCGATCGTTCCTGGCCCAAAAAATCTATATATTTACGTGGCATTGCCAGCTAGTAATTTATAAAAATCAAAGAGTCTGAATAAAAGTCCAAAAACTAAGCTTGTACCAAAGACCATCTGCATTGTTAAAACCAAACTCCTCTGAAAGATAGAACTTTACAGTTCTATCTTTCAGAGGAGTTTGGTCGGACACATGACAAATCTTACAATACTCGTAAGAGTATTGTAAGATTTGTCATGTGTCCGACCATGTTATCATACCATTCAAGGGACTTAGCGGATCAGGAGTTCAAACGATATAAATAAATTCTACGTACAATACATAATAATATATTTTAACAACTATGAAATAGATAACAAGCATCATTCATAATTTAAAACATAATAATGCCGACGTAGGTAATGTTAACCCGATCATCATTCACAATTTAAAATGTAGTAATGCCGATGTAGGCAGGTAATCTTAGGATATTAATTTACACAAAGCAAATCGAATATCCTCTAGTAGCAATATCTGTAAGTAATTGTAACATAAAGGAGTAAATCAACAACAATAACAGATTAATCACCATTTTTGGGGGGCTTTCAAAAATTACCACAAACTAGAAATTTGTTTGTTTTAAACTCACATGTAATACACAAACAGCCAGACCCGAAACAACTTGTAGCCCGTACAAATACTTACTTGATCCGGGCGGGAGTCGAACCCGAAACACGCAGCCCTGCTCAGCCAATCGCTCAAACACTACGCCAACCTCATGTCAAAAAAAAGCTAAACCCGAAACTCTGTTATTGGATTGTTTCATTAAAAGCCACACACAAACTTTTTTTTTGAGTCTCTGAAACTCCCGACGAATTTCTCAAGAATTCTCGAATTATCTAATATATTCATCATTATCATCATCATTTCAGCCGAAAGACGTCCACTGCTGGACATAGGCCTCCCCTAAGTGTCGCCACATTGACCGGTCCCGTGAGTCGCGCATCCTGCGGATCCCTGCAACCGTCACCAGGTCATCAGTCCGCCTATTGGGAGGCCTTCCAACACGTCTTCCGGTCAACGTTTTCCGTCTTCTAATATATTATATATTTTTGAATTTTTGGGATAATTTTCAAAATCGTTTGTATACTGTTTGTCAATTCTTTAAAAAACAAAATATAATTACGATTTTCAATAATCGTAAGCGTTAATTAATTTTTAGTCTTGTTTATGTTATTATTAATTATACTAAATATTAGGTAGCTTAGCTAATATTACTAACACAGTCTATTGTTTGATCAGTAGTAGCTTCATCATCATCATCAAAAGCAATCTTTGAATCATCGTAACATACATTATTATATATTTTTTATTTAACCACAGAACCAAAAATTACCTTTTTTTAATAATAATCAACTAAAGGTTCTGTTTTATTTTAACTAGATACTTTTAATCTCAGAATACAAAATAAACATTTAGAAACAACTACAAAACTTTTCCTTTACCTACATAAATATAAGTACTTTACTTACACGCCAGTCACGCCACAGAAAACGACCACACATTTTAATAATACAAAAACTAAATAATTTGTTTCCATTACCTAAGTAGAACTTGGATCAGCAAAAAAAACATAATATGATTAATAAAATAATCGTTGTTACCTTTTTTCCCATACAGAAATTTCATAGAATTTTGTTTCGCAGCAAATGTTTCAATTATATTTGGTCCTTTGATTTTTATTTCGAATATAATAATAAAAAATTGAGGAGCTCGTGGCTACATAATAACAGCCGCGAGGGACGATCTTTAGGTTAAGCCGTGCTTGCCTAGGTGGATGGGTGACCACCAATTACATACAGAGTTTCCTCCGTGCCTCGGAAAGCACGTTAAGCCGTTGGTCCCGGGTGTCATTTGTAGATGTTTGACAGAGATTGTTAACAGTCAAGTTTAGTAACCTTTACACGTTTTGTGCAATACAACATAAATATATGTATTAGATAGTACAGAGCTCTTATAGAAAAACATATAATATAGAAAATTCAGTAACATATAGGTTCTATTCAAACAAAATCAAACTCCTAACCCAGAAATGCAATATGCATGCATGTCACTTCATGCAGGCAATAGTCAGAGTTGGCTGGCAAATACAGGCCGATATTAACAAGTGTATTCATTCATTGCGCCTTCCATTCAATGCGATACTCGTCAAACGTGCATTCATCAAACCACTTAGTTGCTTCCTCATAAAGTTTATTTAGTCTATGAAGCTCCAATCCCGTCTTTTCAAACTTCCTATCTATATTGCATATAAAGGGTTGAATGTTAGATAAATGTAACATGGAACTTACTTAATATCATTTAATATTGTAGCCTGCTGCATTTTCTCTGTAAATAATTGCTAATTGTGCAAAAGGAAAAGTATCACTCTTTTACATAAGAACATATAAAAGAGTTAATATATCGTCGGTCGGTCGCACTTTTTCGGTTCTGAATTTCTGATACAATTTTAAAGCGCGAGGTTTTTCTTTCTTTTTTTGTTGTTTTTTGATCACCCTCCGTGTAACTTAGTTAAGAATTTCAAAATGTGTAGTCTAGTAGACGGGTGCCCGTATGTATAGCGTCCACGTGTGCTGTCATGCAGTCACTATGTAGCTATGTTTTCTTTAGTCGAGATGAAAGTGATGTCCTACGTTCATTATTAGTAAAAGGTTTCATAGTCTGAGATAATTTCCAAAGGTATAAAGCTACGAAATGTTTGCATGACAAAATGATATGTATCGCCTAGTTCTATAATGTGATACAGGTACCCAACACTGTCTACGCACATTATTTTTTTCTCACCACCTGCTCGTAAATGTCAAATGATATGGCATGCAAACCTTACGTAAAGCAAGTCATTCATGCCCTAGACTCCGGGCAGTAACATTGTTCTGAATTTCGTAACTGCCCACCGGTCAATAATGTGATTTGAATTTAGAACTACAAATAAAAATTAGTTTGAAAAACTTGAGGTTTACCAAAGAGATTTTGTCCACCACCAAATTGATTAAATCACGCTAGTGCTACTCTTCATCGTAATATTATTTGAAATAATAAGAAGTAAAAATGTAAATTAATTAAAAAGGGACAAAAATTGTTTTCTGCAATTGGCCAAGTAAGTAAAAACAGGCACCTTCGTACAGGGTGTCTCAACTATTTCGGTTAAAAATAAAATTAACTTATTTGTATCGTTATTTGTTGGTAGGAATAAAAAAATAATTAACAAAATTTTATTCTTAAATACAGTATTGTTTAAAAGTGATTCGTCACTAAAGAAAATGGTTAAATCTTTAACATTACATTCACATTCATCTGTTAATGTAATCGTGTTCGTTCAGAGCTTGCACAGATCAGATCGTGTTAGGCGGTGTTCTAGACAATTCCTGCTGAGACTCACGCTTTCTGACAATGAAAACGCGCAATGCACGCTGTCGGCTTACAGAATTTGCAACTAACTTAATGTTCCAGTACTTTCCAGGGGTTGTTGCTATTCTTGGACGGCCGTGATGGATTTCGCCAATAGTGTTTCCTGCAGTGTTGAATACCATTCTAGGGTGGATCCACCACACTAGAATGGTTACATTGCTTGGAGTTTCCTTAATATTGAGCAATCTATAATTTAATTGAAATAACTGTCGAACGGGAATGATCGGCCTCGAATTCTCGAAATAAGCGTGCACGGAAAACGAGCGTCAAGCGGTCTTGCGAACGACTCTCACTTCATTCATTCCCGCGCTTTATTTGCCTCTCGTTCACTCGCAAAAAAGTCGGACCGTTTTGAGACACCCTCTATTAGCTTAAAACGTGGCAGAACGGAGTAAGTACCTAGGTACTTACTTGAGAAAACTTCAAAGAAATTGCCAGGCGGGCTTCTACAAACTGCAAGCGACACAAGTTTGAAAGAGTAGACACTAAGTACCTACTTAGTCTATTTTACTATTCTGAAGATACAAATAAATCAGGGTAGCAAGAATATATAATTTCTTGCAACAATTTGGGCGAAATGCAAACTTTTAATTACAATTTCGACTCTTGTTTCTGAGCTTTTCGCATTAAGTTTAGTCCGCAATGTTTGCTCTTTCGTTAGTCCAAGAAACGTTTTGCTGCAGTGGATGAGATAACAACATGTCTTGGCACTCAGGGTGAGATTCCTGTAATTCTAATAGCTTGTTGAATGTCGAGGCTTGCACGAATTTCCTAAAAAAAAAACAAATTTTGTTCTAGATTCCCGTTTTCGCTCGTCTTTTCTAGAACTACCTTAAACAAGTCATTTAAAAAATAAACATAATTAAGTTCATGCATGACCGATAACGGCGTGAAACTAAAATGGAACGAGTCAAAGTGAGATGCGCTCGGCGCCCTTGTTCTCTTTATAAAGCGCCGAGACTTACAGCACAACTCGCTAGTCGCGTAACAGCTCGCCGACTTGAATCGCTGTCGCTGGATGTTTGCTTTATCTTGATGTTACTTACATTTGTGACATCGAAGGCTGCTCCGCGTTGCACATACTGATATAGCTAAATTTACCCATCTACAAAACAACTTCTTTGTAGCTTTACATTTTCAGACTTTGCTGTTTTGCGCATAAGGTCTTACTGCCACGATAAAATTGAACTTTTGCTGCAGTGTCTCATTTAGTTAAATACAAAATTAAATTTTACTTATAAACTTACTAGTTTCGGTGGCTACAAGTTTCATTACCTAAGCAGCGAATTTGTTTCAGCAGTCGTCTGAAATTTCAGTAAGTTGTACCCACGAGTTATACGCAAACTCGTGAGATGGTATCGACGCTACTAACGTAGCTACCAACTAACTAACAAGTTAGCGGGTTGCCGAAGTAAACTCACAGGTAGGTACTTACTGGAATACCAATCCTAATTACTATCCTTTACACATGCCAGAGCGAATGGTCCCAGTCGGTTTGGTACACAATCTAATTAATGACTAGAATTAGCACGTGGGTGCACCTCGTATTCTAAAAGTTGGTTTAAGTGAATTTTGTATGGTCTAAGAAGACAATAATTTTTAGAGTGTTTTTTTGCGAAAATTCTGTCACTCAAAAAATAAAATCTATACTATATATATACTAATATTATAAAGCGAAAAGCTTTTTTGTTTGTAACGGATACACTCAAAAACTACTGGACCGATTTCAAAAATTCTTTCACCATTATAATGTTACATTATCCCTGAGTGACATAGGCATCCGTGCGAAGCCGGGAAGGGCCGCTAGTTGCTTACAAGTAGGTGACTCCGGAACCGATATGAGTAGCTCCAATTTTAAAAGGTCCCTGCATAACTAATTATAACTATGAATATGAATAAATGTAGATACTTGAGTCCTGTTGTCATCAACAGAAAAGCTGTGTGAGCAATAGAAAAGGGCTGAGTGCCGGCGCGGCGTAGCCCCGGCTCCCATTCCGGTCTTCACCTGAACGTCTGCTACTTAAGGTGGAAGCGTCAGGGTAGCCCACGAAATTCAAATTTTCTTGCGTTTTTTGCAATTTGCCGGTCAGTGTCAGGCTATACGTTGATTAAAATATGATTCGCGACCTTAACAAATAATATTCAAAATAACCAATACTACCCTCTAAGGTCTTTTAATCCCATTAAATGACTTTTTCTTTAAATAATAATTCAATGGGATTATATGAACTTAGAAGGTTGTATTGATGATTTGAATGATTATATTCTGTAAATACATACGTGTTACATCGCGAATCATATTTTGTTCAACGTACAGCCTGACACTGACCGGCAAATTGCAAAAACACGCAAGAAAATTTTAAATTCGCGGCCTACTCTGGCGCTTCCACCTTAAGCTTTAGTATAGTTTGTACCGGAAGTATGTTATCCTTATGCACCGGAAGTGAATCGAGATGAACGTTGAAAGCGCGGTCAAACTACAAATGGAATGTCTAGTAACTGCAAGTTGGGAGTGTTTGAAGCTTGCTACGGAGATGTGGCTCAATTCAAAATATTGTTATATTGTTTGGTAGAATAATTTATAATACAACATTATTTTTAGTATAAGCAAAGCAGTGCAGTGCGCAGTGCAGTGTAGCTAATTATTTTATAAATTAAAACATTTATTTATGTTAGTCTGTTATAAACACAATTTAAATAATATCAGGGGCCTTAAAAGCATGCGCTTCTTTGCTGAGATAAAAAAAAACAATCACCGCGTACTACAAGAATTGAACAATTGTTTATATTGTTTATCTGTGGAAATATAACACTAGCAGAAATAAATGAAAAAAACCCCCGAGTGTGAAATACATTGCACGTTGACCCAAATCGTGCGACAAGAGTCAATTTTTGAGAAAGTGTATTGAAAAACTATTTATGTAAGAAAGTAACTATGTAAGAAATGTGATTTTGGGGTAGTGAATGAGTTCACGCACGTTAAACAGAAAAAAAAAGTTTAAACTATATTCAACTTAATCAACATCTGCCTAGCCTTGTACCAACTATGTTGCGGTCGGCATCCAGTCCCACCGGATGCAGCTGAAAACCAGTATAGAGCGTCGGCCTTCTGACCTCCACTACCTAGTTAGATCTGGGTAATACCTACGATACCCTTTTGTAAGACTGGCTGTACAGACTTTCGGGCCACTGACTACCTGTAACGACTGTCAAAGACCTACAAATGACAGCCGGGCCCAACAGCTTAACGTGAATTTCCGAGGCACATACGAAACTTGGTATGTAATGGGTGATCACCCATCCACCGACCAACCTAGGCAAGCACGGCTTAACCTAAAAATAAAGATCGACCCGAGCGGTTGTTATTATTTCGAGCTCATCCGATAATTAACTTAATGTAGGCGTAAAAGCGTTACTGTCTACCATTTGTAATACTCTTTGAAATTTTTAATCGATCTTTCATTATGTATAATATTTCACTATTTTTAAAACTGTCCTAAAGGATAGTTGGTATATCTATCTTGAACACCGGTCCGGCCGGTGTCCACAAAGTATAACAGGATTTAATGTTGTTATTATTTAAAAATAATATCTAATTAACATAGCTTATTGCTCTCTAGATGTCTATTCAACATGTCCTATTTACACGTAACACGGTTAAACGCATATCTACGCGTTCGATGAAGTTTACAAATAAAGTTTGATTGATTGATTGATTGATGAAAAGTATTTCTGAATCTTCGTAAAATCTTTGACATGGATTTCAAAGCAAAACTTGTCATGTACGTCGAAGCTCGCGCTTAATAAGCTTTCATGTTTTACTTCGGGCAACAAGTGCAACGAGATGTATCCTAATATAAACCAATAAGTTTAGAACGTTGCACTCGACAGCTATAAATCACCTAGTGCGAAGCTCAACGTATTGCAGCGGAAAAGAGAAATATTTTTCAAATATTGGCAATGCCGGTATCAATCTTCTCATAGGCACCATATTATTATCATACGATCATAACGTTCGCGAAGCAACTGTATTTGATGGGCGCGGAGGGCTTTCCAACACAGACTAAATAAAAAAAGACGCTTAAAACCTGTGAACAGAACAGGTTTTGATGTTAAGACAAGATTTGCATTTTGCTCCTTTTTCCAAATGTTTGACTGGGCGTTTTGTTGGTCCTATAACTAGGCACTACCTATCCGCCGATCAATATTATTCTATAATGTATACGGTACTATGGACATCTTCGCCGAGCACACCTGTGACCGACCCATCATTAACAACAGTAAATGGTCCCGATCACTTTTGAAACAGTTTAGCCTTTATGAGCCAAAGTGTGTCCTTGCCGAAGGTTATTGTAATTAGTAACAATGGCTGACGGTTAATAATCTAACCTTCGTCCTTAGTCTTCGTTCTTTTCGTCTTATCCATCTGGTTTTGAATCTATTTAGTATCAACATGTGATTTTTATATTGTCAATCTATTTTGTATCAGCTCTACCTAATGTACCTACAATATAATTTAGAATATACAAAAAAACACAATACATGATAATAAAACAATGATACCACAATAGACTTTGACTACTTATAGTGTATTTAAGTCGATATTCCCACTGCAGCCGTGCAAACGAGTCTCTCCTTTACACGGCTGTAGTGGCGACATGTGCGAGGGTACGGTCACTACGTCGTTAGCACAGAGTAAACCGAAATGGAAATCTGTGCTAAGAACAAACCCATTTTGCATGAATAGTAGACAAGTTGAATTTTCAACCATCTCTCTAAATTATGAAATTCAAAGTCGTGTGTGTATTCTACGGAGTCAGCGTCTATATAATGTGATACACGTTCATCACATACCTACATGCCAGTGATACCAGCGAATACCTGACCTTAAATGAGACAAAGGGCAGGAATGTAAGTTTGCTCATTTTAACTACACGATAATAGGAACGTTGATTTTGACGGGTGAGCATTACATTTCGTCTATTCATTTGGACATTTATGTACAATTGTACATAAGCGTTCTTTTCTTTCTCGTGTGGTTAGTGCCTAACCTGGTGTCAGAGTTATGGGCCTCTGACTTGGCTTATCAGCGTTACCAACTCTCGATTGTGGGAGTTGAGTCCACACTACGCAAACTGACTGTTACAAGATGGTTACGAGCTTTTGACAACTCTTGCCTATGCTAACTATTGCAGGTCGGTATTGCAAGTCACTTTCGCGCAATGTCATTGACACTAATGAGACCTTATTACTACAATGTATAAAATTCAACAACATAATAAAAATATATTAAATAAAATAGTCTTTTATCAGGCGGCAATAAGGTACGTGCCTTCAACGGTTGGGTCATGCCGGTTTTGATGTGCTCTTTCGGCATAATCAAATGGACTCAGACAGAACTAGACGCCCTGGATAGGAGGGTCCGTACATTGTTGACGGCATATCGAATGCATCACCCGCGTTCTGCTGTTATGAGACTGTATATCCCGCGGAGGTGTGGGGGTCGAGGCTTTTTAAACGCTAAGACTCTCCACAATCGCGAGATATGCAGTCTCAGGGAATATTCCCTTGTAACCGACGTGGGGATGCATCGAGATGTGGTCGAGGTGGACAAGGGGCTCACCCCGCTCTCCTTGGCTAAAGAGAACTGGCGCAAACCAGTAGTGCTTGACACTAACGACCGCATGGAGGTATGGCAGAGTAAGGAGCTTCACGGACGCTTTTTCCGGGCCTTGCATGGGCCCGATGTAGACCTATCAGCGTCCGTAGCCTGGCTACGTTCCGGGGACCTCTTCGGAGAAACCGACGGTTTTGTCTGTGCAATTATGGATGAAGTTATGATGACGAATAACTACCGGAGATTTATTGTGAAGGACGGTACGGTTGACATTTGTCGGGCATGCCACCGTCCAGGCGAATCAATCCGTCACATTATCTCTGGATGTTCTCGTCTGGCTAACGGAGAGTACTTGCATAGACACAACCTTGTAGCCAGGATTATCCATCAGCAACTTGCTCTAAATACAACCTTGTGGAATCGGAAGTACCGTACTATAATTATGTGGTAGTGTGGTAGTTCTCGAAAATGGCAGTATCACATTGTACTGGGATCGATCCATCATCACTGACAGGACTATTGTAGCCAATATACCTGATATAGTGGTAGTGGATAGGTCATAGCGGCGCGCAATGATTGTAGACATAACGGTCCCGCATGATGAGAACTTCGTGAAAGCCGAGAAAGATAAGCAAATCAAGTATCTTGACTTGGCTCACGAGGTTGTCGACATGTGGGATGTGGACTCAGCGATCATTGTGCCGATAGTTGTATCAGCCCATGGCTTAATTGCCAAGAGCTCGACCAATACCTGAGGAGGCTCTCGTTAGGCAGCTGGATCAAGGGTTTGATTCAGAAAGCGGTACTCCTGGACACGGCTCGTATTGTTAGGAGGTTCCTCTCTCTGGAGCCCTGACCGCCGGTAGCTTGGACCCTGTTCCCTATACCGGTGGGCTACAATTTTTTTATATTTTTAAATGTTTTTTATATTACTTTTAGTTTATGAAATATTTAAAAATGTAGATTTGTATAAAAAAAAAAAAATACAATATAAGCACTAAGCAGTAACGATAATATTAATTTTTTTGTCGTTTTATAATTATAATTTTATTAATACTTATTGTTTTTTTTTAAATTTTTGTCTTATTTTTTATAATTTATTTATAGTTTATTTTGAATAGTTATAGGATTCTTTCTTCGAAAGCTATTGCAATTGCTAGCAGGTACACAGAATTTCTAAATGCCTAACTTAAATTTATAAACCGAAAGCCAACTCATAAACACTACTAGGGTAGTGTTTATGAGATGACTTGACTTATGAATGACTATTCTGCAACGGTTTTTTTTTAATATTATCTATCGTTTTAAGTTAATTAGGTACTTACCTATTGTATTTTGGTTAGTTTTTATTAAGTATATTGTTTAAAATTCTACGAAATTATACCTGGCATTTATTTACTATACAGGGTGTAAACAGACCCTTCACATATCCGGCAACCAAGCATTCTCTACATCAAACTAAGTTACTTTACGCAAAAACTATTTCTGGGAGACGACTTTTTTTTTTGGCGGGAAAAATCACGTTTTACGGTAGGACTCGATGGAAAGCACTCAAAACATTGTGCTGATGGATGAATTGAATAGTACGGGAGTCGTGGAGGTGTATAAAGTAAAACTCTTACATTAAAAACATGTATTTAAAAAAAAAAAACTTGTGAAAAAGTTAAAACTTTGACCCCCTATATCTCCGTAACTAGAAGGTTCCCAGGTATGGTCTAGAACAAAAAAAATGATCGCATACACGGGGAGAACAAGCCTTTCGGTTTTGTTAAGTGTCTATTTACACCCTTTATAACGTTGACATGTAAGGCAGTCGTATCTTTTCTATCTATTAATAAAAATTGCGAAGTGTCATCAGCAAATAGAATTATATCTGATGACTTGGCCATCATATATTTAAGGGAGATCATTAATATAAACAAGAAATAGGAAAGGGCCGAGAATTGAACCTTGGGGCACACTATTACCAACTCTGAATACTCCTTTTAAAAATAATTCATAGATAATGATTCTTATCCTATTTTACAAAAAGCTACTTATAGGATAATTAAAACTTATTTTAATAAGTAAATTTAAATTATTCTATAAGTAGCTAATATAATTTTACGTTAACTTATGAAAATAAAACTTACATAGTAAAACAAAAAAGAAGTAAAAATATTAAATACTAAAAGAGTTCGGTAATTGTTCCACGGGATCGTACTACTGGGATAAAAAAGTATCTTATGAGTTAGTCCAGGTTATAAACTATCTATGTGCCAAATTTCATTCAAATCCGTTTAGTAGTATTTGCGTGTAAGAGTATCAAATATTATCAATAAATGCGAGGTTTATGAGGATTTATGCATCCTCATAAACTTTCACATTTATAATAGTTAGTAAGATTACTAACACTATAACCAACTTTTTATAAACTTTGTTTTTGTAAAATACGTGTTTTAGATCATTATTCTATTAAAGATTAACTTGATACCTATTACCCATGTTTGCAAAGAAATAAATAAATGATAAATGATGATTGGTGTGTATTTTATCATTACCCTATTCTGTAAGTAGTGGTTACTAATATTAGGTCTCGTTGGCATCAATGAGGTGACGAAAAATAAAAAATAAATGATTTTAATTGAAAGTGACTTTTTGCGAAAGTGATTTTTTACGAAAGTGAAATTGTGCGAAAGTGACGATTTGCTTCAAGACACTATTGCCCTTTTGGTATAACTATTCTACTCTTTGCCTATTGCAGTCCAATATCGTCAACAATATAATCAATCTTAATTAATTACGGAGTAAGCTAGCCAATTGTTTATAGCAGTCTTGACCAAACAAGACTTTCTTTTTATTTATTAAATAGAGTAAACTAACTATACACCGTGATTGTTTAGTCGTCTTACAACGGCAGCCCACTTCATGCATCCAATGAATACTATACATTCATAAAAAAAATAGGTGGACTGTAGGTATGAGATTTTAATAATTTAAAAATATAAATATTATTCAGTATTATGACGCATGACGTAGTTAAAACACCCTGTTGCGAGCGATGATCTACTAGACTCGAGTGCTGGGTAGGTATTGTTCTCCCGTTTGGCACGTAAACATCATTAACAGGATGCATCATGATTTTATTCTAATTTTTTATTATTATTTTTCTTTGTATGGAAGATAAAAAAAAATCGCGCATAGAGCTATTTTATGTCGGGTACATTGAGTGGGCAACCTTTGTAAGACGACTAAAAGTCACGGTGTATACATTATTATTTAAAAAAACTATTAAATAAACTATAAAAGGGCATCAAAAAACTCCTCCTCAACGCTGTCAGCTGGTAATGTGCCCAAGAGACTAAATTGCACACAATGCAAGGCTTTGTGTACTGTACACTCTCTGACTAGACAGTAGACGTCAAAACTATCTGAAAGTTACTGTAGAAACAAGTGAGGTTAGCAACTTTAGTATAAGAAATAGAACAGGTCTAATTTCAAAGAAAGTAAATAAAGTAATGCTTTTTTCTTAACATTAACGTTAGTTGTTTTTACCCAACTACGGCGAAGCCGGGAAGGGTTATGATTTTAGCAGTCTATTTATGTATATATGTTTGTATTTACGTATATTCCTCCGTAACGCCCAAACTATTCATCCGATTTTGATGAATAAGGTGTCTATCGATTCGTTGTTATGGCCCAGGTAACATAGGTTACATTATTTTTTTCAGTAGTCGGGTTTTTATTGTAGTATATATATCACACAAATTCTTGTTTTAATAACTGTACGACTCTAAATTCCTAGATGAGAAGCTCATTATTTTTAGTTTTCTATATAATAATGTTTCTCGTCCCGCCACTTTGCATTCATGTTCGAAATTTTTTAGAATTTTTTTCCACCCGCCTCGGATACGTTAATTCTTTTGACCGTTCAGACTTCCAAAATGTTAGTCTACTGAAGTGGCAGGAATTAATTCAATTCAAACTTAAAGTAAATAAATAAATAGAGTTACTTTAAACTATGTGGAAACAATTTTAAGTGAGCGACGATGACGTTTAAGAGCCTGTATTAGGTAGTTGCATCTTGTACTTTATTGTTCTCTTGTATCGGCACGGACTGCTTGAGAACAGCTCATGCCATGGTTAACAATTTTGCCAGTTAGCAAGATGGTAGCGAGTGAGTCTGGCTGGCATGGTTTCACTGCCCAGTGTATAACGACTTGTAATCCATTTTCTTTTTTTATCTGTGCAGGGACCTGCGCTTCAACAAAATCGTCGACATCAAACCGGGCACGCTGACACACGTGCACTCCCTGCGCTCCTTACTCCTCAACGACAACCGCCTGCAAGAGCTGCGCGCGGGCACCTTCCATGGCCTGCGAAAGCTCAAGTACCTTTACCTGTACCGGAATCGCATCCAGAACATCGAACAAGATGCCTTCCAGGGCCTCGAACATCTCGAACAATTGTAAGTACCTACATCAGAACTGTTATCAAAAAAATTACATATGGTTTATGTTTATACTTTTACAGAGTCAAGGAACTTTACATAGTGCAAAGACCTTTACGTGGGAATGAATAATGATAATGAGAAATATGATATAGATTAGCTCGACTAATTGAATGCGCGTGCATTTCAATGTTCTACATAATTACGTAATTTGAGATCAAAAGTTCATAGGTGGATTACCAATGAATATTCAATATTCTCTTCTAGGTATGTAACTAGATATGTTCCTGTTGATTATGGATGCTTTGACGTCGGACATACAGGAAGAGGCACCCTGGTGCATGCTGTTTGCCGACAACATTGTTCTTGTCGGTGAAGATGGACCTGAGATCCAGAGCAGATTGGAGAAATGGCAACAGAAATTGAAGAATGTTGGCTTGAAAATCAACAGAACTAAAACGGAATACATGTTCTGCGATTTCGGCGGTCTCCAGTTCTGGAGCCATAGCGCTAGATGGCGCTTTTCTTCCTGTCTGCTCCGACTTTCAGTATCTCGGTTCACTCGTGCAAAGTGATGGCGAAATAGATCGTAGTGTAAAGCACAGAACGGGAACAATCTACGACTCCCGCATTCCCCTTAAACTTAAGGGAAATATTTATAAAACAATGGTTAGACCTGCTGTCTTGTATGGATCAGAATGTTGGGCCACAAAAGGGATGAATGAAAGGCATTTGCATGTGGCCGAGATGAGAATGCTAAGGGGTATGTGTGATGTTACGCGAATGGATAAAATAAGAAATGAGTATATAAGAGGAAGTCTGAAAGTGGCGCCGGTGACTGAAAAGTTGTGTGGTAATCGGTTGTCGTGGTATGGGCATGTGATGCGGAGGAATGACGAAGATGTTGTGAGGAAAGTTTTGAGTATGAATGTGGATGGGTATATGAGTAGAGGAAGACCAAAGAAACGTTGGATAGACTGTGTAAATAATGATATGGCTGGAAAGTAGGTGTCTGGTAAGATGACGAGTAATAGAGAAGTATGGAAGAAGAAGACATGCTGGGCCGACCCCAAATGAATTGGTATAAGGGCAAGAGAATGATGATGAGGTATGTACCTAGTCGTACACCATTCGTCATAGTAGTACACCATGTTTGGCTAAAGGATAATGGGAGCGATGTGCACATAAAATGTTATAAATATTGGTGCAGCGTTCAGAAACTGGAGATAGCCATCATTTTTAACTTTTGATAGTGGCTGTCGACAAGTTAGCGGTCCCAGTTATGAAGTTATGATGTATTCAGAATAGGGTACGCTTTTGAATAAACTATCATGTTTCGCTTCTCTGCTAGTTGAACGAAATATTCTTTTTCATCGAGGTACATTATTTAATGTTATAAAAACACTTCCAACATAATATTCTACTCTGATGATGACCTCCGAGTAACCGGTGTCAATCTCAAGAGACCTTAATCGCCAGCTTTCGCTACCTACTCGTATTATTCAATACTTACCTTCATCATTTCCACCAGTTATCAATATGCCATGTGTATTTTGGAGCTACTTTCTTTATCGTTTTTGCCAATAAAATTAATATTTTCGAAACCAAGTATCCGGTAGGTACACACAAGATAACTTAAGTCCCGGGCTCCCGGCCCCTAACATTAGATAAGATAAAAGGGACTTGTGTGTTTACACGATCTGTCCTCAGTCTTTTTTTTGACCTAAATTAAAATCAACAATATTTTGTAGGATTTTTTTTTGTAAGAGACCTAAAAAATCTTGTCTCAAATACGGTGTACCAAACCATTCAACTCGATTTGGAAATGGCCAGAGATATTAAATGATAGCGTACGTAACGTTTTAGTAACACAACAATCTCAGACGGAGGTAGCCCAGCTCAGTACATTTAGCTAGGTACCTTTTTTCTGCAAACATTATGCTGGTAGGTAGGTACCTACCTATGCATTTTACGCGCAATTAATTTTAAATTGCTTTCTACCTTTTTAAATACGGATAATTATTATTTTTATTTAATTTATAGTTTAAAGTGGAGATTATATTGTTTGTATAGTATGTTTTATAAAATATTTAATTTTTATTGGCGGTCTTTATCGCTTTAATTGACGTTACAACCGTGTGGATATCGCATGACTTATTATTACTTACATAAACACTTCGATATGGATCATGTAATTGATTGACATTATTTCTACGTGTTATTATTAAATTAATCTACTTATTTATTTGGCCAATCTTTTTGTGCCTTTAAATAATCATTCTATTCGATTCGTTTGGACCAAAAATGTTAATTAATAATTATCCAAAAAATAATTAAAATACTATAGTATCTCCAACATTCAGTTGAGTTATGTAAAAGCAAGCAATATCACGTAGCATCAAAGGTGCACCTTCCAATTAGGAGAACACAAATTGATGTCGAGTGGGTTATGCTATGAATTTAACAGTTTTCAGAAAGAGCAAGTCCGTAAGCAAGACCAGCGATACCTAACATGAAAAAATCTAGAGGCGGAAGCGCCAGGGTAGCCATTTTCTTACTTTATTTACAAATTTCCGGTCAGGCTATATGTTGAACAAAATATGATTTGCGGCCATAATACGCATATATTTTTAGAATTAAAATCATCAATATAACCCTCTAAGTTCGTTTAATCCCATTGAATGAATTTTTCATAAAATAGTCATTGTGAAGCCTTATTTGAGGAGCTCGTGGCTAAATAATAACAGCCGCTCGGCTCGATCTTTAGGTTAAGCCGTGCTTGCCTAGGTTGGTCTGTGGATGGGTGACCACCCATTACATACCGAGTTTCCTCCGTGCCTCGGAAAACACGTTAAGCCGTTGGTCCCGGGTGACATTTGTAGATCTTTGACAGTCGTTAGGTACTAGTCAGTGGCCCAAAAAGTCTGACAACCAGTCTTACCAAGGGGTATCGTATTACCCAGTACTAACTGGGTTGTGGAGATCAGATAGGCAGTCGCTCCATGTAAAATACTGGTATTCAGCTGCATCCGGTTAGACTGGAAGCCGACCCCAACATAGTTGGAAAAAGGCTAGGCAGATGATGGGAATTGTTACGGCCGCGAATCATATTTTAATCAACATACCTACCTACAACCTGACACTGTCGTGCTAATTGCAAGAAACGTAAGAAAATTTGAATTTCTCAGGCTACCTTGGCGGTTCCCCCTTAAGGATGACGTGTTAACTAATATTCGCTTCGCAAATACAATATTGTAATATCTAGTAATTGCTTGTGAGACAAACATGGAGTGGTAATGAAATAGCAATATGTAATACGAACTTAGTACACAGTATGTAGGTATGTGTTTGAATGACCCTGCAGGATTGTTTACCCAGAAAGTGATGTCATTGTTTTATACTTAGCTTAAAGAATACCCAGTGAGGAAAACAGGATACCAACTGAAACGTTATAATATGGCGCTCCTGTTATTGTTTTAAAGAGTAAATTAAGATCAGCCCTAAAAAATATAATTAATGCTTCGGTATTTTTCTTTTTATTTTGTTCCGTTTATTCATTAGCTAAGAAAGTTGTTGAGTAAAATAACAAGAAGAACTTAACTTAAGGACAACTTAAGTAATACCAATTAAACTGTACTGTAAAAACTGTAGAAAATGTTTCCAATAGTTTCTGTTGAGATTTGTATTGAGAGTTGAATTAAACTTTTTATCTTTATTAATCCTTATTTCAACAAAAAAAAAAAAAAAAATATTAGAAGTACTTACTTAGTAATAAAATGCTGAGTAGGTACCTAATTACCTATACCTACAAGTTTTTATTATAGAATCCTCTAAATTGATTTTATTCGGTAACATTATTATGTATTCTTGTCTCTAGTCAGACTGAAAGATGTCTCAGATAAAGTGCAAGATAACATGAGTGTCATCTGATGTCGGTCTCGCGCGGAAATAGAACGCCGCATTTGATAGCTACAAGGTGCAACTTGCACGTGAAACATGATCATTATTTTGTTTAGGATTATTGCATTTTCTGGCGTTAAAATATTTTATGATCCTTAAATCAATGTTCTGTCTAGGGAATAAAAAAAATTGTATAATTATGGGACGTGGGATCTAGAACTAGTTTCCAGCAGTTGCCAGTCTTTGCTATAGTTATCCATATTTAACGTACAAAACCATGAGGACGGATTTTGATGACACTTGAAGGAGGATATGCATTTTATCCCGGTAATAATATGGGATGGAAAAGACACCGACAAACGGTTACCACGTAGTCAGTAAATCTTTCTGAACTCACACATGATACAAACTATTAATCGGTAATTAAAATTAAAAATTCTGCTGTTACTTACAAAAGTGCAATACCTACACTATCAAAATATATGAAACAGTTGATTTTTCTGTGCCAGAATAAATCTCCAAAACACAATAATGCACTTAATTTTTTTTTTTTTTGTGAGCCGTCATTCTGTCAAAACTTTCTCAGAGCTCATTTACGCGTCGCGTGTTCTAGATTTGCGTTGCCAAATGGCAAAAACGGAACTCTGTCCGTCTGTCTGTCCGTCCGTCCGTATGTCACAGTTATTTTATTACGAGACTGTTGTCACCACACAGTTTAAATTTGGAGAGTAGATAAACCGCTACACAAAATTGAAGTGAAATTTTGAAAAGAAAACATATTGTAGAGGAGGCACTCCATACACGTAACTCATCATCTGCCTAGCCTTTTCCCAAATATCTTGGGTTCTGTTTCCAATCTAATCGTATGCAGCTGTATACCAGTATTTTACATGGAGCGACTGTCTATCTGACCTCCACAATGGGGTGGGGCGACACAAACAAAAAAATTTCCTGTATCGTTAATCGATGACCCGATAGGAAAGCTTCATTCGTACAAAGAACCAAGAATCTAGGACTTTATTTTCAGGTGGCGCACCCTGTAGTTAGTTAACAAAAACCCCGTTGACACTACTTTTACTGTATTCTTAGCCTTACCTCGGGTACAAACGCATTATTTTGCAGTTTTCCCTAAATCAGGAATGCATCGAATTTCATACAGACATAGTTACAGGCTCGCGCTAAACAAATCTTCATTAGGAAAAATCTGTTGATTATTTTTAATGTATGTAATGCCAAATCTAGTAAGCCTAGCCAACCTATCAGCAGCATATTTAAATGGCGTATGGTTGTAGCGTGGCATAGAGACATAGAGGTTTAAATAATGGATGTAAAAGTAATCTTAACGAAGCTGAAAGCCACTAGTTCTCGACCATAGCTGGGAACCTTCTAGTTACGAAGATAATGGGGGTCAAACATCCAACTTTTTCACAAGTTTTTAATGTTATAACTTTACTTTAAATACCTCCACGATCTCCGTGCAATTCAATGCACCCATCAGCACAATGTTTTGAGTGCGTTACATTGAATCCTACCGTAAAACGTGACTTTTCCCTCCAAAAAAAGTCGTTTCCCAGAAATATTTTTTGCGTTTAGTTAACTAGTATAATACAGAATGAATAAAACGCACACTGTGTAGGCAAGCATATTATAAGTTCAGTATAATAAGCTCAATGCTGGACCCACTCCAAAAACTATAGGGGCAAACTAATTATTGATTACCATGTGAAGTGTGAAGTTATTGTGGAAGGTGTAGAAGATTGTTAAAATATCTTTGCCTTGTGTAGATTCAATCTCTTAATATTATATAATTGCATAGCACAAATGTGTGAGTACTTTGTACTGTAAAGCTACCATTTACATTTAGTTATCTTTCATTGACTCGAATTTGCCCTGGCGGTTGAGAGAATGTCATACTCACTCAAATGTTCGCTGATGGTGGCGGGTGTGACGGATCATTTAGTTCCCTTCAAAATGGCTGAGTTGAATGGTGCTGATACATGCGTCATGTTCGTGAACGGGCGCCGTCAGTAGGGACTGGTCATCTCTTAGCTGCCATGGTTTATTTTTATTTTTAAAATGTTGATTAAGTCTTTTTACTCTGGACGCTCTTAACTTAAACTTCTTTTTACATCGTTACCTGAATTCATGTTTTCTAGAATTCGTTCATGAATGATGTAACCTAGATTTTGTAAAAATATTTTGATTGAAAAGAGTGTCCATGGAGTTCTTGATGTTTCATGCCCATTCTTCTCCATAGAGATCTACGCCTTGGACTGGGCAACTTACTTTCACTACTTACTAGTTATTATGCCTTGTGTCTGTGACTGTAGCTTCGCTTTCTTTGTTTCTCTGACATTCAAAAGTGCCTGTAATGGCCAAATTGAAATAATTGATTTGAGTTTGAGTTTGAACGCTTGGTTGACGACATCGTGAAGGGTCCGTTTACACCCTCGTATTTAT
Source organism: Noctua janthina (assembly GCA_963576755.1). NCBI lineage: Eukaryota > Metazoa > Arthropoda > Insecta > Lepidoptera > Noctuidae > Noctua > Noctua janthina. The sequence continues at coordinate 13,715,340 of OY755050.1, read as the reverse complement.
TACGGAAGCGAATACCGGGGAATTTATTACGGAAGTTCTCGTTCTCGTTCTGCTTTAGAAAGCACGAATTTGTATCATAATTGCTGTCCGAAAATAATTTGGAGTGCACGAACTCTGCTACGTTAAACTGGTACCTGGGTTATTACGGAGCAGAACGCAGTTTCGTAGCGTAAGCTCCGTAATTGAGAAGAAGTAACACCAGTTGGCATGTTTATCGCATACAACTGTAACAACAATGACCCGTTTTCCTCATTTGATTCTCACAACTGGCGCGATAACCTATTGTTTTTCTTGGAAATATTCATTTTAGTACAATTAGGCCTTGTGTCCTGCTGCAGGACTTAGCTCGATTGGCCTGTGCTCGTTTCAGTTTACTAGCAGCAGTTTATCCTTTCTCCTCATCGTTCTAATTAGGACTTGTATTCTCTTTTGGGAGACTGCCTCTTCCCCATCTTGTTTTGCAATGGTTTTAGTCCTTTTCCGTTTATTTTGCGGTTTTGGCATTACGGTTAATTTATTTTGTTAATTAAAGCAAAATCAGTTGAATAAAGTAGAATATATGAAACTACTGAAATTAAGAAACACTCTACGTTACTCTACATTATTGCAAATAAATTATTAGTGCGTGTCTTCGTAACAAATTGCTCGCATCTTGATTTGTTACTTTTTTGCTTTAATCGTGGGTGAACATGTAAATGTTTGTGTTAGCCGTGCAAAGCTTTAATTATCAAACTGATCGCTACTCGATCCACGAACTCTGATGGTTGCTAGGCCGCGCCGCGCCGCGCGCCTCGCCGCAGCACGATGGCCGTCAGAAAGGCATCGTCCATACAATTGATTAAGTACAAATTGCTCGGGCACAATGCCAATACCGAGTATTACAGAGATTTTACGTCTTGACGGTAATTCTCGTAACGTCTCGCAATACCGGAATTTATTGCTGCTTCAGTTATTATAAACGTCGTTAAAGTATTTATGAATCTGTTGATGTTTACTTTAACGAATGGTTAGCTCCTGATATTTATTTAATATATAATCAACTTATTGATAATATTTAAATTTGAGATGAAAGAAACATACCAATACCGAGTGATGGCATCGCTAAGTGTTTAAGTTTATGTGATGTGGATCCAGAAACACAGCTCAGCTGAATAATACGTAGTTGCTTCAGGAGCAACTCGTTGACTGATCTGTTTTTCAGAAAGTAGGCGATACTTTATAATCTCTTATATATAAACTTCTGCTATGTATCTAATAAATTGTAGATAGGTGTGGGTATTACAGGATTGTTGTAGAAGTTTACAGTTTATGACTGTGATAAACTAGCATGTGAGTTAAAACTCTATTCATCTAAGTTATTGTTGTTGGAAGCTGGAGTAACTATAACACATTACATAGGTATACCTGTACTTAGTTCCACGTCAATATAGCAGTGGCCTTTAAACTATAATTAGTTACGCATGGTTCGGATTTGCTTTTGCAAATGAACAACATAGTATAATGCACTAAATAGTCCGGCGGCCACAGCCAATGTTACATTTACTGGGTCTACGAGTGCGTAATATGTGTGTATAACTGCGGCGATATTAATGCTCAATGGCTTGTCACACTAGTCATAGGGCTTACATGAATGCTTTGACAGCTTACTGAAATGCGGGGGGCAATATCAAAGCGGTAGGCACCCTTTCAGCACGAAATCATTGGTTTATGTTTGCCAGTCTCTGTGAGTACACAGTGTGGACATTGACGGACAAAACTGATACCATACATTCTGTACTTAGGTATATGACTCTAGAACCCCTAGCACAGTATTACTACTCTAAAAATTTGTTTTAAAAACCAAAGAAAACTATCTTTGTGTTGTCTAGATTTATGTGCTGAACTTGGAAACAGTTTGCACGTCAAAGTCACCTTGTATTAAATTAACGATGGGCTGCGGCATTTACTAGAAAATTTTTCCTACCTTAGGTAGGTAGGAATATTTTCTAGCTTCCCCTTTCACAAATCAAACAGGCTTAGCTGGGCTCTGCTCTGTCTGGTTTCCGACTAAAAATATTTTCTGAAAATGAATTCGACAGCCACTGACAGCCAGACAAATTGACTTTTGTTTTTTATAGTGCTTTAGAGTTGCTCGTTGGTTAGTTGTTAATGGACTTGTATATCAGATATGTGACTTGATATGGTACCTACAATAATGGCCATTTCATGTTTTCGTTAACATATGGGTTGGCAAATATGTAATTTCACTTTTATTTTAAAATTATAAGGATCAGCGTGTTCAAGTGAATGATAGGAATGTAGAAAACAAGAGTAGGAAATTATTCTTATACGAATTTGAGCACACGCCACCAAGTTTCAGTCAAAGGTCCTTCTCTACGAAACATAAATAATGAGGTACTTAAGTAATTAGAATTAACTACCGACTTTGAAATAACCAGGAGGCAGGTCAGCTAGCTAAATTACCGCTAATCAATGCCCCAGTATCTAATTGGCGATTTCAATTGAATGAAATATTTCTAAACTCAACGCATTGACAAAGTTCAACATCAATTTAATTTTGCAATATTCCCTACATAACGGCTATAAACTGAATTCCATAATAAAACGAATCAATTCGACGGTCACGATACCAGGAACGACCAAATCCTGCCGTAGGTGATGTGGTTTACCTTAATGTTATCTGTACATAGGTTCATGTACCTACTGCTTACCTATGGTTACCTACTGCGCTCTGAGAAGCACGTTAACCTCCTTTGATCCGCACTGGGACAACTATAACCATTGAAACTGATGCTGAGGAACTTAAGTCGGTGGAATGCAGAACGGAGGACAGGACATAGCTAAGCTCGTTATAATATTGAAAAGATATATACCTACAAAATACAACAAAGAATATTTACTTAGGTATTACATAGATAGGTAATGAATAGGTACATGTGTATTCTGTCCATGTGGAAATATCTAAATGCAAGAGAATAGAGAAATTATAACCACAGATTTGCGCTTTCATCTAAAGTTTGAATAATATTTATCGGTAGGTAAGCTTTTTGCTTTGTTCCTGTATTGAGAATTTGACAAACTCTAGCATTAGGTACCTTCCTAGTGTTTGATTCCTTTAATGTTGCCCAATACAACACAAACTACTTCCGTTTTTAGTTTTCTGCTTGATTAAATTTAACCTTTAGTAGATGTAAATGTGTGAGGAGCTCGTGGCTAAATAATAACAGCCGCTCGGGTTGAGCCGTGCTTGCCTAGGTTGGTTTGTGGATGGGTGACCACCCATTACTTACCGAGTTTCCTCCGTGCCTCGGAAAGCACGTTAAGCCGTTGGTCCCGGGTGTCATTTGTAGATCATTGACAGTCGTTAGGTAGTCAGTGGACCGAAAAGTCTGACAACCAGTCTTTCCAAGGGGTATCGTATTACCCAGTATTAACTGGGTTGTGGAGGTCAGATAGGCAGTCGCTCCATGTAAAATACTGGTATTCAGCTGCATCCGGTTAGACTGGAAGCCGACCCCAACATAGTTGGGAAAAGGCTAGGCAGATGATGATGAGATGTAAATGTGTGATGTTCAAGTAGAGTTTGAGAGGCAATTAAATTGAAATTCTCGATTCAGAAACGGGAGTACACGGACGCCTGGCTTCTGGTTTGAAGTTCAGTGCCATGACACAAAAGCCAACTTTAGTGACGAGGCGGGCATAACTCGATCAGACTCAGAAAAGTTTGATCGATTAAGAATAAGATTTTTAAATTAAGTTCAATGCCCAATTGTTCTCAATTTATAACACTCAATTCGACAATGATTTATGCAATTTAAAAACTAATATAATAACATTGATTTACGTCGACACCATGATTACCGAGTGGCTGCAGTCAACCCGTGTTTAAGTGCTTACAATTTCATAATGGATGGAAGGATAATAAAATTGCGTTGAGGCACAGACGACAATCATCTGTTACTGTCGTTATATTATGGTAAATCATACTAGTTTAATTATATCATAATCATACGTACTGCTCTTGAGGTTAAATGTCAAGAGGATTATCAGTAATCAGTCCTGTTATACAAGACACATGCGGTCACCGAGCAGTTTGACATAAGTAGCGTATTAGGTTGTTGCTAGGGAGATTCCTGATGCTTTTTTCGAGTAATAATAACGGTTAAATGGTCGTTTCTATATCTGTGGGTTGAACAAACAGTGTATGGCGTTTAGTGTCTTTTGTAGATTTGACACTAAAAAAGTGCTGATTGTCAGCGTAAGTTGAATAAGCAGTTTTTGATATTGTAGCCAGGCATTTTCTACATTGACTGGTGGTTTCAAAGATCGCGAGTATTATCCAAGATCAGGAGGTTACGTTTATTAATGAGTTTTTTTTAAACACTAATTAGGCTTGCGTTTAGCCGCGCAACTCGCCTGATGTGAAGCGATGACGCGGCCTAGTGTGGAGCACGCTTGCCTAGAAGAAACTGGAAGGTTAGGTACAAGGGCAATCCCGAAATACCCGGTCTGACGTATAAATGATTATTGTTGTTTTAAAATAAGTATAGTCTTTGTAAAAATCTAGTCTCACGCCGCCATATTGAATTATTATTTGTTTTGAGCCCATCAAATAACGAACGTTGTCACTGAATTTTTGAAATTGGAGAAATTTAGTCACTGTTACCAATAATAGTGATACAAACTTTCATTTGAAAAGCTTCAGTCCGACCAATATGAAAGTCGAGTTAGATTCTACTCTGGAAGAGTTCGCCACTTCATTTGCAACAAAACATATTGGGTGACTACGTTTAAACGAGGCCATATAATTATGTAATATGAGCTGCTAGAAGATGAACAGTGGTCGACCGTTTGAGGTGACTATACTAGAAATGGCGAAAAAATCAAAAACATATTTGAAAGTCACATGCCTGAAATCATATTCAAACATTAATGGTTAAAAAGAATTTTGTAACAACAAGCACTAGAAAGAATTTTGTGACACCCTGGACTAAAGGCTCTCGCAAGTTTAAATGAAATCCTTGGCTTTTTGTACCTGAAAATTGGAGATACAATATAGTTAAGACATGTCAGGTAGGAACAGATTTTATGACAGGTCCGGTTTAAAGGAATATAATCGCTTTCGCAACCCTATGTGTTCAACAAACATTATTTTATTGATGACTTATACAACAAACACGAATTTGAGCCAGTCTCACGAGGGGGAGACCCCGGGTTCTCGGCAAAAAGCCACGTATTTTTTTCCCTGCAAGAAACTATAAAATTGCGAGAAAACTGGGTTTAATTAAGTAAACGTGTATCTCTACTAAAATATGGCCAAATATGGAAAAAAAATTGAAATAATTAAAGAAATTAATGTTTTTTTTTTAAATGAATTCAACGCAATGAAGCACAGATTACCGTATTTATACTAAACTACACATTTTGATAAATTTCACGTGAGATTAGGAGGAGGGGGCAAGCCAAATCTCACGACATCTCACCAAGGGCAGAGGGGGGGTCGAAAATCGCCAAAATTGCCTCACGTAATTAATGAACGCCCCCTAGCACAAGCATCTCCTTGTTTAAAAGGTCATCTCCAAATCATGTATGTGATAACTTTAAGTAATTGAAATATTTTTTTTATTACACTTTGTTCGACACGGGAATCGATCCCGGGACCTCATGCTTGGTAGTCGCGCTTGCGACCATTCGGCCAACGAAGCAGACTCATACATATATACCAAAATTTCCACACGAACGAAGTCGCGGGCCACAGCTAGTACTATATATTAGGATTATGAGCTAACCTAGATATATATTAGTTATGCAATACTGTTTTCCAACAATTGTTGCAATTGAAATAAATTCATTTTTTGTTTCAGGTATTTGCACATTAACGAAATTCATCAGATCGATCCACAAACATTTTCCAATCTGCCGCATTTGGAGCGACTGTAAGTACTTAGTGTAATCTGCATTTCAGTGTACTTATAACATTAGAGCATTTATGTTTTCTGTTTCTGGTAAAACTATGCAGACAAAATATCTTGAATATTAATATCTACGAGATAAATTAATTTCAGATACTTGCACAACAACCACATCAAGAAGATTCCATCAGGATCATTCTCGGGTATGCCCAAACTGCGCAAGTTGCGTTTAGACAGTAATGCTCTGATATGCGACTGTTCCATGTTGTGGCTCGTGAAGATGATGGCCCAACATAACGAGATGTACATAGATGCAACTTGTTACCAGCCCACCAAAGTTACCGGGATGCCTCTCTCCATTATGGGAGAACAGGACTTCGATTGTAGTGGGTATCCCTAGCAATGATATCTTTTTTGTATGTTTTTTTTAAATAACTGCTGCTAAATAATACCTCGTCTTTTTAGAAATCCCTGAAATTCAAAAGGACCCCGAAGATATCAGTGTGAATTTTGGTGAAGCTGCCATGTTTACGTGCATAGTGACCGGTGACCCGACCCCGGATATTGTGTGGCTAAGAGATTCTAACGAGATTCCCATCGACGGCACGCGTTACGAGATTATGGACAACGGTACACTAATGCTTCGCGGGATAAACGAGTCTGACACCGGATTTTTCGAGTGTATGGCTAAAAATCCAGTTGGCGAAGTGCACTCTAAGCCCGCCAAAATGACGGTTCAGAACAAACAGATTGAAAATGGTACATAACTGTTTAATAAATATCAGTGTATTTATTATTTCACTGAAGGTATCAGTGTTTAATTATTTTTTAATCTTGTTTTAGGCCCTCCCGTACTGACATTACTGCCACAAAAACAATTTGCAAAGCTTAACCAGCAGTCCATCAACTTTGATTGTGCCGCTAATGGCCATCCGAAACCACACATTGCTTGGCTTTTTAATAAAGAAAGGATTTTATTGAATGAGCGTATTTCAATTCGCCAAAACGGGTCTATTTTCATCGAGGACATCCAAGAATCTGACGCTGGACAGTACACTTGTCTAGCTGAAAACATCAACGGAAAAGTTAACGCTACCGCAGCCCTTGAAGTTATGGGTAAGTCATTTCTTAGCCTGAATTATTAAATTATGTTGTTTTTAATTCATTAGTCGACATTCATGTCGTATTCAGTATTATAAAAACAAGTTAAGACTAATAAGTTCAGATAAAGTAGGTTATAACAAGATCCTATATATAACAAGAACTTGCAAAAATATATTCAAAAGTGATGGGCACAGACCTAACTCTTACTAGTATTGTATATTTACTATCTAGGTAAATAATTATTATTTTTTGAAAGTCACGTTTTTTTTTATTTTGTTTTAGTCTCGCCTACATTTTTGCTCGAGCCACATAACACAACAGTAAGAGTTGGAGAGGATGTTGAATTCATATGTACTGCTAAAGGAACGCCGAAGCCACTTATTAACTGGTTTAGAAACACACTGGTATTACCTTTGTCTGAAAATATAATTTTGAGCAACGAAAATCAAAATTTAACCATTCTGTCCGTTACATCAGATGACGATGGTATATATCACTGCAAAGCTGAAAATGCTGAGGGATCCGTCGAGGGATCAGCCTTCTTAACGGTTGAGGATTTCGAAATTATTCGGCCACGTATCGTTTTAAAACCGGAAGACACGGATGCTTATAAAGAATCATCTGTGCAGTTGCCATGTGAGGTAGAAAGTGAGCCTCCTGCTACAGTCGAGTGGAGAAAAGATGGTTCCTACCTAGATGCAAACCTTAAACATTCAATTACGATCATAGGAAGTTTAATTATCCATAATCTAACAGTAAGAGATACTGGGAGGTATGAATGTTCTGTTTTTAATGAATACGGACGAGACACAGCTTCAGCATTTTTGACTGTAAAAGATCGTGTTATACCCGGTGATGAATATGTTAATATTGCTTTGACTGAGGCGACTAGAGACGTTGATTTAGCTATCGAAAGGACCATGGACGAGTTATTCAATAACAACAACACAGGAAAATCAGACATCCATCAACTGTTTCGAATAACAAATTTCCCCAATGCACCAGCAAGGGAAGTAGCTCGCGCGGCAGAAATTTACGAAAGAACTTTAGACAAAGTCCGTGGTTTTATACAAACCGGCCGTAAAATTACCTCGACTGAACCATTCTTTTACCAAAACATATTGTCAAATCAACATCTTGAGGTTATTGCACGTTTATCTGGTTGTGTCGCTCATAGAGACAAAAAAGACTGTTCCGATATGTGTTATCATAGCAAGTATCGTAGTTACGACGGGAGTTGTAATAATTTTGCACATCCTACGTGGGGATCATCACTAAGCGGATTCAGAAGAATACTTTTCCCTATATATGAAAATGGATTCAGTCAACCCGTAGGGTGGAACAAGGACATCAAATATAATGGATTTACGTTACCAAGTGCGCGTTTAGTCTCTACTACAATCATAACGACAACAGATATATCTGAAGATGTGCAGTTAACTCACATGGTCATGCAATGGGGTCAGTGGCTAGATCACGATTTGGATCATGCTTTACCATCAGTAAGCTCACAGACTTGGGACGGTGTAGACTGCAAAAAAACATGTGACTATGCAGCGCCATGCTTCCCGATTGATGTCCCTCTTAATGATCCTCGGGTAACCAACCGTCGTTGTATCGACTTTGTTAGAACGAGTGCCGTGTGTGGATCTGGTATGACGTCCGTTCTTTTTGGAGCAGTACAGCCCAGAGAACAAATCAATCAATTAACTTCATTTATCGATGCGTCTCAAGTTTATGGATTCGAAAAATCTGTAGCCGAAGATCTACGAGATCTAACCAATGAAAACGGATTGTTGAGAGTGGGTGTCACTTTCCCTGGAAGAAAACCGTTACTGCCAACTGTAGGTGTCAATGGAATGGACTGCAGACGCAATTTGGATGAAAGTAATCGCAATTGTTTTGTAGCTGGTGATATCAGGGCCAATGAACAAATCGGTTTGGCAGCCATGCATACCATTTTTATGCGAGAACATAATCGAATCGCTATTCAATTGAAAGTTTTGAATTCATTTTGGGATGGGGACAAAGTTTATCAAGAAGCAAGAAAGATAGTAGGTGCTGAAATTCAAATGATAACTTATCAGCACTGGCTGCCGATGGTTTTAGGAAAGGAAGGATATCGACAACTAGGAGAATACAAGGGTTATGACCCAAACCGGAACCCATCAATTTCCAACGTTTTTGCCACAGCAGCCTTGAGATTTGGACATTCCATGATAAATCCAATTTTGCACCGTTATGACGAAAACTTTGAAACCATTCCGGAAGGGCATCTTTTGCTTCGTCATGCATTCTTCTCGCCATGGAGACTAGTTGATGAAGGAGGAGTTGACCCTTTGCTAAGAGGAATGTTCACGACACCAGCGAAACTAAAGACACCCACTCAAAATCTGAACTCAGAACTTACTGAAAAGCTTTTCTACAGCGCTCATGCTGTTGCTCTGGATTTAGCCGCTATCAACATCCAAAGGAGCCGTGATCATGGTATTCCACCGTACACCAAATGGCGCCAGTTTTGTAATATGACTGAGGTAAACGATTTTGACGACCTGGCTGGGGAAATAACCGATGAAACGGTACGAGAGAAATTGAAGGAGCTTTATGGATCAGTGCACAACATCGATGTGTGGGTAGGAGGTATCCTCGAAAACCAAGTAGAGGGTGGAAAAGTCGGACCTTTGTTCAGATGCTTGCTAGTGGAACAGTTCAAACGCCTGCGAGATGGAGATCGATTCTGGTATGAAAACCCATCCATGTTCAAATCCGATCAACTGAGACAACTAAAAGAGACTAGCTTGGCACGGATCCTCTGCGATAACGGCGACAATATTGATACTATTGGAGAAAATGTGTTTCTGCTTCCGGATGTTCAAGATGGTATGGTTTCTTGTGAGGATTTGCCTTCCATAGACTTACGTTTCTGGGCTGACTGCGAGAGTTGCGGCGGTGGCGGTGATAGTGAAGGATTGGAGCGAGCAAAACGCCGAGCTCGTCGGGACGCTGACAATTACGACGAAAAGGTTGATGAGGAGCGTCTGAACAACTTGGAAGTATCACACCAGGACATTGAGCACACAATCGCGTCATTGAAAAAACGAATCGAATATCTCGAAGAAACCTGCAAAATAGAATAAATCTGGCATGTCACTCATTTTGGAAACGTTTTAAAGATTTTAAAATCTATGTGTATTCTATATTCTATATACCTATACCTATAATCTTTCTACGTATACTTTTACATCGTAAGCTTTAATCCTATCTATGTGGTCCAAATAATTAAGATTATTTTTAACTTTCGAATTTTCTCTACTAATTTGATGTCCTTTTTTAATATTACGTAAACCTACCTACCTTTTTAAGTTATGCTATTATAAAATGTACAATCTCTATTTACGTATTCTATTAAGTACCATGTATAACTTTAACCTTAATATTTAAATATTAATCGTTACATAAAGTAAATGGAAGCTTATTCACTATTATAATAATATATAACTTTAATATTAAGCAAGTATATAGTCACGTTATATATTAGAACTAAGAAGTGTTTAATTTGTTTTAAGTAAAACGTTATTTTTATAATTTCATTTAATAACTATTGTTTACTAAATTATTTATGAGAATCAGTAGATGTCTTGTTGAATAGGTAATGGTAGTTGAATCGACCTGAGCAGTAGTCACTTCTGGTATAACTTTGGAAACACCAATCAAAGAACGCAGTGTGAGAGATTTATTTTTAATTGAATGATTAGTTGATTAAGCTGGGTATTTTGTTAAAATAAATTATTTTATTTAAACACATAATTACAATTTATCCGACAGTTATATGACGCAAACATGAAATAAACAAGCATGAGGTTTCTAACTTCAAAAATAACGCATTTTAAATATCTATATTATGTAAATATGTATCACGTTCTTTAGGAACAATATTACCTATATCTAGGGTTAATATTTATTGGAACTCCTAGTAAATTATTAATAAAGCAAGTAATTAATTGAATTAAGTAATATGATAAGAATGGATAACTCGTGGCGGGGGTTCACTCCCCCAGTGAGATTCATGACATTTTTGGCTTTTGAGTGATTAGAATATAATTCCTAACTCTAAAATCTCTCCCTATTTGAACGAGACCCGTCATCATCCTGGCTAGGTAGCAGTTTCACAGCACTATGCATGTTGAGGTCAGCTTCCAAACTAGCCAAATGCAGCCTTATATTTGACCATTTATCGATACCTCTTTACGAGTTATCCAGTCTTGTAGATAACCTTTATAGGGTTATTCTCAATAATCATCTAGCTAAAGTAACGGGGTGATTGAGGGTTTAGATATGTGGCCTGCAAGGAGGAGCAATTTTATTGCCCGCATCCGCACCACAATTGCTATCGTCCGAAATGAAAGGGCCTTTTTCCTGTCACGTGGCTGGCCAGAGCAGACCAAATAATAATGTGCGGGGCATGTGCGTGTACGCTCCGGTTGTACCTAATGTATGAATCGAAAATGACAGATCAGCATCATACATTACAACCGGTGCGTGCACGCACACGCAGTATTTCTGCTCGCACAAAGATGAGCCACCCAGCAGTGTCGCATGCGGGCGGCACGCACGTGCGCGTATGATGTACCGGCAAGCTCCTCGCGTCACATGTACGTGTGGCATGCACTGACATGAATGTTGGAAAAGTGAGACCGAAATGATGCGGGCTAGTCAATACTTCTTGAGAATAATCCTATCAGATATTAGGAAACGTAGTGAGTAGCTGTCGAAAGATACTTTTAAAGCATTAAGATTTTAAAATCTACTTAAAATTATGAAAATTAGTGAGTAAGATGAATGAGAAGGTCGGTTAAAGGTGCCTAGAGACTGAGTAGATAGGTCGACCAGCAGTGTCATGTAAGCAGTGCCTTGCACGTTCTCTTGGATAGGAATGTATAAGTGACTATAGAGATAGGATAAGTTTTGAAATCAGGTATTTCTTTTCAGAAATCCATTTTATGCAAAAATATTTATTTTATAATCTGCAAAAACTTGTGCCAGGCTTGGTTAAGAGGGTGCATTCTGAAAGTTGGGAACGTCTCAAATATTTGTCAAATATAACGGTGTTGTGATGAATTTCTTTAATATTACTAAATGTAAATAGAATATCGGTCTGTCTTTTATATGATTTTTTTTTGTAGGTGTGTAAAAAGCACTTGGAAATCAACAAAACCGTATCCAGTGTTATTTTTGCAATACTTAGTCAATATTATAGTTCAACACAGAGCAATATTTGGTAATTTCAATCAATAATATTTATCACATAATTAAAATAGCGAAATATTTGCGACGTTGCCAACTTTCAGAATGCAACCTAGGAAGTAGAATTTATTTACGCAGAAGGTGCTATAGTTTTTTCTGCATGTGGGCGTCAGTATCTAATCAGTAATATAGTATTTGCGGTATTAACATTAAATATTCTTGCATAACTTTCTACTATATAGTTCGACAAACATCCATGTAAGTATAAACTAGTCGAAAAAAATAGGGCACCTTTATAATGGCAGGAATTAGTGAACTAAAATTGGCAATCCCTTAAAAGGGAGCATAAATTCAAGGAATAAGAGTAATTGCAGGCTTAAACTATATTCCACAATTCAATTCTGTATCAATTTCAATAAAATCTTGGTGTGAAAATAAATTTGAAAAATGTAAACGTGGTTTCATTTAAATCCTGGCATAATTCCCTTGATACGATACACTATTAGAGAAATGATTTAAATAAGTAAACTTCTAGCGAAAAAAAAGTGATTTATATTGTTTTGTAAGACAGAGGCCAAGCCCAATCTACCTGTATAGGTAACTACAAAAATAAATTTGTGAAAAAAATTTGTTAATAAACTGCTACTACATTTTTTATTTGTTAGTAAAAATACAATATCATAAAATAAAAACTATAAATTACATGATTGTACTATTTGAATAATTCACTGAGTGTTCAATATGATTTTCTTGTAACTATATGCAACAAATTAAATTCCTATATACTTGGTGTGTCGGCCAGTTGCGAGCAACTGATTCTTATCTTTGTTCTTTACTAGGACTTCTAGAAAAGCAATCTTCTTTCCCAGCTTTCTTGTGATGGCTTGAACTTCAATATTATCTCCCTCTCTGGCCGCACTCATATAACTGGAAAATTATCAAAGAAACCTTTTAATATTCTTATGTCAACACAGATAATCTACTCAACATTGTATCTCTAGAAAGAGGTAAGTTACTTTTGGCTACTATATTCATAATGAACCAAAAATGGGCAACATTATCGCAACAACATGATTTTGTGTTGCCAAATTATAATTATGCACAAAAATTTATGTGTCGTAACATTTTTACCAAAGGTCAGTGTTGCTGCTGTAAAGTCTTTTAATGAGAATATTATATTTTCTCATTAAAATACTAGATTAAAAAGATTATTTAAGATTTATTTATTATTGTTTATTTTGTCATCATGTGCACAAGAAGCACTTTAAACAGTCAAAAAATCACAATTTTAAAACAAGAAGAGATTGATGTTTCCTCTCTGACAACTCTTGAGAAGAAACAATTATAGAATTGTTTTGAAAACCTACCTCACACTGAGTTCTATAGAGACTCCTCTGGTTTCAATGGTGTCATTGGTGGTCAGTGCATATGTGGAAATGGCATCCACCAGGTGCGCGATGAACCCTCCGTGGAGCGTACCTCTCTGGTTCAGGTGCTCTGGCCCAACTTTAAATTCTGTTGTCATCCTTCCATTTTCACAGCCTATGACTCGCAACTAAAATATGAAGAAGTGGAAACAGTTTTATCATTGTGTTTTAATATTTGGTACTACATTTAGCTACTTATATTTAAAATAAAACTAACACCAAGTATATTCATAGACATAATGTTCATGGAAAGTCTTTTCCCTGTATGTAGACATCATCCATCCAAGTCCCATAAATGGTGACTGTAAGTACATGACCATTCATTGCAGCATACTAACAAGATCCTAGGTTATAAGAACCTACATGTTAACAGGTGGATTGTCCCAATCCGAGGATCCATAGCATCAAACTGTATTTGAACAGTAAGGCTACAGAAGTGAAAATCATTATGAATCAGATTAAACAAAAATCTTGTACAACTCACAAGTTGCTGTGTACTGGACCAATTGAACCTTTCAATAAACTGTAAGCAACAAGAAGCTTCGCAGAAAGAAATAGCTAGTTCTCTAAATACCTAACAGTAAAAATGTTTCAGTATTGCACAGCATAAGAAACTTTTGAGCACACACTAATTACGCAGCTAAAACTGAAAACATTGTAGGTTACATAAACAATAGCAACTTGTCTGCACTGTACTAATACACTGACCTAATTTACCATATCAAATATATTCAACCGTTCTAAAAATACTATTGCTACCTATGTAATTTGAAACACTGAATTCTTTACCTTACGAAGATTTTGATCAAAGCTCTTAGTGGTAGCAATAGCTTTAGTAAACAGCTCAGCAATTTGTGCTCCTTTGGTACACATTTTGCTGGAATGATCTTACAGATTTCATGAAATTAGCTGCTTTATTTACATTCGCATAAGTTTGATACCACCTGATAATGACATTAGCATTAATTTGACATTGTGGTGGTGGACTATGTTGCAAGTTGTGAGAACTGAGGATAAATAAATATTTTTTCGCTATGGTATACCTTAACCAAATACAACCTTTTAATAATTTAGTAGACGATGACGGCACTCTTCGATTTGAAATATAATTAGACGACAAATGTAGGCAACCCGTCGTATAAGATAGAAAAGTAGCGCAGGTGCTCTCTTTTCTGAAGAATTAATATTAATAATAGTCCCCCGGACAGTTTTCAGTCCCGGCAGAGATTAGCTACGATTTACGAACCAGTCTGTGATCACCACCGGTATTGAACCTGTTGATCAGACATCGCCGAATGTATGCTTTTTATCAGCTATGATAAACTCTATCTGATTTTTCGTCACTGTTGGAGCTTTTCGACACGTCCACTTCCTTTGGGACTGTTTCTTAAAGAAGGAATCATCACGAAAAGCCCTGCTTCTTATAGAAGTTGATAAGCAATTGCTGCCTATGATTTCTGCTGCCAAACCCGTAGGATCCTACTACTGATTCACAGCAATATCAATGAATAGCTGGCAGCAATACAAACAAGTATTGCAAGAGAGAAAAACACACAAAACGTTACGTATTCAAGACATAACTTTGAAAGCTTCTAATTCGAGAATGCTCGATCGCTTTAGAAGATTTTGTCCCATTAAATACTTGACGCCTGACAATTAAAATTAGTTTGTAGTCACAGATTCGCAGTAAGTCTGTAGCTGTACAGATGACGTCACTTCCCATTGGTTTGAGATTTAGTGGACCGTCTGAGGGGCGTCCTCGAACTTTTGTTGCAGTGATTGAAGTGGAATTTGTTTTTTGTAGTATAAATTGCAAATTTTTTTTGAGTTTGATTTTTGGAACGCCTGCGAGGCGACCTCGAACTTTAGCCGCATTTGGTTGAAGTGGAATTTGTTTTTTATAGTATAAATTGCAAAGTTTACCATTTTTTTTTGGGATATTGGTTTTTTAATTATTTAAACAAAATAAATATTAAAAAAAAAATATTAATATGTATAAGTTTAATTTTACCTTTGTTTTTTATTTTACCTTAAATTTTTACCGCTCTGTACAGTTTTGAATGCAGTGTTATTCCAAAATTGCACTCACATAATATTACTATAACAACAAGAATGGATTCACTGAAGGGGTCAATGTCCGAATTGATGTCACGATTTTATGATAGAACGTTAAAATTTGAGGCCGAACTAACCAAGACGTCACCCAACACTAGCAGCAGCTCAGTCAGCCTTGCAGCAGAGTATGCAACATTCAAGATATCGATTCTGGAGGCTCTAGGCTGTCTTCAACGCCAGATGCAGGCTCTAGTTAAGGAGGTCGATGCACTGGAGATGAAGGGCCGTAGGAAGACGTTTCTTGTCCTTGGTGTTGCCGAGTAATCAATGAGGAGACATCAATGGAGGTTGCTGAAGTTATACATGACAAGCTGAAGTTGTACACCTTTTCTGTTGCTTCTGTTCGTTCAGAATGGGCAGTCACTGCAGTGCTGGTAAGGCCAGACCCATTATGGTTAATTGCAGGATGTGGATATCCGAGACAAGGTTTGGTTTGTTAAAACCAAATTGAAAGGTTCTGGTATAACCTTATCAGAATTCTTGATCGCGGCATCAGATATTTATGGCGGCACGTGAAAAATTTGGTGTTATCAACTGCTGGACTAAACCTGGCTTTATGTTCATCCCAGTAACAATGAATTAATTACCAGCTCCGGATAATTTATTGTAAATGTTAATTATTTAGTGGATAATTGTTAAAATCGATGTGGAGCTGCTTGTGGGTTATACTTTAGTGTAGCATGATCACTGTTCAGCGAAAATAGTTGCTTTAATTCATATTATCAAATAAATGAAGCCGAAGAAAATATTCAATATCTATAAAAATGAAAATTGTTCAAATAAAGACATTTTATTACACATTTACTATTTTCCCTAATTTACTTCTTTTTCCCGATTACTATCTGAATATACTATTTGAATTATTGCAATTATATATTTTTTTTTAATACAGAACACAATTTTTAGATTGGTAAACTTTTTATATTTAATAGTATAATAATATTCCATTTTAAATTTTCAAATTTCATTCACTGCAGCTCAATTTTGATACGAGATTTTCATGTTTTTAACGCCCTAGGCACTCCACTAATTGACATGAGCAATTTCCGAGTGGAATTAAATCTGCATCGGTTTTATTTTTAAGTGCATTATATGGTGGTTGTTAAATTGATATTTGGGAGATAATAAGTGATGTAAAACTTAAAACAATTATTGTTATAACAATGTAATACAACCAAGGAACATATATACTAACTGGAATAAGGACGTGCAGCGGAAAGCCGTTCCAAGCGAGAAAACTTCGAGAGTGGATGTCATCCCTTTCTAATAGGGTATGCAATATTTGTACTTGTATTTGTTACTTTTGGGACAGCTATTTTTTTATAATCAAAAACAGGGCGAAGCCGAAGCCTACGCATACTGTAAAACTCCATAATGAATAGGTCTATGAAGTGAAGAATACGTGACACTTATGTTACATCCTTAATTTGTAAAGAGATTTTAAAGCGTACAGGGCTGAAACATTCACATAGATGAAGCATGAGCATGTAGCATTTTCAAACAACATAATATGTAGTATTTGATAAATTTAATAATCACACTATACATTATAAAACTCATGGTTTTATGTTATTGATGGTTTTAGTATGAGTCAGTAATCTTAAAATATAAGTGCGAAGATGCTGATGATGGAAGACAGTTGCAGACTAGGCAATAGGTTGAATACTTCTTCTTTAAGTGGATAACTTCAAGCCCATGTTTATTGTTTTCTTTGACTTCCCGATATTTTGGCGCTGTTGCAAGCACCATGATCACGGATAAACTGAAGTAATAATAATTTTAGTGACCATGAAAGTTTAAAATCTTATAACTTCAAGCCCGTTACTGAAGATTCTCATTGTTAGGGAGTCTGCATGGAAACAAAACAGTATTATTAATACACAAACAATAAACAGTATTTAAAAAAGTAAAGATATAATTTTTTTTATTTTACTGAAGAGGTTTATTTTCAAGAAGTTATTTTTGTTATTATAAAATGGAGTAATTGATTAAGTTTTGTTACTGCATTATTAATGATGTGTTTTGTACGCATTTTCACAAGACTATAAATATGGATAATAGAAAAAGGGTATTCTTTAGGATATTTTCTAGATCCCCGTTTACATATCTAGAACATTGTCACCTTAGTCGTAATTTGTAAACAAAGTTATACGAACTTACCTGAAAAAAGAAATTTCACATCCAGCAAACACTTCACTGTTACACCCCTTCACACAACTCGATTTCACGACATTTAAAGAGGAAGATTTCACTTAAGTAATGTAAAAAGAACTTGATAACGCAAAAATATGACTTCAGCGCGAAATTGTATCGGCCATATTGTTTGTTTATATGAGTGTCATCTGTGTTGCCATTCAGAAATAACATAATTCATAAATAATTATTATTTAAAAAAAATATTATTTTAATATTTATTATTTGAATAATAAATTAATCCCGATACGATTTATGTGCTAGTTTAGCTATCAACGTGATTTCCGAATTATCTACAAAAAAAATAAAAAAAATTGTGTACTGGCAATGGTTAGACAAGGACACAATCCACTCTTGATCGCGTTCTCGCTCTGAAGTATTCTTCCCCCTTTGAATTAATTAAAGTAATAAGTATTCTATTCGTTTGAGATAAAGTTCATTTTCAAAGGGTTATTTGATATCAAAATTTTGTTCGTACTCATTCCAGTTATTATATAAGTTCCTTGAATACAACATCACGCCTGTGTTTTCAGACGGTATGGACAAAGGCGTATACCTTAGGCGTATAACTTGGTACCTACCTACTAAAGAATGTAAACTCGGTATACCGAGATCGCGTACCTAATACCGAAATCTCGCACCAATTTTGCAAGATTCCCACCCTAAATCATGTAAAATTTGCAAGAACGGACAGCGACTCATCCCATTACCTTTTCTAGGCGAATCGTGCGAACAAATTTTTAATGTGTTACAAACTTACAAAAGCGCAGTGGGCTCAAAATTGAACGTAGTGGACATACAGGCACCATGAAAACAAAAATTAATGATGGTATTGAATTTAACTTATCTAGAATAAAATAATTCATTATTCAAAACATTTTTCTAGTAGAGACATATTATCAGAGTTACGACGCGTGACGAGTCGTAGTGTAGATTTTTATTTTATAGAGTGAGCAAGACAAAGTGACGTATTTTTATCGTGCGTGCCTGACGTTGTCTTGTCTCAATTCAAAGGTTCGTGTCTTGATTCATTATAATGGTTACTTATAGCTGAAAATTCCTGATTTCGGTTATGTCATTTACATGTTTTTTTTCAGAGAATAAACAATTATATGTTTAAAATACCTATTCGATCCGAAAGGGGTATATAGGTACTATAGGTAAAATCGGAAACATAAAATATTCACGAAAGTAAACTTGTTAATGAATTTCAAAATGCACGATTTTTGTGCCTAACAAATGACCACTATTTCCCTAAAATCTAACAAACTTTTAAAACGTGACAACACCATCTTCGGTTTTGGTATGTTCGATCGTCAATTCTATATAATACACACTTTATTCACATTGCTAGGGTACCTAGTTTATATGAGTAATGTTCTATAACTCATATTATTTTTTTCTATGTCTATGTGGATGATTTGCTTAAACATTTATTTTATTTTTAATAAAAATGGAAAATTAATAATCTACAAGAATTTGTATTAGATACCATCAGCTAAAAAGGCTGAAATAAATCCTTTTTTGGAAGTTCATATTTTTTTTTCAAAAATGTGTTTTTATTGGGAAATTTACATTAGTTACCGAAAACTCGACATATTGAATGGAATTTTCCATGAAAATCACAATAAAATTTTCTTCTTTAGCACCCGTGTGAAGCCGCGGTCTGCTATTTTCATATATTAGGTATGTATGATAATACAGAATCTAGGGGCACGTGTTCCGATTTGACCATTCACGAGGCTTGCCATGCGCAAGGCCACAGCCCACACGGCGTCAGCTTTCCTTTGCAAATTCTTTTCTCAGAAATCTATAATTTCCTCTTAAGAAAAAAATCCGCTTAGAAACTTTCATTAGCCTTTGTCGACTGTTAGTGGGCTTCCACGTTCCGCTTTTGTTGCAAATAAAAAGGAGCGGAATTTCATAAAAAAGAGTGGTATTTTTTTTTCTTAAAAAGATCGGTCCTTGTATGAATAAGTTACTGCGAAGTTGGAAAAAAAAACTTTTATAATGAATCTTTTGAAAAATATTATTATCAGAAAATAATACACTAAAACAAATTCAGAAGAAATTAAAACCTATCTGTTTTGTGTAGTACATACATTTTATAACTATTGTGCTCTTGGTTACTTTACAGTTTGTGCACCTATGTCATTATGAGTGTAAGTTTATTTTCATGTATTCTTACCCCTTTCATGGCAACAGTTCTCTTAAACCGAGGCTAGACCTTTGTGACACAAAACCGTCTGAGGGATTACGCACAAGGGGGTAGGTAGCAATAAGCAAACATAAAGAACTGAATATTATATAGAAATAATGCGAAACTGCTATTGGAGCCCCTATTGATTGCAACATTTCAGCAGACTTTGAGTCATGCGGCACTGTGTTGCGGAATGGTCGATCATGACCCATTTGTATGAAATGATGAAGTAATAGGTCGGGGGAAGTCTTTTCGAATTTGGTATGTATAAAATTGAAGAAAAATCTCTTTGGTTGTACTTTTTGTATCTGGCTGGTTTTAATATCAATAAATATAAGAAAAGAAAAATGAAAAGTAAAAAACTTTTTCCCGCCATTTAACAATTGTTTTTCTGTCCGTCAAAATGACGAAGTGAAGTGATGAAGTGAATCTAATGAAGAAATTCAATAAATACATTCTGAAGTTAATAATAAAATAATAATTTATTAAGGTACATATAAGTTTTGTAGTACACGAGGGACTTACAAAGTATGCATTAATAATTACATGTTGTAGGTTCAACCAATTTGCTGGGTGAATGGCTGCTCTCCTAGCTAGATTGCTGAGCAATCTGTATTTAGGAGTAAAAAAGTTTTGTTACAAATATGGAAAAACGCGTCTCAAGCCGCGAAAAAAGGAGAATGAACTAAAATGGTCCAAATATCCACCACTAATGAGACCTCTTTTGACTGAATAGAGAGTAAAAAACACCCGTAGTTTTAGTCGTGGACTGAACTTAAGTCGGACTTGACACGCCTACTTTCCACCCCATTAGACATATTGACAGCTACAGTTTGTTTATAATTTGACATAAACGCCCACTTTTCAAGAGTTTTGTAGTACAAGAATCTTTTGGCGCTCGAAAGAAGCTGACAGGGGGTCGCTGTTGGTAAACCTTTTGTTAATTGTTTTGTAAAAAATATTGAGAAAAGAAAGAGATGGCTGCGTTAGTTCCGATGTTTGCCCGCGCCAGAAGATCCTTGAAACCGTGAAACTTACGTTATGGCTGATATATATATCCTATATACCTACTGAAATTCAAGTGAATCGACGTGTGTAAAATTGTTTTCTTTTTATAGCCAAAGCAAGATGAATTTTGAGGAATATGTCGATTATGTATACGATACGCCATACAATTATTTATCGTGACCCGATGCCGACAACCCGTTAGAATGTTACAACAATAAACAGTTCCAAAAACACTTTCGATTTCAGAAGGAAACCGTACAAAAATTGGAAAGCCATGCGAGAGGTCTTTGCCCAGCAGAGGGACATAGAGGGCTGATATTAAATAAAATAGGGAAGATACTGTAGAAGAAAACACGGTTCGTTTTTAGTTCCAACGTTTTCGTTCTGGAAATTTTGACCTACAGCCCTTTTTATCAACCCTTGTTGATAAAAACTATTTTCCATCGCCTTTAATTTCGAAGCCAGCTAGTATGTATTCGGGATTATTAATGAACGATTATTAATATTGCGAGCACTTGCATTATCCGTGGTAAATATATATTAAGCACGGTTTCTTTTTCAAATTTGTAGGTATTTGGAAATGTTCATTATCGTGGGATTGTTTGAATTAGTAATCAAGATCGCGAAAATAATAAATTATAGTCGTGACAAATAGTCGTAATATGGAGTATCGTTCACATAAAAGATAATACAAGCTACGTGATATTTCTAAAGCATTAGAAAACCAACGAACCATTTTGAATCTCAGACATTAAAAATGGTGCGAATCGTGCTTATGAGCGAGCTTGCCCATACTCGTGTTGGTTTGTTTATACCTACGATACCACCAAGTCGCTCTTATCATCTATCTATACTTAAAAAATTCAAAGTCCTGACTGACTGACTGATATATCAACGCACAGCCCAAACCGCTGGACCTAGAGACATGAAATTTGGAGGGTGTATTCTTTATGAAAAGTATGTATCCACTAAGAAATGGTTTTTTGAAATTCCACCCCCAAGATGGTGAAATCGGGTGTTGAATTTTCTGTGAAACTTTTTATTCTCGGAATCGATTGATTTGGAAATTGGTGTACACACTCTTTAATTAAAATTATGAGACAATTATGTATCACAGTTTTTCAAAATTATCCCCCAACAGAGTCAAATAGGGCTTCGAAACTCACGTAGACAGGCCATGGCGCACAGTGTTGCGCAGGGCGTGCGGGGCGCATTTACCTATTAGTAAGTAGGAATAATATTTCTGAGGTAGTCGTGTCTGTAAATATATGTGAAAACCCGATTTTCGCGTTGGCTCGTGATACATTGATATTAAATATTATGTAAAAATATTATGTCTATATAGATTCCTAATGAATCATTTGATTGTCGTCACCGGTGTCCAATCTCAAACCAGGTTATTAATATTTCACATATGTAATGTAATTAATATTACAATGAACAAGTTAGAAGTAAGTACATGTAAGAAAAACGCAAGTATGTCTGTATAGCTCAAATAAAATGAAATACTTACATTAACTATTATTTATTACCTATTCAACTTTAAAAGTAAAAACTTATAAATCTTACATAACTATTATAAATGCTAAAGTTTGAATGGATAGATGTTTGTTACTCAATCGCCAGAACGGCTGAACAGATCTGGATGAAACTTGGTACAGAGATAGATTATAGTCTGGTATAGCACATAGATAACTTATTATCTCAGAAGTAAGATCCCGTTGGCATTTCCCGACCTCCACGAAGCCGCGGGCATAAACTAGTTGCCAATAAAGCGATAGTAGGGTGACTTACCCGTGTTACTACCAATCCTACTACCTGTAATAATACGGGTAATCCCATTGCCTTTGCGGTACTATCGCAGTTGTATAGATCTTAAATAGAAAGAGAAAGAAAAAAATACAAATTTGATGCAACCAACTGGTATGTAGCGCTCACCGGCCGCTGTAGTGGCCAGTTTCTGTTATATTGCAATAATAAAATAATCAAATCGAATTCTTATTCGCCGTTGCGTTAGGGGTTTAGCCAGCTGATCTTAGGTTTTTTTTTCAAATGATATGGGTAAGGATAGGTGTAAGCTAAGGCATCCCCATCAAATGAGTTACGTTATGTTAGAACTGGGACCAAAACGCGCTTAAAACATGAGCAGGCGGCTTGCTACTGTTAAACGGAGGAAGAGAAAGGCCGATATGAAACACACCATTATGTTGGGTGAACGAATCCAAAGAAATTCAAGGATACTCGGTTCATCGTCCAACTGAATTCTTCCCTCAACTCTGGACGACCGGAACCTTCTAATAGAGCGAACTGGCGAAGAAAAGCTCGAAGCTTACTGAGCTCTTTTAGCACCGCTGGGTTGGAGAGACCACCATGTACCCGCTACGGATTAGAGGCAGCAGGCTACAACTTATTAAACATTGCCACGCGACCACAGTCATTCATCCTTGGCAATCATCCCTGGCAAAAATGGAATAATAACGGTAGTGACGTAGCCACTTCGGATGCCTTATTTCTTCAACAAACCGTGTAGCTTGTCAGCTTTCAATAATCGCGGACGAAGGTCATGGGCAACAGCTAATATGTTTATAATTGTGTGATGTTCATATTTATATTTTTGCTCTCTCGCTGGTCAACTAGTTATAAGCGCAACTGCATGGTGTGAGGTTATGGGTTCGATTCCCAGGCCATGCAGTGTTGTTGGGTTTTACTAACCTAGAGACTGGATCCAGTCTAACGTAGTCCTACGTGAATGAAAATGAAAAATTTCCTTTGCTTGTCAATAAATGTGTAATTTAGATAATTTTGTTATTTGTTATACGTGATACTACTTTTAAATAAAATAAAAACCAGTTGGCTTGTATAATAATAATTTAATTTATTTTTTCGGCGTCGTCCCTTGTAACCTCGCTGAATCGAAGAAGCTGGGCGGCACTCAAACGTTCGAGTTTTGCCTTTTGGTATGCTTCTTCTGCTGCCTTCACCAGCCACTTTTGCTGCTCCATTTTCAGCAGATGTAACTGGTGCTTGGGCTCGCTGGGTTAGGCGAGCCCAAGCACATTTTTTCGCTGATGGGCTGCCCGACAACGTGGTATTTTGATGGAGCTTGTACTTGCGGACAAGTTTCTGTACGCACGACTTTTCAACAGCCGAAAAGAAAATTCTTGATGCCATTATTTTAAGTGAAAATCTTATAAATGAACCACGAAAAAATAAATATTTATTTTCAAGGAAATCCGTTTTAAGGTTTTAAGTTCTCTCTTTGACAAATGATGTCAACCAAGAGCATTCGGTAGAACATCAATTTCTGATAACTCTAGCATTGTGACGTATTTTAATATAACATTTTTAGCATACAAAGCAGCTTGCAACCTTCATGCAACATACTTTTTTGGGTTTGAAATGGACAGCATGTTTTTGAGGTAGATTAAGGTGAGTACTCATATGAGCATTTCCACGTATTGTAATATTGGTTGATAAATTAAGGAATGATATAATGCAAGGTTGCGGTTGAAAAGAAGATGTAGAGACAAAAAATTAAAAGAATATGTTTGGATGGCTTGGTCATGTTGAAAGGACGAGTAAAAGGCGACTAACAAAACCCGAAAGAGAACACCCTAGAAGGACAAACTTTGTTAGTATTGTTCTTCAAAAAGGTCAGGTGGCAGTGACCAGATGTATGAACGTGAACGAAGCAAAAGGAGTAAGCCGGTGGTGTTCTTTAGTGACTGTCCTTACTGTGTGGCATTTACTCTTCGTTGATATGTTGGACTAGCAAGTCGCGTGTGCTGCAATTTATCTTGATGAGTTGTATTAAGAAAAAACACTGACCGAATTAGGAGAAGAAACGATCAGCTCGACCCCTCAGTCCACGCACCTCATTCCATGTTGTACGATTTGCCCGCGCTCGTGTTTTTGTTCGATGAAATGTTACAAGCAAATCAAAATCAAGTTTTAACAAAGTGTCAAGTGGCTCGATGTCTTGTTACAAATGCAACTTCTAGCTAGTCTGTCCTCACCTTATGAACATCATTGAGTGGGTGTTGCTGATGCTGTGGTGAGCGTTCTTCACCTGTTGCCATGACAACAAATGTCGATTTAAGTTCAAAAATGGACTTAAGTCGGCTTCTGGAATACGGGTGTAACTTTCAGTATGAGACAAAAAAATAATAAGCTGTCAGTAAAAGGTTATGACTACAATATGAAAAATAATAATAGTTTTTTTTTTTGCGACTTTGGCGATCGTTTACTGGACTTTTTCAGAGTCTTTACTTGCGACCTAGGACAAATCACTTCGGACTTTCTGTTTTTGCTAAGCTGTTGTTTTGAAATGACAAACAAACACTTCAGTTTTATTTATTTGTTTAGATGTAGATGTATACATAATGTTTATTTTAATTATATCAGTTTTTTGTTAAGTGTTAGTAAGTAAGTCATGAATAAAACTATTGTGAAGCATTCTTGTGTTTTCTTTCTTCCGGGGCCCTTTCATCAAAATCTATTTCAGCGAGAACTTAACACGGGACACCAAGCGGCATGACATAACATGCGTAGATTAATCGAAAATATGCGATGGACCGATATTTTTCGCATAAAAAGGTAAAAAAACATGATTTTTTATTCAGTCATAACTTTGTACTGACTGCATATTTTTGGTTGCGGTCTGGTTATAATGTCTCATTATTTCGT
This sequence comes from Noctua janthina, assembly GCA_963576755.1. Classification (NCBI taxonomy): domain Eukaryota; kingdom Metazoa; phylum Arthropoda; class Insecta; order Lepidoptera; family Noctuidae; genus Noctua; species Noctua janthina. The sequence continues at coordinate 13,689,451 of OY755050.1, read as the reverse complement.
AGACTATTTTATTACATAGGTCTCGTTAGTGGTGGACATTTGGACCAAGGTCCATAGACTTTTGTTCATTCTCCTTTGTGACGTTTATGGACCAACTGCAGAGTCAGAATCAGAATCAGAATCAGAATATTTATTTGTAAAACATAGGTATTACATAAAGGTCTTAGGTTAATTAAATGGGCGCTATGTTTTGCCGTGAAGGCGTACAAATATTATTGAAAATAAACACAAAAAAAAACTAACAGAAACAGCAAAATAAACAAAATTAAACACTTACAAGAAAATAAACAAAAAATACAAACCATTTTAAATTTAACCTAAAAAGAGAAACAGACTTAAAAATATTTCAAAATTACATCAAACGTTTATTGCACACAAAATGTTAAAAATTATCATTGAGAAAATCTTCTACAGTATAATAACATTTTTCTATTAACACCGAGTATATATTTTTCTTAAACCTTTAATAGTGGCAAATTTTTTATGTTATCGGGTATTTTATTATAAATTTTCGGAGCCATTCCAAAAAAACTCTTTTTAAGTAAAGCGGTTCTGCATTTATTGTCGCATAGTTTATTCACATATTGAGAACGCATTGGAGTCTTTTTTACTTCGGATAATTTTTGAAATAGGTGTAAATTGGCTTTAACAAATAAAGCAGTTTCGTAAATGTACATAGCTGGCATAGTCAGTAATTTTAATGATTTAAAATGAGGTTCACAAGTTTCGATAGTTTTTAAGCCACACATGGACCGAATACATCGTTTTTGCGCTTTAAAAACAATTTATCGATCTGTAGATTGCCCCCAAAAAAGAATACCAAACCTCAGAACTGATGCAACCAATCCGTGATACGCTATTAAAAGTGTTTGTGTATTAACTTTTTTCGACAGCTGAAACAATGCATATGCAGATTTATTTAATTTCAGACAAATTTCTTCGATATGAGGTTTCCATGTTAGTTTACTATCAAGCATTATACCTAAAAATTTTGCTTTGTTTGTATCTTCTATTTGGCACTTTTCATAAGTAAAATGAACTGGAGGTTTTTCACACCTTTGATGAAAGTGCATTACTTTTGTTTTATTTAAATTAATCACAAGGTTATTGCTATTCATCCAGTTAATTATTTTATTGAGGCAATCATTTATATCATTCTCGTAATCGACATGATTATTACATTTTACAACAGCTGTACTGTCATCGGCAAAAAGAACCATATTCTGAGGAATGTATATTGGGAGATCATTTATGTATATTAAAAAAAGTAACGGCCCTAGCACGCTACCTTGAGGCACACCGTATTTTATAGCTCTTGGTTGAGATGTGTAAATGGTTACTAAATTTCTTTTTTGGCATGTTATCCAGATATGATTCTAAAAGTTTTAAAATATTACCTCGGATTCCATAGCCATACAGTTTTTTTAGCAAAATCTTATGATTCACATAGTCAAATGCTTTCGTCATATCGGTATATATAGCACATACCGGAGCTCTTTCATCGACAGACGTCATAATATAACAGAGTAGGTCGAACAATGCCATATTTATGTTTGTATTTTTACGAAATCCTTTTTGTTCAGTGCAAAATAACTTATTTTTTTCAAAATAATTATAAATGCAATTGTAAATTACCTTTTCTATAACTTTTGAAAAAATAGAAATTTTGGCAATGGGTCTATAATTTTTAACATCTGATTTATCCTCTCTTTTAAATAAGGGCTTAATAATTATTTTTTTCAGACTATTGGGAAAAACACCATTAGTTATGCATAAATTAATAATGTGCGTGAGTGGTGCTGCTATAACTTCTCTGACATATTTTACAACTTGAGTGCATACTCCATCGTAGCCAACAGTATTTGTATTTTTAAGATTATTTATTATTTTTATTAGGTCAATAGGTAAAACTGATTGCATATATAATGATTGTGGAGTTAAGTTGTTATAAGTATTTTTACTAGTCGAAGTAACGTTACTATTTATATATTTTTCAACTACATCTACAAAAAAGTTATTAAATTCGTTTGCAATATCCGTGGGGTGTGTGATCGTGGAATTACCTCTCTTTAAGGACGGTATTAGATGTTGTGGTAGGCGAAATTTGGATTTGTTAATTACTTGCCATGCAGCTTTTGCTTTGTTTTGAGAAGTACTTATGAAGTGGTTATTTTGAGTTTTCTGTGTTAGTCGTATAACTTTTTTGTAAATCTTAGTATAATTCTTAAAATCAAGTTTATTTTTACAGTCGGGTTTAAATCTATACGCCCAAAGTAATTTTCTCGGCTTTTGACTACAGATTTTTATTCCACGCGATATCCATTTGATTTTAGTATTCGTTTTAATCGTTACATATTTTGTTGTAAAATATAGATTATATAGCATCGAAAAATCATCTGCAAAAAAGTCATACGAGTCATTTACATCATTAGTGCTATAAACTTGTGTGAAAGATAAATTGCTCAAATAATTTTTAAACTTCTCTAAGTTTTCTGGGCATATGTCTTGTTTTTGAGTTTTCCAATATTTAAGTTTACATGATTTATAAATAGGTACAGAGTCAGTAAGAGTAGCACAAAGTTGTTTCAAAAAAACTTTTGCAGTCCGGGAATTTTGATGTAAAAGATGCAGCTCGGTCTGGTTGCAGTCATACGGATAAAGTCGATTCCATTTTTGAAAAAGAGGAGGAAGATCGAGTTACGTCATAAGCCGAGGAACGATGAAATGATGATTGACCACAAAACGGTTTAGACAGTTTACATTTGAAAAAATCAAGCTTTACAAAAAAGCTCGATATTTGGGTGCCACACGAGCTCACTGAAAGAAACCTAATGAATCATGTACTCATTTGCGATTATCTATTGAAACGTAATGAAACCGAACCATTTTTGAAAAGATCATCACTGGTGATGAAAAGTACCTACGACAAGAACGTGGAAAAAAGATCATGGTCAAAGGGTAGTCAAGCTCCACATGACAGACTGTAGTGAAACCCGGAATAACACGCAGTTAAGTGATGCTATGTGTATGGTGGGATTAGAAGAGCATCGTTCATTATGAGCTTTTACCGCCGTGCTAAGCTATCGATTCGGATCTCTACTGCCAACAACTAATAAGACTCAAGCAAGAAATTGAGAAAAAACAGCCGGAATTGATCTACAGAAAATGAGTGGTCCTTCATCACGATAACGCCAGATCACACACATCTTTGGGTACAAATAAAAAATTGAGAGAGCTTGGTTGGGAAGTGTTAATGCATGCATGTGTGTTGTGTGTTAGTCCTATCCTTGTACCCTCAGATTTTCACCAGTTTCGGTCACTTCAAAATTCTTTGGGTAGTGTTAGGTTAACTTCATGAGAGGACTGTCCAAGCTACTTGTCGCATTTTTTTTAATCAAAAATCCCAAGGTATCTAGATCAACGGGATTATGTCAGTTCCCCGAGAGAGTGCAAGGCGAATAGAGCTCTAAAATGTTTGCAACTCGGAAATGTTAGGTTTTTTTATCATTTCATTAAATTTTCCCACTTTCGTGACTTACGCAGAAAGTACTATCAAGGGTAATACCTCCGGAATTTTAGCTCAGTGTGCTGCGGTAAGTACTTGTTTCCCCAGGGTCTGACACGTTAGGCAGACAAAATTGATCTTTATATTGAAATCGTTATTTATTTTATTTTAAATATATTCGTTACTAAAGTCAGTAATTAAAGGATTTATTGAAAAAGTCCCTGACTGCATCCTCACCACAATCCATTACAAACATTTGGTTCTGGCGCTTTCACCTGAGCGTAATCCATTCTACTTTGTGGACTACTTTCAAGTTCACCCACAAATAGTGAGGCCCTTCTGGTTTTTAATTACTTTAGCCCGAAACACATGATACAAACTTACATCATTGGGTTATGTAACGCCCAAGTACAAGCCTACTGTGAGCACCTGCTTATCACAAAGCATTAATGGGTATTAATTGTTGCCTCCTATTATACATGTTTACAAATTGAATTGAATTACCTACTAATAAATGTGTACTCAAGGTAGGTACCGCAGTATTCTAATGGTTAAGTTAACTAATAGCATTATTATAGATTATTCTTTATTACTGAAGTAGCTCAAAAAGCCGCAAAGCAGAACGCTTTGCGGCTTTTTTTGCGCTGCCACGTCATGGCGATATTTTGGAAAACATTAGAAAAATCAATCGATCCGAAGTGGATAGCTAATATTTTCGAGCTGGCTTCACTCGTTATTATTCTTGCTCACTTCTGTATAAGTCAAATTCATTCAAATATTTCCGAGCGATAGACGGGACAAGACGAAGAAAATCGTAATCCAAAACTTGTTTACTACTTAGTAAAGAGGAGGAAATTCCGGGCTTTTATTATTTTATCTTTTGAATTGTGCAGTTTATTACAAATGTTCCAGGTTGGCAGGTGCTAAATTATAACATGAATCATTAAATCAATTTGTATGTAGGTAGGAACCTAGGCAAGTGATACTGTGTCAAAAATATTTCAATGAAGGACCTAGGAAATCTTTTTTGTTTTCCCATCGCATTCCGGACACCCGGTTCCGGCGAAGCACGGCTTAGGCAACGCTCAACTGAACACGAAATGTTGAAACGGGAGTGCTTAGGAAGGATGATTGACCAGACCGTATGTGACTCGCCGCTTCTCCCGCTCGTCCAGTTCCTTTTCAACGATTTTTCAGGATCTACTTTCCACATGGCCGAACACAAAACTAGCAGTTTTGTGTTCAGCTCGAATGGACCATAACACCCGCGAAATTTCAAATTTTCTTACGTTTTTTGCAGTTTGCAGGTCAGTGTCGGTTTGTATGTTATAATCATTAAAATCATGAATATAAGTTCATTTAATCACATTGAATAAGATTTTTTTATGTTTTGAATGAAATTCGTTGTACATAATATATATATTTTTTAATTTAAATATATATGTACTTATATCATATTTTTTCATGAAATGATCATTATAATGGTCATAGAATATTTATATTGAGGATTTTAATTATTATAATTCTGTGTTACGGTCGCGAATCATATTTTGTTTAACATACAGCCTGAAACTGACCTGAAAATAGGCCTGTGTTCCCGTAGTAAATTGCTGATTATGTAGTATTGCGAAGGCGAGGTACCCTGGGAAACTCATATTTTATCAACTTTAAACTCGGTAAGTGCCTACCAAAGTAACTATTGTCTAAAACTGCATGCAGACGTAGGAACAAAAATCTCCCATATAATCGCGCTTGACATAACATAACATCATACCTGTAATCCTCGAAGGACTAGGTCGAGGTGTACACTCTAGTTATGTACACCTTTGCACATTTGGCCAGTTATTGAAAAACTCATGTAATAGGGGACAGGCCTGTTATCTATTTTTAAACTCCTTTAATTAATTATGTATTTGGTTGAAGTCGCATTAAGAAACATAGAATTTAAATAATATAACTACTTATGTAAAGTTTACGAGTCGGCAGATAATTTGGCAATAGATGCTGTTTGATATTAGGGTGTTAACACACCAATCGATCGATCGTCGATCGATGCCATCGTTCGTCAACCGATCGATGGTAGAATGGATTAGTCGACGTCAGCCAAACCTACTACACCAATCTATCAACGTCGACCGATGTCCATCGATCGATTGGTGTGGTAACACCCGTAGTTTATTTCTTCGGGACTTTACCGACAGCATGATTTTAAGCCATTATCATACCTTGCATCATTCCCACTAGGCATTCCTTTATTGGTACGCGTACTGTTTCGATGATAATAAAAGTGAATAATTGAAAACAATGTGAATTTCGTTTAAGTTTTGGTTTTTAATGTGTGTTGGATAGTCTAGTACCTACCTTATACAGAGGAAATCACGAAACGATAAAAAATTCTCGCTACAAAAAAAAATTCAAACGTTTAAATTTGTTTGGTTTTTACTTTAGTTGGTTTCAAAAAGCTTTTTATTACGTGTGAAAGTATTTCTTACAAGCTCTACCTTTACCCTGTACCTATGACCCTATGTTCAGATCAGTGATTTAGGACGAAATAAGTCATTCGAAGCGTGTTGTAAAAGTTTGTCCTGGGAAAAGCTAGTACCTAAATATAAAAGACCGTGGGCAAATTTCTATGAAATCTGGGCGAAAGAAAAACAGAACTGATAATATCTATATGTCAAATAAAATTAGGACTTCAATTAATTCTAAAACCACTAGTACCCAAGTCACCGGATAGCAAAAAACGAATCATTTGAAATATTTTGACAAAGATTTGACACAATAATAATAAAAAAACCCAGTGGAAAGCACAAACCGTCCACATTGTCCCTATAGTGCTCTCTTCCACCGGTATAGTACCAAAATCTCTTATGCAAAGCCTTAATACTTTACACATGCCTTCCCACACACTTCAGCTGCTCCAAAAAGCCACAATTCTTAACACCTGTCGCATCACCCGGAAATTCCTTACTTCTTCTACAATATCATCCACATTCTCCATTTAAACGCCCCCTACAAACTTGGCTCCGGCACGTGAGTAGGGTTTTTGTACTCTCTTACGAGAGAAGAACATGAAAGAACTCGAAATAATTATAATGTTGTTATATTGTATAGTTGTTGTTTTTGTTTTTTTAGTTGTTGTTTTAGTTTTTTGTTATATTACTTTGTATAGAAATATTTAAAAATGTAAATTATATGTATAAAAATAAATAAAGGACAATAATAACAAGGGGTTAACAAGGGGGTTCCGTTTCACAGCCTTAATAGTCCTTAGTCGATTCTAGGACATCACCGGTCTAGTTCGAATTAATGACTGTGACTTAAAAGCGAATGACTGTTGTGTGTCTTCTGTTTTAAATCTTTGACATAATGAAGGAAATTGCGACACTTTTAATTTACTTATTATAAATAATCTCTGTCGCATTTGTTATTCGTCGCATTAGGAATTGGATTAGGTACTTATACGCTACGATTGGAGAGATCTTTCAATTCTGTTGGACTTATTGAATGCTTTGAAAAAGTGTTAATTTGTCATTAGTAGGTTGGTTCGACACCGGATTTTTCTCAGAAGTTAGTACTAATTAGGTAGCATTGCATATGTATTACAAACTCTCTTCCTTCACCTACAAACTGCTGACGAAAATCTTCGCATATGAGTCTTCAATCGATTGCAATACCGTTAAATATAATACCTATTGAAAATATTAAAACACAAATAAAAATCGAAATACTCGGAAATCTATTAATTAAAAAATATTCATTGGCTTCAGTTAAAACTCCATATTGGACGTAAAACGTTTATTAATCGTTCAATTTTCGAATGGTAGAAATATTTACTTATTTTACAAATGAAATGAAAAATAAACTGATGTATTGCGAGGATCCGACTATTTGCAGAAATTTTAATATTTCCACGAACAGTAAAGTTCGTATTTACTTTACAGTGCAATGTGAGTGAAACACCCGACGAGCAGAAAAAAAGTTACCTAGTAAAGCTTATAGGTACTTAGACTACTTAGGTAGGTACAGACGTCAGCACATCAATCTACTACAATCTGTCAAATTTCTTTAATAGATTTTCAACTTTATCGCTAAAGCATTAAGTTCAAGGTTGATTGGGAAAATTTTACAGTTTCGGGTAGCTTGATGTGCTGGTGTTTGTACAATGCTTTCCAATAGAAATTAATGTCGTATTATTATATTTTTTTTTTTTATTCTAAAACTGTTAATTAATTAAGTTAATTTATTTGTTATTAATTATATTTACATTATATTCAGACTACAAATAGAACTAAACTAATGATAAAAATAAGACTAAAAGTAAGAAAATATAAACATCTAAACAACGACGACAATAGGACACTTAGGCGTCAAAGTACTCCTCCGCATCGCTGTCATCTGGAAACGTGCCCAGAAGACTGGCAGCAATGCCACGCTTAATAGCAATGCTAATTCTTTGGCCAAAGAAAGAGCCAGTCCTCTGGTCACGCGAAGTGTCGACCAGTCAGCGAGAGATTTCCTTAAAAAGGAGACGCTCACTCGGTCCCCATGACCCGAGCGTTTCGACCCCAAACGGCTCAAAACTGTAGTTACCAATAAGGTTAACATAACAGTATTTGCGCCCTTGAGGATCTCAGCAGCCGCAGCAACAGCGCCTGCACAGCCCACCGTGCTTGAAAGGTGAGATGGCGCAAGGGTGTCGACGCAGGTTGCGTCCCACACCAAAGGCCTACCCACCTTCCAAGGCACTAACGTCATGCCGTTTGGTCTCTTGCCATCGTCACGTACCAAGCCGTTTGGTTCTAAAACCGCTGGTACGCCGGTGCTGGCAAGGGCTCGACGAATAATGTCGTTAATGCTGGCGTGCCGTGCAATGCGACCTGCGATCCTGTAGCAGGACAGGCCATGGGGTCCGAGGCTGTCAACAGATTCACCGCAGTGACACTGATGCGGCGCAACACAAGGTGCGCCTAAGCGTAGACTCGTAGCGACCCGGAACGATGCGACATCCATCATATTGCCAATGGTGGATGACGGAAGTGCCTGAAGCCATAACCCCGACTCCCATTCCCCCACGCCAGCAGACGGGCACGCTCCATAGTATTGAATGACGTGTTTAAGACGGTATTCCGTACAATACTGCAGAGCGGCACATCCCACTGTCTCTGGGAGGACAGGTTGTCGGGCAAATCCGTATTGGGACAAGCTATTTTCCAAGCGTTCAACGCACCGGTCGAATACGGCACCTCAAAATCAACCAGTGAGGAAGACAGAATATCCCTGGTTATTTTTTCGGTACCGTTGACCGAGGAGAGGAAGGCTGGTAAACTTATACTTGAAATTTTGCGGAATGTCGTATTATCATTTCAAATTCTAGCTTAAAATCATCAATAAAAGTTTGACCTGTAAGTAGGGTGGCGCCGACAATACGATAATTATTATTAATAGTGTGCCAGTTATTTTGTGTGATGGAAACCCACCTTTTATATGCATGGTAATTGAACTTACGTTATTTGAACGGTTGGCGCAGTGGCTAAGCGATTGGCTGTTGCGCTGCGTGGCGCGGGTTTGATTCCCGGACGGAACAAATATTTATATGACCTACGGGTAGTTGTCTGTTGCATTTTGTGTTGCATTACAAGTGCAAAACAAAATGCGTTACAAATAGACTCAGGAGAGGAAATCGTCACATCACCATATTTAATGAAACTGGGTGACTTGTGGAATAAAATTAATAGCCAGTAATAAGGGATTTCCTGATATTTTTTATTTAACCAACCTCAAAAAGATTTGTTTGTTCAAGCAAATCTGCAAATTATAAGGCGTGGTTTTTAAGATTTTTTTCCTGGCTGTCTAATGTTTAAGAAATGGAAGTACCTTTTTTTGTAGGTCTCATCAAATAAAAGTCAATCCAGAAAAACTTAAAAAAAAAAAAAAAAATGAATTAATTTGTGGTATATAACACGAGCATTCTTGGCCGTGTTTGTAATGTTATGTTCAAGTGCGTGGCAATGCTTTCTGCGTAATTTTGCTCTCGTTACCAAGTAGTATCAACCGGTTAATTATATTTGACTACCGGTTGCTAGCGGGAAATGCTTGCATAACCGTAACATTAACATAAGTAGATAGCGTGTTTACTCTATGAAGATAAAGATATTATCATCTTGTTATTTTCAAAATTTGTGGTAGGTATTTCAAGTATTTATTGGTCAGTGGATACGAAATGAGGCACTATGAAATAGTCGATGTATCTGTCTACAGGGTTTAAAGTAACCTAACCTAACCTAACTTCGGGATGCCCCTAGAGGGGGAGGGGGGTTCCCTAACGAAAAATTTTTTTTTGCTAAAGTCTTTTTTCTACAGTGCCCCGTTACGTATACTCCAACCTATTTATTTGTAAACTAAATCGGCAGGTGGTAAACTTTAAAGCAAGTAATTATCTAGTTTCAGACGCGGTGGACGCGCCCTCAGATTTTGTTGATTAATAATTTGCCATTTTAAATATATTTTATTTAACCTTATCATTAACACTGAAAACGGGATAATTATGTTTACTATTTGTTTTCATCATGCCTAGCCTTATCCCAACTACGTTTGGGTCGGGTTCCAGTCTAACTGGATGCAGCTAAGTACTAGAAATTTATATGGAGCGACTGCCTATCTGACCTTCACAACCCTATTAGTTCTGGGTCATACCTCTTGGTAAGATTGGTTCTCAGACTTTTTGGGCCACTGACTGTAACGACTGTCAAAGATCTACAGATGACAGCCGGGAACAACGGCTTAATGTGCTTTCCGAGGCAAAGAGGAAACTTGGTAAGTAATGGTCGGCCACTCATCCACAGACCAACCTAGGCAAGCGAAAGATCGACCCGAGCGGCTGTTATTATTTAGCCATGAGCTCCTCCTATTTGCTACTGTTTACTATTTGTTTTGAGTTTCCGATATTTTGGCGCTGCTATTACAAGCACCATGATCACGGATAAACTAAAGTTATTGTGGGTGGGTGTTTATGAGCAGATAAATCGATCTACCCTCTTTCTTGCTCGTTTTTTTTGCGCTCGGTACCGCTAGTACCACGTCAATCACAACTTGATTCTGTTCCCGACGCACGTAACTCACTGTGTCCGCTCGCGAACTTTTTCGGTTTTTACACAGTTGAACCACTGGATTCCAGGCTCTCGACAGTTGAAATCCATCCTCCCGGTTAAAGTTCTTATATTCAGTAAATTCAATGGCTTATGGCAATTTTATTTGTCGAATTACTAAACAACTACGTAGTACCTAAGTCGACGTACTTAGATAATCGAGTTAAATATATGTGTATGTCTTTTCTTCTAATATCCTACACAAATTCTTAAATACCATGAGATGTATTTAAGAATTTAAAGGCTTATCCAGAATAAAACGTAACTAAAACATAATTAGCAACATGTAGGTGTACTGTAGGTGCCTACATATCTGTGAATCTGTCTGTTCAGTTCAGAGCATACAAGCGTGACATTAAGATATGGAATTGGAATACATATCCAAGCGATTGCAGCAATCACGGTAGATTTGCTGTATATTATTGAAGGTCTAGATCTCCGAAGGTCATCATGAGATTCTCACCAAATTTTAACGGGACCGCCTTGGACGAGTATTCTTCCAAAGAAAAAGAATAATCGAAATCAGTTTACAATCGCAAATATAATATCGCTGAATACAGTATATCAAAAAAATCTGATCAATTTATAACCTCCTCCTTTTCGAAGTAGATTAAAATTAGATAGACGTAATTGTTATATTTCAGAAAAAAAAAACCCAAAGGATCAGAAAGGAAAAAAGCTAAACTTATGGCCGAAACAGAAATCGATTAGCCTTTCATTGTACCTAATAAATAATTTATAACCGGCCTACATATCCTTATACATCGCAATTTTTATATAATATTAAACGTCACGATCGGTGACAAGATGACAATACAGTCATCTCCAAACCACTTAAGAGAAAAACCTAGTAGGTATTACTTAAGTTGCTGTATCTATGTAAGATCGGCGCACTAACTAAAAAGGCCTGCCCTCAATCCCCATAAACAGGGTAGGGTCATGTCTCAATCGGTCAAAAGTGTGCCATTACAGGTGCTCACAGCACAACAACACACGTAGCCGCGTGTGTCACGGCGACACGCGCTGATTATATAAATCGTACATAATCGATCGGTGACGTGCTCAATGGCACTTATTTGAAACATTGCGATAGATATAAGGGACGTGCGACATGGTAAAACAAATAGGGCATTGACGACGTGACAATTGATGAGTACGCTCGACGTAATTACATCGAGAACACGCCAACGCGTGAATCCTGCACGTAGCCAGATAACAACGCACTGTGCACGCCCCCAAATATTGAGTGACGCTCTGTAACTCGATTTCACTGACTGCGGATTCGCAAAATCCCCAAGTGTCACATGAGATCGGCAACAGAACAACTGACCGGTCAGACTGAAAAGGCAAGGGTCATTGAACTTTTTATAAATATAACCTGTTTAGAAATAACACCGAATCAGTGTTTTTATTTTAATTTGAGAATTAAGTGCAACGATAATCGAGACAAACCCAATACGTAATACGTTATTAACACAAATATACTTTCTTTTTGTTTCCGATACAATTGGTTCATTCACGTTTAAGAAAAGATTGAGAAACAAAGAGATCTTTGTTATTAGTCACAACTATATAAGATTAGTTGATGCTGTAACTGACCAAAAGCAAACACTACCTTAATTAGTATAAATAAGTGTGTCGAAAGAGAAAACCTTTTTATGTTGCAGAGCAATTGTTTACAGATATTTCAGTAAAGTAGTTAGTGTAAACTAACTGTAACTACTATTTTGTGCTTTTTCCGGAGGAATACTCTCCCTGAAAGCGAAGATTGAAAAGCTGTTTATACTATCTCATTCTTTAGTATTTAAAAAGCATTCAATGCGTTTTACTTAGTACCTACTTAAGCAAGTTTAAAGTCCCGTTGATAAGGCAGAGTTAAAATGAAATGAAAGGATATAGAGATGAAATTGGCGATTATTTAACTTATCTATAAATAAAAGTATATGGTATAAACGGGTTAAAAAAAAAAAAAAATATTTTGATCTCTTTCGTTTAATGTATATTTAAACTTTTCTTTACGATTTGGGAAACTAAATCTTTTGGAATTTTCCCGCACAAAAATGAAGACAGCAAGTGGTGGATCTACATCGTCTTTAGCTTTGATTTAAGGATCAAAGGCTTGTTATTTTAAAAAAAGAGGTCATGAAATAATACAATAAGCACGTGAGTGGTTACGCGCTACATTATTATATTCGAACCTGCGTTATGCGGTGTTGCGCAACAGTGCGCTAAACCGCGCTAAAGGCGAATAAGGTGGGCGACAGTACCGGGCGCGGTGCAGGTAGGACGCGTTCGCTCTGAGAAAGTCATTCGACCCGTTTGCTGGGGAACCTCTTCCGTGACTTCCGTGTCTGTAAGGTTCGCAGCACACACGATGTTATAATACTTACGATTAAAACATCATTCCCTTCAGTTGATTTTCGGCTGAACTTTAGCAGAATGTTGAGGTAGGTTTCAAAGAGATAGTTCAATCAATATCCAACAAAACAACATTCAGACGTAGCGATCGATGGAATCTTCACGCACCTACGTATGTCAGCATCAAGGCGCAATTTTGTCGACCATAGCTAAGTAACTCGTATGTTTTGGACCTTAGTAGACTCGCGGCTCAACCTGTGCGCCTAGATAGCTGGGCCTCAGTTCCTGTATCAACAACTTCCTGCTGCAGAATGCTTCGAAAACTTGTCCCAATCGTGAGTGGAAACAACGCGACTACTAACAAACATCTAACGGCCGTGTGGGAATCCTATGCTTTGCAAATGCTCCCAGCATTTGAATAGTCTTCACGAGTATTCCAGCGTGTGCTGGGTAGTCATGCCCTGCTGTTAAGCCACATTCGTTTAATTTTTACCGTTGCATGAGCTATTGCTTTATTTCGTATCGTGTAGTGTACTAATGAAAATCCTGTCACAGAAAATATTTTGTGGACATAGGTAAAAAAAAACTGTTTTTAGGTTCCGTCTAAAAAACGATTGCGTCTATGCAACACCGGTATACCTCTAGAAGATAAAGTGCTAACTCATCGTGTGGTTGCATGACATGCACATATTATATAAATTATGGCATTTGACGGTTTGCATTCATTTACACCTAGGTATGTAATGTATTTATGTAGACATGTTGACTTCTAGGTACATATACAGCGGGCAGGACGGTGAAACTCATGTTGCTTGCATTTTGCATAATCTCACAATTTGTTGGTTACACCACGTGGTTAGGTAGCTCACTAGCTCATAATATTAACATGAAGTATTATTATTACTCGATTACATAATGCGTCAACGCATTACGACCGGTAAATTACAATGAGAAACTGATTTACTTACAAAAGTAGTTTACAGTATTAATGAATCTGTAGGGTTGCCAGATTCATAAAAAAGATTTCCGGAAGAAATTCCAGACATTTGAAGAAAATCTTCTTCTTCGTTAATACTGTTACCAAAATTATCATTTCCAGCTTCCATCTCTACGCGGACGATTTGCAACTATATCGACATTTCTTGCTGGTTGATGCGGAATCAGCAATCAGTGCCATGAATCATGACCTGGAAAGTTTATACCAATGGGCTAAGTCGTACGGCTTACAGATTTCTTTCCACTCGCTTAAATCCTTACAGAGCTTCTTGCCTTTTAAAACCAAAATTTACCTATCTCAATCTCTGATTCAGCCGATCATTGATTACGCTGATGCCTGCTATTTGGATGCCACTGAGGAGCTGTTGAATAGGCTGGAGCGTCTGCAAAATCTTTGCATTCGTTTTGTGTTTGGCCTGAGGAAATATGACCATGTTTCTCATTTCCGTAATGAACTCAAGTGGCTCCCTATCCGTCTTCGCAGGAACACTCGAATATAATGTCCTAGCTACTTGCGAGATCGTTTTTCGTTTACCCGTCCTTCTGATGCTCTGTGTAGATCCCACCTCAGGCATCATCTTAATTTCCCATCCCATAAAACTGAATTCTATTCTAACTCCTTCTCTGTTCACGCAGTACGTTTGGGGAACTCACTTCCGCCTAACATTCGTGACTCTAAAACTTTATTTCTGTTCAAAAAGCAAGTCAAAGAACATTACGTCTCCTCTATACTGTGATATTCTGGATATATATTATAGGTATATATTTACAGTACAAGTATTTATTTTATATGTGTATGTATGTTTATTTTATATAGGTATAACTTTGGTTGTCTTTTCTACACACTGTGTCTACATTTCTAATCCTTCTTTCCTCTCGCAGGTCTGCTGGAAGAGATTTCGCATGAAATAAGCAGTACCTTTGTGCTCTTCTATCTTAATGTTATGTCTTGTTGAGTATTTTGTGTGTACATAAATAAATAAATAAATAAATAACTAAATAAAAATTCCGGAATTTTCTTTTCGCAGTTTAATTCTGCATTTTTTTACATTTACGAATTAATAGAGAACGAGGTTAGTTGCAGAACATTCTGGTGTACTCAAAATAAAAATCGTAAAAGTTACTAACATTATATGCGGCTATGCAAGTGGTACATCATTAAATCATTAAAAATAAGATTACCCATATTTTCATAAACGGTTTAAAAAATTCTAATGGTTGGAAATTCCAGACATTTTAGAATTCCTCCCACATTCCGGACATTAAGCTAAATTCCGCACTTGTCCGGAAAATTCCGGAAGTGTGGCAATCCTATGAATGTGGTATGAATAAATATTTATGAAGTGCTCCGTGATGAACACACATAAAAAAAACTTTAGTTCGCACTCAGTTGTTCAATATTTTGTTTCAATAAGACCAGATTATTGAAACAATAAGACAATACTCAACCACTTTGTTGGACGACAAGATGTTACCCTTAAAACTAGGTCCAGCCGAAAACAGAAACGCCTAGATGACACCTAATTATGATGTAATGCCAAAACAACGTAAATAAATCAAAGACCACTTACACTGTACAGTTTTCTCTTGCTGATAGCAAGATACTTGTATTCAATGAGTAGAAAGACCCATTTCCCGCGGGCCGCGATAGAGCATCAACAAGCTTTTACTGTACCTACTCATAACACCTACACAACGCGTGAAGATCGCTAATTATGATATGCGGTATGGTTGATACCATTATTTTTTATTTAGGAGTTTTAGAAGACTTACGGCTAAAACATAACAGAATAAAAATACCTATAGTACAGGCTGTGAAACTGTCACACATACTCCACTTATATTAAAAATTAATTGTATAGTTTGTTCATTTGACGATATTTTAGCATCGATGACGCAGAGCTATGAAAATAAAAATATTTGAAACAATTGTGAATATCGTGACAGTGCCGAGTCGGGCATAACTCACAGAAACAAAGTAGGTAGTTAAAAATGAAAATGATGATAAAATGTACTACTTATGGAACTTCAGTTTCTATCCTTTAGTCGGTCAAAGAGTTAAAATATCCTACATGAGGTAGAATTTCATAGTCTACGTTGCGTGCTGGCTAGAATAAATCATTGAGTTTCCATGGAACGTATATAAAATTATTCGCCAATTTGCTGCCTACGGGCCTAAGCGTTAACAAAGGTAAACATTCCCGATAATTATTATCATAATGAGTACAGCTCGGCTAGCTTTTTGACCACACTCACACTTATTAGGTACTGAGTGGATATTGTGTTGCAATCCCGATTGCTGAATAAATTTAATTATCGCCATTCGCCAGTAATTAATGGCAGACCATTAAGAATCAAATTAATTTTTTATATCAATTTTGATAAATTCTCGATGCTGTGCGTTATTTTCAGTGAACGCAGTGAAAATGTTCAATAATGTTGTTTGTAAAATACATGAATTAAATAATACAATGTGTAAAAGGATCCCACACAAAGCTGTAAACCAAATATTATGTTCACCAAATTAACACTGAGCAATATATATAATATTGGAGGGAATCAAGTTTTTTTTTGTGCGAATAATCACAGTTAACGGTAGCGCACTCAAAAATTGTGCTGATGGATTCATGAACAATAACAGGGGACATAACGTTATACGTTGTATTTTTAGATAACAAGTGTATTTTTTAAACCTTGACTTTTAATATCTCCGTAATTAAAAGATTTCCAGTATTTATGACCCAACAGTCGTCCAGTCCAAATTCCATAGAAAAAAGCGATTTTAGATTCCAATTTTCCAGTAAACTATTTCCATTTCTATTACCCCTTAAAATCTAATGTGTACTTTTAGGAACATTAAAAAACGCTATCAAGTCTAATTATTACTGTATTTATTATCTTGATCTTACTCAATATAATGCTTTGTTATAGTAATATCTGCTTAGGTAGCCTAGAATCAATTCGCCATCGGAAATTATGCTGTTTGTCGACAAAGCTAGCCTAAGCCTCTGATCGGACTTCAGTGCTCCTTTGACCAAGAAATGCCTGTCAATTTCACGACTTTGGCATAGTATTACACTAATTGGGTTTTGTTTGCTAAGCATATCATCTTGCTAGTCTCCTAACGATATCTACGACCTGGGCACGCGTTGCCGTGGTCGACTTGAAAATTTCTAAATAAACTTCGAACGCAAGTCGGCCAGATCTCAAGTAAGTGTAAAAGCGTTTGCGGCGTCTCTCCACAGACAATGGGACCTTCCATCTTGTATCGCATGCCCTGTCACCTACGCAGTTGAACACTTTTAACTACAGCAGTGAGTGATTTCCGCGTATCTAAATTTTGGGACAAACATCTTCGAACTATTTGCCATCATTACGCTTAGATGAAGAAGATTGTAGTCTGTCTCTAGTATCTAAATGTAGTACTTTAGCCACTGCCTCGCTCAACTAAGTCTAGAGGTCAGTGAGGCAGCAAAGCGTGTCGCCCTAGCTTTGATTCTCAGATTGATAAGGCGTTTTTAATACCGGTCCGGAGTATTAAACCTTGGAATTCTTAACTACACCAGTGAACAAATTGTAATAAAATGTATCTTTTGTTTCTAACTAAAGACATCAACGCATATATTCACGACAGTTTGTCTTCTTTTTTTTGTCGAATAGCTCTGGTTTTTAACCGAAGGTCAGGTAAGGCTAAGGGAAGATCTGGGATAATACAGTCGTGAAATTTCATTACTTATTTCCTTAAGACTGAGTTGCAGATAATAAATAGCGCAGAGATTAGAGACGCACGGAATTGTGCAGCCGCAAAACGCAAGAAGATACTGAAGAACATTACAAAAAAAAAGCCGAAGACCTATTAGTTGAAACGGTATAAAACCACCCGACGGTAAATGCAATTGCAAACAAATAGCAAAGTCACAGGCAATTTCTCTGCGCATAATTTTAAAGCGAAACTTCAACTTTATTGAACCTCGTTAAGTAATTATACGTGCGCCACCAGAATCAATACCAATAATATAAGTGTGTGAGTAGCTACAGAGCTACTTTCGCACTTATATTATTAGTAGTAGTCTATCTGATACATTTTTACGCCTTTACAGCTAGAAGTAGTATTTAGGTAACAGGCACATCGTGACCTGGGTTAGGTTATTTTTTATCCCAGTTGTACATTTTTCGTATATTAATTAAAATCTACGCGGGCGAGGCCTCGGGAAATAGCTGTATTATTATGTCAAATACTTTTACTTAGGTACTTGTTCGATGGTCAAGTTTCTATACCGACATAACCTGCATTTTCCTCTCTCAAACGAGAGGTTTAAAAAGTGGTTTAATTGTATAATCATTCACGAAATTTATTTATCAGTAATAGAGGCGCACGTAATAAAATTGTTGTGTTACAAACTCTCTATGCGTATTGAATAACATGTTTTGGGCAAGTGAGCGTGATTCGACTGATAACGCCTTGGTCGAACACTATCTAGAGTACTATACAGAGTGTTAACCGACCCTTCACATATCCGTCAACCAAGCATTATGTACATCAAACTAAGTAACCCTACGCAAAAATTATTGCTGGGAAACGACTTTGTTTTTTTGGGGGAAAATTATAGTTTTACGCTAAAACTCAATGAAGTACACTCAAATCATTGTGGTAAAAACTAGTATTTTTTTTTAAAAACTTGCGAAAAATTTGGAACTTTGACCTCCAATATCTCCGTAACTAGAAGGTTCCCGGGTATGCTTCTACAAATAGGTCTTTACAAAAAAAATATCGCGATGTCGGGAATAAAAAGTGCCTTCGTTAAGTGGTTTCGTTAAGGGTATTTTTAGACCCTTTATAAAATTCCGTGAAGTAAGGGATCAACATCAATTCCGTTTAGATTATAAAGGTATTTTTAATTCCTATTAACTACCAATTAGCCCTACTTCTGTTAAAGAAAATTAGTTGAAAATAATGGAAGCTATATTTTCATATAATTACTTACAGCCTAAACACAATTAATTTTCTTATTTCCCGCTTATTGCAATTAATTGAATAAATAAGAAGCAAAACTAATTGATTAATTATTCAGATCACTACTTCATTTAATTAATTATGATAAAACATCACCATAATTATGTTATTACTGTCATTTGTTAGAATACAGACTGGAAAGATATTTAATGCAATAATGTCTGATTGTGGAAGGATACTTTCTTACTTTTCATAATGACTAAATACAGAAACTATCCATGTAGGTACCAGTAGCGAAGGGTAAATTTTTTTAAGAGGTAAGCCGGAGTTGATGTCTTTATTTTGATTTCACAATTTATAAAAAAAAATTGGAATATTCGGTTCACAAAACTATGTACCTACCAGTGAAAAGAGCCAAGCTACCTAGAAATAGCCAAGAACATAATAAATCTTAGACATCGAAAACATTATTCCAATGGCATACTAAGTACATTGATGAAATATCTATTCTTAAAAAGGACCTTGACTCTTGAAGTTATGGTTCATTTTTGATCATGGCACAATGTGCTACGAAAGCGCTACGAGCGACGCTACGAGAATGATAATTTGCAAGGGATTGCCTAAAAACCTACATAAACTCATAAAGTTACCTAACAAAACATGGGTCATTATTATTTTGCCTATTATCTAGAGCCAGCTAACGATCACAAGTTGGTTACTGATGATAGGTATAACACAACAGGAGAAGTGAAATTCGGTACGGAGTGACTGTTGTGAGTGGGTGACAGACTTTGTACTTCTGTCACTTGACGAACAAAGCCCTTTGGCCTCACCCAAAGTACCAGTAACAGTCCGATGTTGTACCTAATCCTCCAGCTT
Source organism: Noctua janthina (assembly GCA_963576755.1). NCBI lineage: Eukaryota > Metazoa > Arthropoda > Insecta > Lepidoptera > Noctuidae > Noctua > Noctua janthina. Next base: position 13,669,611 of record OY755050.1, on the reverse strand, counting down.
GCGGTGGTGGCCATGAGGATTTCCAAACATAAAGTTTTGAATGCTATAATTTTACTTTAAATACTAGAGGTTTTTAATTTTTCACCCCTTTACTATTCAATGCATCCATCAAGTCAATGTTTACATTGAGTGCTACCGTAAACCGTGAGTTTTCTTGTCAATAATTGTTGCGCAATGTTACTTAGTTTCATAGTAGTACAGAATGCTTCGTTGACGGACGGCTTGTGAAGGGTTATTTTACACCCTATTCTGACGGCAGCGTCGCATAAGCGTTTGTCGCACTTGGATAGTGTCGAACTACTGTCGCTCAATCATTCGTCGCACTAGCATGATGTCGAGCCTCAGTTTATCGCACTTGCGTGTATTCAAACTATGGTGAGTCGCAGTACAGTTTAGTCGCACAAGCGTTATTCGCACATCCGTTTGGTGACCTCACGCAGTGCACTCCAAAAAGGTTGGTCGATCATAGGAAATAAGCGGAAACGGACTGGCTAAAAGCACCTAATTTTAGCATCTGTCTGCTGCTAAAATAAAACGTCCACCTACATAATTATATTATACGCCTAGTTGACGCTTCCCGTGACCCAAGGGCTGGCTTACTTTGGCCAGAGGCTAAGTGTTGCAACGCCGCCAGTCTCTTGGGCACATTACCAGCTGACAGCGTTGAGGAGGAGCTTTTTGATGCCCTTTAGTAGTTGGTTGTTAGTTTATTTATTTTAGGTTATTAGTTAGTTTTTAAATAATAATGTATTTACTAGCATTTCATTAAGCCAGTTTTCATTAGCCTAAGGTTGAAAAACCAATAAACAGCGTTTTTAAAATTATATATTATTCTCTATGGTGATATTAAGTTATATTTAGAACTACAAGATATTGATACTGGTAACCCATTAGCTAGATTATATAAGCGATAAAGATCATCTGACCTACAGATGAGTAGTTTTATTCTGTTGCCCGTAGTAGGTACACATAATAATATTCTCAATATTAATGCGGGTCGACTGTCATGATTGCCTCGTAAGTGTATTGTGTTGTGGTCATAAGCGCTCTTTCTGGGCATGACATTCTTTTGTCATTCATTTCTTTTCCAGCAAGAATTTCTGATTAGCGACCCGGAGTACAGATTTGTTCCTGATTGAACACGATAGGCTCTATTACATGGCATGATGGCATCTAAAACATAACTGGTTAAATGGTGTGTCACCACTGCCCACCCCTTGGAGTGAAACTGTCGTGGTGTTATGATATGTATGTTATTTATCTAGACACGCGGTAGCGTATCAAGCCTAGTTCAAGCTATAGGTTTAAACGTTTTTTTTTAAGCCAGCTCTCAAAATAATGCTGCAGGTCTTTGTGATTTTGCTGATTACCTATTCAATCCATGCTCAACAGAATAACTGAGAATAACCTCACGCAGAGGCTGTGTGTTAAGGTCATCATCTCGGTCAAATAAATGTAGGTAGTTATGTCATCAAGATGGTACGAATACATTGTTGCAACATGTTATTTTATCAAAAGGAAATCGCCCAAATTACCTTACAAAAATACTTACTTTTTTATTCCGTAGGTACGTTTACAGTCTGTATACAAAAATCAAGTCATGGTGTTTGAGGTCGCACTTCTCCGAAACGGCTCGACCGAATTATTTTATGTATATTTGGTAGGTATGAATAGGTCGTAAAGTATATTTCATACCGCTAGGTTGTCAAATTCTAAATTAACGCGAGTGAAGTCGCGGGCAAAAGCTAGTATTTCTATATAAATAAAAATATATTGCCACGTGTGACGGAGTATTATTTGACGACGGCTCGACCAATTTTATGTTGTTTTCGTAATTTTCCGGACAAGATTTGTATGAAAGAAATTTTTGGGTAATTCCCCGGGAAGGTGCGAAATTTAGGGTGGAAAGATGGGGTTGGTACATTGATATACATTTTGGGTCGATTAAGTTTAGATTCTTACCAAAACGCTTAGAAGAAGAAGAGAGAGACAAGGTGTAGGTATGATACAAGTGCAGTCTAATTGCACTCCAATTTTGAGTAGCTAGTGGAAGCAGCATTTAATTAAGCTTTACATTCTAGATGTAAGCTGCTTGTAAAATATTCCGTAGTGGTTCCGTTCCAAGTATGACAGCTTTGATAATAAGCTTCGTAGCAAAATTTGCTAAGTCATAGACGGCTACCTTTACAGGGTGTGACAGAATAAGCGCATACAAATTTTTAGAATACAAAAAAATGGCATCGGCCGATGTAATTAGTATGAAGAGTCCAGTATTTTTTGCGACCTATTTTCCTTACACAACGTTGTGTAGTTTGATTGTCTGAATTACCGTCTTAAAGGTATTGCGCTTATTTTGTAACAGCCTGTATAGCCAAACGGCTGAGTATAGCCTCCACATCCTTTTTCTACATTACCGCATCACACAAAAAATATCAATGTGAAACTTGACTGTGATAGCTCATTAAATATTCCGGAGTTGTGTTTACTTTCCTTTAAGTGAGGTATGTACTCGTAGTTTACTTTTTATCAAAGTCGTTTTTTGAGTTTTTTAATTACTACTTTTGTATTTCTGGTAACACAGACACCGTGATTTTTAGTGTATGGATCGGAATGTCTATTCATTCCCACAGACATCACTAAGGTTTGTTTCATTCCTTCATTTTTCTGATCTCAAGGTAGTGGGGCCAACGAAACGACGGTTTTGGCTTTTCCCGTTGGACCCACCTGTGCGGCCATGACAGTGGGGTCAACGGGAAAACACCATACATAAGCTCGCCTTTTTCCCATGAAGGTTAGCAGAAAGTACAGAATGCCACCTAATACGATCCTCACGTACTTCTTTCACCTCGGCCACGTTCATACATCTCTTCATACACGCAAGCTGTTTTTTATTTTTATGGAAAGTATATAATAGGTAGAAAAACAAAACTTGGCATAGTCACTGACAAATTACCAAGCTCCTAGTCAAACTGTATTACTAATGCAACTAGTTTTCCGCTTAGCCCTCCTGCCACATAGCGCCTTCACGTCGTATCAAGGTCACCAAGAATTGATCGATGACCTAGAAACTGTTTTTCTTGTTATTTTAAAACAATAGGCGTTTTTCTTTAACTTAGATCTTAAATATTCAATACGCCGTCCGCCTTTACACCAAACATTGATCGCTTTTCAATTTTCCATCTGAGCTCGCCATTGTAGCCATAGAATTACCAATATTGTAAAATAGTTGTGTTTTATTTTGGTGTATAATAAAGTAAGTTCTATTCTATTCTATTTTGATTGCAGAACCTCATTCACCACTTTATGGACAGGCGTTAACCAAAATCAAAGTCAATTTAAGTTGAGTATTTTATGCTAACATAAGCATAACTAGAATCAGCCCATATTGTTCCCACTGCTCGGACACTAACTTCCCCTCCATGAGCGGGAATGGACTGTAATCACGGGCTGTTTGTTAACCGACTTCCATACGGATTAGTAAATTTATTTTGTTCTTCATTTTTATTCTATGAAACTAGATTACCTCACGATATTTTGAGATCAATGGTGTTGAAATAAATTACGCAAAGTTAATTAAGTGCCTTCCTGGATTCAAAGCCACGACCTACACAACGTAAGCCGTCACTAGTGCTCCCGTTTTAGATAAGTACCAGGGCTAACGAACTTTACTCGGGTGAAAATAAAGAAAACTAATTTTCCCAGATATATGAGACCTAGCTATATCGATTTTTCGCTCCGTAAACACATCTTTTATTGCAGCTACCATAGAAATCGTAAGAGCCGTCTTCGAGAACGTTATTACAAATATTGCACATTTAATAGTATAGGATAATAATAACTATTGCAGGTAATATGGAAACGAAGAGCGAGGGTAAATTTTAGCAACAGTCTTGAATAACGCTTTGTTCAGTATCCACATGTCGCGTCATCGTCTGTAACGCAGTTGAGTAACAGTTGGGTCCGCTACTCCAACAACATTCAATGGGATTCGGGTTCCGTTTCGTCAACGCTACCTACTGTTCCGAAAGTTATGCTTCGTTTGTCGGCCTAAACTGGGTGAATTTTTCAAGTAGGTGTGGTTGACCAAATACGAATCTATGAGGAATAGCGAAAAATACTCAAAGGACTCTCGAGCCCCATTTTAATGAAAACTAAAACTGCATCATTGGATTTTTTGAAAATCAATAACCTGTTGATTTTGTAAAAAAAAAACACACACACTGTATTATTACTTTATACACCATTCGATAGCGCCGCTATTAAATCGGGCTCGAGATTCCATTGAGTGCATTTCGCTATTCCTCATAGTTTCGGATTAGGCCATCCACGCCCACTTGAAAAATTCACCCTGTTGGTATATAGGATAGGCACTGTGTTGCCTGAGCCCAGGCCAGAACGAGCTACGTAATCCGTTGATGAAGTTTGTAAGCCAATTAATTGAACGTCATTAGAACCGCTTCAGACTCACCAACAGCTGCCCCCGACGTCGAGGGCTGAATAGGACGCCATGTTACGGTATTCGATAAACTTTGGTGAATTCTAACCATGTAAGACAGATAGGTCAGTGGATGTAAAACTTAGCGATCTAATCTAAAGTACTTGGAAGAGATATCTGTTGGTTAAACCAATTCGTAATGGGGACAAAACGGGTATAAATTAAATCAAGTTTGCAATTGCATGCTGTGTCTATCGCATTATATTGTACACTATGCTTGTATCAAATTGCTTGTAGCATTAGGATAAACAGTGTAACAATTGTAGATAGGCCAATAAATAAATAAATAAGTGTTAAACATTACTGAGATAGATCTCAGTAATATTATTTCCTTTATTTATTTCTATACACATTAATTACATTTTAAATATTAAATACTACGATCCAGAAAAAAGACATTTAAAAATTTAAATAATAACTAGTGGCCCTCCGGGATCAGGGTCCAAGCTACCGCCGCCGCCGGTAGCTTGAACCTCTCCTGAAAGGAACCTCCTAACAATAACGAGCCGCGTCCAGGAGTACCGCTCTCTGAATCAAGCCCTTGATCCAGCTGCCTAATGAGAGCCTCCTCAGGTAGGTATTGGTTGAGGCTCTTGGCCGTGACTATCGGCACAATGATCGCCGAGTTCAGTAATATTTATCATTATGATTTTAATGAGTGGGAAAATCGCACTAGGTCATTCTACCAAACTACACTAAACAAGGTTGCCTGTAATACGGGCTAATCACGTAACTAGAGATAGGTATCTGAACGAACGCTATCGCGGGAAATCGTCAGGTCTCATAGTCCGGTCTCATCGTCCGGTCTCATAGTCTGGTCTCATTGCCCGGTCTCATCGTCCGGTCTCATCGTCCGGTCTCATCGTCCGGTCTCATCGTCCAGTCTCATAGTCCGGTCTCTTTGCCCGGTCTCATCGTCCGGTCTCATCGTCCGGTCTCATCGTCCGGTCTCATCGTCCGGTCTCATCGTCCGGTCTCATCGTCCGGTCTCATCGTCCGGTCTCATCGTCCGGTCTCATCGTTCGGTCTCATAGTCCGGTCTCATCGTCCACATCCACGGATAACCGAATTACTTGTCTAACAGCGTTAAATGTCATGAAGGTTGCCCGGATACGGGTAATACAGGTAGCATGGTTACCTGTAAAAGAGCTGTACCGACCAACTCTAACACTCAAACTCTAAAACTGATGCAGAAGTAGGAATAGGTAGAGATAATTTGCCTAAACCAGCCTTAACTTCAAGTAAGTAACATGTGAATAATACCTCCCTCTAATTTAACAGCTTTAATTCGGTACTTAAAAATCATTCCGAGATATTATACAGAGGTATTATCCACATATCTAAACTTCCTTGAAATTTACGAAAGAAAAACTATCTTTTCCGATCTTTACTAGTGACAAGACTCCCTTAATGGACCACCACATCTAGATAGTAGATCTGAGATTAGGCATGTAGGGAAACTCCCACTACTTTAGATCCTAATCTTCAATGTATTATGCTTGATAAAATGTAAGTTTAGAAAGTCATCTTAAAATAGGATTGAACCTTATACTGACTGTCCCTATGTATGCTTAGATCTTTAAAACTACGCAACGGATTTTGATGCGGTTTTTCTTAATAGATAAAGTGATTCAAGAGGATGCACCTGTGCGAAGCCGGGTTGGGTCGCTAGTAGTTTCATATTTCTTTGTTGAGAGGATGAGTGAAAAGCGACTAACAAAAGGTAGTAATTACAAGGTAGATGTGATTGGCAACGCCGCCGCGCTGGGAGGGGGACGCGCTAGGACATTCACACGTGAGGTTCTTCAGAACGGCCAGCTGCGTAGTACTTGCCACCGACGTCCGTGTATGAACAGGTTTATGACCGTGGACGAGGCAAAAGGAGTATGTAGGGATTGAAGCAGCTGGCGTTCTGTGCTTTTTGCCTACCCCCATGGGAAAAAGTCGTGAGTTTTTGTAAGTAATAGCAATCTCGCCAGTTAGGTAGGTCTAACTTCGAGAAAGAGGTCAATCGTCGAAGCCGACTCGGCTGGGCAGCGTTCGGGAAGTTGCGTGGTATAGGGTCCAATATCTGATTCTTAAATAGTACAGTACCAATAATACCCACGTCAATTTCCAACATTTTACCCAGATATATAGTCAAAGCCACCTACTTACTACCTACCTTTCTGATTTAAATAGAACCGAACCAAAATGGAATTAGAGTACCTGGGAATTGAATCATCATCCTCAGCATCATTCTCCTGGTGGACGGCGAGTTATGGGCTAGCTCGCCGTCCGGCCGTCTTATGACTACAGGCCGTGTCGACGGCGCGTTCGTGTTCCACGCGCGCCTCAAAGAGATGTCAGCAATCAAGTAGGGGTCCGCATGGACCGATGCCTGCCAGGGCTGCGGGACTGTTCGAAAGAGATACCGTGGCCCTGGAACATAAAGGGCAAAGAAGGAACATGGATGGGTTTTAGTCTGTACAAGTCTGACACTCCCCTCCGCTCCGCCCAGAGTGGGGGGGGGGGGGGGTCATTTGATGATTTCCCATCGGGAAAAAAAAAAAAAGCATCATTCTCCTGCCGTTATCCCAATTTGCAGCATGTCTTCTTCTTCCATACTTCGGGAATTTAATATAAAAGTAATCAATACTCAAAGTTTCAAAAACTATTTAAAGAATTGCTCGCAATGCTAAGCGATGATCGATGTCACATATTGTTTTTTACAAGACACGTGCGCGATAGGCTTTCCCATCGAAAAAAATATGAACTTCTAAACAAACTTTCATCCCCTACCTTAGGGAATAAATGTACCCAAAAACTTTCTTAGTGCCTTATAGTTATATAAGAAACTATTGTGCAAAATCAGGTGAACAGTTACCGTCAGTTAATTTCGGAAGACAAAGATCTTGGTGGTAAATGGTCTCCGTGTCGCCTATCAGCATAGGGCAACACCAGGGCCATCACTTTTAAGCCTGTCATCATAACAGATACATTAGTGGTATATGCTACAGTGTGCCTTTGAAGCCAGAACACAACAACGGGTCTGGGTGTCAGAAATAATAATATGGTGGTTATCATTCAAAAAACCAACCGTCTATTCATGCACGAAAAGGTGAAGAGTGAAAAGCGATCTTTTCCGGAAACATGTACGTTTTTCCAAAGATCTTAATGTATTTTGGAAAACGTTACTTATTTTTCCGGAAAGGTCAAATTTCAGTTTCCGCGCACAAACCTGACATGATGACAAACTAAGGATGACATTCTCATCGTGCGTTGTTCCTATTATGCAAATCATAAATTATCACCTACATGACAAACAGACATGAAAGTTTCTGTCAAATAGAAGGCTAGAATATCTCGGCATACTGAATGACTGAAAAAAGATTACGGTTTATAGACTGACCGCTTTAATGGACCTCTGCCTTGCCCCATCAACAAAAAAGAACAAAACAACATCAAGCACAAACATTTAGCGTCCACAAAGTCCTAACAATATCCCACAGGTTATTTGCTTTAAAATAACCATAATCCACGTAAGTGTTACGATACTAATTGAACCAATACGTGATCAACCTTCAGAATATTTTATTTAAATTGATACCTTCGCGAGGACATAGTCATAATAAACAAAAAAAAATACGCTTTCTCGTACTCTTCTCTGTAAACCCTTTCATTTGATATCCCTTACCATGGGAATGCATAAAAAATAAGTAGTCTGCCATCTTTGTGAGTCTGCCATATCAGGTTTAGAATGGCATCACTTAGCTAACCATGCATTGTCATCTATACAAAACATATATTATGCAACATTTCAGCTCAATCGAAAACCGGGAAGTGGGTCAAATTTATAATATGTAATAATACCAGCCTATTACTGTCCCACTGCTGGGCAAGAGAAGGCACGATCATTGATCACCACGCTTGCTCAAGACGGGTTAGCGATTTCAGACTTATATTGTTAGTTAGTTACAGGTGAAGAAAACATGTCTTCATATAATCTGAATGTACACATCTCAGTGAATATATGAAAACTGTCATAATTGCCAAGTCTGACACGTTACTTTTAAACCGATAGCAACCAGTAGGCTCTTGCAAGTAAGATTACGATTTTTTTTAATTAAAATGTCTTCGGCCTAGACGTAGTGACATTCTGTCAGCTTCAAGGATGATGGGAAAGTCACTAATGTAACTTTGGTTACCGAATTATGTGACTTTGGTTACCGAATTATGTGACTTTGGTTACCGAATGGCAAGTCAATCCTGCAATATTGCGTGTAAAAGACCCTTAACGAGATATATTTTATTGTTCTGGACCATACGACCGAAGTTCCAACTACTACTATTCAATATATTTTGAGTCTTACCGTATAAAACAGTAGTTTCTCAGCAATCATTTTTACGTAGAGTTACGTAGTTTGATGCACAGAATGCTTGGTTGACGGCTGAAGAGTCATTTTGTTACACCTTATAAGTCGTTGAAGAAATATGAATCGCTTTGAAAACGTTTTCATGTTGACCAGGCCCTCTGACTGAACACCTGCAATCACCAACAAAGCGACTTATTCGTATTTTTGTAGAATAACTTATTTAATAATAACTTATATTAAAATAACTTATTTTATATTTAAAAAAAAAATGCCATGCAATATAGGTAGTGCTTGAAGTGTACTACTGAAACGGTAAATTGGGTATTCAATATTCAAAGATTCATATACAAATTACAAGTTAACCAAACTTAAAACATTAATAGCTCAATGTTTGCAGTATACAATAGTAACTGTACAAATTATCCGTGAAGCTTTTTGATCACGAACCAAGCACGGGCAGTTGATATCTTATTTCACTCGTGAAAATTGAATTCAGAGCTATCACGTCAGAAAGGATCAATTGCACGCCTCATCGACTACAAAATGCAGTCGGACTAACGAGCTATACGAGATCCTCACTCACTGAATATTATTAAATTCTGCCTCGTTGCGAGTTCCTATCAACATTATTTTTAGGTTTCATGGTAACTGACATCTTTCCAAGTATTAATTACTTGCTTTGAATAATTCGAGTAATACGGTTAAAAAATTTCTCATGAAATAATTAATTTCCTTTACAAAAAGTGCTCGTTGCGCGGGAGGAATCAAGAGTTGCTTACTCCCTCGATATGCGAAATTTTCTCGGTAGCAATGCTATATGTAGTGGGCAGTTAATTATTTTGTCTTTATAATTATATATCATACTTTTATGGAAGTTTTCTAGGATCGTGCTTGGCTGTGGGCAGGAGTGCGTCCCACGCACCCCGGGCACAGCCGCCGGTGAGAGCAGGCGACGACGGCACCTCGCGCGGGGTTGCGGTGAAAGTGAGTGCGCGCCCCACCGCCGCGCGATGGGGTGCACCCCTATATAAAGAGACACTCAAGGTGAACTAATAGAGTAATAACAGATCCGGCGTCTTAGCTAGTGGAACAGCCGTTCCTCGCCTCATCATGAGAGGGACCTGGAGCAAAGTGGTCAGTGTTCAATCATTCCAAATATGTTCCAGAATTTTAATTAGTCATAATTCTTTTCTTTGTTTTTTTTTTTTAATTTGAATTGATTTTATTTCAGTAGAAAAGTGCAAGTGATTCGCGTTTTTGTAGACCAAAACTATTAATTATTAAGTAATATCTGAAAATGTCCTTTGAGAAAAAAATCTAAGTGAAATCTAGCAAACTTTTTGAGTCGACGTATTAACATAATACTCCAGTTACGTTGCAGTGACTCTAGTTTTCAAAAGTTTATGTATGCCTAATTATAACTTTTTCGCGCTTTGAGTGGAAGTAAAACAAAGTGTTAATTAGTTTTACGCTGTCTACTACAAAGTTTACTCCGCAAATAAGTAGTTAACAACTAGTAGTAAAGATAAATATTGTCAGACATGACAAGTAAAATTTGCATTTTTCAATTTACTGTTAAATTATACACTCAAGTGATAATTGTCAAATATTATGTGCTCTGGTAGTGTTTTACCGGTGGGCATAGTTTTTATTTATAAGTGTTAACAACTAGTAGTAAAGATATAACTTTTAGCACGAAACAGAGTGCACAACTAGATCACTGCTGATTTAATTTGAAAGGTCGTGAAGATGCACCAGCTCGACCTGTGTGTGAAACTAGCACGCTGTCAGGTGTACATCAATGCATCTCGTCTCGGTGTGCTCGTGACAATAGCTTGCACTTTTTATTGATGCGTCAAGATTTTTCAATTCTGAATGCAACTTCTCGCTATTGTTGTATTGGTACTTTAAATGAGCGGCAAATCTCTCTTGAAATAATGGCGATGAACTCGACCGGATTGCATAAAGTGTTCTTCCGTTTTATAGGCGTTAGTCGGGTCACGATTTGCGATCTCGTTTTGGTAAGAATTATAACAAGTACACTCTCCGCCGTGAACGGGGCTGCATTCAGAATAATTATGTAGGTAGTATTGCGAAATATCCCGCACAAATCCGCATTTGTGCGGGAAATGATAAAAGCTTTAACATTTTGTTGTTTCCGTAAACAATAAAAATGTTAAAGCTTTAATGCTTTACATTTCCGCCTCAACAATTCGTGTAAACTTTTGAAATCAGGTGCATTTACTGTCGAGTACTCGATATGGATTCAGATTTAATTTGGGTAAAATTACAAGGGTGTGAATTAAAATTTCCTACAACAAATTATCTGAAAATATCAAACTGCTGCTTTTGAAACTCTTTTTTAATTTTGGAGAACTTTTTATTTTAGCTTATCTCCATTTAGATGCGATAATTGATACGGGTCCAATTATGGAATTCTTACGATCTTTTATTGCAACGAGGTATGCTATGGTTGTTGTCGCCGGACAACGATGCCGACTGCCTCTCCAATCACTTGTGTAACTATTGCATAATGTCGACCAAATGTTGTATTGTATTATTAAATTAGTTAGCCGCATGTGTGAACTATCGCTAACGCAGCAGATGTACATTGACTTTCTCAAGTTATTTTCACTGTCCTTTACGTAAACTCTTTCCGGACTTGCTAAATTAATATGGCGTTCTATGTGGGTGTAGTGGCTCTCTAAAACGTTATGCTGCTTTATTAAAACATATCCTTAAAAAGGAAGCGTTATGTAGGTAATTTGATATAATTTATTAGGTATATTTATTTAAATCTTACGTCACTCGACGAGTTGCAGTTTGGGTTGACCTAGTAGCCGTAGTCCATACATGGCATACTTTAGTGTTCTCAAAACATCGATTTCTTACATAACCGTTGAACTTGATGGATCCGGGTTGTTCGTAAACGGGTTTCACATACGATGGGTGCCCTAAATTTGTATTACATTAATGATAATATATATAATTAAATATTGTTCTTCGCATGGGAGGTAATGAGGCTTGTGTTTTTGCTCGAAACTTGATTTTCCGGTAGCATTAAGTGTTCTAGAAAGCATGTACCTATAAGATGGTCGGTGGCAGGCGGCTAGCAGCTAGTTAAACATTCGCTTCCTAGATCCGCTCGACCTGCGAATTAGCCGGGCGTGTTCTAATGCCCCCCTCTCGCCCCACTCACTCGGACAAGTCGGCTTATGCTCACTTTCGTTTTGTGAATCACATAAACGAACTGACGTAATACATTGTAGACCGCATTAATTTAACTACCTACTTATTATTATTTCTATCTTTAAGAAAAAGTTTAGGCTTGCTGGTGTGAGAACAATGTTATCAAAAGCTATGCGACATTTCCTCTGAAGCGGTTGTCTAAACATAACATTATTTTTATTTTTTTGTTTTTATATTTTTGCTGTGCGATATTTGGAAAGCTTTGCGTTTATTTGTAGTGATCTAATTTTAACAAAGTTTTTTCTTTGTTTCAGATTACCCTAGCGGTAATTGTACAAATCGCTCTAGTTTCTGGAAAGGCGTTATTACCACAAAATCAACAAGCACAGCAACAGGTAGAACAGAAGCAGTACACAGCTCAGAAGCGAGTCGGCTACGACTACCCCTCCCCCCCGCACGACCTCATCAACCCCTTCCAGGAGCATGATGACCTGCACACGCACGACGACCACCACGAGGTGATCGACCACCATGAGGAGCACGATCACCACGACTTCGGCCACCACGAGCACCACGACTTCGGCGACCACGACCACGACGACCACCACGACCACGACGACCACCACGACCACCACGCCATCCACCAGGAGCACCATGTGGAGGACCACCACGAGGAGCACCACGAACACCATGAACATCACCCTCATCCTGACCCTGGCTACTGGAAGAAGAAGCTCATTTGGAAACCTGGATGGAAGAAAATTTGGAAGCCAGCCAAGAAACAAATCTGGAACCCATCATGGAAAAAGATATGGAAGCCTGTGTGGAAACCTACTAAAAAACCCGTGTGGAAGGAAATTAAAGTTCCTGACTGGAAAAAAATCTACAAACCTGAATGGAAACATATAAAAGTACCAGCTTGGAAAGATATAAAAGTTCCTGATTGGAAGAAAATTACAGTTCCTGTGTACAAGGACATCGTGGTGCCAGGATGGAAAGAAATACAAGTTCCTGCTTGGAAGAAAGTCTGGGTCCCCGAATGGGTTAAAGTTGGCGTCCCTGGTGAAAAGTACTTAGGAAAAGATCATGATGGATGGGAATACACTTCTCACGATCTGTGGAAGAAAAAGTTAGTTTGGAAACCAATTTGGAAAAAATACTGGAAACCAGCCAAAAAGCAAATCTGGATTCCAGACAAGAAGTTGGTATGGAAGGATGAATGGAAGCAGATCTGGAGGACTGAGAAGAAACAAATATGGGTCGATGACAAAAAGTTGGTCTGGAAGGAAGCTTGGAAACAAATCTGGAAGCCATCAAAGAAATTGATTTGGGTGCCTGACAAGAAACTGGAATGGAAGGAAGCGTGGAAGCAGATCTGGGTGCCTGGGTGGAAAGAGATCTGGGTTCCAGGTGTGAAGAAAATCTGGAGGCCCGTATGGATATCTGAATGGTTTCCGTCCCCCGATCATCACGAGCACCACCATGAGTCCCACCACGAGTCGCACGGCTGGGACAGGAGTGACCTCACCGACAACAACACAGCAGAAAGCCAGAAAGTATCTGTCAAAGTAGAGCCAAAGAAGCAGGCGCCGAAAAAAGAAGTACAAAAGCAAACACTAAAGTCATGGCTATTCCCCGAATAATGATTATACCTACTTAACCAAATTAAAAGCTTTTGTGTAGATGTTCTTTATAGGTATATCCGGTAATCGGATTTAAAAGTGCTTGTCTAGAAAGCGTTATAATGCCATAAGAAAGCGAAGACTGTACCGAGTAAGCACGTACCGCAGGCGTCGCGAGGATAGCGAACTGGCCGGAGCACAGGAACAATCACATCGTGGCAACTCATGTAGGTAATAATGACATTTGAATAACATTTTGGATTGCCATGCGAAAACTGCAAGTCAGCGATGCGATTGTTTCTAGGCCCGTGAATACAAAATCTTATAAAAGTTCACAGTAAAGTTTAAATGATATCGTTATTTATAGTATGTCTAAGCTTTAAAGTGTTTGTGTAATATTTGTTGTCGTAGATCGTTGGATACTCAGAGCTCGTTGTCTGTACACTACCCACTGATGCTATGTGTTTTGTTGTTGATTAGCTAATTATTTTAAGTTTTATTGTAGGTCTTTAGATTTTAGTTTTGCGGAACCAATGAAATAAATGTTATGTACTATTAAAATACGTTCTGGTTTTAATTACAAAACTTTTGAGACTTAAGTAAGTATATATAGGTACACATAGGCTTGACATTATCGTATTAACTTCAGACGTAAGTAAATGGTAATATAATTACATCTGTTGTTTTCCAGTAACACAATATTTTTCTCAACGCGTTGATTACAATCACAACAAGTAGCTTTGATATACCTAGTTAGATTCTAATATACCAGAGTAGCAATATATTCAGTTACTCTAAATAAGGATCAAGTATTAATAACCTACCAATTGGGAGTTAATAATAACTCATATTCATGCTATTCATCCTGTGTTCTCTCTTCTGAATTTTGCGTCATTCCTAATTATAGGTGTTATCTAGGCTTGTAATCTATATATTATTATAGGATTGGGATTCTGTGATCACCGGCGTTTCAACGTGAGATTTTTAACGTTAACACTACGATGATATGTTCTTCTTTGAATGTCAATCCATAAGCAGCGCTTATAGTTCAAGGCTGTCCAAGGCTCACTTACTTTTTCCGCCGGATAGCAGAACAGGAACAGCAGAAGACCAAGGTTTTAGGCAGTACGCAGCTACTCTAGTTTTAATAAGGTTAAGTAGGAATAAGGGTTCATGGTCAGGAAACTTCAGTGATCAATAACTTAGCAATACTGGTTACTGTTCAAGTATAAAGTACACGCAGGGCGCTGCGGTTTCGAAACCTGCAAATAAAAATAAAATGGAAACTGCAAAGAAAAACATTTCGATTTCTGTAAGACTCAAATGGCTAATACGCTTAAGTTAAATTTTATTTTTCTGTATCGAAGGCCAGGTCTAAGTTGCTGTGAAGAAGGGACGCTATGTTAACTAAAGCAAAACTACTTCAGGGCCTAGACAAAGTACTATTGTAGCGATACCGATGGCGGAAATGTCAAAAATGTAATTAATGTTCGACAAGCTGTACGAATTTCCTCTTTCGTAGGCCCTGAGTTCAGAAAAAAGTTAATTAAAATAGAAGATAATTAAGTCATTGATAATTAACTCGGAGTAATCCCTTTCGACACAACTGCATCGAAGGGGGAGGTTCTGTTAGATGTGAGACTCTGAAAGCGAACGGCTTCCTCTGACATACAACAGCGTGCCTAGATATTGTAGGTAGATACCTCTCAGTAGATACTTACGACGATTCACATGCATTAACCTATTGTTTTTGCACCTTCATACTTTACCTTCGCACACTATTCATTCATAAAATTATTACATCTTATCTCACATAAAAAGGCCAAATGCTAATGGCTGAAAGATTATACAACAAAACGCGTTTGTTTCATTATATAAACAAAGGCGCTATTGTTTTATTAAGTTTATTTGCAGGTTAATTACATTTATGTTCTGAAATAAGATACTGTGGATCATAATGGTGCTGATGTTAACAATGAGTAAGTATTTCGGTTAGCACGTTCTCTATCTGGTTAAAAATGGCAATTCGAGCAACCAGTAAACACCACACAACAGTAGCGAAGACTCAATTTCTATAAGAAGTAAGCCGGTGCTTATTTTTAATGTGATTATATTATTTGTCTATAAAATACTGACTGTGTCATTTGTCAAAGGGAACTTGGTAGGAATCGAGTTGTATGAAACCTTCACCACTGCCACACACTTCGCTCTCGTTCCTCGACGAAAGGTTGTTCAAATAGATCGAACCACAGTGTATTGCTGTCAACACACGTAAAGATTACTTAATCACCCAAACCGAACTGGTTTCCAGAATCGATACTTTGAATATCGATTTCGGATGCAAGTTCGGCGTTAATTATGCTAGGTAGTAGTGGGTGTAGACAAACCACGTATCCTGAAGTTTGCAAATATGTTATATGAAGTAGTACCACACCGTACTTCGTCAGCCTATTTTAGACTTCTTAAGTACTCGTTATCATGTGCGGAGGCTGCAGATGTTGCTGTGGCGGCTGCGGAGGATGTTGCTGTCCTTGCATAACGATCTACACCTGCTGTACGAAGATTTGCTAGAGGCACGAGGAAACTCTATTCCTCGCAAACAAGTCATGGTGTCTCCGTCGAAGATGCGCACTTTCGATTCCTTGATGTTTGTCACTTCCGTGCCGTTTTGTGCGAATAAACTACTATAAATAAATAAGCTCTAATATCTACAAATCAAGCAGCCACGGATGCAAGCTCCCGCGACGGTTTATCATAAAGGAGTCTGCACACTACAATCATCCCATGATATGGGATAGCAAACATAATAATGAAACATTTAAAAAGTATTTGTAAACTGAATCTGATATAACTAATCACGAAAGTCAAATAAATGCCTAATTAGTCGAGTTGACACATTCATAACATCAAAAGAGAATTTAAACATTCCGATGATGATTGCTCATTCAGTAGGTACTGCAAATTCATTCTAACCTGACATTTACAATGGGCTTTTGAAATCGAACCGAATATTTCGCTCGAAGCCATTTACAACTGAAATCACATCGCCAATCGCCATCAATAGGATGCCATGATAAATACCATCGTCAATAGTCTGTTCATGATTGATTCTGTCAAAGGAGAGATTCTGTGAAAATTCCGGCCCATTTGTGAGAACTCATTTGCTTTTGTATTCCATTGGCTACCTATACAAATAAATGAAATTGAAGTGTCTATTTGTGATATCGAAATAACAGAACAAAAATAACTTTAACTTAATAAATATATTCGGAACTTATAACAAAAATCTTATATTTTTTCAGTCGGTCTGTTTGTTCCGGCTAATCTCCGAAACGGCTGGACCGATGTTATAAGGACTAACTTAGGCTACTTTTATTTTCGAAAAATAATTAGGGTTCCGTGCAAAAATTTTCAAATAAAAAGGTGTCTGACAAATGTTTCTTTTTAGTGCAATACCTAGAGACGTTAAAAAGAAATCCGTGACACCCACACATAGATTTCTATTAAACACGGAAACGCCTAACTAGGTATAATATTTCTCGGACATAATATCGTAAACACATAACAAATATAAGTAATATACTATAACTGTGCAGAGAAAGTACACTCGTCAACTTTAAGCAGCCATGGCCTGAGGGCCTCATAATTTTTATAGTTTCTAATTGTATAACTTTAAACCCAGTAAAGGTAAGATTTACGTACTTTGAGAACATTACATAATAAACGGAATGATTATAACCAGTTTAAAACAACCAAAATAGCCTAGTGGTCGCGGTAGGGTTTCCCAGGACCATAATTTATAAGATTTCCGGAATTTCTTTCCGCAATTTTTTTTACAACGATATTATCAATCGAGGAACGTTTGTTGTAGAACGTTTTGGTGTGCCATAAATATAAGATATATACAACATTATTTTTAGTATATGCGAAACCTGAATATATTTTGTTCAGAATAAGTAACTGAATCGATTCCAATATTTTTTAAACCATGTTATATTTTGTCCCAAAAATATTTAAAAAAAATTACAAGTTGGACACCGAGCGACACTAAGTACCTATCGAAATAATTTGGGTACCTACTGCCAAATTATTATTATCGATGAGGTCAAGACGACGCTGGAGGCGCGCGCGCGGTAGCGGCGCGTGGTGGCCGCGTTTTTGTGCGGACAACCAGGAAATAGAATAAGCTTTTAACTTTGTGATTTTTCATGATACCTACAGTTGTGAAATTTTGTATGTATGGATTCTTTACATAAAAATAGTAGACACGTGTTTCAGGTTTCGCATATACTAAAACTAATGTTGGATATCGTAAACGCTACTTACATTATATTGTTACCTATGCAAATGATACTTTTGATTCATCATTCGTTGCATTCATTAAAAAACACAGAGAGGTTGGGAAGGAGAAATGGGAGGCCTTTGCCCAGCAGTGGGACACAATGAAGGCTATAAAAAAAAAAAAAACATGAACGGTTTAAAAATTCTAATTTATAGTAATTTCAGACGTTTTAAAATTCCACTAGAAATTCCGGACATATGGGAACCCTTGTCGCGAGCTGACAGTGCACCGTGGGGGCCTGATAATTTATAATATCTAATTATCATAAGTGTGACACCTTAGTCACATATGGGACAGCTAAACTAGATCATGCTGGATGGTAAGTGTACCCACTTATCACCATCCACCACCATAATCCACGAACATTTTATCCGCTTCCTCTTAACGAGTCGATGGCAATTTTTTATTAAATATGTTTGGCCTAAAATTTAGCTACGCGAACCCGGCTCGCTGTTGCAGTCATAAGATCGTCAAGTGCACAGGTGTTAGGGCATGCAGCGCAATATGGAAGATGGGCCATTGTCTGTGGAGACACGCCGCATACACATTTGAGATCTGAGCCGTCCATGATCCCCCATCTGAAGAGATCTTTGCTGCGGCTGACTTGGGTCAGCCGGTTGCTCGGCCATGGCAAAGCATGCCCAGGTGGATCCGCTGTCCGTATTCAATACAATTTCAAATACGAGGCAAATGCCAAAATGTCTATGTAGTACCAAAATACAAAGATGGTCTAACGTGACAGCCGGAAATTGACACCAGGAAATCCAATCCAATTGCATCCTGAAAATGAAAGCTAGCAAAACCTGTTGTTAGCACTGACTGTATTACTGAACTGCGAAGAATAAAAAAAAATATATAAAAAGCCCCAACGCAAAAAAGATGTCACTTTAACATTTTGCTCGTTAAAATGGTGCTACAATGTCGCGGCGGGGAACCGCTGAACTAAAAAAATTGGTCAGCAGTTTCGTATGGTTTCTTACTAGTATAGATAATTTTATTTATTAGTATATTGTATTTTTTATTCCGAATGATGTTATTTTGTTAACCGACTTCCAAAAAGAAAAGGTTATTAAATCGTCTGTTTTTGTTGTGTTATCTTGACTAATTGTACCAATTTAGATGATTTTTTTTGTTTGTAAGATTTTATTTCGCGGTGGTCGCGTTTAAATTTGGTGAAGATCTGATGCTGATCCTCGGAGTACAAGAGCTCTTCAATAATAGACAGCAAGTCTGTCGTAATTTCTGTAATCGCTTGAATATTTAGCGTTTACACAATTCCATAACATAACATTACGTCTGTGAGCATTGAAGGGGTATAAAACCCCCTATTTCGCCAGTTATTATATTTATTGGGGATAAGCTTTTTACGACGTGTATTGTTAAAAATGTAAAATTGATGCAGGAAAATTTTTTATAGGATATTACAACTAAAAATAGAAAAGTAAAAACCTTTTTGCAAAAAATAAAACCGACTTAAAAAAAAACCCAAAAAGTCCAAAATAACTCTAGCTTCAGGAGTCGGTGGCCAAAAAAAATGATTCAAACAAACAAAGACTACAGAAGCTAGAGTTATTTTTAACTTTTTCGGTAGGTATTAGGTAAAACAAGGTTTGCAAAGTCCATAGCATTTAGATGGGTTGTAGGTACCTAAAACTTGGAATGACGCTGAATTTGTTATAAAGAGTTACAAGGATGTTATGTAGAAATAAAACCACCCTCTATAAAGGGTGTAAATAGACCCTTAACATATCCGAAAGGCACTGTTCTCCCTGTCTTTGCTATCATTTTTTTGTTCTAGACCATACCTGGGAACCTTCTAGTTACGGAGATATTGGGGGTCAAAGTTCCAACTTTTTCACAAGTTTTTCTTAAATACATTTTTTTAATGTATGATTTTTACTTTACACGCCTCCACGACCCCCGTACTATTCAATCCATTCATCAGCACAATACTTTGAGTGCTTTTCACCGAGTCCTACTGTAAAACGTGATTTTTCACCCCAAAAAAAAAGTCGATACCCAGCAATAATTTTCGCGTAAAGTTACTTAGTTTGGTGTACAGAATGCTTGGTTGACGGATACACGAAGGGTCTGTTTACACCCTGTGTAAGTAGCTACCTAATTGATTTGAGCTATATTCTACAACTGCACGCCGTTCTAAGTTCTTAGTTAACTACCTACTTCAACGCATGTTATGATTCAGAACTTGGAATAATGAATATGTGTAACGCACACATACCTATTCTTTATGTAACAAAGAAAGTGACCTCTCGAAGCGAGCGCACGTAAACTTGCGCAGTTACCTTTTTAGCAAGTGTACTAGGTGTACCAGCTGATGCCGTAACAACTTGTTTATCTTATGTATTGAAGGTAGTTAGAGCCTGCCTCCGCTGGACACTTTCAGCCGTAACTATAGACAGACGGAAATGTTGACATTGTTTTCAGTCAGACTTTCTTGAGATTAAATGTGTTAGCTAAGCGGTGAAGCGTCGTTTTACTATTGTGTACACCTCTGCACAACCCTTCGGAGACAACAGGCGTGATGATGCTTGTGCGTGCGTTGTTATCAAAAAGTGTTATAGTTAAATATTATTAATATTTATTTACATGCACCATCAATATTGATTGATGGTTCGTAGTTGATAGCATGCAAAATAAAAAATAAATGCTTTTTAATTGCAACTTACTGCTGAATGGCATAGCTTAACACCTTCGTCTGCTTCGTCATAAGACTACTACAGCTAGTTCACAATAAGTACCTATTGAAGATCTCTACAATGAATCATACGACTTCTAGCCAGCCTGCGACCATCGTAGGTCCACTTAGCTTTTGTGTTCTATTTTACCTTTGTTGATTCGTGGTCCCCTACGAATATAAGTCGAAACCTTGGTTCTCTGTCGGTTTACTTAATTTCGACCCTTTCAGGAGTCTCCAAGTATAGCTCTTTCATACATCTTGTTGACTGGCCTTAAGTTTGTGAACCACTTCTGCAGTGAGTGTTCAAATCTTCGGAAGTTTTTAGGTATAAGGCCAACCTTACGCACTTGTTAATGAAATGCCTTTTGGCAACATCATAAGAATAGACGACGAGAAAACTAGACACAAACACCGCTGCGGTGTAGCTAAGGCCAAGTTCTAAGTAGGAATACTCGTTTCTCGTGCTTTATCACCGCCATTAGAAAAATTGGATTTAATACTGGTCTAAAATTGTACCTAAAGTATCAAAGCAAGCGCTTTGGTGGCTTCTGCGTGTGTGTCTGTGATCTATCTATCAATGCATATTGCACAACTGGGCCGGTACCTTTTAATTAGACTCGAGGTTGTCCCGCCTCGATGATCACCCCATCCTGTGAATGAGACGAGCGAACGAGATTAAAATGCTGGTTGAGAGACAGTTTTAAGATAAACTGGTCGGATGCACAAAGCAGTAAGAAAGAGCAACAGAAACTAAGATCTAAAGTTCGCGAACTGAAGGACAAGTGGTGGAAGGAAAAAACTGCTGAACTACAGCACTGTGCCGATACCCACCAAACTGTCAAATTTTTCGAGGGTTATAAATAGCAAACATGTACACAAAAAATCAGACAACACCGTGTTACAAGTTGAACTGATGTAATAACGCGATGAGCAGAGCATTTTAATAATGTCTTGAATCCCGATTCACTTAGCGCTGATCTATCATACATAAAATACCTATACTTTTGATGATTTGCCAGTTATTTTCACAGGATTCGATCCAGTGATCTGCAAGATGTACAAGGAGAAGAAAGACGTCTCCGATTACAGCTCATACCGAGGTATATCATTGCTTTCTAATGCCGGTAAAACTCTTGAGCATATGTATAATAAACAGCCGCCTAAGCAATCTAGCTGAAAAATATCTGCCTGAGAGTCAATGTAGCTTTCGCCCTAGCAGCGGAAAGTTTCCCCACTTATATCAAAATGTAGGTAGGTACTATATTTTGTCGCAGAGACTTGACGTGCATACAAAATGACAAAAATAAAAGAACAAACAACGCTTAACAAATATACTAGTCATCATTGCTTACAAGACACAAATCTTCATCATGTGAAGATGATAAAGCTACACTGAACCTAGATGGGCACCCACTAGAGGAAGTAATGCACTTCAACAATCTTGGAAGCAACATTAGGCATGAAAATAAACTTGCGTCGGAGATACCATCGCGCATTTCAAATGCCGCTGCGAACTTTGAACGGCTTAATAACCATGCCTGGAGATCCTATGATCTGAAACTGCTACCAAAAAATAATATTTCTAAGGCACTTTATTATACCTATTCTGAAATAAGGTGCAGAGACATGGTGCCTCTACTAAGCATATATTATAAAAGGCGACACGTTTCATTTTGGGTGTCTCAGATTGATTAAACATTAATTGGCAAGACCTTGTCCTTAATACAGAGGTTTTGCACCATTCTGAAATATATGCCATGGAAGCTCTACTTATGCAGCGCCAACTCAGGTAGCGTGGGCACGTCCTTCGCTTGGATTACCACCGTTGCCCAAAGTTGTTTTTTTATTTTGATATTTCGGAGGGTAAACGGAATCATGGTGGTCAACATCTCCGCTATAAGGACGTGTTCAATAGATCCTACAGGTTGGAAGAGACTCGCACCACATAAGTCATTTTCGCGCTCCACTATGAATAAAAATAAAAAATATTTCGAGAACAAGTGACTCGAAAGTTCGAAATAATTCAAGAACAACGTCAAATACATAATGAAAGAATAAACTCCTCCTATAACTATACCTTTAACTCTGCAAGCCAACTTTTCTGCTCTGGTTGTGACCGAGTATTCAAAACTAAATTGGTCTACCAAAAAAAGGTCTCCAGGGTCAAAAGGGGTCTTGGTTGGTTTGTTAGACCTTTAGTTCGGGTACCTGACAGGAAATATTAAAGTGTTTATTTAAGGCCGTTATCGAAATCGATAAGGAGGACCATTTAATAGTTTTTTCGGGTTTCATGGTTTAAACCTGCGGACTTAACATTTTTTGCGACCTTATGCGTAGCTGCTACCTACCATCAATCGAACTTTCTTGTTCTATGAAGAATCACGCGAACATAAAGTACTCCTAGCGCCCTCTAGTACTCCGGCCAGAAAATATTACAATGAATGTACACACGTGCGTCTCCTGAACTAATAAACACTTCGTAGTCTTCCTTAGCATGATTAGTAATATTTCTAATAATCTGATTAGGGTTGGATCTGATAGGTCATCAGTGTATTATTAATACCCAAATCCAATTTTTTACAAAATGTATTTGTTCTAGTGATGAGTGTAAAAAGACTAACTATCAAACATGAAAAAAAAACAAAGTTTGACGGTTTCTACGTCATCATCGTCGACGTCGTCCGGGCGTCGAGGAATCGGACGAAATGACGATACCAAAAGGTCTTTGTTGGCACGCTTTTGCTAATTCGTCTATGATTTTTGTTATTTAGTAAATGTTCTAAGGAAGAGACTTCTCACTAGATTTATAACTAGCTAACATTGATTTCACTTGCCTTGAATTTGAAACAACTTAAAAATGCCTCCGGTAAGCAATTTATTGTAATTTCAGATGATTGAGCACATTTTGTAGATTATCTTTTAATTATTCACTGAACCCACTTATTCCAATGCCGTCATTTTAAAAACACACACTTTTATCACACTTACTGGTCCATTAAATCAAATAACCCAAACTTGAAACCTGAACCTGTACCTGAACTTGAATTTCATTAATGAAAATATGAGATACCACTCGACCATTTACTACTTTGAAATTGCACCCTAAGATATTAGTGGTAGAATAGACTGCTGCTGGGCCTAATAGAAAAATATTCAGGAAGTTTTTCCTTTATAGTAAACAGTATATCGCACCTCCAGTGCTACACTGTCACTTATGCAAATAATGTAATTTTACATTTTTAAACTTTTAAATTTTTTAAATGGTAATAAGTGAGATGTTTTTCTTTTACTTTAAAATATAGCTTAAAGATGTAGTTTAAATATTATCATTCTACTTCTTTAGTCAACAAGTTCTATATGCTGTAATAGGAAGTAGAAATTTCAAATGGTTCTCCTGTAAAATTACATTATTTGCATAAGTGACAGTGTAGCACTGGAGGTGCGAATTATTATTAAATATTTTCTGACCAACAAATTCATTTTTGTAACATTCAACAACTGAGTGATCTCTTGAGAACTGTAATAATAACACGACGTAGTTCTGCCATAATAAGCCAACCTACAATCTTTTATTAGTTGATTTACATATTATGTCAAACTGATCCATCATTCCAAGTTTGGTATATTACTATTTCAGTCACAAATACAACATAAACATATGCTTGAATGATATATATTATAATACAAATTATACCAACCCCAAGTACCAAGGCACCAGGGCTGACAGAAAAAGAGTGGCTTTAATTACCTTGTAGGTCCATGTCCGTAAACTTTATCATCTGCCTAGCCTTTTCCCAACAATGTTGGGGTTGGCTTCCAGTCTATCCGGACTCAGCTAAATACTAACATTTCATATAACAACTGTCAAAGATGCCCATAAGTATACATATATCTTTATTAATTTTAAATAATTTCTATTACAGCCTCCTAAAGGGAAAGCCCCCACCAAAGGTGCTAAACAGATTTTGATGGAGAATGTGTCAACTATAAGCTTTTACCGCATGATGGCACTTGGAGCAAGTGCAGCTTATGGAGTTGTCTCCCTTGGATTTTATTGGGACAACTTTACCGGTGGAATTATTGTAAGTTAAGCGTCTCATAAACTATCCAATGCTGCAACAGTCCAATACTATTTAGTTAAATATGTGATAACATTGTTTTCATTTTCTTTACAGTTCTTGAATATTCTTATTCTATCAATATACATAGGGTGCTACCAAATGATGAGATACATTAGTCGGCCTACATATACAGAAAACAATCAACTCATTGACCCCGGTCTTGACTTGAATATGGAGGGTGGCATGGGCGAGTAAGTATACTCTAATCTATTTTGTAGCAGATATTTTGGTACTAGTTGTGCCCTGCAGTTTCACCTGTGTTTTTTTTCACTGCTCCAAAGGGTCGTTCTTTAATCACGTGAGGTTTAAACAGGGGGGAGGATATCAGAAAAAATCAAAGGATAAAGTGATAATCATGTATATTTTTTTCGTGGGACGAAAAACATTAATTTTATGCGTTACGTGTTATTTTTTTTTACCAATAATTAATTAAAACTTGAACAAGCAATTTTTTTTTCTAAAAATACCTGAGCATGCAATTTTATCTAAAAAATCTTACAGAAAATATTTTTTTTTATTAACCCAATTTCTAAAACTATCTGATCTTTTCAATAATAAAAAATCGCGTGATGCTGGGAGGCGGGGGGGAGAAGTAGGTTAAAACCTCACGACGTATCACCAAGAGGGCGGGCTATAAAAGTGACATAAAGAACCTCACGTGATTAAAGGAGGTGATTTTAGGTAACCAAGAACCTTCCTCAGGGATTGGGCTATTAAATGCAAAAAGAGTAATTCAAATCCGATTGGTAGTTCAAGAAATTAGCACATACAAAAAAACAAACTCTTCAGCTTTATTATACTAGATTAGATAAATTGTTCTAAAGACAAATATTATAGATCCTAAATATGATGCAGTAATCCAAAAAAAAAAGAGTAGTAAGAGAATAACTTAAAATAGTTATCTTAACAGAGCAATGATATAAAGGACATGTAACATTATATTGGCTTAAGAGCACTTTTTCTTGGTTCCAGTTATTACATATATTTTCTTAGTGCTTTGAGAAATAAAACCAGTTTATACTTATTACATAATAATGCTTCCATCAGCCGCATTGAAATAAATTATAAACAAGTACAAAACCATTTACACAATGGCCAAGTCATTATAGACATTAGCATACTTACTAAGAAACAAACTTGTCACAAATACCTATTAATGTTATCCTAAGACCAATGTGTTGCCATTAATATTTGTGGGTGTATTAAACATACTAATAGTTAGTGGTTTATTACAAGGTATAGTATTCTTTCCCATATTAAAGTTTTGAAAATAATATTTTCACTGTAAAATTCCTTTGGTACACAAAAATGTTGGAATAGCCACAGCCGGCACCTGCATTGCAGATAGCACATCAAATGCATAACTAAATAATAACAAAACAACTTTAGCAAACACTATATATCTAATATTCAAATAAGTAAATATTGTTGCATTTTATTGATGTACATTTCATCTCAACTCATTTTCTCTGTAATCAATGGGTAATTTATTTATTAAACAATGCTTATATTTCAGACATGTGAAAGACATAGTGATATTATCATCGATAACACACGTTCTCGCAGCAGTGTCGAACTATTTCTGGCTGTTGCTACTGTTACTGCCAGCAAGGGCATTTTGGCTGCTATGGGTCAATGTGCTTGGGCCTTGGTTCTTCCAAGAGGTGCCTCAAGACACGGAACAAGATGAAAAGAAAAAGAAAAAAATGGAAAGAAAGATGAAAAGATATCAACAGTAATACTAATTTGGTTTTGAAAACAGCTAAATGTAAATGCTCAGTTCTCATTCAAATGACACAGTTAATTAGTAAAATATTTGATAGCCATCAAAGAATTGCTTGCTTTCCGGTAAGGCGCCTTGTTGCAACATTTTGTTTTCAGTTACATGTTACTAGAAATACAAATATTCATTTTTTTTTTATGTAGATACAGTTACATTTATCAGATGCTATTTCCATGAGATCAAATGCTTTTTATATATTGTTTTTCTTGTATTATAATATCTGCACTTAGTCTTCAATACTTTAAGCACACTTTTACTTATTCCTTGTGTAGTAATGTCTTTTCTTCTGGATGCATAATTTATTTACAAGTAGCGGCTTTCCGAATTCTTGGGTTTTTTCAATCACATATAAGTAACATTTATCTGTACTTATTCATATTTGTAGAAAGAACAAATAATTATATTTTTTACTAGTTTGAACAAGGTAGTGCAATATGTAGGTGCTTATATGCATTGACCTGCATGTCATGATGTTATATACAATGTATAATTTTCTTGTGTCCAAGATGGTGGTGCAACCAAGAATTAATTGTGTAATATCACCATCTTATATGTTACAATTATACATATTGTTGTTATAATTGACTGCTCCAATGTGTTTCACGATAACTGCCATTATTGAATAGCTTGTTTTACTATGTGAGGTAATTGCACATAATTATTGAAATATGTTCTATTTAAAGAACTTAAGAATAATAATTAAATGTTACACATTGTTAATTGTACTTCAGACAGTAATAATGTAATTTTGTACTTTTGCAAATATTTAAATCATAATCATGCTGAATACATTGACTATATATAAAATTATTATTGAGATATTTTATTTATTCATTGTAATCACAGTTTTCTGTGATTATACTTGTATTACTTAATGGATAATAGCTAAATATTATAAATTTTATAGGTAACTTATAATTTCTGTAGTTGAATAATTGATTAGTGATAATATCCTTTATACATTGATACATTTTTGTGTCATCTGTAAAGTCCAGTTTTGTCAACTCTCAGTTGACTAACGAAAATTATGTTTGTATTTATTTTATTTCTGCTATCTGAGAAATTATTTGTTATGGCATAAGGTGTTTACTTGCTGTGTGGTTTCACTTGCTGAGTTGTTTTCATTTTATCTTCTTATGACTTAATTAAATTACTTTCAGTCAATGGTTTCTGGGTGTCCTTTAGGTTCACGTACATTCAGTGTTTGGTGTTTGTTGAGTTGATCAATCATAATCTAAGAGTTACAGACTTTGTAAGCAATAAGTTTACTTTTATAATTGAAACTATTGAGGACTGAAACTTCATCACCAATGGTACAGACAAGTACCTGGTTCAGAAGCAAATATGGAAATCAAGTCCACAATTTACTTGTTTACATAGTATTTGTAAACGCCCTGAGTTGTTTCTTCGAAAACAAAATCAAATGGGCATTATTGTGCCTTCAAAGTTTATATTTATGTCATGCTGATTTCTCGTAGTCACGTTTTAGTCAGTATGACATTTTTGAACAATACATTATACAAGTTACACTTACACCGAAATAATAGCTAAGACTTATTCATAATCTAGCTTGCGGCGATATTACTAAATATTAACATAGATAAGTTCATGTAGATTATCAAAGAGTTACAGTATGTAGATAGTTCCTAAACATACTATTAATGCAATAAATAGCCTTCACACGTCTTAAACTCCAATTACATAGATTTAAATGTAGATTTATTTTTGCACAAGCATCAAGCAATATAATGATAAATTTATAAAGATTTTTATACGACAATATGTACAATATTATAAATACATACGGCTTGGTGGCCGCTTTGATCTGTAACTTAATCTGGGGAGATGGTCAAGTGAGCGCTTGGCCTGGCCCCAGACATCTCCCACTGCCTTTATGCCGGCCCGGTGCCTTAATGTGTACTTTTCCTGAGTGCATTACCCTTATACAGTGTTATTGACTACACGGATCGTTTCGTGTTGATAATATTAATATTTTTCGTTCAGAGCGGCTAAGGTACAATATAAACAAATTAAAGCTAACGAGCACAAAAAGTACCTAATACATATATACAAAAGAACCTCCGACTCATTCATTGTTTTTTATAAATATAAATAAAATTCATTTACTTGGCAAGATGCCATACGAAAGACAAATTTCAAAAATTAAATATTTAAAAAAAAAACATAAAAATGAAAACCCGAGGTGGCTAGTGTAAAGCGACCGACAGTACGCATTGAACAGAGTGACTTTAATAGATTTAGCAAAACGCCGCGCAAGCATGTTACTTTTTAGTGCCAACATTCTCCTGTCTTTCTAAGTCCTCATCATCTTGCAGTTTATCCCTTACGATATGACTAAGATATTTAAAACTCTTAACAACTTTTAGTTTGGTTGATATATCAGATTTAGGTAATGGACTGTTATCGTATCTAAATACCATCAATTTTGTTTTCTTAACATTGGATTTGAGATCATACTTACAAGCGTACACTTCACAGATGTTCAGTAGCTTTTGCAACGCCTTGACAGAGGAGCTGAGCAGAACCATATCGTCTGCGTAATTGAGTTTATTTACAGAGCCGACACCTGTTCTGCTCAGCTCCTCTATCAAGTCGTTAACATATAAATTAAATATTGTAAGGGATGTCGAACCACCCTGCCTCACCACGGAATTGAGGGTGTAATCACCGGATATATTTTCTTCCCACTTTTCAACCCTTGTACCAATATTTCATGACTTTACTGTACTTTCAACTATAGTACTTTCACAGTTTTTGTGCCTTGTGACTGGGACTGTAGCTATATTTTACTGTTGTCTTTGTTTCGACAATTCAAAAGTGCCTGTAACTGGCCTACTTGAAATAAATGCTTTGATTAATCACATCAGGTGGTATACCTGCATTGCACATCTTATTCCACAGGACATTGTTATTTACAGAGTCAAAAGCACGACTTAAATCAAGAAAACAGTCATAAATATTTGTTTCTCTATCCAAATAGTACTTTACAGTTTTCTCAACTTTAGTTTTTGCTCTAAAAGATGCCACCATGAACAACTTTAACTATTGGACCAGTCCTGACTTCATGAAAAATAAAAAATCTACGAACGTTGTTCAAAATTTTCGATATTTCAGAGTTGTTCCCTTTGTAAAATTTGTTCATTTTCATAATAACTATAAGCTCTTACAATATTTTACTCTACTTATTATCTCTAGTAACAAATAAAAAAAATTTTTCTTCCCTAATCATGTTATCCTTCTTCTGACTGGGGTAGAAAGCTAGCTGATTTATAAGAGTTGCCTTAGCTAGAACTTTTTTAACTTGAATATGTGCACATTTTCAATTATACAAAACAATGTAAGTAAATAGGTACATGATTGATTCATAATTTCTGTTATTTGTTATGTCTAATGAGCTATGTACGAATTATAGTAGGTAAATAAATTTATTGAATTATTTATAAACATTCGTTTTAATTTTTAACACGCCTTATTTGTAACATAATTAACCTCATAATTCTCGTATCGAAATGAAACTTTGCATGTATAATGTAGTTAGAATGACAATATAATTTGGTATCTTGAAGCTGATCTGATGATGGAGCCAGGAGGTGGAGAGTCTAACTCTTCCCTCGAGTTTCGGTTAAAAACGATAGCCCTCATTGATTGCACTTGGTGTTGTGGATCTGATTGATAATGGAGCCAGGAGGTGGATAGTGGAAATCTTTAGTGACTACTAGTAAAGCTCTGGAGTTTGGGTTTGTTTATCTGGTTTTATTGCTGCGGGGCACGAAATATCCCACCCAAGCCAAGGTGAGAAACGGGCGCAGTTTTAAGACTAAAAAAAAAATATTATAGGCCGTGATAAAAGCGAGTATTATTTTTTTTAAACTGCTTATTTTTGACATTTCTTTTTATGATTTCACAAATCTATGAGGTGTAAACGAACCCTTCACAAAGCCGTCAAGGCGTCAACTAATATTTCTGTACACACACCAAACTTCCCCCTCTCCCCTTACGCGGAAGCGCGTACCAGCACCGGCGAAGATGGCGCTAACACGACAGAACCAGAAAACTACGAAGCCCTAAACTAACTCAACACAACAATTATTGCTGGGTTGACTACAGGTAATTTATTTTGACGGCACGTTTGGCGCAGTGGCTGAGCGATTGACTGCTGCGCTTCGTATCGCGGGTTCGATTCCCGCACGGAACTAATATTTGTATGGCCTACAGGTAGTTGTTCCGGGTCTGGCTGTTTGTGTATGTGAATTTAAATGTTTGTAAACGCACCCACGATACAGGAGTAATTCCTAGTGTGGGGCAACGTTTTTTTTTAAAAAAGAAAAATAAAATAATTTGTTTTCCTTGTAATTCTTCTTTCTTTTGCAACAAAGTTGAGTATAACTATAACATAGCAACCAGGTTTAACATGCTTCTAAACATTTTCTAATTGAACTGCTTGCCACGCTCTATCAGTCAACGTGGTGTAATAACAACAATAATATAGGTAATTATATTATTATTTGATGAGTGTTTAAAGTTCAAGTGCCTATTGTCTCAAACTACTAAGAGCACCGTGTCCTTGCCACTGCATATTAGTTGGCCTGCAGACATTAGGCGCATAATATGAATAATAACCCAGTTAGTACAGGGAAATACGACACCCCTTAGTAAGACTGGTTCTCTGATTTTCGGGCCACTGACCACCTGTAACGACTGTCAAAGTACTACAAATGACAGCCGGGACCAACGGTTTAAGGAGCATTCCCAGGCACTTCATGATAAGAGGGAGTTGTAGGCAGTGGCGTAGCTAGCATGGATGGCTCCCGGTGCGGATATTGTAGGTTGCGAGTATTGTCACCCTATAAATCAAACAAAAATTAAAATAAAAGTAATAAATCAAGGTAACGTTCAAGATTGAAAAGGAACGGTACATCTTCCTATACCGGTTGTAAACAGACCCTTCACATATCCGTCAACCAAGCATTCTGTACATCAAACTAAGTAACTTTACGCAAAAATTATTGCTGGGAATCGACTTTTTTTTTGGGGTGAAAAATAACGTTAGCCCCCTAGCTACGCCACCGGTTGT
The DNA here is from genome assembly GCA_963576755.1 of Noctua janthina. NCBI lineage: Eukaryota > Metazoa > Arthropoda > Insecta > Lepidoptera > Noctuidae > Noctua > Noctua janthina. The sequence goes on along the minus strand of OY755050.1, from coordinate 13,637,911 downwards.
AGGCTTGAACAGAATACTGTAGAGTTATGAAACAAGTTATGAGAATTCCGGCGAAGACGTGTGGGTAGCCACTTAGGCTAGTTATACGAAATTCGGAAACGTGGTCATAATTCTTTGCGCAGGCATAATATAGGTATCAAGATTATCTTGTTGAGCCTCAGTGACATCAACATAACTGACATCAGCGTGATCAAAGATGGGAACTAAAAGAGATTGTGCAAGCGCAGTTTTAGTGGCGTTTGGAAGAAAGTTCCGCAATCGTATTAAAGACTTAGTTGGTAGTTGCAAAGATTCTGTGGCTTACGTCATTCATTTATTTAGTACAGCCTTAATCCTTTCACTCGTCTTCTCACAGAACCAAAAATATTCTAACGTTTTCGTCTTCCATTCATCAGCAAACAAGTCCAATCCAGAGTTGGTCTCCACGAGCGCGTTGAGCATCGTAAGCATACGCGGTATAGGGGAGGTGGATCGAGCTACTGTGCGACAAAATAGGACATTAAACAATTTATGCTTTCTAGAGCAATTATAATTGTTTGGAACAAATAATTGACACATCCACGAATGTAAATCCGAGGCATCGGTATAACCATGTCTAATTGTATACGCTGTTTTTATGTGGTCAACATCACGCCTAACTTTAAGGGAATTAAAATTCAAACATCCTAAAAGAAACTTAGTACGATATATACATAATTATATGGATAATATCCAAACACATGTTTGTACAAAGATACCAAGTAATCTCAAGAATCTAAATATGAGATTATTTAAAAATAAATTGCATGAATGGTTGTGTAGTCATAGTTTTTATAGTGTCAAAGACTTCTTTGACAATAAATGTTAAATATTCTCGTGAAATTTTTGCACACTTATTACTGTTAAGCAAAAACATGTATGCTCTTTCTTTTTTGTTCTTACCATCTTTTATACCATGTTTTTAAGCAAATGAATATTATTCTTCTTCTTCTTCTTCTTCTTCTTCTTCTTCTTCTTGTAGAGGTATCTAAGAAAAGCTTTTTGCACCTTTTCCGGCATGACTGTATGGGTAACCTCGTGAGGATTCCATACGCAAGCGCTGGTTTCGAGCTTGCACCGAACTAAAGCGTTGAGTGCGTTGTGTACAAGAGCGAGCGAAAGGAGCACCCCCTTCGGGTAGGTTCGGTTTTCTTTTAACCTTTCATAGGGAAATACTAGGGGAACGCTGAATAGCTCGTTTTCATCATCATAAGCAAAAGTGTGTACTAAACGTTTTACACGCTCGGCTCCAAGTTATCTAACACAACGAGAGGGATGCGTGAATTCTTGAGTTTCCTTCGCTCGTTCGCTTTTGCCACCAACCTTCGCAACTAGGTATTTAATAAAGCAGTATTTCAATAGATCTTTTTGATTGGACGGTTAGTACTGAATCCTTGCTGATGTACTTCCAGTCGATATTTAAATGCAGTGACGTGACGTGTTGCAATGTACTATTACGCACGACGCAGACTTTTTTTGGGATGAATAACAATGTATGTGGAATAATTCTATCAAGGGCCGTCACCTCCACCTGTTCTTTCCATCCGTTCGTGAGCGGCTAGCCAGGACATGGCTGGACGTAGATCCTTGTGTTGCCCAATTTCACACAGGTCATGGTAACTTTAAGAGTTAATTATTTTCCTTCAAACTTGTTGCCTCGCCTTTTTGTCAATGTTCGACATCTGACTGTGAATATGAACAATCTGCACGTCATATTTTATGGGAGTGCACTCTTTGGCAGAATGAACGCAATATTATAATGGATAGTGTAGAAGTTACCTCCGGAGTTATTTACTATACGGACCTTGTAGAAACTATTGAAACCGTGCGTTCAAGCGTTTTTGCCATACCTATCATTGGAATCAACATCCCGTCGGTGTCCTGGTCGCAAGCGCGACTGCTGAGCGTGAGGTTTTGGGTTCGATTCCCGGGCGTCGGGCAAAAAGTGCTTTTGGGTTTTTCCATTAGAAATTTTTCAATAGTAGTCCGGAGTTTGGAAGTTGGCGGTATGATACCACCATACCTCGGAAAGCAAGTCGAAAGCGAAGCGGGAAGTCGTTGGTCCAGCGCCTGATGTCTCTCCGGTCGCGTCGCATTGCCGTCACATCGAACTATGAGAGAAAAGGAACAGAGAGTGCACCTGTGCCTGCGCACACACTTGTGCAATATCTTCTATCTGATGGCTAATCTCCGCAAAGATTGGCTGAGGTGACCGAAATCGGTCAGGAGGACCATATTGAAATCAAGTATAACACCTTACAACTTAGGACCCATATTATGATAATATTTATCCTTGGTGCTAGGCAACTGGGCTTATCCCAGTTGTAAACGTCCCTTTGTACCTATTGCTTTGTTTTGTTATGTCTCTTGATGATATCGAGGGAAGTGAGTACTACTCCCCCGCTATATCTTTCTGATTAATTTCATTGCGGGATCCAAGACAGTTAAATAATTTTTCTGGGAATTCATCGAGCTTCATTGTCTCGGCGCTTTTCTGGTTGCCGCCAATGTTGATTCTGGCTTTCAGGAGTTGCAGTGGTTTGGGAGCAAAAAAGAGTGGCAGGCTTGAGCCAACAAAAAAATATCTTTTTGATTGCGCCACACCTAACACACGGGCGTCGTGACTCAAGAGCAGCTTTAAGATCCAAACAAAACAAGAAGGTAATTCATTCATCTTATATGATTGCACTGCCCTGTGTGTGACCGTGCCGGGCTGTGTTCTGCAGTCACTGAATAAATTATCCGCAATCAGAAAGCATCCTCACTCGCATTCTGGTGCTTCAATATTGCACTCTCATGTTTACTGTCACGCCATGTGCTATCTACTTTTTTACAAAACGTAGGTAATGATAGTTACAGAATTGTTTATATTAAAATATCAAAAGTAGAATTAATTTAAATATACAATCCGACGCGCATCACAACACACACTCATAACACCTATGTGCACAACAGAACATCGCAATACAGCTGAATGTAACCCTTAAATTATTATTGTTACGGCACTCCGAAAGTAGGTTGGCAGAGCAGCAACCTACCTTACACAAGACCGGACACAACCCTAATCTAGTTTCTTTACTGTTTCGTGAGATACTCTAATTCCAAACAACGATTGTCCTCTCCACTCAGTCCTACCTACTATACGGTTTGGAAGGGACACCGACGTGAAAACGATTACCACGTATTCAGTACATCATTCTGAGCCCCCCACATATAAATTTTTCATCGTTTATTAAAAAAAAATCAGCACGACCAAAATTTTGGAACAGCTGATTTTTTTCTGTACACTAAATTTTTTTTTTACCAACTTTTAATTTTTTACATTTACCCCAAATAAATAATTATGATCTGATTTGGTTTGAAATTATGTTTTGAATTGATAGCGGTTCAGTTGGAATCGCAGGATATATTTCAAGTCGCCTAAACTACCGTAAATGTACAGAGTTACCAAGATAGTAATCGTAAATTCAAGAAACCATACGTATATTCATGTAGAATTTCTAAGTATAGCGAAGTCTAAAGGATAAAAAACGCTACCCTAATAATTGACGTATTCAATCATTGGTCGAGTCATTAGTCAACTAAATTCTGCCCAACACTGGCCTGTAGTAAGTAGTACTAAAACAGGGCCACCTTGTGAGGCAGCATTTCGCCACGGCACCTCCTATGCCGCCCTGTCCTCTTGCGAAGAATCGGGTCAGCGAGGGAGTCCTTCTCGGAGATTACGTCCTCGCAGAAAGATGCTACTGCCTCCCATGCCCCCGTGCTGTCGAACATGGCCTTGGCCACAGCCGCCAAGGAGAGGTCTGCCCCGATTGATGCTGCGAGAGCACGGCGCTGTACTACCCATGCAAGACAACACTCAAGAGTGTGAAGGGCCATGTCTCGTGCAGTGATGACCTAACCTAACTAGGACACCTCAGACAAAATATTAAAAAAAAAAAAATTGCAAAAATATCCTTGTTACCTGGACTTTGTTGAGTAGTATTTTAAGCGTACTCTAGTATGTAGCAGCGATGTTATGGATATGATATTTCGGATCTGGATACGGATATAGATATAGGAATAAAATTATATCGGTTTCGGATACAGTTACGGATATGTAATTATTTCGGATTATGCGATTGTTTCGGATAGTTTCGGTTACGGATATTAGTTTGAAGTAAAATATAAACACAACTAGCATGTAATAATTTGGTTTTATTTATAGGTTTTATCTAGTCTAGGTTATCATTTGATATTATAATCAGTCATATAGGTAAGCAATTATTTAGAGATGTCGTTTAAGGTAGAATTTTAGACTCCGCCCTTATACAAAACTTTCCGAAACTTGTGAAACGGATACGGTTACGGTTACGGATATATTTCTATTTCGGATATCCGATAGTTTCGGTTATGATTACGGAGCTCCTACGTGGCTGGCAGCTCAAGGATGATCCCTAAGATCACAGGTCGCAGCTCAACAGGACACATGTTCAACTAACAGAAAAAGTTATAAAATGTAGATCCTCGATAGTTACCGTAAATTCAAGTAACCATAATTATACCTATGTCACAAGGGTAATAATTGTAATAAGAGTTAGAGATCTCACTTCGTAGGTAGATGTTCAAGCATGCAATGCTCTGATTAAAATAGTTAATCAGATGCGTTCAAAGTCACGTTCAGTGGGTATGTAGTTGTTACATAAACGAGGATCTTCACATAAAACACGCAAACGCAATTAATTGCATGTTCTTTCATTAAAATTCCGTGTACTACAATAAAAAATTTGTAGGTCTTGCTAATTTGGAATGAAAACGTGGTCAGTAGAAAGATGTCTTTAAGAATGGCCGATTTTTTAGTATGCCTGTAACACTATTGCACAGTATCTGTAATGATAGTAGAAGACGTAGGCGCGGACAGCAGGCTGAACATTACGCGTTTGTGCGTCGCCGAGCACGCTGCAGCGCAACCCTGGCGGATTACTTGTGCGCTAAGCCGTTTTCACGTAAGTTTTTATTTATTTTTATTTAATTATTTATAAGGGTTTAACTATTTTTAGAAGCTAAGAAAAAAATATAGGTGTGAGATTTTTTTGTTTGAGTAAATAATAAAGCGTAATATTTTTGCCGTGAAATAGTCAGTAATGATATTATAAAGCTATCTAAGTTTTTGTTGCATATTAAGAAAATACAAGGTAAGTTTTATAAAAATATTAAATATAAAGTTTAAATTACTTAGGTACAGGTACCTACGTTTGCGTTGACCCATAATCACTTTACATTCTTTCCATGATTTTATTCTTACTAACGCAACTATATGACAATTATTTATTCAATTATAACTGATCACTGCACGTGTCTTCGTAACGTTCACTGACAATCATTAGAAACTAACCAACTTCATGTCTTTTTTTTCGATTATAATTAAATCAACTCAAAATAATGACTACTGTATAACTGATCCTGTATAACTTACAACAACGTACGAAGTTATATAGGCTGAGAGTATGAAAATGTGAAAAACGAATGTTGCATTCTGTGAACACTCCGAAACCGTGGCTAGCTTGGTTACGAAAAGAAAGACTTATTTTTTTAAACCAAGACTTACGTACCTAAATCTATTAGAAATTAATATATATTTATTTTATGGACTCTAGATAAACAACTATATAAAATATTTTAATACAAGAGATCACGTCAGTAATTAAAAACACAATCGTGCTTATAAAATAGTGAATGTTACGCATACAGAGCAATGATCTTTAACATGAGATGAACTGACGTTTTATTTACAAAGACTAATGTTTGCTTAAAAAAACACTTAAATTATGCAATAAACATAAGATTTGTGCGGTGCTGGTCGGTTAATTATGTAAATTGTTCGATGTAAAGCGGGTCAAATGTGCGACAGAGCTACGTCACACATTTCTTGATATCAATATTAAAATCTTTGCTAGTGTGGTCATCCGCAAAGCATACATTGCTTAATTAACTAGCCTGCTTTGAGCCAGCAGATGGTCCAATCGTTCGTGTAGAGAGGAGGTCTGAACCCAGTGCCCAGCTATGGGCACAATTGTTGACCGATTATATCACAAAATAGTGGCCCATCCCGGCTTCGCAATTTGTGAACATTTAAAAAAAAATATATACCTTATGTTACTCAGGGATAATGTAGCATTCTAACGGTGAAAGAATCTTTGACATCGGGCCAGTAGTTTTTGAGTTTATTCGTTACAAACATGCATAAATACAAAGCTTTCCTCTATATAATATTCGTGTCAGATGTCCATGTAAATCTAAGATGTTGCCTATTTTAATAAACATTATTTAACACTCTCACTTTGGATCGAAATTAAAACTTGGCCTTGTTTAAATCAGATAGCTCTGACGATAGTAAATATATTTTTGAATATCGGTAAATAATGAGAAATACAACGTAGTGAGGTACCTCTTTGTCCACAAGGAAAGGCAAATAAACTAAGATAAACAAATTATGCAAATATTGTTTGTAATGAAGCATGGCATTCGACATTTGAAGCATTAGCATTCGAAGCAGCCAAGAAACCTTCGTTGTAACGAAAAGTCATTTGGATGATTACCTTAACAAACAGAATAGTGAAGTTTCATGGGTCGATGTTGAATTTGATATTTATCTTACTTTTAAGGTAGGTAGTACATACAGTTGTACTCGCAATGGCTACATTCAGTAGTCCTCTGTTTCTAGGACAAGAACCGGTACTGACTGAGGTAGAAACTAAAAGGCTACTTAGATAAGAAGCTTGTCAGAAAAAAAATAATATTACAAAAACATACAAACCCAGAACAAGGATTCATTGTTCAAAATGTTTACATTTACCTTGAAAATGTAAATTATCTTGAATAGGATGCATTCTACATATTAAACTTTGATATATCGTTTATGTAGATTAGCAAGGCAACGGAGATAGTTGGATAATATATACATTAATCAACATTTTATAGTTCATCATAGATTTCGAAATGCATTTTTAACACTGACCCTAATATTCGTCTCAATGCCAACGGCGGTTATTGGTATGTATTGCCTACTAGATAGTACCAACAACTTGAATTCGATATTTAATCAAAACTATTCGAAACGGCTCCGAATCATAAATTTTGGACAGCCTTGCACATCGCGTTGATAATTACACATATCCATCTTGATGTTGTAAAATCGTTAGAAAGAAATATTCGAACACCATTTTTCGCAAACAGACAAAAGAGCCTGCAGTTTGTTTAAACAAAACATTAAAGAGTCGCTAATCTCTTAGGTTGTCAGTAAACAAATAAAAAAGATGTTAATTACTAATGTTTGCAGACTAACTTAAACATTGAAATATTCTGCGATAATTAGTTAAGTGGCTTTGATTACTATTGCTATTGGTACCGACAAAGACAGTGCCCCAAATGTTGCAATTGGGGTACATATACATTACGAAAATGCGTTTATGTATATTACATAATTCGAAACGAGGTCTACTAGCGTGACTCCGTAACATGCATGAATCAACAGCGCCGGCGCAGGCGCCGGATTGTAGCATCACCTGCGAGAGCAGACGAGATGAGATCATGAGAGAAGCCAGGCCGTCAGCCCGGCGGGGTTATGTTTACATATCGGTAAATATCGCGGTCACTCTCCGACCGATCTTTTCGATAACTTTTATCCGTTCAGCTGGCATGATAAATTCTTATAATATCTTTGTAACATTGTACCAAAAATTGGGGATTTGGTCCATTATCTTCTCCTTACCTTTGTCCTCTATGGTACTCGAGTTCGGTGAAACATGGCTTTTCCTCCTACTCTCCCCTGTTAACCGTCACTCTTTCATTCAATCCTTTTAATCACACACACAAACCATTCATGTTCTCTTTCTTTTTATGAATCAACATTTTGGTTAAGCCATAAAAAATCGTCTGAACAGGTTTTCAAAGAAGTGTCGTTGTGTTGAAAATATTTTGACTAGTTACACCTAGCATCTGTGTGAAAATGTGTTTAATTATGGCATCTTACAATAGCGGCAACCGGTTGTCATGATTCATAAGTATTATTATCTTAATAACAATTTATAATTGCCACTACTTATTATAAGCTGCCATGCGAGGTTATTATCAGGTCATGCTTATACAGGCTGGAAGGGAAACCGACGCAAAAACGGTTACCACGAAATTTTTCATCGGTTATTAAAAAAAACGATTAAAAATATGTATATACTTGGGCCGAAAAATTTCGTGGTAACCGTTTTTGCGTCGGTTTCCCTTCCACCCCGTATTATTTACCTCAGGATTACTTCCAAAAAGAGAGTCCAACGTACCTAATGATAGTCTTCCACGGTGAGCTTCCCGACATGGACATCGTGATCATAACCACGTGAGGGTTCAAAAATAGAAGGTTACTAATACCTTAGTATCCAATACAAACTTGGTCTTGGAAGAACACCGAGGTCTTTAACCTTATTTTAATATCTAGCTATAGGAAAAGGAAATCAAACAAAATATTGTGTGGGTTTTGTTTCCTACTTTACATCAAGGTTTATTTACTTCTCAATATAGACACATTATATAGTTTTATAGTGCTACTCTTGATTCTACTAGCACTTTAGAAAAACCATTTCGCAAGTTCAAAATTAATGCTAATTAATTGTAACCTGCTTTTAAAATGCTTAGCGAAAGATTTTTAATGAATTCTGCTATTTGAATATTCGTGCAGCCTACAACAGTTTTCTTCTTATTTTAATACCCTTACAGCGAGCGTCTAGATTATATTTCTAGTGTATCTGCTTTCCTCTGCTTTGTTGGGTATGACAAAATATTCAAAGCAGTCTTCTATTACGTGAAGTATAATAATCAGTGACGCGTGATGATTGTACGTCTTACCTAGTTAATACTAAGTTTATATTGAATATTTCCTATAATTACTAAGGTGACCAGATTGAAGTAGGCATGCGTAGGTACAAGGTTAAAACTAGAACTTGTTCTATAAACTGTTCACGACTTAGTTGGTAGTACTTAAGAGACTTGTCTACTTTATATATAGTGGTTTCTAGTAAAAATAATTATGTTTTATTTAGAACTAGCGACCCGCCCCGACTTCGCACGGGTGTAATATATATATATAAACCTTCATCACTCTAACTATTACTGAAAACCGCATCAAAATCCGTTGCGTAGTTTTAAAGATCTAAGCATCCCTACAGGACAGACAGACAGCGGGAAGCGACTTTGTTTTATATTCTGTAGTGATTCAGAAACGTACCTACTACTTAGTCCGTCCGTCACACGTTTCTAAATCCTGTTGTTTTGAACGATTCCTAAAAAGTCCGTCTGGATTGTCTGTATAGTACATTATAGGACAAAATACAACTAATTGGTTGTCATTCAATTTAAAGTAAGATAACCTTAGCTAGAAGTTCAAAAGAGTTTAATAAATTATCGCTGCTCACTTATTGCACGAATAGGTCACTTGAAATGTATTGTAGATATATGGATCATCAGCATTCTGCACTTGTGCCATTTTACTTGAGGCCGGCGCAACATGTTTTTTTTTTCATTTACCTGACGCACGCTAGGCTGCACACAATCCATCTGTCGTTTCTTTGGTCTTCCTGTTCCTCACCACATCTATCAACATTCATATTCATCCCTTGTTATCACAAGTCCACACCGAGCTAGACGACTTCCTTTACATTTTTCCGTAACTGGCACTAAAACTTGCGCTAATAAAATTATTATTGGAATATTTTTATAAATCTAATCAATGTGTATAGAATTTCCTCTATGCAACTGAGTTTAATAGTCACTTTGTCCGTGAATTTCAAGCCAAAGGACAGTATAATGGGTATTATAAAAAGGGTAGTATTTAAACGAGCGAACATAAATTCAAATTAAAGTTGTCAAAAATATTGAAAATGGGCTACTGAAATACTAAGTGAGCGACAAACAGTGGGCTAATACTAATGTTTAAAACAGCGACTTGAAAATAGAAATTTGAGTTACTAGTTGTTCAGTACGATTATGTGATAATTCAAGGACTCCTGTAAAAAACTTAAAACAATGTTATTAATCACTAGATTGTAGATAAGGCGTAGTCGACGAACCCCCGCTGAGCGGGGCTCCTATTTCTGTTTACAGAGTTTAAAGTAACCTAACACGAAGGGGATGGCGGGGTCTTAGTTCGCTCACTTCGCTCGCTCACTAGACCCCGCCATCCCCTTCGAACCTAACCTGTCCGAGTCGGGGTGCCACAAGTCTCTCTCAGCATTCGCTCGCTCTTGCTTCCTTAATTCTCCTTGCCGCAATGACCAGATAAATAGTTACTTACTTTGGTACAATAGTCGCCTATTTAGTATATTGGTCGCCAATTAAATTTTTATTCGCCCGATTAATAATTTCCCATAAATAGTTACTTACTTTGGTACAATAGTCGCCCATTTAGTATATTGGTCGCCAATTAAATTTTTATTCGCCCGATTAATAATTTCCCTTATAAAAATCTTTCGATCTTTCCAATAATTTTATTGGTTGCCAGTGCTACCATTAAAACTAGGTGCCGTATAAGCACTGAGGTATTTTAGCGATCTTACATACTAGTAAGGCACTTTTGGTGTTGGCATTGGCAAGCGTTCACCGGTGTCATCAAGTTACTACAAACTGTCAAATTTTCTTATTCGATTTTAAACTTAACCGTAAACAGGTTATGGTTTAGAATCATTTGGAGAAATTTGACAGTTTGTGGTAACTTGATGTGCTGGCGACTGTACATACTTAGTTAAGGCAAACACATTTTTTGTTGTACCATTCGTGCATTCATGCCGTCGGTAGTGTGCGAATAGTACAATAGAATTATTGAATGAATTTAATATTATTTAGCATAATACATAACATATATATTATTTACATTAGATTACCAAGAAATCATCTGATTTGGTCGTGAAATCCTTTTAACAGGGTTATCCTATTTAAAGCAGCCTTGCGCTACTAAAAGGGCCTAACTTACCTTTGCTATGCAGGTACCTATCTATGTTGTAATTTTCCGAAGACTGAGGCCATAACCGTTACAGAAGTATTTATTTAGTATTTCGTAATTTCCTGTTTCGGTTTTGATTAGACTTATGCTTACTTAGAAGGTCCTGTCAGTAGTTAATAATTCTACCGTTCATCGACAGGTATGTGGCGAAGATGTGAAAACAATAAATAAAAGAACTCATACGAATTGCTAATTTTACGCGGGAAATAAACGTGTGAGCCATGACAATTACCACTGCTATAGGTGACAATGACTTTGGCTTTGGTTCGAAATCACCTTCAGACAGTAAATAACTATTTACAACGTAAAGTTGATGTAATGATAGCGTTCAGAGGTGCGTCGTCATGGTGATACCGTAATATGCTCGCACCTAGAACTGATGTGCCACTTAAGGCTAATATTATTATAGACATAATTGCTGTTTAGATAAGTCTATAATAAAAATGATGTAAGTAGGCCAAATTTCCTATCCGGATTTAGCCAACATCCATTTTCGAAGCGGCTAGAAACTTAAATCCAGGTCACTTACATTTCTAGATGAAATTGTCGTTCTTTGAGACATTAAAGTGTTCAAAATGTATTACCTAATGCTAAGTAAATACATTCTATCAGTGTCGGTTTTATTATTTACAAACATTTAAAGTTTTTTAAAGCTTATTTAACGTAATGTGAGTAGGCTCTACTTCCTTTTTGTCTATCAAGCAAGCTGAGACTTAGAATATATTGCTTTGTAGAAAAAAAATTGCTGAGAATTTAATACGATCATTACAATAGGGTCGATTTTCGAAATCACTGGTTTGCTCTTGAAAGAAAGAAAAGATGAGAATGTTGTTAAAATTTTCTTTACCATTTCTATCATTTTTTGCTTGATTAAGACTTTTGGTTCAGGCCTTTACGATGAGATGAAAATCAACGTTGCTGAACATTCTGATGTTACCTACTTTCTGTCCTTTTTTTCCTAAAAGTGGGCCTTGCCTGTAGAGCTTCTATCTGAAGCTTTTCAAATATAGTTTTGACATTCATTTCTCGTCTCGCTCTGGCTACTCAGCTATCAAGACTTCATGTTGAATATTACGGGTCTTCAGACAGTGTGGAATGGCTGATTTCAGAATGTCATCCAATTTGTTGCATGCAGCCCACCCAAGCTGGATTCTTCTCGATATCTCTATTGTTTGATGCTCTTTGCCAGAGACCTTATCCGACCTTTTATTTTCAACCTTGACAGAAGGATTTGAATTGCTGAAGACGTTTGCACCTCATAATCTTCGTCTTGGCCATATTCACCCTATGTCTTACTGTGATATCAGCATTATTAAGTTTTTGAAGCATCTCCTGGAGATCATCAAAGTTTACAGCAAAAAACACCAGGTCATCTGCAAATCTTAAATGAGACGGGTAGGCACCATTTTAGGGTTTTAATGATGTCTTCAAGGACCTGTGTACAATATCGGTGAAATTGTGTCGTCCTGTCTTTTCCCTCGCTTGATCGGTACGGGTATCGGGTTATAAATAGGTTATGCAGACGAACCGGCAGAGTCGCCGCATCACATCCACGTAACGGAAAACACGGCCTAATGCTCCACATTGTCGAAAGCCTTCTCGTAATCGACGAAAGCACATGGGTCGGTTGTATTCTTGGCACTTCGCCATCAGATGCTTCACCGTGTGGATAAGGTCGATGGTCGAATATCCGTTGAGGAAGCCGGCCCGCTCAATGGACTGGGCTTCGTCAAACTCTCGGGTAAACCGAGTTGTAAGGAGTTTAGCAAAGAGCTTGTAAATCTAGGAGAGAAAACTAATGGGACGATAGTTTGTTAGTTTAGTTATGTCACCTTTTTTGTGGATGATGTTGACTTAGTATGTAGGTGATAATTTTGTTTTGACCTGAGTTTGTTGTAATATATTTTGCTGTATGTATGTAGTACTTTGCTGTTGCATCACATTGTGAGGTTAATATTAGTTTGCTATAGAACTTCAAATCTAGTTTTGCTTCATAATTTATCCGTTCTTAATCGAACTTCGTGATCATTTTATGTCGTAACGTAAATGAGTTCGAGTTATCTCGATATGACAGCGACTTCCATTTTAAATAATGGCTGCGTGTTTTGTGGTTGCTACTTTGATCGAAATGTCGATAACATCACTGTTTTTTAATCTTTTTTATGAGAAAATATCTAAATTAGATACCAAACCAAATAAATACTGTAGAAAGGTGCCAGTCCATTCCACTCAACGTTGCGCTACAAATCTATGAGCTGTTTCTCTCCTAGATGCACAATCCTAGATTGAAACCTAGCACACGCTATAGCCGATTCCAAGATATTCTACAAAGACTTACTATTGGCTGAATATCAGTCTAGGAGTGGTGCCTGCTAATGGAAATGTATATCTATATAAAAACCTAATAAGCTAGTGTTATAGCTAGGGGTATACTGATACGTGCCTACCTTTTCATCACACCATGGATGGACTGCGTGAAAGATGATGTGGCAAGAAATGAGGTGTCTGAGGAGATGACGAATAATATTATGTACTTTCGTATGGAAGAAGAAGACATGCTCGACCGACCCCAAATGAATTGGGTTAAGGGCAAGAGAATGATGTTGTTCTCTCATCACGCGTACCTCTCCAGCTATCACGTTGCTTGCTGAATAACGTTCTGAGCTAACCATTAGTTTGTAATCAATCATCAGCCGAGTTTGCCCATCTGAATTTTAGGAGGGCGAATCACAGTCATCTGAGACCGCGGATTAAATAAAATAATTACATTATTAATGCCTAGTAAATTGAATGACATTATTCAACTGTAAATAAAAAAATCTTCCTTTTTTGTAATAAAAATATCCCAATGCTAGTCAAAAATACTGATTGCACAGCAAAACAGTTACCTCAAAATATTATTTTGGCAACAATTTGAGTTCGTGATACATCGCTATTAATTGAAAAGCGAAGCTTTTTTATGAACGCATATCTAATAATAACTAGCGCACAATAAACTTTGTGATTCTTTTTTTTAAACAATGCTTCTATTATTTTAACGCATATGGCAATGTATTTAAGTGAAGCTGTGTTGTCACCGACGTAGCTCCGCTGGGCGGGGCTCCTATTTCTGTCTAAACTAACACGAAGTGGATGACGGGGTTTCGGGAATCTAACCTGTCCAAGTCGGGGTGCCACAAGTCCCGAACTCGCTTCGCTAAAAATATTTTGTTGTATGTGTCAGTATGATGTAATTGTGTAGTTTGTTTTAATTTTGATGTAAAAAATATTTAATTGATGTAAATAAATTGACGGGTCATAAGTTTTTTGATGTGCATTTAAAAATAAGTCATTATTAATAAAGGAGTATAGGCGATATTCGCCGACTTTGGGTGCCAATATTCGTTCACAGTTAAGTCATCTAAAACAAAAATATTGTTGTAAACTTGTCGAAATATGCATGTGTTAATTTCGACACATTTTTCTACACCGATATGAGTCTACGTTGTATGTTAACTAACAAAGCGTTAGGCAACTTTTATGCTAAATGGCGTTGCACAAGTAAACATAATCTGGCCATAATCGTTTGTCACGTTCAAAATCTAACAAACCATAACAATCATAACTGTATAGGTCCGGAAATAAATTCGTTATATAAAGCTCCGGAAATAAATTCGTTATGTAAAATAATAATTACAGCAGATGTGCAGTTTCAGGTTTTTGAAGTTAGTTAATTAATTGCAATTATGTATTTGTTTTCAGTCATTTCTCGTATCCTAAGCTAGTATAACTAAATCTATCTTATGCTCCGCACTATAGTTCAATTAGCAGCACTTAATTTGAATTGTTTCTTAGAAAATAATACTTAATAGTCTATCTGTTTTAATTGGTTCCGAAACTCAGCCTATGATCTAATGTAGCCAGCAAGGTAGGAATAAGGCTAGATGGTATCCTGGACGCACGACCACGTCACTAATTTATAGGGACAGTTTGGTACTATTCTCATAAATTAAACCTTTACATTGATTTAGGGAAGAAATAAAAGGAGTGAGATGCAAGGAGCTGCGGTTTGGAACGAAGGCGTAACACGTACCATGTAGCGCGTACCATTTAGTGCGTAGCGCGTAGAATATACCCAGTAGTAAGCAACACGTATCTCTTAACACGTTCTGTATCTCCTTGTTGCAAGCACTTACTCAAAACACGTAGTATATTTGGTATTTAACTCCAATAATAACAATACAGTTTTGTTTTAGGGAATAGAACGTGAGAAATTCAACAAATTAAAATTTTAATAAATTTACTGATTTTGTTTTACTCACTGTTTTGCTCTCGAAGTTCATTCAACGTTGAAGATTCCATAATGATTACGCAAATTACTACTTACATAACAAACATTTGTCAAAACGTGTGTATGTGTGTTTAGATGTAGGAGAATAAGTTAATTCTTGACTAAAAACCTTCATGAGTGAACCGGTTCTAATATCTATAGACATCAACGAATATTTTGGCACGTTCAAAAGTGGCTAAAATAATAATGTGGAATTATGATAATAAAATTCAATACTATTTCCATTATTTTCAGATTATTTAAAAATGGAACTAGTGATTTAAAAAAAACATCAGTAGTTCCATCATGGAACTGTTAATGGTACTAGTGGCAACGAACCATTATTTTTTTATTTTTATAAGTTTATATCTCTAAAGCGTTCACTTCACGAACTAGGTCAAACCTTGTTACAATTTAATCACTCCGTGGCTACCTGGCACTGCTTAACTATTCAAGTCTAGAACGCCAACTGACGTGTAGAACTACAAGTTAATTAAACCGTGAAAGAGCAAGGCAAGCGAAGGTCAAGACCATGGTAGAAATTAGGCTGTAATTGAAACATTAATAGATAATGTTACCTACCCAAAAGTTAAGTCTGAACCACGTAAAGTGAGTCATTTCAGCAGCACAGTTGTTGCTGTAAGAACGACTAGAGAATTTCGACGAATATGATCAACAAAATGCAAGTTATCATTTGGTTTATATTATTGAAAATCGCAACAGTAAGTGGGCTTACATGTGGTGAATACCTGGAGCTGCCGCCAGAAAGTAAACTGTCTATTGCGGACTTGGAATCAATGCAACCGAAGGAAGTCGTGCAGTGTGTACTGCAGCTGGGCAGGGATCAATTACCGCTGCCTGAAGCGGACTTCGTGTGGAAGTCGATCATAAAATATCATGAAGGCATCAGCAATATTCCAGACGAGATACTTGGAATTCTTCATTGGATAACTACTGCTATAGCCCCAGAAGACTATGAAAACATCACGCTAGGGGACATCGACGTGGTTCAAAACTTTGGACTGAACTATAACTTAAACGAGGAGCAACTTTCAGCTCTTGCAACTCGAGTACTTAATGATTTTGCGTCAAAAGAACCGGAGGATTACACGTTTTACGATCTGACTGCTATCCGACAAATACTTTGTGCGTTCAACAGGACCATCATTGTGAGAATTCATCCTTCAGCCTATAAGGAAGCGTCGTTACAGATCGGTAAGCTAGAGAACTGTAATACCGAAGCGATGTCTGGATTTGCAGCGTTGGCTGTTCAGGAAACAGCATTTGGACCGCTCGAGGGCTGGACTGAGGAAACAGTAAAAATAGTTGGAAAAGTTGCTGACTTTTTACCCAAGGAATTTCTCCTTAAATTAAATGCCCGTTCAACACCTTCACCGCAACAAAAAAAAACATAAATTTAGCAGCTACTCGTACTAATATTGATTAGTTTTGCCTGATTTAAAATTCTCAACAGAGTACATCAAATTGATTTGGATAAGGTCAACACTGACTTTTTGCCATTTTAGATCTTACGTTTACTTTTTAAGGTTACAATTTGTAGGCTCACTGATAACATGACCAGTAAGAGAATTCAGCTGACTGGATATCCTTGGACTAGAACCGATAGGACGAAAAGGCGATTGAACGGAGAAAACCATACGCAATCAAATTATTGCCGAAATAGTTTTGAACAGTAGATCGTCTTTGTTGTTGTTGTTTCATCAATTGTGATCCGAAGATCGACTCTAGTACAGTCTGTGTTTTATTATTTTTCATATGTTATTAAAATAAACAGTGAGTGATTCAAGTCACTGCATTGAAACAATGTCTTAGTTTTGGCGTTCGATTAGTTAACCAATCACATGCATTTAGTAATAATGGCATACTGTAAACAGGATATTTAGTCAACTGCGATACCTTCTAGAA
Source organism: Noctua janthina (assembly GCA_963576755.1). Lineage (NCBI taxonomy): Eukaryota > Metazoa > Arthropoda > Insecta > Lepidoptera > Noctuidae > Noctua > Noctua janthina. Next base: position 13,620,632 of record OY755050.1, on the reverse strand, counting down.
TAGAATAGAGTTATACTCAGTAAGTAGTTGGTTTTCATGTAGATAATTTTCGAACTTGACAACGTGTTTCTAAAGCTCCATAGAGAGAATATAAGAGTGTAACATTTATAATAGAGTTGTTTAGTTTTCTGAGTCAAACATAATGTATTCATAACTTAAATGTAATTGTACAAGATCATTACTTTACGAAAACGTACGTAATAAATTACTTACAAAAAGAATCGTCGTGTGTTATTATATCATCACACTTAACCTACCGTTTACCGCGTGTCTGAATTGTGTAGAATGTTGTAACCGCAGAAACCGCACGGACAAGTCATCAAGTGTAAACCAAACTATCATAATTTAATTAAGGAAAATGATAGCTAAGGGAAAGTTCAGTACAATAAAACTGTAGTAGTAAAACAATGTAATGTATTATTATTAAAATACCTACTATTTGTGATCAATGTGGACATTGTTTGGTATGATGTAAAAGTTAATAAGCCACGTCGTTGCGACAGCGGCACGCCACACGCCGGTGGATCATGAGTTACTTCATACTCTTGACATTCACCCACGAGGTACGCGGCACGCCCAATACAATATCTATATCAATGAGCAAAGTCGCCCACTTGTAGTGAGTGTGTCTTGTACTTTTTGTTGCGCAGACAAAGCTTTGTACACAAACACAATGTTGTATTACGTATAAGTAGTTCAAATGTTCTTATAAAACTTTTATATAGCTTCACTGGTTTTAGTTGGGATGGATTCTTGCAAGCTTGTTTTGGAAGACTTACTCTTGGTCTATCGAGTTGAAACTTGTTATGCTTGTTCAGTTGCGATGACAATACATTGCTTTACAGCAGATGATCTGCTGCTGCAGCCAGGATCATCTCCTCATGAGAGAACTCTTTAACATTTAAGTATCGATATCGTCTTGTTTAATATTCATGTTATGGTTAAACTAAACCGCAAAACATAAAACATCTCTCGTTTTAAAGATTACTATTTAATTTCACGCATGTTGCAATAACATATTTTTTTATTATGCGTAGAAGGTCATTCAAAGATGTTATTATGTGCATCACTGTGATATTTCGGAACTTAATCATAAAAGTGTATTAAAGAGTGTTCTTGAATTCGTATTAACATTTACTACAATGACATAAGTCACTTGAGTCGCATGCATTTATAACGACCGCTGCGTCAAGGTCTCAATGCAATAGGTGCATGAGGATGGACGGCACAGCCGAGGCCGGTCTAGGAAGAAGTGGCGAGAGTATCTGGTCGCGCATCACGAAGGCTGGTTCGAGGTGGCCCAGGAGAAGAGTACGTGAAAAAATATGGGGGAGGTCTTTCCTAGCAGTGGACACAAAACACAAAATGTTTTATAATACTAATATTTATTGATAATCATGGTTTAAATGGCGACAGGTCGCTCTCAATATTTAGGATAATATTTTGTTTAGTACTGTACCTACGGATGATATGATGGACTTTGCCTCTCAAGCACGAGGTTGGGATTAATTTGGACCAATGAGACATTTTCAATATGATATAGAGATAATATCGAGATAATCGGATAATTAAGGCATAGTAGTTACGCAGACAGCTAATAATTAAACACTATTCTATAAATTATTTTACAAAGAAGATATTAACACCTGGATTAAATTTTTTCCGTAAATGGGGTAGGTACATAATCAACCGTTTGCCTTACACTGCGCTAACAAGGCCACTTGGTTTTCTTTTTTATATTTACTTTTCAGAAAGAATATCTACGTGTCTACAGAAAGGTGTGGTCATATTATCGTGAAAAATAAATCAGCTCCCTCATACAAAACTTCAATACCTACTCGACCCTAATGTATGGAACAGCTGATTATTTTTCCATGATTACGATGTTGGTTCCATGTGAGAAGTTGTTCAGATTGATGATCTGTATCAGACCCTTAAATAAGACCACAGCTTTCTGCTACACGCTATACAGAGTGTAAACGGATCCTACACGAAGCCGTCAACCAAGCATTATGTAGATCAAACTAAGTAATTTTACTCAAAAATAATTGATCAGAAACGACTTTTTTTGGGGATGAAAAATCACGGTTTACTACACGGATTCAATGTAACGCACTCAAAACATTGTGCTGATGGATGGATTGAATAGTGCGGGAGTCGTAGAGGTATTTAAAGTTATTAAATTAAAAACAAAGTATTTAAAAAAAAATTGTGAAACAGTTGGAATTCTGACCCCCAATACCGCCGTAACTAGAAGGTTCCCAGGTATGGTGTAGAAAAAAAAAATGATTGCAATGACGAAGAGAACAAGTTCCTTTCGGCTTCGTTGAGGGTCTTTTACACCGTTTATACGGGACCCTGGTTTTGTTACCATGCTGTAGATATAGTATCGAAGCAGACACGTTGCACAACTAATACGCGTTAGTAATTTCATTTCGTCTACACTCATGAAATGCGAGTCTGCGACTGATTGATTGGGTTAAGCGCGTATCTTTAGTTTAATTTACGTTCTTGTAAGAGCGAATAATTGACGTATCTAATACACTAATGAAGTAATGACTATTGCGAACAACGAACAAAGCAATTAGTATCGGAGGTTGAGGCTTTATAAGAACTTAATTAGGTACCTACACGTGTCAGTTCTATTGAACATGAGATAAGGTATTCTTTACCACGATTAGATGTATCTATGTACCGTGTTAAATATAATCAGATTGGCACAATTAAACTTGATCTTTCCCGGTTTTCCATTTGTAATTGATAAAATATCATACATAATAGGTTTACCTTTCTTAGGCGCGAATTACACAGAAACGGCGTAAGGTGACGGTGCGGCGCAGGCGTGGAATTTATAAGAAAACGAAAGAACGATGTGCCTGCGCCGCACCGCTTGAGCGTAATTCACGACAGTCGCCTATGTACATTTTGTATGAAAACGTTTTGAAGCGGCATCATGCCTGCGCCGCGTCCACCTTACGCCATTTCTGTGTATTCGCGCCTTTAGGTTTGTTTTGAATCTTCATAACAATCTCAATTAAGCAAATGATAATATTTGTCTTCTTCGTCTTCCGAAGCATCTGAATTCCCTAATAGTGCCGCATGAAGGAGAAGACCTCGCTCAATGGCTGTACGTCTCTCGATGTGATCAAAACCGAGCCGACTGGGCACGAAATCTGGTATCAAACACTCTCTGGCATATTTATGACATCTCCCAACATTTCTCCTACTCATTCCAAATAATTTCGATAAGTATTCGTTGAAGTCGGGGTTTAGCTAAAAAATACAAAGAACTTTTTTGGGTTCAAAACATAATCTTCTCAATGAAGGAGTTTCGTCTAAAATTGAATTGAACTAGTCCTCAGTGCATTCTGTCCAGTAGACCTACTGCTGTACCTACTGTAAAATGATTATTTATCAGAATTAATCATTTTTATTTTACTGCCCATAAAATATAAACAAGTTCCGTTTGTGTTTGGTATTTGGAGCTCTCGATATTTCGGAAACATTTAACTACTCCAGTAGCTACAAAGAATTTGTCGGTGGATGTTTACGGGAATTTTCGCTTACGGCATTTCAGCATCATTTGGTTAGTGTTTGTGATGGTTCCAGTACAGGATCTAAGATCTCATAGCATTGAACCCTTTGTGCTCTTAGCCATTACGGTCCGCAGATATATTCGTCATTGTTGAATTCAATCTGAAAATCAACAATCCTCTCTAGTTAGATATTTTATGTTTACGATAGGTTCTCGCCTTGAAAAAACCTCAATGCAACCCTTCCAAAAATGCACGACTGTACAGTTTAATTTATAAGAATGGGATTAGATCTATTAAAAATACGAAAGTATCATACTAAGTAACCAACCAACCTGCATTGGATAAATTGCTTCGTAAATAGGACATACTGCTATATTCGGATGAGCAGTAAAGAGTTCTTGACTTCCGATGTATCGTCCTCTAGAACTGGCCTGTCGCAAACAAGACACTTCGTACCAGCCAGAAGTATTATCTTTTGAATCAGAGTGCAATATCGGAAGTCCGTTAGAAAGCCAAAGTAGTCGTCAGACCAGCGGATTAAAATCAAAGACCGAGTCGAAAATACACAGATCAGGATAGAGAAAAGCAGCAGCAGAGAACGCACAAGCACGAAACTAATGTGCCACAGAGCATCATATTATAATGATTATAATGTCCTGTGTCAAAACATGACAGATCATTTTGTTTTTAATTAATAAAAATAAGGACCTGTAACGCTAACCCATGGCCGAATTTTTGTGCTTACCGGATTTTTATCCTTTTTAAGTTATTATATATTAATTGTTAAATAATCTTATTATTCAACAACATAAAAACGTTGTTGTAATTAATGGCTTTAAATAACTCAAAAGTACCGTCTATTGTTTACCCGGGTCAAAGGTCTGAGAACCTCTGTAGGTTCTACGACCTGCGAGCTGTGAGAACCTTCCTCTAACTAATACTTCATCCTTAGAAGTGATAAATAAACTCGTAGATTTAGTTATCCAAAGAAAATACAGATAAATAATAGGTTAATAATACAAAATAAAAGTATTCATGGTTCAAACACCATTCCATTTCCTCATTCTACCAATTTTGGCGCAGTCATTGAATCAATCGTATTTTCTTTTCTTTTACAGATTTTTAATTCCCAGTAAGATGACGACCGCCAGTATGCTGTTGACGGTGGCTACTACGTGGAATGTTTCCACTGACAAGATCGACAAAGAAGGATGTTTGGGAGTGGCCATAAAGCACGTGACTGCTGAAGCGGCCAAAGAAGTCCGCGAGAGCCCCTCCACCAAGGAACAGGCACTGGCCATCATGAGGGAATGGATACAACAGAATATTGACATCAAGAACGTCCGGCAAGGTAAGAACATGAACCCATTCACAATCAATCTACTTTGTCGAGTTTACTCTGGAAAGTACAAAGTAACACTCAAATTAAAGATTGATTATAACTAATCAGTCGTTAATTTGCGCTGCCAGCGCAGTACTTAATAACGGTCCCTACAGACGTGTCGTGTGTTGGACCCCAGACAGGCACCATCGTCATGATCCTGCTCTTATCACAATTTATTTGGGCTCAACGCAGCATGTCTTCTTTCATACTTCTCTATGACTAAACGTCAGGGACTATTTTCTGTGTAATTTGTTCCCCCTCCATCCTTTCGGAACAAACATCCTTTAAAACGGTCTTGAATCCTAAATTTTCAATGTTGATGATGTGATATCTACTGGGCCCACGAGATGTAGTTATTATGGCCGATCTCTTCTCGCAGTGACTCGGCCTGTGTCAGTTATGGCAACGGGAACGCTACAGGCTAATTCTGCTATTTTACTATCTTTTGTTTCCAATTCGGTTGACCATGAGTCTGTCTATTCCTATACTACAATCATTTTAAAATGTGCGTTCTGCCAAGGCCAATGAGTCTAATATCTCATGCTACATAAAACAAAAGAATTACCAACATGATGGTTGATTACCTCGTTTACCTTGTTGATATCTGGTGGTTATTAGAAACCCCGAACATCTGAAGAGAAAGGCTGCGTTGCATAGTTCACATTGCAAATCTATCCGAATCATTACGATAACGGTTGGCAAGATTGCCAATTGATCCATCAATAATGCTGTCTCGGCTATTTTAAAAATGTTAATGGCTTTCTTGACTGATCAATAAACTTGTCAAGGTTAATTCTCTCAAGGACAACTCAATAAAAACATTAATAACTCTAATAAAAGACATTCTTCACACTTATGTATTAAAATCTTATAGCTCTTCGAAAACTGGTATAGTAATAGTGTTGTATTGTATAACGATCCGCCTTCGACAAAGAAGTGTTCGCACCTGCACGTTTGGGTGCGTAAGTAAGATTTTTGCGTATGGTACGGGTGAGAAGCCGAAACATTTGATCCACCGCTGCTTTTCAACAAATGCTACCAAAGCTAACAGGTTATTAGGTTACCAAAGTACCTATGCCTGAATTTTGCAACCATAACCCATCGACAGGGTAGTGTAGAAGGCCATGAGCTAATAGGATCGTATCTGATGTGAAGGTTGTGGTTGATTATACTGAACATGATATTCAATGACCTCGCCTTCAAACCAGCTTTTATTCATAGTTAAGAAACGATCCGTTGACTTACTCGCAGAAGTTCATTTGGAAACAATTCTCGAAGAATATAAATATTATTGTTCGATTTAATAACTACGTTACGCTGACAAAATGACAATCATGAAAATGATGATAATACGATACTCATCAAAAATAAGAAAATTCTCGCTCCCTAATATGCAAGCATCCGCATATTGCGTGTAACAAAAGATTGACTGTGTCTCATTAGTCAATCACGGCTTGACAGGTTAATGACTGAATTTTGCTCTCTTTAGAACGTGATACTTTTATTTGTAATAGCCATCACATATCTGAACCGGTTCAATTATTCAATACGCACAGCAGTTATTTCAAAATTTATTATAGTAGGTCAATAGAGCGGAAAAATGGTATCAACGAGTGTCATGATTAACACGACTTGCTAGTTTTAGACCTGAATTTAGTGGTAAAAGGAAAAGCTTTCGCACTGTGTACACCTGAAGCTACGGTATACGAAACCCCATAAGGTCTACAGTGACTGTTATATTGTACTTATAACATGATATTGTGTGTCTATTGGTTACAGATGAATCGTTCCTACTTAGATTTTTACGTCACAAGAAGTACAGTATACCGATGGCTCAACAAACACTGTTGAAGTACTTGAGCTTGAGAAGATATTATCCCGAAATATCCAAGAACCTTGACTGCGACGACCCAAAACTGAAGGATATTATCAGCAATGGGTATGTATTATATTGTTTGTACATAAGCAGTCTTTACACTTAAATGCTACACATAATGTAGGTAATTATTGTAAATAATTGCTTTTATGATTGTACAATGTGAAACTGGCCTCTAATTATTATTTGAGGTATGTATACCTAGGCCTGTACGAATGAGAAGTGCACGAGACAACGTATTACACAACTATACGGACAGGCCTAATCAAAGTGGCGAAAAAAGTTGCTCTAAATTATAACAAAGCTAACCTACTAACATGGTTTCATAAGATAATGCCCACCTTATGTAACTCAGCTTAATTTAGTCATATGGCTGCATTTATCTGGCTTCATCAGATGTGCCAGTAGAAAGTTCCCACGAACTAGAGACCCTTGAACTTTGTCTGCTGTCTCAGGTTCCCGCATTGCGAATACATCTCTTATGTAATTTTCACTGTGATATAATTCCATCTTGGAATTTCATAACCATTTCCTAATTTCAAGGTACATAGTGGTTTCACCGGTTCGCGACAGCAAGGGTCGCCGGGTCATCGTTTACAATATGAGTAAGGAGATTTTTGTTAAGTATGTCGTAATAATAGTAAGCGAGCGATGCAACTGCGAATATTATGTTTATTATTTAAATGTATGACGCGAATTAACTGGACTGCGAAATTGACATTGATCTTAAACTGAAACCTGGTTGAATAATGAAGTAATGCAACGTAATCGTATTACTTTCGTTTTTGCTGTAACGCTGTTTATTCATTAATTTGTGACATCAGCAGTGGACTTGAACTTTGAGTGTGTTCGTTAGGTAAATTCAACGCTCATAAGTACAACTGCTGGGACATGTGCCGCGCACACATGCTGGTGTACGAGAGTCTGCTGGAGGACTCGCTTGACCAGATGTGCGGCTATGTGCACGTCGGAGACGGCAGCGGCGTCACCGGTGCTCACATCACCACATGGAACCCCACAGACTTCGCCCGCCTCATGAAATGGGGAGAGGTAACATTCAGCATAACATAATTAATATCACATTCAGCATGAGCTGATTCTCGTAGAAGGTCTATGCCCCAAATGGCCCTATTGCTGAAGCTCAGGCATTGCTCTATGAGAGGGAGTATTTGCCGTATTTGGGTTTTGTGTCGGTTTTTGTGACATTATGCCAACGGTACCGTTCATAGTCCAAACTATGTAAACTTTGAAAGTAGGGTACTTAGGTCAATTTCGTTAGCATCAATTTTCGTTTGTTTTCGAACCGTTTTCTTGACGTATGAAGAAATTTTCTGGGGTGGGCAGTGTGGTTGGATAACTCAGGTTACCTAATACACTATTTCCGTGAAACAATTTTCAGTTGTAGGTAACACGATGTCGAAATTAGCCCACAAAGTAGTATGTACGTACTCGCCCTACTGTTACATAAGGTACCTATGTTGTTGGTGAACAAGGGGAGCAAGGTCGTTTTCTCTGATGATGCAAAGTTGCTAGAAACTTTCGTAAAAATATGACATGTTGAGCTTAAGTAAATTAAGTATGTAGGAATTTCGGCAATACTATAAGTAGATACCTAATGTAGGTATTAATGTCAAGCGTGTTCATAATCGGCCTAGCCTTTTCCAGTTCCGGCTGTTTTCGTCACAATACAATCCAATTATAGTTACAGCAGGTTAGCCTTAGGTCATAACTTTGGCACTAAGGTGTACACTTTGTAACTAGGTTATACTCGTACTAGGTTGTAGGTCTTGTTTAGTCGAGTCACGTTTGGAGGGCAAGCAAACATGATCTATGTGCTGCCATGATATCCACTTACATTAATTATGGTATATTATGTTTTGCAGCAATCGGTGCCAATGCGTCACAAGGAGTTCCACTGCGTTAACGTACCGAGTGCGCTCAAATATATCGTCGATTTCGCGATTAGCAAAGTTACGCCGAAGATGGCTGAGAGACTTAACGTAAGTATTTAAAATATCTCCATAGATTTCTTCTCTTCTCTTCGGTTAGAGCTAAGACTAAGAACTGTGGAAAAGTGACTTGTTAAAAAAGAATACCCAAGACCAACCAGTGTTCAAGTGCGGTTAGGGCATATCCCGTGGCATGCCGGAAGGACTCATAACGGATGGCACTTACAATATTGGTTAGTTTTTAACCGAGTTTCAAAAGGAGGAGGTTTTCAATTCGACTGATTATTCTTTTTCATTATAACAAAACTAATAATGTCTTTTGTTCCAGATGCACTCAAACCTCAAGCAACTACACCAGCACATAAACATCGAGTGTCTCCCCACAGGATACGGCGGTCCGTTGAAAATCGAAGATATGGTCAAGTTCACAAACCAGATCGTCAACGAACAGAAGAAGAAAGTCCTCGGACTCGACACAATGGAAATCATCAGTACTAGAGGAATCATATCTTCAAGAAAACCCGCCACTATTGTTGTCAACGGTGACATCGCGGTACAAGGGAGTTTCAGAAAACTAGAGATAGATTAGGCTAATCCTTTATATAGAAAACTTTTATTTTAAGCCTAGTTTTTAGAAAACCTGTGTCTGTCAAACGCGTGCACCTTCGAGTGTCACCGACTATACAAATATTTTAAGCACTGAAAATTGTAATGCTCTGATTAAATCGTATGTTATCTGTTATTAAATTAGGTTAAGTATTTTTTTAATGAAACTCTTACCTTGTACTTAGGTTTTTAAAGACTCGGGAGGGTGACAAATAAGATTTTTGGTCGTCAGAAAGCGTTACTACGATAAAAATGTTTTCTTGACGCGTTTCTCTTCTGTTTGCTTATATCCATAATGTTATAAAGTTAAGATCCATGACATATTAAAATGTATGACTTGTGCTATACGGTAAGGTATAGAAAAAGAACATTAAAGGATTTATATATTATTAAAAGGATTTATATTTTATATATTTGTGTGTATTTTTGTGTAGAACCTAAAGTTCAGAAGTCTGAATATCCTGAACAGTGAAACTACCCCAAATAACAAGTCACTCAACAAAATTGAGTGCACTCGGTTTATTTTCCAAGCTTATCGTAGGTAGGTATGTTAGAACAAATACAATTCTTACAATACCTACACAAATTACTCGTGAAACTGTCTTGGGTCCTCAAGATCTTCTGGCACCAACAGCACATTGAATTTAAACCCACAATGAGTAGCGCAAAAGCCATCCGCTCAACCACTGTGGCAAACGTGACGCAGAATACTTATTTTACGTAGGAGGAAATGATTGCATCAATTTCGTCATCTCATTTATGATTTGAGTGATAAATATTTATAATTAATTGGAAACTTCGTGGCACCTTGAACTAATGTTTTTAGAGAAAGTCTTAAATATTTCGTAGATTTCCTCATTGGGCTCGTTCGTGAGCTCTCGGTCGGTATTTTAAGAGTAGGTTTCTGGGTTGAATGCCCTGGCACCCTACCTACCCCTAGTATCAGTATATTTTTCCGTAAGGAATTTCTAATTACCAGCCAGGGGTCAGGTTTTCAGCATGAGACGGGATAAGACTCGCCTCCAGCTGATTTAAAAACGAATAGCTGTGGGAATGCTCAACTCTCTATCTGCCCCATCCGGAGGTGCAAGGGTATATTCTTGCCCTCTTAATATCATCATCTGCTAAGACTTTTCCCAACTATGTTGGGGTCGGCTTCCAGTCTAACCGGATGCAGCTGAATACATGTATTTTACATGGAGCGACTGCTTATCTGACCTCCACAACCCAGTTAGTACTAGGTAATACGATACCCCTTGGTAAGACTGGTTGTCAGACTTTTTGGGCCACTGACTATCTGTAACGACTGTCAAAGATCTACAAATGACAGCCAGGACCAACGGCTTAACGTGCTTTCCGAGGCACGGAGGAAACCCGGTATGTAATGGGTGGTCACCCATCCACAGACCAACCTACGCAAGCACGGCTTAACCTAAAGATTGATCCGAGCGGCTGTTATTATTTAGCCACGAGCTCCTCCTCTTGCCCTCTTAATATCTATATAAATAAATAAATTTGAAGTGTCTGTTTGTAATACCAAAATAACAGCTTTTTACTGAATTCTTATGGAAATTATACGGTACTTATTACAAAAACACGTATTTTTCAGTTTTTGTCTGTCTGTCTGTTTGTTCCGGTCGGGGTTGTTTGGCAGATAGCTGATGTTATAAGGTCTAACTTAGGCAATTTTTATTTTAGAAAAATAAATAGGGTTCCATGCAAAAAAAATTAAAACCCTTGAAATTGTAAACATAATCCGATTCATAGGGCTAATCTCCGAAACGGCTGCACCGATTTTGACGGGACTTCTTGTTCTAAAATAAAAGTAGCATTAGTTGCTCCTTATAAAATCAGCTATTTGCCCATTTTTATTGGCAAATAGCTGATTTACAAGAATGAGGGATCCTTGGAAAAAAAACTCCTTGAAATTGATAATAAAATCCAATTAAAAAATGAGAATAATATTTTTTTATAATAATTTCACGCGAACGTAGGTCGCGGTCAACAGCTAGTAACAAATAAATGTGTCACTTCGTGTTTGTTGCAGGTCTTTTTTTTTCTTTTCTGTATTAAGTCTATCTCTATTAAATATTCACATTAATAATGACCTCAGTATGTATGTAAGTATAGTAGCAGGCCCCGTTCTATGGTATCTGCCTTACCCCATGGAGAAAAGGCGTGAGTGTATGTATGTATTAACTTCAATCGGTACCTAGAATTCTCCTGTTGTATGACCGCAAGCCACTTAATAATAATGTTTCCATGATAACGTGGTTTTTCCCTGCACATTACCTTACAGCACTACATAACTTTGAAATAAAACAACAGTTCTAAGTAATCATTTACAAAATTTTATTTTAGTAATAATTATCCAATAATATGAGGACAATAGTCTAACGATATCACATTAATTATTATGGTAATTGTTAAATTCAGTTATTTAATAAAACTTTCCTTGAATACATGGACAACGTCATTTCACTAATACATCTAATGACTACTCTAAGAGCCAACGCACACTGGACAACTATAGTCGGTCGCTAGTTTATCGGTAACGTATACCGAGCAAAAAATTTTGTTCAAAAATTTTGTTTTTTAATTTTTGAAAATGGCAAAATTGTGCGCTTTAATAAAGCTTACTTATAAGTCTGACCACTTTATATTGTCTAGTGTGCGCTGTCTAAGAAATTCTTTAAGCCTTGTCTACACTAGGGCAAATGTTTTGGGCACTAGTTTCGCAGCCCAATGGAGCAACAAGTCATTACGAGTAAACCAGTAATTCAATCGGCACATTTCAGAAGCATATGTCCGGCACACAACACGCAATTCTTAGTGCCCTAGGGCTGACAAGGATAAAAACATTATCATTTTAATATTTGGAATTAACTTAATAATTTTACTTCATTTAATAATAGTTTCTACAAGTAAGCATAATGTGATAGTCGATATAAATAAATAAAAGCGGAAAGAACACTGATGTGAAGACTGGGCATTTTTTACAGACTGAAAAAAATATGAGCCTCACAAATGTTGCAAAATACGGATGCAAAAAAAAAAGTGATTTGCTGCTGAAACATGTTGCAAGCAACAAAACACATCTTGTTGACAGCAATAATGTTATGCAACATTTGTTTACCATCGACTGCTCAATTAATCCCAGAACATTTTTTTTCGTTTATTGCACAGTTATCTTAACTTAAACAAACTAATGTACCGCTAGTTCTGAATTCCTTTGTCAGTATGATCTTAAAGAGATATTTTTTTTTATTTATACATTATAAATAAAAAAAAATATCTAAATTAATCGAGACATTTAATATCTATAAAAAAGATTTATTTATGTGTTGTAGTGTAAAGTATCCTTTATAGTTTTATAAAACAATTAAATACTAGGTTATAAATTGCGTTCAATAAATAAAGGTTGGCTATAATATACTGTAAAACTAAGAAAATGTAAACGAAGAATGAAAATAAAACAGATATTCTGATCAAGACTTTATAGCAATATAACATGGTTCAACCAAATTGATTTACTTTAATTGAAAGGCGCAGAAATAGTTTATGATATTGTTTTCACGATCAGAGTTCTTTAAAAAAAAGTATACGTATATTATAGAACAAGATGGACGTCATGTATACCTACTGCAAAGTATAATCTGCCTAATATTGCCATTATAATCCTACATACTAACTAAACTAACAAGCAGACTGTTAAAATCACAATTTTATTTTTTTACAGGTAGTCGGAAAAATAACATCATCCTTAAATAATTGTTGTACCCTACCATAGACTACAATCGATTTAATAAGTGTATGAAGGCATTCCTACAACAATTATGTAGGTAAAGCCCGTTTTTACAGCTAAATAGATGAATCACTGTTGTGGATTTTCCGTCACAAAAAGTTTTTTTTTTAAATTACATTTGAAATATTGGTAGGAATTTCTTTCCTTGAAATTAATAATTTATTATAATATTAAAATTTTCTTTTAATACTAACTTTTAAATCGCCTGGCATAATATTTTTATCATTTTTCATAGACCTATAGAGACTATCCACAGTAAACTTTATTCCTCAAATATAAGATATATCGATGGAAAAATCAACAGTTTGTGAAAAAGACCATGGTTATTTTTCTATGAACTCTGGGAGTAACACCAACAGAATTGAAATATATTTCAAATAATAGCTTATAATTAGGTCTTCAATTCAAAATCATTCTAAAACTTAAAGTAACTAACAGTCACCGGAGAACAGAAATAGAGATTTGAAATATTATGTTGCCTTTTCCTGTATTTTTCCAAAGATTTAACCAAAAAACATGCTAAAAATAAACCAACCGGGGGTTCCATAACTCAGCCTCTACAGTCCTTAGTCGATTCTAGGACCTCACCGGCTTAGGTCGGATTGATTATTCTGTGCTTAGCTTTAGCAAAACGTTTTCGATTTGATCTATTTTAAAAACATATGGCTGTAGTAGTCAAATCTTCGACAAAACACAGGAAATACCAACCTTTTCAATCTGCCGTAAAGCTGGTCTCCAGTGCCTTTGGAGTACTTGACGCAATTTGCAATAATATGAATTGGACAACTTATCATGATCTATATCTATTATTTGAGATATATTTCAATTCTGTTGAACTTACCCCTTTGTCCTGAGGTATAGTAAGTACTACCTATAGTATAACGTCTGTGACCCTATCTATATATGTAATGTGTCTTCTATTAATATATAACACACTTGTACTCTTTAGTCAGTAGATAAAGGTAATCGCTTGATAACAGTTGTTTCAATAATACGACATCCCCACATGACGACTCTTGCCATTTTTGGGGCGCGTGACGCGATTGCCATCACGGCGTAGTGGACTAGAATTAAGTTCGTGATAAATAAGCCTAAAAATTCGTGAAAACGAATCGAGAACATTTCAGAACTTAATTGAACGTTCGGAAAATCAGTGAAAACTTGTCGTTCAAACGTAGAAAAGGAGGTCGTCTTGGTGAACAAGAATTCTGCGGGTACAAATAATGCACAACGTGGCACAACATCCTCACAGGCTATTATACATTTAAATATAGAAAGAGGGAATTAAAATTTTAATAATGATCTTTATGTACACTTAACTTACAAAATATAACAATAAGTCTTATAACAACGTTAATAAACATTAGAATTGTGTAATAATTAAATGAAATAAGAATTACTATTGCACATTTTAATTGCACTTTTGATTATGATTTTGAATTAGAAACGATTTCGTGAGATTCTCGTCTAACAATAAAAATGTATTTCATGCATAAACAATTTTCTATTACTATCTAACATTATAAAATAACTGTGATAAATGTGATGACAGTGTAACGTTTATATAATTATTTGTCTATCCTTGGATACAGTGGCGAAAACCGATTTATCTCAGCTCAAGAAACATTCACTATTAGCTGTAAAAGACAAGGTCCATTTTGTTTTGAGACCAGAATGAAAGTTGGATTGTTTCACTTTAGATGAAATAACAATTTAGGTAATGGGAGTTTTTTTCCCAAATGATAAGGCAATGAGAGCTCAAACATAAAGGGTGTAACAAGACCCTTAACGGAGCCGAAAGGTAATTGTTCTCCCCGTCATTGCGACCATTCTTTCGTTCTAGACCATACCTGGGAACCTTCTAGTTACGGAGATATTGGGGGTCAAAGTTCCAACTTTTTCACAAGTTTCTTTTTAAATACATGTTTTTAATGTAAGATTTTTACTGTAAACGCGACCACGACCCCTGTACTATTAATTTCATCCATTCATCCATTCATCAGAATTCATCCATCAGCACGATGTTTTGAGTACATTACATCGAGTCCTACCGTAAAACGTGATTTTTCACCCAAAAAAAAAAAGTTGTTTCCCTGCAACCATTTTTGCGTTAAGTTACTTAGTTTGATGTACAGAATGCTTGGTTGACAGCTTCGTTAAGGGTCTTGTTACACCCTGTATGAAGAGAAGAACTATAATAATTAGACAAGTCTGTAATAACTAGGAAAATTAGTTCTATTAATAAATACTATAGCAGAATATTCCGTTCAGTAGATTATCCTACAATTATAACGTAATACGGGTTTATTTCTAACTTTAAGGTTTGGCATAGTGCAAGCTATATGTACTAGGAAAATTATTCTAACTACTGATTAGTAATGATTGAAAAAACTAGGATGAAAGATGAAACGTATAGTATAGTATTGTAGTTGTTTGATTATTACGTGTACTTATATTATTATTCTACCAAAGGCGTTTGTAGCCTAACGCCTACAAATCGGTAATCGCACAACAAGTTAATAATTAAATGCTAATTATTAGCTATGAGAAGAAATAATTATGTGGCAACATCTACTGCATAAAATATTATTAACATAGCTACTAGTTGTGCCCGGAATGCGTTGCAAAGCTTTTCTTTCATTTTTTTTTTCAGAATCTTTCCAGGCGTATGAACAGCTGTGCTAAATTTCATCAAAATCGATTTAGTATTTTAGGAGTGTATGGAATACGGACGAACAGAAATTGATTGTTATAGAAAGATTATAGAAACGTTATAATCAACCACTGTGTACCGATGCTTTAGATCCATTTCAGTGGAAAGTCAACGAACCGCTGTGAAAGCATATTAGGACCGGTCTTCAACGCACGCGTTTGGCACTCGCTACGCTCTGAAATGGTCCTAAATTTAACCATTTTTAACCGATTTCAAATGAAACTTGACTTATAAACTACAATCGATTTCAGTATAAAATTGAATCGAATTTTCTACTTTCACAGTGATATTCAACTATATCTATACAGGGTGGAAAGGACACCGTCGCGAAAATGGTTACCACCCTATTCAGTACATCATTCTGAGCCCCCACTCTGTTCTCTCTCCACGCTGTTTCATACATTTTGACTATGTCAATATTGCACTTGTGTAGGAAACAGCAGATATTTTTTTAATAGCCGATGAAAAAAATTTATGACTCAGAATGATATTCTGAATACATGGTAACCGTTTTCGCGTCAGTCTCCCTTCCACCCCGTATGAACCACCTAAGAATTACTAGACTTTTCGAGCCCATTTAAAATCCGTCTCCATAGTATCACGAGAAACATAAACTATTATTTGGTAATAAAACCTCATTTTTTATCTGAGAACTCATTGCTCCATTGAGGAAAGGTCTTGAGGCTCTGGCTCAGTAAAGGAGGCGTTTCGTTAGTGTTTTTACCAAAAATACGGTAAGACGGGTGCAAATATTGTTGGCTTTCTGATGCTGCGAAAAAATTCTTCGCTTCTTGTAACTGACGTCGCGTTGGTGGGGTGTCAGTGAAGTTTCCTGAAATATCAGATTACAGGGTATAGTTTTTTTAGTTAGATTTTTAAAATATTTAATAATTTAACATCAAAAAGTGTACCTGAGTATATTAACACGAAACAGAAATCTTCGCTTAAGTTCTAACGCCAAGTAAGTCAAACATAGCAACTTTACATGACAGTGAAAAACCTGCAATCTTTATGTGTTCACTTCAAATTAGATAGAGACGTTTCTTGTTTCTAATTGGCTGAAACAACGAGTCTTCCGATTCTCTAGCAAACGGTATCAAAATGTCGGAACCGCCAAAATTGACTTACGAGGTGTTAGAACTTAAACGACGAAATGCCATACCATCAATAAACACAAATTTTATGGGATTTATATTTACGAGGAAAGTACATTTGAGAAGGCACATTTTATTCAGTAAATACTATACGACTAAGTGGGCAATATTTGTATAAATTGTGTTGTATTCACGTCCTCGAAAACGGCTCTAACGAGTTCGTTGAAAATTGCAATTTAGGGGTTTATGGGGGCGAAAAATCGATATAGTTAGCTTAGCATAGCTTTCTCTATTTTCTCCCAAACAGAGCTCGGTCGGTTTCTTAATCAATAATCGTGCTATCAACTTTTAACATAGAAACAATACAATACCTATGAAAGCTAAGAGTAGTCCTGTTGGCATAGTGTTTTTAGTTGGCTGCGGTAAACATTTTAGCCAACCGAGATCTTCATACGTTTGCCCATTCGAGGATATCAGGAAGTTATACCGCAACGTGCCGTTTGCGGCGGTGCTATTGGTCTGGAACAATCATGAGTAGGTTATTAGCTTTTTCCTTTATCCCAGTTTGTATTTTATTAACAGGAATTCGTATATTTATGAGTAATTGAAGGTTACGATTATGCCTTGTGGAAACAACAAAAACTTAGTTTATGATGCATTGACTGTGACTACTCAAATAGTAGTGGATTTGTGACTTATTAAGAACACGCGAGTAAAATTAATGTTTCGGTTTAATTCATCAAATTTTGCACAAGTCATCTAACGTTAAAAATGATAAAACTACACCACAAGACAAAATAAAATATCTATACCATACAAATACATAAAATTGAAGTGTCTGTTTGTAATATAAAATAACAGCTTTTTACTGAATGCATATGAAAATATATACGGCACTTATAACAAAAAAACATTGTTTTTCAATGTTTTTCTGTCTGTCTGTTTGTTCCGGCTAGTCTCCGAAACGGCTAGGTCGATTTTGACGGAACTTTTGTTAGCAGATAGCTAATGTTATAAGGTCTAACTTAGGCTACTTTTATTTTAGAAAAATAATTAGGGATTCCATGCAAACAACTTAAAACCGTTAAAGTTGTTATCAAAATCCGATTGAAACGGCTAATCTCCGATACGGCTGGACCGATTTTGACGGGACTTTTAGTGGCAGATAGCTGATAATAAAAGGAGTAACTAAGGCTACTTTTATTTTATAAAAATAATTAAGGTTCCGTGCAAAAAAATTAAAACCAATGGTAACAGAATCCGATTCAAAAAGGGAAGTAACATTTTTTTTTTTAATTTTCCTCGCGAACGTAGGTTAACAGGTAGGGCAACAGTTAGTTTTACATAAAATTTAGATTTGGGTATTATTTCCGACAAACCGTCCACGTTATAATTTGCCGTTTCAAAAGCTCGCATCTTGATTTATTTTATTGCATCGTCTATCGATAAAGAAAACAATAACAATGTCGTTTATTCAATAATGGTGCATTTGATAAGGCTGTAAACTGTTGTAATGGAACATTGACCTTAAACTAATAATAACAAGTTATTATTAACGCGAATTGATGCAAGTATCTAGATGTGGCATGGAAGAAAAATTATATATAATTTTATCACATTTTTATGCTTTTTGTGCTGCTCATTCGGTGTCAGTTAACTTCGTAAATGTAAGTATTTGTAATCAAATTAATCATTATTAGATTTGTTAAGTTGATACTTTAACATTTTCTAAAATATTATATCTATAATCTAGCTGTGGTTACAACTTGCAACTATAAGGCCCGCTTGCACCATGAATTGCTAAACGCGTTTAACGTCGAACGCATTTAAAACATCGTTCTTTTTCTATCAATCGTTTAAAGATGACAGGTACAAAATGATGTTCTAAATTTTAGTGATGTGCACGCGGGCCTTAGTGTTGTGTGAATGTTGAATTCGATCATCTGGTTGGAAAATGTGCTACTAGGTATACATACAGGGTGGAAGGGCCGCGCTAAAGGTTACGGTTCGGTACCATGAAATTACACCGCGCCTCGTCGTCGTGCCTCAGGGCTTTTGGATTGAATCTATCACTAAGCTAACAAGAGCGCTGCTTTTTTGTTGCCAAGTCACGTGTTTAGTTTCCTTATTATTAGTACGAATACGAACAAACTATTTAAGTTAGGTTAGGTTAGTCGAAGCCTGCCCAAGCACAGATTAATAGTTCGATGGCGCCTTGTAATGAGAAAATTTAATTAAAAATTGGAGAATCAGCAATTAGTCACTAAGGAAATATATACCAGATAAGGATTTACAGGCGCGGGTGAGCCGTAGTCACCTCGCGCCTGTATTACAACATGGGACTTCAACATAACTGGTGAAATTTGGGTGTGCCTACTATTAGGCAAGCCCGTGCCTAATAGTAGGACTTGAGGATTACAGCCTTGATGTTATGTCAATACTCCAATTTCGGAAGCAGTTATCCTGTGGACTAACTACGACAAAGAAGGCATTGAAGTTATTACTTGCCCAAAATATTCAGGACGTGTTTGTCATAAACCTTGAATTAAATACAGGGTGGACGGCACCGACGGCCAAACGCTTACCACGTGTTCAGTGCATCATTATGCCTCCTCGACATAGAAATTTTTAATCAGTAATTTAAAAAATTCTATTAATGTGCAATACCTACACGGTCTAAATGTATAGAGCAGCTGATTTAAAAATAAATACTGTTTAAATTTCTGTTACAGAATTATACAGGGTGTGTGGTGCATCGTTGCCAAATTGAATTAGCCGAATGGAGAGGTCATTTGCTATCTCTTCAGGCCCATGAACTCACTCTTGGCCACAACGGTTTTTTTTTTGTATGGGCTTAAGTATGCTATAATGGATCATAATTCTGATAAATAAAAGAACAAAATAGCTTTGTTTTATTATTTATCACAATTAGTTTTTTTTTCTATCAAACAACTACGTGACACGCAAACCTACGATTAACGCGGTTCATGTGTACCTATGAACTATAGATTTGAACTATGTACCTAGGTACGGAGACATCATTATCGATTTCAAATCTATATGTGCAGTAAATGTGTGCGTTCCTACCTGGGAAGGTAGGAACGCGCATCCTAATTAACTTGAGCATGACACGGTTTCTGGGTCAAAAAAAAAAAAAAACATTATTTATTGACCTATTTATCTATCTGTTTTCTTATATATTTTTGTTTCGCACCTTCGTTAAGTCGCTCTAGTTTATTTGATTGTTTGTTTATTTTATTTTATTATTATTATTTTTTTTTGTATGCAGATCTATTTCTCATAATTAAGTACCTATTCACTACCACCATTGACACAAAATATAAAACTGCTTCACATCCAGGACCTCACTAATTCAGGTCCAGTTGAAAACCAGCGTCGGGCACTAGTTGTCCGGCATTTTGCTGAACTGGGCCTATTTGGCGCAGCCGTGAGGCACACAGTGTCACACTATTTTTTTTTTTTTTGTTTAGATTTTAAGTTTTTTAATTTTTTGTTTTTTATTTGTTATTTTTTTTTATACTGTGTGCACTTGTGGCATGTGCCAAATAAATCTATTTTCATTATTCTTTCTAAATTAGGTTATCATGAATTATGAAATTAATATTAAGTATTTTCATTCTGAGAATTTTACATCGGTTACTAAAAAACAAAAATCAACTGATGCATACATTTTGACCGTGTAGGTGTTGAACTTTTGTAGAAAACAGCTTTTTTTTTAATAACTGATGAAACATTTCTATGTGCCCCCCGGCTCAGTATGATGTGCTGAATACGTGGTAACCGTTTTCACATCGGTGTCCCTTGCACCCCGTATAACATAGGTAACCAATATGGGTTAAGGTTTGTTGTTGGCAAGCGACCTACGCCGCGATCCGTGACAGGCTAGAAATCAGAAACAAGGCTTACTTATTGAGATATTGGCTTTTGCCCACACCTTACCGAACTCCACGCGGGCATTGCCGCGGGCATCAACTAGACTAGCTAGTGTGTAATATTAGTTTAGATTGTTAAGTCGCACCAATGTAAACAAAGCCTAAATCTAGCAATTGGGACCGCGAATCGAATAATCTAGCTCGCGGTGTAATACAATCGTACCCGCATTATACTCTGCCCTGAATATTTGGACACAAGATCTTTTTGTTGGACTTCGAACATATTGTATTTACAACAAGGCGCAGTTTATTATTATATACCTACCCCTCGTAATAATATGAGACGCAACGATAATAATAGGAGAACCACAAAATTAATAGAGTGGACGAGGTGAGCACAGTTTTTCAAGCAACAATGCAACCGAGTATGATGAAACGGCAGACGCTTACAATACGAACAAAAGGAAGCTATGTGAGCCTGAGCAGGCATGGAACTTTTCTGGATGGGTCGCGAACGTCATGCGTAGCAGTTCTCGCGGCTCATCCGCTAAGGCGACAGTAAGCTCACTACGGTGTTTATTAGTGGGTGCAATCCCCACATAACCGAGCCGTCTCCCCGGACGGTGCGGTATGCGTAAGCACATTATTCAACATTTAAAAAAAAAAAAAAAGCGTTTAGGTTTTTAAACAATCGGCGATTACTCTCCGGAAACCGATACAGTAAATAAGCGCTAAACCCCCGTAAATCTTCGGAGGCAAATCGTAGCGATTAAACAAATTAGGCCAAAGTAAGCTTTGGCCTAATTTGTTTAATCGCACGGAAAATGTTCAATTTTGATAACGCGATCCAATCGCTGTAATACGTGATTTTGTTATCGCTACCGAACACTGATAGTCGCAATATTGTATGATAATGTATTAAAATCCCCACCGATGCCAAAAGCATACCTATTTGCCCCGAATTATCTTCACACATTTTTGTGAAGTACCCTTTTACAGTAAAGTACAAATAGAAATTTTCAAAATCCATAAACAAAGGAAGTATTCAATAAAGATAGCTGTATTTACCTGCATCTCCAGCAGCAGTTTCGTACAAGTCTCCGTACTGTTACATTGATCAGTACCGGTGTGAACTACTGTGACAGCCCTCAGTCTGTATGGGAAGGATCTCAGAACACTCTGGTCTGTATTACTGGGATCCCATTGGGATCTACTCACTAATGTCAGAGGGTTTTCAACAGGTGGTAGAATATTTTCTGAAAATGAAATTGATAAGGAATAATGTAGGTGTACAAACATGTAGTAACTATGGGTTTTTGTTGCTATATTACCTTTGATGATTGTCAAAACACAAACAAAAGGAACCATATCATGGGTTTTCATAATATTCTAAAAAAAAACATATAATCAAAGACGTCATAGTTATTTGATAAGCATTTGCATATTTCATACTACCAAAGTCAACAATGATTAGATTGCAACATAGATTGTTGTGAAAATAAGCCTACGGCATTAAATTCGATTGTGTGCATTTTGTTACCTACAATTAATATGAAATTACAATTAAAATACTTACCGGAATCATTCTGTATCACAAGAAGATATATTCCAATAAAGACACCAGCGATCAAGATTATCAGCAGTAAGCTAACAATAACAGTGGTCAGTGTATTCCTCTCTGACACGGTGTGTGGGAACCGATGCAGCAGCGGAGTATTCTCTTCTGGGGTCTCCATATTTTCCTCTTCAGCCCGATTAATGTTATGCCGAGTTTCATGCTCTGCAATACATTTGTCCACTTTACCAACAATTTCACAATCTAACTCTCTCAAATCCATAGACATAATTAAAATCAGACAACACAATATTCCTAATAGCTGACAATGAGATGAACTGACTAAAGTGTTAATTGATAAGCCAGACATCCCATTGTTCAGGCTATCATCAATAAACACTGACAGGAAGTGTAAATTCCCCATAACAGAGATAAACAAAAAAGAAATCAATTACTGTTTAAACAATAAAGTGGTAACTCCACCATGATAACATTTATCTTGTGAGTGAACTATTATATTTAAATATCCACTATAACTACTACTACTATCCACTTTTAAGTAATACTGGTCATAGATACATAGTGATCAATGTGAGCAAAATCTTTTGTGTCCACTCAGGGATTTACACTGAAATGGATATGATGTCTGTTTGTTACACATTGAGTATCTCTATCTGGTCTGAATTGTGATATCATATCACTCTAAAGTATCATATTTGCTATGCATAATATAGAGCGTTTATCTATATGCCTACTACTAGATTGCATCAAAACAATAGTGATTCGTCAGTTTGTGATCAACTAGTACAGTTTAAATTAATAAAAAATTGGGTGCATGCAATGAATAAAATCCTGTTGAAATCCTATGGTATTTTATAATTTCCTGTTTGAATATTTATAACTTCAAATTATATTTCTGAATTATTCAGGTTCATGAGTAATATAAACAAAGAACTAAAAAGTTGTTCAAATAGATGTGAGGAACTTACCAACAGAATATATTGGCTGCATCTTGGAAACTGTGACTTATTTTTAATGAATAAGCATTACGAAGTGACCGGCTATTTAAAATATCGATCAATAATGAGGAACATGACTATGAGGAAAAAGTAAAAGTGTTATTATAGTTCAGGAAAACATAACTGTTTTTATTTTTAATTGTCAAAACACGAATGTCATTGTGTCAAACAGTCAGAGTTTGACAATTTGGTATAGTGATTTACTACAAAGCGAAATATTAAAGTCTAGGGTTGGAACTTGGTATTCCATAGAGGAATAAGCAATAGAAATGGCGTAGCTGGGCTTACTCCTCTGCCACAGATACAGCCTCTGTACAGATGCCAGCTAATAATGCTTACACAGTCGCAGTAATATAAGTATCGATAAAAAAGCGTCTGTCAAAATGATTTACGATGACCATCAGCGACGAAGGGGCACCAATGACGTCATACTTAATGGTCACTGGACAATACGAAACTAACCATTTGACAGTTAATTGATGAACACTCAGTCAAATGCTCATCACTATGAACTGTCAACAAAGATAAGCAACAGCACTGCAGAAGCTGGTGCTTCATTCTCGAACGATTGAAAGATAGCGGGTGTGGAGATACGCATTAACAAATTAAATACCATTTTAGGTGGTTAATTCGATACTACAGTTTAAAAGAAAAGAATCTTAAGACAAAACTGAAAAAAAAGGCAAAACTGCATTATCTTCAATGTGTACGTGTTTAATTCGTTTATGAAATTTGTAAACTGTTTGTAACTTTGACGCATAATTCTTTAATACGAAACGAATGTGTATACAAATTCTAATAAATTTCGAAATGTCGCTTGATTCAACCCCTCATTTTAAGGCCGTAAGAATGATTATTGAACACAAAAATAGCTGAATACATGGTTTGTTTATTATAGAGGATGTTAGGTAATTAATGGATAACCTTGAAAAGGATCATCGTAGAACTAAGGCCGATTCTGAAAAAAAATACCAAGTAGAACTAAAGATATTTTTTAAAATAATAATCGATGTTTTTTTACCTTTTTTTATATTCTTACACCAAGACCACCAATTAATGAATTCCATCGGTTGTTTTTATTTTTATAGTAACGAACGTTAACTGACTTGACAGATAAGCAATAAATAGTATGACTACTATGTCACGGCTATTTAAAAAAAAAACCTTGAATTACTTGAATTCTAGAGAAAAAAAAATATTATTATTTCAACAAGCTTTGGGGGTCTATAGTATAAAAAAAGTATCGAAACCAAAGTGACCAATAATTTTAAAATAATATGTGCTTAAAGCCGAAAATGAAATGTGTGTGAAATGGTGTTATTCGTTATTGTACCTAACGTGAAAAGTAAGTTATTGCTATTTATGTTCAAAAGAAGTGAAATTTGGTTAAACAAAGAAGTTTGCAATATTTGAGTACTTATTGTGCCTGATCATTGGGGTTTAAATAAAATTAATAGATGTTAGTATTGCATAGTAATAATTTAATAAAGCCTGTTTATAACCAGCTTATGCCTAATATTCGAAAAAAAAATATAATACAAATTGGTTAGTCTGTTATGGGTTGTTTTTTTTAGTGATTTTTTTGTATTTTTTTTTCTGATTATGCATTAGTTTTATGATGACACATTTCATGGTTATCCATTAATTACCGGACCGCCTATATATTTAAAAGTATATGGTCTTACGGCCAGTGTACTTTGGCAGAGAATGAGTCCAGATGCTAACTCTAAAGCTTTTTACTCTATGATTACGCTTCACGATGTCTAACTTTTCAGTTCTTGGATTTATTATCTGTAGCTTTACTACGGCGATACAGTGACTTCGTTTCCTTTTATTGATTTTAATAGCCCAGAAAATAAAACTAGTGTGTATTCTTCATTTAATATTTATAAACTAAACTGTGTCATCTACTTGTTGACCAAAGTATAGGAATTATGAGAGTCCAAACAAAAATCAAGTTGTTACCCTGACCCTCCGTAGTCAGAGTCAAGTTGGACAGATTTATTTGCAAGAAATTGTCGATACGCTGTTCATTAATCTACTGCGTTTGATGTATGAACATTAGAAAGCACGATTGATTATGACGATCGATTTCAGTGTTCTTCACGTGAACCTAGTTGAAGAACTTCAGTTTTAGCATCTACCCGGCTGAGACGATTACAAGAGATCGTCGGCGTTTATATGGCAGTACCTATTATAATCACACTTTTCATATAACTATATCCTCAGTGCAGTTTTTCTTGTAGTTGTTGTGACGAAGCCCTGCTATTTGTCACGGTAAGTTTAAAGTAATGCTACTGTCCTTACTTCTAGAGATATTATAGTAAAAAGTGATGTTAGTGCCTCACTTTCTGTGGGCCTGAGAATAGAATTAAGTAAATAAAGAAGTAATTGTATTGTGTAGTAGTAGTAATTGAAGTTGAATAAGTGTTTGTGACTATTTGTCTTAGCTTTCTAGCGAATAAGTAATCTGCTCTGCTTGCTATTTCCAAACACAGGCTATTTCAGTGGTGTATGTTTTAAAATTTGGGTTTTCATCTTCACAAAGCTTTAATATAATATATTTACCTAGAGTAAATGAAATAAGTATCTAAGACCTGCTAAGAAGACAAAACAAAACATTAACTACTAATTTAAATATGTTAAGATGGGTATGAAAATAAAATAAGTTTAATATAAGTGAATAATGTTCAGGGCAACTTAAAAATACACATTTATTGTAACCAGCTTGAATGTAGCGCTCGCCAGACACTGTTGCATTCGGACATTTCTAACAAACAAACCAGGTCAACCAGGTTAGGTCAGACTTGGTCACAGTTTCAATTATATTGAAATGATCAGATCAGATACTTATAACTCATTGTGTTTAAGATAATGTGCAGTATGAAAATTTTCGATGTAGGGGGATGAATGATGTACTGAATATCACGTAACTGTTTGTGCGTTGGTGTCCTTTCCACCCTGTATAAAATTTAATAGTTTTTTCATAATATGGGGGAAGACAAAACAACAGCATACCTCATAGTTCTTACTCAATCAATACCCACTGTGTTACTTACGGTTTGTCCATGATCATTATAATATCTTACCATAAATGATGGTTAATGCGCTGGTTGCAAGCATTGCTTCTTCATTGTTACCAAAGCCTGCTCTCTTTTTGTTGCATTTTGGCAATATGTATGAGTTTTAACTATTAATCGATAGTGTGCGTTTTTCTTGCTCTGCAAATTTTTGCTTTCTTAATAATATTATATGCATTTTGCTAAGTGTACTTTATTGTTTTAATTTGCTGGCTGTTGAATGTGCGGAAATACTGTAACAATAATATTACAACCATTTTTATATAAATATTTAGACAATTCCTACAAAATATCATGATATTTCCAGGATTGTAGAAGCATTCAATGATACGAGAATTCTATGACAGTTCCGATGATGATGATATGGAAAATCAGTATCCGATAGATCCAGAATGCTTGGTTCTGACTCGGCCTGACTGCGACATGCATAACCGGTGCTGTGGTGGTAAAGCGTGGTGCATAAAGGTAAGCAACATTCAATTATAAATAAAATTCATGAAAAAAAAAGAATATGTTGAGAAATAACACATGATAATGATGATATCATTTTAAATGTTTGCAGGATATTTGTGGCATTATATGTGCCGTGTTAACATGGCTGCTGATACTGTACGCGGAGTTTGTCGTGATGATGGTGATGCTTCTGCCTGGTCTGTCCACATACCCAGTCTACAGCTACATCAACATATTTATCTTCCAAAGCCTGGCATTCCTTGCGTTTGCGTCGCACCTTAGGACCATGTTCACGGATCCAGTAAGTACTAAATGTATTTTTTTGTAAGAAGCACACAAGTTGCAAACAAAAACAATATGCTACCTCATTGTAAACGTTTCTGTCTGACAATACACTTGTTGCAGATTGGACATCAAATCTTGGTTGATTACAGTTACATTTGTATAGATGTTTAATAAACTTTGATTAATGCAATTTAAAAAATTATGTTTAAATGTACAACTAAACATTACATAATTATATTTATAGATATTTGATGTTTGTTATAGGGTGCTGTTCCAAAGGGGAATGCTACAAAGGAAATGATTAAGCAGATGAGTTTCCGTGAGGGTCAGGTGATATTCAAGTGCACCAAGTGCTGCAGCATCAAGCCAGAACGGGCTCATCATTGCTCAGTATGTCAGCGCTGCATCCGGAAGATGGATCATCATTGTCCATGGGTTAACAACTGTGTTGGCGAGAACAACCAGAAATATTTTGTGTTGTTTACTGTAAGTAACTAATTATTTATGAAATATCATAAATTATTAATTTAATTAAATAATTTTTTATTTTTTTTATTAATCTTTTATTAAATAATACAGACTAGCAGTCTCAAATGCAGGTCCAATGTTATGACTGATGTAATCAACAAAAAAATTAAGTATTATTAAAACATACATTAACCGCCTATAACATTGCCATTGCTGAGACCTAGGCCTGCTCTCTGTGGAAGGCGATAGGCCATAATCCACCACGCGAGTCCAATGCGGGTTTCACATGTAGTCATGTATTCGAATTTCTGTTTCTAGAGACTTGCAGGTTTCCTACGTTTACCTTCACCGTTTTGGTGATGGATTCATTTACACAACGTAAAATGCCTGCTTGGGTTCGAACCCACGCCTTACAACTCATAAGCCCGGCCCAATACCACTAGGCCACCACTGATCCCACTATTGATAAAACTCATTCCAAATATGTGCTTTAACATCGTTACCGCGCATTAGCCATTCGTTAATCAGAAATCCATAGACCTACGCTTAACATTTATCGATCTTATCAACTTTAATCGTCAATATCAAATTCAATAAATCTTATTTCCGATGTATCCTTGTTATCTCATTAATGATGATAACTTCATTCTTTTTTATGTTCCTGACCTTTGCACATTATACTTCAATCGTATTTTTTTTAAATAACCTTTTATTAAGGATGACTTAAAGAAAAATCAATAAACTATAAAAACGTGAAAAAAAACTGCCCGACCGATTTTATTCAACCTAACTCACTGGTACCTTGCGTACCTTTTATTGATTATTGGTTTATTTGTTTACTACAGTTCTACATAGCGGCGATATCTATCCACGCGGTGGGTCTGGCGGTGTACCAGTTCGTGACGTGCATTCGGCACGAGTGGCGCGACTGCAGCGCCTACTCGCCGCCCGCCACTGTCGTGCTACTCCTGTTCCTCATCGCGGAAGCGCTACTATTCGCCATTTTCACCGCTGTCATGCTTGGCACTCAGTTACACGCTATATGGAACGATGAAACCGTGAGTATTAATTATTTAAATCGATATCGATTGGCTCTATTCATGTAACTCGTTAACTCGCACGCCACTTTATTGATTATATACATACATATAAACGTTTTTTATAAAACGGAGAACAGTGAATAATATACAACCACGTTACATCTTTTCGAACATTTTGCAGGGTATCGAGCAACTGAAAAAGGAGCAGGCGCGATGGGTTCGCAAGTCTCGGTGGAAGAGCATACAGTCGGTGTTTGGCAGGTTCTCTATACTTTGGTTCTCGCCCTTCACTCAGCCTTCGCCCAAGACGAAACTGGAAAGCTACCTGTACAGTGTTTAGATATGATATTGCAGGCTCACCACATTCATCCATAGTTTCAGTGTGACATGCATCCACTCTCGTCTCGATGTATGAATATTTATAATCATTGTAGCCATCATATTAGAAATCAATCTAAATGTTCTGACCAAGTAGCACCCATGGTGTCATATAGAGTTGGTTTCGACACGACATTTCAAGCAAATCTTAATGTAATTGAGTCACTCTTGTCTCACTATGATTGACTGACTGACAACGGAATTTGTAGAGTGTATAGATAGTTAGGAACCAAACGTCTGCATTTACTAATTTAATGTTACAAATATTTATCACAAATGTCTGATTATGTGTGGGAAGTTATTCTGAAATAGTTAAGTTATATAATAGCAATTGGGTAAGAAAGTAACGTACGTTTAGGGATATTTCCCGTAGTAGTTGAGGCATTAAACATTACGATCAAAACTCGTGTTTATCAAATAATACGCTTATATCTGTCTCGTTCGGAAACGTTTTAAAATTTACCATCTAATTGTAGGCCTCGATGTTGTACTAAATTTTTGAATAAATAAAAATATTGTTTATCAAGATCATCATAGATCTCTTAACTATAATAATGGTATTAAGTTCTTGTGCTATGATAAAAGTTCAAATCACAAATTATTATTAATTAAGTTAGCATACGTCTATCTATGCAATAAAATTAATGCTTTTATCTTTAATAGATATTTGCTTTCGGAGTGTATGTATGTCATGTAACAAAGTTACTATATGAGTCTAGTGTAGGACCAATGACGTGATAGATCTCTCTAAGCTCAGTTGTGATGATGTCTCACTCGAAGGAACGTTGGTTTGCATGAAATCAGATATTTGCCTTAACTATACAAGTCTCACGACGCGACGTTGAGAACCATTTACAGACTGGTCACTAATTGGTCTTTGATTTAATTCCGTATAAAGTTTTCAAGTAAATTATTGTTATTGCGTAATCATGATTAGTATTAATTTAAAATTGAGTTGATTGTGATTGTATTTATTTCGTTGTAATGATTTCGTTTATTATTTTTGTTATGGTAATGTGGAGTTTATTTCTTAAGTATAGGTCAATTACGGCCGCGGGAACAAACACTCGATAGTTATATTTATTTTAGTTCTTGGTTTTAATGGAACAATAACAGTGAAAAGTAGGTTGCAACACAGTTGTGATCTTAGGTCTAATCTAACCATGATCCGGAAGTAAGGAATATTGCTGCGCTAGATGTACAGCAATAGTGGGCTTGTATATCAATCAGATAGACTTAACTTGTTATAACTATTGATAGGGCAGGTTGACGTGTAAATTATTTGAGCAAAAAAGTTGACACATTTGTCGTGATTACATATTTTCTTAAATCGAATGTAATTGGAATAATAACGTTCTGAAATAGCGCTT
Source organism: Noctua janthina (assembly GCA_963576755.1). Classification (NCBI taxonomy): domain Eukaryota; kingdom Metazoa; phylum Arthropoda; class Insecta; order Lepidoptera; family Noctuidae; genus Noctua; species Noctua janthina. The sequence goes on along the minus strand of OY755050.1, from coordinate 13,590,128 downwards.
ATCAGACGGTTTATTAGCAATTCACACACCACTAATAGGGATTGTATTGATTCTGATGACTGCATAATAATTTAGTAGTAAGGGTCTATTATTGGTGGTTCGCATGTTGACGAACGATTAACTTTGCAATAATTAAGTGCTGAATGTTGTTAATTACTATGTGTTAGCTAAGACATTAATTTTTGGGAAACAAATCTCTGATGGCTTTAAAATTATTTAAATATCAACATTACGTTAGAGCCGACAATGAATGTCTGAATCAAATATTGTGTATAATCATTTAAATTATAAATTGACTTGCAGAGATAAACATTATGAACATCAATCGTCAATATTTCAGCTACTGTTGAATATGGGCCTAAAAGCTATGAAATAATTCTAAGCTGAGTCGATTAGCACCCGTCTGCTGCTTTTCATCTATAAAGATATCAGTTCTACCGAACCTAAACACCTCGTGGATTAGGAACGGTCTTCAAAATCGCAAATCGGTCGCAAATGCATTTCAGAGCATATTCTGCAATGCATCTTTTCTTAGGCGTTCCTCGCCCTCGCCATCTCGTCGATTCTAATATATCAAAATATCTGTGGCGAATATTTCGGTAATAAACTTTGTTAGTTAGCTTAGTGGCCATTTAAAGCAATATAGAGGTCTAAAAATCTAAATACTAACTTTATTAATTTAAGTATTGTCGCTCCGGCTATTCAGATGCGCTTGGTGTTCTGTATAAAACACAATATGTTACATAAGAACTTTTATCAAACGTCTGCGTCTTTTAGTTCACAAGATCGTTCCTCTTAGTAGCTCGCGGTAGTGGGTATTGTTTTGTTATCATACAGACTGATTACATGGCACTCATCACAGAATTAATTTATCATCATCTTCTTCAACCTGTTGCTAAGTGTAGGTGTCTTCCAAATCTCTCCACTGTTGACGGGTTTATCATCATATTATAATGAAATAGAGTGGAGACATTTTTACAAATAGCTTTGCGATTGTTTTTGTTCGTGTTGACTGTTACTGTCTGCCACTTTTATTGCCTTAATTCTATCACTAATTAGCGAGTGCATACATTTTAATTATTTATCCGTATAAGTACCAGAGGCGAAGAATCAGTCATTATAAAACTTGTGCGGGTTTGTCACTATTACTTAAACTGTACCTTTTAAATAAACTCTCGGCTTACGTCATTGCGTTAGTAATGTAAAATACCTGTTATTTAACTACATATTTCGTATTCGAAAATATTTTTAGTAATGTAAGTTTTATTCTCTATATTTGATGAAAGCAACATTATGAAATCTATTAATAATGCAGTTTGTAGCAATAAAAATAAACCAATATATTTTTAAAAGTATTGGATATCTTAACCATTTAAGAGTTGGTGTATTAGGTATACACGTATAAACGTCAGGATTTAGTGGAATATCACTATATTAAATGTTGTCGTAAACCGTAAAAAACAGTACCTTTGTAAGAGATGATTTAAAGTAAAGAAAAGTGAAGTCGTAGCTCACGTCGTACGATGCACAGAATACAACATTCACAGAACGATCGGTTCTGACATTGTGTCTTATTTTTTAAATATTTAAAGGTTAACACCAAGTAGTAGCCCGCTGTGGAATATTTTCGTTAGAAAGCTAGTGTAGCACGTAATTTAAAATTTCTGGTATTGATAGCAATGCGTTGTGTGACGCGACGTTAGCAAGAACTGTCGGAGCGTAGTGGCAGTCTGAACGCAGCAGTCATAGGCGGGCTGAGAGTAGCTATGCAAATAACAATAGGCTTATGTGATCATCCATTAATAGGCTGAAATGATTGATGGTTCCGTTGTAAATATCTAAAATATCGCCGAGAAAGCCCGAAAGTCTTACTCTAAACGATTACATTTAAGTCCTTATTATCGGTACTTCCACAGGTTCAAGGAATTAGCATAGCAAAATAGGTGTAACTATTTTCATATTAATATTCACAGTAGTATCTATTTATAATTGCGTTGTGTTACATAATGAACAAATTATTTAGCTTCTTAGTATTTAATACCAATCTTAATGATACTTAAATGCAAAAGATAACGTGAGTGAAACATTCTAAAACCCAATGTGTTATTTTATGAAATGTCTTAAACAAGGTTTCGTGTACTCTTAATATTTAATTATTATGTGATCTTTAAATAACACCAATACTTAACATTATTTACGGCTGCGAATTTGATATAAGTGTAAACAAAAGTGAAAATATCAATCATGATATTACGATATTTAATTATAATATTGATGTAATTATCTGGTTGTTAGTAATGTTTAACTCAGATGTAACAGATTATACAAACATTCAACATTGTGCCTCTACGAAAGCTATCTCTCATAACAAAGTAAACTAGATGTACATTATTTTTATAGTAGAACTGTTCGTAGTTGGTTCACTGGAAAGTTAGTTCGGAGCATCTGTGAAATCATTTGATTTACCATGTATTTAATATTCCATGTAATATACCATAGTCAGCTACTTAGTAAGGGCCCTTGCACCACCATACATACCATGCTGTCTTGATTTTTATTATTTCTAAGATATTTTGTGTTGCATGGGTTTTGTTGATATTATATAAGTAAATCTAACTAGAGCTAACTATAATAATCATGTTGTGTTAACGCCGTCGACCACTTGTCCAGTATTATACTATTTATTGTTTCTTATAGGCAATAGTAAACAAGGTGCAAGATGGCCTAAATACTGATTTATGACACGTTGCTTTATGTCATAAAGCTATTCTTACTCTAAGCATAAAATACATGATATATTTTTTCGATCGTATTAATGATATTTACGTAGGAACGATTAGGGTACATTTTGTTTTGTATATATACCTATGAGGTTTAGAGTTATATGGTCAGCTTGTCGTACATTGTGGTGACGTGATGTTCACACGGCGTGGACCGCGTCACCCTTGACCTAGTGTCCGCGTTGTACAATACACTAGCTTTCAATGAGCTCCATTTTGACACCAAGCAGCTGCCTCGCCTGCACCAAGTTTTGATCTGCAACCCATAGTTCGGTAGAATTTGTAGTGATCAACGTTTTATGCTGTCTCTACGTAAGTCGACTCTACGCTACATTTTTCTGTCTCATATTGGGATACAATGACCCCGCGAACAACAACGGTCTGTCAAGTGCGCGATAGTTTCTGTTCAATATTCTGTCTTGTTCTGCTTTATACAATCAGAAATATACAATTGCTAGATTAGTGTGTTATATAATTATAAATTGACGATTCTCGGTCGACCGTGTCTTGTCCAAAATAATGGAATTGTGGATCTACAAATTCGAAATCAAAAAGGTCTGAAAATCTAAATTTTTAGAGCGTATCATAATTTGCGAATCCAATTTATGCATAGCAATATGTTTCCAATATTAAAGCGTGCGTTTCACCAGTTGTGACTTGTAATCGTCACTAAGCGTTACCTAATTTGACCGTGACTGGTGTTACGTAACTCTAAACTGTGTTATTTAACTGTCAAGGTTTACAATATGTGCCTTAAAATTATGGACAAAAAATACTTTAAAAAAGAAGCAAGTTTTAAAAGCATATTTACTTGAGAATGACACGACTTGTACGTCGATCGATCAACGATTCGTTACACCTTATAAATTATTGGCGAAGAGTAGCTGCTGAATCTCACTATCGTACGAACTAGACATGTATTGTTGATCATTGTATTTTGGTCAACACTTCTAAACACGCATAAAGAAAGACGTAGAGTAGAACCGACAAGAACCCAGTATGTATCTTAGTTTATTATTTCCACTGCCTTTACTAAACGAAAGTATATTTTGCAGTCATTGAAGTAAATCTATCTATTTATAATGTTTCGAAGTTTAAGTAACAACATTTTGCTAAAAGACAATGCATCATATAATTATTATTCCTATTAGTAATTTAATTGCTAATCACAGACATTCTATAAAAATATGTAGAACTAAAATAGTAAACCATTTTGAAATATCCTATAGTCTCCTAAATGTCATTTTGTCTATAATTATAATAAGTTTTCGAGGGAATTTATTTTCATTAAAGATAAAATGTGGGATGAGACGTGCGTTTTTATTTTCAAATCCTAAATTGTCGGCCCTTTTGCCGAGCACTACCTCGATATACCTACATACAAGTGTTATTTGTGAGCCATGCACATATGTCCTAGTACAGTTGCGTATGAAAAGATGTTAGCGTATATGAGCAGTGATGCAGTGGTCGGGGCCAGCAGTGTGCGGGCGGTGCGCGCGCCGTCGTCGTCGCCAGTACTCAGGTGTGCAACAAACGCGCGAAGGGAAAGTATTGTGTTGCGGAACCGCGCGCGTCACGCCCCGCCTGTTACACTTCTCGGATTTTAGCATGAGCTGCTCGGCCTCAAGGTGATCGACTGTGCCCGCCCGTTGTCGAAACCACACCGGTCTCATTCAATACGTTATTACTGCGACCTACCCGTCTGCCATTGCGCAATTAACACCGTCCAGGTGATCTGTTCGTAATTCATTGGCGTCGCTAGTCATCATAGTACGTAATGTTTTTTTTAACTGTATTTTTAGTTTAACTGTTGTGTAGACACTGTGCGGTTGTTCCAGATGCGGCTAACATTCTGTACGATATGTGTTTTGACGACGGTGGTGCTATCTGTGTGCCGTCCGTACGACCCAGAAGACGACGGCTTGAAGGATGTGCTGCCCTCTAGCGGGCAGTTCGAGGCGTTCTACCCGCGCGAGGCGCACGGCATTCCGAACGGCTCGTCGCGGCCTGCACATGGCCACGGTAGTTTCTACAAGCACCGCAACCCGGCGCTAGTCGACGTGAAAAATGCAGCCGCTTATGGTTTCCGCTTTGACGGCATGAGGAGATTCAATTTTGATGAGTGAAAGGTCAGCGTAAATACCTATGTTCTTACAATTTTCTTTCTTTTGTAAATTGTCTTGGAATTTAGAATTGACATGTGAAAATTAGTTTTTTGTTTTCAAATAAAGTTTTTCTTTTGTCTTAAACGTTTCTTTTATTAAATAGCCTTTATTAATTGATTTTAATGAGTAACTCCGAATAAACTTTACCACACATGACCTTTGTCCTCTGTATCTTTACATAGTATAAAACAAAGTCGCTCCCGCTGTCTGTACGCTTAGATCTTTTAAACTACGCAACGGATTTTAATGCAGTTTTCAGCAATAGATAGAGTGATTCAAGAGGAAGGTTTAGATGTATGTGTGTATCTACATTGGACCCGTGCGAAGCCTGGGCGGGTCGCTACTATACTATAAACGCTACTAAGAACGCCCGAGCAATGGCAAATTGTCTGCGTCATGGAGCACTCTAAAAGTCTAAACCCCCTGACAACTTCAACGATTCATCAGAAAACCTTCCACTTGTACGACTTGCCGTGGGCCACTTATAAATCTCTAAACAGACTTCGAACCCAAGTCGGCCGGAGCAAAGACAATCTCTGCGGATGGGGGTTCATGGACGGCTCAGACCTCAAAGTACAGATGCTTCGTCTCCCCATGAACAATGGACCACCTTCCATCTTGAACTGCATGCCCTATCACCTGCACTCTTGATGATTTATTTACTGCATTAGTGAGCGGGGTTCGCGTGGCTGAGTTTTGAGCTAAACATATTCAAAGTTTTTCCATCGATACACTAAGAAGAAGATCAGGGAACACTGATTTAAGTATATTAAAGGATCACTCTGTATAAATGAAGAGAAGAAATTTTTGACGACTAAAATTGGAAAAATGAATAGGTTAGAAAGAAGTTGAAAACCGAGGTCTGTAATATACTTCTAGGAACCGACCTACCTATTAAATACCGTACCGCGCTGAACTCAAACAAATAGAGAACAGGACAGGAAGGTCCTGATGATGAATTTGAAGGTAATAAAAATCGTTGTTGGTGGTTAGCAAAGATCCTCTTCACATGGAAGTAAATAATAGAAGGCAGGGCAACTATGGCACTACATGTAAAAGATAGAAGATTTATTGGAATAAATTATGCCTTTTAGAGATGCGTGACCGTTAAAATCAGGAGAACAAGTACTGGATCAACGTATTTCGTACTTTTATGCAAGTCCAAATTACATTCAGCGGCACGGAAAGTAGCCCATGCTTGTTATGTGGTTTATTATCAAAATGAAACACGAAACAGGGTTTTTTGTTGTAAAAATTTAATGTTTATTCGACTCTTAAATGTTTGATTTATTATGATGATGAATTATTAATTAAAAAAAGAATTAAAATTAAATTTACAAAATAAGTTGTTAAAATTAATAGCCGGTATTTCCACCCCTGGTCCTGATGATCGTATGCGATCAGGCATTCTGTGTATTAATGGTATTTCTTCCCAGGCGGCCACCACAGTGGTTTTCAACTGACTGATAGTCTGTGGAGGGTTGGGGCTGGATCTGATCCGTCTTTTAAGCATCTCCCAAGCATATTCTATAGGATTTATGTCTGGGCTTCGTGCTGGTCACACCAATTTTGTAATTCTCACTCCGTTGCGGGAATGATTAGGCTCATTCACGCAACGTGCGGAAATCTTCGCTAACGTAAAACGTTTTCTTGGAGGATTTCTTCAATATATCGCACTGCTATTAGATGACCTGCAACTACTGTCAACACTGTGCGTGCGTCTAAAAAGATCCCTCCCCAAATCATAACTGACCCCCCATAGAAACTAACGGTATGCCATATGTATGTATGTTAGTGATTATCAGAAACCTCTCCCCTTCTCCACACACGATCGCGGCCATCTGGGTCTCAGTCAGTCAGTCCACGGAACTTTACGCCAATGCTTGTGAGTGGAATTTTGGTGTTCGCGCGCGAACTGAAGTCAAGCTAAGCGATGGTGCCGGAGCAGTTCTGAACCTCAAGCACGAAAACCCCGTTCCTCTGTTCTCCTTCTTATCGATCGCTCATTTACGTTGACCCCTCTTGCCGTTTGTAGCCGCTGCTGTATTTCAACCGTCGTAAGGAACCAATTTCTCAGAATTGCGAAAGTGATAAATCGGTAATTTAGCTCTGATGTACCAACCTGTACCTAATACCGCAACTTCCTGGTCTCCTTGTGTAGAAGAAGATCTGGTCGTAACTTCAGGCGTGCCTGAGAGTTGTACGCGGTACATTTAAAGTTTCAGCAATCTCTAGCTGCGTTCGCCCCTGACTCCGAAGCGACACAGTTTAAGCAACTTGAGCTGAAGTTAGGGGTATTGTGAAATTAACCAAAGTATAATAAGTACCGTGTATGAGACGCAATACCGCCTGTTGGCCGTTTGTTTATGTTTGGGCCACATTCCTTGCTGCTAAGTCAGCTGAGTGTATGACAAGCATAGTACGACTACAACCCGTATTGATTGTCAAATTCTAAATTATCGCGGCCGAAGCCGCGGTCAAAAGCTTGTTATTAAATAAAAACCTTGACACATATTGTCCATAAATTTTAACGTTAAACATCGACCAGTGCGGCTTTTATTATTTGCCACGAGGCCTTCAGTGGTGTTGTTGTAATAATTATTAGAACAACACCTCTCCTAATTTAGAATTTGACAATCAATTCGGATTGTACTCGTACTATGCTGGTAATAATATGATTCAATCATGATTCGAAAGACTTGTGGCGCCATCTATTATCATAAGAACGTTATTGTTGTTTTCTTTGTGAACATTACTTTTTCGGGAAGAAAGATACCCTATGTCCGTTTCTGTACACCTGACAACGTATTTGCGAAATTTCAGGATAATCGGTTCAGTGGTATAAGCATGAAAAAGTAACAAACAAACAAACTTAGTCTCGCATTTATAATATTAGTATATAAGTACATTTATGGAAGTATGAATTATTGTACTTTTATTTAGTTTAAGGAAATATTTGTTATATTTCACTTAAATACTCATTATATACCTAAAATTATATTTGCATGCCCTGAATGGCCAAAACCACTAATGTTAAAAACCTGTATTTTAATCAAATAAATTATTCTTAGGCAACGTCTGCCGTTGCAGGTCCACGGTGGCCCCTCTGTGGCTTGGACAGCAAGTTACGCCGTTGTCTAAATTACCTGCTGTTATTTGTGGATCTTTGGTATTCGTCATGCGAAGTCAGAAGCCCGAACTCTGACATCCAGTCTTACAAAGGAGTATCGTGTTACCCAGTAAAGAGTTGTATGACGACCATATAAAATTCAGCTGCATCCGTTTAGACTGAAAGCCGATGCTGACAATAACGCCAATGCCTCGGATTTTTATAAAAAAATGTGGAATGTGAAACTCAGTTAATTATTAAACATTCTTGCAGTACAAAATTATGCTAGAAATACATAAATATAGTAATTGTAAATGAAAATCTAAAAGAAATGTTCCAAAAATGCTACAAAGGTCGTGAAGGATTTGAACCTCCGACTACTTACTTCATGATGGGAGTTGAAGCGATCTGACCACTGAACTACCGAGCCTTGATGAAAGTCTTCGAAATAGGGGTCCCTATTCGAGATAAACCGAGGAAAACGAAGCATTTTAAAATCTAGGATCGAGGCTGTAAAGTCTAAATGTCAACGTACTCGTCTGATGTAGTCTACATCACAGGTATTGGCTTAAAAAACCTTGGCGACGACTTGTAACCTAAAGAAGTTATCAGTTTCAGTTTTATAACTACAATGTATGCAGGTAAAATGTTAAATAAACTATTTTTTGCAAAAAAAACGACTTCGAAAGTCCAGTCTCATTAAATGGTCCTTAAGAAATCGCCAATACGCCTGAATAATATTTCCTAGAAATCTGAAAAGGGTATTTCCAAAGATAACTCCAGTGTTTAATTTTGTTTATTTTGCCGTTTCTGTTAGTTTTTTTTTGTGTTTTGTTTTACTGTATGCTTTTATTTTCAATAATATTTGTACGCCTTCACGGCAAAACATAGCGCCCATTTAATTAACCTAAGACCTTTATGTAATACCTATGTTTCACAAATAAATATTCTGATTCTGATTCTGATTCTGACCTTTTGTAGATGGGGTAAACAAAACATAGGCTTTTCAGATCTGCTTTTCAATATTCAAGTTTTCATTCAAGTCGAACATCGCGTCGCGTCCCCTTAAAAACATTACCTTCCTTTTCTGCTCTGTCGTAGTCGGGTAAAAAAAATACTCGTTAAGATAGAGTCTCCAATGCATTTCCGGCGGCACAAGTGGGCCTTGCACATGCGCGAGGAAGCCAGCCGCTGGTTGCTGCCGGAGCTCGGGTCATTTGATTGGCTGGTGAAATTAAATACAAGCCGGGTATTGATTTATGACCGTCTGCTCGGGTTTTAGTATGGATTATGATGCGCGAGACATGGCGATAAGATTGTGCAAACGATTTATAAATAATTATATGCATATAACGTTGTTTAAAGCATATTGTCAAAGCTTTTATACGGGAAATTTGTGGGTCAAGCACACCAAAAGATCGCTGGATGTCCTGCGCGTCCAATATAACAACATCTTCAGGATGATGTTGGGGCTGCCTCGTTTCTGTAGTGCATCGGGGATGTTCGCGCTGTATCGAACTGATGGCTTTTATGCCGTCATTCGCAAGAAAACTGTTTCCCTGATCTGCAGAATGCGAGTCAGCTGCAACGGAATTCTGAAGACTTTCGCTGACAGGATCTCTTCTCCATTATGGGTGACGCTTATTAAGAGGGTGATTTGAATTGTTTTAGATTTATAGATTTATTTTATTTTTATTTTTATTTGAATGTCTAATGTTTAATTTATCTTATTTTATTTGATTGTTTTGTTTTATCTTTTTAATTTTGCAGGAATTTTAATTGTATCTTATTTTAATTCTGATTTTAATGTTAATTTTAATTTTGATAGTAATTTTTATTTTTAATCCTGATTTCAGTTCAATGTTAATTTAATTTAATTTTAATTTCAGTGTATGGATCGAGTTATCTGAATTAAATGAATTTTTTTTTTTTTTTTTTTTTTATAATAAGATAACAGGATTAACTCGGATGATTATTAAGACATTAACTTCCTTTAGAATCCGATACAGTAGGTTTATGGCCTTTATTGAGACTTACTAATTTCACCCCTGCTTAACACTTTGGTTAATACTTTGGCGTGTTATGTTATGTTACATAATATGTAGCTAGTGTAGGTAGCTAAGTCTTGTGATAATCTTGCATATCCGTTGGATCCTACCATCTTGGAGGAAATTAAATGTTCGTTCGACTCCTTACTTTTGGTATGCCGATAGTATTAATCTCAATCCTGTGTTCATTGTTTTGGGCCGATTTCAATTGACTTCCTGTTTTAAATCGGTTCAATTATTTACTTAACTAGAACTTTAGGACCGTTACGAGTTTTTTTGATAAACGTAGTGTCACTTTGTTGATTTCTCCCATTTAAGTCTTCACGCTTGGGGTAGCAAGGGAAGTGAAGGCAGAGCAAGGGGAGCTTCTCAGCCTGGTCGAGTTGGCTTGATAATGAACACGTCACAACGATTCGATACGAGTGTCAGCCGCATCCTTCCTATTGCCATTACGTGGTCAGCAGACCGCGAGCGCCGCGCTTTTATACAAAACGCTGTTTTAGAACTCTGTGAGACTGAACAACCGTCTTTTGTCTAAATATTGATAAAGGGTTGATTGATTTTCGCCTTTTTTAACCCCCAACACAACAAGAGGGGTGTTATAAGTTTGACCGCAATGTGTGTGTGTGCCTGTCTCTGGCACCGTAGCTCTTAAACGAGTGAACCGATTTGGATGCAGTTTTTTTATTTGAAAGTTTCTTGGCGATGGTTCTTAGACATGTTATATCGGTGCAGCCATTTACTAGTTATGGGGGATGAAAGTGTTTGTGAAAAATCTAATATTTTCAAATATACCCAAGTGTGGTATATAAATTAAATGTACACTACTATTAAAATTACTTTATACTGTGGCATTTTGATTTTTGTCGCAAAATAAAAAAAGCAGTCTGTAAAATTATGATTTTAAACAGTACCACATCAACTATATTTAAATACAACCGAAATAAAACGATTTTCGAATATACATAATAGTTCTAAAAGCCGAAAAGACGAACGCATCCGCCGCAACCGCACTCAACGGTACTGTTGTCGGTGAGCGTAAGGGTACAATTTCCATAAGGATTACATGTGATTCCGGTAGGTTTGTTTAATCTTTTGTGAAATTATTGTTAAGTAGTTATCAATAAAAAAAAATGTTCTTCAGAAGGGTCAGGTCCGTAGTAGGTAGGTACTCGCAACCGGCGTGCGTGTATGACCAGATGTATGAACATGGAGGAGGCAAAAGGAGTACGTAAGGACCGTAGCAGGTGGCGTTCTGTGGTTACTGCCAACCCCCATGCGAAAAAGGCGTGAGTGTATGTATGTATAAAGTTATCAACACGTGTTTTGTAGCTATTTTGAGTTAATATAAAGCATTTTTTAAGAGATATGGTGGATTTTATGACTGCTGTCATTGTCTTCACCGATCTGAAGCGGTGAAACTAATGTATTTCCGTGCATTATGAAGGAATAAGAGAAAATCAGCCCGAAATGCTTCACTTTTATTCTTATTTTCAACTGTGATTAAATTCACTTATAATACGTAATCAAATAAGTTTAGTAATGAACGCATATTATTATGACGCAATAACGGTAAAAATGTGTTTTAAGAGTAAAAGTCTTAAAATCGAGTCTGAAATAATTATTCTATTTATAGTTACGTATTGACGGACGGTATGCAACCGAAATTATTTTTTTATGTTCTTAAAGCAGCACATTAAAATCACCAATTGATATCAATGTTATGCATTCAATCGTTAGGAATATTAACTTCCATTCTATTTAGTTTAATTAAAAATATTTAATTGAAACCATGTTTTGGCACCCGTAATTAAAAGTTCACGTTTTTTTCACGTATCTTCCTTATTCTGGTATATCCAAAGTATAGTAATAAAGAGAGGAGAAACAGATACCTACTTGAATCAGAAAATATTTATGCTAAGTATGATTTTAAGTCGGTATTAATATTTTAAGTTTTAACGTAAAAACGTATGTACTCCGATGATAGCACGGAATTACCTACGCAATATATAGTATACAACGATTTCCGAAATTAAGTCAAGAGCCAAATTTCAGCATGGAATTAGTAACAAAATCGAGGTCTGCAAAATAACGACTATTTCCAGACTCTATAGAATAGAGAATTTCCATTCCAAGCAGTCACTTTCTTACTTTTTCTGAAAACCATCCTGAAAGTAGAAAATGCCTAAATATGCTGTGATATGGTACATTTAGTACAAACCTTAAGTAGGTATTTAGATACCTTTGTACTTAGGTATACTTGGCTAAATAAGCGGTTAATTTGCCGCATCTTCACTGTTGACTGAAGTCAATTACGTATCATCCATAAATCAAAGTTATTGAATGAGTACTCGTTCACTTAGAATAGATAATCTGATCAATTTCCCCACGTCAAGTTTATGCACTTAATAATAGTCTGTGCCTATTATACTCTCAGTAGATAATTTTACCCAAGTAAAGTATGGGCGCAGCATTAGATACACCTCACTTTAAAAGCGCTATGTCAAAACACTTAGCCGCCCTCAGAAAAAAGTGTGAAATTATCGTAAGTGGCCAGTATCTAAGAAAGCCCTTTTTAAAATCAGGCTAATATAACGGTACGTTCTAAGTAAAGATAGAAGTGTAGATAAGTTAATAAGATTATATTATACCTCATGTTGAGGTCGGAGACCGGCTTTTAAGGACGGAATGTTTCTGAAACCGTGTATAAAAAACGAGTGGTCCCCAGGGATCGGTCATTCCGCGGCCGAAGTGGGTGCACGCATCTTCGTTCCCTAAATAACATTTTTTTTTCGTGTTAAGGCTCCTTATTTCTTCGTTCGACTTGAATCGGTAGTTTTGAGTTCAGTCTCGGAGGGGGTGAACGTTGGGCTACATCTCTCGTCTAGTTAGCACGTCTCGACAAGTGCCATGTGTCCGGATACAGTCAGAGTGGTGAGTCAAGTTGTCCTTTTGTCTACTTGCGATTTACACACTATAAAGTTAGTCAATAGTGCTAATTACTTATTTTAATTATTTTTTATTATTGCAGTGATTATGAGTTTTGAACAATATTTTTACATTACATTCAAATGACTTTATTTAGAAAATAAATAAGGTTAATAACAGAAGATTTCGATAAAACATTAACTATGTTTAAAATAAAAAAAGAAATGCCTACGCTGCCGGCAATCATACAATGGGTTTATCACTTTTTCGTGTTTACATTATTCGTGCTTAATGATTGTCTATTGTTGAGTAAGATTTCAATTTATATGGCGGCAATAACAAGGCTGAATGGATAGTTGATGAGAGCAGGGAGAGTGGCGAGTGATGCAAGTCATTCTACTGGCTCAGTGGCCGGGCAAGTCACTCGCCCGAAGCCGGCGACCGTCTGTTAACATCTCTGTTTTGACACCCATCCATTTATTGATTTATTGTAATTGATATATCGACTTATCAATTTGAATCCCGTGATATTTAATCACTTTTTCTTGTTTTACTTGGGTGATTAGCTGATTTTTATTTTCTTAACTTTGTAGCAGAAAAACCTGCAAAGTCTAGTAGATGAGGAAGTTGATAAAGATATTTTATAATTATTAATTTCACCATAAATAATACAGCAGTTTACAAATAGAAGCAGGATGAGTCCTGTATCTTGGCAAAGAGCGGCAGACTCCTCAATCAGATTTTGAGTAGAAGTAGAATCCATTGATGTTTCATAAACGATTCAAGTGAAAGAATAAAATATGGCTCGATAATTAAAGCTGAAGTTGATGACCTAAACGCATTCGTAGGCGAAGCGTTGAAAATAAATTAAACATTTATGGGTTTGGGACTCGCACGCACCATTTAACGATTATCTACGGACCGCTACAAATCTCTTTATAATGTATCTGGCGAATCAAGGGAACGCATCGTGAACCTCAAACACTCCATTAAAAAAAAAACCGGAATTTTCTCCTGACTGTACAAATTACACCTCGAAATATTGTGATTACATCCCAACAATTAAGAATTCCCTATTTCTTTTCAAATACCAATTCTGAATGGGAGGTTTACAGTCGACAAACAACATCCTTGTTTATTTAAAAAAAACTGTAATTAACGAATGCATAATTGAGTAGTTATTATTAACATACGATCATTAATCTTCAGCGTTAGTAGATGCCTCTAATTAGCTTCAAGACGAGTGGTATAAAATTGTATTTAGAAATTGTAGTACCTACAACAGAACATGATTTTGTTTGTAAATCGACTTTAATACATGACATAGGTGTTATGCTTGCGTTTTTATTTATAAGGAACTCCATTAAATGCTTTGCGAACTTTTACTTTGCGCTTTGCCTGACTTTTAAAATCCCAGTTTTATTATTTTGATCTGTTTATAAAACTTCAAACTAAATATCAAGTCAAATAAATGCCTTTAAAACTGTCTATTGTTACTATTTCATATTTATTTAAACTTCACGTATAGTAGTGGATCATACGTGGCCTTAAGAGCGAGCGAGCGAGCCTGGCGAGGCATCGTTTCATCTTTGGTTCACAACGCGAACTACCGAAAGAGCCGAAACGAAATATGAAAAGAGGCTCCCGGCTCGCTTGCTCGCTCGCTAGTTGGCGGTGGCGGTTTGGCCTGCGCTTTAACGATATAGGTATTAAGGCATTCTCTACACATCAACCTTGAAATCTTTGATGTACATAAGTACACAGGTATACAAAGAAAAAACATTTTCTAAAACAACCATTAACATAATTTGTGAGTTATCAACTTTCTGAAAAATTGCTGAGTTTCCCTGCCTAGTAGTTTTTCAACTGTCTGATATAGGTATATTGCATCATTAACTTTTTTATGAGAAAGCGGAGTATTGTTATGTATTACCGACTTGTACACCTATCATTGTAAATAACGAGTTATACTTTCGTTTTCCCCTTATCTCTTATATGGAGTGCGCTGATTATATTTTGTTTTTGTTTTACATTTTCGGTATAGTTACGTGACTGCCTGATGTAACTGTAACTTCTTATTTTGTCTTGTTTTTGTAATGACGGTGCTGCTACTAAGAGTGTCGGGGTTTTTTTTCTGCCACGCTGATGTAGTGGTTGCAAGTGCAACTGGTTTATGTTATCCTGGGTCGGATAACGGGTGTTTTCATTGGGTAGATATTTTTCAGTACCGAGCTCAAGTCCGAGTTTAAAATTGTGCCTGCTTTAAGATATAATACTTGACTCCTATCTCCTTATTACATGGGTCTTATATCCGTACTAGATCTCTGTCTCCTGTATGCGATATGTGTAGGACAGATATTGTTTGAAGGATGATTTCTACCAAACGGCTCGCATCGCATCGGATCTGAACGGATTTTACAATCTTTAATCGATATTAAGTCGTACACAGTATTTAAAGTATGTATTACCAAGCCACGCAAAGCAGCTTGACCGCGGGAGTCTTCCGCGACACGCGATCGTAGCCGAATGTATGCTACGATACGCGATCGGCTCCGTTCGCCTGTCGTCGTATCCGACACGTTGGAAATGAAACAATTGGACTAGGAGCAGAAACGGTTACGTTATCAAGCGACGGTGCGGAGCCAATCGTATGCGTCGACATCCTGCTGGACTAGAACGGCTGTTGACGCATCCGTTCGTATCCTTCCCGATCCGATGCGATGCCAGCCGTTTGGTGGAAATCATCCTTTACTTCAAGGCCGAGCTAGTCTAACGTAAAGTTCATTTGTTTGTAGATGCAGTTTCTCCTGAGTTTGGCGCTGGTCGCGTCTTCAGAGGCGTTCTTCCTGAAATGGGGCTCGGACTCCTCGTAAGTTTATAATTTATCCAATTATACATTAAGTATTTAATTTTGGTATTGTCATTAGCGAATTATTTGATTTGATGCGAATTTTCTTAACTTATGTTTACAATGGTCAAAGTTACATAAATTATGTGTTTCACCAACCCTCGTACGTTATCTTAGAAAAGGCCAACAAATAATGCTGGAATCCATAGTTCTACTACATTTAACTTAACCAATTTTACCGATCTATTGAAGTTGCGAGTTAATAGGCTTCTTTTGGGTTGGCTCGTTCCATCGTCGACCACATCTATGAGGTCAAGAGTAGGCCCATGTGTCTACCAGTCTGGACTTCTCTAATCAGCCTTATCCCTTGTGATTAGGTTGCAGACAACGATTCGCTATTGTGTATATCGATTGTTGCAGAGGCCCGGAGGTCACGCGCTCAATGAAAAACATAATTCGAAGTGCATTACAATTTAACAGAAATTAATTGGTTGGTCGAGGCTCAGTAATATTGAAACGTTTGCACTATGTCACAAAACTCTTCAGAAATTATGGTGTAGTCCATTTAAAATGTTATCTCGCGAATTTTAAAGGACCACCAGCCGTGTTGCCACCTCTGCCTAACCCTTCAGGGATTACAGGCGTGATGTTTTGTGATGTTTAACCCTACACTTGTATAGTCGACGTCTAAAGACTTAGTCATTTACCCATTTATTATTAAGTAAAATTAATAGCTATTCGATTAGCTGTGTAAACGATTACATGTAGTTGATACTTCTGGAAGTAGTAGATTCCATGTCACAAGTAGCTACCGTTCACTCGTCACATTTACACAACATTGCAGATAAAAAAGCCCACATTTCCTTGTTCGTGAAAATATATTTTATGTGCATTTTCATGCCCCAGACATATGTGAACTTTTTATTAGTAGTTCTTGCTTTGTTACAATTTTTATTTCCGCAAGATTCCTTCGTGTTTTGTGCTGGCTGACAAACATTTTATAAATTACGGGATTTTTGATTATCACGGCCTTTTAATGTCTTCGGGGTTTCTTAAAAGCAGAGCATACGGAGTACCATTAGTAAGAGGTAGCACTAAGCTACTTCTTAGATATCAATCGTAAAATTGTATGTTGTTTTCAGGTTGAGTTGGTTGCAGTTTACATAGTTATTGATGAATAATAATTCATGCTTCATATTCTCCTTATATTCATTTTTCTATTTATATTTTCAAATACTTTTAAAAACAAAAGATATAAAATATCTATAAAAAAAGACTACCAGAATCGGGAACAGGTTCCAAGATACCACTGATCAGGGCTCATCATGAATGTTTTGAATGTAGTATTAAATCTAAAATCACGACCAATCTTCCAAGCAACAGTAATACAAGAACGTACATTTGTTACAGAAGTCAGTCCTCTGCGCAGAAGACGTGGGTGCAGCCTCTGCCTCCGAACATGTCTCCAGGCTACCGGTATCAGTACACGTACACGCCGTACGAATCCCGAAAGGTGTACCAGGTCCAAGCTCCGCAGTATCAGCACCAGCAACCCGAGATGGTGCAGCAGAACCTGCAGCCCATCCCCATCAGCGTGCCGGCGGGGGCAAGCCTCACCCCCGTGTCCCTGCAACACGTTCAACTTGTCCCTTGCATGTGTCCCGTCGCCCCTGAGGAAGCCGAAAAGTTCCAGGAACAGGCGTACAGCCAACCTGGTTACACAGTCCCTCAGCAAGTCTCGAGCGACATCGCACCGAATACAAACAAACAGTAGAGTCAAACTTAAACCTAACACATCCCACCAATGACTCGCTCACTTTATGTATAATTTATTTCTAAGTTATATGGACTGAAAGCCTCTTATTTCTGATATTTATATTTAGGGTTAATTTAGCTTCTTGAGCGAAGTTTTCCTTCAAAGGATCACGAAGACTGATAGACTAAGGACAACGTGTTTGGACATTCATTTTTAATAAACATTAAAGCATATTCTTGTGTTTCTTTTAACCCCTCAAATGTCATAATAATAAAAGATGTAGTAGTTGAGCCCCTCTGTAAATGTGCTAATCTGGGATAGTACCCACTACAACCATAGCATTTCTGCCGCCAAACACAGATTATTCTGGTATGAGGGAAATGCTAGTGTAAAATGTATAAATCAATTAGATAATTAAAATTACATCACATATACCCTTTTTCGACTAGCGTCATCAGTAGATTAACAGAGCTAAAAAGAACAGTGAAGAGTTTTTTAGGACAAACACGCGGTCTAGGAGGTTAAGTGAAATGTGTTCAGCTAGATACAGCTGGTAAGGCCCGGTTTCAGTACGGAGCTGACATTTGCCTAGAACGGAGCAGTGCTTGTTGACCAGAAAACAGTTTAGTGAGCGAGGCGCGGCAGGTGAAGGAGAGCGCGGACGCCGCCACACATCATCATCTGCCTAGCCGTTCTTAATGATGTTGGAGTCGGCTCCCAGTCTAACCAAATGCCGCTGAATACCAGTGCTTTATATGGAGCGACTGCCTATTTGACTTCCACGTCCCAGTTATTGTGTGGTACGATGCCACTCGTTACAGCATCTCTCCTTCACGCACACTTAGAAAGATAAGACATCCCTTTTCCTCCCCTCGTAAATATCTAATCTAGTTGGTTATTTTCAAAACATCTCCTGTGCACTTTGCTCCTCCCACTTTGGTAGATGGAAACTGGGACTAAGGCTTCTTTAGAGAAAAACAACGTTCACAGACCTAGTTTTACTAATGAAGTTGGTCTAAACTTTTTATTACTTGTGATTATGAGCCAAGGCTGCCATTTTGTAGTGTCCATGTAGTTCCATTTCCAGTGTCAAGTCAATGTCAGTTGAAACCTGTCATGAATGTATAAGTGGCATGGAGGCACCAGAGACTGAGTAATATTCACTATTATATTAAGCATATTTGTCTGTGTTGTGATAGAAAGAGTATAAATATATAAAAAAATAATTCATTTATTAAAACATTGTGTTTTCACAAAACCATCGTTTCGAGTTGAAGTTGTAATTTTCAATGTGGAATGAATTGCACTATGCAAAGAAATATTTGTATATGTGATGTTTTAAATCCATGTTCATGACATGCAATAAAGTGCAACATCATAATCAGATATAAAAAGTGCATAAGTCACTCAGTGAAGTGTGTGAACTAATAATGTTCTCAAGGCTTTCAGTGAGAAAACACAGTCATTTATCGGACGAACATCTCCAAGAGCACATAAACCAACTGCCCACCGACTACATGCCAATGAGCTTGATTGATATTTACGATAAAAACAAGGTCGCAGCTTTAAAGAAATTAGATTTTATTCTAAAACACACTTCTAGAATAGCTCTGCAAGAACGAGATTACAAGCATCTTCTCTTATGTTCTTTAACCTTGGTGTACTATTTTGGAATGCGAATTAAGTTAAAAACGCTCAAATCTTGCTATATATTCGGTGCTTCCTCAAGACGCATCTTTCATAGGGCAGAAGTAGCATTTCAAACAACTATGGAAATGCTGCTACCTGAATGTAACCAAACTACTATTAAAATTACTCTCAATTTCTTTACAGACGTTTCAATTTGGTCTGTTGAGAGTTTTGTTAAACAAGTCCTGGGGGTACTCCTGTTTTTTGATAAAGGAAATACGACGCTATTTAATATGATGCTGACTGACATTCACTACGTTATGTTTACTAACGTAGAGAATCAAACAAGGCATCGTATGAGAGTATTTTATAATTTACTCTTATGTCCGAATTGGGTTATCGAAAACAAGAAGCTTATACCGTTCGTTACCCGTTTGTTAGATTTTTTCTCTTTGTCCATAAGCAAGGACGATGGCAGATCAGCCACGTTTGCATATATAAGAAAAGGCTTCGAAGTGTGTCTTCATCGCATCTTCGAGAGGGTAGATAATGAGCATCGAATGTTGATTATTACAACGATGCTTAATTGGTTTTCAATGGTCAATCTGAGGCAAGATATTGTTTTGGATTTCTCCACGCTGTTGGATCATGCTACAGCCTTCTACGAAGTGCATTTGTACAAAGATAGCTTTGGAGAGGGATTGATCGAGCACGTGCTTGTCAATCTAATAGGATCCACTAAAGCTACGAATAGCCTCGTGGGATGCAGGCTCTTGTTGAAACTTTTAGATCGACAAGAAAACGCACAATATCTCCTAGTTCCTACGATATTCTACGATTTTACTAAGGTTTGTGTTGTTCTGAACTAAATTAGAAATGCGTAGAAACAATTTATTATTTCTCATTTTAAGTATTAATCATTTAATTAATAAATCTATGTTCAGATACAACTAAAAATAGGAGAATACAATCTTAAAGATAAGCTTTTCCTGCGGAATCACAGAGAAATGCTAAATTCCTACCTCATGAAAGCAGTTAAAATGCACGGTGCGAACATTGTGAACCTGAAGACGATCTACAGCATCGTGTGCTGCGTGGTGCTGGAGGTGCCGTGCGGGCTGACTGCCGCCGCCGCCGCCAGCATGGCCATGTCGGTGCAGGACCTGGCGCTCAACGGGGAGAACATCCCGGCGCCGTGCCGCTACTGGATGCACGCCGTGGTCGTGTCCGTTATGTCGCTCATCTGCTGGGTGCACAAGGCTCCCCTCCTCTACACCTACGTCCACCACATCGTGGCCCGCCGAGCGAAGGAGGCCCCGCAACTAAACCCACCGATGATGTACTTCTACAAGATTGGCATGCATCACATCACATGGAATAAACCTACTCTTTTTTTTGAAGACTGGGAGTTGCGCTACGCCCTTTGGAAGCATTTCCAAGACAGTCAGGTATGTTGTAATATTTTTTAAATTATTTATACTTCCACATCTGTTTGAGCGTAAGTTTTTTTCTTTGCAGGTAATAGAATCAAGTAAAAAAGCAAAGTATGGCAAAAAGATGCCTACAAAGCATTTATGAAACAAAACGATGAAAGTACGTTACATACAGGTAGAAACTGTGTTCAGTACAATTAGAATTACAGAATGGATTGTCTGTGTGTGATTAATTATAATCGGTTACGTTTCTTATTTGATTACTAGAGTATCTCAGGAAGTAATTTGCGTGTTGGATGGAATATTGTATGAATTCTGTAGTTGCTGTTAGATTACTGGTTTCTACTATTTCCTTGTTATTGCCATTGAATTTGTTACATACTGCAATTACGTAGTCGATAAATACTCATTACTTACTCATTTTATACCAAGCAATCGTGTAGAATTCACTCGTTATTTTTTTTTTTAAATTGTTTAAATTTAAATAATAACCAAATATTGAAAAACAACAAAACTAGTTTAGACTAATTTTGTCGTTAATTAATTTATTATAATTATTTAATTTTCTTGGCGACATGCGGTAAATGCAGAATTTAATACACTTTCTCAAAAACTGGTTTTTATCTCACTACGATTAGATTCAACATGCAATGTATTTTACACGCGTGGATTTTCAATTTTTTTGTACACATGTGCGGAAATAAATATTTGCACAGATAACTAAACTTATATTAAGTCCAAATGGGTTCAATGACTATAGTCGGCGGTGATTGTTTTTGTGCGTCTTTACGGCGTAAATATTTTTTGAGTATTTAGATTGTGTTCATAAATAAAATATCATAGATAAACATGATTAATTGAAACAAATATTAATTAACGTTTATGAACAAATTAACATTTACTTGTGTTCTAAATTCAAAAATATTTGAATTTTCAATTTTTCATATTAGGCTGTTTAGCGGCCTAATATTTGCTTCTTCGTCAACCTGGCGAAAGCAAAGCGCGGAAAAAAGCAAATTAAATCATAGTTTCATATTAATTCCTGACAAAAATACTTTCCGTTCTAATATTTTATTTCTTCGAACGTGTATTGAATAACGTCGTTTGAGACGTTTGGGGATTTGTTACTGCAGTTCTCGGCTTCATAACACCCTCGCCTATAGCTCGGGTGTTAATTCCGCCTCAAATGCAATAACAAAGTTTCCCTACATCAAAATGTACAAAAAAAAAAATACAATGCATGTGTAAGTTTTCTTCCAGAAAATTGTTTTACAGTTAAGAGTAGTTCCACTTTATACCAAGGGACTTATTATTTCCTCAAAAACGTCGTTACTTTTATACTAAGTACATCGATACCTTGTTTTAATTTAAAATTCTAATTTCGATGTCAATTTCTTTTGATGTAACAAAGTTGAAATTTACGGTCAATAAAAGGGACAAATATGCACAAGCATATTGTTCAACTGTACCCATTGAAACCCAACTAGTGAATACCTTGACCTGACAAATTTTGGTAAGTCATTTATAACGTACGCAATCATTTTGTATAAGCCCTATTCTCCGTTCTCCAAAAAATATTCAGCCTTACCAATCCATCCAACTGTTTTGCTCGCTATACACATAATATTTCACTTTCGACTTTATCTAGCTGGCCGTACGTTCTGAGTACCTAGTTACCTACCGATGACAATGTGAGACATAATTTGCTCGGCTCTCATCAGTTTCACTACACTTGTACTTAATGAGGCAACGCTGATATTTTAGAATAATGCTTGTATTGTATTGTAATTGTTAGTCTGGACTCTTTATGTTATCTTGATTTTGTTCTATCATATTTTTAAATGGGAGAAAACAGTAATGATGCAAAATAGCCATGTTTACATTAGTAGAGTAGGGCTAAGTACTGGGCGTTTCTTTAGTACTGTGATAAGTTATTCCTGTTATAAATAAAATTGAACGATCCTCTTAAATTACTACCACAGATTATAAATGCGAAAGTTTGTGAAGATGGATGTTTGTTACTCTTTCACGCAAAAACTACTGAACGGATTTAAATGAAAAGAGAGTGGGTATTGAAGTATGGGGATTTGCCCCAAAGTCCAATAGCCATAAAATATACATAATTGAAAAGAGCTTTTCAAGGAGAACGGAATTCTATTTATAAACACAATTTAAATGCTCAAAAAATATTTGGGCCGTAAAGACGCATAATCTCTGCCGAAATTTAAAAAAAAAAAACAAACACCGCCGACCATAGTCCATAGTACATATTGAACCCATTTGGACTTAGTATAAGTATAGTTATCTGTGGAAATTTTATTTTTATTTTTTATTTCCGCACGTGTGCGAAAAAATATTAAAAATTCACGGGGGTGAAATACATTGCATGTTGAACCAAATCGTAGTGCGAGAAGAACCAGTTTTCGAGAAAGTGTATTGAAAAAATCATTGCAACGGGCACAGTAGTTAGTTTTTTATAAAAATAAATTTTATGCTTTTCGTCGCCATAATTCGATAATTATTTGAAACAATCGATTGCGACTTACGCAGCGTGAAACAGCTTTATGAAAGGTAATTGTCTAAGCCATGGGTTTGTGCAATAGTTTAGTTTCTTGGTTAATATTAGTAAACAAACAGCCAGTTATGCGGTCAGCGTGGTTGTATCGAATTCATTTACAACTCTTTGAATTTCCGTGATCATTAACTATGAAGCTTTTATTATTACGTTCAGTTTAAATATCGATTGTGATTCTGTAACTTAGTATTGAGTTTTTTGCTCGTAATACATAAATTAACGCATGATTCTAATGTAATCCAGTGATCAAAAACCAGTTTAACAAACACTAACTGATGAAACAGCTGATTACCTGTTTCCTCCCCGGAAGACATTCGTAGTAAGCCATCTCTGCCTACCCCTTCGGGAGTGATGTCATGTTTATGCTGTAAATCTTTACAAAATTAAACCTTGTGCAACGTCTTTACGATGTTTGCAAACCACTAGCTCATTAATAAAATCGATTAGTGTCGCCTGGTCACCATCATGTCTTCATCCCGGTTTCACCTTTTTGTTTTGGTTCAGATATCTATTTACCTGAATGGTAACTAGCCTAATGTTATCTCCACATACTGGCTTGGTGCGGGACGACCACATCCATCCACATCTTGGAAAGCCCAGACAGACCACACTCTTTATTTTTTCACAGCTTAGATTTTTCCATAAGATTCTCGTTCTTTTCTTGTACGAGTGACTGGCCACTTGATTTTGTCCAGTCCAGTTTTGATGATGCAGCTCACCATTTCGATACACGATCGATCGGTTTTGTTGTCAGTTTACCTAGCGACTCTTTTCTCTTTTCGTATCATAACAATCACGATATATTATTTATTATTAAAGTTGATGTTTCAAAAGCTACAGAAAAAATTGTGGATACTCATCGAGTAGGCCAGGATACGATCATACCACGTTCGCCAGCCGCCCATCAGTGCACTGATGGGCGGCTGATGTCCGTCTGCGTTTACTATTAGTATTTTAACTTACAACTTATGTTATTATCTTGTCAAAAGGTCATATATTGATAGTGCATAATATCGGGAGGGGTTGGATTCTTCGAGACATTAGAGAGAGTCACATGAATGGAGTACTGGGTTTCTGATATGTGACGCTCGGGCGGAATACTCGCACATAGTGTTAATGTATACCATATATAAGTATTGATAGGCGAATCGGCTTCATTGCTAGTTTGCTGTTAGACTCGTGCGCATCGCATTGCAGTGGGAAAGTGCAAATTTTCCGTGAGTGCGCAAACCGTCGCACGCGTCATTCAGCGATTTTATTTCACACGGGCATCTCTCCGCGAGATTTTTTGCGACAAACGACACATGTTCGTCTGCTGTGCTTTTCACTACATTGTTATACAACAATAGATACGACTATGGATTGTAGATGTGCGGTAAGTTTTTGTTGCTCCGATGAGAACGTTCATCAATTTGCATGTCACTCATTAACAAGTTCGCCAATCTGTTAGATTAGCAACTCATTAGTCATCAGACGTGTTGTTTTGCGCTTACTCTCACGTTTTTAATTAATTAGCAATGATTGATTGTGTGTTATGTCGACTAATATGCAGCCAATGCTATAACTTGTACCTGTTTATTTATGAGTGCTCTCATGCTTTATCTCCGAACATGACCAAATAAATACTTCACTACTGCGCATGTGTTGATGGATTGATTGACTGCTTGAATTTATACGTTGACTTAATTAGTTGTATGTTATATTATAATATAAGTTGCATGTTGCATTTGGATCAAACATTTAACAGTTTTGAATTTAATTATGCTAGGTACATAAATCATTATTGTTTAAAAAGTAGAGCATTGCGTGATGGTTTGATAGTCTAGAACTAAGTAGAATTTAAGCAGACTGTCGGAAACAAAACAATTTCCACATTTTCTTTATCGTTGCTTATCATGATAGCACTTCCCTGCGTTGTTTGTAAAAACTTTTATAACACTAACGATATATTTTACAAAGCCGGCCAAATATGATTGATGAACTAAGTGGCGATTTTTTTCATTAGTGCCTAAGTACGACAAATATTGGGTACCTACCTAACTGTGCCTACGAAACTGTTCTTGTATTACAGGGTGGATGGGACACCGCCGCGAAAATGGTTACCACGTATTCAGTACATCATTTTGAGCCCGGCAAATAGAAATTTATCATCGGTTATTTTAAAAAAACAGCTGTTCCATACATTTTGATCGTGTAGGTATTGCACTTTTGTAGGAAACAGCTGAATTTTTTTTTAATAACCGATGAAAAATGTCTATTGTGCTAAGAATGATGGACAGAATACGTGGTAACAGTTTTCGCGTCGGTGTCCACCCCGTATGTTTTCTGGAGGTATCATGAACAAATTATATTTTATTATTAGGAATAGAACTGATATTTATATAGTAGTCACTAGAGTTTTCTCTTAGCATGCATTCTTAAAGTAACTGACCCTACGATAAGATTTGGTAGGATTTGGATTTTGGTATTTTACCTAATCATTACTCAAATGCCTTTCGGTTTCAGATCCTGCTTTGCCTAGCTGCACTGTTGGCGATACTAGTTGCGAATACTGAAGGGTGAGTTCAATATTTTACTTACGTTAATCGTTGCCTTTATCCCTAGCTACTTTTGATTGGCGTGGATGCACAATTAGATACACCTCTGCCTAGCCCTTCGTGGATTACAGGTGTGATGTTACGTCTTCCATTCTACCCTGTCAGCAGTCACGTTTTCATTCATATCATCACCATCCATCCAGTGTGCCTGCGGAGCCACATCATAAACGATGTACCACCTCCTGTCCTGATCCTTGTGCAACTCCACCTGCACCTAGAGGGACCTCTCGGAGCCACTACTAACGCTGTCAAGATGGTAGAGTTCGGAGGAATCGTCTTTTACGAACGAATATTTTATTTGTGGGGTGCCACTTCAATGTATGATTTAAAAAAACATCTACTAAGATAGTACAGTCATCATCATCATCATCACCATTTAGCCGAAAGACGTCCACTGCTGGACATAGGCCTCCCCCAAGTGTCACCACATTGACCGGTCCCGTGCGACTCACATCCAGCGGATCTCTGCAACCTTCACCAGGTCATCGGTTCACCTAGTGGAAGGTCTTCCAACGCAACGTCTTCCAGTTCGCGGTCGCCACTCCAGAACTTTTCGGCCCCATCGGCCATCCGTTCTGCGAGCAATGTGCGCTGCCCACTGCCACTTAAGTTTGGCAATTCCTCGGGATACTTCGGTAACCTTGGTTCTCTCGCGGATGTCCTCATTTCTTAGTAAGATGCATTTTCATAATTCCTACAACATCCATTATCTCTTGCTAAGATATACGATTGTCGTCATTAAGACTACTTTACTAAAAACATTCCGTTTTGTCAATTTATGTCAACTTAACTATTATTCATTAATTAATTTCCAAGGAGCCTTTTGAAGTTTCTTTAGGTCACTTGACTTGACCGATTAGCTAAATAAGAATCTTTAGATAACCACTCAAATCAAGACAAAACACTGTCGTTCATAAATGTTTCGAAGTCATTCTACTTTGGTTTTGACCTAGACTTCATTAAAAGAAGCCTAAGGAGCCAAAGTTTCATATTGTTCACTTGACATGGTTGGGTTTGAGATGTTTTTATTTCCCATAAGAAATTTCAATTACATGAGAAATATTTAACTATTTTAAAAAAACATTATTGATTGAACGTACAGTTTTGGCAAAGAAAAAAAAATGACAAAGTACTAAAATAATATAAAAGTGTAGGGTATAATTGTATGCTTTTTTATAATTGAATGTTTTTATTTAGCATTTTTCTTATTAAGATGCAAAGTATTATATATGTATGTTTATGATATGTTCATTAACTTAGTTTCATTGTATATTTTTTGTGTTGGTGTACTGTAATTATAATCGAATATTGTCTAGTTGCAGCGTTTCAATATTGGTTTTGGCCGCTGTGCCCTATACCTCTATTAGATAGTCCAGGTGAGGTTTTATAAGAGTGTTATATATATTGTAGCGTAGGTACTTGGCGTGGGAGATATCGGACAACTATTAAACAAGAACCATAATATAACCCAAGTCAATCACTGATATCATTACAAACTAGATAATATCTTAGTCTACCACTGATTTGCAAACCATGCCTCACTGCTGTGCGTCAGTGGCGGTACAAAATCAATACAGTGATGGCTCGCTACATATTAATTGATATGTAATCTGTGAAGTAGCTCTGCCCAGAGATCTGCAATCGCAGACAAAGCAGTTACACAGGTGTATGTATGTGCTTATGTGGCTTGTACACTGGCATGGCGTGGACAGTAGTCTAAAGGAGAAATCAATACGCCGCCGCCGCGCGTCGTCTATCATTTTGCAGTTTGAAATAGAGATTTTGCCAAAACCATACGTGTTTAGTACTTTATAGTATGCTCTCCGTTAATGAAGTACACAATAAAAGCTTCTCAGAATGGTCTTAGCACCCCGAAACGTTGGTCATAAATCCATGAGTGATTGGGGCTTTAGTTCATGATTTTTTATAAATCCCCAATGATCATTTTCATCATTATTTCTTTCCCCTCTTCGCCATAATTTCCAGCTCTGTACGTAGTTTATCTAGATGTTTCCCGCGTCTTTGACGTGCTGCACTACTTAACTTTCGTATACTGTGCTTCGCAAGCGTAACTAAACTTTGAGTTATCAAACTCCGATTTGTGTAGATATAACTTTATTATTTTTAAAGCTGGTTTAAATATTTTTAATATTTGAAATGAGAGTAAAAACGTAGATAAGCTGTAAAATATCAATCTTTATTATTAGTTAATTATTTTATTGCTTTACTTTGATCCTTATATTGGGGCGTACTAAGAAAAAGTAGTTATTGACAAAGGTGCAATAATGAAATCTATACATATAATAAAATTGTAACAGGCCAATGTCTGTACCGCAGTGTCTCAAGACGAAAGTCTATGACTATTGTGTGTTGCCAGTGATTACATACAGGACTGAAACGTGGTCGCTTACAATGGGCCTCATCAGAAGGCTTAAAGTCACCCAAAGGGCAATGGAGAGGGCTATGCTCGGTTTTTCCTTGCGTGAACAAATCAGAAATGAGAACATCCGCAAGAGAACCAAGGTTACCGACGTAGCCCGAAGAATAGCCAAACTCACATGGCAGTGGGCAGGGCACATTGCTCGCAGAACGGATGGCCGATGGGGCCGAAAAGTTCTGGAGTGGCGACCGCGAACCGGAAGACGTTGCTTTGGAAGGCCTCCCACTAGGTGGAGCGATGACCTGGTGAAGGTTGCAGGGATCCGCTGGGTGCGAGCCACACGGGACCGGTCAATGTGGTGACAATTGGGGGAGGCCTATGTCCAGCAGTGGACGTCTTTCGGCTATTCTTCGGACTACATCGGTAACCTTGGTTCTCTTGCGGATGTCCTCATTTCTGATTTGATCACGCAAGGAAACTCCGAGCATAGCCCTCTCCATTGCCCTTTGGGTGACTTTAAGCCTTCTGATGAAGCCCATTGTGAGCGACCACGTTTCGGTCCCGTGTGTAATCACTCAGTCTGCATACAAAAAATCAATTAAATATATTCAGTAGGTAGTTTAGTCACAGGACATTATTTTTCATTTTCAGCATTTTCTACTTGATGTAGATTAATAGGCTAGGACCGACTGATTATCGACTTGCACATCGATATAAACATTAAACACATGTTGCCAATTCGCTACTTCAAAATCCTTTGCCAAGTTCGTGCCTTATGTTTTGTTTCCAGCGAATTAGTGCAAATTATACCTAAGGTTAGTAAACCAACAATAATAAATGGTGTTACATTTCGTTAACAGTTTTGAGCAATTTAGTTTGTTTGAATTTTTAATTCTTTTATTTCGATGTTAGATTTCTTTATTAGTTTAAAAATATTCCTATAAACTAGTATTACCAGTATTTTAATTTATTGTCGTATTGTCGGCGCCACCCTGTATAAGGAACAATTAATAATAGTCTTATATCATCCTTCATAATACTAGCTAACCACAGCCGTTTTGAAAAGTTCCCAACCTTTATACGCGGTGCGTTTAACTAAAATGGAGTTGACTTAAAAAAGGTTGGGACACCCCTCAGCTTACCTTGGTCCAATACACCAACCATGGAATACAGCTGCCCTATACATTTATGTTCGCATACATTTGATGAAACCTGGTTTAGATGCAGCGCACCCTGGTCAATCAGCCCCGGTATAACCCTGCCGACGAACTTACAATTTTAATGATGGCGCGAGCTATTTTCATACCGCTCGTGCCAATACGAAAGAAGAAGTGCAACTCAAAGAAATCCAATAAAATGTGTAACAGGAAACGATGTAACCGCACTCACGCGCATCAAAGCAGGAAGCTCCCGAAATTACTGGCCTATAGCGAACCGTACGCATTTTAAAAACAAAGTAAACAGTAGCATTGTGGCAGTTACCTCAGTTACATGATAGCCTGCTTGTGACAAACGATGACAAATTGGCATGTTACGGTAATGACCTAATCATATGCGTGCAATATAAACGCATTATCTAGGCGCGGCTCGTAGCAAGTAACGTACGCGTTTGTCATAACCGCGAATGTGACAGGTGGCTGCATTACATTATTATTCGGTTTCTAACATAAAATAGTAGGTTCCTAATCTACTGGGTGTATTGAATGGTTAGACGTGATGTTATATCTAAGGCGCGAATTATACAGAAACGGCGTAAGGTGGAGGCGCGGCGCAGGAGCAGCGCGGGCACGATGCCGCTTCAAAACGTTTTCATACAAAATGTACGTAGGCGACGTGTCATGAATTACACTTAAGCGGCGCAGCGCAGGCACGCCGTTCTTTCTTTTCGTAATCCGTTCCACGCCTGCGCTGCGCCTGCGCCGCGCCTTCACCTCACGCCGTTTCTGTATAATTCGCGCCTTAGGCGAATAGTACCCTTCAGGAGTGATCGCCAAATGAAGCTTTGTAAACCAAAACTGTTTGTTAACAGAGCAGCGAAATGGAAATCTGTTGTTCGTAACAGCAACGCTACTTCTGTCCACAGACGCAACAAGAAAGTGGTGATCCACGTGCCATACAAAGTGAAGAAGTTAAAGCACACACACACGGTGTACAAGACCATCCACCACCACCACACACACCGGGATCCACACATGGACCACAGCCTGGCAGCAACGGAAGAACACGAGCATTTCCATCACATGCACATTCACGACGAGCCGCCAGTGGGCCAGCACAGTCAGCCAGTCCCCGGGATTGGCATCCCGGAGTTTTTACCAGACGTCCCGCTTACGATCCCGGATGTACCCCCTCACGAAATCACGGGTTTGCCAGGTCGCCATATCGTGCCTCTCTATAGAAGGAATTAGGTGAGTAGGTGAATAGAGTGCTAGTGTGTTTGTTACTCCTAGTCAAAACTTGCATTAAACTGGTTTAATTTTTAAACCAGTTTAATGCAAAATTCGAGCAGAGATCTTTACTAATGATACAGAAAGTTGCAATACCTCCTTGCCGACTAAAAAAAATTTAACAAAACTGCGTCATGACTGCAGTGGAACAACAATTTCATTGTGTATACATTGTATTATTTTTACTCAACCATATGATTGGGAAATTAATGTGTCAGTGATAATAAATTGCAGCAATAAGTAACTACATATTTGAACTAATAACACCATTCGTAAAAATCTTCTAAATAGACTTCGTTTAATTGGTATTTTTCTTGCAGGTAAAACATCGCCAATACTAACTCGGGAACCAGTAAGCCATAAAAAGCCTACAATTAGCTTAGACAGTTTAAAAAAAATGTAGTAGTTAATGTCTTCTTGGCAAAAATTGAGACACAATTAAAAATAAATCGAAGTATGCACACTGATCAAAATATTTTAGCGGAAAATTACTATGAATCATACTTCATTCCAAGTTCTGGGCTTCCACCAGACCGACCTGACGGTCGGTACAGTCAGCGTCAGTGGAAGGTAGTGGTTGTGATGCGCGTCCTGAAACTTAGCACTTTCAATGGTTCGTGAAATCTATTTCCTTTCATCAACTGTTTAGCCTTTTTTCCAACTATGTTGGGGTCTGCTTCCAGTCTTGCCGGAATACCAGTATTTTATATTGGGCTGCTGTCTATCTGACCTCCACAATGCAATAAGTACTGGGTAATACAATAAACCTTGGTAAGACTATAGTTTAATAAATAATAATTTAAGCACCTACATCCAAGCTTGCAGGTATTTTAGATCAGTGTGTTACATTATATGTCTTTGAATTTTCTAAAGATATTCTCCCTCCAGCATTGGTATCAAATAGTTAATAGTAATAAGAATGTAGAACCTAAATATTGTACAAATAAATATTAACAATAAATTGTAAACAATAATAATTTTTCGCCCTTTTTGTAAACTTAAGATTGACTTGACTTATGTCAGAATCTGAATTAGAACTTTTGACAGAATCTGCATAAATTAATTCCCATAAAGATCTCTGATCTCTTTTTATTTATTTTAGAATAGTTAAAATTACTTTAATAAATTATAAGCCTTAGCCTTGTATAATGTTTTTTTTTTTAATAATTTGCTATACTTTGCTGTTTTCAAAATCATAGTCGATCATTTCTAAAACCGCCAGCCATTTTTATTTTTATTTTTAGACTGCATATTTTTATTAAAAGGTGCGACGTTGTGTAGCAAGAGCGTAGCGGTTTCGTAGCAGGCGCGTAGCGGTTTCGCAGCAGGCGCGTAGCGGTTTCGTAGCGTATTATGAGTAGCAGGAGCAAAGCGGTGTTGAAGCTGCGTAAACCCTTACTTAGACGCACCGCAAGACGGCTGAATGATCGCTCTGATAGTTTTTGAATAATTAACAGCTTTAATATTATAAAAGCTATGGAGAGAAAAAGATTAACAAACATTATACATAAAATCAATTGACTGACATAAGTATTTATTTTATCTCTTTTCAAATGTCGGTGAGAGTCGTAGTCTACGACCAAAGCGTTTACGCGGCGTAGACTCGACGTTTCGTCTTAATCGCTGGGCCTGTGCGCAATGTGAAGGACTTTTTAATGGCTATGAAGCAAAACTGAAAATATGTTGAAGTTGGCATGTCTTGAAGACAGGCGAAGTCCTCTTAAAAAAAACAAATATACTTTACTCATAATGTTATCGTGTATTAATAGATACTTAAATAAGGAATTAGTACTTAGTTTTATGTAGAAGTATGGAACTTTTGTTTCTGTAAAAAATTGCTAATGTATTAATTTCTCTAATATTAATCTGTTGGTTATATGAAATATTGTTTATAGTAGTTATAATTCTAGTTTTATTATTATTTATTGATATCAGCTTGCGAAATGATTGATATTTACTTTAATACGGCGCCTGTCTCACCGCCCGACAAGGAATCAACCACACTCACTTTCATGTTTATTTTCTGACATAAATCTTATGACAATGATAACAGAGGTCACTTTACTGCAAAGTTAGAGATGAACGACAGTAGGTATTAATTATTTTCTCGATCAAGAAACGTACATGTATTTAAAGGGATGTACATATGTACACACCGCCGCACCGCCGCCGCGCCGACGTGAACTCTTTTAAACAAACAACTTCTAGTTGGCTACGTCTACTCGCTTCTCGCCAAACACCGTCGGTGGGACACTTGCCTAAGGCGCTCTTCACACGAAACCGCTTGTCTGCGCGGTCGGGCGACTCACG
This sequence comes from Noctua janthina, assembly GCA_963576755.1. NCBI lineage: Eukaryota > Metazoa > Arthropoda > Insecta > Lepidoptera > Noctuidae > Noctua > Noctua janthina. The sequence continues at coordinate 13,557,123 of OY755050.1, read as the reverse complement.
AATTGTGCGTTATCCGTTGATGCCTAAGGCTCCGTTTCCATCAGAGATGAGCGAGAATGCGTAGCGAGGGATGTGTGTGGAACAAACCAAACATAGCTAGAATAGTTCAAGTTGTGAAAAAGAAGCGATATTATTGGTTAGTTTCACACACATCCGCCTCGCCTGACACACGTACCCCGCCAGACCGCGCAGACGACAGCTTTCCGCTTGTCCGCCTCCGCCCGACCGCGCGGACGAGCGGTGTCGCTTGAGAACCGCCTAAGTGTAAATCTTGCGCCAAATATGTTTCTAAAATTATACTTAAGTAAGTACTATAAGTTGTTAACCTGAGGTAAACGGTTGTTATTATAATAAAGTAAAAATGATTATTAGTGTTTTATTTAAATATTTTGAAGGTGCAATTAAAGATAAAATATGCCCAATAAGCGCCATATAATACTTACTCACACATCCCGAAGCAGCATTACTAAAGTGGTCCTTAGCCCTTATTCAAACGCGAGCCTGTGGAGGAGTTAACAAAAAAGTAAGATACGTAAGATACGTTCCTGGGTAGATTTCAAAAATACACACAAAAGTGGAGTTAGTGGTGGGAAAGTATCTTTTTTTTGGTGGGAAGTATATATCCCGTCGTCTGTTCTCTTTTTTTTTTCCGTTTGGGAAATCATCAAATGACCCCCCCACTCTGGGCGGAGCGGAGGGGAGTGTCAGACTTGTACTGACTAAAACCCATCCATGTTCCTTCTTTGCCCTTTGTGTTCTAGGGCCACGGTATCTCTTTCGAACAGTCCCGCAGCCCTGGCAGGCATCGGCCCATGCGGACCCCTACTTGATTGCTGACATCTCTTTGAGGCGCGCGTGGAAAACGAACGCGCCGTCGACACGGCCTGTCGTCATAAGACGGCCGGACGGCGAGCTAGCCCATAACTCGCCGTCCACAGGCCAGCGCATCGTCTGTTCTCTTGTAATAGCTCCCAGTGTCCAGTATGCCATCAATATTTTAAAACGGTAAAACTACTTATCAATGCAAGTTTCTTTTTACTCGGAAATTGAAAAATGAATGACTTCACCATACATTTTTAGTTGAGTAGCTGGATATGAATTTGTAGTTGCAAGTTACTTGTATTGGTGAGTACTTTTCGGCACTCTGGTAATCAATAAAATAAATTATTATAATAGAAGTTTTTTATTCATATTGTCTGAAATTTTACTTATACTTATTACGTATTAGGGACTGTTTCTATCACATTGATCAGACTATCTGATCATGAAATAACGAAACTAATAAGTTGCATATACCAAGTTTTTTTTTAGACACACGGATTTTATATATAGAATTTCCTAATGTAGTGTGCAGTGACGAACACTGGGATGAAATCTTCCCACTTAGAGACTCAATTTCAATCGATTCTACCAAGGTATAAACGAAAGATTCTGGGTATATTTTACGTTTGACGCAACCGTAATATAGTCTAGTTTACATAGCTAAAACTCAAATTTGCTAACCTAATTTTTTTTCAGCACTACATAAAAAACTAAGACATAACGGTCATTTTCGGCGGCATAATCACGTCAACTGAATTTAACGTGTGTTTACCATGACATGTAATAATTCTCTGAAAAGTGTTGCCATTAAAAAAGGTTCTCTGAAATGTTAAGATTGCGTAGATAAATATTACATTGTATTAGGTTTATAAAAATAAAACACGATTTACTTCAATCTGCAAAGTATAGCTCCCAGCGTTTTAATGGAGAATTATTACCTATGCCGAATTTATTTAGATTCTGAGTTCAAAGTCAAAGTTAAACTGATTTACGTATTTGTGTAAAATGTGGTAGGTATACCTAATATTACGGGAGTCAGTGAGCAATTTTATACTAAATGTAATTCTTCTCTAGTAGTTGTTTAATATTCACTAATCATCAAAATGAAAGATAGCTGCTGCAACCATGGAGGAATACAACGTTACAGCATGTCAAACTTGTAAAAAAACTATTATACTAATCTCATACAAACCTAAAACCTTATGGGATGATTATTTGGATCATCTTGAACCTCATTAAAATAGTCAGCTGCATGAAAGCGGGGGAAATATGCGTCAACCGTGTCAATGAAATTGTTTTTTTTTTAAATAATGTTCTTTATACGTAATGAGGTTTATCCACGTGAATTATCATAACTTTATAGTAATAAACAACATAGTCAGCCGTATATCTGACGAGGGAAACACTGCCCGCTAGCGTCTTAAACATGCTACACGATCACAGAATCTTACTGTGTCTCTTTAACAAACAAGCTGATGATTTTTCTACCCAGGGACGCTGACGATGGCTTTTCTTGTAACATAACAACACCTGTGATTTCCGAAGGGTTAGGCAGGGAACGTACACCTCTCTTCATCACATGTACACCCACATTTTGCCGGTTATGTTTAAGTCCCATGTAAAAAGGGGGAACCCATTGTCATTAACTGGCTACTAATCTAGTCTCAGATACTGGCAAATCCAAGACTCATCAAAATTTCAATCACCGGTTCAGTTTTCCGTAAAAACTGAACTCATGGTGATTGAAATCATGAGTCTCATTATTTCTTAGAATCTGTTCCGTATTAGCGACGCTATCGAATGGTGTAATAATACAGTGTATGTTTTATTCAAAATAGGCTAGCTAGCTAGGAATATTGATTGTTCAAAGTTCCAGTGATCGTGATGCAGCTTTAGTTTTCATCAAAATCGGGACCGGAGTCTCTCGCCCGATTTTGAGTGCTTTTTCGCAATTCCTCATAGTTTTTGATTTAGTCAAAACGCAGTTTTTTTTTTTAATAAGCGATGAAAGTTTCTATGTGGAGGCTCAGAATGATGTGCTGAATACGTAGTAACAGATTTCGCGTCGGCGCGCGTCCTTTCCACCCTGTATAAAACACGTGCCACTGTGTTCGTTTGTACACGCGTTATCTCCGAAACAACCCAACCGATTATAATGAAGTTATGTGAATGTGTATATTTTTAGACACGATAGTTGGCAAGGTGAAAAAGCAGTCGTGGTCACTAGTGTACCATTATGTTGGTATTGTATGTTTTTCTGAGCACTGGTGATAGATAATTATATCTTATCAGCTAACCTCTTGAATAAGTTTATTTCCGAATCCATTTATTGTTGTGTCGGTCAAATAAAATTAAGAATAGGAACATTTAATTATTAAAGAGTTGATCAGGCTCCATTGAACTGAACTTACATAACAGCAATAAGATTTATTATGTCATAGAGTTTTAAATTGAATGGAAGTTAGTTATGCGCTGGCACATTTATTTTGAAATAAGAAAAAAGATCTACTTCGATTTCCATTCTATGAGATATTATTTATTTCTAAGTAACTACCTTTAGCCACCTGCTACTTTTACACTCCTGACTCCCTAAGTTATATGTTTTGGCTGTGAAGGTAATTATGGAACAATATACAAACAATAGCAAATGTTGGAATAAAAAAATTCTAGATCTAATGTCACGTACCCTGCTTTTTTTGAGCTTTTGATTTTTTACTTACATAATTTAAATCACTAGGAATACTTAGTATAGTATAGTAGGATTAATAATGTCATTAAAACAGTTTGTTTAAAATTCGATTATTTACTTTTGTAGGTATACAATATAAACACGTGCATATACCTTTGAAAACAAAACACCTGCCTGCAGCGCTCACAAAAAGTTGAGTCAATAACACAAAATCAATAAATTCAATCGTAACGAGTGATTAAATTTTAATAGGCACACTCAAAGAGTTATTTATGAACACGATCTGACCCTTACAAGTTTTATTTATTAGACGCCATCGCGCATAGTGCCACCCCGCACTTATACAAATAACTAATCGATGTAGTCGGCCGAACTCACAACATCTTCTATTTTTATTGAGTTCATTCAACGAAGAGTCAGCCTTAACTTGAATGGAGAATTAATTCAACGTTATTATACAATGGTTAACCGCGCACATTTCGTTTAAACTGGGTTATCCAGAAAACTTCAACTGAAAAGTAACAGCTGACCAGTAGTAAGAGCGTAATCGTAACTGTATTACAGCATCTACCTGCGGTCAGATAGAATGCAGCACTTGGAACGGTAGTGAAATAGTTATTACACACAATGCCCACAAAAAACGCAGCGACCACCTTATTTCCGGGCGGCGAATAGAACTCTGCATCGATGAGAATTAGAGCGACAATCGTCCCGTCGTGCGTCGCGCACGGCTATGTATTTTAGCATGCTTCGTCGACAAAGGCAATTGTTGTTTTTTTGTTGATATTACGGGTTTATTTAAGTGAAATTGGATAAATGGTCATCTCGCGATGTTGCGCTACTCAATACGGCGCGGCGTGCGGCAGTGCGGTGCTGCCTCGTGATGCTCGGCGCTCCACACAGCTAAAATAAAACTAAAAATCTGGAAAGAAAGAAAGTATTGGTTGTGATGTAAAGCAAGATGTGAACGTAGATCCGTTCCGTTGGTGTTATTAGTTCAGCTGTATTCCTCACCGCGTGTTGTGGAGTCGTATCGTGCTTCTCGTGCTTGTCGTGTGCGTGCTGCTGCCATGGATGTGGCCAAGTACCTGGCTGTGCTGATGGTGCTGTGCCTCGAGGGTGGCGAGACTGGCGGAGGCGGAGGAAAACACCAGTAAGGATCACCATATTATACTAAAGCTACTGCTGTGACCTAATTCTGGCTTGCTAGTGTTGAACTTAAAACGTAGAAGCTGTTAGACAGCACGCTTTTTAATTTGTAGCTAAGTAGCAAAAGTGTTAAAAATTTAAAATACCTTACAGTTTCATTAGTTCCTAATATAACTGGAGAAAGAAGCGAAATATATTGAAGCAATGCGATGGTCTATTCACTTTGAAATTAGGTTAATGTGACTTTATTTCATGCTCCAAGAGAACCAATCATTATAATATTATTTTATTACGGTGTTTTGGTTTGTACTATGCATCAGCGATTTTTTGGTTTTCTATTAAATTACCTAATTTAGTTTTAGATTGCTCGACTTGTTCTTTTAAAATCATTATACTCTCAATCATATTAATCCTCTATTTTTCAGTGACCACGTGCGAATACATATTCCAGAGTTTATTCATCACGATCACCATAAGAAAGTGATAACTATTCACCATCATCATCACAAGCCAAAGAAAGAGACGCATCATCATCACCACCACCACAAGCCGCAGATCCCCTACGGGCACCACTACAACCATCACCACAAGAAAGTTGCGACAAAGACTCTTACTGAGACGAAGGGTGGGAAACATGGTCACCATCATGTGAAACATGGTCACCACGGACACCATGGACATCACGGACACCACGGTCACCACGGACACCACGGTCACCACGGACACCACGGTCACCACGGCCACGGTCACCATCATGACGCGCCAGTCGTGCCCAGCTTCAGTTACTCGCCCAGCTCTGTACCTTCCTATGAAGACGACTATTCCCCCTCATATTCTCCATCGGTCCCAGCGTACGGTGGTGGTTACGGAGTCTCCGACTTCTCTTCTCCTCAGTCACCCCGCGTGCATGGAGTGACGCATACTGTTAAGCAAGTTAAAGTGTTCGACTCATTGCCTGGAGCGTTACCAAACAAAGGTGTCGCTGTTGGTCATGGTTATGAGGTGACAGAAGAAGGCGAGGACGAAGAGGATGTGTTCACAACTGTCAACCAGCTACATAACAGGTTCCCGGCGACGTTCGGCTATGTTCGGAACGCTGCGCCGGAGCCGACGAACGATCCTTACTCTGAGCTAACATCCCAAGGTGCACTCCCGACACACTTTGCAGCTGCTCCTGTACCAACTACAGCACTGACAGGTGGTGGTATAGAGAGTTTCTCAACTGCTCAAAGTGATCCTTTTGCGCCTTCGGCTCCAACTCAAAGCATTGGCCTGCCCAGCGTTCAGCCATCAGTGGATTACCCAGTGACCTTCCAAGGAGACGGTTTCGATGGCCAACTGAACTCTTTCACGGGTTCAGATGGTAAAGACGTATCGTTTATTTCGAATGAAGAAAACACGCTAAACGATGATACTCCAGTGTCGTTCACCAGAGAGGCTGGCATACAACATACCACTAATACTGGCAACGTTGAAACCCTCGTGTATTAGATTCGTAAGTAAATTAAATATATTATGTAGAACTTTTAATTTATGAGTATATTATTACTTTGAAGTGAGCTCAGTATTACTTTGAATTTGTTGACCAAGTTGTGTTAAGCTATTTCGCATGAAAGTGTTATCATATAAGTACAAAGTAAAACCTTAAGCATTTGTTATTGTTTACACTATGTTTTATTGATGTTTGTTTGTGTAAAAACTGTTAGTTTTTTTGGAAAATCATAAGGAAATGGTACAAAACTATTGTTTTGAGGAAAAATTATGTTCCCATTACATTGTTATTAGATAAGGCAACCGTAACTATCTGCTTAGTTATTGAAAGCTCTTATGTCACCAAACTACTTACATTGTCATTTACTACAGCCCAAATAGTAAACGACGCTGGTTGATTCGATGCGCCCTAGATCCGGAATTGCGCAAGTTGAAAAAAAAAATGCTTTAAGTGTCAACGTAACTGTAACGGAATAATTTAATAAGAAAAAAAACTATCTTTACTTAAGTGTTGTGCAACCAGTGAGAAATCATTCAATAATTGTGTCCGGGAAACATTGGCTGATTTCCTACTATTTCTTTTAGTGTTTCAACTAATTATGTTTACTTTGTTATGGAACTGAGGCATTAATTCTTCGTTAGTCCATAATTTAATGTTATTTTTTGTAACCCCTCCTAATTATACCAATGAACCTTTAATTACGTATTTTTTAAATTAATTTTCTTGTTATCTTTGTTGTTAATTTAATTTGTTGTTGTTGTTAAAAATAAAGACCATTACAGTCGTTTCGTTTTATTATTTTACCATAACGCAAATCCGAAACCGTATAGTCCTGCATATAGTGCATGTTTGTCTAAGAATTTTAAGTGAAAATAGGACACCCATCTTGGTTTTCTTTCCAACACAAAAATATTGATGATATAATATGTAGGCACCTACCTACTGCTATTATACAAGGACCAGTGTAGCATACTGCAATGATAACCTTTACTTGATGCTGAAAAGTAAATATTATTCGGTTTCCATCGATTTTTATTAATAATGGTTCAAGCTTGGTAGCTTTGAAACATACAGTTACATTTGCAGTACCTTAAGCAACTAGTTTTTTAGAATTTTCTTAAACTAATTTACTTGTAGTAGGTGGTAGGCAGTAGAAAATAACACCATGCAAACTTCCGGAACGATCAAGAGCCTTTTACATTAGGTACCTAAGAATCTTACCGGAATTTTAGAAAAAATGTATGGGACTTATAAAAAGAAAAATGGTTAAAACTACAACGGCGAGCACGTGAAGGATTGGAACCTCGGACTTCATCATAACTGTAAATTAAAGGGACGTTCTGACCACTGAACTAATGGGCCTTACTTGAAGGCTTCGAAATTAGTGATTCCCATTTAGTTTAACGTTTAGGAAAACGTTGCATAATAAAATCTACGATCGATCGATTTCTGTAAAGTCTAGATTTCAACGACGTTGCCTGATGGGGCCTCACATGGCCCTTTACGGGGCCCCGGTGTGGGCGCGTTCTTTGAGGCGGCAAGCCGGCCACTACCTGAACGCGCCCCAAAAGGTGATAGCCATAAGGCTAATCCGGGGGTACCGCACGATCTCCGGCGAGGCGGCTAGCCTCCTTGCCGGATTGCCGCCATGGGATCTGGAGGCGATAGTCCTCGCGCGCCTGCATGAATGGCGCGCGGAAGCACTATGTCGGGGGGAAACACCGCTGCCGCGACAAATTGCCGCTCAGCGGACAGACCTCCGGCGTGATCGCATGGCGACATGGAGAGAGCGACTGTTGCAACCCCGTGCAGGGCACGCCACTATAGTGGCGACAAGTCCCCTCTTTGAGGAGTGGCTAGAGAGGCGCCACGGCGCCCTCACCTACCGCCTGACGCAGGTCCTCACCGGACACGGTTGTTTCGGGAGGTTCCTGCACCGAATCGGGCGGGAGGAAACGCCCGGGTGTTTCCACTGCGAGGATCGTCCGGAGGACACGGTGGAACACACCGTGGAGGTCTGCCCCGCTTGGGCGGAGCACCGCCGTGTCCTCATAGCGGCGATTGACGGCGACGATCTCTCGCGTCCGGCCTTGGTTCAAGCCATGGTCCGGAGCGAGAGGGAATGGGAAGCCGTCACCTCCTTCTGCGAAGCAGTCATGCTAGTGAAGGAGGTGGCAAGACGTGAGAGGGAAAGAACCTCACGTCCCAGCCGCCGCGGGAGACGCCCTGGGCGTCGGGGGTCACGTGGTGGCTTCCGACCACCGTAGGCGCTGGCCTGTGGACAGCGAGTTATGGGCTAGCTCGCCGTCCGGCCGTCTTATGACTACAGGCCGTGTCGACGGCGCGTTCGTGTTCCACGCGCGCCTCAAAGAGATGTCAGCAATCAAGTAGGGGTCCCGCATGGACCGATGCCTGCCAGGGCTGCGGGACTGTTCGAAAGAGATACCGTGGCCCTGGAAGATAAAGGGCAAAGAAGGAACATGGATGGGTTTTAGTCAGTACAAGTCTGACACTCCCCTCCGCTCCGCCCAGAGTGGGGGAGGTCATTTGATGATTTCCCGTCCGGAAAAAAAAAAAAAAAAAAAAATGGGGCCTCAATGCACATGCGCGGAGCTCTGTGGCGCCACGGGAAGATTCGGGACTTCATGTTATTTGTGTATAAGCCGAACGGTGTATAAGATATTTGGTAAAGGCATGTATTTAACGCGGCGACAAACTAATCTGATTTAGGGTTTTAAAAATAATTAAAATGGGTAGCAAAAATAATAGGTTGGCAGCTACAATTAACCACTAGATTGTAGATAAGACCTAGTCGACGTAGCCCCGCTGCGCGGGACTCCTATTTCTGTTTGCAGGGTTTAAAGTAACCTAACACGAAGGGGATTCCGGGATGTGGAGACCCCGCCATCCCCTTCGAACCTAACCTGTCCGAGTCGGGGTGTCACAAGTCTCTCTCAGCCTTCGCTCGTTCTTACTTATTATATTCTCCTTGCTGCAATAACCGGATAAATAGTTACTTACTTGGTACAATAGTCGCCCATTCAGTATATTGGTCGCCAATTAAATTTTTATTCGCCCGATTAATAATTTCCCTTTGGTCGAGGTACTCGTATAGTAAGGTAGGTAAGCTATAACGGGCTAGGGCCCGACACTATTTGAAAACCGACACTAGTTAAAATTTGTGCAGGTCGGATGGATGTTTGTAACTCTTTCGCAAAAAAACTGCGCAACGGATTTAGATGAAATTTAGCACAAAGATATATACATTATAATATATTTGTACCTGTAAGTTGTACAAAATACTCGATAATAATACGAGATAGGTATTCAGTTTTCTTTCGGAAAAGCAAAGACAAGCAATCAAATTATTTCTTTAATCCACTGTTTTTTCTTACGAATGGTATAATAAACGATAGCTGGTCTTTGGCTGTGGCTACAAAGGAGGTGATTGCTGAGATGAGGAGTCATAGAGAAGTAAGGTAGAAGAAGACATGCTGCACCGACCCCAAATAAATTAAGAAAAGGGTCGCAGAATGATGATGATGACGGTACCAGACTAAAGCTTTTGCAAGCTGTACAAATTGCTTCAGCAAAAGTAAATAATTTAATTTAAATAATAAATTGGGATGATGGGTACTCGTAAAAATAACTATTCATTAACTTGATTGAAAACTGCTGATTGATTTCATGCGCAGGTAATCTCGGAACCAATAGACACAACCGTTGTCTGTCCCAGGAAAATCTGTAAGATATGGTAAAAGATAATAGAAGAATAAAAAGTTAACTTTTGACTAGGTTGATTGAAAACTGATGATTGATTTCAGATGAATATCTCGATAGCGCTAACAAGCAACTGGTTTTCTTTTACTGGGGTTCCTGATTCCCCTGCATCTCAGTTAATAATTATCCTAGAAATACATAAAAATATATATGAAAAGTATAAGAAAAGTTTCAAAAAATACTACGTGGACAGAGTTGTTGTGCATTATCGACGCAGTCTTATTCGTTCACTCGAACTGACCGGCACAACAAATCTGTCTGTTGTCAATTATTACTAGTGTGTGTTATTTTAAATTATTTCCTATGAATAAATCAGTTGTAATTATAAATGCATTCGTTATTGTGTTGCGTGCCCTTACGTCCATAACATGGAACCGGTACCAAGTGTCTAGTGAAGCTGGGACAATGCCGTCGTCCAGCCTATTGGTTCACCGACAAACCATTTGTAGTTGGTACGGATGGAGTTTTGATAATGTCTGGTGGCGTGATTTTTATTTCGCGCCAGTGCAAAAACTCGCCACCAAACGTTATCAAAACTTAACGCTAACAAATACTCATGCAATATCAAATCCAAATTCAAATTATTTGTTTGTAATACATAGGTACAATATAATAAGATCTAATTCGAATGTCAGGATCGCTATGTTTAACCTAATAGGCATACACATTTCGTATATTTATAAAATAAAATAAAAAATTAAAATTATTATTCGAATTAAATTAAATACCATAAATCATTTAAATTAAATTAAATACTATTAATCATACAAATTAAATTATATAATCACCCTTAGATAGAATTTAGGATAAATCGGATAAATCGGACATTTGACTCACACAACCAGATAGGCAGTCGCTCCATGTAAAATACTGGTATTCAGCAGTATCCGGTTAGACTGGAAGCCGACCCCAATATAGTTGGGAAAAGGCTAGGTAGATGATGATGGACCACATACCTAATTATTATTTATTTAAATTGTCTTTTAAGAATTCACCAATGGAATAGTACACTTTTTTAACCATAAAGTCTGTTAGCATTCTTTTGAATTTGTTAACATCACTCTCAACTCTTATTGTCGTGGGTATCATATTATAGATTGTTGGAGTCCACAACGCACTATAATTATGTAACTTTTCCATTTAGGCGCATTATAAAGTCCGAGATTGGTTTTCTACTTTAGGGAAAATTAGTCTTAAATAGAAAAAAAAATCTTGAATTCTAAAAAAAATCTTGTAAAACATCTAACAAGTTTTTAAATTTTTAAGTGAATCTCCGAGATTAGGACCGTTGTGTGACCAAAATATGAACCTATCTTCTCAATAAGAGATTATTCTGTTGATTCTGTTTTGTTATCTACTTCTCTAGTTGTTTGAGAAGATTACGGACAGTATGTACGCTGACATATTGTCAGTCTTACCAAGGGGTATCGTATTACCCAGTACTAACTGGGTTGTGGAGGTCAGATAGGCAGTCGCTCCATGTAAAATTCTGGTATTCAGCTGCATCCGGTTAGACTGGAAGCCGACCCCAATATAGTTGGGAAAAGGCTAGGCAGATGATGAAGATGATGATGTACGCTGACATCGGACACATCGGTACATTATTAGTCGGATGTCTGGAGCGCGACCACAATTTGTCCCTAACAACGGTTTGACCAAGCTATTAATCCTTCGTTTATAAACTGTACTCCAACACTTTTTTCTCGTCTCCGTTCAAGTTCGTAGGCAGCTGACTTTTCACATGATGGATTTAACCACGCCCCTACTGTTATTTCCTGTCTAAAAGGGCCGAAAAAATGTTAACAGTTCTACAATGAATGGCATTGATTAATAACTATGTTAAAAAGAATTCAACTACGGTTGTCGATGACTTTTCTCACGCCAAGGAGCGGAAACTATTAGAGAAATTGTCACAAAGAATTGTTTAGACCATTTCCATTTCGATAGGAATGAGAAAATGTTCAGCTTTTTTTGAGCTGCGTCATTAGATTAGTAACTCCAAGGCTTTGGAGAGCGATTAGAACAGTAAATAAAATAGGGTGGTAGGTACAATGAACTCTGTTTCCATGGAGCCGCACAGAAGGTATACCTCGTAAAGTTCCTTCTGTGGATCAGTAGAAAGAAATCTAACGTTTAATCCTAACAATCTCATCTTTCTCCTCTCGTTATCCCAATTTATTTCTTCTCATCTCGGCAATCACCGGCTTTTCTAGGCTATACAGGGTGTAAGGGATAGCCCTCCACAGACGGATGGGGTGAATTCAGAATATCATACTAAGATGACGGGTACAAGAAATTATTTCATGAATGTTATGGGAATCCTATAAATTTGATTTGTTTTATTTCCTCATACGCAATGTATCGTTACCGTGGCATAACGCACGTAGCGAACGGCAAGCGCGACGATGAGTTCGATGAACCCTGTAGCTAGGCAGGAAGTGAATTGCTGATTTCACGCGTCGTTCGTTAGAGTATTTCAACATCCACTGTTGTTTTTTTTTTTTTTTATTTTAGTCGTATTATTTACATAAATGGAGTACTGCATACAGGGAATGTAATTTTACATTGCAATAAAGGAATACTAACTGAAAAAATGAAAAAAAATCCGATGGAATATGATTGAAAATAGGGAGCTGAATGCACCCGTCTGTTTGTGGAGGGCTGTCCCTTACACCCTGTATAATTATAATAATCTGCTAGTGCCAAATAACATTATGTTAGTTACTTGCAGAATGGCATGGTCGAGCCTATTGTCGTCGGGTGAACGAGATCCTATTTAAAAAAATCTCATGCTGTATGACGTAGTAACTATTTTAGCCAGTCAGCAAGTTTGAGATGCTGGTGAGCGATGATCCTGCTGAGTATGAGGTCCTGGGTTCGATTCCCAGGTCGGACAAAGTGTTATTGGGCTTTTCCATTATGAATTTTTCAGTAGCAGCCCAGAATTTGGATTTGGTCCCGTTTGATGGTATTAGGCCCGCCCCCTAATACATGGAACATAAACTGAAATGCGTGTGTACTATGGGACACCTTTGCTCATACCCTTCGGGAACATACAGGCGCAATCAATTATTAACGTTATCAATTTTTGATCCTACATGATGAATCTGATTTACTTAAAAAACTAATACATGATATTCGGACGTACAAAGGTATCAGTAATAAACTCAAAATAGAATCCTTGGTTTAGATATTGCGATGAAAGTACTAGGAATATAATGCAACGCGTTGTGTAATCTAGAATGTATCTTAATAAGCAAAAAAAAATAAAAACATCACGCAGCCTCATGCATGCAACATCCGCGTCTTGCTACACATAGGAGAACGAAATATTAGACACATTGACGGCCGCATTTAAGGTTCCGGAACAAATTCTATGTAGGAAATAAAAAGATGAACTTTTGTACAGTTACGTTTGTGCATCCAGATGCGGAAAATCACAAAACGAACAAAGATGTGCCATGATAGAAAGTCACAGTCGCCAGTTTGTTTTTTGCAACAAATGCCAACAGCGACTCGGTTTATTTTGTTTTGTCTAATTTTATAGTTCTGCTGTGCGTATTAAAAATATAGTTTGATTTATAATAGACAGGCACGTGAACATTGACACGCAACTACTAACTCTACAGTTGAGGAAGAGGATCCAGGATATGCGAAAAACAAGGAGGAAATAATACACGATTATATATGATAATATTTTTAAATTAACAACAGATATAATATTATTAACAAATTCCCGTTTTAACCGGGATAAATTTCACAACAACGGTTCCTTACAACTATTTCTTAGAGCTACCGGGCAATCATACAGACAGACAGACTACACGACAACAGTCAAACTGTAAAGCTACATACAACACACTCAAAACAAACCTGCACAACTTTGTAAATATAATGAGGCTACAAGTATTCACTGGACCCTTAAAATTATACATAGAACTGAGTATTGAGGATGTACGTTCGACAATTACGTTATTATTTGTACTAAAAGTTAATGCTGTGTCGAATTGTAAGACACGAATCAAATCGTCTCGTGTACACTTGTCAGTGAATTGTTCTCCACTCCTAATACCATGTTACAACCTTAATGTTAATGCTATATGTACAAAATCATTTGTGTATGGATGTTCAATATTCTCCATGGCCCGTGCCTCCGTACGACTCCTCTTCTCCTCCTGAGAGAGCGTATCCCGAGTGGTCACCACCTTCGAAGCTGACGGGCGATTCTCCATAGCCACCATCACCGTGGGACTCTTCTGCTGCACCCCAACCGTGTCCTGGAAACAGACGACCATTTGTATCACTTATGTGAAAGATAACATCGAAATGACGCGGAGTCATTATAAAAACATTAGTGATTTAGATAGAGGTGTCATTGTTTGTAATGCCTTTGTTTGTCTAACATTAATCGTTGTTATCTCTGTATGTTACAAAGTGTTTTATATTCTATCTTATTTCGCAATTTGACTTTTTTTAAGCACCAGTTTATGAGATCTTCTGGTTAATTCCGGCGAAGCTTTTCAATGCTAAATGAAACAATATGGTAGGGAATTTTTTTCTCAAGGACATGGTTATCGAAGCATCATCGAGCTATGAATGGGAACAGTGACTAACAGTCCTTTGGATTCATTCATGGTTTCCTGACGGCAAATACATAAGCACTATATCAACTACTTCCTCCAATAACACTAGACTTTTGCTCACCTCCTCCAAAATGCGGTGCAGGTTTCGGTTCTCCATAAGTGTATCCCAAGACCTCGTAGTGGTCGTCACCACCGCCGCCGCCGCCGCTCTTGTGGTGGATGTGTTTGACGATGGTGTGTTTATGGTGGTGATGCTTCACGAACAGCGGCACGTGAATGATGACCTTCTTGTGGCCGCCACCACCGCCGCCCGCCGCGATCAGCGACGACAACTCAGCAACGCAGACTAACGCCAACTGAAAAATGGAAATTGGTTTTTTAGAGATAGGGCTTCTAAACGATGCAAATGTGTGTGTGTGCGTTTTGATGTTGTTATCGAGTGAATTTTAATCAGCTAGTTGCGAATTCAAAGTACTAAGTAAGAATTAGGTATTCTAAACTTGGTATTTAAAAAAAATGCCCTAAAGCGAAGGATCTTGGAGAAATCTTGACTTGTTGCGGTCTATTATCGCCAATACACCATGAGCCTGTATATTGATCAATGCAATGTATTTTTTGTATAAAAACAAGCCTGCTTGTACAATTATTATAAACAAATTATAATCGTCGGCTTGACTTTAAAAAAGGATAGATGTATAGAGCCTGTTTAGACGAACATATATTTTATTCTAATAAGAAGGTTTTAATAAAAAGAGTTTGTGTATTGTTTTGAAATCTAGTGACAAACCAAATAATTTATATTATTTTTAAAGTAGGTAGGTACAATGACCGAGCCCGCTACGAACCTCTACGAAAAGCATGAACAAACTGCGTGTATTTTAAAGGAAGAGTTTTACTTCTAGAAACGTGAGTACTAACAACCATAGCACAAGTAAGTGTAGCGCTATGAATATTAGCTCGTATCTTTGTTTCAAATTCACTCGGAATGGAAAACATACACGGAAATGGAAACGCAATCGCAAAGGCAAGCATAGGTAGTAGATGATTTCGCTAGGCAATAGGCAACGCTTTTTAAACACTATAATTTCATTACCAAGTACCTTATACATTAAAAAGAAAATCATAACAAAGTACTGTGAATAATCACTAAATAAATAATAACTAATAAAAAAACCTTGAATAGAACGTGACATTCGAGTCGACTTTCTACTCTTCGAGTATCGGTTGTACCTAAATAACCGTGCAACAATGAAAATATCTCCCTCTCAGTGCAAAATACAATTACCTGTCATTTTGGTATCACTGGTTCACGGCTGAGCAAAAGTGGACACAGTTGAATGAAACTATTTTCTGAAGTAGTGTACATACGTACGAAATGGAGTGTCCAAGCTTTTTGAACTAGACACTAGTAACTAAGGGTTAATTTTTCAAATAGTTCGTGAAGCTATAGGTATTGAATATAATGTTCTGTTTTTTAACATGAATTTTCACATAAATTAGAAACTTCATTTAGTTATTAAACGAAGCTGTAACAATAGATGTGAAATTCCCGTGATGACGTGAAGAGAAATTGTGTCAATGTTCCTAATTAGATATCGGTATTTATCTGTATTGCCCGGGAATGAAGCAATATTGATTGGACCGCAATCAGTACCTGCTTCCATTAGGTATCTTTTTTTTTGTTTCTTGAGACATAGTAGTTACCTATTGTAAGCGTAAATTGGTATACAATTAAGCTAGCCCAATTCATATTTCGCAAATGTGGTCTAATTGGAAAGGACTGTATTTGAAAACAAGTGCAAATTACATATACACCCAGGAATGCTCACTTTAATGAATTTAGATGATTAAGTAGTGTAGGGTTACGTGTATACTTTTTTTCAGGCATGGAACACCTGTTTTTTGTCACTGTTATGTAACAGATGTTCGAAATAACAAACATGTTCCAGTTTCGCGAATCACTGTGAATGAGTGTAATGTATGTATGTATATTAATGAAATATCTGAACTTACCAGAAGACGCGCAGACATGGTGTAAGAAGATAGAGCGGTGAGTGACCGAGCGCGGGTGCAGGCAGTTGGTGTGTGATAAAGAAATTTAAACAAAACTTCCTTTTATATCGCAACGTGGTCGCGTTTCGCGACACTGCCTCTCGGCGGCTTCGATCTAATGCGCGGGCGACTACTTCCAATCCAATTTCAGTCCTATCACCACCAAACAGAGCGCAATACACGAAGATATCATTCTTCTCATAAAAACTGCACTGTTGCAATCAATTTTAAGCTCGAAAATGTTTACTAGCAAGGTTTATATTCCAATACGTAGATGATGTTATTCGCAGATATCTTCAGAACTGTATCATTACAGTAAAAATACAGTTTACATTGCAGTTGTAGAGTGGAAATTCGTTTGTGGCTTGGAGATGACAATGACGTTGAAGATCTGTATCGGGTACTGTGGGGTGTGAAGTGTGAGGTACGTCGGGGCTAATTGGAGCAGGATTGATTTCATGTATGTGGGGCAGTGATCAGGCAATATATAAGCCAACTATATCGGAGTTTGTTTTATTGAAAAAGCCGTTATTAAGGAGGTATTTATGGACAAGCGCCCCGAGGACCCGATCCCGTTGCTCGGGAACAGAGCAAGTTTATTGCTTCATTTGCCCTCTAGTCATGTTTTAATGATGCTTGGGCGCTTTCCCTGAGGCGTTTAAAGTTTAAATAACTGATGAATTCTCATCGGATAACTATGATGACTTCTTGCAAGATCTATTAAAAGTGTCATGAGTGTAATTTACATTTCTAAAATAGAAATCTGAACTACGTTTTTGCACTTATTTATTTGAAATCCGAATTCTGATATAAGAACTTAAATGTGAAACAAAATATTAAAAAAACTGATACGCGAAACCCGCCTCGGAAGGTTCAACACAACTGAAAAATCAAAGGTTGCTACTTTCGTCGATAACTTGGTTCAATAGCCGCAGTTAAAATAGTTTACTTTAGTCGTTTACTACAACGTTCGTATACGTGTCTTTTTAAAATAAAAATAAAACACACTTGAAGCTGTTACTCAATCCGCGCAAGCAAACAAAAAAGTAAAACAGGAAGAGATGTGTATACCTACATCCACGTACAATATACATACGAAGCGAAAACTAAAGTTGCAATGTAGGTACCGACGGCGGTGAATGGAAGTCGAGTCACTTTTACTATCATCCAACGAGAGGGAATCTCATGAGATTATAACAGTCATATAAGATCGCGATTATACGGTTCTAGAAGGACCTGCAATGTGGGATTTTCTGTCCGTAAAGCAGGACTTTTCAATTGCTTCATATTTGACAGAATGATTCCATGTTTACTTATGTATTTTTTAAACAATTGTTCGAAAAATGTTTTAAGCTATCACGTTTTATAACTAAACTTACACAGTCACGGGATATCTTCCGTGATTATCAATTATGAATATCACACTAGTGCAATATCACACTAGCCATGATCGCGGGATGAGTCATGATGAGCAACAGCGTCGAAATTTCGGGAGCTCAGAATAAATGATAATCACGGCACATCTCCCGTAAGTGACAGTGTAAGTTTACAATTGACCCATTTTAATTTTTATCTGATTGAGTTGTGTGCTTGTAGGTAAGAAAACTAACTCTAAGTCAATGCCAATCAAGACTTCTACGAAAGGGCGGCCGCGACCTTGGTCACTTTGGTCAGTTTTCGAAATCTATGGGGGAAGGTCAATGTCTAACTGTTGAGGTTTTACAACCAGTAACAATACGGTCGTAACAAAGCCTTAGTGAAATAACCATTTTCTTTCATAGTAAGTTGAAACAAATTGTGTCATTTCTCTTTCAATTGAATACGAAGAGTTTTCTTCGGTAATAGTAGACAGACTTAACATTAGACTTGACATTGAGTTATATATGGAAACCAATTGATAATTTCATACACTAGTAAGCTTACTAATTTGTTCAATAAGGCGTGAACAAAAAAAAAAAAACAAGTAGGTATTGGGATCTATTATATTGTCTTGCTACAACAAGCAGAAAGCTGAAAGTATTCTACCGCAACAATTATTAAAAAATAACATGATTCTATTACAAATCTTCTGAATAAACCAATCCTTGACTCGACCAGCTATTGTTGATAGTAAGCTATAACTTATAGTATATGAACATGTCTGGTGACATCGAGCCTACCGCTATCCGCCCATTCGTCCGGAACGTCTGAAGCATTTGACTCGAGACGGAGTTTCCTATGTCCACTGGAAGGTCAGTTGAGGAAATACCCACGTTTCTTAACCTCACAAAAATAGTTTCACCATTCAGCTGCCAGCCATCTATTTAATACACACGTAATGAGAAGGCAGGCACCAATGCGTTACATTTTGATAATGTAGCTCAGATTAGATCGTTGTCTGGGTGCAAGCATTAATTTACATAAATACTTATTGTATAATACACGTGTAAATAATGTGTGTATTGTAAGGAAGTTCTTTCTATGAGTCGGCGTTTCCTCAACATTGTTCACAGACGTTCACAGTTTGTAATGGTCATCCCATCACTTTTAGGGTTACGACAAGGTATACATATGGTATCCGTAGTCGGTGGGGTGGACGCATAAAATGGCCCCCACTAGCGGCGATATAATCAAACGTCAGCAGCCCTCTTGGCTGCCAGTTACGCTGATGTTGTCTCCATAATAAGCCTATAACTCCCACTGCCTCCTCTTTGTGAGAGGGAATGGACTGTAATGTATTACAGTTTTTTTTATTTTTTTTTTATTTTTTATTACACCACAGGGTAGGTAGATATCACATGTCTTCGCCTGATGATGCCGCATGATACCATCTAACATAGCTATGCCGTGGTACAAATATTATACTTGGTAGAAGTGTAATATTTGTACCACGGCATAGCTTTCGATGAGAACCTGCATGCTTGCCAATCGAATGTATGATGGAAGTGCGTAGTTATTAGGATGCTGTAGGACTATAGTACGTAACAGCATTATTGTCTTGCTACATCGCAACACAAGCACAACAGGATCCCTCATCCTGTATATACTGGGTTTGGGTGGCTTTTGGGTTGACAGGAAATAACGGAAGCATCACATTTCCCGTTTATAAGGAGATGTATATTGCCGATTGAGTGCATTCCTGTGAGTATGTGAGGTCCTTTTTCATAGTAAGGAACTTAGTCTGGCAAGCAACACCCCACTGATGATCAACAGTCTGACGTATAACCGCCATCATCATATGCCTAGCCTTTTCTCAAATTTTGTTGGGGTCGGCTTCCAGTCTAACCGGATGCAGCTGAGTTGCAGTATTTTACATGAAGCGACTGCCTATCTGACCTCCACAACCTAGTAACTGGGTAATACGATACCCCTTAGAAAGACTGGATGTGGTTACGTTTTACCGCCAATAGGTCTGGCTATTTCGGTCCAGGCCCGTTTTCAACATAGGTCGTTGTGGTGTACTATTATTTAGCTTTAAATTAATTTTACCATATGTGTATACGAAGGTCAGAGTAAATAAAGGCTGTTTTTATTTTTATTTATTTACTTTTACCATAACTTATTTAATTTTGTAACAATAATATCATATTACTGGATTACAAATAACAAACTACATTACGCTCGGTCCAAGTAAAATACTGGTATTCAGCTGTATCCGTTTAGATTGGAGGCCGACCCCAACATAGTTGGGAAAAGGCCTAGGCAGATGATGATGCTCCATGCTCCACCCACTCCACCTTACCTAACCCATTCGTTCCACCTGCTGAAAATCTCCCACCTGGACATGAGTTGCCATGGATGACCTAAAAGTCTTTAAATAGACTCCGGACCCAGATTGGTCGCAGCAAGGAAAACCTGCTCAGGTGGAGATTCATTAATGACTGCCCTGCAGTGTAAATGTGGTGCTGTTCTACAAACGATGGGACACTTAATATCGTGTCCTGCGTGTCCTGTTGTTTGGTCACTTCAGAAACTGATGAACGCTACCGAAAGCGCCAAACTAGTAGCTCAGTTCTGGGCTGACACAATTTAGATTGCCATCGACACGCTAAGAAGAAGGGGACTACATATCTAAAAGAAGAAAACCACGTACTGACCTGATTACCATCAGCTGGATTTTTACTGAGCAAAAATATACTATTTGCATTTTGTATCAAGAACAACAAAAAAGCTCGAGTCCTTTTATTTACACACCACTAGTAAATAATTAAAAAAAAAATATATATATTGATACATTTACATACGCAACTTGCGTACCAGTTATATAACTACGCAAACACTGTACATTCTCAATAGGACACTACGATTGTCAAAAAAAGTTCAATTAAAACTACAATTTAGTAGGTTACGTCTAGCGCACGAACACAATCATCTTGATGATGTTATCTTGAACTAGAATGTTACGAAACAGATGCTAATGCATTTTTTCAGGTACTTTGGATTCAAAGTTATTATGTTCTTGTAACATCCTTAAAGATCCAACTAGAATCTATTTACAGGTGCGACTGCTGACCTCCTGGGTTCGATTCCCGAGGGTCGGGCAAAGTGTTCTTGGGTTTTTTCCATCAGAAATTTCTCAGTAGCAGCCACGGAGGCTGGATTCGTGCCTGGTTAATGGCAATAGGCTCGCCCCCTATTACAGAAATGGTGTAATGTAGGTGTACTATTAGGAACACCATGTGAAATGAGCGTGTACTATTAGGAACACCATGTGAAATGAGCGTGTACTATTAGAAACACCATGTGAAATGAGCGTGTACTATTAGGTACACCATGTGAAATGAGCGTGTACTATTAGGTCCACCATGTGAAATGAGCGTGTACTATTAGGTACACCATGTGAAATGAGCGTGTACTATTAGGTCCACCATGTGAAATGAGCGTGTACTATTAGGTACACCATGTGAAATGAGCGTGTACTATTAGGTACACCATGTGAAATGAGCCTATACTATTAGGTACACCTCTGCCTAATCCTGTGAACATTATTTTTAATTTTCAGCATTTTCTATGTCGGTATGATGGTTCATTTACTGTTCGCGCTGTGCGCCTTTCGAATTTGCTTCCACACTTGCGGGATAGCCCTTCGTTAGATGTGTTCAAGAAAGGAATAAAAGAACATTTCTTGTCAACGTGATAATAGTATGTAAATAGTATTTTATATGTATGTTTATCTATATATATATTGTATGCATTACGTATATTATATTGTATGTATTAGTTAAGTTTGGCTATAGAATTATGTTAATTTAGGTTTTTAAATGTACTATTTTGCACATAAGCATATCCTCTTTTACAAATCTCACATTCCAAGTAAAGTTTGCTGTAAGAAAACCCAATTCTGGGTTAAGCTCGCCTTTGTACATAAGCTATATATTGAAATTATGTGTGTATTTCTTAATTTTTTTTTTTACAGATGCGAATTTGTGCAAACTATACTTAATGTTAGTGAACCAATATTTATAAATGGTGTGTATTTACTTTGTTTGAAAATATATATATATATTTTTTATTTCGATGTTACAATTTATTTGACAGTCTAAAAATATTCCTATGAACTAGTATTGCCAGTATTATCATTCATTGTCGTATTGTCGCAGATATCATATTGATTTATGGTAAATCGTATTGACCAAAACCCTTTACTTTTAAAATCTTAGGTGAAGAAGTAAGAACTACTTAGTAGTGCTTGGCGAAAGGTGCCAGAACTGCCTTTAGAAAAATAAGCATTAAAATGAGCTCCCATACAAATGCAGGAAATCAATCATCGCGAGGATATCCACAGGTAAATGATAAAGTTATGCAACAGCTTAATGTTACGTTTAGACTGGTGATAGGAACTAGACGGCGGCGTGTACGCAGCACATTCACCTAGGTGAGTGCATCATTCTACATTATAGTGAATCGTTTGAGTACAAAGACGTTGCCACTTTTACTCGATTTATATTTGTATATATTTTTAATTAATCTGGAAGTTACCACTACTAGACGAAGGCCTCTCCGTAGCCTTCCACTAGGTACTATTTTAAATCTAATTTAACATTACGATAAAAAAATACAATACGAGAACAGATAATAAACATTTTTTTAAATCATCTTTCACAAACATGCTGTAAGCCATTAGGGCGATTACGTGTTTTACATTTCACTTGAGTACACGTTTATATCAACAAAGCACGGTATGATAGACGCCCTTTCAAAGAGGACCCTGGTTACTGTATCAGGCCATTACTACTTACGTGTCTCAAATTGTTCGTGCACAAATAATAAAAAATAATAAAAATGTGTCCGCCTGCAAGTTAATCTAAGTAGTTATGTTGTACAAAATTAGTTCCCAATTAATCATATAAAATTACAAAAAGAGCTTAATGAAACCGCCAGGCTAGTAAGTTATATTGATGATACTAAAAAGTATGATTCCAGTCGTGAATCATATTTAGACATCAACCTGAAACAGAGTTCCAATTTACAAAAAAAACGTAAATGATTTCACGGGCTACATTCACGCAGCCAACAAACTTTCAACAAAGTTTAAATTCTACATTTCATCCGTCAAATGGCCCCTGTACACTCGCCGCCGAACATATCGATTTTCCTCCCACTCCCGCCCCCAAACGCAACAAAAGGTTACTAAAACTATGTTGGTATCCATACATAGATCCATCATCATACCGGCGGACGAAGTACGTACATCATACAGCTCTTTATCACAAGATAACTTCTCATGATACGAAAGGAAGTATCAATTACCCGTTCCTTGGAACAGTCTATTTAACATAAGGCATCTAAAGTATACATTGCCCAGCATACCAAAGTAATCAATAGTAGGATTATCTCAAACGAAAACCGGCCGTGGATACTCGTACATTCTTAGTTATCTTATGGATGTGATATTTTTCGTTGCTGAGATGATATCCGCCATTTTTACAAGCATCTCTGCCAATGGTGTTTATTTAATTCTAATGTATGGGACAAAGTTTTTGCGATTTCTGAATTTTCTAGGTCTGAAACCTCGGTCGAATTTTTGTCGTTGTTAGAAACAGGATTGATCGGCATCAAAAAAAAGGTTTAGAATTATTGAATGAAGTCTGTTATAAATTAATAAATGATACGCGTGTGCCCACCACACCACAAGCAAGAGTATGACCCACGTATTGAGTAATCCCTGAACTAACTAAGTACGTAGGTCATCATCTGCCTAGCCTTTTTCCCAACTATGTTGGCGTCGGCTTCCAGTCTAACCGGATGCAGCTGAATACCAGTATTTTACATGGAGCGACTGCCTATCTGACCTCCACAACACAATACTGGGTAATACGATACCCCTTGTAAAAACTGGTTGTCAGACTTTTCGGGCCACTGACTACCTAACGACTGTCAAAGATCTACAAATGACATCCGGGACCAACGGCTTAACGTGCTTTCCGAGGCACGAAGGAAACTCGGTAAGTAATGGGTGGTCACAGACCAACCTAGGCAAGCACGGCTTAACCTAAAGATCGACCCGAGCGGCTGTTATTATTTAGCCACGAGCTCCTCACTAAGTACGTAGGTATGCAACTTTAAAATATTTGACATCGACTTAACTTTATGGACCTACAGTATAAAATATGTCTAAGTTTTTGGCCTTTAGAAAACACATTATGGTATCAATGTCAATGAATGTCAATCGGAACATTTAATGTGTAAATTTAAGATAGCCTATAAATTGTGGTGTGACACTTAGGAGGTAACATAAACCACGAATAGTTAATTCTCTACTAAGATGTCAGTGATGAGGTGAACTAGTGTAGTTACAAAACACTATTAAAACTTAATTTGAAGAAAATATAGAAACACTAGGTAGGTATCAGTGGCGAAGGTTCCATAGAACTCGATTCCTACCGGCTTCTCTTTGAAAAAGTGCACAGTAAGTATTCTATAGACAAATAATATAATCTCATTAAAGAGATGTACTCCGGCTTACCTCTTACAAAACTTTACCCTTCGCTACTGGTGGGTGTATCTGAGTAGTTTTTTTTTACTTTATTTAGTTTAGTTTATTTATTCTAAATATTTTATTCTATTAAACTATGATTAATGTGAAAGTCGGGGTGTACACAACTAGATAATCAAATAATAATAATCCAAATCGCCTCAAATAATCTGAAAATCAATAATTAAAAAACTCATTGCGTCCTACGTCAACAATCAGAGGTCGTGTCAACTTTAATGGACCTTTATAATAAAATAAAGTATTTTTCGAAATGACAGTTCACTATTGGCTTTTCAAGCGATCATCTAACAACTTTGGAAATAAAATAATTGGATAGGCCCTTCGTGTCCTGTCATTTACCGTACAAAAAATAATTACGCGGTTCAAATTGCAGACGGAATCCCGTTGTTTACTCGACAAAGTTGGCAGTTGAAAAGACACCCTTGAGCCACAGTAACAAGGTTGCAAAATGGTCAACCCCGAACATTATCGTACCGTACCATACCAAATATCAATTAATACATCCGTCTGTCTACCTTTATACAAATAATATGAAGGTCCGAAGTTTCCCGAAACTCACACGGACCCCTCCGCGCATGCCCACGGCGGTTTTAGTTCCAGACAAATGCAGTGGAGTCTCCATAACCCTTGTATCATTAAATGTATCCATCAGTATGTTTTGGTGTGCGTTACATTGAGTCCTGCCATAAACGGTAATTTTTCACCCAAAACCAAACAACTTTGCGTAGAGTTACTTAGTTTGATGTAAGTACAGAATGCTTGGGTGACGACTTCATGAGGGTACGTTTACACCTTGTATATTGAAAGGAAGCACTAAGAAAGGTTTGTTTTTAGATAGGGGATGTGGTTTTTAGAATTATATACATATATTTATCACAATGTTTTCTTATTTAACCCAAAGGTTGACTGGTAGAGAATTCCTTGTGACTTTTTTTCCACCTATGTATCACTATTGTACATGAAGTTTAAATAAATAAATAAATAATTTTTCAAGTGAGCGTGGATGGCCAAATCCGAAACTATGAGGAATAGCGAAAAATACAATCAAAGGAGTCTCGAGCCCAGTTTGCGTGTAGACACAGGAATTACCCTAAAATTAAAAATACTTTTTGAGATTTTATGTTACAACTTTGTCGGCGTAACTAATCATGCCAAATTACAGCTTTCTAGTACCGTAAAACGGGGTGAATAGGACCGCAGGGGTGAATAGAGACAAATTTTGAATGGGATTTTAACGTTGAATTAATATGTTATGTTGCTAACAAGGTCTCTAAATAATTAAGTATAACTAAGTAAATAAAACAGAGTACTTTTTGATAACATAGTCTAATCACCCCTGCGGTCCTAGTACTTCTTCTTTCTTCTTCTTTGAGCTAAGCTGCGGACAGACAGACGGACAGAGCGAAACTATAAGGGTTCCTTTCCTTGTTGACTACGGAAGACTAAAAAACTGAACAGAAGTTTACGATACATCCGAAACATCTCTATCAACCTAGTCATTATAAAAATAAAAACATAATTATTTAAATCGATGCAGACGTCTGGGATCGCCGGCCGACAGGTGCCCTTCACATTCATCCCTCTGTTTGCATTAGGGGTGAAGTAAGTATACCTCGATACAAGTCTACCTGAGAGATTAAAATGATAAACTTTGAATTCGGACAACATGAAAGTCAGAGTATCGATTAACTACATTTATTTTATTAGTTCACAATACAATAATGAATTTTATAACGAAAATAAAAACAGAGTCTGTAAATCTAAGCAGTCCTTAATTCTTCATTAATATGATAAATAAGTGGCTCTAAAAACAGAATATCGCTTCCATATATTTTGTTTATGATACCCATATGGGTATCTATGTGGGTGGTATATGTGAGCGGACACAGTTCAGCGAGCGTCTCAGTGAATCCCAGATAGTTTACATAATATCATCCAATCTCTCTTAACTATTATAATTAATTATAAAGCCTCGAGTCCTGACGGTAGTCATTTGTTGAATGGCAATGACGGTTTTATTACTTCATAAGGAATGTCTTCTATAACGGTACCAGCAGGTTTAAGTATCCCTTCGGTTACTTCGCTGTGATTTCAGATACAAACATTTTTAATCGACTTATAAGTCGTTTTAAGAGGCATTTTTTTATTTTGACAGCTCATATTTTGTGCTTTGGTTTTGTTTAAATGGTGATTGATTAGCAATAAAATACACGATGTCTTTTTATCGGTCGTTATTGTTATCTTGTTCGTATTTAATCGTACGGTGTTCGTTTGTCTCAGTGGGCGGTGCTATAAATCATGTCCTTGGAGATAGCCCATAGCTTGACTTTACGTACAGTAGGTAATTTGAAATGTACCTATTTTATATTTAAAATAACTGTCCCGAACTTTCATCCTCACACATTTTTTCAACAAAGATTCAAGAAGAGCATTAATCTTGCGAAAATTTAATAAGCATAGTGCATCAACTATACCAGAAGTAAAAACAGCACCATCTAGATCTAAACCGTTGTAGCAAAATACAGTGAATGGAAGTTTGCAGTGAAACAGCTGACTGTCGTACACCGTCGGTGCTCGGTGGCTTCAAGTGATAGTAAGAGCATTAGAAGCAGCGCGAGCGCAGGCTTGGCCAGCGAAAGTATTGCCAACGTTCACTTCGCAAAGATTTGCTGTTCCCTGCATAGATGGCGATATTGTTATTTACTGTGTGCGGAGTATTTATTGCATGATTATGTTTTGTCAATCAGCATCTTCAACTTTACATTTCGTAGCTTTACTTTTTAGCTTTACTTCAAACCTCGGATACCAGCCCTTTAGATATTCTACTTACAACAGACTGTAATCGGCATAAAGTTTCAAACATTAACTAAAGTAACGTATGGTGTAGCTCCAAGTTGTCAACACGGCTCCAGGGCAGCGGCCGGCGGCGGCGGCGGCGGGCCCGGAACGGCCCCCGAGGAAACGACCGACAAGCCGATTTACCGTAACACAAAAAATGTTCAGATATACCGACTTTCTAATAAACCCTACTAGACAACCGAGCCTTCTTCCTAGTACATAATAAATCTTAAGGAGACGGTCTTCTCAAATGAAGCGGTTCCCAATGTTTGATAATTGTGTTGAGATAAAGTATAATAAATCGGATTCTCGGTTTCATTATAATAAATAGGGATTGTGGCGCAGGAAATATCAAGACATTTATAACTGTACAGCTGTAGGGAGAGGTGATCATTTATAAGCTGATGTTTATTAATATTCCTTGTGAGCTTTTATTCATTTTGTTACAGTCGTTTAAAATAATTTTCATGGTAGACAGGAGCTAATATTTTATGAATGGTAAGTATTCAATTATTTAAGTGAACATGTGCTAAAAACACAAATAATGATATATTTATCAAAAAGAGAGAGACAAAATAATACAGCACTTAAAACGAAAGTTTTACACTCACTGGCCGATATTTTAATGTGGCCTAATAATCAGAAAAAAAAAACAGGCTGGAGTGTGCCGGTGGGCTGTAGCATGGTCCAGATTGATGCCTCTCCGACTGGCCGTAGTGCGCGCTGCGTAGGCAGCTCGTATCGGCTCTTTTTTACCTTTTATCTTTACTTTGAATATTGCTTCTCATAATAAGGGCTCTGGACCGTTAAAAGTTGGGGAATGCGCGACCCAGTGAATGAACTCAGATATCCACGTGTTTCGATAATGGATACGGTTTTTGTAACGACTATTTGTTTCTAATATTATGTGGAATGCGTCGGGTGGTTTTGCCGTTATTCTGCTTCGAATTGATGATATTATGTGATAAAGTTATCCCTTTAGTTTTGTAACTAGTTTAAGGAATCTATGGATTCTTTAATCGACTTCCCAAATACGAGCGGTTGGTCGATCCCAAAATCTGAGTTTTACTGGCTTGACCTCTTTGGTCAAGCCAGTAAAACTATCTAAAGCGACAAACTGGCACGTTAGAGGGCGTTTTAACAGGCAACAGCAATGCCGCATAGATATTATGGTGCCATTTCCTAATTTATATTAGTTATAATTGACACATGTATTTCTTATCATAATAATGTATATAGTTCTTGCTTATAATTACTGCCTAGATTCCCTCATAAATATGTATACATCAAACAAAGTAACAATACACGTCCAATTCTACCTCTCAGAATTTTATTGTTTTGCGTACAAATGTGAATCGCTATAAGAATGGAAGACCAAACAAACAAAAATGGATTGTCTGAAATATGAAATGGCTAGAAAGGAGGTGTCACATGAAATGGCTAATAGAGAATTATTGGAAGAAGAAGACATGCTCCGCTGACCCCATATATTGAAATAAGGGCAGGTCTATGATGAAGATTTTTTACTCTAACTCTAAGATTTACAATACGATTCAGCGAGAATATAATTTTAAAAGTTATGCTGAAGATTATCGCACGTTCTGCAACAGTTTTATATATCTGAATGTTATCTCCGGTGCTTCCTGGATATAAATGTAATGTCCAGGAAATAAGCACTAGATGCCGCAGCGTTTCCTTTTCCATATTATGATATTCTACATAGATTTGCATCGACCTGTCCAGCGTTCGCGAAGATTTATCATAACACTTGGAAGCCATTAGTGGATCATAGATATCATAGAATTTAGAGATAGTTATTTTGCTGCATTAATCTAAAAGCCTTTTAAATATATTTTGAAGGTGTTGCTCGTGCTTCGTTCATCATCATTGTCATTAATAGCCAAGGAGTCTATGACTAGACGTAGGCTCGTCTTATGGAACTCCGTTTAAATCAAACTATGGCTACTCTGACACTGTTTTAAGCTTTCACGGTTTACAACTAAACTTATACTGTTACGGGATATCTTCCGTAATCATTATTTTGTGCTCCCGATATTCCGGCGCTGTTGCAACCGCCATGATCGCGGGTTGCCTGGAGAATGCGGGTGGATGGAAAATAAATTGTTAAGAGCAGACAAATCTATCTACCTTCTTTCTTTGAATTTTGCCTGGTGATACTGCGAGTATGTTTTGCCGTGACTTAGTGTCGAGTTCCAGTAGTGCGAGTTGCACCCTCCATAGCCTTCCATTCTTCTCTCCCTTGAGTTATTTATATAAAACAGTACTTAAATATAACTGTTTTCGCGCAACGTAAGCACATAGCTGTTGCAGTATTCCCGCGTAGTTGAGCGCTCGGCTCGTTGCGTGCGTGCTGGTCGTATTTCCTGTACTTACGCTGCGCCTGCGGCGGTGAAACTCATGAAAATGCGCCGCCAATCAGGGAAATGCGATCGCGAAAGTGATTTATTAATTCAACCAAAAATTGCTGTGTTACAATAGATTGATAGATTTTTATTTAATATGTGTTTGTAAACATGTGGTTCATTTTATTTAAACATTTAAAGATGAATTTATTTTTTCTGTCATTATCTTAAAGGCATTTTTAAAACTACACCTTATTTTTGGGGTTTATTATAGAATCTTCGGCAAATGACCTATACTTACCTATTTTTCTGATCCATACACCAAAGACTGCCAGTACGCTATTCAGGTCAGTCTCAGAAAACTGATTTCAAAAACAGCCACCGCCATCGATATCCTTTTTACCAAAAAAGTGGCTCGCTGAAGCGTGGCACCCACCTTAACTGCTCTAGATAACAATTTGATAGTTGCATGGGTAATAAAAACGTTCAAAAATTGGTCGCAATTACCCTGGTTACTGCCTCGTAACATTTTAATAGCGAGTTCCCATTTAGTGTGGGAACAAACAGGTGAAACTGTCTAAGTGAGAAGAGAGGGTACTTATGATAGGTGGGTACTTACTCACGGCACCGCCGCTTATGTAAGCGATGGCCCGATGGGCGATGAGTATCGGTTTGTGTGTGACCTCTTAACGTAGGGGCGTTGGAATTGTTGAAACTCTTTTTTTACCTGACTGCAAATAGTTTTTATAGCATTAAACCAAAAGGAATATCAAATTATTAAAATATGAAATAGGTCCCGCCTGCTTCCAAGTGTGTTTTTGTTTTGCTTTTCAGTGTTTTCAACGCATTCGCGTGCTTTTGTTTTTCTTTTTATTAAATAATATTAGAATTCGTTTAGATCTTTTTGTTTTCTGTGCCTTGGTGGTGTGAAGTTGCTCAGAAAACAACACAAGGGCCTGAATCCTCGAAAGCGGTGACGAGACGAGCGGAGAGGAGCTGTGACCAAAAAGAAAGAAGGACAAAATAGTTTGGCCTAAAATCGGGTTTGGCCGGTAACATATACACACATCTAACCTCCGGTCTAGCCAGTATGCATCTCCGTACATCTTCGGAAGATACACCCTAGTTCTTAAGCATATCCTCTCTTCTCCACTTCGCACATCTCAGCAATTCTCCGCTTCGGTGTAGTCTGAGTCTTAATGTGATAAATCAGCATTTCCATTATTTGACGGTGTCGTCTTCGGCTTGTATGTTACTTGGCACTTAAAGTTAGCTGGTGTAATATGAGTGTACTATTAGGTAACCTCTGCCTACTCTTCGGGGGGACTACAGGCGTGATATTATTATGTTGGTATCTTATTAATATTGAGCAATTATGGTATGAATTAAAAAATTACAAGATAGATATCGTTTTTGATTTATGGTATTTCTGCATTCATAAATTATTAACCATATCCTGATTAAAAGCTCATAAATTACCTCTATCGCGCAGGTACTTAATAGTCAGGTATATACTA
The DNA here is from genome assembly GCA_963576755.1 of Noctua janthina. NCBI lineage: Eukaryota > Metazoa > Arthropoda > Insecta > Lepidoptera > Noctuidae > Noctua > Noctua janthina. Next base: position 13,525,863 of record OY755050.1, on the reverse strand, counting down.
ATGCAAATACATTGTTATTTAAGGAAGCAAGGCAGGCTTTGTTTTATTAAGTTGCAGCGTTACCTGATGTTGTTTGATGGACAGTAAGCAAGCATCAGCCGCTAGAAAGTGGGAAGCGAGCGTTTACACAATACTTGGATAAAAACACTTATTTGTGCCGGCATGTTTATGCCACGGAATATTGTTTATGTGGGTATCTAGGTTACAGGAATCTAAACCTATTATTAGTGGTAGTAATTGGAAACCATTCATCAAAATTTTTGGACGTGTCCGTGTCTTCGGATAGCTTGTTTACCAGTCGGTTCTGGTTGCCACACGAATAGTCTTGTCTCACTTTTGAATAATTGTAACATGGTAAATATAATAGCAGATTTTAGCTGCCACAGCGAAAGAGGTTATTTGCTTCTAGGATGGGGCTGCACTTACAGTCCCACCCTATAAGCAAATATAAGGCAGAAGTCTTGACAAACGAAGAAGATCAAGTGTCAACAATCGTAATTATTTAATATACGACATAAGTACGTATTATTATGATACATTACATGTATTTCACAGCTTCTGCGTCCAATTGTAAAATGTTTAAAGAGCTTTAAAAGCTGTCTTATACTAATATACCGCTTAAAGAACCCATAACTAAAAAATCTAACGGTAACCAACCCACGTTATCAAAACCAAACCTCAAACTAAAAACAATAAAATAAAGACGTCTATATCAAAAATAAAAGCCCTTGGCAGTCGTAACAAATAAATAACATGTTATCAAACGTCTGTCCGTCGCACCGTAATACCGTCTAACAGTTACACAATGAGTCGCATGTACCGTCACACGACACGGACACGGCACGACAAAGTAAACGTCTTGTTACACCAGCGCGCAGCGCTTAATGCAACTGTTTATAACTGATAATGTTGTGTGCCGGACGTGAAAGCGCTTTAGATGCTATTCTAGAAGCATTGCTTCGAGGTTGTGGTACATGGCTTCGAATCGCAGCCAGCCCCGGCCGGTTTGTCCACTTGTCAGGCTCTGATAGCACAGAATACGACCCGAGGATGTAAACGACCGCGGAAATGGTTTAAACGCGTGAAAGTAACTAGTTAAGGCTCGGGTCTTTATTTATCCAATGTTACTGTACTTTGCTGTTGATCGGATATCGTTTTAAAAGCTTTTCTAGGAATATTTAGTTTGAATTTGTCTTTGGGCTTTCTATGTAGGTATACGTTTTTGCAAATTGTAGAAACATTACAACGAAATATCGACATTTCTTTCACGAAAATATGTCTCTCGGTACGAAACGAAAACCCTCATTAATATATAGTGCAGTTCGACACAAGTATCGCAACTCACGACACGAGTGCACAAGTGCAGCAGCTTAGTGCGGCGGAGCGTGCGCCAGCGCAAGTGCAAGGCGCCCCGACCACGGTCATGGATAGCTGGCGTAGTTAATACCGACGCCACGTAATCGTTCCTTATATAGTATTTATCGTAAGTAAGGAATTTATACAAGTTGTTGTTTTTTCTAAAGGAAATATCGGTGGGCTTATTATAATAAGGCATGTTTTAAAGAGCTCTGTCGTGCAATGTGTTTAGTTGGTATATTCCATGCAGGTTTTGATGGAATGAAAAAAAAAACATAATTATCTGGAACGAGGTTTTGTATTAGTCAGTTTACCCGTAGAACAGATAGAGGTGAAGGCCGAATTTCCTAAGAAACCATTTATAGTTTTTATGTATTCGTAGGGTGACTAGATTAACCATAATTATATGGTTTAATATGCCATACATATGGCCATATATGGGACATAGTGTTCGATACTCAAATTCACTCAAATGTCTCGCTGATGGTGGCGCGTGTGTCGGATCATTTAGTTCCCTTCAAAATGGTGTTGAATGGTGCTGATACATGCGTCATGTTCGTGAACGGGCGCTGTCAGTTGTGACTGGTCATCTCTTATTTGCCACGGCTTATTTGAATTAATTATTTTATTTTTGAATTGTTTTTACTTTGGACACTTTTAACGTACACATCTTGCTGCATCGTTCTCACATAATGTACCATCTCAAAATGAATGATGTAACCAAGGTTTTGTTAAAGTATTCTGATTTAAAAGAGTGTCCATGGAGTTTCTTGCCCGTTCTTCTCCATAGAGATCTACGTTAGGGAATGGGCAACTACAGTACTTTCACAGTTTTTGTGCCTTGTGACTGGGACTGTAGCTTTATTTTACTGTTGCCTTTGTTTCGACAATTCAAAAGTGCCTGTAACTGGCCTACTTGAAATAAATGCTTTGATTTTGATTTTGATTGATACAAAATAATTGTGTTTGTTCTCTTGTAGAATAGTTAATTCTTTGGGTTTGATAATAAATAATTAACTTCGTATTTTATTCAATAATCTTTCTTCAAAGTCAATCCAGCAGCATATAGGATTTCTTATAATTTACAAGTTAGCAGCGTTTCCTATAACGGCTTAGACACCAAAAGCCTGACCCGTGCCCAGCCTAGCAGCACCCACTTTCAGCTTTCACGCCGATGCGACATTATAGCAGATATTGCCCGGATGAAATTTACATAGAATTATGATTTCCTTTATTCATTCTTTCTTTCATTCTTTTTAAATATTTTTACAAAGAAAAGTAAACAAAACATTTAAAAATATAAAAAATAGATGGCCCATCGGCATCAGGAACAAGGTCCAGGTTGCCGGTGGTCAGGGCTCCAGAGAGAGGAACCGCCGCACTATGCGTGCCGTGTCCAGGAGTACTGCTTTCTGAATCAAGCCCTTGACCCAGCCGCGCAATGAGAGCCTCCTAAGGTGTTGGTCGAGGCTCTCTGCTATTAGTCCATTAACCGTAACGACTATACAATGATTGCAGAGTCCACGTCCCACATGTCGACAACCTCGTGTGCTAAATCAAGATACTTGATTTTTTTATCATTCTCAGCTTTCACGAGATTCTCGTCATGAGGGACAATGATATCAACAATCATTGCACGGCGCTCTCGGCGATCTATCACCACAATATCAGGTTTATTTGCTAAAATAGTCCTGTCTGTGATGATAAATCGATCCCAATACAATGTGGCATGACCATTCTCGAGAACTGGGTCGGGCACATACTTGTAGTATGGTACTTTAGAACTCACAAGGTTGTATTGCAAGGCAAGTTGCTGGTGAATAATCCTAGCTACTAGATTGTGTCTGTGCAAGTACTCACCGTTAGCAAGACGAGAACAACCAGAAACAATATGTCGGATGGATTCACCGGGACGGTGGCATGCCCGACAGATGTCAACCGTACCGTCCTTGATATTATATTTCCGATAGTTGTTCGTCATGATAACTTCATCCATAATCGCACAGACGAAACCTTCAGTTTCCCCAAAGAAGTCACCGAATCGTAACCAAGATACGGACGCCAAAAAGTCTACATCAGGCCCAAGTAGGGCCCGGAAAAAGCGTCCGTGTAGCTCCTTGCTCTGCCATACCTCCCTACGGTTATTAGTATCCAATACCACAGGTTTGCGCCAGTTCTGGTTAGCCAAGGAGAGCGGGGTGAAGCCCTTGTCCACTGAGACCACATCTCGGTGCATCCCCACGTCGGTTTCGAGAAAGTATTCCCTGAGACTTCATAGCTCGCGGTTGTGCAAGGTCTTAGCATTTAGGAATCCACGACCTCCGCACTTCCGCGGGATATACAGTCTCATCACCGATGACCTTGGGTGATGCATCCGATTTGCGGTCAATAGTGTGCGGACCTTCCTATCCAGGGCGTCAAGTTCCGTCTGAGTCCATTTGAGTATGCCGTAAGAATACATCAATACCGGCATGACCCAACCATTAAAGGCGCGCACCTTGTTTCCGCCTGATAAAAGACTGTTTAACACTTTATTCAGGCGGCCAAAGAAGCGCTCCTTCAATGATTGTTTCATGTCGGCAGCATTGATGCCTAATGTTTCCGACATACCCAAATACTTGTAGGTCTCGATTGAGGAGAGGGATCTAAGGAATATGGAATCCGAGAGTTGAGTTCCCACGGATTCCATAATCTCCCCTCGTTTTACATGCATGACTGCACATTTGTCCAAGCCAAATTCCATCCTGATGGCGCTACTAAAAGTTTCAGTCACTTTTAGTAGCTCCATCAGTTGCAAATTGCTGGGAGCAAATATTATCAAATCATCCATGTAAAAGAGGTGAGATATAACCTGACCACCTCTCCTCAACTGGTAGCCTAGACTTGAATCCTCCAGCAGTGTGCTCAGTGGATTCAAGGCCAAGCAAAACCAAAGCGGACTCAAACTGTCACCCTGAAATATTCCTCGCTCAATCCTGATCGGTTCATCGTTCCCAAGAACCAGCCGACATCCTGGATAAAGAAGGACCGTCCTCCACTGCCCCATACACGACATCAAGGAGGTGCGAAGAGTTGCATCTATTTTGTACAATTCCAGCACCCTCATGAGCCATGTATGTGGCACCGAGTCATAGACCTTCTTATAATCTAGCCAAAACGTCGACAGATCCCTCCGGGATCGACGAACCTGTTGGTTTATGGCCATGTCGATAAGGAGCAGCTCCTTAGTACCGCGGGACCCATTCCTACATCCATTCTGAGAGACAGACATAATTGAATTGTTATCAATTTTTGCTCTCAGAATGGATGTTAGAACTTTGTAGACCGTCGGTAAACACGTAATTGGTCTATAGTTTTTAGGTTCCACAGTACTACCCGATTTGTAGAGCAGGTGGGTAACTCCTGTTGTAAAGAATGGTGGTAGCGACCCAGTCTCTAAGGATGACTGGAATCGCTGGCCTGTGGACGGCGAGTTATGGGCTAGCTCGCCGTCCGGCCGTCTTATGACTACAGGCCGTGTCGACGGCGCGTTCGTGTTCCACGCGCGCCTCAAAGAGATGTCAGCAATCAAGTAGGGGTCCGCATGGACCGATGCCTGCCAGGGCTGCGGGACTGTTCGAAAGAGATACCGTGGCCCTGGAACATAAAGGGCAAAGAAGGAACATGGATGGGTTTTAGTCAGTACAAGTCTGACACTCCCCTCCGCTCCGCCCAGAGTGGGGGGGGGTCATTTGATGATTTCCCATCCGGAAAAAAAAAAAAAAAAAAAAAGGATGACTGGAATTGTGAGGCTAAGCAAGCGTGTGACCTTTGTAGCCATTTATTCCAAAAATTGTGCAGTCCGTCCGGCCCTGGAGATTTCCAGTTAGGTAACGGACGGACTGCACAGGCCACGTCCAGTGGACTAATAGAAATGGTCTCCATTTCCGGAATTGAGTCACACGCATCCAATCACCCTCAGTGTGGCCGACGGGCACCGACCAAATACTTCGTCAAAAAGCATTCATGGCGTCGTTATCCGGCAGATGCGCGTCAGTCACTCCTTTAATGGTAACGGGCCGCTCCCATGTTCTGTATAACCACCTTTCGTCACTCTGGAACATGCGGTTCTGAGTGTATCGATCCACTCTTCGCCTATACCGACGGATACGGTTAGCCCATGCATAAACTTTCTGCTTCAGGAAGTCGATGCGCTCTGTGACTTGTGACATGTATTCTCGGGGACTGATATCAGTCCTCGAGAATGCCCGCCTCACAAAGCGCATCACCCTTGGGCGTGTATTGCCCTCCCTGAAGCAGATGAGCTTCCCAATAAGTGCCCTGGCCTCATTAATACGACGCTCAATCCTGCATTGCCAGGCTGGTACGGCAGATTTTGGTCGTGTAGTAGTCAGTGTTTGGGAACTTGACATTGGCTACACTACATGCCGCAACAGCCGTGCAATACAAGATTGAGTGTGTATCACAAAGGTTTGTGCTGCTTTCAATAAAATTTGGTAACAGCGCATCCAGGGCACACACCAGTGCTTTATTCTTTTTATTCATGGGCAAACGTGGTAATCGTGGTCTAAGATCAGGTGACATGAACCGATACTCACGAATCGCACCCTCCAGAGCACTCCTTAATTCCACATTGCACAGGTTATCTGCAGATATAGTCCTGTCATCCTCTTCCTCAGCATGTTGATTTGCCCGCAGTAGTAATACAGCAGGCACATGTGTAACGTTCTGGGATGGGAGAGGGTTGCTGGCTGGGCTAATCTGCATTTCCGAGCGCAGCCGATCAAGTGTAGTATCATCCAACCTATGATTATTTTGAATGACGCGCACCTGATCCGACAATCGTTGAGCAGAGACATTGACGGCAGGTTCAAGAGCCTGAAACAGAGAGAGCATCCGACATCGGTACGCAGTAAGGTTAATTCCTCCCTCTGTAGCCCCATAATATGCGCGCATCACATTTTCGTTCATGGACTGCGTCCATCGAATGCGCGACACATTTTCACCGGCAGCGGGGACCCTGTTCGTGGCCTGTTGGCCTCGAGGTCCCAAGCCCGCTGGTGGCCGTCCTCTTCCTCGTCGTCGTGGTGGCGATGGTGTCGACGGCGGGGAGAAAAACTCGTCACTCGAGCTCGACGCAACTGTAGCGACCGGCGACGCAGCGCTCACGGATGTGGCGCGTCTCGGCGGCTGCGAGGCGGAGCTGAGTGACGAGCCCGGAGATGGTGGGTGTGTCTCGTGTAATTTGGCCCGGCGTCTGGTCAGCATTTTTTATGACGTACGTCGTACATACACATTTTCAAATATGTAATATAATATATAATATTGTATTAGATTTTAGGCTCCATTTTTCTGATGTATCTGTTTTCTTTTTTTTTTTCCTTATGATTATTATTATTACCTAATAAAATTAATTCGGCCCAGTGGCAATCTCCGGCCAGTCGCATTTATATTCCTATGCAGAAGTATGTCCTAAAAGTTCAATACAGAACCTCATCAGTGGTTCCGTCCGACACAGGTGGTCTCCGGGCATGGGTACCGACGTACGGTTGTCATCACTGAGGTCACTGCGTCGACGACACGGTTTAGCATACTCTGGAGAAGTGCTGAAGGAACCTGTACCTTTTGGTAGTTCAGTTCATGGTCGGACGTGAGATCACGTGCGATGCCGTAGCCTCCTTTTTAGAGGAAGAGATCATCACAAAGAAGGCGGCGAAAGGGAGCGCAAGGCATCAATTATGCAATGGATCATTAAGAAGATAACAGTATACCGTCATACTCACCATTTATAAGGTTTTATATTTTCTTTTATAGAAAAATTTTAGACAGATTTTTCTTTTTTGACGACAGATATTGTCATTTCTATCGAAATATATCTCAGTCAGCGAACACTGTTTACTTGTCATGATAAATAAAAGTTGCACAAAAGTAGATCTAATAATGTTTAAACTATCCTCTCGAGACAACTGAACCACGAACAAAAGAGTTCAACGAATACAATGTTCAGTTAACCGAGCTAGGTTACTTTAATTGCACTTTTAAACGCCGTGTCCAAATCTAAAATGGGATTCTTAGGGAACAAACCTTTTTAACAGAAACAGTTGCAGTAGGTAATAAAGAATACAGTCACACGAATAGTGTTGAAAATCCAAAGGTAAGTGTGATTGATATGTACGAGTATGTGCAAACCAAAATGAAACTTTTAAATGACTTTACTTCGTATAATTAAAATATGAAATGAAAAAATTCACTTCTTCACTCTTGCTCATCTTGGTCGTCTAATTCTCTATAAAAACCTTAAAAACGATGGGCCCTGTTTATGTTTTTTATGAAACCGACCACACAAAAAATAAACCTGCATACAAGAAAAGCAGGAACAGTTGGGGCAGTGATATCAGGATCTCTTAATAGGAATGACCTGAGCTTTGTTCATCATGAACCTTTCCTTGGACATGATTTTCACAGAATTTTATGGAAATTACTATTTAGAATCTTCAATTAAAAGATCGTAATTGATGGATTATTATTATTAATTATTATTATTATTCTACCAGAAAGCAAATTCTAAACATGAGTAAACTTAATGTAGAATAACGCTCCGAGTGTTATATTCCAGCCGAAATGTGTTTCGTCGGCTACCAAAAAGCTTTCGACAGTGCGAGCTAGACCCATTTTATGGCAAGTATAGTCCGAAAGAGGTCAGCCTTCTCATCTTATTGTCCTCGTCTAGAACCTGTATCTTTTGGGTTGGGGTGAGGCCAAGGAACGAGCACCGAGATCATTAGAATTTCAAATCGGGAAGTGTGTAAAACAGGGTTGCATCATGAACCCTATTCTGTTTAGACGGATGGTATGTGAAGGCATTTACATCTCTGACCTTATATCACGATACTACCCCGTTTATCACCATCGCTGTTTTTGTGCCTGTCATTTCAGAAAGAAAACAAGAGCACAACTCTCAAAGTTTGTTATCATAACCAACCAACCAAATAAAATCCCAATCCAGGCATAACAAAAACGTTTTGCAAAGCATGAATCGTTCTATGCTCGAAACTCAACAACTTCTCGCCAGAAAATACATTCACAAATTGGACACTGATATAGCGGTTGTAAATAGTGTAAAAATAATTAATCAAAATGTTAGTATTAAGTGTAGAATTTCCTTGAAAAACAAACAATTTGTTATTGTTACGCGGGTAGTATTAAAATGCGGATGCAGAGGTATTGCGTGCTCACACGCAAGCGATCCGTTCCGAAGTCTCTTATATTAGATCATATTCTTAAACCTAATTCATTTTTAATTAATTCATTACCTATACGCGAGTGTTGAATGAAAAATGTGCAATTTATGAGTAGCAGTAAGGATTGTTTGTTGAATGGCAACATTAATTAGTAACACTTTATGACTACGGATAGTGTCTTCTTTGCGGGGAATGCCCGAGTGTATAATCTAAATAGCCTAAGACTGCAATGAGACGGCTTTAACAAGCTGGTTTTTGACGTTACGAGGAACAGGCCCGATCGTTCAGACTGTTAGCTTATGCGTGCGTTTGGTCAATAGAGTATCAGTGCCTCCCTACTATACTGCATCTAGACGGATATGCTCTCAAAAATCTTGTGGCTTTTATTCATATACAGCAATAAATGAGATTATTATATTATTTAAAATGGCATTATTATCTTGTCGTCATTATTCATAATTAACAGCACAACTGCCTACATTTATGTATTACTGGTTGTAAAAGATGATGCTCAGAGAAAAAAATAAAAGAGTGTGCTTAGTTGGTTTGTTAATGTGATGATGAGGCTGAGTGAACGGCGACTAACAAATGATATAAGATTTTAAACTGTGATGGTCACTAACATTATTATAACTAGAAGACGGGATATTTACCATGTTTATTGTTTTCTTTGAGTTCCCGATATTTCGGCGCTGTTGCAAGCACCATGATCACGGATAAACTGAAGTTATTGCGGGTGGGTGTTTATGAGCAGACAAATCGGTCTACCCTCTTTCTTGTTCGTTCATAGCGCCGAAATATCGGGAACTCAAAGAAAACAATAAACATGGTAAATATCCCGTCTTCTAGTTATAATAATGACTAACAAATGGTAGATGTGAGTGACAACGCTGGGAAGGGACGCCCTAGAAGGACATAATACTGACTTTATTGTTGATATTGTCCGTGTATGAACGTGGACGAGGCCAAAGTATATGTAAATATACTAAATATAGTGGCGGCCTATATTTTCTGCCTACCCCAAGAAAAACGGCGTGAGTTTTTGTTTCATTTGTATTTGGAAATCTCTGTATCCAACGAATCATTCCTTCCGAGTGTCTTAACTTTAATAGAAAATGGCAATAAATAGTATATTTTTATATAACTATGTTATTCCATTCGAGGCGGAATTCACACGACCGCAGGCGAGGCTGTTATGGAGCCGAGAACTGCAGTAACAAATCCCCACGCGTATCAAACGACGTTTTTCAATACACTTTTTTTGTCACGAATTTAGGAAACTATGATTTAATTTGCTTTTTTTTCCGCGCTTTGTTTTCGCTAGGTAGAAGAAGAAATCGAAGATAATGCCGCTAAACAGCCTAATATGAAAAATAGAAAATTCAAATATTTTGAAATTTAGAAAATAAATGAATGTTAATTTGTTCATAAAAGTAAATATTTGTTTTAAATAATCATGTTTATCTATGATATTCTATTTATAAACACAATTTAAATACCCAAAAAATATTTACGCCGTAAAGGCCCATATCTCTTTGCAGAGATTTAAAAAAAAAAAACAACAACCGCCGACTATAGTCTATGAACCCATTTGGACTTAGTATGTCTATAGTTATCTGTGGAAAATTTTATTTTCACACGTGAGCGTATAAATACCAACCCGCACTGGGCCCGCGTGGTGGATTATAGCTCATTCCCTCTCATATAGAGGAGGCCTGCGTCCCAGCAGTGGGAACATTAATAGGCTGATTATGCTTATTATGCTTATGCGGATAAATATTAAAAATCCAAGCGTGTGAAATACATTGCATGTTGAACCTAATCGTTGTGCAATAAGAACCAGTTTTCCAAAAAGTGTATTGAAAAACCTGTTTAAAGAATAAATCACGTCGTTTTTATATTATGATTTATTTTAACTTTTGCTGCAATAACAGATACAAGTGTTTCCTGGCATTGGTTTAATTACCGTTTGTTAGAAATAACAACACTAAGACTAACTTTTACGACAAGAATATTTTAACTACAATTAAAAATACATTAAAGATTTTTTCCCGAACCTTTGTGTCTAGAGACTTTAAAAAAATCCAATCCTCAAGGGCTTTTTTCCCTGCCAAATTTCAAGCGGTTTTCGATATTTCTTGATGAGTGAGTCAGTGACCTTTCGCTTTTATATAAGACTAGCTGTTGCCCGCGACTTCGTTCGCGTGGAAATGTTAATGTGTATGTGTGAGAAAAAAACGATAACCTATATCATTCCCCACGCTATAATCTATCTCCTTGCCTTTCATTACGATCCAATCAGCCGTTTAGTCATGACAACGTAACAAACAAACAGAGTTACAAGATCTATAGGATAGGATCTATGCAGTACTTTTTGCGCCAAGTCGGAACATCGATTTGGATTTTTACGATTTTATTATATGTATAGAATATAGAATATATATAGAATAGAATAGAATAGAAGATATAGATTACACCTAGACTTTAAAGTATTCTTATTGACTCGGCTCGACTGCTCCGATTGCATGCAAACAACCGGAGCGCTCGGTAGTCTGCAGCAGCGAGTTGTCAAGCAAGCCCTCGCAGACAGATTCACGAGGTTTTTAAATTATGGATGAATTTTCAATTCATCCGTACTCGGACGGACTCCCTTTATTAAAATGCAGACGCTCTCGGGTACCTACAAACGATTACTTTTCGGCCAAAAGCAATGTTTGTGAGGAACCTAAATAAAATATCAAAATAAGCAAAGCTGTTGATTGACTATCTATGCTTTAGACAGGCGGATAAATATAATTAGTAGGTACGTTTACTCGAATCGATATGTCACGCCTCATTTGTGAGCCACACACTCGCACAAGTTTCGTTACGTGGTCATTACTGTTGCAAATTAACTTACAATCAATTTATAATTTCAGGCATATTTCTGTGGTCGATTATGTGTGATTTATAAGCAGATAGGTACGTAATTGTCATGTTTTTAGCCGATGTCGTTATTTTGTAGGAAACAAGCTGAATGTTTGACGGGTTTACCCATTGGCAGAAATGAAGAACTTTCATACAAACTTAAATCCCCTGTTTACCTAAGTATAGGGAATGAACTTTAAAAATATTTTTACTGGCTTTGGTTACTTGGAACTATTGTACAAAATGTCATGCTTCCAGAGCCAGCTCTTTATGCTGTGCGTTGCCTGTGAGTGAATGAATTTAACATTTTTATGAAGTTGAGGTAAGCATGTGTAACCTGATGTCGTTGCAGCCACACTGATTCGCTTGTCTATGTAAAGTTCTATTGTCTAGTTTTCTCTTTGAAACATTAGACTTGGCAAACTTAACAATAATAATGAGAAGTCTTCGCTGTTTTTCTCGTGGATGTAGAAGAGTAGTTATCATATTTCTTATCTAATGGGAGTCTCCTAGTCTCGCTGAAAATAATATGATTGTTAGTGGTCTTTGCATATGCACTTACGCAATTTTCAACTTATGAGGTGACTCATGATTCAATTCAACCAGCCTAGTTTGTCTGATAATCTTATCACTAAATATCTGTATTGTCAGCGATTATCTGTATTGATTAACCGAGTGGTAGAGGGTACTAGGGGCAATATTTCTCCTGTTCTTCATCTCAAGTTAAAAGTTTTGTTTTCAATAAATAAGCTATGATTAAGGCAGAAGACATTTTGATGGTCTACAAAAGTTGGATCAATGATAGGTGCGTATATTGAAAAACTGCCCGTTGATTCAAACAGATACCGTTGAAAATAAAAAGTTCTAATATCTTCTCGTATCTTAAGAATGCTTGTAAATACAAGCGAAGCAAGCCGAAGAGGAAGGAACAAGAACCTGGACCAATTTAGCACGTCAATCGGTGTTAACATAACTAATTATAAAACAAAATTATGTGTGTAATAGAGGCAAAATATGGATTAACTACATGATCATATCACTGCCCGTCAGCAACACTGCTGTGCCGTTGCAGTGTGTTGTGCAAAGTGCAGCATGTGTGCAGTACAGTACGCACACTTGCACTGCTCGGGACTCTTTCAGGCGTGAAAATGAATGTTATAAATAATCAGGCGCACCGCGAACAATTATCATATGAGCTTGAAGGCCAGTGCGGTTTCCACTAGTGCAGTTATTCTTTTTTAAAAAAAATTGGAAATTAAGAAAATCTTAATTTGAACTCGTGTCTCGTCCGTCAACAGAAGAAGCGGCAATGGATTGGTTGAAATTGGTCGGTATCTCGTGAACCTAGTTGATAATAGAATATGTGATAGTGACGACATGTCAGTGTGGACTGTGCTTTATCATTTTGTGAAAGTGATCATCGAATTTCGCTCTGCGCGTACTGTGAATGTGACTTAGAGAATTATGATTTTATAACGCATCATAAGTGATCAAGATTCGAAGTTCCCAAAAAAAAAATATTTTGTATTTTGTTATCAAAACTGAAAGATTTTGCATCAAATTTTAACTTTTCGCTGTTATTGAATCAATAACAATATTTAAAGTTTTCATAGCCATTTAAATGAGACAAGAAAGTTAAAAAATCTTTGTAAAATTAAAAAAATATGTGGTTTAAATCAAATAATAAAACCTCATGAAAAATCAAATTCCCACTGGATCGAATGGCAAGGCTAGAGCCCAACAAAAGTAATGCTTTGACTTGGTATATGGGTTAGGTTTTAATAACACAGAATTAATTAATAAATAATCAAATCGAAATAAAAACGATTTTTCAATTTGACAGTACTTTCATTAAATCATATAAAACATGATAATAACACTGGTTAAACATTTATTTAAGTTTTACAGAAACGTTAAATTTAACTCTTGGGAAATTAAAATACTTTTTGCTAAACATTCTTCACAGCCAATAAACATTTATTTAAAAAAAAAATACAGAAACGTTTAATTAAATTCTTAGAAAAAATAGATATTGCTAACATTCTTAGAATTTCTATTAAGACTCAAGTTGTTTACTCTAGCTGAAAATACTGTTTTATAAAAATATCTAATATTCTGTTTCTTGTTTCTGGGTCTTAAAGAATATAAATTGGCGTCTATTGGACTTATAAAAATTATCAAATCAATCGGTGTTTTTGTATTATTCTCTTGGAAATCAAAGTCATCAATTCATCATCATCCTTAATAGATCACTACGGCAAGCAGCCACGAAAACAGAATGTCCTAATTTGCACACCACACTTGACTGACTGACTTCCCTTGTGACATAGCATGTCGCAATAAAGGTAGTCAGGAGCCTTTTTGAACCTTTTTGTGATTCCTTTCGTAACCCAATCTCGTAATAACAGCCTCAAATTCGAACAGCGTACATTTCTGCCAATATGCAAATCAGGGACACTACACAATAATCCTTGAGTCAGGGACGTAGCCGCAGGGCACGCTACCATAGTGGCGATAAGTCCCCTCTTTGAGGAGTGGCTAGAGAGGCGCCACGGCGCCCTCACCTACCGCCTGACGCAGATCCTCACCGGACACGGTTGTTTCGGGAGGTTCTTGCACCGAATCGGGCGGGAGGAAACGCCCGGGTGTTTCCACTGCGAGGATCGCCCGGAGGACACGGTGGAGCACACCGTAGAGGTCTGCCCCGCTTGGGCGGAGCACCGCCGTGTCCTTGTAGCGGCGATTGGCGGCGGCGATCTCTCGCGTCCGGCCCTGGTTCAAGCCATGGTCCGGAGCGAGAGGGAATGGGAAGCCGTCACCTCCTTCTGTGAAGCAGTCATGCTAGTGAAGGAGGTGGCGGGACGTGAGAGGGAAAGAACCTCACGTCCCAGCCGCCGCGGGAGACGCCCTGGGCGTCGGGGGTCACGTGGCGGCTCCCGGCCACCGTAGGCGCGGGCCTGTGGACGGCGAGTTATGGGCTAGCTCGCCGTCCGGCCGTCTTATGACGACAGGCCGTGTCGACGGCGCGTTCGTGTTCCACGCGCGCCTCAAAGAGATGTCAGCAACCGAGTAGGGGTCCGCATGGGCCGATGCCTGCCAGAGCTGCGGGATTGTTCGAAAGAGACACCGTGGCCCTGGAACACAAAGGGCAAAGAAGGAACATGGATGGGTTTTAGTCAGTACAAGTCTGACACTCCCTTCCGCTCCGCCCAGAGTGGGGGGGGTCATTTGATGATTTCCCATCCAAAAAAAAAAAAAAAAAAAGGGACGTAGCCGCGTTGGCCAGTTCAACTACAATGAAGTAATATTCCACATTGCACTAATTTGCGTACTTAAGATGACCATGAATAGAAAGAACACGCTACAACTTTATTGTGAGATCGACATGGAGTTCAACGTTCTATCTCTCTGTTACAGTTCGCTCTTCTGGTAGCTGTAGCATCAGTTCAGATCACGGCAGATGCGCCTAAGTGAGTACCTTCCAAGTTCCTACATTAAAGTCAACTGATGTTTTTTCTACATTCCACTGCACCGCTTCTGTCTGTCGCGTGACTCCACAGTGACTGGTTGTTGACCTTCATGTCAGCTGACATAATACCATGTTTTCTAGAACATGCTAAACAGTCTAACGTATGTCATCACACGTTATCCCACGTATGCCACTTACTACACCCTACTTATAGATTTAATTTTGCTAGCGACTATAAATTAAATTTTGGCAATTTTAGCTACAGATACTTATTATGTATTGTTTTTCCCATAAATACTAACCCGTATCTATAGTCAACTTAAAGTAAGTACTTGAGTTTAAGAAATTACTTATGCCATAGATAAGAACTTAAACGAAGTAAGAACCGTCAAACTAAGCAAAGCTAAAGAATTCTAACTTTTGACAGTTCTTACTTCAAGCAATTACTAAACTACATAATAAAAATCGTATCTTAATAAATGTATTTTACTCAAGTAGGTAAACACTTTGACTTGTTTATAGCTACGGGTTTTAAACTTTGTTACTTTTACTTGATGATTTCGTTTAAAACGAATTAATTTGATGAAGGACACTTAGCAGCCCCATAGGCCAGCGAAAGTGTGCTGATTGCACGCTGTGCGACTACAACTGTAAGCATTGTCAATGTCAGTGTGCCGGCGATTGTGTTCAAATTGTTATGTTTCACCGCTTAGCGATAATTGCTTGCACGTTGAACCAGCTCCAACCAGGCGCATAATAAGTGCTCGCCTATTAGAAAGTGCAAGTCGATCCTCATCGTTGTCGTACTTTATAAGTATATTACTAAAAAAAGATACAAGACGAATATAGTGAGTCGTATGGCGGGTGTGACGGAGTGCGGATAGGCAGCACGGCCGCCGACAGCGAAAGCCGCGCGCTACCGAGTCACGCGTCATGCCATTGACACTGCACTAGACGGAACAACAAGCAGAAAAACTCCGTCCGATGTACTCAACATGCATGCGATCGATTACCTCACCACAGAATACCGGCACTGTTATTTTTTGTTGCAGGAAAAAGATCCGCATACATCTACCACAAAAGGTGAAACATATTCACCACCATAAGAAGATCTACATAACGAATCACCCAGCATCATCCCAGTATGCACCGGCTTTCATGCCGAGCGCTGAAGGCGCGGTGGCAGTGCCGACCAACATCGCGATGCCGAGCGTGGCAAGCATGCTGCCCCTGAACTCCGTGGAGCTGTACGACGAGCCCCCAGCGCGTCTGCCTGGGGGCGCTCCGGCCGCGTCTAAGCTGCTGCCGCTGTACCGCGCGCGTGGCTACTACGGGCCCACCCCGCACGAGTGGGACGACCAGGAGTACGACCTCGCTCCTCCCTCCGATCCGACGGACGGAACATACATACCCACTGCCTTCTCAGCTCCATCAGCGGCACCAACTGCACCACCCAATTATCCCCCGAAGAGAGTTAAATTCGTAAAGGTCAATGAGCCCCCGCGAAAAAAAGCCAGAAAGGTAAAACCGAAACGAGTTTTAGTTCGAGGAAAACCAGGCCAAGCAGAGGAGGAGCATCCAGTGTCGACGTTCCATGAACATTTTTATGCCGACTTGGATGGCTCGGGGACTATCAGAAAAATTAAAAAGCCGCAACGAGTAGAAAAAATTATCGACGGTGATACCGAACACATTCACACCTACAGTGAGGAGCACATTCACAAGCTCGTATATGAGCCCGACGGCAGCATGTCTGCGCTCGCCGCTTCGCACCCTCTTATTAATCTGAAGAATTCGCAGGCCCTATTAGCAATTCCATCAGATACACTGACTGGTTTCACAGCAGTCGGGTCCATGGGCACCCCGGGGCACCTCGAGTACGCTGCTTACAATCCACGAGAAGTTACTCACGATCACATATTCCATGACCACGGAGAGATCCCCTCCAATGTGGATATAACTAAGGAACACATGGCGTACCCACCGAGAGTGACATATAATAGCCAGGGATTGCGTTATGGATTTGGTGCTAAGGGACTTAAAAGTAAATATTCTCACAAGTATTTGAAACCTCAGCCTAAACCGACTCATTTATCAGATTTCACGTATTATGAAAACATATATAGCCCTTATCAAAAGCTTCGTAATCAGAAGCCAACGCTTCCTGCGCCTTTTGAGCCTGTATCTGAGCAGAGCTTAGAGGATTACAGGCCTGTTCCCCATTTTAAACTAAAAGATAAAGGAAACATCAAGACTCGCAACGTAGTACCAGCACTATATTTTGGGAACGGAAAACAAGTGTCTGACTACCGACTCCAGCAGGCCAGTGTCTCGGCGCCGTACTCCGTGTCGTCCACCGTCGTGCACGACTACAAGCCCAAACACTACCCGGGACACACAGTCGATACGGTAGGGTTGTCTAAATTTAATAAAAACATATACAACTATCCGAGTAACTATGAATTCGATTCGTACGCCTCGTCGTCGTCTAGTTTATATGCCCCTGATAACACCGCTCTTAATTTTCACGTTAAAAACGGCAAAAAAAAATCTATATCCACTCAGAACATCAGTTTTGGTGGTTTAGACCATCAGACAACGGTAGATCACTTAGAAGATTCCGGTGTTTCAGCAACATCACTTAACGCGGCCAACGTAGGCCTTCCGTCAGCCATAGGGAACTACAACAGCTTTACTCAGCCGAAGCCTTTGGAGTCAGCACCGTCTACAGCTTTCACTATACGAGAAAGTTCTCCAGTGCATCCGTACTACTCTGCCATGGCAGTGAAGGCCTTACACGGAGATCAGCTCTCGTTTGCTGAAGCTTCTAATGATAATTACCAGTACGCAGAAGCTCCATCGCCATCGACAACATCTTACGAGACCACGGTAGCGACAACCACTGCTCCTCCGCCAGAATATTATGACGTACAAACCGGGGAAGCTGTTACAACCGAAGCTACAACTTTTGAGACGAGGCCTAGGAATGCACCCATGGACCAAAATTCTGACGTACTTAGTCCGCATAAAGAACATAGGCCCAGGTACAAAATATTAGCTTTACAGCCGAATGAGTCGCACGATTCCGAACATTACTACAAACACAGTGCGGACGCATCGAGCACCACGGGGAAACTCAAATACGGTGACAAAATTTGAACAGTAACGAACTAACTTAGTGCTATTTAGTTTTGTAAGTACGTGAGTTTAAGTCTGAGTGATGCACTGAATGCCGTGAGTGAATTGAGTTTCATTCTCTTTCTATGTGAATATTTTTATTATTTATACTGTCTTTGTGGCTAAAATCTGACTTTGATAATAAGCTATTAATTAATTAATAGAGCGCGAACGACGATGGTATTCATGCATTTTATACGAATCTACAGGCGAAGTTAAAATATAAAATAATGTTAATATCACTGAATTTTATTTCATAATGAAATCTATTAATTATTCCAGAAAGTGTAATATTTTATACGCCAGTAAAGACACTTGGTTACTTTAACAACACAAGCGCCTACTCAACATAGCATTAAGTTACGCAAACTAAAGATAGATTGCTACTGACTATGTGCAGGTATATAAAAGGTAAGTTATTTCATAGCGTTTTAAAATATAAGTATCAGTCAAATCTCACCTGAATAAATAGCTACAATATGGTATACGTAGGTACATTCGTTACGTAAAGGATAAATCCTACTATTCCCACTAATCACGGAAAAAGTAGCTTTATCTACAAATCTTTATTTTACAAAGATGTTTCAAATTATTATTACAATAAAAACGGCTTAGAAACGGAAAAGATTTAGTTAATTCAATTATTTATTTATTATTTATGTGACCCAAGGGCTGGCTTTTACCTTGGCTAAAGGCTTACCGTTGCCATACAACGTGGCAACGCCGGCAGTCTTTTGGGTACATTACCAGTTGACAGCGTTGAGGAGGAGTTTTGTGACTCCATTTTTTAAGTTGATTTTTAAGTTATTTGGGTAATATAGGTTTATTTTAATTTATTAATGTATATAATATTTAATTAAAATTATTTAGCGATCCAGATTTGCCATCTAATAAGTAGGTAGGTATAGACCAGGTAGCACTCATTGAAACTACTTAGTATGTTTTCAGCTTCTTAGTTATTGACAACCAGAAACTTAGCAAAATAGTAATTGCTTCTACATTACATTAATCAGGGAAGTCACGTTGAAAAATAGTCTGTCAATCCGTCGGTTTGTCGCTACCAAAACGCACGTACTTTCTATTATGATTCATGAAACTCACTCGCACATCGGCAGCGTCTGTTCCGTTACCGTCATTCGCAATATCCACTTCCCTGATAGTAAATGTACGTATAGTAAAAACTGTTAATGCCAATATAAACGGACTTGTGAGATCGTAATAGCGAAGCTTTACACGGAAGAGCGAGTGCGCCGGTGAAGGGCGACCCAACAGGGTTCGCTTATGTAACGAAGCTGTTGAGATCAAAGCATTCCTGATCGAAAACAGATACTATAGGTACCAACCTACACTCGTATATAATTTATTTACAAGAAGTCATTTACTATGTCATGTGTCATTCACCTAACAATTCGTGTTAATTCACATGTCGTAAACTCCGATTGATAGTGAAGCATTTTGAACAATGATTTCTGAACATTTCAACCATGCCCCTACTGAAAATTGCCCATAACTCAAAAGCTCTAAAAAATTTAAACTAAAAATCCTGCATTCTGGCAACTTAATAAAAAGAAATGATTACGAAACTAATTTATTCAATAGTTTGCACTATACTTAATGAATGGAAAAAATATGAATATTAAGTTCCTTTTAATAGCATTCCAAATTAATCTCGAGATTGCAATAACCATCTCAATGCTGCAAAAGGTAAGGTATTAAGTAGTTTACGTAATTAATGTCTGCTCACACGAGAGTGAAACTGAGATCGCGTGCGAATTCTTCCTGTTGTCTCAGCATCAACTCGTGCGCAATTCAGTCTCATGCATCATTTCCTCTTTAATTTAAAGCGACTGTGTGACGTTATGACGTAACGGTTGCTCAACCGTTAGTCAGCTGGACGTAATTGTTATCTGAATATCTGTGGGTCAATTAGCAGTAGAAAAAGCTCAGAGCTTACAAATGTAGCGCAGTAATAGTAGTCCATTACATCACGCCTCTAGATTCGAGACACGTTATTTTAATATTATATATGTTCTCTTTTTATGCCTTTTGCAATATCATTTTGCTGTCAGTTTTTCTCGTGTTATTGATAGCTTGTGTCGAATTGTACTTTAGCGTTTATAGTTGTAGCTCTGAGTCAGCACAGGCCTTTGACAAGTTTAGTGAGGCCGAGCTCGTGCCTCGTTTCGGTCAACGTTTCATACTTGATTTTGATTAGTGTAGGTGAATTAGTGTAGTTGTTCCAGTTATTATAATCACACCAGGAAAAGGCAAAAAACAAAAAAAAACTTCAAGTAAAAATTAAATAACTTTTAATTAAAAAGACAACAATAACTTAGCCTATATCCTATTAACAATAACAAAACTTGTACTATATAGCAGTGGATACGTGATCCATCGACGTCTGAGGACTATGACTTAGTTGGTTTATTAATACTACGGAGGTTGTTACTTCCGTTTGCGATAAGGGCCGCCGCCATGGCCTGCTCCTATGGCGTTTGTGTAGCTGTCACCGCCGAAGCTTCCACCTCCGTGACCCCCTCCATGACCCCCGCCGCCGCCGTGACCCCCGCCTATGTCTCCTAAGCTGAACCCGCCATGGCCGCCACCACCGCCATGGTCGCCTCCTGATCCGTGACCACCGAAACCGACACTATAGCTGTCTCCTCCTCCGAAGCCTCCTCCGTGACCTCCGCCGATGCTGTAGCTGTCACCACCGCCGTGACCACCGCCGTGGCCACCGCCGCCGCCTCCACCGAAGGAATCGAAGCTGATACCGGAGAAGCTATCGTGCCCACCGCCGCCACCGCCACCTCCATGGCCACCGATACTGTAGCTGTCGTGTCCACCGCCGCCGCCGTGACCTCCGATACTGTAGCTGTCATGACCACCGCCGCCGCCGCCGCCGCCGCCGCCGCCGTGACCCCCGATACTGTAGCTGTCATGACCACCGCCGCCGCCGCCGCCGCCGCCGTGACCCCCGATACTGTAGCTGTCATGACCACCGCCGCCGCCTCCGCCATGACCTCCAATGCTATAGCTGTCGAGACCACCGCCGCCGTGACCACCGATGCTTCCTAGACCAGAACTGCCGTGTCCACCCGATGAATATCCACCTCCGCCTCCTCCACCGAAGCTGTCATGACCTCCGGAAAAGCTGCTACCATGGTCGTCGTGACCTCCTCCGATTCCACCTCCGAATCCTCCAAAGCTGGCAGTAAAACCACCTCCAACGCCGCCGCCTCCATAGCCACCTCCTGATCCACCGTGACCGCCGCCGAAGCCTCCGCCTAGTCCGCCTCCGAATGAGCTGCCGTGGTCATGTTCGTCGTGACCGCCGCCTCCGTGGCCACCTCCAAATCCACCTCCGAATCCTCCTCCGAAGCCACCGCCATGATCATGTTCATCGTGTCCTCCGCCACCGCCGCCGCCGCCGTGACCTCCGCCGAAGCCGCCGCCAAATCCACCGCCGTGACCGTGATCGTCGCCACCTCCGAAGCCTCCGCCATGGCCGCCGCCGAATCCCCCGCCACCACCGCCGTGACCACCGCCCAAGTCATATCCTCCGTGACCTCCAATGTCGCCACCGCCGTGCCCGCCAAAGTCACCACCGCCTCCAAAGTCACCACCTCCGTGTCCACCGAAGTCACCACCCCCGTGACCTCCTAAGTCTCCGCCTCCATGGCCACCTAAGTCAAATCCTCCGCCAAAGTCGTGGTCCCCACCGCCGTGACCAC
This sequence comes from Noctua janthina, assembly GCA_963576755.1. Classification (NCBI taxonomy): domain Eukaryota; kingdom Metazoa; phylum Arthropoda; class Insecta; order Lepidoptera; family Noctuidae; genus Noctua; species Noctua janthina. The sequence continues at coordinate 13,503,979 of OY755050.1, read as the reverse complement.
CGCCAAATCCACCGCCGTAGCCACCGCCGCCGCCACCGCCGCCTCCGTGACCGCCGTGACCACCGCCTCCGTGGCCTCCGCCGCCTTTCAAGTAGTCCGCAAATCCTCCGTGTAAATGTTCAACGATGGAACCGCCGTGGCCTCCGCCGCCACCTCCTCCGTGACCGCCGCCGTGGCCGCCGCCGCCACCGTGGCCGCCGCCGCCACCGCCTCCGTAGCCACCGCCGCCGCCGCCATGACCATGATCTTCATGGTGCTCGTGTATCACCACTTCTTTAGAAGTATGGTGCGGTTCAGGTATATGCACCCGAATATGAACGCTGCAACAAACAGAAACATTAATTATTACATATGGTTACAAGCAACAAGAGACAATCTGGATTCATACTATGTTCGCATCGACACATAAACAATAGGAACGTAAATGAGGAACAATAGATCGCATCGCCAGCAGGTCAAACGTGATACAGTGAAAACCTAGTGCAAGGGTAGGTCTGTCTCTAAAACACAATAGCTCGGTTTTCACCATTTACCGCAATGAAGAAGCGTGAGAATCGTTATAGAAATCTCAACCAAATTGCTCCATCCACTATATTTTTTGCGGTTCCATCGTCTTGTAGCGTAACTAATAGTTTATCACTGATAGTGCCGCGTGCAAACTTGTATAGGGTTGGAGAAATCTTTAGAGATAAGGGAACATGGTAATACTAACTGTTCATTTCCACCAAAAGTCGCCAGGCAGACGCCAACGCTAGCCAGTAGAAAGCAGCTCAGCTGAAATAATAAGCAAATCTTCATTTAGTTTGCATAATTCCCATATATTACATGTTTATGAGTGTACCCTGATCCCTGATTACCGTGCGGATACGTAAAGTAAGAAAATGAAAGTGGTCAGCGCAGTGTTTATGTGCAGATTTAGACTGTTATAATAAACTCGTCAGATGTGGAGATAGTGCAGGTACCCACAACAATTGCGTTACGTAAAGCTGCACTCTGTAATCAAAACTCTCTAATGAGACCTTATGACTCCGTCCACATGGATTAAACACGTTTCTCTCTAATTATTTTCCTTGCAAGAATGTTTATTAACAGATTACGTAACGGAATGTTTCGATACTTTTTTCACTTGATGTTTATGATATTCAATTAGTAAACAATTGATTATCATAAATTAGGAGTCACTGCTGAACCACGGAAACACTGAGGTTGCACTTGTATTGGTAACTTGACACTTGTTTAACTATAGATCACAATCATGTAATGGGAGAATGAATATTGCATGCGCACGATTTTCGCTCGAGTCCGAAAGTATTCGCTATCTCGCGTAAGTAGAGATGTTACTCACGGCTAATCGGGAAGCCATGGTGCGTGGGAGTAAAGGTGCTCTGAGGTCGCGCCTTTCTGCTTCTCCTGATGCTGACGGAACGAACGTAACTACTCTTATGAGCTGCCTCCAGCGAGTAAGCCTTTTATATGACAGTGAATGTACACAACCCCTACTCCATGCGGTTTATTTTATATTAATAATATAACTTTGTAATTAAAATTTTTGTCTATTTGAAGGCATTATGGCAAATAATGCTTTCAGAATTTCATCCACACACGTTTGTAGTCTTTGCCGGTATAATTGTTTCTTAAACTACATAGGTGCATTATCGTGAGTGTGTATTTTTATATCTGTTTGTTTTAATTACTCCTAAGCACGCTACCAACGGCTGTCCAGTTTTTGGTTCCAGAACTTAAACGGAAGCTGTAAAAAGCTTTAGGCTCTAATTGTGTGAGAATAAAAATAGGTTAATTATTTATGAATACAAATTGTTCCGACTGTCAAATTCTTAGAATAAGTGGTAGTTAGGAAGCATGCAAGCCAGGACGCATTCATCTGAAAACCTGAATAGCCAGGAGTAATCGTTAATACCATCGAACCGCACATATAACCACGTAATTATTATGATATTAAGATAGTCCGGCAATCCGAGTCCAGTCCGTTACATAACTATACGTAACCATGAATGGAGTTCTCCCATAAACGCTTTGTGTTATACATAACAGTATGTTGTTTGTACATACTTGTATGTATAATATACACCTTTTCATGTGGATTGAATGTCCGCTAGTCACGTTTTATGATGATGATGTGTTCTTACGACTTCTACGCTGAAATAAGTAGTAAAAGTTTTGCCTTATATTTGTATAAAGGAAAATTGGAAATAGGATATAAACACACAATGAGTCATTTTGAAGTTTGTGTCAAATGTTGTTCGTTTATTAGGCTCCAACAACATCTCTCAATGACAGCTTGCATTTTCTACTTGTAATCTTATGACCTAGATTTTCATCATAAACAAACAGGGTTCGTGGTCACTGGGAATCGTTACTTTCAAACAAGGAACACGATGCATTTTATGTCTCTTTGTCACGTAGTATTATATTATCTGTGCTTACGATAAGATTGGGAATGAACTAATCTTTTCCCAGAAAAACAAGCTAGAATGTTGCTACAAAAAAACTTCCGGGACATTGCATAACCTTATATTTTACAGATATAATAAGCGATATTTTAAGCTTGTTTGTTTAATTCATAAGCAGCGACCCACCAAAGAAATTGAATACAATCTCTCGTCAAATTCGGAGAACAATGCGAATACGGTAATTTTTTTCTTGGCATTTGTGACAGGCATGACAGTATGAGACCGGAGAGGAGGGTCTTTGGCAACATCCTGTAGAATTATGATATACATTATCCTTTCAATGCATCTATCGATTTGAGTGCAGATGGCTGCTGATCCAATAAATAGCTCACAAAGTACCTACGACTTATCAACGGTAGCGTCAGTAGCAGGTAACTAAAGGAGCTCTTTTTGTAGATGCTAATCCGGAATAGGTACCATACTAACATACCCAGCTACTTCAGCCGTCAATCAATGTTCGTAGTGTTCTGGTCAAGTTGCTGGTGTAGTAACAGGCACATGAGACATTTTAGCTTCTTCTGTAGATGGCAGCACGGCGATATTCTCTTCTTTCGTAGCAGAACGTTGCCTCTAATTTTCTGGTATTGCAGATGTCCATATTCGTTTATTAGCCCCCGTTGTAGGGGCTAATAAACGTCTATGTAGCGCCGTGTAGTGTAGATGATTAGTTCATTAATATCATCTGCAGGGCGTGTGCCTGCACGGATATACGGGGCACAAGAACAAGTGTGGTATCTATCCGTTCTAGGTGTTTAAACTGGATTTGATCCTATTGGGTGCAATAATAAATTATGACAGATTGTTTTTTTTTTCTTAGTTTAGGTACACAATTACTTTTACATAATGTAGGTCAAAATATTCACCCTTGGGATAGGTGCTCTCAAGGCTTTATCAAAACTATAGGACAGGCCATGGTGTCCGAGGCTGTTGACAACTTCACCACTGTGATATAGCGATGACGACAACAACATGGTTGTGTCGTACCTTTGCTCTACGGTAGTACTGCGTGAAGCCAAAAGTTTTTTTTTCTATATGTCGTATTCATTATGCAGCACTAACCAGCGAACCCGGGCACATTTGAAACGTCGAAGAAGCTCTGGACATGGATACTTCTACACATATTCGTACCGAAGTATCTGTCAGTGTCCGGTGTCGGCAAGCTGTCTGCAATTGATCCGGCTATCAGTTCAACCGGTCCTTTCCTTAGTTACTGAAAGCTTCTTTCACCTGTCGCGAGTTCAATTGGATCGATGAAATTCAAATGGATCGTAAGGTGATAATGGGATTTTAGTACATTTCCTTAATTATTTGGGTAAGTCAAGTCATGTCTTCCGAAACCGACCCACCTACACGCAAACACGATGTTTTTTTTTTTAATTTTGTACAAGTACCTATATAAGTAGTACCTGTATTACAGACCTACATCATGAATACTAAGTTGTCAAGAAAACAGATTTTTGTCGACCGTTGTTCCTTAGGGAAAATTGATCAGTTTGATGGTCTGAACCCCCACCTAAACTGAGAATGCGCTTATTTTGTTACACCCTGTAGGTACCTATATTTAAACGCTACTTGCACTTATATCTTTAAGAATGAGTCAGGAATGAGACGTGTATAAGGAGTTAAGGCCCTCAAGGTACAGTAATCTCAGGTGACACGGTGTGATTGTACACTTTTGTTGAAATATTCTCATGAACAGTCATGTATCTAAGACCAATTAAGTAATTAAAAACAAATTCATATTTTGTACTAGAATATTTCTTATATTCTACTACAAAATATGAATTTGTTTTTCAGTGAGCAAGTGTACCTACGCCCCCCAACCGACTTGGAAAGCGTGATAGTTTACATCTATTCGAAAATAAATCAAGTTTATACTTACTTAATAAAAACATTTTTACGTAACAAAGATGCCATTACCAAGTTATCAAAGAAAAGATTTAAAAAATAAATGTTAGAAAGTGAGATCCTGTTTGTTTTGAAACACCCACTTTGTAAGAACAACTTTGTACCTATTTAAGCATAGTTTACATTGACATTGTAAGTAGTTCTCAGTAGGTGCTCCATAGACCGTAACTCGTATTTACTTTGACAATGTACCCTATGATTATATTAGGCACTTAATAAGCTGTCCATATCAATTTAGAATTTTAAAAATTCTCACGGACAAGGTTAAAATCATTATTTTTATATGTATACAGTTCTTAATCACATCTTATAATCTGGGCCTAAGCTTCCTATGTTTAAACTGTGAGTATCTAATAACATTGCCAAAATATGTGTGTGTTTAAAATATTAAGATCAGTTTTTTTACTAAGTCTACGAAGTAGGTACGTATATTTTAATTTTGCATAGAGCGTGTTTTGATTGTCATTGTCATGATTTCAAAAAGATCTTGGTTTTAGTTTTGTTACCTATTTGTATATATTTAAATTTCTTTGGTTATTTGGATAGAATAATCGAGTAAAGAATTCGACCGTTACACGGAAGTCAAACCCAATAGGTATAAAAAGCTGGGCTGACGAGGATGAACTGTAGATCTAATTCTGAAAATTAAATATTGAATAAAAAAATAAGCTTGCTGAAGCTAATTTGCTTCTTAACGCAATTGAAACTGGGTATGTATAAGAACACATTAGAAGTCATTTCCTTCCTCTTGCTTGGTTCTCTGACCTACGACACTTTGCGCCTGCGACTCGCGAGCCGTGGGACTCAGCTTAATAATAACAATAATGAGCTCGTCAAAAAGAAAGCAACATTTAAGATAATTACCCAAGGCAAGTTAGTTTTTAAGAAGGCTAGATGCTAATTTAATGCATTATTATTTTTCTCACATGAGCGTTTACACACAATGGACTGCGTTGGCGCGGATATCTAGGTTCTTCCTCGAAGGTAATAAAGAAAGCAACCGAGAGATCAAAATTAATGACCAATAGGTAAATGTACTCTATGATACATGATATATTATGTAACAGATGCACAAGCCAACACCGTCGAGTTTACGTATCACTCGACATTTTCTTCAAGAGCTTATTGGTAAAAGTGTTGTATCTCTCACATTCTTACATCATACTGTGCAAAATGGAATTTAACCCAAACATCGACCACTGGGCAAAACAAATGGTCGCTCTTTATAATTATTATGCATGTTTTATTTGCATGACAAAGCACAAAGCTCGTTAAACAACCACTCATTTTAATCATGATATGCTAAGTTAATTAGGTAATTAATAAGCAGCCTTTTTTTAATAAATCAAGACGTTTACATTATATTTCAATAATAAATTATTAAAAAAAGTGCATAAGATATAATAGTCGGAGTATATTTCGCAATGCGGAACAATTAGCTGCTATATAAGTAATAACCATAGCCGCGACTCTGAGCGGTTAATGGGTGCAGATATTCAAATTGGCAAGAATGTAGAAGCCTCTATAATCTCCTGCTGCCAATAGGTCATTAACCCACACCAACACGTTCATATATGAAGCAATGGAAGAATCGTTATTAATAATTGTTATGGAATACGATTTCGACAAGGTGAAAGAGTTTTTGGATCTTGCACCTCAATGGCTACCGTGCTAATTGATCGTTAGTAACCGCGAAGGCGCGCATTAGCAATAAATGGGGTACTAACTATTTACACATCAAAGATTAACCTCCTCTTTGGGAACGCAGTTTATATTCACTGTCTCTGCGTGCATAATTTACCCGTGAGAGGAACACTGCATACGGGTAGTTCCCTATTACCTTGTATCCAATCTCACACGTATGAGTAATGGTTGCTCAACTGTAAGAACCAGTGGCTTTGTCCATTTGGGAATTTGCTCCAACCTCAAGTATCAATCATTAGGTAATTGATTGATTTTAATATAATACAAAGGATATAATTTAAAAATGACAACTTTACCTACCGTAATATTGTTGGATGTTATATAACGGTAAAAAAAAACATTCACCACAACAAAATGGTTTGATTTCTTTATCGATTAAATAATTGCAGTAGGTATGCTAATGTGTGGTTGGATGATGTCATGGAGGCTGACCCGTTTGAACTTCCTGTCTGATTTTTCGGACATTCTTTGCCGTGCTGTTGAACTGAGATGTGACCTAGGTATTATGTTTTCTATAATGTTCACTAAATAACATAATAATTAACATCACGCCTGTAATCGTTTAAGTAAATGGTAGGTACGCCAACAGTAACTACCTACATACATTTTATAATAAGAGTATATAGGTTAGGGTTCTTATGTAGGTACCAATTACAGGTGTACACAACATTCTCATAAGTAGGTACTGATACTGATACTGTTAGCCTGAGTCATCCCACTGCTTGGCAAAAGCCTCTCCCCATGACTTCCAGTTACTACGATCCAGGGCTAATGTGGGCCCCTGGTCGTTTGTTTTGTCCAGCTCGTCCCGCCATACAATAAAGTTATATCATAGTAAAGTTATAAAAATAAAATATAACATAAAATAGAAAAAACATAAAAAAGACTTAAAAACAAAAGATAAAAATAACTGACTAATACTAATAACAATAGACAGACCAAATATCCATATCAAAACGTAGGCAGAGTAGAACCTATAGGTATTATAGTATCAGTACAGCCATGTTTCGCTCATTATTTTTAAGACTCCTGGGGCGAGCATTATACATATTGCCATCAAAGGTGCACAAATCTAGACTCCGTGGCTGCTAGTGCTGCTACTGAGAAAATCTCGATGGAAATACCCAATTATATCTTGCCCGACCTAATAATCGAAACCAGGACTTGACGCTCAGCAGTCGAATCGTGTTTAACATACATAAATAACATAATCAGCCTATTAATGTTCCCACTGCTGGGACGCAGGCGTCCTCTCTATGAGAGGGAATGGGCTATAATCCACCACGCGGGCCCAGTGCGGGTTGGTAGATGTCACATGTCTTCGAATTTTTGGTTCTAGGACATGCCGGTTTTCTCACGATGTTTTTCTTCACCGTTTTGAGAGCAGTGGTGATGAAATAACTTACACAAAGTAATGCGCCTGGCTGGGTTCGAACCCACGACTTACTGCTCGTAAGTCGGGGTCTCCACTACTGGGCCACCGCTGCTCTCCAGAGTCGTGTTTGCGAGCACTAAATCAACGAGTCTTTCATCACACCTTTGGTTTGTTCACAGTCGCTCCAAACAAAATAATGGTATTCAGCTGCATCCCGTTAGACTCCGAATGGACTATTCCCAACATAGTTCTGAAAAGGTTCAGAAGATGATTATGGTTCCGGTATAAATATTTAGGATTACTGGGATAAGTACCTATTTGATGAAATTCATCGACCATGGAGTTTCTTGCCCATTCTACTCCATAGAGATGTAGGTACCGATTCACAATTTTGTATTGGTAACTACTGTAACTAGAACTATTTAGCTTAATCAAAACATATTATTAACATTAGCATTGTAATATTAGCTCAAGTTTTCTATATACTTGTTGGCTTTTGTGTAAAAAAATAACAAAACAATTTTTTAAATACAGTTAGAAAACCACAAGCCTTTTAATAAAGGTACCTACAATACAATTGTGTCTTTTTATGGTTTTCGGTTTGCTTTGGACATATCATCTTCTTGTTTTTGTCAATTCGAAGTGCCTGTAACTGGTGTAACTATAGGTACTTAGTAAGGTAGGTAGATTAGTATTTTTGAATGTTTGTAACGAATAAATAAAAAAAAAACTACTGGACCGATTTCAAAAATTCTTTCACCATTAGAATGCTACATTATCCCTGAGTAAAATAGGCACAAGTGCAAAGCCGGGATAGGCCTCTAGTTTGTAATAAATGCTTTAGGTTTAATTTCATGTGTGTGCAAAGGCTTTGTGTTAAGATAGGTAGATCTCGCTTTGCAAGTTGAAGTTTGTTTAGGGACTTAGAGTGGTATGATAAATAAGTCCTATACATACGTATCTAGTAATCTTGCTTATAAATTATATAAGTAATAAGTATTACAAAATTTTGATGGCAGTTATTCCATCTTTCTTATGATGACCTTTCACACCTATGGCCTACTGATTTACCGTAAACCCATCTGTATAACACGACACTACCACCTGGGAATCGAATCGAGGACCGAATATAAGACGCACAGATTATATCATCAAGTTACATAGTTACGGTCTTACGGATGTTACTAGGTTTACGTACAAACGCACAAGTACCCACACTTTGTGGTGAGATGGTGACCGCTTGACCGCGATGTGGAGATCGAAATATCCATTCTTCAGTAGATATCTGTGGTTGCTTTGTATGTCATCATTACGTAGTTTTTTTTACAAATATTACTGCTGATCCTATGCAATGATTTATTTTACTTAGCCAACGATATAGCAGCGTACCATGAAGATATTGATGGATTTTTGAAATGTATTATGCTGTTAAAACGACCAAGGAAAACATCGTAAGGCAGTCCGGCACGTCCTAAAACCAAAAAAAAACAGATATGCAACACGCACTGGATCCCTCTCAAAAAGAAGAGCCCTGTGTGATGTGGCCAGGGGCGTAGCTACCACCGTACCAGCCGCATCAAAGATACGGGGCCCCCGGATAACAAGGGCCCCGACGTATAGTGGAAAAAACCACAACATCTTCCCATAACCTCCAATTCTTATTAATAATGATTAAATAATTAAAATTTAACTTATCGCTGTTCAGAAGGTAAAGATTAAATGATTAATGATTAAATAATTAAAATTTAACATATCGCTGTTCGAAAGGTTCAGCTCGCCGCAGTCCAGAAAGCTAAAATTTTTCGAGCTCGCTTCGCTGTCTTCGATGAAGGTTTTACCTGTGCGAGCCACGAACGTGGTTACTAAATTTTCTATCCCACTTCGCTCGGTCTTACATTATCTTACTGATATCAATGACAGCGTAAGCGATGCAAGTCAGGATGCTATTTTAATATACATAGGTATATATGTTATGGTGTTCGCCGCTCTCTGTTTCGTCGGGACTCCAATTTTTTTTAATACAGTACAGGGCCCTATTAGGACTAGCTACACCACTGGATATGACCCAGCTATCAGTAATGGGTACGTTGTAGGCTGTTTATGTACCAATACTGTACTTATAGTACAGTACTACGTTTCGCACAAGCCGTAATTATTTCCATATATATAAATCAAGAAAGTAATACTAAAATAATTTAACGATTTAAACAAAAGAACTGCCATTAAAATTTAATGGTTTACTATGCACTATGAGAATTTAATCATGTTTATCTATCAAAATTTACCGCGTATACAAAGATTCGTGTCCGTGCTAACCGACCGAGTTGACTTTTGACGAGTTTCTCATGAAAAAATGTATTGCGTCAGAAACAAAGGTGTTTGCAAAATTTCATGGGGGAACTGGTTTAAAATTCAGGTTCCTTCGAAGCAGGCGGAATTGTAAGCACACCAAATGCTTGATTAAGAATTATTAATATTACCTACGACGTTTACTACAAAATAAATAACGTTATTTACTTATAATTATAATGACTGCGGTGTGGGTTGCCTGCACTGTAAACTCGCTAACCTTTGATTTCTTACATAATAATGACCAAATGAATAAGGTGCCGTAATGGCTGGATTTTAGTTCAAAAAGAAAAGTTATGCATGTAAATATAATGTAATCACACGTAAATCAAAATCTGAGTCGCTGTTTTGTGGATTTGTGGAGACAGTCATATCCGCCGAAGGTACCTCATGGGTGACCTCGGTAACTCAATATCTGTCGGATATCGACAGATCTCTACAGATTGAATCAAGCCGCCCAAAGCTCTACAATATAACTAGAGAGAGAATATTCAATAACCTGTTCAGTGCATCTTCTACATTATTTTCTAATCTTTGACTGATCCTATTGCTTTTTTAACCGACTTCAAAAAAGGAGGAGGTTCTCAATTCGTCTGCTGTCGAGCGTCGAGCTGCTGTTTATGTTTTTCCCAGGAGGTCCCCTGGGAAAAACAAAACAGCAGCTTTTGAAACAAAAAAAAAATTCCCAATCGGTTCAGGCGTCTTCGAGTAATCGGTGAACATGTGAACATACATTAAAAAAAAGATTCCGACGAAATTAAATAAAAAGCAATAGGATCAGCCGAAGATTAGAAAATAATGTAGAAGATGCACTGAACAGGTTATTGAATATTCTCTCTCTAGTTATATTGTAGAGCTTTGGGCGGCTTAATTCAATCTGTAGAGATCTGTCGATATCCGACAGATATTGAGTTACCGAGGTCACCTATGAGATACCTACGGCGGATATGACTGTCTCCACATATCCACAAAACCGCGACTCTAGATTTTGATTTACGTGTGATTACATTATATTTCAGGCATAACTTTTATTTTTTAACTAAAATCCAGTCATTACGGCTAGAGCTACGCTGAAATTTGTCAAAGGTCAAAACTCAACGAACAGAGGAGATGGGTGCCAGAAAAAAACACGATTAATAACGAAGGGGGGAGGAGGGTTAATGTGACAAGGTCGTGTAGTTTTTCGTGGGACGAAAATTCAGAATTAATGTGTGACATGTAAAATATTTTTACCTCTAACAAATTAAAAACCCGAGCAAGCGAATTTGTGTCTAAAAAATCAGGGTTTTTTTTACTAAAACTTTTCCTAAATCTATCTGACCTTTTCAATAAAAAAATACACGTGATGCTGGGAGGGGGAGGAGGGGTAATCTAAAACATCATGATGTACCACCAAGGGGGAGGTTGGCTATAAAAGGGGCCTAAAAATCGAGGGGGCTTGTGTTGGGGCACACAGCCGTTGGTTCTATGACAGAGAGATGAAAACAAAACTGATGTCGTTCTATATTTATTTAAACAATTCCACTTAATAAAATATAAAATATTTATTTAGATTAATATTGCTGTTTTTGACATGGAAAGAAAAATTCGAGTGCGAGCAGGGTTTGAACCTGCGACATTCTGTACACCGGACGTCTTAACCAATTAGACCATCGCCTACCTCCAGACCTACGCAGGGTTTGCGTATAAAAAATATTTAAAATTAGATTAATATTGTTTGTGTATTTTATTTATTTTAACATTTTATACTTGAACCCACTTATTTTAAAGTGGCGCTGTTGCCGACATCCAGAAAACATTGGGACATGACGTCTGTCGGGTCAGCTAGTAACTACGACTATAATTTTATCGGCAATATTTCCTGTCCTTTATTACCGTTACCTCGCACCGAGTCTGTCTGGAACGGCTTTAAACTGTGTGCAAAAAAGTACAATTTGCATTAAAGCAGCTGTACACGAAACTTGTTTCTTTTCGGCCATCACCCATCGGCCGTCATCTTTACGGTTCATTGTCATTGAACTAACAGAAAATATTACAAAAAAACTCATTAAAAAAAAGCAATACGACACTTTAAAGATGACCGCGCGAAACTGACTCTTACCGCCACCTATTATAACCGACTTTAACACGGTACATCGCGAATCATTTAATTTGACTTCGAGTTTGTATTCATAACACAAATGATTATATGGCAGCGATTACGTGAGTTCAAGTCACGTTCACTTTTATTTTTAGAGAGGAAATATCAGCTCCATTATTATGTAAGATGCCCTGCGCCAGAAACACGTGGGTGACCTTTTGTTTTACCAGGTTGACATGTTCACTCATGAGGCATACATTCCTTCATTGTTTGTTTTCAATTAAACAATGCCTGCTCTATTTAATCTCTGAAATGTAACCTGTTTTCTTGCAAAATTCTGCAGATTGTGGACTATGGACGTGTTGTGGTGAATAAAACTGGTCGCTTATGCGGAGACAAAGTAGAAAGCGTCGGCCAGTGCACTTGTATGCCTGCACTCCGGAAATAAGGAAACGCTGCAGCGTAGGGGCTCAATCTCAAACAGGTTCCTTAAACTACGTCTGCACAAGTTTTACCTACTCTTACGTAATAATATCTTCGACCTAATCCTAAACAAAACATTCATAACTATGATACACGATTGTCCGTATCTAGGCTATTTTGTAGGGATGCCTATGAATTATTAAAACAAAATTTGTTTTAATAAAACAAAATTTGTTTTAATAATTCATAGCTCCACTTTTGACCTTAATCGCCTTAGAAAGTAATGGAGCGATCATGAACTTTTAAACAAAGAAAGCCCAATTGGTAGGTGTCATCTGCTTGAGGAAAAGTAAAATGTGGCAACTATTCTAGTCTTTCTCACCTTTTCACATATCATGATCATCTACTTTGACACTTTCGGTAGTTCGCAGTGTGAACCGAAGTATGAAAAAAGGTAATACTATGCCTCGCACAGCTCACTCGCTCGCTGGCTGGCGGTGTAGTCTGCGCTTTGTCTCATCCGTTGTACATAGACCACAGATATTTACAATAGACTATAATAAAACTGGTTAAACCTTTTTATGTGCATAAAAATCTGTCAGTTTAATAGCATCCGACATCGGTTAAACATCATTGTCAATTAAATTTATTATTTTATTATTTTATTTAAATTCAAGTGGAAGCTAGTAGATTACAAACTATAATGATATCCTTCACTAATGAGTTATGTGGCAGAGTGCTCAATATATCATAAATAGTTTACTGTTGGAAATTTTATTGCGTGTAATACTTTTGGGGATGGTGTGTATATGTCAATCGAGAGTTCACCCTTACGTGCGTCACATTACGGAAACGGAACTGCTAAAGGAGTGCAAGCGACCCCGACACGACTCCTACGTCCCAGGATGGGCTTCAGTATTGCTAATAGTTTTCGTGCCCCTTTGTTGTATCTGTATCCGTTTTATCTGGACAAGAAATTTCGTGGACACTGCACAGTCGCTGTTAGCGTGGACTCTAGCGCTTACAATTACCGCAGTCGTGACAGAATCTGTTAAATTAATAGTCGGACGACATCGGCCCGACTTTTTTTGGCGCTGTTTCCCGAACGGCCAGATGACACCCGGGGCTCACTGCACCGGCAACCCGTACGAAGTGATGGAAGGCAGGAAGTCGTTCCCCAGTGGACACAGCAGTTTTTCGTTTTGCTCGTTGGGGTTCTTGTGTTTCTGGACATGTGGGAAGCTCGGCGTACTGTCTCAGAACCGCGGACAGAGTAGAGGAGTCATTATTTGTCTCGTCCCACTCACAGTAGCATGTGCAGTGGCTGTGAGCCGAGTTTGTGACAACCATCATCATTGGGGAGATGTCGTTGGGGGAGCATTGTTGGGCTTCACCTCGTCATACTTTTGCTACCATCAGTACTTTTACCCTTTCGGCTCGGAGAGTTCGGGAAAGCCCTATGCAGGGATACTCGAACACGAATTTTTTGATAGGCCAGACGATAGCGATGTTTTGGATATGCACCAAAGTCAGTGTTGCACAAGAGACCTGGAAGATTGTCTAATGCTTCACTTATGTAATAAGAACACTTTAGAGGTCAAATAAATAACCAGCTGAATGAATCGTCGTTGTTTCACTATACACCTAGTTAAATATTGCAGTTACCTAGTATAATTCTGAACGTAAATTCGCCTTCAAAAATAAAGTACTTATTACCTAACTAGCTAGGTGCTATTCAAAACGTCTGAACGATGGTTTTGAGGAAGAAACTAACGAAAGTCGCAGGATGCAGGATGTCAGAATATAGGTATTGACAAAATGAGCTACTTATCTATAATATAAAAATGAATCGCAAAATGTGTTGGTAAGCGCATAACTCAACAACGCCTGGACTAAAAATGAATCGCAAAATGTTTTGGTAAGCGCATAACTCAACAACGCCTGGACCAATTTGGCCAATTTTTTTTTTAAATGTTCGTTGGAGTTCAAGGATGGTTTTTACGGCGAGAAAAATCCGAATAATTACCGGAAAAACCCTTAAAACAGCCATTTTTTTTTTCCTATAGAAACATTTTCTGACTAAAACGTAGTCAATTTGAGCATTATTGCTATTGTATAAAGTTCATATTAAATCTATAATATAAAAATGAATCCCTGAATTTGTTGCTAAGCGCAAATCAAATTCAGAGATTCATTTTTCCATCCAAAAACATCCTTGAACTCCAACGAACATTTAAAAAAAAAAATTGTCCAAATTGGTCCAGGCGTTGTTAAGTTATGCGCTTACCAACACATTTTGCGATTCATTTTTATATTATACTAGCTGTTAGCGTTGCAATGCTCCTTTTCCTACTACCTACCTTCTTGGTACCTTCTAAGTAGGTAGTAGGTAGGTAGTAGGAAAAGGAGCATTGCAACGCTAACAGCTAGTATAATATAAAAATGAATCGCTACCTACCTACTACCTACCTACTACCTACCTACTACCTACCTACTACCTACCTACTACCTACCTACTACCTACCTACTACCTACCTACTACCTACCTACTACCTACCTACTACCTACCACCTACCTACCACCTACCTACCACCTACCTACTACCTACCTACTACCTACCTACTACCTACCTACTACCTACCTACTACCTACCACCTACCTACCACCTACCTACTACCTACCTACTACCTACCTACTACCTACCTACTACCTACCTACTACCTACCTACTACCTACCTACTACCTACCTACTACCTACCTACTACCTACCTACTACCTACCACCTACCTACCACCTACCTACCACCTACCTACTACCTACCTACTACCTACCTACTACCTACCTACTACCTACCTACTACCTACCTACTACCTACCTACTACCTACCACCTACCTACCACCTACCTACCACCTACCTACTACCTACCTACTACCTACCTACTACCTACCTACTACCTACCTACTACCTACCACCTACCTACCACCTACCTACTACCTACCTACTACCTACCTACTACCTACCTACTACCTACCTACTACCTACCTACTACCTACCTACTACCTACCACCTACCTACCACCTACCTACCACCTACCTACTACCTACCTACTACCTACCTACTACCTACCTACTACCTACCTACTACCTACCTACTACCTACCTACTACCTACCTACTACCTACCTACTACCTACCTACTACCTACCTACTACCTACCTACTACTACTACCTACCTACTACCTACCTACTACCTACCTACTACCTACCTACTACCTACCTACTACCTACCTACTACCTACCTACTACCTACCTACTACCTACCTACTACCTACCTACTACCTACCTACTACCTACCTACTACCTACCTACTACCTACCTACTACCTACCTACTACCTACCTACTACCTACCTACTACCTACCTACTACCTACCTACTACCTACCTACTACCTACCTAAGAACCTTCTCCTGACAGTAACAAACAAAAAAAAAAGAATTAGCGAAATCGGTTCAGCTGCTCTCGAGATTTGCGCTTAGCAACAAATTCAGGGATTCATTTTTATATTATAGATTATGTATAAGAGTATACTCTAAATTTTTCAACTGAAAAAAAAAATATTGTATTAGATTATTCAATTTTGTAATGGATTACACATAAAATGTTTCACTTTCTTCTGAAAAATGATATATTCGCATCAACTGACCTTTGTTTACTCACTCGAAAACATGATTTTCAGACGGTTTGCAATAGGTTTTTTTTTTGCCTGATTTTCAATTTTCTCGTTATGGTATTGTGGCTGGGTACGTGCGACGCTGCCAGTGCCCGAAAATTGTGTTTTTGATATTTAGAATATATCGTTAACAACATTCTGAAAATCCTACGGATTCGATAAAATTGTAAAATTGAATTCCTGCTAAAATTACAGTTTTGATGACGTCACTTCAAATAGTTCATTCAATTGGTACTACGACGTGCCTTTTGACAACCAGCAGGAATGTTTTTACATCACATAGCAGGAATGCTTGACAGTCTAATAAAGTTGCTCCGGTACGACTGATATTATTGTTCTGCAAATTATATTTAAAAACTGTAAACTAAACGCGTAATACAAATAATAACAAAGGACGTGCTGGCGTCTGTACATTACAATAGTATTCAGCTGAATATATAATGGTTAAGTTATGGCATAGCGGGATAAGACTGATAAAAACGATCTCCTAGACAAGACGGGCTCTGTAATAAATCGACTATCAGTATAAATTCAATAATTTTGTTCTATTTTTTTTCTCTACACTACACGTATCAACGTAGCTAGCATCACCTTACTAAACAGGTTCCTTTAAAATTACTCAAGCATGCAACTTACTAGTTCCATGGATGTTTATCCCACATCCAATGAATCTTAATTTGCACAAAGAAATCATAAGGTCTGTATAATAAGTTTATTATAATATTTACATCTACTACAGTTCAAGTCTCTAACATAAGGCAAACAAGCAAAATGCATTTTTCCATTTATGCAACACGCGATGCAACATTTTCCATACATATTATTTCACTACATGCATACCCGGCTTATGGAAAATGTTGCATTGCATGTTGTGATGTAAACAATATACATTTATTATTATTTACAACACAACATGCAATGTCTAGAAGGCTCAGGCGCAAAACGTCTCTTTCGCAAAATGTCTCCTGGTAGTAAAATGTCTCTTTCTTAAAATGTCGCTTTCTCATAATGTCGCTTTCGCAGAATGACTCCTTCTCAAAAGGTCGCTTTCTCACAATGCCTCTTTCGCAGAATATCTCTTTCGCAAAATGTCGCGTTAGTAACTTAGAACAAAATTTTGCCAGGTTTAAAAAAGGTTGTTTTTTTCCAATTTCTTATTCTTGGTTGGTTCTATTCTGTTCTTTGTTAATATTGTATGGCAACGTTGTAAATTCGATTTTTCGAGTGAAATCAAAAATAAAAGTACTTTTATTATGAGTTCTTTACAAAATCTGGTATAGTGGTATAGTACGTTAAACATTTAAATAATAAAATAACATATTTTGTTAAAGTCATATATTGTAAAAAAGGAAACAAATCATAAATGTCTTCAATTACAAACAAAAAAAGGGAACAAATCATATACGTCTTCACTTTGGTAAGTAGGTACTGTAATCTACTTATTTTTTTATTGAATTCATAAATGGAATAAACAATAACAAGGCCTACTTTGCATTTACACCTCTCATCTCAAAGTCATCTAATATTTATTTTGAAAATTGTAAAAATATAATTCTCTTTAAAAATTACGACAGCGTCAACTCCTTACATTCTAATTGTCTCAGTAGTTTTATAGTTTGAGACACTGCGTTATGTTGGACGAGAAGATACCGCGCAAGTTCCCGAACGCTGCCCAGCCGAGTCAGATTCGACGATTGAATATGTTGTAAAACTTGTAAATATTTAATAAGAAATTGGAAAAAAACAACCTTTTTTTAAACCTGGCTAAATTTTGTTCTAAGTTACTAACGCGACATTTTGCGAAAGAGATATTCTGCGAAAGAGGCATTGTGAGAAAGCGACCTTTTGAGAAGGAGTCATTCTGCGAAAGCGATATTATGAGAAAGCGACATTTTGAGAAAGAGACATTTTACTACCAGGAGACATTTTGCGAAAGAGACGTTTTGCGCCTGAGCCGTCTAGAAACTGTCATCAATATATTCGGGTTTTGAATGAAGAGAATTCTTATCTAAACTCGTAATAAGTTAGAATTTGTGACTTCAAGTGCTACATTACATTGAAGAAATCACCTTTGGCGAATTTTTACCTTTAACAAATAATCTCTATAGATACCAACACTCAAATGATTAATTTCAAGTACCGGTCAACGACATGGAGTGGTAAAAACAATTCTTGCCCAATTTCCCTCCAAGAATGTTCGTAGCAATGGCAGCACTGGATAGCTTGGGGGTGACAAGATGGCGATTTATTGATTAGTGGTGCATATAGTGTACTCTGTGTGAGCTGCTTTCCCGCCCTGAAACGCGCCTGCGTATCGCGGGCAGTGCCATAGCGTGCCTCAATCTGGACAGTCTGGAGTGTGGGGCGTCTATTCGTACTTAGGCGCGAATCGTACGCGGGTGTGCTCACTCTTCTCCTGTAAAAGTAAACAAAGCTAGCATTCGTTGCCGGCTTTTTAATAATAACAGTGCTAATATCAATTGTGACCCTACTATTCATCATCTCTGCGTGTCGGATTATTAATCTAAAGCTCAGGTACATTCTTTTATATATTTTGATACATCATAACATCACGCCTGTAATCCCCGAAGGGTTAGACAGAGGTGTACTTAATAATACACTTACATTTCGCCAGTTATGTTTAATTCCTACGCAATAGGGGCGAGCCTATTATCATCCACCGGGCCTAAATCCAGACTCCTTGGCTGTTACTGAGTAATACCAGATGGAAAAACCCAATAACACTTGCTTGACCAAGGAATCGAACCCAGGTTCACATGCTGAGCAGTCGCGCTTGCACAACAAAAACCGATCAACGAAAACCGTCTGGTTTTTCAGCAAAATGGCTACATACAATTTATTTTATTTTAAGGCTTCATAGTAAGTATATTTATATTCCTTAGTACACACGGCGGCACATTAAGCTATACATATCCAGTATAACATGGCCTCGCTTTGTACAGATGTCCCGTACAATGAGAGATCCGTATAAACTAGTTTTGTATAGCTTGATTGGTCGTCGTGCCTACCTCATACTAGTTTAATAGAGTAAAATTAATTTACTCGGATTCACTGAAACTAGTAAAGTTTTTTTGGCGCCAAATATGCTGTGCGGAGCTGTGCTGTTCCTGTCTGGAGTATTCTTCTTAAGAATATTTTGATTGTCAAAAAATTTCACAAAGTTCCAACTTTTTTACAAGTTCTTTTTTTAAATACATGTTTTTAATGTAAGATTTTTACTTTACACATCTCCACGACCCCCGTAGGCCCGTACTATTCAATCCAATGCTTTTTCTACCGTAAAACGTGATTTCTCACGCAAAAAAAAAAGTCGATTCCCAGCAATAATTTTTGCGTAAAGTTACTTAGGTGCTTGGTTGACGGCTATGTGAGGGCTCTGTTTACACCCTGAATATCGGTCAGAGCCTCAGAGACAATTATTAAAGACACGTTAGTGTCTCTATTAACGTGTTATTTTTAGGAATTAATTGATTAATTCCTAATCCATATACCACATTTAGAAAACTTGGCATTCTAAACTATTGATTCAAAAATCTTGATTGGTTTTCAAACATTCCTCGTGATGAGGATCAGCAGCAACAATAATGATTGCAAAAACAAATGCTAATGAGAATAATTGCTAAGAAACCGATGCTAAGGTTACTATAACGTATTAAAGCAGGAGCAATTGCAGTTTGGGAAAGAGTCAGACCTATACATGTCGGCTAGCGCCATCTCTTTCCCACACTGGAATTACTCCTGCTTTAAGAGGTTATTTTAGTATAAGTACTGTATGAAGTGAAAAATTAATCGCAGTATTTCGAGACATGGTAATTCTTAAGTACTAGATAGATATACGGGGTAGAACGGACACCGACGCTCCACTACACTTACCACGTATTCATATATCATTCTCAACCACATTGAAATTTTTCATCGGTAATTTCTTTTTATCGGGGTGACTATGGCCAGATATCGCACAGGACAGAGAGGTTTGGAAGGAGAAAGGCGTCGCCTTTGCCAAGCAGGACACTCAAACAGGCTAACAAAACAAAATAAAAATTAAATCAGCCTTTCTATACATTTTTTGGCCGTGTAGGTAATAAACATTTGTAGGAAGCAGCGTTTTTTAAATTGCCGATGTAAAATATCTATGAAGTTCAAAATGATGTACTGAATATGTGGTAAGCGTGTATGCATTGCGCGTCTTCGTCCCTCGACTCTGTACAAATAACTTTTGCTTACGGTACTCCTTCAAGTTTAGAAGGCATTACATCAAAGAAGTTTGCTGCTGGATAATACTAGCACTTTCAATGTTTTTCAGATAAAATGAAAAACAATGACGCAAGAGTCTTCCGTTGATGCACTTCATAAATTTATGAATAGGTGGCATGCCCAACCTGTTTACAAGTGCTTGTCGAAGGTAGAATTCATCTTATTATCTTCATTATAGCATTTTATGTTATCCTGTAATCAATAGTCATAATTTTCATATTATTTTCCTTATATTTTATATGTGATTCATACAAATGAATGCGATGTAATAATAATGTAATGAAATCATATTTCTGATTTTATAAAAAAATCTGTCTCAAGTTTAGATCTTGATGAAATAAAAATTGTTCTGAAATTTTTCTACACCTAATATGATAAAGATTCGCTCATTTGTAAAAGACTTTAATGTCACCATGTACATACTTCAATTTGAACTAAAAATGAAATCTTCCACGTACACTGATAATATGATATCAATAAATTAATTTAGGTTACCTTTGACTATGGTAACTTAAGTAGGTATCGTGAAATAAAAATTTATAAAGATCTTCCTGATCTAAAAATTATACAAGTGATTATACAATGAAACTTCTCTGCATCAGAAGACGCCATTGGTACTCAGTGGGACAATTCCTAGCTAATGTTTTTTTTTATGTTATTGTTACATTCAAGTAATTTTATTAAGAACAATTTTTCTAGTAGTAAGTTTCTCCTAATCTAGAACAATTTTTCTAGTAGTAAGTTTCTCCTAATCTAGTTATATAATAAAATAATATTATTACATACATACAAATAAACAAAATTGAAGTAAAACTGCAATTGTAACAAAACAACATTTTATTACATTTTTCTCTGTCTGTCCGTCTGTCTGTTTGTTTATTACGGCAAATGACAGGACTTTTTAGTAGTAGATAGCTGATGTTATAAGGAGTAACTTAGGATACTTTTCTTACTATCATTTGTCTTGTCTAGTCATCATCAGCCATTTTGTTTATAACTGTACAAGTGTACATCTCTCTTTAGGCTGTGACCTGGACAGGGCCACAATTACAAGGACCACACTAGATGAAGTGTTTTTTAACGTTGCCCGACACTAGAAATTTCTAATATATCGTGGGTGCATTTGCAATCGTTTAAACTCACATACACAAACAACCAGGCCCGGAACAACTACCTGTAGGTTCAGACCAACAAAAAAAAGTGAGCTACCAAAACCGTGCTCCTGCAAGTAAATATACACGTTCACGCACATGCTCATCGCTCCTACGTACTACGTACGTAACGATGAGCGTAATACGTTCGGAGCGATGAGCATGGTCTTAGTGTAGGTGTGTGCGCGAGCGTGAGCGTGTAAATTTATTTGCAAAAGCACGGTTTTTGTGGCTTCACTTTTGATGTTCGTGGCACGCCTTCTTCCTTTTTTTAACCCCCGACGCAAAAAGAGGGGTGTTATAAGTTTGACCGCAATGTGTGTGTGTGTGTGTGTCTCTGGCACAGTAGCTCTTAAACGAGTGAACCGATTTGGATGCAGTTTTTTTATTTGAAAGCAACGTCTCTGGGTTAAATGGAAAAAAATTAAGAACATCAAAGACTACAATGAGTTTTCGGAATACAGAGTAACCTTTAAAGATACTTGGAATACCTGCTACTCTAACTATATTAATTCTGTTGAAGATAAACTTACCTCAAACACTAAGTACTACTGGAAATATATAAGAAATCGCAAAAATAAAGCAGGTATTCCATCCACTATGCACTATCAAAAGTTTAAATCAAGTGCCCCAGAAGACATTTGTGATATGTTTTCAGACTTTTTCCAGTCTGTGTTTGAACCTAGTTCACCCTCAATGTCCGCCTGGACCCCGCCTACACACTGTAATCCCAATGTTAGCTTGATCGATAACCTGCATATTGAAGAAGATAAAATATATAAAGAGTTAAAATTACTGGATCCATCCAAGGGAGCAGGTCCCGATGGGTACCCAGCTCTGTTCTTTAAGGCCGCCGCTGGTAGTATCTGTAAGCCACTCTTTATCATTTACAATAAATGTTTAAGCGAGGGTTTTTTCCCGGATGAATGGAAACGGGCTAACATCACGCCTGTACACAAGAATGGCTCGAAACATGATGTAGAGCAATACCGGCCTATCTCGATTCTGTCGACCTTGTCTAAACTTTTTGAGAGACTCGTACACAATGAAATCTATCCAATCTTACACAGCGTCTTCATCCCAGAGCAACATGGGTTTGTTCAGCGACGTTCGACTGTTTCAAATTTATTAATTTTTTCCAATTATCTTTTTGAAAATATGGACAGACGACTACAAGTTGACGCGGTTTATACAG
Source organism: Noctua janthina (assembly GCA_963576755.1). Taxonomy (NCBI): domain Eukaryota; kingdom Metazoa; phylum Arthropoda; class Insecta; order Lepidoptera; family Noctuidae; genus Noctua; species Noctua janthina. Next base: position 13,481,319 of record OY755050.1, on the reverse strand, counting down.
ATTTCAAGAAAGCTTTTGACAAGGTCGACCATGTAATCCTACTGAATAAGATTGCGTTTAATGGTATACGCGGAAATTTGCTTCGTTGGTTCTCATCCTATATTAAAAATAGAACACAAAGGATTGTCGTGAGTGGTCATCAGTCTGATGCAGTGCATATAACCTCGGGTGTTCCACAAGGTTCAATCTTGGGACCACTAGTGTTTGTTCTATATATTAATGACATAGACAAATGTTTTAAAAATACTAAGTTTCTTGTGTACGCTGATGACCTAAAAGCTTATAGATCTATACAAACTGTAGAGGATTGTCGTCTTCTCCAACAAGATCTGGACAGACTCATTGACTACTGTCTAAACAATAAACTACACCTTAGTCTCTCCAAGTGCAATTGCATCAATTTCACAAAGAATAAAACAGTTATTAACTTTAAATACTCATTGCACGACACAGCACTCAGTAATGTATCTACTGTTAAAGATCTTGGTGTATTGATTGATGATAAGTTGTCCCTAAACCAACACGTAGAAAAAAATATAAATAAAGCATTTAAGATGTATGGTTTCGTTATGAGATCGTCCACTGAATTCAAGCGGGTTTCCACACCCCTTTACCTATGTAAGACCCTTGTACGATCACAATTAGAATATGCCGTCCCTATCTGGAACCCGTTTTACCAGAAATACATAGACGAGATTGAAAAAGTCCAACGTAAGTTTCTACGAGCCATGCATTATAGATGCCATAAAACGTATTTGTCGTACTCACAATTACTGGATAAATATGGGCAGGTCAACCTGGAATCTAAACGTAAGTATCTAGAGGCTTCTGCACTGTATGGTATTGTTCATGGTGATTTTGATTGTATCGATCTCACGAACAAGCTATGTTATGTAGTCCCACGCACCGTTAATATACGTAGTACACGTGCGAGTACCCTATTTGCTGTCAATACCTGTCGAACTAATTCTGGTTTGCGCTGCCCTATCCGTCGAATGGTTGATTCCTATAATTGTAGTTTTGTTAATTCTGATATTTTTGTACGCTCAAAATCCAAATTTAAATCTAACGTTATGAAAATTCTTATTAACCAATAATGTTATTAGGAATGTAAGCTAGTCTAGATTTTATTGCCTACTATTTATTATTTATTTGCTTTTACTGCTAATTATTACTCTATTGCCAAGCTATCAAATCAATTGGGGTTTTTATTATATTTCTATTTTGCATGATGTAATTAATATATCGTTTAATTAATTGTTTAATAATCGCTAATTGATATTTCTATAATTATTTGTTATTAATGTGATGTAATTATTTATTACCTCTCTAGTGGCACTCATTATCATATTCTGTTTTGTTAATATGCGGATAATGGCTGCAATATTGTTAATATTTTGTATTTTCTTTCCTCTGTTCCAACACATATTGTAGCTGTTTATTGTCCCTGAATAAATAAAATTAAATTATCAAAATCGGTGCAGCCATTTACTAGTTATGGGGGATGAAAGGGGGTATGAAAAATCAAATATTTTCCAATATACCCAAGTGGCGTATCAAATGAAAGTGCATGATGTGTATATTACAATTAGACATGTTTTAACAAAATCGGTGTAGCCATTTACTAGATTTGGGGATGAAAAATCGAATATTTTCAAATATAACCAAGTGGGGTAACAAATGAAAGAGCATGATGTGTATATTACAATTAGAGATGTTTTATCAAAACCGGCTCAGCCATTTTATTGACTTTTGAAATGTTTATACGCTTTTCTGTGGTGCGATGGGGGTTTTTAAATTTTATAGTATTATTCTGGTCTGAGCCTGTAGGTCATACAAATATTTGTTCCGTGTGGAGGAGACTTTGATAGACCCAGGTACAGTGATAAGCAACATACTTCCTTCCTTTGGAAGGAATAATTATTTTAAATAATTATTTTATTTTTGAATTGTTTTTACTATGGACACTTTTAACGTACACATCTTGCTGCATCGTTCTCACATAATGTACCATCTCAAAATGAATGATGTAACCAAGGTTTTGTTAAAGTATTCTGATTTAAAAGAGTGTCCATGGAGTTTCTTGCCCGTTCTTCTCCATAGAGATCTACGTTAGGGAATGGGCAACTACAGTACTTTCACAGTTTTTGTGCCTTGTGACTGGGACTGTAGCTTTATTTTACTGTTGCCTTTGTTTCGACAATTCAAAAGTGCCTGTAACTGGCCTACTTGAAATAAATGCTTTGATTTTGATTTTGATTTTTTGATTTTGAAGTAAGTGGATATTTCGGGTCTAACTATTCACACACGAAATATTTTCAGGGAATCATCTAACGGGTATAACAAAGCCATTTCAAGGGATTTTTTTTTATCTCAGTATATTTTTATAAAAAATAAATAATTTAAAATTACTTGACCCACAAAATAAATACTGGCTCCTTATTTTTAAGCATCCATTACGCTAGTTTACTACGTCGTATTTACCTACTGTTATTGTTAGAATATGGGAGTAAAGGTTTTATGCAAAAAGTTTCAAAAAATTTTTGAATTATAATAATTTTGTAAAAAAACACTCAGATATTTTTTTTTCGTTGCTCTGGCGACTTTACGACTTACAGAAGTTACTCTTAAAATATTTCGTGTATAAAAAGATAGACCTCATATTGAGGGTGTTTTTATTTTGTGTTGATTTTATGCGTTATGTTATGAAAATGTTTTAATGAGCTTACTTGTATTTTGCGCTGTAACCAATCGTTGCGAATATTATGTCTATCTATAAAGCTCGAAGGGGTGCTGTATATACGGAGTTTTTCAGTTGGTTTCAGATAATGTTCTGATTACAACTTTAAGTGACTTTGAGTGGTAGACTGGTAGTAGGTACATTACCCACTTCACAAGTTATCACACATGTGTGGTTGTGTCTGGAATTATAAAGTGGCGCTAGCTTAAACATAAATAGGTCATGTTCTACATTCATGTACACCTTATTTACTATTTGTAAGGGCAGCAGAATGGTGATGAGGACGCCTCACATCTATTGTTTCGTATCCTGATAGCTAATGCGTGTAGCCGACGACAGCGAACTGCTAGTACCTAACAAATTTCACGTGCGAATACTCGTAACATTATGCTTAGGGAGAAGCTCGTGATGTTCTGGTTAGTACTAGTTACTAGTAGTACTAATTATCAGACTTTCTCGCTGAGCTCTTCTAAAATTAATCGATTTTACCCGCACCATCATCTACATCATTCTCCTGCACTTATCAAAATTTATTTGAGGTCGGCGTAGCAGGAGCTGTCTTCTTCTTCCATAATTCTTTATTACTTGTGATGTCATCAGACACGTTTCTTGCCATATTATCCTTCACAATGTCCACCTATCATCTTGCAGTGTTATATTGTAGGACCTCCACAGACGAACAATCACTTAAAATCTTGTGTAGATTACAAGCTTTTGAATTTAATTGCGAGTTGAATGTGGGTGCTGAAAGATTGGTTTTCTTCTGGGTAACTTACGTCAGCAATTGGTTTAGGACTTCTCAGGGTTTCCTTGGCTACCAAAGTTATTTTAGGTGACTGTTAGAGACCGTGTCAAACGCCTTTAAACGACATAGGATTTAAGAAGCGCAGTGTCGTTTTCCCTACCTACTAGTTTGACATGCCGCAAACCAAAATATGTAAGGAAATAACCTAATTTTCCTCGATTATGTGTGACGGTGGCTATCGAATAGGTAGGGATGGGCCGGCGCTGCGACTTAGCTATGTCATCACCCTAGAAACATGGGCAGGTTTTAGTAATGTAATCAATGTTTATTTTCAGTTCGGCAAGTCCCATAAGCCTTGGTTTCGCTTCAGTTGCAAGGCAATGGAGGAGGAGGTTATCGGCACGGGGCGCTCCAAGGCAGATGCTAAGAGAATAGTTGCCAAAATGATTTTAGAGCAACTGTCGATGCGCGGATACAAGGTGCCGGAGGAATTTCAAGGATTTAAGGCTATCCATAAACTGATGGTATGTATAATACTGTAGAACCCTTAAACGAAACTTTTTTGATTAAAATCGCGGTTCCCGTTAATTTTGGGTACGTAGCGTAGGTACGCTCTATGCGCTCAACCAGACAATTGACCAAATTGCGGGCAGCCGTAAGAAAACAAACAAAACAGTAAAAAATATTTTCGCTAAAGCATGACGCAAAACAAGTGAGCAACAAAAATAATAACTAGGGGCCATGTAGTGCGTACTTACGTAGTCGGTACCCTTATTGTCCGAAAAATAACATAGGTACCCCATATCTGTGTTAGGTAGGTGCGATGCAATCAAATCCGATGGCTGGAAAGAGTAGGCATATAAAAAATGACGACGTTGGAACCAGAGTGATCTAGGGCACAAAAGTATGTTTTCGAAAAAAATAAGGAAACGCGTTCGGAAAAAAAATCACTTAGATCAATATGGCAGTTCATAAATTTGAAAAATGTATTAACAATGTAGGTAGAAACTTTAAAAATCAAAACCACATCACTAAAAAATCACGAAAAAAAATATCTTTTAATCATCACCTAAGACAGCAGGCAGCAAGTCTTCATCAACGAGTGCTTCCTGATTGCCTCTTCTTCTTGGAACATGTAGTAATGTCAAGTAAAACTGATGATGAATGGGCGGAACGAATTTTATAATTTTTCTTATGTCTTGCTGTTTTTTTATAATTATGTTTATTGGTCTTGTTTTGGAGGCTTTTTCTGGTATATAGTTCTTTAGGTTTATAAAAAATGTTTCAGAATCCATATGATTTGGTTTCAAATCAACTGTTTCATATTTTTCCGTGTAATCATCAATACTTAGATCAGTCTGGCATACTTTGCAGACCGCACCAATTCTATAGTGAGAAGTTGTGATCTCTCATTGAAGTTAGCACTGAAGTGCACTGAAGAGCACTTAGATTGGTATGGCATGGAAGAATTATGATTTTTGTGGGTCATTGTGTAATTTTCGTTATTGGTAAAAATGTCACTTAGAACACACGGTTCTAACGTCGTCAAATAAGTGCAATAATTTACTATAGCTAGTTATATACTTGGATACAATATACAACATGTAACAGAATAAACGTAATTCCTGAAAGTAGTTGGTTCAGAATCGGCGTTAAATTTTGACGGAAAAATCTTTTAAATAACTTAAATTAGAAACATAGTATCATAACAAATTAATACAATCCTAAATTCAAGGAAATTGAAACCTTAAGTCAGAGCAATAAAGGCCACTAAAACGCACGACATTATTTGTAGTTTGCTCATAGCATACACACACGTAAATAATATCAATGCATTTTACATTAAAAGTAGTGTGCGTCAAATAAAGTGGTAATTTAAAGGAATTCCAACTTTATCTCCAATGAGTAAGGGTTATTTGAATACACGACCTAACTTAGTTGGTCATCAGAGAATCCCTACAAACATTTTTTAGGCATTTTTACAAAATAAAATTATTTAATTTGAAGAAATTTAGAACTTATTGCAAAGAGATAAAGCATTTAGCTAGCTGAAAAGGTAATGTTGTAGTTGTACCTACTTATAATCATAATTTGTATAGGATGATGCGGGTTTACCTACGCACAGCTTCGTAGTGCTTGTGAATGAGCTCTGCAAGCAGTTCCGACTTGATCCGGTGGAGTACGAGATAATGGCGGACCCTGCAGCGGGCCTGCATTCCTACACCGTCAAGGCCCGCATTGGGCACGTGGAGCGCGTGGGCACAGGCCCCTCAAAAAGAGTGGCGCAGCAGCTTGCCGCTGAACAAATCTACAGGCATCTCCGCACACGACTTAGCGGCACCAAGGCCTTTAATGAGGTAAGATTCATATTCCCTCTTCAGCTTAGGACTAATAATATTATGTTCAAGGAGTTTAAGGTAACATACTTAAATAACATCACACCTGTATTTCCCCGAAGAGTTAGGCAGAGGTGTACCGTATTACGTACAAGGGGTACGAGGTTAAAAGTATGTAGATTTGTCTATCTATACTAAATAATTACCGTTCATGAGCGCGTTTTTCTCCTTAACTAAGCAACAGCTGATTTTGATGTGGTTTTCTAGATTAATTATCGATGGTTATAATTATGAAATATACAGGGCGTCCCACGGCTATGCCACACGGAAGGAAAGTGCGTTAAAAATTGTATTTAGGGAGTTTTACTGAAAGAAGACATCAGTTTGATTTTAAAAATAATTTGAACTGCGTTCAAAGTATTTTAAATAATTTATCGACTAAAACAGGAACCGGAACCCGGCAAATGTGAGAAAAAACAGATGTATTTTATGATAACGGACGAAAGGGTTTTTTTTTCCTAAATGAGATAGCCATAATCCACCACGCGGACCCAGCACGGGTCGGTAGATAGCTAGTCACATGTCTTCGAATTTTTTGTTCTGGGATATGCCGGTTTCCTCACGATGTTGCCATTCACCGTTTTGAGAGCATTATTATCAATTTTTATGAACTAAATTTTAAATAAAATGTTAAATTTCATGGTCTTCTTTTTATTATTCATACCGAGTTTCCTCCGTACGTTGGTCCCGGCTGTCATTTGTAGATCTTTGACAGTCGTTATAGGTAGTCAGTGGCCCATAAAGTCTGACAACCAGTCTTACCAAGGGATATCGTATTACCGAGTACTAACTAGGTTGTGGAGGTCAGATAAGCAGTCGCTCCATGTAAAATACTGGTATTCAGCTGCATCCGGTTAGACTGAAAGCCGACCCTAACATAGTTGGGAAAAGGCTAGGCAGATGATGATGATGATGCTATGTTATTCAATAAAAAATCATTCCTTTGATTTTCATATTCGGCGATTTCGATTCCCGGTTAAATCAGGCTATTATTTAAAATTCTTAGAAAGCAGTCCACATTATTTTTAATATCAAAATGAAGACTTCTTTCAGTAAAACTTCCTAACAATATTTAAGTTACTTCCCTTATGTGTGGCATAGCTGTGGGACGCCCTGTATTTAAAAAGTACCGTTGCTACAGGACGAGGTCATGTACCGCGCCTTCGAAAAGGCTTGCGCGCCGACTTCAGACGAGGACTCACCAGAGGAACAACGTCGCAAGGAGGAAGAAAAACGTAAGTCCTTCAAATACTTAAGTGCGTTATGTGAGACCCTACACTATTTTCGAGCAGATACCGCACTGCGTCTGACTCAGAACCTTAGTCATGGCATATCGCTTGCTCAGACTATTTGTTAATATTTAGGTATAACTGTATACCTACTTAGTTACTAAAAGAGTCAGAGCTAGTAGAAAAATAATTTTCATTTATAAATACGCAAACATGGCTTATTACTAGCATTTGTCCGCGGCTTCTATCGCGATTCAGCGTGAAGTAGTAAGGCTGGTTGTCTTTCGAGCCACTGACTACCTGTAACGAAGTGTCAGATTTACAAATGACAGCTGGGACCAAGAGTTTAACGTGGTTTCCGAGGCACGGAGGAAATTCGGTAAAGATGTACCTAATGGGTTTCCATCGACGGATCAAGCAAGCATGCACAACTTAACCTTACGATCGACCCGAGCGGCTGTTATTATTTAGCTCCTTCCAATAAAATAATACTAATCAGGTTTATTGTATACGATAGCACTTTTGTTTGGGGTGGTTCAAGATAGTGTTTTTTCAGGAAATTACTATCGGGTTCAATTACCGGCTCAACTTGTGCTCATAACTCATTTTACCACTTTACTGTATATCTGATACTTTCTGTCTTCGTCGTCTAGCCCCTAACTAAAATAGATAAAAATGTGTAAATTCGGAGAAGCGTTTTCAGCAGCGTGCGGCGGGGCGTGATATGGTCACTTCGGCACTTCCATCAAACGCCCCGCTGCACACTGTAAGAAAAGCCTCTGCCAATTCGCGGCCTAAAAATACGCCGATGACTTGAGCAGCACACTGACATGAGACTGACTCTGACGCGTTCTCGCCACGGGCCTTTGCCTGCGCATGTATTTCAATATTGTTTTTTTTTTATATAAACAAAATTACTAGGGGCTGAAGTTACCAGTCCCCGTAGCATGACCACCGTAGAAACGGATTTATTTTGACGGAAGAATCGACAAAATGACAGATTGTGTCGACACAATGACAGATTTCTTTGCACTATCTGTCATTTTGTCAATTCGTCCGTCAAAGAAATCCTTGTCTATGGTGGTTATGCTCCGGGGGTAGAGGAATCCTCATATATTTAAAGGAAACTATATTTTCTATCACCAAAATTTATATTTGTCATCAAGTTGTATCACCTAATAAATAGATCTATCGCCACGAAATATTTTCGTTCTCAGATAAACAAAAATTGTTCCCAGGTATGAATTATCAAATTAATGTTAATATATGTGTAAAATAAGAGATCGATAACCAATAAAATTATATTGCATTACATGAATCAAATTTCCCAATGGGGTATCATTTAAGCTATCACCAATTTAATTAGTTTTGTGTTTCTTAAATAATAGGGTTTGTCCTCAAAATAGTAGATCTGTCACCAAAATGTAGTCACCAAACAGGTTAGGTTAGGTTAGGTTAGGTTAGGTTAGTTTATTTGGTACTAGACCTTATATCTCAGGATTTTAGGTGATTTATTGTGGAACTGATTTTGCATTGTTTGGTGACTACATTTTGGTGACAGATCTACTATTTTGAGGACAAACCCTATTATTTAAGAAACACAAAACTAATTAAATTGGTGATAGCTTAAATGATACCCATATTTAAATCGATTCCTACACTGAAACAAAGATAGAAAGGAAATCTAGGAAATCTTTGTTTGAGTGTAGGAATCGATTAGAACGCATTTCTTTTTATCGCGATATTGCGGACTAAATAGACGTCTGATTAAGTTCTTTTTATTCACAATGTAGCAAATCAAATTAAATTTGGCCACGGCAAAATAGTCAACTTGTCATCATGAGTAAAATCATATTGATGATCAAGAATTTGTAGGTAACTCAGTATTTTGAGTTGAAAAAAGTGACTTGACCACTCTTAATTGATTTTTTTGCTATGTTCACACAGAAGCAGAAGTGGCACGCCAGAAATCGCGGAAGAAGAAGAAGAAGAAGAAGACCATGCGTCGCGTCGATTTAGACGAAACAGTGCGTATGGAGTTGGATAACTCCGGAAATGGATCGCGGGATGTAGGCCCGCAACCGTCTAGCTCGGCGGCCGACGAGGGCTCTGCCGCTGAGGGCGGGGAGGCCGCGGCTCTCCCGAACGAAATGGTGCAAGACCATGACATAGCTATGCGCTTCATCTCCCGCACTATGGCGCGTCTCGGGATCTAAACACCGAAATTTTCTTGTTTTTGTTTAATATAAGCCCTGTAGTGTAAGAACAGACAAAAGTCTGTACGACTGAAATAGTTTGGGGCTTATTGCACATATTATGAGGATCATGATCTAAATTTTCAGGTTTTTCGACTAACAATATATTACTAATTTTTAATATTTTTATACGCAAACCCTGCGTAGGGATAGCTGTTTTGACATGTAAAGAAAAACATCCGGTGTACTGAATCGGAAGTGCGAGCAGGGTTTGAACCTGCGACCAGGTTCAAACCCTGCTCGCACTAGAATTTTTCTTTCCATGTCAAAACAGCAATATATTACTAATATTTGTTAGTCAGCAAAATTTTATAACCAGTCATTCACTGTCCAGGCTGTCCGTTTACGGAACGAATTGCCGGTGTCAGTAAGACAAGCTCAGTCACTTGTTGCTTTTGAAAGCTTAGATTGAAATAAGTTTACTAGAATTAATTTAATGTTTGTGTATATGTATTATTAGCAGTACACCACTGATGACCGACAACGATTTGCGAATAGTGAGCTTGTTTAAAAATTTGATTATAAACGATACATAATTATATAGTGTTCCTAAACTTTTCTAGAATAATAACGAAGCCAGTTGTTTGCCAAAAACGTTATTTTTTAGTAGGTACCTAGTACACACACTACTACTAATTAAAGATTAGAACTTTGAAAAAATTGCCATCTTTTGTAAAAAACATTCATGGTCCGCATTTAGTATAGGTCCCCTATTCATTATAGGATGAGATGCACGACACATGCTAAATGCAAAAATATCACTAACATAGGTTGAAACGAATTGGTGTAGGAAACTATAATTGCAGCAGAAAAATGTTTAACAGGATCCGTTCGAAACAAAGTAATTCGAAAATTTTACAGTGAATTAAGGAAATAAAAAGATGATGCATATCACAGAGTCAGTTATAGCAGGGCGCGCAAATCCATGACAACATAAACAGAAGTTACAAAACGTTAAACGTTTTAGTATGGATGTGTCGGTCAAGTTCGACTCGATGCAACTCATCCTATGGTGAGAAGAGGAATTAAAGCCAAAGGGAAAAAAGGGTATTGCTAGAGCGAAGAGGGCGTAGAAAATCCATTTTATTTTTCAACTTTCGTGTGCGTTAGTGTGAGTAAGTGCGGTATGTCAACGTGTGTTGTCGACGGCTTAACCCAGATACCACGAACATATCGAGCTATTAGTCATTCGATCTATGTAATCGCATTAATCATGGCTACAATATATTCCGTAGCATTAGCTGTAAAATTTCATTATTGTAATAAAGGAGTCATTATATTGGAACTCCCTCATCAAAACCAACGAGTTTTATTTCCTTCATTCCCACAGAGCACGGAGGCGCTTCGGCTGCCACTGCTAGAGGCATTTATGTATACAAACAAATCAAATTGAAGTATCTGTTTGTAATTTCAAAATAACGGAATGCTTATGAGGTATTGCTAAGTGCCGTACCTATATTGGTAATTATAAGGTACTTATAACAAAAAAACGGGGGACAGCTCGTTCATACTTAATAAATTCAGAAGGACAGGCGAATTTGCGCTCAACTTTAATTGGGTAGGACTATAATTATCAGTACTTAATCTCTAGTCGCTGCTGGCGCAGGGATTCCCTGCTCTGTGTAGTATGTCCCTAAAGTTGAAAGCATCTAAAGGCGCTCTTAAACGCCATGGTTTTGGGGAGGGGGAAAGGCAAAAGAGGAGGTAGCTGCTCTCCATGAAGCGGGATAAGCCGAAGAACACAATGCGAAAAGTCTACAATAACGAATAATGTAATGACATAAGTAGGTACCTACACAGTAACGAAAATAGAAACAACGAAGGCATTTGGTCACGAAAACGACACACCTAACTACGTGGCTTCGAAATAATAAACGAACGCATCTCTGAGAGCAATACGAAAATTTACTAGCATATCACATTTGAACCGCAATAATGAGCCATATCCTAGCACTCGGCGGTGGGAATATGACAGACTGAACATGCATGCTATGAGGTTATAATTAACAGGTGGAAAATAGGAGCTAGGGCTTCGTATCCAAATCAGATCATTCAATTTAAAAGTGGCACTACAATTTTCTATCCACACTTCCGCAGGCCTGATTCCTGTCTCGTGTGTCGACATCACAGATATACAACATTAGTTTTAGTATATGCGAAACCTGAAACACGTGTCGAGTATTTTTATGTAAAGAATCTATGTACAAAATTTCAAAACTGTATCATGAAAGGTCACAAAGTTATAAGCTTATTCTGTTACCTGGTTGTCCGCACAAAAGCGTGGTCACCAAGCAACGCGCCCGCGCGCGCGCCTCCAGCGTCGTCTTGAGGTCATTGATAAACATAATTTGGCAGTAGGTACCTAAATTATTGCGATAGGTACTTAAAGTCGCTCGGTGTCCAACTTGCAATTCTTTTTAAATATTTTTGAGACAAAATTTAACATGGTTTAAAAATTATTGGAATCGATTCTGTTACTTATTCTGAACAAACTAAATTCAGGTTTCGCATATACTAAAAATAATGTTGTAGATATACCTAGATAACGCAAGAGCACCTTCTTCGCGTGCCCGGCTAAGTATTTTATACTCAACTTCGCTACTGTCGCAGCAAGCTAGTTTGTTTAAAACAACAACGTTACAACTCGAGAACTTAATTCTAGACATCTAAAGAACAAAAACGTAGTCTATTTTGTATAGTAACTTGTTTGTTTGTATGGTCACTAAATAGTGCTTATGACGTCATAGTACGCTATTATTTTGGAATGCACAGAATAAAGAAGGGGCAGGCCTATACACAACACAGTGGTTCCGGGCTGAATTAATGATGATCAGCAAATTGTTTGGAACAAAATATAAAAGTTCTTTATTTTATTTTTTTATTCTGTTGTTTATTTTTTTTTTATAGTAGGTATAAAAGTTCTTTGATTTGAGTAAGTACGTCTCGTCAATATTTTCACAACAAAATGGTCGGTAGTATTTGAGTATACATTTACACTCTGGTTATAAAGGCTAAAGATGAATGCATACTTAGTAACAATGAAATGCAGCAACTGCAGCAGTTGCCACACTGCAAATATTGCTGGCAATGTGGTGAAGCCAGACATTGCTGGAAAAATATCGCCCGTTTTAATACGCCTAATAGTCAGTTTTTGTTTTAATAAAACGAAATAATAGAAAATAATATTTTTATTTCGCAGTCATTGAAATGAAACGTGACATATTATTTAGGAAACATGATTTTTTTTATTGTTTTTATTCACATTTTAAGCTCATATTAGGAATAACCCACTTTCCACTGTGCTCTCTTCCATGGCATCACTATGATCAATCCTGTTAGTACAGTTAGATAGTCACGTCTGTAAATATAATACGTTTTGCATGAAAATATGCTAAAAAAAATCCATATTAATTACTGCTTTAATAAAATAATATTCATCATCATCTTAATTAATTAATTAATATTATCTCAGTACGTAAAAAAGAAATATTGTCGGATATATTGGAAGCCAGTTGGGCATCCAATATATAAAATGTTCTTGCTAATTTAGTAAAAATGAATCTTGTGTGAATGAATCTTTAACAGGGTAGTTAACACCACCAATCAATTGATATACTTTATATGAGCTGTAAAACGCGTTTTCTCCAAAGATACTTGTATCATCATCATCATTTCAGCCGAAAGACGTCCACTGCTGGACATAGGCCTCCCCCAAGTATCGCCACATTGACCGGTCCCGAGCGACTCGCATCCAGCGGATCCCTGCAACCTTCACCAGGTCATCGGTCCACCTTGTGGGAGGCCTTCCAACGCAGCGTCTTCCGGTTCTACATACATGTATGTCAATGTAAACGGTGACTTCACTTATTTGCCAAAAATAATCTAATTTTACAGTTATTTGAAAATTAATAGTATTTCAGAATAAAATATAGTTCAGTTTTTTTTTTCTTTATATTAAATGGGTTTACACTTGACCTCATTTTTTAGGGAAAAGTTGTATCTTGGAATTATTGGTGTCAACTACCCTATTTACAAATACTTGCATTGTTTCACTTTACTCTACGCTAATCGAAAATATAGGACACTACAGATCATTTCTCACTATAGAAATGGAGCTACGTCACTCCGTGATTAATAGTATGAACTGAAAATACATGTGATGTCATAGCTATAAAATATTAGTAAATCGTGTATGGGGCGCTTTAGGGTAAGTGACGTTACGGCACTTATCGACGCGGCAAGGGCTGGAGCCGGGCAAAAAGAGCTCTATATCCATGCACTAAAAGCGAAAAAGACTTTATTCAGCTCGGGTCTGTACGGTGACGCGACTCGACGGCGCGTCGAACTAAATGCGATAAGTGTGGTGATAGTTCAGCCCAAGCCAATCCGCGTCAACAAGGTGTCGTCAATTCTTTTCATCTCCGCCACTATTATTTTATTGCCCCTACAGCAGCGCGCCTACATAAATAGTACAACGTTAATGACTCATTCAGAATGACGCTCACTAATCACTTAAAATTGATGCTGATATTATTCCCATTCTATCTTATGACTGCAAAAATAATTAAAATATGTAAGTACAAGGAATGTCGAGGCTCACGCCCCTGTTATAATATTACAATATATATCTCCGAATTCAAAACATGGTAAAACATAAAAATTATACATAAAAACATTGTCGAGCGACATTTTAAAGATTTTGGCGAAGCCTGGTATACACAACATTTTTGCGTTGACATTGACGTTAACAATCATAGTAGTAGTAACGCATAAAAAAATCAAGTTTTGTGACAATTATTTTACATCAAAATGTCTCACATCAAAACCAATTGTTAAAAACAAATTCTCATTGGAATACATAAAAAAAAAAAACAAAATTGTGAAATATAGTAGAATAGTAAGTATAGCAAAATAGTATAAGACGTCCTTTGATGATAGGGATTTTGTTACTCGCTAACTAAATCACAATGCGTAAAATGGAAGATCTCGTTATAAGCATGTCATAGCACAATATATTATAATAATAACTATATATAACTTCTACGTATATTAACATCGTATCCATTTGCTGAGTATTCTATGTAAAATTTGGGTGAGATAATTTAAATAAATCATCTCAGACTACAACCTTATTTTCTGATATCTATTGAGATTATTATGCATAATACGTTTGTATAATAAAATATTTTCTACATAATTTACATTTTGACTAAAAAGTCACCTAAGTATGTTTTATACGTAGAAAAATAACATCATTATAACAATAATTGAATATTTATTTTTTGACTACTTTTATTTATTAGAATATGTTTGCATTAGTCTTTTAAGTAATTCATACCTATGTAACATTAGCCACTAACTCAATTCGAGCCTATTACTTGCTCGAAATAACATCGCAAAAATATATAAATGTTCTTAGAGAATAAAACCAAGCAACTACATTTTGTGTATTGTCAATATTTTCAAAGTCTTATTATTGAAATTGTATACAAGTTTGCAACATTTCATAAATATTATGCTACAGTATCTAAATATATTAAGAGCGGGGATGAAAATAATCAATGAGGTAAATTATTTCCCGAATCTCTATACAGTAAATGAAGTTTTTGATTTCGCACAAAGGACACTGAAATATTACGCTAAGTAAATGCAAGGATACATGACAGTAATGATTCGACGAGAAAATCAAAAGGTGATTAAGATACTTGAAATATTTACTAGGATCACAACTCGTCTTTCACCTTGGCGTGCTGGTTGCAGAATTCGAACATGGCATCGGCAGTGTGCGCACCGTCATAATCCGCGACGACGGCCGCGCTCTCGAACAGTTTAAATGTGGGTAGACTCTGGATGTTGGCAAGGTCAGCAACCTTGGAGTTCTTGGATGCATCCACAGCATAAACCCGCACTTTGCTGTCCTTTTCCACCAGCAGGTCAGCCGTTCGACTGAACTCTGGCTTCGCCTCCACGCAGTGAACACACCCTGCCAATCAATTTTAATGTTTTAATCACTTAAATAGGGAAAAGCACAGGCTAGAATTGAAGAAGAATTGCTTAATAATTATGCTACCTTCGAATGTATATTAACCAAAACAAATATTATGTTAATAAATCTAACATTTACATTTAAATTCCTGTTGGTCATGACTTGTTTTGCTAAGGTTCATCTCTAAACCCACATATTCACTCGCTGCTTGTAATTCCTTGACTATAAAGTTAAGTTCCAAAGGATTTTCCGACAGAAGAATGTCGTCAGCAAAACGCAAATGGCTCATCCAAACACAGATTTCAATAGTTGTTTACCAAAAGATAGAAGTCTTTTTAAAACACCCAGATCTAACAGTATATAGTACAGTGCCAATGGGTAATGGCAAATATTGGTATCATGAATTCAAAAATTGCTCAAAAGATGTTTTACTTCAAAGTATGCCAGAATTCAACATCATCATCATCATTTCAGCCGAAAGACGTCCACCGCTGGACATAGGCCTCGCCCAAGTGTGACACATTTATTGCGATTTATTTGTAGTGAAAACAAGCTTATTGAGACAAAAATATTAAATACATACATGATTTACAGCGCTATATATTACAGCTCGAGTTGCTTTATTTACATTTTGCGCTTAACCCAGGTTTTTTTTGTAAATATTTTGTGTTTAAAAATCTGGAAGTTAGGACTTTTGTTGCTGACTGTTCAGATAGACTCAGCAAAACCAGTCCAGTTTAAATTTACGGAGCTAAGAATGGATGCCTTAATATCTACTTTATTCATCCAATAGTATCACATTCAGATGTGCATAGTCTATGAAAACTTACACGAGGCGTAGAACATAACGAAGGACGGGTTGGCGGCGCTTATTATCTTTAGGAAGTCATCGTCACTGGTCATGTGGACATTAATTCCGAAGCCTGCATCCTGAGACGTGAGTTCCTTCTGAGAGGCACCCTGCACATGCCCCTGACTGTGTATGAAGGCGATGAAGTCTCCTTCCTGTCGAAAAAGAAACATTTGTTACCGCTAGCTATGTATGAATTTACGTTGGGTAAATATAAAATGCTCTGCCCTGACGTCCCCGGTGAGCGCTGGCCTTGCAATGGCAATGTTTCGCGATTACGATGTTGGTTGCGCGGCAAAAGTTGTTCAGATTGATGATCTGTATCAAAAACACCTAAAGTGTGGTCACACCTTCTAGTTACACGATGTGGAACACTTGGTTAGCAGCTTTTTGAAATACCTCTTAATTTATGACTGGATTTCGTTATTGTTATTACCTTTCTGCCACCAGTGTATTCCTTCACGGTTTTATCGTAATAGCTGAAGTATTTGAGCGTGGGGTATCCCTTGACGTCGTAAGTAGCGCACAGGTCCTGATTGCTGGTGCAATCCACGGCGCCGAATATCACCATCAGCTCATCTGCGAACTTGTCTGCAGCCCTCACAAACTCCGGCTTAGTGCTTTTGCAGTGGCCACACCCTGAAAATGGATATTCTGATAAAAATACGTACACAGTTGTATCACACTGTGTCTTGAACACGTCATATTATGAGTGAGTTTATTGTTCCAAAACTTGATCATTACCCCAGATCCTAAATGAAAACATAGCTTTGTGTTACTTACAGGGTGCGTAGAACATAATGATGGCGTGTTTGACCTTGCGCAGTGTGTTTCTGAATGTCGAGGAGTCGAGGTGGCGCACGGGCGACTCTTCTTCCGACCACGGCTTCTCGGGGGGCGGCGGTGGTGGTGGCTCCTTAGGGTCCTGGTGCAACAATAAAGCATAACAATCTTGTACAGTTCTTTCTGCTGAGTTACCAGTCACTACGAGACGCCTTGGACTATAAATCACAATGCGGGCCCGGTGAGGTTTGGCGAATGTCACAAGTTTGCAATTTTTTGGTCTCTGTTGTATGACAGGCCGGTTCTTTCACAATATTTTTCCTGAACTATTAGTAACGAAACAATGTGGTGCCATTTGGGTTCAAACCAGCAGCGTGTTGGCCTAGTGGTAAGGGCTTACTGGTGCCAGGTGTGCTTCACCAGATCCGCATCACCGCATCTCATTTTACAAGCTGACCCGACCAGAGGACACCGTCGGCGCTAGTAAGTATAGCTTGTAGTATGGAGTTCTATGGGAAAAAACCTGAATGGCTTGAGTTGTAGCGTTTCTGATACCGTGCAGTACCGTAAAACGGGGTGAATTGAAACGCAGGAGTGAATCAAGACGTAACTTTGAAAGGGATGTTGGTAACATATCATAATTCAACTAAAAATAAAATCCCTTTCAAAATTTTTTCTCGACTCACCCCTTGCGGCTATGATGACCCGGTTTTACTTACAGCTAAAAACTGTCAGTTGAACAAGATCACCACGGAATGGAAAGCCGTGCTAAAGAGCACAAGCGATTGTGAAATATCCTTCCAGAAGACCTTCTCGCTCTTCTAGAGAGATATTTCTGAGCAGTAGAAAGGGATAATTATGGGAAAGTTATCATTTGTAAACTTGACATTATATTTATAATTATAACACTTATTATTTAGAAGTTCTCGTAACAAAGTACATTTTGCATGAGCAGGCTACAAAGTTCCCACTACTGGGACACTGGCCCCCGCTCTGTGCGAGCGAGCGCGGCTTTACCCTCCACGTGAGCAAGATGGCGCATGTTAAATGACTTCCAATTTTTGGTTCTGAGACCACCGTTTTGACAGGGAAATAATGTTGGTTCAATTCGTAAATTACTCAACGAAAAAGTCATTCTGGGTTTGAACCCACGCCGACAACATTAAGACCGTGGCCGTCAATGTGACAGAAAGCTGTAAATTCCCAATTTTGAGTTAATTGGCAAATCTACAAACTTTCTTTTTACTTACTTCAAGTAACTAGAAGAAAGTATAAGTTAATTGTTAGGGGTTTTAAACACAATTAAGTACATAATATGTGGCGACACTTGGGGGAGGCCTATGTCCAGCTGTGGACGGCTTTCGGCCGAAATGATGATGATGAAGTACTTAGTAGTCTACTAACCTTAATAAAACTAATAATTTGCTCTTCTTGTCTGGCATGGCCCGCGTCGAACTGGTACTCGCCTTTGCTGAAGTACTTTAGAGTAGGATAACCTTTAACGCCAAAACGAGATGCAAGATCAGGCTGCTTTGTCGCATCCACTGCAGCTAGAATACCATCGATCTGAAAAACGTTAAATCAATATAACTTAAGGAACACATTGCGTATGAATTAGTCGGAAAGCAACTTATATCTTGACATTATTAGTATTTTATGAATTACAGTTACATAATTATGTGTACTGGTGGCCTACCATGATGTCTTCAATCGTTATTTTGCGAGGAAATAGCTTTAATATCTACAGTTATATAATTATGTGTACTGGTGGCCTACCATGATGCCTACAATCGATATTTTACGAGGAAATAGCTTTAATATCTACAGTTATATAATTATGTGTACTGGTAGCCTACCATGATGCCTACAATCGATATTTTACGAGGAAATAGCTTTAATATCTTGCTAAGTGGATACATAATTAGTACTCGTGGTTGTGCCTGGCTGATATTATATTGTATATCGCATTTTAGAAAGAGGCTGTCACAAAAGTGCATAAGTTAGACTGAGAGAACGCTCGCTCTAAACAGTCTCTTTTTTCTATAACTCAATGTTTCTGGATCATTAACACAACGTTTATTTATATATTAAGGAATCAAATTCCAATACAAAAATTACGAAATTATTATAAAAATGTGAAGCTTTTAATTATTAATTAAAAGCAACCCCGAGAAGCTTTCAATTATTAATTAAAAAGCAACCACGAGACGCTTTTAATTATTTATTAAAAGCAGCATTCTGTGATTTTTTTTATGTTTAACAATATAGTAAACCAACCTTTTCTGACTTTATCGTCCGGGCCGCTTTCTCGAACTCTGGTTTAATTCGTTTGCAATGTCCACACCAAGGCGCATAAAATACTACGAGCGCATTTCTAACATTCGAAAGAGTCTCACTAAAATTTACAGCTGCAAAAAAAAAAGAAAAAAAAAATTGTTGAATAATAAACTTGAAAAATATTTGGTGTCTTTGACTCTTTGCTGTTATGACGATATCTGAGGTCCTTTCACAGTTAATTATTTATCTCTGACCGCTGCAATCCAACATGAATTTTATATTTACGGAAATAAAGATTACTGTAATTTTAATTAACTTGTCGGTGACATCAACCTTATTCCTACGCCCAGTAATGCAAAATAGGTTTGTGTGCTCCGGAGAGGTACGTGGGGCGACGCCGCAGCCACTTGCCGGCGCAGTTGCGCGCGAGGGCCAATCTGTTAGGTGAGGCGCCACTGACGCGTGCCCTCCGCACTCTCAACCTGAGAGTGAGTTCTCAAAAAATGCATTTTTTGTGATTAGTTACAAAATTTAATATTGTTATTGTGTACACTATTATATCGCAAAAGGTAACCCTGTAAAGATAATCGTAAGGGGTCGTTCATTAATCACGAAATATCACTAGGAGTGGGGGGGTGTAGTGAGATATCACGTGTATTTATTATTTTTTCTTTGAACGCGCTATTTGTATACCGAAAAGCGGTGCGTGACCTTGACATTTTTATCACGGTGCTTAATTTTCTAGAATTAAATTAGATTATACCTATTAAGCTGTATTTAAAGATAATATTTTGTATTTTTAAAGATACGTTGTACCAAAAAAATACACGTGAGACAGGACAAAAAGTTAGAGGTAAATTAACTGTGAAAGGACGGACTGTAAATGGTGTACCTGTTGGCAATCCAATGAATAAATGGGATTTTACTGATAGCGCAATGTAGCGCGTGCGAAATCACATCGATTACCGATTTGAATTGCACGTACGTCCCCGTGGAACTTATACGGTTCTATTCGACCGATTTACGAAGCCGTTATACCGACATTTTGTTGCGTATATTTGTTAGGTTTATACGTCTAGGCGTCTCCGCGCTCTGTTTAAAAAATACTAGCCCTTCAAACTACGATTTTTGGTGTGATTTTTTACAAAAACTGTTTCAGAGTATAAGTACATTCCTATAGCATTCCTGCCCGCCCCGAGCGAAGATACGATCTTGGAATCTATACAAGCTGTCCCGTCGGAAGCCACTGATAACGCTATCGATGGATTCGATTCCCGAATGTGGCATATTTTACTGTATTTCTTCATAAGGAATTTCTCAGTAGCCCAGAGTTTGGAAGTTGGTGGTGTGGCACCGAATTGAAAGTATGTAAAGTTGTTGCTCCTGCACCTGATCTCTCTGCGGTCGTGTCAGATTGCCGTCCCACCGGGTTGTGAGAATAGAGGAACAGAAAGAGAGTATCTGTGCAACTATAACCGCACACACTTCTGTTCTGTAATATCTGGTACGAACTTAGCTAATTTAGGTTGAGAGGTCGCCGGTTGCCGAAATTCTTTCGGACGGATATTATTAATTACCTTTTAACAATTTCTGCATGAACATAATGCGAAATTTATGTTGCACCACAACATGAACGGTTATAGTTTAGAGTCAAAATGCCAAATAAAAACTTGTGATAGCACTTTTAATGAAACACCAAAAGTGACAGATGACTGATGACAAATATATGACAG
This sequence comes from Noctua janthina, assembly GCA_963576755.1. Taxonomy (NCBI): domain Eukaryota; kingdom Metazoa; phylum Arthropoda; class Insecta; order Lepidoptera; family Noctuidae; genus Noctua; species Noctua janthina. The sequence continues at coordinate 13,460,325 of OY755050.1, read as the reverse complement.
TTTTCAGTCAGCAACAGTTTCCTCTATAAGGAATTCTTTTTTCTAAGAAATCTTACCTTCATGCATTTTAATTAATAAATAATAAAGCCTTTTGTTAGTATCTTAGTACGTATTACTCAAATCGTGCAACTGAATTTCAAACCAGTTCCTCCCCACCGATTGAGCTGAAATTTTGCACACCTTTGGTTCTGGCCACAACACATTTTTATGACAGACCTGACATGATCCTGCAGCCAGGATCGTCTTCTCTCGAGAGAACTCAACAGTTAATTGCACGGACATGAAATACGTAATATGCGATATGCTTATAGTATTCCCACATTTAGCAAGTTATTTATTGATTTAACAGTTTATGTACACACTAAATGTAGAAAACAAATACAATATGGGGCGGGGCGAGCCTGTTGCTATCAACCGGGTACAAATTAAAATCCGTGGCTGCTACAGAAAAATTGCTGATGGAAAAACCGAAGAACACTGCCCGAACTGGAAATTGGACCAAGTGCCTCATGCTCAGCAGTCGCGCTAATCTTCTTATATTATATAAAAATCATGTACCACTATGTTCGTATACGCTGATCTCCGAAACCACCCAACCGATTTCTATGAAGTTTTGTGAACGTTTATGGTTAGCTCCAGCTTGAAAGATAGGATAGTTTTGGACCCGATAGGTGGCGCCGAACGAAGCAGATGCGGGTCGTTAGTTAATAATATAAATCATTTAAATTGCCACAAACATTTCGCATTATATATATAAATAAAAGAAGGTACGATCAAGATTAATAAATACAAACAATAGGCAAGTATAATTTAATCTTGTGTATTATCGTTTAAGTACTTATTTTTGTTTTCTTATTGATGATGTACCTCGCAAAATACCCGTTATCTTTTCTTACACAATTTTATTTCAATGGTTGTCTTTAATCGATACGATTGTTCGTTGTACTACTGTATGCTTGTTTGATTGATTTCCCTGCATTGTTTGTACATTTGACATAAACAAATAAATAAAATTGAAGCGTATGTTTGTTATTTCAAAATAACAGCTTTTTATTGAATGCAACCATATACGGTACTTAAAACATTTTTTTTTTTAATTTCAAAATAACCGCTTTTTATTGAATGCAACCATATACGGTACTTAAAACATTTTTTTTTAAATTTTATTATCTCTCTTTCTGTTTGTTTCGGCTAATCTCCGGAACGGCTGGACCGTTTTTGACGGGACTTTTACCGATATATATAGATAGCTGATTTAATAAGGAGTAACAAAGGCTTCCTTTATTTAAAAAAATGTATTAGGGTTCCGTACAAAAAAAAAAGCCCTTAAAATTGTTAACAACATTTGAGTCAAATATGGAAGTACCTATTATTTTTATAATAATTTCACGTAGACGATGGTCGCGGGGCACAGCTAGTGATATTATAAAGAAGACTTTATCTATATCTATCTAATCGAAGGTAATCAACCGACAGCGCTTTCCTATGATCGATAAACATTACATTAAAAAGTTTCCGCCCGCATCGCTCCCAATTAGATTTAGAGCTACAATTTTTAGGGTTCCGTACCGAAAAGGTGCCAACGGACCATGATTAAGGCCAGCGCCAACGTAAATTCATACGTAGCTAGTCTTAACAAGATACAGATTCCAATGTTCAGTTCAATTACTAAGGCTCCACTGTCTGCCTATCGGTCACAGGGCTACTTTTGAACCGTAATAGGTAGACATTTAAAATTATCACAGTGTGTGTTATAATGGCCGGTATGTGTTAGTACGGAACCCTACCGGCCGGTTTTTCACGAGATTCTATGATGGGCAGTTCCGGCTTCAATCGGCACAGCCCAATGATGCCAGTTTGATGGTTATTAGACTGGCCCCTTTAACATGCGACTTGAACTGAACTGTGAAATGTGGGTATAGAAATTTGTATTGTAAGGTTGGTTGTTGTGGAGAGTAATGAAACGAGTGAGCGTCGAGAATACATTGACTATATTGAATAATAGAACCCTATTATATCTGCATCTTCTACTTATGGCAATGGTTGTACAACTTGTATATCACCACCAGCAATCCGACCATCAAAACGCTACAAATAATCACGAGAATAACTTTCGTGGTCTCCTGAAGCTGCTGCGTACGCGCCGTATTGCTGCCGACTCCAGCTGTCTGGGCAATCACCACTTCTTCCTTGGAACTAGAACCACCCATTTTTCACCAACAACGACGTGTAAGGATTCGTAACGAAACGACGTGTTATACGTGGGTACTCTGATGTTCATTTTAAAGACCACTGTAACTTTCCACTGATTGTTTGAAATATCTTGTCCGTATATGAGCACACGCGCTCGGCCCCGTGCCGACTTATGATCCTGGCAGGATCGCCATGTAAGGTTCGGTGTTGTGGAGAGTAATGAAACTAGTGAGCGTCGAGAATACACTGACTATATTGAATAATAGAACCCTATTATATCACTTACTATTACTAAATCACAGTATTCCTCTGCCTAACACTTCGCGGAAAACAGGCATCATGTTATGTTACGTATACGGGGTGGAAGGAACACCGACGCGAAAACGGCTACCACGTATTTAGTAAATCATGCGTCGGTGTCCGTTCCAACCCGTATATAGGTTTCTCTTTGAGTAAACTCACCAGTCAAATGCACTACATCAGAGTCTGTGGACCAACTTTCATCAACTACTTCCTTCTTCTTCTGCTGCATGGCAGTTGTAGGGTCTCTCATGAAATCCACCATCGCTTGTCTTTTGTTCTCGCCGTTGTATGGTAACTTATATTGCCCCTTTCTGCAATTCAGAAGATAAGCAGCTTAATTACAGTGATAGGCATCAAAAGCAGAAATCGTTCATGAATTTTAATCTTAATTATTTTAATGATCGTAACAAACTAAGATGAGCTCGTGGCTAAATAATAACAGCTGCTCGGGTCGATCTTTAGGTTAAGCCGTGCTTGCCTAGGTTGGTCTGTGGATGGCTGACCGCCCATTACATACCGAGTTTCCTCCGTGCCTCGGAAAGCACGTTAAGTCGTTGGTCCCGGCCGTCATTTGTATATCTTTGACAGTCGTTAGCTAGTTAGTCCGTGGTCCAAAAAGTCTGACAACCAGTCTTACCAAGGGGTATCGTATCACCCAGTATTAACTTGGTTGTGGAGCTCAGATAGGTAGTCGCTCCATGTAAAATACTGGTATTCAGCTGCATCCGGTTAGACCGGAAGCCGACCCCAATATGTTGGAAACACTAACTCCACAAAACCGTTCAAACCGATTTGATGTTTGATTAACATAGCATAATTATATACTTTTTATCGCGGTGACTGACATAGCGCAGAAGAAGTGGCGGGCAGAAGCGAGTTTAAAACAATGTCAAATACGTCATCGCGTTTGTGTGCAATATGCAGATACAACTTTGAAATAATGAAAAACACCCAACTAATTCTTGAAGGTTATAGGGTATTTAACACCACTTTACAGCAATTAGGAGTCGAGCAAAAAGAAAAACGAGCGATTGGAACTGCGTGGCACAGCTAGGACATTGCAAGGTGGAAGGGAAGCCAGCGCTAAAACGGCTACCACGATTCAGTACACCATGAACCCCTCCACATAGTAATTCTGCATCGATAATTTAAAAAAAAAACAGCAATTCCATACATTTTGACAGTGTAGGTATTGCAGTTTTGTAGGAAACAGCTGTTTTTTGTATGATAACCGGCAAAAACCTTCTATGTAGCAGTGGCGAAGGTTCCATACAACTCGATTCCTACTGGCTTCTCTTTGAAAACTGGCACAGTCAGTATTCTATAGACAAATAATATAATCACATTAAAGATACGTACTCCGGCTTACCTGTTACAAAAATTGACCCTTCGCAACTGCTATGTGGTTCAGAATGATGAACTGAATAAGTGGTAGCTGTTTTTGCTTCGGTATCCCTTCCACCCTGTATATTTATTAAAACAGAAAAAAAAAGAAAACAAAAAGATACTTACTCATAATACAATAAGGTCGGAAATCCAGTTATGTTATACAACTGTCTTATTTTAGAGTTTCCTGGCTTGGCAACATCAATCGCGGCGAGTAGCGATTCACCCTTAAATCATAAACATTAACACGTTTTAGGTACAACCACATGAAGTACTTATCATCATGCTATAAAATTAATACGTATTTAACCTTTTGACCGCCAGAGCATGAACGCACGCGCGTGCCCTCCACGCCAAGCCACAATTTCACCTACCATTTGTCACATATTTGTGTCGTTTGGCGTACCGGGCACGCACTTGATTGTCACGTATATGTGGCTATGGCGATCGAAAGGTTAATGTAAGTACCTCCTCGGGTTAATATACCTACCACAATATAATAATTGCAAACGGCTAAAGTAAAGTAAAGGCTAAAGTCTCAATATGGAAATTTCTAGCTGTTCAGGGTTTCTTCAGACAGATTTTTGTAAGCTTTCGCGAGTGAATTATCATTCACAGAGGAAGACAAAGGAAGTAACGGATGTGCGTCGTGGAGGACCCCGTACACATTCAAAGCAGCCATAAAGATTGGCGTTAGCTGTAACACTGTAAGTCATGTTAGTTGTCACCAGAGATGTAACATAACATCACGCTTGTAATCCCTGAAGGGTTAGACAGAGGTGTACCTAATAGTGCATCCACATTTTGCCAGTTATGTTCAAGTCTAATGTAATAGGAGGCGAGCCTATTGCCATCAACCGGGCACAAATTCACTGCTACTGAGAAATTTCTGATGGACAAAACCCAAAGAAAAGTAAGTAACATGTGAATAATACCTACCTCTAATTGAATACTTTTTTTTAAGAACTTCAAACTCGTTCCAGGATTTCATAGGGAGGTGTTATCCAGACTTACTTCTTTAAGTTTAGACACTACCGATCTCTGGTGATCATGTATCAGCACACGACGACTGGTATCAACCATTCTTTTGTATGTGCTTACCTTCAAATCCGCAGCAGCATTTACGTATTCTGGTTTCATAGTCTTGCAGTATCCACACCACGGAGCATAGAACATTATCATTGATTTCTTGTAAGCACCAGCACCCTTCTTTAGGAACTTGTTAAGGGCCTGAAAACAAAGAAAATTGTGTATAATATTGTGTCCATTATGGTGAGTTTGTTGAGCCACTTCTTCCCAGCCAAAACACTAGAACGTGGTGAAGGGGCCGGCTTTATGAATTTTTTTTTTTACTTTTAAAGTGTCGGTTCTGAGTGTAGTTCGAAAAAAAATGTTTTAATTTCATACAAACTTAATTAAAAACTACTGTATTGTATGGTTTAGAGACACGTTTAATTAAATATAAAAATCTTAAGTTCATTGACAATAACGGCGCGATTCCATTAGGTAAGTTACTTGGATGAAAATTACAAATTGCATACAACTTGAAAAAACCTGCATTCGATGGGACATTCCATTGGCGTCAGACTTACAGCTTATAATCATTTGCCTAGCCTTTTTCCAACTATATTGGGGTCAGATTCCAGTCTAACCGGATGCAGTGGATTAACAGTATTTTACGGCTCATAATACATTTACACACATACATTACACACACATTACACTTACAGTTTTTTATGGCTTGTTATACACAATAATTTAAATCAATAATCATAACATATAATTTAACACTTAGCTAACATGAACACTGACTTATGTTATGATTCGTCGTGTTTCACGAAAACTGTAAATGACTATAAAAAGTTTAAAAACGGAAAAAATCGCAGAGCCCATAATGTTGCATTTGCAATTACTATTAACTGATTTATTGTGCCTACTGCTAAGCCAGCGTCAAAGTCGGTATTTTCTCTTCGCAACACAAATTAATCATTATAGATTCTTATCAAACGTTTTTTTAATTATCCCCAGCAATTTTAATGGTATATATTGTTTAACCGATTCGTTGCAGATGGCACAGCAGTCAAGTCATCAATTTTTCGTGTGGCGTATGACACGAGAGGCGTGCCATTTTTAACTCGATTAAAACTTCTTCAAATTTCGTTTCAGAACGGTTTACCCAGATCAAAACTATTATTGTGTTTCACTTAGAACAAGCCTGTAGCCTTCGTTTCTGAATATTGTTTAGATTTAAAAAATCTGTGGTTTCAACAAAAACCAACAACCTTTTCAAGTTGCATTATTTTTACGACTATAACATAACTTAATAATTATTGTAATGTATTTAAAAATTAATGATGAAATCTTAGAATAAAGTTTCATTCTAACTTAAAATTATGTGCAGATGATTTTAAATAGCTCATTCAGTAACATCTTAATTAGGTAGGTGTGAAAATATTAGTTAAATCTAAAAATTAAAAAACTGCTAGTGCAATCGAATTATACTATGTAGTTTAATACGGGCGAGATGTTATGTTATGCAGATCCACCCAAATTTCTAGAAAGTACCGACAAGCAATTCATTTTAATGACGATATCTATTCATTTTTAATGCAGTAAAGCCTTACGAGCAGGGGTAACTAACTGGGTTCTAAAGATATCCCTATCCACATTTTATGGACAACCCAAACTATTTTATGTTAGTGTCTACCAGCAAGAATCAAAACAATATCAGTTTCATACTGATATGTCAAAATTATGATAACAATATTGCATTGTGTATCTTTCCCACATTAGAATAAAAAAACAAAGCGGAAATGCTCGCTTTGTTTGTAAACGAACATCTGTTGATTAACATTCTTAAGTCGCTGATATGAGATGCTGTGCATTATTCAGAAACAGCTGGTTACAATAACATTATTAAAACATTTGCTATGCTTTGAGTTGTAAGGCAGCTCATGCACTTAAAGAGATACGACCTACGACTTTAGCCTTGCAGGTTTAGAGCTTGAAATCCTTTGAAATCCTTATGGCTATGCTCTGAATGGAAAAAGTGCTAGACGAGCTTGTATTAATTAAAACTCCATGGCGTCACTTGCATTATCCAGAAGAAAATATATCGTAATATGACGACTCTATTTCCCGAAGTGTGATGGCAGTTGCACGGTCATTCCGTCAATTACGTTAGAAGTTTCAAGTGCATGCACGCGAACATATTGCTACTAATCGGGAACATTTTTAGTCCAGGGATCGAACCCCGAGCTCAGCAGCCGCGCTTGCGACGAGTATAGATTAAAGTCTGTCTATAAGTTAGCCTATAACTTATAGACAGACTTTAATCTATACTTAATATAATAAAGCTAACGAGTTTTTTAGTTTTATTTGAACGCGATAATCTCTGGAACAAACAGTCGGTTTTTTTTACATGTGATAGGCCCAATTATTATAAGCTATTTAACATAACGCTAAGACCTTAAGGAGAACGGCGGATGAAAGCACAGCTAGTAACTAGTCATATATACAATAATAGAATATAACTGCCAAACTACTCAAGTACTTGCCACTGAATACTTTGTGTAGATGCCTGTCCGTTCAATATATTTTCTGCCCAGGCATTTTCTTATCTTTTTCTCTTTTTTTTTTAAAACGTTGCCCCACACTGGGAAAAAACGTTGCCCCATACTGGGAATTTCTCCCTTATCGTGGGTGCGTTTATAAAAATTTAAACTCACACACACAAACAGCCAGACTCGGAACAACTACTGAAGAACATACAAATATTTGTTCCGTGCGGGGATCGAAACCGTGACACCGGTCGAGAATGCCAGCCTCAAACGAAAAACCTTATAGGGCACACAATAGCCATTACAATTTAATTCACCATACCTTTTTAACACGTTAAACAATATTTGCAATGCTCAATATCCATAATAAGTGAAGTTATGCTCATTATGTGAAGTTGATTACAATATGTTGATAGTGGAGTACAATATATTTTTTCAATGTAAAGGCCTATTTTACACTTTTATCGTAATTTTGTAGAGCCTGTGGTCACGAAAATTGCCAAGCACTTAGTCAAACTTACAACCCATGCAAATTAGCTAGGTATCTTGCTTGTGTCACACATACAATAGTACTGTATGAGTGACATCATTTATTTATTTAATTCTTTAAGCACACAGATGTATGGCCAACTCAATGCCACTGGCAAACACAGCAACCACCATGCATCATAGCCTACGGCCAACTCAGCGCCAGGTTTGTAAAATAAATCTAATGTGATTTATTTTTGACCTTATATTTGGATAACTAAAGAATAAAAGAATACCAACCTCGCCATCTTGAAGATGAAATATATCAGTGGCAGTAGGATCTTCATCCCACGGCAGATCTCCCGTAGGATCCCTCAGGAAGTTACATAATGAATTAACTGACTCGTTCCTGTCATAATCTTTATGGAATTCACCATCTTTGTAGTGCTTCAGATAGTAAGGTTTGCCTGATGATATCTTCAGTTTTTTGCACAGCTTCCTGCCATCACTAAATGTTACAAAATGATTATAATTTTTGTTTATCTAGGTATTGCCAATTATTATAAAAATATTACTCCCCTATGTGAATCAGATTTTATTAATAATTTTTTACCCCTCCCACATACAAATTTTTCACTTGTAATTTAAAAAGAAAACAGCTGTTCCATACATTTTGGCCATGTAGGTGCACTTTTGTATGAAACAGCAGTCCTTTTTTCTTAACTGATGATAAATTTCGGAATGATGTACTGAATAGGTAGTATTAGTTTACGTGTCAATGTCCCTTCCATCCTGTATACATATTTATCTAAGTTCCACTAAACTTATCAGACAGATGTGTTGCTGGGAGTTTGTTCAGCCACTTCTTCTCCACATTAAAACCTCTAGGAAGTGGTCAAGGGTACCCTTAATATATAACATAAGACAATCCCCATTGTCTTATGTAATTTAAGTAGTTCAACACTTGCCAATGTTAACTTGAATATCTGGCTTAATTTTGTTTTTCTCAATATCCTGAAAGTATAAACTTACCCATTATTGCAATCTATAATAGCTAGGGTTGCTTGTCCTTTCATAGAGTCAGCAGTATCCTTAAATACATCAGTTATTGGCTGTGAATTCTTCAGCTCATTCACAAACAATATTAAAACATTAGTCTTAGTTCTTAATAGTTTCTTAAATTCTTTTATATCACCTATATCTGTTATAACTGCAGTTTTTTGTTTCTTTGCTTGCACAGACTTTTGTACTAAAATTACACATAACAGCATCAATACCTGGAAGGAAACAATAATTAGTTATAACTAGCTGCACACACTGCGGTTTCACCCGCGTAAGTTTCGATCTCTTATTTATTTTTAAATAAATTATAGCCTATGTTACTTCTTGATAATTTAACTACCTATTAGTGAAAAAATTGTTAAAATCGGCCCAGTAGTTTCGGAGCTTATTTGGTACAAACAAACTAACAAACAAAAAACCTTTCATCTTTTTAATATTAGTATATATTTATATGGATGACGTGAGTAGAGGTAAAACTTCATAGTGGATTTCCAGTGAAGATCAGGATGACGAGAGTCGTCAAAAAACAGTGATACTATACACACATTTCTCACATTGCTAGAGCATTGCTTTCAGTGTATAGAATCACAGTTTTTTGATATACACTCGTCGTCCTGATGTTACGAATTCCAGACTTCTTCCTAGTTTCTAAAAACCCATAAAATCAAGGATTGTTAGTGAAGCCAATGTAAGTTATATGATTGATTCAGCTCATATAAGAATTCACAGGAAGCTTCCGCAAACCAGGGGATACAATTAAAATTCCAGAAGAGGTACAATTACTTCAGAAGTAAATCTTCTAATAGTAATAGGAACAAGTATTAAACACAGGACTTTAACAGCAATGGCTTGCATTTTTTCTGTGAAATCCTGAATCCTATTCCACCAGCATCTATGTTCACCAATTTCTCTGTGATTACTGGTCCGATTTAAAGGATTCTTTTTTTATTTGGTAGAAGAAGCTTGTGTGGTGGTCCCATATCAATTTTATTAACTTTGATTTGGCACTTTATGAGATACACTCTACAATATGCATTTATTCTTCTTCCTCTATGTGGATGATGTGCTAATAACTTCTAGTTACAATGTAAAATTGATTCTACTACAAGGATTTTTGTGAGATACCACAACCCAAAAGGGTAAAATAAAAACTTTTTTCCAAAAAAAAACAAATAGAACCCCAGAAAAAAATTGGGAAACTTTACTTTTGGATATCGGTCCAGAAGAAAAGTTATTTTCCACTTTTTTTGTGGAAGTCGGTTATTTTTATGCACAAAAGTTTTTACCAGATTTATTTGCAACCTCAGTAATTTATACACATGGCCAAATAGGTTTGATCTACCCAAACCGGCTAATTAAATGCATCTTAATTATTTAAAAATAAGTGGAGTAAACTACAAAATGTGTAGGTAGTTGTCTAGAGGTACAGGTATGTGACAGGATGCTAGCAAGTCTGACCCTCGTCTACATTGTCGACGTGGGTTCCTTGATAGGGTAATTTACTGTTATTATTTTTAACTTCCAGTTTACCTTGGGATATATGCATGATATAGTACACAGTATGTGCAAACTAAAATAATTGTTTTAGAATATAATACACTCAATTTCACTTTTAATCACCGTTCGTACCGCATGGTGAATGCCGCTGATAACTCGCCGGCTGACTTCTTACAACGCCTCTGCATTTTAAATAGCTACGTAAATAACCTGTTTCTGTTACAAGACCTAATTTTAGCCTGATCTTTATATTGTTTTGTTAATAATATCACTTACAACAAGTTGAAACATATTTAACGGAACAAAAATAAAAAAAAAAACAAAAGTACAGTTATTATTTTAGGATTAGTCAGAACTAGAGAAAAATAAAGTTTTTAAAACTACTCACCCTCCAAAATATTTTTCGGTCCATGACCGTTGATTGCAGCACCTTTTATTAAATAATGGCTCTTTTTATTTATGTTAAAACTTGATTTATTATATTTGTTGTTCTAACGTAACATCCATTTACTTAGTGACATGACAGACACACACATACAGTTCAGCATACACAATGACAAATGACTGACTGACAGAAGAGAACACAGATAAATAAATTAAGACAGCATGGCAAATCGCAGTATTGCCAGACCAAAGCCAGCGTGACAAAGAGTACATACTTTTATCGAACTGTGAAGAATTTGCAACAATTTTCATATTTCAGGGCTAATGGTTATCTTGAATTCCTGAAAACTGTTCAGTTAAGTATATTCAACAAATTGAACCTCATAGAGGGAGATCCCTACGGAACCAAAACCTATAAGTATTCGGGTATGGGAAGAGTTGGGTATCAATATTATTGACGTGAAGCAATCGTTGAGGAAACGCTTTGGTTACCTAAACTAAATAATATTCCCTCAAGCAGAAACAAGATGCACGGTTTCAAGCGGTTGGGTCATGCCGGTTTTGATGTACACACGGCGGCACGTCGATCTATACATTTCCAATGTAACATGGCCTCGCTTTATATAGGTTTCCCGTACCATGAAAGATCCGCATAAACTGTTTGTGTATAACTCGATTGGCCGTCGTGTGTACTCTTTCGGCATAGTCAAATGAACTCATACTGCACTTGACGCCCCGGTTAAGAGGGACCGTACAATTTTGAGAGCATAATTATATCGTTCATAATATCACGACGCTAACGTGTCTTGATATCGGGATGTCGTCGTGGTAGACAAAGGCAGCGAGGTACGACCGTAGTGATATATTTCAAATTAAGGATCTTCACGGACGCTTTACTTATTACTCGCCCTACTCCTTACTCTTATCCTAAATACATGTCGGCGGTACAAGGTTTTATCTGAGCATATGGCAAATGGTTATCATGACGAAAAGACCGAAGACATAACTGCCCCGTAGGTCTTGAACCTCGTGAAAGCCGAGAAACATAGGCAAATCAAGTGTCTTGAATAGGCTCGCGAAGTTGTCGACATGTGGGGTGTAGTGTAGATTCAGCGATCGTTGTGCCGGTAGTCGTAACAGCCAATGGCTTAATTTGGCTGTTACGACTACCGGCACAAACCAAATCTTTAGGAGGCTTTCGCAAGGCAGCTGTATCAAGGGCCTGATGCAGAAAACGGTACTTCTGGATCCGGCTCGTTTTTCTAGGAGATTCCTCTATTTATGTTTTTATTCTGTACCCAAAACCGTAAAGCGAAATTCAATTACAATTGTCACACATTACATTACATTTGATAACAATAACACAGTAGCGGAGCACTACCAACAACTTGAGGTTTATGTATTGTAATTATGTACACTTTTATTGGTCATTACTTAGGTGGTGGTTACCTGTGGCACCATTCTAATCGAAACCTTTGAATGAACAATAGTTCTAATCTTTTGTGGGTATTAAATAAAACATGAAAAACATTATTTTTAAGAATCCAGTTAAATGAGCGTGTTGTTGTAGGTTTTCGTATAATAGGTATGGTAAATAAGTGAATATATTTCTAAATGAAAAAAAAATGCTTTATAGAGTGTAGGTAGGTACACTGCGTGCCACAAATGTCAATTAAAATCCGAAAAATAGTGAATCTTAGATGCTATTATAAATGCCTGCTATTATAATACCTGGAGGAAAAACACCGAGAATCAAGTTCTTCCACCCAAGGTACCGGCTCGCTATTTAAACTAATCACTGCAGATCATTTGAAAACATTTCCTATCCTTATATTTAATCTCTAATTGTACGGTGTACCATGGGGTATATAGCTTTAGATCAGTAATTTAACCAACAAGAAAAAAAAACTAAATCATTTTACATATTATTAATATTAATCTGCGGTACATTCGTACCGCAGATTGAATATTTTTGTTTGATTAAAAATAAACACTTAAAACTACTTTAACAGTAATTACATCTAAGTTATCTAACGACACTATTGAAACAGCATTCGGTAATTCTAAATGGTATTTGATTATTTTGACGCAGAACGTTAATTTTTTACAGTCATGAGCACTGATGAGTAGATACACTGCTCAACTTTTAGGAGTGATTTTTCCCACTAAGTACCTATTGAGTGTACCTACCTACTAATTTGATATTGGATATTGTAATGAACGCGGAAACGGTTAGTCAATGAGCGACTAGTATTAATTGAATGAGAAAATCGATTTTATATTGAGTTTAGTATAGGTAAGTATTTTGTGCTCCAGACTGTGCATGCATGCATCACGTCATGTTTTCTTGTCATGATGTACGCACGACAACCAATCAAGTTTTGCCAAACCAAATTAAACTGATCTCTCATTAAACCAGAAACTCATACAGAGCGAAGTCAGGTTATAATGGAGCCTTTTGTCGCCTCGTGTACCTTTCGTAAAATCACATTGTTATTACGCGGAGTTTATAAATATTGGAAACTGCGCATTCATTTGTTAACTGCCGGCGAATGTGTCTAACAATAACACCTGTTAACTGTATGACAATATGCCATGCCTCTTAAACTTTGCTTTTGCAGTCGGGGGTCAATGGCATGTTGCCATTGCAAACCCAGTGAGAACTCCTACTCAAGTTATTTTTGATCTGTTAAAAACATTATTATTGTTTTATTCGTATAATATTTATGGTTAATAAGGGAACATATTTCTAAATGAAGCAAATAAATGTTAAATACAGTGTAAGTGTAACATTATGTGTCACAAATCGTAATTAAAGTCATCATCTAAACCTTTTGACGCCGAGGAGGTCAACTGCGGCGAAGGTGACGATCTTGTGATCATGTTCGCGCGGCAAACTTAGAAATTGCACAGAATAGAGGGGTTTGGAAGGAGAAAGGGCAGGCCTTTGACCAGCAGTAGGACACCAAGTAGGCTATCAAAGAAAAATCTTTTGAACGTCAGATCAATAAAGGCACGCGCATGCCCTCCACGCCAAGCCACAATTTCACTGCAAATACATTACGAAAAGAATAGGGATTCCAAAACTATTTAATTGTTTATTTCGTGTTACAGTGCACCGTATTTTTTGTCACATATTTGTCGTTGGCTTACAGGGCACGAGCTTGCTTGTGTACGTCACGTGTAAGTATATGACAATGATGGTCAAAAGATTATTGTTGAAAGTTGTCGAGTTGAGGAATATGGACATAATGCAATATTGCTCACCCCCTAAGTTGTTAGTGTGATAATATATAGCATGTATGTCCTTCTCCAGGTTAAAATCTATCTTCTTACCAAATTCCATTACGATGCGATCAGCCGTCCAGTCGTGAAAAGGCAGCAGACAGACAGACAAACGTATGGATAGTATGGACACGGTTGGGATAATTTGCTTAAAGATCAGTGTGCTGAAAAAGTTTCGACACTTTATATTTATTTAGGTTAGCCTACAATTGTGTACACGTTACAATTCATTTAAAAGTAAACGATATACATTTATAAGTGCAACAATTATTTTTAGGCTAACACCAAATGCACTATTTTATTTAAATTACGCACACATACACAAGAAAAAAAATACACACACAACACCCATAAACATACATATAAACATATATAACATATTTTTTACTTTATAAATTTTCATTATTGCAATTAATTGTAAACTTAGAATAATTAAAATGGAGTAAAACAAAGCATAAATCTATAAATTTAACAAACAAATCAAGATATATTCCATTTTATTATTCTTACACCATTCAATTACTCTATTTAGATCATTCTGCAGAAGCTCCATATCATTTGATGACTCGACCTTCCTGGCAAACTTTAAGTCATCTGCGTACAAAAAACACTCTAAAAAGTGAAAGCAGTTGAGAAGATCATTTATGAAAATGATAAATAATATAGGGGCTAAGTGGGAACCCTGTGGGACACTGGAAGTCCTGCGATAATTGTTGGTAGAGCGGAAACCATTCACCACAAAATAAAATTTACGGTAAGCGAGGTATGATTCCTACCACTTCAGCAAGGGTCCCGTGATACCATACATGTCCAGTTTTTTCATCAGTATGGAGTGGGAGATTTTATCGAACGCCTTACTGAAATCGGTTATTTGTGTCAATAGTTTCTATCAGGGTCTCTGTGAACGACATTAAGTTAGTGGCAGTAGACCTTAACGCTACAAAGCCATTTTGGTGATCGATAAGTTAAGGCTTAATTTAACATGGTGTTGAATATGGGGACAGATCATTGACTCGAATACCTTGGCGAAAGAGGAGAGAATCACAATGGGCCGGTAGTTTGAGATAGTCTCTTTTTTATCCGACTTGTGAACTGTTTCGATTTTGGTCCACTCGGATGGAAAAGTTCCGGTGGCTAATGACGTATTATATATTTTTAGTATCAGAGAGACCAATACCGGCGCACAGGCAGAGACAAATAGTGGTGCGATTCCGTCAGGTCCTGCTCCTTTCTAAGTGTTTAAAGATTGCAGTTTTCTGAGTAATGAATCCACATTCAAGTCTGGCGTTGTTAGGTGCTGGCTATTAGTTTCTAGTGAACTAAGATAGCTTAAGTTATTTATAAATTCTGTGTTATTTTCAAAGGTGTAAACAGACGAGAAATAATTACCAAAAATGTCACAGATAGTCGAACCATTAGACGTTGTAGTCTGTCCGTCAGTCATTGTCATTGGATAGACACTAAATCCTCCACGTTCAGTCTTCACGTGAGTCCAGAATAGTTTAGGACACTTGGACCGAGTGACAAATTTTCTAACACATGCGCTCTGCAGCCGGTTGAATGACTTTAGGAAGTCGGACTTGGACGGACTCTGACGTCGCTACGTTTTATAAAAATAATGAAATGTGCTTTTAAATGTCAGGTATATTTAATAAATATGATGATACGATATGATGTCATGTGTGATTTCGGATTAATTATTATTGATGGATTTTATTAGTTTTGTAAATCTTTAAATATTTTTGGCCTAAAAGGCTAGATTTCAGAAATTATATCAGTATCGGATGTTAAAAAACATTGTCAATGTCACAGAGGTCATATCTTTTAGTGTGTTCTCTCTGCCAAGAAATATTAATTATGTTGTTGGTAACTTGTGATTGGTGAAAAAAAATCTTTTACTTATTAACCATATAATTTCATTGGCTAAATATTATATTGAACCAATGCTATACAGATTTATAATTTTTTAGTGACAAATAGAATAGGTTTCATACGGTTACCGATAATACCGATTACAGCATTCCGGTTTCCCGCTAGCGGCCAAGTGAAGAAGTTTGCGAATTCTAAAAAAAAATAATTTACAAAATCAGGTGAGTGATTTAAAGCACTAATGGTAACAGAATGACTATTATAGAAAATATTATCAAAATCTTACCAGTTTGACATGATAAAATAGGTAGGTATTTAGAATTAACTGTAATTATGATGCAAGTAGTTACTGGTACTACTGTTCTAAATAGGTAAATAAATAGGTAGAATTATGCAAAAAAGCCTAAAGAAATACTTCCCTTCTTTCATTTTTATAATATTTATTAAAAACTTCGCGTCCCGCCTTTACGGTGCTATCAGGAACTAGAGCCTCGTTTAAGAAAAATAGTCGGCTGTTTATAATCCTCCATAAATAATCCTTTGAGAAAGGATGTGAACAGTTGCAGTATAAATACTTTAAATTTAATTTTAACCTGTACCTGAAGTTTTTTGTTTATATTTCGCCTGTACTGTCAATGCAGGGCGGTCAAATAGGTCATAATGAGTCAATGCCGCTAGAGAAGCGAGTCAAGCTTTATGATAGCACTATCAGGTATTTCATAAGTAAAAAGTAACTACTGATTAAATCAAACTAATTAATGATTAAAAACAGACAACTAGTGCGTTTAGTAACAGCTCTAATATTTCTGTATATCTCTTTTACATAATATCATTGGATAGGTTTTAGTATTATCATTTTGTACCTATCTTGCTGCTTTGTGTCTTGAGTATCACAAATATGGCATGCACCCGGTTCTCAAGGTATTTGTAAAAAAGGGTGCATGGCCTAATCACAAGATTATCCATTAATTGAATACTTACTTAAGTACCTATTATTTTTGTCTTAGACTTAAAACTCAGCAACATGAGCCGCAAATTTGTTGTTGGTGGAAACTGGAAGATGAATGGAGACAAAAAACAAGTTACCGAAATTGTTGAGACCCTGAAAAAGGGCCCATTGGACCCCAATGTTGAGGTAAAGTATATAGCTGTTTTTAAGTCATTTGTCAATAAATTCAGCACATGAATCAAGATACCCCAACTTCAAAATGTTTCATCAGTTCTTTAAAAAAATATTTAAAATGATCCATATATTTTGACCATGTAGGTACCTATTGCACTTTTGTAGGAAACCATTGTTTTTTTAATAAAAAAAAAAACAAATGAGTTGAATTCATAGTGACCATTTGTGTGTTGAAGTTCCTTCCTCAGTGTAGATAAAAAATGAACAACCGCTCCAATCCACAGTTCACTGAAAACTGAGATAAAGTAACCAGTCTACCTTTTTAGACACCTTAAATCATATTAGCAAAAATGTTTCAGACCTCATCCTATTTCTTCATTTTATAATTCTCTCGAAACATTCCCACCAACACATTTTAACCAAGCAATTTTTTTACCAAATGTATAGACTAAAAAAAAAATACAAATGAAAACATAAAAGTTGCTTCCATGTTTTATACTGTTGTTATTTGCTTCAGGTTGTAGTGGGAGTCCCTGCTATCTACCTCGAATACGTTCAATCCATCCTGCCTGGTACAATTAGTGCTGCTGCACAAAACTGCTGGAAAGTCGCAAAGGGAGCTTTTACTGGTAAGAAGTAATCTGTACACCCTCAAAAAATTATTCTCGTTTTGGAATCACTGTAACAGTATAATTTTTTTTTTGTTTTAGGTGAAATCTCGCCAGCTATGATTAAGGATATTGGTGCCAACTGGGTTATCCTTGGGCACTCGGAAAGAAGAACTATTTTTGGAGAGAAAGATGACATTGTTGCAGAAAAAGTAAGTTAGAATCAACATTGTACTCCACTCTTACATCATCAACTTTTGAGGTGGAAGTTAAACTTAATTAAATTAATGCTTTAAGGTCGCCCATGCTCTTGAGAACGGCCTGAAGGTCATTGCTTGCATTGGGGAGACTCTAGAAGAGAGGGAGGCTGGCAAAACTGAAGAAGTAGTCTTCAGGCAGACAAAGGCCCTCCTGCCAGCTATTGGCAACAACTGGGCCAATGTTGTACTTGCTTACGAGCCTGTGTGGGCCATTGGCACAGGCAAGACTGCCTCACCTCAACAGGTAAACATTAATTGATATTACTTTATTAATAAACATGTCATATTTTAACTTCTTACTAACATTTTGTCACTTAACCCATCCAAAGTAAATTATTTTATAATAATGTGTCAGTGAGTTGTTAACATAACCAATTGTTTTTATTGAATTTGTGTCAATGTGACTTTTTTATCAAAAAAATATCAGTGCATACCAATTTATTGCACATAATGATTTCTGTTCTTATCTTCTGTTAACTGTACTATCCAACAACATACATAAATAGCTTTATTAAATAAAGTAACACTGATTCCTAAAGCTAATACAAGGTTTTTATTTATTTCACAGGCACAAGACATCCATGCTTCCTTGCGTAAGTGGCTAGCAGCTAATGCGTCAGCTGACGTTGCGGCCGCTGTGCGCATTCAGTACGGCGGCTCCGTGACTGCCGCCAACGCTAAGGAGCTGGCTGCCTGCCCCGACATCGACGGCTTCCTCGTCGGAGGGGCCAGCCTTAAGCCAGAGTTTATTGACATAGTCAATGCTACAAAGTAGACACAAATAGTTTGCTTGCGCATTACCTGTACTGGTTATTTTATAATTTTGTTGTAAGCTTATTTATGATAAGGAAATGTTATCGAAATCATGGACTTCTAAGGATAACTATTTAAAATATTTGCTTTTGCGAATCTTTTTGAGATTGATCAGAAAACTTTGAAATAAAACATTATTTATTTGTTGTTCTACATTTGTAAAAGTTTATTTTTCCACAAATAAATCAAACTATAATATTTAAAATATATCGTATTCTATTCATGTGCTGTGTTTTAATCTAATCCCAGATAATATGCAAATAACTTAAAATTGTAAGCTAGGTGGTGTTTATTAGATTATATATTTGAGGATAATTGCATACATATTTAAGAAAGTGGTGTGACTGACACTGACTTAGCCACCATCAGGGATGTTAATTTTGATAACACAAAAAAATTGTCGAAATTTGTCGCCAAATATCTGAATATGTCGGTCACTGGTTCAAAAGATATAAGGGTTTATAGGTGGCCGATCTGGAGTCTCCCCAGCTTGGCCACATTTATATCTCAAATACTAGGACACCTAGCGAAGATCTGTTTTGTTCCAAATTTAGTCGCAATGCGTCGTCAAGTTACAGATTCAGTCGGTGTGTAATTAAAAAGATATTAAAGAATTCAATTTCCCCATACAGTGGTACAAGCAAGTACAAAATACTTTAAGTAGTTTCTAGAAACTGGACTGGGAAATTTATTCGAAAATAGAATAAGTTTATTCATTAGTTTAAATAAAGAATCAAGTTTAGTGCTGTGGTTCCACGGCCCGCTTTGTCACAAGCCAGATCGTGCCAGGCGAGGTTTTTATTGCTGTGTGGTTTTTAAGCGTTGCTTCGAGAATTAATATTTGTCGTACGGTACCCTGAGGCCTTGAAACTCCTCTTCGGACTTTATACCGAAATGATTTTTTTTGGTGCAACTTTGATCAGATCCGGATACGCCCACTATAGCGTAATAACCGTCCTCTTACCAGCGGTGTTATGTTTTTGTTACTTTGATACTTATAATTTATACTGGTATTTCTTACTAGGGATAATGTGAAATAAAACAAATGTGAAACAATTTAATTAGTTTTTATATTTGTAAAATTATAATAAAACTTAACGCGTGTAAATCTCATTCATCGATATGACGATACCCTAATCACTACTGTTTACTGTATACTTCATTATACATTTATATCTTGGCGCTGGCGAGGCATCTCGTTCTGTGTACGTTGGCGGTGAAAAGGTTAAATGCACTCGCCGCGTACTCTATGCCTAGCTCCGCTCCGCTTCAATGGACGAACACAGTCCGCAACAGCTCCTTGTACACTATCTGAAGACTTACACAAATGGTTTTTGAAAGGCTTGTCAAAATATCATTAAGTCAAATCGATACACTGATACTGTATCGATTTGACTTAATGATATTTTGACAAGCGTTTTAGTCTAAAGTCTAATTTCTTGTCATGAGTTTAGAATTTCAGAAACCATTCATTGTAGTTACTAAATTAGATGTATTTTAACACTAAAAGCATTTTAACAGTAACCATCACAATAAATCAATGCTAAGCTTTAAAATAAATTGCCACATTCCCATAAATACTCTTAAGGTTAATCTTAAGTAGGTACTAATCCTTTTTGCACCTTCAGGCTGGCAAATACCTAGCACCTACATATATTTTATGCCTTTTGGCTTACAGGTGCGTGTGAATAGTGTCTAACTAGTAACTAGTTGCCTGTTCCACCGCTGACACAGAAGCGACTTACCATCAACTATTTTCTCACTCAAGATATGTACAGAATATTGTTGGTCCGTCGTCAGTTAAATATTTATTAATGGTTAATCGCCGACTGCACACCGCTGGAGAAAACTCGGTCAAACAAACAAGACGTTTGGTGCTAGCTCTGATCACTTCTCGCTGTGACGGTGGAGCATTACCTACAGATGTCTTTGCCTTACGTAATAGGTACCAGGCGCGGTCCCAGCCTAAGGTTATGGGAAGAGGGGGAGAGGCACACAGGGCCGTAGCCTGGAATTTGATTGGGACGGGTTAGCTCGAAAAAAAAGGGCAGGATGCATTAGTGAGCGAAGCGAGCTCGAAAATTTTAGCATTCTGCCTCGGAAAGGTTAGTTACTCTTGTTGAACGATTAAGCCGGACGTTATTACTTTATTTTCGTAAAAAGCTATTTTAAGAAGGATGGTCAATTTGGCGTGTATTGTTTGGGGTCATGACCACAGTGCCGCCCCCACCTAGGACCGTGCCTGATATATACTGTCCGAATTATAAAGGCTATTTATTGGGTTCTATTCCTATAAGACCCACTGTAGGGATGTCTTCTAGATCTTGGGTGACTAGTTTATGTTCTCATTTTTAATTTCTCAATTATCATAAAGATCCTTATAATAGGTACCCGATAGTCAAGTGCTGCTTTTGAAAAAGGCAAGGTTTTTAACATAATCATGCCCTCCGCTTGGACTATGTCCAGCTAGTGACGTGAAGTGAAGTGACGATGAAGAAAAAATAAAAGTACCTACCTACTTACATATATTTAAGATTTTCATTAGAACTCCTAAAAGAAAAGATAAAAAAATAGAATTACATAACCTTTCTGCCTGCCGTTTTGGCTAGTAAAACACAATTCACGTAGGTAGAAGTATTCTTAGGTCCTTCACCAGAAGCAACTAGAAAGAGACATTTGAATTCATAATTCTGCATTTTTGCAAACTACTGGTCCCAAAAAAGGCAGATGCTTGACAACGGGTTCTCCATAAGAGAATATTGTCTTGACAGGCTGGAACCACGATGCTAGGAATGAGAGCACGAAGAGCCAGAACATGATCTTCACGAACCAGTCAAGAACGTAAAGGCTGGAACACAGAACAAAAACATTTAAGTGCTAACTTACGAAATGTTATTTCAGCTAATAAATCGCGGCAGTTAACATGAGTTTGATAGTCAGTTTGCAAAGTGTGATGTACTGACGATTCACACAGAAGTTTCAGCAAAGCATGGCTAAAGACTTAGATTAGCAGAAATCATGATATCATGTACCAACAATACCTACAGGTTATACAGGTAATCGAGCGACAAAAAGAGTGATACTGACGAGCAAAAAGAACTAACAAGACCTCCTCTCGAAAATACGCAGTGGTGGGCCTAGACCCAGCCCAGGAGGTTGCAGATCTCCTGGATCTGCCCTTGATTGTAGGTGGTCTAGCTCCCAAAATCTCTATAGATAGACATTTTAGATTTATAGGTATGCCTGCTAACCATCGACTAATGAATTAGCGAGTGTGAACCCACGTGTTTTCTCAATCACAACACATAATCCACACATGTTGTTCACATCGGGATCTAATTCTCGCAAGGCTAATAGGTCAAGTGACCGATTGACGATGGGTAAAGACTTTTTGTCGTATTCACTTAATGAACCTGTCTTATTTATTGTTTACTAGCTTATGGAGTGGCTCTTCTCCAATTGCTTATGTTGAAGGTTTAAAGTTTTCCGTAGTTGTTTGAATTTTTTTTTTTTTACACTTTCCATTATGATACCTGCAACATGTTCTGCCCACGGCCCACGCCTCCCCAAAGGTGTGCGAAGTAAATACCACTCAAAGAACCTAGCCAAGCTTCAACTGGACTCCACTTGGACTTCTGCAATTGATAATTTCTGACGTATTCAAAAGCCTGGGGTAGGCACGAATACTTACAAATTATGGTAACTCCTATTCATAGTCATCAAGTTAGGGTCTTCTTTGAAGCAGAAGACACGGCCCCCTTCCACACAGTCCTTCATATAATCGTCCCGGTCCGCATCGGTAATGTCTGTGTTGAATATTTCTTGCTCTTCAGGACTTAGTTTTGTTCTGACAGCATCGTAGTTGTCACTGGGGAAGTTCCATGTTCGCATTGTGAAATATTGCAGCACCTCCAATCCCTGGGATATTCTTTCTTGGATTCTTACCATACTGGGAAAGAAAATTTAAAATAATAATTAGGAATGGCTCGCGATTGATAGATTTAATGCTATATTTAAAAAAAAGTCAATAATTTGTGAATTGTAGTTCCCGTGAACGTAGGTACAGCCGCCAGCACATAAAGCTACCCGAAAGTGTCAAATTTTCCCAATAAACCATGCTTTAGCGATAAAGTTGAAAATCTATTAAAGAAATTTGACATATTGTAGTAGTTTGATGTGCTGACGTTAGTAACTTATTTATTCTGCTTTTCACACTTATTTCTTGACTTGAGCCAGACAGCAACAACTTCATGTCCATGAACTAAAAGACTGACGTGATGTGGGGTCTGGTCGTTCGAACCGAAATGTGGCGTAGGCAGTCTTTTTTCGCTTTTATTACATCACATAAAGCTCTTGCTGACCAACTGGATTCCACGTCGACATGGTCCCTCCCAAAAGGTTTATTTGATTGTTTACTCACATTCTTTTCTGCCCTAATAAAAACAGAAGTAAATCGATGATGTACGCAGGAACTAAGTGGTAGCAAATTCTTCGGTACTCGTGCAGAAACTTATTGGTGGTGATGTCCCCGTTGGGGTACCACAGGGGCCAACACAGTGGGTGTTTGCGGCCGTATGCCTTGGCCACTTGCAGCACCTCACCCCACGTCGTCGGTTTCTGATGACCGTTGTTCACATTGTACACAGGCAGTGATTCTGTTCTGAAAGTTATTCTTATTCTTATTCTTTATTGCACACAAAATAACAAATATACAAACAAATTGCAATAATATAGCTTATGTACAATGGCGAGCTTAACCCAGAATTGGGTTTTCTTACCGCAAATCAAATTTTGACTGCGAGATTTACAGAAGAGGATATAGGTACTTATGTGCATTACAATTTCATTCTGTTACTTAAATTAATTAATTTTATAAACTAAACTACATGCATACAATATAATATACGTAATACATATAGTACATATATATACATACCTATAAAATCATATATAATATACATACATACATAAGTTAATTTCATTTGTGAATATTAAATGGTCGTTGAAAGTACTTTGGGTTGACTGGCTAGAAAGGCAACACTTGGTCTTTGAGTCATGTTCAATTTGAACTCGAATGTGTCGAGTCAGATTGCTAGGACACCCTATTTTCCCTCCCTGACACCTTATTCCACAACCCATTCGAGATAAAACTCCACAAGTTATTGTTTTGTAATTAGAGTTCGGTTGGCGTAGTAGCTGTAGCTAAAGCCATACACTGCAGGAGGTAAGCTAAAGTTCCGAACGGAACAAAGATCTCTCGACAAATAATGAAATTATTTCGAGGTCGAATCGCGGGCACCTAAACGTAGTAAGTGTTTATTTTTCACTGCACTGAATTCCATTGATAACGATATTAGTTTAGTTTATCGAAACTAAAACTGAACTCTAGAGGGTTGTACTTTTTATGTAACAAAGTAAACAAGGGCGTAGTCCACCTGGTGGTGGAAGGTCAGTTCCCACGTTTAGTCTACAAAAATACAGTTTGAGACAACCCTGGGAATAATTATGTTATTTATTTATTTGGTTGACCAACAATTGTTTGCACAATACATTTACAAAACAATATTTACTGCTACAATTAAAAGTGCAACAATTAATTATAGGCTAACACCACATGCACTATATGTGGTTGTATATATTATTAAAACAATAATGCTTTGCTAATACTTAAAAACAAAATAAAAATCTAAGTCAATCAATAAATAAAATCACATTACAATATACAACAGAAAAAATTAAAAACACAGATTGATAGATAAAATTAATAAATTAATTAAAATGCATTACGCCACAGCAAATTATTAAATTAGGTAGGTAAGTCACAGCACATAATTAAAGTAATCAATAATAGTTAAAATACACTAAATTGGAAGACAATACTAATATTTACATCACGTTCAGACATCTAAGTCTAGTACCTATTAACATATTACTTAAACACTAGACAAATGCTCGATAATTATTTTCTGAAACTTGTACAAGTTATCGTGGTGTATGTCTATAAGATCACTGCAACCGTTTATCATTTTACACAGGCGTGAAATCGGAGAGTTTGCACCCAGAACCGTTCTGCGTGGATGTAGCGGTGTAATGGGATTTCTTGGATATCGGAATGGGGCACCAAACTTTTGGAGACTCAGTAGATAAAGGGAATCGATTTTATGCCTTAAAAGTATATAAAAAACAAAACATCAATTATGTCTCTTCGAGTTGATAACGAATGCATGCAGGCAGCGTATACTTTTCCCTATCGAAAAAGCAACGTGCCACAGAAACCGCTTTTGGACTCTTTCTAAGGCTCAGCGCAGACAGAACGGAGCGCAGCGGAGAGGATTTTATTGACACACTTGAAAATAAACTTTAAAAGTATTTCAATAAAGTGCATAAACGCTTGAACCTGACAAAAAATGCTCGCGCGTCCTCGAAGATATGCGGGATCCGTAAAGAAAATGCCCGAGACCTAGCGGGGATTAATCCGCTGTTTGTCTGCGCTGACCCTAAGAGTAACATGCGTGGCGTAGTGTGGCCTCCATTCTGCACTGCAATACTCCAAGACGCTTCGTACAAGACTATTGTAGAGCATTGTTTTGGTACCAATGAGTTTGAAACTCCTTGTGCAGCATTTTGGATGCTTTTTTAATAGTGTTTTCGATGTGAGGGACATTTTATCAAATAACACTCCTAGAGGTAGCTTGGGGGCGGAGGGGGGGGGGACTCTTCCTTGAAAATTACAGGCAGTAACATTTTTTTAGATTTCATTCCGTTTTGTTATTTTTAAACCAATTAACAACCCTGTTCATATCGTCATGCAGGATAGCGATATCACTAGTCGATTCGATATTACATTGTGGGCAAAGATTGTCACTCACTGGACGCCTGAGGAAAATCGCAGACGAGGTCGACCGCGGCAAACGTGGTGTCACGATCTGATCATATTCGCGGGCCAAGCGTGGCCAGAAATTACA
Source organism: Noctua janthina (assembly GCA_963576755.1). Lineage (NCBI taxonomy): Eukaryota > Metazoa > Arthropoda > Insecta > Lepidoptera > Noctuidae > Noctua > Noctua janthina. The sequence goes on along the minus strand of OY755050.1, from coordinate 13,434,549 downwards.
CAAAACAGAGAGGTTTGGAGGGAGAAAGGGAAGGCTTTTGCCCAACAGTGTGACACAAAATAAGCTACGAAAAAAAAAATTGGGTATATATTTTATTGGTCGGTACCTACGGCTAATAATGAAACTGCCCTAGTAAAATGAATAAACGTTAACCTTATATTTGCTTCAAAAACACTGAAACGCTCAATGCTGTTGTTGTGTTGTACTAAGATTTTAGAAATACTGTTAACACTTACTTTTCTGTCCTGCTTCCTTCAAGCATTCCTATAGCAATAATGGCATTAACGGCGATGTCGACCGGGGTGATCTGCGCTATGAGGGAACCATTGCACAGCATGGTTCTGATGACGCCCTTGCCGGCGCCCAACATCACACCAACTGGTCCATTCAGGTTGTCCACCCAGCCCGGCATGGGATCCTTTAGTGCTGGACATACTGAAATAAAAGTACATGCATGTAGGTGGTGATGGCGATACATATATATGCGGTATCGTGCCCTAGTAAGCTACCTTCGACCCTAAAACTTGCAATGCGAGCTGACAGATTTGAAACGACCCTTATCGTAACAGTAGGATTAAATCTGGCCACAGGAACAAAAATAGGTATTTGTCAGCGTCAAACCGCCCTGTTCATTCTTCAGACAAAATTTTTCGGACCACTGTAAAATCTGCCCCCATTCTTTGGCGGTTCTAGCCCTGCAGCTAACCACTTTAGCAGCCCAAACCTACAATATTTGAATAACCCTCCCAAAGATCGATACTGGTAGATTAAATCATTTTGAATTGGGTCAGTCAGTAAGTTACCGTCCGCGATTCGTGTGATATCTCGCGGTGTCCGATCATCCATCGTTATTCTCTTGCCCTTATCCCAATTCATTTGAGGTTGGCGCAGCAAGTCTTCTTCTTCCATACTTCTCTATTACTCGTCATCTCATCTGACACCTCCTTTCTTTCCATATCATTCTTTACACAGTCCATCCATCGTTTCTTTGGTCTTCCTCTACTCTTAAACCCATCCACATTCATACTCATTGATTTAAAAAAAAATTAAGTCCACCGTTCGCGTTCGAGTACTAGGTACCCATTGGAATTTTAGCTGCATATGTTTTCGCGATTACGATGGTCTTGTAAAGAAAGGTGTTCAGTTTGATGGTCCACACATTCTTTAAATGTGTGTAATGTTACTTTTTTCTGTGAAACGCTGTACAAGTAAGTAATTATGACTTGAAAACAGTTAGCGGTAAGACAACGCTTAGTGGTATAATTGAGGTACCTAAAGGTTGGGATTATTTTAAGAATAGTGACGGTCTTCGCGTGGTGACTATTATTTGGTTGAGAGTGGAGGAACAAAGAGCTAAACGGTGTGCAGTTGAAGAGGTTTACGTCCAGCAGTAGACACTGTACCCATGGTAGATGTTGAAAGGGAAACATTACCGATGCTGGGACGCGCGATGACCACAGGCAAGTCTTGGTGTGCTTGTTCTACAAGATTTTCGGCCAGGCGTTTAGAGAAAGTGTAACAGTTGGGATGTGGTCCCAGCAGTGACGGCGTCAATAGGGCTAGTTGCTTGTCGTCCAGCCAGTGAATTAGCTTCATAACGTTTTCTGGCTTCACGGGTGGGGCGTGACACTGAGGACATAGCGATAGTCAATTAATGAAGTGTGGCTCATGTTTCCAACCAAAAAAAAATGCGATATTTTATAAACATTGGATGAAAAATTGATTTGCAAAGTGAAAGTCTATATTTATTTCGCAAAAACTTTCAAGGTTATAACCGTAGCCGCGTAGCGTCGCGTGGTTGGTTTTCTTACGCGTTTGAGATTCCTAGTTTGCAATACCTTACTACTGTACCAAGTACAGTGTGTGTGTTTTAATTTTTCTTAAGGTCTACTAATAGAACTTGAAGTTTTAGCGATAGTTCCGCAGTGCTACGTGGCTAAAAGTTTTCGCAAAATAGGCAAACAATCTACGTGAAAATCAAGGAAGAGAGGAGAAGGCGGTTATTCTAAAGTGACCGTGGGATTTAATTCAAGAGTGTAGAATAAAATGAGTCTCACCTTCTCGTTCAATACTTCGTAGTCAGGGTAACAGAATGCCGTAGACAAGTGCACAAAGACAACAAGTTTCTTGAATTTCTTGGCCATGTCCAATACTCTCTGAGTGCCAATAGTATTCATGCCGACGTTGTCTCTCAAAGGAGCCTCCAGCCTCAAAGTAGCGGCGAAATGAAACACCATCGATACTTCATTCGATAACATTTCTATATCCGATTCAGAGAGTCCCAGTTGGTCAAATAGGACATCACCTTGCAGGGGCTTCATTTTCTTAAAGGCGTTAGGATTTTCGCTTCTTAAGCGATCGAAGAGCTGTAAGACAAATATTAGGCAGTTTTTATTCGTTCTTGTTGCGTTAAGGGAATGTTTTTTTGAGTGTGTGTATTTTACCGTGTCCTAGAAACACTTTTTGTGTTAATAAAAGGTTTACGCAGACGTCAAAGTTCAAAAATTGTTATCATTCTATTAATTTTCTATGATCCACTCACTTGCTATAATATAGTATTTTAAATTACCTTCAACCGTTGCATATCTTCAATTCGTTGCCCCACAGACTTCCCTCTTTTTGGCCTTATCAGTATGTAGATGTTGCCGACGTCAGGGACTGTGTAGAGTACTTTCTCTATCAGCACTTTACCCATGAACCCGGTCCCGCCGGTCACCAGGATGTTCCGGCCCTTGTAGAAGTCTCGGATGGAAGAGGACGACATTTCTGAAAAAAATATATTGGATGCTCGGTTAGCGTCTAGTCTATAGAATGGTACGTTAGGATTGTCGTCCATTGGCCGTACGTACAGCTAGGAAAGTTCAGATCTTGCATAAGGACACTGCATCTTTATTATGTCATGACATGTACACGGTGTACACCATACAAATAACAAGTAACAGAGTATAAAATATAGAAATTGATTGACATAACATTGGGATTCCGAAGGATATTTTGGCATGCCTTCCTACCAGTCAAACCAACAAAAGAGTATTGTTGGACCAATATGAATCCACTCATTACGTTGTAGAATCTACATCACCTTGACAGTCACCTACTATCTACATTGCAGATAGGTAATAACTGAATATATTTAAAAACTGGATCAAAGATTTATGAGAATGTGGAAATGTTAAATGTCCATGTTAATTTGTACATAGCTGTGCAAGCTTGCATTAATATATTCTACTTCCTAAAATATAATTATAAAAACATGTTTGTTACTCTTTCACGTAAAAAACTACTGAACGGATTTGGATGAAATTTAGCACACAGATAATTTATAACCTGGATTAACACATAGGTTACTTTTTATCCCGGTAGTAGGTATGATCCCGTGGGAAAACGGACGGGCGAAGCCGCGGGCATAAGCTAGTCAAGTAGGTATATGAGCGCAAGCGAGATAGATATCTAATTGACTGTTACATACTTAATATTAGGAGAACACAGGAGTTATGCCTGAAATCATGAAATCATCCTGCATCGTGCAAGTAGAGCTAACCGCAGGAATCCGACAATAACTAACGACCCTCGCAGTGACGCTTGCGGCAGCCCGCACCGTTGTTTCCTTCAACGCACTTTCCTTTATATTCGCATCACCGGAAAATCGGGATTCATAAAGCCTGTAGCTTTTAAATTCGTCCCTAAGCAATCTTGATTTGATCCAGTCTGTCTCTTGCGCTGCCCTAATCAGAGGCTGTCCGGAGGCTTTACTCTCAAGACAGCCACAGGATAGCCTGGTGAAACGTCGACCACCTCCTTGGTTGATCCTGCGAGATGCCATTGACAAAAATAATAACAACTGTAACCTCCTGTCGGCAGTAGCGGTCTACTCCATTTTAGATTTTGCGTGACATCAGGTTCTATAGCAGATTATACGAGTACTTAATGAAAAAGACTTTGTACAATATACAGCAATAACTCTAACGAGTAGGGACCTAAACTTTTAAACTATTCCGACAAAGAGTGAAAACTATGAACACTTCCTGTTATAAAATCAACCATAATTCCACTAAGAAATCTCTGTAAAAATAGTCGAAAACCCCGACTGCGACTGAAAGTTCAAAACAAGCTCAATTCCCAAGCAGTCTGATACACATGTAGGTATTACATTTTTGAGATTGAACTAAAATAACAGCCAAGAGATCACTGACTTATTAAATTTAAAAAAGACAGTTCAGTTGTTATCTATTTATTTATCACAGAGATGGTTTCGTAAGTCGCCCACTGAGTTAAGCAATACCGTTAAGAAGGTAATAAAGGTTAAGTGTTTGGGCACAATTTTGTATAGTAGCATAAAACTCATGGTATATGTGTATTGTGTAATGACTAGTGTCTACTGTGCAGTGGCGGATTTACAAGTTTTGAAGGTATAGGCTGTACCGTTTTGGTCGCCCTTGCCTCTACAATTGTCATGTCCTACATTATTTTTACAATCCAACAATTTCGTTGAAATTGCACGTAAAATAATTTTTGGGTATTTTACCGATTACTGATTGGGTGGCGGCGAACGAGCTGTTTTACTCTAGAATATGGAAGATTGCTACTCGGAATGTGCAATGTCAAGTGAGAGGGGAACATCATCGGCAAAATTTGTTGCTGACTTCTATCTGTAAATCATCAGAAAACCGTCATGCCAAAATCTTTGTGATTTCTATGAACAAGCAAAAAAAAAAAATTCGTTCCCCAAATTTGCCGCCCCAAAAATCTGCCGCTCTAGGCTCAAGCCTACTCAGCCTGCTGGTAAATCCGCCACTGGTGTCAATTTAAGAACATAATCATCTGCCTCGCTTTTTCCCAAGTCCGTTGGGGTCTAACCGAATGCAGCCGAAAACCAGTATTTTACATTGAAGCGACTGCCTATTTGACCTTTACATTCCAGTTAGTAACTGGGTATTACGATACCCCTGTGTAGGACTGGTTGTCAAACTTTCGCGCTACTGACTTCCTGTAACGACTGTTTGATCAGATCTGCAAATTATAGCCGAGATCAACGTCGAGTTTTCCGAGGCACGGAGGAAACTCGGTATGTAATGGGTGGTCACCCGTCCACGGCACCAACCTAGGCAATCACGGCTCACCGGGCTCAAAATAAAGATCGACCCGAGCAGCTGTTCTGGCGAAATTCAAATTTTCTTACGGTTTTTACAATTTGCAGGTCAATGTCAGGTTGTATGTTGATGAAAAATGAGTCGGCCGAGTAACACGTATGTAATTACAGAATTATAATCATTAAAATTGTTGATACGACCCTCTTAGTTCATTTAATCCCATTCAATAACTATTTCATGAAAAAGTCATTCAACAGAACATCTACGCATAATATCTACTTATCATCTCGATTCTCTCGATTCGGGACAGCCCAGAATTGCTTAGGTACCTACTTACCTATCCACTATTTTATACAAGATTTTAAGGTTTGTTAGTAAACCATGAAGAAATTCTTTTGTAACTATAAATAAAAACGATTTGCTAATGCAAACATATTCTCAAACGAAATGTTCAAGTGAAAATATTTCTTTGAATAATTTATAAGTCTTTTAATATTTTATACGCAAACCCTGCGTAGGGAACATAGCTGTTTTTTGACATGGAAAGAAAAATTCGAGTGCGAGCAGGGTTTGAACCTGCGACCTTCCGATTCAGTACACCGGATGTCTTAACCAACTAGACCATCGCACCCCGCTCACAGTTCTCGAAATCTTCGTTCCATTAATAACGTCTTACGGTGACGTTAGCGCCATCTATTTAAGAAAGTATCGAACTAACTTAAACCAACACGTTGACATTGCAGTCAAATCAATGTTGTATAGAAGTCGCCATACCAAACTAATTTTTAACTTATTTTTTGATTTGACTGCAATGTCAACGTGTTGGTTTAAGTTAGTTCGATACTTTCTTAAATAGATGGCGCTAACGTCACCGTAAGACGTTATTAATGGAACGAAGATTTCGAAAACTGTGAGCGGGGTGCGATGGTCTAGTTGGTTAAGACATCCGGTGTACTGAATCGGAAGGTCGCAGGTTCAAACCCTGCTCGCACTCGAATTTTTCTTTCCATGTCAAAAAACAATTTATAAGTCGACGACGACTTTTACAACCTTCTGGTTTACGATATTGGTATAGGTACCTAATGCCTTGGAGAGGTCACTCATTGTAAAATATTGGTTCTAATCTCATCATCAAAGCTTATAAAGGACACCGGCATTCACCTGCATCAGTCCGAGCTACTCACACGCATCCAGCTGGTAGCCTGCGAAAATCATCGCTCTGCTTAGCGCTGCCCAGGGCGTTCTACCGTACCTACATTTGCCGATAGGCTGTCGTAACAATATAACCTAACTTACTTATTTAAAATTAGAGTGGAAGTACTTTCTGTGTCACAGTATTAGGGACGTGAGTATAACAGTAGAATCATTAAGATATAATTAATGAGCATTTGTGACATCACTGTGAACTTTTATAACCCGTATAAGTACACAATGTTGCCATTCAAGCCCACAATAACGCCTGTAGTAGGTAGGTAGTACTACAGATCATTAACACCTGACATTACCTACTATGCATAACACCTTTTAAGCAGGAACTGACTTCTTTAGCAGATAGGTACTTGACATAAACCTTGTGGTAAAGGATGCGTTTGCGTAACACCAAAGCTTCTAGATTGACAAACCTAGGCTTTATTTCGAGGTCCTCTGGAACACTAAAGCCCTCAGAAAAACAAAATTTAATTAAAAGACGGAAGCAAGATGGAAGAGGATTATTTATTATTTTCTTTTTCATAGGTAGGCACTTCATTTAGTAGAAGTCCGTCATGTCACTTATTATAACTCCTAAGTTCTAACACATGCATAAGAAAACAATATTAATTGCGATGAGGAATATTCGATTAATCGCTATTATTGTAAACGAGCTTTTTAACTAAACAGTTGTTCCTTTCTACCGAGAAGGCCACAGGATAGCTACCGGATAGCCTTTTATAAAAAAAAAAACATTCTAATGCAAAACAGCTTTTAACCTCGGTTCACGTTCACGCATAATTATCCGAGGCTCAGTAACAATAACGTAATCTAAAACACCGCGAAATCGAGGTTTCCACTAAAATATTACACAACAAAAATATGCACATGGCCGCCCAACTGGTTATTTTATTTTTAAACCGACCAAACTATAAAATAATTACGAAATGATTAAAATGCTTCTATTTTTAGATTACGAGCTAAAGTGACCTTAAGGCTTCAATCGGACTTGACAAACAGTTCACGGCTTACTTGCCTTGAGTTACTGCGAACCGTACCTAGTTTTGAACGATAATTTCCCATGATGGACGTCGATTACGTTTTTATCAGCATTTGTTATTGTTACTTCATTAATGTATTATCTGCGTAGCCTTTTTCCCAACTATGTTGGGGTTCACTTCCAGTCTAACCGGATGAAGCTGAATTCCAGTATTTTACATGGAGCAACCTATCTAATCTCCACAACCCAGTTACTACTGGGTAAAACGATTCTCCTAGGTAAGACTGGTTGTCAGACTTTCGGGCCACTGAGTACCTATAACGCCTGCCAAAGATCTACAAATGACACGGAAGAAACTCGGTAGGTATGTAACGGGCGGTCACTCATCCACAGACCAACCTTGGCAAGCAAAGCTTAACCTAAAGATCGACCCGAGTGGCTGTTAATATTTAGCCACGAGCTGTAACGAGCTCAATCTAATCAGGTCAATTAATGAATCATGTTTTCGTTTAATATTCTTATAAGTATTTCATGGGAATTAGCTGACCAGTGACCACGCATAGAGTAGAGTAATGCAACATTCAAGAAGTAAATAATCAATTTGTAAAAAAACTTATACTGTGGGCTACTCAACTCAACACTATTTGTGCCTTGCAAGTTGCAACTCGCGAACCCGCGACTAAGGAAGTAAGCATAGTTAATAAGAATATTTTTTTAATGTACGTACTTACTAACAACGTTATATTTTTGGGGCCCGCACAACATTTTACAACTTTTGGTTTAGGTATGAACCTTGAGCCTGTGTTTTGTCTGTGTGCACACATAGCATATAACCAGCGACCTGCCTCTACTTCGCACGGCGCAACCTATCAAGTCCAACTAACTAAACCCATCTTTCAAGCTGGAACCAACCATTCACATTCACACAATTTTATTGACATGGATTCAGTGATTTCGGATACAGCGCGTGTAGGGCCACGTGACATGTGAGTTTTATATATTAAATATAAAGCCTTTATTTACTAATATTATAAAACTAGTCACAACACAAAAACTTGACTCGAAAACTGGAACGTATTTTGCGGTTGAAAAAGATTTCTCACTGCCTAAAAACCCGCCTTTTCAAACAATGTGTCCTACCAACAATAACCTACCTACGGTGCCGAGGCATGAGCGCTCACAAAGGAGACTGTCCACCGAGTACGAGTGTCACAAAGGGCCATTGAGCGAGTCATGCTCGCCCTCTTAGATCAAGTGCGTATCACCGAAATCCGCCGACGGACAAAAGTCTACGCCGCGGCGTCCTCGGGGACATCTGGCTAGACGCGGAGACGGCCGATAGAGCAAGACTTTGGCCGAGTGGTGGTCAACGTTGGGCCAAAGCAACCAGGGCCGTCCTAAAGCTCGTCGATATCGTCAAAATCGCGGGAAACACTTGGATAAAGCGTACGCCACACCGCCAGCTACGTACCCTTTTCATACTTGGTTCGGCTCTTCCGATAGTTCGCGGTGTGAACCGAAGTATAAAAAGAGGTGAAACGATGCTGGCTCGCTAGCTGGCGGTCTGGTCTGCGCTTAAGGGACGCACAGAACTGGAAAGTGTGGTGGAAAAAAACGAGGCCTTTATTTAGCCAGCAGTGGTTAATTCTCAAGATACTTAAAAAAAATAACAAAAACTTGATTGCACTGCGAGGATTTTGTCAATCACTCGCTGATTGAAGTGCACACATAGGTCCACTATCAATCCCTAGCAATAAGTTGGCCAATTTTCTGCGGAAACATATTATACGGTAGAGAGACAAAGAGCGTAATAAAAATCAGGCAAAACACAAAGACGACGTAGCCCAAAGAGTCCAGGCAAGGAGGTAGGTGTTGGAGTAGCTAGAATGGCAAGTAAACGTGGCATCATGAAGCCACATACAAAAACATAAGAAAGTAAGAAAATACATTTATTTGGCACATGCCACAAGTGCACACAATATAAAACAAAAATAATACAAAAAAAAAAAAAACTTAAAACGACAAGACATGTTTCCATGGAGTACGCAAAAACTACAGATCGTTTCCTGCTATGATCATTACCTTCCCCTATTGCATCGTCTACGTTTATACATCTGGTCATACACGAGTTCCGGTTGCGACAAATCCAGTAGATATTAAAAAAGTTATGAAAAATTACAAACAACAAATTAAATTTTAAAAGTTTAGTACCTACCTACACTTGTACTATATATTCTGTGCCCGAACGTAGTTGGAAATCAACGTCGGTGAACACCCCTTTGTTATTTTTTGACAGTTTTTGTAATCTGAAAGTGGGTTTTGCCCCCAAGGCCTCTATCTGGAACTTTTCAAATATAATTTGGCTTTTTCTCACCACGCCCTACCTACTCAGCTTAAATATAAAAATAAAAAGTCCTCGCCTATCATGTTGTAGAAGCAAGCTTAAAGATACAGAACCCTAAGGAGAATAATTTACGTAAAATAATGTTTTATTTTTCGAGACACTAATTTAAATAGTAATTAATAAAGAACTAAGCACCTGCATTAATTGTGTTTGTTAAACTATGGGATATAATTCTGTTGTTTTTGTTTATGCACCGTGAAATGGTATGGCAGATTATTTTAATCTTTAAATTAATTTGGATGTCTGTGTCTACCTACTTTTAGTGTTAAATTGTTAAAATGTTAGGAACTAAAGCATAGGTTCTACTTCAAAAAACACATGTTTGCAATAAAACTTAAACTAAGGATATCGTCGGGGATAATGTAAATCCGCGAATCTACTCTATGAAAAGTGCGCGTATCTGCACTACGTGTAGGTTTACAGGGGCAGGTTATAATTTTTTTTTTTAACGATTTTTGAAAAAAAAAAAAAACTCATTTTTACATGAATAGTAACAAGTCATGTGTTCTATGTATTGTTAACAGTAGAAATCTATTAAATTCATTAATTTAGTCGCTACGACAATGCGTCATTGAAATTGGCTACATTTGCCAGATAAACGGAATTATCCAATGCTAGTTCCGCGGATTTGCACTATCCCCGACGACATTATACTTAGATAATCTGCGTAGTTATACAACCACAAAATTATGTCTGAATGATGTTTACAAAACGCCTATCATATTGGTTTACCACAAGATGAGAATTGCTAGACTGTAGCCACGAAAATAACTATTTTGCTGCCATGGCACTGCCTACGTACATTAATATCTCAAATCAGTTTATCTTGTAAAGCTTACGACATCTTTTGCACTAAAAGGTATTTGGAAGGTAAGTATGTAGGTTCATATAAAGTATGATCAGCGAATGGGACGGAAAGAGGCCCTTAATGAGTCAATCAGGAACAAAGGGAAAAACTAGTTAAGGATGTTAAATAGTCAAAGAAAATTCAGAGATGTGAAATCAAATTCTAGATACACTTATGGAACAAAATAAGAACAGATAGGAGAACCTAGGAAAAAACGCTTTCAAATGCGTCTCGTACCTATTTCTACTACATTTTTGATCGTTCTGTCATCGCTATCGCTGCTAGGATGTTACCACTTTAAGTTGCATGTACCTACAGGCCAGGAAAAGGTTTTGTTTCCAACAGAAATGTGTGAGGTAGCTGGGCGGTGCGCGGATGCGTGGCGAAGCTGTGGATCGGAGTGAGCGTTTCCACCAGAGTTGTGCTAGGCCGCTGAGAGGCTGGACAGTCGTTGCGTACCTCAGTCGGCAAAAACGGAACCCTTATAGGATCACTTTGTTGTTCGTATGTCCGTCTGTCTGTCTGTCAAGACCCTTTTTGCAGGTAGCAAGCCGAAATTAATATCTAATACTCAGGTCTGCTACCTCTTGGAGCAGTGAGCACATATTTTGCGATTGCACAAGGGAATCAAAACTTTCCCTTCCCGTTGTACTAGAATTGTGTAATTAGGCAAGAAGCAATGTCTTACAGCACATGTAAAGGAAAAAAACAGAGAACTGTAAATAAGTAGTTGAATAAAAAAATACCTACAATTTTATACGAAACTCTTGGTGCGCGTGTTAAACTCGCACTTAACCGGTTTTTTTTTATTTTAATTACCTATGAAAATGTCTATGGGTTCAGAATGATGTATGTGGTATGTGTCCCACCCATCCACTTTGTATGAATAATCTCATGTGTACTTCCTTCAAGAGTAAACCATCACATGTTTACGTAAAATCTTCTTCAGGATTTCCCTTTAAACAGATTACCTTAAAAGGTAATTTAAGCGTTAAGTATTGACATGATCAACAACAAAAAATAAAGATAAGAAGTTGAAGGTTGGTGTTATTTTTCGCTTAGGAAACCAAAAAAATACAGGATTCTTATCTACTTAATTAAAGATGTCTATGTCGAGTCTTACTAGCAAAAAAACAAATACTTAAATGAATGGTGAACTACACTCGCGGTCAAATAATACGGGTCGATGACGAAAGCCACTTTAACTTACAAATACATAAAGGTACTCGCACGAACCTAACTTTATATTTCAACGAATTTTAATATCGTATGAAATAAAACCTTGAATAATCTACAACGTAATAAAATAAAGGTAAAATTTTGAAAACCCCGAATTTTGTTTTCTAACTTTTGTTTTCTCTCTGTCAAATCAAAATGATAAAAGGCGGCCATGGTCGTCTTTCACCGTCATTATTGAATAACTATTTATTGCTAACACCAGAAGAATGTACACGTATCGCGGTATCGTCAGTATGTTAGAAGAAGGCAGAAGTGTAGCAAGAACAACAGACGCCTTATTTTCTACAGTGCAGCGAGTCGTCCAAAGTTTTCATCAAACTGGGCAGGACATGACAAGATAAAGAACCGGCCAACTGAGATGTACTACGGCTCAAGAGGATCGCTTTATTGTTACGGACATGTTTCGAAATCGGTTTTTTTATTTTTTATAGTAATTTTGACAATTAAAATAATAATTCGAGTGCGAGCAGGGTTTGAACCTGCGACCTTCCGATTCAGTACACCGGATGTCTTAACCAACTAGACAACTCAACCCAAACCAGAGGTTCAAACCCTGCTCGCACTCGAATTTTTCTTTCCATGTCAAAAACAGCTATGTTCCCTACGCAGGGTTTGCGTATAAAATATTAAAAATTAAAATAATAATGTTTCCAACATTTGGTGTTGTTTTATTAACTGCTTAATTACCTATCTACAACATACAGCTTCATTCAAGCAGCGTAATTTTAGTTTTTCGTACTGACTCGTATTCTTTGTCCGCGAGTGTAAGTAATTAATCTAAAATTGGTTTGGTATTTATATAGCGATTTCATGAGTAACAAAAAAATACAAATTAAATATTTAAAAAAAGAAGGAGGTTATGTATTCGGCTAAAAGTTTTAAGGTTCCGTACCTCAGTCGGCAAAAACGGAACCCTTATGGGATATCTTTATTGTCCCTCCGTCTGTCAAGACCCTTTTTCTCAGGAACGCGTAGATGTATAAAGCTGAAATTAATATTAAATACTCAAGTCTGCTAGCCCATGGAGCAGCAAAAAACCAACTTGTAAGTCAACGCGATCAAAAGATGCGACCGTTTATGTCGAATATTTTGCGATTTTACAAGGGAATCAAAACCTATAGGGTACTTTCTTGTTGACCTAGAATCGTGAAACTAGGCAAGAAGCAATGCCTTGCAGCACATGTAAAGGAAAAAAATAAGAAAACCGTAAATATGTTGTTTAAAAAAAAATAACTACAAATTTATACGGAACCCTCGGTGAGCGAGTCCAACTCGCACTTGGTCTGTTTTATTACATTTGATTCCGTATTGCATAGATTGGTCGCTCAATCAATCCGAATGCATTATGCAATTACGCTTAGAATTTATTAATCATCAATCATATTAAAATAATCGATCAACGAAAACGGATAAAAATAACTCCAGCATTTCAGAATAAAATAGTTATGGTAATAAATTTCAAAATAATTTTAAAGTATACTAATATTATAAAGAGGAAAGATTTTTTTGTTTGTTTGTTTGTTTGTACCGAATAAGCTCCGAAACTACTGGACCGATTTGAACCATTTTTTCACCAATAGAAAGCTAAATTATCAGGAAGTAACATAGGCTATGATTATTATTTTTTTTAAATTAGAGATCCTTAAGAAAATTGCAATAATGTAACCCAAAGTAGCAAAATTTTGCCTATAAAATTCATTATTTGGCGTGCGCTGAGAAAACTACTGATGATACTTAAAAATGATGTACTACATGATTAAAGTACTCATTATTACCTACAAAAAAGTCCGCGAGAGCATATATGTAACTATCATAGTTAAGTCACAATAGCAGCTTTTGTGTTCTAAAATTTCAATAGATCGCCCCGGTAGAAAAAGTTGGTTACATTCGTATCGTAGTATTAATTCTTATTCAAATAAATTGTTTTATTATGGAGGGTATTTATGTAGCAGTAATATACTGAGTGTTCAAGAAGAACTTATCATCAATATGTAAGATACATGCAGCGACATCTATTGAACCAAAATGGTAGTAATTAATAAAAATGTGCTCACAAGATAACTTTAAAATTGATTGACCGGCTTTGTTAAAAAGTTATGATAGCGTACTTTAGATTAGTCTACATGACACTGCTTTGAAAATCTACATAGCCTATACCCTGTAGAGTGAGTCTTCGATCGCTTTCCATGCGCTTTGCATACGGAAGGCAGTTGCAAGAGGTCCGCAAGAGTTTACGTTTACGTTTTTATCGTGTTTGGGCTCATTTCATGCATCTTGATGAGAGCATTAAACCTAACTGGCAGTTTGCTGAACTGGGCCTATTTGGCGCAGCCGTGAGACACACAATATTATCTCCTTTTTTTTTTTTTTGTTTTGTTTTAACATTTTTATTGTATAAATTTAAGATTTTTTTATTTTTTAAATATTTTTTTTTGTGCTTGTTGTGTGCACTTGTGGCATGGGCCAAATAAATATGTTTTCTTTCTTTCTTTCTTCTTTCTAACTAGAGTATGACTTTCATCGGCGGTCTAATGATGGAGGCGGAAGGCAGTTGCAAGAGGTCCTCAACAGTTTACAGCGGCTCATTTTATGCTCCTTGATGAGAACTTTAGATCTAGCTGGTGTATGACTGTCATCGACGGTCTACCGATGGAAACGGAAGGCCGCTGCAAGAGGTCCTCAACAGATTACAGCAGCTATATTGTTATTGGGCTCATTTCATACGCCTTGGTGAGAACTTTAAACCTGCCTGGAGTATGACTGTCATCGAAGGACTGACGATGGAGACGGCAGGCAGTTGCAAGAGGTCCGCAACAGTTTAGAGCAGCTTTATTGTGTCTCGGCTCATTTCATGCACCTTGATGAGAACTTTCGACCTAGCTGGAATATGACTGTCATCGAGTTTCTAAGGATGAAGACTTAAGTCTGTCGAGGAAAGCCCTTATTTGGAAAAACATAAGTAGAATATTTTAGCGATTAATGCAAATATTTCCGAGAAATTAAATTGTTACATACTTGAATCTTTACCAATATTATAAATATGAAGAGTTTGTTTGTTTGATTGGTTGAACGAGCTAATTTCAGGAACTACTGGTTCGAATTGAAAAATTATTTTAGTGTTGGATAGCCCATTTTTCGAGGTTATGCTTATAGATTCTATAAGATCACGCTACAACCAATAGGAGCGCAGCATCAATGAAAAATATTGAAAAATATTATACAAAAACAGGGAAAATGTATTGCTTTTGAGAGCTCCCGTTGCATGCACTGTGTAAACGGTTAAAGTTACGCAACAATCATGAGTCCGCGATAGCATATGTCTATCTGTTAAGGTTGACTCACACTCTCTCTAACCCTCTCTCTGATGTGGCGCAGACGAAGTTGCGCGGGTCAGCTAGTATATGTATAAATTATGAAAAATATGCCAAAAATCAGGATAAATTCATTAGAAAGTTCAATTAACCAAGCAAAGATTACGTGAGGTGACAAAAGAACTTTTTTACTTGAACAACTAAGTAACCAACACAACAAAAAAGATTACGGAATACGGAGGGAATGGAGCCGAAAATATTGCTTTACTTTCTAATCATGACCGGCCGATATACTATCGAGATCGAGAAGGTAGGTAGGTAGTAGCCTAGGTACACACGAAAAAACAACAAGTTTTATGTTTCCAGTATAACATGGCTTCGGTTTGTATAGATTTCCCGTACAATTAGAGATCCGCATAAACTGGTTTTGTATAGCTGGACTGGTTGTCGTGCGTAATGGTCAGAAAAAATCACAACGATTAGTCCACGAAGGAGGGGGGAGGGGGGGGGGGATAATGTGACAAGTAAATTGTATTTTTGAGCGACTAAAAAAAAGAATTTAATTTTTACCATTATTTTTGATGACTTGAAATAAAGAAAATGACACCTAAGACAGAGGTTCTGTACCTAAGAAAATTGTTTCGGTCCATCGTACACTCTGTATACAAAAGTGGTTTAACACTGTCGATGTTTAAGGTCATGTAGTACAAGATAAAAAAACTTTGTCAACATAACGTTCGGCCTTGACCGTTTCTCCGTTTCTCAAATTGTTTTTTGTGGACCTGTTGATAGTTGCTAAAAAGATCACCCTGCTGAAATTTAAAATGCTGTACGATTGTCTACTTCTTTATATTCGAAAATGGACTACCTGAAACTGACCAATTTTCCCAATCAACCTAGAATTTAATGCTTAAATAGCGATAAAGTTGAAAATCTATTAAAGAAATTTGACAGATTGTAGTAAGTTGATGCGCTGGCGACTGTACGTAAAATTTCGGAGTGCGTGGTTTCGAAAACTCGTAATCCGTCTCCTCCAAAACGGCTTGACTTATGTTAATGTTTATTTTACTGTGTTTAAGGTATTACCCGGATGGTTCTTAACTATAGTTTGAAACGATAGGCTGTACTGTTGTTGACATACAAAATCTAGGCGCACGAATTCGCGAGCAAATAGCTAGTTTCTCTGTCTCAACAGGAGTACCTACATAACTTATGATAACCTCGACCTTCACTCTTTGAGTTGTCAATAAGTAGGCTTTATTCAATGTATAATAAAGAAATTTTAAATCCGACTAATGAACACTTTACTTAAAATTGTTTGACTCATTTAAGCGGTCGGTCTACAGTTGGGTACTAAAGCTTCTTGAGGGGAGAAAAAACAGTTTACATTTGTTAAATTGACTGCCTCGTTGGTCTAAAGCAAGGATCCGCATTGTAAGTTAAGGTCAGGAAATAGGGTCAGGATACAGATGAAATTATCGAGGTCAAAAAAAAAACTC
This sequence comes from Noctua janthina, assembly GCA_963576755.1. NCBI lineage: Eukaryota > Metazoa > Arthropoda > Insecta > Lepidoptera > Noctuidae > Noctua > Noctua janthina. Next base: position 13,417,971 of record OY755050.1, on the reverse strand, counting down.
ATAATGCTTTGTTACTGAATACCACTCTGTTATTTTGCCTCATCTAAGAATCATCATCATCTGCCTAGCCTTTTCCCAACTATGTTGGGGTCGGCTTCCAGTGTAACCGGATGCAGCTGTATACCAGTATTTTACATGGAGCGACTGAGTTTTTGACCTCCACAACCCAGTTAGGGCTGGGTAATACGATACCGATTGGTAAGACTGGTTGTCAGACTTTTTGGGCCATTGACTGCCTAACGACTGTCTAAGATCTACAAATGACACCCGGGACCAACGGCTTAAGGTCACGGCACGCCACGGCTGTCACGGTGGTCGGTACGTCGTCGGCGTAGTCGTTTGTCTCATCTAAGAATATAGGGTATTTTTTCCATCACGTTAGTCGTAGGTTCTAACTTGTAAAATGAGTACTGACTGGATAGGTTCTAAGTGTCTTTCAAACGTATATTATAATCAGCATAATCAGCCTTTTAATGTTCCCATTGCTGGGACGCAGGCCTCCTCTCTATGAGAGGGATTGGACTATAATCCACCACGCGGGCCCAGTACGGGTTGGTAGATGTCACATGTCTTCGAATTTTTGGTTCTAGGACATGCCGGTTTATTCACGATGTTTTCTTTCACCGTTTTGAGAGCAGTGGTGATGAAATAACTTACACAAAGTAATGCGCCTGGCTGGGTTCGAACCCACGATTTACGGCTCGAAAGTCGGGGTCTCCACCACTGGGCCACCGCTGCTCGCAAATGTATATTGTAGCTGTATAAAAATTGATTAACTTAGTGTAAGTATTATTTGGCGGTCTAAAGATTGACCTTCCGCGGTCCGGATACGGAACACGGTCCGCCTGTTGCTGTCCGCCGACCACAGGAGCTGTCCTGGTTTCGATCCCAGGTTGGGCAAAGTGATATTGAGTTTTCCATCAGAAATCTCTCAGTAGCAGCCATGGTTAATGGCAATAGTTACCCCTTATTAATATTACTGGCGAAATGTGGGTACTTATACTACTAGGTAGGAATACGTCTGCCCAGGCGTAGTGCTACGTTCATAAAGACTCCAGATAGAAATGATAAAATTGATGACCTGTAGCTGTTTTGACATGGAAAGAAAAATTAACCACGCCACCGCCGCCGCTAACGTCACCGTAAGACGTTATTAATGGAACGAAAATTTCGAGAGCTGTGAGCAGGGTGCGATGGTCTAATTAGTTAAGACGTCCGGTGTACTGAATCGGAAGGTCGCAGGTTCAAACACTGCTCGCACTAGAATTTTTCTTTCCATGTCAAAACAGCTGTAGTTCTCTACGCAGGGTTTGCGTATAAAAATATTAAAAATTGATGAACTGTTTTTCTTCATTTTACAATATCAATATATAGATAAATAAGTAGAAAGATATCTGTACAAGTAGATACCTAGTAACAAAAGCAGACAAACCAGCTAACAGTGAGGTAAACAACTTATTACTAGCTGACGTTGATCGACCTTACTTATGTCTACATACCTACCCATGCTCGAAAATGTGTAGTGTTAATTTTTGAACTTCTCGGGAGAATGAATCATGTATATGATAATTACTTATGAAATCCACGGAGAATACGTCTAAATGGAAATCAACTGAACATCATTTTAGTTACGCTTACGGCTAAGACCCAGTTTTCACCAGAGCAGAGATTAGCGGAACGGAGATGAGACGTGCGGTATCAACCAATCACATTTGATGAAATCCACATCGCATCTCCCGTCGCTCCTGTGATTGGTTGTACCTTGCACGACTCCGTACCGCTCCGCTTGTCTACGCTCGTCTTCGTTTTGGTGGAGTCTGGGCCTAAGACATTAATTAGCACACACATTAAACTGTATAATAGGTGAAAGGGAACATCGCATACAAGAAGTGGCAGATTTATATCTACTTGTATTGAATATTTACCATGTTTACTACTTAATAAACATGGTAAATAACCCGTTTTATAGGTGTATCGCCGTTGACCCCACCGGCCGTTGCCCCGCTGGTGGGGTCAGCGGGTAATGATTGAAATAATTAAAATTTGTTCCCGTTGACCCCACCGTATTTTTTAGTACCTAATAAAATATTACTCAAAAACATTGCATGGGATCGAGTAGTGTTGTGCTAGTTATGGGCAGTATCCTTACGAACAGTACTAGGCGGGCAAGAATCTAAGAAAGTATTTATTACTTAAAGACCGTACCTATACCCAGAATTATTAAAATGCATATTATCGGGAACTCAAAATTAATTTTGAGTTATTTTGAGTTCCCGATATTTCGGCACTGTTGCAAGCACCATGATCACGGATAAACTGTCTGCTCGACCGCAAACACCCACCCGTAATAACTTCAGTTTATACCTGATGCTTGCAACATTGCTGAAATATCGGGAACTCAAAAAAAAAAGTAAACATGGTAATAAGGGAATCCCGTTTTTAGTATTAGTGACAACATAAAATCACGCCTGTAATCCCCAAAGGGTTAGGCAGAGGACGTGTACTTAGTAGTACACCCACATTTCGCCATTTTAGTAACAATGTCAGTTTTAATTCTATTCCATTGTTATTTATACTTATCAATACATTTATAAAAAAAAACAAGTTCCTCGAATAGATTCCGTTGCTGACTGACGTCATTGATTAAAAACAATCGGTCAAGTGTGAGCTCCATTAGAATGCTGAATTCTGCATCTATCAGGACGGAATTTAAACTGTGACATTTTACTAACTGTTTTTTTTTGTAATAACTAAGTTTTATTGTAATGAATTGAAATGCTTTTATTTGTTTATTTTTGCTGCTTGAATATGGTATCTAAACTCTCAAGTGATAAAAATAATCATTGAAGGGGTCGATTCCATAAACAAGTACATAAGTAGGTATTGTTTTTCACACAAGCGGATGAACTATAGTTTGAGACATTGTTTACCCGTTAATTTATTTCTTACACTTTGCTACGGAACTCTGTCTTGGATTTGTCTTTAAAATTTATCTTCTGAGGTACTTAATGAGGAAGACCGTAATAATATTGACCTTTACTCGTATGTTGTGAGTTTTTATGCAATATTGGTTCCTGTTATTAGGAGCTCATGGCTAAATAATAACAGCCGCTCTGGTCGATCTTCAGGTCCGATGGGTGACCACCCATTACATACCGAGTTTCGCAAGGATTTTCAACAAACTATACGGCCTATGGAAACCTCCAATACGAAGGAAAGGTTTCACAAATTACTGTGGAAATGACATTATACATATACTTTTACCTATTATGTGTCCAGTACATAATTCCAGACATGTTGTTATTTTGATATTACAAACAGACACATCAATTTTATTTATTTGTATAAATGTACATACATTACCGTAGGTACATGGAAACGATAGAAAGAAGAAACATTTATTTGTCGCAGGAACATCACACGACGTAAACATTTATAAATACTGACTGTGACCGCGCCAAGGTTTCGACTCAGCATGGTTTTCAGATGCACAAATTATATTTATTACTACTACTACTCTTCTATTTATTACACAGTTTTGTGTGAGGGAGGGGGGGGGGGCTTACTCAAAATAGTCTTTGAGAGGGGGAGCTGGTAATCTATGTGACACATTTTTCCTAGTGCAGATACTAGTCTCCCACAAAGGATTTATCAGATGTAGTGCCTTCATATTTTTAAGACACCTTTGTGGAAGAGAAATAAATATTTATTTGGCTAGATCTCGTTTAATAACTTTCCCGATTCGCCAACTAAACAAAATACCATCACAAAAGTGGGGTTTGGTAACTATATTGATCTTCATACATTGAGTCTCGTTTAGTCTATTATATTAATAGTCGATCGCTGACTATTCACAAACAAGTATGAATCAAACCTTGTTTTAAGTCTAGATCTTTTCGCTTCTAGCTAAAGGGCAAGATGCCTACATTATAAAGAATCGCTATGCCATCGGAAAACGAGTTTTCAAACAAACTGCAACATTGCTTTGAAAATAAACTAGTTCAGCAGGAAAATGCATGAAAGGAATTATTAGATGTCATGGCTAACAGTCCGTGTGACTCACAGATATCCGTGGAGGTTATCTGTGGTGTAGCTTTAATAAAGTACTTATCCATACTTACTTAATACTAAAAAAGTGAAAGTAAGTTTGTTTGGAACCTTTTACCGCCTAACCCTCTGAACCGATCATCCTGAAATTTTGCATAAGTATACGTTGTCACGTGTACAGAAACAGGCATAGAGTACTTTTCATCCCGAAAAAAAGTACTGTTCCCGAGGAAAACAACAATAACGTTTTTATGATAATAGATGGCGCTACGAATTCGAATTCGAATCGTGATTGGATTATATTATTACAAGCAAAGTACAACCCGAATTGATTGTCAATTCTAAATTAACGCGAGTCAAGCCGCGGGCAAAAGCTAGTTTTTCTTAATTATGCGCGTTTGAAAGGTTGTATTTTAATTATTTTCATGTGCGTTACAATAATTGGTATCATCGGTTTGTTAGCTTGTCTCCGTGATAATAAATTTAGCAATAACTTATATTTATGCAGTTTATATAGAAAAGGATACAGAGACATGCGACTATAGCTGGGTTTACAGATTGATAGGAACATAAAAATATCTACATACCTACTTACTTGCCTCAATTTTTTTAAATACTCCTTTTTGTAAGTAATCGGTTAGAAGTTTTTTAGGCTTAATTTGTAGCATGTAGAATTCCTTCAGGATCACAGAGATTTAAAAGAATTAAAATGTCTTAGTGTGATAGTTAGAAAGTAAAATGGTCGAGAGTTTACGATTATCAACACTACATTGCACGTTTATCAGCCAACTTCAAAAAAAGGATGATGTTACTTGCAGTCTTTCATTAGCACCGTATATTTAATAAACGGACTAATTGCAAATCTACAGTGTCGGTGAACAAAGACGTCATTTCGTTTGATTGTAGGACGCCTAGATGCCTATGAGTAGTAGCTATGTATTTTCTGCGACCATTGACCTATGCGCTCAACTCGGAAAACTAATAGAAGTGTCTTTTTTTGCGTTTTTGTGGTATTGGATAATAACCAGAGATCGGAATTAGGTAGAGTTATTTGTGTACTTACACTGATTTCATACAGCGAAAGAATAAAGTGGATATGCCTCAAATCTCGAGATTAATTTTAAGAGCAGAAAAATCCCGTGATTTATTAAATAAAAAAGTTATTAATATCATTAGTGTAATTTTATTTTACACAATTTAAACCATCCGACATCGGACATCGTGCGCACGCAGCGCAGCAGTTAATGAAAAAATGTCGCTGGTTCGATTCCCGCACGGAACAAATATTTGTATGATCTACAAGTAGTGGTTCCGGGTCTGTGTATTTGTGTATGTGTGAGTTTAAATCTTTGTAAACGCATCCACGTTACAGAAAAAAATCCTAGTGTGGGGGGCAACGTAAATAAAAAATTGTATTGTGATTTAATATAATAAAAATTGTATGTTAATTATCTTTGTTTTATTTGTCTTATATATCTCTGAGGTTTTATTATTATTTATTTGTAATATTGTTGGCCACACGGGATTGTATTATAAATCCCGGGAAATCTCGGGAACATCCATATTAATATCAACATTTCGATGCAAGTACATAAATAACTCTACCTAATTCCGACCTCTAATAATAACGCAACTAAGCTTAATATAGATATTTCTTACTTTTATACTTATATATTTTATACTTGTGTTCGGAGTTCTGGACAAAGCTTACTAAAGAAATCATCGTTACGACGAAAAAGAGGAAGAAGTAAGACTAGGCGAGAGAGAGCCGGGAGGGGTCTCGGCAAATATCTCATTTTCCCGCGAGATACAGCGCAAAATTGCGAGAAATGCAATAATATTTAACAAAAATATTCATTGAAAACAAAAAATTAAAAAAAACCAACGCAATCAAGCAGAGATTAACGAATAATTACACTAAAATACCAAGGGGAAGCGGGGGCTCGAAAAATCGACAAAATCGACTGATGTAATTAATGGGGCGTCCATTAATAATCGTCGATTTTGTCGATTTACTTACTGCAAAAAGTGTCACTTACTGTTATATCGATCTCACATTTCTTTTGGGAGAATAGTGAAATCTACATTAATCATTATATGTTTATTATAGTACATTATAGTGAATATCGTTAACGCCTAGGGAAACCGGCTAGGCACTCGACGATGATGATGACAAGTTATACTACCTAAGTACATACATATGAGTTCTTAAAATTACCTCAAACTCACATTGAACTCGAGAATTTCAAAAACAATTGTCGAGGCTCGATACTATATCCTATTCTACTTAACCTATAATCCAATCAAAACGATGAATCAGCTGATTTTTTTCTCAGTTTTTGAGGTACAGAGACATCAAGCTACAATCTGTCATTTTTTTTTATAGATTTTCAACTTTATCGCTAAAGCATTAGGTTGATTGGAAAATATTATCAGTTTCGGGTAGCTTTATGTGCTGTCTGTACATTGACATTCATTTTAAGTTAGGTAGGTATTTCTTTTTTTAAACGTTTCTCCACACTAAGAATTTCTCCTGTATGGTAGGTGTGTTTACAAACATTTAAACTCATATACATAAACAGCCAGACCCGGAACAACTACCAGTAGGCCGGTTTGTCCGTTTTCACTTACAAAGGCGATCCTTGAACGGGGGGTGAAATCGAAATTCCAGCAGTATTTAGGCATTTGCAAACCTATTGCGAGTGCCTAAATACTGTTGGAATCTTGGCTCTTTTTGGTGGCCTAACCGCCATTAGTGTCTAAGGCGTAATCAAAAAAGATTACGACTGAGTAGAGAGTCTACGTTGAATTTGTGTAGTCATTTGTCAATTGTTAAACTGTTAGGTAACACTTTACGAAAATTGTGAATGAATGGAATGGGCCAATGCAACCAAGAGACTTTGTAATACTTGTACGAAATTATTCTAATACAACATTGAAAGCTTAGGTTCCGGAGTTTTTCTAGACAAAAATGTGTGAGTGAATGTCGGAGGAAAGACTTTTGAGAAATCTTTTGACAAACGTCTTGTTTTGACCAAAAAGTAGTTTGACGGCTTAACCTTTTGTACGCACAACTTTTGTCACATATACGTGACAAGCAGAGCGCGTGCCCTTTACGCCAAACGACACAAATATGTGACAAAACGGTAGGTGAAATGCTGGCTTGGCACGCGCGTTCGTTCAAGCATACGGTGAGAACATCCTCCCAGCTAAGTATTTTCGTTAGATAAGTTCGGCCCCAAATCTTAAAAATGTGGAAAATAATTCGAAAAGTCAAAAAAAGACATAAGTAAATGATTAATAGTTTTCTTAAAATAAGCATACAAAAAACATGAAATTCGCAATGACACTAGTTCGGTTTCGCAAAGCTTTGAAATATTAATAAATAATTCTGGAAATTAAATCACAAATGAGACGTGTTTAAAAGGTAATTCGCGTTGCAATTTTAGTTGTAAAAGATAAGTTGGTGAGATCATCCAAATAGCCTATTAGTTTTTACATTGACTGCCTCATTGGTATTGTGGTCGCAAGCGCGACTGCTGACCATAAGGTCCTAAGTTCGATTCCCAGGTCAGGCTAATTGTTATTGAGTAGCAGCCACGGAGTCTGGATTTGTGCCCGATTGATTGCAATAGGCTGGGACTTAAACATAACTGGCGAAATGTGGGTGTACTGTTAGGCACACCTCTGCCTAGCCCTTCGGGGACAGGCGTGATGTTATGTTATGTAGTTTCTACATATATTTTACTAGAGACCCGCTTCGCACGGGTGCAATGTAGATAATATACAAATACATATAAAACTTCCTATTAATTCACTCTATCTTGCTGAAAACTGCATTAAAATCCTTTGCGCAGTTTAAAAGATACAGCATACAAACAGCAGGAGCAACTTTGTTTTATATTATGTAAAGATTATGGACCTGCGTGTCGATTGCGGCCCACTACCTCTCACATGGAGGATGCCTGGGGCCTTAGCCTGTGTGGATGTGATTAAAAAAAAGCGTTTGTCATTAGGAATAGTAGGTAATGCCTACCGACATATAAGCAAAAAGGGTTATCATAAGAGTTATCGGAAAATCCAAGATGTCGGTCATAATAGAGCAATTAACAAAGGTCCCATCTCACCTAATTGGGTGCAGCCGGTGCAGGTTGTGTCTAATAAGATCATTAATTATAGTTTAAAACGGATAAACAAGGAAACGGCTTATTTAGTAACGAGTAGGTATACTAGATATAATTATGTTTGCAGTACAAATGGATTCATTTCGAATCAGGAAAAAATCATTCAAATATATCCGTATGTAATATATCTGTATGTAGTTTAGTCACACGACATTATTTTTCTTTTTCAGCTTTTTCTACATGATTTAGATTAATAGGCTAGTACCGACATGGTGACGACCCCCGCATCGCGAAATAAAAAGATCGAATTTGCCGAAATATTTTTGAGGTAGGGAAGTGTTCAAAATGTACAGGGTTGTAACCTGTCGATGCTAGCTTATTAACAGTCTAATATACATCATCATGTTGAAAATACTCAACATCTGCCTAGCCTTTTCCCAACTATGTTGAGGTCGACTTCCATTCTAACCGGATGCAGCTAAATACCAGTATTCTACATGGAGCGACTGTGAGACTTTATGGGCATCTGACTACTGTCAAAGATCTACAAATGACAGCGGGGACCAATAGCTTATCGTGCTATCCGAGGTACGGAGGAAACTCGGTATGTAATGGGCGGTCACTCATCAGCACGGCTTAACCTAAAGATTGACAATTGAAAATACTAAAAATAAAAAATAAACCTGTGACTAAACGACATATTTGATGGAATTTTTGTATGCAGATTAGGAACGTCCGTGTCGTGAGGTTTACGAAGTTTAATTTATTGTCCTAATAATGACCTCTCCTCCTTATAGATTTATCTAGTAAAATGAGCAATTGATATTTTTTATAGATAAAACTTATATAAATTTTTATGCGTTCAAAATGTTCAAATTGAGTCTTGGTATGCAATAAAAATATGTATACTTAAGTTTTTGATTACCGCTGCTCATAAAACGATACGGGAAAACATCGTGAGGAAACCGGCCTGTTCTAGAACCAAAAAATCGAAAACATGTGACATCTACCAACCATCACTGGGCCCGGTGGATTACAGCCCATTCCGTTACAGAGGAGGAGGAGGCCGTGGTCCCAGCAGTGGGAAATATAGGCTGATGAATTCTAAGCCATAAAAATAAACACACGAAAAGAAGAGATCCCTTTTAATGAAAATTATCTAAAGTTTGTGCTTGCATGCATGCATTTTTGTTTTGTTACCTATATTATGGAGCAACGTTGAAAGTTGTAAATATTCATTAGTTAATTATTATGTTCCGTATACATGGTTATATGGATATTATGTTTGGACCTTATTATAATAATATGAGATTTCTACACAATTTCAATTTTTGCCCGCGACCATCGTCCGCGTGAAATTATTATTACTTGTATCGGATTTTGTTTACAATTTCATGGGTTTTACTTTTTCTGCAAGGAACCCTAATCCTATCTGCCAGTAAAAGCCCCGTCAAAATCGTACAAGCCGTTTCGGAGATTAGACGGAACAAACAGACAGACTAAAATTTAAAAAAAAACTTTTTTTTTTCTTACTTTTCAAATGCATTGTATAAATGTACAGATTGGTACATTAAAACATTTATGGTTGACACTTTACAATAAGCAAAGCTTAATTAGTGTAGTTAACAAAATATTAAGAGTCACTATGAAAAAATGAATATTCGTTGCGTTATACACATTGATGTGATTATCGATAGCTAATATCATAAAACTCGATGGTATACGTAAAAAACGATTGTGTCATATGCCATACATTTGTCAAGTTAATATAACCTTGTGTTGAGTTCCGAATACATTAACGTTGTTATTATTTGCAATAGAAAAGTCGATGGTGTCGAAGTTTCACATTGATTATACAGTTTTTTCTTGTATTGTATGGTATCTGAATTTAATAATGTTTTGCTCTGCTTTCGTGTCAGGCATCACCACCAGTTAGGTTCCGATCTTAAAAAAAAATATCATGTTTAAGTTCTGGTCTATTGCTAAAAATAAATGGCTTAATGACTTTCATTGCCGACCGCTACTTTAAAAAAACCTTTGCTTATAATGTAAGCAAGTGTTCTAAAGTTATTTTAATAAGTTGTTAGTAAGCAACGTTGATATAAATTAAGACTAAGAAAGTTCATGGTCGAATGCCTTTAGCGATTCTATAGCCGTATACAACGTGATGTTTTAAAAACACAACTAAAAGAAAAATGTCTTTTGTCTAGTGTTAGTTGCTAACTTGTTGGATTTACGTACAGCTTAACTCTTACAAATACGAATTATAAATCCTTATCAACAACATCCATTTATTTTCAGGCTACTTTGGCCCATAGATATATACCTTACATACTAACATACATATACATATAATAACATAGACATTAACAGTGTCTCTTACTTAAATGTGTGCTAGAAATATCATGAAACAATCGACGTTTAAATACAATGCTATCAAAGTCATTAATGATTGAGTTGTTATTGTTTACGCGGCAATCAATTTATTTGCTCAACAAATCGTACCAAAGTACATAATAAATAAAATAACAGCCACCAATAAACTGCCAAATTTCGTCAATCAGTTACGGAACTTACGAATTTACGTCTAGTTTCCATTATATAAGTTATAGAAACAAACTTACTGTTTTTTTTGTGACGATGTTGTGGAGCGGTAAAACTACGGCGAAGTGCGTGACGGACAGCCTATTTCGCGCACCTGTCGTTGTTGACTGAACACAAGCAGCGCCGGCGCACCACAGCGGGCAGATAACCGCCTTAGAGATGCCACACCGTCACGAAACCTTTGTACCTCGATTACGAAGATTGTCAACAGAATGTCTCGGTGTCTGCGCGGGAGTATCCGACCCACACCTCTGGCCACGCATGTGCGAAGCCTACTCAACGGGAGCTTCTGTTAATATTGGTCTTAAACGTGTTAATGGCTTCGAGTACTCAAATAAAAGCTAAATACCTTAACGCAGAGGGCGATCAAATTAAACAAGCGTTTTTTGGTACCTTCTTCGTGTCTCTGCGACTAATAATTTTTTTTTTTCTTTGTTTTTGTTATATCATAATGTGACAAATCCTTTTACTTAGAGAAAGAAGTCTGGCCCTGGCGTAGCTTAGGTTTGTGATCACAATTATTTTATGAAATTTTGATGAGACATGTTAGAGCAAGAAAAACGACAGGATTATTTGCGAAATTCGTTTATTTATCACTCAAAATTCCAAATTAAACTCTGGTTACCTTAACTTAGTTTAATTACATAGATACGTAGTTTTTACACAGGAGTAATCTAGTTTAAGTATGATTTTAAGTAAAGAGGTACAGATAACAATCAATCTTAGAACATTGGGACGTTTCAGTTAATATAGGTATTAACTTTTGAATTGGTTACAGATATACCGTTGTAACATACATGTAAAGATGGTGTAGTTTACCCAAGTCGGTCTTTGTAATCATTTAGAAAGCCCTGAATTTCAGAAACTACTTTACTACTTTTTACAAAAACTTGGTAATTTATAATTTTAAACCTAAATAGTGTGTAAATAGTCAATTGTCGGTTTTCACTGACACTAAACGAATGCCTAAATAAAAGCGCACTTTTTTTGGGATTTCAAATCTCGGCTCGGTGAACAGAGTGTTAAAAATATAAATAATGGTATATTTTGATATGAGTGGGGAAACGTTATTGCATTCGAGACGGAATTCACGCCCGAGCCGCTAGGCTAGGAAGTTATGGAACCGAGTAGTGCAGTAACAAATCCCCACGCTTATCATATCACTTCCGAAGAAATAAAATATTAGAACGGAAAGTATTTTTGTCAGGAATTATTAGGAAACTAGGAGTTAATTCGCTTTTTTCCGCGCTTTGCTTTCGCCAGGTTGAAGAAGAAGCAAAGGTATGATGCCGCTAAAAAATCTAATATGAAAAATAGAAAATTCAATTATTTTTTAATTTAGAACACAAATGTTAATTTGTTCGTAAGAGTAAATATTTGTTTTAAATGTTTATCTATGATATTCTATTTATAAACACAATTTTAATACCCAAAAAATATTTACGCCATAAAGACGCTGTCTCTTTGCCGAGATTTAAAAGAAAACAATCACTGGACTGGACTTAGTATTAGTTAGTTATCTGTGAAAATTTCTATTTCCGCACGTGTGCGGAAAAATATTAAAAATTCACACGTATGAAATACATTGCATCTTGAACCTAATCGTAGTGCGATAAGAACCAGTTTTAACCGACTTCCAAAAGGAGGAGGTTATCAATTCAGCTGAATTCTGTTTTTGTGTGTTTGTTCAGCGATATCTTCGCCAATTGTGAACCGATTTCGATGATTCATTTTTTGTTTGAAAGAATATTATTTCACAGTGGTCCTATTTAAATTTGGTGAAGATCTGATGCTGATCTTCGGAGTTAAACAATGGAACTCTTAAATAATAGACAGCAAATCAGACGTGATTGCTGCAATCGCTTGTATGCTCTGAGGTACACCCTGATTTCAACTGTTAGGTATGTTAAGTTACATTTTATTGGGGATAAGCCTATTACCATATATTGTATAGGTTAATACAACTAAAAGAGGGAAAATAATATTTTATTTTTCACCTCAAACACACAAAAAAGTGGAAAATTAAATTTAGCTTTGTTGAAGTCGGTTTTACTTTTAACCGACTTCCAAGAAGAGAAGGTTATCAATTCGTCTGAATTAAAAAAAAAAAAAAAAGTTTTTCAGAAAGTGTATTGCAAATAATATTTCTGTAGGCTCTTATTTAGGAGTTTCTTTGTGTTAATGAAAACGACAACAAATACTTAAATACGATATTATACGTTTATGTTTTTTATAGAACTCATAGCAGGTTTCTTTTTTAAATTATACATATTTAGAAAAAAAACTCAGTTCGTAATGATGTTCGGATGTTTTAACAAAAAAATGATGTACCAGAAACTTAAGTGATCTGAATGGTTCATAAATATCTTAATTCGACCTTGTATCCGTCTAACACATAATATAGTAACTAGTAAACTATGAAATTAAGTTTTAACTACATATTTATTTATAATGTACAGATACACCAGGCTTATCGAAAAACATTCAGATAATTTTTAATATTTTTATACGCAAACCCTGCGTAGGGAACTATAGCTGTTTTGACATGGAAAGAAAAATTCTAGTGCGAGCAGGGTTTGAACCTGCCTGGGTTTTTTCTTTCCATGTCAAAACAGCTATAGTTCCCTACGCAGGGTTTGCGTATAAAAATATTAAAAATTAGTTTGGAATGGCGACTTCTATACAACATTGATTTGGCTGCAATGTCAACGTGTTGGTTTAAGTTAGTTCGATACTTTCTTAAATAGATGGCGCTAACGTCACCGTAAGACGTTATTAATGGAACGAAAATTTCGAGAGCTGTGAGCAGGGTGCGATGATCTAATTGGTTAAGACATCCGGTGTACTGAATCGGAAGGTCGCAGGTTCAAACTCTGCTCGCACTAGAATTTTTCTTTCCATGTCAAAACAGCAACATTCAGATATTTATAAATCTTAATAATTTCATATATTTATCTCCCTATATATATACAAAGGTGTGACTAGCGTTAAAAATATTATGTACGTAACATTTATTTATATGCACGTCTAGATGTCTTGTTTACATGTATAAGTGGGCACGCAATGGTTATGTATTTAAGCTCTCAAGTTTATGCAACCACCTAAAACTTTAAAGGACATTACTCTGACCTTAGAATATAAATTAAGAATCTTAAGCCCATATTCACTTTATCTAACCACTTTACACCTCTTGGCGCCCTTCCTAACGTTCAAAATTCAAAGAGCGGTTTAATAAAGGCTTTCATTTACCTTTTTTTTTAGACAAAGGATTTCTTTTGCTTTTTTTGTGTTAGTGAGAACGGGCAGCTCAGATCACTCAATCTCAGCTTAGATGCAACAAGTGATCGTTGATTAAGACTGCAGTATTTTTTGCAATAAAAGCAAGCTAGTGCTTTTCCAAATTGTCCAGCTTTTTCCGAAAGTTCTCCTCTTTCGGAAAAAGCTGGACAATTTGGAAAAGCACTAGCTTGCTTTTATTGCAAAAAATACTGCAGTCAAAGGAGGGGCACAAAGAGCTGGCGTGTTCTTGAGTGGCGACCGTGTATCGGCAACTAAGGTGGGTGGTATCAGCAGGGCGAGAATCGAGATAAGTGGCGTGCGCTTGGAGAAGCTTGGATGATGATGAAGAAAATAGCATACTTTTCAGCCTTTAACGTTTCAAATCCTAGGACAGCAACCTATGAGAGAAGGTGGCATAATCAATCATGCGGTTGTGCATGCCTTCCAATTTTTGTTACTAGGACTTGTCGGTTTTATCACGATGTTTTCCTTCACTGTTTTGAAAGCTGCTGTGATAATTACATAATTTACTTTCATAAAGTATAGTGGACTGGGCTATGAGTGGCTATGAGTTCTGTTGAAGTTTTTTTTTATACGGGTTGGACACCGATGCTAAAAAGGTTACCACGTATTCAGTAGGTACATCATTCTGAGCCGAGGACACAGAAATTTATTACGGTTATTTGAAAAAAATCAGCTGTTCCGTACATTTTGACCGTGTAGGTATTACAATTTTGTAGGAAATGGCCGTTTTTTTTAATAACAGATGAAAAATATCTATGTTGAGGGGCTCAGAATGATGTAAGTACTGAATAGGTGGTAACCGTTCTCGCGTCAGCGTCCCTTCCACTCCGTATTACGGGTAGATTCAGTTGATTTATATTCGGTAAGTATTCCGAAGCGTAACATTAGCATATAAAGGTATGTTTGTGTATAGTAAGAATACTGTTTGTCTACACGAAATTTAGCTAGATTTGTGAAAGTCTGTTTTATATCATTTCACAACCATAATGACACGGTAAAGGTAGTCATTTGGCGCAACTATGCCTTGATGACTAGTGTGGATTGCACTTAAAACTATATTCAGAATATTCTGTCTTGTAATGGTTCGTAACATACAAATTGCGCCTGCATGCATTGGGTACGCAGATATATTAGCATAACATAAAGTTTGGATAAACGTCATTTGGGGGCATTTTGTGTCAGGACGGACGATCTGTGGGTAATTGCGCAACACACTCGTTATCCCAATCCTATTCATTTTGACAGCCATGAAGCAATGGATTAAGAATTTCCTTCAAATTCTTACGAAAAAATTTGATAGAGGATTCTGTCACGCAATGGGGATGCCGATCTTCTTTTATTTCTTTATACTCGTAGGTTCATGTCTCCCAGGCGGTGTACTGGCCACATGCACTCGCATCCAGCCGGTATCACCATGGTACTGGTTTCCCAACAGTCACTGAGAATAAAAGTTCTTCGGTTAGATGTCATAAGATAGGATTTTTGGGAAGTCGGTGGTAAAAGAAATGAAAAAAACACGACGACATACACGATGTTTTTTTTTTTCAAAAAATCGTTGCCCCATCCTAGGAATTTCTTGGAATGTCCTGTATCGTGGGTGCGTTTACAAACATTTAAGCTCACATACACAAACAGCCATACCCGGAACATCTACCTGTAGGCCATAAAAACATTTACATGAGATAAAAAGTTAAAAATTATAGCTTGAGACATTTATTTGTTTTTCAAAAACAGGGAACTATTTATCATCACTCACAATGAGAAACTATGAGAAAACTCAGTGAATAATACAAAGGGAACAGTAATACAAAGGGAAGAGATTAAGTACCCTGATATGAAATATACTGCATTTGGGTTCTAACCGAACCGACCTTTTTAACCGAATTTGTTTAAAAATGATGTTGTTTTTCGGATGTAAGTTAATCAAAGTACCTACCTACTATGACTACTATAATATACAGATTTCAACCATAACCAAAATGAAAATTTTGCTAATCCATACATTGCATTGCATGTGACTGTACTTACCATCAAGCTAATCAGAAATCTGACTAGATATAAAAGGTGTAAGCCAAAAGACACTTGTTCTCCCCGTCATTGAAGTCATTTTTTTGTACTGGGCCATATCTCTGTAACTAGAAGGTTCCCGCTTCTAGTTACGGAAATATTAGAGGTCAAAGTTATAAAATTTTCACAAGTTTTTATTTAAATATGTACTAGTTTTTAAGGTAATTTGACTTTAATTACCTCCATGGCCCGTTTTCTATTCAAAGCATCCATCAGCACAATGTTTTGAGTGTATTACATTGAGTTTTACCGTAAAACGTGATGTTTCACCCCAAAAAAAAAGTCGTTTCCCCGCAGTAATTTTAGTGTAGGGGTACTTATTTTGATGTACTGGCTGATTAATTACTGTTCATTATACTTTGGCAATTTTAACGGCACGGCTGGCGCAGTGATTGGCTGCTGCGCTGAGCGGGTTCGGTTCCCACACGGAACAAATATTTGTATGTCTGTCTGTTTGTTTATGTGAGATTAAATGTTTGTCATTTATGCACCCACGATACAGTAAAAAATACCGAGCGGGGACAACTTTTTTAGGGTTCCGTACCTCAGTCGGCAAGAACGGAACCCTTATAGGTTCACTTTGTTGTCCGTCTGCGTCCGATTGTTGCTTTTACTGTTTCACGTTTATTGCCACTGGATAATAAACGTGACATTTGCAGCTAGTGTATCAACGCAACGTGCTCTCAGTTCTCCTACATCGTAGAACGCAGCAGATACAGAACGCAGAAGGACCCTTTTGACCAGGAACCCTGGACGTGAATTTTTATCAAGTAGAAATGAAAATAGTGGGAAGTAATATTTACCTGGTGTATCGTCTTCTGGTCAAATGGATAGTTTTGTTCCATTGGACACACGCAAATCCGAGACTTGAGCAGATCTGAAACAGATTATTGTTGGAAAAGGCATTATCATACTACATTTGCACAACGTGGCTGTTTCTTGTTCTATTAATATTATCCATTGTGTAGTAGAGCAGATTTCAAATAGGTAGATTATAGTTTGTTTCGGCAGTCGCTGTGTGTTCCCCCTTCAATCTCGTCGTTCAACAGTACAAAGTCCAGCACTTGATATAAATGTAAATATGTAATACAGGTCAATGCGCATTAGAGACCTTGATTACTAATTCCAACGCAAAAAAATGGAATGTCTGTCCTCAAAAATTCAAGTTATTTGCATTTGAATTACTTGCTGACATTTGCATAAAGTATTAACAAATGTTGGAAGACAGTTGAAGTTAATTGTGGTGCTCTCTTTGTTAGGTAAATGCAGCAGTGACTGACCGACCGCCTTGTGACGTAGGCGCTATTGTCTAGGTCTGATGGAGCTGTTGACGGAGATTCGATAGGTACACGTACCTCATTAGTGTCTCCGACGTCGACGTCACTCGACGTCATAATGCAACGAACCTCTTCATAGTACGCTGGTCGGTATTCGTAAACGTTGGTATTCAGTTTCTTGATCTTCCTTTCAAGATGGCAGATAGGGTAATGTTTCTGAAAAAAATAAATTACGATCATCTTTATACACAAAGGAATGGTTGTCGGGATGGTACAATTATAAATTACGAAGATGAGTTGATAACTGCTTTATTATAGAACCCTAATTATCCTTATACCTTTTAAATGTTTTGTCTTCTTACTTCATCAAAACGTCGATAAAAATATACGCTACCTTTTCAAGAACAAAAACATGTTTATTTTTAAAGAAGATGTAATTTAGACAATAATCTCGCGTCACGTCTAATTAAGGTCTCTTAGCCCTTAAACATATTGGACAGGTTAGATTGCTCTCAGCTCTCAGCTTGACAGAAGATAGCGGCGCGAACTGAATTAACAGCCGTTTTCAGGAACTTACTAACAGTTAACTGAACGTTGCTATCTCAGATAAACAGTTAAAGTAACATTAACTGTAACTGCCGATTCTATAACTTTATTGTCAAATGTCTGTCTATCTGACGTAAAAGGTAGATAACACCGTAACCGCTAGTAATCGCATCCTTCCTAAGCATTTCGTTTACAATTTTCATCATATTTCCTGAATTAATTAATTAATCGACCTAAATCCTTTTGAGTTTTTTTTTTAAATATAAACTTATCGTTTGACACTATTTTCATTAAAATATATCATAATATATGCACTAATTAAAATTCACATTTTCGAGTTACGTAATTATAAATTCTTAATTCGCCGAGAAAAATATTCGCTGAAGCGAAAATGAAAATCGAAGATGGCGCCGAGGAAAAGTTTTGGTTTTTCCGTCGTGGGTGTCGTTTTCGTGATTTTCGGGGTCGCTGATAACGAAAATGAGGTGAAGATGAAAATTTAAGATGGCGCCGAGAAACGTTTTGAATTTAAGTCTAAAAGTTTTTCTTCATTGATGTCGTTTTCGTGGTCAAAATGAAAACTTCAGATGCTGAAACCGACAACATGTATGTTCTCACCTATTAGTTAGTCAGTTAAGTCAAGTCATTAACCCCTTAACAAGCATTTTCAACTGTCATATCAATAATTTTGAAAAGCAAAACACAAGAAAGTGATGAAGGGCCTATTGACTAAAACCCTATGTCTTCTGCTACCATGACCCAAGATCGCCGGATACACGAGAGCCATACCCGACTTTTAGAGTTGATCGGGTGAATCTTAAAGGTTTAACAACATTTGCCGAGATCGGTGCGGAGACGGGTTGCCATTACATTTAACTATACCGGATTCCTTACGTGCTTGCGAAAGCACGTAAGGAATCCGGTATAGTAAATATAAGCATCCAAATGCTTATATTTCTTTTTTTATTTGTAGTCAGGTGTACAGAAACGGACTTAGGGTACCTTTCATCCCGAAAAATAGTACTGTTCCCGAGAAAAACAACAATAACGTTCTTATGATAATAGATGGCGCCACGTGTCTTTCGAATCACGATTGAATTATATTATTACTAGCAGAGTAGGTACAACCCGAATTGATTGTAAAATTCAAAATTAATAAGAGCGTAGCCGCGGCAAAAGCTAGTCTTCTATAATACTTATTTTTTATTCTGTGTCTGATGATCTGATAATAATTTTTAGTAACAATGGAAAATCAATATTCGAAAAGAATTTGTGTGGGATACCATCAAACCACAACAAAACAGGCTGAAATAAAAAACTATCGGTGACTTTTGTTTGTTTCATTGACTTTTTTGCCACCGACTTCCGGAGTTGTGTTTGTTTTTTTTGGAAGCAGGTAATTTTATGTAAAAAATGTTTTTTATAGTTTCTTTAATTGAAGGAATGTTGGAATTCTTTGACCTGTCTGAATTTTATCGAAGGTCTGAGAATCTCGACTTAAACCGTTTGTCCTGCGAGTTGTGGTGTGGTAGTGAGTCATCCTACACGGAGTGCAATGTCAATTTAGTGACTCATTTTGATGTTGACCTAATACTGAAACTAACCTGCATTAAATTAATGGCATTGTGCAACTTGACCTCGCTTCCTGTTACGTTTTTCTGGATAAATGAGACTATAATATCGGTATAAGCGTTACTGCTGAGCATAACCCTGGGTCCTGGGTTCGTTTTTCTCCTCAGAATTTTTTTTATTGTGTTATGCAGGAGACGTCTCGTGCTGTCTTCGAAAATAGTAAACAAAAAAGTAGTAAAGTAGTAGCATTGACCACCACTATTACTTCAGCCGGCATGTATTAAATTAATTATTTATAAGACTCGATTGTGTCACGATATCCATAAACTTTAGAAAGAATAAAATTTTAATAAATAAAGTCACTTTGGCAATTGCACGGATTTGAACCCACAACCTTGTGCACGAGGACTCCCAATTTATGACATCGTTCTGATAGCGTGTATCGTTAAATGAGTATAGAGACAGACTGAGGTTTTATAATATATTGAACACCATAGGAATTTAGTGATTTGCGCCTAAAAGCGGCCTAACAGTGGATGATAATAAATATATTACTGTGCTTCTTGGGGGAGCGTGACGAACTGCGCAAGTACTCCAGCACCCCAGTCCAAAGTAGCCGAAGAATACCGCGTGGTTTTAATCAGTAAGAGTCTGGCAGACCCCTTTTCCTACCCCAGGGTGGAGGACATTAACGACGATTTCGAAACACAAAAAAAAGGTACCTGAGCTCCTAACTGCCTCAGCTCCCGAGTTCCCTGAAGTGCAGCCGTGTATTCAGGTAGCAGCTGCAAAATACAAATAAGCTTAAGAATCAGGACTAATACTTCTACGAGGTATCGCAACTGTTTTGTTCAGATAATTATGTTTGATTAGCTCCCAGAGCTAGGTCTTCTGGCAGCAGAGAAGTGGTAATCGCCTCCAAACCGTTCAGTGTTTCAACAACGACTTCTATTAGGATTTACATAAAACTAATGTATTTTTAAGCTTCATTGTCACTCTTAGAACTTTTAATGTTACTTTGTCTCGGCGCAGGAGTCTTCAGTTGAGCTCGGTTGAAAGAAATGGGGTTACTCTCTCCTTAAAACATTTTTACTGTCTCGTTAGGTAAACGCTCAACCTCTATCTTCAGAGAGAATGGTGGTAAATGTCACTACCTCCGCAGGGTCTTCACAATCAGCATCCGAGTTCATGCGTTGTCTCATCATCTCCTGCTGTCTGCTCCTCTCTAGAAATCCGCGAGCTGAGTTCAGTATCTTGTCCGGGTTGGGGATCCTCAGAACGTGTTCTATGAACTCCCGAGCCGACTCTTCGTTGGATGATGGTGAATTGTAGGCCAGGCATAAAGTCACACATAGCGCCTGAAAAATAAATCTGTTTGTAGCCAACCATATCGGTCTATAATGTTTCTAAAATGTTCCCACCGGGACCTGGGACTCAGAGTGCCTTTGCTCTGTTAAATAAATTAGTAGATAATGTCGTTATTGTTTAGAAGTGTCAACCATATCGTAGCATACCATTCAATGCCATTATACCTATGTGTACCGTACATTCCGTATAGAATGTAACTACCTACATAATATATGTACCTACGTCATTTATAATTTTCATTTAGATGTATTTGATAGGCTATGTTTATGGTCGATCATTGATGCGATCACAGTCCACAAATTAGAATCAGCAGTGATATGAAATAGGCGACTGCTTCGATGTTCAATTGAATAAATACTACATAATTTTTACGAATATGACTAAATTGGTAATCAATTTCAGATACCTTATTACTAATTAAGATATTCTAGTTTGAACAAAGAATCATTTTGCTTCGTTTTGTTGATTTGAATAATCACAATTCTGTAAGTAAATCATGATGAGTGAGTGAGTGGACCCGTACATATGAAAATATACCTTACTGTAATATGTTTGTGATCTCTCCAGCATATTCGTCTCATCTCATCCACCCATACATTGTTATCATCATTGATCATCAGTCGTATTTTGCTAATACCTGGGCAGTTATAGTACAAATACGGATAAAATATTCGCTACTATTCAAACTATAGTCAATAGTCATCACATGAGGACGCTAGGTCATGGGAACACTTTATAAGTAATGATATCCACTTAAATCGAATTAACGTTCAGTCCATATCTACTAAATCATGCACGCTCTGAGCTAGACATCAAACTATTTGCTTTTAATTATGAAACTCTTCGATCCAACAAATTGAGAGATATGTTGTGAAAAGTTTGTATGTGTATTTAAAACTGATTGTTTATGCTCATGGGGCACCCAAATAGTTGGTAATTAACCCTCACATTCTTTGCAAAAGCAAGAGGAAAAATCTGTCACCAGAAATATGTATGAAAGTATATTGGGCAATTATTGCAGAGGCTGCACCGGAAATACGGAACGAACGTGTGCCTGGGTGGTCAGATTTGGCGTTATGAGTATTATTACGGAGGAAAAACGATGAGATGACGTGTCAGCGAGTCACAAATAAGAGTTTATTCAGCTGATTAGTCGAGAGCACGACCGGCGCGAGCTCTGATTGGCAGCCATTTGTGGACATCTCGGCTACCGCTACACTATGCAGGACCCCAGAGGTTGCAAACATTGTTGCACATTCGGTAACTTCGCGGTATTTGATTTTTATTGCGAGTTATTGCAACTAAGGTAAAAATTAGGTTTCAAAAGTTAAAGGCAAGTTATTTACTCAGAATAACAGAAAACGCCAACTTCTTTGTAATGCTGTATCCTCTTTATAGAGTTTTTTCAAGAAACAACATCAATATCGGTAAAGGATATAGGAAACCTCACTGTATTCTGTCTGGGCACTAGAGCTTTGTTCCACCAAAACCAACTACTTACCTAAGTTTTTATGATATTCAGTTTTACGAACAGATTTCAGTCTCAAACATTAGATACAATATCCATTTCTATAATGCTAATAATAAGACGATAGAAAACTCAATGGCCTCTAATGTCCACGTAATACTATAAGTTTCAAAATGTTAAAAACCGACTAAAATATTTATATCGGGGAATCAAAGAGACTGTTGGTCGAGCCCTGCGGTCACAACTTTGGCCCGTGGCTGTACATGTCGGTCGCATTACGGACAATAGCATGCCTACGAGATGACACCTTGCTTGTGTTTTTGTTATTATTGACTACGAACTTTGTTTATGTGAGAAAGTTTAGGATTTCTAATTTTGAGCTAAAATTAGTGGTTGATTCACGCTGAAGACTTTTGTGCTGAATTTCACAAGATATCCCATGTCGGCGGAAATAGTTAATTTTTTACCCTCTCCGCTTAAAGGGTAAGTTTTGTTTTGGTATATTATTAATAAGATATGCTGTTTCTGTAAATTATATCCAAATATTGTTGTCAGAAGTTGGCTTTGGAGCAAGCGCGTTTGTTATTCTTCGCCAAATTATTTTGACTTGTCATAACCCGCATTTAAAGATTTTACGTTTTATTGAACAGACCCACGTGTGGCGCTTCTTTGATAATATATTCTATTACACGTAGATGTCATCGGAGTAGAATATAATAATAGCAAAACGTCATTTGGCCTTTACAACGGGCACACAATACATTTGATAGTGGTACAAAAGACCGCTAGTTTTTAAACACGATGAATTGAATGGTGTTATGTCCTATTCTGGTCCAATGAGGAGGGACCTCATATCCTGCAAAATATAATAAACGAAGGGGTACCAGTCGCACTTCGTGACATCTAAATTTAGCATCCATTATACTGCCAAAATCGATGTTGAATTGAGATGAAAAAAAACCGTCAAACGTAGTTGTAGTGTAAGCATTTCGTGTAGAAAAAATAAATAAAAGATAATGTAAAAAAAATAATCAAAAATCTACATTAAGAAGTTTACTATAACTTAATTGCGTAGCACCACAAAAGTATTTTTATTATGTCTAAGTATAATAATTACCTCGCAAGTGTTTGTTTACTTAAAAATCATTTATCAAGCTTGTAGGAACATAATATAGCTTTTTTGATTATAATTATATCTAAGTCTCTTGTTCCTTGCGACAAGATTAGTTTATGTTTCACTCATTAATAGCTGAGATGTTTGGATGACCACAGATTTCTGATTATAAACTGTTATAGTTACCGCGTGAAGCGAAGCTGGGTGTAAGTTATTAGCTTGGCAGATTCTCAGTGGACTGGACATCAGTCACATTTAATTGGTTAGTCAGAATAGATACTTTTTGATTCATAACTTATTAAAAGGCGATATTTCCACGCAGGTTGCCGAGTTCACAAAGTAAGTGGTTTTTATAAATTGCGTACGGGTAAGAGAACAATAAGTATTACTCTGACATAATATACCATACTACCCACATGACGTACTTTTTCCCGATAAGAAGCTTCACGCTAAGATACGCTTATTTCATTAGGTATGTATTGGTTTTCTTGACGTTTGAAACTACGTATGTACAAGTATTATGGTCGTAAACCGTTTCATAACTTCTTTATAGGTGAGAAGTCTTGTTCTGTGATTTAGTTTCACAGTTTTTTTAAGTGAGAGCAGTTTGCTGGTGTTATTATAAGTGAAAAAGTGACGATTCGGTACAAAAAATGGGACGTCTACTCAGAAGGTAGATATCGAAATGTTTTATTAGTTTTGTTTTCGTTAATAAGCATATTTTAAACACAATTGAATTTCAACTTACTGCAGTTAAAATGCCTAGAATTTTATGATGTGTTATGGAATTATTAAATTAAGTTTAGTAAAGTCATAAAGACCGGATTAAATCGTTTTTAATAGATTTATTTCTACTCTGAGTCTAGTGACGACCTGCAATAGTTTCGTGGAAATCTTAAATATTATAGATACGAGAGATAGGAGCCTATACCAAACACAACAATGATAGGTAATTGATTCAGATTCACTCTTTCTGATTGATGCAGATGGACTGCTCAACAATAAGAAAACTAGTGTCAATTTAGGTCACTGTATGATTGAATACCTTTTATATCTACTTCCATATTCCTTACAAACTAGAACGCAACGTGAGCTATTATTTATAGATGAAGTGACACAAGCACTATATCAGCTTCGGTCCGTTGTTACACGTTTTTGACCCGAAAAGCTTATATACGAAAATATAGGGGCACCCGGGATGAGGATCAGGCTATGTCGGACGTAGACTTTTTTTGTGCTAATTAAGCGTTCTCTTGACCTCAATCACGCCTGATGGAATGCGATGGATGAGGTCTTTGATGGAACTAGTGTGCCCAGGAGATGCCTGTTCACTCTTGCTTTGAAGACAGGCGGGTTAAATGTGGGAGGGAACACAATATGGATAAGATGGTATATACAATAGTGCATTTCGGCTTTTAGTTGATAGCTAAAGTTAACTTTTTATGAGAATGGGAAGCTACGACAAAAAAAAATAATGTGTAAAAACATTTTTTAAATTTCAAGAACCCTACTTTTAAAATTTTCTCTTTTTAACCGACTTGCAAAAGGAGCGGGTTATCAATTCGTCTCATTTTATTTTTTATTTTTCCATATCACGGAGTTATTAACCTGTAATTGCATGATTTATTTGTATAATATGTCATAGTGAAAGTGAAATGTCTGTGTTCTTTTTATGAGAATAAACTCTTATAACCGAAATAGAGATTTGTGCAACTGATTGACTACATTTATAGGCACTCTGTTCATATTACAATGATTGATTTAAGATAAAACACGATTGATTTTAGATAAATCACATTTACACTTACATAGGAGTGCAACATAATCGGCCTATAACGTAACCCTCTTCTGGTACGCCTGGCACACAGACCCCAGGTCCTCTCTGTGAAATAATACACCACAAGGGCCCATTTTGGGTTCATGTTTGTAAGTACCTAGCTTCTGCTCACGGGCCCGCCGCTTCGCTCGTGTTATGTTCGAAATTATTTCACGAATACGCTTTAAATATAATCTTTACCTCATATTGGTAAGAAATAATATAAATAATATCTTCGAATTTTTTTGCTTAGCGAGCGAAATCGACAGTTACCTACTAACTCTCAAAATAAGTTATTATCGTTCTTACGTGTCATCGTTAAATGAACTTAGTAAGCAGTACGTGTTGGTACCTATTTGAATAAAAGTCTTCTTTCCAGCACCCGCAAAGCGGAGATGCGACGGAGACACCGTGGCACCTTCCGCATGGAGTCTGTACCAGAAGTCGGAGGGTTATTCAAAATGACGCACCTAGGAGACGGGTATGTTAAATTCCATAACTTTTTCTTTGATTTGAGCTACACGATTACTGACAAATGCAGTTACTGGTCAGTTCCAATCAAATCTGTGTGCTTCGTTCCTCAAAATGCCATCTGGATGGTAAACTAAGATTATAGGTAAGTCAGGACTTTAAAAGGGACTGTCCTCTGAATTTGTTTGGGCATTTCTTTTCAGAGTAATCGAAGAGGAAACACCGATCCTGTTTAGTTTTACATAATTCAGTTTTGACGTGTAAAAATAACGGATATAATTATTATACATATATCATCTAAGTCTCTTCTTCGTGGTATACTGATGGAAAAATCTCGCACGAGACAACGCGTGACAATAAACTCATTCATTTCATCTATTCTCAGAAGTTAACTGTTTGACCTCAGACACCACAGTATATTTCTACACATAATGATATAATTTTTCTTTTTATAATATTTTTGAATTTCCTATCATAGCAACTAAGCAGACAGCTAACTTGTAGGTTCGATGTTTTAAGGTTCTTTGTAGATGCTATTTAATTTCCTACTTCATTTGGTTTACGTTTTCATTAGACTTTTGAATAAATAGACTTATTGTAAAAATCAATCACGTACTAATTCTTCTGTTGCCAGAATTTTATTTTAAACGCAAAATTGAGGTCAGTAGGTGGACAAAATTAGGTTTCTACCGTATGTTTGGCTTGCGCTCGCGTAGAAAATACTAAGCTATTACATAACGTAATATTTGCAGTTTGGAATATCATTTCATTATACTGTTTAAGTTCATAGTTTTTCAATACATTTATGAAAAAAATAAATATAATAACGGACTGGTAATAAAGACGCGACATCTATTGAATAGCGGATAAAGTATCTAATGAAGAATCTGCCGGTAACACAATGTATTTCAAAAATATTCAAACAAATGTCTCCACGATCCTGCACCTGCATTCCCCAACCTAGACCTATAAACTGCAGTCAGTATTATCTAGTTAGATTTGTACTTGGCCTGGTCTCTAGACCTTAACCTGTCATTCCTAATAATGATCAATTCGCTAGTTCCCGTCTTTCGGATAAGTCAGGTCAGGGTCTACATAACAAGCAGTTCAATGCTCATAGGCGCAAGGAAATGATTGGCCATTTTGTTTATGAAATTAGGAGTAGTTTAGTAGTATTATTATTTATGGATAACGACATATTTATTTCCTCCTTGTGAAAACTAAGCAGCTAGCATAGCAAAAGCACGTAGACTGAGTGGACACAAAATAAATTATTTAAAATAGTTTTTACGTTACCTTAATGATGAGATGCCTGAGTGTCATCTTGAACGCGATTCTTTTCTCCCGGAGATGTGTGATGGTAGTAACCGATGAACAACTGTCGGTTTTATGAATGATTTCGCCAGTCGGAAACTCTTTTTATATCACGAATTATCTTAATCCTTACCAACAGTCCAAGTGTTTTAATTAAAATCGGCGTCCAGGTAAAGCTTTGCGATGAGAATAGTATGGATGGCTCGCTATTTTCTATTTACTGGAATATAGAGTAATGACATTTTATTATTATTTATCATTTTATTCTCTCGTCACAAAGCTGACTTAAAGTTAATGTGTACAAAAAATGACCTGTAGTCACCAGACTCCTTCCACAATGCCTGTAGAACTATAACAGGATAAACTTAGTGACCCACGTATGGGCTCCATTTGCGCTCGTTTAAACTTACCGTAGTGCCGTAGATCGGATCATTATCATACGTGGTTCGGTTTATTTGTTTATTTTCAAAATGATGTCGTAGTTTAGGTGTCTGTCTGTCCGTCCGCATCTCACAGGCATTTTACTCCGAGACTGTTGGCACCACACGATTGAAATTCGGAGAAACTGTCTTCTATGAACCGCTACAAATTAACGTGAAAATTATAAAAAATAAAAATAGGGGTGGCTATCCATACATGTAAATGAGAGTTGAAAAAAAAACAAGGTTATTTTAAAAAAACATTGTTTTTTTTTTATTTTTATGATTTTTTTTTCTTAGTTTGCTAAGACTCTTAGCAAACTAAGTAGTAAACAGATTAAAAAAAAAAACCACACCGATCAACAAGCTGTTTATTTTTTTAACAATTAAATTTCACAGTATAAAATAGAAAACTAAATAAACAGAACAAAATTATAGTGGACAAAATTACCTATCCAAACGGACAGAGTTTCTCGTAGCATGTTGACTCCACGGAAAAAAGGGCTGAAATGAGTCGTGCAGCGGCTTAAATAGCCGCGTGGTGGCTGCTATCTGACATCCCCTCCCTGCAACGGATTGACAATGACTTTTCCGCTAACTATACTATATAATTATAACTGTGTCTCTGCATGTAAATACTGGAAGCCGACCCCAACATAATTGGGAAAAGTCTAGGCAGATGATTTATAAGATTCCGTATTTTCAGATATTGTACAACGTTTCTGAAATCAGCAAGCTTCTATGCTTGTCTTCTGCATTTTACATTTAAGCTCTTGAATTTTTTTTTGAAGGTTAAGGTAATGCACAGTCACGAGAAATGAAATGTATACACTTCGAAAACTCCAAAAGCAGTTTTCTCGTGAAATAACGCTTTCTACTTTGAGAAAAGACCTATTTCAGAAAGGTACTGTAATAGTACTTTGCAAGACATAGCTTCCAAAAGGTTTCGTGAAAAGGTAAAACGTTATTAATACAAGAAAATCACTTTTATAAGTTGCTCGTATTTACATTTCATTGCTTGTCACTGTACTATGGTTCATAATTCTAGCTGACCCAACAGACATTGTCCTATCTGTTTCGTGTACGCCCAGTTCTATTTCATTGAATACCCTAAATCGAATTGATAGACTCACAAATGCACTAGACCTGAGGAATTAAACAATTAATTTTTTTTTTTTTAATTAAGACTAGATAGGTCTAACTTTGAGAAAGAGGTCAATCGTCGAATTCGACTCGGCTGGGCAGCGTTCGGGAAGTTACGTGGTATCTTCTCGTCCAACTTACCGCAGTGTCTCAAGACGAAAGTCTATGACCAGTGTGTTTTGCCAGTGATTACATACGGGACCGAAACGTGGTCGCTCACAATGGGCCTCATCAGAAGGCTTAAAGTCACCCAAAGGGCAATGGAGAGAGCTATGCTCGGAGTTTCCTTGCGTGATCAAATCAGAAATGTGAACATCCGCAAGAGAACCAAGGTTACCGACGTAGCCCGAAGAATAGTCAAAGTTAAGTGGCAGTGGGCAGTGCACATTGCTCGCAGAACGGATGGCCGATGGGGCCGAAAAGTTCTGGAGTGGCGACCGCGAACCGGAAGACGCTGCGTTGGAAGGCCTCCCACTAGGTGTACCGATCACCTGGTGAAGGTTGCAGGGATCCTCTGGATGCGAGTCGCTCGGGACCGGTCAATGTGGCGACACTTGGGGGAGGCCTATGTCCAGCAGTGGACGTCTTTCGGCTGAAATGATGATGATGATGATGATGAAACTAAGACTGAATTCTTAAGTACATACTTAGTTTATAGGCAATAACATTTTTGACTTATTTTTTTTGTACCAGCCGTTGATAGTTTGCGAATAGGATATTGAAAATTAATTTGACTAATTTCTTCTTTTTTTTTTCAACTTTTATTATAAATAGAAATATTTTTACTAAACCGTTCAAATAACTTAATTATATTTACATTATATACAGACTACAAATAGAACTAAACTAAAGATAAAAAAAAAAGACTAAAAGGATTTTTTTTTACTAATTATTTAAAGAATTTAATATTATTTAGAATATTATACAGGGTGTAAACGAACCCTTCACGTAGTCGTCAACCAAGCAGTATGTATATCAAACTAAGTAACTTTACGCAAGTAATATTACTGGGAAACGACTTTTTTTTGGAGAGAAAAATCACGTTTTACAAACATTGTTCTGATGGATGGATTGAATAGTACGGGGGTCGTGGATTTGTTTACAGTAAAAACATTACAATTTAAAAGTTATTAGAAAAAAAAAAACTTGTGAAAAAGTTGGAACTTTGACCTTTGAACATCTCCGTAATTAGAAGGTGCCCAGGTCTGGTCTACAACAAAAAGATAATCGCAATGACGGAGAGAATTAACGCCTTTTAGCTTCGTAAGGGTCTTGTAACAACCTTTATATACAGGGTGGACCGACGTTAAAACGGTTACCACGTATTCAGTACATATTTTGAACCTCCCACTGACCCCCCCCCCCCCCCACCAAAGACATTTTTCGTCAGTTTAAAAAAAACGGCTTTTTCCTACAAAACTGCAATATCTACACGGTCAAATATAAAATCATCAAGTTCCATTCATTCTGTTCTGGCTTTGTTTTTAAATTGAATACGTGGTAACTGTTTTAGCGTTGGTGTCCGTTCCACCTTGTATATTACATTACACACTCCAAGATGATTTTGTAGTGTTACTCTTCATCCTTTTCTATGTACGTAGGTATGTTGTTATTTTCGGAACACTAAGGTCATGACTATTACAAGAGTACTTATTTAGTATTTTGTGATATCCTGCTTCGATTTTGATGAGACATCATCATCATTTTCTTGCCCTTATCCCAATTCATTTGGGGTCGGCGCAGCATGTCTTCTTCTTCCATACTTCTCTATTACTCGTCATCTCACCAGACACCTCCTTTCTTGCCATATCATTCTTTACACAGTCCATCCATCGTTTTGATGAGACTTAAATACTTAATTATTGATTAGAAGGTCCTGTCAGTTAATTGTATCATTCATCGATGGGTAAGTAAATGGCGAAGATGAGAAAACAATAAAAGCATGTAATGAGGTGTAAACTATCTCATATAAATTTCTCATTTTACTCATATGGAAATTCGTCAATTGCTACTGCCGAAGATGATAATGAAATTTCGCTTTGGTTCAAAATCACTTTTAGAAAGTAAATAAATAACTATTTAGAATCTTCTGTTCGAATTCTTGTTTTTAAATCTAAACAAATAAAAAAAAACCAAAGATACACAGGTAAAAACTTAGTCCCATCCACATTTTCCAACGACAGCAAAAAGTTAATTTTCTATATTAGTCGTCAGTTTTAACAACAGAGAGATTACAAAGATAACACTGGGATACTCTCTGATTATTCCCGACTATTGTCAATCACACTAAAATGTCAGCCTCTGATAATAATTCAATCTGCGTCATTAAGGACATCAAACAAAAGAAGCGTACATTTACATAGACTTACCTTTTTAGACAGTAGCAACGGTTTCTTTTGTTAGAACTCTCATTATGATAATGGAAATAGGCATAAGGAGGTGGAAAAGGAGGAGGGCCTTTTTTGGACGGATTTTGTGACCGGCTTATCTTAAATGTTTCTAATACATCTGTCAAGCTTTTTGTAGATTGCTTTACTTTTATTTTAAGAGGAGCTCGTGGCTAAATAATAACAGCTGCTCGGGTCGATCTTTAGGATAAGCCGTGCTTGCCTAGGTTGGATGGGTGACCGCCTATTACATACCGTGTTTCCTCCGTGCCACGGAAAGCACGTTAAGTCGTCGGTCCCGGCTATCATTTGTACATCTGTGACAGTCGTCAGGTAATCAGTGGCCCAAAAAGTCTGACAACCACTCTTAACTTAGGGGTATCATATTACCCAGTATTAACTGGGTTGTGGAGGTCAGATAGGTAGTCGCTCAGTGTAAAATACTGGTATTCAGCTGCATTCGGTTAGACTGGAAGCCGACCCCAATATAATTGGGAAAAGGCTAGGCAAATGATGCTTTACTTTTATTTTAAGGAGGTTCATTAATGATTCCGTGCTTAGGTAATGTTCTTTACAGTGGCTAAAAAAATCTGTAAACTTGTGCGTCCTTCATGAACATGCAGGTGCAATTTTGAGGTGGGGCAGTAAGGGCAGATACCTAACCGTTGTAGCTACGAAAACGATCTTAAAAGACAACCATAACTTTTTAAGAAAATTCTCTCAGCATTCACAGATTTTGGAAAAAATGCACAGTCAACAAGGTAGGAATCGTACGAAGGGATGACACATGCGCACTGGAAAAAAATAACCTGGAATCCGAATCCCGAAATCCTTGTGTACAACTACGCACCAACCTCGGGTAGGCTTAAAAGTCGAAACAACTTTTTATGCTCTACAGAAGCCATCCAGGGATCCCCCACACATGGTAGACACATGGTAGTAGCAGGGACAGTGGGTTTATAGTCGGTTAGAGTCCGATATAACCCTCGAGCGTTTGCCCCATGAGGATGTTCCAACCCACTAAAAGAAATAAGGAGACACCACCAACACTAAGAAGCAAAATGTGGGAAGAGAAGTACCCACCGCCTCCCGACTTTGTCCAACCTATGAAACACTTATCTCCCGGACATGACTTGCAGTGGCCTATATGGAAGGCACTCAATCGATTGCGGATCTAAGTAAGCCGTTGCAAACACAGTTAGGCGAAAATGGGGGATAAAAGATCCTACCGACACTCAGCGTGGATGCGGTGCTCCCAGCCAGACCATGGCCCACTTGCTGGAATGTTCTATACATATGTCCGTACAACTGCAGACGACCTAAAATGCTACAGATGCCACGATTAACGTGGATTTCTACAAGGTGCGCCCATGACATTTAATGAGTCGTACCACCGCCATCAGTACGAAAGAAAAAGCAAGAAAATAGCCAATGTTCACAAAAAACTGTTTTTGAAGTCAAGCGAACCTGTTGCTACCTGCCTTTACTGCTCCATCTCAAAATACCACCCTGTATAAAAAAGGAGAAAAAAAGTGACCTTGACTATAGTGTAACGTTTATTTATTTACAAGCTTTGATTTCATTAAAAAACAAAAAAAACTGAGAATGCACCTATTTGACCACCATTTTTTTTTCTATTTTACTGCATCCACTTACCCAGTGCCCGTTTTCACTAATAATCGGCGACACTTAAATGCCCGGCCTAAATAAAAGCGCACATTTTTTGCACTGCGAACAATATTTTGGCAAATCTTAAACGTAAAGTTAAAAAATAAAATGAGATAATTGTAATTAGTTTAGAACATAATTAATTAGATATCAATCCTAGGATCTTTTCCGTTCTTTTGTACTTAGTTATGCGAGAGAGCAGCGGTGGCCCAGTGGTGGAGACTCCGACTTTCGAGCCGTAAGTCGTGGGTTCGAACCCAGCCAGGTGCATTACTTTGTGTAATTTATTTTATCACCACTGCTCTCAAAACGGTGAAGGGAAACATCGTAAGGAAACCGGCATGTCCAAGAACCAAAAATTCGAAGACATGTGACATCTACCAACCCGCACTGGGCCCGCGTGGTGGATTATAACCCATTCCCTCTCATAGAGAGGAGGCCTTCGTCCCAGCAGTGGGAACATTAATAGGCTGATTATGCTTATGCTATGCAATAATTTCGTTTTAAAAGATAAATTGTCTCATTTGCAGAAACATGCCAGGCGATATTATTTCTCCTGGAGCACAAGGAGTATTTAGACAGGTAACTATAACTATGTATATTCTTATCTTGAGTAAACAATTTTATCCGTTCTTTTTTCCTTCCTAGACTCTAGCAGTTTATGTAGATAATATGATAGTTGTACCACCAACAAATTGCGATACTTTTTGTTGTATGGAAACAGCAACCTATGACGTCACTAATTTACCAACTCAAATTAACTGCTCGACTGTTATTGATTTCAAACCTAATTAAAATCCACTCTTTCAGATTTTTATTTTTCTTTTATGTATTTACGTAAGCACTACAGACACAAGTAACTACAAATGCTCCATTATTTCACAAGGGCTGCGGCCTACGCCGTAGCACTTGTCGTAGCAAGAGCCTACACCGCCCCCGCAGGCACCGTTTCCAGTTTCTACAAATACGAACTATGATCAACGATTACAGTCCTTATACATTTTATTTACCTGTGCTTTGTATCATAGTTTAAACTAAATCATCTGCCTAGCCTTTTCCCAACTATGTTAGGGTCGGCTTCCAGTCTACCATACCAATATTTTACATGGAGCAAATGCCTATCTAACCCTTACAACCCAGTTAGTACTAGGTAATACGATACCCCTTGGTAAGACTGGTTGTTAGACTTTTTGGGCCACTGACTATCTGTAACGGTTGTCAAAAATCTACAAATGACAGCCGGGACCAACAGCTAAATGTGCTTTCCGAGGCACCGAGGAAACTCGGTATGTAATGAGTGGACACCCTTCCACAGACCAACCTAGGCAAGCACGGCTTAACCTAAAGATCGATCCGAGCTGCTGTTATCACTTAGCCACGAGCTCCTCCATTGTATAAACTACAGTGATCTTTATATTCGTTGGAATAAAGTTGCAGTTCGTTTGCTGCTATTGTCAAGTCTAGCAAAATGATAGTGTTCTTTAAACGCTGAGTAACCTAGCTAAAAACATTAGCATCTCTTGGGCGCCTGCAAAGTAAAAATAAATGAGGTATTATTAATCTAGCGAATAAAAAAATAACAGATGATGACGCTGTACACAATCTAAACTGGGTGACCAAATGGGTTAGGTTAGCTAGAACTGTGACCAACCACGTGAGAATTGAGATGGTCGCAGTAACCAAGTTCGGGCACCCCGACCATATGGGTTAGGTTACGTTAGAACTGTGACGAAAACCGTGCGAGCTGAGCAACCGAAGCGAGCATCTATGGTTGCATAAAATTTCTATTTTCAAGTCGTCATCTTCACAATTTTTAGACGCTCTAAGTTATTTTGATACTTTAAATTAGAATTGATGTATTCGCATTTAAATACATAGGCAGTGATAGCCTAGTAGTACCTTCGGACAGACAAGTCATAGGTCTAAAGTTCGAGCCCAAGACATGCACCTCTGATTTTTCGGATTCATGTGCGTAGGTATTGTATTTTAGGAGGCGTGATGACTTTATTATATAGAGGAGCTCGTGGCTAAATAATAACAACCGCTCGGGTCGATCTTTAGGTTAAGCCGTGCTTACCTAGGTTGGTCTGTGGATGGGTGACCGCCCATTACATACCCAGTTTCCTCCGTGCCTCGGAAAGCACGTTAAGCCGTTAGTCCCGGCTGTCATCTGTAGATCTTTGACAGTCGTTACAGGTAGTCAGTGGCCCAAAAAGTCAGACAACTAGTCTTACCAAGGGGTATCGTATTATTACCCAGTACTAACTGGGTTGTGGAGGTCAGATAGGCAGTCGCTCCATGTAAAATACTGGTATTCTGCTGCATCTGGTTAGACTGGAAGCCGACCCCAACATAGTTGGGAAAAGGCTAGGCAGATGATGATGATGACTTTATTATATAATAAATAAATAAATAAAATCTTAAAATTAAATAAAATACGCGATGACTCCTGTTTTAGACGTACACACTTAGGTTCTATGTGATCGGTGTAGCCATAGTATTTATACACATACTGAATATATAAAAACGTATGTATTGTACACGAAACCTAATAATGTACCTATGTATTGTGGTGAGAAATAAATCTTTATCTTATCTTTATCTTTGTATGATTATACATATGTATGCCTGTGTGCATCTAAATTTTACAACATTCCTCCACTTAAAAAAATAAATAATGGTAGTATCATTGCAATATAAAAATGAATAAAAAATTAATTTAATTTAAATATTTAAATCACTAATCCTTATAAAACGGCATACCTCCTCTAATTACTGACAATACAATACGCAAGTTATGGTAACAATAACATAATGAGTTGGACAATTTGCGAACGTTACATAAAGTTAAAATCCTCGTGAAGGGTGTGTTTACACCGTGTATAATTACGTACATAATATTAGCTTCTGTCCGAAATTTCGTCTTCTCGGACGAGGATACTAAGCAAAAGAATATAGGTTATAAACTAGGTAGTGTGGTCTGTGTGCCAAACATCCAAATCTGTTCACTTGGTTTTTGCGTGATTGAGTTACAAACATCCAAACCTCTTATCATACAAGGATTCACATATTTTATAATATTGGCATTCATTCTTTATTTATTTCTAACAAATCAATTACCTATATTCTTAAACATTCCTTACAAAACACAAAATAAAAAAAATAAAAACATTTAAAAATATATTGGCTTGGATACTGCACGGGGCCGGTCAATGTGGCGGCACTTGGGGGAGGCCTATATCCAGCAGTGGATGTCTTTCGGCTGAAATTATGATGATAATTAAAGTACCGTAAAAATGTACCACGTACCTATCAATAATAATGCATCTGGTATGATCTACGCCTCTGCCTAACTCTTCGGGGATTACCGACATGTTCTTATGTTTATAGTAATAAACAATAACCCTACTTTTTACCGTATACTGTTAAACGGAGTACCTACTGAGGCCCTAGCACGAGTGCACGGTGTAAACGTAACGTAGGTAATACGTCGATTTTTTAATCAAACGACTTAGCGTTACCGCTCCAGCGTCGCAGCGTACGGGCTACGTATTGCGTGTGGCATGTCACTGTGTAAGAAGATAGATTTAGAAAATAAATCTTCATGACTCACGTTGGCGTTTGAGGGACACAGCTAAATGGAAAATATGGCAGCCATAAATCAGTTGTGAATGATCCTAATTGCAAAGGATATAAAAGGAATAATAGGAGATGGGCTCGTGTTAAAACTTAAGTAACTCTTACCAAGGTCGGTTCGTGGATGGGTAAACATCCACAGTTGCTTGATTACTAAGTTGTGAATAGGCAGTCACTCCATGTAATACCTATACTGGTATTCAGCTGTATCCGGTTAGAATGGAGGCCGACCACAACAATGTTGAGAAAAGGCTTTCATCTACATAAGTAGGTAGAGTGATTTTTATCCTATATGGGAAATCTTATTGATCATGGACGGAGAACGTTCGAGGATCATGTCCACTGGTTATGTTAGACTTCTACCGAATTAAACACCACGCTCCCATGAGTCGGGGGTCGCACATGTACTTGCAACCCTTGGCTAGCTGTGCTGGTATAGTATGTATCTACCGTATACAGGACCGTCACCTGGGTCACCACCAGAGGGCTCCAGCTTAGCACTGCTGCAGTACCTACCTATGCTGTCATCATCATTGTTGTGGGACACAGAACAATGATGGAAAACAGGTGCTCTCGGCGACGTGCAGGCCTTTATTTCCAAAAAAAACATGTCCAGTATACATAAACATCAGCAGAGAGCGCTGAGAGTGCCGTACTGTACCAGAGGTGCCTTCTCAATTACAAAATCTTACCACCAGTATACTCCCATCTAGGTTATGACGTCCATTTTATTTACAGGCAAATTGTAATCACTAATTGCATTTTCGTACTAGAAACTATAAGAGATGTTTTGAAAATGGAACAGTAACAATAAATATTAATAAGACTAAAAAAAATAGTTGTACTATTTCATTTTCATTACTACGTATTGTAGAATATGCCATCTGTTATGTAGTAGTTGTAAACTTTTTGACGCTGGCCTCAAAAAGTTGTAAAAACAAAATCATAGATGACGTGAGAGCGGAATTTTGAAATCGCCGTTTTAAAAAAAAAAATCATCTCCCCTAACTCATTGACGCTAATAAAAATGCTTTTGCTACAAATCAATTATTTTGATACCTATGTTAACTTAGTTGACTTTGCGGTTTACAGAAATCATTCGGGGCATGCGATCGTCAGAAAACCGCATTGTCGTCATATGCGCGAGCCGCTCGCCTGTCGATCGGAACAGCCGCGGCTGGAATCGGAAATTTATTCACTCGCAAAATGGCGACTGCTGCTGCAAACAGTGTGTGTCCATGGCCCAATAGTCAAAGAGATTATGAATTACGAGATGTTATTGGTAAGTTTTTTATTAAACTATTTAATAATTTGACTATTGTTTAATCTTTGTGTTGTGTTAATATTCTTAGAAACCTCATTCAAGGTGACTGCTTGTATTTGTGTCCGTCTGTCAAATTCCATATGATCACGAAATGTCAATGATCTCCATCGAGATTTCTGATTTTAGCCTAGATTTATATAAGTATAATACCAAAGGCCCCACTGAGAACAGCTGTGAACATTAAAATGCCTGTAACAGCTGGCAAATTATCTAGCTTACCTACAAAATGTTAGTGTTTATTAGAAAAATGCCGAATGCCGCCACGAAGTTGAGTATTTAATGTTGATTACAGGTGTTGGGGCTACGGCCGTCGTTCACGCGGCTTACTGTGAACCGCGGGGTGAGAAATGTGCCATAAAACGTATTAACTTAGAGAAATGGAATACATCAATGGATGAATTATTGAAAGAAATACAGGTAAATAGATATTTTTTATGTATTAAATTGGAAAATTGTGTGGAACTTATCTTATCCTCATGTATAAGTGTAGCTATGTATAATATTTTTGATTGCCTTTTCCAGGCTATGTCAAGCTGTAACCATGAAAATGTAGTGACATACTACACTAGTTTTGTAGTACACGATGAACTGTGGCTGGTCCTCAGGCTCCTTGAAGGTGACCATTTTGTTATTAATTATTTGTACAACTTATAGCTAAAAACTTTTAACAGTTGTTTAAAAATACTTCTACATAGTTTGTCAAATGCAACAGGAAATATACCCACTGACATAGACAGTTTTACCTGTTATGTATTTGTAGGCCACTATAATATACATTTTATTTATTACTTCAACTTTGAAAATGATGTTAAGTTACATTAGTTGTTGATTATCAATGCAACACCAATACTCTATAAATGTGTCTGCCAAAAAAAATGTTCAAAGGCATAATGTACTTTGATTTCTGTAAACTAACGTTGTTGATAATGTTATTTTAGATTTGTCTCGTCTTCTACCTGGAACAACCTGGAATACATAATATAAGATTCTGTATAAAAATATTTCAGGAGGCAGTTTGCTTGATGTGATAAAACACAAGATGAAAGTAGCAAACTGCAAGCATGGTGTATTTGACGAGGCAACAATTGCCACGGTTCTCAAAGAGGTCCTTCGAGGATTAGAATATTTTCATAGTAATGGACAAATTCACAGGTATACATGAAATATTTAGTTGAAGCCCAAAGCAGCAGAGTTTTGTGTTCATTCTAGGTTTTTTTTTTACAATGGTTACCTATTCTGTAGATTCTGTGCCTTTATTGTGATGCAAATTCATTTAGTATTTTAATGCCATTGCCATTTGTTGTCTGCATGTTTTAAATTTAGTGCTATTTTACAAGCTTTTATTTAGTTTCAGTAATCAAATCTTGCATGTTAAATTTGATCCACTTCCCAGTTTCTGATTGAGCTGAAAATTTGCAGATAATTTCCAAATTAAGACACTTAAAACGAAAAATTTTTAAAATGAATTTTCTCTGATTACACTAGTCTTACTTTGAAGGGTACAAGATTTTTAAATAATATCAAACTAATACAATTTTGTTAATAAATAATATCAAATTGTTAAAGCTTATTGTTGTCATGATTCTCATTTTTTTAGGGTTCCTTAGTCAAATGGCAAAAACGGAACCCTTATAATTTCGTCATGACCATCTCCCTGTCTGAGCGCATCGTCAATGCTGCCGCGTGCTATTTCACTACCGCTCGGTTTCTCGTTCTAGCAAATGTTGGTTCTGAGTGACAGAAAAGCATAGGAGCAGGAAAATGCGATTGTGTGCTGATAGATGTGGTTTAACCCTAAATGTTCATCTCGGCTATGAACAAAACCTTTCACTGTGTGTGACCCTACTCATGAGTATTAAAAAAAAACTTCTTATGTTTATATTTGTGTCAGCGTTTTTGTTTGCCATTTTGCAGATTAGTTTAAATGTCATGTATGCTTGCTGTATTTTGTTGCTAAATAAAGTAATGCTTTGCGAATCATTTAATTGCTGTGCGTGCAATAATATGTCCAGTAGAGTATCTGCATAATATAATTCTGTGAACTAGGTACTACCTATATTAAGTTTCGATGTTGTTGTTCAGCTCAAGTTACGGTCAGTTGCTATAACTAGATCACCAATAATATTAATGCTTGCATTTCAAACCGCGAAAGACACCAATAATATTTGATGATGTGGTAAAATATTGCATATGTTTTCTATTTACAATTTGGCATGTGTTGAATGTAGTCAAAATGCGTTTTTTTTGTGTTGCCTGAAATATAATTGCTGTTCTGCTCATAGACAAACACAATTATCCAAGAAATTTTGTTGTCGATAGTCACAATATCATTCTTTTCACAGGGATATAAAGGCTGGAAATATTTTGTTAGGAGAAGATGGTACAGTACAAATAGCTGATTTTGGCGTATCAGCGTGGCTGGCCACCGGCAGAGATATATCCAGACAAAAAGTTAGACATACATTTGTTGGCACGCCATGTTGGATGGCCCCAGAAGTCATGGAACAAGTGAGAGTTGTATGATTCTATCACTACTAATACCCTTCTGTTCTGTTTTTTTTTTGTTTTACTAACACTTAGATATTCAATGAAATCATTTATCAGTAGCCATTGACAAATAGCAGATATTTAGACCTCACTGCTCCTATAACTGCCCACTATGATGGTTCAAATTGAAAAACCCACCGTAAAGTTAATAGTTTCAGAGGACATAATGAGAATAATGTAATAAAACCCAACCGTCACATCAGAGTCATTAACGCGCAAATCTCTGTTTGTTAGGGATTACATAGAACTGCTTATCATTGTGATATGGAAACTAAATATCTGAACTGTGCGATGGTGTCATATTGCTTTACGAAATACAATATTGTGGCAGGTCTGATTTAATTCGCTTTTTGAGTGTGTGTGATCACCTAGTTTTTCTAAACTTTTCATCGTCATACAGATTATTTAGCAGAGTTTATGTGCAACTATGCACATAAAACATACATAAATAACAGAAAAATAGAAAAAATCTTGAAAGTAATGCAGAGTATGAATTCAAAGTAGGCTTTTAGATTTGCACCAAATATACCCAAAAAGCAATTATTACACCAGCCAATAAATTTCAGGACCATGGATACGATTTTAAAGCCGACATCTGGTCTTTTGGGATAACTGCAATAGAAATGGCCACGGGGACGGCCCCATATCACAAATACCCTCCGATGAAAGTGTTAATGCTGACGTTACAGAATGACCCACCTAATTTGGACACTGGTAAGGTGAAAAGCTCTTGAAATCTTAGTTGTAGAATAGTGATAAAAGATACCTGTCTTTGTGTAAGAGGTTATCTCAGCAGTACTACTGCATTCCTGCCCCTATTGCATGAGTGGTTTCCTGACACTTGGTGCAAGACTATGGGCATAGGTTTGACTTATCATAGTTCCAAACATTGGACAGCTATTCAAAAGTCACAGCCTGTTAAACATAAATATCACTGCCTTACACCGACAGCCGAAAGTTAGTCCCAATCACCCAAAAAATATAAATTATAATCTAATAATTAGAATGCTATTCAAATGATACTAATCGAAAACAATCTAGTCTAGGCCTTCATAATTGGTACTTTATTATGACCAAGACAAGCAATATAAGGGTCAAAAAAATCTGAATAACTACATAGTAATGAGTATGTTGTTAAAACAGTTATATGACATTACTCATATCAGACCAGTGTGGCAATAATTTATATTACAAAGGTACTTGTTACAGGCCTGTAACATTGTTCGCTCAATGTCACATACTGGTACTTACATTATAAAAATGTTGTATCCTTATACATAAAAGATAAATTCTATTTAATATTTATATTATTTATCACAGAATTTTCCTTTAACTCGCATACTTCAACGTTTTTATTTGCAGGCGCTGATGAGAAAGAGCAGTACAAAGCTTATGGAAAAACCTTTAGGAAAATGATTTTAGATTGTTTGCAGAAAGATCCGTCGAAAAGGCCAACGGCTACAGAGTTACTTAAACATCCATTCTTTAAGAAGGCCAAGGACAGAAAATATTTAACACAAACTCTAGTAGCTATTGGTCCTAGTATGGAAACTAGGGTGCATAAGGTAAATTATGTGCTTCACATTATTATCATTTTTAATGCTGGGAATCGGAAAGGCAGTGGTATACCTAATAGTATACTTACATTTCCCCAGTTATGTTTAAGTCCCATGTAATAAGGGGCGAGTCTGTTGTCATGAACCAAGATAAATTGGGATAGATTTCTTATAAATCACTACATCAAGTGGTCTGGAGAGAGATCTTTCCTAGTATTGATCAATCTGGTTCAAGATAGCATTACAACAGCTGAGTTTTGTTATTGACAGATTCCATTGCGCTTAGTTTTGACATTATATACGTGTAATCACACGAATTCCACATGCGTTTCCAAATAACTGCAGTGCAGAGGCATCCTGGGTTAATGTTTTTGTTAGTTTTGCAATATATATATAATATGTAGCAAGCGGCGTTCTATAGTGAGTAAAACCGTGATTTTCACATGTAATAAAACATTGATTGACCTAATATACTCTCACAGACGACTGGCATTGTTTTTGGTATGCGGAGCGTGTAGATAGGGCGTAAAATATTATTTCAGATAAATAAACAAACTACATTTTCTTCAGCTTTAAAATATATATATACACAAACATATATATAAACCTAACAAACACATAACGCATTTCAGGCGAGTAAACATTCAAAGGGCGCGTCAGGCAAGCTGCACCGCACGGTAACCGGCGAGTGGGTGTGGAGTGAGGAAGACGAGGAATCAGCTGTGGAAGCGCCGGAATCTGATGATGAGCCGTCCTACAGCGAGGACAAGCGGCCTATGAACCAGCTACAGAGGGCCGACTCCAGCGGCAGTGATAATGAGGGCCATGAGGTGAGACTAAGAAACATAAACATTAAATCTATTAAGTGTAGTCACGAAAGAAAGAAACGATGGATGAACTGGATGACATGGTTAGAAAAGAGGTGACTGCAGAGATAACGAGTAATAGAGAAGTATGGAAGAAGAAGATACGCTGAACCAATCCCGAATAATTTAGCGTAAAGGCAGGCTTGATGGTGTGTATAGACCGACCGCTTTAATGAGTCCTCGCCCGCGGGGTACAGGGGCGCGGAGGTACGACGACAAATGACATGTGCACTGGACATTTCTTAACATATGTGATGTCATAGTGGTTAACGGTGAACAAGTGGTGATGTTTTATTAGACAATTGATTGATGACGGTACAAAATTTTAATGAAACAACTATAAAGTATGTAGGTAACTATAGTAGATTATACAACAAGTGGAAAAAAGAGAATTTGATTCGAGGGACTAAGTTGGATCCCGAGACCAGCGAAGGATTCTAGAGTAGAATCCCGAGCGTAGCAAGGGATTCTAGAGTTGAATCCTGAGCGGAGCAAGGAATACAAGAATCGAGATTATTTTTTTATTCACGAGTTTTGTTCTCTAATATTTACCATTGACTGCGAGAAAATAAATAGAAGTATAGTATAGTATTTATATTTCTTGTGGGTTAATAATAACAGCCATTCTGGTCTGTGGATGGGTGACCACTAATTCATTACATACCGAGTTTCGTCCGTGCCTCGGAAAGTACCGACAGCCGTTGGACCGGCTGTCTTTTGTAGTTCTTTGACAGTCGTTACAGGAAGTCAGTGGCCCGAAAGTCTGCCAACCAGTTTTACCAAGGGTTAACAGTTAGTACTGGGCCCATCCAGTACTAACTGGGTTGTGTTCTGGGTCAGATAGGCAGTTGTTTCATATCATCATCATCATCATCA
The DNA here is from genome assembly GCA_963576755.1 of Noctua janthina. NCBI lineage: Eukaryota > Metazoa > Arthropoda > Insecta > Lepidoptera > Noctuidae > Noctua > Noctua janthina. The sequence goes on along the minus strand of OY755050.1, from coordinate 13,374,458 downwards.
TCAGCCTATAGCAGTCCACTGCTAAACATAGGCCTCCTCAATCGCACGCCACTCAACTCGATTCCTAGCTCATCCAGCTACTACCAGCCACCCTGTGAAGATCGTCACTCCACCAGATGATTTTAATTTAGATAGACTAGTACTGTGCCCGTTTTAATTTAATGTCGTAGTTCCAGATCCCCATTGCATAATCGGTAATATAATAAGACAACAAAGGATTAAAAAATAAAGTAATAATAATAAAATCTTTATTAACAGGTGATTGTTAGTAACATCAGTGTAGCTCTGGCTCTTGTACTAGGATTCCCTGTATCACAAGAGCCAGACCTCTCAATTCACAGGGAACATAAAGGGTGTAAATTGACCCTTAACATAATAAACGAAAGGAACTTGTTCTCCCCGTCACTGCGATCTTTTTTTTTTAGACCATTCCTGGGAACCTTCTAGTTACGGAGATATTGGGGGTCAAAGTTCCAACATTTTCACAAGTTTTTTTTTGAACACATGTTTTTAATGTAAGATTTTTACTTTACAAACCTCCACGACCCTAGTACTATTCATTCCATTCATCAGCACAATTCTATGAGTGCTTTCCATCGATCAAACCGTGATTGACCACCCAAAAAAAAAGTCTATTCCCAGCAATATTTTTTGCGTAAAGTTACTTAGTTTAATGTACAGAATGCTTGGTTGACGGATATGTGAAGGGTCTGTTTACACCCGGTATAAAAAAAGATAAAAAAAATAAAATAGGATGCACTGTAAGATATGGCATGCATTAAAAGTGTTTACAAACATAAAATATAAAAGAGAGTGAAAAAAAAGTGAATTTAAAATTGGAGTATACATTTTAAAAATTAAGTTAGTTTACGTACCACTCACTGCGTCCTGAGAAAAGTGTGGGTAAGTGTGACTGAGGTGAGTGTGTGTGTGTGTAATGTGAGGGCGTGTTTGTATGTGTGATGTGAGGGTTTTAGTGTGTGTGTGAAAGTGATAGGGTGTCATGTAACGCTGCCGAATAGCTTTTCTGATTCGTTTTAATCGTATTTTTCTAGCCAGTCAATAATAGTTTTTTTGAATTGAAAGTTATTAAGTTTCATAAGTTTTTGTATCCCCTTTTCATGACCGATTTTGTTGTAAAGACGTGGGGCAATATAGTGGTAGTGTTTAGTCGCAAAAATGCTCTTGGTACCTTGGACTGGGCACCTGACAATTCTCTTGGATGAGATAGGCATACTTGGGATGGCGTATCGGTGGTACCTTCGCAGGCATTCGTAAAAAAAAATTCTTGCGGACGCTGAGTACTTTGGCTTTTCCGTATACCTCGGTTGTGGGCTTCCGGTATTTCAGTGATAAAAGTACTTTTAGTACGGCACGCTGAGCCCGCTCCAGCTCGATCATGTGGGTCTTGCCTGACAAGACACAATGGCATAAGGCTTTATATGTTTGCAACAGAAGTTTCAGACTAGCAACATGTCTCAGGGTTTTAATAAATATAAACATTAAAAATTTATAAGTAGTGAAATTAGAACAATTTTCAAAATTTAGTGTTAAATTCTTGTTGGCACGTTTTTTTTATTTTTTGTTCATAATTCGTGCCTGTTCCAAATTTAAAATGTTTTTATTCAGGTAGTCACGCGGCTAACTGCTGAAAGGTCACGGCGCGCGCGAATTTCATGCGGCTGTAGTGTTAACATTGAATGAGTATAAAAAAAAATGTTTTTTTGGGAAAGTTGTTTGTTATCATGAGTACAATTACGTGTATTAGTATCGGTCACTAATTATCAGTCACCCTATACTATACACCGTGACTTTTTAGTCGTCTTACAAAGGTCGTCCACTCAATGTACCCGACATAAAATAGCTCTAGGCGCGATTTTTTTTTATCTTCCGTAATAGGTACAAAGAAAAATAATAATAAAAAATTAGAATAAAATTATGAAACATCTTGTTAATGATGTTTACGCGTCAAACGGGAGAACTTATACCTACCCAGCACTCGAGTCCAGTAGATCATCGCTCGCAACAGGGTGTTTTAAATGCGTCATGCGTCATAATCCTGAATAATATTTTCTATTCTTCAATTATTAAAATCTCATAAATACCTATTTTTTTTATGAATATTTAGTATTCATTGGTTACATGAAGTGGGCTGTCGTTGTAAGACGACTAAAAAGTCACGGTGTATACTACCACTGAATTTTTTCACACACCCAAACATAACCATTTAGTTGGTAGAAATGTTAAGTTGTAAGCTGTTTGATCATGAGCGGATCATTCAGAGTGTGTCTAGTGGTGGTGTGAAGGTGAGAACAAGATAAGATTATTACGGTGATAAGGAAACGAAAGAAATATAGCTTCAGATTTTAATCTATTAATTCCGATGATGAACTGCATTATAGTGATGAGCGGCCTATTAAACAGCTACAGAAGGCTAAATGCCTGAAAAGCGTATTTCATCCAAATAAACGAAAATCGTTTCCTAAAATTCGAGCAAAGCTCAATAAAACTTTTTTTTTTTACAGGAGCCACCCAAGCCACCGAAACCTGCACCACCTCTACAGGAACAGCCTGGATTGAATAATTTCGGGGTGAAATCTGTTGATGTAGAACCACCCGTTATCAACTTAGTATTACGATTAAGGTGGGTAACATAATGTAACCTATTTATATATGAATAGTTGTGAATGGATCTTTCGGCGCATGGCCTTACTCGGAACTAAAGGGCCATCTTGTTTATTCAATAAAATTTCTTTTTAAACTAGATTTGTGTTCAGCTACACTTTCTATATTTGTTCTAAAACATTAATATTAATTAATATTACAATTAAAAAGTCATTCTGTTACTTTCTCGCGCCTTGACGATTGCGTGGATGTAGATGAAATTCAAAATGGATCAGGTCATTGGGTACGTTATATCCCGGTCCCGTGGGATAATTCCCGCCGCGGGCAAAAGCTAGTAATCAATGTGCGATCGATGACTGTAATCCGCCTGCATGGCAGGACTACAATGAATCGATTTGAAAAAAACAAGGTTTCACAAGACGGCTCCTTACCAGTTCAATTATAGTTTTGGATAGGCTATGTGAAAAAATATGACGCTAATAGAAATTTACTTATGGGATGACCACACTGACGACTAATAGAGAAGTTTGTCAGAATTGGTAGTGATAAGGGCAGGAAAATGATGATGGGTTTCCAACGCACCTAATCTGTCTATCTAAACTATATTTGACGAATGTTACAGGAATTCCCGTCGCGAGCTAAACGACATACGTTTCGAGTACATCGTAGGCAAGGACACGGCCGAGGGCATCGCGCTGGAGCTAGTCGGCGCAGGTCTGGTGGACCCGCAAGACTCCGTGCCCATATCTCTCAACCTCGCCAAGTTGCTGGACGCGCAGGTCGCGCTGTTCACTGCTGTCCCGCCCCCCACCGCTATCCCACCCCCCACCGCTATCCCGCCCCCCACCTCTGTCCCGCCCCCAACCTCTGTCCCGCTCCCCACCGCTGTTCCGCCACCCACCGCTGTCCCGGGCCCCACCGCGGTCCCGCCGCCCAAAGCGGTTACATTCCACTTGGTAAGAATTCTTCTGCATATATTCTGCACCCGCATCCCATGCGCGGTTCGCTTTAGTTTGCACCGAGCTGAATATCATAAAATATATCACTTTATATTATTGGGTTCGATCCAGGTTACATGTTATTGCGTTATATCAAAGGGAATTTCTAAGTCAAATCTTGGAAACTTGACTTGCCAGTGAAAACTAGTGAGACGTAGGTTTACTAATTCACCTCTGCCTAAGCCGAATGCAGACATTCGTTATGTAATCCAAGCAAATCGTATAGACCTGCCTCAAGCTAGGTAAAGTAATGATCTTTGCAGGATCAGGGCGGATGAAAAAACTGAGAATCGAGTGGAATGGCATGCGGTCGGAGAGGCTTTACTTCAGCAGTGGGCTGATATCTATCGGTCGATGATGATTGATGGGTCTCTTAGAGTCACGCATCAGCCGCTTTCACGATCACATTTTATTTTATTTTATCAAATGAGGCGACAATACCAGTTTTTTTTTTTAATTTTTAGTCTGTTGCAAATAGCAAGAGAATATTAAAAGCGAATCATATTGCTCCCAATATTATGAACTGTTTTTGGTATAAATAGTTTTATTTTGATTGTTTCTATTACAGAACTCGGTTGGGCCCAATGAGGACTTCGATGAAAAAGCACTGATAGGATTTGCGCAAATATCAATAATTGAGTAAGGATATCAGGGTTAAACAATATCGTGTAAGAGGCATTGTGATGGGTGGCCGGCGTCTAGCTAAAAGTACTTGGATTTGTGTATGGTGCTAAATTGTGAAGGCTTCATAAAATGACGGTAATTTAATTTCCATTTGAATATTTATTTAAAATTGGCCATTTATTTTCCATCGAGCCAAAGAATTTTAGTCTTAAAACTTAATTGACGTTTTGATGAGTAGTTGGTAAGATATTTGTTGTTTTGTTACTTCGAATATGCGTTTGCATATTGGTAAAGTTGAAATTGTTTTATTGATTTATAATTATGACTGTATGAGTGAGTCGCCGTTTAAGCCACGAAAGTCCGTAAATTCTGAATATTTTTAGGACTAGTTATTAATTTTACCGTACATATCTTCACGTGTTCCTTGCAACGTCGATTTAAAAGCACCATTCTGTATTTGATATTCAACTGGTTTAATTATGTAAAATAATAACAACAAGCGTTTGAAAATAACATGAAACACCCGTCTTATCCGATTATAACCATAGTTAATAGTAGAAACTCTGTCTTCATTATTTGGTTTTCAAAAAAATTACACATAATGTACAAAAAGTAATTACTGAAAACTATACGTGCACATGTGCACAGAGTGCAGCGGAGCGCCGCATCATTTTATCTATATCTATCATACGGTTTCAACAAATGGTATAAAATTTATCATATGGTTTCAACAAATGGTATAAAATTGATTTAGTACTCTAGCCATTTGCAAAACAAAGATGGTTTTTGGAGTAGGAATTTACACCATAAATTAAAATGACCTAATGCCAACTGAAAGAAGAAGGTTAGAAGAATACAGAAAAACACACATTTAATATTTAGCACTTTTGTATTTTTATGAATAATGATCTGAACATTGAAATGTAATTTTAAGTTAGTCCAGTGGTGGTCAAATTAAATAACATTTATTTACATTCCTTCGTTATCGTTGCTACTTAATACATTTTAGTTATAGAGGCTTATTATCAAAGATAATTATTAAGATAATTGGTAAACACGATATTAAAGTGCAATTAATTATGTTTAATATGAAAATATTATTTTTTTTCTACTTATTTACGGATTAACTCAGTTGTTTTGAAAAATATGGCTAAAGAGACAGTAAAACGATGCTTGTGATTATCTCCTTTATGGCAATAATCAAGGTTCAGTAAAACTATTTTATTGTAATGTAAACTATCAGTATTATTTTTCACTTGAATTTGTGAACTTTCTCAGGTATCATAGTCGACCAAAATAATAAACTGGTTTCGCTCTTTCTTAAAAATCGTTCTTGTTATGTCTCGTTTAGAAAAGTTCCTACATTTATGTTACGCTCACCACTGTAATAGTAGTATATTAATATATCGGTAGTCTGTATTCTGCATTCTGTATTACTTATCAATTTTTATTAGAGCGCACGATCCAATAAAGGGTGTAACAAGACACTTAACGTAGCCGAAAGGCACTTGTTCTCCTCGTCATTGCAATTATTATTCTTTTGTTCTAGACCATACCTGAAAACCTTCTAGTAACGGAGATAGTGGGGTCAAAGTTACAACTTTTTAAAACCTTTTTTTTAATGCAAGTTTCTTAATTTTAACACATCCACGACTCCCATACTATTCAATCCATCCAACAGCACAATGTTTTGAGTGCGTTACATTTAATCCTACCGTAAAACGTGATATCTCACCCCAAAAAAAAAGTCGTTTCCCAGCAATATTTTTTACGTAAAGTTACTTAGTTTGATGTACATAATGGTTGGTTGACGGCTTCGTTAAGGGTCCGTTTACACCCTGTATGTCATGTTCTAATATCTGCACACTAATTATGTTAGGATGTAAACTACCGAATTAAAATTGCTTTTTGGGAGAAATTATGGGATGCTAAAAAAATAGCAAACTATCCTATAGTCGGTATCTAGTGTGTCCTTTGTTTTCACGGGTAGAGCTCTGTCGTGGTGGCGCGGGCGCCATATCGATGCATGAGCAGTCTTTTATGAGGTACATGATCTAAAGAAACGTTAGATTTCAGTGACAATTTTGCACCTTGTGTAACTCGTATCTTATTATTGATATAATGTACCGGCAATATATTTATAAGTGCAGTATTAAAACGCAAATTAAGGAACTAAAACAACCATATTGGGAAGTAGGAATTACTATATTTACTAAAAATAAAAGAGATCTAACAGAATCGGCCCTCTTGGCCTGCTAAGAATTTATTATGAATCGTCTCGTAAAAGTAAATACGTGATTTTTAAGTATTATTTTGTACGACCTATTATTATTGTATGGTTTATTGAAATATATAATATCAGGTGTACTTGCAAATTTGCATATACAGGGTTTAAAAGAAATATATTTTTGTTATGTTAAGTTTGCTTTTGGTAATGTTTATTTCAATATTCAAAAATTGATCTTTGATAAGTACCAAGCGCAGAACAGTAAAAATGGTTAGAAAGGATTTCGATTGTTATTTATATTGAGCCCGCTGACGCCAGTCGCACACATAAAAATGACAAGTCATTTGTTCACTACACAGAACATTAATCAGCCTAAAATATCATTTCCAATTGAGACCTCCATTTCTTTTCCGGTTTCAAAAGAAATACTGATACATTTACTACATACAGATAATTACAAAAAATATTTTATTGTAGTACCGAGCTCACTGACGGTCGACCTCTTGTTTTACCCTTAGGCCTACGCCACACTTGACGGAAATTCCGTTGCGTATCTTCCGCGTCGGAACGCCAATACATGTTATTGCAAATAAATGGTATCAGGACACTAGCGCGAAAGACATTTGCGCGAAGGACACTTGCGCGAATCCACATGCGCGAAAATACATATGCGCGCATGGACTTTTGGGCGATTAGACTTTTGCGCGAATGGACCTTTGGGCGTAAAGATAGTTGCGCGCATAGACACTTGAGCGAATGGACTTATGCGCGAACGGACATTTACGCACAAAGACACATGCGCGAAAGGACTTATGCGCGAATGGTTAGGTTAGCTGTAGAGTAAACATAACACTGAGGTTCTTCTAAATCGGAATCGATTGATTAACCTTTTTTGTACAAAGTAACAAGAATGTTCTGTACATCAATATACATTTGTCATAATAGACATTAAAACAACTGAATGACCTTAAAAATCGACATTAATGAAACCCAAAAGCTTGAAAAGAGAGTAAAATTATTTTGTTAAAAATCGATATTGTAAATCGATTAAACAATAATTATATCTGGCAACACTATTCATGGTAGATACGAAAAAATAATTTGACATGTCTCTCGGGCAGTGTTGCCACTTCTCTCGCTCTATCTCATTGAAAATAAGAAATAATATGATGTTATGTTTACTCTACAGATTAACCGTAGCCAGTCGCGAGTAAATCTAGTCGCGGAAGTATTCTTTTGCGCAAAAGTTCATTCGCGCAAGTGTCTATTCGCGCAAGTGTCTCTGCGCGCATGTGTCTATGCGCGTAAGTGTCTATGGGCGCAAAAGTTCATTCGCGCAAAAGTCTAATCGCCCAAAAGTCCATGCGCGCATATGTCTTTTCGCGCAAGTGGGTTCGCGGAAGTGTCCTTCGCGCATATGTCTTTCGCGCAAATGTCCCAGATCCCAAATAAATGACTAATAACGGGCAAACTACGCGGATGATCGGTTGTTCCGTCGCGGACCGCTCGCCCTCTGCATCTGTTCCGGATTTACCGCAACGGAAGTTTGGTGTCGGAATTTCCGTCAATTGTGGCGTAGGCCTTGTTCCCTGAGTAATTAGGTTGAAAAGTGGCCGACCGTCTGTCGAGCTCGTTAGTACACAAGAAATAAAGAAAATTATTAATAGGATTATTTGGAACGTTTCTACATTAGTGAGTGTGCCCAACACTCTCATCTGGTACAACTGCACTGTGCCCGTCGATTGCTCGATGTTCTTGAAGCTGGATACGGTATACATTACTCATGCATCGCGATCGTGATTGTGAGTGTAATCCGAATTGTATGTTAAACTGATTTTACGTAATTTTTTGAATTATTAAAAAAAATTAAGTAAAAAGAAAATACCCATTTTGTTAGACTTGGCTTCTTGCGCTACAAGTTATTGGTATTTTAGCCTGGCTGTGCACTTCTTCAAAATACTCGAGACGACTAATGCGAGCTTTTGCGAGTTGCGTTGAAGTTATGAGCGTTTGCTCAAAACTCGGGCTCGCCTGCCTCGCCACATAGCGTTTCTAAGCCTTTTTACTGTTCTTTGGCTCCAATATAAAGCAATCTTAATTCAGAATTCCAGTATTAAATAATGAACATTCTCGCTGAATAAATTAGTAATTAGTTAAATTAGTCAATTATCGTTTCTCATTCATTGATTCTGTCCATATACGATATCAGTTCACCTTATTCCTATTATATTATTTATATAATTAGTATCTTGTGCCCCTAGCTGCAACTTGACAATTTAGATAAAGCCTGTACCTTATCCATATAGGATAGATGTGTTTAGGATGTGCCATCGATGACGACGACGAATAGTACAGTCATCACTAATAGTGATGACTGTACTATTTTAATACAAGTTCGCGCGAGGGGCACTGCTTCGGTGTAGCTTATTAAGAGATTGTTAAATGTATGTGCACTAAGGACTTGACCAGACCTGTTCACACGGATTAGTATTTTCGCATTGTGACTCAGAAATATCTTTCACTAGTGTAAGGAATGTTTTCTGAGCCACAGAAAAGGATATAGATATTGCTTTAGCAATGTTGAAGCTTCCAACAAAACAACTCGAGATTGTGAATGAGCACGGGCACGCTTGCAAGTGTTCTTTCTCACTCTAGTAAAGAGGTCATATATAGAAGGAGTTTCTGGAAAATGCGAATGGTAGACAAGTCTGGTCCAGCCCTAAATAGGCCTAATAGGCCTTATGTGTTAGAGGTAAATTGCATCAATTAGATCGGAAACGGTGATTTGATAACATTGCGTGAGACGAAGACTGTTTGAACAAATTGACTGAAGACATGAAGTGTTGTTTGGTGATATGATCAATAGGTGTACGATTTGAGTAAGCCGCGAATGCACAGCCATTGTAACTGTAGGACGGAAACAAAAAGCATAAAAATATGTTTTGTTATATGGCTCTCAGTGAAGATGGAAGTTTCACTGCATTGAGTAACGTATGTAAGTTGGCTGATTAGGAGCTAGTCCCAGTAATTTGAAAATTACGGAAATCCGGTTACAGTCAATAGCTACACAGTTCCCAATGATATGGTTTTTCTACACGCTTTCTTATTTAGAGGCAGAATAGATAGTAAGCCATTTTGAAGTATGTACGAAGTCATTTGACTTACCTATATCTTAATGAATTGGTGTTGTGTATTATCATATCGTATTACTAGTAGTAGTTATTGCTGCTTTATAAAGTATCCTTACACTTTTCATCTACACGCTAAATTAATTGTCGTCCATTGCTAATTTTATTATAAATAATAATTAGTAGTTTTTATTTCTACGTTATATAACGTGCTCATTTATTATATAACTATTTAAATTCAGGATCAACTGGTACGTCCACGTTAAAATTAGAATTTAATAAAAGGCAGTAAAATGTGACAAAATCTGTGTTTACATAAACACTGTCTACTCATTAAAAACATATTATTTGAAGCGTCAAATACATCGCCTCTAATAAAAAAAAAAAAAATAAGAGTTTGCTTATTCTGTAAACTTCTGCCGTTGCCCTCGGAGAAAACGGGCGTAATTTTAGTTATGGCAAGTAGTCTTCTTTTATTCGCCGAAAGATTCCAGAGCTCATAGTCTAAATAAAAATCTTTATCTCATTTCTGTTTACTAATGACGCTTAAAATTTCCAGATATAAATGCGCGATGTTGTGCCTTGCTATCTCTGCTTGGACTATAATAATATTAGATAAAACTAACCCCGCTATGCATGACTCATGAGCTCGTGACGAATACGATAATTAGATATTTGATATGATGACGCAATCTCTACAGAATCCCTTCATGGAGATGAATAGCTGTTGTTTGACACAACAACTATTCACATTAACACTCACAACTGACATTCATAGTTACGTTACATAATCTAAATATTTATATTTGCGACGTTAGTTCCAAAGAGTGATCGTCAAAATGGGCCTCAAATCATAAAATAACATTTGAGATATATTTTTATAATTTATTCCGTTGGTCTTATGTTCCGATCTCATTGAAAATTGCCCATTGTCCTTTATGTCTAGTAAATATTACCAATTACTTATTTCACAATTGGTTTAATAATTAAACTCATCAGAAATCGTAAACGCGTTCAGTCATTGCTATTTATATAAAAAAAAACTTTTTTTTATTGTTATCTTGAGTACGACAGTGCGATAACGTCATGTTTTTTGTCCTTGAACTTTTCTTAGTTATGGCCTAATCGAAAATATTGAAAAGAGGTTTAACTTTAAACAACTTTGTTCTACACTAAAATCAATGGGAAGCCCTGAGACCTCACCCTAGTTTGTCTGTCAGTATAATTAAAATTTTGGGCCAGACTGAACTTTTTGCTACCGAAGTAGTAGTAGAAGAGTAATTGTGTATTATTTTCTCATGAGTTACCCTGAACTTTCCTATAAACCAATATACATCAACTATACTTTTATAAGGTCTCCTATATCGAATAATAAGTCTCATAAATACAAATCATTCCCGTCCATCTACCTAAAAGGGGTTACGGCGGGGGGGGGGGGAGCTTTCTTTACTTCTTTACTAATATTAATCACACAAGTAGACAGTATTCGTTAAAGTTTAAATTGGAGTTTTACCTTTGATTATAGCTTAGTGTCCGAGTCGCACGAAATTGACTCGCTCGAATCTAATCGACTACCTACACTTAAAACTATGTAAAGCTTTACCCGTATAGGGGTTTTAATCGGGTTATTTTTTATGGTTTAGTGAAAAAGCTAGAGAAAAGGTTAACCCGTATTAGTGGGATTAATCAGCCTTTAATAACCGGTTCACGCACAGACTTCATTATTTTACAGAAAATTGTGCAAGGTAGTGACGAAATTAGCCCGCGCTCGCGTTGTGTCTTTCATTCTGATTAATCAGCAATGTTTAAATGGTTAACCCATATATCATAGGGGTTAACCCGTATAATGATTAATCAAACATGGGTTATAGGTCTAACCAGTTAACCTTTTAATCGATTCTTGATGTTGAAAGGCGGCCATTTACCCGATTCGAGCTAGTTTACTTCGTGCGTCTTACCACGTCGCCTTAATCATTAACTAATGTCACATGTACCTACAAGTGAGCGAATAGACGTAGTGGGGAATCCCCGCATTTATTTTTATAGGAGAGTAAAATGAGACCATCAGCTAGCTAATAAACTAAACTTTATATATTTGTAATGGTGATTGATAAATGATTCTAAAACTTTTGCCTTTGCATTTTATATCTATATTTCTAAGGAATAAGGTACCTATTCAACTATTTCGCAACCTGCATTATAAATGTTAATAGTAAGTGTTGTCTTTTCAGTGTGCTATATTATTCGGATTAAACAATTGATGTTTTCAAAAATGTAAAGGTAACTGTTTATCATGATAATTATGTATCTATGTGAAATTTTGATGTCAAGTCATTGCGAATATTGGTCCTAACGAGCCTCTTATTATAATTATTATAATGCCAATGTAATTATGGAATCTCTTAAATGCACATCTCTTTCATTTTCAATTTGACTTAATGATTCATGTAAGTGGTGCCTGAAATCGCACAATGTTAAGTTGATTATGTTTCTGCGTCGCATTAAATATTTCAATATCTTAACGCTTATGTAACTTACTTTATATATGTAAAATGAGCAATTACGTTATAACATACATACTACTTGCAAGTATTATATATACGGTAATTGAAAATTGGGTGCATTCCTTGAAATGGGTGATACTAGACCTATTCTTTTGTTTTTTTTCAAAAAACTGTCAAAGATATATTTCCCCAAACAACCCAGTTTGGACCCCAAATTATCGGGGTCAAAATTGTTGCAAATTAGGTCAACACCCACCCACACCCATTTCAAGGAATGCATCTAACTATCAATCACCATGTATAGCACTGATAGGGTTTTTATAGTACAAAGGAAGCTCCAATGGTACCTCCATTTGAGCTTTGTTTGTACTATTCAACAAATGTCCTGCGATATGCCTGCAGAGAAATCGCGTATTACTTTAGTACTATTACTTATTCTGTGTTTATCTCGCCAGACAATGGTTGCTTGGTCAATACGAAGTTTTATTGTATACAATCAGTATCTGTAAGTAAGTGGAGTTAGTGTGCTGAAGACAAAATTGGTTAATAAATAAACTGTAAAAAGAACCTTTTGTTTTTATTTCTTACCCACCCTACTTCGCACATATTTAACGATTTGGCAAAACAAAGAAAATAACTGTCTTTCAAACAGGTTTCTGGAATAAATGCTCTAAATGAGGGTGAAACAGTATCAAAATTCGTTGCGCAATTTAAAAGAACAACACAGGCACATAAATAGAAACGAGAATGTCGCTAGAAATCCTTATAAGCCAGGTTGCAAATGGTGTGGGTGGGCAGGTTGCAGTGGTAGAAAAAAGCAACTAACCCTATTCAGGAATAGTATCTATGTGCATATTGGATATTTTTTTATTTAGCCTACTCTGTCCCACTGCTGGGCAAAGGCCTCCTCCAATTCCTTCCGTGAATGTTTTTCTCGCACCGCTTCGAACCAGCCCTTGCGGTACGCATCTAGGTAGTCTCGCCACCGCTTCCCGGGACGGCCTCAGCGGCGCTATCCATCTCTTGGCACCCATTGTGGTGAGACTTGCACAGCCATCACTGTGCATGCAGCAGATGTGACCCTACCCGTAGGTATATAATTGATCTTACCAACGTCCACCATACGTTTTGTTTTGTTCTCTGTCAAGTTTTTAGACTTGTGTATAATGCTTATGATTGTGTGTGATGTGATTTCGAAAAAAAAAACACTTGAATGTTTGGAACATTCGAGTGATTTTTTTTTAAAATGCCGTAAAACGTTTACGCTTTTAAAGAAATTTGACAGATTGTAGTAGCTTGATTTGCTGCCGTGTGTACAATCGATTAAATTTCTAAAAATCACATGACACGACAGAATGCATGTAATTTAGTGGAACCACGATCTCCACTATAGCACAGAATACAAAATAGTACAAGACTATTGTCAAAAAAGTAGGTACAATTCAAACTTTAATGTGACTTATGTCAATATTTGTTGGTATCAGAAGGGTTAATTTTTTAAGAGGTTAGCCGGAGTACATATCTTTAGTGTGATTTTATTATTTGTCTATGGAATACTGATTGTGCCCGTGTTCAAAGGGAAGCCGGTAGGAATCGAGTTGTATAGAACCTTCGCCACTGCTTGGTATGCTTCACTGTTACAATCCAATAACGTTAGGTACATGGGTTAAAATATAGGGACTAACCATTTAAATATTAGGTATATGTACCAGGACGAAAGTCAAAGCGCCGGGCGCGGGCTAGCCCCGTCAGTTTCTTGCTTTTGATTATGTACAAAAAATAATGTCAAAAATGTGAACTGGTTATTATAGTCAGATTAACCCTATAATACGGGTCACCTTTTCGGTCCCTGGTAATTTTATCTGCGCCAAATCCTAGTGATGTAAACCAAGTACGGTCGGCTATTAGGACTATTCTCTAGTATTTGTTACTAGGGTAAATCTAATTGCGTTAAATATAATCAATCATTTCAAAACATAATCTTAAACTCATGTAAATAATCCCTGCAAGAGCTCTCATACGAGTGTATTCAAATATATCGTTCGGCCTTCGAAACCCACATAAAATAACAAACAATCGTCGTGTTTCCCTATTTACTGTTCATGAAAAAAAACCCGAGATTCTTCACGGAAAGTTTAAAAATAATTTGTAGTTAATCTATAAAACCCTGACCTGATTACTGAACGAAGGATTTTTCGCAGTGTTTTGTAAATATTTGATACAGTTCGGTAGCAAAGACGCTGAATGTGGCTGGACACCGGACGATGCGGCCACGTAGTGTAGCGAAACCTGATACCAAACAGTTCCCGGAATGATATTGCGAGTCGCATTACTTAATCTACACTGTATATAAATTGCTTAATAAAATCGTCACATGAGCGCTAGGTCACAGGTCACCCCAAGCCAGCGACAAACAAATTTGTATCAAGGTCAAGTGCGAGCTCGACCAATCAAACGGTTACCTAACAATTTTATTGTTTTCTCATGTCTTGTAATGTAAGTACACTATTTAATATCTGACACGGTTTTCCATGAACCCTGTGAAGTGCTGCAGGCTTGTTTTCAAAGCGAACGTACCGCATTCCCGCTTCTGAACAGCTTGCTCGTAAAAGGTAGTCAAAGCTTCGAACATCGCAGAAACATACAGAAGAAAATTATCTAGATAATTAGTTTTACATCACAAAACACCTACCTATGTGGGGATGAAAATGCTCACCGCATAAATCTATTAACAAAAACGTTTCATAACTGTTTATATAGCTGCATCAATCAAAACAACATACGATGGTAAATACCTCTTCATTAAAAGCGATAACCAAGCACGTGATGTGCCAAGTTTTTTTCGCGAAAGATCTTGGATTCATAAACAAACAAAATGAGGGTCGCTTTTAGGAAATTTAAGGGACGATAATAGAGTACATGATGTCAAGGAAAGTGCGAATTGGAGAGTATCGTGAAAGAAATATTTAAGAGTATATGTCCGAGTCGACTGCGTACATACATAGTACGAACTGTGCCGCGGCGATGGGGAGGCGAATTGTTTATCATTGCGGGTCTATATAAACGTGCGAGCGGACCGGCTTGCTCATACATTACCGGGATATAGCACGCTAGTATACGCACGAGAATTGTTCAAGTTCACTCAAAAATGAAGTTACTGAAAGTTATTGTGATTGCGTTGTTTGCTCTCCTGCTGGTGGCTGTCAGGGCAAGCCCGCTGCACCAGAAATTTGAAAGCATTCAAAGTAAGTTTATATTAGATGCGCTGCAAAACTATCTGAGGTGCTTTATCTCAGATTATATTTATTTGGCTCCATAAAATTGATCTCGTTTACTTGGTTTTCTGTTTTGTGCGTAAAATAAATAGCCTTGAAATCATACATTTTACCAATAATACCTAAATCCAATGCTTGCGAATTTGTTTCCCTACCTGCTGATTTTTTTTAAGTTGTGAGAATGCTTTATGGATAAATTTAATATTTACTTACGTCGAAATTAGATACTTTACATAGGTACCTAGTATAGTGATGTATGTAGTCGTGTGTAGCATAATGTAGCGCAAGAGATAGACACCTTTTGCATTTAGTGCCAGCCTTGCAAAAACAGCGGGGTCGCCTACGTCAGTACTTTTTGAATGAGTTTATGAGTTAGTCGTTAAAAAGGAAATATTGACTTACTTAAGTACTTAATTTTTTTTTAAATGTTTTATTTTTCTAGCGTTCTGTGTTATTTGTTATTAATAAGTAAATAAAAATAAGGGGGTAATAGAGTGAATTAATATCTACCTACTTGCGTGCTTGTTTCATAAAGTCGAGGAAAACTGCAATAGAAAATTGCGATCACTGATCGATTAACAGAAATATTTTGGGCAATAAAATATTACTGTTATTACTAAGTATCCCAACATAATATGGAAATAGCGATTCCGGAATTACCAAATGAAAAAAAACCAACCAACGAATAATAGTCTTATATAAAAGTATTAACAGGAAACTTAAGAAATTTCAAAATTTCAAGTTTTTATAAAGTAGGTACCTACTAAAAGATCATAGCGTTATCGATTAGGTTCCTACATTAAATACCCCTAGGGTACCCTTAGGTACTACCTAACTCACCTAATCACAACACTGTACTGTACACCGTCATCAATTTATTTGTTCTTCAAACGATAACAAAATTCACTGCCAACGCGTACTTACTATAATATATACAGATATTTACATATAATAACTAAACAGATAGCTCTACTTACGAGTATGTCCGTCCGCGTCACGTGAAATTATTTTCGAATAAACTGTGCCAGTGTTTATCACTTACTATGTTATGTACTTAAAATTTACTCGAATTGTTTATAAGTCATTTATTATATGACATCACGTGAGAACATAATTGATAACATTGAGTTATTATCGAAAATTAAAGTTCGTCATCTTGGGTAATTTGCGTGCTTGACATTCTTGGAACCGCTACAATGATAGTTAAAGATTTAGAAGACACAAACAAACATTGTGATTCAGTTTTGCAGGTAGATGTCCCTATTTTACTTGTTTTTTAATGTTACCTAAGCACTTAGAACCTATTTCGGTAACCTACATACTGCAGAGAACCTACTTAGGAATAAAACAAGACAATATTATTCTTCGAGAAAATTCTACTTCAAAACACAATTTCATCTGTATTTTCATCTGCATCAAAACAAAACAGCTGCTTTATTTATTTTTTAACAGCTTAATTAATTATTATCTACTTACCTCGCTCTTTCTTCATCCTTTTGTTCCTTTTATCTTCCACATGGTCAGACGATTTCACGATACCTAAGGATCCATAAAAAGCTCAACTATAAAATTTGGTGCAAAAATATGTCTACCTATCTACTCCCAGTTTTCGCGACGTGCATTGTTTTCGCCAAGGCAAACTTTTTTATGTAAATAGAAGATAGTGATTTTTAAACAGGTCAATGTCGACTGATTTATATGCGTTTTTATAACATCCGATGGATTTGAAATAAGCCAGAGCTGACATTGACCCGCTTGCCGAAAATAAAGTCGGATGTTATGACCGCTCTACTCTAAATAACGTTGAGTTCAGGATTCACTTTAATTTCTCTTACGTCATTGGCCGCCCGATTAGTTTCGAACGTGCGGGGCATAGAACAACACAACATCAGAGATGAAAAAAGCTTAGACTTTGCAATAACAAACGGATACATTACCAGTGATGAAAATACAGCAATTGTGCCTTTAAAATTACGAAACAAGAACTTGGTAGAACTTTACAAACCTACACTCATTTGTATATATCGAAGGTGTCAATATAAATAAACTGTGATTATTTGATATTACAATTTTGATAATAAGAGTGAAATTTATTAGGTATACTTACTAGGGCAGCCCCAAAAGTACCCGGCCTGAAGTTTAGTTGGCCTTACAAAACTAAAAACTAGAATTGCAAACCTCTTTAAAATATTATCTATTATTTGCTTCGCGTCCATAGTGAACACTGTCACTGAATTTTTAAACATGGAGAAACTTGGTCACCGGTACTTTGGGGGCGTCTGCTCCTTCATTAACTACAATAAAATATTGTGAGGCGGAGTTTAAACGAGGCTGTATGAGCTGCTAAGATGAACATCGTGGTGGTCGGACAACTGAGGTGACTACGCCAGAAATGGTGAAAAGTATCCAAAACATGATATTCAGAACATCGAAGTTCAAAGTGCGCGAACTAGCAGATAAGGTAAGGATTACAAAAATTGCTGGACACCGAATCTTTACCAAACTGGACATGAAAAAGCTGTGCCCAAAATGGCCGCCGCGCGGAGACCGTCAAAATGGAACAAAATAGAGTAGTGAAGATGTTCCAATAGAGTGTTTGGCAAAAGATCAGGGCAAAGAGGAAGAAAGTATAAATAAAAACAAACTTTTTTTTCGCGTTTTCTTAGTCAGGCGGGATATTTCTGGGGTTGTCCCCGGTACTGCTAATTTGTGTAGATTTTGTGGAGGGCTTGGGTAGGTTCTGTATTCATTTATTGCTAGTTTTCAATGAACCAGAATATAATTGCCAAATAATACAAATAAGCACAGACTTTAAACTTTCGAGTCTTGTAGCCAAGCATTGCAAATCTTAACAGTGCATTTTAGTTTAGGCATTTCATTGAAGTGTTGTCTAAGTAGTGCTAACTTTTATTATAGATTTATCTTTAAAAGATGAATGCCCACCTTCGCTAATATAAACGGGCATAGGTAATGAAATGACGTATGCCCGTTTTCCAAAGGCCTTCTTTAGAGGGACAAATCCCTCTTAATATTTATGTTTGTTTGTTTTACTATCGCGCGCTCATTTTACTAAAAGGTTTCTCTTTGATGGTATTAACAATTTTATCAGTCTGTTCTGTAAATAATGGATAATACTAATTTGATGGGTTAGAAAAATATAATGATACCTATTGTTTTTCGTAGGGATGATAATTTATAGTGGTTGTAGATTGTAGATGATTGAAAGTTTGTTTGATTTGTTTAGAAATTAAATAACTATTAATACTGGTTAGATATAAACCCCAATGCCGGGCGCGGCGTCCGCGTACAGAGTGAGGA
Source organism: Noctua janthina (assembly GCA_963576755.1). Lineage (NCBI taxonomy): Eukaryota > Metazoa > Arthropoda > Insecta > Lepidoptera > Noctuidae > Noctua > Noctua janthina. The sequence continues at coordinate 13,355,759 of OY755050.1, read as the reverse complement.
GCCTTTATATCTACATATATTCCTTTTTCATTACTTTGTGCAATGTTAATTTAAATGTTGTTAGGAGAAAGTTTGATAAAATAGTTGATACGAAAGGTTACTTATTAGATAACCTTTTGCGGATTACCGACTATAAGCTGTTTGTAACTATAATGTCTTAGTTATCTGTTTACTAATTAAAGCAACCGCTGTATATTATAATAGGTAGGTAAGGCTAAACGAGAAGGATTTAAAATTTAATCTTCATCCAACCTTGGTAGGTAATGTTTTTGTTTTGTGCCACTGAGATATTTGGGAAATCGTCGGGATGTCAGATGGTGATCGGAATATCACACCTGACACGCTAATATAATATCAACATCCCTTCCTACCTTCGGGCCCTGATCTTCAGTGTTTCAATAGAATCGTGGACAGGGCATAATGTGAGTAGGAACGCCGTTAGGTACGCTTTCACGACAAATTTTCTCATTCGTTTTTGAACTTAACCGTCAGTATTTTACGGTTTAAATTAATTTGACAGTTTGTGGTAACTTGGTGTGCTAGAGACTGAACATAAGCTAGGTATTCAGAGTGAATTTTTCAAGTGGTCGTGGATGGCCAAATCCGCCGCATGCAAAGCCCTGTTGCATGTCATTACCTACTTCCCAGAATTTAATCCTTAATAGCGACACTATCGAATGGTGTAATAATACAGTGTTTTTTTTTAACCAACGGGTTCGATTCTTGGCTAAGGATATTGATTTTCCAAAAATCCAATGATCTGCATCATGCGATTTTTTTATAATCTGCATCATCATTTAGTTTTCATCAAAATCGGGCTCGAGACTCCTTTGACTATTTATCGCCGCTCACTTGAAAAATTCACCCTGTATATTGCATTTTGTGTGTTTATCTTTTAATTTCGTGTGCAATAAAGAATTAGAAAAAAGGTTCTGCGTAGTACTTGGAACCGGGCGGAGGGCACCTGTGTAATTGAGGATGAAGCTAAAATGAGAATGTAAGGTTAGGATCGTATTAGTTGGCGTTATGTGGTTTTTACCTGTACCCATGAGAATACGGTGTGAACATATGCTTGTATGTCGTGGAGTATTACATTATATATTTTATCGTTCCAGTAATCGAACTAGAGGAGTCGTGTGTGCTACAAGGAGGTCTGTGCGTGCGCGCCGACGACTGCGAAGCCGAGAACACCCCGCTTCTGGGCTCGAGCCTCTGTCCGAAACAAAGGCATCTGGGCATCACTTGCTGCTATGTAAGTATCTACTAGTGCTGTACCGTAAAACGGGGTAAATAGAAACCCAGGGGACTGATGAACCCTGGATGTAGGGGCCAATCCTTTTCCCGCTGTTCCTCGTGCCTCTTATAAGTACGAAGAATAGCTGGTAAAACGGGATGAATAGAGACGCAGGGATGAGAGAATCGAGACAAAACTTTGAAAGGAATTTGAACGTTGATTTCACAATATGTTACCAACAAAATACTCTATTTTAAGTATATTTAATTATTAAGAGTCCTTGTTGGCAACATTCCATATTAATGGATGGATGATGTCATCTTTCACATCGTCCATCCATCATTTCTTTGGTCTTCCTTTACTCTTATAGCCATCTACGTTCATAGTTGATTTTGCAATAAACTTGGGTTCCGCGATGTAGGATTCTAATAACATCAGGTATCAGGGGCGCGTGATACATGCGCCCATAGTTTGTATGTGTCTATACTCTGCATGTAGACTGTACTTATCTACCAATCTGATCTTTTCTCGCCTTTATTCTGCAATAGGCAGAAATATATGTTGTAAGATGAATTATGAAATACAGTGATGGAAAATTGGCCTTCTTTTGCCTAAGATAGCCCTGTGCGAATCTAGGTTCAGGTAATGCGGTATGTTTTGCTCATAGACGTCAAATTAAGGAGATAACGCTTGATTCAAACTTAATTTTCCATTCTTTCATTTCTATCTCGATTAGTGGTTATCTTATGTTAGCAAAAAGTATTTTAAGTAAGTCCAAAGTCAGTTATTGAACTGACCGATGGAAAGTTCAAAAACTACATCAAACGTGTCCTTATTAAAAAAAGCGTATTACAAAATCAAGGACTACGTTGAAGATAAAGAAGTTTGGCTTTAGTTCCTTCTGCCTACCAATTTCAACATTCAATTTACACATCTTTTGCTCAGAATAGTTACAGCACTGATAATAATATTTGTGTCACTTGTTTTATTTAGTATTTTACAATATATTTTTTACCTTTGTACAGATTCTTTTTTATCGATTGTTTGTGAATGTGTGAACATTGTAGGCTTTGTAGATTCTCAACTGCTTGTTAACTTTTCTTAACTTTTTATTTTGTTCTACATTTTTTGTGTAGTAAGCAACGACTTATTGTCGGGCCCACGCTGTCCCCCTATACTTAAATACACATGCAGTATCCATGATAATATTGTAATACCAAATGATTTGAAAAGAGTAACCATGGAGTTTCTTACCGGTTTTTCTCCATAGGAAACGACTAACCCGAACCGTGCACCTTTTTGTCGACGTTTTATAAGTGCCCATCTTTGCTTATGTGAAATAAAATATTTAGATTTGATTTTAATTGAAGTAAAGTACACTTTCAAAATTTTCTTTTCTTTTCCAGCTATGAACCTGACGCGTCCGATGCAGAGCCCTTTTCTTTTACTTATAATTAATTGTTAAACTGTAACTTAATTAGTTTTAAGATATTCTAAGCTCCAGTAAGATTTTATAATTACTGTTCCGTGCTCGTACTAAATTTGGAAAAATGGAATTCCGTTGCCCCTCCGTCCGTCTGCCAGAACCTGTCTGGCAGAATATTGTTTGCTGGTATATTCTGGTACCAATAAAATTGTGCCTTAGAAGAGGTAGCCTATTGGACAAAATAATTTTCGAATAAGCACAGCAGAAAGTTAGAGTAATACCTACATTGTATTTAACGAAAAAAAAGAATTTTGAAAATTGAAATCGGTTTCAAAAGAAAATTGAGAGATGTGATAAAGTATTTAGAAGCAATGAGTATTTTTCAAAATTAATAACCGAAACAATGGTTTGATATTTTTTTTTTGTTATTTTTCGGACAAAATCCGTATACAGGGTGGCGCGTGGCGCCGATAAAACGACAATAAATTAAACTTCGTATACCTCATGACGTTCCCAGTCTGCATACTAAAATTCATTTGATTATATCTAGAAGTTTAGTCACAGAACATTATTTTTCACTTTCGGCATTTTCTAAATGATGTAGCACCGATAGGTTAACGACCCCCGCTTCGGTATAATAAACACTAAACATACATGTTGCCAACTCGATAATTCAAAAAACTTTACCAAATTCGTTCATTCAATATTTATAATTTCAATTTTTATTTTTCAATTTCGTTAACAGTTTTATGCTATTTAGTTTGTTAGATTTTTTTTTCACTTTCGGTTCTCGGATTTATTAGATAGTTAAAAAATATTCCTATGAACTAGTAATACCAGTGTTTTCATTTATTATCGTTTAATCGGTGTCACCCTGTAAGTGTAAACTAGAATTATGTCTCAGGATTGAAATTAACATTTCCTTATCGTTTCGTTAATTAACCAATTATTGTTTAATTGTTTATTTATTTTTTGTTTGGTTATAACCTAGTACCTCTTAATGTAGTAGGTATCTTTATCAGAATAATGCAAAAGGTAATACAAATTAAATGATTCGGCACGGATCACTAATTTCGCAAGTATAACTTGCACTTTCCGGTTTTTTATTTAATAAATACAAAACAAAATTATGTTAAGCTGTAATCTAGGTATTAATTTTATGACTAATTACTTAAATAAATATAAGCAAATAAAGCCGGTTTGTATTATTTAAAAAACCCTATATATTTTGCACTTTCTTTCAACTATGTAAGGGTTGGCTTCCAGCCTAAGCAGATGGAACTGAAAACCATAATTTTACAGTAAGCAACCCATACGCCCACCATGTAAATTACCCTGCTGGAGAACACGATACCCTTTGGTAAGATTTTATGTCATTTTATGTCTCTCGGGCTTGCCCATAACGATTGCCACAAACGTCCACCGGCCTTAATGTATCAGGTCGCACAGTTGTGCCAGATAATCAGTCATATTGTTAATATGGGACACAGGAGGTGTGTGTCCCAGCAGTGGGACTAGAAAAGACCAGGAGTGGGACTGAACTCTGCCTATGAGAGGGAACGGGTAGTACTTAATCCAGCACTCCATTTTGGGTTGCTAGAGGTCAAAGAGGTCATATGTTTTCGATATGCCAGTTTCTTCAAGATTTTTTCCTTCATCATTTTGAGAGACAAAATAAATTAAACAAAGTATGCCTGCCGGCTACTGTAGGCTACGGTGATGATGTTGATGGTGCGCCTGTTTTGGTTTGAACCTTCAACTCGTTACTCATGACCATTACTACTCGACACGCCACAACTACCCTTAAAATTGTGTCTTAGGGTGTTACCACAAACAATCGATCGATCATCGATGGAGGTCATCGATCGATGGTAGAATGAATTAGTCGACGTCGATCGATAGTTTTTACCACATCAATCGATCGATCGTCGATCGAGGCCATCGATCCATGGTAGAATGGATTAGTCGACGTCGATCGACAGAATGTTTAAAAGATTTTCAATATCACTGTTACTCATTCGGAAAGCACCGAAACCGCTATTTAAAATGACGTTGGGATGAAATAAGCGATCTCTAGCTCTAAAAAATGGTTTCATCCAAAGTCTTCTGCATTTGCGTCTACGTAATAGTACGACTTAACAACATCATACAGGCCAACAACAATACATCCTCTTCGGAATACATTTTGGAAGATACTGTTGCAATATAGCCGGACCGTATCCGTCGATCAACCAAATCTACCACACGGGTCGATCAACGTCGGTCGATCAATTGTTTATCGCCCGGTATTGTCGATCAACGTCGGTCGATCAATTGTTTATCGCCCGGTATTGTCGATCAGCCAAAGCTACCACACCAATCGATCTACGTCGACCGAACGTCGATCGATGGCATCGATGGACCATCGATCAATTGCTGTGGTAACACCCTAAAGCGTGGCTCTCAATGGTAAGTGATTTTACAACTGGACGTCTAGTATTCATGCACATGTAAGACCCTTCTACTAAAATTACGACTGCATTAATTGAATTGCGACTACATTTTATTTGTTAGCAGCATAGGCCTTCCCCAGAAATTGTAGCGTATAATAATTGAAACGCATTTTGTTTTACTTTCTTCCTTATAATGTCATATTGAAAAACAATTGATGAGTTTTTAATGTCATATTGAAAAACAATTGATGAGTTTTTTAAGTTTTAAGATAAAACAAAATGCCGTTTTTGTTTTTTAAATGATTATTATCATAGTTGTAGTCATAGTTGTGTCATGTCTTTTAATTACCTATAAAAATCCCTAACCCCATTGTTAACCAGGGTTGACTCATTGTTCACCACCAGGTGTTGTAGATAGTGGGTAAATTGTGCTCTTTTAAAAACCTTATTTACTCTGTTCTCCATTATTGGAGGTCAATCATTTAGTAATATTCTGGAAGCTGATTAAATAAACAATGCATCAATATAAATTTAAGTCAATCTGACTGAAAGGTTTTGAGATTTAAGCCGTCAAACAAAAGTGACTCAACGATTACCCGGTGACTCATTTATTATTCTTTTAAATTCGCCTAAAATAGTCAACGGTATAATTTTTCAGTATTATTTATTTAAAGAAGCAACTTGCCGTTATTATTATAATAGCAAGTTGCTACAGTACTAGAAGGCCGCAGCATAATTGCAGCGATCAAAATGGATTTGCATCTATCTGTACGATTGATAAATAATTGAGCTTATATTATGGCACTCATTGCTGCTTGGCCAGCCACTCTACTATTCAAAAGCAGCATTGAACGCTAACTGTCTGACCTGCATGATTGGTATAAGTGACAGCGGGCATGAGGACTATGTATGGTGGAAATAGCAATATCTAGAAGGAGAGCTTCGATTATTCGCATTGCCAATACCGGCCCAGACAATCGGCGCCTGAGCAAAGAACAACCGATCATCAGTAATATTTTAAAGCTTTTACGATACCAGTTAGGAGTTGTAGAAATCAATTGTACATGAAGCACCTTGCATTCGAAGAGTCCACGAACGATTTATTTATTTATTAAATTTAGTACGCCATAAGCCATTAACACTAAATTAAGTAATCCTTTTACTTGGTCTTCTCACAGAACCATAAACATTCTAACATTATCGTCTTTCATTCATTAACAAACAAGTCCAATCCAGGGTTGGTCTCCACGAGCGCGTTGAGGATCGTAAGGCGTCGGTATAACCATGTATAATTTTATACGCTGTTCTTATTTGGTCAAGAACGCCTAACTTTAAGGGAATTAAAATTCAAACATCTTAAAATAAACTTAGCAGGATACAATACATAGATATTGGGGTATTATAAAAGAAAATCCCGTCACCAGGTGACTATATTTATCCTCGGCGACACTCTCAGTTACCTATTCATCTTTCAAGCTCCAGTATTCCCAGTTTTGCTAATAAACTCTGTCGCATTCATGTCGCGAGTCCAATGACCTAATGAATTTATATTCATGTGAGTAGTTGTTTCCTTTTAATAGATTAATAATCCATTCAAACGAATCAATTACTTATATAATCTATCTCTAAGGTAGATTACACAATAATAACTCTGTAAATATGGTATAAATGCACGAAAACCATAGCAGCTGACACAGCTACATTGTCATAATGAAGTGCAAGTCAACGTTTGCAATTGTAATTATACGAAAGTAGTTATAAAATGATAGAAGATTAATGCTGATTCAGACCAAGAGGAGATTAGTAGAGAAAAAAAATTCATTGTTCAAAGTCACGATGGAAAAAGCTTTTTGATTTGGCAACCCCAGTTGCGCGGGAAAGCATAACAAAGATGGTGGTGCCACAATATAGATGAATAGGACAAAGGGCCAGCTCCACACAACGGGCCAAATAAGGCATACGTTCAGATAAATGATTTCAAACTAAATGACCGTTTGTAAGTACCACAAAACAGTAAATACGTTTACCGTGGAACATATTTGTTTCATGGTGTTATACAAACGATATACGAATTGTTCTGTTTTAATCGTTAAAAATGACCAGACAGAATGGTGCTTCAAATATATTTGGCTCCATACGCATACTTATAGTGCTGCCTATATTTTATTTTAAATCGTAACTACAGCTGTTATCTCGTTAATATGTCAATACGAGTATAATTTCACACCAAATAATTACCAACTACGTTCTTCTGTCAATATCATTCATGAGCGAAAAGACGCACATAACACTTTATTAGTGATGTCTAGTGCAAGCTAGGCTCACTCGTCAAAATATCTTTGTCCGGGGCTCCGGGGTTTTTATACAATAACTTTGTTAGTCTACATTTATCGATAAATTTATATATTTTATAAAATGATCAAAGTCACTATAAACAAATAAACAGATAACTATCTACCACAATCTATATTTATCCCCAAAAGTGCGCTTGCATTCGCTTGAGGTACTTTAGCCCATGACCCGAGTCTTCACCCGATGTATGTGAGGAAACCAACATGTCCTACAACCAAAAAAACGAAGATATGAGGCATGTACCAAAACGCACTGGGCACTGGGCTGGTTGTTGGTTAACCTCTAATTGACAACTGTATGTAAGTACAAGCCAAAGACTAATAAATTCATTCGTTCTTTTCAAAACTTGACTAAGTATTCCACTTTCGACAGAATTGTTTTTTTTTGTTTGCTAACAATTAAATTAAAACTCAGAGAAAATACTTTGGGCCAAAACTCGATAATTAGACCAGAAAAAATAAATAAAAAGCATGATTTCGTCAAAAGTAAGTAGATTATTCCACTTCAAAATGGCATTACCCATTTCAAATATCCATTTTTTGGACAAAATATGAGATGATGAAAGAACCTCCTCAAATAAATAAATAATAGCCCATTTCCTACTACGTAGAGGAGGCCTGTGTCCCAGCAGTCGAAACATTATCTTATATGTTGATTATCTTATATGCTTATTATCTTATATGTTGAGTAAACCTTCTACAACTAGCTTGTATGGGTACAGTAGGTACAAACGCTACCTCGCGAACGAACCGCACTAAGCTGCCCTCAGTGCTCCCTGGCCGACCGTGAGGTACGCACGCGACCCTGCCCTCGCGAAGTTCCGATCTTCCACCGCTGCAGTTATTTCGTCCCACCCGTACGCGAGAAGGGTGAGTATTACATATTAAATTTCTTTTTACTTTTTTATGCTTAGTGTTTGTTTTTTTTTCATTTGTTTTTTTGTTGAAACTTGTAGGTAGGTGGAAAATAAATAATAATAAATTCATTTATTCAGGTAATTTACACCCATCGCCATTTATCACAGTATAATCACACTGCAAACAAATAATTATAACATTACAATTTAGAGAATATAAAATAAATTACAATACGCATAATTGACTCAAATAAAACGACATACAATAAAAAATCACGCAATTAAAATCCAATTAAAATGAAATACAATTAAAATACAACAAAATCAATTAATACCCAGAATAATAAATATATATACAACCGTTTCTCCGAAATATGCCCAATATAAAAGGTTATTGAAATTATAATAGGTCAGTTCAGTTACGGGATTTTCATAAACGATGGTACCTACCTATTATATAGTATTTATTTATCATAATTTAGCATAGCATTGCGCTTGTATTTCTCGAAGGTACCAGCAGTGGTAGCTTCATATACCCACCTACCCACATGTGTACAGTTGTGTTTGAAGTCCTATGTGACGAATCAAGCCTTTTGACATAAACTGGGGACAAAATTTAAACTTCTAGCAGCCACTACTATCGCCGAATAAACTTTTGCCAACCTGGGTTACGAGCCAAGCACATGCTCAGCGTCAGCACATGTACTTGCAACCACTAAACCATTGTGGTTGGTAGTTTTACTCATTTAAAATCGGGGTTCCTAATAATCAAGATACGCGCTAATACGGTGATCGATAACTTGATCTCCTAACTTTTTTTTTTTTGACTTACAAAAGATAATTTGCTATTTAAAAGACGACCCAATGACCGTTTTATGATATATGTTATTATCAAGATAATTATCACGTCTAATCCTGTTTAAAATAGAAGACGAACATAACATCACGCCGGCATTCCCCGAACGGTTGGACAGAGGTCAAACATATATTACCAGTTATATGACTGTTTATAAACAACTTAATAAAATGATCAAAATAAAATTAACTTGCTACTTGACAAAAAAAATAACAAATTGAACTCTTATTTACCAAATTAGAAAACTGCGGCTTCAGCCGAAGGTTATTTTTGACCGATCGTGGCCGAATCGGATACCGAAGCCGAAGGTTTGATCGGTCACTATAAATATGACAAAACAGTATGACTTTGTTCCGTTAACAGTCACAATTTTAAAATGTGGGTTCTTTGAGCACCACTTGTTGTGCCCATAGCTACACAAACATCTTAATTTTTGAATTCAGAAATGTGAAATGATTGGCTTCTGGTTAGAATAAACATTGAAGTATTGGAACTTGTTTTGAAATTCCACCCTCATGAGATTAAATAGAAATATATTTCCCTCCTTTATTAAGTTCGTAACAATGTTTAGGGTTTCACTTACAAAAGTTTCTTTTTAATTTCACTCCTTAGTGTTGTAAAGTTAGATTTATTAATGATTTCATTGTTAATCACACAAATAAAGAAACAGGTGTATACCCTCATAACGTTCTCGAAAGTCAAGCCTTGTGGAACAGAAATAGGATTGAAAGTTAGTAGGAAAGTCGAGCATTATTTTTTCCTACTTGTACATAAACAAGTATTTTTCAACTAGAGAAAAAAAAAGTTAGCGTTTTAAAGTTTCTTAACAAAAACCTTGACCTGGATAAAGGATTTTCTAGAACTACTGTGATAAGCAATACAAAATATTATAGAAATCTCTAATAAAATGATTGTGAAAAAAGTCACACTGATACTCGCCAGGACTCGAACCCGCTCGACCTTAAAAAACTCCAAAAATATTTTGATTGCCCATACAGACTTTCGTGCTAACACACAGTCCAAACTACACATTATATTAGGTCTCGTACTGTTTAAAACACATTAAAATAATTAAGATTAAATACTAATGCATCGTCATCGTCATCTGCCTATCCTTTTTCCACTATGTTGGGGTCGACTTCCAGACTAACCGGATGCAGCTGAATACCACTATTTCACATGGAGCGACGCCTATGTGACCTCCACAACCCAGTTAGCACTGGGTAATACGATACTCCTTAGTAAGTCTGGTTGTCAGAATTATGATTTAATACCATTTCTTGAATTAAAATTTTGTAAGTTAGTGCTTTACTGGTTTCATAAAAGCGCAATAAGTAACTACGCAAAGCAGTCCTCGGTACGTTGCCGTAGGCTCAAAACGAGTACGTCAGTAGGTGTGGGTGGCGCAGTAGGTGCATAACAGTAGTCACAAAGGTTTTGGTATACGGCAGCCTTACATAGCTGCAGGCAGGAAATATTTGGTGCTCCGCCATCAGCATATACCCGTGGGTGTAGAAGCTTTAGCAAAAAGGAAACCACTCGTGCAATAGCTTGAATTCTAAACTTAGATCCCTTGATAGTCGTCAGTTCGTAGCCGTCGGCTTAGAGCCCTTGGCACAAATGTTTGCGTAGACGTGGGCGCAGATTCTTTAGGGCATTTACTGCGTAGCTACCGGGGTAGCCCTTGTCGCGTAGCATTTTTATGAAGATGCGTAGCAGAAGATGTACAACGTATTGAATTACACTCGTTGACCTATGCGTGGCACACTTGTTAAAACGTATATAAACTAAGCGAGTAGTCATTATTGCTGAGCTGATAAGAATAGAATAAGTAGGTATTATTTACGCAAGAATCATTAACAGTAATACTCAGTTGGTTAGTTCGAACTTAAAACAACGCTTAGCACTTAAGACACGGTTGAAGCTAAAGACAGAATTAGTTATGACTGGGTACTGCATGGTGCACTTCCCTACGGCGTGACACATTGGTGACGGCCTGGAGGCAAACGCACAGGCAGCTAGCCATACTGGCCAGTGGTCACGTCAGAGGTTGAACATATGGTCGTTGGAAGGATCCGGTTGTATGTCCCGGCTCATGGTAATAGTAGGAACAATGTGTTTAAAGTTGGTTAGAGTCCGACATAACCCTCTTCTCGCTCCAGACGGAGGGTATCCATGAGTATTTCCCCAACAAATTAATTTTGATACGAAATTTGTCATAATGCTGTAAGGCCACCGTACTAAATCATCAAGAAAGTTTCGCTGTATACTTGCTCTCACTGACACTAGGCGATACCTAATATAGCATAAGCATAGCATAATCAGCCTATAATGTTCCCAGTGCTGGGACACAGGCCTCCTCTATATGAGAGGGAATGGACTATAATCCACCACACGGCCCCAGTGCGGGTCGGTAGATGACACATGTCTTCGAATTTTTGGTTCTAGGACATGCCGGTTTCCTCACGATGTTTTCCTTCACCGTTTTGAGAGCAGTGGTGATGAAATAAATTACACAAAGAAATGCGCCTGCCTGGGTTCGAACTCACGACTTACTGCTCGTAAGTCGGGACCGCCACCACTGGGCCACCGCTGCTCCCACCTCCCACCTAATTTATTGCTTTGTTTGATATTCAACGTCGGGCTCAGTGCCGACCCTCACAGTTGAGATTCCAATAGTTCGACAGAATTTTGTATTTTGACTCAGTTAATGAGAACAGACATTCGTACTTATAATAAGGAAATAAGGATATTCGTAGTGTCATACATTGTGTTAGTAGCAAAATGTAAATACATTGTTATATCTTAGCTTTGGGCTCTTTTAGACCTTGAGGCTTATAATGGGTACAACGAATACCGATATCTATAAAATTATTGATTGGTATCTACTTACTTCGAGGGAGTAAAGCCTGGAGCTACGTAGCTGTAAATATTGTATTGTATGGAGCGCCTGCCCCCCGGCGATGCCTTAGAACTGTTAACCAATTCCAAATAATTTTGGGAAAGCTAGATTTGCGAGATGAAGCTTTAGAAGTACTGGCAGAAGTTAATATTGCAATTATTAATAAAATAATGGTTGGCATGAATTTTTTTAACAACAAAGGTTTAAATCGTAAGCTGTCACTATACTTAGGACACGCGAAACAGTTAATCTGAGGAAAGTGAGCTCTCGCATTTAGGCACGTTATTTATAAGATTTTCAGTGTGAGTGAGCTAGATTTTTCTAAATATATATCAGTGTCAACGGCAACGCAGCTCTAACGTAATCATTTTTTGATGCGATAATCTCGGTAGTTAAATCTTAGTTCAACTCCAGTAAAATACTACACGCTAGTTCGTCAGTTACGCGACGATGCAAAAAGACCAGACGGCATATCTTTTTTTCCTTCGCCTTTAGTGTGGGACGCAACACGTGTCGGTAATCTTGCGCCATCCCATAGGCGGGTGTTAAAATATAAATGGTACTTACATCATGTACTTACTTATCTACTTATGAGAGCAAGAGTTACTGTTGGTTCCTATGTTGTTTTCTTTTAAAAAATATTTTGTTTTGCCACAGACAGTTACAATTTTATCATTTTTGGAAATTCCTGACGTGCGGCAACCCTAGTCTAGGGTGAAGTAGGTACCTACTGAAGTCATCATCTGTCTAGCCTTTTCCCAACTATGTTGGGGTAGGCTTCCAGTCTAACCGGATGCCGCTACACAGGTTAGTATATTACGTGGAGGGACTGCCTATCTTACCTCCACAATTCAGTTAGTACTGGGTAATTATTACTATACCCCTTGGTCAGACTGGTTGTCAGATCCACTCACTACCTTTAGAAAATGTCAAAGATCTACAAGTAACAGCCGGGACCCACGACTAAACGTGCTTTCCGAGGTACGGAGGAAACGCGGTATGTAATCTATGTTTATCCATCCACGGACCGAAAGAAATATCCGGAAATTTTATTCAAATGTCCGGAATTTACTCCGGGAAACTTATTAATGGGTCTGGGAACCCTACCTTAGACACAAGCTAAGGTCCAACTTCGGAGTAAAGATGCCAACGCAGACATCAACGGAAATTGCGGAAAAATCTTTTCTTTTTAATTTGTGGTCTGATTTACCGCCTTCGAATCATTTACGGTTAAATTATATTTATTGCATTTTATAAAAATTTCAGGAATTTTACTTCCCAGCAATTTAAAAATCTTTATCCGTATATATAATATGTGCATAATGTTGGTATATAAGTCTAAAATAAGCGTGTGACAAATAGGGGTCCGTAACTTAACTTCGAGAGTCATATGTTCGATTAATGGAAAGTCGACTGAACGATAGTTCGAATGGAATTTATTGCGAAATAACCCATTATCGCCAAACGCTACCTCGACTGAACGATTCATCGAATATTTATTAATCGAAGGATTGCTCTTTCGAAAGATTTTTAGTTATTATATAGTTTAATAATTGACATAAAATTTTAAAAAAAGTTTTTCGTCGCATGTTATTTTATACATATAATCGAAGAAATCAAGCACTTTTAAGATATTTTACTTACTATTTTCCCGTAGATAATAAAGCACAAATGAAGGGAAAAATGTTTATTATAAAAGAAAACAAAAAAAAACTCCCTAGAAAAAAAAACCACGGAAAGAACGTAAGTACGATACCTTAAAAGCGTTTGATTTCATCGATTATGAATGATTTATTTATAATTTTATTTCAATTATAAAACTATATAATAACTAAAACTCATTCGAAAGAGTAGTCCTTCGATTAATAAATTTTCGATGAATCGTTCAGTCGAAGTAGCGTTTGGTTCTAAAATGTTATTTCGCATTAAATTTCATTCGAACAATCGTTCAGTCGAATTTCCATTAATCGAACATATGACTCTCGAAGTTAAGTTACGGACCCGACAAATAGGTACCTACTTAGTTCAGGTATTTAACGCATGCCTAATGTCACTAATAACCAGTTTTGATAAAAATCGAGCTACCTCGTTGGCTTAGTGATTGCAAGCCCGACTGCTGAGCACGGGGTCCTGGGTTCGATTCCCAGGTCGAGCAAAGTATTATTGGGCTTTTTCATTACGAATGTCTCAGTAGCAATCATGGTGTCTCACCCCCTCTGTAGTTTAAATAACTGGCGAGGTGTTATGTTGTGAATAAAACTTTCATTAGGTCTGTTCGGAATCATAATATAATGTTATCTTTACCTCAAAATTCAAAATTGGTTCTGAATTACTTTAGATTAATCCTAGAACCATGTATAGTTGAAATAATTTCCCAGTAAAGGTAACCAGCTACTTGCTTTGAAACATACACAACATTCTACTCCACGGCTAAGCTGCAGATTTTCAGAGCACAATGGAAAATATTTCAGTTTGGTTCGTGTGTGTTTGTACTTGGTGTGGCGCGACCGCAGGCGGTGGTAAGTCGATCGCTCAATGACTCAGCCTCGAAGGCTCCAGGCACTTTCAAAATAATTTTCGAAATGATTGTTCTGCAGATGAGCGCCTCGAGTAAAATTGCCGGAGGTATCAAAAGCAGAGCTACGAATAGGTGTGCTTTAATATCGTCGGCGCCGAGCGCTGCCGGCGGCGCCCCAGGCTCACCCCCTTCGCCCCACGAGCCCACGACCCAAACCGCGCTACGTTATGCCCCGCTTATAATATAAAATAATCATATCTGTATGTAAGCTTCGCAACCGATGTGGCTAAATAATAATTTATGACCTCAGTGCGTTTTATATGTATACAGAGCCAACGGCGATGAACGAGTCGTGATGTGCCGCATGGCCACCGCGTGCACTCGCACATCCACTGCGAGAATTTTGGACATTCCGTAAAAAAAAACTCCCAAGTTGTCTTGATTTCGGGACCAATTTTATGTGAAGTATGCGAACTTTCACATTTTGGCATATCGGTTTGCTCACGTCCTCTTACCTTTACAGGATTACGGTGGTTATGATCTCATGAATTATGTAGCTGTATTTCTAGATGTAGTAAAGTGGAACATATTCCAGATAGATAGGGTTCTTAGTTAATTGTTGTATATCAGCGTAGTGGGTAGTATTACTAGCAAGTAAATGCGGTGTGAATAGTCGCTTCAGTGCCTACTGGCACGACTATTCATAAGCACCTGCCTAATGACGGATCACTGAACAGCCTGGGCCATAGAGCGAGTGTAGTTGCAGAACTGCTATATTGTCGACTAGGGAATTAAATTTACTAATGTATGTGTTTATTAAGCGTAATTAAATGCCACAGAGACTAGCTACTCTAAGTTTACGTCATTTGATTGAATTTCGAATCGAAGTTTCTAGTTAGCAGTTTGCACTAGCGACAAGAATCTCCACTGCTCATTTATTTCAAGACACTGTTATATACACTGTATATTATCCAATATCATAAAAAAATCTGAGCTCTGCACTCTTCTTTGGTCTACGAGCCACTATGCACTTCAACGAACATCATCTCCTTCTGCCTTTCATGCCTGAATCTCCATATTTTGTTGAGTGGATTCTCTCATTCAAGGAACTGGTTCTTTAGCCAAAAATATTTTATTCGCTGGTTAAATGTCGCTCATAACGTACATCTACTACCATACACAGAAACTGTGGCAGACCTGACAATTTTCAGGCGGTAGTTTTCGTACCTAGCTTATCGCTATCATTCAGCATTTATGATGTGAAGCCATTGTTGAAACAAAGCCATGACTACACTTAATAATGAAACACCCTAGTTTCACGTCAATGGAAATAAAACGGATTGCCGAAATGAAATGAATATCAAACTCGTTACGGCATAATTTCTTTTAAACTAGTTTGTTTTCTTATACTTATTCAACTAAACTTTTTGCTTTTTGTTGGCGTAACGTCATTTCACGATCTCGTTTTGGTCCGTCATGAAGACAGCCATCAAATCACATGAGGTCTGGGCACAATCTAGGCCATTAGGCATCCTATATACTCGTAATATGACCACAACGGCTGAACTATTTCAATAAGTAAGTTCGATGAAGCCAGAGGTTGCTGAATGAAATTTTAATGAGTTGTTCATAGAACAAAGCTGAGTAAACATTGTCTGTGGTCGCTGTTGCCTGGAATTAAAACTTTGATCAGGAGTCGAAGTCAGAATGAAGTTGATTTGTATGAAAGAGCAAAGGCATGAGTGGCGCTGGGCAAAAAACTGTTTGGTGCTGTTTAGTGTGGCTTGCGCCTTAGAGGCGAGATCGCCTGGGGCCCAAACATAAACTATTGATAAAACGGAAAGGGTGCCTACAGGCCGCGGGCCGCTGAGCCGCGGGCCCAGGCCGCCGGCGGCCACGACATTGTACTAGCACCGCTCTATTGTGTGTTGAGTACACACCAATAATAATTCTCGAATAACGTACCTGCTCACTATACTTTTAATGCCATCTACAATATATATTAATTGTTGTAAAAGGAAGAACGAACACAAACGAACATTCTGATTTGTTTCTACCTATTTGCATTCAAGCTAATACTGCGGAGGCAAAACGCTTCCGTTAGGAACTTGGCAGTCTATCTATGAAGGAATACATAATAATATACATTTTCTATGTTTCAATCTCGTTATTTTCTGCGTGTCTTAAATGTGGGCTTATTCCCGTTCTCATAAATGACAAAATTTAGATAACAAATGCATCAGAAGTTGATTTTTCTGATCAATAAATTAGATAACCCTGTTGTTAAAAGGTCATTTCCGAAAAATATGTAGTTAGGCTCACCCCCTACCATCATGCTGGGATCCAGTACTGTTATCCACGAAATGATGGTATTTTGTAGCAAATTTTTCGGATTTAAAGCAATAGGTAATTATTTTTATGATATTTTCAATGTGGTGACGATTGTTAATATTATTTTCATTGCATTTTGTTCTGAATATAAGGATAAGATATGTACCGGACTGCCTCGTTAGTCTAGTGGTCGCAATCGCCACTGCTGAGCATAAGGTTCTGGGTTCAATTCCCGAGCCGGGCAAAGTGTTATTGGATTTTTCCATTAGGAATTTCTCAGTAGCAGCCACGGCGTCTGGATTGATGTCGTCATTTGCTCCAGATTGATGTCAGTAGGCTCGGTCCCTATAATATAAGACTTGAATATACAACATTAGTTTTAGTATATGCGAAACCTGAAACACGTGTCTTGTATTTTTATGTAAAGAATCTATGTACTAAATTTAAAAATTGTGTCATGAAAAATCATAAAATTATAAGCTGGTTCTGTTACCTGGTTGTCCGCACAAAAGCGTGGTCACCACGCAGCGCAACCGCGCGCGCGCCTCCAGCGTCGACAAAATATAACATGGTTTAAAAATTATTGTAATCGATTCAGTTACTTATTCTGAACAAACTATATTAAGGTTTCGCATATACTAAAAATAATGTTGTATATTATAACTGACGAAATCCTTCTGGGATTACAGGCCTGATGTTATGTTTAGTTCACCTCATAATACATAGTTTTGAATCTAATATATTTAGGCATTTATTTAGGTGACGCTTACTACTTGTGAAAATGCACTATTAGTTCATTTCATTAACTTCAAGGCATTCTCCTTGAACTCTCCTGAGTAATTAAGTAGTTCTTCTATAGCAGTTGTAGACACTTGGACGGATCTGTGTCTTGGTGGGTGACAAAAGCTGAAGTTAATTCCATTGGATACCACTCCTTGTCTTGTCTTATAGCATGATAGCTGTTGCCCGCGACCTTCGAAAAATTGAATTTATTATTTACAAATTTCAAGCGTTTTCTTTTTTTTTTTTTCTAAAATAGAAGCTGCCTAAGTTACTCCTTATAACATCAGCTATCTGCCAGTAAATGTCCCGTCAAAATCGGTCTAACAGTTGAAATTAAAATTAAAATCTAGGAGTTAAAACAGACACTTCTATTTTAATTATTTGTATAGACGACTGAGATCACTGAAAAGTTAGCAGTACACTCCGCCTAGGGTGAGTGAGCGCTCGTCTAGCCTCGATGTTGCTTGCTTGACGGTACACTCTCGCAGTCACCTGCTTCGTCGAGAGTGTACAGCCACCGCAATGGTCGTGTGGTACAATTGAAATAAGTAAGTTTTTCGAACACACGATGTGCAAATATGTGAAAATAGGTAAAAGGACTTTAAATTTCGCTTTTAAGTCTTACTGTCGATTCGAGCATATTTTCTGGGGTCCATATATGCCTTATTTTATTTGTAGAAAGTTAATGAGCCTATAGAAAAGCACGGTCGTGTTCTGACCGACAGCGATATTCGCGCGACTGTCGCTTTAAGAGCGTTCTTCCAAAAACTTGGCAACGTTGCAAATAGCTGTCAAATAATTACCTGTTTTAATTAATTTGGCAATATTACTGTATGAAAATAAGAAATGGCTAACTAGTGAACTAGAATATTAATAATGAACTGCAATTAAAACATTGAATTTGATGTTGTAACCGTTTTAGGTGTAAAAAAGGCATTTGGAAATTTTATTACATCAAAAAGGTACAGTCACCAGCGCATCAAGTTTACAAATTTTCTTATTCGATTTTGAACTTACCACCAACAGTTTATGGTTTAAATACATTTGGAGAAATTTGAAAGTTTGTGGTAACTTGATGTGCTAGCGACTGTAGTAATATTATAGGGTGAGGGGGGGGGGGGGTAAGTTTGGATATAGGGGGTAAACTTTCCACTACTGATCCGATTCCGAATATTCTTTCACAAATGGAACCTAGATTATCCTCGAGTGTAAAACAGGTTCCCGTGGAAAAATTTCCGATCATAACGAGAGTTAAGCGGGCTAAAGTTAGCTTTTGTAAAGATATTGAACGCTATTTAATGTTTTTAACAGCGTCAGAGACACTATAGTCTCGCATTAGTTCTAACAGTGCATTCATTTTTACGTAGGTTAGCCCAACAAACTTTTAATACTGGTTATTCTGTCCGCGCACCTCGCCGTAGGGCAGTAATTACAGTTGGGATAGAAGGGCCGGCCTACCCCGGGGCTAGCCTCCGGCACACTGCCGCCCTTTGTACAACTTCGTACTAAAAAATGAAAATACCTCATATATAAAATGAGATAAATTCTGCTACATTATTCTGTAAACGAGCTAACTAGGACCTCTTTCCACGGTTGATGGTTTCTGCTGAAATGCAATTTTGGTTACGTTTTCTATGCAGGTACTGTTGGTGAGAAATGGCACTCGAAGGCTAATAAAAGGCAAGGCAAGGCTAAAGCTATAAAAGTAAGGTTATAAAATATCATCCGTTATTCGAGCTGTATTAATGATTTTAATTACTATTATAAGTAAATTAATTTCATTTGTATGATATTCACAATATGGTAGACAGACTAATAAAGGGTGTAAATAGACCCATAACATAGCCGAAAGGCACTTGTTCTCCCGTCTTTGCGATAATTTTTTTGTTCTAGACCATACCTGGGAACCTTCTAGTTAAGTAGATTTCGGGAGTCAAAGTTCCAACTTTTTCACAAGTTTTTTTTTAAATTGGTACATGTTTTAGTGTATGATTTTTATTTTACACACCTCCACGACCCCCGTACTATTCAATGCAACAATCAGCTCAATGTTTTGAGTGCTTTCCATCGAGTCCTACCGTAAAACGTGATTTTACACCCCATAAAAAAAGTCGTTTCCAAGCTGTAATTTTTGTGTAAAGTTACTTAGTTCGATGTACAGAATGCTTGGTTGACGGCTATGTGAAGGGTCTGTTTACACCCTGTCTGTGTGCCAAACATTCAGCTGATCCATCCATACGTCCATCCATCCTCACACACTTTCGCGTACCTACCAGTAGAATATATAAAAGATGTAAGACGTAATACAGAGCTGTAATTAGTAAAATATAATACAAACACTACCTCATAAAGCAGACATTTTAAGTTAAAAATTGTAAATTGTGTCACAGCGCCACTTAAAACATGCATTAAAAGACGAAAGCAAGGACGGTTCAACAAATGACCTTAAGTCGAGAAGAATTGAGGAGTGTTTAATCTGTTGGGGAACCAATTCGTGCACTGTGCGACTGAACATTTTAAGTTTCTATGTATAAATCTCATGTTGTGCTCCACAATTGATATTCACACAATTGCAACAATTGCTTTGATGAAATGACCTTTCATCTTTCATTATTCGCTCCAAGCTACTACTATCATGTACAATTTAGTATTTGTTTGGTTGGTCCAAAGTTTAAATACCAGTATTTTGTTAAACTTGGTATGCAGCTTGATTGGTAATTGAGAGAAAGTCTAGTCTATGTCCTGATAGAAAAATCCATTAACTTTCTAGGTTCAACTTACCACTTTTATTTGTGACCCACCTATACCACAACCATAAAAATTATTATTCTATACTATTCTAAGTATCCTAACTTTCGCTGTCAACCGTACAGTTACATCCTTCGTTTGTAAACCTATGAATGGAAGAAAAAAACATCGCGATGTCCGGTGTCGGTTAAAAAAGAATTATCACGGTTTTTTCAACTTTTAACTAACAATGGGTGAAAAGT
The DNA here is from genome assembly GCA_963576755.1 of Noctua janthina. Classification (NCBI taxonomy): domain Eukaryota; kingdom Metazoa; phylum Arthropoda; class Insecta; order Lepidoptera; family Noctuidae; genus Noctua; species Noctua janthina. The sequence goes on along the minus strand of OY755050.1, from coordinate 13,335,079 downwards.
TAGTCTTTGAACCAATTCTTGTTGGTGTAGCCAATGCGGTGGTTATGTATATATGTACCCGCGCGCCATATTATGCATCGGCGGCAGTGGAGAACATAGCCCGAGCATACTAGCATGAACGTACTCGTACCACAATTATCAGCAAGCTTTTAAAATATTTTTTTTAAACATTATGTAGATTGGCGTCTGGGGAAAAAGTGTAAGTCTGAAAAATGGCGCTAACTACTGAAAAGTTGTGTTGTATGGTTACCCAATCAACTGTCGTAGTATTTTTTATAAGTCAGTTAATATAAATATGTAAAAGCTCATGAACCATCCGGAATAAATACTGAAAATGACAATGAAAACCGCAACAAAATCTGTATTGCGCTTTAGACAACGCGATCACGCAGACGAAAAGTGATTATTTTATACCACTAGGTATAAAATCCTACTAATGTATGGTAAATATAGCCTCTTGTTTATACACAATTGTCAAGGGTTACTTTGTAAGCGCTATAACAAGTGTTTATTGTTAGTCCTACTTGATACACAGGTCAATAAATATGTTGTCGAAGAGTAATGCGCCAAATTGGTCCAATTGAGTGAAGAGGATGTCTCATTACAATAAATCACACCTTTTTGCATGTTGTTTGTTGCTATGTTTTATTATTATTATACGGGTTGGAAGGGACACTGTCGCGAAACCGATAACCACATATTTAGTACATTATTCTGAACTTAGAAATTTATCATTAGTTATTAAAAAAAACAACTTTATTTATGAAAACTAATAAAATATTTTAGTGTGTTATTTGTTACTAGACACCGGATTGTATGCAATATAAAATTGAAACAATTACTACAAAATAATGTTTTTTTTTTATTAACTTAATTTTCGACGAGTTGTTTCTTTTATTTCCTTTGAAAACCGAGTTATTAAACCTTCTATTAATTATAAATATTTTTATAACTTGAAAACTATAGTTCCATATGCACTAGCATTATTTGAATTTAGGTAGATACTTTTTTTGCGATCTTGAAGCTACATTTCCAGTTTTACTTGGCCTCGCTTTGTATAGATTTTTTATACAATGAGAGATTCGCATAAACTGGTTTTGTAAAGCTTGATTGGCCGTCGTGCGTACGTTTACAAACGAAGGATGTAACTGTACGGTTGACAGCGAAAGTTAGGATACTTAGAATAGTATAGAATAATAATTTTTATGGTTGTGGTAGGTGGGTCACAAACAAAAGTGGTAAGTAGATATCTCTGGAACATACCGAGGCATATCGAGGTAAAGTGTTAATGGGTTTTTCCATTAGGACCTTCTCAGTAGTAGCCACGGAGTCTGGATCAGTGCATGGTTTATGGCAATAGACTCTTCCCCTATTAATGGGACTTTAACGTAACTGGCGAAACGCGGCTGTACTATTAGGTACACCTCTGCCTAACCCTTCGGGGATTACAGGCGTGATGTTATGTTATAACTAATAATATTTTATCTTTTACATATCATTTTTAATGTTTAATACGCTGTTTTTTAGCATATGATGTTAAGTTAATGTTAGATACATTGAATCCCATCCAGTGAGACTGGAACCACTGTTACTGTTAGTTACTGCGTCTACCAAGCTTTAATCTTTATATACGTACATACATAACTGATGTCGTAAGAAAAATGATGGTTGGATGACGGACGACGCCTCGGGCAGTGGTATGGCCCGAAGGCAAAGCCGAGTACGCACGAGCGGCCAATCGCCGCGGGCGCATACAGCGTCGGCACTGATGTAGTCACTGCCCCAATAAATATGCCAACTTTTGTGTTGTTATTCTACCTACTTGTTGAAAATGATTGCTAGCATGTAGGTTTGTTCTTCAATATTTCATTCAATTCCATCTATTCTGTATACTTTTATACCCTTAGCCTGGGGCCTTAGAAATGCTAAATAGCACCTTCTGCCGCCCAGGTTATTCCCGACTAATTCACTTTTTGCTATTATAAAACTCCTAAAGAAAAACAGTTGAATGCGTTTTCCTTTTATTTTGAAGAGCTGTACCTACCTATTCAGTGGTAAATTTGAAATTTGTGAAATTCATTTCACAGTTTATTCACAGCTTTTAAAACGAGCGGCCGAGAAAAAATGCGTCGTAAAATAAGTTTTTATACACCGTTTTAGTAACCAGAAAAGGGATTTAAATCAAAATTAAAAAAAATTGCTGTGTCACACATCAGTGCCACTGAGTGCTGATTCGATTTATCTCTGAAAATAATTTCGCAAATTTTCCGGGTTTTACCCGTGTGTGAAACTTCCTCAAAGCAGAATAAAATGAACACCTTTATTCGAACAGCTTTTTGCTTTCCTCTCACTAAATGATTTTATCATTTCTGTTTTATATATTTATGCTTCATTTGTGGGATATAAGTGCAACTAATTTGGTTCAAAAATCGGTTAGATCGGCAAGTAGAAATGATGTCGAGTAGTAATTGTGCCTAACATTGTCACTGGAAACATTATTTTTAAATGTCTGCCCAAAAAGGAGTATTTTATTATGGTGTCTATTCTGCACTAGTGCAAAAACCCTGTCGGTTTTCTTTTATTTATATAACTTGGTCTGTAGAAAGCTGAAGGATGAGGTGAAAAACCTTAAGAAAAAAACAATTTTCAGAATAATGGTTTACCTATCAATTTACTTTTACTCTTAATTTCTTCTTTGTACTATCTTTCTTGCCCCTAAAAATATAATAGTATTTGAAATAAAATAGTAGTGAGTATTGAGGTTATTCTCATTGTATTCTGTAATGTAGGTAGGTACGTTACACTAAGCGTGTTCATGTTTATTGCGTTCGCTGGTATCCAGTGATTAGGTATTTGGGCTGTCGCGGAGCAGGCAAACAGCCTGCGGCATATTTATAATGAAACCAGACAGGTAAGAGTGGTGGCTTGCTTCGCGACGTTACGCCCTCTAGCGTCGCGCTACCGTGACTACAAGTATACAGTAGCCGACTTCACTCGCTTGATCTCCAACCCGTTTTTCGACTTCTGTACTATTTACTGCAGGCGTTGCAGTTACGACGATGACTATTTATTTTCTTTCTTTTTTTGACTAAATGACTGTACTTGTCAGTGATTAAAGTTTATAATAGCTTGTGGTCTTAAAAACGTTTTTTTTCTTTTTGTGGCTTGGTTCTTTGGAAATCCTTCAAGCTTTTAATAAGTGACATGTGTGCAATTATTTTAACCGTTTTTTTTAAATCTTATTGCATTTTATGAACACCTGGCATGGTTTACACAAACTATAAGGTACCTACCCTATCACGACTTTTGAATGAATCAGAAAAAATAGTCTTGATATTGTTATATTTCTGGAGCTTATTTCTTTAACTTTACCTCAACCGCACGGAAGTCGGCACGAAAAAAAGGCCGCTTTACTTTACAGAAGCATAAGTGTAGTCACATGAATAGGGCGTCAGGTGTGAAACCAGTGAGATAGGCCACGACTGCGCCGGAGATGCATTCAAGCGATAAAAAATAATTGAAGTCGGACTTGGTCCGGCGTGTGGCCTCAGGCGTTAAGCCTGTCATACGACATGGCAAATGACAATTTTCATGGCAGTTTGTTACTTGCGAATGTCCTGAATATGTAGCGAACTGTAACTAAACATATACCTGTTCGCACATGCTCAGTACCCAGTGCATTGTTTGTAATCCACAAATTAGGCTAACAATTGTAAATTCTGAATGTTGGACTAAAGCTAAAGTAAACTCGGTGTTGTTTTATTTTCGCATTCATTTGATTAGATTAGCAAATTAGAGTAAAATAATTGATTGATCGATAGTCGGTGAAGGGTGGTGGTGTGTGCCGTGGGAGCGCCGGCACTGGGTCGGCTCCGCTGGATGCTCCCACGCTGCCGGCGCCGCCAACCTCACGTCTCTTGTACTTTTACATTTTGAAACATCAACGAGATGGGTACCTACAGCTCAATTCGTGATTATGAGTACGTTGGCTCTTCTCGCCATTTCCTACGTACCTATAATTTTCACTAATGCATCGTAAAGTACGTGTTTGGCGTTTTTCTCATTACACAGACAAAACGGTAATTTACTCTTTTACGCCGTGTCGCGCACAAGCATACTTATAAATCATTTCATCTTGCCACCCTGTGTGTTTCAAATGCACACACTGTTGCTGGGAATGTGGTATACATATTTTTTTATCATCCGAACTCTAATTCCGTACCGCCGCCGCCGCCGCGCTGCCCCCCGCCGGCACCCGCCGGGGGCTGTGAGAAGATGTGGTCCGGAGAGCGCCCGCAGCATCCCGCTCCGCAATATCCCCCGGCACACTACCATTATGCGATGAATTAAAATTGTATATACTACACTAAAACAAAATTGGAGTCATGTAGAAGTAAATCTGGCTTTGAATAAACCCTGCCAGGAAAGACACAGCAGGTTCGTTACTTGGGAGTCGGAACCGTATAGTCCAACATGATGTGTGGATGAGTACTATCGGTTTCAGGAAGCTTTTGTCATTACGTACTTTGGGGTACTGGTTTGTGTTAACTAATATTGAAATGGCAACTAATATCAATATGGACTGCTGTTTTTAAAAAGCGGTGCATTAGTTGCTCGGCTCTCATTCTGCGTCTGGTTATCCATGCGTCAACAAATATTACAAGTCTGCAATGCAAGAAAAATAGTAACAAGTGGTATCTATCGTGTGCATTAACGTATGTTATTAAAGTAAAAGTATGTGCGTTTAATATGATTTCAGAAGTGGTTATTTATGTCCACTTGTTAACATTTTATTTGTATTATTTTTTACAAATACACCATAAATGTGAATGTGAAATACACAGTACCTGCATGATTCAATATCGCTTGGTACTTCACTTTTTGTGTCAAATACTATAGGTTAGTGTATGGTAGCCTGTTCTAAAGCTAAGTTCTCTATTTTGTTCATAGATGCTGCCCGTGAAGCCAGGGAGCCCTCAACCCGAGGAAGGCCCGATGGAGCAGAAGTTGATAGTGGGCATACCGCGAGTGGCTCCGACCACCAAGTACAACGCCCCGGTCCACATTGACGTGGGCGGCACCATTTATACATCGTCTTTGGAAACTCTCACTGCGTAAGTACATTTTATATTTATCCTTGAGTTTGTATGTACGGCCTATAGGAATAAATACTGGCCAGACCTGTCACTAATTTCACGTATTCATGGCACACCCAGATCATCATCTTCTGCCTACTGAAAGCCTTCAGTCTACCCGGATCCAGCTGTATACCAGTATTTTACGTGGAGCGACTGCCTATCTGACCTCCAGACACCAGGAACCCAGGAATACCTAGACATTATTCCACCATTCCATTATTCCACCTCTCATCTTTGTGTGCATTGAACCATTTTTTGCATGACATGATCAGACAGAGGACAAGCGTCCATGCCTCGTCCTTGTCAGCTGTTTGTGTTAGGATTCATCTACTATGTATTGCTTTGCGCCCTAGTCTGTCCACTACCATGTCAAATGCTGTTGCGAGTCGCGAGAACATGTTGTCACTATGTTGGCAGCATAGCTTATCATCTGCATAGCCGAAAGTTTTATAACCGTGGGCGTATACCACGTGTAACGGCAAGCAGTGCATCATCATCGTCTGAGGCTTTGCAGCTGCAGGTGGACCTTAGCGTGGTCGAGTATATTTTGTCTTTGTGATCTATTTCTGGGTTTTTCTCACTCTACCAGTTCGGGCATAAAGTAGTTACCTTATATATGATGACAATGCTCGCGGCCAAAACACCGGCACAAATTAATTATAGTTTAGAACTGGACGGGAACCACATATTTGCATTAGTTTTCCCAATACAAAAGAATCACCTATACTTCATTGAAAAGCAGAAAACTCAGTTGACAGTCGTTACTTTACGCATAAAGCGAACTACCGAAAGAGACGAAACGAAGGATGAAAAGAGGCTCTCCGGGTTCGCTCGTTCGCTCGCTAGCGGTGTGGCCTGCGCTTTAGAAATGTAACGGTCCAATGAACACCAGGTTCTGAAAGGAAAAATACGAGCAATACACTTGTATACAGCTTCTAACACACATAAGAACTGCACCGGCCGTCTCACCTCCTTTGTAGTAGCTGACCGCTTTCGAAAACGATGTAGCTTATAGTGCGAATTGCAGTATGGAGTTTGATAGAAATAATGGTCAGCGATTCCAGTTGAGGCAAGGCTTATCCAGTGTAGTGCTTCTAGGTGGAAGTTGAGCTAACTGACCAATAGTTTTCGAAGTCCGTAATTGGTTGACTTTTCAAGTATTCAAAAAGTTTCTAGAATTTTTGTAAATACCCAATGCAACAACTTCTAACTAATGTGCAGGCTCAAAAGGGTTGAGGACTACATTAATGTGTGATGCCCCATATCTCTCCAATGCTGGAACAGTTAGTTTAACTAGTATATAATTTACCTAAGTAGTAGACAGTCCTGTTGTTGTACCAAGTTGCATTATATTAAGTTGGCTTTCTGTTGGTTTTCTTTTCGATAGGTTAATAATCTTTGAAGGCGGAAAAACCTACCGGCACAAGAAAAATGAGCCAATTGTAGAAGTCATATTACTTGCTTATATGCAGGAAACTATTATTTAGCCATCAAACTGAATAGTCTTATATCCTGGTATCTGTTTTATTGAGCTCAATTTTGTCACCAATTATTTCGGGGAAAATAACTTTCAGTGTTGACCTACCTACTATTCTTTTACGTTATCTATACCTACATCCTCACTTTGTTCTTCCTATTAACAATATTAATCACTGTTGCATAGTAAACAAGCTAATCATTATTCGTTTGTTTCCCACAATCTTTCTAAGGACACAAAACAAAATCCTCTTTTATGCTAAGCTGAGTAATTCTTTTATATTATATTATATTCTTTTATTATTTCGACAATGTATATAACACAAAGCTAGCCCTATAATGAGTTGCATGTCTTTTATAAATTACCGAGAACCAAATTACCTTTTCTACATCATTCTTTTAAGCCCATGACAATACCGGCTGCTGTCTGGAAAATAGACAAAGAGGCTGTTTTGTGGATCGAATGTCTTATATGAGCTAGGATTTATGCAGGAAATAATTAAAATATTGTGCATTAATAGGTAAACACAAAAGCATTCAAATATTTTAATCTAGTAGTTGTTTAATTTCTATCAAAACTAAACTAAACTCGTTGTTCCCGGAGTGCTAAATCTGTTGGAGGCAGTCAAGCTTACCCTTACTTAGTTATGTGGTGATCTAGAAGGGCTAGAGGTTTTGTACACATTATGTGCTTTTTTTTAGTTGTTATGTCCTTTAAACTAAGGACATAGTAGACCGTTTCTTATAGGCTAGCGATGCGTTAGGTACTCATATGACAAAGGAAAAGTAACAATCAAGTGAGGCTACCAAGCAGTTCTAACGCCCATGATACGTTCAGTTATACACTAATGCCTAGTTGTCAAGATATGCAACTAGCTACATATACTATACATTGTTGTTAGTGCATGCAACTTTCGCGGCATAGCAACAGTTGACGAAGACACAAGGCAGGATACAGGTTGTCGCGGTCCCACTGCCATTTGCAATTTATTGTAACTGCTTTATGTGATTACATAATGAGTGTAATATTCGCAGTTAGTTGGCATTGTATAAGCATGTTTTATCTGAACTCGGCGTGTTATTTCGCGGCGGGAGTGTCGGTCTGAGCGCCCGGCGGCGGCGCCCCGGGGCCTGCGGAATATGCAGTGCTCCCGCCCCGCCTCGCGACGCGGCCTTCGCCCCCGACACTTTTTCTTTTAATCAACTCACTTGGGGGCACAATATAAAATATCGACCCTTCGAAACCTTACAGAATCATGAATATTCAAAACTTGCACAGCGATCGGTTGCCAGGCGCAAATTCCTTAGCCACAGCCTTTAATATAAGTACTTAGTTGAGGAGCTCTCTATCTGAAACCATTTTAAATCTAGTTCAGTCGAATCAACGAGTATAATATCACCGAGTCACGACGCACGAGCAATTTGCATCACTCGAGAATTGATCACACTGAACGTTAGAGATGTTAAACGACGGATGCATCGACTTGATGAATTATATGCATGTATTGAGAGATGCTATTGTAGTGGTATGCAATTGCAGTTATCCAGAGTCGCGGCTCGGCAAGATGTTCAACGGCACGATCCCCATCGTGCTCGACACGCTCAAGCAGCACTATTTCATCGACCGCGACGGTGGCATGTTCCGCCACATCCTCAACTTCTTGCGCAACAAAAAGCTGCTACTGCCCGCCGACTTCCCCTACATCGACCTGCTCATTCACGAGGCGCATTATTTCGACTTGGACAGTGAGTTTTTCAATTATTCTATTACTTATTTTAGTTCTGCATGATTTGCACCTCAAAATTCATCCTTTGCAATAAAACAATTCTTTATTTTTTCTTTTACTTTTATCAGAAACCAAACAGCGAGGTCAATTTTAAGTACTAATTTTATACTTGACTTTACAATTTAAAAAAATACTTAAAAAAATAAGGCGCGGTTTTTCATCATTTCATTTCTGGATGAGCAGCGCCAGCGCAGCAGTTAACACGAGTGTTCGCCTGAAATAGCGCTATAACCTTAGCCGTTGTACTTGAAGAGAAACAATTAAGATATCCTAATTATTTAGTAGCTACACAATGTATAAACAGTGACCTCGTTGAAACCGGCTTTGATTCAAAATACATTATGATGCAGTAAGGGTGGTCCCGTCCTTGTAGGTAATTAGTGTACTTGAAACGTGAACTGTTATAATGTAGAATATTTGATTTCAACCGTTGTAATGTACAGGAATGCTTTTGATAGTACAATTTTCTGCTCCAGCGACTTAGCGTGAACAAATATATATATACAAATATATATAGGTACAAATGAATCAGATGCGAATTAATTACGGATTGCGAATAATTAATAATGACCAATGTACATACGTCATGTTTATAATGGCTGCTTTGTTGCCAACCTGTGGTTGATTTATTTGCAAAGCGAACTATTTGCCTCCGTATTTATGTAAAGGTTTTGAGAACACGGGTAGAACGAAACGATGAAATCCGCGTATATTGATGTTGCTAATAATAATGCGACCACGTAGCCAACGTAAACCACCAATAACTATCTCGGCAGTACAAACTTATAGACACTGTAGTACAGTGGCGAAGGGTCCATACAGCTTGATTCCTACCGGCTTTCTTTAGGAAACTGGCACAATCAGTATTCACTAGACAAATAAAAAAATCACATTAGAATAGAATAGAATAGAATAGAATAGAAACTTTTTATTTCAGACCAGGGTCCATAGGGTTAGTAACAATTTTACTTAAGTTCTAGTGTTAGTAGGTTACAGACACAGATGAAAATATACAAGTTAAAATACAGCATGGAGCCGCATCCACCTTCGCAACATCGGGGAATCCCACCGATCTGCGAACACACCGAGAATACTGTTGGTGCTGCCGCGAACACGAGTAATCAGGGATGCACATCTATTTCTAATAATGGCGGCAAAACCATCAATATTATTATCTGCAAACATCCCCGACGCACTACTACGCCACGGCAGCCGCAGCAGCACTCTTAGTGCATTATTGTATTGAACGCGTAGGTCGCTGTATGTCCGCTGAGTAAAGTTGACCCACAGGCTGCACGTGTAGAAAGACTGGCAGTAAGCTTTGAAAAGCGTTACTTTAACTGGCTTCGTACAACGTGCAAACCTGCGAGCCAGCATGTTACAACGGACAGCCAGCGACCTACGTTCCCTTTCAATGTCACAATTATCTTTAAGATCTTCAGTGACCCAGTGGCCCAGATATTTAAACTTGTCCACCCTTTGCAGTGGTTCTCCACAAAGAGCGACAGTCAGAATACATGAATATGTCACATTTCCTGCTTTAAAAACCATTAGTTCGCTCTTTGTGACATTATATCTGAGCCCATGATTCACCGCATAGCATTAGCAAATAGCGATCAGTCGCCTCAGAGCACCGATCGATGGGCTCAGCAACACCATATCGTCAGCATAACTAATATTGTTAATGCACACCCCGTCAATATGACATCCGACACTGGTGCTGCTGAGCTCAAGGATCAGCTGGTTCATGTATAAGTTGAAGAGCCTGGGGGAGCTGAGCCCCCCTTGCCTCACCCCGCACTCCAACCGATACACGTCCGAGTGAGAACCATTCCACTTCACGCTATTGCTTTGACTACCATACCAGTACTTAAATATCGACACTATTTCAGATGGTAAGGTAGTTTCACATTCAAGTTTACGCCACAATACATCGTAACATACAAGATCAAATGCCCTTGACAGATCCAGAAAACAAGCAAAAATAGGAGTCTTCCTGTCTGTGTAGTATTGGACAGTCTGCTTGAGGCACAAGATTGCACTCTCAGTTGACAGCCCAGGCTTAAAACCGAACTGGGCGTCATGTAGTTCGAGGTGTTTAGCCAATTGCTTATCAAGCAGACTGTCCAACACTTTTGCTATGACAGTGGCCAGAGAAATGGGCCTGTAATTGGATATGTCAGAGACATCCCCGGTTTTATTTTTCACAATAGGCACTACCATTGTATACATTACGTCATCAGGTAAGTAACTGTGACTAACGCACAGGTTAAAAAATAAAGCCAGCACACGCGGCAAGTGTCCCCCCCCATACTTCAGGTGTTCGATGCCGAGGCCATCATGACCCGTGGATTTACCCCTCTCCATTTTCTTTATGATGGCTGATATTTCTTGTGCCGTAAAAACAATAGAAAGGTCCCCAGAGTTGCCTCCAGCATCAAACACCCGCACAGGTCTAGTAAGAGGTGACTCAATCTGGAAATGACGCCGAAATGCATTGGCTATATCCTCCGGCTCGTGCACGCCCGCCACGCTCACAGGGGGACTCAACTTCGGATTCAAACTATTTGTTGATTTCCAAAATAATCCAAACTTCTTTTTAGTGTGATGTTTAGCTAAAATATCCATTTTTATCTGGTTTTGGTTATCTTGACAATATTTCACATTTGTCTTAAAGGTTTTTCTAGATTGGCACATTTTATTGTAAACATAACCACTAGCAGGTTTACCATAAAACAACCATGTTTGATAACACAGTCGAGCCTCTCTGTGAGCGTCACGAACATATTTGTTCCAACCAGGAATGTATCTCATGCTATTATGACGCATCTGTTTACACAAATAAGTACGTTCGGCACCTTCCTTTAAAATACTTACCAAACTGCGATACATTGTATCTAACACTGCCACGTGATTAGCATTAGAACACATTTTATGCGCACAATACTGAAAATCATCTGGAAAATCTATTAATTTTAATTTAGAATTACAAAACTTTGAATATTCATTAATTTGATTGATATCTCTTTCACCCCATATAACCTTATTGCAAGTATAGATTGGGTCTACCAACTTAGGTATTATTAAATCAATATTACATTCAATTAATAAAGGAATATGATCTGACAAATATACTCCATACAAAACTGACGCGTCTACAACTAAATGTCGTGCCGCACTGCTCACCACACAGTGATCAAGCCAGCGCAATGCACCGTTAGCGGTACTCTCAAACGTAAACGTGTCCTTCGGAAGTAGTTCCATATCAACACATGACCACGATTGCTCCCCACATACAGTTAACAATTCTTTTGAAAAGCGCTCGCCTGGATGTGCGTTAAGATCACCCAATATAAACACTGACTCAACATTACTGTTCTCAATTATAGCAATGATTTCACTTAAGCACTCCGTAAACTCAATTAGATTATCAGACGAGTTAGTCGGCATATACACTGAGAATATCAACAGCGAACGTCCCGCGTGCTCAATCCTAATAGCTAACAGACGATCACTATTACACTGCACCACTGATACCGTCGCAAACGCTGATTTCCTCCATAGAAGCGCAACTCCACCATACGGTCTACCTATAAGCACTCCAGCAGACGTGTCGACGGCGGACTTGCCAGCATACGCAAAATCATCATCAATACTACCGAGATACGGCACATCATGGGGTAAAAGCCAAGTCTCCTGAAGTGCAATAACATCAGCGACACAGCACAACCTGCGCACACAATCAGCTGATCGAATAACATTCTTGCAATTGAATGTCGATAAAGTTACATTCTACATTAAAGACATACTCCGGCTTACCTCTTAAAAAAATTGATCCTTCGCTACTGCTGTAGAGTTTCAGACTGTGTTTAGTGGTAACTAAACACAGTCTGAAATAGTAGAGAACACCACAACAACGTTGTACTTTGTCAGAACTCTTCACCGACCACACAATTCATTACGATAGACCGGACATCACACTAATTAACAAAATAAACAAGACTGGATTCCTAATAGATATAGCTGTGCCAAACACTCATAACTTACAGACTACAATAGCCGAAAAACTAACCAAATGCAGCGAGTTAAAAGATAAAATAACCCGACTTTGGCGCCTACAAAACGTTATAATTGTCGCCAAAGTTATTTCTACAAGAGGAGTCATCCCCAAACAGCTTCACCAGTCCCTTAGTTCCCTGAACTTATTAACTAGCACCTACCTATTGCAGAAGGCAGTGATCACACATGCAGGCTACTAAGAAAATTTCTGCAGTGTGAGTCGGACTATATTATATTTGACGGCACGGTTGGCGCAGTGGCTGAGCGATTGTCTGCTGCGCTTCGTGTCGCGGGTTCGATTCCCGCACGTAACAAATATTTGCATGGCCTACAGGTAGTTGTTCCGGGTCTGGCTGTTTGTGTATGTAAATATAAATGTTAGTAAAGGCACCCACGATACAGGTGAAATTCCTAGTGTGGGGCAAAGCTTTAAAAAAAAAATATATATTATATAGTTTGCTCACAACCGGGCGGAATCTTATATTTCCATACCCGCATGATAAACACTTGGCATAGGCCCGCGCCATCACAGGACTTCCAGTTTATAGCCGGAGGAACAAAATGTAAAAACTAAAATAAAAAATAATGATCATTTTATTCTCAAGCAACTAAGGCCCATACTTAAAATACCTATACAAAATGTGATGGCCCAGAGGTTAAGGCCTCGCCACTGATGCATGAGATTTTGGGTTCAAATTCGGGCAAGTACCAATGTGACTTTTTCAATTCATAAGTACTTTCTAAGTATCTTGGACGTCTTAGACATCGGTGAAGAAAAACATCATGAGGAAAACTGGATTAGTGATCAATGCTCGTGCCTTCTCTGTATGAGAAGAAGCCTTTGCCCAACAGTGGGACAGAAACAGGCTGGTATTAATCTGAAACAACAATAATAAACTAATACATACTACAAACTTTATTAAACTACAACTACAGACGTAAAATTGTCGGAGACGTGTGAACCGTCCTCGGAAAGTCGATAGACGACACCTTTCGGCCAAAAGTCCTTTTTCAAGAAAGTCTGTAGATGGTGGGTTGGACCTCGTACCATGACTACTAATAACACGAAGAAAAGACATGCTGCGCTGACACCAAATTCATTGGGGCATGGACTTTGTTTCAAGTATCGTCTCAAGAGTGTGCGATCGCGTCGGCGATTCATCAGTCGGGTTATCAACCTATGTCGTACTTATGGAAAAAACGCATCCATGTAGTGCGCTAGGTGAAACGAATCAAAGCTTGAAGTGCTCGTCCTAAATCTTTAAAAGCAGAGCAACTGTGTGGCGTACCAATGGCATGAAGGGAACCGTAGTCGGGATGGATATTTACGCAATTTAAATTTTGATTATTATACAAACATAATTATTATTATGGTCCCAACCATAACACTAATTATATTTTTATGTTATAGTAATTATCTTTATCTTTACATAGTGTAAAACAAAGTCGCTCTCTCTGTTTGTACGCTTAGATCTTTTAAACTACGCAACAGATTTGAATGCAGTTTTCAGCAATAGATAGTGGTTCAAGAGGAACGTTTATGAATGTATTTCATGCGATGCGTTTGTAACATGGTAACCGAAAATATCCTACAAGTATAATCAAGTCTGCATGGGAACATGAACTTAAGTTAAAACGGCAAACATTAAATTAGTAATTAGATTTTTTTTTAAAACATAGCGTCACGGTTGGCGCTGTGGCTGAGCGCTTGGCTGGTGATCCGCGTGTCGCGGGTTCGATTCCTGCACGGAACAAATATTTGTATGGCCTACAGGTTGTTGTTCCAAGTCTGGCTGTTTGTGTGTGTAAACCCACCCGCGATACAAGAGAAATTCTTAGTGTGCAACGTTTGGGTTACTGAAGCAGCCTTGAGCAGTTACTTAGTAGCCTTGACAGTTACTTATTAGTAGTGGTTAAGTAGGTATTTGGGTAAAATTTATCTTAGGAAGTGGTTTGACTATATTGGCCTGCCCAAATTCTGCCATTTTATTTACATAATAGCAGCCGCGGATTAAACATTGATGGCATCATCCGTACAACTTTGATAGATTATATTTCTAAAAAGTGACGCTTTTGCAGTTTTTTTCTTATTAAATAATTGTTTGTAATGATGCCAGCCTTTGATTGGCAGGTACAGGTTTTATGCATGGTTGCTATTTTGGAAATAAAATGGCGGAAGTTAGGGTGGGCAAATAATTCAAATCATCTGAAGCGTCATGTCTCCAAGTTATTCGAATAAAATACTTATTAACCGTTGTGCATTGGCTTATGGGCAATTCACCCGGCGAATGTTTAAAACATTTATCGCTAATGAATATTATGTCGAATATAAGCCTCTCCAAAATAAATTTCAGACGGCTATATCTTAAGCCGTAAGTTACAGATACTGGGTGGTACAAATAGTGACGTCATAAAAAAAGATTCGTCATCAGAAATACCCCTCGTGGTTTCCGTGATTCGTGAAAGTTTTTGAGTTTAGCTACTTGAAAAGTTTATGGGAACGACTTAAGAAAAATTCTATCTTTATTTTTACACGGTTTTTTAACATTCCTTGACTAGAGGCATTTTCTAATCTAATTAGAATCAAGAGTAGAAAAGAAAAGCAAAATCACATTAATACAAATAATAAATAAATCGAATGACTTTTAAAGACCGATTCACGAATTATATGAGGAAATTATTTTTATGACATCACTATTTGGACCACGCTGTAAACATATTCGTGCTCTTGACTATATGTGTAAACCTAGGTGCAGCCGGTAACAGTTATGTACCGCGGCGCGCCAGCTGAGCGACCACAGCGATCGGTGCTGCGGCAGCGACCGGCGAGCGCTACGTCCAAATTGGTTGCATGTTCTAACCAAATCTAAGTTGCACCTTGTGGTACCCGGCTAAAACTAGGTGTAGCCGCACTTCGGCTATTAGCCGTAACATATACATAACGTAAACATTATCGTGCTATGACTACAGTCCTTGAACATAGGTCCAAGACACTTATTCTCATCATAACGTGTTCCAGACATGGTGTACGCGCTGACTAAAGTGAAGAGCGAGCGCGAATCTACACACCAAGACCGCGAGTGGCTGAGCCAGGCCACCGAGCGCCTCAAGCAGGAGACCGAGGTGCTCATGCAGGAGCGGGATCGTCTGCAGCAGCGCTGGTCCTGAAGCAAGGTATAGTTCACCTAGTGTTCTTCTGACCGTCCCTATGAATGGGTACCTACTACCTAATTAGTATCGCGGGCTTTGTAAATATTGGCTCACTTGCTAAGCACAACGTCTGAGGACCTCGCGACCACGACTTTTGAAGAAAGTTTGACTTGCATTAACAGGCAGGCAAAGTGTCATGGACGTGGTTACCGACGCTATGAGCTATAAAGGGTGTAAATAGACCCTTAATATAAAAGAAAGGCACTTGTTCTCCCCGCCACTGCGATCATTTTTTTGTTCAAGACCATTCCTTTTAGTTACGGAGATATTGGGGGTCAAAATTCCAACTTTTTCACAAGTTTTTTTTAAATACATGTTTTTAATATTTGATTTTTACTTTACACACCTCCACGACCCTCGTACTACAATCCATTCATCAGCATAATGCTATGAGTGCTTTCCATCGAGTCATACCGTAAAATGTGATTTTTCACTCCAAAAAAAGTCGATTCTCAGCAATAATTTTTGCGTAAAGTTACTTAGTTTGATGTACAGAATGCTTGGTTGACGGATATGTGAAGGGTCTGTTTACACTCGATAGTACCTATGTACTTATTGGAGTCGCGGGAACTTTAGAAATCGGCAAGCTTGCTAAACAAAGCGCCAGAGTAGCAAGCGAAATTCATATTTTCTTACGTTTTTTTTAACGTTAAGGGACCTCGCGCACTACGCTCGCGCGGCCATAATCACGACTTGTTAGGGATGAGAATAATTTTCAGCGGATACATTTGATCCCACTACTAGGTACGATAGGACGTAGGTAACTGTTTTTTGTCACGCAAATGATTTTTTTATTGTGTAATAAATAGGGTAGACGAATATGATTAGGTAGTTTATATAATTATTTATTTTACCACGCATTTTACTTTTACGAATCATGGAACAGACAAAAGTAAAATAAATGGTTGGACGGAGTGCCTACGTTGCTCCCCACCAGTCCCACCCACTCCACTCCCCTTTGAGAACTCGGAAGGTCGTTGAGTTAGATTTTTGTTCTTACCACGTGCAACAGATGGCGCTGGCTTTAGATGTATAAGAAAAGAGCATGTACGTAATTATTGAAAAGTAGGCAAACTCAACGTCATTATTTAGTAATTGGTTAACTTCGAATTGGTTATATGGAGCTAAAATATGTCTGGTGTCGAACTGTGGGGGTACAGACCTCAAGCCCAACGACCAACCTTTAGAAGTGATGTCATGTTATAAATAGTCCCAGTTTTAACAAAACCTTTATTCAGGCTGGTAACTCGATGTATACTGAATTTCGTTGGAATATTTTTGTTGCTTTTTAACCCTACTATGACGTCCTGCAAGGAAAACGTCGAATCGAATTACCCGTAGCCCTGTATATTTTTAATCAAATACTTACCAAATCAAATCAAAACGTTTATTTCGAACAAGAGTCCATATGGGTTAGTAGTGAGCACCTTTTAAATTATACTTACTTACCGATTAATAATTTTCTTTTATATTTTCAGGCTCACTTTTCGGGAGCTACTTATGCAGAACCGAAGAGAAGTCGCTTATAAGTCGCTATTGTATTATTATAAATCAAAATTTTACACTGATTAAAAAACATATTAAATTACGAATGATCATAGATGTTTAGAATGTAAGTTAGTTATATTACATTAGTAGGATTTTTTGATACAACTTGCAAAATAGTATGGGTCACTGCCGCGATAGAGCAGACAGTGCCCTTGGTCGGTACCTAAGTGTATAACTATACGTCAGGGGGTTACACACTTACGGAGCTATCAGCTGAGGGGCACTGTCTCATCACTATTCGGTACATATAACCTAGGCAGACGTATATATATATATTTAAGAGTAAAATAAGTATTCACGGCACTCACACATACACATAACTTTGCATATCGACTTATGCTGTTTTGTAGTATACCTATTACTTTTTATCGTACCTATAAGTATCATTATAATTCTTAGTTTATTAGATTATCTTTAAGTCTTGTTAAATCGAGGCAAGATTTATACGAATGATACCTAAAATATCATTTTTTTCGTCTCAATCTTGTCTGCGAAAGTATGATGTTATCGTTTCTTTGGTTGAAAGTCATGTTAATAGTTTGTTGTAGATCATGTATGAACGTTAAACGTATAATTATTTTTAAAATAAGTACCTTTATCAGATCTATTAACAGCCTTTTGTATTGCTACCATACATAGTAATGACTGTGAATAGACCATATTTAGGTTTAATTATGCTTTTTCGTGCCTACTATCTTTTTTTTTTTATCTGTTACTTAGCCAGTTCCGTGTGGTCCCGGACTTTAAGAATACGGCCACCCCATCTCATCCCGTGGGTGTTGTAGAAGGCGACTACGGGAACTTACGGCCCAGTGCAGACTAACGTTACAAGCACATTGGGTCAACCGAGTGGTGGCGGTCTTAACCACCAACAAAAGCATTCCCAAGGAGGGTTAGTGTCAGGTAGGCGGCCGACTATAAAACCTAAGCCAAAACCTTGTGCAAAATGTTGAGAAACCTAACCAGTTGGGGGGATAAATAGGGATACCTATCAGTAGCGAAGCGTCAATTTTTATAAGAAATAAGCCGGAGTATATATCTTTAATGTGATTATATAATTTGTCTATAGAGTACTGACTGTGCCAAAGGGAATCCGTTAGCAATCGAGTTGTATGAAACCTACGCCACTGATACCTATCGTTCTTAATCAAACTTTTTTTTATTTACTTTATTGTATATTTTTGCTTTTTGTTTTCTATTTATACTTGATTGTTTAGGTACCTACGAGGCGATGATTCTAATAGTTATCGAATCAAAGAGCAGCTGATTAAAAACAGTTATTAAATCACGAATGTTCATAGACGTTTGTGATGAAAGTTATCTATATTTTGGTACCTAACCGCGCCTGCACTTTATCGCTATACACACACAAAACCAAGGCTAACTATGTACCTATATAGGCTATATTTGAACAGCGTTAAGATTAGCCTGTAATTCCCGAATGGCAGTAGGCAGTAGCGAAGGTGGTAGAAACTTTAATGTGATTACCTATATTATTTGTCTATAGAATACTGACAGTGCCATTTTGAAAGGAAAGCCGGTAGGAATCGAGTTGTATGGAACCTTCGCCACTGGTGGGTGGGGACTTATAAGGCTATAACCGCGTAATCTTTATTCATGCTTATAGGGCCGTATCGTTCTTTTGAAAATGTCACTGAAGAGCCAATAGAACCGTGCTGCGCTATAGATCGCAACAAAGCATACCTCGATACGTTAGATAGTATTTTTACTTTATTCCTTTTGTTGTAGATCTCTGTATAGATTCTTGTAGACCGTTTTGTAAATCTACTTGTATTTAAGGTTTCGTCTAGGCTATACTAAGGTAGATAGTCTTATAATTTACAGAATGTATATTGGAAACTGTTCATCAAGGTGATAGTAGAGTAGAAATATCTATAAACGGACCGCTTGAATCAGTCCTCGCGAAGGTACTCGTATCAATTTAAATGGAATATTCTGAAGGTTGATCACGTATTGGTTCAATTATTATCGTAATACCTACGTAAATTATGGTTATTTTAAAGCAAATAACCTGTGGGGTATTGTTAGAAGTTTGTGGACGCTTAATGTGCCTTTGATGGTTCAAGGCGGAGGAGTTATTAAAGCAGTCTGCCTATTATTTTTACTATTGGTACTAGTAAAGTAACTTCAGTTTAGCCTATTTCACGTACTCCGGTTGCCGGGTATCTACTTAGATCCTCGTCGATCGGATCAATCTTTACGGTGATTGTACACTCTCGTTTGTCACTCCCGAGGCGAGAGTGTACCGAGGCTATCGCAATTCCTCATTTAGTTGTAGGTACACTCTCCCTGCCCTAGCAAGTGCCTCGGAGTAATACGGCGAAAGTGTACAGCCACCTTTAGATTTACAGATTACTTCAGGCAAGATGGAACAGTGTTGTCAGGAGTTGCAGGTGCTCGAGTTAGAGTGGGCAGAGCCTATCCTGCCGGATACCTAAGTGGACCCGAGGGTCAAAACCAGAAAATGATCTCATAGTTTTTAAGTTCACCCTCTTTATTATTTCTATCTTATGTAAGTTGTAGACGTAATAAAATCAAAGTAACTGATTTGTAAAAAAAAAGAACAAGTCATAGGTACCTCCCACCTTGTTATAAATGGCAAAGTTTTACTACATTATTTGTTAAAAATGTTCTCAAGTGAAATCTTTCGAATTTCTTATGGAGAAAAAAAAACCTTTCACCGTCTACTTCTTGTAATAAGATAGAACAATGATTGATGCTTGGAAAGGGAAGAACGCGAGCGCAACTCCTGAATAGACCGAGTGATTCGTTGCGATTGATTAATAATTTACAGGATAAAATAGGGTTATGTTTTTAGGGTTGTAGATAGGTGTTACGGTAATTGTAATTATTTCCAAAATAAGCACAATTTAAGGCGATTTTCACACGACAACGCTCGTCCGCGCGGTCCTGCGATAAGGCGGATCCCACGAAGCATTGACTTGTATGAAATCCGTTGAAGCCTTGTACGCCGCTCAGGCGTACCGCCATTTGCTTTGCCGCCGCCACGTCTGCCAAACCGCGCGGAAGAGCGGTGTCGTCTGAGAATCACCTAATAAAACTGAAAGGTAACTGATTTGTTTTTAGTATTGCATTTGCAATTATGAAGCATGTTAATTGTTTTTTGGTGAAAACCCTGTTTTATTACATTCACCGAACCTCTTATGTGTATGAAGACGATACTCCCAGAACGTGTTTCTCGGTGTGTTTTTAACTGAATTCTTATCTCCAGGTTGTATATTTGTAATAGCAACGCAGATTCACTATTAATAAGATTTTTGGCACATAATGTACACTCTATTTAGCATTTTTTTTCTTAATTTACCAATACAATAATAATAATGTTTTTAACCGGTCTAACTGGGTTTGCAATGAGGCGAGGGGGCTCGGTATGTTTTTGGGTGGCAATCTGCCATTGACCCCCGACATATTGTCATACAGTTACAGGTCTTATTGTTGGATACATTGACCGGTTATTAACAAGTGAATGTGCAGTTTCCAATATGTATAAACTCTGCTTAATAACAATGTGACTATACGCAAGGTAGGTAGGTACACACGGCGGCACATCAAGCTGTACATATCCAGTATAACCTGACCTCGCTTTGTTTGAGTTTGTAGTAAATAAGAGATCAGCTTAATTTGGTTTTGCATGGCTTGATTGGTCGTCGTGCGTACACCATGACAAGACAACATGTGATACATGCACAGTCAGGAGCACAAGTATGTACCTAAACTAAATCTATACAAATAAATTCAAGTGTCTGTTTGTAATATCGAAATAACAGCTTTTTCAGTTTTTTTCTGTCTGTCTGTCTGTTCCGGCTAATCTCCGAAACGGCTGGACTGATTTTGACGAAACTTTTACTGGCAGATAGGACTAACATAGGCTACTTTTATTTTAGAAAAATAGTTAGGGTTCCGTGCAAAAAAATTAAAACCCTTGAAATTGGTAACAAAATTCGATTCAGAAAGGGAAATATTTTTTTTTAATAATAATTTCACACGAACGAAATTCGCGGGCAACAGCTAGCATAAAAAAGATTTTCTCATGTAAGTAATAACTAGTGTGACGTTAAGCTAAGACCTAGTTCATATACATATAGTTTCCGGGATCATTACAATATAAAATTAGTATAGGTACTCAACACTTAGCAGGAGAAAATCACTCCTAAAAGATGCTCAGTGTATCAGTAGCGAAGGGTCAATTTTTGTAAGAGGTAAGCATATATAATGTGATTATATTATTTGTATATAGAATACTGAATGTCCCATTTTACAAAGGGAAGCCGGTAGGAATCGAGTTCTATGGAACCTTCGCCACTGTATTGTATCTACATATACTTACCTACTCATTAGTGCTCATGACTGTACAAAAGAAAAGTTCTACGTCAAAACAATCTACCGGTGTACCTACCTAGTAGACCATTTAGAATTACCGAACGCAGTTTCAGTAGTTTCGTTAGATAATTTAGATGTAATTACTGTTAAAGTAGTTGTAAGTGTATTTTTAAACAAACAAATCTGCGGTAACGTACCAATTGGAATGTGAAAGCTTTATTTTTTCTATAAAATATAGAGGTGTGCGTTGTTGTGGTTAAATTATTGATTTATGAGCTATATACAACATTATTTTTAGTATAAGCGATACCTGAATATAGTTTGTTCAGAATAAGTAACTGAATCGATTCCAATAATTTTTAACCCATGTTATATTTTGTCCCAAAAGTATTTAAAAAAGGCTACAAGTTGATACCGAGCGACACTAAGTATCTATCGCAATCATTTAGGTACCTACTGCCAAATTATAACTATCAATGAGCTCAAGACGACGCTGTAGAGGCGCGCGCGGCGGCGCCGCGTAGTGACCACGTTTTTGTGCGGACAACCAGGTAACAGAACAAGCTTATAACTTTGTGATTTTTCAAGATACCGTTTTGGAATTTCGTACATAGATTTTTTACACAAAAATACTAGACACGTGTTTCAGGTTTCGCATATACTAAAAATAATGTTGTATATACCCAATGGCAATGGTACACTTGATTAAATATAAGGAGGAAATGTTTTCAAATGATCTGCAATGATTAGTTTAGAACAAACCGGTACCCTGGATGGGAGAACCCCATACTCGGTGCTTATTGTAACTGGAGCGTTATCTCCAGGTTGTACATCTGTAATAGCATCTAAGATTCACTATTTTTAGGATTTTAATTAAGATTTGTGGCACATAGTGTACCTACACTCTTTAAAGCTTTTTTTTTCTCCATTTAGAACTAATCATATTCATTTATAACCATACAATATTATACGAATAAAACAATAATAATGTTTTTCATGTTTTATTTACTACCCACAAAAGATTAGAACTATTGTTCATTCAAAATTTTCGATTAGAATGGAGGTTATGACCAATAAAAAACTTGTGATTATCGTGTACATATATACATACCTACATACAATACATAAACATAAGTTGTTGGTAGTTTTAAAAGAATAATAAATTTACATTAATATTTTTAATAACATGTTACTTTCTTACTCAACAAAATCACAAAGACGGAGACGTCTCGTGATTAAAACTATGTAAAGTCGCTTTTCCAAGAATATAAAATTATATCTAATTTTTCATTTCAATTCTTTCCTTCCCAATGCGTAGGTTTTGAAGCGCATTTACCTAAACATTTTACGTGTTTGCAAATATTGTTTTCCTTTATTAAAGTATCAAAACTAGTGTTCTCCTTCTACAGATATTCCACAAATAGTCAAATGCCTAAAATTACATTTTCTTAGAAAAAAAAATCAAAATGCAAAATTTTGTATCAAAGACCTACCTAAGTACCTACCCAATCTTTTCGACAGTCCATTGTTTTTCGAAGAAAGTTTAAAGCTTTCCATTTCTACCTCCAACTTTCACAAAAAAAATCTTTTTATAGAAACGTACACATATATTTAATGTATATAATTGAAAACATCAAGAGATTTTTTTTGACATGGAAAGAAAAATTCGAGTGCGAGCAGGGTTTGAACCTGCGACCTTCCGATTCCGCAGGTTCAAACCCTGCTCGCACTCGAATTTTTCTTTCCATGTCAAAAAAAAACAGCTATGTTCCCTACGCAGGGTTTGCGTATAAAATATTAAAAATCAAGAGATTTGTTCATATGGTACAATATCATTTCACAATTTTTTTTGAAACGTTCAGTATTTTAATTTAAACAATACCTATTTGAATTGACACCAGAAATTCTGGGACTTATTTATTATAGGAGGGTACGGTAAAAGAAATATTAGCATTATCTCATCATGATCTTAAATTATGAATGTTAAATTACGATGTCTGTCGCGAGCTGAGCGAGCATAAAAAGCAAACCACTTGTGCAAGCGGCGAGGAAAAATACTAATACACCCTTTTGTGAGAAATGTCATGTACCTATGACTCATTCAATCCGGGCAGATAGACTACCTACAGACAGCAGAGCCACACATCACATACATATATTTAGCAAATTAAATCTAAAGATTTGCTCATGAGACCAATAATCACATTTTACACAGTATTGATTGACACAGAATTGGCGATCTATTAGGCTTCTTTTTACTTTATCTATGGGAGTCTTCTAGATAATATACGTCTTTATACACTTGGGTGTAAGCCACTGTGTGGGAAAAGGGAGCATACACGTATTGACCGGCCCAGGCCATCGTTAAACAGTTGCAGTTCAAAAATTCGTTGACGACACTGGGCCCGAAATCTTATCGACTTTGCAATACACATGCAAATAATGTAGTTAAAGACCAATTAAATATACTAGTAGATGCCTAATATCCTATCACTACTTTGAAGGAATTTCATTATCTTTACTTCCAAAACATGGATGAATATTTCATACGATTAAAATAATGAGTTGTTATGAACAGACAGGTGCATTATTCAAACAGTAATTGGCACGATATACTTAAATGAAAAATTAATCATCTTCCACCACACAAAATTTGTATTTACATAATATCAGATTACAATTTATGGCCGCATGACGTTAAGTCTACTTGCAATACAAGAACTTAACAAAACCTGAGTTAGCTTATACCTAATACGATTAATTTGCAAGTCTAAAAGTCTAATAATATTAATAAAATACGACGTCGATAGCTACAACTTATCAGCATTAACGCGTATTATTTCGAGATCTAATTGTGTGAAAACCAACGAATAACGGTATACGCATTAACAGGGATTCTGCAGGTCAACAACATTAGCCAGGAATAGGTACAAAAGTCAGATAAATTAATTTTTAAGCAAATTGACTACCTACCTACTCATATTGTCCGTACTTTTATTCAAATCACAACAGTCGTTCACTGACAGGTATCAGAATCGGTTACAAATTTGCTTAAAAATTTACCGGATGGCACATTGTTAACAATGATTGAAATAACAAACTGTTGTTGAAGTTCCAACACCACATAAGTCAAAAATAGCAACTTTACTGATAGCGAAAATACTGCACAACCTAGGTAATGGTACAATACCATTTTATATGTCCACTTCAAATTAGATAGAGACGTTGCTTGTTTCTGATTCTCCAGCAAACGACGCCATCAAAATTTCAAAACCGACCAAAATTACTTACGCGGCGTTAGAACGTCAACGACGAAAATTTTAGTATATAATGTCATATTTTTAGCAATTAGCGGCCACTTTGAAACCATACACATAATGCTTTCGGCCATAGGATCAACATAGGTCTTCCTTAAACAACAATTCGGTATTTGGTATCAAGAAGTACACTTATTTTTTTATGTAATGTATTGTGACGGGCAGAAACATGGCAACATCGAAACGATTCATTAAATTGTCTTTTTATGCATCACCAGTCACCAGACTGCTTAGATACGAATTAAAGCCGTTCAAAAACAACTTATTTCCGGTTCAGTGATGCATAAATAGACAAAGTTGTAATAAAAACTTAGGCTCCCTACGGAAGGCACAAAATCAACTACAAAATGCTGAGATGTAAATCTAAATAAATCACTTAAACATAACATTTTGAAATCCAACAATTAAAAATACTCAGTCTTACGATACGTCAAAATAATAAAACATATCTAGGGTAGACATGGATTAGGTCAGGTTATTGTTTTTTTTAACTTCAACTAAAATAAAAAAGTTACAGGTTGACGTGACTAGGCATTTAAGTTTAACGATTTATCTTTTTGTCTAACTTTGGCAATATAGATTCCTAAATTAAAGAACATTTTCTTAAAAAATATGCTGCTTGCTGTTACAGTAATCAATATTATACGAGCAAGCCGCTTTACAAAGTAATTACTTTTCAAAGTTCCCGCTTAAACCTAACATAGTGTGAAATAGCAGATAATAATTGATTCGAAGTTTTCGACAATAGGGTTTACAAAATACAATAGCTACCACTAAATAAACAAATAATAATAAGTATCAACATTATTATTATGTACAAACATGGAAAGCTTTTTAACTGTAGATAGATACTACAAGTTATTCAAGTAGATGTAATAATGATTATCCACAATGCACTTAGCTGATTCAATGAATTTCATGATATAACAAGCTTAATGCTAGTATTTTCAGCTGGCCGATTGTCTACCTACCGGGGCTACCGGCTACCCTAGCACTTGACAGTGACTAAAGGACCCGTAATTTTGACATCTTGAAGTTAAGGGCGAGTGACACTACATCCATTACAAGATGGAAGGGACATCTAAGTACAAACAGTTCCCACGAATTCAATACATCATTCTGAAACCCTCCTCTCTGACATAGAAATTTTTCATTGGTAATTTAAAAATAATCAGCAGTTTATATTTAATACACTTTTAATATTTTTTAGAATGATGTACTGATACGTGGTATTGGTAAACGTTTGTGCGTCGGTGTCTCTTACGCCCTGTATTTTACATTAAATCTTATCGTCTATCACTAATATAAATTACACCGAAATAATATTTTTTCCGAGATCTTTGCAACTTGACTTTAGTCCAAGCTCTTTTGTTGACTATGCGTAAGATGACGGAGACGCCTCGACAGTCACTGTTGGGGACAGTTTCATTAATACTGTCCGTACAAAAAAAGCGTGTCACCGTTTACTCGCATTACGACACAAATGGCTTACAAAAACATGAAAAAAGTAAAAGCTCAACGCACTTTCGTCGACACAAATTTCATTAGTCCAGCGACTCCTGCCGTCTCTTACGTAGCGACTTTACAGGCGCGTACTCCGTGCATTAGATAGTACTATGGTCTTGGAAAATATCACTTTTAATTGTCCGAAACGAACGAAAAATCAGTTGATGTATAGATATATATTTCTTTCGATTCTTGCAACATTTCCGAAGACCGTAGCGGTCAGCAACTGCCGCTTTTCAATAAAAAATTGAAAAAGGATTTTTGATTCATCTACCACTTTGGTAGCTTTGCTCCAGGTTCCAAATAACCTTCAGCATTGTATGCTGACTATTCATACTGCGATAGATCGATCCCCTCCCGGATCCTTTGTTCCTGCTCTGCTTCTAGTTCGATTTCTTCTAATATTTTTTTCACGTCTGTCTTTATCTAGAAATATTGCAAAATATAGGTTTTATGCCTTTTTAATATAAATGTCTAAGTGCTGTGTTTAGATTTATCTACAGTATTTTCACCTTGTCATTATTATTTTTTGGTCTATTAGTAAAGTAAAGGACTCACCAGTAAATCGGTAAACGACCCATCAACGGCTTCCATTGTACTGATTGCTAATTCAATTTGATTACCATCGAAAACTGAAAAAAAGAGATATTTTTTTTTTTTAATCAAACTGTCAAATGGCTCGCAAATATTTTCAGTACTTATAAATAATGCATACTTTCTTCAAGTTACTTACTAGATTCGTCGAAGAAGAGGTCCAGGGGTGATTCTAAAAATTCTTGTTCTTCTAAATCAGGTGCAGGTTCGTTTTGTCGTACAAATTCATTTTCTGTTATCTTTTTCTTGTAGACCACATCGAAGTCTTCAAACTCGCGGGGTCGCTTGGTTCCACACGGAACTTGGTTGGCTTGGTTCACCTGGAAGTGACTCGTGCTCGCCTGTGGTAACGCGTCGTACACGTTCGGTTCCTCTGCGTTCTGAGGCATCGGCAAGCTCATTGCTGATTCCGCGCCATAATGTTCATATTTCTGCATTTCAGCCACTTGGTTTTCATTAAATATATCCTCACCGTTTTGAGTTAAATTTGCGAACATTGAAGATAAACTTGAAAACGGGCTTTCTGAGGCATCAAAATTTTCCATGTTTGGGGACCCCACAGTATTAAGGATATCATCCGAATTGTAGTCAGCATCAAAAATATTGAAATTCTCCGGATCAAGAGAACTGTCGGGAGCCTGCACGTAACTAGATACATGAGCGCTTTGGTATGGAACTATCTGTGCTTCCTGTGAAGCAGGAAAACTGTTCTTTTCTACAGTTTCTAAAGGGTGTACGTATTGGGGTGTGGAGTGGCTCGACTCTGTGCTACTGCTTCTTTTGTAATTTTTCTCTTTGTGATTGTAATCTTTTTGGATAGTTTTGATGCTGTAGATCTTTTCGATAGCACTAACGATCCTCTCCTTGTTAGGTGGAATGATCGTGAGCCGATGTGGCGACATACTCTTCCTGTCCGGCGACGCAGATGCGCATGGCTCGTCTTCGCTTTCCTGCGACGAAGGCGACGGCAAGTTTGTTACCAAATGTAAAATGACCTGTTCCAGGCGCCTCGGGTCTTCTACAGGAGCGCGCTGATCCTCGTTTGTCTGATAAATAAACAAAAATATATGTTAGTATTTTTTTGTGGTTGGGTAAAGATGTACAAGGCAGAGACCGTTTAAAAATACATACAGGAATTGAAAACTTACTTCTTCATCATCATGTGTACTGTCTTCTATTTCCTCTATGGTTGGAGATTGATTGTTGTTGACCAGTAAAGTGAACTTCCTCTTCATGAGCTTGATGAGCTTCTTGCCATCATCCTCGTCCACCACAGTGTTGGTGCAGACGAAGCTGGTGACGGCGCGCGAGTCCCGGTCCACATCCAGGCACCCGCGTGTCCTCATATATATGAACTGACCATTTTTCGTAACTAACCGGTAGCAAGATTCCCCGAACAGCCTGTGCTGATCGTACACTGTAACCCAAAGAAAATTGAACGTTAAACTCCGTTCAAAATGACAGTTATGTAATCGCTAAGGCTCCACAATTCAGCACATAATAAAATATTAAAGCCACATATGACTGCAAACATTAGAATTGCATATTTCATGAATATTTCGCTTGCACATTAGTGGTGAAAAATAAAATTTATCGTTACACTTAAATACCAGCCCATAACAAATTCTAAATACTTTACAAATTCAAGTCGGGTGGATTAGTAGCAGGACAAGATAAAATAAGTCAGTCTCAAGTATCAGTGTTAGGTATAGACTGTTGTCGTTATGCGGTGTAATGGAAAAATAGGAAGTAATTTATCTCTAGTAATAGCAATTTATAGAAAGCGATAGACGTGGCAGATGTGCAGTCGGTAAACAAGTGCCACTTGATAATACTACTCGTTATAGGTACATATTTACTTATGAGGCGTTAAGTGACATTTTCATTTGCTGTTTACGAGAAAATATACCGACGGTACAAAGGAAATATTGTAGACGTTATTGTAAATTAGTACGAATAGATTTGGAAATAAATAGAACTATGTGTCACATAGCACATTCGCAAAGAGCGTAAAACATAAACAATAGTAAAATTTCAGAAAGATATTTTCGCGCACGCAATTCCAGAATCGATAATAAATCATTGGGGCATACAAATATGAGAGTAAGTTAACTAGCAAGTCATTTCCACATTTTCCAAGAAGATATGTTTACGTACCTACTACCTAGTTATATATTTTTAAGCCCCAAGTGATTTGATTTATTTTTCCTTTTAAAATAAAGTAGATACACGTGTTTGTTTGTTTTAGTTAGTGAAAGTTAGATACTTCCCCAAACAAATGTTAACCCAATCTCACTCTGTCTCGCCCCTTTCAGTAAATATAAACTATTAATTTGTTTTAAACAACGTTATATTTTGTTTCTATTATTTTAAACTTGGCCGGCGTTTCTGTTCCCTATGTTTCGAAATAATGAACACACGTCAGTTTTTAGTTTATAGTTTAAATCGGCAAGAAAATCTTTTTTTAATGATATAACGATAGTTTAGTTTACATCCTCAGAAAAATAACAATTTTATCGTTTCAATCCAAGTTTTTTCGTAATTTTCCACTCTGTCACGGAGCTGTATTAAATGTACAAGTGTAATACATAACAGTATCATTATACAGAGTTGATAAGGTTGACTCAGACTGTTCACCTGTTCTGAGTTTATGTGAACTGTTGCAATCTCGTAACCTAGACTCAGAGGTCGATTCAAACTCATTTTAACCGACACGGAAAAGAACGATGATAAAAACTTCACAATTATCTCAAGCGTAATCTTTCCTGTTATATTTATAACACAGACCCATCACCTAAGTAACCTTTTTACCCGACTACGTGACCCAAAGGAGGGTAATGTGATGCCAATGCATGTATAGATGCATGTTTGTTCCTTTGTGGCGCTCTACACACCAAATGCGTGGGCCGGTTTTGATGATTCTTACGTCAATCGATTTGCTTTAATTTTGTGAGTGTCAAAAGAGACATGACAGTCAATAAAATTTATTATGGCGACAACCAGATTGTGAAAAAGAAAAAAATAAAGTTGACGAACTATGGTAAGTGAGGAATCATCGAATAGGTATTTGAACATTATGTTTATCATATATTTTTTTCATTTCGAATGACCATTAAGAATCTATAACGATTTAAAGTTGGTTAATCGAACTGATATTTCATAAAAAGTGAAAAAAAAAAAAATTAAACTTAAATCGTCAGTAACTCTTTCACATTATGAAACTGAAAAGCTGGAAAAAAAGTATAATCAAAACTATAAAACCATACCATATTTTAAAATTTCTGGTCACGGTGTTTGTGGTCGCACTCCTCCGCAACGGCTCTACCGATTTTTATGTATTATATACGATATTTGGTAGGTATAAGAATAGGTCGTAAAGTAGCCTATATTTCACACCGCTAATTTCACGAAGACGAAGGTCGCGGAGCACAGCTTTTATACTCATATGGGTCCCGCCTGCTTCCAAATGTGCTTGTTTTTTGCTATTCAGTCGGTTTTTTTTTTATTTTATATAATTACTTTTTTATTTCTATGTAGAAACATTTCATTCTCGTTTAGATAACCTTTCTACATTTTCAAAGTTATCTTTATGAGGTCATTCACTTGTAATTTTAGTGTAAACTCTAGTAATCCTTGATAATATGATGATTGAAACGTGTCTCGTGTTGCTGTGGAAAAATGTTTTCTGAAAACGGTATTTACGGGCGCCATCATGTTGCTAGGTATATAAGGGGGTGGGGGGCGTGTGGAAGGCGGCGTCGGCATGCTTAGGAGTCTAAGGCCGCTATCCTACTGGCGTTATACGAACGTTGGCGTTTCTCCAACGCGCAGCGTTGTCGCTGCGCAGACGTTGGAGAAACGACAACGCTGTTGAATGAACACTGAAAGTTCGCGGTGGCACTTACTCTCTCGAAGAGCAATGATGACCCAGCGGACGTCGTCGCGATGCATGAAGTTCATTGCGTTGACTCCACTAACTTCGTGGGTCATGTATCCAGTCACGAGCGCTATGCGCGCCTCGCACTGGATGATCTCTCCGTCAATCGAGTGTCGGGTGCGATATTCCATGCGGTAGGACTCGAGAGCACTCTCGTTGATGAAAGTCTCGCTTGTCGGACGCACGATACCTATAAACACCTGGAAAAGATTTCAAAGTAATTATTATCGATTAATTTGATGATGAAACAGTTTGTCGTGGCGTTTCTAAAACAATGGGTAGGAGAATTTATTTTATATGAATCGTCATGCTAATAGCTACGTCCTTGACAAGTTGTAGGTAATGCGTTGACAAGATTTTATTAGACCGTATTCTTATGAGTCAGAAACTTAGAATAGAAACAAATGCAAACCTATTCTAAAAATATTTTCCCCTTATTTTATCACTGCGTAAGGAATAATCTTGTCGACCTGAGAGTTGAGTTGTTACCTATGTTGAGATACCTATTATGGTTTATAGGTCTGTCTAACAGCAACGAAGGGTCAATTTTTGTAAGAAAGAAGCCGAAGTACATTTCTTTAATGTGATTATATTATTTGTCTATAGAATACTGGCTGTGCCATTTTTCAAAGGGAATCCAGTAAGAATCGAGTTGTATGGAACCTACGCCACTGCTATCTATATGCTGCTATGAAGCTTTTATATCCGTATTAGCTAACCTGTACAACTAATAGTGAAAATCAAGAGAAACCAAGTAAACGTCATTTCACCAAACATTTAGCTAACCCTGAACTTGAGCAAGACTCGGTGGTTAGTTGTTTTGTCACTTGACAATTGCCGGTTTAGGCGCAGAACGCCTAATTCTCAAAATGGCAACCGAGTCGCAAAAGGACTAGTTCTCAAAATGGTAAATTCTCTAAAAGCCCAATTCTCTGAATGGCTAATTCTCTAAAATACTAATTATCTGAATGGCCAATATTCTAAAAGCCTAATTCTCGGAATGGCCAATTGACTACTGAGATAACTAAATGCATCAGGAATATTTTCCATATATATTAAATCATTATTTACTAAACACATCCATCATTAATACGAATCACTCATAGCCTTTCCTGTTTATCCAGGCCTTATTCCCAGTTCTTGGGGTCGGCACTAAAATAGACACCCATGTTTTTTTCTTATAATGTGTTTATTATATTTTTTATTATTTTTACTTAAAAATAGATTATCTTTTTGCTAATACTCACTAATATGTAAATTAATTTTTTTGAGTAACATTATAAAAATGAGGGATAACGTAATTTTTTTGGTAGTGAAAATAAATGCGATAATTGCCGGTGTCGACCCCCGGTTTGTCCACCAAATATTCTCGTTGGCCATCACTGGTGGATGGCAACTCAATTTTAAACATGAGTATTCTCGTTGTCCACCAATGACGCACAGTGACTCAACTTAATAATATTATTCCAAGTAACCACCACTTAAATATTTTTATTACTTTATCTGAAGACTAGATGTAGTAATAGATATAGGGATTTCATTTCACAAACTACTAGGATGCCCGAATCATGAAGAAGTATTATCTTCATTGCGTGCTGCATGATAATCGAAATGTACATAGATTTGATTGTGAGATTCCTATTAACAATATACAATACCTCCTTCATGATTCTGGCCGCCTGGTTGTTTGTAAGACTATATAGATATACTATCCTTGTTTCTCATCTCCTACATGCAATTTCCTGCTACGTAATCTTCGAGTGTAAAGTTGTAAACTTGCACAGTTACCTGATGCTATTAGTGCCAATATACTACTAGTGATTTTGTCGGACCGACACTATTAGTATTTATTCTTATGCATTATAAAATCTTACAATTTTTACTCACTGATAAAGCAAATAATAAATTAAGAAATCTTTTATTTACCCAATTGTAGAAAATGTGCCATTTTGATAATTAGCCATTAAGAGAATTGACCATTTAAAGAATTAGGCTTTTAGAGTATTGGCCATTTAAAGAATTAGGCTTTTAGAGTATTGGCCATTCAGAGAACTAGGCTTTTAGAGAATTAGCCATTTAGAGAATAAGGCTTTTAGAGAATTTGCCATTCTGAGAACTAGTCCTTTTGCGACTCGGTTGTCATTTTGAGTATTAGGACTTCTGCGCCTAAACCAAAATTGCCATCGAATTTAATGCATTCTTCTTCGTAACAAACAATTAGGAGGTGTTTAAAATACAAATCTTACATTAAAAACATGTATTTAAAAAAAAAACTTGTGTATAACTTGGAACTTTGACCCCCAATATCTCCGTAACTAGAAGGTTCCCAGGTATGGTCTAGAACAAAAAAAATATTGCAATGATGGGGAGAACAAGTGCCTTTCGACTTCGTTAAGGGTCTTGTTACACCCTTTATGTTACCTACTGCGCATCTTCAGTATTACGGCTGAAAATAGCACCTCCATCGTTTCGGCGAAAATCTGCCGGAAAAAATCTGTGCTTTTTTTAACATTAAATGGGCCTACTCCTCACCTCAATCTTGTCCTGAGGACCGAGATGAGTTGAGATGATTATTATCATTCCACCTCATAGTAAGGTAATTCGGTACTAAAGGTAGGTTCACTTTTGGGAGCGACTAGTTATGTAATGGGTTTTCGAAAACGCAAGCATTTTTTCAAGAAATGACTGAAAGTAAGAAATACACGTAAAGTATTTAAATTACCTCCTCAACATCTGCCTAGCGTTTACCCAATGTTCGGCTTCCAGTCTTACCGATGCAGCCAAATACCAGAACAAGCAAGTTAATACTGGGTATTTGGATAATACGATACCCCTTGGTAAGACTGTTTGTCAGACTTTTGGGCCACTGTAACGACTGTCAAACATCTACAATTGCCAGCCGCGACCAACAGCTTAACGCGCTTTCCAAGGCACGGATCAAACTCGGTATGTAATGGGTGGTCACCCATCCACGAATCAACCTAGGTAAGCGCCGCATAACCTGAAGATCGAGTTGAGTGGCTTGTCGAAGTCATGAAAGATAAAGACGATTGTGGGTGCATAATTTTAGTATAGACGACACTCCGTAGCATCTAAAATAAAAAATCAAACAATGAATTTTGATAGTGGCTCTCACACATGTACACAGAATAAAGATAGGAACATAGTCATCTGAACCCTTTGTTCAGTTTGCCAAACTTTAGTTCTACGAGAGCTAGGGCCTTGAGAGAGCAGAAATAGATAATAAAGGATCCACGAGCAAATCTCTAAGCAGCTTTGCAAATAGGGATCAAATATGGGATAGCATTAATTTTGTGCAGTGACAAAACATAACTTGAAATAATAACCTATAATTTAGTTGTCTAAGTATGATTTCATCTAAGCCTTTGACATTGGAAAAATACCATGATCATCAGCCAAACAATAACAAAAACCTTTGTACCTGAACTAAAAAGTATTTCATATCAGTTTCCAACAAAGCGTCGTTTCAAAGCTATTGCCTAACAACAACAGCGAGCAATAAGTATCAAAAAGCGGTGTCAATATTCCCTGCTAGCGAGAGCCGCTCTCAATTTACTCCGCAGCCCGACACCGACCTGTTGCGTCACGTTGCAGTGTGGGGTATACACCAGCACCTAAGTTAGTAGGTTCGTACAATATATTGTTGTAACACGAGGCGGATTATTCGCAGTAGGTATGAAAGTCAGAGGACCTACAACCCATGGCCATAAAGTATCACAGTAACGGAATGTAAAGGTTAGACGGAAAGGTTGCACAAGTTTTATGTCAGAAATGACTGTTCCTATACCTATACACTTACCTATACATACCGAGTGTAAACAGACCCTTCACATATCCGTCAACCAAGCATTCTGTACATCAAACTAAGTAACTTTACGCAAAAATTATTGCTGGGAATCGACTTTTTTTTGGGGTGAAAAATCACGACTCGATGAAAACCACTCATAGCATTGTGCTGATGAATGGATTGAATAGTACGAGGGCTGTGGAGGTCTTTAAAGTAAAAATGTTACATTAAAACATATAAGTATTTAAAAAAAAATTGTGAAAAAGTTGGTACTTTGACCCCCAATATCTCCGTAACTAGAAGGTATAGTCTAGGACAAAAAAATGATCGCAGTGACGGGGAGAACAAGTGCATTTCGTTTACTACCTACCTACTAGGTACCTACGACAACTAGTGAATTCTTATTCAACTAACTCTACATTTAAGAGCTGTTGTTTTTCTGTCAGACAACCTAAAATTACAGCGTATAGTGTGGTACTTTATCACAAATAGTTATTTGTAAAGTATCGCACTACTTTGAGTCTCTGGAGAATAAATAAGACACTTTGTTTGACATATTAAGCATGCTTTGCTAGAAGTAACCGATTCACTCGAACTGTCAAGAGAACCAGATTATAATGATCGGGAAACGGAAACCGGCAATGAATTATGCAGACTAATGGTTCGCACGATAAATGTGGAAGCTTTGTCCGGGTCCGATCATGTAACGGTGACGCTTCGCCGTACCTCTGCTCGTCCTATGATATCGACCGTAAATCATCGGAGTTCGCTCCTGTAAAGGATTATAGACTAGTTCGAATAGTGCCTCATCCTGCTCCATGGTTTACCGGAATGTCTGACATTCCACTGAATCTGGACTGACCAAGCTGAGCCTAATTTATTAAAGAAAACTGAATGTCAATCACGGAATGTAAAAATGTGTTGTAAGAACTAGCCTATACTAATCAGCTTAAAAATCGTCGGTGAGGCAGATAACTGGTCACCAGCGCTCATAGATACCTTCTGTATAAGAGAAGCCTGCCGGGTATTGCAAGTGAACAAAAAATGGGTAATAAATGAAGAGTACTTACAATATCATTGCCGCTAGAACAGGGGTTCTCTGAGCGGGCGCGTGCTCGGCGCACGATCTGGCAGCATCGGCTATAGCCGCGGCATGCTCGGTCTGACTTCCTCAGGGAGCCTTCGACGTGGCACGTTATGTACTGGCTCGGCTCAGACCGCTGGCCCAACTTCTTGAGCCTGCCAAGGTTTAAATAGTCACATGAAAAAAGCAGCGCAGCAAACATAAATTAAAACAATCGCGGAAAAACCGACTTGAACAGCACAAGAAAGTAATCTTGAAAATGAAAACGATCGTAAGTCGCCAGCTTTAAGTCTTTTTCGCAGTGCAAGAAAATTCTAAGAAAAGAGCAACCATAAAAAAGGCAACAAAGTAAAGCTCCGCTAGCTGAGAGTGACCAAACTTTATTACATCAAAGTCCGCCCGCTACTGTTTTGCAAGTCATACATGTATTTGTAAGCTTTGGCGTTATAATTCAATTGACTATTACTGCTACGAAGTCATATCAAAACAATCAGTCTATATCGTACTTCCGACTGTGCTAAAAAACACCAAGTGTTACTGTTTTGAAGAAGCAAATTAATAAAAAGTGCAATACAAAACTGTTAAAATTCGAATTCCTTATCTAGACTGTTTCGAGTGTAACAAAAGACTGACATTTAGACTCCTAATTAGTTGGTGTCCACCCTCCTGACAAGACATCATTAGACTAGCTCATTTCGTCGTCACCACTAATGTTATTGTAGCGCTGCGCGTAAACGCGTTGGTCGACACTACGCGTAGAAAGTTCGAATCCGGCCCGCAATCTTTGTGATTTTTGTTTTTTCTCGTGAACTTTTTTCGATTTATTTTCTCTAGAAATCTAAACAATGACGCAAGATGCCTCGCGCTCAACGCAGTCCACCAAAAGAAAAAAACACTACAAACCTAAGTCATGTTCAGTACGAGCCCGATATGTTACTTTCGGCTCAATTCGGCTGAGGTAGACAATATTAGTGTTCGGTTTAAGGTGTTTAGTGTTAGGTCTTAGGCCTTTCAGACCAAATAACCCAACCGAAATCAACCGAGCTTGTCGACACCACCCGTCAAGAGATACGCGCATTTATATCCTCCGAGATGTTAACTGCTATAAAGGAATGTATTGCAGTAGAATTCAACGAGATGAAGGAATTATTCCGTAAACTCAAAGATTCTGTCAAGTTTTTGAGTGATGATTACGACCACATAAAGTCTGAACTAAAAACTTGCACATAAAGTAACAAAAGCCCCTAAAGCAGTTGGTTTCCGACTTATATGTGCGAGTTAATTTAGTCGAGCAACACTCATGCCAGAATTAAAAGCGTACTAGAAAACAAAGCAGACAATTTGGTGAAAACGGTCGTACAGCTAGGAAACGCGGTAGGAAGTGCAATCAAAGAAGAAGGCATAATATCGACCGTGCGAGTACGAACATTGGACCCCGTGAATAATAATCCTAGAGCGGTTGTTGTGAAGCTGCGCTCCAGCCTAACGCGAGACGTAATATTAACCTCGGTCACGTGAATAACCCCTATGAATAGAAGATGTCTATCACCACCACTCAAAATATCATTAAGTAACACGTCTCACGCGTTACTTAAAGACAAAGATTAGTTTCAAAGAGCCAGCTATACTATTATTAATGCTGATATTAGCGACTTTGACTGGAGCCATATTTTCTCAGACCTACACGATGTCGATGCCATTGTCACAGAGCTATATACAGACATGGTACAGGCCTTAAAGATGTAGCTGACGAGAACGTCAAAAAGACCGAGTGATAAGTATCCCCCCTGGTTGTCTAAGCCTCTCATCAGAGTCTTTAACGAAAAAGAAAAACTTAGAACACGTTAATATAAAGTGTATAAAAACAAAAGGAAGCACTTTGAATATACACTTCTGGAGGGAAGATCTAAAGCCTTGATGAATAGCTGTTATAAAGACTATGTGTGCTTCACTGAAAAGAGTATAACACACAACCCAAAACTCGAAAAAGTGGCAATGGCAACCTTTCCTAATTATATCCTAAAATTCGCTTCCTGCAAATGATAAACGCATATATATCCATATCCATTCGCAGTTTGGTAGTATAATTTATTAAACAAACACAGTTCAAATATTACCATGACGCCTGTGAACCGTGCGGGTCGAGCCTTATTAGACTTGTACTATCAGCTAGCGTGGGTACACTCTGTACGTGGCTGGTTCGATGGCGTTAAGTAAAGTTGACGTCTGGCACATTATGCAAAAAGAATAAAATCTGCATTAGCAAGTGCACAGACGTGTCAAAGATGCGAGCTGAACGACACTATAGAGCCGACATACTCTGCCTACGTAGCCTGCCTCCTGTAGTGAAGAAGGTTCTATCACTCACTTGATAGGTACCCACCTTATTATGAATCGCCTTTTTTCGTTAGCCAAGCCCTCTTCGACTTTGCGAACGGCATCAGGTTCGTCAGGTATCATGAGTTCTCCGTTAGGACCCAGGTTTTGGGTTCTTGGCATCAGCTGTTCGCGCAGCATAGCCCGGTCGCCTTCGTGAGTTATAGTGAGAAGGTTTTGACCGAGCAAGTCAAGCTGTTGGGGAAAATGTCATTAATATTACCTAAGTTTGGTTTCTACACACAACAAAACACAAACCTCAACTAAGTAAATTGAACAATTTTAAATAAAGAATTTCGCGAAAGAAAAATAGTTATTTTTTATTTTTTAAATAATGAATTACGCGAAACAAAATATTTTTTTTTGTTTTTTTGGCGAAATTCAAATTTTGTTAAGTTTTTTGCAATTTTCATGTCATTGTCAGGTTTTATGTTGTTGAAAATTGCAAAAAAAACGTAACAGAATTTGAATTTTGCGGGCTACCCTGGCGCTCCCACCCTAAATACAGGTATTTTATGGCAACTTTAGTTCATCGTCCGGAAACTAACCCGCCCACTTCCAGTCACATCGTAATTTTTTATCAGAAGAGAACATAATGTGATGAAAATGTGCCTTAAAAAATTAGATGATAATAACATCTACTGGTATCGTAGTTACTTTAAACGTGACTGTTAGGGGAAGCTATTACTGACGTCAAATTCAAAGGCTTCTCATAAATGCATAAACTGAATGATAGACATCGTTATCTGTGCGCAGTCTCGCTTCGTTCAAATATTGTTTGACGTTGTTATGCGACTTGATAAGAAGGCATATTATGTAAATGAATGGAGTATTCACATGCACATTTTTTAACGATAATGCAATTAAGTACTTTGTTTACAAAGTCTTGTCCATAGAACTATGGAAAGGTAAATAGCAGGGCCAGTAAATACATAAGCTTTTCTTCAAACATATCAAAACCCAAGAAATTAATGTAATATAAGTGGTTAGTGCTAAGTATATATATACCTATCTATAAAGGTATAATTTATTAGTTTCATACTATTCGATACGTTTTCTTTATTAGTTTAGGTAAGTTGGTACCTAAATAAGCCAGTTACTCAAGTCAAAGAAACTATAAAAGGTTTTATGAGTAAAGATGACTCCTTGAAGGAAAACTAGAAACAACAATTAGTTTTAATTTACATTAATTCTATTGAGGAGAGTAAAATTATAATGAGATGCAGTCAAATACGTACATTAGGAACTGACAGAAGCAGACATTTAAAGATAACCTTAATGACAGACTCACCTTGTTCTAGCCATTGACAAATCATTGGCCAATAAAAAAAAAAAACAAAAAAAACTTTACCTCTGTGTATCCAAGATATTGGTTGACATTCTGTGACACGACTACAATGATGCCCCTGTATGTGGTTGTGATCAGGAAGCCGTTGAACAGGCTCTGCACCTTCATGATGGAAGCAGGACTGAACTGCTGTGCTGATTGGCTAATTGAGTCACCGAACACTGAAATAATGGACTTCATTACTGTCATGAAAACGTGATAGGTACTTAGGAATATATTTTTGGAGCTTATTGTTGAATATCTTATGACACCTATTGTATTTTTATTAGTTATCGTCATTCGCCTGCACTTATTCCAATATATTTAGGGTCGGTGCAGAGTGTCTTCTTCTTCCATACTTCTCTCTTACTCGTCATCTCATCAGACATCCTTTCTTGCCATATCATTCTGCACCCAGTCCATCCATCGTTTCTTTGGTCTTCATCCAATCTTATACTCACCACATCACATTCATATTCAAAAATTTCATCACGACATTTTCCTCATTCCTCTCTCCTCATCACAAGCCCCCATACCAAGCCATCCGATTACCAAGCAAACTTTTCAGTCGCCGGCACCACTTTCAGACTTACTCTTATATACTCATTTCTTATTTTATCCATTCGTGTAACACTACACATCACCCTTATCACTCTCAACTCAGCCACATGATAGTACAGAGATACCGAAAGCCGAAGCAGGGATAAAAGCGTAAACTAGCGCTGTGACTCTAGGACTGGAGAAAACCCCGAAGTTGCAGAATATGTATTCAGTTTTAGTTCTGCTGATTTTCAAACAACCATTGTCCAGCTTCTGTTGTATTTTATTTAAAATGTATG
This sequence comes from Noctua janthina, assembly GCA_963576755.1. Lineage (NCBI taxonomy): Eukaryota > Metazoa > Arthropoda > Insecta > Lepidoptera > Noctuidae > Noctua > Noctua janthina. The sequence goes on along the minus strand of OY755050.1, from coordinate 13,294,711 downwards.
AATAGTCAAACCCAAGACATTATAAATATTAAAATTGGTTTAAAAAAAAACAATATAATATTCAATAAGTACAGAGTTAAGTTGAATGACCGTCTGTACGATGTCCTTCTTACGGCTTTCATACAATTCTCCTACTTTGTCCAAGCGGTTTTCTATTCTAAATCAAACTCAACTCAAAGCATTTATTTCTAATAGACCAGTTACAGGCACTTTTCAATTGATAAAATATCAATAAAACGAATTAGATAGACCTACAGTTCATTGATAAGGAACAATAACTGTGCGGATGCGCTTTCTCTGAACATCATAACGACAATTTCTCGGTTCACATCTAAGTCAAAGCACGTGGCCATATTCTCAAGAAGTTGGTGGTTTAGTCTCATAATTGGTTTTGTTGTATTCGTTTTTCTCCATCTACGTAAACTTATCTCTCTTAACTAGTATATTTTACAACAAATAAAATGCAGATTTTCTGACGAATTTTCTATTATGTTGCATTTACTTATGTTTTGATTCTGCATCACCCTCAAGTATACTAAATAAAAATGCACAGCTTTTACTCGTGCATTAACCTTAATAAATACATTAAGTTCATATAAATAATCTCAGTTTAATTTTGATATTTTTTCAATATCTCTTGTAATACTTTACAATACTTGTAAGACTTAAATGGGTAAATAGGAGTAGGTAAGCAACGTGCTTGTGAGTTTGTTTTATAAATTAATATAGATAAACTACATTACTCTTATTTTGTTAGTGAACAGCAGTTGCCTCCACCAAGAAAAAACAAACATATTTCTCATAGCATAGTCTTTTTGGGGTAGGCCTTTACTTCAAGAGCTTTGTATTGTAAATAAATATCGGAATAACGGCTGAAACAATAAATTTCCGAATCATTGACAGCACGTCCGCTTCACAGCTTCAAAACATCAATAGGAACTCATGCTGTACTGTCTTTCAATCAACCGTGTCTCAAGTTCCATTTTTTTTTTTAAATAAAATTTTAGCTGACAGTTCAATTTAAAATAGAAATTCAATATTGGTTCAATAAACAAGAATACGCAAATGAATGAGAAGAGAATCAGTGATACAATGTTTGTGTAATCAATATAGAAAAACAAAGAATGAAAATGTGGACACAGTGAAAACTTAAATGCCAATAATAGCTTCAGTGTTATTAATACATCTATTTAGTACATCTGTTTGAAAAATGACATTTTTGAGGAAAATATGGGTAACTATATGTTTAATCATTTAAAGAAAACTAGGGTTTGAAATTATAATTATTTTGATAATAACAAAAAATATTATCAATGTCACTTCACTTTTATCTGTATGCGATTTTTTGCTTCCGTGCCAACTTAAAAAAACGGTCACAAACGTTGTATGTAATCAACAAACAGAATGTTTAGTACATTTATGTTGATTTCTGTTTGTTTATAGTTTAATAGTTCATTTATAGGACCAGAGTAAAAGTTACGAAAATGCCGAAATAAAGACTTTGTTAGCGATTTAAGATAAAAATTAAAGACATCAAGTTATGAATCAGATTGTACCTTCTTGAATCTAAAGATAAACTATGAGGATCATTTCTCTTTGCAAGGTTAAGCCACTTTTGTCGTATGTTTACACTGTTTGGCACATAAATAAATAGTTGGTTAGGCGTGTTTATAGCTGTGCTTTTACATTGGGGTACGAGACAGTGCTTGTAATACGAGGAATTCATTATAATTAAAGTTATACGAACAAAACTGATAACTTTCATAAACACTAAGTTTGTTTGGCACGGCGTGACGTCATTAACGTTGACAGGCTGTCTGAAGCGTTTTCGCGGTAAATTTAAATCGAAATATTAAAACGCAAAATAGATATTGTAAATGATCGACTTTTTTAAAAATAGTATATTTTTAGGATAAAATAGATAAACAGGTAACGTTTTAATATTATTTTGAAATTTAGTCAACTAGCCTATTATCATCATAATTTTTTCATCGGTTCACGGAGTTGGCGGATCTCAATGATTGATAGTCTCTGAATTGGTTTTGTTGTATTCGTTTTTCTCCATCTACGTAAACTTATCTCTCTTAACTAGTATAATTTACAATAAATAAAATGCAGATTTTCTTTCGAATTTTCTGTTATCTTGCATTAACTTATTTTTTGCCTCGGCATCACCCTCAAATAGACTAAAAAAAAATGCTCAGCTTTTACTCGTGCATTAACTTTAATAAATACATTGAATTTATATAAATTACCTCGATGGATGATGAAAGAAAATAATTAACTTGATCATTTCGAACCCTGAAGAATAAAAAAAATAATTTCATAACAATACGAGCCTGTTACTGTTCCACTGCTGGGCGAGGGCCTCTTCTGCCGAGAAGGCACGAGCATTGATTACCACGTTTGCTCAAGCCAGGTTGGTAATTTTATTTTTATTATTAGTAGCTATCGCCCACGACCTTCGTTCGCGTGAAATTATTTATTAAAAAAAAATATAACCTACCTTTTTTAAACGGATTTTGTTACCAATTTCAAGGTGTTAATTTTTTGCACGGTACCCTAATTCTTATTCTAAAAAAAAAATAACCTATGTTAGACCTTATAATGTCTGCTGTCTGCCCGTGAAAGTTCCGTCAAAATCGGTCCAGCCGTTTCGGATATTAGACGGAACAAACAGACAGACAGACCGACAGACAACAAAAATTAAAAAAATGGGTTTGTGTAAGTGCCGTATATATTTTCAAAAAGCTGTTATAATATTGATACTACAAACAGACGCTCCAATTTTATTTATTTGTATAGATGTTTTCAAAAGTCTAGATTTCCTTACGGTGTTTTCCTTCACTGATTCAGGAATGTCGAAGATAAACTTAGAATGTACCTACATTATGAATTAATAATATTCAGAGAAAACGACAACATTAAAATTAAGTCGGTAAATAAAGTACTTACAGCCCCTTGACAGAAATTGAATCGAACAAGCAATTTTTATCAAAAAGTAAAAAATCGTCTCGCTACATTATCAAATTATCACAAAGTAAAACCATTTCTATTTACAAATTAACAATAATAGGTTCACGCTCATCATGCAACGTTGATTGTCACATGTTTTCAGCTTCAACTGTTTACATATGTTTTTAAAATTGTGATATTCCCATGTTGTATAAGGTTATGGCCACATTACGCCACCGCGTTATGACAAATTCACGCTGTCTACAGTGACATTGAAACTAAAATAACTGAATTCGCAATGCAGTGTGTTGACGCCCTAAGCGGAGGAGCATGGCGCCACACGTGCGCGCGCGCACTCATGTTACTATACACGACCGGATTTTATATTGATAGACAAATATGTTACATTGCAATAACTAATTGTACTAAATCCTATTTATTATGGAAGTATTTTGTACTCAAACACCATTATTTTTACTGCACTCATGTGATTTACTGCTTATTTACTCCCAATACACGCACAGAAATATATAGCAAAAGTATTGTTTAAAATCAAGTGAGATTACCACTTAATTTTAACGATTTGGTAGCAAAGAATACATGACGCAGTATTTTTTAATGCATTTAGAGTAGGTACTTATCATAATTAGTTATAATGGGAAGAATACAAATTAGATTAGTGGCACAGATAACATACCACACGTATTATTATGTATATCGTGGTTAATGAAATGCATGTTACATTTCTCGGACAAACTAATAGTGACACGAATATGTGAGCTGCTACTATGAATAGATTTGCACTTTGCACTAGTTTATTGGCTGCGTCCAGTTACCGACGGATCCTCAGGCCACCGGTACATTGTAACTGCTGTTCTCAAATCACCGACTTCAGACTCCCCTAATCGGGAACGATCTGGATCGAATGTAACTACAAACATCTGGACGGAGAAGTGTCACATTGTACAAAACGACGCCGCAACAATGTCGCTTAACACAATTGCACTTTCACGTCAGAAAATCAATTTAGTAAGTGTAAGTAATGTACTATATTGATTTTCTGACTTGATTTCGTGAGCCATGCCTTCGCCTAGTGCAGCATTGCTCATGTTTATACATTAGCTTCATCAATATTAAGTCCTACCTTGAACCCATTTGTGGATGCTAGCTAAGTGCGTACCTACTTAGCTAACTTTGTTGTTGTTATTACTCCTTTATACGATGCTTAGCATACCCCACTTCTTCCTTTTATATTAAATTAATATTCTAATTTGGTGAGTCAGTGTTTATACATTGTAAATGGTAATGTACAGAGATACCTGTTCTGCGCAATACTTATAGGTATGTAGTTAAATTATAAATTATTGACAGTTTTACGGTTTTGTTATTGACTGGTAGGTATACCTAGGTCAAGACAACGAGAATAGTGAATGATTGTATGATTCTGTTTTCATGAAAACAAGTGAGTTTCAAAAACTCATTTGGTTCCTCAGTTTATTTTTTTTTTAGCGTAACATGAGGTTCTTTTTAAATTACACTCATTCTAATGACTAATATCATCAAATTCATGGGCATTTCGCAATTTAAGTTTCAATCAAATAAACTGTTATTAATTCATAACACAATTATTGAACGTCAACTTCCGATAATTCACCGCTCTCTCCTTATTTTATCAACTTTATACGCTCGTATGTGGAAAATGACATGCCAGTAATAACATGATACAAAATGTGCGCACCTGCATCGTCTGTCTATTACCCTACCAAACATAATTGGCCATTGTTCCAACACAATCATAGTGCACACTACAACTCTTCAATTCGGTCGCGTATGCCCATCGTAATTGGTATGGGTGGAGCTTGCATTCCTACACATAACAATTACTGTATGGAATGTGGTGAAACTAGAAAATATTTGCAAATTAAAGCGTAGAACTAGATCACTCAATTGCGTTACTTTAAGCCATGAGGTGTGCAAGAAACACGAGTTTGCGATCTGCCGAGAAGACAAACAATTGGAATACCTACCCTATCCTTTAAATAAGAAATTGTGTCTGTATGAGAATCCGTCTAATCTAGTTATCAAAGCTCTCATCTCGCTTTACTAGAAGTTTATTTATGAACAAAAGTATAGTTTGTGAAAACTACAGGGTATAAACGGACCCTTTACGAAGCCGTCAACCAAGCATTCTGTACATCAAACTAAATAGTAATCATACGCAAAAATTATTGCTGGGCAACGACTTTTTTTTGGAGTGAAAAATCACGCTTTACGGTAAAACTCAATGTAACGCACTCAAAACATTGTGGTGGTGGATGCTTTGAATAGTCAATTTATAACCTTAAAAACTAGTATTTAAAAAAAAAATGAACTTTGACCTCAAATATCTCCGTAACTAGAAGGTTCCCAGGTATGGTCCAGAACAAAAAAATGATCGCAATGTCGGAGAGAACAAGTGCCTTTCGGCTTCGTTAAGCGTCTTTTTACACCCTTTATAAGTCTTGTACATTTTGTTTTTTATTAAATAAAACGTTGTTTACACTGACTCGTGAACGCGATAATATTTCCTTTACAAACTGCAGAAGGTCGGAAAACAAAACTTTTCAAATCCGAATATCAAATCACTATCACAAGTTGTGGAAGCAAAGAGAGTTTATTCTATGGACATTGCTTTTCTTCTTTTGTTTTTTGAACAAGCTCGTGTACTCGGGTTTAGTTACCAAAACTTGAATTATATCTACAGGGTTTAAACAGACCCTTCACGAAGCCGTCAACCAAGCATTATGTAAGTCTAACTAAGTAACTTTACGCAAAAATTACAGCTGGGAAACGCCTTTTTTGTGGAGACGGAAAATCAGGTTTTACGGTAGGACTCAAATGAACGCACTCAAAGCACTGTGATGATAGATTGATTAAATGGGGTGGAGGTGTTTAAAGTAAGAATTTTTATTAAAAACATGTATTATAAAAAAACTTGTGAAAAAGTTGGGACTTTGACTCCCAATATCTCCGTAACTATAAGGTTCCCAGCAATGACCTAGAATAAAAAAATAATCGCAAGGACGGGGAGAACAAGTGCCTTTCGGCTTCGTTCAAGGTCTATTTACACCCTTTATAATCGCAGTTAATGTACTTACCATATTGGTGTGCTCGTAAGTAGTGTGCAGTGAGTCGTAGTACTGTGGTCTTGTCGATCTTCCTCCTGGCAGCCACCACGGGGGGCACCATGGACGCCAGTTCCGCCACAGACTGGTTGAGTCTGTCTCTTCTCATCTTTTCTGCTCTATTACGAACTTCCCGGGGATTTTCCCTGCGAAAGAGAATGAATTGCTGAGCAAAATATCACAGAATCATCCAGCCCCGCAGGCCGACATCCACGCTCTCTCATACATGGTGCTTGTCTGTTAAAGTGACCAAATCGGAATCAAATGACGTAATCAGATACAAGTGTGTTTATTTTTATCCAATTTTCGTATTGTTTATCGAGCGTTGTTAGCGTTACTTTGTAGCTGGCCGTCGAGTCGGATTGTTAACTCATTACCTGTCTGCAACCCCTTGGATAGTTACTGTTTATCCCGATACTTTTATTTCCGTAACAATTTCGGTCAGTTATTGTAGACTATAGAGTATACTTGTATTAGGAACATGAACTAGCATCTAGGAATAGCTTAATTGAAAGTTTACAATCCATGACTTTTGTATAATCAAACATCCTGTAAGTCGAACAGATTACATTGTAGTGTTCTGGGTTGGTCAACAAAATTACGTACGTACACACTAACGCATCCTGATTTAGTATAAGAATGATGTTCACACGCTTGTTTACTAAAACTAGGTACCTAGCCACCTACTCCGTTTTATTAAATTCGCTAAATACCATAATATGATTGATGTACCTAGTAGGTAACCTTTTATTATGTACATTTTGATTGAAAATTAATTACTGTGCGAACTTATACTTTGCGAGGAAGCATTTAGAGTCTCAGTTTCTGTAAATCTTTAGATTTCAACAATTTCACTAACTATTAAAGTTATAGTTAGTGAAATTGTTGAATTCCTTCAATAAATAATGTAGCTGCTATGTTTAATGTATAGTTTCATGAAGACGATTCAGAAGTCCTTTTAATTTCTGCTGTAAGTTATGTACTAATAAAACATAGCACCCTACCAAGAATTGTACAGCTCGTTCATACCAATGCTATACGGATGATAAAAAGCACAAACTACATATGTACCTAACATTGTATCCGTGATTCACCTCAATAAGTTTTAAAGCTGGACTTAGCAAAACCTTCGCAGAGCGCCAGAGGGCCCAGGCATTCGAAAAAGAAAACAAAGATGGAGACGACAATCAGCAGTGAATTTGAATTAAGAACGAATTCGGATTACGAGCAGTTGAGTTCGTAACAAAAAATGATTTCGTATTATTCCATAGAACAGCACATTCATTTTAAATTCGAATAAGGGTAATGGTATAGATTGTCACCAGTATTTTAGTTGCAATTTAAGCTAGATAAGCATTTGTTTTAATGAAATAATTTAGCAGCGTTTAAATAAAATTGTCAACTAGTCGGGTCTGTTAATCAGAAAGTTGGAGCTGGTTCCAGTAGTTCCCCGCCAACCCCAATTGCCAGCGAGCCTGACTTTCATTAAATTGAATTAGTTTCAAGATGACCGTGTTTCAAAACCGAAACAGTTTTTAAGTTACTTCCTGTTGGTATTAAATATAAGTTATGCTTTCCTGAGGACCTAGACAAGTGGCGAACCGCAAAAAGCTTTACAAGGTTTCATGGTACTTTTGGCGCGTCGTCGAACTTACGGCACCATCTTGTTTTTCAATGCAGTTTCCACGGACAATTTTCAAATTATTGTTTACCAACAGGTCTCTCCTGAAAATGTCATTCAAATGCTAAAAGAACCATGACGCACTAACCTTATATATTTTTGCAAAGATTCACACGATTGAAATAAATTATCGGTAGCAAAATTCTAATATACAGGGTGTGGCGTAAGTAGTGGTCCACCGTTCAGGATTCGATGAACCAGATAATTAACTATAACAGTTAAAAATTTTAACCATTTTTACCCAAGGGTTACGAAAATATTTCCTTTTTGTCTTTTATTTACGAAATATCTATCTTTTTTTACAAATTTGTTTGTAGTTTCAACAAAAACCATTATTTTTTCATTTTGATTTCTGTTAATTACTGCTGAATACTAGAGCTATCATGATAAATTATGATTTGTATGTAAATACAGCTCTTTTGAAGAAAAAGTTGGTTCTTCTCTAATTTTAACCCTAATTTTTAAAACGCCTTCAAATTCAAGAGCGATTTTTGTAAAAAAAAACGTACTACATTGTCAGTGCCCATGCATTTAATAATATGCCTACTAAATACCGATTTCAAAATGATATCACTATAACAGATCCAATAATTTAACAAAAAGATATTCAATTTTAATTGAAGAAAAGAAGATTTTCATTTAACTACAAAACGTATAAAAACTCAAAAAACGGATACAATGTAACTTTTTTCAATTCAAATGTGATTTGTGTTAAAGCACAAACATGTCAGGTAAAAAAACCCTGACCCTTTTTTTACCTGAGACATGTTTGTTTTGTTAACAAAAACCGGTTGAAGCTCTCGCAATCGAGTTACGCACAGTAGGAGTGATAAGGAAGAGATATGGTAGGGTATTGCTATCTCTTTCATTACTAACGTCGAAATCTTCAGAAATCTCGAAATAATTTAGTACGATCTCGTCACTCGTGTCGTGCGTCGTATGCGTTTCGTTTTTATTCTGCCTGTGTTTACCTCCGCCATTTTTTTACCCCTGCCTGCCCCCGGACTCTGTTTAATTTGCCTACTGATTGGACTTGTTGTTTTGGTGATCTCTGCGATATTGGCTACGTGTACTGGTGACTTTGGCTTGCTCAACGATTTGGACAAACGTGCAGTGCAGTGACAATTAAAAAATGTCTCGGTACACACCGCGCGAATATGCTGACATGCATTTTATTTATCGCGAATGCAGAGGTGTCGGTAGAGAAGCAGCTCGACTTTATCGGGAGAGATATCCCGATCGAAGACATCCAGACCACCGAGTTTTTGGAAGAGTGCATAACGCATACACCGAAGGAAGGATACCTGGCACAGGCGTAGGCGGTGCAGGTGAAGGACGACCGCGACGACACAACGATGAAGAGGTAATGAATTTAGTTACAGAAGATCCTTCAACATCGGTCCGTGTCTTAAGTCGCAGAACTGGCATATCAACTAGATCTGTACATCGAATACTCAAAAGACATGAACTGTACCCATACCACTATCAAAGGGTACAGTCATTGCTATCAAGACATTATCAATTGAGAGTAACATTTTGTAGAGTAATGCTACGCAGAATAAGAGAAGACCCGCAGTTTTTTAATAAAATACTATGGAGCGACGAGTCATCCTGCAAAAAAGATGGATATTTAAATCTACATAATTTGCATAACTGGCAGCTAGAAAACCCGCATTCTCATAAGGCAAGACAGATCACAGTATCAATTTAAAATAAACCTTTGGACCGGAATCATTAACGGACAAATAATCGGTCCACACGAGCTGCCAGAAACATTAAATGCAGAAAGATATTTAAGTTATTTGCAAATTGACTTGCCCTTGCTTCTGGAAGGTGTCGTTCCTGAAGTCCAAGAAGACATGTGGCTGCACAACGATGGCTGTCCCGCTCACTACGCTGTTAGAGTACGAGAGCACCTTGATACAGCGTATCCAAATAGGTGGATAGGGCGCTTAGGTCCAATATTGTGGCTACCACGCTCCCAAGATCTAAATCCACTAGATTTCTTTAATTGGGGTTGCCTAAAAGAAAAACTCTATAGCAAAGAAATCACTAGCATTGACCAATTGAGGACTAGAATCCAGGCAGCAGCTAGAGAAATCAGCGAAAGAGGGTTTGCCCGACGAATTAAACGGTCGTTTATTCGACGTTGCAGAGCGTGTATAGCTGCGAATGGTGGCCATTTTGAACATTTTGTTTAATTTTAATGATTGTAATCATGACAAAGATTAATAATAAATGATAAATAAAGTGATTTGTTTTTTTTTAATTCTTTGTTCAAATACCTAAAGTAACAAGTTAGGTCTAATTACTCTGCAATAGTAGTTTTTTTATACAAATGGGCACTGACACTGTAGTGTATTTTTTTTGCAAATATCGTAAGTATTAACGCAGTAAAGTTTAAAAAAGTAGTTTAATGAAAATCTTCTTTTCTTCAATTAAAATTGAATATCTTTTTGATAAATAATAGGATCTGTTATAGTGATACCATTTTGAAATCGGTATTTAGTAGGCATATTATTAAATAAATTGGCACTGACTTTTTTTTTTACAAAAATCGCCCTTGAACTTCGATGGTACGTAAAAATTAGGGTTAAAATTAGAGAAGAACCAACTTTTTCTTCAAAAGAGCTAAATTTACATAAAAAATGATTATTTTGAAATCGGTATTTAGTAGGCATATTATTAAATAAATTGGCACTGACAGTGTAGTACGTTTTTTTTACAAAAATCGCCCTTGAACTTCGATGGTACGTAAAAATTAGGGTTAAAATTAGAGAAGAACCAACTTTTTCTTCAAAAGAGCTAAATTTACATAAAAAATCATTATTTATCATGATAGCTCTAGTATTCAGCAGTAATTAGCAGAAATCAAAATAAAAAAATAATGGTTTTTGTGGAAACTACAAACAAATTTGTAATAAAAGGTAGAAATTTCGTAAATAAAAGACAGAAAGGAAATATTTTCGTAACCCTTGGGTAAAAATGGTTAAAATTTTTAATGGTTATAGTTAATTATCTGGTTCATCGAATCCTGAACGGTGGACCACTACTTACGCCACACCCTGTATATAACACTTTTCTATGATCCTTCTCGCTGATAGAATTTCACTTTGTCGGGTTCTCTGTACCGTTTTCAGCAGTAGTTTTTGCTGCAAATTAGGTACTAGTCTATATCCATACATATAATACAATTTTAGTGAAGACAAAACTGTACACTGAATATTTTTGAAAAAGAGTAATTGCGACGAGGTTTGGGAACGATTTAGACTCCGTTCTTCTTTCCAAGGGGTTTTTTTAATTGACTCGGAAGCGATCATGAATAATTACTACTGTTTTAGATGTATGACACCTATTATACTACGACTGTCTATTAACGTATAGTTAGACAGAGAGCGAAGCCGCGGTCACAGACAGTTCCGAATTTTAAAAAACTCAACTCACTTTACGTATCTACATTGGAATCTATTTTCTAAAACCTATATAAAAGTTAAATGAACCTTGGGTAATGAAATAAACATGGAAAATTCTATTTTGACGTGCTCAAATGGCATGGGACTCGTGAACTCATCACAACAACATTGTGAGTTTATTTTTGTAATAAACTCACAATCACAATGTTGTTGACCATGAGTCTCATGCAAGACAGCAGTGAGAAAATTTTACAATTCAGTGTGTCTTTCATAGGAAATTAATTAAAACCTTTGTGATACAGAGCCTATTTTTCACCTGATAAGAAAAAGTTGCTAGCCTAGGGATTCACTCTTATACCCAAGCTTATACCTTACTAGTTGATCATGGACCTTTTTGCGCGTGTCAAAAAAACGGAACTTACGCCGCGCCGCCATATTGTTTTTTCAATACCAAATAGTTTTACAAATTTTTACCAACAAAATGGCGCCGCGCCGTTAGCGTCAAGAGGTCTACAGAGCACTAGACAATATTTTTCGACAATGTATTTTGTTTCGTTTTCTTAGTAGCAGCCTAACAGCCCCGAGTAAGGCTTTCTGTTCGACTAGTGGCAATAATCTCACCTCCTCTTACATGTGACTTTGAGACGTGATTGCATTTTGGATTACCAATTCCTTTAATCCAGGCCCCAAAATAATGCATCATGTAAAAGAGAACAAGTTCTATAGAACATTAGTTTTAGTATATGCGAAACCTGAAACACGTGTCTAATATTTTTACGTAAAAAATCTATGTACAAAATTTCAAAACTGTATCATGTAAAATCACAAAGTTATAAGCTTGTTCTGTTACCTGGTTGTCCGCACCAAGACGTTTGACCACGTCTTGGTGCGGACAACCAGGACACGGCGCAGCTTCGCGCGCACCTCCAGCGTCGTCTTGAGTTCATTGATAATAATAATTTGGCAGTAGGTACCTGAATGATTGCGATAGGTACTTAATATCGCTCGGTGTCCAATTTGTAACTTTTTTTAAATATTGTTGGGACAAAATATAACATGGTTTAAAAATTATTGGAATCGATTCAGTTACTTATTCTGAACAAACTATACTCAGGTTTCGCATATACTAAAAATAATGTTGTATATAAAATAATTGTTGACGGCAGTGATAAACCGCATAATTTGCATGTATACAGGGTGGCAGGGGACATCTACGCACAAATGATTACCAAGTTTTCAGTACTTCCATCATTCAGAACGCCACAGAGAAGAAATATTTCACAGGTATTTTTTTTTTAAATCAGGTTTTCTATATAAGGTCTAAGTATTCATACACGAAACATTTTCAGGGAATCATCTAACGGCTATAACAAAGCCATTTTAAGATTTTTTTTTTATCTAAGTATATTTTTTAATAAAAAATAAATAATTTGAAATTACTTGACCCACAAAATAAATACTGGCTCCTTATTTTTAAGCAACCATTACGCTTGTTTACTACGTCGTATTTACCTACTGTCATTGTTAGAATATGGGAATAAAGATTTTATGCAAAAAGTCTCAAAAAAAATTATAATTATAATAATTTCGTAAAAAAAACACTTTACGACTTATAGAAGTTACTCTTTAAAATATTTCGTGTATGAAAATATAGACCTTATATATTTTGACCGTGTAGGTATCCCACTTCTGAGGAAAAAGCTTATTTAAAAAAAAATGGCTAGTGACGAATTTCTATGTGGAGGGGGTTCGGTATGATGTACTGATCACGTTGTAACCATTTGTGCGTCGTTCATCATGTAACATTTATTTAACTAGAACTATCATAAATTATTATTTGGGAATACTATATATTATCGATTTTCGTGGTTTATACTGAAAGGGAATATGGTGACAGAAAGGACTTAGGACTTAAAAATGCTCTACGCCCGCCTGTCCATTAGTGAGTCTATAACACAAGAACCACTTATCGAATTTAGATAAATGCTTAGATTTAATATTTTGTAATAAATAACTTAGAGCTCAAATTGTAAATTTAAAAAAAAAATAAAGAAAAATAGTGAATTATTTGCCAACAATACGTAAGGCCAAGCATAAGGTGGGACGCCCTCAGGCTCGGCGGAGTGACGATTTTTGCAGGGTGGCTGGTAGCAACCGGATGAGAGTTGCTGAGAAACGAGTTGAGTGGAATGCGATTGAGGAGAACTATGTCCAGCAGTGGACTGCTGCAGGCTGATGATGAAGATAAAATAATACTTAATATCTATCTATCTATCTAAAATGGTAAACTGACTGACTGAGTGACTGGGTGGTATATCAACACACAGCTCAAACCGCTGGTCATAGAAACGTGAAACTTGGAGAGTGTGTTCTTTGTGAAGAGTAATTATCCACAAAGAAATATTTTTTGGGGATTCCACCCCTAAAAGGGTAAAATAGGGGATGGAAATTTATATGAAAGTCCGTCAGTTTTGAAGTTAGGATCTTCAAATTTTGTGTTTATTTTATTTTATTTATGCGGAAGAACCAACAATTACACATTATATATTACAAAAAAAAAATAGAATATAAGGAGTTATACAAATGTGCAACCAACAACGTTCTCCACAGATACACAAAAGACAAAGACAATGTTGATGAAGTAAAAGTCGGACAGAATAGACAATTGCATGAGATAGAATACATAAAGGCATAAAAATACATAAAGGTTACAGCCACCAAGGAACACTAAAGACACATACTATTCACTTAGATTCTGGATTGTGTCCAGTAATATTTTTCTAAAAGATCCAACAGACAGAGCAAATATATCTAAGTTAGAGAAGAAGTTATTGAAGTTGCCCGTGAGACGACGTAGAGGTGCCCGCAAGCCTGCATTCGTGCGACTAGGAGTGACGGCGAAAACAGGCCGTGCGCGCACCCCACGCCCCTGAATCGTTCTTTGGACAACATAGCACAACTTGTTACAGATGTCCATACAGTCATATGAGTTGTTACACAGATCGTATAGAAATATGGTATCTAGGAAAGTACGTCTAGACTTCAAAGAGATCATGTTATATTTTTTAAGTAAGTCGCTATATGGGTGATAAATACGACTTCTAGTACAACGGTAATGCATTCTTTTCAAAAACTTACGTTGTACACGCTCAATACAATCATTATATTTATTATAATATCCTCCACACCGGCACAGCATATTCTAGTTGAGACCGGACTAATGACCGATACAAATGTAAATATGTGCTCGGGAAGATGAATTCCGTTGCTGATCTCATCGCAAATCCATACATCCGATAAGCCTGACTTATGATTTTATCAACATGTGCGTCCAGGTGCAGTTTATTATCGAGCAGTATTCCCAGATCACGAATTGTGTTGACTCTGTCTAGGATTTCACATTGTAGTGCATAGGGGTGTTTAATTTGGTTTTTATTTTTAGTAAAGCTGATACAGCAACATTTAGGAATACTGAGTAGAAGTTTGTTTTTAATACAGTACTCTGTTAAGCAATTAAGATCTTGCTGGAGTAAGTGACAGTCTAGTATGGATCTAAAGGGTCTAAAAATTTTTAGATCGTCCGCGTAAAGTAGGAACTTAGAGTTATGGAAACACGTATCGATATCATTAATAAAAATTATAAACAAAAGAGGTCCGAGAATTAAGCCCTGAGGCACCCCTTTTTTTTTTTTTTTTTTTTTTTCGGATGGGAAATCATCAAATGACCCCCCCCACTCTGGGCGGAGCGGAAGGGAGTGTCAGACTTGTACTGACTAAAACCCATCCATGTTCCTTCTTTGCCCTTTGTGTTCCAGGGCCACGGTATCTCTTTCGAACAGTCCCGCAGCCCTGGCAGGCATCGGTCCTTGCGGACCCCTACTTATTTGCTGACATCTCTTTGAGGCGCACGTGGAACACGAACGCGCCGTCGACACGGCCTGTCGTCATAAGACGGCCGGACGGCGAGCTGGCCCATAACTCGCCATCCACAGGCCCGCGCCTACGGTGGCCGGGAGCCACCACGTGACCCCCGACGCCCAGGGCGTCTCCCGCGGCGACTGGGACGTGAGGTTCTTTCCCTCTCACGTCCCGCCACCTCCTTCACTAGCATGACTGCTTCGCAGAAGGAGGTGACGGCTTCCCATTCCCTCTCGCTCCGGACCATGGCTTGAACCAAGGCCTGACGCGAGAGATCGCCGCCGCCAATCGCCGCTACGAGGACACGGCGGTGCTCCGCCCAAGCGGAGCAGACTTCCACGGTGTGCTCCACCGTGTCCTCCGGACGATCCTCGCAGTGGAAACACCCGGGCGTTTCCTCCCGCCCGATTCGGTGCAGGAACCTCCCGAAACAACCGTGTCCGGTGAGGACCTGCGTCAGGCGGTAGGTGAGGGCGCCGTGGCGCCTCTCTAGCCACTCCTCAAAGAGGGGACTTATCGCCACTATGGTGGCGTGCCCTGCACGGGGTTGCGACAGTCGCTCTCTCCATGTCGTCATGAGATCACGCCGGAGGTCTGTCCGCTGAGCAGCAATTTGCCGCGGCAGCGGAGTTTCCTCCCGACGTAGTGCCTCCGCGCGCCATTCGTGCAGGCGTGCGAGGACTATCGCCTCCAGATCCCATGGCGGCAATCCGGCAAGGAGGCTAGCCGCTTCGCCGGAGATCGTGCGGTACCCCCGGATTAGCCTTATGGCTATTACTTTTTGGGGCGCGTTCAGGTAGTGGGCGGCTTGCCGCCTCAAAGAACGCGCCCACACCGGGGCCCCGTAAAGGGCCATGGACCGCAGGACCCCCGCGTATAGCCTCCGGCAGGAGGCGTTTGGACCCCTCAGGTTGGGCAAGAGCCGCTTGAAGGCAGCCCCTGTCCGTTCCAGTTTGGGAGCCAAACGTCGGAAGTGCTCCACGAAGTTCCACCGGCTGTCGAGGACGAGTCCTAGGTACTTCAACGTCGACCCGACGCCGATGGAAACCCCTCCTGCCGTCAGTAGGGATCCCGACGGTGGCGCATTCCGAGGCCCATGAAAACACATGGCCTCGGACTTGTGCAGTGCCACCTCGAGACCCAATTGCCGGATCCTCTCCACGACTATCGCAACCCTGAGGCACCCCTGACGTTGCGGTTATGGCGGTGGAGTGGAACCCATTGATCACTACATTTTGTGTTCTATTTGACACATAGGAAACAAATCAACGTAAGAGATCCCCGCGGATTCCATTGAATGCTAGTTTCTTCAAAAGCAATTCATGATCAACCCTGTCAAAGGCTTTTCGAAAATCAGTGTATACAGCGTCCACTTGCACACGAGAGTCCATATTATTAAATAAATAGTCAGTGAAAGCTATCATATTAGTTGTTGTAGACCTTCTTTTTACGAACCCGTGCTGTTGTTGTAGTATTTTGTCATGGACAATCGGATACAACTGATTGTGAACTAGCCTTTCGAAAAGCCGACAGGGCCAAGGACAAGGCCGACAGTATAGAAATGGGCCGATAATTTTCAACGTCCAGTTTTGAACCGCTTTTATGAACGGGAGTAATATTTGCCCGTTTCCAGATTTTTGGGAAAGTTTCCTGACACAAACACTTATTATAAATAATACGCAATGGTGCACACAACGCCTGAGCTGCCCTATTAAAGAAATTGGTGGAATACCGTCTGGTCCTGGTCCTTTAGTGCAATCTAAACATTTAAGGGCACTGAGTACTTGGTCAGTACTAACCTCAAGACTACTAACAAGAGAACAATTCTCAGCACATTCATTGTCCTAGGTTTGAATATTTGAGAAAGTCGAGGGTTCGTACACGGAATGGAAGAAGTTTGCAAAGTAATTACAAATCTCCTCAGGATCGGTTGATGATAGGTGTTTATAGTGCAAGGTTGAAGGGATTGGAGCTTTAGATTGCCGATTAGACACATAAGTCCAGAAATATTTGGTATTCACTTTTATACTATCTTCTACTGATTTCAAGTACAGACTGTAACAGTTCTTGCTTGGAATCAGCTTGGAATCTGGACTTATAAAGAGAAAACTGTTCATAGTCAGATATGTTTTGATAGGTCTTCCATTTATTCCATGTTTTCAATTTATTTTTAAATATGTGTATTAAAGATGGGGAAAACCACAAAGGAAATTTGGTAGACCTAATTGTCTTTAGAGCAACATGGGCTTTAATAATTTGGTAAACAATTCATAGAACGTATTCAGTGCGTCTTCTGCAGACTGATCGTGAAGTTCATCATCCCAGTTAATTTTGATCAGATCGCGATTAATGAGTTCATAATTCGCCTTAGAATAATTATGCTTTTGCTTTTTTTAATTAGCCGCCTTACGCGTCATTGCACTTCTGTGCAATTTACAGGACACTAAAATATACAACGGTGGGTGATAGATATCCGGTTTTAACAGTAAGTCAGTTGGTGTAAAAACAGAACAGCTGTTGTTACTTATCACCAAATCCAAAATCTTCCCGCTCGAGTTCTTAATATTATTGTACTGGTAGCTATTGAGCACAGACATAAAAATACTCAAGTGCCTGCAAACAGGGGAACTACCAACACACATTTGTTGCGTGGCAGTCGTTGTGTTGCCACCAGCGAGCCATTCAATATCAGGAAGATTATAATCTCCAAGTACGTAGAAATTTTGAACGCGCCCGTCCTCCAACAAAGTTTGCAGGGACTGTAAGTAGGCAACATAAGTACATTCGGGTGTTTTGGGTGGGATATAAGCTGAACATATTATATCATGTTTTCCTGTCGTTGCGCTAGGCAAGCGTAGTATGATGTGCTCAATGCTTTTATTAAAGGGGCAAGTGGGTTCAACTATATTAGATCTGAGTCCCTTCAAAACTGCAACAAGGGTTCCACCGCCATCCTTATTTTTAGTTGCCTCGCGATCCCGGTCACATCTGTACACTGTGTATCGATCATCAATGAATTCGGAGTCTAATATTTCGGGAGTGAGCCATGTCTCGGTGAGTATAATGATGTCATAACAATTTGATAGAATATTCATATATAGAACATGCAGTTTAGTGCGAAGCCCCCTACAATTTTGATAATAAATAGTTAACTTATCGTCAGCCATTTTCATGGGGAAGGAATCCTGTAAGCATTATAGTAATCTGGCGGACCAGAACAGCATTACGGTTATAATCATAAGACATGATGTGATAGTTAAAATTGTTCTCCTTGAAATCAGACCATCCCAATAAAGTCAAAAATACACGAATTAATAAGATATTAACACCGTTAGAGTACAGTATCAACAGGTACAACAAAAACAAACATGATACACATTTTTTTTTAGGCTGACGATTGAAATTTAATTTATACGTTTCTCAGCGTTTTTGATCATTCTACCCCCGAAGGGTTATAAAGGGGGATGAAGGTAAGTAACCATGTTTGTTCGGTACGTTGCCGTCGGATATTTCGTTCGTCGACATCCACGCGGGTAAAGCCGCGGGCAAAAGCTAGTATTACAATAACGCCAAAATCCCAGTATTCAAAGAATAAAAATTTGTTTATATTTAATTTATGGAAAGACGAATAGTAATTAAAACAAAACACACAACCAAAAAAGGTTCATACATTGTAATGATATGAAAACAAAACACATAATACAACATAATTTAGCTTTCTATAATCTATTATTAAGTACCTCTGTACAGACTAAACTGTCTACTAATGTGAATAGGTACTATTTTTGTCTACATCTAAGTGTTCGTAGAGCGGCCATAGTTCCGGCGGTTTACTGCAATAGTTATACCATTACAGATAGTGTTTCGAAACGATCATACTCGTACATCATCATCATCATCATCATTTCAGCCGAAAGACGTCCACTGCTGGACATAGGCCTCCCCAGAGTGTCGCCACATTGACCGATACCGTGCGTCTCGCATCCAGCGGATCCCCGCAACCTTTACCAGGTCATCGGTCCACCTAGTGGGAGGCCTTCCAACGCAACGTCTTCCAGTTCGGAGTTCTGGAGTGGCGACCGCGACTCGTACATCCCTACGATAAAAATGTATTGCTTACAGAACAGAGCCGTTATTGTTCAGTTATAGGTACTAACTGTTTCTTTGTAAAATTATGAAGGAAAAGCTAGTTTGCTACATTGAGATAGGTTGTAATGTCATAAACAATGCCAAATACAGGGGGCCTAAAATGTCCGCGTTAGCAGAATGATAATAGGAAAATAGTTATAATTCGTAAAATAGTTAGAAAGTGACAATTCATAATGTTAACTGTGTCTGTGACCATTTTAAGAATTTAAACGTGATTCATATTATAGTTCTATTATGATTCTGCTAAAGCTGCCATTTTAAACCTCCAGGTCTTGCAGCCACAGGGTGGATGACACTAAGTATCGCGATAAGACCTGGTGGAGACTCCCGCTCCAGATTTGTGAAGGTTGACGGCATTAGGCTCGCCCCTATTACGTGGGATATAAAAGCATAACTGGCGAAATGTGGGTGTACAGTCACGAGCACCAATATGTAAAGTTGTAAACACTTAAAAAATTTTAAATGTTGATTTTGCCTTATCTTCTGATTAAAATTTCATGTTGTTACGAACATAGTATTTTAGAACTCATATTTTTTTATAAAAAAGATCCTATCTCCAATTTTCAATTGCTATTTCTAGCGAAAATTGCTTTTAAATTTAGGGAAGTGTTTACGTGTTGGTGCTCGTGACTGCACTATTAGTTACACCTCTGCCTAAACCTTCGGGGATTACAGTATCGTCTCTTAAGTCATTACTTTTACTCAAGTAATCACTTTGACTTGTTTATAGATACGGATATTAGTACTAGGTATTAATTTATAGACTATTTGACCTTTACTTACTTAAACCAATATTAACTAACCTTTTACGATTATTATGCTTGTTTAATAAATTGTTGTACTTTGATTTATGCAATGTACTGTACGTCCGTTTAGTTGATTATCCAGAAAATAAGAAAATCAAAACTAAGTTTTATAAGATAGATTGTCTGTTCTAGACGATTCGAGACGTCGTCGATGCCACAGCACAGACAACGTTGAAAGTCTGAATTACATAATTAGGTTTAAAAATCTCAACAGATGGGGGTCGAGTCAGATGGTGGTTGAGGCTGATCTCAAGGGCGTGTCGGCTGCGTCCACTTTGAACTTTGTCACCTGATGACTGCATCAGTGAGTGGGGTTGGCGTAAGGGTCTTACCACACCGATCGATCCATTGTCGATGGATGCCATCGATCTATGGTAGAATGAAGTCGATGTCGATCGACAGTTTCTACTACACCAATTGATAGATCGTCGTCATTTCTACCATCGATGGATTGGTGATCGACGATCAAAATTTTAAGCACAACATATTTACAACTGTTTGCTCTAAATGCGTTAATAGAAACATTCCTAATTTCACGTCTAAACGCCTGAAGTGCCTGAACTGCCGATCACGCCCCGGAGAAAACCACAGATAAACTTTTATACAGGTAAGTACTTAAATGAAAAAGTTTCCCTAGTCGACAGTTGTCCCAATCGTAGTCGTATTAGAGGTATTTAGATAGTAACAAACTATTTTTAACCCCCGACGCCAAAAGAGGAGTGTTATAAGTATGACCTAAGCTAGTTTGCTGGTGATGGTTCTTAGATATATTTTATCGAAATCGGTCGGGGATGAAAGTGGGTATGAAAAATCGTTTTTTTTTTTCAAATATACCCAAGTGGGGTATCAAATGAAAGTGCATGATGTGTTTATTAAAAAAAAACTGTATGTTTCTCTAAATCGGTCAAATTTTTTAAATATTAAGTAAGGTGAAAGGTGAAATATTTAGTACATTATCAAAGAAAACTAATCAATTGTCCTAATTTCGTATTGTTTGTAATTTTTTAATGCCGATTTGTCATGAGGATAATTGAACAGTTTTTTTTGATCTAGTTCTAGATTGCTACATTGTCGCGGCGGGGTACCGCTGCGCCCGCTAGATTACTAGATTTGCAACAAAAATTTGAGCGTATCAAAACATGTTAAACGGATATTCTAGTAAATTAATAGATAGAATTCGAATAAAGGGTCTGATTTAGTTCAGCGGTACCCTGCCGCGACATTGTATTGTAGACAATGTCTATTTCTACAATTAAAATATAGGTGTTACTCGATCGAATTTGATGGCTCAACAATAGGTATTATTTTTGACTTTTTAAATTTTTGTTCGCTATTCTTTTTGGCGTTGGGGGTTTTTGAAATTTTTAATTTAATTTTTATCTAGACCAACTTAGGTACCTCTGTTCGCTATTATGAAATACCTCCCCGATTATGCGAATGAAGCCACGAGTGCCTACGAGCCATAGTTCGATAGTAGTCTATACAAGGTGGGAGGACACCGACGCTAAACTGGTTACCACGTATTCAGTACGTTCACCATTCGGGACTGATTTCAAAAATTAAAAAAAAAATCCTATTTTCTACAATACTGCAGTACCTACACGGTCAAAATGTATGGAACAGTAGATATTTTTTTTAAATTCTGATGAAAAATTTGTGTGTCCCACATAGAAATATTTCAACCGTAGGTACTTTAAAAAAAACTATTCTGAATGACGTACCGAATATGTGGTAATCGTTTTAGCGTCTGTCTCCCTTCCATCCTCTAAAATAAATCTAAACACACCTAGTTTCGTGGGGTTCCGTACCCGAAGGGTAATCAACGGGACCCTATTGCTAAGCCTCCGGTGTCCGTCCGTCCTTCCGTCTGTCTGTCAGCGGATCTCATGATCCGTGATAGGTAGACAGTTGAATTAAAATAAATTAAAAATTAAAGGGGGCTCCCCTACTACGACGGTACGGAACTCTTCATGCGAGAGTCCAACTTGAACTTGTCCGTTATTTTTTGTTTCAACAACGTGCTCACTATTGCGCGCTTCCAGCAGAATTTAAAGTACATACTGGAACGTGCATGCATCAAATAGCACAGTATCCCACTTGATTTCTATTTGTTCAAACTGTTTACTTCAAATATAAAATGCTTGTAACATTGTCAGGGGAAAACGAAACGCACTCTGTGACGTAATTCGATTTTTAAAGCGGTTATATTTATGTTTGTAGTTAATAAAATGTTGATACTTCAACTTATACCTTCTATTGGGAAACTAAAAGATTCTGCAACTGGTAAAAAATAAACGTTTTTTTGCAAAATGACTTGGGACTTTTAAAACCAAAAAATAAATGTTTTCAAAAATGTAGGTAGCCTATTAGTGACTGCTGTAGTTTACCTGCCGGTTACCGATACTTTGAGGGCATATTATATACTCATTTCTATGAACGAATCCACGTTTATAAACACTCCTAACACCCCGCGAATAGCAGCCATTTTGATTTTCTGTTTTTTTTTTTTTTTAACCGGCTGATCTAGGGTATGTTCAATGAAATGCTAACAACTTTGAATCTAAGAGACCTACTAAAGACTTGCAAATGAAGAATCTTATTGCAAGGGTAAACGCTGAGGCTATCAAGTTATTAAATAAATTTTCGTGAAAAGTAAGCTAAACGAGCCTAAAAAAATAAGAAATATTATGAAAAAAAAAAAGATAATATATAAAAAATTTACGAAATTTTACATAAATATTACTTATTTTTTTACATTTCTAATCTAGTGCAAATTTTACCCCTGAATGCGTATGTTTTTATGTTAAATCAGAAGTATTTGAGTCAACCTACAAAATGATATCAAAATATTGACTCACCACCAATTATTTTAAGAGAGCCTAGATCAGCCGATTAAAAAAACAAAATGGCAATTAGGTTCGCGGATCCCTTTAAAAAATAGAAATTAGAGTGATTTTTGATTTTTGTTCGATATTGACGGGGTACAAATATTATTTCCTTTAGGTATGATGTTTTATAAGATTTCTAACTGAAAGAGTTAAAAAAGGTTTTATTTTTCAAAATACAATCAGATACGCAGTTCCACGAATGGCCTTATTTTAGAGCCTTCGTTCGTAACTTCTTCTTGGCTGCTTTTTCCTTTTTTTTTTTAAATTATATTGTACCGCTGTATGACATTTCACCAACATTCTGTGTTCACCATGCATGCATAAATACCTATCTCACGCTTTCTCGTAGACTTCCACATTTCATCTGTCCATTTATACTTAGTCCGACAGCTCTTTTCCCCACAAACAGCGGCTGCCACTTGAAATGGATAATTCTTAGAGCTAACTCGATTCTCCTTTCCGGATGCCGTTAATAAGAAAGTTAAAGCATTGTTCTAGCTAAGGCCCGTTGAGTGACTGACTTAATTTAACAGGCTCAAAGTTAAGCACTAGGATTATTCTCTAGTATTTTGAAAAGGAGATATCTTTGCGTTGTCACACACTTGTGTCAAATCGTCGAGTGTCCTGCTTCGTCATCGGAAATTGGGATGTTAGAAAGCATATACCAAATTCTCCCTAATTGTCTGGCTGGGTATGCTTTAACTCTTTGGCTACATAGCTTCCTTTAAGAGTTCTACGGACGTTAGAAAATTTGCGTTTTTCCGCGACTTGCAGTTATCACCCATTGTCCATATTGAAGAAACCACAAACAGATTTAACTTAAAATCAAGTATTACTTGCAGGTCTTCTTTCATCATCCAGTTTTTATTTTATAAAAACCTGTCCAGAACAACTACCCTTTGATCAAAACTAGCAGAAGCCCTTAGTATTATGTATACTAGAAGGAAATTGAAAAACCGGCCAAGTGCGTTTCGGGCCACGCACAATGTAAGGTTCCGTAGTTGGCCATCAAAATATGCGGATTTGCCTTCGGACGATGATTTTTTATGTAATAATAAAAACAAACCTACATTTGCATTTGAAAATATGTTATCCAAGTACATTTTATAAGTTGGTCGACTATTACTCATAAACTTGTAAAGCCTACTAAGCTGTGATAGTTTTCCTTTTAATTTCGTTACATATATTACCAACGTGAATTTTTTCACACACCCAAACACAACCGTTTAGCTGGTAGAGGGGGGACACTTACGTCTAACAAAAATGAGCACTTTAAAGCTTAATATTTCACAAACGAATCCCTTAACCAAAAAAATATTTGATCAAAACTAGCAATATTTTTTAAAGACCATATCCAACGACATACCACACTATGGGGTACACGGGAAATAAAATCCCCACTTTATGTCTAGGTATAGGAGATACCCTTATTAAATACTTTTAGATATTTTAATTTTACCACTTTGTCGGCGTAACTAATATGTATATATTCATGCCAAATTACAACTCTACTTAGCGAAACTATAAGGGTACCTTTCCTTGTTGACTACGGTACCCTAAAAACTAGTTAATTGTTTAATTCATAAAGTGAAGTTTTTTCCGTTCGCTCCTGAAGGAACTGAAGATAATATCCTTGGTTTTAATTTTCTAGAAGACTTTGCAGATCGATAGGACGGAAAATTATGTAAATATAAATTAACTGAAGCGACCAGCCGGCAAGTGCCATCGGACGGATGTAAAACTAACTCAGTGTTATTGTTTCTCCAATTCAATATCATACTTTATTTTTAATTAAAGGCTTTCATTTTGTTTAGTTTGGTAGATTGGTTAATAATTAGAACAATTTCTCTCCGATCATCAAAAGTATGACTTACAAAATGAACACGAATTTTCCTCACATATTCTAAAAGAGGGTGAAGTACAATAAGTATAGAGGATGACATCGTTCGTTCATCAACAGTGGGACAGTTCCGCTAGCTACATAATCCTAAAGGAAGGCATTAGCGAAACTTAATTTTAAAAGTCAACAAGAAAATTATGAAATTACTGACATGCTCGATAAACCTACAAATGAGAACTTTGTTCAGCTGTTGATGTGTTTCTTGGCTCTTCGCTTAACTTCACGGCTGGTGATAGTGACTGTGACCGACACTCGATAATAGAGATAGTTAGGTTTCTAGCTATATATACATGAAAACATTGGGTAGCAAGAAAATAGCAGGTTTTCAACTTAGCTTTTTGCATTCTAATGATATTAGTGATTCGATTTGTGAATATTCGCCAGTAAATTTAATTTGACAATGTTTAAATACTGCTATTTTCGGAGGACCCCAGTATGAAAGTTTTTGAGTTTCTTTGGGAAAGTGGTTTAATGTGTACTGATTAAAAAACAAAATAATATTGAGATTCCCGTTATGTAGGAGATAACCCATAACTATTAGTTTCGCCATGGAGGACTATAGGAGCACACTAAGACATCATACTGTTTGTATGTTGGTTGTTGATGTGTTATTTTGTATGTTACAACTTAAAAGCAAGCGATGTAAACTAAACGTAAGTAGTTTCTAGATTCCGTGTCCGTCGCATCATCGACGCCATGATGGTATACTACAAAGAAAGCCATGCGGTATTTTTATACAGTTTAAGCACTCAATATATTTATGACTTAAACGAACTTAAGAGCTTTCCGTCTGACGTGCAGGTTATGCTCGAACTACTGCAGACTAGCTTAAACCAAACAATAACTGCTGTCTGTCAGCAGTGCCAGCACAATGCACTAAGGCTCCGAAATCTCTAACAATTGCTTGCGTAGTGCTGTTAGCAAAAGCTCCGAAATCTCCTATACTGCCTACGTTATCTTAGCCGGTGACAAGTCCCCAGAGAAAGTACATTATTTACAAATTAGAATTTGTAGATCTATAAAAATATTATATACTCTCTCAAGAAAGTACCGGGGAACGATAATTATACACAAAATGTTAGTTATTCATCCAAAGTTATTTTATCGCCATCAAAGTATGCACCTTTAGAAACTACACTTACGCCAACGAATAATCCAATCATTAAAACATTTTTTAAACGCTTTTTCCGGATTTGAGTTCAGTTTTCGCCGCGAATTCTCCTTTATGTCTTCTACCGAATGAAAACGGGTGCCACGAAGTGGTAATTTGAGTTTAGGAAAAAAAAAGAAGTCGGCTGGGGCCATATCTGGTAAATAAGGTGGTTGCTCGATGGTATTTGTTGAGTTTTTGGTTAAAAATTCGTTCGTTAAAATGGCCTTGTGCGTAGGCGCTTTATCGTGGGGCAAAATCCAAGAATTTTCTTTTCACAAATCTGGCCCTTTTCGTCGAATTTGCTCTCTTAAACGCCGCATAACGCTTAAATAATATTTTTTAATTACTGTCGACCTTTCGGCAAAAAATTCGAGTGCACAACAAAGCGACAGTCAAAGAAAACGATCGACATGACTTTGACTTTGATCGACTTTTGGTTTGAAAGGCGCCACTCCGAAGCTTGTTGATTAGTTTTCATGTTAAACTCATAAACCCACCTCTCGTCACCAGTAACAATGCGTTTCATGAATGTTGGGTCGGAATTGACTCGTTCTAGCTTGTCCTCAGCGACTCTTATGCGATTGAGTTTTTGAAGAAAATTCAGGTCTTTTGGGATTAGCCGAGCGTCAACATGTTTCATACCCAAGTGATTATTTAAAATGGTACGGATCGACTCGGGAGACACAGGAAGTTCAGCGACTATCTCTCTCAAGCTTGAGTGAGTATTTTCAGTCACTATTTCCTTCACTTTTGCGATATTAACTTCAGTTGAAGACGTTGATGGCCAACCAGAGCGAGGCAAATCTTCTATCACATCTCTACCGCTGTTGAATGGTTTGTACCACCCACAATAACGTGTTTATGATAAAGTCGATTCACCGTAAGCCTTCTGTACCATTTTCAGGGAGTCCGAACACGAAATACCATTGGTGATGCAAACTTTAAGAAAAACTCTTTGTTCGATGTTTTTGTCCATTATGAAATTCGCAACACACTCTGATCACATATAATCTAACTAAAAACAGTACACACTGTATTTAATCTAAATAACCGATGCAACACAAATTCCGCGCCAAAATGGAAAACAGTTGTGCCAATCTAAGAACAAAAAAAAAACAAAAATTGAATTTGTAACCATAAACAAATCATCAATTCCCGATACTTTTTTGATTAAATGTATGTACATACAAATATCAAAAGGGGAAATGAATTAAAGGGCGTCAAAAAATTCGTCCACACCGCTGTCAAAAGGAAAAGTGATCAAAAGGCTAGCAGATTCTGATTCTTTGGCCAAAAAATTGGCCAGGGCTCTGGTGACGTGAAGAGTCGACCAACCGCTTGGCGATTGCCCGAAATACCTACTAGGCGCGTACTGGGACCCCATGGCCCTAGTGTTTCAACCCCCAACGGCTTAAACGCATAATAACCAATTGAGTTATTTATTTGCGATTCAGCAACTCCAGCAGCCGCCGCAGAGAATAGGTTGGCTTGTTTCTTTATCTGTCGTGGTCATTCTATCTTCAGATTTGTCTGACCAACTTCACTGCTTCAAATTAGATTGGCTACAACAACTGGTACGGTCCAGCAGTGCCCTACTTAAGTTGATCGATTATTCGGATGTGGTGAAGCTTCGTGGGGCCAATGAGACAGCACATATATCTTTCATCTAACGTTTACCAAAGAAACGATGACCTAGAACAACTCACAATACAAAAGACATTCAGACATTCATATTATTTACAAAAGACATTCAGTCTACAGCGCAGCGCACCGTTAGTCACTAAAACACATTACATCACTCAGAAGCCTTGAAGGAAATTTCTAATCTTTACCTATTATAAAATAATAGTCGTCAAGTATTTGCATTCTCACCTGTTTTTAATGGCTTATCACAAAGCTGTGTCTAGCAGGTGCGGGTACGTTGTTGTAACTTATTGTATTATGAGATAATATTATGTTACTGTAAGGCGGAGTCTAGGTTATTGTGGAGGCTGCTCGATTATCTACATCTTGTATTGTGATTTAGATGTGTTGCCAACTGTAATCAGATGTACGGTTCCTATGGATTGTTGTTTATAGAATAGCAACACGCTTGGAAGATATAATTAACAATTTAATTGAATCCTCTGTCACACATTAAATTAAATTGGTTAGGTTTTGGATTAAATCGTAAAATTACCAATGTGACTTTTCATTTCGTATTTACTTTCTAAGTTAATCTTGTACAAACATATCGAGGAAACCCGGTTTACATGAGTCTGAAATTGCCAATCCGCCTTTAGAAGGCGTGGGGGTTAATACTCGTTCTTTCTCTGTTTGAGAAGATGCCTTTGCCCAGCGGTGGGATAGTTACAAGGTGCTATTATTATTAAATTAAATGTTAATTCACCTGGTACTGTACTGCAAAAGTTATTGAAGTTTCAAGTACAGGTAAACCTCATATCTATAACTTTATCGTTACATTGGATTTATTTATATACAGTGTATTTGACTACCGGTTACCAATACTTTAAGGGCATATTATTTACTCATTTCTGTCGACAAATACACGTTTATAAATACTCCTAACCCCGCAAATGGCAGCCAACTTGTTTTTTTAATTGGCTGATTTAGGTTATGTTCAATGAAATGCTAATATCTTTGAATCTAACAGACCTAGAGACGTGCAAATAGTCTTATTGCAAGGGTAAACACCGAGGCTATCGAATTATTAAATGATTTTTTGTGAAAAGTAAGCTAAACGAGCCTAAAAAAATAAGAAATTATACATTTTCTACTCTTGTGCAAAAGTAACCCCGGTATGTTGCGTATGTTTTTAAGTTTAATCAAAAGTATTTGAAACAATCTACAAAACGTTATCAAAATATTGACTCAACACCAATTACTTTAAGAGTTATTGTCATTTGAATATAGCCCTGCCCCAGCACATAGTCTCGACAATGTCGCAGGTACAGCGATGCGAGACGCACGAGATCGGTCAATGTGGCGACACTTGGGGGTGGCCTATGTCCAGCAGTGGACGTCTTTCGGCTGAAATGATGATGATAGATGGGCCGCTCACTTATTTCTGTCAATCTTTTGAAAATTCCAGAGGCAGATATAGTTTTAATTAGCACTAAACTAAAAGTAATTACTGGTACAATAAGGCTTAAATATTAAACAACCTCCTAGCAATAGAACTAGCCCTCACCACTGTTAACTGAAAATGTTTGAAAATTGACAATGTACGAGTATCCTTATCAGCAGCAAATCTTTAGCAGGTAATTAAAACTGGCTATATAGGCTCGTGATATTATCAAGTATGAATAAGTCCAGTATTGGAATTTGCGCGAATTCTGATGAAGGTACAGTTCCCTCTGTTTGCTTCGTAATTGGATCGGTGAGCCTCGCGATGACATTCCAGTACACGTGCACCCAACTACCTACATCCTTACATACAGGGTGGAAACAACGGGGCAGTGAGGGGAATTACCTTAACCGTTTCAGCTACACGAAACTGGCCTTAGAAGACTATCCATAATTTTTCGTGAAATTTTGATCCCCATTCACAGATTTTCAAAAAAATGTACATACTGTTAGCAAGAAAATGGCCATTTTACACAAAACATTTTATTGATGCCAATCGATCCTGTTTCTAATACTGATCGAAAACTTCTATGGGACCAACCCAGGTTGGAGTACTAAAAAAGGCAGAAAATGCAAAAAAAAATCCCATACAAATGTATGGGATTTTTTTTTTTTTTTCATTTTTTGTTTAATATTTTGAAACAAAATTGTTTCAAAATATTAAACAAAAAATGTTTTTGATGTTAATCGATCCAGTTTCCGATCAAAAACTCACTCGAAATTATTGAGGTCCTTAGAAAGTATTAGTGAATTTGAAATACAAAAACATAATGTAGTTCTCTCTTACTGCCCCGTTGAAAGTTTCCACCCTGTATAACATTACGCTTATACTCCCCACAGGAAATTGCGAGGTGTATAGTCCAACCACATCTCCATCAATAGGGCATGAAACCTAGGCTGTTGCAGAGAAATCCGTTGATACATTAATATATGGGCGCATTATAGACGAATCTGTTCGGTTTCGTTCTTTGCCATTTAACAGCGGATCCCTAAAAAGAAGAAAAAAGACCGTACTTGTAAAACGCTACATTTATCTTTCTGTCTCTCACAACTACGCCGTATTTTCCGATGAACGCAGTTAGACTAAGAAAGAAAGAAAGTTCTGACTATGTTTTTTGGTACAGAGGAAAGAAGGTTTGGTATTTTGCACCCTGAATAAACCCGTGCGAAAAGACCTACTTGCAATTAATCAATTCTTGCAATAGTATAAAGCAGAGCTCCTGGGTGTCGATGACAATGTGAAATTACGTAATTACTGCTTCGCGGAACCCACACAGAAACAAGAATTTTCTAAGGACTTTTCCCAGGACATTTCCTCCATTGAAGCAGACAATGACAGCTATATACAGGCTGTAAGGGACAGCCCTCCGCAGACTGATGGGGTGAATTCAGTATATCATACTAAGATGACCGGTGCAAGTAATTATTTCAGGAATGTTATGGGAATAGAATAAATTTGATTTGTTATATATCCTCATACGCAATGCAACCGCGACGACAAGTTCGAGGAACTCAGTGGCTAGGCAGGAAGTGAACAGCTGATTTCACGCGTCGTTCGTTAGAGTATCTCAACATCCATTGTTGGATTTTTTATTTTAGCCATATTATTTACATAAATGGAGTGCTGCGTACAGATAATGTAATTTTACATTGAAATAAAGAAATAGTAACTGAAAAAATAATAGGGAGAAAACTTCCGGTGGAATATGATTCAAAATAAGGACCTGAATGCACCCTGTCAGTTTGTGGAGGGCTGTCCCTTACATCATGTATTTATCTTAGTAGGTGTACAAGGTGTAAACGGACCCTTCACGAAGCCGTCAACCAAGCATTATGTACATCAAACTAAGTAACTTTACGCATAATATTGCTGGGAAACAATTTTTTTTTGGGGTATAAATCACGTTTTACGGTAGGACTCAATGTAACGCACTCAAAACATTGTGCTGATGGATGGATTGAATAGTACGGGGCTGTGGAGGTGTTTAAAGGAAAAAAAAATACATTAAAAACATATAAGTATTATAATAAAAGTTGTGAAAAAGTTGGAAGTTTGAACCCCAATATCTCCGTAACTAGAAG
The DNA here is from genome assembly GCA_963576755.1 of Noctua janthina. Classification (NCBI taxonomy): domain Eukaryota; kingdom Metazoa; phylum Arthropoda; class Insecta; order Lepidoptera; family Noctuidae; genus Noctua; species Noctua janthina. Next base: position 13,263,476 of record OY755050.1, on the reverse strand, counting down.
GTTCCCAGGTATGGTCTAGAACAAAAAAAAAAATTGCAATGACGGGCAGAACAAGTCCCTTTCGGCTTCGTTAAGGTCTTTGTTACACCCTAAACTACTTCAAGTAATTTCCTGGAAAAGAAAACCTGTTTTTTTTTTGCACTTGTACATACTAGACAGCAACGTTTTCTTTCTGGGCGATTAAACAGGTTAAGTGAATTTGATCTTGCTACAATAGCACCCCAAGATTGAAAATATCAAGATAATCAATCTCTTTTGAACCGCTTAGCTCGAGAATACTAGTAGCATACAGCTTCTGGAATAAACCAATAACACCCGCTTGATTACATTATGCATCATATTTTGACTATGTAACAATATAATTCAGTTACAAGCCATCTAGTCAACCCCTACCGTGGGTATGGACTGGGAAGATCACGTCAAATCACAAGACAGAAGCATTATAGATTCAAATTTGCTATAGGTACCAATAGTCAAGTACCTATAGGTCAACTTATAACTACTTATGTACAGAAACTTCAACATCACGTCTAGGTATAGTTTAAATAAAAAAACCTTTTTTTGGAGATATATTTAACTACCGTCTCTCCTATTTATAGCAAAAGTAACCAACAACCAACAAACCAGTAGCAATAATAAACAAATAAATAAAATGCAATCATTTTATTTCGGACAACTAAGAGATCCATAAATTAGCTGTTTTGATATGGAAAGAAAAATTCGAGTGCGAGCAGGGTAAAACAGCTATACTTCCCTACGCAGGGTTTGCGTATAAAAATATTAAAGATCCATAAATTGTTAGCAACAGATTTGCACATAAACACTATTGTTAGTAACTTAGCTATAGACCAATTAATGAGAGGACCACCCTTAGTAAATAGCCATAATAACTAGGACAACGAAATACTAGGGTATAAATCTTCTCACAAATTGCCTTTTATGGTGAAGGAAGTATCGGCCGCCACAGCCTTCAGGATGCTATTGTGACTGCCCCGTATTCTGCTCAGGAGCGAGGCCGTTATCTTACGGATGATGGAATGAAACCCGTCGGTATGGGGTACGGACATTCCAGAGGCAAACACGAGGCAATCGCAACAGCATCCTAAAAACATTATTGTATTTGACGCGCAGGACATCCAGCAATCTTTTCGAGTAGTTGACTTAAAGATTACCGGTGTAAAAACTCTGACAAGAAGGTTTAAAAAGCCTTACGTTTACTTGGTCAGTATACCGAGCAAATCTTCTGACCGCCAGAGCCCTACGCTCCCGTTCAATGTCAACATCGTCACTGAAGTCGTCGGTAACAAAATGCCCAATATACTTAAACTTTTTCGCTCTACGTATTGACGTACCGTTTAAAGCAAGTTCGAGTGTACTTTCCCGGCACTTACCAGTAACCCCAAAGACCATGTATGTATTCACACTTTTTTGGCATTATAGACCAGTCCATGTGCAGCAGGGAAGGTCTCACATGCATGAAGCAAGTCTACGATCACTTCTGGCGACGGTCCCAGCAACACCATGCACCATAATAATGTATTCTATACAAAATGATCTAACTTTATCATTAACACTAGAAACGGGAAAAATGATCTAGTTAATGAATTCTGTCCAAAAACACTTTAATGATGGTGGAAAATGCACCAAAATCTGTCAAGAAGCTTAGTCGTATGCACGGCGACCAATCAAGCTATAAAAGACCAGTTAATGCGGATCTCTCATTGTACAGGAAATTTATACAAAGCGAGGCCATGTTATACTGGAAATGTATAACTTGATGTGTCGCCGTGTGTACTAATTTAATAATAACAAACTGCGGTAGCTATGAGTTCGGAAACCACGAAATTGAGACTCTGTTTCTCCACCATTCTTATTGCTAACCATACTGCTGACTGCATACTGCGTAAAACATAATAACGGTAATGAATTAGAAGATCCGCCAAACCTAACTATGAAAATAAGTTGCCACCATATTACAAAATATGCCCTATGGTCGTAAATGTTATAGAAAGTTGCCAAAACACTTAAATATCGGAACATCTTGCAGTCATTTAGATATAAATAAATATAATTCAATAAATGACTTATAATGTGCTGCTGGCAAGCCGCGAAATAGTGTCAATTATTTAATATATTACTCGTTTGATCGTTGCGTTGGAGTTGATTTAGTACGTACGTATATAAGCAAATATGTATCAAACATCTATCGCTAAATAAACAGCGTGTTTGGCTACCGGTTACCGATATATAAGGGCATATTATATACTCTTTTCTATCGACAAATACACGTTTATGCTCAAACAAATAACGGGGTACCTACAACATTGTGGAGTCGCCACTTATCACTCTATCACTCTCTCAAAATAATTGGTCTTGAGTCAAAATTTTGATTATCACTCTCTCAAAATAATTGGTCTTGAGTCAAAATTTTGATTTCATTTAGTAGGTTGACTCAAATACTTCTAATTGAACATAAAAACATACGCAACACTCCGGGGTGAATTTTGCACTAGAGTAGAAAATGTAAAAAAAATAGTTAATTTTATGTAAAATTTCGTATTTTCTTAGTCGCTTTTTGTATTTTATTTAGAAAAAAATATTTGCTAATTCGATAGCCACGGCGTTTACTCGTGAAATAAGATCATTTGCAAGTCTCTAAGTGTCCTAAATTCAAAGATAATTAGCATTTAATTTAACATACACTAGATCAGCCGATTAAAAAAAAGTAAATGGCTGCCATTCGCGGGGTGTTGGCTTAGGATTATTTATAAACGTGTATTTGTCGATAGAAATGAATATACCTTTAAAGTATCGCTAACCGGTAGCCAAAAACACTGTATATATAAAAACAAACAAAAAAACAACTATATCGGCTTGCTAGAGCTAGAGAGAAAAAGGCGAGGGATGTATGTCAGATTAAATGCGTAAAAATGAAGCTGGAATGGTTATTTCGGATGATAAGAAAATTAAGGATAGGTGGAAGGAGTACTAGTCAATAAACCAGTGATTGAGGGGTTAGTGAGAAAGATTTGTATGGATGAAGTTAGAATAGCAGTGAATAGGATGAAAAATGGTAAAGCAATAGGATCAGATGGAATACCCGTTGAAGTGTGGAAGTTATTGCGGATGGGTGGATGGACGTGGTTAGGTTATTCTTCAATAAGTTGTTGCTGCAAGAGGCTATGACAAATGGTGTAACAGTTCGCTGGTGCTCATCTTCGAAAAAAAAGGTGATGTGCTGGAGTGCAATAACTAATAAAGGAATAAAATTAATGTCACATACTTTAGAAGCATGAGAGAAAGTCATTGGAAGGCGACTGAGAGTAGAGAGCGAGATTTCACGGAACCAATTCGGTTTTATGCCTGGTCGGCTATCGAAGGATGATATGAAAGAAAAAGTAGCAAATGATAGCGCGACGAATGACAGGGGAGAATGAAGGAAAAAAACGTGTTGCGCCGACTCCAAATAACATGGGACGAAGGCAGGAAGAAGAACTATTGGTAAATATTAAATGAGCGCTGAACATCGACGTGTCGAGTGACCGCTGCATCGTAGGGTCACACTATGACATACATCACTACTGATGTTACTAATGGATGATTGCCACTTGTGTTTGAATGGAATGAGAACACGTTTCTACTCTTCCTCTAAAAATCCTTTAGTTGCTATTAATATTACGCTAGACTGGAGCTTTATTTAAATTCCTCTCTGTCGCCAGTCACAATACCAGGTTTTTTGTTCATTCACGTTTGTTGTACACTTGGCCGAGGCACGTTGCAGAGACAACACATTTCGAAATTTCAGCCAAAAATTAAAAAGCCTAACAAAATTTCCTCTCCAATTTTCACGAATAGAAATCGTTACTTTTGTTACAAGTATACATTATCAAATTGTTTTCAAATATAAACGTTAAAATACTATACCTTAGCTCTTAGGTGTAAATAAATTAAAGATTACCAACAAATAAATAACGATGTTTAACGGTGCCAAAACACAGACATGTATCTCTAAAAATGTAAAACATGGCCTCTAGACGAACAGACCCCAACATTTTAAATGTATATGAATGACACGTAGACTTACAACACATGATTGAATCACATTATATTTGATGCAGTAGTAATTAATAAACTTGGACACTGAAACACGCAGCGAGAAGCTCCCATAAACAGTGCTCGCACTTAATTATCCGCCTCTAAACATGTCTGTCTCAACAAGAATTATAATAGTCGTGCAGAAATATTTCCATAATCACCGGATTTTGGCAAACGGATCAGTGATCTAGTAATTGCACAATGTTGTCATCGCATTGGGAGGGCTTTGCCGTCCGTTCTGTTGACATTGCTCATCTAAGCCTTTACTACCGCAGTGCTCCGGGCAGTGGGCGGGGCCTATTCTTTTCGGGAGACACACAGCTTGGCTTTAATTAGTTGGAATAGTAGACTCATTTGAAAGTAAAAGTGCAAGTAGGTGATTACGTTAAAGCTGATATAGAGTGCATCGCGTACGTAAGCCATGCCAAGTTTAAATATAGCGTCTTTCGCCGGCCAGTAGTACAATGTATAACAGTCGACAGCCAAGTCACATGAAAAAAATTGTTATACGTATAATTTAATCGATTTTAATAAAATAATGCTTGTTTTGTTACGACGATGGAAACGTGTTCATATTTTTTTGTTATAGGACTTCGCTGTGGGGTTGTTTTGTTGTGACACTTTCGCAACACACCGCACGTTGCGTGGCGAAAACGTTTTTTAAACGATGGTCCCGAATTATTTCAACATTTTAAGTTACGCTACGCAACGTCTTTTATTACTTCTGAATACGCTTCCTCGAAAACTGGCTCTGACTGCACCACTATTAGGTTCAGAATACAGTATATTTCACACTCGCGATTTTTTTTTCATTTATATCTACTAGTTTTTTATTATCACAGATAACTATAAACTAAGTCCAACTTGGTTCCGGTTCCTATAATTCCTGTAATCGGCGGTGATTGTTTTTTTAATCTTAGCAAAGACATACATATTTTATGAATACCTATTTAAATTGTGTTTAATATTAGAATATTATAAATATTCATTATTATTTATAAAATGATTTGCTTTTATCAGTTTTTTCAACAAATTATTTATTTGTGTTCTGAATTCAAAAATCTTTGAATTTTCTATTTTTAATATTAGGCTGTTTTGCGGTTTCATACCTGCGCGAAAAAAAGGAAATTAAAACATAGTTTCATTGTGATTAATGACAAAAATACTTTTCGTTCTATTATTTTATTTCTTCGTAAGTGCGGGTACGTCCCGTTTGGTAACTTTCCCGTTAGTGTGTTGCGTCGTTTGATAAACTTGACAACTGTCACTACAGTTCTTGGCTTCATATTTTTGTATAATTAAGTTTAATAACGCCCTCGGCTGCTATGACAAAATTTTCCCATTGTTGTATCAAAATGTACTATTTTTAAAAATAACTTTAACTTTTGAGTGAGATCACGCTGTTTTTTCAACATCCTTTTAGTCCTTCAAGTGAAAAGTCTCGAAAGCTTCGAATGTAATAATCTATATAATTATCTCCGTCGCGATGTTTGTTTTAATGTTTGATTTGTAAATTATACAAGGTGGCGCCGACAATACGAAAATAAACGAAAACACTGGTAAAACTATTTAGTATTACCATGGGAATATATTTTAACTATCAAAGAAATCTTAACATCGAAATTAAAAAAATTGAAAATATTTTTTTTTAATTATTGTTTTACTAACCTAAGGTATAATATGCACTAATTCGCATCTGGACATAAAATATAAGGAACGAATTTGGCAAATATTTTTGCAGTAGCGTAATAGTAAGTAAGCATGCATGCATACTTATTGTTAATACCAATGCGGGGATCATTAATCTGTGCTAGCCTATTAATCTACATCATATAGAAAATACTGAAAATGAAAAATAATGTCCTGTGACAAAAATTACTGAATATATTCAAATCTTTTTTCTTCAGACTGGGAACATCATGAGGTTTACGCTGTTTAATTGTGTCGCATTGTCAGCGTCACCCTGTATAAACTTAATGGCAGTAGTATTTTTATGAAAAATGGTTTAATAAACATTCTCGTAACCCGTGGAAAATTTGCTTGGTGCTCCAAGCAAATTTTCCAAGCAAACTTCTAGGAAAAAGTACGTTTGTCCATCTTCACATGTTTAACATAGCTGAACATTAACAAAGACGGTCTAATGATCGCTAAATGATATTCCAGAAACCATCACGCTTGGAATACGGAATATTCAATATAGTATGTTGCCATTCAATATTGATGTTTACTGGGGCCATATAGGACTCAATATGGTGGAGGAACTTTGTCGAGTTTATGAAAGTACAAGTTGCCTCCACCTATCTATAGGTTTGCCTTGCATAAACCACGGGGACAATGAACAGCAATTGAGCCTTCGTATTGTATATTTTATCGCTGTTATTCAATAAAAACAAACTTTACATCTACACCCTCCTTACAATACGTAATACCTCTCTTGAAATAAGAATGTGCTCTCTGAAATTGCTCTTTTTCTGAGAGCTTCATAATTGGTACCATCATTATGATAAAAATATAGAATACATTTTGTGAAGAAACAACACTCGAGTTTAATGAGGCGTAATTTATGATACAATTGTTGGATTTTTTGTATAGGTAAAACTCATCATCTGCCTAGCCTTTTCCCAACTATGTTGGGGTCGGCTTCCAGTCTAACCGGATGCAGCTGAATACCAGTATTTTACATGGAGCGACTGCCTATCTGACCTCCACAACCCAGTTAGTACTGGGTAATACGATACTCCTTGGTAAGACTGGTTGTCAGACTTTTTGGGCCACTGACTACCTATAACGGCTGTCAAAGATCTACAAATGACACCCGGGACCAACTGCTTAACGTGCTTTCCGAGGCACGGAGGAAACTCGGTATGTAATGGGTGGTCACCCATCCACAGACCAACCTAGGCAAGCGCGGCTTAACCTAAAGATCGATCCGAGCGGCTGTTATTACTTAGCCACGAGCTCCTCGTATAGGTATAGGTAAAACTATTATTTGAAATAAAAACTATTAAATGAAAAATTCAGAATCGATTCAAAAACGCGTGCTTCCTTTTAATGCCGTTCTGGAATTGACTTACAAATTACACCTTTTGAAATTATTGTGACCTTGGGACAGTGACATTTGATATTACTGACATAAAGGTTGTAACAAGTTATAAGACCCTTAACGAAGTAAAAAGGCACTTGTTCTCCCCGTCATTGCGATCATTTTTTTGTTCTAGACCATACCTGGGAACCTTCTAGTTACGGAGAAATTGGGGGTCAAAGTTCCAAGTTTTTTTTTAAATACATGTTTTTAATGTATGATTTTTACTTTAAACACAACCCCCGTACTATTCAATCCACTCCATCAGCACAATGTTTTGAGTGCGTTACATTGAGTCCTACCGTAAAACGATTTTTCACCCACAAATAAAAAGTCTATTCCCAGCAATAATTTTTGCGTAAAATTACTTAGTTTGATTCTTGGTTGACGGTATCGTGAAGGGCTTGTTACACCCTGTTTATATAATATACAAAGTTGTTAGTAATACGTGGTAACCGTTTTAGCGTCGGAGTCCCTTACTCCGACGCTAAAACGGTTACCACGTATTAAGTAAGTACATAATTCTGAACCTTTAATTTTTATTCGGTAATTTAAAAAAAAACAGCTCGTCCATGCATTTTGGCACCGTGTATTGCAGTTTTATAGGAAACAGCTGTTTTTTTTTAATAACCGACGAAAAATTTCAACGTGCGGTTCCGAATGATATACTGAATATGTGGTAACCGTTTTAGTGTCAGTGTACCTTCCACCTACTATTAATCTCAACTAAATGTTGTGTTGCCAACAACAATGACTTAATCACCAATAAAGTTTTTATTAGAACTACAGTAAAATGAAATTAAACAGTGATGATTAATTTAAATGTATGATCTTAATTAAAAAATGAATATTGCAATTAATTCTAGATCGATACCTAATTGAATAAGATCAACCGACGTGTCACTGTCTATGTAAGGGGATTTCCCTTCATATTCCAAGGTTAACTGACATTGTAAACTTTAAATAGATAATTATACAGCTTGACTTTTTAGTCGTCTTACAAAGGTGGTCCACTCAATGTACCCGACATAAAATAGCTCTAGGTGCGATTTTTTTACCTGCCACAATAGGTACAAAGAATAAATAATAATACATTACAATAAAATTATGAAACATCCTATAAATGATGTTTACGAGTCAAACGGGAGAACATACCTATCCAGCGCTCGAGTACAGTAGATCATCGCTCGCAACAGGGTGTTTTAACTACATCAGGCGTCATAATACTGAATAATATTTTTATTTTTAATTATTAAAATCTCACAAATACCTTTTTTTTTAATGTTGTTTGTCATTGGATACATGAAGTGGGGTGCCGTTGTTAAACGACTAACAACGGTGTATACATAAACCTAAATATTTCTTACCTGTATTTAATTTAATTATATAAAAAACACAAGTAAACTTGAGGCATTAAAAACTTAACAGATCAGTTTTAGTCACTACAACAAACTCAAAGACAGATGTTACATTTGTGTCTGACCTAGCGCAACTTAATATCCACATTCCCGAGCCCCACCCTACCTACAGCTTACTTTGTTATTTTACACGTTACACGACAGAATTAAACAAACCTGAAACGTTAACTGTCGCGTTTACTGCTTAGGGGACCTCACACATGTAAGACTAGCAAAAATTATAAAAACAGTGACCAGTATGTTATAAAATGATACGTACCGATACAAGTTACGTGTTAGACGAATGATGTAATGAGTTTGTTGTGAAAAAAATCCGCTGTTCCCTGCATTTGGACCATGAATTCTAGTTTTGTAAGAAACAGCTGTTTTTTTTAATAACTGCAGCATCAGTTCTATGTCAGTACAGCATTCTGAGCCCCCTTCAGAATGATGTACTGATTACGTGGGTTTACCAGGTCTTAGCGTCGGTGTCCCTTCCACCCTGTCATCATCTGCCTAGCCTTTTCCCAACTGTGTTGGGGTCGGCAGTATTATAATAAATACCAGTATTATACATGGAGCGACTGCCTATCTGACCTCCACAACCCACTTAGTACTGGGTACCCTGTATAAGGTGTTAAAAATTGCCTGTAAGAATTTCGTGTGGGCATTGTACTCATCATTATGAACAAATTTTGTGACCCCTTTTTTCCGGATTCATCAAATGACCCCTACAGCTCTGGGCGGAGCGGAAGGGAGTGTCAGGCTTGTACTGACTAAAACCCATCCATGTTCCTGCTTAGTCCTTTGTGTTCCAGGGCCGCGGTATCTCTTTCGAACAGTCCCGCAGCCCTGGCACTAATCGGCCCTTGCGGACCCCTTCCAATTTCCTGACATCTCCTTCAGGCGCGCGTGGAACACAAACGCGTCTTCGACACGGCCTGTCGACATAAGACGGACGGACGGCGAGCTACCCCATCTCACCGTCCACAGGTCCGAACTTTACGACCACTGATACAAACCCTGAAATCGCGAGAAAAATATCTGCTGTTCCATAAATCTTTACACATGTAACTCAATATAATGAGTTTTTAATTATACCATACATGTTGATCAGCTGATCGCGTCAGTTCCTATGGAAAGCCAATTTTTTTTGCGGATATCGAGAAGTCTTAGAATAATTGCTCAGTTTTATGGTTGGAGAGACGACGCGGGAGGTCTTGCGTTTATTATGTTACACCTTTTATACATAAATAAATAAATATAAATGAAAATCGTTTATTTTAGAACAATAACAAATACAATAATAAAGAAAGTTAACGATGATAATTAATATATATATTTTTTTTTATACGTATACCTAATAAAATTATAACAGACCGATGTCTAGTCTGTACATTGAAGATATTGAAAATATATGTATATACATAAGGCGGGTCTTTATTAGAGCACCAGAAACCAAAACAACAGTTTTTAGAATTTTCGTCTGTCTGTGGTTCTGTCTGTATGTTTGTATGCGCATCACGCAAAAACTACTGCATGGATTAGAACGCAGTTTTCAACGCTCTACTGCTAGATAGAACTTATAAAATATAGGCTACATTAGATATAGTTTTAGACCCGCAAGGTGGCGCTCTGCGAAGCAAGTGCGGGTCGCTAGTGATAAATGAATACAGAGTGTAAACGGACTCTTCACGAAGCCGTCAACCAAGCATTCAGTGCAACAAACTAAATTAGTGTACGCAAAAAATATTGCTGGGAACAGCTTTTTTTTTAGGTGAAAAATCACGTTTTACGATAGGACTCAATGTAACGCACTCAAAACATTGTGCTGATGGATGGATTGGATAGTACGGGTGTCGTAGAGGTGTTTAAAATAAAGTTCTTACATTAAAAACAGGTATTTCCAAAAAAAAACTTTGGAAAAAGTTGTAACTCTGACCACCAATATCTCCGTAACTAGAAGGTTCCCAGGGGCTGCATCCCAACTTTATTTCGAAACCTTAAGGTTGAAAATCTATTAAAGAAATTTGACATCGTTATGACTTAACGACCGATTTTTGTCGCTATCTATGTCGAGACTGCAGCCCCAGGCATGGTCTACAACAAAAAATTATCGTAATGACGAGGAGAACAAGTGTCCTTCGGCTTAGTTAAGGGTCTTTTTACACCCCTTATAACATCACACGTATTTCCCTGATAAGCAGAAATTTACCTAACCACATATATATATACACACACAGTCCGCCAATGTCAATCCCAAGGGGGTGAGTGAGCCACATACCGAACTCCTACTGAGGAATCCCAAATGAAAACATCGATTACACCCAGCCCGACCGGGGAATAGAACCCCAGGCCACGACAGTAACAGTAATGGTTTTAAGCTGCACACACACAGTCTACTGATAACTTAACTGTTACGAATCAAAGCTAAGTGCAAAGTTTATGAGTAAAGGAGTGCGAACTAACTCTTGATGACTTGCGTAAGGCTAGTACTAATGACATTTGCGTTCAAATTTCACCGTAATTATACTAAGTTAAATGAAAATTGCATTTAAAATCACATTTGTTTTTGATCTGTCTAAGATTCAAATTAAGCAGTATTAGTTAGGGTCGTGAGCTTCCAAATATATCTGTAAGTAAATACGGTATACAGGATGTAACGGACACCGTCGCGAAAATGTCTATATGGGGGGGCTCAGAGTACGTGGGAACCGTTTGTTTAACACCGTCGGTGTCCCTTACACCTCGTATCAGGAGGTCGATCATCGTGGTAAGGCACTTTTAGATATAGATATTCTTTATTTTAAAAGTTAAACAGTTCTTTCTTAATGGTACAGACGCCAGCTACCCGAAACTGTAAAATTTTCCCAATTAACCTTGAACGTAATGCTTTAGCGATAAAGTTATAAATCTATTAAAGAAATTTGACAGACTGTAGTAGCTTGATGTGCTACTGTGTGTACATTACACACTTGCTGGGGTTGTATTGGAAATTGCGAAATGTGCCTCTGTACCGAAGCCATAAGTGGAAGTAAGTCAGTAAGAGCCTGACAGACCATTCCACCCGCCCCACGGAGGAGGGCATCCATAAGCATTTTCACATTTAACCTTTTGAACGCCATTGTCACATATACGTGACAAGCAAGCGCGCGCCCTGCACGCCAAACGACACGAATATGTGACGTAATGGTAGGTCAAATTTTGACTTGGCGTGGAGAGCATGCGCGTACATTTATGCTCAGGCGTTCAAAACGTTAAATAAAAAGGTAATAGAACAGAAACAATACTGGTATGGTGATACTCCAGTGACAGTTATAAATACGATGTTACGTAATTGTAAGAGTATGTTTCGCTGTAAGCCATCTAAGACTCTTTGGTTACATTGTAAAAGGAAACTTCAGTTATTTCATCGAAGCAATCGACTTGAACTTCGATCTGTTAGCTCATATGGAAGCTTTTAGTATTGTTTGGCAGCGAGCGATAAAACGCAGGACAATGTAAAGGAAAGAAAGTAAGTTGTAAGCAATTGAGCTATTTGTACCACAGCAGTAGCGAAGGGTCAATTTTAGCAAAAGGTAAGCCGGAGTATCTTTAATGTAATTATATTATGTGTCTATAGAATACTATACTGACTGTGCCAGTTTTCAACGGGAACCCGGTAAAAAAAACGAGTTGAATGGAACCTTCGCCACTGTAACACAAAACGGAAACTAGTTGTCTTTGATTCAGTTGGTATGAAAACTGGCATGGCATGAGTGTTTTCGTCTAAAAAGTTAAGAATGATAAATTAATGCATCTATGTTGGCCTTAGTAATCAAATGCACTAATAAAATATCTATAGGAAGTTAATAAATGCAATGCTGTACTTTATAGCACCCAAAAACGTAAATTACAAAATACAAAAATATTTATTTCATCTCAAAACATTGTAAAATAATACATAAACTGAGGCAGCCCCAGTAAGTTACAAATAGTACTTGTGTCGGAGAAATGAATTAAGGGGTCGTCCATTAATCACGTGATGTTAGCAACTTTTTAACCCCCCCCATACCCCATGGTGATACGTGGTGAGGTTTTAGACTACCCAAATCACGTATATTTTTTTTGTTTAAAGTACTTATATTAAAAATAAAACAGAATATTATCTTTAAATACAGGTTAACAGGAATAATCTTATTTAATTCTGGTAAACTGAGTACCTATGATAAAAATGTCATGGCCACGCACCGCTTTTCGGTTTAGTAATCGCGCGTTCAAGTATAAAGTAAATACGCGTGATATTTCACTACAAACCTAGTGATATTTTGTGATTTTGTCCAAACCCCTCCCCCCCTTTCGAGCTTCACGTTATTAATGGGTGACCCCTAAAGGGTGATTATAATCATGGAAGTCAGCTAGTCTAATGCAGATTACAAAGAAAATATTATTATCGCTTATCCCCGGCTAAACCACAACTTGTCTAGACAAAGGCTAGTTTATTTTAATTGCCCAACTTTACCCGCTACCATTGCTGAGAACGCGCTTTATTACACCACATCGATCAAACACAATGTCTTGATGCACTTCAATATACTCCCTATTTACATAGAATAGAATACATAATACCTTGTACCTATTGACTGCTAATGGCTCGTAATATTGTAAACAATACAATAATTAGAGCGAGTGTTCATAGAAATGAAAATAAACTCGTGATTGTGTGTAAATGAACATTTAATGAACAAATTGTTTAAATACCTTTGTATGTATCTTGACGACAATTATTTTAATAATCATTATGTACCTACATTTATTTATTAATTGGGTGAGGAAATACAAACAAATTCTATATATTTACTGTGAGATAGCAGCGATAGGCTTGAAACTTTATTATGTATGAAGATGATCTTTGCTAATTGGCCCAGAAGAGCGAAATCAGTAGGTACATTGTCTTTGGAGATAATATCTGGCTATCCCGTTGGAAAGTAGGCGCCAGTTTATAAATGAATGTAAAAGCTCGTGAGAGCCACAAACACGAGCTTTCTCTATATATCTTTTTCTATAAAGGGTGTAAATAGACCCTTAACATAAACGAAAGGCACTTGTTCTCCCCGTCACTGCGATCATTTTTATGTTCTAGACCATACCTGGGAACCTTCTAGTTACGGAGATATTGGGGGACAAAGTTCCAACTTTTTCACAAGTTTTTTATTGAGTACATTTTTTGAATGTAAGATTTTTACTTTACACACCTCCACGACCCTCGTACTATTCAATACATTCATCAGCACAATGCTATAAGTGCTTTTCATCGTGTCCTACCGTAAAACGTGATATTTCACCCCAAAAAAAAAAGTCGATTCCCAGCAATAATTTTTGCGTAAAGTTACTTAGTTTGATGTACAGAATGCTTAGTTGACGGATATGTGAAGAGTCTGTTTACACCCGGTATATCTATATCTAGCTAGGTGTTTTGTAGGAAACACCAGTTTTAGTTTATGGAAAAAATTCAATGGGGTTCGGAATCATGTACTGAACAAGATCGTTTGTGCGTCTATGTATTCCACCATGTATTAGCTTAATGTTAATAGAGGCATTTAAATATAAAAAAAAACGCTGGATTTTTCACTTCCGAGTGCAACAGTCATAATTAATATTGATGTGAGTGATATTTATAATTTGAAGTGAGTAAATAATAAAATTAATTTTCAGGCGGTGACAGACTGAGAGAACAATATATTTAAATGCGTCAATCTTCAGGAGGCACAATGGACAAGACGAGAATACACGATTGGAGCGGCTAATGAAACGCCAATAAGGTTCCATCACAGCCAAAATAGATGGTTTTTTGGTGGCTATACCTACTATTAAAACATAAAAACATCGGAGCTGACGGCTAACGACTTGTCGAAATACCTAAATAGTATGTCCATAATTCCACATAAAATATTTAGCTGTTGAAACTCATGACAATCGTAAAATTTTGATATTTTTGGTACTACATCAAGTTAAGTCCGAACGTTCTAATGAACTGCGTGGTAGTGCTAAAAATGAAAATCCGACCTCCATTGTGATTGTTTTGATGAATTGGACTATGCAACATTGATTGCGGGCTAATTTTCTACAGAATATCTCGCTATGGTGTTCTCCTCACGTTCAACTGTGATGATCGTATTTGAATCAGGCTACTGCGTCCGTTTTCCATTAAAAAATGAAAAAATAGGTCTTACAGAATGTATAATTTTTACATAGTATAAAACAAAGTCGCTCCCGCTGCCCGTTCGCTTCGATCTTTTAAACTACGCAACGGATTTTAATGCAGTATTTAGCAATAGACAGGGTGATTCAAGAGGAAGGTTTACCTACCAAATATAAATAAAAAAAATCATAAAAATCGGTCGAGCCATTCCAGAGAAGTGCGACCACAGGCACCGTGTCACGAGATTTTTATATAAAGGGTGTAACAAGACCCTTAATCAAGCCGAAAAGTACTTGTTCTACCCGTCATTTTTTTGTTCTAGACCATACCTGGGAAACTTCTAGTTACACAGATATTGGGGGTCAAAGTTCCAACTTTTTCACAAGTTTTTTTTAATGTAACTATTTTTCTTATTTAGTTAAGTACTATTCAGTTCAAAGAAAAAAAGTTAGTTAAGTACTATTCAATTCATCCAGTACAATGTTTTGATTGCGTTACATTGAGTCCGACGGAAAAATGTGATTATTCACCCAAAAAAAAAGTCCTTTCCCAGCAATAATTTTTGCGTAAAGTTACTTAGTTTGATATACATAATGCTTGTTTGACGGCTTCGTGAAGGGTCCGTTTACACCCATTGCACCCGGGCGAAGCTGGGGCAGGTCGCTTGTTTTCTACGAAACATTATTTCATACCTAGCCTTTCCCCAATTATGTAGTGGTTTTCCATTCTATCCTGATGCTGTTGAATACCAGTATTTAACATGAAGTGACTGCCCACCTCACTTGAATAATCTAGTTACTGGGGGGCTTAAAAAGGGATGACCATTCATTTTTGTAAAGCTGACAACTTCTAAAATGCCATTGATACGACTGTCTTGGCAAGACGGGTTGTCAGACTTAGAGGATTTCGACAAACCGCAACTAGTGTTTAAGTTCTAGGAATGATAGTCGGGACGAGGCACGGAGGGTGCTCCCTCGGAAAACATAGCTTTACCCTGAAGCTCGATCCGTAAGGCGGTTATTGTTTAGCCAAAGCCTCGTATTTTGGGCTCTACACACTAAGTCACAAATAGATGTCGGCGGCACCTAAACTGAACGCTTACGGCAGTAGCAAGCATGCCTTTGTCCAGGCTTTGGTGTGTAAATTCCATTACACACAGCACAAAATAGGAATTTTGTGCCGAATTTAATTTTTTTTTGTACAATAATGGGTTGCTAAAGCTTAGGTTTGCATGACATATAATTTGACATTTACGAGGTGGTGTGGAAACATTATTCTGTTCTTGAACCTATTCTTGAACTATAGAAGTATTTCTGATAATTATTGTAAACTTCTTTTAGGTTCCGAAGTAAGACTAGATATTGATTGCGTCTGAATACAAAACATTTCACGTATTTGTGAGAGCTATTCATAATTAATTAAAATTATGCAACGCTAAAAATTACTACCACGAGATTGTTCAGTTAGTTTCCAGTTTATTTACTTCGAAATACTTTCAGATGTAACTGTATTTTTCCAATGTACAATGTGCATTCTTGATCACGTTTCTCATTTCATTTCCAATAAGTTCAGTCCAAAGGCCTGAAATAATTTCTTGCAGTTTGAGGAATGTTTCAGCACTTTTGAACGAGGCCCTCGCTGTGTCTGCGGCACAATAATTGGTATCGGATGCCGATTGCTTTCAAAGTAAATACTTTGGAAAATTATTTCTATTAAATTGGTTATTGTGATTCAAGTTTTCAGTTTTAATTGCTAATGAATTATAGCGGACAATGGTTTTGCAGGGGTTGATTAGTAGGTATGTAGAAAATACTAATTTCCTCGAAGATTAATATGAAGGTTAGATAAAAGTCATGCATGTCCAATGTTCGAACCCCTCCCGTGCCCGGACGTCCCGTGCGTGGCCTGCCAAGGTCTCATGAGAAGTGGATTACACGGTAAAATTATTGAGTAGATTCCATCCTTGTAAATAATTGCTACCGACAATTATAAGCAATAAAGGAGCCACGATTTATGTCGGCATATGTTATCTTATCGCGAGTGTGACTGCTCGTATCTATCTGTTGCATCTTGCCAGCTCGAATCACTTCCCCGCTTGGCCCGCAAAGATCTACATAAGCAAGCGTTGCATTCAATTGCGTCTGCTACTATCGAATGTTCCAAGTGAAGTTTAGATGTCAACAATCTGTGACAATGCTCAATCAAGTTCGCTTTTTACAGCGGCATACGCCGTAAAACATATTAATCTGCTTTCGCGCGATACTCCTGCGCTCTGATGTAATTACTGGTGCTCATATTCATGGTGGATAACGTTACTACAGCGCATACTATACGTCCTGACTCCTGTCGTGCTCGACAAGACAAATAATGATGTCATTCTTGCTTTTATTTTGATCTGGAACGTGCGACCAGAATTTTGAACGGTCGTATTCTGAGTACTTAGAGCGAACTTTACATCGATTGATTTCCTTAGGCACATACTATGAAACTTTTTTTACACTGTGAGCTTCTTCCCAATAACGTTTTTCAAAATACTCGAAATGAACTAGTTAACTGAACAACCTATGATACGAGTCTACCGAACGGAACAATTCCTGGAAACCATGAATTAATAAAAAGATAGTCTTTTTTTTAATGGCATCTCGCAAGTTAACCTATGAGACTGGCTTATGCTTAACAGAACTATCAGAAGATAGCCTTGGCGTAATTATAGTAACCTTAAATTTGTAAAGAACGTATCTACAAACGATCTTATTAAGAAACCAGCAAAAAGTAGATATTTTCTGCAACTGACGACAAAAGGCTACGTTCTATATTTAATAAAAACAAATATCTGTCGACGACAAACAAAGATACGCTTCTTTGAGATCAACATATATCTCTGATACGCAATAACATTAAAATATACGATTTCAATTGCAGTCGTAAATTAAGCACCGAAACATGAAACGTTATTTTTAACTTAATCAACATCGAAAATCTCCATGATTTTGATATATTATTCGTATCAAATAAAATCGCAAGCGGCATTTTTAATAGCATGGCTTTACGTTTTAAACTTTTCAGCCAATGTTATTATGTACGAATTAAAAATTGCTTCAGCCTAGCACAAATTTGGTACAGAATTAATAAAAAAAAAATAATAATAATAAAATAGTTTATTTTCTCCACAATATTAATCTTACTAGTTACCTTATTTCTACGGTGACATATAGGACGGGCATTATATTGTGGGAGACTGGTGCCTAAACTAGGCTCGAGGCCTGATGATTGGCACGGTGATTTAACAAATTATTTTATGTACTCGTACAAACTGTATTCAGTTAGAACATGTTAACATTTAATTTTTTTTTTATTTAAAGATTATTGATCATTAGTTAGTATGGTTAGTATCAGGGTATGAGTGAGGTTGAGTGTGTACTGCGTGTATGTGTAGTTAGAGAAGTGTGTTCAGTGGTTGTGTGTGTGGGGGGGGGGGGGTTGTGTGTAGGTGGGTTGTGTGTGTATATATTTTGTTTTGATCGTAGCATATTTGCATAATGGTTTATGTTAAAACTTTTAATAAATTTTCAGTGTCATCGTAATTGAGTTCTTGGAGCCAACTGTATAGCTTCATTTTGTATTATAGAATTATAGGTTCTTGGGCTGTTTTACAATTTATGGCTACTCATTTCAAATTCATTTATCTTTAATTTTATACAACGTGTTTTTATTGGCATCTAATTATAAACACAATTTAAATACTCCAAAATATTTACGCCGTAAACACGCACATATCTTTGCCGAGATTTAAAAAATAATTAAATTTATTGAACCCATTTGGACTTAGTATAAGTTTAGTTATCTGTGGAAACTTTTATTTTCCGCAAGTGTGCGGCAAAATATAAAAAATCCACGTGTGTGAAATACATTGCATGTTGCACCTAATCGTAGTGCGATAAGAATCAGTTTTCGAGAAAGTGTATTGAAAATCACTTTACCAGAACTAGTTAAACAATGTAGGTTTCAGCACTATATCTTAAAGTTAATTTGTTAGTCGTGGAATTATCACAATAATCGCTTTGTTAGGTATTGTTATTTAGGAAGAAAGTAGAAATAGAAAACATTTTTTTCGTAGAAAGCTGTGTATTTTTACTGAAGAGTTTTGGGAAAAATAGTAGAACCTAGAATTCTTTGTTGTGAAAACAACAGAAGGCATATTTATGTAGATTCCGACTAACTTATTAAAAGACCGTTTTAAAAATGCAAAAATAGAACTCAGTAAAATGTTTACAGGATCTCTTTTTACCGGATTCATTCCAGTACTATCCAGTACTATTATACTATTAATATTAGTTTTCTTCGTAGAAAACATTTCGCGATCAATGCTTGCCAGTACTTGCGGTACTTTCATAGAAGCCTACAAGCTTGGCTTGCCCTTCGTCATGATCTACTACTTGCATGATATTAGGGTTTCTGAACAGTCTGCTTGCCTTATGGGCGTGCCGTATTGTTGGCCTGGCACGCCACTGTTGTCAACTTATGTAAGTTTTCCAGTTTATACAATGCAACAACGAGAGATTACAAAACCTCGAAAACACGCACGCCTGAAGCATATCAAACGCAGCCGACATCCCTTAACACAAGCGAACATACCCCACAACATTCCCGTAAGAAACTGTCAACTATGGTCAACTGTCAACTATGGTCAACTTCGATGAAACATTCGCGTGAAATTCGATAACGTTTCATTAAGCGATACCGCGACCCGATGCAGACTGAAATGCCTGTACCCACATACCATTCGACATTGTCTAACCTTTCAAAATATTTTAGGTAGGTATGACAGCGTTGAGATTGCGTTGTCATAATACGCTAGGACAAGTTTTTTTTTACATAATTTGAAACCAGTAAATTAAATTTCGCTTCTCTTTAGACCACCTTTCTCGGCGTCTTGTTCAAATGCACTTCCAACATCCTGAACGAAATAGCACTTATGGGCTCTGCACACCAAAGCTGCATGTCAAATGCTCAACGCGTTGCAGAAACTGTCGGTGATTTTGTCGTGTCCATTAGTAATTGGACGCGAAGGTCCACTAGCCCTTCGAAATTAAATTTTTGTTCATTGCGGAAATCGTATCAAAGTAGAAGAAAAAAGGCAAAAACACACAATCATAATTTCGTTTATCTGCGTTAGCTGAAAACCAAAAACATGTGTTGGAATAACAAATATTTCATTAAATTCCGACCACAATGTGCAAGTTAGATCAAAATATTATCATAATAGACGCAGAGACTGTTGTGTGTAGTGAAAAATCTTTCGTAGGTGTTAGTCGTAACTTTTGTATCTATCAATTTATCATAGCGTCATCATCATGATCATCTGCCTAGCCTTTTCTCAATTTTATTGGGGTCGGCTTTCAGTGTAACCAGATGTAGCTCAATACCAGTATTTTACATGGAGCGACGGCCTATCTGATCTCCACAACCCAGTTAGTACTGGGTAATACGATACTTCTTGGTAAGACTGGTTGTATGACTATCGGGCCACTGACTACTTAACGACTGTCTACAATTGACAGTCGGGACCAATAGCTTAACGTGCTTTCAGAGGCACGGAAGAAACTCGATAGGTGATGGGACACTTATTTAGAGACCAGATGGTATGACCATAATGCCATGGAAGTTGGGCAGGCCTTTGGTGTGGGGTGCAACTTGCGTCGACACCCTTGCGCCAACCCATCTTGCTAGCACAGTGAGCTGCAAAAATAATTGCTGAAATAATTTAATTGGTAGTTATGTGTTTGAGCCGCTTAGGGTTCAAACACTAGGGCCACCACCGAGTGCCCACCTAGTATTTCGGGAAATCGCCAGCGGTTGATCGACTCTTCACGTGACCAGAGGGCGGGCCTATTTTTTGGCCAAAGAATCAGCCAACCTTTCAACCTTCTGAGCACTTTTCCTGTTGACAGCGATGTGGACGAATTTTTTGACGCCCTGTAACCCGTTTGATACTTGTACATATTTTTGTTACTATTATAGATTTATAGTTTGTAAATAATGTAAATATTCTTTCAAATAAACCCAATCTAATTATTATCATTTAACTCATATAGCAAAATATCTATAATAAACAAACTCCAAAACAGCATTGCTGGAAAATTAATTATGGTCTGTCCGCGATATCCGGATGCGGTAAACAGCTGCCTGTTGCAGCGAATATCGTGTACAACAGTTATGACAGGTTAACACATAAGTTACACTTTAAATTATGTGGTCTAATATCGACACTGGCAACCGTCGATTTGACAGTAGTGAAATTAAAACGGGTTGCCGCCAGCTAAACGGAAAGCCAGTCTGCTCTATAAGAATATGTATTTACTCAAATAAAGCAACTGAAGGGAAACTTTTCGTTTGTTCTTCTCGTAATTTTTACTTCGAAACATTGCAGTAATAATTGGACGCTTCTGATAGCATCGAGAAAACTTAAAAATTATATTGGGAAAAACTGAAAAAACGTAAAAATTATATTGGGCTATCTGGAAATCTAAAATAGTCTGATAATGCAACAATGGCAGACGTATGCGACAGCCTGAAATTACAATTGATGTTGAAAAAAGTGAGCACAGTGGAGGACAGGCTCCTGTCCTTATCCCAGTGTGTCAGGACTAATTTAATTATTTTCCTCGTATATTTTTAGCCGCTTTCCGACTGAATATTTTTTATTCTATTAGGACATTCAGGTTTCCTCACGAATATTAAATATATAACAATCTGTGTCAATTTAAATTGCAGATGAAAGTCAAATTTTTATGAAAAAAGTGCAGCTCGAAAACGTAAAGAAAGTATACTTCTTAATACCCTAGCGTAGAACTATGAGAGTTATTTTGTAGGGTATCAACACGGCGTATAAAATAATGTAAGGGACATGGCAGGATACTGCGCCGAGTGCACCGGGTTCGTAGTAGTAATATTTAGAAAGCATTAGGAGCATACAACGCGTAGTAGAAAATGTTCTTTTTAAATTTCTGGTAGAATAGCACTACATGCAGAATATTTCCAAACCACTCTTTCTCAACGCTTTTCCTGAAAGTATTTAATTTTGTAATCTTAGAATGTTTCTTGCAATCATAAGATGCAGTAACAAGTGCTTTGTCGGTACACTGCCACTTCAAGAAATTACTTTTCTTTCCGCTCCAGAACTGCACAACTGTTCATAATTGTTCACTGAACGACATAACGAACTTCTTTGTCTCTTAAACTTTTACGACTAATTATAATAAGCACGGGTACATACCCAGCCTCGTCTGTAGTATCATCCTCCTTATGGTCTGAAGTATCATCCGCCATGGCGTGGATAATATCCTAAGTCGTACAACAGCATAATTTAATGGGGGTAGTACGAAATCTGTGAAGACTTTATGCGACAGGCGGAAGCCCAACTACTTAAAGAATGCCGCTGGCTGATTAAATTCACCGACGTAAGGGGAGGCGCCCACGGGACGCGCTGCAGCGGCCGCGGCAGCGCGATGCAACGCGTCTGTCGAAGCTCGCGGACGGTGAGCTTTTAAATTTACGTGGGAGCGCTCCTCAATTTATAGTTACCAGGTTTTCGAATTGCATTGAACATCAAAAACGCATAACATGAAATGTTTTTCACGTATGGTATGTGTAGCTCGTTGCTTTTGTGGTAGATTACAGTGTGGTCTTAAGTTAGATCTGATACACATTTTACTGATACGTTCACGTACCAGGTCTAAGTGCAGCATATTTTGTACTGGACGACGGGTGTGATGCGTTTCTTAGATTATTAACACCTAAGAACTGTTGTAGTAACATAAAAACGACTTTTTATCAGGTTGTTGAGCTAGCCCTTATTCAAAATATGTGCGGAGGAGAATTTAGCGCTGTTTATTTTATTCACGATGATCCACCCGACCCGGAACTTAGAAGTATACCAACTATTTAATCAAATTCATTATATCATTTAATTAATTTGAGGTGCACGTTTTCACTATTAATTATGCTGTCAGTTAGGTATCAGTTGAACTAACTGAATTTAATATCCTCTCCTATTCAAACTACAAATTTATTTAATTCGTTCTTCACTCTCGCGTAGATTATCGAACCTGTTTTATTACCCTTTGGTATCCGGAACGTGGATCCTCGAACTTATCTGAAAAAAGTAGCGAGAGGTCGTTTTGTCGTGGATCTGGGTTCCGGGGTATTATGGGATTGCGCGGCAAGACAGCGTGGCTGCAAAGCTTTAACGTGGCTTTACACGTCAGTGTAGTTCATGCTCATTTACTTCCACATTTATTGTGCGAACTGCCGGTCTATGGAATTCACCGGCTTCTCTGATCCCTGATCATTATAAACTGGAAACATTCAAAGTTCGAGTGAACCGGTTACTCTAGGCAAGCGTGCTGGAGCACGCGCGATGATGCGGCCTGGGGGAGCGGGCTATCATCGCTTCACATCAGGCGAGTTGCGACCAAACGCAAGCCTGTATACTTGAGAGGTCGCATGAGGCGGCGGCCGAAAACATGACACGCGGGGTTGCGATAGTCGTGGAGAGGATCCGGCAATTGGGTCTCGAGGTGGCATTGCACAAGTCCGAGGCCATGTGTTTGCATGGGCCTCGGAATGCGCCACCGTCGGGATCTTTACTGACGGGAACCCCTACTGGGTTTCCATAGGTGTCGGGTCGACGTTAAAGTACCTAGGACTCGTCCTCGACAGCCGGTGAAACTTCGTGGAGCATTTCCGACGTTTGGCTCCAAAACTGGAACGGACAGGGGCTGACTTTAAGCGGCTCTTGCCAACCTGAGGGGTCCAAACGCCTCCTGCCGGAGGCTCTACGCAGGGGTCGTGCGGTCCATGGCCCTTTACGGGGCCCCGGTGTGGGCGCGTTCTTTGAAGCGGCAAGCCGCCCACTACCTGAACGCGCCCCAAAAGGTGATAGCCATAAGGCTAATCCGGGGGTACCGCACGATTCTACTATCCTAAAAAAATAAAAAAAATAAAAAATAAAGCCTGTACACTTGCGTGTTACTATCATCATCATCATCTTGATGCTCTTGTCCAATTCTATTTGTGGTCAGCGCAACACGTTTCCTTCTTTCATACTCTCCTGTCACGGTTGCCACGGCATCATTTACTCCTTTCTCTTTCATATCATTTCTCACACAATCCATCAACATTAATTTCCATCACTTTTTCAGTAACATGTGTTTTTACTATACAGTGCAGAATATAAAAAGAAAAAATGTAACAACACTAGGTAACGATAACTATGCTGCAACGTTACAAAAACGCATACTGTAGTTAGATTTGTTTCAGTATACTTCAGAGAACTTTTATTGAGAGACTTATGTTGTTGTTAGTCGCGTGTCGTTTTTGTGATTAAAATTTCTATGATAGTCTTGTGCGCAGGTCTGTTCTTATGGTCTCGACACACGAAAGCAGCTGAGCATGTCGGCATTTTTCGTACGCGTCTTTTGACATGCTGGCGACATGGCACCGGCTTTGGAGTGTGGCCTAACCTTTCTTTCTTTTCCAGAGATTTAGGTACCATCAAAATAATTACATAATGTTTATATCTCTGCATGTGGACCATTCGTTGTTTAAGAGTTTTTGAAATTGCACTTTCTTTGTTATTGTACTTTTACACTGCAGTCATACAGAGTGTAGCGCTGTTGTTAATTTTAATATCTACGCGCTCAACGCTCTCTTGTATTAAACCTGGCTGTGATACTGTCAGAAGACGAAAGGACGTCGACCATGGCAGTATGTCTAGATATCTGTGAGTAGAGTGTGTATGATTTTTTGGCAAATACCTGTTTTTATCTAATACTATTACTATATTGCCTGCACTTGCGCGAAGGTTACAGGCAGGAAAAATACGCGATCAAAGTCGCGGGCGTGTCGCTAGCTTTCAATTTTTTTTTTTTTAATTTCGTAATTGAAGCGAAATCATTCAAGCTAAATAGCAGCGTGGCAGCTATTCAAGGAACATTTTAACAAACTGATGAAACATGCGTAGGTACTGTCAACTGCTACAGAACACAAGCAAGTGTCTGGGTGGCTTTGCGAAACGTCCTCCATGAATATGTATTAAGTTGCTGGCTTATTTTTAGATATAAACACTTTATCCGTATATGTTTAGAAAAGGAAAGAATTGAAGCTCTCTATCTTACGTGTATGCAGGTGAAAAAACCTGTTTCTTGGAACAATACGATTTTAGTAGATATTATTATCATCACCATTTCAGCCGAAAGCCGTCCACTGCTGGACATAGGCCTACCCCAAGTGTCGCCACATTGACTGGTCCCGTGCGACTCGCATCCAGCGGATCCCTGCAACCTTCACCAGGTCATCGGTCCACCTAGTGGGAGGCCTTCCAACGCAACGTCTTCCGGTTCGCGGTCGCCACTCCAGAACTTTTCGGCGTAGATATTATAGCACGAACTTATTAAACTAGATATTTTATGTAACTTTCAGAAAAAGTTGCTTAGGGAAGACTGGCAATCCAATCAATAAATTTAAATAAAATTCGATCTTTTAATTCAACGAAAATAAAACCTCCGAATATAAGAATCGTAGCAGGTGATGTTCGGTTGTTTATGGGCACCCCCAAGAAAAAATCCCGAATATATGCATGTAATTTTAATTTACATTTAATTCATACGTAAACACTTCAAGTACATGATAAATTACTTCATTAAAGTCTCTGAATCGCAGTTCAGGTATCAAATGAATGAATAATATCCACCTTAATTGATTTACGACAAATCAATGAATATTATTATTATGTATTCATTCCAATAGTAAACAATGTAAGGATAATGAATTATTATGTTCGCTTATTTTTCTGTCTGCTCGGAAAGCGAGTTAATATGCAGAAAATAATGTTAATATGTTAATATGCGTCTGCATAGGTGATTATCTGTATCATGTATGATAGACGGCGGATACGATAAGAGTCATAAATAATTGCCGCGGAATTTGTAGTAAAAAAAAAAAATACAATTTTAGGTAGGTAAGTGTCAAAATCAAAAGTACTAGTACAATCTTTATTTTTTATTTCACACAAACCTGGGCCATGGGCACATAAGAAACGTCAAAAGATGGTTCGGGTTTGTCATTTGGAGAAGAACCGGCAAGGAAGTCTGTCGTTTTCTTATTTTTATTTATAATTATTATTTTTTCAGTAGTACACATACATTTTATTTGTTTAAGTTGGTGCCAGCATTAACTCATTAGAGTTTTACCGTGCAACAAAATTATCGGCTACATAATTAGAGAATTAGATCCACTTAAATAGGTTAAAAATAAACTATAAATAAAATTACAGTGGGTCTCAGGCGAAAAAAAATATAATACTCTAATTATATTTATGATATTTTACAATTTCTAACAGACTACTCATGTCTGCATACGGGGTAAATACCTAGCTAAATATAAATATTAGAAATTACTGTCACCAACTCTTCACATCAATAAGAGCCAAATTATTTTATTGGATTAAAAGCACACGTCAAGTATCTTTGCCAACGTACATACGGAAGCACATCAAGCTACCCGAAACTGTCAAATTTCCCCAATCAACCTTGAACCTAACGCTTTGGCGATAAAATTGAAAATCTATTGAAGTAATTTGACAGATTGTAGTAGCTTGATGTGCTGGGCGTCTGTACCAAATCAAATATTCGAAAACTGTGTTAGTTGTATCAGCCAATCAGTAAAATCTAATAGATAATTTACGACCCAATATAGAAATCCGTGCAGTATTTTCATTTAGTTTAGCGTTTGGACTGAATAATATTGTGATATTTAAATCTTTCAATACTTAAGTAATTATGTGATAATAAATAATATTTAATTGAACACGTGGTGGACCAACTTTACGCAACTGCTAAGTTCCAGACAAGCCTAAAACGACTTTAGATATTATTTTTTGTACTTTATTTATCTTTCATGTGTTGTGCTGACGATGTACGCACTCCGTAGATAAATAGACATACTACTATTGCAGCTCTTGTTGGATACTGTTTAATCTATGGAAAGAAAACTGAACGAAAAAAAAAAACATTTTTTTACATCTTTTTTTTTTCGTTTGGAAATCATCAAATGACTTCCCCGGCTCTGTGCGGAGCGGAAGGGAGTGCCAGACTTCTACTGACTAAAACCCATTCATGTTCCTTCTTCGGCCTTGGTGTTGCAGGGCCGCGGTATCTCTTTCGAACCGGCCCTGGCAGAAAGACGCTCAACAAAAAAATTCATTTGAAAAAATAAAACTCATACAAAGATATTCGAAAGAGACTCGTGCACGTGATAGCTTTAAAATTTCGGTATTCAGCGAATTATAATATATTCTTTATTTGATACGTTTGTTCCACGTACGTAGTGATGCGGTATTTATAAAAGAGTTCTTTCACTTGCATCGATTCTAGTGAAACCGTTTATATGAATCAAATACGGCTCGGGGGCGTCTTAAGGGAGGCTTCAGCACGTGTGTGTGGTGTGAGCGTGGAAATGTTGGTCGGAAGTGCTACGTGTAAATAATTGTAGTATACTTTTGAACTTGTTTTCTTTCCGAATGGTGGTATTAGAGTAAGAAGTACGCCTACCTTAGTTAAAGCGGATGAAAATTTTGGTACCGGTAGTTCACCACCAATCAATTGACATACTTCTCTTTGATAATTCTGATTATTCACATTCTGATCCATATAAATCACACGTAATTACTACTTAATATTCTTTATGAAAATAATGGCACGTTAAGTCGTTGGTCCCGGCTGTAATTTGTACATCTGTGACAGTCGTTAGGTAGTCAGTGGCCCTAAAAGTCTGACAACCGGTCTTACCAAGGGGTGTCGTATTACCCAGTATTAACTGGGTAGTGGAGGTCAGATAGGTAGTCGCTCCATGTAAAATACTGGTATTCAGCTGCATCCGGTTAGACTGGAAGCCGACCCCAAATTAGTTGGAAAAAAGCTAGGCATTCCAATAATTCTTTTTGAAAATAGCAGCAAAAAGATAATTGATTTCTGGGAATAATAGAAATAGAGATAGAATACTCGTGTTTAAAATTGTGTCGCTGTCTGCCAGTGGCGGCTAAGCAGATGGTGGACAAAGGCAAAATATGTTTTTTTTTTAGGGCAACGTGGTTCTCCATTTTGTATTGCAATATCAAACTGTAGCGTCACTAATTGGCCAACTCAATGACTGACTCGACTATTTATTGATTTCAAAGCAAATAAAACTCTAATTTTACAGTTATCGAGTTCGAGTAATAATCGAGTTTTCAGGTATAAAATAAGATGTGTTTTTAGAGAGGTCGTGTCTTAGAATCTTTGGTAAATGCTAAATACCCAAACTAGCTTTTCAAAAATGCTTCTTTATATTCCTTAATTTTTTTTAATCTCGTCTTTTACCTTCCTGCTCATGCAATTTTGATTAGTTACTAAAACACGAAGGCATAGAACCAGAGAAATACAGAACAACCTAGCTAGCAGTGGCGAAGGGTCAATTTTTGTAAGAGGTAAGCCGGAGTATATATCTTTAATATGATTATATTATTTGTCTATAGAATACTGACTGTGCTATTTTTCAAAGGAAGCCGGTAGGAATCGAGTTGTATGGAACCTTCGCCACTGCTAGCTAGGTACTTGTATGTCTCTTGGGAATAAAAGCTATCTACTTAAAAAAAAAAACCTTTTTAATAATTGTATTCTTCAAGGAATTAACTCTGGTCCACACGTTAACACGTAAAGCCCAGGATAGACCGATGACCTGGTAAAGTCCGCGGGAATCATATGAATTCCATTGACTCGAATTTGCCTTGGCGGTTGCGAGAATGTCATGCTCACTCAAATGTCTCGCTGATGGTGGCGGGTGTGTCGGATCGTTTAAGTAGTTCCTTTCAAAATGGTTGAGTTGAATGGTGCTGATCCATGCGTCATGTTTGTGAACGGGCGCTGTCAGTAGGGACTGGTCATCTCTTAGCTGCAATAGTTTATTTTTGAACTGTTGATGATATCTTTTTACTCTGGACGCTCTTAACTTGCATTTCTTCATACATCGTTCTCACATAAATGTGACATGAATGATGTAACTAAGATTTTGTAACAAAATTTTGATTTAAAAGTGTGTCCATGGAGTTTCTTGCCCATTCTTCTCCATAGAGATCTACGCCTTGGAATGGGCAACTACAGTACTTTCACAAGTTATTATGCCTTGTGTCTGTGACTGTAGCTTCGTTTTCTTTGTTTTTCTTACATTCAAAAGTGTCAATAATGGTCTAATTGAAATCAATGCTTTGAGTTTGAGTTTGCGAAAATCACAAGACGAAGAGAAGTAGCAGCACATAAGAGGCCTTTGTACATTAAGATACAACAGTGGATATGAAGATAATAATTTTGAACAACAACTGCCCTGTTGTCCAAATGGTCGTGAGCGCGATTGCTGAGCATGAGGTCCCAGGGTTCGATTCCTAAGACGGGTAAAATGCTATTCGGTTTTTCTCTCAGGAATTTCTCAGTAGCAGTTACATAGTCTGAATTTTTGCCCGGTTGATGGCAACAGGCTCGCCCTTATTACATGGGATTTTAACAAAACCGGCGAAATGTGATGGGTATTAGGTACATCTCTGCCTAACCCTTCGGGGATAACAGGCGTAAAGTTATAGCAATTTTGAGAATGAATTAATAAATATAAATGAGGTTTTAAAGTAATTTGTTAACGAATCGTACAGGCGGACCATCAGGTGAGTGTATTCTAAATTCTAGCCAAATCTCCATCTATGTATACATACTGCAACAATACGAACGATAGACACCACTCAGATATTTATATGTATAGTAACGATGTTTTCGAATACATACATAATAATAATTGCAGCATACGACGTGGCTGAGCTAAAGCAATATTGCGCACCCACGCGTCGAGAATAAATGTTGATATTAGAATACAAATCCACCCTTATTTATAAATAATATAATGGTCATAGTACATTTAAATTATTATATATAGGATAACTAATAACGTCACGGCAATAATCAATGAAGTGTTAGGCATAGGTTAAGTTCCTAATAGTACACGCACATGTAGCCAAGGTCCCATGTAAGGGGTCGAGCCTATTGCCATCAACTGAGCACAAACCGGTCAATGTGGTGACACTTGGGGGAGGCCTATGTCCAGCAGTGGACGTCTTTCGGCTGAAATGATGATGTTGATGATGATGAGCACAAATTCAGACTCCGTAACTGCTACAGAGAAATTCCTGATGGGAAAACCCAATAACACTTTGCCCGACCTGGGAATCAAACCGAGAACCTCATGCTCAGCAGTGGCTCTTGCGACCACGACGATTAGACCAACGAGGCAACGCTTAGTTACAAACCAAGTTGGCGAAATCAATAGAAATCGGGAGGCACTGCATTTTTGCTATCCATCTCTAAATACCTTTGTCTCGAATGCTGACTGTCGTCATTTTTGCTAGTAGTGAACTTCAGCCGGTAATGATAATGTGGATTCACATAAATCATCATCATCTGCATAGCCTTTTCCCAACTATATTGGGGTCGGCTTCCAGTCTTACTGGATACAGCTGAAAACCAGTATTTTACATGGAGCAACTACCTATCTGACCTCCACAACCCAGTTAGTACTGGGTAATACGATACCCATTTATGGATTCACATAAATATGTACATTTTTTACAAAAGAAGTGCTTAATCTAAACTTAAAGTACGCAAAAGTATTGGCATTTGGGGCCGAACTAGGCATAACCTGTATTTAAGCCCTCATCCCCGTGTGTTACAAATTAAGTATTTTTATTATGATATTACAATGATCCCAAATATGAATGTAGGTCATCATCTGCTCGCCTTTTCCCAACTATGTTGGGGTCGGCTTCCAGTCTAACCGGATGCAGCTGAATACCAGTATTTTACATGGAGCGACTGCCTATCTGACCTCCACAACCCAGTTAGTACTGGGTAATACGATACCCCTTGGTAAGACTGGTTGTCAGACTTTTTGGGCCACTGATTACCGATAACGACTGTCAAGGATCTATAAATGACACCCGGGACCAACGGCTTAACGTGCTTTCCGAAGCACGGAGGAAACTCTGTATGTAATTGTTGGTCACCCATCCACAGACCAACCTAGGCAAGCGCGGCTTAACCTAAAGATCGATCCAAATATGAATGTAGGTATCTTATTAAAATTTTTAAAAGAAAATTTAGAAAATTTAAATAAAAATACTACAATATTATTTTAAAAAGGTAACATTCTGGGTGTGTAACCAGTCCTCTCTTTGTGTGTGATGGAGGTGTGCGCGAAGGAGAGTGAGAGGGTGTGTAAGATTGCGAAGCAGGACTTTTTTGTTATTTTTGTAATAGATTGCTTTGTTTAATTTTAATAATTCAACAAGTAGTTGAGTCTGGAATTGTTTAACTCGGTATCTGAAGTAAATTTTATTAGTCGATATTATTATAACGAGTTACTTTATGACTAAACATTGTTGTTCTGCTTTAACCGTCGGCCACTCAATGCTGGTCTCAAATCACACACTACTGCGTCACTGAGTTAGCATTCCGAGATTGTAATTGTGTTCAGTCGAAGAATGAAAAGACTTCAGGAAAATGCTCACTTGCACTTGAACCGTATCGTATATTTTTTTAGACTCATGCAGTCTTACTGGCAACATGGAGAAGGACAAAACCGTAAGGAAGCATGTTCTAAAACCGGTAATTCAAATACATGCAACATCCATAAATCCGCACTGGGCCATGCGATGGAGACCATAAGTAGTACCTGTAGTAAGAACAGTATAGGCTGATCTATTGCAAACTTTGTCAAAAAATGCTTAGCATTTTCGAACGTCGAGTGTTCATATTAAAAACACGTGGCTAAATAATAACAGCCCCTCGGGTCGATGTTAAGGTCATGCTTACCTAGTTTGATCCGTGGAAGGGTGACCGTACATTACATACCGAGTTTCCTCCGTGCCTCGGAAAGCACGTTAAGCCGTTGGTCCCGGCTAACATTTGTACATCTTTGACAGTCGTTACAGGTAGTCAGAGGCCCATAATTCTGACAACCAGTCATATCAAGGGGTTTCGTATTACCCAGTACTAACTGGGTTGTGCAGGTCAGATAGGCAGTCGCTCCATGTAAAATACTGGTATTTAGCTGCATCCGGTTAGACTGGAAGCTGACCCCAACATAGTTGGGGAAAGGATAGGCAAATGATGATGATATTAAGCTATTACGGAGATATTCCTGCTTAAGTTTGAGCGTCAGGAATGCTTTGATAACTTAAGACAAAGCTTTTCGCCGTAACCCCGAGCTTAATGCCAAGTTAAGTTAGGTTTATTTAAAGTTTAGGTAGTAAATAAACAATTTTTACTTTACACGTATGGAATAATGGAAATTATTATAAACAAAAAGGAACTAAGTAATTCTTAAAATCACAGATATAGATAGAATATCTGTAATTAAAACTAAATAAACCTGGGAACGTAGCAATCGCTTTTAAAGCGCTTCCATTTATAAAGCAACTTCCAACAGGATATATGTATAGGGTGACTGGTAATTAGTGACCGATACTTAAACACGTGATCGTACTCATGATAACAAACAATGTAACTTTCCCAAAGAAACTTTTTTTATACTCGTTCACTTTTATCTTAATACCACAACAGCCGTATGAAATTGCCTGTGACCTATCAGCTGTTAGCCGCGTGAAGTTGTTCTGTCTTTTCACTGTGCTCTGCCTACCCACTAATGCACGGTTCGATAGTAATGCGACAGAACGGCGTCACGCGGCTAACAGCTGATAGGTGACAGGCGCGCGCCTACGTGAGTTTCACATGGCTATTGTGGTACTGGGATAACAGTGAACGAGTAGGTATAAAAAAAATGTTTCTTTGGGAAAGTTGTATGTTATCATGAATTGTTATCAAGCGTTTAAGTATCGGTCACTAATTACCAGTCACTTCAATAATTTATGCCAATCCTATTGTTTTCCAGCATCTTCATCCCTAATTAAATCTCAGTTTGTCTTAGAACTCTTTTTTTACAAGCTTTTATTTAACTTGCAATGTTTGTTTGTACCTATGTTTGTTTGTTTAGGTCAAATATTGTAACTGAATTTTAAAACAGTTATCCCCAAACGATTGCGCGCGAACACGTTTAGTTTGGATGACAATGCATGGTTAGCTATCTGACGTCATTCTAAATCCAATATGGCGAACTTCCAAAGATGACGGACTACTTATTTTTTATACAAACCCATGGTATGGGTATCAAAAAGGGTTTGTTGAGAACAATAAAAAAAAAATTACGTCACACCTAGGGGGTGGTTCAGTACGTCATTCTGAGCCCAAGAAATTTTTCAGCTACAGTTTTTTGTACTTTTGTAGGAAACAGCTGTTTTTTTTTAATAACCGATGAAAAATTTCTATGAATACGTGGTAACCGTTTTCGCGTCGGTGTCCGTATTTCCAAAGCTTCTTTTTAAAAAGTTTTTTTTTTTTACTATAAGCTTATGTTTATTCCAGTTTATTCTGGCTCAACATTTTACTAAGGTAGTACTAACGGCTTTACTCATGAATGAATGAAGGAACCTCGAATCGACTTTAGGCTCATTTTCTAAAAGGCGACTTTAGTCCTTTTTTTCTTTAGGGCTGAAAGAACTAAGAAAATCTTGATGTTCCAACAAATGTACAACTTAAATATTTAAGCCATTTATGGTTATTTACTTTATTATGTTTGGTTCTATAATAGGTCGTTCGTGTACTTTTATGCAATTTAAATAATTTTGACTTAAGTTACCAAGTATTATTTTTGGCACATAATAATTTTACTTCACATATGGTTTAAAGCATCATCGTGCGGCCACAAAGCCTTAACCACAACTGTATTACAAGCCAATAATAACAAAAAAAAAAAACACAAGTAATAACTTTGACAACAAAATTGCGTCCGCGCATCTGTTCCGTTTTGTATACAACACACGAATTCACAATAAAGGGGCATTTTCAAAAACATCACATAACAGTTATGTACATGCAGACGGAAGTCCTTTGTGCTGTTCTTTAAATTATTTCACCTTTTATGACAATAGAAGAAGATACAATCGATCACGATCATCTTAAAAAATTGAGTTTTTGTAAGAAAACGTTGCAATTTATTTCAATATTATAGTATTTAAAACGTTGCAATTCTAAGTACATGATCATTAACGGGCTCAGGCGCAAAACGTCTCTTTCGCAAAATGTCTCCTGGTAGTAAAATGTCTCTTTCTCAAAATGTCGCTTTCTCATAATGTCGCTTTCGCAGAATGACGCCTTCTCAAAACGTCGCTTTCTCACAATGCCTCTTTCGCAGAATATCTCTTTCGCAAAATGTCGCGTTAGTAACTTAGAACAAAATTTTGCCAGGTTTAAAAAAGGTTGTTTTTTTACAATTTCTTATTCTTGGTTGGTTCTGTTCTGTTCTTTGTTAATATTGTATGGCAACGTTGTAAATTCGATTTTTCGAGTGAAATCAAAAATAAAAATAATTTTATTATGAGTTCTTTACAAAATCTGGTATAGTGGTATAGTACGTTTAACATTTAAATAATAAAATAACATATTTAAGTCATTTATTGTAAAAAAGGAAACAAATCATAAACGTCTTTAATTACAAACAAAAAGAAGGAAACAAATCATATACGTCTTCACTTTGGTAAGTAGGTACTGTAATCTACTTATTTTTTTATTGATTTAAAAATGGAATAAACAATAACAAGGCCTACTTTGCATTTACACCTCTCATCTCAAAGTCACCTAATATTTATTTTGAACATTGTAAAATGTAATTCTCTTTAAAAATTGCGACAATTCCTTTTTTATTTTTGTTGTAGAAGATCTTTACACTTAAAATGACATAGATTTTATACATGTACATTCTGGATAGGCTCATTCAATTTTTGGATCCCGTGCGTCATCGTCGCATCCAGCGAATCCTCGCCACAATCTTCACCAGGTCATCGGTCCACCTACCGGAAGGCCTTCCAACGCAACGTCTTTCGGTTCACGGTCGCCACTCCAAAACTTTTCGGCCCTCCGTGCATCGGCCATCTGTTCTGAGATTGATCATTTCTGATTCGATCACGCAAGGAAACTCCGAGCATAGCCTCTCCATTGCCCTTTGGGTGACCTTAAGCCTTCTGATGAAGCCCATTGTGAGCGACCACTTTTCGGTCTCGTATGTAATCATTGTATTTCACTAACACTTAATTTTGTAAGTTATTTACCAACCCTATAGAGCCTCCGCTCGAATTAAAGTTTTTGAATTTGAATTTGAATAAGCAACACAAACTGGTCATAGACTTTCGCCTTGAGACACTGCGTTATGTTGGACGGGAACGTACCGCGCAACTTCCCGAACGCTGCCCAGCCGAATCAGACTCGCCGATTGATTTTTTTTTTTTTTTTCTCTTCTTATCTGCTATCTGTCATCCTTGACTATGATCAGATGTGTGGAAAGATGCATCATTTTTTATAGAATCAAGACCAGTGTCCTATTTCTACTTAATCAGGCAGCAGAATATCAGCTTTCTTGAGTCTCTTAGTACAATTTGGCATCAATAGTGAATGTGAAAGGGGATTTGGATGGTTGGTTAATCTAACTTTGTAATTCTCTAGGTAGCGCTTCGCTTCTTCTAGGATCGTTGGGATTTCCAGGTGCTCATGGATTTCTGAGTTGCGAGCGTACCAGGGCGCTCCTGCTAGGACCCTCAGGATACTGTTTTTTACATCTTTGAATGCACATGATGTTTGATTTGCTTGCGGAAGACCATAGTTGAATCCCATATGTCCATATTGGTTTTATGATGGAACAATAAACTCTCAGTTTGTTACTCAGGTTGAGTGAAGATTGTCTGCCTAGTAGCCAAAGCAAGTTCTTGAATCTGTAGTTTATTTCTGTTCTTTTTTTCTTTAGGTGATCCTTCCATGTCAACCTACGATCCAAGTAGAATCCCAGGTACTTCACGCATGGTGACTGTGGTAGAGTGTCCTGACCCAATTTGACCGGAGCGCAATTTCCATGTCTGAGTGCAAAGGTGATGTGATGCGATTTGTGTGCACTTGCCTTTATACGACACTTGTTTAGCCAGTCATGGGTCCTGTCAAGTTGATTTTGCAGCATGCTGCTCGCTATGTTGGCATCCTGATTACAGGCCAAGAATGCGGCATCATCAGCGTAGGTTGCTACAAATACGTCAGTGCATTGAGGGAGGTCGCTAGTAAATATATTATATAAAACTGGGCCCAGGACGGAGCCCTGGGGTACTCCTGCAAGGCAACTGGCGAGAGAGGATCTAGCGTCTCGTACCTTTACTTGAAATTGCCTATCACTAAGGTATGATTTCATTAGTAAGTAGAATGAATGGGGCAGGACTAACTTTATCTTGCACAATAATATGTTGTAAAACTTGTAAATATTGAATAAGAAATTGAAAAAAAAACCACCTTTTTTTAAACCTGAATTAAAAAACTAAATTTTGTTCTAAGTAACTAACGCGACAATTTGCGAAAGAGATATTCTGCGAAAGAGGCATTGTGAGAAAGCCACCTTTTGAGAAGGAGTCATTCTGCGAAAGCGACATTATGAGAAAGCGACATTTTGAGAAAGAGACATTTTACTACCAGTAGACATTTTGCGAAAGAGACATTTTGCGCCTGAGCCCATTAACGTTACGTACTTCCTATTGTACTTATAATACTTGTGCCGATGGGAAATAAAAACTTGTCAAAATTAGAAGCTGTTCGATACCACCAGTTGCCACAAAGTTCGATAAAGGGGGTCATCGAAGTGTCTGATTGCCCCAGAACTTTCAGAAACTAATTAAGATGGCGCTGGATCAGTGTTAGAACACGGTGTTAGATAAGGGCTACCGTACATCCCGGTACATCCGGACATGTCCTGGATTGGAACGTTGTGCCCCGGTCAATAAGTCAGTTGTCCAGGTACTCTTGGTTGATCACATAATTTGAAAAACTAACACTCGTAACGCTGAACAGTTCTCGAACACTGAGCAAGTGAGCAGACAAGGAAATATTAGCCTTCGACCGAAGTGTAATACAACCGCAGCATTCTCGCAGCTTATGGTACCCTACAGAACATACAGTTGAATCGCACTTGACCAATTTTATTCCCAGCGTCGAGTCTCGAGACACAACAAAAGCTGTTTAATTGATTCTTGCCTGAGAAAGTTATTAATTTCTATAATACTGGTTAAAGTTACCCTCCTGAAATATTTGACTCATAAAATTCTTCGTATTTTCAAGTTTAGGTACGTATTTGTAAGTGAAATGCAACCGTAAACTAATTTAGAATGAAACTCCGAACATTTCAATGAATATTTTATTTTGTTGACTGTAAAGAAATTAATAAGTAATACGAAATGAGGATTAGTAGAATGCACTGTCTCATCGAATTTCCATCACGCCTGATCAGCAAAGCTGCAGCGGTCCAGAATATTGCAGGTAGTTGTTTATGCATTAACAGTATATTTGAAGATACCTAATATTTTTGTGTCACAATTGGGCCTGAGAATGCAAAAATTATATCAGTTTTTGGGTAATTATTTAATTATCTTTAAATAATGAATAGAATAATTTAATGTTTCACAATTAAACAAGAACAGAGTTCCAAAGATACAAATACCCGACTTATAGGACCAAAAACTGGCAACAAATTTTCTAGTTCACCAAAGAAAAGAGTTTTATCTTAAAGAAAGATAAACTCTTCCTCTAATTAAAAGCGGAATAAGTTATTTCTTTTTCACGTTATTAAGTAATTAAAAAACTAAGCTTGGCATTTTCTTGTTCTCGTTGAAACTACTTTTACTTTAGTCGATCATGAAAAACATCTTCGTAGCTAGTAGTTGACCGAAAGTTTTGAGGGGATTCATCATCACGAACTTTTTTTAAAATCACCGTTGAATTAAAAAAAATAATTTAATCTTTTTACTTTTATCGAGTATGTGGGTAGTTAGATAACTTCAACCATATCCCGACGTTAAGTTAATGGTCTCTACACACCAAAGTGACTTTCATACACGTTCACTTGACATGCGGCCGACGGCTTTAGTGTGTTAGGTCCATAATCTCTTTGCACAAAAATATCCCTATACCTCCGAATACCACTTAGTAGAATGCATCCTAAATTAACCTATTTTCACACCGGAAGACTAAGCAATAATAATGATAGTGGTTTTGTACGATAATGCTAAGTGCAGCATTTAGTAAACATTTAACGTGTTTAAAAAATAAATTGCTAAACCAACTGAAATTGGCGTACGCGCAAACAGGCCGAATTCGAGCTTTTGCCAGCCAAAACCT
The DNA here is from genome assembly GCA_963576755.1 of Noctua janthina. Taxonomy (NCBI): domain Eukaryota; kingdom Metazoa; phylum Arthropoda; class Insecta; order Lepidoptera; family Noctuidae; genus Noctua; species Noctua janthina. Next base: position 13,225,331 of record OY755050.1, on the reverse strand, counting down.
TGAAAAATGAGAAGCACCCCGATATATCGAAGAATGTTATACTAGAATTTATACAGTATGTGGCATTAAATAGCTTGAGAAGATGCTGAAAGTTCTTCCGGCACGCCCTAGGCTGCTAGCACACGGCTGCGTTTGGAGCATGATCACTATGATCAGGCAACAAAAGAGATGAAGAATTATCTTTTCCTGCCCGACTCTTTAATTTATTTTGAAGTAGCCAAAAATGGTATTCAGCTTCTTTCGCTTAAACTGGAAGCCGACCCAAACATAGCTTGGAAAAGGCTGGGCAGTTGATGACTAGGCGCAACATGTCTTCTTCTTACATACATGTCTACTACGATTCTTGGATCTTCCCCTACTCTTCAGTTACAGGTACTAAAAATATTCCTATTTATAAGTACGTGAGTACTGCTTTAACACAAGTGAAGCCCCCAGGTCAGTGCACCGTTTGCAATGCATCAACATTAGATAGAATAACATTGTTATTGATAAGATCGTATTACGTAGCTTTCGACATTCTTTTGTTACTGCTAATTTCATATCATACATACTTGTTTAAGCTATACATGTAATAAAATCTAATGAACTAACAAATCGTGGAGAAATTCTTAAAGATTTTCCGCGTAATTATGAAAAATGTAGACGTTAAGTATTTTCACCCCATGTTTTTTTTTTTTTAGACCCATTGGTAAAATACGTTTTCAAATATGACGATATCTTATATAAAATAGGCTTTGGAGATAAATGATATATGAATATTAACTGTGTAGGAGGATGAAAAGGATGCAAGACGTTATACTGTCGTACTGCGCTAACATACTAAGTAGACAATTAGTGGTGGCATACAACCTATAATAACATAGTATAACAACAATATTTACTATCTGTTAAAGAAACTGTTTTCGTCGGGCAGTGAAGTCAGACTACAATTGTTCTTTAAGGTTTAATCACATTTAATTTTCCAGCTAATATAATTTTTTATGCATTTCTATTCAAGTACGGTACTCAACGATTAACAATCATTTATTGTATGGTAATAACTTGAATGTTATCATTAAATTAGGTCAAGAACGTATCAGATCAATTAAATAAAAACTATAGCTAAGAAATTAAAGTCTCCCGGCGGCATATTAAAACAGCATCAATACCGTTTTGGCAGGATTAACTGAGACTACATTGTATGACCGTGGCTAATAATATAAGTCAGAATAATTTCATGCGAAACGACAACATTATTATTTGATTTCATGAAAGCAAACATTTCCTGAAAAAACTTTTCTAATAATCCAACAGTGCATCTCTCTAGCGGGTTGTTTGCAAACAGTTCACGAAACTTGAGAAAATTCCGTAGCGATTACCAGCTATCACTGTTCCACGATCTTAAGTCTTAATGCTGTTGCCATAATGTCTTTATTACTTCATCACGTAATAAGTAGAGATAAATAAACAATGATGACGATTATTCAATAAACTATAAATACACTATTCATTCGTGCCCATTAATTTAATTAAGTAATTAGCTCAAGATTTTGCACAGAGTACCGAAAAAAATTTAAAACATGAAAACTTTTCAGAATTTTCACTAAGCCCAGGAAAAAAAAACTCCATTGACACTCGCTTACCCTCGAGGCGGGAAGTGCAGCGCCATAGCGGCTGCTGTGGCTGCTGTTGCAGGCAGGCAGGGCTGCGCCTGCGGCGGCGGCGGCGGACAGCGGAGTCCTCGTAGCACTCGCGGCCCTGGCTCGAGCGGTCGACAAGGGGGATAGGTCGCGTAATGGTACGAATCCAGTTGGTTTATCGGGCAGTCGAGGTCGGGTAAGGACCACTCAGCCATGGTCTACTCGTCGACGGAGACGACGGACTACTGCGCAAGACGGACACGCGTGCATCGGGCGAGGCAGCGAGCGCGCACTGACGCCCCGCCTCGCTTCTCCCGCCGCCGCCGATGCAACGCATAAACAAACTGCAAATCCTTTATCTGGCCGCTTCACGGCACTCGGCGATGTACGTCGTTAGTCGACTGCTGATAAAGGGCAGTCTTGAGCAGCGTTCACACTCAAATAATGAATCACTATGCAACTGCTACTATCACTGCGATTCGATTACAAAGTCAACGACTAATTTAAAAAGGGTTTAACATTTCGTTTTGTTACGTTTTGTTTACGTTATTACGCAGTTTTTGCGAGTGCGATAATAGTTTTCGTCACAGTTTTACGGTTATTGTAGCAATCATGTTAAGCATGGTTTGTGTATATACACACACCACATTTTGACGTATAAACTTAACTGGATAAGGTACCTTATATTAAATGCAACAACGGTGCGGGATTATCATTGGCTGCATCGTGTGCACAAATTAGCAGTTATGATGACCTCGAGCGGCACGTCATGTAGGAATACAGACACACTTACCTTAGATTGGTTTAAGTTAAAATGACATGACTGACTGAGATTATAACAAAGTTGCGGAACGAAAACACGCCTTGTTTACTTATAAATCTGCTGTCGCGGAGTTTTAGATAGGTACCTATGTAAAGCTGATATCAGCCTGGAAACGTTTGCAGCTGAACGTTGGCCTCCAACCCACGCGCCCCACGCTGCACACTGCTCCGCCAGCCCGCCACACATCCACACTATTGCCACGCTAAGATCGACGGGGAATATTGCCATTATTGCCGCTATTAGTAGCAGACTGGCCAATTAGTCATTGCAGGTGGGCACTGATCTACCTACGTATAGCAATCTTTAGTCTAGAAGATGTTAACTCGTACATACACAGAGGGTGGTCTGTTAGTTACGTAATAATTAGATAGGAATAATAACGTAGCAATCATTATTGTGCTGGTATTAACCGATTCATATATGTATTTTATACAAGCTGAATAGAAGGAACTAAAGCACTTGTTGTTGGTTATTGTTTACGACTCTATGACATGCAGTTAGGGCTTCTTTTTATATAATAGCCTGAGTTAAGCTGCTTGATTCAATTACTATGCATAGAACGTAGATGAGAAAATCAAATGTTTAAAAATGAACAAGTTAGTAATTCGTTTCCTTTTTAACCGACTTCAAAAAGGAGGAGGTTCTCAATTCGTCGGAATCTTTTTTTTTATGTATGTTCACCGATTACTCGAAGACGCCTGAACTGATTTGGAAAATTCTTTTTTTTGTTTCAAAGGGTATACTTCCTTACTTTTTTTTGTTTTAAAGCCACTCGACCGATTTCGATAAAATTGAAATGGGACCTCCATTTCAATTTTATCGAAATCGGTCGATGTCGGGTAAGGACCACTCAGCCATGGTCTACTCGTCGACGGAGACGACGGACTACTGCGCAAGACGGACACGCGTTTATTTTTTTTCAATCGGCTTTTGAAAAATAAAAAAAAAATCCTAAAATTGTATGCATCGATGATATTTTCGTTTACTCCGAAACCTCGCTGTCTCATTGGAGTAGTGCGCAAATATGTGTATAGGATATTTCAACTAAAAATGAAAAAATAAAAAAACTTTTTTGCAAAATATAAAACCTACTTCAAAAACACAAAAAAAGTGAAAAATAACTATAGCTTCAGAAGTTGGTGGCAAAAAAAAATGAATCATACAAACAAAAGTCACCGACTTCTGAAGCTAAAGTTATTTTTCACTTTTTTGTGTTTTTGAAGTCGGTTTTATTTTTTTTATTTACTACTACTACCATTTTAGTAGTTAATATAAGTAGTTTCCTGTACAAGTTACCTTTTATGTGGATACTGTAGGTACTTTTTTTAATGTAAAAACTGACATGTGGACCATATATTTATAACAACCTGCGATCACCGATCTGTTTGTTTATAACGGAATATTCGACTGTCTCTTTCGCGGTGACCGTAGTATTAAGGAGTCCGTAAGTGATCTATCTGGTGATATTTATGATGATGGTTTTCTTAAACATTTATCCCGTATATAGATAGTATTTAGATTTTCATAGTTCAATAGAAAAATATTGTAATATATCATGCTATAAGATGGCCCGGGAGTTACTGATTGGGTAATATATAGTTTTTGACATGGAAAGAAAAATTCGAGTGCGAGCAGGGTTTGAACCTGCGACCTCGAGAAACGAATGCGAATTTCGAGAACTGTGAGCGGGGTGCGATGGTCTAGTTGGTTAAGACATCCGGTGTACTGAATCGGAAGGTCGCAGGTTCAAACCCTGCTCGCACTCGAATTTTTCTTTCCATGTCAAAAACAGCTATGTTCCCTACGCAGGGTTTGCGTATAAAATATTAAAAATTAGTTTGGTATGGCGACTTCTATACAACATTGATTTGACTGCAATGTCAACGTGTTGGTTTAAGTTAGTTCGATACTTTCTTAAATAGATGGCGCTAACGTCACCGTAAGACGTTATTAATGGAACGAAAATTTCGAGAACTGTGAGCGGGGTGCGATGGTCTAGTTGGTTAAGACATCCGGTGTACTGAATCGGAAGGTCGCAGGTTCAAACCCAGCTCGCACTCGAATTTTTCTTTCCATGTCAAAAACAGCTATGTTCCCTACGCAGGGTTTGCGTATAAAATATTAAAAATATATAGTTTTTTTAGTAGATACCTACACATTGTTGGTTGGGTTTATTGCGGACATTTCTGCACAGTCGCCAATACATACAAAATTACGTAAAGCCGCAGGTTTGGGCGCTGCTGACACTAAACGTTCTTATACAGTGTGTAAACAGACCCTTCACATAGCCACATAGCCGTCAACCAAGCTTTCTGTACATCAAACTAATTAACTTACACAAAAATGATTACTGGGAATCGACTTTTTTTTGGGATGAAAAATCACGTTTTAAGGTAGGACTCGATGGAAAACACTCAAAGCATTGTGCTAATGGATGGATTGAATAGTACGGGGGTCGTGGAGGTGTATAAAGTAAAAATCTTATTTAAAAAAAACTTGTGAAAAAGTTGGAACTTTGACGCCCAATATCTCCGTAACTAGAAGGTTCCCAGGTATGGTCTAGAACATAAAAAATATTGCAAAGACGGGGAGAACAACATCCTTTCGGTTATGTTAAAGGTCTATTTACACCCTTTATACGTATGTTGACAGTTCGCCGAGAACACTTACGTTTCTACACAATAAGGTTCAGTTCGAAACAACCGGAGCAAGCGTTTAATTCTATTGTTAATTATCATTTTGTTTATGATAATATATTATAAATGATGATATTGCAAATGTTGTTCCTAAACTATCAATTTACGCTAAAATTGAAATGACAAAGGAGACGTTGGTAATACAAAATGTGACATAATGTTTTGTGAATTATTATTTTGCTGTACTGGTAAAGCGATTAGAGAAAGACAGTTAAATAATAAGTGGTCCTACTTCGAGCAGTTGCAGTGTTCCAAGGAGGAGGAGAAACTGGTTCTTCTCTCTTCTTATTCGCTAATTTGAAAAGAATAACGAACAACTTTTCACTGTTGAAAAAATGGGGACTGCAGAATAGTGCAGCGGTCATATTGAATACAAGTTAAGCCAGGTTCGCCTTGACATTCGCTGCGAGGACCCCCAACCCTATTGATCTTCTCGTCTTCTTTGATTATTAAGCAACATTAAAAATTAATAGCTCAAGCATGTTATTCTATCCATAGTAGTCCTAACGGAGCATTTTGTAGGTTTGAGCTTTCGTTCAAAACAAGAGGACAGAGTTCATATAAAAGTACGCACCCCTGTTCAGTAGTCACACTTTACTAGACTCTTAACAATATTCTCGTGTTTTTTCAGCCCAGGAACTGGAACTACGGCTAGTTTTAAATAAAATAACCACTTCGTCGCTTTTTAAAGCATTACGAGTACACTGGAGATCGACATTTAATAATGAACTAATATTTATACAGCAAAAGTAAAGAGAATAGGAAGATTATTATATTTCGACGGGGAGAAAGTGTCAATATGGTTTATTTTACATATTTATAGCAATGACAGCCTTGTGGTGTGCCCGTCGGACTGCCATGTCATAGGTCTCGAGTTCTAACCCAAGACACGCACCTCTGTTTTTTCGGATTCATGTGTGTATTGTATAATTATCACTAGCTTCGATGAAGGAAAACATCGTGAGGAAACCAGCATGCGTGAGAGCATGTAAAGTCTTGACGGCATGTAAAGCCAATTCAGAGGCTCAAGAGCGGCATAAAAACTCTGACACCAGGTTAGGCACTAACCACACGATGAAGAAAGAATTTTCACCGCGTATATCATCCCAAAAATCAATTTAATATAGTCCACTAATATGCATGTTGATTAAATGTATAAAGTTTGTAAATAGACCCTTAACATAACCAAAGGGCACTTGTTCTCCCCGTCTTTGCGATCTTTTTTTTGTTCTAGACCATTCCTGGGAACCTTCTAGTTACGGAGATATTGGGAGTCAATGTTTCAACTTTTTCACAAGTTTTGTTTTAATACATGTTTTTAATGTAAGATTTTTACTTTACACACCTCCACGACCCCAGTACTATTCAATCCATCCATCAGCTCAATGTTTTGAGTGCTTTCCATCGAGTCCTACCGTAAAACGTGACTTTTCACCTCAAAAAAAAAAAGTCGTTTCACAGCAATAATTTTTGCGTAAAGTTTATTAGTTTGATGTACAGAATGCTTGGTTGACATCTATGTGAAGGGTCTGTTTACACCCTGTATATCTCAAACAGTGTTGAACAAACAAAACAAAAATCCGAGAAGAAATTAAAATCACAGAGAAGCGCGCGTACAATGACCTACAGGGACCTACAAGATTCTTAATTGCAATCACGCAAAAAAAATCCCAGATACGGAATTTAAAGCTGCGTAATTGGGGCGAGCCAGTTGCCATTTGTCAGGATCTATTTCAAAATTCAGAAAGCAGTAAACCCAAAAAAATGTAAAATGATTGCACGACTAGGAATTAATCACAGACTGACTAATGACGATATTCTGTCCACCCATGTGCCTAGCCTTATCCCATCTTTGTTATGATCGGCTTCCAGTCTAATCGAATGCAGCATAATACCAGTATCTTACTTGGACTAACTGTATATCTGGATAATGCAATACCCCTTTGCAAGACTGCTTGTGTGACTACCCACAACGACTGTCAGACGGTCTACTAATTGACAGCCAGAACAACGGTTTAACGTCCTTTCTGAAACACGGGAAGCACGTAATGTCGTTGTTCTCATTAAACAAAAGACAGTCCCCATGGACAGAACAACTTCGGTAAGCATTGGTTAACATTATAGAGTAATGACGCGGAGAACAACTGCCTTTCGGCTTCGGTAAGGGTCTTGTGAGGGCTCCTACTCATAAACACGATACGACGTCGCGTCGTACAACGATGCGGCGTCGTTTCACGATACGACGTCGCGTCGTGGAAATCTACTACACGACGTCGTAACGTGTCGATGCACGATACGACGTCGTGACGTTAGAAATTCACGATGCAGTCCTGCGCAGTTGTTATTCAAAATTCAAAGATGACGGATGGTATTGATATCGATCATCTAATTACCCTAGTCGAGCAGCGTCCCGTACTATGGGACAAAACATCTGAAGAATACAAGAATAAAAATGAAAAAACAACAGCATGGAAAGAGCAGTAAGCAGAATGCGTCTAGTGCGGTTCATTTTTCGGAATGAACTAAAACACCACCTCACTGTATCGACGGCGTCGTGCCGTGTATCGTGCGTGGCACATTACGTTACGATGTCGTGTTTTTTTACGATGCTCATCGTAGATTTCCACGACGCGACGTCGTATCGTGAAACGACACCGCATCGTTGTACGACGCGATGTCGTATCGTGTTTATGTGTGGGAGCCCTTACACCCTTTATTACACGACAATACTTATTGAACTCCCTTTCAGCCGAACATCCTGACCGAACTGGAGAGAACGCGGTACACATTTCTACTTGTAAACTGAAAAATCGTATTCTGTACGTCCACTTGTCGAGTATGCGACGACTCTCATACGCCTTCTAATAACCCTATACGTTTAAACGGGCCGCCTGCTTGATTGCCACCCAATAAAATAAAAACTCGAATGATTTTTCCAATTACAAACAATCTTTCCACGCGCCGTTGTAAATCTCGTAAGCAATCATTAATATGTAATTAATTGTGCAAAAAAACTAATTGAAAAGTAAGTAGGCCAATCGAATGTTGTGCTAAAGGATTGACTCATATTTTTACCATTGTAATCTGCATCTGCAGAGTTCCAAAAGCAAGCAAGATGACCTGTTTTTTTGAACAACTGTACAAATTATGCCATTTAATAACGAAGCCAAACCGTGAAAACGGTTTTGTGGGGCATAGTTCTTAAGTTAAGATTTTTATAAACCTTGTTTTGATAAATAAATTAAGAAAAGAAGAAAAAGAAAAATAAGTAAATGATGTTATATGTGGTGGTCTTAACATTAATATTATGAAGTGTAGTAATATCACATTAGAATTTTAATTTCAAATGGGCAACTAATTAGCCGAGTAGACTTTCTAGTAACACAAGTCAGACAGACCTTTTTGCTTTTTGCTTTTTTGCATAATCTGGATAAGAAATGTAATTGTGACGTAATTGATTTTACTATTTTTGACCACACCTGTCAAATACTGAAGATTCCAACCAAAAGAACATGTGTAGTAAAGCATTGGTATATCAAACGCCGTGACTATAATCTAGTTAACATAAATAAATTTAGGGATTGTTTGCAAAGTGTTTCATTTTCGGAAATATAACAGGTTTAAGATTTTAAACTATCACTAACATTATTATAACTAGAAGACGGGATATTTACCATGTTTATTGTTTTCTTTGAGTTCCCGATATTTCCCGTTTTATTTTTTTTTGTTTTTTTTTTTCTTTTTTTTCGTCTTCTAGTTATATAGCAGGTTGATGATCCGAACACAGCCTTTAATAATTTTTTACACAGTTTGGAGATATTTACTTTTTTATACAACTTATGTTTTCCCTATAAGCGTATTACTAATATTAAAAAAAAAGACCACTATGGGTGTCCCGAAAGCAGCGGTGGCCCAGTGGTGGCGGTCCCGACTTACGACCAGTAAGTTGTGGGTTCGAACCCAGCAGGCGCTTTACTTTGTGTAATTTATTTCATTACCACTGCTCTCAAAACGGTGAAGGAAAACATCGTGAGGATACCGGCATGTCCTAGAACATAAAATTCGAAGACATGTGACATCTACCAACCCGCACTGGGCCCGCGTGGTAGATTATGGCCCATTCCCTCTCATAGAGAGGAGGCCTGTGTCCCAGCAGTGGGAACATTATAGGCTGCTGCTATGCTATGGGTTTCACGAGGTATCAAAACATGCAACAAGAAAAAAGAGCTCTCCTGTGGTGTTACAAGCTGTACCACGATGAACAAGACAAAATTACCTTTAAAAATTACTCAGAAGTTTAGAAAAAATAATAAAATTAATGTAACGTGCTCAGAATAACTACAAGACCAAATCATCATCTTACAAGTCTAAAACTACGTAGGAAATAATTAACCAAACTAAATTTAATATGCCCAATAATAATTTAATCCGTAGCATTAAAAATTACACAATTAACGACTTCTTTGTTGATAAAATAAAACCTATAATAAATTGCGGCATACAAGTGACTTGAAATATAGAAAAGAATAGTGGCTTGGTGTTTACATCACCAAGCAATGAAAATGACATTAATGCTATAATTAAAACTTTGAAAAATTGCAGCAGTGTAGGTACCTAATAGTAATCTCTACCAAAGTAATTAAACATGTAGCAAATTGCATTGATGGTATTTACCCAACCAACCTAAAACAGCTGTAATTAAACCATTACTGACGTAGTACATTTAACATTGCACGTGACATTTTGTATAATTTTAATTATTATTTTATTTTTGTTTAAACATTATTTGAATATTGACGTAGTAAGCTTACAATATTTTTTGACATTTACATATTTTTCTTTGTTTTTATTTTTGTCAAAATCAATTGATACTATATTCCTTACATGAATGTAAGAAATATTCTTACATTCATACATTCTTTATTCTTTCAATGTTCGTGCTGTGCGCCTTTGTAATTCACTTTCACACTTCTTGCGGGATAGCCCTTCGTCAGAGGAGTTCAAGAAAGGAATAAAGGAACATTTCCTGTCAATCTTTCTTCTTTATCGTGTGGTTAGATCCTAACCTGGTGTCAGAGTTTTTATGCCGCCCATGGGCCTCTGACTTGGCTTAACATGCCCTCAAGAAATATCTCTCAGGCATGCTGGTTTCCTCACGATGTTTTCCCTCACCGGAGCAAGTGATGATTATACAATACGCACATGAATCCGAAAAATCAGAGGTGCGTGCCTTGGGTTCGAACTCGAGACCTATGACTTGGCTTGGCCTGTCAATATGATTAATATGTATATGATTTATATATGATTTTATAGGTATTTATATATATATGTACTATATGTATTACGTATATTATGTAGTTTTTTGTATGCATGTAGTTTAGTTTATAAAAATAATTAATTTAAGTAAGGGGCTGTCCATTAATCATGTGAGGCTCGAAAGGGGGGGGGAGGGGTCCATAAAAAATCACGAAATATCACAAGGGGGGAGGGGGGGTAAAGTATTATATCACGTGTACTTATTTTTTTCGGCAAGCGCGCGATACTTAACCGAAAAGCGGCGTTACATGTATTTATTTTTAGTCAAACGCGTACAAAATCGAAAACGGCTTGTAGTGTGACCTTGATTCGCCGTTGCCAGGCAACGAACGAAGTGAAGTTTCCGCGAGCCGCGACAATTGTCCGCCGGACTCAGCTTGTCAGTGTCAGTTATTCTGTTGTTTTAACACTGAATACACATGCGTAAATTGTTTAACCTCGCACATTTTGAATTAAAACAATGTCTAAACTAGGTGATCTGTATAAAGACCTATTTGCCGAGTATAAGAAAGGCAAAAAACCTAGTGTCAAAAAGAATTTAATGAATTGTGGGCTAATGCGAAACAAAAATATACTACGAAAGAAGAATTTATAAAGTGGGCTAATGATCTTTTACTTTGATGAAACCGATGTAGATCCTCAACAAAGCACTGTGCCAACAACTGACTTGCAAGATGCTTATCCAGTTATTGGTGTTGAAGAAAGTCTTGCTAATCCGTGGTTCGAAAATATTGTACATTAAATAATGTTCATGTACTAGTACAAAAAACTTTTTCGCATTTCTTTCATTATTTTTATGTCAGTCAAAAACAAACTGCAACCTTTCTGTCTACCTCTGAACGTTTATTATAGTAGTCTTTAATTTTCTATAATAAAATTAGATGATACGTATACCAGTATTTTTTTATAAATAAAAAAATAGATTCTTTGCAGGTACGAAAAAATACACGTGATATAGGGGGGAGGGGGGAGGGGTAGTCTTTAACCTCACCACGTATCACCAAGGGGGAGGGGGGGTCAAAAAATGCAAAAAAAAAACATCACGTGATTAATGGATGGCCCCTAACAGAATGGAATTGTAATGCACATAAGTACCTATATCCTCTTCTGTAAATCTCGCAGTCAAAATTTGGTTTGCTGTAAGAAAACCCAATTCTGGGTTAAGCTCGCCATTGTACATAAGCTATATTATTGCAATTTGTATGTATATTTGTTATTTTGTGTGCAATAAAGAATAATAATGGAATAAGAATATAATTATGTTATCAATTTTATTATGTTCAATTTTGTTATTAATATTTGTACGCCTTCGGGTATAACATAGCGCGCTTGTAATTTTTTTTTTATCAACTATTTATTTTACCAGTTTTTACAAATGAATAAATGACTAAAAAAAACACACCTTTAAAGACTTTCATAACTTGCAAACAACCCGCGATGGAAACCTCATTATTTATTAGTCCGACTGAATGTTCCTCAGAACTTGATAATAAGTTGGGAGAGAAAGTAATCATAGGTACGCTTCCAATAATAATATTACACGTGGAGCAGCTTATAGAACCAAAAAAAATAATACAATTGAAAACGGTTTCTGGTTCAAATCAGCCTGTTACAGCATACAGTTCTTATATATCACGGCAAATTAACATAAGTAATTATAAGCCGAAGCCGATTAATTGGCTATCAATACAATCTTCGGCCAAAGGTGCGATAACCCCAAAAATTTCATCTCAAGATTATCAAAAAGTAAATTATATTATGATTTAAAGGATCTGTTAAGGAGTTCGTGGCTAAATAATAATAGCCTCACGGGTCGATCTTCCAGGTTAGGCAGCTCTTACCAAGGTCGCTCTGTGCGTGGGTGACCATTCATTATCATATTGACTATCATACTGAATTTCCTGTGTGGCTCTGGGGCGCACGTCATTTGTAGATCCTGGATAGTCATTACAAGTAATTAGTGGCTCGAAAGTTTGAGAAAGGGTTATTTGTACCCAGTAGGTACAACAGTGCTATGGAGGTCACATAGGCAGTCGCTGGTTGTCTTTTTTTCATGAACCTCAGTAGTTCAATGTAAGAAATCTTACCTCGTCGTAGATGCAGTGGACAAATCATCATCCCCTGATAGAGTGGAGATGGGTGACGGCACGCGAGCATCCTCCGAGTCCTCAGATGACTCTGGCACCGGTGACTCGGACGCCAGCGACTCGGGTGCCACAGAGTCTGGCGCCGGGAGATAGTCCTGAGTGCAGCGGATCACGCCCGGCTTGTGGTTCTGCGTGTACGCCATGCCTGCTAGATCTGAGGACAAAAAATTAAATAAGATAAGCTAGATTCATGGTCAGAGATTTACACTGCAGCTTGAATGTCGACGGCCACTGACAGGGAACGCAATTCGCCGAATAATAAATTAAAATTAAACTTGTGTACCCTTTCTGGAAATTGTTAATGCTCTCTCTCTCACTCTCCCTACACGGTCTGCTACTTAATTTCCTAGCGATTAAATACTCTTTATCTGTCTACCTATCGACAGCGTTGTGGTTTATATAATAACCAAAATTTGATTTAGTTAAACTAGTTGTACGTTCTCATAATATAACTGCTTGCTGTCCTTTTGAAAATAAATACAATAAAATAGAATCCCTTATTGCACCGTCGCTTTGAGAGAATAGTGAGGTAATGAAATTACCTTTTAATTTTGCATAACGTAAGTGCATGACTGCCTGGGGTCGAACTCACCACAATGTGATTACAATGTGAAATAGGCACCAGGCAGTAATACAAACTGATCATCTCCTGACAAAAAAAACACTCATGTTACCAGACCATCTGAGCTGTAATACAAAATGATCATCTCCTGACAAAAAAAACACTCATGTTACCAGACCTTCTGAGCTGTAATACAAAATGATCATCTCCTGACAAAAAAAACACTCATGTTACCAGACCATCTGAGCTGTAATACAAAATGATCATCTCCTGACAAAAAAAACACTCATGTTACCAGACCATCTGAGCTGTAACACAAAATGATCATCTCCTGACAAAAAAAACACTCATGTTACCAGACCATCTGAGCTGTAATACAAAATGATCATCTCCTGACAAAAAAAACACTCATGTTACCAGACCATCTGAGCTGTAATACAAAATGATCATCTCCTGACAAAAAAAACACTCATGTTACCAGACCATCTCAGCTGTAATACAAAATGATCATCTCTTGACAAAAAAAAAACACTCATGTTACCAGACCATCTGAGCTGTAATACAAAATGATCATCTCCTGACAAAAAAAACACTCATGTTGCCAGACCATCTGAGCTGTAATACAAAATGATCATCTCCTGACAAAAAAAACACTCATGTTACCAGACCATCTGAGCTGGGAACCGAACCCAGCACCCTACGCTATCTCACTTTGCGCTTCCGACCAGTGACCAACGACACAGGTTAAGGATTACCAATACAAGGAATAAAATATTAAATATAAAGATTTTATTGGGTTTTATCGTTAGGTTAAGCCGTGCTTGCCTAGGTTGGTCTGTGGATGGGTGACCACCCATTACATACCGAGTTTCCTCCGTGCCTCAGAAAACACGTTAAGCCGTTGGTCCCGGCTGTCATTTGTAGATCTATGACTGTCGTTACAGGTAGTCAGTGGCTCAAAAAGTCTGACATCCAGTCTTACCAAGGGGTATCGTATTATCCAGTACTGGGTTGTGGAGGTCAGGTAGGCAGTCGCTCCATGTAAAATACTGGTATTGAGCAGCATCCGGTTAGACTGGAAGCCGACCCCAACATAGTTGGGAAAAGGCTAGGCAGATGATGATGATTTTATTGGGTTTTACCATCAAGAATTTCTCAGTAGCAGCCAGGGATTCTGGATTTGTGCCCTGTTGATGTCAATAGGTTCACCCCCTATTACCCCCGACTTAAACATAACTGATGAACCACTAGATATACCTCTGCCTAACCTTTCGGGGATCACAGACGGCATTTTATGATATGTAAATGTTATAATTATACATTGTCATGTTTATCCTGCAGCGAACCAGCTACGCACAATTCAGTGAACATTCTGACATTCAAATCTATAATTTGGCAGTGTACACTCACTCGATAAAAGATTTGCAGTGTGCCGTGCCTCTCAAATGTCACATGAAAGCAATAAAGTGACGTCACACAATAAGTCAATCATTTTATTTGCTTTATTCGCGGAGTAAAGTGGCGCTCTCACACTCACGTGATTTAGCACAAGAAAAGAGAGGCCTGTATCCAGCAGAGGATCATGTTTATTCTCGCCGAGATACTCCGAGGCCAGAGTGTATACAGGCTGGGTAAATAATCGTGGATCAAACGAAACAGGGCGATAGTTGCATTCAGCATTTTCTTAGTAACGTCGCCAAGTTAATCCAACCTGTATGGATACAAAACGTCACTACCTCAGGTCCAGTTGAAAACCAGCATCAGGCACTAGTTGCCAGGCAGTTTGCTGAACTGGGCCTATTTGACGCAGCCGTGAGACACACAATATTATCTATTTTTTTTTTTTTTTAGATTTTTAAGTTGTGTTTGTGGCGTGTGCCAAATAAACATGTTATCTTTTTTTCTTTCTTTCAAAAAATGTTTTTCTATTCGAAGCAGGGAATTTAAATTGTTGAGATCTCTTTGCTCACTTTTACATCCAGCAATCTCGGAAATGTTAAGCTTTCCTACATAAATGAACAAATGAAAAGCCAACACATGCAAAGTGGAATGCGAGAAAGAAATGCGCTCGCTTTTTGAAGCTGAAGATGCAAAACATAACATTACGCCTTGTAGTCTCCGGAGGGTTGCGCAGAGGTGTACCTAATAGTAGGTACCTATATATCGGCAGCTATGTTTAAGTCCCATTTTTTTTTTCGGATGGGTAATCATCAAATGATCCCCCCCCCCACTCTGGTCGAAGCGGAGGGGAGTGTCAGACTTGTACTGACTAAAACCCATCAATGTTCCTTCTTTGCCCTTTGTATTTCAGGGCCACGGTATCTCTTTCGAACAGTCCCGCAGCCCTGGCAAGTCCCATGACTTAATAGGTGGCGAGAATATTGCCATCGGCCGAGCACAAATTCAGACTCCCTAGCTGCTACCGAGAAATCCCTGCTGGAAAACCCCACTGACACTTTTCCCCACCTGGGATCCAAATCCGGGATCTTATTGCTCAGCTGTAGCGCTTACGATCAGTAGACCTATAAAACAAACAATAAGATGCCGACCCCATACATATATATGGCTGATGTGTTCTGATCTTACGTAAGGATGGAGGCGTGTAGGACAGGATAGACACGGAAAACGAAAAACTCACCCAGCACTTGACTACAATATGCTAAGAAAGTTGATTGCAGTTCAGCATCCATTTAGCGTAACACATTTATTAATAAGCTAAATCCCTTAGTTTATTGACAAAATGTGTTACCTTTGAAAAATTCATCCTTACCGCTCGACAGCGTGAAAACGCAATGGATTTTAATTCAACAAATTGGATAACTGACACCACCAATCAATTGGGATACTTATTACGAGCTGTCGAAACGCGATTCCCCTACCGTATGTAACATTTTGTATGGCAACAGAAGCCTGTGACATCACTCGCTAATTTCCTAACTCAATGACTCAACTATTTATTGATTTCAAAGCGACTAAAAATCTAATTTTACAGTTTGTTCAAAATTAATCGGGTTTTCTGGTCTAGAAATAATTTGTTATGCAGAGAACTTGTGTCTTGGAATTATTTCTAATGGTGGTAGGTACTTTACTTGGGGTAAAATCAATAGGGTGTAAAAGGACCCTTCACGAAGCCGTTAACCAAGCATTTTGTACATCAAAATAAGTTACACTACACAAAAATTACTGCTAGGAATCGACTTTATTTTTAATCTGGAAAATCACGGTTTAAGGTAACGCTCAATATAATGTAGGTACTCAAAACATTGTGCTGATGGGTGCATTGAATAGTACAGATAGAAAGCAAACTTACCTTTAACACTTAAACTTAAAATGTGAGAAAGTTGGAACTTGGACCTTCAATATCTCCTGTAAGTAGAAGGTTCTCAGGTATGGAACTGTGCAAAAAAAATATCGCAATAACGGGAAGAAAACGTGTCTTTCGGCCTCGTTTAAGAGTGTTTTACACTCTTTGTAACCGCTGCTTTCAAAACGTACAACTGAAAAATTTAAGACGTGTATTAAGGCCGCTATCCCGCAAAGGGCCACTGTGGTGGACAGAGAGGAGGAAGACATGTTTTTCAGCAGTGAGTACGTTAAAGGATGATTACGTTATTCTACTTTAAAACCCGATCTATCTTATCTATCTTTTAAATAGGGAGTAAAACTCAGCCACATTTTGTAAGGTCTCAACGTCTCATAAGTTTATCAAAAGAATGGAAGCTCATTGTAGATGGCGCTACCAAAGCTAGGTCCCAATCTGACCAATGAAGTCAAGGTACTGAAAATATAAAACGTTTCTTGGAATCAGCTATGCTAGCACTATTAGCTAATTAAACCATCTTATAAGAAATAGCACAACTGCGCCTTAATGTAAACTTTTGTAACACTTTTTAAATAAATTATTCTTATTAGGTTCACAGTTCCATTGCCATTTGTAAGCCAATACCTACGGGGAAGACAGATAAAGTCCACGTAGGTACGTATGTATATATAATAGCGAAATCTGATGTGTTGAATTATTCAGTTTATTGTCACATTTTGAAGCCAGGTTTTAACATGACAAAACATGGCAACTCTTTTATACGTAGGTACATGAATAAAGATAAATGTATTGAAATATACTTGTAAAAAAGTGAGCTATAGAACTAATAGAACCCCCCCTTTTGAGTGAGCAAATTCAACGGTACGATTTACCGGTTTTAACTATTCGATATGATGCGTAATTTTCTGAGTAGGAAGGTACCTACTTGTCTTTCATGTCGTTTCTATGGTGCCTACAATATAACACACTTGTGCTTTTTGAAAGACTTGAAAGACTTAAAAGACTATTAAGAGGCAACAGGGGCTGCGATTCTACAAATGCATGGAGGTAAACTCTACCTTTTTTCCAGGAATAACGCCTCTACAGCAATATTTTTTCTTTTTCATAAAATCAAGTTCTGCCGTAGACACTTCCCTGTCATTTCCTTTTTTCAGTTACTAACAAGTAAAAAAAAAATATGACCCTCCACAAATGACAAAAATGCCCAATTTTTATGGCCGTGATTAGGGGACTACTTGACAAATTCGTTTTGTAGGTACATAAAAGATATCCATATGAACCTAGACATACTCTTTCTTAAAATTTTAATTGCAAAAATGATTGAATCGGCTCAGTTTTCGAGGAGAAAAGAAGGGAATACGAAACGTCGCCGTCGATGTCATCAAAATTTTTGATATAATCAGTCTGAGCTGCAGCTGTCCCTGTCACACTGTACGTGGGCAGGCTTGACGCAGCGCGATGGCAGTAGTTTCTTCAAATACCTACTTGTAAATTTCCTCGCAGGCCCTGTTCCCTCTTAATGGTTTATATTATTGTGATTGTGAACTCGCGGCGCACACTATCGGTTGACCCCTCGATTTGTAAAGGTTTTTTCTTCTGTGATGTTTTAAATGATATGAATAGAATAGTACTCATCAGCTTCATTTTTCTTTTTTTCTATGGTTTTAGGTTAGTATAGGATAGGATAAAGCTTATTAATTTAAGATTAGTAGAACAATGGTCTTCTCAAAACTTTCTAATAGGTACCAACAATGTACTTACCTATTGACTATTGTACGGTCACAAAAAAACATTAAGAAAATTTTTTTTTAAACCAGACTCTGTTTTTCCAATACCTATCTGTTCTCATTGTTTATATTACTTATCTATGTACCTACTGGTATGTATCCGCTGGTACAGCCGCCAGAGCATCAAGTTACTACAAACTGTCTTTTCTCGTTCGATTTTGAACTTAGCGATCAACCATTTAAGGTTTAAAATAATTTGGAGAAATTTGACAGTTCTCGGTAACTTCATGTGCTGGCGACTGTACAATTTAAGTTCCAAAGACATAAGCAAATACTATACAGGGTGTAACAGAATAAAACTCAAAACCTCCGGTGAGTCAGGCCATGAAACTGAAACACTTTAAATAAAAAATTTCTATGACTTTTAAATTCATTAGTTTTTTCAGCTTACTGTATTTAGGTACATGCTGATCGCGTCAATTCCTATGGAAACCATGTCCATTGAGTATCATTATTTTACATTAAAAGTTTTAGAACTACAATTTTTCAGTTCTTCTGAAATCAAATTGAAACTTACGGTCATAAAGTTAATATTTCCATAAGTGAAAAGAACATCAATTCGGAAACGGATACTTGTTATGGAATGGAATACATTGCTTACCTAAGAAGGTACCTACTTACCTACTACGTTAGGTACCTTAGTAATTGGTACCTGCAAAGGAATACCTGCAATGTACCCACCTAAACCTGCGTACTTAGTGTCCAAATTCCCAAAACCGGAATGCGCCAAGTTATACAATTATCGGCCGGGGGTTCGTTGCCTTGACAACGGAGTGCACCGCGCGCTCTAGACTTATACTTAGATATAGAGTAGAGGTCATTCAACCCGCGCTGCACCCAAATAAACACCAAATTCTTAACATATATTCAACATAAACACTTTACAACGCTTTTTTAATTAATAGATAAAGCTAAACTTAAGTTTAATAATTCTGAGGAATTAATATTAGTTGCTATTTGATACATACCTTTAGGCGGCTTAGAATTTTAGTCATCATAACTCGTGAATCGTGATTAGATTCGATCCGACTAAAAATCACCATTTAAAGCCAAATTGCATTTACAAAATATTTCTCACACACATATCACATATTCTAGCACAATTGTAACATATTATTAAGGTTTATAACAAGTTAAATACTGTTTTATACACTATTTACCTTTATTTTCAATGTTTTGAATGTTCAACTTGGAAAACTAACAATAACAATCAAAGCGACGCGACGTCTAGTGAAGTGAATGAAAACTAAGTGAGACCGTAATGAAATGGTTCTGGAATTGTAAGCAAGATGGCACTAGTGACGGTAACGGGACAGTTAATTTTTTCATTTGTTTTCAAATAAATATTTTGATGATGTTATTAAAAATATTACTAACGTGATATTTTTCTCGTCAAAATCATTTAAAACAATGGGATATTAATTCACCTTATTTAGTATTCCGCATTACTTCACTAGATGGCGCGATTGAGACGATAAACGATTCTAAACTAACATCAGAGATGGCGCTGTTCTCCAAATAAACGACATCCGTGAGATTGAATTGTAAAAATATTTTAATGTTAAATCTTTTTTTCTCAATGAAACCATTAGGTACATTTTTTTCATTGAATTTTAGGAAGTCGGTTGCCTAGGTAGAGTAGCTCGTGGCTTAATAATAACAGCCGCTAGGATCGATCTTCTGGTTAAGCCGCGCTTGCTTAGGTCGGTCCGTGGATGAGTTACCACCCATGGCATACTGAGTTTCCTCCTTGCCTTGAAAAGCAAGTTAAGCCGTAACCACTATTGATCCCGGCTGTCAATTGTAGATCTTTCACAGTCGTTGCAGGTAATTAGTGTCCTGAAAGTCTGACTGGGTAGGTAATACCTACAATATTACAGTAGGGTATACAATATAAATATACAATAATATGTATAGTAGGGTAATACCAATATTAATATTGTATTACACAGTATTAACTGGGTTGTGGAGTTCAGATAAAGGCTAGGCTGATGATGAGGAATGGCAACAAGATAAATAAAAGCTTCTAAAAATACCTTTTTTACAATCTTTTATTTATTAAACCTGTAAATAAGTACCTACCATTATTTTTATTTGTAACTTTAGCACTCTAGATTACTACCAATCCAATGACAACTTACAATTTTTATTTTTTTTTCTTTATTTATTTAGGGACATTTATAATCGCAATGCTTATGTCAGTCCCATCGTAGGCCTGAATACAATTTTCCAATTTGTTTCCATTCACGTAATGCATCCGTGCAATGGACCGGAGATCAGGTACCTAGTAAATGTTTATCATGTTATTGCCCGATAACTTTGTCGGTTCTTTCGTGGAAGAAAAAGTAAGTGGGTATTGTTAAATTGATTGTAGTCCTGTGAGGCCGTGGGCTTCAATTTGACTCTATTACTGAGAATAAAATATTCTGAATAAATCTAACTGCATCAGTGATGAGTGAAGCCATTGTAAAAATTAAATGATCAGATAAATACTAAGTAATAGAGTTAAGTTACAAGGCTTGCAGATCAATCTAACATTCACTCACATTGTACATTATGGCGAGAAGAAATTGTACTCTCTGAAGCTTAGATCTATTTTTAGTCAATTTCTACAGTAGTTATCTACAGTAAGCACTGTCTAAGCTTCCACATTCAGATCTATGTAACCGAAAAAGCCTCAACTCCTATCATACAGGCTGTCCTAGTTCAGAGGTTGAGACCACATTGATGTAAAGTTTATTGAAGTATAGAAAATTTATTTAATATTTATTATATTAGGTCTTTTTTGTTTTTTTTTTTTGTTTTGGAAATCATGAAATGACCCCCCCACTCTGGGCGGAGCGGAAGGGAGTGTCAGACTTGTACTGACTAATACCCATTCATGTTCCTTCTTTGCCCTTTGTGTTCCAGGGCCACGGTATCTCTTTCGAACAGTCCCGCAGCCCTGGCAGGCATCGGCCCTTGCGGACCCCTACTTGTTTGCTGACATCTCTTTGAGGCGCACGTGGAACACGAACGCGCCGTCGACACGGGCTGTCGTCATAAGACGGCCGGACGGCGGGCTGGCCCATAACTTGCCGTCCACAGGCCCGCGCATACGGTGGCCGGGAGCCTCAACGTGACCCCCGACGCCCAGGGCGTCTCCCGCGGCGCCCGCCACCTCCTTCACTAGCATGACTGCTTCGCAGAAGGTGGTAACGGCTTCCCATTCCCTCTCGCTCCGAACCATGGATTGAACCAGGGCCGGACGCGTGAGATCGCCGCGGCCAATCGCCGCTACGAGGACACTGCGGTGCTCCGCCCAAGCGGGGCAGACCTCTACGGTGTGCTCCACCGTGTCCTCCGGAGTTTTATTATATTATCCAACTTGGTAATATTTATACGTAATAAGAACGTCTTCTTACCTAGGGGTATATTACCCAATACCCAGTACTAGCTGGGTTGTGGGGGTCAGGCAGTCGCTCCATTTAAAATACTGGTATTCAGGTGCATCCGGTTAGACTGGAAGCCGACCCTAACATAGTTGGAAAAAAGGCTAAGCAGATGGTGATGAAGAACATTTTTTACCCGACTACGGCAAAGCCAAAAGAAAGGGTTATAGGTAATAATCTTAGGATTATATTTAAATATATGTTTGTAACATTTTTATGCCTAATTTACTAAGTCAATTTCGATTTGCTATTACGGTCCGAGTGACATAGGCTACATTGTTTGTAACCAAAATCAAATTGGCGGATGCTCCATCCAAAAAAGTGGGAGACGTCGGTATAAAATCTATAAATAATAATAACCTATCGAATCGCACGTACTATATGATACATATTTAGTAATGGTTATACGAGAACCGATAATAAAAAAATAAAAAAAAATTCTTGGATTTACATTTTTAGCTGCCGGTTTTGTCGTAGTTGGGTTTCGATTTTTAACTTTTTCTAAAAACAGTTCTAAAATATTTTTTTCTATTGTCAGACCCTATTGACAAGTAGAGAATGGACACCATATGGATATATTAAACACGTCATGAATAATCCTAAGAGTCCAAACAGGGCGTTACTTTCTTGTTGGGCACTGCTTTTGGCCCTTTCTGGATCCATCATCAGCCCAGCTTCAGGGACCCATAGTATTCCACTGTCACCAAAGTTACACAGACGTATGTATGTCTTACAGATCAATCGAATGATAGCAGCTCAGCTTGGAAAATGCATTACAAAAGAAACAGTGAGACAGACTTCATGATACGCAAAAATGATTCAGAAGTATCTACGTTGCCAGAGACCTGAAGCCTGATGTAGGTACCTGCTGCAAGCGTTGGGTGTGTACTGCAAATAGCATCTTGTACTGCAAGCCGTTTTTTTACCATTATACAATTACCTACCATAAGTTTGAATTTGTGTAATGAGGCCTCAAACTGAACTTCTCAGAACCTTTACTAAAGCATGAAAGTAAGTTGCATAATGATAACGCTATTCTTATATTCTAGGATTGATTATTTTACAGTTGTGTGTGATTTGTGATTTTCTAGTTACCTAATAATCCAGTAAGAGAGAAGGCCAGGTTACATTTTTCGCGCGTTTTTCTCAGTCTTAAAACTTAGTGTGCGCTGAACCCACAATATAACGAGATTTTCCATCCAAAATGTGAGCTTGATTAACTGAGCACGAAAAGTATTCTACATAGCGCACAGTTGGTGAGAAGACGACAGCGACGTCTTTGAAAGAAAATATCAATAGTTTTAAAACGTTCGAGATGGCGCAGGAGAACAGTACCTACCTGGAAGGATATAAGGGGAGGGCTTTGAGGAGTATTGAGAGTGAAACCCACAGGCACTTGATCTTACGCCCCTGTAACGTTGGAGGAGAGACAGTCAGAATATTGCTCGATATATCAGTCGTCGAGGTGCGAGGTAACCTTGACTAGATGTCGAAGTTCCTTTCACCTTTGCAAGTCACAATTCATTTAGCCCAACACAACACTTTTGTTTTAAAATAGTTTTTGATCTATTAACACAAATTAGTCCCTATGTCGCGACTTAGGGTGAGGCCAAACGAGCGTTATTTTTTGAGCTGTGAGTCGCGTCAAATGAGTCGCGGAATTAACACTGCATTAGGTTTCATATTAAACAAATCATTTTTCGTCGCCGTGTGGCACAAACAGGACTTTAATAGGAAACCGAATGCATCGTAACTTCTGTGACTTGTTTTACGCGACTCACAGCTCAAAAATTTATACTTGTTTAGCCTTGTCCAAAAGAGGATTTCAAAAATTCTCCTTTGGCCTCCCGGACGTGAACTGCAATGAAGTTGTGTTCCTTTTTCGACAGCACTGATTTTAGGTAAGTAACTGAATAGGTTGTTTTAAACACAGCTTGAAGAATGGGAAATTTTCGAATCGTCCAAGACAGTGCTTGTGCTTATAACCAGGATCACCAATTGCAGAACCGTATGCACTCTCGATGACCTCGAACCAAGTCAGCCTATCACAATCCACTGAGGGACACAAGCATCTGCTTAGTTGCCCCACAATATCCCGTCCACCCCTACCACATCCAGACGCCTCTCTCTAGGATCTGAACACATATCTAAATCGGCCTACTGGGAGCGAACAGTGTAGTTAAATGAACTGTTTGATACAAAAAAAAAACTGAACACTCGTAAAAATCCGCTATTTTCTTGTTTTTTTTTTCAAACCTCGTGTCACATTTTTCTTCACAGGCTGTACCGTTGTAGATTAAGTAAGCATCTTTAACCAAAGATAATTCATAATCTTATTATCATAGCTAAGACAGACCTTCCATAGTAAGGTATACTTTAGTGTAAGTGTAGGTGGTAGTTTAGGGTCCTACACTGAAACATAACCGGGTACTTCTCGCCCACCCCTCTACCCGCCTCCACACCCGATATGATGAATGTGTCAGCCGGAGCTAGAAATCCACTTAAAATCTGTAATATACCTACACTTATACACAGGGTGGAAGGGAGACATCTACCCACAAACGCTTACCACGCATTGAGTACATCATTCCGACCCCCCCCCCCAGATTTGTATCAAAGAAATTAAAAAAAAACAGCTGGTGCGGTGCGGATAGTTTTTGACAGTGTAGGTATTGCACATTTGTAGGAAAGAGCTGTTTTTTTACTCTCCCTGTATAGAAAAGGTACGTATTTAAGGTAAGGCTGAAAACGTCTTTAGAAACAGATTTGTAACAAACAGAAAGAAAATATTTTTAGATTAGGATGTGACCGTCTCTTGAAATTTAATCGACATCATTTTATCACCGGGCCATTGGAACGTAGACAATTTTTCGTTACGGTCCGTTCAGACTAAATACCCACATATTAATCGAAAACTATTGAAGAAATTCTCATTCGAAACACAATTTAAAAAAAAAACATATTATCGATATTATAATTATACTCGATATGTTTTTTGAAATTGAAAAATGATTCTTAGACTAATGGGGTCTACCCACCAAGGCCTCCGGGTTTGTCGGCAACTTTAGGCTTTGGTGTGTAGATAGGCTCCATAAGGATTATTGCAGTAGTCAATAAATCCAGAAGATAAAAGAACCTGTGGCAAAGGATCAAAGCACCAAGTGTGCCTATCAGTAGCGAAGGGTCAATTTTTGTAAGAGGTAAGCCGGAGTACTCTATATAATACTGACTGTGCCATTTTTCAAAGCGAAGCCGGTAAGAATCGAGTTCTATGGAACCTTCGCCACTGGTATCTATATAAACATGTATCTACACTACGCGTAGTAGCAGTCACGGAGTCTGAATTTGTATCCGGTTGATGGCAATAGCTCCGCCTCCTGTTACATGGGACTTAAACATAACTGTGGAATTGTAGCCTTATAATTTATCTTTAACAAAAAGCCTTTACGTGTGATTGTTTCAGGCATTTCCGTTACTCTTTGCCGGAAATGTACGCAAAGTAAACTATTGTCATGATTTCCAAATATAATAAGATTTGGTTTTTATTTTATTTATTTAATACTAGCTTATGCTCGCTGTTTCGTCCGCTTGGAGTTCGATAATTGTCACACGGGAGTATGATCCCGACGGACAAAAAGTATCCTATGTGTTAATCCAGGTTATAAAGTATCTGTGTGCTAAATTTCATCCAAATCTGTTTCGTAGTTTTTGCGTGAAAGAGTAACAAACATTCATCCATTCATCCATCCTCGCAAACTTTCGCATTTTTAATATTAGTAGGAAGTAGAATAGTAGGTTGTAAAAATAAATATAAAATTGATAGTACCTATTCGATTTGACTAAGGAGTCTATCAAAGATCCTTAGATTTGATTAGTACTTTTCTGTCGAATAAAAGAAAATATTGATTTGCACCGCCAAAAAGAACGGTTTCTCAAAAAAATAGATAATTGTATGGTTGTCTTCAAGAAGTTATCATTGCTATTATTATTGAAAAATATAATAAGTTTTGTAACTGCTTTATAAATACCAAGTTGCGTATTTAGTACATACCTATGCGCACGAGATTATAAATAAGTTATTGTTATTGATACATACTGGTAAAAGGATTATTTTTTTACAATAGGCTAAAAATCATAGTTCACTAAATGTGAACGTACCTACAAGCAACCAAACGGAAAACTAAATCGTAACGATAAAAGCATACTCATAAAATGGTCCAATGGCAATAAAATTCAAAATGCGCCAATGCCTTTGTTTTTGCCAATGTGATTATTTCAGGCCTTTCCGTTATTCTGTACCGGATGTGTAGGCAAAGTTGCCCGCCACGCTCGAATACGTAGCCAGTGCAAAATGTTATCTTATTTCCTCCACACTGAAGGTTCAACCTCCAGATACAGATCTACCGACAAATAATTAGTTCATTGACGTTAATTGAGTTCTAATATTTTGTAATTAACTTTATTTTCTAACAGTACTGGCATACGGGGTCATTACTTTTTTGTTTTTGAATGTAAGGACTTTTACTTAATGTTTTGAAAGAAATTGATGCAACTGTTTTTCACTAAAATTAAATTCTTTTGATCGGTGTGTTGACAAAACATGTTGTCTTTAATTTACTGCCTAAATAAGAGCACCTCGTTTTCGCCAATAGGATTGCCTATGATAAGTAGGTATGTTTTTTTAACTAACCGGTTTTTAAATATGATAAATATATACACGAACGACAGATTGCATGATTTTACTAAATCGAACACTTAGTTATACTACTTCAACCCATAGATTAAAAAAATGATCTAAGCACTTATCCAAAGACATTCAAATATTTACGAGCGATACACGGAACAAGACGAAGAAAATCGTAATCCAATATTTTTGACTAGGTACTTTGCAACAAATCGGTTTGTCTAGCCGACCGCCCGCTTGTCAGGTAGCATTGAATTCGTATGTCAAAAAAAATATTGTCATAGAATAATTTTCATCCCAAACATTTCGTATGTTTGGGATGAAAATTATTCTATGACAATATTTCCAATGTCCGCTCTATAAGTCTTTAAATGTTACTGGGTGGGTGCAAATCGACAAGAGCTCTGTATGGGTCCTTAGAATGACATTACTTTAAAGGACATTGGGACCTTTCTGACCCGCTAGCCGATTTTTTGCGAACAATAATGAAACATATGGTAGTTATTAGATATTATTACGTACATCCTAAATGTGTTGTTGTTTTTTTAAATATCTAATGGGAAAGTTAATAAATGAGCATCGCTCAAACAAGAAATAGTTTGCACTTTTTGCTAACTCGCTATCACATTTTTTTAATAAATAGTAATAAAAGCTAAAAGCAATAAGCATATTAACATCCCAAAACTTAAGAAATATATTTTATTATGTATGACATAAAATATTTTCCTGGATATCTCATTATTCCCATTACTCACAATAATAAGACTAACGCTTTTATATCTATATATCTCAGGCTTTAAAATAAGGTATAATTCGTCAATGTTCGCCGTAGGTATTTTTTCCATACTTAAGGTCCCAATGTCCTTCGCAGTTCAAGGTGCTTATCAAAAAAATACATCCACTTGCCAAACTTGGTCCATTTATTTTAGTTCTGTATTGCACAGATAAGTTGGTTGTAATGTAAAGATTTGTGAAGTAGTACAGCAATTTGACTCACGATCTCTTGAGCAGTGCTTGGTTTTTGCCTCCAGTCATCTATGGAGCTGGTCAATTGATTTAAGATATTGCTATAGGCTGTTGCCCACAGCAGCCATGTAATTGACCACATCATTTCATAGATTTATTGCAGGCGACATAGCTGCAGTGTCCTTGTCTTAAATCAGAATTGATATATGAAGTGTCAGTAGGCAGGCCTCTTATAACGGAAGTAACGTAGGTGTAGGTACTATAAGAATACCTCGGCCTAAGCCTGTGGGGATTACAGGAGTCGTGTCATAATTATAATTTTTGTCCAACCTTTCATTTTCTAGAACAAGCTTACTCTAGTTCAAAAGTAAAATCTGGCACACATTGGTAATCAGAAAGAAAGGTCTCAATTACAATGATGTTACATCGTAAGCTACAATCATTGTGATGTCGATAGATACTTAACAGTAGGTAAATTGTACCTGACCAGAAATCAAGAAACTATAAAGACATTTTTATTGGTATCAAAATTATAGGTATAAGTAAGTAAATCAACATTCTGTCTATCCAAGAGAAACTAGCCAAAAGTAATTAGCTATTACTAGAATGTACGGAATATTCGAGTCTTCTTGCAAATCTATTTGCGTCAACTTAAAAGTGACCTCATAACGTCGGTAGCCAAAGTCACAACATAATCGTTACAGAACTAAATTCGCCTTGCAAACTTTTTTCTTTGAAGGTTAAATTTAAATATTTCCTGATCTGTCGACATCAATGCCAAGTATTGCGCCAGAAAGCAACCTCTGGAACCGGCAGCCTATCTTCGGCTCGAAGGTTACCTCCGTTTTCCTGGAAACCTATGATTGATCACGTAGGCCTAGATGAAACTATCGGAAGCTTAGAAACAATGAGATTGCTAGCTTAACGTCTTTGTGTAATACGTCGTGATTTCCTTAGATCTATCCATATATATGGTCTAACTATTCATACAAGAAATATTTTCAGGGAATCATTTAACGGCTATAACAAAGCCCTTTCAAGGGTTTTTTTTTTTATCTGAGTATATTTTTTATAAAAAATAAATAATTTAAAATTACTTGACCCACAAAATAAATACTAGCTCCTTATTTTTAAGCATCCATTACGGTAGTTTACTACGTCGTATTTACCTACTGTCATTGTTAGAATATGGGAGTAATGGTTTTATGCAAAAAGTCTCAAAAAATTTTAGAAATATAATAATTATGTAAAAAAAAACACTCAGATATTTTTTTTTCGTTGCTATGGCGACTTTACGACTTATAGAAGTTATTCTTAAAATATATCGTGTATGAAAAGCCTTATATTAGAAATCCAATAGTCTCTGTTTGTGTGTGAATCTATCTATCAGTCTGACTGCCTATCTTTACACTTTTATGCCTTTACGCCTGAAAAGCAATCAAAAATGAAAATGAAAACTAAGCTATCTTTAGGATAGTTTAGGATATAGGATAAGTTAGTATGTCATCCTGGTGGAAAATAAGTTCTTGTGAGATAATTCTGACCTCCAAGCGGATGAAGCTGCAGGCAAAATCCAGTCGCTTGCCAATGTCGGGCAGATTGCTTGCTAATTTCTATCCTTGGCTTTTAGTCATTTATAACATACAAATTAATGCAAAGTTTGTTTAAGAAATAAAAAAAAAAACATTAATTTAGGTTTAAAGATATTTATTCTCAAAAAGACACAAAGTCACTTACATGAGAACAATGCTTAATATAACTTATATTTAAAGTTCGTCACAGACGTCACGGTAGCACTTATTATATTATAATATAGGATTTGTGATCAAATGTTCCGGAGTTTTGAATGCATTGAATGAGTGTAATTTTTTAATACATGAGGGTATTTTGTTGTAAAATTGTGCTCCTTCAAATGTTATTTTTTTTTTCCCTAACTTAGTTCTCATCTTCGGCAAAATCAGAAAACTAGCTCGGCGAGTGCTACGTTGGGTTACTTGTTTCACTTTTATAAACGATAAATTAGTCTGTATGCTTTTGTTGAGTGCCTTACGAATTTTTATTATGTGTATTGTAAATATATAACTGTCTAATGTTCATTATTTTGCTTATTCGCTTAATTAAAATGGTTCTCCTAATCCTAACAAATATTATAAATGCGAAAGTAAGTTTGTTTGTTACCTTTACACGTCTAAACCACTGAACCGATCATCCTGCAAGTTTGCGTATACGGTGTCAGGTGTACATAAACTGACATAGGGTACCTTTCATCCCGAAAAACCGTACTGTTCCCGAGTAAAACAAAAATAACGTTCTTATGATAATAGATGGCGCCACGTGTCTTTCGAATCATGATTGATTTATATTATTACAAACAGAAAACAGCCCGAATTGATAATCAAATTCTAAATTAGCGCGAGCGAAGCCGCGGGTAAGTACTCTTATATTGCAAGCGAAACAAATAACTAGGTGGACAAAAAATAATTTTGTGACCAAGAGTGAGTCACACTTTTAACGTGTAGTTCCGGCTATAACAAACAGGGAGCTATCATGTCCTGTATCCATATCCTTAATGACAATATAAGTAATATGTATTACCTATTAGTATGTCAGCAATCACGAGAAATGATCGCAGAAAAACCAGGTGGCAATAAAATAAATCACAAGTTATATGTTGAAGTCGTGAGTCTTAATTGCCTAAAGATACTCAACCTATTATTATTGTTTTGCCGAAGGTTACCACGACCAGCCAACAGAAGCATCAGCTGTCACGTTCCTATTGCTGGGCACTAGCCTTTGGGAGAGGGAGTGGACTGTACTGCAGTACGCGGACCCAGTGCGTATTGACAGACGTCATTGTTCAGAACATTTTAGAAACTAGTACCTTTCATTGTAAATATAAACGTAACTGAAGTTGTTTTTATTTTTTGTGTAATGGGTATTTCTTTCCCGATTAAGATTTTCTTTAAAGCGCCGTTTTTTTACTCACTTATGTTCCTAAAAGGTTACTTCGACGCGAAAGGTTATGGCAAAGTGCTTTCTAGCGGCTCTCTAGTTGGCTTTTAGGAGTGACCTTTACTTTGCCTAGAATGCTAAAAGGATTTTATTTTAAATTTAACGTGTGTGTTAGGTAGGATTAGGACTTATTCATACAATTAATCATCATAGGCATCCATTTTAACCGGATGCAGCTGAATACCAGTATTTTACATGGAGCGACTGCCTGTCTGACCTCCACAACCCAGTTAGTACTAGGTAATACGATACCCCTTGGTAAGACTGGTTGTCAGACTTTTTGGGCCACTGACTACCTGTAACGACTGTCAAAGATCAGTATGACAGTTGACAGATAGTCTAAAATCACTGTCCTGTCGTTTCTATTTTTCGTCTGACATGAGGAGGTCTTCGTCATGAGGTACCATTATAGGCCACTGTGAGCACAGAATCTATACTAATATCATAAAGAAGTAAAGTGAGGATGCGGGGGTAATCTTTGGAATTGCTGATCCGATTCGCTTTTATTGATGGGAAGCATTATCCCTGAGTGTCATAGGCTATGTTTAAAACGTTGAACTGGGATAATTTCCAAACCTAATGGCGCGATTACATTAAGTCGGTCACCGAATACGGGTTGCAACCGAATTGGTCAAAACGACCTAATGTAAATGAGCAATGACCGAAGGCGCGGAAAAAAATAGGAATGAACATTATGAGCTGAAAGAACAGTACTGAACCCACGCCAAAGCTTGTGTCTCGTGGTAGGCACCTTCCCCGTGTTCGTTACATTCTATGTTTATTGTGAGTTTGGCCTCAACAGAAGTTCTAGGGTTGATCCAGGGAGGTTTATATTTTTTGACCTCGATGTGGAAATAAAAATAAAAAAGGAGGTTTTATTAGACGTAGTTTGCTAGCACACCGTCACTGCTGGGGTGATTGTGGAGATTGCAGATGTGACATGACCCCGTCCGCCCGTACCTACCCCAGCCAGAAGTGACGAAGAAAGCACTGTGAGTTTAGTCAATAAGAGTCTCATCCATGAAGATTTCCGAACGTATAAAAAGCAGTGATCGATGTTATCAAGATTATTTTACTTATTATTTTACTTGGTATAATTATTTGGTATACTTATTATTTTACTTGGTATAATTATTTTATTTGGTAATTATCATGATAATTACCAAGTAAAATAATTCGCTATCCGCTTTTTTCAAAGCGGCTAATCGCGTTCAAGTATACGTTTCAAGTACTGTTTTTTGATTTTACCTCCTTTATTTATCTTAATACAAATTCATTACATTATTTAATTATTTTTTTTAATATTTTATAAAAAAAATTGTAGCCCACCGGTATCGGGAACAGGGTGTTCAAGCTACGCCGGTCAGAGCCCCAGAGAGAGGAAACTCCTAACAATACGAGTCGTGTCCAGGAGTACTGCTTTCTGAATCAAGTCCTTGATCCAGCTGCCTAACGAGAGCTTCCTCAGGCGATCGAGGCTCTTGGCAATTAAGCCATGGGCTGATACGACTATCGGCACAATGATCGCTGAGTCCACATTCCACATGTCGACACCCTCGAGCCAAGTCAAGATACTTCACTTGCTTTTCTTTCGATTTTCACGACGTTCTCGTTTATGATTTTAAGTATTATCAAAATAAATAATTATGATTTTGAACCATAATAATTAAAATTAATAAGTTCAATGATAAGTTTCAGTTCGAACCTTGGTAAAAAGAGACGTTCTGTTACGACCGTGCATTATGGTCAGAAACCGTAATAGATTTTATTATTTTGTCTAAACTTCAAGGAAATAAGTAACACGTGAAAACACCTCCCTATGAAATCCCGGAGTTATTTTTAAGTTCCGAAATAAATCTGTTAAAGTAGAGGGAGGTATTATCCAGAGGTTCTTACTACGTAATTCTGAAGAAGCTCGTGTCTACATTATAACAGCCGCTTGGATCGATGTTTAGGTTAAGCCGTGCTCGTATCGTATCACTCAGTACTAACTGGGTTGTGGAGGTCAGGTAGGCCGTTGCTCCATGTAAAATACTGGTATTCAGCTATATCCGGTGAGACTAAAAGTCGACCTTAACATAGTTGGGAATAGGCTACGCAGACGGTGACTAACAACCTAACTCTACCTTCCTATTCCGATCTTTGGTTATGGTACACACGGCGACACATCAAACTCTACATATCCAGTATAACTTGACCTCTCTTTCTGTTAGTTTCCCGTACAATGAGAGATCATTGTATACTGAATTTGCATAGCTTGGTTGGTCGTCGTGCGTACATACCTGCACAAGCGGTTCATTCAAAGATTTGGATAATATACCTATTATTAAAGTCGCAATGATTGATTACTTTGATTAGACATTAAACAAGTTCGGTTTACTTTTAGTTTCATTTGTTTTGTCGTCGAAGTATCGCTTGATTTACCAACCGGACATAAAGCCGGTAATAACTACACTTATTTGGCCATCGGCCGTTTAATTTTTTGTATTATATCCTTACTAAAAAATATTACGGATACTGGAACTACATGCATATTTATCTGTTTGCTTGTGAATACCTATTTGTTAAGGATTTTTTTTTGTTTTTACGTTGATATGTTTAGTTTTTTTTTGTAATTTCTTTTGATGGTTTATTCATATGTAATGTACAGTCCTTTTATTGTCTTTAATATTCTTTATTATTTTGTTAAATGAATATGGCTTCATTGAATATTAGATGTGTTTATGGTGCAGGTGTTTCAGTATTATTGGGTGCAGGTGTTTCAGTATTATTGTTTTGTTTAATGATGGTTTCCTTAGATCTTTAAATTATTCATATATATTAGAGATTTATGTATAGATATATTCTATGTTGAATAGGTACGTAACTATGTTGTTCATTTTAATGTAAAAGATGATTTTGCATGCTATTATTATGGCGGAATGTGTCCTGCTTTATAACATTTTGATAACATCCTGTAGTATATACACATTACATTTTATGCAAATAAATATACTTACTTACTTACTTTTACTTGGTAAAAAGAAACTGTAATTAATAAACACATACTTAATACGTATTATAAATGCGAAAGTAAGTTTGTTTGTTACCTTTTCACGCCTAAACCACTGAACCGATCATCTTGATATATTGCATTTAGGTGTACAGAAACGGAAATAGGGTATCTTTCATCCCGAAAAACAGTACTGTTCCCGAGGAAAACACCAATAACGTTCTTATGATAATAGATGGCGTTACGTGTCTTTCGCATCATGATTGAATTATATTATTACAAGCAGAGTACAAATCGAATTGATTGTCAAATTCTAAATTAATAAGAGCAAATAACTATATGAACTTAGAATGTTCTTTTCTTTCATTTTACATCACATTAAATATGATACTTTTTGGTTGTAACATCTTTCAATATTCATTTTGATTTGCATCATCCGGATAATTATATACATTTACTAGCATATGCCCGCGGCTTCGCCCGCGTGGAGTCCGGGAATTGCCCACGGGATCTTACTTCTGGGATAATAAATAATTTGTGTAATATAATAATAATAATCTATAATACATCCATAGATTTACATGTACTTGCTTATAACTTGCAATTATTAGTTCAAAGTAATGTCAATTAAATTAGATACATGAAATATTGATACCTTGGTTTGAGATAGGACATCGGATTTATTGGATTTTATCTGAATAGTATGTAGGTACACAAATTTTCAAGTCTATCGACCCCGAGAATAACAAGTTTGACAGAAAATTCAACACCCCATTTCACCCTCTTAGGGGTGGAATTTCGAAACTGAACTGGTGAACTTTCTTACTGGATTTTACTCTTCACAAAGAATACACCCTCCAATTTTTATATCTCTGGGACCCGCGGTTTGGGCTGTGCGTTGGTATATCAGTCAGCCAGTCAGGATATAGAATTTTAAATTGGGTGATGATTTTGGAAAAACACGTATTTCATCATTTTAACTGAAGAGTATGTACACAAATTTTTAAGTCAATCGACCCCAAGAATAAAAAGTTTCGCAAATAATTCAAGACCCCATTTCATCCTCTTAAGGGTGGAATTTTGAAAAACTCGTTACAAAGAGTACACCGTCAAAATTTCATGTCTCCAGTGAGACATGAAATTTTGACGGTACCAGTGGTTTGGGCTGTGCGTTGATATATAAGTCAGTCAGTCAGGTATTTGAATTTTATATGTATAGATAGATAAATAACAAAGCGATTGACATCCTTCCTTTTGGTTTTGAGTAAAGCTGCGGTGTTATTTCATTGTACCGAAAAGATTTCCATGAAAATGTTTACTCATCTATTGCTTATTCGTTTCTTTTCGTTTCATCATCTGCCTAGCCTTTTCCCAACTATGTTGCCTAGACTAGAAGCCGACCCAGCTTCCAGTCTAACCGGATGTAGCTGAATACCAGTATTTTACATGAACCGACTGCCTATCTGACCTCCACAACCCAGTTAGTACTGGGTAATACGATACCCCTTTGTACGACTGGTTGTGAGACTTTTTGAGCCACTGACTACCTGTACCGATTGTCAAAGATCTACAAATGACAGCCGGTACCAACGGCTTAACGTGCTTTCCGAGGCATGGAGGAAACTCGGTATGTAATGGGTGGTCACCCATCCACAGACCAACCTAGGCAAACACGGCTTAACCTAAAGATCGAGGCTATTATTATTTAGCCACAAGCTCCTCCTCGTTTCTTATCGTTTATACTCACGTAATTAAGCGTATATGTGTAAGTAATCTCACTACTATAAAGTTCACCAAACATACACAAAATAATCCCACAAATATACTAAATAAGGCGCGCTAACTAGCTTCACATCGTTTAATAGGTTCATAATAGGTTTTAGTTACAACTATAGGCATTCAATACTCAATAATCTAGACTGTACCGTTTGATTAAAAATTAAGAATGGAATCTATCAAAATTTGAATGATTATATTCAACAATTTTAAATCGTTTTATTTATGATTAGCACTTCACCCGCTACTTCTTCCTCAAAAATTGTGATAGTTTGGCTAATATGCATAATATAAATATAATTTATAGCTTATAGCACCCACGAATAATTTACCTTATTGCCAGAGAAAAAAAAAAAAATGATTATTAGTTCCGGATAGCCCTTTAGCCCTACATATAAACTTACAAAAAAAACGTCTTTATAATATCAGCATAGAATACTATTTTTCGCCAATTTTTGCATACCAAATGTAAGAAAAACCTGGAACCAAACAATATTGTAACAACTCCTCTCTGTACCTCTATTAAATGAAAATAAACTTATTCCATTTCAAGGATATAGTCAATTTAGTAGTAGATGTAAAAATTCTCCTTAGAACCTCCAATGTGACACAGGTCAAAAACTCTAAAATCCCCAGTCAGTTCCTGATTAATAATATTATCTTGATGTTAATTTAGTTTTAATTTCAATCAGTAATCAGGCTTGAACCTGTAATCCAGCGTGAAGTGGAACTCTGAAATGGCATTGACACGGTAGGAGCACCTCGCTACGCCACATTTAAATGTTCTAATTACAACATGGTTTTGTGGACTTGTGGAGTAACTTTCCTAACAAACATTGCACAGAATCATGAATTGTAAATCAATAACATTGACTTGAACATGACATGTTGTCCAAGTTTTAAGGAATAGAAAAAAGTTTTTCACACAACTCTGTAAGACATCAAAAAAGTACAACTGCCTTCGGAAATTAAAAGCAAAAAGGTCAGGTCCTGAAATTTTCTTGTTACCACTATGAGATAGTGCTGGGTCCTGGTCGATCAAATCAGGTAAGATTTGTCTCTGTCTGGTGTATTTTATCCTATTCTGTCAGTCAAAGTAGTCATTTTCTTCTGTTCGAGATCAGGACCAGCAGGGTGCCTGAGTATCTTTTGACTAAACTGCATCGAAAAACAAGAGAAGTTTCGAGAAAATATCAGACCACGACCTATATTGCGCTTAATATCCAAAGACAGATGTATTTTTCTGACAAACTGGTTTTCGAATTATTCATTCGTCCATGAGCTATCAGTTCAACATCGCGAACGGCGTAGATTTATTGTGGAGAGGTAGAAATTTTCCAATAATCTTTAAAGGTTCGATATCTCAAAAACAACCCAGTTTGCATCTCAAGTTATCGGGTCAAAATTGTTGCAAATTAGGTTCAGTGACACCCATTTCAAGGAATGCACATAAAACAGATGTGGGCCCTGTTAACTATTATCAATTTTTAAAAGGGGTAACTGGTCCGTGGTCCCAGTTCCATAGTGGGCCGAATGCTCCTTACCAATCATCCTGAATTAGGTACCTACATAAATTTTTGTATTGTATGTTCGTGTCCCATTCAATAAACTCACGCCTTCTCCCATAGTGGATAAGCAGAAACTACAGAGCGTCTTCGCTACGACGCTTATATAAATACATATAAATTTTGCTTCGCCAACGTTCATACTGTACCGTGCTCTGATCATACACACGCTGGATGCGAGTGTCTCTTTTTCGTTATTTAAAAAATAAAGTATACCTTAACGGAGAAGCCAAGCTACAAAAGCTAAGCAACTGAGCTACGTGGTGTAGCGATACGAGTAATATACATACCATAACATAACATCACGCCTGTAATCCCCGAAGGGTTAGGCAGAAGTGTACCTAATATTACACACACGTTTCGCCAGTTATTTAATGTAATAGTAAGCGAGCCTAGTGCCATCAACCGGGCGCATAAATCTAGATTCCGTGGCTGGTACTGAGGAATTCCTGATGTAAAAACCCCGTTTCAGTTCAGACCCGGGAATCGAACCCAGGACCGATCAGCAGTTGCGCTTGCGACCCCTAGACCAATAAGGCAACCGGAGTAACATGTACAGTTAATATGCTCTTTGCACTTATGTAAAAACTTAGCTTCGTTGAGCTCCATTCCATGATACGCTGTGAAAATAATAATTATCTTGCCCTTATGCCAATTTAGTTAGGTTTACGAAGCTCGCCTTCTTCGATACTTCTCCATTAGTGTGGTCATCGCAGTAGGTAGTCACCTCTTTTTAGCCTTATAGTCGTTGCTTTGATCTTCCGCTACTCTTATTGCCATTGATTCCTCAAGTCATTGTTCTCATAAAAAGCCAGTGAAAATAAAAAGACTTCATATTTTACACACCCATAGCTATGCAACTGGCACATTTCCGATGAAAAGGCAGCCTTGCCTTGTAGACACTTAGATCACTTATGTGTCAGGACATCGTTTGTAATTATGATCAATAATCCATAAGACTTGTACAATCCCAAATCTACATTAGAGGTATAAGAAAAAACCGGCCAAGTGCGAGTTAGACTCATGCACCGAGGGTTCTGTATAAACTTGTCGGTATTTTGTTATTAAACTACATATTTATGGTTTTCAGACTTTTTGCTTTAGAAGTGCTGTAAGACATTGCTTCTTACCAAAATTTCATGATTCTAGGTAGGAAGTACTCTATAAATTTTGATTCCCTTGAGAGTGTCGAAATATACGTTTTTTGCGGCATAAACGGCCGTATCTTTTTTTACGTTAACATTGAAGTTTGATTTTTTCCCAGCTTCACTTGACTGTAGACCTGAATATGACCGGTTTAAATTTCAACTCAATACTTCCAAGAGTTCCCGAGATAAAGGGTCTTGACAGATAGACCGACCGACAGATAGACATACGGACAATAAAGTGATTCTTTAGGGGTTCCGTTTTATCCTTTTGAGGTACGGATCCCTAAAAAGTATCTATTATTAACCCAACACTCATCAAACTGTTTGGGTGTTTTTAATTGGAAGCTATTAGTAAACGATAAACGTTTTTTAATTAACATTAGTATTATAAATCAGTACATCAATAATGGAGATATTTCCCCGCCTAATTTATGGCACGTGGCAAAGTACTTTGTTAATTACGAGTAGCATTAGCAGCCTATAATGTTCCCACTGCTGGGACACAGGCCTCCCATCTATGAGAGGGAATGGGCTATAATCCACCACGCGGGCCCAGTGCGAGTTGGCAGATGACACATGTCTTCGAATTTTAGGTTCTAGGACATGCCGGTTTCCTCACGATGTTTTCCTTCACCGTTTTGAGAGCATTGGTGGTGAAATACAAAGTAATGCGCCTGCCTGGGTTCGAACCCCCGACTTACTGTTCGTAAGTCGGGACCGCCACCACTGGGCCACCGTTACTCTCTATTACGAGTAGATTAGTAGTTATTAATTCAATATTACATAAATATGAGGTATACATAAATTAACTTATGGATTGGATTATCTGTGGTAAGAGCGCATTCGCCTCTGACGTACCTATTTCATGAATAAAGAGCTAAATACCTTGAACTGTGACGGTTGATGACGCCATTGCTTTCATTACATCAGAATTAACGGCTTAGCAATTTGATTTATGTAATGGTTTATTTATTTGCCTTGGAAGACTTACAGATAAACTAAACAGAATAATTAAAATAATAAATTCGATTGTTAGTCAATTACAAGCAAAAAACTGTATAGTGCAAAAGTGTGAGCATTACAGCAAGGCTCACCAAAGGGAACTCTATTTTTTGTTGCAAACTAGTTGTTTTCCGCGACCTTCGTCCACGTGAAATTTTATAATATTACTTCCCTATTTTAATCGGATTTTGTTAACATTTTAATGGTTTTTTTTTTGCACAAAACCCTACTCCTTTTGCTAAAATAAAACCAAAAACGAAGCCTAAAGTTACTCTAACATGAGCTATCTGCCAGTAACAGTGTCGTGAAAATGGGTCCAGCTGTTTCTGAGATTAGCGGAACAAACAACAATTAAAATAATTGTATTTTTGTAATAAGTTTATATACTTTCAAATGCATTCAGTAAAAGTGTTTTTTTGATAACACAAAAATAAATTTCAATTTAGTTTATTTATATAGATGTATAATTAAGTAGATAGATTAGCACAAGGCGTAATGTTAATTGCATGATTGAAGATGCATCATCAAACCTAAAACAAAATCATGAAATTATTATAAGTTAGTGCAGTGGTGGCCCAGTGGGGACATCCCTGACTTACGAACAGTAAGTCGTGGGATCGAACTCTAGCAGGCGCGTTACTTTGTGTAATTTATTTCATCACCACTGTTCTCAAAACGGTGAAGGAAAACATCTTGAGGAAACCGGCATGTCCTAGAACCAAAAATTCGAAGACATGTGACATCTACCGACCCGCACTGGGCCCGCGTTGTGGATTATAGACCATTCCCTCTCATAGAGAGGAGGCCGTGTGTCTCAGCAGTGGATACATTATAGGCTGATTATGCAAATATTAGCCCAGTCAATTTCAACGCCTCCACAGCAAAATGCAATCTCTGGCGGGAGCGGTTTAAACCTCCTGACAACTTCAACGATCCATCAGAAAACCTTCCACCTGGACACGAGTTGCCATGGTCGACTTGGAAATCTCTAAACAGACTTCGAACCCAAGTCGGCCGGAGCAAAGACAATCTCTGCAGATGGGGGTTCATGGACGGCTCAGATCTCAAGTGCCTATGCGGCGTCTCCCCACAAACAATGACCCACCTTCCATATTGCCCCGCTTGCCCTATCTCCTGCGCTCTTGCTGATTTATTTACTGCATCAGTGAGCGGGGTACGCGTAGCTGAGTTTTGGGCTAAACATATTTAAAATTATTGCCATCGAAACGCTAAGAAGAAGATGCAAATATAAGTAAATACAATATATGTTCTATTATGTTCCCAAATAAATATTACACAGAATAAACTTTCAATTGTGGTTAATTCATATAGATACATTACACCACGCAACCAAGTACCCAGGTATAAATTCCCTCAGTAGGATTTTAAGTATGTGCAAGTATTTTTGTATTTGAATAGGTTATATTTAAGTTAGTGTTTCTGCGATAATTGCAACAAAAAAAAAATCGTTATTGTCTTTTCTAAAAAATCTTTTGAAAACCACATATTGCATACAATACGATAAATAGGTACCTACTTGGTGCGATAATATATAAATGCGAGTTGGAAAAGTTTCATCTGTTTTACAAGATAGATTAATTATTAGCATAGTCATAATTACTTAATTACGATTCCTACAGAGTAGTAATAACCTAATATATCTCTGAACATAAATTATGATCATAAGATGTTCCTTCGGTCTTTTCTTTGCGATGTGGAGGAGTACTTAGACAGCTAAGCGGCCTGTTGTTTATTTAGTTTATTTTATATAAATTAATCCCTTTTTTTAGTAAATAGTTTAGTTTAGAATTATTCTATAAGTAGCTTTAATTCTATTATTTACAATAAAGTCATAGTTTTGTTATATTATTAATCTATACAGTTACAAAAATATGTTTAAAATATTTTAAAAAACGGTCAAAGATTAAACAGCTACAAAATTGGTATGTAAAAATGTGAGTTAGTTTAATTTAACGAAGAAAATCATGCTTGATGTAAGAAGCAGATAAGAGGGTTACTCAAATAGGGACGTCCTTATAACCAGGTCAAAAAATCGGTAGACCTAGAGAATCATCTTAAGACACCCATCTTCCCCATCCACCTAATTCCCCGGGATTTTTCCTGCTACCTACAGTAAAAAGTCTAACCACAAGACAGGTTCTAGGTAAAGATTGATTCTCGGGTACGTGGCAGGACTTTCCCGTCTCACTCTGGCATAATCTAAGGTAAATGCTGCCTACCTATGCTCTAAAGTTTCAAGAGGAAAACCGCATAAGCTACCGCCATTTTGTGACAAATTATCACCGCAGTGAGGCGTGTGCCGGTTATTTCCGAAGGTTTATCCCCAACCACAAAACGGTTCATTGATTTTTGTTGCTTACAGGTGCATTAGGAAATTAACCGATTACATTTCAATTACAATAAATCTTAGGCTACTAATTTCATTCGTGATTAACCGTGTTATAATCTAAAATTAAATGAGTTGAGGAATTAGTGAAGTTTTTTTAATCATTTTGGGTAATAAATCTGCGAAGATATCTCCTATATAGCCTTTAAGCCCCGAAATGAAAATGTTATCAGTATTAATCAACTTATTTACTTATCTACCCGAGTAAAGATTTCCAAATTCATGCGGTTTACGCTCAGCAAATCTATGCTCTTTACTAACTTGTAAACAGTGGTTTTGTTTTTGCGAGCACACATTAGTTACTATTATTAGTTGCCAACCGGACTATGCTTTTCCATTTCTATTTCATTCATTCATTTTTTTATATGTAGCTGAGGAGGTCGTGGCTAAATAATAACAGCTACTCGGGTCGATCTTTAGGTTAAGCCGTACTTGCCTAGGTTGGTCTATGGGTGACCGCCCATTACATACCTAGTTTCCTCCGTGCCTCGGAAAGCACGTTAAGCCGTTGGTCCAGGCTGTCATTTGTACATCTTTGACAGTCGTTAGGAAGTCAGTGGCCCAAAAAGTCTGACAACCAGTCTTACCAAGGGGTATCGTATTACCCGGTACTAACTGGGTTGTGGAGGTCTGATAGGCAGTCGCTCCATGTAAAATACTGGTATTCAGCTGCATTCGGTTAGACTGGAAGCCGACCCCAATATAGTTGGGAAAAGGCTAGGCAGATGATGATGATGTTTTTTTTTATATGTAATCCACAGACAAAGAGTACAAATTAATATGTAATGGTTCAGTATTACAGAACTATTTACAATAGGTAGATACGTTTTATCTGGCTAGTAGTTCAAGTTCAGTTTACATAACTGCCAGAATCGTTCCGTTGTAGTTTTAGAAGTTTTTACCAAAACCACATTTTAATAGTTATTTAGGCAACGTATCCATTATCATCTTATTTTAAAATAGAATTAATGGGCATAATTTTGTGAGGTTGGACAAAATGGTTCAACCAAATACTCACGAAAATTGGTCAAACCCGCGTTAAGTTAAATTACATTATTAGATCAACAATTTACGTGATATGGAAATGGACAATTATTTAATGTGGAATATTATTATATGCTTCCAATTAAAATGAGCGGACATCCTCCAAGTTAAGGCAGCATCGAAAGGAATTACCACGGTCTGGCGAATCCTGACTGATTGCTATACCATCGCAATAACAGAATCTTTAATGTAGAAATAATAAATCTGTTGTAATGCTATTTGAGTACCTCGTCGTCTTTGTTTGTGGCAGACATCACGATATTATAGTGAGTATGTTAGCATGGCGGGTTGATAAATCAATACAATTCGAAGAGCGCGTGCATGGGGCGAGTACCTACTTACATATCGCGAGGTCCCCGACCTATGACAGTAAAAGTAATAAGCCATCAACCCATCCCTCCATGATCCTCTCCATGCAGATTTTTGCATAGAAAAAAACTAAGCATGAAATGCACGTTGTCCTTTTAAAAACAGATTTTCTTATATTGACTTCAGGTCTCTTATATTTGTTAACTGCCTGCAAAATTAGGTTTAATTCTACCTAGCAGAAGAATTTAGTACTCTGGGTATAGGTAAATAGTAAGACCTATAATAATATTTAGGTTGCTCCCTGTTAATTTGTTGAATAGTCGCCAAATTACATTTTACATTGTGTCATGTAATTTCGAAGCTACGTTGATGACAAAATCCTAATCAGGGGCTAGAGAAGAGACAAAACAAAATATAATAGTTTTTTTACGTAGAACCACAATAAAAAAAGCATATTTTGATACATTACAATTACGAACTTAGTACTTAATTCACTCTGGTTTTTATTGACACTAAAACTAATTGTACTATGACGTAAAATTAAACTAATTGTTCTTAATTACAATAAGAATAATTTTACGTACAGCCGTCGTGAAAACTATGGACACTCTTGTTGTTGGAAAAAAGCAAAAATATAAAAAAAATATTGTCTGAGGATTTGTTTTTACTACCCTCCACC
This sequence comes from Noctua janthina, assembly GCA_963576755.1. Lineage (NCBI taxonomy): Eukaryota > Metazoa > Arthropoda > Insecta > Lepidoptera > Noctuidae > Noctua > Noctua janthina. The sequence goes on along the minus strand of OY755050.1, from coordinate 13,182,044 downwards.
GTATGACGAATACGATTTACTACAAGTAAAAGCACCTTATAGTTTCTATGTAAAAAATCTTCACAATTTATTTACAATTATGTACAATCATTGACATTTTTCTCACAATAACATCCGCCGTTAATTACGCACAAAACAATCAAAACATCCTATTTTCAAACTCTGCTCGGCACCCTTCGATAACCAGCGTAAAAATTCTCGTGTCGTACGAAACAATGTATGCGTAGAGTGACGTCACAAACCCTTTCACTTTTAATGTGCGCAGGTCGAAGTATTGATTTTCCTCCGCCCACTTCTTCGATGTCTGCACTTCTGCAGAGGAGAGAGGAGGAGAGGAAGAGTCACCATACAAACGAGCGCGCTCACAGAGTTTAACTACCAGGAGATTATATGCAGCAGGAGATCGCTTGGGTGTTTCCATTGATGTATGGACTAGTTCTTCCCTGTGACTACGGTAACATTTTATGTTCCAGTTAAATATGGAATGAACTATATTAAGCGAATAAAGAGACGTTAAATAACAGGCTGTGACGAATCAGATTTCTTGTGTTGTCGTAGTGATGAGAACTTTTCAATTGTAATTTCAATGGTTAAGTTTGCAGAACTTTTAGATTGTAGATAGGAAGGATTGACATTGTTAGGTACAGTTAATAACATCTTTCTTATAATTTTCAGATTTCCTATTCAATGACTTCTCTTTACTCATACTATCATTAGTATTCTGAATGAAAATTTTCGAGAAAAAATAATGGGGGCCTATTGTAAGCCTAGACTCGTGTAGATTGCTGATTAAAAATCATAAACACGAGGATTGTTTATGATTTTTGTGTTATTTTTGTTGAGTGGAAATTTTATCAGTACCTACTCATTATTTTTTAAACTGGCTTCGACTTATTTATGTAGGTAGGTACCTACATAAATAAGTTGAAGCCGAATAACAATACTAATGATCTAATGATATTCATTAGTTATCAGCAAGGATAGCGCGGCACAGAAACTCAGCACCGATGTAGGTAATTGCAGGCATTGTTCGTCTCTCTACTGATTTGACCATTTGCCTACTTCCATCAATTGACCCCTTTCCTTTCGTAATGTTCACAAAATTGCTAAGGGTGGAAGAGGACCGATAAAATAGTAATAAATAGTAAATAAGTACGTTCCATTCAGTACCCGATTACAAGTTTTAACTTTATTTTATAAAGAGAATTATATTACTGTACGATTTTGCATTAAACCGGTGGAACAACCGTCGCATTATTAAACGCAACATCCCCTATAAAATGTGTCATAATATCGCAGTCATGTAAAATATACCTTGCATTTTATAGAAACTTGTCGAGGTAGGTAACAAACTTAATGCTGTAGTGAAACAGTGTGAATGGCAATCATTTAAAGTTAATCAAGATTCCATTGAAGTCGAAATAAAATAATGTTTGTACTTGATCAAACTCCGCGTAGAACATAACAAACAGTTGAATGTAGATCAGCGTGAGCAGCGCGGGCGTCGCTCAACGAGATGGCGCGTACTTGACCGCAGAGGAGACGCGAGCCGCAGAGAAAGACCTTAGCCTGAATGTGCATGACTCGACTTTTTATGTGGAGGAACCTCGCCCCAGTAAGCGTTGGACACGACTCGTCTTCCGAACCGGCTCCGTGCTCAGCACGACATCAAGCCGTCTCTCACGCACTTGACATTGAATTTAATCAGGAGATTACGACTGTTCTGCAATAGGCACCGATCTCACCGCAAACACTCACAATAGTCCCCTAAGGTCTAGCGCCTTGGTGACAAACATTACCTGTCCACGACCAGTCGGCTGCCGGCGTCATACATTATCCGTTCAGCTACGCTACATGACCGGCACAGCATTGATGTTGGAGGTAAAGCGATTACGTAGTTAGGCTTTATACACTTTATTGTTTACTTATAATAATTGCAAACGTACAAACAACTGAGTCGGCCTGCGTGACGGAGGGTCCGTGTCACTTCAAACACATATTCGCCTTGATCCGTTTGCCCTGACTCGAGTCAAAGAGGACAAGGCTGCACTTTTCAGTTCATGCCACGATCACAATCTGAATCATTTGTGGCAGCCGCGTAATTATTCAGCTTTTGCAATTATAAGTAATTTTTATGGCTCCGCAATGAAGAGTTGGTGATAAACAGGATTGAGGGCATTGTCCAGGATTGTTAATTATTAAGTGCTGAGGACGTTCTTTATGGCGGCAAATTGCTGGAACAATTTACTGCAGGTAGATATAACAATAGATTATTATAATAACTACTTAAATCCGTTGTCTGTACGACTTGCAGCTGTTTGTCTATGAATATTCAGCAGCGAGTATAATTAGCAGCCTCGACATTGCCCCGGATGGCAGTCGAACTGTGCGAAGCCGGAACACATACATGTTCTTGAAAGGGTCACACAGACTTGTAGACGCGCTAATTAAACTCACAATACATTACGTAAACACATGAAGTAATTACGTCAAGTTCACCAAGCATAGCTGTGATATATTGCAAACACGCATAATAATTTCCGCACAAAACGCATTTCTTGTTTTTATAATTGCCGGTACTTGTTGCATAGTTGATGTAATACCTAACAAATAAAATGGGAAACGCTTTTATTTTTTCACTTTACTGTACCGTTTTCATTCAGCAAGTAAAACATTCAACAATTTGAAGGTCTTCTCAGTAGTCTTATGACTGAAAAGACTAACACAAAACTCGGCCGTTTAAGTCCTTAAATTAAATAAACTGAGTGCGAATCCTCTGCATCCTTGTCTCCAACCAACCGTACGACGCAAAGTGACGCGGTACATTCATTCGTTTTCAAAAAAATATTATCCTAAAAATGTACCGAGAGAGGTTGTAGTATTTTTTAAGTTTTTACCACAGATATCGATATACCTAGACAACGCAAGTTTCCATTTCCAAAACCAAACGTGCCATTGATTGACTACCTACCTACTATAACGTTGTAAGTACTATTTAGTTACTTTACAAATAAGTTGCTATACAAAATAGACAAGGTTTTTGCTCTTTAAATGTCTAGAATTAAGTTCTTGACTTGTAACGTTGTTGTTTTAAACATATTAGCTTGCTACGACAGTATTCAAGTTAAGCATAAAATAAGCTTAAGGCGGGCACGCGAAGTGGTGCTCTTGGGTTATTTACTTATATCTATATCTGTGGTTATTACAGACTTAAAAGGTCGGCTTTATAAAAAAGCTGTCATTATGCTAAATCCGCTGCGACACACTGGAACTAAATTCATTATTTTTTCCAAGCTAAGGATGATACGGTCTTTTTAGAATCATCACCAACTTTTTGTCTTTAGGTGTCACTGAACCTAATATTATTAATGTGCACAAATGCTATACAGTAGAGTGCGTTAACTCTTCTATATAGCGTTTTCATGAATGACTAATGTCATTGAACTCAGACCATACTTGTATTCTATCCCTTTTGTTAGAGGATAAATGTATGTCCTATGCGCCGTTCGCAGTATTTCGTATCAAAACAGTTTGATTAGCATAGCACGACATATTCACGAATAATTTATCTTTGATGAGCTGTATCCTTCATAAATATTATTGTTTGTTAGGTACTTGTTTTTTAATTTCTTTTTGTTTACCTGATTTTTTATTTAATTTACAGGTAGCTGCACCCAACCTTGTGAGCGGTGCTATAGTAATTCGTTTCGCAATATCTCAATCAGAAGCGTCTGTGCAAATTCCGGTAGCCTGTGTTTGTCAGTGAATTAATCATTTTAAACGATCAGGTTACCTTTATATGATAACCTTTTCTATCAGTCTGTCAAATTGTCCATCAAAATAGTACTTACGTGTAGCAACTATACAGCCGTACGGGTCAAGTTGACAACGATTACGCCAGTCGCTGGCAGAGGCACTTAAACTGAAGTTCAATAATAATTTCATTTTCTGAAACTTAACTGAATTACTGCCTTTAGGTTACTCACCTCGTGTGACTTTCCAGCCAGATGCGAGTAGTGGCGGTACTGAAAGGTTTTATTACTTACAACCAGTAAATTATGGAGGCTGCAGGCTGCATACGGATTCTCAAAGGATTTCTGAAGAATAGATGATTGTTTTTCATAGAAATGTCATATCAGCTTTATTAAAAAGAAGAAGGATTTTTCAGGAATCCTGAGAAGATTGAATTATGACCCTTCAGACCACCTTTGATGCCGTATTAATGTCTTCAAAGGTTTTAAACCAAAGGGTGCCTAATGGGCGAGGCTAGGATATGGCCTTTGAGCGTTGAGGTTGCCACTAGTAATTGGGTTTGAGGGGATATTGGATTAGGTTGTATTAATATGGAAATTGATTTACTGAGGAAAGGACCAGGACCAACCCACGCTGAAGCTGCTTTTGTAAAACTACTAATTTTGGAAGACATTGAAGATTCTTGTTAAAGTAATCAATGAATAAGATCGTTTATTTATACACGGTGTAAACAGACCCTTCACATAGCCGTCAACCAAGCATTCCGTACATCAAACTAAGTAACTTTAAGCAAAAATTATTGCTGGTAATCGATTTTTTTTTTGGGGTGAAAAATCACTTTTTACGATAGGACTCGATGGAAAGCACTCAAAGCATTGTGCTGATAGATGGATTGAATAGTAGGGGGTCGTGGAGGTGTGTAAAGTAAAAATCTTACATTAAAAACATGTATTAAAAAAAAAACTTATGAAAAAGTTGAAACTTTGACCTCCAATATCTCCGTAACTAGATGGTTCCCAGGTATGGTCTAGAACAAAAAAATGATTGCAAAGACGGGGAAAACAAGTGCCTTTCGGCTATGTTAACGGTCTATTTACTTCCTTTATAATTATGTCTCTTAGATCCAACCTACCTTGTTCGAGTAGAAGGGTATAAAAAGGCATGGCGCGTTGTACACGGCTTCTTTGGATGATGCTCTGTGCTTTTTGATTCTCTATGGTTTTTGGCAGTAGGCAACTTACAGGTGCCAGGGGAGGTAATGATTTTGGTTCGGGTCGTGTTAAACAATTCTGATGTACTTATTATTTACTTATGTGCTAGTTGTTGATTAAAGACAATTTTTTAATATTTTTATACGCAAACCCTACGTAGGGAACTACAGCTGTTTTGACATGAAAAGAAAAATTCTAGTGCGAGCAGGGTTTGAACCTGCGACCTTCCAATTCAGTACACCGGACGTCTTAACCAATTAGACCATCGCACCCTGCTCACAGCTCTCGAAATTCTTCTTTCTTTCCGTGTCAAAACAGCTAAAGACAAATTATAAGAAACAAATTTTTTATTTCGCGTCTAGTCTCTAGGAATACATATAATTGATGAAGTCACGCCTTTTCCCATGAGGTAGGTAGAAACTTCATAACGTCGCCTGCTACGATCCTTACACACTTATTTTGCTTCGTCCGCGTCTTATTTATCGTCAACTATAATAGCAAAAAACATAACATAACTGGAAAAACAACTTAAAAACATAACATTAGAAATGTGGTTGTACTGTTAGGTACCTACACCTCTGCCTAACCTTCGGGGATTACAGGCGTGATGTTTTGCGTGTGTGTATAATAGAAAAAATAATCACATTTGTAGAATTCATTCTGAAATTCTCTAAACATTGATCGTTGATTAGAACCATTCCAAAAGGAGTAAATCACGAGCATTCAAAGTTTCCTTCAACAACAAAAAAAAACTACGAATCGTAATAGGAGGTCCTAAATTCATAAAAATCATATAGATTTTAAAACAATAAAATCAAGAAGCGTGCATATTTACGACTGGCTGAGCAATTCTTTAAATTGCTGTAACAATCGTAGCTTTTATCGAAAATTGATCGATTACTGGTTACATAATGTATGGTGTCCATTAGATCAGTGTTACGTGGGACCTTGACTTTCACCTTCGACATTGTGTGCGCGGGCGGCGCGGCGGTTGCGCGCGCGCTGCATTGACTCCGACGTGATTCGGGACGTTACGTAGCAACCTTGACTTTACACAAGGTTGTAAAGTTCAGTGTTGAACAACATTGGTCACCAGTGGCCGACGAACGGAATCGACCTGTAAGCGTTCCGTTTGTGAAACTACAATGCTGGCCTTTTCTAATGGTTGCTAAGTGACGAGCTACTAATATGCTGATTGATATTAAAGACATTTAAAATTCTTATCCAAAGTCTTATTAACTTTGGAAGTAAATGTGAAACTGAAGAAGCTGCAGTCGTCAATTCCTGCATCAAAAAATCAATAAAAAAAAAGTAAACAGGAGGTTCTTAAAAATACGGGAATCTCTCGTTTATGCAGACCAATATAACCATATATCCATCGAGTTTTTCATTGAAGAATATAAATAGAATGAGGAAATTCCAGCCCCAACACATAGGAATTATTGCACTACATGCAGTACTGTACAAGATCGTGATATCGATTCGTCACGATATACCAATATAGTTCCGTAACAACTTAACAATTTAAACTGTAGTTTAAATTTTTAAGTTATTACGTGAAAGATGATATTATGCTATTGCGAATTCGCTTTTGTTCTACAATGTAAAGCTTTCTGAGGGCTGTGATAAGTGGCTATCGCTTTTAAAACGTTTCGTATTTCTACAACAACTTTTAAAGTGACATCCTGTCATAGTTGGAGCTCAAAAATGTTACTTTGTCTACCCTCTGACCTCACTTTGACATACATTGCAAGCTGACTTGAACACTGAAATGTTGCTGCTGAGAAACAAGCCGTTTATCTACTGCACTGGGCCCGCGTGATGGGTCACGGCTCCCTCCCCACAGAGAGGTGGCCAGAGTCCCAGCAGTGGGAACTTTACAGGCTGATTACGTGTGCCAAGGAACCACAAGAAAAAATACATGCAAAACTATTGTAAAGGTTTCACGTCAACTTTGACTTACTTCGGTTTTTGGGAGGATAGTTAGCCAAAACAAGAGACAATTTTAGTCCCATTTATTTCAGTGTCTTTCAGGTCGTGAGTGGAAGGTTTTATAAACATTAGATTTCATAATTAGATACATTATCGATTGCTTTATCAATAAACTACAGACAAAGCAATCGATAATGAATCTAATTATAATTATTTTCCCACGTGTTTGTTTTGAGCAAGCTAATTAAAACATTTTGCATTTACCAATTGATTCCTAATACACATTCCGGCTATACTACATTTCCGTCAACAAAAAATGACGGATATCATTTAAAAATAAGTTAACATGTCACGGAATTCGATACACTCGTAGCCAGATTGGACTTATTAAAATACTTTTGGAAATAATGAACAGCCAAAGTCCGCATATCTAAAGCCGCCTTTCACTATCTCTAGGAGCACCTAAACAAATGCTTAAACAGTACCGTTATATTAAGTTAATCAGACGTTTTTTTTGTGTAGATACGTTTTAGTTTAAACCCCTGTACTATTATGTATTCTGTGCTCCAATTAACTTGGAACAAGGTCAAAAGACCATGATGGATGATGAATTAAATTGATAGAAAAAACGAATATTATATTCTTTGTAACATCGTATTAATTTTGCAATCTAAAAATAAAGAAATGTTAGATCCCGTTTCTGGTCTTTGCGTCCATCTGTTGAGAATATAATAATCGTCCTAGTTCCTGAACCATGTAGATTGTATATCATCATCAGCCTAGCCTTTTCCCAAATGTGTTGGGGTCGGCTTCCAGTCCAAACAGATGCATCTGAGAGTACCAGTATTTTACATGGAGCGACTGCCTATCTGACCTCCACAACCCAGTACGACATACCCCTATTGGTAAGATTGGTTGACAGACTTTGTATATAATAATCATGTTATTGATCAACATTCTCTTGCCCTTATCCAAAATCATTTGCCTTTTGCATGTCTTCTGCTATCTACACTTCTCTATTAGTTGTTCTTGTCATTGTCATCTCAGTAGCCACTGACTTTCCCGCCTCAGCAGTCAGAAATACTTACATCATTAGTTAGTGGATTAAGATTTTAAACGGCACGACTAAATTCATAGAATATGTACTACCACAGGTTCTGTTGTGACTAGGTAGCAGTCTACAACACACAATTAAGAATGCAGTCTACAGATACAAATAACTGACGAAATCTATACACTTTTTGCATATACCTACCTACATTTTCATTGAGTAAACGAAACCTATTAATCGCAATCGATTCGATCTATAATTAATACAATTGTCTATTGTCCCCTTTTATTTTGAGCGGGTGCACAGCAGAGAGGTCAACACTAACTATCATTTTAACTTGAGTTTGGCACTCTTACCTTCTATTCCGGATCTGAACATTTATATTGTAGTTATCCACCATATAGTTTTTATGTTATTACTGACGGCTATTATAGTACTTGAAGGTACAGCCTCTACGTTAATTAAACTAACTAGATAATTTACTTTAATCATCATAAAAAAATGATGATTGGAACTTTGTTGAGATAACTAACTTAATTGGTGATCTGGGAACCGATGGAAAATGTGAATTTATCAGAAGTTATTATGACATTACTGAATAGCGATTACGTAAATAAACATCACGCCGTGTTCTCTCCGAGGGGTTAAGCAGACGTGTATGGGTACACGTTGTCATCAAACTCCAAATTCAAATTGAGATGATGCTGGAATGGGAAATTCCGGACAAAAAAGCAATAACACTTTGCCAGGCTGTAAATTTAACCCAGAACCTCAGCAGTAACTAGACCAACGAGTCGGCAAGACGATAGCTATGGCATCACCTATAGACCTTGAGAATAATATCAACACTAAGTCGAACTTCTCCATCATCTGCCTACCCTTTTTAAGGTTCCGTTGTCCAATGGCAAAAACGGAACCTTTATAGATTCGTCCTGTCCGTCCGTCCGTATGTCACAGCTATTTTACTCCGGACTGTTGCACCACACAGTTGAAATTTAGAGACAGTTGAAATTATCCGCTATTCAAAAGTGATGTGAGATTACGAATAAAAAAATAGGGGTAGCCCTTTATTCATCTGAGAGTTGAAAATGTATCTACGAATATAAATGGGGTGTCTGTCAACAGATCTCAAAGAAATCATTCTTTGAGATCTGTTGATAGACACCCCATTTAAGAGGCTCCTCAAATACTTTTTTTCTTAAGTTAATCGTTGATGATATATTCGCTTCTAAAGCCGTCAAAATTGAGTCCTCTTACTTTAAGGGGATGAAGATTCTGAAAAATTACAGTTTGTAGAACGTAAAAAGGAATTCAACGATTAAAACGATTTGATATTTAGTTTTTGCTACCTATATGGAACTTTTTCGCGAAACTGCAGCAATAACTTTGTTTTGCTGTTGAGTGTAAATTGACATATGAATGAGCGTTTTTGTTATTGTTATTATATTGTTTGGTTCTACGGAACCATTTTGGTGCGAGTCTGACTCGCATTTGGTCGGTTTTTAACTATGTTGGGAACAGCTTTCAGTCTGATTGGATAAAGCTGAATACCATTAAGTTTAAGTGGAGCGACTGCTTATCTGGAAATCTCCAAAACCTTGTTGAGTTAATCGATACTCCTTGGTAAGACTGGTTTATAAATAAATAAATAAAATAGCCATTCGTATACACAATATATAGTAATTTTGAAAAATTAAAATATAAACTACACATTTTTTTCTACATCTAATTAACTAATCTTAAATTATAGCTTAACTAAATTTAGATTATACATATTTCATTTATTTATTCATCTTATCCGCTACCAGGTCAGGCTGTCTTGCGACATAGGCCTCCTCAAGTTCCCTCCACATTTGTCGATCCTTGCTATATTCCTCTATCCCTTAGGCAGATCATCCGCCCATCATTTTATATGCCTTCCTCTGCGTCTGCGACTGGTTTATGCATAGAAATATATATTTGGGCTCATGGGAGACTGGGGCTTCTGAGTGAAATTGTACGTCCGGGCACAATATTTTGTATATTTCCTAAAACACTAAGTAAATTGTACGTCCGGGCACAATATTTTGTATATTTCCTAAAACACTAAGTAAATTGTACGTCCGGGCAAAATATTTTGTATATTTCCTAAAACACTAAGTAAATTAATTGAACGTCCGGGCACAATATTTTGTATATTTCCTAAAACACTAAGTAAATTGTACGTCCGGGCACAATATTTTGTATATTTCCTAAAACACTAAGTAAATTGTACGTCCGGGCACAATATTTTGTAAATTTCCTAAAACACTAAGTACATATAGCTAATAACAACAATGAGAACAAACACTTAATTCTGAAGGTTACTACGGCTTAAATGCTTATAGCAATAATGTAATAGATTAGTAAGTTGACACTACCTACTTAACCATTTGGTGATTTCCTAATATTATTATTACGTACTTGCTCCATTTACTTAGTGGCATGAATTTATGCTGCTTTTAGATCTAAGCAAATTATTGTACACATGTTGATACTGAAGTCCATTGATAAAGTACCATTAGTTTTCAGAATCTCAGTACAGGCTCAGGGTTTTTGGGATTTCTCTTGCGGAATGTCTGAATACCAGCTTGGCGTCTGGAGTCTTGGAATATGTCCGATTGATGGCGATAGAGAAAAGAAAAGATAAGGGTATACCCCTTATCTTTTCTTTTTTCTTCTTCATCTTTTTTTAAAACGTTGCCCCACACTAGGAACTTCTCCTGAATCGTGGGTGTATTTACAAACATTTAAACTCACATACATAAACAGCCAGACCCGAAACAACTACCTGTCGATCATACAAATATTTGTTCCGTGCGAAGATCTAACCCGCGACAAGCAGCTCAGCAGCCGATTGCTCAGCCACTGCGCCAACCGTGCCGTCAAATGCCAAGAGACTTCAAAGTAACTGGCGTGATGTTTATAATATTAGTGCCTACACAAATCTAAGTTTGGCAATAAACTCAATTAGATATCAAAAATAACCAAAAATGATGTTTGCGTAGACATGAAGAGTTTTCAACTAAACCAAGTGTAATTAAAGTAATTCCTAATCCACAACTTGTTTTTATAGTACATTTTCCCCTTCGCAATAGCAGTGCCGATCATCGGGTGTCCTACAAAATGATCAATTAAGTTGTTCCTAGAACAGACAAAGCCTCACATAGCCTTTGTCCTTAGTCGGTAGCGAACAAATCGGTGCACTTGATGAACGTAGGCTGATAGTATGACCTTAATATTTATAAGCTGCTTTTCTCAATACATTAACTTTATAGGTCGTATCCTAGTAAGTATAGGTTTTGTGTTACCGCATTTTCTGCATTGCACAACTAAGTTGTCGTACTAGGTTTTAAACTTTTATAATGGTTTATATGTATTCGACATGTATCTTTTTTTCTATTTTACGAAGTCATACGATATACGTATTCATACATAAAACGCGTTCGTTTTGTTCTAGTGGTTACAAAAATATTAATGTCTTCTTAAAAGTTTGGTCAAGCAACATTGAGTTTCCTCTTTCATTGATTCAAACGAAAAGGATAATTGAAATCAAAATCTAAAAATAAACATTTTATTTATTCTGCTAACTCGCAGAAACCAGGCTCCAATTACTTTATTATCTTACTTTATTTTCTCGAACGTCTAATAAAAGTAAAAGAAGATCCGTAACGACCGTAACCCTTAAAAATAAACTAATCTTTGTCTATACACTGTTTCTAGCTGCCGCCACGAAACCATTGACAAAACAATATAATTGAACAAGAAAAAGTTCGGATCGATGCTTTTTTGTTTCTGTCACCTTCAAATAATAATTTTAGATTTAAATACAAAGTGGGAAAAGAAACTCCAGAGGCCCCAAAAATAATCACAGTTTATAGTATTATGTTATACTTAGGGCCTATTTACAAGTAGACACTACTTACCGATTAAATTAAAAAATGGAACAGAATTTGTATGAAATTATCTGCCCAGTAAGTTAACGGGTGGTGAAGGCCTTTAGGGGCTTTTTTTTTTTTTTTTTTGGATGGGAAATCATCAAATGACCCCCCCCACTCTGGGCGGAGCGGAAGGGAGTGTCAGACTTGTACTGACTAAAACCCATCCATGTTCCTTCTTTGCCCTTTGTGTTCCAGGGCCACGGTGTCTCTTTCGAACAGTCCCGCAGCTCTGGCAGGCATCGGCCCATGCGGACCCCTACTCGGTTGCTGACATCTCTTTGAGGCGCGCGTGGAACACAAACGCGCCGTCGACACGGCCTGTCGTCATAAGACGGCCGGACGGCGAGCTAGCCCATAACTCGCCGTCCACAGGCCCGCGCCTACGGTGGCCGGGAGCCACCACGTGACCCCCGGCGCCCAGGGCGTCTCCCGCGGCGGCTGGGACGTGAGGTTCTTTCCCTCTCACGTCCTGCCACCTCCTTCACTAGCATGACTGCTTCACAGAAGGTGGTGACGGCTTCCCATTCCCTCTCGCTCCGGACCATGGCTTGAACCAGGGCCGGACGCGAGAGATCGCCGCCGCCAATCGCCGCTACAAGGACACGGCGGTGCTCCGCCCAAGCGGGGCAGACCTCTACGGTGTGCTCCACCGTGTCCTCCGGACGATCCTCGCAGTGGAAACACCCGGGCGTTTCCTCCCCCCCGATTCGGTGCAAGAACCTCCCGAAACAACCGTGTCCGGTGAGGATCTGCGTCAGGCGGTAGGTGAGGGCGCCGTGGCGCCTCTCTAGCCACTCCTCAAAGAGGGGACTTATCGCCACTATGGTAGCGTGCCCTGCACGGGGTTGCAACAGTCGCTCTCTCCATGTCGCCATGATATCACGCCGGAGGTCTGTCCGCTGAGCGGCAATTTGCCGCGGCAGCGGAGTTTCCCCCCGACGTAGTGCCTCCGCGCGCCATTCATGCAGGCGCGCGAGGACTATCGCCTCCAGATCCCATGGCGGCAATCCGGCAAGGAGGCTAGCCGCCTCGCCGGAGATCGTGCGGTACCCCCGGATTAGCCTTATGGCTATCACCTTTTGGGGCGTGTTCAGGTAGTGGGCGGCTTGCCGCCTTAAAGAACGCGCCCACACCGGGGCCCCGTAAAGGGCCATGGACCGCACGACCCCCGCGTATAGCCTCCGGCAGGAGGCGTTTGGACCCCTCAGGTTGGGCAAGAGCCGCTTGAAGGCAGCCCCTGTCCGTTCCAGTTTGGGAGCCAAACGTCGGAAGTGCTCCACGAAGTTCCACCGGCTGTCGAGGACGAGTCCTAGGTACTTCAACGTCGACCCGACGCCGATGGAAACCCCTCCTGCTGTCAGTAGGGATCCCGACGGTGGCGCATTCCGAGGCCCATGAAAACACATGGCCTCGGACTTGTGCAATGCCACCTGCCTTTAGTGGCTTCAAAGTAAAGGTTGGCAGGACACTTGGCATAACGTGATGACAGAAGGAGTAAAGCCCTCACTGATTCTTTTTTGTTTTTTTTTTTATTTAATTCACAAAACCGATGTACAATCCCAAATTCAATAAAAAAAAAGTTACAAAACAATATTTCTGATTTCCATCTACTAGATGTGAATCTAGCATGCATATTTTTATGTTAAACACTTACAATTTGAAAAAAAAAGACAATTAGCTAAACAAAAAATTACAATTTGTGACTTTTTCAAAATAATAAAAAACTTTTGGGAAAGAAAGAAATAAAAAAAAAAATTAATAGACACTAAGAGAAAAAGTTTTGGCAGGAATGTGTAGATGACATTCAGACGATCACCGGTAAGACCTGGTTAAGACACGCGCAGACCAGGGAAGTATGACGCGAAGGGAAGGAGGGCTATATACTCAGCTAGACTTAAACAAGGCTGCCAATAATGATAATGATGTTGTTTATATGAGCGGTTAGATACGCGTTTATTGAAGTCTGATTAGCAAGAATGCGTAACTACAAATAACTATGTAGAGCTTAACGTACCAGCAGGTGTATAAGCTTATATAGTTTAGTGTTCCGTGTCATAATTGGAGTGATATAGTGCTTATGTATGGCACCTCTTTGTCTAGTTGCAACTTGCATCAGAACTCCACATAATATGAAAGGATTTATTTAGTTTTGGTCAGATTATTTCTTTTTACACGTCTAGCAATTTTGTGAAAAAGATTTTACAATTATCAACATAACTGCAAAACAAGCAGCAAATAAAATACGGTTCATGAAGTTAAAATTATTGTTCTCCTATCCAAACTTGTTGCGAAACGATAAACGGCTAATCTTAGAGCTTTTTCTCCGAACTCCCTGCAACTTTAGTCATCAGACCGTATACTATGATCATCAAACTCCGTATAGACGTGGAGTAAAGTACTGCCAAACTTAAACCTTCAAAATTGTACGGATAATCTTAAGGTTATAATATGATTATAACTTGATTTCAAGTTTATTCTTAAGACGTTAAGATTCGTGACTTCAGTTCATGCTTTCCTTCCGAATTTCTGCTTATTAATGACATCCTGGCCGGCCGGCCTTGGCTTTATTTATGAAGCTGCTAACTAATTGATACGTTTAACATTTTTTACATTTTAGAACTATCGAGATCGGGACTCCAAGTTCTCGCGTGTGAACCGGCGAGGTGCGTGGTTAAACTATTATGACTAGTTTTATAACATTAAACTTACGTGTCTTGTGCATAATTAACCAGTTGGTAATTTAACTTAAACACACTGCAATTGGCGTTACTCGAGGGGCTAATGCCTGTCAGATACGACGTATGAATACATGACAAACCATGTTCTGAAGTATAATTGCATATCTGTCTATCTGTCCGTCGGTTTCTCACGCAAAACATACACAATATGGGTCATTGTTGGCCGTAATTATGACATCTTTGTTTTGTCATCTTTTGATAGAGTTCCGAGTGAACATAGTATCAAGGAAAATTCAGACATTTTTATTTAATAATAAATTGTAGTTTCTTATCAGATTCCCTATGATTTAACCTCATTGGTTGAGTTGATCGACACGACGCGCGACTTATAATCGCACACTTTAATAATAATTCCTCTTTGTTTATCTTAATAAAACGTATCGTGTCCTTAATCAGTTTTTATTGTAAGCACTTGCAATTTCCTGATTTGAAACTGGTTTATGGATTGCTAAAGTCATTCGGAAGTGCAATAGACTCTGTATCACAATTATTTTTAAACTAACGACAATAAACTTTATGTTCAAATAGAATAGATCTTAGAAATCGTGCTGATGTTGGTGTCCCCAAATATTAAACTTATACTTTATTTGCATGTTTCCAAGGGGTCTGCTTTGGTTTGTATAAATATATATTTTCTCTTTAAAAGCTGCATCATGCTTTTGTTTCTTGTCTCTGTTTTTCCTTGGCCACACCAAGGGCAACGGATGGTTGAAGACGACAACATAATCATTACGTTCTCGTACCTAATCATTTGATACGGCTAGTAATGCTTTCTGCAGAGATTTTTGAGTTAATATTTCAAAAGGTGCCTACAGTATCCTGTTTTTAGTTATGAAAGGAACAAACCGGTACGGCGAGCGCAGTATGCTCCCCGGCGGCACGCGGGCCGACCGGCGCAGCGACCAGCTCGCTCCGCCGTTCACGCCCGCAGCCAGCCCATTGCTTGGGTCAAGGCGACAGCCACGTTCAACTTTATTGTTAAATTGCTGCAATTTATATTATTTGCTTTTTTAGAATCGCGATTACGATAGATAAGGTTAAACGTAATCGTTGTTGCCTAGACATTGGAGCATCTGAATGGTTTGTGTACAACTCCATAAGGCAAATCAATCTGTTTTATACCCGACATGCAGTTATTTACCGATGCTTATAGATCGATAGACTGCAAAAATTTGCTTATGTAACAGCGTGCTAACAGGCCCCTATAAAGATAGGCTAATCAAATCTAAACTGAGATTAATAGTTTAGTTACTAATTCAATTACGAGTAAGTATAAATTAATAACATTAAATAAATTGCTTATTAAACTTTTGGCGGGCACGAATTACGAAACGAACTAAACGTACGAACTGTATTAACTTTGAACAAAGCGAGAGCAATTTATCGATAAATTGTAAGGCGATTTGCAATAAATCGTCGGTGGTCCGCGTCGGAAATGAGTTCGCTATATAACTTCGTGACCGGAAGGTACAGGGTCCTTGCTGTGACCACGAACAGCATCGCCTCAGCAGCTTCCAATGCAATGGCACGAGATTGCCGTTTCCTTCATTCACGCATTCATCTAGGTGATTGTATTTTACAGACTGAAAGCATTCCTTCACGACCATTAGCCTTAACCTTGACCGACAGATATGTTAACTACCGTCTTGTCGACCAGGTTGATGACATGTGATCTTTCAACACTCAACTCAAGGCTCACTCGCTTATCATACTGTACCCAAGAGTTGTTCAGTTGCCGATTAGGACGAATTTTTTTTGTATTTATAAAAAGTTTGGTTCGACCTTCGGAACAAGTAAATGAATAATAATAGTAACAGTCAAAATACTAATTAAAGTGTTAATTACTGGCCTCATCTATTTCGTCTCAGGAATAGATAATCGCATTTTAACATATGAAAATAATATAAACTTCATATTAGTAACGGCAGCCAGTTATAAGTATCTACTTCCGCGGTTTTTCAACAGTAATTACATGTAGTACGACAAAGACACGATACTGACTGGTATATTTTGCAATTTGCCTTTAATGGTTCGCACTTATTTAACGTAAGAATGTACGTTATGTTTTGCTTGTCCAGGTGTCTGATCTGATTCAATCTTGCGGTGCCGACATGACTTGGGATAAGATTATTAATAGCCGGTCGCATTCCTTAAAAATCTGGTTTAATTTGTAACTATGTGAAGGATCTGGCTCAGATATGGTGATATTGTGTTTTTTGTTACATGAAAAGGACATGAAAGTAATTTTTCAATGGAAGTTGGTAAATATAGAATAGAATAGAATTGAATAGATTTTTTTTATTTCAGGCCGGAGTCCATAGGGTTAGTAACAATTTTACTTAACTTTTAGTGTACTATATTCGGGTCCTTCTGCCTTATGTATCGGAAAAAATAATAATAGATAATCAAGTTGGATTTAGAAAAGGGAAATCGGTTAATACAGCAATGCATCAGTTTTTACAAAAAAAATATAACGGAACAAGATAAAAAAAAATCAGGTCACAGCCTTATACATGGACATGACAAAGGCTTTTGATTATGTCGACCATGGACTATTACTACATAAACTAGAAATAATCAAATCCTATCTCAGTACAATACAAGTGAACAGCAGTGCAAGTGAATACAGTTCACTAAAATAACAAAAATATGTCCATTCACAAAAACAGAAATTAAATAGACATCGAGCCCAATGTATAAAATATGGTGTACCTCAAGAGTCGATACTAGGACCACCACTATTTCTCATTAATATAAATGATTTACCTAACGCTATTCAACACCCTATGGTTGTATTTGCAGATGTCAGATGTCATTAAATATTGAGTGTGAATCTATATAATTTTTATTTAAAATTATTTAAATTGCAATGCCTACAGGCAACTTCAAATTGTTAACATCTTCAAAATACTGTACACTTAGTTCGTAACAAAGAATTTAAATTTCTAACTTCCTTTTATTTCAGACATACGTTGTCCATGTTCACATAATCTTGTGGGTCACACCCGCACGCCAGATACGATGTATTACTCTCTTGACTTGTCTCAAGAACATGGCTAAAAAACTCATGTCCTTTCATCATTTTACTTCTGTCATCGACGGCGACGGTACAATCTAAGAAGTGTAGAAATAGTGTATGTGTAGTAGGTATTGTTGATCGCCTTTCATTTGCCCCTCAACATAATCAAACCATATAACCAACTCTTTCCTATTAATTTTCCGTTATTGTTTTACAAGAGTCAAGACCCGTTTGAGAGTTTTTATAGCAAAAATTAAGATTTTATCTGAAAAATAATAATTTAATTAGAATAAAATCCTCTTATCTCATCTAATAATCTAATCAAAATATGTAAGTATCATATATCATGCTTTTATTAAGAACGATGTGCATACGGGTTATCGAACTGTATGTTATTATGTTGTTTTCTTTTCCTGAACGGAAAAGTTGTTGATTAGATACAACTTTACATATGGGGTTTATCTAGAGTATCATAATCTTCCTAGACTTCTCCAAACTATGTTACGAGCTTCCAGTACAACAGCATGCAGGTGAGTAGTGTGAGTACAGGTACTTTACATGGGTGATATTTTGCAACTGCCTGTCAGAACTACACAACAAAATGACTGGGTAATACGATACCCCTTGGTGCGACGGATTCAGAGTTACGGACTCCTGACCACCCGTAACCATCAAGATCTACAAAGATCAGCCAGGGCCAACGATTTATCGTACTTTGAGAGATATTGGGCAGGGTCTCAATATGTGACCAACTTCGGCAATCGTAATCGTACCTTAAGTCGACTCGGCTTTTATTATTTAGCCGCGAGTTCTGATCTTATCAAGACTATAAATTGGAAAATTATGATTACAGGAACTAGCTATAAACTCTAACAAGCCGCCCCTAGCGGATATTATTCTCCGGTAACTTTCTTGTAACTTTAATAGATGTTAAACTTTATACCAGAGTAGCTTTTGTACGGGACCTTCGCCCGCCTGATAATATTATAAAAAAATTACCTATATTTGAATCGGATTTTGTTAACAATTTCAAGGGTTTTATTATTGCCTGGAATCCTAAGTTACTCCTTATAACATCAGTTAACTGCCAGTAAAAGTCCCTTCCAAATCGGTCCAGCTGTTTCGGAGATTAGCCGAAACAAACCGACAGACAGACAAAAATAAAGATTTTTTATTAGAAGTATCGTAAATACTTTCTCATGCATTCAATAAAAAACTGTTATTTTGAAATTACAAACAGACACTTCAATTTTATTTATTTGTATAGATGTAGGATCTATTTTGGAAAATAATATAAAAATATCGGTAAGTACTTATCACAAGCAGCCGGCAGTATTTCTATCAGTAGCAATAATAACTAATAAATAATTATAATCAATACCTTGTGTAGCTCTAGCTACATAGTTGATTATGCACAGACAACCGGGCTGTAACGAAACACATAGTAATTATAAATTGTTATTTAATAGATGACGTACTTTGCTAACTTAGAGTACATGACGATAAGCCGTAAGCAACTAGTTCACCTCGTCATTGGGTTTCTCTAATAAGATAAGGATTATTTCCCGAACATATGGAATAACATCACGGGAGTATTTCCCGTAGATTTAGGCAGATGTGTACCCACCTTTACTTATTTGTACTGTACACCCGCACGCAAAATACGCGCTTGGGCATGGAGTTCCGGATACCAGCCCATTTTTTCACCAGCTGTATTTAATTTCCAGGTGATAGATCAGAGTATATTGCCTCCAATCGAGCTCAGACCCAGAGTTCTTGCTGAGATAAAACCCAAAACACTTCGCCAGACGTGGGAATCAAACCTAAGACGTCATGCCCTGCAATTATTCAGTAGCGCTTGTGACTACTATATAGGGTGACTGGTAATTAGTGACCGATACTTAAACACGTGATATTACTCATGATAACAAACAACTTTCCCAAAGATTTTCTTTTTTTAATACTCATTCACTTTAATTAAACGCATCCATCAGCACAATGTTTTGAGTGCGTTACATTGAGTCCTACCATAAAACGTGTTTTTTCAACCCAAAAAAAATAGTCGTATCCCAGCAATAATTTTTGGGTAGAGTTACTTGGTTTGATGTACAGAATTCTTGGTTGTCGGCTTCGTGAAGGGTCCGTTTACACCATAGTAGAGCCTGCATATTACCCAACCTACCAATACGTACCATGTAGGTATAGTAGCATACGTAAAAAACCCCGTAAATTTTACATAAATCATGTAACCAGTCCCACGCATAGTAATGGTAACACAGCAAATGACATTGAAATACGGATGCTCGTATGTTTTAGCTCATGGTAGTGCTGGCTGTAACTATAAAACTACACCATCATCTGCCTAGCCTTTCCCCAACTTGGGTAGGGTCGGCTTCCAGTCTAACCGGATGCAGCTAAAAACCAGCATTATACATAGAGTGATAGCCTGTCAGACATCCATAACACAGTTAGTACTGGGTAATACTAGTTGTCAGACTTTCGGGCCATTGACTACCTGTAATGACGGTCAAAGATCTAAAAATGACAGCCGGGATCAAGGGCTAAACGTGATTTCCGGGGAATGGAGGAAACTCGGTATTAATTGTTTGTCCACCTATCCACAGACCAACCTCGGCAAGCACGGCTTACTTGTAGATTGACCCATGAGGTTGTTGTTATTTAGCCACGAGCTCCTCTCTCTTAGCTTCACCAAAAGTCAATAACGACCCTCAAGTATCTGCCTAGGCCGCAGGCAGGCGCTTCGTCCTTGACTAAGTATTCCACACGTTAGAACAACCTACTGAAGTAGTATGCAGCCTGTAGGTACGTTTAACTCAATAAAAAGAAGTTCCGTATCCGTCTAAATGATCATGCTAGTAACAACATTTTTTTCATTTATTGTCCTTTGATTATCTGCTTCACTTCCTCGTGTCATTATCGGAATGTCATAAAAACTATGTCGAACATTAATTTTATTAGAATCAGTCCGTCGATGTGGGTTTTGGTTATTTAACTTTGATCTATGAAGACATGTGTTATCGTCGGCCGAGACCGGACTTTATCAATTCGATAACGCGATTGGTTCGATATCTTATGTTACATTACTGTATGGTCAGTTAGGAGAACAATTTTGCCAAACCAATAGCTATTCACAGTTAATCTGCGAACCTCAGAAACCGTGCATTAATCAATCAACTTAGGCAGGTGCAGTTATGAAATTAAATTAAATCAAATAATTTATTTGCAAGAATATTGATCATCTAAATGTGAATAATATATTCCGGAACGTTGCGAAATATCGAAAAATGTTACACCATACTACATTATTGTTACTTAAAATGCGGCTTCATAAAATCTAATTGCCAAAAAAAATGTGTAATTGCCGCTAGGACCCACCTACATGATAATTATGACGATACTTGTGCCGTTCTGGGCAGGAAGGACGGATATAGTTAAGAGACCTTTTTTGATATCATATCCCGCATCTCATCATCATTCTTCTACCCTCATTTAATTGGGGTAGGTACGTCATCCCAGAAGTCACCTCTCCTTTTATATCCATCATCTGTGGATCCTTCTTTCATAAATGTTAGGCTCACTTTTTACTCTAACAATATTTGCTTTTTCATAACTTTACTAAGAACATCATAACTTGAAACGTCTACTTACTGAGAAATACCGACATGTGTATTACGTGTCATATGAATTTACACGACTATCGAGTTTGACATACTCTATGAGGTTTCATGGGAGGTCATAGAGTATGTAGTAGTAGTAGTAGTCATTTCAACATAGGATCGAATTATTGACTAATGTAAAGCTATTTATCACATGGTCTTTTGGCCCGAAAGTCTCCCAACTAGCCTTACCAAGAGGAATCGTATTATCCAGAAGTTAGTTGTTGAGGTCAGATAGGCAATCGCTCCATCTTAATGTCTGGTATTCAGTTGCATCCGATTAGACTGGAAGTCGACATAGTTGTGAAAAGACTAGGTAGATGAAGTCTTGTACACACTGTACCTCTACTGATGACGCTGACTTTTCTTGGCTTCCATTAACATGTTTAATAATATGTGCCATTTGATTATATTCAAAACCCGTGTTGGTAATGTAAACATTAATTGTTAACAATCTACGTCATTTCGGATCTCCATAACGTAGTACAGCTATTAATATTATAATAATGTTTTATAGCTACTTCCTCTTGCGACCGGCCTTGCGATATATTAGCAGTGATGGACTTAGGAAACACAAATATGCTACGATTACGCCATGTTTACCTAATTTACTTTCTTGGTACCTATTAACACTCGTGGACAAGGAAACATACAGATAATGCTTTAGGGAAATCACATGTCCGTAAATTTTTTTGGGTTTTTCTATAAATATAAAAACTTAATTTTTACCCAAGTTTGCCGCGACAGCCACATTTGAAAGCGTAAATTACCAATTCGATACCTGCTTTTAGCTAAAGGTACTTTGTTGTAAAGTGCAAACTAGTGTTGACAAGTGACTTGACCTCTGAAACTAGACAGCTTACTGTTTAAATTCTACGAAATAGTGAACTATTCTACAATTTCCGTTATAAATTATCCTGGTGTCACCATGAGTCATTTACTTAGAAAATTTGCCGGGATTTCACCTTTATGGAAACAACTACATGGCCGGTCTAAATTGTTTTGTTTTTCTGTCCAATACTGGGTACGGGATCTACGTATTTTGGTGTTTTGTCAACCTTGGAGTCACTTCCCTGTTATTCTAGTGAGCTGTCAGTTTCAGTCGCGGCTCCTCGACTCGTCGTCGCCTTGGCACCGAGTAGCTTTCCCACCTTATCATACAATATTACTGTAATGGATAAATTAATTCTTATAATATCAATACTCATTCGTTGACCGATTTCTGATTGAGCAACAAAAGCTGAATGTCGAAGGTTGTATGCGGATACTTTGTTTATATTTTTAAAATAAAAGCAGTCGGCCAGGTTCGACCAGGTCTTACACGTTCTGTTAATGTGTTTCGCTTTGATGTAGGTCTAGGTGCACGGGTATTGATGATGATCACTGATTAAAATATAATATACATAAAGACCTCTGATTAAAACTGTACAAGCGTCATCCGGTCTAGTTTTTAAGTATTTCAGCAAATTACCATTTTAAACGAATTCATAACGACGTGGTTGAATAGTCTTGTTTAAATGATTATGGGTTTCATCATTTAACTACATTGTTTTTTTAATTAGATATTTTTAAATTATAATATGAATGGTGTGAAAATACGCACAAGCATGACAAAAACTTCCAAGGTGCTAATAAAAAATCTATGTTCAGAATACAAAAAGAGAAATCGCTTTGGGGTCTTGAATGAGTTGAGAGTGGGTAGAAGTTTATTCTGCAATGGGGAAAATTCTTAAGTATTAGGTACATACTTAAGAATTTTTCCCCTAAAGTGTGACCTTTGAAATTAACCAAAACAATAATGAGTTTCCTTCCTCGAGGAAAAGTAACGGTTACCTTAAATGATGTGTTCTTTATTTATTTTCCTCAAACATTCATTCATTTGAATCAAGAAAACATTTTTTTTTGTGTTGGTGACCTAACATAACAAAAACAAAAGGCTTTTGTTTAATGAAAACATGTGATCTCTCAACTGACTCACTCTGAATTCCTGACCAATATTATTATTGTGATGTGAGTTTATTAAATTGCTTTCATTTTCGACCTGGAGCAGGGCATAGGGTACGCTCTATCCCATTAGGACGTGCCCGTGGGATAAAAAGTTGAAGTTCCATGACTTCAACGGCTTATACGAACAAATACGATCAATTGCTCAAATAATAACAAGTCTCACAGGGCCCGGTCTCCAGGGTTTTGGCTGATCAATCAAAGCCTATAAAAATCCACTACTTAGGTACTTATTACATTACATTAGCTTTTCAATGAGAGTAGGTGTCCCGATGTTCCACCTTGTTATACGTCAATATTCACACAGATCTTATATTTTCTGGACTTTTTTCAATGAACATATTGTAAATACATAAAGCGTACAGGGTGTACGCAGACCCTTCACGAAGCCGTCTACCAAGCATTCTGTACATCAAACTAAGTAACTTGACGCACGATGAAAATTATTGCTGGGAAACGACTTTTTTTTAGAGGTGAAATATGACGTTTTGCGGTAGCACGCAATGTAACGCACTCAAACATTGTACTGATGGATGGATTGAATAGTACGGGGGTCGTGAGGTTGTAAAAAGTAAAAATCTTACATTAAAAACATGTATTTAAAAAAAAAAACTTGGGAAAATGTTGAAGCTTTGACCCCCAATATCTCCGTAACTAGAAGGTTCCCAGGGGCTCCAGAAAAAAAATAAAAAAATCACAAAGACGGCGACAACAAGTACCTTTCGGCTTCGTTAAGGGTCTATTTACACCCTTTATACAAGGGACTCGAGCATTTTCAACTATGGAATTTACAAAGAAAGTCGAAAGTCTATTTAAGGCTTTATTCGATACTGAAACGAAATATCGGAAACTATTTCCAGCTGTAAGTTCTACAGTTGAATGCACATGATTTCTCAAGGGAGGAAGATTCCGCTTTTATATTGAGTTATATTCCATTCATCTGTGCACTATTCATAAAGTAAGAAAGTATTTGGTAGACTGACTTCTGTAATGTGTAGAATTGTAGATGCAAATATTCTTCATCATGATTATCTTGCCCTTATGCCAATTTGTTTTGGAGTCGGCGCAGCATGCCTTCTTCTTCCATACGTCTCCGGTCTTTGTTAGTTGTCGACTTAGTAGTCAACTCCCGTCTTACCATATCGCCGTTCACACAGTCCATAGCATCTATCATTTTTTTCGTCTTTCCCTCACTTTCAATCAAACTCCAATAGTTATTGACATGCATTCTTAAAACTTTTCTCATTCCTCAGCATCACAGACCCATATCGTACGTACGTCATACGGTTAATTTTCTTTTAAATGTTATTTATTATATACACTATACAGTGTGTAAACAGACCCTTCACATAGCCGTCAACCAAGCATTCTGTACATCAAACTAAGTAACTTTTTTTTTGGGGTGAAAAATCACGTTTTACGGTAGGACTCGATGGAAACCACTCAAACCATTGTGCTGATGGATGGATTGAATAGTACGGGGCTCGTGGAGGTGTGAAAAGTAAAAATCTTACATGAAAACAGGTTCTTAGGTGGTCTAGAACAAAACAAATGATCGCAAACACGGCGACAACAAGTACCTTTCGGCTTCGTTAAGGGTCAGTCTTACATAAAAAACATGTATTTAAAAAAAAAAACTTGTGAAAAAGTTGGAAATTTGACCCCAATATCTGCGTAACTAGAAGGTTCCCAGGTATGGTCTGGAACAAAAAAAATGATCGCAAAGACGGGGAGTACAAGTGCCTTTCGGATATGTTAAGGGTATATTTTCACCCTTTATATAACATTATTTTTAGTATATGCGAAACCTGAGTAAAGTTTATTCAGAATAAGTAACTAAATCGATTCCAATAATTTTTAAACCAACATGGTTTAAAAATTATTGGAATCGATTTATCCCAAAATATTTAAAAAAGATTACAAGTTGGACACCAAGTACCTATCGCAATCATTTAGGTACCTACTGCCAAATTATTATTATCAATGAGCTCAAGACGACGCTAGAGGCGCGCACGCGTGGTGACCACGTTTTTGTGCGGACAACCAGAACTGTAACAGAACAAGCTTATAACTTTGTGATTTTTCATGAAACAGTTTTGCTATTTTGTACATAGATTCTTTACATCAAAATACTAGACACGTGTTTCAGGTTTCGCATATAGGTACTAAAACTAATGTTGTATATCACTTGTCAGTATTAGGGTAGTATTCATGCAAGTAAAGCAAAAAGATAAGCAACGGTGAGTATTTAAGGTTATCATGCTGGTAAACAATATGTAAGTAATCGGCTGAAAGCTGCGATCGGTATCGCGGGCTCGATCCCCGCACGGAACAAATATTTATTTATATGGCCTACAAATAGTTGTTCCGGGTCTGGCTATTTGTGTATGTAATGTGAGTTCAATTATTTGCAAACAGTCTCACGACAAGAACGTTTTAAAAAAAAAGTGTAAATAGGGTGATTGGTAATTAGTGACCGAAACTTAAACACGTGTTTGTACTCACGATAACAAACAACTTTCCCAAAGAAACTTTTTTTTCGTCACGCGGCTAACAGCTGATAGATCACAGGCGCGCGCGCGCGAATTTCATACGGCTGCAGTGTTATTGGGATAACAGTGAACGAGTAGGTATAAAAAAAATGTTTCTTTGGGAAAGTTGTTTGTTATCATGAGTATAATCACGTGTTTAAGTATCGGTCACCCTATATATTGTGCATGGAGAACATTGCTTTACATCTAAAACACATGCATAACTTAGTCTTATTCTGGACTGCTAAATACATTGTAACACCACTTTTAATCATATAAAAATTAAAAACGGATTATCATTACATCGCTACTTACGTACGAGCGATAAATAAATCGAAGTAATAATGTCACTCCACTTTTAGCACGACCGGAGGTCACTTGTATAAGACCTTGTACACTTGCAATTTGGATTTCATGTCCCCTTTTGTTCAATTATTACGTAACCATTACTTGTCCACCTTATGCTAGTTAACCACACATGGTCAAGATATGGACATTGTGAATAATGTTACATTAATACTAAATCAATGTATATTTTATGAGCTTGCTGTCTTTAAGTGATAGATGTGTTGCTGGGGAATTTGTTATGCCACTTCGTATCCTCAGAGAACACATTAAGGTGCCGTGAAGAGTCGCTGACTCGCTGCTTTGTGTGAATATCTTTGCAATTATGACGATCAATTTTAATGTCTGCCTAATTTCAATAATTTAACATTTAAAATTGCAACAAAGAAAAGCGAACAAACATTTGAAAAGTCAATAAAATGGCTGAGCCGGTTTTGATAGAACATGTCTAATTGTAATATACACATCATTCGCTTTCAGTTGATACCCCACTATATTTATATATCTATATATTTACAAATATTCGAATTTTCATACCCACTTTCATCCCCCATAACTAGTAAATGGCTGCACCGATTTTGATAAAACATATCTAAGAACCATCGCCAAGAAACTAGCTTTCAAATAAAAGAAACTGCGTTCAAATTCATTCTTTCTTTTAAGAGCTACGGTGCCAAAGACAGACACACATAGGGGTTAATTAAAATGACTTTTGATTTTACTTGTTACCGTAATTACACTGCGTTTTAGGTGCGTAGTTGCTATTTTGGGGAAGATTTTTCTTTTTATAAATAATTTAAATAAAACTAAGCGATTAATACGTAATTAAAATGATGAATTAATTTTAAATATTACGTGAGACTTTTGACATTTGCATCGCAGTTTTTTTTTTTTTTCAAGCACAAAAAAAAAATATCTGGAGAACAAAGCCGAAACAGTTGCAGGGTTACGTCCGCGTCGGTCAAATAGCCATTTCTTGCGAATAAACCTTCAGGGTCATGGTAACCGGATATTGGCGGTTACCATGAAAGCCTACAGCGAGCTTAGGAAAGGCGAGGACTATCGGCAGGCAAGATCGATTGTCTTACTTCGGATTATTTATAGAACCGTAAACAACACGTGTGGGGTACGATAACTCCACTGACATCTAGCCAGTTCTTGAGGCCTAGGAACTCATCCAATCTCATTCATTCTTTTTTTTAAATAACATTTTATAAAAGCATTAATTAAGACACTTGACTTCTTTTCATTTTGTCATATCGCTAGTATTCTGGTTTGACTGGAAACTACAAAACTAAGGCATATAAAAAATCCTAGGCACATGCTGATTATATAGCAACTTTTATAAACATAATAAATCAAGTGATTAGTGGTTAGCAGCACAAATGAATTATTTCTTCAACTTTTTATAAGTTACCTACCTACTTGATTTGCAAACCAACAGTCAAAGATCAAAGATAAGTTCAGAAGTGTCATGCAAGGTTACAAGTCTATCGACAACTAGTTTTATGCAAACTATACTATCTTAATATATAAAAATCACGTGTCACTATGTTCGTACACGCTAATCTCCGCAACCACCCAACCGATTTTAATAAAATTTTGTGAATGAGTATGGTTGGTTCTAGCTTGAATGATGGGATAGTTTTCGACCTCATGGGGGTGCGAAGCTAGGGCGGATCGCTACTAATATTATAAAGAAGTAAAGTTTATAAGTTTCGATGTAGGTTGTAAACTTTGGATCAGTAGTTACTGATCCGATTTCAAAAATTATTTCATTTTTGGAAAGCTACATTGTCCCGAAGCTACATTATCCGGCTATATTTACGAATTTCCCGTGGAATTGTGTTCAACCATAAGGCTTGGGAACAACCGCGGGCTAAGGCTAATCTACAATAAATTAAATCAGCGAGAACATTAAAAGAGTTCTGCAGAACACAGTCGTCTAGTACCAAGGTTCTGTACTGCCTGAGGCCTACACAGATGATGATTGGCTGGCCATATCTTGCTTGCATCTGTCACGATTACTATTGCATTGTCGGTGTTATAAAGATTTTGTTTAGCGATAACCCAGTAATGTCTTTTACTTGCTCTTCAGCCTTTGTCCACCCAATACAGAGTGTAGGTCTCTTCCGAATCTCTCCACTTTTGGCGGATTTATATCATAGCTATCCTGTTTCTTCCGGATATTTTAATGAGATCGTCTGACCTCCTAGTTGGCTGTCTTCCCACATTCCTCTGTCCCGTCCGTAGTCTCCTTTATAACACTTTTACTTACAGAGTGACTTTTTAAGAGGTAGAAGATGGAATCAAGAGAGGGTTTTCAAGCGATTAGAGCTAAAATAAAATGTTATCTTTCCATCTCAACATTATGATGAATTTACGAAAGGTTACGTCAATTCTAGAGAATATTTAAAAAAATGCTTCAAACAGACGGTTCAAGGATGGAGGACTTAAGGAGACCCGCGGGATAATGGTCTCTAGGTGTTAGATGGTGAGGGGATGGAATAGAGTTTATCTTCAATTATAACTTGGGATTTTTCTGTGAGTCAATCTGTCATGGCACTAAGCATCATACAAGCCAGGACACTGAAAAAATGTAGCTGCTATCGTCATAGGAGATTCAAAAATCCCACCCAATCATTGTACGTAATTAGATCATTTAAAAAGAAACATTGTACAGGTACTAAATAGGTTTCCCAGCGTGTGGTTGATTTTTTGTTAGTGTTTACAAATCGCTGTTAATACAGAAGCAAACTGTACAGTCTTCAAAAAAGGTTTTATAAATTAATTATTTCATAAAGGAGACGTTGGGTTTTTCATTTGATGTAGCTAAGTACAACACAGTATATATAACAGAAGTACAGAAGATGATGAAGAAATTCTGCGCAGATCCGCAATGTATTTGGAAGGGAAAGAGAAAGAGAAAGAGGGAAAGAGAATAATGAAGATGAATGATGATGATAAAATAATAGTTATGATAATTTTGTATATTTTCGGATCATAAGGAAAGTATTATTTTAGGTTTCAGAAACCTAAATACAATTTCTACCTTGAATGTATACAAGACGCAAAGATCCAAGTGGAAAAACATTTAAAAAATATAACTCCGAACTTTTTTTTATTTTTTATGTAGACTGTACCATCTTTTTTCATTAAAAAGTTTAAATCATTTATTAGATTTATTTATAGATTAAGTAATTATAATGTTTAAACTAATCACAACACTCTCATTCTCATGCAAAAACTCGGAGAAATGAATTACTTAGTTTGTTATGTATATTTTAGAATTCTTAAATAAACCTATTATTTTTTCTACTAGTTTATTTTATTTCTGTTTGCGCTTAGCACCTCTATTTCATTGCTTTAACCACGTAACTTTTACAGTTTAAGCTCTATAACTTATATATAAAATGTAGTTTTGTAATATCGAATCCGCTCCGGAAGGAGCAAACGGCTGTGACCAACTCTCGACCTGTAATGGTGAGGGAATGAAAGTCCGAATTAGGAGGGTCGGGAAAGGAAAGGCCATCCGCTGGGGCAGGGTGTTTGGTCTCCAGAGCCGCGAGTGTTTCTGGAGAGCACGGTGCCACCACATCGCTGCTGAAGAGAATCCTGGCTGCTCCACTAATGTCACCTTCCCCTAACTTCGTTTCCACCAGGTGAGGTATACCTCTTGAGGATGTGTATCTCTGTGCTGGTAATTTTGAATCTAAATCTTGAGCCGAAACGTTGCAATTTTCTTTAATTTGTGCTGTTAAAGTTTTTTTGGTTGCCAAATTCTTTTGCACATGAAGGATTCGATAAGGAAAGGTGAGGAGTTGTTCCCAACCACTTAGCGAGTTCTCCCGGACGGCAAGGCGCACGCAACCTGCTAAATTTTGTGCTACAAGCGGTCTAGCGCCGCGGGGAACTCGTTTTAGAACAGGAACGGAATTTTTTAATTTTGAAAGGGTTTTCCAAAGTGGGTCGAAAGAGGATATTGCCTCTGTTGTAGGTGAGGATGTTAAAACAGGGTCTGAAGTGGGTGCATTTTGTTGTTTATGTACTTTTCCAATATGCATATTCAGACCCCGCTTACCTTTAAAAAACTGGGCTTGGGTACGAAGTGGGCATCTCTCCAGGGTTGTCAGCGAAAATGAAGATTGACATGCACTTTCACCCACCACATCGCTGCTACTGCTACTCATAAATGTTCACTTATAAAATAAACTTATCTTTAAAATTAACTTTATTTAACTAATAAAATATCAAATAAAAAACCAGTTATAAGTCTATACGCCACTGCACTTTTGAAGAAGGAGCACGTGGCGCAGTCTCGCTGGGGGCCTGGGGGGGCGCCGCGCCGCCGATAAAAACATATCGCAGCCCCGGCGACCGTTGCCGGTAAACGGAGTCTCTCGTCCACGAAGAAAAGAACTTCAGCGATATTTGGTCCACTTGTTTGAACCGCCGATACCTGAGATGCACAGTATCAGGCTTTTCATAAGCCAGGATTATATATATATATACAACATGTAACGTAATTAACGCACACCCTCAGACACCCCAATTAGTATATTATGTTATAATCATAATACATACAATGAATTTTTAGTTAAACATATATGAGCATTGATTATTGATTGATTTAGTTATACTAATTCCGGAATGTTGTGGTCACAGTACAAATCCACGAACGCAGACAGTCGCACACGTAGGTATGAGGGTCTTGTTAGCCTAGTAGGTATTCGCTCGCGTTCGAAACGAGTTAACGAGTGTTTACTGTAATTAACGTAGTTTTAATTATTTTTGGAAAAAAAAAATACCTATAATAAAAATTATAGAAATCGATTCAGTAAACGATTCTGAACAAACTAATTCCAGGATGTGCGTTAATTATGTTACATGTTGTATATATATATTATTACGCCTACAATCCCCAAAAAATTAGGTTCACAAAGCACACCCACCACACACACATACCACATTTTGCGCCAGTCCCATATATCGGAGTGGAGCTTATTGTCATCAACCAGCCACAGATCCTGACTTCGGGCTGTCACTGAAAAAAATTTGGATAAAAACAAAATGCCCTACCTGAGGGTTGAAACCTCTTTCTTAATAGTATCGCTTGTGACCACTAGTTCAACAATTGCCTATGCTTGTTAGCAGTAACAATGATCGAATAAATAGCCCACTATATTTAAACACTCACATTTCACATACACTCCTCCTTACACACACTACACTCATATAAACACCCCTAGATACACAAACACAGTCATTTACTCCACTTGCTGTGTTAACAACCACTGTAAACAAATACAAAAGTTACGGTTGTATTATATAAATTGTAGCCGCAAAATCTTCGACTCCTAAGGTCCAGGTCTGCGTACCTAGTTTAGGAGCCCGGAATCCTGACGATAACTTAAAACTTGATAGTACAACCCACTGTTTCCAGATGCTATGTACTGTGTTATTCTGTTTTCTTTTTTATTTACTAATAAACTTATTACTTGAAAAGGAGAAGTCTATGACAGATAGAGTCTTTGCAAAATTGTCCAAAATTCGTCAGTCTGTCGATAGATTAACACACAACACCATCTTTTGCGTAGCCTTTTCCAACCAAGCTCTTTCGGCGGCTTCTAGTCTACCTGCTTGCTAGCTTGCTGCTTGGTAGCTGAACACCAGTTTGGAGCCTGTCTGACTTTCAAAACCAAGTTTTTGGATAAAACGATACCCCTTGGTAAGATTGGTTTGTCAGACTTTCGGGCTTGGGACTAAAAATAAAGATCTGTAAATGACAGTCGCGGCCAAAGGCTGATTACACTCAAAATACCAAAATGCTATATTTGTAGGCCCATGTTGCACTGTGGGATACTATACGTACGTTACGAACCAAGTGTCGATACAGTAATCGTTTGAAGTATAATAGGTACATATTTAGTTTATCATAATTATCTTACGTTCCTACACATCATCATTCTCTTGCCCTTATTCATTTGGGGTCGGCGCAGCATGTCTTCTTCCTCCATGCTTCTCTATTACTCGTCATCTCGCCAGACACCTCCTTTCTTGCCACATCATTCTTTACACAGTCCATCCATCGTTTCTTTGGTCTTCCTCTACTCATATACCCATCCACATTCATACTCAAAACTCAGTTCCGGCTACAAGTGCTTGTTTCATTTAAAGTTTACGAGGATTTATGAATGGATGTTTGTTACTCTGTCACGTAAAAACCACTGTACAGATTTTGATGAAACTTTACCGTAACATGTACATCAGAAAAACACATAGGCATATACAAATCTTGTGTAAAAAATGAATTTATGTGGACAGGCAGAAGCAAGTTTTATTATAATTGAGCAAATTTCCTGACCACATAATGGCCGTTTCAATATTCTGGCGAATCTGGAAAAACACTGAGACCGCTTTGTCAGGCCAGGTATCATGGTTTTTACCCGCTGTCGTTTAGAACGCATTTCGAGGAAGTCTGTGTAAAACGAAATATTATGCAGCCCAACCGCTTTTGATCCGTTATTTATTAAAATATCGATGTTTTACTTGTAATTATCTTTAAATTAGAGGACGAGGTGGTCCTTTGGTACTATATTCTGCTCTTAATTACCAATAATAAGGAACCGGATGTTATAGCAATTCATCGATCTAAATATAATTTAAATGTGTCTTAATTATTATTTCATTAGGCAATTATACAATTTATTGATATTTAGGTACCCCCGATATTTTTCATTAATTATTTTAGAATATTATGGTAGAAGTTTGTAAGATGGTGTAGTTTAGACTTTGTCGAAGACTAATGCCCCCACGGACGATGACAACTTAAAAAAATACTTATAGCATATCATCTAAGCCCTAAGTATTTTTTTGAGAAATACATTAGTTATCTTAAATAATTGATTTACTACTTACATGTTTGAAATTATTTAAAGTCAGTCATCATAGACAGGACATAATACAAAATCAAATTAATAAATACTCAATACTTACTCTATTTATGACGTAAAACATCATAAAAAGGTAAACCAATTATAATCCATACTTCCATACTAATATTATAAATGCGAAAGTAACTCTGTTTGTTTGTTTGTTAACTTTTCACGACTAAACGGCTGATCGGATTATTATGAAATTTGGCAAGGAGCCAGATTATGTCTTGGGGAAGGACATAGGCTATCTTTTTTCTCACACATAGGTACTCATCAAAATTTCCACGCTGACGAAGTCGTGGGAAACAGCTAGAAAAAATAAATAAATACATGCATGCATATAAATACATAATATACTAGCTGTTCCCGGTATGCGTTGCAATGCACCTTTTCCTACTGCCTACCTACTACCTGCCTACTACCTGCCTACTACCTGCCTGCTACCTGCCTACTACCTGCCTCCTACCTGCCTACTACCTGCCTACTACCTGCCTACTACCTGCCTACTACCTGCCTACTACCTGCCTACTACCTGCCTACTACCTGCCTACTACCTGCCTCCTACCTGCCTACTACCTGCCTACTACCTGCCTACTACCTGCCTACTACCTGCCTACTACCTGCCTACTACCTGCCTACTACCTGCCTACTACCTGCCTACTACCTGCCTACTACCTGCCTACTACCTGCCTACTACCTGCCTACTACCTGCCTACTACCTGCCTACTACCTGCCTACTACCTGCCTACTACCTGCCTACTACCTGCCTACTACCTGCCTACTACCTACCTTCTACCTACCTACTACCCACCTAAGAACCTTCTCGTGACAGTAACAATCAGAACAAAAAATGAATTAGCGAAATCGGTTCAGCTGCTCTCGAGATTTGCGCTTAGCAACAAATTCAGGCATTCATTTTTATATTATAAATTTTATATTATAGAAGATAAATGTCATAAATCATTAATAGGAACATGGATTGTAAAGTTTCTACTACAATCACATGAATCACTTAACTAAAGACAGGCAGGTATTCTTGAAAACCAAAGTGAGCAGCTATTTTACATAAAATAAAAAAAATAAAAAATTTATATCTGACACCAGGCAGAATCCTAAAAAGGTTGAATGCAACAAATTAAAATATTTGATCTGATCTGATAGAAACCTCTTTATACCCAGCAAGAAATAAAATTGTTGGTCAATTAGAATACTAAAATGAATGGAAAAGTGTCAAACACAACATAGTATAATGTCCTATCACTGTTATTTTACTTTTCATTTTGCAGGATGGTGAGCTCGTTTCTAAATAATAACAGCCGCTCACATCAATCTTCAGGTTAAGCTGCGCTGGCCTGGGTGCCTCGGAAAGCAGGTTAAGCCGTTGGTGCCGGCTCTCATTTGTATATCTTTGTCAGTCGTTACAGGTAGTCAGAGGCCCGAATGTCGTGACAGCCAGTCTTACCAAGGGCTATCGTATTACCAAGTACTGACAGGGTTGTGGAAGTCAGATAGGCAGTCGCTCCATTTAAAATACTGGTATTCAGCTGCAGCCGGTAACTATGTAAAAAAATCTTAGTAGTTAAATTTAACCCACTTCCCGGTTTGCGATTGGGCTGAAATGTTGCACACATGTTTAGTTTGTATGACAATGCAGGTTAACTAAGTAAAGTCATTTTAAATCAAAATATGGCGGACTCCCAAAGATGGCGGACTAGTTATTTTTTTATGAATTCCCGTCATATGGGTAACAAGGGAAAGGGTTTGCCGAAAAAATTACGAGTAAATACTGACGTCACTCTACAGCGTGTTTTTAGTTTTTATTTTTTAAATTAGTATAACGTTTTATTCATGTTTTTCCAAACGTTTTCATAGCTACCGATTAAAATGGGTAATATTAATATATTGGGACAATCTTGTTTCAGGAAGTTAAGTGCTCCAGTTTTCGTGATTATTATAAAATCGTGACCGTTACGGCAATTATTGTTGTTAATTTGTGTACATTACATTTAATTAACCTCTTGATAAGAAATTGTTGTGATATTTCCTGTCTGAACCACAAGTTTTGTTTAATTTATTTTTTCTTACTGACTTACATGGAAAATTAAAAAAAATCCTTCAATTATTCTAACCCGCTTACATCCTGGTGGTTATGAGGTCTAGGGTTTGATTCCCAGTTGGGGCAAACAGTGATTGGGATTTCAAATACGAATTACCTATTCCTCTTGATACCCTTTAACCTCTTGAAAGTGCGTTATTGAAGTTTCTATAAGATTATTATTTAAACTATGCGTAACTTTAGGATTTATTAAACAAGTTTTATTTGATAGATGACCCGCTGGTAGACATGGAGTAAAAATTTTGGCCTACCTTCAAAATAAGTTGAGCAGTCTTGCTTTACAGAGACATAATTTCCAGAGGAGAAAAAAGTTGGGTGCAACGTTAACAGTATCACTGAGCCTGCCAGTGCAAGCTACTGGGTCAGTTGGAATAAACTTTTTCAATACACTTTCTCGAAGACTGGTTCTTAACTTATTATTTGCGGTTTAACTACTTGGCGAGTATAAAAGTTAGATTATGTAATTTACTGCCTATTTATTATTTTATACGTATAAACTCCAAAAACGTCACCGTTTTGTTGTTATCTACTTCAAAACCATATTTTTTCATTAACCCTGAAAACTTTTTTCATCAACCTGTAAGATGTCTTTTTTTTTTTTTTTTGGATGGGAAATCATCAAATGACTCCCCCCACTCTGGGCGGAGCGGAAGGGAGTGTCAGACTTGTACTGACTAAAACCCATCCGTGTTCCTTCTTTGCCCTTTGTGTTCCAGGGCCACGGTGTCTCTTTCGAACAGTCCCGCAGCTCTGGCAGGCATCGGCCCATGCGGACCCCTACTCGGTTGCTGACATCTCTTTGAGGCGCGCGTGGAACACGAACGCGCCGTCGACACGGCCTGTCGTCATAAGACGGCCGGACGGCGAGCTAGCCCATAACTCGCCGTCCACAGGCCCGCGCCTACGGTGGCCGGGAGCCACCACGTGACCCCCGACGCCCAGGGCGTCTCCCGCGGCGGCTGGGACGTGAGGTTCTTTCCCTCTCACGTCCCGCCACCTCCTTCACTAGCATGACTGCTTCACAGAAGGTGGTGACGGCTTCCCATTCCCTCTCGCTCCGGACCATGGCTTGAACCAGGGTCGGACGCGAGAGATCGCCGCCGCCAATCGCCGCTACAAGGACACGGCGGTGCTCCGCCCAAGCGGGGCAGACCTCTACGGTGTGCTCCACCGTGTCCTCCGGACGATCCTCGCAGTGGAAACACCCGGGCGTTTCCTCCCGCCCGATTCGGTGCAGGAACCTCCCGAAACAACCGTGTCCGGTGAGGATCTGCGTCAGGCGGTAGGTGAGGGCGCCGTGGCGCCTCTCTAACCACTCCTCAAAGAGGGGACTTATCGCCACAATGGTAGCGTGCCCTGCACGGGGTTGCATTAGTCGCTCTCTCCATGTCGCCATGAGATCACGCCGGAGGTCTGTCCGCTGAACGGCAATTTGCCGCGGCAGCGGAGTCTCCCCC
Organism: Noctua janthina; assembly: GCA_963576755.1. Classification (NCBI taxonomy): domain Eukaryota; kingdom Metazoa; phylum Arthropoda; class Insecta; order Lepidoptera; family Noctuidae; genus Noctua; species Noctua janthina. The sequence continues at coordinate 13,145,316 of OY755050.1, read as the reverse complement.
CGACGTAGTGCCTCCGCGCGCCATTCATGCAGGCGCGCGAGGACTATCGCCTCCAGATCCCATGGCGGCAATCCGGCAAGGAGGCTAGCCGCCTCGCCGGAGATCGTGCGGTACCCCCGGATTAGCCTTATGGCTATCACCTTTTGGGGCGCGTTCAGGTAGTGGGCGGCTTGCCGCCTCAAAGAACGCGCCCACACCGGGGCCCCGTAAAGGGCCATGGACCGCACGACCCCCGCGTATAGCCTCCGGCAGGAGGCGTTTGGACCCCTCAGGTTGGGCAAGAGCCGCTTGAAGGCAGCCCCTGTCCGTTCCAGTTTGGGAGCCAAACGTCGGAAGTGCTCCACGAATTTCCACCGGCTGTCGAGGACGAGTCCTAGGTACTTCAACGTCGACCCGACGCCGATGGAAACCCCTCCTGCCGTCAGTAGGGATCCCGACGGTGGCGCATTCCGAGGCCCATGAAAACACATGGCCTCGGACTTGTGCAATGCCACCTCAAGACCCAATTGCCGGATCCTCTCCACGACTATCGCAACCCCGCGTGTCATGTTTTCGGCCGCCGCCTCGTGCGACCTCCCTTGTGCCAGTACCAGCGTGTCGTCGTCGTCGCCGGTAGGGAGGTCGGCGCGCAGCACCCAGTCGTAACCGATGTTCCACAGGGCCGGTCCTAGAACCGATCCCTGTGGAACACCGCACGACATCTCTCGCCGGTTCCATTCTCCGCTCTGACCGGGGTAGATGACGGCCCTATCCGTCAAGTAGTCCCCGACCACACGACGAAGGTAGGTTGGCACCCGGTGATACCGGAGTGCCTCCCTAATGCAGCTCCAGGGCATGGAGTTGAAGGCGTTGGCGATGTCAAGAGACACCGCCAAGACGACCCCGCCCCGGGACACCGCGTCCCCCGTCGTGAGGGCTCTCACGCGCATGATGGCGTCCACCGTGGAGCGCCCCTTGCGGAAACCAAACTGGTGTTCCGCAAGATCCGGCCCCATCCCCGCAAGGTGCCCGGCAAGGCGGTTGGCAATCACTCTTTCGAAGAGCTTGCCCACCTCGTCGAGCAACACGATGGGCCGGTATGCGGACGGAGAGTCCGCAGGGCGCCCTGGTTTCCGGATGAGGACCAGCTTCCCCGTCTTCCAACGAAGCGGAAACTGGCCTCTCTCCAAGCATGCGCTTAGGAGCCCTTCCAGTCGGGGCCCGAGAGCCTCAGAGGCCAGGACCCAGGCTTTGCCAGGCAAGCCATCGGGTCCCGGGGCGGTGTTTCTGGCTTTCAGCCTGCGTACCGCCACTCTCAGGTCTACCCCAGTCACCTCCGGAACGTCGTTATCGTCATCGGTGTGGTTGGCTCAGCGACCACGGCGATGTTAATCGACCACTGCGCCATGCTCTGGAGCAACAGATCCTGAGCGCAGGCGCAGTGGTTGATGTTCGCTTGGAGAAGGCGTAATGGGGCCGTTACTGGCACTCCATTTCAGCCTCCTCCCGGGCCCCCTGCGAGGGCCCCGCTGCGGAAGTTGCAGCAGTAGCGGCAGCGGCGGCGACAGTGGCGGCGGTTGCGGTGGTGGCGACGGTGGGGGTTTTGGCGGTGGTGGCGGAGGGCCTTCCCTTACCCCTGGCCTTGGCGGGAGTACCGCAGGACTTGCTCCCTGCCCGGTGATCGGCCGGCTTGCCAGCTGCCGCACATGCGGCGCAGCGCGGCGCGGCGGAGGAAGCCGCGGCCATGTGACCAGGCCGGCCGCAGCGGAAGCACAGGCCGCTGCGGTCCACCTCCGAGGTTCACCGGACCGACACGTGGTGCCCCACATGGCAGCGGAAGCACCTCAGAGGTCTGGGTTCCAGCAGCTTCACCTGCGCTGAAACCCAGCCCACCAAGAGCCTTCGGCCCTCCACAATGATTTTCGCCGCCATCACAGGGCAGCTTACCGTTACGGTTCGCATGCCCGACAGGTCCGGACGTAAGGTGCCTGCCTTGACCTGCTCGGCAGGGCACCCACCGGTCCTGGTGACGGCGGCCACCACCTCCTCCTCGGTCACCGAGTCGTCCAGACCCAGGATGCGCAGGTCTGCGCATTTGACGGGCCTGGACACTCGGACCTCGTCCGCATTTAGGGACGCTCTAAGCTTTTCAGCCAGAGCGTCAGCGGACGAGCCACGGATTTCGCCGGGGATCTCCAGCACTCGAGCCCCTGTTGCGGTGACTCTAAGCCGGAGGCCCCCGGCGATCCCGAGCTCCCCGAGATCCACCATCGTCTTCGCCTTAGCGAGCACGTCGCGATAGGTCACGCCCCTCTTTTCCGCCTCCGGCTGTAGTGTTATCACTACAGCTGCGGTCTTCGGGGCGCTGAGCCTAGCAGCGCCATTCCGCTTCTTTCCTTGGCGCTTCCGCTCCCGCTTCCTGGCCTTTTTGGCCGCCCTTCGCTCCCTCGCTCTCTCTCCGGCCACCTGCCACCCAGTCTCGGCCACGGATGGCTTAGGGGGCGGGGGTGGCGGCGGTGGCGGCTGTCTCGCGGCTAGCGCTGGCACATTCGCCGCCTTGCCCTTCTTGTGGACCGCCGCCTTGCCCTGCCTCAGGGCCGCTGCCCCCCCAACCGGGGCCGATTTAGCCGGAGCCAGCTTTCCGGGAGCCGACGTAACCCTGCCAGAGGGCCGGCTGGACGGCCCCGGTGCGGAAGCCGCTGCAGCCGCATATGTGGCCGCCCTCGGGCCCGAGGGCGCCTTGTTTGCCGCCAAGGGGGGGCGCAGAACAATGCCCTCCAGGACGGAGAACCGCGCCTGAAAGGCAGCCAGCTCCTGCCGAACCAGGTTCAGGACCTGGTTCTCCACCGGCACGGCCTGGCTTGGTCGCTGCTGGCCATTTTGGGGCGCCTCGCGAGAGCCGGACTCACGCAGACTGGCCAAGTCTGCTCGGAGCCTCCTGTTCTCTTCTTGGAGAAGCTCCGTGGCGGCCGTCAGTCGAGTGACCTCCGCCCGCAGTTTGACCATGCCGTCTGGCGGGGGCGCCGCATATCTGGCCTCCGCTGCTGCCATGATAGAGGCGACCGCTGAGGGTATAGCCCTTTGCCTGGTGGAGGGCTTTTGCTTGTTGGAGACAGCCCTCAGCACCGCCTCCACCTCCTTCGCAAGCCCGGCCTTACGCTCCGCTTCGGAGCCGCCGTCCGCGCCCGCCTCGCCACCAGAGGAGCCCGAACGGGCCACCCCGTGACCAGCAGCCACCCCCGGGTGGTGCGCCTCCGCGGCAAGCCGTGCCGACCTCTCGGTGGCAGAGAGGCCTCTCCCCTTGCCGCGGATCCCGCCACGCTTGCTGGTGGGGATCTTGCGAGCCGAAGCCAGCTCCCCCTCTGATGACGACTCTCGGTCGCCTACCGGCCTGGACCGCTTGCGAAGAAACTCCCTGTTCCCCGCAGCAGCCCCGGGCCTCCCGCGCCGGGAGCTCTCTGAGCCTCCCGCGCTCACATCGCAGGATGCGGCGCCGGACTCCGACCCCGCATCCCTCTCCTCCCTTCCTTCGCCGTTATCGGCCGTGTCTTGGGTTGTCATTGATTCAATCATACAGTTCCCACGAGTATGGGGGAAATAAAAAGTCCATCTGGGCAGTGCCCCCTGTACCCAGATAAGCCATAGCTAGGCCCGGCAGGCCCGGCAGTGGTTCGCACTAGCGACTGATTTTCCAAAGGAACCCGTCAGCCATACATCTCCTCACGGTGCGCCGCCGCTTGAGATTCGGGGTAACTTTTTATAGAGGTTTTCTACCTCGTGGTCCGGGCGGTTAAGCCAAGACCCTCGGTCCCAATCGAAGCCGCGAGACGTGTTCCACGACACTTCGACGGTGGGATTACGATATCGACGGGGACAGTGAAGGACTGCATCCTTCACTGTCTGCTCGGAGGCAGGGTAAGTGCACACCGAGCCCGCCCTAGCTCCTCCGCTGTGCCCTCTGCTTTTCAGAGGGTCACACGGAGCAACACCCCCTAAGTCCAAGATGGACCCCTCCCATGTCAGAATATTAGCCATGGACAGTAACATTCCCCGAGAAATAAGAATCTCTTCCCATTCCTCGGGGAAGGATACTGCCCACGCCCAGGGTGCACCGGCCCAGCAGCTGCTATTCCCTCCAGACGTATCGAGAGGGACCGGCAGCCATCAAGCACACGAGGAGGAATTCTGACAACGCACCCCATGTCTTTTTAACCTGTAATGAAGTTTTTTGAATAGCTGTGTTTTGTCTATTTATGTTAATTTTTTTTTCCAAATACTCAATAATTGATACATTTTCTCAAATTGATAAATTTATTCGAGCGGCACCATTTTTCTGAGAACGACCCTGATGTCAGTTATTAATTTATACAGGTTATACACGTGAATGTTATTTAGAAAATAAAATAAAATGGTGGAAAGTTAGGCAGGCCAAAATATACAAACCCCTTTGCAAATAAAATGGCAATTACAGAATAACTTCAGCGTAGCGGAAATTTTGATTTTCGTAGACAACAGCTAGTAGCTACGAGGTTCTACGAGAAAGTTTCGTAGATGTCTCACACAATGTCTAAAAATTATGTTAAGCAATTTAAATAATAATTGGATAATGTTTGTACTGGTAGTCATGAGGCCTTTGCTCAGCTGTTGGATACCGCGAGCTTGCAGTAACAGTAGTATTTCTATATGTTAGTGGCAATAGATTTCACAATAAAAGTCTAATCGGTTGATGTAAAATTTAGAATACTAGTATTAAAAAGGAGTCTTTTGCCTGCATCAGCTAAAACAAACCACTTTTAAATGGTTTTCAAAAAGCTAACAAAAAAAAACATCAATTATTTAAATAACAGTAACTTAATGATTGTTTAGAATTTTATGTTAGTACGTGCAAGGTCTGAGCTGTAAATGACGATGAATCACAACTAATAGCTCAGTATTTTGTAATTATTAAAAACATGATAGGCAAGTACGTTAGGCCACGCATAGAGTAGAATTCCGTAGAAATACAGAATATGCATCTGAGGAATACCAAATGCTTTGCCCACAACGTTTTTTCATCAGGAATTTTACAGTAGCAGCCACTAAGTCTGGAGCTGTGCCTGGTTGATGGCAAGGCTGTCCCCCTATTGGGACCTGGGACTTTAACAGCACTGGCGAAATGTGGGTGTACTATTAGGTATGAACCTCTTCATTAGTCTTCAGGAATTAGAGGCGTGAAGTTATGTTATTAGGTTTTTCTTCACCGTTTTGAGAGTTGTGAAGACAAAATGTATTTACACAAAGACAAAAAAAAAGAAAAAAAAAATCTGAGTTCTAACCCATGACCAACGGCACGCATGTCGGAGTGTGCACCGCCTCATTGCTCCCTAAGGAATGAAAACTGACTTTCTAAAGTGACTGTCTTCCCTCTTTTTAGAAGACATTTCGGTCCCCAGGTATTGTAAGGCGGTGTCAGTTTTGTAAGCTGGTTTTTTTTTGTTGCAGTGCCACCAACGGTTTATAAAATGGTCCGTGATTCCATCAATCATTAGTTATTTATAATTCTGTGGATAAAGCCCTTTGATTGCAGAAAATACCGTTATTTATGCAGCCATTGAGGAAGATCCCCAAGGTGGTTGAACTTTAATAACACAGATTCGTCAAACTTTTTAAAAGGTTTCGTGTGTTAATGCTGAACCCTGCCGAATGATACATGCATCAACATGTATCGATGTCGTGCTTTTATATTGTAGTCGATGTATTATGTAAGGTTATTAATCATGATGTATTCAATTAATATTATGTAAATAGTACGAAGATATGTTATCTACAGTCACGGACAAAAACGTTGGCACCTATTATCTTCATGCATATGTATAGCCAATCAACATATTGATGGTGTCGACAATAATTGTAACATAAATTGATCATTGGTACTCAATATATTACATGCATTTTAAATGGTAACACAATCTGCCTATTGATTATGTAAGGTATTTAATTAATTATTCAAAATGTAATTTAATATTTCCGTTTTATTTTTTTTTCCATTTTATTGTGATTTTAACGCTTTTGAAATCGATTGTACTTGATATTTCTATGTTTTGACTGTTACTGTTTGGTCCATTCATTTTATGTTCCCAGGGAACCTCGTTGCCAGGTTGCCGAATAAAAGTTAGTTTATGTAAGTAGACGTAAAAATAATGCGACAACCATTTTATACCTGAGAAATAATGCAAAAATCGCTTCTAGACCAAATCTTCTGAGTCGTGTGCAGTATCGACCCAACTATACTCCATATAGTACAGGTGTAGTTCAGATAAATATGGTTCATTTGTGGACTTTAGATTTAGACAAAAATCGGAAGGCCAATTCTAGTAAGTAATTCGACAATGTTCAGATTCAAGTCGTTGTGTTATCTCTGCAACAATCATTATTAGAATCTTGATAAATGTAGGTAAATTAGAGTATTTCTGAGAGATGCTCGTATGGGTATTATTATCGCCTCTGTTCCTGCTGCGGTAAGTCTAATTACTTTATGTATAAAAAGTTGAAGAGTTGTTGTTGTTGTTGGGATGGGTTGAGTTGAGTTGAGTTGTTGTTGAGTTGAGTTGTTGAGTTGAGTTGTTGAGTTGAGTTGTTGTTGAGTTGAGTTGTTTTGTTGAGTTGAGTTGTTGAGTTGAGTTGTTGAGTTGAGTTGTTGAGTTGAGTTGTTGAGTTGAGTTGTTGAGTTGTGTTGACGAGTTGAGTTGTTGAGTTGAGTTGTTGAGTTGAGTTGTTGAGTTGAGTTGCTGTTGTTGTAGTGTTAAGTTGTTGTTATGTGTAAACGTGTTTGCTAAAACACTCGCTTGCCCAGATAACGTGGGACAAGGAAAGAAAATCGTTTGTTGTATGATTTTATTTAAAATATTATGTCAATACTAAGAAAGTCAAGTGAATGACCCATTTTCCATATAAGCAAGGTGTCAAAGTCATTCATTGATACACCAGCATTTTTTCTTCCTTCTTTTTGTATTTCTCAATGAAGTTGCTACACGAACGTAAAATGTTACTAGGTTTAACAATACAAACTTGAGATTTACACAAAAAATGTTTAGAATCTTTTGTGTACATTTTCAATGGAATTTTCAGTATATCTGTCATGTTTGTGAGGTATAACTATAAAAACACATAATTTATTAGTACTGCTACAAGAATTTTTGAGTAAGTGCTGCTTCCATGCATGCGCGCATCAATGTAGATAAAACAAGTTATACTATGAGATAAAAGCAGAAACCGCGAAAAAAAAAATGCAGAAGTTAAATACAATAGGGCGAGTTATGTGAACATTAATATATGGGATAGACTGGTGGGTGGAATGGTCGCAAGCGCGACTGCAGAGCATGAGGTCCTGGGTTCGATTTCCGAGTCGGGCAATTTCTCAGGAACAGCCTCGGAGTCGGATTTGTGCCCGGTTGATGGTAATAAGCTCGCCCCTTTTTACATGTGGATGTACTATTCGGTACACCGGCTGGATTACAGGCGTTATGTTATGTAATATATGGGACCGCTGATTTTTGTTTCACAATTTGATAATAAATAATAATAATGATTTTAATGAGATTAACTTGAACTACTTATTTTAGTTTGAAAAATCCAATGTTACCTTTTTTTTAATTCTAATATTTTATCGGAATGGTGTCGTAATAAATACTTAAGACTGATGCCGATTTAAAGAACTAATGCATGACACAGTATTAAAGGCCAGTTATGAACTTCTTACTATAAATCTTCGGGAACCGACCAACCCGTACTTCTTAATCAAGAGATAAGGTTTGTAGAGTAATTTCGTGTGTTCTCTTTACTTATAAGATGACGTCATGGTAGGCCACCTGGGCCTACCATGACGTTTTAAAGCGGGTGTAATTCCAGTGTGAAAAAAAGATGGCGCTAGATGACCTGTATAGCTCTGTCTCTTTCCCGCACTGGAATTGCTACTGCTGAAGTCAGGGGGTTCTCCTGATAACATTTTGACAATGATAGTGAAACCTAGTAAATCGTGGCAATCAATTTCACATGAAATGTTTTCCGTGGGTATGTTTTTCGTTGTCTCTTTCAAAAAGTCGAGGTTATTTTTTTAACCTTTTATTTTATTAAAGCTTGTTGCACGATATTAATATCCTTAATAACCTCCAAAACTAAGCCAAACATCTCATATTTCTGTCTTAGTCCATAAAGTCTTACCATGTCCTTACCTCAAAGAGGCCAGCTGAGTTATATTTCAGTCATGATCAGACCCTCTCTTGGTTACGTTGACACTCGTATATATTTATTCATTACATTAGTACCTACTTGGTGTTTATGAGCATAAAAACACCAACAACCTTCACCTTATTCTGTCCTTGTTATTATACCATATTTTTCCAGTAGTCTGTTCCACTTCATGGAAACCGCAACTCATCTAATCAATCCTTAATTTTATTATTTCTACGAAAAATTTTATATGAATGGAATCTCCAAAAAACCTAGGAGACCGCTCAAAATTCGACATATTCATAAGTTCATTTTTATTATCCAATGAGTAAGGCCACAAGTTGGTTCCACTTTCACGGATTCGATTAATAGTAAAGACACCTGTAAATTGTTACAAAGTCGACTCTAACTAACGGTTTGTTTTCAGTGCGTTACACTTTATAGCTATTGATGCCGAATCCTGGACACATAGCTAGATCATAAATCATTCAGTGAGCTTTTGAAATTAATTCCCCACTCCAAAGTAGGTACCAAGTCCAGAAGGAGTTGACCTCATCATGGGCTTGGTCGAAATAAGGATGAGGATGACGGCTTACATCCATCAGAAGGGAATAAGATGTTTGATAGGATATGACCTATCGCCAAGTAACAAAAACACATAGTAAGCAGTTATAACACATAAAATTACACCTCTAATCACCGAAGGATTAGACAGAAGTGTACCTAATAGAACACGCATAGTGATAACCGCTTACTGGTACATACAAATAAGCCCCACGTCTTAACGCCAATAAAAAATCCGCGAAAACTTGTCTTTAACGGCTTACTGAATTGTTTTAAGAACGTGTTCTACTCAAACCTGTGGCGGGTATCCAACCGGTTGTCCTTGACAGTCTGATCTAATTCGCACCACCACGTGCGGTGCCGTGAACGTATGCGTACAATTAATAGGTAGGTAACAGATTGAAAGGCTCAGTAGATAGTCACCAACTTTGGTTATCAGCTTAGGTTTCCCATGCCCCGTCAAATTACATCCGCTTTGAGACGGCCACCGGCCATTCTGAAAATTATATTGGCGCTTCTAAATGAACCGCCAAACTGGAAAACAAACTAACTGGAAATAAGAGCCAAAAGTTCGAAAAAGTAGAAAATTATGTAAGATAAGGTAAAACTAATATAAATAATATCACGAATTATGATGTCACAGTATTAAACACAGAAGTAAGGAGTCAATTAACTATGCTAACTTGCGTCAGTAGTCTATAATGTTCTTTCAATGAATGACTTCAGCTACCAAGTGTTGGGCTTGTCCCGCAGAGCACAAAAAGTGACTAATCTACAGAATAACTATTTAACAAGTACTCAGGCAAAACCACAAACAGACATTTGATGATTATAATAAACACGTACTTACTGAACTCACGTTTCGCACTGCATGGAAATTGACCACATGTGAGGTCAATTTCGATTGTGTCTCATTTCTTTTTTGAACCCTGCAAAGGTCAGGTAGTTCAGAATTTTGTAACTGCTATGTGTTTAATAATTCGAATCATAATTTCAATTCAGTATTCCACCTTTAGTGACCTCAGCATTCGTCGCCACTTTGTGTTGATCACACAAACATTTTTTTTCTTTTTTTTCCAAATATTCTTCTTTTTGATCTACAAAAAAAAAACAAATCAACAACATCTGCCTTGCCTTTTCCCAATTATGTTGGGGTCGGCTTCCAGTCTAACCGAATGCAGCTGAATACCAGTATTTTACATGGAGCGACTGCCTATCTGACCTCCACAACCCAGTTAGTACTGGATAATACGATACCCCTTGGCAAGACTGGTTGTCAGACTTTTCGGGCCACTGACTACCTAACGACTGTCAAAGATCTACAAATGACAGCCGAGGCACGGAGGAAACTCGGTATGTAATGGGTGGTCACCCATCCACAGACCAACCTAGGCAAGCACGGCTTAACCTAAAGATCGACCCGAGCGGCTGTTATTATTTATACACGAGCTCCTAAAAAAAACAAATAGAAATTCTAATATTTCGTATTTCAATAGCCTTTATAATAATTATTATACCGGTAACTATCTTCTAATATATCTGTCTTTTGTTTTTCAGATGGGCCAGTAAAGGATGAGTGCAGACTGTTTAGTTTTCCTTCCAACCAACATATATATTCCTATTGTATTATTCGGCTTGTTCAATCATTTGATGAATAAAATGAACGAAAGAATAACTTAAGAAATGATAATTCTATTTGCTAGAATAGGTCTAACATATTGCACAGTGATAAGAACTTATTTTTTACGTCACACCTTATACGACGCTCCGGCCATGGAAATCAATATAATAATGACCAACCGGTATTCAAAACAACAACAATATTAGAAGGAAATGCTCCTAAAATGGTAATGTTCACGTTTCAACCAGTAATTAAAAGTTGCGTACCTAGTAATAACTATGTAAACAAGACTAATAGGTTTATTTAAAATTGCTGTTATACGTTACAAACTATAAGTTCCTTTAACAAAAAGGTAAATTATATGCAGTGGAATGTCCGTGCAAGCTTATCGTTTATGATAAATGAACCGGTAAGGCGGGTATTTTAGAAATGTACTAAAATATTACGCTGCTGCTTACGATTGCTGATGAGATTAGAATAAATTATAATTATTTTATTATTATTTAGTTGCGTTGGAAGGCCTCCCACTAGGTGGACCGATGGTCTGGTGAAGGTTGCGGGTATCTACTGGATGCGAGTCGCACGGGACCGGTCAATGTGGCGACACTTGGGGGAGGCCTATGTCCAGCAGTGGATATCTTTCGGCTGAAATGATGAAAATTATTTTAAAGACTTCTCCATTGATAAATAGCCTGAAAACACCTAAAATCTATATTGGCCCAGGTACTGTTAAGCCAGCGATAGCGACCCCGCTAGGGGCCAACTTTTAAGTCATACGTCATCCTCATTATTAAGATAAATATTTAATGTTCTGATTATACCTGACGAATGCTGTAACAGTTCACTGGTGCTCATCTTCAAAAACAAAGGTGATGTGCTGAAGTGCAATAACTATAGAGGATTAAAGCTAATGTCAATGGTCTATGAAAGCATGGAAGAAAATTATTGAAAGGCGACTGAGAGAAGAGAGCGAGATTTCATTTGGCCTGCAACCTTTGTATTCAATAAATAGGGTAATTTGTAATAAACTAACACTAGCGACCCGCCCTGGCTTTGCACGGGTGAGATTTACTAATGAAGTATTTAAAAATGACCTATTTTTCATACTAACCTTGTCCCGAACATAACAAAAAAACAGCGAAATCTGTAGAGCCGAATCAAGTGAAGCTCCATTATAAATGTAGCAATTCATTTTTATTTATATAGATAGTTATACATTTTTTTATATTTAAATATCTCGGCTCCGATGCAAATAATTGTTCATAATAAAATGAATGTCTTACTGTGTCTTTCTAATGAAATACTTTCCATTAGTGGCCGCAGACTTAAAATATCATACCACTTTTACCCAAACCCCTTTACATTATGATCATTCATATGTCTTAAGGGGTTTAACAATACTTTAACGCTCATGCGTTAAAGTATTGTTATTATATTGTTTGGTGCTAAGGAACCGTGTGTATGCGACTACTACTCGCACTCGGCCGGTTTTTTTAAATTATTTAATTTTGGAATTATTCAATGCTTCTAGTTGACTTCAAGAGAATGAGATTTATAAATAATAAGAAGTATATAAATCAATAATCTCAAAAAAAAGAAAATTCTGGCATCTAAGTCAACATTTTGATGATTATCTTTTTTCAAAAACCAATGAATATAATAAAAATAAAGTTTATTTCGGAACAAAAACATAAGACTAGGTACAACAAGTAAAACAATGGTAGCTGCAAAAGGATAATGAAACAAACCTTACACGACTGTTCTCGGGATAAGACTTTAACGCATTACGACAAAATTTTTACACTAAGTGTAACAAACAGACAAAAATTATAATGAAGTTTTTTTGTTATAAGAACCGTAAACAAGGAAAAGGAAAGGAAGGGACACCGACGCTAAAACGGTTAACGCTTGAATTTTTTCATCTGTAATTTAAAAAAGAAACAGCAGGTCCATACATTTTGACCGTATAGACATTGCAGCTTTGTAGGAAATAGCTGTTTTTTGTAGTAAATAACCGACGAAAAATTACTATGTAAACCGTTTGTTCACGAAAATTCCTGACTTTCATGACAATTCACATCAGCCTGCCGATTCAAATGATGAATGTGTCAAAACCTTGTCGTGCTTAACGGTTAGTAAACTTGTTCCATTCATTTTCATAATACGGAGAAATATAAAGCGGCAAATATAAAACCAACCGCACTGGCACAAAGACCTACGTTGTTCTAGTGATTCAGAGGTGGAAGAAATTCCCAGCATTACGGCCATACTTCCTGGCGACCTTCTACTTCCATACCTAATTAAACAACTAATTAGAACAAATCCACTTTAATACTTTTTAGAGCAATTCGCAGTACCGAAGGCAAAAAATGCGTGACAATTTTTTGTGGGTTTTTTTCACCAATGTTGATGGTTTTTATTGTCTATTGATGAGTAACAGGCTTTTTTGCTGACCCAAATATAGTCAGCTATAGAATAGAACATTCTACTGGTAATAGATATCAAACTGTTCGAAGCCAACTTTCTTCGAGCATTGATCAATGGCTAGATTCATAAAATCTGTCATAAAATTTGAATTTTGATCCATTCTTAAGTATTTCGACTAATAAAAGACAGATTATAATCAGTAAGGGTGATACAGTACCAACGTGCTTGTGACAGACAGACAATGAACCACACCTATGTTGACCTCAGAGATAGCTCGTGGAAGCGTTAGGCGCCTAGACAGCGTGAGTAGACTACGAATCCAGTGATACATTTTATTGTATAGTCCAGGGTAAGTAAAACCTGGTAGTCATCATAATAGGCCTCACTATCTCGTGTTTTTTACGCTTGTGTACATCATCATAGGCCTAGGCTTCCCCCAATATATGAATAAGTTTGTAAGGGTCTTCATGCAGTCTAACCCGATGCAGCTTAATATTAGTATTAAACGTGGCGACGGCGTGGCGTGGCGTGGGCGACTGCCTATCTGACAATACACATCCCAGCAACTGGATAACACTATACCCACTGGCAGACTGGTTGTCAGATTTTCAGGCCTTCTCACTCGGATAATAACTGTACAAAATCTCCGTATGACAGCGAGGATCTACGTCTCAACATGCTTAGCGGAACTGAAGGATCTTAGTGTGATATGAATGGTTAGGTGTTACCCCTCCAAGGACCGTCCGGGGTAAGCTTAGCTCAAGGTACTTATATATAGTTAACAATGTTCAAGTACATACTAATTAATCCATAAGATTAGCTAATCATTACCTTTGTTTAGCCAACAACACATTCAAGATGATTTTATCACGCAATCCATTTTTTGCGTAGTTACTTTAAAGGAAATAATTAAGTAAATAATTGGGCTTATAATGCGAATAAGGACTCCGACAGATTCGCGTTATTATTATTTTATTTCCGCAGTGTCACAGTCTTACCAAAGGGTATCGTATTACCCAGTGCTAACTGGGTTGTGGAGGTCAGACAGGCAGTCGCTCCATGTAAAATATTGATATTCAGCTGCATCCAGTTAGACTTGACGCTTTCCGAGGTTTGACTGACGAGTCAGGTAGTGTTTATGGGGTTTTTCATCAGGAATTACTCAGTAGTAACCCGGAGTCTGAATTTTGACCTAGTTGATGGCAACAGTTACCTATTTAAACACATCTGACGAGTGGGCCTAAAACTTCACCTAATTCTTCGGGGATTACCAGGTGTGATGTTACAATATATAAGTCAAAAAAAGAAACTTCATCTGCGGAACTCTCCTCATAACAAGCGAGTGTTACGAATTGTACCGTTATAGGTTGCGCACTGTACCCAAAGCTCGGCTCTCTTTGGTCAGTGGTGTCGTGCACGAATATGAACTGGTACTTAACAGGCGAATGCTCCTGGTGAGGAAGCGCTTTAAGAATAACGATTATATAACACAGAGTCTTCTGATCCCGATCCCTAAGACTTAACACATCATCTATCTTCTTCTTCTTCTTTTTATATAAAACAAAGTCGGGTTTATTCGAACACATAACTCGAGAACGGCTGGATTGATTTTCGTGGTTTTTGATTTGTTGTATTTGTCTCCGTCCGAATAGCAGAATAACTATTAAAACATTGGAAAAATTGATGAAAAAAAAAAAAAATCAGTTTCGCATACAAAATGTTCATGGGTTTCGTTACTGTCAAACATTTAATGTTGTAGGGTAGGTAGGTAGGTAGATAGGCAGTTGGTAGGGCAGGTAGATAGGTATGTAGGTAGGGTAGGAAAAGGTGCATTGCAACGCATGCCGGGCACAGCTAGTATCTATGTAAATCTACTCGACATCTAAACGACTTTTTGTTAGTCTACAATCCATAATTAACAACAATACATTAGAATAAAGCGTCTTAGCGTTCCTTTGCGCCTATCAATCATAATCAAGTTAATTATTAATGTTCCCTTACGTCATATTCAAACATTATTATTATTCAATATCGCTCATATAATAATAATACATAATAATTACATAAAGCTTTATTGAACTTGACCGAATGGCCATTAAATCGAACGTACCCATACAACTAACGGATAATGAAGGACAAACGTATAAAAACTTAGTACTAACGTATGGACTTGTGTTCGCGGACGACACGGCCATTTATTACACTGGCCCCTGTCAGGACACTGTCGCTCGTACCCACCCAGCCGCAGCCAACGTCTTCGGTACATCCTGATTAGAGTTAGGCGGTTCTATTCTCTAAACCGCGTATCAATACCCTCTCCTCAGACCGATCACTATTTACGGCAAGCCTATCCCTTGTGAGAAGCGAGCCAGGTGTGAGCCACGACCACCACTAATTGTCCTTCGGGGCACATTAGAAGCAGTTCGTGACCGAGTTGCTTTTGCCATTGGTTGGCTTCATTTCATTTTAACGGCAAACAGGTAGTTGTCAGTCAAGTGCAAGTTGCGTCTATATACCACGGTAATCCCATCATGACAAACGCCTCTGTAGTATTCGCCCACTCCAAGCCCCGCTATATCGTACGTAAAGTCACAGGAGCCCCCTTGTAAGGCCGCAATCACAGTCTACACTTCTTCAGTTCATGAAACACCTTTCCAAGCGCTTCTTCGACCAGGGCAAAGCCTCATCACTACCGATAACGCTATCACCCTCCACCAGGAGATCAGTAGCGAAATTTACTAGCACTATACATAAATACAGACACAAACCGCCGTCATTACGTCCTCGCCGTCGAGGCCCGTCGCGAAGTCTCGGTCCTTGCTCGAGCTAGCTCGCGATTCTGAGCCTATAGTTTGTAAAACCGTCCCTAAATAATTATCTCGTTCCGATCCAGCCTGTCCCTTGTGTTTCCCCCTTAACGACGCAATAAGCCTAGGCTCTTATCCCACAGGGGTACTGCCCATAGATTACCAAAGTCTAAATGCAACAGCCTTTCCCTAATTATGTTTTAATCGACTTCCAGTCTAAACAGATGCAGTTAAATACTGTTTTTAACATGGGATGACTGAATGTCTTACCTCCATAACCCAGTTACTGGTTAATACGATACCCCTTGGTAAGACTGGTTGTCTGACTTTTTCTCATTGATACCTTTAACGATTGTCAAATATATACAAATGGCAGCCAGGACCAACGGCCTGGTGTGCTTTCTGACGCACGGAGAAAAGTCGGTATGTAATGTACGGTCAGCCATCTACAGACCGACCTAGGAAATAACTGCTAAATCTTGAAGATATTATTTAGCCACGAGCTCCTGCGATGAACAGTATATTCAGAATAATTGATGATCATCATTCATCATTTCAGCCGAAAGAAGTCCACTGCTGGACATATGCCACCCCCAAGAGGGGGTTTTGCCATAATCGCCACGCTTGGCAAGCGGGTTGGCGATCGCAGTACGGTTGTTATAAAAGCACAGAGAACGCTGCTGCCCGTTCTCTGGTAAGTCCCTTAGATAATTGATTGGTTGGACAATATTCTGCGGCCTAGAAAACTTATTACTCTAGGTAATCTAATCTCAATAACTAAGTCATAAAATTCTTACACGTGCTTGCAAGCTCCATTGATTGTATGACAAGTGATTTTACAATATTCCGACAGTACATTTTGTTTACAATTTTGGAGTAGTGTGAGTTTTTTTTTGCCTGTAATGTCCCGATTATAGGACAAAGGGTACTTTTCATACTTAGAAAGAATAAGCTTGATCTGCCCCCGTAGCATGACCACCGTAGACAAAGATTTCTTTGACGGAAGAATCGACAAAATGACAGATTGTGTCGACACAATGACAGATTTCTTTGCACTGTCGACGACGCTTCTTCCCCAATGCGGGTTGGTAATATCAGACCGAAGTTCACTGATGTTTTCCTATACCGTTAGTCAGCGGTGTCTGAGTACAGACTACTTAGTAATAACGCATTAATTTGAAAAACGCACACTGGTAGTTGCTGGATATAAACTCGCAAATTATGGCGTAAGAATCGGATCAGATAAAAATAAAAGATCAAACTGTTTTTTTGTTTGTGTTTCTTTTTGTATATTGTGTTTTCTAAGGAATATTTAAAAATTTAATTGATTTGTATAGGCTATAAATAAAATATAATATAAATGATATAATATAAATAAAATATAAATGAAATATAGTGATCAAACTTACAACGTAGTTTCAGTTATCTTCAATATACTGCCTATAACTGCAATTAAGTATTATTTATAATAAACTACCATCATAAACTTTTTACGAAGTACTATGACATCACCTCGGTTTACTTTGCGCCGACGCAGCGGCTCGGTAAAGTACATTAAATCAACATTAACTAAAGCAAAAAAGTTCTAGAACAATTTGTGAACAATGACACTTTGCATGACGATCACAAAATACTACAAAAGTAGTTGACAGGCAGTTGATGCTTTGTTTTTGTGCCGACAGAAAAAAAAATAGAGCTGCACTGGTTCTTGTTAATTTTCAAGGAGCGTTAATTCTGCAATTAGTTTGATTTTAAATATCGTTTGAAAATCAGGGCGTATCGTAGTAATGGAGCGTGTTGTGGGCCATTGTTGTGCCGTGTTCGTGACAGACACTCCAACCTTGTAAGTGTGACAATACCCACGATAACCCCTCTTCACTTTCTGATTTTGATTTTAATTGAGAGAGTAACGAGCTTATAAATAATTTATAATATGCTTTAGCTATACCTACTCAACTTAAGAGTACATAAGTCGGCGGCACGAACTATTTGGTAAGCGGGGTTAAAATGTATGCTACCTCATCCAACATCACGTGGGAAAGGAATAGACACGCACTGTGATGAGCAGTAAGAAGCTAGTGCGCGTACACATAAACACTCTTAAAGGCTGAGTGACGCATACATGATGATTTACAACGAAACCGAGCGCGCGAAATTTTTTATAAAGACCTTTGGGAACTTGGATATTACGAAAAATTTGTTGAATGTATCTGTTCAAATTAAATTATTTGCATTTTTGAACAACTAATCTATCGTTGTATGGTAACTATTTTGCAAGTTTCCTTTTTTTATACAATTTATTTTGGCCCAAAGATGCGTTAAAATTTGTGTTGAAATACATTTTCGACGCTCATAACTTTCAAATGTATGTTTTTTTTTTACTTTTTGTTTCCGTTCAGGACTAAATAATGATGAGACAAATTGATATCATTTTTTTATTTTGAACGTACACCATCAAACAGTGGAGTAATCGCCATACTACGTTTGTGTGTAAGTATGACCTGCTAGTTAGGTCAATTTTTATGACTGGTCATTGGTTATCAGCAGATTTATTCATTGATTGTTCGCAATTCTCACAAATACTAGAAAATTTGGAACAACAAAATAAAATAATAAAGTTATTATTCTACATCAAAAATTATTGTTTTTTTTTAATGTTATGAGATAAGATACTAATATGCCAGATACTAATATGCCAGATATCTGCCTGATATCTCGAATTAACATATAACAAACATTAGTGACGTCTACGGTCAGATACACTTTCCTTAATACATATTCTTTAGTACATTTATTACCTCCTAAAAGACTTGTTTGGCTCACCACAAAAATATGCAGACAGATGAAAAAAGGAAGTGCAACCGAGAGGTCCTCATCCAAATAGTTTTCTACCTTTTCCCAATAATCAGGTTTTCATCAAGTCTAACCAGGTGGGACGATGTTTTTTACGACTTCTATCTTATTAGAGTCTTATTAGAGTTTAAGATCTACTCAGCTGTTGCTAGGTAAACCATCAAGCCAGATGTTTTAAGATACAAATATAAACTTTAAAAAAAAAACCGGCCAAATGCGAGTCGGACTCGCATATGAAGGGTTCCGTACCATCGTAGTAGGGGAGCCCCCTTTTATTTTTATGATTTGCTGTTATATCGTCAACAGTAATACACATTCTGTGAAAATTTCAACAGTCTACCCATTACGGACACAACCCGCTGACAGACAGACGGACAGCGGAGGCTTAGTAATAGGGTCCCGTTGGTTACCCTTTCGGTACGGAACCCTCAAAATGAATCCCGTGCTTGCCTTTTTGAGAAAAGGCATCCGTGGGATTGCTTTCTACTTACATTTATTATTTGAATAGCACTTAGCCCGCGATTAGTATAGATGAGTTATTTCACATAGGATGTTCAAACCTAGTGCTATAAATAAAGACTTACTAAGATCTCCAAGCGCGGTTGATTTCAAGAATCACTGTGGTGATCTTTAAGGAAGACCGTCTGGGCCTCATTGAAATGACTCAGGAAAACATTACTACCGATAACCCTAAACACACACTGTAACGTTCAAAAACCAATATCAAAATAATTGAGAAAGGTCAGGTTTATTAAACCCAAAACTCTTAACCCTCTTGACAAACTTTTGAAATGTATAAAATCGAAATGTTTTTATGGGTAAGCCCGATACATCATCATCTTCCTGCCTTTGTCTCTTTTTCTCTCTCGTTTTCTTCTTCCATTCTCCCCTGTCAGACGCCTCGGCATCGTTTACTCCTCTTTCTTTCATATCACGGCCGACTATAAAACCTAAGCCAAAAAAGCTTATTCACCGTGTTGAGAGGGTAAAACCGATCAAGGTAAAATTATGAGTAATTTTCATGAAAATTGTAGGTTGCAGGCAAACGGGAGTGTCTGCAATTAACTACAATTAAAACTCACACGCAATTAAAATCTTAATCTCGTAGTTTATGATAAACTAGCTGAGAGAGTTGTGACAGGTCCGCGCAAAGTGTGTTAAAATCGTACTGATATTAAGTTATGAATCAACTCTCCATTAGAGGTACGGGTTTTAATCACTTAATATCACATTAATATACTAGGCAGCGTGAAATGCTGTACTGGTTAAAAAGGAGTGGGCCTGGTGGGCCATAGATAATTTCCACCAAGTTTTTTAATTTCGTTACTAAAGGCAAGTGTTACTGCCATATTCCTGATGGACGTCATCAAGCTCGTCGTTGTTTTCGTCAATGAATACTACAACAATGTAAACAAAACGAAACTATTTACATAAATATCAACGACCCCTTTTTTTGATTCTAGTTAATAAATATTAGTGACAGGCCATTACGACACTCACGACTTTAATAACACCTGGTTTAAATGCGAATGACCAGTTACAATAAAAATAATCTAAAACAGGATTTAACAAAAAATACTTGTGTTAAGATGCACAACTACATTAAAATTTAAATAAATGTTTAATAAACATTAGGTATGGTAATACAATAACTAGGTTTAAGTGGCAGACTTTTATTTATTACTACAAAAAAATACACGCAAAACATATGAAATATATATAAATATTTCATTGTGTAGTTTTATTTTTATAAATAACGTCCCGCCCCGGCTTCGCACGGGTGCAATATATATATATATTAACCTTCCTCTTGAATCACTCCATCTATTACTGAAAACCTCATCAAAATCCGTTGCGCAGTTTTAAAGATCTAAGCATACATAAGGACAGACAGCGGGAAGCGACTTTGTTTTATACTATGTAGGTATTAAGTAACAAGCATGTTGCAAGTTTTGTGTATGATTTAAAGTAACACATTGTTCAAAAGTTCACATGAGAAATGAAATCATGTCACTTAAATAGTAAAAGCTAAAGTCTACATTTTATTAAATTATAAGAGCCTTAAGGATGCAGTAACACCACAATAAGATAGCTGGTAGGACAGGATATTGTGACACAGTTTTAGGAGAAGAAACTTATGACCGACAGTAGACTCCGATAGCCCAAGTTGATTGAAGCATGCTTTAAAGATGTTGGAGCCAATCCAAGGTGACACAGGCAACATAACTGACTGGCTAGTCTTTTCACCATGGCATGAGTTATATACCTAACGCAAATAGCGCACAGTCAGTCAGTCGTCAGTCAGTTATGAATGGGCTTCGAAGCATGCAATGTAGCACAAGTAATCTCTATACTTTTAACGAATGTGAAGGAATTAGGAAGGCTTTTTGAAAATAGGAGGGGAAATAAAGTCTGTATTTGGAAATATGTATTTTATGAAATTCCATCGGGTGCAATTTTGACGACGTCGACGTTACGTATTCCACTTTTTTTCTCCTCGAAAACTGAGCCAATCAATTATTTTTGACATAATAAAATTAAGAAAGAGTACGTCTTTTCGATAGGTACCTATAATTTTTTCGAATTTGTCTGGTAGTCCTCGAATCACGGCCGTAGAAATGGGTAATTTTTGTCGGCTCGTATTTTCTTTTCTTATTAGTTGCTGAAAAAATTATTTTATGATTAATTTAATGAAAGATTGTTTATTTGATTTTATGAAAAAAAAGATTGCTCACGAGGCAAAATCGCAGCCCCTCCCTGCCCCCCCTCCCTTCTTCGAACATTCACTCGTGAAACGAACATTCGTTTGCGTGCAAATTTTTGCGTATTCTTAATAACAAATGTAATTGTATAAGTAGATATAAGTCTGTAAGTTTATCCGAAAAAATATATTTTTTCCCCTGATGAAAGTACTCAAAGTAAACTGGTTTGTTTGCTCCTCGATGAGACAGAGGCTCGCCCTCCATTACTTGGGACTTAAACTAACATAAATGTGGGTGTCAGTAGCGAAGGGTCAATTTTTGTAAGCTGGAGTAGCTTTTTGTAAGAGGTAAGCTGGAGTACATATCTTTAATGTGATTTTATTATTTGTCCATAGAATACTGACTGTGCCATTTTTCAAAGGGAACCCGGTAGGAATCTAGTTCTATGGAACCTTCGCCACTGTGGGTGTACTATTAGGTATACCTCTGTTTAAAACTTCGGGGAATACAGGCGTAATGTTGTGTTGTCAAATAGATCAGGCAGCTTAACTGGTGATCATTGTTTGAAAGTAAACGTGCAAATTGTCTGTTTGTTTGGGTGTTACTCACGCTTTCGGCCATTGAGTACGCTTCCTAGTGGCGCCGGCGCAGATCATCGCAATGGGTTATTGACCCACTTCTGATCACATACGATTCACATTCACATGGGCATTATTTTGAATATCACACGTGCTGGTTTTAAGTTATAGGTTTTGCAATCGTGTTATGTTAGATACGCCTTGTTTATTTTTCTATTGTATTTGTTTTTGTTCTTAAATATATAGCTATAACTGATAATTCGTCTAAAGATAATAGAAAAGAATACCCAACACTATCTAAACCCTAAACGGAACCCATCACATACGACTGTTGGACTGGACCCTCACCCTGTCTTCTGCTTTCCACGTCCATCCTTTTCTAGCACCGTTTTCAAGATTTTCGGTCCATCTAGCTTCATAAAAACACTGCCTGAAAAAGTATATTC
Organism: Noctua janthina; assembly: GCA_963576755.1. NCBI lineage: Eukaryota > Metazoa > Arthropoda > Insecta > Lepidoptera > Noctuidae > Noctua > Noctua janthina. Next base: position 13,123,131 of record OY755050.1, on the reverse strand, counting down.
ACTGCGCTGATATGGCAAATCCCCAGAGATTTACGTGGGGGATTTACAATATTCTTGATTCTGGGGAATCAAGACCACCGGAGATTTTGACAAATAAATAAATTTATTTTATCCATAAACTTAAACTAATTTATAAGGCGTAAGGTACAGCCCTCCACAAACTGTCAGGGTGCATTCAATTTGAATCATATTCCACCTGAATTTTTCTCCGGAAATTTTTATTTTTTTACATTTTTTTTTCAGTTACTGTTACTTTATTTTAATGTAAAATTACAATCCCCGTACGCAACACTCCGTTCATGTAAATAATACAGCTAAAATAAAAAGTTCTGCCACGGTAACGATACATTGCGTATGAGTAAATAAAGCAAATCAAATTTATTACATTCTCACCCCATCAGTTTGTGGAGGGCTGTCTTTTTCTCCTCTTCTTCTTCGTGTCGATGATTCCCATAGTTATTAAATTAAATTGTGTCGACCAGAAGTCAACCACATCGACGGCGTTGGAAGTGGCTTCGGACAGGCCCCTTACTTAAAGTACAGGTGAAGTTGCACAAAGAGCAGGTCCGGAGGTGGGCCATGGTTTGATATGAGACTCCACAGTCGGACTCGTCTTTCGGAATACCCCCACCTGACCAAGTTGTTGTGTTGTTACTGCAGCGGCCCCCCTGGCTTTGAAGTCGGTTTAGAGTCTTCCAGGTGGGCCATGGCTATTAGTGAGAGCTTTTCTGCCGGCTCAGCGTAGTGAGTAGGAGGCGGATGTCTGAGGCGCCACAACTTATTCCGAGCTTCACTAACCCTATTATTGTCGATTAAACGAACTAAAGAAGCTGTTCCGACTATCCAGCCTGTCTCGCGGTGTCTCCGCATTGTGAAGAGGGTGATGCTTGTCTGTCTCTTGTTTATATTTTTCAGATGAGCAAGCAACCTCTCTTCGAACCCCAGGGATAACCACTCCTGCGAGCGGGTATAAAGCAGATAGTGGTGTTGGTTTTAGGCAGCCAATGATAATTATGTGGCACTTAATGAAACCCCTCGGGCATGACCGGATCGATGCCACACTGTGCATGCAAATTCGTCGGCCGAGAGGCAGAGAGCAATGCCAGAACTCCGGAGGACATGTGCGTAGGCGCCCCAGGAACATAAAACTTGGAGTACTGTTCGCAATTTTTTACTTTATCATTTTTATAATAGCTTCAGTGTAAAACGTGCTATGTTATAAGTAATACAGAATTTTGCTTACACATTAATTTAGTACCCAGTAATAATGAATTGCCCAGTTCTCATTCGTATAAATCTTATTTCAGTTTTTACTTAGGTACTACAGCTAAAGACTCTTCCTTTCAGACATCTGATTTTCGTTATCATTTTCAAAATAACTTTGTCGGGCTCCCCCTTCTTCGGTATTGAATAAAAAATAAAAATCTTAATGTCTTCTGTGTTGCATTAACTTAAGTATAATCGAAGTCAGCCCCAACACCCACACAAGCAGACCTAGACAAATAATTAATGTTTTGTTTCAACAATAATAGCACGGAACACTAAAAAATATTATGCATGTTTTTCTATGGGCGTTATTTCTGTAGATACCTAGGTAACCGGCAATACAAATCATAAATAAAATATAATTGCAAACAATCATGAAGTACTATAATAACATTTGTATTGCATAGTTATAGTAACATGAATTATTGATGAATGATACTGACCTTGGCAAGTCACACCACGTCCATTTAATTGTCAAACAGGAGTAAAATAATCAGGAAGAAATATTACCCCCAATAACCTCTTTGGAACGAAATCTTCGAGTAACGGAAGGAAGTTCTAAGGATATTTAAACCCTATGAAAAGCTTGGAATTGCCTTAATTCATCATCCTCGTTTCAAGCCGGGAGGCCGGGAGTAATCCACTGCCATACATAGCCATTGCCTCATCAAGCGCTTTATCATCTCACATCGACGGGCCAGGTACATTTCCAATGAATTGTTAATTTATTGCTAAGCACTCAAAATCATTTCAGAAACTCTGTAACTGGCACCACTTTTAAACTTCCTCTAATTTCTTACTTTGTCCATGCTTGTCACTCTACAAGTCTACACATTCATATCCAGCTCCTCATCTCCGCTACATGCAACCTTCTTTTTGAAGAGGAAGGGGGTTTTTGAAGGGAACTAATTCCAGACGAAAGCTTTAGTTCACATTCATAAAAGTACATCGAAGTCGTGTGATTTTCCTGTTGCAGGGAAAATCATTTTAAAATAAATGACGAACTGTTTACCCTAAATAGTTCAAAGAACTAATTCTGAATAAACAGAACCCATTCACATAGTGTGTTTACATAACCAATCGACAAACGATTAGAATTTATTGTAAGAACTGGTTCCAGCCTAAGAAATAAACATATGGCTGTGACTATTTACTGGCCAACTTATGTTATGACGAAAGATTTATAACTTTATTGGCATGCCAACTCTATCCACAACTAAATTGGTCCGTTTTGTTTGTTTTAAAAATTCGTATAACTGTTTCATTAAACACGTTCAGAATATAAGTTTAATTTTAGATAGAAGGTCAACAAGAAGTGCCAGTGATATGGCCATAGGTTGGCTATTTAAACGAACCTAGTTTACTCACTTAAGGCATCAGCCGCGAACCGGACTTGTGAGCTCCGACTTCCGTAAGGAATTATGTTCTTATATTACTAGTTATAGTTAAATAAAATACCTATAACATTGATATGAGAAAAAAGACACGACCTAGACACATTAGTCATATTGTATGTCACCGCAATGCTACATACGAACCAGCTGCGAATGGTCAAGACAAAGATAATAATCACTGGTTTATCAAATCTAATCCAGCTTGTTCAACCTTGACCCTGCGAATTTTTATGTTTATTTCTGCTAATGACATAAAGTGTTTTACCAATGTAATATATTATGATTTTACCTTTGATAAAATGTATCTCGTATTCGCTGTGCTTGCTATAGTTGATACTTTGCTAGTTTTGTTACGAAATAGATTTTGTTTCGTCGATATGTTGAAGGATGTTTATATTTCAAGTATTCAAATTCTGATAGCCAAACAAACTTTTCAGACATCGGTAATGAGTTTGTTTTGCTTTCCAGCATAGGCCTCACAAAGAAAATAGGTAATAAATAATATAGGTAATATAAAATATTGTATTTAAAGGGTGTCCGGTGGCAAAGTTAGGATTTAAATTTCGAACTGTGCTTATACCATAGAGCGGAGGGGCGAGTGGGGTCATTCGTGAGGGTTATTTAATCACAATGTCGCAGTTGACTGGTGAACAACTGCGTCCGCAATCGAAGCGTTTTCAAGGAAAAATAACTGAAAGTAAACATCGTTAGGGAAATAAACAAAAATCCGCGATCACTTCTCCAGCGCGTTGCGCGGAATACGGTCTACAGATCCCAGGAGTGTGTACGATGCGACAGGGAACATTGAGACGGAATATTTTTAAAACTAAAAACCGCATTCATGTTCTATAAAGAGCAAGTTTAATTAACTTTAATAACTATATTGTAGTTTTATTTTAATTTAATTTTGAAATCCTAATTCGAACACTGGACACCCTGTTTCTGGGATCTACATCTGCCAACAAACAGCTTTACAGTTTGGCAGAAGTAACATTTTTTGTTATGCTTAGGAGGTCACCACGAAAAGACTCTTGTTCATTTTTTTTTATTCAAGACTCTTCCAAAGTCTCCCCCAGACTCTTCCACAGTCCTCTGTCGCGAGCTTTCCTTCTCCATGTCGCACCTGCTGTCAATTTCAGGTCATCCTCTCCACGCACTGGTCTTCCTCTTTTCATGTATATCGTTACTATATTTAACGATACTAATTCCAGAAAATATCGTTAAATATAGTAAAGTTCCTATTAAAACGTTCAGTCAATCTAAAATGTAGTTCACGTATCACCTTTTTTTCTTATCCCTGTCCCCATATTTTGGCTCTTTTAATACAGGGAATCCTAGTATAAGAGCCAGAGCTACACTGATGTTTGAACAATCACCTGTTAATAAAGATTTTTTTTTTTTCATAATGGGAGCCATTTGTGTACCACTGAAGGGCAAAAGCCTTCCATCCCTCGTGGAAGCTACTTATCCCTATCCAGGGTCATACGACAATCTTTGTGAAAGGAGTCGAGTTCGTCCCGCCATCTCCTTCTGGGCCTGCCGCGTTGCCGTTTACTGCTGTTAAGGATCCATTTTGTGGTTAATTTAGCTCATAGTTCCTCCGGCATGCCACAGATGTGGCTAGCCCAGATCCATTTGAGCTTGGCAGCTGTGTGACCTACGTTGACAATTTGAGTTTGGGAACAGTTCGTTATAAGATCAGTAAGTTTCACTTCAAGGATACTCCGGTCCCTATAAACATGTCGTGGACAAGTCGCAATAGCTTTCAAAGAGATTGGTATCTCTACAGCGACTTCAACAAGGTTGGAATAAGTTTTTCGATAGTATTGTTAGGTTTTTTAGGACTGCCCAGTTGGTCTAGTGGTTGCAAGCGCGCCTGCTGAATACGAGGTCCTGGGTTCGATTCCCAGGTCGGGCAAAGTGTTATTGGGTTTTTTCATAAGGAATTTCTCAGTAGCAGCCACGGAGTCTGGATTATTATGAGCCCGGTTGACGGCAATAGGCTCGCCTCCTATTACATGGGACTTAAAACATAACTGGCGAAATATGGCTGCACTATTAGGTACACGTCTGCCTAACCATTCTGGGATTACAGGCGTGATTTTATGTTATGTATTAGGTTTTTTATCGGCAGCTTAAATTAATCCGATTTTTTTACTTTTTGATCTTCTGTTATAATACCTGACAGAATAGCCATTTGTGTAGTCCCTTGAACATTTGATCAGTCATCCGAGAACGCGAACTTTCACAGTTATTTTGACCTCTGACATAAACCTATTATAAGGAGAACAAAGGTCACTATTCTGCAAAATAACAATGGAAAGACTCCTACATAAACAACTTTTGTAGTAAGTATGCCCCGACTGCACAACTGGACAGGAAATATTGCTACATCCTCACAAATTTTTACTTTTACAAAAATGTATATTCACTGGTAAAAGCACTGAGTACGCTGTCTTTGAGCTTATAAGAAGGAAATAAAGACTACATATCAGATTTTTAGAGAAGGAATATACATTTTTAGGAAGTTCTTAAGCTTACCGGTTTTAATTTGATGCCTGCAACCACAGGATCTCCTTTTGTGCTTCCTATTTGAGTCCTGCATTGCGTATTATGTTTTCTTCAAAAAATAAGCAAACCACAAAAACACGTTTCTATGCATTAGAATTATCTACTGATTATACGTAGATAATACAAAATCTTCTACTGATAAAACTGGCTCGCAAATCTCCTAAAAAGGTAGAATCTTCGTATGACATTTCCTCATAAAATATTTAATCAGTTATTAAACCGGAATGTTTGCAAAAATGTTCGGTCATCGAGTTTTCACTTTTTTTTTTTGTTTGTCACCCCAGTTGGTGCACTAGACAGAAGAGTCAATGGGAAAGAACTCGATTTACTGTAGACTTCATTCTCCCCGAACCCCAGATGACAAAGCAGATTAAAAGCTAATAGGTAACACTGGACCATGGCGGCAGTTCATTACTTGCAGGCTAATACGATCTAAAAACAATTTCAAGCTCGTTAACAACATTACGAGTGAAAACATGTCACATCCCTGCCGTCAGATCCTTTTAATACAGCAGTCATCTTCTATCTCCATTTTCCAAGTCTTTAGGTACACGTTAGCAAATGATTATTGTCGTGTTCTTATTTTGAATCTTGCAAACGTAGGGCAATAGATTTGAAAAACTTGTTGTTCTGGTGGCCTACTTAATTTGAAACATGTGTTTTAATTCTGGAAATATTACAATTTGAAACATGCAATTTACTTTGCTTGGCGTGAATGTAGAGAAGAGTTTAGGAAAGAGCCAGGCTTTGACAGAGCCGGCTGTTGTATTTAGGTAGGACGGGAGTACCTAATATGACATCAAAGTCACAGACTTATAACCAATCTCTAAAAATTACTGACAAGAAGACACGAGCAGCAATTCATCATAAGTATAACTACACGTGCAACTACGTTTCGAAACGCGGTAAACATCAAAAACTTACCGGTGTCCACGCTGATTACTTAGTCACTATTGTTTGAATTCCATAAAGGAAAAACACAAGGATTTCTATGAACGTAATAATATGCGTCAACCACGTCAGTTTACCCGATCCCCTTTATTTAATTATAAACAATCACTTTTCCCAGGCCGAGAACTTTCCTTAGAAATCGTTGACTGAAAACAATCGATATGGATTCAATAATTACAGCATTCATCATTCGTTGCGTTTTCTGCATATTTCATTGCCGTCGAAACCTTGCAAATACGGTTAGATACAAAAATAATAATAGTTCTACCAGGAAAAATTCTAAAGAGGCCATCTATCAATCAATTAATCCACTTCTTCACAGTAATTAGGTGACTGATACAGGTCATAATAAACCGGAACCTATTGAATATAACTAACTTCCTACCATAAGCTTCACAGATGAAGACTTCTAACTATGTTACTATTGATTGTTTAGAAACAAATAACAGGAAACTAGAATACATTGTTAGTTGGTGAGAGATTATCAAATCAAATGTATTCTGAATCTAACCTAACGTTATAAAAAGGCAAAATTGTGTGTTTTTTATGTTTGTAAAAGGTAATCTCTGAAAGTACTGATGCAATTAAAACTACTTCCATCGGTACAAAACAACACTGTTGCCGTGAGATACGATGTTTTATGTTAAACAACACTAGTGTTAAAATAAAAACACTGTCCATTGCCTATACCAGTAGATACATTCAAACTGTTACTATGAACATGCGGCTGACTGTAACAATATCAATAACATTCTACAATAAGTACGTTCCTCCCATTGTCCTTAAGGCAACGATAAATGTTCATTGATCTTGCCGTAATTAAAATCCTTGAATATTGTATACTTGCTGTTTTTACGATATATTATAAACATAAATTACGAGGCACTAAAACAAAGTGCAGGAACAATTTGTCAAATAAATCGCAGTGCAATGTTTTATTTTACAAATGGTCTGAAAAACCTAAAAACTCTGGTGGGTCGAGGCAGCGACAATTAGCACATCGCTGTATTGTTTTGACGTGTTACTAGCTGTTTGGGTTTATAGGAACCATCGTCTTACTCAAAATAGGTACATAATCATATTAAAACAACTTGAGTACCTGCTCGTGTTCCAGTTGAGTGACCCCGCGTCTAACATCTTCAATATGGAATACCCTGACGTAAAATCGCATCATTTAATCACATGTCGTAATTTGTACTTTCGCGGCAGAGCCAGTCCACTTGCCGATGACGTACTAATGACGTGTTTATCGCTATTTTACCTCAGTATACCGTACGGATCAGTTAACCGGGCGCGGAGGGATTCCCCAAACGAGCTCTAAGCCTTAACTTTCTGTTCGTTCTTTTTACCCACATGCACGCCATAACATGCAACGTGGGAAAACCAAAAGAAGATGGGAACATAAATGATATTTACTTTTTAAGTTTGTAATAGTTACTTCGATTTTCACACCCAACAAAGAGACACATTAAAGACAAAGGTTACGCACATAATAAAAATAAAGAACGAATGCAATCATAATTATGTACTTCCGTTACTTAAACAAGTGCCTCTAAAGTTGGCGAAGTTGAATAAAGCGAATGATCACGTAGGCACTGTTGATGAAACCAGCGAATTGTGATATAACCGAGCGTGTGCACACTTGCACAGTGATGCCCTACCTGCACCAAAATAAGGACATTGAACCGAGACGAAATAAAGCTATGTATAAATCAGGAATACCTCACGGTTTGTGTACTTTTATGTTTACATCGCATTCTTTTACATGCAGATGGCGTCAGTCTCTAGACCTACCCTAATGAAACAATCTGCCCGAAACTTCATGTCACACTTAAAACCAGAACAAAAAACAACCTCGTGAGGAAACCAGAACATGAGATACATGTGCGTCACACTGAAATGATGAACAAATACATCATTTAGCACAAACAAATTGCAAATATTTGGACAGTTCATCATAATGGTGATTTATTCATTCGTTCACTTTAATCGATCGGTTTTAACGTCACAACTGATAGATTGGAAAAACGAATCGATTTTGGGAAAAAAAAAACGTAATATTTATTAGAATGACCGGTATCCGATGCGGCCTTCTAATTATAATAATCGATATGATGTGACGTAAAGGCATGTTTTGGCATTGGTTGATGTCGCATAACGTGTGTCACTTAATGGTGGCAATAGTCAAATAACGTGGTTTTTGTGAATTACCTCGCGATGGACTGTTCGAGTTTGCGGTCAGACTCGATGACTCTCCCATTGAACACTCTGATTGGATTGTGTTGTTGCCTACATAGCTTCTTCTCACTATAATATTATTAACATGATGATGCGACGATTTATTGAACTAATGTTTTTATTTCGCGGTAATGACAATACATAAAATGTTCGGAAAAATTATGCTCGTAAAGAAGTGCACGTGTGGACCAATGTTATATTTGAGATGCATTATTAAACAAAAATGCGTTTTTGCATAAACGTATGATATTCAAACTGTTTTGTTCTCTTTAAAACCGCTTATCACTTTTGCTGTCGAATGTACGATTGTTCGATTCTTGTATTTTCAGCAGATTGATAAAAGTAAAGAATGATGTAATGGAATGCCGTAATTTTAGCTGAAGCGGGGCAAGGAGAGCTATTTTTCTTTGTAACTGCAATAATTGGGCTGTTTTTTGAACAAACTGTTGATAATATCTCTATGAATCTATGCTATACCAATGATATTCGGACATAATGATAGGGAAACTACTGAACATGGGGTCCTGTGTACGATTCCCAGGTCAGGCAAAGTGTTATTGGAGTTTTCTATCAGGAATTTCTCGATAGCAGCCACGGGTTCAAGATTTGTGCTGCGAAAATGTTGATGGCAATAGGATCGACCTCTAATACTGGGTATACTATTAGGTACACATCAGAATAACCCTTCAGGGATTCCAGGCGTGATGTGACACTATGTTGATAGAAACAGAATATTAGATTATAAAGAAAAAAAATAAGTAAAAACTGTACCAAATTGTACAAGAGATAAGTTATACAAAGCCAATTAAATATTTTCGCTAATAACTAAACAAATCGGACCTAAGTAGACACGACTCTGTCTTTAAAAGCAGTTATAACAAGAATATAATCTACCTGGACCATGTACCTTTTTACATTTAATTGCTAAAAATATTACAGTATAAATACAGTCAGTTATACTTCAATGAATACGCTAACATTAGTAATATCACTCTTACTACTGCTACGAAAAGCAGAGTTGCTGTCAATGTCAGATATGCTATGTTACCACTGATGTGGTGTTTTGTGTACATCTTCTCTGTAAATAAACTGGTATGTTCCTTAGTGAAATCTTTTATTTACGTGATTAATTTCGCGTGTTTTGTTTCAATGTCATTAATGCAAAAAAGAAAGGCAACATTATAAAGTAAATATGTACATTTACACCGGTACCTACCCAGTACCTACCACATGGCCTTGTACATAATGTAATGTAAATCATAGCAAATTAAGTAAATAAATTAACACTAAAAATAAATGTTTGTACTTACTCGTTATTTTTTTATTCACTATGGTTTTGTTTAATTATCCTGATCGTAATGGGTTATGTCACTTTGCCTATTGAAAAAAAGCAATTAAAAGATTATCAAAGCTCCAAAATTATAGGAAAACATTAAATATTATTCGTTTTTTAGTATATGGAAAAAGGTATTGTTTTACTTCAGTTTAAAACTGAAGCAACTATATATCACGATTGAAACTAAATTAGTCGCCAATAAATATACAGATACACACATACACACAGTCGCTTTCATAGTAACAATAACAAAAGATCGCTTTAGATAGTTTATCAAACATTTGAACCAGTAGAAAATTATCGTAGAACCATGTGCCGGTAACCTATGCGCCTATTAAATGGTAATTATAAAAATTCATCTCGTACGATAAGGCAACCACAATGTTATCTTCAGCATAATATCTTATCAGTGACGAAACACTGCACATTACTCTTAACATTTGGTTTTCAACAACTCATAAAAACTCGAAAAACTATTGCAGAAACTTCGAGTAGCAATTGGACAATGATTCCCGAAGGGATAAGCGTAGCAGCCCGTAGGCCGTAGCAAATTGGGGTCTACGAAGTGCTACGCGCGTCACAGGTAAAACCGATCTATCACAGACTAGAGTAGAGAGATAATGGTTTCTGGAAATTCTGTTGACTAATAAAATATAGGTTATTAATCTTTGTCCTCACCGTAGGCGTCGTGTGGTTTGAAAAAAAATTATTTTTTTTTAATCATGGCTTTGCGATAATAGGGTCAATTGTCATCGCCAGGCACAAATCCAGGTTTTGGACAGCTACTGGAAATAATCTTAATGGGAAAACCCAATTATTCTATGCCCCGATCTGGGAAACGAACCCAGGATTTCCAGCTCAGCTATTTTCAAATAAAGTTCAGGTAATTAACGCCTCTAATTAATTAAAATAGTTTTATTACAACATCTTTTTTATTATTTTTATGCGAATATCAGAATATCTGCAAAAAATTCTAATCGCCCTAATATACAAGTAAATGCCACTCCAAACGACTGCCGAAAATATATTAATATTTTTATGATACAGATTTTATCGTACATTATTATTTACTTAACATAACTATAACGTCACAGTTATTTATTTTAATAGTTACAGCGGTTTACTTCCGAGTTAATAAGGCCATTTCCGAACAAGGATCTAAGGTATGGAAATAAGGACATAATTTGGAAGCGATCGATTTTTAAAAAGAAATGTGGATGATCAGAAACTATGTGGTTGACTGGATGCTGAGTAGACGGACCTGATGATGCAGGATTAGGGCCGGGGGATGCCGGCGAGTCGACGGCAGGCGGCGGGGGGCGCGGGCGCCGCGCGGGACGCGGATCATGACGCATGCGCGACGAAAGGCGCTGCGGGGTGGGAGGCGTGCGCCTAACACTATTTAAACTGTTCTTACGAACGGTCATCATGCATTGGTCCGTTTGCAATCCAAAGTTTAGTTAGCTATAGTAATACGACAGCTCGAGTCGCAGACAGACAGGCACAGAAGCCCGTGGTCGAGACAAAAAAGCTCTCGCAGACAATACGCTAGCTAACCGCGCAGTGAACCCCTCGTTCAGGCCCTTCAAATACCAGTGGTGTGTCGTGAGAAGATAAGAAAAAAGCCATGGCCGTCGCAGCTGCCCAGAAGAACCGCGAGATGTTCGCCATCAAGAAGTCCTACAGCATCGAGGTGAGGAGCTGCAGCACCTGCACGCGCACAGCGCGTTGCCAGCTCGTTCTATACTCATACTCATCACACGCACCATTACCATCTTAAAAAATATTTTCTCCCATAATCAAACTTCAGCTTGCTTTTAAATTGTTTGCAAACAAAGCGGCCGTCAAAACATCCTAACAAGTTGTTGTTTTCGCCCAAATATTAGTGAATCCTAAATAATCTTAATATCAATTGATTTATAGCTTGGAAAATCTAATAATTATGCAATTTTCAAGTAGTTATTCATTTTGGTTACAGTAATTCATTAGTAGCATAAATCTTTATTAGAAATAATTGAGATGTCCTAAAAAACTAACAATTAACTCTACCCACTGACAGCATAGAGAGATAATTGCAATAAAAACGCATGGTATAGCAATTCCTGTATTATTAGCAAATTGACTGACTTAAACAAAGAAATCTTTTGTAGGGGGCTTTAAATGTGAATAGGTGCGTTTAAAAGTAAATTAACTTCAGTGTCAGAAAGTAAAGTTTTGGCTAAGTGATTATTGGCCACAAAAATCTTAATACTGATAATATTGCGATTGACCACACAAAATAATAAAAAAGAAACAATTATTATTAAGATAAAGCCTCGACTGTGTAATAGTAGCGAATTAGATGTTAATCAGTTCGTCATCAGGTAATCGGTATTGCCTACTTATAACTTGTCAAATTTGCCCTTGTACTACTCTGTAACAATGAGCATCAACAATCTTAACTGAACGAGGCAATTTTCCAATAATTTACATAAACATAGAAGTCTATAAGAATAACTGATTGCCTTATAGCGGTAACACTGCTTTATTCGTCGAGAGATTTCCAAAAAAATATTCATTGTTTACTTACACCACAGCAAGTGATACTAGATTATAAATTCGGTCGTTTAATGATACATTTTCGATTATAAATTCGTCTTTTTATTATGATAGCTGCTTGAGAGCTGTTCGGGTCTCATTACGCGATACAGACAGGGTCTGTGTAACGTTGTCATTGTGGACTGTAATTTAATTAATTCACTGTTAAATTGACAAAAGCACTTTCCCAGCTATATCGCATCTTCGTGTGACAAATTGCGCAATATTCAGAACAATATGTTCTAAATAAGTCATTGTTCCACATACGTCGAGTCCGCAGCCTCAACACTTACCTATTACAACAAAAAACAACTCTTATCAATCTCTTCATTGTTTACGAACAGATTAATTAGCATTGTGAATATTCAACGCGTCGTGGACTCGTAATCGTTACCTCACGTAGACAACTTTGTATTAAATAATCACCTGTTGATTGTTTACTACAGTAGAATCTTTCCATCGTGCTTTTATGGTGGAAGTACTACATAAAGCTTGTGCGAAATCTTGTTGCGAATTATGTCAGAGTATGTGCGCATCGAGTAGTGTTTGAAAAGATTTTTATTGGTCACACAAAATTAATTTTAAAAAAGTCTCGTGCTTACGTGCTCTGAATTGCATTGCGATAATTTCCGAATTTGTTTTGCTTTTTTAAGTTATTTAAATGCGCTGTGCGATAAATAATCCTGCACCTATCATGCTATGATTATCATTTATTTATGATTGGTGGCTGAATGATTGTATTTCCTTGACCGTCGAAGGTCGGAATGCAAGGCGGTGCGACGCTCACCGACTCCACTGCAATCAGTAAAGATCGTTAAAATTCTATCAAGTGTCACGATGGGCACAGTTAGCTTGTCACACCTGCACAAATGCACCAAAATCGAAGCTGATCTACAAATGTAAATATTGCCGGCTCGATTTTTGATTGCACTAGAAACGCACTCGATTCAGATAATTAGACGTCGTCACGCAAAGTACAGAACCTGAGAACGCGGTCTACAATCATATCGAGGTCATTTAGGTATGCCCTTGACCAACACAACTTATTTGGTGCACTTAGATGTTCGTTCGAAGAGACTCAGAGCCAATTTCACATTTAACACATGTAGCGGTCAAAGATAAACTTCCTAATCGTGCATAAACACCCGTCAAGAATATTCACTATGCTTAATTATCGCTTTTGTTTAATAATATCGTGACTTAGAGATCAAATTAGTGTTAGATACAACTCAACGCAACGCTTGTGCATGCCGAAACAATAAAATCCACAGATTGGATGTTCTGCAACGTCAAATTGATTGAGTGCTCGATATACCTATATAGAGTACATCAGAGGGTGGATACAGGTCGGCGGGCCGCACTCTGGCTTGGCTTAATTACCCGCCGACCGATTGGAATGGTGAAGTGGCCACTCGGGCACACCAAGGCTATATCAACCGGATTCCGAGTCCTGTCCGCTCCAGTTAGGCGGACCTTTAAATTTACAATACAGCGCGCGACACCGTTTCCGCAATCTTGTAACACTTAGCACGCGCACCGGGCTTCTGTTCACTACAGCTGCAAGTAAACGCATTGGATCTCCGGTAAAAAGCTTTTAGGTCGCGTAATTATTAACTTCGTCGCATTTCAGGGGCTCGGTAACAATAGTGAGTGATTAGCGCAACCCTTGACATACATAGTTAGGCCCGCACGGCCACTCTACTGGAAAATGCTAGGTCTCACCGCCCGCGCATTCGCCAGCCAGCGCGGCTGCGCCTCCGCTCCGCTCCTTAGCGCTCGCGACGGAAATTACGTTGTCGCACACAGAACACATCGAGTTACACGCTACTTGAGGAAAACAATACTTGACATACGAAAAGCGCGCGTCTGACGCACTGATATGATCTTCTGATAAGTCCCCGGGGTTTTTCGGAACTTTAGAAATCTGTGCATTTCGGTCAGAAAACTACGAGTAGATATTATTTGTTTATCGTAGTGACGTTAGTTATGGCGCCTATGAAACATAACATACTATTTCACAATATTATAGCATATTCAATTAATTGCTACCAGAGTACTGTTATTAGATGGGTCGGGCTTTGTTCTGCGACAGCGCCAAGTAAGACATGAACGAGCATCGCATTGTTACAAGAATCAAGTCGTGTAGTCACAACTCTAGAGCTGTATAATTGGCTCCATTTGAGCGCAGCGGACCAGAAAGGCGCGTTCCTTTGAAAGATTTCAGTCGCACGACTTCGTATCCGGAGCGAGGCGCAAGGCGGGTGTAATGGGAGCACTTTACACCCGGCCACACTCAGGAAATAAGCTTACGAACTTCGTAAAAGCAATTCCTACTCTCACATGAAATATAATGCGATGTGACCGCTTTATATTTATAAGGATTTAGAAGATCAAACTGTTTTAGAGACGAGTCCTTTGTGCTCACTCGCTGGAGTGGAGGCTCTTTCTCGCCCACGCTTTAACCTTTTCATTTTATGGTATTTGCTATTATATAAAAATATACGCTAGAAAATAAAATCCACAACAATCAATTTGAACAACACATACTTAGAAGATTATCAATTAATTACCGATGGTAGTTAGACAATGGACATAATTGCGTACTGCGTTATTAGAGCTATACTATCTCATCATGTGTCAGCCTGCACATTAACTACTCCTATAGGATATCTCCTCGCATAGACTCATACTTCATTCAATCATACTATTGAGGATTTCATTCCATTATCAAATTACGTCATTTACTTACTAACCAAAGTAAATAAACTTTATATGTGTTCTAAACGTGTTACTCCTGTGTTGTTGCAGAACGGTTACCCGTCTCGTCGCCGCTCGCTTGTAGACGATGCCAGGTTTGAGACCCTGGTCGTCAAACAGACCAAACAAAGCGTTCTTGAAGAGGCTCGCGCCCGCGCCAATGGTAAGTCAATAAAAGATGTGTATGAACCCCCGTTATAACATCGTAACCAGTGAGAATGTTCAAACTTGATTGAAAAGAGTATCCATGGAGTTCTTCGCGACTTTAACATTGGAATGTACGATCGAAACGCGAAAAAAGCTTCAACTTTCTGACTGACCGATTCCTTGACGATTTTAAATTGGGTAAACGATAAAATTGAGCTTTTTGGGAAACTACTATCGATCCTTGAAAACGTGAACGACCGCGATTGAACTCAATTTCACAACTCCGAGTTTTAATGACCTCTCTTATACCATGTGACTCGTATTATGTAGCTTAATGAAAGCAAACTTGGTTTTGAAACCGCAATAAATTTCGTGATAAGAATAATGTCCTCTCAGGGACGGCCCGTGCGACTTTAACGCCCGAATCGAAACAGTCATTTTGCTTTGCATTTATTATTTACTTTTTCTTTATTTTTTCGTTATGTTTTTTTTTCTTACTTTTGTTATTGTTCCTTTTTTAATTTAGATTCTGGCTTGGAATCCGATTTTATCCAAGACGGGATTCATATTGGCAATGGTGACAACTCCCCGACTGTCGAAGATGGAACCCAACAAGATGAAACAAAGAACGGTCATCTCGGTAATTGTGTTTTTATGCAGATTTGAATATTATTTGTTGCTTATTATTTTTTCTTTTATTTTTTCTTACCTTTATTTTATTTTCGTTTATTTAGCTGATGCTGATATCGGTGATGATGCTGGAAAAACGGATGACGGTCAGTATTGTTATTGAGACTTCATTTACCGACACTTGTTTTTATTAAATCGTGGCATCGTGTTCAATGTACAATGTCTTTACAGATTATACTCTGACCGAGGAAGAAGTAATCCTGCAGAATGCTGCAAGTGAATCTCCCGAGGCAGAGCAGGCTATCCAACTAGCCGCGCTACTGCTGCGCATGCGAGATGGAATGGGCTCCCTGGCTCGCATCCTCAAGACCATCGACAACTACAAAGGATGCGTCCAGCATCTCGAGACTCGTCCTTCCCAACTCACCGGTGTCCAGTTCGATGCTCTCGTCAAAGTGAGCATGTCTCGCATCAACCTGTTGCAACTAATCAGATCTCTTCGTCAGTCAACCTCTTTCGCTGGAGTTAACCTCGTTTCCGAGAACAACATGTCAAGCAAAACCCCGTGGTTCCCTCGCCACGCTTCGGATCTCGATAATTGCAACCATCTTATGACCAAATACGAACCCGAATTGGATATGAACCATCCCGGTTTCGCCGACAAGGACTACAGGGAGCGCAGGAAGCAAATTGCCGAAATCGCTTTCGGGTACAAATACGGAGACCCAATCCCACACATCAGTTACAAGGAATCTGAGAACGCGACCTGGACGCGAGTGTTCAACACCGTGCTGGACCTGATGCCCAAGCACGCTTGCCGGGAGTACAAAGTAGCGTTCAGTAAGCTGCAGGCAGCCGACATCTTCGTGCCGCAGCACATTCCTCAGCTGGATGATGTGAGCAACTTCCTCCGCAAGCACACTGGATTCACGCTACGTCCTGCCGCTGGTCTCCTCACCGCCCGCGACTTCCTCGCTTCCCTGGCCTTCCGAGTCTTCCAATCTACCCAATACGTTCGTCACGCCAACTCGCCTTTCCACACTCCTGAACCGTAAGTACCATTAATTTTTATTTGAGTTTATAGTTTTCGATCTTATTATTGTTAATCAGAATATTTTCATGGTAATTACTAACGCGGAAGTAACGGATATGAATATGACCGAAATATTCATTAATGTTAATTAAATTAGGTTCTAAATAATTATAGCCTTGACGCGTCTCATTACAGAAATGTTACGCAATACCTAAGTCCTTGTTGGTGTTATATACAGTGAACAATATCAGAAACCTATGTAGAACAAAATCACAAGTATTCTGTTTCAATGTTTTTGCTCGTAAGTAATTCGTTTTTGTCTAGGCGCGCGCATATCCCGCATCCTTGAACATAAAACAATTTGCGAGTCCGAAGAGAGGGCGACGCAGTCGTGATGGAACTATAACTTTGTTAAATTGAATTGCTCGCTTATTCTATATAACCAAGTTACACTTTAGGACGACAGGAGCCGGGGCAATCAAAGGCGATAGTTATAACTGAGTCACCACTTTCCATCAAACTGCACCGTACTTTGTACTGCGTTAGGAACGATGGCATTTTATAGAAAAGTTTTCCGTTAAATTAGATGTCGACCGCTGGGAGACAAGATGAGATAAAACCTAACAATGAAATGTATTCTTTGCAGCGATTGTATTCACGAGCTCCTTGGACACATCCCTCTGTTGGCTGACCTCAGCTTCGCCCAGTTCTCGCAAGAGATTGGACTCGCATCTCTTGGCGCTTCGGACTCAGAAATCGAAAAGCTCTCTACTGTAAGTTTCGAATCTAGCCGTACTTGAATAAGCATTATAACATTTTATTTGTGCCAATGCGAATATGTAAATTTTGTGAATGGGCCCAGCTGTTGCGAAATTTATCTTAACAGTGTTGCTGCGTTAATACGCCCGATGGCGGTGCATTATAAACGATTTTGTCTTTGCTCAGGTGTACTGGTTCACCGTCGAGTTCGGCCTGTGCAAGGAGAACCATCAGCTGAAAGCGTACGGTGCCGCCCTGCTGTCCTCCATCGGCGAGCTCTTGCACGCGCTCAGCGACAAGCCTGAGCTCAGGCCCTTCGAGCCCGCGTCCACCTCCGTGCAGCCCTACCAGGACCAGGAGTACCAACCCATCTACTATGTAGCCGAAAGTTTTGAAGATGCCAAAGATAAATTCAGGTAATTACAACAAAAAAACAGAATGAGTTGAAATGTAATATTTGTTACTAGCACAGTTAATCTAACCCTTTGTATACGTACACAGACGCTGGGTGTCGACCATGTCGCGACCCTTCGAGGTGCGCTTCAACCCGCACACGGAGCGCGTGGAGGTGCTGGACTCCGTGGACAAGCTGGAGACGCTGATCTGGCAGCTCAATACCGAGATGCTGCACCTCACCAACGCCGTCAAGAAGCTCAAGGACTCGCACTTCGAGTAATCAGCCTACCCGTACTACACTTCCATGGTTCATTGCACGCGGCCTCGCCGCATTCTGTATAGCTAGTGATATAATAGATGTAAGACTGTTGTTGGCGTGTGTGGAGCGTATGAGTGAGCGATTGTGAAAACCATCCGATGGTACTTCGTTGAATTCCTTTTTGTACCTTATTGTATTATTTATTATGCCAGCTTATTGCCCGGGTCTCGCAAACTGCACGGAACTCCCGATTGCCCATTTACGGAGCCTGTGTGCGTTTGCCGAGACCTTTACTATTATTAGTATTAATTTATAATTTAATGAAACACAAATAAATAAAAAATGGAGCACCAAAAATATATGAAAATGAATCATAAAAATAAATATGCGTTTGCGTGGAATACGATGTTTCATTTAACAACCTCAAATACTCTTCAAGGGACTTGTAACACCGTTACAGCTTCGGTTCATAACATATTTATCAAAACGGTTCCTTGATTACCTTTATGCAATTTAATATTTGCACATTTTCACCAAGCATATGGTATGTCGTTCAACTGCATATCCTCATAAATCATTTAGATAATACTTACCATAACCACTCTGTGGTAGTTAATTTACTTAATCAATTTAAAGCCAGGAGCTTAATCTCAGTTAGATTTGAAAAGGTATTTTAAAAGCAAAATTAAATAAATGGAAGTGAAGGCACGAAGCAATCAGTAAGGCGACGAGCCCCGGAGCCCCGGAGCTCGGAGCACACCTGTAATAAGATTTATTCGTCCTCTAAGGAATACGATCGAACCAAGTCTTTGAACATAATCGGATTGTGAAAAAAAGAATATTAATTGACTTTTATGATACTAAAAAAGTAAGTTCTAAAAACGGAAGACATTGAAACGTAATAAAATCTTGATAGTACTTCCTTCCTATACAATTAGCAACAATTATAACTTTTGGAGGTAAAGCTAATAAATAGTTCGCACCTCGTTATTGTTTTACTCACACATTGTTTAAAGCTTAAATCGCAAGACATGACTGTAGGAATTTTATATTTTATTTATTTTAAAGTCTAGATTTTGCTTTATTTAATGTTAACTTGCATGAAGGTTATTTAGTAACTAGTTAACGACGAGCTAACCTGTTATAGTTTTATATTTTATATTTTCTGTACAATGCCTTCCAGATTGTTTTGAGTACTTGTAGAATTTAAATTACCCCAAATGTAGACATGTTATGATTGCTTTATAAAGCGACTTTTAGCATTATTAATTATGTTGTTCCTAGTGATAACTCTATCAAAGCAGGTATTGGCTTTAGCTTTAGCGGTTAATTTATCAGTTCAAGTATTTGGAGTGGTTTTAATATTTTGCTGAATAAAATTAGTATTTGTTTTTTATTTAAATATCAGTGGTACGTCGCGGTACATTGCCTCACAACAAACCTACCTACAGACCGAGTTTTACATAACCCACTGCCAGCTACCTGCGTTCACAATAAGACCAAACATTTGCAAATTAACGCAAGTGCATCGCAGAGCAAACTGGTAACACGGGAGTCAATAAGAGCATAAGGAAACTTTTTAAGTAAAAATGGTAATAATAAAAATGAAGTGTAGTGTAGTTACGGTGCGTTGACATTAAGCGAGCTAGAGACTTGGAGAGGCACGGCCTCAAGTCGAGCAAGGGCGCCGGCGCAGGCCGTGGCCATTCGAACAAAGCCGGCTGTATCGCGGCCGGTGTACGGCCATCGCGTACGCAATATGCACGTAATATCTGCACACTTTGCGAACCAGATACTATAGCAAAAGAATTTATAAGAATCACTACAAACAGCCTTTATTATAAAGAGACATTTTGAGGATGTCTCTTTTGCATCATGCGTATATGTCTAGTGTTCTGTGAGAGAATGTATGCAAGAGTTTCCACTGTTCCTTGTTAGTTTTAATTTAATTTAATGAATGTTGTCAACTGGATGTATTACTTTTGTTTTGTTTTCTGTTTCTATGTTAATTACTGTAATTGGTGTTATACTGTTTTAATTAACTATAAATAAAAAATCACTCGCGTTTACAAAGACGAGGCATTGTTATGCGTTAAATGCAGGCATTTGGATGATCACGGGAGTTCATCATCATCTGTCTGCCTTTGTCGCATGTTACTCGGGACAGACGCAACTCATTTTTTTCTCTCTTTGTCCTCTTGTCACGATATCATTTACTACTACCCGACTGACCTCAGGATCGGTGGAGCAACGATATTCACAAGGTGGCTGGTAGCAACTGGATGAGAGTTACTGAAAATCTAGTTGAGTGGCGTGCGATTGAGGTGGTCTATGTCCAGCAGTAAACTGCTGTAGGCTGATGATGATGAAGACCCGACTGACCCAGAAGGAGGGTTACGTTTTTCGCGCGCATATGTAGGAATGTGGGTAAGTATGGTATGTATATATATTATATATGTCCGTTTCATCCATGGGTCTCACCTGCTTCCAACTGTTATTTAATTTAAAATGTGCTTGTTTTTTTTGGTTTTCGGTTTTGAGTCGGATTTTTTAAATGTTTTCAATTATTTAATATTTATATTCCTCAATCTTTAAGTCCCTTGCGTTTCATCGCTTCTCATCTCATGTCCAAATCAAGGCAGAAGAAGGATTTACTAGAACTAATTCTTATATATACATACATATGTATAAGTGACTTGGATTGTAAGGTATTACGTTACGTAGGTACCAAATACCTACGGCTATTGTTATTTTTTATAGACTTATCATCAACCAAAACGAAAGTTCCAAAAAGATTATAATTATCACGGTATGTAGGTAAGGAATTGCAATCAAATAAAACCACCGATATGCACTAATTCAAAAATTAAAACAGTTTATTGGTTATATTCATAGATAATTAGACATCAAATTTTTTTTGTTAATAATTTCTCAATCTAAGAATGAGTAGCTAGATTAAATTTATAACGTTCACTACTTTACCATGAAAACTGTAATTACAATACGGAGTGGAAGACACCGACGCGAAAACGGTTACCACGTATTCAGTTCATCATTCTGAACCCCATCACATAGAAATTTCTCATCGGTTATTTAAAAAAAATCTGATGTTTTCTACAAAAGTGCAATTTTAAATGTTTTTTACGCAAACTCTGCGTAGGGAATTACAGCTTTGATATGGAAAGAAACACCGTAAGATGTTATTAATGAAACGAAAAATTTCGAGAGCAGTGAGCAGGGTGCGATGGTCTAATTGGTTAAGACGTCCGGTCGCAGGTTCAAACCCTGCTCGCACTCGAATTTTTCTTTCCATATCAAAAGTGCAATACCCACCTACACGGTCAAAATGTATGGAACAGCTGATTTTTTTTAATAACCGATGTTAAATTCCTCCGGCGGGGATCAGAATGATTAACTGAATCTGTGGTAACCGTTTTCGCGTCGGTGTTCCTTCCACCCCGTATTAAGCGTGAAGTACCAACCTGTTGCAATTTAAAGAAACATTTGATTTTACTATTTTTTTTTTAACTAGGATTTTAAAGGATCTTTGGGAAATAATATTTATGTAGTGCCTATCTTGGTTAATTCAGTGATTTCTTCGTTTTCAGCCAGGACAGCAGAGTAGCTATGTTTCAGTGACGTCACTTGATTTTGTAAAGCTCGAAGTCTTATCTCGGATAGTTCAAAACTTTCTTGAAGATTATTGATTTTTATTTGCATGCGTTGGCGAATCTAAAAACCAAAATTAATTAGTTAAGAGAACTAATTAATGTAGATCGTCTCTAAATATAGTCGTTTACTTTCTTTTTACTTTCATTGTAATCTGATATCTTAAATATTAAAAATGTCATAAAATGTTGTTCAGGTATTATGTTACCAAAATGTATTTAATCTAAGCACTCTCACTAACCAATTATGAACGGCTTATTTATGAAAAGTGAACTCTACAGAGCTAAGTAATAAATGTTATAATTATATGAATACAACTTTATGGATGAACAATAAACTGAACCTACTTTAAATTGGACACTAAGTATCAATAAAAGTTACAGACCAGTAAAAAATTACTCTTAACAATAAAAAGCCCAACGGATTTTAATGAAATAACGCTGCTTAACGGAGTACACGTTGCTTGTTAGATTTTTCTACTCATCCGGAGAACATTATGACCCCTAGGAGGCTTATTTATGTTTTATTGTACACAAATAACATTCGCAAAGGTATTTTATTGTGTTATGCTTATGGCATTTAGAAAATTGAGTTGGCCTTTCGATATAATGTTTTCTGGGTTATAGATCTTTAAACGGGGTTGAAGGGACATCGTCGCTTATACGATTACTACAATCATGTTCGGTACATCTGTCTAAACACCCCCAAATAGAAATTTTTCATCGACAATTCGACGGCACGGCTGGCGCAGTGGTTAAGCGATTGGCTGCTGCGCTGCGTGTCGCGGGTTCGATCCCCGCACGGAACAAATATTTGTATGATCTACAGGTTCCGGGTCTGGCTGTTTGTGTATGTGAGTTTAAATGTCTGTAAACGCACCCACGATACAGGAGAAATTCCTAGTGTGGGGAAACGTTACTTTTATTTAAAAATTTAAAAAAAAATAAAAAAATTCAGCTTACCTACCCACCTTATACCCTAAGAGAAATAAAAAGTTAAAAACAAAAGGCATATCATATTCGAGCTCTATCTATGTGATTTCTGCCCGCTACTGTAAAACGGGAATTAATATGTTATGTTGCTAACAAGGTCTCTAAATAATTAAGAATAACTAAGTAAATAAAACAGAGTACTTTTTATAACATAATCAAATTAATTCAACGTTAAAATCCCTTTCAAAATTTGTCTCTATTCACCCCTGCGGTCCTATTCACCCCGTTTTACCGGTACTAAAAATTATTTACTCTTGCGCATTCCTATGGCAGACAAGTTTGCAAAGTGCGGTCAGTGACAATAATTTAAAATAATAACCTTGCGGTACAAGCGCAATCAACCTGTTGATCTGATTTTATCAGGCTGTTTCGGAAAAATCTGGTAGGTAGATTAAATAATAACTTTATTGAGGCCACAAATATTTGTAATAAAACTTACAATAGATACAATTATTTCCTAAAGCTGGCTTGCATTGTTTAGAATGTGGCTCCTAAACCATGGGAGCCCTGTGATTTAGTTGTCAATGTTCTACTTCTACTTATGTACCTACATCACGTTCTAATTTTCCTTTATTGAAATTATAAAGCAGTGTTTTTCAACGTGTGGGTCGCGAACCTCTGAGAGGTCGCGAAAACTACCTCTGTAAAAAAAAACAATAAAGTTTAAAAAAAATAGATTTATTAAGAAAATGTTAACTTGAGGATATAAAGATTTTATATGTTAATACAAATTAACAGCAAAATTAAAACCTATGAGAAATAACAAGCGAATAAATGCGAAGGTTGAGCTTGTTGTTCATTAACCAATTTCTCCCATCGTGGATCCCTTTTCATCATTTGTTCTTTCAGTCTAGCAATAAATCCACTGTTCGCACCAGTCATGGCTTTTGCTCCGTCACTACAAATAGTAATGCATTTCTTTGCCCAATAGATATTCATATCTGGCGCAGCTACAAGGAACATGTTATGCAAGCACTTGCCTGTAGTATTGGTGGGAAGTGGTCTACAAAATAGTATTTCTATTCTTCCATTAATTTTTAATTGGATTCAAAACGCAGAAAAGCTGCAAACTGCGCACAGTCCGCAATATTCGTAAATTAATGAAATTGCAAGGACACAAAAGTTATTTTTTTTTATTTTTTCTATATCGCTTATCCTGCGTTGAATGGTAGTGTCAGAGAGAGGTATACTTTTGAGCTTTTCCACCTCTTGTTTGCCAAACATAATCTCTGCTATATCTAAAGCTGTGGGTAAAATTAAATTTTCGGCAATAGTGTGAGGTTTTTCTGCTTGACGCGACGGCATCGGCTTTGGTTGTACGTATGTGCCAATAAATTGCGAATTGGCGACGTATTCGATGTAAAAAAATGTGTTAAGTTTGTATTTATCCGAATCCTAATTATGCATCATCATCTTTTACTTAGCTTTTTCCCAACTACTATAGGGTTGGCTTCCACTCTAACCAGATGCAGCTGAATACCAGTATTTTACAAGGGGCGACTGCCTAACTGACCTCCACAACCCAGTTAGTACTACGTAATAGGGTACCCCTTGGTAAGACTGGTTGTCAGTCTTTTTGGGCCACTCTACCTGTAACGACTGTCAAAGTTCTACAAATGACAACAGGGACCAACGGTTTAACGTTCTTTCCGAGGCACGGAGAAAACTCGGTATGTAATAGGTAGTCACCCATCCACAGACCAACGACGATCGACCACAGACGATCAAGATCGATCTGAGCGGTTGTTATTATTTAGCCACGAGCTCAATCCTAATTATGCAAATGCATAAAAATGTTATATGGATTAAATAGTATATTTATTATGTTACCATAACAAAATACATTAAAAAAACAAAGGGTTTTGGGTCGCTAAATATTTTTTCTTACTATGGGGGTCGTGTCATGAAAAAGGTTGAAAAACACTGATATAAAGGATTCAAGTATAAGGCATTCTGAATACTAATTATCTAATTACTAATCAAGATGCCATGTATTTGAGATAATAAATATTCTAAAATCACGTTTACCCTCAGTTATTTTGGCAAACCTACGTCACAGACGAACTTTAATAACTACGCGCATTTTATCAATTTTATACAGATGTAAATAATGTATCATTTACATACACGTAGCTTTAAATTGATAGGCTTAGAATACCTGCACTACATAATGAGTCTTACTTTATTACCGTATAGGTTTTAATTAGATTATGACAGCACTAGCTAAAAAATATGTCTTATTATTCTTCGAGTGTTGATGGTGTTCTAAATCATGTCGGACCAGAACACAGCAACGAGTTTGGCGCCTTCAGTAGCGTCCAGCAGTTCCCATAATGAACAAACAACATGACACTAAGATAAAAGATGATAATAAGGTAAAAGCGCCAGAGTAGCCCTTGAAATTAATTGTCAATTTGATTTAATCCCATTCAATGACTATTTCATGAAAAAGTCATTCAGTGATGATGGATGATGGATGGATGGTGGGATTAAATTAACTAAGAGGATTGATGATTTAAATGCTTATAATTCTGTAATTTGTTACGGTCGCGAATCATATTTTGTTTATCACACAACCTGACACTGATCTGCAAATTGCAAAAACCTAAGAAAAAATGAATTTCGCTTCCCCCTTAAGTGCCCCATCGTTTGTGGAACAGCACCACGTTTACAATTCAAGGCAGAGTCATCAATGAATTTCCATTGAGCAGCTTTTCCTTGCGGCCAACCAGGGTCTCGAGTTTATCTAATGACTTCCAGGTCAGCCATGGCCATTAATGCTTTCATTAATACTTTAATAGCTAGTCGCCTCTGCTTTATAATGGTGATGTCAAAACATTGAGATTTCTATCGTATATTGAGGTTAACATTAAATTATTATTCGTAGGTACACGTAAATCTTTCACAATGAAATCTCTAAATGAAAGACAGTGGAAACTGCATCAAAATCAAATTGATTGTGAAGAACTAAACGGTTACAAACATAGCTTATAGATACGAATGCTACTTTCTTTTACTCTATTAATGAGTAGAATATTGTCGCGGGCAACCGCTAGTAAAGCTATAAAATTACTGGGCGAATGATTTTGTGTACAGTAAAGAATATGAGCCCTTTTATTAATGACTTAATGAGTAGGTATATCAACCAGCAACCTCTACGCTAACATTATCTGATAATTCTGATAAACATACACTATACCTTATTACCATCTACTTCTACTTATATCCTCATGATCTGCTTCCTCTTAAGTTGTCCAATATTTAGATTCATTTTACCGGTGGTTTACGTAGGTAAGTTTGCATATCATTTAGATAAAGATTCGACCTTATTTACATAATTGCGACTATATTGCATAAAGTATTTATTAGCAGGGAAATGCCATCTAGTCATGAAATATAGAGAATTTCTTATATGATAGAATTCATTTTAAAAAATATTACCACAAATGGAATTTTAGAACAGAGAAGAGTGACATACACACAGCGACACATCAAGCTATACGCTACATTTCCAAAATAACAAGGCCTCGCTTTGTAGGGATTTTCCGCACAGTGCGAGATCCGTATACGCTGGTTTTGTATAGTTTGTTTGGTCGTCGTGCGTACAAGGAAGAAGAAATCACAAGACAGTAGGTAATTTTAACAATGAAAACTTACCTTATATCTAACATTATGTCGAAAAGCTAAAATCCATTCGCTAATACATTGTTTACTAAAATTTAGTGTATTTCCAAATTGTAAATGATAATGTGATAGTTGTGAAATACCTCATCCCTTTCCTTCTGGCAAGCTCGGCAATGCGCTCGACTTTGTGTCAACTGTCTCTCTAGTTCCGATATTTGGGTTTGAAGGTATCTGCGCATTGAATCAGATCTTTCTTTACTTCGACCCAGAGATCTGCTATTTTCGACTCTAAGTTCTTCTAAATCCTTCAGTAAATGACCGCATTCGTTGGCTTTTTCCTTGAATAGTCTTTCTTGCTGCGACAATTTCTCTTCGGCCCTCATTAATTTGGATCTAAAAGTTGAGAAATCGTTATTTCATAGTTTATTATCCTCAAGATTTTGGACGTTAATACGACGATCAACATTTTCCTTATAAACACTACCAAAAGCAGTTAGTCGGGTACAAAACCGGAGCCGGGTGTTCCCGAACACCCTCTCAAAGGCGGACAGGATCTGGGAAACTGGTCGCTTGACTATACGGAATGGTTCAGCCGAGATAACTATATTAAGACGAATCAAAGTATCCAAGCATGCACCATGCATTGACAGAAACAATAAAGACCCTCACAAATTGCCTATAATTGACAAATTTCAACTCTTGCACCTACTAATTCTTAAGGCATAGATACTTAGAATTAAGTTTATTAACAACTTTCAAAACATGTCATAAAACAAGTTAATCTGCAAAGGAAATACATCAATAAACCTCACCAATATAATCATTATGATTTTATCCTTGAGAAGTGTTGCGAGACTGATTTTAAGGTACGTAGGTGCTTAGGAACGACAAAGTCTAACATTTTTTTCTATTTTATTAATTGATTTCTAGTACTATAGTTTAATACTAAGGGTTAAATCTATACTTTATAATATTAAAGCTGAAGAGTTTGTTTGGTTGGTTGAACACGCTAGGAACTACTTGTTGGAATTGAAAAATTCTTAAAGTCCTGGATAGTCGATTTGTCGAGGAAGCAAAGCGTTTCGTATTTCTGCAAAAACTATCAACTTGATTGACATAAGCTTTTTGGTAGCTTTTGTCAATCATATTTTACTTTTCCTTCTTTGTTGTCGGTCTGTCTATATCTGTGGTTGTCGTAGATATTAGAAAGTCTGTCTGTCTAGGCCCTCTGAACGAAGCATTGAGGTAGTACTTTTAATTATAAATAGAGGAAACTGAAACATTGTGCTTGTGGCTTAGGAAACTGTGTTTAGTTTAATTTTGTCAGATCCCATAAAGTGATTCTCACACGACACCGCAGTGTGCGATCGTGTCGAGGCGGCGAAGCAAATGTATTGGCGGTCCGCCGCGTGGAGAGGCGTGGAGAGACGGTGAGCGCCGCTCGTCCGCGTGGTCGCGCGGTGTACGTGTGTTACAAACACATCACACAAGCCATTAGGATTCCATACATGCCATTGCGACGTGAGTTCCGCTTCACTGCCCAACCGCGCGGACGAGCGGTGTCGTGTGAGAATTGCGTTAATGCATAACGCCTGTAATTCCCGAAGTGTAAGGCAGATGTGTAATAGTAATAGTGTAGTGTAGGTCTAATAATACACCCACATTTCGCCAGTTATGTTTGAGTCCCATGTAATAGGGGGCGAGCATATTGCCATCAACCGGGCGCAAATGCCGGCTCTGTGGCTCCTACTGAGTATTCCTAATGGGAAACCCTAATAACACTTTGCCCGACCTGGGTAACGAACCCAGGACCTCATGTTCAGCAGTTGCGCTTGCGGCCACTAAACCAACGCAGTAGTCACGCAAAAAAAAAATTGAAAGGGTCAGAAAAAATACTTACTTGCATTCGTCTAGACATATTACTGTTTCCTCAAATTCTTTGTTCTTCTCTTCCAGGGTTGACTTCAACAAAATGTTCTCATCATTGAGTTTGTTATTTTCGACCGCCTCTTGGTTCAAATTATTCACAACAATAACCAACTGCGAACGTTATACTTAAAGTTATTAGTGTATCTTTAGGCATATTGGGTTTTCCATAGATTTAGGCTGCTACCAACAAAATGGTGGTTTAGGTAACTTTATGAGTTTGACCTAACTCCTCCATCAGACCAATAAAACACAGTAAGTACCTATAAATTATAACGATTCAAATGTCTAGTTTTCTATGCGTCAATTTCATAGTTCTAATAGTCCAGGAAATAAGTAATACTTAGCTCCGAATGGCTATTAAAAAAAAAAAAAAAAATATTCGAGTATCAATAACTCATAGTAGAAATTATACAGTCACATTCTCTTCTTCAATCGGTCCCTCATAACTGAGGATCGTGAGCCCTAGACCCTTTTAAACGGACAATCTGCCTCCATCGGCTCGGTCAAAAGTTGCCATCACCACAGACACACACACACAACACAATATCACACACACCCACAGTCACATTACACACACAATATTATTAATTAAGTTCAATTCATAACAATTTAAATTATCTACTTCTTTCCACTCATTCATTTAAATAAATACATTCAATTACAATGACATTAATGCCTTGACTGTAAAATGTGTAGTACCTACATACGTGGTTTCAAAATGTCATTGACATGGTTCCACAGATATGTTACACGGTTTTAGGTTTACCCCTGACATATACCTAGGTAAGGATATTTACGGAGATATCAGGAAAACTTAGTCCGGTCTTTTTCACATAGTGGGGAAACTAAAAAGTTGAAGGAATATGTACAGTCGACCTAAATTGCATTTTGATCACTTATGGACTATTCCTGCTTTGTTTTATTTCTACTGGCCTAAAACGGGTGATCAAAATATGTGATCATTAACACAGCCTGAGATTTTTTTTAAACAAAGTTTAATATTAAAAAAACTCGAATTTTTTTTTTGGTCTTCTATTGTTTTACTACCAATGGGCCGCACAAAAAAAGGAGCAGTAAACAGATGTGGTCATCGCGTACACGGGATTTTGTTTTAAAAATGAGCAGACGCAACTTTTGATGATTGTACCTACGCATTGTAAAAAGAAAGATTTTAATAAAGTGTTAGTACTTTTCAAATTGCAAAATGGTAAGCCCATAAATACATTCATTCATTAGCCCTTCTTACATAGTAGATAAGCACTTTAAGTTAGGGGCAGTTAATATTTTCAAAGGGTCAGTAAAGTCAGTAAGAATGATGACTAAGGTCAGTAAGCGAGAAACAGCGGGAATGGTATCGCACGTAGCACTGCAGCATGCGGCAGCATCGTCGATGTGTTTCTCGCTCTAGCTAATGACGATTCTGAGCGATAGAAAAAGATAGCAGCACGGAAAAATACAATGCCGTGCTGTTAGATGAGGCGCAACCCTAAAGACTCGAACGTAAATAAACCCTTACACACCTTCTCCTTAACCCGATGCAGTTCGTCAGAAAGTTGCTGCGAGCTTTCTTCAGCCAATCGCTGCAGTTGCTTGCCCTCTTGTAGCTGTATCTGAGCACCTTTCAATAAATCTGGCAACGGAGCCAACTCCTGAAGTTTTTCTTGAAATTGCATCTGTCGTAAATAAACTTCAGAGTTAATTAAAATTCTCCATTATACGTAGTAGTACCTATCATGGTGTTTGATGACTGATGAAGTAAATGCATCCTAAAAGTTATTCCTAAAGATAAGGAGATATCTAAATAAAAAGAGGGCTGTTGGATTTTCGACGCTCGGGCCAGAGTTGAGACTTTAACTATGGACTGTAGTCTGAAAATAAAGTTAAATTTATTTATTATCTAAGCATTTATTATGGTTTCGCTTGGTGTTAGTGCGGACGGACGTGGGGCCATTCAAGTATTACGTAAGCACCAAGGGGGGAGAGTCTTTGCTTTGCTTATTTTTGATGACATGGGGTCTGGATGGTGATTACTTTAGCAATATTTGTTTAATTTTCTGATGTTTCTCTAAAATTAAGAGCTTTGTTGAATTTTGCTGACAAGGGGAAGAGGGGATAGAAAGTACAAAAATTCTGCTCACGTTAATGAAATAAAATGTTTATGTTGTGTTATGTAGTTAATGTTTTTATTAATGAATACGTTGATTAAGATAACCCTTCATTTATAAATTTTCTGCCATTATTTATGCACTAAACCCGAAACCTAATTTCACTTTACTACAGCTACTATTTTACTATTTACAAATTTATTATTTCACTAGCTGTTGCCCGCGTGAAATTATTATATAGAATTACTTCCCTTGTTGAATCGGATTTTGTTATCATTTCAAGGGTTTTTTCTAGCTGCCTGTAATAGTCCCGTTAAAATCGGCCCAGCCGTTTCGGAGATTAGCCGGAACAAACAGACAGACACAGACAATAATTGATATAAATCTATTTTTGTTATAAGTACCGTATATACTTTCAAATGTATCCCGTAAAAAGCTGTTATTTTGTTGTTACTAACAGACACTTCAATTTTATTTATTTGTATGTATGGATAGTAAAACACAGAAATAGGAAGAATGGCTTCACCGAAAATGACTTTTCCACTTACCAATACATTAATTCTAAAAATAAATACTTCAAGCTTAATTCTTTTTTTAATATTTCATTTTTGTAAGTGTACCTGCGCTAGACTATGCTTGATGATAATTATCGAAATATTAAAAAATACTAGTTATTATTTTTATTAATACCGCCATCTATGACTTGACTACCGAACATAGGTGCTAATGCGTTATGAGTCAGCGTTATGTACCGTAGTGATTCTCTTAATACTCTCTGTTAACTATACTGACACTAGATGGAGCGCAAAACAAGATGGTGTTTCCAAATATATCAGCTAAATTACAAGAAAAATTGTACTATTTACCTTCATCCTCTGTATTTCTACCTGTATTTGATCGGACACTTGTTTGTTATCGAATTCTATAATGTCTAGCTGACGCCTGTGCTCTTCTACCTGTTGCTGAGCTTGAAGATACTGCACATAAGTAATAATAAAATAGGTTAATGACTAAGAAATAAATAAAAATCTGAGGATTTGACATTTCGATAACAAATAAGAAACACTAAAAAACATGCTTTTTTTGTTACGTTCACAATATGACAATTTTAACCACCCTCATAGGTACCATTCAGCTATTGGGTGGCTCATTTCGAAGTAGCTAAGTGAAGATAATTTAATTCATATATGCGTGTTAAGAACGAATACCTACGTACGAAAGATCTGATCGCCTTATGGGCTAAATACCGAATATTAGTATTGTAGCAAACGGATAGCTGCTGAACATAGGCTTTGAATAGCAGAAATAATTAAGTAATACACTGACACTGTCGGTACCCTGGCTAAAAGTGAGAAGCATAGCGTAGCATTAGGGATAGGTGCCTACACTTGTCTAGACATCTGGCACTCGCTGAGTCTGCATTCTCTTGATGCCTATCTAAAAACCAACAAGGAACTTCCTAACCTTTGTCGTGCATGACCCAAAAAACTGTCAAAATCTAACCTTCAGGCGATACTCCTGTAACTGTTCATTTTTCTCTGTTAAAGTAATTTTTAATTCTTCCGTTTCTTCCTTAAAATCCCTGACTTGTGTTTTCAAAACTGTAATTTCCTCATCGGTATGTTTTTTCGTCTCCTATTGTTATAGTAAAAATACAAAGCCAATTAACTAATACTGAATAATTATGTAGGAATCTTCCTAACTCATTAATTAATATGGAAAACTTCTGTACTTGACAATAACGATGATGAATTTAAGTACCTACATATATATCTGTAGATATACTAAGGTAAGGTAGCTGCACCGGTTTACCGACTACCGATCATTACACTACAAATATAACTAAATAAGAAAGTTTGTCAACCATTTCCATATGAAATATAGCTCTGGGGAAACACGGATAGTTATTTCATTCTGTATACTAAAATTAATGATGTAGGATTACCTACCAGAAGAACAAATCCTCATTTATTTCGACGGCAATATAGCAGGCGTACTCGCACTTATAAAAGTACCGAAAAAAACTAACTAGGTATAAAAAAGTTTACACGTGCTGCTTGCAAGGTTAGTATTTCTGATTGTATTTTTCTGTGTCATATTTTTCTCATTGTGTTTGCAAACAAAAACTTATCAAAGTTTATTAGATATGCATGTCATATGCATATCTAATACACTTTGATAAGTATTTTTAATAACTTTTAAGATTTAGTGGTCGCATACTAACAGAGTAATTGTTTAAAAAATTTGTTTTACGACCGGTCGCAAACAGACTTAGAACTTAAAACTCTTGTTTACTTTTGTTTTTATCTTAATACTAGCTGTTGCCCGCGACCTTCGTTCGTGTGAAACAACTAAAAAAAAAAACTGGTGGTGTGACGATCTGATCTCGTTTGAGGGGCGAACATGGCCAGATATTACACAGGACAGAGTTGTTTGGAAGGAGAAAGGTGAGAGCTTTGCCCATAAGTGGGACCCACAAACAGCCTAACAAAAAAAAAACTTAACTTTTTGAACAGGATTTGTATTTTATTTCTAAAATAAAAGTAACCTGTGTTAGACCTTATAACATCAGCTATCTACCAGTAAAAGTCCGGTCAAAGTCAGTCCAGCCGTTTCGGAGATTAGCCGGAACAAACAGACAGACAGACCAAAAATAGAAAAAAAAAATGTTTTTGTTATAATATATTTTCAAATGCATTCAGTAAAAAGCCTTTATTTTGATATTACAAACAGACACTTCAATTTTTTTATTTGTATTGATATTATTGGTTAGGATCTAATGGCTATTTAAATAGATTTGCTTTATTTACTGCTAGTTTACGTCCGCCAAAATACTAATAAACCTTTAAGACGCGCGGCCGCTCGTGGTGCCGCGAAACGTCACGCGGCCCGAGTCTTTTAAACGATCTATGTATTTTCTAATAGAGATAAAGTATAAAATGGCTTGACAGTGCACGCAGCGTCGCGTCGCGGCACGTCTCGGTGTGAATTGACCTATGTGATTGGCTTTTGACCAGTGACAGTTAGTTTAATATATCTAATGTTTATACAGCTTATATGTTTAATTTAATAAAATTTATAACTTATCCGTATCTGGAACATCCAGATACTACACTATTTATATAAATTATAAATTTTACTACACTAATACGTGTAGTAAAATTTACAGTACAATGCTGTTTTTATTACCTTTTTGGAAGTAATTTAGTATAGTAGACCATTGTGGTCGCAAACTGGAAAAAAATGTGGTCGTTAATTGAAAAAAAATGGACGCTAACTGATTTTTCGACATGATTTCCGATTAATTTCCTCTAAAATTAAGAATATCGTTTCCCAATTTTCTATTTCTTAATTAAATCTTGATTATAATTATCCCCTGGGAAAATACGTGAAACAAGTTTTGTACGAACATGTGGACACTACAAATCAGCCACTAACCGGCGCAGCTACCTTAGGTACCGTTTTCTAGAATGATGATCAATCTTTTGTTAGCTAAGACTAGAATAAAACTAAGTAGGTACTTAACAGATTATTCTAGAATAACCAGGTACTTGGATGACTGGTAAAAGGTAGGGATAGTGGTGATTACTGGTGGTGATAGTACGATAGTTGGCCTGCTATATTGGTGTAAACGTACCCTTAATGAAGTCAAACTGAAAGGCACTTGTTCTCCCCATCGTCATTGTCATGTTACTATTTTTTTGGTACTAGACCATACCTGGAATCTTCTACGAAGATATTGGGGGTCAAAGTTCCAACTATTTCACAAGTTTTTTTTTTTTAAATATAAGTACCTACATAATGTTATAACTTTACTTTAAATACCTCCACGACCTCCGTACTATTTAATGCATCCATCAGCACAATGTTTTGAATGCGTTACATTGAGTTCTACCGTAAACCTTGATTTTTCACCCCAAAAAAGTGGTTTCCAAGTAATTATTTTTGCGTAGAGTTACTTAGTTCGATGTACAGAATGCTTGGTTGGCAGCTTCGCGAAGGGCCCGTTTACACCTTCTATGTTTAACTGGTGTTTATCTATTTAAACTAGATAGGTACCTACTGTATTCAACTCAAATTTGAAGACGGTAGGTATCTACGAGGGCGGGTCAATAAGTCCGTGACTTTTGGAATAAAACACAGATTTTTTGATAAAAAAATAATTTTATTTTTCAACGTAGTCTCCCTTGAGCTCTATACACTTTGTCCAACGCTTCTCCAATTTTTTTATCCCTTCCAAAAAAAATGATTTGTCGAGGTCCTCAAAATATGCCTTTGTTTGCGAGATGACTTCATCATTGGAGTCAAATCTTTTTCCACCAAGCCATTTCTTCAGGTTTGGGAACAAGAAGTAGTCGCTCGGAGCCAAATCTGGAGAATAGGGCGGATGAGGGAGCAATTCATAGCCCAATTCATGGATTTTTGCCATGGCAACTGCACATGTGTGCACCCTTGCACTGGAAAAGAACTTTTTTCTTGGCCAAATGAGGTCGGTTTTTTTTCAAATCGTCATTGAATCGGTCCAATAAGTTGGCATAATATTCCCCATTGATTGTTCTTCCCTTTTGAAGGTAGTCAATGTGGATTATCCCGCGTGCATCACAAAAAACATTCGCCATAACTTTATTGGCTGACAAACCCACCTTGGCCTTCTTTGGCGCCGATTCACCCTTAGAAACCCACTGTTTTGACTGTTGTTTGGTTTCTGGTGTGTTGTGATGGATCCATGTTTCGTCCACGGTTACAAAACGGCGCAAAAACTCCTCCATATTGCGATTAAACAACGCCAAAGCTTCCTGTGAAGTTGTTACACGATTGCGTTTGTGGTCGACTGTGAGCAAACGCGGCACCCATCTTGCGGAAAGCTTTCTCATGCCCAAGTGATCATTCAAAATTGAAACCACTGAGCCATGCGAGATCCCTACGGCTTCCACAATCTCTCGCACTTTCAATCTTCGGTCGGTCAACACCATATCGTGAATTTTTTCGATTGTTTCGGGTGTAGAGACCTCAACTGGGCGTCCAGGACGTTCGGCATCTTCAGTGCTTGTACGGCCACAACGAAATTCAGTAAACCACTTTTTTACCATTGAAATCGATGGTGCAGAGTCCCCATAGTATTTATCAAGCTTAGCCTTGGTCTCGGTAATGGTTTTTTTTCGCAAGAAATAATGCTTAATAAGCACACGAAATTCACTTTTTTCCATTTTCTCCTCAAATTAGTGGGTAGTCTGATAAAAATAGCTGTCAAACACAAACTAACTGACGCAGCAAGTTTAAATTTTGACAGGAGTCAACTGACAGATGCCTGTTGACAGGAGCAGTGTTGCTGTTTCAGTAAAGAGGTCAGAAATTCAAAAAGTCACGGACTTATTGACCCGCCCTCGTAGTTTATACGTGCACTGAATTCAGCTCCAGATAATTACTAGGTACTTACTTATAATACGTATTATCAAATTTAAAAGCAGCTAGTTAGTACTAAATTAAAAATCGTTAGATTCACCCTACCGCGTCAAAATATTTAATAAGTGTACTAACAAAGTTGAAACGCCAGGGTAGCCCGCAAAATTCAAATATTCATGTAAAAGATTAAATGAACTTTAGAGTGTTGTATTGATGTGTTTTAATGGTGATAATTCTGTAAACAGGTACGTGTTACGGCTGTGAATGATATTGTAATCAACATACAACTTGACAATGACCTGCAATTTGCAAAAAAAATATAAGAAAATTTGAATTTCGCGGGCTATCCTGGCGCTACTCCCTAACGACATAAATCTTTGCTCGAGCTAGTGCGTTAAAAACGTAAACAAAAAAGTAATAAGACTTTACCTTTATCTCAGCAATCGTTCCACTACTACAAATTGTATTTAGCTTTGATTCCCAATCCTTGAGTTTGTTTTCAAATTTTTGTCGCTGAAATCTTTCTTCATCGGCTGCGTTTTTTGCTTTAGTCAATTCCTCTCGTAGCTTTATTATCTAAATAACAATCATTAATTATTGAACATCCTTAGCTAGGTAGGTACCTACCCTTTTTTGTAGATATTTACGCACTGGCTGTAAAGTTACAGCCAGTGCGTAAATACCTACTTATAGGTATTTTACCTTCAGAATTAAGGATTATTTCCACCAAACAACTCGCATCGCATCGGATCGGAACGGATTTTACAATCTATAAACGATATTAAATCGTGTACAGGTAAACAATATTTAAAGGACCGCGGGCGTCTTCCGCGAGACGCAATCTTAGCCGAAAGTATGCGGCGACGCGCGGATGGCTCCATTCGCCTGTCGTCGTATCCGATTGGATCATTTCGCCTGTCAACACGTTAGGAATGAAACTATTTGACTAGGCGTAGAAACGGATTCGTTCGCAAGCGACATCTACATCCTGCCGCACGCGGTCAACTGTTGCCGCATCCGTTCGTATCCTTACCAATTCGGTGCGGGCCGGTGGAAATCATCCTTTAGGTAGGTACCATAATTTTTCAGATTTTAAGTTTTTTATTCGTATAAAATTAGCAGGGGACTAGGGTGCTACCAAAACGTAGATCACCATCTACATTTTACGCCATATGTGATGGTATAAGAGAACATGTAGCCAGCTACCTAAAGTCAGCCCCTAAACGATGTAAACACGGACTAGGAACCAATTCATTGTCTACAATCTACAGTAACCATTATTCCATAATTGTATCGACAAAAAGCTACAAAACTGTAAATAATTTATTTCACAGATACATTCCGGATACAATAATAAAAACAGCCCTGTGGCTAAAACAAGGTAGGTACACAGACAGACAATGTCATACGACTTGCAACGATTGACATAAATCTCGAACTTCGTTTGATAGAACAACAAGAACTTTATTTCTGTCCTTTTCATTTCATGCATGACGTGAGTGACGTGCCAAATATTTTTATATAATCTAACGAATGATACTTAGTCCTCTAAAGTTGGTCACTCACCGGGAGCATTCGTGTGTTATAAAAAGTTAAAGAAATTAACTTTTGAACATTGCGTTACAAAACCACGCCAACCTGATTGGCTGATCAAGGAGCATTCGCTCGAACTGTAAACGTTCGTATGCGTTTCATCGATTCAGTTGTATCGTTATTGTCAGTTAATTGATCGTAGTGCAGTCACTTAAGTAAAAAAAGAGGTCAACCACAGAAAGAGATGTAATAAGCTGTAAAATCGTATACACCTTCATTTTGGTGTTCTAAAAGTAGTCTCAAAAGTCTCATAAAATCTCGTGTCTGCACCGTAAGTTATTCAAGGTCAAAGGTCACAAAAATCAGTTTTTCGCGATTTTCTCGGTTTCTATAGCTCCAATGATGTTAACATCTATTATAAAAATTGTAGAGCATAAAATTGCGATAACTTTGTTTTAAAAATTTTCTTACGCCTAACCGTTTTTGAGATAGAGGGCAGAGAGCCCGCAGCGCTCGGCCATAGGTACTCATAGTGAGTAAAGTCAAACGTGAATTGAGATTCACGTTTTGAGATTCACTGAGGTGAATAAAACCTAGTATAAAGTTATTAGATCATTGAAATATCATTAACAACAAATAATTTGTATTATTTATTAGTTAATACATTATATTTAAAAACATTTTGCATATAATATCTACTACTACTATTAATTTAATAAAACTTCCCTACTTTGTGTAATTAAAAACTCATTAGATGAAATACTTATTGTATGTCTTAATTTATGTAAAGTAAAGATTTTTAGTAGAAAAATTATTAAGTATTTTGTCTTTAAAATCTGTGTAGTCTTCAATACTTTTTTCCATTAAGAAAATAACTGGGAAGACGGACCTCTCTATATATAATCAGTTCATAAAGTCTACAAAGCTTCATAAACCTATCCAATCTTCCACCGACAAGTATAGCAGACCATCAGCATATAAATCGTGTTTATTACTAGGTTCAAAAAAGGTTAGGGCATGATTTAAAACCCCAGGAATGAAGTTGGGTTTTGCAAAATGAACTCCTGGAGTCAATAACAACAATATTTTCACCAGCTCCTGAGGAAGTACTTATTAAACTATTTTGTAATTGTAAGAATGGATGTGGTGTACGCTGTGGGTGTAGAAAATCGGGATTGCAATGCACTAAAGCTCTCATTCCGAGGTGAAACCTATAATATGACCGCACTAACCTACTACTACCTACTGTTAGAAATAATGTTAGCAATACAAGTTCACTTCGTAACCTTGCTCGCTCGCGTCGCATCTATAATTGTAACACGGCCTGTGTAGGAGGTTTTGGTGACATGAATTGTTTGCTATGTTTTGTAGCTTGACACAATTATGGAAAAATGGTTGTAGACAATGAAATGGTTCCTAGTCCGTGTTTACATCTTTTTGGAGTTGACTGTACCTACATATTATGAGTACCTGGATTGTATTTTGAGTCGAAAGTCGATGCCGATTCGTCGATAGATTGTCTAGCTGTACCCCAATGATTTTCGTAGTAAGAAATTGAGTTAAGAATTTAATTATTCTCACTACATCCACACTTATCTTTCTCACTAACCCCACATTTACTGGTTTATTTTCCAGCACACCATTCACTCTACTCATTCCTCAGTCTTTCAAAGTACCCTTTCCACCTATCCTTAATTTTCTCATCATCCGAATGAACCATTCCACTTTCATCAGCTTTTACGCATTTCATCTGGCATACATCCCTCGACTTACTTTCTCTAGCTTTGACAAGCCAGTTTATGTGTTTTTGACCTGCTGGACTAACAAGTGCGACAAAAAGCTTGGCCTAACCTTTTGGTTTCACGAAGGCCACAGCTTTCTTGGCTTTTTTCTCAAGAGCATCATACACAATCTTGTTTTCAGCTTTCAAACTAACACTTTCCACATCGACACTCTACCATTACTTGAATTTCGTTCACACTCATTCTCAACTCATTTCTGTCGACCACCAACATCTATTCTATCGTGCCCCTTCTTTTCGTCTTTCCTAAATTATGCTTTGCTACACTCCTAATGCACTCAGCAAACTCACTCCAACGTTCAACATGCAGCACTGAAACAAAATGTAATTAAACTAATAAATAACCATAAAGACTTACTTCTGCATACTTTGAATACCCTTCTGGTGGCATGTTGGACTGCTCGAACTTAAGGCGTTGTTCACTATCCTAAAATACATCAATTATTAGTAAGGAAGCCTCCCCAGTTCATAATTTTGAACTTAGATCCTTTGACGATCTAATAAGATTATATTCTTGAATTCATCCACCCCATTTTAATTTTATTTTAAGTGAAAGCTCTGGTGTTGTAAATACATAATTATTGCTCACTATTCCATAAGACCTGTAATACATAACATATTTAGTAATGACGTGTGACTCCGGTTATACGAAAAACGAAAAAAAAATAACACCAATGTCTTGTTTTACATTTTTATTTGCTGTTTTTTAACTAATGTTTTTAACTATAGCAACAACTTTTGAAAAACGAAATTATATTAACCAACGATCATGGACGCCTATAGGTTTATAAGCGGGGGGAGGGGGGGGGGGGTTGCAAAGAAAAATGAAAAGGCACTACATCGGGTAGGTTAGCCTCTATTTATTTTATTTAAATCAATGAGTTCAGAAACATGATCACGGTCGACTTAGACCCAGCCCAGGCGGGGTGGTCATGACACCCGGCCATGACTCGCTTTCATCTGCTCTTGATACTAACAGACTGCAAGAGCGAGAGAAGAGAGCTTCAAAATAAAAGCAGCCCGCCTCTGCCCCGTTTATAAGGTTTTTTTTTGTCCATTCATACAGAGATGAGAATAAAAGTATTTGCCAATTACTTCAAAATTTGGCTTAAGGGACTTAAAGTCAATTTGGCGTGTATTTTTTTGGTTGTATGAATCTGAAAAGGGCAGGGTGCATCAGCGAGCGAAGCAATCTCGAAAAATTTTGCATTCTGCTTCGGAAAAGTTAGGTTCTCTTGTTGTAACTGTAAAATGGACAAACCCTGACTAGCTCAAGAATGTTATCAACTGCATTGCATAAAACGGAATGTTTCTACAGTATCTGTGGTACCTAGCAAATACCTAAGGTATTAGGTACCTTAACAGGCTTATGGTAGAACAGAATTACCCTCGTGCACAACTACAACCGTAATGTTCAATGCTGCTGAGTGCTGACTGCTGAGCCTGGCTCGAGACCTGTCACAGAGTACAGCAAAAACGCAGTATTTGGTGCAAGTAGGTAATCCTTTTATCGCCAATACTACTACCTGATACTTACCTATGTGAGATTAGCGAGCTCATTGTGTGTACGTCGCCTACACCTACTCCTACCTTTAAGTATGCTGTACTAGGAACAAGACTGGTAGCTCAACTGCTCGGGCAGGCGCTCTACCGGCTTAGACTTACAACGCATCGATATAACAATAATTTTGTAAAAATATTGTTAATAATTTTGAAATCATCATCATCATCTTCCTGGCCCTTGCCCCATGTTATTTATTTATATATTTAACAATTTATGTACACACTAAATACAGAAAAGAAGAAAGGAACAGAAAATAGTACAAAGGTGATGCTTATTTGTAAAGAAATCCCTTCCAGCATACCTGCGAAAGGAGATACTAAAATAGAGATGTAGACATAGTGTGTAAAAGAGAAAAGAAAATGGAATACATAAAACGTAAAGCAGAACTATTTAAACATAATAATATAAGAATATACCATACGTATAATACAAAAACAAAACATAACAATACTGTAAATACAATAAAATAACTAATAAGAAATATTTATGCAACTATGTCGAAATGGAACCTTCTTTGGTTACTTGGGGTCTAATAATTTTGATATAAAAACACATATAATAAGACTAAGTCACTATTTTGTTGAAAAAGGACTTTTTTTAAATAATCGGAAATTTACTTAGTCGCCAAAAAACAGTAACCAGCTATGAGAGACGATACTAAGACGGCTGAAAAACGATATCAAGTGAAAGGAAAAACTACATGTTTAATATTTGAATATCTTTTCTTCTAGGTTCGTATTTTATGTTACTCACCGAAAAGACAACCTGTCCTGTTGTTTGATTCAAGTTGTATAAATCCAATCTGTCTCTTTTTATTGCCTCTAACTCCATTTGGATCTCCTTTACTTCGCCTTCCATAGCACCCAACTGTTTTTGCTAAATAAAATAAGGAAACACCAGTGAATAAACTTGAAACAATATGCAGGAAGAGATTTAGCGAAATTAAAAGATGAATAGGATGCCACATCTTATGCAATGAAATTACGATACTTTGCTGCCTCCTCAATCATAAATTAATCATTCAAATTTTTTAACTTGCTTAAAAGTTAAGTGGCATATTGGTGGAGACCCCGACTTACGAGCAGTAAGTCGTGGGTTCGAACCCAGCCAGGCGCATTACTTTGTGTAAGTTATTTCATCACCACTGCTCTCAAAACGGTGAAGGAAAACATCGTGAGGAAACCGGCATGTCCTAGAACCAAAAATTCAAAGACATGTGACATCTACCAACCCGCACTGGGCCCGCGTGGTGGATTATAGCCCATTCCCTCTCATAAAGAGGAGGCCTGCGTCCCAGCAGTGGGAACA
Source organism: Noctua janthina (assembly GCA_963576755.1). Classification (NCBI taxonomy): domain Eukaryota; kingdom Metazoa; phylum Arthropoda; class Insecta; order Lepidoptera; family Noctuidae; genus Noctua; species Noctua janthina. The sequence goes on along the minus strand of OY755050.1, from coordinate 13,080,889 downwards.
TTAATATACTGATTATGCATAACCTCCCGTCCGCTAAAAGTTCACATTTTTTAATTCATCAACAGCATTTCAGCCGAAATACGTCCACTGCTGGACATAGACCTCCCTCGAGTGCCGCCACATTGACCGATCCAGCGGAATTTATTTTTATTTTTTAATTATTTATATTGTTTTCTTTTTTATTTATTTTTTTATGCTGTATCAGACATATTGTTATCATGTAATTGTGCCGCCACTTTGACCGGTCTTGCGGAATTTATTTTTAATTATTTTATTGCTTTTTTTTTTTTTTGTTAATGTTCGTTTTTATCTGTGCTTGATATCCTGTCTGTACCCTTATATGTATCTGTTTGTGTAAGAGTCTAAAGTCCTGACTAACTGACTGATATATCAACGCACAGCCCAAACCGCGGGCCCTAGATACATGAAATTTAGAAGGTATATTCTTTGTGAAGAGTATGTATCCACTAAGAAAGGGTTTTACAAAATTATACCCCTAAGAGGGTGAAATGGGTGGCTGAATTTTCTGTGAAACTTTCTATTCTCGAGGTCAATTGACTTGAAAATTTGTGTAGGTACATAATCTTCAGTTAAAATTATGAGATACGTGTATCACAGTTTTTCGAAAATCATCCTCCAATATAAATTTCAAAGTCCTGACTTTCTGACTTATATTAACGCACAGCTCAAACCGCGGGTCCTAGAGACATGAAATTTGTGGGGAGTTGTAAATGTACGTGTGAAATCCCAATTTTCGATCGCGATGGCTCGTGATACGCGACATTGATTATGTCTATTAATAGATTCCTAATGAATCATTTGATTAACGTCACCGGTATCCAATCTCAAACCAATATCAGTATTTTACTTATGTAATGTAATTGATATTACCATGAACTAATATTTGCAAGTTATAAGTAAGTACATGTAAAAAACGCGATTACCTATGTCTGTATCTATATTACTCAAATAAAATATAATAACTATTCTTTATTACCTATTCAACTTTAAAAGTAAAAACTAATATTACATACATATACATTTATCTTACATAAATAAACTATTATTTATGCGAAAGTTTTAATAGATGGGTGTTAGTTACTCAATTACACCAGAACGGTTGAACAGATCTGGATGAAACTTGGCACAGAGATAGATAATAGTCTGGTATAGCAAATGGATTACTTATTATCTCAGAAGTATGAAGCCGCGGGTATAAGCTAGTTAAATAATAAATCGTTCACGTACTAAAACCTTTGCGTTTTCGCCCTTTTCAACATGTTCTCTTGATTTCCCTTTATGTGTGAACCAGATTTCTGTTTGAGCCATTGCCACTATATTTGCATAAAAGTAGTCCAAAAAATATACAGGTCCAATATCAATTTACAAAACATAGACTTGGTATAATCGTCACTTGATTACAAAAGAAGACTTTGATTATGAAGGAAAATATTACGAAATCTAATAAACTATGCAAAATAAACACTACTAACAAGAATCTTTTAGGAAATGTCAAACACTAATCTTATTTTATTAATGGCCAGAGCTAACGTAAACAGTATTAAATAAAAAGTTACAATGTATAAGTGCATAAGTACTATTGGAGTATGAAATCATGACGTGCAAAGAAAACTACAGGAACTAGAAACCCACACGTTTGTTAATTACACTCGCGCGAAATAGATTAGTTCAGTCTAGGAATCATGAGAAATTATGTTCCGAGTTGCTGCGTACGTGAAGTGAAGAACCGAAAACTGCAGACAGCAGCTGAAACATGAGCAAAAATTATATAGGTCAGAAGGAAGAGAAGAAAGAAATAGTAAAGATCTGGCTTATTACGAGCGTTGGAACGATAGTTTCAGGTATTTTATTAGGTACTTGTTTATTAAAATGTAAAACAAAGATAAAATAAAAAAGATAGCGTTTAGGTTGTATTTCTTTGCTCTCACCACTCTCATCCACTTTCACTCACATCGTTTACACGATGTAATTATTCACTTTGATCACCTGTCAAAAGATCTTTTCAATACACTTTTTCGAAAACTGGTTCTTATCGCACTGCGATTAGGTTCAACATGCAATGTATTTCACACCCGTGCATTTTTAATATTTTTCCGCACACGTGCGGAAACAAAAATTTCCACAGATAAATATACTCGTACCAAGTCGAAATGGGTTCAATGAAAGTCTGTCGGCGGTGATTGTTTTTTTTTAATCTTGGCAAAGAAATATGCGTCTTGGTGTAAATATTTTTTGAGTATTTAAGAATTTGGTGCAAAAAAATTAAAACCCTTGAAATCGGTACTTTTAACAATTTTGTTATATAATAATTTAACGGGAACGAAGGTCGCGGGCAACAGCTACCTAGTTAACTATTAATAAATAAAAAATATTATACAACATTAGTTTTAGTATATGCGAAACCTGAAACACGTGTCGAGTATTATGTAAAGAATCTATGTACCTACAAAATTTCAAAACTGTACCTATCATGAAAAATCACAAAGTTATGACCTTATTTTGTTACCCGGTTGTCCGCACAAAAGCGTGGTCACAGTTCAATTTGCCCGCGCGCGGCCCTTTAGCGTCGTCTTGAGCTCATTGATAAACATAATTTAGCAGTAGGTACCTAAATTATTGCGATAGGTACTTAATGTCGCTCGGTGTCCAACTTATAACTTTTTTAAATATTTTTGGGACAAAATATAACATGGTTTAAAAATTATTGGAATCGATTCAGTTACCTACTTACTTTAAAAAAACTATATTCAGGTTTCGCATATACTAAAAATAATGTTGTATATTTTATATTAAATATATATTTTTTATTTTGAAATTTCTATAATCCTTCTTTCTTTGGCTTCGTTTAGTTGAAATCATGTACGAATGTTTCACCAGAGCGCACGTAGGTTCTTAAACTAAGCACAGTCTATTAAATTACGAATAGAACCGATTTAATATGGAACATGAGCGAGTAACTCAATCTAGGGAAACAAGACAACCAAACGATAGAAGAAAATGAAGTAGCAAATTTAAAAGCAAGTGGGTACCTACCTATTGTATAACGGGCTGGTGTCCGCAACTCCACGTCAAAGCGCGTATTTTGCGTGGCGTGGTGTACCTACCTACCTAGCTCGCTATTGCTCCATAGATTTTCACTCGTTCTAAACGCGCTCAACCTACTCGTTTTGTAGGTGTTTATGAAAGCCTGCTGATTGTACCTGCATTCTCAGTTTTTCGGTATGCATCTATAGTGCATTTTCAGATATACCCGTGAACCGGTTAGGCTGATGACTTAAGCCTAAAAATTAACATGCATAAAACCCATACGGTAACCTTTTCGGTACCTACCTACCCTGATCGAAATAATCGGATATTTGGTCCTTTGAGTGAAAATAGAGGAAAATCAAGTCAAATCTTTGTAGCTGGATAACAGTTATATTTGCATAAAATACAGGTGTTACCAATTATAAAAGTTGGGTGATGTGTGCACAAACCATATTTTGCCTGTTCAGGGCAAGCAAATTTGTTTTAGATTATTATGATGGGGAATAAAGGCGAGGTTATCCAGATAAACGTCGTTTTTTATTGTGCTTTATAGCACGGATTTTTAACCGACTTTTTTCAAAAAAGACGTCGCGTGAAGTGGCCTGTTATGCTATGGCCGTTCACGCGACGTCGCGTGATGGCGACTGACAATATTATATACGAGCTATAAAATAGCGGCAGCAGCGTGTTGGATTCTGGTATTGGTTTAAGCCACTAGGGAAGACATTAAATGATGTTTTTTTTTATATTTTGGCCATCTAGGTAGGTAAGTTCAGCGTTTTGGCTTGGCAATGAATGTGTTAAATAGGTATCTAAATATTTTTTCGTCTTGGGCTATTTTGATGACCATGATGATCTCTTAATAACTTCTAGTTACAATTTAAACATTAATTCATGACAAGAATTTTTGTGGTACCTACCTATACTACAACTAAAAAGGGTAGGTAAATAAAACGTTTTTTTTTTAAATAAAAGTTTTTTATGTAATACAAATCATTGGCTATAGCTAAATTTAAATGAAATACTGTACAGATAAATCGCACAGATAAAACTGAAGGTGTGTAGCGCGCATCATGTTATGGTTAAAATGCAACATTATCTACCGAAACTCAGTACGGTAGGTAGGTACCTACTTTTTGAGATATATTGAGTTTTTTTATTTTTTTATTCCCAGATTTATTGATTTTAAGTAGGGTTTTAACGGAGGCATCATTCGCAGAGGCCAAGGCGGCTGAGGAGGTGACGAGTTTCACCTCCGCGAAAGCGGAGGTTAACGGAAGCGGAGGCAGAGTCGGACTCGGATTAGGTACCTAAGTGCAGTTCCAATTATAATCCAATAATAAATTATTAAAATGTTGATATGCTAGCTTCATATTTGTTAAAACAAATATGAAGCTAGCATATCAACATTTTTTAAAAAGAGGAGAACTTTCATCTAACCTTTCTTTCAATATCTCTGAAACATTGTCAAATGTAACAAAGACTAGGAACTAAAATAATTAGGCTCTCTACTCCAGGCAAGTCGACTAGTTATTTAGTTATTTAGTCGACTTAGGGACACAATGTCAAGAACAAAGCCTCCAAGCGCGAGCGAAGCGAGCTCGAAAATTTTACCACCCTAACTTTGACAGGCTAGAATTGTTTGAACCCTTCATACAGAAATTACTTGGTCTACTTACAGACAAAAGCAAGGTGAAAGAGCAAATAAGCTAAAGAGCGAGCGAAGCGAGCTCGATTTTTTTTTACAACTTGCCTTGAACAGGTTAGAATTGTTTCGATCGTTCATACAGAAGTTACTTGGTTGACTTTTAGGCAAAGCCAAGATTTAAAAGAAAGTAACGAAAGTAAACGAAGTGAAATTTTGATCACCCTACCTACCTTGGACAGGTTAGAATCAAATTGTTTCGACCTACCGGAGTTACTCGAGCCACTTATAAACAAAATGAAGATTCAAAATAAAGTAGGCTGCAAGAGCGAGCGAAGCGAGCTCGATAATTTTTACATCTTGCCTCAAATTAATTCAGATATGAGAAGAGATCAAAATGTCTACAAGCTCTAGTTTTTGCAACCTTGTGTTTGTATGCCATAGTTGCCTATTAAGGTCTCGGGGCAAAGGCTCCTAATTTATTAAGCCTGAACCGCGCGTTGGTTTTAAGAAAATTTGTAACTTTGTAGCAATAGTACGAGTGCTCAGAGGCTCATTTTTAAGCCTAAAAAATATTTTAGTAATTCTATTATACGCTATAATTAATTACGTACTTACTAATTCTGTGGTATCAGTCGTTTTAAAAACTTAAAAATCCTGAGTCGCGGGATCGCATGCTACCTCCCGCCTGGCTTCCTGCTAACTCCGCAAGCCAGGCCCGTGGGGGGCCCGCGAAGGCTAGGGCCCGACTGGCAAACTCCACCCTGACTATATGGCCAGTCCGACCCTGGGCGGAGGTGAATGTAGAAGTGGAAAAATATTAATTCATGATTTATTAAGTATCAGCCGAGCGGCCGCGTCGCGCAGTGCAAAGAGTAAAGTAAGTATAGAGGGGCGCAGTGTCTCTCCTCGCGCATTGTATCATTGTATGTCAAAGACGTGTGCGGAAGGAGGCAAATGCGGAAGCCGAGGTACGACTTCTTGCGGAAGGTCCGCTGTTAAATGTACGTTCCGTTTTAAGTTTAGTTACTGATTTACCAATATTTTTAGAATTTTAAATACTACGAAGCAGCCGACGAAGCCGGGGTTCTTCCGTCAGTTAAAATCGCATAGAGGCGTTTCAATTATTGAAGAACAAAGAGAGAGAATAAGAGATGCGGCGCACCAGATGAGAGCAATGATCAAATCAAGAATCACAATAACTGAAGTAGAAACGAATAAGAACGAAACCGAGGGCTACAAGACGTGTGAAATGTGGGTAATTAATGCTAACGAACTGATATTACAAATAAAAATATGTTCACGAAATTGTTTCAAATAATCGCCTTTTAAGAAGAAATCAAAGAATATTTTCTGAATGTAATCCATGACTGTATATTAAGTTTCATACCTTTTAAAGCTGACAAGACAAGGATATTTTCATAGTAATTTGTGCACAAGGCGTAGTATTTTTTTTTGCACTACTGTGAGTAATGGCAAAAATATCACAAAATTAAATGTTTAATAAGTGATGTTTGTCAAAGTTTTAGACATTTTTGAACTTAAAATTACTAACAAAGGTCTGCTACGGCTTCAACTATGTTAATAATTAAAATTTCAGGACGGTTGCGCCGCAAATGATTTTAAACTGGTTTCAAATGTTATAAAACAATTTTCTATCTGCCATTTTCGCAATTTTATCTTAAAATATTTGAATCGAAGTTCCGATAAAACTATTTTCTGTTTATTTTAAATCCAAATTTAATCTGTCTACCTGTGCAAGCAATCACACACAATAGTTTTTGCGGCTCAATGACCAACGACCATCAGTTCAAGCCTCGTTCAAGCGGTCCAACTTGAAACGTGACGTGTTTTGTTTGTTATCTGTGGTTAACTCCAATCTGTCTGTCGTCTGGCGTTCGTTATTCTCTGTGCTCTTGTGTGCATGTTGTACTTCGTTTTTTAACGCAATTTTTATCTTGGAATTTATTTTACATTAATTTTATGTATGTACTTAAAACATAATGTTATTGAAATTTTGTTTTCGGAGTGACGTGAACGTGATTTCTGGGGACTTGCTGAATGCCGTTCAATTTGGCAAACATTTATGTAAGAATAATTAAAAATATTTGAGGCATTTGAAAATGGCATTGCCCTTTTTACTTTGCGGACGTGGAGCTACATAGTTTTTAAATTATTAGGCACTTCATTGTCAGCAAAGTTTTGAGAAATTATGAGAGCAAAGTAATAAACAAATCTAAGAGACTGATAAAATTTTATTAGATATTTTCATGATGAAATAAAATGTTATTTGCTTGTTTTTATGTATCTACTCACCGGTTATATTATCCTATAATAATAACCGCACTTCACATCTAGTTACAGAGAACTAAGGCAAACGCCCTTATTTTATTTTGTGTTCATATGAGCTCACTTGCTAAAATAAAAAAAATACAATATTTCTAATAATACTTGTATTTGTTAAAATTTATTTATTCGTTGTATTACAGAAAAAACATGATATAATAATAATGCAAACACTTGAAACAAAGATACAATTTTGAAATCCAACATGGATATGAAGATAGAGTTCAGTGATGTTGACCAGCCACCCATAGTTCCTCAAAACAGTATAAGCAAATGGAGTCTTAAGAGTGACACCTCACTTCTGATCACAGATCTACAACAGAGTGGATCTCATAGGAAAATTATTAGGGTAAGTGTTTTCAACTTGTGCTAAATATTTAATGAAAGAATAAATGCCATTTTATACCACTGCTACTCCTAAATATGTCTCTTTCAAACTATGCCTCTGCAACCACTGACCACTTAGCTTTATGTTAACAAAATTACACAATAAGCAGCAAGCAAGATATAATGATGAAATAATCAACTTACACCCTGAAGTCCCATGTAAAAAATCACACCCTGTTTATTTTTATTTATTGAAATTAGAACATTGAACAAAACACGCACCTTTCTTTTCTTCTTATGAAAACTGTTCCTGCACCATTTCAGAGCAAAATCATAAACAAACTGGATATGCTCAAAACACTTTTTGAAGTCATCAATAGCATACAAATTGATGACTTAAAAAAAATTAAATTAAGAACAAGCCGCACTTGTGCATATGTCAATCATAACTGTATTGGGTTATTCCGAACGTTGGTAGGTATTGAAAATGAACAAAATAATAATATTTTGATGTACAGCAGTTTAACCTTTGTAATTGTTGTGAAATATCTGGCTACTGCGACTTGAGCATTATCTTGCATTCATTTACATAAAAATGTGGCAACGATGCTCACTTGTTGAAAGATTTGAATTGAAGACTTTAAAACTATTTTTGTCATCTTTGTGTGTTCCATTGTTCATAAAGTTAATTCATTCAGTGTGAACAGTATTTACTCAATACTGTTTTGAAAACTTTTCAAAGCAACAAACTCTTGACAGTTTTTTAAGTGAAACAGTTACTTTTGTTCACTTAATTTGTGTCTGCTATTGGATACATTAGACTGTTTCGATAATATGCCTGTATGTATTCCAAGCATTTATAAGCATTCTTAGCATTTATTTATTTTTACAAGTACTGTTTTAATTGGTGTGTTTTTAAATGAGTCTATTTGCTCATTTGAGAGGATAAGCATTATTTATTATTAGTTCAGCATTTCAATTGTTACTATTTACTACTTTCGTTTTATCACATAATTACTACACTAAAAATTCAAATTACTAATGTAGATAATATCTATTTGTGGGACTGTGGACTCAGCATTGCTACTTTTAATCTTAATAGTAAGCAAATTGTGGCAGACCCTTCTTTCATTAATTTTTATTTACTTTTTTATTTAAGGTATTTGCTAAGCTAATTTATTTTGTTCATTTTCAGAGATGGAATCGCCTATCAAGACTGCAAAGATCCATAGTATATGCACTATTTGCTATAGCAGCTACGATACTAGTAATGTTTTATATCTCAAAAGTTTCTGCTTCAAATATAAATAAGATTAATCATAGTGATTTAGCGCAAGTAAGTAGTATACTGTTTTTAGGGACTAACCACGTTTATTCAGCTCTGTTCAGCTTTTGTCCATAGAAAACAACAATTTTGTATGGAGATGCGTACGCATCTGAATAGACGTGGAAACGATGCGTACGCATCTCCATACAAAATCGTATTCTGTGGTATAAAGATGAACAGAGCTGAATAAGTGTGGTTAGTCCCTTATATTTACTTTTGGGGTTGTAATTCTTGGGCAGTATGGTCCGAGTGCTCACAGCCTTTTAAGGACATTTCGAAATGCTTAGTTGTCACTTCTCATGACCCAAGAACTTTAACGTTGTTCAGAGGCTATGCGTTGTCATACAACGTTGTAAGTCTCTAGCCCACATTACCAGTTGACAGCATTGAAGAGGAATTTCTATACCATTTTCTAATTTATTGTTAGTTTAGTTACTTTAGGTTATTTTATCGTTTCAATTTGTTAATGTTAAAATTACTTTATGATGTACTAAAAGTAATACTCTCTTTAAGACAACAACATTTTTTCAAAGACTAGGTTAAGAATTGAATCATTGTCTTAAATGATGATGGTAGACAAAATAAATAAACATTGATGGTGTTTTGATAGTTCAATAAATTGAATTATTTCTACTATAAAGTTATAAATAATTATACAATAGAAAATAAGCCAGGTTGAGTGCCTATTAAAGCGATAATAATATAGATAACTCTATATTAGTATAACGATTATGTTAAAGTGTTATCTAACAACATTATGTTTATCTATTATCAAGGCAATTCATATTGTGATAATAGATAACTGTCCTTATCGTGGGAAAAAAAAATCACGACGATGATTTTTGACAAACAAGGCCTTTTTCGAGAAATATTATTGTAGCTTAATTTTATTAAGCTACAATAATATTTCTACAGGTTTTAGATTACCAGTAGAAACTTGTCTTTTAAGCTGTGATTGTATGTAGCGGAAATGGAAGTCTGAAAGTGTAATAGAATACAAAATAACAGTGAAAACATTCACAATTCGTTTGCTGCTACTACTACTGTTATCAGTGTATTTTGATGATAACATTGTACAGTTTACAGTGTGACTGCTGGTAGCATTGTATAGAGTTACCAGATAATGGTTATCTAAAAATGTGTTACGGCGTATTTCAACTCGAGATAATACCTACATAGTGATAGCACTAATAATATACCGACGACTGTATGATGATTTACAAGCATAAGAAATGTAAATAAGCATTTATTTTTTTTAAGACTCAACGACACCAACATTTTATTGAACTGATGAAATTTGAAATCTTGGTGCTGTATTGAGGGTTTAAAATTCAACAGTTCTCTTTTATTCAATGCAAATAAATGTAATGTAAATGTGGTTTTTGTTTTAGGAAACTCTTAAGAATGTGTCTCTAGTCAATGAGCAAGTAGCTCAACCAGTTGTCCCCAAGAAGACTGTTGTAGAAGTTGAGAAACAAGAAGACAGGCCTATTTTTACAGGTATTGTTGTAAATTTATAATTGACTCTTTAATTGAAAACTGACAAGCATGTAATAACAGCTTGTGTCTGACAGTATTGTTGTTTCAACAGCCATTACAAGGTTATTTAAAGTACTACCTATAACATGTCATAAACTTATATAGTATGTTATGTACTTAAAAACTTGAATATTTATGTACACTTTAGTTATTATAACTAAAGAGTAAGTTAATATACACTTTGGTTTTTCAATCGCGAGATAACTTTTATTTAAAGAGATTTGTGAAAGTTTTTTTTTTTTTTTTTCTATGCATAAGCGGTCAATCGAAAATTTTAATTCCTTATGTAGAGTAATTTAAATATTGAAAACTCCGTAAATCCTTCCAAAATTCTATTAAATCCCTGGAAAAAATTCGAATCCTCAAAAGGTTACTTGCAGTATTAAAACAGTGGTTATGTTTTTTAGGACCGATAAATGCACGCCAGTACGCCGTAGTGGAAAGCTTCAAACACGCGTGGCGTGGCTACAAGGAACACGCGTGGGGCCATGATAACTTGAAGCCGGTCTCTGGCATGGCCTTCGATTGGTTCTCACTTGGCCTCACTATCGTGGATTCATTGGACACAGCCTATATCATGGGGCTGACTGAAGGTAAAACATTATTTTTAGTGCTTAGGCGTCAAAATATGTATGTATGTGTGTCTTTACACTGATAAAGACATACAGAAAATCTCGACACACAGTTGTGCAGGTGTGAGGTACAAAGACAATGCTCGGTTGTACAAAACTAAACTTTTCCTAAAACCTTATGTGCCATATTGACAGTCTCAAAACTGGGCGTTCTTTTTTTCTTACTTTATCTGTGTTACCGGCGACCCACCTCGGATTCGCTCTTGTGATTAGATGTTAAAGGGTTATTGTCCGCATAATAATCATTTCAATAGTTTAGAAGTATAAAGCGAACACATTATATGAGTGTTCTAAACAAGAATAAAAATACATTGGATCATTCCACGATGGTCAGTCATAGATATTTCTCTAAAACTGTTACATCATACAAATGTACACACGGCGGCACATGAAGCTGTACATTACCGGTATAACTTGCCTTCGCTTTATATAGATTTTCTATACAATGAGAGATCCGCATAAACTGGTTTTGTATACGTCGTTGCCGTCGTGCGTACCACTTAATTTTACACATTATTAATAATACTTCAGGATAAATACAATATTATTGACATCAATGAGTCAGTAATGGACTCTTAACAAAGATGTTTAATGTTGTTACAACTGCGTATTCTTTGTTCGCAGAATTCGAGGAAGGCAAGCAATGGATTAAAAATGAGCTAGTTTTCACAAAGAACAAAGACGTTAATTTCTTCGAAGTCACCATCAGGGTTCTCGGAGGTCTGCTGTCCTGTTATCATTTCTCTCAAGATCGTATGTTTCTTACTAAAGCTGTAAGTGTTTGATTTTTTTATACCAGCTTGAGAGTGTAGTCATTCCTTATTTATTTATCAACTATCAATAAGTAATCAAAGTATGATTTTCCCTAAAACTCTGTTTAGAGACCACATCTTTTAGTAGACATAGTTCAAAAGAACTTAATGCCAGTTTAGACACGCTCGTACCGATTCTACCACGTCATGCCTTTTATGCTGGCATCAGATGCCTCGCCCCTAGCCAATTCCATTGATGCGTGTCGGCAGAAAGCCGAATTACAATAATTAAAATAACAGTATTGTTAAAGGGCTTAATTGCTTGCTGGCTAATATTTTAACTGCTATTCAAGTCTCAACGGGTACGAATAAAGAAGTAAAATGAAACTCCAAATAATCCTATTTCCATTTTTAGATCGACCTAGGGGATCGATTAATGGCCGCTTTCTCTTCTCCCTCTGGCATACCGTATTCCGACGTAAACTTAGGGGAGAGAACCGCGCACGCTCCAGAATGGTCTCACTACAGTACCACGGCTGAGGTGACCACAGTACAGCTGGAATTCAGGGAACTTTCCAGAGCTAGCAGTAATCCTGGCTTTGAGGTGAGTCTCAATAGTTTAATACATAGCCAGGAAACTTGATTCGTAAGCACATTACCTGTCAATTGAAATTGGCATTTAATCTTAAATCGTTGATTGCTATCCATAATTTACACTTACAGGTGGTAAATGAACAAATTAATAATAGAAACAATTATGGACCCTGTCGGGCACAGCGAGTATTAGTTTCAAATCATAACTGTCTTTGTCAGTCGTATACAATGATTGTCAGATATTGACGTAGTATGTCAATTTGCTTTTCGACCAAGTTACCTGTTGTGTGTGTGTTCCCTGCGCATCGAGTCTTAGAAAATGTTAGGCTCCGTAGGGCATCATTTCTGTCAATCGAAGCTGTGCGGCAGTCTGCTTATAAACCTTTTCTGGAAGATATAGCAATATTGTATAATATCGGTTTAACAATTTTTGTGTACAATTAAAGTATACTCGATAAAAAGTCGATGTGCCATAATATAGCTCAGTTACCTACTGTAATATCTGTTGTTTATTTGAGAACTATTATTAATTGCTACTGTGACATTGATAACTTATTTTTCCAATTTACTTTTATTCCCAATTTTAATGTGTTTTGATTTGAATTTTTAAATGCTACTATTACTTTGTTAGCGTAGTTATACATTTTATTATGCATGCTGTGGTCTCCTGTAAGTGAAGGAGAACACCTACATGATATTTTTGTCGTCGATTATTTAAATCGTGTGGTTGTGTATGTCCTAAACAAATAAATAAAAAAGAACAGCATAGTGATGCGGCCATAGATGCAATGATCTAGTAATGCACAAGGTTGCAGTGGCCTTGTGAGTAGCCGGAGTTAGTGGCATCAGCGCGCATTCACTGTTAATTACTGATTTGTCTAATATTATACATTACAACCGCTTGCTTTAAACTTACGTAAACAGTCCATCTTAAAACTTATAAAGCGCTGGAAAAACTTGAAGGAAGACTGGTAGGCACTTGTAGCCACTAGACAGTTTATTCACACGATCAAAAGTGGTTAGAATGTTTATTTTACAGAGTATTCAAGTTTATCACAAAGATCACTCAATTCCAATAGGTTTTTTTTAACCACAATGTTAGCTTACTAAAAAGCAATTCTTAGAAATTTACTTAGCCACATAATGTGCCCAAGAAATTTAAATAAGTCGTACCATCGATACGAAACAAGAAGAAGAAATTTACTTAGTGTGATATGCTTCATTCACGAAATCCCATGTGTTACTCGTATCAATCAGCCGTGGAAGCTAACTGGTTTGTTATTACATGTGACGTTTCGTAATGATTATGAAATTGGGCCATCTTCGTAACAATATACATTTTTAGGCTGTTAATTGTAAAGGCTTAGCGCGTAGTTCAACATATTAACTCATTTGTCATGCAAGATATTGAATACTACTGTCATACCAAAATTGCCAGTAAACTAAATGGCCAATGTACAGTCGAAGAAGATGGTAGGTTCTGACGGGAGCACTTCAGGCAGGTGCCACATTTAGTTTTCAAAGAGCCAAAATCGTTGATTTTCATATCATCGTACGTGACCTAAACCAAAACGACTTAAACAGACAAAATTTGACGAAGATATTGTGGCCTTTCCTAAATCTGAATATACTTGCTGAAAAACCCTCTGGGCTCCCCTGGCCTAAAAATATTCATCTCTCCCTTACACTGCCAATATTAATTTTGATTGAGTGAACACGTGCTATATTTAAAATAGTTTACTAAAATAATTGTCTACTGAGCGCACTCACAACAACTATGGAATTTAGCAGCCTGGATACCAGGTAGCTCGATCGTATGGCTGAACGTTACGATTGCGAACCTGGCATACCAAACAAGAATGTAACGCGTCAGTAAGAAAGACGATATACGTCAACCGTTCTTCCGAGAATTCGAATGATAAAATCAACCGTAGGTATGTTTCCTGTGTGGAAAAATGTGGGTAAACATCTGTCTCTACTTACCCCCTAGGCGGAAGAGTACCTTCCAGTTTTGCCAGTTACGTTATTAAATCCTTGATATACAGAATCTACCGAGAAGCTCGTGGCTAAATAACAACAACCGGCTCGAGCGATCGATCGGCCAGTTTCGCTCGATCTTCAGGTTACGCCGCGTTTACCTAGCTAGGTCTGTAGATGGTTGACCACTCTTTACATACCGAGTTTGCTCCGTGCAACGGAGTACGCTAAGTCGTCGGTCCCAGCTGTCATTTATAGATCTTCGACAGTCGTTACAGTTAGTAGTGGCCTTAAAGTTTGCAGTCTTACCAAGGGGTATTGTATTACCCAGTACTAACTGGGTTGTCTAGGTCAGATAGGCAGTCGCTCATGTAAAATACTGGTATTCAGCTGAATCCGGCAAGACGGATGGAAGCCGACTCTAACATAATTGGGAAAAGGCTAGGCAGATTATTATGAGTCTGAAGCTGATATAAAATGCCTTAATAGTAAACCCAATGGTCACAACCATTTTGGTTTTGAGGCCATAATTACACCTTTAGCTAAAAATAGTAATAATTTGAAATTATGTTGATTCTTGCCTAATCACTTACAATAACAATGATTGGGATTTTTTACATACTGCTTTAATTTCCACAATAGTTAATTACTAATGATGGGAATAGCCTTCTATCGTAATCATTCGGAAATCTGGATTCCTTTGAGTACTTACGTCATAATATTTAATTGTGTTTATGTTAGCCTATCTTATGTCCCACTACTGGGCAAATACCTGCGAGCTTCTCTGTCCTGTGTTCTCTTTGGCTATATTTTTCATTGAAAACATGACTAGATCGTCACACCACGTTCGCCGCGCTCGACTGCGACGGCGATATCTCTCTCAGGAGTCTTTTGCCTTATTTTCGCGACTCTTATACCCGAAGGGTTAAAACAGAGGTGTACCTAGTAGTACATCCCATAAGTGACTGGCTGGTGGCAAAAAGGCCAGCCTCTTGCCACCAGCCAGTCACAAATTATTATAAAAAACCCTTTTTATTTATTTTAGGACGCTGCCGCTGCCGTGTCGGAAAAGATTCATCACTTACCTAAGAAGCATGGTCTGGTACCAATATTTATAAACCCAAATACTGGACATTTCCTGCCGCACGCTACCATCACGCTTGGTGCTCGGGGGGACAGCTACTACGAGTACCTATTGAAACAATGGCTTCAGACCGGAAAGACTGTTAACTAGTAAGTATTTATTAGTGTTAAAACGAGAAACTTAACGTATTTATGCTGTCTGCCTAATTCTTAAATGCAAATCGTAATCGTTTTTCGTTGCCATTTTGTCTCATATTGTCGCAATATATTGTTGTTCAATATTATAATAAATATTGTTATTAGCTATATTTTACTGAGCTCTTAAATATGAATTTAACATGATATGAATGAAACATAGCATAAAATCATGATTCTTATTTCGGCTTAACGGTAGGAAGCTGCCTAATCTACAATATCTATTCTATAAATAGTGTAAAACAAAGTTGCTTTTTGTCTGCGTGACCGCTCAGCCTTTACGCCGGAACGGAAGGTTTATGCACTCGTAATAATACGTGAGTATTGAACAGACATAGCACAGAGGTCTTGAACCCTTGCACCTAAAAATCACGTTACAACATAGCTCAGTTGCCAAACAAGGGCGGGTCGCCAAGAATAGAGTTATAATAATGTTCTGATATTGTCTGTTAATGATCACAACAAACTAAATGTGTGTTTAAAAACTCGATTATTACAGATACATAAGGTTATCACTGCACAAGATACGTTGAGGAATTTATTGTTACATTACTTAACTTCTTATCATTATCTGCCTAGCTTTTACTTAACTGTGTAGGGATGGGGTCCCAGATTAATCGGATGCAGCTGAATACCAGTATTTTACATGGAGCGAATGCCTATCTGACCTCCACAACTCAGTACTGGGTAATACGATACCCCTTTGTAAGATTGATAGTCAGACTTTCGGGCCGCTGACTACTTGTGATGACTGTTAAAGATCTACAAAATGGCAGCAAAAACCAACGGCTTTACTATTATAATATACACGGAAAATTCAATCAAAGTGTTCTACAATGAGTGTTCTTATCGCTGAAAGCAATTATTTTTCTTGTTATTACTATACAACATGGCGCCTCTGCGAATATCTGTATGTTATTTTACGTCAAATTGAAGAGCATGCGAAATACCCAATCATTTGGTTTAGACGATCGCGGCAATACTGCTAATATTTGTGTAACACTCAACTTTTTTGTTATTTTGGTTTTACGTAATTGTGCATAGGGAAATGACCCCAAGTTCTTGAGCAATCTACTTAATAAAAATTAAATACACTGACGGACAACGCACATACCAAACAGCTGGGTCTAAAAGCGTGTAATTTTAATAAAAATCCAGACTCCGTAGCTGCTATTGATAAATTCCTAACACTTTGTCCGACCTGGGTATCGAACACAGGACCTCATGCTAAGCAAATAGCTATTACGACCACTAAACCAACGTAATGTAAAGTATATGGAAATATCCACTAATTTTGCGATGTATGCAAGTAATACTAATAACTTACAATGATCGCAAATGCTATTTTTATGACCCTCTCGTCTGAGCGCCCATTAGCTTAATTAGCAATTTAAAAGGTCAAATAACTGGACCACGTGTACCTATCTGGCAAGAGTTCACAATTAGCAGTATGTATGTCACACTAGTCATCTTCGGAAACTATCTGCGAATAGACAAAACATATAAAACGTAACTTCACACATATAATTCCTGAAAAGTTAGGCAGAGGTGTACCTAATAATAAATCTACATTTCCCCAGTTATGTTTAAAGACTATTACATGGGGTAATGTGGCGGCGAGCGTATTGTCTTCACCAATTTCGACTCCGTGGCTTTTACTGAAAGTACCTCAACCAGGCAATCAAAGTTGCGTATTTTTAGTCTGTTTCGTTTTGATACCTTTACTTCTGTTGTTGGATCATATCACGATATATATCGAAACTTAGGTTTCGCTTTGGTTAGCGTCGCTTGAATGTTTAGATTTTTTTTCCTTTTGCTAATTTAGATAAATTTGTATTATTTTATTTGAATTTTAAAGAATTGAAATATTAACTTTATAAACTGTATTAACTTTATTAACAAACACAACAACACAATCAATTCGGGTTGTACTCTGCTTGTAATGATATAATTCAATCATGATTCGAAAGCCATCGCCATTCGCCATCTATTATTATAAGAACGTTAATGTTCTTTTCCTCGGAAACGGTACTTTTTTCGGGATGAAAGGTACCTTATATCCGTTTCTGTACACCTGTCAACGTACTTATATGCAAAATTTCAGGATAATCGGTTCAGTGTTTTAGGCGTGAAAAGGTAACAAGCAAACAAACTTTCTTTCGCATTTATAAT
The DNA here is from genome assembly GCA_963576755.1 of Noctua janthina. Classification (NCBI taxonomy): domain Eukaryota; kingdom Metazoa; phylum Arthropoda; class Insecta; order Lepidoptera; family Noctuidae; genus Noctua; species Noctua janthina. The sequence goes on along the minus strand of OY755050.1, from coordinate 13,063,252 downwards.
ATTTGACGGCACGGTTGGCGCAGTGGCTGAGCGATTGACTGCTGCGCTTCGTGTCGCGGGTTCGATTCCCGCACGGAACAAATATTTGTATGGCCTACAGGTAGTTGTTCCGGGTCTGGCTGTTTGTGTATGTCAGCTTAAATGTTTGTAAACGCACCCACGATACAGGAGAAAGTCCTAGTGTGGGGCAACGTTTAAAAAAAATAAATATATATATATATATAAATTAGTAAGGAAAGGATAAGGAAGTAAGTTTTTTTTTTTTTTTTACATTTTGTGCACCACTTGCACCATAAGTGGTACATGTGGTGTTAGCCTGATTATGATTGTTGCACTTATGAAAGTTTGATAAGGAATTGATTGTAAATGTTTTGTGTAAACAATTGTTGGCTAACCGAAATAATTAAATAATTCGATGCAAAGAATGCGTTCACCCTGCTATGCGAAACGTTTTATTTTACTACGTCTGAGGCAAACAAAATACAAGCTTATATTAAATTAGCTAGGTACCAAAACTGCTCCGGCGTAATGAATAAAGATTTTAAGGTCAAAGGCCGCAGTAAATGTCATATTAACGAAGTGTGTTTTTTCAGTAAAATCTGTTTTTTTTTTTTGTCATTTTTAGATTTGATATCCACCACGTTTTTGAAGTTTCTCTAGTAGATACAAGAAATCAGCCCTTTCATAAATTTTAACCGATTAGGTATTACTGTTTTGTAGGAAACAGCTTTAAAGTTATTTTAAACTAGCCTTTGTCCTCGACTTCGCTCGCGTTAATTTAGAATTTGACAATCAATTCGCGTTGTACTCTGTTTATAATAATATAATTCAATCATGATTCGAAAGACACGTGGCGCCATCTATTATCAAAAGAACGTTATTGTTCATTTCCTCGGGAACAGTACTTTTTTTCGGGATGAAAGGTACCCTATGTCCGTTACCGTACACCTGACAACGTATTTACAAAATTTCAGGATGATCGGTTTAGGCGTGAAAAGAAAACAAACAAAAAATACAAACTTACTTTCGCATAATATTAGTTGGTAGATTAGGATTACCGATGAAAAATTTCTATGTGTTCAGAATGATCTACTGAATACGTGCTAAGCGCTTGTGCGTTGGTGTCGCTTCCACCCTATATAGCGTGACTTAGCTAGCTGTTTCCCTACTCTAGTTGTAAACGCTGGCCACATTTTGTTTATGTAGGTACCCGTATATCTTATTTAAGGTGTTCTGTTTACATTTTACTTACAGTTTACTCGACGACTATCTGACTGCTATTGAAGGTGTCCGGAACTTCCTGGCGAAGCGCTCGTCTCCTAACAAGCACTTGTTTATCGGAGAACTGTCGGCTGGATCAGAGGTGAGAACGTTTCTAAAACATTTAACAGTAGGTCCTCTAAACTTACGTAGTCCATTGTTCAGACCTTTTTGACAGCAAATTGTCATAGTTAAATATTAAACTTATTTCACTGAAATTACTTGTCATACGAACGGTAAAGGCGGCAATGCTGAATGCATTAAAATCCAACTCGAAGTCATTGGAATTAAAAAGTCCTAATACCTACAATACGCCGTTGGCGCAGTGACTGAGCGATTGCCTGCTGCTTTGCGTGTCGCGGGTTCGATTCCCGCACGGATCAAATATTTGTATGGCCTACAGGTAGTTGTTCCGGGTCTGACTGTTTGTGTATGTGAGTTTAAATGTTTGTAAACGCTCCCACGATACTGGTGAAATTCCAAGTGAGGGCTAACGTTTAAAAAAAAAACATCGCCTTTTCGTAGTGGACAAGTTGTGCTCTGAAATATTCTATAATTCTACTGCTGGTCCTGGATTCGATTTCAGGTCAGACCGATGACCGATGGGTTTTCCGTTATGAATTTCTCAGTAGTAGCCCGGAAACTGTATTTGTGTCCGGTTTATAGCGAAAGCCTCGCTTCCTATTACATGGGACTAAAACATAACTGGCGAAATGACAATGTAACAGGTATAACTCTGTCCTACCCTTTCTGGAATTAAAGCATGATGTTGTGTTGTGTTTTTATACAAAACTCTTTCCATATTAGACGGTTTAGTTGCTTGAATATTCACCAGATTCAGCAATGACAATGGTTTTTCCGAGGGGAAATATATGTCGCATCCTGGTACATAGGGCCCTGGCCAGAACATACTAAGTGACGTACATAGTGTCAAACAGTTGTGGGCGCAGAATGGGATACGGGTAAACTAGAGAAATAACTCCTTTAACTTGTACACGGTTCATTGTTACACAGTCAATTACTAAGACTACTGTACTGACTAAATACTCTGAACTTAAAAGGAAACACAGCAGTTTCTAGACCAGTATGTGTCGCGCCGACGCCCGTACGATTACTGTCGTGCCATAGGACTATGGTCTGTATCGGACACCATACCTCTAGAGTCAGCACAACGCCTAACAAAGGCGCTTGTGTTTAATTTTAAGTACATATTCGTCAGGATCCGACATATACAATACGTTAAAAAAAAACGTTGTTAGACCCGAAAGAGGCGTATAGGTATCCTAATCACATTACCAAATAAAATAGGAAACTTAAAATAAAATGAACGTATTTTGTGCCCAAATTACCACCATTTCTGAGAAGCGACTAGAGTGCTGCTGTTTGTGACCCTGTATTGCCATGTATGTTCCCTACTTCATAAAATTTTACTCAGTTTTCATCGGAGGCTTTTATATTTGTAATCTAAAAAGGGTTAGCTGACAAATAGAATTAAATCTCGATACCTAATAATACCTTCACGCAACGGACAGTTTTTTTAAAAAATATATAGTATAATGAAGTTAGGAGCAGTGATAACTTTATGGCAGACCGTCGACCTGTACAGCTGGATGCGAGAGGGCACAAGGTATACCCAATTTCTGGGGGATGCCTGTATTAGACTATGCCCTATTTGCTTAGTCATAGTTGCAGTAATCTAGTGCTATCTAATATGCTGTTATCATATTCATTCATTAATACACAGCGCAAAAATGAAAAACTTTGTTAAATTAGAGGATAATAACAGGCGGCCGTACCATCAATTAAGTTCTATTGCACGTCGCCAACGTCCTTGGAAATGTCTTCATTATGTTTTCTACGAAATTGTCTGACATTATTTTGCGATAAATGATTGACTGTACCTCACTGGTAGTCAAGCCACAGAACGCAGGAAACTAGGATGTGGTGGTCGTGAAAAGAGGTTTATAATAAGCAAGGTATTGTCTAGCGAATACCTATCTGACCTCCACAACCCAGTTAGTACTGGGTAATACGATACCCCGTGGTAAGACTGGTTGTCAGACTTTTTGGGCTACTGACTGTCAAAGATCTACAAATGACAGCCGGGACCAACAGCTTAACGTGCTTTCCGAGGCACGAAGGAAACTCGGTATGTAATGGGCGGTCACCCATCCACAGACCAACCTAGGCAAGCACGGCTTAACCTAAAGATCGACCCGAGCGGCTGTTATTATTTAGCCACGAGCTCCTAAGGTATTGTCTAGCATAATCAAAAATAGCAAAAATCACACAATAATTATTCCCGTTGCGAGCCTTCTCTTAGTGAGAGGTAGTTGGAAGTAGGGAACTAACCATGCGATACAAACGTCCGCTTTGGTACACGTCACAAGTCCTCGAGTTTACGTTCTCCACCACAATATTATTTTTATCATATTGACACGTTCACGACTGATATATTCCTCTGTGATAAACAAAAATAATGGTAAGTAAATAAATTTTGTAGGTACCAGCCATTAAGTTAGTTGACTTTGATCTTGTAATAACACCGTCATTGCCATATAGCTAACATCTTGATAATGCGAGATTATAATATTTGTTAGATTAGGTTCAAGTGTTATTGCCAATATGTCCGCTTACAAATGTATAATCTTTGTTGAACGTTCTGGTGGTCGGGTCGCTACGCTCCTAAACTATATCTTTATCATGCATGACAATAATGGGTGTAAAAGACCGAAAGGCACTTATTCTCCCTCTCATTGCGATCATTGTTAGGATTCCATCAAATGGCAAAAAACGGAACCCTTCTAGATTCTTCATGACTGTCTGTCCGTATGTCACAACCACTTTATTCCGAAACTATTGAGACTACACGGTTGAAACTTGGAAGGTACATGTATTCTGTGAACCGCTTCACGATTTTACAAAAAAAAATAAGATTAAGGATAGATTCCTCTCCGTACATGGAACTGTTGAATGTTATACAATACAACATATGAATGAGCCTTCAAAATATTTTTATTATACAGGGTGTAACAGAAAGGGTATAGTATAGTCATAGGAAACGATATGCTGCAGACCATCAAACTGAACAACTTCCTCCATGGGTCCAATATCGTAAATGCGAAAAAAAATTATCAGTTGTCCCATACAAAATTTCAATACCTACTCGACCCAAATACGACTGCTGATATTTTTTTCGCTTTTACTATATTGGACCCTTGGTGAAAGTTGTTCAGTTGTAGTTAAAAATAGTAGCCTGAAAAATCACACAGTTTTTTATGAACTAACCTGCCCTGGTTACGCACAGTTGCAATTTACTAATAAAGAGTGCTTGTGCTTACCAAAAAAAATAAAAAAATGATACATGAAGGTTTTCTGTCATACAAACCTATCCTGACAAATTATGAACACAAAAATAACAGCCAAATCGGTCGGGCCGTTCTCAAGTGATGAGACGAGGCAATTGATTTTTATTTACACGGCTGCGAAAATTTGTGTGTGCGTGTGTGTAACTATGTTTGTTACTCCTTCACGCTGAAAGGACTGGCCGGATTTGGATGGTATTTACACATATAGACTCCGACCTGGAAAACACAGACTACATAGGGCTACTGTGGGTCAAACAAAATCAAATTTAGCGCGAGCAAAAAAACAAGCTGGTAAAATAATAATATCTGCGTGTTCTAAGTCGTTCATCTTTTCTTTTCCAGGCATTCAACCCAAAGATGGACCATTTGACGTGTTTCCTGCCAGGAACGCTAGCGCTGGGTCATGCCAACGGCCTCCCTGATTGGCACATGACCATGGCTGAAGAACTTCTGTACACCTGCTACCTGACTTATGCTGCCCACCCAACGTTCCTGGCTCCTGAAATTACTCATTTCTACCAGGCAAGTGCCCTAAACCTGCGTAATGATTTGGTGAAAGCGGTAATGGCAAATTGCTGACATTAACTTCGAACACCTACATACTTACGTTATCTAAATACTTACTGAAGTATCTGGCAATGTCTGGTGTTGCCATCCTGTCAGCAATTTGTCCGTACCAGTTTGACAGCTCCATAATTGTTTCTGGTTTCAAATTCGATGAGGAATTGAGGATCGCCCAAGTTCTTTAAAAATAGTCAGCCTGCTTTTCTTAAAAACTCAACACAATGCATGCCTACCATTGCCATCATTTTACTTTTCAAAGTGCATTCTATGTGACGTAATCGAATAGCGTGACTTATTAAAAATGTGGAAATACTTTCACCTGTTCTTTTCAACGTACACGATGAAACGTGCAAATAACCGCAAGAAGAAGCAGAAGAAGCTGAAAGTCAAACAATAAACAAACAATCAATATTTATTGTTTCAAGACTTAAACCTATTTTAGAATACTGGTATGTACCTTAATTTGAACTTAACTATAAGTGACAAGATACAAAACTTGTGCAACTGGGTTTTAACTAAGAGGATTCCTGTGCAATAAGCACCAGTTACGTTCGTCATCACCAGTTACGTTCGTCATCACCGTGTTCGAGCAGCCATATTACAAGTGTGGTCTCTTGTTCTTCACATCATTACGATACATTTTTTTTTGCGCTGGACTATACCTGAGCCCTTTTCATTATGGATACTGTAAGTTTTTCGGAAGTACTGTTCAATGGTACTTGGTTCTATACAGAATGCTTAGATGGCGGCTATGTGGTGGGTCTTTTTACACTCTGTACTGACGAATAAAAGATTGACATATTATTGCAATTAAGTGAATCAGCGATTAAATATAGGCGCGCCTGTGATGTGAATAACATTACAGCCTGGCATTAAATAAACGCACAGACATGGCAATCACATCATGCGATTGTGCCACTGCACGGTAAAATGATCATCTTCTACAGGGGCTTTGATTATAAGACTTGCTTATTTTGGCTTGGCGATTCTATGCTTATCAGGGCTCGGATACCGGTATATTTTGCGAAACGGTATCGTCTAAAATACCTAAGAAACGACTTGTTTCGGTTACGCTCGAACGGAACGTTATAAAAAATTAAAATCGTTCTTGGTTAATAAAACGTTTTAAACCGTTTTTTTTCCATTCCATTCCATACATACGGTACCCGATTCAACAAAAAAAATGTGAGCCGTCACGGGACGCCTGGCAGATGTGAAACATCGACATTATTTTGTAAAAGTAATATGCAGAAAAGAACAGATTGTGATAGGAACTAAATATGTCATAATGATAAAATAAAATAATGATTTTTTTCATTTACTGGCGCTCAAAACACACCAAATATACGCGTGCTTAATGCACAGATAAATGCATACTTTAATTATAAAAATATAATTAACTTACTGATGACTTGATAGTGTGTCATAGTGTGATTTTGCTTTCTTTGCAGGAGGCTGATCACTTTCACTCTCTAAATTATCACGGTCAGACATTTTATTATCAGAAAAATAATTTGTTTTCAAGTAAAACACAGGTTATGTGTACTGTAGTAAACAACACTGTATACTGTAATGCCTCTAGATACATCCAGCAGGTGACGCACCGTACACACTACTGCATATAGACTGTATATATACCATCATATAGCGTGGCGACGCGTCGCCACGGCATGCATCGCCACGCCAGAAATTGGTTTTACGTGCGGCTATAGATGTTTCACATCAAAAAAAGTTAATGATTGTCGCGGGCCGCCGTGCGCGGCTACATTTTGCGGAATAAACCGGTTTTTACCCTGCGGAATAAACGTTCTCATTTCGTTTTCGTTCCGAACAAAATGATCTACAAAGAACTGTTCAAAACGTTTTAAAAACGTTATTTTAAATAACGTTTCCAAGCACTGATGCTATCACAAGAGTTGCACCCAAATTGCGTAACACACTTTCAATATCAAACCGAAGGATTATAAAAGTAATTCGTAATTGTTGTATATTTGTTACTTGTTTGATAAATAAATACTGTGCATCAGAAAGACTTACTTTCTAGGTTAAAAATAAATAAAATATTCCTAAATATTTAAAAAGTCGTTAGTGTTTCAAAACATTGTCTGCTCGCCAACGTAAATAAGGCCATGCCAGTTACCCCAATGGATTGCGAGTGTGTTACTCAGTTATACCGCGGGCTTATTTACGATTTTGTCTTTCACCAAGAGTCATTAGTCATAACAGTAATGTTTATCATCCTTTTTGTTTATTCATTAACTTTTTTTTTCTCATTTCACGTAGGAAAATGTGCCAACACCCAAAAATATTCCGCAGGCAAGCGTGGCTGAAGACATGTACACTAAAACGGCGGATTCTCACACACTCCTGCGCCCAGAATTTGTCGAGAGTCTCTGGTACATGTATCAGATAACTGGCAACACCACCTATCAGGATTGGGGCTGGCAGATATATCAGGTAAGACAGTTTTTTCTTATTATTGAACTAAGGGCCCCCTTTCACCATCCTCAAGTAAAGAGGTGAGTAGGCTACTCGCCAGTTAAAGTCCCACGTAAGTTCACGACGTTTGAGTAGCCCTAACATAAGATAAACCGACCCGTAACTTACTTGCCAGGTCCTCAGCCAGTTAGCTTGTTTACGGTTAAATATTGAAAAGTTGTCCGTTGTGATTTCGTGTGTAGCTTTATTTGATATTAATATTTGAATGGATTTATTTGATCATCAATAGGATGAATTAGAACTGTCTACGTTTGGCATCGTTTTAGTTTACCCTTATTAATTTTGTTCTATTAAAATAAGTTAAGATTTCAAGGTTTTCCTTTCATTTAATATATCATGTTTATGAGAGAGATTTGATCCTATGATTCGATCCTATCTATTGATGCCATAAAAGTACAGAATGTTATTTTTTTGGAATCTAACCGGTTGGATTCCCGTGTGTGGCAAGCGAATTTTCGAAAATCTTTGAATGCAGTTTTATTTCTTTTTAATAATAAAGGAAAGTTTTATTTGAGTAAAATTGTCTACTTCCTGTATTTAGAGTTCTTTCCCTCCAGGTAGAATTGAAAAATTCCCCGTTGTGTATAACTAAGTTAATTTATATTAGTAGTAGTCGCGTCTGCGGCCTAGACCTAGCCTCTAGACCTAGCCTCTAGACCTAGCCTCTAGACCTAGACCTACCTCTTAGTAGTAGTCGTGTCTGCGGCATAGACCTCTCCTAAACCTCTTTCTCGCACCTTGCGCATCCATAAAGGGTGGACTCTTATGGTTACGTGAGGCGCATTTCTCATCTTCATCCTCTCTGGTTGGAAATGTCTGCACCTTTACAAGGAAATAAAATAAGGTAAAGTACAATAAATACTTTTGGCCGTACAAAACAGTCTTACCAAGTCTTATCGAATTAGTACTCACTGGGTTGTGGAGGTCAAATAGGCAGTCGCTCCAAGTAAAGTACTGGTATTTAACTGCATCCGGGTAGACTGGAAGCCGACCGGAGCATATTTGGGAAAAGGCTACGCAGATGATAGCCGTTGGAAACGCTTAGTGTCAAAGTACGACTTGCACTTGGCTCATTTACTAGTTGTCAGAAGTTGAGGTGTGACGGCTTCACATTTCCTCACACACTTTCTAAGCTCTGATTATATCTAAATAACAAAACAATACTTTAGTCAATAAAACTGTTAAGTTGTCTTGTCCCACCGATTAGTCGCTTTTCATTTAATATTATTATTAATCATTTATTTTAGATATAGTCCATATAAAAATTAAAATCACATTAAACACATGTACATTAAAATAATCAATAAAAAATAAAATTACACATACACAATACAATTACATAATACCAAATTAAATAAAATTAAGTATAAAATAAAATAATACACATTAAAAGAATCAAAGAATAACAAAATTAAACACACACAATATTAAATGAAAAATATAAAATTGTTTCATACACGCATCTTAAATAATACGAGGCGAGGCCCAAACATGAAGCTGCATCCACCTCTGTATCAGGGACAGGTCCCACCGCTCGGACAAAACCTTCAGGAGGCTGTTCGAGCTGCTTCGTAGGCGACTTAATAGTGAACCGCTCCGCTTGCTTATGATCGCGAAAAAATCATCAAAATAAAGCAAATAATATGACTGACAAGCGGCAAACAGTCAGCGATCGCTCACGTCGAAACTAGCAACTCCATTGTTCTAACATAAAATTGTACGATCTTTACAGGGTTTCGAGAAGTATGCCAAAGTGCCACACGGCTACACGTCGTTGGCGAACGTGAAAGTGGAGAAACCAGTTCAACGTGACATGATGGAGTCTTTCTTCTTATCGGAGACACTTAAATACCTGTACTTACTGTTCAGCGATGATAGATTCACTATAGATTTGAACAAATACGTTATCAACTCCGAAGCTCATCCACTACCCATACATAAAAACTAGTAGTACTTAACTAGTTATAATTTGTTTGTCGAAACTAACATGACTATGTATTTCAAACATATCCTTTTTGGATACGATTTTTTGAAAACGCTGAGCGTTCTTCACAAATTCTTTCTATTTAGGAACGTCTGGACGGGATTATTTTGGTTCCCATAATCTAACAAAGGATATTATTTTAATTTGGCTGTATTTAATTACATTTTTTTTTTATAATTTAATTTTCGTAATGTTAATATTATTTAATTATAGTCAATCAATATTGTTATATTTTAATTATGTTTTTATTCGAATGTCTATGAATAATCTCGCTTTATATTAGTCAACTAAAAGAAATTCAATGAATCTCTCAGCTTATGCGGTCCCAGCAGTTATAACTCCACTTATTTATGTTTTTTTTTAATTGGCTGGGGTCCTTAGGTTCTAAAATAACAAAACGTAAAAAATATTATTGTTTTATTTAGAAAATATTTCTATCAAGTCATTATCATATTTTTGTTATGTAAAATATTTATAAATATTTTATATGTATACATTAGAGTTAGATGTATCGACATATGATGCGAAAACAATGATAGCGAATGATGTACGTTTAGTGTATTAGTGGAAATTAAAACAAGCTCTTTTGGAGATATTGTATACATAAGGCTGCTACCATCTACTGCTGCCATCGGCTTTTGCGATAATGTCTTAGAATCCAGCAGAACGCGTTGCGTTAATTTTAAGACTTCACCGTAGTAACGTAGTTTAGTTATCAGTTTGCCAAGCTCGTCGCCCGAAAAATTATAAAATTAGGACAATACACCGTGACTTTTTAGTCGTCTTACAATGATCGTCCACTCAATGTACCCGACATAAACAGTTTTAGGCGCGATTTTTTTTTATCTTCCATAATAGGTACAAAGAAAAATAATAATAAAAAATTAGAATAAAATTATGAAACATCCTGTTAATGATGTTTACGTGTCAAACGGGAAAACATATACTTACCCAGCACTCGAGTCCAGTAGATCATCGCTCGCAACAGGATGTTTTAACTACGTCCTGCGATACTGAATAATATTTTTATTTTAAAATTATTAAAATCTCATAAATAACCTATTTTTTTTTATGAATGTTTAGTATTCATTGGATACATGAAGTGGGCTGCCGTTGTAAGACGACTAAAAAGTCACGGTGTATATAGCAACGTCTTTTGTCTTTTTTTCTGAAACATCGTGCCACCGTCAACGAATAGCGAGAAGTAACCTAGCAACTGGAAACTTGTCTAGCGACTCAACAAGAAACAACTGATAGCAATCAACTATGTAGATATAAATAAATTTAATTTCTTTGTTCACAAGGAAAAATAACATACATAACACACAGTGAACACCTAAAGTTGTACAGTAAAGACATATTAAAATGCAAACTTCTTCTTCGGTAAACTAGGCCAGACCCCTGTGTTTTTATATGTGTATCTATTACCGACTTGAGATTTACATCTATTGGGCGAGAAAATAGTCGATAGGTATACCCTACCTCGTCGGCGGTGGAGCAGGTTCCCCTCGGATATAGACCACCCTAGACTAATTGTCTACCCTAGACTATTTGTCTAATATTGATGAAATATGTCTTTATGTTTATGGCGACTGTGGCGTAGCCAAAAAAGGGCACAAAATGTGACACGCGCGATATTGTCTTCATAATATCAATGTGTTTGGCCACTATTATGACCCCACACGACGAGTATGGCAAAGACAGGCAGGTTGAGCACGGTGTATCCCCGTGTGTGTTCGACCTGCGTTCATATTCCAGTTATTTTATTATTTTTATCCATGTTTACGAAATATAATTTGGACTTAGTTCTGCCACAAGCCATCCCAAAACCCCTTATTAATTCAGATAAATTATTTAAACTATAATAATGCAAAGTTCTGAATGTTGTATATTAAGATCCAGTAAAAAGAATCCCATATAAAATACATACAAAAATAATGCTTAGAACAAATTTAAATTAAACAGGGTAATCCAAAAATATCAATTGAATATTTCAAAAGATTGTTTTATGTGGGTTTGTAAATTGTGGCAGAAGTAAGCCGGATTGTGAATAAAGTTGTATGTACCGTAAAACGGGGTGAATACAACCGCAGGGGTGAATAGAGACTAATTTTGAAAGGGATTTTAACGTTGAATTAATTTGTTTTGTTGCTAACAAGTTCTCTAAATGATTAAGTATAACTAAGTAAATAAAACAGAGTACTTTTTTATAACATAATCAAATTAATTCAACATTTCAAATAAAAAAAAATCCCTTTCAAAATTTCTCTCTATTCACCCCTGCGGTCCTATTCACCCCGTTTTACCGATATTTAAATAAAATTAGAACACAAATAAAATAACAACAATATGTCTTCGGTAAGCAATTAACGCAAACCTCGCTCAGTGAGAAAATACGTATATTCGATTAAGTAGATAAGTAAAATACTCTTAATGCCGAATGATTTTACATTGTAAACTAACCTAAAGTGAAGATATTGTGGTTTATACACTAGTTAGTAATTCTATTGTTTTGGGTAAAATATTAGGGGCATTCAGAGATAGTGAGTAATAAATGCTAGCGTGAAGTACGCACTTTGTATACTGATAAAGGAATCTAGGAGCAATAAAATACTGCCACGGCATGAGCTATTCTAAGACCGCGTCATTATCAAAGCGATTGTTATGTGAACAGTCGAGGGTGGAGCGTCATAATCTTTTTTTTCGCTTCTGTATAGTTCCGGCAAGTTGCATTTAGTAATAAGGAACACGTTGAAAGTATTAACTTTTCCAAAGAGTTGAGAAACAAAATTGTATGTACTTTTTGCCTTGATCATATCTACCGACTAAATAGGAAAACAATATACAGGGAGACATAAAAAATGTATCGAATCTCAACAACACCAGCAGCAAATATATGTGATAAGGTTTAGTTTTGTGTTAGAATAACACGAAACATTTTTCGAACTGAATAAAATTATTTTCATTTAATTTCACAATTATCCACTATCGACGCTATTTTTATTACAACTATTCGATATCCATTAAAATAAAATAAAAAATCTCTCCATACATTGACGCTCCATCTTAGTGAACACACGGTCGTCACATTCACATTGTTCGACGATCATGAACGCGCGTCGCTTTAGCAACGCCTTACAGTTCAAACAGAACCGAGCGTGAGCAACTTACTGACTGCATTGAAAATAGGACCGTATTACCAATGTATAAAATAGAAAACTGTATGAATATCGCCGTGGATACCAAGCGACAACTCGCGCATGCTCGCCACTCGGTCGCGCGCCATTAAACAATAGCTGTACGGTCCTATTTTCAATGCAGCCAGTAAATTGCTCACGTATTTTTTCGCTCTGTCTAAACTAACCCACTTTCCGAACAAATGAGTGCACAATATGAAGGCAACGATCGCTTTGGTTAGGATGCGGGGTTGTTGTACACGATAGAATTAAAAGCAAAAATATTTTGTAATCACTGTAGATCCTACGCTGAGAAGCCAGGTAAATTAAGAACGAAGTTCTGGTAAATTAATAGTACACGCGTAGGACACTATATTAATCTATAACTCGAATATTTGGCCTTCGTTTGTGCAATAAAAACGTTGTTTGGTCAAGTAATGTCATAAAACAAACGTAATTTATTATTATTTTATATAAGGTTAATCTGCATGGTGCGTATTAGACCTTTTTCTACGACGCATGCCAAATTATATTAGAAAGGAAGTGCATATCATGTATATGTCATTGGTCCGTTCAGCAAGAGTGAAATTAATTCCCGCTTTTACTGTGGCTCATAAATGGATGCGCTAAATATTATGAAAGAACGCATTATGGCATTGCCTATGACAACACCCTGTGAAAACGGGCATTAATTCACTTGGAAATGTAATGACGAATAAAAAGGCCTTGGTGCGGACGCTCGACTTAATTGAATTTTTTTTTTATCGATGTTAGATACAACTCTGTCTTTGCGCCAAAACTATAGAGCAAACTTAGGCTTAGCTCAGTCACGCTTCATTCTAAAAAAAACGTTACAAGTATAAAGATTAACTTTATACTTATAACGTTTATTTTAGAATGTGCACAATCTTACAAGCGACTGTGCTCAAGCATATCATACTAATAAGAGAAGACAATCAGACAAGGTTTATCTCTGCAAATAAGTTCGTTCTATAGGTCTGGACCTTACAACATTTTAAGTTATTTTTTTTTCTACGCGCTCTTATTATCACCGATATATATAAAGTCTTAAAACGAATTAAATATAATTTGTGTAAGGAATATTTTAAATTTCATAATCGTTCGAATTTACGTATTGATTACTCCGCGCGTCCGTACTAGGTCTGAAGGATAAATAGGTAGCAAATGCTAAAACCCAAGGTAATGTTGGGTTAGTTATAATACAATAAAATCGACACGACCTCACTAAGCGGTTAAGTCATCCATTGTTTTAGATCAGTAATCATTAAAGGGTATATATAGCTTAAGGCCTATAACATCTCCATAGTATTAAAATGCACTAACGCACAAGAAACATACTTATAAATCAGACACTATAGTTCTAAGTACTTAATGAACGTTGTATACTTACCGGGGTTTAGTATGGTTAAGGTCAGTTGCTCTTCCCTTTTACGATCTTTAGGGTCAAATGAAATTAGATAGCGAAACTACGTAAACGCGATGGACATTAATATCTAAACGTAGATACAAAAAAGTTCCGAGTCAAAAACCGCTGGTAGTTTACGTTCCTAATCTTTTGAGCGCCACGGTCGGATATATAGCCGACAAATGAAAACGTCATTTTTGAAAACTTTGTAACTGCTGTTTAGTGAGCAGGAGCAGCGGTGGCCCAGTGGTGGAGACCTCGACTTACGAGCAGTAAGTCGTGGGTTCGAACCCAGCAAGGCGCATTACTTTGTGTAAGTTATTTCATTACCACTGCTCTCAAAACGGTGAAGGAAAACATCGTGAGGAAACCGGCATGTCCTAGAACCAAAAATTCGAAGACATGTGACATCTACCAACCCGCACTGGGCCCGCGTGGTGGATTATAGCCCATTCCCTCTTATAGAGAGAAGGCCTGCGTCCCAGCAGTGGGAACATTAATAGGCTGATTATGCTATGCTAGGCTTATGCTGTTTAGTGATAGTATAATACGAAATAATGTCAAATAAAATAAAATAATGCTCTTATGAGTGATTTTTCATTGTAACAACGTCAATTTATTTATTTTTTGTTTTGTCATGGTTTAAATTTTGAGTCCCATTATGCCTGCGGAGTTTCGCTACCTAATTATATTTGACCTTGTTTAAGATATCAGTTGACGTCCTAATAACTCTTTCAATTTCATGTTATTTATTAAGTAGTATCAATTAAATTAAATTCATTTGACTTGCAAATGTTTAAATATTGTTTTAGTTATATTATCTGTCTTCAGTTATAAACTAGTTGCAACTGCAAATAAAAAATAAACAAAGATAATACTAAATCGAATATGAATGTGCAGTATCTCTATGTACCTATTCTATAATCGGACTTTTGAATGATAGTACAGACTATTCTTTTAAAGTCAATGTTATTTTTTTTTTTTAAATAAACATTGTGGTCATGTTGATATTATTTATACTTACTGATTTTAAACACATATCTAATTATTTAATTATATTTCATTATTGTGATTTGAACTGTTGACAAAATAATTATGAATGGTACCTTAAAGTTATTTTGAAAACTGATCAATGGCAATCGTATATTGATCATATAATGTATTTTCTTTCCCACAACAGTTTGTGTAAAATTGATGTCTCGAGTGACATGAATTGAGGTTTTTACTCCAAAGGCAAAAGGAAACTTAAAATCGCGTTATTACTTATAAAACCACAATGACAAACACACAATTAGGTACAATGGCAATACCTAGACATTTTAAAAGTTCAACAACGTCACTAACGTAGTGATATTTTTAAAATCTTTCGAATTGTGATTGTCAAGTGTCTTAGGTAATTGGGGTACATGTTTTGTGTCTGGCAAACAGAACGCTCCACGAATGATTTTTTTCGTGAGGAATAAATTTAATCCTTTAAGCCTTATGTTACTTGCATTAAGTTCAACTTTCCATCCACTGCAGAAATTGGCATTGATCAGGCTTTTAATGTAATCAAGATACAACAAGATTTTTATACATCGTAAAAAATAGAACCTAAAATTATTTCTGGCAAGTACATAAGTGAATCATACCAAAAACCTATATTGTTTCAAGATGTACTCAGTGTATTATACTTGTGAAGGCGCTGGCACACGCAATGGCAAATTGCAGCAACATTACTGGGGGACTGTAAAGACCTCTTTATTATTAATAATATGCCGATAATAATATGAATCACGTTACAATTCGTACAATGACTGTACCGTGGTCCTTTACTTCTTAGCGTGTCGATGGCAATCTTAATTGTGTCGGTGCAGAACTGAGCCAATAGTTTTGTGACTTGTCTGATAATGTCATGTACAAACAGAACACGCTGGACATAATATTAAGTCCCCATCGTTTATGAATATTATGAATGATCAAGTTGTTTGTATTCTAATTCTGCAAAGCGGCCTTTTTAAGACCCCTGGTTTCTTTTAAATGTTGGCTGTCTGCGGTCAGCTGTTGCCACCGGAATTGCACTTTCACAGTATTTTATGTGTGTTTTGTCGGCTATAAGTTCAATGCATTGAAAATTAAAATTCAGTTACCAATTTAAATTAGTTACCAAATATTTCGGATTTTCCTAAAATTGTGCTTATGGTAAGGATAGGTACTAGGTAAATTGTATGGATTCAATACATGAATGTGTATTACCATTCCTCATAACTTAACTTGAACTTGGTTCTTTACCCAATCAATACTGTTTGTTATAATTTGTGAATATCACATTCCACCTAAAAATAATATGCATTTTTGTTACAATGATTATTTTATTATACTTACCACGAAGAATACGAATACTTAATGTAGTATTAAAATTAGGCAAATAGAAAGAAGTGTTTGAGGCTGGGTAAACATTACTGATAAATTTTGCATTTACACCTAATTACATAATAATTATGAAATCAATGTCAGTGTACTGGAATATTAAAGTTGTGCTACTACATATTGGTTGTAATAAATGTACAATTTATAATTCGTTATTTTATTATATTTACCTCAATTGCAAGCTTTGAAAGGCAAGATGGTTACTGGTAATTTATCATGTATGAAGTTCCTATTCCGGCTCCTGTTCACAACCGGTTTCTACTCAGCATGGTGGCTTACAAAAACAACATCCATTTATTTTCAAGCTACTTTGGCCAAAAGACATATTCCTTACAGACTAACATACATATGATAAAATACAAATTATGTAAGTAAATAGAGCCGTAAATCTATGTAAGTAAAACTTTACTTGTCCACTGTCACTGTACGTTCATTTGGCACGTGCCCGTGGAAGTGACGGAACCCCACTCCCTGCGGCCAAAAGTACTCTTCTAAGGCGATGTGCAGATGGTTGGTATTCGCACCACGAACAAAAGCAGCCGGTCGGCGCGCGACGCTGGGGCATGCCGGTTTCGGCTTAAAGCCGATTTCAAAACTAGTCTCAATGACATTATATTTTTACTTGGAATCTGTCGTTTATCCTGTATTGCATCCAAATCTCTAAAAAGCTTTTTGGGCTTTTCTTGTATGTAACCAGTATCACTTTGAATACCTTTTCCTCTAGAGATGTCTCGCAGATGAATCAGGCCCAGTTTCCATCAATACGCTGACTGGCTAGAGTGGAGCAGTGTTCTCTGAGTGTTGAGCACGAACGGTTAAGCATGTGGGGCGCGGCAGGCAGGTAGCTGCGAGAGCAGAATGGCCGCCGCAGCACACATTTCTCGTCTCCAAACACAAACACTCGCTCAGTGACGCTCGCTTGACAGGCAGAACACTTGCTGCAAGAGTACGCTTGGTACATACAAGATATCAGCCCTACGAACTCGCTCATGGACACTCCGTATGTCCGCCCCTAAGAGGACCGTCTTAGGAGCGGTGTTGCTCGTCAACTCGTATGTAATTGCTAATTTTACTGGTTTTATGTTAATCGTCGGGGGTAGGATAGGTTCTTCTAATTGTGCAGAAAATAAAACTAAGGTCTTAACTTCATTTTTTATTGGGCGTACAAATGTGTACACTTCTTAAAAATACATAGTTTCTAAATCTACAGTCTATGTAGTACACCAAGTACAGGCTCCAATTCCGGACGGAGTCTGATGTCCTAGTAATAGTTGACTAAGTATAAAGTCAAAAATAAAGCTATAAAGGTTTTCATTACACTTGGTAAATTCATAATAAGAAAGGACAAATTTGTGGCATGGTCTCATACAATGATTGGCATATCTTCACGTATTTTTGACCGGAAGAGGAAATAGTACCACTAAGGCAGATACTACACCTAAAAAATGTATACAGTTAGTACATTACTCACAGGAATACACAATAAGTCTGTGGACTGAAATAATCAATATCCACAAGAGTACATATTTTAAAAACATTAAATCCTCCATATATAGAGGTGTAAAATGTGTTGCATAGATACTATTAAAGAAGATAAGTATTAAAATATCCTCATTGTTTCGTAATGAATATGCGAGGATTTATTTTTACTGATATGATAGGTATTATTAAAGTTAAGTATGTATTTCAATAAATATTACATGTACGAGATTGGCACAGGACTTTTTATGAGATATAAAAAGTTACTAAAACTACTACTTTAATGTACTTAAACTATGAAATAATAAAAAAGCTGCGCTAGCACATACAGTGAGGAGTCTTGACTGCTCGAGACAAAGATCAACTGCCTACAAGGGATGGACAATCCAGTTTTGCGTTTTCTTTTACATATTACCACATTGAAGTATAATTAAGAGTCACAAAAAGTAACTTAGCAAAATGAGGTTCTAAAAATATGTTTTCAATTTAAACTGG
This sequence comes from Noctua janthina, assembly GCA_963576755.1. Lineage (NCBI taxonomy): Eukaryota > Metazoa > Arthropoda > Insecta > Lepidoptera > Noctuidae > Noctua > Noctua janthina. The sequence goes on along the minus strand of OY755050.1, from coordinate 13,044,592 downwards.
TCTTACTAAAAATTCAAAATGGCTAATTTGGAAATGTGACATCTAAATGCACTTTTCATTTTAAATTTACAGCATTGTTATACAATCTGTCTTATCCATTCTTACAAATAAGTAGGTCGAAAATATAATGTATTTAGAGTGATTTAAAAATGCAGTCTTTGTGCTATTAGTAGAGAAGACAAGATTTTCACTTGTATTTCTAAAAGTATCACTCTATTTAGTACCTATATAAAATTACTTTAATTAATGTATATTAATCATACAAAAATATATTTGTTACTTATCACATACTTGGAACATATTGGAATGCAATATTTTGCAAAATTATAAATAGTTGCCAAGTTAGTACTTAGCAGGTTAGTAAATGGTTTCAGAAGTCTAAACTCGCTCAATATAATTTTATCGTCAATGGCCGCAAGGTGATATTAGTCATGGTGCCTAAAAATAACTTAAAATCAATATTACTAATTAATTGGTCTGCTTGAATACAATTTATTTGTAAAAATACATTTATGACCAAATTAAAATTTATCGAGACAACACCACTTGGTAAGTAAACTAAAATACAGATATAGATCATGAGATATGGGCTCATATAAAAAGATTTACTATCTAGATGAGCATAATGAGTTACAAATATGTGCAGGTTACATGAGAACACAGTCACAACACTGGATGGTGTAGTAGAGGCACTTTATACCACAGTCTTCTTCCTCCTCCGTAGACGCAGCTGACCTGGTCTTGTGAGGCGGAGGAGGTCTTAGGTATACACTGTCAACCTTGTCTCCAAATTTCTCAGTATCTTTATCTTCTTTTTCCGATTTATTTATGACCTTGTCGTTCTCAAGGTAGTCTTCACTTTTGATCTCCTTCTCCTTATTGTTTGTGTCTCCAGCCGCTTCCTGTAACATAGCAATTGTATAATGTTAATACTTGGTAAACTCATGATGACCCATAATATAATCACAGCTTTAGAAATAACATGTTCTGGGGATGCAATGTTCTGTAGATACCGCTAGACTGGTCTATTTTAGTTACTTTCATAGTATTATGTCTTATGGCATTTTAATGTGGGGACGGGCTGCAGACATTGAGTCTATATTTATTCTGCAAAAAAGAGCCATCAGAGCCATATATAATCTTCGTAGGCGCGATTCTCTAAGGGAACTGTTTAAGGAAATTAACATCATGACGCTACATTGTCAATACATCTACTAAAACATAATGTATGTATGAAAAAAATCTACATCTTTTTAATAAAAGAGGTGACAGACACAGTTACAGTACTAGAAATAGAGACCAATTAGTTCAGCCAGGCTTCAGACTCGCTAAAGTAGACTCATCTTTCATGGGGTACTGTTTGAGATGCTATAATAAAATTCCACAAAGTATTCTTGAACTGAATGAAACGAAATTTAAAGCATGCATTAAACGCACACTATGTAAGAAAGCATATTACAAGTTGGACGATTATATCACTGATAAAAATGCTTGGCTCAATGCCGGTCCTGCTCCACAAGAACAGGGGCGCCTAAATTGATAGCATTAAATAGTATTGTTGGAGCTGCTGAAGATTGTATAACTATCTTTGCATTGTATAGATTCAATCTCTTTTGTATTATATATAGCCGCCTAGCCCATATTGTGTGAGTACTATGTACTAGAAAGCTGTCATTCGCTGGAAACCTGCGTCTTTTCTTGACTTGAATGTGCCCTGGCGGTTAGGAGTATGTCATGCTCACTCAAATGTCTCGCTGATGGTGGCACGTGTGTCGGATCATTTAGTTCCCTTCAAAATGGTGTTGAATGGTGCTGATACATGCGTCATGTTCGTGAACGGGCGCTGTCAGTTGTGACTGGTCATCTCTTATTTGCCACGGCTTATTTGAATTAATTATTTATTTTTGAATTGTTTTTACTATGGACACTTTTAACGTACACATCTTGCTGCATCGTTCTCACATAATGTACCATCTCAAAATGAATGATGTAACCAGGGTTTTGTTAAAGTATTCTGATTTAAAAGAGTGTCCATGGAGTTTCTTGCCCTTTCTTCTCCATAGAGATCTACGTTAGGGAATGGGCAACTACAGTACTTTCACAGTTTTTGTGCCTTGTGACTGGGACTGTAGCTTTATTTTACTGTTGCCTTTGTTTCGACAATTCAAAAGTGCCTGTAACTGGCCTACTTGAAATAAATGCTTTGATTTTGATTTTGCAAAACACTTTCAAAGTGCAGTTTTTTTACAAGAGTATGCTATGTAGTGTACATATTATACTTACTTTACTATCTTCCTTCTTGTCATGTCTAATGAACTCCTGTTTTTCTTCCGCATTTTCTGTAGCAGTACTATCTGATGGCACTTCAGAAGCCCCCAATGCGGTACCAGCAGCAGCTATACTTGCAGTGGGTGCTTTTGGCATCAACAAATCTGTCTCCTCTTCTTTCTTCCTGTGTGGTTGGAAATCAGGTGAATCTCCAGACATGCTTAAAAAAGAATTTTTGCGATTAATGTAACCAAGTTATGAAACCAAGCTGCACTGTTAACGTGACTGTACTACTGAGGCGAGCGGGAGACGGAAGATTAAATTACATTTCACGACAATCCGCACACATTGTCATTCAACTGTGTACATTATTAATAATGTAAACAACACTCATAAAATGATGACTGCAGTTACCGTGTAAACGACATCCAATTACTTAGTTTACCTTACTACAGCAGTTTCTATTTGTTCCCCGGACAAACGTCGCCATGCGCTAATGATAGTTTCAAAATTGTTGTTTTCTTGCATCTCGGCGTGTCATAAACATAAGACAACAAAAAAGTTTTACTCTGGTTCACAAACAATCACGAACTATCGATAATGTGATAGTTTTGTGATATTGTTGGCCTACCTTTTGGCTAGATTTTTAAAGCCGGTCTTGTATTTAAAAAACTGGGGATTTTTGTGATTTCTTTCATTTATAATATGAGAGTTTAAAAAAAGAAGTATTGTAAGAAGCCTTGACCTTTGTGAAGTCTTGTCACTGATGTCACTCTCCCACAGACAAACCAACTCCACTCATTGATAATGTATCAATTCGACTATACTAGTGATGTGCAAGAAAATTAATCGAGTTTCAGGGATAAATCAACTATTTGGTTTTAAAATGTAATTAAATGTTTTTGTTTTGCCATCAATTGATTTTCGTATTATATTTTGCAAACATTTTTGAATTCTAAGAAAAGTTTATCAACTGTAAAAAAATAAGTAATTGGTTTTAAAATTGTGATTTGAGTATTAACCAAGTTACTATTAGTTGGCGTAAAATGGTTTGGTTTAAGGTGTAAGCGTCGGGGAAGCCAGCTAATTTCAAATTTTCATTAGTTTTTGGGAATTGGTCAGTGGTATATATAATATAGTAGTCTATGGGTCAGTGTCAGGTTGATTGAAATGTAGCTTATGGGGTTGTATTGATGATTTTAATGATTATAATTCTGTAAATACATGCGTATTACGACTGCAAATCATATTTTGTTCAGAATACAGCCTGACACTGAACGGTAAATTGCAGAATACGTAAGAAAATTTGAATTTCGCGTTCTACCTTTGCCCTTCGAGCAAAACTATTTTTTTTTCAAAATTACATATTCGTCCAGCGACCAAAGCCTTGGCCTAAAGCCCCATTATTTTTATGATATTTAAATAAGGAGAGCGCAAACATTCCATGACATAAACTTACGCCCTGTACATTGACGGTGATCTTTCATATTTCCCTGTAGGATATTTGTCATTGACGCCACTGTATACAAGTTCCTTCTTCTTATTTTTTCTTGTTGGAAGCCATATTATGCCGAAGCCTGCTTTACTGCTTTTGGGTTTGTTGAACGATGATAAGCCATAGCTTTTGGAGGAGCTTGCACCTATTCCAGATGACTTTCCACCGGAAGTGGAGCCTAATCCACTAGGTAGTTTTGGTGCCGAAGTGGAAGATTTTCCACTAGAAATCTTGCTGACAGAGGATTTTCCATATCCACTCGTCCCACTTCCACTTTTCCCAAAACCTCCAGCTCCACTTTTGCCAAGGGATCCGGCCCCACTTTTGCCTGTAGAGCCGGCTCCAAACTTTTTACTTATCGGTGCCAGGTTGCCGACCTATAGTGAGAAAATTGGAGAAATTAAAAGCATGTGGGTACATTAACTTATTTATTCGCAGTATTGAGCCTATTTCTTGATGGAAAAGAAAAAGATCTAGAGGCGGAGGATATTTTTTTTAATTTACTTGTTGCTAACCTATTCTACTCACCGCTAGATGGCGCTAGTTGGGGAATCGTGCAAAAGTTAGAAGAAAAGTTTTCAGATTTCAAATGATTCAACTTAATGAATAAAATAATAAAGCATTTTAAAGTTTTCCGAGTATTTTAAACACCACCTCATTATGTTCCTATTAGTGCAATAATAGCTAGTTAAATTCGTATGTAGTATAAAATAAAAATGAAAAAGAGTAGGTATGTACCTATATAAAGGGTGTAAATAGACCTTTAACATAGCCGAAAGGTACTCGTTCACTGCACAAAGGAGATATCATGTTAACTCCTATGCCACATTTAAAAAGGAAACATCATCATCTGCCTAGCCTTTTCCCAACTATGTTGGGGTCGGCTTCCAGTCTAACCGGATGCAGCTGAATACCGGTATTTTACACGGAGCGACCTCCACAATCCAGCTAGTACTGGGTAATAATACGATACCCCTTAGTAAGACTTGTTGTCAGACTTTTTGGGCCACTGACTACCTGTTACGACTGTCAAAGATCTACAGATGACAGCCGGGACCAACGGCTTAACGTGCTTTCCGAGGTACGGAGGAAACTCGGTATGTAATTTGTGGTCACACATCCACAGATCAGCCTTGGCAAGCACGGCTTAACCTAAAGATCGACCCGAGCGCCTGTTATTAAAAACATATAAAAGTAATTATACAGTAGGTTTTACATACGTAGGTGCATTGCTGCGAAAACATTTTGTATGCTTCGCACAGCTACAATAGGTACCCTAAAGTGAATGATAAATAGTCTTAATATATCTTTAGACAAGTGTCCGATTTCCAGTAACGTGTTAAAATACGTGTTGTCATTCTAAATACAATATACATATAATAAATAAACCCACGCCTCTTTCCCAAGGGGTTGGCAGAAACTGCAGTACGTATAAAAGTTACATAGGAACTTAATTTATTTTATGTCCAGATGTCTGAATGATATTCTAAAGCTATGTAAACGGGTACAATAGTCATTTTATTACGGGCTGAGAATTTTCTTGAAGGAATACCTAAAAGATAGATAAAAAGGTAGACTATTTTGCTCGTTGCAGGGACAGAACCGCGTTCCGCGATTATTCCCAATCTCTAGCTACAATAACGAGACTGTCATCACATTACTCATTGTAGCGTCAATTAGCAATTATTCTGCCTACCTCTCTCGGATAATCTACCGTAGTGACGGCAATGCAACGTAACGTAACGTAACGTAATAATCGTCGGCTTTGTGAGTTTCAAAATCACTGACCCGATAGTGGAATGGAATGCAATTTCAAATTCCATTTTCATCATCATTCACCGTCATTAGCTCATAACGTTTGTAATATAGTATGACCATTTTAAGTGTGCAGTACAAGGTGGCGTTGCTTGTCAAGAAAAATTGCATCGATATGTGTAACTTGGTACATTTGTTTTAGTTCTTTGTTATCCCGCCTGCACAGATAAGTTGGTTGAAGTGGGTGTTTAGATATTTATCTCCAAATAGTTTTATAGTGGGCCAAGCTGTAAGCAATGGCTCCTACTTGGTTAATGTCGTTAATAAGTCTTGCTTTTTCGTCTTTACTAAAGTTTAGTTGTACTTAGTTTTTTACTCGTTACTAAAGTTCCTTATCACAATCAGCCTGTATCCCCACTGTTTAGGCACACGTCTCTAGCGGGCGGCGGGACCAATTTGGGTTTGGTGGATGTCTCATGTCCTCCAAGTTTTGGTTCTTGGACATGTTGGCCTGACGATATTTACCTTCTCCGTTTTGAAAGCAGTTGTTCTGATTTTTCGGATTCATGTGCGTATTCATTATTATCATGTTTCCGTCACCTATTTAGGTATTGTTAGGTGTAACCTGAGTATCTACCAATCTACCTACTTTTTAACGTGCTGGGAATAATGTTCCTAACTACAATCTCGTACAGTCTGGCTACTAGAGCAGTTATTTCTATTGGTAAGTAATCTTTGTTACGTGAATGGAGTACCTAAGTACACTTGAATAAAGATCATTTAAGAATTAACACTATCTAAAATTTTAATAAGCAACTAGCACGTAAGAATGGAGAAACAGTCGTTTTGTGCGATCATAAAAGTGTTTAGAGACTTCGCACACTGTGCGACCACGACTTGTCGCATGACCGGTCGTTATCTTGAACAAAACAGTGAGTTGTGCGACCAAACATTCTTTCTGCACGCGTAGCATGACCACCGTAGACCAAAAAAAATAAAAGTCCTGTCAATGTCAGGACTTTTATAAAAGCGGTTTATGATGTAGAACTTTCTTCTGGATGTGCGGACTGTGCGGTTGACTTTACAGTCCAATGCAGCAAGATTGAACATGTTTTAATAGCATGATTCAACAATCGTGCGTTTGCACACAATAACAATGCTCGTAGTAGATAAGCAAAGGGTTTAAGGTATGTTATGACATTACCATGTGACCATGTCCTACTTTCTAGATATTAGGTACCTATAAAGTGCCTACATGATTAGGTAAAGGTAAGTATTCATGTTTTTCGTAAACAAAGTACCGTTTTGTTTAGTCTGCTGAAGACCACTCAACAGCTAACACCACGATAAGTAAACATGACGTTAATGACGGTTATTTTAAATTCACATCTCGTTTGTTTGTAAATACTGATCATGAATTAGGAAAGTACCATGGGTTAGAGCAGTAGTATCTACCATACCATTCAGAGCGACAGACCTTATATGTATAAGTTGATAGGTATGTGCACCCCTAATGCGTAACACGCTTTCTATCACACTCCAAAGGGTTTTCGTAAAATTAATAATTGATTGATCTATTTTATTTGAATAAGTCTTCACGCAAAGATGCTTGTGGAATTTTCAAAATTTTGTTACCTACTCCGTTGGTTTATCCACGATACACGGTTGTACGTGAGCCAAGTTGTGTAACGCAGTAATTATTGGTGGGCATTAGAGCAGTAAACACACTGAACATTCATTATCTATGCATGCTTGACAAGCCACTATTTCTATAATCGTTTCATCAACAACAGTAACTAGATACCTGTACGTATAGATGCTCAGCTCAAAACAACACCTTAGATTGGAATTCGGAATTCCCAAGTAAACGATAACTTAACATCACGGCTGTAATACCCGAAAGGTTAGGAAGAGATGTATCTAATAGTACATCCAAATTTCGCCAGTTTTTTGGAAGTCTCATATAAAAGGGCGCGGACCATTGCCGTCAACCGAGCTCAATCCATAATACGTGGCTGGTTCTGAGAATTTCAGCAGGAAAAAACGCAATAAAACTTTGGCCGACCTCGGAATCGAACCCAGGACCTCATATTCAGCAGTAGAGCTTGCGACCACTGTACGAACGAAGCAGTAGGTAGCTAGGTATTTAGTTGGTCAGCTCAAAATATTACCTAAACGCGAGCTCAGAATGTCTAGGTAAACGGAATTTCATTTAATTTAAAGTGAAATAATACGCCAGGCATGCTTCAGCCGTCTCGCAACTCGAGGACCTATCCATCCATCCATATAATTATATAAGCTTAAAAAGCGTTGCCTATTTCTACAACAAATCCCAACATAATTGACTTAAGGAGGCTGCCCAGCATTCTCAATATATTTTTATTAAACTTTTTTACCAACTTCAAAGAAATTGTATATTCTAATTGTCTATTTAAAAAAAAAAGTCGATCAAAAAAGTTTAAAAAAATTACATCATCGTCTTCCTGTCCACTACACCGTACCGCACGTGTACCATTCACTGAACGTATCAGGCAAAAAAATTAAAACTGCTGACAGAATGTTATAATGAGAAAGTACACAATTTTATAGTATCAAGAAGATATCAGCAAACGGCGTACCTGTATGGCTAGATGTATTAACGTGGACGAGGCGAAGGAGTATGTAAGAGTCGTAGCAGGTGGCGTTCTTTAGTTTCTGCCTACTTCCTTGGGAAAAAGGCGTGATTTTACGTACATGTGTATGTGCACTATTCAATTTAGATGCCCAAAAAGCGAGGTGACGGACCTATAATCATATAACTTGTTTGATTTACATCTTAGTTTAGTCTGAACCTGCAAAAGTTAGTCACCATTGTAAAAAAGCTCAAAGCTCAGATATGATTCATCAGGCGACGATGACATTGTATAACTAAAATACGATTCTTTAATACTCCGCTAGCATCTTGTCATGTGCCATAATAAAATTACTAAATGTAAAGTAGCAGTTCTTCTAAAGTGATTTATCCTTGAGTAGGTAATAATAATTACAGTAGGTAACTACGAATATACGGGATGTTTCTTTGTCAAGCCTACTAATGTCCGACCAAGGACAACCGTTGATAAGAATTTGGTAACGACGGCGACGACAACGGTTAAAGCAGCTGTGCTCAGAACACGAAATGGTGATCGCTTTGAACCGTTTCAACTGGTCATGGTCAAGGTTAATAAAATTAAAATTTTCGATAACTTTTAGCTAGTTTCAATCTACGTTTGTGATCTGAGAGTAATTTAACATACCTAGAGAGGTAGAATAAGAATTGTAAATGACCACAAAAAGAAATCAGCCTATATATTTTTACTGTCAGTCTGCTAGCTAGATCTAGAATATTATGTTTCATTATCAGCTGACGTGATTTATAAATAATAACAAATACGTCGCAAAACACACGTTATATCACTACATATTATAAATATACTGGTTTCTACGACGGTCATCAAGTTTAGACATAAACATTGGTATAAACGTCTTCTAATAGCCTCGCAGAAATGATTGAAATGTTGTTTTTGTGCCTACCTACCGTCTGGCAAGTCCATGTAGGACTACACTACTAGGTACTGGAATACCAGTAAACAGTATTTATTTGTATGACAAAATGCTAGCAAATACCGGGAAAACATATTATAGGGAAAAATATTAATTAGGTAATATGCGCAAGCAACAATTATTAATTGGTGGTCAATACTAACTCCTCTTATAGACATTAGGTGCTATAATAATAAATTAATAATACAGCGGTACTATTCACATGGTATGATATGAAACCCTGCTCAGGTTGATTTTTTTCGTCAAAGAACTTATTGTTTTCAAGTTCACAATTCTCCTGCTTTTATCCCAATATATAAATTGGATGCCGCAGCATGCATGCAGCATGTTTTCCTCTTTAATAGTCTCTATTACTCCTGATATCAGTAGTCACTCCCTTTCAAACCATAAATAATCACCATCCACACAGTTCATTCATCGTTTCTTTGGTCTTTCCCTGCTATAAGAGAGCCATCCAGATTAACTCCCTCCAAAATGCATTTATGTGTTGCTTTCCCGCTCACTTTGTCAAAGAGCTCGCTCTCTCATCGTTCATAAATTGCACTTAGGTTCGTGTTTTGAAGCCCATTTCTATCCACAATCAGGTAGAACAGGCAATGCCTGGCTCCGGAACGGAATCAGATTACAAGTTTATCTGATGACATAGGCCTTCATCGTACCTATGTATACCTACCTTCTTTATATAATGTACCCATTTCTCTTAGAAATAATCTTGATTGATAGAGCCACTTTACTGTACGGGTACACACTTTGAACAGTGGGCTTAGAGGTCATAAGAAACATACAAACAGTTAGGTACCTATGTATGAGGAGGACTTTGCCTTACGTAGGGAAATCACAGGGTTCGGTCGTGCTAAAGAAATCTATTGACGAAAAAATGCGCATTTCACCAATAATTATGCGTGATTGAATTAGAATATAAAAGATAAGATTAGATTAGACTGCAGATTTTTTACAATTACCTAAAATTGATTAAGTCCTTACGATAACAACTCGATGAACTAAGACTGGTTGAGTTGTTCCTATTATTATTATATATATTTTTTGTTTAGCATAGCGAGAGCCGTGGCATAACTTTGGACAGATCTATACCCTGCTCTGGACTGCGATAACGATTGAAACGCACAGCGGTTAAATAACACCTAGTCTGCAGTAGGTAAACAAAATGACCAATTCGCTTCAGAAATATTTTGAACAGCATTCCTATACAAATACATAAACAACAATATATTGCAACGCTATGAAAGGAAAGTTGAATACGCTACTTTAACACACAGTAACACTGACATATGCGTGCATTAATATTAGTTTCACAGCATAGCTAGCCGTAATAATAAACAGAAAACGGAAAAATCCGATACTTACTTTGTTAATCTGTTAAGAAAAATCCAAAATCACGTGTATACTATATCACATTGGTTCATGGTTAACGGTAAACCGTAGGAGCACGGTATTAGTATTCGTATGTGGCGGTGGCCAAACTCGTATAGTACATGTGTCCGTACAACCGTTTGGTCGCCCGCAGACTGTCGGCGCGGTGTTGCCAAGACTGCGAGACGGTATCACGACGATTAGCCACGTAGGTACCCTACTTGAATTGAAAATTGAGCGCTAAATTGAGCCCTGTGGACCTGTGGTAGACTTGCAAGCTTTTTGAAAGGTATTTGAAGGTCTGGGTAACAGTAAAGGCAATATAGTACGGTAGAGGTTCTATTTGGATGGCTTTGCCAACCCAGTTCTGCGATTGTAATAAGTAACTGTTGAATTTCGTTATGTTATTGTATCATAGAGCGCGACGATGTACCATTAGTACCTATTATACTCATTAACCATAAAACATTTGCCTCTACAGATTTCATAAAATAATTATTGTAACTCTGGTGCAAACAAAACTGTTATCAAAACACGAGTTTAGTAGGGGCTCTTCCTCCTCTTCAAGTAATAATTTACCTTATTTAAATTATATTCTCAATTAAGTAAGCGTTATTTGAATGTTTGAACACGTACGCCTAACTTTTCTTTGTGTGAATATCTGTGTAAATTGTGTTAGGAAATTACCTTCGGCTTAAAAGGATTACGATTAAACAAATATAATTCTCCAACGGGTTTATGCCACGCTTATGTTTAATTAGGGTGCACTGGGTTTGTAACATTCATTATGAGTGTATAAATTATTCAGAAGACAAGCTTGTTTTAGAATAGAGGCATTTATGTGAGTCAGAGAGAATTTTCTGATAATCATTTACTCCAGCCGAAGGACGTCTACTGTTGGACATAAGCTTTCGCCATATCGACTAGCCCTGTGGTTAACACGTCGAGCGGATTGCTGTGGTATTGCTTTTCCGTCCTAGTGGATAACCGTCCCAATTTCCTAGTGAAGTCCTCAAACCTCGGCACTATAATAACAAGACCTCTGTAACGTAGTTCTACTATTTCTGCCTTTAGCTCTGCAAATGCACTTGCTTTATTGCTGTACCGTGCATGTAAAAAATAGATTCAGCTTCTTTTTAAATGTTTTTATTATTGTGTGCACTGAAAACACGTGGTCATAACCGCAATATTCTAAATTCAAGACCTACTTACTGGTATCACTAGAAGCCATAATACATATACTTAACAGTTGTATAAGCGTATCGACCGAGATAAAGTTTCGCAATAAATAACAGCTAACGTCACGAGTTGCAATGACCGTGTTCAATATCGGGTCAGTATTCGCATCTTGACTCACGATGCTTCCTTTCCCTTAATAGTATATAATGGCATTATGATGCTGTGTAGGTAACCATCGGGCGACGGAAATAATGGCCACTAATGGCCAGGCGCACTCAATCAGAGTAGAGTTGATCTTTGCACCTACGCGCCAATTCTAACAATTTGTTTTTGTTATTGAGTTATATGGTCTGTCTGCAGTTGCACTGTATCTACTCTTATTCAATTTCTGAATATAGTGGAATGAATAAGATATCTACCCAAATTCAAATAATACTTTTAATTGTAGAACATAACCAAAAGTACTGATGTTAATATTAATCAAATAAACGCTGTCTCTTACCGTCAACGGCGTACAAATATTCTTCTTAAAATTGTAAAAATAATTAGAAAAATATATTTAAAACTAATAAATAAACCTCAACTATAACAATTCAAAATGCATAGCCAGCTACCATTATAGTGCTATAATTAATGAATAATGATACTTACCTGAGTTTTGTTTCAAAGGTAAGTCTAAATTCAGCCACTACCTCATTTAGGAAAATACACCAATTTTGTTTATTCCAACTAGGTCCCAGAGCCAACGTTCTCCGTCTGATGCATTTCCGAAGACCACAGATAACAAAGTTTGTAGCAAACTTGATTGTCTGCGATCTGCGAGGCTGTAGGCAGGTAACTTTGTTAGGGAAAATCTAAACTTTATTATTTCTCTGTAACCTGGCGTGCTTAGGGCGGGCCGTAGCGGAATATTTGTTGTATGATTGATACGATTTTCTAGAACTGCATCAGACTGACCGTCCGACCGACTGTCTGACTGATCTGCATCGTCAAGTTTATCTATACAACATTATTTTTAGTATATGCGAAACCTGAACATAGTTTGTTCAGAACAAGTAAATGAATCGATTACAATAATTTTTAAACCATGTTATATTTTGTCCCAAAAATATTTAAAAAAAATTACAAGTTGGACACCGAGCGACACTAAGTACCTATCGCAATCATTTAGGTACCTACTGCCAAATTATTATTATCAATGAGCTCAAGACGACGCTGGAGCCGCGCGCGCGGCGGTGCCGCGTGGTGGTCACGTTTTTGTACCGACAACCAGGTAACAGAACAACCATATAACTTTGTAATTTTTCATGATACAGTTTTGAAATTTTGTACATCGATTCTTTACATAAAAATACTAGATACACGTGATCTAAGAACACGTCTAGCCAATGGCCATCGCTTTTAAAGCTAATATGGTTGGTAAATCGCCACTTCACTTTTGTGTTTCGGCCCCGTGACTAATAACAGGCAGGACGCACTGATTGAAGACCTTAGGTAGTCTTTAGGTTCTGTAGAATACGCGACGAGAAGACTTGACGAAGCTTCTCAACTGTTACCTCACCTCAGAGTAATTTCAAGCATAGCTCTTGGAGTGACTTTGAATAAAGATTACGTGGCATAAACTAAAGCATTGTAAACTGAACATACGGTTAGCATTGAAACATCCAGCTGCAGCATCCATTTAAAGATCGGTAAGCCTATAAGGAAAAGATGGGATGATCAACAACATTCATCGAGATTTAATATTCTACAGAATATTCAATTCTTGTGGTACATCAAGGATTTCCTTCCTTATACCTTTTGCAGTAGTCAATGACTGGATAAACGCATTTGTCAGAATTTCATTATAATACGAGTACTTATATTAAATTTTGGAGCGATGCAGGTTTCGGACCATGCAACCATTTTTACGAATGACTAAGTCAGTGACAATTAAACTTCTTCATTGTCCAAGCATTACCTGTTCCCAACAATACGTGCAGGGGTTTCTAGGCTCACATGTCTTCCAGTAGACTTATTCAGGAGCTCTTCAACCCAGTTACTATATAACAACACGCCAGTGACGCCACTGACCATTGGTACCTTTAAGCACATACCGTAGAATATTCCACTAACCTTGTATACATTCGTAAATTGGTTTGTGGAAGTTATGTCTACCATTTAACATCTGCCTAAATGTGTTATTAAGTGGCAATTGTAATTTATTAAATGGTCACGAGTTTGGCCGTGGATAGCCGTTGCCATCAATGTACAATGAACTGAGTTTAACCAATAATTAGGAAACCATTCAGCGAACACAATTACCCTTCGGTAACGTGAAGTTAGCAGCTGTCGTCTATTTGCTAGTTTTATCGTACAGGCAACTGCATAATAATGGTAACAATTCGAAATTGCTTTTATGTCGAAATAGTGTTTTTGAAGCGTGAGGGTTGCCACTGATTTGCGGTTTTCTGTACGAGTTTTGCTGAACAAAATAGATGTACGATATTATTTATTTACTAGCTGTCGCCTGCGACCTTCGTTCGCATTTGAAATTATAATTATGCAAAAATAATACTTCCCCTTTTGAATCGGATTTTCTTAACAGTTTCAAGGGTGTTATTTTTTGCACGGAACCCTAATTATTTTTCTAAAATAAAATTAGTCTTTGTTAGACCTTATAACATGTGCAAAAAGTACCGTATATACTTTCATAAGCATTCAGTAAAAAGCTGTTATTTTGATATTACAAACAGACACTTCATTTTTATTTATTTGTATATATGTATAGATTCATTATCTTAACAAAACGAGACTGCTCTGTGCCTCGGAGAGAGATAGACAAGATTCATGGTTGAATGGTAAAGGATATAATCGATGGTAGTCGTAAGGGGTAGTCGAAAATCTGTCAAATGCCTCATAGTATTGGTATCCAGCAATTTTGCTGTGGAGGTCAAATGGTAGCTCCATATAAAATATTGATTCTCAGTGACAAGTGATCAAACTGGTAGCTAGCCCAACTCCAATTTACAACCACTTTCAGAACTGTTATTCCATTAATTCGGGGCACTACTTGTACATTCCGATGACTGTTAAAACGTGTTGATTAACCAATAATGACCATCCATTTGGTCCTTTTTGATGACCACTGGTTCTCCGAATAAAAGAATAGTTAAACTAGCTCATAGGCGATAATAATATTAGGTAGATATCATGACTTTACCTCCCAACGACAAGAACAATTTTCTATTCTGGATTTTGATCCGATTTTCATAAGAGAGCATAAAGTAATACGGAATCATCATCTGCTTAGCCTTTTCCCAACTATATTGGGGTCGGCTTCCAGTCTAACCGGATGCAACTGATTACCAGTATTTTACATGGAGCGACTGCATATCCTCCACAACCCAGCTAGTACTGGGTAATACGAAACCCCTTGGTTCAACTGGTTGTCAGACAAAGACTGTCCAAAATAAAGTTTTATGAGGTTACAGAAGTCTCGATGTTTTGCAACGTCGCGTCGCGCGTCGCCATTGTACCCGTGCGAAGCAGCGGTGGGGTAGGTCGCTAGTATTTTCATAAAGAAGGTAATGAAAGGTAAAATGCCCAGATTCCCCATGTTACTATCTACGGGGTGGAAGGGACACCGACACGAGAACGTTTACCACGTACTCAGCACATCGTTCTGAACCCCCCACTTAGAAATTTTTGGGGGGTTTATTTATTTTCTGTGTACTACGTGGTAACCGTTTTCGCGTCGTTGTCCCTTATATTTTAAGTTGGAATTTTGAAGTTAATGAGCAACACAAACTCACATCATTTACGCTAACCTAAATGACGTTATAGCTAGTTTCTGATATAAATACATATTATATATAACATAATCCTTTATTGTATCCAATTTATGATGCGAAATACCTATCTTCTTAGTAGTTCGAAGTCAAGAGACATTCATAAAGTTGTTGTTGATAACAGTGCAAGATTCGTAGATTACGTCATTTGAGAACCGGTCGCTTGACCAATTGCCTTCATCTTTATTATACATAATGTAGAGGACAAGATTGTCGGCATGTCATAAATTTGTCAGATAACGTCTAGGTACGTTTCAAAGGAGTTTTGTTATCATTATCTTTAGCTACGACTCTTGGTTTCTGCAGGATTAAAGGTCCATTCCTGCGCCATTCTTACCTCAATTATTATCATCACAAATAGCAGCCTTTTTGGATAAAATAGGTAACTGCTAAGCAGTGGCGAAGGTTACATACAACTCGATTCCTACCGGCTTCCCTTTGAAAAATGGCACAGCCAGTGTTCTATAGACAAATAATATTATAATTACATTCAAGATATGTACTCCGGCTTACCTCTTACAAAAATTGACCCTTCGCTACAGCTGCTGAGTATAGGCCATTTTTACTTGTTTAGTGTTAATCTTACCCTGGTCTACCTAATATGCTTCTTTTTATGGCAGCGTACCTGTCATATCATTGGTCTTTCTGTCTAATGTCGTGGCCAATCGTGGTTTTTCGTCTAGTAACTCCATCTGCCGTGCCACATTTAACCCAAATTATAATCGAACTTGGAGCAAGGGCAGTTAATCTGCTAGTTGCTTTTCTTCTTAACCTGATGCATTCCTAAAGTGGTTCAAAATATACCTAGTATAGTATAGTAGTTCCGTATAGTATAGACGTGTAACCCCTTGCCCACGAGCTACTCGCACAAGCGCCATACGATTGACGACGAGTGCGGAGAAAACAAAAGAAATATTATTTTTAGTTAGAGCACCGAATGAAAGAAGTTTTTGAGTTACCTTAACTTGCGGAACGACGACGGCAGAAAAAGGTGAAATACGCACGTGTCGCTACGCAAATTACGCAAGTCACTTCGGAAATCACCCGAGGCCGTGGTCGGGGCCTTAGATGTCTTGTAGATTTGTAGACACAGACAATTGAACAAACATAAACTTAATTTGAAACACTCCGTCAATATACTCCTAATTAAAATGTAATTGGAACAAGATTGTTTAGATGGAGAAGATTCATCGCCATTTTTATTCGGCTGTTGTATTTAGATGGAGAAGAATCATGACGATTTAAACGAGTATTTTGAAGAAGATCATCCAGGGAAGCACTACTAGTGATTCCACGACAAACAGCTAAGTTCCGTGCCTATTTGCAGGGTTTCTCGGAGGCCCCCCAGAGGAACGCCCCTGTAATTACAGGCAGAAGATAAATTTCAGCTTTATCGCTGTGTTCGCAAAGAACCGAGGGTGCCTTAGGTTCAGGTTCCACCGAGCGGCAAATTTTTTCTCGCTAACTTTTTTGATGCCATTGAATTACGGACTGTATAGCCTTACGTATTATGAAGAAAACGTGTCGAACGTGTCGTGTCGCGCCGATCCCCAATAGAATGGGACACGGGAAGAAATAATTGACTTGTGTATAAAACTCGATGTAGACATTAAGCGTCTCCTCGCGCGTGCTCGAGGATGCGCGAACGCCCAATTTTATACTGATGCAGTCCTTTTTTAGATTTTTCCACTCGGGGGAAACTTACCCTTAGAGTTCATTAGCAGCCGTGACCACTTACCATCTTGCCACTTGGTCACCCATAATGGAATAAAAAATCTCGGTTACATTATTTGCATTGTACACAGATGTAAAGTCTCATTACTTGCATACCTTAGAACAAAAACAGTAATAACACGTTTCCTTTCTGTTCAACAAGCAGGAAAAATCTAATCAAAGTTTCGACATAATCACTTATAATTTTTATACATATAGATTTTAATTAATTATATTTACATTATATACAGACTACAAATAGAACTAAACTAATGATAAAAATAAGACTAAAAGTAATAAAATATAAACATCTAAACAACGACGACAATAGGACACTTAGGCGTCAAAGTACTCCTCCGCATCGCTGTCATCTGAAAACGTGCCCAGAAGACTGGCAGCATTGCCTTATAATTAGTTCTTCAATACATTTGCTTCGAAACGTATGGGGCCCATTTAAAGTGAGTACCCTGTAAGCAAACATTTTCATAAATTCCATTATATTGACATATAAGTACACAGCATTCTTTAAATTCGTCTTATGTTAGTGCTGAAATAAAAGGAGTTTAACTTCAGACCCTACTTATAATCTACATTCTCTTGGGTTTGCTTAGTTAACCACACATCAAGAAAAAAATAAAAAATAATGATCCTTTGAAGTCTCATTATTTTTACATTTCTAGAAATATTTTACACAGTTTTGTTTCTTCTTATTTTTATTAAACAAAAATAATACTATAATAATATATTTATTGTCACAATTAGCGAATCCATTCAATTGTTCTTATAAGTTGCCTTCAAAATCTTTCGGATCGTGATTGCAAGTGTGTGACGAAATTGGCCTCTTTATTTGTTTCATTTTATGACTGATAAAAAAAAGAAGTCTTTATAAGCATCGACCCATATTTTTGGGTGCAGCTAAAGATATTCGTATACTGGTCAGACCGGTCCGAACAGGTTTTGTGGAAATGTGATGAGTTCGTCAACCGTTTGCGACACAACACTGAGTCAACAAGCTACTAAGAGAGTAGGCTACTCACGATCTTGAGTCACTAGAAGCTTAATTTTCTGTAAAAAGCAGTTAACTGCGTTTAGAGTAGGTAAACAATGGATGATAGATAATCTACTTATGTTCTAAATAGTAGATATTTAACTGTACTCACTTCAGTTAGATGTGTTTTAATATGTGAACAAATTTTGAAGTAGGTACCACAGCTGCCTAGCCTTTTCGCAGCTGGGGTCGGCTTCCTGTCTAACCGGAAGCAGCTGGGTACCAGTATATTACATGGAGCGACTGCCTATCTGCGATCCACAACCCATACAATACCCCTTGGTAAGACTGGAGTTTCGCGTCACTGACTACCTGTTACGACTGTCAAATATCTAAAAGTCACAGCAGGGACCAACGGCTTAACGTGAACCTACTTTTGAGATTGTAACTCTGAAATACAGATGTCCCTCTAACCAAAGCGTAATTCATCCTTAGGCTATTACGACGGTACACAAACCTTTCTGGGGATGAGCATCGGGTAGAATCCATCACGCGGGTCCGGTGCAGATTGGTGTATGGTATGCTGTATATCACATGTATTCGATGTTTTGGTTCCAGGACACGCCGGTTCCCTCGTGATTTGCAAGCACAGTTTGGTCGATTTAAGAGATTGTCTTTTCATTTAGTAAGGAAGGCGATAACATGGACCTAACTGTGCTAAAATCATACTAATCATGGTTGTACATTTCATATTCAAGCGTATATTTTGGAAACACAGTTCAATTTATCTTGTCTGAAGTTTTTTGGTTTGTAAGTATGATTACCTAGTGATATAACATAACATCACGCCTATAATCCCAGAAGAGTTAGGCAGCGGTGTACCCACACCCACATTTCGCCAGTTATGTTTAAGTCCCGTGTAATAGGGGCGAGCCAATTGCCATCAATCGGACACAAATTCAGACTCCGTGGCTGAAACTGAGAAATTCCTGGTGGAAAAACCCAACAAGACTTTGTCCGACCTGGGAATCGAACCCAGGACCTCATGCTCAGCAGTCCGCTTGCGATCACTAGACCAACGAGGCAGGCAATGAGTAATGTATTGAAGAACAAAGTATTTGGGCGGCAACAGGTGAATTGTTTACGCTACCAAATTAACAGAAGTCTTGATTTACTGTAACATTCAGAAAGTTGTTACTTTAGCACATCATCTGCCTAGCCTTTTTCCAACTATATTGGGATCGGCTTCCAGTCTAACCGGATGCAGCTGAATACCAGTATTTTACATGGAGCGACTGCCTATGTGACGATAAATAATACGATACCCCTTGGTAAGACTGGTTGTCAGACTTTTTGGGCCACTGACTACCTAACGACTGTCAAAGATCTACAAATGACAGCCGAGACCAACGGCTTAACGTGCTTTCCGAGGTATGAAGGAACTTGAGTTACTTGAGCACCAAATATTGATATACATTATCGTAATTCTGTTATATAGGTTTTTACAGTTCCAATAGATTTACCCAGTGGTGGCGTCGCTGTACAGATGAACTGAAAAAGACCTGAGGGCAGCACGGGCCTGGGGGGCCTAGGGGACCTGGGGGGGGGGGGTTCCAAATATGTGGACAAACGTTAGAGAAAACAACGTTGTCATTCCCGTTGCATGTCTTAGTAGAAATATGAAACGCATTGAAAGCGATTCTTACTTGTCTTGGTCATTATTATAGTGGCTTTACTGATTCCGCTTTCGGCCACTATATTTGTTGTTGTTTTTCATACCTAGGTTACGTTTGTTATTGTTTTCCAAACGTAGGTAACCTTTAATTAAAGTTTCAATGTTTTGTATCCTAGTCGCCGTCTGTTAGCGTACATGCAAAGTTAACAAACAGGATCGACAGGTACTAAAAGGGGATAGAAAGAAATAATTCGAGAGAAGAACACACAGTTTATATATTTCAATCAAATATATTCCAAAGTAATCTTAAAACATCCTAGTTTATCTAAAATACAAAATAGATTTAACTAAAGAACACATTATCAAATATAATCAGTCATTCGATCACTCAACATTTAAACTACCTATATATTAATTAGTAATATTAAATATCATAGTAATACAACATTGGAATGCATGATGATACCATTAAAAATACAGTTAAGTTATTGAGTAAGAAATACTAAGGCAGTATATTCGAGCTACAAGTCAAAAAAAAAGAAAAATATACGTGTCAAAATGTTGTTGGTAGTTGGCCCAATACACAATGGCTGATATTGGTGTTCTATTTTACTCTGCATTCAAATCATAATATGCCACAGTGAATACTTCCTTTTTTAAATAACATTTCAAATCATAGTGATTTTTTTTTTGAATATATTTTAAAACTAGAGTGCATTTGAGAATTAAAACGAAATTGTTTTTATGGCACTGTTTTCCTTTTAGGCAGATTGGCGTAAGTGCCAGCCTCAATATTTCAAGAAGGCTCATCCTGAAAGCTTTTAGATCCTTATAGGCTTAAAATGTGCCTACTGACTGCCCAGAGAAAATGATTAGAGATTTACGGTGTTCACCACACCGCCGCAACACCTCTTGTTCAATACTTTGTAACACAAAATATTTGGTCGCTGTATGCAGTACGAACTACTTTACTTCCTTACTTAATCTAAATTAACTTATCACTAAAAACACTCAATTTAAACTAGGAAATGCAAATTTTCAATATCGTCACGTTGCAAATAAGACTTAACTTTGATCATTTAAAAATAGTCGTTCACTTTGTTCGTAAGTTACCTCGAGGTCATGTAATAATCTTATTTCTAGGAATAATTAATACTGCTACACAATAAATTTAACAGTAAAGTTTAAAACTATAACGAATTTTAACAAAAACAATTCTTCGAAGTTTTCTGGCAGTAAAGTTCCATAGAAACAAGAATAGTTACTTCTAAATTAACGTTAGTATTACTGGACGTTTACTGTTACTGGAAGACTCAGCAAATAGTTTTATTACCTTGTAAAATAGTTACCTCTGCTATATTAATAAGTGGATATGGGGCGAATGCAATTACGGTGGTACTAGGGTTGTTTACTTAATAGTAAAAATATGTAATGTATTGTATTGTATTGTATTGTGTAACAGGCTGGTGTCCACAACTCCACGTTTAAAGCTTGTAGATATAGCGTGAAAGAAAAAAAACAAAAAAAAATCTGTCTTTTTATTTTATGACAATTTCTTTTTATGTAATTTGTATTTCGAATCTCATCATTTTAAGATTTACGTCGTTTTGAGATTCGTACACTAAAACAGCAAAAAGTTATAACTTCTAGCCCACCCTAACTGCATGCAAGAAATATCACAAATAATGATAACATGTAAAAATACCAACCTTTTGTAGGGTTTATTTAATCTTTCCCAAATACAAAGCCTTTGGATACGCACCTACGTACATATAGTACCGAAACTGATCCGACTTCTAAGTGACAGTTATGTAATCATGAAAGTATTCGAGTTGAGATCACTGAAACTAAATTACAAACTTATAACACAAATGTGCCTAAACCACCTGGAAAGCACCATCGATATAATAAAATACGTAAGTATATGTCAGCCCTATGTATTGTCAGCACATAAAGCTAGTGTTTCACTGTCATAGCATAATACTTTTACCGTTGTGTTAATGTCAATTGTAATTGTGTAAATTGCTCTATAGGCGATGTGTACGCTGCTCTAAAAGTTTCATAGATCTACACTTTTGTGATTTCAGCCTAACATTATAATTAATTTGCATTAACATTACAATTAATTAGCCGTACTGAGCGAGTATGAATAAATTATCACGTGTCTAAATTAGTTATAAGTACTTGCATCCAATTTGTTCCCATACAGAAGCCTTATTTTCTCCGGAGAAATCGATTCTCCGGTTACTTTCCTTAATTACCTACCTACTTACTAAAATTAACAATAATATTAATATGTACCATACTCTAAAGTAAATTTTCGTGTATTTTCTAAGAGTTAACACATGAATACTAACAGTATTCGAACGAAGCAGCGACGTGGGTTCGTCGCCACACGACAATGTCAAACGTGTCGGATTAGAGGATTTTCCGGCACGACCTTGTGTGGTTGAACCAACGTCTACGCATTTATGCGGATCTAAACTCTTAATCCCGTGAAATGACTCCAAATAAGGCATACAAAAGCAACTTTTTAAACAGCGTACACAGATCTACTAAACATTATAGCAACGTGTGTTTATTGACTAAGATCTTTCTTCTAGTGAAGCGTAAAGGGATGAGCCGACGTTTCTTCTTAGCACCCAATTGCAGGAGCAGGTTCTTGGCCTCGGCGAGTGTGGCTGCGTCGGCGCCGTCCTCCACGCCGGAGATGAACCCACTCTCAGGCCGCGACAGCGCGGGCGCGTTGCCAGGCAGAAGCGAGAACCATCGGTCTATCTTTGCAGATGAAGACAACTGTTGTATGACAAAAAACATTACAATTACACAAGTTATCATTACAATTTAACATGTTCACAACATAAGGAAGGACATCGCTGTTGTCTTCTGCATTTTTAGGACGCTGCTGAAAATTCGCTAGGCACGATCGCAGTGTGTTTGTGTTAGTAATCAAATTATGACATCATTTTTAACACATAGGTTATAGGCATGTACGCTGTATTTCTTTAAAAGCAGTGAATAAAATAAGTGGCTATGGTTCTCCTGAAAAAACCAGAATGAAACGACTTTTTGGGTGTCTGTTTTATATCCAAACGACTAAAAGGTATGAGACCCTCACAATATTCACTTTTTCTTTAAGGGCAAAGTTTTTCCTTATGTATGCTTAAGTAAAAGTATACAATATGTTCAAGCGCAGTAAGGCTTGGCAACAAAAATATTGTAGCCAAACCTTACAGCGTCGAAAACTTGGATCGTATATTTTCAAATTTTGTTTCCTTGCGAAAGAACATGAAGTTTTTGTGAGCACCTGCTTAAGTGTGAAGTTTTCTTTCGGGTACCTGCTCATTACCAGACAAAGCTTTCGTTTCAGGAGAAAAATATACCAACAATGCTGCAATTATTTCGTATTTTCTAGGTCTAGTATTATCTCTTTTGTCTAGCTTAGAACCAACGCCACGTCTAGGCAGCACAAAATATTGGCCCAAATATTTGCTAAACGTTAGGACCTCACGTAGGATTCTTGTCATATCTATTTGTCATTATTCTTCTCACTTTCTCTTAGCAAAAGAAAAGGTGAGTATTTACTCGTGGTAACTTTGTAAGCTGCCACGTGGATACTTACTGATTAGGTCACATATTAGCTGTTCCATTTTCGGGTTAGTTAAGCAACCACGCTTCTTAGTTTAATGAACAGACAACATTGTAATGATTAAATAAATGAAGCTAAAAATAAACTTGTTTTGTATTTTGCTTATATAATTTAGGATCTAATTTAATTATTAAAAATTTAATTAATGATTTCTTTAATAATATTTTTGAGAAGTAGGTAAGTACATTGATACTTTTTGGAATAAATACATATAACGTTTTGACACAAATCTATACCAAACTATAAACCTGCCATATTTTATTCTTCAGATGTGAGTTATCAGACGATTGAATAATCCTAACCTGCTAATTCTGTAATTTTGAAAAGTAGTATTTTCATTACATATCTAAATTACAAGTAATTTATATTCAAATTAGGCTTAGAATCAGCATTTGTACGTTAAATAATTCGAAAAGACAGTCACCCAGTAAAGCAGTCTCTTCCATCTACAATTATTACAAACTCATTTCCACTAGATTGATAGAACTTCTGCTTGCAAGTGTACAATAGGACCATCACTCATCGAGCTTTAAGTCTTCAAACCCGTCGACAGCAGGAAATGAGAGCTCCGTCAACCATCCAGACAACGGCACTAAGTTTTATTCGTGAATTTCTGCTTATTTTGTTGAAATAAGAAGTTATGTAAGGTTTTGTCTAGTAATAGTGAAAATCAACGTTGTATCCAAATGAATAGTTCTATTAAGGTGGAAGCGCTAGGGTAGCCCACACAATTAAAATATTCTTAAGTTTTTTGCAATTTGCAGGTCAGCGTCAGGTCCTACGTTGATGAAAAATGAGTCGCGCAAGTAACACGTATTATAATCATTACAATCATTAATACAATCCTCTTAACCCATTCAATAACTATTTCATGAATAGGTCAAAGGAGATGTTTCGAATCGGGCCCAGTATGTGTAGAGTACAGTTCCTCGAAAATTCGAGAAAAATCCGTGGAATTCGGGAAAAATACAGATAAATACTTTAAATGCATACTATTCTTGTAATCATTTCATATTTTTATCAATTATTTTTATCGATTTTCAACATGGCGTCTCACCAATTTAGGTACTCTATGGTAAAAAGACATTGACAGTAAACTGTCTACTGTCACTGTCTGCTGTCACTTGATGTTCGGTTTGTTTGAATTTCTTGAGGTATTTTTAACAACCTCGCTTTATTTTTTTGATTTTTTTATTTAACTTAAATGACTAACGTTGTGATTCTCTTTTACAATGTAATATGACAGAAATAAACATGTCAAACGTCAATAAAATCAATAAAGGACAGTTTACTGCCATGACGGATTATTGTTGTGTGTTGTAATTTCAAACAAAGCCCACTTAAAGTAATTGGATAGTTGAAAACTGTTTTATGTGTGTTTGCCCATTTTTGAGTACAGTGTACAAAGACCTGGCCGGGGCTCCATACATTTTGAAACATTTTTTTTCAATGGGGTAAAATGAACTTAGAGGGTTCTCTAAGTTTATTTTTTATTGATGATTTTAATTATTATTATAATTCTGTAACTACATACCTGTTACCTGCAAATTGCAAAAAAACGTAAGAAAATTAGAATTTCGCGGGCTTGAGCGTGAAGCGTGAGGGACGCTTGCACCTTAAGAAATTAATAATACATCTTGTTGTCGTATAACTGCATCAAAAGACTCTTGTACAACTTCAAGTACCCAGTGGATCAATTACAAATCGCATGGGAAACTCTTTTTCCATCCTTACATTTTGTAGGAAATTCAACTGTGTACGTTGCAGCTTGGGTACGCTGTTGTCCGCGGGTTAGCCCGCGTGGATAGCGAAAATGATCACGCGGGAAGTTAGTACCAAGATAAAAGGTATTATATGTATTAATCCAGGTTATAAACTATCTGTGTGCCAAATTTCATCTAAATCCATTCTGCAGTTTTTGTGTGAAAGAGTAACAATCATCCACACGTCCTCACACTCTTTTGTGTTTATTTCAGTGTAAGACTTCATGCTGTATTGCCCCATTTTAATTTTTAAACCTCTGTGGAAAAAGCGATTAGAAATTATTCGCTTTTCCAGTGAACCCCTACGTTTTCCATTCATTTTCGACTCTTGAAGCGTTAAGCAACGCCATTTTACGATGAATAGTTCTAATTCTGAATTTTGTTTTGGCCTGGCTTGTGAGTGTACACAGAGTGAATGGACGATGGACGTGGGGAGCCGAATCGTAAACACATTATTCCTATTGTGTATAAACAAAGATTAACGGAGCGGAGAGATGGCCGCCAGCGAAAACGTGAAGTTTTTTTAGCGTTTTATATCAACCGTTGAATGTATAGATGTACAGCGAATACATACGTACAGTTTCTTACATAACCGGACATCTTGTCGGATGAAGAAAGGGTTAAGAGGTCAGATAACGCAGGGCACTGACTATACAATTACTAGTCTTAAAACCATGACATTAAGGTAGGTAATGTAAGGTTTTATAACTTACAACCAACCATTAGGCAGGCTGCTTATATTACTTGCTGTTTCCTACAAAAGTGCAATACCTACACGATCAAAACGTATGGAACAGCTGTTTTTTTTTTTAAACCGATGAAAAATTTCTATGTGGAGTTCAGAATGATGTACTGAATACGCGGTAACCGTTTTCGCATCGGTGTTCACCCTTTGGGGTCACCCTATGGGGTCACCCTATGGGCTCGTACACATAAACACGATACGACGTCGCATCGTGCTACGACACGGCAAAGACAAACAAACATTAAAGAAATATCCGCAAATCAGGAAAACTCGATTGATTTGACATTATTGCCCGTCTTCAAAATGAACAGAGCGATCCAGAAATATTATGTTGAAAATACCAATAAAATCATTCTCCTTATCACTATTTATTTGGGGTCGGCACAGCATGTCTTCTTCTTCCATACTTCCCTATTGCTAGTCACCTCAGCAGTCACCTCCTTTCTAGCCATATCATCCTTCACACAGTCGATCCATTGTTTCTTTGGTCTTCCTCTACTCTTATAGCATCCACATTTTCCTCATTCCTCAGCATCACATGCCTATACCACCGCAACCCATTACTACTCAATTCTTCAGTCACCGGCGCACTTTCTGGTAGAAATACCAATAGTTATTAAATACTTCTGAAATTCATCGAGCTATCCTAGGACTGTTATTTCGGAGACTGATACAACCAGCAGCGGTTTTACCCTGCTACGATCACTGATCCATCTGCTTCCAATATACTTACGAGTAGGTACCTGATCCGATTAGCAAGGATTTGGCTAGAGAATCTTCATTTTCATGTAATCTACTACTGGACTAATACCTGGATTCCAAGAGACTCCTGTGCTATCTGATCCTGGCCAACCAGAATGTAGCAATGATTACGATCCAGGATTGCCCATCAGTTGTAAGACAGATCCTTGTTGGTCCTGAGAAGGATAACTGATCCCGTCTCATAGTCGTCGTAGTTAATTCATCAGAAACGATGTCAGACTAAGTCAGGCGTTGAATGATTACCGCTACGTCACTTGCATTGCAATTGCAACTAACATGGCTGCGAAAACCGCTTAGATATTCAGCTTGACATACCAATTAGACAGTATTAGCAACTTACTGATTGCACCACTTGCAAATAAGACATGGGAGGTTAACTAAAGTCGTTTCACGTTTATTTTCAATCTGACAGCAGCTACCCAAAAGCATCCTTATGCGAATATGATTAAAGATCACAACTTTTGACAGATTTGTCAGTGACAGGAAACCAACATCAACCTTATTTTTACTTTTATAAAGTTCTCTACGATTTGGACATTCATGCCAAGTTAGAGGTAAAATAACTGTGAACGGTCTTTAAATTTGAGCTTGGAACGAATCGCATTCTTTCGTTTTATGTTTTATTTCAAACTACGAATAGTACATTTTGATATAAGTGGGGAAACTTTGTTATTGCATTCGAGTCGGAATTAACGCCCGAGCCGCCAGGCGAGTTTGTTAGGGAGGCGAGAACTGTAGTAACAAATCCCCACACTTATCAAACGACACTTTCACTACACTTTAGAAGAAATAATTTATTACAACGGAAAGTATTTTTACCAGCAATTATTATGAAACTATGGTTTAATTTGCTTTTGGTCCGCGCTTTGGTTTCACCAGGTTGAAGAAGCAAAGTTGTGATGCCTCTAAACAGCCTAATATGAAAAATAGAAAATTCAAACATTTTTCAATTTAGAAGACAAATAAATTTTAATTTGTTCATAAAAAGATTTTTTTTTTAAATAATCATGTTTATCTATGATATATTCTATTTATAAACAGAATTTAAATACTCAAAAAATATTTACGCCGCAAAGACGCATTTCTCTTTACCGAGATTTAAAAAAAAAACACATTACCGCCGACTATAGTCATTGGACCCTTTTGGACTTAGTATTAGTTTGGTTATCTGTGTCATTTTGTCATTTTTGGTGTAGGTATCTTTTTTGCGAACCACCTTTTCATTGACGATTTCTTGATTGATGAAATGAATTACCGTCTCATTTACAATTGGTGCAATTTTATCAGTTTATTATTGATAGGAATCAGGGATATTAAAACAACAATAATCTAGTTTTGTATAAGCAGTGTGCTATTTAATGATAAGGAATGATACGACGATTCGGATCACATTGCTATGGTGTGTTTACGGTGGCGGATTCTATTGCTGCAGAAGACAAGTTTTCAATAAGTTTAAAACTGTTTGTAATCCATACAAGTATGCATAAACATTTCGGCTATTTTCTACACAGAGTGGTTACATGTTTAAGTCTAAAACATTGAACATTTATATTGTTTGAAACATTGACATCGCTGCTAACTAATTTTAATAATGCATCGTGTAACTATAAACACATATCTTCCTTTTTTTTTTTGCTTTTTCATCTTTTTCTTTCTATATAAACGGAGAATGACTATTTTTTAAGTTCCTTAAAATTATTGATTATATGTTATAATTTCTAGAAACATGGATAAATTGATATACTTTCATAATTACCAGATTAAGCTCATATTCAGAGTTTTCTAAATTATGATTACTATATTAGGGTGAAGTTTGATATAATAATCGATTCACAAAGTGCAAAGCCAAGGGTGGCAGTAGTGTTAGACAGAGGATTAGTGAGGATTAGGTAAAGAGCACGACAGCCTTGCCTCCGGGGCACTCTGCCAAGAGCCAATTTGGCGCACGAATATATTTGTGTAATAACTTTCACAAACCCTTCTGTTCGGTGGCTGCGACACCCTTAACTTAGACATCATATAAACCAATGGTACAATGTCAATGTTCCTTTTTCGGCAAAGATAAGGATTTCGTTACTTAACATTCTGCTGTTTTATTCTTATCTACTGATACTCCTTCTTATACAAATGGTGTGGTTTCACATTTTATTGAACATGGTACTATCGTCAGCCCCCACAAGTTCTCTGTACCATGCCCAAGTATAACATTACTATATTGACTAGACCGTTGAATTATTATTAAAAATAATCTGATTATTGACTAGAAGTTATCTCTTCAATACGATTCCTATCCTAGTGAAGGCATCGGTGCCAACACTTCCTGGAATCGCATCCATCTCCGCGTCGCTGATGCATCGCTGCAGCAATGTGGTCATAAATTTGAATATGAATTCTCTTATAACGATGAACCAACGTCTGAATGCCAATATAGCGGCTTTTATCATTTAAAAATGATTTAAATAATACCGTTCAGTGAATGAAAAATTTTTTTTTTATTTGGTCCATATTTGCTAAACTTTGGTAAATATAAAATTGATATTACTATTTTTTTCTCTCTACATTAATTTCAAAATATTATTTATTTGGCATTATTTTGGCTCGCACGCTTCATACTTTACGAATACCTTCATTTTTGGCATTTGACATGAAAATGTATGAAAACATTTATTTAAATCGAAACGAGTTTGTAGCGAATGTAGCGCTGTCTTTTAAGAAGTAAGCTTGAAAACCTTCCTATAACAATAAGTTTCTATAATAATGTCAATCTATTTGATTAAGAATTAAATATTGTGTTGAATACCTAATTAAAACTAACGATATACACGGTTATATGAAATGAATCTGTTGATATGTTGAAACTAATCATGCATACATATAGACACCAATCTACGAAGTATCTATGTGACGACAAATCTCATTAGAACGCTATTGACATCGATTATAACACTGTAAGTAAAACGTGACATGAGAATATTCGAAAGGAAGTATCCATCAACGAACTATTCTGCGACTAATATGAATATTCTCCAATATTGAATTTCTATGAAGCGGTACATTACCTACATTAGGAAACAATATTCTCAAAAGAGTAACGAATACGATTATCACAAGGACTACATAAATCGTTGAAAAGCATAAAATCCTTGCGATATTAGACTATTATATTTTTATAGATCATCAAGAGCATAAATATCAGTGTGTAACTTGCACTTCATACTATAACAATATGGATCATAAACCTATACTTTAATGGCGATATGATAAAGGATATGTTCTGATACATACGGGTTTTCACATAAAAAATAATAACGTTGGACTAGTATAAGAGAACATGATATGTAAATAAATCTGACTCTTTTCCATTTATCGGCCTTCGCATCATGTGGCACAAGTTTGGCACCATCGTAAGTCTCAATCTTCAAACGAGAACACTATCTACCCTAAAACAAATATAAAACAACAGTATACATACAAAATATACCTACTCTTTGTACAAAAATGACGAAAATTATATTATATATTATTTTATAGAAGATACGACTAAATATAAATAAGGTTTTAGGTAACTTGACTCAGATCAGTTATCGTGGATTCAGTGCGCGTTCACTTGGTGGTGTGGCGGGTCCATTGGGATCGCAGGGCCGTCATCATCTCGCTGCGGTTGGGCACCTTCTCGCTGGTGGTGCGCGTGATGGGGGCCGCTGGTGCGAGCAGAGCCCCGGAGGCATGTGCGGGGGCCTGGCCGGGCACGCGCAGGGTGTGCCCCGACGCGCTTTGGGGTTCAGCCTGTGCCTCCACAACGTCTGACGCGCTCTCCGAAGGGCTCACCGGCACGATGAGCCGTACGCGTCCGTCCTCACCCGTCGCCGTCAGCGTGCAGTTGTGAGACAGCGGCATTATGAAGGGAGCGCCTTCGTCCGAGCTGGAGCCGTCCGGACTGGAATCCTTCGACGTGGTCGGCTGGCTGTTATTGCTGTACAGAGAGTTCTCAGACTGCGCCACGCTCATGGCCTGCGCTAAGTTCCCCAGCTCGTCGTTGGAACTGCAGATTTCCTTGTATAACTGGTGGTTCAGTAAGCTCGCGAGATCAGAGTTGCTGTAGTGGTTGCTAAGCGGCGGGATAGTTGGGAACGCGTTGCAGTTCTGAAAGAACTGCTGGTTGTAGTTAATGGCTGGTGGCGGCTTGCTCGCTTCATTGCCGTTAGGGAACCCTCCCATATTTTGAAATTTCGATATCAAGTAGTTTTGTATCTGATCGTTGGTCATTCCACCGAAGCATGGGGCTGAGCTTGCACCATTGGCTGTCTCCTGGACTGGTGACGAACAAAATGGCGAGAAATTCATATTGTTGTTCTCCATATTTTGATTAACTTTTGTGTTCTGTGTGATCAGGTTGATCAGGGCTTCGGTGTTGGTCGGGGAACGGTTGCCGTTGCACATGGGCGCGCCGTCGGACTTGAACGCTTCGCTGTAGGAGAGCTCGGCTTTTTTCTGAATAATCTATTATTGTTAACAGAAAACAATAGTAAGTAAATATCCATAAAATTGCGTGAGTTAGATATTAGAAAATAAAAAGCAATTGAATAAAAGCATAAAAAGAGTTAACAAAGGAATTGGCAAAAAATACTCACAAAAATGACATCAACAAGCTACAGACCATGCGACACTTTCCTACGGGTTACAGTAAAGCTAAAAGTAAAGGGCTTTTTAAGTACGATTCGAATATTATGTAAATCCTCTGTGAATGTTCAAATTATTGTTTGGTTAAATGGATGGTGACAAATTAAAACAAATTTGCAAATGTGTGGAACACAACGAAATAAAACGGTAACGTCGGGTGGGATAGGATGGACATTGACAAATGGAGTGTCAATCTGTGGAGATTAGCGGTGAGGAACGGATGCTCGCGCTCGCTACGTAACACCCAACCCCAATGCCAACCTATTTACAGTTTACCTACTACTAAAAAAGTAATTGTATATAACAACGCTTTACCCCGAAAAATGTCGTGAGTGAAAATTATTTGCTCAATTTCAGTAATAACTTTGCTAATATATACACATAATTACCAACCGTAATTTTAAATTATAGCGTTATGACATTTCAGTTTAAAAATAATGGTTTTAACATTATTCCCACATTTTATTCTGGACATTAAGCTGCTGTTTATGTTTTGTATCTAATTGTTTTATATAAAGAGGGCAGGTAATTTGTCGGACAGATATGAACAACAGAAACGTAATGTGGGTTTAATTACGCAAATAAATAAGCTTAATTTCAAATAAACGGATAACAGTTACTAAACGCCTAAAATACTAGTTAAAAAGAGTTGGATTCTGAAAGCCTTAATATAGGTAAGTTAAGTTTTGCTGTACATTCTTAAGATGTTGAGATTAGTTTGCAGAACTCAATCTAATTCAATCTAATTTTCTAAAAAAAAGTCAATCTAATTTTTCAAGTAAATTTAAGAGGTTTTGACTTAGAATTTGACTTATGCAATGTTCAGTTAAACCGATACAGACAAATTGCGACACTGACTCGAAAACGGACATCTTACAAATACTTACTTCACTAAATAGTATAAAAAAGTCGCTTCCCGCTGTCTGTCTGTCCCTATGTATGCTTAGATCTTTAAAACTACGCAACGGATTTTGATGCGGTTTTTTTAATAGATAGAGTGATTCAAAAGGAATGTTTTTATGTATGTATTGCACCCGTGCGAAGCTGGGGTGGGTCGCTAGTAAATAAATGAAGTATTGTACGTTGTCTGTAATCGGTCAGCAATGTCTCCGTTCCAGTCTGACGGATGCTTAAAGCTTTCAGATACCCTAGCTCGAACTATGTTTTCTCTGTGCGGTTCATGCTAGGCCCTTAGGATAATTTTGTTTTTATTTCTTTTATTATTGTAATGTCATTTTGTTTTTTTTTTTAAAAAGGTATTCTTCATTTACCTTATCACATCAACAAATTATATGTTTTAAATTTAAGTAAATGCAAGTCGGGCCCCCAAGATATAGGCGCAGCCTAGTTTGGGGACCCCTGTTTTCTAAATATATATAAAATTTACTTGTTATGATTATTCATAGCGCTAAGTTAGGTTAAGAAAATGTCTGTAACAATGGTTTAATAATGGTTTCTATATATTTTTGATCCTAAAAGCACAGAATTATTCACAGTTACGGGTCATTTTGGCACACCGAGTTTTCGAAAACATACAGTTTTGTTAAACGTCGACTCATTACACAGTCGATCAAAGGTACTTATGGAAAATATTCTTCTGAAACTCGAGGTGACTGATTCAAACCCACCCGGGACTGTAGTTACGCATGACGGCCATCAAGCTATACAAAACCAGTTTATGCGGATCTCGTGTTGTACGGGAAATTTATAAAAAGCGAGGCCAAGTTATACTGGAAATGTACAGCTTGATGTGCCGCCGTGTGTACTATGGCGGAATGTCAATATAATTTTCAAACTTTTCGAAATGAGGAAGAAAAATCTATTACATTCATACAAGTAGCATTTCATAGGGTAACATTATTTTCTCACCCAGTAGATAGTTGAGGAGTTACTCATAACAAAATACGAGACGCACATGCTGTTTTACAATGCAAAACAAATAAAAAAATAGCAAATTAAAACAGGGATACTAAAAGACGATCAGAGCACAACAATATAGTTATTAAGGTACACGCACATTACGTAGAGAGTCACAAAAGAAGGGGATACTTTTACAAAATCTAAATCGCATCACTCATTTCGTACACTGGTCTCACCAAATGTACGTGCACCCTAAAACAATAAATGCTAACGCACATTTGCTTATCACCTGCGACTTTAAATGTAATTGTAATATGCAGATGCAGATGTTCACAAGAAAATGCTAAAATAAGACTTAACACAGGAGTCTTAACAAAGGTGCATTAACATTTTAAGAACTATAAACAAAAACAAAGTTAGTCCTTTCACAGTTTCTTTAAGGCTAGTTATTATGTTGGCTACCCTTGATTCTCCAGAAGAACATTATTTTATATAAACCTCATGTTAGCCTTCATACTAACTACCGGTAAATAAACTGTGAATGGACAGTACGCTGTCATTCATACCTGGGGCAAGAGTGTCAGTTGCTGGGCGTTGATTGGTCGAGAGGATCCTCGCTCTCGCTCTTGCAAGTGCGCCACCAGCGCTCCAATGTGCTCTAGCAGCTCTTTGTTGTGGACCAACAGCTGGTGGGTGCGAGCCTGAAAGATATAAAATACAAACGATTGATCAATATATATATATACATATTTTATATTAAATGGGCCTACCCTTGATCTCAGTCTAGTCCTGAGGACAGAGATGAGGTCAAGATGACAATATATCATCATGATATTTTATCACCATAAATTCCCGCTCGCTCCCTTGAAGGGCTAGGCAGAGATGTATCCATTCTCCATTCTCTATTCATTTTCTTATCTCACCTACTTCCCTGTCGTTGCAAAACGTTCATCGAAGGCCCTTATGCAAGCGAACAGGACAACTTCTTATCACCATACTTTTGGCGAACGTAAAAACTTTAAAAAAATACGTTTATTTCAGATTCTGAAACGATGAAGGCACACAAGCAGTCGCAGTAATTGCCCTGCCAGCATATCCATCTCTTTTGTTGACAGTGCCAACATTTTGTTACAAAATCCCTTTGATTCAATGCATCGATATCGCGTATTAATTTTTAAGCCTTTTCATTCCGATTTCCAATCAGAAACTTCATTCAAACGCCGATCTAAAAAGTAATCCAGTCGCCGATGACAGATTTAAAAATTTGCAATCTGACCAGAACAGTTTTCTACAGTTTTTCTTTTTCCAGTTACATTTTATAGTTTTTATTGTCAGTTCCAGATTGCTATGTCACTCAGCTCGATTCCAAGTTTGAATATCTCGATGTTGACAGTTTTGAAAGGGAATGGGATACAGTCCTAGAAGAGGGGGTTTTCTGAATCAAATTCACAGATTCTGCATTCTGCTGCATTTCAAAGAGCTTTCTATTGAGATGTGAAATAGTTCCATGTGTGTTTGACTGACAGACAGTTTTTAGTAGTGTCGTTCAGAATATGTGCTGGCAGTCTTTCTTAGTCCACTTCAATGCAGTGGCGGCGGCCCCGACTTACGAGCTGTAAGTCCTGGGATCGAACGCAGGCAGGCGCATTAATTTTTGTAATTTATTTCATCATCATTGCTGTCAAAAACGGTGAAGTAAAACATTGTGAGGAAATCGGCAAGTACTAGAACCAAAAATTCGAAGACATATGACATCTACCAAACCGCACTGGGCCCGCGTGGTGGATTATAGCCCATTCCGTCTCATAGAGAGGACTGAGCAAGCCCGTGTCCCAGCAGTGGGAACATTATAGGCTGATTATTATAGGGGGTATCATAGTGTCGATGTGTAATAAGAAAGCCTGCCAGCTTGGGCCTATTCTAAACTCCGTTTCTAATCAACAAAAGCGAGGGTTGAAGTTAGCGCATGAAAGAAGTCGTGGGCTTAGGCATTGTAAATAAAATACAGTAAGATGATTCAGGAGTTCCATTAGTATAAGTGTTGAAATGTATCCACATTATCGCAAAGTTAATAAAAATTCAATGTGCGTAGACGAAATGTTCACAATTACATCGACTTGTTGATCCGACAAATGAAAGAATAACAACGAGGGTACCAGATCATTATCATCCTACGCAGATTGCTACCAATCACAAGAATAAAATGGGTTTTGCAATGTCGGGGGGCAAAGAAAAAACATATCTATTAAACTTCATCTATACAACAGGATTCCCCTCTTTATATATCAGAAAGACTTTATGGGTATTCGTGTTACAGGAAATAATATAACTTCTTTTAGTGTACTACTGGTACTTATGAGATAATGTGTTGCTGGTGTTTACAATTTTCAAAGCTCCTGTAACCTGTCAGCCCCACGCCGGTTTCAGTAATATATTCTTTAGAAAAGTTTCAGCGGATCCATAAATTAAAAATGTACACACATTTACTGAACGTGGATAATCTTCCAATAGTTGTATTAATTCGTTAAATTATTAGATAGTCTTAAATGAAAGTTACAGACCTGAGCTTCGCAGCGTGCAGCTTGTTCGGCAGCAAGCTGATCGCGCAACAGCAACAGTTGAGCCACTGCTGCGCGGGTCTGTTGCGCTTGTTGCTCGAGCCGTTCGCGCAACAGTTGCAGCTGGTGTTGCGCGCTGAGCGGAGTTGCAGTCTCGCCAGCTTCATCACCATTAATTAGGTCCACCTTGGTCACACACTCAGGGAGATCTGGCAGGTTGATAGTCGGCGCTGGAGTTGTACGCTGCTAAGACAATCAAGAAATAATTTCTTTAAACATCGATAAAAAATAAATGCATGGTGTTGGGTTTTTGAGTCATGAAACCAAGAACTGCTGGCCTAATAAGATGGAGGTATACGAGACGTCTAGCTTCATCTCTTTTCCATTCTGAAAAAGATTAAAACAATTCTGCTGTAAGACGTCACGGCAACCCATCATCTGTACTCTAACGTTCCGTCCTAATGAAGCTGAAAAAACAAATGAATGTGTTTACTTATTAAAGCAAGCGCTATTACGGATTCCTAAAACGTGGAGAAACGACTTTTCTTTACTTTCAAGTATTTTTGTATGAGGATTTGGTATAATACTCAATCAAGAGTCATGTTACAAGGTCCCAAGGGTGACCCTTGGGCCATGAGCTATAGGAGTCCGAATGAAACATTTGATTTGTGTCTTCATTAAATTCTATCAGACCAGCGGACCACCCTCGCTCAGGATTTACCCCGTGGTGAGTTTTATTGTGAGATCGCCGACATTCCAGCGTGATTCATTGTGACTTATTGGGCAATCCCAAGGAAGCTAATTTTAACATAGTAAGTAAGCAGCTACTTTCTTCATTAATCAGTCTGTCGCCGCACTGATTACCGCAATCTCTGAGCTTGATTAAGAAACTAAAGAACGGCAAATACCTGGGTATGAGTAAAATAATAACATTGTGGTTTTCTGTAGAAATATAGAATTTTGAATACTTGTTGATAATACAACTATTTGGTTTACGTCTAGCGTAACACAAATGATTGCAGCTATTGTTTACGTGAGAACAATTTGTAGATATTTGTACGATCTTGAACGCAACACGGTCAGGGTTGATCGTGGAAAAGCATAGGAATAATAACACTTCACTATTTCTAGAATGTTGCTTTTAATAGAATCGTAAGTTAAAAAGGCGAAAAGTATCAATCATATTCGAGAACAATAGGTTCTTTCATTTTTTGCTCGCTCTCCCCAAAAAGTAGAGAAAAGCATGATATTTCATTTTCATCGACGAAGGACAAAAAACATTTAATTGATGATTGGAATATTCAAAGTCCCTGACCTCTGGGTGAAAATGAAAAGAAAACACAGAATGAATTTAAAAGTTTCACACAAAAGGGTTTTATTTTCATTTTAAAAGACAAACGAATATTTCATAATTAAAACCGCGAAGATAAAACAAGATGGAACCATTGTTATGTCCTTTTTATCTGCTGCAATCATAATCAAACGAAGACGGTTAAAATGACCATACTAGGTATGTTCTGAATGCCTAATATTTAATTAAGAAATGCTATTGTATTAGCTCTAATTAGTATAAGACTTGAATGCACTAGAGATTTGGAGTGGAATGCGATGTGGATTCTCAAGTGTTCACAGGCCACGCTAGTTCTGACGTGCTTTCAGCGGCGAGAGCCTAGACGCCATCCGTGACAGTTGGACAGGCGGATTACACAAAACAGAAATACGATGTACGTCCTCATATACGATCTACCATACAACTCAGTGAACCCTACATAAATATTGTTTTTTCAAAAAGAAATGACATGCAATTTTACATTGTAGGATTTATAAAATTCATTTTCTATAATGGCATTTCCATACAACACCGCGCAAATGGGGGAATAAATTCTTTTGTTCGTATAAATACGAATTATTGTAGATACCTTATAATTGGCACAATTCCAACTCCACAAATAACGGCATAATGCCTACACAATAGTAGTAAAAAGTCATCATATAGACGAAGATCTGACATATAATTTTCATCTGAAATTATGCAGGACACATGAAAAGCTTTAAAATAGAATAGTCGGCGTTGTAATTGCTTTCTCAGTTCTCGGTTTAATGTCACTTCTACGTCATAAAACAACCAGAACTATTTGTTTGTGACGGTTATTTTTTAATTATGCGAAGTGTCAATTTTATTAGAATTGTTGTCTTAAGTGGTGCCAATAGGAAATATACTAATTTTTAATATTTTTATACGCAAACCCTGCGTAGGGAACTACAGCTGTTTTTTTTTGTTTTGCTAGGAAATATACTAGTTCGACTATAACTGCTACTGTTTCGGTATATTTACCTTTGTTCAAATATGAAAATGCTTTAATCAAAGAACAGCTCACCATAGAATTAATTAATTTTCAAATTCGATTGAGAGTCTGTTTGTCTAAACTTTCATTGAGAAATTATATAAATATGGGTAGCGGGGTCGAGTCCCAGCATGCCATGAGAGACCAGGTCAATAGGAGTGCAGACTAGCGGTATTGTATCGGAGAAAGCGTTCTATTGCAAACAAGGGGCGTGATCGGGGTGCTAAGGGGTAAGTCTATCCTGGAGCTCCAAATATCTAGTAGAGTCACTGCAGACATTTGGAATTCCTTCTTGAATCCAGTGGCGCAATGTGTCGCGATTTTAAACTTACCGTTGGTACGCGAGACATCTGCATAATGAAGGCAAAATTCTAAGCTCTTACCGAAACTTGTGTTAGTTTTGTTGTAAACTCTTACGCGGCAACCTCGTGTGGCCTTGTAAGGCTTAAGTAGACACATTTCTGTGGTAAAGTGCCCCTTTAGTGTAATGTAAACGATATCGTTTATTTAAGACGTGGGCTGGCTCGTAATTACGTATTTAGTAGCCAATGTTTGTCCAAGTTAACACAATGGGAACCTTACAAATAAGGGTTTTGGCTAAGACTGCGAATCCATTCAAGGATTGAGTTTTCCTGCTATCACCTTTAACAATTTTTTTTACGGCAAAACATAGCAATCTCTTAACTTTATATTTACACCTTTTACATCTATGTTTATCAAATAAAAACTTTGAATTTGACTTCTAAATCAAATATTTAAAGCATTTCAAAATTAAAAAGGTCTTTTGGTTAGTGCGTAGGTTAGATTATTATGTACAATTTTCTAAGTACATTAGCCTTTTGAACCCTAGATCATAAAAGCACACGCGTGCTCTAACAAGCCACAATCCACAAGCCACAATTACACCAACCATTTTGTCACATATTTGTGTCGTTTGGCGTACAGGGCACGCGTTTACTTGTCACGTTTATGTGACAATGGCGTTCAAAAGGTTAAATGAGAGTCGTTTTATATTCGCTCTGTGAAACATTCAACACGAGCAAATGCCATCTGTTTGCACATATATTACCATATCACGTGTAATTTAAAGCGTCATATACGCAAACGACAATACTTGTGCAAGTAGTAAATATACGAAACTAGTACCACATCAGGACACAAATAAAACGACCACGAAATACATAATCATTCTCCTGCCTTTGTCCCGATTCATTTGGGGTCGGTCCAGCATGTCTTCTTCCATACTTCTCTATTACTCGTCTTCTCACCAGACACCTCCTTTCGTGCCATATCATTCTTCACACAGTCCATCCATCGTTTCTTTAGTCTTCCTCTACTCTTATACCCATCCACAGTCATACTCAAAACTACCAAGAAATACGACGTAGAACAAAAATTAAGTAGGTACATACAGAAAAGTACCAATGTTAAAATGACGTACTGAAAATTGCTTAGATATAATTCACAGAATTATTGACTAGTGTGGCAAAAGCTGAAACAGTCGGAATTGAATCAAAGACATTCGCATTCCGATGATATTATTACAGGTTTGATTTATAGTAAGTAACGCTTCGCGGATTGAATGTGGGAGGGCGATTATCGGGAGTAGTGGCTAGTGGCTACTATTTCCAGAACAGATAATAATGTATCTATTTTTACCCCGTTTGTTAGAATAATGCTGATCAACATATACAAAGGTCTAATATTTCGTTCATAAGTGCGGTGTAGACGTTCCTAATGGTGTGTACTTTAACAAGGATGCTTTTTGGGTTATAAGCAGTTTCTGAGCTACGAGAATATGCTCCAGACCTGGGTGACCTACAATTTTAGAACTTTCTCCCTTATTTGCCAAAATAGTGGTTTGGCTGTTCGGTGTTTTGGCAAAAGTTATTGTTGGAGTTTTTGCAAGTTTTATGTACTAGGCAAGAACTTGGGTTCGAAATCTATTTAGAGATTTCCAAGTCGGCCACGGGAAGGCATGCCCTGTCACTTGTGCAATTGAAACTCTTATGTTTGTGATGTGACCGGAGATTACGTTACAGAACTAAATTACGCTAAGAAGAAGAAGAAGGCGAGAATTCTGTAATTTATATTGAGGCATACATCAAGAGACTTTGTCCAGCGTATTCTGGGCAGTTTGCTCTGCCCAGTTTAGAGGTATGAGATATTCTTATAGAACATCGGGCAATTTGAGCCAGGTAGAAATTGCCGCCTATTGCCGTTTTTATAGGTCATAAAACAAGAAGAATTAGGCAGAGGTGTGCCTAATAGTACCTACACCCACATTTCGCACGTTATGTTTAAACCCTATATTATATAGGGAGCGAGCCTATTTCCATCAACCGGTCACAAATGCAGTCTCCGGTGCAGCTATTGAGAAATTTCTGATGGAAATACTCAATAATACTTTGTCCGAACTTGGAATCGAACCCCGAACCTCGAGCTGGCGACAACATAAAAAAAAGAGTAAAATAGAAACCTCTTGCATTGTGGCGATTGATTAAAGTTAAGATTGTCCAACTATAGTTGGGATCACCTTCGAAATTCCTATCTACCAACTAACTGGTGTTCTCAATTCTAGCTGTGTAATATTGGTGCTTATCTCGTAGCTCATATTTATGATAACCAATCGTGATTATGCCAGACATATTCTCTATAGACATTTACCACCCAATAAGCATGGCTGAATCGATCCTAATAATGGGCCAATGGCCCGAATCAATGCTGAATACCTTTTTCCCTCGGCAGAGGATGTATTCATACATAGGATTGAGGTACTGAAACTACTATGAATTATTAAGGCTCCATCCGATTCTATTCGTTTTTCCGGTGCTGAACAATATGGTTCGTTGCCACTAGGACTGCTAAACAGTTCTTTCTCTCTTCTCAGTCGTTCACTCTTGACAGAGAATAGTCGTGGTCATGGGGGGTCGCCCACAATTGTGGTCGCTGCCTTCGCGACAGATTTGATGGAATCCCTCCATCGTGTCGGTGATCGCCCACGTGATCTCGTGCCTTCGACTCTGCCCTGAATCACCAAACGCTCCAATCCACAATCATTGTTTCGGGTAACGTGTCCAAAGAATCTGAGGATTCGTAATTGTCCAAGCGATGACAGTGTTTTTTTAATATTGGATTCTTAGAGTATTGACACATTAGTCCGATGAGTGGTCCAGGTTATCCTGAGCTTGCGTCTCCAACACCACAACTCAAGGGCGTCGATCTTGCGTCGGTCCTGCATTCTTAATATCCAAGTCTCCGCTCTCATAGAA
This sequence comes from Noctua janthina, assembly GCA_963576755.1. Lineage (NCBI taxonomy): Eukaryota > Metazoa > Arthropoda > Insecta > Lepidoptera > Noctuidae > Noctua > Noctua janthina. The sequence continues at coordinate 13,003,102 of OY755050.1, read as the reverse complement.
AGATCGAGAAAACCAGGGTGTCCATACCCACTAGTCCTAAGCTTTTAGGTGGTACAAAATCGTAGAACTAGTGGGACCAAAAATTCCCATTTGTTCTACTGTTCTATTACACAATTCCAATTTAAAACTAATGGGGTTTTTGTTCTCGATAGTACTACGATTTTTATTTGAGTTTGTAATCAAGTGATGGTTATCGATAAAGGATTAAAAACTTTTAACACGATGAAACGTACTATGTAGCAGTAGCGAAGGGTCAATTTTTTTAAGAGGTAAGCCGGAGTACATGTCTTTAATGTGATTTTATTATTTGTCTATGGAATACTGATTGTGCCAGTTTCCAAAGGGAAGCCGGTAGGAATCGAGTTGTATGGATCCTTCGCCACTGCTATTTAGGTACCATTTTTTTAGTCATGCTCTCTATGTAGATTCCCTCTACATATCCTACTCTTGATTTTTCTTGGTGTTGATTTTTTGTTGCATTATATTTTGTTTCACCTCAACTTCGACTTCAAAGAATACAGTCATAATTAAAATATATTAATAAAAGTTGTTTTTAAACAAGCTTTTATTAAAATGCTCGAAAAGCAAATCATGTTTGTCTATCAAAATTGAACGCGTATACAAACTTTCATGGCGTGCTACTAACCGTAGAGAAATTCTCTCCTGAAGAGAAGATCGTGTCTGTAGGATCAGGTCATATCTATCATAAAAATATATTGTCACCAGAACTAGAGGAATGCAAAATTTCAGCTCAATCGGATACCAACAAGTGGTCGAAAAATGTTTTTCAAATTATGAAGCGGACAATTACATACATTCATACATACGAACAGTGGAAGTTAAATGAAAGCTGGACAGGGATCCCCAGGGAGGCAGGGATGATTTTTCGTCGGAAGACGAAGCGTGCCCGTCGAGTTCGTCGTAAATTAATTTATGGGCTTCCACCTATTCGTAGTGTTATGACTCATCCTGGTCGTGTAATGAAGTATATTTATGCTACATATTCTATCCTCTTCTTCTTCTTCAAATTCTTATTGTTTAAGAAAATTATTTATATTAGCTGTAAGTTTCCCGAATAGTATAAAATAAAATAAATAAATAAATAAAATAAAATATATTGATAAACCAACGGACCAAATAGTACTCTGTCAGCACAAACTCAAGGTGATATTTGTACTCTGGAGGACACGGTGGAGCACACCGTGGAGGTCTGCCCCGCTTGGGCGGAGCACCGCCGTGTCCTCGTAGCGGCGATTGGCGGCGGCGATCTCTCGCGTCCGGCCTTGGTTCAAGCCATGGTCCGGAGCGAGAGGGAATGGGAAGCCGTCACCTCCTTCTGCGAAGCAGTCATGCTAGTGAAGGAGGTGGCGGGACGTGAGAGGGAAAGAACCTCACGTCCCAGTCGCCGCGGGAGACGCCCTGGGCGTCGGGGGTCACGTGGTGGCTCCCGGCCACCGTAGGCGCAGGCCTGTGGACGGCGAGTTATGGGCCAGCTCGCCGTCCAGCCGTCTTATGACGACAGGCCGTGTCGACGGCGCGTTCGTGTTCCACGTGCGACTCAAAGAGATGTCAGCAAATAAGTAGGGGTCCGCAAGGGCCGATGCCTGCCAGGGCTGCGGGACTGTTCGAAATAGATACCGTGGCCCTGGAACACAAAGGGCAAAGAAGGAACATGGATGAGTTTTAGTCAGTACAAGTCTGACACTCCCTTCCGCTCCGCCCAGAGTGGGGGGGGTCACTTGATGATTTCCCATCCGGAAAAAAAAAAAAAAAAAAAAAGGTGATATTTGGACTTACAGTGAACACGCGCTTGAAATAATAGATGTTTTGTCAAATCGTACAACCGTGTGAAGGAGAGGCGAGTCGCTTAATTTGTCCGAAATCTAATAAATCAATCACCAAACGTACTCACCATAACCTGAGGCATTTCCACCAAACCTCGAGTAACGAGTAGACTGAATTGACTACAAGAGGCGTACCTATTGAGAGCGTCATAAATATCAGTCACATGTAACGCCTCGTAAATTAATTACCGACAATGATTCTAAAATTAACAGCTTTGAGACAATGTGAAGTGATGACGTCATGGAAAGGGAACCCTCTCACAGAACAATCATATCACGTTAACATTATAACAATAGGGTTCAAACTCAAATTTCGTTTTGTTATGATTAAAAAACATATTTTACGGAATGGAAGTCGTCATCGGTATCCGAAATTAATTTATTGTACCTATTGTTTTTAGGTATATTTGCATTACCACTGACACGACGTACGCTTGTAATTTTTTCAAGGTACCTTTGTAACAATTTTAGTATTCAGAATTAATTAACTTTATAAAACTAAAGGGGAGAATGAAATGCTTTGTTTCTGTTAATATTTATTTTTGAGAATAATACTTTATGAGTTTAGTTAAGCTTCATTAACTGACCACTTTAAAACAATGCTTTGTAATACTCAGAGAATGTTGGGAAACTGAAAAATAACAGAAAAGAAAAAAATACTACAAAGCGGTTTAAAAACACAGAGAAGTCGCCTTGTTCAGCTACACATAAAGCTAAATTAGCTATTGTTTTACATATTAAATGAATTAAATAACTGAACTGAACTGAACGCTGCCCAATCCCTACTGAGTGGTCAGGCGTGATGTGATCTGCGTGTATCTCGTGCCACTTTAGGGCCGAATAAAGTCACATTCTAATAGTGAGAACATTGATGGAAAAGAAATGTATTATATTGTCTTAATCTAGGATGAAGCAGATGAGCAAAGATAGTCACACAGTGGGTGCCTGAAGACGGCCGTCGTGACCGAGGCTGGCCCAAGAAACGCTGGCGTGACGATCTGGACTCATTCTTCACGGATTGATCGGAGAAGGCAAATGATAAACAAAATTGGAAAAATTGGAAAAATTGGAAAGCTATGGGGGATGCCTTTGCCGAGCCGTGGGACAGTATAGGCTGATACAAAAAAAAACCTCCTGTCGCATGTTTTTGTTGAAACAAAAAACGCTTTGAAGGCGATTTCTAGCTGTGAAGGGCCTCTCATCAACAGCCTCGCCTTTTCCAAAAACTAAGTTGCCTATCTGCCCTCCACAACCAGTTAGGTACTGGGTAATACTACTTTACTACTTTCTGGCTTCTGACTATTCGTAACGAATGTCAAAGATCTACAAATGATAGCCGGGCCCAACGGTTTAACGTGCTTTCCAAGGCACGGAGGAAAATCGGAATGTAATGATGGTGTCCCTTCCACCGACCGACCTAGGCAAAGACTGCTTAACCTTGGATATCGACCCATTCATCTGTAATTATTTAGCCATGAGCTCCTCTTGTCTGGATTCCTTTAATTTCAAACAAAATCAGGAAAAAAATACCAATCACTTTAGCGGAGGCTTGATAATCAAAACAAAAACAAGAGAAGCGTTATTTTTTTAATTCCAATAAAGAGAGAAAAATCCTAAGATTACAAGATTTGCTCGAGGGATTTGCCCAAGAGAATTATTTGTGTATTAAATTTAAGGAAGGAAAAAGATCAAAGGCGGCTTTTCTTACATACTTTTATATCGGTGGTTCCCAACCTTTCTTGGGTCCGTGGTCCATTTTGGTGTCTTTATTGTTACCAGGGGCCATAAGGTCCTAGATGAACATGGACACCGACAGGATTATATCTAAGGGGGTGAATCTGTAACTCACACAATGCAAACATTGGAAAATGAGATGAAAACTTTAGAATTGAGATAGTGAAGGATACAAGAGCAATCGAAGTGAGCTCGAAAAATTTAGCAATCATTCATACAGAAATAGGAATAATTAGTAGATTTTTGTAGAAATGCTTACGAATCTTGCAAGTGCGAGCAGGCAAGCTCAAAAAATTTGAGCACCTCGCCTCTAACAGGTTTTCAATTAGGTTGGGTTGACCTTGCATTTTCTGTGCAATTTAAAAAAGAACGAATAACATTTTAACCTTTCGCGGACAATATACGAAGATCCTGCGGACCACCGCTGGTCCGCGGACCATAGGTTGGGGACCAATGTTTTATATGATTAAAAGTAGATACGAAAAAATGCAAAATATATTTTGTTCGAGGGTTTCCTATGTCTTATTACTCGTTTTTGAATTATTATTTACCAAAAATTGTCGGACAGGTTACTCAAGGATAATTAAATAATAATAAAAATTTGTTTATTTCTCTTCCACGAATAAAGACAATCAGTATTTATGATGTAACATAAATTTAGGAAAAAGTATTTTATTATTGGAGACTGGCGCCTAAACTAAGCCGAGGCTGTATCTAATGCAAACACATCGAAACTGTCTGTAGGCTGATTAACTACCGACCCAGGTACATTATCACTAACACTAGAAACGGGATATTTACCATGTTTTCTGATTGTTTTGAGTTCCCGATATTTCGGCGCAAGCACCATAATCACAGATAAACTGAAGTTATTGCGGTTGGGTAAATATGAGCAGACAAATCGGTCTACCCTCTTTCTTGACGTTTCGTTTCGTTAATGTTAGTGACCAATAGTTTAAAAACTTAGATCTAGGAAAACAATGATGGCTGGTGTACACAATCACGATAAAATAGTCCTAAGGTCAGTCAAAATTATCGACTTAAGAAATGTTTACAATAGACTACTAATTTTGATCTGAGAGCCTGATATAAGTGACATTATAACTGAAGGTAGATAAGACATTAAACTTGTTTTGAGTTGGTATAAGTTACAAAAGCATCAATCCTGTGAAACGTCTTTGTATAAATACGAAACGTGAAGGCTATGCCGCTTGGGTACGCCCATAGGTGTGCACACTGTCTACCTAGGATCGACAAGGCACACACAAGGAAGGTCAGGTTAAATCAAGTAAGTAATTTATAAGCTTTACCTGTTCGTTATTCGCGAAACAAGGTTATGCCACCACCTTACATTGTACCTTACCTATGTAAGAAAAGAAGCAGGGTCCTGTCATCTTACTTCTCCTATATACTAATCACTACGTAGTATAAAACAAAGTCGCGTCCCGCTGTCTGTCGGTCCCTATGTATGCTTGGATCTAAAAAATTACGCAACGGATTTTGATGCGGTTTTTTTTAATAGACAGAGGGATTCAAGAGGTAGGTTTATATATATATTGCACCCGAGCGAAGCCTGCGCGGGTAATTTTTCACCCATATATATGAAAAGTTACGCAAAAGAAGTCGCGGACAACAGCCAGTACTATTTTAAATGCAAATGTTTAGATGGATGGATGTTTGATACACAAGGTCAACGGCTAAATGGATATGGATGAAATTTTGCACAGAGATATTTATTATAATCTGGAATCGTATAAAGACTAGTGTTTCTTACTCACACGGATATATAAAAAAAATTCCACGCGAACGAAGTTGCGGGTAACAGCTTGTAAGTAAATAATACAGAACATGCCATGTTCATTAACCGAGTTACGTAGGCTTGCTTTTTTACCGAATTTCGTCTGTATTTCTGATACAAAGGAAAGTAGGTTTGTAAAGAGAGAAAATGTTTTGTGAAGGGGAAGCTTTTCGTGTCTCCAAAGTCTCCAAATATATGTATGTATGTGTATATGTTTACTTTCAGCTGCATTCACGTTCTTTAATAAAGCAAAGCATATAAGTTACTCAATAAAAAAGGGGTTTGAAGCTTCCAATTCTGTAATATCCACTCGTTTCAACAATCAGTTAAAAAGTTATCGAATGCGAAATACTTCAACGCTGGCAACATTGAATGGATTTAGAAACTTCGCAGCCACAGAATTGATAAGTCTGGAGAGTCACAAACGATTCCAAAGTGTTCGAAACTTAAAACTGTAGATTGTGAGGGGGAGCTCCCTCCCCCTCTCACAATCTAGACTTTTAAGTAGAGAGATGAGAATGAACGAATCGGAATGGTCCCAGGTGACGTGCAAAATTTAGTGCTCTGCTAGAAATGTTAATTAGGTAACAATGCCAGTTTGGAAGCCCTCCAGACTAGCCGTCTTAGAACTCTAGGGATTCACTGGAACAAAACTATATTTAATATTTAGATTTACGTATTTTAACATAAATACCAAGCTTTTAGAATAAGCAGTTAGTGTTTAGCTAGTTGTTATGACAATCTTAAGATTAAGAGATCATTTTAGTGTTAGTGGATTTTATGCTGGAGTGTCTACTTTAATTCTATTTTAATACAAACTATGTCGGGGTTCAGCTATTTGTTGCACAAATTACGCAATAAAGCGGGTAGGTGTATTAAGTGAATCCCAAAAAACATCAGTTCGAGAATTTGTTAGATTTGATTAATAGACCAGCTCTGGATGGAGAGTGATAGATGAGGTCTACTATGTAACGGATAGTACCCTGCAGGTGGAAACTCGCGCAAACAAGGGAAGACTGGCACGAAATGGAGGTAACCTATTCTTACCAGTGGGAGGAACAAGACTGCTAATGATGACGATATAGGACTATGGAAGCGTGCCCCGAAGGTGCCAGTTCGCTCTTGCTTTGAACGCTAACTAAGAAATTCCAGATGAAAAAACTCGACCAATCGAAGCCACTCTGAAGAATTAAGTTATAAGATTAGATTTTTTTTTTTTTTCAGAACTAATGATTTAATGGCATTAGGCCCAAGTCCAACGTGCATAAACATTGAAATGATCGTGACTTGTTAGTATGCGCATGCGCAGTTGCAAGTCATATGTGCTGCGTGTGCGACTGTGTGTTCACTAACAAGTACGGTTGCACGACTATTGCTATTCTATAATTGACACAAGTGTTTCTTTTCATTGTAAATCAAACTGATTTGTCTCGAAAAACTAGGAATTACAATAGATCGAGATTTGTAGAAATTGTAAGCAGAATTTGTTAAGAATATGGGCAGAATTTAGGGTGGTATTAAGCTGCATCCGGTTAGAATGGAAGCGGACCGCAACTTAGTTGGAAAAAGGCTAGGTAGGGGATGATGACGGGCAGAATTTAGGGATTATGTTAAAACTTGCTTTTGGTAGAGAAGCTCGTGGCTAAATAATAACAGCCACTCGGGTCGATCGTTAGGTTAAGTCGCGCATGCCTAGGTTGGACCATGGATGGCTGACCACCCATAACATACCGAATTTCCTCCGTCCCTCGGAAAGCACGTTAAGCCGTTGGTCCCCGTTGTCATTTGTAGATCTTTGACAGTCGTTACAAGTAGTCAGTGGCCCCAAATTATGAGAACCAGTCTCACCAATGGATATACCCTAGTACTAACAGTGTTGTGAAGGTCAGATAGGCAGTCGCTCCATGTAAAATACGGGTACTCAGCGGCATCCGCTTAGACTGGAAGCCGACCCCATCATAGTTAGGAAAGGCTATGTAGATGATCAGTGTACTACCAGAACTAAAAAGTATCTTATGTCCTAGCCCAGGGCATAGAGTACATTGGTTTTCATTCTCTCTCTTTCATAACCATTCAGCCGTTTACACGTGAAAAGGAAACATGACGGAGTTACTTTCGCATTTATATTAGTGTAAAACTCAAGAAGATTTTAGTATAATCCACACATAATTATTATAAAAATTTATGTAGCGTGCCTATAGCGTGGTGAATTCCCTTTGTATTAAGACGTTACATTGTATTGAATATGATAATTTTTCTCATGCATAAAAAATGTTGAAGAACGAAAACTTCGCAATATTCCTCCGCTTTTATTAAACACCATAAGCTTCAATATGTAGCGGTATAAAATTTTCGATTGGATCCATCTTATTATCTGAGGGACTAGACAAGTGGAAAACACTTTCAAAGTGTTTCAACAACAACTTTCTACATTATTTACTTCTGATTTTCGGTAGCTTTATATGTCAATTTAATATCTACATTTTTAATGTTTCCGCCGCCGTTATCGCTGATAGTCACTTTGTGTTCTTCTGAATTTGGTACCTATATTTTATTAAATTTGGTAGGTATCGTACGATGAAAAGGACACCGCACACAAATAGACAAGAAAATGTTAAACAAAAAAATATTAAAGGCCGTTTTTTAATGTTTTAACTGACAGAAAAGACGAAGAATAGAATATCCCTGACACGAGTCTTAAACAAAGCAATGAGTCGTGTAAATACGCGATCGTCGCATTCGCGATGACATTCAATGGTTCGGAAAACCGCGCGGCACGACCGCGCGTCGCCGATGAAAATGAACGCGACATCTGCGTGTCGCGATCGCTTTGGTCAGGACGAGGCCAATCTACAATGAGAGCTAAAAAAAATAAACCGGCCGAGTGCGAGTTGGACTCGCGCACCGAGGGTTCCGTATAAACTTGTAGGTATTTTGTTATTAAACTACATATTTACGGTTTTAAATTTTTTTCCTTTACATGTGCTGTAAGACATTACTTCTTGCAAAATTTCATGATTCTAAGTCAACAGGAAGTACCCTATAAATTTTGATTCCCTTGAGAGTGTCGAGTGTCGTATACATGAACAGCCGTTTTGCGGCATAAACAGCCGTATTTTTTTTACGTTAACTTAGAAATTAAATTTTTTCACAGCTTCAAGGGACTGTAGACTGTTACTCAGGGTAACACGGCCTCCACGCTTTCCCGAGATAAAGGGTCTTGACAAACAGACGGACAGACGAACAACGAAGTGATCCCATAAGGGTTCCGTTTTTTCCTTTTGAGGACGGAACCGTAAAAATTGTCAGGGCTGCTAATATAGAACTAGGTGTAAAAGCAGAAATGGTATCCTCTTTTTATACTCAAAACAAAAAGAGCACACATATTGGAAATGGCTTAATTTCAGTCCCAGTTTTCAATTTACCTAATCATAGACAAAAGTTCGTAACTGCAGTTAAACTTGTGCTAAACTAGTTGATCAAGTACCGTTCGCACCGCTCTCGAGTTAGTTCCACGTGGGTATGTACAGTCGATTGCACATCGTTTGGAGAACTTCGATCTTCAATAGAATGTAACAAGGTCCGCTTATAATGGTTTCGTTACCACCTAAGTGCGGTCGACTGTAGAACCCAGGCTTGTAACTTCTGCAGTCAAAACTGGGCTTTATAGGTTTGGTCAATAGCGTGCTACAGTGTTTGCCAATTAAGAAACTTAGAGGATGTAAATTCCGTACGTTGTTCATCGATTTAGAAAGAGGATGTAATCGTGAGGAGAGAACTAATGAAATGATTTGGCAAAAGGAGTTCAGATAGTTGTAGGGTTAGGTAGTTTTAGTAGGTATTGCACCAGAACGTAAAATTATTCTTATAAGTCTTTTACTGGCGAAATATAACACATCGTGATGACAGGACGGGAGACGAACAAACTTTGATTTTAATGGTGAGCCCATTCAAAATGGAAGACTATATTTCCGACCCATTTATCATAGGTATATTCTAGGGTATAAACCAACTACATTTAAAAAAGAACAGAGTTACATATTTCCTGGCTTTTCCTCTTAGGAAAAAAAATAATTATAAATACCTATGTGTACTCGTAAATATGTGTGCATTTATATGTTTCCCAAAAAGTTAAATCAGTTCAATTTATAAAAGGCGACATGTACCTATACATGTCGAGGACTATACAATGAACAAATCCAACGTTCAAAATCCCAAATAACGAAGTTTCACTCAATTCCGGTGTACGTTTGCGATTGTGTATCGCTTGTGAATCATTCTTTTATCGTAGTCCTGCATTAAAAGATGTGTTACTAAAAATAAATTTGTCAGTTATTTAGTTCATTATAGTTACCTGCGATGCTCGTTTGCCTTCCTTCCTTGGTGGTGGCGGCAACAACTCCAGATGCTTGGGTCTTTCCTCGCGACCTCCTACTGCTCCCTCCTCCACGATCACCTTGGTAGTAGACGAAGCTGCCTCAGAGGCACCGCACTCAGATGCCGCTTCTGTTGATCAGACATCACTAACTTCTAATAACAGTTCCTGGAGCTAAGTTCCATTTTCCGGAGCCAGCCGTGCATGACCACGTAATTTTAATTGACTAAGTTAACGGCAGACGGGTTACATGAAATAATATTTCGTTCGCGGGGAACGTTTATTGAACCATTATAATGGTATGATTTATTAAAACACTGTTTACTGGAAGATAGATTTTCTGCATACTTTTGAGTCAACATTATTTTATTGGCATTTTGGTGCTACACGCTACTCGTGTGTGTCTGTTTGTGCGTGTGTTTGCATGCAAGAAGTGACAATGTGGGGAAAAAATTACGAGGCGAATGTTTACCATAGCTGCATGAAACCACAAATTATGTGCAGCGAATGAAACGACACGGTTGTCATGGAATCGTAAAAGTAGATTCACACAACGATTTTGTTATACAGAGTAGCGTGAAACTAAAAATAACCGAAGAAAATTAAAAGAAAAATTAACTTTGTATTTGAGATGGGACGTAATGTCCGACAATGTCTATAAACCGCCGATGTCCAGTCGGGGTAAGTACAACTTTATGTAGATTAAAGGTAAAGGCAGTAAAATTATGACGTTGCTCGTTAAACCAGCTGTTACCTACCCGTTACGTCGGATGTCATAAAACGATACATAAAATCTAATTATAAGCGACCCGCAGAAACAGCGAAAAAAGAAAATTTGACGTCATCTACTGTGATACAAGTTGAGCTGTCAAATTACGACGTGCTCACACTAGCGTGACGAGAGCACGAAAATATTATTACTGTGTACTATAAGATTCATGAAAAAAGGGCATAAGTAATGCGTCGCTCTATGTAATTACGACAATTTTCTTTGTGTGTGTATTTATTTAGTAATACTTTCAAAGATGTCATGAATGAATGAACAGTTGCATCAAACGAGTGAACTGAGATGACAAATATTGTAAATAAAATTATGTTTAAGCCCGCCCACTGGGAAATAATATAATAACGTCAACTGGTACCTTGGCACAAACCTCTCGTCGTTACGACTTCCCGCTTATGAGCAACGTTTCAGCGCTGCGGGGTCGAAACCTAACTGCACTCTACCTCTCCATGTTTTATTTGTTACCTTTGCTTCAACAAACTATACAAAATATGGATGCTTTGCGAAATCAATAACATGCCGTTATCGCATCGGTTTATTCTCGATGTTATGTTCCTGTCACTATTAAATAAAGTTACTTATAAACACAGTAATTTACCATCCAGTAAATATTTTATAATTTATCCTTTTTTTATAATAAATAGCTGAATTTGAAAGTATATAATTCCGTCTGACGTCTTTATAATTCATATAAAATATGTACACTCACAAAAATAAACATTCTGGACGCGTAATTTATTTAAGTGACACATTATATTTTATTCGCTTTGCAAAAAAAAAAATGTGTGTACATTGATGAAGTCGCTATCTGGCTAAGAAAAATTAACTCGCCAAGATTAAAATCGCGAGGCAAAGATAAACAGATTATGAATGGGAAGACAATCTGTCGCGAGCGGCGAAAACATCAGAAGATCAACCAAGAGTACCTAGGAGCTATATTTAAATTTTCCATTTCATGTGAGCAACGATGTCTAATAAATGAAATTGATTGCACTCCAGTGTAAAGGGGTCATCGAGTCATTTGTGTTCGTGTATTGTTTTACCGTTCGGTGCAAAATTAGTAGGTAATTTTGTTGCTTTGTCAAGATGAGCCTTAAGTTGTCGTTGGTATATCAAACCTTTGGAGGCAGCCATGTCGCTGCCGCTGGCCACTGGCTCGTCCGGGGCTGTGGACGTTGAGGGAGCAGGCTGCTCCGGAGAGTTGATCTGCATCTTGTGGCACACCTCGAACGCTTGACCCACGGTGCGGACGATCCTCATTGCCTGACTCTGCAGAACAAGAGATTTATTAAGATTTTTTTTAACCGACTTCATGAAAAGGAGGAGGTTCTCATTTCAGTTATTTTTTTTAATGTTTGTTATCTCATAACTCCGTCATTTGTGTACCGATTTGAAAAAAAACTTTTTTTTTATGTGAAAGGGCTGTACTTTCCGATTGGTCCCATAGAAATTTCATCAAAATCGGTTCATTAGTTTGGTTTATTTCTTCTTGGCCTATGTTAACGACATGATGGTTCGTTAATAAGTTCTAGTTACAACATAAAAAATTGTTTCGTGACATGAATTTCTGAGGTATACTACACCGGGTTTCTAAAAAGGGTAAAATAAAAACTTTTTTTGCCAAAAAAAAACCCGTTAGTGATTTTTTGGAAGTCTGTTTATTTTTGTAAAAAAGTTTTTTTGTCATGCATCTTATCCTAGTGAATGAGTAGTACCTTTTATACCCACGTGGTAACCAAACAAGCGTTGTAAGCGTGTATTATATGTTGTTCAAGACGTTATATCCATCTCTGAAAATTGAGGTAGGCTCGCGTGCTATTCACCTTGGGACTAGTACGGTCAAAGAAAAACGACCTCTGCTATCCACTGAGGCTTTTATATTATTTTAAGCCCTCGCTTTATAATAATTCAAAATGTAGGTAAAACCAAGCCTAATTCTGAACATCAAGTACCATTGGAATCGACTCGTATGTACTATTTAGCAGTGTGGATGGTTTCCACTTGAATGGTAATCAAGTACCGATAGTGTGAGCTTAACGAATAAGTATTCCCCTTAAATACGTTTACACATTAAGGGCATGATAGGAATGTGATCCCCAGATTGATATTGTGTATTTTCGTAGTAATGTTCACAATACACATTGTCTCATCACTTAATTAGATTGTAACGAAGAGCGAACAGATGGCTCAACGTAATGAAGAGTAGGAAAAATGTCGTGATACTGAAAGAAAGGAAAACAACACGAAGAAGAGCACTCTCTTCATAATGAGATATGTTTGAATAAGATACAACAATGCTGTCATTTTCCTAATATATGAACTGTTTCAAGTAGGTAGCTGTTTATTTTTTCGGTTTTATGATCCATTACGTTTAGCTCTCAGCCCTATCGTAGTTTGCTCAGTTGTTTTTCATCGTATAGTCTTTGCATCATTTTCTTTCGTGTCAGCTACGTGACTTAGTTTATCATTATTTTTTAGGAATCTGAGATGATGTGAGTTTAGAGCATAAGAACCCAAAATTATTATTGGCTTTATTAGGGATTTCTGTAAAATGAAGCCGTTCCACTGTTTAAAAAGTTTTCTGTTTGTAGGTATTGCTTTCCCGAAACCTTAAATGTTTATCGATCTGTCTATTACACCTAGCTACATGTTAACTATGTCTTGGGTCTATATTTATATACTATAGACAAACAGAATGTACACTTATTCACAAGCTTTCTCTCTTTTCTGCCGCAGTGGTCTTAAATTTTTATTAAAGTAAGCTGATCGTTAGACGGGGACGTGATATTCTGGCGTTTAGGAATTTTCGCAACATTGTCGGTTATGTTTTACAGCTGTCGGAGCCGACGACAAACAATTTAATCAATGTCAAAGTATTAATAATAGAGGGTTCCGCTATCACAAATTTAGTGTAGTTCAAGTTTGTCTGGAAAATTACAAGTTGTATGGCCAAACCTATTAACTAATAGTTTAAGCGCAGACAGAAGTGTGCCAGCAAATTTGTGTAACTTTCCTAAGGACTTGGTTACAAAATATGTAGGACAGGGCGACTTTTACTGGTATTGTATTTTATTCGGGTGAAAAGGCGAAGGAAAACATGTAAGTAGTTTGGAGAACTGAAAGTAATTCTGCGTTTTAGAGCGTTGAACCCTAGAGTACAAACGGCATCGTCGGTATAACTACACAATGGAAATAAAAGGGTACAACTGCGAATGATATTTTACAAACGGGAGATAAAAGGTCTGGGCGTGGAACCCGCGTGGGAGATGACATGTGTTTAATTAATGCTTCTCTCATTCAGCCGACGTAACGGATGGAACAGATTATTCAGGTTCAACGCTTGTGTTGGAAAACAAAGAGTCGCCGGGAAATTGAAACAAAATTTGTTACTCGGCAAACATCGATGTGAGGCGATGTACAAACCACCCCGTAGGAGATATTATTCATAACGCAATCATCCGAGCTAAATGAAAAACAGGTAGGCAGAAAAAAACCATATCTGCTTATCTGCGCTACATATTCATGAGTGAACATTATTTACAAGTGTCATGAAAGCATAGGGGACAAAAATTGAGTCGGAATAAATATGTTGTGTGCGGTACTTGTAGGACGCTAAATGATCAAGTTCTACGAAACAAAATAAAATAAAAACACATAACAGTTTTCTATTAATTTTCAAGTCAATATAAATGTGGACAGCACATTGCAGTAAACAAGTTGTTTACTGCGAGCAGGACTTTCTATCTTCTTACTTTTTTAACAAGAAACAGTAATTGAACATTGTTTGAAATATGGCAATTAGGTTGTTTAATTAGGAATTTTCATTTCCTCTCAACGTGTATCAAAGTTTGTTAGAGTGCAGATGTTGGTAGAAAGCAATCACAAGTTTGGAAGTAAATACCATCCGCTCTCAACGGCTGAAGGAAATTACTATCACGAATAAACATACTCGTTTCTTAAGAGTAGGTATACTTATAATTAACGAATGGATCCAGACAATATTGTTTAAAAATTTCATAATGTTGAACCACTATTTCTGTTCCAAACCATGAAGTCATATTTTGAAACGTTTATCGTGTATTAGCTATCTAATGCTGTACATCAAACGTGGATAATTCTATCCCATATAATAATATTAAATTACGCCTGAAATTTCGGAATATCCATAGTGAATGCGCTAATGAAGTGGAATCTGTATAATAAGTGTAATGGAGTGGACACTAGGCAGAGTTCAGCGACAGCGCCCTGGCGCGCGGCCAGCCATCGACACGATATAACGCTTCTCGTGCATTTCAAGAAAGAGATACGACACCACTATTTGTCACGCTTCGCGATTCTACATAAATTGACACTAATATGACAGTACGTACAGGAAAACAAAAAACATGCTCGTTTTTACACAGAAACTAATTAATTTACTTTGAACGTCTAAAAAGCTTTACGTGCTATCTTGATTCTGCGGCCGAATCTCGGCACGTTGTCCTTTGATATAAAAACTTCGTATATACACCTTTGTAAGCGAAAAAAATAATAAAAATCTGTGAAGAAAAATAAATCTGTTTCGCGAGAAGTTTTTCATGTTACCTTTAATACGCACGCACGGCCTGCCTGGGAAACCTCCACAGGGCCTGGAAAGCCAAAAGAAACTAATAATTCAAGTTCCTTAATATCCATAATAAAATAAATAGCCGTTCAAGGCCCGTTTGTGTGAATAATGGCAAAGTTTGACACTGATCGATGATTGAAACGCCCAATATTTGTACGCGGATTACTGATGGATCACTAAAACGGAGATTAGCTACCTGCTCTGAAACATTAAGCTACGCACTCATAAGATATGCTTTAAAAATATTATTAATAGGTCTTGAGACTCAATTTAAAATTACAAAGCTGTATTTTGAATGAACTCTTGGTTTGCGAGTTTCTGTTTCTGGGTTAAGCTCGCCATTGTACATAACTATATTACTGCAATTTGTATGTATATTGTTTATTTTATGTGTAATAAAGAATAAGAACTTTTTCAGACAAGTCTGTATTTGGTAATGTTACGTCCAACAGTAAGCTCAAATGTTATGATAAGTAATTACATTTCGGTTGACCGATGTGGAGATACGACAGGTTTTATATCTTATATCAAATATTTATACGATCCTATTTATGGCTTTAAGGACACCGGCTGTGTCGCGAAACTTTCCAAGACCGATCCTTTTAAAATTATAACTTTTGTTTGCAGAATATCAATAAAGCGTCACCGGATCATGATCGAGCAGGTACGATATACATACATATTATATAGGTTAGCTGGAAATAAATGGAGGAAAAAGGAGTCATGGCAAAAGACGCGAACAGTGGCGTTAGCTTCAGAATAAAGGTATTTCTCGCTTTTAATTATAATGTTGGTATTCACTAATCGTACGACACATATTGATTAAAAAAGTTAAAAAATTGAAGACGATTCCACCTCGACGTTTAGCCAGCTGTGCCGTGAAATAGCTATTTTTAGAAAAATTGGGACAAAAATTGGTGAGGCCAAGACAATGACCTTTATGCCGATCATAATTTTTGGCTACCTCATAGCCATGTATACGTCAGTGGTCTATTTTCGCTGGCGTCGTCACTATCGCTGGAGTGAGGTCGAAGAAATGCGGTTGGTTTAGGATAAAAGCTTGTGTACGTGCCGGTGCCGCCTCGGACGGCGCTCGCTCTCAATAAAAGCGCAGCCCTGTGTTTACGACGCCTGCAACACAAACCTACAAAATTACATACTACCATTTTCATAAAGAATAATACTAGAAGGGAAGGGAAGAAGTGCCACTAGGTAAGGGTCGTCCAGCTAGGTAATATTGGCAAGAATGGGCCGTAACGCCAGTCAACATCAACTGCTACAAAATTATGTTATTTTCCCTACACCTGACGTCAAAGGGCGACGTAGTTGTATTAATCTTGCATTATATAATATTCTTATAACGATAGACGACGCATAAAATAATAATATTATATGTGCCGTCCAACATGGTTTTCATAAACGTCATATTTTACGCGAATATAATGTTTTTGCTATGAGCCAAAAAATGACTTATCTCATGTCGCTTAAACGTTTTTTCTTTGATTTGCAAACTGAATTTAGTAAACTCGCTGTTTTAGTAAAAATGCGAATGTTCAGTCTACAGTCCATGGCTATTAATGTTATTTCATGCATATTAATATATGGCTCCATTAAAATTGGCTCAACATTAACAAGAGATCATAAAGTAACTTCGAAGTAAACACTAAAATTTGCCTTTTGTTTCTAACTATAATTTCACACGAATTGTTTGGTAAACATCATTATTATAATGTAATGTTAACCATTTATTACTGAGCTTACACCAGAGAGCAGACATGTACCTACCTAGTTGTATTGAGTCCCTCGATGAACTATGACCGAGTGAAGGATAACACATTCAGTAGACCGATAGACCATTTCGATATTTTATGACATCATTACCGTCATTACCGAAACGATGACGTAAGACCGAAGAGCTCTCTACTGCGGTTAGAGACGGAGGGCTAGAGGGCTGATTAAATAGATTACATCCATTAGAGACAAGACGGAAGAGTAACAGACGTGACATTCTTGCAGACTTTTTTTTTTTTTTCTCAAAATACGGCATCATTTTACTCGTAGTTTATTTTTAATGGAGAACATGCTTCACTTAAAAGACTTGATAGTTGATTCATCTATACCACATTATGTATGTTACTCATGATCTGGTGTAAATGAAACATACAATGTACCCAGATTTGTTAATTGTAATATAATTAACAAATCTCGGTACATAGTATGCTTCATTTCACTCCATTAGCACTTGTATGTTGATTTAGAATGTAAACTAAACGCACCGAGAGAATTAATGATAGCGAGACTATGTTTTAGTAACTATTCCAGTGCGTAATTCACACGTTGGCGGCAGCAGTTCCAAAATATCTCCGGTGCAAACATAACCAGTTTACTAAAGTTTTCTAAATAATAAATGGAGTCGACGACGGAAGTATCGCCCTTGACGTAAGTCCACGCCACAGCAAAATAATACGCAGATAAATGTCACTGGAGACTTCGATTTATAAGAAATCGGCGCTTCCGTGAGCGCCGGTCCTTGGCCACGGCCGGCGGCGGCCGACGCTATCAAAATAAACATCAAACAGTTGCGCTGACACATCACAGTCGCCGCCGCCCGTGCCCGCGCCCGCTCCGCTATTGTTACAGCTTTCGTGCGTTACACCATCGCCTGTGTTTCTTGGCCATCAACATAAGTGTACCAATTACCCTAGGTTGACGTAATTGCACTGCTTGTACCAACAAACTATTCCTATTTAACTATCATCCACACAGCGGACCCACCGTTCTAACATCGTGAAGTCATCGGACGTTCCTAATTCCGAGTTAACAACCGACTTGACAAGCGGACGTCTTTACTCAGTTTTTACCAAAGCCCAAATGCAACGGAAAGTTTTCATATATCTTGTTTTTGACATCTGACGGTATAAATAAAACGATTTTATTTCTCAGAAGGTGGGTTCTAGATAATAATCAAAACTGAGCCATATTTCAAATAGATTGACGTATGTCATTCTTGGCTGTTACAAACAAACATGTTTTTTAAATTAACTTATCAAAGTAAAGTTCACGTACCTCTAAATCTGACTCTAATCCTTCCAAACTCGAAGAATGTGGTTCTGATCTTAATGATAGCCTATTAGGTCTTCTGGAAAGACTATTGACACCCATCAGCTTATGAGACCTGCCCAGCGTGGCGCTGCCACTACTGATAATCTCAGGTTCACGAAATGACAGTTTCTTCCTAGGTCTTTCACTAACATCCTGCATTTGGACATCTGGATTCAGTCTTTCAGTAACGGGTATCACTAGACGTGACTGCACACAAACTTCTTCCGCGGACTCAAATTGCCGATGCAATGGTGACGGTTCTCTCGGAAAGCCACCACTGTGGTAATCCTCTAATTCCTTCTCATATCGCTTATTAGCTCCTACTGATAACGGTCTAGGCCTCAAACTACTGGTGTATGAATCGCGAGAATGGACATCCTCAATCCTACTTCTGTGTTTGTTCTTTCGAACTTCACTAAACTCCGGCTCAGAGCGGCTGGGCTTGAGTCTGTCGTGACTCTTTTTGTCTTTGGGCTCTTGTTTGGCTAACTTTGGTCGCTGCTGCTGCTGCGGCTCATGTTTTGATTTTAGTGCGCCTCCTAACGAAAAGAGAGTGCTTCGTGCTTTTAGTAACACTTCAGTTGGCAAGTTTTTCAAAAGATGCTCGTTCTTCCTTTGTTTGCTATGGTCCCTGTCCCTGTGGTTGGACATTGTAACGGTATCACTGTTAATCAGGTACACTTGTATTTGTTTTAATCACGACACACACACATTTTTTATCATAATGCGCGCGTCCGTGCGCCCTGGTACGAAACAACTGAAGTGGCGAAGGCATGACTTGCGCGTGCGTCGCGCCGGTCGCGCGTCGCTCCAAGTACCACAAATAAACATATTCGCGTGTTTCTAAGCGCTAAACAGCTAAAGTTCTCGGTGCGAGAGTGATCGGGAAAACTCTTGTTGACAACACTTGACATTTCCAAGAAGTTTTGTTTCTTTTCATTTCACACATTCGTAATTAAATTAGACGGAAAAATATAAATTACAGCCCTAAATTGTAAAGTGGCAGGTTACGACGTAAGGAATGGACCTGATAAAATTTATAAAGACTTTAGTTCGGCACAACTTGTTATTAATAGCAGCACCATATTATTTTATTACTCTCGAGCTACCTACTTTATCGTTGGCAAATGTTATTCGACTGAGTGTTAATGTAATGTATGACAAATGGTGTATTGAAAATCGATGAAACGAGAACTCGTCGGGGATTTTCATTTTATGAACATATCCACGTTCGTTATAGAGCATACTGGGAAGTTATGTGATTTCTTTACATTTTACATTAGGGAAAGTTTCCGTCCCTCAAGATTCTCATAAGTATCATTTATTGAACAGATTTAGAGGAACCGAGAGGTAAGGAATTTTTCTTTGAACGATCCGAAGAGGATTCATAATAAATCATAAACAAGAAATGTGATTTTAGTCCCCTTTTCATTATTTTCGTTTCATTTGCCAAATGAGGGGTTTGGGTGAAAGTTTAGACGAGGATACATCAAATTGTGCTTCGTGTTTCTGTTCCGGGGATCAAACATGGAGCGTAACATTATTAAACTTGTTTGTTTGAGTTTACACAGCACTAGGAGTATATGCATGTGCGGGTTTATGCGTACTATTCTGTTACTGAACGTATAACTGAGCCATAATCGTAATGCGGGCTATAATAAAATACTCTCAATCAATTGGTGTAATTAAAAAGCGGCCGCAAACGATTCAGTGCAAACAACTTAGTTACTTCTTGAATATTTATGGACTTCGGGAGTGATCGGCGACGGTAATTGATTATAAAAGTCGAGTAGCTGGTGGACGCGAAGATTTATACTCACTATAAAAAGAAGGTTTGCGTACAATTTCTAGAATTAGATACTAACACCAGCAATAACTTATTACGATTGGGAATGCCGTCTGCTTTGCAAAGTGCGAGATGTTATAAGACATATTGGCCTTTCGAATATGTCAAATAAATATGGTGTGGAGCTATTAATAAGACAAGTACAAATGGGTGATTCGTTAATAGTTTACTACAAGTTTCTTCACAATTCTTGGTAAAGTGTTGGACGCGGAGGCGTTCGGTTAATTGATTGATTTAAAGAAAGAAAATAAACTGATGCCACGATAGATCGTGGATGTGTATTGTTTGTTCACACGTGTGAGCCAGACTTTTGATGTAGAGAGTTTTACGTCACTACACTATAATTTAGTATGGAAGGTCGTAGGTAAAGAAGATCGGCGGAATGGGGCTCTCTTAATTTCAGAAGCGTTCATCAATGAAAGTATGTACTTGCTATGAAATAATTAAGGGGCTTTTCTTTCCATGTCATACCTTTTTTTTTTATAACTGCACAAAGTACAAAAATAAGATACAAATATTTAACTAAATCTGAACATCTAAACGCAATCATTTGCAATATCGAAACGTGGAAACAGTGACAGCAGCAATGGAGTTAACATATTAAATAGAATTATGTAATTTCTATTCTTCTAATAAAACTAATTAGCAGGATTTTGCTCGTAGTAATAGTGAGTATCATGAGACGTTTGCTACCTGGTATTACAAGACAAGCCGTTTACATTGCTGCAATTGCCTATTTGTTTTGTCCCATCAAGTCTAAGCCAAATTGAGCTGTCCTTGTTCTTTAAATATTATATATATATTATAGTAGATACAACGTCAAGCTCATTCAGAGGTAATCGCTTTCACGTTAATTTACCACTCGTAAATAAAAATTAAGATCAAAGGCAATTTAAATTATAAGAGAACAGCTACACCGTTAAATAATCTTTTGCATTACGATTTAAATAATTATCAAAGAATCCCGTATGTTTATAGTCTATTTTTATGGCCAGTTTAAAATGTTACAAAAGTAAAACAAATAAAAGAAAACCTTATCTTCCGTATCAAAATAACTCTTGGCAAACAATGAATCATTTTATTTTTAACCGATTATTACAGTCACTGGTTCTTTTTTAATCATTGAACGAACGAATTTCAAGCAAGATTAATCTTTTGAAGTTGTATACCCCTTATAAATGTCGTGGGTAGTTAATCAAAAAGAATGATTGTGCTGACGTCAGCCTAGGGGGACGTAAAACTTAAATTATGGGATTTATGTCCATCCAACTGTATTTTATGCATTTTTGATAAACGACTCGATTATATTGTTTGAGATAAACCAAACTGGTGTAGAAAAATTGAGGATTGGCTGCGGAATAACCAGACACGAATGGATAATTCAATAAATATGTGGAGGACATGAAGGTATCCGCCGAGCGAACCAATTGTAAACAAATGTATCAATTGTATTCAACGTCTATCCAAGTATATATTTGACGGCACGGTTGGCACAGTGGCTAAGCAATTGACTGCTGCGCTTCGTGTCGCGGGTTCCATTCCCGCACGGAACAAATATTTGTATGGCCTACAGGTAGTTGTTCCGGGTCTGGCTGTGTGTAAACGCACCCACGATACAGGAGAAATTTCTAGTGTGGAGCAACGTTTTAAAAAAAAAAAAATCGTTTATATACAATTTTAATACATATCACCAATGTTAAGAAAAAATAGAAAAACAAAAAAAAACTAAAATAGTAAACTTACAGTATCCTTTTTTTTTTTGTTTTGACAATCTTGTGTACTTAGGAATCGGTAAAGTTTATCCTTTTTAGCGGCGTATCCAAATGGCCTTCTTTCGTGTTGTTCGTCGAGTCGTAAAGCTCCCTAAGTTCTCACTTGAGTTGCACGATTACTGACACATGCGTGCAGTCGTCCACAGAGTGGACATGCTCACTCAAATTTGTGTGGTTCTTTCCACAAAATACTAACTCAGACACCAATATGTATGGTCCTTACATGATGATCTGACCAAGATCAAGCTTGGGCCTTTAAGACCTCTGAGTTTGTTTCGGTGTTTATCTCTCTCAGAGTGTACTCTGTTAGGAAACCACGACCTCAGATGGTTTTTACTGACGGGTAAAAGTTAAAACCAATTCACGAAGAAGTGTGTTACAAACTGCAATAACCTTTTTGTAAGACGAAAGGGTATTCGCAGTTGGTAACCTTTCATTTAACAAGGTAAAGTCACGACAATGTATTTTTCAGGACAGCGCATCTCTCCGTCGTTGCAAACATCCAGTTTTAGCCCTACTTACACCCAGGACACGTAAACCTCAACTTGTTCTACACTTGTAGGTACTACGCCATCCGATTTTCAAATTAAAAAGACTTGAATGAAAAAAGGTTCACAAAGCAAAGAAACTTTATTACAGATCAAGACAAAAAAAAAGACAGAACCTTCTTGAATTACCTCGAAATTCTAATTACTAGGTATTTCTAACGTACCTTTCGAATAATTTTCTTTATATCTTTTTTTCGGTGGTTTATTCGGGCCATATGTCAGTGTCAGCTTCAGCAGGGATTTAGCAGAATTAAGTTTCGTGTACATTCCCGTCGAATGTGTGGAAGAGGAAAAGATATGTGGTGCCTAGCCCACCATTTTGTTTGTAACAGATGATTTGATATTTAAGGTATAATATGTTACACACAAACACAAGTTAGTACCTCGTACTACCTACTGGGACACTACTAGATGTGGGATACGTAATATGTTCCTTTGGTAAACTTTAGACTGTTTCTGAGAGACCAAATGTCAAAGAGACTTGATGTTGCCTAACATACATTGCAATAGTTTAGATACTGAGAGATAATTCGCAGAAAGGGAGATATACCCGTTGAAGCGCTGATACCTGTAACCTCAGATCTCAAAGGTATATTCACTGTCCGCTGCACACTGTACAAATGAGAGACCTAGACTAAATTACTTTGTATCAAAGAAAACCATGATGGAAAAGTCAAAAATGTATTGTGCTGATGCAAGCTACCGAAAAGTTTATGACAATCTTGTTGTAAATCGTTGTACAAATACGAAACGACTTGAAAGCGAGCGCCGCTTGGTTATGCCTACTTGAAACAAGAGAAAACTTATTGAAGAATCCTACTTAATAAATCCATTGTTAAATCCCGTACCGTAAATTATGTGAAAGCATTACAAGCTCTTGGCTAGTTTTTTTCTTGTACATTATCACAGATATGACAGTATTTTACCTTCATGCAACATTGTAATCTAACGTTCAAGCTGCGGCTAAGTGCGCTGATGTGGCGACACAAAGGGAAATGTATTTCACCGTGAAGATGACATGAGGCTAATATTGCATTATTAACGTAATGCATTTGGTGCAAAGACTGCTTTTAAAACTTTCCATTAGGTTTTTCTAATCTTAAGTAACCTAAATTAGCGTAAAATGTACCCACGGCTGAGACACATATAGCCATCCTTTTTGTAGAAGGTTTAGTAAGAATTAGTAATAATAATTTATTTAAAAAAGTATGTCGGATTCGGTCGTTAGTACGGACATAAAATGAATAGCAAGTGCGGCGGCGGTGACATCACGCGACCTACTTACAAGTCTACCCACACCACAGCGTGATTCTGCAGTGCCGTGATGTTCATTTCGAGGCGAGGGCGACATTAAATGTCTGATCGCAGCGGAGTTGAGACAGCGTGGAACTGTACCCGATTAATTGTGCCTCGTGTTGTTATGTTAACTTGTAATCTCAAGTAATTCGTTAGTTTTGCTAGAAACAGTGTATCGCACCCAGTGTGTTTTCATAGCACGAAACCCATCGTCTGCCCACAAGATGTACAAGCCTAACGGAATAAATCCTGACAATCGGACAAGTATTACAAAAGTTTTTTTTCATCACATCAGTCCAATACTAAGTTGTGAAGGAGTAATCTACCTAGGTCAAGTCTTCGGGCTCGGTAGACATAACTTCGAAAAAGAAGTCTTCAGTTTTGATGGACAGGTTTTGGGAGTCTGTCAAGTCTTCTCATCGACGATCCGATGATAGCAATTAACACACTGGAGGTTGACTTACCCTAGGGCGCGAGCCTATTGCCATCTTTCGGGCACAAATCATGTAAAAGTATCATATTTCTATATGGCTGCTACTGAGAAATTCCTGATGAAAAAATCAATAACACCGTACCTGACCTGGGAATCGAATCTAGAACTTCACGCTCATGAGTCGCGCATGCGACCACCACACCGATTATATTAGATAGATTTTTCCCCTTGTCATTCTCACTTAGGAATGTCTAGCCATAAAGTATGCACACCAAGGCAATATTGAGTTTTCATTGGTACGGGACCGAATCCAGAGAGGTTAATTTTATTGGTCACGGTTCGGATTTTCTGAAC
The DNA here is from genome assembly GCA_963576755.1 of Noctua janthina. Classification (NCBI taxonomy): domain Eukaryota; kingdom Metazoa; phylum Arthropoda; class Insecta; order Lepidoptera; family Noctuidae; genus Noctua; species Noctua janthina. Next base: position 12,978,610 of record OY755050.1, on the reverse strand, counting down.
CCATATTTTTTTCTTTCAAATGGAACGGCCCCGCAAACACTTAACCCTCTTCCTGATTCAATACGAGACCTCTGAGTACCTCCACCTTTATGAAAAGTAAGATTTGTATCTTTGAAAATATTTCGGTTTAGGTACCTACTTCAACAGCTGGGTACAAAATTAGTTCCTTCCTTAATGTGTAAACCGTTTTATTACGTACGGAGATGTTCACAATTTTGTTGCTACACCCGGTGTACATTATAATGTTTCTTGCTGTAATTTGTACCTTCAAAATTTCAAAAAAGAGATACCTTTTTCTTCTCGGCACAATGTTAAGAAATAACGAAACGAGCTAGAGAAAAAAAGCCGTCAAATGCCTCCATAAATTATTCTGTTTCGAAACAGTCTTTGGTGGAATTTTTCCTCATTGTATTGATTTAGCCTAAGTACAATAACACACTTTCCTGTACTTATACCATTAATATTTGGTTTTCTTAAAAAACCCCGTTAAGCGACTACTGAAGATGATAAAAGATACTACAATTTATTTCGATAGTTATTTTAAAATATAACAAAAAAAATCGTAATTAAAAACGTCTGTGGCCAAAAGATTGTCCCGTAATAACAATATAATTGACACAAATACGGAGATATATGAAAGAAAAGACGCATTGCATAAAAAAAAAAAATATCTTCTTTATTTCCAAATCAAAATAACAACCGATAAATTAACACGACCCCATATATATTATTGTAGGATAATTATAGTTTTTTGGAATCAATTTAAACGTAGTCGTTCTGGACGTTGAAAACACTCTCAAACTGCTAAAACAAATAGGTTTTAAGAAGTTCCTACTATCAGCAGAAAGTAAGCTCAACGGCCTTAACATCCACCGTTAGCCTGATTGCGAAATGATTGAGGAGTAATGCTCCTGTCGTCGAAGGTTATATTAGGTATCCAAACCGCAGTGGCTTTGTCGTTTGCGGTAATTATCCACCGCATTACATACTTTAGTTTAATTGACAGATAATTAACAAAAGCGTTCCCCCTAGTCCAGTATCGATTAAAGTCCATCAGTATAAGTGTAACGTTTGCTCAGTGGAGTGGTAATTTCCACATATTGTACGGACGAGTGATACGCAGCTGTGGTTTATGGCTGGGCCCGTTTACGAGCTCGTGCGATCTTAATAAACAGCACGCTTGGCTCCAGAGCACTCTCGGAGCCGACGACTCCGGGTCGCTCTCCGGTCGTTAAGGCACCTTTACTCCTCTCTTCGGATCGTACGTTTTAAAGTAGATTATCTAGGAAGACAGCGACGAAATGTGGCATAGTTTACCTTAAAAGGGCGGTCAAATTCTTCGTGTTTTTGTAGACGCTATGGAGTTAGGGTGAAGTATTTATTGCGATGTTTCTTAGAAAATTTTATTGATTTGTGAAACGACATGGTGGACACAATTGTAAGTCAGTTCGAAAAAGGCAAACGAATTTTGAATAAATAAATAGGTACCTATATATAGTTTTCTTTACAGTATAACTATATACAATGAAACCCTAACAATTTAGATATTCAAAGCCGTTCTTCAGACCACAAAATAGATTTAATAGTCCTGTAAATTACGTAACCTTTCGAAATTGTGAATGAGAGATATTTTCTCAAGAAGAGGGTGCGGACGAATCTTTGATATTTATTAATTTTTCACTTTGGGAGTCCTCTCCTTCTCAAATTCGAGTTGAAGCTATTTAATAACTGTTGATCTTTAGGCGGGAAGCCAATTTGTATTATTGTTACGAAACACTGCTTTCTGCTTTTGATAAATATTGCTATTTCTAAAGATTTTGTTTGAATACTTATAACTTTTGTTGCTTTCTACGCAGCACCGGCTGAGGTCATTTTGCGAAAAAAAAAATAGAGTAATTAGGGAAATTTTCTCCCTAATTATTATTATTTATTTTTTATATGCCTATGTTAAGCGCTAATTATCGTAGGCCCTAACCTATTCCCGGGGATCCAATGTTTGTGAAAACACAGGAAACACAAGAGTGGCCGTAACTTCTTTATCTGCGGTATACCATGACCAGCATCTTTGCTAGTCATATGCCTCCACACGATGCCAGCACTCTGTCTGTGCTAATGTAATAAAGCTGAAGAGTTTGTTTTTAACACGCTGGTATTAGCGTCACCTGTAACTAACTGACTAACTATGTAACAAAATTTTTGAAAATAATTTCAAACCAGTTCCCGGTTTCCGATTGAGCTGAAATTTTGATAAACAAAAAAAAAATTATGAATGCATTTTTTTGTTTGGTTTAGTTTGGATAACAATGCTTGTTAGTAAAGTGACGTCATTCTAAAAACAATATGGCGGACTCCTAAAGATGGCGGACTAGATATTGTTACGCATTCCCATGATCTGGGTATCAAATGGAAGGGTTTGCTGAGAAAAACACGAGAAACTAAAACCTGTTTTTTGGTTTTTCTAAACTCTAATATTATTTTGTTTAAACGTGCTAATCTCTGATAGTACCAACCTATTGGTACTATCAGAGATTAGCACGTTTCAAATCCTAATTTGGAAACAATTTTTTGCATTGATAGCCTAATTCTTGAGGCCCAACTATTTACTCTTAGAAGCAAGTCATCATCATTATCAGTTCAGCCGAAAGACGTCCACTGCTGGACATAGGCCTCCCCCAAAGAAGCAAATGATATAAGTAATAATGATAAGATAAGTACTAACCTTGCGGTTGCTTTTAAAGACGTTGCACTTGAATACGTTCGTGGCGCCATCTCTAGCGATGTAAGAGAAGATCTTCAGGTCAGAGCTGTCGTGGGAGACATAGAAGATGCGGTAGATGGGATGGTGCATGATCTCCGCAGTCTCCGTGGTGACACTCGACTTTGACTTGCTGCCACGGCCAAATAGCTTGCTTGAAGTCTTCTGAAACAACTTTTGCAATCAAATACACTTGATAGCATTCAAAGCCCCATTAAACTTGTGGTGTCGACTGATGAGTTTAGAGTCCTGGTTTCGATTCCCCGAGCAAAATATTTGGATTTCTTGAAAAGTTGTGTACAATTTCATGTGGCCATCTATTTTCCCCTATCAGTTCCTTAAAGCTCAGTAACAACGTATAGAAACGATTGTGAAACTTCAGAGGGATTTAATTCAAATTCTACTGTAAGTTGTGAGGCTTTTCAAAAATATGGAATTATTTCTGCTGTTACGTAACGTGGCTACGAGCGATATTTTATGAATCTCAGAGTGCTGTAATTATGATTCAAAATTTAGAATCCTGACAGTAATTTTGTTTTGGTCGGAATTCTAAATTTAGAATTTTCGTCCAACCAAAGTTCCATGCAAACTTTAACTAAACTTTTGGAAAATAAAATGTATTACAGGTAGATGCATATTATACTCTAAGAAGTAAATAAGGTTCACCCAAAACAAGTAAAATTAAAAGACCTAAACAGTGAAAAACTCGAAGGACCTAATTTTAAATTACTTCTAAAATGAAATATTTTTTTTAAGTAATTCTAATAATGAAGAGTGGACCAAGATTATTCTTCAGGGGTAACAATGGATCGATGCTACAATAGACGCTGAAGGCGGCGCTTCCAAGACAGCAGGTTGACAGCCCATGATTTATAAGCCCCGAGAAAAAATCAGTGTCACCAGTTACTCCCGTCTAACAGATAATTTAGTAATATGTGGTTATATCAGCCAATGTGTGGGGAACGATAATGTCTTTCACATTAAATGTTACATTAAATCTTGAAAGCTACTGGAAAATAAAACCACTCATTACACCGGGGATGTAAATTAGTTTTTAGTATTTTTTTGCACATCCTACAGTATATAAAGCTTTGTTTATCCGAATAGCTAGCAAACAAATCCTTCTGGGAATACCAACAATAGTGCCCCAATTAGTAAATGACTCAATTAACGAGAACAAAACTAGGTTTTCTAAAGAAAATTGGCTCAATCCTAAATTCGCAAAACAAGCAAAAGTATTAGAAAAAGAACGTATGAAACACGTATTATAGACGATTTGATTTCTGATTTGGACTAACATTTTTCGTCGGAATGATACGAAGAATATAAAAATCATACTGAGATATTTCCTCAAACTTCGTGAGAGATTTTACTTGGGATTTATGAACAAACGAAGATGAATATTGGTGGATGGATCTAATAGAATCACTTATAAGAGAGTATGAATATATATTTGGATAACTTGATCAGAATAGGAACATTCCAAACACTAAAACTATTTTATTTTTTAAGTGCATACGAGCTCTTTTCTGAAATAACAGCCGCACCTCAAATGACGTTGTCGTGAAATGAATCGAACTTTTTAACTGAGTCGTCGAAGTTCTCAATTTAACTTGAGGTCGTGTTCAAGCGAGCAGATGTATAGATACTATCAGCATTTCATGAATAAAAAGGCCAATGCATTAAGACAAGTATTGAATAATATTTTTGAAAGCTTAGAGGCTCTTACGACTTCTTGGAATGCGGACAACTTTTCCGTTATTTTTATAAAGGCTTGGGGTCGGAAGAATACGTTTTTCGTTTTGTTCAAATGAATACCCTTTCATTTATTAATTTGGTCGTACATTTGGCCTTCCCAGACAGCCATGCCCGTCCACTGTCCAGAGTGATCTACATTAGTTAGTAAAATAATATTAACGCCCTTACCGTAAATGTAACGTTAAGTGGGGTCAAAACATTCCGGGGGCGGCTGAGGGCCGCAATTAGCAGCAATACTCTTCCGTTTAGTAAACATGACCTATTTTGCATACATTATCAGTAGTTGTTATTGTTCTATTGTTAGTGACTTTTGCTGTTCAATAACTTTCATAAATCTTTCAGACCATTTAGCTCTAAAATCAATAAACTCCTCACGACCTTAGCCAAGTTTATGTCAATTTATTACATCAGTTTTGACGAAACTTCCCCATTAGCAACAATTTAATTTAACTAAATCAGGTTGAGCATCGACATAATATATTTTTTATTTTCATTATCCTGCACTGAACCCATGTGGTGGATTATGGGAGGGATATTCATAAATAATTATGCTAGGAGGTCTGTATCCCAGAAATCTTAACGATACAGCATTGGCGTAGCTAGTCCTAATAGGGCCCAATATATTTTTTCTTCGGGCACTTTAATTGTACTCGAGTGCGGCGAAGTGCAAATAGAGGAAAAATCATTATGATTTTTGTAAAAACAAGAAAAAAGCATCCTGACTTTACTTATGCCCGACTCGTCACTGCATCGCTTAAGCTGTCATTATCTTTACTAAGAGAATGTATGAGCAAGCACCGTGAGATAAAAAAGTGTGTAACTGCGATTATGGCTCGGCTCAAAAATTGGAGCTTTCTGGACAGCGATTTTAGTAGTACTCATTGAAAATTAAATTGAAACTCACCTTGGTCTTCCTAGCCGTGATGTTAGTTCTTGTGGTTACCCGGACCCCGTCAGTGGACACGTCCACAGTCACCTTGCGTTTCTTTACACCTCTCGCCTTAAATTCGTACTGCGGAAATAAAGTTTCATTAGATGAAGACAATATAAAGGGATAACGGGCAGGGACTGAATGACCGTCTTTACAAATTATGGGTCATGGGGTCAATTTCCGTGGTAGATTTCCGGTTGGGCCCAAAGCCAACCCTTTCGTGGAGCGTAAAATCTTTCCTGGTGTAAATTGGATTATTGTACATAGCTACCCTATGTTTTTTAACTTTTTTTTTGTTCGTACAATTAAGTACCTTAACTGAAGAAAATAACATCGCTATTGGTACTCATTACTTCTGTAATTCTATGACTTTATTAAAATATCACTACATAGAATAAAACAAAGTCGCTTCCTGCTGGCTGTATCTCCATATGTTTGCTTAGATATTTAAAACTACGCAACGGATTTTGATGCGGTTTTTTTTAATAGATAGAGTGATTCAAAAGGAAGGTTTATATGGATATTGCACCTGTGCGAAGCTGGGGCGGGTCGCTAGTATTCTTATATACTGGTAAAACGGGGTAAACAGACCGCAGGGGTGACTAGAGACAAATTTTGAAAGGGATTTTAGCGTTGAATTAATTTGATTATGTTATCAAAAAGTACTCTGTTTTATTTACTTAGTTATACTTAATCATTTAGAGACCAGTTAGCAACATAACATATTAATTCAACGTTAAAATCCCTTTCAAAATTTGTCTCTATTCACCCCTGCGGTCCTATTCACCCCGTTTTACGGTACTTAGTAAAGACAGAAAAAGATTATAAACGTATTATTTTTAAAAGCTCTGTTTTCTTTTCCGTATTTATCATGATGTGTGTTTGTCGTTATGTCACCATAAGTTTGTGACGAGGGTACGCTGGTTTGTTAGCTGGCGAAAATAAAAGGAAGTCTAAAGATCATACCGGTCTCGGGACTGATCTTAAATCATAAAAATACTTCGTCGAATTTGCAGTTTTGAATTTTCATGTTTTGATATTAATTTATTGTGAAGATGATGATTTATTAGTAGAGTCTGTCAAGCGAGTCTAGTCCACAACCATTTTACTGATTTCTTATAATGGCAATACTATTATATGTCAAACAGATTGTCACAATTTCTGTTCTAACCTCGAAGCATTCCGGTTTTTGTTGAATTTTTTAATGTTATAATGCCAAAACCTATTAAAAGTAGTGTCAGGAGCCTGCTGTTTACAATGATTAATAAATATAATCATGTAAAGATTGAATCTGATGACGTGTTAACAGAAAAACGACGACTTTTGGATGAAATTGTTTCAACAACAGGTAGGTTGGCTACAAAATGTTGATACTTTTAGCACAATTGTCTAATTTTGTTTATTTTACTATGATGTGATCACGATTTCGGTTTTGGTTTAGATTCAGACGTCGTATACATGACATTGAATCTCAATGGGGCACCTATAAGTGAAAAGTATTATAAGAGATTGTTGTCATCTTTTTTCAGCCACCTTGGATGATGAATTAATAAAAAGCACAATTGATAATTTAGTTAAGAAAGTCATAGCCATAGATGAGAATAAAAAAATGAAATCTGAAACAGACTATTTGACAAAAATTGCTGCTATGACAGGTTAGTACAGATTTATTTGTTTACATTGTTTGCATTTTCTACAAATATTATCATAAAATTTGTGCGTTTGATACTGAACTGACATATTGAACTTTCAGATTTAAGTGTGAAAACACTGCGAAGAATTAAAAAAGAAGGTGCTATTAACCAAGGCGAGTGGAACACACCGGGGAAAAAACGTCCACGACAGCCAACTGTAGCCAATCTGGATAATTTTGACTTATCAGCCATACGCAATAAAATTAATGAATTTTACTGTGTGAAAAAGCAAGTTCCAACTCTACGAAGTTTGCTTGCAGATTTAAGAGAGTCAATTGGATTTACTGGATGTCATGAAACATTGAGACAATTATTACTCAAAAATGGATTTGAATTCAAAAAAAATAAAAATGAGAGATCTCTTCTTATTGAAAAGTATGAACTAGCTGCATGGCGACATAGGTATCTCAGAGCTATTGATGAAAAGCGGAAACAAGGAAAATTAATAGTTTATCTTGATGAGACCTATGTCCACCAAAATTATAAAGTTAAAAAATCATGGCAAGGGCCATCAACAAGCGGTGTAATTGACAAAATATCGTCAGGCAAAAGACATATTGTTGTTCATGCTGGATCCGAAAAAGGTTTTGTTCCCAATGCATTATTGGTATTCAGTACTAAATCAAAAATGGCAGATTATCATGATGATATGAACAGAAATAATTTTATGAAATGGTTACGTGAAAAATTAATACCCAATTTAAGTCAGCCCAGTGTCATTGTTATGGACAACGCTAGCTACCATGTAACACAAATAAATAAGCCACCATCTATGAATGATTTAAAGGCTGACATTCAGAAATGGCTAACTGAAAATGAAATTCATTATGAAGAATTCTTTACAAAGGCTGAGCTTATGTGCCTTGTGAATGAACATAAAACAACTCCAATGTATGAAGCTGAAGAATTTTTGAAACAACATGGCCATGAGGTTTTGAAACTTCCGCCATATCATTGTGACCTGAACGCAATTGAACTCATATGGAGTTTGGCTAAAAGAAAAATAGCCAGCAAAAACTTAGGGATTCCAGGTAAAGAAATGGAGAACCTTATAAAAGAATGCTTTAATAGTGTCACAGCCAATGATTGGAAAAAATGCACAGATCACACTATTAGTGTCGAAAATAAGTATAAAGTAAGAGACAGGATATCCGAAACCGAGTTGGAACCCTTCATCATTTCTGTGCGTAATGATTCTACTGACAGTGATTTCTCATTTGAAGGCATTGAATTTCTTGATTCTGATTTTAGTTCTGATGAATAAATACGTACATTGAAATGCTTTTTTTTTAATTTATCCCAAGTAATTTTTTTATCAAAATTCAAGTATCAACAAGTTTTCAGCGTGCTATATCAGTGTTGACACCTGAAAGATTTTTGAATTTGCCGCCTTTTTCATGGGACTAGACTCGCTTGACAGACTCTAGTAACTAAATTCTTCCGTAAGCGGTTATATTACAAAGCTGCTATTTCAATGCAAATTCTCAGGAAATCGTCATTTGACGCCGTAGGGACCAAAAATAACTAATCCCGCTCCGGATCTCCGCCTCACTTAAACCAACTTTAGAATTCTTGGAAGTTTGGAGTGAAATAGCCCGAAAATAGCGACAATTATAATCATCCACATTTCCGCTGCGCACCTGTGCACCAAGCTTAGTATAATATAATGGAGGCACCTTATTACTTAGGAACATGCATCATAATTTAGTTAAAGCGGGAGCTGCGAGCATCATCGTGGATGAGATGTAATTAGCAAAGAGGCTCTTATCAAGAGGTCTGAAAGTCTACATGCTGAATAATGCCATTCTAATGGTACATGCTTTCCTATTGTCTCCTGAAATTATCGTTGTTCAACGGGACGAGTTATGGTTGGTGTTGGTGTTGGTTAGTGGTTTGGGACTAAAAAGAATGAAACCATGACATATAAATAATGGTCGGGAATCAACAGCTAGTGGGTACACTCACACCACTAAAAAGTAAACGAATTTTTAGGAAGTCTATGACTTAATCGAATCAACGTTTTACGAGGACATGACTATCGTTTTTATGATTACAGCGTCTGACGTCATGGAAGGAAATTACGGCCCGTATTCCAATCTTATAATTACTTAGAACGTTTATGAGTTGATAAATAGAGACCGTTTTATAATTCTATTTGTATCTCTTCTTTCAATATGCTAAAACAAATAAATAGAATTGCAAATGTCTGGAATAGTTGAACTAGTTGGAGTATTAGCAATTGTTGTTGAGTTAGGTGCTCAGCTGCTGGTCAAACCGCAGTTACGGAACAGTTAACTTTGCATAGTTTAAGTTACAATTTAGTTTGTGTTCATAAAACTAAGTGTGTTTGTTGAGAACTGATTTTGATTAATTGTTATGGTATGAGAGTTAATGTCAATAAAGCAGCGAAGTTATGAATATAATATTTCGGATCTGGATACGGATATGGATATAGGAATAAAATTATATCGGTTTCAGATACGGTTACGGATATTTAATTATTTCGGATTATCCGTTAGTTTCGGATAGTTTCGTTTACGGATATTAGATTGAAGTAAAATATAAACACAAATAGTATGTTATAATTTGGTTTTATTTATAGGTTTTAGCTAGTCTAGGTTATCATTTGGTTATTATAATCAGTCATATAGGTAAGTAACTAACCGAAACTCCTAAAACGGATACGGTTACAGTTACGGATATATTTTTATTTCGGATATCCGATAGTTACGGTTACGGAGCTCCATAACATCCCTGAATAAAAGTCACAATGTTAGCCTTGTAATATGCACTTACGGAGTCACTGAAAAAAAATGATAATAAAGCAGCAGAAGAAAAAAAAGATACCTATTATATTCCTAAAGTGTTACACGAAAGGAGAAAATATTGCCTTGAATGGCATTTTAACCGAAAAATATGGAGGCAGGGATAGGTAGCAGTTTGCGGATACTTATGAATAAATATGTAACCCCCAGTACAGGTGCGGCTCATAACGGTGTCGTCACGATTTTTTCAGCGGTTTATAAACAAGTTCATTTATATTCAGATGCGACGCTCTCCCGATGGCAGTTGTATCGTATCTTCAACCCGTATATCCATATTTCAACGTAACGCGATCACTCGCACCACGCTGATGCGAGGATAATGTGTATCTACTACCTTCCAATAAATATCCTAACAATATATTTGTGAATTGAAAACGACATATTGGTGTATGTAATATTTAGTAAACACTCAGTAAAATTAAAATAAAAATTCTCTCGGAATAACAATTCTTTCTTTTCTTACTTTTTTTTTCTTCTTTTAATTGCAACTTTGAGATAAAATCTTTTTATACAAGAATGGGTTCCTTAATACTATATTTGCAACCACATAATACACATTACAGTCATCACAATTGGAGTAAATCACTTCTAAAAGTTGCTAAGTAATTTATTAGTGCTATTTTCCTTTATTTATTTTTACACATATTAAATACATTTTTAAATATTCTAATATTAAACTATATAAAAAAACATTTTAAAATATAAAAAATAGTGGTCCGCCGGTATCGGGAGCAGGCTACCGGTGGTCAGGCACCTCCTCACAATGCGAGCCGTATCGAGAAGTACTGCCTTCTGAATCAGGCCCTTGTTCCAACCGCCTATATTAGTGCTATTCTTATTAGTGCTTATGACTGGCTACTGATTTTTTTTCAGCAAAACTTATTCAAGAAACAAATTCTTTCAACTCGGGGCAACTTTCAGGTTTATTTCGCGGTAAATCGGGGTTTTCAAAGACGACATAACAGAGCCCGCTGATAATATCACTCATATTTTTCATCTGAAATGGAATCAGTTCAACGAAAAATTACTGACAAATGACTAAGTTGATAGCTAAAGTTGTACAGTTGACATAATTTTCTAGCACCTGTTTTCTTTAATATCTTCTAGCTACCAAGTAGGCATTAGTGGAAGACAAATGGATAAGAACAGCGTCAATCAGTTAATCCCGAGAATCGATCACTTTTACGATTTTTTTTTGTTCGAATTTCATTTTACCGAAAACTATTGACCAATGTCTTTTTTGCTATATGCATTATTTGACATATTTTTAGATCATCGAAGTACCATGCGTTATAGATATTATTTTACCGAAATATATTTCGCCGATTTACAAAATAACTTTAACCTAAATTTTGCTGTTGACCAAAGCCTCTTTTGAACTTTTTTCATTTGACAAATGATTTTTTCGCCATATTTTTACCACACCGAAACAACATTTTACGGAATATTATTTGGTCACAAATATATAGCCGGTTACTTGGTACCATTTTTAATATTAAATTAAAATAGTGTCATTAAAAGTCAATATGTTTTGCTACGTCTGCCCTACCCCTAGAGTGTAATTTAAACCCGCGTAGGCGCGGAAGGGTGTGGCGGCCCGCGCGCTTAGGAGCAGGTATTTTGAAGGCCCGCTGCCGCGGCTGGAGCTGGGAGGCCAAGCTGAAGCTGCAGTGGTGGGCGATAAAACCATCTGCGACGATAAGCTCGCCTGTGGCCACCCAAACCCCGCAGCGCCGGAGCCGTGACAAAAATTACAAACTTACTTTCGCATTTATAATATTAGTAAGGACATAGTATAGTTATATGTAGGTAAACTGAACAATAATTCGGGTATATTATTTCTTTAAAAAACTACAGGTTCAAACGTTCGTACTACATTTTATTTGAACAGTTTATATTCTCGACGAAAAGTTTGAGCACACTTTCAGTCGTTTTGTTAAGTTCAGAGGATGGTCATGAAAGCGGAATTGCAAAAACTGTTTGGAGAATCTCAGTACAAGTTTGCTCGTCTGGGATATTTGCAAGTTATCGGTTCTTTTTATTCGTGTTTCATGCACTAGTGCAGTGGTTTGACTTGTAAAGTGAAGTTTTGAAATAAAATTCAAGAGCTATAACATTATGAGCAAAATCGTTTTCATATTTTTTCTGTAACGTAATTCTATAACTTTTTGTTTAACAAACTTATATTAGAGAATTCTTCAAGATACCTTAATTTCGAACAATATCCTAATTGTAAAACGATTATAACAAAAGACGAAATAAGCAAGAATACTTTACTTTTCGAAATAGATAGCAAACAACGTGAAGTTGAGAAGTAATATTAAAGTTAAGAATTGTTCAAACCATTATGCCTACTTATGAAGAAAAGAAATGAGAACGCAATATTGAAAAACAAATTTTTTGTTATTAAATTTGTGACTAAGAGAGAAGAAATATGTGCCTTAAGTAGAACGAAACGGGAAACCAATTGTGGGGAACAAGAAGCGACAAATTACGCAAGGGTAGGAACAAAATACTGCAACCTATGTATACTCGCCCCTTTTCTACACGAGGAGAATGCCAAAATGAACCACCATCTTGTAAAAATAATGTAAAGACAACACAGAAGCATAAAGGTTTAGATAATGTAAGATCTATTTAAAACTTTGAAGACTAACCTAAGACCAGGTACAATTTGCTCGCGTTATAATTAATCTAATGTGCAAGATTGATGTGTATAACGGATAAGTATAAATGAAATATAAATCTTCAGCAATGGTAACTGACTGCAACACATCAATGCCTTTAACTATTACTAATTGTCATGGAACTTGAAAAAAACCAGGGTAAAAGTCAGTTTAATATCTAGTCCCCGTACCCCGTCGCCCTAATAAATACGGACTAAAGTTAGAAACAGTAGTAACTTCAGATTAACAAACAAACAAACAACACATTTTTAGAAGAGCATAACTTTTCTCCGTGTTCTACTAAGTAACAGAGGACAAAATACCTAAATATTCACAAAGCTACAACTTGATGTTTCCCGATTTTGTTTACGAGAAAAAAATAATCTTTTCTTCTACAGCGGACAGGCTTAGGAGGATCCATTCAGTCCCGCATGGATTATGTTACAAATCACTTTGTCTGTCCAAATTATTTTTTGAGTTTGCCTCAAAAATATACCCTCTCATTTTTACTCGACTGCCTCTGGGGTCAGTCGGGTAAAAATGGGAGGGTGTATTTGGAGGCTTATGTTTTTAAGAAATTATCTTGAGTTTTAGTAGATTCCTCTGCATATATTATTTTCACTGTTAGGCACATGGCCGCCTCTTTGGGAGAGGGACTTAGCCATAATCTACCACGCCCCCCAATGCGGTTCGAATTTTTGGTAGTAGGACTTGTAGGTTTCGAAAGTCGGTGCTGATACCACTCAGATGAGTCACCTCATCGAGTTCATTTTTTCACATTTTCTTCTTGATTAGTTTTCCATGATATTGGTTCTTTTATTACAATGACATCAATAAAAGTTATTTTAATTCAATTAATGTGACATACGTATGTTGTTCAGACTTCACATCAAGCTAAGTTGAAAGTCTATGTAAGTTTGACAGATTGTAGTAGCTTGATATGCTGACGTCTGTACTTGACTTCCGATTATTAGTTTAGCGATGTAGAAGCTTTTATGCCTAAAGCTTTGAGAGGGTACTTAAGTACTTATTTAGTTTACGAGCAATAAAGTTAAAACGGTTGGAATAGCTGATCCGTTTGCAAAAGTTACCTGTAGTTTTCTTTAATACAGCATGTAAAAAAACATCACGCCTGTACTCCCCGAAGAAGGGTAAGGCAGAGGTGTACCTAATAGTCGTGTCGCCAGTTATGTTTAAATCTCATGTAATAGGGGCGGCCCTATTGACATTAACTGGGCACAAATCCAGACTCTGTGGCTGTTACTGAGACATTCTTGATGGGAAAACCCAGGAAGGACCACATGCTCAGCAGTCGCACTTGCGACTACTCGTCTAACAAGGCGTTATTTCAGTAAAGGCCAGCGTGAACTGGGCACGTCACGGCAGGGCATTTTCTCTTTACTCAACGTAAACGTAGCTAGTCGTAATAAAATACAGATTCCAAATTTCAATGCCGCGAAGGGGAATCCTCTTTGATGCCTTTGGGTCGATATCTAAATATTGGAAATTGTACTTTGTTACTACTAGCTACGTATGAATTTACGTTGAATAAAGATAAAATGCCTTGCCGTCCCCGGTGTGCGCTGTTCTTATGTTGGTAAGTCAGATAATGTGGCAATGCTGCCAGTCTTCTGGGCACGTTTCCAGATGACAGTTATGTGGAGGAGTACTTTAACGCCTAAGTGCTTTCTTGTTTATACTGGTATTTAGTTCGTTTCTTTTATATAATTTAGTCCTTCTTTTTTGTTGTTACTAAAAGTTTAAATAATTAAATATTTGTAATTTTTTTAAATATGTAGTTTAAACATAAGAAATATAAAATAATGCTGTTTTTGTATGGATCTGGATTTATAAATAAAGAGAACCTGGGAAAGTGAGAATCGCTTTCAATTCGTCCCTGTAACAAACAACTTACACCGGTATTAACAGTTTTTCGATATAAAGCTTGTTAATCAAATATTTTTGGATTTTTCTTTCATTGGTATTGCTAATTGTGAGAATTTAGGTTTGTGCTAATTTTAATTTTGAAGTCTGCTTTTCAACACACTTTTAGAAACCGCATAGTTTTCTTTTCGTTGTTTAGCCTATATTATTTATTATCAGCCATTTGTGTCCCACTGGCTGATAAAAAATAATATAGCTAGCTGATATATATAATACACTGCAGGGCGAAGCCCTCCCTTATACTTCATATTAATGTTATAAAGAGAGAGAGTACAAATTGTGTGTGTTTGTATACAGGGTGGAAGGAACACCGACGCTAAAACGGTTACCACGTATTCAATACATCATTCTACCCCCCCCCCAACACAGGAATATTTCGTCGAAAAAAAATACAGCTGTTTCCTATAAAACTGCAAAACCTGCACGGACAAAATGTATGGAACAGCTGATTTTTCGGTGTTTCTTCCACCGTGCTTATGCGTAATCTCCAGAACCACGAGACTTATTTGAAAAATTATTTGCCCATTCATTGAAAGGGACATCGTTCCAGATGGACTTAGGCTACTTTTTACGAGCGAAGCCGCTCACAGGAGCTAATTAACTAATAAAACAAACAGTGTCCTAATAGAGCTACCAACTGAACGCAAATTCTGTATTCTTATTTCATAAGCCTACGCTCATAAAAGCTCTGTTTTCTTGTTCGTGAACAATGTAAAATTACCAACTAAGCTTAGCTAAATCAATTTTATGGGCAAACGGTGGGTAGCTTCTTGTTCAGCTTTGTTAATTATGCCACCGGGGCCAATTAGAAATTAGACTTACCAAATCTTTTGTTACTGATTGAAAATCAAAGCATTTATTTCAAGTAGGTCTGTAAGTGGCACTTCTGAATTGTCAAATTAGCAAAAAAAAAAAATTTAAAAATAATCTACAGTTCCAGTCACAATAATATCTGTGAAAGTACTGTAGTTACCCATTCCAAAGCGTAGATCTCTATGAAGACGAACGGGCAAGAAATTCCATGGACACTCTTTTGATTCCTACAGGAATTTAATTAGCTTACTTTATTATAGTAAATAAGCCATGTATGTAATGTGATTTTCTATTGGAAAAAATGTGAATTTACAATTTCGTCTTGTACTTAACCCATGGGAGTGGAATTTCAATTAAATGCTACTTATCGTTCAGTTTTTTTTTTTACAAAATAAACGTTTGAGCAATCATGTTTCTAGACCTTGCGGTTTGGGTTGTGGCGTTGAGACAGTTGATGCTGCCATATCAAAATTTGTGTTAGACAAAGAAAGCCTTAAAAAAAAGTTGATTAAAACATAATAATCCAAGTAGTTAAGTACTTAGTTATAAAGACGTTGAGTATTGAGAGTGCATCATGCTGCAATGCTTAGCAGGAATGACAACGTGTGAACGCGCAAACCAGCGCATGGCTGAGTGCATCGACGTGAGGTACTTGTATCTACCTCCTATCTGTTCAGCGGGTAAGTGAGTAGAGATAATGAATAAATCCATGTTCATTAATAATAGATTTAAAAAAAATGTATTTACTAAATGTCGGCATTATAATAAAAGCATACTCACACGAACGCGGCGCATCGCAGCGACGATCTCTACCCGGCTGGTCGGGCGTGGCACGTCCATTGTCCCGATGTACTGCAACAAAATGAAACTTATTTCATTTCGATTCAAAGAACAGCAGTCAAGAAGTTATCGGTATTTTCTATTAGGATTCTGCCCCAGAATGAAACTGAGATTTCAGTGCGCTTTGACTTCTACAATACTCAGGCTGTTCCAAGAATTTCGAGTATTCTACTAAGGAACTCCCTCCAGCATATTGCTATTTACATTTTCAACACATAAAAGTAACAGTGTTCAATATAAATATCAATAAAATGAACGACAAAAGCGCAGTGGCGCTTAAAAGTTCGCTCAGCTAATATCAACAGCAGCTTATACAAGAATAACAAAGCGCAGGTTCCTCAGAAAACATAAACAAATAGTTCAAGCTTTCAAACTGAATTTCTTGAACAAAACACAAAACACCTGGCGAACGTTACGTCGAAGGATCACTTAAATATTTTATGTCATAGTGAGTTCGCGTCACGTGCGCACGTCGCCGTCGCGTGTGGAGGGAGCGTTATAATAAGATTATATCAGTGTCAAAGACCCTAACTAATTTATTTAAATTGAATGCTGAATACTTAGATGAGATGCATTTAATATTACTGAAATTTTACCATCCTCATTCTCATATATTATCACAAATTGAATATGTAATTTGCAATAAAAATAGAAAAGGGTACGGTTCATACTTCCATTTTTTTTGTACTTCGTCGAATGTGATTGTCCCGGATTTGATCCTAGTTAGGACCGAAGAAGGGATATATTATTTTTACTTCGAAAAATATAATTTTATTGGAAGTGGGTAGAACAAATCAATAAGAATATAGTAGTAAAAAGATCAGTCTTGAATTTCTGGATTGATTAACCATAATGTTCCACTTCTAAAGGAAAAGCCGTATAAACGTCTAGTGGAGTCCTACAATATAAGCACTACAATAATTAATGATGATCAACTACCAAAAGATCAGCAAGCATGACTCCAAAATGTTCTACATAATCCCAGTATTTACTAAATTCACTGTGAAGGTCCGTGTTATTTTGCATGTTTGATTATGTATGCAAATAACACCTTAATTCGTAAGTATACATTAAAACATTCATGATTAATGAGAAGGGGATCAAAGTTGTCGGTACATTAAGCCCCGAACATAAAATAATCTGTCTGAGGGCAAATCGCGCTTAATGTTCACACAGTTTTTAGTGGAGAAAAGTAAGAAAATCTCTCGGGAACTAATTCGATCTAAGTGATTAAAGTGATAAATTTTATTAAAAAGCTGCGTCGTTTAAAAGTTGGTAGTCGAGATAAAAATTAAGACCCAATTACGTCGTTCAGGGAATCCAATATTCTAGACAGACGTGGTGGGATGTCCACGAAGCACAGCTAAGTTAATTAAGAGAATAATTAGATTGCTTTAAAAGTATCTGCTAGAACTTAGTTGAAGGGGAAGCTGTTTATCACTTTCATAGCTTTCAACTTACAAAAAGCTACCTACTTTAATTGCTAGGCACTTAAGCATTACATTTACACATTGTATGGTGTAGTAAACCGGTCTTGGAATCCGGCAAACCATCGTTAAAGGATTTGGGCTACTGTATACTATTTTCCATTACAAACTAAGCCACCCAAAGCTGTGAAGATATTCTGGGAGATTCAGCAATCCGCCGCAGGATTGCATCAAGCTTGACCTCTTTGGCAGTAAGATACCTTTGTAAGGGAAGTTTTTTACGTGTTGGGGCTCGAGAATAACCCAAATGACGTTGAAACTGAGACTGGCAACTGAAAACGTTACTATTAAAATGTTGATACAAACCTTGCTGTAGAGACATCGGACACATTTTGTTACTTTGTAGGCTAAGTTTGCTCTGAACTTGAAATTTAGTTTCACTTGTGTGATGCACACTTATCGATAACTAACGCCACATGAATTTATGAAGTTAGCACATTCTCTAACTTTACCTGGTAACTTGATACTTTACGATGCAAATATATTGTCTGACGGAAATGAATGTTTACGAGACTTTTTTTTTAAACATTCAAAAAGTAAAATGGACTTGTTTTCTTATTTTGTTTAGGAAATTAGCTTGTGTGTAAATGTTGAGCATAAATTAGAATCTTGAGTTTTGTTAAAATAAACAATAGGAACGGAGTCGTTGCTCTGCTGCCAAATTTAATAAGTGTTAGTGGGTAAGCAGGTTACGTCAATGACGTGTAAATGTCTTTGACGTAAGCCGCTACTATCACGGCGGTAATTGTTCTGACACACATAGCTATGTCAGTCCCTACATAATCCACTGTTCTTAGGGCTAAAACCTTCTTCGGGCGATATTTACTAGTGAAACTGAACGTGATAACCATAATTATCTTAACCACGTTTAAGAGACTGACAAGTATGAAGCAACTGACAGCTCTGGGATGCAATTAAGAGCGGTGATCCAAAAAGTTGGCAACGTTGCAAATAGTTATCAAATATTTACCTGTTTTAATTAATTTGGCAATATTACTGTATGGTAATAAGAAGTGTGGCTAACTAGTGAACTAGAATATTAATAATGAATTGCAATTAAAATGCTGAATTTGATGTTGTAACCGTTTTAGGTGTAAAAAAGGCATTTGGAAAGTTTCCAAATACTTTTATTACATCTAAAACTAAACTAGTTAGCCATATTTCTTATTTCCATTCAGTAATATTGCCAAATTAATGAAAATAGCGAAATATTTGACAGCTATTTGCGACGTTGCCCACTTTCTGTATAAACGCTCTTAATACAGGTGCACCAACTGAAAGATTTTGAGACATTGACGCAACTTAAAAAAAAATCTATTAATTCTCCAATACAGTGAAAGCTTAAACTTTTACTATAAGCTGGGACCAAAAACTAAGCATGATATCGACATATCTCGTCATTATTTAATGTCATTGCTAATCAGAACAGTAAAGAAATGATTGGTTTCGAATTTATGAAACTCGAAAGTTCCATATTTTAACAGTAATATTAACGCAACTTTATGCGTAAGTATATCACACTAGGATTATGAAAACTCTAAAATAATTTACCAACAGGCATGGTTCAATTATCAATAAGTTCAAATAACTTTATTTTGCAAAGATACCTTTTTCCCGAAGGACCGTAATATTTTTAACCGGCAGGAATAATTTTTGCATCTTATTCTTATTCTTTATTGCACACAAAAATTAGAGAAATACATAATTACAACATATAGCTTATGTACAAAGGCGAGCATAACCCAGAATTGGGTTTTCTTACAGCAAACCTTACTTGGATTGCGAGTTTTTACAGAGGAGAGTATTCTTATGAGCATAAACAGACAATTTTACAAACTTAACTAATACGTACCATAAAACATACGTAATGCATACAACTCTCTCTCTCTCTTCTTTTACTTGCTCAGACGGCACTTGATGAAATAGCAAATATTTTTGGTAGAATTTGACAGAGCGACATGCGCACTCTTAAAGTCAAATCTCCAAAAAGCTTCACCATTTATTACTTGAGCACCTAACGTCGGGGATTCCTCGTCTACATTTCATCTACATAATTCCAGAGGTGACAATTTGTCTTTTCAGCCTGCTAATTTGCTTCCTTGCGAACAAGATAAAAGAAAACAATTATTTTTCGGTTACATTAAGACGGTTTTTACGAGCGCCTGAATAATTTGCGGCGGCAAAAAGTCGAGTGTAATCTCTAACGAATAATAATATTAGGCGTTGTGTTGACACCGAGTAATGCTTTTGCTATTAAAAAAGAAAAAGATTTTATTTCTACCAACTTGTTTCTCAATTTGTATTCAATGATCTATGTTTTTATGATACCCAACGTTTTGAGACCAATTTTGCAGATTGTTTTTTTATTCAAAATTGTAGCCGTCTAGTTGTAGATGGTTCTATAACAACCTGCGGCGTATCTGATTATCATACATCTACCTAGCCTTTTCCCAACTATGTTGGGGTTGGCTTCCAGTAAAACCGGATGCAGCTGATTACCCGTATTTTACATGAGCCGATTGCCACTTTGACCTCCACAACCCAGTTAGTACTGGGTAATACGATATTTATTTATTTAAACTTTCATGTACAATATTGGTACATAGGCGGACTTAATGCCACAAGGCATTCTCTACCAGTCAACCTTTGGGTTAAATAAGAAAACATTGTGATAGGGTACAAAATAAATATATAAAAAATAATTTCTTGCTATTGAAAATTTATATAGGCACTATATAAATAAAATAAACTAATACATACCTATTTTAACAAATACCAAAATTAAAAACGAGAAACCTAATAATAATTACCATGACTCGACTTCTAATAGAGAGAGAGAGCTATTTATTGTGACTTAAATAGTGGTTACGCACTTTTCTTTTAAAAGTGAATTTGCTTTCAGCTTTTTTAATGTCAAAAGGTAGCGCGTTCCAGAGCTTTATAGTAGATAGTAGATATTCTTGGTAAGACTGGCTGTCGCTTTCGGGACACTTAACTTCCTGTAACTATTATCATAGCCAATGGTTTAACATTCTTTCCGAGGCGCGGAGGAAATATTCGATGATATAATGGCCACCCATCCACGGACCGACCTTGGCAAGCGCTGCTTAACCTTAAAGGTCGACCCGTACTGCTGGTGCTGGTGGTATTATTTAGCCACGAGCTCCTCTCTAATTGCACTTAGACTGTCAATAATTCATCTACATTTCGCTCTATTTACGTTGTTGACCCGACGAATTTTCCGATCATTAAGGATAATCTTACGAAATGTGAAAGAAAGTGAGTCACGTAATAATTTGAGTGTTTAAACACTGTTTTAAGCTTTCACGGTTTACAACTAAATTTATATTGTCAACCCGCGATCATTGCGCTTGCAACAGCGTCGAAATATCGGGAGCTCAAAATAATGAACAATCTCCCGTAAGTGACAGTATAAGTTTAATTTGAGTGCTGTTAGGGTATAATATTCGATTGAAACTCGGTGTCGATGTAGGGAAACACTCATCTATCTACAGTTAAAATACCCGAAAAACATCCCAGAATTGTTATAAAAAAAAGTAGGAAAATGGAAATGCAAAATAATTCGCCATAGGAGGTCATAAACTCCTCAAAAAGGAAACGAATTTGCGCTTCTACAATAAACGCCGTACTTGAGCAATTCTGTTCGATTTCCGGGCAGGGGAAGGCATCCATTTGCGTTATAATGTTGATTTGACTGGAGGAAGATTTCAGCGTTGTGGCATCTTAGTCTGGATCTTTTGCATTTAGTCATTTTTGCGTCCTTTCGATGAAATAGATGAATGATGTAATCAAGGTTTTGTAAAAGTATTCTGATTTAAAAGACTGTCTATGGGTTTTCTTGCCCGTCCTTCTCCATAGATATCTACGTTAGGGAATGGGCAACTACATTACTTTCACAGTTTTTATGCCTTGTGAGCTACAGTCCCATAGCTACATTTCATTGTTGTCTTTGTTTCGACAAATCAAAAGTGAAAAAAATTAAAACAAAATTGAAAAACAAAATAACAAAAACAAAACAAAATACAAAACAACAACAATTTACAAAATTGATTTTGCTTTGATTTTGATTTTGACTGCTCGATAACAGTGAAATCATGAAGAGTAGTATAACGCTCGCGAACCTAGGCAAGAGCGGTACCTGTGGTAATTGATTACATGTCACAATCTTAAAATGGTGAAGGAAAACATCGTGGGGAAACCGGCAGACCGGCACCGTTATATAAGAACCAGAAAAACGAGGACATGGGACGTCTACCAACCCGGACTGGGCCCGCGTGCTGGATTACTGCCCGCTCCCTCTAGCAGAGAGTGTGTCTCAGATCCCAGTGGTGCAAACACTATAGGCTGATTAATGATTACTTAAGTTGACAAAATAATTATTACCGAAACGTGTAATGTATAATTATTTTGCTGGCAAGTAGGTAGAAACAGAGATGAAAGAGATTCCTTACACGTGTTACATTATTCAATGTTTATCGTAGAAAGGGATAATAATCGTTTATTATGGATATAGATACCTTTAAGCTTGCTCAAGTGAACTCTACTCTCTCTACTAACATTATAAACATATAATGACTTTTTCATGCCACTGGCCGACATAGATACTATTTATCACGATAGTAGATTAGTACGTTTCCGTGGAATAATTTCCGCCAACTAAGCGCGCGGAACCGTGGGTAGGAGCTAGTTAACCGTAAGTACATACGTACCTAAATGCTTACCTGTCAAATCTAAATTCAATGAATATCTTCACTAAAGGACTAACTAAGTTTCACACTCGCTCTTGCCTGACATCAAAACCAGGCTGTTCAAACTTCGACCTTATTTACATTGTGATATGTTTCAGCAACAAAGTGTTGAACACACGCGCCGAAGACGGAGCGACTCGGGGGAAGTTCCGCGCGATGCGGTCTCACGTACTAAAAGAAATAGCAATGACTTTGTAACAAGAGAACGAAATAAAATGTAAACTTAAGCAGACATGCGACAAAGAAGATAATAGGAAGAGAAAACACGTGTTTCCGGGTATGGACAAAGTTTGATAAGCTTGGAGATGATAATTCAAAGTTTAATAACTTGCTTGTCTACAACTTACTTGTCGTAGAACTTGAAACTGTCTGACCTGCGAAAAATCGGCTGCCTTAGAGCTTTTGTCTTAATAAAATTGTTCACAAAACCAGTAAACTTCTTCCTCTGTATACCTATAATTAATAAACAGACTCTGAATCTCAATCAGCCATGCGAACAATCTCGTATGATCTTCTTAGTAAGCGGAATTTCCGCCCCAACTAACATTGCTGTGAAAGCACATTGACAACATCCTTTATGCGCCCAATCTATGTTACAAATTAATGACGCACGAACTAGAGGGGTCTTACGATGAGACGACCAACGGTTAAATGTTTTGAAAATTCAATTGTCAAACTGTCTGAAATGAATTTTAAGGACTACATGTTTTTCACAGTTAATTCGGCTGGCTATTATGTTGGCTAACAGTAGTCACAGTAATGCCCCGTTTCGGATTTGAGTGTTTGATTATAGAACTACTTAAATTATAATTAAGGTGTTTTTTTCAGTGCAAGTAAATCCTATTACTCAATTCAAGAACCGGCAATATGTCTTCGTTTAAAGTTAACAGTTACGTATGTTTAACTTTAGATAGATAAATAAAATACTCTTAAATAAGAAAACAAACAATTATGAAAAATTACATACCGTGACGCAATGGGCGGTATTTTCACTTAAAGCGATCTTTTCAAGAAAACGTTTAGGTTCTGGGCTCCTTAGGCTATTGGTCCAAGGCTACTTAGCGTTACGTGTTCACACTTAGGTTAGCCCAAAAGACTTACTTTAGGGCTAACCTAAGTGTGAACACGTTACTTATAGAAAAGATACATAGACTTCTAAATATTATGTACCTATGTCTGAGTACACCCGGGTCAGTAATCCGCAGTAAGAAAAATGAACTGAAACACGATCATGCCCTTTTATTAATTAAATCGATGGTATAGAATACGCCATGAGCCTATAACGCTTCCATTGCTGGGAACGTTAGGCCTCTACTCAGTGAGAGAGACGGAGCCATAATCCACTCAGCCTACCCAGTGTCATCATAATTTTTGATGTATCATCGAAAGCATTGAAAGCAAAATAATCGACCTAAAAGTTCGTGTCGTTAATATAGACAAGAAATTCGATCCTAACTCTTGAGCTTTTTTTTAATCGAACGTTTTTGCCAATACTTTGTTCCAATTCATGAAGTCACAAGACGTTTTAGTCGAAAATCTTGGTTAATTGCCTGAATTTGTGAACCTATGTGAGAGTGCAACCAAGCCAGTTAGCCTTACCACCACTTGAAGTCTGGTTAATTTTTAATGTCCCCACAGTGTCCTGGATATCGGTCCGCTTTTATTAGTTAAATCGATAGAATAGAACACGCCATGAGTCAATAACCTTCCCATAGCTGGGCCACAGGCCTCTCAGTTCCGTTCAGATATCAGTGAAAGAGACAGGGCCGTAATCCACTACGCTGGCCCAGTATCAGCTTAATTCAAAGTCAAAGTCAAAGTTTTTATTTGTTAAACGTAGGTGTAAAAGATATAAATAAATATAAAGAGATCGCTATGTTTTGCCGACAACGGCGTACAAATATTAAAAATAATCTTAAATTGCTATCTAATCTACTTGTTTTGCATATCGTCTAGGAATTATTTGATAGAGTAGAATGCCTTTTGTGTTAAATATTTGTTTAAGTACTTTTTAAAATCATTTAACTCATTCATTCATTTTTTTCTCTTATAGGTTTCGGAATTTTGTTGTATATTCTGGGTGCCATGCCTTTAAAACTTTTTGCATAAAGTGCTGTGTGGTGTCTTCACCATCATCATCCACAGCCCGAACTCACGCATATATAGGCCTCTCTTTTCTTGTGCCAATTTCCCCGGTCCTGTGCCAGCCTCACCCAGGTTTTTCCCCCATGGCAACTATGTCGTCTGCCCATCTCGCCGCCAGCCGACCCACGTGTGGCCCCCTGTGTGGTGTCCATTGGCACAAATCTCATTATTACGGCGTTTCGACTTCAGTGTTTCAAATAAATGTAAGTTACATTTTACGAACACTGCCGTCTAAACTCACTAACTCATCATAATAGTTGATACCAACTACCAACAACTATGATAATTGCGATAAACCTTTTAAAAGCAAGAGCAAAATAATCGGCTATAAAAAAAAATAAAAATAAAATAAGTGTTTATTTTTCACCACAAGCCAAAATATACAAACAATATTGACACAGCAGTAGCCAACGATTTTATAGCTATGAGTTCGTGTTGTTAAAAAAGAAAAGAAAATCGATCCTAACTTTTGAACTCTTAATCGAAACGTTTTTCGCCAACACTTTGTTCCAATTATTCTAGCTCAGAAGACGGTTTAGTCGCAAATCTGCGTTAGGCTCATACTGCACACCCTCATTCGTCACAATTTGTCGTATCTAAATGTGAATAAAGCACGAGCGTCTCTCTACCCGTGAATAATGTCTCTGTTCGCAAACCCATTATTTATTTTGGTGTTATTTCCAAACTACTGTGTTAGTGAAAATATGGTTATTCCTTGCAACGAAAAACGCCGTTTGTTGTTATGATTCTTAAGCAGTATTTATTTGTGTAGGATTTAAAAGAGCAGCAAGAATCACAGCACCGTAGCACGTAACGTCTTGATTTCATGATTTCCTCTATATTAGGTAAATCATACCTTTTCCGGTATCCAAGTAATATATTTTGTTTAGATGCAATCTTGTTAAAAAAATTGTCATTCATTGATGTAGCCAAATAATTCGGCTCGAAGGAAATGTTATTAAATTATTTATAGAACATTTTTTGATTAGTCTCTCTTTCAGAAAATGTCCACCATACACTCGGAATAGAGAATGCATAAAACTTTATTAAATATTTATTACTAATCATAACTAAAACTAGCGAGCTAGTTCTTGAGAACAAACACATTGCACTTTGCACCGTATTTGAAAAACAAGTTACAACGTTGTGAAAATTCAGCAGTTGTTACCATTTGAAAGCTCTTCGCACGTCGTTATTTACCATTTTCAATTCTACCCGAAAAGGATGCTGAATAAATAAATATAAGTAAATCGCGACACAATGCATGAGGAAGCCGAATTCAATGTTGTATCGGACCTTTTCGCTTGCCGACAGCTTTGCTATTAATTTTGATGTAGGTTCTTACTTCCTTATTTTCCATTTTTTTTTCATTGATATTATTTACGTTACTGACCGAACAATCTGTTTTCGTAGATCAAAAAATTGAGCAGTAAACATATGGATTTTATAGAAACCAATTTGTTTTAATGGAAGAGACTGTATGAATGCTGATTTTGAATGTCAAAGGAACCGCCCAGCGTCTCCGCTAATTAACTAATTGGCAACTCCGGTATTAATAAGATCATAGTTACTTAGTGAAGTACTTATTTTGTTTACTAGAGACTTACGTTGGACGTTGGCAGTCTATGGTTGTTTGGGCCAAACTTAAAACTTAAACTTAAAATGAGTTAGTACTCTAATTAATAATTTTGAACTCTGAAAATTAAGAGTCTTAAGGTTTACCGCATAGTCACGACCCGGACGTGGTGAAAACATATGCTAGAAATTACTTGCCAGGGTCAGTCCGTGGATGGGCGAACTTCCATTACATACTCAGTTGCCTCCGTGCCTCGAAAAGCACGTTAAGCCGTTGGTCCCGACTGTCATTTTTAGATGTTTGACTGTCGTCACAGGTATTCAATGGAAACGTCTAACAACCAATCTTACCAAGGGGTATCTTGTTACCCAGTACTAACTGGGTTGTGCACTGTGCAGGTTAGATAGGCATGTAAAATAGGGGTATTCAGCTGCATCCGGTTAGGTTAGGCATCTCTTTGCCAGTTGGCAAGGAGACATAGTTGGGAACATAGTTGCCAACTATGTTGGGGTCGACAAGCCTCATGGCAAGTCTTATTGTTAGAGGCAGTCAACAGTGCGCATTTTTTTTCAATGGTTTTCGTTATTTCTTATGGCCAATTTTTATCGAAGTATTAATAATACTTTTTGTCTCTTCTAGATCAGCAATTTATTTCGACGTCACTCACATTATGTCGTGTCATATGAGGTGTGTTTTGAATTGACCTCACCACAGACTACTGATTGTGAGGGGACTACATGCTCAATTGACCTGCAATATACTGTGATGGACGATGGATGGCGTGGATTCCAACTAGTTAGCTCTAGTATTCATACCTACCTATTTGAAATGTAGCACGGATTTTTTCTACAAAAACCTACATCAGGCACCCGTCTCTTTCAATGATAAAAGTTGTCTTAGCTTTAATTACAAATTCTGTTAATTTCTAAGGCAATTGTGAAAAGAGAATAAATGATTATCTAATTATTATTTGAGCTTGTTTTTAACCGACTGCGGGGGGAAGGAGGGTACTGTTTCATTAAAACTTGATAT
Organism: Noctua janthina; assembly: GCA_963576755.1. NCBI lineage: Eukaryota > Metazoa > Arthropoda > Insecta > Lepidoptera > Noctuidae > Noctua > Noctua janthina. The sequence goes on along the minus strand of OY755050.1, from coordinate 12,951,375 downwards.
TCTGTCCCAACTTTCCACTTCTCGGGATCATAATTATTTACATAAACATTATTTTCAGAAGAAAGTAATTAAATAAGGCTCTATGACCGGATAAAATAATTTAAATATACACCAAGTTGTTGAGGATCTCTGTTTAACTTTAACTTCTTAAATCATATTTTAAAACTTCAAAGTGCGCCAGCTAACTTTTAGGATTAATCTTGATTAAGTATCGTTGTTTAAGATATTGCTTTAAATATTTTTTGTTGGATATTTTTTTTTATAATTTAATTTTGGAGAGGGTAATAAAATTTTCTGAGTACCTACCTGATTATTAAAATTTTAAGTATACACCTTGTGGTTACAATTTTATGGACTCGATTAGAACTCTTGCCATGAAATCGTGCATGATTGTCATGTTTCAGTAGATCGGTATGATTATATTTATCATTCTCTTGCTAGTATTCCTTTATCAATGCAAGGTGTCGTTAAAGATACATACATTAAGCTGTAGCACATTGACTCTTAGTAGAAGAATTAACCCTAAAAGTCTACTGGTACCAAAGTACAGTAAAAACTTAGAATATTAGGTACTCATACAGTACTTTCCCCAGCACATAATACACAAAAACTCGGAAAACAATATACGTACATCAAAAATGAAGTACCTACCATGCGCTCATACGCCGCTGTTATTGCACTTTACAGAATTTAATGTAGTGTGAATCGTTCTTCGCGGTTTGAAGCGGGACACGGCGGCATGCATACTCACATAGTGAGAACCGAGGTCACATCTAGACGTGACCATCACGCTTTGACCTGGCTGGGTTAGGCAGAGAAGTGTTTGCGAGGCGAGTTGCTTGTTGAGCTTGGGGCATGTGTTCGTTCCCATGTTTTGAGTTATGTGGTGTTTGTATTTGCGTGTGGTAAACATGGAACATACGGCGATAATCAATCTATACATCTATGTATAGATTGATTAGTTTATTATTATTATTTTATTATTATTTTGTACATAGTATAAAACGCAGTGTTTTCACGTGTCTCGGTGACTACGTTGTTCCTATAGGAGAATGTATTCCGGATGGCTTCAAATTCGTCATCATCACCCGCCTACAGCAGTCCACTGCTGGACATAGGCCTCCACAATCGCTCGCCACTCAACTCGATTGAGCAGCCATCATCCGGATGGCTTATGTGTGCTTAATATACGAGTAGGTACATTAAACTTTAACCTGAATATTTATAATAAGGAAATCTCTATGTGTTGTCAAGTTGCTAAAACCGTACGAAGCTGGGGCGTGTCGGTAGTGTTGCAATATAAAATGATCTTTTATTGTATTGATTTTTGTACCAAGTAGTTTTATTTATGGTATCATAGACGAGCACCAGTAAATTAGCATCGGTAAACGAAGATAGCCGCCTGGTATCAGAAAGCTGACCCATACAAAACTTCAACACCTACTCGACCCATATGTATGGCACCGCTGAATGTTTTTTCGCGATTAAAATGGTGGCCCCAGAGCTATAGTTGTACGGTTAGTATTATCTTTATCACAGCCTTAAAATAAAAGGACCATTCAAATGTACGCTGTATATGCACCATTGTTTTTAGTTATTATAGATTTATAGAGTTCAACGGCGCGGTTGGCGCAGTGGCTGAGCGATTGACTGCTGCAAATATTTGTATGGCCTACAGGTTTCGGTTCCTGGTCTGGCTGTTTGTGTATTTGAGTTTAAATGTTTGTAAACGCACCCACGACACGGGAGAAATTCCTAGTGTGGGGCAAAGTTTTTTTTTTTTAAATAATGATTTAACTAAAACGTAGAACTTTTCAAGGGTAAGTCAGTAATTTTATTTACACAGTTTTATATGGTGGTAGGCAAAGTGGGCACCCAGGAAGTGTAATAAAAACAGTGGGATGATATCACCGGGGAACTGGAGCGTATAATCACGTTGAGAGATACACTTCTAAGTAGGGTCGCCTATCATTTTATAATTTAAAGTGGACGCTTTAGTTTAATTTAAGAACCGACAAAAAGCCCGATATCTACTGGAAATTTGAATAAAATTCTAGACATTTTACTTTTTTAGAAAAACATCTTTCTTTTTAGGGTAGCCCGCGGAATTCAGATATTCGTTTTTTTTTAATGCAATTTGCAGGTTGTATGTTGAATAAAATATTTTTTATTTTAAAGTATGGTCCTCATACTCGTAGGTGGATAGTCTATACACATGACAAAACGGGAATAAGAACGAAGGGAGGGCAAAAATCCAGGAATTTCCGGATTAAATCGCACTGATGGAAAGTCCTACAGTGGACAGCAGCTATCGTCGCGGAAACCAGGTTAGAAACTTAAAAGCATATATTATGCAAGCTTAACGTAGTTTTTAGGAATCCGTAGCCGAATGGCAAAAAACGGAACCCTTACAAATTCGTCATGTCTGTCTGTCTCTCCGTCCGTATGTCACAGCCACTTTATTCCGAAACTATTAGATAGTACTTGTACTACACAGTTAAAACTTGGTAGGTAGATGTATTCTGTGAACCGCTTTATGATTTTTATTAAAAAATTCAAAAAATATACAAAAAAAAGAAATAATATGGCTCCCCATACATCGAACAGAAATTAAAAAAAAAAATTCATCAAACCTATGCGTTTGGTCCGTATAGGTTTGATGAAATTTTTTAAATATTTTTATAGGTCTTTAAAAATGACGTTGAGGTTCCTAAAACCATTTTTTCTCAAAGTCAATCGTTTGAAAGACAGACACTTACAAAGTGGTAAAATGTGTGTCTAATTTCTAAAGTAAAAGGAGGAAAATTATGAAAAAATGTAGAATTGTAGAACGTAAAAATAACTTTCAACGAAAATTGGTTTAAATAAGATTTTGAAGTTTAGTTTTTGAGATATGGGACCTTTTCATCAAACTGCACCAGTAACTTTTTTTACATTAACTAACTATAAAAAACAAATTTAGTTTTGCTGTTAAATATAATACACTACAACATATGAATGAGCCTTCAAAATATTTTATTATATTATTTGGTGCTACGGAACCCTGTGTGCGTGTGAGTACGACTGGCACTTGGCACTTGGCCGGTTTTTTTTTTCAAGATTATGCATTTGCCTTGATACAAATCGAGCGTACATGGTAAAAATTAACATTAGGTATTTCCTGGGTAAAGACAGTCGGACCTTACAAAATAATTATAGGTGTTCAATTTAGTTTAAACGGTTTTACTTTTGATTTTGGCTTGAGCACGGTTTTAAAAACTCGCCTTTACCCACATTTCTTTGTTGCTTTCATTCATATTTTTACGTTAAATATTCTATCAAACAAGCCACGAATCACTCCTTTTCAAACTAGGTTGGTTTATAGTCCCCAATACCTTATAAATAGCCGAAATACCATTTCATTTACATAATAAACTTAGATCTAGACTAAATAAATAAATCCTTTTTGAAAAAGCTACCGAAATAGCGCCGCGTGGGTGGTTTTTTGAAGATAAATTGGTCTTGATAAATGTCTAGGCTGTATACTTAGCTATAAGTCCACATTCTGCGATGTAGGATGGTGAACCGGTCTAGTCAAGGACGAGGCGAGTCACGAAATGCGCTGAGGTCCCGCTCTAGACAGAACGATACTGTCGAGTTGCCGACAGACGCCGCGCGGTGTAGTATTACACTGTCTCAACGTAATTTTTACACGATTGCCCAAAAAAGGAGTTAGTAGATTATAATATTTACTGTGCAATTAAAACGCCATTGTGCTCAAATGTGGAAAACTGAAAACCATTTTCATTCCAGTCGGGGGACGGTTCCTTGGAATAGTTCTTTACAGGTCCCCCGACTTCGATGAAAAGATTGGTTTACAGTTTTCCACTTTTGGACACAATGGCGTTTAAATTGCACAGTAAATATTATAACCTATTTAGTACCTACCATGTGGCCATTCAACACTAAAATCTTGTAACTTGTTTTTAATTTTTTAGTTCACTTTCATTCATAGTTACTACAACATTGTTTAGGCTAGAATGTACTCGTACATGCCTATACGAGTACATACCTTTTATTATCATGAGGTTAAATCACTAATCCTAATATTGCTTTGGTCTATCTTGTGTAACTTTGTGGCTAGTTCACTATCTCTACGCAAACAGAGCTTTGCATTTGCTGTATAAAACTCCTCTTAGATTACCTATTCAATTTTCCTTCGCAAGCAGAATACATTCTTGAGGGTGCCCTATTATTGTCCCTTTGTCTGTCGAAGAACAGCCCGGCTCGACTCGTGGCGACGTAATCGACAGTGAAATTGTACAGCCCACAGCTCCGGATGAACCGAATGCTTTCGATGTCACTTATTCCTACTCTCGGCACGCCTGATTTCCAATAAACATAGGTGTCCCCGCTGTGCCGTCAAACGTATTGTCACAGTACGAACACGCTCTTTAAGTATTTATTTATTGTGGCAAAATACAATCTGAACATGTCGAACGTGTTTATCGAGTTCCTTGTAATTGTTTACAAGGAACCTTGGCACAAAATACAATGAAAGAACACGAACGAAGGACGTAATTGCTGACACGCTCCGCATTTAAACAAAAGGTTTACAAGATCTGTCGGGAATGTGTAAAAATGTAACCCTCTGCGAGCGGCGCCGCATCGCCGATGTTCATTTCACGAAAGTTGAACAATTGTAAGACGAGTAATTGTCTTCGGAAAATAATCGGACTGTAAAGTTTCACTGAGTTAAATCACGTAAAAGACTTTAACACTCCCAAATCGTGACAAATTTTATAAGTTAGGGTAAGGGTGATCGAATAGAAAATGTTGTACCAACGTATTTTTACTCTAACGTTGACATACCAAAGAATGATGATGTATTCCATTCAGACGCGCTAGTCTTTTATTCTCGCTAGTAAATATGTTTCTCTTTTATCCAAGGAATGTCTTGGAGGATGTTCAAAGGACGTATGCATAATTCAGAGTACATTAGGGTTTCATCTCTCAGATTGCAATGAATACCTGCGTGAAAAACGGATGTAAAAACGGGTCGACGGTACACAGCCTGTTTATGTACATTGAGTGGGTAATGTAGGAGGTACAGTAGCACAAGCCAAAGCTCACAAAAGTCGAAACTATGTTTGTTTAACCCACAGAATGGGAAATGAAACACACCTACGCTGCCGCCACTGGCAGGGTTTTCATTCGAAGGGAGAATATTTTAGAAATCCAATTACGTACTCGTCTATCTTTATAATTTATGTCGGGTGGTCTTTTGGGTGATTAAACATTTTTCCGAGCAATTTGGATTCTGCGTCGGCAATTTAAGTACCTGTTCGTATCAGCGACTTTAGGGAAGCTCCACTGAATGGGTAAATGGGACATGAACGAATATTGAAGCTAAGTGAAAACGGATTTTTGTTTTATCTTCTCGATATTACCTTTTCAACAGGAAGACACGTCTGTTTAACAAAAAAAAAAGGTAGAACACTTCCAAGCATACTACAAAGTGTTGTCCAGAATCAAATGAATCAACTTTGTTGAACGAAATAAAAGTTACGGTACTATCAACGAGTACAAGCAAAACCTATTATTAATGCTAAACTGGATGCTAAATATTTATTAAATTCTTAAGTAACATGTCGCCGAGTTCGAAGTATTTTTAATTAAAACCTTAATGAGGAGAACATCGCCTATTAGGAAGCCAAGTTGGACTGAACAAATGATGGCTTATGAGAATTTGTGAAAGTAATTAAATGAAAATAATCTGCGTAATAACCTTGTACCTAAATTAAATTATCGAATAGGCCGTACTGTAATAAATTTTCCTTTATTAACCAAGAGGTAGAATGAGATGAATCCATCCTCAGAAACACATTTGTGACTTTAGGTAGGTAGCGTTCGTCTCACTGTTAGCGGAGCGGGTGAGCAAATCATTGACGATTCGCTTACTAAGAAACGTACACATAAGAAGACCTATAATCAGTTGGAAAAGAAAGAAAAAAGATTAATTTTATTTTTTATAACAAAAAGCTCTCCGAAAGAATTGGAGGCCTTATTAGTCTTGTAGATTATGCATTTCTGGGATACCAGTACATCTAGGAGATCGATTCCAGTTTTCATCAGTTGAAATTCTGTATTTTGCATAGCCCTAGTGATTTTTCATTTGAAGGGCACAGGAGAAAAACATGCAATGTCACATTTTTATGTTTTTTGAGCTATTATATATTACATACCATTGGAAGACGAAACACACTTTGCAGTAAAATGCACAGTCACGGAGTAATCTTCATATCAAAATATTATAACAGTGCAAAAAAAAGCAATTTCCAAGTTATTTGGACCAAGAGCTAAGCAATACTTCTCACGGATAAAATATAATGAAGCTTAAACAAATATTATTTCATACTGTATTTTCTAACCTTGTTCAATTTTTTTTCTCTAACTCAATATATATAAGTAAGATAAGAGTTTTTTGTACAACACACGCAAAACAAATATATTTTCTTTAGAAATAAATATCAATTTCTTTCATCTCGAGCTTTCATGTACCCTTCTTCAAGGATTAAAAGACTAATTTAACAATTTCTCAGTTCATTGTCTTTGTGACATCGTATGTTTATCCCGTGTGCCCTTCATTTTGTTTCGTAGAAAACTTATGTTGTCGGACCTCTGCTTTCTACGTAACAATAGCTCAATCTAGTAATAATGCATGAGAGGTTGATAAATTATTGCTACGCCATACAGACCTTTATTCCCTCCTGCTTAAGGAAGACAACTGCACTTCTGTCATTTTCCTTAGCTAGACAGCGCTATGCAGTTTTTGCTAGAGTTGCTAATACACAGTTCTTTTAGAATATTAATAATTCTATGTGTTGACAACTTAGTACATACAATGGCTGTCTCAATAACGTAGACCATTATATTTGTCCGAAAATATTGGGGACCTGTTTCATGAAGGTTTAATCACATAAAAAATATAACAAGAGGAAAATATTCTTTAAAAGTTTTCAAATTTCGACGTTAAATTTTTTTCACTATGCCACCGAACCTTATTTTTATCGTGTAAGATAGATACACAATTATCATCATTAAATCACATTACATAAGCTGTGACTGTTTCGTTGTATTTCAACATAGCTAGTCTTGGTTTGCATGCTCTGGAAAATTACAGGTTGCTGCTTGTACCATTGCATTGCACTGAGAGTATGTATACATACCTCATCTAAACTAGCTGTTTCCTGTAGCTTTGTTCGTCTAGAAACTTCAAGCCACAGTCCGACATTCGGGACTAGGGTGGTTTTGAAAATCTAATCTGCACTTGTAATAAAAAGATTTTCGATATTTATTCTCTTTTCAGATGTTTTCAGTATTTACAGAACTGTTCATTATCCAAGGAAATGAAGATACCGTTGTAGCATAACAACCGTGAGTGCTGATTGGACAACAGTACCATACCAACCAACTTTTTCTAGGTTACACGTTCAACGTAACTATTACCAATCTTCGACGCAGTCTCATGATAACCCGACACCGTTACAACTGAACAGCACGATTGCAGAATTACTCCGTAACTTGCTGACTCATCGCTGACTAAGCCGGTGTAGCCTGCTACGAACAGTTCAACCAGACCACTTACTAATCTACCAACAAATGCCAACAATACAGCAGTGTTTTACGCGCAACTTAGCTACGATTCGCAACTAAGCGTTAACGGTAAATGCGATAGGAGACAATGTTGCGGATTCCATTTCACAGCCGATTGGTTTATTTTCATGGTCATCATAAATGCCATGTTATCGGAAGGACGTGAAACATTGCACAGCCTCCAGATTTGACGCTCTGCAGTACTTACGCGTTCAGTCACTATGTTTCTCTGTGTACGTGCATAGTCTGTCTGTCCGTGGCCACCGGGTTGACCTGATTTCCTTTTGCGTGCCTTAAATAACAAACATTGACTCTAATACAACTGAAAACCAATGGCACAAAGTTCACCGAAACTCGAAATATGAACAATAAGAACGTGATCGGATTCTTCAAGATTGTTGTTGACAATCGAAGTGCATTGTTGATCATTATGATGCTCGAAGAAATGCTTTCTCGTTAAGGTGGTGGGTAATTGTGTTTAATGGAGTTGACATGATCAGGGGATCACGTGCGGCAGAACACGCGTAGTGAGTCGCACTCCTCAATGCTGAAGATCGTGACCTGCAACTCAAGCTGGAGTGTTGGCAGTCTTCGGTAAATTGTACGACTCTGTGGTTCGTTTCGATTACTCCTGGCGTGTCGACGGGCTGAGTTACGCGTCACATTACCGAAGCCGAGCCGCGTGCTCCAAGTAATGAACATGTTTAATTAGAATAGCATCACGTTTCAATCAATGCGGTTTATTTGTATCACACGGTCGGGTGAATTCTAAAAATAGGGTTACTCTATGAATTTTCAAAATTCGATGTCAACGGGTGTCGATGTGTGACTAAGCAGTGATACTTTTATAAACAAAAAATCGAATTCACATTCATTTCGAATTGTGTGCGCTCAGTCGAGCGAGCTTCGAAGTGAATGTTACAGAATAGGAGTACGTTTCGCTTGTATCGATATTCAGTACAAAAGGAAAAAACGCCAATATTTGTTTTAGGTGCCAATAGCGACAACAGGTTTAAGTGATATTTACTCTCTGCGAGAAAAAAGAGTTTGCTGAGTGATTTTCGGCTGTGAATTGGCAACCTCCCGCTTTCTTCGAGTCACCTCCAGCCATCATTTGGCAAGAAAGATAATTTAAAGTACTTGAGCTTTCTTACATAAGTTATCGGAGAGTCATAGTAAGTAGTGTATAGGTAGGTTTACAATGGAATTATTCGTGGAAAATAACTGAAATGCCAAACTATTTTTCTAACCGCTTTTCATAAGACTAACTACAGGTACCAGGGCGTGCAATAGGTTCTGTTTACCAAAGTTGTTATGGGGATATAATTTATAGGCGACTAGCTCATGCCCGCGGCTTCGCTCACGTGGAGTTCAATAATTGTCCCACGGGATCATGCTACCGGGATAAAAATTATCCTTTGTGTTAATCCAGGTTATAAACTATCTGTGCGGCGTTCAGTACTTTTTGCGTGAAAGAGTAACAAACATACATCCATCCTCACAAACTTGCGCATTTATAATATTAGTAGTACTAAAACAGCTAAACCTAATAATTACACAAATCTCCAACGATCTGGTTTCATTTCAATTATTGCAAGATTTAGATCATATCTCGCTTTTCATCGTGTTTCGTTGTTTACGAAGACGCCACACAATCAAGTTGCTGATTGAATTTGATCTACGTTTAGACTGTAAACCGACTATTGATTTAATATGATGTGACTTGTACCTACTCCCGTTTTCACGTACACTAGGCAATATCTAATATTTTGCTCAAATAAAACCGCTTTGGATCTTTAATACTTGCGACTCTGCATCGAAAGATCAAAACCTATTATTTTATTTAAGCATTCATTCTGGTAGTGAAAACGAGCATTAAACCGGGTGTAAGCAGACCCTTCACATAGCCGTGGAACAAGCATTCTGTACATCCAAGCAAAAATTATTGCTGGGAAACGACTTTTTTAGTTGGGATGAAAAATCACGTTTTACTGTAGGACTCGATGGAAAGCACTCAAAGCATTGTTCTGATAGATAGATTGAAAAGTACCGGAGGTCGTGGAGGCGTGTAAAGTAAAAATCTTACATTAAAAAAATGTATTTAAAAAAAAAACTTGTGAAAAAGTTGGAACTTTGACCCCCAATATCTCCGTAACTAGAAGGTTCCCAGGTATGGTCTAGAACAAAAAAATGATCTCATAGATGGGGAGAACAAGTGCCTTTCGGATATGTTAAGGGTCTATTTACACCCTTTATTTTGTAAACTTATACCATGTGATGACGTCATAAATAATTCATGTGACGTGTCATTCTGCTGGCGATACAATAAAATGTTACCTAGGCGTAGTATTATAATCCTTACAGTCGGCCAACGAATGTATTTGCGTAGAGCAACGGCGTCGAACTCGTGGAAAGTCGCGGCAATACAACATTATTTTTAGAAAAAAAATTTAAAGTTCTAAGTAGAATTTAGAGCTGGGCCATACTGATGTTTCCCTCAAAATTTTCATGATATGACTGTTCATCCGAATGCAAATACCTTTACATAGTTAAGTTAATTTTTAGAAAACTGAAAACTTAACACTTAACTTTAACATTTGGAAAACAATTCTATGATAATGCAAATGTATAGGTGCTTGTAATTAAATGGTTACACAATATTATTCACATATATTTTTCTTTTCCATTTTTTTTATCCTTCCACATCAGCGTGCGACTGCGTGAGCAACAAAACGCGATGGTATCGCCCGACATCAAAGCCGTTGTGTTACTGAAGGATTGTGATACTGTGACCTACGTTAACGCTGGTGACAGAAATTGCTCGGCAGTGTACACGTCATGTTGCTGCAGTTGACATTCTTGCTTTGAACTATATGCAGTAGGCATAGTACCGTTATTTGAATGACCATTAGTCTGAAAAATAAAGGTCTTTCTGAGATTGTTTTTTCTTTGCCTACGAAGTGGGAATGTAAGTCTGGAACCGACAACCTCGTGCTCGTCAAATGCTGGTGCCTTATTTGTACGTAAAGAACCCTTTGTGGTACAGTAATAGGCTGGTATTATTAATTCAATATGAGACTCACCCAACCGATTTCAAGCTTGAAAAATGGGATTTTGTTTTAGACCCGATAGGTGGCCGTGCGAAGCAAGGGCGGGTCGTTAGTATTCTAAACGCTACAGCATACTTTTCCATACAGTCCGCCTCTGTACTTTTGTGCTTGAAGTGTTAAATAAATAAATAAAAAAACGCCTCCTCTCCGTGTCTACAACTCATAAGTCGTGGCCGTTTCCACTTGGGCCACCACTACTTCACTGAGGACATACTGATACCGTTAGCCTGCTTCATCCCACTGCTGGGCGAAGGCCATAATGAGTAAAATTAAAAGAGCTAAATAAATAACAATGCTTATAAGGCACAAACGGCCGCACATGAAGCTGTACATCTCCAGTAAAACTTGTCCTCGCTTTGTATAGATGTCCTATACAATAAGAGATCCCCATAAACTGGATTTGTATAGCTTGATTAGCCGTCGTGCGTACCTATATATTAATTATGATAATGTTTCTTTTCCGTAGCGTTTCGTCAAATGATATACAGGGTGGATGGGGACATCGACGAACAAAAGCTTACGACTATACAGTACTTCATTCCGACCTAGACATTTTTTTTCAATAATAAAAAAAAACAGCTACCTATTCCATACATTTAGACCTCACGGTCAAAATGTATATCATATATATATTAGCGATAAGACCCCCGTTGTAGCCATATTATTAGTAAAAAAGTTGGGTTTCTATTTTGATGTAGGTACAGAGCCAGCACAAGCTAACCGAAACTGTCAAATTTTACCAAACAACCTAGAACCTAATGCTTTGGCAATAAAGTTGAAAATCTATAAAAGAAATTTGATAGATTGTAGTAGCTTGATGTGCTGGCGTCTGTACAATAAAGTATATTCTTCTCTAACACGGTTTAACAGTGTAATTTAAAGCAGTACTTTTTTTTGTAATAATTATAACCGAGAAACATCACATTCTTTACTTAGCTGTTTGTTATTTTCTCAACATGTACTTTTAAGTAAGTACGTTTTTAAGAAAACGTCTTAGAAATAAATCCTATAGTAAATAAAGGGTGTAAATAGACTCTTAACGAAGTCGTAAGGTGCTTGTTCTCCCCGTCTTTTCATTCATTTTTTTGTTCTAGACCATACCTAGGAGCCTTCTAGTTACGGAGATATTGGGAGTCAAAGTTCCGACTTTTTCACAAGTTTTATTAAATACATTTTTTTAATGTTTGATTTTTACTTTAAACACCTCCACGACCTTCTATTCAATACATCCATTAGCACAATGCTTTCCATCGAGTCCTACCGTAAAACGTGATTTTTCGTCCCCAAAAAAAAATAGTCGTTTCCCAGCAATAATTTTTGCGTAAAGTTACTTAGTTTGATGTACATAATGTTTGGTTGCGGCTTCGTGAAGGGCCTGTATACCTACTTAACAGACCAGCGTTCATTTAAAAATAGTACATAAGTTAAGTACTTACCTTATAAAGGTAATTAATAAAAATAAACCTAGCAAGTAATTATTATCTCAATAAACAATAACTTTCCATTTAATTAAGAAATAAATCTTGGATTTTCTAATAATATAACTAATTACTTCAAGAGTTATAGGTTTTCACTTTGCCAATGATTAATCTTTGGTTGTAAAATATGCCAATTATATATTATTTATTAATAGTAACTAGAGATAACTTTATTTAGTGGAATGAACCGAGAACTACCAGCAGATGCTAATGGTTATTTTAGTTCGATAGTTCATATATGCTCATAAACACCCACCCGCAATAACTTCAGTTTTTCCGTGATCATGGTGCTTGCAACAGCGCCGAAATATCGGGAACTCAAAACCAACAAACATGGTAAATATCCCGTTTCTAGTGTTAATGATAATCTTCGTGACCGTGACAGTTTAAAAACTTATATTTTATTGTATTTATTCTAAGTCATCAAATCATAAATCTTTATAAATCTTGAGATTTTATTACATATACATACAAACTTTACAAAAAATTAAGTATCACTCGACGCATCAGTCCAAAATTGCAATTTATTTTCTTCAAAGAACTCGTAATCAATTCAGCCCGAAGATTAAGACAGGAATTAATAAAGAGTTTAAATAAATCTATAAAGGGTGTAACAAGACCCTTCACGAAGGCTCAAAGGCACTGGTTCTCCTCGTCATTGCCATATTTTTTTTGTTCTTGATCGTACCTGGAAATCTTTTAGCTACGGAGCTATTGGGGGTCAAAGCTCCAACTTTTTCAAGAGTTTTTTTTTTTTAAATACTTGTTTTTAATGCAAGAACTTCCTGAAAGAGATACCGTGGCCCTGGAACACAAGGGGCAAAGAAGGAGCATGGATGGGTTTTAGTCAGTACAAGTCTGACACTGCCTTCCGCTCCGCCCAGAGTATTTGAAGATTTCCTATCCGAAAAAAAAAAATGCAAGAACTTTACTTTAAACACCTCCACGATCCCCGTATATTTAATCTATCCATCAGCACAATGTTTTAAGTGTAAACATTCAGTTTAACCATAAAATACGATTTTGCACCCCAAAAAAAAAAGTCGTTTCCCAGCAATAAGTTTGATGTACATAAAGCTTGGTAGACGGCTCCGTGAAGGGTCCGGTTACACCCTATCTTAGCTAGTAGCTTACTACATTAACCAAGTGCCCTTTCAAGAACAAATCCTTATCTCAGGGGATTAGAGTAGACTGTTACTACTAAATATTGTAAGCTTGGGTACACAAGACAACACTGTAAGCTAAGCTTTCTGACATAAGACGATTAATTTTAATGACAACGCTGCCCCAAATTTGGGTCTTAAAGTTTCATAGTTACGTATTCGTAGACCTGCAACTGACATCATACAATTTGCATGGATCGTGGAGAAACTATGAAATATGCTGAGCGAGGCATCGGCCGTTAAATATTTAATGAGACTCGAGCCGATGGCCGGAGAGCTTGTTGTCTTGGAGATATTTTTAATTTAAACATAACGTACCCAGTGCTGGGATACACGCCTCCTCTCTCTTAAGCCGCGTTGACACGACCAGAGTAAGCTCGGACCAAGTGGACTCGGATATCTACTCCGACGCAACTCGTATTGTGGCAACCCATAATCCGAGCGCACTCGGACAACGGCGTCCGATTCGTGTAGACTCGGATCGCGTTCTACTTTTCCGAGCTAGCTCTTATACGAGTAGGGAAAAAATCACATTTTTCGATGTTGACTGTGAAAAATATGCTGTATACGTATAAATGTGGAGGAATGAGGAAAATGTCGTCAGGAAAATGTCATGAGGAAAGTTTTGAGTATGACTGTGGATGGGAATAAGAGTAGAGGAAGACCAAAGAAACGATGGATGAAGTGTGTGAAGGATAATATGGCACGAAACGAGGTGTCTGATGAGATGACGAGTAATAGAGAAGTATGGAAGAAAAAGACATGTTACGCCGACGTCAATTGAATTAGGACAAGGGCAAGAGAATGATGATGGTTGTGAAAAATATATGAAGAATAAAGAAAACGATCCGAGTGAACTATGTCAATATCCACAGCTATCCTAGTACACTCTTATGAAGCTTACTCCTACGATTCCTCTCGTTCCTAGCATACTCTCACCGTGTCAACGCGGCTTAAGAGGAGGAGGACTATTGAGGGAGAAATATGGTTTTTAATTGACGTAGTAAACAATATATTCCAAAAGTATCAAATAACAAATCGTACGGAATGCTTAATTGTTCGGCAAACATCGTTCTCTAACATAACAGCGGCAGTTACTTGAGAGTTTGTACACCACAGATATATGTCTATGTATGTCTGTGTTCTACACACACAATGTTTAATGACAGACAATTAAACACATGTCATAAAAGAACCGGGAACAAAATATATTCCTATAACACACTGAATTAATTGTGACACACGTTTCATCGTTCTTGCTGAGGTGCCAGAGCCAGTAATTAAGCGTCTTTATTCTCACATACGCAGAAAATTCGTAAAAGCGACATCACACGTAATTATTGAGTAAGCAGCAATTTTCTGAGCCTCGTTAATTAGAAGGATTCCTGTGCTGAGTTTGCTAAATTTTCACTCAGGTAGGCCGTCTGCGACTAGCTTAATGATGTCACATTAATTATTTACTGTGCGAGTTAAGATGACGTATAAGACTTGTGAACTCATAGATCACCAACTTCGATTGTCACTAGTCACCCGTATGTTCGGAATTCAGTGCCTTGGGGAACTAGTTAGTGCCATGTATGACTTTGTAACTCGTAAGTTACAAACAATTTACAATTCTAACAAAACTATTCACTTCCTCAATTAAATTGGAGTTGTAGATCAAACAAGTGAGAACTGAGCATTGTTCGTGCTATCGTCTAAGGGATTAGCAGTTCGTTTCCGACGGTCTATGGCAGAATTATGGAAATCTAAATATCTGTATCACTTAATTAACAGATGAAAGGACTCTTATATTAACCTATTCATAAAAGACATTTAATGGATGTTCCATTCAATACCTTATCTATATATTACTTATCTCTATACCAACCCTTTTATATCTAAACTAAAATAAGTTTGCAAAGCAATTTAAATGTCAAAATTTTTTAAAGAATTATTGGGAGATTTTGATAGGATATAAATGTAAATAAAGTTCTTTCATAGAACCATTAATATAACTGAAACTGAATCATCTATTTTGTACAGTTGTAGTTGAAAGTCAACTTGAAAATTCATAAATCATAGAGACAAAAGGACAATGAAAACTAAAACAGCAAAAAGCGCCGCCTAATACAAAATGAACTTAGGTACACATACACCTAACATCACGCCTTTAATCCCCGAAGGAATCGGTAGATTTTGCCAGTTATGTTTTGATTCCCATGTAATAGGGGGCGAGCCTATTGCCATCAACCGGCCACGAATCCAGACTCGGTGGTTGCTACTGAAAAATGCAATGAAAAAATCAAATTACACTTCGCCCGACCCGGGAATCGAACTCAGAAATGCTAATGTTTTCCATATTTTCAGATGCAGTGCTGAGAATAGTGGCAGCTTGACCGACGGGGATTTTGAATTCAGACGCGGCGCTTGAACAGCAAAGCCTCTGCATTCATTATTCATCTGAACTTATTCCGGCCACTGTTCTTTTTTAAACTGTACCATAAATAATTCAAGAGCAAATAACTTTTTTTTAATAAAGGAGTTTTTAATAAAAACACATTGTTCGGAGCACGGTTCAGGAATTATTAATAAAATGCTTCTGATAATGCAGTCGGTACTCGTCGTTAATTTGTAGGCTAACATAATTTAGAGTGCTTTGAAGAATAAGAGAAATGGCATTATTAAATTCCTTTTAATCTGAACTATTAAAAATGGATATATAATAAGACGGATAAAAAGTAACTTTGACAAGACAAATTAAATTATTGTCTGTGAAATCATGAGGTGAGAAGCAACATTTTTCAAAGCAATCTACGGGTGCTTTCTCTTTGAACGAATCAGAGAAGTGTTGGATCGCTAGTCCGTCCCTAGAGAGGATTTGTGCTATTCACCTTTTATGGCTTCATCCCTCCCTCGCTACGCCACTGTAATAGTTTCTACCCAACTCTTTGAGCTGCAACTTTAAATCCCCTTTTTGAGGGAGACTTCATAATTTTCAGTTTATTTTCCCAGCAATTTTAGGTTTATTCGTAACAATTTTTAAGTAATTTTGATTAAAGTTTTGTCACCAGAATTTTTGTCATGAATTATCTCAAATCGCTCTACGTAAACGTTTGGTCCGAGTGGGCTCTACGAGGATCTGCGAGGGGTCTACGACGTGTCTACGAGGGGTCGAAGAGAGATCTACGAGGGGTCTACGAGGTGTCTACGAGGAGTCTACTCTAGGTCTACGCAGGGTTTCTGCTGGGTCTACGATAGGTCTACGCCGCGGCGTCATCGCTAGCACTACGCCTGCACGAGAAATGCATAAAGTTTATATTTTAGTAGTTTAATTAACATTGTAGCTTTTTTTGATATTCCTATTGTTGCATACACCCTAAATTCCTAAATTAAGGAATTATGTAGATAAAGCACAGAATAGTGTAATTTCGAAGATTTATTCCGAACTACGAGTGCGGTTGTAAGTGTTCACATATTAATTCGAGGCACGTATGCCATGAGTCGGCGGAAATTAAACTACAGGAGGTTCTCCCGGCCGGAGTCTCAACCGTACAAGAGACATGGAAGAAAAATTCAAATTCAAACACGAATTCGATAGTTCTTTTTAAAATGGCGCAATGTGTTTCGGTACCTGGATCTATCTGTTCGAAAATGGTCAGTCGAAAAGTGAATTTATTTGTGGGAAAGGTGAGAAAATGTAGCCCGTCTCTCTCTTATTGTGAAAGAAGTCAGAGGGATTTAAGCCGTTTTTTTAGTAAAACGTTTCACTTTCGTTGAGACAAGAGACAAAACGGATAACGATTTCCGAACAAAATGTTAACCATTTTCAGGAATTTAAATTCTCAGTGCACCTCTATTTCTTTTATCGCCTTCATAATTATCTCTCAACTCCCAAAGTAAGTTAAGGCTGCTTTCAACTAGTAAGTTACAAATAGTCATAAAGTAAAGTAAAAGCCTAACTTTAGATAGGTGTATGTCATACACTCATCATATCAATTTACTTTAATGAAGTGAATATTTGTTCTGTTCAGGAATCCGTTGAATACTTTGTATAAAGAATTTCGAAAAAAATACAAACTAGATTTTTACAAAAAAATACTTTATTGATAAATAAATATGACCAGCCGGCACATTAAACAGGATATTCCTCAAAGCGCAACTACGCAACTTTAAGCGCAACTAAATTATTCCTCGAAGCGTAACCATTAGTTGCGCTCACAAATTCAAATTAAAAATATTATATGTTTATTCCTCAAACCGCAACCATGATGAAAAATAGAGAGGAGTATGATGGATTCGAATTTGTGATTTGGATGGATTTGAATTTGTGAGTGCAACTAATGGTTGCGCTTCGAGGAAAAATTTAGTTGCGCTTAGTTGGTTGCGCTTAAAAATAGTTGCGCTTTGAGGAATACCCCATTAAACAGACAATCCTAATTAATGTAGTGGTGGAAAACGTTAATGTATCGGTTTGCTTGTGATCAATGGGTAATTATGAAATAATTAATATAGCCTCCTTTTTGATTTAATTGTTTGAGTATATATTCATGTGTTTACTGATTGGAAATGGAGTACCTCCATGGAGTACCTCCACATAAATGTAAAATACGCACGGATTTCGATATAATGAATAATCTAATCATAATTGATTAAAAAAAAACACATTTGGACAGTGAGAAAAGTTAACGAACTGCTTACTTGAGAAGTTATTAAAAAAAAAAGACGATGTACCTTACGAATGGAATCCTAAACTGATATTTTAATGAGAACCCAAAAATCACAAAGAACGCTTAGGCGGTTTTCACACGACACCGCTCGCCCGCGCGGACTATCCGCGCTCATAGCCTCTCCGCGCAGTGCACAATATCCACTTCGCTGCTTCCTACCGACCGCGGCAACGAGCGCTGGTGCATTAGAATCGACTTAGACCAAGTCAGTCTAGAAGCTTGAGTTTTGCTCAAAACCTCCTTATTTAAAATAGGTGAGCCGTGGGGTAGATTATTGACAATTCAACTGAATTAGCTCTTTCTGAACTGCAAACACAAAGCTAGTTGCAAACAACTTCCAGTTGCCTATCTTATCGGCGTAGGTGAAGCTACTAGCTACGAAACTTACAAACTCCTTAACAACATCAACAAGATGAGGAAGTTAGATTTGCAGCTCAAAATACTTGAACTGAAAATAACTTTGGTAAATACACAATAAAACTTCCGTGACATCCGTACCGACGCACGGAGACTCTGGTATTCAATAATGAGACAAGAGTTGTCGAAGCACTGTTTAATCTCTAGACCGACCCGTGCGGCTGTTATTATTTTAGCCTCAAGCTCCTCAAAACCTTTAAACACGCATAGACTTTTTTTTCTGTATAAGCTCTGTTTATCTTTGCTGTTCACTCACAAAGACACAATGTTATCGGTATCTCAATAAATTCGAGCCTCTTGTTATGCAGGACGTCAGGACCAGAATATTTCGTTTGCTCCTTCAAAAACATGGTCCTTATTGTACTAAGCTCGATTTACATTCAGCGCGTCAACTCAACAAACGTCGGAGTTGATAGGTTCCCATTGCTTAAATAAATCTTTAAATTATTCAATGAGATTAGGCTGATCGATTTCCGACAGTTTTTGGTACCAAACGACGGAATATCTCGTGACGGCTAAGGAATCTTTTATAGGTATTTTGGAGTAATTTACCTTTAAGTTATTTTGTCACTAAAGAATTAGCCATTCGGTTCTGTTTTATTTTTAATGACCTCGGAGTTAGCTAGCACTCAACTCATAAGTTAGAAGTTTTGTTACTCGTATACTATCTATGTTCTGTTTCCAAAGCGTTTTCATTGAGTGCGTTTGCCAGACTTACGTGAGTAAATCCGAGTCGATTTCATTTAACACTAGCTTATGCCCGCAGCTTCGCCCGCGTGTTGTTCGGGAATTGTTGAATTTTAAATTGGGGGATGATTTTGGAAAAATTGTTATACACGTATCTCATAATTTTAACTAAAGAGCATGTACACAAATTTTCAAGTCAATCGACTCGAGAATAAAAAGTTTCGCAGAAAATTCAACACCCCATTTCACACTCTTAGGGATTGAATTTCAAAAAATCCTTCGTTATTCCTTGTCTACATTATAAAGGGAACCTCTGTGCAAAATTTCATCTTTCTAGGTCCAAGGGTTTGGGCTGGGCGTTGATGAGTCAGTCAGTCAGCCAGGACTTTTCTTTTTAATTATATGGAAAACTACATACACGAAAAAAATCATTTTACACTTTTAAAAGAATACTTTAGTTATCTCTGTTCCCAGTTTGTCCTGTAAAAAAGTGTTTTATCAAAGATTTGTTTAGATATAGATGAGGCTACGTTTTCTATAATAAAATACAGTTTTATTCTTTAACGACCATTGCTTACGGAGGCCTATTGTGAGATGGGACCTTCACGGCTACAATAGAACTACAGAAATCGCTACTACTTACAACATTATAATACACGTAAACGGCCCGTGTGTCCGTCAAGATGTACGAAGATGCATGAAGAAGAGCGGAACGACACGAGCTATCACTCCTGCATTCTCAGAAGATAGCACACAGGTTTCGAAGGTTTTACAAATTCTCATGGAGAAAAAGTGTAAGACGGGATATTTTCCAAAAAAAAAAGTTCTAGATGAGTTTTATTTTGGCATGAAGCACTGAAAACACATCCTGTCATTACGACCGTTACGATAATCACCATTTAAAAACAATAATATAATAAATTCTAATACTATGACTGTCTGCAGTCTATCACTACCTAAAGTAATTATAAAACTTACGATGGCACTGAAAATTAAATATAACTTCATCTGAATCTAAAAAGGTGATAAATCCAACTAGCTTGCGTGTAGCGAATTCAAATCTGTAACGTACTAAAATGCAATATTAATAAACAATTGAAACCGGAAACCAATACCAGTGCCTATTAATACATCAAACAAAGCATAAATTGAACTTTTCCCATCAAAATGATATCACCCATACATAATCCAGGTGATTATTGAGTTTTTAATTGAATACGTGTAGGTGTCAACTGCCCGCATATGGCCAGTGTCCGGTTATAATAGGGTCGGTCTACCGAGATTTATCGTTTAATACAATGTGTTCTTTTTTAATACAATCCTGTTATTTTTGGAAAGTTGTTTGAACACAATCAGAGTAACACATTTGGCAAAAATTACGATTATCTGTACAGACTTTTATCGCTTTAGAACTCGAATTTCATAACTTATTAACACTAGAAACAGGATATTTACCATGGTTATTGATTTGTTTAAGTTCCCGATATTTCGGCGCTGTTGCAAGCACCATAATCACGGATAAACTGAAGTTATTGCGTGCGGGTGGGTGTTGATAATATTAGTGACCGTGATAGTTTAAAATCTTATTTCAAAAATATACTTTTGCTACAGATTATAATATGTTTATAGACCCAGTGGCCTAGGCAGTGTGTTGCCTTTCAGTGAATTAATTATATGTATTATGAAATGTACTTTTTCTACCAGCGGATCGACGAGGCCATGAAAATTTATGACAGAGGGTGACGTGGTGGACCAACTTACTGTGGTCAACAATTTGTTTTCGAGTTACTGTCTACGACTGTTTAAGTTAGTTACAAAAAAAAAGAAAAAATATTGTGTACTCTCATCATCTTTTGTCTTTCTTCTTTTTAATTTGAGAATAAAAGATAGCGGTAGTGTAAGTTTAGTCGGATAAAAGTACCTAAAAGTTTATATTCCAATGCGTTAATGATATCTACATGGAAACATCGCGCACTTTTTCCACCGTGTTAAACATTCACAAAGAAATTAAAAAAGGAAAAAGCTTTAAAATGCCTTAGCTACAGAGCTGAGCTGTTGTACATCATATATCTACACTTGAACTTTTAAAAGCTTCAACGAAGAGAATTCTTGAGCTGACAATTAAAGTAAACAAAACTACGGTGAATAAAAAAAAAAAATTTTTTTTTTCTTATTTAAAACGTTGCCCACACTAGAAATTTCTTCTGTATCGTGGGTGCGTTTACAAACAAAAAAAAAACAACAATTATAAACTTAACGTAAATGATTTCGTAAATATTTCAAATATTATTTATTTATTTAACGCTTCAAGCACAAAGTACAGAGGCGGAGTTAATGCCAAATATTAAAGTTAGTATTCATATTAAAATAAATTGCGAAACAAGGCTTTTGACACTCTTTGCATACTTGCAATGTTTGTATGTTTAAGTCAAATCTTTCAAGTGAATTTGAAAACAGTTACCTCCAACCGTTTAATTTAATATTTTGTAAATACTTTAGTTTGGATGACCATGCATCATTAGCTAAGTGACGTCATTCTAAATCCAATATGGCGGTTTCCCTAAGATAGCGGACTAGTTATTATTTTACCCCCGTGATATGGGTAATTTAAAAGTGTTTTCTGTGACAAATAGGTATTTGTATGGAACTGAAACAATTTTTTTTTCATCTATCCTAGACGTCCAGGTGTAGGGCGTGACGTGATAGGTCTTTAAAAATGACATTGAGGTTCCTAAAACTATTTTTTCTCAATGTCAATACAGGCGTGATGATGTTGTGTATGTTTTGTATTATATAGACAGACACTCCGAATCACATGATGTATTCAATCAACTTGCGGTCCAAAGTTTGTCCATCCATTCGTCCAAATATTGCGGGGAACCTAGCTAGGTAACGTACGTGTGTTTAGATCAGTTTGCTCGTTACAGGACTAGCAAAATGGGGCAAACTGCAACACGTTTTCAGTAAAACTTGCAGCGGTTTCTGATAAGCTGAATAAAATCATTTAATTACATGGCTTTGGACGTCAAAGGGATATTACCACGAAGTTAACTGGTGTTAGCACCCGCGAAATTACATTTATTAGGCTTGGGGAATACACATTTTAGGCATCACTGGTCTCCAAGTAAGAATAACTTAGAGTAGTTATATTATAGTAGGTTAGGTACATTACAATTTTTAGGGTTCCGTAGTCAACAAGGAAAGGAACCCTTATAGTATCGCCATGTCCGTCTGTCTGTCCGCAGCTTAGCTCAAAGACTCTTAGTACTAATAAGCTGTAATTTGGCGTGTATATATAGATTTGTTACGCCGACAAAGTGGTAAAATAAAATCTCGAAAAGTATTTTTTTTAAGGCATCTCCTGTACCTACACGTAAAGCGGTTGTAAAGCGGGGATGTTTTTTATCTCGTACCCCATAGTGTGGTATATCGTTGGATAGGTATTTAAGGGATTCGTTTGTGATGCGCTAGCAACCTGAAAGTAGATCAATAACAAAAGAAAAAAAGAAATCGCAACTCCTAGTAACACACTGAGGAAATCTTTTATAATTAGAGGACTATTTCCCACCCGAACACATTTGTTACCATCTTTCCAAACATATAAGTTTTGTACTAAACCCTTGTTTGAAACAACACCCTCAGGAACCCACGCATTGTACGCCTATACAACTAACTCACTCAAATAAATACTGGTTACAACTTTAACCATACCCGGTTTAAATGTCCCTCGGGTCTTTCTAGTAACTAACGAGAAGTCAGCCGCCATTTTGACAAATTTCGCCTTTATTGTACTGTCAACTATTACGAAAAAACAAAAATTCAATAAGTTTTGAAGAATTCTTTTATCATAAAAATGCCAACTTTTGAGAGCTTTTGAAATGACAGACCTTATAGACAACAAAGTAACTGTTATCCTACGCGGCGAGATTTTATCATTAATTATTATTAACTGCAAGGTTTTATTAAATGCATAAAACATGAATCAACGTCATCGACGTGAAAGTACGTGCTCAGCGTAATGAATAATACGGTAGACGGTATTCATTCAATTGCAAAAAATGCATCCCCAGAGTAAAACAAATAAAACAAGCATTCGCTAGGCAGAACTCGTGCTACTTTACCTTCCACCAGCTGCAGCGCTTAAATCGAAACTTGTATTACCTGATAAAAGAAAAATATAAGTTAATCGACGAGATAATGCTTTGCAGATAGTATTTTACAGGCGATAAAACCTGAGTGTAATTATTTGTTAGTGACGTGGTGCAAGTGAAACGGACGAGCGTTAACCACGCTGGTTAGCGAGGGGGCTTCCACAAGGCAGCCTCATTTGCCCTCGGGCTTCCAAAAAGCGCTCTCTGACTCACCAGCCTGGAATTTATTCGTGCCCGAGCGGCTCTTTTTGACCGTGTTTTTCAATAAACCTAGTCAAGTATCCGGATGCTAAAGATAAAAATACTTCCACAGCATCGATATACCTACACGATTCTAATCGGTTGCGGTTCTATATTCAATTAAGACTTCTTAACGAGTTTGTGGTTTCGATCAAGCGAATCTCATTAATGTTTAGAACACAAATATTTAGGCAAGTAGAAAGCTAAGTAGGTAAGATGTTTGACAAAACGTCGCCACTTGGGCCCAGAGGGTACTTGCGACGCGTAAACGGATTACAAGGGTTCGCGGACCCCTTGTTAAAATCAAAGTGTTGACGGCGCGGCTAATGGGTCCCCGAACTGTGCGGCGTCGGCGACGCCCGGGGTGACACGAGTGCGACGTGTGGTCCTTCACGACGTCGTCACTAAAAGCATCCTCAAACTAGCAGAACTAACATTACACCACAACAACACACTATAAAAGTAGTAACATGATAAATGTAAGACCTCGCAAGAATTCACAAAAAAAAAAACTTTCTTTCGGAATTTACGCGATCAGCTGATCAACATGTATGGCAATTTCCAAAGTCATAGAACAAAAATGTTCTGTTTCATAGTCTGAGTCAGCAAAGGAGATGTCTTGCGTTTATTATGTTACAACTTGTATACTTATAAACAGATTCGACCAAGCGTCTCTGAATATTAGGCAAATGTAACGCTAAAGTTGTCCCATTGCAAATACATATTTATTATTTATTTATTTATTGGAAACTCAACAGGTTATTATTACTATGACATTTTATGTGAAATTTCACCCCACTATCAATGAACAGCACAGTGCAGTTGCGACAAAGTAACTAGCATCTTAAAGTCTGCATACACTGAACATTGACAGCGAGATGATGACAATTATCTCTTAAGCCAATAACAGAGTTTCACGGCATTGACAAAGCTAGGTTAACTAGAAAGTGGCTAAAAGAAAAGAAAGAACAAAATACAGTGCAAAGTAATGTGGGATTGTTGACACATTGTTTACAAATCTTAGTCAAAATATTTAAGTATTTAAGTGATAAAATGACCGACCAAACATTGGGAAAAAGCACAGTATCGTAAAGTCCGATATTGAGAACGTGCTTTGTGGAATATGATATAAATAAGAAAAGAATACCCATACAAAAAAGAGTAGGTAAATATTAGAATTAATTTAATTTAATTTTAATTTATGAAATGAGTGATGGCACAATTCATTCATCAAACAATACTTTCTTGACTTGCCTCCGAAATGATGGCATGGATAAATTAAATATATCAATATTTTCAAAACTCTCAGAGTTTAAAGGTATGCCAATGTAATTGGACCACAGCAACGAGGTAAGGAATTATTAATAATAATGAATATTTGATAAATTTATTGTTGTCGGCTCTTAATACAGATGCAAAAGACCGTTATTACCTATTGAGAATAATTTTTGATTCAGAAATTATGACTAAGTGATTTGGACTATGTAAAGATAGCCAGGCATAAATCTTTAGCAAAGAGCTTAACAGTTTCACTCAGTACGATTTAGTTTATTTTCTTTTGGAACTCTTTTCCAAAGTTAGCGCCAACTGCGATTACGACAATCCAATGTCTCCGTTGAATAGTTTTTAATGAATGAGCTTAAACCTAAAGTCTGCCAGCGATCGTGGTCCTAATTCTAACTTGAACTGCAGTACTTAGATTAGCATTTGGAGCGAACGTAGATTCTGGCTCTTTATTGCGGTGCAGGTAGATCTGCAGATAAAGGCTTGGGTAAAGTTCAAAATGAATTTCTTCATCCTATTCTTATTGAGTTCTTGGAAACGTTTTTCTAACAAATTCATTATTTCTTCGTTCGCTGCAAGATGAGCTCGCTGTGGTAATTTTAATTTTATCTGAAGCAGCTTTCTATTCAGTTACGAGAGATGTAATTGTCAGCAGATCGTGGAGCCTCAGGCTGATTGTTTCAGTGGAAACAACTGAGTCGACTTAATTTGTTGGATGTAGTTTAATAAGTACTTCATTTAACACTTCGTGTCACTATTCTCTTCTGAATCCTTCGCTTTATTAAGTGTGTGATACAATTTGAGAATGTTAACTTTACTCAAATGTTTAAATGTATGTCTTCAATTTGACGAGTTTGTCTCGAATAATTGTGAACGACAACGCAGTTTGACAACGCAATCAACATTATTATCAGCTTTGATTTCGGGGTATTAATACAATAATAATAATCCAGAAATGTATCTCACTTCTATTAGGCAATCAATCTCAAAAGTGTTAGTGGTATGGGACTGCAGCTTGTTACCCTGAATCTAACGAGGTTACGACTACGAGCCCTTCAGAAACACTTCTAAGTTTCCTCGAAACGTGAAACGTGAAAAATACATTCATTTGAGACTTGCACTCGTAGGTAAACTGCTAAATAAATGCGAGATTGACGTCAGAGCTAAAGTCCGACCACTTCGGGGTCTTTGGCTTATATGAAAGTAATAAATGAGGCTTGGCATCAGATAGCCCTCCAGCGGATTGGATTTTGAATTGGAGTGACAGCATGATGAAGAAAGGGTCAGGCTTAGTTACGGCGGCGGGAAACCGCAGCCAACAGTTACGATCACTTTATACTATCGTATTTATAAGATAGCACTAAACCGTAACTATCTGAAGTGTGAACCTATATTTTAAACGGGATTTTATCAACGAGAAAACAGTTTTTTTTTGTAAACGGATATGTAAAAAACAAATCAGCTGTTCTATACAAAAGTATATTAACAAAATGTGTGGAACAGCTTATTTCTTTTTAATACACTTTCTCGAAAACTGGTTTTAACATGCAATGTATTTCACTCCCGTAGATTTTTAATATTTATTCGCACACGTGCGGAAATAAAAAATTCCACTGATAATTATACCTACTCATACTAAGTCCAAATGGGTTCAATGACTATAGTCGGCAGTGATTCTTTTTTTTTAAATTTCGGTAAAGAGATATGCGTCTTTACGGCGTAAATATTATTTGAGTATTTAAATTGTGTTTATAAATAGAAAATCATAGATAAACATGAACAAATTAACATTTATTTGTGTTCTAAATTCCAAAATATTTGAATGTTCTATTTTTCATATTAGGCTGTTTAGTGGCATCATACCTTTGCTTCTTCTTCAACCTAGCGAAAGCAAAGCGCGGAAAAAAAACGAAATTAAATCAAAATTTCCTTACAATTCCTGACAAAAATACTTTCCGTTCTAATATTTTATTTCTTCGAAAGTGTATTGAAAAACGTCGTTTGATATGCGTGTTGATTTGTTACTGCAGTTCTCCACTACATAGCAACCTCGCCTGCGACTCGGTTGTGTGAATTCCACCACGACTGCAATAACAAAGTTTCCCCACTTGTCTCAAAATTAAATATTTCAATAACCAAAAACTAGTGTTTGAACATCTAGAATCATAAATAAATTCATGGTAAGCGTTTGCGCATCGATTTTCCTTACACCCAGTATTTTTGTTATCACTTTGTCAATGTTTTCTGGCACATGCAGATTCTGCAGGGTTATTTTTAAAACGCCAGTCCAAACGTTGTGCTGTTAATAAAAATACGTGCGCAAAAATAAATAAAATCGTTGTAGCGTTACACGCCTAAAATATACAAAAAAAAGGTAACAATAAGGGTAGCCTACAGTAGCGAAGTATAAATTTTTGTAAGAGGTAAGCCGGAGTACATAATCTTTAATGTGATTATATTATTTGTCTTTAGAAACCTGATTGTGCCATTTTTCAAACGGAAGCCAGTTGGCATCGAGATGTATGGAACCTTCGCCACTGGTAGCCTATCTACATTTTTATTGCAACCTTAATATTCAATCTTTAATTAAGTACAGTTGGTACTGTAGATTATTGAGGCTATAATCTACTTTAAATAAAAGGACTTTCAGCAACTTTGGTTAATTATTTTAAATGTATAAAACACACTTTTACAAGGATAAAATACAATTCTCACTTCCGTGTAAAGACAAAATATATTCATTTCCTAACTTAATCTTATTTCAAAATCCGAATGCAAATAAGCAGACTGCCTAATTTTAATTAAGGTTTGTTGTAAGTTATATAAAACCTTACAGTTCCTAGGTATAGCAAGAATACCAAGAATATTACGTGATAATAAAAACAACGATAATAATTCGTACTAACTTTACGAAAATCAAAGTGCCTTATAGTTACACAGATAAAACCTAATTTAAAAACCGGCCAAGTCCGAGTTGTACTCGCGCACCGAGAGTTCCGTATAAACCTGTAGGTAGTTTGTTATTAAACAACATATTCAAGGTTTTCAGATTTTTTCCTTTACATTATGCTGTAAGACATGATTCTTGCTAAATTTCATGATTCTAGGTCTACGGGAAATACCCTATAGGTTTTGATTCTCTTGTAAAATCGTAAAATATGCGAAATAAACGGTCATATCTTTTGATCGCGTTGACTTACAAGCTTGCTCCAAGGGGAAGCAGACTTGAGTATTTAATATTAATTTCAGCTTTATACCTCCACGCGTTCCTGAGAAAAAGGATCTTGTCAGACGGACAAAAAAGTGATCCTATAAGGATTCCGTTTTTGCCGACTGAGGTACGGGACCCTAAAAAGTACCTAGCAACCTAAACAGACCCGAATATCTCACAGTTCAGAACTTTTCAATTTCGTTTAAAAGTTATTAATCCAGAGGATAGACGTTTTATACTCTGTTTAAAAATATTGTTTTTAAGACTTTCGAAGACTTTCGTTTCGTATAAGCAGTGATAGCCTAGTGGTGTGACCGTCGGATTGCCAAGTCGTAGGTCTCGAGTTCGAACCCAAGGCACGCACCTCTGATTTTTCGGATTCATGTGCGTATGGTATAAATATCACTTGTTTTTCGGTGAAGGTAAACATCGTAAGGAAACCAGCATGCCTGAGAGATATTTCTTGACGGCATGTAAAGCCAAGTCAGAGGCCCATGGGCGGCATAAAAACTCTGACACCTGGTTAGGAACTAACCACACGATAAAGGAGAAGACTTTCGTAATAAATTCGCTTAGTGATAAAGGTTCTGTTTTAGGCAAGGTTTAGCTTCTTATTCATGAAATAGATTCTTTGACATTGAATCTAGCTATTAGTGAAGCAGTGCCACTTGAGTTTTCAAATTATTTTAGAACTTTTTACTTATTTTGTACCAAGGTGTTTGGGTTATGGAACCATAACTAAAAAAAAAATTGAAACATTTTTATATTCCTATTTAAAGAGTTTAAATACACCGTGACTTTTTAGTCGTCTTACAACGGCATCCCACTTCATGTATCCAATGAATACTAAACATTCATAAAAAAAAATTGGTATTTATGAGATTTTAATAATTTAAAAATAAAAATATTATACAGTATTATGACGCACGATGTAGTTAAAACACCCTGTTGCGAGCGATGATCTACTGGACTCGAGTGCTGGGTAGGTATATGTTCTCCCGTTTGACACGTAAACATCATTAACAGGATATTTCATAATTTTATTCAATTTTTTTATTATTATTTTTCTTTGTACCTTATCTTCCATAATATTGAAGATAAAAAAATCGCGCCTAGAGCTATTTTATGTCGGGTACATTGAGTGGACGACCTTTGTAAGACGACAATAAAGTCATGGTGTATAACTGAACTAGCGACCCGCCCCGGCTTCGCACGGGTGCAATATATACATATAAACCTTCCTCTTGAATCACTATATCTATTAAAAAACACCGCATCAAAATCCGTTGCGAAGTTTTAAAGATCTAAGCATAATTAGGACAGACAGACAGCGGGAAGTGACTTTGTTTTATACTATGTAGAGATGAGTAAAATATTTTACCCAAGAAAAATACTGAAGGTAAAATATTTTAGAAAAGTTTTTGAAATTTTTGAAAATATTATGAAGTCCTTTTTAATGTTACTTAAATATTTGCCTCGTTCAGTCTCAGTTACGTCTAAACTTATTAAATTAATATTACTTTGCTTATTGTTGGCATCTGTTGAATTCTGCGCTAAAATGATAATATTATAAGTAGGGCCCAAAACACTTACTTTCAGCAAGGGAGCTATTTTTTTCGGTATAACTGCTAATGTGTTTATTTCACTTATTACATAGACTCAGTTTGTAGGTACTGTTTATTTTGACTTTAGGAAAATCATCGATCTTGTTTCTGCCTAAATCGTGCAGAATACTTAGCGAAGTATTGCTCTCAGCCATATTGCTTTATAATGTTTAGAGGAAATATATCAAGGAATACTATAATGTTACACTAGCTTCGGTCCGCGTCTTTGTCTGCGTGGAGTTTTTGTGACAAGATTTTGCGTGATTGAGAAAATATCATAGTACAAACTCTCACATTTAAAATTTTAGAAGGATCAAAACCGAGGTGATTGTAGCTTTTGACGACGAAGCTATAATATCCAAAGACTAGTACTTAACATAACATGAGATCGCGCCTGTAATCCCCGAAGGGTTAAGCATAGTACCCTTTAGTACACCCACATTTCGTTTTCGTTCCAGTTATGTTTGAGTCTAGCTTATTGCCATCAACCGGGCACAGATCTAGACTCCGTAGCTGCTACTGAAAAAATCCTGCTGAAAACACCCTCACTTGGTTCGATCTGGAAATCGAACCCAGGATCTCTAGACCAACCAGGCAGTCACGAGTACTGGACTTCGGTAATTTACAGTAAAACGTCTCCATTTCTACAATGAATTTCAACGGAATTGGCATATGCTTCTCTATATATGGCATCTCGATAGCTTTTGTCAGGCAACTTAATCTTTACCGATGAAAGAATGTAAGTATCTAAGTATGTCATTTTGTTAACTTTTGCCCAAGACATAGATAGAGAGAGAATCGAGAAAATGGTCTGTCATAAAATTGTGCTGTTATGAAATACGATGTCTAGGATACTTAAGGGTTCGTCGTGGTACATTACCACCTTGTTGACTCTTTTTTCTATAGCTTATTTTAGGTACTTAGATACAATATGTAGATCATATGTAATTATGTAGAATGTTATAAATTGTTTGTTCACATAAAGCAAAACAATTGTAAACTAAGTTAAATTATAATGTTCGAAATACAGTGTGTTGAGTTTCACATTTCTAAAAAGTTTAGCCGAAAATGGTTTGTACCTTACACGGGTACCAAATAATGCCGAAGGCTGTTTGTTCATAAGGCTAATAGAGAAAATTAATCTAACGCTACTGTGTACTAATTTTAAGCCTTTGGTCTCCAAGCTTATTTACTCATTAATAAAAAGATAAAAATTATATATTGTTAAACCTTTAGTTAAAACAAAATCAGATCTTAAGTACGGGGAGGTATCCACAATAATTAGGCATTATTTGACTATATTTTACATAAAGCCACAGCCATCTGAGAGCAACGGTGGCCCAGTGGTGGAGACCCCGACTTACGAGCAATAATTCGTGGGTTCGAACCCAGCCAGGCGCATTACTTTGTGTAAGTTATTTCATCACCACTGTTCTCAAAAATGGTAAAGGAAAACATCGTGAGGAAACCGGCATGTTCTAGAACCAAAAATTGGAAGACATGTGACATCTACCAACCCGCACTGGGCCCGCGTGGTGGATTGTAGCCCATTCCCTCACATAGAGAGGAGGCCAGCGTCCCAGCAGTGGGAACATTAATAGGCTGATTATGCTATAGTATGCACTGCCATCTGACCACCACAAGCTGATTAAGTACTAAGAAATATCGATTTTGTCAGTATTTCTCAGTTAAGATACTAAGATCTCATTTTACATGGTCTTCTACAAGTATTATGAAGAGTATTATCAACATTTCAACTTTTACGCAGTTTTTTATTTTAAATCCCCCATGACCCGTTAGTTAGTGCGTTACATTTAATTTTATCGTAAAACGTGATTTTTCTCCCCAAAAATAAGCAATAATTTTTGCGTAGGGTTATTTAGTTTAATGTACAGAAGGCTTTTTTGGCTTCGAGAAGGGTCCGTTTACACCTTTTATATTTAGTCATTTAACATAATTAACTTAAGTCAACATCATATTTATGTTTCCTAAATAAATATAATAGTCATAATACAAAACTATTGGTTAGTGAGCACAATTTATTCAATTGATTAGGACCCCGAGATTAGGGCAGCCCGACTGAATGAGTAAGGTTTGGTTAGAACTGTGACCAAACAGGAAATTTATCCCAATAAATAGAATAGGGCTGCCCAAATTAAGATATTATTAGTTGATCAACTATATTATTCAAGCTGGCCACTTGATGCCGCCTAAACTTGCTAACCGAAAACATTTTGAAGCCGGCCAAAACTACAATACTATAATTCATATTCATTTTAATTAATACGCAGTGCTAATACAGCTTTATTTTGTCTAATACAAAACGATACCTTTGTTCATAATCAGAGAACAAGCAGAAGAATAGCAATACCTGGTCCATTAATATCCCAGTTGACCCTAAAACGATGTAATCGTTCGTAAGTATAATTAAACTAGAGCCCGCTTTTTTCATTAACACTTAGATTAATTAATATAAATGAACATTTTCTAAAGATTGTATAATTAAGGCGAAAGACAATTACGATTGTAAGCAGTTACAATTAATTACATTGTCGAAGAAGATTCGATTAAGTTAACGTCATTAAGTAATAGACATTTAAAACATCGAAATATCATATTGTAGCATAAAGGATACGAATATTTCAACATTTCTGTAAGTTAGTTACGTAGAATTAATTGTTTGCGTAGCAAATAGTAAGTAAAGCCGTATATTATTTACTTGTACAATGAAAAGCTGAAATAATGTTTGTTGGTTGCCTCAAGGGCTACCTTTGAACGACCTACAAATGTTAATTGTAACTGCTTTTCATTCGTGTATTTGTTTAAGACAACTCTTGATGTGTTTGGACAATGTAAATAAGTAAATGGTATATTTCTGAAATGAACTTTAACATTTAAATTTAATGTACAAAAGGTAGGAAAGAAAATTAAAATAGCAACTTACTGATTCTTAATTACTAACGGTTTAAATAAAACTGCCCGTTTTGTGGAAAAGCCTGAGGCGTAAAAACAACACTTTAATTAATGAAATAAAATAGAAAGTAATTGTATATAACAATAACGGGAAATTTTGTTTCTTTAAGTCACTGTGAGAAACACAGTAAATCAATTACGAAAATTAATTAAAATCGAGGGCAGGATTTCAACGCAAACAATTTCGATGTTATTAATTACTCGGTACATTCTGAGTGTAACCTCAAAGCCGAAAATAGTAATGCCCGAATATAAATTTAAACTAACCAATATGAGAAAAACGAAAAACAATATCAATGAAAATAGACGACTCAGGTAGTGTATTGTGAATATTTTGTTTGTAAAGTGTAAGCAGGAGGATAAAGGTAAACTAGGGGCTTGAGATCAGAAGAGGACGAAAGGAACCGAAGTGGCTCTTAAAAGAGAGAAAGGTATTCGATAATTCAGGGGCGACGTGCCGTATCAGAGAACGGGATAACATCTTGAGAGCTTTTTAATTTGAAACGGGGAAATTTAAGACATGTCGCTACAAGAGGCGGAAAATTTTAATTCACTGTGAATTTCTAAATAAGATACCGTTTTTGTGTTACTTTTTGTTTGGGGATCGCTACCGCAGAATTGAACAGCGCATTATTTTATTAGGTATGCTGTTTTTTTTCATAACTCTCGATGAGGTTATATACACTTTTCAGTTAGGCTTTTATCTTCACTTTTGAGACAGACATTTGTACAGATTTAGGAGTATGAAGAACAGGGTGTAAAGTTCCTCAATACTCCACAGAAAAGGGGGGAACCTGCGACCAGACGGGTGTTTTGTCCGGTTTTTCTATATGGTCTTAAGTAGCGTACAGTAGCGAACGGTCAATCTTAGTAAGAGGTAAGCCGGAGTACATATCTTTAATGTGATTATATTATTTGTCTATAGAATACTGACGTGCCAGTTTTGAAAGGGAATCCGGTAGGAATCGAGTTGTTAGGAACCTTCGCAACTGGTAGCGTATAACTTTAATAGCAGAATATTGAAGTTCTTGAGTTGTGTCATACAGTCATGGCACTTTAGTACTTTTTGTACTATGTCGCCCTAGTACTTTTTGTACTATATGTACTTATGACATTAATAGTTGCTTGCGCCGTAAGCACTAAGTAAATCAAATTTTCACAGATTCGAATCAATAATAATAGAACTTAACAAAATATGTATTCATTTAGGAATCAAAATATTAGCCAATAACGTAATAACCGTAGTTGACCTAGTAATGGGATAGATAATATTAATTTATGGTAATCTTTGTAAATTGTGTGCTCTGGCCAGCGGACCCCTTTGTGCCGGTTCTAATCGCTTTGAGAAAATATTGCTTTTAGAATGTGGTACGTTGTAACGACGAGGAAATCTGATTGGGCTACGTTGATGAAGACGATGTGTTGTATTTTAAGTCCCTTTTTTTATTCTCTTTACGGTTTGTTACGGTATTTGTAACACATGAGTTTTTAAGCAAAAGGCTCTTAAAGTCTTTACACTGATTTTTTTACTGTAAAATCACCATAAGCTCGTCAGGGAAAAATATTCGCTGGCTTTCCGCAAAATTGTGTGTGCTAGAAAAATTTTGTTTCCAGCGCAAATTTCTCTACCTTGCTCCACCCAGATTGTTTTTTTTTTTTTTGGTGACTGGTGCACAAAAAAAACTGTTCACCACAGCTTAATTAAACTCGTGTGCAATTTTAATCAATCAAATACGGTACAGTTTCGTTTAAAATATAGTTGCAATTAAAATGCTTAAAGTTCATTTGTTTGTTATTGAATTTTCGCACAAATAATGCATATTACGTTTCCCTAGCTATTTTTACATTTAACAAGCAACGACAAAAGAGAATCAGCGATTATAGCCGCGTAACACATCCACAACAAAATAATCCAATAAATAAATAAGCGCCCAAATCCCTTGTTTTATAAATAAACAAAACAGAATGTTATTGAATTCGTACGTAACATAAAATAAATATACAGCAGAGAGTTCCCTAGAAATCGGAAATAGACATCTATTGAGTGTACCATGGAGTATTTGTTATGCGCCGCGAACTGCGAACTGTACGGCATTTAAATGCGAAGATCACAAGGCATGCCAACGTCCTTCGTTGTTCTGAACCCCTGGTACACTATTTGCTCGAACGCTCAGTATTCTGGTCTCGCTTCGCCCACACGTAATCCTGTATCGAAAGGATGTTTCGCATTGACGCTGCTAAAATTAACTAGATAGTCTACGTGATGGTTATGGGGCTTATTGGATTAGAATAAGTTAATCGAGTACAGATTTTTCATTTTGTCGTTTGTGTATCATCCTCCAGCCAGTTTATAAGTTTGAACTCGGAGTTTTTAAGTTTTCAAATGAAAATTATAAATAAAATAAAGACAGGTGGAAGAAAACGTAATACCCTTCCAGTTAACGTTTTGTTCCTCAAGTGATTTTTGGGTTTTCTGCTTACTTATTAAACAAAAAAAATAAATTTAAAATTTAAATTAAAAACCCCCATCGCAACAAAGAAAAGCGAACAAACATTTCAAAAGTCAATAAAATGGCTGAGCCGGTTTTGATTAAACATGTCTAATTTTAATATACACATCATGCCCTTTCATTTGGTACCCCACTTGGGTATATTTGAAAATATTCGATTATTCATCACCACTTTCATCCCCCATATCTATTAAATGGCTGCACCAATTTTGATAAAACGTATCTATTTCAAATAAAAATACCTGCATCCAAATCGGTTCACTTGTTTTAGAGCTACGGTGCCAGAGACAGACACACACACACTTATTGCGGTCAAACTTATAACACCCCTCTTTTTGTGTCGGGGGTTAAAAACTGCAGCTGTTTATAGGAGGTTCATGTTAGCATTACTATTGTTCAGATGTACTCTAAACAAGAACAATTTTACGTTAGAAAATAATACAAACTCAAACACGTTCACAACAATATAATCGATATGAAATCACTTACGTAATGCGTTTCTGACCTGACCTCGAAAACTGTTTACAATAATCTTTCCAATCTGTATGTTGATCGTAGAATGCACCTAGTTTCATTTACCTAAGTATTGTTTGTTTTACAATTATTTTAAAAGATAACTCAACATCATAATTCTACTCTCGAGGAGTTCGGCAGAGGTGTACTACTTTTAGTCTTGGGGAGCGAGCTTATTGCTATCAAACAGGTAATAAATCCTGACTCCAGATACTGAGAAATTCGCAACATAAAACCCAGTAACACTTTACCCGACCTGAGAATCAAACCCAGGATCTCAAGTTCAGCTGTAGCGCTTACAACTACTTGACCAATGACGCGATCGATTTTAATACATGGAACAAAGAACCTATTTGTGCCGTCTGCTCCAATTATGTAGACTAATGCAACTAAAACCTAATAAGAAAACATTATCTAGGCATGAAACGAAAAAGAAAGCATTTTCAATCGGATGAAAATTTTAAATATGGCGGTGCACTCTCGCCGAGACCCTCAGAGGCAGGGCGAGTGCGCGAATTTACAGTCAAGCGAGGAACATCGAGGCTAAACGAGCGCTCCTATATACCCTCGCATTCACGCTGTCTCGGAGTGTCTCGGCGAGAATGTACAGCCACTATAAAGGTGGTTGTACACTCTCGCCGAGACAGGGCGAGCACGGGAGTGTAAAGCCAATCGAGGAACACCGAAGCTTGGCTGTACACTCTTGCACTCGACCTGCCTCGGAGTGAACAGCCAGCATATGAGACCTCCGTTTTATTTTGCAACATGTACAAGACAAGGCAAGTTAAAGGGCAGTTCGACTGCAATCATGTTTGTTTGAACAGATGCATGACACAGCCAGCATTATAATGTAACTTTAAGACCGATTAATACATAGATTTATTGCACGTTCGATCGATAAAGGCAGTCACAACGTGGGAACTCAGGACCTCATTAACATCCTTATTATGATCAAGCATAACATTTTTACAATAAAAAATATGTCGAGAATACATACATAGTTGTGACACATAACTCAGGTGCAATATTTACGTAATTATTTACTACTGATATGGCGAATTTTATTGTAAGTAGATAATATAAGGCGACGGATGCAGGTGCAAGACTTGCTGCAAGACGGTTGTAATGTGGTTCCTAAGATGGCATTATGCTATGTCGATTGTTACTCGTAATTGCAAGTTGATGACTCATTTAGAGAATATTGTCTGCTGCTGTCGCTACGTCTCATAGAATTTACTTAGTTGGTACAGTCACGATCATAATTATGGCATACTTATGATGAAGTTCAACAACGATGAATGGAATCATCAGTTTTGAGCAAAAAAAATTGTTGTTTCAGTATGGAGTCTGGATTTGTGCCCTAGCTTATGCTAGCCTACTGGCTACTTGTGTATGTGGTGGCAAGCTGCGGGTGAGCTACGGTATTACCTCTACCTAAACTATCGTAGACCACGGCGGGCCGAGTGGGCGCGGACCCGTATGTACGGGTATGTGTAATTTTGTATCCATAAGTTCCAAATGTATGCGAAACATCAAGCTATACCTATCCAGTACAACATGGCCTCGCTTTTTTATAGATTTCCCGTACAATGAGAGATCCGCATAAACTAGTGTATTATTGCTTGATTGGTCGTCATGCATAATAAGGTATTTTACGCGAAAATCTCTAAGGGATCGTGCTGCTCAGGAATGTACAGACGCCAGCAAATTAAGCTAGCCAAAACTGGTAATTTTCCCAACCAACCTTGAACCTAATGCGATAAAGTTGAAAAATCTATTCAAGAAATTTGAGATTGTAGTAGCTTGATGAGCTGGCGTCTGTACCTAGAAACCTATTAAACGAATAACAAAGTACACTATGTCATAAGACAGCCAATGACATAGTTAATCATGATTAGTTATTCAGTACCATAAACCCTCTCGTGGTAGGAAGGCCATTAAACTTGGATGTTGGTAATCATTGCTATGCTAAACACGCATGCTTTGTCCGTTTTAAAATTTGCGTCTGACTTCCTCTAGGCAATTGGAATTATTATTTCGTTTGCATGTATGAATAGATTTTAGTTACTATTTTCTGTTCGGCATTGGTAGTGGCAAAATATTGTGCTGCTATGACCGGCTAGAAAAAGCTTGGCAGCTGACCCCAACATAGTTGAGGGCAGATGATGTTGATATCTCCGAATGTCATAGACTATATTTAAACCGTTTCCTTGCGATAGTTTCCAAACATAACGCGAGTGAATCGGCGGGAAATTACTAGTTGGATATAAAAAGAAAATATGTATTTTGACTAATATTAAGCGACAAATAAATGTAGAAAGAAAGAGAAGAAAGAAAGTGGGTAGACCGATTAGTCTGCTCATAAACACCCACCCACAATAACTTCAGTTTATCCGTGATTATGGTGTTCGCGCCGATATATCGGGAACTCAAAGACACATTAAACACGGTAAATATCCCGTTTCTAGTGTTAAAGTAAGGTCGTAGGTCTATTATAATAATTTTCAACTCTCGACTTAGAGCTAAAATTTCAAAATTCAACAGTGCAATCATATTTTACGTGTCACCTAATAAAGACGGGTTTATCTCCCACATGTAGCTACTAACTATCGATCTCCAACTCTCGAAGCTATGATAGACCAACATATCCCCTCGGCAGGATAAGCCACGTACCAACAATCACAGCTAACACTCCACGATTGAGCCAGGGGACATTGTTAAAAGGCTATCTAACTAGCTAGCTTGTCTATGGCACAGACCAGTGTTAAAAAACAATTATAGAGAACTGTACAGTGCAGCTTAAGGGGGAGGTCGTGGCTCAATAATAACTTGATGTTTTGTTTATGTTGATCTATAAGCTGCGCTTGCCAAGATTGGTCCGTGGATGGGTACATTATACATGTCATCGTGTTTCCCCCGTGGCTCGGAAAGCACGATAAACCGTTGGGCATGGCTATCTTTGGCAGTCGTTACAGGTAGTCACCAGTCTTACCAACGGGTATCGTATTAACCAGTACTAACTGGGCTGTGGAAGTCCCAATATAGTTGGGAAAAGGCTAGATAGATGATGACAGTGATGTGCGCTATTGGTAAATATTTGAGAAAGTTTTTGAAAACAAGATGGTGCCGTGAGTAGGCTCGCGCCAAAATATCCATGTACAGCTTTAACTTTAAATGCTTTCTGTCTGTATCTGCAGCACATTTAAAGATTAGTTACATAAAAGAGAAGATAAAAGAAGCCACGAAGTTACCTTACACAACAATAATAATGGCCTTTTCACCCTTGGTAGGTACCTGCGTAATACCAACTTTTAAAAGTACGATTAAGGAAAACGTAGAAAAAATATTTTCTTTTTCTTCCGTCGCCTGGACTTTTCATAATCCGCTTGTACTTTAATAATAATTAATAATTTCTAATTGAAAATAAACGAATTACAAAGTTCAGAAACTCAATTAATGTTTAACAAACGGGAGGATCAGAACAATATTTGTTTTCAATTAATGTCATGTCTAATTTTGTAAATAGAGTGTTTTTCTTTCCGCCTTTCATAATTTAAGTAATTGAAATGATTTCAGATCAAATCACGATCTAAACCCGACGATAGACACTGAATATCTACTGGTATTTTGTTATTGTAAAAAAGAACAGTTTTTTTTAATGAAAAGCTGTTCTGTACTTGAGAATATTTACTGATTGGGTACGTACATTTATCTCTTTGTCACAGCGACAAAAAATGCGTGAAATTTTGCTTAGACGTTGGCAGGTGTACAGAAACGGACATAGGGTACCTTTCATCCCGAATAAAAGTACTGTTCCCGAAGAAAACAACAGTAACGTTCAAATGATAATAGATGGCGCCACGTGTCTTTCGAATCAGGATTAAATTAAATTATTCTAGAAATTTTTAGTAGTGTGTTAAGAGTTTAATTGTCAAATTCTAAATTGACGCGAGCGAAGTGGCGGGCAAAAGCTAGTGATCATTTGAAAGTAAACACTGATAACACTGTAGATACAAACCCGTACATGCTTTATCAGTCATGTTATCCTAATGATATTCAGAGGCAGCTACGTGTAAAAGCTTATCTATATGGGGACTATGTGGGAGCCACCCAATGATGTGATTCGCATAATACATTGAATAGCTCGTACCGAATTAGCTTGAATTATTGATTCACTGACGGATATTCGAAATCAACTAACTGAAATCTAATTTTAGGGTACAAACCTAATTTTAGCATTGCACACAGTCATTGTTTTTGACTATTAACATGATTAGACGAGCTTAACGCTGTTGCTGGCATTGTAACTGTCATATCTATGTATTTTAGATAAATAAATAGGCACGGTAAATACGGGTAATGGGAGCTCGTGGCTAAATAATGGCAGCCACTCGGGTCGATCTTTAGGTTAAGCCGTGCTTGCCTAGGTTGGTCTGTGGATGGGTGACCACACATTACATACCGAGTTTCCTCCGTGCCTCAGAAAGCAGGTTAAACCGTTGGTCCCGGCTGTCAATAGTAATTCAATGACAGTCGTTACAGGTAGTCAGTGGCCCCAAAGGCAGACAACCAATCTTACCAAGAGACATCGGCCTTACTAAAATAGAAGACTGGTGATTTACCAAGGGGTGTTGTATTACCCAGTATTAACGGGTTGTGGAGGTCAGATAGGCAGGTGATCCATGTAAAATACTGGTATTTAGCTGCCGGTTGGACGGAGAGAGCAGCGGTGGCCCAATAGTGGCGGCCCCGACTTACGAACAGTAAGTCGTGGGTTCAAACCCAGCCACGGCACTCCAAACGGTGAAGGAAAACATCGTGAGGAAACCGGCATGTCCTAGAACCAAAAATTAGAAGACATGTGACATCTACCAACCCGCACTGGGCCCGCGTGGTGGATTATAGCCCATTCCCTCACATGGAGAGGAGTCCTGTATCCCAGCAGTGGGAAAATTATAGGCTGATTATGATATATGCTATGGTTGGACTGGAAGCCGACCCCAACATAGTTGAGAAAAGGGTAGGCACATGATGAGGCAAGATACATTCACTTATAGCATTTTAGACAATGTTAACACGAAATTAAATATAACAACACAAATATTTTATTTTATGGTTTATTTCCACAAAACGGCACGGAAGTGACAAACATCGAAGGAGTCGAGTGCGTTATCTTCGACGGAGACACCATGGCTTGTCTGCGTGCCACTACTCTGTTTCTAACAAATCTTCGTACAGCAGGACAGGTGTTGATCTTGATTTATGTGTTTTTATTTTAGTAAAATTTACAAATTACTAGGTATCGTATTACCTAGTACTAACTGGATTGTGGAGGTCAGTTAGGTAGTCTGACTACTTCCCACACTTGCACCGGGGTCAGTTAGGCAGTCGCTCCATGTAAAATACTGGTATTCAGCTGCGTCTGGTTAGACTGGAAGCCGACCCTAACATACAAATTACAGAACCTACTTTAAAAAAGTTTTCATATTCCCGTAGAAATGTTTGACGTGTTTGCTTTTTCTAAACCCATAGAAAAACATTTAAATTCGAAATTGTATTTATATCGGTAAATTATCTGTATAAAATACTTTAAAAAATCACGAGATCACTTAGGTAGGGAACTACCCTTTAAAATGTTATCGGGACTGTACTACTCATCTATACTATTAAAAATTAAATTTAAAATTAAAATA
Source organism: Noctua janthina (assembly GCA_963576755.1). Classification (NCBI taxonomy): domain Eukaryota; kingdom Metazoa; phylum Arthropoda; class Insecta; order Lepidoptera; family Noctuidae; genus Noctua; species Noctua janthina. The sequence continues at coordinate 12,909,997 of OY755050.1, read as the reverse complement.
AAAAAACCATCGCAATAAAGAAAAGTGAACAAACATTTGAAAAGTCAATAAAATGGCTGAGCCGGTTTTGAAAAAAAAACTAATTTGTCTAATATACAATATACACATCATGCCCTTTCATTTGATACCCCACTTGGGTATATTTGAAAATATTAAATGATTCATCACCACTTTCATCCCCCATATCTAGTAAATGGCTGCACCGATTTTGATAAAACATATCTAATAACCTTTGCCAAGAAACTAGCTTTTAAATAAAAGTAACTGCACCCAAATCGGTTAACTCGTTTAAGAACTACGGTGCCAGAGTCAGACATATATACACATTGCGGTCAAACTTATAATACCCCTCTTTTTGCGTCGGGGGTTAAAAACAGCAATTACACAGCAAAACAGCAATTAGAGAAATCTTGACTCAAAACAGTTCACTTTTTTCTGGGTTAGAGGTAGGTGGAACTGTGGCTGTAGGTAAGATCAACCGATCCCCAAACCGAAGCCCAGTGGCATACCTCCGGAATGTCTTGATTGAATTTAACTTGAACCAATACTACCTACCGCATACTTCCAGCGGTATTCAATGACATTTGCGGGATTATTCTGATGTCTCATCGGACTCCCGTTTAATAAGGGGACTATTTTAGAACTAGGCTAGAAATAATAAGAAAAAAAAACATTTGTTTATGCTAAAACATGAGGCTTATCAGAAAAAAGCTAAGATATACGTATTAGTTTATATTATCTACACTAATACTGTGATAAAGAGGTAAAGTTTGTTTGTAAGTATGTATTTAGGGCTTAACCTCCGGAACTTATGATCGAATTCTAAAAATTCAGAAAGCTTCGTTATTTAAAGGCTATAAATTATATTTATATGATGCATATTAGCCGAGCTATCACAATTTTTGCGGACGGAGTCGCGGGCAAAGTGCTAGTTTTAATATATTTATTAGCTTAGTATGCACCTATTTATGTGTATCGGTTAATGTTGTCAAAATGGTATTTTTCTTATTTATTTAGTTGTACTCTTTCACAATGCTGTCCTATTAGACCCAAAGGTTGAATGGTGGAGAATGCCTTAAGCCAATAGTTGGCGAAACGAGACACAATTTATGAAGATCAAATGCCCTGTTACGAAACGGCACTGTTGTGATGGTATTTTGTTTGGTTGGCAAATCGGGAAACATACCCGACGGGATGTAGCATAGCATAATAGCATAGCATAATCAGCCTATTAATGTTCCCACTGTTGGGACCCAGGCCTCCCCTCTATGAGAGGGAATGGGCTATAATCCACCACGCGGGCCCGATGCGGGTGAGAGATGTCACATGTCTTTGAATTTTTGCTTCTAGGACTAGCCGGTTTCCTCACGATGTTTTTCTTTGCATAATAAAGACTTAATTGTCACAATAATTAATATGAAATTGGACACAAGATTTACCTAATAAGCCTTCAGGAAACGAGATGTCTTAACTTTTTTTCTTTTTTCTGTAGGTTTAGCCTTCGTGTAGTTATTGCAAGCAAAGGAAATTCAAAGGGTCTGTTATTCTTTCCTCTACAAATAAAAGTTTGTCTTTTTAATATAACAGGACTCGTTGCTCCCCTGGGGCAGTGGGACTGGCCTTTTACAAAATACACATTATTGTCATGTAAAATATTTTTGGTAAATTAACATAACTCGCCCGGGGCTTTTAATTTTATGGTTATATTGTTAATCAATCCCTAGTCGAGTACAAAATACCTTTTTAGACCCACGTAAAAGTTTTATATTGACAGGCTCCGCTCTTTATGTCCAATTTACATACATAAACTCACGCCTTTTCCACACGGGGTGGTCAGAGACTACAGAATGCCATTTTCTACGAACCTTACCGCAAATGACCTTTCTGAAGGACATGTTCAATTTTAATTTGCGATTTATGAAATATCATGATAAGGTAGAGATTATTTTAATAACTAAATGAAGACCTGTAGTCTACACTAGTACAAAAAAAAACTTTTTTGCAAAAAAAAAACCGACTTCAAAAACACAAAAAAGTGAAAAATAACTTTATCTTCAGAAGTCGGTGACCTTTGTTTGAACAGACAACCTGGCAGTAAACTGCGAATTTCAAAAAACGTAAGAAAATTTGATTTTCGCGAGCTGGATTATTGTGGAAGCGCCAGGGTACTGGCGCTTCCACCTCAAAAGAATAATCCTTCTAATATTATAAATGCGAAAGTTTGTGAGGATGGATGGATGTTTGTTACTCTTTCACGCAAAAACAATCGACCGGATTTGGATGAAATTTGGCACACGGATAGTTTATAACCTGAATTAACACAAAGAATACTTTTTATGCCGGTAGTACGATCCTGTAGGATAATTACCGAACTCCACGCGGGCGAAGCCGCGGGCATAAGCTGGTTGCTTCCATAAGCTTGAAGAGGTCAACTGCTCGTCAAGATAAATACCGCAATGAATTCTGTTGGATTGTCAAAATGATAGACAATACCATTGAAGGCTATTATTCAATTACCCAGCTGCATCCGTGCATAGAATTCTGTGAAAACGAGCTCTAATCAAAATGGCTTTGTGAATATTACGCAGAACATTGATGTAACATTTGCCTTTGGTGAACCGAATTATATCAACGTTATTAGATTACCACTGCAACCGATTATGTGGTCGTTAATCAGTAGTTTTTATGGGAAGAGATTGTTATATTCTGACTTTTGCGAGACTGGATCTTTGATATTCTTCAAGCCATATCCTAACCAGCACGATCAAGCGGCCATAGAGTTATTTTGAACGAATATTCGCGCATGACCTTTGGCTTTTCCGAAGAAATGACATTATTATGAATGCAACGATCTTGTTTGCACAACCGATTTCTTTGGTTATGATACGTGGTCCGTCCATAACGAAAGACTGTCGCAAGAATGCAACAGTTTGGGCCTACTTCATATAATTGTGTACTTGGGTATTATTAGTTCAAGTCTTTATTTCATTATTGCCTTATTCCAGCAAATTTCATTGTGTCTCTCTTTAGTTAGCACCATTTAATGATGTACTATTATTGTACTTGATAGCAACATCCATCATAATGTACTTATATTGATATACTTAACGGCTCCTGTAAGGGTCAGTTAAATTATTTCGCAAATACATATGAACAAATTAAAATGAGGAAAATGTCGTGAGGAAAGTTTTGAGTATGATTGTGGATGGGTATATGAGTAGAGGAAGACCAAATAACCGATAGATGGACTGTGTACAGAATGATATGGCAAGAAAGGAGGTGTCTGATGAGATGACGAGTAATAGAGGAGTATGGAAGGAGAAGACATGCTGCGCCGACCACAAATGAATTGGGATAAGGGCAAGAGAATGATGATATGGACAAATTAAACACCGCAAATGTTATTGAGTTGCCCGTAAAAGAGCAAACACGTTAAGTAATATGAAACTGTCCGGAAGAAATTCTAAATTGATGGTGAAAAACTCAACAAAATTCGTTTAGAAAAACCACACAGTTACTCAGGCAGACACCAAAAAGCAACCTTAATTTATAACATGTAGGTATAGACATAGATTAGCTGTGGGTTTGCTGAACGTCTCCTGTTTTGTATGTGACTGTTTCCACGCGCTGTAAACTTTTCCCAAGTTCGTCAGCCCAACGGAAAACTAGTTTTACCAACCTTCCAATGTAAAACTAAAGAAGTAGGATTTATGCGGGCATAGCATCCTGAATAATATTACGAGTGAGCCCCGCTATAATAGAAATTTATTACTCTCTGCCTATTCCACCTTAAAATTGTCCCAGGTTAAATGTCTCTGAGACTCCTGTACCTGACAGTTAAGTTTACAGAATGCTTCAGCATTGTATATCTTATTCAAATGCTGGATTTATATAGACCTAAAAGAACATTATTATAAAACTAACTTCACTAAGTATGTTAGAAAGAATCTGCAGTGTCAAGACAAATTCTGTCCCCGATTTAGCTTCACGAAATATATTGAGTAGTTAGTTCAAATATGTGTAAAATTTATGTAAATACATGTGATTCTAACGATTGGCGAATTGTTTGCGAACCCTCGTCCCTCGGGACTGCCAGCTAACAATGTGACGGGGAAAAATGAAAATAGTTGACACTGAATTTTCCGGCAAAATAAGAAACATCTCGTATTATTTGGCTGTCTTTGTTATCCGTGAAAGGGAATAAGAAACTGGCTTAGTTCCCTCGTAAGGGACACGTTTTGTTGAACATTTATTCAGTCAATTTTCGCATTATGAAAGCGGATAAATGGAAATGTGAATGAAGGTAGTAAAGGCAGTTGAATAAGAATTAATTTTGTACCGGAATCTTTGTTAGAAAAAATATTATGTTTTTATCATTACCACAAAGGTTAATGTTTTCTTAATAGCTTTAGTTTTCTCTTATATTCCGGTGGTTTCGTTTTCATTTCCATGCAGTGTATTCAACTTCTCTACCCACAAGCCGTTTCAGTTCTAACACTTGTGACATTTTACATTCAAGATTGTATAGTGGGGCTATCTATTGCCTCTACTAGCACATGCTGCATGGCACAGTTTGCTTTGCATACCGTTGAAGTAAATAGGTTACCTAGATGGACGTAGGTAGGTATGACATAGATGCATCTTTATTAAACTCCCAGCATATCGGAAGCTGTAATCGCCATACAGTGTCAGCTATAACACTTCTTGGATAAAAGTGTTAACGACATGAACTCTTGGTTTATATATCTGACGGACCAGATAACCCTGATGCTCGGCGTTAGTTCACGCTCGTAAAACTGTCTATGTGTGTGCAGCAAATACAGGGTGTGTTACGTAGATAAGGGTGAAGTGTATAAGAAGCGTTTCCGCGCGAGGGTGACTGGTCACGGGTGGGTGACCACCGGATTGTTTCGAACACCCATCCACGACGCGACGGCATCGCCCTCCACTATTAAAGTACACGGTACGTACGAGCATATCGCCCTATTGAGCTCGATATCGGTGCAATTTATTGCTCCGTTGGAACTCTCACACATTGTTTTGTGACCCTGGATTCACCTCATCGTAATGAACAATTATCTGCCACTAGTTAAAAGAGTGGTTTTTGTTTTTGTGAACTCAGAAATACAAATTCGAGAGCTGTAATCCAAAACAACGCAATGTCGAGATTCAACTTTTCTGGAATTGGATGTGAAACAGTCGGAGCATATCACACACCGCATCGAGTTTTTTTTTAGAACAACCTTTCCAATTTACCTGAAAAAAAAAGTGAAAAGGCACTCGGAAAAGTCAAGTATTCAATTCAATTCCATTCCAGGTTTCGCTGAATAAACGTACAATCAAAACCGGATGAAAAAATAGTGGCGTGCCGTAACAACAGTGGTTAGAAAGTTTTCTCGTCATCTAATATAAAAGTTTTGGAGGCTGGGGCTAAGTGAAAAACTACCGCGGAGGGGATTTCACGAAGCGTAGCTTTTGCGAAGCGAAAAACTTAGGCCGTAGTTCACTCAAAAAGTGGGGATATTGAATGTCGATTATTATAAATAAATATCGGAAGGCATACAAAAGAATCGAACGATTTATCTTTAGAACATGAGAAATGAATTCATGTATCATGAATCAGTAATATCGTTTGACGTGTTAGCTCAAGATATTTATAGTCATGGCCGTCCTAAAACGGTACAGACTAGAATACTAAAGATGGAGGCGTGACATCACATGACAATGTCATAATTAATTTGTAGTTATTTCAAACATTTTCATTAGGTCTTGGAACAGGATTTTCTTAAATAGAAAGTTAGTTTATACTCCTTACCTATTCATATCGCTGCTTACCAACACTGGTTATCTGAAGCGTGAAAATTGTGTGCGTTTTATAGTTCTACGTACAATCTCAATTTCCGTTTAATCAATAGGTATATTTATTTTCACCTCAGAGACCTCGAAACATTGTATCGACTGAGCAGAAGCTATACAAAATCTACGTCACGAAGAGCGGTTCCTTTACCATACACCATTATTGAAGTTATTACTAATCAGTTAATTACGACGCTTAACCATACATGGTGACACATCGAGCTAGATTTTACCACGATAAGCTGACCTCGTGAGTTACAGTTTTTCCGTGGAATGAGAGGTCAGTTTATTTTGGATATGTATAGCTTGTCGTTGTGCGTTCTGCTACGTTACCTCGCTCCAAGGGTAGGTAAGTGCTGAGCAATGAGCATCGGGAAGGCACATAGCGCCACTAAGATCATAATCTTCGTTTAAAGAAGCGGCATGTTTTCTCTTTCACTAAAGGCGTTCCCGGGGAGCATTCTTCTGTAATGTAACAGTTCCGATTCGAGCAGTACATCAGTGAGTGATGAGAACCGAGCATTAAAGTGCGCTACCCGTAACGATACAATTTGTAACAATCACTTGTTTCTATATAAGAATGAATCTTGGATTGTAACATTTCAGGCAAATGCTCCAGTGATAGCTCCTTATAGTATGACTTGACACTTTTAGAGTGCAGTTCATGGTTGCGTTACTTGTCAGGAAAATTTGCATCGATATGTCAAACTTGGTACATTTATTTTAGTTCGTTGTTTTCCCAGGCCATTGTCAGAAAGATATTAAAGTTTTTTTTGTAAAATAATCAGCCTGTAGTTATCTCATCTGCCGGGATTCGAACCTCCTTTCTAGGAGAATACTTGGGTCGAAAGCCACTTTGTTGGCCTAGTGCGGGTTGCCAGGACATGTCTGTATTCCTGTGAGAGCAAGGTAATTATTAAAATTGAACACCTTAAAGTGCCTGGATTCGAAGCCACAGCCTACTTATAACCCACAAGTCAGGACGACCACCAGCTCCAAAATTATGTCTTTTTCCATTTCACGCAGTACCTACTCACAGTTATTTCAGTACATTTGATCCTCAATACGAGAACTTTCTTGACAGTAATATCATTGATATTGAAGACATAAACATTTATACAATACAAAGGGATTTATCGATAACTTCGGTTTGATAGCCCGTAGTATATTGTGGTCTTACGAGCCGAATTGTATCGCCATTATCTGGAGAAACTGATACGAAAATTCTTAGCACAGTATTATATTTCTCAAGACCCCACACTGAAGATGACTTGAGAGCACTTTATCTTACGCGACATTTACTTTCCGAAACTATGCCCAAAGTTTCAAGTATGTGTACTTATTTTGCGGTAAAAGGCAACTTCTTTATGCCGCAAAATAAGTACACATACTACAACGGAACTTCACTATGAAGTGGTATTTTGTTATAGGCATAAGACTATAGTGATATTGGACCTTTCGATTGGCAATTTTTGCAGACCGAAATCTAAATTTGTATCCGGTTGATCGCTACAAGCTCGCCCCCTTTTCATGGGAGATAAACTTGTTTTGGCAAAATGTAAAAGTACAACTCGACTCGTTAGATAGATACGTTGTTTATTTTAATGTACCTTTTTACCTACCTTATGTCAAAACATGATTTGGCATGCTATTATTATGACGAAAAAATTAACTTACTTACTTACATACAAATAAATATACTTACTTACTAAACTGCGATAACTTTTTTTTTTTCGGATGGGAAATCATCAAATGACCCCCCACTCTGGGCTGAGCGGAAGGGAGTGTAAGACTTGTACTGACTAAAACCCATTCATGTTCCTTCTTTGCCCTTTGTGTTCCAGGGCCACGGTATCTCTTTCGAACAGTCCCGCAAAATTGCAATAACTTTAGAATTAGTAGAAAAGTAGACCTTATTATTATGTTTCCACAGTGCATGAAATAGTTTGTTATTACAAAACGAACAAAACGAAAATATAATCCCTTGATGTGAGAAAAGTATCTATTATTTTCCTTTTTCTAAAATACCACATTATGGTGGAGGCGCTGCGTCCGTTCGTTGCAAGCTCAGTTATTAGATACAGGGATTCCATTTTTACAAAACTCTTACAGATTTTACAAAGTTAAAATAAATGAGTATAGAACATCATAGAACTTCATTACAGAATTAGTTCCTAGATAATTCTACACTATAATTCGCGAATTTTCATTTAAACCCTGGACTGGAAATTTTGTTAAATGAATCACTAATTTTGAGCTTTGATATGTGTATGAATGTACCTCTAAATTTGCTAAAATAAACCATTGGATGAACAAGTAGGTAATTTAATAGTCAGGAAACAAGCGTGCAATGTATTTCGTGTGGCCTACAGTTTTGCGAGCACGTGTACCTACACGTGTGTTTTCATCATGGAACATTTGCATTAAACCTCTTATTATTTTACTGCATTAGTGGCCTATCAAATCGGCCTAAGGCCTTCAAATGAGAGGAAAAAGGCACAGCTTCAGCTTGGCTTCAGCTTAGTTTTCTCTTAGACAGATTACTCTATAATTTGTAGTTCTGATGATTCAGTTTCTTCGCTAAATCGGTTTTACGAAAAATATAATTTTTGCTGGGAACTACAGGGAGTTGTCCCCTATTTTATTGTTTGTGAGAAATGCCAATTCTCTGCGGTATGCTTAAGCATAGGGTGCTGGAATGCAGTATGAGTCTCAAACTGGCTAAACCAATGCTGTAGCCGTCTTGAGCTCATGATGAGGAAGCTCCAAAATTATAAGGAAAGCTTACCAAGGACTTTACTAAATATCAGAGTTGCTGTTTGTATAAAAAAACATGAGAATACAACACTCAATTAGTTTTTATAAGTGTTTCGTAGTCAACAAGGAAAGGAACCCTTATAGTTTCGCCATGTCCGTCTGTCTGTCCGCAGCTTAGCTCAAAGACTCTTAGTACTAGAATCCTCTAATTTGGCATGAATATACAGATTTGTTACGCCGACAAAGTGGTGTAATAAAATCTCGAAAAGTACTGTTTTACACATGAGAGAGATGCCTTTTTTTCTCTCGTACCCCATAATGTGGTATGTCGTTGGATAGGTCTTTAAAAAGATTGCGAGTTTGTTCAAATAATTTTTCGATTATGGGATTCTTTTGTGAAATGTTAAGCTTTAAAGTGCTATTTTTTGTAAGAGTCAAGTGTCCCCCCATCTACCAGCGGTTGTGTAAAAAAATTCACGGTCGTAGTATATACCTATAACGAAATTAAAAGGAAAAATATCCCAGCTAAGTAGGGTTGACAAGTAATAGTCGACCAACTTATAAAATGTACATGGATAACATATTTTCCTAAGCATAATGTATGGAAGCACAGTTTTTTCAACTGAAAATGTAAGTTCGTTTTTTATTATTACAATGAAAATCATAGTTCGGAGGAAAATCCGCATATTTTGATAAGCAACTACCGAACCCTACATTGTGCGTGGCCCGACACGCACTTGGCCGGTTTTTCTCCCAAGTAAACCCAACGTCAGCTCTTGTTGCGGCTTTTGTGACTACCTAAGTTTAAGTACACTGTAGTTTTACATTTTGGACTGTTTTTAACTTTTTTATGGAGTTTCTCTTGTTCGTAGTTAGTAGTTCCGCTAATAAGCTTTAGAAACTAACACAACAAAAAGCTATTCTGCCCTCGTAACTTCTTCTATCTTTCGTGTGGTTAGGGCCTAAACTGGTGTCAGAGTTCTTATGCCGCCCATGGGCCTCTGATTTGGCCTTGCATGCCGTAGAGAAATCTCTCAGGCGTGCTGGTTTTCTCACGATCTTTTCCTTCTTCGAAGCAAGACATAATTACACAATACGCACTTAAATCCGAAAAACCAGAGGTGCGTGTCTTGGGTTCGAACTCGAGAACTATGACGCCCCTCCTAAATGGAAACACAGTAAAACTTCAACACAGAATAGTAATTTCAGTTCCTGTGTTTACTTTTAGGAGTGCGGTGTTGTAGTTATATTTCTACAAGTTCACGGTTGTAATCTCCGAAGGGTTAGGTAGAACAATACACTCGCACATATACACATAACTTATAAAGTTGAATACAAGAGCGTCCATTGCATTACTAAGTCGAACTAATGAACCGATTGCCACCAGCCCAGCCCAGTCCAGTTAGAACGATGAAACCACATCACCATATAAAATCGATGTAATGTGGTGTGTGATTTGCGGTCATATTGTGCAACTCGAAGCCTCGTCCGCTATTCAGTATTCAACCATTTTATTATGTTATTTCGAGTTCTTTCGATGTTATTTTAGCAAATTAGGTAGATAGTTTCATGGCTTACTATTGGGAGTCTGGTCATGTTATTGCTGGATGGAGCTGGATTTGAAATTAATTAAGGACCAAAAATAAATTTTCTAGTGCGGCTTTATTTATCATGTCTAAATCAAATGTTTGGATTAAAACATCCATGGAAGTGGGTAAACTTAAACTAACTCATTTAAGTACAGCTATACAAAAATTCAGTACATCGTGAAGAGTAAGACTTCACAGCAAGTAACGACATACTTACATAAAGATTTCGGAGCAAAGTGTTGTTGGATTGCATTGTAAGTAGACACAAAGTAAACCCTCATGAAAATTGTTCCAGAACGTTCTTCCAATTAAATAATCATAACATCAGGTAATTCTGATTAATTAATTCATTAATCCTGTAATTCCCCGAAACATTAGGTACGAAAACCATGCTACATTCACATTTTTCAAGCCAGGTTTAAGCCTCATGTAAAAGAAGGCAAGCCTTTGCAAGCAACCGATCACAAATGCTAACTAAAGAGGGCCTTATATTTATATCAAAATAAATAGAAACACATAAATAAGAAAAGAAATCCAAGACCCGGTCTCAGCAATTAACGCTAGAGTCAAAGTATTTTCGGCTGCAACCGATTGAATATTTAAAACTGCCAGAAAGCTTTCCACTTCGAGCTTTCTGTTCTTAAAAACTGAAACGAAGAAAACCTTTTATTTAAGTTTAGAATTTTTGTCACTGTTTTAAGCTATCACGGTTTACAATTAAACTTATACTGTCACTTACGGGATGTCTTCCAAAAGAGGGTAGATAGATTTAACTGATTTTCCATCCACCCGCATTCTCCAGTCAACCTGCGATCATGGCGCTTGCAACAGCGCCGATTTATTGGGAGCTCATAATAATGAAAAATCACGGAAGATATCCCGTAAGTGACAGTATAAGTTTAAAATTTGAATGACTTCGGGAAAGACTTACGTGTTTTTCCCGAATAAAGTCGCTAAAATGTTATACTTTACTTACAATCGTGGAACCGGATTTTCTCAAACAGAACAGGATTAGAACAGGATTTTCTCAAATAGTAATGACACGATAGACACGATGTTCGCTAATCTCCGAAACTACCGAAACGATTTCAATAAAATTTTGTGAATGTATATGGCTGGTTCTAGCTTGAAAGGGAGGATAGTTTTGGACCCAATAAGTAGCGCTGTTGTTAATTTTCAACCGTGCGAAGCCGGGGTGGGTTCACTTCCAAAAGAAAACCTTTAACAGAACAGCAGTCAGCCCTTCTAAAGTACTGTATTTATTCATTTTATATGATAGTCAAAGAAAGAAAGAAAGAAAAAATATTTATTTGCCGCAGGGACATGACGTGCATGCAAACAATATCATCTGCCTAGCCTTTTCCCAACTATGTTGAGGTCGGCTTCCAGTCTAACCGGATGCAGCAGAATAGCAGTATTTTACACGGAGCGAGTGCCTATCTGACCTCCACAACCCAGTTAGTACTGGGTAATACGATACCCCTTGGTAAGACTGGTTGTCACTTTTTGGGCCACTGACTACCTGTAACGACTGACAAAGATCTACAGATGACAGCCGGGACCAACGGCTTAACGTGCTTTCCGAGTCACGAAGGAAACTCGGTATGTAATGGGCGGTCACCTATCCACAGACCAACCTAGGTAAGCACGGCTTAACATAAAGTACGACCCGAGCGGCTGTTATTATTTAGCCACGAGCTCCTCTATTGCATACAAACAAAATAACAAAAAAAAAGAAAAAAAAAGAGAGAAAAATAAAATAAGAGTCTGGATAGTCCTCGACATGATTGTTAGTACAACTTTTAAACAGTTTTTAATTGACGAAATTCACGATTTTCTTTCTGAAATTGTTATGTCGAGGAAAAGGGCCGCTTGGTGACTAACCCGTCCCGAGTTATTTTGTATGAAACATCCTTGTTGTTAATTACATACACATAACGTGATACCTGTTTTCCCGAAGGGATATAGAGGTAAACGAATATTCCTTGGCTGTTACTGTGAAATTCCTGTTGGTAACCAAAAATACTACATGGAGCTACATCTGCCAACAAACTGCTTTACAGTTTGGTAGAAGTAAATTTTTTTTTGTAATTGGAGGTTACCACGAATAAACGCTTTTTCATTTTTTTTTCATTTTGATCTCTTGCTCAATGGTAGTACAGACAGAGTCCAGCGTTATTTGACCCCTCGTACAAAGAAGAAGAGGGGATGTGGAGTGAGAAGCGGGGTCAGCTAATAATGGGCACTGACTGTACTACCGACCTCTAGACCAACAACACAGCTTGATTTTTTTTCTTTTCTTTTTTAATGATAATAGAGATTCTTATATTATAATACATTCTCGTGGAGCTCGTGAGTAAATTACATCAGCCACTCGGGGTGATCTTTAGGTTAAGCCGTGCTTGCCTAGGTTGGTCTGTGGATGGGTGACCACCAATTACATTCTGACTTTCCTCCGTGTTTCGGAAAGCACGTTAAGGCGTTGGTCCCGTCTGTCATTTACAGATGTTTGACACAGGCAGTCAGTGACCCAAAAGTCTGACAACCGGTCTTATCAAGGGTTTCGTATTACCCAGTACTAATTGGGTTGTGGACGTCCGATAAGCAGTCACTCCATGTAAAATACTGGTATTCAGCTGCAGCCGGTTAGACTTGAAGCCGACCCCAACATAGTTGGGAAAAGACTGTGCAGATGATGTTATAACATACATTCTAACATTCATTAATAACACTGCTAGAGTACAGCAGATTAAAGATTTCAACGTTTGCAAAGGAATATAATTCGCTCCAGCATAAACACAGGTGAACTAGCAGCGGTAAATGGAACAAGTCGACAATAACTTTTAGCCGTAGTATCGATGCAAAATCGTTTTTCAATAATGTCGCTATCTATCATGTGGATAAATTGACCAATCTGTCACTTTCCACGCTCTCTCGGTTTTCACTAGGCATATGAACAAAAGTATAATGTTCAACGTGTATATAATTATGTAGATACATACAATATTTTCTCTCTTACACCAGGAAAATATAAAATCTATTCAAAATACTCCTCCAACGGATAATAATCCAAGGATAGAAGGTAAAAATATTTATTTTTCTCATGGGAATAATCTAGAGGATTCAGAACGCGTGCCAGATAATTTACGAGTGCCTTACCTCCGCTGGCTACCTACTGAAATTTGTAAACTTCGCTCAGAAACAATTTGTTTCAAAAATCCAATTTACAAGGTCCTTATTTACAAACAACAATTGGGAAGCTCAAAGGTAAAAATTTACAAAAAAAAATAAAACAACCCCGATCACTGTAAAGTGCTATCTGAATTCGTAATGCAAACTTTTCTGTTTACGGACAATTGTTGTATTTGCTTTAAGTCAATATTAAGAGGCAAAAGCCTTTGTACCATTTAAAAAATAGTTAGCGCTCAGAGAATAAATTCGTGCACAATTTTTCATGTGTAGTATTTTAACGAGCGAAAATAAATTCAAATTAAAGGTAAAACAAAAAATACTGAATATATACTGAAATGTTTAGTGGACGACGAGCAGTGGGCGAATACAAATGTTTAAAATGGTGACTTGAAAATATAAATTTGAGTTACTGGTTGATCAATACGATCAGTGATATTTCAAGGACTCAGTAAAAAACTAATACAAGCTTATTAACTACTATATTGAAGATAAGGCATAGTCCACGTAGGCACGGGCGTAGTCCAGCTGGGCAGCGCTCCTATTGCTGTTTGCAGGGTTTAAAGAAACCTAACACGAAAAAGTCCCGACCTCGCTTCGCTCGCTCTTGCTTCCTATGCTCTCCTTGCCGCAATGACAGGATAGTTACTTACTTGGTATAATAGTTGCGCATTCAGTACATTAGTCGTCATAAAATTTTTATTTGCCCGGTTAATTATTTCCCATTTAACACAATTAACATTTTTTTGATGACCCAAATTTTAAGACAGATGGCCATAATACTTCGAAGTTACCTGTAGTTAGATTAACACTTTAACATTTATATGTAGAAATCAGTTTTCTTTACCAAAAAATAGCAATCAAAACACTTTTATACCTCACGTTTTCAGAAATAAAAGTGTCTTGCATAAACAGTCATAAATACTTCAATTCCACGGTATACGAGTAGTTATAGATGCAATCGTCACAATAAGATGGGTCAATTAATTTGGGTACCCGTATTGGTACAAATACTTTGGGGAATATTGTGTACATTTCCACCAGTACAGCCTTTATAATATTTCAGGAGGTTCAGTCTTATTTACTGCATGAATTGCTTGTACATCATGTGTGAAATTGAGGCATCAATAGGCAGTAGGTAATCGAACAGCGATCGCCAGTCTACCATAAACAGCCATAACTAATAATCAACATCGCAAAATAAAAAAGTCCGTTACACAAAAATCGCAATCGTAAAAAATCTATTTACTAAAAAGAGATCTCATTTCAGCTCTGAAATTGTTTTTATATTGAACGTTTCAATATAACAGAAATTCTGATTACTCGCGAACAACGTCTAACCTACTCTTGTAATAATCTCTCTGAAAAATGAGAAAGGTAAATCAGTTAGAAATATTCGCCTATAGGCTAGTCTAAGTATTACACAGCTACCTGAAAAGATAAATGTGAGACGTTCGTGATTTTATAAGTAAAAGAAAAAGGTTTATCCATACACTTCAGTAATGCGGTCGTAAGAAACTTGTGAGTTTTGTAAAAGTTTCGTAAGTCCCTCTAACCGTGAACTGTAGGAAGCACTAAGTTCAACAGATTCGTCGGACGCGTTCTTGTAAGCGCAATTCAATGAATAGGCTCTTTGTGTCTGCCTTATTGTGTTGCCTCTCTTCAATGGAAAGTCTCCACAGAGCTGAGAACCTCTTTACACAAGACCAAAATGCTATACATCCGATGTTTTATCATACCTAGTTACCTACATCTATTGTCATCTTATGTAAACTACTCGTAGATAAGAACCTGGTACAGTACGTGACCACCGCTTTTTATTAAATTTTTGATAGGGGAATATTGGTAGCAACCGAAGTGAGATTGTATCGAGATAACCTTTTGTCGTGTAAAGAAGACATAGAGAGGCAAGGGAACAACTCGGTAAAGCCAGGGTAATCCTGTCTTAGGAAGCCGCTGCGGCGGCGTCCGACCGGATCCGGATACGTTACCTCCTTACAAAGTGTAAGTCACTGTAGTTAGTTGAAGAATGTTGCCAGAACAGAAATAGACGCTTTGTTTATTGTTTTCATCTTGTTTGATACCCGAAAAAGCGTAGGAAGTTCCAAACTTCCTACGCGTTTTAGGGTAAAACTAGAATGTATTTGTAAAACAATTAACGTAATTGTACTACAAATACACTCTTCTTTTGTGAACATAAATAATGGAATTATTTTCAGAAGCAGGTGGGAGTCATAAGACAATAGTATGAATCAAATATTTTATTTCCTTAACTGCAACTATATCGTGGTAAGTTAAAGAATTCGTTACGCCAGATATCTCGTTTCTTTTTGTTGAGATTCTTCAAATGTTTACCCAATCTTGTTATACCCCTTTTATATATTTATTGCTTCCAAATTAAATAAAGTTCAACTCATGGATTCTGGTATTTCATATTCTTTGTGTTTTGGTGTTGAGTTCAACATGACATATACACCTACATGTATATTGAATACATTAATTAGACCCACGCCTACCAGCGAAAAAGTTACCTAAAAAACATTTTTAGACTGTCGGATGCTAAAATGGTAAAAGGGTATCGACGCCTACAATAATTTTGCTCTACAATTGATCAAAATTGCCCGATCGTCACAAATAACAAAGGTGCTCATTGGACCAGCAGAAATTTATTGTTCTCTATTCAGAATTTCAGGCAAACCTAAAACAAAATTTTGCAACTCGTTGGAGTTGAAATATTAAGTATCCTGGCTGACGATCCAGTTTTATATACACTCAGTGTAGTTAACATGATGTGTGCCGATGGAACTTCCCATTAACTTACATGGCGTACTGCTTACTAGTCTTACTACGTATTTATCACCTTTAAGGCTCACTGTTACTACTTCTGTGAGAAACTTTGCGCATTCAAGATTTTAGCTGAACGCACCGGCTTAGGCTGTACGATGTCTGTCAGTGAATTTAAGATTTAAGTAGATAGTTTTTTTTTTTTCATTTTTTTATCTTTTTATTAGCCTGTACTGTCCCACTGCTGGGCAAAGGCCTCCCCCAATTCCTTCAATTTTTTTTTTCATTACTTTTATAACTGTACGAGTTTTGTTTTTACGATGGGACACCTTCAGCACTGTTACTTATCAATGTCATAAAAAAATTCGGACAATAATAGCGCTCAGCTCATGAGAATTTCTGAACTTAAACTTTATTTTTACTGTTTGATGACGATACAGAAGCGGTCATAAATGGTTAAATTCCAATGATTATTTAGTGCTGATTTCGCTTAAGTGGCTTTACTACAAATTCTACACGTCGGCTAAAGCAGGGGTTTTGCTGTTATGATAGAATTTTGATTAAAGTATATTCAAGTATGTAAGCGGAATACTTGAATTACCTACATATAACACGGTATAATTGTGTGTGCAATGCTCTTATTAGCACTGTTTTTAAAGATAGTGGAAATGTAAAAAGAAGAAAATAATAAATAGAATTTAAAAAATTCAAGTAGGTCTATCCACATTATCACTTAGTCATGTGCGAATGCTTTTATTAATTTACAGGTATGGTCTGGCCATCGTGACATTTAGGGTCCCTGTAAAGTTAAGTCCCAACATAAATAGGGTCCGAATGCCTCTTTGAATATGAAAGGTATCCATCGTCGTCTATTACCATTCCAATTTTAGTGAATTTCGCTACTGTGAAAATTTTATTCATATGTTTATGCAATGCATAATTTAATAAATGATGAATATGTAAATTTTTAAAGTCAATTCATGAATTGTGTGCTCTATTTATAAAATGTAATAACCTTTATTTTATTGTGAACCGCTTTTAGAACCTTTCACTGTAGTAAAATGAAAAAAGGTACAGTTTTATTTCGATGACAGATATTTGCAAACATACTTATTTTTTATTTCGGAAACCGAATTTGAGTTGATTGTAATAACGTGTGAGTGCACGATTTAACATATTGCCTTATTACCAGAAGAGCAATCCATGAAATTTTAAAACGTATTGAAAGCATGACATGAAAAATGTAGGTGCCAATATTTTTACTTTTAAAATTCAGGATGTTTCCATTGAATGAAATATATTTTCAACGACAGACGCATTTCGTTGATATATTGGTAGTATTTCCACGATTTATATTCAGCATTTTAAAACTTTGGTATTATCCATTAGTACCGCTGAATATTTCACAACTTTTCGAGGACGGTCCAGTGTCCATCACTTTCTATCAATAGCTGGAACCGGGTCATCATTTCAGTTTTCAACGTTGCTGTCACATCCATCAACATACAAGGCAGGTTTTCAAGCGCATTAAATAATTAATTCTCTTTTTCTTAGTTAAACTTCATTATTGAAAATTCGCGTTTAAAACATACTTATTACAGTAATATTCTCAGTGCCTAATAAATTGGCTTTTCATGAAACCAGCTCAAAAGCTTTTTCATCGTTCACTTTCACAGAAGCAATCATTTCTGGCAAATCAGGCTTTTAAGTTAAACGCGGAATACTAAGTATCTACCTCATGAGTGCGCTGGTTAATTAATTTTCTTTGAAAGCCAATATGGCTGCAGTGAGTTTAAAAATATTATTATTTTAATAGACTCTTGTACATACGGCGACACATCAAGCTTTACATATCCGATATAACCCGACCTCGCGTTGCGTGAGGTTCCCGTACAATGAGAGTTCAGCTTAATTTGGATTTGCATAGCATGATTGATCGTCGAGCGTACGTATATTTTTTTCGTTTGTGTTTTATATATTAATTGGCTTTTACGAAATAATTGTATGATTTAGTGGGAATATTTGTAGTAAGATTGACGTTAATCTCTAAGTTATGAACACTAAGAGATCTAAAAGTATAGAGGGTTCCTCTTAAAACTTTGGTTTAAAAGTGCTAGAGCTTTTAAGCACTTCAGCAACATTTCCAAGTTTTTCAAGTGAGCTTCCTTATTTTGATATCTTCATTCAAGATAAATAGTGTGTATAATCTACACTTTCTATCCATTAGTATACCTTATAACTAGAAAATAGTTACTTGTTAAATAAATTATGATTTAGCTTACTTCATTTTAGAGATTTGAGTAACGGTAATTTCCTCATCCCCCTCAGAAAATGGGATCTAGAGCTACAGCTAGATAACAATACGTTTGTCATCGTCTATTGAATTTCAGCACTCAGTACCCTTCTTTTTCTTTTGAATCAAATCAAAAGCAGTGTGTAGGGACTTGGGAGTCATGACATGAGATTCAGCTTGTTGTCCACCAGTATCTATTTGCCGCAATGCGCTACAGCGGCTGGATTGTAACGATACCTTGTTCTGTTCCACAACACACCCGAGCTTTTTGCGAACGATGACCGCTAACTCCTTGATAGAACGTGCATTATGCACGACACGATTTTGACACACGCATAACACGACAGCTGAATCGGCGGGGTGATGCCAATTTGTCATGAAATTCAAGAATTTTCGTGAACTTTCAGCATTCCATTTTGTAATATGTCACGGCAGCTGTTTCATACGATAGTTTTGTGGTTAATATCTCCAATAACGTGTTGAGGCCGGCAAAACGGCGTCAGTCTATTACCAAATATTTGTAAAATACTTATTACTACACGCTTCCTAAATATAGGTAACTTACATGCGCTGGAAATAAGGTACATCGACAAGTTTCAAACTCGAAAATGCAAAATAAAGACAGTAACATTCTATCTGCGTTCTTATTATTGGCATTATTCATATATAATATCATAAAAAACACTATCAAAGTCTTGACAAATATTACTAAAAACTATGTTGCAACTTGCAACATAACACTTTGATCGTAAACCCAAGTTTCATCATTTAGATTAAAAAGTTGCATTCAGCCTAATCGATACTCGCAATATAATCAAGTTTGGAACAAAAGAGTTATTGAGACGGAATAAAAACTCTTTAGTATAATTTCAATTAATTATTTAATTTTGATAACTTTCCGTTGAACTAGCAGCAAGACAACATGACAAGAAATAGTCTCACAGAAAATGGATTGATTTTCAACTGTACCTACTACGGACGGACAGTAGCTATGGCTAAATTCGTAACGATTTATTTTGTTTCAAAATTTAAATTAAGAATGTGCTCGCGATTCACATTTATAAAGTATTTTAATTTACTACATCATTTATTGTGAATTTTGGTTTGTAATATCTGAAGGTTGGATATAGAATGCCCAGGATCTTGGTAGGCATAGTAAATTGGTCGGTTGGGTTATTGTGTTAAGTTGGGACCATCTTTTTTTTTTGTTTAGCACCTTTTTTTCTTTCCCATTGTATGGCAAAGGCTTCCCCATTCCTTTTCAACTCTTTCGGTGTTTTGCCTTCTCTAGCCAATCAGTCAAGAACGAGTCGAATGTCACGCCAGGCATGCCTCGAACGACCAGCGAGAAAATTACTGTCCTTTAAAATGGCAATAGAGAAAAAAAAGTCATAAACTAAAACAAAAAGATAATTTTTGCGTGTGAGGTATCAAATGAAAGGGCTTAAGAAGCACATTTAAAAAATGTATTACATACATATTGTTAGCTGTTGCTTGCGGCTTTGCTTGCATGCACCCGATAATAAGGAATAACTTTTAAAACTCACGCCTCATTCATTACTTTCTATGCTTTTTTTTTTACAAATACAGTGTGTAACTGTATTAGGAATACGTATTTTTGAAGGACGTTATATATAGTAATAAAAACAAAACTTGTGTGATAATCATGTAATATGCTTGCTTTTTCTATGTAGCCTACTGAAAAATGCTCATGACCCACGACCTCTTGAGGAATTGAAAAGGTTACGAAGGCTTTCCAAAAATACATACAATATACCTGTGTGTAAGTACTTTTGTACAATGAAGCCTTAACAAAAAAAAGTAAAGCGGCTCTGCAAATACTATATCACGAAATTATGACACCAAAATTTTTATATATTTTTTTACCTTATTTTAATCTTTATTTAGTAGAGTAAACTAACTATTTAAATTATTAATTAAAAATTATTAAATAAACTAACAACAAACTATAAAAGGAAATAAAACAAAAAATAAAAGTTATTTTTATGTTTAAGTAAACAATGGGGTTTTTGTTGCATGGGTTTTGTTATATGCGAGTCTGCTTTACCACAAAAGTACTGAATTTTTAATCGTTTTGCGGAGTAACTTCGCGTTGCAATTTTTCTGGCACTTCTAAGGTTCAATTTAACTTAATTACTTTTCTGTTCAATAAAAAAAAGAAACAACAGCGAAATCTAAAGCGAACACCGCATTTTTTATTTAAATAAGTTTCGATTTAATGTTAACTAAACTTGGATTGTACAACTTTTAAATTTTTCAACAAGGACACTTGAAAATGGTCAATCTTCCAGAAGATCGATTCGTGGCTATACGATCTACCGATTTTTTGAATCGATTAAACAGGATTCGATCTTCACCCAGATCGAATCGTATGCGCCTATAAGATCATTTGAAAAAATCGTATTAACTAAAACCTAAACGTCAACCGAACGAAACTAAAACAAAGTATGATTATTGCTGTTTAGCAGTATGTAGTTACAGAATTATAGTCATTAAAATCACCAATGCATGCAACCCTCTAAGTTCATTTAACCCCATTCAATGACTTCTTTATTGAATGGGGTAAATGAATGTACATAAGTGTTACTTGCGCGAATCACCGTTTCATCAACAAACAACCTAACACTCACCTGCAAATTGCAAAAAACGTAAGAAATTTTAATTTCGCGGTCTAACTTGGCGCTCCCACCTTTAGGAGAATAAGTTAAAATAAATAATTTTGCATGAATACTTCGCTTTTCATTATTTTATAAAATTACGATACGATCTTCCGAGATCGAGTAAGATCGATTCAATATAATATGATAAAGATCGTGAATCGTTTCACGAGGTTACGATCCAGAAGATCGATTCAAAGAAAAAAATCGTACATCCCTAACGCCCACGCAGAAAGGTACTATTAAATATTCGCGGGTGACTACTACGTTTCCAATGCCGTTTCACCTCCATTTATTATTCCTCCTCTAACCTTAAAGTAATCTGTTACGTTAGCGTCAATCCCGCGGTCTATTTCGCCCACGTCCTTACTATCTGTTAAACAGTTTAAAATTTGCAGTTTGTCTTACCTTAGCTTGGAAAGTGATACCGTAGGTGAAGGCTTCGTCGGGATGCAACGGGATCCGGGTGTCATATTCATCGTTTGGCACGAGGTTGTACTGCTTTGAGGAAGGCATCTTTCTACCCCACTTTAAGATCTTCATCGGCACACGCTTCCAGGTCCTGGCCTTGAGTACCACTCGGAAGTAACGGGTCTTGTAGCCTCTCCTAAACATTTAGGACGTTTAATGCGCCGCCACCATTGTAAACTGTGCCCGAACGAGAATGAAGTCGCGTCACCTAAAACAAAAGATTCGTGGTTAAAGCAAGACAAATAATTAAAAATATACAATATTCATCTTTATATATCCTTAAATAGTTTGGGTCAAAAACATAGCTAAGAGAGCTGCAGAACACATCCTGGCTTATTGTCGTAATGTTACAAGAAAAGCCGCCGTCAAAAGTAGGTACCATTTGTAAGCGAGTTCTAACAAAATCAACTGCGAAATCACGTTGACATAACACAGTAACACACGTACTACTAATCGCTTTGTGTTTTTTCACAAAGCTACTACCTAATGGCC
Organism: Noctua janthina; assembly: GCA_963576755.1. Lineage (NCBI taxonomy): Eukaryota > Metazoa > Arthropoda > Insecta > Lepidoptera > Noctuidae > Noctua > Noctua janthina. Next base: position 12,887,888 of record OY755050.1, on the reverse strand, counting down.
ACTATTAGGGTCAACGATGTGGACGAGGTTCCAGCGAGCCAATCAATGCTAAATGACGACTGGGACCACTTCACCAATTCAGCCCCTCAGCAAACTTCAAGTTGCGTCACCACACTCCACACGGTTCTGTATGGCTGTATGGACACAAATATACAATATTTGCACGACTAATCCGCCATTGACAGTAGACAGAGAATGGAATGTAATCACCGAACCAACCTGGAATGCTGGTTAACAATTCCAACAAATCAACGGCAGCACCCAATTACTTGTATGCTATCTAGCTAGCTGACTATTGAAAGGCTAACGAAGTGTGACGACATTGTTCGCTAGTTATGATTAGGGCTCGCTCTTATGGATAAACACTGCTTAGTCACCTGAACGTGGTCATTGCGCTGCAGAGGAAACTGCACTATACTGCACAACTACGATTATAGACCGTTTTGATAATTAGTTGAGTCTTTTTTGAAGAACATTTCATCTACAGTTTAAAAATTACTAACGGCAGTACCAACAAAACACAATAATATAATGTACCTACCTATTTTTTTTTTTGTGAAACTAATTTGTAGCAGGTGACATAAAATTTAAATAAAAATTTTGCTTCGAGAAAAGTGCTGTCTCATCCAGAACGAAGATAATAGAAAGAATAATATTTTATATAATCTGTAAATAATGTTAATTTTAAATATTCCGTCCATCAATTCAAGCCGAGAGTTTTTGGGATGAGTTTGTAATTCGCATTGGACGAACTTGTGGGGTGGGCAGAGTGAAAACATATATTTCGGTGGTTTGAATAATATTAGCCCATTACTCAATCTAAAGTTTAATTAGCACCAGTTAATTAGATTAATTAATCGTGATTACACGGAATATTTTTTTAACTAACAATGCTGTGATAAGTGATGATTTCCAATCAGCGGGAAATTTCGCGATTAGAAAGCTTCAACATCCTTTAGTATAGTTACTAAATCTCATTATGTAAGTTATTTTCTAACATAATATCTTAATGCTTGGACGGCAAAAAAACACCGCAAAAAGCTTTGTCAGTCTTCGTATGGAAAAATTTTGCGAAATTATTTCGTCATTATGAACCTGCAATGTCAATTAAAACAGACTAACAAGCTTATAGTAAACAAACATTTTCAAAAACTAACTTTTAATTTTAAATAGCTGTGACGTAATTTTTTTGTATTCTTCTGAGCAAACCCTTTTAATTGATAGGTACCATCATGGGCAAGAGAATGATGATCATGGGGGTGCATAAAAAATAACTAGTCCGCCATCTTTGCGTGTCCGTCATATGGATTTAAATTGACATAACTGTTTTAAAATTTGGTTTTACGATTTGACTTAAACTAACACAAACATTGCAAGTTAAATAAAAGCTCGTAAAAATGACACTGTTCGCGACGATTGTAATTAAAGGCGAGACACCCCGAAAACCAGCCCTAAACCACTAAACTTTCTCAGTGTTCCTAATAATTGTCAATTACATCTAAAACAGCGAAAGATAGGTCCTTAATTGTGCCATCCGCGCGTCAATAAATTGAAGTTGTTACCAAGCTAAGTGTCGAACATTTAACCGACCGGAACGATCGGGAAGTTACAGCCAGCGTCTTAATTATGGCACAGAATAATAATTAGTTTAGCTTCGGTTTGCTATTTCTAAATTGAGTCCCGACTATCACGAGTGTGAAGGCAAGTCAGATACATTTATTGGAGAGGTGATCGTAACTAGTGGGTAGTATTTCGAATGTTTTGCAAAATTTAGTACCTTCGAATATATGTGTTGACTTTAAGTGGGACTTCAACTCAAATGGGATTCTGCATCGACAACAGTTTGGTTTCACGAAGGGTAGGTCGACAACGGACGCGAAAGTAAAACTCATCAGTCACATTTTGGAATCTTGGGAGAAGTCCCAGGATGCCATTGGCATATTCAGTGATCTCTCAAAAGCGTTTGACTGCTTCGACAACAACACACTAACCTGTAAAGTACACCATTACGGAATTCGTGGACAAGCTGCTGATCTTGTTCTTTCCTATTTATCTAACAGGCAGCAAAAAGTAAATGTAGATGGGGCGACGTCCTCCGGGCCCCTAGTCAAGATGGGCGTGCCCCAAGGTTCAATTCGCGGTCCTTTCCTATTTCTTGTTTATATTAATGATGTTCCTTATATGATAGCCAAATTATCTGAAGTAATTCTATTTGCTGATTCTGCTTCACAATTTTTTTTTAAATATATAGGAAAGATACGAATGAAATGTCTTATCAACGAAAGTCTAACTGTTCTCTCGAACTTGTTCGCAGCTAACAATCTTTTACTGAATGCGAACAAAACAAAATGCCTGAAGTTCTCTTTACCGATTGTACCACAACGGGATCTAAATTTAAATCTTGACGGCAAAAACTTGATGTTATTGCGGAAACTGTCTTCTTAGGTATTACTATCGATTCAAAATTGCAGTAGGACGCGCACATAAGAACTCTATTGTGTAGGTTAAGCTCAGCTGCATACGCAGTAAGAAAAATTAGGCAGTTAACTGATGTGGCTACCGCTAGGCTAGTATACTATGCTTATTTCCACAGTATTATGTCTTATGGCACTCTGCTTTGGGGATCACCATACTTAAGTACAAATGCTGTAACCATGGTAATGTTGTAATACCAAAAATGATTTGAAAACAGTAGCCATAGAGTTTCTTGCCGGTTCTTCTCCATAAGTAACGACCAACCTGAACCGTGCACCGTTTTGTCGACGTTTTATAAGTGCCCATCTAGGTCAATGTGAAATAAAATATTTTGATTTTGATTTTAGTTTTGAGATTTAAGCTAGGGTAAGGAAAAACGTTGGGATTGTGCCTTAAGAACCAATAAACTGTAATTAAGGTTTGGCTTAGTGGTTTGGGAAAAGTAGTCCACCACTACGCTTGATTGCACTTTGCTGAAAACACAAAAAACTTTTGAAGTTTATGCTCTTACTTAGTTTCAAACTTAGACGTGCTGGTGAAGGAATACGTCGTAAGAAAACTTACCTTCTTACAAAAGTGCATCTAAGTATGCAGACTAGTACTAACCAACTCACGTGAACTTTTTCATAGTGCATATTTTTCAACATGTTTAGGTACTGTCGATATTTTCATCAAACAACACCCACCGAAATTCAAAACTTTAGTTTTCAAGGAAACTTGAAAGAATTTTATTTATTTCACTGTTTCGGGTATAACGTTATTGTTATTATTTATGGTAAGTCATCATCATCTTCCTGCCCTTGTCCCTACTTGGGGTCGGCGCAACACGTTTTCTTCTTCCATTCTCCCCTGTCAGACGTCAAGCCATCATTTACTCCCTTCTCTTTCATATCATTCCTCACACAATCCATCAACATTCATGTTCATCACTCTTTCACCATAATACATTTTAGTCACCATAATACCATAAGTCTATCACCATCACCATCATAATCTTTGCAAAATTAAAAAGGTATCATATTTTTTTTCTTCAATGAGGCAACGTTTGTCCGCTTACAAAAACTATCATTTTTTTTTTGCAGATAATCTAATATAGCATCTTCTAGGTGCCAATCTTTTGGGCAAGTGTCAGAATGATAGCGAAGTAGACTGGAGAAGTACTTAGGTAGGTACTACAGCGTCAAAAATCCTGCGTATAAATCATAGCCGGTTTTAGTTGCTGTCTTGGTGCCATCAAAAATGAAACACATGAACTGAGTTCCGCTCGAAATGATCGCGTTTATATTCATGGGTGCAGACCTCCCTTACCTAAACTTTTATTTTTGGAAATTTGTTTAGTTAGTAATTAAACTTAATATTTAATAACATAGACAGACTACCTTTGGGTGATGCAGAGACAAACAGTGGTAATATCTACTGCAAACAGTTAATTGTATAATAATTTACTATTCTTTGTTCATTTCTATTATTTTCCTCTGTACAAATAATAATAAAGGTAGCATATCGATAAACAAGACTCGCTGTAAATCAGTTGAGTCCAGTCGTTACTGTTACCAAGCGGAAGTTTATTCTAAAGAAAAATGAGCGGAGTCGTTCCCTATAGAAAATAATTTCATCTCTATCGAAGATATTTTCCATTATTTTTGCTGGATAGCCTGAGAGTTGCGTCCGTTGGACTTTATTTTCATTTGTATCATAAAATTTTGTTGATGGTGTTTTTCTGATATTGTTTATTTAGGTACCTGATTGACGGTATAATTTTCCGAAGGTATTGCGCATGACGTCTCGATCAAAGATTTAATTTTATACGAAATTGAAATAATTTCAATCATTTCCGTTGAGATATAACAAGTAATATCTTAAAGAAAATAAATGCTATAATCTAATAATAACTTATTAAACGAGTGATAACAAAATTAGATACTTTTAATATGATCTTTTTATCCTTTTAAGTACGTATTTCTAAGATATTTCTCAATATATATATATATATATTTTTTGCCCTTTTAAAGTTTTTTGTTAGTTTATTAATTTTATTTTATTTAATAGTTTTTAATTAATAATGTATATAGTTACTTTGATTAATTTACTAAACGCCTGCAAAGGTAAACATTATAGTAAGTTTTATTCTTCCCATCGCCCGATTTCCAAATTGTGTAGACAAAATGATACAAAACCACTATTTAAGAACATTTATGCTCAGCCACGACCTTATGTATGTAACTACAAGATGTACTCTATTTCTAACAGTGCTCATAAAGTTTTCAATTCTAACACGAAACCAAACCGCTCGCCATGACGTATCCAATGGGCATTGCGCCGCGCGGTCAGGCTGTGAGCGCCGCGCGTTATGGCGGTGAGCGCCGCTCGTCAGCGCGGTCAGGCCGTGTCGTGTGAAAACCGCCTAATTGGGAATTTTATTTATTTCTTCGTACAAGAACATCGTGTGCCTCTCCAACCAACTACAGTTAACAATTATTAATCCAACAAAAAGTTTAAAAAAATACTACAAGAGGCCAAAGTTTCAGTTGCAATTTGTCTCCTTACACTGAGCCGAGAAACTTCACTTTACTTGACTTCAAATAAAACTTTAATTGCGCTTCTTTAACGTCGGCTTATTGCGAAAACTTTACTTGGATGCAAGGCTCATTTTAAACTATGTACATACGTTATGTTAGTTAGTTGGAGTACCTATAAACTTTGTGGAATAACTATACGGATTTGTAAACATAAATAATGTCTGTGCTAACTTTTGTTTCGTATGTACGAACGTCTGCAGTTATTAGCTACACCACCTCTTTTAAACACTAACAAAACGAAAAAAACACTATACGGTGACTTGTACCAGTCAGAAAGCGTCGCGTCGCGACGGACCTAGTAGTAGAAGACGAGGGAATGAGCTGGCCAAAACCAGTGGCTCAAATTAACCCTTCATCGAAAGAACTGGAAGACAAGGGGACAGGCCAGGGCCCAGTAATGGTAACAGGAACAGTGTACCTACATTCTAACTTCTTCAAAATCAGACCTCTTCTCAAATGTAAGGAGTTGAACAAAGCGCCTATACAAGTGGTCATCGCTTGTGAAGTGATTCTTGCCTTCAACGACTTCGAAGGAGGAAGAGGAGAGGAGCATTGACATAAGTTTAAAATTTTCATAATCTATACCGCTGATAGAATGGCTAGGAAAACTGGCACGGAAAATAGATTTTTTCTTGTAGCTTACATACACTATCGGAAAATATTAAAATTCACACACTACATAATTATCCTCGTGCCTCGTCCTTTAATGAAGTGAACGTTCAGTGTCTTTCCGTAAATGAAGTTACAATTTTCTTGCCATTTTACCATAAAATTTCACATTTATTTTGCGTGATCGCAATGTTCCTTATTATTGGCGGCGGCGATCTCTCGCGTCCGCCCTTGGTTCAAGCCATGGTCCGGAGCGAGAGGGAATGGGAAGCCGTCACCTCCTTCTGCGAAGCAGTCATGCTAGTGAAGGAGGTGGCGGGACGTGAGAGGGAAAGAACCTCACGTCCCAGTCGCCGCGGGAGACGCCCTGGGCGTTGGGGGTCACGTGGTGGCTCCCGGCCACCGTAGGCGCGGGCCTGTGGACGGCGAGTTATGGGCCAGCTCGCCGTCAACGCTCAAAGAGATGTCAGCAAATAAGTAGGGGTCCGCAAGGGCCGATGCCTGCCAGGGCTGCGGGACTGTTCGAAAGAGATACCGTGGCCCAGGAACACAAAGGGCAAAGAAGGAACATGGATGGGTTTTAGTCAGTACAAGTCTGACACTCCCTTCCGCTTCGCCCAGAGTGGGGAGGGGGTCATTTGATGGATTCCCATCCGGAAAAAAAAAAAAAAAAAATGTTCCTTGTTATTACCTAAACATACAACAACAACAACAGCAACAGTGCAACAGTGCTGCATTTCGGTGTTTGCATGTAAGATAGTCCTCTAGGAATTCGGTTAGTTTCGCAAAATTACCAAACATAGAGAAGCACGTACAACTATAATATTTTGAATTAAATTTACAGTATCGCACACAAAGTTTCAACTCGACACTATTAACTACAGTCGCAGTGACCCTAACTGAAACTATTTTAACGACTACGCTACACTTGTTTTTATTTCATACAATATAAACAATGTTAGTCGTTAAAATTGTTAGTAAAAATTGTTGTTTTAAATAAATTACACTGATTAAGCGAAATTACAGCTCTGTACAGGTTGGAATTTATTAGCACTATTTCTGGGGTTGAAACTACTCGTGCATTCTAGCTTGGATGATACTCGTATCGATAAATATTGGTAGGTATGCATGTGGCCTATTGAACAACAGAAGTCCTAATTCAAGATTTGCCAGCGGGCAATGAAGCGAAGCATAGTAACCGTTAAGGGAACAGATCGCTCCATAACTCAGGTTGCAGATGTTGGGGAAAAATAGCCGACCTAAAGAGAGGTGGCCACGTAGCACCAATGCACCCGGGCACGAACCGTCACTCACTGGACACCTGATAGAGGTAATCGCCGCGGCGTAACGGCCTGTGGACGGCGAGTTATGGGCCAGCCCGCCGTCCGGCCGTCTCATGACGACAGGCCGTATCGACGGCGCGTTCGTGTTCCACGTGAGCCTCAAAGAGATGTCAGCAAACAAGTAGGGGTCCGCAAGGGCCGATGCCTGCCAGGGCTGCGGGACTGTTCGAAAGAGATACCGTGGCCCAGCAACACAAAGGGCAAAGAAGGAACATGGATGGGTTTTAGTCAGTACAAGTCTGACACTCCCTTCCGCTCCGCCCAAAGTGGGGGAGTCATTTGATGATTTCACATCCGAAAAAAAAAAAAAAAAAAGGTACTCGCCGCCGAAGTAGACTACGGCGAAGGTGGTGTGACGTTCTGATCTTGATTGGGGGGCGAACATGTCCTGAGGTCGCACAAGATAGAGAAATTTGGAAGGAGAAAAAAGAAGCCTTTGCCCAGCAGTAGGACACTTGACAGGTAAACAATTTAAATAAAAAGTGTATGTGACCAACGGACACGGAAAAAATATGCTAAAAATATTTGATAAAAATTAAATATTTTTTTTTACGTTCCAAATGAAAGTGCATACAGTCATGAACTGAATGGAAAAAGTCAAGTTTATATTATTGAGCTAGTATAATGCAAGAAGATAATGTATGAAATGATATTCTTGTAATGTATAGCTCTACTTATACACAACTTATATTTTTTTACCCAACTGCGCGTCAGCTAAGATAGAGTTTTGATTTTGATATTGTAAAGAGAGCCATTGAAAGGAAAATATTTGAAACCTGTAGATAAAACTTTCAAAAGCCTGTACTGATTGAGATTCATGTTGGTTTTTCAACAAAAAAACACTGTTTATTTAGACAATGTCGTTGATGTCTTTTACCTGAATAACTTGGTCTCGTGTCCTTGGACTAATAAAACTTAGGTACATTAACCTTCCATATTCTCAATGTTTAGCAAAAACCAAAAAAACATAAAATCTACCCGTTTTTATCAACCAAGCCGTCTCCTAATTTCAATGCCTATGCAAAATCCGAGAGTAGAAAATAAAACCTGCTATTCACTACATTTAAATTTGAATATCGCCTAGTATTAGTAAGAACAGGTATTAATGGACGATGAGTATGTTTTTCGTTGGTCTAGTAGACACAAGCGTGACTGCTCAGCATGAGGTCCTGGGTACGAATCCCAAGTCGAGCAAAGTGTTATTTCGTCTTTCCATCAGGAATTTCTCAAAAGCAGCCTACTCTGTGGCTGGGAAATTAAAACCTTTGAGAGATTTGTGCCCCGTAGCGCGCAGCATCGATGGTGGCTAGCGTCATGGTCAGCCCTAACAGCGTTCTGGAAATGATTGCTGGCAGATTGGACTGTCCTTATATGGTTCACCGCATCGTGTTGTTTAATAACACTTAGTTTTTAAGGATTGTGTTACTAACCCTATATGAGCTTCCGCTCGAATGAAAGATTTTGAGATGGCATTTGGCTCGTCCCTATTACGTAAGATTAAAACATAACTGGCAAATATTGTTAGTTTAGTGTGTAACTCACACCTCTGCCTAACCCTTGGAGTATTAAAGGCGTGAGGGGTATGTTTTTCTTTAGCACGGTAGTATATCCTTGATCAAAGCTAACTGATGATGCGAGTAGCAAAGCGCATGCGCAATCATTCGCATTCGATGATTATCTCAGAGCGCGGGTCAATGATAGGTGACTCAGAGGCTCGGTTGGTGATGCAACTTCATATATAAGTACTAACACATAAGATTCAAATCTCCAGGAAACAATGTATTACATCACGGTTATAATCCTCGAAGGGTCTGGAAAAATTGTACCTAATAGTACTAACACTACCGCTCTTAATCAAGTAGACAGACTACCAGCTTAAATAGTCTGTATATTCAAATCACACTGTCATTCTTCGACAGTGGGATTTAACAGCTAGCTATAACATGGCAAGTTGAGTTAGAAAACAATTTGCTCATCTATTAGTTTTCCTAGTAGAAACACAATTTACTTGTGTATTTTGTTTCCTGGAGATTTGTATCTTAGAGGATATTACATTCACTTAAGCCTCGAAGTAGTGACAATACTTCCTAAAATAATTATGCAAGAAAACAATAACCTGTCGTTAGCTTCTCTGCAGGAAGAACTGTTTTTGTAAATATTCTGATTCTGATTCTCCGATTTCGTGTAGGGTGGAGTTATTATGTGTAAGACAAGAAAACATGGTCATCAGTTGAACAGGGTTTTTTGAAGTTAAGGTTTCCTCAAAACGTTTCCACTATCGACAGTTCATGATGTTCAATTAAAAACTGTGTGTGTAATGAAATTAGAAAAATAGGGATGAAATTAGAAAAGTAGGGATGAAATTAGAAAAGTAGGGATGAAATTAGAAAAATAAGGATGACATTAGAAAAATAGGGATGAAATTAGAAACATGGGGATGAAATTAGAAAAGTAGGGATGATATTAGAAAAATAGGGATGAAATTAGAAAAATAGGGATGACATTAGAAAAATAGGGATGACATTAGAAAAATAGGGATGAAATTAGAAACATAGGGATGAAATTAGAAAAGTAGGGATGATATTAGAAAAATAGGGATGAAATTAGAAACATAGGGATGAAACTAGAAAAGTAGGGATGATATTAGAAAAATAGGGATGAAATTAGAAAAATAAGGATGACATTAGAAAAATAGGGATGAAATTAGAAAAGTAGGGATGATATTAGAAAAATAGGGATAAAATTAGAAAAGTAGGGTTGAAATTAGAAAAATAGGGATGACATTAGAAAAATAGGGATGAAATTGGAAACATAGGGATGAAATTAGAAAAGTAGGGATGATATTAGAAAAATAGGGATGAAATTAGAAACATAGGGATGAAACTAGAAAAGTAGGGATGATATTAGAAAAATAGGGATGAAATTAGAAAAATAGGGATGATATTAGAAAAATAGGCATGAAATTAGAAAAGTAGGGATGATATTAGAAAAATAGGGATGAAATTAGAAACATAGGGATGAAACTAGAAAAGTAGGGATGATATTAGAAAAATAGGGATGAAATTAGAAAAATAGGCATGATATTAGAAAAATAGGGATGAAATTAGAAAAGTAGGGATGATATTAGAAAAATAGGGATGAAATTAGAAACATAGGGATGAAATTAGAAAAGTAGGGATGATATTAGAAAAATAGGGATGAAATTAGAAAAGTAGGGATGAAATTAAAAAAATAGGGATGACATTTGAAAAATAGGGATGAAATTAGAAACATTGGGATGAAATTAGAAAAGTAGGGATGAAATTAGAAACATAGGGATGAAACTAGAAAAGTAGGGATGATATTAGAAAAATAGGGATGAAATTAGAAAAATAGGGATGACATTAGAAAAATAGGGATGAAATTAGAAAAATAGGCATGAAATTTGAAATATTACAGTTCACTAACTTTTAAGCTAAACAGACATACCAAAACTGCAGTCTGAATCGAGCCAACAAATCCAATAACATAAGGAAATAACACATGATAATTCAATTTCACAAGCTAACATTTTCTAGGAAAACCACTCAAAAAATCAAAAAAAATCAAAGCATTTATTTCAAGTAGGCTCGTTACAGGCACTTTTGAATTGTCGAAACAAAGACAACAGTAAAATATAGCTACAGTCCCAGTCACAAGGCACAAAAACTGTGAAAGTACTGTAGTTGCCCATTCCCTAACGTAGATCTCTATGGAGAAGAACGGGCAAGAAACTCCATGGACACTCTTTTAAATCAGAATACTTTACTTTGGCAAACAGAACGTTGTTTTAGTGAAGATTAAGCATGTGATTGCAGAACAAGCCAGACAAAGCCACATTTTTCTTCATTATTGCTTCTTGAACTTTCTCGCACCTTTTGCTAAATGAAAATGTACTTTCTTTTTAATTTTTTTTTGTGTTGTCTATCTACTCACACACTCCACGTCGCCTAAACCGCTGAAATCTGCATCTAGAAACTTTTAATTACCCCAAACGGAGTTAACCAAGTCAAGACTTTGCAAATGCACTTCCTAATGGGGGTTACTCCTATTTGAGTCATTTAAGAGGAATAGGGGGATGAAAGTCCTATTTGAGTCAAAAGAAGCTCTTATTTGAGTCATTTAAGAGGAATAGGGGGATGTAAGGAAATACCATCGTCAAACACGGTTTTTTTCAATTAACTATTTATTGGTATTTACATTGGCATGGACGATCATTCATTCATTCCTACGCTTTGATTGAATAACAAGTCAACAAAACTTGTTTAATTACGTAAACAATAAATCTATTTGAAAATCAAACTATTTTCATTCATGTCCGTAGGCAAGATAACTATCCGTGGGTTTAACATGTGTCTATAGAACAAACTTCTGAAGCGAAACAACAATTAAATTGAGTATATCTTCAGTTTATGTCAAAAGGCGGTCTTTGAGGCGAATTCGTACATTAATGTTAAGTGATTAGTTTCTGGCTGACTTGAGATAAGAACGCTCTGTTATCAGCAAATTGTTGGTGTACCACAAGAGCTCTATATAATTAGATCTATAATAAACTAGGTCGGTAAATCATGCTGTGTTTGTAATAAAAATTTATACTTACTCCAATTAAAAAGCACATGTTTATCTGAAAATCTATAAAACCAGACTCAAACCATCTATACAAATAAATAAAATAGAAGTATCTGTTTGCAATATCATAATAACAAGTTTTTACTGAATGCATATGTAAATTTATACGGTAACAAAAACACATTTTTTTCAATTTTTGTCTGTCTTTCTGTCTGTTTGGTGCGGCTAATATCCAAAACGGCTGGACCCATTTGACAGGACTTTTACTAGCAGATAGCTGATGTTATAAGGTCTTACATTGGCTACATTTATTATAGAAAAAAAAAATAATTCCGTGTACAAAAATTAAAACCCTTGAAATTTTAACAAAATTCTGTTCAAATGGATAATCTCCAAAACGGCTGGACCGATTTTGACAGATTTTTTTCTGGCAGATAACTGATGTTATAATGAGTAACTTAGGCTACTTATATTTTATTTTAGAACAAGCATCAGGGTTCCGTGAAAACTAATTAAAACCCTTGAAATTGGTAACAAAATTTGATTCATATGGGCTTCCCCATATTCTCTTTTCATATTTTTATCTAATAATTTCACGCGAACGAAGGTCGCGGGCAACAGCTAGTCTTAACTAAAAAGCAAAAACGCCTTTTATAGAACATTTTTGAAAAATAAAAGCGGAAAGCAACACCGCTGAAAGTAAATCATTATAACAGGTACTGTGTGCTTACAGGAGTTATGGCAAACCACTTGTTAACGACTTTGAGAAGTACATTAAATGAATTCTCCGCATCCCATACAAAGTTAATAGTCACTTAATAGCCGACAGTTTACGAGTCAAAAAGGAAAGATTCTTCTCAGTCTTATTTCCAAAAATCTTTGTTTTAATGTTATTGGAAACGGGAATAATCACTGCTAAAAGTTAATCAGCCCAATAAAATACGTGGTATATAAAGTAAAAATTCTGTAAAAGTCTAACAACATAACATAACATAACATAAAGTTCCACAATATGTGTCAGCCACTCGACATTTACAACGAACTAATATCGACTAAAACCAGAATGTGGAAGTGCTTCATGGCCTAAAGACCCAGTGCTTTTATGTTACAAAAATTTCGTGATTTATGCGCGATAAAAGAGTGCATGCGCGACCGAACAGCGGCCCTTTCCTAATAATTTTTACAACTTTTCCCCTTTGAAAGGAAACGACCAAGCTGAACGAATCCCGCATAATATGTACCCGGAACCAGTTTTCAGACTCTTCAGTTCTTTTGGTCGAATTGTTTCCAGTTCGACGAAACTAAGTTTTCACATCGACGTAAATTGTTAGGAGCATTTGATAGTTTGTCTGTGTTTGAGACTTGTATTTGTACCTAACACTTTTATTTGTTTTTCTTTTTTGTTATTTTTAATGGAAGTGGAAAGTGAGTGAATGCGAGGCTGGGTAGGTACAGCCAACACGCTTAAATTGTTATTAACATCTGTGAATAAACAACTGCAGACGAACTTATCGCTACGCGTAACTTATCCTGAAAGTTATTCAACTCGGTGGAGTAGAGGGAGAGAAGGTGTGATGGCTTATTATTGTGGAATTGGACAAGCTTTTAATGAGACTACGACCACATAATACAATTTGGTGCACTAACTAACGAGCGCCCTCGTCCTCATAGTGAAGAAAAGGCGATCAGTGTCAGTCCGGACAATATACTCGAAGGGACCATCACAAATCACGAGCAGATTAATTAACTTTACGTAGTTTGAAACGTAATTAACGTTTGTTGTGTAATATATGTAAGATATTTGTTGTTAGTAGTTGTGTTGTAAGCTATAATGATACACTTAACGTCTTATAACCCACAGGACAGAACTATAGACTAAATGAAAAAATTGTTACATCATTCTATCTGTTATCTTCAAACGATTGACAAAAATGGAACGAAATTTAAATTAATTGTGATCAAGGTGGCAGCGGGCCTAAAAAATCAATTTTAAGTATTTAATGTTTCCTTCGTCTGCACTAGACGTAATTAATAAAATTCGTTGCAAGGATTTGCTGAGAATATATTTAACCAAGTATGGAGCAATTTTTTTTTTTAAATTATGTTAACAAATTTGTTAAGCTATTGTTACAAGCTATTGTTCCCTCTCATAGAGAGGAGGCCTGCGTCCCAGCAGTGGGAACTTAATAGGCTGATTATGCTTATGCTTATGCTTATTGTTACAAACATTTTGTTAATCTAACTTAGAGCTACTATGATATAATCGTAACAAATTGAAATTTTACATGGTAATTAGTAAGAAGAGGTCCCCCACAGTGGCGGATTTACCAGCAGGCTGAGTAGGCTTGAGCCTAAGGCGGCAGATTTTTGGGGCGGCAAATTTGGGGACCGAACTCCTTTTTTTTTTACTACCTCAAAGAAATCAAAAAGATTTTGGCATGACGGTTTTCTGATGTTTCACAGATAGAAGTCTGCAACAAATTTTGCCGATGACATTCTCCTCTCACTTGTCATTGCACATTCCGAGTAGCAATCTTCCATATTCAGAGTAAAACAGCTAGTTCGCCGCCCCCCAACCAGTAATCGGCCTCTGCGCCCTCTGCCCACACTTTGTATGAGTGAAAAGAGCGAAATTGTAGAAAATATATTTCCCTCTTCCCAATATCAAACCATACATGAAAGTCCTACTACTGGTTGGAGGCTGCAAACTGGATGGTTTTGTATATAATTTTAATTTGAATACAGTAAATAATTTAATGAATAATTTTTAAGCCAAATTAAATAATTTATTAAGACTACCGTTTCATGAAAATTAAAAAATATACCCAAAAATTATTTAACGTGCAATTTAAACGAAATTGTTGGATTGTAAAAATAATGTAGGACATGACAATTGCAGAGGCAGGGGCGGCAAAAACTGTACAGCCTGTACCTTGAAAACTTGTAAATCCGCCACTGGGTCTCCAAGCTAGGTTGCGCCTGTATCTTGGGGGCCGAAAATTATTGAAAATACATACAATGGAACTTCTTTGTATTGTCACTGTAGGAAGTCAATTATCACAGCACATGTTTGCTGAATCACTTGTACTTGCTTTGTCAAGTAACATTTAACCTACAAACCAAAAGAGAAACAGATAATAGAACATAACTTTATCGATGTGCTTGATTAGCTGATATCGTCTAAAATAAGTGGCCACTTTCAGATTACGATCCAGAATTTATGTCATATTTAAGTATTGGACTTAACTGCCGATCGTACACGTGATCACAATAGGACTACTCGTGCTAGCAATTAAAATCGATTATTTCGTTCCATGGTAACACATTGAGACACCTCTGACCTTCGACATTGGCGTCCCGAACAAGCTTCTGGCTAGGATAGCTGCCAGTTCAGCACACGTTACTTTATTCTCACCTTGACACTCACCACGAAACAAGATAATATATGAATGAAGCTAACAATCGTTTTTACATTCACTATGGTTCTGCCCGACATAATAACTGTCGAGACATTTTAGCATTTAGCGTTTCGTGAACTCAGAGTAAGTTCGAAACGAGCGCAGTCCATAATGGATTTCGAAACATTTTCTCGAGTCAATTTGCATTTGGAGAAGATTTTCGTAAATTACTATTCAAATTATTTTCTTTCGTTTCAGTAACCTTTGAGTCATTCCAACTTTTTTTTTATAAATAGAATGCCGTAGTTTTATGTTACTTTTTAAAAATAATTCGAGAACGAAATTTTTAAACTTAACAGCTTTCAACTTCGAGATTCACTTTATGTTTATTTTAACGCTGGTATTAAAACAGTGTTTTAGCTCGAAACGTTAAAATTAATCCAACACTGTCATACACGAATTCTACCGTAATAAAATTAAATGAGGGCTGCCTGTTTCGCGCTGTTTAATTGTTTATATTGATGTACCTATTATTCTGTAAATAATTACCGGGGAATAAGAATTTTATTTTCTAACAATGACTCCAAGATCTTCGACAACTTATAAAACGCCTTTGTGTTTTTTCCTTTTGTATCTCAAGATGAATTGACAGTGAATTCAAAAACTTATAATTAAAAATCTATTTACTCAAAGGAAATTACGAATACGCACGAAATATTGTCGTCATTTTAATTTATTTTTAGTGGTGTTATTAATGTTCACATTGTATGTTAATACAGGTTATGTGACTGTATGAGCTTGCCTAGTAATTAATTTTAAAAACCTTATGAATATACTATTATGTAATATGATGTCAATGTGTCATTTAACAGGCCGATAGGTGTTTTGTATGCACATATAAAGCGGCTTCTGAGCTGGCGCTGACCTTCAACTTGGCTGGTTTGGATTCAACGGACGGAAGGTGGCCTTAATGTCTCGAGACATTATAACTAGCTCGTGTCGCTAGATACCTACGTTATTTTTAGATCTTAGTTTTAATTTAGAATTATATTTGTTAATTTTCGTAAACATAACATCACGCCTGTAATCCCCGAAGGGTTAGGCAGCGGTGTACATGATACATACACCACACATTTCACCAGTTATGTATAAGTCCCATGTAATAGGCGAGCCTATTGTCATTGCCGGGGCACAAATCCAAACTCCGTGGCTGCTACTGAGAAATTCCTGATTGAAACACCCAATAACCCTTTGCCCTACCAACGAGGAAGTCTTTAATTTTTGTATTTGAACTGAAATCTTCAGAGCGAAAAGGTTAGATACCTTTTCGCTCTGAAGATTTCAGTTCAGTGCATTTAGAAGCTTGTGGGAGAGGCCGGAAAAAACGAGACAGCAATAAGTAAGAATGGTCTTCTTCGGGGAGACGGCCCATCAGTGGGAAGAAATAGGCTGAACTGATAGCAACTCCTGAATCTAAAAGAACCGACATTCTATCAAATTCTATGAACCGCCCACCAATTGTAAGAAGCACGAGTATGAAAACTCACAACAAAAATAAAACAGCACCTGCTCCCCGACACGATTTTGCTTGTTTTAACTTTTATTAACTTTGTAAACAAAAGATTGGTTTTGTGTTAACGTGTCAAGCGGAATTAGTTTACTTACATGTCCTAGCTCTAATGAAAAGGTGAGCTTTAATTTCAAAAGTAAATCAGAAAAAATGCATACATATTGCCTCAATGGTTTAGTGGTCACAAGCGCCACTGCCGAGCAAGAGGTCCTGGGTTCGATTCCCGGGTCGGGGAAAGTGTTATTGAGTAGTTCCATTAGAAATTTCTCAGTAGCAGCTACGGAGTCTGAATCCGTGCCCGGTTGGTGGCAATAGGCCGGCCCCCTTTTTTTTGGGTCTTTAACATAACTGGCGAAATGTGGGTGTACTATTAGGTACACCTCCGGCTAACCCTTCGGGGATTACAGGTGATTATCTATATACATAAAATAAAATTGTAACTGGCCGATGTCTGTACACTGAATATTGAAAAAAAAATATATAAGGGGGGTCTTTATTAGAGCAACAGAAGTCTAAACAACAATTTTTTTAAATTTTGTCTGTCTGACTTTCTGTCTGTATGTTTGTACGCGCATCACGCAAAAACTACTGCATGGATATGATAGCAGTTTTCACTGCTCTACTGCTAGATGCTTAACTAAAAATACAGGCTACATTAGATATAGTTTTGGACCCGATACGTGGCGCTGTGCGAAGCAAGGGCGAGTCACTAGTGTTAAACCTTCTTCTCATGGAGGCAAAAACTACAGGACATTACCTGCTAATATCTTGATGACGCTTATACAAGGTGGAGGGAGACACCCACGCTAAAACATTTACCACGTATCTAGTTTAAGGATGTTGTAAATAAATTGATTTAAAACCAACTGTACTTTTTGACACGCGAAATACTGATGACGAATCGGGAATAACAAAATTTAATAAAAATTAATTTGTTTTATTTTTTTTTTGGATTGACATCAATTTATTTAATTTTGTTTTAAATTTATTTACATTATAAAAATATGAGTAAAAGTAAGAAAATATAAACATCTTAACAACGACGACAATAGGACACTTAGGCGTCAAAGTACTCCTCCACATCGCTGTCATCTTTGTTTTCTTATGATGACGAATCGGGACTTGTATGGAAAAAAAATTTGGTGAGTGTCAATCAATGAGTGTAATCGGAACAGTGATGAGTCGAGCATAAGTCATTCTGGACCCCCACATAAAAAAAAATTATCGGTATTTTTTTTTAAATCAGTTCTTCCGTACATTTTGACCGGGTACCTTTACAGTTTTGTAGGAAACAGCTGGTTGTTTTTAATAACCAACGAACTGGATACGTGGTTACAAACGTTTTAGCGTCGGTGTTCCTTCCACCCTGTATATAAAGCTCATTTTACATAATCAGAAAACATATATCTTTTAACAGATCTGTCTGTTAAAAGATATATACGAGAAATTATCTAATTTTCTAAGCTTTAATCATTTCAAGCAATGTGCATACGCGTTCAAGAAAATCTCATTAAATATTCTTATAATAACGATCAGTTTGTGTTTGACTTCTAATTAGTAACAAAGTAGGCTTTGTTACAGGGAACAGTTAACGCACTTGCGCAAGAGGCGGGCAGTGGCCACGAGCGGACTGCGCGCGCGCATGTGATCGCCCACAAAATTACACCTAGCACCCGCTTTCACCGCTTATGAGCAATTATTTCAACTACCTACATATTAAATGAAATCATTAACATACACTTAATAAAAGACGAGAAAACTAGTATTGCTATATTTCCGCTACAATTTGTACAAAAACACTGTCCGAGAATTGTTTTTATTTCCAGTTTCTATACGATTTCCATTTTAATCATTTTGTGGAATGATACTTTACAATAAAACCAAAAAACTAGTCCATCAAGACGACAAGCGTTAAAAAATGCATTTCGCGAACTAAATTGCTAAGCCATCATTCCGAAAAATTTGCTCCGTAATAACATCCGATGAGCTAGATGTCAAAAAAGCTCGGAGTTTTTTGTTTTAAAGGAGGCAGAGCGAAGATAGCAGGTGTCTGCGTCCGTCAGGTCGTTCACCTTAGACATCGAAGGTCAAACATGAAAGTGCGCTACGATGCTGCACCATTCAAGAATTGACATCTTAGTGTTATTACTGGCACATTACTTCACACACAAATACAACTCATATTTTATACACTAGCGACCCGCCCCAACATCGCACGGTTTTTTTTACGATTTGATAAAACATCGTGATTTTTTTATTATATTTTAGTTTAATATTTACTTATCAAACTTTATTGAAAAAAAAAATTTTTTTTTTTTTTTAAATTAAAATTAAACTTTCAAATATTATAAACCTTCCAGAGCAAATTATGGTAAAATCTGGATCCAGATTGTTTGTATAGTTTAGGAGCACAACGGGGTCATACAGACACACTATAAGGAATTTTTTTTTAAATAAAATATAGATATTGTAGCACAGTCAGTGTGTCCATGTGTCTCTATTTGCATTGCAAGCCTTTCATAAAGATAACCTAGTTATGTAGATACATATGTATGTGCGTGTTTGTTATTTTAGCTTTGTGTTGTGTGTATACAGATTTGATATCAGCAGCTTTAAACTACTTTTTAGATTTAGATGTATTTTTTTAGGAGTTTGAAGTATTGCACTTACGTCTACTCCTAAACGGACATAGGCGCCTCCTAAGCTACGCCACAACATCCTGTCCTGAACCAGCCTATCCGCATCCAGTCTTTTTATGGACATCTCTGCCTAACCCTTCGGAGATTACAGGCGTGGTGTTATGTTATAGACACTTAGTCATTCACATCAATAAGGAAGCTCAAGCCACATCTCTGGATAACTAAGAAAAGAGACATTTCAGCAATGTATGGAAACGTATGAGAGCCTAACATGTTACGCATGGTAATGTTATCACGCGATATCATAGGAATCTTATTGTGATTCATGTAATACCTGGATCCATTATGAAAGCTTATATCTCGGAAACGTGACGCTTTAGAATACGGTGTCTTGTACAATTCTTGTTTGTATTGATCTCAGTTTTAAATTAATACCTACAGGTTTTAGACGAGGCTGTTAATTGAAAATGAAATGAAATGGCGGAAATCAAACACGTAAGGCGTCATACTACCCCGTTTTATTAAATTTTAGAGCAATTATTAATTGTGCTGAAATAAATGTTTTATTGTCCTGTAATGAGTCATCTCATTTCGTCAACAGGTAGGACAGAAATCCCGATGTGCTAGATGGTGCTAAAAAACCATTTGTGATAATTAATTATATCAATGATTGGGCGGGCATCTTATATCGCATTAGTTTTCAATGAATTATTTAAAAGCAACCCATTGTTTGTTATAATGAAGTTTTATTTTTAGCGAGACTGTAGGATATAGACGGGGGTAAAAATAATCCAGACGGACTAGATTTATCTTGTAGGTATAAAATAACACATATTTTTGTCTGCATCGAGCAAGAGAAGAGGCATAATACGTTTATCTCTCAAAAATCTTACCAAAAAGAGACTTTGGTCGATTAGTGAGAACGCAAAAGATAAAGTAAATACTTAGGTAAGTGAAATACAGGCCTCCTCTATATGAGAGAGAAAGAGCTATAATCACCACGCGGGCCCAGTGCGGTTTAGCAGATGTCACATGTCTTCAGATTTTTGGTTCTACGACATGCTGGTTTCCTCACGATGTTTTCCTTCACCGTTTTGAAAGCTGTGGTGGTGAAATAATTATGCAAAATAATGCGCCTGCCTGGGTTCGAGCCCACGACTTACTGCTCGTATGTCTGGGCCGCCACCACTGGGCCGCCGCTGTTCTCCATAAAGGATAAACCTTTTCATTTTTAGATGCTCCGTTATTTTCATATCGTACACAAATCTCATATCAATAGCCCATTAGTTACTAAATTTTAATCGTAGATTTGCATAAAAGGATCCATTGGATCCAACTAGGCAATTTACTTTACAAAAACAAACCCAATTAATTGAAACGGTTTTCGGCCTTGATCACCAATTAATTGCCTAAATCATTTCATTATTATATGCCTGTGAGGAAGCCGTAAGCATTTCAGTTCAATCCACCGAGACATTTACATGTCAATTTAATGTCGAATGAAGTTATACAAGCGTTAACTATCTATTTTATTTATGTTGGTATCTACAATACATAGGTATCACTATGCTGTCCGTTAAGGCACTCAACTCCAAATAAGTACTATAACAAGTACCTACCTAACTACTTAAATTAGTACCTACCGAAGAAAAATGGACTCGTCCCTCCAAGCAGAAAATTAGAATATTTTTTTTATTATTTGTCAGTTAAGCTCTGAAATTATTATGTATTACTAGTTTCTTTAATTCACCTTTAATCAATAATCTAATCTCTTAGCATAAATAAATGAAACTAAAATCTTTCAGAGCTTTCTCGCTAATTACGCCTAGCACGATTATTTTCATTACATTAATTTTTCATAAGTTTAATTAACGGAGTGGGATTACTTAAGCGACAGAAAGACGAATCAACTTAGCTAAAAGCAGCTGGTACGTTGCATAAGTTAATTGAAATTTTGGGAGATTTATTAACCTAAATTCTCCATTGACCAGGAGTTACTCAGCAATAATAAATCATTTCAAGAAGGTGGCGGAGGATTTAATTCTGATGAAGGAAGTTTGGTTGATTAGCAGCAGTCGGCAGCAGGCTGTCTGTGGAGGAGCCGCTTTTGTACAGGAAATGAATCGACAGACCAACGAACGTGCCATCAACTTTCCGTGCAGATTACGCCAACTTGGTTTTGCAGATTATGGAGGACCCACATACTTTCGCACTGAATTAATTTTACTATTAAGCTTAGCAACTCGTTATAAATTATCGGTAAAGTAAGTATTGCCTTCCATAAAAACGCGCTGCAATGTGCTCGTAGATTAATTTACGAATAAAGAATCTTTTAATAACATAAAAGATTCTTCCGAGAACAATCCAAACTAGTAACGGAAGCTAGATAAGGCATGATGTAGACAAATGTCTAAAGTCAGAGTCCATAAACTTATAAGTCACTTTGGAGAAATTCCTTATTTGACACAAGCCCGTACCGCACGTAAACGTTTTCGAAAGAATCCAGAAATATTATACAAGGAAGAAGTCGCGGCCTACAAGGCTATAATACTCTACGATTCGGTATAAAAAAATGTCGAGATATCTCGAGATTTCTCGGGTGCAAGCACCGCTTCCCTTGTCAATTAAGCCTGTCGTTCCAAAAGAGAACAAGCAATAAATAAGTCATCCCTGTCAGGACACGTACTAAGTGAAATTATTTTTGAAGCGACGCGATCTTCAGACATTTTAAACTAGATAAATATTTAGAATTCCTTTGAAAAGGAAATGTAAACGTTATGAAAATCAAGTGCTTTGCAATTTATTCCGTCCGCTATTGTTTCCCTTTGCACATCAAACAAATTGTGTTGCGGAGATGGAACACAGCGGAAACAAACTATCTCCTTCAATCTTCAGTCGCAGTGACTGCAATATTTGTCGCTTACGATGTTTTTTCAGTCATAACTTGAATATGCCGATTAGATTTTTTAATTAAGTGACTTTATTCACGCTACGTTAATAAATGCCTGATTGTATTCTACCATAATTAACATGATGTAAAGTATCTGATCGAAGCTGAAGTTTCTTATTCAACCAAACTAATCCATTGCCTCTAATGACTCCTTACAAATGCCGCAGCACTCGTAGTGGAAGCCAACGTAGTGCAACGCTCTTTAGCACTCGAATACGGCTGTCAAGGCGTGCTCAATATCGGTCACATGATAAAGCGTGTTCACTTCCTCAATGCCAAGAATGAACGCACGGTTGGTTCGTGTTATGTAAGCGCGTGCTAAGCGCCCACCGCCGCGCCGACGACGACCGACGACCCAACGCGATACGGCACGTGGGACCCCACCTTTATAAGCACAAGCAGTCACTTACTCATTTTACAATGGTCTGCCATTGAACCGACTCCACTTTAATGGCCACTGTTCCTATTATTCGGTACACCTTTAATTATTTATTAGCTGTGATTAAGTTCTAACTAAGAAGCACATTTATATGCGAAGTAAAACATTAACATGGTTTGATTTTAATACAGATTTGGTTAGTGTTAAAATAGCTATGATTTAATATCATAAGTTTATTTAATTTTCGTTGTATAGGTACTTTGGGAAGCGCCACTACATAAGAGCTCCCAGCGTCATATTGTAAACAGAAAATAAATAATACTGGGAGGTCCAGAGAGAGGCACTACAGTGAACAGATACTAAAGACTTTACAAGTTTTAAGGTAAAACACGTTTTTTGTACGCCTACATTAACACGGAGTCGTCTTTACAAATGTAAGAAACTTTTTAACGATATCGTTAAGCTTTAGGACATCGAGCTCACGATATTGCCGCGCGTAGGCAAGTCTATATAAATCATGACTAAACATTTTAGAATCTCATTACAAAAGGAACGCAAGCCTAATAAATTATTTATAATTTATGGATATAGGAAGATGCTTCGACTGCATTATACACCTTCATTTGCTTACTGATAAGCTTATTATAATTACAAAGGGGAGCCATCTACTGCAAGCCTCTTTGAGGGTACTGCAATTAGAATGTAATAACTCTTATGCATCACTCACCAGTTGTGATGAGCCACAAAGGGTCAAAAAACCAACTCAAAAAATACTTAATATGTTAACCCTAGCCTGACATAAAGTGTCAAGCTGTAGATAACATAATGATGCAGGCCCTTACTAATATTTTTTAACTCAGTTTTTTTTGCAGTTTTGTACCAAATCACATTTTAAGCGTAACATCTTGGAATATTGTTAAACAAAAAGGTTATTTCTCCGTAAAAGTGCTTATTATAGCAGCTGTTATTCGATAACCTGCGTAATGGACTTAACAAACTAAGACCACCAATTTCGCTTTCAAAATACAACTTCGCTAACAAAATCTGAAGCAAACACTTGTTTCACTCTTGTTCGCAGCAAAATTACACATAAAGAAAACATTTATTTAAGAAGTATTTCCTTTCAGAAAGTGGGAACAATCTCGAAATAGACGGAGAAAATTGCGCTAACAAGGTTCTAATCCTACTAATCCCCGAAGAGCGCTCGAGGAGAAATGATGCTTTGTGGGACTGAATAAAATATGAAAACCAGTTCACAAAGACATACGTACATGAAACTGAGCAGGAAGTATGTTAACAAACCCTTCTGTGGCCATGCTGGAGTAATTCAAAGGATGTTTAAGACATTCTACCTCCTTAAGGACACCTTGCTATAAAAACCCATTTTACCTGCCCCTGCCCTGTCCTCGGCTTGCCAATTCGTCTGCCAGAAATAAGGCCATGTTTACTTCTCTCAAAGCGAACTTTACTGCCACAAGTGTGTGTGGATTCTGTTCAAATAATCTTTTGTAAATCAAGTAAACCTCGTCTGGATTGTGTGGTTTAAGTCGCGAATTGATATTTTGGTAGAATAATGAGAAATAGGCTGAAAACGTTTGCAGTGTAGCCTTGTAGTTAAGTTTTGGCGTAACTACACCTATGTATTTTACGCATATTGGGACAGGCAGCTAGTAATTCAGGCAGATATTTCGAATATGAGCAAGCTTTACCTCACTATCTGGCACGTTTTAACACACAATTCCGTACCTACATAATAAATCTCTAATCTTCTTGTTGCTAACTAAAACAGCGTAAAAATAAAAAGCTGTCAAAACATTTTTTGTATAACAACATTGTTACATTCCATCCAGCCACTCGATTTATAAGTATTGGCCACACAATTGTTCGAGAGGCCATAACAATAGTTTATGAACCCGCAGCCGCTTTTAACCATTATTTCCTTTAATGAATTACTGCTTTACACCTGCACACGACACGGTGTAAGGTTACGCATTCCTTCAGTTTCCTGGTAAATACGTGGCGTTACTGCAAACAAAGACATTTAATATTGTAACATTCCCCACAATAGTACGAATCAGGTGTAAAGCGGCTGCACCTCAACTCTTGCCTTAAAATAAAAGATTCGCTCTTCTCTCGATCGTAATTGTTCATCATCATCTGCCTAGCCTTTTCCCAACTATATTGGGTTCGGCTTCCAGTCTAACCGGATGCAGCTGCATACCAGTATTTTACATGGAGCGACTGCCTGTCTGACTTCCACTACCCAGTTAGTACTGGGTAATACGATACCCCTTGGTAAGACTGGTTGTCAGACTTTTTTGGGCCACTGACTGCCTAACGGCTGTCAAAGATCTACAAATGACAGCCGGGACCAACGGCTTAACGTGCTTTTCGAGGCACGGAGGAAACTCGGTATGTAATGAGCGGTCACCCATCCACAGACCAACTTAGGCAAGCAGGGCTTAACCTAAAGATCGACCCGAGCGGCTGTTATTATTTAGCCACGAGCTCCAACGATCGTAATTGTTGATAAGCTAAATTGCTTAGTTAAGTTATAAGTGAAAATCGACTGCGATTCAGTTTTATACTTATGCTTAGATATAAAATGGCGTCACGTAGCGTATAAGCTCGTAGCTGGGAGCTTGGGACAGCACTCGATATGGCGAAGCGTGGCGGATTTGCACTGCCAGCGATAAATGATCGCCTGATCGGTTATACTCGCCAACCTGAATGGCAAGGTTATACGACAACACTTACGAGATCGCATATCATAATTCTGCGCTCCTATGAAAATATATCTGCTTTAAAATAAACTGGATTTAAAGTAAGCGGTGTAGTAATTCAGTGCAATTTAAATGTAATTCCTGTATTTAAATGCGGCTCACATCTGTCGGTATCCGTATAGATTGTGAAGCGAGAATGCATGTATTTAAGTTTTATAAAATGATTCATTAATGTTATAGCTTTAATTAAGAGAAACGTTGATTAAAAGCCAGAATACTCAAATGAAATATGAAAGCTCATTTATAAAATAGATTGAAATGTGAATAACAAATAGGTAATGCCATTTTAAGAGGCCGTAGTCATCGTTAGCATGAATGAAATAATTTATTTAAATCAGATGGATGGTATTTCGGTATGTCGATCCAGCCATGCGTAGCGTGCACTTTGGCAACAGGCTTACTATGATAATTTAGGAATTCTATAAATATTGAATATAAGCTTTCCATAACCCATCTTTTCTACGCTATTCCCAGTTAATAGTGACCTTGGTTGGTCATTAACTGACACGGAAAGGATTGTAGCAGTTTTCGTTCTGTTGTGTCTGCTTCATTCATCATCATCATTTCAGCCGAAAGACGTCCACTTCTGGACACAGGCCTCCCCCAAGTGTCGCCATATTAACCGGTCCCGTGTGTCTCGCATCCAGCGGATCCCTGCAACCTTTACCAAGTCGTCGGTCCACCTAGTGGGAGGCCTTGCAACGCAACGTCTTCCAGTTCGCGGTCGCCACTCCAGAACTTTCCGGCCCCATCGGCCATCCATTCTGCGAGCAATGTGCCCTGCACACTGCCACTTAAGTTTGGCTATTTTTGTTTCTGCTTACCCCATCGGAAAAGGGCTTGAGTATATTTTTGTATAAAATACCTTAACTACATAATATGTATAAAGCTGAAAATGCGTTGTTAGTTTTCATCTTGTTCGTACGCATTTCTCTCGGGTGTCGTAAGACGGGAATAAGATAACACCAAGTCAGATTATCAAGCAACTATAATTGTGTGTTATTCATAACATAACATCACGCCTGTAATCCCCGAACGGTTAGACAGAATTATACCTAATAGTAAACCCACATTTCGCCAGTTATGTTTAAGTCCCATGTAATAGTGGGCGAGTCTATTGCCATCAACTGGGCACAATTTCAGACTCCCCGTGGCTGCTACTGAGAAATTCCTGATGTAAAAACCCAATAACACTTTGCGCGACCTGGGAATCGAACCCAGGAAGTTCACCACTCGCGATTGCGACGATAAGACAAACGAGCTAGTGCGTTAATCATCTCTTAATTAATTAAAAAGTGACATTTGGATGTTCCTTCAAGTAATTATCAATTAAATAAATCAATAGATAATACCCATATCGTTGGTACAGTGGTCGCAAGCGCTACTTATGCGCATGAGGTTCTGGATTCGATTCCCAGGTTGGAATTGTTTTTCCAAAAGTAACTTCTCAGAGGTAGCCCGAAGTTTGTATTTACGCTCAGTGATACCGTTTTTATATGAGACTTTGGTAAACTAAACTGGCGAAATGTGGGTACCCTTTTTTTTTTTTTTTTTTGATGGGAAGTCATCAAATGACCCCCTCCACTCTGGGCGGAGCGGAAGGGAGTGTCAGACTTGTACTGACTAAAACCCATCCATGTTCCTTCTTTGCCCTTTGTGTTCCAGGGCCACGGTATCTCTTTCGAACAGTCCCGCAGCCCTGGCAGGCATCGGCCCATGCGGACCCCTACGTGGTTGCTGACATCTCTTTGAGGCGCGCGTGGAACACGTACGCGCCGTCGACACGGCCTGTCGTCATAAGACGGCCGGACGGCGAGCTAGCCCATAACTCGCCGACCACAGGCCCGCGCCTACGGTGGCCGGGAGCCACCACGTGACCCCCGACGCCCAGGGCGTCTCCCGCGGCGGAATGTGGGTACCCTATGGTATACCTCTGTCTAACCCCTGAAAATACAGGCGTGATGTCAGGTGATGATGTTAGATCAATATATTATACAGGGTGTAAACAGACCCTTCACGAGGCCGTCAACCAAGCACTCTAAGTAAATTTACGCAAAATTTATTGCTGGGAAACTGGGACTTTTTTTTTGGGGTGAAAAATCACTTTTTACGGTAGGACTCGATGGAAAGCACTCAAAGCATTGTGCTGATGGATGGAATAGAATGAATAGTACGGGGGTCGTGTAGGTGTTTAAAGTAAAAATCTAACATTAATAACATGTATTTAAAAAAAAAAAACAAAAAAAAAAAGTTTGGAACTTTGACCCCCAATATCTCCGCAACGAGAAGGTTCCCAGGTTTGGTCTCGAACAAAAAAAATATTGCAATGATGGGGAGAACAAGTGCCTTTCGGATTGGTTAAGGGTCTATTTACACCCTTTAGTACATCTTTATCAACTTTTTCCCAGTTTAGTAGAAGTTATTTTGAAGAGGGATGAGTGTAAGTTATGTATTATGTATAATTTTGTCACATCCCTGCGAAATACTGTCGCAGGACACGATATATGTCACATGGGCAAGATTGTGTCATGTTTGAAAGTGAGATTCACATTTACAAAATCTAAGTCAAGGTTATAAGCAAGTACTACAGTTACCTACCTACACATAATGATAGACAGCGTTAAAAATTATTTACTCAATCATACATATCACAGAAAAATCAAAACGAAAAACTGACGTTTATGCCTACACAGGCTTCACATAACGACGTTTTTTAATTTTAATTCTGATTAAGACGTTAACGAGACGACGACGTGTTCAATATTAACGTCTCGATCAAAAATTCCTCAAATCGCCAGATTAACCTTAAATAATACTAAAGTAGAAACTTTAGTTCTCATCAGAATCGGGCTCGAGACACCTTAGAGTATTTTTCCCTATTCCTCAAAATTTCGGATTTGGTCATCCACGCCCACTTGAAGAATCAACCTTACAGACTAACATACACACGATAAAATACAAATTGTGTTTTTAAATAGAACCTTAAAACTATGTTTGTTTCGTTATATTATGTTGTTGTGTTATGTTTGTTGTAATAAAACTACTATTTCGCTTGCGGTTATTGTCTAGTGCAACGCCGCCGGCGCCGCCGCTGTCGTCTGCGGTACGCGGTTATGACTAAAACCTTCATAAGCAATAACCTTTCAAACTAATTGCATAGTATTTAAAAATGTCATGGTCATGTCATTTGTGTAAATGTCTAAAAATTATGCCATTAATAATTATAGTTTTCCATAATGCTTCAAATTATAAAGTACATAACTTTCAAACCTAAAATACTTATACCTATGGTGATACAATATTCCAAAGGATTTACAATAGATAAAGACTCTCCAGGTATGGCTTACAAGACACCCGTTGTAGGCGCAGGTGGAGTTTGCTCGAAAATATTGTACAATGGAACGAGCGGCAAAAACCGCGTTTACGACGGACCAGGTTTAAGAAGAGCCAAAGCGCCTGGAAAATGTCGCATGGGTTTCATTCCAGAAGAATGGTTCCTTTTCTTCAAACCTATAACTGGCGTTACTGGCCCTTACATACTTATGTTAGGTCTTGGCAATTATATAGCGAGCAAAGAAATATTAGTAATGGAACATGAATATTATTTGGGGATATCAGTGTTTCTAGTGCTATATATAGTCACGACTAAGTTCGGATCAGCTATTGGTTCAGCTCTAGATAAGGGGGTAGATGAATTTGCCAAAGAGTTAGAACAAGGTAGAAACAATGAGATTGCTGTTAAGCAAAAACAAATTCAAGATGCTAAAACTGCCATCTGGAGAGCGGAAGGACAGAAAGACTTGATGGAGGCTAAAAAAGAAAATGTGAAGATACAATTAGAAGCAATTTACAGGGAGCGGCAGATGATTGTTTTTAAAACCGTCAAAAGACGAATGGAATATCACCTAAAACAACACTGGGCAACGACACGTATAAGACACAAATGGATGGTAAGATGGATCTTGAAACAGGTTCATGAAGGAATTACCCCTGAATTTAAAAGCAGGGTGATGGCCCATGCTATAGAAAATTTGGCAGTTTTAGCAGACAAATATGAGGCTGGAGCCGGCAAGAAATAATCGACAGACCTCCCTTACTGTGTCTTGTGATTTTGGCCGACGAAGATATACAGTAACAGTTTTATGTATTCTAGTAATCAACATACCTATTAGTTTTTACGACACTGTGATTTTCAAATTTCACGCTTTGGTGACCGCATCAGTTTTGATATTGAGATCGTAATACCTAACCTAGCACTATGTGTAGGAACTTGTATTAACTGTGGTGACCGAAACATGTTTTCAAATATTAATTTCATTTCTATTTTATTGTTAGTTCGTATTTTAGAACTACCCAATGCGGTGGTGTGCATTGATGATTTGAGTAAGTTTATGATTTGATTGATGACTACACTATTGTCAATGTTTATTAATAAACTAAATTATAAAATAAAGTTTGGCTTTGCGTTTGAATGTCAGAAAAAAAAGCGAAGCTACAGTCACTGACACAAGGCATAATAACACGTGAAAGTACTGTAGATACATATATATATTATATAGGTACTGTAATCGGTTCAGTAATTTGTTTCTTTTTTCCTTTAATACGTATTTTTTCTTCTTGGGCCACGTTAATGACATGATGATCCCTTAATAACTTCTTAGTCCAAGATTCCAGGGCCGCCAGACCCTTCCTTTTTTTTTAGAAACCAAATGTGTGACATCAAGTAGTGTTGGTATGTACTGTGAACGTATGCATACCTGATCACTGGTGCCGACGGCCAATTGGCAGAATATTAGGTGCTAAAGTTGCGTAAAAATAATACATTTTTTTTTAAAGCCTGGGTGCTGATTTTTATAAATGTTACAGAAAATATTGTTAAAAATTAATAATCAACACTGCCAGACACCTTCCGTTGACGGAAATTTCTGCCAGACGCTTTAAAGCGCGGAAAAAATAACGTGAAATATCAAGACAGTTTTTTCAAATATTTGATACTCTAAGAGTTTTTTTAATAGTCATTGTAAGCAGTCAGAACAATTGTAGGGTCGCAATTAATCATTTTTGTATGGGTTCAATAAACCTATGCGTTCCATCAGCGAAATTAATTGTGTCTCAGGGATGTTTGGCCCAACTATGATTGGTCTGGCTCAAAATAAGTACTGAAATGATTTCCTGAGTATCAAATATAAACATTAAGTCTCAGGTTATAGATAAAATTACATTTTTTTCCGCAGAAGTGCCTGGCAGAAATTCCTGTCGACCTAAAGCATCTGGCAGTGGTATTAATACATTTTTAACAATCTTCTAAACAACATATTAAAAAATCAGCTTCAAGAAAAAATAGTATTATTTTTACGCAACTTTAGCATCTGATATCTAAAAACTGTCCGTCGGCTCAAGTTAGCAGGTATGCATACGTTCACAGTACATACAAACAGTACTTGATACCACACATTTAGTTAATGAGAAAATAAGCAAGGTCTGGTGGCCCTGGGATCTTGTTCTATCTAGTTACAATGTAAAAATTAATTCATGAAAATAATTGGTATACTACAACTAAAAAGGGTTAAATAAAAAAGTCAATGAAACAAAGTCTTCCGAAAGTTGAGTTTATTTTAGACTTGTTTAATATTTTTTGCAGAGGTAAATCTGGATACACATTATTTATCAAAGAGCAAAATATTAAGCAATTTTCAAATAAATTCCTTTCTCACACATCGGGCTCACGTTGGAAATAGGTAGATTGATAAACTAGATAGTACAAGTAACAAAATAACCTTAGGGTGCTTACCATCTTCATTCTTTTACTGTACATGAATGAAACGTGCTCAATGTTAACAAAAGTATGCAGTTAAGTGATTAATTGAATTTATGAGAATATACACTTGGAAAACACATATAAGCTTTTATGTGCTTATATTTTGTGGTCCAACATTTTTTTAGTTGAGATAAATAACACTGACTGGGACGTGCGCTGCAAATTTCAGCCAAACTCTTGGAATTGTTTCAAGAATAACCAGAACGATCAACACAGGTACGTGTACGGTATTAAAAAAATCGTATATTACCCAAAGATCTATGACTATCTAGATATAAAGCGCAGGCCACATCGACAGCTAGCGAGCGAGCTGGGCGAGCATCGTTTCTCCTATTTTCATACTTCGATTCGGCACTTTCGGTATCTGTGGTGTATGAATAAAGGTGAAACGATACTCAGCTGGCTCGCTCGCTAGCTCAGCATGGTGTGACTTGCGGTTTAACAGAGCGAACGCCAAACAGTAGAATACTTATACCAAACGGACTAATGCCGCCATCATATTTAGCAACACAATTTCCATGGATAATTTCGCAAATGCGCCTTTTTGTCTATGTCATTTAACGCCAAAAGAATCATAGTGCATAATAAGATATAATATAATCATAACCCCGCATTCCCCGATTCTCGGTACTGGTTCACTGGATTTCTGCGATGTATTTTCAAGTTACGCGATTATTAATTTTACCCTTTTTTTCATAGATTTTATTACGACCTTAATTTGCAAACCTGCAATACTTTTCAATACGGCGGCTGCTCTTTAAGTTATAATAGTTTCACTATGCTTACGGAGTGTAGTTATTTTTGTTTTGGTAAGTTGTCAATTTTTTTTATTAAAATATGTATACGGACGATACCTTTAGGTGTGTGGCAAAACTCACGCCGCCTTTTTTCAGTGCTTTTATAAAACAACCACCAAAGTTTGCGACCCACTCTCACTCTCAACGTCTTCCGTGTGCCAATACATCCATGTAGGACACAAGGTCGTTGACTGACTATTAAACTAAACCCTCCTTAAATTTATTTTGCAAACTAGTATCACGATGGCGGTAACCAGTAAATTAGCAAAGTGAGTTAATCTGCTCAAAAGCCAAGGTCCGTGACTGGATATTTCCCAAAACAAATAAGGCACACATGAGTACTGTAAATCAATGGAGAAAAGCTTGCCATTGTCTTGTACATTGTCTTGTCTTATTTTAATCGAAAGAACTGAAAGTCACGTCTTTGCCCAGCTGTGGGCGAGACTAGCTGACATGTGTAACATTATTTTATAGAAGTTGGGGCCCAAAATTTATCTCCTCAGAAAATGGACAAATTAGCACCGGAAGTTGTATGTCGTCTTCAACCAGAGTTTGGGTCGTGCTTTGACTATCAACCACAGTAAGTTTGATTATAAAATATTTTAACATTATTTTTCCTATAGCTGGCAAGGGTGCAACTAGATAACGATCATCATCTGCCGAGCCTTTTACAACTATGTCGGAGTCGGGTTCCAGGCTAATATTTTATGCAGCTGAATATTTTAGATGAAGCAACTGCCTATCTGACCTCCACAACCCAGTGCAATACCCTTGTCCTCATGTCTTACTTTGATAAGGCTGGGACATTGTGCCACTGACTAACTGTGACGACTGTCAAAATTCTACAAATGACAGCCGGCACCAACGGCTTAATGTGCTTTCGAACTCGGTATGTAATAAATGGTAATTCATCCACAGACCAACCTCGGCAACCGCTGCTTAACCTTGAAGATCGATCCATGCGGATATTATGATTTAGCCTCGAGCTCCTCTTAGATAACGATCGAACGTCTTTACTAGTAGATAGGTATATAGGTATTGTTTCGATGTAACTTCGATCGACTGCGTTCTGGGCGCACTCTAGTCTCGCTGTGCTATCACCACAATATATCATACTATTGTAGTAGATCTTCAGCTCTTATCCATCAGAAAACCTTCAGCATTTACTATCGGCACAATCAGTTCAGGTCGACGAGCTAAGCCGACCGGCTTTTTCCCGAACGCATATTTACTTATTGGTAGGTAGGTCCTTGATTTTGAGGCCCGGCTGTGCCGAACCTTTAACATGATTATATTAATCTGCAGGTACTACTACGACATTTCTACTCGAACATGCAAAGGCTTCTCTTACAGCGGCTGCGGCGGTAATCCTAACAAATTCGACAACCAGTTTACATGCATCGATTTCTGCGAATCTGTCGTGCCAGAATATGAGTTGGCTGAAACTGGGAGCTAAAATAATAAGTTTATTCCTCTTGTTTTTTTATTTGTGAATTATATTTATTACTTGCCCGCGACCATTTAACTAAATAGGGACGTAAATAGGAAATTCCTAGTGTGGGGCCACGTTTTTTTTATTAAATAAAAAAAAAGTAATATTTACTTATTACTACACTTATTGCAAATAATTTTTTAGGCAATTAACTTTAGTAATATGTCCCTACTAGCTTCTGCCCGTGGCTTCGCCCGCGTGGAGTTCGGGAATTGCCTACGGAATCTTACTTCTGGGTTAATAAGTAATCTATGTATGCATAGTCCATACATAGATTTACATGTACTTGCTCATAACTTGCACTTGACTAATCAAATGGTTTATTATTAATCTATTTATTGACACAACATACACATACTTCACACACACACACACACACACGCTTCACATACTTTAACATAATATTTAATAGCAATATCACGAGCCAACGCGAAAATCGGTGGAATAAACCATATTTACAGACACGTCTACCTCAGAAAAATCCCACCTACTTAGTAATAGGTAAGTCCGCGCCCCGCACGCCCCGCGCAACACTGCGCGGCATGCGCCCGTCTACGTGAGCTTCGAAGCCCTATTTGACTATATTGGGGGATGATTTTGGAAAAACTAATACTCATGTCTTATAATTTTAATTGAAAAGTGTGAACACCAATTTTCGAGTCAATCGACCCAGCAAATATTAAGTTTCACAGAAAATTCAATACCCCATTTTACCCTCTTAGGGGTGGAATTTCGAAAAACCCTTATTTAGCTGGTACCTACTCTTAATAAAGAATACACCCTCCAAAGTTCATGTATCTAGGACCAGCGGTTTGGCCTGTGCGTTAATATATCAGTCAGCCAGTCAGGACATAATTTTTTTAAATTGGGGGATGATTTTGGAAAAACTGTGATACACGTATCTCATAAAT
Source organism: Noctua janthina (assembly GCA_963576755.1). NCBI lineage: Eukaryota > Metazoa > Arthropoda > Insecta > Lepidoptera > Noctuidae > Noctua > Noctua janthina. The sequence goes on along the minus strand of OY755050.1, from coordinate 12,853,558 downwards.
TTAACTAAAAAGTATGTAGACAAATTTTCAAGTCAAACGACTCTGAGAATAATAAGTTTCACAGAAAATTAAACACCCCATTTCACCCTCTTAGGGGTGGAATTTCGAAAAATCCTTTCTTAGTGGATACCTACTCGTCACAAAGAGTATACTGTCCAAATTTCATGTCTCTAGGACCAGCGGTTTGGGCTGTGCGTTCATATATAAGTCAGTCAGTCAGGAGTTTGAATGTTATTAGTATAGATTTAAAACGGATTTTGTTAACAGTAACAGTCGGCGTTGGAAAAAAAAAAAGTGTATGGGAACACGTAAATGAGGTGGCAAGGAAACATCAGTTAATTGACATCTTAGAATAAGTCATCTAAAATAAAACCAATTATTGAATCTTATCTAGTCTTAAAAGAAAAAATCTAAAGAAATGGAAAGCGATACTATGAAAAGCGAGTGAATGATCAATTGCAGTCGACAATGATTGACCTGAACGAGTTGCTTGGCCGGTCTTCGTCGTACCGAGTCACGATTCAATGAAAGTATTATTTGAGCCCATGGCTTCATCTTCTTAGATGATAGCCGATACATTGCTCCACACTAACATTAGACAGGTAGTAAGTACTATTTTTACTGCACAAACACGACGGAACTGTAGGAGTCACAGTTTAGGCGAAGATTACCGGCCCTTATAATATAATAGTCTTACTTTTGCATTAACTTACTGAAAAACTTAAAGCTAAAAATTCTTTTATATTTAAATTCAAAAGGGAATAACTGAACATTTCAAATAATTTAATATTCCTCTTCATAAAATTAACAAACCACCGCGTCCCAGCCACACTTACAACTTACATAATATTTTTATTGTCTTCATCTTACGGAGCTGTCATTAAATAATCCCGTTAAGGTCACGCCAACTGAAGGGTGGCCTGGACGCGAGAGAGAACGCAAGTCTGACTTGTGAGCAAGGTCGTTGGAACGCGACGACGCGGGCGCACGGGCGCAAGATGCGACGAACGCCGTTCAGCTGCGGCTTCCTACAATAATTACATTGGGCCATCGCCCTCAATTAGAGACGCTCACGTTCGAATGACTAGCTCCGAGCGTTCCAGCGAAGCAACTGAGTTCGCTCGCACTTAACGCTAGAGATATACGTTCACGTGCACTCATGAAACCGGTCCGGCGGGCGAGCCGGTTGGAATCCCGAGAAGAGCATTCGGACCTAATAAGTATGTGGACTCACCTTTGATGACTAAGCATGCTGTTATATCCGATATAATGCAGCCCCAGAACCCAGTCTCGGCATTTTTCATTGAAGAAAAGATAAAAAGCTGTCGGACGTACGCCCATGCGCATGGTAGATCTCTGCTATAAGATAGTAGAAGTAAACACGCAAAGGCCAGTAAAATAAAGCTTACTTTGAAAGAGACAAAGTTAATTCTACAGATGTAATTGAGCTGAACAGTGAGAGCCAGAACACGATTGTTGGTCTAGACATTCCGTCATAAGTAGTCGTGTTATAGACATGTAATACGATTGAAAAGGCTGACAGATTTAAGTTGATATCCAATTTCCTGATGGATCAGGCTGAGTTTACATGACGAAGAAGAGGTACCTATTTTAAAGCTTAATTACATGACATATATTATTTTAAAAAATATGTATATCCAGCTAACATTTTAGTTAATTTCGTCAAGGAGTTACTAAGTGTTAGAAATTCCGTTCTCAGTAATCTTAGGAGTCTGTATACTTTGCAATGTTTCATTCAAAAATGATTAAAACTTGAACTTTGCTGCTGAAAATAGTAAAATATTCCAGATCCTGAACAGATTATTTGACAACTGATGGGTAAATAAGTCTATTATCACGGAGCCCTCAACATATAATTACTTAAGTGTCATTACCACTGGATCTGGGAACATAGATCTTTGTATGGTAATGAAAGATGAGTTGACCGTAATTATATACGTTTTCACGAGTCAGGAGTGCTAAGTAATCGGGTAAGTGGTAATCTGAGAGAGAGAAAAAAGCCTGACATAGCGGCTACCCCGAAATAAATTAAATTATCGCGGCCTCTTTCTATTTGTCGTCAAGTCTGCGAATGTTGACTGCTAATCTTACAAGGCTTTCTTCACAAAATCCCTGAAAATCTTAATCGTTCTCATCGAATTTAACAATTAAATGTACGCTCTAAGGTAAGAGCTGTTATAGCTTAAGGCTCCGCGATAATCGTATTATAACGTGTTAATTATAAAATATATTAAAAAATATCATTAATTAGGAGCTCGTGGCTAAACAATAACAGCCGCTCGTGTCGATCTTTAGGTTAAGCCGCGCTTGTTTAGGTTGGTCGTGGATGGGTGACCGCCCATTACATACCGAGTTTCCTCCGTGCCTCGGAAAGCACGTTAAGCCGTTGGTCCCGGCTGTCATTTGTAGATCTTTGACAGTCGTTACAGGTAGTCAGGGACCCGAAAGTCTGACAACCAGTCTTACCAAGGAGTATCGTATTACCCAGTACTAATTGGGTTGTGGAGGTTAGATAGGCAGTCGCTCCATGTAAAATACTGGTATTCCGCTGAATCCGGTTGGACTGAAAGACGACCCCAACATAGTTGAGAAGAGGCTAGGCAGATGATGATTTATTATCATAAATTTGAGATATTCTCCATTCACTTACTGTAAAGTGTATTTAAATAAAGTCGAAGAATCCTTTATAATTAATGGCTCTATCATACAATTTTTTTTTTTTAGGTCTTTCCAGTAGCTTGACATTCTTAACCTCTAATAACATATTTACAGCCCATTTTAGGTATTATTTAACTTGCAATGATTGTATGAACGTTTAAGTCAAATCTTGCAACAGAATTTAACAACAGTATCACCAACCGAATGATCTGAAATTTTGCATACATGTTTAGTTTAGATGACAATGCATGGTTAACTAAGTAACGTCATTCTAAATCCAATATGGCGGACTCCCAAAGATGGTGGATTAGTAATTTTTTTATGCACCCCGTAATATGAGTATCAATAAAAAGGGTTAGCTGAGAAGAATACGAAAAAAATGACGTCACACCTATATTTAAAAGCTTGTTTTTCTTCTAATAATTTACTCTCAATATTGTATTAAAAAAAAAGAAGTAGCGAGTCAACCCCAATACAAGTATTTTTAATTACTTACTGGGGCTGTCTCAACTCATGTATAGCATGTATCTTTTGAGACACATTAAACATTTTATTTTATTTATTTATTTGTTTTTATAAATGTTTTTTTTACTATAAGTATTTTTTATAGTTCAGTCATGAACAATCCAATCAAAACAAGAGAAGTGTTTCTTATAAGCATAATCAGCCTATGATGTTCTCACTGCTGGGACACAGTTCCCATTTCCATGAAAGGAAGTCAGCTGTTAGTCTGTAATCCGCAACGTGCTGGTAGGTAGATGGCACATATCTCCGATGTTCTTCTTCACCACATTTCCTAACCACACGATAAAGGAGAAGAGGAAGACCACAATTCCTCATCGATATCACACATGCCGGAGATGAAAGCGTACAAAAGATGTTTGATGATTTTGAGATTTTTAGTATTGTGTAAAAAATATTTCGAATTAATATAGAAGAGGACAGGTGGCTAAAACCGCATTGGTTGGTATACCGTTAAGCAATCAGTACGGCTCATTCCGGACCCTTGAGAAAACTACCTGCGAAGCCGTGGAGCCAATTATAACCAACACACAGCTGATATTCTTGGACTCGCTATAATCTTTACTACCACAATATAATACTTAACTATTTATGAATGTATCGCTTGATCCTAGGAAATAGGTACTTTGTTTTTAATCCAGTATGAAAAATCAAAATAAAAAAAATAAATAAAAAATCAAGATCAAAATCCATCATCAAAAAACCAAATTCATCATTCAAAATCAGAGGCCCATAAAAACTCTGACACCAGGTTAGGAACTAACCACACGATAAACAACATCATTCAAAATTAGCTTTTCTGTAAGAAAATCCAATTCTGGGTTATACTCGCAATTGTACATAAGCTATATTATTACAGTTTGTATGTATCTATATTTTTTATTTTGTGTGCAATAAAGAATAAACATAAAGGTAAGCGCACCTACAAATGTGTTAAACTGAAGGAAATTAATTAGTTTAGTAACTATGTTTATTGGTTCTCAACTTAAATTGTCTGTATACAGGGTGTAAACAGACCCTTCACATACCCGTCAACCAAACATTCTGTACATCAAACTAAGTAACTCCACGCAAAAATTATTGCTGGGAAACGACTTTTTTTTTTGGGGTGCAAAATCACGCTTTACGGTAGGACTCGATAGAAAGCACTCAAAATATTGTGCTGATGGATGGATTGACTAGTACGGGGGTCGTGGAGGTGTGTAAAGTAAAAATCTTACATTAAAAATATGTATTAAAAAAAAACTTGTGAAAAAGTGGGAACTTTGACCCCCAATATCTCCGTAACTGGAAGGTTCCCAGGTATGGTCTAGAACAAAAAAAATATCGCAAAGACAGGGAGAACAAGTGCCTTTCGGTTATGTTAAGGGTCCATTTACACCCTTTGTAATATTATACTCTCTCTTGGCAGTTGTTTAAAATGGCCATAACACGGCTAATTGACGCGGTGTGTCAGTTTGATAAGCAATTATATTCCTAGACTGTCAAAGTATTTTTACGCGTTTGACAAAGATGTACTAATATATATTTATAGGTACATAATAGAATTTGTAGTCGGGTGTTTTGATGCTTTTAATTAAATGTTACTTATTTAGGTTCCATCTTGATAGAAATTTCATTTTAGGTAATCATGATAAAATCATTACTAAATTACAACCATTCTGGAAATAATCTTATCTATTATCATTTGCTTGAAATGGTCATATTCTCGCGATATAAAGATTAATTGGTAAAGAATGTCTTGTTGCATAAAGTCCGCCTATAGATATTATAATCTACATTAAGTTTCCAAAAACAATAAGTTGTTTTATCATTGACTTGATCTTGACAGATCCCCCTTAAATCATTCGGACGAACAGAAAGTGTTTGTTGTGAAAAAAAACCTAAAATGGAAATCTTAAACTGAACTAACAGCTAACAAACTACACGTTCAGTAACATTGCATACACGCATAGACTAAAGACATCACACGCCCACCACGAGAGGTCACCCTAGTTGCCGGTTGACGCTACCGATCAGCTGGCTTGACGTTGAATGAACGATAACTGTTCGTAGGTGGCAGTAAGTACCCAGCCGCAGATAAGCACTTCTTAGAAAAAGTTTAGCGTTGTATCGTCGTCTCTCTCACTCATTTACAATTTTCATCATATTTCCTAAACTAATTAATTTATCGACCTAAATCCTTTTGAATTATTGACCATAATTACCACAGTGTCACCTGTCGTTTGACACTATTTTCATTAAAACATCTGCACTAATTCACATTTTCAACTTACGTACTTAATTATAAAGTCGTAATTCGCCGAGGAAAATTTTTGCTTTTTCCGACAACATGTAAAGTTATGTTCTCACTTATTAATTAGTCAAGTCATTAACCACTTAAAAAGAATTATCAACTGTCATATCAATAACTTTGAAAAGTTTCCTCGGCGCCGTCTTCAATATTCATTTTGACCTCATTTTCGTTATCAGTGACCACGAAAACCACGAAAACGATACCCATGACGGAAAAACCAAAAATGTTGTCAAATGTTTATGTCAGAATCGAATACACCGGCTTCCTACATATCATTATCACTGTCGTTACTGAACAAATCCATTTTATAACACTTGTTTTCTTCAATTATACAACACACACTGCGTGATACGGTCGGTTACTTTTGATTATCTCCCAAAATAGAAAGGTAGCAATCAAACAGTAACCGTTTGACATTTACCTTACTGAACGTAAGAAACAAAACGTTTCAGAAAAGCTTTCTTTGTTTTTTCTATGAAACAATTTATCTATGGTAAGCGGTTGACTCTGCGAGAGACAGGTAGGTGACGTGGATAAGATATTCCCTACTAGAGATAGGCATATTAACTAACAGTTTTACGTAAGTAAGTTATAGAAAACGGCCGTTAGTCTATAACCAACAACTGGGGCTAGACAAAAAGTTCGCATACACAAAAGTAGATAGAAGAAATATATTTTTGTGTCGTTAACTCTTGGTGTTCTCTGACTTCGGTCGTTAAAATCACTTTCTAAGGCGATTCTCACACGACAACGCTCGTCCGCGCGGACGGGCGGTGTAGCAGATCTCTCATCATATTCATTGGTTTGTTTGATATCTGTTGATACGTAACGCAAGTACAATGCAAGACCGCAAGCACGAGCGGCGTTTCTCCTGCCCGCGCGCACAAAATCCGCTTCACCGCATCCTCGATGTGTCAATGTTACACCCAAGTTCAGTGGTGTAGTTATTACAGCAACTGAGTATTAACGTCACAACACTCGTAGCCTCGTACCACGCAGTTCGATCAAAACTTGACGAGTTAGTTCAATTGACAATAGTTCCATTTCAGATGGAGATAAAGCTCACAACCCAATTCAGGTCAGAGCTGTTGGTTGAACGTGACCTCGTCAAAGTTTCAGAAGCCATTTGGTTATATCTGCACCAGTGCACATTCAACAAAATACTGGAGATGGAGCCAAAACGAAATGTACGCGAAAAATTTAAGCTACTTAAGGTTAATTTTTTTCGAGTTATCAAGATAATTTTTAACATTGGATTAAAAATCAGCTGTTGAGAAAATGCATTAAAAATTTGCGCCAGAAAACTTTGGTATGTTGTCCAACAATGAACTTTATCGCTAAAGCATTAAAGGTTCAAAGTTGTTTGGGAAAATTTGACAGTTTCGGGTAGCTTGATGTGATAGCGTCTGTATTTTTTCTTATTTAACCCAAAGGTTGACTGGTAGAGAATGCCTTGTGGCATTAAGTCCGCCTATGTATCACTATTGTACATGAAGTTTAAATAAATAAATACATCCTCACAAACTTTCGCACTAATAATATTAGTAGTATAATATCAGGACTCCTTGCTGGCATACATGTAACTTTCCTATACAAAGGTACTACAGCCTGTATTCTAGATTCTGTCTTTATTAAAACGACATTACACAAACAGAACTAGAGAGTATTTATTTTCAAGAAAGTTTTTAGCAAAAGAGAATTATAAATGGGACTTGGGACATCCGAAAACTATTAATAAGCTCAGAAAGAGGACATTTGATTTAACTTAGTAGGGCTTACGTATCTGTGTTATCCCGTATTAAATCCAATTTTCCAATTATAATAATGTTGTATTGCATTGTATAACGGGCTGGTGTCCGCAACTCCACGTCCAAAGCGCGTATTTTGCGTGCGGTTATAATAATATTACAGATCTGATTATTGAATTATAATTTGACTACTGCAGGTTTAGGCTAATGTATACCTTATACATTTCGCCATAGATGTTTGAGTTCAATGCACCAGTGGGCAAGTCTATTGCCATCCACCGAGCATGAATGCTAAGTTCGGGCTGCTGATAATAAATTCCAGATGGAAAAACCCAGTAAGACTTTTCCCGACCTGGAGTCTGATCCTAGAACCTCATTCCACTCATTCTCATTCCTCATTCAACAGTACCACTTGCAAACTCTAGAAGAACGAGGCAAAATAATGAAATTAGTGCAATGACTCAAACGAATCAAATCATTTTTTAAAGCGACCTTTACATCCAAACCAGCATAACTTCACATGAACATTTCTGTTCTATTAATTTACTTTTAGTGGGAACGTTCCCTGCCCTTCGGATTCTTAATTGAATGGATTCCTCTCCCGAACGGTTTCTTATTGGTATATATTGTGTAATAACCCAAAGCGGTTGACTGCGTTTATATCCTCAATTTACTGTTACGACTCATAATTGTTCCTTGTTCATATTTAAATGGTTACCATCCGTTTTTATTTTGTTTGTAATCGTAATGTTTTTGATGTTAAGTTTAATAGATGCGGAATTGAATTTAATGACTATAGACCTTATGATAATGACCTTAAGATATTATGATCAGACCTTCTGGTGCTGAAGGAATTTTTCAATAGAAATTCTTGATTCGTGTCCTGTTGTTGGCCCAAAGTCTGACAACCAGTCTTACCAAGGGTTGTGAATGCAGTAGCTTCATGTAAAATACATAGTTAGGACAAGGCTAGGCATATTATGATGCTGATGTGACGCCCAGTTTATTGCAATAAGCTCGCTACATGGGCCTTTAACGGGAGAGCAGCGGTGGCCCAGTGGTGAAGACCCCGACTTACGAGCAGTAAGTCGTGGCTTCGAACCCAGCCAGGCGCATTACTTTGTGTAAGTTATTACATCACCACTGCTCTCGAAACGGTGTAGAAAAACATCGTGAGGAAATCGCAATGTACTAGAAACAAAAATTCGAAGGCATGTGACATCTACCAACCCGCACTGGGCCCGCGTGTTGTTTCCTACTCATAGAGAGGAGGCCTGCGTCCCAGCAGTGGGAACATTAATAGGCTGATTATGCTATGCTTTTATGCTATGGGCCTTTAACATTTCTGGCGAAATGTGGGTTTGCCTCAGGTACACGTCTGTCTAAACCTTTGGGGATTACAGGCGTGATATTATGCTATGTTATCAGCTGGTTAACACCAAGTATTTACAGAAGTTATGTCAGAAAATTAAGATAAGGGCTCGTGGTAAATTATGTTCATGGTAGAGAAATTCTTCGCAGTGGTAGGCTTATAAAACTTTAGTGAGGCTGTGTGGTTTTTAAGATTACAATTAGAGGGAAAAAATAGAATATTGTGCAAACGTGTAAATTGCTTTCTGGACTTTGCACAAACATACTGAAACCAGGATGACTTATATTCATCAAACAATCTACAAAAAGAATAGTTATATGTATGTATGACATAGGAAACAGAACCTATAAGATCACAGTGAAGTTTTCTCTCGGTCTATATCTGGAGTTCTCCAGTTCATAATATAGTAAAATATAATATTGCAATATACTTGTACGACATTTATGAATACGTGTAACTCACTAATATACAGATCCGTGATAGATCTGTGAAAGAATGTACAGTGCAAGATTCTCTTGAATCCGTGAAGGATGTAATAAAATATCTCATAAATGCATAGGTATTCTCGGATAAATCCAATTTCAAATCTAATATTATAAATGCGAAATAAGTCTGCTGGTCTGTGAGTTTGTAACATTTTCAAGCGTTAACTTTACCGTAGAGTAGACCATGATCGACGTGGATCAGGATCATAAGTAGTAAATTTTAAACGCGGTAGTATATATAGGTTCCCGTGGTATAATTTCCGACTTCCAGGAAGGTGAAGCCACAGGCAATAGCTTGTTTGATAAATTAAGCAAAACAATGTATTCATGTATCGTTGAATTTGTGGTAAACGTTGCACTTAGGGCCTATTTCACGATGCATGTCCGAAAAACCACTACTAGACGAATAAATTCAAAAATGGAACGGAATTTGTTTGAAACTATCTGCCAAGTAAGTTAACGGAAAAAGGGGGCCTACCATGACGTCTTAAAGCAGGAGTAATTCCAGTGTGGGAAAGAGTTGACGCTAGACGGCCTGTATACCTCTGTTTCTTTCCCACACTAGAATTACTCCTGTTTTAAGACATCATAGTAACCCCCAGGCCCTTAGTTTGTGAATAATGTCACAAATCGTGCTTTTGACATCACTTGTTAGAGGAATTGTGCACCGAAATTCTGAATACTGAAAATCAAACAGTTGGATTGACAACCACAATATAGGCAAACTGATCTCTTGTGTTAGCCAGTTTATTGGCAAAAGCACCTAATTTATTTCCAACGAAAGTGCTCGTTGAAAAAAGTTATCACAATCCTCGATCACACTTTGAACGAAATTGATTTTTATTGAACCGTTAGGAAAACTCACGACTGTTAATCGGATTTTTTATTTTCACGTTGATTAGAACGAACGCTTTGGTTTATATTTTAACGGTTTGAAAGCTGCAGAGTAAATTTTTGCAACTGAAAACGGTTAAAAAATCAATGGGAATTTTATTCGAGTTTTTAAGTTCACTAGATCTGTGCCCGTGAGGAATTAGGATTAAAAAATCGGCCAAGTGCGAGTCGGACTCGCGAATGAAGGGTTCCGTACCATCGTAGTAGGGGAGCCCCCTTTAACTTTTAATTTATTTTTATTATTTGTTGTTCTAGCGGCAACAGAAATACATAGTCTGTGAAAAAATCAACTGTCTACCTATTACGTATCATGAGATATAGCCCGCTGACAGATAGACGGACGGACGCACGGACGGCCGGACGGACAGTGGAAATAAAAAACAAAACATTTTTTTTTTATTCATAGTCCTAGATGGGCACTTATAAAATGTCGACAAAAAGGGGCACGGTTCGGGTTGGTCGTTTCTATGGAGAAGAACCGGCAAGAAACTCCATGGTTACTCTTTTCAAATCATTTGGTATTACAATATTATCATGGTTACAGCATTTGTAATTAAGTATGGGGGGACATCGTAGGCCCGACAATAAGTCGTTGCTTAGAATACAAAAGATGTAGAACAAGATAAACAGTTAACAAGCTAGGAATCTACAAAGCCTACAATGTTCACACATTCACAAACAATCGGTTAAAAAGAATCTTACAAAGGTAAGAAAATATTGTAAAATACTAAATAAAACAAGTGACACAAATATTGTCATCAGTGCTATAACTATTCTGAGCAAAAGATGTATAAATGATTTGAAAACTTTTAAAAAAAAATCTAATTCGAAAAAAGAGAAAGGAATTTCATTTAAATTTCGGGTTCGAAACCCTAAAATTGTTTTTTTTTTTAATGCAAAGGTACAAGTTATTTTCCAGCACTATTAAACTTCTCAATCAATAATTAATCATCTAATGCTCAATTGCTTATCCTATGCAAGGTTCGTAGTTAAAGAAGCTAACTAGTATTTAACTGGTTTTTTTTATAGAGATTTGAATTAAAAAAGATCACCAACTTTTGACTCAAGTATTGTTCACGCGTTAAAACCGGTTCTAGAAAAAAATAGTATTCGATACGCTGTCCCACATGCCTAGTTATTACTTTTAAGAACATGGGTTTTTTTTAAATCTATTTATATATCTATGCATAAAGTATCTCCGTATGATTTTGGTAATGATAACCGATTATCTAACAGTTTTGTCTGTTGTGTGGTTTTCATTTCAAAGAATTTTTTTCCCAAATAATTTGTTTATTCCGATATCACAAACACCACCAGCCTAAAGGAAAATGAATGAAAACAAAAACTTAAGAATTTGCTCATTCACTTACAATTACGAAAGCACTTCAAAGAAACAATACTCTCTTTGAAAGTCACGACCGATTTATTTCTGTAAGATGAAGTAAAACAATTTGTAATAAACGAATTCCTTTTGATTTGATATCTTAACGAAACGAAACAAAATACCGAAGCGTAGATACGTTTATCAAAACACAGACTTCGAGATTTTAAACTGATAAACCGATGGCAAAAAAAACCTAGAAATTATTTGGGAGCCATTTCCAGGAATCCCTTTGAATAACCGACGTCTGTTAGGTGCATAATGCGAGGTTCGATGTCATCGTTTATGTGGCGAGCGCAGTCATAGCTAAACACCGTAAATAATGACGACAATCGATTCTACGTCATCCCGGATGTACTCTATTGAATAGTTCCCTCGTAAACCGCTGCGCCGAGTGACCCTGGACACAATATCACCTGGACTTGATTGCATAGTAATTTAACCAAGACGAAGTTGATTTTGCCGTTCCTCCGGGATCTATCTTACAGCTCTCCACAATATAATAACTTGTCTGACATCTCTATAATTCCGATATAAGTAGTTCAGCTATTCGATCACTAATTCACTAGTCACGCTTAATACTCACAACGAGCTTTCGTACCGACGTAAAGGAAGGCGTCCAATACAATCCGTCAAAGGAAAAAGAAGGTAAAAGAAAGGAACCAAAGTTCATTTGCCTTTTGGTTGTGGTAACGGTACCCATCCACTCATTACGTATTCACAACCCACACGTTAAAATGCATACGACGGAACTGCAGGTCAAACAGACAATCATTAATAGTGTAGTAAAGAAACGAGACATTAAACCATATAAAACAGTCGAGTAATGATTGAAAACTTTACTCAATTCAAAGTTTGAGCGAGGTTTGTATAACCAATTGAATTTAGGATTACACAAAGACAGCCTTTGTCTAACCAAACAAATCTCAGGTATGTTTACTCAATTCTACTTGAATGTTACATGATGATCCTGACTCAAGAATAACAAAAGTCTATAAAAAGTTCAATTCTGTGAATCGATCCTTGCGGCCCAAGAATCCACAGATTTTATCCATGTAAATTTCTTACGGGCCATTCCGAAGGAACTTAATTGTATCAGATTTCACATTTAAAAAGGGCACGCGCCTTTGTACGTTTTCTGGAAGTCAATGTGGCCCGTTTCGTTCTGCTCTTTTTTGTTCAGAATTAATATGTAACCATACATATACGTTGTTATTTACATTCAACTTTTTGCGTTTGAACGTGATATTAAATTCATTTTGTTCCAAGTGCTAACGTTCCCCTTATTATTTACTAACTTCCAATTTTTAGGTACCCAGTCAACGTACGTTCTCTCTTCTTGCCATACAAACAATTTCATGTTGCACTCAGTTTTCAAGATATTCGTCCAAAACACATTTGTCAGAATCGATTATTTCAATGGTCCTCTTTGTTTCTGGGAGCTACATAAGTGTTAGTTAGACAGGCAGGTAAAACTGTGATTTTACATGCACATGTCTTTAGGTCATTTATTAAGTGTGTCGAGAAAGTTCTCAAGAGAATGCAAGTTTGTTTGCAATGTGTGCCAGAATATCCGTCCAAATTAAAAGTGTGTTTTACTTTATTGTGAATATCTTTTACATCTGCTACAGCTGCGGTCGCTCTGTTTCTAACATAATCTAAGCCTAATCAACAAGTTACGATTTATACCTGTTATCTAGTGGAACAGATACAATTGCACACCTATCCGAAGGCCGATATCTTGTACCGTGCAAAAGCGTTGGTAGGAAACAGTTTCTAGTGGCTATTCCTTTATCTAAGTTAGCGATACAAAATTTATTTTCACAATTGCAGTCGATGCATTTACTTAGAGAAAGCTCTTCGTACTTAGGTTAGAATAAACGGCAACTATTTAGATTTCGCGAGCAAATCGTAGAGGTATGTAAGGTAAAGCATTATGCAGTAGTAAGTTGGTGGTTTAGTTGCAGAAGTAAAAGAAGTTAATATAAATTAAAACTAACATCAATAGGAGGAATTAAAAAGCGCGTACGCAACATATTCTGCTATTTCAGTACATCTGTAGGTATAATTGGATGGCTTATACGTTATTAATGTTATTATGTGCGCACTTTGTTTAAAAGTTTTAGAGTAGTTTGCAAGCTCTTTGAGAAATAACTCCAGGCTAACACAGCGGGACACTGAAGCAAGGAAAGTTGTCGGTTCAGATGATATCACATGTCATATTTTTTACAGTAAATTGCACACGAACAACGGTCAACAACAAAGTCAATTGGCCTTTAATCGTCGCGAGATAAATATTCACATAAACAATATAGTCAACGCGGATAAAAAACTGCCGAAGTGCATGACCGTAGTACAGACACCTAGCTATCATGCGACAAACTATTCTTATCACCACGCCTGAAAGAGCTCTTAGAAGTTGCAAATATATTTATATTTCTAGCGAAACTGCTTACTATCCTCACAGTCCTTACTCAAGATGTCTCTAACACATGTGGCTGACGGGTTTTCCTTTATAATGTCACTCGACGAGAAAGATATTATGAATTCATCATATTCATGACCGAATAAAGGGTGAGCAAGCAATCAGTATACTATTATAACTTCCATAGTTTAAACTCCCGTTAATTGCTTATCCTAAAGCAAAAGTAGCCACGGTATATCAAAATGAACTTGGGGGAGCTTATGATGAGGGATGACAGCCAACCGAAAATTCTGAATCATCAAAGTAACTTCATTTGTGGTAATATTTCTTAAACTGAGATTAAAATATTAGGTTTAACCTTTTGAACGCCGGAGCTTAAACGCACGCGGGTGCCCTACCATTTTGTCACATTATGTGTGTCGTTTGGCACAGGGCACGCGCTTGCTTGTCACGTATATATATGTGACAATGGCGTTCAAAAGGTTAATGTAGGTATGTGAAGATTAATCTATACTAATACTCGTATTATAAAAAGATAAAGGTTTGTAAGTTTGTACGTAGATGGGGAAATCTCCGGAACTAATAATCCAATTCTAAAAAAAATTCACTGGCCGAAAGTTACATTATTCGTGGGTGATATAGGCTATAAATTATATTTATATCATGCATATTCGCCGAGCTATCACCTTTTTTACGGACGAAGTGGCGGGCTTAGCGCTAGTTGTAAATTAAATTTTATAAATCTTATTCATTAAGTTACGAGTTTCTTACACACCAGTTCCTTAAAACACAGGTAAATACTATGGATAAGGATATTTGCAAAATACCCTAAAGTCACACAGTTAGTTACCTACAACTGTAAATTTTTACATGCATTTTTAATTCCTTAATAAGAACTTCAAAAAGACGGCCTGACGGTGGGATCTGCCTGGCTAATTTTTACAAGCTTTTATTCAACTTGCACTGTTCGTATGTATGTAAGTTAACTGCCTCAACATTTACAAACCATTTTCGACCACTTGTTGGTATTCGATTGAGCTGAAATTTTGCAAATACCTTTGGTTTGGTTCTGGTGACAATATATTTTTATTACAGACATGACTTCATCCCGCGAGAGAACTCCTCAACGGTTAATAGCACGGACACGAAACTCTGTATACGCGTTCAATGTTGATAGATAAACCTAATTTACTTCTTTTAATTTAATAAAAGATTGTTTTTATTTAATTTTTTTTCAACTACACTGAGCCTGGTAATGACCTCTAACAAAGCCAACGAAAATAAAAGCATTTCATTACATTGTGCTCCGAGTACACACGGCTCAAGTTTAAGGTCAACAAAACGAAACGAAAAGTTTATAAAAGTTATGTAAGACTACAGTAATCTACTAGACAGGAAATGATTATAATCTACAAAATTGCAGCCGTAGCTCCGCTAATAGTTTTGACTACCCATCATAACTTGGCGCTGTTTAAACCAGGCAGGTTTAACATGCTAGAAGACTTAAAGCTAGTGCTGACATTTAAGCCGTTTGTCCACATTTATCTCCTTTGTCCAGGCTTGTCATCCATTATTACAGGTCTAATGCCTCACATACGGAAAGAGCAGGATTGTTTTCCGGTAGCATGCAAACGGGAAACGCCGTGTCGAGAGGCTAAGTAGCCAGCAAAATGAGGCTACACAGAGACAAGAAGTCTATTCAATGCGGCGGAAAACGATTTTCGCGGGTTCACAGATGTGTATGCAGTTTTAAGCTTCTTGGCATAGACGGAACCACTGACAGACTTAAAAGAGTTTTGTGTACTGTTTTGTAGATAAGGACATTACAGTTAAATTGTGAAAGCTTTTTTTTCCGAAACAACTGCCTGTAGGCCAAACAAATATTTGTTCTGTGCGGGATTCGAATCTGAGACACGCAGCGCGGCAACCAATCGCTCAGCCACTGCGCCAATTGTGCCGTCGAGTTGTTATCACTTACATTCTAGGTGGTGTCATTATGACTAGATTTATTTAGAAACAATAAAATGTATAAACTAAATATAATTCAAAGTTTTTTTATTTTAAGTGCAGTCAGCTTTTGATCCCACGCATAAATTCCCGGTGTTGTGGTTCCTAGTGTTTTTCATTTTGTTATTAGGTACTTCTAGCTACACTCATTTTGTAATTAGCTAAGCGTTGCTCCAGTGTTCGCAAACGCAACTGCTGAGCATGAGGTCTTAGGTTCGATTCCGGGTCGAGCAAAGTGTGATTGGGTTATTCCATGACGAATTTCTCAGTAGACGGCCACGGAATCTCGATTTTTGCCCGGATGATGGTAATAGACTTGCCCCCTATTACATGGGACTTAAACATAACTGGCGAAATATTGGTGTTATTACTATTATCACCTCTACCTAAAACTTCGGGGATAACAGGCGTGATGGATGTATTTAAGGTTTTATTAGGAATACAATAGACTTATATTTTAACTCCAAGTCTCTAACAATCAATAATTAAGGTCGATAAAGTTATAAAAATGGTGTTGAAGAGGGTGCACACCCGAATTGATATGATTTCTAAAACTGTTTTGGCGCCTTTTCCTTGAAATTCAGAATATGGCTCAGCTCATTAGGTACCTTATATACTGAGCTAACCTACACTCCCTGATTTCTGACAACTTTTTTTACTATTCCCCAAGGGGCTCTTGCGAAGAACATTCAGGGTTTTACATAATAATAGTTTATTTTATCGTCTGCCAAATTGTCTGCTAAAACTGGAGACAGGGGAACTTTTACTAGAAAATAAATCGGTGAAAAAGAAATTAACATTTTACCGAAGTTTGTTGAAGGTTACCGTTGAGACGGTTCAAAATATCCGAGTAATATATCCAATATTGATTCTCACGTAAAAATATCCGCACAGGCAAGTATCGGTGAGCTTATACATAGATTGTGAGTGGAAGAAGATAGCAAAAATATTATTTATTGTCTTATTGGATGTAATATGGTATCGATAGCAATCCATCACAATATTGAAGGAAGGCAAATAAACTGAGTTAGGTAGGTATCTGGTTTTGTAGGTGCGGGTCACTGCTGCGAGGGTTTAGTTGTTGCAATGCTGGTCGATGCTAACAAATCTGACCAGTAGCCATGTCTCTAATTGGGCTTCTGTTTTATATTGATTTATCAAATGTTGGTTTATAGGAATTTTGGCCCGCATGCAGTTGGGCGAAGTGTCAATTAGTCAACTTGGACTATTGCGGTCGGTCGATCTCGGTCGGACGGTGAATGAATACTGTTTTCAGCAAGGTGAAGTTAGAACTGGCTAGGAATTTAGGCAAGTGTCCATGGAAATATGAGTAGAAAATAGTGTGTCAGCAGATATTGTTGTTTAAACTAAGTTTTTTAAGATTTCTAGAAACCTCACAGAACCCATAAGCAGTGCAATATAAATTAAATATAGAGCAGTGAGATAGGCTCTTTGTGGAATGATAAAGAAAGCGTATAAGTGGATGGTGGCCTAACCATTGTTCATCATAGCCCGAATCAGAGCCTTTTAAAACGTCACAGAGCCTATTTTTAGCGGACCACAAGGCGTAAAGCTCAAAAGCTTTTGAGCATTGTCCCGAAAATCGGATTTCAGCGTTAATTTTGGGCACCAATATTACTTATTTTTGAATGTAGGCCTCTGAGGCTACAAATGAATAAATACAGAACAAATGGAATTTTGAAGACGAAATTCCCAGGTGGCGTTAATTTCCAAATTTATTTATCCACTCGCTTTCATCAAATTAACATTTTATGAAAAGGAAAAGAGAATTATTGTAAATATTGATAACCCTTCCAAGTTTTGGTATAACTTTAATGTTTAATTTAGTTTGATCATAAGTTCCTTTAGGTAGTTTCACCCGCACCGCATCTCGAAGTGCCAAGGGATTAATTAAATCTTAATGATGGCTTATCTTGACTAAGATAGATAAATTGGATTATCTCTAAAACCTCAGTAGAACCAAGTAGTTATATAATGGCCGTATTATAAACAAAACTTCCTGAATATCATCACCATTCTCATAAGTTACTTGTTGAGAGTCAGATAACTCATGCATAACTGCAGTCATTCCAATTCCAATGGGCATCTAAATAGTCAATCAGAGACCAACAACTAATCATTGTTTGTTCTCAATATCTAATTAGCACCAGCAGAAAAACTGACTCTTTGTTTAAACTGGTGAAGCGAACTTGTTGTTACTTGTAATTGATGACTAATCTTATTGACTTTATCTGATGGATGTCTCGTGTTCTATAGTACCAAATACTACAAAAACTGACGAAATGACATGATTACCTTTAATTCCATTCTGTTTGGTTTCTCTTACAAAACTATTCAGTCAGCAACTTGATGCTAAGGACACAGCGGCGGACAATAAGTGGTGCTGGTTATCAAACAGTGAAACACTTCGTGGAAATGATGAGTTGTAAACAAAACCTTTGTGGAGGCATGCACCGAGTCTTTGTGAACTAGCGGGAATGCAGTTCGACTGGGTGACATGACGGCCCGACGCCCACAGTATGGTAGTTCCCCAGCGTACAGTCGAACACCGGACACTGATTAGCATTTACCACGCACTCCAAATAGACAAACCCAAACGACATGCTTTGTACAAACGCATTGCATACGCGATATCATACTTTGCTCGGTGCGTTCAAATTCAAATACATGTTTCCAGTAAAGTTCGTTTTACTTACCGGTTTAGTGAGAACTACGTCCAGCCATGACTTTACAGCTTACACATGCACACCGCAGCCAATCGCCAGCTTCAAAACAAACTTTATAAAGTTTTTCAAAGTTGCCGCACGTAGATGCGTTAAAGTTCACTTAAAAGTATGATGGAATTTATTAATGGAGTTGGGAGTGAATACAGTGTGGTGGTTATGCTGTAACAAGAGGGTTTTGTAGACGAAACAGGTTTCCGGCGGCGGAAAGTGAGTTTGTAAGTTTGTTTGAGCAGGCGACGCGGAGCGAGCGCGGCTCGGACACGGACGCTCGGTCGAAGGTACCACGCGGTATGAGCCGCCGCGAGCGAGGCGCGAGGCAGCGCTGCAGGCCGCGCGGAGCGGAGCGGCAACGTCGCGCAGACCTACCCCGCGCGGGGGGTTTAATGCCTCCATGGCCCACCTAACATTATGGCGTCATTGTTTCATCATTTGTTATCTCACAGCTCCCGAAGGTATAAGAATTTTCTGTGTAGCAGGCACCATCTTAATTAAAACAGGTGCTGGACTTACGACGAAACTTAAGGCGACTTGCAAAGTTTCAAAAGCCGTGCCGTGCAATCAGTTTTTATGCTGTCAAGCAGATAGGTCCTTATTTAAATAATTTAAAACCAACTTAACAAACAATATATTAATTCGTTTTGGGCTATTACAATTTAAAAAAAAAACTTTTGCCTATAAGATTCCTAGAATGTGTTTGAAAATTCCAACTTACAGCAATAACTTAGCTACAGAGGGTGAACGCGCCAAATATGCAATTAAGGCCCATCTATGGTGCAGTATGTTAATTACGCACGACAACAAAATCTTTAAAATGGCTAGTTAAGTGCTTTGGTCATTAAAAAAGCCAGAACCCAACACTATAATATTCACGAACGCATTCACTATTCACTAAAGTTCCGGTGACTCACGCGCAGATAATGCAATGCACGCATGATGGTCACTGGTCAGCCAATAGATCGAGTCAGCAGGTGATAGGTGACAAATTTAATAATCACTAGCTCAGTCCCGGTCTAACATACCAGGGATTTCTGTGAATGCAGCCACCGTAATATGGGAAATAGGTTAACTATTATGTCGCTTTAATAATAAGTACAACTACACTATCATGAATTTTTTATGACTTGTGATGATTTTTAACAAAGTTGATCATTGGTAGTTCTGTACAGTGAGAGAAGAACATGAGGTACCACAGCCCCCGTAGCATGACCACCGTAGACAAGGATTTCTTTGACGGAAGAATCGACAAAATGACAAATAGTGCAAAGAAATCTGTCATTGTCTCGATACAATCTGTCATTTTGTCGATTATTCCGTCAAAGAAATCCTTGTCTACGGTGGTCATGCTACGGGGGCTGGGCGTTAAAGGGTAGTAAACATGTGAAGACATAATTACCTCAAAATTTAAAAAATGCCCTGACCTCTTTTGTTTACTGTTACAAATCTTTGTCAAATCGAAAATAAGGAATCGGCAAACCAAAGCAAATATGGATTAATATTGTGAAAACAGAAATAGCTAGAAAAGAAGTGAACACAGACAAAAAATGGTGTAGATGTATTAAAGAAAAACACGTTACTAGGTTATTTACTCTACAAGATTACGACCAACACCTTATAAGAAATCGGTTACAGGTTTATTACAAGATTCCGAAATCAGCGACAAATCTAAATCGAATTTTGATGTCACATCAGCTAATAAAGTTTGTGACAAACATATTACACCTCGTTGGAGCATTAAGAGCAAAGATGCCAAGCCCCTGTAAAATAAAACATTGGCCATCAAAATGGTGATTGGTTAGTTTCCAGACTCGAAAATATGCCTAAAAAAATCTAAGCTAAAAAACTCTATTTTCTCTTTACAACTCCGCAATATGACCTGAATATACAATGAATTTATTTAAAATCTACAGATAAAAAAAAAATAACAAAAGTACATTCCGTGGCGAATTTCAGTATACACATTTTTGTAATCGACTTGTTTGCTATGTTGGCTTATGCTTAGCATATTACAGTATTGTTTTGTATCAAAGTTTCCAAGTTACTTCAAAGTTTTTCTTCGTCGTCTATCTAAGTAAGAGTCCTATTTAATGTTTTGTCTTTTTTTTTTGATTTTGTATAGGTAAATTGCTTTCCTAAGAGGTGAAACAGCCCAAAAACAGTGAACGATAGTTTAAGGAGATTTTTTAACCGACTTCTATTCTATTCTCAATTCAGTTGCATTCTTCATTTGGTAGAGGAACCTCGCGCGGTGGTCCCACATAAAATATTTACATTACTTGGGTGGTTTATTAGTTCATCATCATCATTTGCCTAGCCTAAACCGACTGTGTTGGGGTCGGCTTCCAGTCTAACCGGATGCAGCTAAATACCAGTATTCTACATGGAGGGACTGCCTATTGACCTCCACAACCCGTTAGTACTGGGTAACACGATACCCCTTGGTAAGACTGGTTGTCAGACTTTTTGGGCCACTGACTACCTGTAACGACTTTCAAAGATCTACAAATGACAGCCGGGACGAACGGCTTAAAGTGCTTTCCGAGGCACCGAGGAAACTCGATATGTAATGGGTGGTCACCCATCCACAGCCCAACCTAGGCAAGCACGGCTTAACCTAAAGATCGACCATATAAAATACTGGTATTCAGTTGCATCCGGTTAGGCTAGAAGCCGACCCCAACATAGTTGGGGAAAGGCTACGCAGATGATGCGTTGCGGAAATAAGCACTTAAATAACATTATCTAATTTATATAAGAAAGGATAGGACGTAGTTTATTTTATTGGCACACAATACATACTTGTACCCCGCACGTGACTATTCCACTAAAATTACCACTAATGATGATTACCAGGAGTTCGATTCTTTTGTCTCTGGTTATGGACCGAAATAATTGTGTATTTATTCAATACGGCCTATAACATCTCCCTGAAGTATTAAAGATAGAAAGAGCCCGACATTGTCCATAATTGATTCAATGTTTTAACATACCAACTGTTTTATTTAACATTATGGAATGCAATAAAGTATTTAGTATTGAGTATTGAGAAATACATTTTTTTTTCTTTCCAAACTTACTTGTTTATTAATGAAGGTTTTCCAACCACTGACATAATATGTACTTAAGTAGTATGTCTTAGCCATAGGATATAATTAGCCTTGGATTTCAAATAATCTAAATCTCTGTTTTATACAATCAAAATTTAAGATTCGATGATGATGATGAGATGTCGTTTTTCATCACCACCTGGTTAGCCTTTTCCTAACTATGTTGGGGTCAGCTTGCAGTCTAACCGGATGCAGATGTATTTTACATGGAGCGACTCTCTATCTGACCTCCACAACCCAGTTAGTACTGGGTAATACGACAACCGTTGGTAAGGACTTGGTTGACAGACTTTCGGGCCACTACACTACCTTTAACGACAAAGATCAAAGGTCAAAGGTCTACAAATAACAGCCGGGGTCAACGCTCCGAAGCACGGAGGAAACTCGATATGTGTGTAATGGGTGGTAATTTTTAAGATTTTCGTTTTTATGAACACTTTCGCACGGGACCGGTCAATGTGGGGGACACTTGGGGGAGGCCTATGTCCAGCAGTGGACGTCTTTCGGCTGAAATGATGATGATGATGATGAACACTTTTTGGGGTGTTAGATAAATTTTTTCTGTTTGATAAATACGCTGTCGTAAACATATTGTTTTTAACAAATCGACACAGCCGGGTCTGAAATTAGTATCAAATTAGGGTCTACACTAAATGAACTTAGAATCTATTCTAAGTTCATGTACCTTACCATCAGTACCTACCTGAGGTACGTTAAAGGGTACTGAAAAGTAAATCATTGCTGAACTTTTGCCATTCAAGGCCTTGTCTGAGGGTCACTGAATATTCGGCAAGAATGCCATATCGATTCGTATACTTAGTTTCGGACGTCACAGTCTCTCCCAATTTACAATTTATTTCACTGTCCCTGAAACTTTTATATTCACCTTGAGAACTCTTTTATTTAGATTCCGATTGGTCTATCTCTGATTATATTCACTGTATTTTCGTAGATAAAACGGTATTTCTACCTTAATGTTTAAAAATTAACACTAACAAATCATCGCGTATTCTAACCTCGTGTCGTGTGAAAACCGACAACAGACAACAAAACACTCATTCTGACTGAAAACGAGATGATACATACTGAGATAAAGGCTAATAGGGATATACGAGTGAAAGCAAAAGAGATGCTGCGGCGATCCTAAAGAGAGGGATAAGGGCAGTAGGAGGATCTGGGACATTTGCGCGAAAGACATATGCGCGAAGGACACTTCCGCGAACCCACTTGCGCGAAAAGACATATGCGCGCATGGACTTTTGGGCGATTAGACTTTTGCACGAATGAACTTTTGCGCCCATAGACACTTACGCGCATAGACACATGCGCGCAGAGACACTTGCGCGAATAGACACTTGCGCGAATGAACTTTTGCGCAAAAGAACACTTCCGCGACTAGATTTACTCGCGACTGGCTACGGTTAATCTGTAGAGTAAACATAACATCATATTATTTCTTATTTTCAATGAGATAGAGCGAGAGAAGTGGCAACACTGCCCGAGAGACATGTCAAATTATTTTTTCGTATCTACCATGAATAGTGTTGCCAGATATAATTATTGTTTAATCGATTTACAATATCGATTTTTAACAAAATATTTTTACTCTCTGTTCAAGCATTTTTAAGGTCATTCAGTTGTTTTAATGTCTATTATGACAAATGTATATTGATGTACAGAACATTCTTGTTACTTTGTACAAAAAAGATTAATCAATCGATTCCGATTTAGAAGAACCTCAGTGTTATGTTTACTCTACAGCTAACCTAACCTAACCATTCGCGCATAAGTCCTTTCGCGCATGTGTCTTTGTGCGTAAATGTCCGTTCGCGCATAAGTCCATTCGCTCAAGTGTCTATGCGCGCAACTGTCTTTACGCCCAAAGGTCCATTCGCGCAAAAGTCTAATCGCCCAAAAGTCCATGCGCGCATATGTATTTTCGCGCATGTGGATTCGCGCAAGTGTCCTTCGCGCAAATGTCTTTCGCGCTAGTGTCCTGATACCCAGTAGGATTATAGACTAAAAGCTCTGTCTGCACTCGATGTTTTTTTTTATCATCGGTAAAAATGACGAACTCCCATTTAAGCTTTCAACCAGGGCTTTCAGTTAGGGGGTAAATTTTCGTTGCTCAATGCTCAGTTGCTCACATTCGTTATAATTTTATCTCTTGAGCAATATTTCATGCTTCTAGACCCATTACTATAGACTGTACGTTATCTGTCACGAAATAAATTAATATTTTATCAAGTAGATTGTTTTACCCAATTGATTTACACAATTCTGGCAACACAACAGTTTTAAATACCAACACATTTGGCAGCAACTTACTTAACATACTGAATATCAACAACTAACAACTGTTGAATCCAGGTGTTGAATGTAATTTTTGCAATTTGCGAATTTACCTACATTATTATTTTCACTAACACGCTAAAGAAAGATGTAAGAAAAAAGTCACTGAATGTCACAGACGAATCTTTCATGAGGTCCCAATTGCTATATTGAAGTTACCAATAACATATGATCTTTCTTATAGATTGGAGACGTATAAATGGGGCTTTAGATATACGATCGAAGTTTTATTACTGCCGCCGTCGCCGATACTTCAGGATAATCCAGCTGGATTATCTAGGCCGCCTCACCAGTTGCTGTGGTGACAATTTAAGTTAACAAGCCTTGTCTTGTACTTGTTTATATTTGAGCAAGAAAATAACAGATTCGCACGTAATTGCATTTGAGGAGAATCTTCAGATCAACCTCTGAATATCTAAATGATATTCAGATGTTGCTCTAGTAGATTCTATTATCTACGATGGTATTACATAGGTAACTAAGTTTTTTTATTCAAGAGTCTGTTCTGTTCGGTTTGATGTTGTTTTTCGTATTCAACGCTATCATGGTGCTCCACTAAAATAAGCAAAAATCTAGAATACAATACTATTAGCCAAAATGCAAGAAAAAACAATAATTTCATTATTTGAGTAGAGAAAATAAAACAGAAAAGTGGTTGCAAAAGTGAAAGCAACAGTATCGTTTTAACAGTCAATCAATATCCAAAATATATTTCGAAGTAAATCATTTGATTGAGCAGCCAAGGATAATTTAAAACAGTTCACAGAATTTATATTTCCCGAGTCACAGCAGATTCCTATTTATCGGAAGGAGGTCCCGGAGATGACAAATGCTAGCAAATTGTGTATTGAAAGCGAAAACGAAACATCGTAAAGGTGAATAGGATCTTCCCCTTGTCTATTGGTTCCTGTTTGTACTATTCAAAAGAGGGTCTATTTTTATACAAAATATTCACGTAAAAGCTACAGAACATGTAGGTGTTTTTACGCCTGAAAATGAAATTTTCAGTCAAAAAAATTGGTTTTTAAGTAAAAAAAAAACATTTATCGCTATCATTTTTCATGTTTTTAAAGATTTCTGTGTAATTTTTGCGTCATTTATCTTCGGCTTCAGTAAGTTTTTGATATCGATCAACTTTTTTTTGTTTAAAATAAATGTTTTTCAATAAACACTTGCAAAGCACTTGGCAGCATCGTTTTTTATCTTTTTCAGCATTGAGAAACCTCCAGCAAAAGAAGGTATGATTTTATGTTTTTTTTGCGAAAAAGTAAGACATAGTTGCAAAAACTCACTTACGGACGATATTTATGAAAAAGTAGAAGGTATTTAAGTATAAAATTTACAAAACTGATAAAGAATATCTATTAAAATTGAAATTGAATCCGGAATCCAATCCTAAAAAAGTCTTTTTTATACCAAATAAACGGTTGTCAATCAGCCACGAATACTGAAATTCAATCGATTGTGAGCCCCAGCGCGGTCCCAGCCATCGTCGTTCGATTCCTCGGCTGGAACAAATCACGTACTCTCTCTTATAAGGTTGTATTGTGGAGACGACACGCCATCCGTCGCACAGAATGACACAAAACTTTTGCTGGTCCTTTTTTCCTACCTATTTTATATTATACGCCGGCAACAAAGAACGACCGCAATCTCGAAAACCGCTGATCCCAACCGAGCTTTAATTTCAGCTGAAGTGAAATCGACTGAAGTGTACACGCTTTCGCTCTTATTCCCTCGACCCTTCTTGCTTACGAACAAAATATACGCTTTGAAAAAGTTCATCTTATACTTGGAGAAGTTCCAAGCATGAATATTTATCTATCGAAGCACCTGAGAATTGAATATCCAGGTTGGTTTTGGAAATCAAATGATCTTTTTCAGACTATTGGTATTTGTAAAGCAAAGCTAGAATATATCCATATTGTTCACGCTATTCTCAAGATTTATTTTTAAGGAGAATATCTGGATCGAGGCACGTTGATAAATGTACGGGCAAAATCAGATACAAAACATCTCACAAAGTAGAATGCGAACGACGTCTTGTCCTTTCTTTTCAAACATAAAAAGACATGTAATGAGAAAGTTGAGAATTCAAAAGTCGTAATGCGGTGCCGTGAATACAATCGGATGTCAGCACCTAGCGCACCCGGGGCGCACAACTTCCATAGTTGGACACCCCCTCCGCTTCAGAAGTAGGTAGACCACAGCAGCAAAAACCGCCATGGAGCCGCAATTTATGCACAAACTAGGTGACGACTGTTCTACAGTTGCGATTGACTACATAGTATAAGAACGTACTTCATTATAATGCGAGTACAAACGCCCAAAAGTCGGATGTTCCTGAACGTAGCTTTGATCCTCTTTGTAGAGCGCCGAAATCTCTGGCAAATTGGCGAGAAAAAGATCGTATTTAATGAAGCCATCTCTACACCGTGTGCCATTAAGGAAAATGAAAAAGTTCAACAATATTAGGTATCTTTACATAGGGTATATAATGTTTGGGAACATGGTCGGCAATGTAAGTAAATGTTCGTTTTGGGACCTTTCATATTTTTGTCTTATGTTATTCAGAAATGAATAGCAATTCAGTAAACGATGACTTTGGAGCATTGTGTTAAAATAAAAAAAAATTAAAACTCTACGTATGATACGAAGCTTGCAAATGCAACAAGCATTTTAAAATTGTTATTCGACCACATTTCACAGAGTTACGCGAATAAAATATCATGCTCTCGCCAGCATTCGAGCGCAGAAAATACCAAATATAGACACGTACGGGTTATAAAAGGATTGCAAAGATTTTCAGGGCTACCGAAAATTTATTAGTGGGAGTTATGTGGTGTCCTGACCATTGACCAACCACGATATAATGCGTGGGTTTTTAGAATCATTCTTGTTGAAAGTGTTGTTACACAGTCGCGGACAAAGAATATGGGTCAGTACGATAAACTAAAATTATTCTTAGAATAATAGAACATGTATGCATGAATGAAACTGTATGTTGTAGATAATTTACCAGTTAATAAAACAACACTAAATGTTGGAAACATTATTAGTTTAAATGTGATTTTTTTTTTTAAATAAACTATTTCAAAATAATCACCACACCACACAACACCACATCGCACCACACCACACCCATAACATACTTCACAAAGTACTTTCTCAATTATAGTTTTAATTTAGTTTTTTGTCCCCTTTGTTTTTGTTAAGTGTTGTGTTCTTCTACCAAAGGTTAAAATAACTTGTTATCATTAACTTAAGATTTATTACTAAAACACTGTTTTGGGGGGGGGGGGGAGGGGGCTGGTAATCTGTGTGACAGGTTTTTCCTAGTAGCAGATACCAGTCTCCCACAAAGGATTTATGAAATGTAGTGTCTTCTTATTTTTAAGGTGCCTTTGTGGAAGAGAAATAAATGTTTTTTTATTATTACTATTTATCAAAGTAAAAAAATAAAACTCAAAATATCAAGCAATTTTACGTTGAAAAAATAATGGTTGGGACCTCAAATACTACAAAAAAACGAACTGTTAACAAAATTACCACGTTGTATTACTTTGTGCTGTTCTCACAACTGCCACCAGGCATGCTGTTTATTAAGTTTTTATGCGATTTTGCGGGATATTGGTTCATTCTTCCACTAACGCTTGTTCTAGGTTTCGAAGTGTACAGCTGGGAAGGAGTTTCGATTTTTTGCCTCCCAAGCTCGTCCCAAGCGTACAATTTTATTCAGTTCCTGGCTTCTCGCTGGCCCGCAATTGATGCTAACCGAAAATACTCATTTACAATTTAAGCTGTATGTGGCCTGGCGTTGCTAGTCATGCATGAATATTGAAGTTCACCCATATTAATTACAAAAGGGTCAAATTCTCATTAAGAATTTCTCCCACATGTCTTGCGCTAGTACCATTTTCTATCGAAACTCTAACTACGTGAGACTCTATGAAGAGATTCCAGCCCAAATTACAACAGATCCACCCCCGAACTGCACTTTTTTCTCAAAAAAAAACTAGAATAAAATGTTCTCCTGACCATGGACAGGCCCTCATGCCGCCCATCATGTGCATACAGCATAAATCTGGATTTGTCAGAAAACATAAGTCTTGTCCATTCTCCGTCTCCCTATTAGCCTTTGAGGGGGCGTTACGTAATCTTGTTATCCGATGTTCCCTTTCAAATTTTGACCATCTTGTCTATGTAAGGTCAAATTAGCTTTAAGGAGCCGCCGCCGCCTGACAGTGAGCTCACTGACGTAGCGTCGTTTCTACGGGTCTCTCGAAGTTGATTTGTTACTTCAACTGCCGTGAGGTGCCAATTTCGGAGCATGGTCGTAACAATTAATCGATCCTCTGGAGCCATAGTACGTCTCGGTCTCCGGTCCCTGATCTTCTCAGGTTTTGCCCTCGCTGCACTGTACAAAGTGGCATACCTATTGTTCTTGCTGTACTTCGCTGACTTCTGCCTTCTTCTAACGAAGTCTCGATACGTGTACGTTTTTCTAGTGCTATCTACATGATAGTAATTCAATAATGATGGTGAAAGACGACAATGACCGCCTTTTATCATTTTGATTTGACAGATTGAAAACAAAAGTGAGAAAAAAGAACAAAACGAAAACGACCGCGAATTGAATTTATTTTTCATATTCCAGGTTTTTAAATTTTAACTTTTTAACATTACGTTTTAGCGCATTTAAGGTTATATTTCTTACGATTTTAAAATACTCTGTAATATTTACTTTAGTTTTATGTATGTACCATTATTAATTTACAAGTTACAGGGATTTACGTAATCGCCCCGTACTAATTGACCGCGAGTGTAGTAACAGTAACATATCATAAGGGCTACGAGAAAAAGCTTTTATGCTAGCTGGACTCTGGCTTAATGGATATTTTAGAGTTTTATAAATATTTAGTGCATACTCGGCTGGTTTAAATTCTGTATGTTAGGTTTAATTATGAGATAAAATAAAACCCAAGTCGGTCACTCATTAGCCACTTCTGTATTCTTAAGTCAAAGTAGTATTTGCACATTTTTAGAACTTCCTCCACGATTCAGTTGAATTTTTGAAACCCTTTCTTTACTTCGTGATTCTAAAATCACGGGAATAATTGATCCTATTTCAAAACTAATTTCCCATGTACCGTAAACATCAATTCTACGAAATAGCGCCATCTTAGCTATAACTTCATATCATATTAGTTTAGTCTTGATAGCTACACAGTTTACATTAAATTTAGCTACTTATTATAGGTAAACATTATAAGTGCTGTATATCACTCACTCCGTCGTTGGTCTAGGGGTAACCAGTGCGACTGCTCAGCATGCGGTTCCAGGCTCGAAGTGCCAAGTCGGACAAAGTGTTATTGGGTTTTTCCATCAGAAATTTCTCAGAGCAGCCACGAAATTTAGATTTTTGTACTGTTGATAGCTTTAGGCTCGCCCCTTATCACATTGGGATTACAGGCGTGATATTTTGTTTGTATGTAACTGGTATCACTTACTTTAAAATGTTATTATTATTCTTGGCTAAATAGCACTGGTCGATCTGCAAAGTTAAGCAACGTTTGCCGAGGTCGGTTTGATGGGTATTTCTTTACCATATTTAATCATCATCATCTGCCTAGCCTTTTCCCAACTGTGTTGGGGTCAGCTTCCTGTCTAACCGGATGCAGCTGAATACCAGTATTTTACATGGAGCGACTGCCTGTCTGACCTCCACAACCCAGTTAGTACAGGGTAATACGATACCCCTTGTTGTCAAACTTTTTGGGCCACTGACTACCTGTAACGACTGTCAAAGATCTAGAAATAACAGCCGGGACCAACCGCTTAACGTGCCTTTCGAGGCACGGAAGAAACTCGGTATGTAATGGGTGGTCACCAATCCACAGACCAACCTAGGCAAGCACGGCTTAGCCTAAAGATCGCCCGGAGCGCCTGTTATTATTTAGCCACGAGGTCCTCCTCCTCTTTCTCCTCTTTACCATATTTACCGTACAAGGCGTCGTCATGCAGACCAGCTGTGCGTTCTACATTCCAAAACAGCGCTCTTATACAAAAGTTTTGTTTGTATGGGACCAAAAATTTATAACAATATACCCCTAAACATCCGAAATATCAATCAGGTTAGGCTATTCAAGAAGAAACTACACTGTTTTCTCATAGATAAAGCATATTATACTTTAAGCGAATTTATGAATGATAAAGACAGACAAATGTAAAGTATAAATGTAAATGTAATGTAATGTAAAACTCACCATCATTGTATTTTAAATATGTATACCTAATAATCTAAATTCATTTTAATTTAATTTTAATCTTATGACTAATCTAATGCAATTGAAGAACTTTAACATAAGTGTAAGATTAACCAAATTTTGCATGCTTATATATAGGCTGAGTATGGTGAAACAACAAACAATGTAACATCTCCTGAAAAACCCATATTATGCAAATAAAATGATTTGATTTGATTTGATTTGATTTGATTTGATTTGAATCAATTACTTACATTACCTTGGTCTAGGAAAGCCTTTGGCGCGTTGGTCCACTGGCTCAGCCGGTGACTTGCAGATGTTTAACAGTCGTTACGGGTACGAGGTAGACAGAATACCGAAAGTCTGACAAATCAGTCACTTCATGTAAAATACTATCAGCAGTGATTTCGAAAACTCCAAGCGTTACAACTCAATTTTAAAAAGATCTCGTAAGTTGATAACTTAAAATCAGTTTGAGGAACATGAAAATAAGTGAAAACGTGAAAGTTCTAAGTAACTTAATTTTGCGTTAAATAATGTTAGATAAATCGGTACGATTTGACTAAGTTATTTGAAAAAGGATTAAATTAAGTTTGGCTTACTTAAAACTTCCCTTAATCGGCCAACTAAGTTTCACAAAAGAGATATTTATTTACTTAGGTATACAGAGGAGAAATAGTCTTTTGCGCTACCTAGGTAGGCAAGGGTCCCATTTATTTTACACAATGATATAAGTTTCAAATTGTTTTAAACGAGCATTTTATTATTGATCATAGAGGCTTCCTTTCTAACCGGATGCAACTGAATATAAATTTTATTACATGGAGCGACCTCTTCAACCCAGTTACCGGGTAATACGATACCTCTTGGTTAGAGTGGCCATCAGACTTTCGGTCTTCTGACTAATTCTAATGATTGTCAAAGATCTACACTTGACAACCGGGACCAACGGCTTTACTTGCTTTCCGAGCCACGGAGAAATCTCGGTAGGAAATGAAACCAACCCATCCGCGGACCGGCTTGGACCAGCGGTGCTTAACTTAAAAGGTCGACCCGTGACGCGTGGCCACACGGGTCGATCGGATCTTTTAAGTAACTAGTACCGCTGACTGGACATTTTCAATCTGTATATTCATGCCAAATTACTGCTTTCTAGTACTAAGAATCTTTGAGCGAAGCTACGGACAGACAAACGGACATGGCGAAACTTGGGTTCCTTTCCTTGTTGACTACGGAACCCTAAAAATAGTGTTAAGACAAATGTTTGTGTGACAGCTTAGATCTACAAACTACGAATGATTTTTAAGGTTCCGTTGCCAAATGGCAAAAAAGCAACCCTTATAGATTCGTGTCCTTTACCACACAATCCTCACCTTTGAAAACCTCATGAAAATCAATTTGAGTACCCAAAAAAATAGTCAAGAAATAGTCAAATAGTCACCAAGGTTAAAAAAATTGTCGAATTATGATTCCGAAGATAAAACTGTATGTTGGTTAGGGTTGTGGGGTGAACTTCTCCACACAATTCTCACCTCAGTGCAAGCTAACGGCTGGGAGTATCGACTTGGTTCCAACTCCAAAAAATAGTCAACAAATAGTCGTCAGGCTATGCCAAATCACAAAAATAGTCATTAAAGGATTCCAGAGATACAAAGGTGTCTTGGTGAGAATTACGAGGAGAGCCTTTCTCACCACAATCCTCACCTGATTACTGCGGAACGCTTACGTTTTTTAATTTCTGAGTTCGATATCTCAAGAACATCCCAGTTTGGAACCCAAGTTATCGAGGATAAAATTGCTGCAAATCACGTTTAGTATCACCCATTTCAATGAATTCACCCAATTACCAATCACCCTGTATAAAACAAACTATAAAACTTCGATGTAATAGTTTGCAGTAGAAATAGCAGTTGTGGATATTCTAAAAAGCGAAAACCCGTGTCGCAATAGAAATGTTTGAAATAAAAAATTCTGTGTAACAATAAGTATTGCTTTTATTGCTATCGGTTTTAGGTAAAGTTTTACGGATCAGGTTTTGGATGTAGATTTTATTTATGTAAACAAAGTGCTTGACACGTAATGACTTTGATGTATAAGTTATCTGTGAGTGAACTTGGTCGTTTCTAGGGAGCTGTCTGTCAGATTGACATAATTGATACAGCATGCGAATTAGGTTATGAAAATTAGATTGTGGTTGGAATATTTAAATAATACTGATTAAGAACTGGTGAAGCAATAGCTTTAAATGTTGTTTCTCTTTTCAGGTGAGTTTGTTATTAATTAAGGTTAAGGAATGTATTGGTGTTAAGACTGGTTTTTGTAACTGAATAAAATGTTCTCTTTTCAGAGCAACTCAATTTAAGTTGGAATTTTACTGTTCACCATAGTATCCAAGGATACATAAACCCATTATATTTATTTATTTATTGGTTCACCAATAATTGTTTACACAGGTTGTATGCTAAAAGTAACTTGCAAGAATATAAATGCAACAGACCAATCACTTACAGGTAAACTCCGCATAGATATCACGCATTACACAACATCACGCCTGCAATGCCCGAAGGGTTAGGGCAGGCATAGGTTTACCATTAGCACACCCACATTGTACCAGTTTCAGTCCCATGTCTTGGGCGGCAAGCCTGTTGCCATCAACCGCGCACAAAACCAAATTCCGTTGCTACTAAGAAATTCTATATGGAAAAATCAATCATCGATGACGGCAATATGTTGGCGTCTGCCTTACTCTTCGGGGATTACAGGTGTCATGTTATGTCATATAACTAATTAATTTAGTCCACCAAAATTTCATGTTAGCAAGGTATCGTCGACGCCAGACACTTTTATCCTCCCCGACCGACGTAGAGATTAGCGCAATATTTAGCCCTGCCTTCCGACTATACGGAATCGATTGAGTGCCACGATAACATACGGTGATTGGCACTTCATTAAGGGTTGCCGGTATGCTGTAGGCTTCGGATGTATTGACAAGACACATAAGTGGAAGTAACTGTTGGATGGTAGACATACATGGATGGGTTAATTGTTTCATTTTCTGGGAAGATAGAGTATCGTAGCATTTGGTTTTCTATAGTTTCAGCCTACCCCCATTGGAAGAGGGCGAGTTTATGTGTATGTTGCTGCAAGAGTGTCAATCTTCTAAGATTATTATTTAAGAGGCCCTGCGACACATGAATGGACTATAGTCCACACAAAAACTTCGAAATCATTTACGATTCGAGCATATTTCCAACTTACCCCGCATTCAATTCAATGCGTATACGTTAGGGTTAGTGAAAACAGGCATTTAGCCTTCAGTTAGGTGTCGCTTTGGGTTCGTGGAAACGCACTTTAGGCATTCAGTTAGACGTCCCGTAATGTTAGTGCATCCGTGCATTAGGTATTCAGTGGCTGTCGCTTAGTGTTGGTGAAAACGGGTATTAGGTATTCAGTTAGATGTCGAGTAGTGTTGGCGACAACTGGTATTAGGCATCCCGTTAGATATCGCTTTGTTTTGGTGAAAACGGGCATTCAGTTAGATGTCAGATTTTTTTTTTTATAGATAGATGCCGTTTAATGTAAGCGGACATTGGCCTTAGGTTAGGTTAAAACTAACAACCGAGTGATGTGTGTGGCGCTACAGAACCCTTTTTTAAATAAATTGTTGAACGTATCAAGTTTTTAAACATCCTACTTCCATTCAATGACTATTTCATGAAAAAGTCGATGGAGTTAAATGAACTTAGAGGCTTGTATTAGTAGTTTTAACGATTATAACCCTACAGGGTTATAATCGTTAAAACTACTAATAAAAAAAAGCGATATTTGTTACGGTCGCGAATCATATTTTAATCAACATACAACCTGACACTGACCTGAAAGAATTTCGCGGGCTGCCCTGGCGCATCTACCTTAAGAAAATGACAAAAGAAACATAATTTATTACTACTTCTTTTTTTAACAATGCCTCATTGGTCTAGTGGGCGCCAGTCCGACTGAGCATGAGGTCCTGGGTTCGATTCCCGGCTCGGGAAAAGTGTTATTAGGTTTTTTCATCAGGAATTCCTCAGTAGCAGCCACGGAGTCTGGATTTTTGCTCAGTTGATGGCAATAGGCTCGCCCCCCATTGCATGTAACTTAAACATAACTGGCGAAATGTGGGTGTACTCTTAAGCACACTGCCTAACCCTTCGCGGATTACAGGCGTGATGCAGTAGCGAAGGGACAATTTTTGTAAGAGGTAAGCCGGAGTATATATCTTTAATGTGATTATATTATTTGTCTATAGAATACTGGCTGTGCCATTTTTCAAAGGAAAGCCGGTAGGAATCGAATTCTATGGAACCTTCGCCACTGGCGTGATGTTATATTATGTTCTTTAAGATCCTACTTTTCTTAGAATTTTATTACATGGCCTCAGTAGTAAAAACGAATACATGTTTTCCGCGGGAAGTTTTCAATTTCAAGTTTTCCTAAATTGCAAAACACATAGTATGTGGTACTAGCATAATTATGTTTGTAATAATATGCTAAAATATTTTTCTTCATCCCTCAGCAGGCATCATAATAAGAAATAAAGAAAAGCACTACCATTAAATTAAAAATAAGTTCTTTTGGCAATCTGAAGAACAAAGGACCAATAGAAGGTAATGATTCGTTTATAAACAAGGCTTCTATGAATATTCAAACAGGGCAAAACATATTTGCTTAGAAATAAGCTTTCAAGAGAGACTTCAATATCTAATGTATCTACTATACAGGGTGTTAAAGAAATTGCGTGCCCTAGCTTAAGACTGAGTTCAGTATCGATAAATGGACCCGTAAACAATAAAAAATAAATACCTTTAAAAAAATAAAAAAATAAAACCGAAAATAATCATGAGATGAACCTACTAATTAAATAGCAATCGTTTAGATTTGATTAAAAAATTGATTTAAATAAGTTTTTATTTTGTTTAAATGCTAATTAATAATAGCTTAGTATTCGGACGCGAGAAGTGAAGGACAAAATGACAACGTGTTCGATAGTAGGTAAGTAATTAAAGCATTTAAACAAATAAAATAATTTTAATTTTAAACGATTGCTATTTTAAGTTAGCAGGTAGTTTTTTTTTTCCTTGGTTCCTTTATCGATACTAAACCTACCCCAGAAGTACGCAAGCACACAATTTTTCACGCAATTTTTTGAACAACCTGTATACTTCATAAGTATACCAACTTATCTCTTTTATTAACTTTGATAGTTTATCTAAGCATAAGT
Organism: Noctua janthina; assembly: GCA_963576755.1. Lineage (NCBI taxonomy): Eukaryota > Metazoa > Arthropoda > Insecta > Lepidoptera > Noctuidae > Noctua > Noctua janthina. Next base: position 12,818,020 of record OY755050.1, on the reverse strand, counting down.
CGCTGTACCTATTAGATACCTATTAGGGTCTCTAAATCTACAATTTTACCAAGACAAGAAGAACCAAATTAGGAGTTACTATAATAGAAATACAATTAAAATGTGCGAAAATTCTGGATTGACCGATCCAGTGTTTCCAAAAGCAAAGAACTCATTTGTGTTTTTAAAGATATGAGGAGACTTATTCAAAAAGGCTTATTAGATTTGATAGATAAAACAGATAAGCTATCGCAGCAAAAATAAATAAATAAATGGCTTTTCTTGTATTACTAGGTAGCAAACATCTCACTATTACTACGAGCAAAATCCTGCTAATTAGTATACAAATAGAAATTCCATATTCTATTGAATATGGTAACTCCATTGCCTCCGTCACTGTTTCTAAGTTTCGATATTGCAAATGATTGCGTTAAGTTTTTTTTTACTTTTTACTGTTCAGTTTTATAAAAAATAAATATGATATGGAAAGAAAAGCCCCCTAATTGCTACATAAAATGTACATTATTTCATTGATGAACGCTTCTGAAATTAAGAGAGCCTGGTACAGCCGATCTTCGGAGTGCAAGTGTCTACTGTAAACCGCTCCACAAAAGTGATGTGAAATTATGAATAAAAAAATAGGGATGGCGCTCCATACATGTTACAAATTAACTACAGAAAAAAGTTGTTTTTTTTTTTCAGAACGTTAAAAAGAACTTTCAACGAAAATTGGTTTGAATAAGATTTGATATAATTAGCTTTAGAGCTATGGGACTTTTTGTGAAACTACAACAACAACTTTGTTCTTCATTAACTTACCAAAAACAAATTTTGTTTTGCTGTTGTGTGTAAATAGACCTATGAATGAGTGTTAAAAACATTGTTTGGTGCTACGGAACCCTTTGTCTGCGAGTGCAACTCGCTTTTGACCGGTTTTATAATTTATTTTGGATAGTATAAAGATCATTCAAAATGATGAAACTTAGATATAGCACAGAAATCTCGATGATCAGTAGGTACAGTACAACTACTACCACTAGTCTTGAATTAATCCTCAAAATGGCAATCTAAAACAAATCACGCATCTTCAAATAGATCTCCCACCTACATAGCCTCAACTAATCCCACTACAGCTATGAGCGCTACAGTTGTACCATTCCGGCATTCTGGGGATAATGAATGACAAGGGTTGAGCCTTGAGGCCTGGAAGCATAGCTCATGTCTACTGACCTGTCAAATCCTCCGACCGATGTAACACTCGACCAGAGACAAGGAATTTGTTCGTTATAAAGAATTAGGAACAATTGGTTTCCATCGTGAAAGTTTATTCAACCTTTGTGGTACGACGGATGTTAAGTGGATTCAGGCTGAATTTTGTTTTATGGCTTCTGGCTTAGCAGGATCGTTTACTGCTTATCTGTTTTTATTTGAATTACTTAGCTTTGTTGAAAGCACATTAAAAATCTACGGCCATCCTTGAGTTCCTGATTAATATTTGCTTGTAACTTAAGTAAAAAAAGTTCATTTCGTGAGATCGGGTCTGCACAAATGATAAAAAGACTGCTCCAACCAACTGAAATCCCACTGTGTGCTTACTCCTGCCTGGGTGGTTTTTGTTCCTCTTTTTAGGGTTCCGTAGCCAACAAAACCCTTTTAATTTCCTGCAATGCGTCTATCCGGATATCACGCAGTCTTTTCAACCGGAAACTGCATCGATTAAAATAGAAACAAGGTGCTCACAATTTTCATAGGGATGTATAGTGATAATTGCGATAGATGATTATTACTCATTGAATACTAGCCTTTACAATACAACAAAGATCTATCGGCGCTTGAATAAAAAAAATTAAAACCCCCAGGCGATCTCCGTATTCAAAATTCAGTCAAAAAGCGTAACAGAGAAAAAAATGGAGTTACAGCTAATAAAATATTAAAGGGCGTCAAAACATTTGCCCGCATCACTGTCAACGGGAATAGTGCCCAGAAGGCTGGCAGCATTGCCACTTGGAAGACAGTGCTGATTCTTTGGCCACAAATTAGGCCAGCCCTCAATCCGCCCCTAAGACGACCCACTGACCCAGCCCTCTTGTCATGGGAACAGTCGATCAACCGTGCAACCGCTTGTCGATGTCCCGAAAAACTAAGTGTGCACTTGGACCCCATGGCCCTAGTGTTTCAGGCCTAAACACAGTTACAGCAAGTTTCAATTGTTATTCTTCTTTTTAAGGTTTTATTTTGATGTAAAAGTCAGACTTACCATGACGAAATTTGAGAGCATTAATTTCTAAATGAAGTTAACCGAAATAGAATTCTATTCCAAGTTACCATTATTATTGTATTTATTTATTTATTTATGTACACACAAAATACTTAACAAGACATTACATTAAGATAGAAGAGCTCAAAGGTACTGCTTATTTCATGCGAAATCTCTTCCACCAGACCTGCGAGAGGAAATTGTAAATCTTTGGCATGTTTCTTTATTTTTAATTCGTATTATAGACGTTGGAAAACGTCATCCTAAAATCGCAAAGGCATGTACGCATTTACTGTTACGAAAACAGAAATCAATTTTCAGATTTTGTTTCTTTAATTTTTTTTTTTTTTTCTGGGCTGTAAACTGATTTACAACTTTTAAACGAAAGGTCGCATCATGCTATTAAAAGGTAAAGTAAGGTTTTAACCAATTGAAACTCTTAGGTACTTTTTAATTTTTATATGGAAAACATTTAACGATATACGTATTATACCAGCGTACATGTATGGCCAGATGTAAGAACGACTGTACGAACACGGTGGCGTCCTATAGTTTTTGCTTACCCCTATAGGGAAAAAGCGTGAGTTCATGTAGTACGTATGTATGTGAAAACATTATTTTTATTTGCGGCTTAGCCACAATAAATTCGGTAACAGGATAGAAAAGCCCTAACAGTACCAAATACCTGCCAATTTTTCAAACTGTACAACGATCCGATACCGATTTTGTGTATAAAACTCTGAACACAAAAAATATTGGAACGTAATAAAAATAGTTTAAAAAAAAAACGTTTTTCAACCAAAAAACACTACGATCCCTTTAGAACGATGGACTACAGCTTACAAAACTGTTTACGACAATAGACGCGAATCGCGGTACTTCTGCAGTATCGCGTCTGCTAGGGACGTTATCGTGAAGACGTATGATCTGTACCCACAGAACATTAATACTCTGTCTGTACGTATCGATAAAAAATAGGTATTTACTGCCACTCCATCCTTAGCTGAACTGAAGCCCTTTTGGCATTATCATCATTCTTTTCTCTTCGTTTTCTTAGTTTTAAGAAGTTTTTTGTTTGAATGCCAAAAAACGCAGTTTTCATCATCAACTTATATGAACAGTTTACACCCACATGCAAGTTATTAGTTGAACATAACAATAAAATATAAAATCATTTACTCATTAACTGACAACAAAACTTAAGGAAAGTAAAAAAATATCCGCGAGAGTTCCTTGTACCACAAAATTGAGCACTAAGGAAGGGTTTTTAAAATTCGGCCCCTAAAGTAGTGAAAGTATGTATGGAAAATCGTTATTTCTGCCACTGAGAAGTTTCTTCGGACGCAAGGCTAGTATGCAAAGCGACCAAGCCCACAAACAATTGGTTAACTCTCCCTCATGATGATCGTGGTCTATGACATAGAATTATGTGTAGGTACCAGCTTACGTAAATAAGATCCATTTTCGGCGACCGTAAGTAAATTTTTCTACCCGCTCGATCCTTATAGATCTGGGCACCTATGTGTAATAAGTAGCACTGCTAAATACATATGTTCGAAGTATCTATATAGCAAGTATCAAGAATATTCATAGTTTAGAATCCCCACCGTATACAACCCCAAACTGAAGTAGATACCTAGATTGAAGATTGCACAACTGTCGGTAACATTTGTGTCACATTTGTATTGACATTATATACTCCAGTGTCATTAACGTTACTACCAAATCACACAATATTCTACTTTCACTGATGAAATTGTGCGAAAAAGTACTAGAAATCTTCTTTGTAAGATTCTTGTCGAGAATTTGTTGTTACAATCTTTTATTTAACTGTGTTCTCAGCAGCAACTCTGAATCTGGATTTGTGCCCGGTTGATGGCAATAGGCTCACTCCCTTTTACATTGCACTTCTGCATAACTAGCGAAATCTGTTTTTATACATTCTGCAAAAATAAAGATTGATATAATATAATATCTAGATCTGGTTCGCGAGGTTGTCGACATGCGGGACGTGAGTACAGCAGTCATTGTGTCTATGGTCGTGTCGGCCATTGGCTTAATAGCCAATAGCCTCGACCAACATCTGAGGAGTCTCTCGCTTGGCAGCTGGATCAACGGCCTGATTCAGAAAGCAGTACTTCTGGACACGGCGCGTATCGTTAGGAGGTTCCTCTCTCAAGAGCCCTGACCGCCGGTAGCTCGGACCCTGTTCCCGATACCAGTGGGCTACTATTTTTTATGATTTTAAATGTTTTTTTATGTATAAGGAATACATACAGTATAGAAATATATAAAAAATTAAATTGTATGTATAGAAAGTGAATAAAAGAAGATTGATATCATAAGCATTATACATCCCTTCAGAATAGTAACTAAATAATAAAAACTTTCCAATTCTCTCTTGGTTTAATACTCTCTAAAAAAAGCAATCCTACTCACTTTGTACATCATGTAATGTGTGCATTACTTCGAAGGGAACCCTTTTGGAAACAGAATAATAAGATAATTAGTTCCAACCGAGTAAACACAATCTTTATAAACTTACATTAACGATAAATTCAGAAAATGCTTACGGGAGAGAAGAATAACATAGCAACAAAGGGAAAATATTGCTTCTTGTAAAGAAAACTAACGAGGACCTGCTTTGATCTCTTACAGAGGGAATTGGAAAGCTGGATACCACTGAATGGCTCATTACAAGAATGTTGTTATAAAGAGTCTGCAAATACAAGTGACCCTGATATTTTTCTACACCTATCTTTAGCTCCCAGCTGTTGTTTACATTTCATTTAAACTGGCGCTATTGATTTTTTTATTTAAAAACCAGCTCGTGGTCGGTTAATCCAAGTAAAAAGTTGTTTTATCAGCATCATCATCTGCCTAGCCTTTTCTCAACTATGTTGGGGTCGGCTTCCAGACTAATCGGATGCAGCTGAATACCAGTATTTTACATGGTAAGACTGGTTGTCAGACTTTTTGGGTCACTGACTACCTAACGACTGTCAAAGATCTACAAATGACACCTGGGACCAAAGGCTTAACGTGCTTTCCGAGGCACGGAGGAAACTCGGTATGTAATGGGTGGTCACCCATCCACAGACCAACCTAAGCAAGCACGGCTTAACCTAAAGATCGACCCGAGCGGCTGTTATTATGTAGCCACGAGCTTATGTTTTATCAGCAGCTCAACGAATTAATGTCTGTCTTAGATTTATAGAACGAACCGTTTAAAAAGTTTTTAATGAAGATCGACCGAGTCAGGAACAACATGTCCCCTGGCTCATACTTAAGAACTTCTTAACTTTAGATGTTATCCTTGAAGGTTGGGTTGGTAAAATCGTTTAAATTCATTTAATTTTGCTGTTCACGCAAATGCGTCTATTTGGGACAAGTTGCTAACAATGGTGAGTTTCTTCTTATATTATACTAGCTGTTGCCCACGACTTCGTTTGCAGAATTGACCAAGTTCCATACAAACTTTCAACCCTCGTTAACCCCTTAAGGGATGAATATCCCTTCTTTAGTGCACACTTATGTTATTTAAGGAACGTATGTGCTAAATTTCATGCTTCTAGACACATCGGTTTCAGCTGTGCGTTGATCGCTCAGTCAGTGAATCAGTCAGTCAGTTAGTTTTTTATAACTTTATATATTATATAGATAGAAGATTGAAATTATTAGATAGATAGGCACGTCTTTTTCATAAAGATACTTCCTCGTTGGTCTATCAAGCGCGACTGCTGAGCATGAGATCCTGGGTTCGATTCGCTGGTCGGGCAAAGTGTTATTGGGTTTTTCCATCAGGCTATGAAGTCTGGATTTGTGCCCAGTTGATGGCAATAGGTTCGTCCCCTATTACATGGGACTTAAACATAACTGGCGAAATGTGGGTGTAATAAATATTTAATCTTAGGACGGATAGTAAGTAGGCTTTGAATTTCAAAGAACACGAAAGGAAACCCACCTTAACTTGGAGTCCAATTAAGTTTCAAACAGGCTGAAACGTTATACGCGAGGGGTACACTGACGTAAACTTATTAAATACTTGATCGATTTTCCGATCGCCTTTTAAGAGCTTATTGTTAATTAAGTTAGGAAAGGATTAACTATTCCAGGCCTGATACTAAAACGGTATGATAAAAACATGGAGACTACTTATCTGACCTCCTCAACCCAGTTACTGGGGGTTTATGGGTAATACGATACCCCTTGAAAAGAGTGTTGTCAATGTGCATTTACTTCTTGGAGCTTCAGTACTTTCGTTTTCAGATAAGTAGTCGAATTCGAAACTTACAACGAAGTCCTGACTTGGAACTATAGTTGCTGCAGTTTGTACCGAGCATACTTACTGTCGGTTAAGAGGTCTTTAGTTAGTATGGTTATTTGTTTAATGTAAGTTAGTTAAGTCAGGTGCGTAGTACTCACAGCCGGCGCGCGTAAATGATCAGATGTATGAACGTGGACGAGTCGAAAGAAGGCTGTAAGGACCGTAGCAGTACTGTGGTTCCTGCCCAACCCCATGGGAAAAAGGCGTGAGTAAGAACTCTGTTATACTTACCTAACTACAGACGCTCTATGTATTAATAATCTTTCACAGAGAAAGCGGTGTCTAAAAATTATTGAACCAAGTTACACAACTAATCCTTGATTGAACATGTTAACTTCAGATTTTGTTGTGATTGGATTAGACCAGAACCAATTCTAGGTCAAATCCAATCCAATTACGTTCAAAGAACGTTTAATTGAATTTAAAGATGGGAAATGCGGTCATCGATTTTCAAAGAGTGTCTTGCCATGAACAGATTACGAGTAGCTTACTTTATTTCATGGCTCTCGTAGGTCACTTAGTTTAGAGTGAAGAGTTAACTGCTCCAGAAATAATGAAAACCAAGGAATATTCAACTGTATGCCCGTACCAAGGAACTAATCATGTTAATGAGAGAAAGATGGAATTCTAAATTAATGTAGGTAGGTCTCGGAAAATCTGTAAAGATAGCTTGCACATTAAAAATAAAAAGTAAAGTTACATTAGTCCATTAATCCCACACATAATTATGAACGTAGCTGATTAGGTGCAATATAAAACTTTTGTATTTTTTTTTGTTAACAGTACTAAATCTGAAATATTTCAGTTAGTTGTTAATCTGAAAACATCAAAGCACGCTCTTGTGTACTTTAATCCGTCAAATGGATGTATTTCCAAACAGCATGCATAACGAATAAGCTGGATTTAACTGGCTGAAACTTGGCTGTAACGAACGTTGTATCTATTTTTAGATAAATATTCATTTAGTAGAGCAGCGGTGGCCCAGTGGTGGCGGTCCCGACTTACGAGCATTAAGTCGTGGGTTCGAACCCAGGCAGGCGCATTACTTTTTGTAATTTATTTAATTACCACTGCTCTCAAAACGGTGAAGGAAAACATCGTGAGGAAACCGGCATGTCCTAGAACCTAAAATTCGAAGAAATGTGATATCTACCAACCCGCACTGGGCCCGCGTGGTGGATTATAGCCCATTCCCTCTCATAGAGAGGAGGCCTGTGTCCCAATAGTGGGAACATTATAGGCTGCTGCTATGCTATTCATTTAGTAGCTGGCCACGTAGCCCGAATGCGCTCGGAGAGATGGGCAATGATCGTCACAAACTGGACGCCTTTCGGAGGAAATCGACGTCGAGGTAGACCGCGGTGAAGGTGGTATGACGATCTGATCTCGTTTGCGGGGCGAACTAGTCCAGATGTCGCACAGAACAGATAGGTTTGGAAGCAGAAAGGGGAGGCCTTTGCCAGCAGTGGGACACTCAAAGAGGCTAACAAAAAGAAATCATTTAGTAATTGGTATTCAGCTGCATTCGGTTAGACTTCAAGCCGACCCCAACATAGTTGGGAAAAGGCTAGGCAGATGATGATGATTCTTTTGGAGATTGGTGGCAGATTGTGCTTTCACTCTAGCTCCACGGGAAATGGAGCCCACCGACACTCAGCACAAATACGATGTTCCAATCAAACCGTGACCTGACGGGACTTTTGAGGGCCGAAAAAATCTTCACAATTGGCCCCAAGTCATTTGCAGAAGATAACAATTTGTAAGAAAAGAAAAATGAGTAATATACACCTACCACTGCTTGTCTCTCACATCACCCAATGGTTGACTGGTAGAAAATGCCTATGGCATTAAGTCCGCCTCTATACTTTTGTGCTTGAAGTATTAAATAAATTAATAAATAATATTAAATTGAGAACATAGTTACGGCGCATAAATACAATTCATATTTTCAAACTAATGAAACTAGCGATCCGCCCTAAATCGTAGTTTTTAAGACTTGATAAATAATCAATATTCTTTATTATCTTAATTTAAATGATCTAGATTTCTTTATGATATTAAGTTAGTTAAATACACTAAAACTGCATTACATAGAAATACACGAAAAGTAACTTTTTATACCTAATACAGAGTGGGGTATAGAGATCATTTAAAGCTGCTGTGAGGGCAAAAGTAAATCTCTAGCCGAGTTGCAGGATCTAAGCGGCTTTCAGACTTGAGGTTTATTAGCATACTAATGAATGGTGCAGCTACCCTAGTGTTGTTGACCTTTCATTTTCAATAAACCATTGCTACACACTGTTTTTATACCTTGTACGTGCTGTAGAGGTATGGTCCGGATGGCTGTGCCAACGGACCTCCACGAATATAAAATAAGAAGTTATGACTGTCCTTTTCACATTTAGAATGGGCAGATTTTGAAGATATATTCACCTACCACTGTTTGTCTCTGCATCGCTAAAAGGTTGACTGGTTGAAAATGCCTATGGCATTAAGTCCGCCTCTGTACTTTGTGCTTGAAGTGTTAAATAAATGGGAAAATTTGCAGCAGACAGACACGCTGGCCCCGACATCTGAAAGCGGCGAATAAAAGTGCTTGATGCTAAAATTATGACAATCTTTATCGGACTTTGGTTTTAGAAACATGGAGCGACCCTGAAAAGCCTCCTTGAGTCTCCTACAGTAGGTAGGTTATCCGGAAAAATAAATACATAAAATAGTGCCTGTAATCTGCGACGGGGTTGTTTAGTTACATTTAAGTTCCATGCAATAGGGGTGACCCAAATGCGTCGGAAAATAAACGATAATGTTTTTTAAAAGAGCATGAATTCTAACTAAATACAGTAGATACCAACCCGCACTGGGCCCGCGTGGTGGATTATAGCCCATTCCCTCTCATAGAGAGGAGGCCTGCGTCCCAGCAGTGGGAACATTAATAGGCTGATTATGCTTATGCTTATGACAGTAGATACCTCGATCTCTCTAGGAAACATTTTCCCATCTACAGCTTTTGAAACTCAAACAATTCATAAAATAACAATATTTTTTTATATAATTTATAATATCTAATAATTTATTTTATTAAATTCAAGTGATATGAATACATTACATAATTAAATAACTATCTTAGATGTGCTTTTGTTATATTTGGAAAAAAGAAATACTAAGTTTCAACTTCACATTCCTTCACTATTTCATATTCCTCAAAAAATCGAAAATGTAACAGACACTATAACAAAAAATATAAATCAGAAATATTCAGAACCGATTTCGGATATCGGTTTTAAATAAAATAGACGTTAAGTGCGAAACCCTTATGAAAATAAAAACGTATGGATAAGAAAAAAGAACGCATTAGATTTAATGAGCGGAGGGCGCTGGTAGGTGTACCTACAGTTACACACATGTAAGAATAAATGAGTATTAAATAACATGAGGAACTTCGCATGAACTTGTAATGTGTTTGTTTATACTAGGTGAGTCCATGTCTTAATTTAATGATGATAATTAATATCTTTCCAGATAAAATTGTAAACTGAAAAGTCGAAATTCTGATTGCGTAACATGGATAAGAGGTTTTTAAGATATTTTATAAGAATCATGTCACAAAATAGACATAAAGAAAAATTTGTATAGTGACCTATACAAATTTTGCATGGGAAATAAAAAAAAAAACTGTTGTTTCCTACAAAAATGCAATAGGTACCAATATGTATGAAACAGCTGTTTTATCTCAGAATGATGTACTGAATTCTATGACAATACATTATTATGACAGTTAAGACAAAATCTTGCAACCAGGATCGCCTCCTCAACGGTTAATAGCACCGACACGAAACTTTCTATACGCGTTCAATGTTGATAGATAAACTTTCTTTTTTATTTCATTTTAATAACAGCTTGTTTAAAAAAAAGTCTAAGCAAGCATTAAATATCTACCAAAAGACGGTTTAGGGAGAATATTCTGTAAGTATGCCAGCCATTATCCTCGCAAATTATTCAACTTTTCATAACAAAAACAAATCTATACAAATAAATAAAATTTAAGTATCTGTTTGTAATATCAAATTAGCATTTTACTTTACTAAATGCTTAAGTGTATCTTATATATCCGAATGAACCGAGATACCGAAAGTCTGAGCAGGCTGGGAGGTGCGCGCCATCTAGCGCTTTGGTTCCAGAACTGGAGAGACCACCGAAATCGACAGATGACGCTGTAGGTCACGTTTCTGAACCGCGGTGTTAAGATTCTCCGCGAGTGAATAAATGACAACCCCGGTTTTACATGAACATAACTTTCGTTTTTCACTTCAATTTTATTGTTAGTATAGTTATAATGATCATGTTTTTAGTTGTCCTTGTGCAGAAAAGGATGCGCATTGTAAATAAATATTAATTTTAATTAATACATATTAAGAAGCTTCAGTATTTCAGACTTTGTTTGACATGAGACATTTTGAACCCTATTTTAGCGTTAGGACTAAAGTTGTTTCCTGTCGAAGAAATAATGTGACAGGTGATGTGACTGTTAGCCCAGGATTTTAGGTGTTTTTTTTTTTTTTCGCAAACATATTGCACGCTCAGAATACCAACTAACAAGCTAACTTCTGAAAAGTTACTTGATTATGATGTAACTTTGTATGTTCGTTGCAATCAGCAGCTAGTAGGTACATTGTGTCCTTGCGCTGGGTGCTCTTTGTCACAGTATTTGAGTGACGTCGTTATCGCGGCATACAAACGTATCTCAGTGGAAAGTGGGACAGTTGCTGACGGTTTGGTTGTGGAACTAGTGGAACCTCAGAACTCTGGTGTTGTGTACTAGTAACAAAACTTTTGTTACAACATAAATACCTAAAATCTAACCAATTTTAGTTTTCCTAGCATTTTCCTCTCTAACTCAATTTTTAGTTTTCTTTGCTGTCTCTCATGAGATGTCGTTTGTTAATCTGTTACGTTTGATTTTGTTTAATTACTCGACTGCAAGGAAAATATTATGTTTGTCAGTAGGTACTTACTACAGTGCTGCATAATTCTTTCGGCGCGTGGTCATAGTTGGAACTAAAGTTACCATCTGGTTGTTTTAATACAATTTTCACAGACAATTTCAAATATGTTTATCAACAGCGCCCACATGATTTAATTCAACCGCCAAAAGATGGGTCTTTTGGCGCCCAGACAGCACTGTAACATAATCGTAAGCTTAATTTTTGAGACATAGACACTCGAACAAAGACATTTTTTTTTTGTCTTACATTAATCTCCTTTATTTATTTTTATACATAATAAATACATTTTTAAATATTCTAATATAAAACAATATAAAAAAAAACATTTAAAAATATAAAAATAGTGGTCCGCCGGTATCGGGAGCAGGGTCCAAGCTACCGGTGGTAAGGGCTCCAGAGACAGGAACCTCCTTACAATGCGAGCCGTATCGAGGAGTACTGCCTTCTGAATCAGGCCCTTGATCCAACCGCCTAACGAGACCCTCGAAAGATGGTCGTTGAGGCTCTTGGCTATAAGGCCATTGGCCGTCACGACGATCGGCACAATGATAGCCGAGTTCAAATTCCACATGTCGAAAACCTCGTGTGCTAAGTCGAAATATTTAATTTGTTTCTCTTTCTCAGCTTTCACGAGGTTCTCGTCATGCGGAATGGTAACATCGACTATCATTACACGGCGCGCTAATCGGTCTATCACTACTATGTCAGGTTTATTGGCGACAATAGTCCTGTCAGTAATGATAGACCGATCCCAGTACAACGTCACATGGTCTTTCTCGAGAACTGGGTCGGGCACATACTTGTAGTACGGTACCTCAGATTCCACAAGTTTATATTTCAAGGCAATTTGTTGGTGAATAATCCTGGCTACTTGGTTGTGCCTGTGCAAGTACTCGCCGTTATCCAGACGAGAACAACCAGAAATAATATGTCTGATGGACTCACCCGGACGGTGACATGCCCGACACACGTCAACCGTCCGGTCCTTCATAATATATTTCCGGTAGTTGTTCGTCAACATAACTTCGTCCATAATCGCACAGACAAAACCTTCAGTTTTCCCAAAGAGGTCGCCGAAACGTAACCAGGACACGGACGCTAGAAAATCTACATCGGGCCCATGAAGAGCCCGGTAGAAGCGTCCATGAAGCTCCTTGCCTTGCCATACTTCCTTGCGGTCATCGGTAGTAAGTACTACAGGTTTACATTAATTATTATTATCAATGATGATTTGTATCTTCTATTAGTTTTTATCAAACTAATAACGTTTGATCGTTTAAACATCTCTGTAGGCATTAATTAGTATTTCACACTAAGCTTGTCAGTTGTCAACAGACTGATCTGTCAATAGCATGAATTTGGATAGACATCACGCTAATTGCTGGGTATCTGTCGCGACTGGACCGACCTGGAGCGACTGTAGTTCCTGAAGCTAGATCAGCAATCGTAGACAGCATAGCCAGTGGCACATTACACTTCACTCTTGCGCCTAAACCCCGAGTGCCGATACGACTACCACTGTGCGGATGAGGCTCCACAAACGAACGCTAAAAGAAAAGGTGAAAAGCGAGTATTAGTTGGTGTTGCGGTGTAGTATCGCAGACAACCATTGGCTGCGGTGACTATTTACTCGCTCATAAATAATTGAATATCTTTGCTATTTACCATCAGGTGGACCTTTGGCTAGTATGCTGTCAAAGAACATAAAAAAGCTACACTTGCACTATGCACCCTCCAAGACAAAGCCAACTCCTACTCTTCGCATTTACTAGCGGAATGTTCTATGTTCCCACAGCTGGGATACAGCCCTTCTCTCTTTAAGAAGGAATGTATTCAGAAATTTATTTTATTTATTTTCTCCGCATTTGCTGTAGTAATTCGTGGACAAGCTGTAACTTGATGCAAAAACTATGTTGAGGGGGAACTATGACGGAGGTAGTGAAAATGTTGCACATGAATCTTGTAAAATCTTATTAATATACCTACGTACTTATAGCTTGATTGTTATGTAGCGAAGGCAATTTCAATTCGCCATAAAAATCGTCATTCAATCATAGTAGCTTAGTTAAGTAACAATACAAATTAAAATGTTCCGCAGCTATTTTTTTAACCCGTTTGTCCTCATATTTGTTCTCAGTATTGTTCAAGTGATAGATTTGTTCAAACTTCGTGAAGAAAACGAAAATAGGACTGTTGGTATGTTGCTTCGAACTATCTTATCGGGTACATTTAGGGTTCCGTACCTCAGACGGCAAAAACAGAACCTTACGAAGAACCCTATAACATCACTTTGTTGTCCGTCTGTCTGTCCGTTTGTCAAGCCCCTTTTCTCAGGAACGCGTGGAAGTATCAAGCTGTAATTAATATCAAATACTCAGGTCTGCTACCGCTTGGAGTACTGAAAAATAAATAATTGCTATGTTAAATTACTACGTCGGTAAAACCTAAATCAGACGCTTCACTCAAACACACATTCTGGTTCAATTTAATTTTTCAGTTTTGGTTCATTGTGTGTTCAGACATTTCACTTTCTGTGTAAGATGCCGAAAAAAAAAACTATAATTAAGGAAGTTGAAACCTCTGATTTCGGTTTTACGAAGATCAAACCTTTAATCGGTTGATGAGCAGGCACTCTTCACGTCATGTTTCAGATGATTTAGGTTCTTTAAATTCGGATACTTACTGTAAGTTTCAAGCAAATGGTCACAGATGTACAAAAACAAGCACATTCCGGTAAGTGTTATTAATACATGAGTAGTATTTAAACGACTGGAAATAAATTTAAATCAAAGGTATCAAAAATACTGTATATACTACTGAAATACTAAGTGGGCGACAAACAATGGGTGAATACAAAATATGTTTAAAACGGCGACTTGAAAATACAAATTTGAGTTACTAGTTTTTCAATACGATCAGTGTGATAATTCATTCGACTCAGAAAATAAACTAAAACATGCTAATTAACCACTAGATTGTAGATAAGGCGTAGTCGACGTTGCCCGGCTGCGCGGGGCTCCAATTTATGTTTGCAGGGTTTAAAGTAACCTAACGCGAAGGGAATGTCATGGAAAGGAGCGAAGTGAGCGAACTAAGAGTTCGCTCACTAGACCCCGCTATCCCCTTCGAACCTAACCTGTCCGAGTCGGGGTCCCACAAGCCCGGAGCTCGCTTCGCCCACTCTTGCTTCCTATGTTCTCCTTGCCGGATGAATAGTTACTTACTTTGTATAATAGTCGACCATTTATTATATTAGTCGCTAATTAAATTTTTATTCAATCAACTAATAATTTTCCATAATAAATTACTTTGAATATTTTTTTCTTTTTTTAGTCTCCTTTACTTTTCCTCGCTTTTTTATTATTATTTATTTATTTATTTATGTACACACAAAATACTCAACAAGACATAACATTAAGATAGAAGAGCACAAAGGTACTGCTAATTTCATGCGAAATCTCTTCCAGCAGACCTGCGAGAGGAAAGTAGGATTAGAAAAGGTTAGGTTAAGTTTTTTCTTTACTTTTGGCAAGTATATTTTGCAGATGCGCCCGACTAGTCTTCTATCAACACTTAAAAAGTCACATTTGTTTCAGTTATTACTACGACGTGGAAAAAAATGTTTGCAACACGTTTAGTTTTAGAGATTGCCTTCATCCCTACAATGTGTTCAGTTCCTTAAGTTCGTGCAAATCGAGTTGTAGAGGTAGTATCAATAGAAAAGTCTCATATTTAATTTGTAACTAGATCTTGCCCGCGGCTTCGCTGGCGTTATGGTCGGAAATTATGCGACCACAAAATATAGCCCAGGACACTCGGGAGCCAGGGCTGCGGGACTGTTCGAAAGAGATACCGTGGCCCTGGAGCACAAAGGGCAAAGAAGGAACTTGGATGGGTTTTAGTCAGTAGAAGTCTGACACTCCCTTCCGCTCCGCCCAGAGTGGGGGGGGGTGGTCATTTGATGATTTCCCATACGATAAAAAAAAAGAAAAGGACAATCGGGAATAATGTAGAGCCTTGATTTTTCTCAAAAAAGTGGCTCTGTAACCTGTCAGGCAGTTTTTAGTGGAAATGTAATTTTTTAAATGCATTTTATTAAATTTTACACAATATTGTACTTAAATAGGCTTTTCACAGATAGGTTGAGTAATATTATGAAAACCGAAGTGATATTCTTACAACAAAATAAAATTGTAAAAACTGTTTCTCACTAACCTGCCATGTCCAAACTCAAAAGAGTCACACTTTGAATAAACATAAATAAATAAATATTTAAAATATGGGTATAAAATTTAACTTATTTACACGGTACATTAATAATGAACATAGTTTGCGACTTAATCACACTCACGCGCATCACACAAAGACTATTACTTACTCAAAATCCCAACCCCGCGCAAATTGACTTAGCATTATCGGACTAACCGCTGCCAAGGAAAGAAGTGTGAAATTTTGCGCCATTTTTTAGAAGTAACGTTGTAACCTGGCTTTAATATTTTTATTTGCGGTTTAGATTATGTAATTTTCTGCCAATTATTTTCCAGTAACGTGGTTTTGTTGTAATCACATCAAAACCATATTTTTTTCATTTAATTCCTGTGTATCTTTGACCTGACTACTTTTCTCATAAACCGTTTTTTTTTTTTTTTTTTTTTTTTCCGGATGGGAAATCATCAAATGACCCCCCCCACTCTGGGCAGAGCGGAGGGGAGTGTCAGACTTGTACTGACTAAAACCCATCCATGTTCCTTCTTTGCCCGTTATGTTCCAGGGCCACGGTATCTCTTTCGAACAGTCCCGCAGCCCCGGCAGGCGTCGGCCCATGCGGACCCCTACTTGATTGCTGACATCTCCTTGAGGCGCGCGTGGAACACGAACGCGCCGTCGACACGGCCCGTCGTCATAAGACGGCCGGACGGCGAGCTAGCCCATAACTCGCCGTCCACAGGCCAGCGCCTACGGTGGTCGGAAGCCACCACGTGACCCCCGACGCCCAGGGCGTCTCCCGCGGCGGCTGGGACGTGAGGTTCTTTCCCTCTCACGTCCTGCCACCTCCTTCACTAGCATGACTGCTTCGCAGAAGGAGGTGACGGCTTCCCATTCCCTCTCGCTCCGGACCATGGCTTGAACCAAGGCCGGACGCGAGAGATCGCCGCCGCCAATCGCCGCTGTGAGGACACGGCGGTGCTCCGCCCAAGTGGGGCAGACCTCCACGGTGTGTTCCACCGTGTCCTCCGGACGATCCTCGCAGTGGAAACACCCGGGCGTTTCCTCCCGCCCGATTCGATGCAGGAACCTCCCGAAACAACCGTGTCCGGTGAGGACCTGCGTCAGGCGGTAGGTGAGGGCGCCGTGGCGCCTCTCTAGCCACTCCTCAAAGAGGGGACTTATCGCCACTATGGTGGCGTGCCCTGCACGGGGTTGCGACAGTCGCTCTCTCCATGTCGCCATGAGATCACGCCGGAGGTCTGTCCGCTGAGCGGCAATTTGTCGCGGCCTCATAAACCGTTACGATATCTATTTAACCTGTAAGATTGTTTTTTTGAATAGCTGTATTTTGTCTGTTTACGTGAAAATTCCCTTAGAAGAATTCAACATAAGAGAAATACCCGGAATGTATTTTTTTTTTTAAATACTCAGTAATTGATACATTTTCTCAAATTGATAAATTTATTCGAGCGGTGCCACTTTTTTGAGAACGGCTCAGCTTCACATTTGTGAAAAAATGTTCGTGCCACTGAGAAATTCCTGGTTGAAAAACCCAATATCACTTTGCCCAACCAGGAGCTCATGTTCCGCAGTCGTGCTTGTGAGTGTGTACAGTAGACCAACGAGACACAGTTCTTAATATTCAACAAAGAGACCTTCAGACAAATCAACATTCTAATGCAACTTTGTGTTCCAGATTCGAATCGTTATCCAGTGAAGCAAAATGTAACATCAAACGTTTTTTGCCGGTTCCAGCCTCAATTCGGAAACTGTAACTCGTATCACCCTAGGTATGTACCTAATTCTTATTAACTTTAACAAAATTTTGTAAGTTTCATAAAGAACTAAACTTGTGGGCAACAGTAAGTATTTCTTCATTGTTTTGTTAATAATTTGTTATGTATCAACTTTGTATACTTTTGACTAGAATGAAGTTTTTCTACCTTTATATACAGATGTGTTAGGGACTTTGTTCCGCCACTTCTTCTTCTTTTTCTCTCCAGCTAAAACAGTAGGAAGTAGTGAAGGGCGAGCGTCTTGGGAATCAGTCTATGTTGACGTAGAAAATGTGCTGATTCGAATAACTTTGATTTTATTTAGTTTTAAGGGTGGTTTAAGGCTTCCTTCGTTATTACAGACTTAGTCATATAATGATCTCTCTCTCTTATAAACTAGTTCACAATTTTTCGACAGTTCATAATGTGTGGTGGTACGTGAATGGATAAAATAAGAAATGAGTATATAAGAGGAAGTCTGAAAGTGGGGCCGGTGACTGAAAAGTTGTGTGTTAATCGGTTGTCGAGGTATGGGCATGTGATGCGGGGTATGAGGAAAATGTCGTGAAAGTTTTGAGTATGATTATAGATGGGTATATGAGTAGAGGAAGACCAAAGAAACGTTGGATGGACTGCGTAAAGAATGATATGGCAAGAAAGGAGGTGTCTAAAGAGATGACGAGCAATAGAGAAGTATGGAAAAAGAACGCTGTGCCGACCCTAAATGATGATTCATAATCTCACGAGATAGATATACACCGTGACTTTTTAGTCGTCTTACAACGGCAGTCAACTTCATGTATCCAATGACTACTAAACATTTATATAAAAAATAGGTATTTATGAGATTTTAATAATTTAAAAATAAGGTTATTAATCAGTATATGACGCAAGACATAGTTAAAACACCCTGTTGCGAGCCATGATCTACTCGACTCGAGCGCTGGGTAGGTATGTTCTCCCGTTTGACACGTAAACATCATTAACAGGATGTTTCATAATTATATTCTAATGTATTATTTATTTTTCTTTGTACCTATTATGGAAAGTAAAATAAAAATCGCGCCTAGAGCTATTTTATGGCGGGTACATTGACTGGAACACCTTTGTAAGACGACTAAAAAATCACGGTGTATAGACTAACAGTGTTTACAATCGTACGGTGGCAAAGATTCCATTACGCATCTAGTACGCGCTGTATAACAATTATAATTGCCGGGTCTTTAGTTCAACTAATGATAATTATCCTTCTCTGCCTTTTACAGGTGGTTCTTTGACATTACGAAAATGACGTGCCGAGGTTTTTCATTCAGCGGCTGTGGAGGTAATGCCAATAGGTTTGATACTATGCACCAATGTATGGACATCTGTGGAAACGCAATAAAACACTGTAATGGTTGTAATCGATATACCAATATCTAATAAAGTCGTAGCGAAATCAAAATTGTTCATTGAATTGATAAAAAGTAATTGTTACGAAATGTGAGACCGATTCTGGGACAGTATCTTCTGATTTTTTTAAAGAAGTACCTGTTTCTTCAATCAACCTAACTTCGGTGTGGGAAAGAGACGGAGCTATAAAGAACGTCTAACTGCATCTCTTTCTCACACTAGTCCCCTGATCCTAAAAATATAGTTTTTTTTTTTTCTGTCTGTGTGACTATAAAATGTACGGAATTGGCGCAAAAACTATTGCATATATTCTGTTTTTTTGCACAAATATCCCTTTAACCCTAAAAGGATATCAGGTCAATTTTATTAATAGGCAAAATTGGTTTAATTGTTGTCAGATTATTTTATGTAGGGGTTTAGCAATATTTAATTCTGTCCGTATCCATCAACAATTTACAGCGAGATTGTTGTTAGAGGTGACAAAATGATATAATAATGCAGGTAGACAAGGATTATACCTAGGCTAAGGAGTCTATCATGACATGTATATAAAAACGTCTATTTTGATCAAATTGTCAGCGAAGTAAACAGCCCAATGCTTCCAAGACCGCCTTGTGAGGCACGGCTCTCAAGTTCGTCATCAATTCATCATCTTAAGGATCTTTTAGTGATTGTTTCAACAATGTTTTATTGCTGTAAGAATTCTAAATATTTTTTTTTATTTTAACATTGTTTACGTTCCTATTTTCTTAAATTTTTCAATTATTTCTCCAAAAAATATTATAATGAATAGAAGTCTGATAAGACCACAAATAGTTATTACACAAATAGAAGACTTTTTCTATCTTACTTACTTTGCCGGCGATAAAAACCAGTGTGTCGAAACACAGCTAAATATACGACGCCTATACAAACTGAAAGCTGTCGAAAAGCGTAAAAAATAACTAGTCCGCCATCTTTGGGAGTACGCCATATTGGATTTAGAATGGTGTCACTTAAGTAACTATGAATTGTCATCCAAACTAAACATGTATGCAAAATTTCAGTTCAATCGAAACCCAGAAAGTAGGTCAAATTTTACTTCTAAGATTTTTTACATAGTTACAGGTGAAGCTAATAAAACGGGTTAAAAATTAGGATACTTCAGTTGACAAGATGCCAGAGTGACTAGCTTGCTAGTTTAGCACTATGTTGCTAAGCTTCGAAAACTAGCCTCGCATATCCCCCGGGCATAGATCAGTTGAAGATTCACGGTGTTTTATCAATACCTATGTTGTAAAGCAATGATTACAAATTGGTATCGAATCCTACGACCGAATCTTCGCTAACCCAACTTTTATTGTTTTACCCTGTCCCAGTTCAGACAAAGGGTGAAACAATAAAACGAATAGCTTTTTGATATTGCTAATTTTCTTGGCTTTTATCTAGTCCTTTCGTTTCTGCGAAAATGGGATTGTTCGTCGTCAATACATTTTTATTTCTTGTTGTAATTTCTTTCACTTTTGCATTTGATTTTGTTTGTACTGTTATTGTTACCAAGTTCTGAAGTTATTTCAGAAAAATGGTTTCGATACTGTTTACTATGTAGGGGAGACATGGGCATTCTGGAGACGTGGGCAACTGAGCACCCCTCTGTAATTAATGTTTCCCTAATTTGGTAGTTTACATTACCCACTGGCATCGCTGTTCATCCGTACACTATCTGTCATTTTGTTCAATTTGTCAAATACACACGCATTTTAAAGTTAGGTGCAGTAAAGTTAAGTATTATTTTGTGTTTTAGCATTAAATAATCAGAGAACCGGTGAAAGGTATGTTTTTTAAAGTTATTTTTCCATTGTATATTTACTAACACAGCACACTGCCGTACTGGAGGGATTCTATAATGAGTTCCCCCTGGCAAAAGCAACAAACGATCGGATACCCAAACAGTTCGTATTCGACAAAAAATACAAAATCCAACTCCATGAGGACCACCGCTGCGAGGCAGCAGTGGGTCCCGAACCCATTGTGCCACTCCCCTTCGGGTACCTACGCACACTGGTAAGGAAACGAACCAGCGAACAACACCACAAGCTGTGGCTGGACCATGGCGAGTGCAGGCAGGCCAAGGAAGCACTTCCTACTATCGATGGCCGCCTCACCAAACGAGCGCTTAGGCTGTCCAAACTACAGCTGCGCACACTTACAGCCGCCATCACTGGACACGGCTCTTTTAATAAACACCTCTTTGTCATAGGAGTCACAGACAGCCCCCTGTGCCAAACCTGCATGGAGGAAGACGAAACAGCAGCCCACGTGCTTCAACATTGCCCAGTGGTTGCAACTTACAGGGCAAAGTACTTCGGTACCCCAGGTACTCTCCGCGAGATTGTCAGCAACACCAAGGCGCTGCTGGCCTTTCTCGGGGAGTTAGGGTGGATCGAATAGATTTCCCACCCGCACGCAAAATACGCGCTTTGACGTGGAGTTGTGGAGTAACGCATAAATTATTAACCTGTACGTACGGCGGCCAATCAAGCTATGCAAAACCAAATTAAGCTGATCTCTCATCGTGCGGGAAGCTCATACAAAGCGAAGTCAGGTTATACTGGTTATGTATAGCTTTATTTGCCGCCGTGTGTACCTAAGTCACGCTAAAATACCTAACTGCAAAACTTCGCAGGAATATTAAATTAAAAATATATACTGAATGAGCAATGGCCACTTATTTTAAGGGAGGTTTGGGCCGATGCCTGCCAGGGCTACGGGACTGTTCGAAAGAGATACCGTGGCCCTGGAACACAAAGGGCAAAGAAGGAACATGGATGGGTTTTAGTCAGTACAAGTCTGACACTCCCTTCCGCTCAGAGTGGGGGGGGTCATTTGATGATTTCCCATACGAAAAAAAAAAAAAAAAAAGGGAGGTTTGGGCATACCCAATGTTCCCACAGATTAGTGTATAGGAGACCGGTTATTAATTTATTATACGTTACCGGATTTAAATTATTTACCTTATTTATTTATGTACACACTGCATACATATGCAGTTCATCATAAATATGCAGTTCAAGATTAAAAATAATGAAGTGCGACGTAAAATTCCTGTGTTGTGATTTTTTTTCATTTTGGTTTTTTGTTTTTTTTTTGTCTACGGTCAAATGCCTAAAAAACAAATTCTTCAGCTATATTGGAAATCATAGTGGGCCAAAATGACCACTTTCTGGAGCCCTGATACAGCCAGAAGGCGTCGCGGCAGACCTCGTAGAAGATAACTGGACGAGCTGGACAAAACAAACAACTAGTGGCCCACATTAGCCCTGGACCATAGCAACTGGAAGTTATGGGGAGAGGCCGTTGTCTGGCTGTGGGATGACGCAGGCTAACAGTATCAGTACCAGTATTGAAAATTAAATGCATTTGCTATGAATCAGTGAATAGCGCCGTCTTGCGTCGTCCACAATCTTCTGAACACAATGCTTCAACAGAACTGTCATCGGTAGACAAAACAGCTAAATATTACCACTACTGATGGCTGCCCGATAATTATCAACAAACCATTAAGCATTTCCTTACGAATAGATTTCATAATATAAAGAGAGTACATTCAAGGAGATGAGCGTCTCTTTCATCGTCAGGTGGACGATTTTCTTCATTAGCCAACAATATTTATCACAGCAATGTATATCAAGCTACTGCAAAACTCGCATAATATTATAAGGCGCACGTACAGACACATAATGTATCATCAATGAACAGTGTATAGTGGAGGAGCTCGTGGCTACATAATAACAACCACACAGGTTGTTCTTCAAGGTTAAGCCACGCTTGCCTAGGTCAGTCCCTGGATGGGTGACCACCATAATATACCGGTTGTCCTCCGTGCCTTGGAAAGCACGTTAAGCCGTTGGTTGCGGCTGTCATTTCTAGATCTTTAAAACCCGTTACAGGGAGTCAGTGGTCAGAAAGTCTGACGACCAGTCTTACCAAGGTTTATCGTATTACCCATTACTAACTGGGTTGTGGAGGTCTGATGGGCAGTCGCTCCATGTAAAATACTGGTATTCAGCTTAATACGGCAAGACTGGAAACCGACCCCAACATAGTTGGGAAAAGGCTAGATAGATGGTGATATTATAAATCAGCACGTAACTTAGCATTTATATAGTCCACAACATATAACTTTAAGATTGATGTTATTATAAGTATGATTGGCAGAAGGTACGGTGGTGGTCTTGAGAGCAGCGGTGGCCCAGTGGTGGCGGTACCGACTTACGAGCAGTAAGTCGTGGGTTCGAACCCAGGCAAGCGCATTACTTTGTGTTAAATTATTTCATCACCACTGATCTTAAAACGGTGAAGGCAAACATCGTGAGGAAACCGGCATGTCCTAGAACCAAAAATTCGAAGACATGTGACATCTCTTACCCGCATCGGGCTCGCGTGGTGGATTATAGCCCATTCCCTCTCATAGAGGGGAGGCCTGGGTCCCAGCATTGGTAACATTATAGGCTGATTATGCTATGCTATGCTATGGTGGTGGGGACCATAGAACATACTTAAACTCACGTCTTTTTCCCGTGGGGGTAGGTAGAAACCACAGGACGTAAATATAAATCTCAACATACTCCAAATGACCATAAGATTGAATAAAATACCTAACAAATAGAGCACTCAAATACACAAAGTATGGAAAATTTCTCCCAACTACAGTAAGTTTAATTCTTATACCTTTATTTATTTTTATACATATTAATTAAATTTTTAAATATTCTAATATAAAATATATATAAAAAAAAAACATTTAAAAATATAAAAATTAGTGGTCCGCCGGTATCGGGAGCAGGGTCCAAGCTACCGGTGGTTAGGGCTCCAGAGACAGGAACCTCCTCACAATGCATTTTTCCACATGTCGACAACCTCGTGTGCTAAGTCGAGATATTTAATTTGTTTCATTTTCTCAGCTTTCACGAGGTTCTCGTCATGTGGAATGGTAACATCGACTATCATTACGCGGCGCGCTGATCGGTCTATCACTACTATGTCAGGTTTATTGGCGACAATAGTCCAGTCAGTAATGATAGACCGATCCCAGTACAACGTAACATGGTCTTTCTCGAGAACTGGGTCGGGCACATACTTGTAGTACGGTACCTCAGATTCCACAAGTTTATATTTCAAGGCAAGTTGCTGGTGAATAATCCTGGCTACTTGGTTGTGCCTGTGCAAATACTCGCCGTTAGCCAGAAATAATATGTCTGATGGCCTCACCCGGACGGTGACATGCCCGAAACACGTCAACAGTCCCGTCTTTCATAATATATTTCCGGTAGTTGTTCGTCAACATAACTTCGTCCATAATCGCACAGACAAAACCTTCAGTTTCCCCAAAGAGGTCGCCGAAACGTAACCAGGACACGGACGCTAGAAAATCCATGAAGAGCCCGGTAGAAGCGCCCGTGAAGCTCCTTGCCTTGCCATACTTCCTTGCAGTCATCGGTAGTAAGTACTACAGGTCTGCGCCAGCTCTCTTTAGCCATGGACAGCGGGGTGAGTCCCTTGTCCACTGCGACCACATCTCGGTGCATACCCACCTCGGTTTAAAAAAATATTCTTTGAGACTGCATATCTCGCGGTTATGAAGCGCCTTCGCGTTTAAAAAAATATTAATTATTATACCTATTATTACCTTAATAATTATGTACCATAAAGGCAAGTTTTACTTTATACATAAACAATTAAAATGTTTTCTGAAATTCTAAAATAACTATTAATTATTTCGGAAAGTCCTGGAAAATTGATTAATGTTTGATATCACAATTAACTTTAACTTGCGAAAAATATTTCCGGCATCTTTTGAATGAATTATAAGCTTTGTAAATCAAAAAAGTCTTTTCATTTATAATTACCTTTGCAGTTAGGGAAAATAAGTAATTAAGGTGAGAGAAATCATTTACCTTTCATGAAGGAATTTATCGTAAATAAAATAGGCTTCGTAAAAAATGCTTCAGGTAACATCTTTAACAACATCATCATCTGCCTAGCCTTTTCTCAACTATATTGGGGTCGGCTTCCAGTCTAACCGGATGCAGCTGAATACCAGTATTTTACATGGAGCGACTGCCTATGTGACCTCCACAACCCAGTTAGTACTGGGTAATACGATACCCCTTGGTAAAACTGGTTGTCAGATTTTTTGGGCCACTGACTGCCTAACGACTGTCAAAGATCTACAAATGACAGCTGGGACCAACGGCTTAATGTGCTTTCCGAGGCACGGAGGAAACTCGGTATGTAATGGGCGATCACCCATCCACAGACCAACCTAGGCAAGCACGGCTTAACCTAAAGATGGACCCGAGCGGCTGTTATTATTTAGCCACGAGCTCCTCCACACAACAACAATCTTCACAACATCTTTAACAACAATCTAAATAAATTGAAACACCACTCATCATCTGCCATCCTTTTCCTTATATGTTGGGATCGGCTGCCAATCTAACCAGAACCGGAAACAGCTAAACACCAGTGTTTTAGATAAAGCGACTGCCTATCTGACAACATCCCAGAGATTGTGAAAGACTGGTTATCAGACCTTCGGGTCACTGCTGACCACCGTAACGACTGTCAAAAATTTACTAAAGGGTCTGCGTTCAACGCTTCAGAGACACGTAAAGAAAAAAAAGAGACACGGAGGGGACTTGCTATGTAATGGGTGGTCTGCCATCCTGGGTCCGATCTTGGTAAAAAATTAAAACTTCACTATTCTATCTAAATGTCATTTATTTATTTACCATTGGTCATTAATGAAAATAGAATCTTGTATCATGACCAGCAAGTGACATTCAAATTTTGACCTTAGGCGATAAAGAAATTACGAGGTCGACTATATCTATAGTGTAGCTGCTAGGTAGCGGTCGGTTGTCAGAAATGAGAAAAACACGAAGTTTTTGGTAAACTAGACCACTAGAACGGAATGCGCGGGTATTAATAATAATAATAATAATAATAAAAAACGTTTATTTATCTCCACAAATTACAATCGTTATTTGAGATATAGTTGACAGGTAATATAATTTACAGCAGAAACTTGTAATTTGTGGGAGATCTGGAGTCTAAACTAAGCCTAGGCCTGTATTTTAGAACTCCAGGCCCCCTATTACATCATAGAGTTATTGTCAACGTGGAAAACATTGCGAATTTGGTGCTGGTGTGTGTGTGTGTGTGTGTGTGTGTGTGTGTGTGTCAATTTGTATTTTTATGAATATATATATATATATATGTATATAGAATATTTATAAGAATATGACTAAGATCTTACCTACCAATTATGTACGTAAGTATGGACTGCCTAGCCTACTTACATTACTTAGCTATATCAAGTAATTTTTCTGTTTCCGTATAGTTTAACTTTAATAACCATTTGATAATTTTAGTTTTACATTCAACTTTACTACAATTTGATATATTTATAATTTTATTTACTTTGTTATATAATTCACCTCCACGGAAAGGAAAGAATCTTTGCGCAAAGGAAGTACCAACCGCAGTCGTCCTACATACTGCGAAATTTCTCCTGGAGAGACCTATGCGTTTTCTCCCTTCTTCGGGTAGGTTTAAGTGTTGTAGAAGTGCAGTATGCAGTATGTACAGCTGGCGTACAGTTAGCACCTGTGCTTCCTCATAAAGTGAAATGGTGTTGGAAAGACGTGGTTTGGATAAACTAACTTTTAGTATCATCCTTTGGGCTCTTTCTACTGTTATCAGTTTTGTTTTACATGCCCCGCCCCATGTGGTAATGCAATAGCCAATAATAGATTGCACCAAAGCCTCGTATACCATCCTCATCGTTTGTTTGTCTGCTACGTCACGGAGTCCTTTAAAAATGTAAGTGAGCTTCCGTATTATTTTAGATAGAAAGCCAATGTGGTTCCCAAAAGTTAAATTTGCGTCAATTTCGACTCCAAGGTATTTAAGATTTTTTGTAGGATTAATATTGGGACAATTACAGTTTGGAGTTGGAGGGAAATTACATTTATGTGCAAGGATATTGTTAGTAGTGCGGTTGTTAAGTTCAAGTTGATTGCGAATACAGTATAGAATGTATTTGGTTTTATCTTCATTTAAAGTGAGGGAGTTAGAGGATAGCCAGTGACACACAGTGTTAAAACCATTTTGCGCGAGAATAAAAAGCTCATTCCACGAGTCAGCGAAAAAGGTTAGCGCAGTATCATCTGCATATGCGGAGATGCGGCAATTATTAATCTGAAGGGAACAGAGCTCATTTATATAGCAGAGAAAAAGAGTGGGACCTAGTATACTGCCTTGTGGCACCCCAAATTCAACTGGCAGTTCGTCACTAATGTGCTCTCCAATTTTAACTGATTGGGTTCTATTTTTTAGATAATCCGAAAGTAAATCCAGTGGAACACCTCGAATACCATGATCTTCCAGTTTTTGCACAAGGCGGGGTACAGAAACAGTGTCAAAGGCTTTTGCCAGGTCGAGAAATATAGTCAAGCATTTATTTTTACTATCTAAATTATTTACTACAAAGTTAACAAGATCAAGTACTGCGTTGTCAGTTGAGCGGCCAGCTCTGAAACCGTATTGTGAATCCGAAAACAAGTTGTGGTCTTCTAGGTATTTTGTAAGCCTATTGTTGATTATGCGTTCGAATATCTTTGATAGTGTTGTAAGGATCGCAATTGGCCTATAATTGCTGACACTGCCTCTGTCTCCCGCCTTATGTATCGGATGTACCACAGCTCTTTTTAATGCGAAGGGAAATATTCCCGAAACAAAACAGCGATTGATTAAGTTGGTTAGAACGGGTGTTATAGAAACGGATATTTTCTTTAGTACATCAGCACTGATCTGATCCCAGCCAGGGGAGCAATCACTTTTTAACAGTTGAAGCGTTCTTTCAACTTCTTCTATGTCCGTGGGTAGGAGAACGAAAGAGTTAAGTGGGGGCTTAGAGACTTTCTTAACGCAAGGGATGTGGGGGGGAATCATGTTTGATAGTCGTTTCCCAATATTTGAGAAGTATTTATTAATATTGTTTATTGATTCTTGAGGGGTTTTATGTGTAGTTAATAGTTGTAGTGGTAGATGCTTTTTATTATTATTGTTGGTGATTGTTTTGATGGTAGACCAAAGCTTTTTAGAATTATTTTTAGACATTAACAGTTCATTTCGTTCATATTGTTTTTTAAGTTTCTTTAGTAGGTTATTGCAATAGTTCCGGTATCGCAAGTAGGATACTTTCAAAATGACGTCTTCATTATTAGTTTTTAACTTCTTATGCATTCTGTCTCTGGTCCGGATACAACGTAACATACCAGTAGTTATCCATGGTTTAATTATAATTTTTGTTCTAGGGATTAATCGTTTTATAGAGTTATTTACAATTAATAATTGAATAATGTTAATGAAATTGTTCATAGCGGTGTTTAAATTATTTTCCTGATACACTTTGTCAAAATTTAAGTTGTTACAATCCGATTTTAATTTGTCTATATCAATTTTGAAATTTATTTTCGTCTTCATGGATTTAGGTTTAGCCACATGGGTTTTGATACAGAATAAAACCGCATCATGATCCGTGATAGTAGTACCCAAGGAAAACGTAAACGCTTCTAACTTGGTTTTTAGTATCACATGGTCCAAGCAAGTCTTATCTCTGGTGGCAGTATTGATAGCAGGGAGAAGTCCATGGAAGGCAAAGGTCTCTAGATACGAGGTGGTCGCGGAACCGTTTCCTAACAGATCAATATTTATATCACCGACCACGATGATATTTTTAAATGACGACACGGTCATTAGCAAGTTATGCAATGAATCAAGGAAGGTATCGAGTGATTTAAAACTAGGAGGCCTGTAAATTGCGATTAATATTGTATCATTTTGTATTTTTATCATTAAACAATTAGCTTCTGATAGGAAAGGTTCTTCCACGGTGCATTTTAAATTATTATTGGTGTATACGACTATGCCGTCGTTTTGATTGTAGTTATCATTAGTTTTATGTGAGTTGTATCCTTGGAGCAATGGTAAGTTAATAACACGCGATAACCAGCATTCGGAAAGCACAATGATATCGCATGATAATTTCAGCCTCTCGAGTAAAACGTGTAATTCTTGAAAATTACATTTAAGACTACGTATGTTTTGCTGTAGAACCTTTAGGTAATGTGTAGGGTTTTTGAGATATGTGTTGCATTGTTCGGGTTCACATGTGATTGGGACAGAAATATCAAATTGGTCAATGTCGCTCATTAGGTTACTTGTGGTATCGAATTTGTAGTTTACTGATTTTAGTGAAAATAACTTTGGCTTGAATAACAGTATCCATGTCTTTGGTAACGCGAGTTTTGGATTGTCGCGAAATAATTATGTATATAATAAATGTGCATAGTATATTATATGTATTTATTGTATTATAAGTAAATATTTCATTGCATTCTTTAGAGTAGTAGTTGTATGTAATACTGTAAACTATGGGTATGTAGGCTGGTAAATAGATATATTTTATGATTATGTAGGAAAAACTATATGTATGTATTACGTAGATATATATTTTATTTCGTAGTTTAGAATAGCAGTTGTATGTTATACTAGATAATATAGAAATGTAGGTTGGTAAAAAATTGTATATTGTGAATGTGCCTAGAGCGTTATGTATACTTATTGCAAAGCTATATATTTTATTGCATAGTTTAGAATAGTAGCTGTGTGTTTTAGTGAATAATATGGAGGTGTGTAAATAATTATATTTTGAAGGTGTTGGTAGGTGAAGTGGTTGCAAAATCAAAGCGATTATAAGGTAAATTTTATACGGAGACATATATAATATTATCATGCAAAATTGTTTAACAATACACAGCAAGTGTGTTATAGAACAGGCTTTACCGTAGAATTCAAAATAGAGATCATAAGACGTATCACGAAAACAAGAAAATGTAGGGTACAATGACAATATTAGTCATTGTGATTTCAAGTTAGTGACGTCCTCTTCTCGTTGAATAAGTATTGGCTGGTCGCCGTCCTTTTGACGAATAAACACCTTTCCATACGAAGTCCAACAAGTTGCGCCCTTTCGATTTTTGACGAATTGACGAGCGAGATAGTATAAGTTCCGTCCGCAGGTGGTGAGGCATTCCGCTATGAAGATTGGCTTGGGTTCGCCGTTTAACTTTAGGTGGGTCGAGTTAAGTTTATCTTTGTGTTTGTCTTTGTTGTGCCTCTTTGATGACATTATAATATTTTCTTTAAGGGAATTCGAGTAGAATTCCACTATTATGGGAGCGGACTTGTTCGAAGTTTTCTTGGGCCTGAATATATTTCTGATGTCCGAGTCGAGCACCCTAACATTCAGTACTTCACCAACATTCTTTACCAAACCAATTAGTGCAAATTTGTCTTCCAAATGGGTTTCTGGCACATTTCTCAGTTCTAAGGTTGACGCCTTTGAGTTGCGTTCAAGGATCTCAATTTTTTGTTCTAAAGTTTTAATTTGGGTCTTGAATGCAGTATTTTCAGATTTTGTTTGATGAAGTTGAGACAAGATTTCATCATATTTGTCTGACATGTACTGGATAGATTCCGGGTATTGGCATTACACTTGGAGTGTTCGCGAGGCTTTTGACTTACTGATCGTTTAATGTATTGAAATGGCGGCCGCAGCAGTAAGCGGGGTGAGGGCATGGCGCATCAGTCCATGAAAGGACCCGTGTGCAGTACGTTCTTGTTGGCCTTCCATTTAATTTAAAATTAAAAATACAAACGCAATATAAAAACGTACTTTTAAGATTAAAATGACGGACGGACCACGATACCGTTGTCAACATATAGTATGTTAGTATTTTTTGTGTATTTATTATTGCATCTTTCGTTTTAACCTCAGAAGAAGAAGATTCTCAGTCGACACCGCTTGTCCGCACGGTCGAGCGGTGTACTTGTGTTAGGTGTCAACGGATTCATACAATCAATGTGAGATCCACATCACCGCAGTGCGCGGATGAGTGGCCTCGTGTGATAACCGCCTAAGGGTGGTAGCATAGGGCACGCTACCATAGTGGCGATAAGTCCCCTCTTTGAGGAGTGGCTAGAGAGGCGCCACGGCGCCCTCACCTACCGCCTGACGCAGATCCTCACCGGACACGGTTGTTTCGGGAGGTTCTTGCACCGAATCGGGCGGGAGGAAACGCCCGGGTGTTTCCACTGCGAGGATCGCCCGGAGGACACGGTGGAGCACACCGTAGAGGTCTGCCCCGCTTGGGCGGAGCACCGCCGTGTCCTTGTAGCGGCGATTGGCGGCGGCGATCTCTCGCGTCCGGCCCTGGTTCAAGCCATGGTCCGGAGCGAGAGGGAATGGGAAGCCGTCACCTCCTTCTGTGAAGCAGTCATGCTAGTGAAGGAGGTGGCGGGACGTGAGAGGGAAAGAACCTCACGTCCCAGCCGCCGCGGGAGACGCCCTGGGCGTCGGGGGTCACGTGGTGGCTCCCGGCCACCGTAGGCGCGGGCCTGTGGACGGCGAGTTATGGGCTAGCTCGCCGTCCGGCCGTCTTATGACGACAGGCCGTGTCGACGGCGCGTTCGTGTTCCACGCGCGCCTCAAAGAGATGTCAGCAACCGAGTAGGGGTCCGCATGGGCCGATGCCTGCCAGAGCTGCGGGATTGTTCGAAAGAGACACCGTGGCCCTGGAACACAAAGGGCAAAGAAGGAACATGGATGGGTTTTAGTCAGTACAAGTCTGACACTCCCTTCCGCTCCGCCCAGAGTGGGGGGGGTCATTTGATGATTTCCCATCCAAAAAAAAAAAAAAAAAAAAAAAAAAAAAGGGTGGTAGCATGATGTTAAGTAGCCCATAAACCTTCCTCAAGATTATGGGGCTATAAAACGCAAAATAAAACGAATCCAACTGGTATTTCCACAGATTAGCGCGATCAAACAAACAAACACATTTTTATATTACTTTACTTTTTTAGGATATAAAAGTTTTTTTACTGATTCAAGCATAAACAAAAAAAAACATTGTTTTTAAAATTAAATTAATTAGATAGCTTATTAGTGAACCACGCCTTTTTATCCACTAATTATTAGCACAGTTATTTTACCATACCGCCGTCTGTTTATTGAAAACGACAGGAAATGCCTGAAACAGCAAGTAAGACGTAGTTCATACTACAGAAGCTCACAGTTTGGTCGCAAGTTTGCTCAAGTTCCGCAGCGCTATGCTAAATAATTTAAACGACGATGGTCCACCCCTTAGGTGTTACGCTCTCGAGTAGTGGAAATATATTTAACTAGCAGTCATTATGAACAAATATAGCTTTAACGACCGTAAGTCTAAACTTACAACTTGTGCATAATCAGCCTTTAAAGTTCCCAAGACTGGGGCACAGGCCTCCTCTCTGTGAGATGAAATGGGCTATAATCCATCAGGCTTGGCCAGTGCGGGTTGGTAGATGTCACATGTCTTCGAATTTTTGGTTTTGGACATGCCGGTTTACTTACGATGTTTTTATTCACCATTTCAAGAGCAGTGGTGATGAAATAAATTACACAAAGTAATGCGCCTATCTGGAATTGAACCCGGCGCTTCAGAATTAGTGCATGTAGGTCCGCACTCTCGTTCTTGAAAAGTCAATCGCTTATTCAGTCCACCATCAGGACTTTAGCACCTGGCCGGCAGGAAAAAGTAAGCAGAAGGATTTCTAGTAATAGCCACCAAAAGGATCTGCGATATTGATACTTAAACAAATTTAACAGTACTAAAGTTATACCTTTGTTATACTTTTCATACCCTAACACCTATGAATTCGTTTAGGACATAGGACACTACACCCTAGCTACCCTAAGTCTCATCCAACCCTAATTATGTCAGTTTAGTAAACGGCCGTTTCTCATTACTGACTCGTCGTTTTAGCAGTGAAGATGTGAGGGGTTAGGTTATTAAACTAATTAATTTCTCCTCCTAACAAAGTGGTGTGGAATTTGCCTTTGCTAAGAGATCATTAAGATTATGAGTGCCTGCCTACCTCGTTGGGCTCGCTCATCGTTTATTCAGATAGACGAAATTAGCTTACTTTTCAAATCTACGTTGCGGTTGACTTACTGTCTGAATATTTGTAATATTTAGTAGATTGTGTTGTTATGTGATGGTGATGGTTTTAATTTAGAATCATTTGTTTGCTTAGAATACACATAGGTGTTACCAGATGTACAAATGGTGGTAAAGGCACAAACCATTTTTTCCCTTTTTAGGGCATGCAAATATAATTCTACATTAATAAATATTAAAGCGTATTTCAGTGAAACAATGAGGAGCTCGTGGCTAAATAATAACAGCCGCTCGGGACTATATTTACGTTAAGCCGTGCTTGCCTAGGTTGGTCTGAGAATGGGTGACCACCCATTACATAACGAGTTTCCTCCGTGCCTCTGACAACTAAACATAAAGATGTACAAAAGCATTAAATATTACACAAAAGTTCTTTATTTAACGAGAGTGAGCACAAATTAAGGATTTTTGTCAATTTATCCCGTGTTGGGTAAAATAGGGATAGTTTTGTAATGGTGTTACCACACCAATCGATCGACATCGGTCGACGTTGATAGATTGATGTGGTATCTTTGGCTGACGTCAACTAATCCATTCTACCATCGATCGATGGCATCGATTGACGAACGATCGAAGGGTGTGGTAACACCCTTAGGAAGTTCGCTATTATTATCGATGAGAAATCCCATATACGCGAGGTAGATTGTCAAACCTAAAATTCTAAGATAAGGTTTTCTTAATCAGATAGTACATTAAATTATTAACGACCATTCAAAACCTAGATAATAATTGATTTATTATAAATAACATTTTCGCGAAAGCTGCCATGTCGTTTTCATTCAGCAAGAATTTTGATGAAGACGGGAAAATTTTAATCCTTAGTCTCGTACTTCTCATAATCCGCTGCGTATGTTAATCTTCCACCAGTGTGTTGGTTCCGTCGTTTGTGGATGCAATTAAGAAACCAATTATATTCGCTTATGAAGCCATTTGTAGAATCCTCACAACAGCCTGTATAACGTACCCATTGTTTACTCAAATTGCGGCGGCGAAATATAATTTGTATTTTTGGCAAACACTTTGAGGTAGGCAAACTGGTTAAACCCATGTCACAGACTGGATAAAAAATGTTTGGTTTTAGATTTATGGGAATAAAAATACTATGACAACCAGGGACTACTCATTCTAGGTGAATAATAATTGTGTTTGCTTTAGGTTAATGGAGAGATTAGAGCTTTTTTAGCTTCAGAAGTCGGTGACTTGTTTGTTTGATTGAATTTTTTTGTCACCGACTTCTGAAGCTAAAGTTATTTTTTACTTTTCTGTATTTTTTAAGTCGGTTTTATTTTTTTTAAATAGAATTTTTATTTTTCTATTTTTAGTAGTAATATCCTATACAAATATTTGCTATACATTTATTTTACATTGTCAACAATACATTTCAAGGTAATAGGCTTATTACCAATAAAATGGAAGTTAATTTATCTAACTGTCGCAATCTGGGTACCCCTCAGAGCATACAGCCGTTATGTTATGTTAACAATAAACATCCAAGCGATTGCAGCAATCATTACAGATTTGCTGTCTACTATTGAAGAGTTCCATTGTATAACTCCGAAGATCAGCTTCACCAAATTTAAACGGGACCACCGCGGAATAATATTCATCCAAATTAAAAAAAAAGTCGTCGAAATAGGTTCACAATTGTCGAAGACATCGATAATATAAAATTGGGAGACTCCCCTCGATTTCTCCAGGATCCCATCATTAGATCCTGACCTGATGACCATGGGACCACATGAAAAGTATACTGTTTCATACAATGCCCATAAAATTTGAGGGTTGCCCTTAATTTTACTGGGATTTCATCATCTGATCCTGACTTATACCTTCCATCATCAGCTCAGCAACATGAGATGATGATTACCAGGCACAAATATCTGAATTACGTTAGAGAGTGTTTGAAAAACATTGTATGTGCCTATAAAATTTGAGGGTTGCCCTCGATTTCCCTGGGATTCCATCATCAGATTCTGATATGGTGACAATTGGGACTACCGCATTAGTATTGACTTTCGAATAAAAAAATAATTATGAAAATCGATCTACTATTGGCGGAGAAATCGGTGAACATAGGTACAGTACAGACCATAAGTGCAGTAGCAGTTTCACAAAACGATCGCATCAAAACAAGTCGCACTTACGACCTTTTTCCATAAAAAATATTTTGCACACATACACAATCTCGTATATCGCTCTCTTTCATAATTATCTAGTCAGAAAGAGTGCGATATAATGATCATTTGCCTTAGTGACAAGCCTGTCATGTCGCGACGGAGTATTAAGTTAGTGATATTTATTTTAAACAAACAATTATGTGTCTATCTGGCTTAGCGGTTAACGCTATAGATAAAATGTCTCGCACAGTATAGTCTGCGTTCGAACCCAAGTGACATTACACTTTTTGTGTTTTAATTATAAATGATACGTTAGACCCGATGAGATATGTTTTTCTAAATATTAGTTGGAACTTATTATTAACAAAAAAGATGAGGGTGAATGTGAAACAAAATAAACTTCTGGATTGAACAAAGTAGTTAGTTAAGACGTTGTTAGTTGGTGAACTTTGTTACGAGCGTTTGTGTTATTATTATGATTAGCGTATTGTTTGATTGTCTTTATTCAAGATGCAAGCTAATATTAGTATTGATGACAGGGCAAATATTGACACTTTGCGTAAAAATGGGCTTAATATTTCTCAAATTTCAACTGAAACTGGCTTAAAATGTGTAAGTTATTTTTAAAAATTATAATTATTATGATGATAGTTGTGGTGTGTGTGATTTTCGTATTATTAAATAAATTGCTAGTTGCAAGTGTGTAATCATATTTTGTTTTTTTTTTAGAAATTCTGTTAGCCGTTGGGTAAAGAGGTTTGAGGAAGAAGGTAGTCTGAAGAGTCGTCTAAGGAGTGAAAGGCCGCCGCTTATTAACCCGACTCAGCGACGTTTTATGGTGGAAGAATATGAAACAAATGGTTTCATTCCAACTATAATGTTTGCAGAGCAATTGGATACTACATTACAGACTGTTCGCCATGCATTCCATGCTGAAGGTTTACATCATCGGAAGCCAGCTAAAAACCATTTTTGACACAAAAACACAGGGAGGAAAGACTACGTTTTGCTCGAGATTATTTACATTTTAACTGGGAGGTGACTGTATTTTCTGACGAGAAGACTTTCAAGTCTTGCCAAAAGGAAGACTTAATTTATGGCGAAAAAACAATAATACTTAATTTAATAAGTAGACCGGGTAACTAAATATTTAGTAATATTAACATAACCGTAAATAAAAATAAAAAAAATTAAGAAATAAATTTTAAATTTAATGATCTTAAATTGGGGTTTAGTTTCAATATTCTTTTCGTCAAGAAAATGAACACTTAAGCTATAACCTCAATACATTCAATGTGACGTTACATTAAAAAAACACGTTCATAAAGTCTAACTCATATATTAGTATTCAATTAACTCTGCTGAATGCTGATACCTATAATAAGCGGGTATCAACAATTATATTTGTGTTATTAGAATATCCTTTCCGTGTTATGTTATTCTTATTATGAATTGACTAAGTGGGTATACAACAAAAAATCTTATAACGGTGATAAGAGAACATTTTTTTGCCTAGATAGGAATGTGACGTTATAAAAGTTTGTTAATTTTAAAAATAAATAAAACGAATAAACATTTTTGTTATCATTCAGCATGATTTTTTTAATTCCATCTTCCAACACCGAAAACATAAAATAAAAATCAATTAATGAGGTTAAATAATAATACAATAACTATCTAATATTTAACTTCTTATAAAAAATAAATAATAAGCATGACTATATTATAAATAAATATAAATACCTAACGACTTTCTGCTTAAAATACAAATATAATTAAGGTTTCAAAGAAACAAAAAACAGCCACACATTGTAATAACATGGATTCGAACTTGGACTTCATTGATCGTGAACCCATGCTCAGCCCAAACAGCTACCAACCCATGTTAATACTACGCGAATTTTAACAATGCAATGGTAAGAACAGGTCATCACTATGATGTGTATTCTAAATGCAACAGAAATATAATGCTATTTCGCGTAGTGTGACGACAGTTCATTAGTGTGTGTTATGTGTAGAATGTTGAGACATCACTCATACACGCACACGCACACACACTGCTGTATCGCGCTCGCACAGTTTATAACAATGTAATCTTTAGCATGGTACTGCACTTTTGAGGTCTACTGTACATAAAAAAATTACACAGTCGAACATAGAAACTCTTCCTTTTTTTTAAGTCGGTTAAAAATTGTCAATGGAGTTTTGGTGAAACATTAGTGATCCGTTTACAATACATGTCATGGTAATAGGCTTATCTCCAATGAAATGCAACTTAACATACCTAACTGTTGAAATGTAGGTGTACGTATAGACTGTACTCATCTCAGAGTATTCAAGCGTGAGGTTATAGTATGATATTGTGTAAACAATGAACATCCAAGCGATTGTAGCCATCGTGACAGATTTGCTGTCTATTATTGAAGAGTTCCATTTCAAATCTCCGAAGATCAACATCAGATCTTCACCAAATTTAAATTAAATTAAATTTGGAAGAATATAATTCCGCGAGACCACCGCGAAATATTATTCTTCCAAACAAAAAAATAATCATCAAAATCGGTTCACAATTGGCGAAAATATCGCTGAACAATATAAAACAAAAAAAAAGAAAAGGGAAAAAATTAAAATCAGTCGACTAGATAACCTTCTCTTTTTGAAAGTCGGTTAAAAATAGTAGCCCACCGGAATCAGGAACAGGGTCCTAGCTACCGGTGGTCAGAGCTCTTGAGAGAGGAACCTGCTAACGATACGCGCCGTGTCCAGAAGTACTGGTTTCTGAATCAAGCCCTTGATCCAACTGACAAGCGAGAGCCTCCTTAGATGTTGATCGAGGCTTTTGGATATTAAGCCATTGGCCGAAACGACTATCGGCACAATGACTGCTGTACTCACGTCCTACATGTCGACAACCTCGCGAGCCAGATCTAGATACTTGAATTGCTTATCTTTCTCTGCTTTCACGTGGTTCTCATCGTGCGGGACCGTTATATCAATAATTATTGCGCAACGGTTCAATCGATCTATCACCACAAAGTCAGGCTTATTGGCAACAATAGTCCTGTCAGTGACGATAGGTCGATCCAAATACAACGTGATATTACGATCATCGTGAACTGGGTCGAGCGCATACTTATAGTATGGCACTTCTGATTTTACAAGTTTGTACTTAAAAGCAAGTTGCTGGTGGATAATCCTGGCAACGAGGTTGTGTCTTCTCCGTTAGCCAGACGAGAACACCCAGAAATAATGTGTCGGATCGATTCTCTCGGACGGCGGTTGCCCAACATATGTCTACCGTGCCATCCTTCACAATGTACTTCGTATAGTAGTAGTTTCGGTAGTTATTCGTCATCATAACTTAGTCCATTATTGCATATTTACACCATTATTGCTTAGCACCTTATTTAGGCGGCCAAAAATATATTAAAATTATTATTGATTGATTGTTCATTATTTTTGAAATGCTGACATGTTGATGTCTTACAGGTTTAATACACAGAGATGAATCCCACTAGGGATAACATTAGAAACAAATCCAGCACCTCCCTAGTTTTAAAATTCAAAAGCAACTCTTAAGCTAATGTGCAGGATAGGATAGTAGCTAAAACTGGCTGGCTTAAATTAATTCAAAGCTCCAGGCGAATGTAAACTTTATCACATAATAGACACTTACATTTTATGTTCATTGCAAATTAACTCTAGTGTTTATGAATGAATACAAAGGACAACTAGTCGGTCTGGTTTCTAAAGTACCAAATGCCCTAAAACGTGAGTATAAATTGCTTTCATTTTCGAATTTACAATCATGACCTTTGTAAGTTTCACTAGGTACAGAATAAATTACGTGTTGCTGTAAGAGTTTAAACATTAAATACATTTTGGGTTACGTACGCCCGTTTTTTTTGCAAAACTGTTGTACAATGTCTAATGAAGACACTAAACTTTAATTTTCATGACATACAAAAATCCCTTAGCGGCCTTTCAGCGAGACTACAAGGGGCGACTACACGGATGCTGCGCCGCAGCTATCGACTACTACGCTGATGTTACGCCGCTCCTACGCGGGTGTTACGCCTTTGATACTCTTCTGTAAGCGCGATGCATGCTGCGATAAAATTTAAAGCAGCTTGTTATTGGATTGCTTATTCACTAGATCGGGAGCTCGTGGCTTAATAATAATAGGGTCGATCCTCAAAGTAAAGCCGCTAGACAAGCTAGGTCAGTCTGTGCACTGGTGCCCATCATAACATACTCGATTTCCTCCGTGTCTTGGTCCCGGCTGTAATTTGTAGATCTTTGACAGACGTTACAGGTAGTCAACGGTCCGAAAGTCTGGCAACAAGTCTTTCCAAGTGGTATCGTATTACCAACACGTTGTGCTAGCTGGGTTGTGGAGGTCAGATAGGCAGTCGCTCTATGTAAAATACTATTATTAAGGTTCGTCCGGTTAGACTGGAAGCCGACCCCAACTTGGGCATAGGCTAGGCAGATGATGATGATGCTAAACTAGATCATAATGATTGACCAGTGTTCGAGTCTTCCCGACTTATGAGTGTAGAGTGCCTAGCTAAAGACACTGGCGCCGCACGTTGTAATATGAACTACTTCATGTAAAAGGTCGTATAATTTAAACTGTTTCGAGTGGCTCGTTTTCATCAGATTCGCCTCTGTATAATAAATATTCATCTTTTGCTATTCACTTCGTGCCCGCTGTATGGCTTACAGATATCCTACTACAAACGGCAATCGTCCGTTCAAAGGATGAATTACAATATCAAGACAAACTATCCTTATCTCGTTATCTACAAGATCCCATGTGGATATGAACCGAGCATAACATCCATTTCACTGGGCTAGGAACAGGGTCTTGTAGTGAATCTTATTATAATGAATTGTCAGTGAAACCTCTGTAGCAGATAGTGATTTTATCCTTTTATGTATGTCTGTTTCTATGTTCCCTCGTAACTCCTAAACGGATGAACGGATTTAGATGAATTATACATCTTTAGATTTGTCTTGGTGGCGCGAGTGTCACTGGTACATTAAAATGGAAAACAAAGAAAAATGGCGGATTAGGGGTTCCATATCATAGTGTTCCAATTTTTTTTTTCATCCAATACCATCGAGTCCTTCAATAGGGAACTGGCTGTGAGGGAGCGAGCCAACAAAGTTGGGATTCTAGTCTATAATTTTCATCAGACACTTTACGAAGGGTGGCTTCGAGATATCAGGATACATAGATTACGCTCACCGGCTTATCGCTGAGAACTGGGGCCCGTTCTTCAAGCACGGCAAGACTTTGTGGCCGAGGGACAATGATCTAGGGTACTATCATTGGCGACATGGAACTGTGAGGAGCAACATTAGCAGGAATTATAAGCCCGTCATGGATCCAGACAGAGGACTACTTTTCCAGAACCGTCATGACCACAAGATCATATGCCCGGACCCCCAACAGGACCCCGGACAGAACACCACGAAGCAAAGGGTCTACTCCCCCAATTATACCCAGATTGAAATCTATGATCATGTCGTAAGAAGAAGAAGCTGATGTGTATATTATATTATAATAGACGAAGGTCCCCCATTAAAGGTTGGTTAGCTTTGGTTATAACGGTACGGACGTATCGCGGACTAGATTCAGGAGACCGGACTCTGACGGATAATGATCATTATAAATCATATTAATTTGAATAAATTGGCTCTTAAAAACACTTTTACACGTCACATCATGTTATGTTTTAAAACTAGATGGGGCCGGTGTTTCGTACCTGACTCTTCTGAGACGAAACAGCCGAAATAAACTCAGAGGTCAGTCTCTTTTAAAGTCCAGACATTGGTCGAGTCACTTGAGGACTATGCAGATTAGTGTCTGAGATGGTCTTTTAAAGAAATAAACACACTCATTTGAGTGGGCCTGTCCAGTCGGTGCAAGCATATGTCAGTTATCGTGTAACTCTACTGATAACTCTAGGAGCTCAATAACACGACGAACAATACTAAAGAAAGGACATTTAGATAGGCCGCATAAAGTACTTAAACTGCCACACAATCGTTGATCTAACTATACTAAATCATAAGAAATATTGACACATATGATCTTAAGTCTCTCGTGGAACTCGTGGCTAAATAATAACAGCCGCTCGGATCGATCTTTAGGTTAAGCCGTGCTTGCCTAGGTTGGTCTGTGGATGGGTGACCACCCATTACATACCGAGTTTCCTCCGTGCCTCGGAAAGCACGTTAAGCCGTTGGTCCCGGGTGTCATTTGTAGATCTTTGACAGTCGTTAGGTAGTCAGTGGCCCAAAAAAGTCTGACAACCAGTCTTACCAAGGGGTATCGTATTACCCAGCACTAACTGGGTTGTGGAGGTCAGATAGGCAGTCGCTCCATGTAAAATACTGGTATTCAGCTGCATCCGGTTAGACTGGAAGCCGACCCCAATATAGTTGGGAAAAGGCTAGACAGATGATGATGCTGATGATGACCATCGAGTGGGGTATCAGAATGAAGGGTTTTAAAGGTTGATTACAAAAATATAAACAATTTATAATAACATAGCATAATCAGCCTATTAATGTTCCCACTGCTGGGACGCAGGCCTCCTCTCTATGAGGGGGATTGGGCTATAATCCACCACGCGGGCCCAGTGCGGGTTGGTAGATGTCACATGTCTTCGAATTTTTGGTTCTAGGACATGCCGGTTTCCTCACGATGTTTTCCTTCACCGTTTTGAGAGCAGTGGTGACGAAATAACTTACACAAAGTAATGCGCCTGGCTGGGTTCGAACCCACGACTTATGGCTCGTAAGTCGGGGTCTCCATCACTGGGCCACGGCTGCTCTCAACAATTTATGAGTTTAAAAGTAATTCGAAGTAACAAGTCGCACAAAAAAGATAGAAAATCGTATACAGGGCGGCCCACGGCTATGCCACACGGAAGGAAAGTACCTTAAATATTGTATATAATAGGAAGTTGTACTGAAAAAAGACTTCATTTTGATTTTAAAAATAATTAAAACTGCTTTCAAAGATTTTTAAATTACCGCCTGCCTTAATATAATTCAAACCGCCAATAATGTAAAATAAAACACATTTGGTTTATGATAACGGTCAAAGGGACCATGAAATTTAACATTTTATTTGAAATTTTGTTTCCTATGAACATAATTTAAGGTACTTTCCTTTCGTGTGGCATAGCCGTGGGACGCCCCGTTTAATAAAAAAAGTTACTAAACTAAAAAGCTGGAAATAAAAAAGTAGTTAAAAAAACTAAAAAAACCCGACTGAAAAAACTGAAAAGCATAAAACAAGGGTATCAGGACACTAGCGCGAAAGACATTTGCGCGAAGGACACTTGCGCGAATCCACATGCGCGAAAAGACATATGCGCGCATGGACTTTTGGGCGATTAGACTTTTGCGCGAATGGACCTTTGGGCGCATAGACAGTTGCGCGCATAGACACTTGAGCGAATGGACTTATGCGCGAACGGACATCTACCCACAAAGACATATGCGCGAAAGGACTTATGCGCGAATGGTTAGGTTAGGTTAGCTGTAGAGTCAACATAACACTGAGGTTCTTCTAAATCGGAATCGATTGATTAATCTTTTTTGTACAAAGAAACAAGAATGTTCTATACATCAATATACATTTGTCATAATATACATTAAAACAACTGAATGTCCTTAAAAATCGACATTAATGAGACCCAAAAGCTTGAACAGAGAGTACAATTATTTTGTTAAAAATCGATATTGTAAATCGATTAAACAATAATTATATGAAAATAAGAAATAATATGATGTTATGTTTACTCTACAGATTAACCGTAGCCAGTCGCGAGTAAATCTAGTCGCGGAAGTGTCCTTTTGCGCAAAAGTTCATTCGCGCAAGTGTCCATTCGCGCAAGTGTCTTTGCGCGCATGTGTCTATGCGCGTAAGTGTCTATGGGCGCAAAAGTTCATTCGCACAAAAGTCTAATCGCCCAAAAGTCCATGCGCGCATATGTCTTTTCGCGCAAGCGGGTTCGCAGAAGTGTCCTTCGCGCATATGTCTTTCGCGCAAATGTCCCAGATCCACGAGGGTATCAGGACACTAGCGCGAAAGACATTTGCGCGAAGGACACTTGCGCGAATCCACATGCGCGAAAAGACATATGCGCGCATGGACTTTTGGGCGATTAGACTTTTGCGCGAATGGACCTTTGGGCGCATAGACAGTTGCGCGCATAGACACTTGAGCGAATGGACTTATGCGCGAACGGACATCTACCCACAAAGACACATGCGCGAAAGGACTTATGCGCGAATGGTTAGGTTAGGTTAGCTGTAGAGTCAACATAACACTGAGGTTCTTCTAAATCGGAATCGATTGATTAATCTTTTTTGTACAAAGAAACAAGAATGTTCTATACATCAATATACATTTGTCATAATATACATTAAAACAACTGAATGTCCTTAAAAATCGATATTAATGAGACCCAAAAGCTTGAACAGAGAGTACAATTATTTTGTTAAAAATCGATATTGTAAATCGATTAAACAATAATTATATGAAAATAAGAAATAATATGATGTTATGTTTACTCTACAGATTAACCGTAGCCAGTCGCGAGTAAATCTAGTCGCGGAAGTGTCCTTTTGCGCAAAAGTTCATTCGCGCAAGTGTCCATTCGCGCAAGTGTCTTTGCGCGCATGTGTCTATGCGCGTAAGTGTCTATGGGCGCAAAAGTTCATTCGCACAAAAGTCTAATCGCCCAAAAGTCCATGCGCGCATATGTCTTTTCGCGCAAGCGGGTTCGCGGAAGTGTCCTTCGCGCATATGTCTTTCGCGCAAATGTCCCAGATCCTAAAACAAGCACATTTTAAATTAAACAAAAGTTGGAAGGGCAGGCAGGCGGAGCCCATCCCATTTTCATAATTTAATATTACAATTGGCTCCGCCCAACAAACTATCTATTTTTTTATCATATGTATATTAGTCTGTAAGGTATATATCTATGTGCCAAAGTTACCCGTAAATAAATAAATGTTGTCGTTGTTTTGTTGTTAATGGGGATGAACCCGTTTTCATGCTGTTGAACGGATTTCCGGTGAAGCTGCAGGCAAAAGCTATTTTTCTATAATACAGGGTGGAAGGGACATCTACGCACTACGCACAAACGGTTAGCACGTACTCAGTACCCCACATCACATCCCCCCACCAACATAAAAAAACTAACAGCCGTTTTCTAAATACGATGTAATGAATACGTGCAATAAAGCCATCTTCAGAATTGTACCTGCCTTTATTTTTTCCCCGCAGCCGTTATCACAACACGCGTCACTATGAAGCTCGTGACTAGGCGGTTAGTATCTAAACAATATAATAGAAATGATAGACGTAGAACAATATCAAACCAACCGTATATTAATGTTTACACGAAAACTGGTTCATGCCTGATAGCACTGTCACAGATATCCGCACACACGATTTTAGAACCAAAACGA
Source organism: Noctua janthina (assembly GCA_963576755.1). NCBI lineage: Eukaryota > Metazoa > Arthropoda > Insecta > Lepidoptera > Noctuidae > Noctua > Noctua janthina. The sequence goes on along the minus strand of OY755050.1, from coordinate 12,773,349 downwards.
TTTTTATTTCCTCCACAACCGCTGTACGAGAAACCTTTGCACATCCGTGTCGAAATGTCGAAGTAAAACCTGCAAAACAAAAATAAGAGAATAAATTGTTACCCTCAAGTACCATCGAAAGAAAATAAATTAACTATTTCATACTGAGAATGTCCAAAACACAGTGTTTTTAAGACAATAGAAGTGTCCACATGATGCACATTAGAGCGACACCTTATTTGAACTCGGTGCAGTTGCACTTGATGCTGTAGAGTTACGTGCATCGGTCCGCGAATTGTTATTATTTTTTGCTTTAAGTTTACGACACTCGCCTAATAAATAAGACCACATTTTTTACAATAAGCACAAAATTAATTTAGATCAAAATGAGAATTAGAATATTGATTAGTGTTAAAATTATCTTTTTCGTTATTATTCGCTGTGATTACATAAAAGAAATTAGGAGAAGAGCGCTTAATTTTTAATTTAAAAACATTCTTGAAGTGACATGGCCGCTCTTATTACATGTTGCGCATTGTTTATTAGAACGAGTTGAAAGTTTTGATAAATTAAATATTATTTCTTAATTGTAATCGCTTCTGAGAGAGGAGAGGTCTTAGGATTCCTTCACCACACAATATGGGAAAAATTTAAGTTCAACCCTAACAAGAGTATTAAGAACCAAATCTTCCATTGCGGCTACGACCTGCAAGTTCCTTATCATTTTCACAGCTGTAATGGATGTCAGCTCGTAGTCGTGATAATCATGATTCAATGCGGATAGAAAATGGCATCACGTCTTCGGAAGGCAACTGTATGCATTGTTGTAAATCGACTAATAAGTGAGTGGAGTCCTTATTTCTCCAAAAGTGGTTCTAAGGAATTGTTTAATCTCTGACCAACAATTTTATTGAAAATAAAAAAATTAAACAACAATCTAATTGATCTTTGCTTTCCAACTGCGAGATGATTTATACTGCTGTTGTGTAGTTGCTAGAGTGATCGCAATTTCGCAGTTTGTTAAAAACGCGGGCAACGACTCACGGTCCCCATTGTAGAGTTTGATGAATTTTGTGAGGACAGAGACGGTAATTTTATCTGCCATTTTAACTTTTAGTTTTGGTGCTGGACCGTCCTCTGAAGAATCTAAATTAGATGAAGATGCGATATCTTCGGAATTCTCCTTTTTTAGAAGCATTAAAATGATGATGATATAATTATCGCAATAAAGCACCTGGGACATCAGACACAAAACACAAAAAAACTATGTAAATAAAATTGTGCATGAGTATGTACATGGACGAATTGCGTGCGTTATCGCGCGGGATAAAAATTCATGGAAGGACTTGGGGGACGCCTTTGCGCCAAATTGGGGCAGGACATGACAGTAAAAAAAATGGTTGCTACTCTATGAAGACAAACAACTCACGAAGGTTGGTAAGAGTTACAATCTCCGAAGTCCGGTTGAAACCGGCAGTAAACGTTCGCTGTAATGTTGTCTGAAATTCTTGCGTACGCATCATCTGAAACAAAATGGCCCTAGTAAGTAGGTTTGTGATAGAAACAGTTATCGGTTTAAAAACCATAGCAATCTAGGTTTTGCTGATTGTACTTATATTTGTATTATTTCTGCGGAAGCTACAACAATTTTTCTCGGAATCGGATATTTAAGGTGGAAGCGCCAGGATAGCTCGTGAAATTCAAATTTTCTTAGGTTTTTTGCAATTTGCAGGTCAGTTTCAGGCTAAGTGTGAAACAAAATATGATTCGCGACAGTCACACACACACACAAACACACATTAAACACAAACACACACACACACACACACACATTTAATAACTATTTCATGAAAAAGTCATTCAATGGGATTATATGAACTAAGATGGTTGTATCGATGAGTTTTATGACTATAGATCTGTAAAGCCATATTTGTTACGGTCGCGAATCATATCTTAATCAACATACAACCTGACACTGACCTGTAAATTGCAAAAAACCTAAGAAAATTTCAATCTTTAACCTTCGAATATTTGAATATTATACTTTATAATAATACATACTTATACTATATTTATTATAGAGAGCAGCGGTGGCCGAGTGGTGGGAGAGCAGCGGTGGCCAGTCGTGGGTTCGAACCCAGCCAGGCGCATTACTTTGTGTAAGTTATTTCATCATCACTGCTCTCAAAACGGTGAAGGAAAACATGTCCTAAAACCAAAAATTCGAAGACATGTGACATCTACCAACCCGCACTGGGCCCGCGTGGTGGATTATAGCCCATTCCCTCTCATAGAGAGGAGGCCTGCGTCCCAGCAGTGGGAACATTAATAGGCTGATTATGCTATGCTTATGCTACTATATTTATTTTAAACTTTAATCTTATCACAACTTTATTTTCACTGCACCGTTGGTGTGGTGGTAGCAATAGTATCGAAGTACGGGAGGGTCCTCTACCCAGTAGATAAATTAACAACTATTTTTTTCAACTCCAATGTTAAGTTTGTTGTAGAATAAATTATTAAGTTATTTATTCCGACTACGGAACCTTTCACTGTGCGTGTCCCGCACGCTTTGAGACAATTTTTTTTTTTAGGCTGACTGTAATATCAATGCATCATCAGTGCCTAGCCCTTCGGGCAAAACAGCCGTGATGCTATGTTTTGCTGTCATTCACACATAAATGACATGAATACGTATGACTTCTTTTTTTAAATTAGCCTGTACTGATTCTTAGTATTTAAAAAATGAATTTACCTCGACATTTATCCAGACATTTCTTTTTCGAATCGAACAAATTGTAGCTGTGGTCACAGCTTCCAAATTCAAACTGTCGGCAAGTTTCATGCCTTATATCGTAGAAATATCTGAAAGACATAGGTACCTACATAGAGCCCGTGCCTAGGCTCCGACATGCGAGCTGACTTGCTCGTGGGTTCTGGACCCAGGCAGACACATTACTTTGAAAATAATGAAGGAAAACATCATGAGGAAACTGGCATGTCCTGCATCCAAAAATTCGAAGACATGTGACATCTGAGGAGACGTGGTTCCGAGGAACATAATAGGCTGATTATTATAGGTAACTAAAAAAACATAAAAAAGAAACAAGCATATCTTTTGGGCTTTGATAACGTTTGGGCTCTTAAGTAATTGAATAATGTATTGTATAACGTGTTTAGCACAAACTTGAGGCTTTTGCTGCGATTATTACACACGTATTCATTTGCTTGAAACTTGCAATAGTAAGTCATGTTGAAATCGTTCAGCTCATCTGTAAGCAAGGATCAGTTATCATTCACAGCAATTAAAATGTCTAGTTGTCGCAAGTGCTACGATCGCTGAACACGAGATCATGGGTTCGATTCCCGGTCCGGCAAAGTGGCTAGTACAGTAGGAATTTCACAGAAGCAGCCCATAGTCTGGATTTGCACCCTGAAGTGTCGTGGTAAATGGGTGCAAAAGGTTCGTGTCAAAAGGTCTGGCATAACGTGCGAAAGGTGTGATTTTGTATGAAACTGAAATAAGATAAAAAAATAAATATTCTAGACTTCGTTCAGATGAAGAGGGGCTTTCCAACAAATGGTTATTCGACCCAAACTAACAATTTACAATGGCAGTTTGGATGGGAAGAGTGATTCGTTACATCATAAAGTAGCTAATGAAGTGGATCATGAATGATCTTAGTCCTGTACCTAAAGGCTTATAAAAAAACATAGTATAACGTACCCATAACAAGTATTTCCTTGGGCTTATCCTCATCCATTACAGCATTGCATTGTTTTTTTATTACAGTTAATGCAAATAAAGAGAGAACTGAGTGTATACAGACATTAAACATTTTTAGTTTCAATATTTTTTTTTTTTTTACTTTCTCCTTCGTCACTATTGATAAATAAACAACATACAATGAAGCGTAATAAAATATTATAAACTGTTTTCATGTAATTTTATTGCAAATAAAAATGGGCATACTGCAACATAAATGTAGTATTTCATTTCACAAATTTGTTATGAGACATTGCAAAACATTTGAAGGTTTGTATATAAAACACTAAGAGCCGGACTCCACCGAAGAGGAAGCGAGAGGAGAGGATATGTGTTGTAAACCACTAATAGAATTTCGTTATTTACACTTCTGGTCTTCGCTTAGCTTTAGTGCAAACGGTTGAGCAGAGAGGAGAGGAGATGTCTCGTGATTGTTTAAGCCAGCCTTCGCACTTGGCGGCCAAGCGCACAACCGAGACCAGAAAATACGTGAGCGGCGTGCGGTGAGCGGTGGGCTGTGAGCGGTGAGAGGTGTGCGGTGTGCTGTGAGCGGCGTAGCTGCACGCCGACGTTCACAGCACACACACATTGCACATCTCTGCACAGTTTCGGTGGATACACCCTAGCTTTTACGCATCTCCTCTCCTCTGCGCTTCGCACATCTCCGCTTGTCTCCGCTTTGGTGGAGTTCGGGCCTTACGCTACGTACACACTGACAGATGGCTTGCTTAGCGTTTAAAGCCTAGTGAATTAACTCCTGGTTACTTGCTAGCGAAGGCGCCAAGCGCGCAGTGCGGCCGGTTGCGAAAACTCTGTTTCCTAAGTCCTCGTTAAAGTTTCACGTCGCTACTCAGTAGGTCTGGGGCGCTCAAACAGTTGATCGCGGGAATTCCCGATTCCCGAATACTACTACACTACTACTACACTACTACACTACTACTATACTTTAGCTTAAAAGTCGCGGCGGGGGGTGATCACTCATACAATAATACATTAATGCCCGTAGTCTCATTACTATGCTGATACTGTTAGCCTGCTGCGTCATCCCACAGCTAGGCAAGAGGTATATATCCTATATATTATATCATATTATATATATCCCTTTGCCTAGCCCCATAACTTCCAGTTGCTATGGTCCAGGGCTAATGTGGACCAGTTAGTTTTGTCCACCTCGTCCCGCCATCGTCTTCGAGGTCCGCCGCGATGCTTTCTGGCTGTCCAGGGCCTGGAGCCCTGACACAAGCAGAAGGCTTCGATGCATAGTGGCTACAGCTCATTGGACATGCAGCAGACGTGGCCAGTCAAGTCACACTTCAGCGGCTTTTTAAGCAACGTCAGTAATCTGTGTTTTGGAGGGCAGACGTCTGTAGTAATCATATTTACGTTTCGATAAACACACATAAAACTACTCATTCTAATTCACGAGGGTCATGTAATTTTGAGCCTTATTGTGCGACACAGAGAGTCCATATTACTATGTTTCGTATCTAACTAAAAAATCAATCTAGGTGAGTTTGAAAGACGTTACTCTGATTTCAACGAACTGAAAAATGTTGTTACTTATAAGAGTTATCAATTTCTCCGCTACTCCACACATTTTTACCGCCACGTGAAGCTGTTATAACACGATTGGCGGCGGCGATCTCTCGCGTCCGGCCCTGGTTCAAAACATGGTCCGGAGCGAGAGGGAATGGGAAGCCGTCACCACCTTCTGCGCGGCAGTCATGCTAGTGAAGGAGGTGGCGGGACGTGAGAAGGAAAGAACCTCACGTCCCAGCCGCCGCGGAAGACGCCCTGGGCGTCGGGGGTCACTCCCGGCCACCGTAGGCGCGGGCCTGTGGACGGCGAGTTATGGGCTAGCTCGCCGTCCAGCCGTCTTATGACAACAGGCCGTGTCGACGGCGCGTTCGTGTTCCACGCGCGCCGCATGGGCCGATGCCTGCCAGGGTTGCGGGACTGTTCAAAAGAGATACCGCTGCCCTGGAACACAAAGGGCAAAGAAGGAACATGGATGGGATTTAGTCAGTACAAGTCTGACACTCCCTTCCGCTCCGCCCAGAGTGGGAGGGTCATTTGATGATTTCCCATACGATAAAAAAAAAGAAAAGGACATTCGGGAATAATGTAGAGCCTTGATTTTTCTCAAAAAAGTGGCTCTTTAACCTGTCAGGCATTAGTGGAAATGAAACAAAAAAAAAAAAGCTGTTATAACAGCTTCTACAGAAGTGTTTTAACACTTAATTGGGCGCGCCTAAAAAGTTACGTAAACGGTCACGTGGGGTGCGTGACACCCCGATCATATTAATCAAATACGGAATTCATGCAAATTATGATTATGCTCGATACTTGATCATAAAAGGCACGTGTTTTTATGAAACTAACGGGAACTTCAGCGCTTAAAATTTAGAATTTAAAAAGTTCCGAAGTTGACACCCCTCGCGACCAATTGAGGGAGAGAACAGTAGTGTCACGATAACTACTGTAACCAAAAAAAAAAAAAAATTTATAAAGAGGACATTAATAACGCATTATAAAAATATAAATTTAAAAAACCCCCATCGCAACAAAGGAAAGCGAACAAACATTTGAAAAGTCACTAGAATGGCTGAGCCGGTTTTGATAAAACATGTCTAATTGTAATATAGACATCACGCCCTTTCATTTGATACTCCACTTGGGTATATTTGAAAATATTCGATTATTCATCACCACTTTCACCCCCATGTCAAAATGGCTGAAATGATTTTGATAATACAAGTCTAATTGTAATATACACATCAAGCACTGAAAATATTTGATTTTTCATACCCACTTTCATCCCCCTTAACTAGTAAATGGCGGCACCGATTTTGATAAAACGTATCTAAGAACCATCGCCAAGAAACTAGCTCTCAAAATAAAAAAAACTGTTTTCAAATCGATTCACTCGTTTAAGAGCTACGGTGCCACAGACGGACACACACACACACATTGCGGTCATACTATCACATATAACACCCCTCTTTTTGTGTCGGGGGTTAATAAAAAGAAACTCTAGCGTGGTTAGACAATAATACTCTTAAAATAAATTTAAAAAAGACTTCCAAATCTTGACGTAACATACAATAAGAGCAAAATAGACACAGTTAAAAAGATGTGTTTATTTGTTTCCTTAAACATAGTTCACACTCGACCCCCAGGGGGTGTGTTTGAATTTTCATACAAAGGACAGGCATACCTCGTCCACTTTCAACCTCTAGTTTGTAATTACCTAAAATTAATACTTTGGTACAGTAAGGTACAGACTAAAGGCAAAATTAATATAAAGTAAGATCACGTGGGCAAACCCCGAACTCCGCGCGGGCGAAGCCGCGGGAATAAACATGATTATTTAAAACAAATATTTACTTTTATGAACAAATTACTATTTATTTGTGTTCTTAATTCAAAGATATTTGATTTTTTTATTTATCATTTTAGGCTTTTTAGCGGCATCATACCTTTTCTTCTTCTTCAACCTGGCGAAACCAAAGCGCAGAAAAAAAGCCAATTAAATCATAGTTTCTTAATAATTCCTGACCTGCAGCTCTCGGCTCCATAACAAAAAAAAAAAAACAATAAAATATTCCAAAGAAAAGTGAAAAAAGAAAATCGCGAGAGCGAATTTTTACTATCTTTTCCAGTCTTTTCCAGTCCAGGGGGTCAGGGGGCCGAGAGTGGACTAAACGGGCTCAAGTAGCGTTCAGTCCATTAAAGTAGGCTGATGATAATGAAGAAGCTCTATTTTAATGTAAACTTACCGAAGCAGCTCAAATTACATTCTTGAAGAGTATTAAACTTATTATGACTGAAATTACAGTTGCCGTGCCAGAATGCCATACACGTTTTCATAGTTGAGTCGAAATAAAATCTGTAAGATAAGATAAGATAATTTATTTCGCAAATATGGGTACAGTACATGGTGTAAAAAACAATTAGCAAAGTTCAGCCACATTTTACCATTAGGCATGCGAAAGGTACAAGACCATCAACAAAAATAATTATTACATAATAACAATTAACATTTAGTGGTAGCCGTGTTTAATAGTTAAACAAATGCATTTTCTTTTTCTGCAAAAAACTCTGAAATATTGTAATAGGCTTTACCCACTAGAAAATAGCGTAGCTTTTTTTTGAATGAAGGTAGATTTAATGCCTTCCAAGATTTAGGTAGCTTATTGTAAATGAATGGAGCCATGCAGAAAACACTTTTGCGCATGAGTGCTGTATTTGCGGTTGGCATACATAATCTGCTATCATCGCGCCTATTTCGAGGAGCTATGTCTGCGAGACGTGTGAAACGATTTGGATTGGTTTTTACAAATACAGCTACTTCCATAATGTAAAGGCAAGGCAAGGTTAATATTTTATACTGTTTAAAATATGGCACACAACTGTCGGTAGACTTTAATTTAAACATTGACCGTAAGCATCTTTTTTGTGATTTAAATACTGTTTCTTTCTCAGTTGAATTGCCCCAAAATATTAAACCATATCGTAAATGGGATTCTGCAATACCATAATAGGCAGTGAGGAGTGCGTCTGTAGATATTATCGGTGATAGAGAGCTTAAAGCATACGCTGATTTATAAATTTTCTTATTTAAAATATCTATATGCGATTTCCAGTTTAACTTTTTGTCTATTTGGAGGCCTAAGAATTTAGTGTTTTCAACTTCTTGTATAATATTGTTATTATGTTGTATTTTAAATGGGCTTTTTAAGGGGTTTCGTTGATTAAAATAAATTACATTAGTTTTGTTTAAGTTAATATTTAAATTATTATCATCTAACCATTTTACGACTGAAGCTAAAGTTTTATTAATATCATTTTCATATGTTTCTAAGTTTTTACAGGGTATAGTCACGGTGCTATCATCAGCGAATAATGTTAGTGGATGTTGTATGTATTTAGGTAGGTCGTTTATATATAAAATAAATAGAAGAGGACCCAGTACGCTGCCCTGCGGTACACCAAAGGTGACTTCACGTTCTGATGATCGATAAATTTCTTCTCGTTTATTTGTCAAGTTAATTTTCCTAATTTCTGTTATCTGTTTTCTTTTAGTTAAATAAGAATGAATAAGTTTTAATATATTTCCTCTAATGCCGTATGCCTCGAGTTTGTTCAAGAGGGTAGGAAAATGTACATGATCGAAAGCCTGAGTCATATCGCAAAAAATGCCGCAGACAGGCGTCCGTTTATCTACGGTTTTAATAATATTGTATAAAAAATCGTATATAGCCATATTGATTGTTTTGTGTTGTCTAAAACCCTTCTGTTCTTCACTTAATATGTGATTTTTTTCAACATATGTATATATTTCCTGGTATATGTATTTTTCAAATATTTTTGAAATTATTGGAATTAATGCGATGGGACGATATGATTGCATCAGATCTCTATCGTCTTTCTTAAACAGTGGCTTTATAATAGATGTTTTTAGAGCATCTGGATAGATTCCCGCGCTGATACTAAGATTGATTAAGTGACTGAGGTGTCCGCAGATCTCCAATGATACGAGTTTTAGTATTTTTGTATTAATACCGTCGTTACCCACGCTATTTGTGTTTTTTAAAGAAAGTATATGTTTATGTATATCATGTGGAAGGCAAGGAGACATGAACATTGAGTTACTAACACAATTTGTCACGTAAGATTTAGATTTGGTATGAGCAAGAAGTTTAGTTTGAATTTTATCTATGAAGTAATTGTTGAAGGCTTCAGCAATTTTTTGAGGATTTGTTTCAATTTTATTGTCTACTTTAATTGTATTGATGCTATGTTTAGGTATGTTGTACTTTGTACGGTTTATGATCTGCCATGTAGTTTTGGATTTATTTTTTGATGCTTTAATGTTAAAATTATTTTGTGATCTTTGTGTCAAGTGAATAATTTTTTTATGTAACTTTGAATAGTTTGTGAAAATAGTTTTATTTGTTTTGTTTGGGTTTAATCTAAGCTTCCACAATAGTTTTCGTTTTTTTCGGTTGCATAATTTTAGACCTTTAGATAGCCACTTTATTTTTTTTGTAGTATTTATTTTAATTAATTTAGTAGGAAAACACAAATCGTATATTAATTTCAAATTTAAAATAAATTCATTGTATGCTAGATTAGGATCTTCTGTGTTATAGATATCTGAGAAAGAAAGTTCGTTCAGGTACTTCTTAAATTTTAGAATATTTTCCATATCGTAATCTCTGGTAACAGTAAACCAATGGCCAATATTACATATTTTCTTGACCGGACAGCGAATTAATTGCGCCGTGTGGTCAGACAATGCAAATTCTAGAACATCAGTCTTACAGGCTTTATTAAAATTATGCGCAAAATTATCTATGCATGTTTGGCTGGCCATGCGAGTTGGTTCTTTTAAAGCTAGTTTTAGATTAAAGCTCAATAGAAGATATTTAAATGCATTTGTTTGGCTATTCTGCTTAAGCATATCTATATTAAAATCTCCAGCAATTACAATATTCTTACTTCTGGTATGTATCAATGTTTGCATGAGAGATTCGAGTTTGTCCAGGCAGTCATTGAAATTCTTTGCATTTGGTACCCTATAGATACATACAATAATTAGCTCATAGTAAGTCAGCTCTATAGCGCAACATTCAAAAACACCTGGTGTTGATAATTTCGCTATTCTAGTTAGTTCTTTCCATTGCAATTCTTTACGTACAAGTATACATGCACCTCCCCTTTTTTTATCTTTTCGGCAATAATAAGCAGCTAAACAGTAATTTGGTATGTACAATTGACTTTGATATCCTTCCATAATGAAATGCTCTGTTATACACAAAATGTCTACATTAATTAATTTTTCCTTTAAATCATCTAAACAAATAATAAGGTCATTAGATTTATTTATTAAGCCTGCGATATTTTGATGTAACACATTAATATATTTATTTGAGAAAAAACTGTTTATTAGTGTTAGTTGTTGTGGGTTGTTGTGAAATGTAAGACGAATATAATACCTCGTCAGGGGACTCGTAAGTATATGGATACAAGAATTCATTGATCATTAGTTTAAGGTTAACAAATATGCTCGCAATGCCGCTATTATTAACTGTGCCACTTTTGTACCGAAACATTTTATAATCATATGACAGATAATAGTTAGAATCGAACAAATACGCGTAGTTATAAGTACATGCATCCAAATATAATAAGCTATTAAATGTTTCTATTCTTTTGTTGAAAACCATAGAGTAATTATCCATTCTAAATGTAGGGGCACATAAAATAACATTTGTATGTTGTATTTTTAACAAAGTTTCACGTATATTTACAATCAGGTCGACGTAGTTATTTGTTCGTTTAAAATCTTCTTCGCCGATGAAAATTAGGCAGTGATCATCCATTGTGTAATGTTTTAATTTTGCTTCTATGTTGTTAATGAGATTAGATAAACCGCAATCAGGTGTTAAAAAGTGGCATATTTGAGAGTCGGTGAAAGTGTTCTTTGCTATCGCTAATATTTTGTTCTTTTTGTTGCTGCTAATAATACATATTTTATGTTCTTTTTCATCTTGAATATTCCGATGCTCCGCTTGTTGGATGTTAATATCATTTAGTTGAACATTTTGAAACTCCGTTTGTTGGTTCTTAATTTCATTTAGTTGTAAATGTTCTAGCTCCGTTTGTTGACTTCTAGTTTCGTTTAATTGACATGGGTGATCTCTATTTTGTTGAATATTTGGTGTATTGCTCGGTGTGCATTTTGTCACATTTTTTCTCGGTGTCATGGAACGCTCCTGAACAATATTCGTACTAGTAACCTTTTTGTACAGGCCAATGATCTTATCATATTCATTTATTTTATTTTTTAATGAACTATTTTCTTCATTAAGGGAAGCTACTTCGGCGTGAGCTATCTCAAGCTGGCCTTTTAACTCTTCAATTTGTTGTTGTAAATCCACGACTATAGACTTATCACATAGACCAGCATTCGGCAAGCTGGACCCAGAGAGATCATTGTAACTAGTGGAGTTAAATAAGTTATCTTCGGTTGCTGATAGGTCACATAAATTATCGTCTGATTTGCTTCGCCGAGTCAAATCTTTTCTTTGTTTTCTTTGTGTAACATTACCAAATAAAGAAAGCATAATTCTGAGTTTGTTTATAGGTGGCGTAAGCTAATGATGTCGAATTTCGTGGCCTAAGCTCAATATGTTTTAAAGCAGAGCAATGCTTGTGTTATTGAAGCGTGTAAGCGTTGCGTTGGTGTGCGTAGAAGCGAGCGCGCTGCGGGTTGCCCTAGGTCAGGGATAACAGTCGTTGCAAATAATTTTGAAAATGTTTTTGATTATTACTCACAATATTGCACGAGTCCATCTAAGATGTATATATCACTAGTTAGGTCCTTTCATTAGCTTCACAATGATATATGACACTAATAAGATTAATAACTTTTAACTACTTTTTTAACAAATTTTAACGGAGGAAAAAAAATAACGATGTTCACTGTTTGAATACACAGCGCTCATAACAATCGTATATATTAGTTTAGTTTTAATTTTAGTTTAGCTACTCTTTGTTCTTGAGTTCTAGACTGCTGCCTTGGTTTAGTATTCTGTTCCCAAGGTTCGGGAAGGTTCAGGGTTGCTCAACCCCGTGCGCCGCATGGTCAGCAGTGGCGCTACAGCAGCGAGACACTCCAATAAGTAGTAAGTAATATCTCTAGTACCTTAACAAATCAGGATACCAGACCTCTGTTTTTGTGCACTCAAAGCACTCAAAACATTATGCTGATGGAATCATTGAATAGTAGGTACGGGGGTCGTGGATGTATTAACAGTAAAGTCATAACTTTAAAAACTTGTACTTAAAAAAAAAATTGTGAAAAAGTTGGAACTTTGACCCCCAATATCTCCGTAACTAGAAGGTTCCCCAGGTGTAGAAAAAACATATTGCAAGGACGGGGAGAACAAGTGCCTTTTGGCTTCGTTAAGGTCTTGTTACACCCTTTATTGTCCCTGATGACAAACTGGGAAAAAAGTTTTCCGTTTGTTGCCAGTGAGGCATATAATATGACACATATGTTCCCCAAAAAGTACCAGGCTGGCATGAGCTCGAGGGGGTATGCATGTTAATCATTCTGGGTATACGTACGGTCTGCTAGTAATAAATACCAGAGATGTTTGGATATGATATTTCGGATCTAGATACGGATATGGATATAGGAATAAAATTATATCGGTTTCAGATACGGTTACGGATATGTAATTATTTCGGATTATGCGTTAGTTTCGGATACGGATATTAGATTGAAGTAAAATAAAAACACAATTAGTATGTAATAATTTGGTTTTATTTATAGGTTTTATCTAGTCTAGGTTATCATTTGGTATTATAATCAGTCATATAGGTAAGTAACTATCCGAAACTTGTGAAATGGATACGGTTACGGATATATTTTTATTTCGGATATCCGATAGTTTCGGTTACGGTCACGGACCTCCATAACATCCCTGATAAATTGGATTCATGTCTGCCCATGACTAGCACACCTGTTCTAACACTACTCGATCCCATGCAATGTTTTTGAATAATATTTGATTACTCAAAAATACGCTAGGGACAATTTTTAATTAATTTAATCAATTCCCGTTGGCTCCACCAGTGGGGAGACGGGCGGTGGGGTGTTGACCCAATTATACTATATAAATACAACATTTACTTTTAATTTTACTTCTAAATAATTACGCCATTATATGGTCTCAAATCTCCCGTTAACGATCTAAAAAATTTTTCAAAAGATATTGCACGTTCAAGGAATATTGGCATATATAATAGATAAACCACAGCTGTTCAAAGACTCACTCCAGTTCAGCTAATTTCGGCGGGTCGCTATTGTGGATAAAAGGAGACTCTTCTTCTTTTTGTGTCGCCAGCTTTTTTTTTATTTTTGGCCGAAACTTTGGACAATAGGCTACCAATTAAAAATGGTATACTTACCTGGTATGTCATCTTTTAACTTTTCTTTTACGTCTTCGTCGAATATCGACTGTGAATTAATAGAATCAAGAACTAACAAGATATAAACCAAAAGGATTTTTGAATACATATTTATACCATCATCATTCTCTTGCCCTTATCCCAATTCATTTGGGGTCGGCGCAGCATGTCTTCTTCTTCCATACTTCTCTATTACTCGTCATCTCGCCAGACACCTCCTTTCTTGCCATATCATTCTTTACACAGTCCATCCATCGTTTCTTTGGTCTTCCTCTACTCATATACCCATTCACATTCATACTCAAAACTTTCCTCACAACATTTCCCTCATTCCTCCGCATCACATGCCCACACCACGACAACCGATTACTACACAACTTTTCAGTCACCGACGCCACTTTTAAACTTCCTCTTATATACTCATTTCTTATTTTATCCATTCACGTAACACCACACATCCCCCTTAGCATTCTCATCTCCGCCACATGCAAATGCCTTTCATTCATCCCTTTTGTGGCCCAACATTCTGATCCATACAAGACAGCAGGTCTAACCATTGTTTTATAAATCTTCCCCTTAAGTTTAAGGGGAATGCGGGAGTCGCAGATTGTTCCCGTGACCTGTCGCCATTTCATCCATCCCGTGGTAATTCTGTGCTTTACACTACGATCTATTTCGCCATCGCTTTGCACGAGTGAACCGAGATACCGAAAGTCAGAGCAGACAGGAAGAAACGCGCCATTTAGCGCTATGGCTCCAGAACTGGAGAGACCGCCGAAATCGCAGAACATGTATTCCGTTTTAGTTCTGCTGATTTTCAAGCAAACATTCTCCAGCTTCTGTTGCCATTTCTCCAATCTGCTCTGGATCTCAGATCCATCTTCACCGACAATACATATTTATACCACAATCGTCATAATTTTCATAGAGCATATTTATTCATCATCTGCCTAGCCTTTTCCCAACTATATTGGGGTCGGCTTCCAGTCTAACCGGATGCAGCTGAATACCATTATTTTACATGGAGCGACTACCTATCAGACCTCCACAACCCAGTTAGTACTAGGTAATACGATACCCCTTGTTAAGACTGGTTGTCAGACTTTTTTGGGCCACTGACTACCTAACGACTGTTAAAGATCTACAAATGACAGCCGGGACCAACGGCTTAACGTGCTTTCCGAGGCACGGAGGAAACTCGGTATGTAATGGGCTGTCACTATCCACAGACCAACCTAGATAAGCACGGCTGAACCTAAAGATCGACCCGAGTGGCTGTTATTATTTAGCCACGAGCTCCTCACAGAGCATATTTATTATTCTTGCAATATCAATAAGGAAATTTTCACGCGTGAGTAACGCGTGAAAATTTAATATTACTCGTATCCTAAAAACAGTATAATTTCTATTGAACCTAATCGATACGGCAATTTTAATTATTAGACCAAGAACCGACGAGAAACAAAGTAAACCGAAACCACTTTGAATGATAAAAAGTTTTTTGCTCTTAATCAGGTTAGTCAATAGTTTTCGACTATTTTTAAAATCACTGGACACCATAGACTACTTTTTAGGTAAGTCCCTGGGTATTCCGTGACCTAAATAGGTAGCAGTAGCGAAGATTATTTTTTTTAAGAATTAAGCCGGAGTACATATCTTTAATGTGATTTTATAATTTGTCTATGGAATACTGATTGTTCCCGTTTTCAAAAGGAAGCCGATAGGAATCGAGTTGTATAGAACCTTCGCCACTGATAGGTAGGTATCTATCTACACAAACTTGGAGCTTGGCACTTGGGAGCGATTGATGATAGTGCATGGTTGTAATGAAATAAATAGCTATTACTACCGGGGTTCGTATCCACGACCTAGTACTCGTGAGCCTCGGCCGTTACGACTGAGCCACCACTGCGTTGTTGCCTTGACTCTAAGTCTTATTTTACTGGGTTACACTATCAGGGAAATGTAGCAAAAGTAAATAAAACACTTTCATAGCCCAGAAAATAACATTTTTCTTTTAATATAAAAATTATCTTACTTTACTGTGGCTTATATAATTATTACATAGCAATTATGACCAGCAACTTAGTAAAGATTTGTTTTTAAAAGGTGCACAAAAAAAATTGATTACAAAAATATATAAAGTTTATTAGACGGCGATGGACACAGGGTACGTGAAACACATTATACTTGCGCCGCCATTTATAGATTACAGGTATCTAAGTTACTGAAGAAAAAATTGTTTATTTATGAGTTAATTAAAGACGGTACTTAGCAGCCCTGAGGATGGGATACTTGTCTCCAGTGCAGAGCCCGCGGAAGTCATCCATGGACAAGTCAATGATGGACACACCTCCAAGGTTCTTAGCCCTGAAAAAATATTAGATTTGTATCAACATACATTCATAAATAAACTCACGGCTTTTTCCGATGATGCGAGTAGACAGAACCTAGACTAACAAGAGGACTACCTGTGTGAGAATGTTCGTAAGAATCGTACCAGGTGGCGCGGGTGTTCTGTTATTTCTGCCTAGCTTTAACACACAATGACAGATTGTCACACTATCACACCCTTGACAGCTGTCAAGCTGATCAAATCATACAAGCAGAAGCACAGTTCTAGCGAAGACTTATTGAGAGGACGGTGACCAAACTGAATCATGGACTATACGCCAAATAAATAGATTACTCGCTGTGCGATGCTCCTAACTCCTCCATAATGATATCGTACATCTAAAAAAGTCATTCAGTTCACACGACACATTAACTTTGAGAATTTAATAAAACTTATTGCGTTTTATTGGCGTACCAACATACATAAAACGAAACCAAACGATTTTATACAAGAACTACCTAACAAAAAACTAACCACTACTAACCACTAACTAAAATATAGCGCCAAAAAATTCCACCTCAACAATGTCAAAGCTGGCATTGCCACTTTGTATGGCAACGATTAGCCTATGGCCAAGGTGAAAACCAGGCCTTGGGTCACAGGAAGCGTCAACTAACCGTTTCGATATTTCCCACATTTGGAATAAATAAAAATTTAACTTACTTGACGTAAGCAGCCCTTTGTCCGGCGGTATCAGGGTCCTCATAGGTCACCCACAGACCTGGGTCTCCGTTCTCGTCAGGTAGACGGAATGCGTAGGTTCCTGCAAGATATATTTAATTAATATCTATCACTCCTTC
Organism: Noctua janthina; assembly: GCA_963576755.1. Classification (NCBI taxonomy): domain Eukaryota; kingdom Metazoa; phylum Arthropoda; class Insecta; order Lepidoptera; family Noctuidae; genus Noctua; species Noctua janthina. The sequence continues at coordinate 12,756,425 of OY755050.1, read as the reverse complement.
ACCAAATACTAACCGTTATAAACTGTATATAGATGCGTGTAGATATTTGTATAAGTTGTATAATTGTATGTGATCGTATGACGTTATCTAAGGGCTATTACTGACCTAGTCTGCCCTAGAAGTAAAGAAAAAACGCTTTCAAGCAAAAATGCTATTGACCCAGAATGTACTTAATATAACCCCATAAGTGCGTCTACGAGAAAATGAAATCTAAATCATAATAGGTAAATGAAAAGCAGACGACGAATAAAAGTATTAAAATAACGTGAAAAATATTGCAAGAGGCATGTTATTGACACTTTTCTTTAACAGTCAAAGCCATGCAGCATTTAGTAGTGTTTGTTATATGAAGCTATAAGCCTACTAAGAATGAGTACCAACCAAAATGAGGAGATAAGTCTTGCTCCTTTGTTAAGCCCTTCTCTGAAAAGTCAAATTGGCTAGCTAATACTAAGCCCACACGTACACAACGCGACGCAAGCTGCTTCCACGTTTATACCAATGCGTATAGTCGGCCGCCAACGGTGAGCATATTCAGCCTATAATGTTTCCACTGAGCGGACACAGGCTTCCTCACAGACTGGAGAAGTGTACCGTAATCCACCTTCTTGCTTCTAAGACATGCAGGTTTCTTCACGAAATTTTTGTAACTTCAGCCACCAACGACTGTCCTTTGTTTTTCATACACTTTCATCAGTCAGCTAGTCAGCAGCCTAATACGCTTGGTGTAAACACTATTTGAGATGTAAATTGTCAGACTTTGCGTCGCCATGTGTACCGTGGGCCTACAGCTACTAATTCCTCACAGATGCTAATATTTATATATTATACACTTACCCAAAGCAATCTATACAGCAATGTAACCATCGGCAATGGATTAACTGACTTTTCGCTATACATTTTCTATGAATACACACAAAATTATTATAATTTTTGGTCATTTATATTCCAATGCCGATAGCTATTCAGTAAGTAAATAGTAACGCTACCTACACACATCGTGTACGATCAGCAACGCAACTTAACTTAAGGTTAACTCAGATAATTCTATGTACACAAAACACTAGCTTTAGCGATTGGCTACGCCCGCGTCTGAAATTATCCTACTGGAACGTAGTACCAGAATGAAAACCCTGGTCATCAGGTTTCTTGTCGGAAGATCTAATGTCCAAACATGTTACAGATACATCAAGTTAGTCATTTGTATTCTGACTGATTTCTAACACTTTCAAACTTTTTTTTTTGTACAAACGTTTTGTTTTCATGACTGTTTACATACCGAAGCGCTTGCTGGGGTCGGTGACCTTCCTAAGGTGTGGACGCATCCCCTTCTGGTGGTTGGGGTTGATCAGCTTGGCGCAGACCTCAGGGTAGCTCAAGATACCCTCTGTCTTTGTGTAGGGTCCTAGAAACAAAAACAAAAGAATTAGCTCACAAGGAATCATTTTTAAAAACATGTTGGTGAAGGCTTTTGAAGGTTGGTTCATTATGTAACTCTATGAACACGGTCTCAGGCGACAATGTTAATATGATTGCATTTTTACAGTTACAGGGAAACCAGTCCTGTCTCCTAATGTCTGCAGGTTATACTTTTACATACCATTTTTTCAGATAAAATCATAAGAGAAACAGTAGCTTCCGTGTTTCATCGTGCTACGCCAAATGAAGACGTTGTTTATTTGTCGCCATAACCCAAAAGACATAAGACATTACAATAGGCCACAAATCGAGATGTCGCTACAACCTGAATGTAATGAATAAGACATGGTTAGCTAATATAGACAGTATAAATATTCATCATTTCTGCGCTGAATATTTACGAGTTCAAAATTGTTTGCAAATCAGAATCATTCCTCTAAAAATGGTAACAAGGCATTAATTTGTCATGACTAATCATGACGGCAAAAAACATGCAAAAACGTGACAGTAATGCTAAATGCGTACTATGGTTGCGCTGCCTGCACAAGACATTTGATTGTTTAAACATTAATATAGTTTGACTGCCTCGTTGGTGTAGTTTTCTTAGGTTCTAGGTTTCGATTCCCGGGTAGGGCAAAGTGTTATTGAGCTTTTCTATCAAGAACTTTTCAGTAGCAACCATGGAGTCTAACATAATTGTTCCCGGTTGTAGTAGGCTCACCTCCCTATTACTTGGGACTTAAACATTACAGGCGTGATATTAACTATGTAATATTGACATTATTTATTAGATTACATAGTTTACATATCAAGTTTGATTTCACCAAGAAGTATGAATTTCTATTTATGATAATTTGTACCGTTCACGATGCGTAACGGTCCTGTGTTACGTACCAAGTGAAAGGCTTCTCAGTAACAAAATAACATGAGAGGTAATTTGGTGTTTAAACATAAAACTAGAAACTTGAGACACCGTCTGCAATATTTGTAATATTTGTATTTGTGTTTTGCATCTATAAAATTGTATTTTGTAAATTTGATTGAATGACGTCCATTTGAGAAATCAAAAATAGAATCCAGTTCCGTGGACGTTAAGCAACACTATAAAGGATTTCTGCATTGTCCAGCGTCACCTCTAAAACTCACACCCGTATATAATATTTCCAAAGAGTAAAATGCTAATGATAACGACATACCAGCTTCACCAGGACCATCAGCGTGTAGGGGAGGAACTCCAGCGATCTCACTCTCAGCATCCAGCTTCCACGTGCGGGCAGCGGTTGGGATAGCCAGGATCAGCTTCTGGGCAGGAGCACCACCTTGGAGCCTGTTCACGAATAATAAAATTGACCTTAGCGACTATCTAGCCAGTGATCCCTCATTATAATCTATCTATTGATTTCATGTCTGTTTCTCTGTTTAGCGTTTGTAGACTACGAGAAAGCCTTCGATTCGATTGATACTTGGGCTGTATTGCAGGCTCGCCAACGGTGCTAAATCGACTATCGGTAAATCGATTTGTTGAAGTGTTTGTCCAAAACGCCACCATGTCAGACCAACGTGTGGACCAGACCACGCAACCTATCCTTCTGCAGCGAGGTGTGAGACAGGGAGAAGTTATATCTCCGAAACTATTTACCGCTGCACTGGAGGATATTTTCAAGGTTCTGGACTGGAAAGGATTAGGCATCAACGTCAATGGCAACTACATCTCTCACCTTCGGTTTGCCGACGATAGGGTAACGTCGAACGAACTATAGTGGGCATGGCTGAGACCATGGAGGACCTCAGTACAATGCTCGATGATCTCAGTAGAGCTTCCACAAGAGAGTCACTTTGAATGCCCATGTAACACCCACTCCTATCAAGATCGGAGATTCTACACTCGAAGTAGTAGACGATTATGTCTACCTGGGACAAACGGTCCAGTTAGGTAGGTCTAACTTCGAAAAAGAGGTCAATTGTCGAATGCGACTCGGCTGGGCAGCGTTCGGGAAGTTGCGTGGTATCTTCTCGTTCAACTTACCACAGTATCTCAAGACGAAAATTTATGACCAGTCTGTGTTGCTAGTGATTACATATGGGAACGAAACATGGTCGCTCACAATGGGCCTCATCAGAAGGCTTAAAGTCACCCAAAGAGCAATGGAGGCTACGCCCGGAGTTTCCTTGCGTGATCAAATCAGAAATGAGGACATCCGCAAGAGAACCAAGGTTATCGACGTAGATCGAAGACTTGCCAAACATAAGTGGCAGTGGATAAGCCACATTGCTCACAAAACGGATGGCCGACGGGGCCGAAAAGTTCTGGAGTGGCGACCGCGAACCGGAAGACGTTGCGCTGAAACGCCTCTACTACATAAACCGATGACCTGATGAAGGTTGCGGGGATTGGCTGGATGCGAGTCGCACGGGACTAGTCTATGTGGCGACACTTGGGGGAGGCGTATGTCCAGCAGTGGACGTGTTTCGGTTGAAATGATGACGATGATGATGATGAATTGATTTGCTAAATTTGAGACATTCATTCAACGATGGATGAACTGTGTAAAAAATGATATGGCAAGAAAGGAGGTGTCTGATGAGATGACGATTAATAGAGAAGTATAGAAGAAGAAGACATGCTGCGCCGATCACAAATATTGGGATAAAGGCAAGAGAATGTTTCATTCTGCACCAACCAAATCAATCGGCATGATCATGTCAAAATTGTTGGGTCATGACGCATGCCCGAGGAGCTACGGCTAAAGTAACTACAAAATGGGTCCCAAACAGCAGCAAATGGCAACGCGGCAGGCCCAATAAGAGATGGCGAGACTAACTCAACTCTTTGTAGAAGGATTGGCGAATAACAGCACTGGATAGGAATAAGTGGAAGGGAGGCATTTGCCCTGCAGTGGGACACAAATGGCGCTGATAATAGTAATAATAAGGTTGCGGCTAAAACACACGGCCCCCGTCCCTGTGTAAGGGAGCGGGCAGTAGTGCACCATGCGGGGCACGCGGGTCTGGTGTAAGTTAGTGGAGGACGCTTGGCTTCGAATTTTTGATTCTACGACTCTCTTCTCACGATATTTTTCTTCAACTAGTTTGAGAACAGTGTTGATGAAATAAATAGAACAAGCAATCCACCAGCCAGATTGTTTAGTTAGTTTATTTATTAACAGAGTTAAAAAGAAGCTACTTAAAGTACTGACCAGTAATTGACGAGAGCATCAGCGTTAAGCAGGGGGTTGCGGTTCTGAGGGGTGTACAATGGAGTGGCGTAGTCAGCCTCCTTGGGGTTACGGTCGGGCGTCTCGAAGTCGTAGGCGCCAATGTTCACGATGTCAACCAGGTTGATGATGGCAGGGACGTCGTAGTAAACTAGAATAAAAAAGAAGCAGTTAGTAATATTGGGGACTGTAGGTATCATTTTCTGAACTCGGTGCACACGTATAAGCACTAAACCGGAACAGCAACGCCTTAACTGAAGCTGTTCAGTATTCTTTCTACAACGCACACTTATGCACGAATCAATAAGCACAAAGGAATGACCTCGTATATAAATCAACAGCATAAAAATGGGCGACACCGATCTGGTGAATTGTTTGAAGTACCTAAGCTTGAGAGAGCGTGAAGTAAATAACCCGGGATCATGAACTACGGCACTATAATGTATAAAGGTGACTATCAGGTCATGTGATTCACAAACAGATAATACCGTGGGTGCACATAATAGAATAATCACGATAAAAGCCGTATGATCACTACAGTACGACGAGGTCGTATTGATATCCTTATAAACACTCATCACTGTATCCATACCTATTCTAATGTATCTTATTGCGCGTCTTCTTTTTGTGCCTAACGTATAAGGAAGAATTGTTGGAAATTTTTCATTATTTTAAAAGAATTGAAGCATGTAAACACAAGGTAAGAGAGAATTATTTGAATTCCACATTGAGGATTTTTATTTAATGTTTAGAAGAAACTGTAACTATTGCAAACTTATTACATTAATCACATCGCCTGTTATGTACCCACCGCCGCCCAGGACAAAGGCCTCAGCTCTGTAAATAGGAGTGGACTGTGCACGGTGGATTTCAATGTGTTTGATTTTTTCTTCTAGGGCATGCCCGTTTCCTCACGATGTTTTCCTTCACAGTTTTGAGAGAGTATTTCACAAAGTAACTCACCTATCTGTGTTCAAATCCACGACTCACAACTTATATCTCAAGGCCGTTACCACTGCCAAACCAAACTTGTAACACCTTTATTTGTAAATCGGGGGCTTAAAACTTACTTGAGGAGTTGACATTGGGGAGAACGGTGATAGCCAGCTGCATGTTAGGCTTGACGTTCAAAGCCTGCTTCATCTCACGCACCAAGGCGGTGAAACCTTCCCGATGCTCGGCCTCCTTCTCATCGACGGGGGTGGTGCCGAATGTCTTCTTGATACCGTGCCAGATGGATCCTGAACGAAGAATACATTGGTTAAGTTTAAGCTAAGGTGCAGGTTCTTCTTAAAGAAGAACCTACTACTACTACCACAACGCTATTTTTTTATTGTAAATACATAAAACTTTTTTAAATATATACAATAAAGTTATTGTACACTGAACCCTGCTCACTAATTGTAGCTTCAAGCCGATTAAAGAACACAATTTATTAAAGAAACGTGGAAGGTCCTTACCCCAGGTGGAGCGGATCTTCTTGGGCTTGTACTTGGCGAACTGCCAAGCAAGGTCGATGCCGTCGAAACCGTGCTGATCAGCCAATAACACACCAGAGTTGACAAACGCAGTACGGGCTTGTGGAGACTCCAGCTATGAAAGAGCAATGTAAAATTAATTAATTCATATAAATGAATCTACACAAATTTAGGAAAAAATACAACCTTTGTTGTCGCGCACACGGGTAAAAAGGTTGCAAGTTTTGATGTGAGAGATATTCTCCGAAACTACTCATAAGATTTCAACATTCTTTTACAGATAGAAAACACACGGACAAAGTCGCAGACAGAAGCTAGTTTACTCTGACTTGCTAAGAAGGTATGACCAAAGAAGCAGTCAAGGCCAGCGCCTTATCGGTGACTCATTATAACGCTTCTACTTCTTCGACTTTTTACAGTGATTGTTATATTGTTATATTTAATCATATCAAGGAAAATATCTAGATGAGTATCGATGGTTAATTTGTACGCTAAGCAAGTATGGAGACAATGTACTTCCTATTAGAACATCTAGTTAATTAAGATTAATTGATTTCCGCTTGAATCATCGGCTATTATAATACAATTTCAGAACACAGACTCAACTAAATAATGTTAATTTTCATAATCTGTAGTCGACTCAATGCCTCCTACAAAACTCAATCATGTGTGTGCGTTGATATCAATTGTAATATTGCAAATACAACAACGAAATTTGGTATATCATCACAATTTCCTAGTGTTCTGTATCACTGAATTCAGATTTGGCGTATATTATTGGCTAGTCAATATTTTGTGACCGGATGGTGCTAATAAACTATGTAGATTATGTCCACAGTAATGCCATACTAAATTCGAGCAATTATATTGCTATTACTATATAATAATGAACATTAGTTAGTTGGAAGAAGGTATATTTTCTGACAAAAAGGTGAAAAAAATACGAAATAAGTAGATGGACACAGGGAACCGAGAATTATGGCAAAAGAAAGGGAAAGCAGATGATGATTCGGGGCTGAGCGATGATGAAGAAGTGATGGTGACGGTGGACTTACCAAGAGGTTGTACTTATTTGCGTCTTCAGTGTCTACATCTCCACCAACCGAAAGCAGGACCTTCAGACCAGGGTACTTGGTCTTGAAGTTAGTGATAGCCCGGTAGTTGGCGTGGGAGCGGTCTACATCCAGGTTCTCGTTGAGCGGCACCATCTTGTAGGTGTCGGGCTGGACTCCGGCGAATCCATACACCAAGTGGGTGCAGAAGGACAGGGCCGGGTCCAGGTCCAAAGGCAGCATGCGCGCTTGAGCTGGATAAATGCATCCTTCGACTGAATTAACATGTTTACAATGTATCTCAAGAAGAGCTGGGGTCTATGGGAGAGCATGGCTCTTTTGGCGCGTGGCCTTTATCGGAACTAAAGCTGCCATCTTGTTTTTTCAATAATTATGATATCTACAGTCTGTTTTACAAATGTTTACCGGCATCGCCCTCCGGGTCCGGTCAACATCATGCAAACACCAAAAGAACCAGTACTGGAACATAGACTCCATTTCTTTATCGTTCTTCTTTCTCAAGAAAAGAATTGCCTGTAGGTATCTTTTTAATACGATGACTTTATTCTCGATTTGGCAGAGCCTTTCGCAACGTTGTATAAAGGTCAACAAAATATCTGTCTGTACAAAAACATAATTTGCAATTGTTAGTATAATTCTGAATCCTGCGTGGGCGCAGTCTTTTGAAATTGACTTGTCTGACGACTCGGATTAAATTTGGTTATGTAATATGTATGTGTAGGTTGGTAAGAGCCACTATATGAGCGCGCGTTATAACTGTAAAGTAAATACGAACCATAATAAAATTGAAAATACCTACTCGTTTCTCATGAAAATACTTAATTTTTAAGAATTTATTTACTTATATCTAACTGCAAGCACAGTTAAATTTATATAAATTCTGGCAATAAAAAAACAATAAGCTGCAGGATAGTTTTATTTTTGATTCAACATCGTAATCTTGGTAAAATCCCTTGCGCGAGTGTGCTAGTGCCTGTGGTCCTAAAGTACATAATTTTCGACATGACAAACATACAGACAGTAGTTTCGCAACTCTTCTTCGAAGTTCCATTCGTGTCCGTTACAACATTATGGACTTTATACTGTAAACAACAGGCTATTAATCAATTATCAACGCGACGTATCAGCCATTATCTGCTATTACGGGAGACCTCAATGAATCCCCAGGGTCACCCCTGAATTGGTCTTTGACTTTAACGGTCAACAATAAATTGAATAATCCTTGTAAGTATACAGTAGGTTTCAGAAAGGTTGAGTTCCCCTTTCTGAAATACATTGTACACATCATGCTATACATTTTCAGTATAACTTGGCCTCGCTTTCTATAAATTTCTCAAACAATGAGAGATCCGCATAAACTGGTTTTGTATAGCTTGTTTTGTCGTCGTGTGTACAGGCCTTCAAACTGAACAACTTTCCGCATACTGGAACCAATATCATAATTATGAGAGAGTAATTTTCGTTATTACGATGAAGGTCATGTACACACTGTATATCTGCAGCTGTATTTTACAGGAAAATATTCTTCTTAACATTTATTTTATTTTGAGTGTCAATATTGACTTTTCTTAATCATTATCGTGTAAATTTTAATTAAAATTCGAAGAAGTTGTAATGTTTTTTGTTGGTAAGTAAACACTAGCAAAACAAATAGTTATTATAAATGAGCCAACTCGAATTAACGTAAAACAAGGTGTACTTGTTCTCTTTTCTCTTTATTATTTGGTACTTGTAACCATTTTAGACTTTTAACCTGTGAAGTCTATATATAAGTTATGGAGGTTCAAACCTTACTAATTCATTAGTCAAGTTATGAATCTGTACAATTACATCATGTTCAAACCATTGTAAAACATTACACTAATATTATTAGCACGCAAAATCGCAGGTGGGCGTCAAGACTTAGATGGCTATAACTAATATAAACTAAGCACACTCAATTCCATTGTTTCCGGAACATTAACCACTTAACGTCTGCTACGTACTCATACATCGCGATATGACGTCATCAACACACCAACTATGAGGGTTAATACGGTTACAAGGAAAATCTAAAGAATTATTGTATCTGAGTAAGCACAAAGAACAAAGAATATTTCTTAAAAACACTTAAAAGTGAAAATAACTTTAATTTCGGATCTTAGTGACTTCATTTGTTTCATGGACTTTATTACCACCGGCTTTCGAAAAATAAGATATTTTCCACTTTTTAGTATTATTGTTAATTTGCAAAAAGTTTTTTATTTATCCTATTTTAGTTTTGTTGTAAAATTACATTGTAACTGCTAGTTATTAAGAGATCATCCTGTCATCAACATAGTTCAAGAGGAAAAAACACGTATTAACTCGTAAAATACTCAAGCAAACTTAATAAAATGTAAGTATATGAGGCCATAAAGGACTTCCTCTACCAAAAAAAAAAGAATCATGTATATCGGCACAATAATTAGACGGAGTAATCTGTGCGCCTTGAAAAAAAAGATACCGAGCGAATACATAACCTCCTCTTTTTTTTTAATCGGTTACTCATAAAAAAGATATTTCTGCCACCGCGCACCGTCAGGAATAGGGGCGCATCAGCGAAGAAGAGAAAAAAAAGCCTTGCCTTACTGAACAAAAAAAGCGCAAGACCATTTTTCCCCACTGCTTTTCTCAAACGCATCCTTTTTACCTTCGGCGGTAGATTTAAGGCTTGATGAAAATAAACAATTTGTCTGGCTTATTGTTCTAGTGATCGCAACTGCTGACCATTAGGGCCTGGTATCGATTCCTAGGTTGGGCAAAGTGCTACTGGATTGTTCTATTAGGAATTTCTCTGTAACCACGGAGTCTGGATATGTGCCGGGTTGATGGCAATAGGCTCGCTATACCATGGAAGGTATACTTAAACAGAATTAGTGTAATGTGGTTGTGCCATTGTTCCCAAGTTAAACGTTTGTTCTAGGTAAATTAAATCAGTCTTAATTTTATGGCATTTCATAAATGATTTAATAAAATATATTCATCGTTAAGATTAAACTTGGCATTTCTGAGTAACTTAACCCTCCTCGGCTGAAGAATTATTAGATAAAATGACACTTTCCTCATTGACTCATGTAACACTCACATGAAGGCAAATATATATGTACCGACGTACATACATACCTATGTATTGCGCTCAATTACGTTCCATTACGTTTGCGTGGGCATATAAGCAAGCATATGAGCCATACTGTACACATACATCTTACAATACAGGGTTTTCCTGCCACCAGGTAAATATAACAAGGCTAAAGATAATCAAAGCTAGTTTCTTTGAGTTTCTTCTTATTTATACTTCACCTACATACTGACAAAAATGTGAGGCAACGTCACGAAGAAAAACTGGCTAGAACAGGCGTCGTAGCTAAATCTTAAACTCCGTTCTAAAAATTGAAAAGGTCACTTGCCGAACAAGCAATATACATTTGTCTTTGATGATTTATTTGTATCGCAAATTTGGGTAATCCCCGTTTATGAATTTGATCGAGGAAGACAGATAATTATGCATCCAGAGAGGACAAGTCAATATTGTGCCAAGCGACTAAACCTCGTGACACGGCAAATAGGCTAATCACTAATTCATGTTTGAGTAAACGTGAAGACGAATCGGTGACCTCACCAAACAATGATATTTCGCCTTTTGTTTAAACTAAAGTCTTCATAAACAAGATAAAGCACAGGCAAGTAACGACGTACCGGAGTTTTGATAGGAAAGGTAATAATTATTGAAGACGTTTTCCGGGATATAAACAACGGGGTTTTAGGAAAATAAACTGTTATAAACTTCTATGTTCATTACAAAGTTAAAAGAAAATAAAATCGTAAGTAAAAATGCTAGTTGTCGGTAATACTGAATATGAAAAAAAAAATGGAATTTTATACATTGATAGCGACAGCTTTTGTTCTCTACTGCTAACTGGAATAAGAATGTTTTTCAGAGTTTAATTAGTACTAAATCCTGTCAGCACGCGTAACCACCGTAGAAACTGGTTTTGTCGACGGAAGAATCGACAAAATGACAGATCAACAAAAGAAATCTGTCATTTTGTTTTTTCATGTTAATTCTTCCGTCGACAAAACCCGTTTCTACGGTGGCCATGCTACGCGTGCTCGGATCTAATTTGTTTATATTTAAAGTAAGAGTAGTTTGTTAGTGTCGTCACTGATCAATGCCATACAATTTTTGTTGATAGATGCAAGAATTAAAATGTAAATTAAAGAAATACGCTGAATAGCATTTTTAACCATGTGATTTATTTTGCTTTTTTTTCCACGCTTTGCCTTTGCAGATTGAAGGAGAAGCAAACATATGAAACTCTTCTTTACTAAGTTTTAAAAAAAAAAACAATCCCCGCCGACTATAGGAATATAACCACTTTGAGTTTATAGTGTCTGTAAAAATAAAACCCCAGTAGAAACAAAATAAAATAAACCACGAGTGTGAAATACACTGCATTCTGTACCTAACAATAGTGCGATACCAGACAGTTTTCCAGGAAGAGTATTGAGAAATACTCATCAACATCAAAACCAAGTATGATACTGGCATCTGTTGTCCAATTGTCCATACTATCCATATGAAATCTAAAAACGAGCAATAAAAGAAGAGTCCACGACGAGACCTGTTGGCAATTTAGTATTTTGCTGCATGCCTCAATGATGTCATAAAAAGTTCCAGACCATCTCAGTATGCCAACAAGGTAACAAAGCAAGCAACGCAAATGATAAATAAATTGATCAGTGCCTACTATAACTCTTTTTTTTTACCCGCTCACGTCACAATTACAAGGTGACGCCTAAAGGCCAGGCTGAATCGAGACAAAAAAAATAAGGAAACTGGCGTGCATTAGGTATTAAGTATACTTTGGTCAGTTCTGTGTCTACTATCTCCAGCTAAATCAAATGTTTGTCTATTCGATTCTGAGTATTTCTAGATTGTCGAGAATGTTATCCAGTACCCCCCTACTTCCAGTCTAATTCATTATTAGAGAACCTACGTCATTTGGACACTAAAAAAGAACAGTCGTTAACACAAAAACATTGATTATGTCATCTGACTTCCACAGCTGTAGATTATTTCATCAAAGTGAAATAAGGAAACCGTCTTGCATTATAAGGTATACAATGGTCAGTTTTCTGACCAAGATTGCCTATTATTTCCAGCTAAATCAAATGTTTGCCTATTCGATTCTGATTATTTCTAGAATAACAATGTTAGTCGTGGAAGTTATCATGTGCCGCCTGTTGATACGCGTGATACTGGGGTCACACGAGGTGTTGCGTGCTAAGTTATTGTCTTTATTAGTGTTATCTTCCTCCGTCACTTATTACTTAACTTACTGCCTACGTAGGCTTACCGAAAGTTTCTCTGAACTAGAAATCATTTCGAAAACAAAAAGTTCTTGTATCTAAGTGTATTCTTATTTATCAAGATCTTGTTCGTTTTGGAGTCAAAATCATTTGTTCAAATCTTGCCGCGTTTACACTGCTGTTAATCTACTAAAGCAGGTTTTGATACACACACAGGTTTGTATATTAATTACGATCGAATCATCAGTAAACTAAAGGTTGCGCCGAATTTAAATTAATGTTTCGGTTTATACCTAAAGAAATCAAGGTTACATATATACAAAAACAATTTTCTTGGAAAGGCCTTGTCAGTTCGGCCTTCCTCGGTGTGTAGTCGACCTCTTATTCCTTTACCACCTTTGACGATAATTCCCAGTAAATCAAAACTTGTCTAAGCTATAAGGTTGTTCTAAGGTTGTAACTATCTAACTGTAACATAGGTAGACAAATAGCATTACTGTTTTATTTTATGACGTGCAAACTACATTAAATCTTAGGGAGGTAAAATAAATCTATGGTCGACTAAAGATACCTAAAAACATTTAAGTTATTCTAGATAACCATACCTATTTCACTTTTTTATACATATTATGCAAACACATGTTTTATAATATATGCATTTGCACATTATACCTATTTTATAAAGTTGTTAGTTACATAGTTTAGCTAAAATAAAAATTATCGTCCATTATTTAAGTTGTTCCCATTACTTTTAACTGTATATATTACTAAAAAAAACTGGCCAAGTGCGTGTCGGGCCACGCACAATGTAGGGTTCCGTAGTTTTATAACTTTAATTTAATCCACTTCCTACGGTTCGATTTGCCTCAGCATGGTGATTTTTATTGTTATAACAGAAAACAAACTTACATATAAAGTTGAAAAACCTGTGCTCCCATACAATATATCCCACTCCCCACTATACGTACACAGGAGATACTTTAAAAAAATACTTTTCGAGATATTATTAAACCACTTTGTTAGCGTAACTAATCTGTATACTCATGCCAAATTAGAGCTTTCTAGTACTAAGAGTATTTGAGCTAAGCTGCGCACAGACAGACGGACAAGGTGAAACTATAAGGCTTCCTTGTTAACTACGGAACCCTAAAAACCGCCCAAGTGCGAGTCGAATTCGCACACGAAGGGTTCCGCGTACTACCGTTATTAAGATCGAGCAAAGAAGTGCTTTTGCATGGTTAATTTTGAACTTTATTTTGTTATGTGTTTTTATATCAGTCAAAAATTAGCCAGAGGTTATACCTGAAAAAAACACCTAAGAGTAGTGCACAGTGAAGAAATAACATCAATTTCATGCAAGGATTAGTAACCTGAGTAAGTTTAAAGATTTTTATAGAATATAGATTTATTCATCCTACACACTGACTAATGTGTGACCAATTACATTTGACCCAGACATTATAATCATGTTATGTAAACCATTTTGCGCAATAAGGTAATTATACAAAAAATTTTATATCTAGACTACTAAGAATCCAGCCAGGCGTCTAAATAACAGCAAATTACCTTACTTCAAAATGTCTATTAATTAGTATAGCAATTTACCTACACAGGAAAAAATAATATCTAATGTATCGACAAGGTTCCATATTAAATTACATAAGTCTCCGCAGGTGCCATTTTAAAGTTCCTTTTTTTCACAAGTGCTGTAATTTGGATCATAATCATCACTACTGCCTTTTCGAAATACTTCTGCATTTATAAACATGAGAACCTTCATAATTAGCACACCAACAAAGAACAGTCGCTAGTTAACACAAAAACATTGATAATTTCACTTGACTTGGCTTAAAATGTCGCATGTACAAATGCGGGCGTTTTCATTGCCAAAAAGGTGCGATATAAGTTGCGAAAATACTAGAATTACTTACTACACTTCAACCTAATATTTATTACCATTGCGTAGCATTTGCTCGTATTTGCATAATGTTTTCCCTTTTCGTACACAACTTAATGGAAATTCCGGCACTAGACCCTGATTTTTAATACGTCTAATACCGTCCTAACCCTTTGTTGTAAGGGACTATTGTCCACGATTCTTATTTTACATGAATGACTGAAAATATAACCAATTATAGGGTGTGTGTGCTATTTATTAATAGGATTGTGTTGGTTACAATAGCATGTTAAGTTAAAAGTAGGTTCTTTACGGCACTTGTGCGATAATGAAACCAGAATAAACACATGTGTGTTTAATGCGTCGCATTACGAACCTAAAAATAGTGCTATAAAACCACTTTACGAGAATGTGCATATGTTGCGTTAGCAAATTCTAAACATTGTTGAGAAATTTACTTTCTTATAAATACCTAGTATTTAACTACCTAGTTCCTGAAACTCTTGAGAAATGTTCATGCTGCAGCCGTCAGTGATTAAGACACCGCCCGTAACACTAAGATAAAGCTCTGATTCATTATTGGCCTTGAAAAGTAAGTAGTAGGCTTTGTTAGTACATAACATTTGTTCTATTTATACACCTGAACGAGAACATCCATATTAATAGCCTACACATCACTTGCCAGTCGTAAGGTGGTGCCTTGAATATAGATGGAGCAAAGATTTGTACTTCGAAATGAGCATGTTGCATTGGTTTACGTATGCTTTAGATACTATTTGCTACCGTTTTTAACGATAATAAAAAATAATATTGAAAATAAACAAATTTTACTACAAATACCGAAATTATGAAAAATAAACTCTATAAATAAATAAAGTATACAGTACGTACATAAGCGATCAAAATGTAGAAAATAGCTGTTTTTTTTTTAAACTAAAACACTGTATTGTACATCTTCTATAGAAAGTTTTGGTGTGATAAATCCTTCTAGAGTTCGAAAACTTAATTCATGTAAATATCGAATAAAATACAATAGGACTGGCTGTGATCTATACTATAATAATATTATAAAGCTAAAGAGTTTGTTTGGTTGAACGCGTTAATCTCAGGAACTACTGGTTCGATTTGAAAAATTCTTTTAGTGTTGGATAGCCCATTTATCGAGGAAGGTTATAGGCTATAAAATTTACCGCAGACGAAGGTCGCAGGCAACAGCTAGTTATTAAATAAAATTGGTTCAAACTAATAAAATTGATACCTAGTCAACATTTTGCTAGCTGAAGAAAGAAAGATCTAACACTGCTTTAACTAGTTCTCTTTTCTGTTTAAATTAAAGCTGCTTTGAACAGTCCTGTACCTACATACCCACTTATAACCATTTATCATCTAATGTAAATAATATCTTACGAAACATATTACAACAAGAAGGTACTTATAAATATATAACCCGTTATCATTTGAGGTTAAAGGTTGATATCAAAACGACTTGATTACAACAACACATAAATAGGTAGGTATTTTTCACAGAAATACATAAAGTAAGATAATTATTTTAATAGGTACTTTCTGTAGGTTTCACTGATTTACTCGTAAAGTCATAAAATTATGTCACGCCTATTTTTCCCCGAAGCGTAAGGCAGAAAGGAAGATATCTGTAGTATACCACATTTCGCCGTCTCGTATAGGTGTCCTTACAAAAGTGTGTGTGACCTATACGGTCAAAATAATTATATGGAGCAGCAGATTTAAAAAAAAAAAATACGTATGAAAAAATTTATTGTATTGATGTACTGCATATGTGGTAATTGTTGGGTCGGTGTCCCTTCCAGCCTGTATGTCTGATATTCTAGCATTATTCTTTCCTTCTAATATCCAGCACAATCGAGAATAATATTGTAATATCGCACAGAATACTTATTCTTTTAAGACAATATAGTGTGCCTTCTGCCCGTTTAATTTTAAGCTGCTTGTTTTCCTCAAAACATTGATGAAGCAAGGCCTTTGTCAGATCTGTCAGACCTGGACATCAAATTGGCCAAATCAATGGGTTATGACCTCATATGCAGTGACAAGGTTTTTGTACGACTGTCAAAATTACTACTAAGAAAAAAAATAATTATGCAGTAGTATTTTATCTTCGTCACAAAATAATTTTACCTAAGAAAAAAGTGATAGGTATTTCAACATAAACATAATAATATAAAATCTATCCAATTGTATAAAATGTTAAGCATCTTTATGCAAGAAAAATCATATCTTTGTTTTACCTTTGTCTTTAATCTTGCTTCTTTAGTACGAATCCTGACTGAAGTCGGGGTCACAGCCAGATTGTACAATTTTATTTTTCCTTCTACCCACATAAGAGTAACACATAAAGTGCTCAGTAAAATGCGAATCGGCTTTAAATATTAATTGCATCCGCCATGCCTAATGATTTGATTACATGATTTTGATTTTGATTTTGATTCAATTAATTATTATTATTAATATCAATTACAAAAGTTTATCTTGGACGTCATTGAAAAAACCGAGACTTATAATAATTAATATAAGTTTTAAATTGCCAATCCGCATTGAGTGAGTGATCAAATGCTTGTGCCTTCTCTGTATAAGAAGAGGCCTTTTCCCAGCAGTGGGACATGTAATAGGCTGGTATTATCAATACCTAATTGTGTAATATGAGAGTGAAATGTAGCTCAGTTAGGTAACGATGTTGTTATTCTTATCGAGGTTTCTATAACTCCCAGTCACTTACCTACTTACAGTTTTGCTAACTGCCGATCGTAGATTATATTTCTTGTAAACAAATGAGCCCCAGTTAGCTCTTATGTTTTTCAAGTTTAGGACAAAAATGGATTGACAGATTTAGTTATTAAGTAAATGTAACTGTGTTAAAGTAAAATTATTCCTGTGGTCCATTAAATAGGTGCAAATGTGATTGGTAGATAGAAAATAATTCCAAATAATTTAGTTGAACGCAAATTATATGATAATAAAGCCTTGATTTAAAATTGTAAAAGGTAAGGTTTAGTGAAAACTATCTGGCATCTTTTGTTTGATAGATGTTTATTTTGCAATAAAAAAAATCAGATAAATTAGTTACAACTCTTTGATCCAACCCTATACTTACATAAATTAATTTCTAAAAAAATCTTAAAAGAGTTGCAAACCGTCTAACAAACATAAAAATTCGCTAATTACATTAAAAAAAATATCGCTTAGCAAAAGAAATCATACTTACATTCCCTGACATAGCTCTTGCTGTTGTAGTAGCAGACGACTTTGCTGGTCGCAGGGCCAACGGCGCCGGCTATAGCCAGAAAACCGGCTAAGACGATTAAAATATTCATGATTAAATAAATTACTATACTAAATGACTGATCACCACGGCGAGTATGTGGCGAATGAGCCTCGGTCAGGCTCGGTTGTCGAGCTCCACCGCACTTACGAGATGTTGAAAGGTCAAAGATTAAGATGACCGCATCGGTCTTCGACGAATTTATCTGTTGTTGCTTTTAACCTCGTTTGCTCGAGGAAAAGATAAACAAGCTGGCTTCACATTTTTCTTTATTGTCTTTACTAGTTATAATAATATACATTTGTGTATATACTTTTCGTACTGTTTCCTTTTCAAAAAGTTGAATCACGATACAAATTGTTTAACTACTGAAACCTTAACATAAAACATGTTGAAATCTCTAATCTCTCTCTGACGCTCTCCTCTTAGTTGAAATATTTTATCTCATCTAACAACATATTTGTTTGTGAATGTTTTGTACATATCAATAAAATGCATAGATATGGTAAAATGATGACCCAATGCCTTTACTCCTTTTAAGTTAATAGATAAAAAACTATGAACGTAAAAGAAACAATATAATTTCATTTGGAACCGTCTCATTGGGTTAGTAGTTGCAGACGCCAGTGCTGAGCATGAGATCCTGAACTCCTGGGTAGGTTTCCCAGGTGTGGTAAAAGTGTAATCCTGTTTTTCCACCAAAAATCTCTCTGTGGCAACCCGAATTAAGGATTTTTGCCCGGTTGATGGCAATAAGCGCTTCCCCCATTCATCATCATCATCATCATCATCATTTCAGCCGAAAGACGTCCACTGCTGGACATAGGCCTCCCCAAGTGTCGCCACATTGACTGGTCCCGTGCGTCTCGCATCCAGAGGATCCCTGCAACCTTTACCAGGTCATCGGTCCACCTAGTGGGAGGCCTTCCAACGCTACGCGTTCTGGTTCGCGATCGCCACTCCAGAACTTTCCGGCACTTAGACTACTTCCCCCATTAGTTAGGAAATATAACTAGCGTTATATGGCCATGTGGGTGGACATACTATAGGTACAGACAAATAAAAAAATTGTTTGGTAATATTAATAGCATAATGCTAGCAACATTGAGTTAACTCTGCCTAACCCTTCGGGAATTACAGGTCTAGTGTATTCGTTATTTTATATAATTTATACTTGCTTCAAAATAAACTGGTAGAGGTATAATAATGTCACATAATCTATGACTGGCCAAGCTCGATGATGTCATCGTGCTAGTAAAAAAGATTTCATGTAGGTACCTACATCTATCTATATCTTCTATACATATAATAAAATCGTGGACTTTCCTTGTCTGTACACTAGAGATTTTTGCAAAAAATGTACTGGAAGGTGCGAGAAATAAGCAAATAGAAAGTAAAAAATATTTTTCAATACACTTTCTCGAAAACTGGTTCTTATCGCACTACGATTAGGTTCAACATGCAATGTATTTCACACCCGTGGATTTTTAATATTTTTCCGCACACGTGCTGAAATAAAAAATTCCAAATAACAATATAATTAGAATAAAATTGTATGATGTGTGAAATATAACTTAACTAATACTAATTCCAAATGCGTTCAATGAGTATAGTCGGCGGTGATTGTTTTTTTATTAATCTCGCCAAAGAGATATATACGTCAGTAAATATTTTTTGAGTATTTAAATTGTGTTTATAAATTGAATATCATAGATTAACATGATTATTTAAAACAAATATTTACTTTTATGAACAAATTAACATTTATTTGTGTTCTAAATTCAAAAATACTTGAATTTTCTATTTTTCATATTAAGCTGTTTAGCGGCATCATGCCTTTGCTATTTCTTCAACCTGGCGAAAGCAAAACACGGAAAAAAAGCATATTAAATCATAGTTTCGTAATAATTCCTGACAAAAACACTATTTCCATTGTAATATTTTATTTTTTCGAAAGTATATTGAAAAACGCTCGTGGTGATTTGTTACTGCAGTTCACGGCTCCATAACACCCTCACTTAAATGCAATAATAAAGTTTCCCCACTTATATCAAAATGTACTATTTTTAAATTTTGTCTGTTTGTCGGTTTGCAGGTTTGTCGGTATGTCGTTCGTTTGTGTGCGCATCACATAAAAAACTCTCATTGTATTCAAAATCGAAATATGGAAAGCTGAGAAGCATTCTTGTGAGTAACATGTAGCGTTTATTTCTTCAAAATCGACCAACAGACGCAAAATATATTAATTTTAAAATTTTCGTTGAAGGTTTTTTTTTCTTTCTACAATCCTAATTTTTTTCAGAATTCAAGGGGGGATATTCAACACATTTTACGAATTTAGAAGTGTCTATCTTTTAAACGATTGACTTTTGAAAAAATAGTTTTCGGGAACCACAATGTCATTTTTAAAGACCTATCTATAGACACTCCGCATGTATAGGTTTGACGAAAAAAATAAATTTGGTTTCATTTCAATGTATCAGCCCTCCTTAATCTTTTATTTTTTATATATAAATCGTAAACCGGTTCACAGAATACATCTACCTACCAAGTTTCAACTGTGTAGTCCTAATAGTTTCGGAATAAAGTGGCTGTGACATACGGACGGACAGACAGACATGACGAATCGGACGACGGAACCCTACAAAGGCATCGTCCTTTTCGTTTAAGTATATCAAAATATCTAAAAAAGCAAACAAATTATTATCTGTGTTTTGCTTACTTTAACAGTCGTGGGTACAAGATTTCCATTTCGTATTTAATATGTGCCTACCGAAATGACTTGGAATACTAATAATTTAGTAGATTATTGATCATTGCTAGATTGTGCGAGAGGGAAAAGGCTACCATCCGGCAAGTCCCTTTTAGTGCTAAGTTTTCCATACATCTTCATCATCGATGTTCTGTAACGGTGCAAAATCTACGGGCGTAGAAAAGGTCCAAATTTTGCACAAATATTCTTTACAGGCTTCTTCAAATGTTAGGCTATATGTTATTATGCTACTCGCTTAAGGGGGTGAGCAATATTGCATTGTGTCCTTATTCTTCAATTGTTAGATGTTACAGTCATGACGAGCCTCAGAACGGCTATTTAAAACTTAGGTAGGTACGTAAATGGAGTAAAATGCTTACATGAATAAACTAACAATGCGAATAGGTTGCCTGTTAAAGTTAAGTCAATACTACCCGTTATTAAAACTAACGGAACAAATCTTTTTTCTAAACCAAACGAAATCACAATTGAATTAAAGTACATATAGTATAAAGTACAAGAGCCAAGAATCTGTTAGGTTGTCTATTTTTTTGTCCATACTACAGGGTTGTGAGGTATTAATAGTAAGGATATTAACCGTTAGGACCTAGGATAGATCATGAGTTGCATCTTTATGCAAAATAATTTCGTTCATAAACTTTTACAATGACAAAAGAATTCGCGGTCACGTGAGCGAAGCCGCGGGCACAGCTAGTTTATTGATGAAAGTAATGACTACGAACGATTACGATGAGTTCTTTACTATGAACAAGGCAAAGGTCATTGGGTGTAGTGTGTACGGTTGGTAGGAAAGTTTGTACTGCATCAGGGGGACTGTGGAAAATTTAGGCCTCGGGGGATCCCAATTTCCAGTGCATTCTACTTTTTAATCATTAAGATTAACACTCAACTTCGAAAACAATCTTACTTCATAACTTACTTAGGTACCTTTATAAATGTGAAAGTTTATGAGGATGGATGAATGGATGTTTGTTACTCTTTCACACAAAACTTCTGAACGAATTTGGATGTTTGGCACACAGATAATTTATAACCTGGATGGAGTGGATGCTTTTTTATCCCGGTAGTACGATCCCCAGGAATTCAAACTCAAAGTGTTTATTACAATTAGACCATTACAAGCACTTTAGAGTGTCAAAAACGAAAAGTTGCAGCTACACTCCCAGTCAAAATGCATAATAACTTGTGAAAGTATTGTAGTTGCCCATTCCACAGCGAACTATTACCAAACTCCACTCGGGTGAAGGGTACAGCTAGTATTACATGAATTATCATAGAATTACCTCTAAGGGTTGGGGTAGAGGTGTGCCAGAGTACAGCCACATTTCGCCATAGATATGTGTGAAAAGTGTCTCCCTTCTAAAAATAGAAGGTCTTTGTCCCAGCCGGTAGAACATTAAACATTGACTATTTTGTTGTTTTTCGATATTTGCCGGCCATTTACTACGGCAGGCGGTATTTCTCTAGTTTTACTGTGGGATCGAAACCGGATTATGCACGCCTTAATTCTGGAGTCCGCTCGTTCTATCTAGCTAAGTACCTATCTACTAACTATGCCACTGATAAGTATTACAGAAGTTTCAAAATTATTAACGTAATGTAATTTATGTAGGTACTCTTTGTATGTAGATGGGCCTACTTCCTACGCATATCTTAGAACACGGATTCCCAAACTATTTTGGGCAAGAGACCCAGACCTCAGAACCCTAAGGGGTTCCGAGGTCTGGGTTTTCGTCAGCAAACAGGAAGAGGTACCGCGGCCCTGGAACACAAAGAGGAAAGGCGGAACATGGATGGGTTTTAGTCACTCCCTTCCGCTCCGCCCAGAGCGGGAGAGGTCATTTGACGATTTCCAATTCGAAAAAAAAAAGGGTCGATATCGACCACTTTGGGAATCCCTGGCTTAGAACATACCTACGATGTTTTTCAACAGCTAGCACGACTAGGCTAAGTGGTGTTAACAATAGGTCTTACTCATGCTTCTGGATCGCTACTGATCAAATTCTAGATGTAACTATTGCGTAATTAACAAGCCGTTTGTGCCCGGAAATATCCCATTCGTAAAAAGACGCGAACTGTCATAGGTATTTTAATGAAAATAGTGTCAAACGATAGGTTTATATTTAAAAACAATAACTCAAAAGGAATTAGTTCGATAAATTAATTAATTTAGGAAATACCTATGATGAAACAATAATATGTTATTTTGATTATCTCTCGAAAGAGAATGGAAGCAATCAACAGTAACCGTTCGACATTTAGCTTACTGAAGGTAAGAAACAAAACGTTTCATAAAAGCTTTTTTGTTTTTTTCTATGAATCAACTTATCTTTGGTAAGGTGACGACCCTCCGAGAGACAAGTGTAAGTGACGTGGATAGGATATTCCTTGCTAACTCTGTTTATAGAAACACCGATAGCTACTAGTGGCAGGCATATCTAACAGTTATACTTAGGTAAGTTGCAGAAAACGGCCGTTAGGGCACCAAGTTAGCCACTTCAATGCAGGTCAACCTATGAGGCTAGCTTCTGCTTAACCGGACAATCTTGTGGATATCTTGAGAGTAAGGCCTCCAGCCAGGGGCATAAAACTTATAAACTAAGCGATTGGGTTACGATCCTCGGCTTAGGGCGTCGCCGGGGTGGGCAGCAAAGGGACAGGTTGGATCTGGTTGGGATTATTTATTTTGTTTTAAACCAGCCCCTGTTTTAAAAGTATGTCCGACTCTTGGAGTTATTTACGTTGATAGAAAACCTTAGTCACCGACGGAAAACATAATGAGGTTTATAGGTACATAATTATATCGATTCTACAGAAAACTCAAATTGTGTTAGACCAGTATGTAGCCACCTGCACAGCTCTAACATTTGCATCGATTAGATCCTGAAAGGTGCCAATGGTTGTGCAGGATGGACAGGACATGTGGTGGGGCATATCTTGCAAAGGGGCTCCACATTGGCATACACTGTCGATTTGCAGATAATAATTTGCAGCTAGCTACTAAGAAATTAGGCATTTGTTAAATGAATACAAACTGTATTAGCTACACCTATTATGTTGTGGCTCTACTAACGCTATCTTACCTTTAATGACAGAAGCAGAAGCCTTTTGCGTTTGCTATTGAATAAGAGATGGCGTCACTATTGACATTTGCGTGAATAAATAAAATCACAAATATCTGTACGAATAATCTAGATTAATAATCTAGTTTAATCTAAATTCTGTAGTACAGATATTTGTGATTTTATTCTGTACCTACCGTCATAATTTCCCTACATAATGACTATTTCACATCTCCATCATTCTGATAATTAACCGAATCCAATAGTCGATAGTAGCTGACCCAAACCAAATTGGGTCATTTACTCGACTAATTCCGCTCTTGGAACCACAGATGAAGATAGATGCTTGGAGCTTTTATCGCTACAGAATGATGGAATATTCTAACTGATTGTATACCAATAAAATCGACGACAGTTCATAATCAAAAATCTTTACCTATCTTGACATCAATAAACTTAGTTCTGTTCAAACTTTATGGACTTTCGGAAGTGTACTGCGACTAACAGTCAAGACGATGCGTCCTCTGCCCCTCGGTTTCTAAAGTATTTTCAAGTAAATGTCGCAGATGCAGCGCCGAAACATTACCTATTACACGCCGAAGCTAGTAACCTGTTGTACTAACATCGTAGGATGCTAGACTCCCCACCGACATCGTTAGAAAGAGATAAGCGAATAAATTACCGAAAAGTGTTGTTACTTTTACTTATACTAATATTAGTTATTAGATAACGTTAACGGAATTACGGGTATCATTATTCATATTGTTACTTTTATATCGTTAGCTTAACGGTAATCGGTAACTTTATAAAAAAAAAGGTTTTGGTCAATACACGGACGTAAAAAGAGTCTAGCCAACACTAAAAACCCAAACATGGCGGATGACGGACCTGTCAAAGTCAAACAAAAACAAACAACAACATTGCATTGACTATTCGGTCGGTGTTATCGTTGTCAACAACTTGGACAAAATGAATAAATGCCCTCAAAAAAGACCAAAAATGCATTCAGTGCAATATTCCTGAATCAAGAGAAGCCTTTTAACAATTCGAACTGGTATTTTGACTCGGGCGCTTGTTCACATTCACAAAATGGCTATTAGCAAAAGTTTTTTGGAGAATGTTTCATTGAGCCACAAAGTAAAGAATATCGTGGTCGCTAACAAGGAGTCAAGGACACTATACTAATGTTGTGCGCAGGCAATACGATGATAACCACGCGAATTTGATATTGCTGTAAAAGACTTGTTTAAATGTGCATACCTAACCTCACTATAAATCTATCAGTTAGTCAGCTTACTCTAAACTTTGTTCCCGACAAAGATAGTTGCTTAATAATTAAGCAATCGACAGAAAGAACTGGTATGGAAAGCAAAATAAGAGAATGTAGTACACCGCCTGAACATCAAGTGTGACAAGTTGCTTGAAGGCTCGGCAACAACTTCGACTAACGAGATATGGCACTGCAGGTTATTAGGAGTCTTGAACAGTAATGACCTGAACACTGAGAAAAATGGTGTAGTAGAAGTTATGGAATTTAAACATAAAGCTGATAGATTAATCCTAGTGCGTCATATCTGTGAAGGAAAGCAAGCATTATTACATTATTCTCACAAAGAAACCAGGTGTGAAAATGTGCTCAAGGTGGTTCCCGCAGACGTCTGCGGGCCCATGGAACAAGTCCCAATTGGATTATTATGTTATTTTTGCTCTTCCTCGGTGAACAGTAGAATGAACCGGTATATGCTGTAATGACTTAAACCAAGAAAATAGTTTTGGGCAGTAGCAGCCACCATTGCTAAAACCATCTAGTTTGACAAAGAAACCTTATGAATTCTGTACTGGCAAAAACCTCTTAAGTTACTTTTTATTTTTTTTTCCATTTCAATTTTAATTCTTTTAAACTTTTTAAATATCTATTATTAGTATTATAACTTTGATAGCTTAGACGTAAATTCTATTACACTGTGTTAGATGTAAATTCTATTACGCTGTATAAGTGAAGGACAAGGAGTACACCAAACCTTATACTTTTGCTGTCCATAATTTTTTTCTCATGATCTGTGTACATCCTTTGTTCGTGATCCTAAATAAATATAATAAAAAAAAACAGCTTTAGCTTATAAAGTCAGATACCGTATGCCATTAGTTTCAAAATGATTTACTCAAAAAGCAGGTATAGTTAGTAAAGAAACTACCTCCAGTGCTTAGGTAACTTCAAGACTGTTATTTGTGCATATTAGTTGACTGTTATGGCATTATTAGTTACATATTATGTACATAGTACTTTCACATTTTTAAGTTGATGTGATCAAGTAGAATCTTTAAAGAAAATTTAAAATAAAAGATTTAGAGATAAAATTGTGCTTATTTAAAAAGAGTATATAAAAGTGGGAAGTGTAATTTTACTCAGATGCAAAAAAACATCTAAGAATAGCTTTATCCAGCACTGAAGTTGAATACATACTTGTGAGGCATGTAAAGAAGCTATTTATTTTTAAAAATATTTTATTTGAGTTAAAGTGTTGGGATCAATTACCTGATTGCCGACTGCTATAAAACTTAGTGAAAATTATTTATTTCTTAAGAGAACCAAGCAGATAAATGTACAGTATCATTTTGTTAGAAAATCCGTAGCCGATAATATTGTAACAATATTGAATATTTACAAACTACTGAAATGCCTGCAGACATTCATACAAAAAGTTTAGCTTCACCGAAACATCACATGTTTGTAGAGAAACTGGAAGTTTTCAAATGACTGTAGTTAGGTAGCGTAATTCATATTTGTAAAACATAAAAGTCCATTACCGTTTTTATTATTATAGGTCCAATTTAAGTGTTCGTTATTATTTTATTTTGATAAGTGTTAGTTTATTGTAGGTTTTAAAAAACTGACCATCTAAACTCTTGAAATGTCAAGTGTATTGAAATTAAAAATATTGAGTGTACAGCAAGCGCTCAAACGTGTTTTCTTAACTTCAATGATTACGATTTTCTAGAGTTAACAGAATATCCTAGAATGAATCACCATCATCATTCTTCTGGCGTTGTACTAATTTATTAGGGGTATGCGCAGGATGCCTTCTTCCATACTTGTCTAATAATCTTCATCTTAGCAGTCACCTCCATAACATCCTCCACGGACACAATCGTACCGTACACATTATAATTAGAGGAAAAGAAAATGAGAGAAGCATACTTTGAGAGCAGCACCCAATTGCTTGATATTCACGTCAAACACAGACTCGGAGCCGTCAATAATTTTGATCCAGTACTAAAACATTTTTAAAATATGCCATAGTAAGTAGACTAATATTGCATTTGTACCTACATTCGTAAACATAAAAATAATGATATATATTCAAACCATTTAATAACATACCTACTACAGATTTGGTGCCATAATAACAACTTTAGTTAGGTTAGATTCCTTTACCACCTGCCTGCCTAGCCTTTTCCCAACTATGTTGGGATCGGCTTCCAGTCTAACCGGATGCAGCTGTATACCAGTATTTTACATAGAGCGACTTCCTATCTGACCTCCACAACCCTTTACGACCACGTAGTAACGACGAAGTACTCCTTTACTACCGAATAGGTATAGCAAAATTTGTCTTTGATGCTCACCTTCGCGTGGACCAAAAAGGAATTTAACACTCATTAGAACATCAATGCATCATCCAAGTTTTATAAATTTTTGGTTTGTTTAGCTTCTCGTCAATGTTCGCTCAGTTCATTCCTATCGGTCGATAAAGGCGTGCGAGAAATGAGGAACAAGACCTCCCGGTAGATCGGGTCCGTAAGATCGCTACGCACCCCACAAATCGCCAGCAGTTACTCTGCGGGTTTTATTATTATTAAGTAGGGACACCTACATAGTATCACTAAACACAGGTGTACGAAGTACTCTATGTCAGCAGGGCGACAGTGCACGAGGGTTGCAAAAAAACACAGTGCAATATGATGCTCTGTGACACAGTGACATGGTTTTTCGTCTAATCTGATTTAGGTAAAACTGTTTCTGTTATAAAATAAGTGCCCTATATAATTATTCAGCAGAGTCGCTAACAAAGCACCATGGTAATTAAAACATACAGTTTATTCATAAGAGAAAAGGTTATATTTAATTCCAAGAACTACAATATTATTGGTACCTACAGATACATTGACCATATTGTATACTTCGAATGTACCTACTACACTATCATTAAAAAAAAAATCGAATTTGGCTTCCTTATAATCAGTCCACTTTTCTTCCTGCTTTATTTGTCGCTCCGCTGCTCCGTTGGTGACCCTTCCGTGCTCCACCCTGTTCGCGCTACCAGCACCATCGTGTCCACACTACTACCAGTCCATGGCTTCCTCCACTACAATATCCTCCAGGTTGTTCCAGACCCCAAGTATCTTTGCAAAAGACGTTCTCGTCAACTTTATCGAATATTGAGTAGGTATTGATATGACCACATAGATAATAAGATATGACAATAGATTAGGTGATTAAAAATAGTAACTTTGCCTTTGTAGGCTACTATTTTGATGGAATTATGAATGAAATTAGCCAGCTGTTCGGTGCTCGAGTTCGTCATTGACTGTCATCTCCCTAAGAGAACGCTCTACAGCATCTTCCACTATGTTCATCAAGTTCTGAACATGTATTTTACCCATTTCATCATTGGGTTCTTCCTCCTGTGTCCTCTTCTTCAGCAAAGCTTGCACCATCTCCTTGGTTACTCCTTGTTTGTTAGTAACCCCAAACATTTTGTTGAAACGTTTATGAATCGATATGGGTATGTCTTCATCTAATACTTCATAGATGTATGCATCCACAAAGTCGAGGGATCCATCCAAGTACTTGCTTGTTTTTGGATGCATTGAGATAATCTCCTCAGTTACTTTTCCATAGCGGATCATGTTGTTAATCTTCGCATAGCGAAATTTGATGCCGGTCCACTCTTGTTTGCATGCTTTCTCTGAAATAGAAAATAAATAATAGATTTCTAAATGTACAACCAAGTACCTACATATTAATACAATTTGTAGTCTTATTTCTTTAACGTGTGGATAGTGCCTAACCTGGTGTGAGAGTTTTAATGCCGCCCTTGGGCATCTGACTTGGCTTAGAATTTGAAGTGAAATAACATGTCAATATCTTTGTTAGGGAAACTTTATCCGCACGGTCAGTTTTACATACGACGTTGGCAGCCCGGCAGTACCCACCCAATGAAAGCTTTCACTTCAGAAATCCAAAACAACACATATTAATATGAAAAAGTTTGTTTCCTACTAATAAACAATAACAAAGCAGATAAATACTTACGCGGCATGCGAATGTCTCGAGCGATCCTATCCCAGGCGGTGGTCAAGGCCGCCTTGTACTGCGTCGGGGTCATCATGATGTCCCTGATGTACGTGATGGGATGACGCTGCACCATCTTCATCACGTCCTGCTGGAAGGGCGACCAGTAGTTTTCCTCTGGACCGATCTTCTTCGCCATTTTTGAGTTATTTATTTCACTTTAGTCGCAAAATTCGGATTACGTCTTACTTCGGAGAGCGAAACGTAGGGAATGAAGCTTCGATAGCGATCAATATTTGAAAAGCTGCGCAGCATCGGGCGCGGCGGGCGGCGCGCACCTCCCCTCATACCTTCTACGCGTCCTCGGAGGGTGGAGAGAGTAGGGTAGTATGTAGAGTCCGGTGTAAGGAGACTTACTTAGTGAGGAGCGGGCGCGGGTCGTTTTGGAGTGTGATTTGAATGATGAAGACATTACCTACTATCAATAATTTTCAGATAGTTTAAAAGACAAATTTCAGTTTCAACTTGATGTCTTTTACAGAAATAGATGGACAAAACGTAGTCTTAAATAGGCATAATGGACTTTGTCTTTTCCTTTTGAGATGCGGACCCCTAGAGATAGAAATACCTACAATAGGTAGTTAGTTAATTTTCTATTCGCGACCTAGTTGGTCGCGAGTTGAACTTATGTGATCTAGGACATTTCCGCGTTTGAGCTTTTCGCTACCCGCTTCCGCCGCTCAGTAGAGACAGCTTTAGAGCCAGGAGATAGATACCTATATTTAGAAATGCCAATTTACTATTACCTATAGTCCTATACACACATCTATTTCACGACGCCATCATGCAACGCCACCGCCCACCCTACCATGTTGTTGTTGTTGTTGTTGGTCATAAAATTACTTAGTCGTTTTAATTGTGTTTTGGTACGAAAATTTTACTAAAGTACCTACATACATACGACCTTGTAACAGGGGTCTCGCTGTAACCTACCAGTCACTGAAATATGATTACATTATACCTAAGTAAGTATACTTCTTATAACTGAAAAGCACCGGTTAAGGCGTACCGGTTTAAGATAAGTGGTGTGACAAGGGGTGTGAACGAGCGAGTGATTATGAGACAAACAACATAACTTGAGCCGTCGCTGTATTCGCTTGTGCAACCTTAGGTCAACCATTACCTACCATAAGGCAGCGCGTGGCTTAGCCAACACCATGACATGATAACGTAGTTCATATTACTTAGAATATGAATGAAGTTCCACAATAAGGAAATCGACCACAGTGGAAGCCAAACTAATGGTCTCTTGTTATAGGGTGACTGGTAATTAGTGACCGATACTTAAACACGTGATTCCACTCATGGTAACAAACAACTTTCCCAAAGAAACATTTTTTTTTATACTCATTCATTAACCTATCAATCAGATTGGCTTAAAATTTGGTTTGATGCACCTACCCACCTACTATTTTGTTGTTCCGATTTCCGGTACCTACCTCGGGTCACTTGTCCAAGAGGATGATGAAGCAGGTGAAGTAGACCTGGACGTAACGCACCGGATCAACTCAGGATGGATGAAATGGAACAACTTGCGACCCACGGATGTCCCTCAAGTTAAAGGAGAAAATATTCAAGTCCGTGATTAGACCTGTCAAACTTTATGGATCGGAATGCTGGGCTGTGAAGAAGATGGATGAAAAAAGATTGCATGTAGCGGAGATGAGAATGTCGAGGTGGATGTGTGGTGTGACAAGAATGGATAAAATAAGGAATGAATATATTAGAGGAAATTTGAAAGTTGCGCCAGTTACAGAAAAGTTGAAAGGAAATCGAATGTCTTGGTAAGTCGGTACGGAAATGTGATGAGGAGGGACGAATCGCATGTGTCTAAAAGAGTGATGAATATAAATGTTGTTGGACGGAGAGGGAGAGGAAGACCAAGGAAACGATGGAAGGACTTTGTGAGGAATGATATGAAGGAAAAAGGTGTAAATGATTGAGTGACGGTTAATGGTAGAATGGAAGAAAATAACCTGTTGCGCCGACCCCAAGTAACATAGGCCAAAAGGGCAGGAAGATGATCTACTTTTTATATTAGGCCTGTACTGTCCCAGTGCTGGGCAAAGGCTTCCCTCAATTCCTTCCATGTGCTCTTTTCCCGCGCCTCCTCGGGCCAGCCCTCGCGGTACGCGTCCAAATCGTCCGGCCACCTCTTTCTGGGCCGGCCTCGGCGGGCCGTCCGAGTACGCGATGATGATGTACTTATTCTTTATTTTATCAGCTTCCAGAATATTACAGAGAAAGAGAGAATTGACCCACTCTGTATACCAGATGGTGAACAATAAACTACCCCCTGGTTAACAGTGATATATTTGTATTTTGTATTCAAATAGATGACTGGAAATTGGAATAAGCTATTAACAATAAGCTCCTTGTTGGCATGTCATATTTTTAAAGCCAGGAAAGTGCAATACATACCCTATTGCACTTTCCTGGCTGCAGTTAATCTATAATATAAAAATGAATCCCTAAATAAGCGCAAATCTCGAGAGCAGCTGAACCGATTTCACATTTTTTTTTTTTGTTGTATTTGTTATTGTCAGAAGGTCGGTAGTAGGTCGGTACTGGGTAGGTAGTAGGTATGTAGTAGGTGCATTGCAACGCATGCCGGGAACAGCTAGTTATTAATAAATACACTGCTTTATAATTTTATTGTAATTAAAATGATGTGGCTACACAGTCTCACATATAGTATTGCTTATGTTACTACTGCTTACTAGATAAAACTCTTAGGTATACCATAATTCTCGCCAGGATAGAAACACCAGGAAATGTGAAAAAAGTTTGGAAAACAACTTGTCACATTTAAGTGTAGCGAAAAGCTCTTAAAATGCAAGTAATTCCAAGCGGTAAGGAGCTCTAGGAAAAACAGAACTCTTAAGAGTGGCATAGTCCTAGCAGTAACAGAGTAGACATTTGCTGATGGTTCAAAAGCGTATTATGGCCTGTGGTTCATACTGTAGCTTTAGAAAACTAGTTCTGATGTTGGTTTTGTTTCAGTGTTTTACCTAGCGTCGTGGGGCGCCTGGGACAGGCAGAATGGCCGTGTTGGCAACGTCGTAGAGCGAGAGCCATCTGTTGTTGGCGGCCGGAACTGCGGGCGCCGCCTAGCTAGCCGTGACGTCAGCATCGGAACACCGCTGCACGTGGTGGGGAGGAGACGGACTGGTCGCGGTATGCTCGACGCGCCCGACCTCTTGTCCGTGAATTCATGGTATGCGCCCTAGTGACGTAATGGCCGCCCGTCCAAACTACCTACAGCTACGCAATACTCGTAACATACCTACCTACATACCGCACGCAAAATACGCGCTTTGACGTGGAGTTGCGGACACCAGCCCGTTATACAATACTCGTAACATAACCTGTGATGCAACTTTTCCTGGCTTAAGACAGGAAAAAATACCTACCTTAGGTGTTGCGAGACGAGTCTAAATGTAAATTTGATTTGACAACAAAGAAAATGAAAAAGTAATCCAAACCATTGGGTAGGTATTTTTGGCGCATTTAAAAAGTTCATGACAATTTTATGTACAGTTAAAAATCTGTAATCACCGATTAAATTTACACTGATTGAATTTCTCTACTTACCTAAATTAATCTTAACAACTGTTCAAAATGGGATCCATTTACGGCCACGCATGCCGCCGCTCGTTTTCGTAGGTTGATTCGCACTCGGGAATCTAACTTCTGCATACATCCTACGAGCGTCATTCAGGTTATCACCCGCGATGGCGTAAAGCCGTACCACTTTGATCCACTGTTCAATTGTGTAAGACTGTAAGACAGATCTTAGTACATACAATTTACGCCCGAGAAACCAGCGGAGCGGCGCGCGACCCTATGACGAGACTTTATTTTTAGGTCATACATTTGGACAGTTTGTCGATTTTGTAGTGTGGCTGCAACAAGACAACCTTACTCAAAGACACGCACTTTCTGACGTTAACAGACCTGCACTGGTGTCACTCAATTCGGAAAATGAAATGGATATTTCGGAGGCTGTGATTCCTTAACCACCTCCACAGGCCTCCACTGCCACCATCACAGGAACAACTATTGCCCCGTCTAGTCCAAGTTCTAATAAAACATACCTACTCAAAATTATTAGCTCATCTGAAACGACAATCCCAACGGCATAAACCGAAGAAATTCAAGTTGTTTTCCTGCCAAAATGTCGAAGCTTTCTTAAATGTGCTCGCGATGAAATTTATCTCGTGACAAAAGTAAGTACTAGCTTACATAACAATTTTGTAGTGGTAGTGACTTAGTTGCCAATAACAGCGTTTCTTATTTCGAGTCTTACTTGAAGTAAGACTCTAAAAGAAGTAAGTTATTCCTTTTTGTTACAGGTTGTGTTGGTTTTTGAAGTTCATGGGGCCTCTCGTAGCAATGAGCTTCTTAATCTAACGATTAACGGTTGTTGCTGTTGATATCAAGATCCACTCGTATCGTGCCCGCGCGTACGACGAGAGCAATACGAGCATGAACATTTTCAAATAAGTCCGCATACGAAGCAGTGTTCCAGCGAATCGTAGGTGCTTGTGGCTTATCATTACGATAGTCGTAGCGTACTGGCTTAAAAACACAAGCGTAAAAAGTTAACTTTTTCATTGTTTTCTTTAAAAAACATCTGAATTAAACTCAATTTCAATTTCTTATGACTTTTAACTTTCAATATGACTGAAAAAATTATGAAAAGAATGTGCGGCCCGCAGTGTACCGCACATTGTCCTATGTGGCCCTTCACCAGAAAAGTGTGACGTCCACTGGTTTACACCCTGCATAGAAAAGAATCTAATGAAAAGCCAAAATGTCTCCATTCATTGCACCCGTGCGTGGCAGGGGTGGGTCGCTAGTAGGAAGAAACAGAAATAACAAAAGTGTCGGCTTGCTATTATTTTATTCAACAGCTATTAGTTTTCTAATTTACAATTATTTATTTTTATTATTATCTATTTTACATGATTCTGTCTAGGTCAGAACAGCTATAAATAATTAAAAAACGAGCATTTCGTCAAAATCATAAAAATAAAAAAGCGTGAGACGAATTTGGCACTCAGTAGTGAAACATATAAAAAAATTCAATAAATAGTCAATATCCATTGATTAAAAAAATACATCACATTAATAAATTTTGGTTTAATCCTGCTTTTGTGCCTTCGGTGGGATTTGTGCTTGCGGTGGAACTTGGTTTTGAGTTTGTGCAGCTTGTGCTGGAGCCTGAGGAGCCTGTCCTTGGACTGCCTGAGCCTGTCCTTGGGCAGGTTGAGTCTGACCTTGAGTAGACTGCGCTTGCTGCACCGGAGGAACTTGACCCTGATTTACATTAGCCTGTGAAGGCGCTAGCCCTTGTGGTTGCTCTCGGGGTCGGGTTTGGACTTGGGCTGGAGGCTGCTGACCTTGAGGAGGTTGTTGGTATTGACCTTGTGGAGGTTGTTGCTGTTGACCTTGTGGAGGTTGTTGCTGTTGACCTTGAGGTGGCTGTTGGTATTGACCTAGAGGCGGCTGTTGGTATTGACCTTGAGGCGGCTGTTGGTATTGACCTTGAGGCGGCTGTTGGAATTGACCTTGAGGGGGCTGCTGATATTGACCTTGGGGTGGTTGTTGGAATTGACCTTGCTGGTATTGCTGTGGAGGCTGCTGGTAATGTGGCACCTGTCCCGGAGGCATTTGACCTTGTGGTACCTGACCAGGTGGGTATTGCTGATATTGTTGTTGGCCGTGGTAAGGCTGTTGTTGCGGGTGCAGCATTTGTTGTTGGTAAGCTTGCTGGTGTTGGTAAGCACGGAACTGCTGTACAGCTTGGTGAATTTGATGCTGTGCACCAGGGATGGGCTGGCCATGAGCATCAACCTGCAGCAGAATACAATAATTAATAGTATATTCATAAGGAAAGGGAAGCCTTTTCCCTGCAATGGGATAACAATAAACGAGAAATCTATTATTTAGCCTAAATAATAGAAACAAAGAACTCTAATATAAACACGTGAATAATGAAGACTGAACCTGTTAGATTTTCACTTTTGTCCTTGTTCACGATTGACTGTTACAACACACTGAATATTTATTAATTCAATACTTATTAATCACTCGTACAAACTTATATTAAACAATTTAATACCTCAGAAATATTTGTACTGCATTACCTCAAGCCAATTTCACATTTACATCTTGAATGGCTTTGTTTTGTTTTTCCAATAGTTTCGAAATCGTTACATGTATAATTGTTCCCTGCGCAATAATGTTTGGGTCCGTGTTTGTTTGGTTGGTGATTAGCTACTAGATACATTTTTTTTATGATCGCTTACCTTATATTTGTTATTTTTAACTATGAACGTAGATTTGTGTGCGCTCATAATATGTTATTTAAATTTAATTTCTCGGTTAGTGTATTATTGTAAATTGATAAGGAATAATAAATTTCTTAAACCACCATAATAATAACACATTTATACAACCTAAGAAGTGAACCTGCCCAGGAAGGCTAATAGTTATATTTATAAGGATAAAGAGCAAGACAGTTAGACGACACTAGTCCCATTGTGGGTAGACAAGGTGCAATCACGTCAGAGCATTTCGTATTTGTGAAACCACTTTCAACAGGACTGACATAATCTGTTCGGTTTGCTATGTCAATCTGTAGGAAAGCATGGATTCATCTGTTTGAGTGACATTATCAGGAGTGCGCTGTTTATTTTTATTTGTTGTGATTATTGTTACCACAAGATCGTGGCGATAGTTTCAACTATGAACACGCGCAGAAGAACCATGCTGCACTGTAATTAATTTTCGTCACCATTTTTATATTTATAGCTGATAGCCGATTTACATT
Organism: Noctua janthina; assembly: GCA_963576755.1. NCBI lineage: Eukaryota > Metazoa > Arthropoda > Insecta > Lepidoptera > Noctuidae > Noctua > Noctua janthina. Next base: position 12,720,685 of record OY755050.1, on the reverse strand, counting down.
ATTCGAGGACAGTGGCGAGCAGCGACTACAAGTACAGTAGCGAGTAGCTAAACAGTGAGTGTTTTCTCGCTACTGTCCGATGGCTTTACACCACTTTCTTTATCTACTTCGCTAAACAAATTACCAACGTCAAATCAGGCTTTAGTCTAGTCCCCAGGGTGAGTTACAAGAGTCGAGGCAAACGCACAGTAAAGTGTAGAGTAAAAAGAGGCCTATATCCAGCAGTTGGTTAAATCGGGAAAAATATACGTACCAAACCACGCTGCTGAAGATATTTGATTTCCTCAAGTCTAATTCTCTCGTATTCGTCATATTCAGATTGAGTATAAATCTGATTTTCTTCAAGTGTCTTCCATCCTGAAAAAATAAGAAAACAATTGTATTACATACACAATATTATTACGTGGCGAAAATCGGAACTAACTACGTCATCTTGTTTTTTTTATTCAACACAAATTCAAGAAAAATTTTCTCAATGCTTGCCAAAAACGGGTGTTGTGTCATTCAACCGCCATTAAATAGATGCTTTTTTATAGCACTGTAATTTGTATTTATATAACTCCCAGCTTTGATTGAAAAATAAACAACAGAAGGAATAGACTCATTAAATTGTTGTTTTCAGTCATTTTTATTGTGTTTATGATAGCAACGGATGATTGAAATTTAACTAAGCAATTTAGAAAAAGGTTTGTACAAGCAAAAATAGTTCTTAAATGAATACAAACTAACCTTCATCTTGGTTAAACTCTGCCTTTTGAGTCTCTGTCATAAATTCGTTAAAATCGATCAAACCGTCGCGGTTTTTGTCATTTTCCTTGAAGACATGTTCGCGCATCCTTTCCATCTCCTCAGCCCTCTCATGCAAGTCCTTGTTTGGACCTCCTGGTCCGTACAACTTGTCCAACTCCTTGATGAACAAAGCCTTTACTTCATCTGCGTCCCAAACGCCGTTGCCATCAACATCTATTAAAAACATCATAATATTTTGACTCGTTAGTGACTATTAATTTGTTGACGGTAGAAATGTAATCTTCAAATGATCTTAGATTAAAAGACGATGAGAAGTTACTTAGTTGGACTATTAGATAATAAAATTTCATTGAAATTAGAAGTTAATGGATTTGATTTACATGAACATTTTAATTGAATATTCTGTACTGCACAAGGCATGCCATTAATAAAATGAACTTCTAATGCTGACTGTTTTTTATAAGTACTTTTCAGTTTGGAAGATTATGGATAATCACACACACTTCAATTTTTCACAAATTAAATAGCACCGTTTAACGATGAGATTATTAACAGTTAGTGTGAAAGATGCTGTCTATTCTGTGTTTTATAACTGTTTTTTTAATACATTCCAAGTGAAGATACAAGCACTATCTAAATGCAAAAGGTGCTATTAAGATAGGCAAAATACACACACAATCGCAAAAATTAAATAATAGCAATCAATTCTAGGGAATACTTAACTGCAGTAGGTGCATATAAAACCATGCACAATTACATACCGTGTCAACTAACATAACGAAGACATAATTATTGATTAAGACTACAGACTTGAATCATTAACCAAATAAAATTGTAAATTGATTCATTGAAACAAAAGCAATAACACATGCCAACAAAAAGACAAAACAATAATGTTAGATATACAACATAACATGCGGGATTGTAAAATCCAAATTAGCGTGCGTAAAACCTTCGTGAACTCGTTCTTTCATTGTTTACGAGTTACCTACCTATAAAACCTACTTACTAATTCTTGTTCTAAGTTATACTTGACTTGCACGCTATGGATCTTACCATGCATCATGAAAAACACCTTTGGGTTGAAATCTTTTGTATCCATTTTGTCGGCGTTTTTCCATATCTCTAACAACTGATCCTTTGTCGCGGGGTGGTGAAGCTGTTACAAATAATTGGCGATTAATAAGTAATGTTGTAATACACCACTCACCATGCATCATGAAGAATGCTTTGGGGTCAAATTGTTGTTGTTCCATATGATCCTGTTTCTCCCATACTTCTTCCAGTTGTTGTTTAGAACCGGGATGGTGAAGCTGTTTTATCAAGGGCATTTTTAAATTTAATTTTGAGATTTAAAAAAAGTAATGCAAGAAATAATTGAACGTTGAAAACAATATCAAAATTGCACGTGAAGGATTTAGAGGCCTTATCGCTTCGCTAGTCATAATAACGGACGTGTTTTGAATTCGTTTCATCAACATGTGACGTTAAGGGGAATTCACATTATTAATTTACATTTCATTTTCCTCATCGAGACGTCATCAGCAACAGTTCTCATCAACATGGAAGAGGTAATGAATTCTGCTGAAGGCAGTGGTACTTACCGGTTTGTGGTGTTTGATAGCTTCTTCCTCTTGTTTATGTTTCTCAATGTATTCCTTCTTCTGCTCTTCTTCCATGCCTTCTACTTTCTGATGTTCTTCGAATTTCTTTTGCATTTCATATTCCTGAAAATCGATTTATATTGTAACTACAAAAAGGCAATAAGGAAAACCATTTAAGTGTATGTGATCATAAAATATTTGAAACAATATAAAAGTCATACTTAGAAAAGGATTCAAGGTTATGTGAAGCTGTATTTTGTAAGGCTGTATTATGTAGCGACTGTATAGGTATAAAGTATCTATTGTACATGCGAGGACAGATACGTCGCCTTAAAGTGATAGGAGTACATTGATACAATATGGCATTAGCCTTACTAACACGTCAGCTAAAGTCAGGTAGATGAGGCCATTCATCACATAATAATTATCTAAGAAATAGTAACAATTACCTTAAATTCTTCTTTCCTCTTCTTATCAGCAGCCTCTAAGTCGGCAGTCGTCTTCTTGATAAGTTTCTTTAAATCTTCAATCTCGAATGTGTGAGGGTTGTTATGATCTAAATGTTCATTTGTTGCGCCCTTGCCCTCTTCATGCTGTTCCAAGTTATTTGTCAACTCAAATTGCTGTAGGTAAAAAGGAAGATTTCAGAATAAATACACAAGTTTGTTTTAAACATCTACACGGGAAAAGTCGCATTGTAAACATCACTTACCTTAGTTGCCAAATGACGAAGTCTGTCTAACTCACGACGTTTAATTTCATCCAATTTCGTCCTTACATTATGGTTGACAAAATCCAATTGTTCGGCAATTTTTCCAGACTGCAATGTAACAATTAAAAAGAATAACCAATGTTTTTTTAAAAAAATGGCTATGCGTTGCAACATTGTGAAGAATTACTGACTACCAATAGGGTGAAACAATACACTTTAAAATGAAAATAGTGCAAGGGTTGCCATGGTTACTGGCAGGCAACAAACCATCACTGCTCAGGTCATAAGCATTATTTAGAGCTATAATGGCTTTCAAGTAACATACAGGCTAAATACCTATTGCACCACCTTTGAATAATTGACGGTAAATTTACTTGGCAGGCAATTTGATACAAATTCTGTTCCAATTTTGAATTTATTCAGTGAGTAGCTATTCGGGCATTGTCAAACAGTCCCTTAGACTAATGAGTTCAAATGGAAGAATTTCTAAACAAGAGCAATGCAAACTGAGACGAGTACTCATTAGATGAGGACTCATGGCAATAGACATCTGTATGTGTTCAAGCAGCTCATTATTGACTATGACAGATCATGTTACTTAAAGTAAAACACTGCCCATTGATTTTTATGCAGTCAATGGTGTTCCATACTAGTACCATAGGTCATCTCTACTAATTATGTATAAATAACTAGCTGTGACCTGAGCTACAGAGTATACCAGAATGTATACTGAAACCAGGCCGAGAACAAACGTATGCATAATCTAATTGAATGCAGCGGTGTAGATCTACGTGAGATACAACGGAAATTATACTAAGTCTATGATTGCACATGATTGCAGAATTCAACCAGTGTATATTGGATAAATGGTTCTCGAATGCACTAACAGGCAGGCAAAGTGACTGCATTGTGATTCATGACGTACAGATGATAAAAATATCATCTCACCCTAACGTCCTCTTCATCGGCTTTTTCCAAGCGTTCTCTAAAGTCAGGATCACTTTCCAAGGCTTGAACCACCTCCTTTAGGTATCTGTGGTATTCCATGTACTCCTCCTGTGGACAAAAATAATCTTAATATATAAAAATCACGAGTACATGCTTATCTCCGAAACCACCTAACCGATTTCCGTGAAATTTTGTATAATTATGTGTAGGAGGCGCTGTTATTCGTAAGTGCATAGCCGTGCGAAGTCGGGGCGGGTCGCTAGTGACATTTATATGTTACTAGCTGTTGCCCGAGACTTCGTTCGCGTAATCTATTATTAAATTAAAAGAAGGAAATTAGGTTTATCTATCAACATTGAACGCGTATACAACGTTGCGTGTCCGTGCTATTAACCGTTGAGGAGGCAATCCTGGCTGCAGGATTATGTCATGTCTGTCATGAAAATAAATTGTCAACAGAACCAAAGGTGTGTACCAAATTACAGCTCAATCGGTTGGGGAGAACTAGTTTGAAATTCAGTTGCAAGAATTGACCAATACTAACAGACAAACTAACAAGGCAAGTTAAATAAAAGCTATAACAAGTAACATTTACCTAAAACTATCAAAAAACCCGACTATAAATTGTATTATGTACCTATAAATATATATTTCTAATCTCCTTTTAATTTCCTTCATTTTGATATCCTACTCGATAGATTTGGTTGAAAAAAAATATTAACGAGTTACAATTTAGCGACAAAAATTCATCACTGTGTTTTTTTTTAAACACTGTCTAAGGACACTTGGGTTTTAGAGACGAATCTAATGATACCTTAATCGTCAAAATCCATCCAGCCATTTGAAATATACGAGGTAATAAAGAAATTTACAAAGAAAAATACAAGACGAAAAACATAACCCTTCCTTAGCAGTCGAGTAAAAAGAAAGTACGCGAACACAAGATCGTACTACCGGGATAAAAAGTATCATATGTGTAAATCCAGGTTATAAACTATCCGTGTGCTAAATTTCATCTAAATCCGGACAGTAGTTTTCACGTGAAAGAGTAACAAACATCCATCCATCCTAACAAACTTTCGCATTGTATAATAGTAGGAAGTAGGATATTATATCTTTACATAGTATACAACAAAGTCGCTCCCATTGTCTGTACGCTTAGATCTTTTAGGACAAATAAGGGATCCGCTGGAAGCGAGACGCACGGGACCGGTCCATGTGGGGACACTTGGGCCCATATAATAGGTGAAAAGCCTATTGGCATAAACCAGCACAGATCTGGACTCTAGGCTACTGATACATGACCAGAACCTCATGCTCAGCAGGAGACAAACAGATAAGTTACAATCAACTGTAGAATATATTTTAGTTATAGTTTACTTATAAGTACTAATAATTAGTATGAGAAATAATACTACTGCGCTTAAATGTACACTTTTTTGTAATACTTTTTAAATAAATTATTCTTATTCTTACAGGGTATAGTAGGATATAAATGGTTCTTGGCTCGAAATATGCCCCAGGGCCTGCCATTTTACATGAAAATAAAAGTTACAGACATATTTTTTTGCCTTCATAGTCGGATGTTTATACGATATCTTTAAAAATACATCATAACAACACGCCTGTAATCCCCGAAGGGTTAGGCAGATGTGTAGTCAGTCAGGCTGTCTTTAAACATAATTATGTATATTTTAATTATTATTCGCACATGCATTTGTTCATACAGTATGGTATTATAAACTATGCTGAGGCAAAACACAGTTCTAATATTATCTTTGTAAAGTTACTCGCAAAAGCCAGTTAAAGTGGCAATGCATACAAAAGTTCTTATCGAGTTGAGCAGGATTTTTAATATTTTATACGCAAACCCTGCATAGGGAACATAGCTGTTTTTGACATGGAAAGAAAAATTCAAGTGCGAGCAGGGTTTGAACCTGCGACCTTCCGATTCAGTACACCGGATGTCTTAACCAACTAGACCATCGCACCCCGCTCACAGATCCCGAAATTTTCGTTCCATTAATAACGTCTTACGGTGACGTTAGCGCCATCTATTTAAGAAAGTATCGAACTAACTTAGCAGGATATTTGCATGAGTAAAATGAGTACAACCCCAAATGGAAGCAAACAATACATTGCATTGTTCAATTTGTCATAACATTATTGCTGCATACTTCCTATGTGTATTGTTGACACAAGATTGTTTTTGTTAAGACAGACAGATAGACATTTGTCACCCATCTTTTTTTTAATTCTCATGCCAAGAGATTACTGGCTATTTAAGTCACCAAATCACAGTAAAGATATGATGGTGTGTTACTTAGTAGATTTTATATATATGACATTACCTAATTAGGTAAGAGGCTTTGATAAAAAACTTTTTTGCAAATAAAATAAACAACTTAAAAAAATCACTAATAAGTGGAAAATAACTTTACTTTCGGAAGTTGGTGGCAAAAAAGTCAATGAAACAAAAAGTCAAAAAGTTTTTTTTAACCGTTTTAGCTGTGGACACACATCCATTCTTGTCAAGTATATTTTTTTTGTAATTAGTAGATATTAGCACATCACCCACAAACACGAAAAAGAAAAATTGCTTAATATTATAGAGGACTAGCTTATGCCCGCGGCTTCGCCCGCGTGGATTTTGATAATTGTACCACGGGAATGATCCCGTGAACTTTTATCCCGATAGTACGAAAAAATTGAAAAAGTATCCTATGTGTTAACCCAGATTATAAACTATCTGTGTGCTAAATTTCATCCAAATCCGTTCAGTAGTTTTTGCGAGAAAGAGTAACAAACATCTACCCATCCATCCTCACAAACTTACAGATTTTATAATATTAGAAAGATAACTCATAAAGTACCTAAATAATAGCAAAGTTAATAAAATTTATATGGGACCACCAAGCACGCTTCCTCTACCAAATGAAAAAAGAATCACAAATCAGTCCTGTAATCAAGGAGCAATCGCTGAAAATACATGGAAATAAAAAGTTTCTAGTGGAATACAATGACGTAACCTCCTCTTACTCCTACTTTTGTACAATAAAAACTAAAAAAAAAAGTAAAGCTGCTCAGCACATATTTACTTTATCACAAAATCATTACCATCTTGAAAAAAACAATATATTCTAATAGTAGTAAGGGATCATAAACTTTTGTGCAAAGTGGCATATGACCATGGCTATCCTCTGAACATGACTATGAATATTTATGAAATACTTTAAATTTATATTAATATATAATGTGTAAGTTGTTTATTTAATAAACAATAAATATTGAATGGCTTGTAGGTACACAATTTCAGACGAAAATATTTTTCAGTAATGGGGTTTTAGTTTTTAAACTTATTTTTTTTAAGTCGGTTAAAAACAAGGGTTGCTTAGCCTCTAAGCTGCTCCATATTATTAAGTGCTACAATAAAAGGAAGACACATTTCAAAAATAAATACTGCAGTATGAACAACAATTGTCTTAATATTTAATATATATGAAACATACATAGCTTCCTATATGATTTTCAACAGGTGCATTGTCTTACATCAAGGATACAGCAGAGCCTATAGCTTTTTTATGTAGAAGGTCAACTGGTTCTATTTTTAAACACATGAAACTTTTCTGTGAGGCTTTTTCTTATCTATATTATAATGTAAAATAAAGATAGCTGATTGGTGGTTTCTTGCATGAAAGGACCAAAGGTACTTACCAAGTCATCCTTGACTTCACTGTCCTGCTCATTGGATTTATTTGGAGTCACAGGCGGTGCATATGAGCAGTGGAGTACCACCAGCAGAAAAAAAAAAATTGTAAACAACTTCATTGTTCCTAAAACAAAATCATTATCTTGCTAATTAATCTGCATATTATCTTAGCACTTACACACGTTAACAGGTAATTGGGCAACTGTGAACACCAATAACAAATGGTTATAATTATGATTATGATTCACAATAACTTCTAGATCTTGAACAAACTATAATTTATCTTAGTTGATTATAAATGATTAATTAAGTCACTATTTCGATTAACAGTGAAAGTTACATGTTTTTTGAATGGTAATATCCCCACAAATCAATAAATCTAGTTCAGCCATTTGCTTTCATTTTCCAGCTCTCTTTTAAAAATATTTTTTTCATACATTTGACCAATTACGTTTGTTTGAAAAGATTTAAGATTAAACATTAAGAGTAATTTATTTAATACAATGGACAGATTGGACTAGAAAAAATAATAAAAATTGTGATAAGTAGTGGAAAATTTGATTTAGCGCCTATAAATTTTATAATGTAACTTACCAATTTACGATCAATAGTATAATCAAATTCACATGAAATACACAATGTTACGGAAATAAGATAGGAGGTTTCGTCAACGTTATTGCATTGTTGAAATGATTGAAATAAACTCATTGACGAATGACGTGTCCCAAACTCCCAATCATTGCTTGTGCTTGCAAGAAAACAATGATGGACGCACGCAACTAATTCCTACTGCAGTAAACTCTATTAGTCGATTTTCAAAAGTTGCTTACAGGTGATCCGACTTATTGGCTTTTCAAATATTTATAAAGAGTCAAAGTACTTATTGATAATACAATCAAAAAAAAAGAACAATTTTTCAAAGAAACGTCTGCTTTGCATTTATTATTTATAGGATTGATATAAAAATACAAATAAAACGGCATTTTTCTTAGATCAAACAAATACATGGTAACCAGTGGTGTCGTGTCGCAGTGACACGTCGTCTGCTGCTGCTGTTTGCGGTCGGCTACGAACTCGTACCTTTAGGATTTGAGCTTTGGAACCGTTTTATTTTGCCCGTCCTGCCACCCTATTTTTACGCCACTGGTCTTAGAGTTCAATATAAATGATTGTTAAAGCGGTTAACAATAATAATAACGGACGCTAAACGCACTTATTTTCGAAACGTTACATTTCAATAATCAATTTGAGTCCTGCCTAATAAGAATAGTATGAATGATGTGGTATCGAATCGTGAATGGAATTTTATATCTTTTCTGTGGTTTGTTGGATTTGACATGTAGAAGGCGCCTGCGGACAATGTTTGACGTACGATGAAATTCAGCCTCCTATTTACCGTTTGTTTACATTTTTTGAGACGCCGTTGTCAACCAACACAATTTAATCAAACATTGGGGATTGCTGTATGAAACCGGACCAATAACATTACGCCCTTGTTTCAAAAAGGAACTATTACGTATTTATAACTTTTAGATCTGTTTAGTTAATACAAGATGAGAACTGTTCCAAAGTGGGTAAACAAAATACACGAAGCCGACAAAGTAGAGTTTTCCAGGTAAAGCTTCTCTGGATCACAAAAAAGCATGCTTATTGAGATACAGCACTATTGATTTAAATATAATTGGCTATAATCTCTAACCAGTTTTTTAATATTACATTTCTTTCCTGAAGTAACATCTATTTGAGTATGCAGTTGTTTATTGAACAAAGTGATCATGTATTTAAATATCTACGCTAATTACAAGAACTACAACTACAGCTCTCGTAATTATGAATAGAATATGGGTATTTCTACAGCCTACCAACTACCAAGGCATAAATACTAAGAATTAACATGTTCTGTATTTAAACAGCATGGAATAATATATGAATTCCAGTAATAGCTCTCTTTAATGAATCAGAGTGAAGCAATCCTTTACCTTAACTGAAGAACTTAATTTGTCAAAGCATTTACAGTTTTGCCATTCATTCTACCATGTGTCAATCATGAATTTTTATTATTTTGAATGAACCTTTTGTTACTAAACTGGTCAAAACAACCTTGCAAGAGTTATAAGTGTTTAAGAAAAATTAATATCTCACTGCCACATAATAAACAATTCAACATTGTTCAGTCATGTGCTATGCCTGTCTTATTTTATACCAATACAAGAAAAGAACTGATCTCCCATTCAGTCACTATATTTTTATAACAATAAATTTTCAGTGTGCACACAATATGCTTCAGTCCAGACGGCAGTCAACTGGTGGTAGGTGCAGGCGAGAAGGTCATGGTCTACGACCCTAGAGATGGAGCCCTGGTTCAGTTACTCCAGGCTCACAAGGGGGCAGTCCATGCAGTGGCATACTGCGGAGATGGCAAGAAGTTTGCCAGCGGGAGTGCAGATAAAAATGTAATCATTTGGACTTCTAAAATGGAAGGAATATTAAAATATTCGTAAGTTGATAATCAAATTATGTGGCTGATCTTATATTTATAGTATGATGTTAATATGGCATAAAGAAAGTCTATCTAAGTTACTATAAACCTAAATGCTGAGCATAACAATTAACAATACGCCAATCACATTTTTCATTTACAATGTTTTTTTCTTGTTTTGAACAGCCACAGTGAAGCAATTCAGTGTCTAGCATACAATCCAGTGACATTCCACCTGGCATCATGTGCTCTCACTGATTTTGCATTCTGGTCTATGGATGTCAAAGCAGTGCAGAAGTATCGTGTGCCAGGACGAATTACAAGTTGCGCTTGGTCTACAAACGGCCTGTACTTAGCAATAGGTCTGGCCATTGGAGCAGTTTCCATAAGGGATAAAGTAAGTCCGGACATTTTATATAAGTACTGGCTAATACTAGTCTTGTGTATGTAGTTGTAAGTTGAGCTAAAGGCAGGATGCTGTTTTCTACACTCAATTTGAATGAATAAATAAAATCACTGACCTTAACTCTTACCCCAGCTAAGAATAAATCGGTTAGCAAGCCCTATTCATACAATACTACATAAAGAAGTTGTAAGAAATGTGATGCTGGCCTTGATAATAACAACAATACATAATAATTATAATCAAGTTGTCAACTAGCCCTATACCTACCTCTCGCTGTTGTTGGGTGCGTAAGTTTTTGATGAGAAAACTACTCTGTCTTGCGTCCTATTTTTACCTGACTTCTAAAGAAGGGTTTCTTTGTTTGTCTGTATTTAGACGAGTGACTTTAAATTAAAGTTTTAAGTGACAAAAATAATTAATTTACGTTATAGTATTACTAAGTGTGCGACTGACTGCGAGTGACGAGAAATCAACAGAACAGCAACTTGCAAACATTAATTTAAGTTACTTAAAATACAAAATGAGAAGCTTAATAAAATTTGAGTGGCCTAATTTTTTTGTGTGAGTGTCAACGTCCTGCATTTTTTTAAATATTTATTTAATTTAGTGAAAATAAATTCAAATTAAAGGTGTCTACAATATTGAAAATGGCCTACTGAAATACTAAGTGAGCGACAAACAGTGGGCGGATACAAATATACAAATGTTTAAAACAGCGACTTGAAAATACAAATTTGAGTTACTAGTAATATGATCAGTTTGATAATTCAAGGACTCTAAAAAAAACCTAAAACAAGGTTATTAACCACTAGATTGTAGATAAGGCGTAGTCGAAGTAGCTCCGCTGCTGGGTCTCCTATTTCTGTTTGCAGGGTTTAAAGTAACCTAACACGACGGGGATTCCGGAGTTTTAGTTCGCTCACTTCGCTCGCTCAAAAGACCCCGCCATCCCCTTCGAACCTAACCTGTCCGAGTCGGGGTGCCACAAGTCTCTCTCAGCCTTCGCTCGCTCTTACTTCCTATATTCTCCTTGCCGCAATGACCGGATAAATAGTTACTTACTTGATACAATAGTCGCCCATTCAGTATATTAGTCGCCAATTAAATTTTTTTTCGCCCGATTAAATAATTTCCCTTTGGCAAATGATTTATTTAGTTGGTCATGTAAAACCTCAATTGGAAAAATCGTCTCTATCTTAATATTGAAGTTGCCCTCTCTGTATTTCTAGTCGCTCACTTAGTAATTTAGTCGCACGGCTAGAATTTTATTATCTGAAATAGATAAATCACAACCCACTTTTAGTAAGCTAGTTCTGGATTTTATTATTAATCAATATTCGTCGTTAGTTTAATTAATTTTTCGCTTACTCAAATTCATACAGCTCAAGTTATTAAAACAGTATCTCATCATCAGTCGCATTTTTTTTTTTATTCGTTCGTTTTTTATTTCCCCTTTATTCTTTAATACCTCGTTTGTTCCAAATGGCTGGATGGATTTCGACGATTACGGTATCATCAGATTCTCTCAAAAACCCAAGTGTCCTTATGTGTTTAAAATAAACACAAAATGGCGGATTTTTGGCGCTAAATTGGAAGTCTTTAATATTTTTTTACAACCATACCTATCTAGTTGGGTATCAAAATGAATGAAATTAAAAGGAGATTACAAATACATATATATATATATATATATATGTATATATACACATATATTTGTGGGACATAATACAGTCAGATTTTTTGATAATTTTAATTAAATTTTACTTGTTAAATCACTTATTTATAGATGATGTGACCTAAATGACCCAGTTAACAAAACTTTTGTTTATTGTTCTTAATACCTTTTAAAGTGCAACAATAGATACATTAAACATAAAAATATATGATTTTTCAGCTTGGCGATGAAACATACCGCGTGACTCGGGATGCGGCTGTGTGGGCCGTTGCTTTCTCGAAGTCTGTTCTAGTAGTTACCGACTGGAATGATACCCTATCATTCTATAATCCCCAAGGTCAACAGATTTTAAAAGACAGGAATATAGGTAAAAATCTTCTGTAGTATCATGTGTTTATAGCTCTAGATATAATGGAGACCATCTGCTTGGGCCCTAAGACACAGACTTGCGTGAGTTCGATGAATACGACGTTTTGCGCCGACCCCAAGTAAAATAGTACAAAGGCTGCAAGATAATGATAACTTCTAATAAATCCTTAAAACAATTGCAGGCATATCAGCATTGTCTGTCACAATGCTTGGCGCATTGGTGCTGGTTGGCGGCGTGGGTGGTTGGGCCGTGCTGACATCAGAAGGAGTGCAGATATTGAGCACCCCGCAAGAATGGGTGTGGGCCATTGCCCCCTCACCTTCTTATAATAATTTGGTATGTTTACATTTTTACATACATAATTGGCGAAATGTTGGTGTACAGTCGAGGCGAAAATTTCAAAAACAATTTTCTCCTACTGTATTGATTAACATTTTCACGAACATAGTATTTTAGAAGCCATACCATTACGAAATATATCTTGTTTCAAAGTAGAAACCGTTATTTCATGAGACAATCGCTTTTGAATTTTTACTAAGTGTTAACATTTCATTGCTCGTGACTGTACACCTCTGTCAACTCTTCGGGGAGTACAGGCCTAATACGATGATCACAGACGTTTCGACGGTGATGATTTCATATTCCGTAAGAGACGTTGAGTGCACGTTGGATTTACGCTTAGTGTCGAAAGCACGTTCTATTTACCTTACGATTTCATTTAATTTATTTCAGTAACAATTTTTACATTGTGTTGAAAATTTACACTAAATTATAAAATTAAAAGAATAACAACATTAACAGTAACCAAAATAATTAATTGTTCTCTTTGTTTTATTACTTTAAGTCCCTATTTGAAAAATTTTGCACTATTATCTTCATCCACTTTAATTTCTACATATTGCTTTCTATTTTCTAAGTAAGACTTAAATAGACATAAGACAGGTCTTCTTATTCCAAAATATTCCATTTTTGCTAATAGTAACGCGTGATTAACCGAGTCAAAAGCGGAACTAAGATCGAGGAATTACCTGACGATTTTCAATTTGTCATTAATTCTGTCAACTACTTGCTCCATTAATGTATTAATTGCATCATTTGTTCCTACATTTTTCTGATAGCCGAATTGTCTTTGATTAAGTATTTTATTGCGATTGAGATGTCTTAGAAGTCTGAGTCTTAGAGATTATTGGTCATAAACAAATCGGTACATTTTTAACAAATCATCACATTTACATTTTTAAATATTCCTTAGAAAAAAACAATATAAAAAACATTTTGGTTTTTTAACATAGGATCCTTGGTTTCTTAACTTCCTAGCAGCTTGAAAGGTAAAATTTTAGCTATGAGACCGCCGTTTGTAACATTCTAATGGAGCTTCAATCCTGATTCTTCCCCTCAATGTATTAAAAGATTGTCTCTATTTTCTATCTATCTATTCAGATTAATAGTACCGAAGACAGTCAGCATGCATTATTTGTTATTAGCCAGACAACTGTCATTTTACGTAACATTTTTCTAATAAAACGCATAACTTACTCCAGGCTGTAGCATGTCAAGACGGCACACTGTGGTGTTATCAGATAGTGTTCAGCACAGTTCACGGTTTGTACCGCGAACGCTACGCGTACAGAGAGAACATGACAGACGTTATCATACAGCACCTCACGACGGGCAACAAGGTGCGGATCAAATGTCACGACAGGGTGCAAAAGATTGCCATATACAAACATCGGCTGGCGGTATGTATCAAAATTCATACTAATAATGTAAATTATTATAATATGTCTGTCTCGTTGGTCTAGTGGCCGCAGGCGTGACTGCTAAGCATGAAGTCCTGGGTTCGATCGCCAGGTCGTACAATGTGTTATTGGGTTTTTCAGTCAGAAATTTCTCATTAGCATCCACAGAGTCCGGATTTGTGCCTGGTTGATGGCATTAGGCTCTCCGCTATTACATGGCACTTAAACATAACTGACGAGATGTGGGTGTACTGTTAGGCACACCTCTGCCTAACCCTTGGCGATTATAAGTGGGATGTTATGTTATGATGTCATTATAATGAGCATTGGTGGCCCAGTGATAACGGCCCCGACTTATGAGTTGTAGGTCGTGGGGTCCACCCAAGTGGGCGCATTACTTTGTGTTGTAATTTATTTTATCACCAATGCTCTCAGAACGTTGAAAAAAAACATCGGAGAAAACTAGCATGTACCAGAAATTCAAAGACATGTGACACCTACCAACCCGCTCTGGCATGGTTGTTTACAGCTATTCCCTCTCATAAAGAGGAGGCCTGTGTTTCGTAGTGGGAACATTATAGGATGATTTTATGCTAAAATTAAAAATGAGAAAACAACTGTCAGTAAAAACCGTCAAAGATCTATCATGCAGTTAGTGTACATCGCGAACTCGTAAGGCAACAATATTAAACTAATGTACCAGTGATCTGATTGTCAGTTGATAAATTCTATACAACGATCACAACAGTTGACATGCGTTTGACAATTCTTTTTAGTAAATTTTTTGTTCAGTTAACCAGCACACGTATTTTGCCTAATTATAGCAAAAATTACGCAATATCGTCATCATCATTGCTCTCTAAACACAAATTCGTATGATTCATTAGCCGTATCTGTATGCGCTGCAATGTGACGTAAATATATAATTTTTTTTGGCCAGGTACCTTTGCAGGCGTACTCAGAACGACCCTCCAAAGTTTCATCACAATCAGATTAATGGTTTAGGGACACATAGAGGACATATACCTATATATAAACACTCATTTCTACCTATAGAGACCAACTTCCAACTAGCAATAGTATAGTCTGTATGGAGCAATATGTTAACTGTGCGTTACTTTTTATACCCTTTACTTAGAAATAATAACAATATGTGGTTTCCAGGTCCAGCTACCGGAACGCGTGGTGGTATACGAACAGGGTGACGTGGATGGCATGCTGTACAGGGTCCGGGAGAAACTACCGCAGAAGGCGGAGTGCTCGCTTCTAGTAGCTACCAGTGACGCTTTGCTTTTGTGTCAGGTATAACTATATTTATTTATTAAAACTTCATGTACAATAGTGGTACATAGGCGGACTTAATGCTACAAGGCATTCTCTGCCAATCAACCTTTGGGTTAAATAAGAAAACATTGTGATAGGGTACAAAATAAATGTATAAAAAGTAACTTCTTTCTCTTCGAAAATTTGTATAGGCACTTATAATGATACTAATACTTATATACAAATAAAATAAACTAATACATATTTTAAAAAATACCAAAATTAAAAACGAGAAACCTAATAATAATTACCATGACTCGACTTCTAATAGAGAGAGAGCTATTTATTCTGACTTAAATAGTGGTTACGCACTTTTCTTTTAAAAGTGAATTTGATTTCAGCTTTATTACATTACTTAACGCACTTTTCTCACTATTGCACACTGGAGCAGACCATATGAGGATGATGCCAAAATCTCGATTTTATAAATGAGTATTAAAAAACACTGTAATATTAGATACTCAGTCGTTTAAAGTATTCTTAAATTGTTTCATTTGTCTTTTCAGGACACGAAATTGTCAATAATTGGTCGACAAATACCGAAGGCATGGACAGTTCCAGCATCCATACGTTACGTGAAGGTGACTTCGCTATACTTCGAAGAAGTTTTGCTGTTGGGTCTAATGAATGGACAGGTATTTACCAACAATTTGTGCATTCGCTACAAGCTGTAAGATTGTATCTCATATGGCACCTAAATTAATCAAAATGTTTAATGTATGATTGTGGTCAATACGATGTGATATAATGCATGTTTGACTGCCCTGTCCGTCTCTTAGTTGCAAGTACGACTGCTGAGCGTGGGTTCTTCGGTTCCATTCCCAGGTCGGGTAAAGTGTTATTGGGTTTTTCAATTAATTGTTTCTTAGTAGCAGCCAGGAGTTTTGAAACCCGTGTGCCTCGGATAGCACATTTAGTTAAGTTAGTTAATGAAGGTGAAGAAAGAGGGAGAGTATCTGGGTTTGTGGAAACGCTTATGCACATAATATTCCCTGCGTCGATGCCGCCAAGTCCGGAAAAAGACAGGTCTGTTAATGTATGTATTTATCTGTCGCAGATCTGGCAAGTGGAGCCGAGTCAGGGTAGCGCTAAGATGGTGTTGCACACGCCCGCGTCGGTGCGCTGCCTGGACGTGAGCGCCTCGCGGGCCTACCTCGCGGTCGTCGACGAGTCGTCCGTCTGTAGAGTTTACAATCTATCCACCGGGGAATTGCTGTTTACGGTAGGTTTAATACGGAACTAACTTATTAGTAAGAGCCTTATCATACTAGCGGTTTGCGAACGGCTGCGGGACGGGGCCGCACCCGTTCGCAAACAGCGAAGCGAATGCGTTGCGAACACGCTACTGCTACACAGCGAGGCCGTCGCGGACGCGTGGAAAATATGCAAGTCGCATGTTTGTAGCGAGTTAACGACGTACATGCGAATACACTCAGTAACAAAATGGATTCCGACGAGGACGCGTTGCTGTTGGCTTTCTTACTTCGAAGACGCCGGAGACGAAAACGAAAGCATCGAAGAATTTGGGAAGGTCCACTATCCGCAACGGATTCGCTGCGCATGCGCGGCGTATTTGTTGCGCGCCCGTAACGTATTCGTTGCGCGCCAGCTCTGCTTTGAGGACGCTCGCAATCCGCTAGTATGATAAGGCCTTAATGGGTGATACGGCATAGCCGGGCAGAAAAACAAATATAATATGGCGCCGACAATACGATAATAAATAAAAACACTGGTAATACCAGTACAAAGGAACATTTTTAAACTGTCAAATAAAAACTAACATCGACATTAAAAAAAAACAAAATAGCATTAAACTGTTATGGAAATAAATAGAACACCATTTATAAATATTGGTCTACCAACTTAAGGTATAATTTACAATAATTCGCGTTCGGAATTAAAATTTAGTCAACGAATTTGGCGAAAGTTTTTGAAGTAGCGAGTTGGCAACATGTGTTTAGTGTTTACACCGATATAAATCTACTTCATGTAGAAAATGTTGAAAAAGAAAAATAATGTACTGTGACTAAACTACTATTGGATATGTTTGAATGAATTTTTGTATGCAGACTGGGAACGTCATGAGGTATACGCAGATGAATTTATTGTCATATTGTCGGCGCTACCCTGTATAACACTTATTTAAACATCATACATAAACTTAGCTCCAATTATCCCAAACATGGCTCAGTGATGGTAGATTCTTAACAGAGTTTGTTGAGCGCCACGATCAACGTTAAAGTTGGTTGGCTGGTTGGTCCGTGGATGGGTGACCACATATCGAGTTTCCTCCGTGCATCGGAAAGCATGTTAAGCTGTTGGTCCTGGCTGTCATTTGTTGATCTTTGGCAGTTCTTATAGGTAGTCAGTAGCCCGAAAGTCTGACAACCAGTCTTACCAAGGGGTATCGTATTACCCAGTACTAACTGGATTGTGGAGGTCAGATAGGCAGTCGCTCCATGTAAAAAACTGGCACTCAGTCGCATCCGGTTAGACTGGAAGCGACACCAACATATTATTTATGCAGATCAAGATGGTGTGTAGATTGACCTCAGAAGGTTAAGTTTCCGGTTCTAATTAATAGTTGGCTGATTTCCAGGAGGAAAACATATCCTCAGTATCATGGAACTCCTGGTGTGATGAGCTACTGAGTCTGTCTGGGGGTGGTCTGCTCTCAATAAAGGCCTGTCACTTCCCGCCTGCGACGCAACCTTTAGCTGGCTCTGTTGTAGGATTCCAGGTAATTTTTATTTTATTTTAAATATTTTTAATGTATAAAGGTCATGGTGTGTTATTACGATTAGAGTTAATATAAGGAATGAGGTTTCTAAACTTATGCACCTAATTGTGAGTGTGTGTGTATCTATGTACTTATATTTCATCAAAAATTTCTCAGTATTGAATTTTATTTATAACTTGTGTATGTAATAACAAAGTTAAAAACTGTTACATGTGGAGTTATTGAAAGATTTCTTTTCAGAATGCTACTGAGTTATTTATTGTGCTTTTGTTGGAAAACACCAGAAAGAACAACATTGTGCATTACGCACTTTAGTGTTAACAATAGGCACCTAATTATATATCACAACGACTCCGGGGGATGTATTGTGTAACATCGGCCAGGTCTGCTGCGGTTATTACTTTTTTGTTAGAAATGCGAGTACTAGTACCACATTCGTTGAAGTTAAAAAGACAGCCTGTCGGTACTAGGCATGTTTGTCTACCAAATAGAGGCATGGCCTAAATATTTTGCAAAAATAAGTGTCAAATCAATCGAACTGATATGTCAACCAATCCGCTCTGGGCCCAATCTCTCTCAGAGAATAGGTTTTTGTCCTAGTGGGACCATTATAAGCTGTTATGGTCCCAGTGAGACCATTATAAGCTGATTATGTATCGGTATTGTATTGCAAAGTTCCCTCGTTCACTTGCGGGGACCGGATAACACTACTTGCATACATCTACCTGCATGTTTCACAGTCATAACATATTAACTAAATATTTTAATTTACACTGTTAGTCAGTGTAATTAGACAAAAAATACTCAAAAGGTGGAATGAAGTTTATAGTGGTTGTGTGGAGAAGAAACTTAAAATAACATGATTTCCTGATATTTGCGAATTAATTTTTAGTCACTTCATTCATGAATGTTGTTTTCTTGAAACGTTTTTATGCTCAGTTATCTGTGAAAAAATAACAATTACCAACTAAAACAATATAAGAAATATAATATTACAAAAAAAACGAAATACAGTATGAAACTCTTTGTAACGTCTCTCGATTTAATGACAAACTCCTTAAAAAGTCGTAATTGCTTGACTTTGGTTGGTTTACCTTATTTTCTATACAGTAATACTCTATATAGTGTCATGCTCACTCTATTTAACGATATCGATACGGCATTATAAATCATTAAGTAGTACTTTCTATGTTGCCGAAGTTGATAAGAAATGCAGCTGTGGAAGTTTACTTCGACTACGAAGAACCGGAGATTCTAAGAAATTTTGTCTTCTGTTTTTGTATGATAAACTTGCACATGTTTACCGTAAAATAATATCTTTTATTTCTCTCCACTTAACGACCACTCTCTATAACGCCGAAAAATGCTCAGTCCGTTAAGTGTCGTTGTATTGAGTTTACATTGTAATTCAAGAAATGGGAAATAAATATATTTATATTTAGTTTAAATAAGCATTTAATCAAAAACAATCAACAAAATAAATTACCAGACCAAATTGGCGTTTAATGGATTCAGACTGGTCTATTACGCCACAATATAAATTCGTCGAATTTCAAGTTATTCAGAAACAACAAAAATACAAAAAGAAATTCAAAGATTAAATTAAGTAGCGAGCAACGAAATGTTTTTACACATTCTTCTCCATACTTCATAGAATTAAAAAAAAAAATCTCATGCAAATCCGATCACTATAAACTTCGCCACCTTTTTGTATAGTTAAACTCAACTTGCGATGGAAGGCCTCCCACTAGGTGGACCGATGACCTGGTGAAGGTTGCGGGGATCCGCTGGATGCGAGTCGCACGGGACCGGTCAATGTGGCGACATTTGGGAGAGGCCTATGTAGACGTCTTTCGGTTAAAATGATGATGATGATATGTTGGCGCAGCAGACCTAGCTAATAAGCTATAATGCCCAAATATTACGGGATTTCTATATCTTAACCCCTTTTTATTTTCAATGAGGTCACCCAAACGCTTTTTTTCAGTGTGTTCTGTTCTATCAGTTAGGTGAAATAAAAGTATAGGTAGTATAATACACTCGAACAAACTGCATTTTTCAGTCAATCTAACTAATAATTAGGCATGAAATCTTAACGCTGCTGACCTTGTCACCTTTAAGGTTCAAAGAAAATAATATTAATAATTTATCTATACTTAGTTTTATTGAAGCATTTATCAAGGCTTAGGCTTCAAGCTTCTCAATGATATACACATAAACTACGGCACGGTAGTCAGAAATAGTCAATGAACCACAAACAAAAAACGACTGCGGAGTGCTTTACTTTTATTATTTTTAATGAAATCTTTAGCCAAGTTTTGTTACCACATGAATTGCTGTAAGGCGACCATGATAACCATTGGCAGCATCTTATAAAAAAACCAGGTACCTGTAACCTGAGCTATTAGGTACTTGTACAGAGATTAAATCAGAGATGTTCCCTACAGCAGTAAACATTGAAACATTTTAATTGTTGATTGAATCTTCAAAAGCGCAGGGGCATGAACTCTTTGGACAAGGTATATAGGTATGGGCTGCGGGACTGCTCGAAAGGGCTGCGGGACTGTTCGAAAGAGATACCGTGGCCCTGGAACACAAAGGGCAAAGTAGGAACATGGATGGGTTTTAGTCAGTACAAGTCTGACACTCCCTTCCGCTCCGCCCAGACTGGGGGGGGGGTCATTTGATGACTTCCCATCCGAAAAAAAAAAAAAAAAAGGTATATAGGTATCCTCACACATAAATAATATCTTAAAATGATGGAAGGCTAGGGCTGCGGACCATGGTCGTGGTAATAATTTATCAGTATATAGGTACACTACGGGCGAGGTGACTACGGGCAATACCATCTTTTCGCCAAAAGTCCACCAGTGGATAGCGGCGTTAGGCTGTTGATGACACAGGTATACTGATAAAATCTTACTGCAATCAAAGCACTTCACCACAAATAGCCAGCATAAAGTTTATAGTTTTAGCGTTCATTCAAATGTAACGTTTTGTTTGACCTCCACATAAGTGTGCCGCGTTTGTTCGTCTTCAAATGAGATTTTTTTTCTAATTAAACCGATTTCAATACTATTTTTAATGGCTTAGGGAACGATATGCTAATGATATTTCCAAGATTGTAACGAAAATTGAAATTGGCTTGATTTATTTTTACTTTTTTTATTTGTCAGCGTGTTAGAGCACTTAAAATCTAGATCCTTTTAACTGTTGTGGTTAATTCGTAGATGTGATTTCTGATTTGGTTATATACTATAGATTGTTACGCTAGGTAACATAGAGATTAGCGAATTACATATATTAGGTATGTAAACCAATAGTTTAGAAAATACTACTTTGCACCGACGTCGACATAAACAATTTAATTGTGTATAGGTTTGCTCAACGGTAAGGCTAAAACTACGTATATTTTGCACTACTACGAGACTCATTTAAATGTAACAAGCGGAATTAAGACTTAATCAATGCCAGTTCGGACACAGGGTTTGTGTCCGGTTTATAAATATTGGACTCATCTCCGACTACATGGAAGTTAAACATAACTGGCGAAATGAGTGTGAACCATACACTTCCGCTTTACACTTTGGGGTATACAGGCATATTGTAATGTATGTGACCAGCTCTGGCTACGCGGAGGCGCGTCGACTGTTTCAATAATAATTAGGAAGTTGTGCGATTATTCGTGCCAACTTAAACACCTTTAAACAAGAATTGGTGCAACCGAGTTTCATCTTGTGTTCCCCGCGGGATGTGCTACAGTATATTCAGTGCGTTCACATGGGTACTAATAATGCAGACGAATTTAAATGACGGTTAAAAAATCCCTTGACAATCTTAAGCTCAAAAGAACAAGGAAGAAGTTAATGGGGATTAACATACATATCTTCAAACAGGAAAAAACCGACCTTATAACAAGCATTTCTTTATTAAAGATAAAATAATATTGGTTTTATCTAATAAAGACAATTGTATTGGTTTTCAGGGAGGACGTGTGTTTTGTCTACAAGCTAATTCTATGCAAACTATCCACGTGCCACTCTCGCATGCCGTGCATCAATACATACACCATAAGATGTTCAAGTACGTATTATTTTCTATTGTTATAAACGATACGTGAAGATAGAGGAACAGAGGGAGGGGGGGGGGATAGAGGTTTGTTTCTCTTTCACGCAAAAACTTCTGAACGGATTTTGAACCTTCACAGCAATATGACTTAAACTGGTTTTCATTCGTTTATGCTGTTTGGCAGCCTCAAGTCTGGGCATCTTCTTCAAAATGCGAAAGAAGGGCGCACAAGTATTTTCTAAAAAATTGTATTTTTAGGATTTTTTTTAATTGGTCTCGGTTCTATTAATTCTTTCCTCCTTCGGCTCGGACTTCAATCGAATGCAATGACTTCGCACGATTTTTATATCGCGTTTTGTGTAGTGTTTACCCGTTTCAACATTAAAAATGTTTGGAGGTTTTGTTTCTGCCGATTTTACAATGATTAAGGGCTTAATTTATGTGGAAAAAAAAACGGTATTGCAGTGCTATATTAAATACTAAAATGAAACAGAGTTTTTAAATACAGTACATTTATCTTTATAAGATAGTTAAAATGAAGAGCTGCCAATGAATTCGTGGCGTTGTTCGTACGAAAATCGGGAACTTCTAGTGAAGTTGGTGGCGGTGAAAAGGTTAAAAAAAGAGATTGCGAATTAAGTGAGTTTGCAAGTATGCGGAAGGTAATCTCTTCGGAAATTACCACAGCACCTATTTGAAAAATTCTTTCACCATTTGAAACATATTATTCCGGATAAACATAGACTAATTTTATTTGGGTACAACGCAGGCGAAGCCGCGCAAAGAAGCTTACCTTAATATACAACTTTAGTTTTAGTAAATGAGAAACCTGAAACACGTGTCTAGTATTTTTATTTAAAGAATCTATGTACAAAATTTTAAAACCGTATCATGAAAAATCATAAAGTTATAAGCTTGTTCTGTTTCCTGGTTGTCCGCGCAAAAACATGGTTACTACGCAGTGAGCCCGCGCGCGCGCCTCCAGCGTCGTCTTGAGCTCACTGATAATAATAATTTGGCAGTAGGTACCAAATTATTTCGATAAGTACTTAGTATCGCTCGGTATCCAACTTGTAACTTTTTTCAAATATTTTTGGGACAAAATATAACATGGTTTAAAAATGATTGGAATCGATTCAGTTACTTATTCTGAACAAATTATATTCAGGTTTCGCATATACTAAAAATAATGTTGTATAAAAAGCGCGTGTCATGTCATGGTCGCACACGGTAATCTCCGAAACCACTCACCCGATTTCAATGAAATTTTCTGAATGTATTTGGTTCTAACTTCAAGTTAGAAAGGATAGTTTTGGACTCGTTAGTTGGCGCTGTGCGAAGCAGGGTCGAATCGCTATTAAAAAGAGGAAATTTTAGTCATTACGTAAAGTGTCAGAGATGGATATTGATGATGGATGTGGTGGATGTTGTTTAGTGTGGATGTTCTCTGGCAGATAGTTTTCTACCAGTTATTTTATCTTTAGTGATAGTATTATGATTTTGATTCTAGTGAGGCGTACTCGGTGGCGTGCCTGGGTGTGACGTCCCTAGACTGGGAGCGACTCGGAGTAGCCGCTTTAGAGGAGCTAGCCTTCGAGATCGCTAGGAAAGCTTTCCAGCGAAGCGAGAACATCGTGTTCCTTAACCTCATTGATCATTTACAGGTAAACAAAGTCTAATAAAAATACTGTTTTAGAGCTGTACATCATGTATCTGATTGGTGTGGTACAGACTATCAAACTGAACGACTTTTTGTATGGGACCATCATCATAATCGTGAAAAAACAATAAACTTTCGCATACAAATTTTAAAAAGTCACGTCTATATGATATGAGATCTTGCGTTGTTCGCAATGGGGAAGACCGTTAAAAGCTAATTGTAGATGGCGCGACCATAGCTAGGTCTCAATGAGACCAATCAGGTCAAGCTATTTTGGAATATAAAACGACATTACCAGATTATCAACCAGTGACAATGCTTGCGACCAGCTATGCTAGCGCCATTTGTGATGCCAGTTCCATTGCGATGGAGGTACAGTGGAGAAAATTGATCAATTTGATAGCCTGTATCACACCATTTATAATTCTTAAAAAAAAACAAATCTCCCTTAACATTAGCTAGGAGTTAGTTCTTATAGAAGGTTAGCACAAACAAAAGTCTTTGGTATCATCATCATCTTCCGGTCCTTGTCCCATTCTACTTGGGGTCGCAACACGTTTTTTTTTTTTCAGTCTTTGGTATACAGGGTGTATTTTCCAAGTGGGCGCTGATGACAAATTCCAAAACTATGAAGAATAGCGAAAAATGCCCAAAGTAGTCTTGAGCCCAATTTTGATGAAAACTAAAACTGTAACATTAGATTTTTTAAAAATCAATATTTCTAGCCAGGAATGGAACCCGTTGATTTTGGAAAAAAACACACACTGTATTATAACACCACTCGATAGTGTCGCTAATAAGGATCCCATCAAAAACATAAATGTGAAATGAGAGCCAAGTTCAATATTATGATATATTATGCCTAGGTTGTTGACTTCAAAGACAAAAGAAGTGAGATCTAAATGGGCGCCAAGTTCAATGGTCAGTCCTGAAATTTATTTATAACAACATAAAATATTTTATAACAACTTAAAATATCATTTCTTCTTATAACTTAGGATAATAATTATATTGAAGCCTAAGGTCTGACATGGCTAGTTCTCATATACGAATTATTATTAAGTCGTAGGTACTAAAACTGTCATAGAAGAGCCCTATGTTCGATGGCTAGTTTCTACCAGCAAACCAAACTTCTGAAGAATAAAATTAAAAACGTACAGCTTTAGAACTTGCAAAGGCTATAATATGTATAATTCGTATAAGAAAATTAGCCAAATCAGACCTTAGGCTTCAATATTTTTATGTATTTTATCAAAATTGAACTCTTTCCTTTAGTAAGCCGTATGTCATTATTTCCCAGTATTTGATCCTTATTAGCGACACGATCGAATGGTGTAATAATACAGTGTGTTTTTTTTTTATCCGAAATCAATGGGTTTCATTCCTGGCCAGGAATATTGATTTTTCAAAAATCTAATGATGCAGTTTTAGTTTTCGTCAAAATCGGGTTCGAGACTTTTTTGAGTATTTTTCGCTATTCCCCATAGTTTCGAATTTGGCCATCCACGCCCACTTGAAAAATTCTCCCTGTAAATTATACAAAAAAATAAACTAATTTAATTTATTATATAAAATTTACTCAGTATTACCATATTTCTCATTATGAAACCTTGTTTTACCAACAGGAACGGTTCGAGGCTGGCGAAAAACGCGCCGTTGTTTTGGGCGAGGTACTGGCGTACCGCGGACGATACGCCGACGCCGCGCGTTCGTACCATAGCGTAGGGCGAGACGAGAGGGCACTGAACCTTTACGTTGACCTTAGGATGTTCAACAAGGCTCAAGTAAGTTTTCTGGAAGCTCAGAACATTTCATTCTCCTACCCTTATCCCAATTAATTTGGGGTCGCCGCAGCATGTCTTCTTCCATACTTCTCTTTTACTCGTCATCTCGAGATTCACCTCCTTTCTAGCCATATCACATCACACAGTCCATCCATCGTTTCTTTGGTCTTCCTCTACTCTTATAACCTTTCACATTCAAACACAGAATTCCCTCACGACATTTTCCTCATTCCTCCGCACCACACGCCCATACCGTGACAACCGGTTACCACACAACTTTTCGGTCACCGGCGCCAATTACAGACTTCTTCTTATGTACTTTTTTCTTATTTTATAATAAGAAATTAATTCAACAATGAAGCTCAAAACGAATATATGTTTTGAGAACCATTGTTGTTCTCATTTCAATAGTATGAAACTAACTACTATTACAGGTCACAAGGCAACCGTTATTACAGGTTTCCTCTGCCACCACTTTAAAACAAAAACATTTATTTATTTATTTATAGTTAATTAAAACGGTACAACACCAATTACAATAATTAACATAGAAACAGAAACCAGAACAAACGTAAAACATCCAGTTGACCAACATTCATAAAATTAAATTAAAACTAACAAAGAACTGTGTACAGTCTTGCATACATTCTCTCACAGAACACCAGACATACGCATTACCTTACTCCATTCATCCGCAAACACATCACACTCAGGGTTGGCAGTCAGAAGGGCATTAAGCGTCTTAAGAGTACGACACCGGAGCTTCAGCTCTGGCGACAGTTTTGGATGACGGTGGGGCGAACAGGTTGTGTCGGCGGCAGTGACGGTGTCCGATATATTTGTCGGGCAAAAATAGCCGGCAGAAAAGGTTGTGGAGCTCTGGGCAGTCGATTAGTCCCCGTAGGGTTTTACAGGCTACCGTGAGCTGGTCAAAACGACTTCTTACCTCTAAAGAATTAAAGCCTAACATCCCTAACAGGTAGTTGGTAAGGTACATGAAGGGAAAAAGTAACATAACCTTTGGAAAAGGCTTCTCTGAAAGGTTTCATAACAAACTGCAGCGAATTCTCTACTGCACAAAATAAATCTTCTTTAACCTCTTGCATAAGATACGAGGCAATTGAACGAGTATCAACCTCGTTTATTTCATTTTCTCAATTGTTTTATCGTAGAGGAGTATGGAAGAAGAAGACATGCTGCACCGACCCCAAATGAATTGGGATAATGGCAAGATAATGATTAATTCTGTTATCGTAGGCCTATAGGGGCACCAAATACAGAAAAAAATCAAAGAATATTCTTACTGTTTAGCATAACATCTTCTCTTTTTAAACCTCTGGATGATTGGTGCACGTCACAGAATAATGCTTTCCTGTATTCTATTAACTATTTATTTTTATTTTGCAGGAGTACGTGGGCGAGGGCGAAGGTCTAACGGCTTTGGCTCGTCGTCGGGCAGAGTGGGCGCGTCATGTGAACGAGCCGCGCGCGGCCGCTGAGATGTACCTTGCAGCAGGCGACGTGAAGCGAGCGGCCGAACTTATGGCGGAGACCGGGAAGAGAGACATGTGAGTATATTGACGATTTTTGTCGCACGTCATAACATAGGTGTGTGAGATGTTACAATACACAAGTTAGATTCTCTATGTTTTGCCGTGAAGCGTACAATAGAAGGATATAAGAATTATCATATACTTACATAGGTTTTTTTTTGCGTAAATTGTGTGCCTTAACCTGTTTCAAATAAACTGTTTTTTATTTTTTTCCTTTCTTATATTTAATCGACTTGACATAATGTTGCAGGTTAATTGAATTGGCGCGGAAACTAGACAAGGGTTCAAGCGGTTCCCTTCGCTATGTGGCTGAGGCGTTAGTGAAGGCTGGCGAACCGGCCACTGCTGCTGATGTATACCAACGTCTAGGAGACTACACGTAAGTATTTATGTATTAAACACTTTATTTTAAACCACAAAATGCAAAAAGGAGGAGCTTGTGGCTAAATAATAACAGCCGCTCGGTTCAATCTTCAGGTTAAGCCACGCTTGCCTAGGTTGGTCCGTAGATGGGTGACCACCCATTATATACCAAGTTTCCTCAGTGCCTCAGAAAGCACGTTAAACTGTTGGTCCCGGCTCTTCGTCATTTGTAGATCTTCGACAGTCGTAACAGGTAGTCAGTGCCCCAGACTCCTTACATTTCCCAATGAAGTTCTTGAAGCAACGTCAGACTTTAGAAAAAAATTAGAAAATCATTCATATGAAGTGAGACAAAGTGCACTCTTACCGTATAGTATTAGATTTATATAATACCTGGTCCATCTAACTGGAAAAACTAACATATTATACACCGTGACTTTTTAGTCGTCTTATAACGGCAGCCCACTTCAAGTATCCAATGACTACTAAACATTTATAAAAACATTAGTATATATGAGATTTTAATAATTTAAAAATAAAATTATAATTCAGTATTATGACGCATGACATAGTTAAAACACCCTGTTGCGAGCGATGATATACTGGACTTGAAAGGTCAAATTGAAAATCATTAACAGGATGTTTAATAATTTTATTCTAATATATCATTTATTTTTCTTTGTACCTATTATGGCAGGTAAAAAAAAACAAATCGCCTATTTTATGTCGGGTACATTCAGTGGACC
Organism: Noctua janthina; assembly: GCA_963576755.1. NCBI lineage: Eukaryota > Metazoa > Arthropoda > Insecta > Lepidoptera > Noctuidae > Noctua > Noctua janthina. Next base: position 12,692,056 of record OY755050.1, on the reverse strand, counting down.
ACCTTTGTAAAACGACTAAAAAGTCATGGTGTATTTAATTGAGTGTTTCAATTTAATATTAACCTGAAAATGTTTAAGAATATTTATCTATACTCGAAGACTGTTTTTCGACTGAAATATTGCTTTCTAAAAGCCTCCAGGTGGCGGATAAACAATAACGTTAGCGCACACACAAACACACACTCACGTCATATTGCTATCCAGAGATAAAAATTTGGACCATTCAGGGTTGTATTTTTCGGAAAATAACAAATCAACACATCGTATAAGCGCTGCACACAGGCATAAAATACTCTTTCTTCATCTTCAATAGTAAGTCCTGCACATACCTGTATTCTGCAAAAATAAACATAACATCACGCCAGGGTCTAATGGCGTGAGGGGTAAGGCAGAGGTATTTTTTTTCCACATTTCGTCAGTTATATTTAACACCTATGTAATGGGAGGCTAGCCTATTGCCGTCTACCGGGCTCAAATCCAGGCTCCGTGGCTGCTACTGAGAAACTCCTGATGGAAAACCCAATAACACTTTGCCCGACCGAGGATTCGAACCCAACCTCATGCTCAGCATTCAGCAATCGCGCTTGCGAACACTTGACCAACGAGGTAGTCTATAATTTTGCAAACAATAAGAAGAAAATACTCGTTACTTTTAACAGTAAAGTGGCGCAGCTGGCAGTGGCGGCGGGCGAGTGGTCGCGAGCGTTCACGCTAGCACGCGAGCACGTGGAGTGCAAGCGCGAAGTGTACCTGCCGTACGCGCACCACATGGCGCAGGAGAACAAGTTCGTTGACGCGCAGAAAGGTTAGTTGATGAATATTTTCGAATATGTTCGCAGCAAGTGCTGACAGTGGTCGCACGCGTTCACTCTAGCACTCGAGCACTTGGACTGCAAGCTCGAAGTGTACCTGCAGTACGTGCACCGCATGGCGCAGGAGAACAAGTGCGCAGAAATTTTAGTCAATGATTCTTTCTTTTTGTCCCCATTACTATCCACCTACCCTTTGTTTTTTCGGATGGGAAATCATCAAATGACCCCTCCGGTCTGGGCGAAGCGGAAAGAAGCATCCATGTTCCTTCTTAGCCCTTTGTATTCCTTTGTTTTCAGGGCCCCGGTATCTTTTTCGAACAGTTCCCAGCCCTGGCAGGCATCAGCCCTTGCGGACCACTTCCGGTGTGTTCACACCTCTTAGAGGCGCGCGTGGTACGCGAACGCGGCGTCGACACGGCTTGTCGTCATAAAACGGACAGTCGGACGGCGAGCTAGCCCATTACTTACCGTCCGCAGGACATACTGAAGAATTCAGTAGAGGTGGAAAGCCCAAAGTACGATTGAAGATGGCCAATATGGATGTATAGAAGCCTAAATCCGTCTTCTCAGTAGTCACTCGCTTTCTAGCCAATTCATCTTTCTTACAACCGGCCACCCAAACATCGTTTTGTCCGTCTATTCTACTGACTTCTAAGACACAAATGGTTCATGATCACCACTCTTAAAACTGTCATCTTAACCGGACTGGGCCCGTTCGCTCTCACGGAGAAGTTGTGTCTGAATTCTATGGAGTGATTGCTATCAGGATACCCGGTTTCGATTATGTTTTCGATAAATCATGTTTCATATTTCCTTGGCTACTTTTTTTGTTTCAGCGTACCACATGGCCGGCGAGACGACGACGGCGATGCGCGTGTTCTCGATCCTGGTCGGTAACGCGGTGGCCGAGGAGCGGTTCAGCGACGCGGGCTATCTGCATCACTTGCTCGCCATCCAGTGTCTCGAGACTGCCGCCGTTGACACTACCGACAAGTTAGTATTTCAAACACTGAGGGCAATTTCCACCACAAATCACTAAATTAATGTAGCACTTAGTATAATTTTGTCTCTGTAATTTTTAAGCCTGAAACGAAAAGAAACTGAGCGATGTTTTAAATGTGTTTAGCGACAAACATATTATTTAACAATTTGTGGTGTATGCGGGACTAACACTTATGGGGTCAATCAAAGCTCAGGAAGGTGCGGGTGCTTGCACAAGAGCGTCTAGTTTAAATGTACGTAAACGCCGATTGTATTTGCATGTCTCTCGTGAGCATTGTAGAGTGGTAATGTGCAATGACAGCTTACTTACTTGCCGCCTTATATCTGCGGACATGACACGAACGGCGAGAAGCAATGCGGAAAAACCTGTTTTTCTTTCTTGTCTTCTTTTTGGTTGTGGAGTGTTACGGTGGTGATGAAGCTCCTACCGTCGACATCAGCTTGTAATACACCCACCGTTGGTTTCGTACCAGAAGCTTCGAAAACGCACAGTGATCGACTAGCGCGCGTACACGCACTTTGATCAACTAGTGCAAATAGTCCACTACGCATACGACGTCAAACATTGCACGAGCCCGCCTCTTTTAGACTCCACAATGGGACAACACTTAACTGAACTATGGTATATGAGCTATAATTGCATCACACCTCCCACCTGCAGAGCGCGCAATCTATCGCTACGCGAGTACGCACACAACGACCGGCTGGCGCGCATCTACCACGCATACGACGCTGTACACCGGTGTGTGCACGAGCCGTTCTCGCTGTGTCAGCCAGAGGCGCTGCTCAATGCCGCGCGGTACATTCTCGCACTGTTGGACGCCGAGCCGCCGACTGGAGTTTCGATGTTGTATCCTTTGTTATATCGTATTGTATGATTCTTAATAGTAAAGATAATTTTAGGGGTGTTCCAGTCAACCTAATTCGGCATAGGACGACAAAATTGTATGTGTATTTTACCACGCCTAATATTTGCTGGATTCATGTAGATACAGTCAAACAAACCATTCAGTGTACTTGCAAATATAATATTTTATCTTTCCTTTTTCCTATTACACTTAACTTTAACTTTTAAGCCTTTAGCTTTTACTGTCAAGTATGAGTGTGATGTTAGAGATTTGACGACTGTGTACACTCACAATTTTGTTCAGAGTTGCAAGTTAGTTGCCTATTTACGAAGATATAGATATACATATAAAACAAGAGTCCTAGTTAATTGTTACAACCGTCTTTGACCTGACGTTCTGCTCATTCAAACAAAATCGCTCAATGTAGAGATTGCGCTAAAACCGAAGTTTAAGCATAGTACAATGGGGCATACCCACAGATGTGACAAAAAAAAACTAAGTAACTAAAAACTGACCTTTGAATGCATAAAATCAATCAAGAGGACAATATCACTCCTTTTTATTATTTTGACGCAAAGTTTTACGTATGACAATTAACTACCAGTTAATTCTGACACATAAATTTGCAATCCCTTTATTTGTGTCAAAAATCTGTTTATTAGAGAAAATTACTAAATACTTCTTGATTAATACGATAATTTTCTTTAATCGAAAATCCAGTTGTTTATATCTTTGTTTGTCAAAACAAGCCAAGGCGTTGAATGCGAACACGCTGGCTCGTCAAATGTTGGACAAAATATTGGGCTTGCAGATACCTCAGAAGTTTCAGGTTTGTTGATTAATTTTTCTACTGATGGATGCTCTTTATAATACTTAAACGTCGATGAGTTCGCTTTTCACGATGTTTAAATAAATATTTTTATCTCTTGGAAAACGGTTTATAAATGCTTTGTTTAGGCAAAAGCGGGATCAGTTGATAGCTATCAGTGGGGAAGGTTCCATATCACTCGATTCCTACCGGCTTCCCTTTGAAAAATGGCACAGCTGAGTATTCTATAGGCAAATAATATTATCATATTGATATGTACTCCATCTTACCTCTTACAAACATTGACCCTTCGCTACTGATAGTTATTATCTCGTCTGCTTAGCCACTTCCGAATTAGATCAAGGTCGGGTTCTGCGGGTCTAAAATGATCACTTTGGCAGGATCATGACAGGAAAACAATATGAATCACGTTACAATTCCTAAAATGGTCACAAATTGACAATTCATAATATGAACTGCATCCAATTCATATCACGCAATTCATCTGTCTGACAGTTTTGTATGGAGATTCGTAAAATGGTCCACTTAATATGGATTGCTTTGCTGTCATTTAGCAGATGCATAAGAAGAGCAAAATCTTACAATTCATTTTACAAATTTCGTAAGGAAATATTTAAAAAATGATATATTTTGGACTTTACGAAATAGACAAAGGCAAAAAATCTCTGAGACAAGAAAATATCAAAAGAGGTGACAACAAAAAAGAGTCCATTAATTTATTGAATTTACACGCAAAGTAAGGGTACCTTATTTATTTGCGTAATTCGATATTGATCTGTGATTATCAAATACTATAAGTGTGTGTTAATTAAGAGAGATGGTTAAAAAGTTCATATGTCAACGCCATTAAAACTTCTGTATTTAGCTCGCAAGTTTCCTAATTTACCCTTATAAAATCCAAGTGCTTATATAGAGTCATCGCCATTTTGACGGCAATTCTAGCCGAGGCTAAAAATCAAAAAATTGATGTTTTCAGACATCCAAGGTCCATATGTTGCGAGTGATTAACTCATCATTAAATTATGTGACGAATTATAAATTTAAATAATGATAAATTTTGATATCTAAGGTCGAAGTTTCGCGCCAATCGTGCATGTTTATATTTTTATTTTTCACATTACATCACACAGACGCGTATAGATTCGAATATGACAAATATCATTCCAAATATTAGAAACAACATGAAAATGCCCAGATCTTAGCGTAATTTAGTATTACGGGACCAATAACTCATAATATTCATTACCACTTCTCAATTTGTATTCGAAATTGACGACAATTTTTTTTTTTAATTATTGTGATGTGTAGAAGTGATTATTCCAATCGATTCTTTTTTGTAAATTTCGATCAACTCGAGTAATTAAATTGAGGAATTTAAGAAATCGATAGATGGAAATTAAAATAATTTTGTTTTAAGCGTATAATTTAAGTCACTTCTTTTTCTTTTTTTTTGACTGATCTTATTTTGCGCCTACTTATGTTGCATTCGTCAGTAGTCCCTACATTATTTTAATAGAAGGCGAACCTATTGCCAAATCCATGCCCCAGGCTTTCTGATACTAGTTTATCCTAGTAGGTATAGGTCACAAATAGAATCAGATACAAGAAATAGGTACCCATTGACGACCTTTATTAATAAGATGTTTACTCCACACTCCCTACACGTCAATTGTGTTTTATTCAGGAAAGCGTAGAGCTACTAATGCTGAAGACTCGCGCTAGTACTGGCAGCGAGTCGCGCGAAGACGAGGTGGCGCCTCTGTGCTGGCGCTGCCGCCGTCACGCGCCGCCGCTTTGCGCGTCCCGCTGCCCCTTCTGTAGACATGCGCTAGCTCACTCACTCGCTACACACGGTCAGTAACATCATGAAACATTACAAATCCCCAATACGCTTTGAGCAAGCGTTGTGATCAAAAATCTTGCCTTTTTAGAAGAGTCCTTTTTTTCTGCAGTGTAGTTATAATAGGTTGGTATTATTATTTAAAGTATTCGTGTCTAATTATCTGCCAGATAAATTATATGAAACTATGTAGGTTATGCCCGCGGCTTCGCTCGCGCCGAGTTTGTTTATTATCCCACGGGATCGAACTACCGGGATAAAAAGTATCTTATATGTTAATCCAAAATAAAAAGTATCTGTGTGCCAAATTTCCCCCAAATCCGTTTAGCTGTTTTTGCGTGAAAAAGGAACAAATATCCATTCATTTTCACAAACGTTCGCATTTATTAGTAGAACTTTTGAGAGTTATTGGTAACAACTTTAACACATCTTTATACAGAAGTGCTACCCCTCGTTCAATTCGAGCCAGCCGAGGGTATAAGCTACGATGAAGCGCTGGAGCTTATCGAGCGCGCCCCCCTTCCCGAGTCTTCGAATGCTGAGAACACAGAACATGGCGCTGAAGTCCTCAGAATAGACCACGACGACGATGGCGCTGATCCATTCTTGGATAAGGTTGATGAGGTAATTTGGTAATATCGTGGGTGGACTTTTGAGGTGGGGCAGAAACAGGATTACTTCTAAGTCGACGGCTGTTCTTCTTAATCTTTAATTTTTATTGCAATTCTAGTTTTTTTACGGTAAAGTTACAGTTTTACAGGTTGGTTCAGTTTTGATGACAATGCTTTTTTTTAATAACCACACAATACACCTATGATTGAATCCAGATGAGGAAAATTCCTTAACGGAAAACAGCAAAGATACGAAATTATGTATACGCCTCTAATTGTCATAGCCCTTTGTAAAGTCCACCATGACGTGGCAGCTGCGCCCAGGGTTAGCTCCAGATGAGAGATATCCCTAACGGTCTGGACACAACATTTTGTATACGCATTAAATAATGATAGCCTGTTCTAAAGTCTGGCAAGACTTGATTAGTGCGATAATGAAAATTAAAAAAAAAGTTTTTTTTTCCCTTGTTTGCAGGACGATGATCTAGGCGTGGTAGTGTGCAGCCGAGGTGCGCTGATACAGCTGAGCCCCGCCAGCGTGATCGTGATCGACCGGCCGCCGCTGCGCCCGCTCATGTACCGAAACATGCTGCCGGAGCTCCCCGCCACCGCCTGCCAATTCTGCCATAACGTACGTCTGTCATTACTGTAGCTTAAGAGGAAGCGCCAGGATAACATTTTCTGAGGTTTTTTGCAGGTCAGTTTCAGGCTGTATGTAAAACAAAACATGACTCGCTCGCTCGCTGCTGTTTAAGTTCATGTAATCCAATTAAATGATAATTCCATGAAAAAGTTATTTTAGGGGATTAAATGAACTTTGAGGTTTGTATTGAAGATTTTAATGATTATAACTCTGTTAAATCATATTTGTTACGGTCGCGAATCATATTTTAATCAACACACAACCTGACCGCGAAATTCAAATTTTCTTACGTTTTGCAATTTGCAGATCAGTGTCAGCTGATCTGCAAATTGCAAAACGTAAGAAAATTTGAATTTCGCGGGCTACCCTGGCGCTTCCCCCTAATGCTGGTTTCACACGACGGCAGAACAGTGAGACAGAACAGTTTGGAAGGACAGTGGCGTTTAAATATAGGACAGTCCGCGAGTGATAGCGATGGAGCGTCGACGACGACAACGGCTACATTTACGCCACTTACTCAAAATTGAAGCACTAATGGCTCTGGATGAGCTAATTGAAATTGTAAAGAAAGAAATAAATAGGAAAGAAAAACTTAAAACAAGTCAGGGCGCGCGCACTCACACTATCCTGCTCTTTGCACTGCATTGCCCTCACGTTCACACGAATCCAACCACAAGCCAGACGAGCGAGAAAAGTGGTGGGGAGAGCAAACTGCCCCGAAAAAATAGACCGCGAGATATAAACCATTCTGCCTTTGTTACTGTCAAGACAGTACTGTTCTGTGCGTTCAAACAGTAGCAGTACTGTGCTGCCCACTGTTCTGCCCTCGCGTGAAACCAGCATAATAGCGCGTGTCGGAAATCCAACCAACGCCGCCATCTTATTTCGTTATCACTTCACCTGTCACCTTCATTCGAACGCCAAGAGATCCTGCATAAACTTTTGCCTAAGTTAGGGTCAGCTTCCAGTATAAAAGGATGCAGCTGAATACCAGCATGTTTCTAGGAGCGAGTCTCCATGTTTTTCACAACCCAGTAACTGGGTAATACGATAGTACGATACCCTTAGGAAAGATAGACTATTCAACTGTCGGTCTGTGCTGTTTGTTGTATCGGTTTTAGTACCTACAATGTACGAAAAGGTATCAAAATTACCATTACAAAGCTTAAAAAAATATTATTGTATTTTATGCTTAAAACAAAATTATTTTAATTTCGATCTATCAATTTCTTAAATTCCTAATTTAATTTCTCGATCGCATCGAAATTTAAAAAAAACAAATCGATTGAATTAATCGCTTCCACACACACAATAATTTAAAGAAAATGGTCGCCTATTTCGAATACAAATTGAGGAGTGGTAATGAATATAACGAGTTATTGGTCCTGTATTAGTAATTTACGCTAAAATCTAGGCATTTTTATGTTGTTTATTATATTTGGAATGATATTTTAGTCCGGTCAATTTAGACATCCAAGGTTACAAAATTTCACACTTGGCTGAAAATTGGTAGGATTGTTCAAAACACTATTATAAATGAAATGTGAAAGTCCTCATCGATCCGACACCTGGAAAAATATTTTACTCCCACCTGCGCCAGAAAAACTGCTAAAGACATTTTTTTGCAACTGTAAAAAGGAATGTGGTGCTAAATGTGGTTGCAAAGTGGGACTGTTTTGTTCTGTAGCATGTACAAATTGTCAAGGCCGGTCATGCTCCAATGTTGAATCACCAATAATTGAAGATTCATTTGATGCTAACGAAGAGACATGCGATGTGTCATTATTGGGGCGATTTACTTGCATCCAGTATGAAGAAGATAAAGAAGGAGAAGTAGAACAAGAAGAACAAGGAGAAGAGGAAGCAGAACTTTCAGATAATGATGATTTCTATTTTTTTTTTTAATTTATTGCCCTTTTAATATTATCAACCCTTGCCCTTTCAATCTTTAATTATTTAATAGTTTCAAATTAAACAGAATCACAACAGATCAGTAGTTCTGAGGAAACCACATTAAAAAAAACGCGCTCAGTACACTACCTCAAAGGTGGCGTGGGGGACGTGTGCATATTATGACGATTACAACTCTTTCAACTTATTGAATCGTTATATTCCAAAAGCCTACCGCTTTTTTTCTTTTTTCTTAGGAAAAAAAAGTATTTAGACATTTTTATAGATAATTATTTGATCTACAATTTTTGTCCGGACTAATTTTATTATAAAACTTACCGTATTGCTGAAAATCGCGAAAAACCCGTTTTGTGACCTTTGACCCCGAGTAAATTTTTTTTTCGGATCGATGAGGACTTTTCACATTTCATTTATAATAGTGTTTTGAACAATCCTAACAATTTTCAGCCAAGTGTGAATTTTTGTAACCTCACCCCTATTTTTTGGTCTAATTTGACCGGACTAGTTGTTAATAACGTGAAAAATAAAAATGTAAACACGCACGATTGGTGCGAAACTTCGACTTTACATATCAAAATTCATCATTACCACTGCTTATTTCAATTGAACTATAGATTAATTCGTCACATAATTTAATGACGAGTTAATCATTCTCAACATAGTGGAGCTTGGATGTCCGAAAACCACAATTTTTATGATTTTTAGCCACGGTTAGCGTTGCCGTCAGAATGGCGATGACCGTATTTAGGCACTTGGATTTTATAAGGGTAAATTAAGAAACTTGCTAGCTTAATACACTAGTTTCAATGGCGATAACATATGAACTTTTTATCCAACTCTCTTAATTAACGCACACTCATAGTATTTGATAATCAGAATATTAAATATTTACAAAAATAATGAGGATGACGTATGACTTAAACGCTAGCCCCGTTCGGGGCCGGTAGCAAGCCAGCGAAGGTTTGTGTGTCAAACCCTCAAAGGGAACTTTATGGTTAAAAGATCTAAGCCTACAAACAGCGGGAGCGATTTTGTTTTATACTATGTAAAGATTAGTATGGACGATAAGTATTTCCAGTCCCCTTCCTTTACGTTCTGAAGATTTGTGATTGGCTGAAATTTACTCATAGTAGGTATATTCTGTTTTGTTCCGTCTTCAGTAAAACCTAAATAAAACTAACGTACAATTAATTTATACGCAGCTGTTCTATATGGAAGACTTCGAGATCCAGCTAGTGACGAGAGGTCACTGTTCCTTCTGCCGACAACCGGTCGAGGAGACCCGAAGTGATGACGTGGAAACCGAAGACTCTCTGCTGAACGACTCTAGTCCTACCACGACTAGCCCTAGCAATGGCCTGGGCTCCTGGGAATAAAGCTGTGTGATAAGGTGATCAGCGCTGCTCTCTTTGCTAGGTGTTTATCACGAGCATTAATATGTATAAACTTAGCAGAATTCACGATTTACTCGTCACATTAAGATTGCAACTTTTACATAAGACCTAAGCATTTTGTAATAGTACGGTTGTTAAATGATTATGTTCGTAAAAACGTCAATTACAATCAATACAGTAGGAGAAAACTTTACTTGTAAATGTTACTATGTGTATACATACTCGTATTAGGCCTCGTGGCTGTATGTAAGTGCTACTGCACCTAAAGTACATATAGTAAAGTAACTTTTTTTGCGTAGATTCTAGAAACATCTGACTTACAAAATGAGGTGGGTATATAAGGTCTATCTTTTCATATACGAAATATTTTAAAAGTCATTTCTATAAGTCGTAAAGTCGCCAAAGCAACGAAAAAAAAATTTTTCTAAGTGTTTCTTTTTTACAAAATTATTATAATTCTAAATTTTTTTTAGACTTTTTGCATAAAACCTTTACTCCTATATTCTAACAATGAGAGTAGGTAAATACGACGTAGTAAACTACCGTAATGTATGCTTAAAAATAAGCTATATTTATATACTGGCTGTATTTATTTTGTGGGTCAAGTAATTTTAAATCATTTATTTTTATAAAAAATATACTCAACTAAAAAAATCCCTTGAAATGGCTTTGTTATAGCTGTTAGATGATTCCCTGAAAATATTTCGTGTATGAATAGTTAGACCCTATATAAGAAATTTAATTCATAAACTCACGCCTTTTTCCAATGGGGTTGGGCAGAAACCACAGAAAGCCACCTACGATCCTTGCATATTGCTCGAGCCTCGTCCACGTTCATATATCTGTTCATACACGCACGCCGTTGCGATATAGAACTAACGGTGCCGTAATGTCCTCTCACACCTACAGTTGCAAAATTTAGTTAATTTTGTTTCACAAAATGCAGTTTTGCATAATATGCATAATTTTCGTGGATATTTTTTTTACTATACATGTGGTTAGAATATTTTGGACAAGCGCAAGCAACATTGGAGAAAACCACACCATAATTGTAGTTCCTGGAGGAAATGACAGATTAGGTGAAAATTTTTCGCATGTGAGCACATTTTTGCACTGTTCTAACCGCACGTCACGGTGACACGTGCCACTTGCCAACTATGTACGCGACGAGATGCGCTAATAAACGACGCGCAAGCCGCAAACAAAGCTTGGAATGATACATATACTTACTTGCGTACCAAAACGAGCTCGTACGCGCCGAAATTACGCCCAATCTATAATGACTCGAATTATGCATCAGGTGGCAGACATTTGCGGTGTACAGACACCCGTTGTCAGCAATATGCGCTCCAAAACCTGTAATATTGTTTGTGTCTCTATGTGTATCAACCAACAACACGCACTTTTGACTTTTACTTCACATAATATTAATTGTATTACTTATTTTACATGTAAGGTCATTATTTTTTTTTAAGTTCTGTATTCGCATTATTTAAATGGCTCAACTTATAATTTGTCCGAGTATCTTCCATCGTACTGCCTTTATACAAAATTCTAAAGAACGTTCGATTATAAACAGACAAACATAATTGTAAACCAGGTTTTCTAATTATTTATTTATTTGGAGAGAGTTTTAATCTAGACACAATCTCACCCCATTGTTACAAATCAACTTACTACAGCGACTCTTGACCGAAACTGACATGCAACTAAGACATACGTCTTCTTTCGACTACCTACCAAACAATATAGGCCCACTTTTTGGCCTGTAACAACTTTCAGTGTCGTCAATAGGACATAAATATGCCTACCGCAAGATACGTTGGCAACAATAAAGGGTGTAAATAGACCCTTAACATATCCGAAAGGCACTTGTTCTCCCGGTCTTTGCGATATTTTTTTTGTTTTAGACCATACCTGGGAACCTTCTAGTTACAGAGGTATTGGGGGTCAAAGTTTCAACATCTTCACAAGTTTTTTTTAAATAAGCATATGTTTTTAATGTAAGATTTTTACTTTACACACCCGTACTATTCAATCCATCTATCAGCACAATGCTTTGAGTGCTTTCCGTCGAGTCCTACCGTAAAACGTGATTTTTCACCCCAAAAAAAAGTCGATTCCCAGCAATAATTTTAGCGTAAAGTTACTTAGTTTGATGTACAGAATGCTTGGTTGACGGCTATGTGAAGGCTCTGTTTACACCCTGTATTTGATTCTTCAACAAGTCACAAGTGTTGTATCCCCAAGTCATGACTTGACATGCATGCATGTCTTGGTCGTTGACTGACGATCTCTAGACGCACTATCAAGACCTAACATTGCAGCAAAATTCAAATTCTCAAGTTGCATGGATTTTGAGTAAATCTCTTTTTCGTGTGGTTAGTGTCTGGTGTCAGAGTTTTTATGCTTTTGACTTGAGTAAATCATACGTAGTAATACTAGCCTTTCACTGTCCCAATGCTGTGCAATGGCCTCTTCTTATACAGAGAAGACACGAGCATTGATCCCCACGCTTGCTCAAGACGGGTTAGCGATTTCAGACTTACATTCTATAAGTCCAGGTTAACTCACGATGGTTTCTTCCACAGATCTCAGTGATTTCCAAGATCCGAAAAACGCGATTTCATACATAAAGTTAAACCCAGACTAAATACCACAGCCGATAGCTTTTTTTTTCGGGTGGGAAATCATCAAATGACCCCCCTCCACTCTGGGCGAATCGAAAGGGAGTGTCAGACTTGTACTGACTAAAACCCATCCATGTTCCTTCTTTGCCCTTTGTGTTCCAGGGCCACGGTATCTCTTTCGAACAGTCCCGCAGCCCTGGGCAGCCGATAGCTTTAATTACGGATATAAAAGCCCTCAAACGCTCAAGATCATGCTCGCAAATTACTTTTATATATACGACACAGATGTTATAATAAATGAATAGAGTTTAACTGCGATAATTGCGTTTTTCCACCATGCTTTATGTAGAGCATTTAGTCTGATCAAGTCGAAAAATAATTATAACTGAATTCTCTCATCCACATGTAGAAAGTGTCAGGAATACGTACGTATTATTTACTTTTACAAATATTTTAGATTTGTTATACAATTAAGATGCCTACCTAATGTTTTAGTTTATTTAATTATTGTTTGGTTTAATTACTTTTGGGCCGATTTTTTAATCGCTTCAATCTGAGGGAGATTTGACATATTTTCTGTACAAAAGATGTCGAACCAACGTATTTAGATATTTGATTGATAAATCGGTCATCACTTTCGAGGATTGATTAATCAGCCATAGCCATACATGATTGATAAATCGGCCTTTAATCAACCAGTTAGACTTTAGTCTCTTTGAATTAATATTAGTTAAAATTGTTTTATACTTAAAATGATCCATTGGAAATGTATAATAGTACATTTTGATATAAGTGAGGAAACTTTGTTTTTGCATTCGAGGCGGAATTAACACCCGAGCTGCAGGCCAGGGTGTTATGGAGCCGAGAACTGCAGTAACAAATCCCCACGCGTTTAAAATGACGTTTTTCAAAACACTTTCTAAGAATTAAAATATTAGAACAGAAACTACTTTGGTCAGGGATTATTATGAAACTATGATTTAATTTGCTTTTTTTCCGCGCTTTGCTTTTTAGCTGAAGAAGCAAAGCGATGATGATGATGCTAAACAGCCTAATATGAAAAATAGAAAATACAAATATTTTTAAATTTAGAACACAAAAATGTTAATTTGTTCATAAAAGTAAATAGTTGTTTTAAATAATATCTATGATATTCTACATATATCACCGCGGACTATAGTCATTGAACCGATTTGGACTTAGTGCAAGTATCTGTGGCATCTGTGGCAATTTTATTTCCGCACGTGTGCGGAAAAATATTAAAAATCCACTAAAATACATTGCATGTGTTGAATCTAATCGTAGTGTGATAAGAACCAGTTTTCGAGAAAGTGTATTGAAAAATACTTATATTGACTGTGTGATAACAATCCGTCCATGTGTATAAATAATATTTTTCAAAATGTATTTCTTTAAGATAATATTACCTCATATGAAGATCATAGTCAAAGTGCCTGTACCTTAGCAATAGTTAGTAATTGCGTTGTTGTTAGAGGAAGCTGAATTAGTTTTCTTGCCGCAAGAAGAACATATGAAAATATTATGAAGACGTAAATCAAAGGTTTAAGGTATAGTCACCTAAGACTTACGAATATACTACTATTTGTACTATTTGTATGAGTGTATGCAAAGGTCACTATAGGATTAGCTAGAGGTATAACCATTATATTCAACAGAAATCGATTTCCAACTAATTGTAGTCTACAAAGTTGAATTTTTAAGAAATGTCAGCATTAAAAATATTGTTTAAGTTACTAATGATTTTCTTCATGAATCCACATTTCAGTTAAAATTGTTAATATTAAATGCTGTATCAAAAAACTAACTAATAATTAAGAAAAGGATCTCTTAAAAATACAAAGCATTTAATGTGAATGGATAACATTTTGTGATAAAAGCGACCGTCCCAACGATTGTATAATAAATGTAAATACTTACTAAATGACCGTTTATTATTAAAGTTGCCCCAAGACTCATGTTCTGATTTCCTTCAAAAGGCTTGCGACCAATCTGTAATTACAGCACCTGTTAAACATCTTGCAAGATTTTTTATGTTCATTATGAGTCTGCCATATGTCAGCTGTTTGTTTTTTTTTTTTATCCTGCAGTAAGTAATGTTTTGTGAAAGGGACACTACATCTTTATACGCGAGTATTTTTATATTATTTATCTACATGGTACTGTCAACTGATAGTTTCACAGTACTAGGTACTGTGTTAACTAAAGTTCGGTTTTTTAGAGACAGTTCCCAATGCTACGCGTATATTATTTATTTTTTTACGTATTTATTTTTGTCCGATTTACATGAATCTTTTATTACTGATAAGCGTAATTATCTCATAGTTGTCCCATTTAAAAATGGACAAACTTGTTTGGGCTCATTTCATGCACCTTGATTACAACTTTAGACCTAGCTGGATTATGACTGTCATCGAAGGTCTACCGATGGAGACGGAAGGCAATCGCGAGAGGTCCGTAACAGTTTACAGCAGCTATATCGTTTCTCGGCTCATTTCCCGTACCTGAAAGAGAACTTTAGACCTAGCTGGAGTATGACTTTTATCGACGGTATAACGATGGAGACGGATGGCAAGAGGTCCTCAACAGTTTACAGCAGCTATGTTGTTATTGCTACGGAGATTGGGACATCCAAAAATCGATGCAACAACGCTCGCAAGCAATGCTACTCATGTAAGTAAGTACATAAGTCCTATTATTGGCTGTTATATTTTTAACGCAGGGAACTATAATTTTCCAAAAATTTTCACCAACTTAATAAATAGTTAGTTTAATACGTTGTAGTTAGTAATAGTTTACCTTAGTCTTAGTAGGCGCAATCAAGTCCGCTTTGCGCGAAGTGACGAGTTTCGTAATTTATAGAAGATATAATAGAAAATTTAGAAACCATGACGGAATGAGTCGTGTAGATTTATCAGACAAGATCTAGAAATCAGTTAGACTAGTTCCGTTGACGGGAATCCAAATGTTTTAATTAGGTTTTTGAACTTGTGCGATGAATTAGTGCTCACTTGTAGCAGTGCAGAACCAGACGTCAGCTTTCGAACTTATCTTTGATCATTGGGATTTTAAGCAAGATTATTGGTAATGCTGCACGTACTTTGGCAAGTAACGGAATTCCAAGTGTCTGGAATGGTATAAGATCAACCGTAAATCAATGGTATAAAACCTTAAATAATACATTTTCAGATCACAGAGATGAATCGTCGTTGTATTCTGATCTATCTCTCTCTCTCAAAACTACCGTAGAGTTGAAACGAACTCTTTATAAAAACTAGCTTCACAGAGCTTTTTGAAAGGTTTATAAGAACCACTAGGATCTAGGATAAGATGCATGAGACCATTAACTCTTTAAAGCGCTATTGAATACGCTCAAGACGAAATAAATATATGATGTCTCCAAAAACGAAATAAATCAGTACCAGCATAAGAAAAACCCCAGAATGAGCAGGTTAATCGTTCTACTTCTTGGTCACTCCCTAATTTTCGTTCGGTTAGGCCAGAAAATCAAAATTCAACATTTCAAACATACCCGAGACCTCAAAGCCAGTCTTTGGTATCTCAATATCCACCACAATATCACGCACAACCTGCACGACTAGATCAATTCAGACAACCTTACCCGAGACCTACAAAGACTCAACAAATGTTCTGGGCTCCCCCTACCAACAAGTCAACTGGCTTTTGAACTCCAGTACGCCAAGCACCACAGAATAATTATTCAGAAGCTATGAGTGGCATTAGAAACCCTGTTCCACGTACTCTGCCACCCACGAACTACAATGGCAGACGCTGTTTGGCGCTAAATGTGAATAATGTTCGAACTTCAATGAAAATGATTGCTACTATGATTGCACTATCCAGAACACTGGTGTTCCTGATATAGATTGGATCGCCAATTCAGCAAGTACCTATTATCACACCTGCGCGTGCGCATAGAACATTTAAATGCAGAAGAGACAGTCAATTTAATTAATCTTTACAAAGATTATTCCGACGTAATTTATCTCGAAAAGAACAATTAACCTTTACTAATGAAATCAGAATCGTAGACGATAGCCCGGTAAACAGTAAAAGTTACAGATACATAGATACATACAGCTCCAGCACAGATAATATAATACTACGTGCTCCAGAGAGACCTTTTTTTTTTTTTTTTTGGATGGGAAATCATCAAATGACCCCCCCCACTCTGGGCGGAGCGGAAGGGAGTGTCAGACTTGTACTGACTAAAACCCATCCATGTTCCTTCTTTGCCCTTTGTGTTCCAGGGCCACGGTGTCTCTTTCGAACAGTCCCGCAGCTCTGGCAGGCATCGGCCCATGCGGACCCCTACTCGGTTGCTGACATCTCTTTGAGGCGCGCGTGGAACACAAACGCGCCGTCGACACGGCCTGTCGTCATAAGACGGCCGGACGGCGAGCTAGCCCATAACTCGCCGTCCACAGGCCCGCGCCTACGGTGGCCGGGAGCCACCACGTGACCCCCGACGCCCAGGGCGTCTCCCGCGGCGGCTGGGACGTGAGGTTCTTTCCCTCTCACGTCCTGCCACCTCCTTCACTAGCATGACTGCTTCACAGAAGGTGGTGACGGCTTCCCATTCCCTCGCTCCGGACCATGGCTTGAACCAGGGCCGGACGCGAGAGATCGCCGCCGCCAATCGCCGCTACAAGGACACGGCGGTGCTCCGCCCAAGCGGGGCAGACCTCTACGGTGTGCTCCACCGTGTCCTCCGGACGATCCTCGCAGTGGAAACACCCGGGCGTTTCCTCCCGCCCGATTCGGTGCAAGAACCTTCCGAAACAACCGTGTCCGGTGAGGATCTGCGTCAGGCGGTAGGTGAGGGCGCCGTGGCGCCTCTCTAGCCACTCCTCAAAGAGGGGACTTATCGCCACTATGGTAGCGTGCCCTGCACGGGGTTGCAACAGTCGCTCTCTCCATGTCGCCATGATATCACGCCGGAGGTCTGTCCGCTGAGCGGCAATTTGCCGCGGCAGCGGAGTTTCCCCCCGACGTAGTGCCTCCGCGCGCCATTCATGCAGGCGCGCGAGGACTATCGCCTCCAGATCCCATGGCGGCAATCCGGCAAGGAGGCTAGCCGCCTCGCCGGAGATCGTGCGGTACCCCCGGATTAGCCTTATGGGTATCACCTTTTGGGGCGTGTTCAGGTAGTGGGCGGCTTGCCGCCTTAAAGAACGCGCCCACACCGGGGCCCCGTAAAGGGCCATGGACCGCACGACCCCCGCGTATAGCCTCCGGCAGGAGGCGTTTGGACCCCTCAGGTTGGGCAAGAGCCGCTTGAAGGCAGCCCCTGTCCGTTCCAGTTTGGGAGCCAAACGTCGGAAGTGCTCCACGAAGTTCCACCGGCTGTCGAGGACGAGTCCTAGGTACTTCAACGTCGACCCGACGCCGATGGAAACCCCTCCTGCCGTCAGTAGGGATCCCGACGGTGGCGCATTCCGAGGCCCATGAAAACACATGGCCTCGGACTTGTGCAATGCCACCTCGAGACCCAATTGCCGGATCCTATCCACGACTATCGCAACCCCGCGTGTCATGTTTTCGGCCGCTGCCTCGTGCGACCTCCCTTGAGCCAGTACCAGCGTGTCGTCAGCGTAGCAAACTACGCTGACGCCGGTAGGGAGGTCGGCGCGCAGCACCCAGTCGTAACCGATGTTCCACAGGGCCGGTCCTAGAACCGATCCCTGTGGAACACCGCACGACATCTCTCGCCGGTTCCATTCTCCGCTCTGACCGGGGTAGATGACGGCCCTATCCGTCAAGTAGTCCCCGACCACACGACGAAGGTAGGTTGGCACCCGGTGATACCGGAGTGCCTCCCTAATGCAGCTCCAGGGCATGGAGTTGAAGGCGTTGGCGATGTCAAGAGACACCGCCAAGACGACCCCGCCCCGGGACACCGCGTCCCCCGTCGTGAGGGCTCTCACGCGCATGATGGCGTCCACCGTGGAGCGCCCCTTGCGGAAACCAAACTGGTGTTCCGCAAGATCCGGCCCCATCCCCGCAAGGTGCCCGGCAAGGCGGTTGGCAATGACTCTTTCGAAGAGCTTGCCCACCTCGTCGAGCAACACGATGGGCCGGTATGCGGACGGAGAGTCCGCAGGGCGCCCTGGTTTCCGGAGGAGGACCAGCTTCCCCGTCTTCCAACGAAGCGGAAACTGGCCTCTCTCCAAGCATGCGCTTAGGAGCCCTTTCAGTCGGGGCCCGAGAGCCTCAGAGGCCAGGACCCAGGCTTTGCCAGGCAAGCCATCGGGTCCCGGGGCGGTGTTTCTGGCTTTCAGCCTGCGTACCGCCACTCTCAGGTCTACCCCAGTCACCTCCGGAACGTCGTCAACGTCATCGGTGTGGTCCGCTTCCGGCACCGCACGCGGCGGCGGAGCCATAGGCGGGGGAGGATGCTCCCCTCGCGAAGGGAACAGAGCGCTCACCACGTCCTCCACGAGCTCAGGCCGGAGACTCTGCGTTAGCGGGGGGGCCCGGGTGCGGAGTTTGTCCCGCACCATCTTGTAAGGGCGCCCCCACGGATCTCCGTTCAGAGACTCCAGCATCTCCTCGCGGGCCAAATTCTTGGCCCGCCGGACAGCCTCTTGGAGGGCGGTCTTCGCCGCTCTGTACCCCTCGTACAGCTCCGCCTCAATGGCTGCCGCATCCGGAGGGCGGATGCGGAGCCTGCGATGCCTGGCGTACAGGCGCCGCGCGGCAACGCACGCCTTGCGCAGAGACGTCAGCTCTCGCGACCACCAGTACACCTGACGCCGGGCGCTTCCTGGCCGAACTCGGGGCATTGCCACGTCGCAAATCTCGGACATGGCCTCCTGGAACCAACCCGCCTCGTTGTTGATGTCAGCAGGCCTGACTGGTGATGACACCCAGGCCTGCACGATCGAGGCTTCCAGGAGGAGCTCCCGGTCCAGCTGCTTCAGCGCCCATCGCGGACCACTCGGGGCCTGTAGGACCGGCACGCTTGAGGACTGGGTGGAGACGTCGAACCGGATATACCGGTGGTCGGAATAGGTCTCCACCCCCTCCATGACGCGCCAGTCAACGACACGCGGCGACAGAGCGGGGCTGGCGAACGAGATGTCCACCACCGACTCGCCCCGCATCCGCACGCACGTGGGGACAGAACCCCGATTTAGGACGACCAGGCCTGTCTCCAGAGCCCAGTCCTCCACCATTCTACCCCGCACGTCCGTGTAACGAGAACCCCAAGCCAAGTTCTTGGCATTGAAGTCCCCGAGCACAAACACGGGGAGGGAATGGCTTCCGATGACGACACTCAACTCCGTGAGGGAGTTGTGGAACTCGGCGAGAGTTCGGCTCGGGGAGAAGTAGACTCCCACTACAACGATCTCCCCGAACCGTGCTGCTACGCACCCCTGACCCTTCCTGACACTCTCAAGGGTCGGGGTACCGGCGGCGACCGACGCAATTAAGGTCACTGAGCCGCTAAGGTCCTCCACCCAGTCATCCCTGGGCGGGACAAAGTACGGCTCAGCGACCACGGCGATGTTAATCCACCACTGCGCCATGCTCTGGAGCAACAGATCCTGAGCGCAGGCGCAGTGGTTGATGTTCGCCTGGAGGAGGCGTAATGGGGCCGTTACTGGCACTCCATTTCAGCCCCCTCCCGGGCCCCCTGCGAGGGCTCCGCTGCGGAAGTTGCAGCAGTAGCGGCAGCGGCAGCGACAGTGGCGGCGGCTGCGGTGGTGGCGACGGTGGGGGCTTTGGCGGTGGTGGCGGAGGGCCTTCCCTTGCCCCTGGCCTTGGCGGGAGTACCGCAGGACTTGCTCCCTGCCCGGTGCTCAGCCGACTTGCCAGCTGCCGCACATGCGGCGCAGCGCGGCGCGGCGGAGCAAGCCGCGGCCATGTGACCAGGCTGGCCGCAGCGGAAGCACAGGCCGCTGCGGTCCACCTCCGAGGTGCACCGGACCGACACGTGGTGCCCCACATGGCAGCGGAAGCACCTCAGAGGTCTGGGTTCCAGCAGCTTTACCTGCGCCGAAACCCAGCCCACCAAGAGCCTTCGGCCCTCCACAATGACTTTCGCCGCCGTCACAGGGCAGTTTACCGTTACGATTCGCATGCCCGACAGGTCCGGACGTAAGGTGCCTGCCTTGACCTGCTCGGCAGGGCACCCACCGGTCCTGGTGACGGCGGCCACCACCTCCTCCTCGGTCACCGAGTCGTCCAGACCCAGAATGCGCAGGTCTGCGCATTTGACGGGCCTGGACACTCGAGCCTCTTCCGCATTTAAGGACGCTCTAAGCTTTTCAGCCAGAGCGTCAGCGGACGAGCCACGGGTTTCGCCGGGGATTTCCAGCACTCGAGCCCCTGTTGCGGTGACTCTAAGCCGGAGGCCCCCGGCGATCCCGAGCTCCCCGAGATCCACCATCGTCTTCGCCTTAGCGAGCACGTCGCGATAGGTCACGCCCCTCTTTTCCGCCTCCGGCTGTAGTGTTATCACTACAGCTGCGGTCTTCGGGGCGCTGAGCCTAGCAGCACCATTCCGCTTCTTCTCCAGAGAGACCTCACTCCCTAGAAATGCATAAAAAGCGACATCTTTTAAACTAAAGGCTGATCTACGATTTTTACGTGTGCGCCATCTCAGTGACATTAATAAAGTTAGTATTCTGTAGTTATTAGGGCGTTTTTCAAAACAAATGCACACGTGACGAACCGGAAATAATTAATGTGATACAGAAATTTTGCCGTAATTTCTTTTCTCATGTAATAAAATATACTTATAAATAGATAAAAATAAAAAAATACATTAGGATTATCAAAAACAACGTGGTAATCTAAACTTTTATCGGAGCGTTCACAGAATAATGATCCGGTTCGTCACACAAAAACAAGTAAAAAAAAGGAAAAATATGAATTGTTTTAAATTGTTTTTAATATTTATTAGATAACTATCAAATTATGAAAAGCACCATTTAAAACTGAAAAAATCACTGTAATCATTGCTTGGCAATCAGTTTTCTTTCGAGATCGTCACAATAGGAACTTTTGACCATTACAATAATAGGTCTTTACCTATGTAATTGGAGATTTAATAACTAGCATTTTCAGATTTAATTATCTGTGGATTGGCGCGCAATTCGAAATTCAAATAAATTTTATTCGAAAGCCGTGTTCTTTTAATTTCAAATTCAATCATTTGTTTTTAGATAGTTTTTTGTGAAATTGTGATAGTTTTTGGCGCCATGGATAAACTGAAAATTCGTACAATTTTCGAAAATGAGTTCCTACTTGGACATACCGCTGCGCAAACAACACGAAACATTAACGACGTGTACGGGACTAACACTGCCTGCATAAACACGGTCCATTATTAGTTTCTTTCTTTATCGTGTGGTTAGTTCTTAACCTGGTGTCAGAGTTTTTATGCCGCCCATGGGCCTCTGACTTGGCTTAACATGCCGTCAAGAAATATCTCTCAGACATGCTGGTTTCCTCACGATGTTTTCCCTCACCGAAGCAAGTGATGATTATACAATACGCACATGATTCAGAAAAATCAGAGGTGCGTGCCTTGGGTTCGAACTCGAGACCTATGACTTGGCAGTCCGACGGTCACACCACTAGGCTGTCACTTTGGATCGAATAGATTTCCCACCCGCACGCAAAATACGCGCTTTGACGTGGAGTTGCGGACACCAGCCCGTTATACAATACAATACAATACAATAGGCTG
The DNA here is from genome assembly GCA_963576755.1 of Noctua janthina. Classification (NCBI taxonomy): domain Eukaryota; kingdom Metazoa; phylum Arthropoda; class Insecta; order Lepidoptera; family Noctuidae; genus Noctua; species Noctua janthina. Next base: position 12,669,797 of record OY755050.1, on the reverse strand, counting down.
TCACTGCTTAAATTATTAGTTCAATCGTTTTAAATCTGGAAATTTTGAGTTGAAGAATGAGCCTCGAGGTCGGCCGGTAACCATTGTCGACAACGACGAATTGAAGGCGGTAGTGGAAACGGATCTAACTCAATCTACGGCTGAGCTTGCTGCGGGCCTTGGAGTTAGTGTCAAAACGACATTGAAGCACTTGCGTCAAATCAGAAAGATAAAAAAGCTAGATACGCGAAAATAAAAAAAAAATACAAAAAAATTTGTGTTTAAAAATTTTCATACAAACCTCAAATTTCATAGGTAAAGACCTATTATTAAATTTCTACTACAAAAATGTAATTTCACGTAATGAGCTTACAAATAAAAAGCAAACATAGGGTCAAGTACTACTATATAAATATTACCAAATAACGAAATATTTTTTTAATAGGACTTGTTTTTGTCTCGGTAAAAATATGAGACAGTGACTATCTGGAATTCTAAGTGACAAACTGGAAAGTATTAAGCAAAGTCTATTGACATCGATTCCACAAGCAAACGTGCAAGATACCCATTAAACAATAATTGTTTACGTTATTGATACAAAATTGCTATGCGCTAACCAATAATGTCAATGTTAATAAAACCTGCTTTCCTATAACCTCTTCTGTTCAGGTATATCTCACGTCACAAGTACTACGACTAAATATAACATTGGTACCTACTTAACTCAATTAATTAAATTGAATTCCTTTCCAGGAAATAAATAAATGCTAAATTAGTGTACCTAAAGGATAAGACGAAACTCGGTTGCACCAATTCTTGTTTAAAGTTTAAAAAGATTTTATAGAACTACTATTCACGGAATTCCTTGGGAGAAAAATTTCTGGGAAGCAGCTTAATAAAATAATATATTTAAGTGGGTTTTAGTTACATGTAGAAATAATCATCCCCTTAGTAACAATAAAGCTTATACAACCATGTTTTGATTCAAGATTTTTCACGTTTTGGAAAAAATATAGCATCCACATAAAATAAAAGTTTAAAATCTAAATTTTCATCTAATTAGCCGCCCCGACGATTCTCACCTCATAACATTACATAAAACATGTATTTAAAAAGATTTTAAAGCTTCAAATCGAGTATTATACGATATTTGAAATAAAAATATAAAGTATCGACATTGGCTACGCAGGAGTATCGATGAGTGGCAGCAGGTGATGCGTCGTGTTCGTTTTTGGCGAATCAGAGGCGAGCAGGTGCGCGCGCAGGTGTCCGCGCGATCTCAGCCGATATCGATATACAAGTTGATGGTGATTGATCGACTCTCTCGCTCCTTGATGACAGTGTTTCGAACTATCGCATGACATTGGTACCTATTCAATGGGTGCGATGTACTAGGTGAGGGTAATATAATCTATCGTAGCGCTCGTAGTGGCCAAAAGTAGAAATAATGTAGGCTCTGTTATATCTATCACTGTCAAAACAATCTGTTTAGACTTAGACGACCAAATATTAGTAATCGCATTATCCCACCAACAAAAAGAGGAACAATTATGTATGTTTACTATTATTTAATTAAACTAGCTTTGTATTCTTGTTTTACAGTAAAACTACAACTAAACATGAAGTAAACAAACCTTGACATAACCAAAATAAAACACAGTGTTTGAATAAATTTTACTTACCTCATTTACCAAAAATAATTTCACAACCCTTTGTCCACATAAATCACGGTATCACAGTAAGTTTGTAATATAAATTAATAGGTAGTCGTTGATTTTAATATTTTGCACAATGAATGTCGTGATAAAAATTTATTTATTTTCCTTTAAACCAGGTAGATTACCCATAAATTTGTTAGTATTCCTTAACCTATGTTAGTATAATTCGCTAAAACAACAACGATAAACCTTAACTTATAACACTTAATAACAACGATAAACCTTAACTTATAACACTTAATTCCGCCACCTCCTGGAGATACCTGGCAACAGTAGGTACATACACTACGCATAGGTGCCCCATTAAGTGGCCCTAAGTCTTACTAGCAACTATGCTCAGAAGACTCCTGTCGCATCCGATTTCTTAATGGCAATCTAAATTAGTACCTGATCAAAATTAGTGTCAGTGTACTCCAAGCATTACAACGAATAAAGCACTACCTAAAACAACATTTTTAATTACTTAGAAAACCTGTTAAAAATACCACGTGCCATAATAGATCAGCGCAGGGGAGCAGCCTGTATAGTCGGCCCGTGCGGTACTATGGACTAAGGTAACGTGCGCGAGATAGGACAGATGCGGCGCGGCATATGCGCCGGCGCAGACCTCCGCCGCCGGACGCGCCACTCCCACCCCGCGCCAAGCTTGTATCTATACAACGAACTCGGATTTGTTGAGACTTTCTGTCAAGATGGCAAAACTAGTTTCTTGCTAGAGATTATTTTTAACGTAAGGTCTTCTGAAATGCAAGCCTCATGCTTTTAATTGACTTCAATATTAATTGTTCGAGTAAGTTAATTAATACATTCTCAGAAATGAAAGCAAGTTTTAGCATAGCTAAAAATACTCAAAGGAAAACACAGGCAGTTTTTTAAGCACGGTCACGGCTGTCATTGTAGATCTTTGACAGTCGTTACACGTAGTCAGTGGCCCAAAAACTCTAACAACCAGTCTTACCAAGGGATATCGTATTACCTAGTACTAACTGGGCTGTGGAGGTCAGACAGGCAGTCGCTCCATGTAAAATACTAGTATTCAGCTGTTTCCGGTTAGACTGGAAGCCGACCCTAACATCGTTGGGAAATGGCTAGCCAGATGATGATGATGACTCGAAGGAGTTTCGGGCACGATTTTAATGAAAACTAAAACTTGTCGTTCGCTACGTGCGTTTTGCCACAACGCACGTAAACAACTGTCCCTCCAATGTAGTTCCTGCCTCTCCATTGCTTTTTTCCTTGTTCAGTAACACCTTTCCGCATTCAGACTGAAAACATGATATATATCTTTAGTAAAGGTTCACTCAGCTGGTCGACAAGAGTAGCAATCTGTAGCAATGCCGAGATTACATTAGGTAACGATTTATTGAGTATGAGGAAATAAAACAAATCAAATTTATTGGATTCCCATAACATTCCTGAGATAATTTCTTGTACCCGTCATCTTAGAATGATATACTGAATTCACCCCATCAGTCTGCGGAGGGCTGTCTCTTACACCCTATATATAAGATGTTATTTGGATGTAAGTTAAGATTTAGGATATAGTTAGTAATTTTATACGATGTAGATTAAAGATTTAACATGTAACGCCACTCTATCGCATTGTTGGAACGCAGATCTGTAATGGTAGTTGTAATTAAGATTTGCGTAAAAAAATAAATAAATGATATTATCTTAAATTTATTTATTAAAAATTGAATTAATAAGCCATTAAATGCATTAGCACAAGACGTAGGTAGGTTCGAGTCCCTAGCTACCTAAATAACTTAATAACGGTTATTTATTACGGTAAAAAAAAAACCAAATTCAGTAATAAGTACTATTATTAATTCTGTGCTTAAAACAAGCAGTTTCGAAAAATGTTTCGGGACGATTTTATGAGTAGATTTTTATGTGCTTATAGAAATATCTTTATATTTACTTCATCATAATGTTATAGTATTAAATACCTATACTCCAATTTATTTTGCAATAAGTGCAACATACATTTTAAGTGTTCAATTTAAGGGCAGGTGTTAATTAAATAATAATTATCAAGTCATGACCACGAATCTTTCGTACCAAAGTATAAACAACATTAAAATTATAGCCAGAAATAAGGAAACCAAAAAACTTCGGCTCAGGTAGAGTGATCGGTTTTGCCTACTTAATTTTAAGGTTCCTTAAGTCACACTGGTGAACCTAAGTCGGTTCGTACGACACTATTTAAAATTATCCACATCAATACCTATCTGACTTTTAAAAGAGATTTCATAGGCGAAAATTTGCTTACAAGTTTAATAAAGAACCTCATTATATATTGATCAAAAATCAACTCTCATTGACAAACTTAGTGCTCATAAATATCCGCACTGCTTGAACACTCTTAGCAACATTGCAAACAGAAAAGAATTTCCCTACGAAGAAGTTTTATCAACTGATGAAGGAATTTCTAAGAAAGTTGTCAAGTTTTATAAGTAGATAAATATGGTAGACTTACAAGGCAATTTTGTCATGCAGCGTTGCGTATTGTGTAGCTACATTCAACTTATAGACGAAAAAAATCGACAGTTTATTACTTTATTGATTCAAGCGAAACTCTTCGTGTCTCAAAGCTTTGTAGGTGCAAACCGTCTGAAAAGTTGAAGACTTCTTAATGAAAAGATAAACCACTAATGAGTGGTTTAACCCTAATGAGGGTAGGTAGGGGCTAATTCACCGACCCAGCTCGTCACGGACGTAGGTAAAGAGGTGTCGAAACTGGTAAATGAACAACGACGACTATGCCATTACATTAATACTTATTGAGAAATCAAATGTGTCAAGCTACTTATTTCATGAATTTTGGTTACAAATTAATTAGCTAATAGATATTTAGCAAAAATATGAAAATAATAAAGTAGTGAACAATAAATTCAATGAACGAATACGGAACCAGTGGCGCTACTAAGATGTTCAACTGTCCCATAATATAATATAAAGGAGCGTGCGTTGCAGACATGCAGCTGTCGTTAATAACAATGTGGCTCCAAAAGTATCAGAGCGCGCGCTTTGGGCACGCACCGGCTGTCCTTACTGCCTTCGAAAATACAGCTGCCATATACCAACGAAAAAAAGAAACTCCTCAAGTGTTAGTACATTCGCATAAGGTAGTTGTTAAATCTCTGCAGAGCAATTTACGGCCGTTTTAATTCTGGTATCCCTGAAGATGATAATAATTGGCGTGTGGATACGGACAGGAATGCGGTTAGGTATCAATTGATCGAAATATATCAAAGTTTTATCTTCGTCCAGTTGCTATATATTGTTCCTTGCATACTTCATTTGGCATGATGATTTGATGATTTACAGTGCCGAAGTATCAGGAACTCAAAACAAATAATACACATGGTAAAGTAAAGTTTTAATTATAGTGTTATTAAATTTTATTTCCATACATCAGACAGCGTTCGCACACAACAATGGTTTACGATACAACGAGACATGAAGGTAGATATGGACAATGTTTTCGAGTTCCGCAAGTCCTTTTAGAAGAACAGAGGGTTCAAGACAAAAGAAGGCTCTGATTAAAAACGGAAATGTTAAAAGTCTAGTCCTCGATGTCTGCACAATGACTCGTACCCACTCGTGTTCAGGAACATCCAAGATTAAGGAAGACTGACGAATTTACTAGAGTGAACATGTAATAATATTTTTGTTACATGTTCACTAAGCAACTTAAAATTTTTCATGAATTGAGTTGTCCTTTTTTTGGAAATAAATTAAAAAGCGAGTAAGTGTACACGAATATATATCAATTATAAAATAACAACTAATAAAGTGCGATTTTTTTGTACAGATTTGATTTGACCCGAGATTGAACTATGTATCAATTTGATGAACTCTACTATAGATATTCGGATGTAAACTTGTCGCAATTTTTCAGACCGATAACATAGAAACTTATTCCGTGTTCCTACAATTCTCACGTAAAACGTGATCTTTCATGCATAACACAAGTTTCACTAGGTACCCACTTATTCAATTGAAATTTTAAAGCATAGCATAAATAGGGGGTAATGTTTTTAAAGAATATACATAATTTTTCCAGAGACAGTTATATAATTATATAAAAATAGTGTTCGTACTACAAGAACACTATCTGATACCGCACTCTGTAGGTGCGAGTACGTCATTGCGGTGTCCCTTTTGCGCCTACATAACGTGAACAAAAACGGGATGCACATTCGCAAACCCTTTTTGTGTAATTTTCCCGGCCACTGTAAGCTGTAAGAAATAATGTAAGTTTTCACTTTTGCGGTTCAAGCATTTGTTTGGTCAAAAATAAACTTCCATTCAGTTCTGGCCATACTCGTTGTATTGTTTGTGATACTCTAATTGATTCTGATGTTTAATTTTGTGGTCAAGCAACCCCTATTTTACAAGGAGACAATTTGATACAAGAAGTAAGTATACGATTAGACGTTCAGTGCATACTGCCGTATATACAGTGATTGGAGCGTTTTATTTTGAAACTATCTACAACAATAACTTGAAGCGTTCATCTCTAAAACTTAATATTATGTTCTTCGACAAGGCACGAGACATAATTAACAATTCATTACCAATTCCACAAACTAGACTTATAGTCTGGACTCAGAAGTAGAGACGCTATTTCGTTTTGAAGTAAAGAATTATTAATGTCCGATATCAATTTCAGAAAAGGAAACGGGGCACCCCACAGACGTTCTTTTGGAGATGTCAATTAAGTTTCATATAATATTATTATTGTTTCACCATGCACTTTACCTAATCGCCTTAATGCAATACGACAGAATAGAACATTTTGATATAAGTGGCGAAACTTTGTTATGGAGCCGAGAACTGCAGTAACAAATCCCCATGCGTCTCAAACGACGTTTTTCAATACACTTTCGAAGAATTAAAATATTAGAAAGGAAAGTATTCTTGTCAGGAATTATTAGGAAACTATGACTTAATTTGCTTTTTTTCCGCGATTTAGTTTCCCCAGGTTGAAGAAGAAGTAAACAGCTTAATATGAAAAAAATAGAATTCAAACATTTTTGTTTTTAGAACAATTTGTTCATAAAAGTCAATTTGTTCATAAAAGTAAAATATTTGTATTATATAATCATTTTTATCTATGATATTCTATTTACAAACAATTTAAATACAGTACTCAAATATTACCACTCCCATCTTTATATATATTCGAACTCTGCATCTTTGTACGTAAAAACTTAGCACTATTTCAAGTACACATTGATGTTGTAATACGGAAAAGTCGAAATATCCACAAATTATGTGCACCCCAACAGAGAATTAAACTATTTTCGAATAATGTTTACTGTATGGCAATTCAAATTTATAATAAATTGCCTAATGTTTTTAAAAGTCTTAACCTCATGACATTAAAAAAGAAACTATTTAACTTTCTGTTGCAAAAGTGTTACTACTCAACGAATGAATTGTTTGAAATGAAAAATTTAATTCAAAATTTAAATTAGATGACGACTTACCTCCTAATAATGTATGCTTATTAATAAGGGAACGTTGTCTTATAATTTTCTCCGAGAAAAGTTTTTATCTAAACTATCTGTTGAGAAAAAAACTAATGTTACACAAGGCTAAAATCTTTGTTTTTTAAATATGTAAAATCTCACTTTAGCTGTTTTGATTGGTTAACCCAAATAACAACAGCCAATCATAAAAGTTGGTGAGAGAGTTCAGAACAAATTAGATTGAATAATCTTCAGAAACTCGGGGCTTAGCGGCGAATACACGTGTACGTTGTGGGAGGGAGGGGAGGGGGGGTGGGTTAGAAACGACGTATCATAATACAATTTAATAACTTAGAAGTCTGAAATAACTTCGTTTGATATTTGTTTCAATAGTTACTACTTCGGTTAGACGGTTCACTTTTGTGATTCAAAGCACTGCCCGCCATTTCTGGCCTTTCGATCAATATGAATCAATTTGGTTGAAACGTGCGATATTGTCTCAATGAGTCTGGACCTAATGGAGCACGCTGACGCCTCGTAGTCTGGCGCATTCAACGCTAATTAGCTGCATTAAAATATCGTTTTAGCACTACTTGGTGCTTCATTTCTTTTGCTATACAATCTTCTAACAACCCACTACAACTAAAGCCTACCTTCTATTGCATTTCCTGAAAGATTTTTGTGTTCTTTCGTTAGGGTATTAGGTCAGAGATAAATATGAAAATAACAATGGAAGATTGTGTAGTTTAAGTCTATTGTACTATTCATACGTTAGATATATTCATGTTAAAGTAGCCTTTGCCTGAAACTTTGAAGGTGTAGTTCTCCACTAAACGGCTTAGGAAAACATCTTAGTAATTACTTGATGTGAAAATGTGTATGGTTTATGCTGCGTCATGTTCTGCCTAGCCATTTTCCAACGTCTGTGTCGGCTTCCAGTCTAACCAGATGCAGCTGAATTCAAGTATAGAGCACTGCCTATCTGACCTCCATAACCCAGTAACTGGGCAAATAGAAACGACGTATCATAATACAATTTAATAACTTAGAAGTCTGAAATAACTTCGTTTGATATTTGTTTCAATAGTTACTACTTCGGTTAGACGGTTCACTTTTGTGATTCAAAGCACTGCCCGCCATTTCTGGCCTTTCGATCAATATGAATCAATTTGGTTGAAACGTGCGATATTGTCTCAATGAGTCTGGACCTAATGGAGCACGCTGACGCCTCGTAGTCTGGCGCATTCAACGCTAATTAGCTGCATTAAAATATCGTTTTAGCACTACTTGGTGCTTCATTTCTTTTGCTATACAATCTTCTAACAACCCACTACAACTAAAGCCTACCTTCTATTGCATTTCCTGAAAGATTTTTGTGTTCTTTCGTTAGGGTATTAGGTCAGAGATAAATATGAAAATAACAATGGAAGATTGTGTAGTTTAAGTCTATTGTACTATTCATACGTTAGATATATTCATGTTAAAGTAGCCTTTGCCTGAAACTTTGAAGGTGTAGTTCTCCACTAAACGGCTTAGGAAAACATCTTAGTAATTACTTGATGTGAAAATGTGTATGGTTTATGCTGCGTCATGTTCTGCCTAGCCATTTTCCAACGTCTGTGTCGGCTTCCAGTCTAACCAGATGCAGCTGAATTCAAGTATAGAGCACTGCCTATCTGACCTCCATAACCCAGTAACTGGGCAAAACGATACCCTTTGATAAAACTGGTTGTCAGGCTGTCGGGTTTCCATTTACAGTTAACGTCTGTCAAAGATCTGCAAATGACACCCTGGACTAATGCAACGTGCTTTTCGAAACACGGAGGGAATTCGGGAATTCGGATGGTTACCCATCCTCTGGCGAAAACTTACCCATGCTAAACCATGAAGAGCGACCGTACGGTTGTTTATTAGGCCACGACCCCGTAAGCGTAAGCATATTGGCACGTTGCATTCGACGTGCTAAATTGGTAATTCACACATCAAATGTTAACAAGCTGTTTGTGTTCCAATAACGGAGCACAGCGCTTGAAAATAACTCAATTGATTTTGAATCCTGGCTCAGTGTGCCAGAGGCAATCCCGCGGGTATTGTAGCGTTATCAGTAGCGTCTATTCATGCCTGCAACGTGCAGTGTCAGCAGTGATTTGTCAGTATTAACAGCCCCGTCTTACGTGCCGCAGGTCGTGGCTACGAAACTAGGCAGACTTAAATTTTCGTACCCCAATAATCTCACAAAAACTGCTTTCAAAACTGTAAAAAAAAATTATGAGGTAACCGGCCTAAAAAATTATGAGGCGAACAGCAGAACCACATTAGCATACGTTTAATTTTAAAAAACCGAATGTCTCATTAAGTCTGCAAAGGGTAGAAAGATTAAGTTTCAGATATATTTTCAGGGTCTTATAAAGTTACAGTTCTCAAGTGACCTTGTGCAAAAATAGTGAAGTAGGTCAAGGCTGATATTGAGGTAGCCGAATAAGTGCAACCTACACCATCACAAATCTCTAGGCAGTGCAAAACATTTTTAGAGTTTGAGTTTTTGACCCTGTGTGTCGATTGCTGACAGGCAATTTCTCTTGGAAACTTTCTTAACGCTGAAACAAACTTGTTTAGAGTTTCTGTCGAGAAAAAACGTTTTACTTACCACCGAGAGAGCAATTTACAGTTAAGTATATGATTAACAAACAAACCTATTCGGTAAAACTAATTACACGTATCGGCTTCAGGTACCTGACTTGCTATCCACAGCGTAGATGTCGAAACTAACAATACGAGTTTCAAGGTATCCTTTCAGTAATTGTTCCTGGAACAGTATAGGGAACCAGTCTGTACAATCACGGTAGATTGAATTGAAAGCATAATACCTGCTTAGGTATTAAATTTGGACATGCAAGCTCTATTGTAGCCACCCCAGCACATTGTTCATGCTAGGAATTTTGGAAACGATTGAATGCCTTTGTCAAAACTATTTTAGAAACGGTATTGTTAGGTACTATGTTTGACAATGTCCTGTAACAATGTATGGTGGACGTGGGTTAATTGTAATGTGTAGTATCCATGGCTTAAAGCCCACAGCATCTAAACAATATCGAGTGACAAAGGGGGTAGTAATAATTATAACACTTATGTATATATAAATACAACACGCCGTGGCGTGTTGTCCACAGCAAGTCAGAAGCTTTATTAATTACAAAGGAGAATTAGGGTCCTCATAAAGAGGTGCAAATTAGCTAATTATGTTATATCTTACGATTACCGGTAAGATATAACATAAGTAGAGAAGACGAAGATAATATGTAGAAAATTTCCTTCGAGAGTAGTTAGTTACTAATAAGCGATCGGGGACATTTTTCGTGGGAACTGCAATTCTTCTTCAGATGATAACTTAAGTTACAACGATATTGGAATTTCATGTCAAGTTGAAGAGCCTCTCCTACAATACAGTCCTTAGGACTTCGTTGCATCTGTTACGTTATCTCCGTGTCTGAGTCATCAGGTAGATAGACGACTAACACATTTGATTTGATCTATTCACATCACGAAAATATCCAATTTATAGTTATACATAAGTTCTATGTCATACCGAAAGTGTACCTGCCCCCGAAGCATGACCACCGTAGACAAGGATTTCTTGAACGGAAGAATCGACAAAATGACAGATAGTGCAAAGAAATCTGTCATTGTGTCGACACAATCTGTCATTTTGTAGGTTCTTCCGTCAAAGAATCCTTGTCTACAGGTGGTCATGCTACGAGGGCTGCTGGTCCAATAGACGTGATCGTGGGTATACAATTTTTTCTCACACTTTAATATGCGCTTATACTCATTTTTGCTAAAATTTCAAAGAATTTGTAACCATATATGTGGCCCACATATTTTTATCCCAGGGAAGGTGGTCGCCGTGCACATGTCGTGGGAACCCAACTGTTAAAGTAGCCAGTTTCATTGGCTTCATATCAAATTGCTGAATGGGCATTCAATATAAACGTTCAAATGGCTGCTCCACATAATGTTATTGAAGCAAATTAAGTCTTTATGCGCACTTCAAAAATCGGCCGTTATTGTCGCTACAATACCAATAATGTGTGTCATTTAAATTGTATTCTTCGCTTTTATTAAATTGGATGTTTAAAATAAGTTTTGTTCAAATGGAAGACTCTGTGCCTAAATGTAATGGGATCGATATTTCAGATTTTATCAATAAAACTTTTAAAAGCAATGGTCTTGTCCAATGTAGACTAACTATTGGAGTCCCTGCAGACTGCAGAGTTTCGATCGGCCGGTAGTTTAGCCGGACTCTTAATCGGTATAAACATACAAGGTGTAAACGGACCCTTCACGAGGGTCAACAAACATTCTGTACATCAAACTAAGTCCCAACGCAAAAAATATTGCTGGAAGACGCCTTTTTTACGTTTTATGGTAAAACTCAATGTACCTAACGCACTCAAAACATTGTGCTGATGGGTGGATTAAATGGTAAACGGGTCATGAAGGTAAGAACTTAAACTTTCAAAAACTAGTATTTAAAAAAAACTTGTGAAAAAGTTGAAACTTTGACCTCCAATATAGTGTCGTAACTAGAAGGTTCCCTGGGGCTGCAGTCTTGATATAGATAGCGACAAAAATCGGTCGTTAAGTCATAACGATGTCAAATTTCTTTAATAGATTTTTAACTTTATTTCGAAACCTTAAGGTTTAACGACCGATTTTTGTCGTTATCTATGTCGAGACTGCAGCCCCAGGTATGGTCCATAACAAAAAAATGTTCACAATGATGGGAACAACTAGTGCCTTTCGGCTCCGTTAAGGTTCTTTTTACACCCTTTAGTATGCTAGGGCGCATATTACAACGTTATGGTATCTGTCGATCAATAAGCTTGATGGGCTACACTATTGCCTTCAACTATACACACTTCCCGATTGTTTAATCGGCCGAGTTTGCGAGCACTCTCTTCATAAGCCGCCTACCTTAAATTGTTCGAGCGCAGTCGACAGACTATTGGTCTGGATTGCGCATCCGTCACCAACCCGACCATTTAGTTGGCTAGCCCCAGTTGGGTAGCCCAACCCGACTGAATTATCGGCCGATAGAAAGTCAGCAGTCAACGACAACACTTAAAAATTAAGTATAACTAAATGTGAAACTTGGGAAAAAATCATAAAAGCGAATTAAAAGTCAGGTTACTATTGAGCAAATATCAACAATATACTACCAACCTAACTAAATATTTATTATGAAAAATAAACTACTCGAGAGCACGGATCACTAATTGCACAACTATACACGACTTGTACCCACGTTAGTTCTTTTTTTAATATGTTTAAGCGCGGAATATTTTACTCATCCACCTGGTTTCTTTAATGTACAAAGAGAGGAATTTCAATAAGTTGTTAGTGCTAATACAAGCAAACAATAATAAAATATATTAAATTGGAGCTTAGATAATAAATAATAAAACGATGGTATTTTTCATAAAAGGGGTACCCACTTTACTTAAGACACAACTATGACATGCTTTAGCAAAATACTTCATAAGAGGCAGAGTGCAGTTCCTATTGTAATTTTCAGATGAAATAGCATTGTACGTTGTTAAGCGGCTTACATGACACAGAGAGACTGTTTTAAATTGATTACAGAATTATAGAACCAATACACTGGCAATACGGTTGGACAAAATGTTTTCCTGGTAGGACACGATTGAGCTATAATCACTCTCACAGTTGGAATAATATGACATAATAATCTAAACTGAAAATGGAAGAAAATGTACAAAATGTGTGACCACTCTGTGACTTTACAGTGTACGTCGAGAATTAAATATCCCTGAAAATGTGCATCACAGAATCATGTAAAAACTACTGGTATACTAATAAAGTAATAAAGAAACCAACCCGCACTGGGCCCGCGTGGTGGATTATAGTCCATTCCCTCTCATAGAGAGGAGGCCTGCGTCCCAGCAGTGGGAAAATTAATAGGCTGATTATTATATGCTAATAAAGAAATAAAGAAAGAAAACATATTTATTTGGCCCATGCCAAAAGTACACACAACAACCACAATTTTTTTTTTTTTTTAAATTAAAAAAATTAAATTATACAATAAAAATGTTAAACTAAATAAAAAAAAAGGACATAATATTGTGCGTCTCACGGCTGCGCCAAATAGGCCCAATAAGTGTAATGCCTACTGAGACCTTAGCAGGCGTTAACTAAATGGGGACGTAGGCTACTCGAGAAAATACCTGAAGGAATACTTGGAGACGAAAAGTAGGAAGGAGCATAGAAAGGCCTAGCTATATTATGAGATGGTACGATGATTATAGACGATAACTTGAAAAGACGTACAAATTAACCTGTACGATTATAATGTACGATTGAATTATTACCTATCACCACAAATCTGAGGTCTTAAGAATACCTTGTAACGGTGCATACTTTCCCGATGCGTGCTTATTTTCAACGCAGTCTTCCAGACAGGTAACTTTAAGTTCTAGGCTCTCGAGCCAACATGAGTTAATTAATGCTCGTCGTTTATACCCACGTGGGGCTGTTAATAAGTTTTTAACGCTTTCATTATGTAGGTGTAGGAGCTCCTTGCATACACATGCATGTACTAAGTAACGCTAACTCTGTCTTTATTAGACAAGCCCGTCTCAAATGGCGAGTCAGTCACTCGCGCACTGTAACAGATATCACACAAGGCAAATAAACCTATTAAGTGAACCAAAAAACGTTATTTCAATTACCTATCTAAACAGTAGTTAAAGTGGTGACCCTGGACAAACCGGACAAAAGAACGAGTGCAATTAAACATTTTCGTGTGTGTACCTTGCTCGAGATGGCTACCCCACCCGCCGCCCCTTCACCAGTTTCATCGGCATCCGAATTAGACCGGCTAGCTACCCATCGCCGACAACGTTTTCAACACAACGCCCGCTGCATATCAGGTGAACGAAGTGTCACAGCCCCAAAAACCACAGCCCACGGTAAACTGAGACACTGACGCCATTATGGGCAAAATTGCCAAGTTGGCTCTTAAGATCGCGGAACTAGAATGCACAGACCAGGTTCCAACGACGGTGGAATACTAATCGACGGTCACTGTCTTCCTCTCGTAACCGCAGCCGAGATTCGTCAAGGACGCGCCGAAGCCCAGCTAGGCAGATTGGTTATGTTTCTACCACCATCGTTTCCGCACCAGGGCAAAGAAGAGAGGGGAACCGTGCTCACGGAAATATTCACGCCAGGAAAACTAAACGAGGTGCTACCAGTAGCGGCGGAGCTCTGCACCAATTCGGACACCACCTCAAAATCAAAGACATTAACAGCGGTCTAAACTTTTTGGTGAACAATGCATCGGTTTTACCGGTTTCTAAAAAGTGCAGTGCTAGTGAGTGCAGAAGGTACTATTCGCAAACTATTCGCAGCTAACGGATCAGAAATTAAAACGTATGTTCAAAGGTCATTAGCATTAAATTTTAGATTACGCAGGCCTTATCGTTGGGATTTCGTGATTGTGTAAAGCAGCCAATTATGGGCGCAGATTTTTTTAAGCTATCATAAATTATTAATAGACATCAGCGCACGAAAACTATGTCATTGTTATTAATTATGTTAAATGCTATTGTAAACGTAAACTTAACATTATCTTTTGTCGTGATTTCCTAATATTACCAAACCAAAGTCATTCGTAGAAACGCCGCCAATCACAGTACAACATTGCATAGTAAGGACGGGTCCTCCAGTTTTTTGCACGAGGTAGACCGCTACCGCCTGCTCGATACAAAAATGTAAAGGCTGAATTTTAAAAAAAAATGCAGGAATTCGGTATTTGTCGTCGTACGAAAAGCGCTTGGGCAAGCCTCTTACATTTCGTTCAAAAAAAGAACGGTGACATTAGACCTTGCGGAGACTATCGCCGATTAACGCCATCACAAACCCCGACAGATACCCCATTCCTTTACGGACTACTACTTTAGGACTTTACGTATGAGTTAACTGGTAAAAAAATATTTCTAAAATCGACATTAACGGGGCTTAATATCACTATATAGAAGCAGCACCCAACGACATAGAAAAAACAGCTGCAGTCATAACGCCCTTCGGGCTTTTTGAGTTTCCTACAAGTTTGGTATGGCGACTTCTATACAACATTGATTTGACTGTAATGTCAACGTGTTGGTTTAAGTTAGTTCGATACTTTCTTAAATAGACGGCGCCAACGTCACCGTGAGACGTTATTAATGGAACGAAGATTTCGAGAATTGTGAGCAGGGTGCGGTGGTCTAATTGGTTAAGACGTCCGGTGTACAGAATCGGAATTTCGCTGGTTCAAACCCTGCTCGCACTCGGGTTTTTCTTTCTACATCAAAAACAGCTGTAGTTCCCTACGCTAAAAATTATAAATATCATTCAATTATAACTAATTCATTTGTTGGCAATATAAAGTAAACCAACATTTAACTTGATTATTCAATATCACAACTACCTATCGTTGGGAAACTAAGCCTTTTAACCCACAATGAAAACTATTTCTATGAAATACATCGGACTATAAATTATCTTTGGGAAAATGTATAGGTATCAGGTTTATTTGAAATTAGAACCTTTCTGTTCTCAAGATATTAATTGACGATGATTATTAATTTAGAAATATTCTTGAAATGCAACGTCGCCATACGTCAATGTTATTTCACATTTGACAGCCGACGTTGCTGCATTGTATTAATTGGGTCAATACTGAGAGTTGTTAAACAGTTAGATTTTCTCATATACGTAAGGTGCCGTGCTATGGCATCAGGCGCGAGAGATCTATTTTCAACGCTAGATTTACGCAACAAGAGCGAGTTTAATGAACTTTAAAAAAATACGTAGTTATTAAGAATATAATCAATATTATGGTGCACTAAAAATAATTGCAATTCCTTTATAACTTTAGTCAAAAAACATTGTAAACCTGCGCGAATATTTCGACGGGCTGTCAATGTTACTAAACTGGGCCCATAAGTAGATAACACGTTTGTAATCGTGTTTGTTTAATGTTTATAGTTATTGAATAATTGTTTCCCACATGTATCATGCAGGTGCAAATCTTGTAAGCGTAAAATAATAGGGTACTACTTATAAACACTAGTCAGCATTGATTTTATTCCGTGTGACTTGTACTGCTGTAAAATTTAGCATATAGCATAAGCATAATCAGCCTATTAATGTTCCCACTGCTGAGACGCAGGCCTGCTCTCTATGAGAGGGAATAATGGGCTATAATCCACCACGCGGGCCCAGTGCGGGTTGGTAGATGTCACATATCTTCGAATTTTTAGTTCTAGGACATGCCGGTTTCCTCACGATGTTTTAAGCAAGGAAGGAATGATGTAGGGTCTCCATACAAACACACATATGTACTAAGTAACGCTAACGCTGTCTTTTTAAACGAGCCTGTCTCAAATGGCGAGTCTGTCACTCGCGTACTGTAACAGATCACAAAGACGGTAATTGAACCTATTATGTGAAGCAACAATCGTTATTTCATTTACCTAGCTAAACAGTAGCTAAATAGGTAAAAGTAGTATGAAATTCTTGTCCTTTTTGTGATCTATCCGGGTTTACTTTTAACTAATCACCTTTTTTGTCATTTTTGTTGTTTGCCAACTCATTAACCGTCAATACAACTATGCCAGTCTACCGCTGGACATACGCGTCTCTCAAGCTGCGCCATCACACCCGGTTCTCCGCCTTCCGCTAGTAATCTGTCCAAATAGCAAATGTAGTATGAAGAAAACGTGTAACAATGATTTTAAGTAGGTATTTTTCAAGCTCTGCCTATAGCTCAATTTATGATTTAATGTGTAAAACTACTAACTAAAACCGATAAAAACTTGATTGATAAACCTTAGTTGGGCATAGCCTTTAACCATTCAACTTTGAAAGAACTCTCTTCCAGCAGATCTCATCGAAAGTATAAACTAAACTATTATAATTCTGAAAATGTTTAGATAAAATGTTATTTTTCTCAATAAATTCGAGCATTGCTACATTTTTGATACTTGAATCCATATTGCTGTCATTTTCAGGATCAACCGAAAGAATTATTGTGTTCAACAATGCATGGCTAAACAACTTATTGAGAGGTGGTGAGATAAAAATAACTGTACTTATCTATTACATTAAGTTAGATATCCGAAAAACAGGCTGCGAACGTAGGCCGTGGGCGTATGGACAACTGTTGAACGCATCTGCGTCTTCTTACTCCCTGGTGTCGTATATACGGCGGAGCGGCCGAGCCGCGCGCTCATTCCTGTCTCGACACCGCCCGAGGCAGCCGTTTCTGCGATTATTCGCAACCACAACTTACGTCGCGCTGTAGTCATGATCTGTTTTTTTCGATCATTGTTTTTAGTTGTCACCATAGTTCTGTTAGTGTCTGCAGCTGATACTGAATTCAGGGATGAGTTGCAAGTAGTGACAAAGCAGATAGATCTGCTTAGGACTCTGCACAAGACGGAAATCAATCAGTTGAAAAAGGAAATCCACGAATTAAAGTAAGTGAAAAAAATCTTGTTTTTTGATGACATTGAAAAGGTCTGATTGTGGCTCGATGGATTAGAAGATGCCGTGCTTCAAACTTCGTGAGTTTCCATTATTTAATTTTCAGGACGATATTTGAAAGTTAGCTGACTCGGAGTTCTTCAGCGATATTTTGGCGCGCTAACGCATCAGGTTTCACGCGCTTCGTCACTTCTTTTAGAGCCGTAAATTATAAAAAAAAACTAATTAATAAAAATGAAACCGACTTCAAAACTGTAATTTATTTAATTTAAAAAGGTGACAAGTAAAAGTTTAATCTTTAAAAATATCTAAAGTAAATATACCAAACAAATTTTTGAGCTCGGTGCCAGCCTTAGTTTAAAAGAAATATTTACATGGGTAACACATAGGTATAAAACTTAAAAGTAACTACTTTTTAGTTCATGTTAATATTTCTAACTAAGGTTGGCATTGAAATCGGTTTATTTTTTTTAATATTTTTTTTTCTAGTTTTTTTTAATTGCCTAGTGACTTTTGGAATGACAGGCGTGATGTTATGTTATGTTTACAAAAAATGTGCAATTCTGACCATATTACATGGGTCGAAATGATAACCTCCTTTTTTTGAAGTCGGTTTAAAATGTTCGGCCTAAAAGTTTTACAACACTTGCTTTATTATGCTTTTTTGCGGCCATTGCGATTTGATTTAATTGCCGGGGCGCACTTCGAAAGTTATTTCTCTGATAAATACTGCATTTTTTTATTTGTTTTGTTGTTCTTATTATTTAGAATTTACTGTATAATTGATGATATGTTATTTTAAACTAATATTTTGTTGGATTATAATATTTTGCTATCTTTTTTTATTCTTATTAATTATATTCGTTTACCTATTCATTTTTATTACTTACTTTTTACATTTTCAATTATTTCTTTAAAAAAGCTAAGTATTATTACTGTTTAGCAAATTAGAAATTAAATTCAAAACTTTGAAATCGGCATAATTATCTCCACTCTCATCTCATAGATATGTGAAAAATACATACATGATTAAAAATAGTCACCTACATGAAAAATAATGTGGGTACGTATAATGTAAAGGCACTATACAAAAGGGTCTGCTCAATAGATTTAAGCATCCCACAATGTAACGTCTTTACGATTTTGGTTATCGTCGATGATTGGGTCCTCCTTACATTATACATTATTTATGAGCACTCATGTTATTTCCTTTAGGTAGGCAGTCTAACCTTTTATAAATGTATCTCTCAGAAATTCAATAAATTTATTGATAAGTTGAATTTTTTGCGGTGGTAAGAATAATCTTATATTAAAAAGATTAATAAAAAATTAACGGCTACGGCGCAGGCTCTCTTTAAAACCGGTGAAGTACGTAAAGGATAGCAAAGCACATCGAACATTCACTAGAGACGTTCGGAATATTTCTAACTGAATGAACATTAAGGAACTTAGCTGTTTTTTGACATGGAAAGAAAAATTCGAGTGCGAGCAGGGTTTGAACCTGCGACCTTCCGATTCAGTACACCGGATGTCTTAACCAACTAGACCATCGCACCCCGCTCACAGTTCTCGAATTTTTTTTTTTTTTTTTTTTTTTTTCTTTCCATGTCAAAAAACATCTATGTTCCCTACGCAGGGTTTGCGTATAAAATATTAAAAATTAAGGAACTTCTTTTAATTTGGGGAACATCGTACATTCAGGTCATTTGATTGCTCTTTAGAGTGAACTGGGTTGTAATCCCTGTCTGCCAATTGATTATGCTGTGGTTGACATCACTTGCAGTCAGTCTACAGTGCTCGCCATTAATGTAGTTTCTGATCCTTACTACATATTAGCTAATTTAAGTTTTAAATGGTACTGTTTTTGCACACAGGTATATTCTCTTTTGCAAATGATAGGCAATTGAGTAAAACAGGTTGCTTCTAGGAAATGTATATTCACTACAAAAGTGCTTTTAAGACATTATGTACATGATTTCTTTTTAATCTTTTTTTTTATCTTTTACGTCTCACGAAAGTTGTAACTGCAGAACGTTACTGTAAAAAAAAGGAATTTCAAAAAATGACCCTGATAATCCCAACTATCGCCCTGTTTCTTTTGATCCATGAATTTTTACCCACCCTGTATAGAATCACAGCTGGTGTACAAAACAACGATGGTAATTAGTTCCAATCTAACTGATTATTGAAAGGTTTTATCCTACCCGCATTTTATAATGGTTCTTTTTACTGCCTACCCTCAACTCAAACCGGAAGGAATAAAAAGAGCCTCATACAATATTGAATTGCGTTGTAATTGTTCAACCATCTCCAGACCTCAGTATTGTGTTCATCTTTATGAATTAAAATATTCATTCGTAAAGACTACGAGAGGCGATACTGAGGGATCGCAGATAGTCAGCGCCTAGAAATTAAATTTCAATACACTTTTTCGAAAACTGGTTCTTATCGCACTACGATTAGGTTCAACATGCAATGGTTTTCACATGCGTGGATTTTACATATTTTTACACACACGAGCGAAAAAAAAGTCCCGCAGATAACTAAACTTATACTAAGTCCGAATGGGTTCAATGACGGCGTAAATATTTTTTGAGCTTTTAAATTGTGTTTATAAATAGAATATCACAGATAAACATGATAATTAAAAAAAAAAAAAATACTTTTATGAACAAATTAACATTTATTTGTGTTCTAAATTATTTGAATTTTCTATTATTCATATTAGGCTGTTTAGCGGCATCATACCTTTGCTTCTTCTTCAACCTGGCGAAAGCAAAGTGCGGAAAAAATGCAAATTAAATCATAGTTGCATAATAATTCCTGACAAAAATACTTTCCGTTCTAAAATTTTATTACTTCGAAAATGTATTGAAAAACGTCGTTTGATACGCGTTGGAATTTGTTACTGCAGTTCCCGACTCCGTAACACCCTCTCGCTTGCTGCCTCGAATGCAATACAAACAAAGTTTCCCCTTTTATATCAAAATGTAATATTTGCACGTCATGAGCTACTTATTTCAAAAAGTTTGTGCTTTGCTTTTTTTTGCATACTGCAGGAGGACTTGACATTAAACATCACGCCTGTAATCCCTGAAGGCTTAGCGAAAGGTGTACTTAATAGTACACCCACATTTCACCAGTTAAGTTTAAGCCCAGTTATGTTGATGCTATCAACCAGGTACAAATCCAGATTCCGTAGTTGCTGCTGACAAATTCCTGATGAAAAAACCCAATAGCAATTTGTCTGACCTGGGAATCGAACCCAGGACCTCATGCTCAGCAGTCGCGATTGCGACCACTAGACCAACGACGCTGCGCAAAGCAAAGAACTTGACAAAATATCACAAATATCAAATCTCGTACCTACGATGCCTAAAGTACAGATAAATTGCATATTTGACAAATAGTAGCTTGAACAGCATAAGGGGTCGCGCGCGCAGGTGTCCCCGTGAGAGTGTGATACACGATACAAATGACATCACTACGTGACATCGCCCTATTCATAATACCACCGAGTCATGTCGAGTAATTTCTCCACTCCGACGAACCGTCTTGTAATAAATAAATAATTGATTTTGTCTCCTTAACGCCTCGGATAAGGGTTGATATAAATTGAAGCGGCTAGACTTGTCAGGTGTACCTCATAAAGTAATCTTCTCATCGCCCCGTATTTCTGAAATGGGTGTTTTGACCGAACCTGTTTTTTTTAAACGTCGAGTAATTGTTAGAGAAGCCTAAAAGTTTACTAGGAGAAATCAGGAAAGTTTGCAAATAAGTTGCGGAGATATGTACCGCCTCCTTGAAACAAATACACCAAATATTATCAAACAAAACGAAAGGTTTACAAGATTAAAATTTTCCGAAGCGGAGTTCGTTAGTATTTGGCAAAAACAACAAAACAATTTAAAACTTGTTAAGCTCTTGAATCGAAAACGGGTCAAGAGTGATTTTTACGGCAGAAAGGGAATCCACAACGACCCTAGAGAAGGTGTTACGGGGTTCTCATGTTTACACAAGTGATTGTTCTCGACGGCTCGGCCAAATAATATACTTAATAATGCACAGAAACTAGCTAGGTTACTAACTAGGTTCATCCACATACAGACTCATTGAGAATATCTCGATTAATGATTAATTAGCATTAATTTCCAAACAGACACATTTCATGTATCGGGATAATCGTGTTCGTAGTATGTACTCCGTATTTACCGTTGTTTGCGTATAACATAGAGGCCTCGAGGCTGTATGTAGTTTGCTCGATTGATTCAAGTGGCCACAAACCCTGCGAGTTCAGAAAGGATTGAACGAGTTCCTGTAGCGGGGCATTAAAAAGTGTTGGAGTTGGCTCGAGGGCTGAGGGCGCTAGGGCGTGTCTCGACGTCGCTTACAATAGGTGCCGCGGCTGCAGGCTACAGGAGCGGTATTGCCTCACGCCCGAGGCTTTGAAGTCTTGCGAGACGTGTCATAATATAAAACTTGTAAACGCAGGAGAGGTTCGAGATCGGGAAGCAAGGGCCTCTTCACGCGAACCAGGCCATCTGATCGACACGATTATTCCTCTTCGTCTTTCCCTTGGGGATTTATAAAGGACATCGCCGTTTTTATTATTTATTTCTTGATACTCTGCTGAAAAAAAAGTCTCGAGGGCCGCTCGATATGATGCGCAATTGCTAACGAATTCTATTTCTGTTTTGGTATTTATTATTGTGAAAACGAAAAAATTTTTTTTTAATTTTATAAGCCTGTAAGTGTAAGTACTTCGGGGTCTGAATTATAATTGATTTGCACACTTAGTTAACTTAGGTTTTTGACCCATTTACAGATTAATATAATATGTAGCTCACTTAACATTGTTACATAAGGCTAGCGTTCAGCACAAAGTTCCTTCACAATGCTATCATCTTTGTCAGGTTCTAGCCTTTATTTCCGGTTTGATGAGATTCCCCGAGAGCTCTCATAATGCACATAAAAGCAGACTGTGAACGTTTGACGATCAAAAAGGGTCTCTCTGACATTTCTAGAGCGCGGGTGGTATTTTTTAACACATTTTCTATAAATCTTGCTTGAATGCAAATTATGAACGTCGAAAGCCGTTTATAACGCGTCCCTTCCCATGCATCATATTTACTGTGGCGGTAGCTAATGTGACAGGACATTTTTCGAGTTGTCACTTCCAAAACATACGTCTTACCTATCCACCATAACAGCTTTTAGGTGTTTAAGTTAATAATAATACATCCATATTAACATATTTTTAGCATATCCACGAATGGTAAGAGATTGTTACACCATAAATGTTGGTACGAATAATTGGCAGTAAATTAAGCTCTATCTATGAAAACCACCTGCGAGTAGTAAGAAGTAGCTCGTGTGGACTAGTTTAAACCTTATACTCGAGGATAAAGATTTAAAATGAATGGTTTATGAAAAAGTAGCTATAGGTAGAATGTGCCATCTCGTGTGCCAGATGAGTTTGCATCTGGGAACTGCAAAGGTACCTGTTTGCATACTTGAAATTCAACGTCGCCAGCTGTTGCTCATCGATTTTTATTAAGTCTCTGTTTATTTTTACATGGAGGACGACAACAACCTTTAGTTACCGCGGTCGTATCGAGTTAATAGCGAACATATTGTAATTGTTATTGTATTATTAATGTGTTCGTGAGATGAATGTGTTTTCATGAAGACCATTTTTGCTGAATACATTTGGTTAGTCCACGTGTTGAATATCAGTTGCGTTGCTCATAATAATATTTTATTTTTATAAAATTGTACGTTCGAATAATTTTCTTGTGAATTGTTGTAGTAGTCTTTAATAAACAACAAATATCGCCAGGGCGGTTAGGTTAATTTTGTACCTCCGATGGAGCTATTTCTTTTTAGTTTATTTTACGCTCCTGTTCTTTTTAACTTGCGTTGGCACTTCACAAAATTGTAGTAAGTAGCAATAAACGGAATGTTCGAATTTATTTATTTATTAGTGATGGCGTGCATGACTCATTCTTTTAGTAAAAGACCGTCGCACCGATTGCAGCGACCGATCTAGAACTAGATACGTCAAAATATGGCTAGAAGCAAGTCAAATTGTCATTTACAATGGATGTAATTTCCACTGCATATTGGACTTTGAATAGAATGACTAGCACTATTGAAAAGATCTGTTGAAATTGTAGCGTAAACTGAGCCTTATTTGTAAATTTTACAGTTATTTTGCATTTGAGCTTACATCTGTGAATCGCAAGTAGGTGCCGATTCCAATTACTAATGTAACTCAAATGAATTGGACAGCTACCCTTTACGGAGACATTAAACATGATTTGTCGATAACAGTAAATTAATTAGTAACATCTAAAACGTTGCGTGCAAGTTACAGACAGATTCTGTTATACACACGAATTGCTTGATTAGCTTATATTATAGTCTGACCGAATCGATGCAGATAAAAAAAAAATGCCAACTTCGGTACTGTATAGGTTGAGTTTAATATTTCATTCTAAGTTAAATGGCACTATTACTTATGATTAAAGAACAAAGGCAGCTTACCACACAAACTGGGAACCACACTTAGAGTTCGCGTACATTATTCGCGTATAAAAAATACTCTCAAAAGATAGGTCTTAGTCAAATTAAGATAAAAGGTAATCACAGCATATTTTTATAATATTGGATTTGGCTAGAATAATATAATTCATAACCACACTAGTCGCGCGGGCAAAATCAGGACTAACTAACGCCGCCATCTTTTTTTTTAATACATTTCACAAGTGTTTACCAACAGCGCTCTCCTGTCAACCTCAATGGAGCGTCAAAAGATCCTATAATACTGTATATTACGATAGACAACTACGCACAACAACGTCGCCCGTAATGTCATTCAAAAATATTTTCATTATACAAAATTTTATTAAAAGTACGTACAATTTAAGGACTGTCTAATTATTTGACTTCTAAAACCCGCACTTGCACAACTTATCGCATTGCCTTATGATTTTGGCCGCAATTACACTAGCCATCGCAATGGAATTCATACAAGCTTACAATTGCAGTTTGAAGACGGGTGTACGTGACCGCGTTCATTTAAACTTGGTCGTTTGACGAATTCCATAGACAATCGAATTCGGGCGTACGACCATGTGTAATTGCGCCATGTACTAGGCAAAATGAAACATTAATTTTAAGCAGCTTATCATTAAAGTCTTAGAAGAACTTCTTCAAATAACCGAGCGGCTAATTATGACATCTTCTATTTTGATAGACGACATAACTTTGAATGTTGCTATTTAAGCTAGATTCTCAAAAAAAACTTTACGTACATACTTCACGTTTTAAATAACAGCAGTCACTAATTTATTTACAAAAAAAGCGCCTTCATCCTCTCTCCTATTACCAATTAATTTAACTTTGCTGTGCCCGACAGGGTCCATAATTGATTCAATGTTTTAACATATCAACTGTTTTATTTAACATTATGGAATGCAATAAAGTATTGAGTATTGAGTATTTAATAGCATGATTATTTAGTAACATGAAACATGTTGCGAATCGAATAAGAGGCTGGCTTAAAAGCAAAGAACCTATTTGTGTTTCCAAAGATAGGAAGAGTCTTAAAACAAAATATATAAACGTCTCATGATATGCATGATTGCTACGAGCAAAATCCTGCTAATTAGTATTATTATAGAAATAGAAATTCCATTTTCTATTGAATATGGTAACTCCATTGCTTCCGTCACTTTTTCTAAGTATCGATATTGCAAATGATTATTATATGGCGTTTAGATGTTCAGATTTAGTCAAATATTATTTTCTTCTTTTTTTACTTTGTGCAGTTTAAAAAAAAAGACATGACATGGAAAGAAAAGGCCTTTAACTGCTTCATAGAAATGTACATACTTTCATTGATGAACGCTTCTAAAATTAAGAGAGCCCCATTCAACCGATCTGCTTTTTCTGTGAAGTTAGCCACTCGAGTAGAGGGATGTGCTGAACATGGAAATAAAGTCAGTTAAAGGCAGACATCTCTCGAAGAGCTGGAATATTTGTTTATAGGCACTCTATCATCATCCAACAAGCTTATCCCAATTGTTGGCCAGCCTAGCTTAAGCTTCTAGTAAAATATTTATATCTTACTAAGAGCGACTGCCGCTTATCGTGTTCTAATACCGTCTGATCTACATATAACTAAGTTTATAAAGAGGTTTCACAACATTCCATCCGACGCGGCACAGCTGAAGATAGATATGGGACATTTGCAGAAAGATAACATTAAACAGCATTGAGTTAAATTGAATTGAATAGAGAAGAGTTGAATTGAATTCCAGACAAGAATTTAATACAAAAGAGTTGGATTGAATTGAAGTGTCGATTGCAATTTGCAAAAAGGTCACCCTTCTGTCGTTTTATGGCGCACTCTCATTGAAGCTTTCGGGGTAAAACGTTTACTCATGTAAAAAAACGGCCAAATCCGTGTCGGAACACGCACTGTGATGGGTTCCGTGTTTAAGATGATAAGACTGTGAAAAACAAAGTTATATGTGTAGGTGTAAATCCTAAAATATTGCATACCTTAAAGACTAATGACTTAACGGCTGAGTCACTTAGAAACATCATAGTCTATTAAATTATGGGTCTAAAAAATCCCTACATGCTTTTTTGTATTCCATTTTATTTTCATCCCCCGGTAGATAACATTTATGGGGAGCGCTACCCATAATTATATTTCACCATTGTTTAGTAGTGCACAGAATACACCGTCTTTCTGATTTTCACCGATATAGAGCAAATAGTCTCCGGTTGAAATGGCTGTGTGATATCTGGACAAAGAAATTATAAGGGTTCTGTTTTTGCGATTTGGCCTACGGATCTTCAAAAGAGGGGGAACAATATGTTATCATGTTTGAGCATGTTCACAGCCGTTCACATTTTCCTTACAGGAGCAGGGTACAACGGGACGTGCTCCAGGCTCCTGTCTCACATGCCTTACAATAATATTGTAAGACACGATTTCTTGCATGCCACTTACGATCCATGTCTCAGCTTTACTAGGCGTTCATTCGCCGAATTTACATGTGAAAAAATAAAAAGATTCTCACACTAGCTCCTTCGTTTTTATCCACGTCGCTCTCGCGAAGCTAACGTAATATTTTAGAGCTAGTTATGGGTTCTGTATATTTATATCAGTCCCTCTTTGGTCGTAAAAGGAAATGAACACGTTTAAGTATAGAAGCCTTTTTACTTTTTCAAATACATTTAATAAGATGTATACACGGGAATTCTCTGAAATGGGGACTTAGAGGAATATTATATGGATCCGAAGAATTTAGCAAATATTAAACCACATCGAAATGTTATACTTTCTATTAAATACATACAATTTGTGTATATTATGAATATTATTGCAAATTATATTTATTTGTTCAGATCAGACAGTGCAATGCCAGTTTGTTAGGTACCTAATTGCCTTTCTTTTAAAATGTCAATTTCGCTAAAAGCCCTAGCTTTAGTTCAACCTAAGCGATGCTTCAGGTTTTAATAACAGCTAAATACAACACATCACTCTCGTTGTATGTATCTTCAGCTTTATATATTATAAATCGAGCAAAAACACAACGAACTTAATTAAAAATGATAAAAATAAAACTTAAAGTTCCCAGTGACCAGATGTTACGTTGAGCTGGTCTAAAGCTAGCGTATACATATTAAGTCTAGGTACAATACATAGGTATCATATAAGTGTAGGTCCCACTTACTTCAAGGTAGTAATTTTACATCTACTCAAAATAGACGAAATCAAATCCATATCGTTAGTACGCAACACGCTATGGGGGTGAACATCTGGCGTTGATGGGATGTTTATTTATATCCCGACCGGAAGTAGTGTGCTACGAGCCCACATCCGGTCGTAGCAAATGGCGCGCGTGCGCATACTACGCCAAATATGGTCACAAACATTCCTAGAAAAAAAAAAACTGCACGCCAAGTTTTTTTTAAACCGTATGAAATGTTCACAACTCTACACAATACTTTTCTCTTCGGCGTTGTTTTTACTTAACACACTTGATTATGCCTAACACCTAAAATAATTATGATTTATCTACTAAGCAAATTCCTTGCGACCTAAGCGAAATACCTACAGAGTGTAGTCCTTTCTTTGCTGAAGAAATCTCGAAACGATTTTCAGCTCTAATTATCTCTGTTAATTAGGGAAATAGTTAGCGGTCGCAAGATCTGTAAAATGCTAAAATGCTAGAGGTTTTCCTTTTCATCTTATAAAATACGTTTTACTTGAAAATTTATTTGAAAATACAGCCGTTCTTAAATTTCGCCTTTCTTTCCGTAAATTAAAATTTACTATCGTTCCCGTCGTCGGAACCCGGACCCTCGGCCTCATGTAAAAGGACGGACATAATTCAACTTCTAATGTCTAGAAGGCAGGTGCTATTTCTAATGACGGTCATTCTGTTTCGACGGCATTTGGCCAACTGACAATAGTTGAGTTGCCTAAAAGAGGCTCTGGACTACATTGAAACAAGGGCCAAAATGCTCGGCTGGCGTGGAGGCTCAATTTGAACCTTTTTTTATAACAGCGATGTTTATCAAGGAGTTCGCCCACACTTTTGTTATAAGGGTGATATTCGAATTGATTTTTTTTTCTAATACCTTTGAGGAGCACATGGCATCCTTGCATCTGCCGTTACAATGAAAGGTTTTCGAGAACTTTTTTTACGCCGCCAGGTGTAATCTTTCTTCGATTTTACCCGTATCCCGCCACTTATAAAAACTGTTTTCGTAATTACAGAGTATTCAGTTGCATTATAGGCGTGTGTTGCGGACATTTTATACAAAAATTTAAAGCGATTTTTGGCAACTGTTACGGTTGAAGGTTGGAGTTGAATAATTTATTATTGGCTCCCAATAAATCAGTGAACAAAACACTGTTTCATACATTACATTTTTATGGCTAAATGAGTGGAAGAACGTTGACTAAAACCAACAACCGCTTTGTCTATTAATAATTTGCAGACATTTCATTTCATTATTTAACACGGAATCTTAGATTCTTTATAAGGACTGCCCTAAATTAACGGCTCGGGCACGTGGCGTGGCTCAAACCGCACTCCGCCGTTATTATTCGCCTTTACTGAAAACCGAAGTCCAATAAAATATAATTTACATTTAAACTTCTCTGAAAAAAGCAATTCGGCGCTCTCCCCAAATTGTTAATTTTAATAATGCCTTCGGAATGCTGCTCTCTATCCTTCGCGTTTGGAGATTATTGCCGCCATAAAAAGTGCTGTACTACAATCTCCTTTAATGTCTGTAAAAGTAACAAATCGACTCTATAGCATAGGAAACGTTAACGAGGTAACTGACAAACTTAATTAGGAATATACAGGCGAATTTGTGCCTACACTGGCTTCCACGAAAACTAGGCCGGTCACGGCACTTACAGGTAAGAATCACGTGGCGTGGAAATATAAATTTGACACATACCATACACGTGTCATCATCACCATCTGCCTAGCCTTTTCCCAACTATGTTGGGGTCGGCTTCCAGTCTGCAGCTACCGGATGCAGCTGAGTACCCATATTTTTCAAGGAGCGACTGCCTATCTGGCCTCCACAACCCAGTTAGTACTAGGTAATACTATACCCCTTGGTAAGACTGGTTGTCAGACTTTCGGGCCACTGACTACCTGTGACGACTGTCAAAGATCTACAAATGACAGCCGGGACCAACGGCTTAATGGTATGTAATGGGCAGTCACCCATCCACGGACCAACCTAGGCAAGCGCGACTGAACCCTAAGATCGACCCGAGCGGCTGTTATTATTTAGCCACGAGCTCCTCCACCATACTCTGTACCATACACGTGTCACCTCTAACTATGTAAATGATTTAGGTGTGATCTGACTAAGATACGAGCGTGTCGTACTGAGCACTGACTGAACCGACGTTGGTGCCAGGCTCAACGTTACGAAATCTAGTTTTTAGAAATAGACTTCGATTAAATGAGGGAGAATGGGTAATAAAGGTGTGACCCGCGACGCTTTCAAAGTACGGCTTATAAATATATGAATTCTGACATATTACACAGAACATTTTTCGACATTAATAGGTGTTTATCGAGAAGAAGGGCCATAGCTGCCTGTCACTTAGGCTTTGTAAAGGTATTTCAGTATCGTTTTCAGTTTAAAGTTGATCAGCTAATTGAAGAGTTCGAAAGTCTTTCCTTAGAAAGTTATTTCAGCTGAAAGTTCCAAGTATCTGGTTTCATATAAAGGTCTTAGTTTTATAGTGTTCTCAGCAGTGGCGAAGATTCCACATAACTCGATTCCTACCGGATTCCCTTTGAAAAATGGCACAGTCAGTATTCTATAGACAAATAATATAATCAGATTAAAGATATGTGCTACGGCTTACCTGTGACAAAAATTGACCCTTCGCTACTAGTTTTCAGAGAATACTTTTGCTAGTGCCATTTGTATAAATTAAAGCATTTTGCGTAATAGAGGGTTTTTAATATAAAAATAAATTTTGTGTTTTAAAAATAATTAACAAAGTAAATGTTCAATGTTTCCTATTTGTTTGGTGGTCTGAGAAGCCGTCAACAAATGAGATTACATTTTATTCCGAGAACGAGATATTACTGGGAAAAGTCGTCGTCCTTGCTATTAAGAATAATAAACATTAAGAAATTGTTGACGCTAAATAATATAAAAGTGAATTTCGGCAATAAAGCCGAACGCGATCAGCAAATATAAAGCGGGTTTACGAGGAATGATAACACTCTTTAACGCGGTTTAGATATGCTGATCTCGTTCAGGTCCAAAGGTGACACTCATCCAGTCTTGGGGCGAATGATATGTTCTAAGAGTGGATAATTCTATCTACTGTCCGGGCTCACTCGGTTCGTTATGCCAACTTACTTGCTTCCGTTATGCTGATTCCGCAAACATCATCATCATCATCACCAGCCTAGCTGTTTCCCAACTATATTGGGGTCGGCTTCCAGTCTAACCGGATGCAGCTGAATACCAGTATTTTACATGGAGCGACTGCCAATCTGACCTCCACAACCCAGTTAATACTGGGTAATACGATACCCCTTGGTAAGACTGGTTGTCAGACTTTTTGGGCCACTGACTACCTAACGACTGTCAAAGATCCACAAATGACAGCCGGGACCAACGGCTTAACGTGCTTTCCGAGGCACGGAGGAAACTCTGTATGTAATGGGCCGTCACCCATCCACAGACCAACATAGGTAGGCACGGCTTAACCTAAAGATCGACCCGAGCTGCTGTTATTATTTAGCCGCGAGCTCCTTCCGCAAACATCATGAATCATAATCAACCTTAATAACAAAAAATTAGTTGTGCAAACGAGAAACTACAGCACCTAACATCGTTATGTCCGGTATTCGATACGGGGAGATTAAATACCTACCTTTGCTTACATTTTGGTGGAAGTAACGCGTTATCTTCACTCACTAAATAAATATTGTACATTTGCTTGCCCAGCACGAAACGTAATAGATAAATAAAGATATTTGTATTGATAAACTATCAATATCGATTCTGAGTAAAAGCTTAGGCACATATACATTTTTTTCTTTAATATTACAGTTTTACAAACTCATGCCAGTCTTTAAAATTTTATGGTGTCATAATTTGGGTCAGCTCTATTTGCCCAATAAATATAAACATTTCACAAACAGCATAGCATAACATTGAAACCATCGCAGCGTATTCTTTTTTTTTTTGTAATATCGGGTAGTTTGCGTTCTGTAACACATTGGGATATTATGTAAATGCTAGTATTGAATAATTAGTAAGTGCTATTATAAAATGGAACCGGAAGGTTCGCCATACTCGCCATGGCAGGAGACACGGCGCTGCTTGTGCGCTGTTGCGTAACATTGCATCCTGCACCCGCTCATATGCGCCTCTTGTATGAGACACGCTTGTATAAACATGAATATAGTATATTGAAATAAAAACTTATTTTTTTATTTAAAAGAAGCTTCGTCAATTATCTGGACAACGAATAAAATTATTTGTCTGCAGTTATAATTACGTACAAAATTGCAACATAATTTGATATCGGTGTGAGACAGTAAGTCTTAGATTTGGAAACATGATCATTCCATAAATATTATCAAAATATGATCATTCCATAAATAAGATCATTCTAAAAATATGATCATTTCATAAATATGATCAGTCCATAAATATGACCACTCCATAGATATGACCACTCCATAAATATGATCATTCCATAAATATAATGATTCCATAAATATGATAATTCCATAAATCAATATGAAGTAAATCCTTGCAGAAAAGAATTTTTAGAAACGAATTTTCTTAGTTAATATCCATTACTCAGTAGCAACCCGGAGCTGCGGAGGCTGGACTTGTGCCCGGTTGATGGCAACTCGCCACATGTAAATAACATATCTCGAGATATGTACCTGTATATTTTTGCGTACCCTTCGGGCATAACAGACTTATGTAATAAAACCATTAAAAAATATATTTGGACGTAATATTCTTGTCCAACAGACAGACATCGAACAGCGGCTCCGTCGTAAACAATCATGAACGCAATGAACGGGCTACCCTGCAGTGGGCCAAGCGTTCCATGGAAGAAATCCGCGTAGAAATGCGCGAACTGGAAGAGAGCGTGAACAACTCCGTGTTACTGCGTCAACTGCACGTAATCAGAAACGAGGTTTGTACTCAATTTCAATATCATAAACATAATCAGCGTATAACGTTGTTGATGCTGAGATACAGAAAGAGCCCTGTATCTCTATATCTTACCGGGCTTGGTTTGGATTGGCATCTTGGTGGTTGTCACTGGTCTTCGAATACAGTATATCTACCGTATAGCTTTTCTTTCCAGCGAAGTTGTCGCTCTTGACTTCTCCAGAAAATGATATTAATTATAGGTTTCCCTATATTTCTGTTTCACAAACTATCTCCGCCTTTTTGGGGAGTATGACGACAGTGTCAATTAGCTAATTCTATTTCAACCACAATAAGTATCATTCTAATAAAACACACGTTAAAGATAATCCTATAATTGCTCCAACGTCTTTCTTTGTAATATTGTCGAAGTGTAGCCGTGTAGGCGGAAAACGTTGCCATAATCCAACTAACGAACTCCAGACATCTGTAAATCCGCTGGTAGATTCTTGCCTTTGCGCCGGAGGTTATTAGTGAGAAATAACGAGGCAATTATAATAAATATTAATTGGAAGGAAGTCTCGTCTAATGGCTGCAGGAAAATAGTACATTTTCTATTGTCACTTACACTTACAAACGAACGTTTTGCGTCCATTATTAAGATCGTACATCGCGGATGCGGGTAACGTTGTGCGCTGTCTAAATAATAAAGGCTGTCATTCAGTATTCTCTTTTAAAACATTTTCTTTTTCCACAGTTAAAACAAGCTTTAATGGAGGCTACGGAATTCGCTCAGATGGCTCGCACACAGGAAGCTAGGATCGACAAGTTAGACAGCGAGGTGGGCCGCATGAAGTACGAGGGACAGCAGATGAGGACCATGATCGCTGAGCAGCGCACACATCTCGGCAAGCTCTCCAAGGAGGTATGTCTTAGTTTAAACAGGTGTAATTTTAAAATTAGATACAGGGCGAAGAAAACGAGTGGTGGTATCGAAGTTTAGGAAACGAAATAACTAAAAGCCTCATGTGTCAATTATCATCTGTCATGTTGCCCGAAAATGGAGTAAACGAGAAACAACATATTGATATTTATTATATTTTTTTTATTTATTTCGATATCCATTGCATTAAAGGAAAGCTTTCAAATCTTATAGTAGTTAACGATATCATTGAAAACGGTAACATAATACCATAACTGCGAGCTGAAGAGCAGGTGGTGCTCCTTTCTAAGCCAAGGTGTCAGGGGTGCAAGAATTAGGTAGAAAAATATCGCAGTTTCGACCCCAGCAACTACGAAATTTAACCTATATGTATATGTATGTATTTGAGCTTATAGTCATAGTCTTCTTCATAGTTTTCGAACTGTATACTCGCGGGGACCACTCCCGCTCTTAATATTGATGCTAATTATAAAATATTACGAGTTCATTACATTAATTAAAATAATTGATAACCGATTTCTAAGTAGAATGCATAAATCATCATAAAAATATTAATCAGAATCTACTACTTTCTATTGAAATTCGCACATGAATACCACATGAACGGATTCCAATAAGTTAATGTTTTCGAAAAACATTTCAATCCGATTGATATTTAATCAGAATCACAAATGATATTCCGCAATACATTACATACGCGGAAATATTAAGTAATTCATTTGGACACGACTAGGTTTGCCACATTCAGTTGAAATTTGCTGAAAATAGAGTTGTCAAAACATATTGTAATAGGTGCTACGAGAACAACAAAGTTTCCACTTCGGACGCAGTCATTTGGATAAAACTTTTGATGTGAAAAATCTATAGCCGCACGTAAAACCGATTTCTGGCGTGGCGACGCATGCCGTGGCGACGCGTCGCCTTTTGACTTTGGTAACATACTTCAGTTACCATCGACCAATTGTCATAGTAATACCGTCCTCGATGGCAACATCGAATATAACTATTACCGAAGTCACTGATTAAACGAATGTGAAAAAAAAAAAATTAATTTAATGAAAATAAATGTCATCGTTATCTGAAAAAAAAAATCGTAATATTTTATTTTATCATTATGACATATTTAGTTCCTATCACAATCTGTTCTTTTCTGCATATTACTTTTACAAAATAATGTCGATGTTTCACATCTGCCAGGCGTCCCGTGACGGCTTACATTTTTTAAGTTCTGTACTATGGGTAGATACTTGTGACTCTCTCAGTCCAAAAATAGTACTTGTATGACAGTTAAGAACTTAAATTGTAAGTAGTAAAGTTTTCGCAACCTTAGGGTAACGATTAAAGATTACCTTGGATTACGGTCACCACTATTGAAGTGGTTTAAATTAGAATTTAAATAAAGTTTACTTATTCTTCTACACTACATTACATAATCAGATCGATAAGACAGCCGTCCTGAAGGACAGAATAATTAATTTGCAATTTAACTCAGTGTGGATGAAGCAAACCTATTAATATAACTCTAAGCCAAAACTCAGTTACAAAGTGATATTTGTAGTCAGATTTGTCGTTGATTACTGTGTGCAAGATATACAAATTGCCAGGGAACGCAAACACTACAAATAACTACGTATATTTGTGGGAAGTTGGACGAGGAGCGAGTCGAGCTGCACTCCTTACTTATGCAGTAATAACATAGTTCAGAATGTTTACTGTAATATCATTTTAACTTAATGAAATTAAATCTAATACTGTAAGTTATACCAAAACAAACGTTTAGACCAGATCCCAGGCGTACCTACTGCAATAGCACCGGACCGCCTTCAGGAAAACACCACTGGTCACGGCATAGACGTGTTAAGATAGATAAATTACAACGCCAACAATCTGTTCCTCAAACACGATAATAACATTTTAATACCATGCGGAACCCTCCCGCAACCTGTCGCAAAAGGGTCTGGAGGAAGCTCTATTACTATTCGAACCCTACATTTACTCAAGATATTTCACAATTTTCTTTATCAGACCCTTCCCTTTATTTCTAGAGAGGTATAAACTTCACGTAACCAAATTTAATTCATTAAAACAATTTGTTCGGGATTTGTTTTGTGTGTCACTAGTTTCATGTTTTCCGAAGGTTTTAGTTGTCGAGAATTCGGACAAATAACAGAGCATAATTTGAAATATTGGGTTACGAGTAAATATAGAGGCCGATTTTCTTCTTCTCGAATCAGGTGTTTCTTAAGCAAAACCAAATTAAATGTTTTAATTAAGTGGTTTATTTACACCAATTTAATTACAATTAAAACGAGTTTTCGCAAATCATTTTGATTGTTCTAGTTTTTTGTCTAAAATGTTATGTACACATTTTAGTTGTTTCAATTTAATATTGCGAATTCCCTCCTCTTGCACGAATGACGGCTTGCATGCGACGTTTTAATGGCCTTATCAAGATTTTGATGGTCTCTTGAGGGACTCGGTTCCTTTCTTCTGAAGGGCGGTGTCCAGGTCTCCTAATGTTGTAGGGACTGGATTACGGGCTCTACTTTTTGTTTTAGGGTGTCCCACATGTGGTCTATCTATAGGCTTGAGTTCAGGGTTTCTTGCTGGCCACTACATAACCCGAATGCCAACCTCTTCAAGGTAATCGGTGGTGTAGCACGCTACGTGTGGTCGTGCATTATCATCCATTAATTCAAAGTTCTCTCCAATATAGCTGTCACATGGTACAACATGGTCTCCTTAGATCACTGTGATGTAGCGTGCTGCAGTTAAAGCACCTCTTTGTATAAAAACCAGCTCCGTGCGCGAGCGTCCAGTCAAAGATATCCCAGCCAAAAACATTACAGAGTCCACCACCATGACTGACAGTTTCTCTTATGCACCACTGGGTATAACGTTCACCTGGCCGTCGCATGACATTACGGCGTCCATCAGAACCGTATAAAGTCATTTGACTCTCATAACTAAACAGAACTGACTCCCATTGGCCTATGGTCCAGTTTAAATTATTACGCACAAATTGAAGTCAGGTTTGTTGCTGGCTATTGTGTGGTCTTAAATTATGCTAAAAAGTCTCCTTCTTACAGTACTGTCACTTATGGCCACACCCTGATCTTTACGTAACCGTCGCTGGAGATCAACAACAGTTAGGTGTCGATTTCGTAGAGCTGATACCACTATAAAGCGGTCATCCCTTTGAGTTGTCACCCCATGTCTTCCAGAGCCAGATCTTCTTCAATACTGCCCAGTCTCTTGAAACCCTTGGTAAACTCGAAACGGCGCAGGTTTCACCTCCTGGCCACGACACGTCGAATTAAGCCTTGTTGGAGCAAAGCCTCAACTTAGGTTGCCTCAACTTAAGTAGCGTCCATTATTTTTAGACAAAGTACCTGAATAAAACTACAGCCTATATATAATAAACGTAACGTTATTAACAAGAAATCTCTACAAAAGAGAGCAGCGGTGGCCCAGTGGCGGAGACCCCGATTTACGAGCAGTAAGTCATGGGTTCGAACCCAGCCAGGCGCATTATTTTGTGTAAGTTATTTCATCACCACTGCTCTCAAAAACAGTGAAGGAAAACATCGTGAGAACATAAAGCTAAAGCTATTGGACAACACAAAGCTGTAAATAGCTTCATGATTTTGTCAATATTTTGTCACAAATAGAAATCGCGCGAGTCGCCACTTCCACTGCAATGTTCTTGTTCTGATATGTGTCAGAAGCTGGAATAAAAATGAGGCTGGATAAAATACAATTTTTTTGAGCGGACATTGGGAAAATTGTCATACAAAAATAATTTTCATCCCAAACACTTTCGATATTAACAAATTGAATGCTACCTGACAAGCGGGCTTACGAGACTACACAGACCAACTTGTTTAAAAGTAAGTAACAAGTTTTGAATTAAACAACTAAAACCAAAGCGCGTTGTATTTTTAAAACGTTCATTCTTATTTTTGACTTTCTGCATTTTGGTTAGTCTAGACCAACAGTTTTGAAAATCTCGGTACAGCTATTGATTAGAGCCGTAATCTCAAAGGTTTAACATAGACGAACGAGTTTTTATTTCATCGCTAACCTTATTAAGTTTCTTTAACAAAAGCCGCTGGGCAGCTCATAACTAACTTTACGGGATGACACACAAATAGGTATTGTTAACAAAACATGGAAAAATATTACCCTATACTCATGAAGTTTTCTTTGAATAATTCCTAATTCACTTCTTTTTTTTTGTACAGAAACGTTAGTAGCGCAATTTTCCCTAAATTTATCGTAGGCCATGATGATTCACGGTCCGGTTGGCCGGTATTAGGGTCTTACATAATGTAACCGTGGGTTGCGAACATTGTAAAAGAACCCTTTCCGTATTTGCCGATTGTTGATTTGACGGCGGCTGTTCCATTTGCCGGGTAATCATGTTAGTGGCAAATGAACGTGCTCAAATTTGAGTTAAAGCTTTTTCTTTCAGCAACAGTGCTGTCGGATTTTATGTGTGCAACTAAGCCAAATGGCTTAGTTGCAGACGGCCGCGGTTGTATCAGCCATACAGACGATTTTTAACTATTCTAGGGGATAACTTTAGTCTTTTATTTGTCTCAATATAAACATCGACGGAGAACTTTAGTCGAATTGGGATTACATACTGCACTCGCTCATAACCCTTTCCTTATTTCCAACATTAATTAAGATATTGATAATTAAATTCTATATTAATTTTATTCAATAACGTAATGTTACAGTTTGCTTGATTAATTAGCAGCAGGTAGGGGTTCAAACTGTATGATTAAGAAGTGACGTCGTTATTGGTAGGACTAGGGACTTATAACAGGTGGGATGTCTGTTCACGGTCGGTGATTATAACCGCCAACCGGCGACCGTTGCGCCCAGCAATTTTTACCGGTCGATATGCTTTTGAATTTGGAATATAGTTAGAGAGTTGCCAGCGTGGAAAAAGTTCACATAACATAAACACGGCACTAATCGCTGGCGGGCGTTTGTTGAGGCTTATACAATTGCCATTTTGTGAACCGTAAACAGTTATTTTCCAATCAATTTTCAGTATCTAACTGATTTTAACGAGTAACGAAGGTTCTCGTACTTACGTAAGCAAATAATTATCTGCAGTAAAACACGTCTTCAAAGCTTCAAGCGTAACAGTTTCTAATTAAATGAATACATCGTTAGGTATCAGCTATCTGTTAGTGTTTTTACGAGAACTTATCGTAAAATAAATTAAGTACGCTGTTAAATCAATTAAGCGTCTCAAAGGTATTTAACTAAAAGTAAGTGTGTACAGTTCTAATGAAAATAAAATGAGGTGGTGGTGGTGGAAGGTCAATAGTTGTTTCTGAGTATAATTTTATAAACGTTATTGCTTTCAAATTTAATGTTACCTAGAACTTAATTCAAAGCTTAATTTTAAGTTTTCTTAAAACTTTAGTAATGAGTTATGTGTGCTGCCACCGTTCAAAAGGAACATGTATTACATTAAAAAAATAAAATTATTTGAAAGAAATAAAACACGGTTAGAAAGCAAAGATGTAGGTTCGAGATAATTTGTACGTGGGTGTGTGCTTATTTCAGTCTATTTAAATATTCACAAGAACCTTCCTGTAAAACTCGATTTCGTGGAAAAGTTATACGACACTTCGTACAAAACACATAACTAAGTAAACACGGCGACATACCAAGCTATGCATATCCAGTATAACCTGGGCTCGCTTTTTTATGAGCTACCCGTACAATGAGAGACCAGTTTAATTTGGTTTTGAACAGATTGATTGGTCGTCGTGCGTTCACTCATATTCAACTATCAGACTAATTACTTGACCTGGCCGTTAATGGAACACATCCAGTGTTAGCAAAAAGTTCGGCTTTGTAGAGCGCCGTCTCTTTCACTCAATATTCGTGTGACAGTCTCTTTCTTTAGAAAGTTCCATATCAGCAACCGGCTACTGTCTGCAGCTGTGTGATATGAGAAGCGAACATAATTATGTCATGGGTGGGCTTTTATCTCTTATCAAAACGACCTACATGCTCGTTACCGCCTCGCCGTGCTAATTACTCACAATTATTATAAGCATACGTGCCACCATCCGGCCATGGAAACTGGCACGCAGCCAACATGAAAGGGCAGGATAAGTGATGAGATGGCATGTAATGGGCCATTGCTGTGATTACATCTTGTAGCTCACTCCGACCGTTGAGAAGGACCGAAGTAATGCTTGTACGTCGCCAACATTTTGTTCGCAAAACAAGCGATCGGAGATCGTATTAAAAAAACTTAAAAGCATTAGAAGGGTCAAATACATTTATCCCTTAAATATTAACGGAAAATATAGGTAATGTATAAAAAACAATTGCTTTTCTCGTTTTTCTTTTGCTTTCATCGATAAAATGAATAATGGTTTATCAAAAATAAATACAAAAAAAGATTTTAAACTAAATTGGCACAAACAGAGGCAGAAATGAAACTGATTGATAAATTACCGATTCCTGCAAAATAATTGATGTATGCTGTATGTATAACTTCCCAGAATTTGATCCTTATTAGCGATACTATCGAATGGTGTAATAATACAGTGTGTTTTTTTCCAAAATCAATGGTTTCGATTCCTGGCTAGGAATACTGATTTTTCAAAAATCGAATGATACAATTTTAGTTTACATCAAAATCGGGCACGAGGCTCGACCTTTGAGTATTTTTCGCTATTTCTCATAGTTTCGGTATGGCCATCCACGCCCACTTGAAAAATTCAGCTTGTATGAGTGTTTATATGTTTCTATATCTTGCCACAAAATTGATCCAATTAGATCTACATATTAGCTTGCAATGCATCTCGCTAAATATATTCAATTACAGCGTGTATTGTGAAATAGCTCAAAAATACGCGAGTTCGTTGTTAGTTTGGTAACAATTAGTTTTGGTTTTGCAGTGAGCGACGAACTAAATACCGAAATTCTGTAGAATGATGAATTAAATATAACTAGTTAAAACGAGGGAACTCTCTTGCGGAGCTTGCTGTATAATACCGCTAAACAAGTAAATAATTGTGTTGAACAGATTTTAATGTGACGGCAGAAGTACTTGATATCGTTGGTTAAACTCGTTAATTTACTCCATTTGTAGGTAGTACTCCTAGCGCGCTATGTACCTAGTTACTTGTCTTCATAAATTATGAGCCCTGGCGAGTCAATAATGATCACACTAAAATAGCTTTTGATTACAACTTTGTCGTAAAATAAAGTAGTTTAAGGTATATATTGGTTAATTTGTTGTTCATTTATTTGTTTGGACAGTTCATGGCTAGTATGGCTACATGTGATAAATTGAGACAAGAGTATTTAGCAGATTTCGTTCAGAAACTAAAATTATGGGGCCACCTAAGGCATATTAGACCAACAATCTAAGGCTTTTCCGCGAAACTTTTGTGTTAAAATAAACTGCGTACAAAAAATGCATACTTATCTCGTAATTTCCATAGGGGCCATCAAGTGATTGCGAACACCATGAATGCGACACAAAGAGTAGGTAGGTTTTTGTTCACGGTCTCACAATGCACCGCGATGACAAAGGCACAACTAGCGAGGTACCTTTACCTGTACCGCATTTCTTCAATACAAACCAAAAACTAATTGAATTTGAAATCCGTAATTCTAAAACGTCTTTGATAAATCACGGGACGATTTTTGACGGCCGCTATTTATACGAAAGGAAATTTCTTAATACTGACTGATCGCTCTTTAAGGATCGAGTGATGTAATGGATTCGAACCCTTAAGTAAGAAAGCTCTTGCGGTGTGAGTGATGTGTCGATGAGGGGTATCAGTCATTGTAATTACACCAGCCACCAAAACCTTAAGATTTTCGTTTACTTTAGTTTTTGCAATGTCAAGTATAGTTTTTAAACGTTAAAAATAATTATTGTAAAACCAGCACTTTTTATTTCACGACACTTCAAAGTCTGATCGACTCATGTACAAAAAATCGACACCAATGAAATAATAAAAAAACTACAGCCATAGCCACGTAATAAGCAAACTTTCCTTGCGTTCATTTAATATTAATTCAATTTGCTTATAATGTAGCCCAACCCACTTAATTTGTATAGGGAGGCCGTGAGAAAAAGAAAGAAAAAGAAACTAACTCCGAAAAGCCTGTGGGAATCACTCGAGTACACTGGAGGACGCAAAAAGTGGGTGGACCTCACACATTACGCACTACACTACACATGAAATCCGATCACTGCAAATAATAAGTTAATAAAGCGAATGCACTTTTTGTCACTTGACGTGTAGAGCTGCGTCAAGACTTTCAAGTAACAGTCGACTTTTAAGTGAAAATAAGTAAGTGAATAGTCGCTGTAAATATTTATGTTGTTTTAGCAAAATAAAGATTTTATTTCATAAAAGTGTTCTACAAAGTCAAAGTCATAGTATTTATTAGTGTGATTTTTGGTAATACAGTAGGCTTACAGTTATGGTTATGGTAACTCAAAAAACTACCCAATAAGGCATACACTATTTGGCAATATAATAATTTAAAATCGATATTGCATACAAATTAACAAAATATCAATATTTAGAATACAATGAATTATTAAGATAAATAATCAGAATACAATTAATTACTCATGTCTTTGAATTTTCAAACATAAATACACAATAAATTATCAGCTTAGTTAATTACATTTCGTCAAGAAGGAATTCGTCAATGGTATAGTAGCATTTTTCAATTAAAAAATATTTAGTCTCCGTTTAAATTGTGTCAAGTTTAAATCTTTAATGTCATTTGGTATTTTATTGAATATTTTTAAAGCCATGCAGAGAATGTATTTGTGGGGTCTTTGAAGCTCTTAGACATAATTCGTGTTGATATTCTTGTCTTGTCGATCTATAGCGTTGCTCTTAAGATTTTTTAAATAGTTCACTATTTTTCTTGACGAACAATGCGGTCTCGTATGTGTAAAGACAAGGTAATGTTTATATTATAAGAGATTTAAAATGCGGTTTACAGCTTTCCGTTGGTTTAAGATTAGATATATCGATCTAATGCACCTCTACGATATTGTAGTCCGATAGCGAGAAAGCATTAAAACTAAACTAAGACTGTAATATTGACGAGAGGACATGAAAACAATAATAGCGAAAGAACTCCACCGTTTCTATTTCGAGTTTAGTTTTTTTTTTAATATTAAGTGGGCCTACTCTTGACCTCAATCTAGTTTTGAGGGCAGAGATGAGGTCGAAGATGAAACGAGTTAAAGAATAATTTAAATCTTACCCAGATATTCGTCCAAGAAAAGGCGAAAACTTTTTTAGTATTTTCGTATTAAAATCTGCGAAAGAATATTTTGAAGTACTAAGAAACTTAGTTTCTATTGGGGTTTTTATTTTGGTGGAAACTAACTCGGTTAGTGAATTAAATTAAATCTAATCATGTGATTACTTTTAAGCTTCATGTGGGGAAGAGCAAGCTATAAAAAGGCTTCGTTATTATATTAGAAGCATATCTTGATGCACGTTTTGGTACGGATGATGGACAATTCAATTAGACGACGATGTGACGTCACAGGTCACTGATAGATTTTCTGCGGCTGATTTCAGCCATACGCTTCAAAAAATGACTTTGAACTCAAAGGATTGAAGTCGTTCTTATATTCAAACTATGCATCGTGTGCACTAGATGTTTTGGTAATGGTAATATTGATTAGGTACCTACCTACCCCATTGAAAATACGGGGTAGGGTATTTTTAATCTCATACTGTCATTATACGTTTCAACGAGTACATTTTACTAGCACATATTACCGACATATCAATTATATCTGGCCACAAACCAAATGTCTAGCCACTAACCACATGTGAGACAACATATAGTCGGCTGTAAAACTGCATTCGAAGATAAAAAAACCATTATTTTAAAACTATCTACCTTTTATTTAGCGCTACTGATTGCTAGAAAAGCTTAAAGTCTAAGCTTTCTAGCAATCAGTTAAGGAAGGGCTATTTCTGCATTGTGAAGCTTTTTTATTATTAAGAACGCCTTAACGAAAATATTCATGGAGCTGCAGCTACAACCTTTTTTAGATCCATTGCAAAACCGGTACCTAACGTTTTTGATCTATAATAGGTAGCTAACTTGGTTCGTACATTCATCGCGTCCATGCAAACACTACTCGTAATGATAACTAATACTCCTACATACGCACGACGGCCAACCAAGCTATACAAAACTAGTTTATGCGGATCTCTCATTGTATGGGAAATCTTTAAAAGCGAGGCCAAGTTATACTGGAAATGTACAGTCTCATGTGCCGCCGTGTGTACTAATAATAAAGAGCACAGCTGCTAGCTAACCTTCAAGACGAAATGAGAAAACTTCGCTGAACTGGTCCCGCTTCCGCATCATTGAAGGACATCTAGCCAATCACCGGCGATGCTTTTGATTTGTTTTTTTAATCCATACGCATTACAAATGTCAGCCGATTTACGTGCATAATGCGACCGGATGTAGTCGCGACGGGTCAAAAACTATTCTTTGTCAGTTTGCAACCCGACGCAGTGGGAACCAGTTGCAACGTAATTGCTCTGCAACTGGTAATTTTGACGATTCATTCAGACATAATAGAATATAATGGAAAAACATGCAAATTGCGTGCTTTATTGTAAACTGAACCATGAGTATACCCATGGGTAGGTTCCACCTATCTGCATACATTCGTTTAATATTTCACTATTGTCCCGATATACTGTTAGGATACTTTGGTAGAATAGGTTTTATCGGTAATTGGGTTATGGGAGTTGTTTGGGCAGACTGGGAGCTGACCCTAACTTAGAAGGGAGGGTTCGTAAAAAAGGCATATCTTTGAAATTACAATTTCTGATTAGGAACAATTTAAAAGGACGATTCAAATCCACGTGCAAGTCCTCCAATATAAAAAGTCGTGTTTCGGAATAAAAAATATAAATTCATTTTATAAGTGCACTCTCACAGTCCGAGGTCG
Source organism: Noctua janthina (assembly GCA_963576755.1). NCBI lineage: Eukaryota > Metazoa > Arthropoda > Insecta > Lepidoptera > Noctuidae > Noctua > Noctua janthina. The sequence continues at coordinate 12,625,415 of OY755050.1, read as the reverse complement.
CAATCAGTACAACACCTTACGACGACTCATTAAATTCATGGAAGGCGACATCTTGAACGAACTGTGTCAAGAATATTGAAAACGCCCTTAAAAATCGTTTGGGCGACATTGTCGAAGCGGTGAATCTATTTGATTTAGCACGAAGTTATTTAATCTTCTTTTTTGAATTTACCAATATTCTTTTTATATTCCTAAAGTGTGGATTTTTTTTTAAGTAAACCGATTGGAATTTTATTTACGGCCAAATAATATAAAACTTGAAATATTTTTATAACGGGAAACTAGACTTGGGTTTTAAATCATAACCTATTAGAATTTTACGCGATAGAAGCTACTTCTTACCATTTTATCAATAAAGATTAGGGTATTTAATTAAATTACAGTTCCGAATAATATGTTCCTCATTTAAAACCAATTTCACAAACTTCAGAGCTGGAGCTGAATACTTAAACTTTCGGCGATAATTCGTTTATTGTCAACTATGTATTTCGCATTGGGTTAATTACTGAATTCACTGACAGTCGGGCAGGGACAAAAGCTGGGGGGGAATGCAAATGCTTTGATCGAGGTTTAGTCCATTGTCAACCATTTTCAACTGTTTGGTTTACGTGCATATCATTACTCGATGTGAGTTAAAAAGATTTGATTAAAAAGGGTGTAAAAAGACCCTTAACGAAGCCGAAAGGCACTTATTCTCCCCGTCATTGCGATCATTTTTTTGTTCTGGACCATACCTGGGAACTTTCTAGTTACGGACATATTTGAGGTCAAAGTACCAAATTTTTCACAAGTTTTTTTTTTAAATACATGTTTTTAATTCAAGATTTTTACTTTTCACACCTCCACGACCCCGTACTATTCAATCCATCCATCAGCGCAGTGTTTTGAGTGCGTTACATCCGAGTCCTATCGTAAAACGTGACTTTTTACCCCAAAAAAAAAGTCGTTTCCCAGCAATAATTTTTGCGTAGGGTTACTTAGTTTGATGTACAGAATGGTTGGATGACGGCTTCGTGAAGGTTCCGTTTACACCCTGTATTTTATGTTACATGTTTAGGCTTTTCAAAATACCTAATTCATATTGTTGTGTTTACACCCACATACTTTCAACACAGTCAATTAGAGCTAGGATAAAGTGTAATTGAAACAGTGAGTCTGTAAGTATGTGTACCCCACGTTTATTTGATTTGGCTCGAAAAATACCTACACGACCAAACTTTAGAACTCTCTTAAAACTATTCGGCTACGAATTGCTAAAAATTCTTAAACAATTCTACGAATTCCTGTAAATCTGGCAATTGCGGGCCTAACTAATGACGAAATGGTATCTAGAATTATGGCGAAACGGCCCCAATAATAATGATCACACTAATTTTTAATAATGCAGCCCCGAAACGAACCAGTGAAAAATCATCATCCAAAACTGTAGGTACTTACATCAAAAGAAAATAAATTTTCACTACCGCAGCCTCCCTTAAAACCTGATCATAATTTGTTTTTGTATCTGCACCTTTAAAAGTCGCCTCTCTCGGTATTGTATGCCATTTAATTGCAGATTGCACAAATGCACACCTGTTAAAAAAAAAAAAACAATATAGCCAGCATTTGTACAAACTGGTCAACTAGCAGTATTGATATTTTAGCGTTTGAGTAGTGAAACCACGTTAACACTAACTTAAATAAACTGTTTATATTATATTGTCAGTTTTCCATCTGCTACATGTAATGTGCTCAAAATACAAACTAGATATAGTCGTGGCGAGCGGCCAGCGCGGCGCGCTCACACCAGGTGTCCTGCATCCTTAAGTGAGAAGGTTTCCATTATCCTGCCCATCACTCGATGACCAAAATAGGCCGTAAATTAATTTATGCCCAAAGTGTAGATCGGTAGCAGCTTTCAACATAACATCGTGTTGCCCACCTTTAAAAACAGCACGGAAGTATTACTACAACCACAGATAATATAATACTACGTACTACAACGTTAACAAGGAAGGTAATGCGTCTGGGTGTGTGATAATTAACTAAAACGGTCCCCTTTGGCTGTAAATTAATGAGCCGCACAAAATTGGCACTTCTTCATTATAACTCGGCCAAGTCTCAGAAAAAGGAAAACAATAACACAGAATAAGAAATGTAAGAACATCGAACTACTCCTAAAAGCTCCTTGAAGGTAGACGTAAATTCATTACAAAAAAAAAACAAAGATTACGTTTTATCTACACTAATGATAAAATAATAGCTGTGTTTTATATCTTACAAGTGTCCTATCGTAACTCAGTACATGTGATCAAATAAAATGGGCAAGCATTGAACAGAGCGGTAATAAAACTTGGTAAACCCTTCAGGGAATCTGTGTCGTCTAGAAGTTCCCAGCGAAATTAACTAGAGGAAAACTTCGAAGGAGTAACCAAGTAGTAGCGGAGCAAACAATCGCCGGCAAAATATCGACGCAGTGGACACGCAGGCGGCGGCGGCGGGATTGAGACAAGCTCCTCTGCCTCCTGGGCGAAACCAGTTCCGACGGTCCACGTTAATTACACCCGCCGAGTATTCCGAGCAGATGGCAACGACCACTCAATTTAAATTACATTACTCATCTTAAGCATAAAGAGTTTATTGTTTTTACTCGCAATTTGAGTAAAACTTTCCATTTTTAAGCTCAAACAATACAAGTTTCCTGATATTTTCAAGTGAGCGCTTTCATGAGAATAGTTAATTCAACGCGAGTTAAAAGAGCTAAGGCTAATAAAAGCATTTTCCTTCAAGTTAAGTTTACAGAAAATAAAATTTCAGATTTCATATTTTAAATTAAAACACTCATACATAAAGCCTCGTGTAAACTGTAGAGCTGAGAGAAGTTCTGTTTAAAAAGAGTTTTCAACTGAATTCGGGTTCTACACCAACATGGCAAAAACCACTAACATTTTCTCATGACCTTATTCTTTCGCATGATGGTAAACATTAGTGAATGCAAAAGCTAAAGGGGTACTGGAGCTGTATACGGCCTACTCCGAGTTTGAATATTCTCGCGAAGTTTTGCATGCGAAATCTTTCGTTACGAGCGGAGTCTAATAGCAGGTATGTTTGTGCGAAATGGTAGAAACTACAATATAGGCTTTAAGAGCTGAACTTTAAGAGTCACGTGAAAATCAGTGAAGAAAAAACTTGGTCGAACGGTATGAATATTCTGGGGGCCGCGTCGCGTCGCCCGCCGTGTCGCTGTGTTGCCGCATCGCAACCCGTCACAATCTTCATTAGCATTCTGTCTCCCATTCTATCTCCTTTACAATTTTACCTGTTCGCTCTGAATTTTTCATGCATGTTTTTGTTAGAGGAGTAAAGTGAATTCCAAGGCGAAATATCCTAATATAAATATTTGTGAGTGACACACTGAATAGATAATATCGCTATTTTTGTGCGAGCCTTGGGAAGTTAGTTCGTTTACGTCCGCGTGCAACCGATGCCTTCCGCCCTTTGATTCGGTCGTGGGGATTTTAATTAAAACTAGACGTTTACGTTAACGTTTTAGCGCATTATTAAATCACCTGATCGAGCAATCCTACGTAGCCGTTTGTAAATAAGCTCCGTCAGCGAACAAGCCATACACTATAGGTATCTATAGTTAGCGGAAATGTTACTGATGTTACTGGTATACACCACTGCATCGGTACGCCTAGAACTCCCTGAAGGAACATTTCGAAAAAAAGCTTATTAGCAATTACTTTCTTATACCGGGTGTAAACAGACCCTTCACATATCCGTCAACCAATCATTCTGAACATCAAACTAAGTAACTTTACGCAAGAATTATTGCTGGGAATCGACTTTTTTTTTTGGGGTGAAAATTCACGTTTTACGGTAGGACTCGATAGAAAGCACTCATAGCATTGTGCTGATGAATGGATTGAATAGTACGAGGGTCGTGGAGGTGTGAAAAGTAAAAATCTTGCATTAAAAACATGTATTTAAAAAAAAAAACTTGTGAAAAAGTTGGAACTTTGACTCCCAATATCTCCGTAACTAGAAGGTTCCCAGGTGTGGTCTAGAACAAAAAAATGATCGCAAAGACGGGGAGAACAAGTGCCTTTCGTTTATGTTAAGGGTCTATTTACACCCTTTAGAAGGATTCTCTGAAAATTTGTGAAAAAATATCGCTATCTCTTGCAAAAATATATTCGAACCAGTAAAACTTTAATCATATTTGTATCCGTACAGTCTTATGATATACAATATGGATGTCCATATAGAGTTTACACGAACATGGCCGTACCGCGTTTCATTAATTAAACATGTGTATTAAAAAGGCTTTAAGTTCATGAAAACTAACCACGAGCAAGCTTCGACACCCAACGCAATAAAACGTAATAATCGGGTGTTTATCTGTACTTTAGAAATCTGATGGGAGTACTTGTATTATTCAACCACAAACATCGGCCTTTGTAAGGATACCACCTCCACTACTGGCTGCTACAGAGTAGGCGAAGACAGTAGCTCCACCGCATTGGGTGGCGAAACATGAAGGCTGATGTTGCAGATTCGTGTATCATCTACTGCTAGCCTTCCAAGATTGTACTGTTTATGAAAATTTCTTCATAAATAATACTCCTGCGCCTTCCTATAAAGTGGCTCTTCTTTAAGACTAAAATAAAATCTAAAATGCGACGCAACGTGAACAGTATATCCAATCAAGAGATTACTATGATTTTAAAGAATTTGGCCAGTCATATTATCGGCTACAAAATTATAACGCAGTGTAATATTGATCAATTAACATTATGCAGACTTGCTTACTCGCAACATTTTGTGCTTAAACTGATTTTAATTTTCGCGAACTACTATGTTGGGAGACATAAAATTATTTCTGTTTTGAAGGTACTGGGATATTAAAGTTATAAGTGGTTTTTCGTGAATGATTTTTTCATGTGGCGTGTGTAGTTAATTACTGTAACAATTAGCTAGCTTTCGATGCATGTGAGAGACACTCGTGAGACTTATTGCTGAAAACCTCGCCGGGTTATACTCAATTACAATAACCCCATCGCATCGTGTAGCGCTATGTATGACGTTTATATTTTACTCTTTATCCACATTTCAAAACACTGTTTACTGAGAGTAAATGAATGAAGTATCGTCTAACTGCCAACCTAGTAATTCTGGTAATTTGCGAGTTAGTCAAGATTGTTTTCACTTTGAACTCGGCTAGAGAATAAATGAGTGAACCTACCTGCTAGCACGACGATGAGGGCAATAGCGGTGTGAATAAATTATAACCAGGCTTCAAAATAGGTCTTCAATGTTAGGCAAACCGCTTAAATGATATTGATATAATTTGACATAAGTAACTTACTTACTTTACTTCTTTAGGACAAGTACTTTTTCAGCATAACCATTTTTAACCAATTTTTTTCCGTTGACGCAGGTTAAAGAGAAGCAAGTAGCCGAAATGAATCTTGAAAACGACCTCCTTCAGGAGCCTTATGAGAACCGAGCTGGAACTCTGACTCCGGAACACCACCATAAGTATCGGCACAACAAGATGGTCCACGCTCAGATCTCGCGATTGGCTCACAGTCAGGGTCAGCTCGACGAGCTTCAACAGAGCCTGCAGACCCAGGTCCTCGATGTCCAACGCCGCATGGACCGCTTTGAGGAACCCAACTGGAACCTCATGTCTGCTAAAGTCGAATTCCTCGAACTCGAACACAAAGAATTCAGTGATCAGCTCAAAAACACAACCCAGAAGGTATTCGACTTCGACAAGGTTCATGCCTCCATCCTAGAGCTTCGTGAACACGTGGAGAGCATTGAGAACAATGTTGATAAAACTATCCCAGAATTCAGAAAGGAGATTTCCAAGTTGGACGTTAATTTCGCTCAGGTAAGAAAGACTATTGTTAGTACGTTATCGTGTACCTACATCGTAAGGACAGAGGCGAAACAATAATACTTGGGTACTTGATATCGATCTGATTGTTGGAATTAAATTAACAATCAAATGTTAATTAACTAGTTGTACGAAACTTATTATTTTGCAATTTATGTATGACATAATTGTCTCACAGTTATTTTATTTGTTTAGTTGAACGCTGCGTCATCGTACTTCAAGGAAGACCAAGAGAATCTGCGTCAGTCAGTGAAGGCCATTGCTGTCAGTGTCAGCAATGCTATTGACCGCGCCGAGATGGACCGCATAGCTGTGAAGAAAATCAACGACTCGGTAGAGGAACTCGAATCTAGGTCCCGCCAGCATTTCTACCGCCTCAACGATCATATTTTGAAGGTAGGTTCCCCACAACAACACCATTTCAGATCACCAAAGGAGAAAAGGGCTGGCAAAGAACCACGAGTTTTTCAACTTTGATTCGATTACAATAGTAGAGTTATACTTAACTAACTGATTTTAGAAAAATATTTTTTATGGACGTAGCAATTTTAAAGATTTTTCTGTTTGGACTTACTTCTATTCTAAAATCGTAAACATGCTTGAGCACGTATTTCAAAGAAATGAACCCTATTTCGAAGCTAGTCCAGCTAGTTATTTAAGCACTTTCAAGCAGACAGTAGGTAAGTAGGCCTTGCACGGACGTGCGATGTAAACGTATCGAAAGTTCGAACGATTTTGGAATCGGAACAACCCGTTTCGCTAAAAAAAAGTATTTGGTGTGAAGACTGTATTTATAGTAAAGTTATTTCTATAATAATATTATGTACTTGTCTCATAATATTAAATCAAAATGGTATAATTATTTTGTCAGTCAGTCAGTCGTATTTGGAATTTAAAATCGTTCGTATTTTAGTGACGCTAACTTCGGGCGTTCATAGCTGCATCGGAATGCTCTCATAATTTTTTTTTTTTCGAATCCGTATCTAGGCCACTCCAGTTTAATTAGACATTAACGATTCATTGTTTAACCAATTTACCAACTTAGTTGTGTACTACGTCAGGTAAATTCGTATCTAAATGCAAAATCAATTCAATTCTATGTAGGAAGTAATTATTTTCAGAGTTTAGTTTATAACTTAGATTTAAACAAAAATATAACCCCGACTTAGTTTCAACTTCATCATTCACACAACTGATAGTATCTAACATTAACTTATTTTGGCGCAGAGCGAGGCCAACCGAGATCTCAACCAGTCCGAAACCATTCCTCTCCCGGAACTGATGGGCGAAGTAAAGGAGCTGCAACCTGTTCAGCGTGAGTACGAAGACTTGGTGAGCCAGCTCCCTAGGGACTGCTCCAGCATCTCTGGCCCTGCAGGCGTCTACCTTATTCACCCCGGAAAGGCTCCTTTCGACATCTGGTGCGTCAACGGCAGCACTCTTATCCAGCGCCGATTCAACGGCTCCGTAGAGTTCAACAGGAAGTTCGCTGAATACGTCCACGGCTTTGGTGACCCTTCCGCTGAATACTGGCTCGGCTTAGAGTCCATGCACCAGTTGACTGCTGACAACTGCTCCTCTATGCGTATTGACATGAGCGACATCTATGGCGGGTACTGGTATGCTGAATACGAGCACTTCTACGTCGGCAGCGCTGATACTGGATATGTTTTGGAAGTCGGTGAATTTAAGGGCAATGCTAGCGATGCATTCGAGTATCAGAACCATATGGAATTCTCGGCTATCGACCGCGACCGTGACATATCAAACACTCACTGCGCCGGTAACTACGAGGGCGGCTGGTGGTTCTCGCACTGCCAGCACGTGAACATCAACGGCAAGTACACGCTGGGCCTCACCTGGTTCGACGCGGTGCGCAACGAGTGGATCGCCGTCGCCACCAGCGAAATGCGCATGATGCGCCGTCCAGGCTGCTCTTAAACATACAAAGCTACAGTAGAGCTTCTTAATAATCTAGATAATATCGTAACGACTCATAATGTTAACTTTAATTCACTTTTCAATCATACCAAAGATTTCAATTTAAGTGAGGGTATTTTTATTTCACTAGATTGATTAGTTTCATAGACAGTATTACTTTCAGATGTATGTCTTATAGTTTCAACTTTTAATGTCTGATTTCAGTTTGATAATTTTAATTTATTACTATTACATTCCATTTTATTACTAAAAGCAAATGATATTAATCGGGTTAATTTTATCTTAGCCTTTTTTCTGTAAAAAAGTTCTAGACCTGGTGATGCTGTAACGCATCTTAATTTTGAATGTTGAACCACTTGCGTAAGTGTATTAATTCAGTGAGTCACTTTTCTAGAAAATCCGAATTAGCTCGGGCGCAGACTCTTGATACTTCTAAGTTTATTTATATAATTTTACTCAGTGATTGTTTTGTAGACGTCCAACTTTGTAAATATAATTTTATTAGGCAAAAGATGCCATATTCTGTTTCGCATGCATGCCAGATTTAGTCAAGGGAGTGTAAATGATAATACTTATAAGCGATTAGATGGTAAGAATCTTTCATAAGAAGCATTAAATGCTTTGGGAGACTTGTTTGATAACACCTAACAGGTGGGAGCAGGTGAAGGAGGTACATATTTATTTATTACAAAATAATTTGTCAATTTAATTTTATTACATATAAGAGATTATTTCTGTTACTGGAAAATACTATCTGTTGAAAGCGTGGTTTGCTATCGACTATTAAAGGTTTTGATTTAATTTATTTTTCTCAATTGGTATGATAATAGTGTTTTTAAAATATAATCAATATATTCGCATATAACCAAAATAGTAATAAAATTAAAACGTATACTCAATGATTACTCACATAACGCAAATAAAGCGTTTTATAACTTAATCTCTTTAATGTAATAGAAATATTCAATGCTTGTTGGAAAATTAAATTGTAACAGATACAATACACAAAACCAATTAAAAAAACCAAATAAAGATTAAAAATATCAAAGTGTTGTTTTATTTTGCTCCCATTTCGTCCGTCTCGTTGTTTATGTACTTATCTACCTAAGCATTGAAGCATAGTCATGTAAGTACATACATGACGTACATGACATTTAAACATAAACACACACGGTACAAGTTCAAATCGAGTAAGTACTTAATTTTATAAATGGATACTGAATTATTTATTACAATGTCTGGTCATTAAAAATATTGCTCCAATTTGCTCAGCACTTATAATCTAGGTGCTTACGTAAGAACTACTTAAATTGTATGATCCATAACGCACCATTTCAGTAATAGTTTAAATTACGAGACCACAACTGAAAGATGATGTGAATTTGGGGAGTATTTTTTTGCGATGAGACTAAAAAGTATCACTCAGACACTCATATTTCACGTCCGGGATTCCATTAGGCAAGTCTTGCATGCAAGTATGACGTCACATTTACGTACAAGTTGCTTGCATTGGAAAAAAGTTTTCAAGAGTGTGCAAATTACATGCAGGTTTTACTAGCATACAAGTGGAGATGTTCAACAAATGAGTAGGAACTCGTTTTGAACGTTCAATTTGCACGTCACTTGAATAAAAAATGTACAAGTTCAAACCACGTCAAACAAGTTGTAACTTGTATGAAGGTTTGTTCAAGTTGTATGCACTTACAACTTGCCTAATGGAATCGCGCCTGTATGCAAGTTACTTGTATGCAAGTTGCAAATTATTACAAGATGCGTTGCGAATTATTAGACGTAAGATTTTAGAAATGCAAAATCGTTCGCGGTGTGAGTTTGAGTTTTTCCACATCCCATTTTTACTAATTCACTAAATCCTATGCATTTATTCATTATTTAATTAACTTTTCACATTACTATACTAATTTGTCACAAACGGGAAGTAGGTACCTTTATGTCTCTCTTTTACCAACATTTTATATCGATTGATAGAACGAGTGAAAGAAGCGTAAAATCTTTTACCAACTTCTCTTCTCCTTTTCCTGCTTCATCATCAGGCCTGAAACGATGACTTATATCTAAAAACTATTCATTGAGCCATTCCAACGAGCCTAATCACGGAACCTCTGATATAAACTACAGGTTCCTGGTGATGCCCGAGCATCAGGTCAAGTAAAAAGGTGTATCCCCGTTGGCCTCACCGTTTTGTACCTATACCTTGGATGCAATGTTACGGAGCAAAGGTTGTTAACATTGAAATGGCGCCTTGTCCGTGTCACATCTTTTTGGGCCTGACAGTACCTACCTCTTCCGGATATAAAATTACTAATCGATCAGACCACTGGACGTTCCTGAGATCTTTTCTATAAAGCTGATGTTTAACTGCTGAATAGATTGCCTTGAGTTGTAGCAAGGACACTCTCGATGAACCTTTCAAACAAACAAAATAATTAAATTCGGCTCATCAGTTTGGGTGATGGGTGCGATGCTTCAGACAATTACAACACCCACTCACTTCATGTTAATCTTAAAAACCCCGATGTTTTCGTCGCGGTTTAAAAATATGATTCTGTAGCAGTAATAGCCTAGTGATGTGACCGTCGGACTGCCAAGTCATAGGTCTCGAGTTCGAACCCAAGACACGCACCTCTGATTTTTCCGATTCATGTGTGTATTGTATAATTATCAATTGCTTCGGTGAAGGAAAAGCATCGTGAGGAAACCAGCATGTCTGAGAGATATTTGTCGACGGACGGAGAGGTCCATGGGCGGCATAAACACTCTGATACCAGGTTATACATTAACCACAGGATACAGAAAGAATATGATTCTTTATCAGCTTCATTCGTAATGAAATTATTTTCTGTACTTAGCACATCCACGTTCTCTGGTCGCTGCCGCGCAGCACGGTCTTTGCGTCGTCGGTGTTGCGCAACTTTTCAACCGCTCTCACAGCTCCCAATGGATTTCATCCTCAACCTGCTTGTTATTTTCGAATGAAGACAACATATTTTACGTTTTTACTGATTAAATTATTCTATTTTTTGCTCTATGATCAGTAATTTTTTAAAAGGTTTGAATTCAAATGATTTTTGTTACTTTTTATACAATTTTTTTTATTGTTATAAATATTCTACAAAATACATCGTAACTAATTATGTAGGTAATATTAAATATGTTAATAATTAAAGTAAAGGAAAATAAATATACTAGAAACACTCCTCGTAACTATGATCACAATGATCAGTATTCGTCATAAGATTTTTCGCTTTCATCAGACATGTCAGTTGTATCTTTAAACAGAGTTTCAGAAACATCACTTTCATTGCGGTTCAAGAATGGCTTAGGTGACGGTGTACTAATTGTCGCTCGCACTTTGTCAAACATTTCCTTTTCTAACGCTCTCTGTCTCAGTTTTGCATATAGCTTCATCTTATACTTGTGATGTATCCCATCGAACAGGACGTCCCTTATATCAATGACGTGGCCTTTCAGCCTTGCCAGAAGTTTGTCCAGTTTCTGCATCTCCATTGGTCTGTCAACGAGACTGAATGGTTCTGGATGTACTACTCTGGTCAAGTTAAGCCACTTCGTCAGTATGAACGCACGCTTTGCTTCAAAAAGTAACGTCAAGTGTTCGTTTTTAATTAATCGTATTAGCGGAATGTTATGAAGAAGCCATCTGTAATAGAGGTGGATAATGTACATTATGGTACTTGCACAGATAGTTGTCGCTATTGCCACATCATACAAAAACAACATACATTCAATAGCGGCGGTGCCTATTGATTAATATAGGTTTGCGTAGCTGCTATTTTGACAGACCAAATAATTCAAATTCCTTTCTAGTTTTATTTACACACGAGATTATTCTGCGTGTAGGTAAATATCTATTTATAACATATATACATAACATCACGCCTGTAATCCCCGAAGGGTTAGGCAGTGGTGCACCTAATAGTATACACGTCGGTACAAGTAGCTGTACATTTCCAGAATAACTTAGCCTCGCTTTGTATAGATTTCCTATACAATGAGAGAAACTGGTTTTATAATCGTTTTATATAGCTTGATTGACCGTTGTGCGTACACCACATTTTGCTACTACTGAGAAATTACTCATGGAAAAACTCAAGAACACCGTGCCTGACCTCGGAATCGAACCCTAGACCTCATTGTCAGCAGTAGCGCTCGCTACCACAAAACAAACGAAGCAGTCACCATACTACGTCCAGTGGTTAATTCGCCAAGAGCTGCCTGCATACCGGTTTGGTTTTGATGATCAATATTAATAATAATATCAGTGTTATCTACTGTAGATCTAGGCTCATTGATACCTACAGAATTTAATATAAATTTATAAGGGCCATTTCATCGAATACGCAGAGGAATATGTCCAAGAGGCACAATATTTAATTGATGGATCGAATATTGTAATGTTCGTTAGAAAGGCGTCATAAATATAGTTTAGTTACTAATTGTATTGAAGCCTTGTATAGGAAAATCCGAACTGAAGAAATCATTTGTGTAGTTTAAAGTAATCTATTCAGTTAAATCTGTAACGATAATTTGGTAAAATGTTATTATGCAGGTACCATTATGTGGCGAATTACGAAAAAAATAAGAATAAAGTTACTGACCCCAGAAGAGCAGAACAGAGAAGTACCTAACACTTTAGTAAAAGTGAGTTATTTTTAAACATTGTACATGTCGCCATACCAACCCAGACCCACACTGGGCCCGTATGGCGGTTCGCGATCCACTCTCTTTGACAGGCCTGTATCCCAGCTGTGGAAATGTTCCAAGCTTGTTGAATGTTTTATTGCAAAAATACCTCACGTACGGTTGATAGTACTGCACGCTAGTATACATCAGCGGCAGGTCGTGCTCGTAGCCGCAGCCGTAGCCCCAGGACTGCATGCCCGCCAGTTGCCCGCCCACCACCAGAGGGGCGCCTGGCACTGCTAGACAAGAGGTCACCTTCGACACCTCTCGGGCAGGACCGATGCATAACGTTCCCTTCAGAATATTGACATTGTTCTGGGAACAAAAGATGTATGCAACGTAATATGCCATTTTAAGGTTTTGTACCAAAACCGGAGCTGTTATTTGGTGTAACTTCGTCTGTGTGTCTGTCCGTCCGTCAGTCACAGCTAGTAGAAGAACAGTAGGTAATAAATAAATACGTAATACACTAACACAATTAAAAGAATTGAAAAAAAACATAGTAACCGGAAAGTTGCTAGGCGATTTTTAAAAATAAATAAAAAGAGTGTTCAATAAATATAACCTCAAAAATGTTAACGTTGTTACACATTGTCGGATGCATTCGATCGCAACCCTGTGCTGATTCTGATAGTTTAACATATATTATTATGTAGTTTTCGATAGTCGATTGGTTGTTGCGCCTGTCAGGATTATGCTAGCTACATTTCTCGTACTAAGGTATCGATTGAGCAGAACCCGCGATTAGTAAAGTGAAACCACTTGTGTAAAGATGTACCTGCACATCCTCCGAAATAGAATATATGTATATTTTAGGTCGGTACCATTCAATCAAATTGAAAGTAATAAAAAAAGTTTCACTGATTATTCCAGATCCCGGAAAATGTTATCAAAATAATATTTCTCGTTTCATTAAAAAATATAAACCAAAGAAATAGTAACGAAACTAAGTTTGTAAATAAAATACGCACCAGGTCGAAAGAAAAACGGAACATAAAAAATATAAATCCTTCAGCACCTTAAAACGTATTTTTTCGTTATTTATTTACATAGTTTTATGTGCATCTGTCCTCTTTTGATGTCGCTTGTTTAAGGAGTTTATGACATATATTTGTGGGGGTCAGAAAGATAGGCACCGGACATCAAACTTGACCGATAGGACTCCGTAGGGTACTCTGACTACTCTGTGAGATGTTTTGATACGGGTCTAAAAAAGAAAAACTCTAAAGGTTCTTTTGTAAGTACCTACCTACCTAAAAGAAACAACGAATCTGTGTATGCAAATGAATAACATTGAAATGTCTGTTTATAATGAAAAAATAACAGCTTTATAAACTTTTTCTCTGACTTATGTCTATCTGTCTGTCTGTTTGTTTCGACTAATCTCCGAAACGGCTGGACCGATTTTGACAAGGCCTTTTACTGGCAGATAGCTGATGTTAAAAGGAGTACTGTGAGGCTACTTTTATTTTAGAAAAAGGATTAGGATTAGGTGGGATAAGGGCGAGAGAATGTTGATTGATAAGGGTCGTCTAAAAAAATTAAGTCCCTTGAAATTGTTAACTTAATCCGATATAAATTAAATAGGGAAGTATATAGTATCTTTATAATAATTTCACGCAGACGAAGTTCGCGGGCAACAGCTAGTATACAATAAATAAACTAAGTCTAGCAGAGAGGACCTTCTCAATGAGCTTTTGGTCATTAGTCATTTATTCATGAACAATAAAATGCATCTGAAATTACATACAAAATTAAAATAACATCATCATCATCATCTGCCTAGCCTTTTCCCAACTATATCCGGGTCGGCTTCTAGTCTAACCGGATGCAGCTGAATACCAGTATTTTACATGGAGCGACTGCTTATCTGACCTCCAGAACCCAGTTAGTACTAGGTAATACGATACCCCCTGGTAAGACTGGTTGTCAGAGTTTTTGGGCCACTGACTACCTGTAACGACTGTCAAAGATCTACAAATGACAACCGGGACCAACGGCTTAACGTGTTTTCCGAGGCACGAAGGAAACTCGGTACATAATGGGCGGTCACCCATCCACAGACCAACCTAGGCATGCACGAATGAACCCTAAGATCGACCCGAGCGGCTGTTATAATTTAGCCACAAGCTCCTCCAACAAAATTAAAATAACATAAGGCGAGATAAAAGAAGACAAAAACACTCTAAATTATTACAACAATGCATAAAAACAACAACAAAGTACAAGATATATATATAGGAATATTGTTTTAGATCTTCAACAGCATAAAGACACTCAAAACTGCATTCAAAGGTGGTGGGAATGGAACCTTATCAGAACAGCTGTCTTATGGCCTCAAATACTAGTTGGAACTTTCCACAGCTTTAAGAATCAAAATCAAATCATTTATTGCAATTACGCCAGTACAGGCACTTTTGAATTGTCGAAACAAAGACAACAATGAAATGTAGCGACAGTCCCAGTCACAAGGCATAAAAACTGTGAAAGTGCTGTAGTTGCCCATTCGCTAACGTAGATCTCTATAGAGAAAAACGGGCAAGAAACTCCATGGAAACTCTTTTAAATCAGAATACTTTTACAAAACAAGGGTTACGTCATTCATGTTGAAATGGTACATTATGTGAGAACGATGCAGCAAGAAGTGTACGTTAAAAGTGTCCACAGTAAAAACAAAAAAAAAATTAAAAAAAATATAATTAGTAAGAAAGTTAAGCCTTTGACTCTGACATAAGAAGTATTTCTCATTTTATTTATATTTAGCTAGCTCCCAAATTAACCACCGTCATCAGATTTCGTGACTGTGAGTTTTCTTTGATCTGTTCTCATATTTTCAGCGTACCGAAAGGAGAGATAAGGCACACAGCGTATGAAACGTTAACGTGTTTTTAGCCGACTTCATAAAAAGAGGAGGTTCTCAATTCGTCGGACTCATTTTTTTATTTTAAATTCTTTTCTGTTTGAAAGAGTAGACTCCCAGGTTGCTCCCATAGAAATCCCATAGAATGATCTGACTTCGGAGATATGGAACGGAACTCTTCAATAATAGACTGCAAATCTGTCCTGATTGGTGGTGATAGTGCAATCGCTTAGATATTTATTATTTACACAACATCATAACATAACATCACGCCTGCATGATCTGAAGGGGTACTCAGATGGGTACACTAAGTACCTACACCCACATTTAGACACTTAAGTTCCATTTTATTGGGGATAAGCCTATTAACACAGAATAAATAGTACACGTACTATTACCATGAAATGTATTGTTGACACTTAAATAAATGTATAGCAAACAAACACAACTAAAAATGGAAAAATTAAAATTAAAAATTAAAAAAAAACCGACTTCGAAAACACAAAAAAGTGAGTCGATTATATTTTTTGCAAAAAAGTTTTTTTTTAAGATTACAAAGGAACATCGTAAAACGACTTTATTTACAAAGACATAGTGCCGTTAAATTTTCCGATTGCTATTCTAGTTCGGTTCGTCTGACGAGATGCAAACCGGTCCCACAGATCCGTCACTGTCAGCAGGGAAATGTTGGCAAACACGTGGTCTTTTTATTGCCATATCTAGGTATTTTTCAGGCCGAGTTTTAAGCTACTAAATATTCACAGTCGCAAATATAATAAAGGCCAACATCAACATCTGCCTAGCCTTTTCCCAACTATGTTGGAGTCGGCTTCCAGTCTAACCGGATGCAGCTGTACCAGTATTTAAAACAACAAAACAACAACAAACAACAAGACACAACAACAACAATACAACTGAGAATATTCTTACTACAATACAACTGACAATATTCGTACAGCACATCGAGCACAGATAATTGTGTGAGACTGTCACATAAGTAAGTTTGAATGACAATCTAAAAAGCAAAGGTCTGAATTATTTGGCTTATAATTAATAAAACTTAAATTATAAAACTCCCATCGCAACAAAGAAAACCGAACAAACATTTGAAAAGTCAATAAAATGGCTGAGCCGGTTTTGATAAAACATGTCTAATTGTAATATACCATCATACCCTTTCATTTGATACCCCACTTGTGTATATTTAAAAATATTCAATTATTTATCACCACTTTCATCCCCAGGCCTAAAATGGCTGAACAGATTTTGATAATACTAGTCTAATTGTAATATACGCATCATTCGCTTTCATTTGATACCCTACTTGAGTATATTTGAAAATATTCGATTTTTCATACCCACTATCATCCCCCGTATCTAGTAAATGGCTGCACCGATATTTTATATGGAGCGACTGCCTATCTGACTTCCACAATCCAGTTAGTACTGGGTAATACGATACCTCTTGGTAAGACTGGTTGTCAGACTTTCGGGCCACTGACTACGAGTGTGAAAGATCTACAAATGACAGCTAGGACCAACGGCTTAACCTACTTTCCGAGGCACGGAGGAAACTCGGTATGTAAAGGGTAGTCACCCATCTACGCACCAACCTAGGCAAACACGACTTAACCTTAAGATCGACCCGAGGGGCTGCTGTTATTTGGTTACGAGCTCCTCAAATATAAATAAAGACCAAAATATAAAATAACTGATCCAACAAAAACAATTAAGCTGAGAGAGAGCACATTGTCTATGTCATTGTCAATTTGTTAAGATTTCGTAAAACATCCGTCTCGTATGCCAAGTTAAAGAGGCCTGTAAGCCTATTTGAAAAGTTATTACAAAACAAAGCAATAATGTTAAAAGGCCTTTGACGGTATTTATCGATTTAACGTCAAACTCAAATTATTACGGAAAGTGGTTGGCGGTTGAAAGCTTGTTAAAAATATTATTACTTATTGTAGATTACTGGCTTGATTGCCTTTCTTGAGGTCACTGCTGCTGATCTGTTCTTGGCTTCGATACACAGCTCACACAGCGTTTAATAAGTTTTCTATCGGCTTTTCAATTACAGCCTGTATTCTGGATATATTATTATACTCTGTGCATGACAATTGGCTAGCCTCATATCGGTCAACTGAGGCTGATAATAAATTATATTTATTTAGCGACGTTTGTAAATTGATTTTACAAAACACTTTTACACGTCCAAAGTAAAGTATGTTTTAAATACTGGATGGGGTTCCTAACATAAAAAAAAACACCGAAACAAAATCAGGGTATCTTTGAAACTGTGGATATAATCTTAGTCTAGTCAGAACATAACATCACACCTTAGCTAATCCCCAGGGTTAGGCTAGGCAGAAGTGTACCCAATAGTACACCCACATTTCGCCAGTTATGTTTAAATCCCGTGGATTAGGGGGCGAGCCTATTGCCATCAACCGGACACAAATCCAGACACCGTGGCTGCTACTGAGAAATTTCTGGCGGAAAACCCCAATGATACTTTACCCGACGTGGGTATCGAACCCGATCTCATGGCCAGCAGTCGCGCTTGCTATCACTAGACCAATGAGGCAGTTCATAGTCCAAAGTCATAATTATGAGAGTGTATTTACAGCGTGGTCATATTTAAGGATGTGGGTGGAACAACTTTCTCCATGCGATAAACACATACCTACCCTTAAATATCACCTACTTATGATACGTGCCGTAGGTGTACCACACTTCTTCACCAGTGGCGAAGGCTCCATACAACTCGATCCCTACTGGCTTTCCTTTGAAAAATGGCACAGTCAGTATTCTATAGTCAAATAATATAATCTTATTAAAGATATGTACTCCGGCTTACCCCTTACAAAAATTGACCCTTCGCTACTGCTTCTCACTAATCACAAATCATCCTGAAGAGTCGTTGTCTACGACAAGCTAAGGACAAACCAAACAAAATTTTGTAATAAAACACCAACTCACTATATTGCAATTTTTGTCCTGAAGTGGAGTTTGATGAGTGTTGTGCTACTTGGATAATGCATCGAGAACGTTCAACGTAGGTAGGCATTAATTGATTGCCTATTGATTCACAGGCTTATAGCATAGGCTTAAGCTGTCAAATGCTTTGACGTTATCTGCAAAGGTCAAGTGCTGCGGACAGACACACTACCTATTTCTGATGGGAGAATTTGACTAGGTAGCTAATCGAACCCTACATAAAATAAATCCTTAAATGTAGAAATCGATGTTCAAGTAAGTCCGAAACTTCAATTACTCGATTCAGAAACCGGTAATAATCATTGGAGTCATGTGGGCACGAATTTTAAATTAATGTATCCATTATTTTCTTTTGAACTAATGCCATGGTAAAAATATTCGGCAGTTAACAGATCAGCGGGCCTGACCCGACTGTCCTGCCGAGGTCGAAATCTCTAAACAGACTTCGAACCCAAGTCGGCCGGAACAAAGACAATCTCTGCAGGTGGGGGTTCATGGACGGCTCAGATCTCAAGTGCCTATGCGGCGTCTCCCCACAAACAATGGCCCACCTTCCATATTGCCCCGCTTGCCCTATCTCGTGCGCTCTTGCTGATTTATTTACTGCATCAGTGAGCGGGGTACGCGTGGCTGAGTTTTGGGCTAAACATATTTAAAATTTTGCCATCGAAACGCTAAGAAGAAGAAGTGTCCCCACTCTTTGAGGGTATTGTTATTAAACCCATACATGAAATGATCTATCGTGTAAGACCTAGACAATGTTGCACTATATCGTAAGAAGTAATGCCTTTAACATTTTAAACCATAAAACAAAAATGTTATAAGAGCCATTGCTCAACAATAGTTCATAGGTACCGTAAAAAGTTCACTAATAAGCAATATGCCTATGGGTAGTTATCATCACACTATCGTAACCAAATTCTCGCCAATTCTGTAAATCAAATTATTCGAGGGTTACAACGAAGTTGCTTCGGAAGGAGTCGCCTTTTAGAAAAAACCGAATAGCGGAAATCAATTTCAGACATTAATGTCATAACTTGTGTTCTACACTCAACTGAAGTTGCCGCGTTTATTGCATCCTGTTACCACACTACCTGCTGAACATGGAAATTGTAAAGGTACGTAGATACCTTGTTACAGCTAACAGTTTCACAGGTAAAATGAACACCAACACACACAACAACAATACAACAACAACAACACAACAACAACAATACAAAAACAACAAAAAAACAACAACACAACACAACAACAAACAACAAGACACAACAACAACAACAATACAACTGAGAATATTCTTACTACAATACAACTGACAATATTCGTACAGCACATCGAGCACAGATAATTGTGTGAGACTGTCACATAAGTAAGTTTGAATGACAATCTAAAAAGCAAAGGTCTGAATTATTTGGCTTATAATTAATAAAACTTAAATTATAAAACCCCCATCGCAACAAAGAAAAACGAACAAACATTTGAAAAGTCAATAAAATGGCTGAGCCGGTTTTGATAAAACATGTCTAATTGTAATATACCACATCATGCCCTTTCATTTGATACCCCACTTGGGTATATTTGAAAATATTCGATTTTTCCCACCCACTTTCATCCCCCGTATCTAGTAAATGGCTGCACCGATTTTGATAAAACGTATCTAAAAAACAATCGCCAAGAAACTAACTTTCAAATTAAAAAAAACTGCATCCAAATCGGTTCAGTCGTTTCAAGACCTACGGTGCCAGAGACAGACACACTCACACACACATTGCGGTCAAACTTATAACAGCCCTCTTTTTGCGTCGGGTGTTAAAAATGATGGAAGTTAGGCAGGCTACGCTTCAAACAAAAATCTTCCAACCTCTTTTATTCAGTTTTACAACTATCTCAACTCTATTTTCCGTGCGTAAATGAAAATGTACAAAGTTTTGTGCCGACCGCGAGTCAGGCCACGTAAGCGTACTTTACATTACGGTTATCAAAGAATGCAAAAGTAGCCAAAGAGTTCCTTGTATCAGTCACGGTAAAAGAGATTACTGCACTATACAGGTATTGATAAAATGCTTTTATCCTATTACTATCGGTAGGTAACTGATTAGACAAGAATGGCAATGTTTACCTATATTTACTCAGAATTTCTCTTTGAAATACCGAGTCCGAGGATTTTTTTAAGACGCCATATAATTTATTTAGCACTAGCTGTTTCTCACGACCTTCGACCGCGTGAAATTATTATAAAATTATGACTTCCTTATTTGAAACGGATTTTCTTAACAATTTCAAGGGTTTTTTTTTGCACAGAATCCAAATCGTTTTTCTAAAATAAAAGTAGCTTGAGTTACTCCTTATAACTTAAACTATCTGTCAGTAAAAGTTCCCTCTAAATCGGTCCAGCCGTTCCGGAGTTTAGCTGGAACAAACAGACAGATATTTTTTTTTAATAAATGTTTTTTTATAACCCTATTACTGTAAAAAGCTGTTATTTTGACAAACAGACATTTCAATTTTATTTAGTTGTACATTTGTATGTATACATAATATTGCAATAAAATCCAGAGAATACATCCCACATCATACCATATCATATATCATCAAATCATTAAAACAGACTTTTATTCGTTCTCTTTTAAAAATGTAGGTATTCTTGCAACTGATTATAACCGAAGTTTTAAAGCGTAGTTTATGCGCCGCCATACTGTTACAGTTTTTATGTTCGTGAAATCCCTCTAAGTGCTTGCTATGACCACTGAGTAGACGAGAGGGGGACTAAAAGTGCTTTCATTCAACCTCATTTTTTTTTTAATTTATGTAATTTTACCTTAAAATTTATAAATTAATTTAACGTGTTTTAATAAACGCGTTGTTATTTTGTACTTTTTTTTAAATAAATGTTATTCAAGTAATAAGTAAACTCTAATATTGATTAAATTCAATAATTAGTTTACTTCAAATAAAGCAGGCTCTGACCAAGCGACAGCCACATCATATAGGATAGGATAGATAGAATATTCTTTATTATGTATGCCATACAAATTACATTTACAAGTGCGTTCTAGCCTATTCTAAAATATGTTGTGTTATTCAAAGGTAAAATATAATAAAATCATAAACTACATGGGGAACCTCCACGGTACCTTATTCCTAAGGCTGTGCTGTCCGTCTATCCGTCTGCCCGTCCTTCCGTCTGTAACGGCCGTGCAGACAGACGGATAGACAGTGCAGCCTTAGGGTTCCGTTGACACCTTTTGGTTTCAGAATTATGGTTTATAGTAGTAGGCAAACACAATAAAAAAATCAGCTAAATCGGTCGAGCCGTCCTCATGATTTTCATTTATACTTTTTAGTCGTCTTACAAAGACAGCCAGTAACTTCATGTATCCAATGAATACTAAACATTCATAAAAAAATAAGTATTTATGAGATTTTAATAATATAAAAATAAAAATATTATTCAGTATTATGACGCATGACGTAAACAGTTAAAGCACCCTGTTGCGAGCGACGATCTACTGGACTCGAATGCTGGGTAGGTAATGTTCTCCCGTTTGACACGTGAACATCATTAACAGGATGTTTCATAATTTTATTCTAATTTTTTATTATTATTTTTCTTTGTACCTATTATGGAAGTTAAAATAAACCGCGCCAAGAGCTATTTTATGTCGGGTACATTGAGTGGACGACCTTTGTAAGACCACTAAAAAGTCACGGTGTATAGATAGATTATTCAGTAGCATTAACTACATTCTTAAAAGGGAATAGTTTAGGGAACAGTTTTATTATTTTTACTTAATTGTGCAAAAATATTTTATTTCAAATGAATTATTCTGCGATATTGTCACAAGTCGACGTAGTATTATATTATCTGTGCCGTGGTAAACTGGTAACGTTGTACCCTGCCCTCCCCTCGAATGTCTACAACTTGAAAGGGACTGCGTACTTCAAACCTATCGTTTCTGGGATCAGACTGGGTGTTTGAATACAATCCGGTGGCAACACCTTTTACTTCGATTTCCGACAACTTCAGTTGGAGATGTAAAGAGAATCTAAGTACGGGTAGGTAACAAGCACATTGAGATTTAAGGCTACATCGAACGTGTGATTCACGCATCTGTGTGGAAAATACACTTTGTATTAATAAAATAAAATATGATAGAAAATACTTACTTACCCGCATCATGTAGACATCAGAAAAAACAACAAGTCATTCTGATACCAAACAGTGTCTTCAATTACCAGTCAGGTTCCAGGTGAAAACTTAACTCCAGGTGAGTCTGAGTAAATTAAATCATACGTGCATACTCGTATTCTAAGCTTAAATTTTCGTCTCACATCAGTACCATGTTGTGCATCGGTACACGGAAATAATCTTGGAAACATCGAGAACTTAATTATCCGTATTTGCGATAGAGTCGTCTCTTATTGGAACCTCATCGGAAATCCGGGAGAATCTATTTCCAGGTCCTATGTTCCTCAGAGCCAGGTTGTTTTCTCCAGGAAACAAGATGGAAGGGTAATAAATTGTCAGCATCCTAGTTAACGTATCGATCTCAAATTCTCGACGCTGTCCCCGTTTCCTGTATTTGGATGAAAATAATAAAAAAAATGTATTTTCTAAAATTTTTATTTCCATTATCAGTAAATATCATATGATCTGTAGTAATCGTCTGTAAAAATGTTAAAGTTTATTTTTGTAATATAAATATTATTTAAGGTTATTAAGGGCCAGCTCCGTCGTGGAAGTTAATTATTTTTTACTTACTCTATATTTAATGTGCGAAGTTTCAAAACGGGGTCAAAGAGCTCTCATTACAAAAAAAAATGTGAGCCGTCACAGGACGCCTGGCAGATGTGAAACATCGACATTATTTTGTAAAAGTAATATGCAGAAAAGAACAGATTGTGATAGGAACTAAATATGTCATAATGATAAAATAACTTAATGCACAGACAAATGCATACTTTAATTATAAAATATAATTAACTTACAGATGACTTGATAGTGTGTCATAGTGTGATTTTGCTTTCTTTGCAGGAGGCTGATCACTTTCACTCTCTAAATTATCACGGTCAGACATTTTATTATCAGAAAAATAATTTGTTTTCAAGTAAAACACAGGTTATGTGTACTGTAGTAAACAACACTGTATACTGTAATGCCTCTATATACATCCAGCAGGTGACGCACCGTACACACTAATGCATATAGACTATATATACCATCATATAGCGTGGCGACGCGTCGCCACGGCATGCGTCGCCACGCTAGAAATCGGTTTTACGTGCGACTATAGATGTTTCAAATCAAAAATAAGTGGACAACGGAGTCCGCGACTTTTGCAAAATGCAGCACTGTTTTACGTTGAATATTGATACAAATTCATTCTCAATCTATACTTAATATTATGAAGCTTTAGATTTTGATTGTTCGGTTGAACGCGAAAACCTCAGGAACTACTGGTTCGATTTAAAAAATGATTTTAGTGTTGGATAGTCCATTTATCGAGGAAGGTATAAAATAGGCTAAGAAAGACTAAGGCTATAAAATTTCACGTGGACGAACGTCGCGAGCAACGGCTAGTTACGTTATAAAATACTTAAATTATAATCATTAATATATTTTTTATTATACTTGCTAAAAACATAATTTCGAGAGATTAGAAATAATTTTTGAAAAGTGCGTCCCATAATAAAAAATAAAACGTTAGTCATTATTAATTGCGCAAGCTGTAATGAACTAATTGAAGACATCATAATAAAAGGTAAAAAACTTGTTTCCTATACGCTTGTTTGCTAACGCTTTAACATCAAATCTCCGTATTTAGCGCGGATCGGATACGTTTAGCAAGTGTCAAAAAATGTGACTGTAAAAATAAAGTAAGGTTTTAATATAAGAACAGTTGGACTCATATAAGTGTTGCCACTTTTAACAATATACTCCCAGTAAAAAACCTTAAAAATAATTAAATTCTGATATTACATCTCCTTTATTTCTCTTGCCGTTAAAATGTAACGCGCTTTTATTAAAAAAAAATGGGATATAATGTACTTATAAAAAGGTATATTTCTTATCAGAATTAAATTATTTTAAAATTTTTAGTTCTATTTATTAACAAGTATTAAAAAATTGTTTATAAAAAAATTCTTACTTTTATTTTTAACTTTTTAGTATTTATGATTCGAGATTTACACGTCGTAGTTCGTTCACATTCATAACAAATGGAACGAACTTATTTTTCCAAATCTGATTGGGTTGCATATGGATATTATCTAGAACCAAAGTACTCATCGAGACGAATGAAACGAGCCTAAGCTCGATGCGGTTACGTCGTTTTATTACGGAGATCCTAGGGCCACTTTCCAGGTCCATCATCAGACCCTGGATACCATCTAAAGCCAAAACTCGTCAAGTCGAATCAAACGAGTCCAAACTCGATGGGGTTGCGTCATTTCATTAAAGAGAGATATTGTATTGTCTTGCGATATACATATGAGTGCAAAATTTCAGCTCTATCGGTTGAAGATATCTGCTTCAAAATTGAGTTGTGAGATTCCACCCGAACAAACCTACTACATACATACATTGTAAGTTAAATAAAAGCTTGTAACAAGGTCCGACCATACATACAAATTTAAGCACTACCGGATACAAACTTTTTGAAACAATTCGCTTTTAAACGATACGTTGCTGTTTCCTGCACGATACGATTCGCAAAATAATTGAACAAAAATATGAAAATTGTATTTAAAACTGATACATTGAAACTTGAAGCGGAAACAATGGGTAAGTTTTTATTCATTCCTGGTCAATTCGACATAATAAATTGTTTTTTTTTTTTTTAATAATTTTTTTTTTCATCAGCTAAGTGAATTGTTGTTTTGACAACAAAGAATTTTATTAAGAACATAATTTCGTAAAAATGGGGAAAATATTCCTGGACCATATTGGTGGTACACGTTTATTTTCTTGTGCATCTTGCGACGTGAATCTGACAAATCGTTCAGAGTTGATTAGCACACGGTTTACTGGAGCCACAGGCCGAGCATTTCTGTTCCACAAGGTTGTGAACCTAGTGTACTCCGAGCTGCAGGATCGCGTGATGCTTACAGGCCGCCACATGGTGCGCGATGTCTCCTGCAAGAACTGTGGCACAAAACTTGGCTGGGTCTATGAATTTGCTACAGAAGAGAATCAGAGATATAAGGAAGGCCGTGTAATCCTGGAAAGGGCTCTTGTGACAGAAAGTGACGGCATTGAAGAAATACAAGTCAACAATGAAGACTAGCTGACCTCAAATACTACGACTTGCAGTTGAAATGCCAAATCTAACAGTTTATTGTTGAAAAACTTTTATATTTGCATAAACGCTGCATTTTTTTAAAATATAGACCAAGAAAGAAAGGAAATCTCTGAATCATAATAACAATATATCTTGACTTTCTTTTCTTGTTTTAATTAAGATAAATAAATAAAACTTGAATTATTCACAACGTCGAGCAAATAACTTGGTCAAATATTGTAAGGCCAGCTTTTATTAAATGCATCATGAATCCTTCGAGTCATGATTGCGGAGAACAGGTCTGTTTTGATTTGAAATTGCACGCCGAAATGCTGTTACGGACAGCAGCAAAATGAGATAGTAGTCACAATAAAGGTACGAGTTCGTAGCCGACCGCAGATAGCAGCAGCAGACTTTAGTGTCGCTGCAACACTACTGGTTTCTATGTATTTCTATGAAATACTTTCCGCAGCTAGCGACACGTCGCCCCGTCGTCGCTTGACTACACGTCGCACGTTCGAAGACGACGTGTCGCCCGACCACAGATCAGGTAGTGCCACCGATGCTGGAGCGTTGAATTTTTGTCAAAAACTGAGACTTTCCAATTCCGAGGAAGAAAATCTAATAAACCAGGTGGTGGAATAACTCCCTCACTAGCTCTGCATTGGACGTGTGGCTTGTTGCTTTTTCTTTCATACTTGTATCAGTAATAAAAACAAGTCATCGTCATGTTCTTCTTCTTCTAACAAAAGAAACAAAAGTAAATCCCGATCGCTAATCTCAAAACAGGTTAAACATCTTGTCTCACGGAACATTCAGAATTAACTGGAATTCGGCGCTGCCATCTGCTGCAGCCATCTGCAGTTGGGTTCGGAATCATGACTGCAACGTCACGTCGTCTGCTGCTGCTGTTTGCAGTCGGCTACGAACTCGTACCTTAACTGAGCCAAAAAGCTTTTACCTGACCGCCTTTGTTTAAAACTGACATTAATTAAAATCATCTCCTGTTATCTTTGAGTTGGACGCCAAAAGGAACAATGGCTTTCTGTAACTGATATTTAGACACTAATGGAATATAACTGTTTTCCAATCAACTAGCTGGCGGTACTAGCATTGAATTTAGACACAAAGTATGTTGCAGGCATATTGCAGAATAGCTTTATGACAAAAATATCACAAAACGTATCCGAAGAGAGTAAAAATCACAGTGCGTTTCTCCTGTGATCGGCAAAATTGCCCAAAAGACTGGCAAAATCGTGATTTTGGAAATTAAAACATAATTTGACTAAATAATGGATGTGCAAAGGTTCGTGAAAGTAACACTGAGATCATAGGTATAACTGGTGTAAAACCATCCTTAACGATTTAACAAAGCCGAGAGGCATTTATTTTTTTCCGCCATTGCGATCATTTTTTTTTGTACTGGACCGTACCTGGTAACCGTTGTAAATGTTACAACTTTACTTTAAATACCCCTATACTATTCAATGCATCCATCAGCACAATATTTTGAGTGCCTTACTTTGAGCGCTACCGTAAACCGTGATTTTACACGAAAAAAAGTCGTTTCCCGGCAATATTTTTTGAGCAGTGTTACTTAGTTTGCTGAAAAGAATGCTTTGACGGCTTTGTGATGGGTTCTTTTACACCCTGTGTAAAATGTTACCTACATTTTAAGCTAAAAACTATAACCACATAGGTATATTATTTTCCTGTAAATGTTTTAAAAGTTGTTGGGTTCATGCATAAGCAGACATTGAATGTTGTATATATGTCAATTATTTCATCACCACTGTTCTCAAAAAGGTGAAAGAAAACTTCGTGAAAAAACTGTCATAATTATCTTAGACCCAAAAAAATGACATCCATCCCATGTGACATCCAGTAATCCGCACTGGGCCCGCGTGGCGGTTAACGGGCCCACTCTCTCGAAGAGAGCTCCGAGCTGTGGAAACCTATAATGCTTCATTATGCATGTAGGTACATTGTGTCATAGCAAATCTTGTGTCTTTCTTCTACCATTAATTAGTAATTACTCTGTTTAGAAACTGTTCGTCCATCACTGGACGGGCTATAATCCCATTAAGCGCAACACTGCTTTATTCGCTCAATGACAAACCGGACGGCACACACGACACGGCGCAAACCGCAGCACGTCACTCCAGTGGATATACATTGTCATGCCGGCTCCTTCATGCGCACTGTTCATATGTCGTGCTAGTTCTGTCGCTTGAATGCTCCCTCCTCGGAGAGGACGTGTTTCAATTTACAGTATCACTGGTAAGACGTCACGGCGAAAATGTATTATTATGTGTTGGAGCGCCTGATGGATTCGTCAAAGCAACGAGCGACGATGCGCCCTGTTTTAGTTTTAAGTATTTAATGTAATAATTAGTTAGTCATTACTGCTGCAGTCATTACCACGTTAGTACACCACTTTTTAGTGTCTCCAAATTCTCCTCCTTTCATTTTATCCAAATCCTGGTTACTCCCGTATATTATATGTAACTACTAAGTAGCAGGAAGTTTCCTAAAATTAAGGATGTATTGATTAATTTATATTTCAAATTAATCCTTTAACGTTTCGAAAGAAAACTTATTACGCTTAACCCACCACTATAGATATGCTGTAACAAAAAAAAACATAAAATGATTAAAAACTGAGATTCTTTACCGGCCATCGCAAAAATGTGCAGAATTTTAACAATTTTAATTTAAAATTCATGCAAAATCCCGCAGGAAATCATCTGACCGTCCGAGATTCGACAGCTTCATTTGTTTTGTTTGAAACTTCGACGGGGACAAGCGTCGCACTGTCAGTTCTTCAAAGACTACGTCCGTTCTGTAGAGTGTATTGTGTCGCTAGCAAGTACCGCAACAATGGTGTCAACCGAAAATCCGGAAAGGTAACATGCTTGATAGGGAATAGCCACGTGAACAAAAATGTCATTTAACTTCGAAAATGTTTGATGCAAAGGAAAATGGGCTTCAAAGTATCTGCCCCAAGGTCCAATAGACATAAGATAGACATAATTGAAAACAGCTTTTTAAGGAGAACCTTTGCTACTAACATGACTTTTGGCAATTCGCAGTACGTTTGGAATGATTGAACTAAATAAGTAAATAGTTGGACAACGAAGTTAAGATTTTCTTGACAACCAATTAATGTTTTCTAAGTAACCAATATAGTAACAACACATAATCCATTGCATAGAGCTTTTCAATGAGAACTTTTGCCAGTAACACGACTTTCGCCAATTCGTTGTCCGTTAGGATTTATTGACCTGACTATTTGAGCACCGAACTGAAGATTTTCTGGGTGATAAATAGCAATAACATATTTATGCCCGATCCGGTCATTAGTATGTACTCTCTGACTCTGAATGGAGATAAGTCGCCATAATAAGAAATGTTCTTCGTAAAGATGTCTATCTATCCATTGGTATTTAAGTTAACGCTATTGAACGCTACGGCAATTTTGCCATTCTCCTTTGCAGACATGTGGAAATGGTATTCGCATTCTTGAAAATGGACGGAGTTTCCCAGCGTTATTGCATAAACTAAATGTACTGGAATGTCATTCTGGAACTTCATGAACTATCGATATGACATTTATAACATTATTTTTGTTTTCATGTTTAAAACTAAGCTTTAAGAGGAACTATTTAAATATGTACGTTTATGTTTGAGGTAAGTCTTGTAGCTTTCTTAATGTTTGATAATAGCTTGCTATGTGCAAAGCCTAATTAGGCAGTAGGTTAGGTACCTATACTTGCTTAGATTCAAACGTGTTCGTATACTGTGCAAGGAGGCTACCCAATATACAGGGTGTTTGGTTAAACGTGGGCAATACTTTAAGGGAGTGAAGTACTCATAAATATGAGCAACTCTTACTATGGGGCTAATTATGAAATGTGATTAAAAAAATCTGGTGTTGCCTACATTTTTTCGAGTTACGCGACCAATAATGTGTGGCAGCTGATATTTTTTTCGCGATTTCATGGTCGGTCCCATAGTAAAAGTTGCTTATTTTCATGGGTACTACACGCCCCTAAAATATTACCCGCGTTTAAAAAAACACCCTGCAGGAGGTAGAACGGGCTCTAGAGGGAAGCAAATTTTTATTGCGAATAGCTCAATGATTAATCAGTAAATGATGGAATTCTTCATATATCCTCTAAGCTTAGCTTATACTGCTCAAAATATTTTACGAGTACAAAATCCCCTTTTGAGTTCAGTCCCAGGAGACCACAATGTAACCAATAAATTACATGTTATTATGTACTTAGTAATAATAATGCCAATATCAAATCTATAATGTACGGCATAATATTTGTATGACACTTAATTAATTTAATAATTTAGTTTATTATATGTAAAATTAACGTCATTGTCGATATACTATAATAGAGGAGCTCGTGGCTAAATAATAACAGCCGCTCGGATCGATATTTAGGTTAAGCCGTGCTTGCCTAGATTGGTCTGTGGATGGGTGACCACCCATTAACATACCGAGTTTCCTCCGTGCGTCGGAACGCACGTTAAGCCGTTGGTCCCGGGTGTCATTTGTAGATCTTTGACAGTCGTTAGGTAGTCACTGGCCCAAAAGTCTGACAACCAGTCTTACCAAGGGGTATCGTATTACCTAGTACTAACTGGGTTGTGGAGGTCAGATAGGCAGTCGCTCCATGTAAAATACTGGTATTCAGCTGCATCCGGTTAGACTGGAAGCCGACCCCAACATAGTTGGATAAGGCTAGGCAGATGATGATCGATATACTATAATAGTAAGTTTTTGTTTATGAATGCTTTCCACGAACATTTGCTAACGTGAATCGTGTTTTGTTTTATGTTCTTTTATAGCCTTGTCGGATTACAAGGAGTGCGATTAGACAGGAGTCGAATTACCGAGGCCGAGATACAGAAGTATTTGCCATCTCCGCAACGCGGCCGCAACACACGTGTTGCTTGAGCGAGCAGCTCTTAGATATTTCTATCTGTGGTGTAGCTTCTGCCCAAACGCTAACGTTTACCTACAAACTGGCGTATTTATCTGTAAATCCGATACACCAGTTGTCAGTTTACCACAACTGGATTAATATTTGCGCCTCAGTGATTTTGAATTAATGACGGCAA
Source organism: Noctua janthina (assembly GCA_963576755.1). NCBI lineage: Eukaryota > Metazoa > Arthropoda > Insecta > Lepidoptera > Noctuidae > Noctua > Noctua janthina. The sequence continues at coordinate 12,594,595 of OY755050.1, read as the reverse complement.
TCCGATTTTGAATGTTTACTACATGCATGAATTGCAAACACACCTTGTGTTTGCAATGCATGCTGCATGCATTCAGCTTCCCCGCAGTTTCGCAAGCATATTTTTTAAGCAGAAACTTGCTATAACCTAGTTACATGTCTGTAACCTTCGCACAAGTGCCATCAATACGGAGACAAAGTTTTATCCCAATCAGATGAATGGCAGAGCAACGCATAAAATACGAACGAACAAACATTAATAGTTATATATTAGATGTGACCTTTGACCACACATTGCTTGACTGCCCAGCCTTACTGATTAGGTGTTAAAATACTTTTGTCACTCAGTCAAAATGAAATGATTCAGGTGAAACACAAACTCAAATAGACAAACCAATGGAAACTATATCGAAGTCGTAGGTACTAACAGTTTGAACCCAATCGAGGGGATTATGAGTTCCTAATAGTGAACCGCTGCTTTGCGGGGAATTTGTAGGTAGGTTCTACACTAATCCTTTCTCCAGTAATTCCCTATTTTTTAAGAAAAACGTCATATCATCCCTGTTATCCCCGAAGGGTTTGGCAGGGGTGTACCTAGTACACCCGTATGTGGCCAGTTGTGTTAATTGATAAAACACCGCATGAAAATCTATCGAGTTGTTTAGAAGTATCTATTAAGCAAATACACAAACAAACCATTTTGTTTCAAACAATTTAGATGGGAAATTATGTTTTAGCGGTTTCAGAATATACACATGACTAAAACGAGCATTACAGTAAAAATAATTCCAAAGTATACAATAAAACAAATAATATAGTGTGCCACCGTACATATGTAGTTTAGATAGAGGAATATTTTATGGGAGGGTACCCTACGCATTTCCATATACGTCCTCTACATAACTTACATCGGATGATAAGTGAAGCTGAAATCACAGAGTACGGATTAACGGCGCCCGCAGCGTGTAGAGAGGGTTGTACTAAAGAACATCGTCGCCCCGAAAATGCGCCGAGGGCACGACTTTAACACGAATCAAAGCTGTCAGTCTATGCAGGTGTAGTACAGGTGCAGTTATTGGAGTCGCGCAGCATCGTCAATTTCAAGCCGTTCGTGGTGCGAGTACCGAATTGTTATCTGCCCATGGTGATGGAGGAAGACTTTTTACCGCAGGATGTGGTGTTCCGTCGCTTCCGCGGACGAGTTTCATAAGTCAGCCAGCACAAGTGAAGTGTGAACAAGTGAAGTGCTACTAAAATATATAAAATAAAAAGTAAAATAAGCCTTTATTGCTGTTTCCAATTATTACGTTAAGATTTGTTACTGATGATCGGTTTTTTTTAAAAACAGCTTGTCCTTCGACAAAGGCCTTCTCCAAAGACTTCCACCTATCTCTGTCTCTTGCAATTCTGGTCCATTCTGGACCGGCAACTCTTTTGAGATCATCTTCCCGGCGTTTTAGTCCATTTCACATTTCTCTCTCTCAGTATATGTCCTGCCATTTAAGTATTCTTTTTACTTAACCTAAACTACTAACATATTTTTAAGTCTTATTTATTCACACAAGTTTTGTATATACTTTATATATGTTAGTTTATAATATAGTAGCTATAGGCCATTGTAGCCTGAAATAAATGATGTTGTTTTTGTTGCTATACCCCATTTGTGTGACAGTGCGAGTAAAATGATGACTCATGTGGTTTCTATAGAGACGTATCGTGTAGTAAGCATGATTCTTTAAGCGACTGAATGACATTTTTGAGAGGGCGCTGTTGGTAATTTGTGAAATTTTCTGTAAAAAATTGCATTGAAATAACAAGATGGCACCGTTCGTTCTGACTGAAAAGCCACGCGAAAAGTGTTGCCAATGTCGTTTCTAGTAGCGACCGGCGAGGTTTCTCTGTGCTCTGTGGTTGAAATAGATAAGGTTAAAACTTCACACTCCCCTGGCATCTGTATGAAGACCGCCTTAATCTGATTTCACTTGTTGAGATTAACTTGGACTTTTCATCTCATATGGAATAATAATTTTGTTATTATTTTACGCCATCAAGCGAAGGAGGGATAATTTAGTTTAATGGGAATATTTTATATCATTTATAGTGTACAACGATATGAGAATTTACGTAATAGGAAAAGTAATACTGAGTACCTAAGTAATTGAGGTGTAAAAAAAATATAACCTCTTTTATTCAAGCATTCGATTTCATAATCATTATGATAAGGAATTGGACAACAAGGTCCATCACTAACGAGACTTAAGGCGCTAAATATAGAAAGGTCGCAGGCGCAGCGCAAGCGAATGAACGACGTGCCTGCGCTGCACCGCTTGAGTGTAATTCACAACATGTCGCCTGCGCTCATTTTGTATAAAAAATTTTGAAGCGGCATCATGCCTGAGCTGCGCCTTCGCCGCGCCTTCACCTTACGCCGTTTCTGCATAATTCGCGCCTAACTTACTGAATAGTCTAATTAAAATTATTAAATAAACAATAACTTTTACTAATAAAAATATGTAAAAATGAAATTGGACAATAAACTACTAACACTTTTAAATTCCTTAAAGTATTGTTGACATTTCCATAGACGTTGAAATAACGACGAGTATGTTAGGGAATAACATGGTCACCAAATATACGATATACACAGAATACCGATAAAAACATTACTACCTACCTACTTATTGGTCTACCAGCAATTCGCATCCGACTAGTCAATAGGCGATAACAGCCATTTTCTTTTATCCCAGCATCATTACGAGAAAACGAAAAAAGAAAGATAACTGAATATAATGTGTGGTAAAGGAAAAAGATTCGCAATAGGTGACCAGCATAATAGTCACAATGAAACTGCTGTCACATCTCTAGTTTATACTCAGTGAAACTAGCTGTTACACGCGACTGCGCTTGCATGAAATGAGTTTCAGTGACGCAAACCTAACTACCACTTCAAAAATGAGATGATACGAATAGTATTCTAAACTACTTAGGTACTCATTTCCTACTTGGATTAAATATACAGAGCAACTCCAATTGTCCCACATATAAATCAACCTATAAGCTGTTATTTGAAGATCTACTTTAAGCATTTTTACGCTGACCTAGTAAAACATGGTCTCCGAAAGTCACATTTGTTTTAGCTTACGTCAACCACCGTTATCACTCACGAAGGCTTATTAATTATTGGAAGTATCAGTCGCTTACAATACATATGACTGTAATCCAAAAGAAGTACAAAAATAATGAAAAAAGAAAACAGTCCCGATACAAATATTGAAATAGATACTATTGAATATGTACTATCTGATTAAAATAAAAGAATTATTTTCAATACTATGCACAATATCTTAAGTTAATTCAAGTTAGTATCGCCTACTTCCCCACCTTTCAGATTATCGCCGAACCCATAAGTTTGCGCGCTCAAGTTCTGGCGAGACTTACCAAGGCATTTGAATTCAAATTCCAACTTAGTTGCTAATACCTCTGCTTAGATCATGACGTAAATTGGACGGCTTGAATCGAGTTCATCTGTCATGAAGTATAGTGCTACAAAGGTGTTCTGGCTCTTGGATGACATTGAAGAGTCATTGTTAGTTAACATTTTTGACAAAATGTATTGAAATCAAAAACTATCTCCAAAAAAACAACCGACTTCCAAAAAAAATACAAAAAATGTCTAAAATAACTTTACTTTCGGAAGTCGGTGACTTTTTTGCTGCGACTTCCAAAAGCAGATTTTTTTATTTTATTTTATCCTTTTTAGTTGTAGTAGGTATAGGTACCTACCACACATATTCTTGTCATGAATTAATTTTTACATTGTAACTAGAAGTTATTAATAGATCATCATGTCCCGTTCATTGCCACGCCAAAATGCTGAACTTAGTTAGATGGCGAAAATAAAAAAATCCTTGTCTTCCCCAGTTGCCTAAACAAACTTCATAACTCAATACTCTGCGGCTGCTATTTTATGGCTCGTACATAATTGTAAGGCACCATCACGCGACGTAGCGTGAACTACCATAGTCTAGCAGGTCACTTCACGCAACGTCCCTGAACCGATTTAGATGAAATTTCTGTGGGACTAATTGGGAAGTATAAGATATCCTTTCACATAAATAAGATTTTTTCAAATCGGTTCAGAAATGACGGAGTTGTGAGGTAACAAACATTAAAAAACCACCGAATTGAGAACCTCCTCTTTTTTGAAGAAAGTCGGTTAAAAACCAAATCTCACGGTATTCCAATATTAGCCGTGAAAGTTTCTTGTACTTATAGATTTGTCGTCCACAAGGCTAATCCCAACTGACAGAACGGGTTAGTAATTCTATTTAGGTTGGGTTGGTTTGGTTGGGTAGGAATGAATTAATGCTGTTCGTTGGTAAGTGCATCACTTGAAAACGGCTAGACCGATTCGGCAGTTTTTTGGTGTTAAATGTTTGTCGAATTAGGTTTTCATGAAGAAAAGTTCTCCAGAAAAAAAGTTTTGGAAAACCTGAAAATCCTTTTTTCAATGTGATTGTGTAGACTCAAGAGCATTCAAACGATGGATATGCATAATTGGCACATGTATGCAGTATGATAGAGTATCGCTTGAGAACAGCTCGACAGATTTGGCATATTTTTACTGTGTTCGTCATTGTCAGGACAAGGTTTGTATGAAATCAAATTTTGTTTCTCTTGTTTGTTGAAGTTGGGACGGGTCTCTAGTTAAATTAATTATAAACTAAGTTAGATAATTTTTATTTATTTATTCACATGACATGTTTCCTTTGCCATTACAGTTAATAAATCTAAAGCAACAAAGTAACTTTAAATATACTTCACTATACATTACATGCTACAATACATTGTTACTATTCTTGCATACGTTATTAACCGGAAACTATTAAGTTGGGCAACAGGAGGTTTGTGTAAAAAAAAGTTCTGCAAATTATTCTCCAATCACTTAAGCCTCCGGTAAATAATCTGTGAAAGGACTGTAATGCTGAAGTGCACTGCATTCTACCAGATATCTTAAAAAACTGGATCAAGTGTATGTTCGTTAACTGATCGCTCATTTTACAGCAACACAGTTTCTAGAATTTAATCGACACTAGTAGCGCGTGAGTCGATCTGGTCGCGAGTGATTAGTTTGTAACGGGTTATTTACTAGTTTGTGATTGGTTGCGTTGCGTACGGACTGCCGTTGAAAACTAGTGGCATTCTGACTACTAAGTAATTGGCGATGTAAGGCATGTGAGTTTGTAAACGGTTGCTTTTGTGTAGTGTCGTGAACAGACCTCAAGTTTCCAAACTTATTTCTTTGTAAGGGATGCAGTGGTCACAGTTCTTATGTTTTTAGCAGTGATCGGAATAGGCTGACTATATTTGCCTAAACTTCGGAGAACAGAGACAGAAAGTGGAGACTTCTTTACGACTATATTTTTTCCTGGGATTCGGGTAGATCTTCAATAAGTTAAAAATAAGCTTTATTTAAGATGTGTAAAGGCTATTTTTAACTAAACTTGCAATTACCAAATTTTCGGGATGTACACGTAAGATCCCGAAATAAATAATTTAACTTTAATTCATGTATTCGAATTATATTAACGATCCTTAAACTAACCGTTTATCAAATCATTGAATACATGACGTTTTGTCAATAAGTATATATTTTACTTTTTTTTATGCAACATGCAAAATTATATGGAGCAGTTTGTCATTGGCTTTGGGATTTTAAATTACTGTAATAAAATGCCACATAAATGTTCTTACAGATGATAAAACAATCTTTGTTTTTTTAATGTCTTCATAAATATTCATATTTATTATTCAAATAATGAAAGCTAAATGTAGTGAGCAGTAGTTACTGAGACTGAGACTGTAGGGACATTGTTACCTCTTTCGCTAAACAATAGAACCGGTACCTGCTCTGATACCTTTTTAACCGACTTCTAGTGGTTAGTCTTGTGGCTAACAAGAACAATAGGCCTTTAATTCTCAGAAAAGGAAATAGTTTAAAATTTCAAACAGATTTATGCACTCGAAGACCGTAAAACTAAAATTATATATTCTAACTTATTTTTATTACATGATAAAGTGATTGATACTAGTATAAAGCTGTTATATCCATGTTTGTAACGCTTTTCTTCTATTTTATATATACCTTTAAAAAAAATAGTTCAATCCTGTGTGTCTGTATTGCTGAGTCTCAAATTGTGACACGAAATTCGTGACAGCAAGTTTCAGGACACCACATAGCATAGTAGTTAACTAGGGAAAGAGTAAATACGTAATTTGTGTATTTCACAAAAAGATAATTCAATAGTTTTAAGATCCCGGAAGAATTTTCGTAAATCTACAGTACCTACGTTTGAAATACATATCGAAGTACCTTTTATGCAATTAGAAATTAGCTTTACTTAGTTGTTACACATTGACAAATGTTATGTATTGAAAGATGTGATGCAACAACGGTCAGTTTAAGGATAATTCTAATACATGATTTAAGTTAGATTAATTTGATTGAAAATTAAGATTTGTTAATTGCAAGTTTAGTTAAAAATAGCCTTTAAACATCTTAAATAAAACTCATTTTCAACTTACTGAAGACTTTTCCCGAATCCCGGGAAAAAAAAATAGTCGTAAGGAAGTCTCCACTTTCTGTCTCTGTTCTCCTGTGAAGTTAAGGCAAATATAGTCAGCCTTTTCCGATCACTGGTTATTAGGCACAATTCAGCGAACCTAACTAATAAACTCGTATCGTTTGTAAATAGATATCGATTCCTAACTTCTGGGATTGCGAAAAGAAGATTGAAATAAAATAAATAAATAGATATTGGCTTGCCTGTCTATCGTATCAATATTGAATGAACGTCTGTGAAGTTCTGTAAATTTTTCAATCTTAGTTACTCAAAACGAACAAATAAAAACGTAGGTGTGTCTTTGTAACCAGTCATCTTCGGACTTCCCAAACTGGCGGTCACTTACCTGCCAGTGCCAAGTGTGCCGGCAACATGAAATCGGGTGAAGTAAGTCATTCAATCATGTCGTGAGCATGAAGAGTGTTGACGACGTCGGTTGCGTTGTCGGTAAACTTCTTGTTTTATATTAGGATCCCCATTATGACGTCACCTTTCAGCCAATGAACTGAGAAAATTGGCTTGGATTGGAAAATAATTTGAGACAACTACGTTATTTTTCCCTCTCTCAAAGAACAGGGAGATAACCATGACCTCTTAGGGAGAATGCACAAAAGTAGCCCGCTAAATTGAAAAATCAATACGACCCTCTTCCTTCATTTATGACACTGATCTGTCAAAAAACGTAAGAAAAACGTACGCTTCCCCCCAGGGCTGCAGCGTGGAAAAGAAATGGAGCTATACAAGACGTCTAACTTCATCGGTCTCTGACACTGAATTAAGTTTAAAACAGTACTACTTTAAGATGTCATGACAGACCAACTGGACTCAACTGGTCAGTCCCCCAGAAATAGGAAAATTAATAGGTTGATTACGCTTGCGCTATGCTACATTTATATTGGAAAGTGTAAACTTCAAAGTAATTAGTACGAGCCAGCTGACAAGTCAAATCGGGTAATATTTTTTAACGCACGCCTGTAATCCCCGAAGGGTTAGGCACATTAGTACACCCACATTTCGCCAGTTATGTTTTAAGTCCCATGTAATAAGGGGCAAGCCTATTGCCATCAACCTGCACAAATCCAAACTCCGTAGCTATTACTGAGAAATTTCTGATGGAAAGACCCAATATCACTTTGCCGAACCGGGAATCGAACCCAGGACCTCATGCTCAGCAGTCGCGATTGCCACCACTGGACCCGAAGGGTATCTAACTGGGCCCTATTACTAAGCCTTCGCTTTCCGTCCGTCTGTCCGTCCTTCCGTCCGTCTGTCCATCCGTCCGTCCGTCTGTAGGTAGACAGTTAAAGTTTTCACAGAATGTGTCTCTGTTGCAACTATAACAACAAAAAATAAAAATTAAAGGGGGCTCCCCTGCTATGACGGTACGGGACCCTTTGTGTGCGAGTCGGACTCGCACCTGGCCGGTTTTTTTTTAATCATGTTAAATGTTTAAGACAGAGATAGAGAGAGAGAGCGAATAATAAAATTTTAGAAATATTTTTACACATTGACAATTAGAAATCTCTTTATAATTATAACAAAAAAAATAGTTTATTTGTTTTGAGAAGTGATTTATCAGTCATCAAGTGACTCTTTACAGAGCATTTGTAACGCGGTCTTTTTTCAGTCTGTTTCCTGAAAATACTATTTTCTTGCGCTTTATGAAATTTTAAAGTGCATTTCTATTAAAAGGCAGATAGTTTAAAACAAACTTAAGACTAAGGGCTCATTTATGGAGACGCGGTGCGTTGCGCTTTTTTTTCGTTTTCGGAGAGGCGCCGCGTGTAGCATGCCGCGTTGTCACAAGCGCAAACACAAAAACAAATGACAATGTACGACGTTGTTTACGAAGACGCGGAGCGTAAAGGGCAGCCCACACCGCCAGCTAGCGAGCGAGCGAGCGACCCGGGCGTGCATCGTTTCACCTCTATTCATACTTTGGTTCACACCGCGAACTACCGAGCTAAGCTACGTCAGCAATACAAACGATGCGAACGAAATATCCGACGATTCCAGCGATGTTATTCAGACAGACGGACACGACGAAACTATAAGGGTTACGTTTTTGCCATTTGGCAAAGCAACCTTAAAAAGTAACATTCTTTTCTATTTGGCATTTATTCCAATTGCCAGATGCTTGTTAAAGGATTAATACTAGCACAGTTCCTGGTACATCGAGCTCAGAAAGAGACCTCACAGGTAGGGCAAAATTGGTAATAATTTACCTACCTACTCATCTTACTTATTTTGTTTCTAATTTCTAAATAGCGCCCTGCCCCGCCTCTGGTGCGCACGGCGCCTCTGGTGCCAATGGCGTCGAAAACTATCCTATCTTTCTGGCGGAATCAACCATACACATTCACAAAATATGATTGAAATTGGTTGGATGGTTTCACAGATTAGGGCTACGAACATAGTGACACATGATTTTTATTTAGTAAGACCTATAATAGCTGCTAATGTATATGCTATATTCTATCCTATAGTGATAAAAGTCACTTTCTTAGTCAGTATCTAGTCCTCAAAAAAGTTCTAAAACTCACGCAATTCTTGTTTCGAATCATATTTTCAAAATTAAGTTACAAAATTCATATTACCATGACTTTCAAAATATTGGCGGCTTTACTGGAACTTGGCGAGAAAGTTAGTGTAAAGATATTCAGAGTGCAAACTTAACTAGTGTTTCTAGTAGTTGCGACCAATGTTATCCTGCAATTTCTTACTATTGTGAAGACAATGTTATAACTTCGTCTAAGTATGTGCAGTTAATGAAACTAGCGGAAGCTAAAGAAATTATGTTATTTTTTAAGTATCTAGCTCGCAGCGTTGTTATGGTTATATACTAAATGCCTGCACTTCAGTTCAAAGGTAGTACCTATATTTATTTCGGCAGAATACATCTTTTCAATTGTAATTGCGTTTAAATAAGCATCATAGGGCGATGATAAATGACGAAGTTAGAACCAGAGTGATCTAGGGCACAACAGTATGTAAGTGCAACTCATTACTTAGATCAGTGCGGCATACCCTCACTTTGCAAACCGCACCAATTCTATAGTGGCATGTTGTGATCCCTCAAGGAAGAAAGCACTGTAGAGCACTTAGATCAGTGTGGCATGGAACAATTAAGTTTTTTCATGTAGATCACTCTGTTCCAACATCGTCAAATGAGAAAGTGTCTAGGAATACAAATGCAAAAAATGAATGTTTTATTTAAATAAACTAAAAAGAATATGTCAAAATTAAGCTAACACAAGAAACGGTATCAAGAGGCATTACGACACCACCTAAAATACAATCATTTATAAAAATACATTTCACGATATGAAAGTATATGAGCTTAATTAAATCCGGCCCCGGATCGCTTGACATGCCAGGAAATGAAAGTACCCGTCACCACCCGAACAACGAAACGATCTCACGGAGGATGCGAATAGTGCCCCTCTCTAGTTCTAGTCCGGTTACTTTTAGGCGTGTAAGCTTATTATTTTGAACTTTTCTACAGTCTATTAATTGACTTCCTGTTCGCGTGGCTCCCAGGGAAATAGATCCTGTATTCTCTTTGTGGTCTCAAAAGAAAATAAGACCTCCATACATCCAGTATCATTCTGAGTAACATCGATTCGTTGTTGATGCATGGTTTTTAATTGCTGTATTTTTTACCCGACTGCGGCGAACCACAAAAGGGGGGTGTATGTGTTTGACATGTATGTGTGGATAAAGGTCACATACAATTTTTATTTTGTAAAACTGTCTGGCGGTTTGAGAAACCGCTGCAAATAGTTGCCCAAGTAACGTATTTAAAATTCTGATTTGATAAAACGACGTAGGTTCACTTACAATTTAACATTCTTATTAATATTTTTTCTTACTTAGAAACTTCCACAGAAAAAGTTTCAGCATTTATACAATGACGTAGGTCTGGCGTTCATAGGATCTTGGTCCAATAGGACAGCGTTCATAGGATCTTGGTCCAATAGGACAGCTGCAGTTCACAGAATGCATTTCACTATGCCAGCTTATTTTTTCCCATAGCATAGCATAATCAGCCTATTAATGTTCCCATTGCTGGGACGCACGCCTCCTCTCTATGAGAGGGAATGGGCTATAATCCACCACGCGGGCCCAGTGTGGGTTGGTATTTTTTACCACTGCAGTATAAAGACTTTCTTTCTTAACAAAAAAAAATAAAACCAAAAAAAACCTATTTCAAAAACAACCTTTTTTTTAAATGCGCTAAAATGAATAAATTATCTTTTCCTTTAAAACTTTTACTATCAACTTATAACGTCATTACACAATTTAAATGATATAAAACTTGTCGCGAGATTTGCAAATAAGTAGAAGTCTAAAATATAGCTGGTAACCTAAGCTTTCGTTGGCTTTCTAATAATCATTCCGTGTAGCAACACCGTAAACTTTAAAACTATCGTACTGAACTATGTAAGACGTTATTATCTTACCCGCTTGTAGCCTTCACAGTACAAGTTTGGTATCTTGATTTGGAAGGACACAGATCTCAGCATGGGGTCGAACGTCTCGCCTGGATAGTACTTGCTCGACCGCGGCAGGCACAGCTCTCTGCCCTACAACATATTTGTGAAGTCAGATTGACGGGAAAAAATTGCTTTATTGAACCAAAAAAGGCAGATCACAAGTAATTATTAAGATTGTGTTTGGGTGAGGCTCTGTGGTATCGACCCCGACCTTCGAGTAGGCGGCGGCGGCGGTTGAGGTGGTTTATTTCTTCATCATTGCTCTTAAAACACTGACGGGAGGAAACCATCATCATGGCATTTCAAAAAGACTTACTGCCCCAACTAGAGATAGAGTGTAATAGCTATATTTAATTAAACTATTATTAAGTACTGTTTTATTTTCATCGTGATTTTTGTCTATTATTTCTTAATTAGTGACCCGCATCCGCTTTGCGCAGTTTTTTACGATTTTACAAAACATTAAGATAATACAGGGTGTAAACAGACCTTTCACATACCCGTCAACCAAGCATTCTGTACATCAAACTAAGTAACTTTACGCAAAAATTATTGCTGAAAATAGACTTTTTTTTTGGGGTGATAAATCTCGTTTACGTTAGGACTCGATGGAAAGCACTCAAAGCATTGTGCTGATGGATGGATTGACTAGTACGGGGGTCGTGGAGGTGTGTAAAGTAAAAACCTCTCCTAAGATGAATTATACCTTAGCTTTATTACATCTTGATAAGATATTTTATAATACATCTTAGGAGAGCTTCTCTTTGAACATATCAGCAGTATTACCAAGCTATATTAGTATAAAGCCGCGGATAAGGCGCATAGTTCCGTGACGCAGCATAGTAAACCGACTGATCTTACTCCGAAGCGAGAACTAAGATAACAAAGTATAGTGCTCCCTTCCGCGTAAGATCAGTCTGTTCCCTGGAATAAAACAAACAAAAAGGAAAAATAAACAAAGTTTTGCACTCTCAACTTTACACATAAAATGACTATCAACTGCATAACTAATGAGCATGACCGTATTCTGAGAAAAACTGACGTAAAAGTTGACTCATCTATACTAATATTATAAAGCTGAAGAGTTTGTTTGTATGGTTGAACGCGCTAATCTCAGGAACTACTGGTTCGATTTGAAAAATTATTTTAGTGTTGGATAGCCCATTTATCGAGAAAGGTTATATGCTATAAAATTTCTCGCGGACGAAGGTCGCGGGCAACAGCTAGTCTTAAAATAAAATGAATAACAAGTTATATTCAGATTGGCATGTTAGTATGTTGACATGGATTTTTGCAAGCTATCGGACAAGTTTCTTTTTGACCTTACAGGTTTGCAAGCCAATTAACTTTTTGTACTTATTCCGTTTATTTGACAATACAATTATCAGGTATCCGCACGGGGCATCTCTTTCAGTTGCTTGTATGATGTATCGATGTTACGGGAAATACTAGAAGAAGAAGTAAACTTAGGTTTATCCGGTCAACTTAGTATTATTATTATAGCTTGCCCACATTGTTCCACTGCTGCAAGACAAGACCTTTGTCTTGTCTTGCAGCAGCCCAGGGTCTTTGCCCCTTTGAGCTATTCTTTCCAATTCTCAAGGAAGACATCCAGTTCGTGCCGCCACCTCCTTCGTGGTCTGCCGTGACCCCGTGTTACTGTTTCAGGGCACCAATCGTCAGCTTAGTTTACCGAAGCTTTTTGGGTAAACTTTGAATCATCATCATCATCATCATTTCAGCCGAAAGACGTCCACTGCTGGACATAGGCCTCCCCCAAATGTCGCCACATTGACCGGTTCGAATAATCACTAAAATGATTATTTTGGAGGCCTAGCCGCAGTTCAAGGAATACTGGTAATTTGATGCAACCATTTTGGATGTAGCGTTAACCTATTTGGTCGGTGTGCCCAATAAAAAGGATACAGCTAAGTTTAACCAACTGCTACCGGCCGTACCTAGGTATAGCAGGCTAGAACTAGGTGTAACAGTACTTCGGACTTTAGCCGAAACATTTATGTAGTTACTTTTTGAACTTTGCCCTACAAACTCGGATAATGTTAAGTTAACACGGGTAAACCTAGGTTTACTTCCTCTTTTAGCATTACCCGTAACATCGATACAACATTTTGTTTATGTTAAACGTTGAGATTGGATAACAGAACGTTATTTATCAATTAAATACATTCAAAAACAATAATAAAACAATGTATTGTTTAATTTATCAATACTTATCTGTTTATGGAAATGGTTTGACAATAGGAGTTTCTGGCTACCCTCATGGGAAAAAGCCGTGAGTTTATGTATATATTACGTAGACTACCCAGCCGCCACAATGTACTAGCAGGTCTTACATTTGCATTCACTTATACAATTTGAGCCAGCAGAGCTGGCGCACGTGTGTTGCACCTACGCCGTAGACTCGTAGCGCGTAGACAAGCCGTCCAGGCGTAGAGGCATGGTGTAGCGCTTTGAAATCGGAATGTATTCAAAACGTGTTGAATTCCACAATTTACAAACTTCCCTTCGTGGTTGTGTATGTGCACAGTTGGACATCTCTACACTCAGTTGAGTGAAGAGTTAAGTTTGAAATATTAACAGAAATATCGCGGTTATCAAAGATCGACTTGTGGTTTGTTGCAACGTTTTAAAAAACTGTCTGATTTTTAAGTTACATTTTTTTAACGTTGCCCATCACTAGGAATTTCTCCTGTATCGTAGGTACGTTTGCAAACATTTAAACTCACATACACAAACAGCTAGACCCGGAACAACTACCTGTAGGCCATACAAATATTTATTTCATGCGGGAATCTAAACCCGCGACACGCAGCGCAGCAAGCAATCGCCATTGATGCAACCGCGCCGTCAACATTACACTAAATTAATACATAATACCCTAGTAATTATTCGCCAAACCACTGTCTGCCATTGCCAAGTGGTAAAGTTGCACTGTAGCACCAAAATACTACGCATCTGATCCAAATGTTCCGCGCTCATTAAGTTTGAAGTGATACGAGTTATCTGCCACGTTTGTACTCCATTCTAATGAATTTTGTTGCAATGCGGACTGTTTGCTTCTGACAAGCTTTGGACTTATTTGTGGTGGTTATATTATGTGCAGGCACGAGCGCTGATAATATGTAGTATACAACATTATTTTTAGTATATGCGAAACCTGAATATAGTTTTTAATATTTTATACGCAAACCCTGCGTAGGGAACATAGCTGTTTTTGACATGGAAAGAAAAATTCCAGTGCGAGTAGGGTTTGAACCTGCGACCTTCCGATTCAGTACACCGGATGTCTTAACCAACTAGACCATCGCACCCCGCTCACAGATCTCGAAATTTTCGTTCCATTAATAACGTCTTACGGTGACGTTAGCGCCATCTATTTAAGAAAGTATCGAACTAACTTAAACCAACACGTTGACATTGCAGTCAAATCAATGTTGTACAGAAGTCGCCATACCAAACTAATTTTTAATATTTTATACGCAAACCCTGCGTAGGGAACATAGCTGTTTTTGACATGGAAAGAAAAAATCCAGTGCGAGCAGGGTTTGAACCTGCGACCTTCCGATTCAGTACACCGGATGTGTTAACCAACTGAATATAGTTTGTTCAGAATAAGTAACTGAATCGATTCCAATCATTTTTAAACCATGTTATACTTTTTCCCAAAAATATTTAAAACAGTTAAAAGTTGGACACCGAGCGACATTAAGTACCTATCGCAATAATTTAGGTACCTACTGCCAAATTATTATAATCAATGAGCTCAAGACGACACTGGAGGCGCGGGCTGTGTGGTGACCACGTTTTTGTGCGGACAACTAGATAACATAACAAGCTTATAACTTTGTGATTTTTCATGATACAGTTTTGAAATTTTGTACATAGATTCTTTACATAAATTACTAGACAGGTGTATCAGGTTTCGCATATACTAAAACTAATGTTGTATAAACCTAGCAAAACTCAAATGCTGTTTTCTCATGGAATATCGATTATGTTAATCAGTCAAAGCTACTTTTGACCGGCGAAAACTATTTTAACAATAACTAACATTTACTTAGAAATTTATTAGGTTTGTTAGGTTTTTTTTTTGTGACCCTTTGTAAAACATTATGTTGTCGTAATTCTAGGACTAGCTATTTACAACGTTCTGAAACAACATATTTTAGATGGAGAACACGCATTTTAACATAATAAGGATTTTGACTGACACCAGTCAAAAGTGGTTTTGACCGATTAACAGTTTTGACCGGAACACATAAAATACATATATTATATTATTAGTGTATGGTGGCTGTCCGTCTGGTTCGAGGTGCAAGGTTTTTGTTCGTTTTAATGCTCGCAGCAGATATTACAGAACGTGGCTGTTCGTAATACGCCGATGGCGCCTGCAATAGATGACAGGAATAAGACCTCAATGAGTGTACGTCGTACGGAACCCTACATCAGCCCAGTTTTGTACCTAACTGTCTATTGAAATTATGGGATATTTGTGGTACACACCTACATGAAGGTAGGTACTATTATCTCGCGTTTGTACCCATATATAACGAGTTAAAATACAAGACTTGTTAATAATATGTAGATGGTCACTTTCTTGTTATTATTTCTATACGAATTCTCTTTTGTAACTTGTTTCGGGTGTAAATGATAACCAAACGACACGACATATTTTATAAAGTTTTGTTAGGTAGTTAGGTATTTAACATTTTAATTCAAATAAACGTCAGAAGGTGACAAGATTAAAGATCTGATCGTCAAAGCAAACATGAATTAGTATTAGAAATCAAATGATCAGTCTGTGACATCGTCAAACGGATTAATCATCTATACAGAGGATGCAATCGTAGTAGCAATTCATGCAATTTCCCCGAATTACGTGACATTATATTATGCGTCATATAACAAGCTTATCAAGCGCAAGCAATCAATGCAACTCAGGGAATATTCTAGGTAATGCTTCTAGATCCTTTTACTCATGGTTCGTCGGTTTCGTGCTATGAAACATGATGAATTGAAACTTAATGGAGTATTGAATAGGGCGCACTGAACAAGCTTTCGATGAACTGAAAACACTCATGTGTACTACAGTAACGTTTGCAGTTCTTGCTGGATAGGAACAAACACGTTTTGTGGGACAACCCCATTTCACGAGGCACGAAACGAAAAGTAATTATACTTGGTAGATTTTATCCCAAGTGATATAAATGTTAAAATTGTAAGGACCTTCGAAACTTTAAATATAGAGAGTAGGAAGGATTTACGATGCACTGGAACAATACAGGCACAAAAATAAACAACGACTTCAAATTTGATGACGAGGAATAAATTAAATAAGCTCGCAGAAACCGAAATAAATTAATTCCAATCACTATGTGGTTTACACTTCAGTTTATAAAAAAAATCTCTCGCATATAACAAACATTTACGAATAGGGATGTAATTGTCAATTCTCCCTCAGTTTCATTGCATTGTTAAGACGACACTGAAGTTAGGAGTAATTTATAGAACCACATATTATGTTCGACCGTTTGATAGCAATCGACATTGTCTTTGTTGTATAATAGAACAAATTATAATAACAATTCAAATATAGTTCCTGAAATACTGTCAGTGAAATTAATTGCTAAACAAGTAACATTTCATTAAAAGTATCAAAAAAGCCGACTACAAATTGTATTATGTACATATTATATACCTGTAATCTCCTTTTAATTTCCTTCATTTTGATTACCTTTTCGATAGGTTTGGTTGAAAAAAAAATTAACGACTTACAATTTAGCGCCAAAAATCCGCCATTTTTTTTTTTTTTTTAAACATCTTTGTTAGGACACTTGGGTGTTTCGAACATACGAAGTAAAAAGGAAATTAACAAGAAACATACAAGATACGCCCGAAAATATGAACTTGAATATGTACAGACAATTTAAATTGTCAGTAAATTTTCATAGGAAACAATGTCTGAATATTTAAACAATTTCAAGGTTCGTTAAAAAATACTTTATCATTGCCAATAATTAAAGTATGAAGTATCGGTACATACTGCCATCGAACATGTAATGCAATATTTGTTTGTCATCTATCATCGTTATAAATAAAAATCAGAGGACAGGTCGACCGATATGGTACCGGTAGACTTTTTTGTCAGGACCATTTTTGGGTACGACAGTTTGTTTTTGTTGTTAACGTCACTTCTCATTTTCTTCATTAGCAAATTGCACCCGGAACGGGTTGCTAGTAATTACTGAGGTTTTTTTTTTCTGGTGGAGTAAGAAGGTGGTGTACACTGTACATATTTTTGTACTGTACACGTGCATTACGTCCGTTTTAATAATTATTGAAGTAGTCCAGCAGGGCTATTGGCTATCTTTGTGATCAGCGATGACTATCAAGCTTTAGTTGTACACCGAACTTTGATGGCAACTCAGAATGTCATAAAATTGGTATTGCGTATCCCATTGAGTGGATATCACGTTACGGTGACTAACAGACCGGGTACGGTGCTGTTCGTGTCAGTACTTGACGCCTCTATTTTTATCGACTATTATGCGGCTAAGTTGAGTAGCGTCCTTTGAGCGTTACATACTTGATTTTAGGGAATATTTTATATTTAGCGGCTTATATGACACGTGGAATGGTTATTTTAAATTATAAACATTTTAGAACATCACAAGCTATAAACATACAATAGAATATTAGAAAATTATCTCTAGCATGCCATAATCGTGTGGGCGGCGCGACATCTCTCTATTCGCAGACGACTTCGTTTTCGCTTTTCTTCAGCAAATCCCAGCATACGTGCAATACTTCACCACGAACACAAATAACAATAAAAGACGTAATATTTTCATTTGATACCGGCTCCGGTGTTTATCACTGAACTCGAAAAACACTACCTATGAGTAGTGTCTTTCACGAAAACCACTTAAAACTAAGTGATCATGAATTTGATGTCAATTATGCTTACAGAATCGCAGTAATGTTAATGTCGATACAAAAGCGTTTCTGAAGTAGCATACTTAGAAGGCGATACAATAACTTTGGATGAATAACTAACATTTTGTGTGTTATTGATTGTTTCCCGGTAGTTTCTTGACAGAGTAGTATAGCAGTTATTCCATATATTGTAACTACCTAACATACACACAGTATATTTCTATAGACTAACTATGCTTGCAGATAACAAACGTACGCGGCGGTGTCCAATTACTGCGAGTAGTGCTGATGAAATAAATAAGTCAAGTTAAAGTTCTGTCTGGATCGAACCAACATGCCACGCGTTAACTAGGATCGGCCCTGGCCAACACGCGGCATGTTGGTTCGGATTTAACTATATTATGTGATATGTCATAACATATAATCGCCCCTGTGATCCCCGAAGGGTTCAAGAAAGACAGACCACCTATAAGTACACTCACATTTTGCCAGTTATGTTTAAGTCCCATGTTACAGGATTGAGCCTATTGCTATCAACCGGGCATAGTCTAAACTGCGTGGCTGCTACTGACAAATCCCAATAACAGTATTGGGTTTTTCCATCAGGTATTTGCATCAGTAGCAGCCTTACCTGGGAATCGAACCCAGGACCACATGCTCAGCAGTCGTGCTGGGGAACACTAGACCAACGAAGCCGGCAAATATCTTATTTTACGTAAATTTAAAATGTATAATGTACATAATAAAGAATATTCTATTCCATACCCAGGCCATATGTATAATTATATTATTATTTACCAATTTTTAGGAAAAAAAAAAGACTATTTTTCATTATGCGAGTTTGTTAGAAGGCTCAATAGTTTTAGAGTGTGGTACTACCGTGCGATCGCAGCGCCCCCAGCCGGTGACGAACGCTATATGGTCGTTTAAATTTTTTTTGGGGTTTACCAGCTGGATAAACTTTACAGCATATCTGGAAAGAAAGGAATACATATATATTTCAGAGTGATGGCCGCGTCTGACTTGAGTAATTGAAGTTTAAATCTATAAACAAGTCAAAGTGATTATCTACTTGAGTACGTCATTATTTAACCCTACAAGGCTCAATTTTTTTTTAGTACTTGAAAATAATACATAGGTTGTAATTAGCGATCAGATTTTTTTTTTTTTAATTTCTTCGTACATGTTGTATTGTATAACGGACTGATGTCCGCAATTTCACGTCAAAGCGCGTATTTTGCTACAAACCTATACATGTTGGGTGTCTATACATAGGTCTTTAAAACCTTGGTTCCTAAACCATTTTTTCTCACAGTCAATAATTTGAAAGAACTTCCAAAGTGGTAAAATGTGTGTTCAGCCCCTCTAATTTCCAAAGTAAGAGGAGGGATATTCTGAAAAAATTTAGGATTATAGAACGTAAAAAAACTTTCAACGAAAATTGAGTTAAGGAACTTTTTCATTAAACTGCAGCAGTAACTTTATTTTTTATTAACATACTGTTAAAACAAATTTAGTTTTGCTGTTGAATGTTCAAAATATCCCTTCAAAATATTTTTATTATAGTGTTTGATGCTACGGAACCCTGTGTGCGTGTGAGTACCTACGAATCGCACTTGGCCGGTTTTTTAATCTGTAGTGTAGTATAATAATAGGTTGAAGTTAGAAGTGTCAACAGTTACAATTCTTAGCTTTGTTCTCTTTGACGGTTCTTACTTCGTTTAAATTCTCGCCTATTGTATAAAAATGATTGCAAAAGTAGTTACTTAAACTGAAGTAGACTTTTACTTGCCTTTAGATACGGGTGCAAGACTCATCATACTAGGTACTAATTATTTAATTTCGAGTACTAAATTACATTAAAGGAATCACCTTACTTAGAGTTTAACTAGCTAGTTATTTAATCACAACTGGGTGTAAGTTTTATTAATTTTAATTAGTATCATGGTAGACGTAGTTCGACAGTAAAAAGCTGATTCATTTATTACACACTTCGTACCGGTTCGAGAGAAGAAGACATTAATTGTTCATAATGCTAATGAGCCCTGCAGTGGGGCAACATCAGCTTGAAATAAAGTAAAAATTATGCTAGTCGAAATCAGGAAACCTAACAAAATACAAAGCAAAACAGGGTAGGTACCTACATGAGTAGAATTAACACAAGAGGATTCCAAAAAACAGCACACGAAATAATTTTTCAAAGAATTGACATAGCGTTATGTATAAGTAAATAAAACAGCAAACAAAACATTTTGTCAAAATCGGGAAATATAAATAATAATAATACTACTACAATTTAAATTAGTGTTTCTATGAAGATAACAAAATATGAAAAATAAAACACCAACTGTGTAATTTTTTTATTGAATACTGTTAATCAAATCCAGTTTAGCAGTCGCGCTTCCGACTACTAGACCAACGATGCTGTTCCAAACAAACAGATCTACTTTTAAAAACCGAACAATAACATAGATAAAGTCCTTGTATAGAACTCTAACAGGAATCGAACCATACACAAAAAAGTATACAAAATATAGGTACACACGCGGGGTAATCCGACACAAACCTATGCTAGGAATTCAGAACATGATTGAAAACACCAGAGCATTGTTAAAAACAAAATGTCAACACGGTACTGACCGTTTGGAAATAGCTGAATTCTATTTCCAGAATCGAACTGAATAACTAAAATAAATCATTGTTTATTACCACAAAATTCATGTACATTTGTATACAGTTTGATGTTCTTAATTTAGCAAAGAAAGATAAGTACAGTAAGTTCAACACGGTCCCCTTAAGGGGGAAGGGTGGCCAGGATAGCCCCCGAAATTCAAATTTTCTAACGTTTTTTTGCAATTTGCTGGTCAGTGTCAGGCTGTATGTTGACTATTTTATGAACAAGTCATACAATGGAATTAAATGAACTTAGAGGGTTGTATTTATGACTTTAATGATTTACTCTATAAAACCATAGTTGTTACGGTCGCGAATCTTCGTCCACCTTAAGTAGGCTAGGCGACAGGCGTGCATCTTAGGGGGCAGTGTCCGGTTACAAAGGCTTATGCTTATATGCGGGCTGCCTACTTGGTCGACTGGTCGCAAGAGCGACTGCTAAGCATCAGGTTCAGGGTTCGCTTCCCAGGTCGGGCAAAGTGTTATTGGGTTTTTCATGAAGAATTTCTCAGTAGCAGTCACGGAATCTGAATTTGTGCCTGGTTGATGGCAATAGTCTCGCCCACTTTTACATGGGACTTAAAACCTAACTAGCGAACTGTGGGTGTACTATTAGGTACACCTCTGGCTAACCTTTCGGATTATAGGCTTATATAATTTTATTAGAAAAATATACATATCAGAGGTAAGGTTTTTTCCGGTTTTTTGGTAGAGGTAATTTCGAATTTTATTACAGCAGACGTGTAAGTGGACTGTGTCAAGTGGGTACATTTTTGATGTTGTGGTAACCCTTACAACAATGTGAGTGTGAGTAGAAGTAGAAGAGTGAATGATGGCAGTGGAAGTGTATGAAAGATTTGTGTGAGGTATACTTATTTAGTAGTGTACGTACAGTCAACCACACGTCACCTCACGTTGAGCTGGCCCAGCACAGTTCACAGTTTCATTAAAATAAGGGGCTGGCTTCTGCTAGTATTGTTACAACTGACTTGCGGCCTACTGTACCTATGTAATGAAGTCCGTTCAACAAGTTGCTAAAACATATCTCATTAAAATTATTGCAAACTTTAATAATTACCAGTTAATGAATTTTTGTAGTCGATAACTAATGTTGTACTGATGTGCCATCAGTGCAGAGATTTTAACTTTGATAGCTTATATCTCGGAAACGTGACGCTTTAGAAGGTTTTGATTCATTATAAACTGGTTTGTTCTGATACCAGCTATTGATAAATGTAGATTTTATGCGTGGCTGCTATTTTGAAAATAAAATAAAATGGCAGAAGTGAGTCCGACCACATAATTCAAACCCCTTCTAGTTTTATATATGCACGAGATTGTTCTGCGTGTAGGTAAATATCTATTTACATATTCAGAAATGTAGATATGTTGTTTCAGTAGCTATTTCAACGTTTCTATTCTAGTTTAAATTTTGATACAAGGGAAGTTCACTCGTATGCTCGAACGCTCGCTACAGCGTCCGTGCAAATCTAATAGTAACTTACTACAGAACACTCAATCCTGAACATATTCTCATAAGTATTACGCCTTTGAAATATCGCATCAAAATATTATAGCGTAGACCGCTCAAGCGTGTTTTATTGTGCAAGGTTTTAGGGTATACGTTTGTTTATTTATTTATTTAACACTTCAAGCACAGAAGTACAGAGGCGGACTTAATGCCATAGGCATTTTCTACCAGTCAACCTTTGGGTGATGCAAAGACAAGCAGTGGTAGGTGTAAATCTGAAAATAATTTTAAATAATAATAAGATAACTACAAGGATATATAAAATACTATAAATATATATCAAAATTTAAATTAATGTAAATAAACATCGGGCATATTCAATTCGGCAGCACATGTTGAACGCCGACCGAATAAATCACACACAAATTCGAGTGTCATTTCGCTAGTGGCGATCGTCAAATTAGTTTCAGCATCAACATCGGTGAATCATGATTGGGTCCACTGGGCACCATTCGACGTAAGCCGAGCGGTTTTTTTCCGTACGTCATCTTTAGGTATCAGATTTGGTGCCGCCCGGTTGTAAAGCCGACCCGAACATTGTCGTCAAAGTACGCAATCAATTTGAACTGGAATCATTCAGAGTTATTTATGTTTCCGCAAAATGTCGATCTGCGAGATCTCGCAATATGAAACAACGAAACCTATTTCTATGCTCACGCTCGTCTTCCATCTTATTATAAAAATCTCGTGTTTCGGTGTTTGTGGTCGCCTCCGAAACGGCTCAACGGATTTTTATGTTTTTTTTTATGCATATTTGGTATGTATGAGAATAGGTCGTAAAGTATATTTCACACCGCTAGGTGATTAGGGGGTAGGTAGGTAGGTGGTAAGGTAGCTAGGTTATTCTATATTTCTCTGTTCCAATGGTACACTATTTGCGAGTTTTTCTTGGTGAGATCTTTATACATTACTCTTAGCTCATACTTTGACTTAGGCCACGTTTGCACTGGCAGGTTGCTTGCTTAGCGCCTACAACCTAGCGATTAGCGAGGTGAAACAAACGTTCTAGAATTTTCGCAATCGGCTCGATCAATCAATACGCAATCGAGCTTGGCGCCTTCGCTAACAATTTACCAGATGATCCAGATGTGGAGTCACTAGGCTCTAGATGCTAAGCAAAGCACCTGTCATTGCGTACGTAGCTTTAGCATTATTCCTAATAATGCTTGTCACTATCGCACAATTGTCAAACTACGAGTGCAAGATAGAGACGGGAACATGTCTAAATATAAACAAGAGCTAAGCCATCTTTATAAATCGTGCCCTTAGACTAGCTCCAGTATTGAAGAAAAAAAAGTGTTGCGCCGACCCCAAGTATTATGGTATAAGGGCAGAAAGGTGATGATGAGTAGTGAAAGTACAAACCTACTAAAACTAGCTCCTGAATAAAGCATATCAGACAGCACGGTTGGCGCAGTGGCTGGGCGGCAGGCTGCTGCACTACGTGTCGGTGGTTCGCTTACCGCGCGGAACAAATATTTTGTATGGTCTACAGGTAGTTGTTCCGGGTCTGGCTGTTTGTGTGAGTTTCAATGTTTGTAAACGCACCCAAGATACAGGAGAAATTCTTAGTGCAAAGGTTTAAAAAAAAAAAAAAATTTGTTCTGATAATTCTTATCAAGGCGAAGGTGGTGTGGTGATCTGCGGGTCTACAATGGTCACTTTTACAGAATTATAATAGGAAAATATTATGAATCACTTTACAATTCCTAAAATGGTAACAAATTGACAATTCATAATATGAACTGCGTCCAATTCATATCACGCAATTCATCTATCTGACAGTTTTGTATTGAGATTCGAAAATGGTCCACTTAATATGAATTGCTTTGCTGTCATTTAGCAGAATCATAAGATGTTAGTAAATAGAAAAATCTTACGAATTATATTAAAGATTTTGTAGAGAAAATTGAAAAAATGATATATTTTGGACTTTACGAAATGGACAAAGATAAAACATTTCTGAGACAAGAAAATAACATCCAACGAAAGAGGTGACAGCATAAAACAGTCCATTAATTTATTGAATTTACACGCAAAGTAAGGGTACCTTATTTATTTGCGTGATTCGATATTGATCTGTGATTTTCAGATACTATTAGTGTGTGTTAATTAAGAGAGATGGTTAAAAAACTCATATGTCAACGCCATTAAAACTTCTGTATTTAACGCGCAAGTTTCTTAATTTACCTTATAAAATCCAAGTGCTTATACAACATTATTTTTAGTATGTGCGAAACCTGAATATAGTTTGTTCAGAATAAGTAACTGAATCGATTCCAATAATTTTTAAACCATGTTATATTTTGTCCCAAAAACATTTTAAAAAGTTACAAGTTGGACACCGAGCGATATTAAGTTAATTTAGGTTCCTACTGCCAAATTGTTATTATCAATGAGCTCCAGACGACGCTGGAGGCACGCGCGCGGGCCCACTGCGTGGTAACCACGTTTTTGCGCGGGCAACCAGGTAACAGAACAAATTTATAACTTGTGTGATTATTCATAATACAGTTTTGAAATTTTAGTATGTAGATTATTTACATAAAAATACGAGACTCGTGTTTCAGATTTCTAATATACTAAAACTAATTTTGTATAGGGTCTTCGCCATTTTGACGGCAATTTTGACCGAGGCTAAAAATCATAAAAATTGAGGTTTTTGGATGTTCAAGCTCCAGTATGTCGAGAGTGATTAACTCGACATTATATTATGTGACGAATTCATCCATAGTTCAATTTAAATAAGCAGTGGGAATGACGAATTTTGATATCTAAAGTCGACGTTTCGCGTCAATTTTGAGTGTTTGTAAACATCACACAGATGCGTATAGATTCGATAACAAATATGACAAATGTCATTCCAAATATTAGAAACAACATGAAAATGCCCAGATCCTAGCGTAATTTACTATTACGGAACCAATAACTCGTAATATTCATTACTACTCCTCAATTTGTATTCGAAAGTGACGAACATTTTTTTTTTAATTATTGTGATGTGTAGAAGTGATTATTCCAATCAATTATTTTTTTTGTAAATTTAGATTAACTCCAGTAATTAAATTAATGAATTTAAGAAATCGATAGCTGGAAATTAAAATAATTTTATTTTAAGCGTAAAATATAATAATTATTTATAAAAAAAAATTTAGTTTTATAATGGTAATCTTAATAGTTTTCCGTACATTGTAGGTACGAAAACCAACCCAACAACAAACAGCACAGACTGATCTATGGCTAAATTCGCACCGATTTTTTTTGCATTTCAAAATTTAAATTAGGAATGCACTCGTTCAAATTTATATTGTATTTAAAACAAGATTGTAATTTCCTCTTTTGTTTGGTTCAATATAGAATGCAAAGGATCTGGGTAGGAGGTATAGTAATCGTAATTTGGTTGGTTCCTACCAAAATAATGACTATTATTTGAAATTATACCCAGGAGTTTTTATTCCGCCTCACTCTCAACTCTTTTTTTCGAACTTGATTTCTTTGCGAGAATCAATATTAGGCTGAATACAATTTTTTAATCGTAGGTAATGATGAAACTGGGATTTTCGGTCAGCACTAAGAAGTGTAATGTTGCAACATAGTTGTCATAGTTTTTAGTAATATTTGTCTAGATTTTGATCGTAGATGAAGTTATGTACTTGCAAAAATAAGAACGCAGATAGAATGTTACTGTCTTTATTTTACCCTTTCGAGTTTTTTTAGCAACGAGAATTTTGTCTATGTATATATTATTTCCAGCGCATTTTAAGTTACCTATTTTTTGAAAGCGTGTAGTAATACGTATTTTACACATAATTGGCAATAGACTGACGTCGTTTTACCGACCTCAAGACAGTCTTCCAACTAGCTACGAACCATAATCTTGAGTAGGGAACGGAATAAGTGTAATATAATCATAATAAACAAATAATCACTTTTAAGTCACTTCTTTTTCTTTTATTTGACTGATCTTATTTTGCGCCTACTGTTGCATTTGTAAGCCTACATTATTGCCTACACTATTTTAATAGAAGGCGAGCCTACTGCCATATAACACCCACCCGCAATAACTTCAGTTTATCCGTGATCATGGTGCTTCCAATAGCGCCGAAATATCGGGAATTCATAGAAAATAGTAAACATGGTAAATATCCCGTTTCTGGTATTAATAATAACGCCATATACCGTGCACAATGCTCCAGGCTATCGGATACTAGTTTATCCTAGTAAGTATAGGTCACCTATAGAATCAGATACAAGAAATAGGTACCCATTGACCACCTTTATTAATGTACCTACATCAAAAACTAAAAATCATCTCCATTAAAGATATAGACATCTATGCGCATGTTGCTAGGCTAAAAAAGTCAATCTTTATAACTTCGAATTCCCTTTCTAAGGCCTTATTTGGAGTCTTTTAACTACCATAATTGTCACTGCAATGCTTACAAAAAGACTAATTTGATTAATAAAATCTGAAAAGAAAAAAAAACCGGTGAAAATAGGGTCTTTATTTTTTTTCACGTGGCAACATTTACAACAAATATGATTCAGATATGAATTGCTTTGAGTATGATTCTGCTACACTGTCACCATTTTACGAAAGTTAGAGGAATTGCTAATGATCTGCTGGCAATTCGGAATATAAATTACTTTTAGAAGAATTGTTGAAAGTGGCCATTTTAGATCCCTGATCTTGTTTGCAGGGTGAACAAAGCTAGCAAAAAATCGAAATCTATAAGTACTTTGGGTAAGGACAAGAAATAATGAAAACAGAATTGAATGGTTAAAAGAGATGCAAGGTCTGCCGACGTTTCGCCTACCTTTTATTTTCAGCCTAAATGAAACTTCGAATAGAAAGTACATCGTTACCTCAATATCGTGTCTTCATAAACCCTGAGCAAGGCTATGTCTGCTGCCAATGTGAACCGGTTGAAGTCCTCGTGGATGATAACCAGCATCACGGTGAGAAGTGTGGCTCCTCTGTCCGCATAGTTCTCGCCAACTACTATGCCTATCTCGTCAAGGGGCACACTGAAATTTTCACTTAATTATCATACATGTAGCGATTTAAGGACCTGCGACCGTCACGGGATCACCCCTTTGACGATGGTAGTTCTACCCGACATACTAAACATTATCCGCTATAGAATTCATATCCGATTTCTAATACAATCAACTGGTTTTTATCATTTGTACATGATACTTAAAACTTAAAATTAAAAAAAAAACTACGACGAACAGATTTTTTTATTGATAGCTGGGAACACTCTCGACCTAGACCCATTTTAATAAAAAAAAAAGATTCATCAGTTTGGGAGCAACGATATCACAGACATACATACCACACGTTAAACGTATAACACCAGTCTTTTTTGGTTAGGCGGTTAGAAGAGTACATACTGGGTGTAAACGGACCCTTCACGAAGCCATCAACCAAGCATTACGTACATCAAACTAAGTAACTTTACAATAATTTTTGCTGGGAAACGACTTTCTTAACTGGGGTGAAAAATCACTTGTTAGGTTGTTACGGTGGGATGGTTTGAATATTACGAGGGTCGTCGAGGTATTTTAACTAAAAACCTTCTATTAAAAACATGTATTAAAAAAAAAAACTTGTGAAAAAGTTGGAACTTTGACCCCCAATATCTCCGAAACTAGAAGGTTCCCAGGTATGGTCTAGAACAAAGAAATGATAGCAATGATGGGATGAACAAGTACCTTTCGGCTTCGTTAAGGGTTTTGTTACACCCTTTATATGACTCCTGCAAAATGCAACCAGTGTTGCAAGTAACTAATTCGTCACGTGCACTTATTCTACTCCTATAGGGTTTTTTGTCAACGATATCCGTTTCATAAAACTTTAGAGTTGGATATGAGTCAAGATTTTTTGAGTTAAGGAATAGTTTTGGAAAACTCATTTGTATCTTTTTAAATTTGGTAAAGTTTGCCCTGCCGCTGAACTTACATGAGATCATTAGATTGACTAAGGGACCATCGGTTTTGTGCATAAAGGAAATTGGTTTCATCTGTAACATTAGAAGGAAGATATACTTCAGCGTACGTCGCTAATGCTTTTACAACTCAAAAAGCTACTAATCCACAAGAAGTGGTAGAGCCAGACCGTATAGACTGTCTGAAGCCGGTCACCAGTAATTAGGGGAAAATTCATTCAGTCTTATATCAAGATTTTTCATTACGCTGCAACGCTCAGTTCAATACAGCAAGTTGTTAATAAAAAAATACTTACTTGTCTTCAAATGATTTCGTTTATTCATCGTTATACAATCCTTTACATTTTTCATATTTCTTAACAAAAACACAAAAGTGAATTACAAAATAATAAGGTCGAAGCTACATCTTTGTTATTTTATGACGGATCGTGATGAAATGCACTTTAAATAAATACATTTTTTTGCATTCTGTCCATACCTAAAACTTAATAAAAGTCCTATGAAAATCCGACCACTATAAACTTTTTGCCACCTTTTTGTCTAATTGCGGTCCATTAACTCGGTGATATAAAGCAGGTCAGAAAATAGTTTTTGCGGCTTGGAGATCCGTAAAAAGGATTATTCAATTTAATTTATTTATTTCAGCCACAATGATCCATAACTTTGTTAGTTGGTAGGTACACTTAAAAATAATTAAAGAATGAGATGATAAAATTATAGCCGGTCCACCTTTCGCAGGATTTGTTTTACTTCCAAGTATAAAAGCAAACCTATTTTTAACGAAGCACCTAAATTCAGTCTACACTGAAAATTCCATAGATAACAAAAAAAAATATGAATTTGTAATTACGCAGCAGTCGCGGGCAATATTTATGAATATCTACAGATCGTCCAAAAAAGTATGCCCTTCGGCAATCTTCGAAAATAGGCGTTTTGATATGATATAATTGAGCCGTCTCTTCTTTCGTATCGGTTTCGTATCAAATTATTTGGCCCAGTAAGTGGCCACGTGAATCGTGGTGTCGTCGTTAAAGTATTTTTTTAAGTCCGGTCAAATGCAAGCGTAGGGGCAGGCACCTTGGACACTCCAGCGAATTATGACCAATATGCTGGAGTGTTTATTCGGGAGCACCGCATTTGCACTGAGCTTTTACAACCATGAAAGTACGTGCCTATTATTGTCAAAATGGCTAAAAAAAAAAATTTTTACGGATACCGAAATTAATAATATTTACAAATCGTTGAAAAACCAAACTTGCGTTTACAGCATATTTTCTAAAATATGGATTTTTGGATATTTTCACTTTTGTTTTCCATCTGCTAATCAAGCACTCAGAGTTGAAAGGTTTATTTTTTTAGTTTTAACGATATAACTGTTGAGACCGGGATGATCATGAAGTGCAACTATTTTCTTTCATTCATATATTTCTTCTTAGAGTCGCCCATAAAACTTAGCCACGAATTCATACACTTAAACCAAAGATGCACAAACAAGATTTATATTATGTTGTCAGGATATTCCCATTACATTATTAGCACGAGCGAAGCCGCGGGCACCGCTAGTAACATTCAATTATATTTTAACAACATTTCTGCTACCACAGCTAATTACATAATGGGAGAGAAGTAATTCAATCTCGGATAGTATTCGCTGTTATGGGAGAATTAGGCACACAGTAACCACATTCATTAACTCACTCGATCAAAGGATGGGCCACAGTTACGAACAAGTTCTTGGTGAGCATGGTCGCCACCGAGTAGTGTACGATGAGCCGCCGTACGCTTGCTATGTACGGGTGTTCACGAATCCCCACACGCATTCCTTTGAATATCTGAAAATACATACAGTTAATGTTTCTCACTTACTCTTCTCTGACTGCAATTTTAACGTTATAAATATCGATAATTTCAGCTTTTGTTCAACCGCTAAGTTACTTTTCTATTGAAATGTTTAGCATGCAATTAGTAACGGGAAATTTTCTACACAGTAGAACTAAACGAACCGAGTAAAATACCATCCATTGTTTTCATATTTGCAGCATAGTTGTTGCTCACTGCGTCCAAAATGAACGATTATTAAATAATTTAATTTCATAACAATATTAATTGTTTGAATGCTGTAACTTGGCATACCTTTCTATTTAATAACGGTATATCACCCTGCTTCCAATAAGTATTATCCTGAAAGAGTGGTGGGTATTCGCCTCTTAGGTTCTCATGTTTTTCAAGCGATAGATCAGGGTCGAAACATGTGATGACAGAAAATATGAAACACAGCAATATGTAATACAACATCTGGCCTTTATCTGTAAATAAAATGATCCATGGTTAGGGCCTGGTATATTGGATATCAAATATTTAAGTTAAAGCCGCATTATCCGGGATAAAGCCCGGCGAGGCTGAGAATTGTGTCCATGTGTAAAGAATAAGATCAATATAAGCCCCAGGAGTCATTTGTGAGCTTAATTAGGAGCGAGATGTGGTCGCTAATATGTTTACGTCGGCGTCACATGCGGTGCGGGTGCCGGATACACAGGAGTAATACGCTTGGTGTTATGATAGGGCTAGTCTTACAATAATTGATTGCGCCATGTCTCACGTATAGACGTGAGCGGGAGCATGTTACCATGTTACCTGGGGCGCGATGGTGCGACAAATGTAGCTCACTACATACATACCTCGCATATTGATTCGAAGCAATGACGCGTTGGCTCCCAAGCTGAATATTGACTAATTAATCTTTCATTAGTAAGCCATTAGGCTATTGAATATTACTGATTGTGTACTTATATATTTTTTTGTGATAGTAACTTTCAGCAGGATCTGGGATATTTGCGCGAAAGACATATGCACGAAGGACACTTCCGCGAACCCGCTTGCGCGAAAAGACATATGCGCGCATGGACTTTTGGGCGATTAGACTTTTGTGCGAATGAACTTTTGCGCCCATAGACACTTACGCGCATAGACACATGCGCGCAGAGACACTTGCGCGAATGGACACTTGCGCGAATGAACTTTTGCGCAAAAGGACACTTCCGCGACTAGATTTACTCGCGACTGGCTACGGTTAATCTGTAGAGTAAACATAACATCATATTATTTCTTATTTTCAATGAGATAGAGCGAGAGAAGTGGCAACACTGCCCGAGAGACATGTCAAATTATTTTTTCGTATCTACCATGAATAGTGTTGCCAGATATAATTATTGTTTACTCGACTTACAATATCGATTTTGAATAAAATAATTTTACTCTCTGTTCAAGGTTTTGGGTTTCATTAATGTCGATTTTTAAGGACATTCAGTTGTTTTAATGTCTATTATGACAAATGTATAATGATGTATAGATCATTCTTGTTACTTTGTAAGTCCTTTCGCGCATGTGTCTTTGTGCGTAAATGTCCGTTCGCGCATAAGTCCATTCGCAAGTGTCTATGCGCGCAACTGTCTATGCGCCCAAAGGTCCATTCGCGCAAAAGTCTAATCGCCCAAAAGTCCATGCGCGCATATGTCTTTTCGCGCATGTGGATTCGCGCAAGTGTCCTTCGCGCAAATGTCTTTCACGCTAGTGTCCTGATACCCTTTCAGCATCACAGGGTCTGTGATGCGGAACACAGCTGTAAACAAAGTCAATATTCGATATTTTTTTAAATAAATACATAAGATCAACTGTACAAAAGGGGCCCGAAGGCTCAATTGGCGGCACGGTTGGCGCAGTGGCTGAGCGATTGACTGCTGCGCTGCGTGTCGCAAGTTCGATTCCCGCACGGAACAAATATTTGTATGGCCTACAGGTAGTTGTTCCGGGTCTGGCTGTTTGTGTATGTGAGTTTAAATGTTTGTGAATGCACCCACGATACAGGATAAACTCCTAGTGCGGGGCAACGATTTATTAAAAAAAAAAAAAAAATATCTGGCTTATTAGCCACTTAGCATTGCATGAAGCTGTCATTAGAATGCTAAGTGGCTAGTAAAACGAAAGGCATTTCCACAAAAAAATAGTAATACGTTCCTCATTTTGCTAGGATGACTCTTAGTGATTACTTTTCACGAGGGGTCTAATCTATAGAGCGGACTTACTCTTAGCTCATTCTCAAGCTCTATTCGTAAGATACACTTGATCATAGTGGCTTGTAGGAATATGCACATTAACTTTATAATATCAAAGATTATTTTCGGATGAAACGTGACTGACCTAAGATCAAACTAGTTCTGTAGATCTATGCCTAAGGCTGCGTTTTTACTAGAGATATGCGAGGCGATGTGAGGCGAAGCGAGGATGTGTAGCGGGCTCGTTTCAGACAGCCTGCTATTTATTCGCTCGCGTCCATCCCTAGCAGACTTATTTATTTATTAATTAATATAGGTACAGCAACAGTTTCTGTGTATCTTAAGTATAAGTTTTACAGTCTTGGACTTATACAGTCGCCAATTACTGGTTAACCAGCATTCATAAAAATAAGTGATTACATAAGAAAAATGAAATTAAAACGAGTGGCTCTAGAAATTAAATACAACAGTAACCTCGTTAAATTTAAGAGTTTACTTAGCTTACAAAACATAAAATTCAGGAATAATAACTGTATCGCTATAGTTTTACTAACTATTTACAACTAAAATTCACACATTCTTCGCAACACATTCCTCGCACACATCCCTCGTAACACATACCTCGCACACATGTTTGCCTTGTTTTGTATGTACAAAAACCTCGCTCCGCTGAGCCGTTTCCACTAGAGTTGCGCTGAGCGAGGCTAGGTAAATGAAGTAATTCTATTGGTTCTCAACAAACACATCCCTCGCAACGCATCATCGTTCATCTCTGATGGAAACGCAGCCAAGGGTGATCCTAGCAAAATGTCATCACATAGAAATTGCATAGAAACGTATAGACGCCTAAATAAATCTGACTACCATCTAAAATTTCTAAGAAATATATTAGGCACCTACTTAATTAATTAATTTCAGAATAATTCAGTACTTACCAAAGCTCCGTATTATCAATTTCATGATCGCAAAGCGTATTTTCTTGGAAAATCAATCTTTGTAAACATAAAATCTATTTGGTTCAGATTATTACTACGTTCGGATATTTTTTGTGATATAACAAGAATTATGAAATAAACAAGCCAATTAGTTTACAATTTTTACTAGACAACACTTATCAATATTTAATGTTACACAAAATCTAGTATACTAGTATAATATTATAAGTACTATGATAAATACTGAAGTAACATTTTATAAATAAATTGTAAAACTATTTAAGGCGAGTGTTACATTGCCTCCATTTTATTTTTTTTGTAAATTTCCTTTAATCATTATAAACTTTAAAACATTACGCTTGTACCCCAGCGAGGTTTGGCCGAGGTCTACCTATCGTATAATCACCATTTTGCCAGTAATGTTTAAGGCTAATGTAATAGGGATCGAACCTAATGCCATCAACGGCACACACATCTAGACTCCAAGTTGCTACTGAGAACTGTCGATGGTCATCAAGCGAAACTGATGTATTCAGTACAAATCGCCCTCACCATATACAATAGCATTAGTACCTAACGTTCTCCATCATAGTTCCACTGAATTAGGAAATCCCATTGTTGTCACTTATACGAACTGATACGCTTGTTATTTTAGTAGCGAGATTTAATTTTGTTATTCCAACGCCTGCATTATTATTTCCGTGTAAAATTGTGAAACAAACAATAGAAACTATAATGACGGTGAAAATGATACATTACCAAATATTTGTTGCAAAACTAATAATTAATTGGGCGTACACATTAGTAATAATGTTGTGGGACGTGCAAAATAAAATTTGTCATCATCTGCCTAGCCTTTTCCCAACCATGTTGGGGCCGGCTTCCAGTCTAACCGGATGCAGCTAAATACCAGTATTTTACATAGAGCGACTGCCAATCTGACCTCCACAATCCAGTTAGTACTAGGTATTGCGATACCCCTTGGTAAGACTGGTTATCAGATTTTCGGGCTACTGACTATCTGTAACGACTGTCAAAGATCTACAAATGACAGCCGGGACCAACGGCTTAACGTGCTTTCCGAGCCACGGAGGAAACTCGGTACCCATCCACGGATCAACCTAGGCAAATGCGGCTTAACCTTAAGATTCACCCGAGCAGCTGTTATTATTTAGTCACGAGCTCCTCAAAAAAACATTTGTATTTTCACAACAAATATTTAAACTTATATGAAAAAGTATGTAGTCTATTTTTTGTCTCGGTAACCTATGGGTAAAAGTTTGAACATCCTGAGTATGCATGGATGGGTACAATATGATATATAAAGTCACGTGAACAGAAAATCATAAATAATCATTCGTTCTTAAACCGAACGCTACGACAGCGTAGCAGCGTAGTAGAGTTGTAGCGTAGCAGCGTAGTATGGTAGTAGCGTAGCCACGCCTAATCTCGTTTACTTACTAAATACTATGACAGACGTGATGTTAACTGGTCCAGTTAAAGTGCTGGTGTCCGCAGCCGGTGCGGAATTTATCCGTACTGTTTTGACCTATTTTTGAATAAGACAGTTGGCACTACTATTGTCTTCTGCAAGTTTTTGACGCATTTGTCTACTAAGATGTACAAAAAACACAATTCAACACACTGCATGAAGTTCTGAAAACCAATATTTGTGTTCATTATAATTAGGCAATTATTCCTGTGCTAGTGTAGTGGCCTTGCGTTCGCCAGTGCTCGGTGTTGCCAGATTCACGTAGGCTCGCTGAGGCCAGGCCGCCGGGCGCGACCGCTCCATCACACCCAAGCACGAAGCAGCACTACTGCCCGTGCCCCCAAACGCACGATTGCTTGAAGTTGACATCGATTGCACCGATATCACCTGCAGAATACAATTGTCAGATCGGAGAGAAACAATCGCGAGAGGGAACACAAGATTTAAATACTTAAGGCGACAGTCTGCTTGTGCAAAACTCAGAAATTCACAGCAAAAACAAAAACAAATCGTGTATGCGGGGATAACTCCCGCTTTGACACCTAGTCATCATCATCATCGGCTTCCAGTCTAACCGGGTGCAGCTGAATACCAGTATTTTACATGGAGCGACTGCCTATGACCTCCACAACACAGTTAGTACTGGGTAATACGATACCCCTTGGTAAGATTTGTTGTCAGACTTTTTGGGCCACTGACTACCTAACGACTGTCAATCTACAATTGACAGCCGGGACCAACGGCTTAACGTGCTTTCCGAGGCACGGAGGAGACTCGGTATGTAATGGGCGGTCACCTATCCACAGACCAACCTAGGCAAGCACGGCTTAACCTAAAGATCGACCCGAGCGGCTGTTATTATTTAGCCACGAGCTCCTTTGACACCTAGTCGTACTTAAAATATTTGAGATGATGCTAAAGTTGCTCTACCTGCCTTTTAACCGACTTAAAAAAATAAGGTTATCAATTTTACCCTTATCTAAATTTATTCTTATTTCCAGGAACCACCATACAATGACGTTATAAAAAAATATATTTTTCGGATAGTTATTATTTCAATAATAACCATCCGAAAAATATTTTTTTATTCATGAATGCTAAGGTTTTTTTATATCTATATGAACGGAAGCACTTTAGCGCGAAACATAATACCACGCTTTATATTACTTGAACTAGATTTTGATTTAGGGCGCTTTAAACAAATATGGGGTGACCCCATATTCGTTTAAAGCGCCCTAGATTATCATGGACATGAAAAATTCGATAATTTTCGCATACGACATCTTTGATTTTGTTTTTGACTCCATATTCGTTTAGAACGTCGTCGATTACGATGAAAAAGCAGCGTGCAGTGCGCGCTGTACGGACACTGCTTTCAAAATATATTTATAGGGAGGCAAAATGGAAACCTGTGAATTTCACTAAAAAGTTTGAGGTTGCAAAGTAATTTCAATACTCCTCTGTCTAGATTCTAGATTTGTCTGGACCTATAAAAGGTGTAAAGTTTGACCAACCGTCCAAACTTTGTCAGGAGTTTCTAATTTATTCGGAACTTCGTAATTGTTCGAAATTGGAATTTTATGCTTTTTATAAAATTATTTTACTGTTCGGCCAATTCACATAAGTAATTTTATAAATAAGCACTTACTTCCTGAAGTATTAATTTTATTCTGTAAAATGCTTTAAATAAATATTTAAGAAAAAATAAAGTTAAATTTCTAGGTAGAGTTTGTTTTTTATTATGTTATTTGTCAAACTCTTTGGTCACATCCAATACTATCAGTATTGTATGTTTCTTTCTAATAAATCACAACAGATCTTATGTATATTTGAAAATCATGACATTCGGCATCCGACACAGTGTATCCTTCTGGCACACACAACAACCATTGAATGAAAATTATCAAACTTTCCATTACATAACTTGTGAAAGAAAATAAAATATTTGTGATTGTATTCCAATGTACACAGTACACAAATAACCCACATTTTTCTGACTGTGCTAGTACAGCGTATAAACAATTAATTTAATATAAATAACACGGACGCGGACGGCAGGCCATGAAATAACCCTAGGGAAAATAATGGCAAATCCTACCAATGATTAGCATATTCCTACAAATAAACAATTATATTGTATTACAAGTCGTGCATTTACAGTCGCATGCAGTGCTTGCTGTCCATCAGAATTTTCATCAATAAAATTGTAAACTTCCAATTTCACACACTATTGATTCCCTGTGGGGGGGTGAATTTTCAAAAACTTTCCATAGTGCGCTTTTAAAACTGTGGAGGTTATGCGTTATTAGACAGTGGACGCATATAAGATAAGCCGTGAATCCGACGGGATTATTCATTGGCTGAAGTAACAAGTTTAATACAAACTTTTAGATGAATTGTTTACTTAAAAACGGAAATGTTCTGCTTGCCATGTATTTACACAGTGTAGACGATTGTTAACTATTTAAGTATATTTGTTGGTCCTGTAAATATGTCGCTGGTGTACCTGCTTAGTAAATACATTTCAGTTGAAAGAGGTCCACTGCTGGGCTTTGCCAGTGCCCAAGCTTCGCAAATAAAATCACTCAACAGGAAATTATTTATCCCGTCTGTATTCATTCATTTTTAAAATGTCAGTTTAGGTTTGTAAGACACTTAAACATAATTCTCTGGTACCCTTTACTGACAAAAACAGTAAACAACGTGACAAAAAACAACACATTAAAACCTATAGAGAATTATTTGAATTACGAATTACCGCTTTTACAAGATAAATTTCATAACATTTTCACACACCAGGTGATTAAATTATGGTAATGTGGTGATGGTCCAATGTACAATAAATAGGCTTTGTCTTCATTTTCGCAAAATTAAATTAAATTCGAGTACAGTGTTTATTTCGTTTAACATTTTGTGACAGACAAAAACATATGGTTCACGAATAAATGCCGGATTATTGTTTATACCATTGACAACTGAATTATTTCAGTTAAATGACAAGAAACATTTTACCAACAACGATGATTACTAAATTGAAAACGAGGCTCTGAAACACGCTATTTTGTATGGCACATATATTACCATATCATATTTGTGCATTATCAAATAAAATATTGTAGCTTTTCGACAAAATCTAAAATGACGGAATTATTCCTTTGAACAAAAAGCGTGTTCGTAAAAAGGCACATGCACTGGCTGAAAAAGACTTACTTTGGATCGATGGAGTAACAGCGGCCGACTTTCAGAGGACGAGCCGTCGGCGTCGATATTCCTGGACTGGTAGTCCTGCGCCATCCACAGGAAAACAAACATAGCGATCGCGAGCATCGCAGCGTACACGAAGAATTCCGCCGCCTGCAACATTTTACACGATCAAATTCAATTCCAATCCCGCTGCCAACTACGCTTCGGAGAGAAATACAAAATGATATCATATTTTCACGTAAATTTCTACACATTGAATGAAACTTCCCTGTTCGCAAACTATAACTTGACGGAAACGAACTGAACTCTAATTTAAGTAGCTTGCGAAACGAGTGTTTCTGTACAAATTTGACCACACTCCGAGTACGTAGTATTATATTATCTGTGCTCCCAGTTAAGAGCCTGGCAAAATGCATGTAATGAATTTTAAACACACGTTTGCTTTATGTTGTTAATATACGCAAAGCTTAACAGGGTACTCATCGTAATGTTACCGTGACTGTTTGTTGTTCCATATCTAGTTTGTTTTCGAAAACATATCTGCTCTCTCTATAAAGCAAACGCTGAATGACCAGACACAATGTTGATTATGTGCAGCCCTCAAAGTTGTTACCATTTTGCAGGTTATCGACAAGTATCCGCTTTTTGCATGTTTAAAAAACCGTGAAATTCAACGTCGCGGCTTTTCAATTTAACTGTAGTAGAGTTTCGAAAAACCGTTCCGTTATTTTTGCTGAACTGTTAGTGTTCTTTATATCTTTAAAATTTGTTTGCTCTGTATTTACTAGTTGTGCCTATTATGACTAGCCCTTTGTTAAGCTTAAATCTATTTGCAGAATTAAATGTTTAGTGACATGCATTTTAGCAAATTAACAAGTAATTCCATAACTTATATTTTACACAACTTAGCTAATTCGCCCTTATGAACTTATCCATCACCCTATTTTATTAGTGTTTATTTTATTATATCTGCTATCAGCCCCAGAGCTTTAATCAGATTTGTTGATTTGTAATCTCGTTTCGATTTGCACACCCAGTGATGTGTCATATCCCATTTTCTGACGATCATCTGATAGAGGCTAATCTTGTCCATTTCTATCGGAACATGCAGTTGTTGGACAGTGTTGTGGCCAGATGATTTCTGTGTCGTCTGAGTCTTTGCTTGTATGCCTCACAGGACTTTTCTATTTCTTCTTTGACTGTTGGAGTTTCCAAGTACTCATAATCTTGCCCCGCATAATATTACCTGCGCTCTTGATGATTTATTTACTGCATCAGTGAGCGGGGTTCGCGTGGCTGAGTTTTGGGCTAAACATATTTAAACTTTTTGACATCGAAACACTAAGAAGAAGAAGTACTCATGTATTTCTGTGTTCCGTATGAACCATGGCGCATTGCTCAAGGTCTTCAATACTTTATAATGGAAGCGTTGGAGTATTTCTATATTGGAGTGACATGCTGATACCCAGAGTGGTATGCCGTATGTCCACACTGGTTTTATAATGCTTTTGTATACAAGAAACTTAATTTCCAGACTTAGTGACGACTGTCCACCCATTAGCCAATACAACTCACAAAATTTTATTTGAAATATCCCTAAAAATGTTAATATTTTATTTCCATTTACACCATGTTTTTCATTAGTACAGGTCTCATTAAATGAAGATATGGTCAACGTGAAGAAATTCAAACAAGACTGACTGGACAGGGGGCGCAGGGCTGTTTGCTGCAGGATGTCGACAATGGACACGTGTACAGCTCTGGAGCAGAGGTTCTGATTGAAGACTATTGTTTCAAATATTCTATAGCGCCTTTGAACTAGCTGAGAGAGGGCGGTGGACACAATGATACCGTTTCCAACCTGTGTCACCTCCGGAGCGATGTAATTCCGGCCTAAAGCCTTTCACGGGAAACATAAAGGCCCGAGCATAATTACGCGTTTTCCCTTTTATAAATTTTAGGTGGTATATTGGATGGGGGCTCGTGTCGTGGCTATGTAAAGATGCTTCCAAAATCAGTGCCGGCCGATCATACATACGTACCTACACATATAGACCAGTCGAGTTACTGGCCAGTTATAACAATTGAGCTGCGGTTGGCAGTAGTGGTCGCCTTCGGAAGTGTACCTTAATGGTTTGTGTGGTGTGTTTATGTTTTTTAAATATTTGTAAATGTTATTATTGAATAATAAAAGAAAAAAAAATGAGAGTCTAATAGGTCTATCAAAGTTAAAAGCTAAGATTGCCGATGTCAGTCTATGGACTGGTGACCGTCTATTAGAAATCGAGACCACTCCGTGCTTTGGAAGGCACGTTTAGTTGCTGGTACCAGCTATCATTCACGACCTCTGACAATTATGGCTAAAATGCCTTAAGTCCAAAATTCTGACAACCATTCTCACCAAGGAGTGTCGTGTTTTACAGTAACTAGGTTTTGTAAACCGAACGGCAGATAGCACCATATAAAATACTAGTTCGAGTATAATTATCACCATGTAGGTACTATAGTCTATAAAATATATCTAATACTATAATCAGCTGCATCCGGGTAAACTGGAAGTCGACCCTAACATAATCGCGAAAATGCTAAGAGACATGATCAAGTGGACATCAGACCAAAGTAGAAAGTATAGTCTGGACTGGTGCTACTAATAACGTACAGAAAGCTGCCATGTGTATTTGTATTTCAATCAGAGAACTGAGGGCAGTCAGCGTCATGTTTCGCTGCAACAGTCAACAAGGTATTGATAATACCTTGTGAATCTGTTATTATACCGTCTGTGAATCGAGAAACAGTTATTTCGGAACAACATCGGATGTACTGTTCGATGTATTCGTGTACACACAGTTCGAAGTTTCATCAATGTTGTATCATAAATGCAGTGAGATAATTCTTGAGCTTATGTATGGAATTGTTTGTATTGTGTATTGTTTTACTGTACGGGAGGAAGATTCTTTGATTAAGGTCAGTATTGTGCCAACTATCAGGACTCATTTGAATCTTCAATTATTTAGTGTTAGGGGTGCTGAGAAGATTCAGTGCGGGGAGGACAGTAAATCAAACGTACATTCCGCCCCCAGCTGTGTCTTAACAGGTCAACCAGAACACGTGTGAAGTAGTGATAAGTCCCTCAAATTATTACCAATCATCAACTATATTTTTGTAGTGAGTTCCTGCTCGAATGAATGAAGGAAAGTTGCTGTGCCCAACAGGGTCCATATTGATCTTTTACTTTGTTATTCCATCTATTTAATACGTACGGAAAATAAAGAATTGCGTATTGAATTAATTCGTTCAATTACAAATCGAAAACGTTGCTAAAATCGTTTCTGTGACAAAATTGCCATTCAATAAAAAAATAAAGGGTGCTTTTTCATTGATAACAAATAAGTTTTTCTCATTTCTATCTTGATTACTCTAATAAAAAAAAAGGTGTTAACGACGTTGAAAAGAAAAGCCTTGGTAAAGAACGAGTTCTTTGCTCCACTTCACTCGAAGCCATTGAATGCAACTCATCTCACAAACGTCGGCTGCAAATAAACGAGAATCATCTCACATAGTCGTATGCAATCATACAACAACAACAACAATCTTTTCATGATATTTTTATCTTCTAACCAAAACAACCGCCATGGAGGCCCTCAGATGCTCGATGACCTCAGTGAAAAGAGTGGGTCTTAAAATGAACATGGATAAAACCAAGGTCATGTTGAATGCCCATGTAACACCCACTCCTAACAAGATCGGAGACTCTACACTCGAAGTTGTAGACGATTACGTCTACCTGAGACAAACGATCCAGTTAGGTAGGTCTAACTTTAAGAAAGATGTCAATCGCCGAATCCGACTCGGCTGGGCAGCGTTCGGGAAGTTGCGCGGTATCTTCTCGTCCAACTTACCGCAGTGTCTTAAGACGAAAGACTATGTCCAGTCTGTGCTGCTAGTAATTACATACGGGACCGAAACGTGGTCGCTCACAATGAACCCCATCAGAAAACTTAAAGTCGTCAAGGAGTTAGCAAGAGACCCAAGCTTACCGATGTAACCCGGAGAAAAAAAAAAATAATATATAATTTTCAATTACTTTCTCTCTTTTAATAACAATCAGATTTTTCATTAAAATAATCTACTAAGTTTTTATACATAAAAGTTCTAGTCTTTCTGTAGTTGGTTAAGTTCTTTTTGATTATTCCATTTTGTGAGATATTGTACACCTTTTTTACATTAAAGAAATAGACGAGTTTTAAATATTGTTATAATATTTTTTTCTAGCCGTGTATAAAGTTTGAATATTTATTTACTATTTTAAATAAAAGTTCCATTTAATCGCCATTATTTTACTTAAAATCAAAATTCTAATTGATAATGTCCAGTACGTAATGAGAATCGACCACCTTCGTATAATTATGAATAGGGCGGATAACACTAAATAACTGCCATTTACCACCGGGGTGGTAAACGCGACTAGTTAGTGCCAGCCACCACCCCGGTGGCAAGCTCGAAAGGGACAAATGGGACAAAAAGGTTACAACGTTTGAGCGATACTGAGAACCGTGATATTTCTCACCAAAAAAAAAAGTAGTTGCACCGTGTTATTTAGTTTAATGTACAGATTACTTAGTTGGTGGTTTCGTGAAGGGTCTGTAAGTTTAAAAACTGTGCTTCCATTGTTACTTT
Source organism: Noctua janthina (assembly GCA_963576755.1). Lineage (NCBI taxonomy): Eukaryota > Metazoa > Arthropoda > Insecta > Lepidoptera > Noctuidae > Noctua > Noctua janthina. The sequence goes on along the minus strand of OY755050.1, from coordinate 12,552,026 downwards.
AGCCCTGCCAGCAACCACCTAACCGCTACATTATTGTAACATAGCTGTTGGGTGTAAAAAAAGTTCAGTATGATTTTAAAACCGACGCAGACTCTGACGTAAAATAACTGCGAAATCGCAGTTCTTACTATGATAAATGCCGTTAGTTTGACATGCAGAGGAATCTTTCAAACGTTTAAGAATGACTTCAAAATCCTTTGAAATGCGATTAGAAGTGTTGTTGCTTTAGGATTGAGTGTTGGATCCGCAAAGAGTTATTATGTTTGTCCCTAGAACTTAGACTTAACATTATTGGCGAAATATTATTGGATACTTAGGCATGTAGGTAGATAGACCCATGCATACATTTTGGAGGACATTAAGGCGTGATTATATATTGAAAGTCCACATTCAAATACATTTAGCCGTCACTCAAGACGAGAAACTTATGTAGCCTTACATAAGTTTCTCGTCTTGAGTTAACTTTTAGTTCTTTTAAGGTGGTTAAGGCACGTGTCGTACACAAGTAAATGTTGAAAATTCTACCGTAAAAACCACAATATAAAGCTGAGAGTGAGTGAGAGTGAGTGAGAGTGAAGTCGGAGATTGTGTTATGTATATAAACATAATCAGCCTATATCGTTCCAGCTGTTGGGACACAGCCCTCCTATCTATGAGAGGGAATGCGCTATAGTCCGCCACGCGGGCCCAGTGCGAGTTGGTAGATGTCACATGTCTTTGATTTTTTGTTTCTAGTACATGCCGGTTTGCTCATGATGTTTTCCTTCACCGTTTTTGAGAGCAGTGATGATGAAATAAATGACACAAAGTAATGCGCCTGCCTGGATTCGAACTCACGACTTACTGCTCGTAAGTCGGGGCTGCCACCACTGGCCCACCGCTGCTCCGTGTGACGTGCGAAGATGGGAGGATACTAACAATCACAAAGACTGTGAGTAAATCGACGTGCATATCGCTAGGATCAGTGGCACATTAATCATCCTTATGTCTTAAATGTACAAACAGCCTGATTTGTTGCCATAATTGTGTTAGCTAATGTGTTGTCATATGCCAAATATATTGGACACACACATTATATACATAATGTGTTTAATCTTTCATATTGATCTAGCATATCATGATTATCATCTCTTGATCATCTTAGATTATATTTATGTCTGTGGTGTGTATGTGGTGTTTTTTTACTTGATAAAAAGGACATGGACATAAAACCCAGAATCGCAAGCAACGAAATGTATAAAAATGTACTACATAGTAAACCGATTAAGTTTTAAAAAAATCAGCCTCCAAAACTATATAGTATATAAGTTATTATTATACTGTATGCGAATCATACTTTATTGATTTTTCTTGACTCTTATTTTATCACTATCACTTTATTATATGTATATTAAAATATTGTAAAAAAATAATTAATAATATATGTTATTTTTCTGTATGTGCGTGTATATGTGGGTGTATGTGACTGAACTAAACAGCTCGGCCCATTATAATGTTCTTTTTTTTGTGAGTTTGTAGTGAATCCCTGGTAGGTTTAGAATTTTAGATGCACAATTGAACTCGGGAGGAGCTCGTGGCTAAATAATAACAGCCGCTCGGGCCGATCTTTAGGTTAGGTCATTTGTAGATCTTTGACAGTTGTTAGGCAGTCAAAGGCCCAAAAATTCTGACAACCAGTCTTACCAAGGGGTATCGTAATACCCTGTACTAACTGGGTTGTGGAGGTCAGATAGGCAATCGCTCCTTGTAAAATACTAGTATTCACCTGCATCCGGTTAGACTGGAAACCGACCCCAATATAGTTGGGAAAAGGTTAGGCAGATGATGAATTGAACTCGGTAGATGGCGCTGTTAAATCTGCCAGACCAAGACAACGTCAAGTTGTTCTTGTTGTATTTTAATGTAAAAGTAAATTAAAATAATTCTTTTTATTTCAGTTTTGTTAGGAATTTGATAGTACCTAACCAATGTAAAAAAAAAAAACAAGATAAGATGTTAATAAAAAATTCTAATGTTACGGGGAATTGGTGCTAATTTAGGAACGAAAATTGTGTTTTTCAAAATTCTTTATCATGTAAACTTTCATGATTTTTTTTTCTTTATTGCATTTGGATACCTGATAGGGATACATGCCCCTTTCGGATCGGACAGGGTTTTAATAACATATTGTATAAAGGGTGTAATAAGACCCTTAACGAAGCCGAAAGACACTTGTTTTCTCCGTCATTGCGATCATTTTTTTTGTTGTAGTCCATACCTGGGAACCTTCCAGTTGCGGAGATATTGGGGGCAAAGTTCCAACTTTTTCACAAGTTTTTTTTTAAATACGTCTTTTTAATGTAAGATTTTTCTGTAAACACTTCCACGACCCCCGTACTATTCAATCTTTCCATGAGCGCAATGGGCAAAACGTGATTTTTCAATCCAAAAAGAAAAGTCGTTTCCCGGCAATAATGTTTGTGTAAAGTTATTTAGTTTGATGTACATAATGCTTGGTCGACGGCTTCGTGAAGGGGTATTAAATTTGTTGGCCGTCAAAGAGATAACAAGGGATTATTAGAGATAAATGTTTATGGTGCTTTGTCCGTCACGGTAATCTGGTTTCAATGATTCAAGTCGGATTGAAGGAAATATATCATTTTACAGTTAAAAAAAAATACTCTCATCGATTACACTCCAACAATAGAAATTCTTCAACTGCAAATATTTAAGTGTAATCGCAAAAAAAGTAATATAACAACAAATTAACGATTTTCGGTTTTATTCCTTTTCTTGTGCTACAAGACTTTACTTCTTACCAAATTTCATGATTCTAGTTTAACGGGAAAGTAAACTGTTGGTGGTGAGAAACTTGATTCGCGTTCTTAAGAAAAACGGTTTTGACAAACAGACAGACAAAGAAGTGATGTATCAGGGTTCCGCTTTTTCCTTTTGAGGTATGCTACTCCAAAAAAATTACTGTTATTTTTGTCTACTAGATTTTCTTTTTAAATGCATTGTTTTTCTGTATCTAAAGAAGTAAATATTAATTTAGTCTGTAAAATATAATAAATTCTTGTAGAAATGACTTGTCCGCTTCTGACCGCAATCTGACCCATCTAACAAGATTCTCTCGATTCCTAACACAATTTACACGGGATCAGCCTTGAAAAAGTGTATATTTTTATTTCTTTCCTATTACAGTTGGGAAATAGTAAATTTCTTGCAAAACTCGGTGAGTAATTGCGGCTTATTTTAAAAGGAAAAAGTAAAACGTTTTTGCTTTCCACAAACGAAGGTTTGAAAGTCATTTTAAGCAAAACCTCACTTCTAACTGCTATCATTATCTACCTAGCTGCGCATTCAGCGCTGAAATTGGCCAAAGTTGTTTAAAGCCGCGTCTTAACAAAAGCCATCGTGTCTTGCAAACAGACCATCACGTGCTTTTTGTTGAACAAACCCGAATGTATGTTCGCGCCGACAGCACTTCCGCTATCCGGTTTTTCGCGCGGCAATTTTGATTTGCTTATGAAGTTTATTAATACACTGTTCCCAAGAAAAGATAAGCCCAGAGAAATCCCTCCCCCAAACCCGCCATCCCCATCCCCATCCATCATCCATCAATCCTCTCCATACCCTTGAAAAAATCTTAGACCCTAAAAAAGAAAATTAACGAGGGGTTATATAAAATTAATTGGTTTATCATAACACTTACCCTAGATTCAAATATCTTGGTCTGTGCGACGAGAATTACGATCAAGTTCCCAAAAGCAACAGACACATACCAAGAGGCTATAGTTATAGTTTTCATACTCTTTGGTGCCTGAAACAAAGCATCATGTATTTTCTCACAGCAACAGCAGTGTCTTTGGAGTCTTTGTTTCACACTAGACCGTCCTCATGGTGTTTTAAATCATCCAACGAGAAAGCCATAACTGAGCAATGGTTTATAGATACGAATTACTCTAGCACATGAAATGCAATGCAATTTAACGGCACGGTTGACGCAGTGGCTGAGCGATTGACTGCTGCGCTACGTGTCGTGGGTCTGATTCCCGCACGGTACAAATATTTGTATTGCCTACAGGTAGTTGTTCCGGGTTCCGTGTGTATGTGAGTTTAAATGTTTGTAAACGCAACCACGACAAAGGAGAAAAAAAAAATGGTCCGTCTATAGGTAAGCTATATTTTCACCCACGTGGATCCCGAAAAGTTTCGTTCTGTATGACGGGTATTAAAGAACGTGAAGATAAAAAAAAACGAACCTGTGTGAATGAGAACTCCAGGCCCGACACGGCAAACATAATCTCAGCGACAGACACGAGCAGGTACTGCGGCACGATCCACGCCAGATGCAGCTCGTTCGGCGGGTTGGGCGCGTGCAGCACTGCTGCATCCAACCTGCCCATACGCTCCCGAAGGCACAGCACGTACACCCCGCCAGCGCGAAGGTAACCCTCACCAGAACCTGTCATCTCACCGTCCGCGCTTAAGGCTCGCCATCGAAATCTGAATAGGATGAAAAAGAACTGTTTGGTTGTTATTTATTTAACAATTTATTGGACACACCATATAAATAAAACCGGCCAAATACGAGTCGTACTCACACGCACACAGGGTTCCATAGCAACAAACAAAACTAAATTTGTTTGTCATAGTATGTTAATGAAAAACAAAGTTACTGCTGCAGTTTGATGAAAAAGTCCCATATCTCAAAAACTAAACAACAAATCTTATTCAAACCAATTTTCTTTGAAAGTTTTTTTACGTTCTACAATTCTAAATTTTTTCGGAATTTTTCTCTTACTTTAGAAATTAGAGGAGGGATTTATTTTTGTATAAAAATCGTAAAGCGGGTCACAGAATACATCTACCTATCAAGATTCTATTGTGTAGTCCTAATAGATTCGGAATAAAGTGGCTGTGACATACAGACGGACAGACAGACAGACAGATATGACGAATCTATAAGGGTTCCGTTTTTTTGCCATTCGGTTACGGAACCCTAAAAAGGACAAACATATAAGTCATTGCACAATGGGCGGTTTTATCTCACGGATGAATGACGAGTAGGAGACGAGACGTAGACGAGAGATTATCCCAAAAAAAACCTTAATCGACACAGTGTTTAGTACGATCAGCTAAAAATAATTTAAGTAAAATACACGTGGTTCTAAAATATTACTGTTTTCCTTAAATAGGCAATTTTCTACTTTATTATATTTCCTATGTAAATTACAATCACAAAGAGCAACATCGCCTTGTGTTTTCTTTGAATCTGAAATCTTCATTTAATCATTAAATCTTGGAGAACTTAAGAGGGTATCACCAGGGTAAGCCGCGAAATTCAAATTTTGTTTATTAATTTGCAGGTCAGTGTCAGGCTGTATGTTAAATTAAATATGATTCGCGACCGTAACACGTATGTAGTTACAGAATTGTCTTATGACTATTTCATGAAAAAGTCATTTAGTATGATTAAATGAACTTAGAGGGTTGTATTGATGATTTTACTGACGATAATCTCTGTAAAGCCATTTTTTCAGTCGTGTATCCTATTTTAATCAACATACAACTCGGCACTGAGCTGCAAATTGCAAAAATACCTCAGAAAAATTGAATTTGGCGGGCTACTCTGGCGCTTTCACCTTAATGAAAGGATGATGTGGGATCGAACAGCGTATTTTCATTTAGGCATTCATTTAGGTGTCTCTTAGTGTTGGTGAAAATGTATATAATGTCAGTTTCATAGAATACCCTTAAGGCGAGGTTATCCAGATAAACGTCGTTTTGTATTGGGCTTTATTCCTATATGGCACGGATTTAAATTCTGAAAAAAATACATTACATATTTCACACTTCGATCTAGATATTTCGGCACAGCGATACACGATTACTTGCACTTTGTTGCATCCAATTAAATCGCAAAGACAAGTCTAAATGATGGTTTTTAATATTACTTCATTTGAGTTATATTAGGTTTTTAACAATAAAACTTATACAGTATGTGCCCGACCCAGTTCTCGAAAATGGCAATATCACATTGTACTGGGATCGATCCATCGTAACTGACAGGACTATTGTAGCCAATAAGCCTGATATAGTGGTGGTGGATCGATCAGAGCGGCGTGCAATGATTGTTGACATAACGGTCCCGCATGATGGGAACCTCGTGAAAGCCGAGAAAGATAAGCAAATCAAGTATCTTGACTTGGCTCACGAGGTTGTCGACATGTGGGATGTGGACTCAGCGATCATTGTGCCGATAGTTGTATCAGCCCATGGCTTAATTGCCAAGAGCCTCGACCAATACCTGAGGAGGCTCTCGTTAGGCAGCTGGATCAAGGGTTTGATTCAGAAAGCGGTACTCCTGGACACGGCTCGTATTGTCAGGAGGTTCCTCTCTCTGGAGCCCTGACCGCCGGTAGCTTGGACCCTGTTCCCGATACCGGTGGGCTACAATTTTTTACATTTTTAAATGTTTTTTATATTGTTTTTAGTTTAAGAAATATTTAAAAATATATAAGATTTGTGTAAAGATAAATAAAGGAAATAATAAACTTATACCATTATAAAGGTCGTAAAAAATGTGACAGTACACGGCGATCATAATTTGAAATATTAAAAAAACCTACACCACCATTTACAAAATGTGCTGTTTTCATCATTTCATACTCGCATCGCGTGATTCAGTCCCGAGCGGAACGCGTTGGAGGTCGGACGTGTGCCAATTTTTCGAACCCGCCACCCCACCCCCGCTAAGTTCTGTTACGAACTGAGCCAAAAATAGTTTGTAAAAAATAATACTTAGTAAACACCGAGCCTAGGTTTATTTGAAATGTCATTTGTTCACAAAAGTACAGTAGGTACCTAATAGGGAACGTAGTCAGAAGGTATAAGATAAGAGTTACGCATTAGAAAGAGAGGCAGCTTCTAGGAGAATATAACTGTAGATAATTAGCGCTGCGCGGCCTGAATTGAACTTTATTGTGTCGTAGCAAAAGTCGCTATTTATGATTTCGCAATATTATTTATAAATTTCGGTAACTTTGGAATGGGCAACTACAGTACTTTCACAGTTATTATGCCTTTTGAATGGGACTGTAGCTTCATTTTATTATCTTTTTTTCGACAATTCAAAACTGCCTGTACCTGGCCTACTAAAATCAAAACATTTATTCCAATAATTTTTTTTTGTAAGGAGTTCTAAAAAAGTTTTTCAGGGAGCCCGGTAAGCCGACGATTATCTAGTTCGACATGGGCAGAAAAAGAAAGTATGCAGGGGACAACGAGATAGAATGAGTAATGGTCGATATTAAATTTTGTACGCACGACGACCGATCAAGCTGTCGAAAACCAGTTTAGGCCGATCTCTCATTGTATAGGAAATCTATACAAAGCGAGGCCAATTTATACTGGAAAAGACAGCTTCAAGTGCCGCCGTGTGTACCTACTAGTTTTTTTATTTTGTTGACTTATTTACATTTTAAAGATAAAATTACTTAATTTTTTTTTTATTTTACTTCCTCTGCATTTTATGCTTTACTTTTTTTCGGTTTTTTCGTCATGGGTGTCATTTTCAAGGTTTTCGGGGTCGCTGATAACGAAAATTAGGTCAAAATGAAAATCCAAGATGGCGCCGACACAAATTTTTGGTTTTGTCGTCATGGGTGTAATTTTCACGGTTTTCGGGGTCGCTGATAACGAAAATGAGGTCAAAGTTAAAATTCAAGACGGCGCCAATGAAAATTTTCGGTTTTGTCGTCATGGGTGTCATTTTCATGGTTTTCGGGGCCGCTGATAACGAAAATGAGGACAAAATGAAAATCCAAGATGGCGCTGACAAAAATTTTTGGTTTTGTCGTCATGGGTGTCATTTTCATGGTTTTCGGGCTCGCTGATAACGAAAATGAGGTCAAAATGAAAATCGAAGATGGCGCCGACGAAAATTTTCGGTTTTTTCGTCATGGGTGTCATTTTCATGGTTTTCGGGGTCGCTGATAACGAAAATGAGGTCAAAGTTAAAATTCAAGATGGCGCCAATGAAAATTTTCGGTTTTGTCGTCATGGGTGTCATTTTCATGGTTTTCGGGGTCGCTGATAACGAAAATGAGGTCAAAGTTAAAATTCAAGACGGCGCCAATGAAAATTTTCGGTTTTGTCGTCATGGATGTCATTTTCATGGTTTTCGGGGCCGCTGATAACGAAAATGAGGACAAAATGAAAATCCAAGATGGCACCGACAAAAATTTTTGGTTTTGTCGTCATGGGTGTCATTTTCATGGTGTTCGGGGTCGCTGATAACGAAAATGAGGTCAAAATTCAAATTCAAGATGGCGCCAATGAAAATTTTCGGTTTTGTCGTCATGGGTGTCATTTTCATGGTTTTCGGGGCCGCTGGTAACGAAAATGAGGACAAAATGAAAATGCAAGATGGCGCCGACAAAAATTTTTGGTTTTGTCGTCATGGGTGTCATTTTTATGGTGTTCGGGGTCGCTGATAACGAAAATGAGGTCAAAATTAAAATTCAAGATGGCGCCAATGAAAATTTTCGGTTTTGTCGTCATGGGTGTCATTTTCATGTTTTTCGGGGCCGCTGATAACAGAAATGAGGACAAAATGAAAATCCAAGATAGCGCCGACAAAAATTGTTTGGTTTCGTCGTCATGGGTGTCATTTTCATGGTGTTCGGGGTCGCTGATAACGAAAATGAGGTCAAAATTAAAATTCAAGACGGCGCCGACGAAAATTTTCGGGTTTTTTCGTCATGGGTGTCATTTTCATGGTATTCGGAGTCGATGAAAAAAAAAATTTTTTTTTGTTTCTGTTTATTTTGAACTTATTTTGCGTTATCAGTGACCCCGAAAACCATGAAAATGATACCCATGACGTAAAAACAAAAAAATAATTTTTGGTGTTATCGAATTTTCATTTTGACCTCATTTTCGTTGTCAGCGACCCCGTAAAGCATGAAAATGACACCCATGACGACAAAGCTGAAAATTTTAATTGGCGCCATCTTGAATTTTAATTTTGACCTAATTTTCTTTATAAGCGACCCCGAAAACCATGAAAATGACACCCATGACGAAAAATCCAAAAATTTTCGTCGGCGCCATCTTGGATTTTCATTTTGTCCTCATTTTCGTTATCAGCGGCCCCGAAAACCATGAAAATGACACCCATGACGACAAAACCGAAAATTTTCATTGGCGCCATCTTGAATTTTAATTTTGACCTAATTTTCTTTACAAGCGACCCCGAAAACCATGAAAATGACACCCATGACGAAAAATCCAAAAATTTTCGTCGGCGCCATCTTGGATTTTCATTTTGTCCTCATTTTCGTTATCAGCGGCCCCGAAAACCATGAAAATGACACCCATGACGACAAAACCGAAAATTTTCATTGGCGCTATCTTCAATTTTAATTTTGACCTCATTTTCGTTATCAGCGACCCCGAAAACAATGAAAATGACACCCATGACGACAAAACCAAAAATTTTTGTCGGCGCCATCTTTGATTTTCATTTTGTCCTCATTTTCGTTATCAGCGGCCCCGAAAACCATGAAAATGACACCCATGACGACAAAACCGAAAATTTTCATTGGCGCCATCTTGAATTTTAATTTTGACCTCATTTTCGTTATCAGCGACCCCGAAAATAATGAAAATGACACCCATGACGACAAAACCAAAAATTTTTGTCGGCGCCATCTTTGATTTTCATTTTGTCCTCATTTTCGTTATCAGCGGCCCCGAAAACCATGAAAATGACACCCATGACGACAAAACCGAAAATTTTCATTGGCGCCATCTTGAATTTGAATTTTGACCTCATTTTCGTTATCAGCGACCCCGAACACCATGAAAATGACACCCATGACGACAAAACCAAAAATTTTTGTCGGTGCCATCTTGGATTTTCATTTTGTCCTCATTTTCGTTATCAGCGGCCCCGAAAACCATGAAAATGACACCCATGACGAAAAAACCAAAAATGTTTGTTGGCGCCATCTTGAATTTACATTTTGTACTTATTTTCGTTATCAGCGACCACGAAAACCACGAAAATGACACCCATGACGACAAAGCTAAAATTTTCATTGGCGCCATCTTGAATTTTAATTTTGACCAAATTTTTGTTATCAGCGACCACGAAAACCATGAAAATGACACCCATGACGAAAATACCGAAAATTTTCGTCGGCGCCAGCTTGAATTTTCATTTTGACCTCAGTTTCGTTATCAGCGACCCCAAAAACCACGAAAATGACACTCATGAAGAAAAAATTGAAAATTTTCGTCGCCGCCATCTTGGATTTTCATTCTGGCCTAATTTTAGTTAATAGTGACCCCAAAAACCACGAAAACGAAACCCATGACAACAAAACCGAAAAAAAAGTAAAGCGCAAAAAAAGTAATGGCGCCTGGCGTGTAGTTTTGAATCATACCCGTATTCATGATTTTAGTGTCAGTCAGATTTTAAATTCACCTTATTCACAAAAATAAATAAGTATACCTTCTTATTTTTAATTATATCTTCTTATTTTAATTGTTAGTAATTAGGTTCACGTTCATAGAATACGTAGGTTCCTAATCTATCTATAACCAATACTTTCTATAAAAATGAAACAAAGTGAACTTATACATGTCAATTCAAGTTGTTTTACTGCATCGCTCTACCCTGTAACGCAACTTAGTACCTATCCGAGTTCGTGAACTCTTGACCAGTGCGCTAAGCGCCCGCGTTTTCGCGCCGCGTAATTTGTTACGTATCGCCTCTCTGTGCGGGGGCTGGGGTAAGCGATTGATGCATACGGCGCTCGGGGTAACCTCGCCTTAAAAATGGCAGAGCTTGCTTCTTTTATGAGCTGTTCTTTTGAACATCACATTGTTTTAAAATAATAGTCCAGGAGTAATATCTGCGTCAATAGCGATCATCCTAATATTTACAATGAACAATAATGTTAATGTAGTTAAATCAAAAATTATACACAGCTATTCGGAAAAAAGCAATCTTATATTTTGAAGAAAGAAAATGCTTCACTGGTAGTTTGATGCTATTGTTGTGAACACATAATGCAACTCTTTGTTCATACTTAGTGAAAGACTCTGTTCTTTTACCTTAAGCAATTATAAATAATTCACGTCTAGTTTTAAATTATTTTTCTATTATCCGAGTGCAATTAGAAAGAAAAATACATAAATGGTCGAACGAGGTTTGTAGTGGTTGGAGTTTCATGGGTCTTTTTCAGTTCCTAAAAGTGTAGAGAAGAAACTTAAAAAAGAAATCGCGGCACGAGAGTTTTTTTCCTGATATTTGCAAATGAATTTTTAGCCATTACACTCATGAGTTTGATTTTTTTTAAATGTGCCCAGTTATCTGTGAAAAAATATCAATTACCAATAACAACAGAAATCTTATTCAAAGAGTAGGTATTTTAGACATAAATCGTAATAATGAAGTAAATAGGAAATTTTTTTTTGAAAAAAACATCTTGTATTTTCATCCAATAACAAACAGATTAAATTAGCGTTTCATGGATGCACACAGGCCACACTATTACGCCACAATATACGTATAACAAAATATTAACGAAAAAAAAATTCAAAACTTATTTTTAACTTTCTTCTCCACTTCTCTAGGAACTCAAAAAAGTTTCATGAAAATCCGAGCACTATAAACTTCGTTCCACCTTTTTGTGTAATTGCACTCGACTATTCGTCATCGCCATCTTCCTGCCCTTCTCCTATTCTATTTGGGGTCGGCGCAACACGTTTTCTTCAGTCAGACCTCACACAATTCATCCACTTTTTCTTTGGCCTTCCTATCCCTCTCCATCCATCAAGAATAAATTGCACTCGGTTATTATGAAGACAATTTTCTTCTCTATTTAATAATATTTTTGCAACGGAATTATGAATTTAATTTAGAACACACGTTAAATATTTTTTGTGAGCCCGACGTGATGAGGAAAATTTCATTGTTACAGCCACAAATAACGCTGCACAAGCATAAACTAACTAAACTTAAACTAAATTAAATAAGGTAAATTATTGGTCTGACTTCCGGAACGTACGAAAACCATAATTGTAATTATGAAGGGTGTCAATACACCCATAACGAAGCCGAGAGGCACTTGTTCTTCCCGTCAACGTGATATTTTTGTTGCTCTGTACCATACCTTAGAACCTTCTAGTTACGGAAATATTGAAGGTCAAAGCGTCAAAAAAAAAAAAATATATATATATATATTTATATATTTTTTTTTTCAACAGGGGTACTATTTAATACACTCATCAGCACAATGTGTTGAGTGTGTTACATTGTGCGCTGCAGTAAACCCGAAAAATAAAAGTCATTTCCCAGCAATATTTTCGTGCGGTGTTACTCATTTTGATGTTTAGAATGCTTGGTTGAAGGCTTCATGAAGGGTCCATTCACACAAATCGATGACCATCACATTTAGATATAAAGTTTTGCGAGTTAATTTAATATGAACTTTAGATATCGTATACATTCGTTCTCCTTTAGGTAGGTGATCGATCAGCCATGTATTAACTAATTGACAATAAGCATGCAGCATGGCCGATCGTTACACCTACCTACAGGACACGACAAACTGATGATAAACTGGAAAAATAGCGGACGGGGAACCGGACACCTCGGTACACAAACTTAAAGTGCAGTCAATCTTACGGACAATATTCGGACGCGGCTAATGATAATGTAGGTACCGAAGTACCTGTGAGAGTCCGGTGAGCGCAGTCTGACCGCACTCTGTTTGAGCGAGGCTTTACGGCAGTATCCATCAGCAGACCTTGCCCGCAACTAATAAACAATTAGACCGATCCTTAACGAAATCATTTCAGCGTAACACAATCAACTTGTGTACTGGCTATTTCTGGCTATTTCTTAAAACACGAATGCAGTATTTCCCCGTGGCTCCGTGTCCTGGAAATTGGATTAGGTCGCCGTTGGCCAAACTTCCGGCAACAATATTAGCCAAATAGTCGAATGTCACGGAGAAATGGAGACTCCATTTATGCATGCACCATCGTCAACCGCATTATTGGTTTACATATGAAACTAAGTAATGCCCGGGCTAGGTACAGTTAGGTAGATACAGTCAGCAACAAAAAAGGTCAGTTCATTGTAGATGACGTGTACATACCTAAGTCCGAATCTGACCAACGCACATACGAGTATTTCCATCTAAAATCGGGTCAAAAGTCGAAATTACGAAGTTAAATAGAAACTTATTAAAACCACACATTTTTGCAGCTTAATAACCTGTCCATTTAAAAAGGGACAGTTTGTAACTCAGGTAGTCGACCCTATACCTACACACAAGCAGTCGGAACCCAGTCGTTGTCTAAACCACATGTCTTTATTCTCGGCGATTGTATTTTTCACTGCATTGAAGTTTGAACTGTACGTTTGGTGTGATAAATAGCGAATTATTTTAATATAATAATGAAATATTAAATGATTCATTTACGTGTTTAAAAAAAATCAGAAAGATGAACCGAAAATTTGAAATAAATTGTGTAAAGTATTTTATTTAATCGTGTTTTTGATGATAGTGTTTAATGTGGGTATATTTGATTTTGTTGTTGTTTTATTTTCGCATAATGTAGAATCAACTATAAGTTTTACCAGAAGAGCTTTTTACGACATCTTGCGTGACTGTAAAGGAAAGAAAATTGAAGAAAAGTTAGAGTTTTTGGGAATAACATTAGTTGAAACAACCTAATGCCCTGATGTAACTGTATGTAACGGTTCACAATCTTTCGACAGATTACAATTTTGCGAGATAATATAATCTAACGGTTTTTACAATTTTACGGTGACATACAGGGTGTAAACAGACCCTTCACATATCCGTCAACCAAGCATTCTTTACATCAAACTAAGTAACTTTACGCAAAAAATATTGCTGGGAATCGACTTTTTTGTGGGGTGAAAAATCACGTTTTACGGTAGGACTCAATGGAAAGCACTCAAAGCATTGTGATGATGGATGGATTGAATAGTACGGGGGTCGTGGAGGTGTGTAAAGTAAAAATCTTAAACTAAAAATAGGTATTTCAAAAAAAACTTGTGAAAAAGTTAGAACTTTGATCCCCAATATCTCCGTAACTAGAAGGTTCCCAGGTATGGTCTAGAACAAAAAAAATATCGCAAAGACGGGGAGAACAAGTGCCTTTCGGTTATGTTAAGGGTATTTACACCCTTTATACATAACTACTCATGTTTTATAAAATAAATATATGTTTATCTGCGACTCGCAGCGCAGCAGCCAATCGCTCAGAAACCGCGCTAACCGTGCCGCCGCTGCCGCGTGCCGGTCAGACACATCATAATTACCGCTTTTACAAAGGGATTGTATAAGAGATGAAACTTTGTCATAGAAGTTTGAAATAAAGACTTCTAGTTTTGAATAAAAAACTTACTTTTTATTTAAAAACGAGGATATAACTTAATTAATCCTCGTTTTTTGGAAAGTCGAACCCGGAGCGAGTTGAAAAAGGGATGGTTTGTTGGCAGATCTTTGCACTATCTGTTTTAGTGCTCCGTAGTCAACAAGGATGCATTATAGTTTCGCCATGTCTGACTGTCTGTCCGCGGCTTATCTCAGAAACTCGTAGTACTAGAAAGCTATAATTTGGCATTAAATCACAAGCATACATATTCATCACGCCGAAAACGTGGTAAAAAAAAAAATTGAAAATATAAATTAATCGTGACTCCCTAACAGTTTCTAAAGTACTCACTTGTTGGGCTGCAGGCACATGTAAGCGGACTCTCCGATATGGTCCACGGGTCGGTCCGACACGTAATAGATGTCGCTCAGTCGTTTTTCGGTCTCCACAGCTATCGACACGTTTTTGTTCGGACCTGTTTCACCAACGTAAACTACTCTGTAAAAGAAAGAATATACTACAGTGCTTTCGCTAAAAAATACACGATGCGATGGTCTGAGTCCAAAAGCATTTGATGAAAGTTTACACAAACATATTTTTATGAAAATCCGAAATTTTTTACCGTCGCCATCATCATGTAAATTCCGTTTCGGCTGCAATTATAAAATTTCCCCACTCGTATTAAAATATACTATTATGTTGTTACAAATAGTATGGATTCCAAAAACTGATACTTTTCTGAAATTGGGCTTATCGCGAAGTTGCAATCTTTATTTCACTAGAAAACGCTTTTGAAATTTGCTAGATATTACGGACATTATATTAATTCGGTATTATTCACACTTTATTCTCCCCGTCATTGCGATCATTTTTTTGTTCTAGACCATACCTTGGAACCTTCTAGTTACGGAGATATTAGGGGTCAAAGTTCCAACTTATTTACAAGTTTTTTAGATACATGTCTTTAATTTACATATTTTAAATAATTAAAGATTTTTACTTAAACATCAGGACCCCTACCCCGTACTATTAAATGCATCTGTCAGCACAATGTTTTAAATGCGTTACATTGAGTCCTACAAAGGCGTTCCACAGCAATAATTTTTGCGTAAAGTCTTGTTACGCCCTATAGATAATTTATGGGGACAATGTTAGAGTTCTAAATAAAAAAAAATGTCGATAAACCCGAGTGTAAATTGACAGCTTTATATTAAAAACTTTCACTTCGTTGGAATTAGGTTCGAAATCGAAAACTGACTCGAAGATTTAAGCTTGGATCTAAGTTAGAACTAGATTTGTAATGAGCCAGCTTAAGTTTTAGTCTACTTGCTATTGTAAAACTACTATACCAACCATTCTGGTTTCTAAACTGGCGCTTTAAGTAGTTAGTGGGACTCAGGTTATGTTGACATGCAAATATCTGCTTCAAATCTAAGTTTTGGTCGGTTTTTTTTTTTTAGTCGTTTTGGTTCAAGCACCGTACGATCGAGATGAGATGAAGATCAACTTTGCTGTAAAGCCCGTTTCTGATTTTTAGCCTCCTTTGAAAAGTGAATTGGTGCCATCCCCGAAAGGCTCTCGTCTTGAACTTTTTATAGAATAGTCTTAGCGTTCTCTAATCATGACATACCTACTCGACTATAAAGTTTTCATGCTGAAATTGGTTGCTGGAAAACCCTTTACGATTATATTTGTGAAAAAAAAAAATGTTTTTTTATAGTATTATTTTAATTCTGATTTTATTCATTTTAACCCTGATTTAATGTTTAGGTACTAGTATCAACCAATAACTTGTATGCGTGGTGCATACTTTAAATAAAAAACCGTCTAAATGCGTATCGGGCGACGCACAATGTAGGGTTCCGTAGTTGCCCATCAAAATATGCGGATTTGCCTCCGAACGATGATTATTTAAATAAAAACAAACTTAAATTTCCAGTTGAAAAACCTGTGCTCCCATACATTATATTTAGGAAAATATGTAATCCAAGTACATATTATAAGTTGGTCAACTATTACTCGTAAACTTGTAAAGCCTACTTAGCTGTGATAGCTTTCCAAAACTGACTCGAAGTTTTAATTATTAACAAAGGCTTGCTACGGCAACAATTATGATATTAACTTAAAATCAGTGCAGTCGCGCCGTAAATCAGTTTTAAATTGACTTCAAATGATATATCTGGGATTGTTCGAACTAAAATCAAACTAACTCAAAAATTACTGAATTTCGGTAGAACATTTAGTGGCTTAATTTGTTGCATTTTAACCCCACTTAGACGTCCTTCAACGAATACTTCGAGTTATTGTCACTCTGTATATATATAGCTACAAAACTGAATTATTAACCTACTATATCAAGAAATTAATACAAACTTATATTTGAAATTTCAGTAATTGTTGGATAAGATTATTCGAAACTTCAAAATGAAAGTGCTTACTTCAAAACTACATTTCACTCATATTAGGTGATTGATTAGTTTGTAACATTTCGATTTGCTTGCATGACCGCTGGAAATAGATTTGCGGGGCGTGCTTCTAATGATTTTTAAATATTAAAACGATATAAAGGTCTAAACTTTTCAAAAAGACCGGTGTTCATAACACGATACCTACATTTTCTTTTAATATGGAGACCGGTAGCTCATAGTTCAGAGAGGGGGGTCCGGTGAACGGGCATTTATATCCATTGCCACCCTTTTTTTTTTTTTTTCCGCATGGGAAATCATCAAATGACCCCCCCCCCCCCCACTCTGGGCGGAGCGGAGGGGAGTGTCAGACTTGTACTGACAAAAACCCATCCATGTTCCTTCATTGCCCTTTATGTTCCAGGGCCACGGTATCTCTTTCGAACAGTCCCGCAGCCCTGGCAACCATTGCCACCCTTGTGTCTGCATCTATCCTTTTGACGTAATCTCGAGAGCATTCAATAATTTCCGTCATCCCATTTTTAAACTTATTTGAATCAGTCCGTTTTTATTTCGTTTAGCGTTAAAGTCAATGATATTATAAATAAAAAGAGGTAGATATCGCACTAGCGCGCGCAAATTGTTGCAGACAAATTCAGACAATTGTCGTAATTTTAGTACTTCAAGCGCAGTATCTATCTCTTTCTGTTTCATACGTTCCGTATTATCTATCGCAGTCGTAACAATGCAACGATATTTGAACGCCACTCAGTATGAAAACGTAGCGTTTCTTCTTTTTATTATCATTGGTTTAAGTGCTGAATGGTTTTTGGCGCTTGAATGAGATTGACAGGAGGCAAAATGTAAGTGGAAATAGCATTGAAAAAAAAAAAGAAACGTTGTTAGTTGTGATTAAAGACAAAGGCCAAAAGAGCCATGCACCGCTATATTAAATAAGTATATCAATCAGATCTCCGGCCCCCTTTGACGTCTCTACGTGACACTAATGATACTTGCATGCAACTTTCATTTGAAGAGGTACAGCGCTGTTTCGGGACGTTCCTGCACCGAATCGGGCGGGAGGAAAAGCCTGGGTGTTTCCACTGCGAGGATCGTCCGGAGGACACGGTGGAGCACTCCGTGGAGGTCTGCCCCGCTTGGGCGGATCACCGCCGTGTCCTCGTAGCGGCGATTGGCGGCGGCGATTGGCGGCGGCGATCTCTCGCGTCCGGCCCTGGTCCAAGCCATGGTCCGGAGCGAGAGGTAATGGGAAGCCGTCACCTCCTTCTGCGAAGCAGTCATGCTAGTGAAGGAGGTGGCGGGACGTGAGAGGGAAAGAACCTCACGTCCCAGCCGCCGCAGGAGACGCCCTGGGCGTCGAGGGTCACGTGGTGGCTCCCGGTCACCATAGGCGCGGGCCTGTGGACGGCGAGTTATGGGCTAGCACGTCGTCCGGCCGTCTTATGACGACAGGCCGTGTCGACGGCGCGTTCGTGTTCCACGTGCGCCTCAAAGAGATGTCAGCAAATAAGTAGGAGTCCGCATGGGCCGTTGCCTGCCGGCAGATACCGGAACACAAAGGGCAAAGAAGGAACATGGATGGGTTTTAGCCAGTACAAGTCTGACACTCCCTTCCGCTCCGCCCAGAGTGGGCGGAGCGGAAGAAAAAAAAAAAAAAAGAGGTACAGCGCACTTACACCCGATCTATAAACAAGTCAAAGTGATTACTTGAATAAAAGTAATTAATTATGATACGATTTTATGTAGTTTACTAAACTACATAAAATTGCTTGAAGTTAGAACTGTCAAAAGTTATAATCCTAACGCCAGTATCTATAGTCATGTTAAAGTAATTACTTGAGTAAAAATAATTATTAAAGACACGATTTTTATTATGTAGTTTAGTAATAGCTTAAATTTAGAACTGTCAAAAGTTGTAATTCTTAGCTTTGTTTTCTTTGACGGTCCTTACTTTGTATAAATTCTTGTCTATTGCATAATAGTGTTTGCATAAAAAAACCAACATTTCAAAAAAATAAAAAATTAACTCAAGTAATTACTTTAACTTGACTATAGATACGGGCGTTAGGATTCTAACTTTTGCCAGTTCTAACTTCAAGCAATTACTAAACTACATAAAATCGTATCATAAATAATTACTTTTACTCAAGGAGTAATCTCTTTGACTTGATTATAGATACGGCTGTCAGCTTTGCTTTCTTTTCATTCAAATTGCTAAACACATGCAAGATAGAACAAATAACATTGATAAAACAGTACTTTTACTTCGTACTACCCCCGTATTGAACGTTCGCAAATAACAATATTATGTTTACTAACAAACAGTGAATGGGATCTAAAATGTAATAATAAAAAAGGGCACCGTGTTTTATTAGAAGTAGTAGCGGAATATTGCATAAAAACATATTCATATTTACAAATCGCTATGCAAACCAAACATAGATTTAAAAAAAAATACTTCGTTCGCTACAGGATACATCCGTTTTTGCACCAGTGTAGCTTATGAACACCAACCGTACCTTATACCAACCAACCATTTCTCAGTAGTAGTGCTTCGAGTGCAAAACCGCCTTTGCTGGTTTATGCACTTGAAGCATTGTCAATGTCAAATTGATTAAAATGACACACAGAGCTGTTGTACTCAAATTCTGGGGTTTGGTTTTTAAAAGAACCGTTTGGGATGGGTCTTGGGGAAGACCGTTTCGTGCCATCGTGGTGAAAGGATTAATCATCTCGACTCTGCGTTACCGAGTGCTAGGTGCCTAAGGTGCACCGGTCGTTTGGGGTTTTGGATACCGATTTATAACGTCACTCGGGGAGGGTCGACGACGACGTGGTGGAAGTGCCGAAGTTTTGGGCTAGCAAAATATAAATTTTGTCGTGCCAGCGATACGAAGAAGAAGAATGTGAAATTGTTACCATGTCGCGAACTATATTATGTTGAAGACCAAATGACCATAATGTATAATTTATCGGGCATTATGAATAATAGAAATCAAATTGGGCAAAGTGATTAATTGTTACCAAAACTTCAACATTTATCACAGTTCCTGGTCATTATGGATAGTTCTATGCTGTCATCGGGCAATTTGATAATAATTGAGGTCATATTTGTCGGGATGAAAACAAACATATCACACGACTAACACGCACTGACCAATCAGAGCACAATAATATTTTCTGTGGTTTACAAATTTATTTAGTGGCCAAACCCGATATCAGGCCAAACTAGTTTTTCTTAGGCCTACCGGTTTACGCTGCGACCAACTTAGTTGTAGACTGCTACATCTAGCGTAGATTTAGCGTAGTTGGTCACAGCTCTAACCTAACCTAACCCATTTACTCGAGGTGCCCTATTTTCATCTTTTTGTGATGAGTCAATTATAATAATTTATTTCCTCGAAATTATAGCTATGGCGTACTCTTCGGTTGCTAGTTCAGAAGATGTTTCCTGTGTAACATTCAACTTAAATTTCGTTCACAAACTAAGCAAAACAATATTTGACCGTCGCGTCGCCGCGTCTTTCTACATATCTTGCAACTTTTTGTCCATATCAAGAACTGAGTCTCCAGGTCCCGTAGCAATCACAAGTCTATTTGGCTAACAGTACAAATAATAATTGAAGACCGAATCAAAGCTACAGACGGTTGCAAGGAGAGTGCCATGCCGCCCTGAGGCACATAATATGATGTAGAAACATTCTAGACCAGGTCACTCGGGATCGATGTGTTTAATCTCTCACCACACTGGCTAATACATTTCGACGGTAAATAAAAAAATATTTTATGTCCATTCGCGTTTTTATTTTAATTTAACATTGCAATTATTTGCACACTTCAATCTTTTTTGCCTTTTTTTTTTTGGGGTTAAAAGTCATATTTTACGGTAGGACTCAATGGGACGCACTCAAAACATTGTGCTGATGGATGGATTGAAATAACAGGGGTCGTGGAGGTGTTTAAAGTATAAATCTTACATTAAAAACATGTATTTTAAAAAAAAACTTGTGAAAAAATTGGATCTTTGACCCCCAATACCTCCGTAACTAGAAGGTTCCCAGGTCTAGAACAAGAAAATGATCGCAATGACGGGGAGAACAAGTACCTTTCAGCTTCGTTAAGAGGCTTTTTACGCCCTTTATAGATGATGCTGATGATAGAGGTACATTTAGCTTCATTATTTAGCTACAGTTAATGCTTGATATAATTATAGGTAGCAAACCCACCTGTAACCCAATCAAAAATTCTCGTTCGTTCGGTTGGTAACGCAGCATTATAACATTACGCGAAAGTGCACGTGCATTAAAAACTTTTCAATCACCAATGAACTTTAAAAATTAACAAGGCACTCATGAACTTTATGACTGTTTTTCATTAAAAATGTTTTTTTCAAATTACGTGTGTGATTTGGAGATCACCTTTTAAGCAAGAAGATGCTTGTGTTAGGCGACTCCTATTATCCAGAAACATGCAATTGAATGTGGAAACAAGGATTGCCTAATATACATTCAGTCAAAAAGTATCGGGAATGGATGATTTGTTTATAGTTCCAAATTCATTTATTTATTTATTTTTGTTCGATTGGCACTGATGTATATTTTGGCGCGGAGTTTAAGTTGCATTCTTTATTTAGGTCAAATACAGTACTGTTTTAAGTTAGATCAATTATCTAGTGTGTTTTGCATCGCCACTGGAATTTCGTTTTCGGAGTCCCTGAAAATGTTGAATCGACTTCATCAAAAACTCGTGCTAAGAGTGGCACAAAGCGTTCAAAAGCAGTCGAGATGTGATGGAAGATTTGCTTCGCTCTGGTAGGCCATCAACGTCTTCAACTGAAGTTTACATCGCAAAAGTGAAGGAAATAGTGACTGAAAATCCTGATTCAGGTTTGAGAGATAGCCGTTGAACTTTCTGTGTCTCACGAGTCGATCCGTAGCATTTTAAATAATCACTTGGGCATGAAACATGTAGCCGTTCGGCTATTCCCAAAAGACCTAAATTTTCTCCAAAAACTCACTGGCATAAGAGTCGCTGATGACATGCTAGAACGAGTCAATTCCGACCCAACATTCATGAAATGCATTGTTACTGGTGACAAGACGTGGGTTTACGAGTTTGACATGCAAACTAGTCAACAAGCTTCGGACTGGTGCTTTCTAACTGAACCGAAACCAATTCTTCCACTGAAAAAACCACGCCAAAGTCGATCAAAAGTCAAAGTAATGTTGACAGTTTTCTTTGACTATCGCGGTGTTGTGCACTCGGAATTCTTGCCGGAAGGTCAAACAGTAAATAAAGAATATTATTTTAGCGTTATGCGTCGTTTAAGAGAGCAAATTCGACGAAAAAGGCCAGATTGGTGGTAAGATAATTCTTGGATTTTGCACCACGATAATGCGCCTTCGTACAAGGCCATCATAGTGAAAGAATTTTTGACCAAAAACTCTATAAATACCATCGAGTACCCACCTTATTCACCAGATATGGCTCCAGCCGACTTCTATCTTTTTCCTAAACTTAAATTACCTGCCCTGTAACTTTAAAGGCGATAAAATAATTTTGAATTTTGTGTATTATTAATGTGTATGAATTTTTTAAGTTCTCCTAGAACGTTAGGTATATGTAGAAGTATAAGTTAACCCTGCGACACTGTCGTGCGATCGGAAGAAGTCAGATATAGCTTCTTATACTAACTAATTCATCCAGCAGTCCGGTTATTTATTAGGTCTCACGAAGTTGGCGTAGGTTTTAGTCTTAAGTTATTTTACAGTCACGGAATTTTATATGTAGCTTTTATTCAGTAATAAATTGTATAGGTGAAAATTCGAATAGGTACTTACTTTAGTTTCGGCTTGCCAGTCAGAGACTTCACGAAAGGGTTGGGATCCATAAAGTACATCCCTATCTGATCGTCTGAATTTTGTCCAACCAGGACCGGCATGAACTGAAAATTAACGAGAACCAGTCAATATTGCGGTTTCAGGTTTATTAACGAATTCTCGGTTATTATAAATTAATTAAATATAGCTAAAGTAAAACCAATGACTGTCGTTAATTATTCTGTTTGCATCCAACTAAATTAATCAGGTCATCGGTCCACCTAGTGGGAGGCCTTCCAACGCAACGTCTTCCGGTTCGCGGTCGCCACTCCAGAAGTTTTCGGCCCCATCGGCCATCCGTCCTGCGAGCAATGTGGCCTGCCCACTGCCTACTTAACTACGGCTTCGTCGGTAACCTGGTGAAGGTTGCGGGGATCCGCTGGATGCGAGACGCAAGGGACTGGTCAATGTGGCGACACTTGGGGGAGGCCTATATCCAGCAGTGGACGTCTTTCGGCTGAAATGATGATGATAATATTAATCAATTTAAAATCTGCGCAATCGACCTTTATATACCTATCAATAACGATGTATTTTTATTCTAGAATTAGAATGCTAATGATATAACCCTTTCTTTTTGCTTTACCGTAGTCTGTAAAAATCGGACAGAGTTTTATGTTACTATGGCAAATCGTACTGGACGTTGTCTTCTCAAGAGTAACAGGCTCGGTAACATCACTGTGTTAAGATTACGACGATGTTTTATCGTGAGACGACTGTCACTAGTAGCAGAAGTTCGTGGTGGCATAACATGTCGGAGAGAAAGAAAATTGCACAAAAAACACAGTATCAATACGTGGGATGTCTTTCTTAAACAAATGCAAAAAAAAAACTTCAAACAAATTCTTAGCTAGTTGATGTAATTTGCTGCGATTTTTACCAACGCAAAGTTTGCCTTATTACTAATTTAGAAATAATGCGAAGGTGACCACATTCATTTTCCTGCCCTTATCCCAATTTATTTGGAGTCAGCGCAGCATGTTCTTCCATACTTCTCTAATTGTGGTCATTTCAGTAGTCAGCTCCTTAAAGTTTGCCAAATGTTATCGCCCAGAATACGTCATTTAGCAATTTAGCAAATCGCTAATGAATGGACGGTGCAAGTGAAAAATTTCAAATAACTTTACCTAGAAAGCTATTAATTACCTTTTTACTTGAAATCTTCATAATTGAAAATTATTTCCCAAAAACTTCCCATCTAATTACAAAAATTATAACTATTTATAGAAACAATTGGTTAAGCTTAAAAATTTTCCAAGATCAAGCTTGTACAGAAACACATCAAACTATAATCTATTCTAATAGTATAAAGAAGAAAGATTTGTACGTTTGTAACGAATAACCTCAAAAACTACTGGACTGGGGGGTTACCATGACGTCTTAAAGCAGGAGTAATTCCAGTGTGAGAAAGAGTTGGCGCTAGAAGACCTGTACAGCTCTGTCTCTTTTCCACAATGGAATTACTCCTGCTTTAAGACGTCATAGTAACCCCCTGATGTCAAAAATTCTTTCACCATTAGAATACTACATTATCCCTGAGTACCATAGGCCGTGCGAAGCCGGGACGGGCCGCTAGTTTTACAATATACGGCCGGTATTGTTATTGAACATGTGTGGCTAACCACATCTACACGCTCACGAACTGTGAGAGGCGATAATAATGATGATATGCATAATACGATGCTGTATGCGTTTCGATATCGGTTTCAGCCACTAACATAATATTATTAGAGTAGCGCTAAATCTATCTGATAATACTAATCTTGAATTATATCAGAATACAAAATTAATGAGAAATCTTATATGTTTTTTTTAGTTAGAAGCTAATGGACGCTTGTTTCATCTCTATATATTATGAGCCTTTGCAGAGCTTGCAGGACCAATTGAATTTCTTGAATTAAGTTTTTCTCCGTAATAAAAATTACAATAATTTGAATACTAATTTGTTCTGTGCTAGACACACAGTAAATTGTTCTGTGTTTGATTTGTCTTCAGCTGCCACTGCTGGACATGATCTCTAAGGACCGTCGCAGTACCCGGATCTAGCTGATTGCCACAATCTGAAAACATCATGGACCCGAGTAGTTGCGGAGCCACCCGTGCTATAAATATAATCATCATCATAAAATCACGTCGATAATCCCCGAAAGATTAGGCAGAAGTGTACCTTACAGTACACCCATATTTCACCAGTTATGTTTCAACCCCATGTAATAGGGGTAAGCCTATTGCCATCAACCGAAACAAATCCGGACTCCGAAAGAGAAATTCTTGATGGAAAAACTCAATAACACTTTACCTGACCCAGGAATCGAATCCACGGCCCCAAGCTTTGCAGGCGCGCTTGCGACCGCTACACCAACGAGGCAGTTATATAATAACTCTACATAATAATTAATTGGCATATAATGCCTCCCGAATGACGCCACTCATACCTCTATTAATCGTAATATTGAAATTATTTTATGCCGTCAATTTGTTCAACACACATTTGAAAACAATCCTACACTACCGGGCGGGCTACCAATTAGTGCCACTGCACTAATAGGCAGCCCGTCCGCTGGGACGAAAGGCTCTCTTATTATTGTTACCGAATTAAAGTACGTGAATACACATCAGTTATATGGCGTTAACATAGAGCACCTTCAACCGCTCTACCTAGGCTTACTTTGGATAGGTCTTTAACATAGACACCATTGTATGAAGACAAAGAAAAAAAAAAGCCTGTTGCCATCAACCGAAACAAATCCGGACTCCGAGAGAGAAATTCTTGATGGAAAAACTCAATAACATTTCTCTTAATAACTTACTTCGCCGTTTTACATCACCGCCAGTTCGTTGTACTACTGGCCTATGACCTTGCTTAAAAACTACGGACCAAGGTTCTACGAAGCAAGAAAAAGCTGTTTCACAAAAGACGAGACATTTAATATCGTGTCCTACGTGTTCTGTTGTCTGCACGCTACAAGAACTCATGAACGGTACTGAAAGTGCCTGATTCAGGGCCGATTCAAATAAGATCACCATCCACACGCCAAAAAGAAGTCTAAAGTAAAAATAATAAGAACGTATTTACCATCCCCGCAATAGTCTTAAATTCTTGCATCGCCACGTGTTTCTTCATAACTCTGCCGGCACAGTTCTGGGAACAGGTGGCGGTGACAGACAGTGGTTTGTGTGGCAACGGCGTCATGAGGGCCGTGCCATGCTGCTCCACCGTGGCGATGCCTTCGCCACGGATGGCCACGTCAACTTGACAGCCTAGCGTGTTCATTATCACTAGGCCTGTTTGACGATGTCCTGGTACTTGGAGCGTTGATCGCTGAAAAACAACTGAAGTATCAATATCAGTAGCAGTTCTTAAAAAGCTAGCCATCACCAGCCTGAACTCATTTTATCTTTAATTTGTCATCTTTATAATAGATATCAAAACCGTGAAGATTAGCTTGTTCTATTTGACCTTCTTCCGTACTCAATTAAAGCAAAGTCATGCAAAATGATATCTCTATCTACAAGTTACGGTCGTAACATCATTCGAGAATGACGACTTAGTTAAACACACAGCCCGGTGACAAAATATCTACATTAGATTTTACCTTCCGGCCTGCGCCGAATCAAATCAAAAAAACCGAACGCATAAGTCAAATTCAAGAAACAAACCTCTATCCCTATTTGCAAGATGCCAGCAGAAACGAACGCCAGTGAAGCAAGCATGCCGCCAACGAACATCTTCTGCAGAGGCGGCATATCCGGCAGCAGTGGCCACGCTCCACCGGGGCACACGGGAATCATCAGCAGCACCATCGCCGGGTTCATGACTTGTAGCTGGTCCGGCATCAGGGTGATGCCGAACACCTCGCTTCGTAACCTTGACGCTTGGAAGGTCCAGCGGGAACCCTAGAATCAAGAAGCTTGTAAGACTATTTTAGGATGGCAAAAATAACTAATCGCCCACGCCAAAAGCTTAAATTGAAAGAGCCAATATTTTCAAGACAGGTGTTAATTTACACGGTGGTACGACATCCACGCCCAAACGCAAAGGAGATGGGAAAAACTCCATAGTTTCCTGGGCCCATAGCCTTATTTGTAACAGGATACAATATCAAGGCCTCACTGAAAATTTGGTGAAATTTGGCTATCCAGGAATAAAGTTATAAGAAGTATAGTAAAAGTGAGGTTGTATTATAACATTGTATTTTTTTATGTTTTTTACGAAATATTTTTGAACGGCTTCGGTTGTGTTATGGTTCTATGCATGGAGTGCTAGTAGAGAGCCTCCATGTGTAACGCGTCGAAGATCTGACACGTTTGGCACGCCCTGGACAGTCGCTGCAGTCGAAGACAACTCTCTACGTCCAATATCTATATAAGCACTTGTCACTTGATTTTCATACATATTCTAAGATTTTACCGATTGATTCGTTATCAATTACTAAGAATTCAGGCATGTATTTAATCGAGTATATAGTTTTATAACTTAATTTAACTTTTCTCGCTTCCTAGATAGAGACTGTATTTTGTAATTTACTGTATTTTGTAATTTCCTTTATAAAAATATAACGGTTTTTTTAATACACATTTCAACTAGTTAACTGCTGGGCCCAGGATTTGCCCTCTCCTTTCATCGCTAGTGAGTTTAGCTAAAATCTAGCAACATGAACTGAGTTCATGGGAACAGTCGTTGTCGTTGTCATTTCATGTCCTTACACAGTCAATACTTTTCGCTTTGATACCCAGTGTCCTGCGTTCGATACCCAGATCGAGCAAGTCACAATCCATTAGGACATTGTACCGTATTAGGACTTTCATTATCAAGAGCAGCCTTTGGACTTATGCACCATAAGCCCGCATGTTATCATATGAATTACTTAAGTATTACTTATTCAGATAAATTTTCTCCCAGTTATTTATATAGATATTTCATTGATATGCAAAAAACGAAATAGCACAAAAAGCATACTTATAGGCAACTACTTATCACCTTTGCGGTCTGTTAAGTTTGCTTCAAACTTTTTAACGAATGTAGTAGTGATATATCATGTTTAACATCTAAAAATCCTACTACGGTCTGCTTTTAATTAATTTCAATGTATTTCTGCCCAGAAAATGTGTTAACGGAAAACGTTCAGAACTAGTTAAAAAATGAAAGTTTACATAAGCAGCTTTACAAGTCGTAATGTTTAAGGTTTCGGTAATTAAAACGAAGCGAACTTACCAACTATATTAAGTACATTTTGCTGTTTTATGTTTAATTTTTCAGCAAAGGACGAGCCGCCACATTTACTGTATGTTAATTTTAAGAAATATATATTTATGTCATCGCCGTTGACTGTGAAGGTATGTTAAGAATGCAAGTACGGTAAGTCACTGGCCGCACGTTGTCTTTGGCAGACAAATCAATAAACTGGCCTCGTATTTTATTTTCATGCATGCCGCTGGCACGACTACATTATATTACATCCCACCATGCTCCTGTTTCGTCGAAGTATCGCCTTTACTAGGTTGGAGTAATATCTTCCCACCTCGGTCCGGGGACGATTCAGGAACTTCCAGGTGGACGAAGGAAGGTTAATTTTGTATATTTAGAAACGGTCTTTTTTGGCTTGATGAAAATCTTTATTGAACAGTTTATGACAACAGTATCGCTACGTCTGACGAAAGTAGTATAAGCATAAGCATAAGCATAATCAGCCTATTAATGTTCCCACTGCTGGGACGCAGGCCTCCTCTCTATGAGAGGGAATGGGCTATAAACCACCACGCGGGCCCAGTGTGGGTTGGTAGGTGTCACATGTCTTCGAATTTTTAGTTCTAGGGCATGCCAGTTTCCTCACGATGTTTTACTTTACCGTTTTGAGAGCAGTGGTGATGAAATAACTTACACAAAGTAATGCACCTAGCTGGGTTCGAACCCACGACTTACTGCTCGCAAGTCGGGGTCTCCACCACTGGGCCACCGCTGCTCTCCTACTGGGCCAGCGCTGCTACGAAAGTAGTATGTAGAGTCCAAACTTTATTTTTATTTTTTATTAACCCTTGTTCCTTAGGGAAAGTTGTCTAGTTTGACGGTCTAAATCACCACCTATATAAGAGTTATTGCGCTTGTTTATCTAGGTAATATACAGACCTCTGATTTTCCCTTTTCAGGAATACAGGTGTGAATAAGCGTTATTCTAATTCTTTATGCGGTGAGCAACGAGCTCACCCACTGACCCTCACCTTAATACAAAAATAGACAAACGTATCACGAACGTAGCACTGTTCACAGTGCCCACTTTTCACTTTAACAGGTTAACCTAGTTTAAAAATTTGTGTTTTATGATTAGCTGTTATATATTTAAGTTTAATATGAATGCATTAAACATGTAAGTAAGAATTTTGAGATGAAAGTTTCCGAGAATGCAGTTATATGACTAGCGGTTTGACAGGTATTTGTCCAGCAGTGGACTGCAGTTGACTGATGCTGATGACGTCTTATAAAAAGAAAAGGTAAACATCAAACCTGTTGATCGAACAGCGACCAGAAAATAGGGACGGGTAGGTACAGGTACAGGATGGAGAATACCACCTTCATGTCTGCGATCAACTTATCTCCGTACTTCTCGACGGCGTAGTCCAGCCAGTGCTCGCGCGGCCGCCCGTCTTTCTCCGGGTTATACTTGATGCGCTTGATAATCGCATACTAGAATAAAATACAGGGTATAAATAACACCGAAGTGCAAGATGATACCATGAATTCTCTAATTTTAAATCTGCTGTTTTAAAACTAAATATTTCGATGTCAGATTATTAAAAATTAAGTATAAAAGAGCAGATTTTTACACTCTGTTTAGAGTGGTTTCAGACCAGCGCAGGCCCGTCCAATATACGGCCCCCGGGGCACCTAGCGGCCCGCAAAGGTCTTTCATCCGGCCCGGAGCTATTTAAAACTTTATAAGACATCAATAAATATTGAAAAAACATTGTTTAAAAGTGTCCCTAAGTCAGTTATTCCCACGCTATATTTACCCACCCGCCACACCACACCTACCCGCGAATGCAGACCGCATCATCGCAGTCTAGTCCGGCGAAGTATGTTTTATTTAAATTTAGAGGTCAATTTGCATTTCTTTTGGCCCGCTACGATTACAAAAATACTAAAATTAACCCTCCATAAAATTATGTTGGACACCCCTGGACTAGCGTATAAGCTTGGATAGGTTAACAGTCTACACTTTACGCGCTTCTAAAAATCGAACGCGTACACGCAATAGACCGGTGTTCGCTTGAGGTGATCGGGTGAGCGGAGCCGACTCTCGCGGCACACGCTTATAGGAGCTTATAAGTGCGTCAACCGTCGTACGAATCACACGTGAAACAAAAGGCGCGAGTATACGCGCCTACAAGTGCTTCCAAAAAACGAGCTCATACGAACCGAAAATACGCTAATCTGAAACCACCATTAGGATTGAAGGTTGACAGGCACATACGGCCAATTGAAAATTTCGAATTTAATTTAGAAACGCAGGTGATGCCGCGTGCATGGCATACACAGCATGTGCATGCGTCCCTGACTACGTATGTGTGTGTGTCCCTGTGTGTGTGACACGTGGCCTACATAGGTAATCTTCAGCCCCGGAACTAGGGGGAAGCAAGCCGGGGCCCGTGCCCCGGGCGGCAAGTTCAAGCTTTAAGACGAATACACTACTCAGCATTATCGCAGCTTTGAGATTACTAACGGGCAGTATAGTAAAGTAATAAAATAAACAATTAATTAATCTCCGCGGTGCGCGTAGGCATAGACCGCGATTTCTCGCGCGGCGCGGGCGGCCGGTGCAGTGACACGCAAGTGAAACGCACTCACATTTGACGTCTATGTCCATCAGTGAGCGTGTTATGGCTGAAATGATGATGATGATGATAAAGGAAAAAATATTGTATTGTAATATTGTCAGGCGGGGGCAATTTTTCAGTTTTTGCCCCGCCTCGGAATTGTTTGTGTCGTTATTTGTTGTTGTCCATTATCAAATTCGCAATACACAAATTCACATACATATAATAGATATAATCTAACTAAAACCAGCACTGTATTTAATCTAAATAACAGATGCAACAGATCAAACTCCGCGCCAAAATGGAAAATAGTTGTGCCAATCTAACAACAAAACAAAATTGAATTTGGAACCATAAACAAATCATCCGTTTCCGATATTTTTTTGACTGAATGTATAATAACGTTAAAAGAAGATCAAACGATAAAATTACGCAAATTAAAAATATTTCAAGACAAAAAGCAACAATATAAGCTTCACAGAACAATAGTTTATTATAACATGATATGAAGAAAACAGATATCGAGCACGAAGTTAATTAATGCTATCACGTTTCTCCCTTTTCAGTGACAGAGAGCAGTACAAATAAATCTATTGTAGCACTGGAATGTTTACAAAACGACACAGTACCAACATCAATACAGATATAAAAGAATGTATTTCTATAAGTCAACCTTTGTTTTCTCAGAATAGCGATGGCGCAGGTTACTGATATAATACTGTATACATATACAGGCCCGGACAAGCCATATGAGCAAATCGGGAAAATGCCCGATGGGCCGGTGTGGCGGATTTTCGGTCGACATTCTTTTGCTATTTAAAAAAAAATATCGCAACACTTCGATTAACATAACTTCCTCTACCGTTAAGTGGAGGATCAGGATTTTTAAAAGTTTTTAATTTTCCTGCCTGATGTCACAGAATTAGTAAGTACGTAATAAATTGCAGAATCACTCTCAAGCTAAAATATTTTTAATGCTAAAAATGAGCCTCTGGGAAATCGTACTACCACAAGAATGATAAAAGAGTATGTTAAAATTTTCGAGCTCGCTACGCTCGCTCTTGGAACCTACTTTCTTTTGGATCTTTATATTGTCTATTATAAGTCGACCAAGTAACTCCAATAGGTCAAAACAATTCTAACCTGTCCAAAGTAAGGTGTCAAAACAATTTTGAGTTTCGTTTCGCTCGCTCTTGCAAGCTACTTTCTTTTGAATCTTGGCATTGTCTGCAAGTCGACCAAGTAACTCTCCTATAAAGGGTCGAAACAATTCAAACCTGTTCCCACTTTTCTTCCCCCCCCCCCCCCGCCCTCAAAAGCTGGCGACGCCCTTGTTCGACAGCGTCGCTATCCTTTTGGTTTCGAGTCTCTTTTTTATCAAATTTGCAGCCTAGCATTTCAGCCTAACATTCTATTTTAGATGTTTTCTTCAGTTGATTCAAAATTTGCATTAGTAGTTTTACTTTCTTATGAGAGTGGAAGGCCGACCGTCTGTAAAATGCCCGGGCCGGTTCCGGGTCCCAGTCCGGGCCTACCCCGTAGAGTGCGATAGAGACAGCCGCAGCTCAGACCGATTATATGATTATATCACAAAAATTTCTCCAGATCGACTTTTTGTATTCCCCTTGTTTCTCCTCGAAAACAGAGCCAATTAAATTATTATTGACGTTTAAATTTTAATAATAATAAATTTATTTGCTAGAATATTGTTGTTACATAGGTGATACACATAATTATGATGTCCATAATATTCTGCTGTTTCCAGCGTACATTACAGCGTACAAATATTTCAAAGAATTAAAATTAATATTAAACCATACAATGTCGAGAATAAGGAAAACGTTTACTGTTTGAAATACAATGTCAGGGGTTATTAATTACAATGTCAAAAATAGTTAAATACAATGTCAAGGGTTATTAATTATAATGTCAAGAATTATTCAACCCAACGATGAAAAAAAAAAATTCAATACAATGTAGCGGAGAATTGATGCTACGTAACCATGATAAGCATAAAGTGCTGCATTGATACCAGCTACGCGAGTTATTCGGTTTAAAACAAATACAAATGTTTGCAGCTTAGAGCATAATTTGTCAATGTGTACTTTCCAGTTGCAATATTTATCTAATGTTATCCCCAAAAAAGTAGCACTTTCAACCTCTTCTACAGGGTTATTTGCATATATAATATCTAATTGGTGACGTTTACTATTGTAAGTTTGGAACTGTATAAGTTTGGTTTTACTAAAATTGACATGTAGATTGTTGTTTAGCCATTCTATTATTTTATTGAACGTGTCATTAATCTCTTTTTCGTTTTTGGTGATATTGTTATCGGTGAGTTCAATATTAAGAGTTGTATCATCGGCGTACAGAATGCAAGAATATGGGGTTACGTTGGGCAAATCATTGATATATAGCGAGAACAAAAAGGGTCCTAATATACTGCCCTGGGGAACTCCACATGAGTTTTGACGATAGGCGGATCTATCTATTTTATTTTCTGATAAGGTATGCCTCGATATTTCTACGCATTGCTGGCGATTATTTAAATAAGATTCTATCCCCTGTAATAGCGTTTCCCCTAATACCATAATGATTCAGTTTGAAGAGAAGCAGTTTGTGATCTAGGAAGTCAAACGCTTTTGACATATCGAGAAAAATCGATGCTATTGGCCTATTCTCATTCAGACTAGAGGTAATCATTTTCACAAGAGAGAAACATGCAAGAGTTGTCGGTTTATTTTTTCTGAAACCGAACTGTTCCTCTATTAAAATTGAGTGTTTTATTATAAAGGAGTGCAGTTTA
The DNA here is from genome assembly GCA_963576755.1 of Noctua janthina. Classification (NCBI taxonomy): domain Eukaryota; kingdom Metazoa; phylum Arthropoda; class Insecta; order Lepidoptera; family Noctuidae; genus Noctua; species Noctua janthina. The sequence goes on along the minus strand of OY755050.1, from coordinate 12,518,688 downwards.
TCGTACATGATTCTTTCAAAAATCTTAATATTACGGGTATTAGAGTAATCGGTCGATAGTTATTCATGTCATTCTTATCTCCTTTTTTGAATAAAGGTTTGACTATCGAAAATTTTAGTATGACGGGGAATTAACCTTGAAATAATGATAAATAATATTGTGAGTGGATGAGATATATATTTAGAGCAACGTTTAAGAATTTTCAGAGTGTGTGAATAAACTCAACGAACTCAACCGGGTATGACGATATCGTCATACCCGGTTGAGTTCGTTGAGTTTATAGAATTAATAATTTTAAACACAGTATCTTCACTAGTTGCAGTAAAAAAAAATGGTATCCGATATGTCAGTGATGGTACGTTTGTAGTCAATATGTGTTTCAGAATTAGGGATGTTTGTCATGTTTATAAAAAAGTCATTAAATTTATTGGCAATTATATCGGCATTAGTGTATATGCACTGATCATCTATGATAGAGGTAATTTCAGCGTTATTTTCGATATCTGTACTATTCTTTTTAATAATGTCCCAGGCGGCTTTACATTTACTGTTCGATTGAAGAATATTACGAGTATTATCAATTTTCTGAGCATGTAATATACATCGTCTCAGTATTCTATTATAATTTTGGTAGTTCTTTAGGTTTTGATTTTTTTTTATTTGAATTAAATAGTCTATATTTTAGGTACATACTTCGTTTCCTGACACAACATCTTTTTATTCCTTTTGTTATCCATTTATTTTTGGAGGTTTGTTTGTAATTTTTACTTTGATTAAGGAAAAACAGATATTATAAAAAAAGGACAGTGTATCATGAAAGTGATTGAATGCTATATCAGTATCATCTGACTCGTGTATTTCTGAAAAGGAAAGACGATATGCATGACATAAACTTTTCTAAGTTGTGTTGACTCAAATCTCTTCTCTTTTGAAACCAAAATTGTTTTCTGCATCTTGCCGTATCCGCAGACGAATGGAAACAAATGGACTGAACGGTCTTATGATCAGATAATGCAAGGGTATGTATTTGAGGCTGAACATTAGGTATGTCGCTTGCGATGAGATCTAAACGTGATGATTTTCTTGTGGGTTTAATAATATGGTGAGAGAAGTTATAGTTCTGTAAGACACATTCTAATTCTTTATAATTATTGTTACGCTTTAATGCGTCAATGTTCCAATCTCCACATATTATTATTTTATTTTTATTTATTTTTGTTATTTTTAAAATATCCTCTAGGTTTTTTAAAAATAGACTTAAATTTGAATTTGGAGTACGGAAAAAACAGATAACAATGACATTAAGCGTGATAATTTCTATTGCACAATATTCGATATCATATATTAAAGGCTAACAAAGTTAGGGGTTAGTTTACATTCAAGGTCCTTTTTAACCATTATGCAGATTCCACCTCGCCGTTGGTGAGGTCTTGATAAAGATGAGACTACAGCTGTTTTGACATGGAAAGAAAAATTCTATTGCGAGCAGGGTTTGAACCTGCGACCTTCCGATTCAGTACACCGGATGTCTTAACCAATTAGACCATCGCACCCTGCTCACAGCTCTCAAATTTCTTTCCATGTCAAAACAGCTATAGTTCCCTACGCAGGGTTTGCGTATAAAAATATTAAAGATGAGACTAGTTTTATAGTATTAAGTTACTTTATTTATTTATTTATTTAACACTTCAAGCACAAAGTACAGAGGCGGACTTAATGTCATAGGCATTTTCTACCAGTCAACCTTTGGGTGATGCAGAGACAAACAGTGGTAGGTGTATCTATCTGCAAAAAAACACTTCTTTCTGATCCACTTTTTATAAAAGTTTCAGAAAAACATAGAATATCAATTAATGTACCGTTTGCATGCAGTTCTTGTAAAGTTATTTGTAATAAATAAGTTTTATTTAAGATACCGGCGATATTTTGATGAAACATTGTACATTTACGTTTAACATCTAAAAAAGTGGATTTACTAGCTTCATTAGGGTTTGGTGTAGGTGTAATAGCTTCGTTAGCTTTTAATGGCTGGTGGGTTTCTTTATTAGTACCTTAAAATAATATGGTATTGTTCCTTTTGTGATTACTATTTATTTATGAACTCGATGACGTGCGTGTGTGTTTTAATGTACAAGCTGTGTCTATACTTTTCTTTAAATTAATATTATCAATTTCTAAATTTATTTTAATACACAGTATTTCTTTGAGTGTGTAGTTATAATTATTATGACTATATATATTCTCAGTTGTTTCAATGAACTTACAGTTAGGAAAATTTAGCAAAAATAGTTTTATTTTTTGATTTAACAAATTAAAATATAAACAGGGATTATTAATAATATTTAGTATAAATACTTGGTTGTTTCTTAGTTTATAAAGGGTCGAAATCTACTCTGATAGAAATTTGTACGGGTTTTTGTCATTGGTTCCTATACCAAATATTACAATATCATCACTGTGCAAAGTTTTACATAATCGTCTATTTTATACAATATTTGTGTACTAATTGGCTTTGAACCTTCTGATACAGAATATACATTATTCCACTTATTGGCATCCCTCTGTAACTTTATTTGACTGGCTAAACCTCGTACTTGTTGGTCACCTAAAATAATATTTAAGATATTAATAATATTAGCCTCGACGACCATCTTTCGAGGCTCTCCTTAGGCGGTTGGATTAAGGGCCTGATTCAGAAGGCAGTACTCCTCGATACGGCTCGCATTGTGAGGAGGTTCCTGTCTCTGGAGCCCTAACCACCGGTAGCTTGGACCCTGCTCCCGATACCGGCGGACCACTATTTTTTATATTTTTAAATGTTTTTTTATATTGTTTTATATTAAAATATTAAAATATTCTATTATAAATGTATTTAATATGTATAAAAATAAATAAAGGAATTAATAATATTAATTATTATAATATTTTAAGAAAGAGATGTCTAGGTTCCTATCAATTTCTATTATGTTAAAAACATTTCGAATATGTCTGGTAGTCCTGTAATCATTGCTGTAAAAATAGGGAATTTTTTGTAAATTTTGGAGGGTCATATTTTCTTCACTTATTAGTTGCTGAAAAAAAGGAAATGACAGGGACGTGTCTACAGTAGACCTTGATTTTAAGAAAAAATATAATTGCTCTAGAGGCATTATTCAGTAAGAAAAAAGGGGAATACACTTGTATGGAGAAGCATGCAAGAAAGAAAGGGGCAGCCCCTGTTCTCTCTTAAGCTAGCAGATATGCGTACGTACACAGTGCATACTGACACTAGGCGATCTCACACATTGTTAATCAGGAAATAAGTAAGGTCAGGAGACCCTGGGGTCTCGGTATAAAAACCGGTTTGAATACAAAAGGCATCGACAATACAGTCCAGGGCCGTATGATCGATGCTTTTATTTTATTTCTTGTATTTTCTTTTTTTTATTAAAAGGTGATTAAAACTAATCGCCAGACCAAAGTCAATTTTGATTTCGGCTGGCTGAAATACGTCTTTTTTTAAAGCTATAACTTATTTGGGAAACTGGCTGTGCAAACTTCTATAAACAACTTAAAGTAACTGACTGAAAATTGGGAGCCGAAGAAGCAAATTTTCCGTTTTGGTCTCTTATAGATTCACAAATTACTCGTATAAAAATCTGACGGAACTTCAGAGTTGAAAAAGCAACTTTTAATGATGTCTATCCTACCTACCAGTATGTAGGTACCTGTTCAAGCTACGTTACATTTATAAATAAACTAGCGACCCGCCCCGGCTTCGCACGGGTGCAATATATACATACAAACCTTCCTCTTGAATCACTCTATCTATTGCTGAAAACTGCATTAAAATCCGTTGCCTAGTTTTAAAGATCCAAGCATACATAAGGACAGACAGACAGCGGGAAGCGACTTTGTTTTATACTAAGGAGGAAGCGAACCGTCAATATCGTAGAGTACTTGTAACAGGGCACTTACTACTTACGTTAATATCCTCAAATGCTCAAAATAATCTGGAGCAGGTTACTTATAAATCATAATCATGCAACGCAATATGTTTAGAATAATTAGAACTATCTCTCTATGTTGTAAGGATGGCACACGTACAAGAACGACAGAAAATGATTTCGCTTTCTGCATACAAATATCCTTTTATTTAACTTATACATTTTATTTAAAATAATACGACATGCACCGCCTTTATAGCGACACGCCACGACAACGCCTTTATAGTTCAACAATATTCATTCCATCCCCACCAATTTTGTTAGTATTCTTCATCAGTTTTTGCCAAGGAAACCACATTCACATTCTTCTTCATTAACATTCTTGCCCTTTAATGCATGAAATACAATTTTAATGAATCCTTGTCTGCTTACTAACAATGCATCATATTTTTTTGTTTTATTGGCATTCATTAAAAGCACGTAGGGTTATTTCCTGGCATTTTTAATAGTTTCGTAATTTATTAATCTCATAATAATAGATTAAATTATAATAGTAGATTAAAATGCCCAGGGAGCAAATAACTATTTTTCAATACACTTTCACGAAAACTGGTTTTCATAGCACTACGATTAAGTTCAACATGCAGTGTATTTCACACGTGTGGATTTTTGACATTTATCCGCACACTGTGGAAATAAAAATTTCACAGATAACTATACCCATACTAAGTCCCTATAGGTTCAATGACTATAGTCGGTGGTGATTGCTTTTTTTAATCTTGGCAAAGAGTTATGCGTCTTTTCGACAAAAATATTTTTTTAGTATTTGAATTGTGTTTATAAATAAAATGTCATAGATAAACATGTAAGCATGTTTATCTATGACATTTTATTAAAACAAATATCTATTTTTATGAACAAATTAATATTTATTTGTGTTCTAAATTGCAAATATTTTAATTTTCTATTTTTTATATTAGGCTGTTTAGCGGCATAATACCTTTGCTTCTTCTTCAATCTAGCGAAAGCAACGCGCGGAAAAAAAGCAAACTAAATCATAGTTTCGTAATAATTTCTGATAAAAATTAAATACTATCCGTTCTAATATTTTATTTCTTCGAAAGTGTATTAAAAACGTTGTTTAATAAGCGTGGGGATTTGTTACTGCAGTTCTCGGCTCTATAACAACTTCGCCTGCGGCACGGTTGTGTGAATTCCGCCTCGAATGCAATAACAGTCTCCCCACTTGTATCAAAATGTTCTATTAAAGGCGAGAGCGTTTCTATAGCAGAATCTTGACCGCAACGTGGGACTCAAAATACGTCTCTCGAGTGACTGCTCTCAGCTGAATCAGATGAACTCATTTAATACAAATCTCTGCTATACGGAAGTATAAACAAAACTCAACAACTCGAAAAAACAAATGAAGATCGGATCGCCGCTTCCCGCCTATTTTGTGTTTTTTTTTTTTATTCTGTGGCCGGCCAGCTGGCCAAAAATAATGGCTAAATAGCTATTTAGCCATTTTTTTCATTTTCATCATAGAAAATTGGTAAATATTTTGCCCAAATCTATGTTATTTTAAAGAAATAATTGAAACTAAATCATAATAAAGTTCATTAAGAAATTATTTTCTATAATTAATAAGTACCTAAGTTATAAGTTTATGTAATAAGTGTATGTTATTTCAATTTTACATCGCGTTGTAATTGAGTGGTTGTATACAAAGTTGGAACATGGTTCAATAGATGTGAAAATAGAACTAGTTTATTTTTTTAAATATGATAGCTGTCAGTTGAAAACGATTCTCCCCAGGGCTGAAAAGTATTACTTTCAACCCGCTCCTCAAGCAACTTCAGACCGACTTTCCGAGTATAAGTAATGAAATAAACTTTCATACCTAACTTAAACTTGATGATAAGCCGTCTACAAGTGCATAAACGATAACCTATAAACATCATAAACAGTTGCACAAAAATACACTCTAATAGTTATCACTAATACCCTCCCTGTTTAGTTGAATGGCCTGAAATATTACCGAAGAACATCAATCATGACAGATATTCTTTTTTTTATAGTCTATTGCAAAAAAAAACCTGTGAAAAGGATGTGCACAGCAGTGCGATGATTGATACGTCTTACTCAGAGGCTATTGGCGTGATGAATGAGCCCAAATATGGCCTCTTTTGAATCATAAGAAACATTTCTGTATCATCAATTACCTGTGAAAGAGAAACATAGTGCAGGCAACTGCCTGCGTTGTAATGGAACCTACTAAACGCATTATCGTGATAAATGTTACACCATTTAGAGATCTGCTTGCACTACCACTGTAATGAAAAAAGTATGTGGCAATAAATTTTGATGAAAAAGTATAAGGAGTCGTTTAAGTTATTTGGGGTCATGCTTTGCCGAAAATGTATGAGCAATGTCGGTGATATTAAAATACATATTCCAAGTAGATACTAACAACCACGCAAAAGTCACGGAAGACACGAATTTGCTGAGCTGTTACCTCGAAATCCAGCCTGAAACGAAAATTCATACCTCAACATCATACCTACAATCCGTGAAAATTTTGATCTAGTATTCACTTACATAAATACTAGATACTTGACTTGGTTGTTTCGCCGTAACAATAAGACAGCTTATTTCTTTTTTTTATAAATGTTTCTTATTACCTTGTTAAAAACGTCTGACATCATTAATGTTACTTAGACCACAAATGAATGATGAAAGTGCATCAATACTATGAAGCACGTGATAATAATTTATTATAATTCCCTAATAGGCACTGTTTCGTAATTACCTATTTCGAAGTTAAAGAAAACATAGGTACCTACATTCATATACCTACAGCACTTGCCTAGTTATCGATTTCTACTTATAGCTAATTAGCTATGCATTTAGAAAACTAATGAAGAAGATAATCAATAATTTATAAAAATAAATGCATTTATTAAGTCCAGTATCATTTTGTACATAATGACGTAATTGTGAATGCATGTTCTTTCATTTAATGGGTATCAAATTGGCAGCGGCTGATTATTATTTTCGACAGACGCGCGTGTGTGTACTCGACACACAAGCGCGTCTGTCGAAAATAAAATGCGAAACATTGCACATTTATTTTGTACCTATCGATACTGCCGCGCGTTTAATTGCTCAATGGGAAACAAGGCGCTCGGAAACCTGTTGAAATTTTTAACGTCTTACGGTCATTGACCCTAAACCGAAATCGATTTAGAATAAAGTTACACTTTACCGGTTTATGCGGAAAACCGTTTTTTCATGAATTTTGGTTTTGATAGAGGAAATTAACCGGTTAAAACCAAGTTTGACAGGGTCCGGCCCCCGCCACCCTTGCTCGCACGGTCTGGCCGACCCACGGTTTCTACCCGCACCATTTAAGTTCTCCGGTTGTATTTGTCGTCCTCAGATCAAACATTTTTTTTTCATAATATTTTCTGGGGTAATATCACTATAACTTGTTCGGTGTGTTAAAAAAGTAGATGAAAAAAATTTACGAATTACGGAATTAGCCGGTTAATTTGGGTGTCAAAACCGTTTGTAACGTTTATCATTTGGGTTACATAAAAACAGTACACTTGTTTAACCAGTAAATGAAGGAATGATATGTATATTTACCGGTATCTAATCGAAATTAACCGCTCTTTTTAAATCGGTTCCGAACTCCCGAGCCCTGATTTTTACGGTGTCCCCTATATTAAAAACGCCAACCAAGCGAATATTACTGTGAAAACCCAAAGCATTTGTTATAAATAAATTCATTTACAATTTGAGATTACGGTGTCATGCATTTATTATGGTAATTTTAGAAATTGTATCCGCTTAGAGAGTTTAGTTAATAGGTAATAAATCTAATATCAATACTAATATTATAAAGATGTAAAATTTGTTTGCATGCAGGGGGTTTTCTTCGGAACTACTGCTCCGATTCCGTTTCAATAACGGGAAGTTACATTATCCCCGAGTGCTATAGGCATTGCATGAAATCGTTCCCGTGGGTTAATTACCGTACGTAACGAGAACGATGCCGCCAGCAAAAGCTGCTTATCAATAATTATGGTAAGGGGGCGCAGAGGGCTTTTCAGCAAGCATATTCAGCATGAAAACCGGATAGCTACGTAGCGTGTTGAGAGAACTCCGATACTGTAATGAATCCATATTTGAAACTTTTCAAATACTATTTTGACGGTTGGGCCCTGCGGACAGGGGCACACTTTCAGATGCCCACGACATCATCTTCAAGTTTTGTTTGTTTATTTCGTTTTAATTTAGGCCCAATCTGACTGACTTATCTACCATTAACGAAGAAATGAAAATTTCCCAAATCAGTCATGTTTTTTAACTAACAACTTTCCAATATAAATTAGTCAAATAAAGATAATGATTGTTTATGATTAGTCTTGCATATTAATTCAGATCAAATTTTACGAGAAGACTACTAGAGTACGAATGAAAAAGTCATGCTGCGCCGACCCCTAATATATTGAGATTAGAAATGGAAAATGAAACGATGATGTTCACTAAGGATGGCACCTACCGGGCAAATTTTGCAAAGCATAATCAGCCTATATCGTTCCCACTGCTGGGACATAGACCTTCTCTCTATGAGAGGGGATGGGCTGTAATCCACCACGCTGGCCCAGTGCGGGTTGAAAATTAAAATTAAATGATAAAATCTCAAAGCCCTTGTCAAAAAGAACAGCCAAACTTTTTCAATCCGTATTATTTTCCCGATATCCTGGATTCAATGTAAGGCTTTTAAGGCGCCTTAGTGGCACCCTCCATCAATTACCTGGTCTGTCTGAGCCGAACTTACCCAAGTACAAGATATAAACTTCAGCGTCACATTGTCACGGGGCTGCTTTATCCTGTACGACGGCTTGCCTGCCACGAATATCACTGGAATTAATAATCTAGTGTCATATCTCTAGCTCCGTTACACACATTTATATGTAATTAATTTAAATTTCCTTATCCCAAACTAGTCTTCAAGGAAACTACCTTCATATTTTGACGAACCGCATTAGTTTCTCTTCAACGCTGCTAAGAAATGGTTGTGAAATATTTACAAGTATTAATTAGACAAACAAACACCTTGTCTGGGCCTGCGTAGTGCCTTGCGGCCGCTAATTCTCTGAGTATGCAATTAGATGATGTTTTCCTCCTTCTTAAACCTGGGCTTGTACAGTCGCAAGCTCTTTTAAGTCTACACGTAGCAACTTTTAAAAGTGATTTTCTTCTACTGCATTGATTGTCATTTTATGTTGTTACGAACATAGTTCTTTAAAACCCGCTCTATAGATCTTATCTCAAAGATACATTCGATATTCCACGAAAATCGCTTTTGGATTCTACTAAGTGTATGCATATTAGTGGTCATGACTGTCCATGTTACTGTATAGCCGAGTGCAATTAGACCAAAAAATACCAAATTGGCGTTTAATGAATGCACACAGGTCCCATTATTACGTCACAATATAAATTCTGCGAACTTCAAGTTATTCATAAACGAAAAAAAAATATTCGAAAGGAAATAAAAAAAAAAATTGCTAGAGGAGATTTTTTTTAACTTCTCCACAACTCTAGGAACTCAATAAAAAAGCCCCATGAAAATCCGACCACTATCAACTTCTTTCCACCTTATAGTCTAATTGTACTCGACTATTATTCACTGAGCTTCTATTCTCTTCTCTTCTCTGTTATTTAGCTTATTTCGGTAACAGTCTAATTTAACTTAACAAACAAGGTCTCACCGATAGAGATGAGCACGAGCAGAGCTGGGAAGCCGAACCCCAGCGCGTAACAGGCGTCGTCACCGAAACACATGACACTCCTGCGCAGCGCCGGCGTCACCACCATGCCCATGAACCCCCCTAGGTTCACCGTGCAATAGAACGTCGAGAAGAACTTCTGGAGTAACTGGTTCTCTTCGGGGAGACGGAACTGGAACAGAGCCATTTTAAAATCAGACGTTAAGAAGATAAGAGGCCACCTTTAGACAGATAAGGTTTTAGTAATTACACTCCTTTGCATCGGAGAATTCGGCAATAAAAACACGAGCTATGCTTAATATCGACGAACGAGTTAAAAAGCTCATGTCTCAGGTTAGTGCAAACCAAGTGTAGATTTTTGATAAAAGATACCTGATAATATGGTGCATGCATGAAACTTACTTTAAATTACAGAGAATTTTAACATCGTATGAAATAAAATCTTAAACGATCAACAACGTTCGTTCGTTTTCGTATGAAATAAGCAGTACCTTTGTGCTCTTCTATCTTAATGTAATGTCTTGTTAAGTATTTTGTGTGTACATAAATAAATAAATAACGTTATTAAAAAACTTAACATTTAAAAAACCTCGAATTTGGAAGTAAATTCAATTCGCGCTTGTTTTACTTTTGCTTGTGTTCTCGCTTTTGTTTTTTATCTGTCAAATCGAAATGATAAAAAGCGGCCATTGTCGTCTTTCACCATCATTATTGAATTACTATCATGTCGCTAACACCAGAAGAATGTACACGAATCGTCACTATGTTAGAAGAAGGCAGAAGTCAGCGAAGTATAGAAAGAACAATAAGCGTGTCACTTTCTACAGTGCAGCGAGTCACCCTATGTTTCCGAGAAACTGAGCAGAACCATAAAAGACCAGGAACCGGGAGACCGAGATAAACTACGGCTCGAGATGATCGATTTATTGTTACGACGATGCTCCGAAATCGGCACCTCACGGCTGTTAAAGTAACATATCAACTTCAGGAGACCCATAGCAACGACAGGAACTAGCGGAGTGTTAGGCGGCGGGTCTTTGAAGCTAATTTGACCCTACATCGACCCGTTAATGGTCTAAAACTTGAAGGGGAACATCAGGTAGCAAGAATCCGTTACGCCCGCGAACACGCACAATGGGGAGACAAAGAAAGGGCAAGAGTTATGTTTTCTGACAAATCCAGATTTATGCTGTATGCACATGATGGGCAGCGAAGAGTACCGACGGCTAGGGAAACGTTTAATTCCAACTTGTTTTGAGAAAATTTTAATATTTATCTACGTATAGCTGCCAATGTAGTAAATATTTTTGGAGTTTCCAAATCACAAAACAAAAAACGAAATTCCGAAATGGCATGTCTGGTAAAACCATTCTATCAAGTTATTTCATAGCAACCATTTAGGTAAAGTCCACTCGTAGCGCTCTGCTACGAAATGAATATAGAAGTCTACGCCGTAGACGTAAACTTGAACAACGAGACGACTTTACGAGATCTGAAATGATAGTGATTATACAATTCAATTATATCCGGCTTTTTCATCTAATTTAGTAAATGTAGGTATTGGTCTAGCATGATTATAATCGAACGTGCTCTAAGCACAGAGCAAAACGATCGACGACACGAAGATTGCTAAGTGTACAGACAATTAAAACGCACCTGGTCTCCTCCAAACGCTGCTACACAGGGCTTGATTCCACCAGTACCAGTAGCTATTAGCAGCAGCCCAATCATTGAAGTAGTTCTGTAAATTTAAAATGACATCAACAACACAACTCTTTTGTCCGAACCACAGATATATACTTTAAAATCTAAGTACTGCTTTTAATCTTATATGTCCGCAAAAACTTTTGTTGACAGAAGAATAGAAACTTTTCTTTTCCACATGTCTAACATCGCCATGCTTAAGACGATAGAAATCTTTCTACAATCTGTCATTTTGTCGATTCTTCCGCCGTCAAAAACCGTTTCCACGTTGCTCATGCTACGTGGGCTGGACGACCCACGTTTTCTACCCGCACCATTTAAGTTCTCCGGTTGTATTTGACGTCCTCAGATCAAACATTTTTTTTTCATAATATTTTCTGGGGTAATGTCACTATAACTTGTTCGGTGTGTTAAAAAAGTAGATGAAAAAAATTTACGAATTACGGAATTAGCCGGTTAATTTGGGTGTCAAAACCGTTTGTAACGTTTATCATTTGGGTTACATAAAAACAGTATACTTGTTTAACCAGTAAATGAACGAATGATATGTATATTTACCGGTATCTAATCGAAATTAACCGCTCTTTTTAAATCGGTTCCGAACTCCCGAGCCCTGATTTTCACGGTATCAACTATATTAAAAACGCCAACCAAGCGAATATCACAGTGAATACCCAAAGCATTTGTTTCAAATTAATCCATTTACAATTTGAGATAACGGTGTCATGCATTTATTAAGATAATTTTAGAGATTGTACCCGCTTAGAGAGTTTAGTTAATAGGTAATAAATCTAATATCAAAACTAATATTATAAAGAGGTAAAATTTGTTTGCATGCAGGGGGTTTTCTTCGGAATCAAAGTACTGCTATTAATCTTAGCAAAAACCGAGGGCTCTTCAAAATTAGAAGCGACTTCCAAATCGATCCAAATTTAACAAAAACTAGCAAGTCTTTTCTTATAAACAGAATACGTTTTTATAACAAGTTTCCAATGAATGTCAGTTATAGAACTGACCGATATAAAGTTCAAAAACTACATCAAACGTGTCCTTATTAAAAAAAAAAACATATTACAAAATCAAGGTAGGTTAGTTCCTTTTGTGAATGTAGCTTCCCTGGTAGCTCATAAACGACACAAATATTTGGATGTCTGTAACTATTCTCAATCTCATTTTTCTTTACCTTTTAATCAGATTTCAGAATAGTTACAGCACTGATGACAATATTTGTCTCCCATGTATAGTTTAGTCTTTTAATAATATTATCTTATTTATCTTTTCCTTAATGGATTATTTTTTACTGATTGTTTGTGAATGTGTGAACAGTGCAGGCCTTGTAGATTCCTATTTAGATACTTGTTAACTTTTTTTAACTTTGTATCCTATTTTACGTTTTTTGGGTAGTAAGCAACGACATATTGTCGGGCCTATGCTGTTCCCCCATATTTAAGTACTAATGCTGTATCATGATAATATTGTAAAACCACATCATTTTAAAAGAGTAACCATGGCGTTTCTTGCCAGTTCTTCTTCATAAGAAACGTCCAACCCGAACCGTGCACCTTTTTCTCGACGTTTTATACGTGCCCATGTTGGCTTATGTGTAATAAAATATTTTGATTTTTGATTTTGAATGTAACGGTTTGTGCCCGCGCGAATTCGTGAAACATGTTAATTTTTTTATGTAATCACCTGGAATGAAAAGTAGCCTAGATGTCTTTTTCCAGGTCCAAGACTAAAGTATCTATGAAGTTTTATAAAGATCGGTTCAGTGGTGAAAAATAGCAAGGTGATAAACGACAAAACGACTTCGGAACTAGGTCCCTATAAATTAGTGTGAATGAGGTAAACCCAAAATTGATGTTTGGACATCGGTATCGAATCTAATCACTAGCGATCACAGCCTCAGGCGTATGCTCTCCCTTGCCACCAGGATGCGAAAACTTACGAAAATACTAAAATTAACAGACACGCTAAAGCCATACTTCCACTATTTCGTTGCAGCTTTTACTTCACCGTCAACTTTTGCGTTAAGTCGAAGTATGATGAAAAATAAAACAAGAGTCTCAAGTTTCAAAGAGTATTTATAATCTCAGGTCTAGTTCATACCGCCACCGCTGCGCGCCGGTAGCGGCTAGGAGTGAAGTTTCATCAAACTTACCTCAAGGAGCACTCTTCAGACTACTTTCAGATAAATTTCCCACCGATTGTTTGTTTTAGTTAGGCAGCTACATAAAGTATACAATGTGGTAGTTATCAGTTAAACACGTACGTACATACTCAAGTATTCGCGTCACGTTATCGTCGTTATATTAGCCCCTGTTATTATTATTAGCTTCATAAAGATATGTGGTCATTGGTACATTTTAGGTGCGAATGTTTTTGGGATTATTAGTAGGTACGTAGGCGTTGTTAAGTGTTATAAACCTACTATGGCGCAGCCCAAGAACAGGGTAATGGTTGGAGAGACTTAGGGATTTATTTGTTTTAGTATATAATATTTAGCTAGAAAAGTATTTTGCATATTTGAGACCTTTATCTCAACAAACAGTTGTAGACCAGTGACCTAATTGTTACTGGCGCACAGGAGAATGATGCTGTGTATTCATTGCCATATCTTTTCTCTTACTCAGACCTCTGTATTTAATATTTTAATCCCACTGACTGACGATAGCCTCTTTTGGTGCTGCTTAAAGCAACAGTGTTACGGTAATATCAGTTATCAGATCATTAGTCGTAGGTACGATTCCAACAGCAACCGCTGAGTCCACGTGTTTCAAGATGATGTGGCAATACGCTTGTGTGGAAGAAACCTATCCACTTGAACTCCTCTTTAATGTTTACTACTTAGAAAAATGGATTGTATTTGCACAAAGAAGTAGTAACAATTCTCGTTATTATAGGTACTTACGTGGGCGGCAACATGAGCGGAGGTATCGCAGCGCAACAAGTCAGAATAGTCCCCATTAGATATATTATTGAAAAATATAATATTACTCTGAAAAATTACCAATTTTGTTAATTGCTATTGAATAAAACATCGTTTCCGAACCTATGTGTGCGTTTCGATGGCGCGACTGCGGCGATTTAAAGCGATTTTGTAAAAAAATGTAAAAGTTGATTCCCAAAACCATAAATTTGTCAAAGATATAGCTAAAAAGTTATAAGGGTTTGAACGTAGCCGCGCCTTTGAAACGCGCAGAACCGCGCGGCCACGGAGATGCGTTGCAGAGAGTCTTAGTGTAAGTAAACAATCTGTAATATATGTGATTTTAAAGAAATAAATATAAGTTTTAGTATCTATCGTTTCATTTTAATTTAATTTAGAATCTTTGGGATATCATTTCTAATAGAATAGGTGGAAAGTTTACTGTAAAAAATAAGCCATAGTCACAATATCGAAATATTCAAAACGTATTGAAGGTTTTATACAGGGTGTTAGTGTAAACATAGTTATCCTTGAAACCAGTGGTTTGGTTTCACTTAGAGAACGTAAAATCAATGAAAAGAGCAACCTTTTTTTTTTAAAAAAATCTACTATTTCCCACAAGATCATTTCACCCTAATGCGCGCTAACAGCTGACCGGGCGGCGGCGGCGGTCACACGCGGTCATACGCTACGCGCGTGCAACGAACGATGTCTCATGACCTCAGTCAGTCAGCTGTCGCGCTAGCGAGCGCACGTAACTCGTCATAGGGTCGCGCGCCGCTCCACTTGTTTCTCGCGCTTAAATTGTGTGTTCTTATCTGTCTCACAATCTAACACAATTGAACAGTGGACCAAAGTGGTACGGCTTTACGCCATCGCGAGTGATAACCTTGAGAGCAGCGGTGGCCCAGTGGTAGAGACCCCGACTTACGAGGAGTAAGTCGTGGGTTCGAACCCAGCCAGGCGCATTACTTTGTGTAAGTTATTTCATCACCACTGCTCTCAAAACGGTGAAGGAAAACATCGTGAGGAAACCGGCATGTCCTAGAACCAAAAATTCGAAGACATGTGACATCTACCAACCCGCACTGGGCCCGCGTGGTGGATTATAGCCCATTCCCTCTCATAGAGAGGAGGCCTGCGTCCCAGCAGTGGGAACATTAATAGGCTGATTATGCTTATGCTATGCTATGAGTGATAACCTGAACGACGCTCGTAGGATGTATGCAGAAGTTAGATTCTCGAGTGCGAACCAACCTACGAAAACTAGCGGAGGCATGTGTGGCGGTAAATGAATTTTGAACAGTTGTTGAGATTAATTTAGGTAAGTAGAGATATTCAATCAGTGTAAATTTAATCGGTGATTACAGATTTTTAACTGTACATAAAATTGTCATGAACTTTTTAAATGCTCCAAAAATACCTACCCAATGGTTGGATTACTTTTTCATTTTCTTTGTAGTCAAATCAAATTTACATTTAGACTCGTCTCGCAACACCTAAGGTAGGTATTTTTTCCTGTCCTAAGCCAGAAAAAGTATGAAGGAAAAGTTGCATCACAGGTTAAGTTACGAGTATTTAGTAGTTAGGGGCGCATACCATGAATTCGCGGACGGTGTGGGATAATTTATTGTTATTTATTTTTAAAGTAAATTACTTATTCTGTTTTTTTTAACTCGGTCCTATATTTTTTTTATTTGGTACCTGTGGTTTAAGTGACAACAGTGTTTACCCTTGCACCAGTTTTAAGAAAAAGAAATTTTTTTGCCTATTATCGGTAGTTCTACATATTAATAGGTGTTGTTTTGTTTACATAAAAAATCTAGCTAATACTTAATTTATTCGATAGATAATCACGACTTATTTCTACGCGATACCGTACTACAGTTCCTGAAATATAAACCTTAGATTTTTGTTGTATTTTTACAAATTTTGACAAATTCAAATCTGTGTTTTACAAAAAACTTCAGACGTCTGCGATGGTTTTTCAGCGAGATATCGGCGATAACGAGTTTTTCACCGTTTCAATGGCGCGGCCATGTGGTTTTAGTCGTACAGCTCCTAAAATATAAACCTAGGATGTTTTTCAATATTTAAAAAAAATAATTACAAATCCAATCTATTATTTACCTAAAATTTCAGGTCTCTGCAACGTTTAGTTTTAAAGATCTCAGGGTCCGTGCGGTTCTCCGCGTTTCAAAGACGCGGCCACGTTCAAATCCTTATAACTTTTAACGGGTAGTATTTAAACGAGCGAAAATAAATCTAAATTAAAGGTGTCAAAAATATTGAAAATGGGCTACTGAAATACTAAGTGAGCGACAAACAGTGGGCGAATACAAATGTTTAAAACAGTTTGAAAATACAAATTTGAGTTACTAGTTGTTCAATACGACCACTAGATTGTAGATAAGGCGTAGTCGACGTAGCTCCGTTGCGCGGGCTTCTATTTATGTTTGCAGGGTTTAAAGTAACCTTCGAACCTAACCTGTCCGAGTCGGGGTGCCACAAGTCTCTCTCAAACAACAAAGCTAAGCTAGTCTCTCTCAGCCTTCGCTCGCTCTTGCTTCCTATATTCTCCTTGCCGCAATAACCGGATAAATAGTTACTTACTTGATACAATAGTCGCCCATTCAGAATATAATATAAATTTTTATTTGCCCGATTTATAATTTCTCCTTTTTAACCATAACTTTGATGGTTTTGAAGGTTTTCTATTTTGACGAAGAAAATATTCACTATTCGAGACAGTTTCCCAAAAAATTATAGACTTTTTTGCATAACTCGAAAACTAGCGAGAATCGCGGAACATAAATACATGGGGTATTTTCGGACAACCCTGGGCATGAGTAATCATTTTTTTATGACGTCTATATTCGGACGACACAGTAAGCAGTCGGATAAACGTTCGAGAAAAGGTCGCCCCGCGTAGCTCGAACTGTGCCAAGCGGGTCCAGACATGATTTTGCGGCAACGGACTTTGCACGCGCAGAATGAAAGCAGATGAGAAGAAGAATATGTGTGAGTGGTAATAACTTCGGATCAGCTTTGTTGTCCCACAAATACCGCTGAATTAAAATGTGCCGAGCCATATAAGTATATTCGTAACATCCCTTATCAGTCAACTAAGTCGTCGCTGGCACTCCCATGGACCTAACGGGTGAAAGCAAAAGACGCACGGACGTGTACCTTAAGTTAGGTACCTACTACCTAATTTTCGCGCAGTTGGCAATTACCCAAAAAGTTCCAAGTATAGTAGGAAACTTTTCCAGTAAGATCTATAGCGGTTCAGATATCTGCCCTTACTGCTCCGTCTCAAAACCCAATCAGTACTTATTAAAAATAATGTCAACATACATAAATAACGTACGTTGCCCGTGACTGCAGGCCTCTGGAGGACATCTTTCTCATCTATAGGTACTCGTATATCTTTATAAGCTTTCAATAAAGACGTATGGAAGAAAAGAACGTGCCGTACTGCCCCCTCCAAATAATACGGGATCAGGTTAGGAGGATGATTATGAAAAAATATTTAATAATACAATACTTGTATCTTCCAATAAAGTTGTCGGCCAGTATAGCACCCATCAGCGGCATAGTGTAGCACATCATGATGAATATGTGATACACCACAGTGGCAGCGTTCTCATGGAGGCACAACACGTTCCTTAGATATAGCGACAGTATAGCTGCAAAGAAAGTCGAATTAAGTGAACAGATTGAAAGCGGTTCATCGCAAAGTCCAACTGCTGAGCTTGGAATTCTAGGTGCGATCCCCGGGTCGAATAAACGCAGGTAACTATTGGCTTAGTCCAGCAGAGAATTCTCAGCAAATGCCCCGGCCTGAAATTTGGCAATCAATCATCATCTGTCTGTAAACTTAGTCTACTCCTTGATGTAGGTATCTCCAGTAGGACGCCATACAGCTCGACACTCGGCTAGACTCATCCAGTTGCTACAAGCCGCTCATCGAAGATCGAGAAGGGGGCATACATACTATCTTGATTGCTCTACGGTGACTAGTTTAAACGGGATGGGTTTTAACTAGGAGTTCTACCCATCAACCTGAATTAAAACATGCATTCCACATGCTGTGAGATTTCTGTAGGTATATACTTATGAATTCCTTGTTTTAGTAGCTACTTTGGTAGTAAAATCCATGTGAAGCGGTAAGACCTTACTCTCAAACGTCTTAGCTCGTTACCTACATAATTAATCGTTTAGAATGAGGATTGTCGTGGAAAGTTTAAATTCGCGGAATATGGCAATCCTTCGTCGGCACGCTCAACCGCTCAGACAGCCTGTTCTATGGCTCTTCTGAACCCACTCATGACAACCGGCGAAGCGTTGAGAAACCTACGTTAATAAGCTTGAATCAGTACCTACTTCTCAGTCCACAGAAGGAAAATCTTTCACAAAATTCTGTCGCTATGATACAAAATATCGATGTAGGGTGACTATTAATCATTCTTAGAGACTTAACAATAAAGTACTTTAAAAAATACTAAGATAAGAAAATTATAGATCCTTGCTAAAAATCCTTAAAATAGACAATTTGACTTATAATGTCAGTGTATTCTAATCACTATCATATGCTATGTACACACGCAGTGACTTTGGTCGCGACACTCGCGACAGCTGGCAACTGGCAAAAATTCAAAAACTCAGGTCCACAGGTGTCCCACAGTCCGAACACAGATTTGGACATCGCAAGCGTTGTAAAAATCTGTTTAAAAACTACTGTAGGACTCGGGTGTGGACTGGTGTGGACAATTAAATTTTAAAAACTTAAGCAAGTCGCATCGTGTGTTCCAAGCTTTACTTTCAATTTTTCAAGTTGTTAGTTTTTTTAAAGACATATTTCGCAGGTATTATTGTGGGCTCTACGTAAAAATATCAAAGACATGTAACGTCCACCAACCCGCACTAGACCAAGGCACAAGGAGCGTCCAAAAAGTAGGAACGTTATAGCCTGATTATGACTATTTTTAGTCTAAAGACATTCCACCTCTTTACTGACCTCAGCAGTTACTCTTTATTCTGTGTGCAAATCCATGCATGTATGGATGTCTTCCCGTGATGTGGTAACTGGCCCAGCCATAAACATGCGCTCAATACTCCTACTAATCGGGGCCTGAAAGCCTGAATGGCCATAAACCCATACATGATCAGGAATAACGAAGGATCCCCTGGCCAGCAGCAGTGTTTTAATAAATGTTGATATTATAAATTATGTTTATTTTGCAAAAAGGGTTTTAGAGGAAGATCCCGTGACCGCCAGATCTCCGTGATTTTATAAAAGCTAAAACTTTTTATGTGAAATTAGTATCTTACTATTTTACTATGGTACAATTGGATATTATGAATAGTCGGTCGTGGTGGCTTTGGTAGATATCACAAAACCGCTAAGTTACATCATACTTAATAAAGCGTGATTTTCTGATATTACTTGAGGACTAGTACTATGATGATACTCAACTGCCAAACACTTTGTCTGGTGGATAACACCCGCCAGACACCTTTAAAATATGTTAAATTGTATGTAAACTTACGTTATTTTATTGAATCTGAATATTATACATATATGTTACTTGGGCAACTATTTTTTTTACTTGGTAGGTTGTAGGTAGGATAAAGTGCATTGCAATGCATGAAGGGCACAACTAGTAAATAAATAAATAACATAGAATAGAAGACATCGAGTGATGTTGCGACACCTATTCGACGACCTGAGGACTACCCAGAAGACTATTCATGATGGAAGAACCGTGAATCTAGCTGACTTCTACGGGTCCGTTGATAACTAAATAGTGCAAAGGTGCTTTCCTAGATGTCGCTCACAGCTACTTTCTTCGGCGTCACAATTTTGTCCGTTTGATTTTGACGAGATGACTAACAATTCTGCGTTCTTTTTACTTTATAAAGGGTGTAAATAGACCCTTCACGTAGCTGAAAGGTACTTGTTCTTCCTGTCATTGCGTTTTTTTTTTGTTTTGGACCATACCTGGGAACGGAGATATTGAAGCCTAAACTGGTGTCAGTTTTTATGCCACTCATGTGCCACTGGCTTGACTTATCTGTGACAGTAGATACCAGTGTTAAATAATTAGAGAATAATTATGATGCTCTGTGAGTATACTATACCTATTAGTAGTCTATGGAGTTTACCATACGGCCATACGGGTGTCACCAACTCACCAGTATTATATTGATGCTCTGTGCGTGTCACGCAGCCGTCACTCAAGACATCATATTCGTGTGCGTTACGATTGCTCCGCCAAGTTATCAAAACAGAAAAAAACTTCGCCAAAAAATTTGTCAAAATCGAAGGGTAGAAACCAAAAATTTGTCAAAGTAGTAATAAAGAAGTTAGAAGGGTTTTAAGTTGGCCGCGCGAACGTAACGTGGAGATCTCAGCAACTACTTGGTTTAGAGATCTAATTCTTTTTGTCAATTGAAGACTGAATTTGTCAAAAATTGTCGAAAAAAGAATTATAAGCTCTGAATCAATATCTTACGAAATGTTCACCTTGGAAGTTATGGCCGCGCAATTCTCCACTTGTTGTTTCTTTATTGTTAATTATTTCTTTAAAAATAAGACTTCATCCAGTAAAACTATTACAAGAAGAAAGGTCTTAATTTGTCAAAACTAACGAAAGCATTAAATACTACTAAAGTTTTGTTAAACAGACGAAATAAGTCCAAAACAAAAAGTACGTGGCCGCGCGATCGAAACGTTACTTTGTATGCTGATATCTCATTATCTATAATTGCTAGGATTTCGGTGTGAACATCCATTTATTCGGCAAATTTACCTCATTAGAATGACATATCATTTTACCCTCGGAACAGTTTTAAACGCGTGTAATCTTAAAAATTATGTTATCTCATACAATGTTCCAGCAGGGTAACCATAATTTAGATTTGATTTGGGAATACCTCTAACTGGAGACCAGCAATTATATTGGACAACATTCTAACTCAATCTGCAAAATGTATTATCATTAAATAAAAACCTTGTATATTTCAATAATGGGCTTTGTCCAAAAATCTAACAATTTTTTAGTCATTTGTGGTACATTATTAAATAAATAAAAATAAAAAATACTAACAACTAACTATAAAAGGGCATCGAAAAACGCTGTCAGCTGGTAATGTGCCCAAGAGACTGGCGGCGTTGCCACGTTGTATGGCAACGCTTAGCCTCGGGCCAAGGTAAAAGCCAGCCCTTGGGTCACGGGAAGCGTCAACTAGGCGTTTCGAAATTTCCTTGAACATGCCATGAGCACTCGGACCGAGTTTCAACCCCAAACGGCTCGAAAATATAGTTTCCACAAAGGTTTCTATATTTACGCCGCTTGAGGTTCTCTGTAGCCGCAGCGGCAGCGCCTGCATTGCATGATGAGCTTGGAAGATGTGATGGTGCAAGAGTATCAGCGCACGCAGAACAAAAGAAAAAAGAAAATAAGTTTTAAGGTTGATGACGTCATCAAGATTCCTTTGCTCATTCAACGATTTTAATTGTACGTAAGTAACTCTATTGAGAGTTGGTTTTATTAATGGCACTCACATGAAGCTAAAGGCTCGTTCAAACGCGAAATTATTTATTTATTTTAATATTACTTATTCATCACAGCTTGCAAAATTTAAAAAAAAATTGAAAGATTTATTAAGTAATATTATATTCGCCATTTTGAGGTATTCCCAAATCAAATCTAAATTATGGTTACCCTGCTGGAACATTATATGAGATAACATAATTTTTAAGATTACACGCTTTGAAAACTGTTCCAAAGGTAAAACGATATGTTATTCTAATGAGGTTAATTTGCCGAATAAATGGATGTTCAGACCGAAATCCTAGCAATTATAGATAATGAGATATCAGCGTGCAAAGTAACGTTTCGATGGCGGGGCCACGTACTTTTTGTATTGGACTTATTTTGTCTGTTTAACTAAACTTTAGTAGTATTTAATGCTTTCGTTAGTTTTGACAAATTAAGACCTTTCTTCTTGTAATAGTTTTACTGTATGAAGTCTTAGGTTTAAAGAAATAATCAACAATAAAGAAACAACAACTGGAGGATTGCGCGGCCATAACTTCCAAGGTGAATATTTCGTAAGATATTGATCCAGAGCGTATAATTCTTTTTTCTACAATTTTTGACAAATTCAGTCTTCAATTGACAAAAAGAATTAGATCTCTAACCTAAGTAGTTCCCGAGATCTCCATGGCCGCGCAATCCTCCACGTTACGTTCGCGCGGCCAACTTAAAACCCTTATAACTTCTTTATTTCTACTTTGACAAATTTTTGGTTAATACCGTTCGATTTTGACAAATTTCGACAAATTTTTCGGCGAAGTTTTTTTCTTTTTTGATAACTTGGCGGAGCAATCGTAACGTACACTCATATTCTTGATCATATTACCTTACTTCATATCACACTTTCAAGTGAAGATAATGACCTACCTACCCGTATACGTATTCTACTCTTTGACCTATCCTACATATAGGGACGATTTTCTTTTCCATCTTGGATAGTTAAGGTATTTCTCTCGAGTAGGTACCGGTAGTTAAATAAAACAACATTGTTGTAGTTTTTATTTATTTTTTACACCATCATAATATATCGGTTTCTACAAAGTACAAGGCCAGCTTTGCTTGACCTATTCCTACACATTTAATACAAATATGAAAAAAAAATGTGTACCTACTCTTTTGGGTACTTACTTATAAATGTACGTACCATGATTTCCAAAAATTTCTAATTACCTTAAATCACAAAGATAAATACCTACTAATTAAAACACACCTGCATTTTTTATCAGACCATCATTTTAACTTTCCAGAACCCATTTTCGTAAACATACCCCCGCTATCACATTAAAATTGTGTTTCAAACTTGGCGGTTGGCCTGCGCAATGACATGACATCATACAAGGAACCTACAGGCTTGATCGTTCCCTATTCCTGAGTAAGGGTCAGCGCAGACAGAGAGGAATAATCCCCGCGCGGTCTCGGGCATTTTCTTTACGGATCGCGCATATATTCGAGGACGCGCGAGCATTTTTTATCAGGTTCAAGCATTTATGCACTTTATTGTAATAATTTTAAAGTATATTTTCAAGTGCGTTAATAAAATCTTCTCCGCTGCGCTTCGTTCTGTCTGCGCTGAGCCTAAGGCGCCCTCCTTGCCGGATCGGTGCGTTTCCGTTTCTGTACCGAAATCTATACAGATTCTTTACCGAAAAACACTTGACTGGGTCGGTTTGCTACGGTCCTGCGCTGCGTGTGAGTGAACTGCGGGCTGGGGCGGGAGTGACGGGACGGGCGAATCGAATGGTAAAGAGACGAGTGTATGCGCTCGATAAAGAATCTGTACCGAAACTACTCAGTGAGGAAGCTCTCATTTAATTACATGCACTCGGTAAAGAATCTGTACAGATTCGGTACAAAAACGAAAACGCACCGATCCGGTGAAAGGCGCCTAAACGAACAGTGAGTGATAACTATTCTATGATTAAAAGTGAGTTATATTTTAGACACAAATGAGAGACCATAATCGACGAGGGAACCGCTTGTTTGTTGAAGCGCCAAATCAGTGTGGCGCGGGCATCGGGTGATGCGCTCCCATACCCGAGTGTGCGTCGCGAGCTTGTTCAGCGACGCAACTCCATGCTTAATCTCGGCCGTCGATCTCGCTCTTGACTTAAATTGTACGATTTAATACTGAAACTTCTATTTTTAAAACATCAAATATTCTACTGTTTAATAACTGTTTAAACATTCCATTATCACTCATGATTATGCAGATCAATAATCTTATTAGGTAGGTATACAGGGTGTTTGGTGCATCGTTTGCCAAATGGAATTGGCCGAATGGAGAGGTCATTTGCTATCGCTTCAGGCCCAAGAACTCACTCTTGGCCACACCGGTTTTTTAATTCGGTTTTTATAATTTTTATTTTGAAAAATTCCCAAACTTAGCATTAAAGTTTAAATTTTTAAAAAAGGTATTAGTATAATCCTTAAATTACATTTTATTTTTTATACGCACTGTTGTATGGTTCTATCAAATTCAAAACTACTCGCTAGTAACATCTAGTTTTTTTTTAATAACTCACAAAGCTTTTGGAAGCTTTTGGAAAATTAAACTTAAAACTCAACTTTAAATTGCTATAAAAAAAAACTACAAGTGATCGAGATCTTCGAATTCTTTTAAAAAGTTCTCTAGTCTGTCTTCTTTCCAAGGGCATGCAATATGCTAAAAAAATCTTTTATAAACTTCGCTAATTCGTTAAATTTGTGTATTGGGACGCACCATCAAGCTAGTCCATATTCAGGATAAAACACTAGTTTTCGCATAAATAACATGCTGTAAGTAGGTAGATACTGTTATCTCACTCTTACGCAGTCTCTTATCTCTTTCTCACATAGGTTTCTAACTTTCCTCGAACTTGAAATTAAAAAGATTTTTTTTTTTTTTTATAAGTGCCTAATTACAAATCTTGTTCAAATTTCCCCCCACTATTGCGTATGCACGTGCGACATATTATTATTCGTCTTATCTAGACTGTATACACAAATTTAACGAATTAGTGAAGTTTTTATAAGATTTTTTTAGCATATTGCATACCGTTGGAAAGAGGACAGACTAGAGAACTTTTAAAAAGAATTCGAAGATCTCTATCGCTTTTAGTTTTATTTTTGTAGGAATTTAAAGTTGAGTTTTAAGTTTGAATTTTTTCCTTCCAAAAGCTTTGCGAGTTATTAAAAAAAAAACTAGATGTTACTAGCGAGTAGTTTTGAATTTGATAGAACCATACAACAGTACGTATAAAAATTAAAATGTAATTTAAGGATTATACTAATAACTTTTTTTAAATTTAAGCTTTAATGCTAAGTTTGGGAATTTTCAAAATTAAAATTAAAAAAACGGGTGTGGCCAAGAGTGAGTTCTTGGGCCTGAAGAGATAGCAAATGACCTCTCCATTCGGCCAATTCAATTTGGCAAACGAAGCACCAAACACTCTGTATAATGATATTTAGCTGACATAAAACAATGTACTTAATATAATTAAAATCATTAAAGAAATAGCGTCAATTGGGAGAAAACGTTAAATAAAGCTACTTAATGGTCCGGAAGTTTTATAAAGTTAATCCAAAACTTGAATATAGTAAGTAATAATAAATATATAGATATCAAAAATACAAGGTATACACCAAAATATAAAATCACAGCAATTTAGTCTTAGTTGGCGTTAGTAGGCCTAAAGATGTTGTTAATGCGTTCATCGAGGCAAACTGCGTCGATGGCATCCGACATGTCCTGTTCCATGTCGTCATACTGGCCTTTTGCCAAAGCTGCGGCCATAGCCTCCTCATCTCTTACGAAATTATATTCGTCATCGGCGTAATCGTAATGTTCAAATGCCGGGTCGTTGTCATCAAAAGCCCAATCACGAGAAGGTGGGGGATAGTGTGGGTGGGTTGGGACACCGAAGCGAGGGGTATTACGTGGACTAAGCATATTCTGCAAATTGAGCCCCTGCATGTTCCAAATGCCGTGTTCATATAAGGCTTGCCACTGAGGGTTCAAGTTAGGCCCGTTGCGGTTAAAATTGATTTCCGGCGGCCGAAAATACACCGCTGCGTTACCCATGGGCGGAACATTAACTTGAGCTCCTTGCGCTCCCGCAGTTTGCCGGTAGATATACGGATAACTACCAGTTTGTTGAGCAATAAGGTTAATCATTCGATAGTAATTTCTTCTATCGTCGGGGCTGTGGACAAAAAACACATCTGCATTAAAAATGCGAAATAAAAAACAGATATGCTTATTGGCAAAATGCGATTTTTAAAACATACTCATTTTATTTTACTGAATAATTTATTTTACATTACAATACCATTTTTTTATGTCAACTATTTCTGTGCTACTTTACGACGGGATGTCATTCATGATTTATCATTAAGTCGCCCGATAAACGATATTTCGTCGCTTTTACAAATGCCATGATCGTAAAAATATTAGTTCTAGATTAGGACGTTATACTGCCATGTGGATTATATTTTTTTGATTGTATATTATTATAACTAAAAATGGAAAAATAAAAAACAAATGTCACAGCTAAAGTAATTTCTCATTTTTTGAAGTCTGTTTTATTTTATGCAAAAACGTTTTCTTTTTACGGATAGAATTAGATGAAGTGAAGTTAGAAGAATATTTTGATATAAGTGGGGAAACTTTGCAGTAACAAATCCCCACGCGTATCAAACGACGTCTTTAAATACACTTTCGAAGAAATATAATTTAGAAAGGAAAGTATTTTTGTTAGGAATTATTAGGAGATTTAATTAGCTATTTTCCCGCGCCTTACCTTCGCCAGGTTGCAGAAGAAGCAAAGGTATGATGTCGCTAAACAGCCTTATATGAAAAATAGAAAATTCAAATATTTTTGAATTTATAACACAAATAAATGTTAATTTGTTCATAAAACTAAATATTTGTTTTAAATAATCATGTTTATCTATGATATTCTATTTATAAACACAATTTAAATACTCAAAAAATATTTACGCCGTAAAAATATATCTCTTGCCGAGATTAAAAAAAAAACAGTCAGTAGTATTAGTTTAGTTATCTGTGGAAATTTTTATTTCCGCACGTGTCCGGATAAATATTAAAAATCCACGGGTGTGAAATACATTACATATTGAACCTAATCGTAGTGTGATAAGAACCAGTTTTTGAGAAAGTGTATTGAAAAATTATTACTAATCTTATCGGGGCTGACCCGCGTGCTTGAACAAATCCGCAAGCCTGTAAAACGTCTTCACTCGTGTTGTTTATTTTATATCGGAAGGGACCATTTCAACAATAAATCACGGACGAATAACAATTAAAACAAAAGAATGACTAGGAGTCATTGTAAAATTCGGAAATAATCGTAATAATTAACTCATTATTACGATGATTTCCTAATTTTGTACTGACAAAGAAGGAATTACATATTTGTATGAATAATATGCCTTTGTAAAAATTTCACTGATAACTATGATACATGTTATGCTACTCCGACGGTTCGTAATGTTGACTTCGTGCTTAATTTAAATTGTAAAAATAATGTGTACGTACCCACGGCAGCCAATAAAGCTATGCAAAACCAAATTAAACTGATCTCTCATCGTACGGGAAGCTCATATAAAGCGAAGTCAGGTTATACTGGTTATGTATAGCTTGATGCGCCGCCGTGTGTACCAGCGTACATTACCTACCCTTTTCAAATAAAGTAAACCAGACATGTATAAAGTAGTCACATACTCCAATGACTCCCATAAAGTACAGCCAGCTCTTGCTCACGACTGATTTTTAGCCGGGGCGACGCCCCGTTAGCCTTGTGCAGGTACGCGGTCTTTGCTGGGAAGATATGTGATCTTGTTTGCATACGCTGTTAGTATAACCGTGAACAAGAGCCCTAAGGCGGGCCGCGCCGCAATGCAAAAATCCTGTTCCGCCTCTTTCATACATTGCATATGAATTCTCACACAATACATGTGGGTCGCACCGGATTTATTTGTATTGATGCACTGTGCTGCGGCCCAATGCGGCTGCATTATGCACTTCCATTTTAAGGCAAGTTGATCCAATAGTAAAAAAAACTATCTTACAGTCATAAAAATAAGTGTGAGGGTGCTCACACTGAGACGCGACGCGACGAAGTCCGTGTTCTTAAAGATAGCGACCAAATATGGAACTTTATTATAGTACATGAAAATATACATAAATCTCAGCTTGCGCACTTGCTTTGCCGTTAGACGCAGCGTGCTTAAGTCCTTAAGCCCGTGTTTCTCCTCACAAACCACGGTTTCATATATTCTTAGCTCGAGAATGCGCCTCGCGGCGTCGCTATGCGGTTTGCGCGTCTCAGTGTGATCTTATCCTTAATTTATAAGGAATTCAGAAAAAATAATCTCTAAGGGGGCTAGTTACAACTGGAGCTTGAAGCGCGTGACAGTGAATAAAGCAAGTTTATTTGACTTGGTGGCTTTCTGTGGAAGTCTATTTTTAAAAATGTAATTTTTCCCATGTTGCAATTGCCATTGTCGTCCGCAGAAGGCGTGTCATTTTCTCATGATACGCATCGTTAACAGATACGCACCTCGAATTCGTGTTATAACTCCTCCCATAGACCATAGAGTTAGGTAACCAGACAGTAACAAAAAATAAAATAAAAATATATTTGTGCATTTTATTGATTCAATTCTTTTTAGTGCTGCTAAATTCTCTACAGTTTTTACCTATTTCTGTATTTACAATTTTGTAAAGGCGAAAACGTCTGAAGCGATTATAATAAACTAAGATTATATACAATATGTATTGGCTCCTACTTATATTAACAAATATTGCAGTAACATAATGTATGTTGCAAACACAGGGAGATATCGAATTGTAACTATTCACTCTTAGAGGTTAGGTACTTAGCACTTAGGTACACACAGGATCAATATTTCAATGTGCTCAAATGATTCTTGATTTTCTAGAATAAAATATATGATTTTAATTTAGTTAGGCCAAGTATGTGACCGTTCTAATAATCAAAGATATGGCTTTATACCATAGCTTTGTTGTGCCCAACTGACAATATGTTGACTGTCAAAATATAGACACTTTCAAAGCAAATCATTTCCCCTTAATTTATATACATAACAGCACGCCTGTTTGCTTGCTTATAAAAACCCTTACTTTTTATTTATTATTGGGCTGTTTGTGTATGGGGGTAAAAATGTTTGTAAACGCACCCTTGATACAGGAGAAATTCCTAGTGTGCAGTGTGGGGCAACGTTTTTTTTTTAAATAATATATTTAGTATTATAGTATAATATTACTATATCTTAGCAATAAAAATGCTTTATGTAATTTATAAATTACCCCAGATAATTAATTTATTTGCTACAACTAAATCCTATTGTCTTTCTTCAATTTTATTATTGTCGCACAAAGTAAATAAGGTGTAAACAAAAAATTATACAACGAAACCAAAAGACTAAACTTTTACACAATAAATGATATTAAAAAATAATTAAATTCAATAAACTTCATTAACAAATAAACAATAATAACTAAAATTATATATAGAATAGAAACTAAAAAAAACTTTAATCAGTCGTCGACTGGAGGTTCAAAATAGGACGGGATCATTGAGTGGAAGAACCTGTACAGTGGCGAACCGCCGGCAGCGCCCCCAGTAGCGTAGCTGGGCGTACGAGGCGCGTCTAACTTGTAGCTGTATTCGTAGCGGTTTACCGACTTGTGGAAGAGCGGGTCGAACGCGCACGTGGGCTGATTGAACGCGATCGCCGTCAGTTGCTGCAAGTGATGACGTAACTTGATCAATGATAACTTATTATAAGATCTAATATTAATCATTGTTGGGGTGTTGGTATAATTGTAATAATAATCATTATTTTAGGTGAATGAATAAGCTCAAGTGAATAACAATTTCAAGTCTATAATTAATTCGGGTCTAATTTGTTATTTTAGTAATAGTTATAATCAGGGTTCGAAGTGATAATAATATCATTGATAATTAATTTATGCCTTGATAATAAAAATAAAAAACATAAAACTCCAAGAACCTAACGTTATCAATGTCACTTCACATACCAAAGGGCGTTGAGTGTTAACATAAACAGGTCACATTGTGTTTTATAAATAAACAGAATTTTTTCTACAATTGTGTTTACTTTTGTTTGTTACTATTTCACCAATAGATAGTTAAGAAAATTCAGAAAAACAAATGATTACCCCTTTGGACTGAATTCGAGTGTGTTAAAACAAATCAAAGAGATCAAGTTACGAATCAGCCTGTATTGATAAGATTACCAACGAAAATGTGTTATCATGATAATTTGGAACCCTGGTTAAAATATATCAAGAATAATTGAATAAAAACGGATGGATACGTACAGCTTCAATGATTAGCTTTGACATGCTGCTAAAGACAGACATGTGTCGCAGGTACTCCTCAGGCCACACTTGGTACAGGGAGCGGCGACTGATAGTCCAGTCAGACGCCGTCTCCTGCAAAAAAAAAAAACAGAAATATATTTAGGAAATGGACTACAGAAAAAGCTATTTTTTTGTAAATGCAACATTAATTACCTATTCATAAAAAAAAAAAACTTAAGTTAAAAAAGACTTAGTTACCTTAATTTTATCATTTATTTTATACTCCGCGCAGAGCTCGGTGGCGTTCCTCATAAGCCATTTCATCACCGCAGGCTCGTTCCAGCGCGGGAAAGTCATCTTTGCATATACCATGAAGACCTCCGAAGCACCCACACTCCAACTAAAACAAGACAATAGCTTACTTAACGAAATTTAAACTTTTTGGCTTTTTTTTAAATACTTGTAGGGTTTTGAATTATTTGGCCTGCCTAACTGCCGCCATTTTTTTTTAATTTTAAAATAGGGACTACGCATAAAACCTCAAATAAGCCATAGCTAGCATAGATTAATAATTTAATACAGGTTTTATGCGTGGTCGCTATTTTAATCTATACTATATATATAATTATTATTAAGCTGAAGAGTTTGTTTGTTTGGTTGAACGCGCTAATCTCAGGAAATACTGGTTAGATTTGAAAAATTATTTTAGTGTTGGATAGCCCATTTATAGAGGAAGGTTATAGGCTATAAAATTTCACGCGGACGAAGGTCGCGGGCAACAGCTAGTTTAAAATAAAATGGCGGCAGTTAGGTAGGCCACGCTTCATGCAAAAATCTTCCAACCACTTAAATAAGTTACATCATAACTAAAAAAATCTTACGGGGTCGCAGAATCGGGCTTGAAAATTTCATGCCCAAGCAGTTCGGGATTGGAAATGTGGCTGCATTCCAAGATCTTGACGAAAATGTGTGGGAAGGCTAATATTGCCTCCCGGATGAGCCGATCGGCTTCAGCAAAGTCCTCTGTAAACAAAATCTATACAAATAAATAAAATTGAAGTGTCTGTATGTACTAATCAAAATAACAGGTGTTTACTGAATGCATATGAAAATATATACATTCGGCACTTGTAACATTTTTTGATTGATAATCGGACGTAGCAAAATTGATACATTCGGGATCGGTATCTTTACGTTGTGGCTACTGATGACCAAATGCTAAGACTTACGTTTATTCTTAAGCGCAACATGGAAGTGCGCCAGGCTGAGAGAGTACTTGATGTTGAAGAGCAAGGTTGCCTCACGCTGGCGGTCGAAGTACTTGATGGCCTCAATCAACCACTCGTGCTCCCTGGCCCTCAGTGCCAGGATGTCTATCACGGACAATATGGCTAACGGATCATGAGGGTCAATTAACAGCATCATTTTTGCTATCTCCAAGGCGGTACGATGACAAGCTTTGTTCGTAAGTAAATAAATATATTTCAACATAGCGACGTGAAACGGCCGGTTTTCCAAAAACTTGTATTCGAGGCGCACGTTATTCTGTAAAAAAAGGGTTTAAATCATTTATTTCGGTATAATTATAAGAATATTATAAGAAAATAGTATAATAAGTAAATCAAATGGTATCTGAGCTTTTGGCGAGTATTTACCTTGGACAGAATAAACAGCGGTTCCGCTACGTACTGAAGGAAAGTTACGACGTTCTCCACAATTTCGTTCGCAACGCCATTCTCTTCCATGCGGAATAAACGGTCAGATATCTGTAGACACAATGAGGTTAATCAATGGTTGACCAAACATATGATTTTCGTAAATAGTGGTTATCGGCACTAACCTCCAGCAGTGCTTCGACATGCATTTTTTGCTTTGCTTGTTCGAAATTTGCCACTAAATCACCTAAGGTGCGTGCGATTGCAAGCCTTCGCAAGAAGTTACGATGCATCTTTTGATACGCCTCACTGTGATTGAAGACAAAGTACATACGGTCGCCCACGTCTTTGTATTTCAACATGGACCATCCTGAAATTGTAAATAATGACATATGAAAATATTTACATTTTATTTTAATTTACTCTATGGCGATTCTCCCACTGCACCGCGCTCCGTGTCGTAGTGCGGGGCCGCAGAACTAACAGTGTACGCCGACGCGTTGTCCTAGGCGTGTTTTCTATACAAATTCAGATACTTACAATGTAAAATCTGCGGGCCCGCGCTACGTGACGGAGCGCGCTGGAGTGGGAGAATCGCCTATGTCCTTCTGTGTGTATAGTTGTCTTGCTTTGTCACTGTCAGGATGAGACTCCGCGATCAAGGGATTCTACCCCTTTAACATTTATATATCAGGACTTCTTGACAAGATAATAACAAGGACTATATCCCGCCAGTGACATTTAAAGCCTCGAATTTGGCACTCACCAAAGTTATGGAAGTCGTAGACTGGCGTCTCCTTATTTGGATGAATCAATACACGTTTAAGCATAAGGGCGCGATTCGGAGCGACACGTGCACTGTAAAATACATCATTTAACAATGAATAATAAGTACTTAATAATAATTGTAACAGAAATATGGAATGTCATATTGAGAAACGTAGGTATCAACAAGAAAAAGCAATTACCGTCTGTTTTGTGAGCCTTCTTCAGGACCAAAGATTCTTCTGAGCTCATTGGCTACGTTCAGGTGTTTGGGGTCAAGATCCAACACCTCCAATGCCTGATTAACCGATTTCTTAGTTGGTGCAGGCGGCGGAGATCCCAGGATAGCATTCACTTCCCTTACCGAGCGCTCTACCTCATCCAGCTATAATGAAAAGCTTTTTTAGAATCAAGACTGCGTAATTCTACTATTAGAATTAATCTCAACAAAAAAAATATCGCCACAGTAATTCATAGTGCTCTATTGTCCACCAAATGGTGCTTAAGGTGAAAGTGATGATCCCGCTATAAGATGAGAAAACAAGAGGAAGTGGGCAGACGTGAACCAATGCCATTTGAATTAGTTGACGGCACGGTTGACGCAGTGGCTAAGCTATTGGAGCAACGTAGCAATGCGTTGCGTGTTACGGGTTCTATCCTCTGCCTCATACAAATATTTGTTCCGTACAGATAATTGTTCTGGGTCGGGTTCATTGTGTATGTTAGTTTTGTTATTAAATGAGAACGAAGCCATTTATATGTTTCTGTTGGCTTTACTGCTAATTTAAATGCATTTTGTTGGCAACACTATTTTCTAGGACATCTTGTTAAGCTGTGTAAACGTTACTAATAAAGTACGTTCCTACATATTTTCGAGATTAACTGTTATTTTAATAATTTCGTCCCAAACTATAATCAACTTTAAATGTTTCTAAACGCACCCACGATACAGGAGAAATTCCTAGTGCGTGGCAAAGATTTTATAAAAAAAAATGACTTCAAAAGGTTTATACCTCATAAGCCGTCGCATGTCTGCTTTTCCCTTTACCCTTCTTCTTCAAGTTCTTCTTCTTAGGGGCGATGCTAGGGGGCAGGGCGTACACGTTATTTTTGGTTTCATCTTCGCTGCGCTCCGATGCACGCTCCGACTCTGAATGAGAAGAGCCTACGTCCAGCTAAAACAAAAAGAAAACACTTTAAGGTACGGCCATGGCGAACGGTGGCGCTCAATAGTTCATTATGAAAATCACATGATTCGCCGGCGCATTCCGTGATCGGTACAAACAAAATAGAGGTTTTGTAGCAGGTAAAACGAGAAACTTATACAATAAAATAAATAAGGAGAGAGAGAGAGAGATCTGATAATATGTAGGATACCAAACAATATTAGGAATGTAAAAAAACTTTTTGAATAAAAACCACTCGCATATATACACTGAGGCCCTCCTGCATCACACATCATAACTCACTCTGTCACGTGTTCACTTACTCACATGTCCAATTACTCTGCACACATATCACACATGCCCAACTCACATATAATCTACACAAAACGCACACTCATTATAACCACCTTAATCTTTCTTTCTTTTATATTAATTAATGATGTGTTTGTATGCATACTGTTTACATTCACATTCATTATTTTGCATGTACCTAATGCTCCGAAGAGATGATTGATAATTTCCCTATTCAACATGAAGGCTGGAAAAGAGAGGCTGGAAGGGGGAAATAACCTGATGTTATAGTCTGTAATGTTGCCTTCTGTTTTTTTTATGTTAATTTATTTCGTCTAAATTATATAAATTATAAATAGTAAATATTGGCATAACTCTTGTATATACATTAAGTAAATTTAAGTTAAGGAAGATCGCAGTGTCCTAATACAGGCATTTACTTGTTTAAAAGGACACTCTATCACTATGCAGCTATACAGCTATGAAGTACAAACCTTGTTACAGAAAATGAACTATTTGTATTTATATTTTATTTTGTACAACAAATTCATAACGCGGATGCATGTACAACGCCTTGCATATAACCTTAAAATCCTCAAACTATTTACAATCGAATAAGAATAATATTAAGACGATGTTGTTGATTTTTCAAATTAATATTCAAAGTGCATAATCCAGGTCGCACCAGGCTAAAATCTTCTTTACATAGTATAAAACAAAGTCGCTCTCGTTATCTGTACGCTTAGATCTTTTAAACTACACAACGGATTTTAATACAGTTTTCAGCAATAGATAGAGATAGATTAAATTGATTTAAGAAAAAGGTATATATTTATGTATTATCTACATTGCAACCATGCGTAGCCGAAACAGGTCACTAATAGTTAATATTTTAATAAAAACTTTTTAGGAAAAAAATCATATTATGTAATTTATTTATTAATAACGGTTAATTTTGTGCAAAAAAGTTTTTATTAAAATATAGGGCCTAAGCACGGTCTTACATTCCCATGAATAATAATAATTTGTTTTGTAGTTACATCACATAAAAAAATTACAGTTGTAGCTGAAGAATTGACCGTGACGTAAATTGATGTATGAGAGTATTATTTAACAGCAAAATTAGATTTGTTCTTCCATCTTATGAACTTGAATTTTTGAGACTTAATGGACAAACCATCAACATACAAGTTTGTACGTAACCCTCGATGCGCGAGTTAGACTCCCATTTGTCCGGTTTACGGTTAAATACTAATATTATAAAGAGGTAAAATTTGTTTGTAAGGTTCTATGTAGGGGGTATTCTTCGAAATAAAGACCAACTCTAAAAAAAAATTCACTCATAGAAAGATACATTATTCGTAGGTGTATAGGCTTATAGGCATAAATTATATTTATATCATGAATAGTAGACGAGCTACCACAACTTTTCTGGCCGTCGCGTCGCGTCGCAAGTCGCGTGCGAAGTGCTAATTTTTGTATATTTTGAATGAAACGTGAAATGTGAACTAATATATTATATTAGTTCACGTTTTCATGTTGTTCGAATAGTCCGTTTTTAGGTGACGCCCCGGTGACACCGGCGGTGGACAAAGACGCAGCACGTACGAT
Source organism: Noctua janthina (assembly GCA_963576755.1). NCBI lineage: Eukaryota > Metazoa > Arthropoda > Insecta > Lepidoptera > Noctuidae > Noctua > Noctua janthina. Next base: position 12,482,886 of record OY755050.1, on the reverse strand, counting down.
AAGCAAAAGAACACGTCGAAAAAGGTCTGATATTCAAATGTACAAGTCGCATACAGTCAGTTTTTAAAAGTAAGATATTTGTTCTGAGGCGTTTATATATAAAATGTTTGATTTGCAGTCTATAAACAACCAAAACTTGACATTTAGATAACTGTAAGTAACTTATTCATTTACAAAATGGAAGTACCCCGCACATCGCACAAAAGCCAGTTTTATAAATTATTACATTATTTACAAGTCCCGCCTTTGTGAAGAGAAGAGCCAATGAAGTCCTAATGAAGCAACACGTAACAAGCACAAAGAGGATTTTGTAACTGCCATTTTGTGTATTTTTTTTAATGGAAGCTCTCAATTGGCACAATTACATAGTAGGCCATGTAGAACTGTATAATTACAATTCACTGAATATTGGTAAAACATTGAAACCCAAAAGAATAAGAGGCCACTACATGAGATACAGCCACATGGTCATGGCCATGGCCTACAGTGGAGCGCATACGTGAGGGGGCTCAGAATGATGTACGTAGTGTGACATTTTTGTATAGTAAAAAATTACTATTAAGTTAATTTAAATATTTAAATGAATTCAGCCTTATTTATGAACAGAAGGATCTACGTACCCCAGCGTAATTGGAAAACCCTGAACGTTGAGCATACAGGGGTTGATAGTCATCATCAGAATCATCAGGAGGCGGAGGCACATTGTTTCGCTGGTTCATTTTTCGAAATTGACGGGAACTCATTATGCCTGCAAAAAATTATTAAATCACTAACATTTATTCATATTACGAATACACAGAATCACAACATTTATGAGATAAAAGGATCACTCACTCAAACAGTGATCCTTAGACTGATGAACAACGATTTTGAGGTGCGACCGTCGCGATACGACTGGGCACAAAGGCTAGGGCTTTATTTTAGCTCTGCCAAGGACTCGTCATGCGCAATGACGCTAATGGATACTTTAGTGCCTGGATTTCAGGCATGCTCAGTCTAGACCTACGAACTTTATCGATTGACCAACCCTTAGATGCGTCCCGCACACCACCCCTCTCACCCCCAACCACGCCTTATATTTTAGACATGGTACATAACTTGTAAATCTCACAATGCAATGAAATACGATTATTTATTTTCCGATAAGGATATAAATCGTATTTGACGTAGACCATCATTCAATTTGATTCAATACAATCAGTACACAGTGTAAGGGCAAATTTACATTAGAAAACGATCTGTAGGCTGAAATGTAATTAACGCGGGGAGTAGAATGGTCTGCTAAAAATAAACTTACATAACTTACCAGATGTGTGATATATCCGAGCTCTTCAATTCCAATAAAAGTCTTCAAAATACCAAACAATGTTGTGATATTTCTCTAGTGTACAACGTCCACAGAACATTAATACTCTAGCGAGACGACGTCCGCGTCAGTACTCACTCAGTACCACGGCACGAAAACCAGAGAGTATAAAACACCACATTCCATTCCAAGTTCATGAAACTAAAGATTTTTTTTTATCCTAGATGGGCTTACTCTTGACGTCAAAGATGTGCGTTATTTGAACGAAATTCGACGGTCTATGCGTAAAGCAGGCTGTAGACTCACGGCACGAAAAAGCGTGAAATCCGTGAAATGTGAGAGCACTGTGCTCTTGTATCTTTTCTCAAAACCGCGAATGCATTTAAACGCGTGCTATTTTCGCAATGAGTGTGAGACGAAGTGACCCACGGTGGCGGTTGTTTTAAAAAAATGAGTATTTTGTGGTATTGCAACCGTGAGGCAGCACTGCTTGAATGCATAGAGGAATAAGCTAGATAAATGTCAAAGCTGGCTTAGGGTAAGCCAGCTTTGACATTCATTATTTTTGCAAAAATCGTAAGAAAATTTTAATTTTGCGGGCTAAATAAAATGAAAAAAACTTTTATTATTTTCCTTGTCTTTGGCATCTGCCGTCATACCGGACATTCTTTAAAAAAAAAAAATATCTTGAGAATACATTTTTTCCACTTTTTTTCAGACCTTTTGGTAAAAAGATCTTTTCAACACAAAATTGAAAAAAAAAGTTTTTAAATGAAAAATTAATACTCGACTAAAGGCTTGGCATTGGTATAAATGTTTTGAACCCGCTCATCCTACAGTTGACTTGTTGTAACTTTGACATTACTGCCTACTGGTAACATTTAGTTACTTGATTTGAAAGCAAATTGTGAATAATCGTAATGAAATGACGCATTCACCTTTTATACTGTTTGAATTTTAATCAGAAGTTGATGTCACTTTGCGCTGCTTTAGTCTGGACTCCGGAGTCACCGGCGAAAGCCGTGTTTTTATATTTATCTTTAAAGTACATACTGTTCAAACGTGACGTTCTTCGCTTCCCAGTAGAGAGTCAACATGAACCTGGGGCATGCAATACTTTTATTTCTTGCTGTATTCGTTGCATTAGTGAATAGTGCAGTTATTGTGGAAGATGGCGATGTAGATCAACAGGGACTCTATAGTAAGTCAGACCATGTTGACATTTTAACGAACCGGAATTTCGAAAGGAAAATTTATGGCCAGAAACATGCAGTGGTGGCTCAATTTTATAATAGCTATTGCGGTCACTGTCGAGGGTTTGCACCTAAATTTAAGACCTTGGCGAACGAAATAATTAACTGGAAAAACATAATAAAGTTGGCAGTTATAGACTGTTCTGTAGAAGAAAACAATGAAATTTGTAGACAGTTCGAGGTCATGGCATATCCATCTTTACGCTATTTGCATGAAAATTATGTCAAAGGAAATGGCAATGTTGGTGATAAAATACAGATAAGTGACTCGCATGAAAAATTAAAAGCTCAAATAATAACAAGAATGCAAAATGATCAAACAAATGGCCACTTAAGATCTGCACCATCACTTAGTATTGAATCCTTCAGTGACTATTCTGCTGCTGTTAAAGATGTGCCTAATGATATCAGCTATACATTCCTTGTATTAGAAAATGTGAATTCAACTGTGGGTTCAGAACTAGCCTTAGACTTAAACGATTACCCACATGTAAGAATTAAAAGAGTGCATGAAACTAGTGGAATTGCTGATCTGGCAAATGTTAAACAGTTTCCGGGACTTATTGCTGTTAGTTCGTCACATGAGCCTACAACACTTATCCCTAAAGATAATAAAAAGTTAGGATTACTAAAAGCAGTTAATTCATTCTTGCAATCTAAAAACTATGCTTTCCCCACAAGGGATGCGGGTAGTCAAGAATTACTAACCAATGAGCATTCTGATGAAAAACAAGTGACTCTGAATACTGATCTTGTTTATTATAGTGACCTGGAGAAAACCATTAAAACAAGTTTACACACAGAAATCACTAGATTCAAAATCTTGACTGGTGAGCCCCTACAAGCACTACTAGATTATCTAGATGTCATCGTAGTGTCTTTTCCTTTTAGAGGTAATCTTAAAGAATATATATCTGAATTACGTACTACTCTTGAATCAAGGAATACTTGGAGTGGCAGTGAAATTTATGAATTGGTAAAACAATTGGAAACGGTGCATGCACCAGTGTATACAACCAATCTGGAATATGTTAGATGCAAAGGCAGTCAAGCTAAATTCCGTGGATATACATGCGGACTATGGACCCTCTTTCATACTTTAACTGTAAATGCAGCTCAGAAACCTGGTACAGAAAGTCCTCGAGTTTTGAAAGCAATGCATGGCTATGTCAAGAATTTCTTTGGCTGTACGGAATGTGCTGGACATTTCCAGGCAATGTCATCTAGAAACAGAATATTTGATGTAAAAGAAAATGATAAGGCTGTGCTTTGGCTATGGATAGCACACAATGAAGTTAACCTTAGGCTAGCAGGTGATGTCACTGAAGATCCTGAGCATCCAAAGATTCAGTTCCCAAGTGTTGCAAGGTGCCCTGAGTGTAGGCTTGCCCGAGGTGCTTGGAATCTACCAGCTGTGTACCAGTACCTCCAAAATGTTTATGGCGGTGGAAGCATTCAAGCTCAGCGGCGTGCAAGGTCATCAGCAGCTCCACCCAGCCCATTCTCCAATTTGGACATCGGAATGCTAAGTCTCCTGTACATATTATCTTTCATTATTCTTATTTTAGGCATTAAATATTTTCTATCCAAACGTTACAAAAAACGGTTTTATAAACATGGACGGGGTAAAGTATAACATAATTTTTTAACACTCTATGTTAAAAAATCATGTATATATTATATTTTAATAGTAACAACAAATTGTCTGTTGGCTGGTTATTTGTTATTCTTTTTGATTGATAAGTATGTGTGCAGCATAAGTGTCACAAAACACCCTTTTCTTTATTTTGTGGAATCAATTATTGTGTTCTTTAGTGCAATTGTAATGCTATTGAAGTTACTTAGTTCATTTTAAATTTTCTTTTTTAACAGTACCTAATACAACTTAAGGCACAACTGCATGATCTACTATTTTATATTAGTAATGAAATCTTTAAAATAAAACAATCTAAGATTGAACTGCAATAACTGCCTCCAACTGCATCAGTCGGCTTGAAATCTGAACTTCTTGTTTTAAATAATTTAGAGCATTTTTGGAGTTGCATATTTAGATTTTTCCTATTATTTTTAGCCAAATTGTTCCTTATTGTTAAGTAATACAATATGGAAAAACAAATAATGTATTAAAATTGTAATCATGCCAAACATTATTAGATTGCAGTTGTGAAGAGATAACAAAGAAATATTTATTTAATACAGATGCTTACATATTAATTTATATCTTGTTTTTGGACTGTCATCTTGTTAAACATGATTTTATAATTTTTGGTAATAATTGGTTCCACATAATAGTTTGAATTATAGGTTCTTAGTAGGTATACCCCATTTCGAGTCCATGGGTATTTTGTTTTACTTCGTCGCTTATATGGGCACTGCCTATACAGAATGTGTTGAATTTTTGAGATGGGCCCACTTTAACTTGTAGCTTCAGGAAAACGTTCTTTGAAGAATTTCTATAACTATATTGTGTCAATGAGTACCTAGTGTAAAAGAGAAACTTGTGAACAATGCAGTTAGCAATTGCTTAAAAATTAAAAGACAGTCTCCTAAGACCGTTTTCATTTAGTTACAATGGTTAAGGCACCTCTTGCCCTTACTAATTTCAAAAATCAACCCTTTATGTAAAAGAGCTGAAATTAATTTATTACCAACTAATTTCTACCAATAACTTAGAAGTGTTAATTTATGTGCATTTTTTATAAGCGTTTGTATTTCTTCTTCAATTCTGGCTCTTGACACGGTTTCACGCGTAATTCTTAAACTGTTTGAATAGATTAACAAATGGGTTCGCGATTATTTTTCCACTTCTTCAAATTAACAGCTGTAAAAACCATTTTTTTTTCCTTAAATTCGCTGTCGTATTGATAAGGACTATAGACGTCTAAATGATTATGCATATTTACCTATTGAGTGGCTCCTAACAATGTTCCAAAACTATTTTCAATAATTTAGCAACCATGTCAAAACGATACATTTGCGTTACCTACTTTGGGGACAGAAATTATTTTCATATTTTGCTGGCCTGACATTTACCAGGTTGTGAGTGCCATATAATATGATATCATTAAAAATAGTTTCTTTTGTTCTAAGCTCTTTAAAACTCCAGCAGGTAATTACGCGCATGGTAGGCAAAGCAACAAAACCTTCATAGACAAAAAATACTCGCATTTCAGACTTGAACACGAATTTTGAATAATTTCCAAGAAATTGCGCCTTTACAGGGATTCCTTGAATGTCAGCCTGACTATCGCGCTCGCGGTACTATTAAAGCTACATTACCTTTAAATAGTTATAGCTACATTAGGAATAAGTGATTTGTTTTTAATGATTTTTATTTATGACTAAATACATGAAATAGTTACCCTTAATACTATGACTCCGTAGTGTTTGAATGTCGCCCCATGTGCTTGGAGTTTTAAGACATTCATTTTAATTGACATTGTTTAGTAGGTATATATAATTCGTATCATGCGGATCGCGGGTGTTCCATACAGCGACGTTTTTAGGGGCTTATTTTCTAAAATGCATCAGCTAGTAATCGGCTCACATCTACCGCACCAAACTCAGTAGTGCCAATTAATTTTAAATTTTCCATACAAAAACTGTGAGACTAAAACTGTTCCTAGAATAAGACATATTTTAGCAATCATATAAGTAATGCATTTGGTTTGTATTAAAATAAGCTATATTGATGGTACCTAACGAGATGAAGTTTACTTCAGTCGTAATTTCGCTGCTTGAATGTTTTTGAAGCAAAGATTTTTAGGGTTAGCTAGGTAATCGGAAGCCGGAAGTCAGCATTGATAAGTGCGGCGACGCGGCCTTGTGATAGTTTTCCGCTAAAGTCTTACATTTTACTTGATACATAATTACAGAGTCAATAACCATGACGGTCTTATTATCTGGATACAATAATTAGGTCTAGCCCGCAAGACGACAAAAAAAAAAAAAAAACAGTTTGTGGTTGAGACAAAGGGGTTTGAATGTTTTAGTATGGAGCCTGGCCTGGCTAACTGTACACACACAGGAAAGGTTTTATGCGTGGCTGCTATTTTGATAGGAAATAAAAAAGCAGAAGTTAGGCAAGCCAGGCTTCATACAAAAATGTTCCAACTAAGTTTTAAATACTATCATTCTGGTACCGTTATGATGTTGGCAAAGGTAACATACTCATACTGCTCTCTGGCTACAGCAATTATAACGAATTTTATTAATAAATAAAAGTTGATTTGATGTTTAAAAGATATGTTTAGGTAAATAGATTTTCAAATGGTGCTAAAAATGATGACAAGATAATTGTAATAATTAATAATAATTGACAACATTTCATATTTTCGATCAGCTATGATAATAATAAGTTGTTCGTATATTATGTTATCCCCCACAAATTCTTGTCACATATTAGTTGAAACTATTATAATACTTTTTTTTTAAACTTTGCTCCACACTAGGAATTTCTCCTGTGTTGTGCGTGGTGGTCGGCTTAAACGTGTTTAACCTACTTCGTTTACATCGTGATCATAATTATTATAACATAATCATTATAAACATAACGAAAGTCATCAAGCTTGTAATCCCGAAAGGATTAGGCAGAGGTATAGTACACCCACCATCAATAAATACATGCGACGATAAGTTCATATTTAAAAAAAAAGATCCGATTTTGGTGATTGAAAGATATTCGAATAAAAAATAATTATTCGAAATCGATTTCTAGTTTCTCAGAAAAAGGTACAAACACGTATGAAAATATATAATATATACAACATTAGTTTTAGTATATGCGAAACCTGAAACACGTTTCTAGTATTTTTATGTGAAGAATCTATGTACAAAATTTCAATACTGTATCATAAAAAAACACAAAGTTATAAGCTTGTTCTGTTACCTGGTTATCCGCACAAAAACATGGTCACCACACGGAGATAACACGCGCGCGCGCGCGCCCCCAGCGTCGTCTTCAGCTCATTGATAATAATAATTTGGCAGTAGGTACCTAAATGATAGCGATAGGTACTTAGTGTCGCTCGGTGTCCAACTTTAAATATTTTTGGGACAAAATATAACATGGTTTAAAAATGATTGGAATCGATTCAGTTACTTATTCTGAACAAACTATATTCAGGTATACTAATAATAATGTTGTATAAGCTATCAACTTTGTACTGGTGGCGCCATCAGTGAATATTTTCTAACTTGGAAAGCCTACGTAATTATATCTCGGAATCGTGACGCTTTACAAGATTGTGTCATAAACAATACTTGTTTGTATTTATACCAGCGGTTGATTAATACAGGTTCTATGCGTGGCTGCTATTTTGAAAATAAAATAGCGGAAGATATGCACACAGACTTCATACAAACATCTTCAAAGCCTTTTTTATTTAACCGTTATTCTGAAACAACGAATGAAATATCTTAAAAAGAAACCAGATTTGAAATAATATATCGCCGTTTCATGGTAGTATAGATGAGGCCCAAATAATATAATCGAGATGTATTCGAATGCAATATTGTAAAATGTGAAATTATATTTTTGATTTTGGGGATTATACGTAAAAAATTGAAATGTTGTCAATGCAGCTGATACTACCAATTAGTATATAAGTACGTTTTTCAACTAGAGATATATTAGTTCTACCTATTAGTAAAATAAATACGCGATTCCATAATATTAAGATATTAAAAATATAGGTACTACATATTTATAAAACTTAGCATACTAATAACAATAAAATTGCCTTATTAACTTTTCAGTTATTGGGCCAATTCCTAGTAAGAAAGTAAATTCCTACTATTTGTGAGTAGGTTAGGTATATAAAAAAATTACGTATGTGTAGTCGGTTTGACGGCAGTGCTCATGATAATTGGAGGTATTGTTCGCGACGAACTCACGCTAAATAAGCAAACAAATAATTAATGGACTATTGTTTTACTCACTGTATTACTGAACCTGTCGCACAATTATTTTCAAGATAAGCATCCAAATGTTTGAATCATTCTGATAGAATAGAACAGTACACATTTCTTTTTAATGGACCGCGAGTTATATCTAGTACACATATATATACAGGGTGTCCGGTGTATGGATTAGGATTACAAAACTAAATTAAATGAAAACTATAATATATATTAAGTTAATTAAACCTGCTCTTTATAGAACATGAATGCGGATTCTAGTTTAAAAAAATATTCCATCTAAATGTTAAATATAAATATTCTCGTAACAGTAATAGCAGTATGTGGCATGGCGCCATCTTGTTAAAACCATGCGTGTGAAGTGAAGGAAGGATGTTCTCTCAGTATTGGAAGAAAATAACCATTGATCATGCGCCGATAAGAATTTTAGCACTCGGAACTTTCGCACCCACAACCGAATCAAATTTTCAATGGGAGCGTCACGTAACCGACGAATATTGCATCGTGAACAAAATATACGACGAGCTAACACAAGAATCATTTGCCTTGAAAACGCTTCGATTGCGAACGCACGTTGTTCACCAGTCCACTGCTGTGACTGCGAAATTGTGATTAAATAACCCTCACGAATGACAAATTAAAAGGTCCGTAGGCTCCGCTCTATGGTATAAGCACAGTACAAAATTTAAATCCTAGCTCTGCCACCGGACACCCTTTACCTACAATGTTTCGTTAAATTGACCTCAGAGTCAGTAGCTACCTGGTTATTGATTACTTATAGTATAGTAACAACAGAACCCGGCGACGCGGTAGGTCCATAAGGAGATGGCGTGACGAGCTGGAATCTTGTCAAAAGGATTGGTCCCAAATAGCCAAAGACAGAGATAAATGGAAAGAGGGAAGTGAGGCCCTTGCCCTTAAAAATAAAATATAGTATATTTCTATTAGGGACTCTTGTGATGGGTTGATCTATATAAGGAATAGATAAAAGAGGTTGATCAAGAATTAAGCCCCCCTCCCTGCCTATACGCATATATGTATTTCAGTTTGCTCAGGATTCATGATAAATAAAAAGTTTTTAAAGCTCAAGTAGTTACAAAACTTACAAGCAACTAATAAATTAACTACGAAAACTTACCAAATTACTAATTCAATAACAACGAACCTAATAAGTAGATGATTTTAGTGATTATAATTCCATGAAAAAATATCTGTTAAGATCGTCTTTTTATTACCAATTTCCCTGACAGGCGAGGCGGTACGGGTACAGTCTGAACACCAATCTTTACAACGGGGTTCAATTACCTGGAATGTGGAGATCAGATAGATTAATTAATCAATCCATGTAAATAAACTTCTACTTCATCCAGTTAGACTGGAAACAAATTTATGTAGTTTAAAAAGCTAGACCGATGTTGATTATTATTGTTATTCTATTATTAAAAGTTATATTTTTCGATCTTTATGAAATATATAGTTAATTCACTAAATAAATATTTATGTCACAAATTATTTATAGGTATGTAATATTTAAAACAACGCCTGTAATCCCCGAAGGGTTAGGCAGACGTGAACCTTAATAATACGCCAACATTTCGCCAATTATGAGGTCCCTTGTAATAGGATGCGAGCCTTTTGCCATCAACTGGGCTCAAATCCAAACTCCGTTGTTACTGTGAATTTCCTGATGGAAAAATCCCATTAACTCTTTGCTCGTTGGAAAACAAACCCAGGACCTCATGCTCAGCAATCGCGCTGGCAACCATTTGACTAACAAAGCAATATCATCTTAATAATATAGTGAAAATAAATACTGGTTTATTGCATGTATACGGAACGATTTAAGCTGTCTTTAAAATTACCTTTATTTATGATACTTTTATGAAGAATTGTCCTAAACACAGAACATAATAAGTAATAATATTGTTGTCCTAATTATTATATTCTGTTGTCTGATAGTTATTGAATCAGACAATTCATGTAGTGGTTTTTATAATATTGTGTTCATTCATTTGATCAAAGTAATCTCTGAATACTTTTAATTATATAATAAACGTGCGAGTATACAGGATGGAAGGGACCGATCCACAAACAGTCACCGTGTATTCAGTACATCATTCTAAACCCTGAAATTTATCATCTGTACTTAAAAAAAAACAGCTGTTTCCTACAAAAGTGCAAAACCCACACGGTCAAAATGTATAGAACTGCTGATTTTTCTTTAATTACTGATGAAAAAATTCTATGTGGGGGGGGGGGGGTGACAGATGTCCTGAATACTTGGCAGATAATCGTTTGTGTGCCGTTATCCCTCCTACCCTGTATTTAATGCTAATGTTATTTAAGTTAGTACATATAAAATATTTATATTAGGTAAATTAAATCCAACCAATTCACACGATTACATGAATTCGCAAGAAACTTGTTTCGGTGAATTAATATAATTATATTTGTAGCATAAAGTGCCTATATTATAATAGTGTAATTTACAACGTTTTACATAAATAATAAATATGTCTCTGCACTGAAAAGCACATGATACAAAATTGTTAAATATCAATATCAGCAACTAAACTTAAAACTGTTTTATGAATAATTTTGCGTAAGATCACTTATTTTTGCAATATTTCTCAACCTTTATAACTGGCGGTAATCATGGGTAGGTAGGTACCTAGATTGTAGGTATAGTTTGTCAATAAGTATACTTAGTCAAAATTCAATTGATTGGCGGGAAAATATCTGCATTTTATTTATAACTTGGGTATTATAAGAATTGTAAATTTAAGAGGGAAAACACGTTATGCGCCATTTCGAATCTTAGAAGATATAGGTCTTGATAGGATAAGCCGGCGCGACGATCCAATTCTCTGATCATCCATCGCAAAAGTTGTCATAATTTAATTCAGCTCGGTTTTTTCAGCTTATCACCCTTACAAAAAGGGTTTTAAATATTTTAATACGGAGCGTGGCCTGCTTAACTTTCCGCTATTTCATCTATTTCTAAAATAGCAGCTACGCATAAAACTTGTATTAATCAATAGCTGGCATAAATACAAACAAGTACTGTATGAGACAAAATCGTCTAAAGCGTAATATCTCCGAAATGTCAGCTGACAAAGTTGTATTGATGGCGCCATCAGTGAACAGAATCTAACGTAGACAATTTATATTTCGGTAACGTGGCGGTTTTATTTTCAAAATAGCAACTAGGCATAAAACCTGTATTAATCAAAATAGCTGGCATAATACTATGTCAAAGATGTAAAAATTATCAGGAAAAAGATTGTAACTTTGACAGCTTATATCTCGGAAACGTGACGATTTAAAAGGTTTTGTTTCAAATTATACTTGTTAGGTTCTATGCGTAACTGCTGTTTTGAAAATAAAATAAAAAAAAACGGCATTTAGGCAGGCCCCTTTGTGAATGTATTGAAGTTTTTTTTAGAATGTTCATGTTCAATCATTCGTTATTTATTCTTATTTACTTTCATCCGATACGAATCCGAGAAAGGTCGGTCGAATTAATAGCCATTGTACCTACTATTTTATTAGGGTTGCGGATTAGCGGCGGCCTGACTAGGTTCGAATTCCGTCTGTTCGAATCTATACATCTAGGTACCGTATACAAATAAATAAAATTTAAGTGTTAATATCAAAACATTTTTTTTTTTCAATTTTTGTTTGTCTGTCTTTCTGTCTGTTTGTTCCGGCTAATCTACGAAACGGCTGGACCGATTTAGACGGGAATTTAATTGGCAGACAGCTGATGTTATAAGATCTATTATAGGCTACTTTTATTATATTTTATAACAATTTCACGCGAACGAAAGTCGCGGGCCACAGCTAGTCAAGAATATTTTGTTCGAACCGTCATATTTCGGATTCGGATCGATGATGAATAAGCGCTCTAAGAGTTATGAACGTGTTTTTTTTATGTAACGTCACATTGAATGTATTGAGGTTATAGCTTAAGTGTTCATTTTCTTGACGAAAAGAATATTAAAACTAAACCCCAATTTAAGATCATTAAATTTAAAATTTATTTCTTAATTAGGCGTACTTCCACTACGTTCGACTTGACTATAAAGATATGTACCAATATAAATATTTTTTATATTTCGTTGATAACAAAGATAACAACTTACAGCGTCGACATGACCTTGCCATGATTCGAAAGCATTCTACAATCTAGTAAGACTTGAAAAAATCAGAAATGCCTGAGCCCATGAGAACTGACAATTAAAATAGTTGCAATCGTCGCGAAATAATTCATAAAATAAATATAGTTTTATAGCTTATTATCAGGTATTTGCGTCTAAACGCCTTTACAAAACTATGTATTCTTAATTTGGCAGCGCAGTGTACAGGGTTTCAACTGAGTTAAATACACGACAGAGTAAGGAGATATTTGAGTTGTTTTAATTACTTACCAGTTTTCTGCATATAATGTACTGATGAATAATATTTTTACATCCATACAGTACGTTTCATCGCAACTGAGTGGAAAATGGACTCTCGGTTAAGGTCAGTAGGTCATCTACTACTTAATTTATATTTTGTGGTGGTGGAATTAATGGTGGATGTATTTGTATGGCTTCGTCCAATGTATATGTTTCATTAATGCTATAAGGTAGACGGACATTTTTAAGGCGGCAAGCAACCGTATTTAACCCTAAAGTAGTTAATAACGAATTAGATCTGTAATACAATTGTAAATTAACGGTTTATTATAGAACGTTTTCTGACGGTATCGTAACAATGTTAGCTTCAATATGTATAGTACAGCAAGTCCGTCTGGCCCGCTGACATCGCGTCGGTGTCAAAAACTTGCAGCACACCAATTCGACCAGCTGCCGAATTCGTTCGAAGGTGCATTTAACAGAAAAGCTACAAAATTTCATCAAAAGCTTGTGAATAGGTGTGTCTGTGCGGACCTCGACAATTTTTTATAGTATCGTTAGTTCCAGTTAAGCTTACCTACTGCACTATATGATATTATATATTATCAATATGAAGGTGTTAAAAACTATTGTGAAAAACGTTCCTAGAGGTGGTGTGGTAACAGTGTAAATAATACGAAATCCAAAAAAAAAGTTGGACTTGTTGTAGTTGGGTCTTAGGTAGGTACAGTCAGAGTGTAAATACGTGCGTCACCTTACGTGAAGTCTATTTTTGTTTGCTCCGATAGAATTCATTCTTCTGCCGAACCAATATTTTTATCATAATGTCAGTGTCAGAAAAGACACTCAGAATAATAAACTGCTCAGTCAGTCTATTAAAATAATTTAAGTTGATGTCAACAAGATATTGATCAAAGGTTTATGAATTGTTTTCGAGTGATTAGATATAGTTTTCTATCCAGGAATCTGCTCAGTGCCGTAGAATCAAAAGGCATTATGTGTCCTGAGTTCAGAGTTCCTGACTTGATAAACGAAAGGATTTGAAAAGAACGTATTAGCATTCGACTGTACCTTCGTAGTTATAGCAAGTAATATTATATCGGTACTTCTAAAAATCGGCTTTTTAAAATCAAACCATGGTTAACGTCCACCTACAATGCCATAAAATCATAGTTTTGTTTAGAAAACAGTAAGAAGAATCTAATGTGAAGTGAAACAGTGTTTATAGGTACTTATTATTATGTTCATTTGCCAGGAGGTTCTTTATTGGTGGCTTTGTCAACCCTCCTATTGCAATGAAACTTGCTAGTTTGTTAAAGTTTGTATAGTTTCTGAAAATGTGGTCAAGTAATAAGCAAAGCCTAAAATTACTTAAATACGTCCTGGAAAATTGCTAACTTTCATCCTATTAGTTACACCCGGATGTTTTTTTCAAAAACCTTGGTGCTCACTTTTGTTACTGAAAAACCTGTATAAAATTGTATGTTCGAATCCAAGCGTTGTAAGGCTGTGCGTTGTCAGTGAATTTAATATGTTTGCTTTTGCTCAGCGACTTACATAAATGTTGGTCATCAGTTCTGTATCGATTAGTTTGTTATGCCTAATCCTTCGGTCATCATCATAACAAATGATCTGTTTTAAATATGACGTAAAGTAAAGCTGACAAATCGACCACAATGACTTCATCCAAAAAACCACGGGAATTCATTGCGAAATAGGTACGTAGATAGGTATTTAAGTAGGCACCTACTTTATGAAAAACATGTTTTTGAATACAACATTTGTATCCATCGTGCATATTCAATTTATGCTCCTGGACTGCACAGTGAACCTATCACAAAGCGTTGTAGTCTAAGGAAGTTGTGAATTTATGTCAATCAAGACAGGAAATATTGAGGATGACGAGCGGAGAGCATGTTCGTTCGATTTACAGTGTTATTTTGTGCATTTATTTGCTGGCACTTGTTTTAGACACTACCTACATGGCGGCACCCGTATGCCAACCCGTATGTTACTGGTATTTTCACGTATTCCAAAGGATTCGAAAGGAACCGTATCTCTAACTAGGGCAATCAAACGATAAATATTCGAGGATATTCCGGCCGCGTGGCCAAAATTTATCTGCGCAATTATAACGCGTGAGCATTTGTCATTAGTATTACTTTTACTCAGCCCCACTACGCCCTCGCCTTCTGATATTGGGCTGCAGGCTGTCCTGACTCGACAAGCTGTGCTTACTTGTATCAAAATGTATTATTAGCTAATGCTCAATAAGCAATGAGTTTGTTAGGACTGCTGCGGTTTGGCGACCTCTGAACTAAGCGACAGTCTTGAGTCTTGCGAATAACCTTATTAAATGTGTGGGTATATGCTAATAGTGTAAGAGGTGCAGTACCTATGTGTAGTGCAAAAATCATTAAACATCACTAATTGTACAATTTGTGTGAACCATCGCGCACTTCAGACGGCTGCAGCCACAGGGGGGATGAGATTCTAATATGCGCTTACCTTTAAAGTTTTTATGGGGACTGGATGGTGCTTTCGCATAATATTTAAGTAACTATTATATCCAAATCATGGACTGGGTGTATATGGTATAAACTGCTATGGGTTTTTTGCATAATTGTCTACGTACTCATCATTCGCCTGCTCCCAATGAGGGCTATCGTTTTTGAGCTCACCAGATGGCGCCACTGGCGAGTAAGGTCCTATCTATATATTAATTCTATTTTATACTTTAAAGTACCAATAACTTCATAAAAAAGTTTATTTTATTATGTATAACAACAGAGTAAACTTCAGATACATACTTACAAAATTGACTCAAAAATTAGCAAGCATGAAATATTTAAAAAAAACATTCTTCCTCCAAGTACTAACAAATTAGATCGTACTTTCAACTTAAAATCTTCAAGTCATACGAGTTAATCAGGAATGGCGCAATCTTCGCCACAATCGTTTATTTTAGTAAAATACGCGATAATAAGCGCGCAACGCGCGAACACTTTGACATCTGACATTTCTGAAGACCTTACTCTACAGTCTACACGAACGCCTCTATCGGCGAATTCATGCTCGATAACCCCCATTGCGTAACATAGGGACCTACGAGTACTTTCTATCGCAATGTGAAGGATTTTGAAGGAAATCCGTAATCCATTGTTTAAATTTTTATTTGTTAATTTTATTGTTACATTTTCAGAATGAATATAATTTGAATAGTGAGTGCGTTATGCAATTATCCTGCTGGTTGTCAATGCCTTTTCATAAGACCCTACCTTACAAAAGGAATAAGATAGATATGAATATGATACTAACGATTTTTTGTTTTGTTTGCAGGTACATGTCGGCCTGATAAGTTGACATTACATGGAATCATCGCTTCAGTTATTTTTATACTCGAGTCCTGCCGTACCTAAACATGAAGCTAGTTTTAAGCTAGAAATATTGTTAGTGTTGAATTTTTAGATGACTTTACATTTTATAAAAACTCATTGATGTTTGAAGTAGGTTAACTAATACTTTTTGTTTTTCAACAATATCAAATGCTTAGCTCTGGAGATAAAAATATGATTTGATCTCATCGGAATTTAACTAATCGATTTCATACAGAGTGAGTTATCACATTATTGTTGAACTTTCGCCACATTGTCGCAATACAGAACTGAAATAAGTAATCTTTGTTTCTTTTTTAATTCCTTGCACACATTGCAATAGTTGCTGCTCCATTCCGCTGTGAATCGCATCTGAATACAAAAGTTTGAGTTAGCTGAATACAAGTTTAACATGATGTTAATTTTCTTGGTGTGACAGATTTAATCATAATTCATCATTTTCCTCAGTGGGGGTTATCCTTTTTGCCTGTTTTGAAATATAGGTAAATAGATTTTGTTATATTATCTTTTTGCGCTTGTATTACCTTATACATATAAGATTGGGAAAATCGTCAGTTCGGCAACTACGGAGACAGATAATTAAGGGTCAGGCTTGTGCTCTCAAAATGGTAAGCTAATGGTACTCTGCAAACTAACCAACTAATTATTAATTTTGGTGATGGTGATTTAAAGATATGTAGGTTAGTTGTGCTGTAAAGATTAGGTATAATTTTGTCAAAACGAATTTGTTACTATCACGAATCATTATTTTGATATTAAATTGCAATGGCAAAATTTTCAAGGTGAAGATATAAATGAGAAATGTTTTTATAGGTACCTAATGACAAAATATAATTAACTAATTGTTACACGCGGCCTTCGTCCGTGTGAAATTATTATTTTAAAAATATCGGATTTTTTGTTTATTTTTTTTTTGCACGAAACCCTATCCTTTTTTAAAATAAAAGTTACTCCCTATAACATCAGCTATCTACCAGTAAAAATCCAGTCGTTTCGAGATTGGCCGGAACAAACAGAAAGACAAAAACTAAAAGAATTGTTTTTTTTTTTGTTATAAGTACCGTATATACTTTCTTATGCATTCAGCTGTCAAATGTTTTTTTTTACCGTTTTCGCGTCGGTTTCCCTTCCACCCCGTTTTTTTTATTGTATTCAGGTACCTATAGAAAAATCTGTCGCTTTTTTGTAGTCATTCGAATTTGTTCGTATAACCAGCCGTTGTTTACATGTTTTGTTTATATTTACTTAATGCGAAACTTTCCAAGCTGAATATTTTCACTATAATATATATTTTTGACTAAATACACAAATTTTTGGTTTACTCTTACACATCTTGGGTTGAGCCGGTTTATTGTATTTTGCCGTCAAAGTTATGACACCGTCGTTTCGACTTTTAGCAATATTATTCAATAACGCATGCATGTACACTATTGAAACTTTTTATGGTTATTATAAGCGTCAAGAAGATCCGAATATAGTTTTCAGCGAGCTTATACGATTTCTCATTTAGGTGCTGCGATACTTTTTTTGGGTTTTCATAAAACCGCGATTACTTGTAAATTATAAATATTTTCTTAAATCTAATTCTGTCACAAATATACACAAATTAAGAGCTACTCGTGTATGTTTATTTTACAGGCGCACATACAATAGTTTTAGAGATACACGATTCTGCAGCAGGAAATGCAATATCTCGAAAACCTGAAGACGCACAACCTCCATTTTCGGTGCACTTTTTTACACAAATATAAGCTCTCTGGCCATGCACAATATTTCTCTCTCCGATCATTCGTTTAAAATTTCCCTGCTGGAAAAACGTTACCCTAGCAGGAATCGTTCATTCCGTTTTTTTTTTTCCAAAACTACAAAGCGCACCAATTTTTTTTAATTCACAGCAGTTTATACACTAATAATACGATCCACTCATGTCACTCTAGGAGACACATTCCTGTTAAGGTAACGTACACCAGAGGAGACTGGAATACAAAAAACATGTTGCGCCGACCCCATGTGACATGGGATAGGGGCAGGAAGATGAAGATCGGTTCTAAGACTTCTAGGTCTTACCGAATGATTGCTTCAACTTGCTTTTAATTGATCATGATACATCAACAACGTATTTATCTAGAAGCAGGTACAAAGGTACAATAATCGCATGGGTCGTCAATGGGTATGATGCTCTGGAATTTGCGCGCATAAAGGTGAGAAGTAAGGCCACTCAACACGTACAGAATGTTATAATGGCATTGCAATAGGTATCAGATAAATATTAAAATAGATTGTTATTACGAGATAAATAATAATAATTAAAAAGCCCCGACACAATAATCCTGGTTATGCCTGCGCATCGGGTCAAGGTTATCATATTCATGGTATAATAATATACTTCACGTGATTGGCCCAAGAATACGTCATCAGTTGCGATGCGGTTCTCAAACTTTTTTAGTGGGGAAAAAGATTAAAAAAATACAATGGTTAATTTTTATAATTTTTAATATATCGACATATTTGATAATTTTTTAGTTGATTGCGAATTATGGTTTTATTTAGTTCCCTTACTCGTAGATAGGTCCTCGTTCGAACTAAGCAGAGTACTACTTCATAATGAATTTGAGGATACAAGTCCTTTGTGGCATCATGAACAATCCGAGTCGTGAAAATGAATTTTTCATCGTACAATGATTCACCGTGATATTTATTAAATTCTCTCTCCATTACATCAGCAACCTTGATCAATTCTTTGCAAGGGTAAATTAGTTTTCCCTGCGACACAAAAAAATCCAATCACAAGCTACGCTACCTGGATCAGTCTTTCGTGTCTCATCTCCAAGATGTGGATATTTTCGTAAAAGCCTGAAAGCGACGTTACCGCTTATATATTTTCGACCTTGATCTCCGATTTCTTCAGCAGCAATTTACGTTTCGATATTTTTAAGTAATAGGTTTTCTTCATTAGTCGGAATATATGAACTAAGATCGTGATTAAAGTCTACAGCATCTTCGCTCACTTCATCGATATCCATTTGCATTTCTATTTCTTTTAGTAACTGCTTTTCATCTCTTCTTCTCTTCTCTTCTTCCTCTTTCTCTTCTTCTTCTCTTCATCTTTCTTCTTCTTGAGATCATTTTCGATTGATGAGATCAAATTATTATCTTCGGACTCATTGTCGTTATTGTTAGATTTTACGTATCCATTTAATACTTTCGTTATAATAGAATCATCTTCCAGTGGAGTTACTAAACAGGATATGTCAGGATCATCGCGAGTGTTGCTTGTATGTTTGAATACATCTGCAGAATGTTTTCCGAGAATGTATCGTTTTAGTCGGTGTTTAAATGAAAGGCCAGTTCGGTGGTCGTTAGTAGCACCCATGCCTCTTATGTATGAGAAAAAATTCTCCAAAATGTGATTCAATCGGAAGGTTAAAATATACTCGAAATTTGAACCTAGTCTTTCCTGAAGATTAGCTAATAAATTCGGAAGCGATTTATTCGAAATTAAAATTCTTCTTTGAAAGGGGAGCTTGTTTGATTTCTTTTTACCGGTTTTTGTATTCTTAATTAAATCATTCATATTTTCTATTGTTTTATTTTGCAATGACAGGTTTATCCCGTATGCTTTTTTATGCCCCTCAAATTTTAGCCTGGCATTAAAAACGTCAAACCATTCATTGAATGTATTTAAACATTGTGATAGCTGAAACCAGTTTTCATCTGGCAAAAACCCTTTTTGACCACACCATTGTACGGCTAAAGCAGTTGTGTTCGAGAAAAGTAGAGCAGCAGGCTGTGCCTTTTGTCTTTGTGAACCTTGTAAATTCAAGTGATTTGGTGTCAGTTTGTGTGCTAATTTAAGGTCGTGCTGAGAAAACGACATTTCATTTTTTATCGTATCTTTGACCAATAACTTGTTTTCATACTGAAAACCAAAATATACACAAATTTAATAAAAATATGACTTTTATTAAATTAATAAAAAATGTGTTGCTTCCATTTTCCGCATAAGCCACGAGCCATAAAGCATTGGCAAGTATTATATGGTCCGACTTTTTGCTCATTTTTTCTGTCGATTTCTACTTTATTCAAAATATAAATTTCATCAAAAGACAATGCTATGGTCATCTTTGAGTAATCCTTGAGTTTCCGTGAAATCCTTAGCCTTGAATTGCATTAAAGTGATTACATTTTCTAATACACCCTCCTCAATCTCGAATTTTGATGCCCACTTACATAGCGTTGAGAATCCTGGTAAACACAAAACAAACCTGTGACAAAATTCTCACAAAATTCTGTGTTGTCCTGGTGACAAAATTCCTCATGTACCTATAGCCCTTAGGACTTATACTTCTGAATGTGATTGCGGCTGCAATATCATCGGCAGACCATCGAATACGACGCTATCGGAGCAATTTAAGGTACGAATTTGACCTGGAGTGAAAATTTGTTGCAACTTGTCGTTTATGACTTGGTTCTTATTTTTTATTGTTATTAAATCTTTATATTCTGAAACAAGAATGGTTACGGTGTTTGAACTGAAACAGAATAAATAACATAATATAAAGTACACTAGCTGTATCCGGCAAGCGTTGCAATGCAGCTTTTTCTATGTACTCCTTGTATTTTTACTACTCTACATCTACCTCCTACCTACTACATAACTACTACAAAACTTATGCAAATATTGTTAAAAAAAAATACCATATTTCTATTGTTTGGGTTTCTACACAGCGGGTTTCTGTTTAGTTTGTTTGAGTTTGTACAGAGCATGTGGTTTCAGAATTATGAGTTAGCTCTTTACAATTAGTAATAGGTAGGTCAGGTTGTATGTATTTTGTGATTTGAATCAAATAAGTCAGTCACGTCATACTTCACATGAACGAATAAGTTTAAAAATCCCGCACGCAAAATACGCGCTTTGACGTGGAGTTGCGGACACCAGCCCGTTATACAATACAAGTTTAAAAATCACTGTATCTTCTAGATATGCAAACACACAGCATAATAAATTTTAATATATTTACCTTCTGTCTATTATTGGTTTAGCGCATGATGAAGGTTGAGCGATTGAATTTATCATATGAATTTATGTCAAATTGAATGTATGTGCAAAGAAGGTACAGCCAGTTTTAACTTCCTACATTTTCTTGGCGATTCGTTCATTAAAATATGCCTCAATGACTTATTGAACACACTCTACCTGAAAGTTGAAAAATAATCATTATCTCTCAACCATCTTATTACATTAGAAAGTAGGAAAGTAAAGGGTAACCACAATTACTAACCTTAGCCTTAGATATCGATTTTGAAATCATAGTATAGTCAGGCGATCCAGAAACGAAAAACTTCAAAACGCTATTATTATGTATTCTGTGACCATAGGGACCCGAAAAACATTAGATTAATATTTTAGATGAGCCCAAAAGGCCTTGAAGCCAGACCGTTAAACCTTATTTAAAAAAAATCTATCTAGCAAACAACGACAACATCACTTAAAAAAAATCATCTGACTTGGCTGTATGGGCTAAGATCCCTTAGCCTGTCCTTATCTAGAACTAAAAAAATAAAATCACTACAAAACAATTGTTGTAAAACAAATAACAAAGTCACCCGCCGCGTCTGTCTGTCTGTCTGAACATGATAAAATGGACCAACAATTTAGTTCACGACGAAAACCAGCAATTAACTCAACTGAAATAAGTCAAAAACTAGTTAGATAAGATTATGTTCGGGCGTACAGCCGAATTGGCACAACCATGCCTTATAATATGGAATTTATAACGCTTAGATAAATATGTAGTAAGGTTCATACCAGTTTTATAGATGTTTTCCGTTTACAATATTGAAGCCACGCATTTGCGAAAATCTCTTCTTTGGGAAAAGAAAAAAACCTTATTACACCGCCTTTTTTGCTTCTGTTTTTACAGCATATTATGGAACAATTAACCATATTTCTGGTGTAGGTTCACAGTACCTAAAAAATGTTTGGGAACCACAGAATTTTGCTCAACGAGCGAAAAAACGCTATAGATATGAGCGACACGACGATAGCGATGAAAGGATGTTTTGTCACTGTGTGTTATTGGATTACCCGAGCAAAATGCATTTTTTTAACTTAACAAAGCAATTATGAACTAATAATTCAAAATGTAAATTAATTTAAAACTAAATAGATGAATCACACGAGTTACTAAAATATAGTTAAGCTAGTTAGTACTTTATTTTATTTTCATTCACTAAATGAGAAAGTCAATAAATTTACTGAAAAGGGCAATCAATGGTAACACTTATCGTGACGTAGTCTTGGGCCATCGTGGGAAGAGAATACCAGGCGAAGTACCTATATTATTAATTTATTATAACATGATCATACTTTTGTAATACTTAGCATTGACAAGTAACAGGAGTATATATCTTCATCAACTAGAAAAGAGGTGTTGATTTTCAAACGGCTGAGCAGATTTTCTTGAAATATAGTTAAGAACACTCGATTAAGACATTAGACACTATTCAAACGAAAAAAATACTTAAAACAAAATCGGTTCATCCGTTCAGGAGTTATGATTCCACAGAAAGACATACAGATACACAGTTCAAACTTATAACATCCCTCTTTTTTGGTCGGGGGTTAAAAACAGGAATAATCGTTATCATCATCATAAACTTAAGTCACCACAAGGCTAATAGCGATACCAAATGTCACTATCACAGCAAACAAACACACCGACTGAATCTGTAACTTATCGACGCATTGCGACTAATTAGCGATTAAAATTGGAACAAAACGATTATCACTCAAAACAAACGCCCCGGTATAGATGCTGTATCCACTGGAAGGCATAGCGCCACCAGAAGTTCGCAGAGCAGTGGTAAACTCTGGTGAAAGAGCCAAAATGGTTTCCGACGCTAGACACCCTTTCACAATAACATCTGCGTGCCACAAAGGCTAAAAAACCGCAAGTTTTTTAAAATATCACTGGCGAACGCTCGAACGAAATACTGAAGCTGTGGCGAGCAACTGTTTCCCTACCCAACCGATTCATGTCACTTGCTGAAAATCTCCATCCGGACATGAGCTGTCATGGTTGACCTGAACTTCTTTGAATAGACTCCGGACGCAGGTTGGCCGAAGCGAGGAAAACCTCTTCAGGTGTAGATTCATAGATGACTCTGCCCTGAAGTGTAAATTTGGTGTTGCCCTACAAACGGTGGGACACTTGATATCGTGTTCCGCCAGTCCTGTTGTTTGCACATCACAGGAGCTGATGGACGCTACTGAAAGTGGTAAACTCGTTGCCAAATTTTAAGCTGACTCAATTTGAATTGTCGTCGACACGCTAAGAAGATAGTAATAAGGTGCCATATTCATAAATTAAACTCTTCACATGCACAATATAGGCACTCTACCAGTTATATAACAGCAATAGTAGTATATACCTAGTAAAAAGACTAGTTAATATCATGACCACACCTACGACATCTCTCATGATGCCATTTAGAAATTGCGTTTTTGGACGAAGAAGTATTTGTCCTTCAAACGTAGCTCGAACTGAGCACTCATTTTGGAAGTCAAGTTTATAATTTGCACGAGTTATTCAATACTAACTTTCTAATATATGATAACAAGCAGTGGGCCTGATGGGATTTCTAATCGGCATAAATGACGAAATTCCATTTAAACATTCAGAACTCAATATTTAGTTCTCACCTTAATTATTAGGGAACTCTTGTGCGAAATTTAATGCTTTTAGCAAGAACCAGTGGTTAATGCTGTGCTTGGCTTCTCAGTATTAATTTTTTTTTGTTTTTTTAGGTTGTTCTAAAACCGCCAAAAAGCAGAATGCAAGAGAGATGTTCAAAAATCGTTTCTTTTCTGTGGGTATCTAAAAATGCCTTTACCCTGCATTGGACATAAATAGTTTCAATTTAGCTGCTTAGTCGATACGTCACGTGGCGCGAACTGCTTGCAGCAAATCGACTTGATTAGAATACAGTGGCGATAATTTATACTCACTCGAAAGAAGATGAAACACGTTCTGCACGTAAGGTCAGACAAAATTATAATGGGAAACTGCGGCTACATATGATGGGATATTAAATGAAAAGCGATTTTGTATACAGTTTTTAATGAATATATAATAAAAACCACGTCAATACACGTACATACATGTTAAAAATGTGATCCACACAAAAAGTAATTAATTAATTGTGCCACTCTCAGTGCATCAATTTAGACAGACAAACTTTATGTTAGCTCGCTAAAGCATAATTTACACACTTACGTAAATGTATGCAATGTTATTATATAAAAAAAGAACCAATACAGCATCAACTTTTGTATGCTATCAAAACCATAGAATTGCGTAACACAATTAGTAGCACAACATGATAAAAGAAAGCAGTGACTTGACGTAAGCATAGTCAGGTAGGAGTGCTACATTTGTAACTGTTATTTGTTTTATTTTTATCTGTTACTGTATGTTTTTATAACTACAGTTCACAATCAAGAGGTCAAAATATGCAATAAAAAATCATAATACCTTAAAGTGTTAAGCTGTGACGGAAATAAGTTTTTACCTAAGAATAAGCCCGAAAATGATTTTCGGCAGTGACGAAATATTTCATACAAAAATAATTATTTGTGCTGACAATAATTAACTAGATACAAAAAATATTATAAATGCGTTTCTATAAGAAAATGTTTCTCTCTTACCATTCCTCCTAAATCTAAATAAAATTTGTTACAAAATTAACCTTAAAATAATCTAGTATGGCACAAACAGCCAAGACAGTTGAGGTAAAAATAATTCAAATCACTTAAAACCATTCTTAATATCAAATATGTAAGTAATAAAGTTACATAAGAGATTATGTTACTAAAGGTACTTTAAGAGCTGTATTGACATCACTAGCGACCTGACGTGGGAAAAAATCTGATGCTAGCGCCAAATTGAAAATGAAATGCAAAATACTGCAAGCTTATGCAGTCTAAGAGAAAGAGATTCACTATTGCCTTAATACATACATACACACATACATGCCACAACGAGAAGGCAGATACATAATTATATGGTGTATCAAAACTGGGTTAAATATCAATCACATACAAAGTGATTTAAAATTTGAAGCTTTCAGAACCAAACGCAAGTTTTTCAGTATTAATTTAATAATGAGTTAAATACGAAAGAACTATAATCTTATCATAGCTCTAAATATATAGAAGGTTACAAGGTAGAAACTAAATAATAGATCAAACAGTATGTACACGCAATTATAACAATTTAACATTATGGACCTGAAAGAATTGACTAGTTTTACCGAAACAGACACAAAAATTGATTATAAATATTTTCTTTCATACAAATAAGTGGAAAACTACCTACATATGTAGGCAGTAAACTTTTTAGAAAAGGACATCAATAATGTCTACGAACTTTGTTAATTACAATAACTATTAGAATTTCTAAACTGCACTTTTTGAACACCAAATATTTTCATATACCCTAACGACAGTTTAGCTAATTAAAAAAATATAGGTATCATTTTTGTATATAACAGTCATTTGTAATTTTCTACCTTCAGAATAAGTAGGCTTTTTGGTCATAAATTGTGTTTTTTTTAATGTGCACTTTTTAGTTTTGCCGTTATTTGTCCTAATAAAAGAAAGAAAAAAATTAAAAATTCTGGCGAGTTATGCTATATTGCCACGTACCGTACTTGGAGAGATAGATTTTATTGTATTTTAGCGATCTCATAAAATATGACAAATGTGACGACATGTAACGTGTATTGTTTAGGTACGCGCGTCAACAACTTGCTTTGCGGATTGCCAATTCTTAATACGATTGCACTAACCATTCTTTACAATTTAGCCCAACTGAATTCTTGTGACATGTTTGCAAAGATAATAATTACTAAACGAGAATGCCCGACTAATGCCACTTGCTTAAACAAATTAATAAAAAAGGTCTTGACGTATCACTAGCAGATAAACCCAATAGTCTATTAGTACCTGTAAACCTAAGTATACATTAAGGCCGGGGCACACGATGCGTTGCGGCGCCGCACTGTAAAAATTTCCCCGTTTCGGCGGGCACTCGAGCGGTGCGGCGCCGCAACATTGTTATGTCGCAGCGGCGCCGCCGGCGCCCCAGCAGCGTTGGACAGTCTTAATAAAAAATGGCTCGAAAAAGACGTCTCCTGTTGTTAAAACCTGCATCAAACGATACAAAAACGAATCGAACGAAACTTGAGAGCGTGTGCCCTTCCTTGTGTGACGCATAAACAACTGAGCGGTGCCGCTCCGACGTCGCAACGCATTCACCCCTCCCCGCCTCGTCTCGGCGGTTGCAAGACCGGTGCGGCACCGTAGCGTATCGTGTGACATGCAACAGATATTTCTATGTAAGACGACGCAGCAACACTGCTTCGGCGCCGCGCCGCCGCCGCAACGCATTGTGTGCCCCGGCCTTAATGTGTACTTAGGTGTAAGGTACACGGATACAAAGAGCTCATTTTTTAACTAACATAATTTGATCGACTGACGATAAAGCCACATATTTGTAGTGATGGAGGTTTTAAAACATTAATTGCCGACAATTCTATACCACCGCCTTATCCATACAGTAGATGAATACACAATAATCGTGAGGGGTATGTCAAATGAAGGAACGTTGGACCACAGTTAAGGTGCGGACGAATTGAATGCAGTTAGTTATTTAATAGTTTGAGAAAAGCTAAGCTAACTGCTTTTTGATATACGAGGTGAGAGCGAAACGGCAATATAAATAGCTATAGCTCTAAACTTGACCGCGCCCTAAGTATACTTCTGACATTTTAAATCAACCTCCTTGAAGCTTGGTTATTAATGGCTTGAAAAAATAAACGGCAAAAGCGTTACAACCGTCTGCAAAAAAAAATTATGCCAACATAACATTCATCAGACTCCGATAAGGGAGAGGAACAAACTCAAATTAATTAAAATCTAGGTTTAATAAGTTGGGCTCCGGGCTCCACTCAAAGCTGGTGAATTGGACACATTTAACTTTCTACCACAGGTTCGTGTTACATTAAAGAATTACAAACTGACATTATTATTCATGGTTTCTGGTAGTAAGGTTAGAATCGTTGTAACGTTTTTTTATCATTATCAATCATGTGGCAAAAATGATCTTTCAATAAACTGTATGGAGTAGGTGGTAATACGATTACAGTGATAGTATTAACATTGTTCTCATTTTCTTAGTCAAAATACAACGAATTAGTAAGAAACTTAATACGAATTTATCAATTTTGCTTTGGTATTTTTTTAGAATAATATTCCAAAAGTGGCACTAAGGTCGAATAATGATTGCATATCTATCTTATTTTAATACGTAAATAAATTTTAAATCAAAATAAACGCAGGTAGGTAGGTAGGTATATGTAGTAAGCAGCTTTTAAAGTGCGCGAACACCCTGAAAAAAAATAAAACCGTTAGTAATGTTGCTACAATTTTAAATTTTCTGGAAGATTAATCGAAACATTGTAATGCTGAAAACAAAAATCGACTTCTTAAACAATTTTGCCATGCTATTGCAAAAAAAATAGCGAACATAATTAATCACCGTTTATCAGTACAAGTCATGCGAAACAATTTCCCAAACATCGATTTTTTCGATTTTGTATTATTGATAGTCTGAAATATAATTATGTTAAAACTTTTAATTACGACCTAATCACCTAGAAGTTATTAAATACTACTATGTGATTTAATCAATATTTTTTTTTTTTATTTGAATAGGGTGGAAATGACACCGAAGCACAATCGGTTCCTGAGTATTCAGTAGGTACATCATTCTGAACCCCGCGACGTAGATTTTGTCTATCGGTAATTTTAAAAAAAACAGCAGCTTCCTACAACACGATCAAAATGTATGGACCATCTAGGTTTTTTTTTTTAAATTAGGGGCGACAAATTTTTATATGAGGGGTCCAAAATGATGTACTGAATACCTGGTAACCGTTTGTGTGTTGGTGTCTCTTCCACCCTGTAGAAAAATGGTCTATTGTAAAAGTACAACTTTACGGTTGTAAAAATGCCAATCAGATTTCAAGGAACCTGACAGATAGATAAGAAAATCCCGGCCGGCGATCTGTGGCTTATTTATCTCACCGATATTTTTACATTATATGCACACAAAACTATGAGCTATTCAAATAAAAGTAGGTAAATTTCTTCACGGTCCTATACTTAATCTAAGTAAATATTGAAGCGATACGGAACACCGACTATGAAATTAACTTTTTTTTCAATTATCGCACGAGTCTTGTCTATTATCTTTTACGAACATAATGCTAAAAATACAAGCAAAATTTTGCTAAGAACTAACCGAAGTTGCGATTAGCATTATATACCAATCATGGGTTGCTAAATTATATAATACTACTGCGTATCGTAATAAGACTACTGTTATACACGAACAATAATTGAATGACATACTACTCATACTTCAGTTAAAGAAGCAGATATAAATGTTGCTTATCCAATAAAATAGAACTATAAATAATAAACTAAATTAACTACATTAAGTATTAGTATATTTTAGAAAATCGCTTACCAACCTATTGGGCACCGTGCACCGTCGCAAGCATGCAGACAAAGAATTCTACATACTACATGCAACATTATCATTATCTACAGCAACATAAAGTCAAAGCGTCATGAATTCATGATTCCTCTGCTGGATGCTGCAATTATAAGGATGGCCTCACCTTCATGAGCATTAGGTAGACGTCTAGTATAATCTATTTTGCGCAGTTATCGCTGCTTTCTCGCGGAGTCTCCGCGAGCGGTAGGCGTCGGTAACGTGGGCGGCTCCAGCGTAGCCTGCCCGTGCGCCACATTGACAACGACACATTAGTCAAGCAAAGCGTTAGATACCAGCATTATCGACCGTATTATGTCACTAGACTAATCCATAACAATCAACAGTTATTTGTAAACAAAATAGATGAGTTGTGATCAATCAAGGCATGTTTAGGTAAACAATTTAAATCATAGTACGTAATCAGATCGATATTCTTTATATATGATTAATATAAGACCCTGCACATGATACTAATCAGAGCTACCAATTATGTTCAGGCCTAGTTGTGTTCGATAGAGACTCATTAAAACAATTCTTGTTTAGGTATGCGCGCCTAGTTATCAACATGTAATTATGTTAGCGATAAATAAATAACAAGCTAACGCTAGGTTACCAACTACGTTCAAATGATAAACCAGTCTGAGTTAAAATGCTAGGAGGATAAATAAACAGATAACAGTAGTGACGGGAAACAAGAACGCAAATCTCAATAAGCGAATCACAATACATTGCATCACGCTTAATGTAAACTATAATTAATGTACTAAACACAAGTGCATACTATAGTGTATAATAATCTTGGTCTTATTAGCGGTTAGGGAGGAGCTACTTTAATGATTTTTTTTAATGCTATTCTCTACTAAGATGGCACTTATTAATGTATCAAAGGTTTCGACCACAGATTTTGTTTAGACTTTATTATTCACTAGAAAATGTTTTATATCGATACATTTAATGGAGTTTATGAATATTTCTCTTTATTTTTTGCTTATATAAATAAAAAAAAAATGTTAAATTTCTACCCGTGACAATCCATCGTTACACCTTAACGTCAGTATTCGCTTCGGTTTAATTATATTAAATACAGCTAAGTATATATATTTTTTGCGTCTTTATTCTGAGATCTGTATATTTAAATATCTTACTGACCATTATATAACTCAAGTCTAGAAAATGTCATAGGTGATTGATAAGCAAGGTCATTTCCAAATATGACCTTAGCGCGATAAAGTATCGTGATAACAGATTTAGTATTAAATTTGTAGCGATGCGTTATACATAACAACTTTTTATCTGAAATTAGCAAAGGGGAAGAACAGGAACGTATTCATTGGATCCATGCAATTTTCAACGGTATTTTTTGTTCTCATGTTATTTCGTCTGAAGTTGTTCTTAAGGTTACTTTTATCTTCGATAATTCTTAGCCACGATTACAGATTACCATTTAAATCATAGCTACACCGGATCCTTAATTTTAATAAGACGATTTTCAGATGCTATTAAACAATACTGATGAAGGTGAAGTTATGATACGGAAATATATAAGAAATGGAAATAATCAGCGAACAGATAAATATATGTATGAACAGGTGTCTGAATAATGAGTCTATGAGTAATTAATATGCTTTTAAAGAATATTAAACTATGTGATTATATTTGTTTCAGGTACTTATTCGCCTTCGTCGTTTATTAGCTAATTTACGACCGATAAAATTAACTATAAAAAATACTTGTTTGTAGCTACATTTTACATCCGTAGTCTACAGACATGACAACTCTGTCACCGTGCAAATGTTACTGACTGTCATTAAATATATATGTGTAATATTATTTTTTATTGATTATTTTAATGTACATGTGTTTATGTGTTTTTAATTTTTATATAATGTATGGTAAATGAATGAATAATTAAGGTGCCATAATCGTGTTTCAATTATTTAATTTTAATTAAACGATAGGTACTCGACAAGTCGGACTACGCATAGTGTAGGGTTTCGTACTCGGTAAATGCATATGTACCTATATATGCATAATAATACAAGTTTGTTAAACGACAGTTATTTTTGCGATTGTAATCAAATATGTATCGAATTTCAAAAACGATTGAAATAAACAAATGGATTCCGGTCCACATACAATAAACAGTTGCGCAAATATTCGAATTCAATAATTGTTTGTAAAAGAAGTAGCTTTTTTGCAAATAAAAAAACAAGTATTATGCCAGCTGGCAGACATATTCATGGACTAGTAACAGCAGCAACATCTGAAGTTAATTGCTTTTCCCCAGTATTGATTTGAGTGCCTAATAAAATTTCTAAGTAAAACCTACATCAGACTAGTATTATTTCCAGCTTGATTTCCTTCGTTAACACTTAAAGAGGAAAAGCCAGGGTCGGACTGCCCATACAGTCGAGGTGGCGTTTGCCAGCCGAGCCCTAGTCCGCGCGGTGCCCCACCGTCCTGGCTTTCGGGGCTTGCCGGAAGCCAGGAAACATAAGGGGGCCCCCTATGCTATAATATAATTATATCGTTGTTAATTAATAATTTGTATATTTCATAATTTTATGCCTATTTTATCCAGTCTCGGGTCCCGGGCTTTTGGCTATCCACCCGGGCACTTCCGGCCCCGGGAAAAGCTAGCGGCGCTCAGCCCATACAAACGTATTCCCCCTGTTTTCTCTCTAGAAAATAAAACTAGGGAATACGTTTGTATGGCCTAAGCGCCGCTAGCCTTTCCTCTTAAACAATCGCGCTCTGGTTTGTGACGAAAACACAGTTCGAGATAACTCCGTGTTTTGTTCAAAACGTAAAAAAATTTAAGTGTGGTTGGGTACAGAATATATTCACTTATTACACATTTAGCTAAAATTAGCTAAATGTGTCCGAGGTTGACATTTTATTACAATCGGCTTGACTCCTATAATTTTGGGATGCTCATTTTGGTTGCTCCCTAGTTTAGTTCAGCTATACCACATATATGTTTAAATCGATAGAATATCCCAATGAGGGTAAAATAGTCGTAATGTTCTAATCCTCAATAACTGATAAATATTAAAAACAATAAAGTGTGCAACACAAACTTGCACAGTATAATGGCTGGGTTAATTGTTAGAGGCAGTGTTCAAGCGTGTTACAGTAAAACATGGCTTTTAATGAACGTGGATGGAGGAAGGTCTTGTGACATGAATGTTGACACTCTACAGCGTGTATCAGTAAGTTGTGCTCATAGGCTACGGAACAGACAATCTAATTGAACCACTTTCTTCAAGGGAACAAAAAC
Organism: Noctua janthina; assembly: GCA_963576755.1. Taxonomy (NCBI): domain Eukaryota; kingdom Metazoa; phylum Arthropoda; class Insecta; order Lepidoptera; family Noctuidae; genus Noctua; species Noctua janthina. The sequence continues at coordinate 12,450,707 of OY755050.1, read as the reverse complement.
TTAATCGTGAAGAAATAATCAGTTGTCACATACAGGGTCGAGTAGGTATATTGATCGATATTTGGTATGCTGATTATTATTACTTCACTATTACGACATGGGTGTATACCACCACCCTTAAATATGTATATTATATCTTTTTTAATAAACACCATTCTGATGCACGTTGTATATCACCGTTTATTAAGTCCGGACTGCAGTATTGAGTGTGTAACAAACCTTGGTGATGTCGACTCCTGTAATTCCCTTGACGAGTTCGGGGATGCACTGCACAATGCTGAGGACTTCCCCGGTCAGCTTGGCGGCGCCCACCTCTCCGCCGCCGCAGGACACCATCGTTACCTTGTTCACTTGCGACAACGGAGCCGCTACCTCCGCAGCAACCTAAACCGAACCAAACGTGATTAAAGGAACTAACTTTTACGTAGCATTTTTAAAATGACAAACATGTTCGAAGAAGGGTTCTGTTACTATCATTATTTCGATGAGTTTACTCGGGTATTGGCACTTTCGTCTATACGGGAGATATGAAGAATTTATGGTCACAAGCACCAATATGTATACAGCTAGCAACAAATAAATACTTTTTCTTTCTCTCTTTTCTTTATGAAATTGGCCTTTTGTCAATATTACAATAAAAACACTTTTCGAATGCATGTTACTATTCGTGAATATAACATTGGAAAGGTCTGTCCTGACACCGCTGCAACTAATCTTTACGTGCTCTTTTGCTCTGGGTAGTGGGCCGTATATCGGTATCCAACTAGATCACCCTGTAGTGGATCCCAAGGTAACGGCGCCGCAGACAAACTCGTCCAGGCTAACCAGCACCCACCATGCATAACGGAACTAATAGGAGTGTTTTTACGGATAATGATGTCCACATACAATGTGTTGGGAGTGTGGTTCGCTAGCTTGAATGCTCGTTGATACACCCCAATCTATTATTAATAAGAACGTTAAAGTTTGTATGAGCAAATCCGGAGTACAACGATTTTAAATAAAATCATATAATCAAATGAGAAAAATCTACGTCATAACGATTCCATTTACCTTAGGTAAAGTCTCGAGCATCATATCGACCATCGCAGCCGATCCGTACTCCTTCCAAGCCTCTGCCTTCTTGGCCATCTGTTCCGCATCAGCCACCGCCTTTGCCTTGATAGCGAACGCCTCCGCCTACAGTGTTAACATAAAAATGTAATACCGCCATAATCGCAAATGCACTAGAGCACTTTAAATAAGTAATAGTAACTGCAGTCATCATCATCTGCCTAGCGTTTTCCCAACTATGTTGGGGTCGGCTTCCAGTCTTACCGGATGCAGCTAAATACCAGTATTTTACTTGGAGCTACTGCCTATCTGACCTCCACAACCCAGTAAGTACTGGATAATAAGATACCACTCGGTAAGCTGGTTGTCAGTCTTTTGGGCCACTGACTACCTGTAACGACTGTCAAAGATCTACAAATGACAGCCGGGATCAACGGCTTAACGTGCTTTCCGAGGCACGGAGGAAACTCGGTACGTAATGGGCGGTTAGGTTGGTCCGTGGATCGGCCACGGACCAACCTAAGCCAGCGCGGCTTAACTTTAAGATCGACCCGAGCGGCTGTTATTATTTAGCAACGAGCTTAATAGTAACTGCAGTATTCAAATAATATAAAAGAACTTATTTAGTCGGTGCGTTTATATTTCTATTTATTCAAATAATAATACTTCCCATTCGCAATTTGTTCCAGTGCATTAATATGAATTTTAATATTTTTATATAATCTACAAGTGGTCTTGAATTCATTGTGTGGTTAGAATCATAATGCAGCAACAACAGCGCACAACTTAAGTTTACGAAGTTTCAGGACTAATACATTAAGTATTGAAACTGCACCAACCGACAGAGTTAAATCTAGTAAATAGTGTTTAATAATATTGTCAATACTCGCCTCTCCGCGCATTTTGATGGCCTCGGCATGTGCTTCAGCTTCAAGCACAGTTTTTAGTTTCTCCGCTTGGGCTATCTTCTCTAACTTGAACTTCTCAGCTTCTGCAGGCCTGTGAGTAATTATAAAACGGTTAACTTCTTGCATCTACTGTTAGGTGGCAACTACAAGGCTATTAAATAGGATAGTAGATACAAATAACTCCAACAAACTACTTCTGTAAATAAACACTATATTTTGGCTCTGAAAACCCGATTAGTTTTCAAATAAAATTAGATTTTTAGTTGCTTTGAAATCTATTAATAGTCGAGTTATTGAGTCGTTAAATTAGTGACATCATAGGTGCCAATGACATACAAAATCAATGGGAGAATCGAGTTCTGACAGCTCATAAAAATTATGTCAATTGATTGAGTATGGACGCGTGTTTCACAAAGGAACACATATTATGCGTTTTATTAAAATGTTATTCTTACATATACACCGTGACTTTTTAGTCGTTTTACAAAGGTGGTCCACTTAATGGAGCCGATTAAAGTACCTCTAGGGACAATTATTTTTTTACCTTTAATTAAGATAATAGGTACACAGAAAAATAAATAATACATTAGAATTATGAAATATCCTGTTAATAATGTTTACGTGTCAAACGGTCGAACGTACCTACCCAGCGCACGAGTCGAGTAGATCATCGCTCGTTACAGGGTGTTTCAACTACGTCATGTGTCTTAATAATGAATAAAAAAAATATTTTTAAATTATTCAAATCTCATTAATACTATTTTTTTTTATGAACGTTTCGTAGTCATTGGATACATAAAGTGGGCTGCCGTTGTAAGAGAACTAAAAACTCACGGTGTACCTATGTAACGTTACAGAGGCAAGAGGTTACAAAAAACGACCGCGTAAAATTTGCAATTATTTGCAACATTACAAACGATTTACTGATATTTATCAATTAATAACTGGTGCTTTGATTAAGTATCTTTTAATTTATCTCATTGTTGTTTATTCTAAGTTGATTGTGATATAATCTTTTCAGTATCGGTTATTCTAAGGACGACTTGGGCCCCGGGCACACCGGCGGGATCCTTTGAAATCCCTAAATGTAAGCACACACTGACGGTAACTTTGCTTCGGTATCCTTTTCCTTGCGCAAACCTTTGTCTATAGATATCGTATAGAATTTGTGTGTCTACTATCCTATTTATTTATTTTCGGATAACGATAGATAAAACATGTTCAAACTTATTATTTCGAAAGGATGCAGAGGACACTAGCTAAGCATATATTTGTATGGCAAAGTTTGATTCTTATTAAAACCAGCTTTTGTTACATACAAATTTACAGACTTTTCCCGTTAATGGCTAGTCAATCAATCGTAAAATATTACTTCTCGACGCGCAGTATTGTAAGAGGTAATTACACATCATGCCTCATATTAATCTTGCCTACTATTAGGTAAATTGAGGAAGGATACACATTTTAATTCAAGATTTCCTTGAAATATTGCAGTGAGAAAATCCAGAAAAAAGGAATAAAGAGGAAAACTTTATCCTTACAAAGAGTAGGTTGAACACTAAAAATTTACCTTATTATGCATAATGCAAATTGGAAAAGTTATTGTGATAGCGGAAAACAAGCCTGGAAATAAGTGGTTCTTACACCTAAACAATGACGTGCGTTTATGTATATTCATAACAAAACAACATAACTACGTATTACTCGAAAGACAATGGGTTATGTAAAGGATGTAAAACACCCTAAAAATATCGTCATTGCGATTTTTTTTTTCTGGAACCTTCTATTTCGGGAGATATTGAAAGTACTAACTTTTTCACATGTTTTAATTGTTATTACTTTACTATACCTCCATGACCCCTTTACTATTAAATGTAATCATCAACACAATGTGTTGAATACGTTACATTGAGCACTACTGTAAAACGTGATTTTTTCACAACAAAACAAAATACACTCTCCAGCAAAATTATTGCCTTTACACCCTGTATAAATTACATCCGAAAATGAAAGCCAATCATCGAAACCTTGAGCCGGTTCGATTCCCGAGTGCGGCAAGCGAATTTTCGAAAATCATGAATGATTTATTTCTTTTTAAAAATAAATAAATGTTGCCTTTGAGTAAAATTTCCTGTCTCCAGTATTTAGAGTTCTTTCCCTCCAGGAGCGTTGAATAATTTCACCCTGTATGATGAATTTTGCTTACTTGCGTACGTTGGCGTCTAATTCTTTTTCCTTGCGTTGCACTTCCCATTTCTGTACGGCGATTTCTTGCGTACGCTCCACAACAGTAATCTGCATTTCTTCTTCCTTGATGCGCTGCTGAGTTTTCGCTGCTTGTAGCTCGTATGCCATTTCAGCTTCAGCCTAAACAAAATTTACAAATTAATCGATAATTTTAGGTGTCCGTACGTACGAAAGTTGTTTTTCTGTCTGTCCGACCCTTTCTTTTTTAGTATCTAATATCTTTTTTCTGTGGTCGTACCTGCTTTGTTTGCACTTCAACGTCGTAAGCAGCTTTTTTCAGTTCAAAGTCTCTCTGAGCTTTCGCAATTTCGGTGTCGTTAAGGAACCTGGCGGCCATTCGTTGTTCCTCCGCCATCGCTTCCTTTATCTTGGCTTCGGCTTGTGCTTCTGCCTCACCAATACGCGCATCTCGTTTCACCTCCGCAGTACGCGCCTGTCCAAGAGCTTGCAGATAACCCTGAATATAAAACAAGTGTTCAAATATGTTTTCATTAAGCCCATTTCCATACTCTTATAAAATTCACCCATAACACGTGCGTACAATCAAATAGGTTAATTATAAACGGTTTACAGTTTTGTTAAGCTTGAACGAATCGCGATTTCAAGCGATTAATTTGTTACAAAACAAAGTGGTACTTTTTAAAGTTAACGTTGTTATATTCTTCACCGTAATTAATATGTTATTTTTGCGTTTCTAATTCTGATTATTAAACTCCTTTGATTTAAATTATCTATCTTCATAAAATATTATCAAAGATTATTTTATGTAATTTAATGTGAAAAAATTGGCATACTAATCATTCTGACAAGACGCTGTAGCATAACCAGCTTGTAACGTTCTGCTGGGACACAAGGCTCCTCGCTGTGAGGGTCTCGGCTCGATATGCCGTTTTCCTCACGATGTTTTCCTTCACCGTTTTAAGAGCAGTGGCGATGAATTAGATTAGCGCTATATTAACGTCCATTTATTGATTCAGGCTTGTAAATACAACTAAGAATTAATCGAACAATTTGGGCGACCTCAGTGTATTTGCAACATGAACATTTAAAAGATAAGAATCGACCAAATATAATTTGTAGGCATTGGAAATGCTAATTGCAGTATCAATTAAAATTTCGATATTATCTCGCTTTGTTTTACACAATTTGATCGTATCATTTTTTTTTATCGCCACCAAATGTCTATTTTATAAAAATGGCACGCTACGTATTTGAATTGGTTTTCACCAGCATTTAGAGTTAATACCGGAACATTTATGAATATACATTAATATTTAACTTAGATATAGCACAGAAATCTCGTGGATTTGAGATACTATGGTTATTTATCAGTAGAATGTATCCGTGCGATACAGATGCGGGTCGTTATTAACTCCATCATATTAATTGCCTATTATTTGCTTACTTTATAATTTTATTACTATTTTTTGTTCTGATTTTTATGTTCAACCAATAACTTGTATGTGTGAGAGAAGAACCACGCAGCTTCCCGAACGCTGCCCAGCCGAGTCGGATTCGACGATTGACCTCTTTCTCGAAGTTAGACCTACCTAAACTGGACCGTTTGTCCCAGGTAGACATAATCGTCTACAACTTCGAGTGTAGAGTCTCCGATCTTGATAAGAGTGGGTGTTACATGGGCATTCAACATGCCTTGGTTATGTCCATGTTCATTATCAGACCCACTCTTTCGGAAACTCTACTAAGGTCATCGAGCATTGTAATGAGGTCCTCCATGGTCTCAGCCATTACCACTATATCGTCGGCAAACCAAAGGTGAGAGATTTACTCGGCATTGACGTTGATGCCTAGCCCTCTCCAGTCCAGAACCTTGAAGACATCCTCCAATGCAGCGGTGAACAGTTTCAGAGATATGACTTCTCCCTGTCTTACACCTCGCTGCAGAAGGATGGGTTCCGAGGTCTGGTCCTGAAGTCGAACTGACATGGGGGCGTTTTTGTACAAACTCTTCAACACCTAGATGTACCAATAGTCGATTTGGCACCGTTGGAGAGACTGCAGTACAGCACAAGTCTCGATCGAATCGAAGGATTTCTCGTAGTCCACAAACGCTAAACAGAGAGGCAGGTTATACTCTTCGGTCTTCTGTATAACCTGCCGCAGCGTATGTATGTGGTCAACGGTCCTAAAACCTTTTCGGAATCCGCCTTGTTCGGGAGGCTGAAAATCGTCAAACCTGCGCGCGTGTTGTTCAAATAATACTATTTTATCGCAACGACTCCGTCGATGTCAGTGTATAAATTAATAACGGAACGGATTGTATTCCAAAATTAATCTATTTATGATCGCAATACGAAAATTATTGTTTCGGTGTGGTGAAAATATGGCAAATGAAAAAAGTTCAAAAGAGGCTTCGGCCAGTAGCAGAAATTTATTTTGTAAATCGGCGAAATATAGTTCAGTGTAATAATACCTCTGACACAAGATACTTGGATGATCTAAAGATATGTCAAATAATGCGTATAGTAAAAAAGACGTCAGTAAATAGTTTTCGGTAAAATTAAATTCAAACAAATTTTTTTTCGGAAATGTGATCGGTTCCCGCAACTATTTGAGAAAGCTGGTATTGCATATGTTTCAAAGGACATTAGATTTTCCACAAGACCTGGAACTGTTACACAAGTGCTTTTAATTTGTCGTTATTAAGATTTTACTACACAAAAATGTAGTGTTATTCTTGATTGGGTAACTCGTCACGTGTTCACATAATATACAGTCGTGTTCAACGCAGTGTATTACAAGGTGTGCTACCGCAGCAATCAAGACTCGAGGTAACGGTTTTGCTGGACTTATTTTCAGAAAGACTACTTTATTTATAATTGGGAAAACAGCATGTTTTAATGAAATAAGGTTATGTAGAGTCTGCAGTTTTGTGTTATCCAAATGCCAGCGTTGCCAGAACTTTACGTTGCCAGAACTTTAATTTTTCGTCCGAAGCGGGACGAAAAATTACTCGTCCCGCTTTGTTACTTCCATGTTACACCAGCCAATATATTACTTGTACGTTACTTTTCGAAATAGGGGTCCCATCATTTTTGTTTGGGGCAGTATAAGCATGTCAATCCACAGAGTAATGGGACAGACTTGTTATTATAGGATCGGCACATTCGATTCAGCAGCATCTATTGAATAAAAAGCTGAGCCGAAGTAATTACTACACATATTCGACTTTCATTCGGCTAGTGCCGATCGGTAAAATCCGTTCCCGAAAGCTAGTTACGTCGAATCATGTCTATTCTAAAATTATGTGTAGTACAAACAAACAATATTCAGTGATGGATCCCGTAAGTGAAAAACTTTCAGAGTTATTTTGCATTAAATAATGCGAGACCAGTTACTACTGCCTAGTTCTATCGCCACCGACTTTCGAGTTGTTTGGACGTGGGTTCGAAACCAAAAAGGCAGAATTTTACTTTGTGTATTTTATTTCAACACCACTGCTCTCAAAACGGTAAAGGAAACATTGTAAAGAAACCGGCGGCATATCCTAGAACCAAAAGATCGAATACTTGTGACATCTACCAACCCGCACTTGGCCTTCGCGGTGGGTAAAGCTACCTCCTACACACAGACAGGCGGCCCGTGTCCCAGCAGTGATGGCTGATTATGCATGACGACCAGTATCTCAACATAAGATTATAAAGAGGGAAGATGGGTGGGAATTGTGATGTTTTGAATTACTAGGAAATAGCTAATGGAGTAATTGAGGCCATTATGTATCGTATCAATATTTAAACAATAAGTAAGCTGCCAAGAAGCAAATAATACACCCACAGCTTCTTCAGCATAATCTGGCATTAAGACTGATCTCAAACGTAAAACGCGCATCTAGGACTAATGTTATTAATAAAAAAATATATATGACTAAAATAAGCAAGATTATGGAATATTAGCGGCATCGATAGCGCGGAGGTTAGAAATTATCCCACAGGAACTTACCACCGGGATAAAAAGTACCCTTATGCCCTATCCACCTTGATCTACCAGTGTGTCCATTAAAATTCGTATAGTCGTTATCATACATAAAAACTAAATACTCCCGTATTTAGTTTTTATGTATGATAACGGCTATTTACAAAATCTCGATGATGAACATTCTCAATGAAATAATTCGTCATAGCAAGCTTTCAAAATTCCGTACATCTCGATGATAAACATTCTCAATTACGTAACTTGTCATAGCAAGCTTTCGGAGTTCCGTACATCACGATGATGAACATTCTCAATTAAGTAACTCGTCATAGCAAGCTTTCGGAGTTCCGTACATCTCGATGATAAACATTCTCAATTACGTAACTTGTCATAGCAAGCTTTCGGAGTTACGTACATCACGATGATGAACATTCTCAATTAAGTAACTCGTCATAGCAAGCTTTCGGAGTTCCGTACATTTCGATGATAAACATTCTCAATTAAGTAATTCGTCATAGCAAGCTTTCGGAGTTCCGTACATCACGATGATGAACATTCTCAATTAAGTAACTCGTCATAGCAAGCTTTCGGAGTTCCGTACATCTCGATGATAAACATTCTCAATTAAGTAACTCGTCATAGCAAGCTTTCGGAGTTTCGTACATCACGATGATGAACATTCTCAATTAAGTAACTCGTCATAGCAAGCTTTCGGAGTTCCGTACATCTCGATGATAAACATTCTCAATTACGTAACTTGTCATAGCAAGCTTTCGGAGTTCCGTACATCACAATGATGAACATTCTCAATTAAGTAACTCGTCATAGCAAGCTTTCGGAGTTCCGTACATCTCGATGACAAACATTCTCAATTACGTAACTTGTCATAGCAAGCTTTCGGAGTTCCGTACATCACGATGATGAACATTCTCAATTAAGTAACTCGTCATAGCAAGCTTTCGGAGTTCCGTACATCGCGATGATGAACATTCTCAATTAAGTAACTCGTCATAGCAAGCTTTCGGAGTTCCGTACATCTCGATGATAAACATTCTCAATTAAGTAATTCGTCATAGCAAGCTTTCGGAGTTCCGTACATCACGATGATGAACATTCTCAATTAAGTAACTCGTCATAGCAAGCTTTCGGAGTTCCGTACATCGCGATGATGAACATTCTCAATTAAGTAACTCGTCATAGCAAGCTTTCGGAGTTCCGTACATCTCGATGATAAACATTCTCAATTAAGTAACTCGTCATAGCAAGCTTTCGGAGTTCCGTACATCTCGATGATAAACATTCTCAATTAAGCAACTCGTCATAGCAAGCTTTCGGAGTTCCGTACATCGCGATGATGAACATTCTTAATTAAGTAACGCGTCATAGCGTACGTTCTGGCGCACGTTAGTCGTACTTTCAAACTTCATTTATACGGTACATCGGTATGTTAAACTTTAAAGTTCAGCAATACAGTCCTACGACTGGAATTAAAACACAGTCTAAGTAAACCAAAAGAAACCATTTAGTTCTTTCTATACACGCGTCTTGGCTGTTGGTACCTACTATTCAATATAATAAAACTAATTATGACCTTTGAAATGGCATTGCAAGCTGGAGTGGGCTGTGTACTGAGTTTCTTTGAAGTATACGGTCCGGAAAGGAACTGGAGCTACCGACTTAGCTTGTGGAGTAGGCAATGAGCAGCCATATCCGTTGAAGAACCGACGGCTGATGGAGCAAACGCGTCATGTAGTGAAAGCCGCGAATGATTGGCAAGCGTTGTGTCGGTACCCAACTTTATGTACTGACGACCTTAAAAAGTGTCTGGGACAGACTGGAAGCGGAAGGCGCACGACACAGTGTTGTGGTGCAGTTTTAGGGAGGTCTATGGTCCAGCAGCAGGCTGCGAAAGGCTGAGTGGATAGATCGAAAAGACATTATACTTCATCTTGATATCAGATGTAATACTAGGGATAAATGGCCAATTCTACTTTCAAGTTTATTAGTTTTCGTTTTTAAGACTTCGTGATTAGTTAGTCGGGGAGTGCTATTTTGTTTTTATACAATATGTTAAAAAAAACCTGACCGATCCAAAAGGGGCTTAAAGGTATTTCAACGAAATTACCAAATAAAATAAGAAACATAAAATATATTCATGAAACTAAACATTTTAACACAAATTAAAGAATTTCACTAAAATCTATATTTTTTCTAAAATGTGATAACATCATTTTCGGCGTTAGTATGTTCGATCGTCAATTGTTTGTTCATGACGTCACTACCCAAGAAGCGACCGAAGTGTCGCCGCCCGCGCCCTTGCGCTTTGTAGATAAGTTTCTCCATTTCAGTACCTTTTCTATTCATTCCTAAAAAGGATTATATAAATAGAATCTAATCTCGAAACCTAATAATACCCTCACGGAGCGGACGGTTTTTTTTAACATATTGTACTTATATGTAGATTAGCCCCTTACCCCTCGGGGAGATAGAGGCGTGATATTATGAAATTTCATTGAAATAGATTCAAATGGAAAGTTGTAGTACATAACTACTGCATGTTATGTGAGAATTTATAAGAAATCATTTTTCGACTTCTCGTCAATTCAATTTTCATGGCTTTATTCACAAGGCAGATTAGCGCAGGTTAATTACGAGTAGGTTCTGCACGACGAGTACGTGTCGCAGTATAGGGGTGCATATACACTGCGAATACTCATTAGAAAGCCTGTTTTGGAAGCAATAATTAATCGTGACCACAAAGCTTCTTTGAGGGTTATGTTCCAACGACCACTGCCTTTTGGAATCATTACAAATTGTCCGCAAAGGGGCGATTGGCTCGCAATCGAATTTCACAAGTGCCTTGTTGTGTCAAGAGCCGAACCATCGCGTAATCGCAAAAAGCCCTAAACGCACCACAAGAAATACTTGCGTAGGGGACGTACCTCTGTAGGAATCTATTTGAAAGTCTCAATTTCAGTTAATAGGTCTGTGGCGACATCTACGACGCCACATGCGCACTACACATCTCATCTGACACCACCGAAATCCTACATCGCTCACGACGTTATCCGCGAGGTTAGAAAATATACTACAGTTCGACAACAACCATGGGGTAGAAGCCTGCCAGGCACAACACCCTGGTCGGAGGATCCCACCTTTTCTATGAAGGATGAGACTCTCCACCCTATTTCTAAATAACCTAAAGACCTATGTCAAATCAGTTCAGTTTATCAAAAGCGATGTGCATGTGTAAAGTGTTTTTGAAAAGATGTGCATGAAAGTCAGGTTCTAAAGAAATAAAAAATTACTCATCATGCCCTCATTTTTCAATTCTTTAGAGCTAGTCACATAAAATCGCTGCCTTAATTAAAACGAACATTGCTAATTGGCCAGAATAGCGTGAAGCTGTTACAAATGTGCGCCGCAAAGAAATCACGCATTTGTTTGCTTTTGAGGAAGAACAAATAGGACATGCCATAGAAACTGCACTCTTGCTCAACTTATTATAGAGAAGCCATTTAAACGTCACACGATCATGACAGTACTCACCCAATAGGGTATTAAGAGAATATTGTCCGATTTATTATATATTTTCGTTGGATCGTGAAACACACAGAGAGCGCGGGTGCGGGTCGGGGGCGTGTCGTTGGATCGGGAGTGCAGCGGGTCTAATACCGTGTCTTTATATAGACGACAGCACACAGAGACTGTGTGCAGGTCGGGCGCTTCTGTGTGATGTCGACGACCATGGAGTTTCTTGACCATTCTTCTCCATAGGGATCTACGCTTTGGAAGGTGCAGCTACAGTACTTTCTCAAGTTATTATGCCTTATGACTGTAGCTTCGCTTTTTTTAGTTTTTTTGATATTCAAAAGTGCCTGTAATGGTCTAATTGAAATAAATGCTTTGAATTTGAGTTAGACCTGACACGCGTACGATCCACACCCGCTATCTGTATGTTTCACGCTTTACAAAGCCTACAATTTTAGTGGCATCTATCAAAATTCATAAAATGATACATGTATGTAGTAAAACATTCAACGCCATTTCAAAATCCACATACCTTAGCTTCCTGTAGCCATGTCGAAAGAAAAAAATATTCTACTAAATGTTTCATTAGGTATAGTAGATATAACATACTACAGGTACAGTGTTAAATGGTTTTGTGAATTAGTTAATTGTCATGTGTCTTTTCTAGTAGTGATAAAGTGACTGAAAGTGAAAATATTAATGGAAAAACCCAGCATGTTATTATCCTTTTGAATGTAGTCAAACATTAGGAAGCTGGTTCCCTATCAAGAGCTATTAACATTAAAATGGTTATTAATCAAATAGGTAGTCAAGGAAAAATGTAACACGAAAAATATTATGTACCTCTTCATCCCGAACGTCTTTTAGTGTGTATGAAACAACTGTTATGCCCATGTTGATGAGATCACTTGAAGCTACCTCGAACACCTGAAAAGGTATACAAATTGTTGTTTTACATAAAAAAAAAACAGTAAACTCAAGGCGGAGACGACAATACGACAATAAATTAAACTTCGTATATTTCACAACGTTGGGAACGTTCTGCATAGAAAAATTCGTTCGAATATATCCAAAGTAGAGGAAACCCAAACAAACGATGCAGTAGCGAAGAGTAAATTCCTATAATACAAGGTGTAAACGGACCCTTCACAAAGCCGGCAACCAAGCATTCTGTACATCAAACTAAATAACTCTACGTAAAAACTATTGCTAAGAAACTATTTTTTTTTTTGGGGTGAAAAACCACATATTACAGTAAGGCTCTATTTAACGCACACAAAATACAGTGCTGATGAATAAATTGAATAGTACGGGGGTCGTCGAGGTATTTAAAGCAAACTTATAATATTAAAAAGATGGTATAAAAAAAAAATATGTGAAAAGGTTTGAACTTTGACCTCCAATATCTCTGTAACTAAAAGGTTCCCAGGTATGGTTTAGAACAAAAAAAATCGCAATCACAGGGACAGCAAGTGCAACTTTTCGCTTTCGTTAAGGATATTCTTACACCATTATATTAATGATTTATCATTATCATAAGCCAGACTACATTTTCTATTTTTACTAATGATTCAGTCGAGACGCAAGATCAGCCGTACTCCCATACAAAATTGGGCATTGTTCTTTATTTTCCGATGCGCATTAGAGCAAATTATAACTTATGCCTGGAACAAATATTTTATACATGGTGTCCTATTTCGATAACAGTTTTATACTATATAGTTTGTTTGTATGAAAAAATATATTTTTTAAATTCAAATTTAAAAAATATATTTTTTAAATTTGATGTCAGGATTTATTTGATAGTTTAAACATATTCCTACGAACTAGTATTGCCAGTGTTTTACTGTCGTATTGTCCTCTACAAATGGTATAAATTTTCTGCTAAACGATGAACAATAAAAGATGATCTAGTCTTATATATACAATTCTCGTGTCACAATGTTCGTTCCCGTACTCCTCCGAAACGGCTTGACCGATTCTCATGAAATTTTGTGAGCATATTGAGTAGGTCTGAGAATCGGCCAACATCTATTTTTTTTTTTTTTTTTTATATGGCAAAACAACGTTTGCCGGGTCAGCTAGTATAATGTAATTTTCAGAAAACTAACCTTCTTAGAGAAGATCTTTCTGTCTTTGTATATCTCTTCAACCGTCATGGAACCCATAATAGCACGCTGATGACCTTCAAGGGTCACCAGGGCTATATGTTGTATCTCCGCTTCACTTTTGTCCAGAAACTGCTCGCACGCAGAGAGCAGCATCTCTGCGTTTTGACCTTGAATCTTGACCTGTAATTACATAAAATTATGTGGTTAAACAGTGTTACAAGCACGTTACTTATTCTGCCAAATTCGCGTGTTTACAAATGCTTCTTTATGCCAACACTTGTAAGGGGTCATGCAGCAAAAGAAGCAGAAGAAGAACAACAGAATTATACACACAGAATTATAGCACGTATTTACAATGTGGCCCAAGACGCATTTGTCGCAATGTCCCTAATTCAGCGATTGAACCTTGGACCCCCAATCAGCAGTCACGATTGCTAACTATAGCTAGCCAGTAGACTAACGAGGCTGTTACTGCAAACACAATCTGGCGAAAATCTGGATTATAGGTCTTATTGACATTTGGAGCGAGTTAGGAGCTCCTTTTACCTTGGAATAAAGAAGAAGAGAAGACGATGACCCGCCCACACCCTTATCGATTAGAATCGAGAACGAGGTAGTGGTTGAAATTTGACAGTTTATTTCCCTTAACAAACAAACATTTGACAATATAGTTACCTGTGCTATACCCGTCACGGATATTGGTACACCCTGGCTGGTATAAACAGTTGGTGACTCGACCTGTAGAGTCATGGTGTTCAGGGAAATACGCTGGACCGTTTGGATCTTCGGCCAGACGAACGCGCGTCCGCCCGGCACCAGTAGTGGCTTTGAGTAACAGCATCCTGATTAGAACAACATTGCATTGTATTAGCATTACATTGTATGTAATAGGCCTCCTGACTGATTTCCTAGTTTCGACGGCTAATAGCAGCCCAAACTAGGAAATATTATAAATAGTGCACAAGTATGTGCGCAAACACAGATGCAATCTCTCTTCTCTCACTCTCACTGAGAGAGATTAGCAGACTTAGCGTGCTTTCCGAGTATGTTGTCATTCTCTAAACTCCGGGGTACTTTTGAGAAATTCCTGAATGAAAAACTCAAAATAACTTTGCCGGACCTGGGGATGGAACCCTTGCGACTGCTAAGCAGTTATTAGTTCAGCGGAGGATTATATGTAAACAAGGCAGCGCAAGCAAACGCAATTCGCTTTGCTGAATTTTGGGTAAAACAAAAGAAAAGCGAGTCAGCGTTTCGCCAAAATATTCATAATCATAAATGTTATCATTGTAAGTTATCTTTTTCATGAGCAATTGAGCACTATTTTGATAAATATTCATCTTGTTTTTGTCATTTTCGCAGATAACAGATAAAAACTTTGATACTAATATTCGTTACATAGATGATATAGCACGCAAAGAATATTTAAAAGAAAAATAAGATCATAATTCACAAGAAATTGGGTTAATTACATCACTTCTCACGGAATTTCTCAGTAGCAGCCACAGAGTTTGGATTTGCGCCCGGTTGATGGCAATAGGCTCGCCCTCTATTATATGGGACTTAAACATAACTGGCAAAATGTGGTACTATTAGATACACGGCTGCCAAACATTACAGGCGTGATGTTATGTTATATATCACTTCTTCATCACAGTACTGTATGCAAGATACGGGCTTTGAGGTGGATTTGTGAATACCAGCCCGTAATACAATTCCATCATAAGTAAAGGAATTAATAGAAGTCTTGTGGCATACTTTAAAGAAATTATTTCATTTGTTTCGTGGCTAAGCAGTTTAGCTGCGTATTCATTGGGAAAGTTGCACAGCATTGTTTCAGCAACATAATGTTCCATACTAAAGTTGAACAAAAGATGCGCAAAGTTTATGATGTAATAAACAATGTTATAAAAAGTCTTTAGGTTGCTTTCAGCCATTAACTAATGAGGTTGTTCATTATAAAGAAGTCTTTGTCCTAGCCCCGTTTACAATGACTCTGGAAAGCCAGGGTTGGGTCAGGTGAGGACTTTTCAGTCACTTACTTATAATTATGCTAAAAGCTAAATTTAAATAATGGACAGATTCTTCTTGCCACAAGCATTGCACAAGACAATTTAGGAAATTATCAATGAGAGAAAAAAGATATTTGTATCAATAACTCCTCACAAAATCAAGCCATCTCCTATTCATGAAGTGGTATCTAGTGAAAGTAAACAAAACATTAAAAACCACTTAAATAATAACCTGGTATTATTATCAGCACAGCATTCATCATATGGCCTTTTCACAACTAGTTTGAGATCGGCTTCCAGTCAAATCGGTTGCAGCTGACTAGCAGTATTTTACATGAAGCAACTGCCTATCTGACCTCCACAATACCACGTCTTGGTAAGACTGGTTGTCAGACTTTTGGGCTTTGGACTACCCATACCGACTGTCAAAGATCTACAAATGACAGCTGGGACTAACGGCTTAACATGCACTCTCAGGCACGAAAGGAATTTGGGTATGTAATTGATGATTACTCATCTTAGGACCGACCTCGGTAAGCTTGGCTTAACCTTGGAGATCGACCAGCGCAGCTGCTATAATTAAGCCACAAGCCCACTGTATGATTTGTATTCATTTCATTTATTATTATCAGCACAGCATTAATAAACATTAATTTTATATTTTGGATAGAAGTAGAACATGAGTAATGCAAAGCAATTTACTTAGGCTAGCTAGAAGAATTTGTATTAGAACTAGTAAATAATCATAACATCATGCTGTAATCCCCTTAGATTTAGGCAGAGGTGCATATATATAATATATATATAATCATTTTATTATCAGGCAAGTAAGGCCCATTTATAAATACACAAAATAATCTTAAACAATAATAAACTAATACATATAAAAAAACTTTATTGCACTATAACTATATAGATATCATACACTCACATTTAGCCAGTTAAAGGACCATGAACATTTTTCCATGAACTTTGAGCGTAAAACCAAAAAAAGTGAAACATAAATTATGCATCATTACATTTTTGAAAAATCGATATTCCTGGCCAGGAATCGAACCTGTTGGGTTGGTTTTTGGTTTTGAAAAAAAACACACTGTATTATTACAACATTCGATCGCGTCGAGCGTCGCCATTAAGAATCAAATTCTGGGAAATAATGACAAATCGAAAGAAAGAGTAACAGTATGAAAACAGTTAGTAGTATTCAGCGAAACCTCGAACAAAATCAATATTGGCGCCAACTCACTTGTAAGTTCTTATTTCAATTGTTTATTTTTTTTTATAATTTTATTGAAAGCTTTAACTACGAAGGGATAAAAAAATGAAATTAGAACAACAAGGACATTAATTTAAAATATGATAAGACATAAAATTTCACATTTTCCTTAAATTTGTCATATGTCATTACTTCCCAGAATTTGATCCTTATTAGCGATACTATCGAATGGCATTAACTACAATGTGTGTTTTTTTTTTCGAAACCAACCGGTTTGATTTCTGGCTAGAAATTTTGTTTTTTCAAAAATTCAATGATGCAGTTTTAGTTTTTATCAAAATCGGGCTCGAGACTTCTTTGAGTATTTTTCGTAAATTTTCCAAGTCTTGGAAAATTCACCCTTTATATATATATAGATATATTGAGAAGAAACAGTCATTACAATAATCTACTTGAACTTTTCTCTAAAAGAGTGTCTCAGACCACCCTTTTCTGCAAAATAAAGATGGTCTGAATATCGGAGGCATTCCCACAAAAGAATGCCGTACGACATTCATCATCAGCCTAGTGTTTTCCCAACTATGTTAGGGTCGGCTTTCAGTCTAACCCATTACGCTATGAAAATAGGTGAAGTAAACTAATCAGGCTGTCTCTACATCAGTTAAATTACGAATTTGTCTAACTGCTTTCTTAAAAGAATTTTCGGAACCAGGTCAGTAGTTCCGAAGATACATACAAACTTATAAATTCTACCTCTTTATAATATTAGTATGTTTCTTCTGTTTAGCTTTTTCTTATTAAGACAGAGGGAAGAGAGGCCTTTGCCCTACAGTGGGATACATCAGGCTCATAATAATAAATTATTTTGTCGCACTGCTGGGCAAAAGCCTCCCCAATTCCTTTCCAACTCTCTAGGTGTTATCACATCTCTGAATATTAGTATTAATAAAAAAAAAATCTTAACTTGCTCAAATTAATACAAGTTATACATTATTAAGCTATAGCAGAATTGAGCTAGGATTAGCACTGGTCAAATGCCGATTGGAAAATTTTATTATATGAATGAGGGACTTTTTAGCCACTCACTTGAGTTTTGAATGACTCAAATAATGTTACTTGCAGATAATTTTTATCAATAGTTTCTTAAGTACAAAGAATTTACTTATCAAGATACGGAACTGTTATATTATTATTAACTAAAGTTGAAACATGACAGGTATTGCTTGGTGCTCAGGGCTATACAGTATGTGAGGAGAAATGCTCTCAGCAAATATACAAATAATTTTCATCAATGTTTCTTGGATACAAAGAATTTGCTTATCAAGACATGGAACTGTTGTAATGTTATTTTTAACTAAGGTTAAAACATCATAGGTGACGGTATTGCTTGGTGCTTGAGCACCAGCAAGTGCAGTTCTGAAGCTATGGTGTATATTAGTTAAATGTTCTAGGCAATTATACCAATGCATTGATTTTTATAATTGCAGTGGTCACATTGACACACTTAGTGCCAGGGTGCTTAAATAATATTAGTCACTTAAGGGATCTCGGAAAGAACAGGCACATCAAAGGTATGTCCACAAAACAGAGAATGGTTAAATTGTTTGAGCTACTACTTCTATTCAGCATAATGTTGGCTTTCTAACTCATAAGCCTAAATTTTCCGACAAATTTGGTAATAACAGTAGTATCCATCAGCTCCTATAATGTGGAAACTTCACAAAACGCAGGACCTAATATTAAACGTCCCATCGGGGTAAACAACTAATCAAGCATGGCACCAAATTCCTGGTATAAGGAGTTGGCTTAGGGGCATAGTATTTAGAATAAGTTGATCCATTTCAAAATAAACCACCTAAACC
The DNA here is from genome assembly GCA_963576755.1 of Noctua janthina. NCBI lineage: Eukaryota > Metazoa > Arthropoda > Insecta > Lepidoptera > Noctuidae > Noctua > Noctua janthina. Next base: position 12,431,834 of record OY755050.1, on the reverse strand, counting down.
TAATAGACCAGTTGTTTTTACACTTTGTATTATTTCAACTTAAGATGCTGTTGACCACGAAAATAATATCACAATGCAGTGTAATAAATTTGTTATTATATTTATATTTTTTTAAGTCTCAAACAGTTCAATACTGTTTCTAATACAGTTGATGAGTGACCCTGCAATGAATTTAAATAGAGTTGGAATGCATACCTATACATAGTTATGTACCTATACAATTACATTTCGCGCTAGCCAGACACTCATTTAATTGGTGCAATGATGTCATCCTCAACCTTCCTGAAGTAAGGACACACCTACTAAGTAATCACGAATAAATCTAACATGAAAATAATGAACGTAGAACTGTGTTATTGTACTGAATTAGATACAGTACCGAAAAACAACAAAAAATAAGATCGTGTAAATAGTATACTCACCGGAGACGACCAGAGCCTCATTAGGCCCGCACGTTACAAAACCCCAAACCATGTTAATTTGCTTGAAAGAAAACTAACTTTTAACTAAATAAACTCAGTAAATCAAACTAAACACATAAATTATTGAATTTATTTATGTCAAAACACTAATCGGCTTCTTGGAAATGGATCTAGGCGACACCACAGAGGCGACACCATAGAGTTCTATCATAGACTGTACACTATGGCGATAGAATACCATGCGACTAGCCAGGCGGACACTACGCGTATATTTATTTATACCACTATGTTTTTATTAAGTTTTCAACATCGATTAGTGAACAGTTTCAACAGTTTATTAGTCGCTAACGAAGCCAAAGTCAGTGTGTGGATGTGAGATTTTGGCATCGCCAGTGAATATCTGACTTGAAATCAAAATCTGTACAAAATGAATTATGGAGTAATAATAGAGTACCGCGCGCGCAATTTGTCTTTGCACGCCAAGTTGCACGGTATTCAGGCCTTCGCGGTTGTGGATATAATGTCGAGCAGTACCACAGAACACGATATACGGATACGGCATGTGGTGGCCGGCCTGTGGTGCGGGCGCCGCTTACTGATCGGGCTTGCAAGCCGCGCGGGTGCTCTGCCTACCCACTGTAGCACGGTACCATAGCAATGAGACAAAAACAAAAAAAATATTTTAACTATCAAAAACTTTCAATGCCAAATATGGCATTATATGCAGAATTAGCTGGCAAAATAAAAATTCAAGATCAAAAATATGAGAATTTCAAGGTGTAAATATCAGATACAAGAATTCTGGCATAGGCAGGTGATAGATTGCATACGTGAAAGGAAATATGGAATTAAATGACGAGTACATTACTTGTTTTATTTTAGTTATTTTATTTAGTCAGAATATTAGAAACTTTGGTTTTTATTAGTAACTTTTTTAACCTTTGAATAAATTTAGTCTAGTGTTGATAACTGTAAATAATATTCCATATAGGAAACACAAAGTAAGGTTGTAGTAACTTCTTCAAAATGCAAATAATATTTCTTAAAGTTGACAGAATTGCATCATCATCATCATCTCCGACGAAAGACGTTCACTGCTGGACATAGGCCTCCCCCAAGTGTCGCCACATTGAGAATTGCATACTATCCCATAAATGGTTTTCTCATTTATTTTCTGTTGTTCTCATTCTGTATACAATCCCCTATCTGCCAAACAGTTTTTTCCTGCGACTGCATACTGGATCCCATAAATGGGTACTAACTTCAGCAACCAAAATATTTTCAATCATTCATGCGAATTTAGTTTTTATTTGCCTATTGCTTTTCAGTAAATGCCTATTGTATGCAAAAAATCCATGCAAAAATACCCCGAAAGCTGAGGCCACTTACCTCTTGTGTACGTAAACTACTGAACCGATTTTGATTAAATTTTGCAGAGTTATTCTACATATGCCAGGGGGAAGGTTTCTGAAAAAACGAGGCATTGTAACATTGCAACGCATGCCAGGCACAACTAGCAGAGTTGTAAATTCTTCATGTCCATAGTAGTCTATGCCTCTTGTCGACCGTTGGGAAACAAACTGACATTTGTTTTTATACATGGACTTAGCAATTAAATTCCACTAGTGCTGGAAATTTTTTTTTTTCACCAACGTCAAATCATATTACCGGTTTTTGATTTGTGATGAAGAAGAAAAAAATATGTTTAAAAAACACACATGTGACAAAAACCCTTGTTGCCCGATATACATGCTTTGCAGTAAGAAGCTAATATTTTTAAATGCAACATTACCATTATAATTTAAAAAATAAACGATACCTACCTCGTTATATTTGGCATCGCTTCATCGCACTATTTTTTAATTAATCGCAAAAAGTAATAAACAGTCTTTTTAGAAAATCAATCAGTAAAAAGAAATATACTAGATGAGGTAATATAGGATGGCAGCACTTGTGTCTAAATTGAAACTTAGACGTTGCTTGATATGTGACTACGCAGCGAGAAGCGAAATATCATAAATATTTATATTTCTGAACCTTTTAAAATTAAGTACCCATATTTGGATAGCTATACATACGGTAAGGGGTTAAATATGCCCATTAAAAGTAAAATGGAAAATACAGTACTTCAATACATCAATAGTTTTTCAACAAGCCATCTCGCTATTTGGTTTCGGTCGCCAACACCCACTGACAAGTGTGACAAGCTTAGCTTGTATTTTGTATCTTATGCACGGTCGCATCACTATTCTCCCACCTCAGTAATCTAAATTTTTCATCTTATTCAAAATTAAAATCGTACGACTACGATCGAGCAATAAACTGTTCAACAAAACTATGAAAAACAAATAGGTAAACAGATTAAGGCCTAAAAAACCCTAATTATATTGCTGAAGTATGAAGTTGTTATAAAACAGAAAAAGTAAACAAAATCTATGGCATTATGGTATGTATTCTATTAGAAACTTATTAGAAAGAGAACATAAAAAAAAAATGCTTACTTACTTAATCAGTTTTGCTGTAAGCTGATTTTGAAAATAAATCATTTTTGGCTCAAGTCAAGGCACCCACTGGGCCTTTCCTATGCAGGAGACTTGCAGGTTTGAATTTGATATCTATAAGTATGACCAACAGAAATCATCATTCTAAATTTATTTGAGGCAGGCGCAGCATGTCTCCTTTCATACTTCTCTATTCTCTACTTCCCATTCGCATGGGAGGACATGGTGTCTGCAAAATTTCTAGTATCAGTTTACCGGCTTTCATATCGTTGGTCCAAGGAACTGAGAAATGAATCAGGAATAGGAATATCCTGTGTTCCACACTTATTAATTTTGATGTCCTGTGCTTTTCTGAGGCTATTGATGTTTGGAAACTTGCTTGGCCAATACTGAAGAACCCAATTGTCCATTTTCTCAGAGACAGTCAGACAAGCCGCTCTGCAGAGTAGTTGAGAACAATCTATTAAACATGTCTACTGCTAGTGCTGAGCATGCGCGCCTATTAGCTGTGGGTGAGTGGGAGCGGTCTTTGGATTCACGCAGTGCCATCGTCGAGAATAGGCACATTTTTCGATGACACGACTCTCCACATAGCTGCTTCTCTATGCCATGGTGTCGCCTGGTATTCTCCTCATAGTTGTCACTGCAATGAAGCCGTTAACATTTCTGTCACCACGGCCTGTCATGCAGCCGAAGGGTGGGCCGTTTTGCACAACATGCTAACATCCAACGATTGGCATGCAACAATGGCAAAACACCAGATAGTATGTGTTTGTTTCCTTGGAAGGTGGGTAGGCCTTTATTGTGGCATGCAACATGTGTTGATACTCTTGCGCCATCACATCTTCCAAGCTCAACCTTTGTTGAAAATATATTTTCGAGCCATTTGGGGTTGAGACTCTGGGACCGTGGGGTCCGAGAGCTAATAGCCTGTTTAAGGAAATTTCGAAAGGCCTAGTTGAAGCTTCCCGTGACCCAAGGGCTGACTTTTACCTTGGCCACAAGCTAAGTGCTAAATGCTAATATGTAATTAGATTTATATTAAGTGGCTCATTTGAGTTAATTATTTTATTTTTGAATTGTTTTTACTATGGACACTTTTAACATACACATCTTGCTACATAGTTCTCACATAATGTACCATCTCAACATGAATGATGTAACCAAGGTTTTGTAAAAATATTCTGATTTAAAAGAGTGTCCATGGAGTTTCTTGCCTGTTCTTCTGCATAGAGATCTATGTTATGGAATGGACAACTACAGTACTTTCGCAGTTTTTATGCCTGTGACTGGGACTACTTTTGTCGAAACAAAGACAACAAGTCTTTGTTTCGACAATTCAAAAGTGCCTGTAACTGGCCTACTTGAAATAAATGCTTTCATTTTGATTTGATTTTGTCTGCTTTTGTTTATCTATATTAACTTTCAGATATGATAGTCCATAAACAGCATGTTTAGAATGGGTTGGTAGGTCACTCTAATAGCTCTATTGTACAAGTACATCACAGTAAATACTGATACAAATTAACAAAATCAAGCAAACATTGTGCAAATTATCATACTAATCATACTCAGTTTGATGTTAAAGGTAACATAATTACCAATTAATTCAGTATTGCCAGATCTTGTATTTGGGGTACTTAAGATACCTTACCTATCTTTACTTTGCTAAGTTTTATTTTTGTGCCATCCATAGTTTATTAAGAGTAGATAAAAATACAATATCTTTGTGAGTCAAATAAATAACAGTTTTCTCTTGCAGATTTCTGTGGTCCCTATATCACAATGACAAGACTGCAGCGCTTCATTGCTGACTAAAGAAAAGGTAAGAATTTGTATTGTACTTAAAATAATTTAATTACTTTAATGCTCAGTAATGATTTCTACTGAGGACCTTGTCTCTCACATTCTCTTACTTAAGAATAGAATATAGTACTGCTCTTTTCCAGCTGGTCAAAATTGACTAGCTTTTGCTACATCAAATACTGGATTTGCAAACCTTCAGTTGCCCGTGCGCCACCCATTTGGCACCAACCTTATTGCTGGTTGCTGCAGCCGCTGCCAGCTGACCAGTTCCTTTGTGCTGGTTTATTAAAATACTAGACTTTGTCCGCGTGGAGCTCGGAAATTATACCCACAGGAATGTCTTGCTGGTATGAATAGTAGCCTGTGTCCTAAGCATATTCTAAATTCCGTTCAACATTTGGCATGAAGGTGTGACAAACAAACAAATCTACTTTAAAATTATTCCTTAAATTAGTAAGGATGCTAGTGCACCAACAATAATTATGTTATTATCATTTTAACAAAATTGACCTGTATTTAGTGCTTCAGGGGGACACTATCTCCTCAAACAATCTTTTAAATTTCTAGTTTTCCTTGTAATGTAACGACTATCGTATGGGATGGATGAACATAGATATTTTTCGCGTTTGTGGTGTAAGTAGGTACTTACGGGAATTTGGAGTGGACCAAGTCGTCGAGCTTTAACTACAAAATTCAAAAATTCAAACTATGACATACTATTGAGAAAGTTTATTACTTTGGGCTTTTTGTGCTCACCTGTTTATGCAGGTTAAAGAGATCAATCGGTTACCCAACGGCTTCGAAAATTCAGTAATGGCATATATTTAACGCGGCGACAAACTTATCTGATTTAGGGTTTTTAAAATAATTTAAATGGGTAGCAAAAATAATTGGTTGGCAGTTACAATTAACCACTACATTGTAGATAAGGCGTAGTCGACGTAGCACCGCTGCGCGGGGTTCCTTTTTCTGTTTGCAGGGTCTAAAGTAACCTAACACGAAGGGGATTCCGGGGTTTTAGTTCGCTCACTTCGCTCTCTCACTAGACCCTGCCATCCTCTTCGAACCTAACCTGTCCGAGTTGGGTGCCACAAGTCTCTCTCAGCCTTCGCTCGCTCTTGCTTCCTATATTCCTTTCCTCCTTGCCGCAGTGACCGGATAAATAGTTCCTTACTTGGTACAATAGTCGCCCATTCAGTATATTGAACGCCAATTAAATTTTTATTCGCCCGATTAATAATTTCCCATCAGTAATTAGGGCATTACTTATTCCGGTTCGCCTAATACCTACCCACAATCACTTTCCCTTGCGACATAGTACAGGTAAAAACTGCGTATTTTCGACACTAACCCATATTACTGTTTGGGCCTACATTTCAGTAGACAATTATAATGGTACAACAGTTAAGAAGAGTTTACACAGCATCATACTGATTTAGACTCGTTCCGTATCATCTAGAATTCCCAGATGTCATATATCTTTTCAAGAAAACGGCGCACACTGATCAATTATTAAAATTTAGCGTCCCATAATTATTTTTTCTAAATGTGTCAATTCAAAAAATCATTTTATTAAGACATGAAAGTAAGTTGTTTACATTGTACTAAAGCATCAACAGTATGCAGACAGTAGTTTAATAGATATGCCATTTCAAAGTTATCTCGAAACCTAAACTATTATAACAAGACTGATTTATTTCGACCAGTGAAGCCGCTATCAAAGGACAATAAAGATAAACTACTTAAGTAGGTATATTTTGGAGACATTATAAGCATCGGAATTGCCTACTACAAGCAGAAGGACAGTCTTCAAAATGTTATTAAAACCTTTACTGTAGCAACTTCAAGATTTTGGAAAAAAAAATCCTTTATCATTATAAGATTTCATTGGAGAAGACGCACAGGACAGTTGCCACAAAAATATCAGATATTACAGAGATCATAACATCAGGAATCAAACTAATGAAGATCTTATGAAAATTTTGTTTATATCTTCAGATCCTGTAATAACTATCATCAGAATATTACCTGTAAAACAAAAACATATAATACCAATTGAGGTACTTAATCTTGTACAAGAACCAGAAGTTGTGTTAGATGAGGAGAATATAACAAATTATAACAAAGTACATAAAATATTAATTACCAAGTTAAATTATGTGTCAATGATTTTTCGATATAAACTAATGTTATAAATATACCTTTGGTTCACAATTTCAGTATTTAATAATTTCGTCACCCTAAATTTTTGAAATTGATTACTGTGCGTCGAAGGCGTTAACTGAAATACCTACCAATTAATTTTGAGCGTAGTACAACAAGTTAATATAAGAGAAGATAAAAATACGGTTCCAAACAATTTTCTGAAATATTTTCTATCACCATTAGTCGTGTATTTCAATGATTTATTTAATTTTTGTATTATTATTGTCTAATGAGAGCAGTCACGGACGGTGCCATAGTTGTAACAGTTCCCAATTACGAGATGTAACTTGTATGCACTTTAATTTGTGCAATTTATTTCACCACCTATTTCAATGCTCTCAAAACGGCGAACGAAGCACATCGCGAAAAACCGGAATTCCTACTTGAATATATAAGGTCTATCTTTTCATAAACGAAATATTTTAAGAGTAACTTCTATAAGTCGTAAAGTGGCCATAGCAAAGAAAAAAAAAATCAAAAATTGATATAATTATAAAAAATTTTGAGACTTTTTGCATAAAACCTTGACTCCCATATTCTAACAATGACAGTAGGTAAATACGACGTAGTAAACTACCGTAATGGATGCTTAAAAATAAGGAGCCAGTATTTATTTTGTGGGTCAAGTAATTTTATATTATTTATTTTTTATAAAAAAATATACTCAGATAAAAAAAAATCCCTTGAAATGGCTTTGTTATAGCCGTTAGATGATTCCCTGAAAATATTTCGTGTATGAATAGTTAGACCCTATTTATATTTATGTACAACCAAAAATTCGACGACACGTGACATCCACCAAACTACTCTAGGCCTGTCTGATGGATTACTGTCCGCCCCTTCACAGAGAGGGGGCTTGTTACCCAGACTTCCAGTAGGTAGTACTCGTACAATACATGCAACGGCCGATTATGATAAACGTTTTAAATGATTGAAACAGTATTTACTTATGTCGTATGTGTTTCTTACAAACATTAATTTTACTAGAACATATTTAGGTAACATAAGGATTGATACGAAGGCTCGTAATATTAAATATTGCTTGGGGTCGGCCGCCGTCGGCCCAACATGTTTTTTTTTTTCAATTTTATTTTCGTACCGTTTTGTTTATCAAATAAAGTCATGTAACATAACGTCACAGATGGGAGCGTTTTTATGAGCAACGTTGTGTAAAGCCAGCCATTCATAATGCCTTGTATCATAGGGGTGTAATACACATTTGACGCCACCAGGCCGCGAACCATGCAAATCGATGGGCATATCCGTCGCTCCCGTTTCATTTTCACTAATAATGCAAGTGGCGTAGAACCACACTTAGCTTGGTATACGGCGATTAATTGATTCTACCTTAAGATTGATGCAGTGCCCGGTGGAAATAATAGAGAAGTAATTATACGGGTCTTGGATTTGTGACATTTATTTGTATAATTAGCTCCGCCTGTATGTGTGGAATTAGTGCTAAAACCTCGGCAGAGTATATCATTCATAATATTATCCAGCCAGCTAGTTTTGGTTTTCGTTGAATAGTAGCACCAGTACCATAAATTTCGCAGGACATAAACCGAAAGTGCAGTCAGGAACGTCTTCAACCTGTTTGAGGATCCAGGCATGTTTATTTTTAATAACAGTTACAAAATAAGGGGGGCTTCTATGGAGAATGAAGGATGCAATAGCAAGCGAAGCTAGCTCTCAATTTTTAGCACCTCGCCTGAGCTAAATGAGGTTGTCGTTTGACGATGATAACAGAAACTGAAAAGACGTCCCTGACCGGAGTTCAGTAAAAAGCGACAGTAGGTAATCGCAGCACGGGGTACTTTCCAAGCGTTCCAAACCACACTTTGGGTACTTGTAACTTTGTTTTTTTTTGTTTTTATTTATGATCATCCTCATTATCCACAGTCCGACTTCACTCACTGATAGTTGTAGGTATGCCTCGCCATCTCTTTACTTGTGTCCATCTTGGTGTTCAAGGATTAACGCGTCGTCGTGCCCCACGTGTAAGCGTTTAGGCACTGCCGGAAAACTGCGTGATTATGTAGACTAATTGATTATATCGGCCTAAGTTCCATTTTGCGCATTTAGCCTAATCGTTGTACCGCCAGTGTGCGCTAACGGTCGGTACAGTCAAATCTTCATCATCATGTTTCAGCAACGTGTTTTCCTTTTTCTTTCACCCGGCTGTCCCTGTCAGACGTCATTTACTCCATTTTCTTCCGTATCTTTTCACAATCCATCCAATTCATCAGCATTTAAATTAATCGTTCTTTATTTTATTCGCATGCGTTCCATCCCACTTGACAATCATGTGGTTAAATGCTTAGCAATCTTTTTAATTGAAAAGTGCCTATCGTAATTCTAACTTAAAACAGAGGATCCAGAAGATTTATTAGCCCTTTTGCGTATATGTTGTGCATTAGTACAGAGATAAACGAATCTAAAATAGAACAATTAAGTTATTGTCAATTGGCACATAATTTGTCTACGCTTAAAGTTCAATAAACAAGTATTAAAATCACATGAACGACGCAATTCTTTGAAATATAGCAATAAAATTGGTGGCATCACGTATTATTTGTGCTCATTACTATCGTCTTGTATCCGGAAATAATCGTTCCGATTAGTGAATGGCGTGTGGAAATGCAAGTAAGGCGATGGAGGCGGAATCATATTCTACTTCGTTACGCTACGTAAACCTACAACACGGTTGTATAAAAGCATCATTGTACGTAAATATTGAGTGTAAATGACTAATTCTAGTACATAAGTGGTGGTGATGACGTAACAAATGTAAATCTAGACAGCGTCTAGCCAAAACATTGCTGCATCATTATTTTATAGAGAAAACTAGGTCAAATACCTTCCTGGCCTAATGACTGGACATCTCGTGTTCATATCGGCCCGATTTGACCTGGATTCTGTTATTTTAAATTGACAGAGGGATAAGGAGGGTTAGTCTCTGACGAAAAGGTTTACAATATTTTACAAACAATTAAATTAAATAAAACGTATATATAGGAGGTGCCTGCAATGTTGCATTGATCGATGAGGGATGCTAAACGTTTGATCTGGTTACGTCTTTTATACTTACGTAATAAAAAATAAGGTAGGTAGTACCTACCTAATAATTAAAGATCTACTTATATATAATTTTTTCAATAATAATAACCTTTCGTCGTAAAGTAGGTATATGAGTAATTAAAAAATTTAGAAAAGAAAACGTGTAAAAAAAAACTGGCTGGTTGGCAGTCCCGTATTTAATTAATCAAAGAATAATGCAGTGCCTCTTGTCTTAATTACCACTTACAATAACTAAATGCATAACCGACGGACAGACAGAAGGACTACAAACTGAACTGCAAGAGCTCCAAGTTTTCATCATTCTAAAATCAATCAGTAGCACGAAATAATAGCTAAATATTTTCAACCTAATAGTTTACTACTCCATCGAAATTTTCGCCAACACTCTCAGCTCAGGTTTCAGACTCACCAAATTGCTAGAGTCGAACGTTACCGGTCAACGCTTAACACCTCAGATCACCTGATGTTATCTCCCCAGGTCTCCCCTTCGTTCGTAGCCCAGCACCCCGTAAAGCAATATCGATTATACCAATTTGCCGCCCTCGACAACAGGTGGTGATATCCTGCATCGGGTTACGCTCGCACACCTTTCAAATTACAATGTTTAGGTTCCCAGCTAGCGGAAATAGGCTGATGTGATAGTAAAATACGCTACACCTCTTTAATCAGCCTCCATTCGCGACTTTCTAGTTACAAAAATCTACTAATGAATAATATAAGGTCCCATTAAAATAGATAGACAAACTTTTAGAAATCATTCAGACCACCAAAATAATGACAATGGTAAAAAAAAAAAGAAACATACACTAAAAATGTTGTTTACCGCATGCATATAAAGGGTGTAAACAGACCCTTAACATAACCGAAAGGCACTTGTTCTCCCTGTCTTTGCGAACATTTTTTTGTTCTAGACCATACCTGGCGACCTTCTAGTTACGGAATTGTGGGGGGTCAAAGTTCCAACTTTTTCACAAGTTTTTTTTTTAAATACATTTTTTTAATGTAAGATTTTTACTTTACACACCTCCACGACCCCCGTACTACTCAATCCATCCATCAGCACAATGCTTTGAGTGCTTTCCATCGAGTCCTACCGTAAAACGTGATTTTTCACCCCAAATAAAAGTCGATTCCCAGCAATAATTTTTGCGTAAAGTTACTTAGTTTGATGTACAGAATGTTTGGGTGACGGCTATGTGAAGGGTCTGTTTACACCCTGTAAAATATTTTTTTAATAATAATTAAAAAAATTAAATTAAATTATTTTTTTTTTTTTTTTTTATTATTATGTAATTTGTGATGTATTTTGATTATGTTATTTTTGTTATTGCCTATTACTTATCTATTTCTATGGACTTCAACGTCTGCGAATAAATGATTATTATTATTATTCTCCTTTATTTATTTTTATACATATTAAATACATTTTTAAATATTCTAATATAAAACAATATAAAAAAACATTTAAAAATATAAAAAATAGTGGTCCGCCGGTATCGGGAGCAGGGTCCAAGCTACCGGTGGTTAGGGCTCCAGAGACAGGAACAAAAAGGAAACCTTATTATTATTATTATTAACTTGAACGCGCATCGCGATGGTTGGTTTGAACTGACGCAAGAAAAACTTGTCTGGAAGGATATGGGGAAGGCCTTTGCCCAACACACAGGGGGACACTATAGGCTAATAAAAAAACTTCTTAATCACATTATTATTAACTTTTAATTATTTTGTGCTATTCGTTATTACTGTTAACCAAACATTTTTGTATTGGGAAAAAAATTATACTACTTTTTTGTAAATAATCATTGTTTTCAGTTTCATTTAACATGGTCAAATCACATCAAATCAAATCGTTTCGAAATCGTTCGTGGTGGTAAATAAAAAAATAGAAACAATTATGGACCCTGTCGGGCACAGCAAATTTTTTAAATAAGAAGTTAGGGAAAGAGTGCTTTATTACTTTTCCTTGTTGTTAAGTTTAAATTATTTTCTATCCTATTAAGTATTTTATACTTCCATTTATTTTATATGTAAGTCTATGTATCCATTTCTTATTTATTTAATTATATTTGAAATTGCTTATTTGTTTACTCTCTAGGTCAATGTCTAGAGGAAAAAATTGTATCATGTAAAAAGGCCGCCGATCTGTTTGTTCTTGATATCTGTACCAAGATAAGAAATAAACATACTGGCTATAGGTACGCGCGCAGCTTCCAGTGGTGCGGCGCCCGGGGATGCAGTAGTAACCTTCGATAAAGTGTCTACCATGTGCTGTTGGGTTCACTATGTATATGAATAATACTGTTTGCTCCTCACGTGTCGTGGCTGCATTCTTCCTCTAATTAACTTTTTGTTGTTAATCAATTCTTCGTGTCGATACAGTTCCACAACAAAGAGGCCGTTTGGTCGCAAATGCTCATGACGGTACAATCGAACGATCCTTAAATAATACGTCCCCGAAGTGAAAAGAATTAAATCTTCATATGTCAGTTGTGGAAAGACATCAAAAGCAGCATTCAATTTATTATTTGCAAGTCAATTGGCACGAAGGCAACTCTTTGCCTATTTAAGTTGTGGTGTCTCACATACTCCGCCAGATCTCCGGTTTCTACCTGACTAATGTGCGAGAGAGACAGCATAATATACATACCGCAGAGCACGTAGCAGGTACTAACAGAATGCCGAATAAAATAAATTTAATTCATAATTGAGAGTGTCGTGTAAGGGTATGTCGCATAAACATTGGTTTTTTTTTATTGACCACTAATGTTTAATACCACAATTAAAAAAAAAGGAAAGTACACGAAATTAAAAGTGGGGTTTCACTTAACAATTTAAATCTAGTTTTCCCAAACCGGGTCAGATTACGCCCAATGCCCTTTGTCCATCTATGTATTTTAATGGGACCTTATATACATTTTTTGTCCTCCGTTTGTCTCGAGATCTATGCAACGTAGATACGTAATTTCAGTTATTGCATAATGTTTCATTTGTATGTATAAATACAGTCAAAGACCATTTTTATTTGTGTCAGGATAATCTTAAAACATTACGCCTGTAATCCCCGAAGGGTCACCCAGAGGCGTACCTAACAGTACGCCCACATTTCGCCATCAACTGGGCGCAAATCCAGACGCCGTGGCTGCCTACTGTGAAATTCCTGAAAAACCCAATAATACTTTGCCCGACCTGGGAATCGAACCGAGGACTTCATGCTCAGCAGTCGCGGCGTTTGCAGGACACATTTCTGCCCCGTTCGATTTAGGACTAAGCCGACGCATGTTTGCGCGGCAGAATTAAAATGAAAGCGGTTGCGTGTGTCATGGCTCTGCTTATTATTCGTAAATTGCGAAGAAGAACTAAGGAAAAACACCTTAAAATAAGGGAATGCTGGATGAAACCACTTTATCAGCGGATGTTACTTACAGAATTTTAAATCAATACATTACGAAATTCATTATCGAACACCACAGTTTTTAAGAATATACTTGGAAGAGTTTGAACATGTACAGACACATCAAGCTCTCCGAAACTGTCAAATTTTCCCAATCAACCTTGAACCTAATGCTTTAGCGATAAAGTTAAAAATCTATTAAAGAAATTTGACAGATTGTAGTAGCTTAATGTGCTGGCCTCTGTACATAATGTGTATCTTATTTTTCTGTAGCCCTTTCTCGTCTATAGGAACTTAAAAGACTTTTAAGTTTAGACTTTAATTCCTTCTTGGGAAGATCTAAATTGTTGGCTATTTCATCCCATAAGTCTTCACGTTTGTTCTATAATGGTTTTCTTTTTGTCGAAGATCCCATAACACGTTAAAAGATGCATACGTCTCGATCAAGCGAATCGATGTTGCGTTGTCCATTTTGATACGCAAGGATCAGAAATACGTCCAAACACAATTACTGACTAATGTTTACTAAAAATGTTTGTGCGCGGCAGGTAGACACAAGCGTTCGCGCGCGGCTGTCGTCCAATCAGAGCGCGCCGGGCCGCTAGCTGTTGCCGCGCGCGATTGCCGCTTTATGTTCGGACACACCTTTAGGTGATGTTTTTGTCTGATCATGAGTTTATCCATGTACTTTTCATTTGTCCCATTTTCGTGCAGCTTTTACTTGTACTTTGTCATGGTGTCAAAACAAGAAGGATGTAAATACTTGAGTACCACGAACGTTACAGTTTCGGTGTTTTATTTTACTTAATCGGAACCGTCAGGGGACGAGATTCAGGTGGATTGCACACATGGCCCCTAGATGTTTAAGAGGATTGTTTTGGTTCTGTTTGTTTTTAATTTGGGAATTCTGAAGATAATGCGTATTTACCGTTGACGTCTAAAAAAAATTTGTATTATTTAATAACTTCACCAGGTATTTTGATGATTTTTTTTTTATTAGAAAGATAGCTTTGGGGATGATTCCAAAAATACAATTTTGATCAATTTCTAACGAATGGTTTTTGTGTGGATATGGATTATAAATAAGGCAATTTGCTTGTTATTTTTGTATTAAGGTTTTTTTGTCGTGATCAATTGTTTTGGTCGCCATTGTGAAAGTTGCTAGGTATCTACAACAGCTGATTTCAATTACCTCGTGTTGTATCTCTGGGCAGGGTATTTTAAAATGTGTCGGTAAGTTGCATCATCCTTTAAATTTAGATTTTTGTTACAAAAACAGCGGCGTCAAGTGTCAACGTACTCTAATTTATTATATGTAAGACTCATCAAAATTCATTTAACAAATTCTGGATGGATAGATGGCTGAACATCAGCTCTTTTTGAACGACAATTACACAAGGCAGTCTCACTTCTAAGTTCATAACAGTGTGAAATAAAAATATTCACATTAAAAACGACCACTCTAGACTCGAGATCCGTTTTCTCGCTGGTGTAAGATGATAAATTTCCGCAGCAAGCTCTTAATAATTATCAAGCGTGCGAATCGATGTGAATCGTCGCGGAGGGGGCTCGAAGACGTGAGGGGGCCGCTGTTGCGGTGCGGGGGTGTCGAGGGACGCCGCGGTACCGCGCAAGTCGCCGCTCGTATCGACCGCCCCGGATGTGCATTGCAATGCCGCCGGAGAGATCAGGCGACGCACCTACTCGCGAAACACCACGACACCTTTCCGATCGTATGTTTGAAGCCAATACGTATGCTGCACCGCGGTGTGCCTTCGTTTGTCTTGTATGTCACTTATCTTCGACGCCGATTGTTCGAGGCACACTGTCTCGAGTGTAACCTTTAGTGTAACCCTCCTTCCAACTATGACGATAGTTAGATGCTCTATGATTGATTGGCTATGAACATTTTTCATAGAAACAAGACTCGGAATGTCTTAGTATCTTTCACTATTGGTATTTTTATTAAAAAGGGAAAACAACAGCAGTTATTGGCACAATATAAGTTTAATATCAAAAATGTCATAAGTAGGTAATGTAATAAAATAGCGGTTTCATAGCAGTATCTTATCTGTATCGTATCAGATTTAAGATCAAGGTCATATTTTCTTTTTATTTCTACAAGGAATTGATGAAACAGGAGGTAACTTAGTGTTTACGTTCTCAAAAGTTACAAGGTTGTTTGATAAATTTACTTCACTATAATAAACTTCACTCTGCAAGTCCCATAAAAGCCTGTAAAACGAGACGTTTTCGGTTAAAATTTTGCTTTGAAAGGTTATTAAGTACCCTGAAAGAGCACACACCCAGTCATGTCACCACTTACATGTCGGCTGACTGACTTGTAGTTTACATATTCCTCCCAGGACGTGTTTGAAAGACCCTTCGCTACAATTAAGCAGCCACATAGCCGAGGCAAAAATTCATGCGATTCCAGAAAACGTCAATTTTATGATTTTTATAATTCCCAGAATTTGTTGTCTCTTTAAAATGTCAAATCATTCGTTGTTTTTAAGTTAGCCTTCTAATTTAATTTTATTTGAGTTTTCCTTTCCGGTCACCGGACAATCACTCAGGGTTGAGTCCCAATCGTCATGCCAGCGTTTCTTCGGGGTGTCTCAGTGACGAAGCCTGACTTCAAGCACCCCCTGTGTGACTATAACGCAGGTTAATGAGACAATATCGGCGATTCTTACCTGAGAGCGTATGGAGTTGTGCATTCGATCGGTGAGGTGTTTAAAATGCTACGCTCCACCTATCTTTGGCAAACCTTGAGCTGGGTCTTCTGAGCCCCAGTCAAGGATCTGGGCGTAGGCTTCTTTACATTGTTTTAATACTTTCTCTTCCCAAATGTGGACAGTTGATTGATATTTTTTTGGCGATTACGATGGAGAAAGTTGTTCAGTTTGATGGTCTGTAGCACACTGTTTCATATGTCTCCCTTTCTGTTACACGCTGTATAGGTCTTACAGCAATCGAACAAAATTCCAAAATTAATTACTTTAATAAAAAATTTCAAAAACCATATTGAAACGTACAAACAATATCTATGATTAGAAATTGCAAGCTCAGTGTCCCATGAGTCCTAGATGTCACGAACTTTGGCGAGATTTCCAGACCGCCTACAGCGCTATAGACATATTGATTGTTCTCACCCCCCGTTTATGCAATCTGGCAACACCATGACAGGTGGGAAGAATGAGCACTGTTTGACGTTAAGCACCAAATTATGTCAGTACATGTAGGAACTATTATGTAAATATAGTTGTTGTTTTATTGACATTTTTTTAGCAAATTAATAGTGGGACGAGCTGACTAGTAAGTAGTTACAGTGATTAAAAGCACACAGGGGAATCGTAATGGAGGTGTATTTTAATCCCATTCCACCCCAGTGAAGAGAAGTTAAAACATGTCATCTAATTTCAATAGAAGAATAGTTAATGAAATGCCTCCGAAATATTGAGGACGTGCACAAGCTTTTTTATATAAATATTTTTTATATATTGTTTAGTTAACATAAAACTTATTACCAAGAAAAATATGTTATCGAGTGACAGTTTCTAAATGTTTCAATTCATACCTTTGACAAAACTGCATACCCTCCTATAAAATTAGAACACCGCGTTCACAAAAACAATGCGGGTAATCTTGTTATTATCATTAATAGTGACTTTATATACACGTACGTACTGTGTCTATTTTACGGTTCATTATTGTTGGAGTGCCCTAATTTTATTACTGCGACCAATTTCGACGTAGTTGGGCACAGTTCTAACCTAACCTAACCTATTTGATCGCACTGAACGGACCGTTTCAACTTCAAGATGAATATAAAAATGTTGTAATAAGGCGTAGTCGACGTAGCCCCGCCACGCGAGGCTCCAGTGCACCCTGAACTTGAGCCTTGCAAGAGAACTTTTCGAAAAATTGTGTTTCAGCTAAATTAGACTGATTTTAGATTTTCCATAGAAACAAGAAATTTCCAATTTTCTTTTTTTTTTAAAGATATTTCGAAAACTTGTCTGTCAAATCTTTAGACTTATGTTTCCTGCTTATGCGTACGAAGTTTCATTAAAATCGGTTCAGTCATTTCTAAAAAAAGTCACAAGTAACTTTGTATGAAATGCCGTAAGACGTTAACGCTCTTAAAGTAACCGAACTGTCCTGTCCGGAGTCGGGCTGTACCCAAGTCCCGAGCTCGCTTCGCTCGCTCCTGCATGCTAAGTTTCCTTGCCACAATGCCTTGTTTATGTGGTGTGTAGTGTATACAAAACAACATAAAAGAATAGGAGTACGATAGACTCATTCGACTGTGTGTATATCTTCTTATAATATAAAAATGAATCGCAAAATATGTTGGTAAGCGCATAACTCAACAACGCCTGGACCAATTTGGTCAATTTTTCTTTTAAAATGTTCGTTGGAGTTCAAGGATGGTTTTTACGGCAAGAAAAATTCGAATAATTGCCGGAAAAACCCTTAAAACAGCCATTTTTTTTTTCCTATACAAACGTTTTCTAACTAAAACGTAGTCAATTTGAGCTTTATTGCTATTTTATAAAGTTCATATTAAATCTTCTATAATATAAAAATGAATCCCTGAATTTGTTGCTAAGCGCAAATCTCGAGAGCAGCTGAACCGATTTCGCTTAATATTTTTTTGTTCTGTTTGTTACTGTCAGGAGAAGGTTCTTAGGTAGGTAGGTAGTAGGTAGGTAGTAGGTAGGTAGTTAGTAGGTAGGTAGTAGGTAGGTAGTAGGTAGGTAGTAGGTAGGTAGTAGGTAGGTAGTAGGTAGGTAGTAGGTAGGTAGTAGGTAGGTAGTAGGTAGGTAGTAGGTAGGTAGGTAGTAGGTAGGTAGTAGGTAGGTAGTAGGTAGGTAGTAGGTAGGTAGTAGGTAGGTAGTAGGTAGGTAGTAGGTAGGTAGTAGGTAGGTAGTAGGTAGGTAGTAGGTAGGTAGTAGGTAGGTAGTAGGTAGGTAGTAGGTAGGTAGTAGGTAGGTAGTAGGTAGGTAGTAGGTAGGTAGTAGGTAGGTAGTAGGTAGGTAGTAGGTAGGTAGTAGGTAGGTAGTAGGTAGGTAGTAGGTAGGTAGTAGGTAGGTAGTAGGTAGGTAGTAGGTAGGTAGTAGGTAGGTAGTAGTTAGGTAGTAGGTAGGTAGTAGGTATGTAGTAGCTAGGTAGTAGGAAGGTAGTAGGTAGTAGGATAGGTGCATTGCAACGCATGCCGGGAACAGCTAGTTTATTTATAAAATAATGGATAGCATAACGTCTACTTTTACATTTTCGTTGAAATACAATACCATGACAAAATACACCGAACAAAAATATTTCATTAAAAATTATTCTACTGATTGATAAGTTTGTTAAATATAAAAATGTGATTATAAAATTCATTGAATTTTATTTCTTTGAAATAAGTTTCATTCAAGTAAATAGTCATTAAAACAATAATATTCGAAATAAAAATAGAAGAACCAAATATTATATGAAACATTTTCGGCGAAACAAATTTCTATGAAATTTCTGTCTGCGAAACAAGGGGACACCGTTCTTCTCACCAGAAGAAATTAATAGAAGCTTTAAACATTTTATAAATATCATAATAATGTATCTAAATTCTTAATTACTCCACTACATGTCGTAATAAATGTGATTGGACAAGAATTCATTTTTGTTCTGAAACGTATTTTATCTGGAACTCTGTCACGTTTCTATTTACTTGTACTTGCACAATTAAAAAGTATCACGTACGTAATACATAGACTATATGATTAGTATTATTAAGTCACTTGTGTTTAATCACGAAGGACCCCGCCGGAACTCTGGGAGGAGTATCTATTTCCGATGGTGGCCGGTCAATGACACTGATCCGGAACTATAGTTCAACGATTGGGTGGGGTGCAGCCTTTAACTATTGGCACTCGCACTCATCACCAACCAAGTGAGCGTGTTTAAAACACGTTTTACGTTTTATTAATATGTTTGTTACTAGTGTAACATTCAGCGTTACTAACACCGGCGGCATTCAGTAGATTTCTCTGTATTTTCTTCAACCCACAATTTAATCTTCACTTTCAGAGGCCAAATAAAATAAATGAATATAAATTAAATATGTATTAATCAATCTGGATAAGAAACATAAACTTATGAGCGATGTCTGCGTAGTTAGAGCGTTCATTAGATTTCAAATGTACAAAATATTAAAATTATTGAATTATTTAAATGTTCCATGGAATTCGATGGGTTCAATGGCATCATAGCGGGATGTAACCATTCCAGATTGCTGAAGGCGAGCTGTCACAAGGCTCAGGCTCGGAATGCGCAGTAGCGTCCGTACCTCATTGTAATAAGAATTTGGCGCGTAAAAAGCGGCCACTCTTCCGAGAAACGGGCGCGCAAGAAAGGTCTTCTCAGAAGGGTCGAACGGCGCATGTTGTTGAATTAGTGCGTGAAAGTTATTTTTTTCATGAATATATTGTTTACAAATGGGTTTAACGTTCGATGGGATCGGGCGAAACCTTTAAAGGACCTACATATTTATAAAAAAGCCAAGATACGTTGATAAAAAACGAACTTGCATGTTGCGACCAAAGAAATAGGTAAAAAAAAAATTTGGTACCTAAAATTACAAACATGGTTGTATTATTATAATCTTTCATTACGTATATGCAATGTTTGTGATGATAATTCCAAAAAAATATGATGAGGCTCCTTCCTCAACGATATTTACATTTACAAAGCATCGTGTTCAGTGATTTAAAAAGGTGCTAGCGTCGTTATTGGACATGCTCATAGTTCGCCATATGCCGTTGTTAAGTAGTCGAGAAGCGAGCGGCAGGCGGCGCGGGCGCGTTTCTTTTTTGTCCCCCGCGGATTCCATTGCCCCATGTCCAACCTGTAAGTCCGGCAGTTTGCCGAGCGTTGACCGCGGCCCAGCTACGACGCGCGAAGCCGTCGGACAACCTGCAGTGGACGCTTTCGTTGGCTCCCGTAAACTTATTAAACTTGAAAATGTTTTGAATCGCTCCGCTTATGATTTCTCCATAGGTTACTGTTTAAAGAACTCTTTAAATGACTGGATTTACTGACTACATGACTGTATTCATTAAGACTATAGGCACTTTATGCTGTTTAACTTTTCGCTGGCTTTTATGTTTTTTGTATCATTTGAATATTTGTACATTTTGATAAAAATATCAATTTAACCTAATTTTACAAAATGTTCATTTAGTCAAGAATTTTTAATTCTATTTTTCTTTTCTTGTTAAGAATTGGTTGGTGGAAAATTTGAAACAGTGCTTTCTTTACTTTCGGTAGCAATTTATAGGGCAGGGGTTTGAAATTCAGCCAAGGCCTTGTGAGATAGACAGCTGACGAAGTTTAAAAAAGGCCTTGAATTTATAAAGGGAGACATACCTAAATAAAAATATAAAAAAAACAGTAGCCCTAAACCAAGAATAGGTAAAATTCGCAAGTGTTTATTGCCTTAGCATAAGGCGCTGGTCCAGTCTAGCGTAGTTTTTCGTCGGACGTCAGCTTGCATTTCATACACGTTGCCCTAACTGTAAGGCTCGACCGAGATGGGTTTTTCGTTCTCGGCCGAGACCGAGACCGAGACTGAGAAAAAATAATATCTCGGTCGAGACCGAAAATAGACCAAGCGTGAAAAAAAAAATATAATGCTGTTAAATTTTTAATACAGTACTTACTGTTTAACAGAACTAACTGTTTTAATAATCAAAGTTGAATAACATTATATTATAACATAAAAAAGCAATTTTTCGGTATTTTCGCCTTTTAAAGAGTGTCGCCTCTCGTCATATAATTGTCCAACTTTGCTAAAAAGTTGTTCACTTGCTACGCTAGTAGGCGGCGGAGATAAAAACTTATTTGGTGCAGGCCTAAGCACCCTATAAGGTGACGAAAATCAATACTCAAAAATATTAGCATTTCTTTGCAGTCTTGGCTCTCTAGACAGCTTTCTACCGCTATTTCGATCACAGAGCTTGAACTGTATTCGTCATTGGCCATTGGCTTGTCTTCCAACTCTATGGAATCATGAGCTGCCCATAAGTTGGATTGATTTGTTGCAGCCATGTTTGACGAGTTAGTTGAAGATGCCCATGTCGTCTCACAAGAATCTGATCCCACATATCCATTGAGAGTCTCGATAATATGAAGCTTGGCCGAGTTAACTTCGCTTTCGGTCGGCCACAGTTCGCCATCCGGGACTTCAACCAATCACAATACATCTCTCTCACGCACTTACACCAATCAACTTCGCGCTGGAGGCGCGTAGCCGCGCGTGGTATTATTTGTTCCGAACAAAGTTACAATCTCGGCCATAACCGAGAATCTCGGCTATTATTAGCCGAGAACCGAGACAGATTTCTCGGTTGAATTTGTAGCCGAGAATGCCGAGACCGAGACCGAGATCTCGGTCGAGCCTTACCTAACTCTGCGGTAGCCTGGCTTATACCCTGCGCATACGCCTAGTTTTTAGCGGTATGGTTTGTATTGCAGTGGACATTAGCGTAACCAGAATGAGTCATATTAATTACAATATTGTAGTTTACTTAAATCTGCCTAACACTAAAACGTCACTTTAAAAGATTAATTAATTAATATTAATTCGCGTAACTTTCAATATTGCCGCATGATTAAAAGGTATATTCAAAATATTTAGCAGCAAAGTCAACAGAAAAGTGCTTCCACGTCTAAATCTATTTTGTGATTGAATGTATTGAAACGCACCGTAACGCAGCGCCTACCCGCTGCGGAGCGGGGCGGCTACGTTGCGTAGCGCAGAAACTACGCGCCGTAGCACAGGCGCTACGCGCCGTAGCACATGAGCTACGTGCCGTAGCGCAGACGCTACTCGACGTAACGCAATGGTTAGAGCGGCTAAAGACTAGCGCATTATTCTGCGCGTATAAGCTCATACATAACTTATACGCGTCATAGGTCAGCGCTTAGACGGTCGTAGCTTATACGCGCCGTGGCGTAGCGTAGAATCTGCACAGCGTCAATGCGATGTGTGTCATCGCAACGTCAATCAATAATACTAAGGTGGACAGAAGCCCAATACGAACTTACTTTTAAACAATCATCGATGGAGAAGTTGGTACTTAGGCAGAATATTTTACCGACGGCAAAAATAAGTTTGTATTGAATAGTATTTCTCTAAGAAACAGAAAAACAAAGTTATTTCTGTTGTTGTAATCGAAAATAATCCCATAACTCAAACACTATAAGCCAATCTTCCAAAACATTTTTCGTTGAAAGTTTCATAACAATTATTACATTTAACCACTTAAATGTGCATTGTCATTTTTTACTAGTTAAAAATCAAAGTCGGCTATTTTATTTATCCTTAAATCATGGTTACCTTTAGATATGACTTTTAGCGTAATGAATACGATCGGAGAAGCATGAATAATTTACCTTCGACATTTTTCAAGCCACAGTTCGTTGTACACGATGCCGTTTGTAGAGTGACAAATCGTATAATCTGCCGACGACATGCGATATATATCGCCTCATAGGTTACAATGTGCAAATATTGAAATCGTAACGGCCAATAATCGTTAAAATTTGGAACAAGATAATACGTGTGTTATAAGTTAGTAGGTAGTGCTCTTTCATAGAATAAAGTTCACTAAACACACATAATTTTGAAAAAAGTTACGTCTTGATATTATTATACCCATTGAAATATATCAATAACATACGACCCGATAGTATTATACCCATTGAAATATATCAATGACATACGACCTGATAGTATTATACCAGTGAAATATATCAATAACATGCGACCTGATAGTATTAAATTAAAACAAAACAGGTGTGTTTATAAATAACCTGCCTGCAGCTAGTAGAACTGCCAGCAATTGGTAGAAATTGAAAGTATTTTTAAGTACGAATTAAGTGCTTCTTATTTATCGTGTAATATTTTTTCATGGCGGAATTACATTTTTATTGATTGTTATAAAATTTTGCGCACACAACAACGGTTCTCATTTAAACGAGATAAGATATAAAGAAGGGGAGTAAGCAGCGGACAAAGCAGACAGTGGCGGGAATGAGACGGGGCGAGTGGACGCGGCAGTTGCGCGCGAGCCGTTCATTGATGCGCAGGCGCCGGGGAGGGGCGGCGCGGGGGGCGGGGGAGAGGAATGCGGTCGCGGCGAGCAATGACCGCGCCAGGGTCGCTTCCTTTACGAGAAGCGCGGGCCGTCGTACTACAGCCGCTCCCCCCACCTGCCCCATACGGCCCGTACGGCCCGTACTACATGCGCCTCACGGCCGCGACGCGCGCTTTTCGACCCGTAGTCCGTTACAAAAATTAAGTGCGCCGCATTCCGCGACCGTTTTGTTGTCTCTTTTACTCTTAAGTTGGATCGGATCTTCTCTTCTTGTCCTGGATGGTAGCCTCCTCGATGCGTTGTTTGGTGTTCAAAGTAAGGCGCAGGGACTTACATCTCGCTGAGCTTTCTCTACTGCGTTGTTTGCTTGTTTTCGATCCCAAAGGCTCATTTACACGTCTACGGACAAGTGGCACACCTGTCCATCAAACTTTGAGACATTATTGTCGTCAATTTATAATTTTCGTTAATACCATACATTAATTTTACATAGTAAAATAAAGCCAGCTTATGGTTAAAACCAGACAGAGCTTTGGCAGTACCACTTGTGAATTCTATAAATTATGAAGGTAATCCCTAACGAGTACAGAATGTAGGTTCACAGATCGTAAGAAAACATCTCAGCCGTGATCCGGGATCGTTGTGGTATAATAGCTTCCATGAGTAGCGATACTTAGAAATGACTCTCGCGCACACTAGGCAGGCAGACTAACCAAATACCACTCTGCCGACTGGCTAATATTCTACCACGAGATAGGCTGTTCGGTTCCTTTGCATGTTTTGTGCTGATGCATGAGAAGATCAGTTCGAAGGGCCTGAATAGCTAGTGGTTAATGTTGCGCGTCACAAACTTTTGTCATCATAGAGAAGACTGCAGCGTGCACCTTTTCATATCATCCCACAATGCATTGTTGTGGTTTATTACAAAAAATACAGTTATACTATAGGCAGAACAGTCCGTGGCCATGAATCTAAGTTGTACATGGGCCTTTGGTTACCGTTTTTGTATGACGGTGTGGAAGTTTGCAACGGTTTTCAAATAAAACCGTTTTGCTCGAAGCACAAACACCGCAAAACGTAGAGTGTTTTTAACCGACTTTAAAAAGGAGGAGGTTATCAATTTGGATGTTTATATATATATTTTATGTATGTTCGAGCATAACTCCTTCTTCTATTTATAGACGGATCTGCAAAATTCTTTTTTTTTTTGAAAGAAACATTCCGAAATGGTCCCATTTAAATTTCATATAGATCTTATATGAAAGGAGCTCGTGGCTAAATAATAACAGCCGCTCGGATCGATCTTTGTTTTTTCTCTGTTGATGGGTCACCACCCATTACATACCGAGATTCCTTTGTGCCTCGGAAAGCACGTTAAGCCGTTGGTCCCGGGTGTCATTTGTAGATCTTTGACAGTTGTTAGGTAGTCAGTGGCCCAAAAAGTCTGACAACCAGTCTTACCAAGGGGTATCGTATTACCCAGTACTAACTGTGTTGTGGAGGCAGATAGGCAGTCGCTCCATGTAAAATACTGGTATTCAGCTGCATCCGGTTAGACTGAAAGCCGACCCCAACATAGAAAAGGCTAGGCAGATGATGATAGATCTTATGATGAGTTTCGGAGACAGACAACGGAACTCTTCAAAAAATGACAGCAAATCAACCACGATTGTTTACGCAATCACACAAGTTCATACAACATAACATCACGCCTGTACACTCGAAAGGGTTACGCAGATGTATTCAGTATATCAGGGTACACCCACATATTCTATTAAGGTTAGTAGTAGTTGCTTATTTTTTCGCAACTTTTTGAAAGCTAGTTGTAGCACATAGTATTCAAGCTTGATTTTTACAAAAAAATATTTATTAACCAACTTCAAAAAAGGAGAGGTTCTCAATTCGACGGAATCTTTTTTTATGTATTTTCACCGATTATTCGAAGACGCCTAAACTGATTTGGAATATTCTTTTGTTTGTTGGTAAGAGTACACTTCCACATTGGTTCCATAGAAATATTGTCATGATCTGATCATGGACTTCGGAGATATGGAACGGAACTCTTCAATAATATACAGCAAAACTGTCGTGACTGCTACAATCGTTTGGATGTTTATAGTTTACACAACATCATAACATAACATCACGCCTGTATGCTCTGAAAGGGTACGCAGATGATGAGATAACTTTTTTGTGTTTTTGAAGTAGGTTTTATTTTTGGAAAAGAGTTTTTAGGGTTCCGTAGCCAAATGGCAAAAAAGGAATTACAATTCGTCATGCTTGTGTGACTGACTGAATGTCCGTCCGCACGAATATCACTCACCTATGATAATGGTGACTCTCTCGACATGTAACCTAGGGATGATGACAGATGGGGTATAAATGGTATAACACATATTTTCGGATACCGTAATTTAAAAATGATGTTTTTATGTGACTTGGTTAAATTGGTGTTTTTAAGAAAGGTCTGGAATATTTTCAAACAGCAGAAATAAATTATTTTTCATAGTTTCAAGTAACACAACAAACTTATTTTTTCCGGCCGATAAAATCATTTAATTAAATACTGGGCATTGCACGCAGTGAATTTATTGTATTGTTTATGATAAATAAATAACAGTAATTTTACAAAATAATTCAAGTTTAGCTTATAGACACTTAATCAATAGAAAGCTTTTGAAATTATTTAAATTTGGAAGACCTTCAAAAGACGCTCCCTCACCGGAGCATTCGCCTGTACTGTAACTATCCAAGATTCGATTTTGAGCGATACGTTGTTACATAAAAATTGTATCTGCAGGTTGTGCACTTGACGAACGTGACTATTTCATAATGACTAGTTTGGTCGAAAATGAGTCTTGATAAATAATTACCTTCGCGATTGCTTCGTAAGAAATTAATATTATTATTTTCCTTTTTGGCGCTGACGTTTTGCTTAAACTTGATAATAATTATGGCTTCAAAGAAACCCGCCAGCAAGCTTTCGAATTCATAATGGACATTATCATTTCCAATTACGCCAAACAAGTTCGTATGACGTCACGCATACTGACTTTACCGCGGCCAATATGTTGCAGTAAGTACATGTTTTAATCGTTAAATGATTCAGAAAGGAAATACTGTCAAAAAACTGCTTCTAGGCGCCATTTTTAGGGTTCCGTAGCCGAAAGGCAAAACCGGAACCCATATAGATTCGTTATGTCTGTCTGTCTGTCTGTCGGTCTGTATGTCACAGCCACTGTATTCTGATACTATTAGGACTACACAGTTGAAACTTGGTATGTAGATGTATTCTTTGAACCACCTTACGATTTTTATACAAAAATAAAAAAAATAGATTAAGAGGGGCTCCCCATACACGGAACAGAAAAAAAAATGCATCAAACCTATACGTGCGGGGTGTCTTCAAAGAAAACCCGTCCTTCTTGTAGATAGGTTTTTAAAAATGACTTTGAGTTTTCTTAAACCATTTTTTTCTCAAAGTCAATGTAGGATTGTAGAACGTAAAAAAATCTTTCAACTAAAATTAATTTGAATAAGTTTTGATGTTTAGTTTTTGAGATATGGGACTTTTTCATCATACTGCAGCAGTTACTATGAATGTGAGTTTAGTTTTGCTGTTGAATTTAATACAATACAACATATGAATGAGCTTTATCAATATATTTTTATTACGGAACCCTATGTGCGTGCGAGTACGACTCGCACTTGTTTCAATATGGCGGAGCTAGCGGCAAAGTGACAAAGTTGAAATTCGGAAAGAGGACATCGAAATCTATAAAATTACCTCTATTTAAAACTCCCGGAAAAATTTTCAGTTGACCACATTTTTTAACCCCCGACGCAAACACAGGAGTGTTATAAGTTTGACCGCAATGTGTGTGTTTGTGTGTGTGTCTGTCTCTGGCACCGTAGCTCTTAAACGAGTGAACCGGTTTGGATGCAGTTTTTTTATTTGAAACCTAGTTTCTTGGTGATGGTACTTAGATACGTTGTATCAAAATCGGTGCAGCCATTTAATAGTTATGGGGGATGAAAGTGGGTATGCAAAATCGAATATTTTCAAATACACCCAAGTGGGGTATCAAATGAAAGTGCATGATGTGTATTTTACAATTAGACATGTTTTATCAAAATCGGTGTAGCCTTTTACTAGATTTGGAGGTGATGAATAATCGAATATTTTCAAATATA
The DNA here is from genome assembly GCA_963576755.1 of Noctua janthina. NCBI lineage: Eukaryota > Metazoa > Arthropoda > Insecta > Lepidoptera > Noctuidae > Noctua > Noctua janthina. Next base: position 12,404,089 of record OY755050.1, on the reverse strand, counting down.
TCAGATGAAAGGGCATGATGTGTATACTACAAAACCGGCTCAGCCATTTTATTGACTTATCAAATGTTTGTTTGCTTTTCTTTGTTCCGATGGGGGTTTTTTAAATTTTAATTTATTTGTTTAGAACCAAAAGACTGAGCTATCTGTGGAATAAAAATTATGAGTTGGCTCAATCTTATAGTGCAATGTATTTTAAAGACTTATGATAATAAAAAAACTATATTCCGAAAAAAAAATTGATCAAGGTCCTTGATGCCCTGGATAGGAAGGGTCCGCGCACTGCTGACCGCAAATCGAATGCATCACCCACGGTCGTCAGTGATGAGACTGTATATCCCGCGAAAGTACGGGGGTCGTGGCTTCTTAAATGCTAAGACCCTGCACCACCGTGAGGTATGCAGTCTCAGGGAATACTTCCTAGAAGCCGACGTGGAGCTGCACCGAGATGTAGTCTCAGTGGACAAGGGCCTCACCCCGCTCTCCCTGGCTAACGAGAACTGGCGCAGGCCTAGAGTATTAGACACTAATGACCGCAAGGAGGTATGGCATGGCAAGGAGCTTCACGGACGCTTTTACCGGGCCCTACATGGGCCCGATGTAGACTTCTTAGCGTCCGTATCCTAGCTGCGCTTTGGTGACCTCTTCGGGGAAACCGAAGGTTTAGTCTGTGCAATAATGGACGAAGTTATGATGACGAATAACTACCGGAAATATATTGTGAAGGATGGCACGGTTGACATAAGTCGGGCATGCCACCGTCCGGGAGAATCGATCCGACACATTATTTTTGGGTGTTCTCATCTGGCTAACGGAGAGTACTTGCATAGACACAACCTTGTCGCCCGAATTATCCACCAACAACTTGCTTTGAAGTACAAACTTGTAGAATCAGAAGTGCTATACTATAAGTATACGCCCGACCCAGTTCTTGATGATGGTAATATCACGTTGTATTGGGATCGATCTATCGTCACTGACAGGACTATTGTTTCCAATAAGGCTGACATTGTAGTGATAGATCGATTGGAGCGTCACGCAATGATTGTTGATATAACGGTACCGCACGACGAGAACCTCGTGAAAGCAGAGAAAGATAAGCAATTCAGGTATCTAGATCTGGCTCGCGAGGTTGTCGATACGTGGGACGTGAGTACAGCAGTCAATGTGCCGACAGTCGTGTCGGCCAATGGCTTAATAGCCAATAGCCTCGACCAATATCTGAAGAGGCTGTCGCTTGGCAGCTGGATCACGGGCTCTGTTCAGAAAGCAGTACGTCTGGACACGGCGCGTTTCGTTAGAAGGTTCCTCTCTCAAAGAGCCCTAACCACCGGTGGCTCGAACCCTGTTCCCGATGCCGGTGGGCTACTATTTTTTATATTTGTAAATATTTTTTATATTATTTTGTATAGGAATATTTAAAAATGTAAGGCATATGTATTTAAATGAATAAAGGACATAATAATTCTAGCCAGGGATTCTGAACGTTCAGTTTCTCCAGGTTCATATCAAGTGGTTTGATCGGGTGTTATTTCCGGCGTGAGATTAACAATTCCGCCACTTGATCGACTTTTCCGAAACTGGATTTTACGTGTTACTCTATTGGGAACGAAGTAAAACAGTCTGTCAGTTTTTATGATTTTATTTAATTTACAGTTCACATCGTTAAACATTTCCTTTGACCAATGTCGTGGAAATATTTCAGTTTTTTTCTGAATTTTCACCATGTTTTGTTTTCCACGCCGAACAGCTAAAGACTATGTATTATTTGTGTCTATCAAATATAAATATAACATTTAAAGTTATATAGATTATTTGAGGATCAATATCCTAAGACAGACCTAGTAAAACAGTCGACATTAAAGGATATTAAAGGAGAGTTTATGGTGTGTGTGTGTGTGTGTGTGATGTGGTGTGTGTGGTGAGTGTGTGTGAGTGATTGATGATATCCAATTTTACTATTTTATTTTTGTTAATTGTTATAGAAAATGCTTAGTATTTAAATAGAAATAATAGTAGTATTAGTGGGCTCTCAACTAGAAGTCTAGTCATAGAAAGTATTATTAGATTGGAATCGATGAGTTATACAGATCGAAACACAAAAAATAATTAGTCTCTTCATACTAATTGCGTCAGCCGATGCGATATTTTGAAAATATCGCATCGGCTGACAAAATCGACATGACAAAAAATCGAATTTCTTTTATAGACCCATTTTCCTTGGTAAAGTCGTCCAGTTTGATGGTCTGAATCACCACCTAAGAGGTATTGCGTTTGTTCTGTTACACCTTTTTTAATTAACGCTTGTGAATATGCATCTGGGATTTTGGAACCGGTAGTTTAGGCCCTGCGTTGTCTGAAGTGAACTCATGTTTTTTTCATAAAGGGACAGGCAGTACCTGCAGAACGGTTTTTTTTCCATGGCAGCACAGCACGCTACCTTTTACGATCCTGTGATATATACGATCCTTTTATGTTCATCAAGTACCTAGATTATCATCATTGTTACAATCTAAACGTGTACAACCGTGTTCCTTTTATAAAACCACACACTCACACACATGTACTGATTGTAAGATGTAATAGAAGTATCAAATGGCTAGGCTAGGCATTGCAAGTGAAGCGAACGTATCGCTGAACTCTGCGGAAATTGAACGGCATTGATGCTTCAGTAGCGTGTCTCGACTAGCAGGAGATATAGCTCTCGACGTTTTACATGAGTAGACCAAAAATATGGCAAACTGGAGACACTGCTTGCATCATGCAGTGAATAATGACAAGCTATTAGTACTCCGCCTAGAAGCTAAGGAACCCGTTTTTCGCAGTTTATTCTTACTCCTATGCAGCTGCTATTATACCCGTTTGTTTACACAAGAGCACCTTGTACTTAAAAATGTTTGTATTGATATGACAAAGCAACTACAAAATCATTGCACAAATATAATATTAGCTACAAATTATTCATAGTTGTTGTATCAGCATATTTATTTGTTAAAATATGTTGAACAACAGCAGTAATACCATAAGCTGTCTATTTTCCTTTTGTAAATAAAAATAATAATTCATAATTAACGTTTAATATTTTCACCAGCATCTGTTAGTTCTAGCTACCCGCCTATAATTATGTGATGTCATACAACATACCTGGCGAAAACTACGCGGTAGAAATTAGACGTGCTTAAATTACATGAATTACGCGACGTAATTTCAGCCTAATGGCCGAACTTTCCGTCGCGATTTCTCGGTAGAAATGTGACTTGACTATGAACCTTAAATAAAAAGTATTCGACGGAAAAAGTTTTATTTCATAAATCATCTTTCTTGAGAAATGCAGAACGATTCTCGATTTCAGCAATTTCTCTCAATGTTTTAAAATTTCTGTTAAAGAAAATTATTTCTCTGTTTAGTTCAGATAAACTCCGTCAATTCCTAGGGAATTTCCAAATAATTATTTTTATCTTTTGGCAAACGATAAAAAAAACAGACAAAAAAAATTCAACTCTCCATACATATGTCCGAACAGCTGATCGAGTCAAAAGAAAAGAAGAAAAGTCGTTTTTTTTTGTCTGTTTTCGGAAAAGCCGTAGAACAAATGTAGTTGTTTATGATGTTAGTAATCTACTCCTGCGAGGTTGTTGGTGTTTTACAAATAACCCTGTATAATATAATAATAATTGTAATGTTGTTGTTTATTTAGCTTAGAAAACGTCATCTATTAAAATTAAGTTTAGCAGTATATAGAAGAACTTAATATCGACTCTCCGCAAAAGTAAGAAATGTCTTTTCACCTTTGCAATATTCTATAAGAATACTGGGGGTGTCTTCGTCCTGCTGCCAAATAACTCGAAACAGTTATAGCCACATTTTGGCACCTCATTAAGTTAGTACAAACCCTCAAGACTGACAATGGGCATGCTAGGAGTTCAGTGCCATCCATGGATCGGAACGCGACGCGCCTAACCGGACACGGCCGGGCGGCGTCCTGCATACTCGAACCACTATGTAGATAGAACCACATTAGCATTGGTGTAGGTATGGGTATGTAGGTTGTTTGTGTCCCAGCGCCCGCGCCGGTGCAACGCGCGGCCGTGACGCGCCCGCGACCGATGCGCGTCGATGTAAACACCCAGCAAGGTCAACTGCCTTGCGATCGACGAGCTTTTTATTAACTTTTTGTCAAACTTACTGCACACATGTTCAAGATAACGCTTGTAGCCTTGCATGTGAGCCGTTGAGATTGTACTGCAGTTTTTTTCCAATGTTGTGTGCTCACAAAACGGAACACTCATGGAGCTCATTTTCAACCAAAATATATAATTCTAGAAGCCTTGTGATTTTGATGTAGGCTCACAGGGCAGCATCTTGCTGTTCCTACTTATCTAATAATAATCTTAAATTCACTCACCTGCCACGATAACGCTCTGCCTAAACGAATGGATTTCGTAGCTTGAAATGTTGCACAACCATCTCAAGTCCTTAAATAACAAAAAAAATCTTTTTGTAAAAAAGATTTTTTTGTATAAAAGATATTTTTGTATAAAAGATTATTTATTTTTCCATTTTTAGTTGTGATACAAATATTTGCTATACATTTATTATACATACATTATATTTCATGGTGATAGGCTTATCACCAATAAAATGGAAGTTAATATTAACTGTCGAAATCTGGGTGTGACCACCTGCGCTAACGCTACCTGCGCCGGCGCAGGCGACCATGGGTGCTTGCAGTTGTATCACGCCTATACACATACTTCAAGTCAGGATCGCAGTGCAAGCGCAGATCGTTGCGGTGACTATCGCTCCGTAAATTTGCCCTGCAAAGCTCACGATCCATATTTATCAAGATTCAACTTACAAGGTCTCTTTCCAGTCCAGGCAAGACAAGGAAGTCACAAGACGAATCAAAAATGCCTGGAAGAGCTACTGGTCATGAGCATGAAAGGAAACCTTCCTTTGTCACTAAAGCGAAAAATCATGGACATGCGCATTCTTCCCATTTTGACCCATGGATCCCTGAATTTGACTTTAACAAATATTCAAAAGTCCAAACTCAAGGTCTGCCAGCATGCAATGGAGCGCAGCATTCTAGGCGTCAAACTAATCGACAATGTACACAACACTAAATTGCACTCCAGAACACAAAAATTAGTGACGTTGTTCAAAAAGCCGCTAAGCTGAAGTGTGACTGGACTGGCCACGTTTGCCGCATGCTCAATGAGCTGTGGGCCATTCTCAAAACCATGAAGAACTTTACAAGCTTCGGAGTAAATTGGTCAATTTGCGTAGTTGTTGATAGCAAAATGAGCGTAAACGCATGTCATCGAAAGGACCATACTCAACGAAGTAGTTAATAGGCATGCAGCGAAAAATTGTTAAGTATCTCTTACGTATACTGTTATTAGCCGTTCCACTCAGTAGATACTTACAACTTACGCGGGATAATAAGCATCTAGGAAAGCACTGAATGTTTATTTCAACCATTTGAAAATAACTGCTGGTTAGAGCTAACTAGAGTGACAGTCTGTGCATGAACAAAACTTAATAATCTATTCATGTAATTTAGATTTCAACTAAACCTGGCGGAAGAATAAATAAATATTATAAACTATCAAAATGTATTGATTGTTTAAAGATACGCAGAATTGAGTTGGCGCTGTGCCATAATCCGCAAATAGTGGATTGAAAACTAGCGCATGTGGAACAATCTTTCAAAGCTTTCAGGTGCGAAATAAAGTACCTTCATGAAACACATTTAACCCATCGATTGTAGGACGTTGTACGATTCCATTTTAAATATATTTTTTATGTTTGTTGATTGGTTGGTTTCTAAGAAGCCCAATATTTCGGAAGTGTAAGTATAGCTATAGGCTGACGTAGATCTAGATGTTTATAAATGATGTTGATGATAGCAGTAAGTACTATCTTTAGAATAAAAATATTGTGTAACAATCTTTGTAGTAAAAGTACCATAATTCACGCTATGTATCTGTAGTCATCATCCAAGCTGTAAGTCTGTAAGCTGTATTAGTCCAACAAAAAACAAATTACAACACACAAGAAGGACATAGTCAAATTATTCGCAAATATCAGCTCCATATTTGTAGCAGTTACTGGTCAGACGATACGACTGCCTTTAACCTCCGCAACGAAACCCTGTTATCAGTAGGGTACCGATGTTTATGTTACATTAATTATCACATTATCAACCTTGTTATAATTTGAAAATTATCATCACCACTTATCATCAAAAATTAAGGATTAATTGATAATTAAAAAAAAAAAAATATCCGTTTTTACTACTCCCAATTATATTTTGTCGGCACAGCATTTTTTCTTCTTTCACACATCTCCGTTCTGCTTCAGGCAACTCATCCTTAACCTATAGCTACAACAAAGGCTTGCAATGCAGACCGACTAATCTGCGCGCCACAGCTGTTAGCCATGAGCCCGAATATATTTCAAGAATGTCATATAAGCTATTCCGCTATTGAACAACCGCAACTAATTCAATGTTTATAAATGTATGATTATTATACATATAAACGTAAACTCACTTTTTATACCCATTTTCCTTTTTACGAAGAAAATAGTGATAACCCAAGTGATTAAAGATTGTCATTGCACTTGTGGTGGGATTGCAGCCCGAGCTGAAGACGAACGGCAAATGGAGCCAAGAATGCAACGACAATTGCTCACGTGTATCAGACGACGGATTTCACCTCGCTTGTAGGGGAAAAATAAATAAAATTCCATAAACTTCCAAATATCATATGTATTTATGAAAAATTAATCGCACAACGACTAGTATTCTAAAGTCATCTATGTACTTTTCCGCCCTAGTGCGAGAATGTAAAGTAAAAAGCACAAATCTTCAAAACACTGCACTGTGAACGTTAAACCGGTAGAATACGCATACAGCATTCACAGCAAGTGTGTTGTATAATAATTTAAGTTTACCAGAAGCAAGTAGTCGTGGTCTCCATGGAACAAGATGGTTTCAGTATGCACTTTTCACTGTACGCATATTGAAAAATATACTTCAGAGTTGTTTCGCGTGCGGCCCTGCAACACAAAGGGCTAAGAAGGAAGATGGATGGGTTTTAGTCAGTATATTGTAAGTCTGACAGTCCCTTCCGCTCCGCCCAGAGCGGGAGGCGGGGTCATTTGATGATTTCACATCTGAAAAAAAGACAAGGTACGAAAAACTTAACTTTTCAGTGTTTTTCTCGAATCAAACTTTGAAATTCTGTGAAGATGTTTATCACTTAAGTTACGCATAAAAGGTTGAACGGATTTAGATGGGCACGCAAGTACCCCACACTGTACCTTAAAATGAACACGTGAGATACTTTTATGTGGATGCAATTGAAACTGCGGGTAATGGTATGGTGTAGTAATTTTTAATACAAATGTGTAATGAGTAATTACTACTAATGACAAACTCACGCGCATAAAGCGACGTTTTAAAAGTCACTTGCAAACTAACTAACTACAAATAAAAAAAAAACATAAAATAACATAATAAACACAATAGTTCACAGTAGTTCAGTTATTACTTAACTACTATTTAGTCCGTGTACTAATCCTAAAAGAGGTCTTCGAATTAAAGAGTGATTTTTAACTATCGTTATTTTACATGAACTTTCTTTTTTACTTGTTTTAAATCCAGTGAATATTCGAATGAAAAAACCGAGGTCCGAGTTTTTTTTTTTGGATTATGGGTGGTAGTCTATGATTTTTTTTTGTAAAATGAACAATAGGGTATAATCCTTTACCACTGTTTGATTTTTGAGTTTCATTTTTTTTAGGTTTCATTTTTGAGTTTTGCGTACTAACAAACTACTAATAAAACCTTGGATATGCGATCTTTTGAATCGAATGGAAGCGAGGTGACACTTAACCGTATCAATTGACTGAGTAGGTTGACCCTGCTACAAAGAATCTCTACAATTGCACAATTAAATTGTTGGGTACTGGTCTACGAGACGTTCGCAATATACTTTCTGAATGTCTCAATACTCTCAATGATAAATTACAGATACTTTGCTACAGTGGCGAAGTTTCCATACAACTCGATTCCTACCGGCTTCCCTTTGAAAATGGCACAGTCAGTATTCTATAGGCAAATAATATAATCACAATAAAGATTATGTACTCCGGCTTACCTCTTACAAAAATTAACCATTCGCTACTGCTTTGCTATGATAAATGTAAAAAAAAATTAAAAAGATTTGTATTTGTTCAAAACAGGTCCCCAACAGGTTTACGTCGGCTACAGTACTTAATTGTTAGTTACGGGTTTTTCTTTTTGTGCTGATCTGATGATGGTTTGATCTGTCAGTCGATATCATATTACCCCTGAGACGGTGTCGCACCTTCGACAGATGATGATGGGGTATTGTCTTTTCTTCCATTATTAACTTCCATGCTCGCAATATCTTGCTTGAATTATGTTGATCTAAATACCTATATTTCTTAAAACCTACTGTTTGTGTCCAAAGTTCTATCTGTTTTTGAGAAAAAGAATCAGCCATTTAACATAGGACATATTTCTGTCAGCTACTCTTTGGCACGTCATCTTCGGTGACCTTTTCATAAATTAGAAACATACATCATTTATTTTACAACGTGGACGATATATTTCAAAACTAGATGTTTTGATCCTTTTTTTATTCTTATTCTTTCTTGAAATATTATTTCATCTTAAGACCTTATATTTCTTTATTAGTTTGGCTTTATATACTTAGATTAAATTTGAGATCTCCAATATTTTTAATTTAATCCGTTTTTTAAAGTGCATTTTCAGACGTGAAAAATATATACACAAATTCCTTTACGAACGCTATAGGTCCTACAAACTTAACAATATGACAGCGACTGAAACAAAATACCTTTTGTTTAATATAAATCCATAAGATTAGCCAGTATTACTGGGTAATCAGAATATCAACACTTACTCACGCTTGGGGCGAATGTAAAATGTCTGTCGAAATCACGAAGTTATTGTCGAGAGGTACTACACTAGATAGGTACACTAGGGCGGGCGGCAAGCGCGTCTGGGTGGGGCGGGTCGATAGAAATGAGACGCAATAAGTGAATAATGTGAGTATAACTCTTGAAAAGGCTGCTTTACCTCAGCTCAAATGATATATTTAGGTAGACGAATGACTCGTCGTATAGGTACAAAGTGGAGACGGCAATTTCAAAGTTTGTACTAATGACGCCAGTCTCTGTACAAAAATTCAATTATAAAAAAACAACATTTTCCCCACTACTGCTAACCCTGATCGACAAAACCGATTTCGTCCCATCACAGCTATTATTTGGTTGGTTTTTTTCATTTAGTTGTTTATATTTCCCTAATACGTATTTGCCACAGTTTTTGTTTGTTTTTTCAACATTACGGTAGCTTTGAGTTTTTTCTTTACATTTCTCTTACAAACCTTATGTCATACCTATCTATTAGGTTGGGCGAGAAATCATCATCAGAAAATCATCACTTTGGAATTGGATAATAAATAATATTATAAAGGCGAAAGTTAGTATGTGTGTATGTATGTGTGTACGTATTATGTATGTATGTTTGTTACTCTTCCACGCTAAAAATACTGACTGGATTTGGATGAAATTTGGCACACAGATAGTTTATAACCAGGATTAACACAAATGATACTTTTAATCCCGGTAGTACGATTCCGTGGGACAATGGCCGAACTCTACGCAGGCAAAGCCGCGGGTATTAGCTAGTGATAACATAAAGTCGTCATAAAACATAATTTCAATATTTAAAAAATATTCATCATACATGAGGGCGTCTTTCCCAAGTGATTATTACTTTCCTCTTCTTCAGCATTTGACTCCAGCAAATATTTTCAAATAGCGCTCGCAAGTAAACAAAACCGAAACCTCATTGGTGGGTAAAATATACCTAGCAGTAGCGAAGGTTCCATACAACTCGATTCCTACTGGCTTCCAAAAATGGCACAGTCAGTATTCTATAGACAAATAATATAATCTCATTAAAGATATGTACTCCGGTTTACCTCTTACAAAAATTGGCCCTTCGCCACTGATACCTAGTAAGTTGTACACACGACGGCACTTGAAGCTGTACATTCCAGTATAACTTGGCCTCGCTTTTTATAGATTTTCTATACAATGAGATGTCCGCATAAACTGGTTTTGTATAGCTTGATTGGCCGTCGTGCGGACCTGTTTTGCGAATGCTGCATAACCTTTACCTTTCTTCCGACGTCTGCAATATAACGAACTTTTCATGCAATTTCCGCTGAATTTTGAGTGGCTTTTAAAATAATGTGACTATTTTGCTGCGGAAAATGATTGTGTAATGTATTCAATATTTTTATTACCGATTTCAACTTCAATAAAGGAGTTGCGATTTTTTTGACGCGGGATTTATGGTCGCATGATTCAAAGGAAAAAAATCCTCGATTGCTAAAATCGCATTTTCTACGCATTTGTGCCACCCAAATTAGTACTTTGATTTTCAATTATACGATTTGCTTTTTGTTTTTGATGCTTATTTCTTGTTTAATGCATAACTCACTTGCTTACCCTAAATTTAAATGAAAACTACAATTCAACCTAACCGGGTTGGGCTTTATTGTTGCCGCTAACTGCCATACTTTTTATACTTTCTACGATACATTGGTACATCAAGAAGGTCCGTTACGTTTGCGAGGCTTTTGAAAGTCATGACTGAGTACTTACATGGACAACTTTTTTCCAGCAACTTGTTGCCTGAATCGCCTCAGGCTCAAATGCAGTCAAACTTCGTGTGTTGAGTACTGTTCCCACGCTCGACTTGTCTGTCCCTTTCTTGCTGTAAGCCCTGCTCACTCCCACGTATCTCTCGTTGAAGTAAACACGCGACGCATTTAGGTAGGCACAAGAGGTATTTGGTGATTGTAATCGTAGCGATATTTTATAACACGGCTTACCTCCCGAATCAAGAGTTGTTAAATCAAACATTTCCATGAATTTTTAAACGCAATGCATGACCTTATTCTCTACATAAATATAAGTTGAGTTGAGTTTGAGACACATTTTGGTTTTATTCCGCGCTCCCATAAATTGCGTTTTGACTCGATACTAATATTGAAAATAAAATATTGTTGATATCCCAGGGGCCAGTAACAATAGTTGGTGTGATGAACGGAGGATAGTTGGTACGGTGCTGTGGCAGCGGTCGAGAATGCCGTTGGGCCAGTCCGGCCGAGGCTCGGTGCAAAAATATTCACAAGCCATTCCTGTAACTGCTTGGCCGCATTCGTACCTTCTCGTTATCAACTTACACATTGCAGTTATTTATTTGCGTACAAATAATATATTATGTTGTTATTAGTAGTACACCAAATATTTGACTAACTATTTGTTGTATAATATGTTAGGCCTAAAGATAGAAAACGGTTAATGCGTGAAAAAATAGGCCACAACGCGTTCTGCTATCTTTAAAACAGCGACACGAAATTCGCGTTATGGCAATCATAAAAACGTCCATGACGCGATCTGGCAAACAGAACGGCCACAACGTGTTTTTTCGCATTGAAGAAAAGTCCTATACCGTTTTGAGACTTTTGGTGTGACTGCCGCTATTTTGACTTTGTTACTAAAAAGAAAATGGCACCCATATTTCACAGAAGTAGATAAAAAGCAGGAGATTCGACTTCCAACTAGAAAATGGTTGATAAGACATTGTCGTCGTTTTGTATAGTTCGTTATTTAACTGCGTTTAGTGTCGTGGTTCATGCAATAAACTGTTGTCGCATGAGATTTACTTCCTAAATACACACTTTTACTTAATGTTTTTGGTAAGAATTATAACATCGCATGTACTTATAGCATTGACTTTGTAGTTCTAAAACTTGATAAATATACGTGCCATGTGGAAACAGTACTTGCAGTACAATAGCCGTAATATGCAATAATAGCTATACCTAAATGCATATTAGAGATATTATACCTCATTGCCTATTTTGAAGTTCATCCCGGGATGACCCCCAAAACGTTGCTTACCTACATTTGTTTTTTCAGCGATACGTTAACTGGAAAAATTAGCAAGGCCGTGTAAATAAAAACAGCATATTTGTCCCTTTATTGTTTTTTTCATGTCGCCTAATTAGTCAAATCTGAAGTTCATTATTTCAGTTAACGTATTTAAATCATAAGATGCAAAACTTGTTGTTATATACGGGTACCTGATGAAGTCGTAAGTGATTGAGAGGATTGACAACCGTTATTCAGGTAAATAGTTATTTATTCATGGTTCCAGTCTTACAATATGAATGTTTACCTGTCTTTGAAATATTAAGAAACAATATTGGTTTTCCAATGCATCCTTTTAAATTAACGATCTTTATTGAATCCGGCTTGCAAAAAAATGCAAGTGGAAAGAAGTCACCTCTCTAATTTATGTTCCGGTCTTATGCCACAGTGCAAAATTTCGCCGACGCGACGGGCATGTAGGCCCGCTACACTGACTTCGTTTCGTCGAAGACCTACACCGTTACTGATTGGTGGGCTTTGTGTCGCGATCGCATCGTCGTGTTAAAGTGCCGTACTGAAATTAATATGTGTCCGGCGTAATGATTAGCATCGCATTAGTATGTGCCACTAGGCATGTTTGCCAAGCACTCGCCTCGAGAAATATTTGAGTAACCGCACTTTGACGAACTGAAATGGCGGCTGGATACGCCATCTTGAAGTCGTCCGGATTTCATTTGTGACCACGCCCCGCTTTGTACATGTCACTTACTACGGCCACGGGAATATAAAATACTTACTAATTTGTAAAATTTATAAATAAATTGTTCCTTGAAATTCTCATACACTCTTTTCTGCAACGAGTAAGAGGTTATGGTAGAGAATTTATGATCACCTAACATATAATTTCATACAGATTTCCTAACGAACTCGACACACAAGCCTGCTTCAATATTTCCATATAAATGTGTTGTTTGAGATGTCAACGACCGGTTTTCGTTGAATAGTTCTGTATTCCGAATGCTTTGGCATTAGAATGAATCGCAGATTATTATAAATAAAATAGTTCGTATATTAGCGCGATTCACGGTGTTAATGTCCTCGTCATTAACCAACAAACTTCCACTACTAAACGTGTGGCTATTTCTTGAGATCCTAGTTAATGTCACTTTCCAGGCTTATTGAGGCGTTCATTTGATTGGTGATTAATTTTGTAATTTAACTTAAGCCTCCTTGATCTTCAAATGGTAGGCCAGCATTTGTCTTTTCCCTGTACAGTCAAATGCAATAATATGTATAAACGTAGCAATTTTAAAAAGTTATTTTCTCCTTCTTTATTGATTTTAATTTTATTTTGACATAGTACTTTCAATGCTATACTTTGGTTATATTAGTCTTATTTGAAATTGCAATTTTACGAGAAAATCATTTTAATCATCTTTTAAATGTTGCTGAGTTATTGTACTATATACAAGTAAATGGTCGTGATTCTACATAACAACCGAGGTATTATGCCCAATGAAGAACAGAAGCCCAGACGAAACGAATGCTGTTCGTATTTGTTTGGAAGATATTTCGTATTATATGTGCACTATGAGCATATTCTTAAAGTTAGTTAATACCAATTGTAAGTTCCAAAAACATAAGATTCATTCCGCTTTATCCCCGAAGAAAAACCCCAGCTACACCTGGCACGACCGGGGAATCGAAACCAAGACCTCATGCTCATAGTGCTATTATCGCTTGCTACCACTACTTAGAACTACGAGGCAGTCAGTTAAAAGTTTAAGGCAAATAAGTATACTTTATTTATAGAACTACACACAACCTTAAAGATTTTGTTTATTCTGTACCGTTTAAGGACGTTTACACTTCTCATTATGAACAACTTTTACTACGACATTAACTCGTATCATCACTAAAAGAAAACGGTGCATATTAAGAAAGAAAAATATAAAAGTAGGTAATTAAAAAGTAGGGTAATTAAAAACTGAGTTTGTGTAGTTCTTATATTGTTATTTTAAGACATAGTAGAATGTAATGTTTAACACTCTTAGGACTGCTAGCAGGTAATGGTGAGAATGTTATCCCAAGATATAACGGATTTAGTCAAAGCAATTTCCGTATGAGTTGCAGTGACGTGTTGATGTCGGCGAAAGCTGTTACTGGTGAGGACACCAGGTCCATTGTCTGCGCTGAGTCATAGGCGGCGCGCGCGCAGCTATTTCAGTGTGCTCTGCGTAGGCAGAGTATGCTTTCTTTGTCGCCATGAGACACTGTGTAATGATAACCTATTAATAACATCATATAAAAGTTACCCACCAAATCAAAACTCAAACCCGCTCAAATCTATGTTGTAAACTAATTTATTGCCGATGATATGATTGTCTATTCATGAGTACGAGGTTTCGTGTTTATTACCTAAGTATAAAAAGCTTAGTTGATCTTTTAAGAGAGTCGCATACAAAACCTGTCATTGTTGCCGCTTGGTTGCCGGCACTGGTTAGCTAAACATATATCTTACACGGATGGCGACATTGATTCTTATACACGTATAATATATATTATCATAGAAGAAATTAAACATCTCTTGGCAAGGGGTGCCCATCGCGCACAGTTTTCACCCGAAATACTTCTGCATAACCTTAAACACTCACCTACAAAAACAACTGTCACAATGTAAAATTAAAATGCATGCTAGAAATTACCTGTTACGCCGTCATACATCCACCAAATGGGCTTCTCCAAAAGTTCTGCAAACCACTCCGCTTCTCTGCTGGTGAATATGCCTATCAAGTCGGCCGGACCAAAGACAATCTCTGTAGATCCCGGTTCATGGACGGCTCAGACCTTAAGTGCGTATGCGGCGTCTCCCCACAGACAATGGCCCACCTTTTCTTTTATCTTGCACCGCATGCCCTATCACCCACGCACTCTATGATCTGCTTACTGCATCAGTGAGTGGGGTTCGTGTGGCTGAGTTTTGGGCTAAACATAACATTGAAGTTTATGCCATCGACACGCTAAGAATAAGAATATGACCAAATACGACAATCTTTCACACATATTCAGGTTGCAATACTTTGTTTAATGAATGAACACTCGTATCCAAGCCAAGGTAAAAAATAATTTGTATCTTATATCATTGTTCGCCGCGGCTGGTCCACTTCTGGGCTAAGACCTACTCTAATTTCTTTCAAGTGTTTTCTTCCTGAACCCTTTATAACCAGCCCTTGCGGTCGTCTCGTACGGGCAGTCAACGTCTAGACACTGCCCAGCGGTCAAATTCTGTTTCGTATTCTGCCAGTTTTTCTACGGCTGCATTGCCATTTAGATAGTACCTATATTTTTAATTTAATACGATAAAATTATCACCTAAAGGAGCTCGTGGCTAAATGATAAAAGCCGCTCGGGTCGATCTTCAGGTTATGCCGCGCTTGCCTAGGTTGACCCGTGAATGGGTGATCACCGGTTATACATACCTTGTTTCCTCTATGCCTCAGAAAGCGTGTTAAGCCATTGCATGTCGATTGTCGATCTATGACAGTCGTTACAGGTAGTCAGTGACCCGAAAATCCGACAACCAGTCTCACCAAAGGGGTATCATATTACTCAGTACTAAGTTGTGGAGGTCAGATAAGCAGTCGCTCCATGTAAAATACTGGTATACAGCTGTATCCGGTTAGAGTGGAAGACGAACCCAACATAATTGGGAAAAAGGCTAAGCAGATGATGACGAAGTTTACCACCACCATTCGGAAGGGATAAAGAGAAAAAGAAGACCCAGGGATAACAAAATGGACCAACTGAGAGAAAGGCAAAACCGTTATACTTATAACCGTTTATTTTGCTCCCTCTCATACATCACAAAGATCATATCTTGAAAATCTTCTGCAAACCATACCTACAAGTCAATCTTGATTAACTGCGTTGAGAAGAGTTTTGCGCCTTCGCTTTGTTAGAAAGATGATTTTGGTTAGAAAAGAGGTGACTTATAGATGACGGCTAACGAGTCGAGAAGAAGACATACTGCGCCGACTTCAAATAAATTTGGATATGGGTAGAAAGACGGATGAAGCATAAGAAACGTCTTTCGCGGCGTTCTGAATCAGCGCCGGTTTAGAACAGGTTAAGGAGAAGGTCTTCGATAGTCATCGATAGATTTTCCAAACCGACAGAAAGCTGTTTTGGGTATATCCATTGCCAGAGGAGGTGCATGCAAACCATGTAGTAAACCACAAAATAAGGCCGTTACCTTTATTAAAATGCATTGTGAAAGAACTACAAGATAGAGATTAAAATAAAACACCTGAAAAGAATTTGAATAACGGTAACGTTTGTGATCCATTAATCTAGATGTAGAAAAACACTAGTCACCTTGCGCACTTTTGATTTCGTATGAAATCTTATTGCACTGACGACGCGGCCCGTTCTAAATGACTACTCGTTAGAGAGCCCACAAGCGCACGAGTTCTTATTCGAAGGCGTACTTGCTCAAGCGTCAGTGAGTAAAAAAACTTGTTCATTGAATACTGCAGAAAAAGCTAACGCCGTTGGAGTTGTGAAGCAATGCGTGGATGAGGTAGATTGCTCGAATAGTTCGGGAGATGCAGTTGGATCTACTTTGCCTAAATTATTTGATCAGGGCTCTATTTATGGCATTGATGAATTTTAACAACAATAATTAGAGCGATGGCCGCAATCAATTAAACACTTAATTTACACTTGTTATGTCTAGGTTGAAATAACATAGTTTAGCAAGAGCATGGTGTCATTACAAAGCGTCACATTAAGAAGAAATTCGGGCGGAGATTTGTTCATACAGACGTATTCCTCAGTTTTCTCCCTGGATAATTTCACATGAGAATTACGAAAAACGTTGTGTTTTTCCAATAATGTTAATCCATAAAATATATTTTTTTAAACTGGAATCCTTAAAATTTATGAAACCCGCGATTGTTATACCGCAATAATCAGTCGTCTGGAAAACATTTAGTTTATGATTGTTTTGATTATGCGCGATTATGATTTCGTTTATTTTGCATAGGAATATAATCAGTCCGAGCTGCAGTTGTCTATTTCGCGCTCATAAACGGGACACAACCCTTTGCACGACAGCAAAAGATCAGTTAAAAATCTGTTCTTCAAATGTTTCGCCCGTGCTTCCTTGCTATAGAATTGGTAATGATGAGTGATCTGATAACTATGGTGTCTCATCTATCAATAAAACATGTGTCGGGAGCATACGCATGATTGTTGACACGTCGCGCCGTGCCGGCTCGCTGTCGGTCGCTACACACGCAGAAGCCAACGCCGATCTAGCTTGTCTTAGTTGTGACACTTCATGAACCATACATAACTGTCGATGTAATATTCCGAAGCATCGTTTTGCTACTGGATTAAATAATAGCAGAGTTTGGGCAAGAGGTCTAATTGCCATTTTCTCACTATTCCTACACCTGAAAATTTGTCGGTGCACCAACGAAAAACGATAAAAGCAGCGCTATAGTTAAAACTGAACCTACAACTAGGCGTGGGTAGAGCCCCTCATTTCCTAGAGATAAAATATTTTGTGTTCATGTGGCTGTCGTAGCTAAGCGCGGTTTGTGCGTAGAGTGGAGAGGCGCTAGGCGCGGAGCATCATCATGACTGTGTTTATGAACGTTAGCAGTGTTAGTTGGAGCGGTAGTGTGTCAGGCTGGACGTGGGCCCGAGCGGGCGAGCGCGTCGTGTCGTGTTGCGGTACAGTGAGAGTGGCATGGAAGCAACATCGTGTCGTGGTTAGGGCGAGCGCGGTCGATGAGCCCGGCGCAGAGGGCAGCACGGAGCCGCCGCGGGGGGCGCTCCCGCGGCCCCCGCGCCCTTTTCTATACCCCGTCTGCTTGCGCACTCTGTATAGCCGCGCCGCGCGCTCACTAATGCGTCATATCGCCATCGAAGCTAACGCGCTTTCTGCCGCTCTGGAGCTACAGTTCGCGCGCGCCATGTGAACTTATGTGTTGACTTATGTAGAGACATGAGACGCGTCACCGTGTTCAGGAAGCTTGATTTTGAATTCATTATGACTTTTGCCGTTATGGACAGTGACTTTGGTGCCTGTGAGCTGAGAGACAGTGGTGGTACACGCGGTTGGCGCACGTGCTCACGGCTGCTACCTAAATCTGAGTAAGTTTGAGACAGTTTATTTTAAAGTGTGACTGGATTACTGACGTCGGTTCGCTGCTAAGTCGGTACTGTGCGCGTTATTTTCGCAGCGCACAACGGGCCGCGGCGCCGGCCGCCCGGAATGCGGCCTCCGCCCCACCGCGCGTTGCCGGCGCCGAACGCGCCGCGCGTAGCGTAATAAATAAAGGCGGGGCGCGGCTGCGTGCGCGCGCACCCTCCCGCGCTCTCCTCGCCCTCGGGTCATTGACTCCCGCCGCCACCGCCGCCGCCGACGACGCTGCCGAAGACAACAATTTTCGGAAGCAATATCGCGCTCTTGGCCCCAGCGCGGTTCACCGCCCGCGGAAACTCCAATGTCATTGCCGATGGATAGGCGTAGTACGTAGTAACCAAATGATCAGTGCGACCACGACATATTTATTATTACTTGGACGCTACTATGCAGGAGCCATGTGCCCCATGCTTGCACCTGGACTATTGACGAAGTCACCCCTCGCCTGATGATAATAGCCAACCCCATACGAATTGTATAGAATATGTTTTACTTTCACAAAACCGGTTATAAATATAGCAGCCCGTCCGTTTTATTTCCTGTGAACAAGTCCTGTTGATTTACGTCGTACTCCAGTTGATAAGCTTTTGCTCCAAGTCCTTGTTTTAATTGTACCCACACCACATTCCATAACATTTATCTCTTTCGTTTTTACCTTTCGAAGTCTGAAAACTGTCTTTTTTGGCTGCTATAATGCCAAAATAGTCTGTTATCCCAAAAACTTACCTGAAATCATTCTGAAACAATTCAGTATGCGGAGAATGCATTAAAATTTTCTCTATGCTCTTTGTAATTTTTATTTACGCGACACAAACTTTTCTGCGTAAAACATTCCCTTTAAAATATTTAACAAACAATAATACATTGTAATCACTGTCAGACTCCGTTATTTTATCAGCATTGGAAGTTTCGTGGAACGCTAAAAATAAATCTTGAACTTCCCGGTTGAATGGCGTCGCCGGCGCGGCACAGCGCGGGGAGTGGCAGGCAGCCATTGCCCTCGCCTGGTTTGTTTACAACTTAGGCTTGAATACTGACGTAATGCTATTTGCACCCTGTGCATTTCGTCATAGGGTGCATATTCGTCCGTGACAGGAGGCGGGTTTGCGATCCCTGCGCTCGCGCCATCTGCGTGCACACACACGATTAAAATAAACTGCCAACGATAGATAGGTAGAGCGTAAAAAGGAGCGGCGGACCCGTCGCCAGGTGCAACGCAACCCTCGTGTGCAGATTACAAAGGTGCGCCTAGTGTTAGGTCAGTTACTGGCACCAGTTGGTGCGGCCGAAGCCCCCGTGGCCTCGTGCCAATGACCAGCCCGCCTCGCGGGCCTCTCAATCCAACGGCTAACTTCGTTAGATCCACGTGTTACTCATTACGGATTTATAATAATATTCTTTCGGAAAACATGTCTACTCGTGCATGCTAGTAACGCTAAAAGATAGTTGTAAAACGGATTTTCAAGAATATAATCCGATGTTTTTAAAGAATTTAAAATCCATGGATTCATTACCGGCAAATTTTCGATCTAATGTAACGAGCTTGACTTACAAGAAAATCCGGAAATCCTGAAATCAATCATCTTCCAACCTATAATATGTAGGTACTGATGCGGAAGATCTTCTTTATCTTATTTTTCAGAAATAGAATCATTACCAGGCGGGTAATGATTCTATTTCCGAAAAATCGTTTTCATTTTGCTGCAGTTCTTTACAATCAAAGATTTGTTGACTGCGTCAATAGTGTGAGTCTTTTTCGCCATCTTAGCCATGTGTAGCAAAACAAAAACGTTTACATAGACACGGTAGTACGTTCCGTGAAAGATCTTCAACAAGTTGCGGGGCAGGGAAAACATGCGCGCGCATTCTGGGGAACTGAGAAGGACGTGTATTTGTCTCTTTCCTTCCTTCCATTTGGGAAAGATACGCAATGTGATATAAAATGTATGTGAAACTAATACCGGTGGGTAGAACCCAGAGACGGAGTCAGTTGAGACTAGTAAGTTATGTCTCTTTCTGGAAATCGCTACTTGATTTCGCCATTAAACTGGTAAACGTACTTAGATAGTTCATACTTACTTGATTCCTATAGATAGACATTTGCTTGGGGTAGCGGTGCGCTGTTGAGGCAATGTGCGGGTTTTGCCATATTGTTCTTTAATTATTGATCTTGCAGCAGCGGTAAGATGTGTATATTGTGTGCGGGACTCATTAGTTGTGCGAACGCAGGCCTCGTGCGAAGTGGAGTGCAACGGAGCCATTGCAGCCGCAACGAGCGGGACACGCGAGGCGCGGTATGCGAAGAAAGCTCTCGTACACATCGTAACCTTGTATTGGATTCACATACTTATGTATCATTCATAATTTAATTTACTTAGTAGAAAATTCAAAACTTCAACGTGTAAACGATAAAATTTCTTTCTTCGTAATTTTCGAAAGTCATGAGGATGTAATTGATTTTGTATTATTGTCACTTCGGCTGTCGTTTCTTGACCATCCCGAATCAAAGAAAAGAGTTTAGGCTTAACATCATGCTAACAATTCGTTTGAGACTGCAATATTCTAGTTGATAAATTTATAATACACAGGAGTGCAGTGAATGGTCGTCCGTGTGTAACAGCACTTTGTGCGCTCGACATTGTGCGCAGCGCGTGTCGTTTGGAAAGCTATTATCCACGTCCACGCTTCATCGACTCACAATATTCCTCTCTTTTACTAGTTTACTCTAGTATTTTAGAGATGTAGCACACTGAATATATATACATATAGTACAGCAATCAGTGTATTCTATTCGATCAACAGAGCATTGCTAGTAGTGCCGAGCGGTTCGGGCGCCACACCCGCCGTTTCGGCCATGCTATGATCCCATTTGCAAACATTCATTTTTAGAAAACCGCTTTAAAAGGCCACCCTTAAATTCAGGCAAACATGTGACGTTGTTCATTGCTGGTTATAGGTCTCTCCCAAGTTGCTCTACAATACACAGATCTTCCACCTTCTGCCATCACTCGTCTCAGCCGCCTTTTCTAAGATTCCCCCTCTTTGGGGCCAAGCTACGCTTGCCGTAACGTGATTTCCATTAGAATATTCGTTTGCTCCTATGGCCATCAGTCTTTTAACAGATGTGTGGCTGCGACACACAACTTTAGTTTGTATCATAACGGAACTTAAGTTTGTGTCACGAGTCGTCATGTGCTGGGTGTTTTTAATTTCTCCTTAAAATAAGATTTTTGGTGCGGCTGCGTTTCAAAAACGACTAAGCTTGCAAACGCAACTCATAACCAAAGTTGATTTATTAGCTGGTTTACTGGATTACTTTATTTTACAGCACAATTGAATTATTCCAACAGTGTCACTCTCACTTGCCCAGCCAATCACCATTGCAGTCATTGTCTGGTACACAGTTTCACTTTCGAAACTACTTCGACTTGACTCTCATTATTTTAAGATGAAAATTGTTACAAATGTTGAGTTATTTATATTGTTGTTACAAAAGCGACACGGTGAGTAAGCGTTAACTAGTGTCAGTTAAAAGTTTAAAACGGTCACAATTATCGGAGTGAGGACCGTTGCGTTGATAGAATTGTTAGCGCAGGATATGACGTCACTGTTTTGACGATTAACTGCCTACGTAGGTAATCTCAGTCTTTGACTTATTTTGAAAATGAAATCTCACTCAACACGCATTTACGTTTCCGCCCCAAAATAAAGATGACTCGTATCAAAGTGTAACAATCAATAGAAATAAAATTCATTAGTAAACGATGTCGTTTAAGCGAAGTAACTTATTACTGACAGTCACGATAGGAAATGCCACAAATTAAACTAAAAATTGACTCAAGTTTAATTTCTATCCATACTGCCCGTGGAATTGCAAATAAATTCATCACGAAACAC
Organism: Noctua janthina; assembly: GCA_963576755.1. Taxonomy (NCBI): domain Eukaryota; kingdom Metazoa; phylum Arthropoda; class Insecta; order Lepidoptera; family Noctuidae; genus Noctua; species Noctua janthina. The sequence continues at coordinate 12,381,972 of OY755050.1, read as the reverse complement.
AACTTTCTTGAAATTCATTGTGATTTAATATTGTTTTCGCGGAAGCCGCTACTTGACTCGCTTATGAAACTACGAACGACTTTTTGTTTACGACACATCACGTATCTACCTAACAAATACTAAGTATTACTAAAAAAACATATGTTAGTAATCAATTGCTTATACAGACTCGAAAGATGCGACAAAGGAATCTGAAAAATCCAGATTTTCGTGTCCTGAAAGAAATAAGTTTTAATATTAAATTTTCTGTTCTCTACATGACATGTCAAATTGTCATTACAAAGTACACATGTCTGAAGAACAAAAAAAAACATTATTTTGTTTGTAAGATCCTTAAATGTTTATTTAAACGCAGACATAAATATGTAACTAACCCAAACTTGAGCTCGATAACACAAATACTAAACATTATAATATATTTAATTCTATTTGAATTTGGTAATTGTTTTTGTGAGTCATTGTTGCGTTTTAACTTTTAAAAATTCCAAAATACATGGAATTGTTTTATCCAAAATTTTCAAAAGTCTTTCCTTTTTGCCAGAATTTTTGTCAGTACCAGCCAGTCGCAGTATATTCTGTTTGGTGTACAGGAACGAATTTACTTGACGTTATTGACACTGAGTAGAACATTTGAAATGTCAAGTTACGTGACTTGGAATTGTATGATTGAATTTGAATGAATAACTTTGAATGCGTAACCGGCCATCCGGTGGATCACAGTCGTTTCTAATTTACAGCCGCTTAGGATGCGAACGACCGATTCGACATTCAGAATATTAAACTAGAAGATGTAAAATAATGTAAAACTTAAAATTCGGATTTGGGATTCTGCTCGTTTATCAGTGCACTGTAGACTTCTGATGAAATCGCATTTTAGTCAGGAGCGATTTAACAATTTTCATTCCGGTTCGGAAATCTGGGGTCTCAAAAAAAGACAATATCGGTCACGCGATGTGCCGTTGGATCAAGTAGAGCGTCGCTGCACGCATTTAACATTAACATAGCTAACGTGACGGTGAATACACCATGTTCAATGTCTAGCCGGCGATTTTAAATCTACATTCGGCCTTCGGTTCCCTCGCGGCAAAAACAAGTCCCAGTCTATGATTCATTACTAAATGAATTTGGCGAGTTGTATTATACGTGCCCAGTGTGGTTTAATGAACTAATTTTGTCAATTGAAACGAATGTGTCGAGGTCGGCAACATCCGCTTTGTTAATTAATTAATTGCCTAAAGTAGCAGTCTGTCACTTCGTGTGGCCGTCCTCGGCGACCGGGCTGGCTACATACACCCTTGATTATTATCATTAGGTGCGTACTTAGTACGTATTGCAATCACTTACAGTATCATTGATGTTCTTAAGGAGTTCAATTATATTAGTGTGTAGCGGTATTACAAAAATTACTACAGCAACATCAATGACACAAATGAAGAACTGACATCAAAATTCTGAATCGCGCTATTAAAGTTATCCACGACACAAGAGCCTACACAAAATCCCGATAACAATTACTGTTCTGCACACCAGACACAACTCCCGTCTAGTCCAAGGATCCTCCCTTTTCAATGGAGTATTGAGGAACGTTACTCCCTGTTCCTCATACCCCTATAAGTGCTTCAGTTTCAGAATGCGCCACAAGTTTGATTCATTTAAAATCTATCTTTCTTCAATAATCATTTAATTCTTATTTCCTAGATGTTTTATTAAAATATAAACCTTAGTACTTTTTTAATTGTTGTATAAAATATAAATAGCCATCAGAGGGGAACCTATTAGAACGCTCAGAAGAGCTTCGACGTAAAAGGATAATTTTGTCGAAGCTGGCGTCACAGTAGGGTGAAGGTGTAATAGGGTGAGACCTTCCTGTTTTAACTCGGGGGGCGCAGGTAGTCGCCTCGCCGCGCCTTTATTCAAAAAGTTACCCCAAGCCCGGCCATAAGTGGACTGGAAATTGTGCAACACATTCCACACTTTTTGTTAACACTAAACGTAACATTTTTTTTTTGCTTTTGGGTGATCGTGGCGTTACTTACGTAACTTCGACATAATTGCAACGTACAAAGCTGGATTGGAGGTTTCTAAAGCTTACATTTTAAAATTAGAATAGAATAGAATTATTCGATAATTATCCATATTTTGCTGGCAAATCATAACTGTTTTTTCAATCTCTGAAACTGGCTTTACTCGCTAATTGGTTATCATTATCACACTTAAAATGATTTTGTACTCAAGTAACATTCAAAATTGTTTAGGGGACCTATTCTCAAAAAGGTAGACAGATATCAAACTGTCCGTATGGTTTAAAACTGCTTTAAAGGGTTCGGGTTTTAGGTTCGTTTCGGTTGGTGTTGGACAATACAATGGGCACATTCGGGTAAACGACGACCCGCTGTGTGTGTGCCGCCTCTGCCTTATCTGTCGCCGTAGCGCGTAGGCGCGTATGACGGTGACGTTAAGCGGGTGGTTTGGCAAACATAGTTATGGCGCCCGTGTTCGAATACTTCGAATACAATTATACTGCCTCTTATAACTACGGACGAGTTCTTTATTAATATAAGGTCTGTTTTAAAAACATTTTATGAAATTGTGATAATATTTCTGTGGGGTTGAATGTTTCTTTGATTTGATTATTTGAATAGTTAAACGCAAAATTGTAGGTAATCTTAAGGGTTTTGTAAATGACAATATTGGGGTTAATTTTATTACCGCAATTTTCGTCAACAATATTTGATTTAAAATAAAAAAAATGTCCTTTTATTTTAATTTTATTGTTATTATAAATTAATTCTTTTTTGGTTGGCCACAGGTAAAATAGCTGGATGACAGCAGTACCTGCCTTGTCGAAGAAATGGGGTGAAGTAGTCTATCGTGACAGGAATATATCGGCTGGATCCAGGTAAGCAACTAAAATCAGTCGAAAAATATTAGTATTTAATTCTTCATTAAAATAATCTGGAATTGCTCTCTCCTAAATTCATTCCGAACACTGACCATTGGAATGACGACATTTTAATTAAATTGTTGTAATATAAGTAAACTGACCAACAATAAATTGATTAGCCCTAACATCTATTCGCTCGAGGTATAATTATTATTTATTGCAATCTTCCTCACCGCAACTGAGTATTTCATAACTATGTAATTAAAAATGTGAAGCTTATTGTATAGGTTACTAATACCTACCTACGTAGGTATGTATTTATTATGAATGATACACTTAGTAGCTTATCAGAATCTAACAGTATAATCGAGTAATTGTAAATATTATTAATCAATACAGCTGCACCACGCTGAACTGCGTCGCACCTAAATTCACAAATAATTCCAGAGTCGAAATTATGGGCGCGGCTGCGCTTTGAGCGTTCGTTTAGCGAATCTTGGACATATGCCAAGTCAGTTACTACTTACAACGTAGAGTAAGTCGCAGTATGATGCGGGTTTTGTTCTTAGCTTCGTACGTTACAATTTAACAAACGCTCTTATAACGGGACAGTTAGGTTGGCCGGCCGGCCGGGCCAAGCTGCCCACTCGTACGCACATGGTCCGAGCACTCGTTGTGGCGCGGCCTCACTGTGTTTTGTGAACGCGGGTGCCTAACACGTGTACTTGACAATCTGCTAAAGTTTAATCATCTGTGTTGAAGGATAAACTAGTGCTAAATAAAACAATACCCTCAGGATCAAAAATATTGGTTGACACAGTGCTATAATGAATAATCTTCAGAAATCTTACCGTACAGGAAACATAACTGGTGAGTGTGTTCATTGTTGAACGTTGCTTGCGCTATATGAAAGACAAACACATCAGGATCATAAGAATATACTTTATAATTGAATTGCAAAACCTTTTAAAAATATAATAAAGTGGTAACCGCTTCAATTCACGGTCTCCCTCTATGTCAAGCACAACGTGCTAATTACCGAAACATCGGGGAGGATCCAATCGCCCTTCAGCCCTCCGGTAATTGTAGGCTAATAGTTGATAGCTGTAGATAATTCAGCTGTAAATCGAGTTTCAGTAATAGTCAATTTTAGGGTACATTCGATGACAGCAGTGGTTTATACAACACAAACATGTTACATAGGCGAGAGGGTGACGTCCTCAGTGCGCGCTGTTATCACTGTCATAACAAACACATGGTTATCGCGCTCTGACGTAATGCGGTTATTTGAATCATTATTTTAAATCTTTTCTAATCACTACTTTGAAACATATTTTAAATCTGTTAGTCTTTAGAGTAAAACTATCCTGTGTTAATATGTAGCATGCTGGATAGGTATGGGGAGTAGCTAGAAAGGAAAGAATAATAGATTTTGTAAAATAATGCAATGCACATTCATTAATGATACACCGATACACGGTAAAGAGATCATTTTAAATGTTTGTGCGTTTGTACGAGTTAAATATTGATCTGAAACGTATGTATTTACAATAAGTTTTACGATTTACGGTACACCTAATCCGTCATCGGCCGAACTATGCTAATACGTGGAACTTCGCCGAACTTCTCCATATATAATTATATTTGGTTCGATCGACAGTGTATGCACTCAGTTTCTTTTAGATGTGGATAAAAATGTATGTGCGTACATGTGTTAGATATTGTCATGAGACGTTGTCAGTTGACAGCCGTTTTCTACAACTCACTTACGTGTAACTGTTAGTTAATATGCCTATCTCTAGTAGCTATCGATGTTTCTATTAACAAAGTTAGCAAGGAATATCCTATCTATGTCACCTACCTATCTCTGGGAGGGTCGACAGCTTACCATAGATAAGTTGATTCATAGAAAAAACAAAGAAAGCTTTGCTGAAACGATTTGTTTCTTACTCTCAGTAAGCTTAATGTCAAACGGTTACTGTTGATTGCTACTTTTCTATTTCGGGAGATAATCAAAAGTAACCCACCGTATCACGCAGTGTGTTGTATAATTGAAGACAACAAGTGTTATAAAGTGGATTTGTTCAGTGACGACAGTGATAATGATATGTAGGAAGCCGGTGTACTCGATTCTGACTTAACATTTGACAATTTTTTTGGATTTTTCGTCATAAGCCTCGTACCTACTGACTGAGCGAGCATCCTCGCGAGGCTGCCGCGCGTGGCTAATCCTCGGTCGATCAGGACGCGCTGCCTCGCCTGAGCATGCCGTGGCCCGAGCCAAGCGTTGTCGGTTTTTGTCGACGCTCAAAAGTGCCTCAGTAGGTTTACCGCGCGTACTCAAGACGGTTATGTTTTACCTCGCTTGGTCGACGAAGACTACTTTTACTAATTCTAGTAAAATTGCTTTCTGCATTCAAAACACAATTCTTCAAATAATTTGTTCCCAGCTTGGATCTGTTTTCGTATATCTTTTTCATCCAAAAATGGTTTTCGTTTCTTTTTTGGTATAATTCGAAGAATTAGTATAAAGGCAGAGGTGGCGATAGCTTTTCAAACGTACGGCCTCATGACGGTCTTGAGCAAAACTGGCTTTAAGCACGCGCAGTTTCTGTTCGATTTCACGTTAAACTGAGCGCTCGTTGCTGGCTCAGCCTCACAGTGGCACACCTCATGCAAAAAATCTACAGACTGAGGAGGCCTGCCGCGGCAAACGTCCGAGGCTGCCTCGCGAGGCTACTCGCTCAGTCAGTACGCGGCTATAGGTGTCTTTTTCGTGGTTTTCGGGGTCGCTGATAACGAAAATGAGGTCAAAATTAATATTGAAGATGGCGCCGAGGAAACTTATTCAAAATTATTGATATGACAGTTGAAAATGCTTGTTAACGGCTTATTGACTTGACTTAACTAACTAACTAATAAGTGAGAAAATAATTTTACATGTTGGCGGAAAAACCAAAAATTTTCCTCGGTGAATTACGAATTTATAATTACGTAACTTGAAAATGTGAATTTTAATGAGTGCAGATATTTTAATGAAAATAGTGTCAAACGATAGGTTTATATTTAAAAACAATAACTCAAAAGGATTTAAATCTATAGGAAATATGATGAAAATTGTGAATTGTAATCGAAACGCTTCGGAAGGATGCGCTTACAGCCTCATCTACCGTTTTTGTCAGATAGACGTGTGACAATAAAGTTATAGAAACTGTTTATCTGACATAGCAACCTTCGGTTAACTGTTAGTAAGTTAAAAACGACCGTAAATCAGTGTACGCACTTACTTTCAGATCGGAATCGGAAGCATTAGGCGTACCATCGCGCGATTGTCACAAATAAGGGGGGCCTGAAACAGAATAAAATTATGTCTTTCTATTCAAATAAACTGAAAAGTATCTATATACAAACATCTGTCACATTCGTCTTTTAACTTTCACGCCGTTCATATGTGAAAAGGGCGCTATAGAGTTTTCAAAATTTATTAAACATTTATGCCAGTTTCCTATCAAGTGAAAATTCGTCCCCGATTCGTGAAAATTCGGCGCGGGCGCAGCGCAGACGCGGTTCTGCTTCAAAACGTTTTCTTACAAAATGTTCGTAGGCGACGTGTCCAGAATTACACTCAAGCGCCGCGCCTTCACCTTACGCTGTTACGCACCACCTCGAAACAGAACAGTTGATTCTGTGAGGAGTTACTATGTGGCACCGGCCCGCGCGCCGGTGACGTTTGTACTAATTCCAGAACATGATGATAACCAAAACGCATATCTTTTCTGGTTTAGTGCTCATTTCTGCTTTATGTATGTACATATATGCAACTTAAGAACATATCAATAAACTCCTCAAGGAATTTATAACTGTGGAAAAAAACTCTCTTTTTCGAGGGAAAATAATTGCTAATAATTTTATATTATATGTTAATTGAGAGCTTGCACAGAAAACCGACATAATTGACACTAGTGAAAATAACGCAAAGAGCTCAAATTCTATCCTCTTATTCAATATTAGCGACCCGCCCTTGCTTCGCACAGTGCCACCTATCGGGTCCAAAACTATATATTATATGGTTTTGGACCCGATAGGTGGCGCTGTATAATGTAGCCTATATTTTAAGTTAAGCATCTAGCAGTAGAGCGGTGAGTCCTGCATTCAAATCAGTAGTTTTTGCGTACAGACATAAAGACAGACAGACAAAAATTCTAAACACTGTTGTTTCGGCTTCTGTTGCTCTAATAAAGACATATATTTTTTTTTCAATGTCTTCAATATACAGTTATCGGCCTGTTACAATTTTATTAAAATATATGTATAGATATATTACAATTTTTCTTTAAAATGGAACTATTGCAATTCGACTTTTGGCAATAGGTAGATGATATCATCCGAAATTACATAAATTTACATCCAGGCCATTATTAATATCTCTGCAGGACTATAATATTATAACTACCTTGATGATTTCATAATGCAGTGAGAACATTTACAAACCGGTTATTAAACTTACAAAAAAAAATTTCAAAATTATATTTGGATGCAAAAAACCAATGTTTTATGCACCAACCTTGTAACATAGGTAAAACAAACCTAGCCTTCAGACTAGGTTTATTTTACCAATGTTACTTTTTTAATGCCCGAGCTGGACTTTAAGCAGGAAATTGAAACTGACAACGACGGGCTCGTGCACATTTAGCGCATTAGTTTTAATTAACACCGCAACTCCATTATTTCTGGCACTATTTCCTGCAGCGCGTATTTTCGAGGCAAACTGTTTGAGGTTTTTACAAATGAAGTTAAAAATACCAAATCTATTTAGCCTTAGTTTATAGTTTCTAAAAATAAGTTATTCGATGATATTTCCGTTAGCCGAGCAAGCAAACTCTGCTATTTGAGAACTGACTATTTTTGTAATTTCGTAAATTCCATATTTATAGCAGCTATTATTCATGTTTATGTTTGAATAGGCACGTGTTAAATTAGGTAAAAATTAACTTTAAAAAAATAACGATATATAAATAAATTCCACCAGTTCAAAAGTAGTCAAGCCTGCAATTTGTTGCAATGTGTACGGAATGACCGTAATGAAAATGTTATCGATAATGTTAAACGTACGTAAATATTTTATTGATATATATAGTATAAATCGCCGGAGGTCAATTGGGTCAATAAAATTGCTTGATTCGGTAATTATCGAAATCAACAAGGACATGATCACGAGTGATGCGCGAAAAGCCCTGGCCTTACTTCAATCAAATTAGTGAAATGTTTGGTTAGCTAGCTCCCGAATCATGATCATTCATCAATAGGCAGTATTCGAATCAAATCAAATGTTTATCAGCAGAATAATGTTTGCCTATGTAACGTTATTTTTCTTATCAAATATTCCTGTTTGTTTTTTTCCTGATTTAGGTGTACCACTAGGTCAAAGATACTAATACAAACGCTGGTATTTGAAATTTATTCATAGGTTTTTAACGGTTTATTCGAATGGCGTGCTGTAGACTAGACATCGGCATCGATTTTACACTCAATTTTTTAACATCTTTTTCCATCTATCTCCGTGGAAATAGCGAAAATTATAAAGGATCAGTTACAACGAAGCATTTGGTTTTGCTTATCTTCTTTGCCATCCATTTTGCACATGAGAGCAGTTACACATGCTGATTTTGTATCAATCATCGTTGATTTTTGCGTCAGACTCATCTGATAACACACACAACACACATTGGTTAAAAAACAATACTGAACGTGAGTTTGTTTATGATTGGTACCTACATCACTTTTATACATTCTTTTATGGGAACATCTCCACGATCAATAAAATATTGTTCTTTAGATTTAAATTACATACTTCCATATTTTTAACGATCCAATCAAAAGTACTGAGATTTTTACAGAATTTAAGTCCAGCTGCTTTCAAGCATGTTAAAATAAAAGTGCTAAGCTTCATTCTTGTGACTGTTTAATCGGCTGTCTGGTGTGTAGACAATCAGGTTTACTGTCGTTAAATTTCGAGTTGGGAATGATGCCAAGAATGGCGCCTCGGGCTGATAGAAAAGCGAAAACATTGGTACGAATAGTGTGCGTCAACTAGGTGCACGGCGATTCATTCTACACTTGCGATATTTTTGATACAACACTCATCTGCCTATCACGGACTGGGCTTCCGAAAATACATACAAGAAGTATTCATATAAATTAGTTTATATCACTAATAGTAGTCAAAATCAAATCAAATCAAAATAGTTTTATTAATTTCAAGCCTTATCACAAAAAGTAAACATTAAAATATTCAATTGTCAACAAACTACGAGGGCGGGTCAATAAGTCCGTGACTTTTGGAATAAAACACAGATTTTTTGATAAAAAAATAATTTTATTTTTCAACGTAGTCTCCCTTGAGCTCTATACACTTTGTCCAACGCTTCTCCAATTTTTTTATCCCTTCCAAAAAAAATGATTTGTCGAGGTCCTCAAAAAAGGCCTTTGTTTGCGAGATGACTTCATCATTGGAGTCAAATCTTTTTCCACCAAGCCATTTCTTCAGGTTTGGGAACAAGAAGTAGTCGCTCGGAGCCAAATCTGGAGAATAGGGCGGATGAGGGAGCAATTCATAGCCCAATTCATGGATTTTTGCCATGGCAACTGCACATGTGTGCACCCTTGCATTGTCTTGGTGGAAAAGAACTTTTTTCTTGGCCAAATGAGGTCGGTTTTTTTTCAAATCGTCATTGAATCGGTCCAATAAGTTGGCATAATATTCCCCATTGATTGTTCTTCCCTTTTGAAGGTAGTCAATGTGGATTATCTCGCGTGCATCCCAAAAAACAGTCGCCATAACTTTATTGGCTGACAAACCCACCTTGGCCTTCTTTGGCGCCGATTCACCCTTAGAAACCCACTGTTTTGACTGTTGTTTGGTTTCTGGTGTGTTGTGATGGATCCATGTTTCGTCCACGGTTACAAAACGGCGTAAAAACTCCTCCATATTGCGATTAAACAACGCCAAAGCTTCCTGTGAAGTTGTTACACGATTGCGTTTGTGGCCGACTGTGAGCAAACGCGGCACCCATCTTGCGGAAAGCTTTCTCATGCCCAAGTGATCATTCAAAATTGAAACCACTGAGCCATGCGAGATCCCTACGGCTTCCACAATCTCTCGCACTTTCAATCTTCGGTCGGTCAACACCATATCGTGAATTTTTTCGATTGTTTCGGGTGTAGAGACCTCAACTGGGCGTCCAGGACGTTCGGCATCTTCAGTGCTTGTACGGCCACAACGAAATTCAGTAAACCACTTTTTTACCATTGAAATCGATGGTGCAGAGTCCCCATAGTATTTATCAAGCTTAGCCTTGGTCTCGGTAATGGTTTTTTTTCGCAAGAAATAATGCTTAATAAGCACACGAAATTCACTTTTTTCCACTTTCTCCTCAAATTAGTGGGTAGTCTGATAAAAATAGCTGTCAAACACAAACTAACTGACGCAGCAAGTTTAAATTTTGACAGGAGTCAACTGACAGATGCCTGTTGACAGGAGCAGTGTTGCTGTTTCAGTAAAGAGGTCAGAAATTCAAAAAGTCACGGACTTATTGACCCGCCCTCGTATAAACGGAAGAAGAAGGACCCGACCATCTATTATCTATTATATTATTATCTATTAGGGTGGGGTGAGCCGCTCTGCAGAGTAGTACAGAACAATCTATTGAACACGTCTGCTACTACTGCTGAGCGTGCGCGCCTACTGGCTGTGGGTGAGTGGGAGTCGGGTCTTTGGCTTCACGCGCTGCCGTCGTCGAGCAAAGGCACATGTTCGACGACACGACCTTCCGCCTCGCTGCTTCTTTACGCCTTGGTGCTGCCTGCTGTTCTCCCCATCGCTGTCACGGTGGTGAAGCTGTCAACTACCTCTGTCACTACGGCCTGTCATGCAGCCGAAGTGCGGGCCGTTTTGCATGGCACGCGATCAAAAACGATACCATCTGACGAGCTCTTGTCACCGTCGGCGTTCCAGCTGTTTTAGAACCCCATGGCTTGGCAAGCGACGATTGCAAAAGACGACACGTCGACGGCATGTCGTTGTTTCCTTGGAAGATGGGTAGGCCTTTAGTGTGGGATGCAACATGCGTCGATACTCTTGCGCCATCACATCTTCCAAGCTCATCGTGCTGTGCTAGCGCTAACGCTGCGGCTGCAGAGAACCTCAAGCGGCGTAAATTAAATATAGAAACCTTTGTGATAACTTTATTTTCCAGCCGTTTGGTGGTCGTTTGAAACTCTGGGGCCGTGGGAGTCCGAGTGCTCATAGCCTGTTTAAGGGAAATTTTGAAACGCCTAGTTGACGCTTCCCGTGACCCAAGGGTTGGCTTTTATTTTGGCCAGAGATGTTGCCACGTTGTATGGCAACGTCGCCAGTTTCTTGGGCACATTACCAGCTGACAACGTTGAGGAGTTTTTGATGCCCTTTTATCATTTTTTGTTAGTATTCAATTGTAGTTAATCACAATAATTTAAAGAAAATAAACAATTGCAAATAATCACAAAAATCAAATATAAAAATGAAAATTTTACTAAAATCAATAGTGAAATAAAATAATAAATAGTAATAAAATCCATTTTCACATGCCTTACATAATAAATTATAAAAAAAGTTAATAAAAATAAATAATATACTTCAAATTAGTTTTGTTATTAGTAGTAGATGATGTTAAATAATTAATTTCATTTAAATAAGAATAGAATATAATCATTTATTTGTCAAAAACTTCAGTGAAGAAAGATTATGATTATAGGCTATTGCCTATAATCATATTCTTTAACATAAACTACACTTACTTACTTACTTTTTTCTTTCTTTTTCTTTTATTTTCTTTTTTTTTTCTTTTTTCTTTGACATTATTATGTCAAATATTCAGGTAAATTTTTCAGTCATAAAATCTTTAGTAAAGTAATAACATTTGCTTAAAGGAAAGTTAAATAATTTACATTTAAATGTTCTAAGGCTGAGAGTTTTGAAGCCACCAGGTAATTTGTTAAACAGTAATGGACATGCAGTATACATTATTAGAAAACAATTTAATTTTACGACTAGGAACATTAAGCATATTATGCACTTTGCGGCTGGGTCTGGATACAACGTCATTAAATTCATGTCTGTTTTGATGTAAAAAAGTACAAATATCAAAAAATTATAGTGCTGGAAGTGGCAGTATTTTAAGTTTTTTAAATAGTGGAACAACTGTCCAGTGGGTGCGCTCCACAAATTGAGCGTATGCATTTTATAAGAGCTCGATACACTTTTTTTTTAAATTCAACCGAATAACAACATAAAATAATGCCATAGCGCAAAATTATTATTTAACACTAGCCACACGTGTTAGTCTATATACAGGGTGTTTGGTGCATCGTTTACCAAATTGAATTGTCCGAATGGAGAGGTCATTTGCTATCTCTTCAGGCCCAAGAACTCACTCTTGGCCACACCGGTTTTTTTATTCGGTTTTTCTAACTTTTATTTTGAAAAATTACCAATCTTACCATTAATTACCAATCTTACCATTAAAGCTTATATTGAAAACAAAGGTATTAGTATAATCCTTAAATTACATTTTAATTTTTATACCTACTGTTGCTTGGTTCTATCAAATTCAAAATTAGTCGCTAGTAACATCTAGTTTTTTTTTTAATAACTCACTAAGCTTTTGGAAGAAGAAAAAATAATCTTAAAACTCAACTTTAAATTGCTGTAAATAAACTAAAAGCGATCGAGATCTTCGAATTCGCGCGCCATCAAGCTACTACATATTCAGGATAAAACACTAGTTTTCGCATAAATAAGATTTGTAATTAGGCATTTATTAAATAAATTATTATTTTAAATTTTCTCTTAACTTGAAAAGTTCGAGGAAAGTTAGAACCCTATGTAAGAAAGAGATAACAGACTGCGTAAGAGTGAGATAAAAGTATCTACCTACTTACAGCTTGTTATTTATGCGAAAACTAGTGTTTTATCCTGAATATGGAGTAACTTGATGGTGCGTCCCAATACCCAAATTTAACGAATTAGCGAAGTTATTAAAAGATTCTTTAGCACATTTCATACTGTTGAAAATAGGACAGACTAGAGAACTTTTTAAAATAATTCGAAGATCTCGATCGCCTTTAGTTTTTTTTTATAGCAATTTAAAGTTGAGTTTGAGATTATTTTTTTTTCTTCCAAAAGCTTTGTGAGTCATTAAAAAAAAACTAGTCGCTGCGACTAGTTTTGAATTTAATAGAACCATACAACAGTAAGTATAAAAATTAAAATGTAATTTAAGGATTATACTAATACCTTTGTTTTTAATTTAAGTTTTAATGCTAAGTTTGGGAATTTTTCAAAAACCGAATAAAAAAACCGGTGTGGCCAAGAGTGAGTTCTTGGGCCTGAAGAGATAGCATATGACCTCCCCATTCGGCTAATTTAATTTGGCAAACGATGCACCAAACATCCTGTATAACGAATACAAATCTAGCTATCTTCTTACATAGATCATCAATATGTGATTTTCGGTTACAGTTTTTGTCAATTATTATCCCCAAAAATTTTGCATAATCGACCTCTTCTATTGTCTCAGTTCCATATTGTATTTTGAGCTGTGGACGCGTATTGTTATATATTTGGTATTGTATCATCTTTAGTTTGCTAATATTAATATGAAGATTATTATGTTCAAGCCATATAATAATTTTATTTAATGTCATATTTATTTTATTTTGGTACTCAACAATGTCGTTATTTTCATTTATAATACTGATGGTCGTCATATATTGTCAGCGTATAGTATGCAATTGTGGGAAGTTACACTATTCAAGTCATTAACATATAGCAAGAATAAAGGTGGCCCCCTAGTATTGCCCCGTAGGGAACCGAACACCGCAGTTATTTTCACCATACTACTACATGCAAGCTTTTGTTTTCCTGTTTGTTCCGAAATCTCAACACATTGCTGGCGATGTGTAAGGTAGCTTTCGAGCCATTTCAACGCGTTTCCCCTTTGCCATATTAGTCTAATTTTATAAAGCTACGGTGTATAGTTCACGATATCAAAAGCCTTGGACACATCTAGAAAAAAGGAGACAACTGGTAGTTTATCATTAAGATTTTTCGTTATTATTTTTAGCTTTGTGTTCGATTTATTTTTTCTGAAACTAAATTCTTCACTTACAACTTTGTATTTGGATAAAAAACCGGAGACTTTTTCATGAATGACCTTTTCAAACATCTTTGATAAAATTGGTATGAGAGTTATGGGGCGGTAATTATTCATATCACTTCTATCACCTTTCTTGTGGATTCTTTTAACAATTGAGAATTTTAACAGTGAAGGGAATAAACCTTGCATAAATGACAAATTAATACATGGCTAATATGAATTGATAAAAATTTAGAGCATAATTTAAGATTTTTTGTGTCAATGTCATAGTAAGTAACCTGCAGACTTGGTTGATTTAAAAGAGTTTATTATTTTATATACATTGGTGTCATTAGTTAGGTTTAAGTACATAGTATTCGGGTGATAGGTCATAGGTGGTGTGTAGTAGTATGCTTACAGTAACATCAGAAGTATCAATGAATTGGCAGCTAGAATAGTTTTTCACAATCAGTTTTATGTGTTGATTTAATAGGTTAGGATTTAAGTAGAAATTATTTAGAACGTTTAGGATGAACACTTTGTTATTTTTTACTTTATAAAGTGAAGAACATAGCTCTGTTAAAAATAATCAATAATTCGCTTTGCATTTTAAATGTGTAAACTATTTAATCTACGATTATAATTGAAAACGTCTCTTTACTCGGATTGGTAATAAAAAGGAAAGAAGTCGGCTGGAATGAGATGGCTGCCGTAATCCAACCTCCGCCTCCCTCTGCCTCCTCTGTCGCGTAGCTTTACTGTAATCTACCCAATTAGCTCAAGCCTTCCCTGAGCTAAACGCTGATGGCTTAACAATATTTTATGCACATATTTTCACATTTATTTTAACATATTTACTACATTATTGCTCACCTACTTATCTTAGCTACCGATGTACTTATGTGGTCAAAAGCGATTTCAGTAGCTGTTTATTTAGTTTATTTATATGTTTCTTATGTCATTGCTATGATTTGTCTTTTTTTTGATCGAAATAACCACCGATAAACCAGTTTCTGGTTTAAGAATTTGAAGTTGAAACTCTATTTGACAGGCAGGACAACTTCAAATTATCAATTCAGAAACTGACAAATAGACTATAGTGTACAGGAAATAAAAACAACACTTCCGTTACATCTGATCGAGTTAAATTAAATTTTATGAAAAATTCCGCTTTAAAAGTGGTGTTATTCAATGTAACTAGAGGACAATAAACAAATCTATAGCTATATTTCTCGAACGAGCTTTATATTGCTACTCAAAGCGACGGTTTTGTAATCCCGTGCCAATCCAGCTGCTTTGTTGGTTTACATCTAGGCTCCGGTCTCTCTCGAATCCCAGCTCTCCTTCGCTTGGCTTTAAGAAGTTTATCTTTTTTCTATAGCAAATTCAATAAATACGCATAAACAGGACACATAGAGTGCTGTTTATTTAATATCGGCATATATATCGGCTCCGGTGCCCTGAGCAGATGATAAACCGACCCCTTTTAATCGCGTCGCAATAACAATGCCACGCCAGCTGCGAACTTGAATGGCGTCGCTGGTTGTAAAAGTTGGCGAAAAAATGCGTGGCGTCAGTGGCGTTGAACTCGCCTCGGCGAATGCACCGGGCCGTTAGCTTTATCCGAGGTCAGGGCAGGTATCGCGGTGTTGCGCAGTTGCGTCGAGTCGTGTCGTGCAAGCGAACTAACAAATAAATGCATAACTTCTCAGCTGACTGCTTTACTGTTAACGACTGCTAATTTCGGTCGGTTTACTCGTTCACGCCACTCGGTTTACTGAACGGGCTAGGCTCCATGTGTAGCATTAGTTGGTTACTTACAGGTAGAGTAGCTCTAATCATTTCCGTGATTACCTATCATGTCAACGTGCGTTGTTTGTGAACTATTTTTAGCAACGGTAGTTTTGATTGGCGCTGTAACAACATGCTTAGTCTGATAATTATTATTTACTGCTATAAATCAGTAGGCAGGCACAGCAAACCTAACCTTCAGTAAGGTCTGTGTGAAAGCTAATAAATGGATATGAACTAGCTTCAATCAAAATGCTTATTTTTCTGTTTTATTCTAAAGGCAAGGGCGCTTGTTCAATAAACTGTTCATTTAACAATCATTTTAAAGATGGGAATACCAACACGGTTAACCTAATGTCATAATTCTATGTCGCAACGGGGTCATGGTCTATCCGTGTGCCAAATTTGTTTAGATGGTTCATTCGAAAAGGTAACAAACCTAATGGACAGATTTACTTTCGCAATACAATTAGGTAAAGTTTCACCCTGTAAAATAGCTCGTACATTCAAAATTATTCAGTAACGCTTGGGAAGCGTCCCGGTACGCAAAGAAAGGAACACGCATGCGCTGTACAATCGATTCGTAAATAACGCCAGCTCTTCCAATTTTCGCGAACTCCGTCTTAACCTTCGGGAAATTACAAAGAGAGGATTACAATAACTGTATAAGTGGATATATTTTTGTTATAAAGAACTGTTAATACATATAACAACATTTAGGTAATTTGAGCAAATACTGACTGGTTTAAATGATTCGTGTCTTTTTCACAACGTTCGAATCTACACTAATAATATTATAAAGAGGAAAGATTTGTATGTTTGTAACGATAAACCCAAAAACTACTGGGCCTATTTCAAAAATTCTTTCAGCAAAAAAATGTTTTAAATCGATTTCCTCTCAAGTAATATAACGGGTACTACGGTAATCGGATATTATATTTCAGGCCGTAAATAAGTAACCCTTATTAAAAAAATCTAAATTAAATTCAAAATGCCAATTCGAAACACGAACCTATAGCACAGTATAAATATATACAATATTGTGACTCGGCCCTGTCCTTGAAATAATTACCTACAGCCGGGCGGTACGTTCGCAAGCAATAGGGCTGCCGCACCTATAGTATTTTAATTTCATCTACTTAGTTGAGTTTCTTTTTGTTTTGTTTGTAGTTTTTACAAAATCGTTGTTTTCTATTATCAAAAGCTGAACAGAGCTGAATAAGTGTGGTTAGTCCCTTACGGTGTGAGTGTGACCCGTGTTCCATCCAAGTGGCCGATCGTCTGGTCGCGCCCGGGGTAAGGCTGTGTTCGTGTTCAAACTGCCTGGGCTGGGGTGAGCAGCGATAACTTAGTTATTTGTTCGTCCCAGTAGAACCCTAATGAACACAAATTACTGGCCCCCAAATGTCTCTCAAAAATAAATATATTTGTCTCATCAGCATCAACGACTGAATGCCTGATTGCCATTACTTTTGATTCTCAAATAAAGTCAACCAGTTGGACCGTAAGAGGTTTTATCTAAGTAGACCGTATTCCCAACAGTAAAACTACATTATTCCTACTGCGATTTTATTGAATCAAATTCCTATTCCACTTACCCAGCATTGCTGTCGGTGAATAATCGATATAAAACGATTTATCTATAAAAAAATGACAGATTTCTTTTGTTGATCTGTCATTTTGTCGATTCTTCCGTCGACAAAACCAGTTTCTACGGTGGTCATGCTACGCGTGCTAGTAGTGTCGGGAAAAAGAAGTCGTACGAGAACCTACCATCCACAATGCGTTATTGATTCGTGTGAGCAAAATATTGTCTTGTTTTGTGCATCGCTTGACTCCCAAGTGACTTTATATTTCTTATAACATTGAAATTTAAAACACCGTACTATAAGTATGTGCCCGACCCAGTTCTCGAAAATGGCAGTATCACATTGTACTGGGATCGATCCATCGTAACTGACAGGACTATTGTAGCCAATGAGCCTGATATAGTGGTGGTGGATCGATCAGAGCGGCGTGCAATGATTGTTGACATAACGGTCCCGCATGATGGGAACCTCGTCAAAGCCGAGAAAGATAAGCAAATCAAGTATCTTGACTTGGCTCACGAGGTTGTCGACATGTGGGATGTGGACTCAGCGATCATTGTGCCGATAGTTGTATCAGCCCATGGCTTAATTGCCAAGAGCTTCGACCAATATCTGAGGAGGCTCTCGTTAGGCAGCTGGATCAAGGGTTTGATTCAGAAAGCGGTACTCCTGGACACGGCTCGTATTGTCAGGAGGTTCCTCTCTCTGGAGCCCTGACCGCCGGTAGCTTGGACCCTGTTCCCGATACCGGTGGGCTACAATTTTTTATATTTTTAAATGTTTTTTTTTATATTGTTTTTAGTTTAAGAAATATTTAAAAATGTAAAAGATGTGTGTAAAGATAAATAAAGGAAATAATAATAAAAAGTTTGTTTGAATTTGAATCGACCAAATAAATAACAATAATTTGCATTATTTTCAAAATTATGTTTACTACTTGTGATTATGCCGCTGGTTGGTAACGATTTCACATGAATTTCGTATGTTTTCCGTATTTTTCAAGGAAGAAAACTAAGAAATAAAATTTGTAAGAAACATTTCAGACAAAATGTAAAATATTTAGAGATAAAGTCCAATTTCAATTTTTTTTTAAAATTAAATATATGACCACGATAAAAAAGATGAATTGATTTGTAGAGTACCTACTGCAGTTGAAATTCTGGGCAAAATGGTTGGCCTAGAAAAAAAAAAAAAAAAAGGTTGGGTTGCGACATGGCAGTTTTCAAAGTGCAACATAAAGACTGTTTGAACATGTTGCAGTACTTTGTGCACGTCTCTGTTTGTGCGTCGCATAGCACTGCCTCTCTCAACATGACACGGACGTTCAACACGGTTTACGGTGCTACAGCATTTCAGAGCACTTTCCTTTCTTTGACTATTCCAACAGCAGTTTAAGTTAGGTATGATGTGACCAATTATAAATATAAGTTTTTAAACTGACCATGGTCACTAACACACGGGATATTTACCATGTTTACTATTTATTTTGAGTTCCCGGTATTTCGGCACTGTTGCAGGCACGATTATCAAGGATAAACTAAAGTTATTGCGGGACCGGAGTTTATGCAGAGAAATCGATATATCCTCTTCCTTGTACGTTTTACGCGGTCCTTATCGCTATCACAGTCACTCACAACTCGATTCTGTTCCCGACACACGAAAGTCGGCTTCCGAACTTTTTTCGGCACTTCTTCGGTTTTTACAGTTGAAACACTGGATTCCAGGCTCTATACAGTTAAAACCCATCCTCCCGATTGAAGTTCGTATGTTTGGTAATCTCAATGGCTTCTCTTATCAGTGTAGGTATACATTCAGTCAAAAAAGTATCGGAAGTGAATAACTAATTATTCACTTCCGATACTTTTTTGACTTTATGGTTCCAAATTCAATTTTTTGTTTTTTTTTTTGTTGTTAGATTGGTTACTGGTTACTGTTTTCCATTTTGGCGCGGAGTTTGAGTTGCAACTGTTATTTAGCTTAAATACAGTGTTGTTTTTGCTTATATACAGTGTTGTGAGGAGCTCGTGGCTAAATAATAACAGCCGCTCGGGTCGATCTTTAGGTTAAGCCGTGCTTGCCTAGGTTGGTCTGTGGATGGGTGACCACCCATTACTTACCGAGTTTCCTCCGTGCCTCGGAAAGCACGTTAAGCCGTTGGTCCCGGGTGTCATTTGTAGATCTTTGACAGTCGTTAGGTAGTCAGTGGCCCGAAAAGTTTGACAACCATTCTTTCCAAGGGGTATCGTATTACCCAGTATTAACTGGATTGTGGAGGTCAGATAGGCAATCGCTCCATGTAAAATACTGGTATTCAGCTGCATCCGGTTAGACTGGAAGCCGACCCCAACATAGTTGGGAAAAGGCTAGGCAGATGATGACAGTGTTGTTTTTAGTTCTAGTGAGTATTGCGAATTTTATTTCGAGAATTCGCAGCGAGAACTGAACTCAATTCCGAAAAAAAGCTTTTAAAAAATATTTTGATGATTGAATTATTCGTTGGCGTAAGTGCATCATTTCTGATGGAGCATACTTAGAAGGCGATACAATAACTTTGGATGAATAACTAACATTTTGGGTGTTGATATCGTTTCCCGGTATTTTCTTGACAGAGTAGTATTGTATAGTGGCGTTCTGTCGAGATGACCTGAGGGTTATGTAACTCAATTCAGTGGTTCGATCCTGATTTCAAAAGATGTTGATCAGATGTTGATCTATGGCCGATTATTGGGATCACTGTTTTTTACCGCCCTTATGTGTTCTGATATTCGACAAGCTACCGTACGTTTCGTCTGATTGATATAATACTTGCCGCAATTGCAGTTTTCTACTTAATAAACACCGGGGGTTTTGCAACGGAAAGTTGTCCTTCGGCGGACGCAGCATCCGAGACGCTTTCTTGAAAGTAGTGGACCTTCTGCACATAACTCAGCACGTTAATGTTTCTCGTCGCATAGATTATACGCAAATAAATAGTAAACATGGTAAATATCCCGTTTTTAATGTTAATGATATAATTATAAAAATGTATGTTTCTTTTTGTTTGTACAGGTAACCTACCCTATTCGGACAGGTGATATCCATCCATGGCTTGGTTGACGAATCATCACCTTGATTCGGTAAGTTTTGAAAATATATTACTTTGAGTGTGTTAGTAGTTAGCTGATTATGTTGTAGTTGCTCAAAGCGAATGTTCTTATATTGCTTATGTACTTTATAAATGTCTCTGTGAAAATGTTTACTAGCGTGTGTTTATTGTAATTATGCTGCGCTGCTGCTGTGCAATTAGATTTAATTGTTATTCGATGGTAACGAGTTTACTAGTATCATTCTAGAAAAGGAATCAAACAATTTCTCTGTTGTTACAGAGTTCATATCGAGGGAAACACCCAGTTGACAAAATGGTGACGTGAGCAAGACCTTCGGAGAAATGAAAATGGCGACCCATAAATCCTAAAAGGTAAATTTCAAATATGTTTCTATCACTTTGATTTATTATTATTACTTAGTATAAGTTATATTTAAGGATATTATTGCTCTGCGATTACTGTGTTCACAGCGAGTTCGTGTGGTGCGAAAGCGAAGTTTTTATGGCTTCATCGCGAACTTTTATGAATGATGTTTAATGACGTTGCATGTGAACGGTCATGGGAAGATTGTGATTTGAGATTGTTTGCGACGCTCTTACTACGCGCTATTATGTTACTTATCTACATCATCTACTATCGAATACTATTCGCCGGCTTCAGAGAGACTAATCATTTAATGCTTTTGTAGTTTTTTTATGTGACTAGTTGTTGTTACTTTAGACGTATCATTAATTATAATTACTAACCACAACAAGTGAAATTGATAAAATGTGATATGATATTCAATCAGAATTTCAAAAACCGGGTAACAATTTAAGTTTTTTTTTTTAATCAAAATTATGAAAGCAACGGTCCATTGTGGGCTCGTTTTCTGTATACAGGGTGTAAACAGACCCATCACGAAGCCGCCAACCAAGAATTCTTTACCAAACTTAGTAACTTTACGCAAAAATTATTGCTGGGAAACGACCTTTTTTTTTGGGGTAGGTACAAAATCACGCCATACGGTAGGACTCGATGGAATGCATTCAAAGCATTGTGCTGATGGATGTATTTAATAGTAAGAGGGTCGTGGAGGTGTTTAAAGTAAAAATCTTACATTAAAAACATGTGTAAAAAAAAACTTGTGAACAAGTTGGAACTTTGACCCCCAATATCTCTGTAACAAGAACGTTCCCAGGTATGGTCTAGAACAAAAAAAACGATCGCAAAGACGGGGAGTACCTTTCGGCTTCGGTAAGGGTCTATTTACACCCTTTATAATACTCCTAAACATACTTCAAAATCAAAGAGTATGACGATATAAAACTCTAGGACATAGGTCCCATCTACACATAGTTATCTTATTCTTACCTACTTAGCTACTAGCTACATTTTTTTCTCTTTTGCACTGCGGAACTTAAAGAGACTTAAACCCACTGTACAGGCAATCCTTGTGTGTGACGTCTAGGGCTTTCTTTTGAACTCCTAAAATCTGATAATCTTTTGAACTATAAAGGCGTATTTTTTAAAAATTGTTTGATTGGCTTAAACTGTTTTCTCGGCGGCAGGTGTGGGTTGGGTACGCCCGAATACGTCTACCAAGACCAATGGCAGATAAGAATCAAAGACGGTTAGATAAAGTGAAAAATACGCCGTTACCGTAAATAATCCTTTCTATCTTACTACTTGTTTTCTATCTTACTAAACTAAACCGAAGTGTCTGTTATGTTGTTCAGTGATCGGAAAGTTCGTGAGCCCCAACATTTTTGATTTTCGATTAAGAATCAAAGGACATTGGGACTTTTCTGACTTGCTAGCCGAATTTTTGCAATTATTAATGAAAGATATGGTAGTTTTTAGATATTATTACGTACATCCTAAATGTGTTGTCTTTTTTTTTAATATCTAATAGGAATGTTGAGAAATGAGCATCGCTCGATCAAGAAATAGTTTGCACTTTTTCCTACCCCGCTATCACATTTTTTAAAGATGAATCGATTTCATCAAAACGAAAATGTTATCTGTGGTCCGGTCGTTGCGTTGGCGCGTTGTTATAGATTATGATAATTAATAAATAATTATTTATCTATATGAATAATTGTTTTTTTTTTCTTTTATCAACCTATCTAGGTTAAAGGTCAGATAATTCTTATAAAAACAAATAAAAGCAACGTAATCTACTTATGGACTAATAAATAGTAATAAAAACTATAAGCAATAAGCATATTAACATCCTAAAACTTAAAAAATATATTTTATTATGATATAAAATATTTTCCTGGATGTCACAATATTCCCATTACTCATAATAATGCGCCTCACGCTGTTATATCTATATACCTCAGGCTTTAAAACAAGGTATAATTCGTTAATATTCGCCGTGGGTATTTTTTCCATACTTAAGGTCCCAATGTCCTCTCCTCGAACTTAATCGGTTACGCCCAGTTTTAATGACATTGATCAATCTTCCCATAATGTGAGTGTGTGTGAGCTGTGAACTAGGTAAATAAGTTAGCGAATAGTTTTGTACTGAAATGAATCATTAGAATCGATTTTATGATACCTTTGACAGCCTGCCCTGGAGGAGTCGACTGGCACAAGGAGCGAGGCAGGCCGCTGCTCGAGGTTTCATACAGGTAGGTCAAATTCAGAACTTGCCAGAGAAAAAATAGATTTTTTTTTCTACGATAAAATATCCGTTCGACATAGGCCTCATATCCATTTTATTTTTGTTGTCATATTGTTTTATTTCTCATTTTATTTATTGGCATTCATTCCGCATATAAAATTTATCTGCAAGCGAATTCGTTGCAGCAGCGATATAGTGTTGTCACCATGCTTAAAATTTTAACCGCAATAGGGAACTTAGACTGATTTAGTTTTCTTGTGTAGCTAAAGAATGAAGACTTAAAAATAACTATTAATAGGTGCACAATCTATTCTAAGACTAGACCTTTCTAAATTCTTAAGTCATGGCTTACAAAAACAAACAAAACATGTGTTGTTGATTAAATTCTAAAAACCGCTTAGTACACGCTGCACTCAAACAAACATCTATATAACACTTTTAAACAACGGTGGGTACTGCCGCGCAGTCGTGACACTTGCACATGACATAGTAGACTGTAAAGCTCTAAAAGTCTAAAGGCATCAATGACAGCTGAACGCTTACGAAAGACGCTGATAGGCTTTGGAGTCAGAGTCCATTAGGATTACTTCTTCTAATTCGTTTACTTGACTCGGAACTTGATAGTTTAAATTCACGAAATTTATACAGTCTTAACGATATACAGTCGATTTTGCCTACTTGCTGGAATACTTATTTTGGGAGAACTGCATTCTAACGCAACATAACCACTTTAACTGGACCTAACGGATAAGCTTTAGTCTTTTCTAATTCGATTTTTCCTAAATATGAAAGCAAAATGTCCCAACATGCCACGCATAAAAAATATTTTTTAGAAAAATTGTCATAATTCGTAAAAATAATAGATAAGTAATTTACAAAAAAAAAAAACTTTCAGTAATTCATTTTTAGTGTTGTATTATTATTGAATGTTTACCACAGTTTCGCATAGTAATTTAGCACATTTTGTTGGTTACTGAAGTTATTTCTTCATTCATAAAAGTGGCAATTGTTTAAACGTAACGTAATAGTTGTAAACCCTTGTAGTCCGAGTATCACTTAAGTGTCATTTCATTATTTTCATTCAGCTTTTGACTTTACCTTTATATTATCATTTGTTATAATCACATTAAATTCCGTTGCATGACCAAGTAAAACTGAAATGGCGAAGGTTTAATATCATTAACAAATTGTTACATTTTACAGCAACATTTTACTCGGGTCGATATTAATTTTCCAATAAATTCTCAACTGAATTAGTCCTCATAATGGAGGTGAACTAACTATGCGCTGGTACTGGCACCAATTAGTGGGGTGGCTGCACGATTTTCCATACGTAAATATACAAGATGCACTCTCCCTTTGCAGCTTCATGTTAAACCAATTTTGATTTCTCTTCCCCTCTGTAAATGCATTCTGCCACTCAATCAGCTTCAATCATTTAGTACCGAACAAAATGTTTCATGAAAGTTATATGTCCTATTTAGTTGAGGTCGGTTTTGGTATTTAATCTCTACTTTTTGCTGTATCACAATTTGTTATTCTATTTTCATTTCCTAAGATGTTGCTGTCAGTTACCAATGAGTTTGGTTTCATTTCAGTCAATCTTGTTTTGACTAAGCAAATTTAATGGATAGCATAAATCAACTTTGTATTTAGCAAAAGGAGTTTTACTTAGGTATGGATAGAGAGATTATATTTTTACGAATAAAACAACGTATGTAGATTTAATTAATGATGTGTATACTTAATTGATTGGTAAGTTATACTATCAAGCGTAGAATTGGTGACATACAAATATTGATAACTGACGTGTAATAAAATGATGTAACGGCAAAACATTAACACATAATCTGTTTATAGGTGCATTTCTGTGTTTAATTACATTATAATGATCTTATGTGTACTTTTTACGCGGTCGTAGTGTAACTTTGCATTTTGCGTCGTAGCGACTGTGGTGCTGATGAAATTATTTTGTTTACATCATTTAGTTAGAAGGTGTTTGCAGTGGCGTGTCGTCCTCGCTTATACTCATCATAATAATAAAATGAATTCTCTTTTTTCTATCCTTGACTTGTTTTATTTTCTTTTTCTACATTTTCTTTCTTTGATAAGTTACCTATGACGACGTCACTACATTCATTGCCTAAAAATAAAATGAATCGATGGGAATGCAGAGTTACAGTCTGCCGCGGTAGCCAGCCTAGCGCAACACACAGCACATCGGCTGTCGAAGCGTTTGCTCTCTGCTGTGTGAAAGACATGAGTAGTGAGATGTCCCTGACATCGCAAATTCTCACTACCTTGTCTTTCATGCGGATTGAGCACTATTCATCTTACGTGGTGACATCTCATATGAAGATACCTCAAGACCCGAGAAACAACGGCGATTATAGGTATTTTTCTTTGTGAAATATCGACATTATACTCGACCCGATCAATACCGATATTTATATATAAAACTGGATTGACAATGACGATGACGTAAGCCAGCACTTAAATAGATCTTGTAGGTGTTGGGGATTTATTTTTTAGAAGTTTTATGATGTATCGCGGTAGAATCACAATAAGGCCTTTCTATCGACCAACGTAACGAACCAAGACGTAATTAGAAAATGGCAAGAGTTACTCGCAGTTTTAGATTTTATTAAATGGAATCTAAAAGTAAAATATTCCGTTGAGGTAAGAAATATATTGCATTATGTAACCAAGAGTAAAATTATTTGAATAAAATAATGTTTTTGCAATAGCAGCTAGTTCTTAAACTGACACAGATGCTCTTAATGGCTCGAACGACGTAGGTAGGTTAAATAACCTCCTTTTTTTGAAGTCGGTTACTAATTGAAATTCTACCAAGCTTTTCTTTTAAATGACAGAGTGCCCAGACATTCTTCGAATCCGTATTGAGTCAATGCACAGTGGTCGGTGTGTTTGGAAAATATGTCCACTGAATTATAAACAGCGCGTATCAGAAAAGTCTGTTCATATTTATGGTCATATTTACAGTTCACAAAAAGAAAAACTTTCCCAATTGTGGGACCATCATTATTGTTATTGCGAAAAAATAATCAGATGCCCATCCAAAAAATTACAATACCTACTGGGCTCAAATGTGTGGTACAGCAGACTTTTTTGCGATAAGAAGTTGGTCACGTGGAGAAAGTTGTTCAGTTTGATCTTCTGACTCACACTCTTAATTATGACCACACCATTCTGATAAATGATTAATAAAAAATAAACTACTGATTGCGAAAGTTATTGCAGTTCCATAATATAAGTGCACTTACATTAGTAGTTCTGACTCGCTTGCCTGAATAAAAATCCTTAACGTAAAGTAGTAGGTAGGTCTTTGTTTTTCTTCTAAAAACATAAACCCTTTGCGCCAAAGTCAACACCTAGAAAGTACACGGATGATAGAAGATATATTAATTATCATAGTAACTATAGCATTCAAAGATATATTTTTTAATATGCTTATAACAATTCTAGCTTCACATTTTACTCTTCATCAAGAGTAAGTAATGCAAATCCTTAACTGTTGTGTGATTTATTTTATAATTCCACTCTCTCATAAATGCCATTTTAAGGCATGCCAAGCCATTTTAAGCCATTTTCTCCTGGCTTTCAGTTAATGTGTGAGCTTTAGCTAAAATCATATAGGAGTGGCGTACTGAACTGGCCTAATTTCGCTAGCTCCGAATATGTCGCGAACCGGGACAAATCCAGGAGATAGCCACATGATGTAATGGACATTTCCACTGATTTCGAGGCATCGGGTAATGAACATCGCGTTTTGTGCCGCTCGCGCTCGGATCCACTGAACGGCATGTCATCTACATACTCATGCTGCAGTGTGTCGTGGTATAACGTTTCGCCTTTAGCTGTGTGTATTTGTTTAGTTTTTCAATACCCGTAACATTGATTACTTTATGTTTTTGCTTAAAAATGAAACATCAAACAACTAGGATTTTCGCAATATTTTTGTGCGTTTTCCAAAGCTTTGATGCTGTTTGAATATTTTTTACAAAGTCTACCGTTTCGATTAGTTACCAGTTTAGTGAAAAAGACCGAATTTCTAACAGAACACTCTTTTTATTATAAGCTTTTATTTAACTTGCCTTGTTAGTTTGTATTGGTCAAATCTTGCAACTGAAATCTTAACCAGTTCCTCCTAACCGATTGAGCTGAAATTTTGCACACTCCTTTGGTTCTTGTGAAAATACATTTTTAGACCTAGATCGTCTCCTGATGAGGGAACTCCTCAAAGGTACCGACACGAAACTTAGTAAACGCGTTCAATTTTGATAGAGCTTTTATTATTTTTTATAAAATGATTGAATGAATGGTTTACCTTTCTTTTGATTTTAATAAAAGCTTGTTTCTTTATTACCTATTGAAATGTTTCATAAGTGTTACGAAATAAAATACAATTATTGCAGGCCGCGACAGTGGCTGGCAAGCGCTATATCCGAGTCGCCATAGTTCGTACTCGGTAAAATTACAAAGATCATTAGGATTTGAACATCGTAGTACACGATATTAAATTAAGCACGTGCCTGTAAAATGCTTTATGATAGCTATCTTATTGTCAAATTAATTGCAACAATCATCTATCAGAATTTTTGTTGGGTAGGCCTACGCTTGATTATTTCATAAAATGTCTGTAAAATTTAATATAATGATTTCTTAAGAAGATTCCTTGCAAAAGTTTCTCCGTAATTAGCTTCATGTCAGTTGAGGAGCTAGGTAAAGTTAGAACACTACAATGTAGGTACAATTGCTCGTACTTAAATTATGCCTTTCTGAACACGTAAAAGTTTCACGGTCGTACTTTAGGCAAATCGAATATCAATAATGTTTATTTCGAAAATAAACATAGTTCAAATAAAAAATAGTTCATTGTCACAATTCGCATAATATAATCATTACATTTCTCGTTTGGGGCTCCTTTTAAGCAAACCGTGCTTATATTAAGAGACTCCATGCTTCCATACCATTGCCGTGTACTTATACTAACTGTGAGTTATTAAAAATCACGTGAAAACCCTGACTTTTGATGGAAAAAAGGCGAAAAGATGTTTAATGAGATACCTACATAGTGTACTGTGACAGGGAAACACTTCTTATTATGCAATGTGAGTACACTTTTTAGGGTTCCGTAGCCGAATGGCAAAAACGGCATGGTTGTCTGTCCGTATGTCACAACCACTTTATTCCGAACCTATTAGGACTACACAGTTGAACCTTGGTAGGTGGATGTATTCTGTGAACCTTTTTACGATTTTTATACAAAAATAATTAAAAAATAAGATTAAGGGGCACTCCCCTTATTCTTTTTTAAATTCCGTACATGGAATTAAAGCTAAAAAAAAAAACTTCAATCCTTTACGTACGGGGTGTCTATAGATAGGTCTTTAAAAATGACATAGAGGTTCAAAAACCATTTTTCTCAAAGTCAGTCGTTTGATACATAGACACATCCAATGTGGTAAAATGTGTGTGACGTTTTGGATGTGCGTTGATATATCAGTCAGTCAGTCAGTCAGGACTTTGAATATTATATTGCGGGATGATTTTGGAAAACTGAGATACACGTTTCTCATAATTATATCAGAACAGTATGTACACAAATTTTCAAGTCAATCGACCCCGAGAATAAAAAGTTTCACAGAAAATCCAACACCCCATTTCACCCTCTTAGGGGTGGAATTTAGAAAAACCATTTTAACTCTTCACAAAGAATACACTCTCCAAATTTCATTTCTCTAGGACCAGCGTTTTGGGCTGTGCGTTGATATATCAGTCAGCCAGTCAGGACATTGCATCTTAAATTGGGGGATGATTTTAGAAAAACTGTGATAAGCATATCTTCTCATAATTTTAACTGCAGAGTATGTGCACAAATTATCAAGTCCTTCGTCTCCGAGAATAAAAAGTTTCACAGAAAATTCAACACCCCATTTCACCCTCTTAGGGTTGAATTTAGAAAAATTACATTATAAAGGGAACCTCTGGACAAAATTTTAGCTTTCTAGGTCCAAGGATTTGGGCTGGGCGTTGATGAGTCAGTCAGTCAGGACTTTGCTTTTTATTTATTTAGATCATATATTACTCTCCAGCAGCGAAATACGTTGAAGAGATAGGCGTATATTGTCCTTTCATATGTCTTTTTAAATATCTAACCTAATTACATCAAGTTTTAACTATGTAATATCGAATAGTATGTCTTAAAATCCGAATTTATAAAAGTCATTTATGCTTAAAAGCTTCTCGGCAAAAATCTATTAAATTTATTTAATATTTCTTTTAAGTTTCAAATTTACCTGGTACACGGATGATTAAATATCACTTTTTTTATTTATGTAATTCAACTTGTAATGTAATTTTTTATTTTCTTTCAAACCTTATTATATTAATTTTAATCTTAATCATGTTTTCTTTAGCCTTAGTTCTTTATTTTAATAAATATTTTTAATTCAAAACTGGTGTGCTGCTTCATTATCAAAATAACTCCACAATACAACGATCATACAATGCTACGATTCTGACATACTAAGAAACGTAGCATACGTTCCTAAACAAAATCCTTTTTACGAAACGAAAAGGTTCAAAACGTAATAATTTTATTAAGACTTTTTATTAAGTACCAATTACACTGCACTGAATATTTCAATTAGGATGCGATTTCAAAGCAATCCAGGTAATTTTAAAATGAGAAGGGAAAACAATGTTTTTGTAAGAAAGCTAAATAATGCCAAGGCTCTTCTGAAAGGCCTCAAGAGTCAAGATCTAGAATTAAAAAAATAATGAAGCCAATTAGTATTGCAAAGAACAGAGGTTCTGTAAAATATAATCCTGTCTGATTGGCAATCTCCGTCTTCCTTAAGATTTATTTGTTTCTTCAATAGCGGTGCGGCGTTCATCGAGGTTCGTATTGCGAACGGCTGCGTATCGAAACGCCCTACTGGCAAATGGTCATACAAGCAGAACGACCCATTATCTACGACGACCGATTATCGTGACGTTATTTAGCACAACGACACTTAATTAGCTAAATAATGTCTCGATTTTTGTACGCAGACTTATTAAGTACTCCGTTCTATTGAAATATATTTTAACAATTTGGGATTTGTTGGTGTAGGTGTTGAAAAACAGAACTGCAATCAATACAAGATTTTTGAGAATTTGAATGTATGTAGAAACTTTGTACGGCTAGTTAAGTGGGTATATAAAACGTCTAGACGTGTTCGATGAGGTGAAACAAACAAAGCACCTCCTACGTAAAGTCAATTATTTTTAAATATCTTTTCTTTCACCAAACATCAAACGATGAAACCAGACATAGAAGTACTACACAAAAGACATTCTCTGAGAATCTCTAGCCTTTCAATGCTTTCGTAGAAAGAGCTATCCTTACCCTCCACACATCCTTGATAGAATATTATTCCAGCTTAGTACCCGTTCTTTGTAAAATATGCGCAATGAGAAGGTCTTTGCACAGAGCTTTCAAAGGAAATTTAAGCCCCTCTACCAAGTAACTCATTAGGTACAGATGAAACTAACAATTATTCATGAACATTATCTCTAAGCACTATAGCAACACAGATATTATGTTTGTGCGCTCAAAAAATATATTATGTATTGTGAGATCGTTTAAAATAAAGAGTACAATTAATTAAATATTTGTTATAGGTATCGATGAGACATTTCATTCTGAGTTAAATTGGATTGGTGCGGGATTGTACTCATCTAACGTATTAAGACTCCTTTGAAGCAATTAATTCAATAAGTATTTGCCTAGACATCCAACTTTATGATATTGAAACTTGTTAGTTTCCAAATCCAAGTTTTCAAAACCATGAAGCTTTGACACACCTTAGTCCCTCGACTTGTGTTCAGGACCAGGATGTATAGGTTCACCTTGTATACTTACTCCTTATATTACTGTAGCCCGATGTTAATACTAAATCATCGCAAAGTGAATGCTCGACAGTGCGTGAGTGCGACATATGAGGTCCATAATATAATCGACTTGTCAGGAGTCGTTCAGCGACGCGCTCAGAAGGAAGTATCAATCGCATCGCTCCCGTGTTTGTATCAATTGCCATTCATTCAATGCACACAAAATACATGCAGCTCTTTTTTGTTCATTAAATATGTTGTTGTTATATAGAAATATGGCAATATTTTCTAATGAAAGCCCCGGTTATTATAAGTTTCATGCTTTTCCCGCAGCGCGGGTAGAACTTATTCAGATGCGGCCTTTAGTTTGCGGGCTCATCTAGTTAGATATTTTACATTGAAACTAAAGTTGTCATGTACCTAAATATTACTAATGAAGCTACTC
Organism: Noctua janthina; assembly: GCA_963576755.1. NCBI lineage: Eukaryota > Metazoa > Arthropoda > Insecta > Lepidoptera > Noctuidae > Noctua > Noctua janthina. The sequence goes on along the minus strand of OY755050.1, from coordinate 12,350,493 downwards.
TCGAACTACATTTATGTTAATTTGTAGCTTGTTAATTTGTTCATGCGAATATTGCCAAGCGCAGACTTGTTTAAACGAACGTCCTTTGAGCTGGAATATAATTTAGGTATTGTCGTTTGCTGCTAGTGCATAACTAATAAAGGCCCTATCTACAGTGGCGCATATTAATTTAATGTCGTCCTGAGTTTGATATCAGTTTGGACAAACAGTTTTGTATAATTTGTAACATTTGTCGCTGCAGGGTAAAGCCTTCTCTTAGAGAGAAGAATGAGCTGATTAAAACTCAGAATGATTTAAGAAAAATGCCATATTAAGATAGTCATCCATTTATTTATGTAAAACTATCTATGCTATTTGAGAACCTACATAAAAGACTCGGATTAAATTCAAATTGAATCCTCGAAACTAATAATATGCATTAAATAGTTCCAAGAACTACACGTACGGTGCTGTTCTGCATTCGCCGACCCCTTTTAAGTCGCAGTATCCGATGTGCCAGTAATATATTCAATTGGCGGCTCACTATGGTGCGTGCTTGCTATACGCAGTCAGCTACCATTGTTCTTAAAGAACTTAACGTTTTTCATGCCATAGCCAATTGATCATTATGACACAAATATAATTGGTTCCTAATGATTAGGATTGAGAAATGTTTTTTATTTATTTTATTTAAATTGTATCGAAATACCTACTATATCACCTACCATATATTTTATCATGTATGTACATTCAAACAAACAACGTAGTATTCATATATTTAAATTTTGTATAAAACCTCAATGCTTCTAAATTTTTATTCGTTCTAACTGTCACGCCTTTTGTTGAATTTTCTGGCATGTTTCATGTGAATTAGGGATTTTACAATAAATTTCCTTTCACCCACAACTACCTACATTGGTGACTCCAAAGAACACGACGATGGCCGAGAACAAAGGTCACACAAGCCAAGACGGCAGCGACGCCGCGGAAAGTTTTCGCGTCGGAGTGCGCGTACCACCCCTTAATCCGGAGAAGCCCGGTGGTTTCGCCAAATGGAGGCGCAATTGTTTCTGGCCAATATAAAAACTGATGAAACCAAGTTCTATTTCATCACGGCGAATTTGGACACGAAATACGCAGACGAAGTACAAAGTTGAAACTACTTATTTGATCGGGTAGTTAACTTGTTCAACCATAGACAGTTTTATGTTGAAGCTGGTAATGTGCAACTTGAGATAGAACTAATAATTAGTTATTAGCTAATTATTAGCGTCGGTAAAATTAAGATCCATAAATTAATTTACACTTCAGATACCGATATGCATTCGCCTCTATGCCTTGTACATTAAATTCACAGTGAAAAGTATTTTGGTAAAGTCGAGACGTCATCATTTATGCATCGCCATGGTTCTCTATTTAAGACTCAAATAGAGAAATAACTATTCAGATTTCGTCTAAGAAAAACATTAATTTTGAGCATGTAATGTGTTTCTCGTCGCGTCACGTCGAGATACATCAGATTTTTTTAGAAATGTAGAGATTTTAATTTAATGGACATGAAATAAACCGAAATTTATGAAAGTTCCTCAGTAGCAGGTAGACTTTGTGATTTACCTGGAAATTGATATTGAAATTGGTACATAAACCGGTAATAAGTACCTAGCACTCTGCATGCTTGCGACTACATTTTCTCTAGAAGACGGCAACTTGCAATCAAACGGAAGTAGATTAAGATGGATTTTATTAACTACCATGAAATGAAAGCTTCAGCTTTTTTAATGTGAATGGTATTAGTATCAAATACCTTTTTAAACAATAATACTACGTGCTTGTCTTGTTTTCAACAGGCTGAATAAGCATAATAACCAAACCATAAGCAAAATACAACATCAGTTATCAAAATTATCTCCAATGTTGAAAAAAAAAAATACTAGCTTTTTCCCGCGGCTTCGCTCGCGTTTATTTAGAATTTGACAACCTGGCGGTGTGAAATATACTTTACGAACTATTCTTTAACCTACCAAATATATAAAAATCGGTCGAGCCGTTTCTGAGGAGTGCGACCACAAATACCGTGACACGAGATTTTTATATATAACATAGGAAGTATATTTATATGCAGTGTTAAAAACACAACGTTAAAGTGTATTAAAAAGACTGGCATGATATATCTAAGACCTCTTATTGAGACTTCATTAAGATAATTTCAAATATAATATTTTCGGTACGACCCTTAAAATAGCCTTTATACATTAATCAGATTATGAAGCGCCGTATTTTAACAATAGACGCTATTGGCATGTCTCGAAATCACAAGAGCGTTTAAACCTGAGATAGAGATGCTGAATTTAATTCAGATTTTAGAGGGAATGTGAAACACAACCCAAGTACCTAATATTTGCGTTCGTCAAACAACTATACGGGATTTACCTCGATATGTGGGTGTGGTTTCAATCCCAGACAGAGTGATGTAGAATATTGGAAAATGAAATATGAAATTCGGAATGGCACAATGTTTATTCCATATTGTTGATGTAATATGATTCAATTCAGTGCCGTCAGCGATGAAAGCCATGTCGGATATTCGACTGTCACTCTTAATTATTGGTATTCACATTTGTGAGAGTGGAGAGAGGCCTTTGCCCAGCAGTGGGACAATGTGGGCTAGCTATAATAATGTTCATCCTGGTGAATATTTTAGCTGCTTACCCGTCTGACGCTCAGTTATTTTCCAAAATGATGGTGTCCAGTTTTAAATGCGGAATGCAGAGGCAATATTTACCTATTAACGTTTTGAATTGAAATGCTTTGTAAAGTTTTCGACATGAAGAGTAAATATACAAGATAAAACTATTGTTTCCCGGGATTCGGTTTTTTGGGTATTTAACTGGCGTGGTCATACTTTAGTTTACGTGTGTACCTTTAAACTGTGGTGTTACTTGTAGAACCTAATACTATTTTTATCTGGCGGCTGAAAATGTGTCTTCATTCTCACTCATATCTGTGTGGCAGTCTCTTCCTAAACGTCGGGATTTATGCAGCTGCTTATTGTACCCTACTTCGATTTGTAAAGCCATATCATGCTGGTGCTACAGCTGTGGAATTGGAAACTGAATCAGTTGATTAATCTTGGGTAGACCTAAATAGACTTCTTTGTGAGCCAGTGAATACGTCGCTTAAGCCTCTTTACGTGAAATTAGTATTTTGTGTACACGTAGCTTAAAGCTAGACCAATTTCGTTACTTTCGTAAATGCAATTATACAGTTTTCCCACTGGTAATCTAAGTTCAATAAAGTTTAATAATAACTCCTAGTAAACGTTTTGTTTGAAGCTAACAACTGCAGCCAAAACATCAATAAAGGCATTTCGTATTTTCGATTTATTGTTAAGGTTAAAAAAAATAGGAACCAGCGTTAAACTAGATTCGATAATCTAATTCACTTTTTTAGGATAGGCCCCGAATGCGCTCAAGACCCTAAGTTATTGCGAATTACCTATGAAATGTTCAGAACTTTCTTTTACTATCAAATTCACAAACTAATATAATATCTCAGAGCAATACTATATAATTTATTGATGAATATTAAATCGCATGAGCTCTACTCTGCGCCTAAAAGGCTTACGCTAGACAATCTTCCAAGGCACAGACATGCAAAGAGTACCTTCTAGTAAATGATAGAAAAGGTTTAAAGTATAAAACCATTTTTTTCTAAATATACGTAACACTAACGATAACTTGAAACATAATTTATTAATCAATTCTCAATCTTATACAATTCATTTTTCCACTGCTACGAAGTCGTTACGAGTTCTTGTGCTACGCGGGCTGCTACGTTACGGCCTACGTAATATGAAATTTCGTAGCTACGGCAACTAAACCAAACAAGTTTAGTAATATTTAAATTCAGTTAATTTCACACTATTTACTGTGGAATAAACTAACTTAACTTTTATTATGTTAGTTTTCCTCTTACTGTAATAGCATTTTTTTTTCAGTAGTTCTTCAATACATAGGATAACCTAACGTATTTTCAAGAACCTTTCAATATTAGAAGTACGAGTAGCTTATTATGTACACGATTAGTGCAGTAGGGGTAGAGAATGCCCACATATGTAACAGTTGTATAGATTTTGAACGACGTATCTAATTATTGATTATTGATCTAAAATCGAATACTTAAGGCTTGATTAAATTGTTTGGTAAGCGTAAGTTGATTAGGCGCTATGAGATATTTGTGTTATTGCAATAGTGGCATTGTTGTAATAATAACAATATAATTGAATTAAATCTGCTGCAGTGAAGCCGGGGAGTCGACACCGCATATAAATTCCACCTGCATACTCAGACGCTGTAATTATTTAGCCTGCTCCCTCGTTCTTCCTAATTGACTGTATTGATGTAAATCAATAGTTTAGTTAGCTTTGTCATTTCTCCTCCTGTTTATTAATAGGGACAATGTTGCTAATTGCATTGCTTGTTGAACACATTGCTGTTGACAATCCAATAAACGCATATAAGTCGTTTAACTATCCGTGTTGCGAACATGATGTGCGTGTTACGTTAGATGTCATTTAAAGATAAACTCTTCTTCGTCGTTTCGGATTTTGATTTTTATGATGGGGTAAAATTTTGCTACAAAAGCTTTCTGTTCCCAACTTGAGCTTTAAAATATACAGGTGTTATTGGTAAGATGTCGGCAATCCGTTAAGGGGGTGTTAGGGGAGGTCTTATTTACGTTTTCTTTTATCCGTGCTAAACACCAGATAGGAACGATCTAGTGTTTCATTAAATGGTTAAATAACAATTGCATTTCTATGAATGCCCTGCTACGTAATTATTTGCATCTTTGTTCGGTCCGCGCTGTTAGCGTCATTGCAGAGGAAACAATGTGCGTATTAATTACCTTCGTTCTGTTCGGTGCACAGGACTTGCCTGCGGACTAACCCGGTTGGTTCACGGTTCAAATGATCACAATAAACACCTTATTAACGGTAAATGTGTAGTGACAATGTGTTTATGGTAATAGTTAGTTTATGGTTGGGCATTGATAATGTATGTTTTTATTGCAATACCAAAACTACAGTATAATATGTATATTATTCAAAGCCCTTGTAACCATAAATAAAAAAGGACTACTGGTATGCTTCTTTTACGAGATCTTGTTAAAGTAAATAGAGTTTGAAAAGGAGATTGCTGAAGCTTCATTCATACGAGTAAAACGATCGCTTGGGAAATTTTAGAACTCTTTCCAATAGTTTTCTTACAGGAGTAAATAAAAATTCAAAGTTCTTACACGGTATACATACATCAAACTTAAAATTATGGATATTTTCATGAAATAAATAGTCATTGTTTCGTAAAAAGAATTTACTGCAGCTTCATTCCTACGAGTAAACCGATCGCCTGTGAAATCGCAAAGTCCGCGAAACTTTTACAATGCTTGGGCTCCTAGTACTTGCCTTATAGTTTGACTAACTGAATTTAGGTGGAGACCGCTCGTAATACCTTCAGTTAGCTTACCAACAAGTTCTGATGTATGATCCTACGCGGTGCGTCAACTTCAAACTAATTTCATTCATAATCTGATTACGAAGTTTCACATTCACGATGATTATTTCGTCGAGTTTCGCGAGCATAGTTCATTCCTGCTAGTCGAGTCTAACTGCTAACTGTTCGTTGGAATAGTTACAGTTGCGGTAGCGTGCATACTGTGGGTAGTACGATACGGTGGAATGTTACTTGCTAGTTTGAAGAGACTTTAATTTAATTTGTCAATGAGCCTACAAAGTTGACGCATGTCAAATACTAATAATTTTATAGAATGCATTCAAACCACAGCACTGACAAATTTAGTATAAGTCATGATATACTTGGGTTGGAACTCGTCAGAGATCCAAACTTGGTTTGTGTTAATGACGGTCCACTGCGTAATAAGAAATTACAGTAAGGTTTACTTTTTGGTGAAATTATGGAACTATTTTAAAACAAAATGTACAATAACGATTAAGTGGTAGGTACTCAATACCTACAAGTTTGTAGTTGTAAGCTTTTTGTATGACTAGAGCATTATCTCAAAACGAAACGCCAAGTAATAAGGAAAAAAACAAAAAGTTCACCGATACAGTACCAAAAGTTAGTCTGAATAAAACCTTCTCGCAAAAAAAATAAACTTAAGTTGATTGTAAAAACGCACAATGTAAAGAGCAATAACGAACAAAATCACAGAGAAAAGCTCGTTCACGAATCATTGTAATATGCTTTAGAGCGGGTGGGCGGCTTTCAGTGGGAAGACGTATAGGAAATGCAACTTTGTGTGCAGCCGTTAGACATCTATACATTTTGTTGGGCGGTGCAGCGTTGCGGCGAGGCTGCTGCGCATGCGTCGCACTTACTCCTCCGCTCGTCTGAAAGCGTACAGCAGTACAGTGACTCGAACCCTCAGAGCAGACAGTCCTCAGCACTCGCTCCCATCAGACGGGATCCGCGGACAGTCTCACCGGTCGCACTCTCCGCGGAACTTTATTCTCAGAATCAGTTTTATTTTCTTTTATTAGTTACCCTTTTCGAATTATTTTAAGTACGATAAACCCTAAACTTTTCAGCTTTTATTTTATTTACTTCTTTGTTTTTCGGCTCCAGTCTTCCCAAAATTTGACTTGGTAAGTTGTATCGCGTCTCGTTAATTAATGTTTTCGTTTTCAAATTAGAAAGAAAAACTTATTTTAATAAAGAACCAACCTAAGTTTTAATAGGAAACTACCAAGTAGTTTTTTCTTAATATACGAATTCATTGAATTTTGAAATCTAATAAAGTTTGAATAAAAGAACTTAGGTATTTACTAAACAGAAAAATTAAAAAAAACGTTTTAAAAAATTGACAACTTGAACTTTTAAACTTATTGTACTAATCGTAACGGGTAAGTTGGGATGAATATTACGGCTCCGCTTAGAAAAGGAGAACATTCAGGTCTAGCGCGGGGAACGCAGAGTTGATTGATTGGATCATTTAGGGTAGGCGATATTCTTGTTTTACTAACGTAATTATGCGCAACAGTTCGGAACTATTTACATTACTAGATACCGCAATTTAACGAAGTCGTTGAAAAAGTTATACCTTTGATACATTTGGTATTTAGGCTGCTGCTTGTGTGCCGATAAATTATATGACTATCCCATGACATTATCGCAATTAAGGGTATAAAATTGTTTCGGTAATGAGGGCCGGCCGCGATTTTCACAGTCAACATTGCGTAAAAGCGCACGTTGAAATTTATGACAGGCAAATGTAAATTAACTTAACCAGGTGAACAGTGAATGGAAAGCTCCGAGCTTAAGTTTGTTGATTTTGGACTTGGTTTAAATGCACTCAATGTTAGTTTTTTTTTTGAAAACCGTGATGAGCTGATTTTTACCGGATGAACGAGTACGTAGTTTACAAATCACAATGGAAACAGTATGTCTGAAACTCTGAAACTGCAATAAAAATATACCTACTAACAGTTGGTTTTATTTTCAATTGTATTATTAAAGGTTGGCCACTAACACGTGATTCTACTGTGATAGTCGAATGACTTTTTAATTGGATTTAACTCTTACGAACATTGTTCAAAGAAGGTGGAAGCGCCAGAGTAGCCCGCGAAATTCAAATTTTCTTGTGTTTTTTGGAATATGCAGGTCAGTGACAGATTGTATGTTGATGAAAAATGAGTCGCGCAAGTAACACGTATGTACTCGTAGTTACGGAATTGTAATACTTAAATACAACCATCTAAGCTAATTTAACCCCCATTCCATAACTATTTCATGAAAAAGTCATTCAATGAGGTTAAATGAACTTAGACGGTTGTATTGATGATTTTAATGATTATAATTCTGTAACTACGTACGTGTTACTTGCGCGACTCGTTTTTTTCCATCAATACACAACCTGACACTGACCTGCTAATTGAAAAAAAAAGTAAGAAAAATTGAAATTTCGTGAGCTACCCTGGCGCTTCCACCTTAATTGAGTATTTTTTAGGTATTTGTTTCTTGTCAGATCTGCTTGTTTGAAGTGTCAACATTTTGTAAAGGACTTTAAGTATGTTTTTTATGAACAAAAGTCAGGGACAAATTCCGAGAGCCCAGATTTTTTAATACAACCATCTTAGAACAAACGGCACGGTACACTCACTGTAAGCACTGCCATCTATTAGCTGCTTCTAGAAACAAAATTATGTTTTTAATTTTATCGAAGAATTATTACTAGATGCTGTTTAACCAAAACTCAATGAAATAACTAATACAATAAAATGACGTTGGCATTAGTTTGAATTTTTCACCAGATTCTTTTCGATTGATGCGTATGCGCCTAACCTGTTTTATTTTTTTGTATTTTCTTGTTTTCTCGGTTTTATTTTCATTCGGGTACGTTAGGTTGAACTTTGTTCCTCCGGCTCTCTGGAGCCCTGACCGCCGGTAACTTGGACCCTGTTCCCGATACCGGTGGGCTACAATTTTTTATATTTTTAAATGTTTTTTTTTTATATTGACAATATTTTTTTTATTGCTTCAGGGTTTAGGGCCTTTCCCGAGTAGGTACTGTCGTCTCGATATTTTCTAGTCTTCGACAAAATGAAAGGAATACTTCTTCACAAAGGTTTTGTTTATTAAGTATTCCTATTGTGTTAAATGTTATACTTAAAATTATCTACCTTCTTATTTATTTTAACAATAAAATGTAATCTCATACTGATAACATAAGTACCTACTTTTGTATTAATAATATTGTGACTTGACAGCTTCTGTGCGGAGAATTTGTCAAACAGTCATATTTGGCTTACTCTATTGAAAGGTTAAACCCTTAAATAAAACAAAATGGCCTTTGGCATGGTACCATGTACTATTTTTTAAGAACTTTTCTGTTAAAGTTCCGTGGAAAATACAAATAACTGGCTCGAAGGTTTCGGTAAGCTTGCACTAAAGAAATGACACGTTTTTTTAAGACCGACAATGTTTTTGATCTCAATATATCTGCTTATGTGTGATTTAACAATTTCGTATTAGTCTGAATTATGAAAATCAAAATGTTGATTAGAATTTAAATGATTTATTTTCGTTTATTTTTATAGTTCACAAAAAACCGTTAATAATGTCTATTTTAATGTATCCTTTGTATCATCGCCTGCTATTTTTATTGCACAAATCTTGGAATTTTTTCATGTGTACATCCTCGTTTATTATTGCATTTTTGTTATATGTACCTACTTGCTTTTCTGTTGTGTTTTGTTAACTGTGTACCTACTTCTTTATTGTTGTTTGGTTTACTGTGTTCTTCGTTACGATTTTTTTTTTAATGTGCATTTGTGTTTATCTACTATGACATGTATTTAATGTTATTTTTTACTGTTTATTCCCTATTGATTAATGAATTTTTTCATAGGTATACTTTGTGAGTACATCACATTGGGTTCTGTATCAAACGATTCTTAATGCATGATTACATTTTAAGAATTATTTCCCTAACTTTTTCCTTCATTTTCAGCATAGGTAATTGGAAAAACGACTTCTTGCTAAATTAAATGTGGTCTTGCCATCAAAGTCGGTTTGTTATAGGTCATTAAGTAGCTATCACAGCCAGCTTTGATGAGCATGACTGCTTTAAAAACATCATGTGCAGACCTCCAATGGAATTGACAGTCAATGGTTTCCCGGGCCTAGCCTGTCAAAGCGGCGGTGAAATGTATCCGTCATCATATCACAGCCACTTTGATGTGGTCGGTTTACGGAGAGCACCACGACATTACACGACACGAAGGGTAAGCAGGTTCGCGTGGCCCTTTCGTAAAAATGGTTGTGCCATGTAGCCAACTCATATCACAGCCATTTTTGACGAGTTGGGCTGAGCGACATGACGACGAGTGTGGTTCTACTGCGATGTGCTAGATGCGAGCAAGACATAATGAAGAGACGAATGTTTCGTCGCTCTCAAAGTGGCTGTTGTGTGTGTTCATGAAGTCCATATCACAGCCAGCTTTGATGAGCGATAAGCATCAGCGACGGCTCCTCGGGCAGGCGAGGTGGGGCGCAGCACGAGAGGCGCCACAAGGAGCCAGCAAAGTGGTTGTGCCTTATGAGGGTCACATACATATCACAGCCAGCTTTGTTGACTTCTTTGGTGCGTACCAGTCATCCTGAAGATCAGTGCCAACTTCAAGATTATATTTTGTCTCTGTCTCCTATTTTTCTGATTTACGTGAGCTTTCTTATCTTACTCGCCGTGTATCTGTTTTATCAATAATATTTTATTTCAGCCTCAAGATCTGCCTACCGTTTTATAATTTGTTATTCTGATCGTGTACCTAACTATTATAAAATGTGTATTCTTCTGTCTCGTGTTTTCAGTTTTTGATTCTGAAATTTTAGACATTCAACAGTGTGAGCGCAATTGCATTAATTTCATATACTAACGATAATTCTATCATTTCAGATGGCGATATCTTCAGCTTCGGTTGGATCACAATCAAAATTAACTATTTTCTAAAATGTATCGAAAAACTGACAACATTTTAAATCAATTTTTGAATTATATCCTATTCCTTTTAAAATGAAAACAAAAGCAATAAGTACATATGTCTAAGAACAATTTAAGATTTTTAAATAAAATAGCCGATCATTTAAATTAATTTTGCTGTTTGATTTTTGCCTTTAATTATATTAGTAAAGATATGAAGGTACTAGGTAGGTATTATTAATTATTATTTCATCCTTTAATAGGTAGTATACCGAAGAGTTGGTGAAGACTGAATTCTTATCACTAGTTGGATAGCAACAACCACTATCAATCTTATAGAGGAAAGCCCTTGATGATTCCTGTCTCCATACGATGTCTGCACCTCAGTTGATAGATCCTCGAAGGATATAGAGAAGTAAGAAAAAGATTCGGAGATTTTATTTTATTAGTGTAATTATGCTCTTGTAGGAAGTTGCAACTTTTATTTAATATACATACGTTAGTACTAGTACAATAACCGATTAATTTTATTTTTTAATTTGTTTGCATCCACCCATTTATTCTTACCATATAAGTACTTACTAATATTTACGAAACACCCAAAGTAAACAAATTTTGTGTAATAATAATAAACAATTATGTATAAAAGTACTGACGATATCCGAAGTAGGCATGCTGCGGTTAGAATAATGTATTAAGATTTATTTTGTCAATATGCGATTGTTTGCATCACGCGATCAAATGTATGGTGGTTTCAAAATGTTGGCATTGTGCTACTATTACTTGAAAGTCCAAAAAAGTACCTAGTCAATGTGCGAAAGTAGGCATCATGCTACGAAATCCCTCGAAGTTCTTGAAGTGCACAGGTGACTACAATCGAAGTTGCAGTCAATTATGTTACATTGAAAATTATCTAATTAGGAAGTTCTTCTATGTGATAGGTTAGGTTCGTTTTAGCAAGAGAGCCGACATCAAATCCGACTCGGCTGGGCAGCGTTCGAAATTTACATAACGTTAAGATAATGTCTTTCACCTGTGTATCCGCCACATAGCCATTGATAGATGTTCGCTCACAATGGCCTTCATGAGGATAGGCAGGTACCATAGCCAATGGAGATAGCTATACTGGGAGCAGCTTCAACATGCAGTTCTAAGCTGACTAAAACAAAGACCCAAGACGACTGCTGTTCTGGGTTCGATCCTCAGATCGGGAATGTGGTATTGTTTTTTTTTATGAGGAATTACTCTGTGCTGCCCTCGTTGTAGCATAGATGCAGTAGTTTGGCGAATTTCTGAATTCATTTTAATTTACATCAGTAAATCGCTTTTTTTTCAAACATTTACTGCATTTGCTTCTACGGGATCAGTGTAGCAGTCCGAAGTTTGGGGGTTTCCAATGTGATACTCCTGTGCCTCGTAGAGCACGTTAAGACGTTGATCGCGCATACTGGTGCACTTTAACTCCGACTCCGCTGCAATTATCTGTCATGACCAGAATTCGGTCAGCTCTACTGGTGAAGTGGTGAAGGCATATGTGAGTAAGTATAGCAGTAAACGTCTCTCGGAAGATGACAATTCTGTCATAGTTGCTATAGCTTTGCCATGAAAGCTATAGGTGACTTAATGAAATACCTACTGGCGTTAAGCAGCTCAAGATCTAAAAGACACACATAAACAAGATTATTTAATATTAGCTAACAATTCACAGTCGAGCATTGGCGTCCAACACAAGCGTCCCTTATAGTTTTACTAGCGGCTAGCGACCCACCTCTGCTTCTCACGGCGCCAGCTATCGAGTCCAAAACTATCCTATCTTTCAAGCTGGAACTAACCATACACATTTACAAAATATCATTGTAATCGGTAAGGTGGTTTTGGAGATTAGTATGTAAGTACGAACACGCGATTTTTATAATTTAAGTTAAGATAAAAAGGGGTTTGAATATGAGATAAATTCTCCTAAAGCGTCCCCTTTTCTGAAATATTTACTCTTACTGTTGCTTTGATTGTGCCATCAAAGAATGGAGAAAAAAAAACTAAAATATTACTACTACTATTATTAACCCGTTTGTACGATTTTCAGGACTCAGAAATAAAACATTTTAATTGTTTCATAAACATTTATTTGTGACCTAACGAGTGTTAGATTACTGTCGACTACAGAATCATGTAATTACTTGTTTCTATAAAATAAAATAAAGGTTGTGGATACAAAAAAACCTATAAGGTCATTCATTTATACAAACTTAATATGTACAGTAAGGAGAACATTACGGAACATAGGCATCGACTTAAATAAAATTATTGTTTCACTTGGGAAAAAAAACATTAAAGCCATCCAAAGTTATTGGGTTCATTATTCTTTTTAATCTAAGCATTTTGCATGAAATGCGTACTTGTGAAGATAATATCTTTTATATAAGTTATTTTTGTTCTTGGTTTGATGAGAATAAACGGATTTCAGGGGTCATTTGCGAGGAACGCTCCACGCACCGCCTTGATTGATTTAAATAGTGACTAGTTGTTGGGGAATACTTATATCAAAAAATTTAAAAAGCGCACACAAGTATGTGGATTTTAATGCGCCACAGATAGTAGGCCTAGCTATGTTGCGTTCATGTTCAAAATAATGTTTCCACTTATTAATTTGGCCAAGTTAATGACTAGGTTTTTGCCATTACATAAAAATATCCTGCAAGGTTCGAGGTTCTCATTTTTTTAAAATTGATTTTGAAGAGAACTACATACTTTTTTGTATGTTCATAACTATTAAATCTAAAAAAGAGCGAAGATAGTTTTAGCCGCTTGTAAATTTATTGGATGTCTTTAATTAATAACTACCAAGATTACGTTTGAGGCGCGCAGCTTAAAAATAGATACAATATCATATACAAGTGGAATATTGATTCGTACGGATATCTAAGGTAAATGAGGCCGACTGGTCGAGCTCATTCACTTAATGTAATATTACAGATTTAATTACTATTTCAACGTAAAGGATTTCCATGACTTAGAATACGGAATTGCTAGTTAACTGACAACATTGCGTAATAATGCAATTCGACAATTTCGATTTCCTAAAAGCTCCATTCAAAGGTAGATATGAATATAATTTACTTATTTACCATTGACCACCAAGTGGACTCCAATTTAATTTCTAAATCATATCCTTTTTGGTAGGCTATAATATTATACTTAGTTCCTATAATACATGTTTTATAGTGACACGTGATTTATATATATTAAAATAAAAGGGGCTTGAATATTCTGCCCTGCCTACTCACTACTACATATAAAGCTGTTTTTTTTAAAGCCAGACCAAATATTTTGCCAGGATTATAACCAACAATATTTTCCGAATATTTCAAATTGAAATCATTTCGCTCTTTATGCACTTTCTTAATAAAGCTTTATTTAAAATATTGGCACGATACATTTTTTTTTTAAATTTTGTTTTCAATATTTAATGTTTTATTTTAATCAGCCTATTTAGTTTCTACATAAAACAAGATAGATTGTTTATTACTTAAAATTTAATAAAACTTGTTTTTTTTTTAATTCTTTGCTTATCTTTGAAATCATCGACAAGAAGCAAGCTATTTACTATTAGATAAGCATACAATAACGAAATGAAGAATTCTTCACAGAAGATAAAATAGTCATTGAGTAAATACTGTTTCTAATACAAATAATCTACAAAACATAGTCGTGAAGCAGGAATTAATTTAATTTAGTGGTAGGCCATTCAAATCTTTTTTCTTAAAATCTAAATTTTTGTTTTTTTATCACTCTTTTCTTATCCGAACAATATCAATATAATGGTCACTTTACAGTCTATGAAAGGCCACATTAAATTTTGGAAGTTATTACAAATAATAAGTTATAGCGTACCACTTTACTAAATGTATTGTTTTTCCATTGTTCACTCTTGCATTAGTTAATAGGAGAATAAAACATGAAGAAAGTTAATTCATTCATTATTTAAATATGATTATTTAGTAGGCGTTTCTGACGCTAAAGACGTTAGTACTTACATCTAACAAGTTCTTTACCATAAATGAATGTACTTTTAGTACAATATTTATGAATAAGTATTGGGAATGTATTGTGATATTAATAAAAATATATTTAATAGTTAATTTTATAGTTTTTGTTATATTAAGGGCTTGCGTTTCTGCGTTTCCAAAAATCTAAACTTAATAGAAGTTTAAGATTATTGGAAAAGTTACATAATTTAACAGTTACAGCGTGTACTGCAGACCATCGGACCTATCTGTTACACGCTGTTTACTACATTGAAAATAGGTAGGTATTTTTTTTAGGTTTATTTGATTGACTGCGTAATGTTTCACTCAGTGTTATTCTTTTGAGATTCCATTATTACCTGAACAAAATATATTAATTTAGCCATTTGAACAGATTGGAAACACACACATGCAAACATAATACTCGTAAAACTTAGTTTCTACGGCGACATCTATTCATACATTAGGCTGAGGGGCTGCAGTGTAGGGCGAAGGAGGGTGAATATTACGCATAAATATGAGTTAATGTTAGTTTAATAATAAAGTCAAAGTCTTAAATCAGAATTTTGCCTCGTTTTGTCGTGACTAGACATTCAAACCGTAGAGTTTTATTTTCACCATTATGGTTAATAATACTTTTTTACACACTCATTTTAAATATATTTTGCAGTGCTACCAGTCTCAGTTAGAAATTATTGATAAAGATTTAATAAAAAAGTGGACACATAAGATCGAAGAGATATATAATATTTTTTAACAAAAACAAATGGTTATTCATTAATTATATGAAAATATAATGACAGAGCCAAATACTTTACAAAAATTATGATTAAAGCCTGAATAAGACCTGAATATGAAAGTCCTGTTATAGTCAGCATGTTCTTACAGATAAATAAATCAGTCATCGCGAGTCACACGGTAGTCTCAAAAAATCTATCTGTAATATATACCCACCATTGTATTACTTAAAAGCAAGGGACTTAGGTACTATAGCTGCACAAGGATCTGTTGTCGCGTGGCGCTAATTGGAACTAACGCCGTCATCGTCTCAAAAGAAACTTTTACAAAGAAATCTCAACCTATATCTGGACTTTTAACACTTTGATGAAAGGTCTCAACACAAAATATTTACATTAATTTGTTTTTTTTAAATATTTATGTTGTTCTAAGTTTCTTTTGAGAAACGATGACGGCGTTAGTTCCAAGTAATATCCTATACATAAGTATAGAATATTAATTATGGTATAGGACCGCCCTAGCTCATCTAATTCGTGTTTTGATCATTCCAATTTGATTTGATTCGATATTGTGCTCTGAGACTTCGGTCTGCTCTGACGCAAAAATACTTCACCCTTATTGCGTGGGACCCAATCAATGTTATAGAGAATATATTTCAAGTTTTTGTGAAATGCTTCTGAAATAAAGCTTAGAGAAAAGAGTTCGAACTTATGTAACAATATTTACTCTGCGCCTTGCGATATGGAGTAAAATAAAGAATAAATATTACATTAAAGTATTTTCTTTTGTCGATATCTATCGATCAAATCTACATACGATTCAACTACATTACTAATTGAGTAGCGTGGAACTTTCGAAAACGGAATATGTATCAACAATCGTGGCAAAACAAACTTTATTCTAATGGGAAAGGGTTGATTTTGCGTGGCCAGAGTCATGTCATCTTCATCATCTTCTTGGTTTTACCGCCTAGGCGCGCATATAGATGTTTCACATCAAAAAACATTAAGCACAAACGTTCACCAATGTTACCCACCTGACAATGCCATTCAAGCGCTAAAATAACCATAACGCCCAACAGTATGATCACTTCGATTGATGCCAAGACTTAACTGATAATGAAATGCTAAAATAACTAATCTAATTAAGTTTTCCTGAATTGTCTTTTTCACACTCAAATATTTCTCTTATCCAATTCTCCTCTTGCAGTTCTACTGAGAATAGTTTAAATGATTTTAATCTCACTTCTGATTCTGATTAAAAACAAGATGTGAAAACTGTGTTTCTATTTAACGCACGCATTGCCTTAAAAGTTCATGTTTAGTTTAAATATTGTGGCTTTAAAATGTTTTAGTGCCTAAGGGTTGACCACTACATTACGGTCTATGTTATAAATAACCGTATTTTCAATAACCGCAACATTTTAAAGATCGCTAACTAAGGTTATCTGAGCTCTAATATTTGCGCTTTAGCGATAAATTTAATTTGAGTAACAATCACCGTATTCTCGTATTTAGTACGAATCACACTCATTCCTTTAATTTCAATACGTTGAAATTATGATGATTTCATAACGATATGTGGTATATTTTCTTATATTCAATTAGTTTTAAAAGTTAATAGGATATCCTTATGCAGCAAGTACTTCGAGATTATTACATCAACCATGGATTTAAGTTAAAGAAAGCTAAATAGGTACTTTATTGGTGTCCTTTATGCCTGGATCACAGTTGATGATTCTTTTTCGTCATACAGCGACATATTATGCAGCTTAATTTGTAAGACCGCAAGAATTAACTTACACGTTTTCTTACATCGAGTACATAACTTAATAGAGGTACGTTTTTTTTAAATAGTCTCACAATTGCGTTGAAATATTGTAAGACAGAATTATGAAAGCTAGACTGCAATGGACGGAGGATTGGGCTGTGTAGAAACAAAGCGAATCGACCTCAGTTAACGATACGTACTCGATGTTAAAGCGTAGCACAACACGAACTAGCCACAGTATAACAACAACAACCAAAATGAGTCGGATCGATATCTTACGTGGGGATGAGTATCTTGAGGAACGATCGGTCCGAAGTCCGGGAATTCGTTCAAAGGGGTCGTAGAAGAAGAGTCGGAGATTCCATTAGGTGATAATGCGAGACGCGCACGCCTTTTATAGGGCGGGGTGGGGGACTCCAGGAAGGTGACGTCGCTGGCCCGCTCAGGGATGGGCGGGAGCATGCATACTGGTCACGTGGCCTGCAGCTTGACCCGCATGATGCGGGCGCGGCACATCGGGCACTCCGTCAGCTGAGCAGTGCACAGCGAGCAGAAGCCGCTGAAATGATGAAGGGTAGTAATTATTGTTTTGTGATTAAAAAACACAATATTATACTTTATTAAGTTAGAGAAAAAAAATGAACAAAGTCACAAAATATAGCATTTTTTTAAGCTTCACTGTAATGTATCCGTGAGAAGTATTGCTTAGCTTTTGCTCTACAAAATTTGGACATTGCTTGAACTGTTTCAATATTTTGAAGATTACTCCGTGACTACATTTTTACTGCAAAGCGTGTTTTGTCGTTTCATTCTACCACCGTTGTACTATGCAATGGTATGGCCAGTTCTAAAAACATAAAAATGTGACATTGCATGTTTATCCTCTGTGCCCTTCATATATTATCTCCACACTCTCAACAAAAAAAAATCTCAATAAAAAAATCACTGTAAACTTCGTTCAACTATTTGAGAGGGTATTTTTCTTCTAATTGCACTCTGTCTACTTTTTGAGCTAGAACATAGTCGATAGCTAGACGCTTCCCCTTCCGCTTTGGCTTGTCGGCGGTAGTATAGTTGCCTCAGAAGATACAGGTACTTAAAATGTTTCCTTTACCCATGGTTGCAAGGCTCCAGCACACAGGAGGCCTCAGCATCGCAGCAGATGCTGCAAGCGTTGTCCTTAGTCACCGTAGAACGCAGCTTCTCCAACATTATGCGGCGCGGCAGCACCTGAAGCATTTACAAATAAAATACTGAGGAAATAGTCATTATCATCTAACGATCAACCATCTAATGTCCATTATACTCCACAGAGATTTACGCTTTGGAATGGGCGACTACAGACCTTTCAGTCATTATCACGAGGGATCGTGGCTAGAACTGGAGGCTTACTATGACGTGGCAAAGCAGGAGTAATTCCAGTGTGGGAAAGAGATGGCGCTAGACGACCTGTATGACCAGGTAGCCTACCATGACGTCGAAAGGCCTGGTCTATTTGAAATAAATGCTTAGAGTTTGAGATACTAGTGTTAATTTTTTGATGCCAAATTTATTCACAATTAGACTATAAGGTGAAAACTTGAAACACACTTAATTAAAATACCTCCAAGTGTAGTCATCTTAGCAATAGTGTTACAAGGAGCTAAAACGACGAGAAGTTTAAACGACTTTGACATTGTTGGGGGATTATTAGTAAAAAATCCTTCAAAAACAAGATTCTTGCGTTAATTCTGATATCCACCAAGCGCTTAAGACCCTTGTACAGCTATAAAATGCCTGATGGTCTATACGTCACATCGGACTTCAGATAGCGACCGTCACTCAACTATGAGTGAAGCAGTTGATAAAGCTGAACCTTCTCTAAAAGGCGATGTGCCATATTTGCTGCCAGTTACTGTACATTGCTGCAAGGATATTTTGGCGCTGTTTGTGAAATTTTTTGTTTATTATGATATTTTGTGTAGAAAATGCTATGAAATAAAAACAAGTTCGCGGCGTTAATCCAAGTTTGGCGACGCTTCAAAATATCGTTGACTGTTTATATTTGTTAATAAATATATATTTAAAAAAAGCCCTGTCCGATCAGTGAGGGTATTATTAGGTATATAAGATTCTACTTATGCAATCCTTTTTGGAAAGCAAGTAAAAAAAAAGTAAAGTGGCCGATAAAAAATTAAATAAAATGGACTAAAATTAGGAAACTTACATTGTGGTAACACAGGACGCGGGCGGCGACACGACACTTCGGTGCTTCTCGGATAGTGACGCCATGTGACGTGACGTCAAAAAAACAATTGACGATCGATCATACTAACGCCGAAGATGGTGTTGTCACGTTTTAAAAAATCGTTAAGATTTTAGGGAAATGTTAATTTGGGTACAAAAATCATGAATTTTAAAATTCATTAATATGTTTATTATGAATATTTTGTTTCTTATCTTATTAGGTAATGTCATTAGTACACCTATTTGCGCCTTTCGGATCGGACAGTTTTTTTTGGATATATTGATGTTACGGGTAACACTAGAAGAAGAAGCAAAACCTAGGTTTACCCGGGCAAACTTAACATTGTATGAGTTTGTTGGGTAAAGTTGGAATGTCGTCGTTTTCATTCACCTTATTATGTGTTTGTGCACGTGCACACTGGATACTGATTACCACCAATAACCAACAAATAGTGATTATTCGGACTTTACCCAAAAAGCTAAGTCAACCCGGGTAAACCTAAGATTACTTCTAGCATTACCCGCAACATATATATTGTCTTTTTTTGTACTAAAAAAGATTCATACCTTCTTCTCCTCATCGGTGAGTGCTCCGTAGTCGTTAAAGTTCTTGAACTCGCGGTCAGTAGGCGGGAACTTGAACGGGTCGGCGCCGAAGTTGAACCGGCATTGTTGGAACGCCATGAACGACGCCGCGGCGAAGAAGCCCTTGCTGGGTTGTTTTAGATCAATCTTATTTGCTCTACAATCGAACAAACAGCCGATTTTGTAGAAATGTTTTGTTAATAGTAAATCAAAATGAAAAAGTTTTAAATCAAAACAATTAATAATAAAAATTAAAATGAAAAAAAAGTAAAGATATAAAAGAAATCAAAACATTTAAACATTACCGTAACAAAACATTTTTGCTGTTTGAATGGACGTACTTTTAAAACGAATGCATTTCGTTGTTTTTGCATCTTACATTAAAGAATTATTAGACTTCATGATGAAAAAAACAAAACTAGGATATATCTATCGGGCCTGTATGTGTCTTGTAAAATTGAATCAATGTGAGATTAAATTGCGACCAATCTACGGATTCCGGACCGTTCAGCTTGATTCAGAGTAGTGCATGGCAGCCGTTCATAGATCGTTCATCAATTATGTTGTGTGCTCTTACTCTCAATATCGACGTAGATTGAACGCCATCAAATAGCACATTAATTCTTTCTTAACAAGCTATGACAAAAAAAAACAAATGAGAAATTAAACTGGCTAAGGGCCGTATAGGAAAGTGTCGAAATTATCTTTTATTCCGGTACAAAAAAGAGATGGTGCTGTACCGGACCGATTGCGGCCTTACTTTTTCGTAACGGAACGATACTAGCTTGACACTTTCGTAATATTAGAAATTGTATATTTACCGAGTAGTTTCGAATAAGTTAGTGCATTTTCTAATGCGGCGTCCGTTGAGTGAGAATATGGCTTCCTCCCTTTCCATGTCGATGAGGCAGCCGACGATGTCCCCCGGCCTCCATCCGTCCACCTCGTACACCGGTTGTGGCTTTGCCTCATGCCACAGCAGCTTACGACATCCGTCGTACGACAAGGAGAATAGATCATCCCCGATGCCGTACCCCTCCTATATAAAACCACGTCCATAATAGAATTAGATGGTCAATAAGAGGAGGCAGATGAGGGTCAACATTCATGCGCAACAATTTGACAGATATAACACTGGTCAGCATGCTGTGTTTTACTAGAACAGCATTTCTTCCTATTTTCGCAAAGCATACGTCAATGATCACATGACTGAATACCACTTGGCTTACAATGTGTTATTTATTAGATTGTAAGCATTGCCTAGCTTTCTAACAATTTTGTGTTTATTACATTTAGTTCATTATTTTCCACTTGAATAGTTTATGCAACAACAAACAATATCTGAAAAAAAAAAATGCCAATCGTTCCCTGGAAATGCTTGTTCATACCTATTCAATTTTATTTATATTGAGTGTATACTTTTATGATTTCCTATACACATCAAATATATACGAGGGCGGTTTGATAAATCCGTGACTTTGGGAAGAAAAAAAAAATCACGAATGTTTTATTTTCTACATAATCTCCTTTTAGCTGTATAGACTTCGAACAACAATATTCGAGCTTCTTTAATACATCAATATGAAGTTTTTGTCAAAGCCTGAAAAACAGGCGTCTGTTCCAGCTATAACTTCTGCATTTGATTAAGATCTTTATTCGTCAAGCCATTTCTTCAAGTTTGGGAATAGGAAAAAGACACAGGAGCCAAATCTGGTGAATCCGGGGGTGCGGCACTAGTTCGAATCGTAGCTAAGCATTGCTCAGAAGTTGTAACGCGATTTCGTGTTTGTTCGACTGTGAGTAACCGCGGCGCCCATCTTGCAGGAAGCTTTTGCATGCCCAGAATATCGTGCAAAATAATGAAAAACACGTTCAGTCGAGATGTGCATCGCATCAGCTATCTCGCGTATCTTCATTTGACGGTCTGCCAAAACAACATCATGGATTTTGTTGATGACATCTTCGGTGGTAATCACAATCGGCCTATCTGGGCGCCCTGAGTTATTTGTGGTAATACGACCACAACGAAATTCATTGAACCACTTATGTACCATTCCAAGAGACGGAGCAGATTCCCCATAATACGTACTTTTTCAGTTTGTCTTTCGTCTGTTTAATTGTTTTACCACGTAAAATGTGTGTTTAATTGGCTCTCTCAATTAGTTTTTCTCCATTTTCCAAGAATGTTCCGACCGCAAATACCTTTTTGTCGATAAAACTTTTTTTTTCGCACCCATTAAAAAAGATAATTACGGTAGCTTAGTAAGGTCTAAATTAAATACAAAAAAAAAATATGAAAAAAGATTTTATTTAAGCTTGAAAGTCACGGACTAATCAAACCGCCCTCGAAGATAGACCAGTGTAAGATTAACAGTGCGTGATGCGTGTGCTTTTGCTTTTAAGGGCTGTCTAAACGAAATTAGTTTTTTTTTTTATATCTATGCATAACAAAAATTCTAAAGAGTTGAAATCTGTAGCAGAAAAATACCACAAAGTGACTATAATAGTAAATTAAGTTTCTTTTCGTTGTTTATTAGCTAATTTTGTGACTGGATTGCTTTCCCTTGTAAGAAAACATTAGCACTATGCAAGTTACGTTGATGTAAAGTGCAAATGTTTTAAATGATTGCATTATCAACGTAATACGCACTGTTAAAGGAAGTAGTTGGAACTAAACTCATCTGTACGAACTTCGAGAAAATATTTGAGACGTAATATTTAATTTTGTTAGCTGCCAGTTCTGAAAGCAGTTCAAGGTTTTTAAGACATAGAAAGGAGCACGTAAAAATAAGTTTGGTTCCTCGTGCCCGGTTTCTATATCTTTTTAACTGACATAGTACAGGTTTATTTCGAATTCAGGTACAATTCAATTTTGTAAAACAATTATTTCACATTATCAAGGTTATCACATGACATCATTTACTTTTTCAAGTCTTTATTATTTATTATTTTTATCAAATTAGTTGACATTATTTACTTTTTCAAGTATGGTATTATTATTATTTTTGTTTATTACTGTGAATATGAGGACTACTATTTAGTTTACTTATTTTCACAATTGTCTGGCAGTTTGTGTACTATATGCGGCCTACCCAAATGTCTTTTCTTTGGTATTGTTCGTTGTGTCATTGAGCTCCTTGGGTCATGAGTCGAGCTACACGATCAATGACTGATTGACTGATTGTACAGGTCCACTCAATTCTGTGTGGTTCTTTCTTCAAATACTATCTCAGATATTAATCTGCATGGTCCTCATATGACTTGAGCAATGTCTGGACTTTAAAAGAGACAGTGACCTGAGTTTGTTTCGGCTGTTTCTTCTCAGAGTAGTCAGGTACGAAACATCGGCTCCATCTCGTTTTAAAACATAACATGATGAGAAGTGTAAAAGTGTTTTGTAAAAACCCAATTTACGGAAATAAATATGATTTATCAGTTAGGGCCATATTTTTTATTCTTATTTTGATTGGCTCTTTATTTAATTTACAATTTTGCATTTTATTCTTGTTTTAATTTGCATAATATTATTTATTTAATTTGCTTTTTACTCTTTGTTACATTTTGCGCCATACTCTTAGTTACATAATGTCAATACTTAATTTCTGACGACTGACCAGAGTTATCGGTCATAGTCGTTTAACCATGATTTATTCTTGGAAAAGAAAACGGGCATTAGATTTACGAACAAAGCGTACATATATACGATGATTTAAATATGAAATTGCCGTTTTAAAGAAAGAGTAAAAAAGAGAAGAGTAGCTCCAATTCATTGACAATAATTTCCTTATGGTTATGGAACTTGTCGAGGTAGGAGTAAGATTTTTCACATTCTATTTTTTAATTCATTCATTATTCTGTTTTTTTTAAAGAGAAATCTTAATGTTCAACACAATGGTTGGTATGCTAGTAAAGACAAGGCGCTTACCCCAGTGTTATTAACGAGTTTAATATTCACTAATATTAAACTACTTATGTTGCACAACAATACTACGCAAAACAACGATGTTCGGCTTGCAAAAGCTGCTTTATTGTTATAAGCTACCTGCTTGCCATATATTCTTGAAGAAATTAAACATTAGTTATTCTTACAGTTGAAGATTTTGTTGTAATCATTTTTAGTATAACGAAATAAATAAAACGGCAAATTCATACTAAGGCGTGCCTGCAACCTACATAACTAAATACTCTTAGCACTAAACATTTAAAGCATCAATCTATCCCCTTCAACTTCAAATAACTGACAGAAATAGAACGATGTTTCAAATTCGTTTACGCCGCTCCCTCACCGAAGCATTCGTCTGTAAGTTACGGTTCAGGCCCACTTGTTTTTGTACAACATCGAATCTGGGATTGCTGCATTACAGGCGAATGCTCCCGGCGAGGGAGCGCCTTCACGCTAAACGTATTAAGTGATGAATGGTGCAAACGGGCCTAACCCATTGATTTATCTTAATATTAGTAAAAAAGCGATGAATGAATGGAAAAGATGGTGACGAAGAGAAATGTGTGTCCGTGAACTAGAAGAAAACTATTGTGATGTGTGTAATATGAGTGATGGTATGAAGGGCGATAAAAAATCTGGTACGAACACCGGACATTAGAATCATCGGTAGCTAAAGCAAATATAATCACTAGTTAAAAAGGGCACTAAAATGGACGGTAGGTTACTGATGGCGGTGGTGACAGTCGCTGTCGTGTCCATGCACTGTCTGCCGGCGACGACACCGAAGTGAGTGTCGCAGTCAAAGGCCGCACTACAGTCGGCCACTTATGTCAACAGTGAAGTACCGTCCAAGTGCAAGCGTCCAAAGATTCTCTATTCACTAGTTATCTATAAAAGATGGTACGTTTGCAGTGGCCAAACATGATTTTTTAGAAATACTCGTATGTATGTGCTGCGAGTATTTATAATGAGGAAGATAACTTAGCTCAAAGAGTAACATTTTGGCAGCTAAAATTCCTACTAGACTTTCAGTCTCGTATAATTAAACATAAAGGAGCAGACTACACTGTAATTTTAAAGCTGTCACGGCCACTGAAAACGGGCCACTCTGTATGATGGCGACTCTCTGACCGGATGATGCAGTGTTCCTCAACTTAGTGGTCTGTCTAGATAAGCGGCTTGCTAAACGTAGCGTCAACACTTATAGAGCGCGCTGGACGCTGCCTTTACCCTTATTATAAATAAACACCACCTCCACCGACCACCATTTAAATTTGAGTAACACTGCTATAAATGACCATTTGCGTACACTAACACATCCCCTGAGAGGCACATGTATTTTGACAAGTGGATTTTAGTTACTTGAAAATTATTTTATAAAAAAACGCAATGGATTTCACGTGGTTTGCTAGCGAATGTGTTAATGACAAATCAGAAAATTAACAATACATTTTTATTAAGGCACCGACAACACCCAATAAAGTATAATTTATACTCATTGATAGTTGGGGTAAATATTTAACGCACAATGTATTCGCGGTGGAATTGGCGAAGTTTTGGGCCTATAAATTAAAATGTCGTTGCCATAGACACAAAGAAGGACTATATTAAACTAAAAATACATTATAATATAAGACCGTAGATCTGTAACCAATATAACATCAAGTAAAAAAGTTCAATACTCAAGCGGAATAATTATGTTTTTTCAACAAAAACCTATCAACATAACATAACATTACGTCCGTTTTCCCGAAGGGTTAATTAAGGGCAGAGCTGACCTGTACTAAACCCACATTTTTCCAGTTATGTTTAAGTCCTATGTAATAGGGGCGACCATATTGCCATCGTTCGGGCACGAATTATATGGAAAGAAAAACACGTTTCCAGAAAGTCTATGTTTTAAACATTCTAATGGGTTCTTTGGGTGTTGCCAGAGGGCGCAAACAGATTGCCGTTACCATACACCAGCAAACGTAGACCTTGCACAAGAGCATATTATAGTTTCAGGAACAACGATTGAAAACAAGATCGCTTGACGGCAATGCGCATGCGCCACCCGGTGCCTTAACCTAATAACAAGTGTTAATGACACGCCACGCAAAACCTAATGCAATTAATAAATCATTCAATTTATTTAGGTCAATGCAGCTTTATTTAATAGACAAATGATGCTGAGCAAGGAAGCTAGTCGCTGCATATTCCGTCATGGTTATTTAATTTGCTATGGAAAGTTTAGCCTCAGGCCTCAGGCGGGAAGCGTTAGAAGCTTATTTGTTAAAGCAACCAATATTTAAAAAAATGCCGTCTCTTATCTATCAACGAAAGCGTGGCATTAACACTTTGAAAGCTATGGTTTGAAGTACCTACAAACTTTTATATTTCCTCGATTATACGTCAAATTTCGTAGCGACTAATAGTAAAGCAAGAAATATATATTCCTGTTACGTTATTTAAATGTATATTGTATTTTATGTTTCCTGTTGTATAAATGTTTAGTTGATTTGTAGGAACTTTAGTGAATAGATCTAGCAGCCTTTAAAATAGAGGGAGCTTATTGGGAGTCCTCAGAAAGGGGACGCGAAATGGCCAAAATGTGAGAAATGGATATAATACGCACGAGTGCCACAAAAAGATTAAAGATGTTTCGTTACGTGTAGTGTTTGATTGATTTCGAATTAAAGAAAATTAATTAGAAAAATTATATAGACACGTTATTTACAAAGGAATCATTTTAGTGAACACACAGACGTGGAAATACAATTGGACAATTTTTAGTTTATCACAGCAAGGAGAAAACACGGATAGACTAGCATGAGACGGGTTAGTGTGAGTTAAGTTGTGCGGTTATGTTTGTAAACGCACCCACGACACAGGAGAAATTCCTAGTGCGGGACAAAGACTAAAAAAAAAAAAAAAAAATTATGCTTTGTGACCGTTTTAGTTTTTGAACAACCACTAGCTAGCTATGTTATGGTATTCTAGATTCTAGCTTGACTAAATAAATGTCGCCGATATACCGAAGTAAGGACATTTTTATTGATTTCTATTAAAATCGGTAGGTACTAACTTAGTGTCAACCTCGTTGGCTTTATGACGGCTGCTAGATAAATGTCTTAGAACTGGCCACACACAACACATTCTAAGATATCTTAAAAACATGTTTATAACTATTTAGATGACAAAATCTATATACTTAACTAAGCCTTATTAAATTCAAGCCATTTACAAAGCGAAAACTATGTCAGAAAGCTTTTTATAATGTTAAAGACTATATTATTGAAGTAAAAAGGCTTGAGATTGAGCTTCTCCAATGAAATTCAGTTTAAAATGAGCATTTGTTGCTTTTTACATTTCGACATTCGATAATTATAATTTTTATATAATGACATGTATAATTACTTTTGTTAAGTATTGATGATCATTTTTTTTTATTTTAACTACTGTGAATGTAAGGACTAAGTGGGTCATAATTTTTTCTTACATTTTTTTTTTTGGTACGTTTTTAATTATTGTCAGGCAGTTTGAGCAGTTTCTGTGGTCTAATTAAATGTCCGTTCTTTGGTAATGTTCGTCATGTCCTTAAGCTCCTTGAGTAATTAGTCGAACAACACGATAACTAACAAATACTAGCACTGATTGGACAGGTCCACTCAAATCTGCGGTCCATCTCAGACAATTATCTGCATGGTCTTCAAATGATTTGACCAAGATTATGTGTAAACTTTAAAAGACACTGTGACCTATGAGTTAATCTAGTTTTTATAAAAATTATTTGACGTGTACAAGTGTTCGTAAAAACCAATTTACAGAATAAACATCATTCAATCATTTATAAAAAAAAAGAAACTGTGTATGTGGCCAGCACGGAAACCATAGCTTAGATACACAATGTCCTTAAAACTATCTCGATACGAAAAACGAGAGTGTCAGGCATTCGTCTATCAGGCATTCATCTATCAAGGTACCAGGCAATGCCAAACTATGCAGCGCGGCGCGTCGCGATTACTGATATGTTGCATAACCAATAGCGTCTGATTGAGTACACCGACTGGCTCTGAAATTTTGAACCCTACCACAACTCTGCACATTTCCTTGACGAGAGGACTCACCGATATGAACACCTTTTATCATGGAAACATCTTTCATACAGTACTACTATGAAACATGTATTTTACGTACTTGTTTGGCATGAAAATCGGATATATTTAGTTGTGTTCGGGAAAAAGCCTTTTGGCTTACCTCGAATTGAGCATGAGCCGAATGACAGCCGTAAATGAGTATTAATATTTGCTTTGTATCGGCTTTCTTGTTCTATACTCAGCAAAGTGGGTAACACAACAATTTTTGTATTTCAAATCCGGTATTTTTTTGGACAGCAGCTATTTTTGCGACTTGGTCAAAACGTTATTTATACTCACGAGTGCTCTCATCTAAAAGACTGTCTATACTAGCGAATGAATTCAAAATCAGTCGATATTTATGGTGTGATGTTTTGTGACACCTTGACTGGCTGATTGTTAGAAAACGAAATTGTGCGGACACATAAAAACACGGTGTATGTGATCAGCTGGGATTTGATTAAACATTAATAATTGTATGCCGTGACAAGCTTGGAGCTAAGCTAGGCATATCCTCTTCGATTCTCTATGCTTTTCCGCCGCAAAGAAACATATTTATCTAGAGCGATAAAGACGGCTATCAGCCCTAAACTTAGTTAGTTTGAAAAGTTCTTACTCGACTGCGGTGAAGCCCAAAAGGAGGGTCATTTTTAAACGGTTTATTTATAACACCTGGGAACAATTGAAGACTTAATTTTCTTTTTTAAGGTAGGTACAGGTAATTTTATTTTGTCTCTAATATACTACATACACTACTACACTACTACTGCTACTGCTTCTATTCTGCTATTCCTATTTGAGGTGCTTGTTGCATATTTTTTACTTTATTCTTAAACTTGAAGCGTTTTAACATTATATTATGTCTCGAGTATATTATAATTGTTCAAAGCATGTTTGACCATTATTGAATAAATGAACAGGTCATTTAGGTTCGAAATAGCCTTCGGTTTCCATTTGGTAGTTTAGTTAGTATAACTCCATCCTTAAGCAGTTAGGTGCGCTAGGTGTTAGTTCAGAGCGAGTGACGCGCCGCGGTGCCTAGCTTGTACAATCGCCCTACGAAAACGTTCACCACTTCAGTACTTTATCACATTTTAACTGTTACCCTCTTTATCATACACCGTTGTTGCAGCATCACCATATGCCTTTCCAAGTACTCTGGGGCCAGGTTCCAGTATAAACAGAAGCAGCTGAATACCAGTATTCTACATGGAGCAGCTGCATATCCGATCTCCACAGTACAGTTACTGGGTAATTTCTGAATATTAAATAAATAAATAAATACGATACACCTTGGTAAGACTGGTTGTCAGACTTTCCAGCCACTGACTACCTGTAACGACTGTCAAAGATCAATAACAAAATGACAGCCGGGACCAACGGCTTAACATGCTTTCAGAGGCAAGGAAGAACCTCGGTATGCCACCCATCCACGGACCAACCTTGGCAAGGTGCTTAACCTTGAAGATCGGCCCGTCAGGCTGTTATTATTTAACTTCGAGCTTCGTTTCAACAGTATGACAAGGTTCTAAGTATAGTCAAAGTTTTCGTATAGGCCGACTGTACAAAGTGTTATAGCTTATCTGCTGACGTCGACTGACATGGTTCAGGAAATGGCTGCTCTTGGTAGCCCAGCCGATCTGCATCACGCCCGGAGTTATGATGATGCATTCGTAATACCATGCATCGGCGTTTATCTGAAATCAGTGTTATAATACCTTGTTACAGCTTTATTAACACTTCAATATTCTTTGTAAAGAGTTTTCATTTGACCCATTTGTCACCAAAACCTATTCTGCATGCTCTCGGCTGAACGCCGATTTTTTTAAAAGCGCGTTGTGCTGATTGTACTTTATTTTAATTTTATTTTTTATCGTGATTCAGATTCATGTTTTTTGCTTGAAATATGGTATTTTACAGATTTTATAACACACAGGTACACAATAGTTCAGCATATTCCGCCTACTTAATTCGCCATGCAAATTTTGTAACAGAATAATTAAATTCCAATGTCAGAAAAACAACAAAAAAAAACCACTAAATCAAGAATTGTCTACATAAAATATCAAATAATTTAAATTGTCAAAAAAATAATTAAATTACAAATTTTCTAAATATCAACTTTCAAATAAGTTCGTGTTCGTTAGTGATCCTAAGATGTCTAGTACTGTTACTGTTTTCACTCGTGAGAACTTGTTTTTGGCTGCGTGTTACAAAAACAATTTTTATCCATCTGTTTTAGCTGTTGGTTCTCCTAATAATAAATAAATATTGATTGTATTTATGTAGCTTTTACGGCCAGATCTTAGGATGGATCACTTTATTATGTGTTCAACCATAAAGTACCTTAAATGGTGGTATTTCATTTATAAAGAACAAACCCGCTGCCCACAATCATGATGTGGTCTGACCAGATCAATGAATGCTCAGCGATTGACGATTTGAACAGCTAAACGCACAACCCCTTCATGAATGATCACAAACATTAGTGATTAAATACATCTGCCTGCCTTTTTCCAACTATGTCGAGGTCGGCTTTCAGTCTAACCGGATGCAGCTGAATACATTATTTTACATGGAGCGTCTGCTCGTCTGCTTGTCTGTCCTCAAACATTAGTGATCATATCGTAAACTGTTTACATTATCCACCGATAAATGGCGCTTTGTTTTTGTGATGCATTGTGGCGGCGGATATTATTCTATACACCGTGACTTTTTAGTCGTCTTACAAAGGTGGTCCACTCAATGTACCCCACATAAAATAGCTCTAGGCGCGATTTTTTTTTACCTACCATAATAGGTATAAAAAATAATAATAATACATTAGAAAACAATTATGCAACATCCTGTTAATGATGTTTACGTGTCAAACTGGAGAACATACCTACCCAGCGCTTGAGTCCAGTAGATCATCGTGCGCAAGAGGGGGTTTTAACTACATAATACTTAATAATATTTTTATTTTTAAATTATTAAAATCTCATAAATACCTATTTTTTTTTATGAAATGTTTAGTAGTCATTGGATACATGAAATGGGCTGCCGTTGTAAGACGAATAAAAAGTCACGGTGTATACTATAATATAAAATGCAAAGGATAGATAAAGTGCAATGAAATATCTTTATGTGATTTTTATGAAAGTCACTCGAAACACGAGCGCAACGTCAAAATATCATGGAGATTGGAACGCATTTCATAGGTTATTATCTAAATATTCAAATCTTATAATTGATTACTTTCGTTTTAAACAATTAAAAATATTTGATTTATCTACTGACTAGGATTACTAATATTATTTGAATGCAGACCGTCTGTATAGACCCAAAGTTATTTAAAGCTAATTTATGTATACAAGAACAATCATAATCCTTCTTTCTTTATTTAAAATATTTATTGCACTTTTTATATTATGGTCTTCAAAAGTTGAAGTTTAAAAGTTTTGGCCAGTTTTAGCTGGCTATATCATGAAATTGTCGAGCACATTACGAAGTAATCAGTTCTAAGATATCACAACGACATAGGTATAAAGCAGTTTCAGCACGGTATTCAGCTGCATCTGGTTAGACTGGAAGCCGACCCCAACATAGTTGAGAAAAGGCTAGGCAGATGATGATAGCTATAAAGCAGTTTTGTAGCAGGTAAACATATTAACTCAGCATTGTTATGTCGTCATTAGCCTGTTTTGTCCCATTCCAAGGTAAAGGTGCATTATTCTTTCTTTTGCCTCTTCTTCTCTCGAAATGATAATTTCTATCAATATTTGTGACCACATTAGCCTACATATAATCAGACTATAATGATCCTACTGTTGAGACGGAGACCTCTTCCCAGAGAGAGGGTCTGGGCTTTTATCTACCATGCGGGCCCAGTGCGAGTTGTAGATGTCACATGTCTTCACATATATTATTCTAGGACGTGCCAGTTTCCTCACGATGTTTTCTTTAAGGGCAGTGAGTCTGCAATACAAAATCGTAAGAAAGAGAAAGGGGTATTACCGGGAAAGTGCATCGTACACTCTCAAAAGAGTACGAGTCGCAGCGGGCCTCCAGACCGTCGCAGGACATCTTGAGGTACTCGCTGACGTCCTCCATGTTCATGATAGCGTTGATGTGCCTCATA
Organism: Noctua janthina; assembly: GCA_963576755.1. Taxonomy (NCBI): domain Eukaryota; kingdom Metazoa; phylum Arthropoda; class Insecta; order Lepidoptera; family Noctuidae; genus Noctua; species Noctua janthina. The sequence continues at coordinate 12,318,495 of OY755050.1, read as the reverse complement.
TCCACCAGCTCAAAGCTCAGCGGCCGCCCCACCACGGTGACTGGAAAACGAAGCGGTTCGAGGAAGATTTAAGCTCAATTCAATTCAGAATCTCAGATAATTTTAAGTTTTGTAACAGCTAGCTAACTCTTTCATATACAGAACGATTTTTTTAAGTGAGTCATTAAGGTGACAGCCGAATCAATATTTAAAAAAAATATTATTAAGATCGGCGACTTCACTTTTTTATGGACAACTAACACTTGACCAAAAAATTAGATTAATTAAATTATGGTAAAATTGTTTTCATTAAAAAAAAGCTAAAGTTTCCTAAGACAGATTCGGAATTTCCCACATTGTCCCACTTAAAAGAAACAGCCTGTATAGTGGCGTGGCAGTACGGGAGAACGAACGCATGTTAGCAAAAAAACGAACACCATTACGCCTGTGTTTCCCCGAAGAGTTACGCAGAGTTGTACTTATGGCACATTCTCATCTTTCCACTTAAAAGTGACCTCCAATGTTGACATTTTTCACTTTAGATGTATCGACGTATTATCATCTAAAATTATAGTTCATTTGTTTGAACTGTACTCCATGGCTTTGTTATTGTCTAATTCAACTATCTATGATAAGGAATTTCCTGTTATTTTATTTATTTGACAACCCGTTTTAGAAGTCTGCATGAATTTCAGCCGTAAAATAATAAAAAGCCGAAATAATTAAATTTTTTATATGCCATATACTGGGTGTTAGTGTAAACACCGTTATCCTTGAAACCAGTGGTTTGGTTTCACTTATAGAACGTAAAATCAATGAAAAAAGCAACCTTTTTTTTTTTGAAGAAAATCTACTATTTCCCACAAGATCATTTCACCCTAATGCGCGCTTACAGCTGACCGCAAGTCACACGCGGTCATACGCTAAGCGCGTGCTGCGAACGATGACTCATGACCTCAGTCAATCAGCTGTCGCGCTAGCGAGCGCACGTAACTCGTCATAGTGTCGCGCGCCGCTCCGCTTGTTTCTCGCGCGTAAATTGTGTGTACTTAGATCTATCTTACAGTCTTACACAATTGAACAGTGGACCAAAGTGGTACGGCTTTACGCCATCGCGGGTGATAACCTGAACGACGCTCGTAGGATGTATGCAGAAGTTAGATTCGCGAGCGTAAATGGATCCCATTTTGAACAGTTGTTGATATTAATTTAGGTAAGTAGAGATATTCAATCAGTGTAAATTTAATTGGTGATTTTTAACGGTACATAAAATTGTCATGAGCTTTTTAAATGCGCCAAAAATACCTACCCAATGGTTTGGATTACTTTTTTATTTTCTTTTTTGTCAAATCAAATTTACATTTAGACTCGTCTCGCAACACCTAAGGGCCAGGAAAAGTATGAAGGAAAAGTTGCATCTCAGGTTATGTTACGAGTATTGTGTAGCTCGGTAGTTAGGACGGGCGGCGATTACGTCACTCGGGCGCATACCATGAATTCGCGGACGCTATGGGATAATTTATTGTTATTTATTTTTAAAGTAAATTACTTATTCTGTTTTTTTTTACTCGGTCCTATATTTTTTATTTATTCAACTACCCGTGGTTTAAGTCACAATGGTGTTTACCCTTACACCCTGTATAGTTGATGTCACATACAAAAAGTGACGACTTGTAATCTCTTAAATAACCATTAGACAACTAATTTTCGAGGCGACGTACGCCAGAAAAAAAGATAATTATACGAGGAGTACATTTGTTTTTGTACCCTCTTTTTTTAAGTCGGTTAAAAAATAATACGGCGTAGAAGGGACATCGACGCATAAACGAATACCACGTATTCATTACATCATTTCCAGGGATCGGATATTCGTATGAATATTTACCCAAAAGTTTGAGTGGTGGGCTAACAGCGCCCGCGTGTTGTACGTGTACAAGCACTAATATGGAGCGCTGTACCTACTTTCGTTTTATGGTTTTACTTCGAATGAATTGTTTTACTGTTGTTACCATTTTATCCTATTCTATATTCGAATAGCAGCAGCAAAATTTTAAATCTAATACCTAGTTTTATTTTTATCTATACATATTTATAATAACATTATAATAGGCCGATGTCTGTACATTGAAGATATTGAAAAAAAAATATATATATATCCCTGGGTCTTTATTAGAGCAACAGAAGCCAAAACAATAGTCTTTAGAATTTTGTCAGTCTGTCTTTTTGTCTGTAAGTTTGTACGCACGTCACGCAAAAACTACTAACTACTAACTTAATATATAGGCTACATTAGATATAGTTTTGGACCCGATAGGTGGCGCTGTTCGAAGCAAGGGCGGGTCGCTAGTACTTAATAAGTGTTATTTTCAAAAAATAAATCTTGCCTGTTTGTAAATAGATTAAAATATTCACGAGTACTACATTTTATACACACTATAATTATACTATTTTAATTCTTGCCGGTTATGTTGAACATAAAACATAACGTGGATTTTTTTTTATTTGTTTGTAAAACTGTAACGTAAGGTGAAGAGCTAGGGCGGTTAGTTGGCCACGGTCGGAAACTTTGAATCCTTACAAACAACGACCTATAACTGTAACTTACGCTAACAGACATTTTTATAGCATCTTGTGTGGTAACAGCGCAAATCTTTTCGTTTTTTTTTTTAAATTATAATTTCTTAAAGATTTATATGGCTGCTGTCCTTTATGACTGGTAACCTACTTATTAGCACTTTTGCTTTTACTTGGACTGAAATCTTTTCTACTGCACGTCCGCTAGAAGTTGGTATCATTTTCTGAATGTTTTAAACTGTCACGTTCCTACTCTGCAGTTTTAATTACTTCAGCTAGTCTTTACCAGTAGTAAGTATGTGACGTAACGTACCAGAAAATACAACAAAGAAAAATCGACATTAAAGTTACTACCAAATTTAATTGTCTTTTCATTCAATTTATTACGGTTTAATCGCGACGTCAAAAATAAAACCATTCGAAGTTTTTCTACAATGTTGCCGTGATTACACGTGTGATTTATATAAAAACAAACATATACCACGACGCAGTAAATAAATGCCAGAAGCTTTTTTAGTAATCTGATGTTTTCCGTAATTTATTTAAAGTTACAAGTTAGTTAGTTAGTTTTAGTTAGTTGTGAGTCCATAATTGCAAAACTTAAACTCATTGACTGGGTGGCGACTGGCGGTACTTACAGAGGTTGTCGAGGGCCCACTTGGCGCAGAAGCCGACCTGGCGCCAGGTGTAGTCTTCACTGTTGGCGAACTTTTCTAGAAGAAGCAGAGGATTGTCTCCTTCCTTGTCCAGGCGATCCTTAATAGTCAGCTTGTTCTCCATGGTGTGAGCAAACTTCTCCAAAGCGATCAACGCGAAGAGGACGATGCGGGGCTCACGTCGGAACATCTGAAATAGTATTAGTTTTTTATGTTATTGGTTTATCAAGGATTTTGCGCATTGAGCCATGAACATATAACCATAACAATATGCGGAGAAGATAGGATAAAAACCATTGAATTTGCTATAACAAAAATCGGTTTTTCATAGAAGTGCTTTGAAAATCCGATCACTATAAACTTTGATACACTTTTTGTTGAGTTCCGAGAAGCGTTGGGAAGTTAAAAAAAGATTCGACGCTCACGACTTGTTTTTTTTTATAATTTTCCTTTTGAACCTTTTATTATTCGTTTCTGACGAATCACCATTGTGACCATTTAATACCAATTTGGTAACTTTATTTTTCAATTCTTTTCGGAGAAATGCAATATTTTTACAAATCCGGAAGCCCTGTTTTTTTTAGAACCGGGTAAACCGTTTTCGATGCCCTGTTGCAACTCGTAGGGGTAAATCTGCGGAACTAAGTTGCAAACAGCCACGTAATTGTTTTGTCCAGCGTTGCGTACCAATCTGATCTCCGAGCGTGTAGGTAATTACCAGGGTGATAGTTCGGAGTTTAAAGCTCCGAACTAGTTAATGGCGATTTGGCGAATCGTTTTTCTCCATATCATATCGTCAGCATCACCTTGACTATTCCTTTTTCTATTGGAAAATTCTGACTTGAGTTGGAAAAAGTCGCATCGTGTAACATATCAAAACGATCTCTCAATCACCTGTCTATCCATCTGCCTACGCTAACTAAAATGATACGCTTTGGCGACACGCATAGGAAGGTACCTATGACGATCGGAGCGCCGGACGCGGCGGGAACTGAACTCGATTCCGGTAAAAGCGTTTAAAAAATGTTTTAATGATTGGATTATTCGTTGGTAGTGTATCGTTTCTGAAGGAGAATACTTAGAAGGCGATACAATAGCTTGGGATGAATAACTAACATTTTGTGTATTATTGATCGTTTCCCGGTACTTTCTTGACAGAGGATTACATAAACTTACGCGTTTTCTACATGAGGATAGGCAGACACTACAACGCGCCACCTGTACTACGCAAAAGGAGCATGTATGCTTCTTTTGCTTCATCCACGTTCATGGCTGGCTATACAGCCTCTTTTTACTTTATAACATATTGCATCGATTGCATCGATCGCAGACATCAAATTATAGTTTGAATTAATAATAAACAGTATTCACGCTAGTCGCACAGTTTGTATCGTTTGTGACGCAGAAGTGTTCAAGGTTATTGAATTTTCTTGATGTATATTTTCTAATGTTTGCAGTATTGTGTTTATTTGCAGCAAAGCTAATGCTAGTATCACTACATACCGTGCATAACTTTGTTATTGTTCTTCACACTGCCTATGACTTCCAGATCTTGGTCATCAAATTTATCTTCAGCATGCGTTGCAGATAAGTATTATCTTTGACAGCCGTTATAGGTAGTCAGTGGCCCAAAAAGTCTGACAACCAGTCTTACCAAGAAGTATCGTATTACCCAGTACTAACTGGGTTGTGGAGGTCAGATAGGCAGTCGCTCCATGTAAAATAATGGTATTCAGCTGCATCCGGTTAGACTGGAAGCCGACCCCAACATAGTTGGGAAAAGGCTAGGCAGATGATGATGCGTTGCAGATAAGTTAGTGTGTTCGAGCTAAAGCATCATTCACTGTTATTTCAACGATAACTTGCGAAGTTTATATTGGGACGAGAATATCTTTTCTTTCCTGATTGGAAAGCATCAAATGACCTTCTCCCGCTCTGGGCGGAAGGGAGTGTCAGAATTGTACTGACTAAAACCCACCTATGTTCCTTCTTAGCCCTTTGTATTCCAGGGCCGCGGTATCTCTTTCGCGCAGTCCCGCATATATCTAATTACCCTTCCGTGAGCAAATTCAAATTTCGCTACGGCTGAATCAGAAATTCCTATGAATTTCATGTGCAACAATGTTGTGCAACTTTAATATACCAAGACCGAATATCAGGGGGTAAAATGGGGGTTAAAAGTCACGGGAGTCAGTAGTCAATAAATAGCAACACTCCTACTGTCTCTATTTTAACTTACCAAGAACGACAGCATATAATCGAGGGTTTCCTCGGTGAGCACGGCGACGCTGTTCGGGCCTGCCAACTTGTCTGCGACGCAGCCGAGCACCACGCATATGTTCCGCTCCACCCGCACGTTAATGTCGCCCGCCAGCGCACGCATGGCCGACAATCCAAACATCTGCTGTAACTGCAATCATCATAAAATACTTACATTACATTTAATCTGTATGGAGGTAAATGGTGCTAGTATTGAAATACACTCCAAAAATTTCGATTATGACTATTACGGCACGACTTAAATTTCGATTAGTTACCCTAAATAAATTTACAAACTGTCCAAATCAAGTGTGAAGGCGTCAGGCGAATGAAAAATCAACATTTACGTGAGTTTTACAAACAAAAAGCTTTGCTGCATAAAAAGTATATCGAGAATATCTCAATATTTTCTCTAACGTAATCCTTCATTGGAGAACAAAATTATAGAGCTCTTAGAAAAATAAATTACGGATGTTGCGAGCGTTGTAAATTCGATTGGAAGTTTTCAGAAGCAACATTATTCAGAACAATATAAGGGTTTCCAGGAAAAGGCTGCGGTTGGGATGACTAGCTGTTGCTTGTTCTGCGCGTAGTTAGTATGCCATCATTCCGTAGTATAAATGTATACCTATCCAGGATGAAAAGTTGTCTATGGTTTGTTTCAGGTCTCTCGTATCTGCGCAACGGTTTAGGTGTAACAATCTCACTACTATTATTAACGTGAAAGTTTATTACTCTCTCACACAAAAACTTTGCAGTGTCATTTAGATAGCCTGTATTATTCTGATGTATAATATAGTAAGCTCGCTATATCATTAACACTAAAAACGGGATATTTACCATGTTTACTGTTTGTCTATGTTAGTGACCATGACAGTTTAAAACGTATCATCATCATCATCATCTGCCTAGCCTTTTCCCAACTATGTTAGGGTCGGCTTCCAGTCTGCAGCTACCGGATGCAGCTGAGTACCCGTATTTTTCAAGGAGCGACTGCCTATCTGACCTCCACAACCCAGTTAGTACTAGGTAATACTATACCCCTTGGTAAGACTGGTTGTCAGACTTTCGGGCCACTGACTACCCGTTACGACTGTCAAAGATCTACAAATGACAGCCGGGACCAACGGCTTAACGTGCTTTCCGAGGCACGGAGGAAACTCGGTATATAATGAGTGGTCACCCATCCACAGACCAACCTAGGCAAGCACGGCTTAACCTAAAGATCGATCCGAACGGCTGTTATTATTTAGCCACGAGCTCCTCCCAGTTTAAAAACATATAAACTAGATATATACATGGGCGCCGGCACCCCCTTGGGGTGCACTCGAACCCCGCTGTCGGGCAAGAAAAGATTCAGATTTTTTAAATAAAATTACTGTGTGAATACCAATTTAAGGCGTCTAGGTTGCTGTCCAAATTTGTTCATAACCTTGTCAAGGAATTTAGTGTTCGCCTCTTATCTTTTCCAGTGAACAGAGCATGCACAGCCCGCGTACGCCTCGCGTCTTCCATTGTCAGAGCTGTAGGCACTGCAATGGGAGCGTAATTTTGGGCAACCATAGAGAAACCAAACTATCCAAGGCAAAACCAAAGATTTTCGAGCACGCTTCGCTCGCTCGTACTCCTATTCTCGTTTCTGTTTGTATGAACAAAATTAACCTAATTTATTCGAGAATATCTTAAAATATTCGAGCTCGCTCGGACATTTTGTGTGCTTTGCGTTTATAACCTTAAGCACAGTTAACCCTATTTCTATAATTAGCCCAGTGGAAATTAAAATTAAAATCGCAAAGCATGATGTAGTTCTGCATTTTTTATATGTTGTATAGATCAGTTAGGGTGATGTGAATCCAAAATTGCAACTTCGAAAAACTTGTGCTAGCGGCGCGCCACGCAGTTTTTGGGCATTTTTCACTTTTTGCTCTAAAACTCAAAAACTATGCATTTTTAACAAATAACATTCAGTATTTGTATGAAGTTAATCGCAGCTGTACAAACTTTGTAGCGACCAAGCTATGGCCCTTCAAAGATGGTAATTTTTTCCCGAAAATCGTCAATATAAGTTTGCTATGGCAGGCTGCAAAACTTCTTGTGGCATAATTCATGTTACCTGGCATCAGTAACTAAGTCAAAAGGAGGTGCAAGGCGATCTGCAGTCCCCATTCTTCATTTCGGCGGCTGGCTGCATCGAACATTGATTCCCTCACTGTCATTGATCTATTTTTGTGCACCTCATTTCTGCGTGACTTGGGAAGTTTCTTTTGGAGCTGGAGAAACTCCTCAGTGATTTTCTCCGCACAAAGGAAACAAAATAATGCTCCCAAAATTCACAGGGCCCGGTGTTGTTGAGGTCGATGTGTGGGATTGTGGAATTTGATCGCCTCCACGACGAGCACATGCGTCAATATTATGTCGAGCGGAGAATCTCTTTCTGCAAGGATCGTGAACACTGACTTCATCGTTTTATCAAAAACTTTTCATTCTTCTTGAGACCACGTTGAATTGAATTGACCATCTTTGAAAGGGCCATATCTTGGTCTCTATAAGGTTTGTAGAGCTGCAGTTGGGCTTAAATTGTTGCAAATTTAAGTGCCTTTAAATAATACTAAATGTTAATTTCAAGTTCGCTTCACTCGCTCTTGAATCCTACTTTTTTCGATTGTATATCTGAGGTGTAGTCCAAATAGTTTTGAACTGTTGCTGTTTTCAAGGTACTGAAAATGCCCCCCCCCCCCTCCTCTCCCCGTATACTACCAGAGCCCATACATCACAATAACACAGACTTTAAATATTTTACATTAAAAAAAATATACGGCCTAAGCCGCGGCCAGAAAATAGTAATAAAACACGAGTATAACGGCGACACATTTATAATTATGCTAGTAGGTATGCTAGTGTTCGAACGTGCGGACAGGCGCGTATGCGGCGCGTGGCGGCTGACTGACGTAACTCGATTTTCTGTTAGAAGCAGGATTATGAACATGGAATTCTATTTTCATAATATTACATTAAAATGGGTCTCGCTGGTAGGCACTCGTTACCAGGAAGACCTAAACCTTGTTCTCCTCGTTAAAACACACACACACACATAGTGCACAAGTGAAGTGTTACTAACATAATTTTAAGTTTCTATTTACTAACACTATTTGTATTTTATAATTTATGTATGTTAGTCTGTAAGGTATACAACATTATTTTTGCAAACCATGCGAAACCTGAATATACATAGTTTGTTCAAAATAAGTAACTGAATCGATTCAATCATTTTTAAACCATGTTATATTTTTTCCCAAAAATATTTTAAAAACTTAAAAGTTGGACACCGAGCGACATTAATTACCTATTGCAATAATTTAGGTACCTACTGTAAAATTATTATTATCAATGAGCTCATGACGATGCTGGAGGCGCGCGCTGCGTGATGACCACGTTTCTGTGCGGACAAGCTTATAACTTTGTGATTTTTCATGATACGGTTTTATATACAGTTTTGAAATTTTGTACATAGATTCTTTACATAAAAATAATAGACACGTGTTTGAGGTTTCGCATACACTAAAACTAATGTTAAAACTTACCTTTATGACTTGTTCTTTAGACGGCAGCGGGCAGTCATCGAACACGATAGTAATGGCAGAGGGCCCCAAGGGGTTCTCCAGCGGTATTATATTGACCATTGACGATACAACCTGGAACCATCCCTCCTCTTTGTCTGCGATGACGTGTAGTTTCACTAAAGAAACTGGCGATTCTTCGTCACTGCAACAACGGAGGGACCAATTAGACAATTACGTTTAATGCACACTTATAAGCAATGTACCGGATCGGCATCACCTCAACCCTTTATTTACTAGCTGGTCCCGACCTGCTTTAGTGGAGGCGATGCTGGTTCCGCGCACGGCTAATTAATAACTGTGTGTTGACCTTAAGATGACGATCTGAAGAATAAGAGCACACGTTGTACGGCATAGACAGAAAAAAAACCGGCCAAGTGCGAGTTGGACTCGCGTGCCGAGGGTTCCGTATAAACTAAACATAACTAAACGAAATTTTTTAGGGTTTGTTCTTTTACATTTGCTGTAAGACATTGCTTCTTGCCAAATTTCATGATTCTAGGTCAACGGGAAGTGCTTTATAGGTTTCGATTCTATCCGTTTTTGCCGACTGAGGTACGGAATCCTAAAAAGACGTGCGACGACAGAACACTTCTTATTTATTGCAAAATTACTAAAAATTAGTTAATAAATCGAAAATGATTAGCGTATTTTGGAAACAACCACAGTTCCCACTTTCTCAGATAAAATGCTTAACATTAACAATGTATTTCACAGATTCGACAGTTTTCTTTTCAAAAATAAATATTTTCGATATTGGTACTGGTGATTAGTATCTTTAAAAAATGGCTAACTCAAATTTTGACGAGCAACGTCGACAAGCTATGCTAAGCAATTGCACACAGAAGAACCTGAGCGAGAAGCGAGGGCGCGTTCGACGAACAGCTCCTTCATATTCAAATCCCAAGTTTCCGCAACACGCCTTTGGAACAAGTCTACCTAATGTCTATTGTGTACATCTATCCCAATCGCCCTTCAAACGCAGCGCGCCACTGAAACTGAATATGGGGGTCCTTTGTTCGTAATGCTTTACATTACAATTATAGGCAATGGAAAACAACAGTATCAGGTTTCCATCAATGGCGATCGATACACTACGTTTTGTCGTTGATAAAAAGGTTCCTGGAACTGTCGTCGATGTAGATGGTTCACGGAAGCTCTTTAATCATATCATGGCACACGCATGTCGGACGCATTGACAGGCTAGCTAGATGTTCGAACGTTGGACGTCCTGTTCATCAATTCTCGAACATGAATAATAAAAACACATAAGAACATATTAATTTATGACTGCGTAATATTGAAACATTTAAAAGAGAATTTCGCAGAATTTTATTGTTGTTTGATTGCAACATTGATTTTCAATATTTGCTTGTTTATTTATACAACATGTCCCAAAATTCAACGATAAGCCAGCACCGGAGGATAGACCTGCCCATGACTACTCGGGGAAAAAAAGAAAAAAAAATATATAGCTTTTTTTTTGAAGTTATAAAAAAAAAAAATTCTTAAAAAAGTGAGACCTTTTATGATATTTTTCACTACCATGACCACACTTTTTTAAACATTTCTGTTATTTTTTTTTATAGGCAACCTGAATAGCACTGCTATCTACCACAATTCTTAAAAAATCCAGAATACCTTTAGTTTTTTCACGTAAATTAATGAAACTTAATTTATTCCCTAAATTTTTTGAAGATTTTTACTTTTAATCAACTTTAACTCTGAGTTAAAGTTGATTAACGATGACATCGTGGTGTAAAAAAAAAGTTTGAACACTACTATGGCAAGTTTTTTTTATAAATTGACGCAACTTATTAAGATTCCAAAATGGTATAATACTTTAGGAAAATCAACCACAAAAAAATAATATCCATACTGGTTCAAAACAAGAACCAAATTCCTTAAATTATAGCTGACAGTAATCACTTTCACTGCGTGCCCAAAATGGGTTCTTGTTACAATTTCTAGGAATTTGAGTGGGGCATACATACCTTAGAAGTTAGAGAGAGATAGATAGATAGAGATATTTACGTTAAAAAGAGACAACAACAGGGCAGGTAGAGAAGCTGTTATTATTCTCAGAGCAAGTCAGTTCGGTACGCTCTGCTCCTTTGTTTACTGCGCACCGTTCCGTATTCAACTGACGTGGTTCTCGTACGTACTAACGACTTTTGGCTTGGCTTTTTGGACTGGAATCGATCTGCAAACAGAACTGACCTGGCATTATCTTGGACTACGATTGTGTGTTTTGTGACTACGATTGTGTGTTTTGTGATTTGGAGTTCTGTTGCATTTTGGACTGTTTAACGATCAACATGCCGCAACCATACACACCACAGGAATACGCAAATATGCACCTCATCTATGGAGAAACCCGATGCAATGCTAACGCAGCTAGCAGACTGTATCGAGAAAGGTACCCAAATGCTCAAAGATATCCTGATTATCGAGTGTTTATTAATGTGCATCAAGCGTTTTCGGAGGGTCGTATGCCATCCAGTAGGAGAAACGCTGGAAGACCTAGATCGGATCGTGATGAAGAAGTTCTCAATGAGATAGAAAATGATTCGACTACTTCGGTACGCGCCATAGAAGAAGCTACAGGAATCCCGAAAAGTTCTGCACATCGAATTTTACAACGTCACAAGCTTCACCCATATCATTACAGGCGTGTGCAGACGTTGTTACCGCGGGACTATCCATTAAGAGTCACATTTTGCCGTGTGATGCTGCAAAGGCACAGGGAAGATCCCCAATTCCTGGACAAAATTCTATGGTCGGATGAAACAACATGCAAGAAAGATGGGTATTTAAATCTTCACAACCTACATAGTTGGAGCAATGAAAAACCGCAGAACTAATACTTTTTATTACCTGACCGTCATTTGGCCCCTGTTTAGAAATAATAGGAACATTTTTTTTTTAAACTTGTTTGCCTAGAGTATTATACCATTTTGGAATCTTGATTAGTTGCGTCAATTTATAAAAAAAACTTGCCATAGTAGTGTTCATACTTTTTTTTACACCACGATGAGTTAAAGTTGATTAAAAGTAAAATCTTCAAAAAATTTAGGGAATAAATTAAGTTTCATTAATTTACGTGAAAAAACTAGAGGTATTCTGGATTTTTTAAGAATTGTGGTAGGCAGCAGTGCTATTCAGGTTGCCTATAAAAAAATAACAGAAATATTTAAAAAAGTGTGGTCATGGTAGTGAAAAATATCATAAAAGGTCTCACTTTTTTAAGAATTTCTTTTTTTTTTTATAACTTCAAAAAAAAAGAGATATTTATTTTTTTTCTTTTTTTTCCCCGAGTAGGCATGGGCTCCGGTGCTGGCTTATCGTTGAATTTTGGGATATGTTGTATACAGAGTGGAAGGAACACCGATGCGAAAACGGTTACCAAGTATTCAGCACATCATTCTGAGCCCCCACATAAACAGCTGATTTTTTTAATAACCGATGAAAAATTTCTGTGGTGGGGGGGGGGGGGGGGTCGGCTCAGAATGAAATGTATTGAATACGTGGTAACGACAATAAAAACCCACAAGGCGGTTGCCAATTCGGTTGCGGGTGGTTGTTGTTCCATATCTATGGTTGTAAAAAAACGGCACGATCCAAAATGAGAAATCAGCCAAAGTAAGAAATAATAAAAAAATAAATTTAAAATACCCCCATCGCAACAAACAAAAGTTAACAAACATTTGAAAAGTCAATAAAATGGCTGAGCCGGTTTTGATAAAACATGTCTAATTGTAATATCCATATCATTCCCCCACTTGGATATATTTGAAAATATTCGATTTTTCATCCCCCAAATCTAGTAAATGGCTACACCTATTTTGATAAAAAACGTCTAGTCGTCTAATCTTGTAATATACACATGCACTTTCATTTGATACCCCACTTGGGTATATTTAAAATATTCGATTTTTCATACCCACTTTTATTCCCCATAACTAGTAAACGGCTGCACCGATTTTGAAAAAACATTAAAAAAAACTGCATCCAAATCGGTTCACTCGTTTAAGAGCTACGGTGCCAGAGACAGACACACACGCACATTGCGGTCAAACTTGTAACACACCTTTTTTGGCGACGGGGGTTAAAAAGAGATGTGAAATGTGAAAGTCATCTAAAAATTATCATCTAATTATCTATTAATTAAATTCAATCTACTGAACACGTCTGCTACTACTGATGAGCGTGCGCGCCTACTGGCTGTAAGTAAGTGGGAGTCTGGTCTTTAGCTTCACGCACTGCCGTCGTCGAGCATAGGCACATTGTTCGACGACACGACCTTCTTTACGCCTTGGTGCTGCCTGCTGTTCTCCTCATCGCTGTCACTGTGGTGAAGCTGTCAACAACCTCGGTCACCATGGCCTGTCATGCAGCCGAAGTGCCAAACATAAACGATATCATCCGACGAGCTCTTGTCACCGTCGGCGTTCCCGCTGTTTTAGAACCCCATGGCTTGGCACGCGACGATGGCAAGAGACCGGACAGCATGTCGTTGTTTCCTTGAAAGATGGGTAGGCCTTCAGTGTAGGACGCAACATGCATCGATACTCTTGCACCATCTTCCAAGCTAATCGTGCTGGGCGCTGCCGCTGCGACTGCAGAGAACCTCAAGCGGCAAAAAATAAAAACCCTTGTGGTAACTATATTTTCGATCCGTTTGGGGTTGAAACTCTGGGGTCGTGGGGTCTGAGTGCTCATAGCCTGTTTAAGGGGTTTACATGGCTCAAATTCCAAAAACAGCGTATGTTTAAAGAATTTTGTTGATGAATCCCTTCGTACGTTTTCCGCACAGATATAGATAGGCTTAGATAACGCAAGCATCACGATTTGTATGAAAACCAAGCGTGCCATTTTTTGACTACCTACTATGACGTTACAACTGTCATAAGCACTATTTAGTGATGGGATAACCAAAAATTTCTAGTGTTTACAAAAAGAAACGGAATTCTACCCTATTTTTATCTCTCTCTAGCACTGAAGTTCGCCTTTGTACATACCATTTTTCAACGCCGTCGACACGGCCTGTCATCATAAGACGGCCGGACGGCGATATAGCCCATTACTCACCATCCACAGGTCCGCGCTTGCGGTGGCCGGGAGCCACCAAGTGACCCCCGACGCCCGGGGCGTCTCCCGCGGCGGCTGGGACGTGAGGTTCTTTCCCTCTCACGTCTCGCCACCTCCTACACTAGCATGAGTGCTTCGCAAGAAGGAGGTGACGGCTCCCCATTGTCTCTCGCTCCGGATCATGGCTTGAACCAGGGCAGGACGCGAGAGATCGCCGCCGCCAATCGCCGCTACGAGGAGGCTCTCATCCTTTATCTCTTCCTCGTGATAATTGACGCTCTCGCTCTCGTCGGACATCCAGGAAGAGGCAACCTGGTGTATGCTGTTGGCCAATGACATTGTGCTGGTTGCTAAGAGCGGCCAAGAGGTCCAGAGCATATTGGAGGTGTGGTGGCAAAGACTGGAGTGGAGAATGTTGGTCTGAAATTGAGTAGAACCAAAACGGAATACTTGTTTTGCGATTTCGTCGGTCTCTCCAGTCTAGTGACTATAACTCTTGCCGGAACGCCCATACCGATTTGCTTCGACTTCCGGTACCTCGGACCGCTTGTCCAAGGGGATGGCGGTGTAGACCGGGACGTAACGTACCGGATCAACTCAGGATGGATGAAATGGCGACAGGTCACTACACAGGGACAGGGAACAGCAACTTGCGACCCACGGATGCCTCTCAAGTTATAAATGCTGGGCTGTGAAAAAGATGGATGAAAAACGATTGCACGTAGCGGAGATGAGAATGTGTGCAGAGCTTACTTCAAGAAGGTCTACATGCACCATTAACACCAATTCAATTTCAATAACCGACCAACCGACCTGTTCAAAATATTTGAATTTTATAGACTTTTTACTGGAATTAAGAATTTTATATTTTTTGTGAATGGAAACATTTTGTACTTATCAGAGCGTGGTATCATTAAAACAAAGCTGTATTTTATTTATTCCACTCATCATAAGACAACCAACTTTATTTCTACACGATGTAATACACAATCAAGTTAAATTAGCTGGCGATACCCATCATGCCTGTGAAGTTTCGCTATCAAAATTTGATCTTGTAAACCTATAAGGTGTAAATCCCAATCATAAAGGTCATCATCAGACCTTCAGTATGTGAAATGTAGAAGCACCCGAGCTCAATTAGATAAAAGTTGAAAGCTATGTCATTCTAACTATTTCTGTTACTGAGAACCGATAAGCACTTACCTGGTCATCATCAGACTTTCAGAATGTATCAAGCAGGGGTAGCCGTGCTCAATAAAATAACTGATGAACGCTGACTCATTAGTCAAACTGTATAATTTATCTCAAAATAAATATAAATTATGAAGGTAATCATAATTTATATCAACAAAAGAGGAACAAAATATATTCAGGTCTCTCAGAGCGAATAAATTAGGCAAAAACGATGACAACAGTGCGAAACATCTGTGTTCTTGCTTAATCTTTATTGTAGTAATGGTCGTTTGCCGGTAGGGGCGCCAAATAAACAAAAACCAGTACAGGGCTCAAATCATCAAGGTCATCGAGCAATGTAATGCCCTTAAGGAAATTTCGAAATGCCTAGTTGACGCTTCCCTTGACCCAAGGGCTGGCTTTTACTTTGGCCTGAGGCTAAGTGTTGCCATACAACGTGGCAACGCCGCCAGTCTCTTAGGCACATTACCAGCTGACAGCGTTAAGGAGATTTTTGATGCCCTTTTATAGTTTGTTGTTAGTTTATTTATATTAGGTTATTTAATAGTTTTTAATTAATAATGTAACATTATTATTTTTTTGTGTTAATTAACAAAAAAAAAAAACTTTCTTTACGGTAATAAATATTTTTGCACCACAGACGAGCTTCAGAGGGAACAGGGCCTGTGAGGAATTTGAAAAATAGGTATTTGAATAAACTATTGCCGTCGCGCTGCGTCAAGCCTGCACCCGTAGAGTGGGCAGGGACAGCTAAAGCTCAGACCGAATATATCACAAAAAATTTGACGAGATCGACGTTTCGTGTTCCCCTTTTTACTCCACGAAAACAGAGCCGAATGAACAAATTATTTACAATAATATTTTAAGAAAGAGTATGTCTAGGTTACTATTAATTTCTTTTATGTTAAAAACTTTTCAAGGTTATCTGGTAGTCCTCTAATCACGGCCGTAAAATGGCGCATTTTTTGTCATTTTTGGAGGTCATATTTTCTTTACTTATTAGTTGGTGAAAAAAAGATAATGACAGGGACGAAATGATTGCTCTAGACTTCTAGAGGTATTATTCAGGAAGAAAAATAGTGGAATGCATTTGTATGGAGAATCACTGCCCCTGTTCCCTCTTAAATGGATATTTTAATATTTCCCAAAGCTTACATACACAACGGACTTGCTACGTATGACTGACTGATATATCAACGCACAGCCCAAACCGCTGGTCCTAGAGACATAAAATTTGGACAGTGTACTCTTTGTGAAGAATAGGTATCCACTAAGAAAGGGTTTTTGGAAATTCCACCCCTAAGAGGGTGAAATGGGGTGTTCAATTTTCTGTGAAACTTTTTGTTCTCCGAGTCGGTTGACTTGAAAATCTGTGTACATACTCTTCAGTTAAAATTATGAGATACGTGTATAACAGTTTTCCAAAATCATCCCCCCATTTTAAAATTCAATGTCCTGACTGGCTGACTGCTATATCAACGCATATCCCAAACATAAGCTAGTTAAATATAAACAGCCACCGCTTTTTGTACGAACCTCAGACCGTAGTCGAATCGGATATCTTTGATCTGAAATAAGGGTTTCTAGCGAAAGTTAAAAATAAAGTGCAGTTTACTCGAAAATAAGAACGCAATAACGATGCCCTTCGGATATGTAAAGATACCAAGAAAAGTCGCTATAGGTCATCCATGCTCTCGACAGCCATTCCGACTTTTTGTAAGGCCATTGTGTTCTAGTTTCAAGATTTAACAAAATAATTATGTTATAGTACCTACTTCGTAAAGTAAAGTGACCTATTTATATTGTACTCTAAGCTACTGACAATACCATATACAGGGTGGAAGACACACCGACGCACAAACGCTTACTACCACGTATTCAGCATCATTCTGAATCTGGCTTTTTTTTTAATCTGCTTTTGCCTACAAAAGTGCATTCATATCCCGATGGGACGGCAATCCCACACCTTCGGGGAGTACTTACAAACTCCGAGCTGTAACTTTGAAATTCCTAATGGAAAACCAATTAGCAGTTTTGCGCGAACCGAGAATTGAACCCTGGAGTTCAGGACCTCCAGGCTCGGCAGTCGTGTTTGCGACCACGTGACCAACAGCAGTTACAATACCATAGTTACGCCAAGAACAACACATATTTTAGCGTAGGTATTAAATGAGTACAATGCACTTTATTGTATTACATTTTATAGAATTACAATTCCAAGAATCTGATAATCAAACACAAACAAAAGGAAAATGTATGTATCAAGGAAATTAAACTGTAATATTCCAGCATTTCTGTTCCAAGAATAGACCTTGTGAATGTGATGATCAAACGAGGGGATTATGCAACATTGCATTTTCCATTTATCTACGTCAAACAATTTTCATTCCGGGAAGTTGACATATTTCAACAGTAAACTGATTCGTGGAATCAGCAAATCAAATTACGTTAAAATCAAAGAGGAATCGTTGGAATAATATTTCTAGAATATGTGGTTTAATTGCTGGGTTATTTTTCATTAATGAAATAAAATTGAAGTGTCTGTTTGTGTTTTCAAAATAACAGCTTATAAAGGTTGATTTCCACCAAACGGCTCGCATCACATCGGATCGGAGCGGATTTTACAATCTTTAAAAAGTTATCATGCTGCCCAGGATAGATATGTTCAAAACTACTTTTTTTTTACCCACAGTATACTGGTTTACAACGAAAGTTTCGTGCCCACTGGTCGAGGCCGAAAAAGTTTGAGTGCTTTTCCTGAACGTTGGTATGAAGGGTTCTTTGGACGCTCCAAAGCCGAAATCATAAGTGCATACTACCATTTTATTATTTAACATGGAGACGAAAAAAAATATCATATAGTCGGTTTGTTTGTTTGAAAAATTGTTCATCACAGAACAAAAATTGGACAATTTTTTCGTTCTTAATTTACGTTGTGAATTCAAATGACATCAACGGCGACAAGATTGTGGTAAAATATTTCGTACCAGGCCACATCTTTATATCGGCTTACAGTTTCCACCACAGGGTGTTAGTAGGTAGTTGTCGATGAAACGCATGAAAACAAAATTTATGATTTTGCAGATTTTTAGAGGCAGTTAGTACTGCAGGAAAAGACCTAAAGAAATTTCTACAAGATTTTTATGACTGGGAAGATTACACGACACAGTATAATCTCGAATTAAACCGCGTCCATATTTTTGTGGTTTCCGGTCATTAGTACGGACATAAAATGAATTGGAAAGCGCGCCAGTGTGCAGTGGTGACATCACGCGACTTACTAACCAGTCTACCCACCACACGGTGTGCTTCTACAGAGCCCTGATGTCCAGCTCGAGGAGAGGGCGACAGTCAATATCTGATCGCGGCGGAATTGAGACGTCTTGGAACTGTACCCGATTCATTGTGCCCCGTGTTATTGTGTTAAGTTGTAATCTCAAGTCATTCGTTAGTTTTGCTAGAAACCGTGTATCTCAACCAGTATTTTCATAGCACGAAACCCATCGTCTGCCCACATGACGTACGAGCCTAACGGAATAAATCCTGACATATCCGACATATTAATGAAATGGTCGAAGTAGAAGTCAATAGAAGTAATTTTGATTTGACAAAAAGAACTGGGTTCAATAAAGATACTATCACTGCGAGCATAATCGAAAAAGAAATTTTGAAAACTGAAGTTTTGCCACCACCGAAGAAGAAAATTGAAACGGAAGGCATTTCTAAAAACAAAAAGAAAATATTTTGATTTTTTTTCAAAATATGAATTCCTCAAAACAACGTTCTTTTTTGAGAAAACTCCCTAATTTTGACTAGATTAATTCATAGAATCCGTTTTTTCTTCAAATATTTTTTTTATGCCATTATGAATAATAAAAGACTTAAAGACTTTATAAATATACTATAAAGTAGTATAATAATTTGTCTTTTTCCTTTAAAACAATAAATATTTTATTCGACAGAAAATTCATATTTTTTGTATGCAGACATGTAGTAGAAGAGCTAACGAAAAAGCTGTAACTCAAATTTTAATTTTATAATTACTAATCGGTGTAGCAGTATATCATGAAAAAGGTATATCCACATACATACAGGGTGTAAACAGACCCTTCACATAGCCGTCAACCAAGCATTCCGTACATCAAACTAAGTAACTTTCTGCAAAAATTATTGCTGGGAATCGACTTTTTTTTTGGAGTGCAAAAATACTTTTGGTGTCAAACAAGCTAGCGGTCAGCCTGCGGGGTAATTGCATAATGCTTTTACAATGGTAATGCCATTATTTTTGAAAGACCAACAATATTCATTACGTTCTTAACGTTTTTTTTTTTTGAGCACATGTATTTTTCAAACATAGCATAGCATAGCATAATCAGCCTGTTAATGATCCCACTGCTGGGACGCAGGCCTCCTCTCTATGAGAGGAAATGGGTAATAACCCACCACGCGGGCCCAGTGCGTGTTGGTAGATGTCACATTTCTTCGAATTTTTGGTTATAGGACATGCCGGTTTCCTCACGATGTTTTCTTTCACCGTTTTGAGAGCAGTGGTGATGAAATAACTTACAAAAAGTAATGCGCCTGGCTGGGTTCGAACCCACGACTTACTGCTCGTAAGTCGGGGTCTCCACTACTGGGCCACCGCTGCTGTCACTGAGCCACCGCTGCTCTCACTGGGCCACCGCTGCTCTCCTTTTTCGGTACGACTCGTTGGAAAGCACTCAAAGGCACATTGTGCTGATGGATGGATTAAATAGTACGGGGGCCGTGGAGGTGTGTAAAGTAAAAATATTACATTAAAAACATGTATTTAAAAAAAACCTAGAAACTTTGACCCCCAATATCTCCGTAACTAGAAGGTTCCCAGGTATGGTCTAGAACAAAAAAATTATCGCAAAGACGGGGAGAACAAGTGCCTTTCGTATATGTTAAGGGTCTATTTACACCCTTTATTTGATATATTAACTATTGTGGTAACAAATAGATTCAATATAATATATAAATTCTATATAATAAGCAAAAAAGTCAAAATATAAAGTAAAAAATAACTATTTTTACATAACTTCAATTATATCGAAACTAGTTTTCATTGAGATACCGCTTTTCCGCTTAGTTAGACAGCACACGTTTGTGATAGGCCGAAACCGCCCACGAACAGTGTCATTATTTAATTTTAGTGCATTGATGCAATTAGTAGGTTGCTCTATACTCGAATATCATATTTCATAACTGATTTATTGTTTTTGTTGAACAATTTTTCTGAATTCAATTATCATTGATACAATAACAACTAATTAGATCTCTATTTCTATATCAACATGGCAATGTGGATCTATACTACAATATTTTACGCTCCCGACTATTTCGCTAATTAATATCATTACAGATATAAGAAATAAATTCTAAATGGAGCTGCTACCGGATGTTTTCTCATACGGTCTAAAAAACAATAATGGTGTGTTGTGTGCGTGAAGAAGAACCCGTAGTAGTCCAAGAGCCTGCGACGGTCAGACCTGTGTTATTTTATAAAACCTGAAAGTTTCTCAGTGTATATCCCTAACACAGGTATGAACGTTCTCGGACTGTGAAGTTTGGACCACGGTTGCTTTGAAAGGTAACAGGTAGCAAATGTGTATAAAATTGCTCCTGAAATTCGTTAAACTATAATGTTCAGTTTTTATATATTTTATTTGGATCACTATTATAAACCACCTTGTCCATTGTCAGACACTTGGTACAGTTGCAACCCCCTGTCAGACACCCTTAAATTTAGTATTATCATGCAATTGAGTATTTATCATGTATTAACTTGAAATACACAGGCTGGTAGATTAAAGGTACTTTGATAAATATAATTTAGTTTTTGAAATGTAGGAATTATTTCTATTCTACCCTCAAGCAGTGTAAAATGGCCACGTTAACCGAATCATTTCTCGAATCGTACAACGGTTACACGTATTAACTGAATCATACTCCTCTTAATTCATATCAATTTTCTATGAATATAAACATACACACATAAATACACTGGAAACATACTGTTTTTGTCTACATATTTAAATTGTTACTTTGTAGATAAACTAATTTTAAAATCTTCTAGCTTGAGAGGTAAAACATAACGCAGGAAGTCTTTGAGTCCGGCCACGTGCGAGTCGGGCTTGCAGGCGAAGAACCGTTCACCTCCTTGAAAACACGTTTCTGGTATGGGAACAATTGGAGACTCCTTTCAATTCTTTACTTTATTTTGCTTTAATATTTGCTGTTGTAGTGGTCATACTGTAATAGACACACTCTGTGAAAAGTTTTCTTACTATGGTTCAAAAGATATAGCCCTGTGACAGACGGACAGACCGAGAAACGGGTGGACGGAAGTTAATGTAAATATTATTGATATTTTGTTTTTTTTATGTAATTTTAACATTTTAACTAACCATGTTTCCAACATTTGATGTTCTGGTAAATTATCCACAACACACAGCATTCATTCATGCCGCTGGCACTATTATTTTAAGAGTAATTTTAGACTTTCGTACTGATCCGTATACTTTGTCCGCGAGTGTAGTATTATGAAACACACATACAATAAATAGCTAATGATTAAATAGGTCTTGAAATCATAATTGCACGCACGGATCAGCGTTTTCGAGTATCTCGATCTCATTCTGTCACGTAAAGGCGTGACTCGTTGGAGCGAGAAGTCCGGTCGCAAGCATCCGCATTCATTCACAATGGATCTTTAGGAAGCACTCCAGCGTGCGATTGGACCTCTCACTTTAGTGACTTGCAATTTGCAATTCTAAGTGGCAGAAGGGACAAAGATGCAAGAAAATGCTGATCAATGCGTTTAAACGTGATTTAACCCTAAGTCGAACAATTATATCAGTTAATGGACCACCTCCTGAGTTGATGAAAATTATTTGTGCGCATTTTACGTTAACTACTTTGAATTGTTGCATATTAATCTGGTTTCAAATTGTTGATTTCTTCTTCAATTTTGGATTTCAAGTCATGCAAGGTTTGTAGTGTGTTGGTAAACGCGAGATTTCAAAAGCCCCAAGGTTTTTAAGGTATCCCGAAGTTTCGACACCTTTGCAGGAGCCGTGGTAAAAGTTGTTTAATTTCAATGAACAGTACGCGCGAAAATTTAAAATCTGCATATTGTTTGTAGGTACTTTTCATAATTATAACAAGTATATTGTCACATTGCCTTTATTCTTTTTAATAAACAACAACTGAATCAGCGAAGCTTTATATGAAATGTCGTTTTTTTTTCTAAGTTACATGAAATCCTAGAACATCCTTTAACAAACAACAGGCGTGCAGACAAGAAAAGTGCTGTTGTTGGAGAAATAATTAAAAATTGTGGTTTGTTTGTATAGTGTCAGAGGGCTGACTAGAGCTTTGAGATGCAACGTTAGAAAAAGTATTCGATTTTGAGAAAACATCGATGTTTCTAACCGATGCATCGGAAAATATCGTGTCCGCCAGGATGAACGGTCACTTAACGTTGAATTTATGCCCAAGAATTGCTTCCCTATTGCTTCTATTTGCTTCCTATGCTCAAACAAGTGCTTCCATCTTATTCTAGTAGAAAAAAAGAATGCATTTTAAGGGTGACCGTTCATTCTGATATTAGGACGACCGCTCACCGAGTCGTAGTGACCGACGACGAACGACGATAGGCACTGATTTTTAATAACATAATACTTAGCTGTAGGCAACCGGTACAATACGATAGATTTATCGCCTATTCAAGCATAACTGCAATGTTAAATAAGAGTTTTGCTTTATTTTTTTTGGCAGGCACTAGAATATTGATGAACAACACTTGTCGATATCTTTATTTTCGTAATAGTTTTAGTTCTATCGTTGTAAAACATTGAGAGAAGCAAACGGGAAGTAATTAATGGCCACCGTGAATTTCAATAATTATTTTAAAGGTGTTTATTACATTTTGTATGCATTTTTGTCACTAAATACGATAAGCACTTATTTTTAATAACATAATACTTTAACTGTAGGCCACTGATACAATACGATAGATTTATCGCCTACTCAAGCATAACTGCAATGTTAAATAAGAGTTTTGCTATATTTTTTTTGTCAGGCACAAAAATATTGATAAACAACACTTTTGTTGATATCTTTATTGCCATGATAGTTACAATATAATAGCTGTAAAACATTGAGAGAAGCAAACG
The DNA here is from genome assembly GCA_963576755.1 of Noctua janthina. NCBI lineage: Eukaryota > Metazoa > Arthropoda > Insecta > Lepidoptera > Noctuidae > Noctua > Noctua janthina. The sequence goes on along the minus strand of OY755050.1, from coordinate 12,294,924 downwards.
GGAAATGCGGGAAACGGTTAATGGCCACTGTGAATTTCAATAATTCTATTTACCACGGACACCGGTGACCGGCCGTCATGACATCAGAATGAACGGTGACCGTTAAAATATGTTATTTTTTTCTTCTAGAATACGATGGAAGCAATTGTTTGAGAATAGACAGCAACAGGGAAGCAATTTTTGGGCATAAATTAAATGTTAAATACGCCTAGTGTCCGTTCATCCTGACGGACACAAAATATTGATGCATAGCCTCGATCCATTGCATCGAAAAAAAAAAACATTTGTATTTTCTAAGTGGACACCCCTATTTTAAAGTCCAGATGACAGGCTACATTACTAGTACATTATATGATCGGATGCCACATCTAAAAAGCAGAGGTCGCTATACATTTTTATTGCTAACTTATCGAGTAAGATTCAAACGAAAGAAGATAACTTGCTGAGTTCATTAATGTAGTTCAGTACAATATTAAAAAAATATATATATATCTTCTTTATAATTTTATACTCATCACTAATCTGACGAGTTTTGCTTACTGACTGAATTAGAACCTGTATGGACATAATAGGTAGTGTAAATAAATTGGTAAGTATCCTTATTTAGGAATTTATAATACATATTATCTGCGATCAAGAACAGAGATCCTATTGTAAAACTAAAAATGCGTCTCGGTCAACTTCGCTTTCCGAACTACTTTATCAATTGACGAACAATATCTTGCACTTTGATATTATAACTTATTGTCGTAGGTTACGGCTCAACAATTGAATAACAATATGCTTCCCGTTCAGCTCCGACTATCTGAAATTGCACACGAGTAGGTAATAATGCTTTAAGACTGCACGCATGATGGGTGTCACGTTCAAAAACGTCTAATATTTGAAAAATCTGTAAAGTTTATATTTTGAAAGTACATCACAGAAAGCTAGAAACTATAATTGGCTACAAACATTCCTACAACTATGAATAGTGACGGCAGCCGTAGCAAAAACTGTTGGAGTGCGAGTGACGCCGCACACGACAACTTTTATTTTTTTGGTCAGAATCCTATCCATCCACTTGATTAAAAATCTCACAGAAACAAGTTAATAAAAAAGAGAGAAACGTCATATCTCGTGCGCGCTGCAAACAAACTGGAATATATGGAAAAAAGGTGAAATAGAAAAGTTAATTTCCTTTACGTTTCAGTTACAGTACACTCACGGGCCTAACTAACCGCCGCCCTTAGTCAGTCAATAAAAACAAAAATGTTAAAAGTGTTAATTAAATTGATCATTAATCCCTAAAAATATTTTTCAAATTTAAAAAAAAATTACAAGTATTACAATTAAAATCCAGCGATTTATCATTCAACATTAGCAATAATAATACAAATCTTTATCTATTTCGTTTAGATTGTAGAGTTTCAACGTCTTACACATATTTGCACTATCAAAAAGAAATCCTGGGCGATTCTACAAAAGTTGGGCCAAATTTCATATTAGAAAGCATTAAGATTACCAAAAACAAGCTGTTGTAAATGTGTGTTGCACCTGTACATCGTGTCTTCAAAGCCACTGACACAGTTTTACATTACGATAGTAAAAATGAACATGCAACATTTAAGACGTTTATTGTTGGTTTTTCTTCATGAATTCTTTCTTTTCCCCGGTATAACCGTGTTTTAATCTGAAATAAGTAAAAAAAAAATTTACCAACAACAATGTTTGATTCTCTAAAGAAAAAATCAGTAATACGTCAAAAACCTGACACGGAACTGACGCCACGGAATTGATGAATCGGACACAATTATGAAGTTATAAATACAAAGTCATGTGTTTCAATTACCAGGATGCCACATTTTAATAAACCACATTTACCCTTATATAATTCACAACGAAATATACTAACTACCAGTGGCGAAGGTTCCATACAACCCGATTCCTGCCGGCTTCTCTTTGAAAAATGGCACAGTCAGTATTCTATAGCCAATAATATTCTATACAGTAAAGATATGTACTTGGGTCTTACAAAACTTGACCCTTCGCTACTGCTAACTACGTAATACTACGTAAGAAAACAACTACTTACCATAGGACTGATTTTTGCCTGGCACTACTTACGCACGTAATTCTGCATCCATACATTCAGTCATACAGTTTACTCATCTAGGCAGAAGCATTATAAAAAATGGGAATGACCCGTAAACACCGAAATCAATTTGTTTTATTCACCGAACAAACAGATGAAGACTTTATTGCCTCCATAGATCCATTGTTTTTGAAGTAGCGAGGATAGAGGCTCTCATCCTGAAGCAGCTACTTTATTACTTGCCTATATTTAACAAGAATCGACTTTCGAGTTTTTCTCAGAAACAATTATTACTTGTTACAATTTTAGACGAGCCCTTTTTGGAAACACTTGCGCCCATATCGAAGAGTAATAAATAGTATAATTGTCTTAGTAAAGTTCGTAGAAAAGATGTGCGACTTTTTTTTTAAATCGCGGTATCTCTTAAATGCAGATTATTTCTGTGAAACCACGATCGTAGAAAACAAAATATATGAATTGTGACGACCGCAGTATTTAAGCTTTTTACTTCGGATGGGAAATCATCAAATGACCCCCCCGGAGTGTCAGACTTCTATTGACTAAAACCCATCCATGTTCCTTCTTTGCTCTTTGTGTTCCAGGACTGTGATATCACTTTCGAACAGTCCCGCAGCCCCGGCAGGCATCGGCCCTTGCGGACCTCTTCCTAGTTGCTGTCTCTTTGAGGCGCGCATGGAACACGAACGCGCCGTTGACACGGCCTGTCGTCGTTAGACTGCCGGGCGGCGAGCTAGCCCAAAGTATTTATACTTAGGTAAGCATTAGATTAATATAAACATTGTCAGGTACTGTCGCCCGAATAAACAGTCGATCGCTAACCACCGCCTTTTACTGACGTCTCATGGGCGACGCGTAAGGATCTATGTTTTTTTTTTGTAACTATATTGTGCGTAGAGAAAACTAAACTGAAATAAAACTTATGGTAAGCTAGTAAAACTTGTGACGGATCATTTGGAGGCGCAACATTCAGAGACCGCGGATCGTCAGTTACCACATGTTCAGGTGGCGAAGGCAACAAACCGGCGAGTCCCTCGCGGAGTATTAGCAAGCACTAAAACTTTTCGTGACGAAGTATAATTTCGGCAAATGCTATTCACGTTCAAGCCTAGAAGAAAACACAGTTAGTGTCGGGTTTATCAAACAAATGAGGTGATGCGGTCTAGGATCTTTGCGGAAAAGAAAATCTAATACAAGGAGGTAGTGGAGCTAGCTCTGGTTCTAGAAGCGGCAAAGACGCATGTTGAGGTGAGCGGCAGCACCACTGTGGCAGTGACAAAGTGGCGGCCCGACATAAGTGACGATATGTACAAACAGATGTTTTCACATTAAAAACTTTTCGCGGACAATTTATTATTACTTGGGCTCATATATTGAGTCATTAGGTTACATTTTAGTAGATGTCTGTTAGGTTTAATAAAAGTGAAATTAAGACATCTTTACGTTGTTAAGGGTGGCGCACGATTCTTACTGGGACGGATGCGCATTCTTAAAAATAACTTATATTACTTTCCATAAAATAGTCGATGGTGAAGTAATTGAAAGAAGAAAGAAAGAAAAAATATTTATAAGTCGCAGGGACATGACGTGCATACAAACAAAATAACTTAACAATAATCATACAATAACTCATAGTAATCGCGGTATTTGCGAAATGAACTCTTTGGGATAAAGTCAAATCTTGTAAATAATCTATCTATCTACAGCTGACAGATAACGAACCGGTTTACGTGCTAGACCTATACCGCTGGCACTTCGCGCACAAGTTAAAAGGGAATTACAACGCTTAGAAGCAGATGGCACCATCTACCGCGTAGATTAAGCAAATACACATTCAGTCAAAAAAGTATCGGGAATGGATGGTTTGTTTATGGTTCCAAATTCATTTTTTTGTTAGATTGGCACAACTGTTTACCATTTTGGCGCAGAGTTTAAGTAGCATCTGTTATTTAGATTAAATACAGTGCTGTTAGTTAGATCATATTTAGCGTGTATTGCGAATTTTAGAATGGACAAATAAATCGAACAAAGAGTTTCTCTTAAATATTACATCGCCAATGGAATTTCGTGTTCGGAGTCCCTGAAAATGTTACAGAGGGCTTACAGTGAACTGTGCAACTGAATTTAACATCGCAAAATTGAAGGAAATAGTGACTGAAAATCCTCATTCAAGTTTGAGGGAGATAGCCGCTGAACTTTCTGTGTCTCACGAGTCGATTCGTACAATTTTAAATAATCACTTGGGTATGAAAAATGTTGCCGCTCGGCCAGTCCTAAAAGACCTGAATTTTCTCCAAAACTAAATCGCATCAGAGTTGCTGAAGACACGCTAGGACGAGTCAAATCCGACCCAACATTCATGAAACGCATTGTTACTGGTGACGACACGTGGGTTTACGAGTTTGACATGTAAAGTAGTCAACACGCTTCAGAGTGGCACCTTCCAATTGAACCGATATCGACAAAACCACGCCAAAGTCGATCAAAAGTCAAAGTCATGTTGACAGTTTTCTTTGACTATCGCGGTGTTGTGCTCTCGGAATTCTTGCTGGAAGGTCAAACAGTAAATAAGGAATATTATTTGAGCGTTATGTGGCGTTTAAGAGACCAAATTCGACGAAAAAGGCCAGATTTGTGGAAAGTAAATTTTTGGATTTTGCACCACGATAAGGAACTTGTTCTCCCCGTCTTTGCGATAATTTTATTTTGTTTTAGACCATACCTGGAAACCTTCTAGTTACGGAGATATTGGAGGTCAAAGTTTCAACTTTTTCACAAGTTTTAAAAAAAAAACCTGTCTTTAAGTAAGTGTTCTCTTTGGGTAGCCATCGGCACGGAGCTGCGAAACAAGGTTTCGTGGTAGGCCAGGGGTGTGTCATTTACAAATTCAAAATTGAATTACCTTAACAATATGCCTTACAAAAGCTACAGTTGTTAAAAAGACTGACTTCGTAAGTGGGCGGTTTCTCAAAAAAGTTGTACATTTGCGAATTAGGGGTGTCCTAGACTTCAACTATTTTTTTTTTTTTTTTTGTATGTACTTTACTCAAATAAACTGCATGTTTATTCAATCTTTAGATATTTAAGTTACAATAATAAAATATTATTCAGCCCAACTACCACTGATATTAAAATATTGTAAAACTATCAACAAAAAAAGTGTAAAATGTTCATGTTCCACCTTCATTTTGAAACTTTCAAGTGTCAGAAAAGATTAAATAAATTTAATGTCGTTACTGTTATAGGCTCGGTAGACCTATATTGAAATACACACATATAATTAAGAGCTGCTTTTTTCGAATTTTGGCTTGAAACAGCTCAAAATATTATATTTACTGGTGTCCCAGGAATATGACCGACCGGAATTCCGATAGTAATTCCGGAAGTCCAATAGTCACAGTCAATATTTTGATACTTTGCCTCAATATTTATCTAAAACATTTTTAGTTTTTCATTTTTGGCTACATTTATTTAGTCTGTGGTAAAGCCGCTATTTTGAAACAAACATTGGTATCAACAAAATCAGTGACGAAAGTCGGCGAGTTACGGTGGTGCCGAATTGTAGTTCCAGATAGTAACGGGATTTTATGAGGTATGTAGTAGTTTATAAAGTTATTTACCGTAACACAATCAAAGTTTTGTATATAAATTATTGACAAGTCGAAAGTAGTAATAAAAGACCGATATGAAATCGTCACGTCAGGTTCGTTACGTGTTGTATATCCGGAACCTTTTTGTGACGCACCGGAATTATTAGGCTGGGGCTACTTTCGATGAATACAGTAAATAATCTTCTAAGGGCTGATTTTTCAAGAAGTAAACAGATAACATTTATTTGAAGAACAAAACCACAATATTTACTCCTCCAATAAAAGTTACCTGAGTACTGAAAAATTGACCCACAATCAATTATAAGTGTAAACGATTTGAAGTTTGAGTGTTTGTTAATCCGATAACCTTTGCAAGGGTTAGACCAATTTAGATAACATTTAAAATATATACCTATAGATCGTGTTTGTATGTCATCATAATTATGTTAAGTTTGTTTGATATATTTCAGGGAACATGGCCCACACTGCAGCAGAAAGAGCTAAACAATACCGAGAGAAACTAAAACAAAACCCCCCAAAGGGAAGGCAAAATATTAGTTTTTTTGGAATAGAAATAAATACTAAAAATGATTAAAAAGTAACAAAATACACATATAGAAGTTGTGTTCAAAATATGTAAATTATGTATCACAAAATCAAGTAACAAAAAGTTTTAGTAATAACCTGTTTTCACTTTAGATTATTAATTAAAGACTTAAAATAGAAATGTTCGACCAAGTAGACTTTGCTTAATACTTTCCAGTTTATCACTTAGAATTCCAGATAGTCAGTGTCTCATATTTTTACCAAGACAAAAACGAGTCCTATTTAAAAAATATTTCGTTATTTGATAATATTTATGTAGTAGTACTTGACCATATATTTGCTTTTTGTTTTATTTGTAAGCTCATTACGTGAAATTTCATTTTAAGTATTAGAAATGTAATCTTCTTATGGTCAAAATGTCCTATTGTGACGATCGCGAAACAAAAATGATTGCCAAGCAATGATTCCAGTGATTTTTTCAGTTGTAAATGTTGTTTTTCATAGATTTGATAGTTATCTAATAAATATTAAAAACAATTTAACACAATTCATATTTTTTATTTACTTGTTTCCTGTGTGACGAACCGGATCATTATTCTGTGAACTCTTTGATAAAAATTTAGATTGCCACGTTGTTTTTGATAATACTGATGTATTTATAAGTATATTTTATTAAATGAGATAAGAAATTACAGCAAAATTTCTGTATCACAAAAAATTGTTCCGTTTCGTCACGTGTACATTTGTTTTGAAAAACGGCCAAGTTGGTATCATACAAAGTCAATGTTGGGGACAGGGTAGAATGGCAGCGTCATGGAGATCAGATCATCAAGATAAATAGTAACAAAAAGATGCTCTGTATCCCGAATGAGCAGTCTAGCAGTAGACGGGGAAAAACAGATTCCTAATTCAGAATGTATGTTCAATAAGGGACCCAACGATGATTTGTTTGAAGATGCATCAGGCTGTTTGAGAGGTGGCGAATGCGCCGGCAGAATCGGCATGCGGAATACGGCAACAGAGGCTTGGTCAGAGAAGCCTTCGCCTATACTAGAGCCGACACCGCCTGGTGTAACTATCTGCTTGAGTGCTGCGTGCTAAATCGGGCTAAACGTTTTATTGATTTGGGCGCGAATAGCACTCGGCCCGCGACTTTGTCTGCGTGGATTTCGTACTTGTCCTTAAAAACTTGTACCAACCTACTTACACCCTTTTAAGGGGTTGTTTTGGAAAATGTATTATTACGATCTTTATTATTTGTCTAAAGAAGTTCTTGTGACATGTTTCAACTTTCTAAACCTAACGAATAAGATCTTCCACACTTCTGTACTCTTGACTGTAGTCTTGATTACACCCCGATAGGGATTGATTGTTGAATAATATGCAGTTTAAGAAAAACTAAAAATAACATGCTATAGAGGTATATTTCCAAGGGTTCCACTATCTCCTGGCTCCAGCATCAGACCCTTCGCAAGACGTGCAATCATAATATATTGGCCTCGTCAAAACGAATCATATAAGCCGAAATTTCAGGTTTACTAGTAGCTGTTGAAGAGTTTCGCTATCAGCTCCAAGCGCACGTTAAGATTCTTCCAAACAAACTTTAACACCCTCTAAATCACCATGGGGTAGTTTTAAAAACAAATAATGTCTAACTTTTTCATTTACTTATTCGTGTATTTGTGCCCAGTTTCAAGTTTATAAACTCAAGGAATACACATACAAGATTTTATTTATTATTTATTTTTATTTTATACTATTCAGGAAACGTACAGCTTATCGATATTCTTAAACAATACGAATTTTAAGGCCATTTACAAGTTTTCACGGATAAACACTAGAAACACTCAAAACAAAACAGACACCAAAAAAAACAACGTACAAAATATGTACTATAACATAAATTAGTAATAACAAAATAAGACGATCTACAAACTACAAATCATTCAGACGCGAACAATTATTTTTCCGTAAAAAAGCTTTTCGCCAACAAATGCTTAAGCCGAGAAACACTGGTATTGAAAATTTTCAATTCATGTTCACTAGGCAGTTTATTAAAACATCTGCTCGCACGGATTAGAAACGAATTCTAATCGAATATACAGGGTTGAATTTTTCATCCCTTTTTTTTTTTTTCGGATCGGAAGTCGTCAAATGACCCCCCCAGTCTGGGCGGAGCGGAAGGGAGTGTCAGACTTGTACTGACTAAAACCCATCCATGTTCCTTCTTTGCCCTTTGTGTTCCAGGGCCACGGTATCTCTTTCGAACAGTCCCGCAGCCCTGGCAGGCATCGGCCCATGCGGACCCCTACTTATTTGCTGACATCTCTTTGAGGCGCACGTGGAACACGAACGCGCCGTCGACACGCCCTGTCGAATTTTTCAACCTCACCTGGAGGGAAAGTACTCTAAATACTGGAGATAGCAAATTTTACTCAAAGAAAACATTCCTTTATTTTTAAAAAGAAACAAATCGCGTACAAAATTTTTCGAAAATTTGCTTGCTACACTCGAGAATCGAAACGACTAAAATTCGAAAAATAAACACCCTGTACTTTTATGGCATCAATCGATACGGTCAATCATAAGAATCAAATCTCTCTAACAAAAATTATAATTTAAAAAATCATTTAATCGAAACTTATAAATTTAATGCGATTAAATAAAGCAGGAAAAGGAAATTCAAAGATATTTAGGAAAGAAAGCCATAATATACGACGACATAGAAAGGTATTTATTTAGTATCTACACTTCATTATAGTGAAAAATAAACACTTATCTTGAAAATTCTGTATTTAGTATCCAATACCTTGGACGAACAAAAACACCCCAACAAATCACCTCACTTTTGTGGGTAGACTAAAATGGCTGACTTTAAATTAAATTGACACTTGACAATTGTTGCTATACGGTGGTGCTACCCTACAAAGAAGTTCTAATGTGGTTATCACTAAACTACGAAAGCTACCGTGTAACACATGACTTGTAACACACTAGAAGATTTTAACGGTTATTTTTAAATGTAATCAATTGTAATATTTTTTTTTTTATATAAAAAGAAATAACATTAACAGCGTAATAAAAAAAACTTTTTTGCAAAAAATAAAAACCGATTTCAAAAACAAAAAAAAAAGTGATAAATAACATTTATTTTGTTTGTTTGATTTAGTTTTTTTGTCACCGACTTCTGAAGCTAAAGTTAGTTTTCCATTTTTAGTTGTAATATCCTTTTCAAATATTTGCTATGCATTTATTTAACATTTTTAACAATACATTTTATAGTCGTAGGCTTATCCCCAATAAAATGGGACTTAACGTACCTAACTGTGGAAATGTGGGTGTACTGTACACATCTGCGTACCCCCTCAGAGCATACAGGCGTGATGTTATGTTATGATGTTGTGTAAACAATAAAAATCCAACCGAGTGCAGCAATCACGACAGATTTGCTGTCTATTATTTAAGAGTTCCGTTCCATATCTCCAAAGTCTATGATGAGATCATGACAATATTTCTATGGGACCAATTTGGGAGTATACTCTTTCAAACTAAAAAATAATTTTCCAATTCGGTTCAGGCGTCTTCGAGTAATCGGTGAACATACCCAAAAAAGAATCCGACAAGTAGAGAACTTCTCCTCTTCTGAAGTCTGTTAATAAATAAATTTTGGTATAAATCAAGATTGAATAATATGTGCTACAACTAGCTTCCAGTCGCGAAAAAATATGCGACTACTTCTAATTGACAGAAAATGTGGGTGTACACTGTACCCTGATATACTGAATACATCTGCATAACCCTTTCGAGTGCACAGGCGTGAAGTTATTTTGTGTGATTGCGTAAACAATGCATATTTATGCAATAGCAACAAACGCGGTTGATTTGCTGACATTTTTAGAAGAGTTTCGTTGTCTGTCTCCGAAACTCATTGTCAGATCATATTAAATTTTTAGTTTTTGTTCGAAAGGGTTTTACTCCGAAATGGTCCCACCATTTCGGAGTAAAACCCTTTTGAACAAAAACTGAATTTTGCAAATCCGTCTATATATGACGGAGTTATGCCCGAACATACATAAATATATGTATACAAACATCCGAATTACTAACCTCTTCCTTTTTGAAGTCGGTTAAAAACATTGTAGACGGACGGCGCTCGGAAATTTAAGTTTTGTATGGTGCAACAAAAATATCACAACTTTTATGAACAATTTTTTTGTGTATATTGAAGATTTGTGTATTTTATTTACACCCAACTCTTAGTGATGTTTTAAACTTAATGCAAAAAATATAATTGTTTAATAAATATTTTAAAAACATATTAATATTTAGGGGAAAACAGGAGACCACGATTTTTTTTTCAAGTACATATTCTTTTAGCCCCACCCTATGTTAATCTTTAGTTGTAAACATCTTTTTTGGTGTGGAGAAAAGTGACGAACTAAGTACTTATGCTTAGGTAAGCATTTGGTGCTACTGTGTAGATATGTCAGTAAGCGTTAAAAAGATTAATCAATAACACGTTTGAGTAAAAAAAATAACCTTAAAAGTTAACAAAATGTCGGAGAAGGATTTCAACACAAGTGTTCATTTTGTTATTTTTAAAGTTAAAATAAAAATGGAGCTATTTATATTTCAATAAGATTCACAATTCTATGCATAACACTCGAAACACTCTAAATCGTTAGGTACTACGTATCTATGAATACTGTTTTATGCCGTTTAAGTAAACAAAATGAATGCTCGTTCGAATTGAAGATCATATTCGTTGTTTATAGACTGAAGTTTTAACACACAACATATTCAGGGTGGCGAGGACAATACGACAATAAATTAAACTGTGTATACTTCATGACGTACCCAGTCCGCATACAAAAATTTAATCGAATATATATAGTAGTTTAGTCACTGGACATTATTTTAATTTTTCAGCATTTTCTACATGAAGTAGATTAATAGGCTAGCATCGACAGGTAAACGACCCCCACATCGGTATAAACATTAAACACATGTTGCCAACTCGCTACTTCAAAAACCTTTGCCAAATACGTTTCCTAAACATTATTTCCAGACGCGAATCAGGCATTATGCATATATGTATGCAATTGGATGATGAATCTGTGTTTATGGTATTTGGTGACAATGAATGCGACACACCGGATGGTTGGATGGCCACCGCTACTTATACATATCAGAGGCATCGCAGATGCACCGCCAAAGTGATTATTAATAGATCGTACTCGACATCGTCCATACAAATGTTGGTTATCCCGAAATAGGCAACTGAGTCCGGATAATACGGCAAAATAATTTCTTCACCGCCAGTTTCTGAATTTCGGGCTGCTAGGTAAAAAATCGTAATGGAAAAACCCAATAAAACTGCCCAACCTAGGAATTGAACCCGGGATCTCAGCAGACTCGTTTGCGACTACGAGAACAGCCTGTAATGTGGAAGGCTTCATATAACTACGTACGCGACTTTTATCTGTAACGTGTCTTAAAAATGTACACAAAATAGAAACTCGAGTACTTGGCAAGGGTGCATCGTTTCAGAAATTCGCGGCTCCGCTGCTTACAGCTCCACATAAAACCTACAGTTTGATCATATCTGTCCACTTACTTGTCGACGAAACATGCTATCAAGTCGAGGAGTTCGAGCACTAGGCTGTCTATGACTCGAGAGTCCACCACTTTGTTGGACGAGGCCCGGGGTTCCGCTGCGCGTGTGGAAGACGCTGCGGACCCCGGTGATGCCCCATAGGCATCAGCTACTGGCCCCATCTCCTTGCTGCAGCAAGATCCCATGATCTGTTAACAAAGATTAATTTAAAGATAGAGCTCATTTTAAAAGAAAAATAAGGGTGATTTTCCTCTTTTGACTAATTATTGTACTAAATCAACAATTTATTAAAATCTAATCTAATCCACAATACCATAAAATCACGCCCGTACTTAAGCTGAGGCCTATCTAATAGTAGGTACACCCAATGTTTAAGTTATGTCATAAGGAGCGAGCCTTTTGCCATCAACTGGACACAATTCCAGGCTCTGTGGTGCTACTGAGAAATTGCTGAAGGAATAGCAATCTATAACTTTTCCCGATCTGAGAATCGAACCCAGAACCTCTCTCACTTGCGACCACAACACCAATAAGTAGAAAAAAAAACGAAATATCTCGATAATACTGGAAACGTGCCTATTTTCTATAGTTTCACATTAACATAGCTCAAATAATTCTAATTACTGTAGGTAAGTTAGGTACTCACCCGAGCTTAAGTTTCGATTTTATTTATTTTTCCGAAGTTTGCTTTAATAAACTTTATTTAAACTTTCATATTAGGTATTTCATGAAAGTAGGGATTTTTAGTTTTAATTTGAATTAAAAGTCCGAGATTCTGATAACCAAACGAATATGAAATAAGTATGTTTGTGAACGTTCACGAAATGACCGTACGTCGCGTAGGTGTAGCCGTCCGCAGCCGTGAGCGCTACAACCGACACTGTTGCAAGCCTAGACCCCGCGACGGAGGAGGGTGCAATGGAAGGGATGCAGGGGAGGCGCACATTCGACGACGCGACGGCCGAGGCTTGCAGCGAGCTAACTTGAGCATTTGCTAGTGGTAAACAAATGTCAACAATGTGACAGTTGAAATAAAGTTTAGGAAGAATTAAGGAAATTTTCGCCATGTTGATATTTGTTGCAGGGAAAAGCACGCTATTATAGCTTTCGCCAAATTTGCGCCGGCATAAACAGCGGGCGTGCCACGCCGCGTCGCGCGTCCTATAACCGTCGTGTGTGTGTCTACATGCTTCTGTACTGAACTACTGGCACATACTGAAACTGAAACAACTCAATCCCAATAAAAAGTAGATTTTTACTACGAAAAGAATTTTTGAACATGAGGCCTAATATTATTTTAACTTTACGTAACGATTTTCAGCGATCTACGTATGACAGCCAATACCAATGACTTAACTTGATTTAATAGGCCCGGACAGGTCTCGGTCCGTAAAAAGATGGTCTTCTATATAGACACAGCTACGTGTGCGTTAGTTACCCTTAAATTTTAAAATAATTCCATTTTTATTTTTTTAATAAAATTCCACAAAGCCTATAATGGGCAAAAGCTAGGGCTTAAATGCAGTCGGAATGATACCAATGTTAGTTTTGCATATTTCTGCAGGCGCGGAAATAAGTGCGTATTTATTTTTCTCCACAATGTCAATTTTTCTTTTAATGAGTAATAAAGTTACTGAGCAGAGTGATTTCTGATTTCCAAGATTCCTTATTGCATAAAAGGCTTTAGTAATGTAGGTCTAGTTGATGGAACAAAAGATGGGTAAGTCGTGAGAGGAATGTAATGAAAGATTAAAACATTTACAAAAAAAAAAAAGTGCAGAATAACTTTAGCTTCGAAAGTCGGTCATCTTTGTTTATTTGATTCTCTTTTACCGACTTCCAAAAAGGAGGTGGTTCTATGTACGTGTGTACGTATTTTTATAAATGTATCTATTTACAGTCATAACTCTATTGTTTATGAAGTGGTTTTAATGATTCTGATATGAATATGGTGATGATCTGATGAAGGGTTCCAGAGATGAGGAGTGAAACACCTCACGGTTGGAAATAATTGTAACGTGTTAGAGATATTTTGTGTTGGTAACATTAACACTGCTAAACTAGGCCATCATTGACCATCTGATGGCCTGACGTCGTGTCTTGGAGACAAAAACGTAACTCCAAACGGATTAGAAATTTAGAATAATCCAACCGTGTGTCGTGTTATTACCATTGTATTCTGGTGAATAACTGTCTCAGATGTTCTTTGTGGAGGTTTCATCCTTACTGTGCACTAAAAATCCGTCGAGATACGTATAGCAAAAATCGAGGCCGCGTGTCGTCTACAAACCGCTGGAATGTTTGACCCGAGTTTCGTAGACCAAACGTAATATATACAGAAATTCAAACAATCCGAACGGTGTAGTGATCGCGGTCTTAGTATAAAAATATTATCCGGGTTGACAGGAATCTGGTTATAGGCCCAGGACTTTTTTCGAGAAAATAGTACTTCCTGAAATGCTGTGTGTGAACCCTATGTGTGTCTGATAGATTAACAGTCAGGTATAGTGCGGGCGTTGAGTGTCCTATAGTCGCCACAGGGCTACCACCCATTATCATTTTTGGGGCTAAGTGTAATGTGGACGCCCAAGGGCTTTCCGAAGGTCGGGCTGGCCCGTTGGCTAACATTGCCTCGAATTCTTGCTTGGCGGTTCTAAGCTTATCTGGGGCAAGACGACGGGGGATGCATGACAGCGGAGGGCCGGGTGTAGTGCGTATATTATGGACTGTGTTATAAACAATGTCACGGTGTGCACCGGGTGGCTTAGTGATCTCTGGGAATTCCTCGAGCAATTTATGATATGCGGTTTCGCCAGTCACCTTTGCAGAGTGTATGCTATCGAATGTATGACCTAGAGAAGCTATCGTTGAACAAGTTGTAACTTTGTCCATACGCTGGTTATGGCAATCGACTACGAGATTATAAAACGAAAGAAAATCTACTCCGATTATCGGTTTAGTTACGTCAGCCACAACAAAATTCCACCCGAAGTCCCTTCGAAGTTGGGATAGACGACCCGTTTACCACGAAGAGTTGGTAGTTGGTGTTGGCACGTCGTACGCGTACCATGGTCCGAGGAAAAGCGCAGAGGTCGCGACCAATATCGATCAGGAACCGTACTTTAGTTCTCTTGTCGGTAACAAACAGGCGACCGGAGCTGGGGCAGTCGTCAGTCGCCATTAGCGACGGCCCGTCGAGTTTTCCGCCGTATAATCACAGGGTAGAATGCATGTCGTCGCTTTGCTGGCGAACTTGAAATGGTACCAGCACGTTTGGATGATGAACGAGTGTGTACTGGTCCTCGCTCTCTGGAGCGTGATTGTCGGTTCCCGCTGGCGAGCGCGTTTACTTCTTTCCGAAACTCCACTACACTCTTTTGCTAACACTTCTAGTACTTGTGGGTTCGCACTGGTTGAAGCAACGCAGCCTGAGGGGTCTGTATGCTAAATTTCATCCAAATCCGTTCAGTAGTTTTTGCGTGAAAGAGTAACAAACATCCATCCATCCATCTTCACAAACTTTCGCATTTATAGTATTAGTAGGATTAGAAGGATGTTGATTGCTATTTTCCAATCCTTAATGGAAGATTTGAGTTTACTCTGATAGGTTTTTACACATAAAACTGTATTTTAGGATTCTTAAGCATTTATTTTTAGCACTCATTTGAGAGGTTTATTTCCTAATAATTGGGAGCACACCCTAAAGTGACTATGTCGTCGAAGTCCTACTTTTGAGACTCCGGCGTCACTCTTCAAAGGGTTACTAGCAAAATTGGTAAATCTCTTTTCTCAAAACTACCTACCACAAAACAGAGAGCTCTTATCCATGCTGCTACCATCAAAAAGGGCTGGAAAGTGAAGGGTGTGAAGTCAGGTTAATAAAAATAAATTAAATATATGGAATTATTATAGCAGGTTTCCGATCGTTTCCACTACTTAGGATACTCTAGTATCCCGGAACCTGGATTAGGGAATGGTTTATGGCAATAGGTTCTCCTTGTATTACCTGCAGGTGTTCCACTACAAAATAACCTCAGCTGGCACACGGATCAGCGAAATAAGAGAGACTAATTGTTTATCCATGTATTCACTATTCTTCATAATTACTCCGTTACTCAATATCATGGCACGGAACTAGCCAGAAGTACCACGAAACGGGTTGTTAACGTTGTCAGGAAATACAGAATGCCTGTGTTTCCTTCTTGTATGTAACTGCAAAATAATATGATCTTGCTATGCAACGGTTTGTTTTATTCTGACTGATATCAGATTTTCATGCCACACTCACTATATCACTGAAAATCATTATAAATTATACTCAACAAGTTTGCAACTGTTATCTTTACATGGTATGAAACAAAATCGCTCCCGCTGTTTGTACGCTTACATGATTTAAACTCCGCAACGGATTTTAATGCAGTTTTCAGCAATAGATAGAGTGATTCAAGAGGAAGGTTTATATGTATAGGTTGTAGGTAGGTTTATATGTTCGCGCGCGACGGTACGAAGTCGATCGAATGCGTCGACATCCTGCCGCACGCGATCGGCTGATTGTTTTGAGATCAGTAGTGATAGTGAAACTTCTAGCTTCGAGCATATGTCGGAAATGTCTCATCACTTCGTAGATTGCCAACAACTCTATTTCGTATGAAGAGTATTTTTGTTGAGCATTGTTTAATTTTCGGGTGGTAGCCTGTGATCATATTTGTGTTGTTGCAACACGGCACCCATGGCTAAATCCGATGCATCTGTCACTAGTCCCATTTCGGCCCGGCAATCTGGATGGGCTAATAGGGTTGCGTTTGACAGGCTTTCTTAGCAGTGTTCTTGGGCCTTAAGAGCGTCTCCTGCTAAGTTATTAGTTATTGTTAGTATATTATCTCAGATGAGGTAGATATATTTCACTGCAGTCTGATGAAGTTCACAGGAGTAGCACTGAAGTGCATTGGAAATATTTAGAGGTGTTCCTATTGTAGGTATTTTAACTTTTTCTTTTTTTTTCTCTTTTTTGATATGTATTCTGATTGTGTTTTAATTGTATTTTTGTTAGCTTATGTAAGTTATTGTATCTTGGTGGTGGTAACATCGCATTGGCGTTATAGCTGTAAAGGTGTTATTTCATAATTTTAAATAAATAAATAAGTTGACTAGGTTTGGTCCTTAGACTGCTCCTGTTAGCAAAGCGTTTAGTGGGGCTTGTATTTGGGCGGCTTCGGGTACGGGACGTCTATAGAAGTTTATCATGCCCAAAAACCTTTTAAGCTCCCGTAAATTTTTTGGGGCTGGGTAGTCTCGAATGAGTTGTACTTTTTCTGGTAAGGGTGCACCCTCCAGAGACTATCAGTCAGTTGAAAACTGCTGTGGTGGCCGCCTGGGAAGAAATACCTTGTGTTGATATTAAAAGCATTATCCACAGCATGCCTCGTCGCATGCAAGCGGTCATCAGGGCTTGAGGTGGAAATACCCGCTAATTTGAAGGTGGAAGCGCCTGGGTAGCCCGCGAAATTCAATTTGTTTTACGCTTTTTTCAATTTGCAGATCAGTGTCACGTTGTAGGTTGATGAAAAATGAGTCGCGCGAGTATCACGTATATACTTACAGAATAAAAATCATTAAAAACATGAATACGTTTATACAAATACGGAATGTATTTCTATAAAGTTATATTTGTCGAAAATGCACTGTTTTTGAGTTTTAGAGCCAAAAGTGTAAAAAGTCCCAAAATGTTACAGTTTATCGCGTGGTGCGCAGTGAGCACAATTTTACGAAGTTGCAAATTTGGATTCACATCACCTTAACTGATCTATACAACATATCAAAAATATAGAACTACATCATGCTTTGCGATTTTAGCCTTTTTTAGCGTCGATTTCGTGGGGCTAAAATAAGAGAGACTAATTATTTATCTATTTATTCACTATCATTATAATTACTCCGTTACTCAATGTTATGGCACGGAACTATCCAGAAGTACCATAAAACGTGTATGTACGATCCCGTGCAATCTTTAATTTTAACAGCACGGATAATTATCACGAAAAGTAACACAGAAAATAATTACCCTTGCTGTCACAAGATGCAGGAGCACACTATTTCAAAATTGCTGTTATAGTATATGTATGTCAAAGTCTATAACAAAATACTACTAAACAAAGAAGAAAACTCCCATTGAATAATAAAAAAAAAAAACAAATTAAAAGATGGCTGTATAATAACGAATTTTACACAATGAGTGAGTTTTTAGCCTATAAGCCCAGGCGTACCTAATAGATTTACTGTATGTACCAACCTAACATTATTGATTTTTTTGTCTACTGTTTTTTTTTATTGAATTTGTAATATTTATTTAATTACTAGCTTTTGCCCGCGACTTCGCTCGCATTAATTTAAAATTTGATAATCAATTCAGGTTGTACTTTGCTTGTGCATGTCACCGTAAAATTGTATGTTACATGATTCAAAAGACACGTGGCGACATCTATTATCATAAGAACGTTATTGTTGTTTTCCTCGGGCACAGTACTTTTTTTCGGGATGAATTTTCCCTTACCCTATGTCCATTTCTGTACACCTGAGAAAGTATATGCAAAATTTCAGGATGATCGCTTCATTGGTTTAGATGTGACAAGGTAACAAACTAACCTACATTCGTATTTATAATATTAGTAAGGATAAGGAATTAAGGATTCCATATTACCCTATAAGTACATATATCCAAGAATTATTTGTAACATAAGTTATGTCCTAGCTCTTGTTTATATAAATTGTAATTGTTGCAATAACTTAGTGACGAAGTTATATAAGACTAGTCTTAGTCTTATATAACAATATTTGCATGAATTCTGGTGATGATGCCATGAACCAAAACATGAGAAAACTAAACACTATGTTGTAGACTCGGACTCCACTGATTTGGTCTAGTCCATTACTTTGGTGAACAAAAGTTGGGTGATATTATTATAGCAGCAAGATTGTGTATTGGATCAATATTCACAGGTATTTTTTATATTCTGTTTTTTTTTTTCTTTCCCGAGTTAATTGACAAAACCATAACTTAGGTGCACATGATAACAATATAATTTGCAGTGATAGATGAATAAATTGATTTATTGTTGCACAGCATATAACAGAAATACAAACACTTTCATCCAGCTACACCATGCAACCAACCAACGCAAGCACAGAAATGTAAATTACTTTTGATTCACAGAATTAAAAAAATGCAATATGCAGAGCAGGTCACCAGCTAACAACATAAATAATAAATATAGTAATAATAAAATATATCAGTAAAATAATAGTAAAATATGTAAGTCCATTATATTGTGTAACCCTACCAAGTTTAGGTAAATCCCAACTTTTTTCACAACAAAGAGTGCAATAAATGATGTTTACGCAAATGTTAACAAACAACACCAACACTCTTACTGGATAAGCACATAATAATATAATGTTTCTAATACAAACACACTTTTAATATCTCCGGTCTTGGTACCTACACAATTAAATCAAATGGGATATGATAGGGTAAAAGATGAAAAAAGCACTGGGGGACCATGCACTAAACAGCCCACGCAAGCTCCTATGATACATATAAATAGTTTAATTACAATAATGAGCTACGACAAAAATTATAAATACCTACATAAAAGTAACAACAAAGTGCAATGCAATCATCAATCGTTTTCACCATCTGTTCTAATTTTTACAAAAGGCTTACCGCGATCTTAGGCCATTGGCTGTCTTCAAACTTCAAAACACAAGAGCGTTGATGCAAAAAAAGGTTAATTAAATGACACTTCAATAGTTTCAACACGCGTTCATAAGAAAGTTAAACTTTATTTATGTAAACAATCTCGCAGATCGCTCGACAGGACAGTAAGCAAGCGTCAACACACGTCAACTGAGCGAGCACAGACTATAATAACCTAGTTCAGTTATAATTGTAGCCATTAAGTTGCCCAACCTGAATTTTGTGCTGCCATATGAGGTTTAAATATTCCCCTGTGGAACATTTTATTATCCATGATTTTATAAGAACAGAAAAGGAAAAGAAAAAGAAATTACACATTTCATTAAACACACTCCAAAGTAACAACAAAACATTAAAAACTCAACTAAATTCCAAAAGCCTAAATATAAAGGTAAACCGAACACTGTGGTGTCGGTAGACCGTATACTTGTTAGTAAGCCGCTTGATGTCACCACTGCACACTGGTGCGTTTTCCAATTCATTTTATGTCTGCACTAACGATCGGATCCGACATGGGCCTTGCGATATTTAAAAAAAAAAAAACAATGGGTTCGATTTCTGGGTTGGGATATTGACTTTTCAAAAATCTAATGATGTAGTTTTAGTTTTCATCGAAATTAAGCTCGAGACACCATTAAGTATTTTTCGCTATTCCTCGTAGTTTCGAATTTGGCCATCCAGACCCACTTGAAAAATTTACCCAGTATATTATATTATAGTTAGGCCATATTGACCCACAGCTGGACAAATGCCTCCCTCCATTCCTTTCAAAGGCTACGATTCTGTGCTATTTCTTTCCAATTCTCAAGGAAGACATCCTTTGTGGCCTGCCGTGACCCCGTGCCACTGTTTCAGGGCACTAATCCAGAGCTTTACGGGCCCACAGTTCGTTCGGCATGTGACAGACATGTCCTGCCCAGTCCCATTTAAATTGGGTAGCCTTTTGTGCCACGTCAACGATTTGCGTTTTGGAGTGCAGTGTAGTGTTTTGATCACGATCTGTTAATTTTACACCTAGAGACTGCGCTCCATAACAAGTTGGCTAAAAAATGACTGTTTTAAAATTTGTGGAGTAAAAATCAGAAAAGATTTGGGTTTGTAGAAAGTAAAAAAACTTACAACGAAAATTGGTTCCAGGGACTTTTTTGTAAAACTGCAGTTACTTTGTTGTTTTTCTTACTTCATACTATTAAAAACAAAAGGTTTGGAAGATTTTTGTATGAAGCCTGATCGGCCCAACTTCGGCCATTGTAATTTTTTTTTAAAGTTGCAGCCACGCATACTATTTATGTTTATCGATAGTCGGTATCAATACAAACTTTTTATATTGTGCCAGCCTAAACTGCACCTACTTACTTTCCAAGTATAAATTATTCTAATAGTATTGCCACATAGGATTCTATTTATCCAGGACATGGCCTGATTGCTAAAATCGTAGACAGAGTAGGCATTAAGGATCTTCTGACGATAGAGATTGACCGGAGAGCTCTGTTGGTGAACATTTGTGAAATGTATTGAAAAAATAAAATGGTGACATTTATCAGAACTAAAGTTCTGATTTTGCCTAAGCTAGTTATTCCAACCAAACTAAAAAAAAATGCTGTGATTACATGGCCAAATGTACTACAGTGGGGTAAGCCCCAGCTATGTCGTTTCTATAATATGTTTTTCCTCTATGCGTTAGCTGGAATGAATGAACTAAAGTTCAAGTTGTCAGTGATTGAATGATAAAAGTAAAGTTCACTCACAATTTTATCCTGATTCCTGTTGTCTTTTGATGAAAAACTTGTTGGTGGGGAAAAATAATTTAAAAAATATAAGAAAGAAAATATCTACTTATTTACTGTCTAAGCAATAAGAAATACTTTCACCTCATAAACTGTACTGCAGCCATCAACTCAAATGTGGGTCTTTTAGTTTTTTCCTGTTACAAATTGCTAGTGCTTTTCCAAACAAATATTTTTTATAGCATAGTAATGTTAGATTAGAAGATGTGAATGTGCACGTATTGGACTGATAATGGCACTGAAAACAGAGTCAGGCTATGTGAATGATAGTCTTGGTATCAAAGTTGAAGGCGAGCTTGGAGACTTTCAAATTATTGAAGAAAGAAGTGACAGTGACGATGACGACAAGACAGACAGTAAAAGTTCAAGGACGATTGATACTGTGGCGACCATCCCAACAAGTGTAGTGAAGCCCAGCAGTTCTCCCATTGGTAATGTGGCAGTGAGCAATTCTGAGAATGTTATAATTGGTAACAACACCTATTTTAATGGGCCTGTCATAATCAAGCAAGTGATTCAAAATACTGCTGGACTAGAGAATCCTTCATATGTGAATACAGAAGATGACGAAGTTCCAGCTAAGAAGTATAACGAAGAATCAAAGATTAACAATTGTAAGTTGATTAAGGCCTTTTATTGTCAAAACTGATATATCACTATTTAGATTCCTTAAGGTTAAAACTCACTAGCTCACTTCTTAATAGCATGTCGAAAGGAATCTAGATCAACCCAGAACTAAACTGCCAATTTTGGTTTTCCCACTTGCATCAATCTATTTCTGTAGCATAGACAAGCCAGGCAGGACAAAATATCATTTGTGGAACAGCGCCACATTTGCCCACAACTGAAAACTATAATATGACAAAAATGATGACTAGGCTACTAAGTTTGCATGTCACTGTGCACCAACCGCTATTTCGTCATCATACTTCATGGAGCTATGCTCAAACAAATTGAGCATATTGTTGTTGAAGTTCTAATACCACATAAGTGAAAAATAGCAATTCTACAGAGTTTACTGGTGTCTGACAAAACTGCATAATTTAACCTTTTTATTATTATTTGTGTTCACATCAAATTAGATAGAGTCATTACTTGTTTCTGTGATTGGCTGAAACAATGCATCTTCCGATTCTCTAGCAAACTACATCAAAAATCAAGATATCAAAACCGTTAGAACTTCAACAACATTATAACTGAGTTTGAGTCAAATTTAACTATACTAAATAGTCATTCTTATAGTAAAAGTATTATAGGTATCACAATATTATACCTATAAGAATGGCTATTTATTATAGTTAAATTTGACTCAAACATTATCATCGACGATATTATATTAGATGATTTATTTATTAAATTATTGCATGGATCCACATTTCATACAAAAGGTCCAAGTGTAGGAAATACACACTCAAACAAACATTTATGAAACTAGCATCTGTAACTCTTACTTGGTAATGCTTAGTTTATTCCACAAACTTTCATAATATCTTTGGTTTACTTTTCTCATAGTACATGTTACAGTTCAAGATGGATATGAAAGTGAACTAAAGATTAGCCAGCTAAACTTAAAGATTATTTACAAGCACAGTCTTACAGTTTAGAGCCTGACAGGTTAGCCTTGACCTTCCATTTGTGCAGAATATATTGTGTTTTGTAATAATTACCTCTTGCCTAAATGGGCTGAAACACTAGAATCAAAATGTCAACATGAATTGCAAAAGATTAATAAAATTGCGTTCTTATCTTTTTACAGCTATCAAGAAGTTTCATTTAAGGAGATGGCACAAAATAACATTTTCAGCAGTGTGCATAGTTATACTTGGTGGTATATTTGCAATATTGTCGATAATACTTAGCAATTCCAGTCAAGATGATAGTCCACCGTTATCACCATCAATGTCGGAAGAAGATAGTAGTACTGGGAAATCAAGTAAGTGGTAACAGTTTATTTGAAGCTCATGCTCGTCAAGTGCTCACAGTTGTAAAATAATGCAATTCTTGTCAATTTTTTGTTGTTATGTGTTGCTGGGACAACATATTTAAACACAATTGGCAAGAATAACACTCTTAATTACATTTGAAAGTGCATCTTTTCTGACTAACAAACATTTTTGTGGTGACTGTCAACTTTAACATTCCACTGAATCAAAATGTTCTTTGCTCCATTAGGCACCTTAACTAAGAAATAAATAAATATATTATATAATTATTTCAATTATCATCATCTGCCTAACCTTTTCCCAACTATATTGGGGTCGGCTTCCAGCCTAACCAGATGCAGCTGAATACCAGTATTTTACATGGAGCGCCTTCCTAACTGACCTCCACAACCCAGTCAGTACTGGGTAATACAATACCCCTTTGCAAGACTGGTTGGTTTTTTGGGCAACTGACTACCTAACAACTGACTAATCTTTATTTTTATTATGTACACATTAAAAGTTCAATTTTACCATAGAAGTGCCAGATAACTATGTGATTGCATTAAGATGGATTTTTTGTAAGAAAAAGATGGACAAGTTCATTCAAAAATAAACTTTGGCAAGATATATTAAAATATAGTGCCCATTTGTATCAGACAGGGAAACAAATTGTAATAACAAAGTAGCATTAATAATTCACTAGAAACTAGACAATAAATTTTATTGTCTAGTAGTTGAATGAATTTTGTTTTTATATATTATACATTAATTATAATGTATAATACATAAAAACAATAAATAAAAAAAAACAGTTTCAGATCAAATAAATTATTTTTACCAAAAAGTCCCTTGGGATTTATATGATAAGATACCATTTTATATCAGTTTGTCCTTGTGCTAAAAAGGTAATAAAATTGTTCCCATAAAGTATTTGGTGTATGGATAAGGGAATTCCCTAAAATAAGGTGTGCATTTGACAAATCTATGGGCATTGTACTTGCACATTAAAACTAACATAATTTTAATGGCGTGGCGTAGTTATAAATAAAGTAATGACGCAATAATTATATTATCATTTCAGACTACACAAAGGTGGTGGGATTGTTCAATGAAAACCTAAACTTAATAATATTTTCAACCGTATTGGCAACATTAACATTCCTGTTGATGTTTTACACATTACTAACATGGGATGGCTCTGGTGGTGAAAATATTGTCTCAGATATAGCGAGAAGTAGAAAAAAAAGAGACTATGAAGAGGTACTTGATGGTTATGATCCCTACATGAATCCTATTAAAAAAGGTACAATAATTTTATAGATCATATTGTAAAATTAATATGTACTACTTAATTGAGTAGTCTTCATTATTTGATTAATTGCAGTATTAACAATAAATACCCTTGTGAGTCAGGGTTATCTTCAGTTACATTTACTGTGAACTAGTTATATTTATTTTAAACAAATAATGGGTTTTAGTTTTTTTGTAGCTTGTATAGTATAAGTAGTAGTTGTATGCTTTTGCTAACATTGCAGTGCTATTTTTCAGCTAATCCATTGTTGATAGCACCAGATCATCTTAGGATAGTACCTAGAAGTGATTGGCTGGCTCAGCCAGTAGAGAACTCGTTAGACAAGATCAGACAACCTGTGCCCTGGGTCATTATATCGCACACAGCAACAGAGAGTTGCAGGACGCAGGTTAGTGTTATCTTTTATTTGACAGTTTCAAAAAACCTACTGTCACAAGTGGTTTGATATTTTACTATGAAGCCAAGCCTGCCTAACTATCCGCCATTATTTTTTCAACCGGTTTGTATCAATAGCTGGCATCAATACAAGCATGTATTGCATGAGACAAAATCTAAAGCATTATCTTTCCGAGTTCTAATCTAACTTGTACTGATGGCACCATCAGTGGATGGATTCTAACTTAGAAAACTTATAAATTATACTTGCTTGTGTTGATGTCAGCTATTGATTAAATACAGGCTTTATGTATGCCTGATATTTTGAAACTAAAATAAAGTGATGTGTAAAGGTAGGCAGGGCAAAATATTCAAACACCTTTTTTATCTCACTTGGTTTAGAACATGCTTTAATAATGTCAGAGATTTGTTTTTGTCTCTCTTGCTAATGAATGGGTGGAATGGTGTCACGCAAAAACGACTGCACTGCACGGATTTCTATAACACTTTGCAGTAATATATAATGTAAATACATTGGAATAGCACATAGGCTATAATTTATAAAGATATGCGTAAAAATGTGTGTGTGATATGTTTCTTGCATCGTCAGCGGTACAGTTGCGAGATATGGTAACTAATGAATGGAGCATTTGAGAGAAAAGGGATGATTGTAAATGTGAACAAGACAAAAAATATGGTGTTTGAAAGTGAAGAGGGCGCTAGCAAAAGCTATATTTTATAAAAACAAAATACAGATTTGTTGTGCGACATTCTATAAAGGATGTTTTCAATTCCAGAGTGAATGCGTTCTGCGCGTGCGCCTCATACAAATGTTTCACATTGAGTCAAGAAAGTGGGACGACATTGGCTACAATTTTTTAGTGGCAGGCGACGGCTCTGCGTACTTCGGCCGTGGCTGGGATTACGTCGGGGCCCACACACTGGGCTACAACAGATATAGCATCGGCATTAGTTTCATCGGTACATTTAATAACGATCCGCCCCCCAAGAATCAAATTGACGCCTGTCTAAAGTTGCTCAAGAGGGGGGTAGAAATCGGCAAGCTGGATAAAGACTACAAACTGTTCGCCCATCGCCAACTGGCATCTACTCTCAGTCCTGGTGACAAGTTGTACGACATTATAAAAGAATGGCCACATTTTGTCGCGAACTTTTCAGATCCGGCCGAACTACTTCCGAATTACTAAGCATGTAGTGAATCTTATTAGTGCCTAGTTCTAAATATTGTGATGAATAATTACAGTTTTATATGTAAAAAAAAAACGTGATAATTATATTGGCATTCCAACTGTTTTGATATTAAGGATGTTTTACAAAAGTGTACTTATTATAAAATCGTTGCTATTTTACCCAGTCTTCCGAAAGAGTGCCTTTGCTATTTAATATAAATATAAGCTGAGCGTGCCTGGGCTTAACAATAATTGTATAATTTACGTTGAACGTTATGATTGTACAAATGCTATGCGTGTTTGTTGCAGTATTTAGAGTTGTGCTAGTCAAGCTGACATTTTTTATCGAACATTATAACAAATTCGTAAGTAGGTAATAAAAGGCAACATAAAAATTGGAAAATAAATTTAATACGTAGGTTAAGTTCAAATAATCTATGATTTTCTCGAACTGGGGCAGTAGCTTGATTGTAGCGTCCAATCACTTTATAGAATCAAACAAAACAAAAACCTTAGCCTACTGGCCTCGCTTGACGTTCGACCGTTCAGGTGTTTCGTAAACCCTAAACCTCTTTTAACTCGAGCAGGATAAGAGGAACTCTATTCTTGATTCGACGGGCATTCCCTGGCAGAGAAATCACTAAAACCGCGTAAAGATGCGTTTCAAAATAAAAATAATAATATATAGTCCCACGTCGTCTGCGCCGCCGCCGCGCCGTACGGGTCAGACGCACAGGCGTGCGCGTCGCCCACGCCGCCGTGCGCGTCCCCTACGCCGCCGTGCGCGTCCCCCACGCCGCCGTGCGCGCCGTGAAACAAGTTTTTTATTTAAAACTGAATTTGCATAGTTTATCCCACTAGATCTGACACTGGTTGTAGGTAAAATGGTGCGAGTAGTTAGAAACTTTATATATTTGAAAAATATAGAAACCTTAGTTACTACGTAAATAATTATGTTATTTTGGTATTATTGGATAAAATAAATGAAAGGCGACTAACGAAGCACGGCTGACGTGAGTGACAACGCCGGGAGGGGACGCCTTTTGAAGGATAACAATGTCCTTGTTGGTTATATTCTTCAGAAAGATTAGGTGCGTAATAATCGCAACCGGTGTGCATGTATGACCAGATGAATGAACTTGTACGGGATATTTTTTATTTTTATATATTTGTATAAGTTGTAAGCATAGTTTAAGAGTATTAAAATATATATCTATTTAGAAATTGCCTATGTCAATGAATTATAAAAAAAATAAAAAATTAACGCCAATGAGTATTTAGTCTAGTGCAATAAGTCAATAAGGTGGAACGAAGTTTATAGTGGTCGGATTCTCATTGGGCTTTTTATCGAGCTCGAGAGCTTAGAGAGGTAAAGAAGAAACTTAAAAAAAAATTTCGCCGCTCGTGACTTAAAATATGCATTTAATTGACAACAATAAACAGACCAAATTAGCGTTTAATGGATACATACACACAAGTCACACACTATTACGTCGGATTTCAAGTTAATCATAAACGAAAAAAGAATAATCCAATAACAATACAAAAAAAAAAACTCGCGGGTAGCGAAATATTTTGTTAACTTTCTTCTCCACACCTCTAGGGACTCAATAAAAAACTTCCCATGAAAATCCGACTGCTATAAACTTTGTTCTACCTTTTGAGTATTTTTTGTCGAAATTGCACTCGGCTAATTGTGCAATATTGTAAAAATGTGACTTATATTGTTTGTTTTGGGATCGGGATTTGAGAGTTTTGTGTTGTTATATTAACTCATGTTTTCTAATGATGTATATAGTGTAAATTCAGATTCCTAGATGATTAGATTACACTTGTGAGTGGCTATTGGTCATCTGTTTGTTAAAAATATACGGTATTAAGTACATCGACGCACAAACGATTACCACAAATTCCGAACCACGTAGAAATATTTCACTGGTAATTAATTTAAAAAAAAAACAGCTGTGTCCTACAAAAGTGCAATAATCCCTACACGGTCAAAGTGTATGGAAAAACAGACTAAAAAAAAATACTGATGATAAGATTTTAAATACCGATGACAAGTTTTTAAATACCGATGACAAGTTTTTAAATACCGATGACATGTTTTTAAATACCGATGACAAGTTTTTAAATACCAATGACAAGTTTTTAAATACCGATGACAAGTTTTTAAATACCGATGACAAGTTTTTAAATACCGATGACAAGTTTTTAAATACCGATGACAAGTTTTTATGTGTGGGTTTCGGAATGATGTAATGTTGAATACGCGTTAACGGTTCGTGCGTCGATGTCCCTTCCTATATTTAACCTCAGTGTAATGCGTCCAATCGTTCATTTTAATTTTGTTGTATTAATGACATACTATGGCTACACTTCTAAAAAAGTATAGTCGATCTCGTATTTGCTTTACCATCCTAAAATAAAAAAGTCATAAAACGTTATGGTCCGTTCTACTAAGACCAATGTTGAATAGCTTGTACCTTGTATTGTATGTCCGGCTGGTGACTACAACTCCTCGTCATCGGCGAGTATTTAGCGTGCGATATGCCAGTAAATTGAAACTTCAACCATAGTGAAGTTTAATTTTACTGAATGCTGTTGTCAAAAGTTGTAAAAGAATTACGAGTCAGACTATACAATTAAAAAATGAGGTTCTGCTTGGAACAAATTGTTTGATGAACGTTGTAACTTGGTAGTGTTTTTTTTTTGTATTTGCACATAATGGTTTCAAGTTCAGGTGGTCAACATGTGTTAAGACAAAAAAACGAACAAATAAATTATTATATTGTAGATTTGTGATAAAGGTCTCTGAAAGCGGGAATGGACCGTACACCCGGTGGAGTTAGTGGATGTCGTAATGTTCTCGAATTTATGGTTCCAGAAAATGCATTTTTTCAGTTTGTGGTTACTATGCTATTATGCTTATCCTCAAGTACCTGAGTTCAAATTTGAATCTACATTCATTGTTCCGCTGCTGGTGTAGATCTATCTCCACAAATTTTGGTAACTTGTATCTTCAATATGTTAAAAAGAGTTGAACCCAAAGAATAAATGACAAAATAAATGAATTAAATGCGTTTGATCTAAGTAATTTTCTTTTATTGCTTTTCCTTATGGTACCTGAACGGATTTATGCCTTACCATTACTATTGCACAGAAAACAGCACGTCAGTTTACGTGGTTTTCTTAACTTAAGGGTTACCAACACTTGAGTAACGAAAACCATGGCTCATTTGGCGCTTGATTGATATTGTCAGTAAACAATTGTGAAATTGCTATTGCCATCTTCATAATTTAAGCAATATACATAATCTGACCCGTAAGCTGCGACGCCACTGGTAACGATGCAGAGCTCGAATGTCTGAAATTCAGTACATTTAGCTGTACTTCCAAGTATCACCGGATGACTAGTTAAACTGACCATCGTAATTCAGCTCTGTACGATATCGCAATGCATCTCGAAGCAATTTATTACCATCTAGCTCTCTAGATGGCGTGGGGTCAAATTAGAAGTCGCTATGGTTTCGTTACAGCAAAAGTATGACCTGGCTCAGTGAAACATTCTATTTTCAGAGATATATTTTTATACTTTTATACCTAGTATGTAGGATAGAATAAGTACATCAATAAACCCAACTTTTTTTTTTGTTGGCATCATTCAATGTGGCCCCATAATACAGTGAAACACAACATAACCATGAGATGGTAGGTACTGTCTATCTCATGGGATAGTAGTTCCAACCCTCACGGTAAGTATGTGTCCTAATAGGTAGGTACTTATATGGTGATGCGGGATCTGTAAATATCGGGTCGCCAACTAAGCACGTCGTAATACGTGTCTCGCGCTTAGACAGATCTCGACCATCTGATTGATTAGTGACTGATCGCTCACCGCGTATGCTTAACCCGAGACAGATGTCGTCGATACCATATCGATACACTACTGTATCCCTTCATTGTTTTATAGCGCCCGTAGGCCGTAGTACCTTAAACACACTTGTGAAATTTACGGTCAGTCAGGGGAGTCTTAGTTATAAAGGGTGTAAATAGACCCTTAACATATCCGAGAAGCACTTGTTCTCCCTGTCTTTGCGATATTTTTTTTGTTCTAGACCATACCTGGGAACCTTCTAGTTACGGAGATATTGGGGGTCAAACTTAAAATTTTTTCACAAGTTTTTTTTTAAATACATGTTTTTAATGTAAGATTTTTACTTTACACACCTCCACGACCCTCGTACTATTCAATCCATCCATTGTGCTTTGAGTGCTTTCCATCGAGTCCTACCGTAAAACGTGAATTTTCACCCCAAAAAAAAAGGTCGATTCGCAGCAATATTTTTTGCGTAAAGTTACTTAGTTTGATGTACAGAATGCTTGGTTGACGGCTATGTGAAGGGTCTTTTTACACCCTGTATAGGGTCCCGTTGGCACCCTTTGGGTACGAAGCCCTAAACAAGAGGAAGGTGACGGTAGGTTCCATTAAGACCGTCTCATAATCATCAGCGTCAAACTCTATGGTCAAAATTGTTGTGGACGTGAGGACAACGCGACAATTTTTCTTTTATAGTTGCTACAGTTCTGAATGGTAGCTTAATTATTTAAAGAAGCAATCAATTGACCATACAAACTCCTGTATGATTGATTACTTATACCAGTTTTTTTAATAATTAAAGGCCATAAAGCAAGGTTAAACGATTTTGATCGAGCCATGATAGTGGCTCTATAAGTATCTACAGTCATTAGTTGCATGCAATATTTAAACTAAATTATTATTTACCACCCACGTGGACAACCCTATGTAGTTAAGGATAGTTAATCATAATGAATTTCGGTTATGGTGTAGGTAATGTTTTTCTAGTACCTGAGTAGGTCGACACTAAATACTTTTAGTACCTACCTACATAGGGATCCGAACCTAGTTCGACCTATATAGGGTGACTAGTAATTAGGGACCGTTACTTAAACACGTGATTGTAGGTACCTACTCATGATGACAAACAACT
Organism: Noctua janthina; assembly: GCA_963576755.1. Classification (NCBI taxonomy): domain Eukaryota; kingdom Metazoa; phylum Arthropoda; class Insecta; order Lepidoptera; family Noctuidae; genus Noctua; species Noctua janthina. The sequence goes on along the minus strand of OY755050.1, from coordinate 12,263,725 downwards.
TACCCAAAAAAACATTTTTTTTTTAAACTCATTCACTTTTATCACAATAACACAACAGAACAACCGTATGAAATTCACGCGCGCGCGCTTGTGACCTATCAGCTGTAATAGCCGCGTGACGCCGTTCTGCCTCATTCAGAGGACCCGCGCGAATTTTATACGGGTGTTGTGTTATTGTGATTAAAGTGAATGAGTATAAAAAAAAATGTTTCTTTGGAAAGTTGTTTGTTATCATGAGTACAATCACGTGTTTAAGTATCGGTCCCTAATTACCAGTCACCCTATTTAGGTCGACGTTTTGCCTCTGATCATTTTTAAGCCATAGAGTGGCAAACCTGGAATAGAATAACAGTAGCAAACAAGCAGGAACCGGTGATGGTACCGTCAGAGGTGTTCATAGGTTGAACATCTGCAGTAGCATGTGTTGAAGATACCTAGGTACTTAGCTAATTTTGTGAAAGTTCGGATCAGCCTCGGTCCTTAACAAAAATCTATGAAGCGCACTGTTTATAAGTATTCAAAAAATATCAACTAAATTGATCCTATATACGGCGAGCTTTGTGAAACCGTGTCGTCCATGACCTGTAGGTACTTACTTAAATATTTATAAAGTGGTCGCGCTATCTCTGATAGATCATCTAGCTTTATAATTAGTAACTCGTGTGTAGTTCACAAGTCCACACCACTTGTTCACATTGTGCGGGCATTTTACAACACACAGTATTTCCTCTAAGCTTTGAAAATGGTTCAAGTAGCATCAGAGAAATCCAACATTACACCCAAAAAGTTTTCGTCCGGTAATAATTGGAGTAAGAAACAAATGCGGAAACAATTCTGTATGAACAAATTCGTGGAGTTTTGTAAAAGGACGGACTTGCATGGATACAAATATATTGTAATGGAAGATTTCAGTTATGGTGAAAGGTAGTGGCATATTATTATAGACTAACGGTCGAGTAGAGGTTCCATCAGGCGCGGTCGCAGCCAAAGACTTTTGGCTACTTTGAGCTTTGGGGAAGGGGTCACACAGGGCCGTATCCAGGATTTTGGTTGGGACGAGTTACCCCGAATTAAAAAAAGGCAGATTTGGGGGAGGGGTTAAACTACTGGGTTACAAATATTAGGAACAACTATTGAAAAACGAAATTATAACAACCATCTATGGAATTGCTTATACAAAACAACATGGGCGCTCTGGTTTATGTCCGGGGGGGAGCATCTTCAGCTTCCCGAAAAGAGCTTGAACTCCATCACTGGTATGTTAGGTTTTCTTTTGTCGGTGTCGATTCGCACCCAGCATTTAGCACCCAGTTCGAATTTGATAGGGTTTCAGAAATTGTGTCAATTTATAAAGAAAAACTGACAAGAACGCAGAATATCAGAGCGAGCAAAGCGAGCCCCCCAGGATCCACTCTTGGTACTAATATAATGCAAGAGCGAGAGAAGAGATCTTCAAAATTCAGTATTGAACAAGTCCGCCTCCGCCTCGTGTATTAGGTTCTTGTTTTTGTTAATTCATACAGATATGAGAATAAGTACCTAACTCAAAAAGGGCAGGATGCATTAGCGAGCGAAGCGAGCTCGAAAATTTTAGCATTCTGCCTCGCAAAAGTTAGTTTCTCTTGTTGAACGATTAAGTAGGAAGTTAATACTTTATATCAAAAAAAAAACTATTTTAAGAAAGTTTGTCAATTTGGCGTGTATGATTTGGAGGGTCATGACCCCTGTATCCCCCCTTAGAGCCGCGCCTGGGTTCCATAGGTAGGTAGTTCCATAACTATGGTTGCTATTAGCGAGATTATGGCCCCTGTAGGGTAATGGAAGAACAGCAAACTTGAGAAAGCTAAATCATTTATTCTTAGTTCTGCAGAACTTGAAATTAAAATAATGTTTGCTAATTTTATGAAGTTGAAGCAGGTTTATCGGAATCGAATAAGAAACCAAGTGTGACTTAGCGAAATACAGAAATGAACCAAGACCTAAAAATAGGGTTTTTTATATGACGTAGGCATCTTAGGCTAGGGTTTTATAAAATACCACCCTTGATGTTTTGCGTCCTGGGCTGGGAGAAGGGGTCTATCATCTACTCATTCGTCATCTATCTCCACCGTTCGGGCATTTCTCCTCATCATGTGTAGGTATCCAGGTATTTCCACACCTAAGGAGTTGAAATGAGGCCTAGATGATTGTAGATTTTCGAACGGGGAAAAAAATATCTGGAGATGGTTCTTGACATAGATCATAGTATACGAGATTTACCACACATTTCGACGAGGAATCCGTGAGAGCCTGCCGGATAGAGTTTTATTACCCATACAATAAAAGCGAATAGTCTGAAGCGGTCTCGTGTGGTGGAATTATTTTATGCTTACGTTCATATCAAGCAAAACTGAAACTTTTCTGATCTAGGTGCTGCTGGGCGTCCGCAGTGTTAATCAGCGTCGGTATTGCGGCTTACTTCGTGGTCACCGCATACAAGTGGTACGCAAGAAATCCTATAGTAACCGTAAGTTCTTTTGTGTATCTGTATGACTACCTAAGCATGAGAGCTTAGGTTTGATTTCCAGGTCGAGCGAATTGTTATTAGGTTTTTCCATCAGGAATTTATTAGAAGCAGTCACGGACTCCGGTTTTGTGCTCGGTTGATGGTAATAGGCTCAACCCCCTAATACATGGGACTCAAACATAAGTGGCGAAATCGGAGGCGTACACCTCGGCCTAATCCTTCGGGGATTACAAAAACATGATATATTTGGAGTACCTACCGTTTTTACCAAACCTGACTGTTCGGGTTCGTACAATATCGTTTTTAGACATCGGTAGGTATATGGCTCAATCAAAGCCGTCTTCTTCTTTCCACCTTTCTACTAACATTACCTTACCATCCTTGGGTTTTAAATTTATTATAACCTAGAATTTGGCCGCAAATGACGGGCTTTTTCTTGAACGTATATGCCATTTTGTGAGTAGTGATAGGTATTACTTCAAAATTATGGCAAAGCATAGCTTATCTGCGAAAATTACTAAAGCCAAAAAAGCCAATCGATCATCATTGCATTTTTAAGATACTTAATCAGTTATGTATTCCTTCTACGATGACGCGGGATACGATTATCGATAACCAATCACATTCATAATCTTTTGGAGATTTAGGTATATTAACAGGTAATTCACATAAGTAATACGTTTTATTTCTATTTTTGGAATAAAACCCCTTTTCACTAACATTAGGGGACACCAAAACAAATGCTTGCAAAAAATGCTTTACACTGCTAGAATGTCAACTGTCGACGCTGAGTTGACCGTGAAACTAGATTATAGTAAAAAAAAATCGAAAACAATTTTTTAAATACTATTAGGCATGGTGTATTTTTTTGGAAAGCCTTTTAATTGATAGGTATGTACCCCTATAATGGCGGTGCATAAAAAATAACAAGTCCGCCATCTTTGGAAGTTCGCCATAGTGGTTTTAGAATAACGTCACTTAGCTAATCATGCATTGTTATCCAAACTAAACGTGTAGGTCTGCACAATTTCAGCGGAATCAGTTGGGGATAACTGTTTTTAAATTCAGTTGCAGGATTTGACCTAAACAAATATACGTATTGCCAGTTAAATAAAAGCTTGTAAAAAACAGTGCGTGTTTGTTTAAGCATTTATTTAGGTGTTACCTAGTTTTAGTAAATCGCCAGTGTTTTGATTTGGGGTGAAACATTTCAGGTCATAGAAAGCACTCAAGGGGCGATTTGGGATGTGCCGTTCCCTGCTGTGACTATCTGCGATTTGAACATTGTTTCCAAAAAGGCTGCAAGGGAATTGGCGAATAATTTGTAAGTGCTCCATATGTTAAAGCTTAGGTAGTCATATGCTCTTTGAGGACCTTGAGAAATCAGAAACAATCAAAATAGCTTGCCTTTTTCATGAGTTTACCAACATATAGTAAATATTATATTCAGCAAAATGTTGCAATAGTCCAAAAAGCTGTTCTGTGTCAGAAAAAACTGAGTCATCGATATGCGAAGAAGAAGAATAGTCCCAAAGCGCGTTGGGCCTCCTTAACACAAATCATCGAACCATCTACATGGAACCGCTAGAAGAAAAGGATCTCCAGAACCGAACTAGCTTTGGTGGTGCTCGTCCAGGTCCTCTCGCCGCGTCTTTCTGAGTCGGCCTGTACTTCTACTACCTGTACGGCGGCGGCGCCGTCCTTCTTCACCTATTGTGTGGAGACTTTTTCCCACCGATCATCGTGCATGCGGCTGACGTGAGTGCGTGACCCGCCCAATCGCATATTATTATGCGTTTTGGAAAACAGTGTTGCGAACCTTGTCTTTTTACGCCCAGAATACTGCGTTCCGTTGCCCTTTGGTAAACTCAAAGGCAGAACTTCTCTGACTCGATCAGCAGCCAGGTCTGAGCACCGTTGGTTAGGACGGGCAGGATGCACATGTCGATGAGTTTGTCGTTCAGGGAGATCGGTAGGTAACACGTCATCGTCATTAGCGTCCTTATGGACCGCTTTTCTAACCGTTTTCAACTCTGCTATTGATTTCCCATTTTTGCTTGTTACAATTTTTCCATTTTAATTTTCAGAACTCTTCCCGCCAATGTTACAGCAGACTTTGTGTTCGATACTTTTCGACTGATACCATTGTTGTTTTCAACCTTCACATCTGATGCCGATGAGAAGGAAGATTTAAAGAGACTGCAAACTGTATTGGACTTTAACAACATTACGGTAGACCAGTTATTTCTAAGAGTAAGTATTTGAATTGTAGTAGGTATAACAAAACTTTACATGTGGGAGAAAATAACATAACAAAATGAATACATAAGGTCATTTTTTTGTTGCTCCGTACATTCTGGTTTAAGTTAAATTATGATAAAAAACATGCTTATTTTTTTTTACAACCTTGAGTTGTGTATACAGAGCATGTTTGGTATTCAAGTTTTGTATGAAACAGCTGATATTTTTTTCATTGTGATTACCATGTTTGGTCGCATGGAGAATGTAGATTATAGAGGTTGATGGTCTGTTCCACACATTTAATTTTGACCACACTTTTCTGATACCAATGCTATAGAGGGTAAATTTAACAAAGTAACTATGACCATTGCAGCTGTCTCCAGCAGCATCGTGCAGCAACCTGGTGCAGCGATGCATGTGGAAGAACGCCGTCTACCGCTGCGACGACATATTCAAGCAAATCTTCACTTTGCTTAGTCTTTGCTGTACTTTCAACTATTTTGCGGTCGATGCTAACCATCGAGAGTAAGTATTGAAATAGTGTACAAGCTTGTTTGGTCAAATCAAGAACAAACGGTACTCATGGTAAAGACCAACTACTTTTAAGGAACAAATACTAGCCTTTTTTGAATTCGGCAAAAAATAAAACATTCTTTTTTTAAAAAAAACGTTGCCCCACTCTAGGAATTTCTCCTGTATCGTGGGTGCGTTTACAAACATTTAAACTCACATATACAAACAGCCTTAGATCCAGCCAGCATTTAGATAGTGTTAAGTTCTTTATGTTTCAGTGTTGGCCTATTGTAAAAGTGGTTCATTTCCATGACTACTGATTCAACTCCCTTCAAGTATGAACCTAAAAGATTGTAGAGAATAAGAAAATATTTGTAAAAATAAGGTATTTTTGAAATTCATCATCTTCCTTCCCTGTTCCCATTCTATTTGGGATCGGCCCAACACGTTTTCTTCTTCCATTCTCTCCTGTCACACGTCACGGCACATTTACTCCTTTCTCATTCATATTTTTGAAATTACGGAGAATCAATTAAGGGCTGGTCATTAGTATTACGCTCACTAATAAACCTATATGTTACGGGTAATGCTAGAAGAAGAAGTAAACGTAGGTTTATCCGGGTTAACTTAGTATTACCCAAGCCTTTTAGGTTAAATAAGATCAATTTTTTTTTTAACCATGTTCTTGCTGTTTATATGACAAAATCTTGCAGCAAATCTACATTATTTGTAGTGTTGCCCAAATGCAAGAACAAGACGAGACTTAGCCAGTCTTGGTCTTGGTCTTGCGCCAATACACCTGGTCTTGGTCTTGGTCTTGGTCTTGCGCTCCCAGTCTTGGTCTTGGTCTTGGTCTTGCAGCAAGAGTCTTGCAAGTCTTGCAATTACCTATTAGTCTATTACTATTTATTAAAGTTTACTTTAAATCTTAGAAAAACGTATTAGAATTGGAACATTGTGAGCTTGAATTAACATAGCCATAGTAAAGATCAAGCAGATTAATAAATAACTGAAGATTTGATAAGAAATTCGAAAAATCAACTGACCTATATGTCGTTTTCCATGGAAGTAACTGTTTCTTAATAAACATTTATGATTTATAAGCTTACATTTGCTAAAACATGTAAAAAAACAAATTAATTACAATAACTTGACTGTATTTTAAAGAACAATACTTATCTGTCTAGAAAGAGATTGAACCCTCAACTTATAAGAAATTTAATAAAAGAGTTTTACGATTTATCATTTATTTGAATAAAAAATAAAATACAACACAAATCAACAGCTTTATCATTAGGTTATGATACTTTATATCAATTTTTTTGACCAAGAATTAATACAAAGTAACCATCTGGCTGACTCATCACTTAACCTATTTCTATGTTTTCTAATTACTAATGATGCTTTAGAAAATAACCTCTCAGCAGGTACTGAAGTTGCAGGTATTGAGAGAAAATCACGGGCCATTTTCGATAAAATCGGATACTCTGTCTCATGCGTCCTCCACCAATCTAAAATGTCTTCCGAGCTGGCAGTTCTTGGTTTTCTCAGGTACTCCTCCAACTCGTCTATCACTAAGCCTTGAAGACAAGATCCAGATGACGTCGAGGGACATTCATAGAGTTTATCAAAGTCTATTACGTCTTCATCTTCATCACATACTTTATTTTCTTTTTCTGGTAATTCCAGAGATTTGTTCAGTGAGTGTAGACTTTTATATTCTTCATAAAGTTCATTGAACTTGCGCAGACTTTCTGTTTTAAGTTGCTTCCCCCACATTGTCAGGTCAAAAGTCTGAGCCTTATGCCTTGGGTCTAAAATTAAAGAAGTACAATAAATCCAGTTGCTCTTCTTGTAATGTTTAAGCATTTTGTCTCGAGCTGCTTGGAAAGCTAGAATGAGCCTTTCATCCACTTCAGATCGATTAGGTTTCTCATCTAACTGTTTTACCATGGATTCAATTTTATCTAGCAAGAGATTGAATGATACAATGACTAGCGGTAATGTAACATATTTGTCTCCACCAAGTTTTGTACTTAAAAGTTTAAAGTTTATTAGAAATTTATGTAATTTTTCGAGTACCTGCCATTCATTAGCTGTGATTTGAAAATCATTTAATTCGGTGACAGAACTGCACAATATGTCAATGCCCGCTCTCACTTTTAAACCAAATCCAATCATGTCATGTGTGGAATTCCATCTCGTTGGACAGTCAAGAATGGCATTTAGATTTGATGGCACGCCAGCTGCTTCACAAGCAGACTGAAACTTCTTCTTCACTATCTCACTTCTTTTTATTTTACTGGAAATACTGCGTAACTTTGTTACAGATGTACGCGAGTCAGCAATATTTGGTGCAGATTCTTCATCTTCCTCATCCTCAGTTTCGTCTGCATAGTCTTCGTACTGCTGATCTTGCGCGTTAGTGTCAGACTCACAGTGTAATGCTAAGGTCTTTAATAAATCTTGTACACCAAGGTTTAAAATGTGAGCAAAGCACCGGAAATGTTGATTGTCTGAATCAAAGTGTGGCGGCAGCTGTTTGCCCAGTTCATACATAAATTTGGTATTTGCAGTTGCGTTGTCGACCGTGATACCTTGTATTTTATCAATTATGCCATATTCCAATAAACATTCATGGAAAATCGTTGCAATATCTTCCCCAGTATGTCGACCGCGTGATGGTATAAAATCAAGAACTACAGATTGATACTTCCATTCGTTGTCTATATAATGAATAGTAACCCCGTAGTAACTCCTACCAGCAATTGACGTCCACCCATCAATGGTAAAAGACATTTTAGATGATAATTGTTGAAGTCGTTCCTTGAGATTCAATTGGAGCTCTTCAAATCGCTCTTTGACTTTCCTTCTAAGTGTAGACCTTTTAGGAAACACCATATTAGGGCAAATACGTCGAAAATATACTTGTGTAGCTTCGTCATCGAAAAATGAGAAGGGAAGATATTTTTTCACCACCCAATCAACTGTAGCTGTCGTGATGTTGTCACTGCTGTTTTCCGACTGAAACAAAACAATAAATCTTGTGTTATTATTTAAAACATACTAGGTTTGAGCGTATAAGAAGAGGAGGTTTGTTGTTGTTAAATCGAGAAAATCGTTAAATTGATATTTGTTATATTAAGGTTGCACTGTACCGTAATTTACCAAAATAAAGTACTTAGTTGTTACTGGCCGATTAAAAGAAAATATGGGTGTTTATAAAAAATATTTAAGACGATAATTACATACTTAATATGTCGCACCCCTAGATGAAAACACCACTAACTCAAAAATACTTACGTAAGTTAATGGCGTTTTTGAAAGTATCGCATGAATAGCTACGCGGAGTTAAAATTCTTTTAACTGTTAAAAAAATATTCTTACCTGTCCACTTCTTCCAGCGGTTACTAAAAAGCTTGTGATATCTCCACTTAATTTTGGTTTAACAGGAAGAAATATTTCTGATTCCTTTTTGTGGAAAGATATTAGATGTTTCCTTAAGCCTGAAGTGTTTCTGTTTTTCATTTTTATTTCAATCTTTTTATGTTGGCACAATTTACAGAAGGCAGTTTGGGATGCATGAATTATTTCGAAAAACTCCTCAAATTTGCTTTTGGGTCTTTTAGATCTGTGACTCAAACTCTCGTTACTCGGACTAGAATAATTTGAATCTTCGTCACTCATATTAAATTGTACTCGTGATACGTTTTTAGAAAACAACGAGAATTAGTAAAAACAATTATTAAGTTAGACTCGAAGCACAGCTCAATTGGAAATGACTGGAATTAAAATAATTCCTTTATTTATAGTACGTTTCCTTGCTTTCTACCGCGCCGCCTCGCCACGTGCCGGCTCTATGAAAAGGATGCCGCCGCAAATCAAACAATGCCGCGTGCGGCGTACAAACACACACTAAATATTACCTACTTGTACAGACGCGACGCGTGAATAAAATAGAATTAGTGCCAATCACTATTCTTTACATATAAGTGAATGTTTTGGCGTACATCTATACTAATATTATAAAGCTGAAGAGTTCGTTTGTATGTTTGATGACAGAAGTTTTAAAATAAATAAATAAGTCCTGAACGTCACTATACCTCCAAAGTTACTATTCCTCGTGGACGAAGTCGCGGGCACAGCTAGTAAATACTTACTCTCATCATCTCTCTCAGAGATATTCGGGCTGGTAAGTAATACAAAACTCTTATCGCAGGCTTTTTATTTTATTAGTAGGTAAGTACCTACGCTTTTTATATTATTTTATTAGTTTTGCAGAATTTTTTTACACGTTTCAAGTATATTTAAAAGTGGCTACAATATTTATTAAACGGGTGATATTTGAACACGTTTTTGCTATTTTTTCTTGTAAAAACTTAAGAAATATAATGACTAAATGTACAATAATAGTACCTAAGTAATTAGTTTAAAACCATATAAGTAATCAATATTATAATATATACTTACTAGAATGAATTAATATGACATCTACTACCTATCCTTACCATTTTATCCTAATCATAATACTACTTGCGTGATCAGTATAATGTATTCATTTTCATTCTAAGCACTCTGAAACTTATTTATTCTTTGGAACACCTGTAGGTACTCTTAAAAAAATTCGAAATTATTTTGCATGAGTATACCTACGCCCTATGGCGGCAATCAAATAGTGTCACAAATGTTATGATTTCGGCGTGGCGGCAACGATTGTTTTAGATTTCAAAAGAAGCCGCCGGCGCGTGTATCATAACCATGTACTTCCGAAAAGCGGCAAATTTCTTTGAGAAGTAAGTACAAAACCTTTGATGCCGCATTATCAAAGTGCCGATGGTTAAAACATAACTATGCATGCACTCAGTTTGATTTTAATAGATATTTTTTTATTCGCTATGTTTATGGTATTAGTCGTAATGCGCATAGGTCCAGTTTTTCATATTCTTTGATACAGTTTTTTGCGTCTCATAGAATTCCTAAGCGTACCTACCTATACACCGAACTGTTACACCTAACTACTCAGTGAAATAGCGCTAAGTCCTAGCTGCAAGACGCAAGAGTCTTGCAGGCTATGTCTTGTTCTTGCTCAAGTCTTGCACGGTCAGTCTTGGTCTTGGTCTTGCTAAAAATACGCGGTCTTGTTCTTGGTCTTGGTCTTGCAAAAACGCAAGAACAAGACCAAGACTGCAAGACCAAGACTGAATTTGGGCAACACTAATTATTTGTCTAACGGTAGGATACGCGATTGTTGTATATGACTTCCTAAGATCAGTGGTGAGTGCAGTCACAGATAATATAATGCTGTGCGTAGTGCAGTGGTGTCCCGCTGGTATCAGCCCCGACTTACCTTACTAACCCAAGCAGGCACTTTGTTCAATTTATTCCATCGGTATCGAATACGTCACGTGGGTCACGTGGTACATTAAATTTTTAATCGATTATTAAAAAAAAAAAACATCTGTTCCATACATTTTGACCGTGTATTTATTGCACTTTTGTAGGAAATAGCTGTTTTTTTTTATAATAATCGATGCAAAATTTCTATTTTTCAGAATGATGTGTTGAATATGTGGTTACCGTTTTCGCGTCGGTGTCCAATCTACCCCGTATAAATTATATTGTTATTTATACTTGTAACTTGTATAAAGACAGAAATCTTCAGAAAATTTCTCGAACATTAGGTATATTGATATTTTGAAATTGAACCATCTTCATCATCTTCCAACCCTTGTCCCATTCTACTTGGGGTCGGCGCAACGCGTTTTCTTCTTCCATTCTCCCGTGTCAGAAGTTACTGCAACATCTATTGCTTTCTCTTTCATATTTTGATATCAAATTTACCTGCGTAAATTTACCTACGGACTTGAGTGGCCTATTTACAGAACCTTGAGCTCTATTCTCTACTAAGCGAATTATTTGTTCAGTTTAACTATGAAAACTAAGTTTAGTAAGGTATTTTGCAAGTTTCTTGAAAGTAAGTCACCAAGTACTTTCAAAATAATAGAAGCGTTTAACCTTTCATAGAGATACGGCAAGTGTAACAATTTGTGATCAAGGTGAGCCATTTATTTGAAAGTATTCTATAGCAGGAGTTTCAAATATAATTCAAATTTTTGTTTGATTTCAGAAATAAATATTACGACTGACTGAACTTTCGAGCTTTTTTAAAATCCTTACTATAATAAAAAACGCGAAAATTGTCTGTCTGTCTGTGCCTTCCTTATGTTTATTATTTTGTAAAATGGAATTAAAAGCTATACCGTGAAGACTTCTAATTCAATTTTAATTATATTTGGTATAAATAGATTAAGTAGTTACCATTACCAACCCCCGTAGCATGACCACCGTAGACAAGGATTGACACGGACACCGGAGGAAGGAGAATCGACAAAATGACAGATTGTGTCGACACAATGACAGATTTCTTTGCACTATCTGTCATTTTGTCGATTTCATTTTGAAATCCTTGTCTACGGTGGTCATGCTACGGGGGCTGGAACTCTATTACATTTTTTAAAATCAGCTCCATATATAAGATTGTCCATAAAACGGAGTTTTATCGAAAATCTCTTAATCTGATCAACAAAAAATACGCAAAGCGCTTTTCCTGCCAATTCAGTTTTAGTTCTCAAATAAATCTTAATCTGCGATTCTATTATAATAGAGTTTACAGTCACAGTAATTGATATTTTAATGGTAACACTGAAAACGAGATAAAAGTGGAAGTTGCCTTATCATTTATCAATGCACTTAGTTCTTATTTGAGACTAGCTGTTGCCCGCGACCTTCGTCTGCGTGAAATTTTATAGCCTATAAACTTCCTCGATAAATGCGCCATCCAACACTAAAAGAATTTTTCAAATCGAACCAGTAGTTCCTAAGATTAGCGCGTTCAACCAAACAAACAAACTCTTCAGCTTTATAATATTAGTATAGATAAGATCTAAGTGAATTCGAATTTATATTTCAGGATTATCTGTTTAAAATATAGGTAGACTCTCGTTGATGGTATGTAATCCAGCAGATAAAATTAATCTGCAAGAAGTATGCAAGCTGATTGTCAAAGTTATAGGGAAAAGTTACCCCCAAGTTCTGAATTCACTATACTAGCTTTTACCTGCGACCTTGCCTGCTTGAAGATCGGAAATTATCTCACTGAAACGTAACACCGCTCTAAATTTATTGATATTGCTAAGAGTTCTGGTTCACGAACGGTTTTTACCCGGGCCGGAGCCGGCTCGGTCGACTGTCATGTATGAAGTATTATGGAGACTTGTTGCCGGTTCATATTCGCGCTATACCCAGTTTAGCCATACAAAATCGCGACTCTTACCGGCTAGAAACCGGGTACGTTACTTGTATGGTGTACATAATAATGAGAATAATATTCTTTTCTATTTTACGTGTACAAGCAAGGCACTGACACCGCGAACCAGTCTACAAAGGCAGGTAACTGACAAATACATCGTTACCCCAACAATTTCGTTAACTTCTCAGAAATAAAAACATCAAGAGATTTTCGAACTCAAAAATATGGGAGACCTATTTTTGCTTAGTTACCTATTCTATAAATAAATCCTCATTTTTTTAGGTACTTAGATCTCAAATCACAAATCGAAACGACTGCAATCCTTTTTACTTTCTCGAAAACTGGTTGTTATCGCAATACGATTAGGTTCAACAAACAATGTATTTCACACATGTGGATTTTCAATATCTTTCCGCACACGTGTGGAAATAAAATTTCCACAGATAAACTATAATAAGTCCAAATGGGTTCAATGGCTGTAGACGGCGGTGATTGTTTTTTTTTTAAATCTCGGCAAAGTGATATGCGTCTTTACTGTATAAATATTTTTTGAGTATTTAAATTGTGTATAAATAGAATATAATAGAAAAACATGATTATTTAAAACAAATAATTAGTTTTATGAACAAATAACATAAATAATAACATTTATTTGTGTTCTAAATTCAAAAATATTAGATTTTTTTATATTTTCATATTACGCTATTTGGCGGCATCATATCTTTGCTTCTTCTTCAACCTGGCGAAAGCAAAGCGCGGGAAAAAAGCAAGTTAAATCATAGTTTCCTAATAATCCCTGGCAAAAATACTTTCCGTTCTAATATTTTATTTAGCTTCGAAAGTGTATTGAAAAACATCGTTTGACACGCTTGGGGATTTGTTACTGCAGTTCTCGGCTCCATAACGCCCTAGCCTGCAGTTCGGGTGTTAATTCCGCCTCGAATGCTATAACAAAGTTTCCCCAATTATATCAAAATCTACTATTGTCTATACCAACATATAGTGTCTAGTTAGGCACACAGTTGTATGACGCAAACAATTGTTTTTATCTACTGCCGGGAGTCATAATATTAAAATCTACTATTTAATCGTAATGGTACCATTAATAAACATTCTAGTCGATAGAGAAGATAAAAACATATTGGATGATTAATTACGTTAGGTCGATGCCGCCAAAATTCTATTATAGAAGATATAAAATTTAAATAGTCCAATCCAACATCTATTTAAAAAAAAAACCATTGACAGAGACTGTGCATGGGAGTGATCAAAAGAAAGTACATAAGAGTTCTATAAACAAGATGATTAGTACATTTCTAATAAAAAAAATACCCATTCGAGGAATAAACAAAATGGATTATACTTGAGCTACTCTCCGACAATTTTGACTTCGATAACTTGGTTTTTAAACTAGGTTTAGAGAAAACGAATTTCTTAAGTACTTTTTAGAAGACACATACATTTCCCTCTCAAAACAGTTAAAAGTTCGATTTGTCAATGCACTGAATTAACGATCACGTGTACAAAGAAATCGATCACGGAAGGATTTTTGAAAATTCATCCCCTAAACGGGTTAAATAGGGGATAAAGTTTTTAATGAAGTTTCGTCATTATTGCTGATAGGAATCCCAATGCATCGGGCACGCTCCTTGTTCATAATAATATTTCTGCGCATAGGAACATTGTTTAATTTAATTTTAGATACTCAAATCAAAATCCTTACAATTAATCTGTAAATCGATTAGATGGTCGGTCGAGAAATGATGTTTCAAGAAAATGGGCTTTCGCGCTGCCGATGATTCGAGCTTATAGTTATTCGAGATTTTGATGCATCGAGGTAGTGAACAGTCGCGCTCATAATTTATCGATTTCAGGTACTACCGAGTTAACGTTTTCGAGCAAGTGTTATTCGATCACACATCGTTCGATTTCAAGTAGGGAACCCAAGGGAACCCTATTATACTATCATATGCATTCAGTAAAAAGTTGATATTTTGAGAATACAAATAGACACTTAAAATTTATTTATTTGTGTAGATAAATATAAATTAGTCATGTTGTTGCAGACTGCCGTTGCAGTCACATGCGTTGCGCCTTACTATTCGGAACTGTAAAGTAGGTAGCTTGTATCGTGTTCTTTATCTAAAACGACAGATAAAATTCGGACTGTTAAAATTTTAATAATAGACTGAACCCTAACACCGGGTTTATATCAATTATCATTTTGATCTATGTACGACATGTTGTAAAACATTCTTGCCTTCAACTGTACTTCGCGTGTACATTATTGTATTGGGCTACACACTATTGTATACTATTTTTATTTTTCATACATTTGAAGGGAATTTGATAGGCACATTAAGTTTTCTTTGGTATGTGATCAGGAGAGATGAAATAAAAGAAACCAAGAAAAGCCACAAAAGCATACATAAAGCGTCTGTTCCACTGCGGCGTTTAGTAAAAACCATGAAAATCTAGGTGGCGTGCAACGAGCTGATAGTTTTGATCGCTAGGCTGTGAGTGAGTGCAACACACGATTAGTCACATCCAGTCGTATCAAGTACTAAGCGAAACTCTCTCAGTGAGTGTTTTACCTGCCAAGCGAGCGTCGCTGAAGGAGTTTTTCTTGGGTAGTACAAACTAGTGGAGTGAGAGTTCCCGCCGGCAGTATAACATTCAGCAATATTAATTATGTGTCTCTTTTTTGGACACGTGACGATAAAATAATCGATAGGTACTTAGGAGCTTCCTCGTCAGCAGTTGGACTGGTTCCTAAGCATAATCAGCATATACCAATCCATCAATTCAAAGACATTGGTTGGGGCCAGCTTCCAGTCTAACCGGATGTAGCTGAATACCAGTATTTTACATGGAGCAACTGCCGCCTATCTGATCTCTAAAACCAGCTAGTACTGGATACAATATCCCTTGGTGAGACTGGTTGTCAGAATTTCAGGCCACTGACTATCTGTAACAATTGTCATAAATTTACAAATAACAGCCGTGACTAACGGTTTAACGTGTTTTTTGAGGCACGAAGGAAACTCGGTATGTAACGGATGGTTACCCGTACGGAGCAACCATGATGAACCCTGCTGTTATTATTTGATACGAGCTACTCAACTTAACATTTGTTAGAGATTGAATAAAGATTTGTTTGTTCTGCAGTCATAAAGCAGAGCCAATAATGGGGACTCCTCGACGTGTGGCCTCCTGCGGGTATCAGACGGCACTGACGGTACTGCTGTATACCAACCCTGATGATTACTACAGCGCCACGATAGCATCGCAGGGAGCATTGGTATGTTATGTATCATACAATCCATAATGCACCTAGGGTGCCTTCAAAGTAATAAAAAAGCTATTTCCACAAGAAAAAAAGTGCTGATACCTATCAGCCCAGTAATTATGGAGAAATCCTTGTGCAAGACAAAAAAAAAAAACACTTCCTCCTTTTTTAAAAAACGTTTAATAATATAGGTAGTCTGAGCTGTGACGGTTGTAGGAAAAACTTATATTTATTTTTACTCACTTTCCTGTATCTTCGTACCTTTATTCCAAGATTTCCATATTATTTTCCTTTATTTTACATATTTAGAATTGTGAGTGTTTATTCACTTTATGGGTAACTCGTATAGCAAAACACGGAATTGGATTACGTTAGTTTTACTTCAATTTGCTATTTACAATAAAATTAGTACGACTTGAGCTTTGGTTGTTTCGGTCCTTCCTCGAAGCCGCCCAATCGCTAACAGCCATCACCACGCAGGTCCACCTGCTTTATCCACCGTAGCTGTCCTGAAGGTATCGCTTGACGGACCCTGTCTTGGCACAACAGCGCCTTGGTTGAACCTTAGATGCCATAGTACAATAAAGAAGTACAACCATATTCTTATAGATGGCGTTGTGGCAAGAAGATTGTCAAAATGTATAAGTACTAAAATTATTTACATTATGTTGTATACCTAATGCATTTAGGTCATTCTGATAACCACGTGCTGTGGGTTTAATCACTTGCTCGATTGCAATTTACTGATAAGCTTGACACAGAACACCGTAAAAAGTTGTAATCATTTATTTTAGTGTCATCGAAACTACTGTTATTGTAAAAACAAATATCCGACTGCATCTAAAGCGAATCTAAAAAATTGGAAACAAGATTATGTAGAAAATAACTTCTACTTAGTGTCCTATCGAAACAAAATTTTCAGTCGAAACCGAAAACCGAATATCGGCACTGGTCCCCGTTTCGGCAGAAACTAGGTTCCTCGCGGAGCTGAACACGCGTTTTTTTTTAAATGTACCTAATGTTATGTTTTGTTGCCCAGCAACGGGACAGTAATAGTAATGGGCAGTTTCTTATAGTTCTCCAGAGGTAGGTAAGTATAGAGGTAAACTTAACTGTTGTTTCTTTTCCAAGAACAGGGACTAATAATATTGCCTACCTGCTTAAAATAAACACGCTTGAGACGACGATCACATTACTGCCCTTTTTTATCAGTAATTGTATTTTAAGAACAGGGATCCCAAAAGTCTGGGTTTTGCTCTAAATTTGTTACTGAACCAGACAATCCTCTTGTTTGTTTTCAGTAACATTAAACGGTAAATAAATGGAAGTTGATATTGATGGAAGTTGGAATTTCCGCCGGGTGTTGAAAGATTCACGATATTTTTGGCTTTCATCCTATTTGCGCGCAGCACCAACACTGCCAGTTAACTATCTCGTTGGTGTAGTAGTCACAAGTGCGACTGCTGAGCATGAGGTCCTGGGTTCGATTAACAGGTCGGGTAAAGTATTCAGTTTTTGCATTAAGCATTTTTTTTTTTAAAACGTTTCCCCACTCTAGGAATTTTTTCTGTATCGTGGGTGCGTTTACAAACAATTAAAACTCACATACACAAACAGTTAGACCCGGAACAACTACCTGTAGATCACACAAATATTTGTTCCGTGCGGGGATCGAACCCGCGACACGCAGCGCAGCAGCCAACTGCTCAGCCACTGCGCCAATCGTGTCGTCAAAAATTTTTAATAGAAGTCCGGTTGATGGCAGTAGGGTCGCTGCATGTTACTTGGGACTTAAACATAACTGGCGAAATGTGAGGCTCTACTGTAGTATAGTAGAGACCATAAGTGCAGTAGCAGTTTCACAAAACGATCGCATCAAAACAAGTCGCACTTACGACCTTTTTCCATAACAAACATTTTGCACACATACTCGATCTCGTATATCGCACTCTTTCATAATTATCTAGTCAGAAAGAGTGCGATATAATGATATTTGCCTTAGTGACAAGCCTGTCATGTCGCGACGGAGTATTAAGTTAGTGATATTTAATTTCAAACAAACAATTGTGTGTCTATCTGGCTTAGCGGTTAACGCTATAGATAAAATGTCTCACACGGTGTAGCCTGCGTTCGAATCCAAGTGACACAGTTACACTTTTTGTGTTTTAATTATAAATGATACGTTAGACCCGATGAGATATGTTTTTCTAAATATTAGTTGGAACTTATTATTAACAAAAAAGATGAGGGTGAATGTGAAACAAAATAAACTTCTGGATTGAACAAAGTAGTTAGTTATGACGTTGTTAGTTGGTGAACTTTGTCACGAGCGTTTGTGTTATTATTACGATTAGCGTATTGTTTGATTGTCTTTATTCAAGATGCAAGCTAATATTAGTATTAATGATAGGGCAAATATTGTCCCTTTGCGTAAAAATGGGCTTAATATTTCTCAAATTTCAACTGAAACGGGCTTAAAATGTGTAAGTTATTTTAAAAAATTATAATTATTATGATGATAGTTGTGGTGTGTGATTTTCTTATTATTAAATAAATTGCTAGTTGCAAGTGTGTAATCACATTTTGTTTTTTTTTAGAAATTCTGTTAGCCGTTGGGTAAAGAGGTTTGAGGAAGAAGGTAGTCTGAAGAGTCGTCTAAGAAGTGAAAGGCCGCCGCTTATTAACCCGACTCAGCGACGTTTTATGGTGGAAGAATATGAAACAAATGGTTTCATTCCAACTATAATGTTTGCAGAGCAATTGGATACTACATTACAGACTGTTCGCCATGCAGTCCATGCTGAAGGTTTATATCATCGGAAGCCAGCTAAAAACCACAAAAACACAGGGAGGAAAGACTACGTTTTGCTCGAGATTATTTACATTTTAACTGGGAGGTGACTGTATTTTCTGACGAGAAGACTTTCAAGTCTTGCCAAAAGGAAGACTTAATTTATGGCGAAAAAATAATAATACTTAATTTAGTAAGTAAGTAGACCGGGTAACTAAATATTTAGTAATATTAACATCACCGTAAATAAAAATAAAAAAAATTAAGAAATAAATTTTAAATTTAATAATCTTAAATTGGGGTTTAGTTTCAATATTCTTTTCGTCAAGAAAATGAACACTTAAGCTATAACCTCAATTCATTCAATGTGACGTTACATTAAAAAAACACGTTCATAAAGTCTAACTCATATATTAGTATTCAATTAACTCTGCTGAATACTGATACCTATAATAAGCGGGTATCAACAATTATATTTGTGTTATTAGAATATCCTTTCCGTGTTATGTTATTCTTATTATGAATTGACTAAGTGGGTATTCAACAAAAAATCTTATGAACGGTGATAAGAGAACTTTTTTTTGCCTAGATAGGAATGTGACGTCACATTCTCATAAAAGTTTGTTAATTTTATAAATAAATAAAACGAATAAACATTTTTGTTATCATTCAGCATGATTTTTTTATTTCCACCTTCCAACACCGAAAACATAAAATAAAAATCAATTAATGAGGTTAAATAATAATACAATAACTATCTAATATTTAACTTCTTATAAAAAATAAATAATAAGCATGACTATATTATAAATAAACATAAATACCTAACGACTTTCTGCTTAAAATACAAATATAATTAAGGTTTCAAAGAAACAAAAAACAGCCACACATTATAATAACATGGATTCGAACTTGGACTTCATTGATCGTGAACCCATGCTCAGCCCAAACAGCTACCAACCCATGTTAATACTACGCGAATTTTAACAATGCAATGGTAAGAACAGGTCATCACTATGATGTGTATTCTAAATGCAACAGAAATATAATGCTATTTCGCGTAGTGTGACGACAGTTCATTAGTGTGTGTTATGTGTAGAATGTTGAGACATCACTCATACACGCACACGCACACACACTGCTGTATCGCGCTCGCACAGTTCATAGCAATGTAATCTTTAGCATGGTACTGCACTTTTAAGGTCTACTGTACACATCTGCCTGTCCCTTCGGTGAAACATAGGCATGATGATATGGTAACGTTATGTAAATTGGTTCAATGTCTTCACTGTTGCTGACATTGAGTAACTAATGCTATGGCACACGCCCTCGTATCGTTAATATTCACGTGTCATTTCTCAATTAAAATGTGTATTAATCGTTTGGATTAATTAATAAAAGTTGATAACAATATGAATTCCGGTTGGTTATCTTGAAAATATTTTGTATTGACTCTAGAATAGGTGCTGCTCACGTATAGCACCTGCTCCTGCTTAGGTGCTGCTCACGTGTAGCACCTGCTCCTGCTTAGGTGCTGCTTACGTATAGCACCTGCTCCTGCATAGGTGCTGCTCACGTAAAGCACTGACAGGAGGCTTGTGTCCCAAAGCTGGGAAACACGCCTTTTTTCAGTAGAGGGAATGGGTTATAAGGCGCGGTGTTAGTGTGAGTTGGCAGATGTCACATGTCTTCGAATTATTGGTTCTACCACGTACCGGTTTCCTCACAAATAGTCACGATGTTTCCTGCATCGTTTTGAGATCAGTGGTGATGAAATAAATGACACAAAGTAATGCGCCTACCTGGGTTCGAACTTACGAGCCACAATTTGTAAGTCAGGGCCCCTACCACTGCTCTCACTGGGCCACCACAGTTTATGTAGATTATATAGGTAACTTTCAGGTGATTTTTCTGAAAGTTTACGTACAGACCCAAGCTTTTTGCTGTCCCAGAATTAAATAAAACTTGCTAAGGTCGTGTCAGCTCAGACAAAGTAAGTGCTAACAATTTTCATTTTATTACAATAACTGCGGACATTTTTATTCATTATTTTATTGTTTAATAATAAATTTATTTGCTACAATATTGTTGTTACATAGGTGTTACACATAATATAATGTCCATATTATTCTGCTGTTTCCAGCGTACAAATATTTCGAAGAATTGAAATTAATATTAAACCATACAATGTCGAGAATAAGGAAAATTTCTCATTACATGATAGATGATCTAATTTATTTACTTGTTTATTTGTGGTTCATGTATCTATATTAATTTCTTGTTTTAATTATATTGCATGTATTAATACTTTGTACGCCCTAGAGGCAAAACATAGCGCCCTCAATGTATTACCAAATAAGACCTCATAATATACCTATATTTTACAATAAAAAATGAATCTGAATCTGAAACCATCATTCTTCTGTCCTTATCTCAATTTAATTGGGGTCGGCGCAGCATTTCTTCTTTTTCCGTACTTCTCTATTACTTGTCATCTCAACAGACACCTCCTTTGTTGCCATGTCATCCTTCACGGCTCAGACAGTCCATCCATCGGTTCTTTGATCTTCTCTACTCATATATCTATCCACGTCCATAGCCATCTACATTCTTACTCAAAACTTTCCTCACGACATTTTCCTCATTCCTCCGCATCACGTGCCCATATCACGACAACCGATTACCACACGACTTTTCAGTCACTGGCTCCAGTTTCAGGCTTTCTCTTATGTATTCTTATTTTATCCATTCGCGTAACACCAAACAGCCCTCTTAGCATTCTCATCTCATTACGATATTAGTGGCCAGTAGTAATCTGACCTTTCTTTAAAAAAAATCCCCCTTTTCCTTTATTTTATACAAGGTATTATTAAAATAACTAAAAACCTGAAAAGTAGTTATTTTAGTAATCATATGAACAAAGGAATGAAACACATATGATTAAAAGAGTGATGGACATGAATGTTGATGGATTGAGAGGGAGAAGGCCAAAGAAAAGATGGATGGATTGTGTGAGGAATGATATGAAAGAGAAATAAGTAAATGTTGCCGTGGCGTCTGAAACGGGAGAATGGAAGAGGAAGATCAGAAAGATGATATGACCAATTTTTAATTTGTGATCAACCCTAAAATCAAGCGGAAAATCTTTTGTTCTCAACATTTTATCCATTTGATTTACCTTGTAGATTTGAAGATAGCGTTCCAAGAAATTCAATCTGCGTATTAAGTATATAATACCTATACATATTTAAGTAGTTTTAAAAATATAAATATAGTATTTCATATCGACAATATAAAAGACAGGAAAGGCTCAAATTCGCGACATTCTTTGATAAAATTGTTGTAACTAAGCTGTCTCACGTGTTAGTCATTTGTTCAGTACAAAATTATTGTATGAAAGGCGACTAACTAAAGGTATTTTCAAGGCAGATGTGAGTGGCAGCACCGGGAGGGGACGTTCTCGATGGACATAGGTATGACCTTATTGGTGAGATTCCTCATAAAAGTCAGGTGCGTGGTACTCGCAACCGGTGTGCATGTAAGACCAGATATATGAACGTGGACGAGGCAAAAGAAGTATGTAGGATCGACGCAGGGGGCGTTCAAATGTTTCTGCCTAACCCCAGGAAAAAGGCGTGAGTTTATGTATGTATGTAAAATTATTGAATGGAGAAGGACTACAATCCGGAAACACATATTTAAAGACATGTGACATCTTGTAAGCCAATCTTTGCCCGCGTACTGGATGATGGTCCACTTCCCCATAGAGAGGAGATCTGTGTCCCAGCAGGGGGAACGGTGTAGGCCGATTGTGACAGGAATACGTAGTGCGGAGGTGGCGTTAGACAAGTTGTAAATCTATAACTGACTGTATTGTTAATTTGATTGGCGTTAATTAAAAAGCTAATGCCTTGACTTCGAACAAAAACAAAAAAAAAAACATTTGCCACAGACGTTAATTTTATTAGCAGCCATGCATGGAATTTTCCATTATCAAGACTTGATTTGATTTTCATACTTAGTATGAAAAATTTTTATCCCCTATCTCTTGGAAATATGAATCTTATGCAATTTATAATAACTCTCCTTACCGCTTTCATTCGTTATTGAAGGAACTTTGTACAAAATTTGAAATAACTATAAGACCCTGATTTTGACTGTGCGAGACTGCGAATATTTGTCGGTCAGTAAATTTAAGATATCTATTTGTCGTAGACCGTAGTAGATTTAAAATTAGACGTGAAAAAAAAGCAGGCCAAATGCGAGTCGTACTCATACACACACAGGGTTCCGTAGCATCAAATAATATAATACAAATATTTTGAAGGTTCATTCATATGTTCAACAGCAAAACTAAATTTGTTTTTCATAGTATGTTAATGAAACACAAAGCAGTTGCAGTTTGATGAAAAAGTTCCATATCTCAAAAACTAAACATCATATCTTATTCAAACCAATTCACGTTGAAAGTTGTTTTACGTTCTACAATCCTACATTTTTTTCAGAATTTTCCTCCTTTTACTTTAGAAGTTAGAGAGAGGACACACACTTTGAGAACAAATGGTTTTAGGAACCTCAATGTCATTTTTAAAGACCTATCTATAGAATGGAAAAAAAAAATTAGTTTGAATTCCAAGTTTCAACTGTGTAGTCCTATTAGATTTGGAATATAGTGGCTGTGACATAAGGACGGAAAGAAAGACAGACAGACATGACGAATCTATAAGGGTTCTGTTTTTTGCCATTCGGCAACGGAACCCTAAAAACCTGACTGAATATAAGCTATTCCTAACTAACAAGGACAGTTGCCACATAACAAATTAGCAAGTCAGTGTTGTTACAAGCAGACCATCATCTGATTCGATTAGCGCGATTACATAGATATAGTTAGATATGGATATAATTCCACTGCGGATATTTACTATTTATTAATTACATACAATATTTATCACCGTCTGTATTTAACTCTTTTTGATACTCAATCTACTCTCATTTGTAGGTTTTTAACTTTCAAAACTTTTGAGTTTGGCAGAACTTCTATTTTCCGAAAGATATAACAGAACCGGCTGTTCCATAAAATAAATAATTGTCTTGTCACTCAGTTAGTAGGTACATGTTTGTGATTTCCCAGACTTTGAAGCTATCTATTTAAGTTCAATTAAGCTGTGTTTCGGCCTTACTTCCATGAAACATAAGCGGAGAATCGGCAAGAGCCTGTGTAGCTTTATTTAATTTTTTAGTCTCTTATAGCTCAAACGCCAAATCTTCATTTCAGCCCGACATCAACCGCCGCTGGGAGGTCTCATCTATCTTCTGTCATACTTCTCAAACGCCTCAAAACCTAAAATTCCGTTTTTTTCTTGAACTTTAGTTTAGTGAAAGTGAGCAAAGTTCCCCTCCACATATACCTTGTAAAATGTTGTCTTTTTTCAAATATTCAAATTAAGAACATCTCTCGAACTTATGCAGTAGGTATTGTACCGGGTATACCGTATATTAATCTCTCCTTTTGTTTTTTTTTTTGTCTTCGAGCGAAAGCGGGGTTTTGTCTCTGGGAATTTGATTTCCCAATGGAATTTTGAGCAGTCCGCGCTTCTATTATATTATCAACTAGCTTTTGTCTATGACGATAGATTGTCAAACACTATTGTCAATAGTATTGTTCTAGGTCAAAGAAGATAGGATTTTTAATTCTACGAAAAAAATTCACTATTGATTTTCTTACGGAAGCTGGATTTGTGCCCGGTTCATGGCAATGGGCTCGGCCTCTATTACATGGGAGTTTAAAATAACTGGCGAAATGTGACTACAATACTAATATTGTAGACACATTTCGCCAGTTATTTTGGCAGACCTGAGGCAGACCTGAGGTATACCTAAGTATACCTCAGGTCTGCCTAAATCTTGGGGGGTACATGGTACTTGGGGGATATTATGCTATTGTTTTTTTGTACTACATACCTCGCTAGGACATACATTTTCTAAACTTTAAACGTTCGGTTGTAAGCAATTTAAGCCATGCAAGAATTTATAGGTTGGGTCCCAGCCAGGTTATTTAATATAATAAGTATTTGATGCTCCTGAACACCGTGTGAGGCACGTTCGGGTATTTTCCCAACTTCACAATGTGCTCATCTATGTTAATAAGATAATTTTAGCGACCCACAGTAGGTACAGTTTACGTCATCCTATGCAAACAGCTATCCCCTGAAAGTTTATTATTCGAACTGACAACTTATATATATTTTTAACTTAGTATACATGGGGTGTTATAGTCTTGAAGCTATTTATGGAAATTGATCACTTTTTGCGTCATAATTAAATACTTATGCCCTTTTCCTAGTGCTCTTACTATTAAAGGAATTTGCCCACTATACCGTACCATACTATGACCGTGCTAAGCACGTATCAGTAGATCTACTCTCATTCTCCGAAACGTAACTTCTTAGACGAATGAAAATGAAATATAGTTACAGTCAACCTTTGACATCTATTATAGGTACTTTCTCCTTGTTTTTCTCCTTTTTAAACTTTCCGGTTCAGTAATTTACACTCATTTGGATTCTTGAAATCCAAACAAATCTAAATGAACAACTTAACAGTTTAATTCTGGGAATTTTAATTAATTTCAGCTCGTAAATACAATAATCCTTTTAATGGTGTTTTACGAATATCCCAGAAAAGATAGTTAATTGAATTTTAGAGTAGTTATCAAACGTTTCTGCGGTGTCATAACTAAAAGACGGTTTAATTAGCTTGTACACCATTTTTAACGCAGTAAAAGTAAAATTCACCAATAAGTAAAGTGACAAGAAATAACGATGAAAGTTAAATGTGTTTTTAATTTATACATCAATTTAAGTTAAGGATATACAGTAACGAAACGGAGGTTTGTTCGTAGAATACAGTGTTGAGGACTAAGTAACACAATAATAAAAGTTTCTTCCGAGTCATTTTTTTATATTTGACAGGTAGGAGATGCCTTGTGGCATTAAATCCGCATATATACTACTATTGCACACGAAGTTCAAATAAACTAATAGTAGCTAATTAATTCACGAAATATTTGAGGGTTATCAGGCTAATCTTATAATTCTACCTTACTTTGTAGTTTCGTGAAACCCTTCAAATCGCTTGATATATACTGTCAATAACTACCATCATAGACCATCGTAATTAATATAATTCAACGGTAAAGGTAATCAAATTGCTAAGAATCGCAGACTCGTAGTTTATGTAATGACTTAATTTGAAATACCTATGGACAATTATGTTCCCTGTGTCTTAAATTACACCAACACTTTACCTGCAAACGGGAACGCAACAATGCTACTTGGCGGAAAGAATAAAGGGCCAAGGCAAGTGGTAAATGCTTCCAAGTCGTTACGTGTTTATGACATAAGCTTTACTAACGGTAGCTTGTGACAATCAAATACATTTTAACACCCTTTTATTAGCTTCATCTGTAACTAACTATGTAAAAAAGGCTTGTTCGTCGATTTGCGACTGTTAAATACGCGCGTGCGCGCGAGTTGACACCTTGCGATTTTACCTATTTTTTTACCCACAAAGTTAAATTTTACCCACTTTCCAGTTTTTAAATGAGCTGAATATTTGCATACACGTTTGGTTTTAATGACAATGCATGGCTATGTCGCCATTCTAAACGATCTACACCTGCTATACGAAGATTGGCTAGAAGCACAGAGTAGCGCTGGTGTCTCCGTCGAAGATAGCGCAGTCGACTCCTTCGATGTTTGTCACTTCCGTGCCGTTTCGTGGAAATAAACTATAAATAAATATAATAAATCTAATACGGTGGAGTCCCAAAGAAGGCGGACTAGTTATTCTTTATGCACCCTCATTATATGGGTATCAATTAATAGGGTTTTCTGAGAAGAAAACGAAAAAAAATATAAAATTACGTCCCATTTACATTTAAAAGCTTGTTTTTAAAGTGTTTTTTTTTTAGTATAAGCTTGATAACTTTCGATATAGAATGTCAATTTGTTTAGGGCCTTCGTTATGGTGAATACACTAGCAGGAGGACACAGAGAAGTGGCAGTCGCATATCTACAACGGCTTACTACAAGTCAAGATAGTCTTTTGAAAACAGATTTCAAGACCGATAAAAATTCAGGTCATCTTGAAAAAAAAATTGCTCCTTATGAGAGTGGGTTATTCTCAGTAAGCCAACATCCAGCAAACAATGAGTAACTAATTGAAGTCTAATGTTAAACGCTAAGTAGGAAGGTATATTCCGTTACTATAGCAATTTTTATCTACTTACTAGATGGCCCGCCGATTGACACATAATCAAAATTTTGCCCACCTTTAAAATAAGGTCTATATCAAGTACATAATTAATAAAAATGGTCCTGCTAATAATAAAGTTTTTACGAACAGGTGATTATAGACAACGCGTACAACATTCCTGATTTGGACTCGCCGGTCCGGATGGTCAGCCCTGCGACGGAGCTGCTGATAGCTTTGTCTCCTGAACGGACCTACACCACTCCCGGAATTAGGTCTTTTAGTCCTGACCAAAGGCAATGCTATTATAGCGATGAGGTGAGTGATCATCTTCTTGCCCCCGTCCCATATTACTTCGGGTCGGCGCAACACGTTTTTTGCCTCTATTCTCTCCTGTTAGCCGTCATGGTAGATATAATACTCTTTATTAAGTACATCATAGAAATAACCGGTACATTACAGTGTATAATTTAAGCGTAGGTTCTGCCAGCGCTGCGGGACTGTTGGAAAGAGATACCGTGGCCTTGGAACACAAAGAGCAAAGAAGGAACATGGATGGGTTTTAGTCAGTACAAGTCTGACACTCCGTTCCGCTCCGCCCAGAGTGGGGGGGTCATTTGATGATTTCATACCAAAAAAAAAGTGTAGGGTAACAAAATGGCCGATTTTATCGCTAAAAGCGATCTTGTAAAGACAATCTTTGGATGAATTCAAGGGAGGAGGAGAGACAATAGTGAAGGTGGTCTGTGGTGAACGCTATCAATTACTTCTTTTTCTTTCATACCATTCACCTCCCTATCCATCCATCAACATTCATCATAGTAGTTGAGGTAAATTCTTGTCATATTTAAAAGGTTTTCCATTATTTCCTCCATTATCTAATATTAGAAGCCTAAATCCATTGCAGGGTTTGGGACTCCCTTCGATTTTTTATCTACTGTTATTTTGGCGAAATAAATTAATAATAATGCTTTATTTGTACACAAAAAAAAAACAACCAAAATAGTACAATGAGGTAACTAAAAATTAATTTGTATAATAGAGACATAGTTTAGTTTGGCTTGCAAACTAGGCAAGAAGCCTGTGTCTTAGAAGCCAAGAGCCAAAATAAGCCATAACTTAAAATAAGGTGTCCAGCTCGTATCACAATATACTTTCACAACTACATCCTTAAGGATGTCTGAACACGCTCTTTCTATAACAAGCTGTGCCGTTACTTGAAATTTTGGTAGCCGTAGCCCCTTAGTAATGATCCGTGCTTAATGACCAGTCCTAATTCCACTGTAATCCATCAGCTGTCTGTCCGGAGTCTGCTATTTGACTTCTAGAACAAAATATAGTTTTGACGTGGCAAAATACTGGAAAACGACGGTAAATTGACTTGGTTTCATAGCGTTAATATTGCTTTAGGTAACATCGGTTCCGTGAGACATTGTAAAAGCACAAAACAACATGACCAATCAAAAGAATCAGGTAGTATCAACCGTATCAGGGAGACATCAGGGTTATATTTCCTTAATCTCATTTGTCTTTCGATTGATCTATTAAAACAATAAGATTACCGCGATTAATTTATCTGTAAGTAACGCACTTCGTTATTGACGCACATACAACAGATACGGAGCCTTGGCGATTTACCTATCTCCCATATAATCATCAAATTATATAAAACATAGGCATCAATGCTAATTGTAATTAATTACTGACGCATTTTCTTATTTATTTTACGTAGTGGTGTCATTATGAGGAGTTTCTTATCAGTGGCTATCGAACATTATGACATTATTTTTTTTTAATATTTTTATACGCAAACCCCTGCGTAGGGAACTACAGCTGTTTTGGTATGGAAAAAAAAAAATCGAGTGCGAGCAGGGTTTGAAAAATTAGTTTGGTATGGCGACTTCTATACAACATTGATTTGGCTGTAATATCAACGTGTTGGTTTATGTTAGTTCGATACTTTCTCAAATAGATGGCGCCAACGTCACCGTAAGACGTTATTAATGGAATGAAAATTTCGAGAGGGTGCGATGGTCTAGTTGGTTAAGACGTCCGTTGTACTGAAACGGAAGGTCGCAGGTTCAAACCCTGCTCGCACTCGAATTTTTCTTTCCATACCAAAACAGCTAATTATGACATTAGTCAGCGACTGTTTACGAATAGTACAGCTCTGCTCAGTAGTTCAAACCAGTATGCGAGGTGAACAACTGCGCGCTGCTCTGCGCTCGGATTGTGAAGCTCCCTATCAGTCGCCAACCATGTTTCTTCTAAAAGTATAGGGACGGTGTGCTGGCACCAGCTAGTCTGCGGTCTACTGTGTGGGTGCTGATTATGAAAGAATGATGTGGAATCTAGAAAAGCTATCTACTCCGCGAATGCTAGGATTTGCTAAAAAATACTTGTAAAATAAAAAAATCTATAAAAAAATTCGTCAATTTAGCAACTCTGGGATAATTGTTTTGACTTATAAGTGGGTAAGTCTACGTGATAGTCTCAGGGTTAGGTAGGTACCTATTAATAGCCGCACGTGTTGATAAGCAAGGTTCTGAAACGGTTGCCGAGATCGATTCATCGACAGGTCAACATACCAAGACTCCTTCGCGCCTTGGAAAAAGGCATACCGGCTGTCATTTGTAGTCTGTAAGCTTGAAAGTTTTTTGGGGGTATGGAGAACAGGGTGTAAAGTTCTTCATCCCCCAAAAAAAAGGGAGGATCCTCCGACCAGACGGGTGTTATGTCTGGTGGGCTACTGCCACACCGTTGTTGGCGGGTTCTTCTATATAGTCGCGAATAACATTACCTGCGCGTGATGTAGGATTTAGGCGTATTTCGCAGTTTAGTTCCTCGTCTGTGTCATAGATGGCGCTGTAGTACTTTTTGTTCTACGTTGCTTAGTACTTTTTGTAGTTCCTCTACAGTCTAACAATCACTTTAACCAAGCGGTTTCGTGTCGTCCAGTAATTGTGGAGGTCAGATATGCGGTCGCTTCATGTAAAATACTGGTATTCAGCAATTTTCGGCTGGACTGGAAACCGACCTAGTATAAAGGGTGTAATAACACCCTTAACGAAGCATGGGAACCTTCTAGTTACGGAAATATAGGGGGTCAGGGTTCTAACTTTTTCTCAAGTTTTTTTTAAATACATGTTCTTAATGTAATTTTTCCTCCACGACCCCCGTACTATTCAATCCATCCATCAGCACGATGTTTGGAATGCGTTACGTTGAGTCCTACCGTAAAACGTGATTTTTCGCCCCAAAAAAAAAGTCGTTTCCTAGCAATAATTTTTGCGTAAAGTTACTTAGTTTGATGTACATAATGCTTGATTGACGGCTTCGTGAAGGGTCCTTTTACACCCTGTATAGGTAGTTGGGAAAAGGTTGGGCAGGTGACGAGTGGAATTTGATATGTTCTTAGCAACCATAATATTACATATTTTATTCTACTGAACTGTGAAACTCGTAGATGTAATGAACTAACGCTTCCTCAACAATAAGTATTTGCGATACTAATGAGATCTTCGAAAGCAACCTTGGACGGCAGGAAATCCGCCAAATCTACTTACAGATAATAATTGTTTAATTATATCACTAAACTTGTACACAACATAGATATCAATAAATCTAACAGAAGGTACTGATACAAGTACATATTCATGTAGAAAGACGAGCTAAAGTCAAATAATTGCTTATTTTTTTAGATTTAAATATAATTATTATTCTCTTTAATTGAATGCAAACCTAAACATAATTAAAGACAGCAAAATGTTAGATATGAAATTCCAGTTTTGACAAATTGCCTCATTCAGAGGATGTCTCAGATATTTTTTATATATATTTCTAAAACACCACCTCTTGTAGTATTTTGAAGTTATGAAATGGGTTCTTTGATGATCAAATCTGTTTTTTGAAATTGTTTTTGGTCAGACCTTTACGAGACCAGCAGGCGTCAAGGCATGACCAAGCTATACGTCAGCTATTAGTCTTTGAAATGCCGCGTTTTGGGGCACGCTACCAGAATATTGATTGAGATCCCGAAGATAGTTTTTTAGAGTTTCTTAAGAGACTTCTTACATTTCTAATTGCTAATTTTACAATTTACCTAAACGGCAAATAACGGAAATGTATTCTATTTATTATAAAAGTATAGGATGTTTGTGAGATGAAAAAATAAAATCCCAAATCGGGTCTCCGTGAGTTTTTGTCTAAACATGCATTGGGAGAATCATCATCATCATTTCAGCCGAAAGATGTCAAACTATCGCCACATTGACCGGTCCCGTGCGTTTCGCATCCAGCGGGTCCCTGCAACCTTCACCAGGTCATCGGTCATTGGGAGAATGATTCTTACAAAATAAATAAATAAGTTATCTAAAATTCGCTTAATTATTATTGTAGTAGAGAAAACGAACTATTTTTTTTTAAACAAATATTTGTTATTTCCAGCAACGAACTATAAACATGCAATTTTCAATTAGGAACCCTGGCAACTTCGCTTTTTTTTTTGCTATTTTTTATCCTTAATAAATATTTTTTTACTGTTTCGTGTAATGTTTTCAGGTAAAAGTTGGTAAATTTCGTCAATACTCCTTCCATAACTGCATGGCGTATCAGAAAGTGGAATGGTTCAAGAAAGTTTGTAACTGTACACCTCTGTCGTTTCCCAGAGAAGGTAATAATTTCACACGTCTAAGGCGCGATTTATACAGAAACGGTGTAGGGCAAAGGCGCGGCGCAGGCGCAGCACAGGCCTGGAATTTATAAGGAAACTAAAGAACGGCGTGCCTGCACCGCGTCGCTTTACGACACGTCGCCTACGTACATTTTGTATAAAAACGTTTTGAAGCGGCAACATGACTGAGCTGCGCCTGCGCCGCGCCTTCACCTTACGCCGTTTCTGTATAAATCGCACCTAAGGTATGCTACACTCTGCCGGGGCTGCGGGACTGTTCGAAAGAGATACCGCGGCCCTGGAACATAAATAGCAAAGAAGGAACATGGATGGGTTATAGTCAATAAAAGTTTGACACTCCCTTACACTCCGTCCAGAGCGGAAAGAGTCATTTGATGATTACCAATCCGAAAAAAAAGAAGGAATGCTACACTGTTCGTGCCCCCATAGCTGGGCGGCAAATATACATTAGTTTTTCTAAACCTCTTATTCATAAATGTAAAGAAGATCTGTTGTTTTGAATGTTAAATGTTCTAGATTGTCGCATAACTTAGCTGTCATAACATGTTCGGACTAAATCTTTTTTCTGTTAGATTTATGGCAATTTAATAAGACGTTAAAGAATTAGTACTTGGTAACCATTCATGTCGAACTGCCTTGTTGTCCTAGTGATCGCAAACGCGACAGCCGAGCAAGAGGTCTTGGTTGGTTGAGGTCGATTACCAGGTCGGGCAAGGTACTATTGACTGGCGAATTGTGCGTGCATAATTAGGTACACCACTGCCTAACTCTTAGGGGATTACAGGCGTGATGATGTTATTTTACGTAGCAAAAACATTACGAGGTACTCCGACTGAAAGTGAAAGGTCACAAGTTCACAACAATCATTTGCTCAAAGTACGCATTGCCCTGCTTTAGTGTCTCATTGCTCCAGGGACATGAACTACACGGATTTTCAATTTTGTGGTGTAGGTACTGTTAACAGCCGCAGTAGTTTATAATTAGGTAAATAGGCAGTTTGTTAGAGTTAAAAGCTTGCTGTACAGTACTTGGTACATAAATAATATGGCACGCCTAGTTTTATAAAAAAAACCTATGTGCAATCATCATGCAGATGATACAGAGGCCATGAAGCCGATTTTTTGTCATTAGAATGACAGAAAATCGGCGAAATCATGTTTACATTCTACTGAATGTAACGGTGCTGAATGACCTTTCGATAGTGCATGTTGTGCAGAGCTGTGCACCGGTGATGTATTAATAAGGGAACCCACCAACTCGGCTATCAAGTTTTCATGCTTTATATGCTTGCTAAAAAGGCTCGTGGGCTCTCGTACCATATTTTTAGTTTCGGCACCCATGCAAATCAGGTTTACGTCCCCATGCCACTAAAAAGGAAAAATCTTCACTTTTCCAAGAACCAAAAATATGCTAAAATGGGCGCAGCAAGCTTGTGATTTTCTTATGACCGCTTATATAGACAGAGAAGTTTGTTTACGGACTTAGAATAAAAGTTACAGATTTATTAAGATACCTTTGGGTGCAAGAGCGAGCGAAGCGGGCTCGAAAATTTCGTCACTGCGTCCCGTTCGTTTGAATTTTCCTAAATTGAATATTGAATAACGGAATTTAGTTGCTACTGCTGAGCTTGTAAACAACATGTATAAATGGAATTTAACGATAATGCATTTGTTGCAAGTTCTAAAGTAGCCACTAATTCCCGTTGGTCACCGAATATTTCTCGGGCAGTTTTGTTAAATATAACGTGGAAACCATTACTTACCAGCTAACTAACTGATAACAAATTAGTATTTAATAGTGGAACATACAAAATGTCTTTCACTTTACGTTGGTAGCAGAGCGTGTTTTTTGTATTTGGCCTGAGTAATGGGAGCACCCCACCTTGACCCAATGTGCGTAAGCTCATGCTTACCTTTGTTATATGAAAATTAACTTGTGTTTTGTTTTTCAAAATTTGAAAAAAAAAACACTAGTTAATCTTTGATGTTCCAATCTCAGAGGATCAGGTTGTGCGTTGTCAGTCAATAAATCAATGAATGATTTATTTTTTCGATTTCAATGTTGCTCCTTTAATAAAGTTGTTTGTAAAAATGAGATCAATCCGATACCCTTCTATAGCGGTATCTACCGGAGCACGGTGTGGCAGTCTTTTCTAAAACTCATTGTGCCATCAGAGAATTAATGATTAGTAATATGTATCTACATTTAGGTTTGTTTTCCCTTATTTGCTGTCCGTTAGAGACTGTCACACCGTGCACCGGTAGATACCGGTATATAGCGGTATCTATCGGTGCACGGAGTGGCAGTCTTTTTAAAACTCATCACATCAGAGAATGAATGAGTAGTAATATGTATCTACATTTAGGTTTATTTTCGCTTATTTGCTGTCCACTATTTAAATTGATAAAGTTTGCAAGTTATAATTATTTTCCAGAATCTTACCGGATTTGTAATTTCAATGACATGGATTGTTTAGATACTATTTTCAGTAAGTATATAAATGTAGATAGAGCTACTGATGATTCTAACCAAGGTTCTAGGAATAATACATTCCTATTGAATTTGTTGTAGACGAACAAGAACATCCCAATGTTACAACAGAAGAGAAAAGGAGCCATCTCCGATGTTTTCCGGAGTGTGAACATTACGACTACCCTCTAGAAGTCGCGCTTGGGAACCTGGCAGACAGCGTTTATCTCACCGGACTTCCATTTTTGTAAGTGTATTTATTTATTATACAGCGTGTGTCCGAAAGGTGTGGTCGTATTTAAGGGTGTGGCCAATCAAAGTGAACAACTCTTCATGGGATCAACATCGTCGCCCCATAATTTGAGTAGGTGTTGAAGTTTACCAGTTCCACATTCATCGTTTTTTAAATTTATAGTATTCAACTTCCCTTTCAAACTCATCGACCCAGCGCTCTTAGTACGATCCATCATCATCCGATAGTTTGATACTTTCATGACTGCAATAGCTCGTTCATCTTTGTTGGTTATTTTAAAATCTCGTCTAGATATTGATACAGACAATACATAATATTTCTTCGATATTCTATGTTCATTTCTTGTTTCATTCCAGTGATGACGTCAATATAAAAAATCGATCTCTATTGAATGTTTTCTTCAATGACTTGGTATCTACCAGATATAGACGGGATGTTTATTTGAATTGGCAAAATATTCTCGGTGAGTATTCAGCTGGGGATGACGGATTTATTCAGTACTTACATGATTCTTCGTCATTATTAGGTTTGGTTGGAAAATTACTGTAATATCTTTAGACGAATTTCATTATAAAAGTCAATTACTTGGTACTGTTAGTGTTGTATAATTAGATGGTACTTTGAAGTATAAATAATTAATTATTATTCGTAGCTACTTTATAATTATAGTAATTACCTAACGTGGTTTAATTTTATGCCAGCTCTTGTTATAATGACGTATTAAATCTCAGAGGTTTTTATAAAACAAGTAAATTCGACTGGCTCATTGGTTTAGTGGTCGCAAGCGCGACTGCTGAGCATGAGTTCCTGGGTTCGATTCCCAGGTCGGGCAAAGTGTTATTGTGTTTTTCCTTCTGGAATATCTCCTTAGCAGCCACGGAGTCAGGATTTGTGTGATTTTTAGGCCCCTATTACAAAATAACTGGCGAAATGTGGGTGTCCTATTAGGTACACCTCTGCCTAAGCCTTCTGGGATTACAGGCTTACGTTATGCAAATTCACAGTTACTTGGATTGAGAAGTGGTATCTTCAGTTCAAACTCCAAGACACATACCTACAAATCATTCAATTAATAAGAAATACAAAATGTCTGCTGCTATTGCGGTTTGCCTCATTCCATTGTATTTTCAGCTGCGTTCGGCGGTCTCCTCAGTCTCATGCTTGGATTCACCTTAATATCCGGTTTCGACCTGTTACTGTTCTTTACGATCCGCGTGGCGTATGACTCCTGTGTCGACACAGCTGGCAAGTCACCGAACAAAATATACGTGAATGAACACAATACCAAGAAGACGTGGATGGACAATGCCTTTATCAATCCGATCAATCGGAAGACTTTAGAAAAATCTAAAAGTGATTATTTTGAACGTCCTAGATATTAGACGCTTTAATAGATTTTCTTGTATCGAACCACGTAATGTTTGTTTCCTAAAACCTTCAAGTTCGTTCACAAAGAAAAACTGACACTTTTGTTGACAAATTACAGTATTTTGCTACTTGAACTAAATTTAAACACTGTTTTAAGCTTTCAAGCTTTACAACTAAACTAATACTGTCACTTACGGGATTTCTTCCGTGATTGTTCATTATTTTGAGCTCCCGATATTTCGGCGCTGTTGCAAACGCCATGATCACGGGTTAACTGGAGAATGCGGGTGGATGGAAAATAAATTGTTAAGAGCAGACAAATCTATCTACCCTCTTTCTTTGTCTGTAATATCGGGAGCTCAAAATAATGAACAATCACGGAAGATATCCCGTAAGTGACATTATTAGTTTTGAACTAAATTGACTGTAAATACATATATATTTTTTTAAACTTTGGAATGGATTTGGAGGAATTTCTCCTGTATCGTGGGTGCGTTTACAAACATTTGAACTCACATACACAAACAGCCAGACCCGGAATAACTACCTGTAGATCATACAAATGTTTGTTCCGTGCGGGGATCGAACCCGCTCAGCCACTGCGCCAACCGTGCCGTCATTAAGTAGTCACTTGAGTGAGTAGGAATCTCTGAGCACGCGTTTAATCTAATCTACTAACACAGGCTACTTACGACATTTTTAGTAATAATAAGTTTAACAATTGCACAAAATATAGATGTGTTGTATGAGGTACACATGATGTATTTCCCGAATATCTTTTTGCATGAACAATGTAATATCGTTTTTAATTAATAAAAAGATTAAGGATAACGATAGACCTTGATTTAGGATGTTTAAAGACTTGATTTACTTTTTTTAAATGAATATTGTCAATAAACACTTGTTTGAATACTTACAACTACTTGTACAGACGCCAGCACATCAAGCTAAACTGTCAAATTTTCCCAATCAACCTTGAACCTAATGCTTTAGCTATATAGTTGAAAATCTATTAAAGAGATTTTACAGATTGTAGTAGCTTGATGTGTTGCATCTACTTACATTATTTGTTCCTCACAAATGCAAGTCTATCACTTGCATTGCGTTTGTGTAAGTTCGTAGGCTATCTATTATCGTAATATTTACACACTCATGTCAACATTTAATAAAGTCATAGCGAAAGTGACATTTTGTTTTCATTGTACTATAAGGTTAGGGTTCCCAGATCTATAAAGAAGGAGTCCGGAGAAAATTCCGAACATTTGAAGTAAACTCCGAACATTTGAAGTAAATTCCGGACTTCTTTTTCCTTGCACCTCCATGCAGTATTATATACTGCGATTTCTTTTTACAAAGATAAGAATATAAAAATAGAGAAAAATTTGTTGCAACATTTGCTTAAAATAAACGCTACTTTCATTATATTAACCTAACCAATTCCTATGTTATTTATATAAAAAAAGATTAGGAATGTGTACTGTGTTATACTTTTCTTATTTTTGGGAATCCCTGACGTTTCCGAATTCTCCCTGCATTCCGGACACTGAGTTAAAATTCCGGACGTATGGCAACCCAACATAAAAGTTACGATTACTTAGTAGGCTAAGTACTTACAGCATTGCCAGACTGTAAATGTGGGGACATTTTTTTCTTTATCTTATCAGCTAGCCTTGTGGCTCAACATGGACCCACTGAGGAAAGCAGTAATCACCACATTTCGCAACCGGAGGGGGAGTCCCCGTAATTTCATGCTTTCCTTGAAATGGGTGCTATTCGAGCTGTCCGTGTATGACCATGCTTAGCTAATACCCTTTAATATACAAAATTAGTTTTAGTATATACGAAACCTGAAACATGTGTCTAGTATTTTTATGTAAAGAATCTATGTACAAAATTTCAAAACTGTATCATGAAAAATCACAAAGTTATAAGCTTGTTCTGTTACCTGGTTGTCCACACAAAAATGTGGGTACCATGCAGCGCGCCTGCGCGCGCGCCTTCTGTGTCGTCTTGAGCTCATTGATAATAATAATTTGGCATTAGGTACCTAAATTATTGCGATAGGTACTTAATGTCGCCCAGTGTTCAACGTGTAATTTTTTAAAAAAAAATTTGGGGCCAAATATAACATGGTTTAAAAATTATTGGAATCGATTCAGTTACTTATTCTGAACAAACTATATTCAGGTTTCGGAAATACTAAAATAATGTTGTATAACTTGCAAACGAACTTTATATAGAACGCATAATATTATGCGTTCTATATAAAGTGATGTTCACAGCGATGTTCAATGAAGAAACGGATGTATAGAAGGTATATTTCGCCAGTTTTGTTTAAGTCGCTGGGAGAGCCTTAACCAGGCAGAAATTCAGCTGGGAGTCTTGGAATGGGTGAACTAGAGCTAATTTATAACAATGGTTCTTGACAAATTTCAAATTGATCCCGAAACCTTGGGGTCCGAAATGGGTTGTTTTCGAACTATTTAACTGTCTTTAGAAATCCCACACCCGGCCCCGGCTGTCATTTGTAGATCTTTGACAGTCATTACAGGTTAAAAATCAGTGGCTCGAAAGTCTGCCAAACAGTCTTACCAAAGGGTATCAAATTACACAGTACTAACTGGGATTTGGACTTCAGATAAGCAGTCGCTCCATTTAAAATACTGGTATTAGACTGGAAGCCGACCCCGAAGTAGTTGGCATCGGTTTCTTCGAGGCAAGAGTGCTCCACCATCATCGCTTCAGATCGGGCGATTTGCGGCTAAACGAAGCCTAGAAGTTGAGAAAAGGCTAGAGGCAGATTATGATCCACCTTATGAATAACGCAACTTATATTAATGGGTGTTTTGCTAAGGCTGGTCATATACGGTCAGCTCGACCACGCATTTAGTAATTAAACAACTTACACGGACCGTTCGAGCAGACATTGTCAACT
The DNA here is from genome assembly GCA_963576755.1 of Noctua janthina. NCBI lineage: Eukaryota > Metazoa > Arthropoda > Insecta > Lepidoptera > Noctuidae > Noctua > Noctua janthina. The sequence goes on along the minus strand of OY755050.1, from coordinate 12,225,105 downwards.
GCTCAAGTAGTCATTTTCAACCACTGGTGAAGTTAAATTGCAGTGGCAATATTGATTTTGAGGAAGTAGCACTACTGCTGATTTTTTACAGGCGGATACGACAGCAAAGACAGCTAAGACAGTTCTAAGTCATTCAATTTTGGAATTAGGAGACTATCATGGACACTGGAAAAATACTGTTGTGTGTCCAGTCCAGTCCCGTAACAGAACAGATGCCTGTGGTGCCACACGATGCGTTGCCGGTGCGATGACACTGCGTCGTTCTACGTAAATATAAATCAGAATGTCATGCCACACGGTGCGTTGAAACGACGCGTGACCACGCAACACGGGCGCAGCATATAAGGGTCCAATTGCTAAAGAGACGTAGTCTGCGTTGCTCGTGTGGTACTCAAAACGGTGAAAATATAGCGTTGCGACGACGCAACGCACCGGCAAAACCCATTTCGCTTCACTCTATGTCTTGCAGCCACATGACTGCACGCACGACGGAATGTTTTCATGCTGATGGACGATTGTATACTATGCAGTCGCAGCTTGAAGCGGTGCCTAGGTCATCTCCAGAGATTGGAGTAGGTGAGATTATATGCCTAAACTTCAAGGAAATGAGTGACATGTGAATAATATCTCACTATTCTATCCCGGAATTCTTTTTAAGTTCCGTAATAAAGTTTTATTTTTTTATTTGGCACAAGCCCGCCGCACTATTCCCAAGCTACTGTAACTCCTAAAAGCCAGAGTATAAAAGTGGCGACCACCAGAAAGCGCCGAGACAATGAAGCTCGACGAAGTCCCAGAGAAACAATTTAACTGTCTTGGAACTCGCAATGAAATTAATCAGAAAAGTATAGCGGAGGAGTAGGAAAACCATAATTTCCAGTTCCCTCCATATCAGCAGGAGACAGAACCAAATAAGGTCAATAGGCACAAAGGGACGTTTACAATTGGGATAGGCCCAGTTGCTTAGCACCACGGATAAATATGTCCTAAGTTGTGAGCTGTTATATTTGATTGCAATTATAGGTATGGCAAAAACGCTTGTAAGCACGGAAATTTGTTCAAGTTTTCGTTTCCGAAATAAAACTGTCAAATTAGGGGGACTGCTGCAATCTGTCCGTGTAAGACTGCCCTAAGGTTTTGAGTGCGTACGTAATCAAGATAAAAATAAGTCGAGTGTTGTATTTTCCTTGTAGATTGCACGGTTTCCCCCAATGATTTGATTTCTTTATGAAAATAAAAGTGAAATGTTAAATTCAACACTTAATTAGATTAAATTGTTTAAATGGTCGATATTCTTAGTCAAGAACTTCTTTTTAACGGGAAACGGTAATACGACTGTAGATATTTAATAGCATTCCACTCATTTGTATTCTTTGATCTTTTGTTTATTCAATAAGAAGTTTATGTAATGTCTGACCGAATCAAATTCCTTATTTACTTTGAACATATTTATTAAGAATATAAGCCCTGTTTGCCGAATAAATAAGAAATGTATGTGTTAGTACTAACACACAAATCGGTTCGGCACAGCCGAACGGCAAATTCAAGTATCTATAGATATAATGTTTGACAAATTGTGCCGATGTGTGTCAAATTGTGAGCGATGGTAGACACTGGACGGAGGTTTTCGATGGACACGAGTCGAATGAATGCTGAACATGTGCTGAAATTGCTTCGGGTCGACTTTCTTGGTAAAAAATACTGCCGGATCCAATGTACCGACAAGAACAAATGTGTAGCACTCTTTATAGCAACGAATAACCTCCCCAGTAAGTTTGAATACAGCATTATGTAATCGCATGGATTACACACAAGTGTAGATTATGATGTAGGTAGCCAGTAAATGCTAAAGGACCACGAAATTCATATAATATAGTGATTATACTGTCTGACTCACAAAATAAATTGCAGTTAGCAACGTTTACTAACCTTTAAAAAGTAAAGCTCTTTCGTTTGTTCTATAAAACCTTTTCTTTAAGGCACTAGATGAGGTCATTCCCCGTGATGAGCTAATAACTTCATATATTGCGTGAAAACACTTGGAACTTGCACATCATAAAAAACAGTACTATCAAAATAAGTTTGTCACCTGTCCACGGTGATAAAGTAGCAAAATCAAAATCGAAGCATTTTTTTCAAGTAGGCTAGTTACAGGCACTTTTAAATTGTCGAAACAAAGACAACAATGAAATAAAGCTACAGTCCCAGTGACAAGGCACATAAACTGTGAAAGTACCTACTGTAGTTGCCCATTCCCTAACGTAGATCTCTTTGGAGGAGAACGGGCAAGAAACTCCATGGACACTTTTAAATCAAAATAATTTACAAAACTTTGGTTACATCATTCATGATGAGATGGTACATTATGTGGGAATTCTTCATTACGAAATGAACATCATCATAATCTCCGAATGTCTCTCCAAATCTCATTTTCAAGTTTCAGCACAGAGTATGTATCCAATATATTTTTTTTTGTAATGGAGCCGTGGATTAATGACAAACTTTCCACACTTGCGTCATAATGTACTGTTTTCGTAAGTTTAACCCAATGTTAGAAACTTACCACAGCGTTTTAACATATGAATTATCTGACTCCCGACTTCGTACAAGATGATTACGCTTAACTAGATTAGTGACTAAATAGCATGAGCGGTTAATAAGGTCATTGTGTTAAAGTATTAGCGAAACTAATAACCATGAACCTATTATCCTAGCAACACCACAACGTTCTGTCACATAAAAGAATATGATGACTAGAATTCTGACTTGCCTAGAGAACGGTGTTTTTCGTTTATGAAGAACTTACTTTGGTAATCATGAGTTGTTACCCCAAAAATATGTCAAAGACATTGTTTGTGAATGATTAAACATCTGTCATGTTTATAACAGCAGTGTAAGTACTTCTTCGAGTGTCAATGGTAATCTTATTGGATTCGGCCCAGAATTCGGCTTTGAGTTTATCGTCCCCAGTAGCGTCTATCAGTTCCTGTAACGTGTATACCTACCACCGGACGCCCAGGTCAGTTCGTTTTACAGCGCAGCATTAATGCTCCGGGGTAGAGATATGTGAGAAGATTTTCTTTGCATCAGTTCGGTCAGACTGGGTCAGGTGTAAATATTTTGTGTAGTATTTTCGAAGAACCATTCCAGTTTTGGTTACAGTGTTAATCAGTGTTTAAATATGCATGAGTGAAGTATGTATAAAAACGTAAGTAGACCGAGAAGTATTTAACTCTTGTTTTCTAATGTTACTATAAAAAAAAAAAGATAAATACCTACATAGTATCTACCAATTTAGCCGGATAGAACTAAAATCCGTGTCTATTTCTGCAGCATTGTTTATATGCTTTAGGAAAAATAAATGGTGTTCTGCCACGTGTTAATATTCTCGCAGAATATTTGGTTGCATTTGACTGCAATAGCTACAAAAGCGAGTTATCGACCTCGTTTGATTATATATTCTGACTAATCTCAACAATCACTGAGTGGGCACTGGAGTGGGTTCCACCATCACTGGCAGCGGTTTCATCGAGAGCGTCCGCGATACAATCATGCTCACGCGCGTGGCAGGCCGCCGCGGCTATTGAGGAAAATATGAGGAACATATCGGTGAGAGATTGCATACTTGTACACAAACAACGTGCGTGTATTACTGACGTATAATGTAATAACTGAATTCTACTAATCGCTACAAAGGAGGCTCTTATCAAATAAGATTATCTACTTAAAAACCTCTGCCATTGATATCTTTCTTTCAGTGTCGTGAGATCCTTGGTAATTGCGGAGTGGCAGCTATCGCTCTAATAACGTAGATATTTAATGAACAATAATGTTTTATTAACTTAACACCTGTCTTCTGCTGCCGCCTTGTCAACACAAAACAAGTCGATCTGAAGTGAGTACACATTCGCAAAGTATTTTGTGTTGGTTTATTTTATCACTATGTTAAGAAATAATTGTGTAGTTATTTCTCTATTAGCCCCTAAGACAAACATGTGTAGTAATAAATAGGCTATCGACTGGTAGTTAGCAGTTTATATCTAAAATGATTGTTATTATCGTGGACTGTCCGATACGCGACGTCCGTAACTATCAGCCTGTAACAAAGCGTTCCAGTAGCGTACTACATTACTATTTTCAATTTCAAGTAGCCACTATCTCAAAAATGATTATTTTTTCCCTAGAATTTGCTTTCGCGACAAACTAACCCGTTTTGAACACTTAATTATAACAGTTGTAACGCGAATACTAAAATTGAGTGACATAAACTAATTTAATAAGGGTAAACAATTAGATCCCACAGTTTTATTTGAGAAAATGATATTTTAACGTAAGTAATTAATAAACAAAATAAAAACTTACTACTATACTCAGTGACTGTTTTACTTTCTAAGAAACGTTTCGTCTTTCTTAACGACCAGGATTAGCAGCCTGTCACTTTGCTTGTAGTACGGCAATAATTACTCGTTCTTATCTTAATTGATGTAATCAATCAAATTCGACATGAATCTAGTGCGTCTGTAGCAATAGGTACCTACAGAAAATGTGGTAATTATTGCTAAACTTGGTGTTTCTTATACTGTCAACATGACTCCCTTTTTCAGTACGTTACCTTACCTTGTATACAGGGTTACGAAATAAGTTGTAAACAAGTTTTATATTAAGTGCAACATTTCTTCCAGTTCCATAAGTTTGGAACGGTCGTACGGAGAGTGGACACCATGACACGCAACCTGTGGACCGTCCTGTGGGCGTTAGTCCTGGCTGCCAGCTGCACGCAGGCTTTTGAGGACTTCAGTAAGTTGTTTTGTTAACATAAAATCACGAAAACACTTCCGCAGAAGTTTTTTGCAATATGGATGTAAGAAATGTTTAGGTAAAGGAAGGAAATGCATACAATTAGTATCCCTTTATTCATTTATTGTGTAAATATAAGAATAGTAGTAGTATCCATTAATTATAGTTAAATTACACACAGTGCTCGCTGAAGACCATTATTTAATGCTGAATTGTATCTTTATTAAATTCGGAAGCGTGTGCGTACTATATCGTGGCTCGGCTTATGTAGGTAGTCCAACAGCCCATCGATTACCTCAATAACTAGATAACATGATGTTCATTTTTTTGATAATCGATTTCCCGCGGGACACTTCACACAGTATTTGGATACTCATATGTAAAGAGTGGAATTATACTTACCTACGCTTTATTTTGTTTACTTACAGATGACACCGCGCTCAGCAGTTCTATACACCCAATAAGTAGAAATGGTAAAATCGTGTTCATGAACGATGAGCTGATGAAGAAGTTGGACGATGAACATGTGACCTGGCACTGGACGCCCTGGCTACGCACGAGGCTGGAGTTCACGGACGACGGCATCGCGCGGGAGGCCCAGTGTGCGGCTGGAGACTCCATCGAAAGTTTTCCTGATTCTGTCTTCACCGGTGCGTTAGTCTTTATCAACAGTTCTCTCTTCACGGTTGTCAAGTAGAAATTCCATGAAAGAATTGATTTATTCACGTTTTATTAAGTAATTCCTTTTAAATCGTGTTACCCTTTTCAAGTTACAAAGGCATTTAATTTAAATTGCTTTGAAAACATATCTTCCGTCGAACGGTATTTTATTTTCGATCGGATAACCATGGAATATAATTTGTGTTTTGCGATTTCAGACGATCAACTGCGGCAGGGGGCTTTCCTTGTCTATGCTCTATTTGGTATTTACGCATTCACACTTTTGGCAATCGTGTGTAATGATTATTTTATTCCTTGCGTGGAACTTATTTGCGAAGACTTGAAAATTCCTCAGGTAAATATGACAAGCATTAATTTTTACGTTTCTGTTGGTGGTTTCTGTAATCTGTTTGCTACGCATGCACAAAAATTATTTGTGAACTTGATCTTTTTCTCTTCAGAATGTCGCTGCCGCTACATTCATGTCGGTCGCCACCTCTTGTCCCGAGTTCTTTGTCAACGTTATTTCAACCTTTCTAACTGAATCTGACATGGGTATCGGGACCATCGTCGGCTCTGCCATTTTCAACGCGCTCGGTGTTGCTGCCGTAGGGGGTCTCGCTGCTATCAGGGTACCTATATATTCTTTACTTTTAATACATAACAATACTGTTGAAAATAAATAGTACTAATTCTGTTAATGTTGATATTTGCAGCCTATACCATTAGAAGCAAGACCCGTCACAAGAGACGTGGTCATCTATATGTTTAACGTGAGTATCCTGGTAGCCTTCGTGTGGGACGGACAGATCGACTGGTATGAGGCAGTTGTGCTGGGAGTCTTGTATGTCCTGTACTTCATTATCATGTTCAACAGTATGAGAATGTTCGCCATCTATGACCGATTAGTGGCCAGGTACTTCAAGAAGAACAATCTAGAAGGTACAGTACTTACTAATCATTTATCACAATATTGTAGATATTTGAATACCTTTCAAATTTAAAACATTGAAAGTATCTTTAATAATTTTCAGTTGCGGAAGTGACTCCTACTGAAAATGGCAAGTCAGTTGAAGAAGGCGTTGACAACAAAGGGTTTACCGACGTTAATGTTGCGAATCCTGAAAAAGTGAACGTTGTAGATAATGGTAAGATGGTAATATCCTTGGATTATGTACCGAAATATAATTAAATAGTTCTTAATTATAATATGTAAATACATTTTACAGCTGAAGAAGATGTGGTTGTTAAACCAAAGAAGAGTGTATTCCGGTTTCCCAAAGAAAACTCGCTGTTGTATAGATGCTGGTGGATTTATACTTGGCCTTTGAAGCTGGTGCTGACGCTGACCATTCCGTCGCCGATGAGGTTCAAGAGATGGTACCCTCTAGCTTTCTTCATGTGCATTGTGTGGATAGGCGTTAACTCATACTTTGTATCCTGGAGCATGACTGTTATTGGTAAGTTCTTCTCAGTCAACTTTCTCACTACAGTGAAAAACTTTGTTTTAACATTTTTATCATTCATCTCTTAAGATCAATGGTAAATCCATTGCTACTATTTTATTGACTAGTTTGCTGCTTTTTAATTCATTGTCAAATTAAGGTCAAGACTCAGTGTATTATAATATTTTTATCAGGTCAAGGATAATAAACCCTATCTACGAATTATATTACATTTGTCCTGTAAGGTTTTTTCCAAGAAAGTAGCTAGCTGTATATCCTCTCTAAGCTAGATTGTCCTTGTTCGGACAAATTCGGTGTTGATGGGATTTAATGCGCTCAGAGTTACAGGCTTTATTCGAGACTGGACTTCTCGTATATTTTGGCGTACAAGAGGGCTGAAAATGACCCTGTACCGTGTGTCTAAAGTATTATTAAGTCTCGAAGCCTCAATTCCTTCAACACAAACTTAGTAACAGTTTGTGATTGAAGAAACTGACCGATTCGTACATAGTGTTTGCAAATAAAGCCTCATTACCTGTCTTTGGCTAGAAAATCCAGTCACGAAACTTGGATCAAGTAATTATTTCTTAACTGAATTCCTGATTGTATTTTAAGAAAATGGAAAAAGTATTCAAATTCAATTGCTTAGATCACGAAAGAATATAAACGTCGCAATCAATCCAACAGACAAAAGACCAGCTGTTATTACATTGAGCATTGAAAAAATAGTGTCGTGTACTTGGAAAAAAACTTAAAAGCTAACCTTGATCCAGCAAGAATAATCTCTAATGAAATTGCAAATTGATTATGACCGATGATCGAACAATTATGATAATTATTTTAATTAACTTGACCTTAGAGGAATTCCTAAAATGTTTATTTTCCATAAATTACTGATGTCAAGGATTTTAAAGATCAGATGGAACTCGCTACTTTATTATATATTTCATTTTATTTGTTTATCTCCCTTGTTGATTCTTGATAACATCGTAATATATGAACCTGAATATTCTATTAGTTTATTAAATAAATCCTCTTGTTTAGGACACACTTTCTTCATTCCGGAATCAGTGATGGGCATGACATTTTTGGCATTCGGTGGATGTCTGCCCGAAGCCTGCTCCATTTTTATCATGTCAAGGCGAGGTACGTACTGTGGGATTTCGTCAAGGAGAAATCTAATTTAAGATATTTTATTCATATCGTTCATTGAATTGCGTCTGCGAAAGTTTTGGTTGCTATGCGAATATTGCTATTATCAATCATTCAGTTTTGTTGCTCGCATCATAGTGCTTCACATTTTGTTCAGAAGCAGTTATATAAAAGAAATTCCCAGATATTTTCATGTCTGATTTAAATATTTTCGTCCCCTAGCTTTGCGTTGTTATTATTATTTAGTTACTTATATCAGGTGGTCGAAATGTGTACGCAAGATGGCCAATCAAGCTTTAAAAAACCACTTTATGCGGATCTTTCATTGTATAGGAAATCTATAAAAAGCGAGGCCAAGTTATACTGGAAATGTACAGCTTCATGTGCCGCCGTGTGTACGTGTGCAATTTCATATATTTTTATCTAAAAATATTAAAATTGACTATCTTTATCGGAAGCTGAAGATTATGTAGATTATGTGACCACGATTTCGACCTCATTAGTACTTACATAAATCTATGATTACTATAAGTAGATAATAAGTCTCATAAGAAGTATTTGTCAGCATGGATCATCTAACTTTTAGATAATATACGAATTAAGGAAAATTTACCTCGTTGTTACAAATATTAACAAAGACTGATACAAATGTAGACATTAAAATAAAGGAAGGGAAGCCCCCTTACATGCTTAAACATGATGGCAATAGCATTATTGATGTTGTCGGTATTAAAAGTTTATTTGTAGTGAAAACTAGCGTCAGAAAACTGTATTATTCGCAAAGACGCGATCTCTATACAAAATTGATTCACGTGTTTATGTATATTTTAGTCATATACAATTTAGCGTCAAGCGAAGCAATGCGAATTACTTTTTTTTATCTACCATTATTGATAACAGGATTTAAATAAAAATAGTATAATTTTAGATTATTATCTTTAAGTTTATCTCTTCCTTAATTCTTGATATGTTATATGTTTATAACCGTTTCGTTGATTAATCTGATAAGGTTCGATGTATTCATTCCATTTCTATGTTTGTTACAGGCGAAGGAGGTATTGGAGTTTCAAACGCTTTGGGAGCTAATTCTTTGGCGATTTTGTTTGCGTTGGGATTACCGTGGCTGATCAAGACCTTGGTTAACATCGCCCAGGGCTTGGACGAGACGGCCGTGCTCATCAACTCCGCCGGCATCGACTTCGTGGTGGGCTCGCTGCTCGTTGCCGTCGCCTGTTTGTGGATCACCTTGGTCCTTGGCAAATACACCCTCAGAAGAAGCCTCGGTGCCATTCTCTTAGTACTTTACGCTATCTTCATCACATTTGCGATCCTTGTCGAAATGGGTATTATTTTAAACAGGGGGGGCGTTGAAATATGCTGAGTAATTTGTTCGCAGTTTCATTGGATTAAGATAACTGAGTTAATCATCAGTAGAAGTTATTAATTCTCTTTGGCTTAGGCTATGCTCAGATGGATCACTTTACTTAATGACAGACAGCCCCAAAATTTGAAATAAGTAATTAAACGAGTATTGCTGAAACTTGCCAAGATGGCAATAGAATTTGAATAATTTCCTTATCTTTCTAGAATACAGAACATTGATTTTGTCGACTTTACCTTTTCGTAAGAGATTAAAACGATGGGGTTAAACACTTTCACCTCGCGTATAATGCAATGAGTCATTCAGAATAAAGTGTAGATGGTATTAACATCTAATTGATTAAAGTGAAAGTGATATTTCTCTTAAATGAAACAAAGCAGAATGTTGCTTGCTGTGGTCCAAATGAGTGATGCCATGAACCAATAGTTAGAAACTTGTTATAGTTAAGACCAAGCGAGTAAGAAGGTACATTAGGAAAGAAAAAGGTGAGCCAGGATCTGATTATACGTTGCCGATTTTGATTTTAGTATTGGACTAAATAATACAGGGTGACTGGTTCAACGAGTTGGAGGATACATTGATCACATAATACAACTTTTGAGGAATGGAAATTCGGAATTAATTCTTGAAATAATAAAGAAAAATAATATTATGTCATGAACGATGTCTTGGGTGGCTGGATTACGAATTAATAATTGTTCTAATGTTACTTATTTTAAGTTGACCATACTTCGATGTCACTATTTCATCATTAAGCTGTCCTTGCGTAGTACGGAGTTTCTATAGAATAACAGGCCAATTTATACTGGTTTTGATACCACTGCCTTGCGGCTTACAGTATTTTTTTTTTAAATGGCGAGTGCTCCTCCTTAGTTGAACCGGTCAGTTTTCCCATTGTTGTCTTTATTGTGATATTAACCTACGTTGTGTTTTGGATCGACAGCTAACCATTTCTTAATTAACAAGATTACTTTTATGAAACATTCCGTGTCCTTTTGCATTTTTAGAGTAAGTTATTAATTTCAATCGATTCCTACCTCGTATAAAATATTGTGACACTCTATTTTTGCGACTCATAGGACTTACGCACGACGGCCAATCAAGCTATACAATACCAGTTTATGCGGATCTCACATTGTATAGGAAGTCTATACAAAGCGAGGCCAAGTTATACTGGAAATGTACAGCTTCATGTGCCGCCGTGTGTACACGCCTACTACTAAAATTTACTTAACTAATGAACTTTTAATAATTAGTGATTAAGTAAATTATATTTATTAAGCTTGTAACTTGTATTTTATATTTATGAATAATATTTATGTTGTTAAATAGAGTAAGGAACTATATTTTGTTACAAATAGAATTGGTAGATTTAGTAAGGCATTTTTTTTTCAAGACTTTGTGTTTTACCCGACTGGGGTTGGTAATTTACGCAGCTGTCATCTCTAGGAAAATACCTACATAAAGTCACGTCTTTCCCATGGCGGTAGTCAGAAATAACAGCAGCCCTTGCGTGTCTCTGTTGACAGTTCATAGTTACGAGTTTTGATATACAATGACAGTTCTGCACGGGTAGCGTCAGTTGAAACTAACGAGAATGGTCATAGTATATCAAAACTCATAACTATGAACTGTCAACAGAAATACGCACTAGCCCTGCTGGACGTCGCCGGCTACATTTTGAGTAAATTGGAAATAATAGATAATTAAAAAATTAGGATAATAGCTACAACATTGAAAGTGGAATGAGTTCGTAACGTTTTATTACGTTTTACAGTTTGCGAGTTACATTCCGAGTATATTTCAATTATTATGCATAATTTTAATTACATGTCACTTACAACTAAATATCTTATGGCCTAGAAGTACAGATAAGGTCATACAACGTTGTCTCTTGTGTTCACTAAGCTTTCAGCCCCGGTTACACCTGGAAAATGTAAAATATACGTTGTAGTTATACGTGTAAGGAAACATTTTCCTTGACATACTTATTGAGTGATGGGATCCATAGATTGTATATGTACACGCCTGAAATAAATATTTAATATTAAATTATTTTTGGTTTTGTGAAGTTACTTAGATGAAAAGCTTTCATAGTAGCATATCGTCGGTACTTTCTGCGACTAGGCTGTTTAGAAGGTATTTAAATATGCTGAAAAGATTCCTTTGAATTCAAAAGTTATTGTTCAAAAGTAATAAGTATTTATGAGTAATTAATATGGATGTTAAAACGGATACTATATGTATGCTTGTGCCAGATAAGATCACAATTAGCAGCTAGCTGTTTGCGATTTGAAATACTCATTCACTGATACATAATTACATGCTTAAATGTTTGTTAACAAAAGGTCGACTGCCGCTTTAATATCGGTAATCGGTACCTTACTACCGATGTACCACCAACAACATGTGTATGAACAAACAACAACACGTGTGTGTATGTGTGTGTGTGTGTCATGTATGTATTCACTGCCGATTTTCAGATGTTAGGCGTGGTTACAAGACTTAAACTCGGCCAGCTCTAAGTCAGCTACTAATTGCGAATAATATCTGAACGAGCTCAGCGTTAATTGTAATTAGTCAAGCTACATGGCTGGCGGTTATCGAGTGCCAAGTAATCGAATTGGTGATTTTAGGTATGCAACTTGATCAAAGTGAATTTTGATGAGAATTAGCGTTACCACCTACTGTTTCTAACGACGCTGAGTTCGAGCACCGCTAGGGGACTTAATCTTAGTTAAAGTTATCTTACAGCTAATGAAATAGGTAAGTAAAACCGACCCAGTCAAAGGGTAAGTGTTACCAGTCATAGGAATGCCCTCGTTATTTGCCCGCAATCGTGACAAGTATGTCTTCGTGGCCACCACCACGTCGTGGTTGGTGAAGCAGAATAGTATCGCCACGCACAGACCCTGGACACAAACAGTAAATATTTCATTATCCTGGTGGTCACCAGGTCATGATAGGTCTACTATCACCTTTGATAGTAGTATTGTGGGAGAGAGATGTTGCTAGACGTCCTTTATAGCTCTGTCATATTCCCACACTAAAGTGATATTAAAGTAATACCTATAAAAGAGATATTGGCTCAGGTCCTTAGTCTGAACGCATTGCAATATTATCTTCGGTAGTCACAAAGAAAAGTTCAACTGATTTGAGTTGAATTTGAAAGAATCCACGCAAAAATATTAGCAACACATTCATACATATGTCCTAAAAAATAGCGCTGTATAATCACATCTAAACAATCCACAAAAACCATTTAAAAACTACTGAAATTGATTCTATATTTGGTACCGAAAAAACGTTTGTTAGGTTTCCGTTATGAAAATTGCGCTGTAAGTATAAACTTGTTCGACAGTTTAAATTGCATTTTCAGAAAAACTATTATTAAGTTGCGTTGTACATCTTTCTGTTTGCGTTGTGAAAATATCGCTGTAAAACTTAACAGTTTACTTGCTTGCTTTACTTACTTTACAGCGCCGAAATATCGAGAACTCAAAGAAATCAGTAAACATGTTAATTATCCCTTTTCACAATAGAAACGGATATTTACCATGTTTACTGACTTCTTTGGGTTAATTAATGATAATGTTAGTGACCATAATAGTTTAAAATCTTATATTGCTGTACAACTTATTTGACAATGACGGTTCCGAGTTCGTTACGCTTCAAATGTAAAAACAATTTTAGGACTAAGCCATACAATCTCACCTGTAAACTTGTAAGGAGTGCTGACACAATCTGATAAGTTTTTTCCCAAGGCGAATCAGGCAGTGGCCGAAAGGGGAGTAACACAAAGTGCAGTCCAAACAGAGGTACCTGCGAACAAATGAAAGAACAATAATATATATTGGTCTACCTTACGTTTTTACAAGAAACGTAAGATTACAGTTGCAAATGTCCTATCCTATCTATACATATAATTCCTATCTTACACTTTCACATAATTTCATTGAAATCGGTGGGGTGAACACGTGATTTTTATATAATAAGAAGATATGCATGACGGAAACATCGCCTTTACTTCTCAGGGCTAGCTCCATTCGCTCGATCGGCGAAAATAGAATACGTATTGTAATTGCTTCAGTTTATCTTTGCCGTACAACTAATAGGTACTACTAACGAATCGAATAACAATATTTCGACTTGGACAAGTGTGTTACTGTGTAGCACCCATCAGACCTTCGAGTTTCTGAAAGCTGACTGTAATAACAACAGTCAATCAAATCACTTGACATGAGTTTATTATGACATGTTTCTAATAGTGCTTTCAGAAACCGGGAGTCTGTTATGGAATCTTCAATTATAATGTCTTAGAGATGGATGGGTCGGCAAATGGCGGGTAGTCGCTACTACACCGCGCTCATTTCGGCGAAACCTTTGAGGTTAAGGCAATAATAGTTAGGTACATTCAGCCAAAAAGATGTAAACACGGACAAGGTTTTAGTGAAATGAATTGTTTTCTATGTTTTGGAGGTTTACATTGTAGACACAATTATGGAATAATGGTTGTAGACAATAACATGGTTCCTTGTCCATGTTTACATCATTTTGGGGCTGAACAGTTAAGACGATTATGTGACGCCCCCCTTACACAACCTCAGGCGTCGGGCGGCACGCGTGTCTCACTTGTTTCCTTTATCTGAGCACCGTCGTCGTGTCGCGAGTCGCATCGCAGTAACTTGTAGCATTCTCTTAGCAGTTACTTTCATTGTTTACTCCGCAGTCGCTTAAGCTCTTGACTTCGGTAATGGTACGTTTTTAAAGTCAGTTACAAACAAACATGAACTCAAGGAAGACCTTAAACTAACGAGGGGCAGTAAACCGTAATGATACTATGTTCCCGTGTTTTTATCTGAAATGTTGTTTAAAGTAAAATCACGAATTCATAACTCGCAAGTATAGTAGCGCATAGAAAGTTTCGTTCGCTGTAGCAGTGATTCTCCCTTTACGCAAAGTACAAAGAATAAGTTGGAAAAACGATCGCAAAGCGCTGCCTTATTTTAAAAATCTGAGAAATACTACAATAGCAATACGCACGACTCAGCAATTGCTCATAATATAGCAGATTACTCACTTATAAAAAATACGAATACCTGCCTTCTTAGTGAAAAGAAGATTTCGTAATATGGAGGTACCTACTTCATGAATTACAAATAGGATTTAAATCTCTCTCGCACACACGCGAAAGAAAACTCTGTTCGTCTTTTACAATATAAGATAACCCGAGGGTTTAAAAGAAAAATGTTTTAATTTTCCTTATCTTAGGGATGAAATTATTAATTATGAGTGTAGGACACAGAGCATAGAACCTAAATTGGAATAAAAAGGTTTCATAACATTAGTAGAGAAGCATATTACAGTAATTTTACTACAGTAAAACTATACACCGTGACTTTTTAGTCGTCTTACAATGGCAGCCCACTTCATGTATCCAATGAATACTAAACATTCCATAAAAATAGGTATTTATGAGATTTTAATAATTTAAAAATAAAAATATTATTCAGTATTCTGACGCATGACGTAGTTAAAACACCCTGTTGCGAGCGATGATCTACTAGACTCGAGTGCTGGGTAGGTATATGTTCTCCCGTTTGACACGAAAACATCATTAACAGGTGTTTCATAATTTTAATTAATTTTTTTATTATTATTTTTCTTTGTAACTATTATGAAAGATAAAAAAAAAATCGCGCCTAGAGCTATTTCATGTCACCCGACATGAAATAATAATAAAAAAATTGAATAAAATTATGAAACATCCTGTTAATGATGTTTTCGTTAGTCGTCTTACAAAGGTCGTGAACTCAATGTACCCACATTGAGTGGACGACCTTTGTATGACGACTAAAAAGTCACGGTGTATATGCTTAATAATCAGTTTTATTACCTGCTTAGGCCGATATCTATGTACAAGCGTTACTTACAGTTAACACGGGTCGGCAAGTACGCTTAGGGATTCACGTATGTAACGTGCTAAGTAAAGTTTATAGATCTAGGGCTTACTAAATGAAATCTATTAGAACAGTATACTCGTACATAATATAGCCCCTTCGTTATTTTTTTTTTAATATTGAAACAATTCACTCATTTTTTTACGGACTTTTGTTTTTTTTTTGTTTAAAATCCTCTCTTAAACATTATTTTCAGTGAGAAAAACAAAGAACAGCGAAAGCATAACCGTCTATAATCAAGCGGAACAAAGAGTGTTTTCCTTTTATCTGTTGGCCTATAACAATAACATCAGATTTTCAGGGGTTTGCAAGATAGGTTAAAAGAATGGCCCTTTACGGTTTTACACTTTCAAATATGGAGTTTTTGATATACTTTATTCTGTGCCACGTGGTAGATGGATACGGTAAATATATCGTTGAAAAGCGGTTACGCTTGAATTTTTGATTATTTAGTATAAGAAGATGCATCTATCGGGAATATAGAGCCCATACCTACCTAGCGCCTAAGTTTAGTGACACTTTACTGTGGGGGACAGATAGAGCTATACAGGACGTCTTGCCTCATCTCTTTCCCACACTGAAGTAACATTAAAACAGTACTGCTTTAAGACGAAAGCGCCTGGGTAGCCCGCGAATTACTTTTGTTATGTTTTTTTTGCAACTTGCAGGTCAGTGGCAGGTTGTATGTTGATTAAAATATGATACGCCACCGTAACAAATATGGCTTAAAGTGTTATAGTCATTAAAATCATCAATTCAACCCTCTAAGCTCCTTTAATCACGTTTTCATGAAATAGCCGTAACTTATTACGGTCGTGAATCATATTTTGTTCAACATACAGCTTGACACTGTCCAGCTAATTGCAAAAAACGTGAAAAAAAATAATTTCGCGGGCTACCCTAGCGCTTCCACGTAGGCCACCTGACCTGTCACAGTTATTTTACCTCTGATATTACACTACTGTCAAAATCAAAATGTACTTAGTTCTTGTTGGAATAAGGTACGCGTAGCTGGTGGGCAGCTCTTTAGGATGCTGTCAAAAAAAAGTGAAAGTACGTTAACTTACGATGTCAAGTGTAAAATGTCAGGTCTGCTATAGGCCTCACACGTAGATAGGGTATTGAAAGCTGCATACTATGGTGAGATGGCGATAGTCTTTTACGCTATTGACTGAAATAGTAGGGTAAAAGAAAATTATACAGCCTTTTTTTGCTTGTGGAAATCCTCATAAATGCCTTCCTCCCTGGGGTTTGTGAAGGAGTCTGCCTGATTATTACTGAATAAAACTCCAAGGTTCTTCTGGTTCTTCGACTACTTCTGGCCGGGGTGCTGGAGAACTTGAGCAGTTCATGATAGACTCCGGCCAGAAAATATAAACTTACCAGTATTAGAGCGGCTCGCGCGGCCTTCCTGGCAGCCACAGAAGCGCGCCGTGTTGCGGCTGGGTGCAGCTTCGTCAGGAGTACTCGCACAACGTTCACTAGGAATACTGTAAGAACAAACAATTGTTTTTATCAAGATAATATAGAATATGCAAAATGAAGTTAATAACTAAACTAATTCTTGCGAAAGTTAAGAGTTAGAGTTACTTCTTGTGTTGTTGTTTTGTTGCTATATCATCATTAGCCTAGCCATTTCCCAACTATCTCGGGGTGGGCTTTTAACCGGATGCATCTAAGTACCAGTATTAGAAAGTTATCACTATACAGGGCGTAAGAAACATCGACGCACAAACGGTTACCACGTATACAACATTATTTTTGGTATTTGCGAAACCTGAATATAGTTTGTTCAGAATAAATAACTGAATCGATTCCAATAATTTTTAAAACATGTTATATTTTGTCCCAAAATGTTAAAAAAATGTCACAAGTTGGACACCGAGCGACACTAAGAACCTATCGCTATCATTTAGGTACCTACTGCCAAATTATTATTATGAATGAGCTCAAACGACGCTGGAGGCGCGCACGCGGCTATGCCGCGTGGTGACCACGTTTTGGTGCGGACAACCAGGTAACAGACCAATCTTATAAATTTGTGATTTTTCATGATACAGTTTTGAAATTTTGTACATAGATTCTTTACATAAAAATACTAGTGACACACGTGTTTCAGGTTTCGCATTTACTAAAACTAATGATGTATAGACATTTTTCAATCAAAACTAAAAAAAAGCAGCTTCTGCATTCACTTTGACCGTCTAGTGATTGCACTTTTGTAGGAAACAGCAGTTTGTTTATTAAATTACCGATGAGAAAATTGACAAGGTAAAACACCGGGAGAGTTGGAAAGGAATGGGTGAGGCCTTTTCCCAGCAGTGGGACAATAATTTAATAATAAAAAAAAATCGTTTGTCCGACGATGCTCCCACCCTGTATGCTCATTACTTATTTAGATAGATTTATTGTTCTTTTATCTTTCTCGTGTGGTTGTTGCTTAACCTGGTGTCAGAGTTTTTATGCCGCCCATGGGCCTCTGACTTAGCTTTACATGCCGTCCAGAAATATCTCTCAAGCACGCTGGTTTCCTCACGACGTTCTCCTTCACCGATGCAAGTGATCATCATACAATACGCTCGTGAATCCGAAAAACCAGTGCTGCGTGTCTTGGGTGTTCTTAAGTCCTATAAGTTGACAGATTTGATTATTGGAAATAGTACTGTTTGTCCATGGTTTTATTTAGGTCAGCTGTTCACCCAATTTAAAGTAGCCACGTGTCTCCTCCGAACTTTTTTGTTTTTTTCGCAAATTGGATCCACGCGGATGGTTGGCGGGATTAAATTTGACGTTTTTAATGGTAATATTATACTAAATCTATAATTTACTTAAATCCTGTCAACATTACCCTGCCGTTGTCCCAATTCATTTGGGGTCGGTGCAGCGTGTATTAAGACGATCCCACGTAAGACCATCCCACCAGATACCAGCCCTATACATAGAGAGAATTTTCCGAGTGGGCGTGAATAGCCAAATCCGAAACTATGGGGGATAGCGAAAAATATTTGAAGGAGTCTCGAGCCCGATTTTCATGAAAAGTAAAACTACATTTCTTATCAGACCAGAGTATTCAGTAGTTATGAAAATCACGAAAATTAAAAACCCAGTTTGGACGGAAAAAAAGGTTTGAGTCAAGAATTAAAGAGATCAAGTTATGAATCAGCATGTTAATTATCAAGGAAGAAGAAAGAGAAAAATAAGTGAAAAGAGGGATAATAATAATAATATGTTAATTATCTAGATAATTTCAAACCTGGAAGATACCTTAATCCAGATGGATTAATACAATGCAGAGAAACAACCTGAACCTATTATAGCTGTGCAAAATTAAGAACAACGACACAATTATTCATAAGAATTTATAATATAATACATAAAAAAAAGAAACTAATAATAATAATCTCTATCAAAAAAAAATTACAATCAATTACAAAAAGAATAATTTCATTGGGGATCGAACTTTTGACGTGATGCATGAAAAGCGGTCATGAAACTATTACCATTACCTTAATCCAGATATATTTAGGAATCCCTCTGAGATGTCGGTTAAACCGTAGACATGTGCTTCGGCTTTGACATGCTCTCTAACTAGCACTTTTAATTTAAAAGTTGCACCCAAGTGAAAGGATTAACGCTCAACCATAAAAAATCTATCTTCTACGTGCTAAGCAACGTTCATAGATCTCGACCTTAACCTGGATTACTCTACTAGGATACATACGTATACCTACTTCAATGTTAATTTGTATACTTGTTTCGGACAATTATTTACTGACTGACTTTCTAAAACCTTACTTTGGGGACGTAACAAAATCCTTCGAATTCTAGCCTTTGTAGGTCTTTGCAAAAAAAGCTTAATTGAATGTTAAATGCATGTAAGTAATAAATTACCTGTCTCTAATCTAGATAAAGATTTCAATTATCTAAACCTAGTAATGACTTCGGGTAGTCTGCGAGTCTTTTTTTTTTTTTTTTTTTTTTTTTCCGGATGGGAAATCATCAAATGACCCCCCCCACTCTGGGCGGAGCGGAAGGGAGTGTCAGACTTGTACTGACTAAAACCCATCCATGTTCCTTCTTTGCCCTTTGTGTTCCAGGGCCACGGTATCTCTTTCGAACAGTCCCGCAGCCCTGGTAGGAGTCTGCGAGTCTTACGTTGGTTTTACTTTAGGAAAATACCGTCCATCTTAAAAAAATGAGCACTAATGAACTGCTCTCAAAAATTATTCTACATTGAGCTTATACGGTTGCAGTCAATGATATTATAAAAAAGAAACCCTACGTTCATACTGAGCGGCGTTCAGATATCGTTTCGTTGTTACGACTGCGATAGATAATACGGAACGTATGATACAGAAAGTTATAGCTGTCACCGTAAAATTGTAAAAAAAACGTTAGATTATAATCTGTCTCGCGAGATTGTAAACTGTCGAAAGATTGTGAACCGTAGCATTTTTGCTTACAATTTAACACATTATTTTTCGGTAGATTTTAATCTATCGAAGTGAAACCGTCAAATTGTGAAATGGCATGCGACGGATTGCACCTCGCGCGCTGATTGGTTGATTGACATGTGCCCCGCGCCGCCATATTTGTTTGTTAAATGTTTTGGTGATTGTAATGTTGGAAATAATTCAAAAAGCTTTAGATTTTCGAGTAGTTTGATAACGGAATAGTGTCGAAACTTGCAAACCTACTAAATTAAATAGCAACCGTCACGCATGATTTGGCAGCATTTATTCATTTTTTTTTGTTTTGTTGAACACACCGCTTATACTGTCAGGGAAACAAATATAGAATGAATCTATTAATAATATCTACACAAACCGTCAGATGCACATAATGTGACACGTGTCTTGGCAGCTATTTCCAGTTTAACTTCACTGTTGTTTCATCATCTGCCCACCATTTTTCCAGCGAAGTATGTTAGGGTCGGCTTCCAGTCCAACCGGATGCAGTAACACCAGTATCTTACATGGAGCGACTGTACAGCCAGACTTCCACAACCCAGCTACTGGGTAATACACAGTATTTTACATGGCTTCGTAAGACTGGTTGTCATACTTTCGGGGTCTAAGTACTTGTAGCGACTCGTTCACGCACTAAACGCACACGTTTATCACAATAACAAAACAGCCGTATGAAATTCGCGCACGTCTGCCTCTGACCTATCAGTATGTGCATAAAGAAAGTTTCTTTGGGAAAGTTGTTTGTTATCATGAGTACAAGTACTGTTTAAGTATCGGTCACTAATTACCAGTCACCCTTTATACTTTACATATTTGCCAACTTGAGAAATACAGGGGCGATGTTATGTTACTCAAAATAACCATAAAATAACAATAGAAATCATTGAGGGTGAAATGTAAATATTTATTAGTTTCTTACCTAACCGGTTAACAGGTAAATGGGTCGAAAAGGTCAGTTGGAGTAAGGTTGCAGGCTTTTAGTTGGTCACGTTTCCCTGTGCCTTGATTGTAATTTGTAGGTGTCCGCTACGCAACATACGGAAGCCTTCCAATTATTTTCAGTTAGTGTTTTCTAAGTTGTACCTACATACACGTTCAACTGAAGTTGCTCAATATTTAGAAATGTTGGTCATATGTGCCATCGCGAAAACATATCAAGCGACGCAAGTAATACAACGCGACAAATATCAGGACATAAAAAAAATATACTCGAATCGGCAATAAATACAGGGTGTAAAAAGACCCAACAGAAAGCCGTTAACCAAGCATTCTGTACAAAAACGCTTTTTTTGAAGTGTGAAAAATCACGGTGTCCGGAAGCGCTCAATGTAACGCACTCAAAACATTATACTCATGGATGCATTGAATAGTAATAATATAGTCCTACTGACCGTTTTTGATCACGGTCTACTCTCATAGTCCGATGAGACGGCAATCCGACACGACCAGAGAGTGATCAGGCGCAGGACCAACGACCGTGATTTCCGAGGCATCATACCGGCAACTTCTAAACTCCTAGTCTGTCTAGTCTACTGAGAACTTCTTATGGAAAAGCCCAAAAGTACTTTTAACCGGGAATCGAACCCAGGGCCCCAAGCTTAGCAGCTTGCGCGACGAACGAGACCAACGGTATAGAAGACATGGAGGTTTTTAAAGTAAAATTATTTAACATTTAAAACTTGTATTTGTAAAATATAGTAGTTGTAATTTGTGGATTATAGCCCATTTCCTCTCATGAAGAGGAGGCCTGCGTGCCAGCAGTGGGAACATTAATAGGCTGATTATGCTTATGCTTATTTGTAAAAAAAACGGGCAAGAAAGTGTATTTTTTTTATCTTCAATATCTCCGTTACAACAACATTCCCAGTGTATGGTCCACAGATGAGTACAATAAAATGATCGCAATGGCGGGGTGTTAAAACCGTAGACCTCTTACGAGTAACGAGAAGAGGGCGGCTTGTAGGCTATAATTTGTCGGGTTAACTTGCTAATAATTCATTAAAAAAACATAATTAATAAACCAGCTTTACTCCGCGGTTTCGGCCACGTTGAGATTGGAAATTATTATAAAGTATCCTTTGTCCTTACCTAGATTAGGGACTAACAAATGTCATTTAAATCCGTTCAGCTCATGTGACGTGAATAGGTCGCATTCATAATACAGGGTGGAAGGTACACCCACGTTAAAACGGATGCCACGTATTCAGTTCATCATTCTGTACCTGTTGTGGCCAACAAAACTGCAATACCTACACGGTCAAAATGTATGGAAAAGCCGTTTTTTTTTAAAATTACCATTGAAAAAGTTTCTTTTTGTGGTAACCTTTTCAGCATCCCCTTTCGGTATCCCTTCCGCCTTTTTTAGGTACGAATTAAGGTACATCTAATACTTATATTATGAAGAGGTAAAATTTGTTTGTAAGTTTGTGTGTAGGTTAGGGGGTAATCTTCGGAACTAGTGAACCGATTCCGAAAACTTTTCTCGAATGGGAGGGAAGCTACATTATCCCCAAGTGTCATAGGCTACATTTAAAACGTTCCCGTGGCTCCATGGCCGTAAGTACATAACCGGAGCGACGCCACGCGCAAAAGCTAGTAGGTTTAACTTGCCGAAACAATGACTGAGGTTTTCAGCAATTAAACTATGTAAATTGCTCCATAGACTCCGTCAGCTGTTGTTGGGCAATAATTGGTGCTAAATATAGCCCGTAGAAACTCTTATCTCTCTTATGGTTGTATTTCCAGGGTATTTTATGTTAACTTGAGATATGTGACCGACATTAAATTTGTAATTGGTTATGATTTAGTATATTAAATCTTTTGATCGAGGAACAATATAGTTGCCGCGTTGTTTACATGACATAATCTATTTATAAATTCTCAGAAAATACGTTCATTGCAGCCTTGATGAACTACTACTTATAAGTTTTCTTGATACATGAATGTAAATTTTTGCAGTTTCAGTGACTGTATTTTTTAATAACTAATTAAGTGAGAGTCCTTGGGGCAAATTGAGCACTGATTTTTTTGTTGTTTGTAGATATTTCTGTAAGTTTCCTTTTAATAATTGAATTCAAAAGCATAGCGATCGTTACTATCTCTTTCATAGCTGTTATATCTCTGGGTTGCCACCGACGACGCGGTGAAATTGGCGAAATTCGGGGATAACAAAATAAAAAAATTGTCGTGCTTGCGACACGAAGAAGAGGAAGGTTTATCTAGTCAACCGTATACTGCTGAGCATGAGGTCCGCAGTTTGATTACTACGTACAGCGTCGGGAAAACTGTTATTGGGTTTTTCCATCAGGAATATTTCAGCAGCAGGCACAGAGTCTGTCCCCCTATTACATCGGGCATAAAACATAACTGGCGAAAATTGTTAATATTAGATCGACATAACCTCACGCCCAAACCCTGAAGGGTTAGTCCCTTCAGGGACTAGGCGTTGTGTTATGTCTTAGACCTAGAAGACATACCATCATTAAGTTGAGAAAGTAAACACAATATTCACACTCCCCCGTATTTCAAGGCTCTCCGAGTAAATTGGTGCACATTAATTGATATTAAGAAAAACGGGGCCATTTTAAGGTAGCGTAATGGCTTACGCGATGTTTCCAAGGGTAAATGAGTTTGTTCCATGGCATTTTTATTTAGCTCTGTGTTCATTATACGAATTCAAGCAAGCAATAAAGCTTTAGTACAAATCTGAGATTAAAAGTAAGAGAAATATGGAGTGGGTACCTACTAGGTGTTTATTTTTACGTGGAATATCCTACTGCACTGCGATGCCCGTTGCGTGCAGTTTGAGCAAAATCTCGATATTTTTATTTGTCTCTAATATTTTATTTATTTATTTATAATTAATCAACAAGAACTCAAAATGTTAATAACAATATTTCTTATGTTAGTAAACTATACATAAACTTACATAATATTACGATGTATTAATTATTAGGACGAGCAGCATTTTGGACATTTTTAAAGAATATTATCGACAATGTCAGGTCAAGGAACACTTCAGAGGAAAAAAGTTTAATTCAGCATGAATATCCATTGTAAATTCGCGTTGTTCCCACCAGAACGACGAACAGGCGAACGAACGGGAACACACCAATGTTACGTATTCTTAAATTATTTTAGAGTATCTATTTATCGTCAAGTCAAGTAGCTAAAGTCGGTTAGTGTAGACTGACAACTGCGTAACCGCGTAGGTCTATCTTTCTTTGCATTGTCGGCTAGTCTAGCCTCCTAGAAAGGCTTAATGGACACGGATAGCATCCTTGATGCGGCGAGTGCGCGACAGCTCCAACAGCTTGGTGGCTATAGTAGCCGACAGGATGGATAGTCCAATGATGTGGCAATAAAATTGTAATGTGTGTTTGTTTATGGACTTATGGTCTGAAATAAATTTTATTATTATTATATTATATAATGCTAGGCTAATTGTAAATGTATGTACGCCGATTTCTCCGTGATTACGAGTCCGATTTACGTGAACTATTGTTACTTAAATAAATAAATTATTTAAGTAACAAAAGTTGACAATCATAATACAACAAAATAAATAGCAAAGTAAAGCGATCATGCAAGCGAGGGTTTCTGCTTGGTCTACAATAGATTGGAAACTACCAGTTATTTCTTATTACATTTGCTGTCGCGTTTTGTCAATTGGAATCTATCTATTACAACTATGCCCTAGAGATACTATTATGTATTGAAGTTAAACAGTTTACTCGACATGTCCAATAAAATGTAGAAAGATAAATGGATTGTCCAATTTGCTAGGGATGAGATTCAATAAATAACCCGTCTTCCGGTTCTGTCGTACATCCAAAATGTTGGCTGCAAGGCGGTTGTAACAAGAACATTCTTCTCGGACCCTTCAGCGAGGGTCAAATGACCGAAACAGGTGACATTGTACTGCTAATTTGGACAATTTGTGCCTGTTTTTGTGTCCGTAATTATGTAATATGAAGCAGTCTCAAAATGAAGCTGGCCCTTAGAAGGAAAAGAAGAGATCTCACCTAAATTAAATGTAAGTGATTAAATTAAATTTTTAGTGTTTCGAAACTTAAATGTATAAGAATTAGCTATATATTTTTTTACTAGTTGTTGCCCGCGACTTAGTTCGCGTGGAAATTTTGGTGTACATGTGTGAGAAAAAAAAATATATTAGCCTATGTCCTTTCCAGGATATAATCTATCTCCTTGCCAAATTTCATTACGATACAATCAGCCGTTTAGTCCGTGAATAGGTTACAAACATAGTTACTTTCGCAATTTATAATAAATATTAGTATGGATTCTAAACAATGTGTCTAACTTGTGTACCTGCAAAATCAAAAATCATCAAAAATCAAAGCATTTATTTCAAGTAGGCCAGTTACAGGCACTTTTGAATTGTCGAAACAAAGACAACGGTAAAAAATTATCTACAGTCCCAGTCACAAGGCACAAAAACTGTGAAAGTACTGTAGTTGCCCATTAACTAACGTAGATCTCTATGGAGAAGAACGGGCAAGAAACTCCATAGACACTCTTTTAAATCAGAATACTTTAACAAAACCTTGGTTACATCATTCATTTTGTGATGGTACATTATGTGAGAACGATGCAGCAAGATGTGTACGTTAAAAGTGTCCATAGTAAAAACAATTCAAAAATAAAATAATTAATTCAAATAAGCCGTGGCAAATAAGAGATGACCAGTCACAACTGACAGCGCCCGTTCACGAACATGACGCATGTATCAGCACCATTCAACTCAACCATTTTGAAGGGAACTAAATGATCCGACACACGTGCCACCATCAGCGAGACATTTGAGTGAGCATGACATACTCCTAACCGCCAGGGCACATTCAAGTCAAGAAAAGACGCAGGTTTCCAGCGAATGACAGCTTTCTAGTACATAGTACTCACACAATATGGGCTAGGCGGCTATATAATACAAAAGAGATTGAATCTATACAATGCAAAGATACTTATACAATCTTCAGCAGCTCCGACAATACTATTTAATGCTATCAATTTAGGCGCCCCTGTTCTTGTGGAGCAGGACCGGCATTGAGCCAAGCATTTTTATCAGTGATATAATCGTCCAACTTGTAAAATGCTTTCTTACATAGTGTGCGTTTAATGCATGTTTTAAATTTCGTTTCATTCAGTTCAAGAATACTTTGTGGAATTTTATTATAGCATCTCAAACAGTACCCCATGAAAGATGAGTCTACTTTAGCGAGTCTGAAGCCTGGCTGAACTAATTGGTCTCTATTTCTAGTACTGTAATTGTGTCTGTCACCTCTTTTATTAAAAAGATGTAGATTTTTTCTTACATACATTATGTTTTCGTAGATGTATTGACAATGTACCGTCATGATGTTAATTTTCTTAAACAGTTTCCTTAGAGAATCGCGCCTACGAAAATTATATATGGCTCTGATGGCTCTTTTTTGCAGAATAAATATAGACTCAATGTCTGCAGCCCGTCCCCATATTAAAATGCCATAAGACATAATACTATGAAAGTAACTAAAATAGACCAGTCTAGCGGTATCTACATCAGTATATTGACGGATTTTTCTTATGGCATACGCTGCTGAACTTAGCCGCCCCGCAAAAGATGATAAATGAGAACCCCATTGTAGCCTTGAATCAAGCGTAATCCCCAGGAAAACCGTTTTATCTACAAATTCAAATTTCTCTTTATTCAATACTATATCACAATCGCTACTTTTAACATTCGGTAAAGCAAATCTTACGCATTTCGTTTTTTTTTCATTTAACACTAAATTGTTTGCTGTGAACCAATTATGGACCTGAAGTAGGGCTTTATTCACGTCATCTAGATTTTGGGCCCGTCTATTTATCTTAAAAATTAGGGAAGTGTCATCAGCGAATAACACCAAAAAAACAGTAAATTCATTAACCATATTATAACATTGTAGATACTCACCAAATGAAGCAATCAAGGAAATTCCGACGGGTACAATGATTATCCAGAATGCATCGCTTTGGTCCATCCAGCACCTAAAATGTTATGTAACATTGAACATAGTGAAATATATAGAAAGGAATACCTAACATAATCTTCGTATTTTGGAAATAAGTGTATTAATCTCCTACTTATGTAAATCAACTGCCTAGGACTGCCTCGCTAGTCTAGGGGTCGCAAGCGCGACTGCTGAGCATCAGGTCCTGGGTTCGATTCCCGGGTCGGGAAAAGTCATTTGCCTAGCCTTTTCCTACTTAGTTGCGATCGGCTTCCAGTCTAACCTGTTGCAGTTGAACACCAGTATTTATATGGCGGGTCGAGCAAAGTATTTTTGGGACTTTCCATCAGGTATTTCTCAGTAGCAGCCACAGAGAGAGTCTGGATAAGCCCGGTTGATGGCAATAGGCTCGCCCCCTATTACATGGGACTCAAACATAACTGGTGAAATGTGGGTGTACTATTAGGTACACCGCTGCTAACCCTTCGTGGATTACAGGCGTGATGTTATGTTAATCAAATATAGGACTTGTTTTACATTTATTGGGATCCAAAACGAATATTGAACTTCAAGTTTGGTGTAGCTCGAAATACGTAAACAGGGTGTAGTAGATACCTCCATATAATTCCTAAATGTTTTGTTTTTTCAGTGGCCATGTCCGCGCACCACGATTCTGCAGGATATTGCATTTTCCATTTTCAGTTTATGAACGAAATAGTTCCACGGCTGTTACTGCCGCCATAACACCGGCTCAGGCCGTTATACAGGCTGTTCGTTTTTATATTTGTCTGCTCTGTTTATACAATGTGTCCGGTCTTGGACTAGCGATATTTTAGATACTTATATAATAACTATTCCATTATACAAATTTGTTGATTTGCAAAGAATGTGTTGATTTGCAAAGAATATGTTGACAAAAATTGTTGATTTGCATAATTTTCTTAAATATTTTTCTGGAGTTAGTTTCTTTTTTCTTAAAGTTACGATAACATGAACCCATTATTTCATAATGTAAGCGATAGACAACATCATTGCCCTCTGTATAAGCCTATTTTTATCTCAGTAAGACCAAAACTTTGACAGATATGATTTATTTGTATGAAAAATCAAAATAGCTGCCAAATAACAGGGAAGTGGATTGGACCCAAGTGTGTAGTGTATTTGTGTATTAAAATTGTTGTTTTATAAATACCTAAAATATCTCTAGTTCAAGACCGGACATATTGTATTGTAATCCATAAAACCATAGGGCACCGAGATGAATAATTGTGATGCTATTTTATAACCGACGAAAAAAACGAGATGACAACAAATATTTTTTTATACAGTGGTCCGATTTAAACGATTATGTTTTTGTTTGGGAGCGTAATACCTCGAAGTTTGTATCAGCGAATACATATCCGTTTGCCGTTTCATTTTAATGTGTGCATAAAAATAATTGCAACTACATTATTTTTTTACGGATAACAATGACTAGGTTGAATATATAACCATTTAAACCCACCTCTCTTAAGCTTACAAGTATATTCAAAAATGGCTATAAATAATTGTAAATCACAGACCTCTCTGTAGCTCCGGGTGTGAAGAATCTGACAGTTGCGTAAATCATGATGATGACCAACGAGCCTCCCCAGCCGAGATACACGAACCATCGCATGGCCGCCTCATCTTTCACGAACACCTGCATTAGCATCGGCCATTCATAACACTCGTAATTATAAATAATGGTAAACATATACTGTTGAAAGTTTTATAGGTACCTATATACAAAGTGCGATGACGAATTGCTTGGATTTTAGTTTACAGAAGCAATAGGTACCCGGTGGTATATAAGGCTCATTGAGTTCTATAAAAAGTTCAGGTTTTAGAACGTTGTCTCTGTCACTTGTATTTATTTATTTAAACTTCATGTACAGACGCCAGATTTTCAACTTTATCGCTAAAGCATTAGGTTGATTGGGAAAACTTGACAGTTTCGGGTACCTTGATGTGCTGGCATTTGTACAATAGTGATTAATAGGCGGACTAAATGCTATAAGGCATTCTCTACCAGTCAACCTTTCGGTTAAATAGGACAACATTGTGATAAGGTACAAAATATTATCTAAAAAATAACTTGTTTTCGAAAATTTATATAAGTACTTGTTACTAATACACATATACAAATAAAATAAACTAGTAAATATTTTTATAAATACCAAAATAACAAACTAGAAACCCAATAATAATGTTACGTCGGTTACTTTACGAATACATTCTAGATTACGTTCGAGTACCGAATGTTCCACTATGCAACTGTCTGGAAGATTCGATCCTAGAATGTTTCACTATGGAACTGTCTAGAAGATTCGAGTCTAGAATGTCCCACTATGGAACTGTCTCGAAGATTCGAGAATAATCTTAGAATGTTCTACTATAGAACTGTCTAAAATATTCGAGAAAGTTGTGGAACTTTCTCGAAACATCGGTCAGTATAATAAATAGCCGACGTGTTTGCGAGGGCAGTCAGTCTGATTTAGGCGATACAACGAAGTGAATAGAAGTGAACTAGAAGTGCGATATCTTACTGAATAGTAGTCAGTAGTGTATTTGTAATTGAGTTATAAGTGTTTTGTAATTAATAAAGATATTTGTTGTTTAATCGGTCGTACTTACTTAATTAATTTATCCTATACCCAGCTAGTAACAATAATTGCTATGACTCGACTTTAGATCTTCTCTAAGGTCCAATTTAGCCAACCGAGGTTACTTTTTAACCAACCTGGACATTTACTATATTTCAATTTTATTATACTTTTCACACACAAAATATCAACACTGGATAATTCTGGGTTACAAATAAACTAGATCGGATCAACATGGCCTTAGTGTATTTAATTATTTTTTTCATACCGTGGTCGACTGGCTGTGGGCGAAATAGTTAACTACGTTGATGGATGAGTACTCTAAAACTGTACAAACTTTGTACATCAGACCTCACAATAGAAGAAACATAATAATGAATACTAGTAGTATTAGTAGCAGTTGATTCCAAGAAAAGAGGAAATACAAAAATAATTAAAATGGTGTTTTGATATATTTATTATTCCTCACGAAGTTCGAACTTTTACAGTACGTATGCGAAACTTTCTGAAGAAACTGACAGTAGTTAACACATGTTAAACTTAGAGTTAGTTAGTTATTTATCATAAGGATTCACCCTCCTAGAGTTGGTACGTATGGAGTTTTCAGTCGAAAAAACCAACTAACAACTTGAAGTAGTCAAAGGCAGAATTCGTAGCTAGAGGTCGGAATATGTAGAGTTTATTTGTCTACACTTCAAGGAAGTTGGTAACATGTGGATTACATCTTCTGCTTCCATCTTCTTGTTCTTGTCCCATGTTATTTGGGGTCGGCGGCGCAACACGTTTTTTTCTTTTAAGTTAGATTAGAGGGAGGTACTATATTGTCCACATGTTACTGTCTCGTACTTCCTTAAAGTTTAGGTAAATATGTGTTAGCTATTTCGATCTCCGCTCACAACATAGTGGCCCTACCACGAACACAGGACGTATAACTAAAAAAAATCTAAATATTAAAAAAAAAAAACAATAAAAATTATAATAATGCTTGTCGCATTAAACCAAAATGTTGTATTTTCCATTCAGAAATACATATTTCTTTACGTTCATATCAGGCGTTCGTGCCTAGCTGGTGGAACGGCAATCACAGTCCCAAACGACGTAAGCCTAAAATATAGCACTACGTACAAAAAGAAATTACGTCTTCAACACATAAAATATGTCTGACCTGCCTAAGCACACAACGGATTTATATTACCCGTGTTTGTAGATCCCCACGAGTATTCTTCACTACGCGCTACATGACTATTTCACGGCGGTACTTTGATATTTTGTTTGCATCAGTCAGTATGTTTCAAGGATCTCGTGGCTAAATAATAATAGCCGCTCGGGTCGATCTTTAGGTTAAGCCGTGCTTGCCTAGGTTGGTCTGTGGATGGGTAACCGCCCAATACATACCGAATTTCCTTCGTGCCTCGGAAAGCACGTAAAGCCGTTGGTCCCGGTTGTCATTTGTGGATCTTTGACAGACGTTAGGTAGTCAGTGGCCCGAAAAGTCTGACAACCAGTCTTACCAATTTTTCTTTTGTTTTATTTTGAAACTCCTTATTGTCCATCAAATAATACAAGTTATTTCTTTTCCTGCGGCTAATGTAGTCTTGGGCGTAAATAGGTTAGACAACAGACTAACGAAGTAAACGTGATATGGAATTAGGACGCCAGCAAGGGCGTTCCACGACCTGAAAAGATGGCTGAGACGGACTGGATGCTGAAGGCAGAGGACTGGCTGTTATGGTGACAGGATGACTTGATAGAATTCATTGTGAGATAGTCAAAAGTGATCAAAGTTTTTGTCAGATTATTTTACTTACATGAGCTTGCTCATCTCTTCGAAGGTAA
Source organism: Noctua janthina (assembly GCA_963576755.1). Classification (NCBI taxonomy): domain Eukaryota; kingdom Metazoa; phylum Arthropoda; class Insecta; order Lepidoptera; family Noctuidae; genus Noctua; species Noctua janthina. The sequence continues at coordinate 12,193,789 of OY755050.1, read as the reverse complement.
TATGGTCGAGGCCGATGGTTTGTAACAATCGTCTTCTTGATGGTGGTTAAAATACAAATGATAAATGGGTTTGAATATTTTACTATGGACCTAGTTTTACTAAATACGGTCCACTATTTTTATTTTATTTTCAAATTGGCAGCATTGACACAGAATTTACAAGTAATAAGAGCAAAACGAAATCAAATGGTGACACATTCAGAAGGCTAAAACATTGAACTCCCTACTTACCACTACTAAGGCTATGTGCAGATGCAGCCCCTCGCAGAACATCCAGACGTAGCTTGTGAGCATGAAGTAGTTGGTGACCACGTGCAGCACTTGACACCATGCCTGCATCAATTCAGATACGAACAATAATGTAAAAAACATTTTAATGTTTAGCGCGGGGAAGGGTACGGTGCAACCAAAAATGGATCTATTTTTGGTATTAAAATTAAATGTTTGGCATAACATTTAATGTCATGGATTTCCACAAACTAAAGCCTGGTTCTATAACTTAACATAAACAACGACAAATAGAGTTAAAAAAAAAACGATTCTGTGACCACGCTTTCATAAATTCAATTACGATTTTGTCGTTCGTTAAACAACAGTGAAAGTGCTTGGCTCATGTTTTTGAAAACCACCAAAGAATGAAATATAAATTATAATTCTGTTTGAATAGGTGGTTCATTCGAATTTTTATTTAAATTCTAAAATAAGACGAAGTCAAAAGCAATTAGAAGGGTGAAAATGCTTCCCATTAAGACTTCTTTTGACGATATTTATATTTTGTGCTCGTTCAGAGTGTGAACGCCGCGCTGGCACTACAATCGGAGTATCCGTACCAATATTCGCGTTATTTTGAGTTATACACAATCATCTGTATTTGATTTGTAACATTGCTATGCATTTGATCAGGTACGCAGTACTTGCCATCGGTTTGTGTATGACTGGCCACATTCATAATCCTGAAATTATTAGCAAAATGAGTTTGTAAAAACAAGCAGGTGTTTTTCTTTAGTTTCTGCCTAGTCCCATGTGAAAAAGCCGCGACTTTATGAGTATAAGGATGTACCTAAGCAAAATACGCGCTTTTTCGCAGCCCGATTTACAATATGTGTGTTGTATTGTCCAAATTATGCAAATATTCTGACAAGTATCCATAAATAAGTAACTACATTAAAAGTTTTGATCAAAGCTTACCACATTATTTTGGACGACGCTGACCCTGTTGACGACAGCTTTGTACCAGACGATCCAGAGGATGTTGTTGATTGCGAAGGCCATGAACAGGTGGATGTGGATGCGTATCCGAGTGCATTGGAGGACCCTAAGCGAAGAAAACATGGAATGAGGCGCCGCGCACACCGGGTCCAGAACTAACGCGGAGCACAACGTATCAACGTACCAATCGCAAAATAAGCTTTTACGAAATCATTGGCTAGTGATCGCAAGCGCTGAAGCAGAGGTTCTTTACCCGACTTGGGAAGGACCTCATGGTCTTTCCTAAGTTGAGCAAAGTGTTATTGGGTTTTTCCATAAGAAAGATTTTTGTATGAAGGTTGACCTACCTAATTAACTTCCGCCATTATAATTATTTTATTTTAAAAATCTCAGTCCCGCATTAAACCGGTATTGATCTATATTAGCTGGTAATAGACAAAATTTACTAAAGCGTCACTTTTCTGAGATAAACGCTGTCAAAGTTAGAATCTATTTTTGAAAACAATTCAAATAGCGAAAGATAAGCAGGGCAAACATTAAAACCCATTTTTAGTGCAGACACAATTTACGCATATAGGGTGGCGCCAACAATACGACAAATTAAACTGGGTACACCTTATGACGTTCCGTCTGCATACAAAATTTGAATCGAATATGTCCTGTAGTTTAGTCCTAGGACATTTTTTTTTTTCAATATTTTCTACATGATGTACATTAATAGGCTAACATCGACAGGTAAACGACCCCCACATCGGTATAAACACTAAACACATGTTGCCAACTCGCTACTTCAAAAACCTTTGCCAAATTCGTTCCTTAAATATTTCCAGAAGCGAAACGCGCGTTTTAATAGTACAAATTAAAACTAAGGTTAGTACACCCATATAAGTATATAAATTGTGTTGTAATTTGTTAAAAGTTTATGCTATTTAGATTGTTTTTTTTAAGATTTATTCGATAGTTTAAAAATATTCGGATGAATTAGTATTACCAGTGTCTGTATTTATTGTCGTATTGTCGTTGCCACCTTGTATGTTACATGGACCACTTGGGACCTTTTGAGAATACTATACCCATGTACAACTCTACCCTCTCATTCGGGGACTACAGGCGTTATATCATGTGTTTATGTTCAGGTCATAAGCAAGATTCGCAATTTGGCCTCGTCGGGCTTACGAGCAAATAACCGACATTGAAGTTAATGGTATGTTACATGAAGCGGCCTAGCTACAAAACATAACTTATGCAACAAATTCACATCAAATATTTTTGTACTTATTTCCTATCTAGTTATTTACAACTGTATATGTCTTAATCTGCAGTTCCGGCATTAAACGCTAAAAATAATGTACCATGCTATACATTAGAAGTAGTAGCACTCCTAGATGCAAATCTTACAATTTAAAAAAGTTAAGACTCTAGAGTCCACATTGAACAGTCAGCCTCAAAAAGATGTGGGTATTCAAGTATTAATTTCACTTTCTACAACTCTTGTGTCATAATATTGTATGAATTTGTAGCTACAAAACATCTTCCACATCGTAATTATAGCTACACATTGACACAATATCATGGAACACAAGTGGTAGAGAATCAAATGCATTTTTGTGGATGTTTACATCTTTTTGAGGCTGACTGAACATTGTGTAAAGAGCGACAGAGGTGAATAATCAAACAAATTGAATTTTCTCAATCTTCAATTTAGAGTCTAGAATTTATGCGTGGCAATTCAATAGTATCGCAGCGCAAGTGTAATGTGTAAAAAACAAGTGGCGCCACGCCTTCGACTAAAAATAGTCCTTTTTAGTCGAAGGCGTGGCGCCAATACGTGTTTTCTTTTTCTTGATTTTTTTCTTCCTTCTGTTTTTTTATGGCGCATAATAAACCAACAACTGCTAACTCTTCGTCAGTCGAAGCCATAGCTCAACGAATGAATAATCTTACAGTTTTCTAGTAACGTGTGTGGGCACCACGAAAACTGTGCAGTTTAAACTGTACCGTCCAATCGTAACGATTTTTCGTAACGTGTGTAGCAGCCATAAGAAAATTCGATTCATACAAGTTTAGATGTCATTTCGCGCAGTGTACTATTGGCTGATTCCAGAGTGGAGCTGAAAATTGTTGCTCGCTCACTCGTTTTATAGTGTTCATTGTTTTCCTCCGATGCTATTCTACATCGGTGTACAATCGTGTGTACGGGTTTCACAAAGCAGATGTGACGCAATACCGAACGTAAAAGTTGACAACGTTTTGTTATACAGCGAAACTTTTAGCGATTTCTGCGATTTGACAGACGTATTTCTTGCAATTGAGAACTCGTCACGAGCGTTCCGTTCGTACAGTTTAACCTATAACTGGTCATTGTTAACCTTTAGTTTCGATATTCACTTAAACTTTAACATTTCCTGCCTCGTTGGTCGAAAGGTCGCAAGCGCGACTTCTGAGCGCGAGGTCCTGGATTGGATTCCCGGGTCGGGCAAAGTGTTGTTGGGTTTTTCCATCAGAAAATTCCCATGTAGCAGCCTTGATTTGTGTCCGGTTGATGGCAATAGGCTCGCCCGCTATTACATGGGACTTAAATATAACTGGCAAAATGTTGGTGTACTATAATTGAGTACACCTCTGCCTAACCCTTCGGGGATATCTGGCGTGATAATGTTATGTTATGTTTAACATTTCCAGAACCTGCCAATCAGATCATACATTGAACCTTCAGAAGTGTGTGCATTTAAGCCTTCTGTTGATATTTCGTGACGTTAGATTGACTGTTTGAACTTAACACAATCTATTATTAAGTTTTGTTTGTGAGGTTTATTAAAAAATTCGAAATATATACATGTTCCAAAATTAAGTAAAACCTTTCTTTTATCAGCGTGAAATGATAAAAATGTCCCAAAACAATTTATGCAGCCAAAACACTATCGATAGATTGTAGGTTATATATGACACAAAATTATTTACAATTTTACAACCGAGCATAAAATGGCAAAATGAAAATTGCACATGTTTTGAACAAGTTCACGAAAGACACGTTACGATACAAGTTCCTGGATATGGAACATCAATCACAAACTATTTTTGTACCAGCACTAGAGTGCTCAGGAATGGAAAAACAGTGTTTCGAATACATGTTCCACAAGACAAATAATAATATTACATTTATTCAAGAAAAATACAAAGGCATTGGTGATACGTCTATATATATCTTTGCAGTTACCTAACTGTTTATTCGAAAGAAAAACTGAATGCTTTATACAGCGTGTACTAGAAAGGTGTGGTCAAATTTTGGGGTGAGATTCAGACCATCAAACTGAATAACTCTCTCCACGGGACCAACATCAAAAACGCGAAAAATATCAGCTGTCCAGCCAGTTCAATACCAGAACATATAAAATGACCAATTAACATGACTTGAATTATAATACCGTGTGCACAGCGTGCACGGCGTTGACAGCGTTGAGCTATGTAAGCGCCTTATTCGAAATGCATGGGACAGCAGATTTTTTTACGCGATTTCAATGGTTATCCCATGAAGAAAGTTGTTTGGTTTGATGGTCTGAATCATACCCTCAAATATGATCACACCTTTCTTGTACACGCTGTATAAAGCATTCAGTTTTTCTTTCGAATAAACAGTTAGGTAACTGCAAAGATTTTCTGCACTAGGATTTGTCAGTAAGACAGGAAGCTTATTCAAATAATTTATTCCAAGAAAATTTTCAGTAGAATAGCTCTGACATATTTATAGCACAATAAAGGCGCAAACCCACCGCGGTACACACCAACAGCAACTGTAGCGTGTGTGGCCCACCACGGCATATTCGTGTACAGCGTGTACCGTGTGCATAGCGTGCACGGCGTTGACAGCGTTGAGCTATGTAAGCGCCTTATTCGAACAAGTTACGCATGTACTAATGATGTCATTTCAGCACAGCGTGTCCGTGGTTTACAGTGGACACAATCACATACGTTTTCTTGCAAAGCGAAGCTTAACACACGTGTGTAGCCTATCCGTGAGCCGCGGTGGGTTTGCACCTTAACACAGGACCAAATAACATGACTTCAATTACAGAACTAAGCTATCAAAGTACAATAGGCCAAGAGAGTACCATAATATATCGTATCTTAGGTAAAACAACTGGTAAACACGATTTAGTGGTATGACAGTGGAAGGGACTACCATAATATGTCGTATCTTAGCTAAAACAACTGTTAAACACGATTTAGTGGTATGACAGTGGAAGGGAGTACCATAATATGTCGTATCTTAGCTAAAACAACTGTTAAACACGATTTAGTGGTATGACAGTGAAAGTTTTTTGGCACAATGTTTAATTAATGACTTTTAAAGCTTCACCATTTGTTTACACTTTTGGTAAATGAAAATGAAGCAGTAAGTACTCTTCACAAAAGTTTCGAACTTCGAACAGATATTTGAATGGAAGATTACTTCAAGGCTCGGGAGTAAGGCTCTCAGAAACTTTATATACTCTTTATTGTTAATATATATGCATAACACAGCCGCTTTATTCCGTGCTTGGCCCGTTTATGGCTTAGCTTTGATATACATCGCGTTATTTGCGATTTGTTATTTTGTATCTCGCTCTTTTATGTCTTCAAACTGGCGGCAATTTGATGAAATCGTCTAATGGGATTGATATAGGTTATACATATATGATACATTAGTATATATATGATACATAACTATAATTTTGTAGCGTTTTAGGGGGGGGAGTTATTAAGCCCCTGCTCCTAAAATGCCACAAAACTATAAAAAACTCGTCAAAGACGACGGCGGGACAACAAATCAAGCGACAAAACTTAAAGAATGGACTTTTTAATGCTAGTCGCAGAACTTTAAAACTCATTTTCATAAGTTTTTACGTCATCCAATAAGATTCATATTTTTTTTCGGGTTGGATATCATCAAAAACTCATCCATGTTCCTTCTTTGCCCTTTGTGTTCCAGGGCCACGGTATCTACATTTTTGAGCTTCAGTGTTGCTTTTACAAAGCCCATTTGAAGTATGCAACAGTAACTATGCAACTACCAATAACATATTCCAATCAAAACATTTCGGTGAAACAGCTTGTAATAGTCAAAATTATAAAAGTTATTTACGTAACCAGATACATTGCACTCGAACTGTTTTTCAATAATATTAGAAATTTTAATGAACTGTGATGATTGGTAGATAAAATAAAACATATTGGATTGAAAAGACACGAATGTAGAGCATATTTATAAACAAGAATTATTGTACATCCGAGAAACTTACCGGAAAAAGAGGAAAATGAAGACTGAGATCAGCAAAGCGGCCACCGACAAGGCATATCCAACTACGTAGATATTGTTCACGATGTTCCGGAACTGGAACAAAAATAACTTGGTTAATGGTAACGTTTATTTTAAATAGTTTATTTAAGTACAGTATCCGGGCGATAACATCCGGGCCGGGCGATAACATCCGGGCCCAAATGTGACACTTCCAGCTAGAAGATCCTAATTATACTTAATAAACTACGAAGAATATAACTTCTCCATTTAATTTTGTCCATGGAAGTGAACTGATTTCCAAGATACAGGTTCTTTACCTAGCTTCGAAGTCAGGCGTCCATTCAGTTTCTTGCAGCCTTTTTTGTGTAGACCCTAATAGACGAAACTGTATTAGGCTATATTTTTACTGAGTCCAATAAACTATTTATTAATCCGTTATTTATTTCTAAGCTACGAGCCATTTTGTTCTTCGTTATAATAATACTTTGTTTTTCTATAATAATATAGAATGGTAAAATACCATCAGACATGATGCTATGAAAGAAAGATACGAAAATAGACTAGCCTCGCTGTACCTTTACCAGTACTTTGACGGATTTTTTAACAGCATAACTGCAGCTGAATGTAACCGTCTTGATGCGATTTCAAAGCAAGTAAAAATGTAATTTTAGTAATTTTTGGAGTTAATTTAATAAATCGGTTCATCAGGACAAAACCAAATTGTATTTTTTTAAGTTGTGTCTTGCAAACGGTGTAAACTACCCGATTCAAGATGCTCTATTGAATACATTCAACATGAACAATGCATAAAAACCGAATGAGTACCGAACGCACGTTTCAATTAACTCCGTGTATGTGTAAGCAACAGCAAACGTGAACAAACAACATGAGTTTGTGTGTTGGTTTAAAAATATTGTGTGTATACATTCTGACATTGCGGTGTATCGCCGGCGCGTGACGAGTGACGAGCTTCGTCGTGGCTGCTGCGGGCGTGAGGCGGTTATCACGATGGACGACCGACGCGCCGGTGGCGGAACAGGGAGGAATATGAATTGAACATGTTGAGTGACCGATGCATCATACAAAAAATTATTGCATAGACTAAGTCGCCTTTTTCTTTGGAACATTTCTCCATTTTTAAATTAAAAACCACCATTTTGATACCGAAGGATGCGTACGGCGTGTGCCTTTAGGCCGTCGCGGACGCCATGCGAGCGAGACTGTGCCCGTGCAATTGTGCATTTACGAACATAGCATTCGGCCATAGTCGGTGACGGAATGCAACACGTAGTCGGTCGTGGTCGGCGTATAGTCAGAGAGACCGCAGCCTTAACTCGTCATCTATTATGGCCGCGCCGACACCTCGGACGATGCTTTGTTTACAAGCCGCTATGATTCATGCGTGTCTTGGATTACTAATATATATAGAAAAATATCTGATGGTTTAGCGGAACAGTTGCAAACATGGTAACTGTAATGTGAGTGAAGCATTTAAGAGAAAAGTCAAAGAAAGGATTTTGGCGTGTGGAGCAAGGAAATGAGTTTGTATAATTGGGGAGTCTGTATTCAAGAATAGAATAAAATAGAATATGTAGAATAATAATAATTTATTGTTGTTGTAGGTGGGTCATAAATAAAGGTGGTACAAATGAAAATGATATCTCTACAACATACCCTTAGGGTGTACAATAATTTATTTAAACTTCATGTTCAATAAATAGTGCTAGATAGGCGGACTAACTGCGCAAAGGCATTCAAGTAAGTAAGAAACACTGAAAAGTAAGTAAAAAATAACAGTTATTAACTATTATTAAACATTGATACACTAAACTTAACAAAGAGATGGGGACATTGACGAAAATGAGGAGAGGAGAGTAAATTCGGGAAATAAAGTTAAGGGTGTTATTCTTCTTCCTCGTTTCCTCATGAGGGTCGTGATCACATGAGGTCGTTGCTTTTTCCACCAACGCTCTCCATGCTTGACGATTTTCGGCCATGCGGACTTCCTTTACCACATCTGTCCATCGGGTTGGTGATCTTCCACGGCCTCTTTTTCCTTCCACGTTACCAGCCACAATAAGCTTCTCCAAGCTATCAGGCTCCCTCCTTGCCACGTGTCCGAAGTACTGTAGAAGTCGTTTCATGCAAATGGTCGATAGAATCAAGTCGTTCAGAATCGAGGCGTTTGTGCGGCGCGCCGTCTAGGGAATGCCTAAAATTTTGCGCCAGCACCACATTTCGAATGCATCAATTCTGTTATGAATGCGTGCTTTCAGTGTCCAGGTTTCAGAAGCATACAAAAAGATAGAGAAGATCAGGGTCCGCATTAACTTTAGTACTTTTGCTGATTCCGCTGTTCCTCCAAATCTTCTCTAATCGCTTTACCGCTAACTTTGCGATCTGGGCTCTTCTTACTACCTCTACTTCACAATCGCCATCTGCAGTTACCACGGAAAGGTGGTATACATGTCCAAAAAGTCGCGACTGACTGTTCACAACGCTGTGCTGGTGCCTACACTTAAATACACTTACATGAGGTGAATGTTCGGTGTTTCAAAATAGACATGCGACTTGAATGAATGCTGTGTTACGGTAGATTTCATTTCAAGAAAATTTATTAATATGCGTCCTTGGATCGGGTGTTGACAACAGTGCGTGGCAGATCCAACTGGCAAGGTGCAGCAAAAGTATAAAAGAAAAATCATCAAATCGGTGAAGCCGTATATTCTTTATTTAGAAAGAAGATAGTAGATAGCACATTCTATATCATAGATGATAATGAGCCCTACATGTATATGAAGTATGTAAAACTATTCAAGTGGTACCCAAATAAAAGCGTAATCTACATTCGGAATTTTGCCAATAAGACTAAGCTTCTGAATAAAGTAGGAGTTTTTATTGCTTTTGGTGAATATTGCTGAAAGGGAATATAAAATGGTAGTGTCAGCAATCGGAAATGTTCTAGTGCTTTTCAGGGGACGGCTTATTATCAAACATCGTTATTCGCAAATAACTGCCTCATTGGTCGAGAGGACGCAAGCGCGGCTGCTGAACATGAGGTCCTGGGATCGATTCTTGGGGTCGGGCAGTGTTATTGGGTTTTTCCATCAGGAATTTCTCAGTAGTAGCCACGGAGTCCGAATTTGTGCCCAGTTGATGACAATAGGTTCGTCTCCTATTTGTGTGGGTGTACTATTAGGTATTAGGTACACTTCTGCCTAACCCTTCGAGGATTACTGGCGTGACGTTATGTATATATAATATAAAATTATTTGCCTCGTCGGTCAAGTGGCCGCAAGCCCTATTGCTGAGCATAGGGTCTAGGGTTAGATTCCCAGGACTTATAAAACATGACGTGCGAAATGTGGATTGATATACATCGTGTACCAGAAAATTGTGGTCATATTTTAGTGGGAGATTCAGACCTTCAAACAAAAAAAAAGGAGGAGGAGCTCGTGGCTAAATAATAACAGCCGTCCGGGTCGATCTTTAGGTTAAGCCGTGCTTGCCTAGATTGGTCTGTGTCTTTGTCTGTAACCCATTACATACCGAGTTTCCTTCGTGCCTCGAAAAGCACGTTAAGCCGTCATTTGTAGATCTTTTTCAGTCGTTAGGTAGACAGTGGCCCAAAAAGACTGACAGCTAGTCTTACTGAGGGATAACGTATTACCCAGTACTAACTGGGTTGTGGAGGTCAGATAGACAGTCGCTCCATGTGAAATACTGGTATTCAGCTGCATCCGATTAGACTGGAAGCCGACCCCAACATAGTTGGGAAAAGGCAAGGCAGATGATGATGTCTTCGTCATCAGTAGTGTAGTTCACATCATAATATTCTTTATAGTGCGAGCGGAATAGTACGAGGCTGAGGTTACGGGAGCAAAATTTGAATTTTAGCTGTCACCTCGTGCGCCCGTAACATAATTTACAATATTTGAACAGGAACCCCTCCAATAGAATCATAAAAATGCAAAAAAATATTTAAACAAGGCAGTCTTTTGTTCCCAAAAAATTGATTTTATTTCGGGGCCGAGGCTAAAACAAAATAAAATTGAAACTGCTCTGCATTATAAAATCACGACTGTTATTCCTAAAGAATAAGGCAGAGATGTACCTAATACCCAAATTTCGCCAGTTATGTGTAAGTCCCATGTAATAATAGGGGGCGACCCTATTGCCTTGAACCGGGCACAAATCTAGACTCCGTGACTGTCTTACCACTTTGCTCGATCTGGGAATCGAACCCAGGACCTCATGCTCAGCAGTTGCGCTCGTGATTACGAGGCAGTCAAATTAAATTCCGAGAATTTTAAACTACATAAATATTATTATATCCAAGTCTTCCGTACCGGTGAATCAAAATGTGAGGCATTTGCACGTACTAAATAGGACGGCATGGCCAAGTATGGCTCAGCCCCAAATGTCAGCAAAATGACAGATTTTATCGACACAATGACAGATTTCTTTGCACTATCTGTCATTTTGTCGATTCTTCCGTCAAAGAAATCCTTGTCTACGGTGGTCATGCTACGGGGGCTGGGTATCTGTTCCTTATAGAACATTTTGATAATACTGATATTCAAATTCCAATTAAATATGACGTGATTAAACAATAAGTCAAATAAAAATCATTTCAGGTGCCACGCAAAAACAACTTTTATGGCAGGCGTACCGCTTCTTTCACAATTCCTAAATTTACTAAACCAAACACATTAGAGACTTGACGAATAGTAAAAACATAAAGTCATAAAGCGTAAACTGCAACTCGATTATAACCTAACTGTTAATAGCGCGTAATCAAATCTCAGGCCATGGCACGATAAGATACCCCAGAGGTCTAATTGTATGCTTTGTTTAAGTATAAGGAACTTGAAATTTATAAAATAATAATAATAACTTACAGGTAATAAAGATCGTTTAACCCTGCTTCTAGATTAATACAAAGGTGTGATATCTTAAAATTATAAGGTGTAATTAAACCTGTAAGGAATAATAATAGAGCAGCTAAGACCGAGCTGGCCTACATTTTCTTGCGCCGGCTACTAACGGGTTGTGTTAGTATATTGAAGTTATGTTTAGGATAATGCTTTTTCTTCATATCATCATCATCATCATCATTTCAGCCGAAAGACGTCCACTGCTGGACATAGACTTCCCCCAAGTGTATAATCAGTGTATTTTTCTTCATATCTTATCAAATATTCCATCAGTTATCCCTGACGGGTTAAGGAGAGGTGCACCTTATTCTGCACCCACGTTTCGCCAGGGTTTAAGTCCCATGTTATACCCTTAACCGCGCACAAATCCAGATTCGTGGTTGCGCACTGAAAAGATCTTGATGAAAAACTCAATAACACTTTGCCCGTCCTGGGCTTTATTCGAGCAACGAGGCAGTGTACACGTAAAGTTTTTAAAATTACTCTTTAGTGATCATTATTCTCCTAGCCTTTTCTCAACTATGTTAGGGTCGGCTTCGAGTCTAACCAGATGCAGCTGAATACCAGTATTTAACATGGAGCGACTGCCTATCTGACCTCCATAACGCAGCTACTGGTTTATATGGTACCCCTTGGTAAGACTGGATGTCGGAATACTACTATTCTTTAGTGGTATGTTATATTTATTAACTAGCTACTATAAGATTAGCTTCGATTCTAAGCTGGTACTAAAACATCTCAAAACCGATAGTTAGCAACGTCCAGCCCCCGTAGCATGACCACCGTAGACAAGGATTTCTTTGACGGAAGAATCGACAAAATGACAGATTGTGTCGACACAATGACAGATTTCTTTGCACTATCTGTCATTTTGTCGATTCTTCCGTCAAAGAAATCCTTGTCTATGGTGGTCATGCTACGGGGGCAGGTGGCCTACAAAGTCAACATTTTTGACGGCCGCTCTTAAGGAAATGTTAGTTACAGGGTTTGACCAGTGCGGGTTGAAGTTTCTTTTCTAAGAAAGGGATAACCGCTAACCTTCAGTTGAGGAAAAAAAGCTGTTTGATCATACTGTCAGCCGACAATTAAATACATTTTCCTACTTACTTTCCTACCCTGAAAGTGATTGATGAGGAAGAGGCACATCAACAAATAAAATTTGGATGGTAAATATTTGCTCAACAAGTTAATTACAAGATGGTGGAATGAAAGTTAAGAAATTTCAACAATGTACTTTTGATTTTTTCCTAGTAGTAGGCGCGTTGATTATTAAAATTAAGTGAGTTTTGTTTTTGCCCATTTACTTAGGTCAGGCAAAGCAACATCTAGTTAGTGTCAATGCAGATCCCTAACCTATAACTCCTGTTTCACCAATCGTTTCTTATTAGACGACTCATGCCACACTTTTGTCCTGTATACTAAGAAAAACGACTATTTTAAGAAATCTCTAAGCCTTTCTCGTTGGCGAATAGGTGTCGTAACTTTATTCTCAGACAGTAGATGCTGAAATATTTTTTACATTACATTGTAGTATATCTATTGTTTTAAAATAACGAGCGTTTTTTTGTGACATTTAGGTTTTGATAAGTAAGCTCCATAAGTCTGCCCCGAGAGACCAGGTGCAGGTTCGAACCCAGCCGGGCGCATTATTTTGTATGATTTATATCAGCACCGTTGCTCTCAAAACGGAGAAGGTAAACATAATGAAGAAACCCGCATGTCCTAGATCGGAAATCATTTTTATCATTTTTAAGAAATTTGACATCTTCCCACGAGGCCGCGTCGTAGATAATTACCCATTTCCTCTCATAGAGAGGAAGCTTCAGACACCAGTGGGAACTTTATAGGATGCTTGTGTTGATATGCTCTGTCAGCCTCTAAGAAAGAAACCATATCGCATTTGTTATCCATGTTCGTCCAAGTGGGTCGTGTCTTAAGTTCATTGATTTTATTGCCCTGGCTAGAGATTTCGCACCAGCTATCTTAAACAACCTTATAGTTAGAGCAACCTACGATATTCTGTATTCTTTTGTAACCAAATCTACTTACATCTAGGTCATCGATGTCGACGCATGTGGTGTAGTTAGTCCAGGGCTTGTTCGCATGGGGATGCACGAACCACGTGCCGTTCTCCGTGCATCTATAACAAATAGGAATATGTTATTACAAAGGTAAATGTTTCATAACATCACGCCTGTAATCTCCGAAGGGTTAGGCAGAGGTTTACCTAATTGTACGCCCACACATGGTATAATAATATACTTCGCCTGGTATTCTCTTCCCACGATGGTCCAAGGCTACGTCACGAAAAGTGTTACCATTGATCGTCCTTTTCAGTAAATTTAGGGCCTCTCATTTAGTAAATGAAAATTAAATAAATTACTAACTAAATTAACTATTTAGTAACTCGTGTGATTCATCTATTTAGTATTAAATTAATTTAAATATTAAATTATTAGTTCATAATTGGTTTGTTCAGTTAAAAACTACATTTTGCTCGGGTAATTCAATTATACACCGTGGCAACACATTGACAGCATCGCAACTGATGACGTATTCTTGGGCCAATCACGTGACCCAGCTGTTATGGGAAGAGAAAGGCGAAGGCGAAGTATATTATTATACCATGCACCCACATTTCGCAGTTATGTTTCAGTCCCTTGTAATCTGGGGCGAGCCTATTGCCATCACCCGGGCAGGCACAAATCCAGACTCCGTGGCAGCTACTGAAAAACCCGAAATTACTTAGCCCAACTGGGAATCGAACCCAGGACCTCATCCTCAGCAGTCGCGCTTGAGCACTAGACCAGCGGGGCGGTTTTAAATGTTTCATAATAACATTAATTTTGATGATGGTGATGATGATGCCATGTAACCTATTTCGGCCACAGCGACGGCATTCGATGGCTTTCTATGGTGGTTGTTGAGAGCCTTGGTGTACTGCTCTTTTTTGTGCTTTCAAGTGACTAGCATATCCAACTCTGCCAAGCGTGTTTGAACACTATTGACGACATTGTAAATGGTAACTTTAACCATGTGACTTTGTCTTTCTGTTTCCAGCTCACTGGTTTTGGGGAAATTTGGTACATGGTAGATTATGCCCTAGGTTAGGACAAAGGATATTTTGTATCAATATAATAGATTCTTTGGGATAATTTTTACCCTCAGCGCGGGTGATACCACGAGTAAAAGATAGTACAGAATATTTATACAGAACGTCACGAGCACACACATACGAGCTTCTTTTTTTTTGTGAATATTAACTGAAATGAAATACTGTATAAACATTCAAGAATAGTAAAAATCACTTTAGACAATGAGATGTCTGAAGTGTTTTTCTTTGTTATTCTGTCTGACTGAATTATAATTATCTAATTATTAAGATTGCTGTGGAAACGCAAAGAAAGTCTACGTTACCTAAGACTTTGCTAAGTACTCGTACTGGTATAGGTTCTCAATATCTGAAGTAAGAATTGAGTGGCAAAAGAAAAGGCAGCTTTCTCCTGTAGAGTAACCCTGCACCGGCGGCTGCAGCACTCTGCCAATCCGTGCGAGCAGATGTTCTAATCCGTGCGAGCAGATGTTTTAATAAACTGCCTAGTGAACATGAATTGAAAATTTTCAATACCAGTAGTAGGAATTTGATAATGTGAATATGGTAAATAGTTTATATCTCTATTTACCATAACAATGCCTTTTCAACTATTTCATTTGTTGTATTTATTTGTCATTTTTCGCGTAACAAACTGGCATTAACGCTATTGTTATTCAAAACGTTATATTTGTTGATTCATTGTATT
Source organism: Noctua janthina (assembly GCA_963576755.1). Taxonomy (NCBI): domain Eukaryota; kingdom Metazoa; phylum Arthropoda; class Insecta; order Lepidoptera; family Noctuidae; genus Noctua; species Noctua janthina. The sequence goes on along the minus strand of OY755050.1, from coordinate 12,178,565 downwards.
CCAATACGAAAAAAAAGGGTGCAGCACTGAAAACTAGAGATAGATAGCAAAGGTTGCCTGTAAAATTGTGATAACAAACCAATTAACAAAAATCTCGCACAACCTAAACCGACGGGTCTAGAAGGGTCACATTATAAGAGAATTCCTCGAATAACGTATATGATTACTAAATAAGGCCTTTTTTAAAACCTACCCATGATATGATAAATAAGGGATGACAGTTCATAATTTTTCCCTCTGGAAATCCCATGGAGCACACGGCTTGTGGCTAAATAATAACAGCCACACCGTTCGATATTCTTGACAAGATCGATCCATGGATAGGTGACCGTCCATTACGTACCGAGTTTTTTCCGTGCCTCAGAAAGTACGTCTTAGTCGTTGGTCCCGGCTGTCATTTGTAGATCTTTGAAAGTCGTTACAGGCAGTCCGAAAGCCTGACAGCCAGTCTTACCATGGGGTATCGTATCACCCAGTACTAACTGGGTTCTGGAGGCTCCATGAGTGGTTCCATGTAAAATACTTATATTCAGCTGCATCCGGTTACACTGGAAGCCGACCCCAACATAGTTGGGAAAAGGCTAGGCAGATGATGACACGGCTTTTATCATAACTTATTCCCGTCGTAATATTTATGAATAAGGCCACACATTAGTTACATTTGGGTAGGTAAAGAAGATCGGCTGTTTGGGGCCCTGTTAATTTCAGAAGCGTTCATCAATGAAAGTATGGATATAATATGAAGCAATTATGGGGCTTTTCTTTCCATTTAATATCGGTTTTATTAAACTGCACAAAGTAAAATAAGAAGAAACAAATATGTTCCTAAATCTGAACATCTAAATGCAATCATTTAATAATAATACAACACCTGTCGAATCACCCGAAAATTTTTGACTTCTTCCACATTATCATCCACTTTCTCTATCTAAATTTCACCTTATATCCTTGGTTCCGACCCGCGTGTAAGGTTTCTTAGGCTCTCTTAAATGAGAAGAAACATAAAAAACAACAAAATAATAATAATAATAAAAAAAAACGTTTATTTATCTCCACAAATTACAATCGTTATTTGAAATATAGTTGACAGGTAATATAATTTACAGCAGAAAGTTATAATTTGTGGGAGATCTGGAGTCTAAACTAAGCCTAGGCCTGTATTTTAGAACTCCAGGCCCCCTATTACATAATAGAGTTATTGTCAACGTGGGAAACATTGCGAATTTGGTGCCGGTGTGTGTGTGTGTGTGTGTGTGCGTGTGAGTGTGTGTGTATGTGTGTGTGTGTGTGTGTGTGTGTGTGTGTGTGTGTGTGACAATTTGTATTTTTAACATATTTGAAATATCGATACGTACATTTTTCGTAAGACTCCTCCTATCTTTGTAAAAACATGTTTTTTTTTGTCTTAAGCCAGCCTCTTATTCGATTCGCAACATATTTTTTTTTACTATATAATCATGTTAAATAATTTATTAATTAGTAACTGCTTTTATTAAAAACGTAAAGTAAGAACGTAACGTTTTTTTTGGAGAATATAGCTTAAATGGCAACATTCAAAGCTATGTCGTCTTTGAAAACAGAAATTACATATTCTACCTAAATGTCATAAATATTATCACTTCTCTATCTAGATCAATTTAAAATCTAATGTGTGGTTTTGTTGTGGATAGTTGTGCATTTTATTTGTATAATAAGAATATGAATAATAATAGTGGACGGTAGTTATACCTTCGAAGGAGTTTCCTCAAAAAGAGTGCTATATTACAACTGTACTTTCACAATTTGTTTAGCCCTGGCAGCTAATACTATCCTTAAGGCACAAACCCACCGCGGCGCATACTGTGCACGGGCACGGCGCACGCTGTGCACGGGCACTCGGCGCACGGTGTGCACTGGCATTCGGCGCACGCTGTGCACGGGCATTCGGCGCACGCTGAGCACGGGCACGCGGCGCGTTTTAGCTGCGTGGATTCATTTGTTCTACAATGTGTGTCTACGTTTCCACTGCAGTACACACTATACACCCACAACTGTGTACAACTGTAACACATTACACCCCAACAACTGTGAAAGGACGGTAATGTTTTGAGAATATGATGATTTGCTAAAATAATGTCTTGTTATTATGATGTTTTGTGAATATCATGTACGGCGACGGAGCGTCTCCAAGAAGTCTGTACCAACATAACATTCCTCAGGGGTTAGGCAGAGGTGGTACCCATTAGTACACCCACATTTCACCAGTTATGTTTTAGTCCTGTGTAAAAGGGGGCGAGCCTATTGCCATCAACCGGGCACAAATCCTCTGTGGCTGCTACTGAGAAATTACTGATGGTAAAACCCAATAACACTTTGCCCGACCTGGGATTCGAACCTAGGACCTTATACTCAGCAGTCGCGCTTGCGACCACTAGTTCAACGAGGCAGTCAGAACCAACACTATTACAATTTAGTTTTCACATAATCACCCTAAGTCTGGCCTCCAAAGTATGTTGAACCGTTGGATTTATTGAAGATCCCACATTCCCCTGTTGCTTCCTTCGGGATGGAATTTTACATAAATTTTTGTGTAGGCTGACGTTTCTAATCGAGAATTGCCAGAATAATTCTCTTTTATTCTTTCTTTATCTGTGGTTAGTTCCTAACCCGGTGTCAGATTTTTTATGCCGCCCATGGGCCTCTGACTTGGCTGTACCTGCCGTCAAGAAATATCTCTCAGGCATGCTGGTTTCCTCACGATATTTTCCTTCGCCGTAAAGCAAGTGATAATTATACCATACGCACATGAATCCGAATAATCAGGCGTGGCTTGGGTTCGAACTCGAGACCTATGACTTGGCAGTCCGACGGTCACACCACTAGGCTCTCACTGCATATTCTCTTTTATTCATATTACAGAAGTTGCAATCAGTTCAAATCCAAAAATGTAGTATCTTTCCCTAAAAATCAAGCGCGAGAGATTTGTACAGTATATTATAAATGACATCAAGAGAATATTGGGATAGGAAAACGTGCTGCTGAAGATAAATCGGGATAAGGCATGGATAAGCGCAAGAAAATGACGAAGCGAGAAGAAAAAGTTCTCTTTTTAATGGCTTATGGTCTTTCATTGACCTCAATCTCACCTGGTGGCGAGATGACGGAACCAGCATCCCCAGGAGATGCTTATGCACTCACACTTAGGCTGACTAGTTACAAAAGCAGGCGGATAGCTGAACTCTTTGACTGTAGTCGTTATAAAATTTGGATGAAAGTCGCTAAGGATATACGAAACCCTCACGACGTTTGAAAGTGTTATAAATAGTGGGTTGACGTGGATGGTGGGGGTCATTAGATTAAACGATATATTACTTGTTCCTCTGAGATATATAACCTTGAAACTAATAATCAATTACTGCGTCAATCAAAGAGTAGAATACTAACGGGTGTGTCAATTAAAGACATCAACATTGACATTTCAATCTATTATGATTTTGGGGTGACGATGACGCAATGCAATGGAACTATTAAGTAAATAAGTACTTAATGGGTGATGCTTTATCAAAGTTAACATCAATTACAATTCCGAAACAGCCGAAAAAGTTTGGAAGCTGTGTCGTATGATACCGTAATAGAAAGTATTGTGAAAATCGCTTTAGAAGTTTGATTGCAAAGTTTCAGGCGAACAGACAAATAAACGTTGGTCGTTAGATTGCTCGAGTTTATGTTTCTGTCGACGATTAGCAAAGTTTTATAATCCAACTAGCTCTCCCCCCGCGACTTCGTTCGCTCGTATTTCGCGCTGTGATCTTGACATTTCAGAAATTCAAAGGAGTGGTGGGACCATTTACTTTAAATGTTAACTTTGAAAAAATAATAATAACAATAGTTTTTATCATTTACGTTTATAAGTATTGTAGTAAAGTTTGTATGAAATATCTGATTCCTTAAGTGTAGAAATAGAGACCTATTTCTACACTTAAGGAATCAGATATTTCATACAAACTCTGTTCTTCCTTTTCACGAAAGATATTATAGATTGTGTGCCCTATACAGTTCAAGTAAATAAATATAGATAATACTGTTTGTATGAAAGATTTTCGTTAACTTTAGATACGTGTCACAAATACTTCTTTTTTATAATAATAAAGATCGTACAGTTATTAATTTTCCAAAAATACACCTTAAGCTTAAATTGTACAAATATTGTGTTGTGTTATATAACAGGCCGGTGTCTGCAACTCCACGTCCAAAGAGCGTACTGTACAAATAATATAAATATGAAATAGATTTTCAACAAAACTATGTATAGGTAAGTGACATTATTGAATGTTACTAAAGAAAATGAATATTTGTGATTAATTATTTTTGAACGGACATCATCAAGGACTTGATTGTTATTATTTTATGTTTAATTAATTATGTGCTGTTCCAGTCAAACACTCACGTGTAATTCAATGACCTTATACATTGTTATTTGACTATCATTATCAATATCAAAGAAACATCTTGTCATAATTATATAACAGCGTAGTCTGGTCTATTGTTACCAAACAAAAGACCAAACTCCAAATATGTAATAGTAAACCAAGGTACAAATTACCTCCAAGAGGGAAAATGATATCTAAAAATTGTCCCTTCTTTTTGGCCTGCGAAATCATCAAATGACCGCCTCCCGCTCTGGGCGGAGCGAAAGGGAGTGTCAGACTTCTACTGACTAAAACCCAACCATGTTCCTTCTTTGCCTTTTGTGTTCCAGGGCCGCGGTATCTCTTTCGAACAGTCCCGCAGCCCTGGCTGGCATCGGCCCTTGCGGGCCCCTTCTTTGTTGCTGAAATCTCTTTGAGGCGCGCGTGGAACACGAAAGCTCCGTCGACACGGCCTATCGTCATAAGACGGCCGGACGATGAGCTAGCCCATTACTCACCGTCCACAGGCCAGCGCCTACGGAAGCCGGGGGCCAGCACGTGATCCTCGACGCCCGGGGCGTCTCCCGAGGCAAATATTATCCCTTTACGTTAAATATAAGTAGAATATTTTAATCCAAGAGTTGTCACGTTGGGTGACCGCTTCGTTTATCACTTTCTGGCCGTATTTCATCTGCTTGTACTAAGCGGTATACTTTTACATCGACAAGTGACAGGATTTCAAATTTCGAACCGATCAGATCTCTGGAAGTTGTTTATCAACTAATGTTGTCTTAGTCTAATGTCTTCAAACGGCTGAGCAGATTTTCTTGCAAACAAATAAACGCGAAAAACTTAATCGCAATCGGTTCATCCGTTCAGGAGCAATGATGCCACAGTCAGACACACAGATACATACTTTTTTATACGAAATATGCTTGCGTTTGGCCGGTGGCTTAGGGTGGGGCACGACTGTCTAAAAGACACTACAAATTTATAATTCTCTTTTTTGGTCGGCTGTTAAAAATATGAAGGTGGAGAAGGTTACACATTCAAACCTAGTAAACGTAGTACACTATTTTACCACGTCAATGCATTGTTACAACTCGAATAGAAACATAATCCTTGATATTTTCATAAAAGGAATTTCGTTTCCGTCTTGTAACCAAGCCATCCGTGTGAAATAAAAGTAATTTTAAAGACCCTGTATTTAATAAACGTCGTTTTTCCGTGCTCTGTTTTTTCTGTAATTCTTACTAAAGCCCTACTCGCTGCTCAATTTAACGGTATAAATATAAAGAAATATTAAACAATTACTCTTCTCAATGTATCTTTAATGCTTTGAATTTCGTTTGTGTTTACAAGTTCAAAACCTGATCAAAAAGCGAGACCTGTTATGACGAAATCAATGTTTATATGCAATGAACCGTTTGTGACCCTGAAAGAGGTATAAATTATTTCATTGAAAATCGTTTTCGCTGCTGCATAATCAACTATAAGTTAATGGTAACAGCAAAGCGTCCCGTTCTTATAACGTAAGCAGTAAGGACGGTTTTCGGTATTGAAGTGTTTCTCCCGAGGTGCGGGTGACCGTTCTTGTAGTGGCAGTAATGGCGGCGGCCGGAGTGAAGCCAGGCGCGCTAAACAAATACAAATGCTAAACAAGCTACTCGGTAGCCGAGTGCCTAATAAATCTGCTTTTTAAACAAACAGACAGTAGCTACAGACCATTATTTTTGCTTCTTTTGGTGTTTTAAACCGAAAGTGTATTAAATAATGCGGGCGCTACTGGTGTCTTGTTCGTATTTGCTATCAACATATCAAGCAGCACCCCAATTTCGTAAAACACTTTTCATTACCGCCTAGATTTTAAAGGAAATATTGCTAATCCATTGCTTCATAATGTGTGACACAATAATCTATGCATCAACGTAGATGACGCGATGAATGCCGTTTGAGGCCCTAAAGTTGTTAAATGTAAGATTGAAGTTTATACTGAAGATCGTCATTTTGATTTTTGTTTCAAGGCATAAGTTAGGGTTGTCATCGTATTTTGGGCACCTCAACTCAACCCCCACGTTCTTGAGAAGTTGTCATTGGAGGATATACATCCGGTACATGGCTCGTAGGACATAATTTAATGAAGTAAAAGGTTTTATTTGTTTTCAGTTATGCTGCACAAACGATTAACATGAGAGCAACTTCTTCTTATTTTTATTGAAACCGACTGATCAGTAATAAATATGATGAGAGCTAGTTTATGTTTGCTTTTTAATATCCAACGTCCCCAAACTTTGGAATGAAAGTTATTCTGTTAACGGCATAATGACAGAAGAGTTTGAATAAATAAAACTTGACTATACGCTGCATGAGTTGAAATGCAGACGAAAAGTTTACGTACCAGTGTAAGAAAAATAAATAAAAGCAATATTTGTTTTTGTAATAGATCCTTAGTAATAAAATTTGTACCAAGTTCATGTAAGAAAATAAACTTGTGTCGTTTATAAAGAAAACCTTATTGAATATGATAACGGTCTATATAATGGGTGTAACATATACGAAAGGCTTGTTCTCCCCGTCTTTGCGATCATTTTTTTGTTCTAGACCATACCTGGAACCTTCTAGTTACAGAGATACTCTGTAACCAGTCAAGTTCCAACTTTTTCTCAAGTTTTTTTTTAAATACATGTTTTTAATGTAAAATTTTTACTTTACACACCACCACGACCCCCGTACTATTCAATCCATCCATCAGCACAATGCTTTGAGTGCTTTCCATCGAGTCCTACTGTAGAACGTGAATTTTTATCCCAAAAAAGAAATCGATTGCCAGCAATAATTTTTGCGTAAAGTTACTTAGTTTGATGTACAGAATGCTTGGTTGACGGCTATGAGAAGGGTCTGTTTACACCCTGTTCTATTCAAGTTTTACCGCCACCTTCACCGGAGATAGCAATTCTCCTTGTTGATTTGTTTTCTTAATTTATATATTTATAATATTGTAAGTGTAGTTTAGTTTAGAATAGGTTCAGTTATGACAAGGCTGACTTGCTTTTGATGACAAAACCCTACGAAAAAAAAAAAAAAAGTTGGTGTACGTGAGCACGTCCAACTTTTAATATTAGGAGTTGTAGGTAAACATTCCATTGAATAAAACACTCAATAAGATTATTCGCGTCACAAACCAAGGTTTTGTTTTAACATAATTTAAATTTTCAGATCATTTATCATTATTATAGAAATACGCATAAAGTTTCGCCTTCGAAACTCATTTAATTTAAACTTTGCTCAAAACGGATCATTTTGCAATTATTTCTAAATCGCATCACTTAGGAATAATTGATCCATTTACTTTTGTTATTTTCGTTAAAAATCTGCTTATTTACTTTAAGGTAATTTATAGAACAACTAAAATATGGTGTTTAAAAATTCTGTAGTGGTTATTTTCTTTCATATAAAACATATTTACAACATTTTTATTTTTTTTTTAAATTATTTACCCTGGCGTAAATAATTATGATATATCGAGATACTAAGAAAGCCACTTTCAATACTGCATAAAAAGCTATTGTATATGGGTCTTACGAGATCAAATCAGGACATTCAAGTTCATAGAAAATCAATGACACGGACTGAACGTTGCCCCAGAATTGGCAGGTAACAATGGTCGTATAATACGGGGTGGGAGGGACACCGACGCTATTGAAAATGGTTACCACGTATTCAATAGCTCAATTTTTTTTTATTCATCAATAAGTACAAAAAAAGTAAACATGTAACAAAATGTGGGTATATGGTTAAATCATTGTACAGTGTAGCAACTACGTACAGCACACTGATTCCCAAACTGAGACGAGCTCGTATTTCGGGATTCGGCGGCTCTCCATTCTAGTTTCATTACAATAATTATGACCACACATTTGCAACATTGTTAAACATAGTTAAACTCCTTATAATTATACTTATTTATAGTTATGTTCTCAACAATGTATATATTCTATTATTTTCCATTCACTGTCCATTTTACTTCCATCATTCTGAGCATAGAAATTTATCATTGGCTATTTAAAAAAAAAAAAACAGATGTTCAATACATTTAGACCGGTAGGTCACTTTTGTACGAAGGTTTTTTTTTTAGTTTTAACAAAACTAGTATAAACTGGCCTCTTATTCTTGGAAACTCCGTACTACACCAGGATAAAGGCGGTCGTAGAGGCCAAGCCTTCCGTAGTATGTTATGGGAGGCCCCGCTCCTTTCGGTCGTAGCGTGATATTATAGCCTACAGCGTTCCTCGATAAATGGACTATCTAACACTAAAATAATTTTTCATTTCGAACCAGTAGTTCCTGAGATTAGTGCGTTCACCAAACAAACCCTTCAGTTTATTGTATTAGTATAATATATAAATTCTGAATCTGATCACACCTTTCAAATAGATGCTGTTGATATGAATGGATGAAGGCAGAGTACGTACTTCTTATAAGCGTATCGCTTTGGGTCGAACCCGACGATAAACCGCGGGCATGGCTGGTAGGCTGTTGTGTCGGCTGGCGTCTCGTCCCAACAGGAGAACCCATCGAAATTCCGCGGGCACCAAACGTCATCTTCTGTTGAAACAAACATTACATAAAATAACACCACGCCTCTTATCTCCGAAGGGTTAGGCAGAGGTGTACCTAATAGTACATCCACATTTCGCCAGTTATGTTTAAGTCCCATGTAAGAGAGGGCAATTGGGAAATACCCAATAACACTTTGCCCGACCTGGGGATTGCTTAGCAGTCGCGCTTGTGAACACTACGACCGAGGCAGTCAATATTATTTAACCAAAATCGACTGGTTTACAATGACCTCTTAGCATGAAAAAGAAATGCCATTATGCAGGACGTCTAGCTCCGTATCTTTCCCACACCGAAGTAATACTGCTAACAGAAGTGGTGGTACGGGCCCAGGAAACAATGTTGCCCGTTTTCATTAAAACCAGGTGACACCTTAATTAATCCTAAATAAAGGCGCATTGTTGGTTAATTTTATTTTAATGCTTGGTCCCAGATCCTAGAGTTGACATTCCAATCTCACTGTTGCCACTTAGTATTAATGGGAACGGTAATTTGTCAGTGTTTTTTATGTAACAACACTGGTTTATTACAAGGTGGAAGGGATATCGACGCACAAACGTTTACCACTTGTTCAGCACATCATTCCGAACCATAGATTTTTATTGCATTTTATATAAAAAAATAACTGTTTCTTACAAAAGTGCAATACCTAGCTAGACGGTCAACATGTATGGAACATCTGTTTTTTTTTTTTTAAATTACCGATGAAAACATTCTAGGTATGGGGGTTCGGAATGATGTTATGAGCACGTGGTAATCGTTTGTGTGTTGATGTCCCCTGTACGAAAGTCGTTTCCGCACCAAGGAAATCTTAAACATTTCCGTATCGCCTTGAGAGAAACATAATCATAATGATGCCTTGTAATATTTTCAGTTTGGTAACTTCATATCTGAAGTGTTGCCCTTGGATCGGTCTGCATTTACCTGCATTGGTAAATCACGAACACAATACACAGCTAAAACGCATCATACACACATTATGGACCTTTTTTTATTATTGTTACGAACGTAAACAAAATAGATAGCTCCGTATCTATGTACTTCGATAAATCAATAAAGAAACTCAGAAAATTACAAAATAAATAAAGTAATGGTGGACCAAAACATGATCTTTGTGATCTTTTAGCGCGTGTTTGTGCATAACTTTGCGTACAGTCCGTTCGGCAAAAGAAAAACTTGCGATAATATATGAATAGATCTTTTATAAGCGGTCACTGTGATGATCAAAACAGATTGAAATCTTATTTATATTTACGGAACGAAAAGTAAACATTACAAGTGTAGCATCTTTCACTCACTGTACACTTTCACAATTATTTTGGCAACAGCAACCCACCATCAACCTTATAGCAACGTGAATAATGATCACTGAGGTTTATACAGCGATGTGGAAATCAAATGTAGGTAATTTAAATATGAACGGACTGAAATGTCTTTTTTCTCTATCGGACCACAGGGCCATCAGGAAAAATGGTAAAGTCCGTTCACAGTTTATTTACAACTTGCTAATATTTGTTAACTTGTGAGGTATGAATGATTCGACTGTAGATTTTTTTTTTAAGGAAATCTCATGTTACCCATCTTAATAGCTAGTTTTACACAAACTGTACAAACGTAAAAGGTGAGTGTTATTTATTTACTTACCATTATAATTATTGTTAAGAATGGTGCTGTGGGTGATGTTCTCCAGGTAACACTGTCTTCGTAAGTTGGCAAACCACTGATACTTGGGATCACTCAGATAATCGACAGTGTGGGTATTATTCTTCATTGTTTTTAATTTATTACTGACCGGCACCCATTTTAAAACTGTCTTTAGGTGTATTATATTTGTTCGCCTTTTACAGATGTCTTCCAATGTAGGCACACATTTTTATGTTCCCATCCACGGCGACATCTGAAACCAAAGATAAAGTTAAATCGTTTATCTTAGTTCACAGCCTTTACACTGATCGCTATTGATATATGTGTAAAGATAAAATTTTTGTTTTTAGGGTTCTCGGGTGAAATAAATAAGCCTGAGAATGACGGTTGGTACGTCCTTTTGTTAGTTTTTTTAATAATGAATACGGTAAAAGGGTATGGACGTTTGCTCTTGCAAGCATTCTGAATAAATTGGCTAAGGAAATAGCCCAAAAAGAAAACAAAAAATCTCGACAAATGACATTAAAACATTTTGCAAATCTATTTTACCGTTGAAAAGTTTAAAATGGGAGAGGAGCCTACGTGTCCACTACGAGGCCAACACCTGTGATCGAGTAACACTTAAATCTAAATAGATAGCGCACTAATCTTAACAACTTATCTCAAAAAGATTGAGCATTATTATTACAATAAATAGTTTGAATTTTTTGTTTTTGTTTTTATCCAAAAGTACGAGAAACATAGCATAATCAGCCTTCAATGTTTCCACTGTTGGTACCTAGACCTCCACCATGCGGGCCCACTGCGGGTTGTTAAATTCTGATGTCAAGTAGGTCTTAATTTATTTTCAATACAATTACTCTAAAACTGACTTTTATCCGACAGCAATTAGATCCAACATGCAATGTGTTTCACACAAGTGATTTTTTTAAATTTATCACAACATGTGCGTAAATAAAAAAAATCGACAGATAACTAGACTAAGTCCAAATTGGTTCAAATGCTATAATCGGCTGTGATTGTTCTTCTTAAATCTCGGCATAGAGATATACGTTTTCACGGCGTAAATATTTTTTGAATATTTAAATTGTGTTTATAAATAGAATTATTATCATAAAGAAACATGATAATTAAAAAAATATTTACTTTTATGAACAAATAAACATTTATTTGTGTTCTAAATTCAAAAATATTTTTAATTTTGTATTGTTCGTATAACCTTCATAATCTTTGCCTAACTTTTTTATCTGTGTCTGGGGTTAAAAGAGTTAAAAATATTTTAAAGAGTTAGCTTTAAAGAGTCGTGATATTTGAATGTCTTTGGCTTGTTATTATAAAATAAAATATTACTTTTAATATTTGAATAAGTACATAATTTACAAACTTTATACAACCTTAAATAAATAATATAAACTTAATATTTACAACAAACAGAGACTAAACTATGATTAAGAGCGTATATGAAACGACAAAAAAAATAACTTAATTTATGAATGTAACTTTACAAATTTTACTTATATTTTAATACTACGGATCCCTACATGCGTGTGCGCACACACTTATCAGGTGTTTATCTCCAAACGACACGAGTACCGAGATAAAATATCTAACGTTAATGGCATTGTTTTAGATATAATATTTTTACAAATAGCAATGCTAATTATTAATTTTGTATGCAATACTACTACTTACTACAAAACTATTAAACAGAATGATTTTAACACGATTTTGTTAGCTTCACCTGTAACTAATTATGTAAAAAAAACTTGGAAAAATTTGATCCACTTCCCGGTTTCCGCTTGAGCTGAAATTTTGCATATATGTCTAGTTTGGATAGCAATGCATGGTTAGCTAAGTGACGTCATTCTAAATTCAAATGGTGGGCTAGTTATTTTTTACGTATGGATCTAAAATTAAAGGGTTTGCTGAGAAAAATACGAGAAATAAAATGACGTCACTCTAAAGCATGTTTTTTAACTGTAATATTTATTTAAATATGGAACGGTACGAAGAAATCTGCAGCTATAAAGGTGGGGTCAAACCGAGTGGACTGGAGAGCAGACCGGGTTGCGGACAGGATTGCGGACAGTGGGCTTTGTCAGATAATGTACTGAAATATATGTCATAGACTCGGTGAGTGTTTTTTGGAACCTTGGACCTTGTAACTTTAAAGCTCATTGATAACCCCCTGGTTTCCTAGTACTATTCTCAAACTCCTCGCAAAAATGTTTGAAATAAGTAAGTAGGTATTTAGAATGTTGGAAAGTCCTTTGATCACCTTGGAATGCTCCAATTTAAAGTTTACTTTCAATTGGTAGGATACTTGAAGCGAGTGATTCATCCCAGAGGCGGCAGCGACGGCGAGCCAGGGATAATAATAAATACAACGCGTTGTTACGCGTAATGATAGTTTTATTGCCCAGGTGCTGTTTTTTATGGTATATTCAAAAATAATCGTAAAGGTACGGACAGTTATAGTTGAAAACCAAAATGGCGTAGAACTGAGGTAAAAACAAATTAAAATGGTGTAATGCGAAATCAGAAATCCGTTTTATATTGAAAAAGAAAAGGATAATCAATGCTGATAGTTTTAATAATTAAAATTTTGTTTATCCACAAATCACACAAGTCTATATCGAGTAAACTAAAATATTATAAAAACACGCTTTGGAATAATGTTATTTTATTTTCTTAGCAAACCCTTTCATTTGATAATCATATCATGGGAATGCATAAAAAATAACTAGTCCCCCATATTGGATTTAGAATGACGTCAGTTAGCTAATCATGCATTACACACAAAAAATATGCACACCATACACTTGTATGCAAAATTTCAGCTTAATCGGAAATCGAGAAGTGAGTGTTAAAACGCTCTTCAAATGTTTTCTTAAGTAGTCGTTTAATTAGAAAATGAGTTTAGTTCTCAGTTCCTGTTTGCAATGGGGATAGGAAACATTCGAAAGCAAGTGCGAACTGCATCGGTGCGCCATACTACTACTTGTCACTTCAGTAGTTCATAAACAATTTACCAAAATCTTTCGATTATAGAAGTAATTTATAATATATATTATTATAGGATATTATTATTTATAGGATTTTGGTTTGACCAAAAAAAGAAACAACTTCAACTCCAGTTCTATGATTTCTTACTTACGGTTTTTTTTTTAAAATATAAGTACACAGGGAAAGAGCAAAGAGTTACAAGCTTCAAAAATCTTTAGGGAATCACATTTATTGGCTCAGGTTAGAAAACGAGGCCAATAAGTAATAGATTATCAAATTGGGTCAAAACACAGCTAACGGTAAATTCTGGGACCGCGAATGAACTTCTCTCCTTCTATGTACTCGTATATTATGTCTATGTAAATAAAAAAATAAGAAAGAATGGACTTAAATATTTCAGAGTTAATCCCAGTAATTAACTATTTGGTCTGAGTAGGGATAACAAAAAGGATCGTGCTGGTCTGAGATGGGAAAGATACGTCTGTTACATAAGTATGACGGCGCAGCAAGTGACGCCGTCTTTTGTTACAAAGTTACTGGGAGCTATCGAAGGAGGTCGGATAAGAGTGACACTGGTCGATGACTGTCACTATAGCGGAGCGTCGCGTCGTTGCGTTGGTTGACGTGGCGGCTGCCATCAGATGACAGATTATTAACGGGAGCCACTGTCGTTACCATGTCCCTCGAGAAACAGCTATATTCCGGCCCAATCCTAGTGATATTGAAGTAGCTGGCGCATTTTATGGTGATAATTTTTTGGTAGAGGCCATCCTGCGCCGATAAGTAAATTATACCGTTTATCTTGTTAGAGTTTGAATTAAACATCTTTATTCTGTTTTATATGACTGAACTTCAACTAATGAAGGTCTACGCACAGTTATAAGAGCTGCAAAGGATCAGCAACGCCTCAACTCGACTCGTTTGATATTCTTGAATAAAACTTCATACTGCAAAGCACACTTACAAGCTGTAACGGCAAAGCCACGAATCGGTGCTATCTTTATAAGTGCGCTATGACCTTAAAAAAACAATTGTTAGTGATTATCATGGGAGTCACCGAGGCTCAAACGGAGCCACTGACTACTTTAATTGAGGATAATAATCTGACTGTTTGAGTAGTTGTGTTTTTCTGTGGAGAGGCTTATTCCGTAAACGTACCTAAGATAGGTCGTGTTCATTCTTGGAGGCGCGGCAAGCTTTCCAGGTTTACTTGTAACACCTAGATCAAAACCCTCGGTCCATGTCCAGCAGTGGATTATAAGCTGACGATGTAGGTATGTTATACTTTTCAAACAACACGAATATAAATAGTGAAGCCATGAAATCTGCTATTAAAGTTCCGCCAAAAATTAAACATCTTTGAAGTTATATGACAGTTATACTGTACAGAGTTGTACTACGATAAGAATGCTGGAAATCTGTGGGATGCTCATTAGACAGCACGTGTTACTTATGGCATTCATCTCTCAATTTTATTCTACGATCAAAGTTAAAGTATGAGAAGTTTGGTCTCCAATATCTATGATAATGTTTTGGTTTACAGACGGTACGGCTAGTAGATTTTATCAAAGGATAAATGTTGCTGGTAATGAATCAATTAACTATTTTTATTTTATTTATTATTAACTTACACACACTATCTTTACAGGATGACCCCAATACAATAGTGGTTACCAAATAAAATCAACTTACGGCTAATACTTAAAAATCTAACAACAAAAATCTTAACACAGAATATTAATATCTAAATATAACTAACACAATTCAACAACACTCTTGCGAATTCACTCAGATTGCACGAAAATATGTCAATTCTCTCATGAACTTCGTTTAATACACATATTGTGCGGGTGGGGTGTGTACAACTAAATTGAACGTCCTTAATCGTCGCGATTCCCATCGGCGCAAAGGGGCTGCTACAATATCACTCATCTCGCAGGGCGACACAAATTCTCCTCACCTGTCTATGAAGTAACGAAGCTATATAAGAGAGCATCTGTCTGTATATCAACCAACCATAAATCTTTGACAAGGCTGCGTCAAGAAATATTTTTGTTCGTATTGATTCCTACTAAAGTTCCTCCTACAATTTATGTGTCAATAAATATGACGAATAGCGGGATGCCTTGCATTAAATTATGCGTAACATCAGAAAACCTGGCATAATATAAATTTATCTGACAACAGCTGCTATCTAGCAAACTGTGAAAGAGATGAAAATAGATTAGTTTACTGATACGATAAAGTAAGAAGTGAGATAACTATAAAATACAAATTATTTGTGTGTTAACCACTCAACACGGCGTTTTAGGAGGCGGTGTTGAATTTGTGTCATTGCCAAGATTACGCGAATACGTGTTTTAACGTCATGATGTTCAGGATAAACGCGGAATTGCGAATTGTAATTTATTAGAGAAGGGAAAGCCCCATTTTGGTTGTACTTACTTGTATATTTGTCAACGCTGAATCGCTGACGGTAGTAGCTTCGGGGCTCGGGCACGTCAACTCGTTTGAGTAGAAAAATGACACACCCTAAACAGATAAATTCTTTCAAAATCAAGAAATTACTGTCACTTTCTGTATAATATTCTGTAGACTTTAGATACCTGTGTTTTTTAAGATTAATATTTTTATCTACCAAGAAAGAGTTCTCGCAAATACACACTACAAATGAAAAATGTGTCTAGGTTTTGGGAATCTTAACAAGGGTACGACACGATATTGTGCTGAGAAGACATATTATCTTAAATAATGCATGAATAATGACGCATACAGAAACTCTTATCTTATTGATGCCCCTGTTTTATTAACTTGTATATTTACCTGGCCTGGTCTTTTTCAAACTATGTTGGGGTCAGCTCCTAGTCTAATCGGATGCAGCTGTATATCTGTAGGTATATTACATGGAACGACTGCTTATCTAACCCGCAAAACCCACCGTTACTTGGTAATACGATACCCTTTGGTAAGACTGGTTATCAGAAGTTGAAAGGGGCTTTGATTTTAATAATCTGCTCCATCATCATCTGCCTAGCCTTTACCCAACTATGAATTTCGGGGGATTGAAATGTAAAGACTGTCAAAGATCTACAAACTAAAGCCGGGACTAACGATCGGCACTGAGGAGTCTCGATAAAGTAATGAATTGTTACCCCTCTACGGACCAACCGAACCGTGCGGCAGTTAGTTAGCCACCAACCCCGATTTCGGAAATAAAAACATATGAGTTAGTGTTTGTTGCGGTCGCTTGGAAGTTCAAAGTGATATTTATAGATTAAAGTACTGCTGAGAAACCAAAATTATTCAAAAAACAGATGCCCATATAATTTGTTTCTTATTATTACAGTGCAAATAACATTACTCGCTATTATAATTGTTGGTTTTCTGCGCCCAAAAGGCTACGGTCGGAGACAAAGCGGCAAAAGCAAATGAGTGTGTTAGACGAATTTTCTTGTACAAGTTTAATGTTTGACGTGATTCTATTGACTAAAAGGTGTATTATGCATAACCTGAAATATAATGATGGCTATCCATAATTATCTGGCATAATACCTACTAATAATTAATGATAGACATAATAAACGATTTAGCAAAATGAGTACGTCTATGTAAGGATCGGAGGTGGCGTTTTGTAGTTTGAGCCATACGAAAAAACTTGAGGTATGCGCGTCTGCTAGACGCTTTATATCCTGAGCACACATTTATATTTAATGACAAGGTCTGGTAGTGTTATTGGGGTTTTCGATCACATATTTTTCCGCAGCATTTGTGATTTTTTGTTTACAATTGTTTACTAACCTTACACTACTATAAACCGTGTAACTATATCTATTAGGTTTGTTTTGGAATAGGCAATTGGACTCAAGCTCTGTCCTTTCGGAGAATATAGAATTGAAAAAATACAATTTTAAATTTCACCCTAGTCCGTTTTTAAATTGTCGAGTTTGCATTAAAAACTTGATCGCAGTCAAAATTAAGTTTGATATAATCAAGAAATGGCTCATGGATCGAAAGATAAACCTTAGCGCTTAGACAAATGGCAATCGCTTTTTACGCGGTTCGGTTTTTCAATATGATTAACATGAGCCGTTCGGTAGTAGAGCTTCCGAAAGAGTGAGTCTTAAAATGAACATGGACAAAATTGCCAAACTTAAGTGGCAGTAGGCAGGGCACATTGCTCGTAGACCGGATGGCCGATGTTGCCGAAAAGTTCTGGAGTGGCGTCCGCTAAGCGGAAGACGTTCCGTTAGAAGGCCTCCCACTAGGTGGACCGATGACCTGGTGAAGGTGCCGGGGGTTCGCTGGATGCGAGTCAGCGACACTTGGGGGAGGCCTATGTTCAGCAGTGGACGGCTTTCGGCTGAAATGATGATGATTGTGATGAATAGCCCTTCGATAGCTTATATCTTCTCCATCATCATTATCACTGATCGACCGTCACCATGTCTAGGCCCTAATGAGAAATTTTCTTTAGCCCCGCTTCCGCAGTCGCCCCTATGTCGCTCCGCTCATTGCAAGTCACACCCGAGGGCCACGAAACGAAGCCTTACAGCGTTTTCGCTTCGCTCTTAAAAAGGCAGCTGGAAGCGGTGAAGACAAATTGAACCTAATTTACAAAAGTGTTCCGTTGATATTTGTTTGAATGAAAAACCTATTTGTGAAGCCTGAGACGAACAACGCTTAAGAGTCTAAGCGATATTTTCGTGGGCCAGGCATAAGCCAATTGCGCAAACTCCCGCCTAAAAGTAGACGGCGTTGTCCTTCATCCCAGTTTGTATATTATTGTTGACTCAGCACTAAAATCCGTGACGTATGGCAATGGAAAGCGTGGAGGAAAGACTTGTTTATAGTCGTGAGACTTGAAAATTAAGGTTGAAGGATCTTTTTAATAGTTTTTTTTTCGTGAAAATACAATGAAAATTATCCCGGTTACTGTTCGTGGTGGTAGGTTTAGGATAGCCGGAAAAGCAATTGACTTGCAATTTGTTATTGCAAAAATAAGGTACTTTACAGGGAATATCAAGCAAATACGAACAGCTAGGCTCTGGTAATAATAACTGGTTTAGTCGCATCCAATTACGGAAATCCAGGATGACTGATGGCTCACGGGCTCCGTTTTAGCTTAGCCCGTGCTGATTCGATTGGATTTGTCTGATGTGATGAAAACACAGAATTTTTTGTCCCCTTTTTGTTGGTAAAAATCGGGACTCCTTCTTTTTCTGTTACCTTCGCCACGTTTAGACATCAAACTGCTAAGGACAGTTTCTCTAGGTCGGCCAAAGTGTTATTGGTTTTACTAGGGATTTTCTCGGTAGCAGTCAGAATTAAGGATTTATGCAGTTGCAATTGGCTGGCTCCATAGTGAAATGTATATTATATGTAAAATCTTTGACTACCAGATTATATTCCCCCGTTGGTCTTGTGGTTGCAAGCGCGATGGGTGAGCATGGGGACCCAGGTTCGTTTCCCGGGTCGGGCAAAAAGTGCTATTGGGTTTTTCCGTAAAGAATTTCTCAGTTAATTGACGTAAGTTATTAATTTGACTAACCACTAATTTCCCAAATACACAACCGAATACCGCTTCGTCAAAACAGGCATGATATTATGACACTTGTGCGTACTTTTGTTCATTACAATGGGAATATCTTAGAAAAAACTAATCGTGTCGCCTTAGATCCCTCTAGGTTAAGCGCTAAGTTAATATCCGGCATAAATGTATCGTAAATGGAGATTATGTAACGAGACCAAGACTGATATTGTGTAGTTATACACTTTTATGGCTCTTCTATGAGCATTCATAAAGAAAAGGCTTTAGAAAGTATATCACATTGCTTCTAGTTCATCAGTTTTGAGTATGAATGTGGATATTTCGAAGAGTAAGAGGAGGAGATGACTGCTCAGATCACAAGTTATACAAGCATGGAAGAAGAAGACTTGCCTTGCCGACCCCAAAATAAATTTGGACAAGGGTAGAGGAATGATGAAGATTTGCCTTGTCAATTAAGAAACTATTTTGGTATGTTATTGGGTGGCAAACAAAAAAGCAACAGACTCGGAAGGTGGCTTGGGACATTTTGCAATACCAGACTGGAAAGAGCCCCCACTCTTTTTTTACTACACTAAAAGCACCCCGGTCGTCACCGCCCTATCTGTGTAACTTCTGAGCAACGCCTTTTAGTGCAAGTACCTGGTGAAGAGTGTGGATGGTAACCAACCACATAATAAATTACAAATAAAGAAACAATAAATTAATGTGGAAAGCTATTTTCAATTAGGTATGGCCTCTGACTTGAATTTTAATTTATTCAGCAATTGGTTTTCAAAGAAGTTACGCTTTTATAAGCGATCTTAATAGAACATCAATATTCAATTTATGCTGGAAATGTATAATGAGTTCAATTTTAAAATTAAAATGTTCAATTTATTTCAGTCATTCATAAAGTGGATTATTTTTGTATGGCTTCATGTAATTGAAATCAGTACGCAGTCTTTGCTTTGGCTCGTGCTATAACTGTTGCCTGTGACTGCTTTTCGCTCGCTCCTAATGCTATATATACAACTATGTTACATATTGCTGTTTTGACATGGAAAGAAAAATTCTAGTGCTCCTACTAGAATTTTTCTTTCCATGTCAAAACAGCTATAGTTCCCTACGCAGGGGTCCTTACTACACCTTTTACCTCGTCCACGTTCATAAATCTGGTCATACGAGTACACTGTTTGCGAATACTCACCTGACCTTCGTGAAGAACTTCATGAATTTGTTTTGCGAGCATTCTTTGTTTGTGCTTTAGTTACGCGACGAACACTCGTTTGCGGAACGATCAGTTTTTTGAGTACGTGAATGCATAGAATGATTGCAAAAGTGCAGCGGCTGCTCGTGATGGGTACTACCCATTATTTAAATAATTATACACGTGATTTGACAACTATCAAAAATCTAGTTTTAGACCGAGACAATGGATACGGGGGGGTTACCATGACGTCTTAAAGCAGCAGTAATTCCAGTGTGGGAAAGAGATGGTGCTAGACGACCTGTATAGCTCTGTCTCTTTCCCACACTGGAATTTCTACTGCTTTAAGACGTCATGGTAGGCCACCTACCTGGTCACCGAAAACAACCTGATTGTTTTCCACCCTTATTTTGTTTGCCAAATTAATTGCTCGTGTTTGTTCTGTTTCACTGAAAGAAAAGGGTTCTATTTTTCAACTAAAAGGCTAATGAGTAGACGATTTGCTCTTAGGTTGTTGATCGTTAACTTTTAGGTTCTCAGGTAGAGGGTAATATAAATGATCGACAGTTTATTGGCCATTTCCCATCGTGAGATTGATACTTGTCTGGTAAAGTAGGATCGTAAAATAGTTATGAAGAAAATTGATACTTTGTAACAATGCTATTCTCTTATCTTTGCTTTGAAAATGTGAAGGAAATTCACAATGCTTTACTTACTATATCGTTTTATATGTTGAAGTTTTATTGCATGCCCAAGGGAAAGACAAAACGTTTTAAAACTTTCCCATAAAAGAGTATACCATACAGGATTCCTAAAAATAACACACGAACCCAAGCACCTTAGCGATACACATTCGCACTGAATTAGGAGTACCTAATTCTTTTTGAAGTCGATTAATAAAACGAACAGTTACAATCACATTCCAACATTTATTCCGTTCACTAACACATTATTTCGTAAATAGCTCGTTTTCCACCAAATTCATGGCGAAAGTTTCAAGCTTCATTCGTTGATTCATTCAATTTTTCCGTCGTTGTTTCCGAGTAATTGGCTGGGATGGCAAATCGGTCCGTTAACCAATATTTAGCCACATCTGGTTAGAATGACATCCACGAATTTGATTGATTCTCTTCTTTATGATGTGAACAGCACCGCATTTTAGTATCAAATATAATAATTAAAAAACCAAGTAAGTGCGTGTTGGGCCACGCACAACATAGGGTTTCGTAGTTGCTCATCAATATGCGGACACTTCCTACGGTCCGATTTGCCTCCGAACAATGATTTTTATTGCAATTATAAAAAACTAACTTGCATTTACAGGTAAAAAGAAATATAAATACATTATGTTAAGGAAAATATGTTATCCAAGTACATTTTATAAGATGGTCGACTATTACTCGTAAAATTGTAAAGCCTACTTAGCTGTAATAGTTTTCCTTTTAACTTAGTTATATACAATATACTACTACTGAGAATTTTTTCACACACCCAAACACAACCGTTTAGCTCGTAGATAGGGGGGCACTTGAGTCTCACAAACATTAGCATTTTGAAGCCTAATATCTCACAAACGAATCCCTTAATTGAAAATATTGCGAGTTTGTTAATCGCAATATTTTTTAAAGACCTATCCAACGAGATCCCACACTATGGGGTACGCGAGAATATAAAACCTCTCTTTACGTGTACAGGAGATACCATATAAAAATAAAATTTCGAGATTTTATTTTACGACTTTGTCGGCGTATGTTATCTGTATATTCGTGCCAAATTACAGCTTTCTAGTACGAAGAGTCTTTGAGCTAAGCTGCGGACGGATAGACGGACGGACATGGTGACACTATAAACGTTCCTTGTTGACTACGGAACCCTAAAAACTATTAAATAAATAAACGAACAACAAACAGAACTAAAATAATAATAAAAATTAAGACTAAAAGTAAGAACCTACATATATACATATATGTCGAATCCGGTCGTTAGTACGGACATAATATGTAACACGACGCGACCTACTTACCAATCTACCCACACCATAGCTGTTTTCTACAGAGCTCTGATGTTCAGTTCGAGGTAAGGGCGACAGTCAATGACTGATCGCAGAGGAGTTGAGACGTCTAGGAACTGTACCAGATTTATTGTGCCCCGTGTTATTGTGTTCAGTTGTAATCTCAAGTAATTCGTTAGTTTTACTAGATACAGTGTATCGCACCCAGTGTGTTTTCATATCACGAAACCCACTGTCTGCCCACACGATGTATGAGCCTAACGGAATGAATTGAATGGCAAAGGAGACGCGCACTCGGGCCCCATGACCCGAGTGTTTCGACCCCAAACGGCTCAAAACTGTAGTTACCAATAACTTTACAGTTTTTGCGCCGCTTGAGGATTTCAGCAGCCATAGCAGCAGCGTCCGCTCAGCCCGCTGTGCTTGCAACGTAAGATGGCGCAAGGGTATTGACACAGGCTGCGTCCCACACCAAAGGCATACCCACCTTCCAAGACACTAACGTCATGCCGTCGGGTTTCTTCCTATAGTCTCGTACCAACCCGTTTGGTTCTAATACCGAAGGTACGCCGGCGCCGTTAATTATTAACAACATTATTCGTCGAGCCCTTGCGAGTGCCGGCGTTTGCCTAGTTTCGCGTTGAAGTCCCCCATGACAACGGTGAAGTGAGTTTTGAAACCATGCAGGGCTTTAGAAATATCCTCATACATGGTCTCCACTTCGTCGTCGGGGTGTGCCGAGGTCGGGGCGTAGAACTGTATGACCTTCAGCGAATATCTTGAGGATATTCTGAGTATAAGGTACGCCACCCTGGTCAACACACGCCCGATATTGACCACGTTATTCACGAGGGACTTGTGGACGATAAACCCAACACCACCCTGAGACTGCCGGTCACTCTCTTGGAAATAGAGCAGGTTGCCGGATTTCAGGATTATCGTGTCCTCCCCCTCTCTTCGGACTTCAGATAATCCCACAATACTCCATCGCAGCCTGCTCAATTCCTCTTCGAGTTCCGTTATCTTGTCGTCGGTCCGGAGTGTATGCGTGTTATCCCTTGTCACGCCGTAACCTCGACCGCTACCATAGTCGAGGGTA
This sequence comes from Noctua janthina, assembly GCA_963576755.1. Taxonomy (NCBI): domain Eukaryota; kingdom Metazoa; phylum Arthropoda; class Insecta; order Lepidoptera; family Noctuidae; genus Noctua; species Noctua janthina. Next base: position 12,155,066 of record OY755050.1, on the reverse strand, counting down.
GACGGGCTGCCAGGTACTAGGGGCCATTTTTGTGTTGCGCTCATCATTGAGTCGGTTTTACCATAATCGCCACGCTTGGCAGGCGGGTTGGCGATCGCAGTATGGTTGTTATAAAATCACAGAGAACCCTGCTGCCATTCTCTGGTAAGTCTGTTCACTAAAAAATATGTGTTCCCTTTAATAAAGATTTTTAAACCTTCATATATTTTTTATTTGGAACCCCCGTGTAAAAATGTTACCGGCAATTTTTTTTTGTATAACTGATTCACGGGTAGTTTTTAAGAAAATCAGGAAAACTGTGTTCAACTTGCCTGTGGTGTTACATTTCAAATAATACTAATTTACTGTGTTACCATTAGTAACTTTCCGTTTTTGTATTCCTCTGCTTGTTAGTTTTATATTCACTCCTAAACTTCAAATCGTATTTACTCAAAAGTCACAAAATGTTGGTTGGACCTTTTCTGCTTAACAGGGTCCAATTCTGGTGTGCCGTGCAATGAGACCTGCGCTCCTGGAGCAGGACAGGCCATGGTGTCCTAGGTTGTCGATAGTTTGAACACAGTGACACCGATGCGAAGCAACACAAGGTGCGCCTAAGCGTAACTACCTATTATAGTGTAACTCGTGGAGTTGTAGGTTGAACAACACGATGAATAACGTTCGTATCGTTCTTAAAGAAAAGGTAGTCGATTCTTCTTTTCAAAAGTGTATTTTTATGACCCATTTTCCTAAACATTAAAACTGTTTTTTCTTTAATTAGTAGGCCTGGTAATGATTGTTATGTAATATATTCTACGGTAAGCTGTTGTTTTGCCTACACGTAGGTTCATACCTATCAAAGAAGTCGTCAAGACTTTGAAGGAAGTGTAAAAGTTGGCACATTGTTTTGTTTCATATTGTTTTCCTTTGTGGCGTAACATGTGAAAGCGAAAAGAGCGCCGGAATAAAGGGCGATGGAATTGCTCAAGTGTGTGATGACTTGCTCGCATTCTCTCCAACCCACACATCAACCCTATTACCATAATTAATTGTATTACATCCGTGGTCGTAGTTGCCGACATGCGGCTTCTAAATGTAAGGGTCTCGAGTTCGATTTTTCAATCGGGCGGTAATTCGATTTCTCTATTAGTCAGGGACGCTGCAATTACACGGCTCACTTGTGCCTTTTAGTTTGGTTGAAGGCAACGAAATTGAAAAAGTAAGCATTTGTGTGGACAATTATTCAAAGTCGGTCATTGGCCATACCGCGTTTTTCAATGCCTTTTAACCAATCAACTTGGTTTAATTGAATATTGCCATATTTAACTCTTACTTTGCCGAGTCATGTCCGGTTAATTGCAATGGTTTTTCTTCTTAAATCAGTTTCGGAGTCAGTTTTCTATGGAATGCTGATATTGTACAGCTGTCGATTATAAATTCTAAATGTCGGTGCCGTAAGTATCAATATCGCGAATGTTCCCATTTATCTTCTGGGTAAATATTTATAGTGAGGCAGGCATTCATAACAGAGCTTTGCTACTAATTTGTAAATCAGATCCTTGTTTTAGTAAAATCTATTCTTAGAGTAGAATGTACAGTTCTTTTTATAAAAAACCAGTACATAAATAAACGTTGAACATATGTTATCTGAAATATCATTGTAACTGCGAGATTTTCGGTAACATTCTTTACTTAAATAAAATCTACATTCATCTAAATAAACATTTCGGTTGTGAAGAACATTCGAAATTAGTGACAATCGTTATCGAATTTTTACAGTAATTGTTTTGTCGAGAATTAAACTTCGGAGAGTCCATTGCATGAAATAAAAAATAATGAACGGCAAAGCTCTGTCTTATGAAAGAGTACATAAACTAGCTTACTGAGAGCGATAAAAATCGTATAAATGTAAAGCTGGAGCTTACAGTGCGACGTTGAAGACCGTTTTATTTTTTCAAGCTCAGATTTCCCTTTGTTAGTGTTGTATCTTAGTAACATGTCTTATTTTTTAAATTTTTTATTCGTCACTATTTATTTTCGTTCATTTTTCTTATGCTTGTTTTTATTGCACACAAAATTAAGAGAAATACACACAGATTTACAACATAAATTACAGCTTATTACAAAGACGAGCTTAACCCAGAATTGGGTTTTCTCACAGCAAACCTCACTTCGATTGCGAGACTTGTAGAAGAGGATATACTTACATGCATTAACAGTACATATAGAAAACTTAAATTAACTAATTCTATAATCAAAACTAATACATACAATATAATATTCGTAATGCATACAAGATACATATACAATACTAAATACATACTATTATCACGTGAACTGGACATGTTCTTTTAATCCTTTCTTGAACACATCTAAAGAAGTATCCCACGAGGAGTGTGGAAGCGAATTCCAAAGGCGCACAGCACGAACAGTAAATGAACCATCATACCGACTTGAAGAGTGGGGAGGGAAACGAAGGAGAAGAGATGATGATGAGCGACAAGGTTTACCTCTCGGAGCAAGATACTCGAAGCGTTCCCGAAGACACGAAAAAGCTTTAGGATTATGGAGACCAGAAAAGAGAGAGTATGTGCATCTCGACGCTGCCAAATAGGTAGCCACTTCAGTTGCTTCCAAAATTCCGACATGGTAGTACTTACGAAGCCCGAAAACGAAGCGGATGCACAAATTCTGCAGACATTCGAGCTTATCAAGAAGTTCCTCAGTCGCATCAAGAAGACCGACATCAGCATAGTCTAGAAGAGGAAGAAGAAGAGACTGAGCAAGAGTAATTTTAGCATGAAATGACAAGAACCCTTTTGTTGCCTTGAGCATGTCATGATGCATTTGAAGATCACAGCTTTATTTAGTCTTTCCATAATCTTTCATTAAAAATCTTTTGTCTGGCCAGCGTGATTACGAGCAAGTTTCAGGTTCGATTGGAAGTCATATCCGAGCGTTTCAGGTTATGTAAAATTCCAAAGAATCACATTTACATAAGACGTAAATTCCCTAAAAAAGTTAATTTTGAGAAAGGGTTGGTAGTAGATTAAATTGACTTTCCTTATGTATACAGTTAGTTTATTAAATATAACATACAGATTTCCATATTTTTTATTGATATCTCTTTATTTCCGGTTGGTTATATACATAAATCAATTTTCATATTGTTAAACCATGAATAAAACATTAGCGATATTTTTTTCTTCAGAGGTATTATGCAATGACCTCGGAAGGAAATTAGGTTTTTGTCAGGCTTTCTGAGAAATTCGTCTTTTGTCACTTTATGAAGATACTTGGAATATGGAACTACGATAATCTAAAGACTTACAGCTTTTTTATTCTGCTTTTCTGTGGCAACGCCGCCAGTTTCTTAGGCACTTTACCAATTGACAGCGTTGGGGCGGAGTTTTTTGATGCCATTTTTAGTTTATTGTTAGTTTATTTTTTCGCTTTTATTCATATTAAGCTGAAAATTAATACTATTTTAAAGTCAAAATTACTCCACGGAAAATACGTGCTTTGGACGTGGAGTTGCGGACACCAGCCCATTATACAATACAATACAAAGTCAAAATTAAATAGGACAGTCCGCCAACCCAAAATAACCTTCACCATTGCAGAAGAGAAGAAGAGAAGTGGTGGAACAAACATCCCAGCACCAGATTTGTTTAGTGTAACCAAGGGCTAAGTTTAAATAAAAACGTAAATTAAAAAGATTTAAACTTTTTGCCGACCCTTGTAATGCTGGGCCATCCCTCATTCTGTTTGAGATATTCAATTAGATATAATAATCCTCCTGACCGTTTTCGGTTGCTGCGGCCAATCTTAGCGGAGATTAGCGCCAGAGATATTAAAATGGTTTATTCCACTATGTTCACCTGGGTGATATCACCCAGGTGAATTAAGTAGACTCTTCGGTTTCCTCATTTCACCGTGGAAGAATTTCACCTAGGTGATATCTCGACAGAAAAGAGAAATAATTCGACGTGTACAAGTTTGTGCGCAGACACAGGTGTACTCTCTCTACCCTGACTCTCCTAGTCTGATGGGATCCAATTCAACATGACCGGACAGATCAGGCGAGGACCAAAGACTTAACGTGCTTTCCGAGGCACGGAGGTATCATACCACCAACTTCCAAACTGCTGGCCTGCTACTGAGAAATTCCTAATGGAAAAATCTAATAACACTAGGCCCGACCGGGGTTTTGAACTTAGGATCGTTCAGCAGTCGCAATTGCGACGAAGAAACCAACGGTGCAGTTTCATCTAGATATATGTAACATCATCATCTTAAGTGGACCAGAAGTGGCTGCCATCCTATGATTCCTGTGCGATAACGGTAGTGCCAAGTTGTGGAAACCAGGGCTTTGGCAAGTGTCATACGCTTCGAAGCGTTTCGTAGTTCACACCCTCCAAAAGTTTTAACACACACTTTTCGGTAGCATATGTCAATTACATGCATTTTTGACTTATCCATTACAGCGTTATATTTCGCCTGCAATCCCGAAAGGGTTAGGCAGAGACGTACCTATCCCACACAAAGATTTTATGTTTACGTTAGTCAAAGTGCTTTTTTATCATCGTTATCATTATAGAAAGTCACTTTGTCTAGGGCCTAGACTAAGTGGCCTAGACTCTAGGCCGTCAGCAGCATTCTTATATTGATGATTCCTTTCACAATATTAGCGTCTGATAGATTATTGCTAAGACAAGGTAAAGGAAGATACCTATTTGTAATTACGTGACGCTTGGAGGATTTCACAGCTAAAATTCTACTGATACTTAGACCATCATGGTGGCATCAAGACTAGGACAGACACAGGCCTCCACTCAGGGAGACTGGGATCTCCTTGTCTGATAATACCTCCCTCTTTTTATCTGCTTTATTTTAAAACTTACAGATCATTCCGGAATTTTTTTGGGAGGTATTATCTACATATTTCTTCCTTCCTTGAAGTTTAGGCAAATAAAGTCTGTTCCGATCACTGGGGGCCTAAAATTGGTGCTTCAGCAGAATCTTAATAGGATAAAAATATGTATTACGTTACAATTCGTGAAATGGTCACAAAGTGACAATTTATAAACTAACCGCGCTTATGACCATTTTGTTCTATTATAGCGGCCATTTTAGGCCCCTTGATCGTTCACAGAGCTGTTTGGTGGGTGACACAATGTCCAAGATACTATAAACAAAAATACTTCCATGTTTAATTCTTTTTATTTGTCTATTTTAAAGTTAAGTTTTAAACTTTAAAATAACTTCCAATTCGTTGACTCTAAAATTAAATTACTTAAGCACCAAAGAAACGTGATAGATACCTTTATACCTGATACCTTTCGTAAAGAAGATGGGTTCCTATATTTTAAAGAATAAAAGTAAAAGTGACTATGTTAAGGTTTTTATCATTTAACTTGGAGTTTTGAATACATTCCAGTTTTACCTATAGCTTATGTATTATCTTGCGCAGGACCAACGACTTAACGTGCTTTCCGAGGCACGGAGGTAACTGTACAGCGTCTATATATATACATGTTTTTCATTAATCTGCTGATTAATCGGTTTAGATATCCATAATGTTTGTCTGCACGGATTATGTAATTCAATAACAGTTTAAAAATCGAAAACTTTGACAATTAGCACTTCACAACACTTCAACATTTTTTATTATTAATTACCTGTAAATTAACGAAGAAATCCAACATAAAGTTCGGCAATCTTTACTGCGTTCAATATCAATCACTGTTCTTGTTTAAATAACTTAATATTTGTTCAAACTGTTTGCTCGAAAACACGAAGTCGCACTGCGCGATCGTGGGTTTGGGCGGGCGACTGCTCTCATCGGCGGCTACAAGAGAACTGAAAGCCCGAGATCATCGGAAGGTCCCACTGATACTGAAAGTACTGAAAATTACGATGCGCACTTCACTAGACACCGTTTTCAGGAAGTTTATTCGATAGCTTTATATCATTCGTCAAGGTTTTGTGAAACTCATTTGTTTTTCCGTTTAGAAACAATTGAAGATGCCTGTTTGTCTCACATAGGCGACGGTGCGGAAAGTCGAGTTTCACGCAAGTCTGCCCTTGTTTTGGATATTAATTCCATGAAGATTGGGGTTGACGAACGATTTTCAACTCCGGTAAAGATCAGATTATCTGATGATGACTGCATTTTTCTATCTTATGATACGATGTATATTTTTATACAAAACATCAATTTGAAATTCGCATATATTAAATTAGTTTATGAATAGTTTTCATCCGTTTAATATTAGGCTGAGGAATGACGCCTCGGGGCAGGGGAAGATTGTTTAGATTTACTAAAATTATTTTTACATTTTATTCATAACTTTTGGAAAGATGCTTTCGTTATGTTGTGAAAATAGAATATCGATTGGAATTGTAATAGCTTTTTACTAGTTATGTGGACATAGACATTGTGTGGTTCCTCGAACAGTAAAGGTCGCCGACTCTCCCATCGCTTGTGACGTAAAAAGCGAATTAGAAATTGTTTTAAGAAAATGCGCACATAGTTCGCGGCAGGTCAGATTCATGGCGACGACGGGTATTAGGACGTACCTATATTTTATAATGAGAGGGCCAATTTCATTGAGATATGGTACAACATAAACGTACATGATACAAACATATGTGTACATCATAATGGTAGTTTATATCCAATTATATCCCAAATTTTTCTATATTGATTGCCTAGGTCTTAAGTTAACGAGTCGCAAGAAAAAGAATAGTCAGTAACAGGAGGTATAGAGTAGGTTAGACATCGTATTGTCCGAAATGGCAAATAATTTCGCAAACTCACTAGCATCTTTCAAAACAGGAAAAAAACTTTTTCATTCTTCTTAAACGATGTCAGAGTCAAGTTTAATTTGATTTTGACTAAGCATGAAGTTGTAAGTCGGATCAAAGTCAGCCAAACGTGCCTTCAAGCCAAGCTCCTATGTTAGAAGTCCACTCAAAGTTTAGACGCTCTCAAACGAAAATTATGCGTATGAATACAGTAACCATACGCTAAAATATTTGAGCAAATATTTTTTTGTTAAAAATATTTGTAAATATGTTTTTTTTTGTTACTCAATAACTACTAAAGAGATTGAAGAAATTGTTATCAATTCTGGAGGCGATACTAATAATATATAAAAAAGCCCTTGTAGTTCATTTTGATACGTTATCGACACTATTGTTCTTTCAGATGGACTTCTATTGTGGCATAGACTTCAAGCTTTCAAAATATCAGATTACAGTTTTTGAATAGATACATGTTTACTTTCTTTGTGAGTTGGATAATGTTGAGAATATTTTGTGAAATATTTCAAATATTGTTACATTTCATATGGAATTTAAAAAAAGTCAAAAATTAGTTGTATTGGTTTGTTGAATGGTTTAAAACTTCATTGCGTCACATTAATCTATCAGCGCTTTATGAAACTCAAATTAAACTCATACTTAACAATCGGGAAAGAACGGTCAATAATCGCCATGTACAGGACGATGTGTCGAATTTACAGTTTTGTAAAATTGGGATATTTGTTTAGGTTTCCCGAATCGGCAATTAAATTCCTATCCCTCAATAAATTCATTTATTTCATGCCCAGCAGCAAATTATAACTACGTCTGTATTCCTCAGAGGGTTTCGAAATTTCGAAATATCTACCAAATACGAAAACCGTGGCTAAATAATAACAGCCGCTTAGGTCGATCTTTAGGTTAAGCCGTGCTTGTCAAGGTTGGTTGTGGATGGGTGACCACCCATTACATACCGAGTTTCCTCCGTACCTCGGAAAGCACGTTAAGCCGTTGGTCCCGGCTGTCATTTGTAGATCTTTGAAAGTCCAAGGGGTATCGTATTACCCTGTAGTAACTGGCTCCATGTAAAATACTGGTATTCAGCTGCATCCGGTTAGACTGGAAGCCGACCCCAACTTAGTTGAGAAAAGGCTAAGCAGATGACTACTGTTGGTTTAACCACGTTTACACACTGTATCATGAATAGGAGACGAAGATTATTTTGCAAAAACAGAACGTGTACATGTGTACAGTTCTACGGAAATATTCTAATGTAATTAGTTGTAATTGTTTTGAGTAATTCTGAGTAGAAATTGAGGTTCGGTTTACCAATCACTCGAATAATAGCACCGACAACACTGCATTTAGTTAATTTAAAGTTGTGTGGATGAAAGGCGCTCCTTGATGTAAATGGCAACTGTTGTAAGCACTAGGTACATTATTTAATGGTGAGATGCCTATAGACTATGGATATCAATAATTCGCTTGTAAAATAATCATTATTCTTTGTGCCAATCTAGCACACCGCGACTTTTTTTTTTGGCACAAATCTTGTCCAATTCTACAGCGGCGTCTGCGGTAGCGTAGATTACTTTGAAGTATCTTTTCGGCCAAAGAAGCCAGGAAGTCCTGCTTGTGCTATTGTACTATCGATGTAGCCGCACTTTACAAGATTGGACTTACTTTTTTCCACATAATATATGTGCGCATACGTTTCAGGGACTTCCAGGTAGACCACGGATGGCTAGACACTGCAGAAAGGTATATGTTGACGTAGATAGTAAGCTGCTTTTGGATTGCAACGGTCATCCACGATCGCTGTTAATCATAGAACTGTAATAAAAACAGCAAGTTTCGACACCGTGAGTATAGCGAACACGCTGTATTTCATATTTATTTCCGTAATTAAAATGAAACTAATTGGTTAGGTAAGCACGGGTGATGAGTTGATGACACAGCTTATATTGTCCCACACAATACTGTGGAAATGCCTTTTCAATATTACTCGTTTTCATTCGACAATCGAAACTTAAAACATGATTCTTACTAACGTTTGCTCTTCGTCTGTCTGTTCGTTGGCAGGGACGTGTATAAATAGAGAACCGTTTATCAGATTTACAAAGATTTGTTTCGGTTTTTAGTGTAATTTAGTCAATTTGATTGGATGGAACAGCTAATTTACTGTGGCATAATGAAAGAAAAGCTCGTTATTATAATTGTCACTTTTCCTAGGTTCCATGGAATGATTAAATTCTCTAGTTAAGCTCTCTACTAGGCCTTTAGGTTCTTTCGGGGTGTTCATATTTACTGACAGGGATGTGACAAATTGACTCACTAGCGACATTCCCAAAAGCAAAAAGGCTCACTGTCGACTGTAACCAAACGTGCAAACACTACATCCAAATTGGTTGCATCGAACCTCCAAATTCAATGCCGCACCTAGGTATAGCCGGCTAGAACCAGGTGTAACCTTACTTCGGCTTTTAGCCGTAACATATATACTACCACCTTGAATTTTCCACACACTCAAACACAACCGTTTAGCTGGTAGGAGGACACAGGAGTCTAACAAAAATTAGCACTTTAAAGCTTAATATTTCACAAACGAATCCTTTAATCGAAAAATTATTTAAACAAGCTCGCAATATTTATTAAGATCTATCCAATAACATCCCACACTATGGGGTAAGCGAGAAAAAAATACCCAATTTCCGTGTACAGGAGATACCCTAAAAAAAATACTTTACGAGATTTTATTTTACCACTTTGTCGGCGTAACTTATTTGAATATTCATGCCAAATTACAGCTTTCTAGTACTAATAGTCTTTGAGCCAAGCTGCGGACGGACAGACACGGACGGACATGGCGAAACTATAAGGGTACCTTGTTGACTACGGAACCCTAAAAATTTAAATAGCTGGGAACAACTCACAGTAGCGAGCAACTTGATAAGTTTTCCAAAATAGACGTTTGTATTTTTCAGAATCCTACTCAAAAGGGGGAAAAATTATGATAAAAAATGTTGAACGAAGCTAATTCAATGAAAAGTCTCACAGACAAAGATGGTGAAAAATATATTTACGTCTGTTCAGAGACAAAAGCTTCTTGTGTATTTGCAATAACAAATTATTTAGGTCAGTGCTCCTCGTATTTCCCAGTATTCTCACTGGGTTGCTATATTACCACTATTCGATATGGGTATAGTGACATAGCATAGAATGATAGGAGAGACAAATACATGAGATATTTTCGTTTGTAGCTTTCATAATACTGAAAGTAATGAAGAGGAAAGGGTTCTGTTATCTATGATGGAGGTCTGTTAGGTCTTTTTATGTGCATACTTAATCCACAGTAGTCCAGCGTGTTTTTTTTTTCTTTGATTGCTCATGTTTTACTTTAAAAAAATGTCACAACTCTGATTTGAAGTTGGATATACCTGACATACAGGGTGGAAACAGACCCTTCACGAAGCCGTCAACCAAGCATTCTGTACGTCAAACTAAGTAACTTTACGCAAAAAATATTGCGGGGTAACCTATCCTTAACTGTTGTTTTTTTATTTATTAAATATGTATAATTTAAATAAAACTTTTTGTGTCAGGAGTTCTTTGATAGTTTAAATTCTACACTGTGGTATAAATTGTTTAGTCTGTGCGCAACGTCAAATATTGTCAAATAGTCTCAACTTTACAAGATCCGATACGATTTTGATTATAAATTTATTCATAATAGTATTCAATTTGAACAGCAAAAATGTCGGCATCTCTCGACAGCACTTTGGACCCTATGGAAGAAATTCGATTCCGCAAGAAACACGGCAACACCTGGGTGGAAATACAAAAAGATACCCATTTCACTTTCGATGAACTAGAACGTGAGTATCAATGGGACTTCTGTCATCAACGTGTGTCGGGAAGCAGTGATAGCTTCGTGGTGTGTGGTGTCGGACTGCTAAGTCATAGGTCTCAGATTGGAACCCAAGACAGACACGCACCTCTGATTTTTCGGATTCATGTGCGTATTGTATAAATATTATTGGCATGTAAAGCTACATCAGATGCCAATGGCATAAACCCCTGACACCAGGTTAGGCAATCACCACACGATAAAGAAGAAGTCATCAATATAGCCTGTGCTCTGCTTTCCGTTTTTGGTCTGTCCCAAATACCTTTTTAAGATTATCAGTCCATATCTCTGCTCGCTATGTGGTCTCATTTGCTCCACCGACCAACATGGCCAGCTTACTCTGCAAGTTATGTCGTAACTAAAATTTATTAAAAGATTTTAGTGGAAGGGTTCAACGGTTATGCATCTGTAGGTTGATCTGACGACTGTAGCCAGAGACTGATCAGTCCGTCTTCAATACAGTCCATGTAACTGAGAACAAAAAAACTGATATTCTAATTCTCGGGAATCAAATTACGCATTTAATACGACTTGAGACAGTTTTCGTTCACTTTCAGAAATAATGGTGATATTTTTCAAAATTCAAAAGAGGGATGATAGATGCCCTGGTACTGATCTTATTACAAGGTAAGAATATTCTAGAAATAATATAGGCTATAGTATTGTGGACATTTAGACCGTTCCAACTATTTAATTGACTCAGTCTGCGGCGCTTCAGTGTTTGACATGGGCCACTTGCAAGTTACGTCACAACTCTCGATTTTCTGACTTTCACATCCTGTATGTTCCCCGAAATAAAGTTTTAGTACGAACTAAAACCTTATTTGGGAAAACTAAATAAGTAATTGTTAATGAGTTGAGTTGTCCGTAAAGTAATAACAAATAAGTGTCGTGGAAAATCGGCTTTATGTGAGAACCACAAGAGTAGTCGTTGTGGCGACGCTTGGGGGTGCTAGGCTTGAGACCACTGGTCTAGCTGTAGCCACGTATCTACTGAAATGATGGTATGCTAAAAAAAAACTTGTTTGAGATTTTCTGTGGGACCAATATTTAACATTTTGCTTTTTATTTATATCAATATATATATTGCTATTGATTTCTTTGTCTGTTTGAGTAGGTACTGTCGGCTTATATTGTGAGTTAAACTTAAATATACAATTCGAACGATGCCTGCTCGGCAATTTTGATTAACCTGAATATTTCCTTTGCCCTTTCAATAACTTTATTGAATAATATAGTCTTCTTCTCTCGTATCAGAACTTTACCAAGACAATTGTCGGCAGGCCGTTGCTGTAATACCTAACTTATATACCATTAAAATGAAGAGATTACCACGCTTGAACAAAAGGCGAGTCACTTATTAGTAAAACTAATAATAACACCTTTTGACCAATAATAATAGCTTTCGAAATGTGCAGGGTTTGAGATATATTGTGGTAAATACGATATTTCAAAAAGCTCCAGAATAAGAAGTCCTTAGATCTGGCGATCTGCCGGGCAGTTCAAATCGATGAAACTTAAGATCATTACGTAACATCAACTGCGGTACAATAATTCCGCGTCATTCAGGTGTTTATTCGCTCCATTGGTTATTGTCAACTTATTCTTTATTTGTCTTTTAAATACCGAATCACAATAGCATTACAGGATGGGAATATCATTTGCAAAAAAAAAAACCGACTAGAACTAGGTGTAACCTTTTTGGGCTTTTAGCCGTAACATATACATTTTATAGTTACAAAGTTAATGTCAATGAGATTTTCACAATTATAAACACGTTTTTATAGACATTAATTGGGGCAATTCTGGGTTTAACTAAATGGAGTGTCATTACATAAAATAAGCATCGGAGATGGGTGAGCTTTCTGGGGACTGTCTATTATAATTTCAACATTCGGACAATGCTGAATCTCAGCTTATTTTAATAAACGCTGATTTCGTCCCAGAATTTTTTTTTTAACCCTTTGGTACCATTCTTGCTTTCCGTTTTTAACACGATCATTATTATTTGGTATAATCAAAATTATTTAAAAAGTCCAATAGCTGAACCCAATTTAATATGTATCAAATGAAAGCTTTTGTAAACATCATTTTAGAGAGTACTTACATAACCTAAGGTACACCTAAAGTACGTAAAAGAGTTAGATGCTCACAGGGAGTGAAAATAAACATGAAAATAAACTATTATTAATTATTTGATTATGAAAAATTTAAAAATATTGTGACATTGCTTTACCAACGTCAACCTCGTAGTTGTTGTCTCTGCAACCAACTTAGCACCCACCCATACGGCTCAATTCAATAAAGTTCCCAGACATTTTTATAAAGGTCGTTCAAAATACGCTTTGAAAAAACGCCCTTAAGGTAAGGGTGTCAAACTTTCAGACAGTTATTCTTATCTAAAAGTTTTACATAAATCAGAGTAAAATAAACGAATAACAACGGAAATGTGAAAAAAAACACAAAAATTTCGTGGAATCCAGTTTTGAGTAAGCTAAACAGTAGTGCTCAAAAGTAGCAGCCGGCATCGTAATAAGGACTCCACAAAACCTGGTGATACTGTGAGTGTCTTTTGCCGTGAGTTAGTGTCGAGTTCCAGTCGTGCGCGTAGCAAAAGACAAAGAAAGAGGGTAGATAGATTTGTCTGCTCTCAACAATTTATTTTCCATCCACCCGCATTCTCCAGTCAACCCGCGATCATGGCGCTTGCAACAGCGTCGTAATATACGGAGCTCAAAATAATGAACAATCACGGAAGATATCCCGTGAGTTAGCATAAGTTCAACTTCAGCAGGTTACAGAAAAAGGTATTCGTAGAAACACTTCATCTCTCACTTTCAAAAGGAAAGTAATACAATTACAATTAAGTAATCTGTGTACGGGTCATGTCAACAAAGCGCGATCCGATGTCAGAATGTGGTTTTCATTGGGATTCTACTTTGATGAGGGTTAGGTTAACTACCCGTTACCAATGAGGGAGGTCAATTACAAAGGCTGCTGGGTTAAACAAATAAGTAAAGAAGTTAGTTTCTGAGTGTGGACGGTTATATGAATATGTAGAGAAATAACTGATTGATTTTTGGATTAAGAGTTTTCTTTAGCATAAACAGCCTCCTAAAAATAGTCCAGCCTAATATTTATAATTTTAATAATCTAGTACGTGTCTGGTTTTTGGTCCTTATTAGGTTCCGTTTTTACGAAGAAAAAAAATCTCGCGACCTATTTTGATGTCACTGAAACAATTCGACGCAGACATAAGTGTCTCTCGACGATGCGCGAGCGCATAATTTTATACTTAAGGATTTTTTTCACTTGTTGGATACGGACCCTAAGCAACAGAATCGATTGACAAATTTTTTTTGTGAAAACTGGCCGTTTTCTTGCTGACGGTACACTTTTCCAAAATCTATGAATGCTGATTTAAATTTCTCAAAAAAATTAAGGACAGTCTTCTTTGATCATTTTCCTGTAGCTCTTACGTTTAAGGTAGCTGACCTTATAGTGACATTTCAAAATTCCTCCCTGTGTCGTTATTGAGCAGAGTTTGTAATCAAAAATATAATTATACTTCTAATCATAACATCAACAAACTTATGTACGAATATTCACTTAATGCTTTGTTTGAAAGTAAGGGGAATACAATAAACAACAATGGAGCTAGAAAAGTTGTTGGCTCTTATAGACACCAAAAGAACATAATACATAAAAATATCGTAAGTTGCAAAAGGTTGGTACAACTCTTCTCGTGACCAGAGGGCTAGCCTGTTTCTCGGCAATGGTGATTACCATTGCCATCCAACGTGGCAATGCCTTCTGGGCACTTTCCCCGTTGACAGCACTACGGACGAATTTTTGACGCCCTAATTCTCTTCTGCTTTTGATACATGTACCTACATAGTAACGACAGACATAAACTAAAAATTTATCCATGGAACCTAGACAATAACAACAAAACGCCACCTGCTACGATTCTTACATACCCCCCTTTCGGCGAGTAGGTATACGTAATCTGACCTTTCTGTAGAACATCATTAATGAGGTCACTGTATGTCCTTCTGAGGCGTTCTCTCCTGGCGTCGAGCTAGTTAACGAGGCAGTAGCATCTAGTTGTAGTCTAGCAAGCTGTAATTTAAATTAATTCTCTTGGGTTATTCTCAGGAACTTCTCAGTAGCAGCCACGGAGTCTGGATTTGTGCCCGGTTGTTGATAACAGGGTGGCCCCCTATTACATGGGACTTAAACAACTGGCGAAATGTGGGTATTAGGTACATCTCTGCCTAACTCTTCGAGGAACACAGGCGTGATGTTATGTTTCGATGTTGAAGTGGTTGCAAGTACGACTGCATAGAGTTTGGGATCGGAGATTGAACCCTAGACATGCTTGGTCGAGCAAAGATAAGGGTTTTCCTCTGTCAGAAGAATTACTCAGTATCAGGGCAGAGACTGGTTTTAGAACAAATTTGCATGGGTTATTGATTGATTTATTAACTAAATGGCAATCACGATCATCGCATTAACAATATCAGCACAAGCTAATGACGTTTACTGCCGGATTTAGGCCTCCTCTGAGTGTCACCGTAACGTCATCTTGTATTCTGGAGATTTCCGCGACCTTCACCAGTTCGGCAGTCGACTTAATTCAATTTATCCAAGCTGCTATTTTCCAGTAATGACGATCATCTTGTAAATTTAGACTGTCTGACTTAAATTGCATTCCCATTCCAAGAAATTGTGTTCTACAAAATCGCTCCAAAAATAATATATCATAGCATCACGACTTTTATTCGAGAAGGATACTTAAAAGTATACTCACATTAGGTCCAGTCTTAATTTAAAAAAATAAATTAAATGGGCCGCCTCTTGACCTCAGGATAGAGATGAGGTCGACGATGGAACGAACTAACCCAAAAGAAGCCTATTAACTCGGGAATTAAATAGATTGGGGTCATATGAACTCGGAAACACCGACGCAGGCAGGAAATTCCACTCCTTGGTTGTGCGAACGATAAAAGATATCTATAGCACCGCGCTTCGTGCGAATGTGTGGAACATTGAAAATTAGTGGGTGACTACCTGCCTGCTGGGTTCTCATATATGTATTAGGGGACGAGCTTATTGTTATCAATCGGGCACAGACTCAAGGCTAGGTACCACTGAAAAACACTTTACCCGACCTTGGAGTCGAACCTAAAGCCTCACACTCAGCAGAAGCGCTTGTGTTTACTAAATCAAAGAGGAAAAAAATCATAACCCTTGCTTTTTATTTCGCTATTAACTGTAGCATAATGTACCCAGCTGAACAAAAGTGGGTAATATAATAGTATTTAACGATAATGTTGGTAGAAACTTTGATGGACATTGCACCCTTGGGTGAGGATTGTAAACTGACCTAAATGTTGAATATCAAGTATGTCGTCGTTACCAGTTAGTAGAGGTCATCCGATTTTATGGGTGATTAGAGACTTGAAGTAAAGCAGCCTTTGTTTAGGTAGTAAATAATGGAAGGCCCCTTGATTCAACCGAGAAAAATCATCCATAAGAAAGTGAAAACGATTCACATCCCTACCAAGCTGATCATTTTACTATAGTCATTCACATTTAATTTTGACTTCAACAACTTTAACCGAATCCCACCAGCAACCTAATTGCAAGTAGAATAAAGGTCACTATGACTTTAACATCGGTGCAACCCATTGTTGCGATTACCAACCATAAATCAAGGGAATAAAGATGACAATAAAAACGCAGAATCAGGTAATCAATTACTGCAAAAGGCTTCATAAAAGCGTGTACTGTCAAAACTTTTATTTATTAATTACTGCTTTGATCGTAATTTATACATGTGTAACTATTATTTTAGTTTTCTCATTGCCCCATGACATGTTTATGATTTCGCTTATTTTCATTTTCTTTTAATGTGTGTGTATAACTTTTAAAGACGATGGTTCCGTAAGAACATTTTTCTATATCTACTACTGTTTAAGTAACTGCCCTTCATACCACACATCTCTGATTCTTTAGACTTTTTACTCTGGCCAGCAATAGAAAGTGTTTTATTGAATTGGTCTAATCTTTTTCAAGTTCAATTGAGTTTACAACATTGACATCCTTATTTTATCACTTCATTGGGTTTGGACAAGTTATTGTCTGGGAACCCAGTTATCCTGATAGGTCAATCACCTCACAGAGTCACAAGGCCGCGCCGACCTACTATTTCCGATCAAAGCATTGTCTAGAAACGGAATTTATGTCCAATAAGTTTTGCAATTCAATGAATATGACAGCGAGTTTTAAGGAACGCATATTGTGGGGGTTATCGGGAAATTATTAGAGTTATAACACTGTAGAAATATGATACTGTCTACTTAAATACCGATTAAAGAAAACAAAAAGGTCATGACGTTATCACCTTATCATAAATAATTATTTCGATACTTTATTCAGTTTACTGCAGTTTACTCTTTGAGATTGTTATTGATAATTTAAGTCAAAATGTTTCACACTTAGTTTTATCACGCATGCAGGTTATCTTCGAGGTTAGCTTATATTTTTAAGATTGTTAGCTGCACATTTGGATTTCAAAAGCAAATAAAGGAATCTACCAAAACTGTAGAGTTTTAGGAACACTATAATGACATAGTTCAACAAAACCTGGTACATTTAAGACCTTTTTCTGTAATTTTAACCAAAACATTCCAACACATTCATTGATAATAATTGCGATGACAGCAAAAGTCAACATCAAACACTAAAATCTGACAAGTACTGCCGTATGCCCTAGAAAGAGACTGCACTAGTGCTCACTGCGCATCCACCATTGCATCCAATAACAGCATCGTGGAAGCAGGAAGGTAATACACTGATAGTAGTTAGAGGGAGATAAAAAACTGCAGCCCGCTCATCTCTTCGGTATTCATGTTTGCCTGGTACTCTGCATGCAACCGTTGCACATTTCGGTGGAGATTTTGCAACCGTTGCGCATACAACGACGTTCGTACTTGTTCGTGAAATATTCTCTACATTGTCTGAGATCATATGGCCAATAAATACAATGTATGTTTATTATATTTAAGTATTTCTTTTATCTGTCTATAAGACCTACGTACCAGTTAATTTTCACAATCATCGAAGAATTACACTAGATTTAA
Organism: Noctua janthina; assembly: GCA_963576755.1. Classification (NCBI taxonomy): domain Eukaryota; kingdom Metazoa; phylum Arthropoda; class Insecta; order Lepidoptera; family Noctuidae; genus Noctua; species Noctua janthina. Next base: position 12,137,225 of record OY755050.1, on the reverse strand, counting down.
AAAAAAAACACGTTAGATTATTTTCCGCGTTGGCTTCGACTGGCTTACGCAAAAGACAGCAGAGCAGCATTGTCAGCCCTTGGTCAGGCAATGTTTGACCCAAAATAAGGTTAACCACAATTTTTTTAAGGACATGAGATGTGACCTTGTGATCATGAAACCTTGAGATGTCGTATGAATGCACAATGAAGAGTTTAATATTTGTTTCTTTCAAGATGTGCGTGTCATGTCAATTCCTTTCTTTTTTTTTTCTAAATAATAATTTACGTACATATGTATGAAAACAGATAAGATAATGTAAATATGTCCACAATATCAAAATTATTCATGTCTTATGTGTTTCTGTTTTAGGGGTCCGTACTAAAATGTTAAGAATTAAAAAAATAACATCCTTCTCCCTACGTTTATTTCTGATTTTTCGAATAGAACAACATTTGAAATAAATATATACAGGGTGTTTTGTGCATCGTTTGCCAAATTGAATTGGCCGAATGGAAAGGTCATTTGCTATTTCTTCAGACCCAAGAACTCAAAAAAAAACGATTTTTTTTTTGGGGTGATAAATCATGTTTCACGGTACAACTCAATGTAACGCACTCAAAACATTGTGCTAATAGATGCAATGAATAGTAAACGGGCCATGAAGGTAACTAAAGTAATAAAAAAAAAAAACTTAACTTTAACTCCAATATCTCGTATCAATCTCTTGTAACTAGAAGGTTCCCAGGTATGGTCCAGAACAAAAACAATATCGCAATAACGGGGAGAACATGTGCCTTTCGACATTTTTAGGGATCTATTTACACCCTTTGTAAGGGACTAAGGATTTCATGTTGCTAGACGAAATTGTTGATGCTTCGGGGTGGCTGTGAATCAGTACTGAATGAATTTAGGATTTATGTTTAGGATGGAATTCTGGAATGAATCCTTAAACTTTAATCTTTACAACTACAATAATACGGTCTAAAACCTAAAGGAAATAGCACACATATCAACTCGGAAAGGGATCGTCACCGTATCAACTCGAGCCTTACAGTATTCTTTGTATGATACCCCCTACAGCAACTCACACTAATCGGAATTGTAACGTTATCGCCTCGCCTCGGGACAAGCTCACGAACCGCGGCGTAGTATCAAAATCTCAAAAGGACAGAGGTTAGACTACTAGAAGATTTCCCGATAGAGATTTTTGATCCTTATAATATAATTATAAATTGTAATTAAATGCAGAGCGTAGCAATGTCAATACAACCACTGCGGTTGCATGGGCCCCCCCCTGCTTCAAGGGCAGACCGAAACGATTCTTCTTTGAACCTCCAACGCAAAAAGAGGGGTGTTACAAGTTTGATCGCAATGTGTGTGTGTGTGTTTGTCTCTGGCACCGTAGCTCTTAAACGAGTAAACCGATTTGGATGCAAATTTGTTCATTTGAAAGCTAGTTTCTTGGCAATGGTTCATAGATACGTTTTATGAAAATCGGTTCAGACATTTACTAGTTATGGGGGATAAAAGTGGGTATGAAAAATCTAATATTTTCAAATATACCCAAGTGGGGTATCAAATGAAAGTATATTACAATTAGACATGTTTTATCAAAACCGGCTCAGCCATTTTATTGACTTTTCAATTGTTTATTCGCTTTTCTTTGTTGCGATGGGGTTTTTTTTTTAAAATTTTAAATTAATTTTATGTTATTTGAAAACATTTTTTCTGAGGAAGGCCCTCATTGAAGTTTAAAACAAACCGCAAGAAAAATGGTCCTAAATTTATGCATACACAATTTAAACTATTTTATTTTTATATAATTGGCAAAGGGGAACTACGATTTTTCTACATTGGGTCCCAAAAAGGCTAGTTACGCCACGGATTAAATGTGTTTATCATTGTGCCCTTCACAGAAACCACTTCAGGGACGTACTGCATAACGGGCTGGGCATGACGGATGCCTACATGATGGAGCGCGTGATGGTAGCTCTAGACCGCGGGACCTCGCCGCACGTCACCATGCGGACCTTCGCTAAAGCCATGTCTCTGTACCTTCGAGGCGATCTGGAGGAACGCATCTCTTATGCGTTCACAGTAAGTACATATTTGTATCATCTTCTATGCTATGTAAGAAGGTTATTATCAGCCTCGGTCAGTCAAAACCTGCAGGTATAGGCGCCGCTTTCTGATTTTCACGGAAGAAACAGTTAAAATGGCCAGCCTGTGTGACGAGCACTAATATGTATACACCGTGACTTTTTAGTCGTCTTACAACGGTGGTCTACTCAATGTATCCGACATAAAATAGCTCTAGGCGCGATTTTTGTTTTTTTTTCTTAGCAGAATAGGTACTAAGAAAAAAAAATAATACATTAGAATAATATTATGAAACATCCTGTTAATGAAGTTTACGTGTCAAACGGGAGAACATACCTACCCAGCGCTCGAGTTCAGTAGATCATCGCTCGCAACAGGTTGTTTTAACTACGCCATGAGTCATATTACTGAATATTTTTTTTTATTTTTAAATTATTGAAGTCTCAAAAATACCTATTTTTTATATTAATGATTAGTAGTCATTGGGTACATGAAATGGGCTGCCGTTGTAAGATGACTAAAAACTCACGGTGTATACTTTTAGCAAAAATCAAACGCGATCTACTCGTGAAATAACGGTTTCTACTTTGAGATAAGACCTATTTCGTATTTATTGGCACAGTGGATGTGCCATCAAATATTCAACGCCGGTGCTCTCGTGTGTAATCAGAATATTAAAAATGTTTTCTTTTCGTATGTAATGTAATGATTTTTATTCGCAATGAAAATCTTTCTAATCTCGGTAAGGTTTAATTCTGGTATTCGCTGCCTCGTACAAAATTAAGCTGATTCTGCTCGGGAAATTCTTTTTTCTTTCAGTTCTGTTTTATTGTTGTAAAAGAATGACTAAATCCTTTTTCCGCCAGTGTATTAGGCTTCCAAAATACTATGTTTGTAAAATCGTTAATCAATAGAAAGACAATCACTTTGAAAGTAGCTTCGTGTTTACATATATTATTAGTGCTCGTAACTGTACAATTCCTCCCCGAGACTCTGTACAAAATGCGTTCTTTGTAAACAACGAAACATCCAACATCAATAAATTATGCTTCGAACCGTAGATAACTGTCAAACCGAGTATTCTTGATAAATTAACATTTGGACATCTGGCCTGAACGAGCCGATGATATCGAGAAAAGAATTACCATTCGGCCTAATTAATTTAGAGTTTTTCTTTGCCCAGTGTCCTTTTTCCATTATATTACCCAGTATCTGGGCTATGACTGTCAGAAATGTAGTTGTGCCATGTAAAATCAGTTACATCTATTTATAATGGAGCTGAGTCGATCATTTGGGAAAAGGCTAGATGATGACTGTGCCTTTTCTAGAATATCTTGATTAAAAGAAAATCTTTTCTTGAGTAAAAGCAAGGGTACTACCCTGTCAGTCGTCAATTTTAAGGACACTCGCGCACAATATACAACGTTTTACGAACGTTTATATAGCAGCTATCCTTTTAAGTCTCTCTCACGCTACTTTACTTTACGACAGCCAAACTGTTCGTAAACTACTAATATATTTTGATGTAAGGAGGTTATGTTTTATTTTATTTAGTTATTTATCGACTTACCTCTACTATTACAGCTAACAAATGCAGTAAATGTGCCTTAATTAATCATTAACTTAACTTGATGTTACTTTTATCTAATATCTATAACTAATTACAAACAAAGCATTCCTTATGCTTCTTCTCTATTCATCCTGTCAACGTTTGTGTATAATAATTATACTTATCTATTTATATTTTTATTCGTGCTACACTCAAGTTCGTGTCGGCCTGACTCGGCACGATTTGGCATTATAAAATTATTAGTTTGGCATTATTATATTGTCCCACTGCAGGGCAAAGGCCTCTCTTCCCTCCTCCCACATTTTGCGATCTAGTGCGATTATAGGCCAATCCTTTGAGAAAGAGTCCAGCTCATCCTGCCATCTCCTTCATTACTAGAATAATAATCCGATACTAATTTGAAATGACACTCATACTAATTTTAAATTATGCATTGGATTTTGACGTCGTACTTGCGTTTTACCATGCCCAATGAGGTCGACCCGAACGTCTCTTACTTTTTCGTGCTCAGTGTATCTATTATTAGTAGTTTATCAACAAAGGGAATTTTGTGCTTTTGTTATGACAGACACGTCCGAATCTCTCTATTTACTGTTTTTGGAATCAGGACCTTTGATTTCTTTTATTTCCATAACGGAGGATATTTCCAAGTGACCACAGTGTGTGTTCATAGATATAAAGTGATCAAAACGAGACGTGAGTAAGGGTTGAGTTTCTTCGTAAGAACGTTTAAAGTTATGGGACGTTTAAACATCAAAAAGTGCACAGTTATTGAGCAGTGTCTTTATGAATAAACGCCACTATTTCAAACCAAAGGTATCGATGATGAATTCAAAAAATAGTATTTTATTTTTTTAATTGATTTTGTAAACAAGGAAAAAAGAACTTAAATAACACAGTGAATGAAGTTGTACAGTGAAGATATTAATTCTTGATGATTGAAACTGAAATACGAAACATTACGGGATGATATTTGAGATTTATTGTTTTCAACTTACTTGTTAGTACACACTAATCTCCGAAATCGATTTCAATGAAATTATGATAATGTCTTGCTTAGCTTAAAATAAAGGGTAGTAGTTTTGGGCCCGATAGGTGGCACTGTTGTTAGTGAATTGCAGCCATGCGAAGGGGCGAGCCAATCGTAACTCTACAGGGTGTAAACAGACCCTTCACGAAGAAATCAACCAAGCATTCCGTACATCAAACAAGTAACTTTACGCAAAAATTATTGCTGGGAAACGACTTTTTTTTTTTGGGGTGAAAAATCACGTTTTACAGTAGGTCTCGATGGAACGCACTCAAAGCATTGTGCTGATGGATGTATTTAATAGTACAGGGGTCGTGGAGGTGTTTAAAGTAAACATCTTACATTAAAAACATGTATTTCAAATAAAAAAAAACTTGTGAAAAGTTGGAACTTTGACCGCCAATATCTCCGTAACTAGAAGGTTCCCAGGTATGGTCTAGAACAAAAAAAATATCGCAATTACGGGGAGAACAAGTGTCTTTCGGCTACGTTAAGGGTCTATTTACACCTGTTATAATGTTGAAGTAAATTTTAACCCCTTGTTAATAATACGAGTTAAATAATTTTTAGTTTAAACCTTAAAAATGTATATGTAATTAGTCAAACTGATGACAAAACCTACTAGTGTCACACTAAAGGGAAGTCCATGGTTGAATATCTACCTAAGTATTTGGTTTCATCTATCTAGACATTCTTTTTGAAATCAGTGAACTTCCTCACTCCCACACATCACACAGTTTTTCTCAATCACCTTCAATATTTTTTTATTTTTTATTTCATTAGTTTCTATGAACCGGAGGAGCTCGTGGCTAAATAATAACAGCCGCTCGGGTCGATCTTTAGGTTAAGTCGTGCTTGCCTAGGTTGGTCTGTGGATGGGTGACCGCCCATTACATACCGAGTTTCCTCCGTGCCTCGGAAAGCACGTTAAGCCGTTGGTCCAGCTGTCATTTGTAGATCTTTGACAGTCGCTAGGCAGTCAGTCGCCCAAAAAGTCTGAGAACCAGTCTTACTAAGGGGTATCGTATTACCCAGTACTGACTGGGTTGTGGAGTTCAGATAGGCAGCCGCTCCATGTGAAATACTGGTATTCAGCTGCATCCGGTTAGACTGGAAGCCGACCCGAGTTTCTATGAAACCCACTTGTAAACGTATTTCTATTTATGTCGTGTTAGCGTTGTTTTTTTATATTTACACCGATGATAATTATCCGATGCTTGTAGCTAAGTAATAATAGCCGCACCGGACGATCGAAGGTCTAGCTACGCCTACTGAGGTCGGTCCGTGGATGGGTGACCATTAATCACATATCGAACTCCTCCATGACTCGGAATGCATGTTAAGCCATCGGCCCCGGCTGTCACTTGTAGATCTTCGACAGTCGTTACAAGTAGTTAAAAACAGAAAATCTGACAACCAGTCTTTCTAATGGGTTATGGTGGGTTGAATAATGGTTTGGGTATTGCCTTACCCGGTATTAATATTAATAGATATTCTACTGAAACTAGGACAAGAAGTGGGGGAATCAAATTGAAAATCTTCATTTTATCAGTTATTTCAGATCTTTATTTGAGCGTAATTTCTGTCAAAATATATCATTGTACGGCAAAGTTCACCCATTTTCCGACGTAATTATAAAAATCTTTAAAGCTGATTATTTTCATATCTGTTGTCTGTACTAAGCACACGTTTAGGATAATTAAGGGACTGATTTTACTGGATAGTTAAAAGTTGTACACCAGAGTTACAGTGTTGGACAGTTTGTCGTTTTTAAATTAACTACTATGCGACTGCGGGTTGGCATTTTATGCCAGAACTAAGTCTACTTTAGTATATCACTGCCAGATCTCTATCCCCAAATGTAACATTTTCTGTCTAATAATCGTTATTGTCGTGGTACAATTCAGGAACACAAATGTAGGTATTTTCTCATACTGTATTGATGGTTATACAGTTACGAACACAGAATTTTCAATTTCACACTATTGTGAAAGAGTTGAAATCGACATATCACTAAATCACTTTTGGATTTTGCTATGTGTGCGTGATTTTGCGATATTAGTGCTCGTGAGTTTACCCTAAATACAACTTAACTCTATCTTTTGTTACTACAGTGCTACGACCTGCTGAGCGAAGGCCACCTCAGAAGAGAGACCATGTATCAGCTGATGAAGAAGAGCTTGGCCAAGTCTTCCAGAGACGATGATGTGGAAGAAGCCGTAAAGGTAAGTTATCCTATGTTCCAGTTATGACATAGTACCTCCACGAGTAGGGTTAATAAGCGTTATCCTATATTTCTTAGGCTTTAAATATTTTGGCCCTCCTGCCGCCATTTTGTTTTATGTTCAAAATTGCAGCTATTTTGCATAAATTGCTGATCGCGATTATAGTAACTTTGATAATTATATCTCAGAAACGTGACGCCATAGAAGATCTTGTCCCAAAATACTTGTTTGTTTTGATACCAGATAGTGACTAGTACAGCTTTTATGCGTGACTAACAACTCAAAGTTGTTCTAATGGGCAGTGAATAGATTCTAACTTTGGCAGCTTATATCTTGGAGCCGTGGCAAGAATACAATTCACTTTAGAAGAAATACCAGTTGATCTTAAAACTAAATATAAGAATAAATTATGAAGAAGATAGGTACCTACTCGTAAAGGAACTAATTAGTGGTCACATCATTTTTACATAGTTGTGGTTAAAACTAGAAAAATATAAGATATTGTCTGAAACAATACTTGTTTGTATTGATACCAGCTCTTAATTAATATTGGTTTTAAGCGTGGATTTTATTTTAAAATAAAATAACACGGCGGAAATGAAGCTCGCCCGTAGGCAAAAATATTCTTTGACTATGACGACCAGACACTTAATTTTTGTAAATTTTTGCCTTTCACTCGAAATGAAAAGTCTAAACAACAAAAATATCACACGTGATTAAAGTATTCATTAGTGAATGGTTGAATCCATTCAATGATTGAAACATTAAATGAATAGAGCAGATGAACTTTCATTACTTCGTCATTCTGTTCATATCGTGTGAACGTGGGACTATACAAAATGAACAGAGCATGAATAAGAACATGGTGGTCTTCTTAGAGAGAATCACATGCGGGTGTATCCTCACGACCGAAACGGGAGCAGTGACCACCCTCAGTGACCCAGACCTAAAAACCGAAGGCATGACATCCACCAACCTGCAGTGACCCCGCGTAGTGGATTATTATAGAGAAGAGATGCTGCAGTTGGAAAGTATTTGTGCCAGGCTTATCGACTTATCTCGAAGTCGCCATTTCCTTCCGTAGTGCATGGCAACTAGTAATATCCGTCCTTCCCTCATCAAGGTTGCAAATGTGGTTACAACTAGATTACCTAACTCGAAAATGTGAGTGTACAACTAGATTACCTCTGCTTAACCTTTCGGGGATTACAGGCTTGATGTAATGTTCTAAATAAATCTGCCAACGAAAAAAAAATCGAGGTAATCATTTTTCTAAGTGCATCAACTTTTTGCTTATTGGATATCATTTTTCTTGTATAACTGACTTCTAATAAAATCTTCATCAAGGTTTCTAAGTATTGATATGATAGTTCTAATGATTATTGAAACTTTATTTGGAGGTGTTTAGAAATACTTCAATAGACAGTAAGGGTAGAAGGAAGAAATCAAATCATGCAATTCAATTTAATTTTTAAGATAGTTGTTGGTAACTGATAAATGAAGGCAACCAAGATTGCATACCGCCAAGGAGTTCTATTAATCATCATCTGCCTAGCCTTTTCCCAACTATGTTGGGGTCGGCTTCCAGTCTAACCGGATGCAGCTGAATACCAGTATTTTACATGGAGCGACAGCCTATCTGACCTCCACAACCCAGTTAGTACAGGGTAATACGATACCCAAGGAGTTCTATTAATATAGAATTACAATTATTACTATTTTCATCTATAATAAAATTGGATATGCGAACGCAACTCTGCGTGTCTGTCGGTCTATCAGTAACCTTTTCACTCTTTTATCCTGGCAGTGAGTTCCTGTGGAAAAATGGACCCTATACTATAGGTAATAGGTTCACCTCTCTGTCTATCCCCTTCGTAAAAACAGACATAGTGTTAAATGTTCTAGTTCTAAGCTACGTACCTACTCTTAAGCCCTCTGTGTCAATTTAAAGGAATTTAATAGCATTTTCAAGACCATAGCGCTCCTAGCGGGAAAAACCAGAACTAACAAAACCTTTGGCTTCAACTGAAAGCTAAAACTTCAGTGAATTGTATAATGACCAAGATAGATGGCACCACCTACTTCTGGGATCATGTTTTCTAAAACGGGTAGACAGTATTATGGCTAGCCTTGTAACTACGGATAAGTTTCAATTTGATACTAATTCTATCACTTTATTATTTTATCCTGTAGCTAGCGTGTGACAACCAGTCTTATCATAGGGTATCGTGTTAACCAGTAACTTGTGGTTAAAACAGTAGTTTATGAAAGTCAATTAATAAGCAGTCGTTCCATGTAAAGTACTGGGGGTCTAAAACAGTTACTTCAGAATCTACAGATCGTCACGTGCAGTTTATTATGCCCAATCGCTCATCACTCACATGTTATATGACTCGTCCTTGTTTCTCGTAAGATCATGAAATATACTTAGATAGTAAGCAACTTAACGTTGTTGTAAACAAGTAACATTTATTTAAAAGTATCGAAAAACCCGACTGAAATTGTATTATGTGCCTATATATATATGTCGGAACCAGTCGTTAGTATGGACATAAAATGAATTGAAAAGCGCGCCTGTGTGACAGTCGTGACATCACGCAACCTACTTCATAGTCACAACACAGCGTGCTTCTACAGAGTCCTGATGTCCAGCTCGATGCAAGGGCGACAGTCAATGTCTGATCGCGGCGGAGTTGAGACGTCTTGGAACTGTACCCGATTCGTTGTGATCCGTATTATTGTGTTGAGTTGTAATCTCAAGTAATTTGTTAGTTTGCTAGAAACAGTGTATCGCACCTAGTGGGTTTCCATAGCACGAAACCAATCGTCTGCCCACATGATGTACGAGCCTAACAGAATAAATCCTGACATATCCGACATACCTATATATGTATATATATTTGTAATCTACTTTTAATTTCCTTCATTTTGATACCCTACTCGATAGGTTTGGTTGAAAAAAAATATTAACGAATTTAGCGCCAAAAATCCGTCATGGTGTTTTTATTTAAAACTCGTCTCTAAGGACACTTGGGTTTTTGAGACGAATCTAATGCTACCTTAATCGTCGAAATTCTTCCAGCCATTCGGAACTTCCGAGGTAATAAAGAAATTTATAGATTTAGATACGCGCGAAAAACATAACCCTTCCTTGACAGTCGGGTAAAAATATTAGTCAAATGATTCAATTCTTTTAAGCAGCTCTTATAGCTATTTTGCATTGTAACAATCTCCGAGCCTGCCGAAGATATTCCGATTCAAATCCGATTTAGTCTCGTAGTATTGAACATTGTTGAGCACTTTGATTGCTTTCTGTGACGCTGATAATACTACGATATTATCAGCGCCACAGAAAGTAATAAAAGTGCTAGGTTTAAACTGCGTTAAAGTCGAGAGAGACTTCATGAAGCACGTTTTTCTTCATCCATTTTTCCCGCGACTGATGCTGTCAGGATAACATTCGGCGTCACAATTTACCCGCTAAGTTGTCAGGTGCTGCTCGGCTTGAAATATTTATGAGCATTACATTTTTCTCCTTGAGAAGCGATGTATGATCTACTGTTCAGTCGAGTTGAGAAAACCATAGTCATTTTTCAGATTCTTTTCTTAACAAGTCATGGAAAAATCTATGACACTGAGCAGACCACTGTTTAGGAATTTACAAAATTAACACGACAAACGTCAAGTTGATTGTTGTACATCTAGACTTAAAACCTTTTTTAATGAACTGGTGGTAATTTGTTAAAACATAATTTAAATCACTTTAATTTTATTTAAACGTCAGTATAATATGTTTTATTCCTAATGACCAGGTTATAAGAGGCTGGTTTATCAAGCTTGGATAGCAAGCTATTGTTAATAAAACACCAAGGATTTTAGTCCTTGTTTACTAACTTCTTGTGGCCGACGAAACTAGAATTCGATTGGCTAGTGAGCAGTAGCAACTACGTGTTTTCAGAATCAATTAAAGATGCCTAAACTAAGTACAACGATTCAATTAAAGTTTGTACTATCTTCTTCTTTATCGTGTGGTTAGTGCCTAACCTGGTGTCTGAGTTTTTATGTGCCAGTTTTTATGGCCAAGCGCCTCTGACTTGGCTTTACATGTCGTCATGCCGTCGAAAAATATCTCTCAGGCATACTGGTTCTAATTATTGGTTAAGGTTTTAAGGTTTGGTTGGTTGGCAAGGAATAATTATTGGTTTGTATAATAATATTGTACCGTTAGGAAGAATGTCTGTGAAAAGCCACCATTCTACAAAAAATATGCGAAGAAACTGAGATGCGATGTACAAAGGGTCCAAACACATCTTCTAATACGTCGTCACATCGTATAGTACGAATTGGCATAGTTTCCGAAGTAACTGTTTTAGTCGAATGTTTCTTTACGAATGAAGTTCATTTTATTTTACGGACGCGGTCTTATCTTAATCACTGCAATAACTCAGATTTTCTGACATTATGTAAACAGCACTAGCATGTTTCAAACCAGGACAGCATACCGAGCTTCTAGCTAACTGTTCTGGCCTGAAAAACTAGCTTGGTGTTTCCTGGGTTTGCCCAGGAAACACGAGGCTAGTTTTTCAGGCTGAATGACACACATGAATGCCCTTTATTGACTGGGCATTCATGTGTATCATTCACTTTCGGTAAAGCACTGAACCAGATTCTATAGTGAACGAAGCAAACAAAAATGGACTTTAAGGTGACGAACGTATTTTTAATGTGTCTGTACACCCGGTGCTTGTTACCTACTTACTCGGGCTACGAGTCTACGACATTATTTATTGTCTGTACGGTAGAAAACGTTTAGTGTACTACCTGTTCCTTTTGCTATTTATTCCCTTAACTGAACGAGAGCCATGGGCGTTGGGCAGAGCAGTGGATACAGGCCAAAACGCTTCAATTTTTAAATATTTCTTAAAAATAATACAAAAAACATTTAAAAAATTATTTATATGTGTGTATTATTATTTCCTTTCTATATAAATTAACTATTATTTCCTTTATTCATAATTTCTCTTATTTTATACATTTTTAAATATTTCAAAAAACAAAAGTAAACAAAACATTTAAAAATATAAAAAAAATAGATGGCCCATCGACATCAGGAACAAAGTCCAGGTTGCCGGTGGTCAGGGCTCCAGAGAGAGGAACCGCCTCACTATGCGTGCCGTGTCCAGCCCACGTAGCATGAGCAACGTGGAAACGGGTTTTGACGGCGGAAGAATCGACAAAATGACCGATTGTAGAAAGATTTCTATCGTCCTAAGCATGGCGATGTTAGACATGTGGAAAAGAAAAGTTTCTATTCTTCTGTCAACAAAAGTCGACAACGGCGAGCATGGCGACAATTTCTTCTCTACTTTTGGCACTTGGGTGTAGAAACGTTTCTTCTCAACCAATGTCAAATAGTCCACATCACATCGGACCTAGAAAAGATTATTGTTATAACTCTTATTTGTGTTTGTGAGCCACTTTGGTTTTAAAAACGTGTCGGGGTCCTACTGTCGCTATCTTCTCAGTATTTATGCCGAGAAGAAAGAAAGGCCAAAAGGCCAAACCGGGGCTTTTGATCTCCCTGAAAACGAGTTCCTCGAAAATTATAAGATAAGTAAAGAGATGGTGCAATATTTGAATAGGGAGCTGAGCCAGGATCTGTCTCCTAGCACATCACAGGGTCTGCCTGTTCTCGTTAAAGTAAGTTCAATTCAGGTTAGGTACGCCTTCCAACTACCTTGTAAAAATAATAGGCAACCTTATTAGTGGATTAAACATTATCATTCTCTTGCCCTTATCCCAATTCATTTAGGGTCAGTGCAGCATGTCTTCTTCTTCCAAATCACTAGCTACTTATCCGTTGCTAAGGAAAGAATTCCTATGTCTTTGTCTTCGTGAAAACTCGAGTCTACGGCTCGCCGCATGCTCGGGCATAAGACATGTCGAGTTGTATAGAAAGAGTTTTGTCGATTCTTGAAGAATAGAGATAGATAAACGCCATGCTACGGGGGCAGGAGTGCTGCTTTTTGAATCAAGCCCTTGACCCAGCCGCGTAATGAGCGCCTCCTAAAGTGTTGGTCGAGGCTCTCTGCTATTAGTCCGTTAATCGTAACGACTATCGAAACAATGATTGCAGAGTCCACATCCCACATGTCGACAACCTCGTGTGCTAAATCAAGATACTTGATTTTATTATCATTATCATCTGCTTTTAAGAGATTCTCGTCATGAGGGACAGTGATGTCAACAATCATTGCACGGCGCTCTCGGCGATCTATCACCACAATATCAGGTTTATTTGCTAAAATAGTCCTGTCTTTGATGATAGATCGATCCCAATACAATGTGGCATGACCGTTCTTGAGAACTGGGTCGGGCACGTACTTATAGTATGGTACTTCAGAACCCACAAGGTTGTATTGCAAGGCAAGTTTGCTGGTGAATAATCCTAGCTACTAGATTGTGTCTGTACTCACCGTTAGCAAGACGAGAACAACCGGAAACAATATGTCGGATCGATTCACCGGGACGGTGGCATGCCCGACAGATGTCCACCGTACCGTCATTGACAATGTATTTCCGATAATTGTTCGTCATGATAACTTCATCCATAATCACACAGACGAAACCTTCAGTTTCCCCAAAGAGGTCACCGAATCGTAGCCAGGATACGGACGACAAGAGGTCTACATCGGGCCCATGCAGGGCCCGAAAAAACCATCCGTGTAGCTCCTTGCTCTGCCATACCTCCCTTCGGTTATTAGTATCCAATACCACAGGTTTGCGCCAGATCTCATTAGCCAAGGACAGTGGGGTGAGGCCCTTGTCTACTGATACCACATCTCGGTGCATCTCCACGTCGGTTTCGAGAAAGTGTTTCCTAAGACTGCATACCTCGCGGTTGTGCAAGTTCTTAGCATTTAAGAAGCCACGACCTCCACACTTCCGCGGGATATACAGTCTCATCACCGATGACCGTGGGTGATGCATCCAGTTGCGGTTTGCGGTCAGTAATGTGCGGACTTTCCTATCCAGGGCGTCAAGTTCCGTCTGAGTCCATTTGAGTATGCCGTAAGAATACATCAATACCGGCATGACCCAACCATTAAAGGCGCGCACCTTGATTCCGCCTGATAAAAGACTGTTTAACACTTTATTCAGGCGGCCAAAGAAGCGCTCCTTCATTGATTGTTTCATGTCGACAGCATTAATGCCTAATGCTTCCGACATACCCAAATACTTGTAGGTCTCGGTTGAGGAGAGGGATCTAAGGTGTATGGAATCCGAGAGTTGAGTTCCTACGGATTCCATAATCTCCCCTCGCTTTACATGCATGACCGCACATTTGTCCACACCAAATTCCATCCTGCTGGCGCTATTAAAAGTTTCAGTCACTTTTAGTAGCTCCATCAGTTGCAAATTGCTGGGAGCAGATATTTTAAAGTCATCCATGTAAAGGAGGTGAGATATAACCTGACCACCTCTCCTCAACCGGTAGCCTAGACCTGAATCCTCCAGCAGTGTGCTCAGAGGATTCAAGGCCAGGAAAAACTAAAGCGGACTCAAACTGTCGCCCTGAAATATTCCTCGCTCAATCCTGATCGGTTCATCGTTCCCAAGAACCTGCCGACATCCTGGATAGAGAAGGACCGTCCTCCACTGCCCCATACACGACTTCAAGAAGGCGCGAAGATTTGCATCTATTTTGTACAACTCCAGCACCCTCATGAGCCATGTATGTGGCACCGAGTCATAGGCCTTCTTGTAATCTATCCAACACGTCGACAGATCCTCCGGGATCGACGAACCTGTTGGCTTATGGCCATGTCGATAAGGAGCAGCTTCTTAGTGCCGCGGGACCCATTCCTACATACATTCTGAGAGACAGACATAATTGAATTGCTATCTATATGACGAACAATTTTTGCTCTCAGGGTGGATGTAAGAACTTTATAGACCGTCGGTAAACACGTAATTGGTCTATAGTTCTTAGGTTCCGCAGTACTTCCCGATTTATGGAGCAGGTGGGTAACTCCTGTTGTAATGAATGGTGGTAGCGACCCAGTCTCTAAGGATGACTGGAATTGTGAGGCTAAGCAAGTGTGTGACCTTTGTAGCCATTTAATCCAAAAATTGTGCAGTCCGTCCGGCCCCGGAGATTTCCAGTTAGGTAACGGACGGACTGCACAGGCCACGTCCAGTGGACTAATAGAAATGGCTTCTATTTCCGGAATTGAGTCACACGCTCGCTCAACAACACGCATCCAATCACCCTCAGTGTGGCCGACGGGCACCGACCAAATACTTCGCCAAAAAGCATTCATGGCGTCGTTATCCGGCAGATGCGCGTCAGTCACTCCTTGAATGGTAACGGGCCGCTCCCATGTTCTGTATACCCACCTTTCGTCACTCTGGAACATGCGGTTCTGAGTGTATGGATCCACTCTTCGCCTATACCGACGGATACGGTTAGCCCATGCATAAACTTTCTGCTTCAGGAAGTCGATGCGCTCTGTGACTCGTGACATGTATTCTCGGGGATTGATATCAGTTCCCGAGAATGCCCACCTCACAAAGCGCATCACCCTTGGGCGTGTATTGCCCTCCCTGAAGCAGATGAGCTTTCCGATGAGTGCCCTGGCCTCATTAATACGACGCTCAATCCTGCATTGCCAGGCTGGTACGGCAGATTTTGGTCGTGTAGGACTGTTAGTGTTTGGAAATTTGACATTGGCTACACGACATGCCGCAACAGCCGTGCAATATAAGATTGAGTGTGCATCGCAAAGGTTTGTGCTGCTTTCAATAAAATTTGGTAACAGCGCATCCAGGGCACACACCAGTGCTCTATTCTTTTTATTCATGGGCAAACGTGGTAATCGTGGTCTAAGATCTGGTGACATGACCCGATACTCACGAATCGCACCCTCCAGAGCGCTCCTTAATTCCACATTGCACAGGTTATCTGCAGATATAGTCCTGTCATCCTCTTCCTCAGCATGTTGATTTGCCCGCAGTGGTAGTACAGCAGGCACATGTGTAACGTTCTGGGATGGGAGAGGGTTGCTGGCTGGGCTAATCTGCATTTCCGAGCGCAGCCGATCAAGTGTAGCATCATCCAACCTATGATTATTTTGAATGACGCGCACCTGATCCGACAATCGTTGAGCAGAGACATTGACGGCAGGTTCAAGAGCCTGAAACAGAGAGAGCATCCGACATCGGTACGCAGTAAGGTCAATTCCTCCCTCTGTAGCCCCATAATATGCGCGCATCACATTTTCGTTCATGGACTGCGTCCATCGAATGCGCGACACTTTTCCACCGGCAGTGGGGACCCTGTTCGGGGCCTGTTTGCCTCGAGGTCGCAAGCCCGCTGGCGGCCGTCTTCTTCCTTGTCGTCGTGGTGGAAACGGAGACGACGGCGGGAAAAAAAAAAAAAAAAAAAGTGGTCCTATCCATTGTGAAATTTTGCCGCGGCCTAAAAGCGTCGCCCGGGGCGGCTTGTACCAGTATTTTATGCAGCAGCTGCCTACATTACCTCCTCAACCCAGTTACAGGGTGTCACGATAATCCATCCATGGTAACAAGGGTTTTTCAACTTTAGGACTTCTGACCACCCGTTAGGACTACCAAAGATCTACGAAAGTTACATAGGACCCACGGCTTAATGTGCTTTCCGAAACACTGAAAAATATGTAATGAATGGTCACCCATCCACTGACCAAAAACGTAGCTTAACCTTCTATTGACCCCTTCTATTATTACGACACCCTTATCTCTTGTAAGGTTATACCAGACCATCATTAGATCACCATTAAAAATATATGAATAGAGCCCGTATGAATAGAGTTAACTGTGTGTTTAATTTCGCCAAAAGCTTTTATATCATATACCTACGTTGTATAATGTAATAAATTGATAGGTTTGATTAAAAAGAAAGTTCTACTTTTTAGAGCATTAAAAAAAACTTGTTTTTATAAACCTTTTCATACTGTTAATTTATTATTTGCTGATACTTATAGCACTGCGGTACATAAAAAATAACTAGTCCGCCATCTTTGGGGGCCGCCATATTGAATTTAGAATGATGTCACTTAGCTAACCATGCATTGTCATCCAAACTAAACGTGTATGAAAAATTTCAGCTCAATCGGTTGGTGATAAGTGTTTTAGAATTCAGCGGCAAGATTTGACCTAAACAAACATACATATTATTACATATACAACATTAATTTTAGTATATGCGAAACCTGAAACACATAATTTCAAAACTGTATCATGTTAAATCACAAAGTTATAAACTTGTTCTGTAACCTGGTTGTCCGCACTGTAACGTGGCCACCGCGCGGTGCAGCCGCGCGCGCGCCTCCAGCGTCGTCTTGAGCTCATTGATAATAATAATTTGGCAGTAGGTACCTAAATGATTGCTATAGGTACTTAGTGTCGCTCGGTGTTCAACTTGTAACCTTTTTTAAAAATATTTTTGGACCAACATGCAACATGGTTTAAAAATTATTGGAATCGATTCAGTTGCTTATTCTGAACAAACTGTATTCAGGTTTCGCATATACTAAAAATAATGTTGTATAAACGTTGCAAGTTAAATAAAAGTCGTAAAAAAACCCGTAGGAACCCCGAAGACGTATAAAATGATATACCGATAGGCTTCATTAAGGATAAAATTAAAACAGGTAAAAAGATTATATTTCAAGATGTTACGGGCTTTGATGTTGCAGTGGGTTGAGAAACTAATTAGTTTTGTTTGAAAGCAACCTCATAATTGTCATATAGTCTTGATTAAGTGTGCTATGAATCCTTATATTGAGAACAGTGCAAGCATTTCAGAGAAACCTTTTATCAAGCTTATTATTATAACTTAATTTTATAAAGAACATTTTATCCTATACAATATTATGAGCGCTCTCTGCCTCGTTGTTGCGCTGCTAAGAATGAGGTTCTGGGTTGAACTTTAGGTTAAGTCAGATAGTATTGCCTGAAGTACACAAATAGCGAAAATACATTTATAATGCGGGACAAAAATAAATTAACAATTCTATCTATATCGTGCTAGGAATACAGACCCAATGTTTTGCTTTGTCCAATATTCTGAGGAAGATGTGGGAGAATTTATCCAGACATTTTAGCATATTTTTAGCGTAAATGGAATATACGCGTGTTGTTGTGAATGTAACATAGAGCCAGCAATAAAATGTACCAAATATATTTGAAAATCCACGAAAATACTAAAATACCTGTTGCGATGTTTCCAATGACCAATGGGCATTATAATTATGTCTAGCTTCCTCGGGCCCGAAAGAATCTGTAAATACGTGAAAGAAGCTTTATTGCGCCCAGCCTTTTATAAAATACATGTGGTACTGGTTGCAACCACAGTCCACGATGTTTTCTTTGACTTGTTTTGTATTGGAAATAATTGAAGAGGAGGGATTTTCAGCAAGCACTTTCATTACGAAAACTTTATAGTTAAAACTATATTTTAAAAGTTCCAGATGGGAGTCCATCGGGCAGGAGGTCACTGTCAAAAAAAAATCACCACGGATGATCAGCAATGCTGATTTTCATCTCATCGTTGGGGACTGACCCAAAACGCCTAATACAAAATTCTCTGACGAATATATTGCACATTTTCGTTAAATCAGTAAAATAGAATATTGTCATTTTTTTAAAGAATTCAGCCAGGCAACAAAATGAACATTCGATTTTGTTGACCGGCTGATGCCCAATCACGCTGATATGTTTAACACGTATTATGTTCTAGTCCTAACCTAACCTAACCTAACCCAGGAACCCAAGGTCCGCAGTCGGGCTAGACTAGATTAGACCATCGAAGCAGCCAGAGGTTAATCATTTTTATTATATCTACACTAATATTATAAAGCTGAAGAGTTTGTTGTGTTGAACGCACTAATCTCAGGAACTACCGGTTTGAATTGAAAAACTATTTTAGTGTTGGATAGTCCATTTATCGAGGAAGGCTGTATAACATCACGCTACAATCAATAGCAGCGGAGCATTAATGAAAAATGTTGCAAAATCGAGGAAAATTGTATTTTTATAATAATTTCACGTAGAAGGAAGTCGCGGGCAACAGCTAGTTTTATCATATAACCTAATTAATTTAACGACGTTGAGTCTACATGTTTCAACACTGCAACAAATGTTTGCAAACAAGTAATAGTTAGCAAGTTCTCTTTCATAAATCTCTTCGGAAACTTCGGATAGTGTTAACCTACTTTCGTTGTAGAGGTGAGTTTCCGAGGCAAGACTGTAAGGTCTAAGCGCACGGGCTGCGGGACTATTCGAAAGAGATACCGCGGCCCTGGAACACAAAGGGCCAAGAAGGAAGATGGATGGGTTTTAGTCAGTACAAGTCTGTCAGTCCGCTCCGCCCAGAGCAGGGGGGATCATTTGATGATTTCCCATGCGAAAAAAAAGGTCTAAATGCACCACCACGAACTGATCAGTCATCATTTATCATTTCCTGACCAATTTTCTCCACAGTGCAGTGACAGATAAGGCGATTCTCTCCCTGCACCGTGCTCCGTCGTGTAGCGAGGAAAATTCATTGTATTTGCGTCGGCACGCGTCGGAGTACAATGAATTTTACGCGCTACGCGACGAACCGCGGTCCAGGGTGAGAATCGCCTAAGACTTTAAAAGTCAGCTAGTAGATTGACCGGTGTCGTATCTGTACTAAGTGTATTGTAGCTTTAAAATCGGTGAATTCGTGTACTCCAATAATTTATACAAATAAGTGAGGAAGTGAATGATGATAATGGTGATATCCGATTGTTTCCGCCATACTGATTGACAGGCCGTGAAGCAAGCTGCCTCCATTGTTTCAGTCGTATTGACTGACAGCCCGAGTTAGCACCTCCCTTAGTTGTTAGCGTGATAATATGAAGAATCGGGCCGCGTGATGTCTCGCGGAGCCGCAACCGGCCGCGCGTCCATTCCAAGTCTTTAAAACGAGACCATGCATTTCCTAATGGAGATAAAGCATAAAAAGGCTTGACAGTGAAACTGCGCTGCCGACCGCTGTAACTTCGGTGTGAATTGACCCTTAATTGTTGCCGCTTTTAAGGAATCATTAATATAGTCCCCTGGCGTTGCATTAGAACGTCAGACTCGTAACAAAATCGAGGTACAAAGCAAAAGCTTGACGTCATCTTCCTGCGGTGTAAATAACTCAAACATTTTACCCGGCTGGGGAATAATGAATGACCAAACCAAAGACAATGGTCGTAAGAGCACCGTATGAGGTAATCCTTTGTGGCGCTTGGGATTCTATTCACGGTATTTACCTAAGTTTAGACAAAAGCCGGACGAGTAAACATCTTCTAACATAATGCTAACCAGGTACTATAGTTCAACGACCGAAAGAACCATGACACGTGTCGTCTGTAATCTAGAAAGTTAAAGTCAATGGACAATTTGCTTGGAGTCGTGTTAATGACCAGTTCACTGAAAATTTGTAAACTTACTTACTAGTACCAAGTTTACAAGTAAATGAGTGACGTCATTGACTCTGGCCGTCTGGCTTCAGTTCATTCGAAGTTAGAGACAAGGGGAGTACCGATATGAACAAGCACAACTGAACAGCATGTTTGTCAGATGGAGAGGCAACGCCCTTTGAAGAATGTTCGCATTCACATCTTACTCTCAGTCTGCCTCTCTTCGCTTTGCTGCAATGACTGCGCGTTGGTTATGAGCCCACAACGAATATTTTTTCGGCATCTAGTGATGCAAGGATCTTTCGGCGCTGAAATGTTGTAGACAGACGCTCTTGGTGTGCTGTTATGATATTCTTTTGAGAGATGTATTAGTAAAACAAAATAGTGGTTGCTTTTTAAAGTAAAAGGAACGCTAGAACGCTGATTGTAGCGTTCTCTTACCGTCCCTATGAAAAGTTACTTATTGGCGTCGAAGGATTAGTAAATATCTGCTCGCTTGCACTGTCTCTTATCTCCGGCCTCTCACTCTGACAGTTATCGACCATGTCAAACGCACACGGCACATGTATCTAACCGAGATGACAGCTGTTATCGATAACAGCTGCCACTGCAGTGATGTTTGCTTTACCTCTATACACAAGGTATTTAGGCGAGGAGCTCATGTCCAAATAATAACAGTCGCACGGGTCGATCTTGGACGTTTACCTTCGTATACCCGCGCCAAATGAGAAGGCCAAAAATTTTATGAGCTTGTACCCCAGAATGTACATTTTATCTTCTTCTATATGTATAAAATGGTAAACTGACTGACTGACTGAATGGGTGATATATCAACACACATCCCAAACCGCTGGTTCTAGAGACATGAAACTTGGAGGGTGAGTTCTTTGTGAAGAGTAAGTATCTACTAAGAAAGGATTTTTGGGAATTCCACCCCTAAAGGGGTAAAACAGGGGATGGAAGTTTATATGAAAGTCCATCAGTTTTGAAGTTAGGATCTCCAAATTTTGTGTTTAGGCTGACGATTGAAAACTAATTTATACTTGTCCCAGCGTTTTTGATCATTCTACTCGAAGGGTTAAAAAGAGGGTTAACTATGTTTGTTCGTTTGGGATATTTTTCCACATACACGCGGGCGAAGCCGCGGGCAAAAGCTAATAAAATATAAAATCTATGTCATTAAATAATAAATATCTACTATAAACAAATAAAAACGGTACATATTGCTCAGCAGTAATAGACAAAATTTAAAAGGTTATAAAAAGTTGCTTTGGCTAATAAGGCAAAGGAAATTCTTGGAATTTGCACTGAGATAATGCGCCTTCGCACAAGGCCATAATAGTGAACGAATTTTTTACCAAAAACTCAACAAATACCATCGACCAACCACCTTATTCTCCACATATGGCTCCAGACGACTTCTTTCTTTTTCCTAAACTCAAATGGCCACATCGTGGCACCCGTTTTCATTTGATAGAAGACATAAAGTAAAATCCGCGGCGAGAACTGAACTCAATTCCGAAAAAAGCGTTTAAAAAATGTTTTGATGATTGGATTATTCGTTGGCGTAAGTAAACCGTTTCTGAAGGAGCACACTTTGAAAACGATAAAATGACTTTGGATGAATAACTAAGATTTTGTGTATTATTGATCGTTTCCCGGTACTTTCTTGACAGAGTTGTATTCTGACGACAACCCGCGTTTAGTAAATATCGTGATAAATAGCTACGAAGCCCGCTGGCGCGACGCTCGTGGCTTAATAGCCGCACGGGTCGATCTTCAGAGATAAGCAACGTTTGCCGGGTTCGGTTCGTGGTTAGGTGATCCTCTAGGGAGGGGTCGGAGGGGACGGAGGAATCCGTATATCGAAAAACACGTTAAGTAGTTGGTCACTGCTGTCATTATGCAGATCTTTGACAGTCATTATGGGTAATCAGAAGTCTGAAATCTAAGCCTTGGGAAGTTAGGTATGTAGGTAGTCGCTCAATGTAAAAAACTGGTATTCAGCTGCATCCGGTTATAAGCTGAACCCAACATGATTGTGTGTAGTAACCCTTTCGGATAAGTATTTACAAGAGTCAAATGTTATGTTTAGTCTTAATTCGAGTTTATAAAGAGCTTGTCGAAATGCCATGAATGCACGGCGTGTCAGTGGTGTAAAGAAATACCAATATAACAGGAAATTGCCGAGACATACCTAAACTAGACCAATGACTCCTCAATGCACGCCATCGGAAAACCATAATTATACCCTTCAAATATGAGGTTATATACTTAGGTCTCAGGGCGTGTACTCATAGTGCTAAATGCGACATAACACCAACAACAAAAAATAACTTAGTTCGTGGAAGGTGAATGAATAAACAAACATAAAGTAGGTTTAAAGAAAAACAATTTCTTTAAAACTCAGTTATTTATACTCGAAACCATATAAACGAGTGTTTGCAAAGTATTCGGTGAGCAATGTTAGCGAGAACAGAAATCCTGCAAATGTCAACTAATAAAGTAATAATAGAACCTGGGTGATTGTTTAGTATACAGGGTCTAACTATTCATACACGAAATATTTTCAGGGAATCATCTAACGGCTATAACAAAGCCATTTCAATGGTTTTTCTTTTTATCTGAGTATATTTTTTATAAAAAATAAATATATTAGTATTACTTGACCCACAAAATAAATACTAGCTCCTCATTTTTAAGCATCCATTACGCTACTTTACTACGTCGTCACCTATGTTTTACAAATAAATAATTCTGATTCTGATTCTGATTCTGTCGTATTTACCTACTGTTATTGTTAGAATATGGGAGTAAAGAATTTATGCAAAAAGTCTAAAAAAAAATTAGAATTATAATAATTTTGTATAAAAAAAACAGTCAGATATTTTTTTTTTTCGTTGCTACGGCGACTTTACGATTTATAGAAGTTACTCTTAAAATATTTCGTGAATGAAAAAATAGACCTTATATAGCTACGGATTTTAATGTTACAAGGTTTTTTTACTTCCCGATTACATCTCACTTTTTGTCAGCCACTGCGCCTGCGTAAAGGTAGGAAATTATACCACATACGACTGCAGGTGGCGTTTATTTAAACGTCTTGATAGCGGCTTAAAATAATATCAAATAATAGTTTCAACTTTTAGCACAGTAGAGATTTGAGCGTCAGCTACTGAATCCAAAAATGTAAATAAATATGTATAACAAGTAACATTTAATTATTGTATTATGTGCCTACATCATCATCATCTACCTAGCCTTTTCCCAACTATGTTGGGGTCGGCTTCCAGTCTAACCAGATGCAGCTGAATACCAGTATTTTACATGGAGCGACTGCCTATCTGACCTCCACAACCCAGTTAGTACTGGGTAATACGATACCCCTTGGTAAGACTGGTTGTCAGACTTTTTGGGCCACTGACTACCTATAACGACTGTTAAAGATCTACAAATGACACCCGGGACCAACGGCTTAACGTTCTTTCCGAGGCACGGAGGGAACTCGGTTTGTAATGGGTGATCACCCATCCACAGACCAACCTAGGCAAGAGCCTAAAAACCTAAATATCCATCCGAGCGGCTGTTATTACTTAGCCACGAGCTACATATATTTATATATATATATATATATATATTTATTTATTTGTAATCTACTTTTTAATTTCCTTTGTTTTGATATATCCTAATCGATAGGTTTGGTTGAAAAAAAAATATTAACGACTTTACAATTTAGCGCCCAAAAATCCGCCATTTTTTTTTTCTCATAACACATAGTCTAAGGACGCTTGGGTTTTTGGAATCTAATGATAATCTAACGTAATCGTCGAAATCCATCCATCCATTTGGAACATACGAGGTAATAAAGAAATTTACAAAGAAACAAACAAACAAAGGAACATACAAAGAAACAATAAATTGGTTAATCATGCTACCGAATGACTTTACGGCCTGACAAAAATAGTCAGACATATGAAAATCATTTATTCGATAAGATGATGAGGTGTCAATCGATAACTTTGGGTACAGACTACCAAATATCGTTACATCCGGACCGAATTCGGTTGTTTAACGATCGAGACTTCTTCTCGAGACTGCAGGCCCTGGTATAACTAATTAAGTATGCTTCTAAGTGTTATATAGTTATAATTGGTTTGAGGTCATTTTTAGTTGCTCAAACAATGTAAGAAATCGCCAGCAACACACTATCTAGAAAAATCTAGGTTTAAAACAAAACAATTTAAACAAAAAAAAAATGATAGAAATTCGTTCGATGGGTATATGTATTCAGAGAAAAATTGTTTTTTCTTCATTTTACCCAGTTTTTGCTACAGCGGCCAGGTATTCATAGTAAATTTTTTTTTCTTCATTTTATTCAGTATTTGCTACAGCGGCCAGTGCAGCCAGTCTATCCATCATAAAAAAGTAAGTCGGTGTTTCATTTGCTTCGAAATTTAGGTACGGCAAAAATTTTCGGAAAAAAGTTTCTGTTCTTAAACCTCAGTTGTTCCCATACAGTTTTTCATTCGTATAAGGGATAAGATTGATTGGCATCAATTTTGTTTTGTAAGAATTAGTCTTTTTCTTGCAGTCTTTTCATTTCATCAAATATCTGTTAATAAAGATCGAAATATCTCAAAAAGTTATAGCTAGTCTCCTAAGACCGTTTTCCTGTAATTATCACGGTTAAGTTAGCTGACTTCAATGCCCCATCTCAACATTCAATCCTGTATAACCCACTCAATAATAATTTAGTTCCAGAATTAAACTACAAATTGGAAGCGACTCAATTTTTAAATTTACAACGTACCTCGCCATAAAATAATTTCTTGTTAATTAAAATGAGAGCAACTCCTAAAATGCGAACTAAAAAGTTTTAATAAACATTCCTCTTCCCTCGGCTTGGAATGGCTGCGGTCGATGTCAGGGGGCTACGGTAGGCGATAAAAATTGTCTCGGTCACTGAAATATTCACGTTTAAAACTTTAATATGAACTGAAACTCGGACCATATTAAGGTTTAATTATGTTTGTGCAGTTATTACTATAATTATGGGTGCAGTTTTAATATACAAGGTGTGTATGTCCCATAACCATAGGGTACCAATGAGTATCAAAGAATCAACTGACATATGAATATTTTTTGTTTTTTAATTTTTCATGCAAAATAATTCGACAAAGTCACAATTTAATGTAAAACACCCTAACGTGAAATATGACTACGTCACATTTTCTTACCTATAAATATGAATGATTAGATTGAATGAAAATGAATTACTCGTCTTTATCAATGAAACTTAGATACCTACAAATTAATGATGATTTATGATATGTTCGATACTACGCATTTTTAGACCACATACTTTGGGACTTTTTGTATTATTTTTTCTTTCAGAATATAACCCTAGAGTAATGGGACCTTTTTTTTTGTTTTTTTTTTTTCCGGATGGAAAATCATCAAATGACCCCACTCTGGGCGGAGCGGAAGGGAGAGCCTGAATTGTACTGACTAAAACCCATCCATGTGCCTTCTTTGCCCTTTGTGTTCCAGGGCCACGGTATCTCTTTCGAACAGTCCCGCAGTCCAATTCATAACCTATGTTGTGGTCAGCCATGGCAAGGCATGTCCAGGTGGGAGATTTTCGGCATTTGGAACAAATGGGTTGGATAAGGAAGCACAGTTTGCCACAGCTTCAGTCTGTGTAAATATAGCGGCCTCTATTTTATCAAAATCCACGTCTGTGCTTCTCGAGTTTAAGATTTACTACAAAACTTGCTGTTGATGACAGCAATGCAGCTGTGACGTACGGAAACTTACATCCTTAAATGCAAAGATTTAAATCGTTGCCGTTTCTGTTTCGTAAAAAATGACCTTTGAATAGGACTAGTTTTTAACTGTAAATCTAAGAATCTTCCTTTTTAATAAAAAAAATCCTTATCAACAATACTGATTGCACAGCAAAATAGTTACCAAAAAATATTATTATTTTAGCAACAATTTGAGTTCGTGTCGCATGGCTATTAATTGAAAAGCAGAGCTTTTTTATGAACACGTATTCAATAATAACTTAACACAATAAATTTTGTAATTCATTTTTGTTTAAACGAAGCTTATATTTTTTAAACACATATGGCGCATATTTATTTAAGCATAACCGAGTCGACGTAGCCCTGCTGTGCGGGGCTCCTATTTCTGTCTGCAGGGTTTATACTTTAAAAATAACTTAACACGAAGTGGATGATGGGGTCTTAGTTCGCTCACTTCACTCCCTCACTATACCCCGCCATCATCTGCGCACCTAACCAGTCCCAAGCTCGCTTCGCTCGCTTTTGCATTCTATGTTGTCGCGCATTAGATGAAAATAGATAATATAGTATTGATGCATATTTTCGGATAATTATCAGTACTAGTTTTGTTAAAGATTTGATTTGTTTGCATTACAATATTTTTTTTTGATGTAAAAATATTTAATTGATGTAAACAAATTGATGTGTGATAAGTACGTATTCTCTTACTCATACTGAAAATCGTATCTATCGTTCCATGCGGGACGTGTGAGCTTACGCTTTTGAAAAAAAGGTTACAACTAGAAGAAAGTCTTATAAAAATTGTTCTCATCATCGTCTGCCTAGCCTTTTCTCAACTATGTTGGGGTCGGCTTCCGGTCTAACCGGATGCAGCTGAATACCAGTATTTTACGGAGCGACGGTTTTATGGAGCGACTGCCTATCTGACCTCCACAACCCAGTTAGTACTGGGTAATACTATACCCCTTGGTAAGACTGGTTGTCAGACTCTTTGGGCCACTGACTACCTGTTACGACTGTCAAAGATCTACAGATGACAGCCAGGACCAACGGCTTAACGTGCTTTCCGAGGCACGGAGAAAACTCGGTATGTAATGGGCGGTCACTCATCCACAGACCAACCTAGGTAAGCACGGCTTAACCTAAAGATCGACCCGAGCGGCTGTTATTAAATTGTTCTATGGGGTCGAAAATTCTAAATCTGCAACAACGTAAAATTTTAACATTACAAAAATCCATTTTTCCAAAATCGATTATTGACGTACCTGCTCCAGAGCAGTATGACTGAAAGCATATCCAGTCACACCGCTCTGTAGCAGGTTCGTCTGTTCCGATTGCTCAGTCCATGAAGCTTCGAGTTTATATTGTAAGAGTTTGAATCACTATTGTCAAATATGCAGGTATTGTCGCTTGGATACTGAAAGGAATTCAGTCGACCGTCCACTGCTACGGACTTACATGGATCTTTGACATTTGAATGACATTAACAGACGGGCGTTTTTTTACATTTATGAAATTGTCTTTGAATATTGTATAGGAAAGAGATGATATGCGTTAGTTTCAATGGCAACGCGCTAAAAAATTCTTATTATTCTTCTTATGAGCATGGAGAGATTTCACACGGTTTATTTGTTTGCCAGCATTTTGGTTCATGCGTAGCATAGCCGTGGGCTGTTCTAGAGGGCTGCTTCAATTGTTACAAGTCAGTGCTTTGTTCTCAAGGTCTCGAGTTTGTAAGCACCTGTGCCCGGGGGTGTAGTTAAAACTTACTTTTTAAACTAACCTGCTCGTAAAAATTAATTTGCCTCTGGCATATTTTACTGGGTCACACAGTCTAATCCAGTGATTCCCAAAGTAGTCCTAGTGGACCCCCAGGGGTCTAAGGGGTTCACGAAAAAATCTTTTTTTGCAATAAATAAAACCGACTTCAAAAACACAGAAAACTGAAAAATAACTTTAGCTTCTGAAGTCGGTGACTTTTGTTTGTTTAATTCAGTTTTTTTGTCACCGACTTCAGAAGCTAAAGTTATTTTTCACTTTTCTGTTTTTGATGTCGGTTTTATTTTTTGCAAAAAAAAGATTTTTTATTTTTACATTTTTAGTGTATTTGTGTAGGATATTACAATCCTATACAAATATTTGCTATATATTTATTTTACATTGTTAACGATACATTTCATGGTAATAGGCTTATCCCTAATAAAATGGAAGTTAATATACCTAACTGTCGCAATGTGGGTGTACTGTACGCAACTGCATACCTCCTCAGAGCATACAGCCGTTACGTTATGTTATGATATTGTGAAAACAATACACATCCAAGCGAATGCAGCAATCGCGACAGATTTGCTGTCTACTATTAAAGAGTTCCATTGTATAACTCCGAAGATCAGATTCACCAAATTTAAACGTAGTCACCGCGGAATAATATTGTTCCAAATTAAAAAAAAAACATCGAAAACGGTTCACAATTGTCGAATATAAAATTTGGAGATTTGTCCTCGATTTCTCTAGGATCCCATCATTAAATCCTGACATGAAGACCATGGGACTACATGGAAAGTATACTGATTCAAACAATGCCCATAAAATTTTAGGGTGCCCTTAATTTTTCTGGGATTCCATCATCTGATCCTGACTTATACCTTCCATCATCAGCTCAGCAACAAGAGATAATAATTACCATGCACAAATTTCTGAATTGTGTTAGAGAGTATATGAAAAACATTGTATGCGCCTATAAAATATGAGGGTTGCCCTCGATTTCCCTAAGATTCCATCATCAGATTCTGATTTGGTGACAATGGGACTACCTCAGGAGTACAGGCTTTCGAATAAAATAAGAATTATGAAAATCGGTATACAATTGTCGGAGAAATCGGTGAACATAGGTACATTAAAAAAATACATACCGTCGAACATAGAAACTCCTTCTTTTTTTAAGTCGGTAAAAAAATGTCAAAGGAGTTTTGGTGAAAAATTAGTGAACCATTAACAATACATGCCATGGTAATAGGCTTATCTCCAATAAATGGAACTTAACATACTGTGACTGTTCGTAAATTACCCTAGGCTGATAAAATTTTCGTTTTTCCTAAATCATGCACATATTAGTATTAATGTCGGCTCCCCCCGAAGGAGGAGAGGCCGTGCCCCTCCGTCCGCACGGCCTTGTAAGACTCGACACCAAACTGGTCATCTTTCCACCGACTACTAAATTGAACTCCAGCCCTGTCCCGACTTTAGAAGCTAAGGGACAGGGAGGGGTACAAGGTGTAGTTAATTTTGGGAGGTCACAGTTAAGACATATACATGAATAATATCAAATCCTATAAAACTAAATCAGTAATAAAGTATGAAGCTAATAAGACAAGAGGGCGCAAAGATATATATATATATGATGAAAGGTTGGTGAGAGGAAACGTTACGCTTGCGCTTAAGAGATTTATTATTTTACAGTTACGTTAATTTGATGATTCCAAAATACTAGTTGCCGATTTGCAAACGCAAACGATTCCATGTTACAACATGGAACCGTTTTACAACGTTTGCTCGGCGTACGTGTACTGTTAGACCTAAGTGCATAGTCCTACTGAGAACATTGCTATGAACTCTAACAGG
The DNA here is from genome assembly GCA_963576755.1 of Noctua janthina. NCBI lineage: Eukaryota > Metazoa > Arthropoda > Insecta > Lepidoptera > Noctuidae > Noctua > Noctua janthina. Next base: position 12,107,412 of record OY755050.1, on the reverse strand, counting down.
CCACGTTCCCTAGGCTCCATCTACATATCTTTCCCAATCCTAAGGCAGTGGGTTGTGAGGCCACTGCCATTGAGGAAGACAGGTTTCTAGTTTTTCTACTTATACGCGTACTCACGTTAATAACACCCTTACGGCAGATTACCCCAATTACTATATTGTAACACAATAGTCACAAGCGTACCGTAGACTCAGTCTGTAGCAGAACATATTGCGATTGTTATTGGTGGACGCCGAAGTGGTTATTCCATCGTCACTTCACATTTCTTTACTCTGCCCCATGTCGTGGTTGCGTGTCTCGCTAAATAGTGTCGATTCAGTAATAGGCCTGTGGCAGCCGGGGTTAGTTTTAACGAGACACAGTCCCTAGCGTTCCTAAGAACGTAGCTATCCAATCAGTTTAGGATACTTGGTGAAGCCTACCCCCGCTCCCTGAAATATGCGCCAACAATCTCTACGCAATGTTTCTGAGCTAGACCTTTACAGGAAGCAGTATTCATCAGCAACGTTTGGTTGATTTGTACCACAAGTACAAGTCGGCATTATATCACTGAGCAGTATAATTTGTCTTAATAAATCCGAGAATATTGCGGTGTTGCCGTCACCACTGAACAATATATTTTATCTTAATTGGAATGTGAATATTACGGTTCTGCCTTTCATTTGTCAGGTAAAAGTCAACATTCGTCAATAGTCGGGTGTGTTGGTGTATAGTGTGTTTGTCGTATGCATGAAATGTGTGTATAGTGTTGCGAAAGGCGGTCTCCGTTCCTATAACCAAACGCAGATGAAGAATATGTGCCAAGGTTAGGAGTTATTAGGACACACAACACAGGACATAATAATATACATTATGATGATGAAGCGGCTCTGCCGTCATGCTGAAATAAATAATTATTAACATCGCTGCGTTTCCGCCAAACCGCTACTTCTAAAATACTATACAAATCTTTCTACGTGAATTATATTATAAAAGGTCCGCAACTATTGACACACTGTTGTTCCTACACATTGAAAGTAAATTAAAGGTAACACTTACCAAGTAGGTCCTTGAAGCGAACTAAACTACAGCCTTACTTACAATATGCTGCACCGATTACCAGCCTCGCCGCTGCTGAAGTCCCCTTCCTTTTCTGTCTTCTTTCTCGTCTCGAACTCCCTCACTGATTCCTCAGACCCTTGCGTCCGACCTCTCAAACCGTTCAAGCTCAACTCCACGTGTCGACACTTCCGCGACTTAAAACCAACGGCCTCGAATCCACCCAGCTTTCTCCGGCCCAGCCTCCAAAAGCCACCACGCTTGGGTCGCCTTTTCAGAATCCGTTTCTTTTTTTGTGCAAACGTCTCAATTGTATTAAGTGAGCTTCGAACGCCTAAGAGCGGCGTAAATTGCAACCACATGTCGCACTAGCATTCAGAACTACGTATTGAAATTAGATATTTTTTTATATTTGGCCTGTCAGTCCCTAGTCCCTTTACCATTAAGTAAAGAATTTATGCGTTTCTAAGTGTGCAATATTGTTTTACAATTCAAGGAAGAAAGCTCACTAAATCTTTATTAATTACGGTCACTTGCCAGCCTGTCAAGCCATAAAATAGAAGTTTAATGTGTTTATAAGTGGCCCAGACCGTGGGATGATTTTAAATAAAAATCAATACTAAAATATCTACTTAATAATTAGGAGTACGTGACAGACAGTCACAATACCTAACTGTTGAAATGGGGGTGTACTATAGACTGTACACATCTCAGAGCATTCAGGCGTAATGTTATGTTATGATTTTGTGTAAACAATGAATATCCAAGCGATTGCAGCCATCGCGACAGATTTGCTGTCAATTATTGAAGAGTTCCATTGTTAATCTCCGAAGATCAGCGTCAGATCTTCACCAAATAAAAAATGGGACCACTGCAGAATAATATTCTTCCAAACAAAAAAAGAATCATCAAAATCCTCCTCTTTTTGGAAGTCGGTTGTAGTAGCAGGTCCACCGATGCCGGAAAATTTTGAAAGTGATCCAAGAGAAAAAAAAAGTTTGGGAACCTCTAACCTATCCTAAATACTCTCGCTTGAATCTTTAAACAGATCTCTATTAGAAATTACAACGTTTTATTTATCTCAGTTCAATCATTGGTTCCATCATTATAAAACTTAAACATAGTTACTCCCTTTTACATCTCTTTGAAGGTTTCCATCAATAATTTCAAACCTTACATTTTATGCTCAGTAAATTATAATTACCTTACTAGAATAGTATTTCTATATTTTGACGTTGTTGTCAAAGCAGATTAGATGGAAAACGACTTTGAATACTATGAAGCCTGTCACTTTATTGAGTCAAATTTGCTGACATGAACAAAAAACAAAAAATCTGTTAAGGTCTGTTAGAACAGGTATTTAGTCATACACAATTTGCGGCTTCAGGCAAAGACAATCGCATAGAAAATATTACATTGAAGTAACTATCAGTGTAAAGGTATTGAAGTCATCAATAATAGGCTGACAAACCTACTATTTGTCGACGACATAGTTCTTTTTGCCCTCACAGCCCAGGAACTACAAACCATGCTCCAAGAAATAAGCACGGCTAGGTATTTGGTGGAACTTGCGAAAAATCGGTCTAGAACCCAGTTAATGACCAACAGCACTAAGCGTAAGGTCGAGGTAGATGCCCAAGAAATTCATTATGTCGATGAGTATAATTATCTCCTTGGGTCAGTTAGTATCTTTCGAAAACAGGCAAGAAAGAGAAATCGATTGCAGAGTCGAAAACGCCTGGAATGCATGAAGACGCTAATGAAGGGTGATTCACTGATAAACTCATTAACATGTTATCCTGTCCGTCCTAACCTACGGTCCTCAGACCTGGTGGCTCACCAAGTCGCAGAAGTTCCGCCTTGGGGTCTGCCAAACGGCCATGGAACGCAACATTCTGGGCGTTAAAAGACAAGACCGAGTTCGTACCACCATGCTGCTTCGTCGGCAAGAAGGCTGCCAGGTCGAAATGGGATTGGACGGATCACCGGCCCCGAAAGAAGTTGCGAGACGACCTGGATGCCATGCCATGAGGGTTGGTTCGAGGTGTCGCGGGACTAGAGGTCATGGAAAGACTTTGGGGAGGCCTTTGCCCAGAAGTGGGACAGAATGGGATAGAGTAAAGAAATCTGTGTCCTGTGTCCGCAGCCAGTCCGCAATTTGTCCGTATCGGTTTGATTAAACTTTTAAATTATTATTATTATTTATTTATTGACACACCAACGACTTATTCACTAAATCATTACATTAAATATTTTCTAATTCAACAGCTTTGCGGTGAATTCGTCACTTATAGGTGTGCACAGCACTTGTATAATAAAATAAGAAATAAAAATTGAAATGAAAATATATGAAAATAACAAAATTAAAATTATAAAGTTTACATTGGATTTAAAACGTAAAGTAGTTTTTAAATTAAAAATTAAAATACAGTACAATTCCAAAATTTTAAAAAACAGCATTTAAATTGGAATAGAATAACAATTATTAATTAAAACTTTAAAAATAACAAATATATTAGGGCGTAATTATTACATTATTTATAATAACATTTTAAAAGAATAGGATAGATTAAAATTTGAGTTAAAAAATTAAATTAAATTAAATTGTACAATATTAAATACATTAAATGGAGTCACGCAAATACACAAATCAACATTTTGTTAAAGAAATAAACCAACAAATCGATCAAGAACTGAGGACGTATCTTCTGAATTCACTTAGACTGTTCGAAAATATGTCCAAGTTGTTTGTACGCGTGCTCAGCTTATTGTAGCTAGACAAAAATCGGTATAGAGAAGCTGAACGACCAAGATTAGTTCTATTTTTAGGCATTTGAAAAGTTTCTGTTTTGAAATTGCATCTGTATGAGGTACGGCGGGACACATTAAGACCGATCTCCGAGACCAACTCCGGTACATTCGCCAAATTGTGAAGGGTCTTATAAAAGAAAATTAAATCTGAGCAACTTCTTCGTTGCTCCAAAGAGCTCATCTTGAAATGACAGAGCCTTTGAGGATAATCAGCTTCGCGATCACAAGTCTGTGATCTGTAGCGGAGGTATCTCGTAAACTTTTTTTGGATGCACTCTATTCTGTCGATGTGGACACGATACGCGGGATTCCATACAGGAGATGCATATTCCAGTATACTCCTCACCAGAGAGCTATAGAGAACCTTAAGGGTGCCGGTTGACCGGAATTCCTTGCAAGTTCTTTTTACAAATCCCGACATTTTGCTTGCTTTGGCGACAATAGTGTCAATGTGATTTATAAAGGATAGTTGACTATCAAGTTGGACTCCCAAATCACGAATGGTATCGACTTTCTGAAGAGTTATGCCGTTTAGGTGATATGCTGAAGGCTGAATCAACTTTTTCCGTGTAAATGTTATATGATAACACTTTACGGCATTGAGAGTCATCATGTTACTATGACACCACTCATGAATTGCGTCCAAGTCCTTCTGAAGCAATGCAATGTCGGTGCTTGATTCAATTTCCTTGTATAGTTTTAGATCATCCGCAAACATAGAGCATTTTGAATTTTTAATGGAGTGTATGATGTCGTTCACAAATACCAGGAAAAGAATAGGACCAAGATGCGATCCCTGTGGCACCCCAGATGTTGAGTAATAAAGTGGCGACTGATAACCCTTTATAATAACTCTCTGTTGTCGTTCCGTGAGATATGACTCAAACCAGCGCAGCAAATGACCATGCATACCATAGATCGCAAGTTTTTGAAGTAGAAGCACATGATTTACTTTGTCGAACGCGCTACTGAAGTCAGTGTAGATTGAGTCCACTTGCACACCGGAGTCTACGGATCTGCTTATATCATTAATGTAGTGAACTAAGTTGGTGGTAGTGGATTTATTGGTACAGAAACCGTGCTGTTGCGTAGCCAATTGAGTTTTAATGAGCGAAGTTAATACAGGACAAACTAATGATTCGAACAGTTTCGAGAAAATTGAAAGAAGAGATATAGGCCGATAATTTTTAACATTATTAGGCTCCCCTTTTTTAAATATTGGAACAACGTGTGCGATTTTCCACTGCGTGGGAAACTTAGAAGACATAAGGGACTTATTAAAGATAAGTTTGAGCGGTAATGATAAATATTTGGCACATTGCTTTAAGAAATGCGGCGGTAGGCCGTCAGGCCCTGGACCTTTGCAGATATTTAGTTTTTTTAGTTCTTTGAGTACGTCTCGCTCTGTGAAATAATGACTTCCTAGCGCAAGCTGAGGATACTCTTTTGACTTTGTTTGTACCGCGACTGTACCAGCTAGAGATGCAAAAGTGGCAGAAAAGTGTGAGGCAAACAGTTTACTCACTTCTTCCCCAGAAGTTGCCACCTTCCCGCTAGAATACATCTCAGATGGAATGTCATTAGACTTGGCTTTTTTGGCCTTTACGAATGACCAAAATGCCCTCGGATTCAGTCTGATGTTATCTTCAGTATTATTGATGTATGTGCTGTAGCACTTTTTGATCATGTTTTTAGAACGTTCCTCCAATATACGGTATTCATATTTGTCCCTGGGATTTTTGTATTTCTTAAAACGAATTCTCAATTTTTCCTTTTCGTTGAGGAGTCTGATCAAACATTTCGAAAACCAGATAGGAAATTTGTTATTGCGTCTATTATGTCTAGGAACACATTCATCTACTATTCGATTCAGTTGTGCGTACAACGTGTCTACCATTAAGTCCACATCCGCCAGATCCGAAAACAAACTCGCCCAATCGATGCCCCTCAACCTCTCATTTACGAGTGCATAGTTGGCTTTCAAGAAGTTATATTTGAGAGAACTCTTACTTTTTAATATTGCGGGTGAAATATTCTTGATGGTGATGTCAAGAGGAGGGTGATGAACATCGACCAGCGACATTGGATTTTTACATTCACTGACAGATCCACCGTGGAAGTTACATAAAATAAGGTCTAAAGTTCTGTTGTAACAGTTCCTAACAGTGTTAATTTGCTTAATGCTATTTGACGACATAAAATCAACTAGTGAGTAGCCTAACCTGTTCGCAAAGTTCCCAGCAGTTGTACACGGTGAGCTGGAGAGAGTATTGTCCATGTTCCAGTCGATGAACCCGAGATTGAAGTCCCCAGCAATTATTACATCTCCTCCCGTTGATTCAATCGCTGCATCCACGTTGTCCAGGATCAAATTAAGTGGGCCATGTTGCACAGGTGGAGGCAAATAGGCCGCACAGATGTATAGGTTGCCCTTTCTGCTGTCGGTTTTGAGCTTGACCCACAGATCTTCAGCATCTGATTCCCATTTTGTTACGCGTGTTGAGTCCATAGCCCTAGAAACAGCGATCAGTACACCTCCGCCTTTTTTGCTGCCAAGAGAAGTAGAAGCTCTGTCTCTACGATAAATTATATATCGGGAGTCGAATAATTCGCCATCATTTACGCAGTCATCAAGCCATGTCTCTGTTCCAATTATTACATCATAGTTATTAAGTTGTGCGGCTAGCCCGAGATTAAGTAATTTGGTCTTAAGACCTCTGAAGTTCTGATAATAGATGGTGAATTCTGACAGCAAGATCACGGTCTTTGTGCGCCTTCGATCCCTTTATAGTAAAGAGACAGCCTCCAGGCTTTTTATTTGCTTGGCTTGTTGACCATCTTCCTTCCTTATCAATATTTTGCCATCTCGAACCCAAACATATTTGTATCCTTTTTCTCTCGCGACTTTTCTGGCAGCCGCATGAATTTTTTTATTTAGTGGTGACAGGTGTTCCGATACGAAGACAGGCTTAACTAAGTTGCCGTACCCAAGGTGTTGCGAGTTAAGTTTTTTGTCGGGGTGCGTTTTGTTATAATTCATCACTGAGGTTTAAATGCTCGCGATCGCCTTGTTTTTTTAATCACGGTCATTTAACTTTATTAAACACAACGTAAACTATAAAAAGCATACTAGGTGTTCCAGTCTAGCCATTATCAACAAAATTATTTAATCCTGATTGATATCGAATCCAACCTAATTAAAGCAGTGTCCACAGGAAATCCCACAGGCTCTACTATTATTTTGATACAGTCAGCGGTCGCATTAATTCTGCACAACTTCTCGCTTTACACCAGCATTTAATCAACTTGGGATGGGCTTAGAGAGGCCATTATACCGCTTCATGCAGGCGGTCAGCCTACATTGAACAGCAAAATGCTTAAGCAATTTTCCGTATGAACTAAGTCACGAATGATATAAGGCTCAAAATTGCTTGCAGTACATCATTTCCTGTAGCGTGTGTTGCTAATTTGAACTCTATTTGAACTCTGATCTAGTTCATTATCAATTAATTGCTTATTGATTTTGTTGCTCATGGGTGCTGACTTAATCTGAGCTCGTAGCAACAATTACTTTGGCTTTGATAAGGATGTTAGACTCACGACAAATTAAGCGGTCATGCGGCACAAAGGCATTGTTTAGGCTTTTCTTGAATTTGGATATTACGGGATCAGAAAAGGACGTGTATCTATTAGTTAAAACGCAATTTAAGCTGGTGGAGCAATATTACGTCAGCAATGCTGTATTGATTTTCGTCATTTTTCGGTTTGTCCTTTCAGTTGTCGCAAGATTAGTATTTATAGCAGTAAATTTCATATTTTGAATATGCTCATTTTTTTTTCGGAGTTTTTTGGTATCCAAATTATATTATTAACGCATTTAGGCATTGCTTTCGAGAGAAATTTACGTAGGCGTAATCCTTTCTTCTAAAGCACCAGAAAAGAAATAGGTTTTACGTAGAAGGATTAAGGTAACATTTTGTGTGTATGTGTTCACTAATAGTGTTTGAAAATAGAAAGTGAATATAAAAGGTTCATGCTCGTTTTCAATTATATTTTCGCAATTGTTGTCTATGGCAATCTAAATTGTATCGGCCCAGATCTGAGCCACGAGTATGGCGCCATCAGTTCTTGTAATGAACAAACGACAGGACACGCAGGACATAATTTGTGTAAAAGCACCAAATTTAAACTCCAGGACAGAGTCGCCAGGGAATCTCATAGGTCTGGATTATTTTAAAGACTTCTAGGTCAGCCATAACAACTCATGTCCAGGTGGGAGATTTTCAGCAGGTGGAACGAATGAGTTTGGTAGGGATGGACAGCCTGGCCACTGCTTTAGTTTTTGCTTAGAACGCTTGCCAGTGACTAATACGCTAACCTTGAGCTGGCCTGGCATGGTACCTACGGCGTTCCAATAGAATAAGAGCAGGGCAATATAGATCATCGGAAAATTTAACTGGGTACAGTAATTTATGTCAATTTCGGTTCAATCAATACCCAGACCCATAAAAAAAAATTCCTGAGGAAATTACACATGACATTTGAAGAAAATTCCGGACTTTCTTTTCTTTTAAAGTGTACTGTATAACTGACTTAAGATATTATATTAAATTTGCTAAATATTGCTTAAATCATAAAAAATACTCCCAAAATTTTACTAAAAAGAGTTTACTTTAAATTTCTCTTTTTCGGAAATTCTGTACTTATGGCAACCCTAAACTGAAGTGTCAAGTAGCCATGACGTGGAGTCACAAGACCCATATTCTGACAAGTATAGTCAGTCGTACTTGTACCAAGGGGTTTCGTATTATTTAACAATGGGTTGTGGAGTCCAGGGAGCTTAAAAAAGCGGCTTTAACAAGCTCATAAGAGTATAACGATATGTTTTAATTATAATATTTTATGCTATTATGATTCTGAAAAGCTGCATTTTAATATTCTGTCTTTATAACGGTAGTGTAAAATAAATATATTTGGGAATGGTGGCAATGGCTGTGCAGAACACTATGTTAGAAGTGTAATATGCCCATAAAAATACCAGTAATTGTTATACTCGTTCCTACTGTGCTATACCAACGAAAATGAAAGTGTGGTGAAAGTTAATATTGCAGAAGCGGCGGTGTTAAGCACAACATGAGTAAACACAACTGTTTCTCTGTTTATTACATAACTGCCATTACTGTTATTGTTATAGCTTACAGTAACAATTTGCACTCTTCCCCACTAATGTTTATCCTAGAAACGGTGCTTTTCTTCAAATTCATTTGGATTAGAACGAAGTACTTTCATTTGAAAATGGGATTCGATCTGGTTTGAATAAAGGTCTGTAGTGTTTTGTTTTGATATAACTTCCTTTTCAATGCACTTTCTCAAAAACTGGTTCTTGTCGCACTAAGATTAGGTTCAACATGATGATTTAAGCAGCTTTTGATGGTTTGTTTGTATGTTCCTCCGTAGCGCCTAATCTATTCATCCGATTTTCATAAATAGGGTCAATCAATTCGTAGGCTACATTTTAACCGACTTCAACAATAGGAGGAGTCGATTTTACTTTGTAAACCCCGATTTTTATTAGAGCGTGATTTTTCACTAGTTGGGTTTTTTAGTTGTAGTTTACTACACAAATTTTTGTTAATTACAAGTTTCAGCTCAGAGGAAAAACGAGTTACTTTTGTTTGTTTGCGTCATGTTCAGTGCGAATAAAAAGTTTTCTTTCTTTCGGAATATCTATAAAGTAGTGCCATTTTCCCTCTTTAATAGTTCGCAAACATGTAATGAGCTGTGAGAACTTTCTGAGCCAAAGACTTCTGTGATCTGTGAGTCTGTAAGTAAATAATATTATTTTTGAATCAGTTCCAGTTCAATTGAAGTTAGAGTTTTCTTTCGACTTTGCGTTTGAAATGTCTGTACCCGCTGCTGAGATCCCGAGACCAATTAGGAGTGTCTGTGCGCGACAAATGGCGAGGAGATCGCAACTTTGAAATATTCTCATTTACCTAAGACTTGACACTGGATTTAATGATACGATACTCGCGGTCTCTTCCTGTGAAGGGTGAGAGTAATTCACAAGTCTTCGACAGACGTCACACATCGTCTGTGTCGTGCTAGAATATTTTCTATCGCACCTCCACACTAGGACACGCCGTCAAACAATTCACTGCCTTTAATACCCTCTATAAGCCAAGTCTCAATTAAGCAAATAATGTCATAGAGATTAACACACACATTACGAAAAATATTGACGTCTTTGTACGCAAGCCCCGAACAGTTTAGTAAAATAAACTAATAGGTGACATCGCAACAGAAATAATACTTATTAGCGATTCAATAGAAATTGTTATATGAGGTACATTCAGTTTTTCGGCGCAGGTGAAGCTGCTGGAACCCAGACCTCTGAGGTGCTTCCGCTGCCATGTGGGGCACCACGTGTCGGTCCGGTGCACCTCGGAGGTGGACCGCAGCGGCCTGTGCTTCCGCTGCGGCCAGCCTGGTCACATGGCCGCGGCTTGCTCCGCCGCGCCGCGCTGCGCCGCATGTGCGGCAGCTGGCAAGCCGGCCGATCACCGGGCAGGGAGCAAGTCCTGCGGTACTCCCGCCAAGGCCAGGGGCAAGGGAAGGCCCTCCGCCACCACCACCAAAACCCCCACCGTCGCCACCACCGCAGCCGCCGCCACTGTCGCTGCCGCTGCCGCTACTGCTGCAACTTCCGCAGCGGGGCCCTCGCAGGGGGCCCGGGAGGGGGCTGAAATGGAGTGCCAGTAACGGCCCCATTACGCCTTCTCCAGGCGAACATCAACCACTGCGCCTGCGCTCAGGATCTGTTGCTCCAGAGCATGGCGCAGTGGTCGATTAACATCGCCGTGGTCGCTGAGCCGTACTTTGTCCCGCCCAGGGATGACTGGGTTGAGGACCTTAGCGGCTCAGTGACCATAATTACGTCGGTCGCCGCCGGTACCCCGACCCTTGAGAGTGTCAGGAAGGGTCAGGGGTGCGTAGCAGCACGGTTCGGGGAGATCGTTGTAGTGGGAGTCTACTTCTCCCCGAGCCGAACTCTCGCCGAGTTCCACAACTCCCTCACGGAGTTGAGTGTCGTCATCGGAAGCCATTCCCTCCCCGTGCTTGTGCTCGGGGACTTCAATGCCAAGAACTTGGCTTGGGGTTCTCGTTACACGGACGTGCGGGGTAGAATGGTGGAGGACTGGGCTCTGGAGACAGGCCTGGTCGTCCTAAATCGGGGTTCTGTCCCCACGTGCGTGCGGATGCGGGGCGAGTCGGTGGTGGACATCTCGTTCGCCAGCCCCGCTCTGTCGCCGCGTGTCGTTGACTGGTGCGTCATGGAGGGGGTGGAGACCTATTCCGACCACCGGTACATCCGGTTCGACGTCTCCACCCAGTCCTCAAGCGTGCCGGTCCTACAGGCCCCGAGTGGTCCGCGATGGGCGCTGAAGCAGCTGGACCGGGAGCTCCTCCTGGAAGCCTCGATCGTGCAGTCCTGGGTGTCATCACCAGTCAGGCCTGCCGACATCAACAACGAGGCGGGTTGGTTCCAGGAGGCCATGTCCGAGATTTGCGACGTGGCAATGCCCCGAGTTCGGCCAGGAAGCGCACGGCGTCAGGTGTACTGGTGGTCGCGAGAGCTGACGTCTTTGCGCAAGGCGTGCGTTGCCACGCGGCGCCTGTACGCCAGGCATCGCAGGCTCCGCATCCGCCCTCCGGATGCGGCAGCCATTGAGGCGGAGCTGTACGAGGGGTACAGAGCGGCGAAGACCGCCCTCCAAGAGGCTGTCCGGCGGGCCAAGAACTTGGCCCGCGAGGAGATGCTGGAGTCTCTGAACGGAGATCCGTGGGGGCGCCCTTACAAGATGGTGCGGGACAAACTCCGCACCCGGGCCCCCCCGCTAACGCAGAGTCTCCGGCCTGAGCTCGTGGAGGACGTGGTGAGCGCTCTGTTCCCTTCGCGAGGGGAGCATCCTCCCCCGCCTATGGCTCCGCCGCCGCGTGCGGTGCCGGAAGCGGACCACTCCGATGACGATGACGACGTTCCGGAGGTGACTGGGGTAGACCTGAGAGTGGCGGTACGCAGGCTGAAAACCAGACACACCGCCCCGGGACCCGATGGCTTGCCTGGCAAAGCCTGGGTCCTGGCCTCTGAGGCTCTCGGGCCCCGACTGGAAGGGCTCCTAAGCGCATGCTTGGAGAGAGGCCAGTTTCCGCTTCGTTGGAAGACGGGGAAGCTGGTCCTCATCCGGAAACCAGGGCGCCCTGCGGACTCTCCGTCCGCATACCGGCCCATCGTGCTGCTCGACGAGGTGGGCAAGCTCTTTGAAAGAGTCATTGCCAACCGCCTCGCCGGGCACCTTGCGGGGATGGGGCCGGATCTTGCGGAACACCAGTTTGGTTTCCGCAAGGGGCGCTCGACGGTGGACGCCATCATGCGCGTGAGAGCCCTCACGACGGGGGACGTGGTGTCCCGGGGCGGGGTCGTCTTGGCGGTGTCTCTTGACATCGCCAACGCCTTCAACTCCATGCCCTGGAGCTGTATTAGGGAGGCACTCCGGTATCACCGGGTGCCGACCTACCTTCGTCGTGTGGTCGGGGACTACCTGACGGATAGAGCCGTCATCTACCCTGGTCGAAGCGGAGAATGGAACCGGCGAGAGATGTCGTGCGGTGTTCCACAGGGATCGGTTCTGGGGCCGGCCTTGTGGAACATCGGTTACGACTGGGTGCTGCGCGCCGACCTCCCTACCGGCGTCAGCGTAGTTTGCTACGCTGACGACACGCTGGTACTGGCACAAGGGAGGTCGCACGAGGCGGCGGCCGAAAACATGACACGCGGGGTTGCGATAGTCGTGGAGAGGATCCGGCAATTGGGTCTCGAGGTGGCACTGCACAAGTCCGAGGCCATGTGTTTTCATGGGCCTCGGAATGCGCCACCGTCGGGATCCCTACTGACGGCGGGAGGGGTTTCCATCGGCGTCGGGTCGACGTTGAAGTACCTAGGACTCGTCCTCGACAGCCGGTGGAACTTCGTGGAGCACTTCCGACGTTTGGCTCCCAAACTGGAACGGACAGGGGCTGCCTTCAAGCGGCTCTTGCCCAACCTGAGGGGTCCAAACGCCTCCTGCCGGAGGCTATACGCGGGGGTCGTGCGGTCCATGGCCCTTTACGGGGCCCCGGTGTGGGCGCGTTCTTTGAGGCGGCAAGCCGCCCACTACCTGAACGCCCCCCAAAAGGTAATAGCCATAAGGCTAATCCGGGGGTACCGCACGATCTCCGGCGAAGCGGCTAGCCTCCTTGCCGGATTGCCGCCATGGGATCTGGAGGCGATAGTCCTCGCACGCCTGCACGAATGGCGCGCGGAGGCACTACGTCGGGAGGAAACTCCGCTGCCGCGGCAAATTGCCGCTCAGCGGACAGACCTCCGGAGTGATCTCATGGCGACATGGAGAGAGCGACTGTCGCAACCCCGTGCAGGGCACGCCACCATAGTGGCGATAAGTCCCCTCTTTGAGGAGTGGCTAGAGAGGCGCCACGGCGCCCTCACCTACCGCCTGACGCAGGTCCTCACCGGACACGGTTGTTTCGGGAGGTTCCTGCACCGAATCGGGCGGGAGGAAACGCCCGGGTGTTTCCACTGCGAGGATCGTCCGGAGGACACGGTGGAGCACACCGTGGAGGTCTGCCCCGCTTGGGCGGAGCACCGCCGTGTCCTTGTAGCGGCGATTGGCGGCGGCGATCTCTCGCGTCCGGCCCTGGTTCAAGCCATGGTCCGGAGCGAGAGGGAATGGGAAGCCGTCACCACCTTCTGTGAAGCAGTCATGCTAGTGAAGGAGGTGGCGGGACGTGAGAGGGAAAGAACCTCACGTCCCAGCCGCCGCGGGAGACGCCCTGGGCGTCGGGGGTCACGTGGTGGCTCCCGGCCACCGTAGGCGCGGGCCCGTGGACGGCAAGTTATGGGCTAGCTCGCCGTCCGGCCGTCTTATGACGACAGGCCGTGTCGACGGCGCGTTCGTGTTCCACGTGCGCCTCAAAGAGATGTCAGCAAATAAGTAGGGGTCCGCAAGGGCCGATGCCTACCAGGGCTGCGGGACTGTTCGAAAGAGATACCGTGGCCCTGGAACACAAAGGGCAAAGAAGGAACATGGATGGGTTTTAGTCAGTACAAGTCTGACACTCCCTTCCGCTCCGCCCAGAGTGGGGGGGGTCATTTGATGATTTCCCATCCGGAAAAAAAAAAAAAAAAAAAAAAAAAAAAAAGGTACATTCAGTTTAAAGCAAAAAGTTAAATAACGAGACTTTAAGAAAATGTTCCAGATGAATCTAATAACAACATTAGTTTCCTGCAAATATGGTTCAAAAGAGAAATATGTAGTTTCATATGGTATCAGGACACTTACGCGAAAGACATTTGCGCGAAGGACACTTGCGCGAATCCACATGCGCGAAAAGACATATGCGCGCATGGACTTTTGGGCGATTAGACTTTTGCGCGCATAGACACTTACGCGCATAGACACTTGCGCGAATGGACTTATGCGCGAACGGACATTTACGCACAAAGACACATGCGCGAAAGGACTTATGCGCGAATGGTTAGGTTAGGTTAGCTGTAGAGTAAACATAACACTGAGGTTCTTCTAAATCGGAATCGATTGATTAATCTTGTTTGTACAAAGTAACAAGAATGTTCTACAGATCAATATGCATTTGTCATAATAGACATTAAAACAACTGAATGACCTAAAAAATCGATATTAATGAAACCCAAAAGCTTGAACAGAGAGTAAAGTTATTTTGAAACATACGTTCAAAATCGGTATTGTAAATCGATTGAACAATAATTATATCTGGTAACACTATTCATGGTAGATCTATCTGTCAAATCAAACAAATCAATAGCCGATTAATCGTTTCAAAATGTTTGTTTTGCGTCGAGTTAAATTATATTCCTCAGTATTTACGTCTGTTATATACGTTACGATTTATTGATATCGAATTGAGCGTTTACGTTCCTCAAGTGGTTTTGTTGTGAGTTATCGGACTTTTGTTTTATTGTTAAGTGAGCGAATTGACTATAGTTTTAACGAGAAAATGTGTACACCGTGTCGAGATCGGACAAACCGTCCACTCTCTCGACGTATTGTAAATTGTTCCCTTCGTTTGGCGCCTAATCAGACGATCTATTGAAGATTTAGACGAACAAATGCTCATCCTTCTTCGATCCTGGGTAACGCCAACACCGGTAAGTTTATATTATCTACTAGCGACCCGCCCCGGCTTCGCACGGGTGTAAAACCTTCCTCTTGAATCACTCTATCTATTGCTGAAAACTGCATTAAAATCCGTTGCGTAGTTTAAAACATTTAAGCATACAGACAGCGGGAGCGACTTTGCACACTCTTATAGTGTTCAATATTTTAGCAGTCTAGCATAATCAGCCTATAATGTTCCCACTGCTGGGACACGGCCTCCTCTCTATGAGAGGGAATGGGCTATAATCCACCACGCTTTCCAAGTGCGGGTTGCTTCACAATGTTTTCCTTCAACGTTTAGAGAGCAGTGGTAATGAAATAAATTACACAAAGTAATATGCCAGCCTGGGCTGGAACCCACAACTTACTATACATTAGTCGGGGCCGACACCGCTGCTCTCTTGCGCTCTTTTAGCAGTCTATGCGGAGGCCTAAGTTCAGCTGTAAATGTCTACCTACAAGCTTATATTATAATAAATTTGCATTAATGTTATTATATAAGCAGAGGCAAACAAAACATTACTAAAGTGATTGGTGTATTTATCATCATAGGTCTTTATATTTATCCATAATGACTCATACAAAATAATTGGGTGTATGAAGGGTATACTTGTGCAGGTAAACATTTGTGAGTTTGTACAAAGAATGCATGGCGGCACAGCCAATTTATGTGAATAATATGTATCATAATAGTGGACATATAACTTACAAAGATACATTTACAGATTTATTTTAACTTTCAGGTATAATCTGATGAAATCGATTTGATTGTTCCTGTTGTTGCAAGATTGGATATTATCAAACACACCTCCATCTCAAATTGAAGTATCTGCCTCTTGGACATCTAAGCATATGTATTGGATGTGGCATCTTCATTGCAAGTTGTAGTAGTCATAGTTTCCCAAGACTGTCCTCAAAGGATCTTTATTTTAAGATGGACTCCAGCTCATGATGTAAGTGTTATTAACTTGGCAGAATTGCTGTAATTGTTGTTTTATTGAAAAAAGGTTTTGTCACTAAAAATAATAATTCTTTCTTTTTAAGGTTATCATTAGGAAGAGTTAGTCTTGCTTGTTGGGAGGCTGCAGCAAGAGATATTCAAAGACAAGCACTTCCTGTCATAAACAGACCTTCACTGGAGTTGGTAGATTCTGAAAATATAATGGCTATCTCAGATGCTGTGATTCTTGAACCTCTGCACTGCCAGTTCCACCACCACAGGGACAACAATTTGTCCCGACCAGTATCAAAAATGAACTCTCTTGACTTCAAAAGGAGTTTCTCCAAGTTCACATAATTGCTTAGTTCTTGTATGTTTTTTTTTTATTGTTCACAAACACACATTTTTTCATTTACAATTTACGCGCCAAACTTTTTAGTTTGATAGAAGTGCTTATTTTTACATACAAATGTTATACAAATAATCTAGTAAACAACTGATCTTAAAACAACCACATAACAGTTACTACTGTAATACTCAATACTCAAATCTTTATGCATTCCATATGTATTACTTAGATGGTGTAACAAGGTAAAATATCAATATGGAACCTTTTGGGCACAGCAACATTAGGAGAGAGGAAGAGGGCTAAGTACCAATTCAATCATATTATTATAAATAATTGGATCTGTGTTTAAATGGGTGTATAATTATGAATAACTATACTCCACCAGCCCTCTTCTCTTAGCCCAAAAACATTCAGCCGAAGTGTCGGCGACGAGACCATATCTAAGCCCCAGGGTGGGAGGAGCGGCGGTAAGTCTTGTAGGAACGCGCGCTTTCACTAGTTAGGAATGTAAAAATTCTAGTTAGATTTATTTAATTTTTATTGTGATGTTTCTAATTAGCTTTTAAAGGGTTTATTTTATAGTTGGTTATCTTATTAGAATCATTATAAGACTGATTAGTGATAGTTTAAAGGGAAAAAAATGAGTTTGAAAACCAATCTCATATAATTACGTAACTTGAAAATGAGATTTTTAATTAATGCAGATATTTTAACGAAATTAGTTTCAAATGATAGATTTATATTTAAAACCGATAATACAAAATGATTCATGTCGATAACTTCATTAGGTTCGAAAAAATAACGAAAATTGTTAAGAGAAAATTTATCCAGCTTAAATTTTCGAACATACATGTTCTAGAACATGTTCTAGGATTTTTATTCCGTATGTGCAAAATTTATAAGATTGTATGTGTAAATACCTATGTAATAATATCAAAATTGTAAAGATTTTCGTACATAAATAAACAAAAAAGGGGTTCCAAAGGGTGTTTTTCGATCGATCGCCTGTCGCAACACGGACACCGAAGAGGAACAAAGAAGCCGAAACCTGGGAAACAAGAAGAAAAAAGTGTGTTTTAATTCCTTCGCTTTCAACGTTCTTTCTCTCTTTTCGAGGTACCTACTAGAGGATCATACCCGGTATGTGGGTACCGAGTATGACCCACCGGTACCGGTACGTTCTTTCTCTCTTTTCGAGGTACCTACTAGAGGATCATACCCGGTATGTGGGTACCGAGTATGACCCACCGGTACCGGTATGATGCCGACTACGCATCCAGGGGTGCGTGGAGACGTGCGCCACCGGCGAAGTCATTACTAAGTAAGGAGCGCACGTCTAAACGTAGTGGGATCTGGTGTTCAAGACCCTGGTGTCCGAAACACGAATGATCTTTGCGCTGCCACCGACGACGCGGTGGAAGTGGCGAAGTGGCGAAGTTTTGGACTAGCTCCTTTACTGAGTAGTATACCTTAGATTCCAGAAATTGTTACAATTTAATAATAAAAAAAAAATTGTCTACTTTTCGAATGTCATTTGGCAATTTATTATAATTTTTTATGGGCATAACTAAAGGGTTGGTTGAGTGCATTTTAAGTCGGGATTGAGGTATGTTTATTTTGTTTTTGTTGTGTCGAAAGGTGTATCTTGTTTGTGTTTCCTCACAAGTGCTATAAAAATTAGGTGTTTTTTGACAAATTTACATAGTGTGGTTTGCAGCTGTCTATGTTGGTTATTATTCGAATTAACTTCTTTTGTAGAATAAATATGGTTTGTGAATCTGTACCGTTTCCCCACACCATGACACCCCACAGTTGACCAATGCCTGGGTATATGCATAGTAAGTGGCAAGTGCAGTTTGAAGGTTGGTAGTTTTTTAATTTTGCGTAGGGTGTTTGAAAATTTTGAGAGTTTTGCTCTTATTTTCTGTATATGGGATTTCCAATTTATGTGGGTATCTATGGACAAACTGAGGAGAGTAAATTCATTTACTTGTTCCAGTTTTGCGTTATTAAAAATTAAATTTAGTTCTAAAGGGGATTTTTGATAGGGATGAAATGTAATTAATTTTGTTTTGGTAAAGTTAATTTCAAATTTATGGTTAGTTTATTTTATTTTTATTTTTATTTCAGTTTACAGCTGCAGAAAGAAGGGAGTTTAATTTGGCGTTAATATTGTCATCGCTCTGGCATGAGGTGAGCAGGGAGATATCGTCCGCAAATAAAACACATGGTTCGTTTATAATTTTAGGGAGGTCGTTTAGATAAGAATCAAAAGGCAGCCTGTTACACTCCCTTGGGGAATTGACGCGTTTACTGCTTTACTGTCAGATCTCATTGTAATTATTTCATTTGTGTTTTTATCGAAATATTCCATTTCTACTAGTTGAACCCTATCCTTGTGGCATGATGTAGGTAAACCATTCATGAGCCTTTCCTCGTATTCCTGTCCCATGTTACTTGCTCCAATAGCTTTTAAATTGCACCTTGCCATAGGTTTTGGTCATATCGAGCAGTATACCTACGGCGTACTTTTTATTATTAATAATGGTTAGCCTCTTGTACGTGTTTATAGACTATTTTTACGGAAACCGTTTTGGCAGTCGTCAAGTATTTTATATTTTTCACAAAAAGAATAGGTAAACACGGTAACACATAGCCTTTTTAAAGATTTTAGACGCGATATGATGAATCCAATCGATGGGGCGATAATTATTAGGGCCGTTTTTGGATTTTTTCTTGTGTATAGGTTTTATCAGTGCGTTTTTAAGTTGAGTGGGAAAAAATATCTCTTCAAACGATTGGTTGATTAATATAAAAAATGGTAGGGTGGTCTGCACATTTCTTAAGTAGAAATGGGGCAAGTTCGTCCAAAGCTCTTTTTATTTTTTATTATTTTGTTTACCTACTTCCTTCATCAATAAGATATGAATTTATTTCTCGGCAATGGCTGAATCCTCGTTACCGAGAAATAAACTCCTTAATGTTGATTATAACATACATTTACTTAATTTTTGGGTTTTGTCTTAGCATATCTATTTTATTAAATACTTTTGGCACTAAATATCTTGAAATTCTTTCCCCATAATAATTTGTTATCTTTGGTTGAAGAAGAAAGTGTAAGAGAGAAGAGACTAGCTCTTCTATCTTACACTTTTTATATTAGGTACTTATATTTATTTTCAATAGGAACTTTATACTCATCACTATAATAGTGTTCTAGGTTTCTCAAATAATCAACCTTCTTATTTCTATAGAGGATTTATCAAATGGGGAATAGTTTTTCATATGCTTTGTTACATTTTTGCTAACTAGGAACTTCTTATCTGTATTTTTATGTCTTGTAAATAAGTTATAAACTATCGCCCATATACCTACAATAAGTCCATAACGAATTAGTGGGTCAATAGCGTCTGTTTATTCACCACATTGTTTAACCGATAGAATTTCCCCAATAGGTACAGATCTCGACTTTTACAAATGTCAGCTACATGCGTTTTCCAATTAAAATTTGAATCCGTATTAAGACCTATATATTTAAATGTGCTAACATAGTTCAGTTTGACAGATACGCCTTTATATCTTATTACATCGCCTTCACGAAGCCGTCACCCAAGCATTGGGTACATCAAACTAAGTCATCATCATCTGCCTAGCCTTTTCCCAACTATGTTGGGGTCGGCTTCCAGTCTATTATATATTATAACAATATAAAGTTAAAAAAAAAACAATTTTTTTTTTAACTTTGACCCCAAATATCTCCGTAACTAGAAGTTTCCCAGGTATGGTCCAGAACAAAAAAAATATCGCAATGACGGGGAGAACAAGTGCCTTTCGGCTTCATTAAGGGTCTTTTTACACCCTTTATTAATAATAATAATTTTGTTTTTTAAAATAATAATCCTATGCCTATGGCATTAAGTCCGCCTCTGTACTTCCGTGCTTGAAGTGTTAAATAAATAAATAAATAATCCCTTTTTTTGACAAATAATGACTTTTTTTTATCAGGCAAATCAAAATCAAAAAAAAATTATTCCACATAGATCGGCACCATTTAATTCAACCATTTTGAAGCACATTCAAGTCAAGAAAAGACGTAGGTAGGTTGCCAGCGAATGACAATTTTTTAGTTCATAGTACTCACACAATATGGGCTATGCGATTATATAATACTAAAGAGATTGAATTTATACAATGCAAATATAGTTGTAAAATCTTCAGCAGCTCTATTTAATGCTATCAGTCTAAGCGCCCCTGTCCTCGTGGAGCAGGACCGGCATTGAGCCAATCGAATGAATCGTCCAACTTGTAATATGCCTGCTTACATAATGTGCGTTTTATGCATGTTTTAAATTTCGTTTCATTCAGTTCAAGAATACTTTGTGAAATTTTACTATAGCATCTCAAACAGTACCCCATGAAAGATGAGTCTACTTTAGCGAGTCTGAAGCCTGGCTGAACTGATCCCTATTTCTAGTACCTACTGTAATTTTATCTATCGCTTCTTTTACTAAAAAGATGCAGATTTTTTCTTACGAACTGTTTTCAAAGATATATTGACAATGTCCCGTCATGATGGTAATGTCTTTAAACGGTTCCCTTAAAGAGTCACGCCTACGAAGATTATATAGGGCTCAGATGGCTCTCTTTTGCAAAATAAATATAGACAATGTCTGCAGCCCGTCCCCATAACAAAATGCCATAAGACATTATACTATGAAAACAACTAAAATAGACCAGTCTAGCGGTATCTACATCAGTAAACTGACGGATTTTTCTAATAGTATATGCTGCTGAACTTAGCCGCCTCGCAAGAGATGTTTAATGAGAACCCCATTGTAGCCTTCAAGCGTAATCCCCAGGAAAACCGTTTTATCTACAAATTCAAGTTTTTCTTTATTCAATAGTATATTATACTATTAATAGCGTATTATTACTTTAACATTCGGTAAAGCAAATTTTATGAATTTTTTTTTTTTTTTCATTTGATAGGTACTAAATTGTTTGCTGTGAACCAATTATGGACCTGAAGTAGGGCATTATTCACGTCATCTAGATTAAGGGCCCGTCTATTTATCTTAAAAATTAGGGAAGTGTCATCAGCAAATAACACCATATTTTGAGGTTGGTTTTTCAACAAATAGGGTAGATCATTTATATATAATATACTAGAAAGAGGAAAGAACCCGATATTGAGCCTTTAAACCCTGTGAATTGACACCATTTATTTGAACATGTTGTCTATCACTCAAATAAGATTTTATCAAACTAAGTGCAAGTTTACCCATTCCGTAATGCTCAAGCTTCAAAAGTAATGTGTCGTGATTTACGCAATCAAATGCTTTGGAGAGATCACAAAATATTCCTATGGCGTCTTGGGACGCTTCTCACGCAGTAAATATGTGCTTTAATAAGGTTACACCGGCGTCAGTCGTACAACGTCCCTTGGCGAGACCATACTGTTGATCGTGTAGGATACTGTTGGTGTTAAAATGATTGAGCATTTGATTAAGCATTACTTTTTCAATTACCTTGCTAAACACAGGCAACACGGATACCGGTCTATAATTAAAATAATATAATAAATATAAGTAAAACTAATGCACGTTTCCGAACGCAATAAAAAAGAGCTAACAATTCAAAACACTGACAATTGACAGTGACATAACGAATACAAACAATCTGTGACTGTCAAGAGCAAAGTAAACTTAAAATAAAGCGTCGCGTCGGTACACGAAAAAAGTTACTGTGACGTATTACTATCGACGAACAGAAAAATAGCTTCAAAATCAAAATCAAGGATCTTAACCAAACAAAAAGAAAACACAGAGAAAACAAAAACAAACGAGTTACTTCTTCCTTGCTATCCGCTTTGGCCGAGTGTTAACCTGCGCCGGCACCGGGTTTGTGTTATTCGAGCCAGGAATGGATTCAGGCGGAACCACTTTATCCAGCGTCTTGCCATGCTCCGCTCCCAGCCCGTTAACGTTTCCTTCCATAGTCCACACATTCGTGACGCAGAACAGCTTTCGAGCTGTTGTAAAAGCAGACTGCCGTTGACGAGTGAGGAATTCAGACACCACATAAGAAGATCCCTTCAGTTTGGTCTTGGTTTTCCAGATCTGGCCTCTAATAGCAGAGTCCGCGAACCGAAGCAGGGTAGGTCTAAAGTGACCTTCCGAAGCCGTGCCCAACCTGTGGCACACTGTCATTGAAGAGGGTGCCAGATCAGTTATGCCAAGCTTACTTTGCAGAATGGACACCACACTTGCTGGGAGTTTCTCATCAGACTTCTCAGGCACTCCGCCTAGCATCAAGAACTTCTTCATCTCAATAACGTCGACACTCTGCTCACCTCAGCAATCTGCAGCCACACATGCTCCTTGAAGGCAGAAAAATCCCTATGAAGCCCGCTCAAGTCCGCTCCTGGTGAAGATGCCTTCAAGTGCTCTTCAAAATCCGCCATCTGCTGGTTGAGGGATGTTATTGCCAAGCGCTGTGTCTCTGCAATGTCAGCCATAGAGCTCATGATAGTGACTTTTTGTTCAAAGTGCAGTGATCGGTGAGGTCAAAGTTCAAGTGACAGCTCAAGCCAACAAGTAAATGCAATTGGCACTTTTAGGAAATGTGTATATTACTGTCCACACAATATGTATAGTAAAAATTTTAATTAATAAAGATACTACTAAAATCAAAATAAAAATTTAGAGAACATGTGTGTTTCCTTTTTTGCATCTACCCGAATAGTATTTCTAAAAGATTTCAAATACTTAGCAACATACTTGTTAAAAGTTTCAGTGTTTATATAAGGCTTAGGTGATAAAGCTAAAATAGTCTTTCCCTACTTTTCTGATACCTCTAGTTGCCCAATCACTAAATATAAATTTAGAGCAAATACTTTTTGTCTTCTTTTCAAAAGTTTTGTTGAACTTAGTGTACATTAATATCGTCCATATGATGGCTCATAACACATAACTTGTTCTGTAGGGAAATATTATACCTATTTAATTTGCTAGTAGTTATAGGTCTAAATTTAATCTGAACTTTTTGCAATGGTGTATTGCACCTAAAAGTTACAGTTTGTCTGCTATGGTCAGACGGCAGACAATTTACTATGGCTTTATCTAAGTAATCACAATCACAGAAAACATTATCTATACAAGTAGTAGAAGATGGAGTGACTCTAGTAGGCTCTATAAAAATGTTTAGTCAGGTCAAAAGACTTAAAAAGGTTTAATAACCGACTGCTACTTGAATTTTCTTCTAAAATATTGATATTGAAATCACCACAAATAATTGCAGATTTATTACTGGCTGCAAGTTTTGCCAGGACATCTTTCATTATTGATTCAAATAAGGAAAAGTTTTGAGTTTGGGGGTCTGTATACACACAAAATTACATGCTTATCTAGCTCAACACAGGACAGTTCGACGCAATGTTCAACCGAGAGACCTACTATATCATTATGTTGCTTATATTTAACACATTTTTTTATTAATATTAGGGTACCTCCACGCAGCATAGATTTACGGTTAAAACAGCTACCCACCGTATAGTTTTCATAATTAATAAGCATTTGGTAATCTTTTAGCCAATGTTCAGTAAAACAAATAATGTCAAACATACTTTTTTCTAAAAACAATTCAATTTCTAATAATTTGAAAGAAATGCCTTGGATATTTTGGTGGAGCAATTTTAAGGTAAGTGTAAGAAGATACCTTGCTGTTGGTAGGTAAATTTCACGCGAAAGAAGAACGCAGGCAACAGCTGGTCTAGATATATAATTGTTTTTTCTATAACCTAAATTTTCAAAATATGGAAAAGCAAACAATATGATTTTTCTACAATTTAACTTTAACAACTCTGATACACAGTCTGTGAGTCTTCCTTTTATTAATCTTAGAACTATTACCAACACATATAGTAATTGTAGTATTAAGATAACACATTTTTTGTTACTGAGGCCATAACCTGTTTGTAGGTCGACCCTGGCATACAATAATTTTGGGTACAATAACTCAGGTTATTACTGAGTAATTTCCCTAGCCCTCTACCTATACTATCTGAGAAAACAACTGAATGGTTACAATCATGACTATTAGGTGAGATCAAATTAACAATCACAGGCTGTACTACTTGTGAATCATGATGTATTATGTCAGGCATTGCAACTCGGCTGATAACACAGTCCTGAGTACTCACAGCTAGGGACAGGTCCATTGCCTCAGGCTGGCGGGCATCAAGGCTGGATTCCCTCTGACAAGTACACTGAGTGTTGCTGAGAGTCAGCAAGTCCACTTTGTCTACTAATGCATTAGTGGCAAGAATCATCATTCTCTTGCCCTTATCCCAATTCATTTGGGGTCGGCGCAGCATGTCTTCTTCTTCCATACTTCTCTATTACTCGTCATCTCGCCAGACACCTCCTTTCTTGCCATATCATTCTTTACACAGTCCATCCATCGTTTCTTTGGTCTTCCTCTACTCATATACCCATCCACATTCATACTCAGAACTTTCCTCACAACATTTTCCTCATTCCTCCGCATCACATGCCCATACCACGACAACCGATTACCACACAACTTTTCAGTCACCGGCGCCACTTTCAAACTTCCTCTTATATACTCATTTCTTATTTTATCCATTCGCGTAACACCACACATCCCCCTTAGCATTCTCATCTCCGCCACATGCAAATGCCTTTCATTCATCCCTTTTGTGGCCCAACATTCTGATCCATACAAGACAGCAGGTCTAACCATTGTTTTATAAATCTTCCCCTTAAGTTTAAGGGGGATGCGGGAGTCGCAGATTGTTCCCGTGACCTGCCGCCATTTCATCCATCCCGTGTTAATTCTGTGCTTTACACTACGATCTATTTCGCCATCGCTTTGCACGAGTGTACCGAGATACCGAAAGTCGGAGCAGACAGGAAGAAACGCGCCATTAAGCGCTATGGCTCCAGAACTAGAGAGACCGCCGAAATCGCAGAACATGTATTCCGTTTTAGTTCTGCTGATTTTCAAGCCCACATTCTCCAGCTTCTGTTGCCATTTCTCCAATCTGCTCTGGATCTCAGATCCATCTTCACCGACAAGAACAATGTCGACGGCAATCAGCATGCACCAGGGTGCCTCTTCCTGTATGTCCAACGTCAAAACGTCCATAATCAACAGGAAGAGGTAAGGACTTAAAGCCGACCCTTGATGCAAGCCTACAGCCACATTGAACTCATCGGTGTTGCCAGCAGCTGACCGGACGTAGGTACAAGATTGACTGTACATAGCACGAATTAACTCTACATACTTCCCAGGTATACCTTTCTCTTTCAAGGCCCACCACAACACATCCCGAGGTACCCTATCATACGCTTTCTCCAGATCAATGAACACCATGTGCAAGTTTTTGTGTGCACGTCTATACTTCTCGCACAATTGGCGGAGTGCAAAAGTGGCGTCCATTGTTCCTCGACCTGGCATAAACCCAAACTGATTTTGGGTAATCTCACTCTCCTCTCGCAATCTTTTCTCTATCACTTTCTCCCATACTTTCATACTATGTGACATGAGCTTTATCCCCCGATAGTTGTTGCAGTCTTGCACATCACCTTTATTCTGAAAGATGGGCACTAGCGAACTATTGCACCATTCTTGTGGGATCGCTCCTTCATACAACAACTTATTGAAGAATAAAGTCAGCCACATACATCCGTCTTCTTTTAAGCACTTCCATACTTCTACTGGTATTTCATCAGGGCCCATGGCCTTTCCATTTTTCATACTTTGAACTGCCTTCCTCACTTCATCCATGCTAATTTGCCTCACCAAACCTATATTTACTTGTACCTCGTTAAGCACACCGCTCCATTCATTCTCTTCATTCATTAGTTTTTCAAAATAACCCTTCCATCTCCTTTTTATTTCATCATTTTTAGATAAAACCTTACCAGCGCCGTCTTTCATACACTTTATATGATTCATATCTCTTGTTCGCATTAGTGGCAAGAATACGCTCTTTAATTTGATTTTTAGGCCTTTCATATTTATTATATAAAGACTTTAGTAACTGATACAGAGCCTGTATTTCTGATTGTAGGTGCTGAGTGTCAATTTCATAAATATTAATACTATCCTCCAATTTAATCTGATAGTTATTTAATTTATTACAAGAGAAACATGTTCTTTCCTTAATTGAATATTTTTGGAATAGTGCCTTTGTTGTTTCTTGTATTTATTACATTTTTTAATGATTTTATTTAATCATGCATATTTCTTAATTTTAAGGCTGTAGTTATGTTTTAGTATGGAGTCCTCTGTAAGGTCTATTGTTAAAATGGAATGAGGGTTGCAATTTGTATTTATTAATTCATTATACAAATGGTCAGTTTCTATAGCCTGAGTATGATTCTTTTCCTTTTTCAAATTTAAAAGTTTACCTTTACCATGGATTAATTGATCTTCTAGGTCTGTAATTTTACATAAAGCCTCCTTATTCAAGTTGCTACAGTTATTGAAACCATCCGTGACCATCCATAGCTGATCCTGTTCATTGACAACATTCAAGAATTCCTGATGAAAGTCTACTAGCTCCTGTTTTAAGCTCGAGTTTTTGCTATTAACGTTAATGACCTCCACCTCACTGTGTTCTCTCTCCTGTAACAGTTGTTGGCATTGGAGTTAAGTTCTTGGAGGGTCATTTTCAATTTAAGCTCCATATCCTGAGCTAGCCTTAGTCATTACAGGCATGGTTTCTGGATTGTTTACTGAAAATTGGAAATAAGGAAACGGAGAGATTACTAGGATAGGCTAATGAAGAAAATTTAGATATGAAAGGGGGAAAAACGGGGAAAAAATTTAGCGTTACTCAAAGAAATGAGGTAGGCTGCCATATTAGCTTGAAAATATTGATTTTACTATCTTAGTATTTTACTTTTTCATAAATGTAGGTAGGTTGCCTAGAATAATAATTTATATTATTACAAGATTATTTCAAGACATTAATAAAATAACGGTCATGGACATTATATACATTTAATTAATATTGCAAAGAATGATTTAAGAAGCGTTGAAATAGTTAAAAAATAAAATTACTTTTTACGAACATACATTTCTCAACGAAGCCATTAAGAACCAATACAGGGTACTAAATCAGCAAAAAAAAACAAAAACACTATACTAGAATTGGCGTAGACGTGTTATCGAGTTTAAGGGACGATTGTGTGGTATTATAAAATAAAAAGTAAACAAATACTCTCCGTATAAATCCGTAGTTAAACCACGTCAGCTGTTGTTTTTAGGTTAGGTACCGGTAACGTCGTATAACCGAATCCTTCATTAATTATCAGGAAAACAATTTTCCTGAGTATTTACACATGTAACATACGATATTACATATAATTACACCATAATACAACTTAATCACTAATTAAATTTAATATTAAAATACGAAAAACTAATTTGACATGTCACTCGGGCAGTGTTGCCACTTTTCTCTCTCTATCTCATTGAAAATAAGAAATAATATGATGTTATGTTTACTCTACAGATTAACCGTAGCCAGTCGCGAGTAAGTCCATTCGCGCAAGAGTCCAATCGCGCAAGAGTCTATGCGCGCATGTGTCTATGCGCGTAAGTGTCTATGGGCGCAAAAGTCGATTCGCGCAAAAGTCTAATCGCCCAAAAGTCCATGCGCGCATATGTCTTTTCGCGCAAGTGGGTTCGCGCAAGTGTCCTTCGCGCATATGTCTTTCGCGCAAATGTCCCAGATCCGTTTCATATGGTCACCACCGAGCTATAAGAGAACAAAATGAAATAAGAACCGGACACGGGTAAGCTGTGTATTTTTTTACAAAGTGTGGAATCTGACTCGGAATATTTTGTGGAGGACATTGACAAAGAAGAAGATGATTGTCAGGTATGTCCAATTAGGTAATACCGTCTAAAGAATGCACACAAAATACTGGCAACAGTGTTTCTCAAACTATGTATTAGGATAGCGCAACAAATTGTTAAAGTAAGACAAATTATAAAATTGACACAACATTTTCCTTTATGAGAATTTTGCTACCAACTACCCAAGTGTAAAAACCAAGTGATAAACCAAGTGTATAAAACCTCGTTTTTAGTAAGTTTTTTCGTTTTGTTAAACAGCATTTTGTTCTCAAAAGTTAGATGATCATTGACGTAGAGGACGCTGTCGGACTGCAGGCCCAACTTGCTTTCAGTAATAGATGAATTAGGGGTTTTCCCTGCGGCTATTCTTGAGGTATCTGTTATGAGCTGACCAAAGAATATTTTTATTCTGTTCGTTGTTTGAACTCAATGAAGTTTATCTGCTCTTAAGGAATACTGCATCCAACGATATCTCTTATCTTGGCAATAAATGCAAACAGATTTTCTGAGTTGGTTGTTGGAACGCCCTTAATTACTTGGTTGTTCATTCTTGATCTTTGTTCAGTTTCACTATGTAGATGTTCAATTTTGGAGCATCCATCACGTAAAGCTGCAATCTCCTCCTTAGTTTTCTTACGCAGTCCACTTCACTCTCAAACCCCGATACTTTGTAGGCTAATGTCTCCACCGAATGACCCAGAAATTCGACATCTGTTTTAAGACTCCAATACTCCGATCTGATTGACTAAGGCTCCACCAGTTTCGATTGGAAAACTTTCACGTCCTCCATTAAAGCAGGTAAGTTGTACATCTGGGCTGAGAGGGTCTTCGGTTCTTACATAACAGATTCCGCGATAGATGCAGCGGCAGTTGTAGGGCGACTGCTGGGTACTGCTGCGGATTTGCAATTACTGCACTTCCATGTGTTCTTGCGATCCCTCAATTTCCTCAATCCACCATCTGTAATGCCAAGCACACGGAAAGTCAATCTGTCCCAGGCATCCCACGCTTTTAGCGCCGTGCCTACTCTCAACTTGGCGGTGTTGGAAATTTGTAGTCAGGCAATTACTCGTTCCACCGAGTCGCGAAGTGTATGGGTGCGTCCGATTTGCTGTCTACCCCCAAAACTGTTTACGGGGGTATAATACTGTTTACAGGATAAATACTTATTTTTAAAAGTTTGTAGGTCTATCCAGAGGGTTCTAGTCATCTCGAATCTTGAGATTAAGTACCCAAAAACCATTCCAGGAAATAAATTTCCCGGTGCAGAGTGAAAACCTCTTCTAAAACCAAACAGGATATATAATATTGGTGACTTTGGATGAATACGGAATCTTTGTGATGACCAGTAAATGAGACAATGAATCAACCTTTGTGACCTTCATTACTCTGCCACACGCCGACTCATTAGAAACAGAACGTTGTTTATTAGTATTATCGGTTCATATTTATTACACTAACATTACCACTGGAGCATATCGTGTCTATCAATGGACCACTCTCTCGTTTCCGGATAAATGTCTGATTAGTCTCTGTTTTTGATAGCCCTATAGGATTAAAAGCTATGATAATTCTGTCATGTTTAGATTAACTCATAATAGCACTTCTCGCCGTCAGCGTCCAAACTAGAGCCTTTGTTTACTCGATCAGACGACTTAGGTAAAGCAGGTCAAACAACTATCAGTAGTTCAATATCAGAAGATATCTTACTAGTTCAATATCTCGAAAAAGGATCTCAGGTCCCATTCATCCCAGAGTTTCATTGAAACATGGTGGAGGGAAAACACGATTGCGTTTTATGGTTGAATATATTTATTTATTTCCGATAACTTTCTGTGTACAGAAAGAAGGCAGAAGACAGCCGGCGCCAATTTATCAGTGATTATCAGTATATGGTATGCGCTGGTTGACGCAGGCATAATGCTTTTGTTACGTCTTCACTTCTGACGCACAGATTGCTCTCTGTGACAGGGAATTAAACCGCGGCGTCACTGTAGTTTGGTGGATATCACATATTTTAGATTTTTTATTTTGCATTGTCGCTATTGATAACAAATTCAAAATTCACAAAGGTTGAAACGAACTTGTCACACAGACAAAAGCCTTGTCGTTTTATGAAATGCAAGTGACATTCAACCTTATAATGTAAAGTTATTACGAGGTGGATTGTCCCCACGTGAACACGATGTGTGTGTGTGCGAATGGGAGTGTAAATGTTTGAGTGTTTATGTGTGTGTGTTAAGACAAAGATTTAAGTAAGTTTAGTGTGAAAGCATAGTCAAGACTTAACAGCCAGGTATGCAAATAGATTTATCATGTGTAATAATAATAATAATAATTGTGGCCCGAGTGTCAAATTGACAGCACGAATTTTTATGATACTGAATTTTAATTTAATGTTTTTATCGATTTAACTTATATTTAAACAATAATATATTAATTACATCAATAATAATGATAAGAAAAAAAAAAAACAGAAAACCTATTTTACAAAACCGGACCCTAAATTTTTGGAATATACTTGAAAATATGCATGAATGCTGACAAGAAGCCGGGCAAAACATCAGGCACACCCACCATCTCCGGACTCATCGCTCAGCTCCGCCTCGCAGCCGCCGGGACGCGCGTCGAGCTCGAGCGACGAGTTTTTCTCCCCACCGTCGACCCCATCACCACCACGACGACGAGGAAGAGGACGGCCACCAGCGGGCTTGGGACCTCGAGGCCAACAGGCCCCGAACAGGGTCCCCGCTGCCGGTGGAAATGTGTCGCGCATGCGATGGACTCAGTCCATTAATGAGAACGTTATGCGCGCATATTATGGGGCTACTGAGGGGGGAAGCAACTTGACTGCGTACCGTGGTCGAATGCTCTGTCTGTTTCAGGTGCTTGAGCCAGGTGTCAGCGTGTTGGCGCAATGGCTGTCGGATCAAATGCGGGTCATCCAGCGTAACCACATGTTGGATGACACCGTACTTGAGCGACTACGCTTCGATTCACGGAGTAACCTAGTTATACCTGCTTCGCCAATGATTGCGGTACAGCTGCAAAATGTATCCAGTGCTCCACCGCGATCCGAACACGATGGTGAAGAGGATGATGACGAAGTTATATCCGTGAGTACCCAGTGCAACGCACAATTGAGGAGCGCTTTGGAGGGTGCATTCCGGGAGTACCGATCCACACCGCCTGAACTTAGGCCACGTCTACCTCGTTTACCTATGCACAAGAAAAACAAGGCGCTGGTGTGTGCTCTAGATTCGCAGCTGTCAAACTGCTTTGACAGCAGCAAAGACCTCACCGAAACCCACTCAATATTGTACTGTGGAGCTGTAGCGGCATGTCGTGTAGCTCACGTCAAATTTCCCAACAACGACAGAGCTACACGACCAAAATTTGCTGTTCCAGCTTGGCAGTGCAGGATTGAGCGGCGTATCGGTGAGGCTAGAGCACTCATTGGCAAGTTAATCTGCTTCAGGGAGGGCAATACTCGACCTAGAGTGATGCGCTTTGTAAAGCGGGCGTTCTCGGGAACTGATGTTAGTTTTCGAGACTACTTAGCCCGCGTCACAGAGCGTATCGACTTCCTGAAGCAGAAAATCTGTGCATGGGCAAGCCGTATTCGTCGGTACAAGCGGCGAGTGGAGCGTTACACTCAGAATCGCACATTCCGAAGTGATGAAAGGTGGGTATATAGGGCTTGGGAACGACCGGACCAAGGTGTGACTGATACGCGTCTACCGGATCATGACGCCATGTGTTCGTTCTGGCGCAACATCTGTTCGGTGCCTGTCAGTCACACTGAGGGTGCTTGGACCCAGGAGGTTGAACGAGCGTGTGATCCGATACCTGAAATGGGGGCAATCATCATCAGCCCCCAAGATGTAGCTCGTGCAGTACGTCCGTTGCCTAACTGGAAATCTCCAGGGCCGGATGGACTGCACAACTTCTGGATTAAATGGTTCCAGAGATCACACGTTCGCTTGGCATCCCAGTTTCAGTCAGCCTTAGAGTCAGGGTCGCTGCCCCAGTTCTTGACGACAGGAATTACCCACCTGCTCCATAAATCAGGTAGTACTGCGGAGCCCAAAAATTATAGACCAATCACTTGTTTACCAACGGTCTATAAAGTTCTTACATCCATTTTGAGAGCTAAAATCGACCATCATATTGATAGTCATTCTATCATGTCTGCCTCTCAGAATGGATGTAGGAATGGGTCCCGCGGTACTAAGGAGCTGCTCCTTATTGATATGGCCATTAGCCAACAGGTTTGCCGCTCCCGAAGGGATCTGTCTACATGTTGGATAGATTACAAGAAGGCCTATGATTCTGTGCCTCATACATGGCTCATGAAGGTGCTGGAGTTGTATAAAGTTGATGCAACTCTGCGTACCTTCCTGATGTCATGTATGGGGCACTGGAGAACGGTCCTTCGCTATCCAGGATGTCGACAGATCCAGGGGAACAGCGAACCGATAAAGATTGAGCGCGGTATATTCCAGGGTGATAGTCTGAGTCCATTGTGGTTTTGTTTAGCCTTGAACCCTCTCAGCACACTGTTGGAGGGTTCAGGTCTAGGCTATTGGTTGAGGAGAGGTGGTCAGGTCATATCTCACCTTCTTTACATGGATGATCTGAAACTCTTTGCCCCCAACAACTTGCAACTGATGAAGCTACTGAAGGTAACGGAAACTTTCAGTAGCTCCATCAGGATGGAATTTGGTGTGGACAAATGTGCAGTCATGCATGTGAAGCGAGGGGAGATTATGGAATCCGTGGGAACTCAACTCTCGGATTCCATACACCTTAGATCCCTCTCCTCAACAGAAACCTACAAGTATTTGGGTATGTCGGAAGCATTAGGTATCAATACTGCCGACATGAAACAATCATTGAGGGACCGCTTCTTTGGCCGCCTGAACAAAGTACTAAGCAGTCTTTTGTCAGGTGGAAACGAGGTGCGCGCCTTCAATGGTTGGGTCATGCCGGTTTTGATGTATTCTTTCGGCATACTCAAATGGACTCAGACGGAACTTGATGCCCTGGATAGGAGGGTCCGCGCACTGCTGACCGCAAATCGAATGCATCACTCGCGGTCGTCGGTGATGAGACTGTATATCCCGCGGAAGTGCGGGGGTCGTGGCTTCTTAAATGCTAAGACCCTGCACAACCGTGAGGTATGCAGCCTCAGGGAATACTTCCTAGAAGTCGACGAGGGTATGCACCGAGATGTGGTCTCAGTGGACAAGGGCCTCACCCCGCTCTCTCTGGATAACGAGAACTGGCGCAAACCTAGAGAATTAGACACTAATGATCGCAAGGAGGTATGGCAGGGCTAGGAGCTTCACGGACGCTTTTAGCGGGCCCTACATGGACCCGATGTAGACTTCTTAGCGTCCGTGTCTTGGCTGCGCTTCGGTGACCTATTCGTGGAAACCGAAGGTTTAGTCTGTGCAATAATGGACGAAGTTATGATGACGAATAACTACCGGAAATACATTGTGAAGGATGGCACGGTTGACATATGTCGGGCATGCCACCGTCCGGGAGAATCGATCCGACACATTATTTCTGGGTGTTCTCGTCTGGCTAACGGAGAGTACTTGCATAGACACAACCTCGTTGCCAGGATTATCCACCAGCAACTTGCTTTGAAGTACAACCTTGTGGAATCAGAAGTACCATACTATAAGTATGCGCCCGACCCAGTTCTCGATAATGGTAATATCACGTTGTATTGGGATCGATCTATCATCACTGACAGGACTATTGTTGCCAATAAACCTGACATTGTGGTGATAGATCGATTGGAGCGTCGCGCAATGATTGTTGATATAACGGTTCCGCTTGACGAGAACCTCGTGAAAGCAGAGAAAGATAAACAATTCAAATATATAGATCTGGCTCGCGAGGTTGTCGACATGTGGGACGTGAGTACAGCAGTCATTGTGCCGATAGTCGTGTCAGCCAATGGCTTAATAGCCAATAGCCTCGACTAACATCTGAGGAGGCTCTCGCTTGGCAGCTGGATCAAGGGCTTGATTCAGAAAGCAGTACTTCTGGACACGGCGCGTATCGTTAGGAGGTTCCTCTCTCAAGAGCCCTGACCACCGCTATTTCGGACCCTGTTCCCGATACCAGTGGGCTACTATTTTTTATATTTTTAAATGTTTTTTTTTTATATTACTTTGTATAGAAATATTTAAAAATGTAAATTATATGTATAAAAATAAATAAAGGAAATAATAATAATAATTTTGGGCAGGCATATGGGAAGAACAAATACATCATAAGGAAACATCTGAATGGATTCAAGACGAAGAAACTAAATGGAGCTCACTTGAAGAAATGGAATTCATTGAGTTATCTGAGTCTGACATAACTAGTGTTACAGCGCGACTACACAATTGGAAATCCCCTGGTATTGATAAAATATATAATTATTGGTATAAAAAATTAGAATCATTGCACAAAATTTTAGCTAAAAATCTAACGGAAATCATTTTAGGGAAACAAAACATTCCGGAATTTATAGCTACAGGAATAACTTACATGTTGCCAAAAACTCATTACTCATCACAGCCTTCCCAATACAGACCGATCACATGCCTACCCACAATATACAAGATCTTAACGTCAGCAATCACTACAAAAATCAATAAACACGTAGAACATCACAACATAATAGCAGAGGAACAAAAGGGATGCCGGCGAGGACACATGGGATGTAAGGAGCAACTAGTCATAGATTCGATCATACACAAGCATGCTGCCACAAAAAATAGAAATTTACACTGCACTTATATTGATTATAAAAAAGCTTTTGATAGTATTCCACACTCCTGGCGTATCCAAATATTACACATATACAAAATAAACCCACAAATCATTGAATTCTTACGAAATATTATGTCCCGATGGAAAACTACGCTTCAATTAAATTATCGCAATAACGCTGTCACAACTCGCCAGATTGCTATAAAAAAAGGATTTATCAGGGAGACTCCCTGAGCCCTTTATGGTTCAGTCTCGCTCTGAATCCTCTATCTCACCTACTACAGCGTTGTCAGGCTGGATATTGCCTTAAACAAACAACAACAGAAGAAACCATTGTCTCTCATCTTATTTATATGGACGACATTAAATTATACTCAAAACAGAAAAAGAGATGAAAAAACTAATAGATATCAAAACAGAATTTAGCAAAGACATAAACATGCAGTTTGGACTAGACAAATGTAAAACAGTACATATAATAAGAGGCAAAATTAAACCTGGCGATTATGCAATTAACACTACTGACACTATTACAGCTATGGAACCCACCGATTTGTATAAATATTTAGGATACAGGCAACTAAAAGGATTAGATCACACAACAATTAAACAGACTTTGAACACAGAATACAAGAGAAGAGTGGTCGCAGTATGTAAAACTCAACTCTCCGGCAAACATTTAATAAAGGCATTAAGCACATACGCGATCCCAATACTAACACACTCGTTTGGAGTGATTAAATGGTCAAAAACTGACATCCAGCAAATCGAGAGAACAACACGAACCACACTTACTAAACACAATAACTTACATCCTAAATCTGCAATAGAAAGGCTAACTATAAAACGACAAAACGGAGGGAGAGGCCTAATCGATATTCATCATCTTTGGCAAAAACAAATAACTAGGTTAAAAACATTCTTTAACAGTAAATCTCACACAAGTAACATACATAAAGCTATAATAATGAACGACAACAGCTACACCCCACTTAACCTAAATGAACAGACAGATACACAAAACACCAACAATGAAGACCCACAGAAACAAAAGTTAGAAGATTGGAAGAAGAAAGTGTTGCACGGACGGCATCCGCATGATCTTGAACAACCTCATATAGACACACTAGCATCAAATAAATGGCTTAAAATTGGTACTTTGTTCCCGGAAACCGAGGGCTTTATTATTGCGATACAAGATCAGATCATAAATACTAAAAATTACAGGAAATTCATCATAAAAGACCCCACAATGACTAACGATAAATGCCGCAAATGTCACACCCAACCAGAGACCATACAACACATCACAGGAGCTTGTACAACACTCACACAAACAGATTATACTCATAGGCACAATTAGGTAGCAAATATCATCCATCAAAACTTAGCACTCAAACATAAGCTCATTCAAGACTCCTTATTACAAGTATGTAGCACAACCAGTTGTAGAAAATACCACTCATAAACTCTTTTACGATCGCGGCATATTAACCGATAGAACCATTCACTACAATAGACCAGACATAATCCTTCAAGATAAAGTAAATAAAGTCACATATCTCATAGATATAGCAGTCCCTAACACACATAATTTACAAAAAACAATAGGTGATAAAATAAGTAAATATGCAGAATTGAAAGAAGAGGTGACCAGAATCTGGAGGCAAGAAAAAGTGTACGTAGTACCCATAGTAGTCTCCACCACGGGTGTTATACCCAACCACCTCCACCATAGCCTCAAATTATTAGACCTCATCGACTCAATTTATATAACACTTCAAAAATCTGCGATTTTTTAACACCTGCAAAATAGTAAGGAAGTTCATGCAAATCGACGAAAATGAAATATCACACAACTCACACACACACACGCTACGTTAACTTGGTTAAAGCCCGTTAACGTAGCTTAAACTAGCCAAAGAGCTAAGAAACAGAACATGTTTTCCAAAATAATAATGATCCTGAATCTATACCATCCTACATAACATTAGGTACAACTTTTATGGTTCCTAAAGACCGTAACGATCTCACTAACCCAGCAAAATATAGACCAATAACATGCTTGCAGACGTTGTATAAAATTATTACATTCTGTATATCTGAACTAATGTATGAACACATCGATACTAATAATATTTTAGCGGAACAACAGAAAGGATGCCGAAAGTTCAGTCAAGGCTGCAAGGAACAGTTAACCATAGATTCAGTCATTCTTAAAAAAGTTCAAAAAACTAAAACCGATCTGTTTAGTATGTACATTGACTATAAAAAAGCCTACGACTCTGTTCCCCATTCGTGGCTTGTAAAAATTTTAGAGATATACAAAATACATCCGACAATAGTAACATTCCTGAAGGCCATGATGACCACCTGGACAACTGTGCTAAGACTAAGTTCCCCCACTGAAACAGTAGACACTAGCCCAATAAAAATTCGGAGAGGGATTTTCCAGGGAGATGCGCTTAGCCCTCTATGGTTTTGTCTTGCCCTAAACCCCCCTATCTAATATATTAAACGCTTCAACATTAGGATTTCCATTAAAAGATACACCTACCGAAGGACATGCACAAAAAATTTATTTAAATCATCTGCTGTATATGGATGACATTAAGCTTTACGCAAAAAGTGAGCGTCAACTTCATGAATTAGCAAATTTGACTGAACAATTTTCAAATGATATTAAAATGGAATTCGGCATAGACAAATGTAAAATAAATTCAATTAGAGCAGGACACAATTATCAACACCAATACACTTTAGGAACAGGAGAACAGATACAACCATTAGATGAACAAGATAGTTATAAATACCTAGGGTACACACAATCACGACAGATTCACTATAAAGGAACTAAACAAAAATTAACACAACAATTTCAACACAGACTAAACACTATTCTGAAAACACAATTATATTCCCGAAATACAATTAAAGCGATTAACACCTTCGCTATACCGGTTCTTACATATTCCTTTGGGATAATCAATTGGACCAAAACTGACCTCAAAAACCTTCAACGAAAAATTAACACCACTATGACCAAATTCCGCAAACACCATCCACGATCCTGTGTGCAGAGATTAACACTGCCGCGGAAAGAGGGAGGTAGAGGTCTAATTGACATTCTTAACCTACACAACAGACAGATAAAAGCACTCAGACAATTCTTCTTTTCAAAAAGTGAAAACTCTACTCTCCACAAAGTTGTTACTCAAAACGACCAACAGTTGACACCCCTGAATTTAAAAGATAGGTCTGAACAGAAAAATGAAAAAAATACCGACGAAAGAACTAAGCTCCTAGAAAGGACCCAGAAGTCTCTACACGGAAGACATCGCCAAGACTTATGCCACATAAATGTCGACAAAGAAGCGTCGAACGCGTGGTTAAATCGAGGCGAACTCTTCCCAGAGACTGAAGGGTTCATGCTTGCTATCCAGGACCAGGTAATATAAACCAAAAACTACAGAAAATATATTATAAAGAATTTAAATAATGACACTTGTAGAAGATGCAATAGTTCTCCTGAGACAATTCAACATATCACAGCAAACAGATTAGCCCAAACAGATTACAAACACAGACACGATCAAGTAGCCAACGTCATACACCAGAAATTAGCTCACCAGTACAAACTCA
Organism: Noctua janthina; assembly: GCA_963576755.1. Classification (NCBI taxonomy): domain Eukaryota; kingdom Metazoa; phylum Arthropoda; class Insecta; order Lepidoptera; family Noctuidae; genus Noctua; species Noctua janthina. Next base: position 12,068,707 of record OY755050.1, on the reverse strand, counting down.
TAGACTCCGTTGTACCATATTACAAGTACAATCCAGAGACTATATTAGAAAATCCCACAACAAAACTGTATTTTGACCGCGGTATTTTTACCGACAGAACAATTCACTTCAATAGACCAGACATTACACTTATAAACAAGATAAACAAAACTGCATATTTAATAGATATTGCTGTACCTAATACGCATAATTTACAGACCACAATAGCAGAAAAACTAACCAAATATATCGAACTAAAAGATGAAATTACCCGAATTTGGCATCTGCAAAAAGTTACAATAGTACCAATAGTTTTGTCGTCAACAGGAGTAATACCGAAACAACTTCACCAGTCCCTTAATTCTCTTAGCTTACCTCCAAATACCTACGATCTGCTACAAAAGGCAGTGATATTAAACACATGCAGACTCGTGAGAAAGTTTCTGCAATGTGAATCAGAAATTCCTCATCAAAACTCAAATACGCCACCATCTTCCATACATTATTCTGCGCATGACCGCACTTCATCCATTCCAACTGATAATCACTTGGCTTAGGCCCGTGTTATCGGCTCTTCCCGGCTAGCCGAGAACATAAAATGTTTGTCAAAATAATAATAATAATCTGTGGCCCGAGTGTCAAATTGACAGCACGTATTTTATCAAACTAAATTTTTATTTATTTGTTTTTATCGATTTTACCCATATTTAAAATATACTTAACTAATTTTATCAATAATTATGATAAGAAAAAAGAAAAGAAAACAGATACATCAAAAAACTGGAGCCTAAAATCTAATACAACATTTGAAAATGTGTATGTACGACGCACGTCTTAAAAAATGCTGACCAGACGCCGGGCCAAATTACACGAGACACACCCACCATCTCCGGGCTCGTCACTCAGCTCCGCCTCACAGCCGCCGGGACGCGCCACATCCGTGAGCGCTGTGTCGCCGGTCGCTGCAGTTGCGTCGAGCTCGAGTGACGAGTTTTTCTCCCCGCCGTCGACACCACCGCCACCACGACGACGAGGAAGAGGACGGCCACCAGCGGGCTTGGGACCTCGAGGCCAACAGGCCACGAACAGGGTCCCCGCTGCCGGTGGAAATGTGTCGCGCATTCGATGGACACAGTCCATGAACGAAAATGTGATGCGCGCATATTATGGGGCTACAGAGGGAGGAATTGATCTTACTGCGTACCGATGTCGGATGCTCTCTCTGTTTCAGGCTCTTGAACCTGCCGTCAATGTCTCTGCTCAACGATTGTCGGATCAGGTGCGCGTCATTCAAAATAATCATAGGTTGGATGATGCTACACTTGATCGGCTGCGCTCGGAAATGCTGATTAGCCCAGCCAGCAACCCTCTCCCATCCCAGAACGTTACACATGTGCCTGCTGTACTACCACTGCGGGCAAATCAACATGCTGAGGAAGAGGATGACAGGACTATATCTGTAGATAACCTGTGCAATGTGGAATTAAGGAGCGCTCTGGAGGGTGCGATTCGTGAGTATCGGTTCATGTCACCAGATCTTAGACCACGATTACCACGTTTGCCCATGAATAAAAAGAATAGAGCACTGGTGTGTGCCCTGGATGCGCTGTTACCAAATTTTATTGAAAGCAGCACAAACCTTTGCGATACACACTCAATCTTATATTGCACGGCTGTTGCGGCATGTCGTGTAGCCAATGTCAAATTTCCATACACTGACAGTCCTACACGACCAAAATCTGCCGTACCAGCCTGGCAATGCAGGATTGAGCGTCGTATTAATGAGGCCAGGGCACTCATCGGGAAGCTCATCTGCTTCAGGGAGGGCAATACACGCCCAAGGGTGATGCGCTTTGTGAGGCGGGCATTCTCGGGAACTGATATCAATCCCCGAGAATACATGTCACGAGTCACAGAGCGCATCGACTTCCTGAAGCAGAAAGTTTATGCATGGGCTAACCGTATCCGTCGGTATAGGCGAAGAGTGGATCCATACACTCAGAACCGCATGTTCCAGAGTGACGAAAGGTGGGTATACAGAACATGGGAGCGGCCCGTTACCATTCAAGGAGTGACTGACGCGCATCTGCCGGATAACGACGCCATGAATGCTTTTTGGCGAAGTATTTGGTCGGTGCCCGTCGGCCACACTGAGGGTGATTGGATGCGTGTTGTTGAGCGAGCGTGTGATTCAATTCCGGAAATGGAGGCCATTTCTATTAGTCCACTGGACGTGGCCTGTGCAGTCCGTCTGTTACCTAACTGGAAATCTCCGGGGCCGGACGGACTGCACAATTTTTGGATTAAATGGCTACAAAGGTCACACACTTGCTTAGCCTCACAATTCCAGTCATCCTTAGAGACTGGGTCGCTACCACCATTTTTTACAACAGGAGTTACCCACCTGCTCTACAAATCGGGTAGTACTGTGGAACCTAAAAGCTATAGACCAATTACGTGTTTACCGACGGTCTATAAAGTTCTAACATCCATTCTGAGAGCAAAAATTATTCGTCATATAGATAGCAATTCAATTATGTCTATCTCTCAGAATGGATGTAAGAATGGGTCCCGCAGTACTAAGGAGCTGCTCCTTATCGACATGACCATAAGCCAACAGGTTCGTCGATCCCGGAGGTATCTGTCGACGTGTTGGGTAGATTATAAGAAGGCCTATGACTCGGTGCCACATACATGGCTCATGAGGGTGCTGGAATTGTACAAAATAGATGCAACTCTTCGCACCTTCTTGATGTCGTGTATGGGGCAGTGGAGGACGGTCCTTCTTTATCCGGGATGTCGGCAGGTTCTTGGGAACGATGAACCGATCAGGATTGAGCGAGGAATATTTCAGGGTGACAGTTTGAGTCCGCTTTGGTTTTGCTTGGCCATAAATCCTTTGAGAACACTGCTGGAGGATTCATGTCTAGGCTACCGGTTGAGGAGAGGTGGTCAGGTTATATCTCACCTCCTTTACATGGATGATTTGAAAATATTTGCTCCCAGCAATTTGCAACTGATGGAGCTACTAAAAGTGACTGAAACTTTTAGTAGCGCCATCAGGATGGAATTTGGCTTGGACAAATTAATGTGCAGTCATGCATGTAAAGCGAGGGGAGATTATGGAATCCGTGGGAACTCAACTCTCGGATTCCATATTCCTTAGATCCCTCTCATCAACCGAAACCTACAAGTATTTGGGTATGTCGGAAGCATTAGGCATCAATGCTGCCGACATGAAACAATCATTAAACGAGCGCTTCTTTGGCCGCCTGAATAAAGTGTTAAACTCAGTCTTTTATCAGGCGGAAACAAGGTGCGCGCCTTTAATGGTTGGGTCATGCCGGTATTGATGTATTCTTACGGCATACTCAAATGGACTCAGACGGAACTTGACGCCCTGGATAGGAAGGCCCGCACACTACTGACCGCAAATCGGATGCATCACCCAAGGTCATCGGTGATGAGACTGTATATCCAGCGGAAGTGCGGAGGTCGTAGATTCTTAATTGGTAAGACCTTGCACAACCGCGAGGTATGCAGTCTCTGGGAATACTTTCTCGAAACCGACGTGGGGATGCACCGAGATGTGGTCTCAGTGGACAAGGGCTTCACCCCGCTCTCCTTGGCTAACCAGAACTGGCGCAAACCTGTGGTATTGGATACTAATAACCGTAGGCAGGTATGGCAGAGCAAGGAGCTACACGGACGCTTTTTCCGGACCTTACATGGGCCTGATGTAGACTTTTTGGAGTCCGTATCCTGGCTACGATTCGGTGACCTCTTTGGGGAAACTGAAGGTTTCGTCTGTGCGATTATGGATGAAGTTATCATGACGAACAACTATCGGAAATATATTATCAAGGACGGTACGGTTGACATGTGTCGGGCATGCCATCGTCCCGGTGAATCCATCCGACATATTGTTTCTGGTTGTTCTCGTCTTGCTAACGGTGAGTACTTGCACAGACACAATCTAGTAGCTAGGATTATTCACCAGCAACTTGCCTTGCAATACAACCTTGTGAGTTCTGAAGTACCATACTACAAGTATGTGCCCGACCCAGTTCTCGAGAATGGTCATGCCACATTGTATTGGGATCGATCTATCATCACAGACAGGACTATTTTAGCAAATAAACCTGATATTGTGGTGATAGATCGCCGAGAGCGCCGTGCAATGATTGTTGATATCACTGTCCCTCATGACGAGAATCTCGTGAAAGCTGAGAATGATAAAAAATCAAGTATCTTGATTTAGCACACGAGGTTGTCGACATGTGGGACGTGGACTCTGCAATCATTGTACCGATAGTCGTTACGGTTAATGGACTAATAGCAGAGAGCCTCGACCAACACCTTAGGAGGCTCTCATTGCGCGGCTGGGTCGAGCTTGATTCAGAGAGCAGTACTCCTGGACACGGCACGCATAGTGAGGCGGTTCCTCTCTCTGGAGCCCTGACCACCGGCAACCTGGACCTTGTTCCTGATGCCGATGGGCCATCTATTTTTTATATTTTTAAATGTTTTGTTTACTTTTCTTTGTAAAAATATTTGAAAATGTATTAGATAAGAGAAAGAATGAATAAAGGAAATAATAATAATAAATTTATTCACGAATTTGAGACAACCATACAGAGTAACTTAATAATAAACACATTGTGGACAGATAGTTGAATGTGAAATGGTACAATATAAAGATGGTTTGGCTGTCTTTAGACTGATTCGCCCTATCCCCTCGTACTAGTATAAACTGTATCACGAACGGATAGTCTTCCTCAACTTTAGAACAACAGATTCCCACAAGGTTCCAGTTACAAGTCACATAGAAGCAGTTTGATTACATACTGTATAGGTAATAAGTCATAGTACAGATAATTAAATTAATTAAGTTACAAATTATTGGAATTGTCTGTGTTTGGGTATGGGTATATGTATATGTGTATATGTTTAATGTATGTTGCTGTATGTGTGCAGTTAGGTGTGCTATATTGTTAATTTATTTATGTGCCTTGTTTATAACAGCGTTTTATAGTAGATTTTCAGTGCTGTTGTAGTCTAGTGCTTTCAGATATTTTTCAATAGCTTTTTTGCATGTTTGGCTATCAAGATTCTTCAATTTTAGATCTTTACTTTACTTATTTTGTTGTAAAGGCTAGGACCAAGATAATTGTGAAATTTGTGTGCAAAACATGTTCTAAATTTGGGTATGTTATAAACTATATCTAATCGCGGTATGCAAATAGATTTATCATGTGTGTTAATAGATATTTTATTAATAATTGATTTTTTAAGATAAGTGCCAAGAAAGGCGATTTTTTTTTGGGGAAAACTATTGTTAAAACGGATGATTGGACAAACATTTGCTGATCTTCTATTTTGGGTAAGAAAATCGTGATCTATGGGAAGTTGAGAGTGTTTTTTTAATACAGTCACGAGTATAAACTACTGCCGGACCGTCAGAACTTTGCAGTGTTCGTAGAGATCGAAGGTTGGATAGCGAATCTCAATTCTCTAGTAACAACTAACTTTTATTATAGCTCATTGAGCTCTTTCTAAATTAATTAAATATGATTTAGAAGTACCGCCCCACGTGGTGATACAGTAGGCTAGCAAAAACTGGCATAATGCGAAATAAACTAATTTAATTACTTTAATATTAGATATGTGTCATAGATTTTTAAATATTTAGATTAATTTGCGGATTCATTCAACTAAAGATTCAATTTATTGTTGGAAGCTAAGACGGTAGTCTATAATTATGCCAAGATATTTGATAGATTAGTAAGACAGGACAACAATAATTGAATTACATGAGTGAGCTTTCAAGTTGAAGTGCAGTTTGTGGTCTATGTATTTCGTTTCATCGACATTTAGGGTATTAAGTAAGTTAGCATAAAGTTTGGAGGAGCTCGTGGCTAAATAATAACAGCCGCTCGGGTCGATCTTTAGGTTAAGCCGTGCTTGCCTAGGTTGGTCTGTGGATGGGTGTCCGCCCATTACATACCGAGTTTCCTCCGTGCCTCGAAAAGCACGATAAGCCGTTGGTCCCGGCTGTCATTTGTCGATCTTTGACAGTCGTTAGGCAGTCAGTGGCCCAAAAATTCTGACAACCAGTCTTACCAAGGGGAATCGTATTACCCAGTACTAACTGGGTTGTGGAGGTCAGATAGGCAGTCGCTCCATGTAAAATACTGGTATTCAGCTGCATCCAGTTAGACTGGAAGCCGACCCGAATATAGTTGGGAAAAGGCTAGGCAGATGATGATGAACTAAGTTAGCATACAATCATTTATTTTAAACACTGTATCAAAGCCTTGTTGAGCATAATGTTGAATATCTACCCTCGTATCAGTTTGCACTCGATAACGCTAAAGCTAAGTAAAGAAGTTTGTGAGTGAGATTTGTGAGCACGCTTGTAATTATCAGAGAGTTAAGCAGAGGTGTACCTTTATACTACCACGTTTCGCTAGTTATATTTAAGTCCCATGTAATGAGAGACGAGCCTATTACCATTAACTGGGCTCTAGTAGACTCGGGGCCGCCGCTGATACCGGTATTCATTAGGATTTTTTCTTAGACTTAATCACAGTGATTTGTATTCACAACATCGACATAAACCGCTCTTCCTCTCATGTATAATTCCACTTACGACAACTCAAACAAATGGCCGGTGAGTAACGTCTGTTACTCTGTAAAGTTTTACGAGTTTGTGTATTTTAGTTCAGGTCCGGCGCCGTATATCCTCCCGCTACGTCCGCTACGAGCGCGTAGCGTAGAGCTACGGCGTAGCACAGGATTTCCCCGCGGGAAGCCTCATAAGCACACACACACCGTCCCAGGTGAATGTTTCGTGTTACTATGTGCAGGTTTTAAGTCTCTAAGAGTTAGTGCTGTACTAACTCGAACAGAACATTTAGTACCTGTATTTATTAGACCTATGGATTTTTCTTCCGTTGTAATAATAATTATGAGTTGAAACATTCCACGGAGCGAGTTCTGAATTTCTGGGAATCATATTTTGTATGGGTGTTCAGCGCGGTTTACGCACGTGTGTATAAATACTATTTCTAAAAAACATTACAGACCAAACAATAGGTCCACCTACAGTAATGTTGTACACCTTAAATAAAACAAAACAACGCACACACACTATATTCTACATACTCATCTAGAAAATACTTTATCACATCACCATACACGCGAATTTAATATGTACCTGTGAAACTGCTATACCGTAAAATATCAAAGGTTTAAACATAATTGTTCATAATATTTTTGTGTTGTTCCATAAGTCTGCTACACAGCATGTATTATGGATATAAAGGATAATTGGTAGCGAATAGACGTGCTCATTAGCAATATATAATTAATACTTTATTAATAGTGACCTCCTTTAGTGTATTACTATCGTAATGGATAAAGTAATCTTGCTAAGTGTGTGGTTTCAGTGAATAATGGACTCGAAATAGTGAACTTTTAATAAAATTCACAAAATAGTAAAACAGTCTATGTAATCCAAGGGGGCCAGTGCAATCCTCCGCCTCGCCGTCGCAGTTGGCCACGGATGATGTCATTAATCCAACATCAGATGGGAAACTCAACACCGAGCAGAAAGAGACAGTCAGAATGAGATGAGAATGATATGGGTGATGTGTGGTGTTACGCAAATGGATTAAATCAGAAATGAGTACATATGAGGAATTCTGAAAATGACCCCGGAGACTGAAAAGTTGTGTGGTAATCGGCTGTCTTGGTATGGGCATGTCATCAAGAGGATGAGTAAAAGGTCGTGAGGAAAGTTTTGAGGAACAATGTATGTTGATATAGCCATCCTATAAGAGTAGAGCAAGACCAAAGAAACGATGGGTGGACTGGAAAGGAAGTTACTGCTGAAATGACGAGTAAAAGTGAAGTATGTAAGAAGAAAAAATAAATTGAGATAACGACATCAGAATAACGATTATTTTCTCTTAGCATTAAGTTTACATCGTTAGTAGTAAGTAATCCGTTTCGCTACTTGGAAAAACTGATATAAATAATAATATATAAATCTTCGTCGGATAAGATTTTTCATGAAGCGACTGCCTAACTGCCCTCTCAAAAGCAATTATTGGGAATAGGATAACCCATGGTGAGGTTTTTTTGTCACACTTTCGGGCTTCTTAATACTCGTAACGACTTTAAAATGACATCTCGGACCAAAAGCTTTATTTGCTTTTACAGGGACTTTGTATGTAATTGATGATCACACACTTACTAACCGAACTCTCCAAACGTTGGTTATTCTTGAAGATCACCCCATGCAGCTGTTATTACTTAGCTATGTGGTCCTCCAGAATTGAAGGTCTTCTTAAAAATAATTGACAATCAATATTTTTGTTGCAGGAGTTGGTCGACATAATGTTGAAGCGAATGGACCCAGACTTGGACGGGGTGATCAATTTTCAGGACTTCCACACAACAGTTCTGAAGACCCCGTCTTTGCTGGAAAGTCTCGGGTACTGCCTCCCGGAGAGACCAGCCGTCTACTCCTTCTTAGCAACCTGGTGCCCAATGTGGGGTAAAATGTGAAAAAAAATGAAAGATTTTTAATTGTCTTTTTTATAGAACCCACTTTATAATTTAGTCTGTATCGAAAATTATATTGTGGAGTTTTTTACATAATTCTTTACAACTAACAAATTTGCAATAAATAATCATACAAAACGGATTTCGGCTTCATTTTGACGAACAATACAAATATATTAAAAATAAAAAAAAAACAAGAGACTTAGTACGGATAAAAGTGACATGAGCCTCAATCAACTAAACCGTTAAATAGAAATAATTATACTTCCTGTGGGAGATTATCACAATTTTAGTTAATAGCACCTTAAATTCCATCTACTGAGTTCAAGGCTGCTAATCTTTCGTTAACAATACAATCTATGCTGTAATAGCCTCGTTGGAACTATCTGTCTTGATTGCTCAATACTGAACAAAGGCCCCCTAATGAGCAATACAATAACCTCCGCTGGCTCGTTGGGCTATTGCCGCACAGCTGTTGGCAGTATGGTTCCTTCTTTGATCTCAGGTTAGACCTATTCTGCACAATTTTAGGAATATCGATTTAATAGAACGGTCAAGTTGAAATTTAAGAATATAGATTTCTTTGGTATATGGTCATATGTATCTGTAAAAATCAACCCAGTTAAGTTAAAGTTTTTTGGACTTTTACCATTAGAGTTTGAGACATGCTAGGTTTTACCAATGACCGTCGGTAAATGTTGCTTTTGGGAATAAAACAATGACTATTTCTTAAATATCTGGGGACTAATGATAACATCCTGTAATACTAAACTGGGTGACGAAATGCATAAGGTAGGTTGGAAAGGTGTATTCTCGTTGGCCCCACCACCCGTGGCCCCACTGGTGGGGCCAGCGGAAATTTATTAAAGCAATCTAAAGAGCTCACCCGGCAGGTGCAGAAGAAAAGGCGCCGGGATAAGGATAGAAACACTCGGAATATACAACGCAGCGCAGAACCCTCAGGACAGGCTGCCACAGCTCCTTCGGCAAGTAATGCCAAAAGGAGGGACAGACCGTCCAAGAAGGAGCGGCGTCAGTTACGGTGGAAAGATAAGACTCCACAAAAAATACAGGCTAATGCCGCGGTTCCGGTTAAACCGACCAGTGGCAACGTCAATTTCTCCGCAGGCATGCGGTTGCAGGTCGAGGCCGGCACTAGCCGACCAGAACCTAGCAGACCGTCAACCAGAGCCGAGGAGGGACCAGCCAATAATACAGCACAGCTACCTCTTCGGGAGGATTAGGCCGCGGCCAAGCGAGCTCTCAATGAGACCTCTTCACCTGGAGGGGACTGCAAGCGGCCGCGGCTTGATAAATCCAAGCGGGCCGCCAATCGCAGCTACGCCCAAGCTTTAAGCTCCGACCTAGATGTCGCAGTCACCTGCGGCCGCACGGGGCTGATCAGCAGGGAAGTGTCGGAGCTGGTTCTCGCGGCTACCCAGAGGAAGATAGTCGCCGAGGCCTGCTCCCCCAAACACGACTCACCCGCACCGACCTTCAAAGCAAGGCCGGTGTTCACTAGCTGGGTCCTCAAACTGTGGTGCGGCGACGACCACACCTTAGCTTGGCTAAGGACGCTTATCTCCGAGTGGCCTCCCCCCACCAGCACCTCGCTTGTGGTCAGGAGGCAGGCGGAGATTCTAAGACGAGTAAGATGCGGCATACTCATCCCGGATGAGCAAAGTATTTTCGCAGAGCCGACCAATATTGGGCGCGCTCTGTGCTACCTAAATCCCTGGGTGGACATCAAGGGATGGGTGTTGCGGCACATCAACAAACAGGCCGATGCATGGTTTGTGGTGGTCGGGGTCCCTGAGGACCAAATTCCGACCCTGATGAAGGCTGAACGCCGTCTCTTTTTTGGTGTACGGACGGTGTACATGAGGTTTCAGGGTCCGAATGTCAGATATGCCGATGTCCCTCAGGGACGTCGACCTGTAAAGTTCTGCAGGCCAACCTCCACCACAGTCAGACCGCGACGGCTCAGCTGCGGAAGTGGCTGGAGGTTCAACAAACGGCCATTGCCTTGATCCAGGAACCGTGGAACAGGGTCGGCCACATACAAGGACTCTCAAATCTTAGTGGTAAGCTCTTAGTTTGCACAGATCACGATCAACCAAGATCGTGTATCTACACGACACGTAACATTAAAACACAGCACAGATTTCTGTTACAGGGATCTCTTTGCAGCTCGGCTGCTTATCTAGCGTGGGGACACGGAGGTGGCAGTAGTCTTCACGTATATATGCCTGATGCAGAGGAGCCGCCCCCGCATGAACTAGCCCGCCTCATAAGACATTGCGAGAATACAGGGGTGGAAGTCATCATAGGCGCTGACGCAAACGCCTATCATCCACTGTGGGGTATGGATACGCAGAACTTTAGTTGATTTCTTGTTCACTACGAACTTAACCCTACTGAATACAGGTTCCGAAACAACCTTCGTAACCAGTCGAAGCCAAACAATCATAGACCTCACTCTGGCATCGGAGGGTGCAGCGGCCATCACCACCGACTGGCAGATCTCAAAAGAGGCCTCCTGCTCCGACCACAGATGGATCCGCTTCGACATCCAGGTCTGTATTACACCAACACTGCCACGGCGCAACCCACGCAACACAGACCGTGCTGCATATACGCGCATCCTCGAGCCACCAAGCCTGCGCCAACAAACTACTGGATGACCTTCGAGGACACGTCGTAGATCGACGGGCGAGTAAATCATCTCACGAAATCAATGCTAGACAGCTACCGATCGTCCTGCCCGGAAACCACTCCGCACATAACACCAGGGAAACAACCTTACCACTAAGATTTGAGAGTCCTTGTATGTGGCCGGCTCTGAACCACGGCTCCTGGATCAAGGCAATGGCCGTTTGTTAAACCTCCAGCCACTTCCGCAGCTGAGCCGTCGCGGTTTGACTGTGGTGGAGGTTGGCCTGCAGAACTTTACAGGTCGACGAAGGGGATGCCATCGCTGGTCGATCCTTCCTCGTCGCCTACTAGTCGCAGCCCGGCAAACAGGTCGCCCGCGTCGAAGAACTCCCCCTCCACGTCCGAGGCCGACGACAACAACGACAGGATGTCGCCGTCGAGCTCATCGCCCGAGGAGAGGACGGAACCCACGTTGACGGCAGTAGGGGCGGCCGGCGCTGCTGCTGCAGGAGCACCCCCGGGTGTAGCCGCGGTGTTTGTAGGGGGAGCTGCCACCTCCTCCTGTGTCACGATAATAGTTTCCGTGGCCGGATCCCATCCCTGAGGGACGTCGGCATATCTGCCATTCGGACCCGGAAACCTCATGTACACCGTCCGTACACCAAAAAAGAGACGGCGTTCAGCCTTCATCAGGGTCGGAATTTGGTCCTCAGGGACCCCGACCACCACAAACCATGCATCGGCCTGTTTGTTGATGTGCCGCAACACCCATCCCTTGATGTCCACCCAGGGATTTTGGTAGCATAGAGCGCGCCCAATATTGGTCGGCTCTGCGAAAATACTTTGCTCATCCGGGATGAGTATGCCGCATCTTACTTGTCTTAGAATCTCCGCCTGCCTCCTGACCACAAGCGAGGTGCTGATGGGGGAAGCCACTCGGAGATAAGAGTCCTTAGCCAAGCTAAGGTGTGGTCGTCGCCGCACCACAGTTTGAGGACCCCGCTAGTGAACACCGGCCTTGCTTTGAAGGTCGGTGCGGGTGAGTCCTGTTTGGGGGAGCAGGCCTCGGCGACTATCTTCCTCTGTTTAGCCGCGAGAACCAGCTCCGGCACTTCCCTGCTGATCAGCCCCATGCAGCCGCAGGGGACTGCGACATCTAGGTCAGAGCTTACAGCTTGGGCGTAGCTGCGATTGGCGGCCCGTTTGGATTTATCAAACCGCGGCCGCTTGCGCTCCCATCGAGGTGAGGAGGTCTCATTGAGAGCTCGCTTGGCCGTGGCCTGATCCTCCCGAACAGGTCGCTGTGCTGTATTATTGGCTGGTCCCTCCTCGGCTCTGGTTGACGGTCGGCTAGGTTCTGGTCGGCTAGTGCCGGCCTCGACCTGCGACCGCATGCCTGCGGAGAAGTTGACGTTGCCATTGGTCGGTTTAACCGGACCCGCGGCATTAGCCTGTATTTTTTGTGGAGTCTTATCTTTCCACCGTAACTGACGCCGCTCCTTCTTGGACGGTCTGTCCCTCCTTTTAGCATTACCTGCCGAAGGAGCTGTGGCAGCCTGTCCTGAGGGTTCTGCGCGGCGTTGTATATTCCGAGTGTTTCTATCCTTATCCCGGCGCCTTTTCTTCTGCACCTGCGGGGTGAGCGCGAACGCGTCGCCGGAGGTGCTGGTCTCCTCTTGTTGGCCAGATACGGCCAGCAGGGGAGGGGCGGCTTGAAGAGCCGTAGGCGGGGGCGGATGTATGAGGGGGCCCCGGCCACCGGAGTTAACCGTCGTGGGGGGTAGTGCCGGTGTCCTTTGTTTATTACGAGACTTAGATTTGGTCTGAACAGCGGTTCTCGCCACTGCCGGACCGACACCCGCGCACGTGCTCGCCGCGTTGGCAGCAGAGCGCCCAGGGGCGAGAGAGATGCTGCAAGCGCCTCTATTAGGAGTGGTTGGTGTATGTGTGATTGGTGTGTGTGTGGTGTGTGTGTTGGTGGTATTTTTTGAAGTATCCATGGTATAGTGTTTGAAATTCATCTCTCCGGCTTCTCACCCTAATTGGAGCCCGCACCTGGGAACGTCTCGCTACAAACTAGCTCAACCGTTAGGACTACCATCGGCTATTGAGTAGGGCCACCATTTTGCTTGAAATCCGGACTCAAGAGGGCGTGTTGCCTCACGGACGCATTACCGCCAGCGCCGCTCGACTCAACCCTCCAGGACTCCTTCATCCCCGCTTACGGCGCTCAACTGCGCAGGTCCTAGCGCAGGTGACTAAATTTACCAACCCGTCGTCAGCTGAGTTTAGTGACGGACGAGCCCACGACCACTCAGTCACAGAGGGAGGTAGTTAGGTTAAAAAGCGCCTGGTGGTTTCTGTTGTATCTATTTCTTAAGGAATAAGACCAAGAACAGGGCGGCAACCTCGTGAAGGTGAACCCACCAGACTTGCCTTGAGGATCTACACGACTGTAGCGTTCCCCCCCAAGACCTCGCCACCTTACCACCTCTGAGGGAGGTAGTAAGGTAGACCTGCATCTAAGCATCCAAGCAAAGCGAAAGCAAAGCAGTAGTGCAACCGCATAAGCATAAATACAAGCCCGGACCTTATCATGCACACGCATCAATCTTGACCCTTTGGCAACTGGTGTGGTTGGAATACAAGTACCAGCACCTCATCACGGTAGTTTGCGGCCGTTAAATTGCATTTTATATGAAGGCGGTCAATTCTCCCGCCTAGATATATATGGTCCTCACCCATACCACGATTGTTCCGCCTTGATCTGGACGGACTTCCTGGAGATTTCGCAAGCGGGTGTGACGTCCAGGAGTTCGCCAAACAAAATTCGTAAAGGAAAATGTTCAAGGAACATAAAACATATTAATTAAATCCTTTTGAAATGTTGAATACTTTTAAAGTTATGCTAATAAAAGTAAAATATTCATTCATAATATACTACGAATCTAATTCTAGTAAATCGTGCGCGCGGCACGTCTAAACAAAGTGAATTTGTTTCAACGTATATTACGTTGCATTCCATGTCAGGACGTCATGTTCATTTTAATTTTCATGGAACTGCTGTTGCGTTTCATATTCAATTTAATTTTCATAGAACTGCTGTTGCGTCTCATATATAGGGTGTCTCCCCGCAGCGATAGGAGTTTAAGATTAAATAAATAAAAAACCCTTTACTAATAATATTTTTATTGTATCAAAATTGTAGATTTTATTTTTTAATTCATTATGATGTCCATTATGTCGCATGAACTCGTGGTACCTGGTTATTGAGTTTGCAGGACAAGCCGGAGCAAGGCAGGATCGGTTTGGCTAAATTTGTGGTGGACATTTTCTTTAAGACCAGCGATATTCATTAGATTACTGATGCAAACTTTGCCCTCCACAGAAAAAAGTCCATGGGAGTTAAATCTAGTGATCCCGGTGATCAAGGGATATCACAAAAGTGGGATATTCTTCTTCTTCTTGTTAATTTTCATGAAAACAAACAAGAAGAAGAAGCTGGTCCGTAGCAGCTCTTGTAGTGTTGGCAGTAGCTCCATCCTGCTGAAACCATGTTTGAGTACTGTACGCAGGATGTTCTTGAAGCATAGGGACATAAATGCTATTGATTTGGTGAGCTTTAAGGCTAGCTGGTCTTTTGTATTTTGGATAGGCGAGGATTGCAACGAACGCTAACATTAACTTCGCTTATTGCGTCTTCAGATCTTGAAGTTCTCGAGACTGATTTATGGCTGAGCCTGTAGCTCGAAACTTCTATCCCTACTTAGGGGTCAAGTGTTTGCTTGGCCTATCCCAAAAACGCCATAGTTTTTAGTGTAATCAAAACTGCCGCCGGGCCGTAACGTGCGATTCTCCTCCCTTGAGAAACGTTTCGATAGCGTACGCATGATGCTCGCCCGATCACTGCAAGGTCACTACTGACAAATCCGCATTAACGAAAAATCCACCGAGTCCTTTTCTCAACCAATACAAACAATTTTTAAAATATTAAATTTCAAAATCGTAACTCTGCCGTGAGACATCCTGTATATTCGTGTAGGCAGGAGTGCGGTCGGCACAGATTAGTAAAATGGAACAAGAAATTATTTTTTTTATTGAATCAAGAATAAGGATGAGTGGGATTTAAACAGTGATGCTATATCAGAGGTATAACTGTGAAGGACTATTAACAATGCTGTGACATATTATGAATTATTGTTGTGTGTACCTACTAATAATTACTAATGCATTTCGCAGCATTCTGAGAACCAACTGCTGTTAATACTATGTATTTGGGCCACTCTATGATTACAAAGTACTGGATTAGACAGTACATATGTACTCAGTTTCAGTACTGACTGAACTGTATGTACTGTGTCAATAACTGGGAGATTGTAACTGATGTAAATTAAAGCCTGAACCGCATGTTTCTATCAAACCGAAGTTGAAGTTGTTTTTAACATTTCATTCACTTTGAAGTATAAACGCGTTATTTATAACTTAATAGCAAGTCGCCCAGACAAACGAACGAGATTGAGTCGTTTCGTCGAGATTCGAGATGTCTCACTTCAAACAGCTATACTACGTTAACTTGCTGTAAGTACGCTTGTTGCAACGTCAGTCGCCGACCCGGCGTTGATACTGCAGGACCACGCAGACTTCGTCGAAAAAAACTTATTAATATTCAAATACAGGAAATATTTACAACTAATTTCAGTAATAATTTAAGGTTATAAATTATTTTTTAATTTAAGACCCAAGTTATGTTAGAAAACATTGTATAGATTTCGTTTAAAATAAAAGCTGTTTGAATAAAACCATTTGGCGCTCTTTAAATTGTTCCCTGAATGCGATTGGCTTACAGTTGCTTCTCCTATCAGTCCGCGCTTCGCTATTGCGAAGGAAGGACGGTGCTGCGTTGACAGCAGATTTTTAATAAAACTATCGAAATGTAAATCGAGGGATATGGAAAATTAAGAAATATAAGTTTTGCATGTTTCGATGCGTTTTTTCACTAAATGTGGAACTCTTCAGTGGCTCCTAGTAAACTCCTCGAGTTTGTGGTCATATGATTGATTCCTTTTGATTAGTTCAATAAATCTCACTTTTTGCCTAGGGTCTGATAGTGCTACTAGCAAACGCCTACAGTTTGGGGTCGTATCGCTTTGTTGAGTAGTACATTATATAGAACTTGTTTTTGAGGGTCTGATGATGGAGCCAAGAGGTTGATAGTGTAACTCGAAATACATAATATTTGGTAAAAACTGCGTGTGTTTTGTATACAGGGGTATTAAAACTGTCTAATTGTAAAAGACCTTAACCAAATACCAGATGAAGGTTGTTCTACGTTTTAATTACCTCTAATAGTGTATTTAGTGGCTTTTGTGTATAGATCATCAGTGCGTGGCCTTTTGACATTTGTAGACATGTTATCTACACTGTCGTTTGTCGAAATCTATACAGAAGGTCTAAAGAAAAGAAAGTGACAGTCAATGTACGATAAAGATTATGGAAATGTAAAAAATATATTGAGTTGCCACATAAGTTAGCGACAACGTCGTTGTAGAACTACGACGGCCTTGCAAGTAATTGCTACTGGTTAGGGTGGACGCACATCTCACGGAAATAATAATAAAATAAAATAGTTTATTTGCTCCTTCAAGTAAGAAATATGGTTAACAATAAAAATAGGCCTTGTGAGTAAAATGGATAGGAAAATGTGTCGGATGTATCGTCCTCAGTACACACAGCGACACATCAAGCTATACATTTCCAGTAAAACATGGCCTCGCTTTTTATAAATTTTCCATACAATTAGAGATTCGCATAAACTGGTTTTGTGTAACTTGATTTATCGCTGTGCGTACGATCGCCGTAATTTGTAGGCGTTAAATGACCAACGATGCGCAGCGTATCTTGCGTCGGATGTGTCTCCACCCTTATGCCTTCAGTTCCGAAGTCAACCACAGATTGTCATAATAACATAGTGTAGATGTCTTGCTGATAACTACAATTTTCTCTTCCTGTAATTTATCTTTCAAACGTCATACGATACGAGTAGATATATTATAATTTACCGTAAAATATAAAACAGAATTATTGTACTTTTAAAAATACGTATTATACAAGTTGTTATGAGCTTCTTTGTCATACTATTGGGCATACTCTCTAAAATTCGTCAAACAAGAATTGCACAGTCACATCACAGTCACATCAGTCAGTTGCACAGTCACATTGCACAGTTGCAGTGGTCCACTATTGTGGACCACTGCAACTGTTAGACCACCTTATACTACAAAAATGTTACTAAAGTTGAAACATTCTAACAGCGGCATTAAATGATATTTATTTTCTGCGTTTGGTAAAAATACTTACATTCCAGTTGCGTTCATTGAAGATCAGTTATTATCATTACTTGCAAATTAATTGTTTTAGACTTGTTGTCATAACAGTATTGTTAGTTTTAAACTGTAACAGTTAAAAATTACATGTTGTTTGACGTTTCACATGTGGTTAATTCGACCCAGTCAAGTCCCTTTTTACTTCTTGCTGTGCTCGCAAAGTCCACGTGAAAATTGAAAACTTTTTGTACGAAATTGTAATAACCTCGTTTAGGTATAAAGTCAAATTTCTGAACCAGACTAAATAGATCGAGGGTCAGCCAAGATTAAGTCGACCGACCACCTGCCCTACACTGACTTATAACTACTTTTCTGAGAAAACATTGTAACAAAGACATTAAACGAGAATCTACAACGTGGGCAAAACTTCACTTACCCCATATTTTTACATAAAATATGAACATTTTATGAATTTTTTATATATTTCAAATTAAGTGCTCCAGGAATTGCAATAACACTTTACCGTGTGCTTCTAATGAATATGAAAAATCCCACGTGTTTAATATAGAAACTGAAATAAAAACTAGGCAACATGGAAATAAGGTGCAATATCAAACGCACTGTGGACTTAACCATTTTGAAAAGTATTGAGTATATCACCTGAACATCTGATGAGTACATTTTAATTATTCGGAATTAATTACGACGTGGTTCAAATGTGTTTAAATCGAGAGCAAATTTTTTTAATTTTGCAATTCTATTTTGAATTGGCAACCGTTATTAGCAGTTACTTGGAGGCCTTATTAAAGTAGAAGTCGTATAGATTCAACTAAAAAATTGAAATCCTTTCTTAGTGTCCCTTGTATACTTCATTTTTATAGTGCATAAAATCAAGCTTGAAGTGCATTCTTTGTTAGTAATAAAATTTATGATTTTTATTAAGTAGAATATACTTATTTCTCTACCATAGGTTAACATATCACCATAAGGTGTAATTGTAAATTCCATGCACCTGGGTAGTGAGTAAAAAATGAACATGTAACTGGTTTTTTTACAACATTTGGAAAAAGTAAAGACAAAGTAATGATATTTGACTTTTGCCACGTACGGATATTTTTCGAGTTACAATACCCCAGTTGAAAACTTGTAAATGATAGGTGTCATCGAAAAAACCCCGGCCAGTGAACTAAATTCGTCTAAAATGACACGCATTGCGCCGCGGAGTTTTATTGAAAGCATTTTTCGTCACCAGCGTTACTAACTGGGCCTCTTACAAACTCGAGCCCCTTTGGTCCGTTTCAGGATCCTGAAAACCGGATCAAATTTTTTTTTGGTTTTACACCGAACTTTTCTCAACGCACCGTGGTTCCGCTAGAGGTCAAAATACAAAAACACGCATGTGATATTTTCAAATGTTGTCATGTCATTGACAGGTACATATTACTTTAAATAAAATAAATAATAAAAATAGCCATTATTTCCTTTAATTTAAGCTGTAAGTCGTGGGTTCGAACCCAGGCAGGTGCATTACTTCGTGTAACTTATTTCATCACCACTGCTCTCAAAACGGTGAAGGAAAACATCGTGAGGAAACCGGCATGTCCTAGAACCTAAAAATTCGAAGACATGTGACATCTACCAACCCGCACTGGGCCCGCGTGGTGGATTATAGCCCATTCCCTCTCATAGAGAGGAGGCCTGTGTCCCAGCAGTGGGAACATTATAGGCTGCTGCTATGCTATGCTAAATCCCCGATAAATAATCACTTTCATTCTCTAATCAAACTCGAAAGTGAACGCAGGCTATTTTCTCAGAATGTTGCTATTGAAGTGATATTAGATTTTTTAATGGAGCTTCAAGAAACAGGTATATTGTTTTGCTATTTATTCTCTTTGATTTGACATTTTTCTGGATAATATTGAAATAACGATGGGTCTATGCAACGATCTAATTTTATTTAAAAAATCTGTAGAATTATTCTTCAGTTAGTCTTTTGACTGTGTTCTGAATCAAATCTAACAATATTTTTTCTTCATTAAGAAGCAAACGGCCTTAAGTCATTGTCTGCGGAAATTTGCGGATTTGATAGTTATAAGCGTGCTAAGCCTCCGTAGGCGAAAGCTACGAAAGTAAAAAAAACTTAATACATTTCATTTTTTTGAGATGTTATGTTTTTTTTTTTTTTGGATGGGAAATCATCAAATGACCCCCCCCACTCTGGGCGGAGCGGAAGGGAGTGTCAGACTTGTACTGACTAAAACCCATCCATGTTCCTTCTTTGCCCTTTGTGTTCCAGGGCCACGGTATCTCTTTCGAACAGTCCCGCAGCCCTGGCAGGCATCGGCCCATGCGGACCCCTACGTGGTTGCTGACATCTCTTTGAGGCGCGCGTGCAACACGAACGCGCCGTCGACACGGCGAGATGTTATGTTCATCGGAACCTTTTCGAGTGGTTTTATATTTGAAGTGCGGTTATCCACGAGTAATTCAGACACAGAAAGACTTTAAGTTTATGCGACAACTAATGGTCATGATGCCGGATTCGGATAACGTAGATGTTATCAATTGGGAGAACGTTGTGAAGTATATTTGCGATCGACTTGTCGTCTGATGGAAATCTAGTTCTCGAAAAAAGGACAGTCTTCAAAAAACATTCTAAGTGGCTTAGTGACAAGGAAAGTGTCAATCTACCGAGAACATTAATTTTCATAGAAAACACTTCGCACGATATTGCCGACCAACCGTCATCATCGGGGACCGCAACTGCTGTTGGGTGAAATAAAAAAGATTTCGCGACTTGCAGTTAGCAGTCACAACGAAGAACAACACACACAAGAAAAATGTCTCGAGTTTCTACAAACACAGACCTTATAAACAGACTTCAGCTGAACTCAGATCCTTTGATCACTTCCAGCAGGAAATTGCCCCGGAAAAAGAAATCTCTATTGTCTAGTAGCGATGTAAGTTTATTGGATATTACTAACTAGCATTATTATATGGTTTTATATTTTACTTTGTTTAATTTTAATTTTTTATTTACCTATTTTGTTTTCATATTGACGCGTGAAATCAGCTGTTCACTTCCCGCCTAGCTACAAAGTTCATCGAACTTGTCGTCGCACATACCTTTAGCCGTTTTGTCACGGTAACGATACATTGCGTATGAAACGAAATTAAATCATAATTTACATACCAACTTGCAACAACTAACTGATTGTTGTCGATGAAACTCTATCGTGTCGAACTTGGCAGTCAGCTGACGTACCATGAAGTCATAAAGCAGTATTTTTTAATCTTATTGCAGAGTGGGAAAGGGATGGAGCTATGCGGGACGTCTAGCCCCATCTTTATAATAAGAATGTAACAACATTGCTTTAAGATGTCATGGTAATCTCCCATGTCATTTTACTAGATGGCCTCACTGAGACTCATGTCTCTCTCTGACCCCAAAACTACCGTTTTTTTAGCAATTTCTCTTGGGCTAAAAAGCAATAGGCTGACAAAGAGTCGTAATCTTGCATACTGACGTACTTTGTTAATGTGATTCAATAAAAGACTAAATTAAATTATCTTTTGTCACCAACTACTAACACAAAGGTCGCACTACACACGTTCCATCAAAAAAATCCATACACTGATGACATTGACATTAACCGTGGCTTTTTTCATCACAAAAATTAATCCCACTGCGGTCGTATTCCTGAAATGTTGTTCTAGAAACTTATCAAAACAAACTGATACGACTAACGAGACAACAAATGAATATGAGAGACAAATTTATAAAACCGCTGTATTACGTTATGACAGTTGTAAGCATAGTACCGTAGATAATATATCGAGCGGAATATGAAGAGAAACATGCCTGGCCTAAGAAAAAAATATATGATGACGAGTAATTATTTTATTACGATGATGTGTCCCACTGCAGGGCAAAGGCCTCCATTCCCTCTGTCCATTTATTTTCTCTTTCTGTCTTTGGCTATTTGGGCCCAATCCTTTTGATAAGAGTCCAGCTCGTCACGCCATCTCCTTCTGGTCCTACCGTGTCGCCGGGGTCTGTTGTTTGGAGGCCTATCTGTTTCCACTTTGGCCCAATTTTGATGCTACATGCAGCTGATGTGGCCTGCCCATTTTCATTTTAATTTGGAGGCAGCGTTGCAAATGTCTGCGATTTGGGTCTTGGATCGAAGTATACTGTTCCGTATACGGTCAGAAATTTTGACTCCTATTATACTTCGTTTCATGGCTCGCTGGCAAACCCCGAGTGCGGACTTCTGACGCTTCGTTAATGACCATGTTTGCGCTCCATAGGTGCGGGTGGGAAGGTTCCACGTGTCCATGAGCTTCCTTTTGATGGAAAGTGAAAGTAATCCTTTCATGAAGTGTTTCATCGACCAATAGCTCTTCCAGGTATTTTCGGTAAAGAGAAAATCATGTTTTTCCGCATTGCGAAAAAGTTTGGACGTCTACGTTTCAATGTGAAAAATTAAATCACGTGAACCTAAGTAAAATAATATGTAACGCAACTGCCGAAACCACCGTGACACGTGGCTTACGTTGCAAAACAGTGCTAACAACATTGCGTAGCGCTACGAACTTTATGGCTACGGCGTAGGCCTCGTAGCGGCTACTGCCACAAATGATGGAACCCATAATAATGAATTTAAAAAAAAAAGCATATTTGTTTTAGATTGTTATACATGAGTAAATGTATATTTGTAAGAAATAGGAATTGTTGACATGCTTGTGGAGATTATGGTTTTAACATCTACCTCATTATTGTGTAGTGATAAGAAGTCGGTACACAAAAATTTGTACTACGTCAAAATATTCAGTTTAGAAAGATATTCATTTAAAAAAAAATAAAGAATCAGGATGTGAAAAAGCTTTTTGCGTCACATATGCACTCAGACTTCCAATCACTCACGATATTACAAATTGTATTTGTCAACACAGGCCGACATGCGCCACGCCATTTTTAATAGTTAGTTGGCAGAGTGATATTGACATCGACCGTGATATTTTTTTAGGTTTTTTACGAAAACTCGTGTCTGGTCGTATGTGGGTTGTGGTACCGGTAATATTATTAAAAAATATATATTGGTATATATTGAAAAATGCTGTTCTTTGTACTGCATACGACCTTAGTTTTTGACAACTCAACAAGTGTTAAATTGAGTTTAGGGTAACCAAAAACTAAAATAGTAATAAACATTTCCATATCAAACGAACTTGTTGATGAAAGGTGATTTGGGGACTGATTATGTCACGTATAGACGTTTAAATATTACGTTGAAAGATTAAAATTATTTTGTTATTAAAAAAGGGTTTGAATTAAATGGCCGGCCTAACTTCTGTCATTTTATTTGTTTTAAAGTAGCGGCCAGGCATACAACTTATATTAATCGATAGCTGGCATCAACACAAACAAGTTTCTTATCAGATGTAATGTTCTAAAGTGTCACTTTTCCGAGATATGAGCTGTCAAAGTTAAAATCCATTCACTAATGGCATCTTCAGCACAAGTTTGATTTGATTAGTCACCCATAAACCTGTATCAATGACATAAACATATAAATATAACATCAAGCCTGTATGGTTTTTTTCACGGACTTTACAAACAGATTGTAGTGGTGATGCTTGATGCTTGATGATCACGCTGTCAGAGATAATTAATTTATATATATTTACGGAACAATTCTTTGGAAATCTGATGAGGCAGTACTATAATGAAAAAATAAACAGAACTTCCAACTGTCCTTTCTTTTAGCACCGATTAACTATTGCCGGAATACCAGGAGCAGATCGTTTGCCGTGCCTGGAATTCGAACCGGCGCGGTCCTCGAGACCAGTCTCCCGTCCCTCACACACTTGCTGCGCTCAACACTGACTTGAACGATAAACATGACTTTGATGTTTTCGCGGACGAATTGACGAAGTTTTTGTCAGTACGTTTGTGGTGTTGTGAGATGAGCTTAACACTGTCGTGTCAATGTATTGTTTTTTTTTTAGGAGTAGGTATGTCAAGTGAATTAATGCATTATCCTCTGTCTAGCCTTTTCCCAACTACATTGGGGTCGGCTTCCAGTCTAAACAGATGTAGCTGAATACCAGTATTTTACATGGAGCGACTGCCTATCTAACCTCCACAACCCAGTTGGTACTGGGAAATACGATACCCCTTGGTAAGACTGGTTGTCAGACTTTTTGGGCCACTGACTACCTAACGACTGTCAAAGATCTACAAATGACACCCGGGACCAACGGCTTAACATGCTTTCCGAGGCACGGAGGAAACTCGGTATGTTATTGATGGTCACCCATCCACAGACCAACCTAGGCAAGCACGGCTTAACCTAAAGATCGATCCGAGCGGCTGTTATTATTTAGCCACGAGCTCCTCAGTCAATAAAATCAATAAATGATATCATGATATCATAATAAACGAGATCGCAACGATTTGGTTATTAAATTATTTCTGCAAAAATATCCAGTTATATTTCGAGAATGTTCACTTTCAAAACCAATTCAGATATTTCTCCTCCCCCCCATTTCCTCTATGGCCGTCATAGTCAGCTTTCTGCCTTATGATTTGGAACCTATCCAATCTGCCAAATGGTTATTTATTACTTTGTATATTCTATTTAGAATTGACATCGCTAATTGCCATGTTCGGCGAGGCACGGAGGATCTGTGTATTATTGTAGATGTTTATTTACTTGCTTGCCACGCTGGTCTAGTGGTCGCGACTCCTGAGCATGAGGTCCTGGGTTCGATTCTCAGGTCGGGTAAAATGTGATTGGGTTTTTCCATCAGGAATTTCTCAGTAGCAGCCACGGAGTCTGGATGTGTACCCGGATGATGGCAGTAGGCTCGCCCCCTATTACATGGGATTTAAAACAGCTAGCGGAATGTGGGTGTACTATTAGGTACACCTCTGCCTAACCCTTGGGGGATATCGGCCGTGATGTAATATATATTTAATTTTGCCACTAACTCTTTATTTTCTTTTTATTTTAGTATCAGCTCAACAGTATTAAGTAAAGGATCCTCCCCTATTGAATTCAGAGAAGGCGATAGGTATAAGTGATAGGTATAGGTAGGTAGGGTTTCGCTTCGGATGAAATTCTTCTTGTTTTCATACTTTACTAATATGTCCACGTCTATTTTTCAATATGTGAGTGATATGCAGTTCGAGAATTTATATTAATCTTCGGAATGATTATGATGAAAACTTATTTTTGGGTGAGTATGACCGTGTATCGTAATACATTTAATTTAGTTGTTATTAGGTCGTATGGTGGGTAAATGAAAACTTTATTATCTTACGAGCACAATTTTTTGGGATTTTCCTAGCTAAGAAATAAAAAAGGGAACGTTTTCGTACTTAGTCATGTTTCCCAAAATTGTACTACCTACATCAATATGTGAGAGTATAATTATGTTTGTAAGTTTGTGATGTTTGTAAGTTTAAGTTTGTGATTTGTATGTGGTTGGCTAGGATAAATAACAAAATTAATAACGCCTAAAAGCTGGATGGATTTGGCACACAGATTGACCAAGACCAGAATTTGGACAAAGAATACTTTTATCCCGGTGGTGCGTGTTCAAGGGAGATTGTGGATTGGTGGTTCGCGAGCGGTTGACCAGGACATGGCTGGAGGTGGATCACTGTGTTATCCAATTTCTCACAAGTCATGGTAAATATTTTCTTTCAAGCTTGTTGCCTCGCTTTACTATGAATGTTCTACATCTGACTGGTGGCTTTTCTGGTGGTCGCCATTGTTGATTCTGGCTTTCAGGAGTTGGTGTGGTATGAGAATAGTGTGGTGGCTTTGTCCTAAAAAAACGAACTTTCAAGATAACCTCTTGGCCACGAGCCACAAACTCAAGCGAAATGCGTATTGCAATCGCGGTAGCAGCGAAAGGGAGTTGTTTAGACTGCAGCGTACTTTGAGTGACAGCAACGGGATTGGTGGAGGCGTCGTGTCGCAAGTTGCGTCATGTGAACGTGGCCTCAATTGTGACCCTGATTTCGCCTTGAGATTGCCGTAATTACACCTGCCTAGGAGAACATGAGCCTTTTTTCTTCTGCTGTGTAGAACTAGTCTTCTGTAAGTAACCTACCTACCTATTTCACGCTTAAATGTATTGTTGAAAAAACTTTCAATAGAGATATATTGAAATTGCGATTGCAAAAATTTGAAATTCATTTTTAATGTTTAACGTTCGATACACGTGTATTTGAGGGAATGCCACTTGTTATGTTTTTCGCACATTTGTCACACGACTTTAACTCTTATTGCGTAGCATTGTAGCTGGTAGTTTCCATTAAGTCAAACATTGTAGACATCAGCAAGATTTAATTACTAAACCATTAGAAACTTTGCAAATGAGATGAACATATCCTAAAACTGACTTTGGTCGTGATAACTTTAACGAAATTCACATAACTCGCGAACTATCATGAATTGTGTTCTAAGTCAACTGTTCACTTGAGTTGGGGCGATCGTACATCGGTAACCCACACTATCAATACTAATATCAATGTTATGAATACGAAAGTAACTTTGCCCGTCTGTAATCTTTTCACGCATAAACTACTAAAATGATAATTACACAACTTCTCATTGTATGTCTTTTCAATGTCTACTTTTCATACTGAAATGCAAATATGCATTAAAGGACGTTTGGTAGCTACAGTCAGATCTAGTTGCGGACAGCGAGTGCTAACTGTATGTAGCCCGTAGCTGTTCATTTTCTGTAAATATTGTAATACATAGGTAGCTTGTTACGTTCCGCGTTCACGTTAAAACTGTGTTGATAACAATAAATGGTAAACCTTATCTATAGTATTTAAATAAATTGAGTATTTTTTAAATATCTAAAAATTTGATCCATATTTCCATCATCATTTATTACTTTTACGTCGAACATCCGAAGATCGTTCTTGAGAAAAATGTCGCTTCTGTTATTTATTTTCTCACTTTTTATTTTACCTTCGTTGTCATCAGTTTAACATCGTTATGCACAGTTTCCGGATGCAAGAGATTCAATTTGCCTGAGATACCTGCGAATAAAAATTGTATTTGAATGGTAATGGGAGACTGGACGGACAGTTCAGCAAATCTTTTTAAGCGCCCACAGGTATTACGCAAACATGAAATTGGGCAACTAATGATATTGGAACCTGCAGTTTCACGTCAGACACATACAGCATGAAATGGAGGTCTACAGAGATCCGTCAAAGCTTTTAAAGCAAACTGCATTAATTAGCTTGTGTATCCATTTTCGTAGTAAAATTTTTTTAACCCCTGACGCAAAAAGTGGGATGTTATTAGTTTGTCCGCTATGTGTGTCTGTCTGTGGCACCATATCTCTTAAACGAGTGAACCGATTTGGATGCGGTTTTTTTTATTTGAAAGCTAGTTTCTTTGCAATGGTTCTTAGACATGTTTTATTAAAATCGGTGCAGGTATTTACTAGATATGGGCGATGAAAGTGGGTATGAATAATAGAATATTTTTAAATATACCTACCCAAGTGGGTATCAAATCAAACGGCGTTTGTTACAAAAAAACTGCACGTTTCATTAAATCTCTCAAACTGTTAAAATGTTAAGTTAGGTACTAAATATTTCACCTTTCACCTACCTTAAAATTTTAACAATTTGAGCGATTGAATGAAATTTAGTACATTATCAAAGAAAACTATTCAATTTTCCTCATTTCGTATTCTTTGTAATTCTTCTAATGCTGATTTGTCATGAGGACAATTAAACAGTTTTATTTTAAATTTTTAACTCGGCTCAAAGCCACATTGGCTTGGCATTTGGAAAAAATTTTCTTGCCTAAATGTATGACCACTTTTTTCACAGTTGTTGCCTTGTGGACGGTAACTACCCAACTTAAAATGATGGGGAACATTATTCGTTCAATATTGCCATACCCTTCGAGGCCCTGAAAAGTTAAACTCTGTGCGTTTATGGGAACCCATCCAATTTCATCTCTAAAGCTCCTACCAATCGACTTATCATCAAACTCGATAAATAAAAGTTTCGGGAGTTGCCCCTCTTCCACTGATAAATGAAGTCTAATAAGCTGATTACAACTGTCAATAAATACTATGTTAATATTTTTTGTCCAATCTTTTATTCAGACCCGAATGTTTTTTATTTAAGTAAGTTCGTGTCTGTCAACTCATCTGAAGTGATGACAGGTTAATTAGATAGTCATTTGCGCTTGCTAGCTGCCGGAAAACATAGAATTTAGCAAGGAGTTTCAGTTAGCGGTGTAGCGCTACGCATACCTAATGAACATGAGAGCATGAGTGATGCTGAAACCCGAATCTGCCGGTGCGGCTAAGCACCCGCCCGTCTGAGATACAATACGTAGTACCTTTTTCATTTTATGTGCAGATTCTTACGGATTTTTCACCGTAAATTGACTGATTTATAGAAAATTCTATGTCATTCAAACTGTACAGATTGCTTTTGGAGAGTGAAGATTTCTCATTATTTTATTTTTATAATTTTATTTTTTTTTTCCTGATCCTTACAACAAAAAAATGTTTGCTCTCCTGATTGATGGTTCAGGGTTTTAATGATTCCTGTGCTTTTTTTTGTTGTCGTTTTGGGAAACCTACAGACCTGCGAATGGAAAAAAAGCGAAAGAAAGGTAGCCACCTCGAGGGCGAGGTGTGGCGCGGGGGTAGCGGTGGCAGCGGCGGCGCTCGGGCCCGCTCACTGTCGCTCAGAACGGCTTTGTAGCAACACGCCCCAAGCCGCCCTCCGACTTCGCGAACAGGCGCGCTCGTCGCGCCATGTAGTTAAACCCAACAGTTAAAGAACAAGCTTCAAACTGTTTTCAACTATCACCAAAGTTGTTAAAAAATACTCCGGCGTCGGATCTGATTCCCCGTTGCCAGAATCTTCTGGTGAGTACTTTACGATTTTTGGACATCCGCGCGCCATTTTATTTCAGGAGCACCATTACCTTAGGCTGCATGGTTCCTCGCGCCCTAAACGGCCCATTCACACCTCGCGGCACCGCAAGCCCTTCGTGCGACAGATAAGTGTCAAGTTACTTTCAGTTGGTCTAGTCTAAGAAGGACGCAGGGGGACTACTGGACTACGAGTACACTTTCTTTCAAAAGGTAGAGTTGGTTTACTTTTGTTCAAACAGAAGCTTTTTAAAGCCGTATTACTACAATGTATTTTATTTTTAATATTTTTAATTAATATTGGTTATTGTACAGATGTGTGAACGTAAATGTCTGTTTCAATTGATATAAAGCCGCAATTATACGTTAAAATATTTGGAGAACCGCGGTGGACGTTAAAATATTGTATTGATTTACGGCAAACTCATTGAATTAAAATTTCAGATTTCGGTGACATAATTTTATTATTTTACTAGAGTAATTTTACATAAATTAGATTCTTATTTCTCACGTTGTTGGCATGTATGCCTTTGATTTATTTTAAATTAGCAGCTCGGACGACGTCAGCTAATTTCTTCTTGTAATTTTACGAAATGAATCCGCCAATTGGTTCAGCCTATTTTCACGCAAAATTTTAAACATGTTCTAATTCTCATCGTACTTACTAAGAATTTTAATGATATAATTAGTGAGCGGATATCATCATTGTACTCTTGTAGGGTCATTAAATATTTTTAAATATTGTGTAATTCTTATAATATAGTTCAATTATCTGTTGCGTGGAAAAAATCGTGGCATGGTCAACATAGCGCTTGTTTTTTGGAAACGGCTTAATAAATACATCTCGAAATATTTTCACTCTTTGATAAGGATAGCAATATTTTCTGTTTTATTTGTGGTACAATCTTAGATAAAAATCGATTAGAGTAAACGATACAACCACTTCTCTGGCGGGTCGTTCAATTTTGTTGCCTTAATATCGCTCTAACAAGAATTAAATACTGGTCCAGTTATTTAATATTTTATTTTTAGGGACCTGGTCTGAGAGCCTGCGGCTATGTATCAATTATATACTTACTCGTAACTAATCTGGATTTATCGTCGGCTCAGCGGTGCACATAGACGCTTTGTGGGAGCGGGCAGGTCAAAGGATCGATTTCTGAGGTCGTTCGGGCCTCCATGGCTGGCCCTCGTTACCTTTCCTTATGACCTTTTTAATTTTTTTAAAGATTTTGTATCATATTTTCATTCAGCTATTCATATCAAGTTTCTTTTCGGGTTGACTATAAAAGCCCAACCAATACCTTTATGATGTTACATTTTTGGACAAAGATTTTAGAAAGGTTCTCACAAAAAGTTATATTCAATTTTTTTAATAGCATACAAAAAATTAAAGTGCTTTATTCTTTTTATGAGAAGATTTTTACATACAATAACAGCAAAACCTTAATTATTTTGAATCGTTTGGAGGAAAACGTATAACTTCTTTAGAAATTCGATGTTAATCTAAGGGAAGATAGGAAAAAAAAGCTGTTTCAAACAAAATTGACTCTAGAAAATACAAAATAAAATGAGGAGCTGGACAGAGTATAAAAAATAAACAGTTTTAGAAAGTACTGAGGTCTTTATTCATCTTTATCATTTGGTAGCCCTTATCCTAATTTATTCATATTTCTTCTATTTCTACTTCTTCACGTTATTAAACTAAACTAAAAACTAAATAGAACTAAAAAACACTATTTAAGCGCCTGCTAATCATTAGAAACAAAGAACATCTTCTATGTTAAGTAATACAAAAGAAGCAACAGGGGGTCGGAATTTTGCACGATCAATGACCGTAATATGGTCGCTCCATATCTCATGGGATTTAATACTCGGAATATAGGCGGCATTCAACAAGTCCGAAGAATTTGAAGGACTTTTTAAGGAACCTAATATAATTGTAAACGAATTTCTCACTTTCAGTTTGTATCTCCCTCGCGTAGGTAATATTTTATGTTATATAATCTGTTGGAGAAACTATAGTGCACGTACTTTAAGCTATGACGTTGATCATAATCTACAAACATGCGAGTGAAATTTAAACAAAAAAAAAAAACTAAAAAGGATTTGCGAATCTTAGCTTTAAATGTTGTTTCTCTTTTCAGAGCAACTCAATAATAGTTTATATTTCTAAAAACTAAAATGATTATAATATCACATTAAAAAACAACATTTATGAAATTAAAACTAGGTACAATTAATCTTACCTGAAACATGTTAACAGACCACTACAACTGGAATATCGGAAGAGGCATTGACAAGAATACTGGAAAACATTGCTGAAAGGAAGAAACATAATAAAAGTTATAATAATATGAAAAACATCAAATGCTTTTGAAGATTTCCACTTTTGAACTTTTTGAACTTGTCACAATGGATGACAAGTTGTGAAGCAGAATGTGCACGACTGGATATAAATGAAAATACTAGAAAAATTGAAGCTCTTCGGTTATTTTTAGATAATCCAGGCCTCGGCTGGTATGGTTCTATATCCATAAAATACACTTTTGGCCAATATGGACATAGGCCTCCCCCAAGTGTCGCGTTCTTTAATAAATTATTGTCCTTGAAAAACCCCTTGAATAACCCAATTAATAATAATAGCTTGGACCCTGATCCCGATACCGGTGAGCTACATTTTTTAAATATTTTTTAATGTTTTTCTATATTGTTTTTTGTAAGGAATATTTAAAAATATAATTAATTTGTAAATAAATAAATAAAATAATTAATAATAATAATAAAAAAGCTAACTTAAAAACGATTGATGGTGTAAAACAACCAATAGGAGTGATATACCTTAAAGAAAAAATCTTCGCGGAATGATAACCTTAAAGATAAACATCTTCGAAATTGAAAAAAATAATGATTTAATTGTGATAGATGGAGATAATTTCGATTATGATTTCTTAATAGGATTAGAATGCATTCAAAAATATTAGCTAAAATGAAAAAATTGAAATTACACAAAAAAAAACTTAAGAATAAAAATAAAGGAAATATTAATACCAATAAACCAAAAATAAATCTTGGCTTTTCAGTTAGTAAAGTAGAGGGAAAACAAAATTTATATAAGAACAAAAAGGTGGAGGTCCCAGAGGAAAATAAAAGTGAAACATACGATAAGTACAAAATAAACTTTAACCAGCATATAGAAGTAACAAACTTTAACATTACAGTAAATGATCTTGACCATCGAAACAGTCACAAATAAATAAATTAATTTGCAAGTCTCGAACACTCTTTGCTAAAGATAAATACGATATAGGAAGAGTGAATGGCTATGAAGCGCATATAGATTTATTAATAGATAAATATTGTAGCAAAAGAATCGGTCTACAATTGAAGATAAAAGAAATAGAAAAACAAACTATCGAAAAATATAAAAAAATATGTTATATTGTGTAATTGTGTTTGTAAAACAAATCCACACATTTAGGTCCAGCTGCTAACCCGTTTGAGATGATGTCTATAGATACCATAGGTGGATTTGGTAGTTCACGTTCTACAAAAACGTATTTGCACCTATTCGTGGACCACTTTAATAATTTTACTTCGAAAACTCAAAATTTGTGTATAAATGTATAAAGTTTATTAACAAAGTTCCAATGGGAAATAAAATTGGCATGATTCTATCAGATCAATATCCGGGTATAAACTCGAAAGACTTCAAATACTTTTTAGATAAAGTAAATATATACCAATCGTTTTCACTGCAGTAAATGCACCATTTTTAAATGGTTTGAATGAACTATTAAACCAAACGTTAGCGAATAAAATTAGATGTAAGAATAATGAGATAAATGAGAGGACAAATAAATTAGCAGGGACAAAATTCCTCATCAATGTACCAAAAAATATAATGAAACAGCACACTGTTTCAGCATTTTTACAAAATATTTGTTTGTAAGGAAAAAGTGTTAATATTATATCGGAAGAATTAAAACAAGATATAGTAATTTATAGCAAGATTCTCGTTGGAGACAACTATAAAATCACACAATTATAATAAGTAGCGATTTGACACAAACAGAAAAAAAAATGGTAATACTAGGAGACTTTGTGTAAGTGGAAAATGGAAATCGATGAAATAGACAAAAAAATGATGAATTAAAAATTGGACCCTATAAAGTTTTTGGAAAAATATCAAACTCAATTTACATAGTGAACACAGTACACAAAAAAATATAATCAAATCTATTTCACGCTATAAAACTTGTACCACACTAAGAAAAACTCAAAAAAAAATATATAATATAATATGTTGTGTGTTGTTATATGTTGTGTTGTTGTTATTGTATATCTGTGGTAGAAACTATAGAGCACGTACTAAGCTATGACGGTGAGCATAATCTACAAACGTACGAGTTAAAGTTAAACCAAATAAAATAACTAAAAAGGATTTGCGAATACTAGCTTTAAATGCTGTTTCTCTTTTCAGAGCAACTAAATAATAATTTATATTTTAAAATCCTAAACTGATTATAAAATCACGTTATATAATTTTAATGGAGTTGAAGATTGGTTTAGCAAAAATTTTATAGAATGACGTAATTCTAATTATTTCTTCTAAGATTCCTCCGGAACGCAACGGCACTCAGCAGCCAGATTGGCCAGATAGTCCAGAAACACGCCAGAACACAATTAAAATAATCTCCCAGTTCTTAAATTTGAAAGTCGTTTTTCAATCATTATAATTGGACCACAGGTAAAGTCCACAGAAAAAATTGATGAATATTTAAGAAATCTTGATATATATGCATAATTAATAGTTTAAATAAATTAAGTTAATTTTTATCGTTATTTCGTTTTGTGCACAATCTTTTTTTCAAATAAATCATTTTCAAAGATTCGAACACCGTTTTACTTTTGACGTTCACTGTACTTTCTGGACTTTCGTGCAACTGTTGCAACGATCGCGTTTCTGCTCGTTTAAAATGATTTGTGGTGTAAACTGGCTCACGCTTTTATAGTAGTACTCGGGGCATGGTGCTGGGGCTGAAACGGGAAACGCAGGGAACTCCTCGATGCCGTGTTGTAAACGCATCGTGTTTGGACTCATTGGGTTCGTCTCGATGAGCTCTTTGGTACTAGGTAGCGTACAAGTCTTTACAGAAACTTTGCACGCTTCACAGTTTCTTTCAGTTCTCCTATAAAAAGTTTATAGGCAGTGTTGGCCGTTTGGCAACGGCCCCGACATAAATACCGAGTCATGTATACTGGTTGGGATACCAACCCAGGCAGGTACTTTATCCACTTTGTGCAATTTATTTTATTGCCACTGTTCTCAAACGGTGCGGATTGTGACCACCCGGTTTTAGTGAGGTAAAAATCCCATACTGCCTGGTGTTATCCCCAAAGACCAGTCGCCTTTTGAATGTTTCATGAATAATTACATGACACAATGTCAAGGTCACGCTGCAGAGTCAGTGTCGGTTTTCACACATTGTTAAATAAATAGAAGATTAAAAAACAATGTTGCTTAATGAATTCAGTGAAAAGATCGGCAGGTCTTTTAACCCAATTCGAGGATCAATCCTTACGCGGTATCCAAACCGCGTGCTGCATTTCAGCCCACTACCTCTCATCTCTGTGGTCAGTGTCTCAGCAGTGAGCATATTCTACTGGTTATTTACTAGTTTTGAACTCCAACGCATCTTTAAGTTATGTTCTTATCTAGCGTGCAGTCGCGACTTGCATATGGGTCTCAGGTATGTATTTAGGTTATATCTACTTGGTATTAACAAGATGATTGTAAAAACTTATTTTTTCATACAGATTTTAGAACCGTTAGAAGATCACTCGTCTGGAGACAACCCTGGGCCTATCAGCCAAGCTGTGATAGACTTTAGACCAAGCTATTTTAATTAAAAGCGTATAAAAAATCGTGTCTGAGCTGCTGACTGTTGAGTTCCCTCATCTGGAGCATTCTTGTGTGTAGGTTGAAAGAAAGAAAGAAAGAAAGAAAAAAGAAAGAATGAAAAAATTTTGGGACATGACGTGCATCATACAAAATTACAAAAAAAATAAACAATAAACTATAAATTCAACTTTGCTTATCATAAAAATGTATTATCATCGAAACTGAACTACCATGTAAAGTTTCAACTTCGTACGGTGCGAGGAAGTTGTGCCAAATCAGCACGCAAGATTTGACCTACACAAACTGACACACAAACATTGCAAGTTAAATAAAAGCCTTTATTTAAAGGAGTGTAAGAATTTTCGTTTATGACTTGCCAGTTTATTCGACACGTTACCCTTCACCGTTTTGAGGCACGAAGAAGAAGAAGACAGTTTGAAGAGTACTGTTGTTGGTCAAAAATGTTATTTTTACACTATATCAGCGAAATTCAGCGAAGATGATAATGTTGAGATGGATGTGTGGAGTGACAAGAATGGATAAAGTAAGGAATGAGTATCATCATCTGCCTAGCCTTTTCCCAACTAAGTTGGGGTCGGCTTCCACTCTAACCGGATGCAGCTGAATACCAGTATTTTGCATGGAGCGACTGCGGATATGGGACATTTGCGCGAAAGACATATGCGCGAAGGATACTTCCGCGAACCCACTTGCGCGAAAAGACATATGCGCGCATGGACTTTTGGGCGATTAGACTTTTGCGCGAATGAACTTTTGCGCCCATAGACACTTACGCGCATAGACACATGCGCGCAGAGACACTTGCGCGAATAGACACTTGCGCGAAAGAACTTTTGCGCAAAAGAACACTTCCGCGACTAGATTTACTCGCGACTGGCTACGGTTAATCTGTAGAGTAAACATAACATCATATTATTTCTTATTTTCAATGAGATAGAGCGAGAGAAGTGGCAACACTGCCCGAGTGACATGTCAAATTATTTTTTCATATCTACCATGAATAGTGTTGCCAGATATAATTATTGTTTAATCGATTTACAATATCGATTTTTAACAAAATAATTTTACTCTCTGTTCAAGCTTTTGGGTTTCATTAATGTCGATTTTTAAGGTCCTTCAGTTGTTTTAATGTCTATTATGACAAATGTATATTGATGTACAGAACATTCTTGTTACTTTGTACAAAAAAGATTAATCAATCGATTCCGATTTAGAAGAACCTCAGTGTTATGTTTACTCTACAGCTAACCTAACCTAACCATTCGCGCATAAGTCCTTTCGCGCATGTGTCTTTGTGCGTAAATGACCGTTCGCGCATAAGTCCATTCGCTCAAGTGTCTATGCGCGCAACTGTCTTTACGCCCAAAGGTCCATTCGCGCAAAAGTCTAATCGCCCAAAAGTCCATGCGCGCATATGTATTTTCGCGCATGTGGATTCGCGCAAGTGTCCTTCGCGCAAATGTCTTTCGCGCTAGTGTCCTGATACCAGCGACTGCCTATCTGACCCCCACAACCCAGTTAGTACTGGATAATACGATACCCCTTGGTAAGACTGGTTGTCAGCCTTTTTTTTTTTGGGCCACTGACCACCTAACGACTGTCAAAGATCTACAAATGACAGCCGGGACCAACAGCTTAACGTGATTTCCGAGTCACGAAGGAAACTCGGTATGTAATGGGTGGTCACCCATCCACAGACCAACCTAGGCAAGCACGGCTTAACCTAAAGATTGACCCGAGCGGCTGTTATTATGTAGCCACGAGCTCCTCAAAGTAAGGAATGAGTATATTAGAGGAAATTTAAAAGTGACGCCTGTTACAGAAAGAATTAAAGGAAGTCTTTTGTCTTAGTATGGACATGTAATGAGGAGAGATGAAACGCATGCGACCAAAAGAGTGCTGGACATGAAGATAGATGGAGAGGAAGAGGAAGGTCAAAGAAAAGATGAATGGATTGTGTGAGGAATGATATAAAAGAGAATATAGAAAATGATGCCGTAACGTCTGACAGGGAAGAATGGAAGGATAAAACTTGTTGCGCCGACCCCAAAATAAGGAAGGAAGGAAGATGATGACACTATATCATCAAAAAAAAATGTAAAATAATTTAAAACGGTGTATTCTAAGCTAAAAACAGACTTGTAATTGAGAAATTAGGTTACAGCCTGTTCTATAGAAAAGTAATCTGTTGTGTCCTACTTTCTTTCGAATGGTAGACTTGAAAGTAAAGACATCTGCGTCGTTGTGAGAGGGTGCTGAATATTATATATTATTATCAGTAAATGTAAACCCAATAATATTATGTCCGGCCTGAAAATAGAAGTCAGTACCTCATGCGCTAGAGAATCCAAAAAATTAAAAGAGTAAATGTTTATACATACCTATCTGACAACAATTCTCAAAACAGAAAATTATAAAAAAAAACAAAGAAAAGCGAACAAATTTGAAAAGTCAATAAAATGGCTTAGCTGGTTTTGATAAAACATGTCTAATTGTGATATACACATCATGCCCTTTCATTTAATACCCCACTTGGGTATATTTGAAAATATTCGATTATTCATCACCACTTTCACCCCCATGTCTAAAATGGCTGAACTGATTTTGATAATACAAGTGTAATTGCAATATATACATAATTTGCTTTCATTTGATACCGCACTTGGGTATATTTGAAAATATTTTATTTTTCGTCCCCCAAATCTAGTAAATGGCTGCTCCGATTTTGATGAAACACGTCTAATTGTTATATACACATCATGCACTTTCATTTTCTACCCCACTTGGTATATATGAGAATATTCGATTTTTCATACCCACTTGCATCCCACATAACTAGTAAATGGCTACACCGATTTTGATAAAACGTAACTAAGTACCATCGCCAAAAAACTAGCTTTCAAATAAAAAAAACTGCATCCAAATCGGTTCACTCGTTTAAGAGCTACGGTGCCAGAGACAGACACACACACACAAATTGCGGTCAAACTTATAACAACCCTCTTTTTGCGTCGGGGGTTAAAAAGATAAAATAATTGTCCATATTATGTGCATTGTGAAAAGGAATTCATTTTTGTTAATTTCTCTTACGAGCTGCATTTTTGTTACGGTTTCATTCTTGTTACGATGGTCATTTTTAAAGGTTTTCATCCATTAATTAATATTGTATTACGAATGAATGAAATGATGCATTGCAATATTTGGAATTACAGTTTCCTTCATAAAGCTTAAAATGTCATAGACACTCAGACGTACAAGACGATATTCATGCGTCGCTCTTGCACGAGAAAAACACCACTTAAAGTTTATCGCTAATTTCTTCAATTTATATTCAGAATACTTTAATATACTTTAATATCAACCTATTGACCGCCACGAACGTCTATGGGCATCAAATCAAAAAGTGCTCACGACGCCTCGGACGGCATGGCACGTCGAAAATAACACTTTTTTAAAGCGCTAAAGATTTGACGTTTATAGACGTCTGTGGCGCTCAATAGGTTTAAGCGGGTTAACTTATATAATAGTGACAGAGACCAACCCTTTACAAAAGTCCATCGTGAACCGCTAAACGGTTACACCAGGTTAGTCTGCAGCTGTCGGCTGGCAGCGACGAACGTCCAAAGCAGGAGTATGCACAATTTATTCGTTCCACCGAAGCACGATAGACAAAAACTTAAACTAACCACCTGATTTACAGTTACCCTAATTATTCAGTTGTGGGTGTCTTATTCCTGTACCTTCTCGCTTAAAAATGACATTGAGTCACACCTGGGACTGCTATCGACCCGAAAACGTTTGACTGTAAATTTCGCTTTCTCCCGGGCGTACGAACTTAAAATGGGGCTGTTACCACAGCTCAGTTCAGTACATATTTTATTAATAATTTTAAGTAAATATTGAGTCAATTTTGTTTTGTCTGGACGCGCAGAAACAGGAGAGTTAGCGGGCGAGATAGCCGGCGTGGTAAGAGCGGTCTTGTGACCACAAAGCATCGCGAATTGTATGTCCCAGATTATGTCCTCCTTCTATAGTGCCATCTGAGTGTCAAAACTTGCAGCCACAGTGATCCCTGCTCTGCCACCGACGACGGCGAGAATGTGGCTAAGTTTTAGGGCAAAAAATATACTATCGTGCCAGAAACAAAATTGGGCTGCGTGTTCCATTCTTCACCTCAAGGAATCGTCTACTTCCGTATTTCCCTCTGTGCGGTGCATTTATTGACAACACTCTTATATGATAAGAGCGTTGAGTGTTGATG
Source organism: Noctua janthina (assembly GCA_963576755.1). Classification (NCBI taxonomy): domain Eukaryota; kingdom Metazoa; phylum Arthropoda; class Insecta; order Lepidoptera; family Noctuidae; genus Noctua; species Noctua janthina. The sequence continues at coordinate 12,030,051 of OY755050.1, read as the reverse complement.
ATCTTGACTTTTTCTCCAGTGTCCCAAAACTAAAAAAGTATCAAATAAAAACTTCTTTGTAGATCGATGAAACTTATTCAATCTTATCATAATTCAATCCGAAAGCTCACATTTTAGTTTCTCTTGGTCTACTGTATCTTGTGCTACATTAATATCTATACTTAATATTATAAAGCTGAAGAGTTTGTTTGTTTATTTGGTTGAACGCGCTAATCTCAGGAACTACTGGTTCGATTTGAAAAATTCTTTTAGTTTTGGATAGTCCATTTATCGAGGAATGGCTATAAAATTTCACGCGGACGAAGGTCGCGGGCAACAGCTAGTAGTAAATAAATTAATTGGGCCACTTTCACTGACTGTCAATTATCTGTATATAAGGTCTATCTTTTCATATACGAAATATTTTAAGAGTATCTTCTCTAACTCGTAAAGTCGCCATAGCAACGAAAAAAAAAATATCTGAAAGTTTTTTTTTTACAAAATTATTATAATTCAAAATTTTTTTGAGTCTTTTTGCATAAAACCTGTACTCCCATATTCTAACAATGACAGTAGGTAAATACGACATAGTAAACTACCGTAATGGATGCTTAAAAATAAGGAGCCAGTATTTATTTTGTGTGTCAAGTAATTTTAAATTATTAATATTTATAAAAAATATACTCAGATAAAAAAAAAATCCCTTGAAATAGCTTTGTTATATCCGTTTGATGATTCTCTGAAAATATTTCGTGTATGAATAGTTAGACACTATACAAACTGTAAGTTCTCTAAAGAAATAAAATAAAAAGGAAAAAGAATCTGGAAAATTTCATGAAAATATTTTTTTCTGGGTACTTACTTTTCATAATAAAACGAATCGAAACATTAAGAAAATGTAGTGTATTTAAAAATAATTTAACTGGTTTACTTATTCATAAGAATTGAACAAAGAAACCATTGAATGAACAATTCCTTAATGTAAAGGTACATTATAAAATCGTTCATTTCAATGCAAGTGTTAAAGTTAGCTTCGAACTTTATTGTTTTACTCCCACTGATTTATATATTCAAGATACTCGACCGAATAGAAATTACCAACTGCTATTTGAAAATGAGTATACATTCCTGAAACAATGAAAACGTGGGTGGGTCTGTCAGTCACCTGTCTCGATACCTAATAGTTACCTGACCAGCGAATAGAGCTCAATATTCTGTTCGAACAATACTTTTACCTCCACGGTTTGCATTGTTCAAGAGCATTGTTACAAGCTGTGAATTTCAGTCATAGTGTCTAATAAAGAATCTTGTTGGGAACTAAAATACTTTGTTGGATACTACGGCTGAAATTCAATCCCTCCAAAAACATGAGAAAGTGGTGGCCTGACCTATACTGGATAATTGGATGCATCTATTGAAAAGATTAGACTTAGATGGCTGCCACGTTCTTTGAAACTGGAATGGGAAAATAAGGATCTTTGCGACTCCATCTGAAGTAAGGCAGTTTTCGGTTTAGACTTTTATTAGCTTTGACTACTTGCCGATTTGGGTCGATTGTTTAAAAAAATATGCGCCCTAAAGTAAATGTATTTAATTAAGTTAGTTCTGATCTAATTTTATCTATATGTATTCAAGAACTACTGGACCGATTTTACTGCTGGATTTGTTTAATTCGTCTCCGTTGTGAATAGCAGAATACCCATTAAAATATTAAAAAAAAGAAATGAAAAAAAAGAGAAAGAGATGGTGGGAGGGGGGCTCCCTCCATCTCTTCCTCTTTTTTTTCCTTTCTGCAGAGAGGCAGGGTGCCCGCCTCCCACCATCTCTTTCTGTACCTACCTAGCCTACCTATCTGTACCTGTGGTGTAGTAAAATCTATAGAGAGGTTGTAGGTAGGAAAAAATGCCTTGCAACGTCGGGGCACATCTAATTTATTATAAATGCAGAAAAATGTATATTGGTTACTCCTCTAGTTATTCACAAGCGGCTAATAAAAATTGTGAGTAGCGAATTAAGTATTAATGGTATTCTCACGCCAGGAAAATGCTCATGCGTTTCACAGTATGAAGTAATCAGAATGGCTCGAGCAGGCTCGGTTAAACGACCACTTGTAGAGCCTCTTTCGCGACGAGTCGTTGAGCCTTTAATATGACACGACACTTTAAACTTGTTTACCTTCATAAAGATCTTTCAACGTGATTAAAGCATAAAAACACACGGGTTTTGTAAAAACTTGCTAAAATATCTTAGTTTGCTTGGACTTTATTAGATATTAGACATTGTTCATCAAAGTGTGTCAAAAGCAATTTACGTAAAACAAGAATTTCCATAGTATTAGTATTTTCTTCCTGGCTTCAATCTATTATTATTCCTCACGACAGGATGGTATGCCAATAAGTTTATTATCTTACATGTTCGGTTACTGACCCAGGGAGATACCCGTTGAGACCACCCGACTAACATTCACTCTTACATTGTTCTTATTGAAATTATATTTTGAATTCCCTAAACAGCAGTCGGTGTATAGGTACCAGAAAGGATAATCTTCTGATAGCTGAAGTCCTAGTACCAAAATAAATAAAATGTCTGGAAAAACTTTATTTCGAAGCAGAGGTAATGGCGCCTTATACAATATTTTTTTTAGTATATGCGAAACCTGAATATAGTTTGTTCAGAATAATTAACTGAATCGATTCCAATATTTTTTAAACCATATTATATTTTAAAAAAGGTTACAAGTTGAGATGAGTTGGTTTGTGATTAATAATTATTAAACCAAAAATATTTAAAAAGGTTACAAGTTAGACACCGAGCGACACTAAGTACCTATCGCAATCATTTGGGTACCTACTGCCAAATTATTATTATCAATGAGCTCAAGACGACGCTGGAAGCGAGCGCGGTACGGTTCCGCGTGGTGACTACGTTTTTGTGCGGACAACCAGGTAACAGAACAAGCTTATAACTTTGTGATTTTTCATGATACAGTTTTGTAATTTTGTACATAGATTCTTTACATAAAAATAAAGGACACGTGTTTTAGGTTTCGCACATACTAAAACTAATGTTGTAGATAGGCTACGTTCAAAGGGGATAGCGGTGGCTAGGGTGAGTGAGCAAACGAAGTCCTTGTCATCCCTTTCGTGTTAGGTTCCTGCAGACAGAAAATATGCGAATATAAATTATGACTTTTAATTTTATGCGTCTCAGTATACAACCGTCCCAACTGGTCCCAACGACGTACCTCCTCTTATATACGAGGGTTTATCACAATGTGTGATTGAAACTCTAATAATGACATGGATGGGTAGGGACTTACACGGTTTGGGAAGATCGATATTTATCTATCAAGTTCAAGATATAATTATAGACTACTTGCGACGGTCTTTTTTTCACGAATTATGTAAAACAGTTGATCATTTCATGAAATGTTAGCTAGACAATAAAATATTAATTACAGGTTTTACATAGATTAGCACAAGACAATTTTATATGGTAAAAAGGGTAGCAAATAAGACGTTTGCTGTAATTACCAATAGATTGATTATTTGAAACCATTTATGTAATGAATAAGTTCTTACTACAGCCTTGCGGTGTTAACAGAGTTTCGTTTGTGTTTCAAGACTTAATTGAATCTCTAATTTTAATTATTTCTCGTATTTATTACGAAAATATGGCAAGGTAGAATTGCTTTGTACTAAACTTAATTACTGACTTTTATTTGTATAAACTCTTCTTATTCTTCAGACGATTTATTTAAGAGTGGAGTACTCTCTCTTAGTCATTTTCTCATTTATCCGATCATGGATCTCCCACATCCAACTCCAACCAGGTCGTCAATCTACCAAGCTCGTGGTTCAATCTAAATATTTCTCAATATTTTTTGTAACCTGTTTAAAAACACGATTGCTTTTTAAATTAAATAACTGCGGCACTTTAACGAAAGGAAAAGAAACGCTCCAGCTGGTCAATGAGTAGCAACAGGTACAAACATTAAGTGAATGTTTGCAAAAAACGCACGACACCGCTGTGTGTGTGTGTGTACTTTAGTGTTGTTGTTTTTGATACCTGTAAAAGGTTTGTTATGCTATCGTTTCATTTTCATAATTAAGAAAAGCGGAAAATGGTTTGGTAGAATTGTGATATTTTAGAACTACACTCTTTTTGTAAATAATCTATACTAATTATGTAAATAAACTCGAGGTAAAATTTGTAAGTTTAGATGTAGTATTTTGAAAATTCTTTCACTACTGGTAAGCTGCATAATTAACACCAAGCGTCATATTTATAACGTTCCTTGAATTAATGCCAAAATATAACGCGAATATAAAATTTTCAGCTAAAGTAATGTCGGCTAGGACCTAGGCTCAATTCAAAAATGTTAGTCAGTTGTTAAAAATTGAATACTCAATCCGTTGCCGAGTGGACGGAGAACGCCAAAAAGAACAATGAATTCATTCTAATTATCCCAGTAGATTGTGGACCAAGGGTTAAACAAATATTTTTTTGTTGTACAAAAAAGGATCCTCACAGTAAACAATTAGCCACGCCGCGTTCCCGTCGAACGCAGACGACCGTTTTCACATCTGTGTTTGTCGCTGGCATAACACCGATAAAAATCGGGCCTGATTGGTCAGATTCGCTTGCTTCGTTGGATGTCGAACCGTTTTTATTGGGACGGTTATGTTGAAATAACGTGTATTCTATTTTTTTCGTGTTATTGCCATAATTTAGTGAAGGTCAGCCCAACGCGATCACTTTAACTTGAGTTTAAAAAACGGCTCAAATGATAGATTTTAGAAGACAATTTCAAACTCATAGGTAGAGAATTTATTAAGTTTTTAGTATGTGCAATACTAATTTTAAAATTTAGATAGGATTACGAAAACTTGCCGCTTTGCACGAGTGGCCGCCCGAAGAGGCCATAGGATAAGAGCAATGTGGCCAGCCCACAAATTCACTGTAATATATAATATTTATTAAAACATAAAATTATAGACATAAACAAAATAAATGACGGCAATAGCATATCTACCTCCCCGAGTTTTGAAATAAGCACAACTTCAATCCATATAATTATAACTTCAACTACTGTATTGTGCTACTGCAGATTCTGCTATTTGTTAGAGTCATAATTTTATCAATAATTATTTTAAAATATTCTGAAACTTTACTTAATTATTATAACAAACTAAAAGACTTAAATCAACAACAAATAAACTTAAACTTTAATGAGAGAAAGCATTGAATACATTTCGGAGAAAATACTATACATCATCATCATCTGCCTAGTCTTTTCCCAACTATGTTGGGTTCAGCTTCCAGTCTAACCGGATGCAGCTGAATACCAGTATTTTACATGGTACTGGGTAATACGATACCCTTCGTAAGACTGGTTGTCAGACTTTCGGACCACAGACTGCCTGTAGAGACTGTCAATGATCTACAAATGACATCCGGGACCAACAGCTTAACGTGATTTCCGAGTCACGAAGGAAACTCGGGTGGTCACCCAGAAAATAAAAAAAGAGAAAATACTATACAAACAAAGCTAAATAGATAAGTTACAATACACGTAACGCAAGCGTGTTCCCTAGGCCACGTCACCGCTACACATCTAGCGAGTTGCGGCCGAACACAAGCCAAAAAAACATTATAAAACATAACATAACATAACATTTCTTTTATTTGTTTTTATTTTTATTATTAAAAAAAAAAAACATTTTGAAAGTAAACAAGTACCCTGTATTTTTTTTAACGAAACACGCAAAGAAATATTTTCGTGACAGCAGTTGCAGGCTTGCTCGCTCACGCTCGTTGCACGCTCTACCGAATCACAGCACGGTGACTGGATGTTTAATCATGACTATCATTTAGACCTACCTTTTATAAGTAGAACACCCTAAGTGGTTATAAGTTGGCGGTGAACGATCGCATTAGACCAAACAAGCGAATGCTTATTCTATCCCCACTTTAACCAATTCTTTTTGTGTAAACATAGATAGCGCAGTCTTTGTAGTATTTTATTTTATTGACTTAAATATCAAGAAACATTGTTCTTGCTTTAAGTTTTTGTATGTGAGATTAAATGTTTGTAAACGCACCCACGATACAGAAGAAATTCCTTGTGTGGGACAACTTTATAAAATAATATATTTATATAATACCTACATAGACTATATCTGGTTCTATGTTAGTTTGCTTCTAAACACACCTTTCATGAACTGAAAGTACATACGTGTGGTAAGTACTTTCAGTTCTTTAAAGGTGTATTTAAAACCATTTTGTAAAAATCATTTTTTATTTGAATTAAACAATTTATTATCTTTCTAAATTTAGAAAAAACGAAGCGGTCAGAGAGGCATATAAAAGTACATTATTTTAATTAAGCTGTACATAATGTAGGCAAAACATGTGCCTTGTGGGGTTTCCCATCGGGGAAAACAACGACGTTTCATAAAAAAATTCACCCCCATTGAACCACTTTCCAAAAAAATTTCCTGATTCCTCAACTTTATTATGTAAAGAACTTTTGTACTTCGTGCTCCTTGAACAATCGGTTTAGACTGTGCCAGGTCGGTGAGTGAGTGAATAATAATTATTTTTATGAAATAGATAGATACATAGCTTACAAAACACTTAATGATACGAAGGTTGTTCACCTTACGAAATCACAGATGGAAATCTCTTCTGCACACCCTGTGATTATAATATTGTGGATACAGTAATGCATGACGTGTGATGTACAAGCCGGAACTTGACGTGCTTTGCATTTTAGACAGTTGCTCACACAAGGACATTCTGCTTGATTGGAATTGCCGGTCGCGACATTTGCTCTTAATTTAATTGGTCAACATTGCCATCGGAATATATTTAATATCTAGCGGATTAAATGCCCAGTGTGGACGACGTCTAAGCCTCTAATGGGTGCCATTGACAACTATAATTATTAGAACCTGCAGGAAATTGATTGCAGAATTTCTGACCACATCTCTGGATTAAACTGGCTTATTGTTTGATGTAACTGAGAGGTCCAGTTACAGTAAATAGAAAACTCTTGAGAAAAATCTATGGGTAGCAAAAGTGTATATAAGTAAGTAGACCCTTAACACATCCGAAAGGCACTTGTTCTCCCCGTCTTCGCTATAATTTTTTTGTTCTAGACCATACCTGGGAACTTTCTAGTTACGGAGATATTGGGGGTCAAAGATCCAACTTTTTCCCAAGTTTTTTTTTTAAATACATGTTTTAATGTAAGATTTTTACTTTACACACCTCCACGACCACCGTACTATTCAATCTATCCATCAGCACAATGCTTTGAGTGCTTTCCATCGAGTCCTACTTTAAAACGTGATTATTCAACCCAAAAAAAAAAGTCGATTACCAGCAATAATTTTTGCGTAAAGTTACTTAGTTTGATGTACATAATGCTTGGTTAACGGCTATGTGAAGGGTCTGTTTACACCCTGTATAAGTAAGTAATAAGTAGCCTTAAAAGTTAATTTTATGAATACTCATACTCACCTAGTAGTCAATGAAGTTATCAACAACAGTAAAACTGCCATTAAATCTGCTCCGATTTCACACACATAAAAATAATATTATCAGTTTAGTTGACAATCGCTTACCAACTTAAATTTTTATTAAAAAAATCATAAGACGGTATAACGCGATCATTTTTATTGCAAAGGGAAGAGCCCTTTGCTGCCAGCGTCCCAAGTTGTTTCAATAAAACAATTTGGTCGCTCCGAGAAACGGTCGTCTGCCCGCAGCAAATTGTCTGACTAGGAAAAGTACTTCAACAGGCCTGTTATAACCCCTAAAGAGCCGACCTGGGGAACGTTAGGCCCTCACCCTCTTTGTTTGAAATCTGGTATTGTGGACGTATAAAAATAATATTAGGTCTTTACCTATGAAATTGGAGATTTGTATGAAAATTATAAAAACAATTTTTTTTGTATTTCTTTTTTATTTTAGCTTATCTAGCATTTTTATCTTTCCGATTTGACGCAAGTGCTTCAATGTCGTTTTGACACTAACTCCAAGGCTCGCAGCAAGCTCAGCCGTAGATTGAGTTAGATCCGTTTCCACTACCGCCTTCAATTCGTCGTTGTCGACAATAGTTACCGGCCGACCGCGAGGCTCATTTTTCAACTCAAAATTTCCAGATTTAAAACGATTGAACTAATAATGGACCGTGTTTATGCAAGCAGTGCTAGGCCCGTAGACGTCGTTAACGTTTCGTGTTGTTTGCGCAGCGGTATGTCCACGTAGGAACTCATATTCGAAAATTGAAAGAATTTTCAGTTTGTCCATGGCGCCAAAAACTACCACAATTTCACAAAAACAAAAAACTATCTAAAAACAAATAATTGAATTTGAAATTAAAAGAACACGGCTTTCGAATAAAATTTATATTAAATCTGAAAATGCTGGTTAGTAAATCTCCAATTACATTGTCTTAATTTTGACTCTTATGATATTTATTTGCTGTTACTAGAACCAAAATCGGAGACATGTGACATCTCCCAATGCGAACTGGGGTAGTTGGGGTTGTTATGGGTGTTGCCTACTCCCACTCCTAGAGGACTGTGGCCGGGATGATAGGCTAATTACCTAGAATTATGTGCCCCACAACGAATTACGGATCATATAATTCAAGGGTTTCAGCCAAGTAATGAGACGATTACTAACTATCTATCTACATAATAAAAATTTAAAATGAATTTATTCACAGACAGACGTACTTCGATAATAAAAGCACAAGAGTTTCTTTGATGTGATCACTAAGGACGGATTATTTGAAAATTAATTCTGTAAAGGGGATTTAAGAGTATGGATGTTGGTTATTTTGTCGATGGGTAATTTCAAACTGGTAGTCATCGGGAGAAGCCTTTGTCCAGCAGTGGGATGACACAGGTTTAGGGGGTTTGTGCACTACAAGGAATTTTACTGTCCGGCAATCCGATTTTTTACGATTCGATATGGCACGCCATAAATGTATAATAAAATAAAAATATAATAATAAAAACGTTTATTTATCTCCACAAATTACAAAGTTATTTGAGATATAGTTGACAGGTAGTAGGCAGGAAGTTGTAATTTGTGGGAGATCTGGAGTCTAAGCTAAGCCTAAGCCTGTATTTTGGAACTCCAGGCCCCCATTACATCATGGTTATTGTCAACGTGGAAAGCATTGCGAAATCGGTGACGGTGTGTATATGTATGCGTCTGTGTGTGTGTATATATAAGTATGTATAGATTTATTACACAATAAGTATTTTTATGAATATACAGTTTGTGCACTATACGTAATTTTACCCGTCCGACATTTTACTTTCCCCATTCCGGGCCGTTTTAAAAAAAAAATCATAAGTAGTAGTAGTGCAAATGAATCCTTTAGTCCAGCCTCAATGTATTGTAGTTTATGTATAACCCAGTACCTTTCACTTATAAGGGGATGAACCCAAAATTCTATTTGTCTTCTACGTCTTCGTACGTAGAGTAATAAAGCAAGCAACTGCCGACGTTCCAAGAAACTCATCATTCCTAGCGTAATTACGCCTGCGTGGTGTGTAGTTTCAAAGAGAGCTACCCTAAACTGCGCCGCACCGATCCGAGTAAAGACGGACAAGTGCACAAGCCAATCATCCGGACCGTTAAAAATCGGACTGCCGGACGGTAAAATTCCTTGTAATGCACAAACGCCCTAACAGAGTAGTAATCCCGTCGGAGCAAATCCCCAAAGCATTCAATTAAAATTAATAGCAACAGTGTATGTATTAGTCCGGAGCTGTTTATCACTAATTCTCATAGATAGGTAAAATCCCACTGTAATCCTGAAAGTTGGCGGTTTAAAGCCACCACACGAGCCAACAGCATCGTGTTGAAAGGGCTTTAACTCGGAGTTGACTTACTTCAGAGAACCCAAGCCGCGCCTGACAAGCGTATCGTTAAACCATGTTAACACACGAAAATTACAATATCGATTATGAAACTTGAAATAGAAGGAAGTAGGTCATTGTATCTAAACCGACTTGTCACGAATTTCACGATGCTTTATGTAGATCTAGTGACTCAGCAGAATTCAATTTTCCTGATGACATTGGTTCACTTGTTGAGCGCCTTGTGGAGTGTGAGGTGAGGGAGGGGTTGGGCGGGGGTGGTTCGTCTACTTATACGTATAACCTACGGCTTGCGAGCGTATTATTCCTTAGTTAGGATGGATGGATATACGTGTATTGTAACGGCCACATCCGTCCTCAGCTAATACGATCATCTACTATTAGATAGAACTACTGAATATTAAGCTAGATGGGTGTTTTGTTGTTATGGGTTGTTACAGTAAAACGAGTAATTTAGATGAGTATATATAAATATAAAAAAGCCTTTTGAGGGTTCCGTACCCGAAGGGTTACCAACAGAACCCTATTACTAAGCCCCCGCTGTCTATCCGTCTGTCCGTCAGCGGGCTGTATCTCGTGATCCGTAACAAGTACAGGTAAAAAATTACCGGATTTTGTGTTTCTGTTGCCAGAGAATAAATTAAAAATTATAGGGAGCTCCCCCCCTACTACTATGGTACGGAACCCTACATGCGCGACTACTATTCGCACTTGACCAGTTTTTATATCAAGCTATGGTACGAATCATAGAGAAATATAAACCACTATAATATACAAACTCTTTAAAATAATAAAATTGTATATTCAAACATGAAAACTTCGCTACGTACAAAAGCGTAGCTCTCGTTGTGCTACGGCGTAGCCCAGTGCTACGTTTGCGTAGCCTGCGCGCTTTCAAATTGTTAAACGGAGGAGCATTTTCATATTGTGATAACTTTATGCCATCATTTTTTTTCAGTAGCTTTTAAAAGCGTATGTTGTTTACTTAGGGAGAAGCAAATAAAATACGTTTCAACTATTTTATTTTCGACTATATAGAAGGAGATGGCGGGATGAGCTGGACTCTTTCTCAAAGGATTGGCCTAAAATCGCACTAGATCGCAAAATGTGGGAGGAGGGAAGAGAGGCCTTTGCCCTGCAGTGGGACAATACAGGCCTATAATAATAATAGTATAATAACTATTTTCTTGTCTAACATCCTACGTATTCTCTATTCCGATAAAGTCGAACTAAGCTCCTTCATTGATTCATTTAAAAAAAAAAAACAAATACAAAAAGTGTTGAACAAACTCAATAAAATTTCAAACAAAGTCCAATTAATCAAATTGTTAGGAATATGTATTGAAAGAAAGGAAAAAAATACATAAAATAAATTGCAGTTTGTAACGCTCAGACATAGGAAGTTACTTTAGACTGGATTCTGCTAAAAGGATCTGGCTAAGCGATTGGATTTAGTGATACAGGTCGCGGGTTCCATTCCCGCACAGTCTGCCTTTGTACAATGTGAATGTTATTTAGAAACAGTATGAGTGTGGTTGAAGATGTCGGCTACAAGTAATGAGATTTCTTTTAGTTGCACACAATTTACTGAAGAAATTCCAGACTGTAACGTGTTTAAACAAAGTTGTTGCAAATCAATAGCAAAGAGGGCCTAAAAAGAGACAATCTTTTTTCCGAGTGTTTCGTATTTAAAGAAAGACTTTCAACAGCATTGACATTAGCTTTCGATAGCTTGTTATGTCAGTCCTATACAGTTATGGTTTTTCCAATAAAGTTATAGCAAGAGATCAGCTACTACAGTACTTTCACAAGTTATTATGCCTTGTGACTGTGACTGTAGCTTCGATATTTCTTTTTTACATTCAATAGTGCCTGTAATGGTCTAATTGTAGTAAGTAAGCGTAAGTTTGGGCTTGAGATCGGAATAGGTCGAGTTTATTAACCCAAACTTCAAGATAGTAACACAAAGACATCCGTATTGCCATACTAATATCAAAAATGCGAAAGTAACTCTGTTTCTTTGTTACTTTTTCACGACTAATTAGCCGTTTTGCTGAACGGATCTTAATGAAATTTGACAAGGAGATAGATTATAAAATATCTTTTTTCTCACGCATACACATCAAAATTACCAGAAGTCCGGGCAATAGCTAGATTTTAACATACATTGTTACGATAAAGGGGCCGGCCGATCACATAATCTAATTGAAACAAGAGCCAACTGGTTGCTATCTGGTACAAGTAAATGTCAAATATGGCAATTGCGACATGTTTCAAGATGTCGCTGAGACATGGGATCATATTTTGCATAGCATTTTTCTGATAAATTCTTTATAGTAATATGGTTTATAGTTATTTATACCTTCAATCTACCAACAAACAGTTATATTCCAAACATAAAATTTGACCTAAGTAATCACGTGTTTACCCACGTAAAAATAATGTCAAGACCATTGAAGATTCGCCAAAATTTCCTACACAAGTGTGTTTATTGATTTTGCGACATGGTCCCGTTCGCGGAGGCCCGGAGATTCGGGTCCTGGGCTGGGACCCCGCCCTCTGCCTTCTGGCTCTAATCGATGGTTTAAAGCGGTTCAAATTACGAAAACGAGTTATTTTGAAATTGATTAGTTAAATTTCTGTTATGGGTTAAACATTGAAATTTTAAAAATATTTTGCTTTCTTTATGCAAAAAAATGTCCTGTGAAGTATTTTGTGTGTACATAAAAAAATGTGATATTAATTTGATTCGCTTTTTTATCTCACCCAAAAAAACGGCGTTTTAGTAAAATACTCAAAAAACCGACAATACCTGGTTTTTTTTTGAGTATTTTGTAAACCGGTTTCCGTTAAGGTTGAAAACATTGATGTGTGATTCTTCAGGTAGATAATTAATAAGAGAATTCAATCCTCAACTTAATTTTAAAAATTCCGATTGTTAGTACACAGTTCACGACCATGTACTTGTAGGAATATATCTTGTTGGCGTTGAACGTCAAATGGAAGAAATGAATAGTAATGAACATGGGGGTAAGCCTGCATCTACTTCTGCATATAGCTCAACATGAAGCCTGTATTTTTCGAAGGACTAGGCAGAGCTTGTGCATAGTAATATATTGAGATAAACAGCGATTAGAAAATGATGTATTCCAACAATCTCCTATCGATAGAATTATATGCTAAGTAAATTCGGTGCTCTATGTTTAGAGTTTACAATTCCAAGACACTAATAGAAAATTTAAATCTTTCTTAAACAAGCATGTAAAATAAGGCGTTAAATTCCTTAGTACAAATAAAACATTTCATTTAAATCGTATTGCGCTTATTCTTAAATAAACAAACAAAATCCAATTTACAGGCGATCAATTTTAAAATAAAAATTCTGCTTAGCTTAATCGATATAGAAGATTTTGATACAAGTGGGGAAACTTTTTCATTGCAGCCAGGGCGGAATTTACACACAAGCCTTACTGCAGCCAGCAACTGGAGCCGTGAACTAGTTTTTCAATTATATACTTAGTAAGAAATAAAATAATACAACGAAAAGTATTTATGGCATTAAAATAATTTTAATTATTGGAACCATACTGAATTATTAAAGGTATAAGTTTTTAAATTGACATGGTCACCTACATTATCATTAACACTGAAAACGGGATATTTACCATGTTTACTATTTGTTTCCAGATCCAGATATAAAATGTGGTGTTTATTAAAGGTAAACAAATTCTGCTGTATATCATTTTTATCATTGCTTGTGAAAATATTAGACGGTAGATTTTGTTTACCTTTAAAATGTTATTAATATGTAATTTTATGGACTTTACTGTTTTGTGTGTTAGTGAATGTTGGAGATGACGGAATATAGGAGGCGAAATTTTGTTCTAGCTCCTTTTCAGTAGTTATTGGAGGCGCCAAATCATTATTGACATTTGAAGCAGAAGGGTGCGGTTTAAGGCAAAGCTTCTTAGGATCTGGCTCCAAATTTATTGCTTGTGTTATCTTCGCACTTGTGTTTGTCTTGTTGTGTATCGAGTCTTCGATATTAGATTTTGGAACTGTGCTAGTCCGCCATCCGCCATGATGCTTAAAAGTCAATATATCGGCTCCAGCATCAGCCAACATGTAGCTGAAGTTCTTCTAAAATTATGTCCGGTGTAAGGATCAGTACGTGTTAATCCTAAAAAATTTGCGATTTGCTTTGGCATGTCACCAACTTTGTTCACACCAATAGGTTAAACCGTACATTTACTCTCTTGATAATGATGAAAAAAATCTATAAATCCTTTTCTGGAACGTAGAGCTTTGTATTTCTTTACTATGTCATAAAATGGACCGTGAATAATAAATCGTTCCGGGAGTGGAATGTTGTTTTTTAGTATTGGTGATTTTAACCAGAAGCAATTATCCATGATCTTCGATATATTTTGCGGATATATTACTAAGTTCTGTCGTCTAAATGCACCATTTATTCATGGCCATTACAACGCAACCTGGATGGAGATTAAATAAAACACACACTTACATAGGTATAGGTTGTTTAGCATACGGAGGTAGTCTAATAGAAATACACAACATGGCGCGAGTAATGCAAGGCGCGCCATGTTGGCGGATAGATGAAGACAGGACTGACGTCCTCATTATAGATCAATTAATGACCTTTGTTGCTAAATACTGACTATACGGAGCTTCATTCAAAAACTTCTCATTGAAATACATTACATTACATTGCATTTTGAACCTTATAGTAGTGCGATAAGAAACACTTTTCGAGGTATTGAAAAAATATTTACAGGATCTATCAAAAGGATGGGTTACTTCATTTTGTTTGTCGGTGAGGATAAAGTGGGAACCATCGATTATCTGCTTATTTCATTTAAATGTATGCCACTTTATATACTTATAGAAGTTGAAAAAAAAATCGACGTAATTAATAAAGATAATATTGATTTTACTAATCATTAATAAATAGTCTCCATCAATACTGTATTATGAACAGATACAGTTGAAAAGGGTGGCTAAATAATAACAGCCACTCGGAACGATTTTTAGGAAAAGCCGTGCTTGCCTAGGTTGATTTGTGGATGGGTGACCACCCATTACATACCGAGTTTCCTCCGTGCCTCGGAAAACGCGTTAAACCGTTGGTCCCGGGTGTTATTTGTAGATCTTTGACAGTCGTTAGGTAGTCAGTGGCCCAAAAAGTCTGACAACCAGTCTTACCAAGGGGTATCGTATTATCCAGTACTAACTGGGTTGTGGAGGTCAGATAGGCAGTCGCTCCATGTAAAATACTGGTATTCAGCTACATCCGGTTAGACTGGAAGCCGACCCCAATATAGTTGGGAAAAGTCTAGGCAGATGATGATGATGACAGTTGAAAAGTGTGAATCCTGTGCAATCGGGATAGAATGATATGTGGTTGGGGAAGCGCGGGCAAAATTTTAATTTGAGCTGTCACTCCGATCGCCCTTAATTATTTGTTACTTAACCTACATCAAGTTATTGGCAATTGTGTCAGTTCAAATTAGTTCTTATGAAGTCTTGTTTAAGTTTTTTTGTACTACAGCTGCTGCTTCGGTGTTGAATTTTTACAAATTGCATTTACTTGCGGTATTTAGTGACATACCTTTAATCATGCCTGTAATCCCCGAGGAGTTAGGCAGACGTGTACCTGCAGTACACTAACATCTCTCCAGTTTAATTCCCATGATAGGCACACAGAATGTTTAAACAATATGCTTTGACAGTCCTTTTTTCCCAAGATTTATCGAATCACAGTTGATTACTGACTAAAATATTATCGTTCATCCCTAAATCGATAGAGCTCTAGAGCTGAAATCAAATCGGCTTAAACAAATTCCACTTCATCAATCGTTGTTCGTACATTAATTAATGTGTCTAATCGAGAACAAATATCCGTTAGGGAAAGGATTTCAATACGTATTTGTATCGTTTTAGGGATAATTAATAATCTGTCCTTGAATCGCGAGGTTGACGAGATCAGACGCGTCACCTTTGTGATGTTTATATAAGAACTCATTTCGAAATCATTTAAAATATATTTATAGATCGTAGAGCTCTGTACGACGCTGCTCAAACAATCGATTCATCATATTCATAAAGATTTTTTTGAAACAAGCAAACAATATTTTAAATTAAGGTTGCTCTTACGAAGGGTACAACCTTCAACTAACTCATCTGTTTACTCGAGAAAACACAGAACTATAATGAATGTACCGTTTGATATATTGATTATTTTTGTTCTTGACAAGCAGCGCCACCTGAGATGCAAACTCAAAGTGGTCAATGACATACCACATTTACAACCGCCGCGGTTCCGAACGAAAGCCGAACACAAAGACACAACTTCGACAATAGTCATACATCAGTCGTTTGTCTAACAAAAATACGGCTTGTGACTCTTGTCGCTTTGCTAGTGACAGCCAGCAACACTATTGGTGTTGTGATCTACGGTCGATGGTCGACCGTAGCATCACACGATAATGTCATAAAATTGAAGATACACCAGATCAGTCGCTGCAATCTGTTATAGTGACTGGGGCGGCGTTGACGCAATTTTTTTTCGTAATGCCATCTTGCAGGTCAACCTATGAGGCTGGCCTCTGCTTAACCGGACTATCCTGTGGGTGCCTTGAGTGTAAGGCCTCCTGCCGGGGGCAAAAAACTAAGCGACAGCGCGCTAAGGGCATTCCCTGTGGCCCCTGTGAGGTACGAGCCTCGGCTTAGGTCGTCGCTGAGGAGAGCAGCAAAGCGACAGGCTGGATCTGAGTGAACTACGGATTTCAGTTCGAAAGTGTAATTTAATTTTCTTTTCTAACAAGTAAAAATAATTTACTAGGCACATTTCACAAATTAAATACTCGTAAAGATAAGATACATAATAGTGGAATACTTCAAGCATCTCTGTATGCGATACGGACCAATACAAAAGAAGCGGGGAAAAAATATATTATATTGTATTTTTCTCGGTCTGGTCACGTAGTTGGACGCATTTGGTCACGAGGTTAATATACAAGATGTTTTGACCTCCAGATGATATTAATATCGCTTAATTGAACACACGAAACGTTCATGCTTTTCGTCCGATGAATAGGTGACATCCGTGTGTTTTTGACAAAATGTACGAGTACACGTCTAAGTGTACTCGTACATTTTGTCAACAGTGTACCTACTTTTGAAAAACATATTTATTTCAGCAATGCCTTGTATACCTGATATTTATCCGTAACCTGAAATCTGTATGTAATCGTTACTGATTTATGCCAATATTATACGTTTAAAATTAACATACTTACGTAACATTACCCGGTAATTAAACGGTGATAATAGTTTAATAATTAATTGATACGGTTATTATCAGCGAATTAATTTAGATAACTTAATATCTGCAATTAAAAGTTTTAACGAGTCAGCCAGTCCACAATGTTGACATAGGACATAGATAGCTATCATAGTATCAAAGTTTCAGTTCTGAAATTATGTCTTTTGACAGAATCTAGTTCGAAAAAATCTTTATCCAAAAGTTCTAATTGCATTAGAAGTACATTACATAGTCCGCCAGTTCATTTCAGAGCAATATAAACGTTTTACGCTCGATGTCACTAACACTACGTGACTTCTAAATCTATTGTCTAATATAACCCGCTACTACTGGATTTTAAACGCTTAACTTATCACCTAGACTAGAAAAGCTCACAGTGCTATTTTATAACTTTTAATTTTAGAAATAGGCCTAAGAATCCACTAAATAAAAATTCATAATATTTCAGGAAATTATGGATGAGGTTTAGACAAATAGACAGATCAGTGGCTGCATCCGGAAATGAGTTTTACGGCTAACCCCGAGATCACCTTTTGCTTGACCACGAGGTTCTCGTTTGAACGACACGAGTCATGCAGCAGTGTCTACGGAGACAACCAATTAGGGAAGTTTTTAAAATCATGTCACGTCACGGTGAATGACATATTGGAAGCAGGTGAAATGTGCGCGTGTTTACACCGCCCAAGACGTGAACTTGGCCTAACTGTACAGAAAGACCTAAAATAGTAAAGGCACTTAAATGTGAAACGTGTCGCTGATGTACCTCCTGCAAGCTCCCGGCAACTTCCATGATGTGCCACTGATGTAAAGTAAATACAAGAAGGTATTAAGAACCGTCTCCAAAGTAATCTTGTAAGGTTTTTACACTATTTTAACCCCCTGTTGGGCCTGGGTGGTTTTATTGACCTTTTTCTTTTTTTAATTCTAATCTGTCTCCCTTTCCACAGAGTGGTTAGACAGACAACATTGTTTAGAAGACAAGAGGTATAATGATGTTTGTGTTTTAATGAGTATAATCCCTTACGTACATTTTGGTTCTATGATTCGTATTTGCCTTTTAACAGAAAAACCAACATTTACGCATTTTTATCGTATCACTAATATCTATATAGGGTGATAACAAACAACTTTCCCAAAGAAACATTTTTTTTTAACCTCTTTCACTTTAGTCACAATAACACAACAGCCGTATGAAATTCGCGGGCCGCGCGGGTATTCTGCCTACCCGCTGTTGCACGGTACCATAGTAATCAGACAGAACGGCGTCACTCTGCTATAACAGCTGATAGGTCACAGGCGCGCGCCCTGTTTCCCATGTCTCTTTGGGAAAGTTGTTTTTATCATGAGTACAATCACGTGTTTAAGTATCGGTCACTAATTACCAGTCGCCCTATATAAATATCATTATCTATTTCATATGATCGAAAGACCATCGAAATTCTTTTTTTTTTAATTACATTAATTACTTGAACAGGCCTCAAAATTGATGAATGCGGTTTATTAAGTGTATAAGAAAGCTTCTAAATGAATGACGAATTTTTTTTTATTTTTCTCAGCAAACACTTTTGTTGATAGCCATATCATGAGAGTAAATAAAAAAGAACTAAACCTCCATCTTCGTGAGTTTGCCATATTGAATTTAGAATGACGTCACTAAGCTAACCATGTATTGTCATCCGACCTAAACGTGTATGCAAAATTTCAGCTCAATCAGTTGGGGATAACTGTTTTAAAATTCAGTTGCAAGATTTGTCCTAACCAAACATTGTAAGTGAAATAAAAGCTTGTATTTAAATAGGTGGTGAAAACTATGTTTTGACGGCACGGTTGGCGCAGTGGCTGAGCAATTGGCTGCTGCGCTGCGTGTCGCGGGTTCGATCCCCGCACGGAACAAATATTTGTATGATCTACAGGTAGTTGTTCCGGGTCTGGCTGTTTGTGTATGTGAGTTTAAATGTTTGTAAACGCACCCACGATACAGGAGAAATTTCTAGTGTGGGGCAACGTTTTTTTAAAAAAGAAAAGAAAAAAAAAAAAAAAAAAAAATACTATATTTCGTTCAAATCAAATCAAATCAAATCAAATCATTTTATTTGCATAATATGGGTTTTTCAGGAGATGTTACATTGTTTGTTGTTTCACCATACTCAGCCTATATATAAGCATGCAAAATTTGGTTAATCTTACACTTATGTTAAAGTTCTTCAATTGCATTAGATTAGTCATAAGATTAAAATTAAATTAAAATGAATTTAGATTATTAGGTATACATATTTAAAATACAATGATGGTGAGTTTTACATTACATTACATTTACATTTATACTTTACATTTGTCTGTCTTTATCATTCATAAATTCGCTTAAAGTATAATATGCTTTATCTATGAGAAAACAGTGTAGTTTCTTCTTGAATAGCCTAACCTGATTGATATTTCGGATGTTTAGGGGTATATTGTTATAAATTTTTGGTCCCATACAAACAAAACTTTTGTATAAGAGCGCTGTTTTGGAATGTAGAACGCACAGCTGGTCTGCATGACGACGCCTTGTACGGTACTCAAATAATTCTGGGTGTGATTTAATAAATGCTGCAGTTTCATATATATAGATACAGGGCAGAGTCAGTATTTTTAGTTTTCTAAAATAAGGTTTGCATGAATCAGTTTGTATTAAGTTGCATATAGCCCTAATGCATCTCTTTTGCGCTCTAAACGCACGTTCCAATTCAGTGGAGTTTCCCCAAAAAATAACTCCATATCTGAGAGTAGACGATACATAACCATGGTACGCTGTCATCACAGTTGTTACATCAACGATTTTTCTGAGATTACGCAGCGCAAAGGAATATCTATTTAGTTTATTACATAAGAACTCTATTTGCTGTTTCCATGTCATTTTGTTGTCTAGATATAATCCTAGAAACTTAGTTGATTCTATTACTTCTATTGATTGGTTATCATAATTTATGTTTAAATTTTCTAGCGGAAGTCTTTGTCTAAAGTTTATAGCTTTAGTTTTACTGACATTAATTTTTAAATTGTTTCTTGTTAGCCAGTCAATTACATTTTTTAAAGTCAAATTTATTTTGTCATTAATGTCATCCTTATTATAAGCGTCAAAAAGGATAGTACTGTCGTCAGCAAAAAGAGTCATAGGATTGTTAGTAACAGTTGGAAAGTCATTAATATATATTAGGAACATAGGTGCTCCAAGCACACTGCCCTGTGGCACGCCATATTTAACATATCTCATGTCCGATTTGTATGTTGTCAAGGTTTTTGTTTTAGGACAGATTTTGGCTATCTCAGTTAGTTGTATTCTGTCAGTTAAATATGATTTAAGTAGTTTATGTACATTACCCCTAAGGCCAGTTGCATATAGTTTGTCCAAAAGAATTTCAATTTTTACGCTGTCAAAGGCTTTTGTCATGTCCATGAACAGGGCAACCGTTGGAGATCGCTTATCCATATTTATTAGTACCCGATTACAAAATTGATATATTGCTAAGTTAATTGATTTATTTTTTCTGAAACAAATTTGTTCTTTGGCAAAAAGATTATTATTCTCAAGGTAATTGCATACGCGGTTATAGATAACTCTTTCAAAAATCTTAGAAAAAATAGATAGCAATGCAATTGGGCGATAGTTGTTCATATTATCTTTCTCTCCTTTTTTATGTATAGGTTTAATTATTGCAGTTTTAAGTAACTTTGGAAATATACCTGTTTGAATAGATAAGTTTATTAGATGTGATAGTACGGGTGAGATTATATGAGCAACTCTTTTTATAATATTAGTATTAAATCCGTCGTACCCTACACTCGAGGTATTTTTTAATGAGAGGATGATCTTGTTTATTCGTTCATTCGTAATGAAAATCATATCTGTCGTTCTATACGGGATGGTCGAGCTCTTATCAGTGTAGATACTTTTTCGCGTGAATTATGTACGGATAAAAATAACCTATGTTACTTATGTTGTCCCATTGTTGGGCAAAGGTGTTCTCCGTAACTTACCACACTTCCGTCTATACCGTTCTCTCCAGCCAAGCACTCATAGAGTCGTCACGCCAGGGTTTTCTAGGCATCCCTCGGCGACGTTCAGTCTTATTCTGGCACCCACTAGTGACGACTCTGGCCCATCGGTACAGACATGGCCTGCCGAACCCCACTTTAATGTAGACACACACATGTAACAATTTAAATCTTTGACTATCCAACACCACGATAACTCTTAACCCTTATTATTATACTAGCTGTTGCCCGCGACTTCGTTCGCGTGGAAATTTTGGTGTGTATGTGTGAGACTGGCTCGTTAGTCGAGTGGTCGCAAGGGCGACTACTAACTACGGGCCTGGAAATGGATTCTCGGGTAGAGCAGTGTTAAAAAAATATAATTATTTCAATTAAATAAAACCCCTTCCCTTCGGACCGCGAAAGCGAGTAGACGTTCTTCCCGTACAACTTATTTTTATTTTATTCAATTTAATAGTATATTTTTGTTAATAAACGCAAAATTAAATTCGTATAAGTACCAGGCGCGCATAAATACGAAATAGTGAACGCGAACGCAACGTGCGCGAGTGACAAGGAGAGTAACTCAGGAGAACTCAATAGACCGGCAGTGCCAAGCAGCGCACCCGCACGTGACTAAGCGATCACTCAACGCACACAGCCATACCACCAGACGCTGGGTCATACTCGTCGCTTGCCATAATTCATGCGCGACAGTGATTAGCGGGCAACTATTTTGTGTGGTACAAACTAATTTTGTGTAAACAAATATTCTGAATGGCTCAAAGAATGTTTAAAACACCACCAAAAACTCCTCCAAATCAATACCTGTCCCGGTCAGAATCTGACATCCAAAAATTATATTATGCAGACACCAGCATACAAGGAAATATAACACAGCGAGCCAAAAGCAGGTGCCTCTTAGGTGGGGATTGGAGAAGAATTAGATGCATTTAAAAACGAGACCAAGAGGATGCTTGATGAAATGATTAGTGGCCAAAATTCCAGGCTAGATAAATTAGAGAACCATATCATTGAGATAAAGAATCACTACTCTGAGATTAAGGCAACCAATAATGAACTCGAGAAAACAATGACTTTTATTTCGGATCAGTTGCAGTCTGTCGAGGTTAAAATAACGAGTCTTGAAAAAGAACGTGGCTCTATGGCCATCAAGCTATCTACGTTAGAGGAAAAGATAGAATCCTTAGATCGTAACCTCGTTAAAACGTCCATAGAAATACGCAATGTTCCCAAAAGAAATCATTAGACAAAGATAATGTTGTTTGAGACTATGTTGCACTTGTCTAAACACTTAGACGCTGACGTGGGGCTAACCAGTATTCGAGATAAATACAACCGTCTAAAAAGGAAGCCCTGAGATCAAATATATCAGTTGAGTTTTCAAACACACTCGCAAAAACTAAGTTCCTGACTGCAGCCAAAAACTATAACAAATCGAATGCCAGTAATAAGGTAAACTTCGCCCATCTTAACTTCAACGCCGCACAAAAAACACCTGTCTACATCGCGGAGCAGCTGACCTCACTCTCTAAACGGCTGTTTTATTTAGGTAGATTATACGCCAAGTCACATGAATACAGATTTTGCTGGACATCGAACGGACGTGTGTTTCTCAAGATGGATTCGGATAGCCAATCCATAGTGGTTAAAAATGAAGAACAACTGAAGCAGCTGCCCTTAACCAACAATGCATGACTGCGTAACTATAAGTTCATTTACTATTATTTTTGTTTAGACTCACTATTTTCAAATTCCGTTTTTCTACCTTTGTTTTTTAAATTACATATTACTATCGCATGTTTAACTTATATACTAAAACATAACATACGAACACACCACTACATCATCTTCACAACTCATTCACAATACCCTACACACCTTACATTCAAACAACCACTCTGTGGTCATACATGGTGTCTATTCACTTACCGAAATAATATACAGAATTATATTTCAATGCAGTCACAATTAAACTTATCACTCTATGTAATACTAATTACCCTCGCTATCGCCACAATTTTGCCCGTATTTAAAACTTTTCAATGGCTAACGACATTAACCAAGTAATTGAAAATATTGATCAGCTCTCTGTGTCAATAACTCATACATGTACTTCTGAAGACACACGTTCGATACTATTGCATCCGCACAAGTATATAAAAATTCTGTCACAAAATATTCGATCTATTACTCGTAACTTTTTAGGTCTTCAAATGCTCTTACACCGCATTTCTTTTGACTACGATTTGATCGTATTGACCGAATGCTAGCTAGCTTGTGCTAGTAACTATAATATTCCAATCATGCAAAACTATAATATATTTAAGACTTCTAAACATAAAAACCAAAGTGATGGTGTTGTGGTATATCTCAAGTCAAACTTGTTAGCTACCTGTGAAGAACCAGACCTCTACCAATCCGCCTCTGGTCTTATTATAAAGATTGGTTCTGAGGTAGCGATAGTGTGTCTATATCGCTCACCTTCCGCTGACTGTATACGTAGTTCATTAGCTGCCCTCAATAATGTGCTCGCTTCGCTTTACGCATTCAAATCTGTAATAATAACTGGTGATATAAACTTAGATATAAAATCAAACACATCTGACATGCGTTCTCACGAATACTTGGACTGTCTTGCTTTTCATGGTTATCTTCCTGCTCATGTTCTTCCAACCAGAGGTGATAACTGTCTAGACCACACCATATTAAGAACAAAGCGTCTCGTCTCGTACATTCGTCTATAGTTCTACAATTACCGATCACTTCTCCACCTTATTATGCATCCAAAACCAAGACTTGAAAATAGCAGCTTGCTCTACAATTACGAAGTTAGACTATGAGGGGCTTGATGAAAGTATAAGGCAATTGGATCTTAAACCTCTTTATGACGAAAGAGACGCTAATACTGTTACTGACAAACTCGTAAAACTTATTAGTTCTGTCATTTCGAACAATACAATTATCAAAAAAGTTCCCCCTAAAAAAAGGATTTTAAAGCCCTGGATTACACCTGGCTTATTGCGGTGCATTAGGAATAGGGACACGCTTCATAAAAAAGTAAAAAAAATCTCCAGAGAATGAAACAATTAAAATAACTTATAGAAGATACAGAAATTTTTGTGTTAGAATTCTAAAGAAAGCGAAAAGACTGTATGATACTCAAGAATTAGCAAAGGCATGTAATAATCAAAAAACCTTATGGGATACCATCAAACGTGTGACCCACAATTACTCTCATTGTCACTCTCACCTGCACAATCATGTAATAGTGTCAACTCATATTTTGTTAAAATCGGCGAAAAACTTGCCAATGACATTATAAAATATAAAGGCAATCAAGCTTTGGCTCTGCCACAAGATATACACAATCCCTCAACGGCTTCTTCTTTTGTTCTAAACCGCGTGATTAACAAAGAAATTATTACGGTCATTAAATCGTTGCAGTCTAATGCTGCTTCTGGTTGGGATGGCATCACGCCTTACTTTCTAAAAGAATACGCAGATACCCTGGCACCTATCCTAAGCCATATTAAGGGAGGGGACGGGAAAGTGCCCAGTAATTATCGCCCAATCGCTGTTCTGAGTGCCATGTCAAAGGTACTTGAACGCCTCATCAATAAAAGACTGGTTAATTACCTTGAACATTATGACCTAATATCTTCGCAGCAATTTGGCTTTCGCAAAGATAAATCCTCCAAAGACGCAGTGCAACATTTGCTTAACAATATAGTGCATAACTTAGACAAAAAAAAGGGTGTTAACTATGTTTATAGATCTTACAAAAGCCTTTGACTCCGTTCCAATTTCTAAGCTCTTAGTAAAACTGGAAAGGATTGGTGTCAGGGGCTTGCAATTAGATCTTTTCCGAAACTATCTGTCGGATCGCGCTCAAATGGTTAGTATAGATACCCATAAAAGCGAAGAGCTTCTCATCTGTTACGGAGTACCCCAAGGAAGCATATTGGGTCCGACGCTTTTTCTAGTTTTTATAAACGACCTACGCAACCTGAACATTACAAATGCTAAGATAGTAACTTTTGCAGATGACACTGCTATAACCTTCGTTGCTGACACCTGGTCGGAACTTGAGAACATAGCACAGTCTGGATTCAACAAAACCCTAAATTGGCTCTATTCTCACTCACTAACACTCAACACCTCCAAAACTAACTTTATTACCTATTCAATAAGTCCCGCCAATCAGCCAAGATTTCCTGTATCTATTAAAGCCCACAAATACAGGTGTCTACAAGGAAATACCTCTTGCCTCTGCCCATCTCTAAGTGTAGTTGATCATATCAAATACTTAGGAGTATATTTAGACAAAAATCTTAATTTTAAAACTCAAATTAGTTATTTTGACATGGAAAGAAAAATTCTAGTGCGAGCAGGGTTTGAACCTGCGACCTTCCGATTCAGTATACCGGACGTCTTCACCAATTAGACCATCGCACCCTGCTCACAACTCTCGAAATTTTCGTTCCATTAATAACGTCTTACGGTGACGTTAGCGCGTCAAATTAGTTAACTTACCAGTAGAGTCCGCCAGTTAATTTATATGTTTAAAACCCTTCGAAGTGTCGCGAACCCAAATATAATACGAGTAGTTTATTTTTCCCTGTGCTTATCTATAGTTACATACTGTATCACATACTGGGGTGGTGCTGGGAAAACTATACTTAAACCTCTTTAGATCGCACACAGAGCGGTACTAAAAGTAGCTAATTCAAGACCTTTCATGTTCCCTACTGATTTATTGTATAAAAGTTGTAATGTTCTTAACGTCCGACAACACTTCATCCTTGAAACAATTCTCCTACAGCGCCGCAAAACCTCTTATAAAATTTCCACAAGTACGCACATCACTTGCAAGAAGATTTTATAACTGTTTAGGCCCAACTCTGTACAATAAGTTTAACAAAATTCGCTTGATCTACGGATTATCTAACTTTAAGTGTAAAAGGATTCTAAGTTCATTTCTTCAAAACAAAAGCTATGATGAAACAGAAAATTATCTCAGTAGGTTACAGTGACAAATCAAATTATCTCATTCGACTTCAATCAAAACAATCACACTCTCTCTTTCACTCCATCACACAGGTACTCTTAATTGCGCACTTACCACTTACACACATACGATCACACACACACACATACGCACGTATTCAATTATCAACATTATTGTAGCATTAAAAGAAAAAAAAAGAAACAAAGATTTTTATAATAATTGTACTAGTTTTTTGTAACTTTTTGTAAGGGATAGGGACTGTTATTCCTTAATATAGGTTATTCTATAACCTAGCTTGGAAAGCAGAACTTCACCCACCAGATTGTGATTGACTTGGTACTAACTTATATGTATAACTTCGTGCATGCCTCATGTACCACAATCTCTTTTTTATGAAATAAAATTTTATATAAAATTTATTATTATTATTATCTCCTTTATTTATTTTATACATATAATTTACATTTTTAAATATTTCTTTACAAAGTAATATAAAAAAGAAACATTTAAAAATATAAAAAATAGTAGCTCATCGGTATCGGGAACAGGGTCCGAAATACAGGTGGTCAGGACTCTTGAGAGAGGAACCTCCTAACGATACGCGCCGTGTCCAGAAGTACTGCTTTTTGAATCAAGTCCTTGATCCAGCTGCCAAGCGAGAGCCTCCACAGATGTTAGTCGAGGTTATGTGCTATTAAGCCATTGGCCGACACGACTATCGGTACAATGACTGCTGTACTCACGTCCCACATGTCGACCACCTCGCGAGCCAGATCTAGATATTTGAATTGTTTATCTTTCTCTGCTTTCACGAGGTTCTCGTCATTCGGAACCGTTATATCAACAATCATGGCGTGACGCTCCAATTGATCTATCACCACAATGTCAGGTTTATTGGCAACAATAGTCCTGTCAGTAACGAGAGGAGCTCGTGGCTAAATAATAACAGCCGCTCGGGTCGATCTTTAGGTTAAGCCGTGCTTGCCTGGGTTGGTCTGTGGATGGGTGACCGCCCATTACATACCGAGTTTACTCCGTGCCTCGGAAAGCACGTTAAGCCGTTGGTCCCGGCTGTCATTTGTAGATCTTTGACAGTCGTTAGGTAGTCAGTGGCACAAAAAGTCTGACAACCAGTCTTGCCAAGGGGTATCGTATTACCCAGTACTGACTGGGTTGTGGGGGTCAGATAGGCAGTCGCTTCATGTAAAATACTGGTATTCAGCTGCATCCGGTTAGACTGGAAGCCGACCCCAATATAGTTGGGAAAAAGCTAGGCAGATGATGAGTCCTGTCAGTAACGATAGATCGATCCCAATACAACGTGATATTACCATTATCGAGAACTGGGTCGGGCGCATACTTATAGTATGGTACCTCTGATTCCACAAGGTTGTACTTCAAAGCAAGTTGCTGGTGGATATTCCTGGCAACGAGGTTGTGTCTATGCAAGTACTCTCCGTTAGCCAGACGAGAACACCCAGAAATAATGTGTCGGATCGATTCTCCCGGACGGTGGCATGCCTGACATAAAACAACCGTGCCATCCTTCACAAAGAATTTCCGGTAGTTATTCGTCATCATAACTTCGTCCATTATTGCACAGACAAAACCTTCGGTTTCCCCGAATAGGTCACCGAAGCGCAGTCAAGATACGGACGCTAAGAAGTCTACATCAGGTCTATGTAGGGCCCGGTAAAAGCGTCCGTGAAGCTCCTTGCCCTGCCATACCTCATTGCGATCATTAGTTTTTAATACTCTAGGTTTGCGACAGTTCTCGTTAGCCAGAGAGAGCGGGGCCTCACCCCGCTCTCTCTGGCTAACGAGAACTGTCCACTGAGACCACATCTCGGTGCATCCCAACGACGACTTCTAGGAAGTATTCTCTGAGGCTGCATACCTCACGGTTGTGCAGGTAGCATTTAAGAAGCCACGACCCCCGCACTTCCGCTGGATATACAGTCTCATCACCGACGACCGCGGGTGATGCATTCGATTTACAGTCAGCAGTGCGCGGACCCTCCTATCCAGGGCATCAAGTTCCGTCTGAGTCCATTAGAGTATGCCGAAAGAATACATCAAAACCGGCATGACCCAACCATTGAAGGCGCGCACCTTGTTTCCACCTGACAAAAGACTGCTTAGTACTTTATTCAGGCGGCCAAAGAAGCGCTCCCTCAATGATTGTTTCATGTCGGCAGTATTGATACCTAATGCTTCCGACATACCCAAATACTTGTAGGTTTCTGTTGAGGAGAGGGATCTAAGGTGTATGGAATCCGAGAGTTGAGTTCCCACGGATTCCATAATCTCCCCTCGCTTCACATTCATGACTGCACATTTGTCCACACCAAATTACATCCTGATGGTGCTACTGAAAGTTCCCGTTACCTTCAGTAGCTTCATCAGTTGCAAATTGTTGGGGGCAAAGAGTTTCAGATCATCCATGTAAAGAAGGTGAGATATGACCTGACCACCTCTCCTCAACCGATAGCCTAGACCTGAACCCTCCAACAGTGTGCTGAGAGGGTTCAAGGCTAGACAAAACCACAATGGACTCAGACTATCACCCTGGAATATACCGCACTCAATCTTTATCGGTTCGCTGTTTCCCTGGATCTGTCGACATCCTGGATAGCGAAGGACCATTCTCCAGTGCCCCATACATGACAACAGGAAGGTACGCAGAGTTGCATCAACTTTATACAACTCCAGCACCTTCATGAGCCATGTATGAGGCACAGAATCATAGGTCTTCTTGTAATCTATCCAACATGTAGACAGATCCCTTCGGGAGCGGCAAACCTGTTGGCTAATGGCCATATAAATAAGGAGCAGCTCCTTAGTACCGCGGGACCCATTCCTACATCCATTCTGAGAGGGAGACATGATAGAATTACTATCAATATGATGGTAGATTTTAGCTCTCAAAATGGATGTAAGAACTTTATAGACCGTTGGTAAACAAGTGAATTAGATTATAATTAGTAATTTTTGGGCTCCGCAGTACTACCTGATTTATGGAGCAAGTGGGTAATTCCTGTAAAATAAAAATAAAATAAATTAATTAATAATTAATTAATTAATCAAAAAAATCAAGTATCTTGATTTAGCACACGAGGTTGTCGACATGTGGGACGTGGACTCTGCAATCATTGTAGCGATAGTCGTTACGGTTAATGGACTAATAGCAGAGAGCCTCGACCAACACCTTAGGAGGCTCTCATTGCGCGGCTGGGTCAAGGGCTTGATTCAGAAAGCAGTACTCCTGGACACGGCACGCATAGTGAGGCGGTTCCTCTCTCTGGAGCCCTGACCACCGGCAGCCTGGACCTTGTTCCTGATGCCGATGGGCCATCTATTATTTATATTTTTAAATGTTTTGTTTAGTTGCAAAAATATTTAAAAATGTATTAGATAAGAGAAAGAATGAATAAGGGAGATTATTTTATCATAGAAATCGCGTATGAGATTACCAACTAAATTTTAAAAATGAATATCTTTTGCGTCTGTTGGTCGATTTTGATGAAATAGACACTACAGAATACCCACAACAATGCTTCTTATTTTTTTATATTTCGATTTTGATTACAATTAGGGGTTTTTACGTGATGCGAGTACAAACGAACAGACAAACCGATAAACCAGTAAACCGACAACCAGAAAAAAAATTAAAAAAAAAGTTGTTTAATTTCTAATACTTATTTCTCACACCTTCCAGTGTTTTTTTTTGCAAAAATCCGTAATGTACAGACACGGAAAGTCTACGATTTTATTATATGTATATAGAATATAATTGTTCTCGCCATGATTCCGTGTCTCGTACGAATATAAAGTTGTTCACTAAAATCGACTTACATGTTTACCTATAGAATAATATATGTATCAAGAAATATATATAGAAAATCGGATAATGAGAGGCTCGGATCCTAACGTTATTGCCGTGGCTCCGGTGACGAGCAAAATACGTATACGAAATTGAACGTAAATTCGATCTCATATCAATTTTTCGTAAATATAAAACGACTAATCCATTTGTTTAGGGAAGCTTTCTTTCCTCGTGTCGGTACAAGAATAGCTAGAAATACAAAAAAGAAAAACGAAGTTGTGAAACATAAGCTAGTCAGCAAGTTTAAAAGTATTACCCAAGGTTGCCTACCCAGCCGATCTGATATTTTAGGTGAAATTCAACGTTACAAAATACAGAGTAGAAGTTTCTATCCCTATAAAGATAGACAAAAGTTTCAGCATAATTTTTGACTCTAAATAAGTAGGCTGAATAACAGAAATCGTTCAGTTAAATATAACATGGTCTTGCCACATAAACTGATACATACATTAACGTGTATTTAACTCGTTATATTCGATTCAGGCCCGTACCTTTTGTGTACATGAAATATAATTTCCTGTCTAGCCTCTACTAATACTTGGCACAAGGGTGAAATTAAGGTCCTTACTATATTGTAATCTTCTTGATTATATTCGTCGAAAGGCTCCAACCCTCCTCTGCGTTTAAGTTGCTTATAAAATACACTGTACACTTTCGTAAAATGTACAACCTTATGATTAAACATTGTGTAGGTTTACTATACCAAAAGTTTTAGATGAAAGTTTAGCCAAACCTGTTCAGGCTAAATTCTTCGCAATCGCTTGCTAAGAGAAGAGTTCGTAACACATTCATTTAAAAGGTGTCTAGTTAAAATCTCACCAGTTTTTGTAACGTAATTATTGCGCTTATACCCGAGTAATTGAAAAAGCGTCGACGAAAATTTAATTAAAATGTTCTGCCTCTAATAATAATGTAAAATGTAGGCTAAAACCAAACCATAATTAATCAAGTTCACGTATTCCGTTAGAAAAGTATTTAAAGCTAATATACCCTTTAAAAGCTTTGCAAATTAAGTGCATTTGGTGTGGTTACAATATTTATTCAATTTATTGAAAGTTCGATGTTTTAACTCCCTCTGCGTATTGTAACCAGAGACCAGAGTGGGGTCGAGTTTATTTGCTAAACCTCAAGGAAATAAATAATATGTGTGTGTACCTCCATATAAAATCTAGGAATGATTTAAAAGTTTCAAAATAAAGCTGTTAAATGGGTGCCTTATCTACCTGCTCAAACAAAGAACGGGGTACGTGCGACATTGTGGAGTCCATATGCTGGGGCAGGGCTATATTAAAATGACAATACCTCTTAAAATAATTGGTGTTGAGCAATATTTTGATATCATTTTGTAGCTTTTTTTTTTTTTTTTCGGATGGGAAATCATCAAATGACCGCCCCACTCTGGGCGGAAGCGGAAAGGAGTGTCAGACTTGTACTGACTAAAACCCATCCATGTTCCTTCTTTGCCCTTTGTGTTCCAGGGCCACGGTATCTCTTTCGAACAGTCCCGCTGCCCTGGCAGGCATCGGCCCTTGCGGACCCCTACTTATTTGCTGACATCTCTTTGAGGCGCACGTGGAACACGAACGCGCCGTCGACACGGCCTGACATCATAAGACGGCCGGACGGCGAGCTGGCCTATAACTCGCCGTCCACAGGCCCGCGCCTACGGTGGCTGGGAGCCACCACGTGACCCCCGACACCCAGGGCGTCTCCCGCGGTGACTGGAACGTGAGGTTCTTTCCCTCTCACGTCCCGCCACCTCCTTCACTAGCATGACTGCTTCGCAGAAGGAGGCGACGGCTTCCCATTCCCTCTCGCTCCGGGCCATGGCTTGAACCAAGGCCGGACACGAGAGATCGCCGCCGCCAATCGCCGCTACGAGGACACGGCGGTGCTCCGCCCAAGCGGGGCAGACCTCCACGGTGTGCTCCACCGTGTCCTCCGGACGATCCTCGCAGTGGAAACACCCGGGAGGTTTCCTCCCGCCCGATTCGGTGCAGGAACCTCCCGAAACAACCGTGTTCGGTGAGGACCTGCGTCAGGCGGTAGGTGAGGGCGCCGTGGCGCCTCTCTAGCCACTCCTCAAAGAGGGGACTCATCGCCACTATGGTGGCGTGCCCTGCACGGGGTTGCGACAGTCGCTCTCTCCATGTCGCCATGAGATCACGCCGGAGGTCTGTCCGCTGAGCGGCAATTTGCCGCGGCAGTGGACCGCACGACCCCCGCGTATAGCCTCCGGCAGGAGGCGTTTGGACCCCTTAGGTTGGGCAAGAGCCGCTTGAAGGCAGCCCCTGTCCGTTCCAGTTTGGGAGCCAAACGTCGGAAGTGCTCCACGAAGTTCCACCGGCTGTCGAGGACGAGTCCTAGGTACTTCAACGTCGACCCGACGCCGATGGAAACCCCTCCTGCCGTCAGTAGGGATCCCGACGGTGGCGCATTTCGAGGCCTATGAAAACACATGACCTCGGACTTGTGCAGTGCCACCTCGAGACCCAATTGCCGGATCCTCTCCACGACTATCGCAACCCCGCGTGTCATGTTATCGGCCGCCGTCTCGTGCGACCTCCCTTGTGCCAGTACCAGCGTGTCGTCAGCGTAGCAAACTACGCTGACGCCGGTAGGGAGGTCGGCGCGCAGCACCCAGTCGTAACCGATGTTCCACAAGGCCGGCGCCAGAACCGATCCCTGTGGAATACCGCACGACATCTCTCGCCGGTTCCATTCTTCGCTTCGACCAGGGTAGATGACGGCTCTATCCGTCAGGTAGTCCCCGACCACACGACGAAGGTAGGTCGGCACCCGGTGATACCGGAGTGCCTCCCTAATGCAGCTCCAGGGCATGGAGTTGAAGGCGTTGGCGATGTCAAGAGACACCGCCAAGACGACACCGCCCCGAGACACCGCGTCCCCCGTTGTGAGGGCTCTCAGGCGCATGATGGCGTCCACCGTCGAGGGCCCCTTGAGGAAACCAAACTGGTGTTCCGCAAGATCCGGCCCCATCCCCACAAGGTGCCCGGCGAGGCGGTTGGCAATGACTCTTTCAAACAGTTTGCCCACCTCGTCGAGCAACACGATGGCCGGTATGCGGACGGAGAGTCCGCAGGGCGCCCTGGCTTCCGGATGAGGACCAGCTTCCCCGTCTTCCAACGAAGCGGAAACTGGCCTCTCTCCAAGCATGCGCTTAGGAGCCCTTCCAGTCGGGGCCCGAGAGCCTCAGAGGCCAGGACCCAGGCTTTACCAGGCAAGCCATCGGGTCCCGGGGCGGTGTTTCTGACTTTCAGCCTGCGTACCGCCACTCTCAGGTCTACCCCAGTCACCTCCGGAACGTCGTCATCGGTGTGGTCCGCTTCCGGCACCGCACGCGGTGGTGGAGCCATAGGCGGGGGAGGATGCTGGGACCAAAGCGCTCACCACGTCCTCCACGAGCTCAGGCCGGAGACTCTGCGTCAGCGGTGGGCCCCGGGTGCGGAGTTTGTCCCGCACCATCTTGTAAGGGCGTCCCCACGGATCTCTGTTCAGAAACTCCAGCATCTCCTCGCGGGCCAGATGCTTCGCCCGCCGGACAGTTTCTTGGAGGGCGGTCTTCGCCGCTCTGTACCCCTCGTAGAGCTCCGCCTCAATGGCTGCCGCATCCGGAGGGCGGATGCGGAGCCTGCGATGCCTGGCGTACAGGCGCCGCGTGGCAACGCACGCCTTGCGCAGAGACGTCAGCTCTCGCGACCACCAGTACACCTGACGCCGGGCGCTTCCTGGCCGAACTCGGGGCATTGTCACGTCGCAAATCTCGGACATGGCCTCCTGGAACCAACCCGCCTCGTTGTTGATGTCGGCAGGCCTGACTGGTGATGACACCCAGGCCTGCACGATCGAGGCTTCCAGGAGGAGCTCCCGGTCCAGCTGCTTCAGCGCCCATCGCGGACCACTCGGGGCCTGTAGGACCGGCATGCTTGAGGACTGGGTGGCGACGTCGAACCGGATGTACCGGTGGTAGGTCTCCACCCCCTCCATGACGCGCCAGTCAACGACACGCGGCGACAGAGCGGGGCTGGCGAACGAGATGTCCACCACCAACTCGCCCCACATCCGCACGCACGTGGGGACAGAACCCCGATTTAGGACGACCAGCCCTGTCTCCAGAGCCCAGTCCTCCACCATTCTACCCCGCACGTCCGTGTAACGAGAACCCCAACCCAAGTTCTTGGCATTGAAGTCCCCGAGCACAAGCACGGGGAGGGAATGGCTTCCGATGATGACACTCAACTCCGTGAGGGAGTTCCGTGTGGAACTCGGCGAGAGTTCGGAGAAGTAGACTCCCACTATAACGATCTCCCCGAACCGTGCTGCTACGCACCCCTGACCCTTCCTGATACTCTCAAGGGTCGGGGTACCGGCGGCGACCGACGCAATTATGGTCACTGAGCCGCTAAGGTCTTCCACCCAGTCATCCCTGGGCGGGACAAAGTACGGCTCAGCGACCACGGCGATGTTAATCGACCACTGCGCCATGCTCTGGAGCAACAAATCCTGAGCGCAGGCGCAGTGGTTGATGTTCGCCTGGAGAAGGCGTAATGGGGCCGTTACTGGCACTCCATTTCAGCCCCCTCCCGGGCCCTCTTTGAGGGCCCCGCTGTGGAAGTTGCAGCAGTAGCGGCAGCGGCGGTGACACTGGCGGTGGCTGCGGTGGTGGCGACGGTGGGGGTTTTGGCGGTGGTGGCGGAGGGCCTTCCCTTGCCACTGGCCTTGGCGGGAGTACCGCAGGACTTGCTCCCTGCCCGGTGATCGGCCGGCTTGCCAGCTGCCGCACATGCGGCGCAGCGCGGCGCGGCGGTGCAAGCCGCGGCCATGTGACCAGGCTGGCCGCACCGGAAGCACAGGCTGCTGCGGTCCACCTCCGAGGTGCACCGGACTGACACGTGGTGCCCCACATGGCAGTGGAAGCACCTCAGAGGTCTGGGTTCCAGCAGCTTCACCTGCGCCGAAACCCAGCCCACCAAGAGCCTCCGGCCCTCCACAATGACTTTCGCCGCCTTCACAGGGCAGCTTACCGTTATGGTTCGCATGCCCGACAGGTCCGGACGTAAGGTGCCTTGACTTGCTCGGCAGGGCATCCACCGGTCCTGGTGACGGCGGCCACCACCTCCTTCTCGGTCACCGAGTCGTCCAGACCCAGTATGCGCAGGTCTGCGCATTTGACGGGCCATCATTTTGTAGCTTGACTCAAAAACTTCTGCGCAACATTCAGGGGTTTAATTTTATACTAGAGAAGAAAATTTAAAAAAAATTGTAATTTTATGTAAAATTTCGTAATTTCTTATTTTTTAGACTAGTTTGCTTATTTTTCAGGAAAATGTATTTTATAATTTGATAGTTTTAGCGTTTACCTTTGCAATAAGTGTAAATCATTTGCATGTCTCTAGGTCTCTTAGATTTAAAGATACTAGCATTTCATTGAACATACCCTAGATAAGGCGATTAAAATAAAAGGTGGCCGCCATTCGTGGGGTGTGGGGTCAGGAGTATATATAAGCGTGTACTTGTCGATATTAGCATTATTAAAAAGGTAAAATAAAAGTAAACGTTTCAGAGAGTAGGTGTAAGTGTCTGTGAGAGTGAGAGTATTGATTATAAGTAAGTATATCGTTCCATACAATTTTTTTGGTGGGAAGTCATCAAATGACCCCCCCACTCTGGGCGAAGCGGAAGGGAGTGTCAGACTTGTACTGACCCAAACCAACCCATCCATGTTCCTTCTTTGCCCTTTGTGTTCCAGGGCTACGGTATCTCTTTCGAACAATCCCGCAGCCCTGGCAGGCATCGGCCCATTCCATGCATTAGTTCAAAGATTTCAACAAGGGGGAAAAGTATGGTTGGTTCCAGCTCGAAAGATAAGATATTTTGGACCCAATAGGTGTGCAGCAGTGGAAGCAGTGTTAGTGCTAATGAGAATTTAAAAATTACACATCACGTTTGTGTATAAAATAATGGGATGTCACAATCCGTCGTTTTATTTTTTCTCATCAATCGATTAATATTATAAAATATCAAATAAAACCTTGCCAATGAACATACGCTTTTTAAAAATTAAAACTTGTTTTATTTTCTGGTTGAATTAGATACGCTTTTCAGACAATCTGCAAATCTCTGCATAATTCTCACTTCCGAAAGCGTGAGGATGTACGGTAAATAATTTTCTCACATACACGTGTAAGTTTCCTAGCAGGCAGGTCTTATTAATAATTTTATTATAGCACAACAAATAAAAATGTATTGTGTATAAAACGTCATCCTAGAAACAAGATCACTACGACGAGGAAGCAATCTCACTTTAGGTATTTTAGTAATTATCTAACGTTGGGAATTAACACTGATTAAAATAATTATAGGTCCAGAAAACATAGTTAGAAGAACATTCCAAAGTACCTTCCTAAAGAAAGATGAAAACTGAGGGCCAAAAAAGAACCTTAAAAGGTGCATTCTGAATTACTAATAATATGTTGAAGATCGTAGGGGAAAGTTGGAAATCGCGGACGAGGTCGTGGGCGGTCTGCTAGTTATTATTATTTTTGTTGGTCTAGCTTCGTGAGTTCGATTCCTGGGTCGGGCAGTTGTTATTGAATTTTACTTTGTGGAATTTCAGTAGCCCGGAGTTTGGGAGTCGGCAGTATGATACCCCTGTGCCAAAGCACGTTAACCCGTGAGTCCTGCCAGATCTCACTCCGGTCGTGTCGGATTGAGATTGAGAAGAGACTCTGTCTGTGCCTGCGCATTATAATCTCTCCAGCTTCGATGGCTAATAAGCGCTGATTTTGGCTGACGTGTCGGGAAATGGTCAGGAGGACTAATATTATTATTTCCTTTATTCATCCTTTCTCCACACTCTAACATTTTTATCTTTTATTATATTTCTTAAGAAACCAAGTAAAAAAAAAAAATATATATATAAAAATATTGGCCAGCCGGTATCGGTAGCAGGGTCCAAGCTGCCGGTGGTGGTTAGAGCTCCAGAGACAGGAACCTCCTTACAATTCGGGCCGTGTCGAGGAGTTCTGCATTCTGAATCAGGCCCCTTATTTCAACCGCCTAGCTAGAGCTTTGTGAGATAGTTATTGCTATAGTTAAGATCAATATGTTATTTGAGGTGTAAAAAAACCTGAAGATTTTATTCGCCTTTAAGTGAATAAGGTGTTGTACTTGTAACACAAAAACTTATTCAATGCCTAATGTGTGTGTGTTTTAATGTCCAAAGTGTTGTGTGTTGCGCTTTGTATGTGTGTGTGCTTTGTGTGTGTGTGCTGTGTGTGTGTGTGTGTAGTGTGATGTGATGTGTGTGTGTTCATGTTATGTGTGTTGATTTTTTTGCAAATTCATATCTAATATTTTAGTGCACTAAACGACGATATTTTATAATTTAAATTACTAGTTTTGATGAAATAATTAACTAAATAATCAAACATCCGAGCTTTCAGAATGCACGCTCTTAACGAAAATGATCAGCAAAGAGCTTAAGTAATTACCATCGATTACTTCCATTAACATAACAAAAGCCAATCGAATGTGGTGCACGTCACACGTGTACGAAACTCAGTGCAAACGCGTTTCGGTCATGCAATACGAATTTACTAGTGGCGAATAAACGCGTTTTGACAAATTCAACGCGAGCCTGTGTGCCAGTTATACTTGGTGGTATTCAGGTGGTCGAAGACTTTTCTCGATTTCGCCACCCGATACATTTATTACACACTACGAGTAGTTAGTTTGAATGATATCAAACGCATTTAATCGAAGATAGTCCGATCCCGTTCTTTTGAACTTGGTCGTTTGTACAAATTTAATATCACTATCGAATTCGGGCTAACGACCAAGTGCAATTGTGATATACTCCCCGTTCACGATCCCAGTCGATGTGACTTTTGCTCCGACTTGCCAGCGACACGCACGTGCTTCATTTGTTCCTTCGCGCGAGAGTAACTTCGCAGCCACAACTCGGTGACGCTTGACTTGTACTTGTGGCGCTTGGCCATGAACTCTTGGCCGGTATTGTCCCGTTGACTCTCAGCGATTACCCTCACACACGACTCCCGCGAACGCTGTGATCGCAATGAATGAGTTTGGTCAAAAATTGAACATGGTCTTCAAAAATTTTTTAAATTATCGTAAGCTACATTATCCCTGAGTGTCATTAGCTATTTAATACTTCTACGTTCTCTTGGGATAATTTCCGACCACAATGCGAGCGAAGCCGCAGGCAAAAGCTAGTTCATAATACAGGGTGTTTGGTGCATCGTTTGGCAAATTGAATTGTCCGAATGGAGAGGTAATTTGCTATATCTTCAGGTTCAAGAACTCACTCTTGGCCACATCGGTTTTTTTATTCGGTTTTACTAACTTTTATTTTTTAATTAAAGCTTAAATTAAAAACAAAGGTATTAGTATAATCCTAAAATTACATTTTAATTTTTAAACCTACTGTTGTATGGTTCTATCAAATTCAAAACTAGTCGCTAGTAACATCTAGTTTTTTTTTAATAACTCACAAAGCTTTTGGAAGAAGAAAAAATAATCTCAAAACTCAACTTTAAATTGCTATAAAAAGAAAACTAAAATCGATCGAGATCTTTGTCCAATACACAAATTTAACGAATTAGCGATGTTATTAAAAGATTTTTTTAGCATATTGCATACCGTTGGAAAGGGGACAGACTAGAGAACTTTTTAAAAGAAATCGAAGATCTCGATCACTTTTAGTTTTTTTTTTTTATAGCAATTTAATGTTGAGTTTTGCGATTATTTTTTCTTCTACCAAAAGCTTTGTGAGTTATTAAAAAAAAAACTAGATGTTACTAACGACTAGTTTTGAATTTGATAGAACCATACAACAGTAGGTATGAAAATTAAAATGTAATTTAATTATTATACTAATACCTTTGTTTTTAATTTAAGCTTTAATGCTAAGTTTGGGGATTTTTCAAAATAAAAGTTTGAATAATCGAATAAAAAAACCGGTGTGGCCCAGAGGGAGTTCTTGGGCCTGAAGTGATAGCAAATTACCTCTCCCTCCGGCCAATTCAATTTGGCAAACGATGCACCAAACATCCTGTATTTCCCTCGTCTGATAAAATTGCATGGAACTTTATTTTAAGGGAACGTGTCGACTTTGTTAACGGTTCGTTTAGTGTTCAACGAGATTCAAATGAAATTACTTAATATAGTAGTTGTGTTTTAGCATGGCAATAGCGGTCATTTCTCTTTCCCTGATATCTCTTTACACGAACTGAAACCATAAACCGTGTACTTATAGTTTCTTATGTTAATGTTCAGAATCACAATCAATGTTAATTCAGGGGCTATTAACAGGTTTGTATACGTTTTTAAATAAAAGAGAATCAATAAATGTGTGTGGTTCAATGACCGCTATTGCCATGCTAAAACACAACTACTATAGTTACTGCTTCTGCATCAGTAATGTAACTGAGCAACTTTTAACAAGTTACTGTGGCAACACTTAGAGCATCATATCTTGTGGTATTTCTAGGCAAGCCAGTATTGTTAAACAGAGCTACAAATATTTGGTCATTAGCTAAATGAGACCACATGTGATGAAAGGACATCACAACATAGGGTACCGAACTGTGTGGGGTTCAGTGGTAATTTTGAACCATGTAAAAAGTTTAGGAAATTGAATTTGACTCTTCACCAAAGCAGTTATGCTTTAAAGAGTGAAACTTCGGAGCACAATATATATATTTTTTTTTTTTAAAAACCTTGCCCTACTCTAGGAATTTCTCCTGTATCGTGGATGCGTTTACAAACATTTAAACTCACATACACAAACAGCCAGACCCGGAACAACTACCTGTAGGCCATACAAATATTTGTTATTGTATGTTAAGTATGATTCTCTTATATGTATAATAAATAACTGCATAGCATCATGCCTGTAATCCTCGAGGGATTACAGAGAGCGGACACCCCAACCACCCATATATTTAAGTTGGACCGAAAAACCTTTTTGTTTTAGATTACCTATTTTAGACTACGACGTCTTCTTTGAAAATGTAAGCTAAAAATGTGCAAAGCAAGTCAGACTCGCATTGGAAGGGTTCCGTAAAAAAACGCCAAATGAACATGTTTCTTATTTCACT
Source organism: Noctua janthina (assembly GCA_963576755.1). Classification (NCBI taxonomy): domain Eukaryota; kingdom Metazoa; phylum Arthropoda; class Insecta; order Lepidoptera; family Noctuidae; genus Noctua; species Noctua janthina. The sequence continues at coordinate 11,989,745 of OY755050.1, read as the reverse complement.
TTAATTGTTTTTTGTTATTATAGCGGCCGTGGTAATACGCTCTCATAAAATGAGTCAGTAGGTACTAAACGCTTTGAGATCGCAACTTGTCTAGGCCCACTTGTTTTATTGCATGCAAACATTACATTTCACTTTAGGATGATGAAGCAGTTAGAGCGGTTTCAGACTAGGGAATTTTTTTGCGCGCTCCGATAGGCTTACACGCGCGACTCATTAGGCGCTTCAAAAAAACCAACGCGCTTACTCCGGCGTGTTCTCGCGGTAAGTGGGCTCGCGGAGAGACGTCTTTTGCGGCTTGCGTTTATATGAGCCTTTAAGCGTGGCAACGTTTGTACAAGTTGCGCGTGTAGCGAAAGGCATACTTATACGCGCCTACGCGCGCTTCCAGAAAAGACCTTATACGCGCCGAAAATAAACTATACATAGGACGACACATCAAGCTATACATTTCCAGTGAGTATAAACAGACATTGCAGCTATCCTTAAAGGGTGTGCATTATAGCGGTATCCAGCCTTTTCACCTAAAATTAATTTACAAATTTTTGTTCGACAAGTAACGATTGGCAAAAAGATGGTTGGTCATTTCATTATTTAACAACAACAAGTTTGGCAAATAATTCACTTAAAAAATATTTACCCGATAAACTTTTATCTGATAACATTTTATTTTACAAACAGTTCATTTTATATTCATGTCATCACAAAAAGAAATGTTTTACATTTTTTATTGCATTACACAATTTATTGCATATTTATTGCGCTGGTATTCAGCTGCATCCGGTTAGACTGGAAGCCGACCCCGACATAGTTGGGGAAAGGCTAGGCAGGTGATGACACGTTACAGAATTTCAACTTATTAAAACTCAACTCATTAAATAGGCACAACGGTAATTTTGATTAATGGAACAACAAAAACTTAGGATGCAAAAGCGAGCAAAGCGAGCTCTTGTCTGTGGGCACCCCGACGTTAGGTTAGGTTACTTTAAACCCAGCAAACAGAAATAGGAGCCTAGGCTACTTCGACTACGCTTATTACAAAATATTGATATTATTTACCTTGGACTTTAGGTGAATTTGTACACCAAAAACAATCGATACTACCCGAAAAAAAAAATACTACAAAAACATGCCGTCACACAATGTACAGTGCCTCCCGGCCATGAAATCAATCGGCAGCGCCATTTGTCATCATAGGTAAAGTACAAATACTTTGACATTATAACTATAGATATTTTGAACCATTAGTTAAGTCAGCCAGCAGGTATTTTAAACTTTTAGTTTTAGATGTTTTAATACGTACCCTCATGATCACTTTGTGACTGGTTTAGAAGTTTTATTATTAAATTATATTTAGGTTAAACGTGATTATGCCAAAAAAAAACAAAATATTAAACGAAAAATTTATAAATGATTAAATATCATGTGAAACATTTTTAAAGCGAAGCTTTTGCCAAATTAATGCTTGTAAAGTGAGTGTTTATAAAATAAAACATTTGCGGAATAGATTGTTTGTGAAATAAATAGTATATGAAACGTTTATTGTAAACTAAAAATTTGTCAAAGGAGTTTAGGTGAAACATTAGTGAACCACATTATAGCATTTTAAGCCAAGCATTTATCTTTGACAAACATTCGCCGGGTTTTAGCAGTGACATCATGGAAGGGCTGCTGTTCCCAAACCGATTTATCTACGTGGTTTATATCTTAAAATTAATTTGGGAATCTGTTTCCTAGGTTTACTTTACTTGGAGTTTGCGTATTTTGTAGTCATATTTACTTATTAGATTCTGATTATAAAATCAATTAAATGTATCTATCATTTTATTATAATGATATGCTTTATTAATTTTTTAACAACGATTTTATTGTTATTTTATTAGCTTTTGTCCCTAGCGCAGATAGTAAAAAAAAACACTGATCTACGAGATTTTTTGACTCACGAATTCAGTGTTTATTCTTACTAAACTACCTACTCTCATTACAAATTAAACATTTGTGACAGTTATAATTTTAGCGTTATTTCCATTTTTTATAATATACAGGATGTAACAGAAAGCGTATTGTCATATGAAAGGGCAGTCTCAAAGTCTCAGCTTGCCGAATCGCCTTGCTAGTATCGTATTACCCAATTACTGAGTTCTTGAAGTTAGCTAAACAATAGTTAGTTGCTCCACTGATATTTAGCTGCATCCGGTTAGACTTGAAGCCTACTCAAATATAATTACATAGTTCAGAAAAGGCCAGGCTGATTTCTTGTATGGTTGAGAAGCAAGATTGACATCTATCCGTGTTACTTCAAAATAAAAAACTGTCACTTCACTGTTAGACACTTTACTATCTTATCTTGAACTAAATACGTACAAATGCAAACCAGTTCTAACGCGTTTCGCCTAAACGTTAGGAACCCTAACATCAAAGTGAAAAGTCCTGGAACTAAAGCCTGCTACGGAGACAAAGAACATGCTTGTAATCATTTACAAGAATAGATTTATAAGTAGGTGATCATTGTGAAAAGAAAGAGTCATTTAGAAGTTAAAAAATAAGTATTGTCAGCTACCTTTTCAGTAATGTGCGCTTTTTGTCTGCTCAGCCTACGGTCAGTCGATTTCTCCTAATTATCGACGTGATATAAATTCTAGCTTTTGCAGCTTTACCTAGGTTTCATCGCACGCTGATGGAAATAACTCCACAGGATCTTATTACCAAGATTAAAACTATCCTATAACCAAACCCAGGTCACCATCTTCCTGTGTGCCAACATCGAAAACCATTCAGTGGTTGAGACGTAAAATGTTCAAGGCCAGGCAGACAGCGTGCCCCTTATCAGGATAATTTCCAAGGTATTATAATATTCTAGGTGAGATTATTACCTAGAATACTAAATCATAACTTCCGAAGTGTATACCGTACATATACATTTTATTACTATATCGCTCGTAAATGCTATGTAAAATTTTTATTTGAGACCTTATATTATATATTATTTTTAGGTGATGATTCTAAATATTTTTTTTTTGTTCACAGGGGATTCAGATTCCGAGCCGGTGGCATCCTTTGGAAAGAAACTTTCCAACGGGATGTCAGGCCTAATGACCAAGATGAGGACGTCACCTCCGGCGGTGGCGGCGGTCCCGGCGCTGCTGGAGAACAACCCCATCGTGCAGCACTTCGAGATCGGCTCGGAGTGTAGCAGCACTGCGGGTCCTGGACTTATCTGGCGCGTCCACGTAGCATACCGGAAAACTGATGGCAAGGTTAGTGCGCTAACTTAAAACTTTTCAGCTTGTCAATATCACTTCTCGTTGGGCACCGCATTGGTACTCTAATGGAGATAACAGATAATTCCATAGTAAAAGTTTTACCAGACAGCCGGGTTGGGAAAAAGTTTGTAGGGTTTGTGCCACTCCTGAAGTCCTATTCAGTCATGTGCCAATCGCATTCAAATCATTTCGTATCTCTACGACGACTTTCAATAGTATTGACACAGGTTTTTTTACATTTTTCTGTAGCTTATTAAAACTTTTTTTACATTTTTAGGGTTCCGTACCGCAGTCAGCAAAAACGGAACCCTTATAGGATCACTTTGTTGTTCGTCTGTCTGTCCGTCCGTCAATAACCTTTTTGTCAGGAACGCTTGGAGGTATCAAGCTGAAATTAATATCAAATACTCAGGTGTCCTTCCCCATGGACCAGTGAAAAAAATTGTAAGCCAACGCGATCAATAGATATGACCGTTTATGTCGCATATTTTGGCATTTCAAAGGGAATCAAGACCTACATGGTCATACAACACATGCAAAAAAATATGTTATTACTGTAAATATGTAACTAGTTTAATAACAAAATACCTACAAGTTTATACGGAACCCTCCGGGCGCGACTCCAACTCGGACTTGGCTGGTTTTTTCACGTTTTTATCGCTTAGGGAGTGTCACTTTGTCGACAAAGTGCACTGAAGATAATTATGAACTTAACCATGATCTATAAAGTGCATTCCTGCAATCATAGCTACACACAATAATTGGAATTGCCGCAATAGAGACCTTGGAACACAATTCTCGGCTATTCCACTTTATTGATTGTTATTTTTAATTTGTGTGTCTGAAAAAGAAGTCGAGGAATTTCTTGTTATCGTGAAAATATTATTTAGCAGGTTCCTTGACCATATTTCCTGAAACTGGTTTCAAGCATCATTAATTATATGCTAGATAATGAAACACGCTGAAGTTATTTGTTTATTATAAAATTTCTCGTGATAAAAGTTTAAGTTCAAATGTATACTACATAAAAGTAGGGAAAAAATATCAAACTCAAAACCAGGAAACCAGCATTTTGCCAATGTATGCAGCGAACAGATAAATTATAATATTTGTCACTGAACACCAAACAATACATCGGCACAAACATTGTAATAATTAATCGGCAGAACAATTAAATGTATTCAACAGATTAAATACGTAATGGCTGATACACGTTTGGGCGGGCTAAACCGCAACGCAAAAATTCTTTTACAACACTTCTGAACATTGTGTATGAATGAACCATCGCACACTGCAATTGGGCCGCACCTGACGGATTTTTTTGTATTGGAATCAGATGCGTTGCGATCCCATGAGGCTGTAATGTGCGCTTGCCTTAAAATGGGCATCCGACTGTGACTAAGAATAGACTAGGTCACGACATTTTTGGTAACGATGTCATTAATGACCTACACTGAGTTGATATGATAAAGAGCAACTCACTGATGCTAGCTGTCGGTTTACCTGCGCGAACTGGTTCCGAAGTGTAGGTATATGGCGTTTGAAAAAATAGTTATTGTGACAGAAAAAAAAACGATAAGGCTACATTTAATACAGAATTAAGTACTAGTTGCACTCATATGAAAAACATAAAAACAGACCAAATATTCGGTTGCGTTATTGAGAAATCCTCGTTCAAAGATGCTTATTTGTGACCAAAATAAATACGATCACGTAAATAGCTGAAAATAATGAGGCATAGAGTATCAGTACATACCAGTTACCATTCATAGAGGGTTGTATGTAATCGACTCGACTCAAGTACGTTTCTTAACACGTAATCAACTGTCACGGGATATCAAACCGAAATCAAAATCTGCAAAAGGATAATGATGACTTTGTAAGAGAAGTTTAGCAGTTCAACATTGCACTTTAAAGCTTTGAAAGACAGCTCAATTTGAATTGGGTCATTCATTATCAGTATACTAACAGGCTACAGCCGACTTGATGTTTATGCAACCTTTCACTAAAATTCGCTCTCTCGACATTTTAATCCAGTGAAATATGCACACTGACCACTAAAATGAGCTAATAAAATTGCAATGTTAATTCGGTTGACGACTGTCAAGAGATTTGAACAGAACTTAAATTGTTACATTTTCAGCTACAAATGGCCGCATTACGAATATAACGTAGGTGAATATGAACTCAAGTCAATGTATTTCGTTAATGAAATTGCTTTGTGCTTCTATGCGTTTAAAATGTTCATGTAATGGAAATAAAAACCATAAACCAGTGTGCACCGGTTTTCGGTCACACGGATGTGACCACATGTGCAGCTTTCAACCATGCGACGTTGGTTGGGGTAACCCACGTAATAATTGTGATATACCAACCGTGTTGTCTCAAAACTGTGAGCACCTCGTTCTTAAACACGGAGAGCGCAGCAGACTTCATTAAAAAACACTTTAATGGTAAGGATTAAAGCAATAAATCAACAATTACGTACCTAGTTAATGTCATAGCACTTACTTTTGAATATGAAACAAAGACAAAAATAACCTTTTAAAGTTTAACTTCAAAGTCACCGCTGTTGAAGCAAAGTTTAAAATATTCGAAGCTTTTATAAAAGCTTATGTACGAGTGCATAAATCAGTTCAAAGACTCGACTCACGACAACACAAAGTGAGAGTACTGACGGAACCTTTAGCGCTCCAACCCGACACACTAAGAACCTAGTCGTAAGTTAAGTTGTTTTATTGTATTGAGTACGTCAATGGAATGGATTGTCGCGATGGCTCTCGCTGGCTTTTTGACTGCATGGGCTTACCGCAGGCGCTCCTCGGTTGCATTGTGTGCATCTCCCACACGTTTTAGCCCGGACATTCGTGTATTACGTGCCGCAATTGCTTGCTCCTGTCAGCGGTCATGTCCATTGCATTTCATTACCACAACGAGCAGCCATTGAGACAGGACCATATATATACATACGTTTCCAGCTTATACGATCTATTTCCCGTGTTCTGTGAAATATCTTTGATAAAATGGAAAAAACGTGTTTGTTTGATAAACACACGCACGGCACGTAACAACAAAGGTATCGATTCAAGTCAAAATAAGCTGATATGCCTTCGTACCTCGCGTGGGATTAAAGGCTGACAGCTTGGCCGGCCTCAGTAAAACAGGAGAGAAGGATTTAATATATTTCATGAAAGGTGAGTCAACTACTCACCTATTTCAGGCTTATATTATTTGTATAAGTATTTGTTTTGGGTAAGGTTATCTGTGTATATTTTACTACGCATTATTGATTTTGGTTGAATTTAACTCTGTCACCAGATTATAAATTCAGTCTTTTAAACCATTGTGAACCCATGAAACTTTCGTCAGCAAATGCTGAAAAGTGTGATTTTTTTATTATTTTCTTAAGAAATGGATATGCCTTCAAGCGTTCGAGAATCCGTTCAAGCGAACGGAGATTGATATTTTTATAGGATTTATTATCTAAATATCGAGTAGATTGAAAGTTCCTACACTTTCCGGTGCCCTTGTCGCTGATTTGATAACCAGAGACCCACTGTCTCCATACGTGGATGCTAAAATAGTCTAGATACGGATTTGCTTATTCGATCAATTGCCATCAGGAAATGGCTTTTATTCCGGAAAATACTTTCCACAAGCGGTTTCTGAGGCTCCATTCACATGACAATTATAGGTACGATATTATACATGTTATGTATATGTCACCATAAAACTGTAAAACTGTCGAAAGATTGTGAACCGCAGCATATTGCTTATAATTTAACGCATTATTTTTTGGTAGATTATAATCTATCGAAGCGAAACTGTCAAATTGTGAAATGGCCAGCGACAGATCGCACCTCGCGCGCTGATTGGTTGAACGTCATGAGCCCCGCGCCGCCGCGCGCCGATATATGAGACCTAGCTAGATCGATTATTCGCCTCCGTAAACCACTATATTGCAAGTTTCATCGTAATCGTTAGAGCCGTTTTCGAGAACGTGATTACAAAGCATATACATAAATGTATTTTATATACAAATATTTCTCATTTAACAGTATAGGATAAAGTGTAAAACAAATAAGGAAGCACAGGTGTTGTTTTTTGCACTATGAAATTAAACCGTCGGTTACAGGTAGAAAATTTTAGAGCTTTGCTGAAGAGAAAGAAAACCAGACGCTTGTGATAGATCTCGGTGAATTTCGTCGAATTTAGTACCATAAAAAGGCTGCTCAACTAGTCAAACAAGTTTTTTAGGTGGGACAAAATGTTGATTCCGTGTTAACTGGATGGCCATCTAGTAAATAAAACTTGCCATTACAGCATCAACTATGTGTAGCTTAAAGCTACACATAGTTTAATAATATTTTTTTTTGTGATAACAATTTAGCAATATACTTGTCGATAATAGGTCAAGATAACCAAGACATTAGAATCCAAGCGTGAGCGGAGCGAGCTCGATCATTTGTAGCAAATCGCCTCGAAAGTTGTTAGTTTTTTTTTTTAATATTATCATTTGGAGCTCAAAGAGAGGTGGCAGCCTAGAAAATAAGAGAAGCGGCGTGAGCCCCTCTTAATCTGCCGCCCGGGGCCATGGCCTTCGGGGTAAAAATACGCCACTGTTTCAGTAAAGTTGTATCAGTGGTGGATTTTAGATTTCTGTAACTTTTAGCTGGACATTGACTTGTTGAGAATGGTTTCATAACAAACAAAATCTATTGCTTTGATAGGGTTTGAAAATGAAATCTGTTCTCAAAAAAATTTCATCCGATGACCGCTGTTGGCGCCTTGTGTGGCCCGCGGGTCTGGGGTTGAGCAGCCTTGCGGGCCTTGGAATTTGCGGTGCAAAAATAATCAATAACCTTTTTTTATAAAATTATAATATTTTAATAGGAGGAGCTCGTGGCTAAATAATAACAGCCGCTCGGGTCGATCTTTAGGTTAAGCCGTGCTTGCCTAGGTTGGTCTGTGGATGGGTGACCGCCCATTACATACCGAGTTTCCTCCGTGCCTCGGAAAGCACGTTAAGCCGTTGGTCCCGGCTGTCATTTGTAGACCTTTGACAGTCGTTAGGCAGTCAGTGGCCCAAAAAGTCTGACAACCAGTCTTACCAAGGGGTATCGTATTACCCAGTACAGACTGGGTTGTGGAGGTCAGATAGGAAGTCGCTCCATGTAAAATACTGGTATTCAGCTGCATCCGGTTAGACTGGAAGCCAACCCCAATATAGTTGGGAAAAGGCTAAGCAGATGATGATGATGATGATCTATAATATTTTAATATATACGTATATATTCACCCGTTTGTGATTATCTCAAGGGCTACCAGAAATTACTAAACGACACCTTCTGCAATCTCTAAGGAACTCTCTCTCTCTCTCTCTTTCTCTCTCTTTTTTCTTTCGCGCCAGTTGCACCTAACCTTACTATAACATCACCAATAAGGTCAAGGATCTTAATTAAACTCTCGTTTATTTCTTTCCTTCCACCTGTTGATTTAAACCGGGAAAATTGCAGTTATTTTAGCTGGACTGCACCACTGCACACATGACGTTGGCTTAATTATGAATTCAGGAGCAATTTCGCTTTCATTTGCAAAAGAAAACTTACTTTCTTTTGAAAACAAACTTGAAAGTTATTCTAAAAGCCTGTTTTATTTTCGAGTTTGTCACAACGCACACTTTTGCCATGGATTCAGTACATGACTAAAGACCTATCATCATCATCCACAGCCTGAATTCACCACATCTGGGTGAATTCAGCCTGTGGCCTCTCTTAGTTGTGTCAGTCTATTCAATTTATGCGAATCCAGCAGGATTGAATTTTTCGTACGTAAAAAAAATCCTGTTCGATACATTTTGATTATGTAGTTTTTGCGTTTTTTTATGGAACAACAAATTATTTTTTAAAAACCGAATAAACAGTTTGTGTTGGTGTCTCGATCTCAACTTACATTATTTATAGGGCACATAACAGGTATGAAAAGCTAGTTAAGTGCGAGACATTGAGCTGACCTCCATGCATGAACTAGGACCGAGTAACTCAGCCATATTTTAGCGAGCTTAACGACCTATGGTTGGCACTGGACACTTACAATAGCTTATAAAGTATGCATACCTATATTAGTACCCAAGAGTCTTTTGTCGCTAGAATGACATTGACTGCGGGACATTGTTGGTAAAAAATTGAGACATTGTGTTGAAATAATAAGATGGCGGTGTTGGTACCGATTTTAGACTCGCGTCAAAACACTTTGTATAAATACCTAAATTAGAGTTTCATCCAGATCTGTTTAGCCGTTCCGGCGTGATTGAGTGACAAACATCTACCCTTCCAAACTTTCGCATTTATAATAGTTTATGTAAGATATATGTGTAACATTAGTTGAATAAGTAATAAAGAATAGTTAATGTAAATATTAAATTTTATTTGAGTAATACAGACAAATACACTCGCGTTTTTTTTACATGTATTTACTTATAACTTGCAAATAATAATTAATAGTAATATCAATTAAATTACAGAATGACTTGTGAAATATTGATACCTTGTCGCATATCACGACACGCCTACCTCAGAAAAATTAAGAGTGTTTACACCAATTTTCGAGGATATCGACCCAGAGAATATTAAGTTTCACAGAAAATTCAACCCCTATTTCACCCTCTTCATCATCATCTGCCTAGCCTTTTCCCAAGTATATTGGGGTCGGCTTCCAGTCTAACCGGATGCAGCTGAATACCAGTATTTTACATGGAGCGACTGCCTATCTGACCTCCACAACCCAGTTAGTACTATACCCCCTGGGTTATACGATACACCCCTATTTCACCCTCTTAGGAGTGGAATTTCGAAGAACCCTTTCTTCGTAAACACTTACTCTTCACAAAGAATACTTCAAATTTGATGTCTTTTAAACCAACGGTTTAGGCTGTGCGTTGATATAATCAGTTAGTCAGGACTTTAAATTTTATATTGGGGGATGGTTTTATAAATTTTTTTATAGTTTTTCCAAAATCATCCCATACACGTTTCTCTTCTTTTTAACTGAAGAGTACGTACACAAATTTTCGAGTCAATCGAACCCGAGAATAAAACGTTTCACAGAAAATTCAACACACCATTTCACCCACTTAGGGGTGGAATTTCGAAAAACCCTTTCGAGGGGATACCTACTTCACAAAAAATACACCCTTCAAATTTCATGTCTTTAAGAGCAGCGGTTTAGGCTGTGCGTTGATATTATCAGTCAGCCAGTAAGGACTTTGAATTTTATATAAGATGATGATTTTGGAAAAACTGTGATACACGTTTCTCATCATTATAACTGATCTAACTGAAGAGTAAGCACAAATTTTCAAGTCAATCAACCCTGAGAATAAAACATTTCACAGAAAATTCAACACTCCATTCACCCTCTTTGGCGTTTTATTTAGAAAAACCCTATCTTAGTGGATACCTACTCTTCACAAAGAATACACCCTCCAAATTTCATGTCTCTAGGACCAGCAGTTTGGGCTATGCAGTGATATATCAGTCAGTCAGTAAGGACTTTGAATTTGATATGTATAGAAAGATAAAAGAAGAAGGCATGCTGCGCTTGTCCCAAATGAATTGAGATTAGGACAAAGAAATGATGTTTTACGTTGTAGAGCAGACGAATCTCACATAAAACATTGAGTCAGATTGTGTTTTAATTGAGTCATAAAAATAAAATAAATGATGGTCTCTTCCCCAATTTCTAACCCCAAAAGCCATTACTGGAGCGGTTAAAGTATGATCGTGTATTGCATGATGCATTCCGTCTACACTTCCGTTGTCCGAAAATCGTCGTACCCACCAGATTGAGGGTTAAATAATTGATATGTTCATAACGTTCATAACACGTTACGAGATGTTTCAGGTTTGGTACTCTCTCGTGTAAATACATTTGGGTACGTAACTTAGCCTAAAATTGTTTAGATCTATGCTATCTGGAAACCTACCAGCACTAGGTCATCGTGGTGAATTATGGCTGCCTCTCGCAGAAAAGACACCTCTGTACCAGTAGTAAGACAAGGACGACCGTTTATAGCCTGTCTATGCTCCTCTAAGTAGCATGCAACAAACTCAATTTTTTTATTAGTATATGTGTCCGCTTAGTTCTTCTAAACTAGAAAATTCAGTTGGGCTCGTACTTTAATCAAGTGAGGTTTGAACAGAGGGGAGAATAAAAAAACACGATCAATTTCGATAGGGGGGAGTGGTGGGATATTGTGACCATCACTTGTATTTTGTCGTGCGACTAAAAATGGTTTTTTTTTAAACATTAATTCTTATTTAAAGTAAAACAACTTAATTTGTGTCGTGTAAAATATTTTTTTACTAATAATAATTAATTGAAATAAATTGTGCGACTACGAAAAAACCCGAGGGACCGTATTTGTGTAAAAAAAAAACATTTTTAATAAAAACAGATTCTAAAACTATCGGATCTTTTCAATGATAAAAAATACGTACTTAGGCAGTGGAGTTGCGGACACCAGCCCGTTATATGTTATGCTTTCGAAGCACTTTTTAAAATAGAGAATTTATTCCGGAAGATTTATATGAAAAACATATTTATTTTTAGCTTTTAGATAAAATACAAGAAAACCAATAGAGTATATGCATGTAATTTTTTCTTCACCTAAATCAATAAAATATAGTACTGACAACCCAAGAAAATAATTAAAAGTTAAGTTAAAATACTGTGTCGCTCAAAAAAAAAAAAAAATCCTACAATTTTCTAAGATAGTTCAAATGTCCGTGACTGTCGCGGCCATTCATGTCATGTTATGTGACGTCATTTACCTCTATCTGCCTTATTTACGTCTAATTTTTTACCCTTAATATATTAATTTTACTAATTGTTCAAGCAAACATTGCAATAACAATATTATAATAAAATCTTAGTACTTTCAAATAAAAGTGTTTCATTGACACATAGACTTTGATGTCGCTACTGGCACTATCGAGGGACGCTGCGTTTTGAGTTTGCGTTCCGTTTCACTAAAAACACTCTACATAAAATATTAAATTGTTAAATAAATGTTGTATTAGAAAATTAAACTAGTGTACCACAGTGTTGTTATGTGCCAATGCAATACATTTTTAATAAATAAAATAGGTGTTATATTTCTTACATATTCTCTATTGTTTGACATGCATAGATCGCTTCCGTGCAAAGTAAGGGTGGGTCGCTTGGTTTGTAATAAAGTAAAGATACTGTCCTAAACTTAATGGAGTCTTAAGATTTAGTTCAAGGCTGAAAAAGGACGTTTCTTTATCAAAGTAATAGTTGGTTTTATGGGAAACGAGAAAGTTAAAAGTTGTCAGACGACGTGAGAGGTGAAAGGAAAGTAAACCTTTCATCGGCCGCTCTTAAAAGAAGCACTCTCAAAATTGATTTGAAGTAATTTTTTCAGAGAGCCTCCTGTAAGCTGTATAGGTAACATAAAATCTCTGTTTTCCTCTAATCCATCTAGACTGATTTTAAAATTTTACCAATGCTAGATATCCGATGCTGTCAAATGAATTAACGATGGTTTGAAATATATTTGCTAGCACATCAATTTGTATGCATGGTTGAACTATAAAAAATATTTATTTTCGCCATTTTTTATTTAATTCGTTATTTTAACATGCGTAGCTACATACCTATGGATATTTCAGTCCAGTGTGTTTGTTTTGCAGTATAAGAATGTAGTAAAATGCTGCCTGCCATTCTCTAGGTATATTAGATACACCTGAGAGAATGTAACCTAGATTCAGATAGGTTTATGTTTAGACGGGCCTTATGCAGTATGCAGGGGCCTATCTTCTATTTTACTTTTATAATGTAAATGTATTTTATCATGTATTTATAAAAATCTTAGAAGTTAAAGGAGATGGAGAAAACGTGCCTAAAAAGGTACAAAAATAAAAGTCCTACAAATAATTATAAAAAAAAAATTAAGAATTTTGTAAAATGATTAACATACTATAAGCAGATTTTGAAAAGAACTCATAATAAAAAGGATTTTAATTTCACTCGAAAAGTCGTAAGTACCCTCAGCGTTGCCATAAAATGTTAACAAAGAAAAAAACGGGGAAAAATAAACTCATACCGGGCCTAAAATGTAAAATATTCGTAACTTACAACTAAAATGACTTATTTAAACCTTCATAACTTTTGTCTATGACTGCTAAGCAATATGAAGGACTTTACTATTAAATGACATAGATTTTATATTTGTACACGGAACAGGCGCATACAATTTTTGGCCATCTTCCCGGTTTCCGATTGATCTAAAATTTTATACCGGGTGTAAACAGACCCTTCACATATCCGTCAACCAAGCATTCTGTACATCAAACTAAGTAACTTTACGCAAGAATTATTGCTGAGAATCGATTTTTTTTTGGGGTGAAAAATCACGTTTTACGGAAACCACTCATAGCATTGTGCTGATGAATGGATTAAATAGTACGGGGGTCGTGGAGGTGTGTACAGTAAAAATCTTACATTTAAAACATGTATTTAAAAAATAACTGGTAAAAAAGTTGGAACTTTGACGCCCAATATCTCCGTAACTAGAAGGTTCCCAGGTATGGTCCAGAACAAAAAAAATATAACAGTGACGGGGACAACAAGTGCCTTTCGTTTATGTTAAGGGTCTATTTACACCCTTTTTTTTTTTTTTTTTTCCGGATGGGAAATCATCAAATGACCCCCCCCACTCTGGGCGGAGCGGAGGGGAGTGTCAGACTTGTACTGACTAAAACCCATCCATGTTCCTTCTTTGCCCGTTATGTTCCAGGGCCACGGTATCTCTTTCGAACAGTCCCGCAGCCCCGGCAGGCGTTGGCCCATGCGGACCCCTGCTTGATTGCTGACATCTCTTTGAGGCGCGCGTGGAACACGAACGCGCCGTCGACACGGCCCGTCGTCATAAAACGGCCGGACGGCGAGCTAGCCCATAACTCGCCGTCCACAGGCCAGCGCCTACGGTGGTCGGAAGCCACCACGTGACCCCCGACGCCCAGAGCGTCTCCCGCGGCGGCTGGGACGTGAGGTTCTTTCCCTCTCACGTCCTGCCACCTCCTTCACTAGCATGACTGCTTCGCAGAAGGAGGTGACGGCTTCCCATTCCCTCTCGCTCCGGACCATGGCTTGAACCAAGGCCGGACGCGAGAGATCGCCGCCGCCAATCGCCGCTGTGAGGACACGGCGGTGCTCCGCCCAAGTGGGGCAGACCTCCACGGTGTGTTCCACCGTGTCCTCCGGACGATCCTCGCAGTGGAAACACCCGGGCGTTTCCTCCCGCCCGATTCGATGCAGGAACCTCCCGAAACAACCGTGTCCGGTGAGGACCTGCGTCAGGCGGTAGGTGAGGGCGCCGTGGCGCCTCTCTAGCCACTCCTCAAAGAGGGGACTTATCGCCACTATGGTGGCGTGCCCTGCACGGGGTTGCGACAGTCGCTCTCTCCATGTCGCCATGAGATCACGCCGGAGGTCTGTCCGCTGAGCGGCAATTTGTCGCGGCAGCGGAGTTTCTCCCCGACATAGTGCTTCCGCGCGCCATTCATGCAGGCGCGCGAGGACTATCGCCTCCAGATCCCATGGCGGCAATCCGGCAAGGAGGCTAGCCGCCTCGCCGGAGATCGTGCGGTACCCCCGGATTAGCCTTATGGCTATCACCTTTTGGGGCGCGTTCAGGTAGTGGGCGGCTTGCCGCCTCAAAGAACGCGCCCACACCGGGGCCCCGTAAAGGGCCATGGACCGCACGACCCCCGCGTAAAGCTTCCGGCAGGAGGCGTTTGGACCCCTCAGGTTGGGCAAGAGCCGCTTGAAGGCAGCCCCTGTCCGTTCCAGTTTGGGAGCCAAACGTCGGAAGTGCTCCACGAAGTTCCACCGGCTGTCGAGGACGAGTCCTAGGTACTTCAACGTCGACCCGACGCCGATGGAAACCCCTCCTGCCATCAGTAGGGATCCCGACGGTGGCGCATTCCGAGGCCCATGAAAACACATGGCCTCGGACTTGTGCAATGCCACCTCGAGACCCAATTGCCGGATCCTCTCCTCTATTTACACCCTTTATACATGTTTAGTTTGGATGACAATGCATGATTAACTAAGTGATGATAATCGAAGAACAATAGCGATAATGTATTTCAGTCAATACCTATTGTAACTCTATATTGCTAGCATTCCTCCATTGTTATACAGGGTGGCATTGTTATAGATTGGGCAGTAGGGGCAGGTACCTTAACTATTGTAGCTACAGGAAAATGGTCTTAGGAGACTATACATAACTTTCTGAGATATTGCAATGTGCATTTACAGATTTAGTGGTCATGGCTGAGACCATGCGACCTTAGTACAATGCTCGATGACCTCAGTAGAGCTTCCGAAAGAGTGGGTCTTAAAATGAACATGGACAGAACCAAAGTCATGTTGAATGCCCATGTAACACCCACTCCTATCAAGATCGGAGACTCTACACTCGAAGTTGTAGACAATTATGTCTACCTGGGACAAACGTTCCAGTTAGGTAGGTCTAACTTCGAGAAAGAGGTCAATCGTCAAATCCGACTCGGCTGGGCAGCGTTCGGGAAGTTACGTGGTATCTTCTCGTCCAACTTACCGCAGTGTCTCAAGACGAAAGTCTATCACCAGTGTGTGTTGCCAGTGATTACATACGGGACCGAAACGTGGTCGCGAGGGTTAAGTGAAATGAGGCTATTACCGGAAGACTTTGCGTTGGAAGGCCTCCCACTGGGTGAACCGATGACCTGGTAAAGGTTGCAGGGATCCGCTGGATGCGAGATGCACGGGACCGTTCAATGTGGTGACATTTGGGGGAGGCCTATGTCCAGCAGTGAACGTCTTTCGGCTGAAATGATGATGATTCACAGATTTAACAAAAGGACCAATTTTCACAAAAATGTTTTGCGGCTATCGGGCCTGTTTCATAAAAGGACAAGAATTTACGCGGTATACAACAACAAAAAAATCGGCCTACTGAAAAATGCGCTATATTGTAATAATGACACTGTAAAAAACATTGTTGTATATTCGATTCAAAAATCGAAACGAATTGAAAACGTTTACTTGAACTAGACCGCTTGCGTAAGGCTTGCTATAGATAGTATTGTACCTTAAGTGACAAGCACAAACGAGACACGTCGTAGTGATGCGGAAAATATGCCTCAAAGTGGAAAGAAATTTGCCACACCTGTGGCCAGACATTTCAGAAGCATCATGTATGCTAAAATTCTTGCCTTACAGCTACTCCCATGTAAATTATGCTTATCATTAAAGTGGTTTAAGATAATATGCGTTTTGACTTGAGACTTTTTAATATATATTTTTCTAGACAGTGTACTTTTCAAGCTGATTATTATTAAATAGAACCTTATTGAATAGAACTTAGAACATATTAAATGTTTACTTAACCACAGTATCTACACTGTAGTTAAGTCTACACACTTAAAAATATTGCTTTACTTACTTTACTTATGAGTAAATTAATTATATCATTTATTATAGATAGAAATGCCTTCAGGCATGGCCCTACTTTGAGCAAAGTGTAAATGACTTTTAACATGCTCGACATAGTTTTTTGATGACACGGTTGGCGGGGTGGCCGAGCGATTCGTTGAAGAATGCCGTTTTATGTATGTTTTTCTTTCGTTATGCATGTTTGTATTGAGTTCATCAAAACCAAAAAATATCTTAATACTATCCGTGACAGCTACTAAGAAATTCCTAATGGAAAAACCCAGTCTGGATTTGTGCCCGGTTGCTGGCAATAATCTCGCCTTTGGGACTTAACATAACTGGCGAAATGAGGATGTAGTATTAGGTCCTCTGTCTAACCCTTTTTAGGTTACAAGCATGGAGTTATGTCTTTATACTACAGTACCCTCAAATCAATTTACCTATCTCAATTTTACTTAAAACAACTTGAACCTAAGTAGGTTTCTCTTCGAAGTAAGATTTGCCTCTGAGATTGGTAAACGAAGCGCTAAGCAACCTGTTATTTCTCTGTGTTAAGTTTACTTAATACATGTTGACTTAGTAAACAACATTTTCGATTATAGGGATATTTACACAGCAGTCGTATCTATTGCGGCTATTTGTAAAATAGTCCAAGTCTTGAGGCTCTAAAGTCTGACAACCAGTCGCTCCATGTAAAATACTGATATTCAGCGGCATCCAGGTAGACTGGAAGCCGACCCCAATATAGTTGGGAAAAGGCTAGGCAGATGATGATGAAATGTACTTACTAATGTTCGAAACGGTTTTTACAATCATTAAACGATATTAAATCTTGTACACAGTATTTAAAGTCTATTACACGTTCTATTATACGTTTGGTGGAAATCATCCTTTATGCTTATAATAGTTTTGAATTGTAAATCGAAAAGAAACTCCTAGTTATTGGGGAAAAGTAGAAAGATACCCGATTACGTGAACATTAAATATTATACATCGTTGATGGCATAGTCGACCACGAGAAACAGTTTTGCAAGTATTTTATTCGTTTATTTTGCATAACAATCCTACAAAATTTATTAGGAATTTTTCCTGATTTTCTAAATCAAAACTATTGCGCGACTTTTAACACCCCTTTTACTCTGTACATTTTGCCAGAACTTTAAGGACTACTTTTGCGGTCAATGTTCAACATCTCGCCTATAATTCGCGAAGGATTTGGCAGAGGTGTACCGTACACCACCACATTTCGCCAGATAAGTTTTAAGTCCCATGTAATAAGGGAGAGCCTTTTGCCATCCACCGGGCACCGACCCAGCCTCTGCCGCTGCTCTTAAAAAATTGCTTATTGAAAAACCCAATAACACTTTACCCGGAATCGTACCCTCTGCTCCGTAGTAGCTCTCGCGTCTTCTATACCAATGAGGCAGCCAATGACTATGACGGTCAATGTCAATGACTATGAACTTTACCTAGAACGTTTGACATATATATTTTATTTAAAGTGTTGACATTGACCTAAAAATACCCTGAAAAAATCAACGTTAAAAAAACAGACTTAATTTTTTTCTTATCCTAGTTTATTTTCGAGCACTCCATGCTATAAATCTCTTGATCAGACGCAAATCAATAACAGATTTTTTTTTTCAAACAATATGCTTAACACGTTAAGAGCCACGTGTATATACAATATACACGCTAGTGCAACTCTCACAGTGTATATCTAGTAATACACCTCGAGTACTTAACTTCAGAGGCCAGTGGATTGGTAAATATACACCGCGCTGAAGTTCACATAGTATTTTAGGACCAGGAGAAGGCATTTATGCAAAAAAAAATACTCAGATCCACAATATTTGCCTCAGAGGTGCCTTGGTGTTGAACGTGAATAACAAAGTCTTTAATTGAGTCATAAGATATTCATCCGTCCGGTGGAAAAGAGCTAGAAAATTGATACTTCGGTATATTTCGTAATTGAAATGTCGAAACCGGTGTTTTACTTTTGAAATGGTATATCATTTACAAGTAATGTTATTAATATTGTATCATTAAATAGTTGTACCCAGTTGGTCGTAATATCAACAGGTATGAGCCGTACGTGTATTTTATCGTTTAAAAAACCGTTTGTTCACTAACATTTTACGACGACACTTTTTAACGTTTTATATTCTTGGTAAGTACGGAACGTTACTTTACGAGCGTCAAATCGCGTAAAAGAAGGCTGAAGTAGGTGAACGGAAATAGGAGACGGTGAACTTATTTCGCGAGGCAATCTAAACTTATATTACTTCAAAACAGGCCGACACAAACGTCCTTCGATGTATTAAATAGCATCAGCGTGCAGTCGGAACACGCTATCTATTTTTAAAAGTCCTTTGACCCACTTCAACATCGCCGGTTAAGCCAACAGACATCATCGGCGTCATTTGACGGAACCGTTGGCGCAGTGGCTGAGCGATTGACTGCTGCGCTGCGTGTCGCGTGTTCGATTCCCGCACGGAACAAATATTTGTATGGTAGTTGTTTCGGGTCTGGCTGTTTGTGTATTTGAGTTTGAATGTTTGTAAACGCACCCACGATACAGGAGGAATACCTAATGTGGAGCAGTTTTTTTTTTTTTAAAAGTCGAAAACAAGAATTGGGAAAATGGTTTATATGATCATCATCATCACTAGTGAGTAAAGACCTCTCTTTATGCCATCCACCCCAATCTGCGCAATTATCAAACAACCCGCGATCTTCTGAATCTCCTCTACTCCCTGGCTGTTGGTGTACCACTCCATCTACCGACTCTCGGTAACTAAGTTTCAGCAAATGAATACTGCAGACGGGCAACAAACACTCATACCGCAACCGGGCCGAATATTCCACCAAAGTAATTAAAACTTACGGCATAAGGTCGGCAGTTAGGCTTCGATCTGAAGTTTAGCTGTCACTAGTGATTCCAATTAATTAAGTTAGCTGACTCTGAGACATTGTCATTTACTCAAATATTTGCATGAGAGTAAGCTGTCTGTTTGTTTCAGGATATCTTTATTGTTCTTAATCAATCTTCTGGCTAATTGCCGTAGTATAAAAAAATATTCAGAACTAGCAGAACTTAAATAAAGGGTCATATGACCCTTAACGAAACCGAAAGGCACTTGTTCTCCCCGTCATTGCGATAATTTTTTTGTTCCAGACCATACCTGGGAACTTTCTTATTACGGAGATATTGGGGGTCAAAGTTCCAACTTTTTCACAAGTCAATCCACCCATCATCACAATGTTTTGAGTGCGTTACATTAAGTCCTACCGTAAAAAGTAATTTTTCACCCCAAAAAACAAAGTCGTTTCCCAGATATAATTTTTGTGGAATGTTACTTAGTTTGATGTACACAATGCTTGGTTGACGGCTTCGTGAAGGGTCCGTTTACAGCCTGTATAACTGGCTAAGTGTGTTTATACTTGGTGGAAGTGACAACGACGCACGAATAGTTACCATGTATTCAGAACTTCATTTTGAGCCACCACACATAAAAAAACGGTATTTCTAATATATTATATAAAAGTAATAAAAGTCAAATATGATGCTTGTCAGTGTATCGTCCTAAGATACAAAATAAAACTTCGAATATCGTACTGCAAAATAATGTATATGTGTGTCAAGTGTTGTGGTAATGTTGTATGGTTGGGAAGATGGCAGAGAGGATGCCTATTAAATAAAAAATAAGATATTATAATAATTTTTGTTGTTTATTTTTTATACAAATAAATAAACGGTCCAACCGTTTATTATTATAAAGAAAAAATATTATAATATCTAATTTTTTATTGAATAGGTAAACGTCTTTGATGAAGGACCGGAATATATTTATCAATGACATCTACCCACGTATGAGGAAAATTAAAACACGCGCGAGCACTCTATAGAAACAGTAAATTAATTACTTTCATAAAAAAGAGCTTAAGATAAGCACACAATCGGATACTTTACCTAGTTTGCCGAAGATACAAAAATACAAAGGTCCAATTAAAAGCTATTGAATAGATTTATGAGCGACTTTTATCCCGGTGAACAAAAATTAAATTGAACATCTTACCTTAATTGCTTTTATAAGCTGGCCTTTGGTGAGCACTATATTATAATATAAGTAAAATTACTATCTAAGAACAAACCTTAAAAATGCTCATAATTGTGATTACATTTTGCTTTGTATTTTCAAAGTCTATATTGCTAATTAAACTTGTAAAACAATCGAAACAATTTTCTATGGCAGGTTAATGGAGATCTAAACATATCAAAGCATCAACTTAATTACTCGACTACGGCAAGCCAAATTGAAGTATTATGATTTTAGCAGTATTTTATGTATGTATTTGTAACATTTTTATATTTTACATTAGTGCCTAAACTACTAAGCCCATTTTGATGAATGGTGTATAAATCGATTCGTTACTAATATCCGAGTGACACAATATTATCGACAAAATCAATATGGCGGCTGCTACATCCAAAAAAGTGGGGGTCGCTGAAATTTTTATTTTTATCACCTGTCGAGTGGGAACTTTCCCAGTTCATTAATATATTATGTGTTATTAAAAATATTCACAATAAAAAAATAAGTAGAAACCAAAAGCCCAAATACGACAAAAACAAAAAAAAATACATCAATGTCTTGTATTTTTATTTGCCTTTTTGGTATTTCAATATTTTCTTATATATGTCCTTGAGAAAAAATTGTACCCACATAAAACTAGCCTACCTACCACAAATATCTTGAGTTCAGTTTTAAGTGAACTTTACAAAATAGTGAAACCTGAAAAATGTAGAAGCAAATCGCGAGAATTGAGTGAGCTGTTTCCCATCAATGTGTGGCCCAGTCGGTCTTTGTTTAGTGTAATTGATTGCCTAAATTGATTTAAGCCCGGCTTTGGAACGGGTTCGTACGTAATGTTTTCACGTTTAGACAGAATTGGTTACACACAATTCTTTTTTAAATAGAATCACGCTCTTTTTTGATGAGTTCAGGTGAGGTTCGGGTCAGGTGGGTTTTAGGTGAGTTGTTCTTTTTGATTTGAGGTATTCTTAATTATATTTTTTTAGGCAGGCAATGCTTATTATTTTAACTACTTAGTTTAAGAGATTCTTAGTTACCTAAGCTCTGATTAGTGTGTAATTGTCCTTACTTACCTACCTCAGTAAAAATGACTTCGTAACTTTTTAAGCGAGTCTCAATTTATGACAGTAAAACTGAAATTTATTTAATATTATATTGCTAACAGTACAGTATTATAATATTATACAATTCTTGTTACCTCAATTTTTTACTTTATATTGACCTATAGCATATTACTAACTAGAAAGTTAGTATTAGCGAGAGTCCCACATTTCTTTGGAGTCCGAACAGCTGCCCCAGCTCTTGAATCATTGATCTACCGTGAAACCGGTATACAGCTGAATTATTAATATCTTAATGTCTTCAGCTCGATCTTCATTTGCAATAAGAAACATCTGTTGCTGTAGTACGAAGATAATCACTTGAAACTAGCGGCATAAGTTCAAAAGTATCTTGTGCCTGGGAGTGTGAACCTTACGAGATGACAGTTTCACTTTTGTAACGTATGTACATAGATTGTACAACTTATTAAGTAACTTGCTAAGTAACTCTGAATATGCATCATCCTCTTTAAATTTCATTCAATTAGTAATTCGCATCGACGCGATGTCTGACCCGCGCCGACGTTGTTTTTGTAATATTTTTAATTATTATTTACGAACTACCTCACAATTTGTAATAAACTATGTGTTAACCATAAATTTAGTATTAAGATAGCTTAAAAGTGTCTCAACATCCGGACAAACCTATTGAGGTTTTTGTGATGTTCCTGTTTATAATTTGTTCTTTAAGTAAAAAACAATAAAAAAGACTAAAAAAAGTGAGGCTATCATTATCGCCATCACCATCGTCAGACTGCATCAATCCAATGCTGGTATATTAGTGCATTACTGTGCCTCTCCAATCGCCCACCATACAAATCAAGGCTCTCAACTATCACACATCTGCCAGCTTGCGCAGATCCTCGCTGCACCTGGACCAAGGGGTAAAGGGTTACCTTACATTTACCAGTTCATCGGCCTAACTCAAAAATACTTAACTATACTCTAACTACCATTGGTTCTACGATACGCTATGACGCATTGTTCCTGTGTAATATACAGATAAACTTATCACGAGGATATTTATTTTAGGATTGAAGAAAGAATTACGTAGATCGGATAAGTTGTTCTAAAGTTATAAGCGAACTAACAGGTACAACTTAAAAATAGGCGTTATAGGTATACTTATGTGAGAGGTGAGGAAGATCTAGGGTTAACAACGTTTCTAACTTTGCTACAGAGCGGTTTCAGACCAGCGTATTTTTTCGCGCGTATAAGCTCGCATCGGTATAACACGCGCTCCACCTTTTGCGTTTAAAAAAACCGAACGCGCATACGCCTGCGCGTATTCCATGTTCGCATAGGCGTGGCACAAGAGTTATAATTATCGCATAAAGCCATATATGGCACTTATGAAAATTAAAAAAAAAAAAATTCTCTGAAGGGTTATATTTAAAATTAAAGTAACCTCTACGAGTGAGTTACGAAAGTTTCACAAATATTGACCAGCCTGGTGTATGGCTGACTGGCCTCGCTCTACTGCCTATGTCGGTAAATGTTTTTCCCACGACATGAGCTAATACAAGGTACTTATTGCCAATTCGTGGGAATACCACTTATGGATTGTGATTTATTTATTGGACCTTGACAGTTATTGATGTTTTAAAGACTTTACAAACGTAAGGAATTGTAGTGAGATTTTATTTTGCTTTCTTGGGCATCAAAGGAAGTTAAGTTCCTACGGGCGCAGGAACTTCACAGAGCAAGCCGTCAACATTTTTTCATCCAAACCAAGTGTGCCAATGGACGTTACCGCTCCCTCGTAGAATATGACGGCCCCTGACAGATTAAACAATGCCTTGTCAAATCTAGCTTTTGCCGTGCAGTTGTGTCAAACTCGAAAGGGTCAGCCGTACCCAGTTTAGATTTCCAATAAAGTAATAATTTACAAAGAGCCGATCATTAGATAAAAAAACATAGGTGCATAATAAAAACAACAGGACACTTAGGTGTCAAAGTACTCCTTTGCATTGCTGTCATTGCCAGCCCTCTGGTCACGCGAAATATCGACCAGTCGCTGAGAGTTTCAAAGATATCTTAAATTCAGTGACAGACAACAAACGGCGTAAACCCCTTGGTCAATATGACAAAAATGAGTTCTTAAGGGAGAAATCATAAAAATACATTCTTTAAATAAAGTAAAATAGGATGAAAGCTTGCAAAAAAGATCGGCAGGAATATTCAATCGGCATAGTGCAACTTGTTATTTAATTTATTTACTTTATTAATGCATGCTCTAAAATAAAACGCACTACCACCGATTAAAATTTTTGATAGTAGTGATCAAACACAGGCTGTTTTCTAAAAAAAAAGCTTTTGTTGACGTTCAATCCAGTTAGTTTAAAAAACAAGAACTTTGGCTGGTGAAAAAACCTTTTACATTTTGTTAGCAGCTACGAGTACATGACACTGTTGACTGTTGAAACCGTCAGTTTTTATGCGAAAAATGGTGCACTGGATTTATTTCATGTTTACCCGAATTTCGGATGACCTTCGTTTTGTATGGTTGTATTTGTAAATGATCACGCAGTTTTTTATGCGCTTTTATAATGTGACGCCTGTTGACACAAATATAACTACTTCGGTAAATTGAAATGTGAGAAATAAACTGATTGCCGGTTTTTTAATTGAGTCATTGAAGTTTAAGACTTGTTAGCATCTAATTAAGCTTTAAATTTCGAGTGCTAGTCACCTCAAGGAGTTTAACTACTTAGAATCTATTCAAATACCTACCTATTCAAATCAGAAACGGGGTGATAGTCTCTTTAAAGTTTCTTAATTTTAAATTTGACATAAGGTGCTGCTTCAGAGCAGCCCACGGGCAAACTACGCACGTCTAATTCGAGTTGTATGTTATGTAGGCGTCATCTTTCACTGCGAACTACAGCCACGCTACGCACGAATGCTCCTGAAAACCGCGTAGCTATCGCAGTATTCGTGGAAAACTTCTCAGAGCAAGATCACACAAACAGTGTGAGTTAAATGTCGAGTTTTGTCAGGGAACCAGTCAAGATGTTTGTCTATATGGGAAAAAATCTGTCAGGATTCAGGATATGTGTTATCAAAAAATTAAGAACTCTTCTAAAAGATCGCGAGCGCATCTCGCTCCAAACCGGTTTTCCCATCTCTGTTACATGTATGTTGGCCCTTGACATCAAATAGGCAACAAGTTAACTAAAGTTTCGGCTAACGTAATGGAATGGGACAGTGTGTTCAAGTTTGTGGTTCTAAATCCAACCATTGGCTGTTAGACGGTAACTTATAGATCGATACTTAACCAAGTACCAACCAACCTACCTTACTATTCGTGGTGACTTTGAGGATGTGTTACAAGTTTACAACGTGATACTTGTCTAACATACATAACATCACGCCTGCAATCCCCGAAGGGTTAGGTAGAGGTATATAAGGTGACTGGTAATAAGTGACCGATACTTAAACACTTGATTGTGCTCATGATAACAAACAACATTACAATCACACAACAGCCGTATGAAACTCGCGCGCGCGCCTTTCACCTATCAGCTGTTGGCCGCGTGACGCTGTTCTGTTTCATTACTATCGTACCGTGCAATAGTGGGTAGGTAGAACACCCGCGCATGATAAAAGTGAGAGAGTATAAAAAAACGTTTCTTTGGGAAAGTTGTTTTTTATCATGAGTACAACCACGTGTTAAAGTATCGGTCACTAATTACCAGTCACCCTATATATGATACTTGTCTATTGTGTTGGTATAAAGTTTAATTGTATTTATTCATCACTGTGATACGGTTAGGGAGTGATACTGTTTCATCAGTTTAGTTGAAACCAGCAAATGATAAATAATTATTTCTGTAACATGGTATAAAAAAACTTTTACACGTCAAAATAATTTCTTTTTCAAAACAAGATGAGGTCGGTATTTCCTTATCCGCCTACCCTGAGAAGAAACGTCGAAACAAACTCAGAGATAATAGTCTATTTTCAAGTCCAGACAGAATCTTGGTCTAGCTCTAATAATTAGTTTGACATTTTGCTAAGTATACAGAAATAAGTTCGTATAGTAATAACAACATAAAATAAAGTTGCGTATTACGCGACTATACCATAATAAATAATGTTGAACCTAAAGGAACTTCTTGAGCGCGTGGGAATTGATTCCAAAGCGTTTCATTTTTCTACGACTTTCAGGAGAATCGACAAAAGGCTTTCAGTAAATGGTAACAGTCCCAAACATATCTGACCTTCTTTTCAACGTTATTACTGATATAACTTTGTACTTTGAGCACAAATTGCCAATTACCAATTGCAGGAAATATGAAGTTGGGGAAAAATCGAATAGTCGATGTTTGAAAATGACGATGCAGTTTCGCTGAGGAACCATCTCGCAGCTTTAAAGTAAAATAATAAATACTGGGCCAATTATTTATTTATTCAAACAATACGAGATATTAATTGGTTGAAGCCTTTGAGGAGCGATAAAAAGTTGGCCCATTTGTAAGTGGAGGAGTTGAAAATGAAAACAAAAAAAATCTCGCTCTGATTTTGCAAAATATCAGTCATCAAAATATTTGACCATGGGACGGACCTAAACAAAAGTGATCATCGCACGAACACGCTACACGAATACACAATCCGCGCGAACACGGTGTACGAATTCATAATCCGCGCGAACACGGTACACGAGTTCATAATCCGCGCGAACACGGTATACTAAGATACAATCCGCGCGAACACAGTACACTAATTCACAATCCGCGCGAACACGGTACACGAATTCATAATCCACGAGAACACGGTATACGAATATACAATCCGCGCGAACACAGTACACTAATTCACAATCCGCGCGAACACGGTACACGAATACACAATCTAAACTTTATGTACTAAACCAACTAAACTACTATTGACACGACGGTTCGTCCGCCATATAGCCATAGCTCGTAAAGTATTCATGAACAAATTGAAATCGGAAAACGATTGGCAATATACAATGCAAAATTTAAAATAATGTACATGCACGGCATAGACCAGACGGCTAGACCTTTCTAAAATAATGTTTTTACCGAGTATGGAAGAATTATGTCGATGGTAATTAAAATTAGCAACGAGTATGGCGCTATATATAATTATATTATTGTAGTGTACTGTCTTTGTACTCTAGGCTAGCCTGTCCTTGCTTCTGTAGACCTTTGTCCGGAATCTACCCTTTACGTCTAGGTTCATCTTGCCACTGTTTGAATGTCAAATCGAATTACCTGTATGTTTTTAAAGCTAGCACAGATTTGGGCAAGCCGCAAAGTATAATAGAGGCCAAAAAAATACGCCTGTACCCTTGTTTTGCGAGCGATCCGCCACTGCTGTAATCGCGTAACTTTATTGAAAACTTGTTTGGTACAAACATGTTTGTTGAAAAATAAAATTTTCCTGCAATCAAAACTATAAATTAAATAAAACTGTTTATTTTATTCGAAAAGCTTGATCAAGTACCAGTTTCATTGTTTTTTATTTAAGTTTATTTTTCTTGGGATTGGTAGTTTTTTATTGCTACATAAAGCGCTTGCCTGTCCTGGATTAAATGTACAAATAAAATTCAATTCAATAAAGAACACTTATTGTGCAGGCACACTTTACATATCAGGTGCAATTATAAAAACTCTCTTCGCTAGAAAACATGTTTCAGCACTCTGCCGGCACTCTAATAATTATTAAGCAGAAACGAATAAAAGGAATTTTGTGCAGATGATATTATTTATATCCTATGTACTACGGGAAAAGAAGAGCTTTTCTTATTATTTTATTAACAGTTCCCTGAAAATAAATTGAAGGTATAAAAGAAGTAAGCACCTATTGTAGACATTGACTAAATAGAATGAGATCCGCGGTCCGATTTCCAAAGGCTAAAATGGCCGCTTTAGCAGAATCATAACAGGATAATAATATGAATTGCGTTACATTTCGTAAAATGGTCACAAAGTGTCAATCCATGATGTTAATTGTGTCTGTGACCAATTTAAGAATTTCACGTGATACGTATTATTATCTTGCCCCTAAAACGTGATTTCTCACCCCAAATTAATAATAAATATGTTTCAGGTGCGCAGTTATAAAACGCTGGTGTGTGATTTAAAGAACATATATATATTATTACAAGTTAGACTTTTTAGTCAATTACATAGAACAATGAAGCTTCAACAGACTATTTCCCGACACAGGAAGTGAAAGCCTATACTCATAGAAAACCAATTATTTCAGAAAATCCTGCGTATAAAATAAAAAAGCAATATATTTATTGAAAAGTCAACCTTAACGATCAAATCGGAAACTATTTTTGTTCACATAAATACGACGGGAACATTGGATGCGTATTCACTGGATTAGTTGGCATATTTCTACTCACTCTTCGGAAAAAGAGGGCAATGACTATTCAGTAAATTGAAAAGCGCATCGTAGAAGCTCTGATTTCAGGGGAAATGTTGAATTATTGGGAACGATAGAATAGAACTAACGAGATAAAGACGCCATGAATGTTTGAAGATATTTAATCTTTCAATGTGAATAGTTTATAATAGATATTAATCTTTTGTTTCTTCCTTATGATGACCCTAATCTTTTCTATAAATAAATACATTATAATTTTCCTAAATTAGGAGGAGGAGCTCGTGGCTAAATAATAACATCCGCACAGTTTGATTTTCAAAGTTAAACCACGCTTGCCTATATCGATTCGTGGATGGGTGACCATCATAACTTTCCGGGATTGTCCTTGTCTCGGAAAACACGTTAAATCCTTTCAGTCATCTTTGAGAGTCGTTACAACCAGTCTTTCCAAGGGTTATCATATTACCCAGTACTAACTGTGCTGTGGAGATCAGATAGGCAGTCACTCCATTTGTAGTACAACACTGGTATTCAGCTGCATCCGGTTAAACTGGAAGTCCTTGCTTTGTATAGATTCCATATGTCAGTATTATATAACTGCATATCACATGTGTGAGTGCTATGTACTGTAAGGCTACATCTTAAATTTTGTTATTTTTCATTGACTGGAATGTGCCTTGGTGGCTGAGAGAATGTCATGCGCACTCAAATGTCTCGCTGATGGTGGCGGGTGTGTCGGGTCATTTAGTTCCCTTCAATATGGTTGAGTTGGATGGCGCTGATCCATGCGTCATCGTTCGTGAACGGGCGCTGTCAGTTGGGACTGGTCACCTCTTAGCTGCCACGGTTTATTTTAATTACTTTATTTTTTTGTTTATTGTTGATTTAATCTTTTACTCTGGACGCTCTCCTCTCATAGAGAGGAGGCCTGCGTCCCAGCAGTGGGTACATTAATAGGCTGATTATGCTATGCTTATGCTCGTAATGTGCAAGTCTTTCTACATCGTTCTCACATACATGTATAATCTCAACATGAATGATGTAACCAAGATTTTGTTAAAATATTTTGATTTAAAAGAGTGTCGATGGAGTTTCTTGCCTATTCTTCTCCATAGAGATCTACGCTTTGGAATGTGCAACTACAGTACTTTCTCAAGTTATTATGTCTTGTGACTGTGACTGTAGCTTCGCTTCTTTTTGTTTTTTTTTGACATTCAAAAGTGCCTGTGATGGTCTAATTGAAATAAATGCTTTTGACTTTGACTTTGTGTCGACCCCAACATAGTTGGGAAAAGGCTAGGCAGATGATGATGATATTTTCCTAAATTACTTTGAAAATTATTAAAGGTGCCGTGGCAGCGGCAGCAAGCAAACATACAATTTGTCGCGATTACATATTAATATCACACAAGTTGGTAAATAAAGTATTTCGAACCGACAGCTTTTCAGGAAATACTTTATTTGACTTTTAAAGAATTCTCATATAAACATGTTTATTTGGGAATTATTATAAATTACATGTTGATGTTTTTGTTTGTTGATCCCATTTATTTATTTATATAACCGTTGTTTGCTGCAGCCCTTACTTGACCATGTATGTATACACGCCATTTTGAATGTAGAACTGTATAATTATGTTTCCACAAGCGGTGTACGCTAGATGAAAATGAATGTAATACTTAATTTTTTGCTTATTTATTATTTTGATTTGGATAAATATTTAATGTTTACTGTTTAGTCGTCCACATAGGTACCACTTTACAAAAAATACGTCATGTTTGCATAAAATTATAAACAAATGGAATCCCACAGGAAAAGAATTCATGGAAATGCTACGTATTTTAATTGGGTAATAATTATGATGCTTTTAAATAATATATTAAACCACGTACAAATAATTTTAAATTCTGAATTCATAAAAATTTTTTGTTGTAACTATGTGTGTTCAGTGTATAAGTGTATGCTCGCCAGTTGTAAATTGATTCCGAAGATTCTGTTTGGATTTAAATAGTAGTATTCCGCGGTTGCCCCGTCCAAATTTGGTGAAGATCTGATTCTGACCTTTGGAGAGAGACAATGGAACTTTTTAATAATTGACAGCAGATCTGACGTGATTGCTGCAATTACTTTGACATGTACTATTCACACAATTCTATAATATTACATTACATCCGTATATTCTGAAGAAGTACGCAGATAAGCACGTGTACGCACGGCGACCAATCAATACAAAACCAGTTTATGCCGATCTCTCATTGTACAGGAAATCTAAGCAAAGCGAGGCCAAGTTATACTGGAAATAATGTATAGCTTGATGTGGCGCCGCGTGTACGTACATTTCTCCAATTACGTTAAAGTTCCATTTTGTTGGGGAATATGTATCCAATACAATGGAAACAGGCTTCCTATTTCCATGGCATTGTATTGTATTGTTAGCAGTAAAATTATTATATATCAACAAATGTAGGATATTACAACTAAAAATGGAATGTCCGTTATTTTCTTAGTCTTTTTAACCAAGTCAATCACAAATAATTGCCATTTTAATTTCGAAAACGTTACCTATGTTTTCGAAATTAAAATGCCAATTATTTCTAATCGATCTCATTACTAAGTATTTTTAGGAAACCAAAAAAAGAAAATACTTGGGATTCGATTAAATATCAACCACTTGAACCCATCAAGTGATGCATGAGCCCCTTCTCTTTCTCGTTGGAACTTCACGGTTTTATTTATTTTCGTTGCTAGTACATATTTCTAATCATACACAACATTTGTCGGGTTTATTTAACCAGAATGTACTTGGTGTTCACTCGTGCATATAACTGCACTTCCGGGATGAGATTCCGCAGTTTACAATAGGAACATTGTATGTTTAGTGACAGCATAGCACTAACTATGTACAATGCACACAAACACACAAGGTCTTCATTTTAGCCGACTAGCGTACAAGCGTACTCACATACGAATTACATGCGCAGAGTTTCCAAACAAACGCCAAATAAATTAGTAGGTATAAGAAGCTTAAATACAAAATCAATATTGTATTAATTATATGTTAGAGTATAATATAAAATAGGAGCTCATGGCTAAATAATAACAGCCGCTCGGGTCGATCTTTAGGTTAAGCCGTGCTTGCCTAGGTTGGTCTGTGGATGGGTGACCACCCATTACTTACCGAGTTTCCTCCGTGCCTCGGAAAGCACGTTAAGCTGTTGGTCCCGGGTGTCATTTGTAGATCTTTGACAGTCGTTAGGTAGTCAGTGGCCCGAAAAGTCTGACAACCCGTCTTTCCAAGGGGTATCGTATTACCCAGTATTAACTGGGTTGTGGAGGTCAGATAGGCAGTCGCTGTATGTAAAATACTGGTATTCAGCTGCATCCGGTTAAACTGGAAGCCGACCCCAACATAGTTGGGAAAAGGCTAGGCAGATGAGAGTATAATATAAAATGAGGAACCCACGATTTCCTACACAAACACATTCTGAAAATCGGCTTATATTCAGGAAATATCATTGAGTGTGAGTTTCAGGAAAAAATGTCGAATGAAGATGGTAGCATATTAATATTTTTGTCATATAATGTCATTCATAAAGATGTTACGTCCATATACATATATGTTTTTCCTTTAAAAGTTTTACCTGGTAACGTAAACATATTAAGTTACACAAACAAATATTCCAAAAATAAGGATAAAAGCTCATTTCTGTAAAATAAGTTTTTATTTTACATAACTGGCAAAATGTGGGTTTACTATAAGATCCACCTCTACCTAACCCTTCGGGAAATACTGGAGTGATAATAAGTTATGTTAAACTAATTTGAAAATCAACTCGAGTTCGATACGAATCATTTGAATATCACATTCACCAACTTCACTTCAACAATACCGGTGAACGTGTGATCCCGTCACATGACAGTGCCAGACATAAACACAGGTGAACAGCTACAAACATTTCCCTACAATAAAGCGAATTCCCGCTTGCGTTAAGGAAACGGAACCCGCGAACGTGTCACATAAATAATGCAAAAAATGAAGTGTGATGACGTAGACGGCTGCTGCATAAAGTGAATTCTTTTGATATTTTTAGAGTTTAAGACAAATACGAGCCAAATGTGAGTCAGACTAGCGCTCAAAGGGTTCTCTCCGAATTTCAACAGTGTGGTGCCAACGGGACGAATCTATAAGGGATTAGTTTTTTGCCATTTGTCTACGTAACCCTAAAAAGGAACTCTTGGGTATGTCCGTCTGTATCGAAGGTCGGTAAGAATGGAATGAAGGTATTTTCTATGACCCGCTGTACCGGCTTTATCTCCATTACGTCTTGCGTTCAATTATTGACAGATGTCGGTATTGTAAGTTATTGGTAAGAATAATTTTGCAATATAAAATAACTACAGGATAAAGAAGGGCTTTAAGTTATTGTCTTTTTCAAAATTATTTTTGCCGCTGCGCAGCGTTGCTGTGATAGGTGCCGGTATATTTAGAGCCACACGAGGTTTTTTTTACATAAATCAAAGAAGAAAGAGAAGATGGCAGGACGTCTTGGATGGCTTTCTCGCGAATTGGCGAGAAGAAGCACACCATCGTGAGAAGTGGAAGGAATGGGGGGAGGCCTTTGCTCAGGAGTAGGACTATTGTCCTACTCCTTAGCTGTTTTTTTTTAACTTAGGCCCTCTTGGGCCTAAGTTAAAAAAAAAAAATCTTAGCACGCCCCCTAAGTCTATCAGAGTTCACATACAAACGAAGTTGAGATTTTCTCTTCGTTAACGGGTAACCCGGTAGCTGTGGGTGGTTCGTTAGTAATTTACACCAAGTTCTAGAGTTTATTTGCAGAAACAGTTTTCAGTTGATATTTATGTTTGGTTACCTGGGCCACACTTTACTTATTGTTGGATATTAATATCGACCCGCACATTAACGCCTGACGGAACTTCAGTTACGAAAGAATTTAAGTAATTAATTAGGTACGATGGGTGGTTTGGTACATCATGTCCAGGCACAAAACATTCAAAGGCTCGTATCATCCACCAGCCGGTGCCCGCGTGGTGGATTACGGTTTCTCCCTCTTGTAAAGAGATGGCCTGATTACTGAGATTGTTTAATATTGTAGATAATTTTGTATGACTTAAAAATCGCAACTTTCTGCGGGACGCTATCACAGCTTGTCGTACGGCATCGAACGGTTGGTTGGTTTGATGTACAGATTGCTGGGTTGATGGCTTTGTGTTGAGTCGTTTTACACCCTGTTCATAATTATCCTAACAATAATGTACAAATGATCATTAACAAGCTTCATCGCGTGACTTTCAACGCCTTTTTAACGACATATTGTTGTTTCCGCTCACAACGGTCAAAACACTGTTATCGTATTCCATCTATGTGATTGACAGCAAATAACAATGGGCGTCAGTTTTTGGAAAATAATCCGTCGCTTCAATGTCCAGTGGCGTTAGAGCCAACTTTATGCCTACTGACAGCTTTAACAAACGATCTCCGGTGTTTTAATCACTCAACCGTTGGGCGTTAGGTGGTAAAAAGTAGAGCCAGTGACAAATGTTGGTTGACTCTACACTAACTTTCAAAAGAGAGAAATTAATCATCATCTGCCTAGCCTTTTCCCAACTATATTGGGGTCGGCTTCCAGTCTAACCGGATGCAGCTGAATACCAGAAAGAAAGAAAGAAAGAAAGAAAGAGAGAAATTAATGTAAGGGAAAAAAAATACTTTGATTACTAGTCTTGTGAATTCAACACAATAACAACGTTTTATAAAATCTGAAACTCTTCGGCTTCTTTTGTCGCTGACCGTACAACCGACAAAAGGTGCGCTCATTTGTCACAAACTTTCTACTAACTTTCTATTCGGTGTGACTTTTAAAACAAATGTTGGCGTGTAGTTAGTAAGGAAATTTTCAAAAACAATTACTTAATTGAGAGAAATGTGGCCGTCCCGAGCACGGCCAGCAATCATACTTTATCTTCACTACGACCGACGACGCCCGAATGCTATGTTCGGAAGTATACGAACGCGATCTCGCTCACTCGTCGCCTGAGGCTACCCTAGGTTAGGGGTTTCAGATTAGCGCATTTCGGCGCGTATAAGCTCGTTTTTGGAAGCGCGTATAGTCATATATGTATACGTCTTCTGCCACACGCGCGAATGTTACGAGCGTTGACGCGCTCGTATAAGCGCGAAAAGTGAGAGACACAAGCCGATACGGCTTACAGCTTATACGCGCAAAAAATACGCTAGTCTGAAACTTTATACAGCAGACCAGACAAATTCAGGCCATGAATCCGTCCGTCCTGACGTCACCGCACGCTGTCGTTAGCGTCTGATGTTTTAAAGAAACACACAACAGCCTAAAACCGCAAGTTATTACCACGAATTGCTACCCCTAGTTCGGTAACTAAACCATGAGCGCCAATTTATGCTGTGAATCCAGATTTCCTTTGGTTCAATTTTCGGGAAACTATTTTATAGGTTTTGTTTAGTCGTTAAAATTATACTTGAAATGAACTTTTAAAAAGTAACTCTAGTATAGAACTGCTGCAATGTAACCTCATTGCGGCAGTGATATACTAGAGTTGCTTTTTAAAATCATAATACCCATACATGGCTAATTTATCTCAAAATAAAAAGTTTAATAGTATTTTTATACTAAAAATGATCTATTTATACGACCTAGGCATTATTTGTAACTTTCAAATATGTTATCAGAAACATTATTATTCTACTGAAGTAATCAATATTTATCAAGGCCGTGATAGTTGCCGGTCAAAATTTTCCTTCATAACTGACCAGTACTTATGCAATGTTAACACAATGTTTGACATTATAATACTACTGTCTGCTAGGTATATTTTTTTATCTAAATAATTTTCAATAATGAAAACGCAGAGAGAACGGTCTCGAATGCTCTTAATTTTAACTATCTTCTGCTGGCGACTATGTTTGCTGGGCCGGACAAAAACATGGACAGCTTATCAACTATCTGTGTGCCAAATTTCATCCAAATCCGTTCTACCGTTTTTGCGTGATTGAGTAATATGTGCGAACTTTCGCATTTATAATAGGTATGGGACAATATTAGTGATCCTCTAAAATCTAATTGATCTATCATAAATGAGCACTTTTTTGCTTGCTGTTTTTGCAAAATAAAAACCATAATTTAAATACATGCCTTATGATATTAGTAGTTTTTGTTACTGCATAAAGAAGATGAACCGAACAAGATGGCGGGACTAGCTGAAAAAAACAAAACACCTGCTCATATTAGCCTTGTACCGAAAAACCTGTAAGTCACGGGGAAAGGCCTCTGCCCAGCACTCAGTTGGAACTGTACCATCAATGTGATGAAAGTAACCAGTAGTTATAGTAAGTAACCAGTAGTTTTATATAGAGTATTCTATCTAAAGGCAGACGTGACTATTATTATAGTTTGAAATCGTTTCCAAGGGAAACGAAAAGAAAAAAAAAAGAAAAAAAGAAATCCCTAGAAATGTCTAGGAATTTCTCTTGTGTCGAGAGTGCATTTACAAACATTTAAACTCACACACACAACCATTTTTAACTCACATACACAAACAGCCAGACCCGGAACAACCTGTAGGCCATACAAATATTTGTTCCGAGCGGTAATCGCTCAGTCACTGCGCCAACCGCGCCGTCAAAACGTACTGTGTGAACAGGAAACGAAACGCACGTGGAATCGGGACGGCACACAGAATGACATGCATTGACCTGATATAACCAGACGCGATTTAACTACTTCTCTTTTATGGCAAATTAATATTAAATCATAGCTGCAGTCTATCAATTATTCTCTCGAACAATGTGTTCACGGTACACTGAGCTGGGATATCCGAGCTAAATTCACGTTCACGATCAAGGTCAATATCGAGCATTGAGCCTGTTAAATCCGCATAGACTCTAAATATTGGTTTTCAGCGGACATTCGAATGATCCGTATTTTCTACGTTGTTTTTCAAATCCATCAAATATTTGTTTTGATTTATTGCAATCTAGATTTTTATTGGAGTGTGTTGTTCTGTGCTCTGACTTCTAGAAATTGATTTATATAACTTAAACTTAATATTTTTTATTAAATAACTAAGTCTCATTAATTCCATGAAACACAACTACAGTTGGCAATTTCCCATTTTGGAGAATAGATAGATGAATGAAAAATATAATAAAAATGAAAATGAATGAATGGAATGAATGATGATGATGAATGATGAATGAATGGATGATGATGAATTCAATGTTATCGCAAATTAACAGCACGTAAAGTTCGCAATAATATCGCTGCTAGCCCGCAGCGTATACCTATATCTCCAAATCAAGCATGCTGATACTATTTCAGAATTGATGGTCTTCTGGTGCGCTTACTTTTTATCCTACAATAAACCAACAATAAAACGTATCTTACACGGTGTGTGCAAAAGGATCCATCGAGTCAACCGCGAAATAGTAGCGTGTAGACCAAAACGTGTTCTAGAAATGTAGACATGATACAGACTGTTTACTGATCGAAATTGGAACTATAGGAAGATGTTGTGAATGGATTTCTATCGGTGTTCATAAAGGGTGTAAAAAGATCCTTAACATAAACGAAAGGCACTTGTTCTCCCCGTCACTGCGATCATATTTTTGTTCTAGACCATACCTGGAAACCTTCTAGTTACGGAGATATTGGGGGTCAAAGTTCCAACTTTTTCACAAGTTTTTTTTAAATACATGCTTTAAACGTAAAATTTTTAATTTTTACACACCTCCACGACCCCCGTACTATTTAATCCATTCATTAGCACAACGCTATGAGTGCTTTCCATCGAGTCCTACCGTAAAACTTGATATTTCACCCCAAAAAAAAAGTTGATTCCCAGCAATAATTTTTGCGTAAAGTTACTTAGTTTGATGTACAGAATGCTTGGTTGAAAGCTATGTGAAGGGTCTGTTTACACCCGGTATACTAGCCGTCGTTCACAGCTTTGGCCAATATGACTTGCGTCAAGCGTGACGCGCCTGCCTCTCGGTTTCTTTTGCTGAGTACCGTGCCTCCGCAAGATTGCACCGCGGTGACTGATTTCATTTCTTTACTCGGCAGTCGCAGTCGCAAGAAACGTGTAGCTTGAAGCTTCTATAGATGCTTTTATACCACTTAATAATAATACCAACCTATTAGGGCCGAACTTGGACCGAAAATCGCAACCCAGATTTGAAATTAAACCGTGTATGAAAAGTAAGGCCTTCACAGCTTGGATGTTTGTCACACACAGGTCTATGTCATTCTACAAAACCCTAGTTCACATCTGCTGATCAGTGTCACAACGCTGCGATAGAAACTGTCTCAGAAAAATAATATCAGGTAGTATTGCAATATTATAATTTATATTAATATTATAAAGAGTGTAAATAGACCCTTATCATAACCCAAAGGCACTTGTTCTCCCCGTCTTTGCGATCATTTATTTGTTCTAGACCATACCTGGGAACCTTCTAGTTACGGAGGTATTGTGGGTCAAAGTTCCAACTTTTGTACAAGTTTTTTTTTTAAATACATGTTTTTAATGTAAGATCTTTACGTACCTCCACGACCCCCGTACTATTAAATCCATCCATCAGCACAATATTTTGAGTGTTTTCCATCGAGTCCTACCGTAAAACGTGATATTTCACCCCAAAAAAAAAGTCGATTCCCAGCAATAATTTTTGCGTAAAGTTTACTTAGTTTTACTTTTTTTTTTTTTTGAATGCTTGGTCGACGGCTATGTGAAGGGTCTGTTTACACCCTGTACTAATAAATTTATATTATAATTTATAAAGAAAAACGTCTCCTGAATAGATACTTTCACTTATCAATATTAGGAGGAAAAGTGTTTTTTTTTTTATATTTAGAAAATTCAAAAGTGCTTATCCATAACAATTAGCACAGTTTCATGAAGTATGCAGTTTATTATCTTAAGTTATACTTGACTCATGGCTCTACTCTGAGTGATGCTAACTTAGTAATATTTACATCCTAAAGTAGTTAAGATTTCCACAGAGAAATTGGTATGCACGTCTTAATTTAATTAATTTAAATTTTATGTATAATTACTATAGCTTTTAACAAAACGACAATGAGTTGTGTTGCTGGAGAATTTATAAGCAAACCGAATTTAACTTTCTATTAATAATTTCGTGTTTTCTATTACTAAATTATTGCATCCCGTTATTTATTAGCCTAAATCCAATTGTTACACTTTTTACTCTTATAATACAACCTAAAAAAAACACACCAAGTGTACAATACGATGCGATAGACACAGCATGCGTGAACAAATTAAAACTAAAAACTAATTACGGTAGTTGTACAGACCCGTTGTACTGGAAACCAATCTTAACATAGATGATGTTTTCTATTAGCAAAGTATAATATTCTACTAATAATGCATGTTACTTTTAAACTAAACGCTGACATTAGATTATTTATGGATTGATACTGTTAATTTGTATATCGGGATGTGTGGAAGCAAAGAGATACATTTTGCACCTGCCTGACTTAAAACAAGGTGTTTTGTACACCTTGTTTTAAGACAGGGAGAACAATTCACGTATAAAAAACTTGATAATTCAAACTATAAATAATTTTTTGAGTTTGCTTCGCTCGCTCTTATAAAATTCAATAAACTTATACGGATTTCTGTATGAATTAAACCTCATCAGGCGGGGTTGTTAAAATTTTCGAGCTCACTTTGATCGCGCTTGCATTCGGCATCCATTGTTCCGTTGCCATAACGAAACGTTTTACAAAGAATCGAGGTTCACATACGTCTGTGCACATAGTAGTAACGAGACATCGATATTTCTGGTCGTCATTCGCGTACGTACTGATCTAAATTTAGGGTGACAGCACGAGGTTGTCTTTGGTCACCCTTACTGGCCGATTTTCATTTTTGACGATCTGGTTTTTTCAGTGAACAATCGCGCGCGAGCGAGCGTAGCGAGTGTTACCGCAGCAGCGGCCGGCGAGCGCTACTTCCAAATGCATGTTCTAACCGAAGATAAGTAGCGTACATCTATCGTTTAACCGCATGTGGCCGGCTGCACCTAGTTGTATCCGGCTAAAACTAGATTTAGCCGGACTTCGACTATTAGCTGTAACAAATACATCGAATAGTACGGGGGTCGTGGAGGTATTTAAATAAAAAAACTTATATTTGGAGTATAGCTCTCCCCAACAGCTCTAAGGATATAGTTGCGATTACTCCGCACTTAGCACAACAGCGAAGCCGTCTTTTTGCGTATTATGGCATGAATGCCATCAGTGTGGGTCTCGGCATACATTTCTGAAGCACTACAGAAACGGGGCATCAACAACATCCTGAAAACATTATAATTTTGTATGCGCAGGACATCCGGCGATCGCTTCGTGCAGTTGACACCCATAGATTGCTCTTGGAAAAGCTCTGACAAAAAGTAATTTTGCCTAGGTCAGAGCACCGAGCAAATCTACGGGCCAAATAGTACCTCTGACCGCCAGTGCCCTACGCTTCCACTCAATATCTGTATCATCCTTAAGGTCGTCGGTGATGAAATGTTTAAGGTACTTGAATTTACAAAAAATATGTATGTCATTATTTTTTTTTAAAGAAGGTATGGTCCAGAACAAAAAAAAACTATGGCAATGACGGGGAGAGATCAAGTGCCTTTCGGCGTCGTTAAGGGTCTAAGTACGTGTGTGTACAATGATTAGATTGTCATCGACACGCTAACAAGATGAATGTTGCCGGTGGAAAAGCATCCGTCAGAAGCCCGTTGCGCTTACCATGAAAGCCTACATGATAATTGACAATGATTACAATTGCACGATTAAAACTTTTAGCCAAAATGACCGAAATCGGTCATCAAAATATTATGTACGAATTAACTCCGTTCCCAAATCGATTAGTATGATTAAAACAAGTTATTCAGCTGCAGTCGTTATAGGTAGTCAGTGGCCCAAAAAGTCTGACAACCAGTCTTACCAAGGGGTATCGTATTACCCGGTACTAACTGGGTTGTGGAGGTCAGATAGGAAGTCGCTCCATGTAAAATACTGGTATCAGCTGCATCCGGTTAGACTGGAAACCGACCCCAATATAGTTATGAAAAGGCTAGGCAATTAATGATATAATCAGCTGCACTGACGATATTTGCGTAATCGCAATCTTCGTGAAATGTTGTGAATTAGTGATTGACCTTTTATTATAACTACGTCCTACCAATTTCTGCTAGCTGTCTAACTCACACGATTTATACATAAGCTTTGCAGTTGCTTTCGTCAGTCTTACACATTTTTAACGTATCGATTGGCTAGTAGAATGTCACTTTGTAGTGCAGCCATTTGGCAGTTTTCCTGTAAAATTAGTAAGATTTCGATATATTGTTTCCGAATTTCAACTTAGACACCTTGTATTCAGCCGCTCGCACCGCGATATTGGAAAAATGGCTCCTACAAGCAGTTTTTTGACCATATCTCCTTTTCGACTCAGTGTACGATAAAAACATTATATTATATTAATTTAACTAGAGAAAACTTCTTACAATTTATGCGGTAACCTTTATTTTGTAAAATTGTTTTAGCGCACGAGCGCCACAAAGTGTAACTTTTACATACGTTTGGCTAAAAAACTCTTTCCCATACCACCTTGAGGATCCGATATATGCACAG
Source organism: Noctua janthina (assembly GCA_963576755.1). NCBI lineage: Eukaryota > Metazoa > Arthropoda > Insecta > Lepidoptera > Noctuidae > Noctua > Noctua janthina. The sequence goes on along the minus strand of OY755050.1, from coordinate 11,948,718 downwards.
AATTTTAACTGATAAAATTTGTTAAAAAAACCCAACAACATAAATTTTAGAAAATTGTCTCTAATTTAAACATGGTGTTTTTATCTTGAAATGAGTCGGACAGGAGGTATTGTCAAAAAACCGCTTTTAGGTACCATTTTCCCAATATGACGGCGTGAGCGGCAAAGATACGAGGTTACAAAGTTGAAATTCGGAAAAAGAACATCGAAATCTATAAAGTTACCACTTTTCCAAAACTCCCGGCAAACTTTGCAGGTAACCTCTTATTTACAACCAAAATACTGAAAAACTGCACTGTGTGTGACTGTCAAGTGATTTCATTGTCTATTTTTAGGTATTTCGATCATTCTAAAACAGCAGTTGACCTAGATTTGACATACAGATTTTTCATAACCGTTTTCCATTGTCAGCAAAAAAGAAGAATTTTTTAACAAAATAAAACAATGAAACTGGATAAACGATATTGAAAAGCGTTGCGCAAAATAAATGAACGCAGGTATATTCCAATTTTCATCGAAACTGCAAATATTTTTAGAGTAAAATGACTATGTGTCATCCGGACGGATGGTCTTGACAAAATAGTAAACATACAACTATATTTATTTGTCGTGTACTTTCATAATGGTTTAAAAAGATAACGATATATATTACCAGCTAGCTAACATTGGCTAGATGTCAATAATATTGGCCATAACCAAGTAAAGGACTTTAAGCACCCTACATTAATTTGTCTAGTTATAACCATTTGCATACGACTCTCAAAGAAGGACTGTTGTAAGTTGCACTAAGTGGATAGTCAAGCTGTTCAACGCAAACAAAAAATTTCCCCGAAATTTAATTGAATTTATTCGAAAATGACGTGATATCTTTTGGCCCTGGGGCCGAGGACTCTACTACTAAAAGGTTAGACTACCAAGCTACATGTTAGGTACCCTAGTAGTTCCTTCATAAGGAAATCTGAGCCCAAAGATGAGTTGCTCCTTTAAGGAACGAACCAAGAGTTTTCATCTGACGGTAACTTACTTCGCTCGACCGGATTAAATTATAAACGCATCGCTTGAGATTACATGATGCTTGTGCTCGTACACGTGGAGGTTTATTGTGATGTAAAATTCATTTTATAATATAATATATTGTTTTATTTTATATAAGTGTCCTATTGTCGTCGTTGTTTAGATGTTTATATTTTCTTACTTTTAGTCTTATTTTTATCTTTAGTTTAGTTCTATTTGTAGTCTGTATATAATGTAAATATATTTAAAACATAATTATAACATTCTATACGAATATTATGACAAAATAAATTGTAGAGTGAATAGAAATTTGTAACAAAACAAAAAAAAAAAAAAAACATAAACATTGGGTAACTAACCCGGTAATCCCCGAAGGGTTGAGCATAGGTGCACCTAACAGTACACCCACATTTTACCAGTTATGTTTAGTATTAGCGGGTAAGCCAATTGCCATAAACTGGCCGCACATCTAGACTCCGTGGCTACTTCCGAGAAGGTTCGACAACCGATTATTTTTTCAGTTCGTTTTTAAAAGTGGTAAAACAAGTAGATGTGAAATCGATGTTTGCACTTAAGTCATTTGTTAAAGTTGTAGATTTGCATACAAGTGGTTAATTGTTATTGTTAAGTACCTATAACAATATAGTGAATTAAAGACAGGTGGTTGTTACATAATTCGACCCGCTTTATTGTGCCATTATGTTGTCAAACTAGCGCATTGGAATTGAAAATTACACATGCGTTTCCCACTTAGATAATTCTGAATTTGAAGGAAGGGTCGACAGCAGCTTGACGCTAAACTAGGCACGTGTTTTTTACTTATTTTCGTACAACAATCTATGGGCTGGTACCTGCTACACACGTGTAGTCCAGTTAAGCAGAAGCCAGCCGAATAGGCTGGACTGTGAGATGCCATTAAAAATAAACCGGCCAAGCGCGAGTCGTACTCACACGCATACAAGGTTCCGTAGCACCAATCAATAGAATCAAAATATTTTGAAGGCTCATTCTTATGTTGTATAACATTCACAACATTATCAGCAAAACTAAATTTCAAAAACTAATCAAATCAAATCTTATTCAAACCACTTGTAGACATTTCTATGAAATAACTACAGCTGTTTAAGATTACACCGTGTATTATCTACCATCTGGTAATAATTATATTGGTTGTTAGATACTAATATTATGTCCGGGCAGGCGGTCCCAGAGAAATAATTTCTTAACTTTGTTAACCCCCAACCAAAACAGAGGGGTGTTAACAGTTTGAAGCGCGTATCTGTGTAAGTCTTTGGCATCATAGCTCCTGAACGGATGAACCGATTTTGATTAAGTTATTTTTCGTCTGAAAGATGTCTTAATCGAGAGGGTTATTAGCTATGGTTCAAGAAAATCTGCTCAACCGTTTGAAGATCATCACCTCTTTTCTTGTTGATGAAGAGATAAAAAACAACTTTCACATGTCTGATTGATTCGAAATTTGTAATTCTGTCATTTGTAATGATATTACAAAAGTATGCGCAGCCATTACCATGGGTATGCAGGGTACCCAACCCGTTTTGACAAGCACTTGCTAATACAAGCTGGACTGGAAACATTTTTTAAATATTGAAGATCAACAATTTAGTACAAACTCTTGGTAATGGTTGGTTTTAGTTGTCAGGCTCTTGGTCCTGATTTGTCAAGCTTTCGGGACTTGTTGATAGACGTGTTTTTTTTTTTTTTATTAAAATGCATTACTCTTTCACCATCCTGGTAGAAAAATAGGTTCCAACAAAATTCTTTAAACTTTTTTAAACTAGTGTATCCAAGAAGAATAGCTTAAATCAACAAACCTTATTCAGCCTCGTGCATGGACTGAATGCAAATTTTTGAACAAATCATTGTGTTAGGACTCGGGGACTTCACATACACGCACGCACATGCACGGAGATCGGGGTAGGGGCAATATATTATGGGTACTTCGATTCACCTGAATGTAAATTACAAATTATCAAGCCCACAGATGATTGGTTGTTCCGCTCAACTTTTACTCCTAAATTTAAATGTAGCTCAAAATACCGATCATTTTGTCCTTCTCAATATGGATTCTGTAGGTTTTTTTCATTCCTTTTTTTATTTAAATACTAGCATATGCCCGCGGTTTCACCCGCGTGGGGATCGTACTACCGGGATAAAAAGTATCCTTATTGTTTTGGCGCGGTATGAAATTGATTTGTTTATAATTTTTATTACAATTTTGATATCCTGTAACTTTGGATTCCATGGCATTTGTGCGGCAGCTTACTCTCATTTGGATGACCTGTGTATATTATAAGTATATATTGAACGTTTTGCCGTATACTTCATATTTTGATGTGAGCAAATACATTAATAATTAGTTTTGTAGTCGGTTTTACCCGAATTATTGAAAAATGAAATCCGTAGCCGTGTCACCGTACCTAAAAGCCACACGTGATAGAAAAATGGACATATTATGTGCTCTTTTTAAGCAATGTGTATGAATACATAAACAGAAAAAAATTAAGTACTTAATTTTTTTTTTTTGTTTATAACGTATTATTATGTTTCCATCACTCTTTTATCAACAGATATTATTAAATTTGTTCAAAATGATTATACAAAAAAATATTTTCACCTAGGTAAAGGACAATGCCCATCCTAGCGTGATCGGAGTAGGACGTAGGAAGGAAACACAGTGCACTGTTTTATGTTTATGTGTATTGACTAGGTTTTGTAACTGTTTTTAGCAATATTTTAGATTTTTTTGTTGTACCTTTTGTGAACTTTTGCTGGAGTTTAAAAAATGTCACTACACCTCCACTTTAAAGGACTTAAAAAACGTCACGTATCGTCGTATGTCGTGCTGTCGCGCGTCGCTCGATACGAAAGAAGTTTATCATTTGTGACTTTGAGTTACTGCTATATTTGTATAATCCAACATTGCACGCGTAAACTGGCACGCCCTTTATGCCTGAAGGCTTTATTTATGCTTGAGTATATTTTCTATGTTTATTTTGTTAGATTGATGTATTTTGCTGACATGTAACGATAATTTCATTTAGTCTTGGCTTATATTAAAGTTAATTACTATTCTCACAGATAATATAATACTACGTAGTATTGTATAAAATCAGGTTCGTCTAACCTAACAGACATGTGTTACTGGAGAGTTGGGGCTCCGCCACTTCTTCTTCCCAGCATAAACACCAGGGAGTGGCGGAAGGCAGGCGTTTTGGGGGAGTCTCTTGTAAATTTCAACATTAAAAAAGTGCTGATTATCAGCATAATTTGAATGAATTAATTATGATTTTGCACTTTACTTGTAATTTGACCTAAATCTTTATCTTGCCTATCTTGGAATAGAGACTAGAAGACAACGTCAATCACAAAAAGAGAAAAAAAGCTTTCCAAAAAGGTTCTGAAATTAAGAGTAACAAACACAGGGCAGTAAAAAAGAAACCAAGAGGACCTCGAGCTCAGTCCAGGTTCAGCGGAGCTTGCCAAGGTAGGTCCGTAGATGTGTGACCATCCACTACATACCCAACTTTTCTTTTAACTTTACTTGTTTTGACTTAGACGTGTTTCTATCTTGCGCTTTTAGTTAGACAGTTGTGCAACAGTAACAGGGATATCGCTTAAAGTAACGTTTTTAGATTTCTAGACGTAGAATGATTCTCTACGATGTTTAATCACATTTTCTTTTATTTATTTTTATACAAATCTTATACATTTTTAAATATTTCTTAAACTAAAAACAATATAAAAAAAACATTTAAAAATAATAATTGTAGCCCACCGGTATCGGGAACAGGGTCCAAGCTACCGGCGGTGAGGGCTCCAGAGAGAGGAACCTCCTAACAATACGAGCCGTGTCCAGGAGTACCGCTTTCTGAATGAAACCCTTGATCCAGCCGCCCAACGAGAGCCTCCTCAGGTATTGGTCGAGGCTTTTGGCAATTAAGCCATGGACTGATACAACTATCGGCACAATAATCGCTGAGTCCATATCCCACATGTTGACAACCTCGTGAGCCAAGTCAAGATACTTGATTTGCTTATCTTTCTTGGCATTCACGAGGTTCTCATCATGCGGGACCGTTATGTCAACAATCATTGCGCGCCGCTCTGACCGATCCATCACCACTATATCAGGCTTATTGGCTACAATAGTCCTGTCAGCGATGATGGATCGATCCCAGTACAATGTGATACTGCCATTTTCGAGAACTGGGTCGGGCACATGCTTATAGTACGGTACTTCCGATTCCACAAGGTTGTATTTTAGAGCAAGTTGCTGATGGATAATCCTGGCTACAAGGTTGTGTCTATACAAGTACTCTCCGTTAGCCAGACGAGAACACCCGGAGATAATGTGACGGATTGATTCGCCTGGACGGTGGCATGCCCGACATATGTCAACCGTACCGTCCTTTCCAATAAATCTCCTGTAGTTATTCGTCATCACAACTTCATCCATAATTGCACAGACAAAACCTTCGGTTTCTCCGAAGAGGTCTCCGGAACGTAGCCAGGCTACGGACGCTGATAGGTCTACATCGGGTCCATGCAGGGCCCGGAAAAAGCGTCCGTGAAGCTCCTTACTCTGCCATACCTCTATGTGGTCGTTAGTGTTACTCACTACAGGTTTGAGCCAGTTCTCTTTAGCCAAGGAGTGCGGGGTAAGGCCCTTGTCCACCGCGACCACATCTCGATGCATCCCCACGTCGGTTTCAAGGAAATATTCGCAATTGTGAAGAGTCTTAGCGTTTAAAAAGCCTCGACCCCCACATCTCCGCGGGATATACAGTCTCATAACCGAAGAACGCGGGTGATGCATTCGATATGCCGTCAACAATGTACGGACCCTCCTATCCAGGGCCTCTAGTTCTGTCTGAGTCCATGCGAGAATGCCGAAAGAGTACATCAAAACCGGCATGACCCAACCGTTGAAGGCACGTACCTTATTGCCGCCTGATAAAAGACTATTAAATATTTTTTCAGGCGGCCAAAGAAGCGCTCCCTCAACGATTGCTTCATGTCAGCAACATTGATGCCCAGCGCTTCCGACATACCCAAATACTTAAAGGTTTCGGTTGCTGAGAGGGATCTAAGATTTATGGAATCCGAGAGCTGGGTTCCCACAGATTCCACAATCTCCCCTCGCTTTACATGCATGACTGCACATTTGCCCACACCAAATTCCATCCTGATGGCGCTACTGAAAGTTTCAGTTATTTTCAGTAGCTCCATCAGTTGCAAATCGTTGGGGGCAAAGAGTTTCAGGTCATCCATGTAAAGGAGGTGAGATATGGCTTCCTCTCCTGACTGACCTCTCCTCAGCCGATAGCCTAGACCTGAATCCTCCAGCAGCGTGCTAAGAGGATTCAAGGCTAAGCAGAGCCAAAGTAATAAATAATAATCACATTTTATTATTATATATAGTATGCAGTCTTCCCGACTGCAAACTTTTAATAACCTTTCGGTTCTGGGTTTAAGCTAATTTTATTTATTAAACCGCTAATACAATTGAGCCAGGGGAAAAGGAGACTGCCCACCACACCATACTATACCACGACCGTGCTATGAACGTACCGGGCACGGTAAGTAACATGACATGGACTACTATGCCCACTAGAGTGTATCAACAGCGTATCATACCTGTTTTTTAACGGGGTTAGAACGGTCATCATAGGCGGTTAAACCTTATTTCTTTGTATCGAAAAGTATCAGACTATGCCCACCGTCACCGATGCGGTCCATGCGCGGAGCCCAAACAATTGACGGTGATATTACTTTGCCGGTACCGATTCGCGAAGTGCATGGCACTCTAAGGTGGTCGGTGACGGAACGGTCAGTGGGCTTAATCACAAGCTTTTCAATACAAAACATGTTTTTATTTTTGGTTCGTTCATAGTACGGTCATGTTGCGGTGTAGTGGACAGAATCCTTAAAAATAATTATTTAATTTTTCTGTTAATGTTGTACTTCTTATTTTTATCCTGAGAAACGCGTTGTCATTCCATTACAACACGTTAATTACAAAATCAATCAAAATCAAAGCATTTATTCCAAGTAGGCCAGTTACAGACACTTTTGAATTGTCGAAACAAAGATAACAATGAAATATAGCTACAGTCCCAGTCACTAGGCACAAAAATTGTGAAAGTACTGTAGTTGCCCATTCCCTAACGTAGATCTCTATGAAGAAGAACGGGTAAGAAACTCCATGGATACTCTTTTAAATCAGAATACTTCTACAAAACCTTAGTTACATTATTCATGTTGAGATTGTACATTATGTACAACCTGGATTATTTATCATTAGTACATAGGTGACCAAGCTCGAATTTTCCACCACCAGACCAGACCAACCAGCGTCAGATCTGTCTGGAATGAATGCTGAAATGGACCTTTTTGGCGCAGCCGTGAGGCACACAGCACATACTATGCATTTTCTCTTATTTTTTTCTTTAATTTGTCTTTTATTTTTTATTTAGTATATTTTATTATTCTGTGTGCTTGATGCCCTGACGTCAAATAAACTTTATTCATTCTTTCTTTTTCTTTCTCCGATATGAGACCTAGCTAAATCGATTTTTCACCCCCATAAACGGCAATATTGCAACTTCCAGCGAAATCGTTAGAGCTGTTTCCGAGAACGTGATTACAAATATAATAAAATAAAGGTATATAAATATTGCTCATTTAATATTATAGAATTTGAGATTTCAGATAACTTTAGTCTCATAAGAATACTAATAATAGTAGATTGAATGTATTAATCTCTATTTCTCGGAAACATTAACTATTAAACAAAATAGGATATCCAATGTTTCGAGAAACACTGTATATCCTAAACCACTTTTCATTTTATATTACGTATTTTAACTGGTACTTTGTCAGGACCGACAAGACTCTTATAGATTTTCGTGATGATAAAACTTTATTACGTTGTAATAAGGTTTAAGCTCATCTGGCAGCCGTGCTCACGTTGCTGCCCCGGTGTCTCTACATCCCCTACAAGATTTAATAAAATCCTAATTTATCCAACGCCAATTTCAATTTCTAACTTTTGGATATTGTTGCTTACCCGTAAATATAGAGCCGGGTCGGGGCCTGCTCTTAAAACTCTACTGATTACTTATCAGCATGATTGCCTTTTATCATAGGATTATTAACTTAACACTTAAAATGAGATTAAGTTCTCGTTGGCTTTTTGTGGATACAAAAAGCAACCGTTAAGAGTTTCTATAACCTTTGATGACTGAAATAAGTGATTTACAAAGCTTCAAGCTAGTAAGTTATTTTCTACACAATAAATTGGTTTTTGGTACTTACAGTGTTACGAACTAGACCGTCATTACAACAACCTGCTCACAAGTTTATATTATGCTTGAACTTCCACGTTTGTTTAATTTATTTCAGGACTAGCCTGTGCTCACGGATTGGCACGATGAGTACGGTAATTGTCTTTTTAATGGGATAAAAAGTATCCTTTGTGTTAATTCAGTTTATAAACTATCTGTGTGCCAATTTCACGGCATTTAATCTAAATCCGTTCAGTAGTTTTGCGTGAAAGAGTACATCCATTCATCCATACACGAACCTTCACATTTATAATTGTAGTAAGATTGTGCTGTTTGGATGGTTCTTCGATAAAATCTATTGCAGACTTAGCTGGAGACAACTCAGGGATATCAATCGCTGGAACTAGGCTGACCTACCTTTGGTCAGATGTTCAAGTTATTAACTTCTGAGAGTTACCAACTGCCCTCAAAGAAATGATAGCATACCTAAACAAAGCGAGTTAGTTGGACTAACTACGTAAACCGACACAAACAAAAGGCAAGAAATCATGGTAAATAGTAAAGTCATCGAATATATACAGGGTGTAAACGGACCCTTCACGAAGCGAAGCCGCACGAAGCATTCTGTACATCAAACTAAGTAACTTTACGCAAAAATTATTGCTGGGAAACGACTTTTTTTTTTGGGGTGAAAAATCACGTTTTACGGTAGAAAGCACTCTGAGCATTGTGCTGATGGATGGATTGAATAGTAGGGGTCGTGGAGGTGTGTAATGTAAAAATCTTACATTAAAAACATGTATTTAAAAAAAAACTTTGGAACTTTGACCCCCAATATCTCTGTAAGTAGAAGGTTCCCAGGTATGGTCTAGAACAAAAAAATGATCGCAGTGGTAGGGAAAATAAGTGCCTTTCGGCTTCGTTAAGGGTCTTTTTACACCCTTTATAATATACGATTGTGTTTTTAGAACAGATTATTCCAGCTTCAGAAATTAGCTGTCCCAAATAACATACGTCTATTAGATGTAGTATAAAATTTCAAAGTATTTATTTATGAATAATGACTGTCTGATTACAAACGGTAACAAACACATCAAGATGAGAGCGCAAGTTTGACTTAAAAGTAGCAAAGTGACATTTCCTTAAAAAAGTGCGTGACTGCCCCACGTATAAGTATAAAAGAGGCCTTTGACTCGTATTCGTTAATATTTATGTCATTATGGTTTAATTTTGCGGTTTTTATTTTTCCAAATGATTAAACATAGTCAATTAAGGAATTTGACGCAAAAATCTCAAAAACAGTAAAATGCTACTTTAGCATGGGCGAAAGTAGCTTTTTTTTATTCGTTAATAATTAATTCGATGGCACCCATCGATTTATTCATTGGCAATACGCTCGTCCCTATTACAATATCGGTCTAAACACAACTGGTAAAACGCGGGTGTACCTACCTCTACCTATCCCTCAAGAAATACGGGCGTAATGTTCAGTTACAATAATGTCTACTACATCAGTTGTTGACAACATAACAAGCGGTATCGGTTAATAACTGAACAAAACACTAGGAAAGATAATGAAATGTTACCGTAGACAACGCCCAAATTTTTGTGTTTTATTGATCTTACGAAGTTTTGGTTTCGAATTTTCAGTTGCTAAATCGTACCTATACGTTTTAAAGTGTAAACTGTAAAATTAAGATACTTAAGTTACGGTTGTGAAAACGAAGATGGATTATTTCTTTGTTGCATACCTAAGGCAACTAAACCTTAACTTACCTGATATATGATTAACGTCCGTTTTCTATAACTTACTTGCGTATAACTGTTAGTTAATATGTCTAGTAGCTATCGGTGTTTCTATAAATAATGTTAGCAGGGAATATCTTATCCACGTCACCTACCTCTCTCGGAGGGTCGACCGCTTACCATATATAAGTTGATTCATAGAAAACACAAAAAAAAGCTTTTCTGAAAAGTTTTGTTTCTTACTGTCAGTAAGCTAAATGTCAAACGGTTACTGTTGATTGCTATCTTTCTATTTCGGGAGATAATAAAAACTTACTGACCGTGTTTGTTGTATAATTGAAGACAACAAGTGTTATAAAATGGATTTATTCAGTGACGACAGTGTTTTCGATATGTATGAAGCCGGTGCATTCGATTCTGACCCAAAATTTGACAAAATTTTTGGTTTTTCCGTCATGGGTGTCGTTTACGTGATTTTCGGGGTCGCTGATAACGAAAATGAGGTCTAAATGAAAATCTAAGATGGCGACGAATATACAGATATTCAATTTTCATATACACCTCAATTTTCCCGAAAACCATGAAAACGACAGCCATGACGAAAAAACCAAAAATATCCTGCTTTTTTTAGGGGTGTATTACGAATTTATAATTGCGTAACTTGAAAATGTGTATTTTAATTAGTGCAGATATTTGTAAACGAAACGCTTCGGAGGGATATATGCGCTCACTAGCCAGGTGCTATCTACCGTTTACGTCAGATAGACGTTTGACAATAAAGTTATAGAAACGGCAGTTACAGTTAATGTTACTTTAACTGTTTGTCTGAGACAGCAATCTTCAGTTAACTATTAGTAAGTTATTGAAAAAGGCTGTATTTCATCCACATTCGTTTTCTGAAACCAAAATCAACGACGTGTCAAAATTAAAATCATTTGTCATGGCTCTTAACCATTTCATCAACCGTTTGATACAATTAAGACCATCATTTATTCATAAAAATGTCATCCAGGTTTACAAAAAAAATATGTTTTTGTGATGCCTTCGATATTTTTGAGGGTTTCTTTGTAGTTATAACACGTAACACATATTATCCGGACCCAGTGATCTCCACAACAGCAGTTGAAAAGTAAGTACCTGTTAATGTACCAGCAGGAAGACGATGGATGGATAGTGGTATCACAACTGGACCCTCCTTTTTATAACATAAAAGCTTGCAAAAGCTATGACTATAAACTTCTCTTCTTCTGCTTCATCTTTTGTCTTTTGTTTATTGTTAGTGTAACTATACAACAAACTCGTCACTAATCCTACTTAATTTTGATTACTTTAAAGTGCACAAGTACGACGCTAAGCAAGTCAACCATCCAATCATTTAAATTGAGGTTCTAAATCAGGACACGAAGCTTAGCCGGTGACAGACGGAAACAAAACAGCGGTTCGAGAACAAGCCATCTCCGTAGTACTCAAACTAGTTAATTCTCGTGAACTACGGAACTGAGGCATCTTAGTGGGTATTCCCGGATTTCAAATAATATTCAAAGTATAATCATAAACTCTCTGTACCAAAATATCTTCTCGTAATTTATTTATATTTGAGACGAGTTTTTGACATTGACAAGCTATTAGTTGAAATTGCAACTTGATTTAGAAAGTTTTACATTACGGCACGACTACCCCGACCGTGTCGTCCTGGATTCGTTTCCTGGTCTGCCAGTGTTATCGGGTTTTCAATCAGGAATTTTCAGAATTTACTACGGAGTCTGGATTTGTGACCTCTTGATGGCACATAGGAGTTGAACATAACTGGTGAAAAGTGGGTGTACTATTAGGTACACATTTGGCTAAACCTTCGGAGATCACAGGCGTGACGTGGCGTATGTTGTATAAATTACGGCAATTTGCCTTCTGAACTTGTGTTCTGAATATAGACCAAATTGAACACAAATGAATGTAGTATTTTATTAACAGATATTTGTAAAATACCACCTTTGATACTATTAGTTCTGAACTTTTTCTGGTTTTGTGTTTTAAATTTCTTTATTAAACAAGCAGCCTTTTTCAAGCTACGCATACTTCCTAGTTTTTTTTGTTTATTAAAATGGAAATCTGTTGAGGGTAATGAGAAATTTCATGTGACATGCCTATTATATCCAAACTTCCATTTCTTATAACACGCGGAGTTTTATATTTAAATTTTATTATTTTATTTAAAATAAAATGCTTATCATAATAATTTAAGATAAGAGCAGGAGAATGATGATGGTTATCATAATAATTTAAATTATAAATTAATTTACCTATTATATATCTATTTTGTATATATAAAATTAGTATAGACGCGGACGGGGGAACCTACAGAAAACTAACCAAGTCTTTTTAAGAGCGCGCTCCACAGTTGTTCGGGTCGGACAATTCGGCATAGCTAATTAGGTGACAGCATATATACATTCCGTTTGCCGTTCGGTTTTTACCAAACCGGGCCGACTGGAGCACCCCTAAGACATCATTTTCTGTCCTTAATTCGTTTGTTCTTCTATTATTATAGATCTCAGAAAGGTTCAGAATCTCACATAAGATTAGGATTAGGAAAATAAATACTCAACAGCTCGCACCATCTTATGTACTTTAGAAAGTGTAGGGGCTTAAGATTCTCAAGTTTCTTATCCAATGAGTGTGCGGTGTGATGGTGGTGTGGTGTAGTGAGTATGTGAGTGAAAAAGAACGAATCCTCTATCTGTGAGTGAAGAAGCCCATATCCACTATCTACAGTTTAGATGAGTTTACGTAATTCTTTTTGTGGAGGATTTCTCGTTAGTAACAATTTTAGTCAATTAAATTCAAATCAGCTGTCAGCATATCTGGTATAGCTCATTGCGCTGATTCAGGACCAATATTTAATTAATTTTGTCAAAAATTGCATTTACTGCTGCCACCGCTAGCGCGGCAGATCCAATGGCTAAGGCAAAATAAAAGAAAGAGAGGGAGACAGAGTCTAAGATAGACGATATTCGGCAAATAACCGGTGCAACTTGGAGGAGGCTTGTATTTACGCGGACGATATCTGGTAGAAGCTAGTAAGGCTATATTTATAAAATTTCAGTCCTGACATAGCAACTGTACCTACCACTTCAAATTATTTTATAGAATAGCTTCAAGCAAAACATGACATAATTTTTTTATAGTTCAGTTCAAGAATGTCAAATTGTTTTCTCAAAATAGGTTTTACGCACTATACCGTACCATATATGACCGTGCCGTGAAAGTGTCAAAAAAGAAACTTTGTATTGAAAAGTATTAGACTATGCCCACTAGATCGTTCCTCACCGACCACCACTACCACGTGCCATGCACGTAGCGTTCGGTACCGGCAAAACAGTCTCGCTGACAATAGTTGACGCTCCGAGCATGGCACGCGATGGTGACGAAACGGTCTAGTGTGCATATTCTAATTATTTCGATACAAATAATATGTGGTTTAACCGCGGATGGTGACCGGTCGAAATCCGTTACAAACGAGTACGATGATCGTTTTAAACCCGTGTTTAAACGGGTATGATGCGCCGATGATACGTTCTAGTGGGCATAATAGTCCGTGCCGTATTTTTTCCTCATAGCACGGCCGTGATATGGTACGGTGTAGTGGGCAGACTCCTTAACGAATACATTATTAACATCACGCCTGTAATCCCCGGAGGGTTAGGCAGAAGCGTACCTAATAGTACACCTACACTTCGCCAGTTATGTTTAAGCTCCATGTAATAGGGGGCGAGTCTATTGCCATCAATCAGCAAGACATTTTTGTGAAAGCAAAACAAAAAATGCACCTTTTTAGTTTTCTAGGACAAATATAATGGCTAGAGTTTTGTGAAATCCGAGAGAGATGAAAATCAAGTGCATTGATTTGGTCACGAGGTTGTCCACTTATAAGATGGCATTTTGTGGACATAGGCAACATCTAAGCGCCTCGAAATACACGTGAAAAGGTTCCTGTTTGGTATTAGAGTTAAGGCCTTGAAGCAAAAATATGAACCCGTATTTATACCTCCTTTAGAAAAAGAACCTCTTATACAACACGTCCGAACAGCTAAAGTATCGGATCTAGTTACCAACACCTTATTATTTTTGTGTTAGAATTCCTTATTTTTAGTCAATATGTTGTTGTGGCGGGTGCACCAAACTGACGAGTGCAAGTGGTTCGTTTCGTTGTTATTACAACAAGTTCTCATTCAGTTCCTCTAAAATTATTCTGATTCTTCTTTCTCAGATTAATTTTACTTCCAAGCAATCCGAAATTTGTAATCTTACAGCAGAACTCTCTCACCAACAGAACTAGCTCACGACCGCATTAAGGATCTGTTCACACATTTCCGGATTCTCGTCCTTGCTGTGTTCCGTCAGGATCGAGGAAAAAATCGGTTTCATTCGATTTGTACAAACATGTTCACTCAGGTCCGTGTCAGACGAATACGGGCTGTCAGGGTGCCTTAGCACGCTCTGAAGGACGGACGCTCTGACTGGTATCTGATTCTTATTGACGTGGACGACATTTTGTGCAAGCGCAAAATAAGTACAGAAAAGTTGATAGAACTAAAGATCTTCCTAAACCACTTTTTTTTTATTCTAAGAACAAAAATAGTTACTGGTGGCTATCTACGTGGTCTGCTACTTCTTCTTCATCTAGCACTAATGTAAACATTGCCAATTTTTCTGAGTTAAACAAGGGCCTCGAGTTGTATGCATATCAACCACCGAAACATACTACACTGATACCGATTTTCCTAATATGTGTGAACACGGCTGTCGGATAGCACGTCTTTGAAGGGGAAACTGAAACGAACTACTCGGAACTCGGATAGTCCTGACCCGGAAATGTCTGGACAGCGCTTTAGAATTTCTTAATAAATAAAAACTAAAAAGAAAAAACACATTTTAAAATATCATGTTAAATAATCAAACGCCGACCAAAATATGCTTGAAAAGCAAACGTTGTCATCGTTTGATCCGCTTTGGCTGAAAAGTAAATAATTATATTTGTATAATTTTTGCCCTACTTTCTTGCAATTGAATTCGAAAAGCTTCTTTTGCGTGATCTTTGTACGCACGACTGATTTTCTTGGAAAGCGTCATACGCACGGAGATACGATCACAGACCGGTGGAATAATGTGTGATTTTAGTCTCTTTTATAAATCTCTTTGAAGTCGTTCCGAAAATAAACTCAAACCCAACTTAACAATGGGCTTTGCCAACAGAGTTATTAGTGTTGTTAAATAATATACACAACTTATACGGAATTATACGGGTCAACCAAATTGATTTACTTTCAATGAAAGATTCTGACATTAAAGATAAGATAGATAGATACTCAAAGCGTTCTTTACTGTTAACTATGGCTCGTCGTGAAAGCCCAATCTATATATATGAAATGGTAAACTGACTGACTGGGTGATATATCAACACACAGCCCAAACCGCTGGTCCTAGAGACATGAAACTTGGAGGGTGTGTTGTTTGTGAAGAGTAAGTATCCACTAAGAAAGGATTTTTCCGAATTTTACCCCTAAAGGGGTAAAATAGGGGATGGAAGTTTATATGAAAATCCACAGTATTATGAAGTTAGGATCTTCAAATTTTGTGTTTAGGCTGACGATTGAAAATTAATTTATACGTGTCTCAGCGTTTTTGATAATCTTACCCCCAAAGGGTTAAAAAGAGGGATGAAGGTAAGTAATCGGATATTTTTCGACATCCACGCGGGCGATGCCGCGGGCAAAAGCCAGTTATATTATAATTAGGCGACTATTAATTACACTATACAGTGCATTTTAAGTGTCGCCACGGTGTGCGCTTTTGTTTAGGTAATAAATTTTGGCCAACGGCTTCGTCAACATGGTCCAAAGTCGGAAATTATCCCACAGCAATTATTTCCAATAAAGATCTTTTATCTAAATAGAAGCAGACGTTAAGAAGACATTTATGATACGCTAGCTTCTGGCTGCGACTTCGTCCGCTAAGACCGGTATAAAAAATCATACAGGTTAATTTCAGGTTATAAAATATTTGTGGGCCAATTATCAGAATTCGTTAACCGTATTTGCGAGTTTCACATTCAAATATTAGTAGGATTAATGTTTCGCTTTAATTCTCATTACATAAGTAGATAAGTAATGAATACGTTAATGGAGATGGTTCTATTTAAATCCTCGTTGTTGTGATTTTTCGATCAGAGTCAACAATGGATTGAATGATGAATGGTTTGTTCGTAGCCTGAAAGCACTGTTGAGGAAATATTTGTTTGAAGTGGTTTCAACAATTTAATCTGTGTTTATCCTTTCACATTGAATACTTCAACATCAACTGAAATATCGCTTCTTGTTTCTTAATTATTTGAATACAATTTGTTGTTAAATATTTTTTGAAATTCTATAAACACACAGCGGCAAATTCATAGGAAACTTATTCGGCATATTAACCGATATCGATGTAACGAGCTCATTATAATTAGCGCTCTTTAATTGCTCCATTTTCATATTAACGTGTGTCGGTGCCTCATACCTCAACAGTCCCGCGGTACCGGTATAAGGTCAAAATCGAGTCTATTCAATGATACTTCAGGACCATTCCTTCAGGATTCTTTTTGACCCTTCAAGACCATTAAATAGACTCTATTGGGACGTTATAATGAAACTAGTGGACTGTTTAAATAGATGTAATATCACAGTTAACAAGTAAGTACAACGTGTGAAGACCTTACAAAGAAATGCCTAGAATGGCCTGCGGATTTGAGGCGCCAACACGTGTTACACAGTAATTATATTATTTTGTCGATAGACACTCTAGCCGCCCGTTACGACTGTTGGCAGTAAAATGATTAATCATTTCATTTGTCATGCGAAAACTGTGTCAACGCGTAAATTGTTTACTGTTTAAGTTATCCATTGAATTTGGTATGATTTCCATAATATTTACAGAAACAACATTGATTAAACACACAGATCGCAATGATTACCATTAGTATACAAATATGTTTAAATACAACATTATTCGCAGTTCATTACAAAAGTACTGAGAAAGAAGTAATCAAAAAATTATGTGGGTCGTTATTAGGCCTTAAAAGGCAATGAATTCCGTAACAACATCGTAATATGAAACAACCTGTAGAGTTTGGAGGGTTGAAAAGGCCGGGTGGTGAAAGTGTAGATGGGTGGCGTAGCGCGTAACTGGGTCGCGTAGTACGTTGCTACGAGGCTACGGAGCGTAGCGGGTACGAGACTCGAACGTGTTGGGAGCTACAAGTGTCTGCGAGTCACCTTTCGCTATGAACTCCAGACAGTTTTTTCTCGAATACAATACAACTGTTGAACCGTTTTCATCACGTAGTTGGCCTGAAAATTCTTGGAAGAAAGTTTTTAAGAGAATTTTTTTTTTGCTTTGTTGCAGTATCACCTAATTGTGTCAGTGAAAAACGTTTAGTTATCTCAAAAAATGTGTTGATGTTATCCACATAATTCATTTGGAAAGTGTGGATATCATACACACTTTTCATATGAATATAAACAGAAAGAGCGCAATCTGTTTTAACTGAAAGTCAGCACATATTGTATTCAACAAATTGAAATTTTTTTCTCATTTACGTTTTAAAAGCATAACTTTGAACGATTATGTCATTAAATGATTAAACAACAAATTTAATAGGTATGGCTATTCAATTTGTTGACAGAAAACTGACCACTTTTGTTTGTATCGAAAACACGATACAAAACCCTTTATTTCAGTGGAATCGCGTTCAGTTTTACCGAGCTATATATTCGTAGAATTTAAAACATTATGAGTTTGTGTAGTAGGTGAAAGTAGGCCCGACCACTCCCCGACGGTGCCCGACTGTCGCCGACAGTCCCCGACAGTCTCCGACCCGTGAAGGCATCCTCCCATCGACCTCGGGGACATTTGAGGGTCGGCGACGACTGAGTTGAGTATCCTGTGTCTTTGTCTCCTGTTGATCTTGCGTTCTGTGGAACGGTATAATAACAAGCTAACACGTGTGCTGCGGGAACACGGCTTAGACACACAGCCAGGCCTTGAGGTAGTTGTAAAAATAGTAGACTTACCGCATAACCAAAACTCATTTTATTTTTATCATGTTTTTTTAAATCGCGTATTTTAAATTAAGATTTTTATATCCTTTAGTCGGATCTTCGTAATCATCCTAATCCGTTAAGAAATGCCAAAGGCATGGTCGTGTTTATACATATTAGGCATGATCTTTATTTATAAAATGATAGATAACCTTCCACTTCTTTGTGTGTCGATGACTCAAATGATAACCGACTCGTAAGTCGCCACCAGCACGGCTCTATCGTTGCCTTCGATAACCTGAAGTAATTATCATGATCTAAAACTTTCCTGCAGATTAAGAAATCATGCCAAAAAATTAGTCTGTAATTACAAAACCGCTTTTGTTCAAGTCATTTATTAATAACATCATCATCTGCCTAGCCTTTTCCCAACTATGCTGGGGTCGCCTTCCAGTCTTACCGGATGCAGCTGAATACCAATATTTTAACTGACCTCCACAACCCAGTTAGTACTGTGTAATACGATACCTCTTAGTAAGACTGGTAGTCAATTATTAATTAGTTATTAATAGTAATCACGTATAACACCAGTACTCGACAAGACATCAAAAATACATCGTTTCATAAATTACGTATTCCAGATTAGGTTTCTGTTTTGTCTACATTACAGTTGAAAGCGTTTGTTTAACAACATAAATGTGTACTTGAATCTCAGCGGAGCTAAGAATGAAATAACTATTAAGAGATGAGATAGCTGGTTATTACCGCGCGTGTGTGGCGCGGTAACGGTGGACGTAACTCCACGTCCACGACCTTAGGCGATGCGACTTGCGACGCGATTTGCGTCAAACAAAACGCGCGGGTGTCGCTCCGGTGACGGTTCGGTTAAAAAAAAATGTTTCCCAAAGAGAACATACATAGTGCTCTTAAATATGAGTAACTTATAGTCTGTTTTTTTTTTATCTCTGAGACTAAATTGACACATGCAAATGTCCAACTTACAAATAATGTTGCCAGCTCTTTTGTGCAGTGTTGTACCGGTTGATACCGGTTTCTTGAATCGTAACTTTTTATATTTTTTAAACGATGGAAAAAAATTGACAGAAGTCATCAGTGTTATTCCCGTACACGGTAAACGGCTATATAACGGGTGTAAATAGAACCTTAACGAAGCCGAAAGGCACTTGTTCTCCCTGTCTTTGCAATATTTTTTTGTTCTAGACCATACCTGGAAACCTTCTCGTTACGGAATTATTGGGGGTCTAAGTTCCAACTTTTTCACAAGTTTTTTTAAAGTACATGTTTTTAATGGAAGGTTTTTACTTTAAACACCTCCACGACCTCCGTACTATTCAATCCATGCATCAGCACAATGCTTTGAGTGCGTTCCATCGAGTCCTACCGTAAAATGTGATTTTTCACCCCATATAAAAGTCGTTTCCCAGCAATAACTTTTGCGTAAAGTTACTTAGTTTGATGTACAGAATGCTTGGTTGACGGCTTCGTGAAGGGTCTGTTTACACCCTGTATGTTATGGTCAAAGTTTGGGCAAGATACTGAACGCAATGTTTTAACAAACAGATACCAACTCCCTGATGTAACTTAACATATGATGAGTTAACTTGAGCGTAATTTAACAGAGGTTAAATTACAGGAATAAATTAATCAGACTGCCTCGTTAGTTGAGTGGTAGCAAGCGCATGTTTGTCAAGGGTCCGTTTACACACTTTATAAACAGTTTTCTTTTCCAAAACAGCAGGACTTTTAAAAAATACGGCAACTATTGGAACTTTACACCATACAAACAACTACAATTTTAAAAATAATTATGATAAGTTAGTGTGTGATTTTGAATACGTCAACCCTAAATTTAACAGGAACAACACTGGACGCCATTTTGTTTACCTTAATCGTACTTCAACTTCTGAAGTGTCCGAATGCGTCCGCTGTGTCTATTTTAGTTGAGTTTGTTTCTGTTACTTTGTTATTTTTTCGTGTTAAGTTTTGTGGTTTTGTTACGATTTTGTTATCGCTGAAAAAAATATGATGGACGCTCAGCCTTCTACTTCGTCGTGTAGGCCTGATGAAGAAAGTTTTACCCTAGAAAAAAACGTAAGCTCATATCGTTTAGCCAAACGGAAAAAGATATGACCGTGAACGTACGTACTGAAAAGAAAACCGAATCACCAACCGACACGCCGAAAAAAAAAGAATGTGTTTTAAAAACTACCGAAATCCTGAACAAATCCAGAGCTTTAGCTACTACATATTTTTTCAGGGTAACTTATTACAAAAAACAAAACGATACTACTTGATTTAACTAATAACGTCAATTTACGGTAGTGGCACATCACTATTTTAGAATTGCAATAATCTAGCAATCCACTTAATGTCAGAGATAAAAAAAAACAGACTAAAATATCTTACAGTAATAAACATAGTTGTCGTTTGATCTATCGAGTACATACGTACAGTGGGAAGTGATGTACTATTGTTGGTTGGTTAAATACAACTTGAACCTAATTTTAAAGATGTTCATTGATGGAGAATCTCTTATTTATTTCGATAACTTATTATAAAGCTGCGCTCCCTCAAACTGAATGGAACTTCTTCTTCCGTAACAGTTACTTGTGACATACTCTAAGCACCTATACACCTCTTTGTTTCTGGCCAGTGGCTATCACAAGATGCATGTTGCTCGAGCGCGGAGGTCGTGGACAAGCAGTTAGTCTCTTAGAATTAATGGAAAAACGTCGGTGATGCAATAAAGGCGTTGTTACACGTGCCAACGTGACTTTGGCGGTTTGACGAGGCACCTGAGATAACTCGTTAATGAGCACTAGTTCCCCTGACTTTCCTTTTAAGGGCTTAACGCCCCTTAACTGGGACCGTTCAATGATTTTTATCCGTCAAGCGAAACCTTTTGATACCGAGTAAAACCCCAAGCTCTTTATTGTTCCTTTATGACGCCGTTTACGACTTTCAAGTGTATTTTTGTTTTGTTTCTGAGTGCACAATAGAGGCCATAACTTGTTATTATAATAGAAACGTTTGATTGAAAACGATAAGTTCATATAACAATACCGTTTGAAGAGCTTTTCGATTCTTTGCTTTATTTCGTTTCAAGGGCGTAGCCATATTGGAAGAAAATAAAATGTTCGACGATATCATAATACATAATACGTTTTTAATCTTTCGATTTCTGAGTAGGCTTTGATGAGTTGGGCTACACGATTAAAGCGACACACAAGTATGCTTACTGAATAGTTCCACTCCAACCTACACAGGTTCGAGTGGAACTATTCAGTATCATTAGCGATTAGCGTCTGAGATGGTCTGGAGTACATACTCAAGACCACCTCAAACGCTAACCTGCTCGTTCCTCGCATGATGTGACTGAAACAATGTATGTAGGTACTTTATTAAAGACTGTGACCTCTTAGTTGGTTTTCCGTTTCTTTTCAGAGTATATAGATAGAACACACCGACCATTTAGTTTAAATAAATTATTTTTGACATGTAAAAGTCTATACAAAACCAATTAAGAAAAACAAAAATATAACATCATGTTTATCACTATCATAACATTATGAAAACAGGATTGGTTACTTGCTAGGCGCGGTTTATTATGAAAAATAAAAGTAGCAATTAAAAAATATTCGTTCGTTTATCGTTCAACTGCCGTGATGACCCAGTTCGCTTCTCGTGGCTGTGAAACAAAGTATATTAAACACCTGAAAAACAATTCATTATACAAATTGACAACCCGGTGAACTCCCGGGATAACTCAACGGTAAAAAAATCCTTTAATTTTTTATAAATATTTATTTATGAGTATGTCGTGATTTTACTTATCGAAAAAATATCTTATTTTGTGATATGGTTGATGTTAAAGTAATCATCATTCTCTTGCCTTTATCCCAATTCATTTGGGGTCGGCGCAGCATGTCTTCTTCTTCCATACTTCTCTATTACTCGTCATCTCGCCAGACACCTCCTTTCTTGCCATATCATTCTTTACACAGTCCATCCATCGTTTCTTTGGTCTTCCTCTACTCATATACCCATCCACATTCACACTTAAAACTTTCCTCACAACATTTTCCTCATTCCTCCGCATCACATGCCCATACCACGACAACCGATTACCACACAACTTTTCAGTCACCGGCGCCACTTTCAAACTTCCTCTTATATACTCATTTCTTATTTTATCCATTCGCGTAACACCACACATCCCCCTTAGCATTCTCATCTCCGCCACATGCAAATGCCTTTCATTCATCCCTTTTGTGGCCCAACATTCTGATCCATACAAGACAGCAGGTCTAACCATTGTTTTATAAAACTTCCCCTTAAGTTTAAGGGGAATGCGGGAGTCGCAGATTGTTCCCGTGACCTGCCGCCATTTCATCCATCCCGTGTTAATTCTGTGCTTTACACTACGATCTATTTCGCCATCGCTTTGCACGAGTGAACCGAGATACCGAAAGTCGGAGCAGACAGGAAGAAACGCGCCATTAAGCGCTATGGCTTCAGAACTAGAGAGACCGCCGAAATCGCAGAACATGTATTCCGTTTTAGTTCTGCTGATTTTCAAGCCAACATTCTCCAGCTTCTGTTGCCATTTCTCCAATCTGCTCTGGATCTCAGATCCATCTTCACCGACAAGAACAATGTCGTCGGCAAACAGCATGCACCAGGGTGCCTCTTCCTGTATGTCCGACGTCAAAGCGTCCATAATCAACAGGAAGAGGTAAGGACTTAAAGCCGACCCTTGATGCAAGCCTACAGCCACATTGAACTCATCGGTGTTGCCAGCAGCTGACCGGACGTAGGTACAAGATTGACTGTACATAGCACGAATTAACTCTACATACTTCCCAGGTATACCTTTCTCTTTCAAGGCCCACCACAACACATCCCGAGGTACCCTATCATACGCTTTCTCCAGATCAATGAACACCATGTGCAAGTTTTTGTGTGCACGTCTATACTTCTCGCACAATTGGCGGAGTGCAAAAGTGGCGTCCATTGTTCCTCGACCTGGCATAAACCCAAACTGATTTTGGGTAATCTCACTCTCCTCTCGCAATCTTTTCTCTATCACTTTCTCCCATACTTTCATACTATGTGACATGAGCTTTATCCCCCGATAGTTGTTGCAGTCTTGCACATCACCTTTATTCTTGAAGATGGGCACTAGCGAACTATTGCACCATTCTTGTGGGATCGCTCCTTCATACAACAACTTATTGAAGAATAAAGTCAGCCACATACATCCGTCTTCTTTTAAACACTCCATACTTCTACTGGTATTTCATCAGGGCCCATGGCCTTTCCATTTTTCATACTTTGAACTGCCTTCCTCACTTCATCCATGCTAATTTCCCTCACCAAACACATATTTACTTGTACCTCGTTAAGCACACCGCTCCATTCATTCTCTTCATTCATTAGCTTTTCAAAATAACCCTTCCATCTCCTTTTTATTTCATCATCTTTAGATAAAACCTTGCCAGCGCCGTCTTTCATACACTTTATATGATTCATATCTCTCGTTCTCCTTTCTCTCGCTTTTGTAATCCGGTAGAGCTCCTTCTGGTCTCTAGAACCGTCCAGTGAGTCATATAACTTCTCCTGTGCCTAGCCCTGGAAACTGCTACCGCCTTTTTTGCCTTTCTCTTCCATTCTTTATAGATCCTCTTCTTTTCTTCTTTCAAACTGTCGTTCTCGTTTGCTACAGCCTGCCATTCTTTAAACGCAACCTTTTTTTATTTCAGACTCTTTTTCACCTCTTCATTCCACCACCATGTATCCTTATCTATCATACCTTTCCCTTTGGATTCGCCAAAAACATCTTTTGCTATTCTCCTTATACAATCTGCCATCTCTTTCCAACATTCATTCACAGATTTTCCTTCCATATCCTTCATTTCAATCATCTTATCTACTACTTGACTCTTAAACATACTTCTACATTCTTCATTTTCAATCATACGCCATCTGGTTTTGGGTGGGGGCCGTTCTTTGTTTCTACTGGCCGAGACACTGACTTTGACCTCCATTATGACCAATCTGTGTTGGGAGACTAAGTCTTCGCCTGGCAGCACTTTACAGTTTTTGACGTATTTAAGACGCTTGACCAGGAAAAAGTCTGTTTGCGTCGCGTGATGGCCACTTTTATACGTAATGAGATGTTCGTCTCTTTTTTTAAACCACGTATTTGTTATTGCCAGGTCGAAGGCAGACGCAGCTTGAAGTAGTGCCTCGCCGTCATTGTTACGGTCTCCATACCCCCAGCCGCCATGCACTCTCTCATACCCATCCTTCATTCTTCCTACATGCCCGTTGAAATCACCCCCCACATACACTTCTTCACTCTCTTGCACATCCAACATCACTCGATCAAAGTGTTCCCAGAACTTCTCTTTTACGCTGTCCTCACTTCCTGACTGGGGTGCATACACACTAACTATATTTAGCACCAAACTATCCAGAATTACTTTTACAGCTATCACTCTATCGCTCACTCTTTTAACATCCACCTTCTTCTCCTTCTTCATCCACATTCTTTCAACTCCCCATCTAAAACTATTCCCACACCATTTCGCTTGCCATCACTGCCACAATAATAAAACTTATATCCTTTTCCAATTTCTCTTGCCTTCTCACCCTTCCACTTAGTCTCTTGCAGACACGCTATTTTTATCCGTCGCCTTTTTAGAACATCTGCTAACTCTCTTCCTCTTCCAGTCATCGTACCGACATTCCAGCTTGCACACCTCATTCTTACATCTCTTACTTTCCGAGCTTGCGTCTTACGTCGCACCCGCCCGTTCTGGTGCGACAACCCTTGTCCACTTTCCGGAGGGGCCGGGTGCTGCCCCTGCGCGTCGCCTGCGGGGTACGCCCTAGCCCTAACGTTGCTTCCATTTATACTTATAAACATACTGCTTGGGTTTTGGCAGAGATTTTATGACCGGCCGCCTGCCTGACGTCAACCCTCCTTGGGAATTCTGTTGTGCATATCTTTATAAATTATTGTAAATATGCTATGTTTTCCATTAGATGTTAAAGTAAATCACTATACAACATGCCAGTGATGTGTTATTTAAATATAAAATTTTAAAATATATAATATATAATAATTAACGGTTACAAGTCAATGGTGTGTTTGTTGGTTGCATGGTACATTGCCTATAGAATTAAGTCCACTTGAGTGGTTTAAGTATTAAATAAATCATCATCATTATCCTGTCCTTATCTCAATTTATTTGGTGTCGGCGCAGCATGTCTTAATCTTCCATACTTCTCTATTACTCGTCATGTCATCAGACGTATATAAATATTAAATAAAAAATACAGTAAATCAAAAAGTTGAATTGCGTTAAACATGGCTACGTAAATATTAAAATATCTTAGCAGTAATACCTTTTGCACTTTCATTGTAAAATTACATAGAAGTGACCTAAAAAGCGAATTACTGAATTCATACTTAGTCAACTCGAACCTCGTTTTCATTTACCGACTCTCGCGCATGCAGGGAAACGACCAATAAAAATAATGACATAATATCAACAGGTGTGCATCGAGCTGCCCTAGGTATGTGTAAAAAGCTCGAACATTAGTTAACCCCACTAGCTTGCTATAAAATAACTGTGAAGAAACAGTACCTACTAAACTGAAAAAGTGAAGAAATAAATGTACGGACGTTAATGGGATCGTTCGCATTGTGCAATAGATTTTTATCTCGTCACAAAAACTATTCCCGAGTACAAAGCTTATACAAAGAGGTCCCTTTTCGCATGCCTAACAGAAATCGTCCAAATGCCGTAGTTGTTTCGTATCTAATAAAAATGAGCCTTTGCTTATCTCGAGGGAAAGTTGAGTGACTGTCTACTCGAAATGGTCACGCGGTGATCTGCCAACGAATTGGATTCTTATTACGTTGTTTCAAGGTTGATTTTACCTTGATCCAGCAGTTATAAAGGTTCAATGTTGAGTATAGGTGTTTCATTGACCGCGTCGCTCCAATGAGCGTCAAGGAATTTCGTGAGTTACCTTTATTGGTTTTGAATTAAGTATTTTCGCTTTGTTAGTATTTTGGAAGCGGATATTAGCTTTTATGTACGAACATATTGACAAGTGATTTTTATATATTAAGATTAAACTAACAAACCCACAGAACAATAAAAATGTGATTTAATTATACGTAACTCACATTTCTATACGTACCTACCTATCTCATCTCCTTAAAACATGTTTAGTTTACACACAGTACTTTGGTCATCTTTTCTCTCACCATCGACCTTAAAAGAAACAACATTGACCTATTTCTCAAGCCAAATTACATACGTTTTGATCCCCGAAATGAAAAGTCAAGTCCGTATAATTGAGAACAGTAACATCCTAATAAAAAACGTAAAAATCCTAAAAATCCTAAAATTTCTAATTTGTGTATCATGGATGAGCTTTCAAGAGATACCTCTTGAAAGCTCATCCATGATACTCAAATTAGAAATTTTAGTCGCTATAATTTAAATGAGAGAATTTAAAACTAATTGAGAAAGTGATTAATTCCTCGCGATGATAAGCAAATTGATGACTGTATTAATAAATTTTTAATATTTCTGTACGCAAACCCTGCTTAGGGAACTACAGCTGTTTTGACATGGAAAGACAAATTCTAGTACGAGCAGGGTTTGAACCTGCGACCTTCCGATTCAGTACACCGGACGGCTGTAGTTCCCTACGCAGGGTTTGTGTATAAAAATATTAAAAATTAGTTTGGTATGGCGACTTCTATACAACATTGATTTGGCTGTAATGTCAACGTGTTGGTTTAAGTTAGTTCGATACTTTCTTAAATAGATGGCGCTAACGTCACCGTAAGACGTTATTAATAGAACGAAAATTTCGAGAGTTGTGAGCAGGGTGCGATTGTCTAATTGGTGAAGACGTCCGGTGTACTGAATCGGAAGGTCGCAGGTTCAAACCCTGCTCGCACTAGAAATTTTCTTTCCATTTCAAAACAGCTGTAGTTCCCTACGCAGGGTTTGCGTATAAAAACATTAAAAATTAGTTTGGTATGGCGACTTCTATACAACATTGATTTGGCTGTAATGTCAACGTGTTGGTTTAAGTTAGTTCGATACTTTCTTAAATAGATGGCGCTAACGTCACCGTAAGACGTTATTAATGGAACGAAAATTTCGAGAGTTGTGAGCAGGGTGCGATTGTCTAATTGGTGAAGACTTCCGGTGTACTGAATCGGAAGGCCGCAGGTTCAAACCCTGCTCGCACTAGAATTTTTCTTTCCATGTCAAAACAGCTGTATTAATAAAGTTAGAAATCTAGATGATTTAGAAATTATTTGGACTGAAAGCTATATTTTGGATGAAAACTTCCGTCGGCTTTAATACGCATCCAAATCGGTTCACTCATTTAAGAGCTACGGTGCCAGAGACAGACAGACACACACACACACACATTGCGGTCAAACTTATACCACTCCTCTTTTTGTGAATTATAATAATAGAATTATTCTGTTAAGATACTATGTACTCTGGCTCAGCGTAATTCAAAGGCACATTTAATGACTTACAATATGAGGGTTACTAACATCTTGTCCGACCTAGGAATCAAACGCTGGACCTCATTCTCAGCAGTCAGTCGATTTTCCATTGACATTGACTTAAACCTCCAACCAACAGTACAAAAACTGTTTATACGTATAGGGCTGGTACGTCTTTGAAAGTAACAGGAACGTGCCGTTATAAAATCTAATCACACCAGAGTGGTGAAATAGTCCAATACAATAGATTTTTATGACCCTCACACACTTTCAAAGTGCTCGTAACTGTAAACGAGAGTGAATTTTCACTGCATTGATGTTATTTTAAGTTAAGTGCCTTCGCATGACGTTTATTGGGTGATTTTCAGCCGGCCGGCTCGGCAACGGTAACGTCACGGCGACGGTACGGAAAACGGTTTTTTATATGAACCATCGTGGCCGAAAGCAAAGAAGCATAAAAAACTCAATTAATCTCTGGAAAGCATAAAAGCTCATAAATATACGGTTTAGGCAGGGGTGCACCGTAAGACCCCCATATTTCTCCAGTGATATTTAAGTCCCTTGGAAGACCCCTCTTATTGCCGAGCCTGTATTGGCATCACAAATCCAGACACCGTGGCTCGTGCTTATTAAATTCTGGTGGAAAATCCCAATAACACGATCTTGAGTTGAACCCAAAACCTCATGCTCCGTAGTAGCGTAAAATACCGTATATATAACGCCACGTTGGGGGTCAGTCGCCTCAAGGAGAGCCAGTACTCGTCAAGCTGGTCTAAGTTGGCGGTAGTCTATAAGTAAACGAGTGTAAGGGCGGTAAATGCAGAGCAAAAATGCAGCAGAAGCCTAACAGTTATAATCATGCCTTCATCTTAGCTATACCGATGTTATGTCCCTGCCATAACCGTGACAGCGCGGCAACTCTTAATCTCCTAAATCTTTTTCTTTACAAGAAAGTGAAAAAAATACGGAACGAACCTAAGCTGTAAAAGGTACAAACTTTAAATGATTTCAGAGGATTGACACAAAGTGAAATTCATTCGTGATAATGAGGACGGAAAAATGAAAAATAAAAAGAACTAATACAAAATACAGGAAAGCTTATGTAAAAAGAGTGCTGTGAAAATACGAAAGCTTTAAGACCCACTAATTGACCATAAGCCCTCTAACGACCGGGACGTGAGAGGGAAAGAACCTCACGTCCCAGTCGCCGCGGGAGACGCCCAGGGCGTCGGGGGTCACGTGGTGGCTCCCGGCCACCGTAGGCGCGGGCCTGTGGACGGCGAGTTATGGGCTAGCTCGCCGTTGGGCCGTCTTATAACCACAGGCCGTGTTGACGGCGCGTTCGTGTTCCACGCGCGCCTCAAAGAGATGTCAGCAACCGAGTAGAGGTCCGCATGGGCCGATGCCTGCTAGAGCTGCGGGACTGTTCGAAAGAGATACCGTGGCCCTGGAACACAAAGGGCAAAGAAGGAACATGGATGGGTTTTAGTCAGTACAAGTCTGACACTCCCTTCCGCTCCGCCCAGAGGGAAGGAAGGGGAGGGAAGAGTCATTTGATGATTTCCCATCCAAAAAAAAAACAAAAACCCTCTAACGACTCAAAATTTACTGAGTGTCAAAACATTCAAAATAAGCAACTATACAACATAAAAAGCACACGATAGAGAGTAGAGTTTATTTAGTTTTCTGCTACCGCAACAGTCCAAATAACTCCACGTATTTCATTATGAACAAAGCGTTTTATACAAAATTCAAACAAGCCTGCCATTGTCAAAAAATTAAAGACCTTACAGTCCGACAAAATGTTGCGAAGCGTTTCAAAACGTCACTCGTCCGCACTGTACAGCAGCACAAACGTATTTGCTTAGTTTCTAAATTGTAAAGTACAATGTTGTAGGGATGTAGTTAGCTGCCTAATTGCTGTAAGTACCTCACAATTTGCGGAGTAAGCAAGCTTTGTATTTTGCTACGCGGAAGTGTTTGCGGACCGGCGATCTGTGTTGGAGTTTCCATGACGCTGGCGCGCATTTAGATAATCAGTAAGTGCCACAACTCACTCGGGACACAGTGGCGGCAGGGCTTATGAATTTATAAAGTTCTTTTCAAAACATTTTTGTAACTATGATGAAGTTAGCTTCCAGTATTGCTGAATACAGCTCAGTATTCATGTATCACGTAACGTGACTGCCAACCTGTCCTTTATTTGCTACTTTTATTCTGTATCACTGGTTATTCATTTATTATGATTGTAAATACTTCACGCGTATCTAAGAGGAGCGCAGAGCAAAGGAATTTCCAACGACACTGAATTGTCTTTGTCATACGAACGTCAACGCAGTAATTAAACGACTTCTCGACCTTCTAGACCGCGCTCGCATATTCTCATTTGTAGAGAATTGTTTTTCACTCAACCAGCGACTTGCTCCAACTCTGTACGGTTTCCAGCTAAAATAAAATAAAAATACTTTTATTTCTTACATTAGCATTTTTTACTTTAGCATTTCATTTTTATGGTGATTAGTTTTATATTTGCTTATTCTAGTGTTACTTTTTATTATTATTTATTATTTTTCAATTTGTTTTATTTATTTCTATACAAATTAATTACATGTTTAAATATTCCTAAGAAAAAAACAATATAAAAAAACATTTAAAAATATAAAAAATTGTAACCCAACGGTATCGGGAACAGGGTCCAAGCTACCTGCGGTCAGGGCTCCAGAGAGAGGAACCTCCTAACAATACGAGCCGTGTCCAGGAGTACCGCTTTCTGAATCAAGCCCTTGATCCAGCTGCCTAACAAGAGCTTCCTCAGGTATTTATTTTTCATTATTATTACCAAAAACCGCGTCTTCACAGGTGAAGGTCTCTTCCAAAGTTAGCCAATTGACTTGGTCTTGGGCTACTTCTGTCCAATGTGGACCGGCGATATTCTTAATTTCATCGCTCCATCTTCACATGGGCCTTCCTTTGCCACTTTTGCCGCGCGGGCCCTTCCTTGACGTCACTCTTCTGGTCCAACTTTAATCTGGACGGCGAGCTACATGGCCGGTCCACTTCTATTTCATTTTTTTCGCATATTGTAGAGCATCTGTGGACTTTGTTAGTTTTCTTATTTTTGTATGCCTCATTTTTTGGATTTTTCTTAAAATAAGCTTGCACCGCTCCATCCCTCGTTGGCAGGTTGTAATTTTTTCCTCAATGTTGTTCGTAAAATTCCATGTTTGACAGCCGTATATCAGACATGGTAGTAAGCATATCATGACTTTGATTTTTAAGGATATAATCAGGCACTCTTGAATATTTCTCGCAGTTTCCAGTATTTGTTCCAGGTGCTGTGTGTCCGCCTTTTGATTTCCTTCTCATTGTTTTTCTTATTAAAACTTATTTGTTTGCCTAAGTATACATAATTATATATTAGGGGTATATATTCAGAG
Organism: Noctua janthina; assembly: GCA_963576755.1. Classification (NCBI taxonomy): domain Eukaryota; kingdom Metazoa; phylum Arthropoda; class Insecta; order Lepidoptera; family Noctuidae; genus Noctua; species Noctua janthina. The sequence continues at coordinate 11,917,560 of OY755050.1, read as the reverse complement.
GTTCCCCCGCGGTTACCAGTTTCTCTGTGCTGTTAGTCATCACCATGGTTTTTGCTAGGTTCATTTCATGGCCCATTTTTATACTTGCTCTATGTAGAGATCCAACCATAAGTTGCGCACAAGTTTCTGCTATTATTACTATATCGTCTGCGAAACGGAGGTGGTTTAGATATTTTTTATGTTTACACTGTTTTTCTTCCAGTCCAGTTCCCAAAAGATCGATTCTAGTACTGCTATGAATAGTTTCGGAAATAAGGGGTGGGGATCCCTTATCTCCGAAACTAGTTTCCCATCAAAAGAGGCGTCAGACAAGGGGTTGTCTGACGCCTCTTTTGATGGGAAACTTGTTGATGTTTGATTCAGCCTAATGTAATGGTATCTCGGCTGTTTGTAATATATAATTGAACAGTTTTGCTAAAGGTAAAGCTAGTATTGTTTTGCCAGTCTTTAGGGCTTCGTTGTGTACATAATCTGACCCTGGGCTCTTGTCACTTTTCAACCTGGTTATTGCCCCTAGTATCTCTAATTCAGTTATTTCACTTACTTCGCTTGTTTCCCCAGAGCTTTCCGATGTATAATTTTTCATGGAGGGCTTTTCTCTGTATGGGTTAATGTAGAAACTAGTAGCTACTTCTATGATCTCTCTGCGATTGTGTTTGGTTTTTCCATAGTTTCCATCCGTAGTTTATTTGGTGTTAGTTCTTTATAAGTTTTTTTGGTAGTTCCTGACTGCTTCAGATGTTTTGTAATTATATTTTGCCTGTGTTTTGCATAGTCGTTTTTTATGTACTTGCTAATAAGTTTGTACAGAGTTTGTGCTTTTGTTTATTTCGTCTTTAAGTTGCACTGTGCGTGGTGATAATATTCCATAGGCTTTGGGATCGGTGCTGGTTGAATAGGCTTCTCGTAGGCTTAGAGAAATTGTGTTAATTAACTTCTTCTAGTATGTTTGTACGCCTTATATTCTTGTCAGCTCGGTAATTTTGCCATGTTGAGGGCAAGCCCCTCTCTGAACTTCTGTTTCTTTTTCGTTCTTTAAAGACGCCATTGCATTGTTTTTTATAATTGGCTTTACTTTTCCTTATGTTCATATAGTGATATTCCAAAGTAAAACATAAATGTATTTTAATCTTATGAAATTACAACAAATTCTCTACAATTCTCAATTCTTCAATTCTCTCTAGTTGATGACAACTGCATCAAAATATATTATTTACTTTATCCGTACAAAGCGTAAATACAGACAGTCGAGAAAAATAGCTTTTTTTAACACTAAGTGTTTTAGATATGACTGTCGTAAAAACAGATCAGTGTTCCTCTTTGGTCTGCGCTGAGCAGTTCTACTGCTCTCTCCGCTTCCGCGGCTTTTAATTATCCAGAGCGAGTCGCTACAATTCAATTAGCATTGTTGTATTGTGTGGTCGCAAGTAATTAACATGACAAATTGAACCGTTTGATCTGTAAGGACCAGCCATGCTTTGATCGAGCCACTTTCTAAGGCAAGCTCAGCTTAGCCTCACAAAAGGTTTAACAATGCGAGTCCAGTGTTTCAGTAATATAACATTGAAAATAATTAGTTACTAAATCTTTAATAGAATCATTTCTTAAATAAAATTATCAGATTTTTGCTAACGTTTAACGGATGGATGCTTAATAAATTATTTTGGTATTCATTCATAATATTGTTCGATAAGGTATTTTGTGAAAATAGAATCTTTCGTTAGCAAATATTTGAATAGGTACATTGAAATATTAGTTATTACAAGCTTTTTAGGATGATGCTCGTATATTTACTTTTCTTTTGGTAATTATTTTAGTAGTAAAAAATAGTCCTTTGTAGTCTGAACATCGGAAAAATATTGGGCTCTAAAATTATTATTATGCGAACGAATTTATAAGAAATTTAGAAGAAAGGTAGACAACCCGTGGGCGCCAATCATACACGCTCATTAACAGCCGAGTTTAAGCTCTTTATTATTTTCTTTTACAAACAAAAAACATACAATGGAAAAGTATGTCGGAGACGTGTGCCCAGCAACGGAAGAAGGTCAGTTTATAAAAAAAAAAATGAAAAACTAAAAAAACCCGATTGAAAACACTGAAGTGAAAAAACAAGCACGTTTTAAATGCGTAGTAATTAAGCGCACAATGTACTAAAATATTACCATACATTCATCATAAATACTGTTTGCGCACCAGAATTTGCACATCCAAATTAATTAAACTTAACAGCTATTTAATGTGTTACGAACAATTGTATTATGAATGAACATCTTATATATCAATGCAACAATAAAACTATTAAACTTCGTTTAGTAGTACTCATTATACATAAAAAATATATATGATATTTATAAAATATTTTTGTAAAAAAACTTTTTAAGCCCTACATTTTCTAACTCGACGGGTTTCGAAGAAAAATCAAATCGATCTCCACAATATCGCGCCCAAAATCCGTAATTTTTCTTTTTTTTTCATGTAGCCATTGACACTCGCGCCATCTAGATAAATCTAACAAAGTTTAACTTATCCAAATCGGTTCACCCGTTTAGGAGTTACTAGGTCACAATGGAACGGACATACATACACATCGCATACATAGGTACATGCGTGCAAAAACATTACCCTCTTTCTGGGTCAGTCTGGTAAAAAGCGAACCACGCATTCATAAAAAGGCTGAAAATTAGTTAGTAGTTAATAGCTGGAGTTAGATATGACTAAAATGAAGAAGAACGAATCAAGCATCTTACCAAACATCTATCCTATATAAGTGAGTAAATGAGTATAAAATACGAATTAGTATTTTATTCTCACTTACTGACTTATAGCTGATGGTAAGACTAAATCTCTCAATAGCGGAACGGATTTGGATAAAAGGCATACAGGTAGCATGACCTAGATTGATGCAGGTCACAGAAAACTTACAACCAAGTTGAAATGATTGTACGTTCCCCGAGTGTAATTTGCGACATTTACGTAAGCGAAGCCGGCAAAAGCTAGTAGTAACTGAGTCTAGCTTTCATTTTAATATTACTTTAGTTTGTTAGAGGTTTTAAGAACACTACTAATGAATATCATATATATCTTATATTTTTAATATTTATTTGTACCCTATCACAATGTTTTCTTATTTAACCCAAAGGTTGACTGGTAGAGAATGCCTTGTGGCATTAAGTCCGCCTATGTACCACTATTGTACATGAAGTTTAAATAAATAAATAAATAATATCTACATAAGCGATAAAAAATAACTATCACAAACAAACAATAGGTCGTCCATTGAGAATATGCGTGTGAGTCCCCTGAAACCTTAACAGTAGGTATGCCCAAGTTCCAATTTCTACGTGCCGTATAGAGCTCGAGGAAAATGCTGTGACAGACGGACATAGAATAAGTGAGGAAAAATTTAGTTTTTCCTGACCTTAAAAAAAGAAAGATGACAAACAAAAAACTGTTTTTCACAGCAAAAAGTTCTTGTGAACAGTCTACGAGAGGTCTAACTAACTCCCTCGTTCCAGGAAAAAGCTGTGAGCTAGACTAACACGAGACGCTTTATTCTCGCTTGTAACTCAATAACTGGTTGAACATGTGAATGTAGTCACCCACAAGACTACACTACTGAGGTTCTGAGAAGTGTGCGCTGTTTTCCAAGAGTATCTGATCATCTAAGTAGGTCGTAGGTCACACGTACAAAAATCTCATACAAATTGTAAAGGACGCGCACAAACTGTTTTTGTATAGAAAACAACTAAAAACATTCGCCCTTGATACTCATTGCGTCAAACAATGTCGAAGCCTGCAATGCACAAAGGTGACGTATAGATTGACATTTGAAACGATCGGCTTTTTCTACGGGCCGTTACTAAGGCATTTGTCCTTAAATTTGACAGGGTGTCGCTGCGCTGCACAGGTTGTAACGTGGTTTAAATACGTCGCTTCCACACGCTTTGATGTGAACATAGCTTAATCGCCTGGCCACGAACTACACGCAGCAAGCGACCCGCGTGTTGCAACTGTGGATAAAACAAATGTAAGAATTTGTTTAGAATAGGCCAATAATGTGACGTGACGCGACGCACGACGCAACGTTTCTCAGGCAAAGGAAACAAATAAATCACGCGCTTGCCGCTTGATGCAAGCCGTGTTACCTGAGGTCGTGACCGGAGCATACAGATTCGTATGCAGCACTTTATGTTTAAAGTTACTTAAATGAATTAAGTAAAAGGTGTTATTGTTCCAAGTTTGGGAGCCAACTAAATGAATTACTGGTTCGTACTTTTGTCTGCGTCTCTGTTGAGTAAACTTGGTACATTATGAAAAGATGTAACTATACCAGCCGGCCTTTTAGTGTTACCTGCTACCTACCTGCTACCTACCTGGTACCTACCTGCTACCTACCTGCTACCTACCTGCTACCTACCTGCTACCTATCTGCTACCTACCTGATACCTACCTGCAAGCTGTGGGAAAATCGCTGTCCCTCTCCCACTCACTACATCCACCAAGTGAGCATCTTTCTGCAGGATCTAACATCCCGTGGTCCACCTGGAAGTCCTTGAACCGTCTTCGGACTCAAGTAGGAAGATGTAACTTCAACCTCGTTAAGTGGGGCTACCGCAATGAAACAGCAGCGGGGTGTGGTTGTGGAGCTGTATCACAAACTATGGTCCATATCCTATCCTGTCCTCTAAGCCCAAATATGTGACCAAAGTGACCTCTGCGCTGCCACCGACGACGAGGTGGAAGTGGCGAAGTTCTGGGCTAATAAAATATAAAAATTCTCGTGCCAGCGACACGAAGATGAAGAAGAAGATAAAAATGTGTTCAATTGGAAACTTGTTTTGAGTCCTCGTTCGTGATTCTACGAGGTTCTGTTCAGTAGCGTTAATCATACTATAATATCATTGCTAAGATATCACCTTAGGGAAGAGTGAGGTAGCCCCGACAAAAGTACTATTTGTAACTTATTGGGGCTGCCTCAGTTTATGTATGACACAATGTTTTGAGATAAAATGACTATTTTTTGTATTTTTAAAGGTTTTCTTAGAAACTTGCGGATACTTAACTTTTAAAATAGCAAGACACAAAAATAAAAAACAAACAATAAAATAACAATAAACATCTTAATCATCTCTTTATAAAGATGTTTATTGTACTTCGAAGCAAGGAATACGAAGCTCCTTATAGGAAAGACACTTGACATTGAAAGCTTATTATTCTTTAAGAATATAATTTGATAAATTTTGCCCTCGGCTCCTCCCGAGTAATAGTTGGAAAATATCAACGAATCGGAATCAAATGTAGTACCTGGGCGGGGTGAAAAATAATATTCTCATGAAAATGCCAAACTCAATAAATAGTTCAGTGCAAGTTACGACTTACGTTATTTTCTACACGTGTGTCAACTTCCATAGAAATTCCTGATAAAATGATAAAACGTAACAGACCGAGCTACTTTCACATTTTTTTATAAAATTCGTACGGATATACTTGCCATTAATAAATTGAATATAGTTTCTAATATTTATTAATTGCAAGTGGTTATGATGTCAGTAATGGAACATGATATTATCTAGTATCTCAAAACTTTTCATTTAGGCTCGCCATTTCACTGTATATTCCCTGGACGCGTCATAAAGGCTATCATTATCCTATAGCTAGGTTCAGTTTGAAAACATGAGTGACTTAATTAGTTGATTAATAAATTACTGTCTTCAATCTAGTTTGGTTGAGTAAGGCATGTGACTCTTTGCGGGACTGTTCGAAAGAGATACCGTGGCCCTGGAACACAAAGGGCAAAGAAGGAACATGGATGGGTTTTAGTCAGTACAAGTCTGACACTCCCTTCCGCTCCGCCCAGAGTGCGTGGTCATTTGATGATTTCCCATCCGGAAAAAAAAAAAAAAAAGGCATGTGACTCTTTAGTCTGGCAAGGTCAACAAGTACTTAAGCATACGGTTCGATTCCCAGATCGGCTAAAGTGCTATTCAATCTTGCCATCACAATTGAATAGTTCTCTCTGAGGTTTATGCTATGCCACTTTAAGTTGGCGTCTGGATTGAGAGCCCAAGTTACTCATATATAGCGGAACATAAAAAAGGCCCCTTAGTCACTTTTTATTTTTGTATTAAAATCGTAAAGCGGTTCACAGAATACATCTACCTGCCAAGTAGTGCCAAGTTTCAACTATGTAGTCTTAATAGTTCCGGAATAAAGTAGCTATGACATAAAGACGGACAGACAGACATGACAAATCTACATATAAGAGTTTAGTTTTTTGCCATTCGTCTACGGAACCCTAAAAATGGGCCTTCAGTGAAGATGCACATGCTTTTACTATTTATATTTCCGTATGAATATGTGAAAAAAAAACCGATGACCTGGTAAAGGTTGCAGGGACCCGCTGGATGCGAGACGCACGGGACCGGTCAATATGGCGACAATTGGGGGAGGCCTATGTCCAGCAGTGGAAGTCTTTCGGCTGAAATGATGATGATGATGAATATGTGTGGAGAAAGCTGGAGGTGTCTAAGATTTAACTAAATTAACACGATATCTGTGAGCGGCAAGCGAGGGGATTTGCAATCTCCTGTTAATATCATAACACAAGGGAAACTGACGTTATTGAATGGCATGGATAACATTGATGTATGGTGCCATCAGGGCCAAGATTACTGCATCCTCTTCAAGACAGGAACAATAAGGTTCTCATTAGAAACTAATGTCAATAATTAATTGATTGAGTAACTTCGGAAATTACTATAACCACTGAAGTTGTTAATAGCCTGTTTGCGTTACACATTTACAATGACAATGCCGTTCATTGAATATTGGAAATATTCAATAATAGTCGAGCAAACATGAAATTTGCAGGGTGTATTCTGAAAGCGGGCAACGACGTAAATTGCTGTCAAATATTTCGCTATTTCGATGAATCAATTAATATTACTAAGTAAATTATGAATTCTCGCTCTGTGTTGTACTGTGTTGTTGTTTAGTGCAACACAGAGCGATGCACTAAACAAGTGATAATTTATTTGGAATTTATTTTATTTATTTATTTTTATTTTAGTGATAAACTGGGCCCGCGTGGTGGATTATAGCCCATTCCCTCTCATAGAAAAGAGGCCTGTGTCCCAGCAGTTGGAACATTATAGGCTGATTATGCTATGCTTATGCTATTATTTAATTCATAAAAACAGTGCAATATTTGACTGACCAACGTTCAGAAATACAGCCTTAAGCAATAAATTATGAATTTCGTGCAAAATCCTTGAAATTTCTATTGTTCGCCAATGAAATGCCACAGAAAAATATGGGCCGAGTTATTTACTTTAATTAAAGTCATTAAAAATATAGAATCATATTTTTTATGTATGTGGACGAATACACAAATATTCAACTACTTCCGGTAAGACTGGAAGCCAACCACTACCCCAACATAGTTGAGAAAAGGCTAGGCAGCTGATGATGATGATGATGTACACGGACCTTCGTCTTACACAGATAGACATAACTCGCTTTAATAAGACCGGTTGTCGTAACACAAACTTCCATCTATGATATGTTTCTATCCTTTTAGTTCTATTTTTAATTAGCTTGGAGCCTTCGCCGTTCGTCCCTGGGTATTACGCAAGATTTTCTTTAATGAGCTTTGTAGGCTGAGGTTAGCGATATCGTGCCAATAGTATAGGATGACTTAGGTAAACCAATGGCCGAACACTATACTAAAAGTATGGTTGTAAACTAGTAGTTAAACTTTTAGTAAGATTTCAGTTTAAAAATGTACTTCGAATTTTAAAGATATATAGCCTCAATATGAAAATAACCAAGAAAAAAGACTAGATACGAAAAAAATTACAAAAAAAAATCAATAACTGATCAATCTTAAAAGTTTTATTGAGATACGTAATATTTTTATTGAATTGGACGTGCTCTCGCTGTGGTTGTGGGTTCGGTATTGCCCGCCCGGCCCCCGCGACCGTCTGCGCAGTCGGGTTCAGGCCCAGCTTCCATCAAAGCGGGGATCAGCGGAAGGGAGAGGAGACGTGTAGGAATATGACAATTACATTGATTGAAATCCATGTCGCGTCTCTAGTCTCTCCTGTGATTAATCGCATCTTGCACGTGTCTTCAGATCTCTGCTGGTCTCTGCTTGGGTAAGGTCCGGGCCCGTCGACTCTAGACAAAATGGGTTTCCTACCGTGATAAAGTTGTCTTTTAGAATATGGTGTTTTGTAGCTGCGTCCCATAGCTCACTTTAGAAGATATCTCAAGCTTCAGCTAAATGTCGCTCGGCGTTTTCGGACAGGGCCACTTTTCTGCACCGCACTGTTCCCGTACTCTTATTTCTCAATATCTCCTAATGAATAGGTACCCTTCAACCACTCGTAACAAATACTGGAGAATAACAAAATCATATCAGGGACACGTGTCTTCGAACCTCGCACTATGATTGGAACTAAAGTGATATTGAAGGTCGTCAGTGTTCTCGATACCGATACTCCAGAGTATTGATACTCGTGCAGGCTATTCGCTGTGCTCATTAAAATAGCATCCACACTCCACGAGCGGATACCTACATACTATCTCATCAGGCACACTAGACAGGCATCGCTACCACTTTGTTGACTATCTATCATGATATAGGTAGCTTTTGATACAACACGAGATGTATAAGATTATGAGTTTATACGAAAGCCATGGATATTTGAATAGGAGTTTGTGGAGAGTCGCTTGGTAAGTTGATTTGTTGTATTTTCTTCGAACGGATATCTGACGTATGCAAAGTCGTAAGTTTAAGTATCAGCTGATACTAAAACCACATAAGATCAAGATATGTGATAGAAAAAGGTAGTACTTCGGCTATATATTATGCTTTTAGGTAATGATTTTTTTTATACACAATAACACGGGGCACAATGAACCGGGTACAGTTCCAGGACGTCTCAACTCCGCTGCGATCAGACATTGAATGTCGTCCTCGCTTCGAGCTGTAAACGTCACGGCTCTGTAGATGCATTCTGTGGTGTGGGTAGACCTGTAAATAGGTCGCGTGATGTCACCACTGGTGTACTTGCAATTTATTCCAATTCCGTACTAATGACCGGATCCGACAGACATTTTTATTCAATTTTTTTTTTCTTCCATTTAGTTTAATTCCCATTCAATTAATTAATTTTTATTTCGTCTATTTATTTTCAATGTATGATGATTTGTGATGAATACCTAACATGTAATTCTGATAATCTATACTACTATTATAAAGCTGAAGAGTTTGTTTGTTTGGTTGAACGCGCTATTCTCAGGAACTACTGTTCCGATTTGAAAAATTCTTTTAGTGTTGGATAGCCCATTAATCGATGAAGATTATAGGCTATAAAATTTCACGCGGACGAAGGTCGCGGGCAACAGCTAGTTATTAATAAATTAACTAAACTACATCAGAAACACTACACGTAGTCGTAGGTTATCTTTAAAAAGCAGCCTTATACCTTTTCGGCAATCTAACTTTTAAATCCCAAAACTTGACTAACACAACATTTAACTTGTACGATTTACCCGCGTGCCTCGAGTCCCTAACTTTCTGTCAAGAAGCAAAGGTAAAGTCAGGTAGTTACTTATATGAAATATTCCCTAGACACAGCAACAATCCAAAGGGCCAAGGAAAGTAAAAACAAAGTTTACTAAAGACGGCAGTGCGGCTGATTTATTATCATCTAGGCTCCTATTATCATAATATCTAATGAAGTATTCATTTATCTCACGAGAAATTCTTACCCTAGTTGCTCGGCACAAAATTCTATTCTTTCTTGTATATCTCCCGTTACTACCTGGGCTCCGGTAAAACCTTGGGTGTAAAAACTTTTGATATAAACAGTAACGACTTAAGCAGAAGAATTCGTCGTAATTTGTTTCTTAATTATGCAATTTATTTTCTTTGGTTCTTAATGAAGAAACGGTGCAAACAAATACACTGAATTTCAGGGGTATTCCTCAAAGCGCAACTATTTTTAAGCGCAACCAGCTGAGCGCAACTAAATTATTCCTCGAAGCGCAACCATTAGTTGCGCTCACTAATTCAAATTAAATATATTATATGTTTATTCCTCAAAGCGCAACCATGATTGAAAAAGAATTGACGAATCCATCATACCTCTTTTTATCTTTATTTTTGCGTGACTAATGGTTGCGCTTCGAGGAATAATTTAGTTGCGCTTAGCTGGTTGCGCTTAAAACTAGTTGCGCTCTAAGGAATACCCCGAATTTTATAATTATGTAATATTCGGGATCGTGTATTTAATACCTACTGGACAGACGAAAGTAATTAAACGTTAATTACTGTGTCGAGCATTCAGTTTCATAAATAAATTACTTACGTATTTCCGACTATCACAATCACAGCTACGTAGGCTGTATTTGAAAAATTAAATTACATTTGTCGATTAATCCTGTGATTAAACGTTTCGCTCTCAAATAAAATGATTAAATAAAAACTGTCTATACTTATAAATCTTGTACATATAAAAGGAAATTGTGAACAAGACTAACCTATTAACTAACCTATCTCTAAATACCGGATTATTGACGAACTCCTGGAGTTTGAGTGTGGATATTAGAAACCTTCTCTTCTGTCCGTGGTACTAGTGTACCCTCCAGGAATTAAAGGAGTCAAATGACACATCTGCCACTATGTTCGCCATGTACTGGTCGGAAATTTGAGTCTTCGATTCAAGAAGACAAACTACACTACACTAACTGCTTTTTTGGAATTTTTTTCTCTTCACACAACATTACAAAGACTTTTCCCATCTTACCCATAACCCTTTATTGTCTGTTCATTTGTACTGTATGTGTAACTGTTTGTTCTTCCGAATAAATAAAATATAATAAAAAATACCCAGCCCACGGCCCGAAGAAGTCAGTAAACTGGAAACACTCGACTTAAAGTTCACCTTGAGCACATACCTCCCTCGTTTGTGTGAATCGGCTCGGCTCAATGATCTAAAATATTTTATCTTCTGAATCTAGTGAAAACTTTGTTTTCTGTAAGTAGGTAATTGACAAGAGTATGTAGATATTGACAACAGTAGCTACGCACTGAACTAATCAATACAGGTTTTAATTAACCTTAAGCACTGTGTAAAAGAATACCTAAATATTATTGGACTATTGGATTTTAAACTCCGAGTGTTGAGACAAGCGTCAAGTCAGGTAAACAGGCGTTTGAGGTCGAACCGAACTAATTTAATTTTTCCGAGAAAAACAAAAGCAGGAAGCCCCATCAGGTCACTGAGCTTATGTTCGGTTGCCAAGATCCTCGTACAACCACAAACCAATCTAATCATTATTCGTACCATCGGATACATTGACCTGACATTTCACACCATCTGCAACTCTAGAACCTTTCTGGTTACTTTTGTGGTTATTTTGTCTCGTTCAAGTGAATCTGATCGTTCTCTATTAAAATCCTAATCCTTTGTCCCCAGGAGTTCTCGGTCTTCGTGTTCGACAAGCGCATCGCGGAGAAGCTGTTAAAACCGAAGCGTAAGGAGACAATGCTGGACAGCATTCGCCTCTGCGTCGCCTCGCTGCTGAAGCATAAGCATCCGAAGTTCTTGCAGATCGTCCACCCGATGGAAGAAGGCAGTACTACCATTGCCTTTGCATCGGAGGCGATTATCGGCAGCCTCCATAACATCTTGAACTGGCATGTAAGTACGGCTAACCTTTACAAACTAGAATTCGGAATCTGAGATAGTTTGAGAGCAGTAAGTGTGAGAACTCTTTGTAAGGGAGTTCTTCCAGGAAAATACAACGATCACCTACTTAAACCCTACCTATTTCTAACAACAAGCAGCGTTTTCATTTTCTTATTTGAAGAGGATAATTCTCAGTAAACAGGGTGCGTGACACATTTCAGGTTTGGCTTTGGATGGCAACTCATCTCATCATGGCCGTAGATTTAGCAATTCATTAAGTTGAAAAATACATTCATGGTTATTTTACTGGCCATTTGCAATAGGTTAAAATTTCAACCATTTTAACCTTGTCAGAGTGTGTGTTTCTGTATTCAAGATTCTGTATTTAGGTTTAGTTGAAATCCATTTTACATTCTTGCCAGAAGCCTCAATTCCTTGCTTTCTATCGCCATGGTAGGCGTTCTGCCACGATCTCGTCTAACTATATTAAAACGCCTACTTATATTTATTTCGGGACTGGGTCGGGACGTCTGCGTTAATTGGGTACCCTTCACGCTTTGAAAACATTAGGCAAAAGGTAACTCAAGATAAGTCTTCAGGTGTATAAATAAATTAAAATAGTAACGCGTGTAAAATTTACGTAGGCACTCCGAGTAGAGATGGTCTAACTATTCATACATGAAATATTTTCAGGAAATCATCTAACGGCTATAACAAAGCCATTTCAAGGGATTTTTTTTATCTGAGTATATTTTTTTATAAAAATTAATAATTTAAAATTACTTGACCCACAAAATAAATACTGGCTCCTTATTTTTAAGCATCCATTACGTCTACTACGTCGTATTTACCTACTGTCATTGTTAGAATATGGGAGTAAAGGTTTTATGCAAAAAGTCTCAAAAAATTTTTGAATTATAATGATTTTGTAAAAAAAAACACTCAGACATTTTTTTTTTATACTGCTATGGCGACTTAACGACTTATAGAAGTTACTCTTAAAGTATTTCGTGTATGAAAAGATAGACCTTATATAATAATATATTTTCTATATTTCTTTCTATAGGAGACTACAAGATAACAATGTTATATTACAAAGCCTTTGAAGACGTATTGAATAATAAAAACAGCACCGAAAAGATTATGCCAAGGGCTTAATACATTTATGTTGAGCCGTTTGATGATTTCCACCAAACGGCTCGCATCGCATCGGATCGGAACGGATTTTACAATCTTTAAACGATATTAAATCGTGGACACAGTTTTTAAATTCTATATTACCAAGCCGCGCACAACAGCTTGACCGCGGGCGTGTTCAGGGACACGCGATCGTATTCGAAAGTACTCTGCTACGTGCCATCAGCTCCGTTCTCTTGTCGTCGTATCCGATACGGTAGGAATTAATCTATTTGACTAGGCGCAGAAACGGATACGTTCGGAAGCGGCGGTACGGAAGCGATTGTATGCGTCGACCACCTGCAGGACGCGATCGATTGTCGCCGTATCCATTCGTATTTTTTCCGATCCGATGCGATGTGAGCCTTTTGATTAAAATCATCCTTTAGGGATTAAGAAACAGTATGCCAATAAAAAAACAGGAAAAACTAGGTGAAAAAATGCTTCAAAAATCACTGAGCAAAGTGTTCAAACATTTTTAAATGAACTTACAATCCGTTTTGACCCTTATAGCACAACTGTTTTATGGGTCAATGGCCTTATGGCGAAGAGCCTCGACGAACATCTGTCGAGGCCCTCCTTAGGCGGTTGGATCAGGGACCTGATTCAGAAGGCAGTACTTCTCGATTCGGCCCGCATTGTGAGGAGGTTCCTATTTCTGGAGCCCCAACCACTGGTTGGACCCTGCTCCCGACACCGGCGGACAACTATTTTTATTTTTATTTTTTTATATTGTTTTTAACAGGTTTTTTAAATAAATTTTAAAAATGTATACAATAAGATGATGAAATAAATAAAGGAAATAAACAAAAAAAATAATTAAAATTTTTGCTAGGAATATTCAAAGAAATAATTAGCTTCATATATGGCTCTCGATATTCCATTGTCAGAAACATGTACAAGATTACCCGGGAGTAATTAATTATGTTTTAAATATTATTAATATAGTAAACTTTCCAAAGAGGGTCTAGAATCCTGGGGTGCGTTGTCAGAATTCCTCCTCGTGTGCCTGATGGCTGCCGGTCCCTCTCGATACGTCTGGAGGGAATAGCAGCTGCTGGGCCGGTGCACCCTGGGCGTGGGCAGTATCCTTCCCCGAGGAATGGGAAGAGATTCTTATTCCTCGGGGAATGTTACTGTCCATGGCTAATATTCTGACATGGGCGGGTCCCTCATGGACCAAGGGGGCGTTGCTCCGCGTGACCCTCTGAAAAGCAGAGGGCACAGCGGAGGAGCAAGGGCGGGCTCGGTGTGCACTTACCCTGCCTCCGAGCAGACAGTGAAGGACGTGCGTTCCTCACTGTCTCCGTCGATATCGTAATCCCACCGTCGAAGTGTCGTGGAACACGTCTCGCGGCTTCGATTGGGACCGAGGGTCTTGGCTTAACCGCCCGGACCACGAGGTAGAAAACCTCTATAAAAAGTTACCCCGAATCTCAAGCGGCGGCGCACCGCGAGGAGATGTATGGCTGACGGGTTCCTTTAGAAAATCAGTCTCTAGTGCGAACCACTGCCGGGCCTGGCTATGGCTTATCTGGGTACAGGGGGCACTGCCCAGATGGACTTTTTATTTCCCCCATACTCGTGGGAACAGTATGGAAACGAATACAACCCAAAACACGGCCGATATCGGCGAAGGAAGGGAGGAGAGTGATGCGGTGTCGGAGTCCGGCGCCGCATCCAGCGAGGTGAGCGCGGGAGGCTCAGTGAGCTCCCAGCGCGGGAGGCCCGGGGCTGCTGCGGGGAACAGGGAGTTCCTACGCAAGCGGTCCAGGCCGGTAGGCGACCGAGAGTCGTCGTCAGATGGGGAGCTGGCTTCGGCTTGTAAGATCCCCACCAGCAAGCGCGGCGGGATCCGTGGCAAGGGGAGAGGCCTCTCTGCCACCGAGAGGTCGGCGCGGCTTGCCGAGGAGGGGCGCCATCCGGGGGTGGCCACCGGTCACGGGGTAACCCGTTCGGGCTCCTCTGGCGACGAAGCGGGCGCAGATGGCGGCTCCGATGCGGAGCGTAAGGCCGGACTCGCGAAGGAGGTGGAGGCGGCGCTGAGGGCTGTCTCTTTGAAACAAAAGCCCTCCACCAGGCAAAGGGCTATACCTGCAGCGGTCGCCTCCATTATGGCGGCAGCGGAGGCCAGATTTGCGGGGCCCCCGCCAGACGGCGTGGCCATTCTGAGGGCGGAGGTCGCTCGCCTGACGGCCGCCACGGAGCTTCTCAAAGAGGAGAACATGAAGCTCCGAGCAGACCTGGCCAGTTTGCGCGAGTCCGGCTCTCGCGAGGCGCCCCAAAATGGGGGCCAGAAGCATCCAAGCCAGTCCGTGCCGGTGGAGAACCAGGTTCTGAATCTGGTTCGGCAGGAGCTGGCTGCCTTCCAGGCGCGGTTCTCCGTCCTGGAGGGCATTGTCCTGCGCCCCCCCCTAGCGGCAAACAAGGCGCCCGCGGGCCCGATGGCGGCCTCATATGCGTCTGCTGCGGCCTCCGTACCGGGGCCGTCCAGCCAGCCCCCCGGCAGGGTTATGTCGGCCCCGACGAAACCGGCTCCGGTTAGGAAGGCGGCGGCCCTGAAACAGGGCAAGGCGGCGGCCCTGAAACAGGGCAAGGCGGCGGCCCTGAAACAGGGCAAGGCGGCGGCCCAAAAGAAGGGCAAGGCGGCGAATATGCCAGCGCCAGCCGCGAGACAGCCGCTATCGCCGCTCCCCCCGCCCCCTAAGCCTTCCGCGGCCGAGACCGGGTGGCAGGTGGCCGGAGAAAAAGCGAGGGAGCGATCGGCGGCCAAAAAGGCCAGGAGGCAGGAGCAGAAACGCCGGCAAAAGGAGCGGGGCGTCGCGGTTAGGCTCAGCGCCCCAAAGACCGCAGCTGTAGTGATTACACTACAGCCGGACGCGGAAAAGAGGGGCGTGACCTACCGCGACGTGCTCGCTAAGGCGAAAGCGACGGTGGATCTCGGAGAGCTCGGGATCACCGGGGGCCTCCGGCTTAGAGTCACCGCAACAGGGGCTCGAGTGCTGGAGATCCCTGGCGAAACCCGTGGCTCGTCCGCCGACGCTCTGGCTGAAAAGCTTAGAGCGTCCCTAAATGCGGACGAGGCCCGAGTGTCCAGGCCCGTCAAATGCGCAGACCTGCGCATACTGGGTCTGGACGACTCGGTGACCGAGAAGGAGGTGGTGGCCGCCGTCACCAGGACCGGTGGGTGCCCTGCCGAGCAAGTCAAGGCAGGCACCTTACGTCCGGACCTGTCGGGCATGCGAACCATAACGGTAAGCTGCCCTGTGACAGCGGCGAAAGTTATTGTGGAGGGCCGAAGGCTCTTGGTGGGCTGGGTTTCGGCGCAGGTGAAGCTGCTGGAACCCAGACCTCTGAGGTGCTTCCGCTGCCATGTGGGGCACCACGTGTCGGTCCGGTGCACCTCGGAGGTGGACCGCAGCGGCCTGTGCTTCCGCTGCGGCCAGCCTGGTCACATGGCCGCGGCTTGCTCCGCCGCGCCGCGCTGCGCCGCATGTGCGGCAGCTGGCAAGCCGGCCGATCACCGGGCAGGGAGCAAGTCCTGCGGTACTCCCGCCAAGGCCAGGGGCAAGGGAAGGCCCTCCGCCACCACCACCAAAACCCCCACCGTCGCCACCACCGCAGCCGCCGCCACTGTCGCTGCCGCTGCCGCTACTGCTGCAACTTCCGCAGCGGGGCCCTCGCAGGGGGCCCGGGAGGGGGCTGAAATGGAGTGCCAGTAACGGCCCCATTACGCCTTCTCCAGGCGAACATCAACCACTGCGCCTGCGCTCAGGATCTGTTGCTCCAGAGCATGGCGCAGTGGTCGATTAACATCGCCGTGGTCGCTGAGCCGTACTTTGTCCCGCCCAGGGATGACTGGGTTGAGGACCTTAGCGGCTCAGTGACCATAATTACGTCGGTCGCCGCCGGTACCCCGACCCTTGAGAGTGTCAGGAAGGGTCAGGGGTGCGTAGCAGCACGGTTCGGGGAGATCGTTGTAGTGGGAGTCTACTTCTCCCCGAGCCGAACTCTCGCCGAGTTCCACAACTCCCTCACGGAGTTGAGTGTCGTCATCGGAAGCCATTCCCTCCCCGTGCTTGTGCTCGGGGACTTCAATGCCAAGAACTTGGCTTGGGGTTCTCGTTACACGGACGTGCGGGGTAGAATGGTGGAGGACTGGGCTCTGGAGACAGGCCTGGTCGTCCTAAATCGGGGTTCTGTACCCACGTGCGTGCGGATGCGGGGCGAGTCGGTGGTGGACATCTCGTTCGCCAGCCCCGCTCTGTCGCCGCGTGTCGTTGACTGGTGCGTCATGGATGGGGTGGAGACCTATTCCGACCACCGGTACATCCGGTTCGACGTCTCCACCCAGTCCTCAAGCGTACCGGTCCTACAGGCCCCGAGTGGTCCGCGATGGGCGCTGAAGCAGCTGGACCGGGAGCTCCTCCTGGAAGCCTCGATCGTGCAGGCCTGGGTGTCATCACCAGTCAGGCCTGCCGACATCAACAACGAGGCAGGTTGGTTCCAGGAGGCCATGTCCGAGATTTGCGACGTGGCAATGCCCCGAGTTCGGCCAGGAAGCGCCCGGCGTCAGGTGTACTGGTGGTCGCGAGAGCTGACGTCTTTGCGCAAGGCGTGCGTTGCCACGCGGCGCCTGTACGCCAGGCATCGCAGGCTCCGCATCCGCCCTCCGGATGCGGCAGCCATTGAGGCGGAGCTGTACGAGGGGTACAGAGCGGCGAAGACCGCCCTCCAAGAGGCTGTCCGGCGGGCCAAGAACTTGGCCCGCGAGGAGATGCTGGAGTCTCTGAACGGAGATCCGTGGGGGCGCCCTTACAAGATGGTGCGGGACAAACTCCGCACCCGGGCCCCCCCGCTAACGCAGAGTCTCCGGCCTGAGCTCGTGGAGGACGTGGTGAGCGCTCTGTTCCCTTCGCGAGGGGAGCATCCTCCCCCGCCTATGGCTCCGCCGCCGCGTGCGGTGCCGGAAGCGGACCACACCGATGACGATGACGACGTTCCGGAGGTGACTGGGGTAGACCTGAGAGTGGCGGTACGCAGGCTGAAAACCAGAAACACCGCCCCGGGACCCGATGGCTTGCCTGGCAAAGCCTGGGTCCTGGCCTCTGAGGCTCTCGGGCCCCGACTGGAAGGGCTCCTAAGCGCATGCTTGGAGAGAGGCCAGTTTCCGCTTCGTTGGAAGACGGGGAAGCTGGTCCTCATCCGGAAACCAGGGCGCCCTGCGGACTCTCCGTCCGCATACCGGCCCATCGTGCTGCTCGACGAGGTGGGCAAGCTCTTTGAAAGAGTCATTGCCAACCGCCTCGCCGGGCACCTTGCGGGGATGGGGCCGGATCTTGCGGAACACCAGTTTGGTTTCCGCAAGGGGCGCTCGACGGTGGACGCCATCATGCGCGTGAGAGCCCTCACGACGGGGGACGCGGTGTCTCGGGGCGGGGTCGTCTTGGCGGTGTCTCTTGACATCGCCAACGCCTTCAACTCCATGCCCTGGAGCTGTATTAGGGAGGCACTCCGGTATCACCGGGTGCCGACCTACCTTCGTCGTGTGGTCGGGGACTACCTGACGGATAGAGCCGTCATCTACCCTGGTCGAAGCGGAGAATGGAACCGGCGAGAGATGTCGTGCGGTGTTCCACAGGGATCGGTTCTGGGGCCGGCCTTGTGGAACATCGGTTACGACTGGGTGCTGCGCGCCGACCTCCCTACCGGCGTCAGCGTAGTTTGCTACGCTGACGACACGCTGGTACTGGCACAAGGGAGGTCGCACGAGGCGGCGGCCGAAAACATGACACGCGGGGTTGCGATAGTCGTGGAGAGGATCCGGCAATTGGGTCTCGAGGTGGCACTGCACAAGTCCGAGGCCATGTGTTTTCATGGGCCTCGGAATGCGCCACCGTCGGGATCCCTACTGACGGCAGGAGGGGTTTCCATCGGCGTCGGGTCGACGTTGAAGTACCTAGGACTCGTCCTCGACAGCCGGTGGAACTTCGTGGAGCACTTCCGACGTTTGGCTCCCAAACTGGAACGGACAGGGGCTGCCTTCAAGCGGCTCTTGCCCAACCTGAGGGGTCCAAACGCCTCCTGCCGGAGGCTATACGCGGGGGTCGTGCGGTCCATGGCCCTTTACGGGGCCCCGGTGTGGGCGCGTTCTTTGAGGCGGCAAGCCGCCCACTACCTGAACGCGCCCCAAAAGGTAATAGCCATAAGGCTAATCCGGGGGTACCGCACGATCTCCGGCGAAGCGGCTAGCCTCCTTGCCGGATTGCCGCCATGGGATCTGGAGGCGATAGTCCTCGCACGCCTGCACGAATGGCGCGCGGAGGCACTACGTCAGGAGGAAACTCCGCTGCCGCGGCAAATTGCCGCTCAGCGGACAGACCTCCGGAGTGATCTCATGGCGACATGGAGAGAGCGACTGTCGCAACCCCGTGCAGGGCACGCCACCATAGTGGCGATAAGTCCCCTCTTTGAGGAGTGGCTAGAGAGGCGCCACGGCGCCCTCACCTACCGCCTGACGCAAGTCCTCACCGGACACGGTTGTTTCGGGAGGTTCCTGCACCGAATCGGGCGGGAGGAAACGCCCGGGTGTTTCCACTGCGAGGATCGTCCGGAGGACACGGTGGAGCACACCGTGGAGGTCTGCCCCGCTTGGGCGGAGCACCGCCGTGTCCTTGTAGCGGCGATTGGCGGCGGCGATCTCTCGCGTCCGGCCCTGGTTCAAGCCATGGTCCGGAGCGAGAGGGAATGGGAAGCCGTCACCACCTTCTGTGAAGCAGTCATGCTAGTGAAGGAGGTGGCGGGACGTGAGAGGGAAAGAACCTCACGTCCCAGCCGCCGCGGGAGACGCCCTGGGCGTCGGGGGTCACGTGGTGGCTCCCGGCCACCGTAGGCGCGGGCCTGTGGACGGCAAGTTATGGGCTAGCTCGCCGTCCGGCCGTCTTATGACGACAGGCCGTGTCGACGACGCGTTCGTGTTCCACGTGCGCCTCAAAGAGATGTCAGCAAATAAGTAGGGGTCCGCAAGGGCCGATGCCTACCAGGGCTGCGGGACTGTTCGAAAGAGATACCGTGGCCCTGGAACACAAAGGGCAAAGAAGGAACATGGATGGGTTTTAGTCAGTACAAGTCTGACACTCCCTTCCGCTCCGCCCAGAGTGGGGGGGGTCATTTGATGATTTCCCATCCGGAAAAAAAAAGGGTCTAGAATCCTAGATAAATGGTAATCGATTTCAAAGTATGTCGCTTTCTACAACGACTTGCAACAAGATTGACTAAAGCTTCTCGATAACTATTATGTCAGTCTAAAACGGCACGGTTGCAGTAGCTGAGCGATTGGATGCTGCGCTGCGTGTCGCGAGTTCGATTCCCGCACGGAAAAACATTTGGGTGGCCTACAGGTAGTTGTTCCGGGTCTGGCTGTTTTTGTTTGTGAGTTTAAATGTTTGTAAAACTCACCCACGACACAGGAGAAATTCTTAGCGTGGGCCAACTTTAAAAAATAAAAATTGCCGTGAGCCATAAATGAGGTTGATTTACGAGCTGGTCCTTCATGTTCCATACTTTCGTGTGGGTAATATATGTGGCTGCGTTAACAAGATACCTCGTCCTATCCCGAGGTATCATAAAAATATAGTAAATTGACGAACGTGGATGAACAGCAACAAGCACTTCTAAAATTAACTAGCTTGTGCCGCGGTTTCACCCGCGTGGAGTTCGGTAATTGTCTCACGGGATCGTACCACCGGGATAAAAGTATCCTATGTGTTAATCCATGTTATAAACTATCTGTGTGCCAAATTTTATCCAAATCCGGTCAGTAGTTTTTGCTTTAAAGAGTAACAAACATCCATCCATCCTCACAAACTTTCTCATTTATAATATTAGTAAGAAGTAGGATTTATATAAACAACGAACTTATTTTAACTAACCAGGCACTAATCTAGGCTCCGGGTAACAGGTTGACTCTGAGAAATGTGCATGTTAACGAAAACCTCAATAATACTTTGCCTGACCCGGTAAACGAACCCAGGACTGTGAGGTACTGTAAATTTGCCTTCACATTTCCATACTTACAGAGTAGTTTAATCACCAAAATTAAATATAATTGAAGATCAGATGAATACAGAAACCTATCTGTCAATCTATCCTCCTTAATATCATCTGCCTAACCTTTTCCCAACTATGTTGGGGTCGGCTTCCAGTCTAACCGGATGCAGCTGAATACCAGTATTTTACATGGAGCGACTGCCTATCTGACCTCCACAACCCAGTTAGTACTGGGTAATACGATACCCCTTGGTAAGATTGGTTGTCAGACTTTTTGGGCCACTGACTACCTAACGTCTGTCAAAGATCTACAAATGACACCCGGGACCTACGGCTTAACGTGCTTTCCGACGCACGGAGGACACTCGGTATGTAATGGGTGGTCACCCATCCACAGACCAACCTAGGCAAGCACGGCTTAACCTAAAGATCGATCCGAGCGGCTGTTATTATTTAGCCACGAGCTCCTCCAATCTATCCTTCTTAATAGCTGGTTAAATATAACGACAGATTATACCTAAGCCGGGACAGGTTATTTGATCTTGATCTGACCTACTGAATGCATCACTAATATTCTCTAATTACTAATTAAACTATGTCGGTCAAGGCCAGATATTACTAATATCTAAATCAGAATGCTGTAATAATCAGATTTACGGTGAGTAGATACATTGTACCTATCTTAGGTTACCTAATTAACTCCACCGACGCAAATAGGACGGTATTATCGCGAATAATTCTTGCTAATATCCAATATTACATACTACTGGCGTCGTACACCATACCTGTCATCAAGATTATTTACTAGAACTATTGGAATTTAATGCAGTGCTTTGTACTAGAGGATTAGGACCTTGGAGCTCGGGCTCATCCAATAAAATGCATGACTTTAGCAACTCTACTAAAGTGCACCCGAATTATAAGGGTGTAAAGGTAATTCTAGACACACAAAAGTGATTTTTTAAAAAAAAAAAACGTTGCCTCACACTAGGAATTTCTCCTGTATCGTGGGTGCGTTTACAAACATTTAAACTCACATACATAAACAGCCAGACCCGGAACAACTACCTGTAGGCCATACAAATATTTGTTCCGTGCGGGAATCGAACCCGCGACACGAAGCGCAGCAGTCAATCGCAGTCAATTGACATAATAGTTATCGAGAAGCTTTTGTCAATCCTGTTGCAAGTCGTTGTTAATTATTGAAAAAAAAAACAAAACGTGTCAAACATAACTGCAATGCCTACACACTAAAAATATATTGAACAGCATATTTATTTTACCTCTGCCAAACGATTATGAGAACATGACTGTGATATTGTTATGTTAAACTCGGTTTTAATCTAGATATTTATCCTCAGTAATAAATTGCCTGCTTTGATCCCGTTTATTTATTCTAACTTTCGTCTCCTAAGATATTTTTTTCAACAAACTCGAACGATACTGCTAACATAATTGAAGAGCCGACGTCCCTTAGTAATATTGGCAAGATTTGATTCGCTTTAGTCAGTTCACCCTACCGTATGATTATACTTTAGAGGAAATTCGTTCCTTGACCCATTACAAACGACAAAATTTTCAGGCATTATTATACATCTAGATATTGAGTATTGCAGCGTCTCGGGTCGCATGTATGGAGATTCTTGACCTTTGGATAAAACGTCGTTGGCATGATTTAAGTACAGAGGAGGAGCTCGTGGCTAAATAATAACAGCCGCTCGGGTCGATCTTTAGGTTAAGCCGTGCTTGCCTAGGTTGATCTGTGGATGGGTGACCACCCATTACATACTGAGTTTCCTCCGTGCCTCGGAAAGTACGTTAAGCCGTTGGTCTCGGGTGTCATTTGTAGATCTTTGACAGTCGTTAGGTCGTCAGTGGCCCAAAAAGTCTGACAACCAGTCTTACCAAGGGGTATCGTAATACCCAGTACTAACTTGGTTGTGGAGGTCAAATAGGCAGTCGCTCTATGTAAAAAACTGATATTCAGCTGCATCCGGTTAGACTGGAAGCCGACCCCAACATAATTGGGAATAAGCTAGGCAGACGATGACGATAATTGTTAGTAAAAATCTCGCCAGTCACAGTTGAACAATAATTTTAAACGTGATTTTTAACCGACTTTATAAGCCATAAAATAGCGGCAGCAACGTATTGGGTTCTGGTATTCGTTTAGGCCACTAGGGAAGACATTCATCGATTTTTTTTATTTTGGCCATCTAGGTAAAGTTCAGCGTTTTGGCTTGGCAATCCGTATTTTTTCTTCTTGGGCTATGTTGATGACATGATGATCTCTTAATAACTTGTAGTTACAATGTAAAAATAAATTCATGACAAGAATTGGTGTGGTATACTACAACAAAAAATGGTAAAATAAAAAACTTTCTGTGAAAAAACCGACTTCTTCGAACTTAGACTTCGGAAAGAAGACTTCGGAAAGTAAAGTTATTTTAGACGTTTTTAGTGTTTTTTGGAAGTCGGTTTTTTTTCAGAAAGTTTTTTTAAAATAACTGCTCGCGACGTTTAACTATACATAATCATTAAGATTCTAGACATTTATAGCTTTGTATAGGTCTAGAATCTTAATGCCCAATTTTATGTTATTGTGTCAATGCGTCCACACAATCTACACGGGAGGCATTAGTGTAGAGTAAGGTATCTAGAAACGTCAAATGTGAACGTTTACCATTTCCGAGCTTTTAATCGCGGATTTTATCCAGTTCTTTCCATCCGTTCGTGAGCCCAATTTCTCAATTTCTTGTGATGCCCAATTTCTCACAGGTCATGGTAATTTTAGAGTAAATTATTTTCCATCACTCTTGTTGCTTCGTCTTTTTGTTAATGTTCTACATCTGATTGCGAATATGAACAATCTGCACATCATATTTTATGAGAGTGTAGTCTTTTGCAGAATAAACACAATAATATGCTGGATAGTGTACAGGTTACATCCGGAATTATTTACTATACGGACGTTGTAGAAACTAGAACAAATTTCCGTGCGTTCAAGCGATTTTGCCGTATCTATTATTATAATCAAATATCAGTTCACAATGCAGGACCCATTAATGTTATTAATAATATTAATCCGTGGTGCTAGGCAACTGGGCTTATCCTAGTTGTAAACGTCTATTTTGCCTATTGGCCTTGTTTTGTTCTGTCTCTTGCTGATATGGAGGAAAGAGGAAATTATATATTTCCCGGCTCCTCCGCTGTTCTTTTCTGATTAATTTCATTGCGGGATCCAAGACAGTTAAATTGTTTCTCTGGGGCTTCATCGAACTTGATCTTGGCTTTTTCTCAGTGCTTTTACGGTGGTTACCATTGTTGAATCTGGCTTTCAGGAGTGGCAGTGGTTTAGGAATAGTGGGGCGGGTTTGTCCCGATACAAAACAAAAATCCCGCTCTAGTAATAAAACACACTGACACCAAATATGTAAAGGATTCTTACGATAGACCAAACAACGCTATGAAAACTGGGACTTGACACTGCCGTCGGCTAACACAGATTGTGCAGGCACTCTGTTTTTAGATCGAAGGTTAAAAATAATATGTTTTATATAATAGATATCCGCAAAATCAAGGAATTCAGTTCAGAAATTTACATTAAGTGCACTTATAATTTTGATTTCGACAAAAATAAAGGTACTTACTAAAAAATTATTTCCTGATTACTACTAACAGACTACAGAATTTTGTCGTGTCCCGTGTCATCAAAAATAAGCAAATCAAAGATATTCCCCCGCCCCCTCTTTTGGTGATTACATTATACCTGAATACCTATTTATGTAAAATGCATTCGTATTAAATATTTAACCTAGTTCTAATACAAAATGTTAATCCACCATCTAACGGGTACAAATACCTGTCAGAGCGATTCGAATTCAAGAAATCGCCTGTAAATAATAAATGATACCAGTGCTGCTATCATTAATGTTTCAGTTTATAGACTGCTACATATTTAATATTACGCTTGCCATTGCCGCTGAGCATTGAGGTACTGGATTCAGTTGCTACGTTGCGCAAAGCGTAATTGGCTCCGGTCTGCCACTGTGAAATCGTCCTCTACCTGATTGAAACAAGATGAATTTACAGTAACAAAGCCAGTCGTGGATTCGTACCCGATTGATTACCATCAACCGCCTTCTGACACCTCTGATTAATTTACGTAACATCATGCCTGTAATCCCCGACGGTTAGGCAGAGGTGTACCTAGTAGTAGTCCCATATTTCGCCAGTTATGTTTTTAAGTCCCATGTAACAGGGGGCGAGCCTATTGCAATCAACCAGGCACAACGCCAGAATCTGTGGCTGCTACTTAGAAATTCCTGATGGAAAACCCAATAACACAGGCCGATCTGAGAATCGAACCCAGGACCTCATGCACAGCAGTCGCGCTTGCGACCGCTCGACCAATGAGGCAGCCTGATTAATTTATTCCTGTAATTTAACCTCTGTTAAAGTACGCTCTAGTTAACCCATCGTGATACTACCTACGTTATGTTACATCAGGGAGTTGGTATCTGTTTTATTTATTTTATTTGGCTCTTCAACAATGAGTACACTGTTACATATAATATAGTAAAACATTAAAATCTTAAGTCTAAGTGCCCCATTACTTAAAGAAGAGCACTGCATGCACTATATTATGCGCCTAAATCTATACTAATATTATAAAGCTGAAGATTTTGTTTGTTTGTTTGGTTGAACACGCTAATCTTAGAAACTACTGGTTCGATTTGAAAAATTCTTTTAGTGTTGGATTGCCCATTTATCGAGGAAGGCTATACACGTGGACGATGGTCCCGGGCAACAGCTAGTATCTAATAAAACAATGAAAAAAAAGAAATGATTGAAAATACAAATAAAAAAAAGAAAACAACAGCAGTGTCGATAATATTAGGTAAGTTAAGGTAAGCCAAACAGAATTAAACTTAATTAGTTTGTTAAAATATTGCTTTGTCTATCTTTTTTGTTAGTTTGTTAAAGTATCTTGCCCAAACTTTGACCATAACATATGCATCGGTTTCTCAAACGAAGTCTGTGTTACGAAATGAGTAAGAAACTAATTTATTTTAAAATACGAAAACAGTTAAAATGATTAAATGTTGAAACACGGTTCTGATTTTTATTCAATACTTCTTATTTTTCAAATTTCTCAGTGTCATCGATACACGTTTTGAGATGCCTTTCTATGAATACTATACAAATTCCTATAAAGAATTCGTTGTTATAGTCAGCCTCGAAATTACTTTATCAATATGGACAATTTCCACTAAATAGGAAGTGCACTAAGGTTTAAATTATGTAACTGTCAGTCGACCATTATGTATCTGTAATTTTAAAATGTCCTTTCGGCCCTCCTACTCCTCCCAGTCATTTATGCAATCACAATAATTGCAATAAGACTCTGAAGACGAACTGGCCCGGGGCACAACATTTGTTCGGCCTGCAACATTTTAATTCGAAATTTATCAAATTATGTTAGCATTACTTAGATACTATAATGCATGGATTTTAATAAATGAGTGTATCAACTTCTGTGACGTTAGCCATTAAGATATTTAGACAAAATTATTTCTGGGGAAAGTGTTATACTTATCTCAGTTTCATTTAAAATGACTACACGAGTGTCCATGAAGTTTCTTGCCCATTCCTCTCCATAGAGGTATACTCTTTGGAATCGGCAACTACAGTACTTTCACAATATATTTTGCCTTGCAACTGGAACTGTAGGTTCTTTTTTTTGACATTCAAAAGTGCATGTAATGGTCTAATTGAAATAAAAACTTTGACTTTGACACAAACAGCAGTTAACGGCTACGCGGCAGGCCCAGAAAGAGATGGTGGGACGAACTTAACTCTTTTTTCAAAGATTTTATTTTATTTTTATTTTTATTCATGATTACGTTAACCAATAACAGCTGTAGATAAGAACAAGAGAAGGAAGGGAAGGGAGTCCTTTGCCCCTACAGTCGAACAGAAATGACTGCTAATAATAAAACATAAGAGACCACCCCCACCTCGACTGCACGGAGAAAATGTTTTATGTTTAAAATAAATATGTACACACATGCAAAGGCAGCTTTATTTATTCTATTGAACTACATACACATTCAAATAAAAACGATAAAAAAACGAAACTAACAAACATAGATAGACAAGAAAAAAAGGAACAGAAAGACAGGGTTTATGTTATCCTAGAAATATTTTTTCACCTACTAGAACTAGTAATTGACGCAAGTAGTGTCTGATTTATAGCATACTGCTACCATCTCAACGTTTACATCGGCAACTTTTCAAAGTGTAATACGGTAAATACGCTTCGAGTTGTCGGTAAACGGCAGCTCTTTATAAAACGGTCTTTAAGCACAAGTTTCATCGCAAATCGTTTCATCAACAAATTGTTCGACGGGTAGAGTTTCCGCAAAGAGCTGTGCACTCAATCTATTCTTACACGTCCATCTAAAATTCCAATCACTTCACTTGAATTGGATTTATCGTTAGAGTTTGTTGGTTCGAAGGTTCGTCCGACGGCGATCTTAGATAGTCGAATGGGTGAACGTTAGAACTTCAAGTCTTAGCTGATTTGAGAAATAATGAAGACAAGAAGAAAACGGAGCCCTAGCTTGAACGAGCAACATAAACGTAACGTAAATTCGAACGAGTTTTGAATCGATCATACAATAAGTGTAATTAAATTAAAAAATGCTTTTTGCTCGGGTATTTCAATCACACACCGTGGCAACACTTCGACAGCATCGCAACTGATGACGTATTCTTGGGCCAATCACGTGACCCAGCTATCACGGGAAGAGAATACCAGGCGAAGTATATTATTATACCATGACTGAAATGCTGTAGGCACAACATCATCCATAAATACGAATGCAGTCTTAAAACTATTTGTAAAAACAGTATGGTCGAAGACAGTATTTTTCAATTTTTAAATCGTTCGATTTTTAACCCCCGACGCAAAAAGAGGGATGTTATAAGTTTGACCGCAATGTGTATATGTGTGTCTGTCTCTGGCACCGTAGCTCTTAAACGAGTGAACCGATTTGGATGTAGTTTCTTTAAATCTGAAAGTTAGTTTCTTGGCAATGGTTCTTAGATACGTTTTATCAAAACCGGTGCAGCCATTTACTAGATATGGATTTATATTTATCTATACATATAAAATTCAAAGTCCTAACTGACTGACTGAAATATCAACGCACATCCTAAACCACTAGTCTTAAAGAAATGAAATTTGAAGCGTGTATTCTTTGTGAAGAGTAGGTTATCCACTAAAAAAGGGTTTTTCTAAATTCCACCCCTAAGAGGGTGAAATGGGGAGCCGAATTTTCTGTGAATTTAATATTCTCTGGGTGGATTGACTCATAAATTGGTGTACACATTCTATATTTAAAATTATAAGACACGTGTATCACAGTTTTTCCAAAATCATCCCCCAACAGAGTCAAATAGGGCTTCGAAACTCACGTAGATGGGCGCATGGCGCGCCCAAAAATCCTAATAGTAAATAGGTAGGATTTTTCTGATGCAGACGAGTCTGTAAATATATACGTAAAAGTATTATGTCTATAAACAGATTCCTAATGAATCATTTGACTGTCGTCACCGGTGTCCAAATTCAAATCAAGGTATCAATATTTTACTTAGGTAATATAATTACTTTGAACTCATATTTGCAAGTAAATGTCTGTAAGTTATAAGTAAGTACAAGCAAAAAATTGCGAGTGTGTCTGTATTACTTAAATAGAATTAAAACCTTACACTAACTATTCTTATTACCTATTCAACTTTAAAAGTAAAAACTAATATAACATATTATGTTCATGTATATAATATCTTACATAAACTATTATAAATGCAAAAGTTTGGATGGATTGATGTTTGTTACTTAATCACGTAAAAATGGCCGAACAGACCTGGATGAAACTTGGCACAGGGATAGATTATAGTCTGGTATAGCACATAGATTATTTATTATCTCAGAAGTAAGATCGGGTTATTCCCGAACTCCACGCGGGCGAAGCCGCGGGCATAAGCTAGTATTAGATGAATTTTTATTTTTAAGTCCCATGTGATAGCGGGCGAGCCAATTGCTGTCAAACGGGAACAAATCCAGACTCCGTGGCTGCTACTGAGGAATTCCAGATGGAAAAACCCAATAACATATTTTCCGACACGGGAATCGAAGCCAGGTCCTCATGCACAGCATTCGCGATTGCGACCACTAGACCACGAGGCAATCACATATTACAAATACTTGATGATTATTACAACATAGGTCAAAATACTTTCGTAAGAAAGAACCTATTTTTAGTCTGTCATTTAAAAAATCCACCCCCCAAGCCATCACTTTAACAGGACAAACTATTGGTAGCGTATACTATGTCTGTTTATATACTTAGATATAAATAAATCTAATCTAATCTAAACATGCGAATTAACAAATCAAAACAATATTAATTATAAAACCTACACGATTTTCTAAGATTAGAACAATGCTTATACTTACTCTCGTTTTGTTTTATTTTTATTACAAGGACTGACGTAAAAATAGATGAGGGGAAAATCTGACACCGAAAAATAATCAACTGTCGATGCTTTTAGGCGACGCGGGGTTGTTTACCGTTTTAACCGTAGAGTACCGCGTATATTTATAACATTAAGGTACTATGTTATATAATAACTGCGCCCTATCTCCTAAATAACTGAAAGGCACCGCATAGCCTAGCCTAAACAAACCCACACGTCATTTCTGACTATGGCATGTATTATATTACAGATACGTGTTACTCTGATTATATGAAAACAGAAAAATATGAGACCAATGTCTGCAACGGCACCTAAAATAGTATAAGACATTTTAAATTTGCGTTTTTGTCGTAGTTGGGTATATCTGTCACCCGGATCGTAATAACGAATCATTCATCAAATTTCGCTCAGTAGTTTAGGCGCTGCGGTGGAACATAAAAATGTTACAAATATTATTGTAAACATGGACAGCTAAAATCATAACCCTCCTTCCTTTTGGCTTTGCCGTAGTTGGGTAAAAGGGGAGGATTTTTAAAAATTAATCTCCTAAATGAATTTAATTAAATAGAGGGAAATAGAGTTTTAAGAAGGCCAGTACAGAAATGTGTAGTCATCCACGGCCTCATAAAAGTGCTACGAAACTCGTAGCAGGTACTACGCCAAACATAGCATGTGCTACGCTAGTCGTAGCAAGCACAACAATCGTAGCATCAATGTCTGTCAGTTTGTTCATTCACAACAAGGCTGTTTTTAACAGGAATGCAACGTCCCGCCTGGTCACTTCCCACCTGTCCAGCCGCATCCCATCACTCTGGGACCTCCAACCGCACAGCAGCTGAACTTGAACGGACCGACCGTGCCCCCACCGTACTCTAAGGAATATGTCTTCATGGACATCGAGTATCGTTACGGATTGTTGCAGGTATGAATGTATTTTCATTATTTCCTTCTTTCAGGTAAATAAATATGACATGTGTTGGAGCAAATAAGCACAGATGGAACAAAAAAAAAAGTGATTAATGAATTTTAAACTACTACACATAGTTTGTGTTCACATTGATTTTGTCTTCTTTACTTATATTATTATATAAAGAGGTAAAATTTGTAAGTTTATATGTAGGGACGAATCTTTGGAACTACTGACCGATATGATATCGGAAAATTCTTTCTGTAACGGGACGGTAAATAATTTCCGAGTGTCATAAGACTATATTTAAAACGTTTCCGTTCGTTCGAGTGAAGCCGTGGCAAAGCTAGTTTTAATAAAATACGACAACCATTATGGCATAGCTATTTGCTGAAAATCGGAACTTGCTAGATTTTGCGATACCGACGGTAAAATCGAAATAACTCATTTCTACCAATATTCGCACCAGGCACCTGTACTTACCCTTCTAACCGTAATTATTCTTCTTTTCTTTTCAAATACCAGAGTTGCTAGCAGACTCACCTGGCGCTGGTTCCGTTACCTTTAACTGTGTCCGGCTGGAATCCAGGAGTTACGCGACGAGCACCCAATTTAATGCACACTCACGATTGGACGAGAAACTAACGTTATTAGTACAACTTCTAGGGAATTTTCAGTGCAGTTCTTAGCAACATCAGTTACTTGAGAGATACCCAATGTTAATGAAAAGCTTTCTATGTAGATCGTA
The DNA here is from genome assembly GCA_963576755.1 of Noctua janthina. Classification (NCBI taxonomy): domain Eukaryota; kingdom Metazoa; phylum Arthropoda; class Insecta; order Lepidoptera; family Noctuidae; genus Noctua; species Noctua janthina. The sequence continues at coordinate 11,886,434 of OY755050.1, read as the reverse complement.
CCCTTTTATTGTACTACAGCAGAAGCCTTTTCATGTTATAAATAAAATAAACGTTGCCTTCATTTCAACGGCTCGTGGAAATTGGAGAACAACCTTCGTTATAATATAGTTACCCGGGAGTAAATAAGATACTTTGAGAAGGACCAGTGGTGGCCCGGTGGTAACGGTACTTACGAGTTCTATTCTAGGTCATGAATTCGAACCCAGCCACGCAAATGACATTGTCTAATTTATTTCATTACCACTGTTCTCAAAACAGTGAAGGAAGTCATCATGAAAAACCCGGCATGTCCTAAAACCAAAAATTGGAGACATGTGACATCTACCAACCGGCCCTGGGCCCGCGTGGTGGATTACAGCCCTTTCCCTCTCATAGAGAGGAGGTCTGAGTCCCAGCAATGGAAATATTATAGGCTGATTATTCTGTGATATAAGGCTAAGAAAGAGACAATCGCGTCGGTATCAGTAACTGTGAGGACGCATCAAAGCAACTTTCTAACAAGCTTATATTAGCTTCCCTCGTAACAAACAATGTAATAAAACCTTGGGAGTCAATTTTGACTTTGAGAGCTTGGAGTCATATGATTCGTTTTGACCAGTCCAATACATTTCACCTGGTGTCGAGGGTCTAATGACGGAGCCAGGTGTGGGTAGTAAAATTTATAATACATTATTTTTAGTGCGTGATAAGTCTTTTTTTAAACTTAATTTTGTAAAACTGGATGTGCCGATGAAACGTGACGCGAACTTTTACGTGGACCTGGTAAAAGATTCAGGATTCTAAAACCCTCACCGCACTGTGGTTCCGCCCATACTAACGTGCGACAAAAAAGAAATTACTTTATTTCTAGGATTTAATTAATAAAACATATTAGATAAGGGGTATTAACCATTATAACGTAAAATAAAATAAAAAAACTAAAAATAAATAAGAGCAAAAGAAAAGAAATTCGGATTAAAAAAATGCTACGTGTGCGAAGCAAAGTGCTACGGAGAGACTACTTTCGCCTAGAACCTAAATAATTCTAAATGCGGGAAAAACGTGGAAAATGTTAAAGTGAAATCATAAAGGAATATTGTATAACCGAACATTAAAAAAAAACTGAGATCTTATTGTGCTCCAATGTAAACTAAAACTCGCGGAAGAATCTATCTACAATTTAAAATGCTCTCGAAAAGCACTATATCACGTAGCAGTCAAATTTTAAGAAAACGCATGTTTTTCAAATTCTAAATAAAACTGATAAAATAATGTACACATCGTGTTCTTGGAAATCCATCATAAATATAAATCAATTGTGTCCTGTGTTTCCGGGAATTTATGAAAAATACGTAACAAATACGTGTCATTGATAACGTGTCGGAGCACCTTCTGTATTCATACTTTCGATGACGATATGGAAATGAAAGTAATTACCCAAATTGATATACTTTTGTTAAGTTTAGACTTAGTAGATATTATAAGGCTAGAGTTTCTCAGTTTTGTCGATACAGACAGTATTGTTACTTTTTGTTGCCATGGCGTCATTTCATTAACATGGTCGTTCATCGAGTACAAGTTCTCTACATATATTCATTTAATGTTATCCTTGTAGGCATGAATCACGACCGAGGCTAAATATGATTTGGTTTTAATAAAATTGATCGACCCTACACATAATAAGCGTACGTGGTGTTTGTAACGAAATTAAATGAGTACACCGGGATAATCATCTTGTAATGTGCCATCATTCGAACTAAGCCTAATTTAAACTTACTGGGCTGCGGGACTGTTCGGGGCTGCGGGACTGTTAGAAAGAGATACCGTGGCCCTGGAACACAAAGGGCAAAGAAGGAACATGGATGGGTTTTAGTCAGTACAAGTCTGACACTCCCTTCCACTCCGCCCAGAATGGGAGGGGTCATTTGATGATTTCCCACCAGAAAAAAAAAAAAAAAAAAAAAACCTTACTGTAATCCCTGATTTGCAAGATGATTAGTTAGTCGAAAATAAGTATTTTTCCGCCTTAAACAATGTATTTTTTTTATTTATTTACTTCTGCTGCAGTACCTCTGCTCAGAATGTCGTGGGTTCGATTCCCACGTCTGATAGTGTTACTATTTTTTTTAATTAGGAATGCAAACCGCAGTATCTCACTCTTTGTGACTATTATATACCTTAGAATGTACAAAAAGAAGAAATAATATTTTCAAATGTACAGTGGGACCAACCTAAAAAAACATCGTGTAGATGTATCTCCCTACAATGCTTCGATTTTTTTCTGTCGGTTTGTGTCACGATAGTTTTCAATACACTCACTTTTCACTCTCGCCGCAACGAATGATCTGTTTAAACGAAAATACCACAATTAGGCAAATTAATAAAAAAAAAATCGATACATTTCATTTACAGGCATTGAGCTGACACTAAATTTATTTTGTGGACACAAAGTTTCGGCATGGCCTTCCAACGTTAGCATATGGTCGCTTTCCTAATAAATTGACAGCGTTAGGGATGGATGCATTTTGAAGCCACGTAAGCTTTTATTTTTTTATGATACCGATGGCGTTTGTATATATTCAGTTACGAGCACTAATACGTACCGTGTACACCGTAGCAAGATCTAAAAATGATTTTTCTACTGTATTCTTGCCGAACCTTAATTAATTGGGATGAGGGCAAAATAATGATGATGATTTTGTGAAATAGGACTTATCTAGAACTTGCGATAGTAATAGTAAGTCAAGTTAAGTCAAGTCAGTTAGTAACCTAACTGACTTGACTCATCATTGACATAGTCTCATTTAAATAATCTAATGTAAAAAAAAAATCGAATTACAGAATTTAAAGAAAAAGGATAGGTTACACTAAACTATTATTTAAACTAACATTCAGTTAGGCAGGCAGGCAGGCAGCCATTTAACAAGTTAGCCTTGTTTCAAAAACTAAAGAATTTAAAACGTAGTGTTCAACTGACTGGCAGTAATTTATCGATTTCGAGTTAGTTTCACAAATGTTTGATCTACTAAACGTACTGCAATGCGTCGATGTTATAATAAGGGCAGATGAATGATGCTGTACTTAATATTTCTCTGGAAAGTTAGTTAAGTTAGCTAAGTTTTGAGGCGAAATATTTCATACTGTAATGCCAGCGACACAAAGAACTCAGAAAAAAAGTATTTCTGACTTTTTCAAATGCTGCTTTAATTCATAAACAATATCTAAAGTTCATACCGAGTTCTATAGACCGGCGGCTTTAATGAGTCCTCCGCCTTGCCCCATCAAAGGCACATTTAGCGTCTACAAAGTCCTAACAATATCCCACAGTTTGGTTCCCATAGGTCGCTTTAAAATAACCGTAATCCACGTAAGTATTACGATACTAATTGAACCAATAGGTACGTGATCAACTTTCAGAATATTTCATTTAAATTAATACCTTCGCGAGGACTCATTAAAGCGGTCGGTCTATAAACGGATATATTTTCTTAAATAATAATCTTGTCTTGCATCGAAGTCCTAGTTTTAAACTTTGTTAATCTAGTTTATAAAGTGAAAATAAAAGGGTTCTAAAATAAGAATAACATTAGAAGGCTTCTTCGAGGTCGCAGAATTACTTAATAATAGGGTAAGGTAAATGCAGCTCCAACACCGGTCCTGCTATATCAAATATAAAATCACAATGAAAACAAAAAAAATAAATGCCAATTATTAAGAGAATTATATAAATAAGTTTTAAAATTGCTCGACTGTACCAGAAACGTGCTAATTAAATGTGTGAATAAAAAACACATGTAAAATAAATACACAGGTATATAAATGTTACAAAAATAATGATATGGTTTATGCCCTAGGTAGCATACAAATATTAGTATGGAATATGTGCAATATGAACTATCAAGTACTTAAAAAGTCGGTATCGGTAAAACGGATTTGCGGATTTTCACTCGGTCATTAATAGCTGCGTTTAACTTCATTAATATCCTATGTCCAATATCTAATATTTGGTCAGTTTAGTTTATAATCGAGAGGATCTAGAATCGAATATCTGGTGCACCATGGCATTCAGTGTTCTGTCGGTAACACTAAATCTTGACTAGTAATGAGAAGCTTGTATGTACTAGTGGAAGAGTTCAATTTCCAATATTATTGATTTATGTATTTAATTTGAAAGCTAAGGAAATCTCGCGAAAAGTTTACCAGTTCGACTTAAATTAAGACAGGCTGTTGATTTAGTCGCCTGCAAACTTTGAGATGGGATTCTACAACTTTTCATATAATTATTAAACAACAATAACAAATAAAAATTATGAACAATCACAGAAGATATCCCGTAAATGACAGTATAAGTTTTTCATATATTTCCTATTACAAATAAATCAATTTGAAAACTAATGAGGAAAATGTATAACTAAAACTACTAATTTTCCCTGGATGTTGATGCAAGGCACTACGTACGATGCATATTATCATCTATGAGCTTTTATAGGAGGGTACATGCTTACCTGGAGCCAACCGCAAGCAAGATGACATATCTATCTGGTCAACTTTGGAGGTTGTTTCTGTTAAGCCGGGCTATCTTGTGTGTGCCTTAGTTAGAGTATTTGGCCTTCAGCCAGGGGCAAAAACTTAAAAACTAAGCGACTACACGCTAAGGGCACCCCATGTGGGGATGAGCCTTCTATCGGCACAAGGTCATTCTTTCGGGACGAATTTAAGACAACAGGACCAGCATCGCGGGCTGGCTCGAGCAAAGGTCGGAGAAGCATACACCGGGACGTCATAGTGATCGGGCTATGCGAGGACAGGTGTTCGTTAGTTAGGAGACTGGATTAATTTTAATTCTGAAAATTCTGAATCGCACAAATAACTACTTCGAACAATTCTGTTAACTAAAGAACAATTTACATACAGAGTTTCCTCCGTGCCTCGGAAAGCACGTTAAGACGTTGGTCCCGTGTAATTTGTAGATCTTTAACAGTCGGTACAAGTAGTCAGTTAGTCAGTGGCCCGAAAGTCTGACATCCAGTCGGACCCAGTACTACACAGTAAACCACTCTAACTGGGTTGTGGAGTAAACATAGGCAGTCGCTCCATGTAAAATACTGCTACCCAGCTGCCTCCGCAACATGGTTGGGAAAAGGGTGAGCAGGTGATAAATATTGTCGGAAACCCTATTAAAAATATATCGATTCAATTTCTACCACAAAGAAGTAATAATGAAATTTCATGAGCCTCTGCCGTCAAAAATCAACGTGGGCTTTTTATTGGGAATCGAGTTTCATATCAGTAAAATAACACTCACAGACTCTGCATGTAGGTATTCAGATATTTTTAAAACGGATTTAGATTTCAACTGTAAAGTGCAAATGTCAATGTTAAGCCGGTTTATTTGCTTTTACAGTAAATTACCCTACAAATAACACTATCAACCTTAGTGATAATAGAATCTGTCCGTGCACTCAGGCGCGGGCCTAGGGGAAGGGTGATTCAGTGGCAAATTGAAAAACCTTAAAATGGCTTTTTTTCGGATTTAAATTATTAACTTCCTGCTTAAACGATCAACAAGACAAACTAACCTTTTCGAGGCAGAATACTAAAATTTTCGAGCACGCTGCGCTCGCTTTTGAGTTACTTTTATTATCATCTCTGTATGAATGCCCAAAAAAAACCAATACTAATTGGTGCGGAGGCGGGCTGCTTTTATTTTGAATTTTGAAGCTCTCTTCTCTCGCTTTTGCATTATATTCTAGAGCAGATCCAGAGGGGGGGGTTATGGTCAGACGTCATGACGAACCCGCCCTGGACTGGGCCTAGGTCGACCGTGATCATGTTTATGAACTCTATTGAACTGCATATAGCATAAGCATAATCAGCCTATTAATGTTCCCACTGCTGGGACGCAGGCCTCCTCTCTGTGAGAGGGAATGGGCTATAATCCACCACGCGGGACCAGTGCGGGTTGTTAGATGTCACATGTCTTCGAATTTTTCGTTCTAGGACATGCTGATTTCCTCATGATGTTTATTGAGCTGATTTAAATAAAATAAATAGAGTCCGGCTCGCTTCGCTCGCTCTTGCGTTCTCTTCATTTAAAACTTAAAAATCTGACTATCCCAAGGGCAGGGCAAGGGCAAGAGGTGGGGGGAAGTCAACCCCCCCAAAATCACCGTCAACTATTAAGAAATCAACCTATCTGAGGCAGAATTCAAACATTTTTTCGCGCGCTTCGCTCGCCCGTACATACTACACCTTTTCAATTCAGAAAAGTTGACAGAATCCCTCCTATTCTCATTTTTGTATTAATTAACAAAAGGAGTGCTGCTAAAATTTTCGAGCTCGCTACGCTCGCTCTTGCGTCTGAGTGACTATATAGCTCTTGTATGAAAGGTCAAAAGAAAATTTAACCTATCCGATGTCCTACTAAAATTTTCGAGCTTTCTTTGCTCGCTCTGACATGCTGCGTTCTTATCAGTTTTTCCTGTCTGGAGTCTGCCCCCCCCCCCCCATTCTTAGACTGGGAATAGAAAAGAATATAGAATAGCTTAGGCTGGGACCGCACCGCGGTGCACTATGGTGTACTATTAAAAAACCTATATATAAAGTATTCAGGAATGTGGTTCCTTTTTCGAAGCGTCTTTGTCCTACATGATATTATCAGTGTAAATAACAACATCTTTGTATTACCATTCGAAATACTTTAATAAATGTTTTTTTTTTAAATAAACACACTAACCGACAAAAGGTCTACTAAAGTGGATAACATGACTGAGGAAACGTGACAAATTGATTACCACATAAGCACTCGGATTTCATCCGCAATATGAATAAATTTCACATTTCAAGACACATCCCAGCGTTTGAGTTAGTAGTATTCAATTGAAATTAATTCAGAACTACATCCACCTTTGCTGTATACATTTAATTTCCGTTGGCGTAAAATATGGAGGTTTAGATTTAACTCCTATGATTGGTTTATTATTAATTACCAGAGCTTTTAATGCCACGCTTGAATGCACACGTTGAAATGGAGTCGTGAACTAACGAAGTATGTAATATTAGATTTGAGTAAACCATAGTTAATTGAAAATTATACAACTGTTTGTGGAGCTCGTGGCTAAATAATAACAGCCGCACGGGTCAAATCTAAGGTTAAGCTTCGCTTACCGAGGTCGGTCCGTGAATGGGCGATCATGCATCTCATAACGAACACGGAGGAACGTGCCCCGGAAGGCCATTACGCCGTTGGTCCCGGCTATCATTTTTAGATCTTTGAATGAAGTTACGAGTAGTTAGAACCCGAAATTCTGACAACCAGTCTCATTAAGAGGTACCTTTTTTTTATTAAGCGGTGTAAAATTCCTAACGGCGCCGGCCGGGTAGACGGTTTGGTTATGTAGAACTTGCACCCACCAAAAACACCGCCATGAGCCTACTGTCGCCTTGGTGGATGAGCCGCGAGAACTGCTACGTATGACGTTCGCGACCCATCCAGCGCAACCCGCCTCCGGGCACCAAACTCCTTTGGGCCGGGCTCCCCTGAAACGTCGCCACCACTGGTGAGGGTCGTGCAATGCGACGACGATAGACTCCCCGATCTATCGATAGTCTTCCAGGATCGGCTGGATGACCCCCACGGTCCAGTGACTTACACTGGGCGTCTCCAACCTCACCCCTTATTCGCTTAGCGTATGGGTTTTGGCCTCTCTAAGCCACCTCGTGACCAGCTCAGGCGGCGGGCGTCTGTCACTGCCCGCCTGCAGGTCTGCGCTACTCCCATAGACTTCGGCGAGCACCTGCGCCTCCAGGTCCCACGGGGGTGTGCCCGCAAGGCCGCAAGCCGCTTCCGCAGATACGGTGCGATATCCGCGTATGACCCTGACTATCATGACCCTTTGACAAGAGCCTTGTTTTGGTCAGACATAGACTCCGCCCACACCGGGGCCCCGTAGAGCGCCATCGAGCGAACCAAGAGGTACCTGGGTTGTAGAGGCCAGATAGGCAGTCGCTCCATGTAAAATACTGATATTCAGCTACATCCGGTTAGTCTGGAAACTGACCACAACATTGTTGAAAATGAAGGCTGGGTGGGACAAACAGTTTCATTGGTGTTTTGATCTCCAAAAGTGTAAAATGTTAAGAAAGCCACCACTATCAAACTCTTTAAAGAAAAAAAAAGGCGCGACCGAAGGAAAATGGTTATTACAATGTAATTGGCGGAAGTTCCCGTTCATTTCCAAGACTTACTGTCTTTGAACATCAAACTGAAGCTGTATCTAGCGATGTATAATATTAGTTCATTATTGTAGAATAGATAGTAGAATTCCGTGTTCTATGTTCCCAAAAATGTTATTTCCACATAGACAATATCAACTTTCTAATAGTAAAAATGATTTCTGGATGACCATTGTAAAGACTTTTTTTAAGTTGTAGGTAGCCCTATATTAATTTTACGCCTGGCATTAAAGGATTCATTTCCAAATAAATAATGTGTCGCCTCTTAGCTAACAATTTCGCGCCCGGAGTTAATTATTGCAAGTTTTCAGGAGAGATAAATAACATAATAACTCTAGCTTATTTTAAAAAAAGTCAAATTATTCATTTTACTTGACAGATTTAACTTGTACGGTAAGGGGGTAAACTAAGCGACGATATTGGGTAATAGAAGAATGAACGCATTATTTTAACCATCTGAATAATTTCTTCAAAAGATGGCAAAATAATAAAAAATAAGACAAATCAAAAATCGAAATCACAGCATTTATTTCAAGTAGGCTAGTTACAGGCACTTTCAAACTGACAAACACAAAAACAATTTAAATAAAAACGAATTTATATTAAAGGTTAGACACATGCATTCCTTTAGAATAGTACCTACTCGGATTATTTCGTCATTCTTAATAAGAAAGCGTTTATACCTTTTGTTATTTTACAAGGAAATAGGACCAACAAAGGAAATAATCTGCCACAATGAAACAAACGATTTTCTTTTTTATTATAAATAAGGTAAGCGTCCCATTTGGAGGAGTTTGTACAAAAATCTTGCTACTCCATATTATATTATTTGGAGTTTTGGACTGGGTTTTTCGACACCCATCGTAGAGTAGTAAAGAATTAGTCATTATTGTGGCTACACATGGTCTGTGGTGAACAATGAGTAAATAAATCAAAGGAAATTCTAATAAATACACGTTAACTCAGTTAATTAAACTATGGTACAAGTTGTATTAGGAAAATTAGAAATATAAGATAGATCATATAACAGTGATGTAAGAGTGTAATTGTGAACGAACCATATCGGTAGCAGAGCAGATTCCAAGCCAAACTACCGGTAGATAATGGTCCAGAGACAGGAATCTACTCACACTTCGACCTATACTGGCTTTTAAACCAGGTGCTTGATCCAGAAGCCTAACGGGAGTATCAAAGACTGCTGGTCGGGACTGCCTGCCTCATCAGACCATTATACTTTTTCAGAGCAGAATTTTATTTTTATTTCGTTGAACTATGTTAGCTGATATTCAACAAGCTTTCAATACCACAACGAACAAAGGCTCAATATTCTGTTACTAGTTCGGTATTTTTAATTCTTCACGAGTTATTGGTATCTTTTTGTTTACCGTGGCAGTGAAATTGTCAAACCTAAACACACCAACTATAATAAATCCGACAGCTGAACTAGTTAAGTTCAGCTGTCGGATTTATTATTTTAGGATATTTCATACCACTAAATGGGAAAATGAATTAGTACGCTATTTTTGGCCGTGAAAAATGTATTCTGTTTTTAATTTCCTAAAAGCAGGTATTCTAGAAGCGAATTCTATTTCAGATGACTGCTACATGCAATTTTAAATAACTTAACATCACGCATGTTTTCCCCAAATAGTTAGGCAGAGGCACCTGATGAACAACCACATTTTGCCAGTTTCTTTTTAAGAAAGAATAAAGTAAAAGAAATGACATTTATTTTGCACATGCCACAAGTGCAAAAATAATATGAGAAACAAAACTTTAATCGAAACAAAAAAGTAACACTGAGCCTCGCGGCTGCGCCAGATCAGCAGAAAAATAAACTGCAGGTTAAGATATGAGTTTATTGCCACAAATCAGAACTGTGCACTACTGGCCTAAAAAATGAAGAAATGAACAATAAGATATTATTACCACTAGACATACTACTTATAGTAATGAAGAAGGCCGTGGGCAACTCAGAAACTTGCTTATTGGTGTACGTTGTAACTCGTCGAACAAAACTAATCAATTTGTAAGTAGTAGAGTGAAATCACGACATAACGCCCACGCAGGCGTCAGATTAATTTAATGCTTAGTAAACCTTTTTTACGATAAAAGGGACCACATGGAACTTAAGTTTATTAAATAGCCTTGGCTTTATCCGACATCTAAATTAATATAAATTAATTATTAATTAATAGTATTCTACTGGTATTTCTTTACACTTATGGATCTCAGCATGTCTGTGGCAAATCTTCAACTAATTTCATTCTCATTCTAATTTCTACAACATAATTTATAGTATATGCGAAACCTGAATATAGTTTATTCAGAATAAGTAACTGAATCGATTCCAATAATTTTTAAACCATGTTATATTTTGTACCAAAAATACTTAAAAAAGGTTACAAGTTAGACACCGAGCGACACTAAGTACATAGGTACTTAGTGTCGCTCGGTGCGCAACCATTTAGGTACCTACTGCCAAATTGTTATTATCAATGAGCTCAAGAAGACGCTGAAGGCGCGCGAGCGGCTGCGCTGCGTGGTGACCACGTTTTTGTGCGGACAACCAGGTAACAGAACAAGCTTATAACTTTGTGATTTTTCATGATACAGTTTTGAAATGTTGTACATAGATTCTTTACATAAATATACTAGACACGTGTTTCAGGTTTCACATATAATAAAACTAATGTTGTATATGCACTTGTGTAGTCAGTCAGATAAAATGTTACGCACATGCAATTTTCTACTAAACTGTGAATGCTTAGTAAAATCGAAATCTATAAACGGTAGTAAGTAGCGCGTACTTTGAGTTAAGACGTATTACCGACTATAGTTTTCACTTGTAGTTGGATAGTTACAGAAATAACGCGAAGCCAAAGTACGTACTAAGTAACGTTTAGTGAGCTCGGCCTGCAAGTTGTCGGACAGCCGCCCTGCAGTCTGTGGCACCTACGATATTTTAGTTGGCAATCGTTCAACTGTAGCGCTGCAACTTTAAACGCAACAGGTTAGAAATAACGTTAGAAGTCAGTTCAAGCATTTCTTTTTACATAACATCACGCCTCTAATTTCCAAATAATTGAACTGAGGTGTATCTTGTACACTTACATTTCGCGAGTTATTTTTAAGATCCATGTAAATTCTTAATACATTCACATGTTGAGGGCAATCCCTCAACCGAGGCCAAATCTACTATTAATCAACCGAGGCCAAATCCGTGGTGGTCCTGAGAAATTCATCATGTCACTGGGGCGTCTGGGGTGTTTTATCATGACCATTCAGTAACACGTCGATGTCGATCTGGCAATCGAACTCAGAACTTCATGCTCAGTAGCCGCGCTTGACAAACGAGGCAGTCATTGCTTACATTATTTGTAACATCTTTGTTTTATTGTATCATCATCATCATTATTTCAGCCGAAAGACGTCCACTGCTGGACATAGGCCTCCCCCAAGTGCCGCCACACACATTGACCGGTCCCGTGCGACTCGCATCCAGCGGATCCCTGCAACCTTCAACTTTGTTTTAATATCACAGCTTATATAAATAGGTAGGCATTTATATTTTAATGAGTTGGAAGAAGATTCCATTCTCGTTCTACAGATTGCTTAATTAAAAAGTTCGGTTTATAATTGGCTACAGAAAACTTCGCCGTAACTTGGCTACAAACAACAAGTTTTTTTAAAGTCTTTTGCACTTTAATAATTTGTGCAGTCTTTAAGTGAAGAAAAACTTTCTTACATTGCTGTTTTATTTTTGCTGTGATATCTTCTCATAACGAGTTTGGCTTTTAAAACTCTTTGATGTCGAATGGCATAAAAAAAAAACATACACAGAAACCCGAAACCGAACCCACCCACCCTCCTTTTCTCTCTCGAAACCTTTTTTAAAAGCTTTGGAATATTTTATCATCATAGTGTAGCATCCGCACAATCACATGATTTTTGACATAACATCACGCCTGGAATTCCCAAAGGGTTGGACTGACGTGGTCATAATAGTACACCCACATTTCGCTGGTTATGTTTTTAACTCCCATGCAATAGGGGGCGACCCTATTGCTATCAGCCGGGCACAAATCCAAACTCCATGGCTGCTACTGAAAAATTCTTGATGCATGGAAGAACCGAGTAACACTTTCATTTTACCCGAACTGGGAATCGAACCCAGCTTCCTAACCAAAGCGATCCGACGATCGCTTTGGTTAGGAAGCTGGGTTCGATTCCAGATTCAGTTTCATGATCACGCGACCGTGATCATGCCACCTTCGCGTTCATATCGTTCCTGAGTGAAAATGAGTGACATATGTATAAATCTGACGGTGTGTGTGTATTTGCATGATCGCTAGGGTTGGGCCGTGGTAATAAAATCACCTTTAAAACGGTTCAAGTATGTAAGTTTCTATCGCAACGTTATAAGGTAATCGGATACGTTTTTCTTTAGTTACAAACAACACAGTAAGCAGTAGAAACCTCAAAATATTTCTCTCTTATTTCGCTAGAATTGATACCAGCCGAAGTCCACGAACCAATTTTCTTGCAAGGTTTCTCGATTTGTTCACAGGACTGTTATTTAAATCGTTTGCCTTGTAAATTATGTAATACGAAACATATTATTTTAAAAAGTAAATCCAATTTCATGAATTTGATTTACTTTATACGCTATGGCTTGTATAAGACTGGCGTTTTAAGAAGGGTTACAAATAATAATTGTCGGCACGGTTGGCGCAGTGGCTGAGCGATCGGCTGCTACGTTGCGTGTCGCGGGTTCGATCCCCGCACGGAACAAATATTTGTTTGATCTACAGGTAGTTGTTCCGGGTCTGGCTGTTTGTGTATGTGACTTTAAATATTTGTAAACGCACCCAAAATACAGGAGAAATTCCTAGTCTGGGGCAACGTTTTTTTTTTTTAAAAAAAATAGAAAAAAAAAATAGTTATTTTAATTCAAACAAATAGTTTATATAAAGAAAATAGAAAGCGATGACAGCAGCACTGACCATGTAATTTGTCCACAGCTCATCGACTCTCTTAGTTACATGCACTACAACTTGCACCTGATGCATCGCAACGTGTGCCCGCAGGTCATCGTCGTCACGAAGAGGGGTACCTGGAAAATGTTCGGGCTAGAATTTGCTGGTAAGTGCCTTCATACATTTATTTATTTCAGGCAGCTAGGGCCCATAGAAATACAATACGCGAATACAAAAATGGCAGCCGAGCAGTGGTGGCCCAGTGGTTCCACCTCACAAGTTCGCGGGTTCGAACCCAAGTTCATTACTATTATACTTTACATGACAGTGTTATTTATTTCCTCATCGCTGCTCTCGAAATGGTGAAGCGATCTGGCAGGTCCTAGAACCAATAGTTATCGAAGTCATGGAACATTCCTTCCGTACTGGGTCCGTGTGCTAGATTACGGCCCAATCTCCCTTTCAGAGAGGAAGAATTCGTCCCAGCAGTGGGAACCTTATAGGTTGTTTATGCTACCTAATAATGTATGTGAAACTATACATGTAGCTATTTACTAAACCAATGCCGTGTTTTTGAAGAAGGCAAAAATGTGGTAGGTACTGGTAGGTACACAGTAATCTCCAAGTTGTGTACCGTCGAACTGGACTCTCACGCTATGAAAACAGCACATTTTATAGGCGCCGCCGATGCAATAATAACGCACAGTAAAACTAGTACATTTCCAAAGTCAGAAGCATATATAACGTACCGTCAGCAGCATTCTCATTTTAAGAAGACAGTTTGTTGCGTGTTGAAAATTTCACTCTAATGGCACAATGCTTTTAATTGTTTAGGTTTTCATTTACATGTAATATCTTTAAAACTAGATAAAATGAGAAAATGATTAAGAGATTAACACTCGATGAAGAATATAATAAAACGAACTGAGGTACCTAGTTATAGTGAAGTTCTATCATAATAATACGGAGGGATTCGTTCGAACAGATTTCCCAGCTTTAATTGCTAGTAGTGCAAGAATTGATAATTTTATGTCGCACAAAAATCTTGCAAATTACACACTTGAGCAAATAAAATTGCCAAGCACGCCCCTCGACTAATGGAAACCACTTGGCGTCCACCAAGCTGACAAGTAAAGGAAGTTTTCTGAAATAATGTTTGAAGGACAGAGCCGCAGCTGAAAGACGTGGGTGCATAATAACTTAACTATAAATAAGCTATGGATGAATTGAAGGTCGTGGGCTGGCAGCCAAGTAGGCACATTACTTTGTGTACTTTATTTTATCATTCCCGCTCTCAAAACGGTGAAGGAAATCGTCGTGAGTAAACAGAGAGATTATTTAAATAGTCTATTACTTCACTTAATGCTTTCGTATATTACGGCACTAGTGTATCAAAGGATTGTGGCAACCCTATCAATTAATACTGTGTTTGAAACCTCTCAAAGTAAACGTATACTTATAGATGTGAAGTAGTTGTAACATCGCTTAAAGGTATTTATCTCAATCAAGGTAGTTCAGAGAGCTTTGTGAAGTTGTCCCGGAGCCGTGATCCTCTTATTAAATGGTAAATAATTGAATGTCGTTGCTAAGAACAAAGGAACGCAATCTTTAGCACCTAATTACCCTCCTTTAGATACCTAAATGTTGATAAAGAAACACAAGAATGAAAAATAATAATGTTTTAAAATAAAATAAGTAATAATTAGACATAGAACACTCTTTTTAGCAGTCATGTTAATACATAGAAATCATATTACTTAATTACAGTAATATCACTCTTTTTTGATTAAAATCTGTTTCTCTTTGGTGACGACATTGAGCTATTTTTTTAGCCTCTTCTGTCCTACTCCTAGGCAAAGGCCACTCCACCCCTTCCATTACTTGCAAACCCGCGCGTGCTCCTTGCAGCTCTGACGGTATTTACTACACATTTTTTTTTCTAAGGATTTGAGTAAAAAGTCAAGACGAACAGAAAAGGAAAAGGCTAACGCTGCGACATGAATAATTTAAGCAGTACAAACTTACATAGCGCAGAAACACTCAAAATGCGGGTGAAATATTATCATTACACGAAAATTGTTTTAGAAACAGTCGATTGATTGAGGGACGAGGGCCAAAGTGTTTTTAGAACAAGTTGATAAAACATAAAGACAAATCGATTCCCAATCAATTTAAACTTAATTTCCTCTTAATAATTATTATTTACAAACAATTTAGACATCCAAAATTAGTAATAAACTTCCGTGAATATTTCAAAAACACAATGGAGCTCGGTAAAACTTGAGTTTTGAAGATTTGAAGATCCTTGTAATCGCAAAAATATTCTTTGCAAAAGAAAAAAAAGTTAAAACGTAACAGGGGTTTTTTTCACAAACGATGGTTAAAGTTAAGAGACGTAAAACTTTATGGTCATCATCATCTTCGTAACCATGTCCCATATGTTATTTAGAGTTGGTGCAACACGTTTTTTTCTTCCATTCTCCTCTGCCAACCGTCACTCTATCATTGACTCCTTTTTAGGGTTCCGTACCCGAAAGGTAACCAACTCCACTGTCCGTCCGTCTGTTCGTCCGTCTGTCTGTCAGCGGGCTGATCCTTAATACTTTTTTTTTTTTTCGTATGGGAAATCATCAAATGACCCCCCCACTCTGGGCGGAGCGGAAGGGAGTGTCAGACTTGTACTGACTAAAACCCATCCATGTTCCTTCTTTGCCCTTTGTGTTCCAGGGCCACGGTGTCTCTTTCGAACAGTCCCGCAGCTCTGGCAGGCATCGGCCCATGTGGACCCCTACTCGGTTGCTGACATCTCTTTGAGGCGCGCGTGGAACACGAACGCGCGCCCACACGGCCTGTCGTCATAAGACCTTACATACTTAAGATACAGAGAATATAAAACTACACAACACCTTGAATTTATGCTAACCCAGTACTTTTTGGTAGGTTTTCGATGAAAAATACGGTATCGCCGGATGAGCGACAATACTTTATTAATTTAATAAAGCACAGCCGTATTTCGTTTTTAATGTGACTGTACTCTGTGACAGCCAATTTCGAAGTGAAACAAAAGACAATGAGACAAATCAAGAAAAATCACGATTCGACGTAACGGGTATCACATATCAGGAACACGCACGTCGTTGGCGAGTAGTAATAAGAACAAGATCCCAGGGCCCCCAGACCTTACTTTCTCATTAACTAAATGTGTGGGCATCAAGTACTGTTTGTATGTACTGTGAACGTAAGCATACCTGTTAACTTGTGCTGACGGCCTATTTTTAGATAATTATCAATATTTTCTGTAACATATATAAAAATCAGCACACAGGCTTTAAAAAAAAATTGTATTAAGTTTACGCAACTTTAGCACCTAATATCAATTGGCTGTTGCACACTAACACTACTTGATGTCACGCATTTGGTTTCTGAGAAAATAAGTAAGGTCTGGCGGCCCTGGTATAAAAAAAAATAAAAAAGCCAGCTGAAAAACTAAAAAGCAAAAAACAAACTATTTTAAAATTAAATTCCTTGTGGGGGTATAAAAGAGTTGCTTCTTGATCCTTCCAGTCCCCTTAATTTCCGTAAGCACCTGTTTTATTTCCATTCCTGTAGTGATTTTCGATTCAAGTTCTAAGGACAGTAATATCCAGTTCTGTAAGCTACATTACCTGTGGAACTTGCTGAGAAAAGCCGGGATTTTTCAGGACTTTATTATAACTGTCTTTTTATTTCTTTTGTGTTTCAAGTCTAAGAAAGTGACATTTTTTTTTGGTAGAATCGTATTTTAAGTAAGTAAAAGTAAGTATTTTGTACATGTTTAGGTTAGGAATCTGAGAAATCATCACAGTATAAAACCGGCAAGTGCGAGTTGGACTCGCGTATGAAAGGTTCAGTACCATCGTAGTAGGAGAGCCCCTTTTAATTTTTAATTTATTATTTGTTGTTATAGCGGCAACAGAAATACACATTCTGTGAGTAATTTCAACTGTCTACCTTTACTATTACGAATTATGAGATACAAGCCCGCTGACCGACGGACGGACAGCGGAGGCTTAGTCATAGGGTCCCGTTTCTATACCCTTCGGGTACGGAACCCGAAAAACGAATGGATAATTATTAGGTGCATTCCCAAGGCGAGAATCTAACTCTCAATTAAATTTTAAACTTAACACTATATTCAGATTTTAAAAATAAATTAAGACAGATCAGCCTTTTCATACATTTTGATTTCAGCATCGAAATTTTTTGTTGCGATATGTCCGCGTATTTTGTTATTTAACTTTTGACCTGCAATAGAAAACATTTGAATGCCCGTTGACATTTGCCACATGGGAAATTAAACATCATAACTTCAGCCGGCCCTTAATCGAATATGGCATGGTCGATGTAACCCATTTAAATTGTAAAGTGAAAGTAATTTAATACTATCTCTTATACTATGCTACCTATTTAATAATATTAGCTGTTAAAGTATGAAATTGCCGATTTGTATGGACGATTTTGTGAAAAGTGTTTTTTTTTTATTCGTAACGACTGAACCGATTATGACGCAATTGCAAACTATAGTTAGAGTGAAAAAAACTGCGTGTTACTGCGTATCTTGAATTCTCAAAACATAGTCTATGACAAAAATATACCTTCTTGAAGTAGTAAAACCGACGGCACATTAAAACAGGTGTTTTAACACACTACCCTATGTAATATGCAACTACCAGTACGGGTTTTAAACTCTAAACGGTCCGTCATTTATTATTATGGGTTATATTCATTTTTTAATATGGGTTATGAACCTGAAATAAATGAATTTGAATTTTGAATTTAATAATTAATCCAATAAAAATGGAATTTGGAAAAAATATAACTATACGTCAAAGCTAAGGAACACAATGTGAGAAAAAAACGGCATTTTCATACTTAAAGACCTGTTATAATAATATCAGGCAGTATTGGCTCTCTGACTGCAAGAAAAGGGCACACTCAGAACAATCGAACATTACCACTCTCATTTTGTGGTAACTTTTGTGGGGTGTCCAGCAGTGGCTCTTCCTCTCCTTCATTCCTTTTTTGTTACATCACAAAAATAAGATATAAATTTTATCTTATTTTGGGTTAAGTAAAACTAGGCCAGGTCCGTGGAAGAATCTCTAAAAACGGCTACCGAAAAATTCAGATCTGTTCGTTCCCAAAAATACATAAAATACTCACATCAAATGTGTCTAGGGATCAAGTTTTTTTTTTTGCAATTAAAAATGATCCATCATTTACCAACTAGATTTGGTAAATGTTTATTGAATCATTTTTAATTCTTCCAGATTGGCCTACTACCTTAATTTCTATATTAAAGTTTACAACGTACCTCTATATTTTGTAAAAATAAAGAAATATTGCAGTTTTTGCAAATTGTGGGAAACTAATCCAAGTTAACGGCGTCAATTAAATGGCTAAAAAGGTAAAAATTAAGATTTTTTATGAATCACACATTAGCAGGGATTTGGCATGCTTAATATAACATGAAAATCAGGTTGAGGTCTGGCGATTTAGCAGACAGAACGTAGATACGAGCTTCGACAAGTGTGCGTGTTACGACTCTAACCGTTTGTAGATGTGCATTGTCGAGCATTAGTTGTAACGAATCACACAACCGATGATTACGTCTGAAACAATCCCATCCGCATTGAGGTTGCCCCATATCCAAATAAGACTAGTTCTTCCACCGATCCGAATACCGGACCATGTCATTATTATACCCTCACCATATGGAATGTATTATCGCAATGCGTATGTCAGTCCCATTGTTCCCTAAATACACATTGTTCATATCTAGGCCATGAACCTGAACAGGTCATTTGTCCCAGACTCATGCCGAACACAATCCATCAAAAAGTGGTGTAAGTCTTCAACAACTCCACCCTCCACACAATCAGGAAAGTTCGTTTTTTTCATCATGAACGCAAACTTATTAAATGGAATGTGTTCAGATCTGAGTCTAGGAGTCGTAACAAGTAATTTTCGACATAAATTACTGTTCATAAACACGAAAAGGAAAACCCTTTATCTAATGAGCAAGATATTCCTTTCAATCATCATAAATTTTCTTTTTAAATTTAGCTTCTACGCTTACAAACAAACACACACACATACACACACACACACACACACACACACAGACAGTTATTTTGATGTATGTATAATACGAGAATTTAACGTCAATGGATGCACCTGTCGATCTCCACAGACCTAACTGTGGAGATCGATAGGTGTATGCTTTACTGACAGTATTCTATTGTGAGAAGGACGCATGTATTGACCGTTCAACATGCCTAAACTATAACAAGCCGATTGGAAATTATCCCATACAAATGGGGCGTTTTCACATACAACCCACGATACAAATTACGCTTTTGTCAGCTTTTGTGAATGAGCTCGTGCGAGAAGATATTGCAATTATACCGATGTCTGCAGCTAAAGGCATGGGTGCCCACGCGTGGTGTATGTAGCATGCAACAATAATTCTGTGCTCCCACACGAATTCTCAAACAATACCGTGCTATCTCGATCATGTGTTTTGACAGATCTACGGTTTGTTAATTAGTAGTATTCGGTACTTGCTTTGTATCTGGAATGGTAACGCACTTACAGTGCCTCTAGTATTGAAGATGTTCTGCGATGTCGGTAACAATTTAGGCAGGAAATAAAGTAAAGCTGTATGCTATAGTATATCCGACTTTCGGTATCTCGATTCACTCGTGCAAACCGATGGCGAAATGGATCGGAGTGTTAAGTACAGAATTAACACTGGATGGATGAAATGTTGGCAGGTCACGGGACCACTATGCGACTCCCACATTCCCCTTAAACTCAACAAGAACATTTATAAAACCATGGTTCAAGATCTGCTATCTTGTATGGATCAAAATGTTGGGCCACAAAAGGAATGAATGAAAGGCATTTGCATGTGGCTGAGATGAAAATGCTGTGTGGTGTAACGCAAAAGAATAAAATAGGAAATGAGTACATAAGAGGAAGTCTGAAAGTGACGCCGGTGACTGAAAAGTTGTGTGGTAATCAGTTATCGGTATGGACAAGTGATGCGAAGGAATGTGGAAAATGTTGAGTATGAATGTAGATGGCTATAAGAGTAGAGGAAGACCAAAGAAACGATGGATGGACTATGTGAAGGATGATATGGCTAGAAAGGAGGTGAATGCTGAGATGACGAGTAATAGAGAAGTGTAGAAGAAGAAGACCGACCCCAAATAAATTGGAATAAGGTCAGGAGAATGATGAAGTTTGCGATAGTATAAGCGATGAAAATCCTGAAATAAATTCATATACATGTACATACATATACTGTAATGAACTCAATAAACCCTAGAGACAATTAAATGTTTCCAAATCGGCATCAGTTTGGCCCAGACGGATTAACAAATGAATGATTACGGTGAAGGTCAAACGGGAGAATCTGTTACTAGTCTAGATATAAAATCACAGGTTTAGTCGCTCTTGCCCTATTCGACAATAAATGCTATCAACCTTTCGTATTTCTAGCTAGTCGGCTGGATCTTAAATTAAAAAGATTCTGAAGTGTTTTAATACCGTATTAGTGTTATCTTAAGCACGTTAAGCCGTTAGTGCCGGCTGTCATTTGTAGATCTTTGACAGTCGTTACAGGTAGTCAGTGGCTCAAAAAGTCTCACAACTAGTCTTACCAAGGGGTATCGTATTACTTAGTACTAACTTTATTGTGGAGGTCAGATCGGCAGTCGCTCCATGTAAAATCATAGTTGGGAAAAGGCTAGACAAATGATGATTAATGTTATCTTTTAAACTAGCTTTTTTTGAAAATCATCATCCTAATCTTTCTTTCTATTGGATATGGCTTATACAAAAACGAAAATTGACACTGTACAAGTTTTTAGCAACATACGAACAAGTTTGCACTCGGGAATTATTCTACGTTACTTTTGTTTCTTACATTACAGCGTCGTGTTTGCGAACTTCAAAGAGCTTTTTACGTTTGAGTAAACATAAAAATATGTAAATATCTGTGTACCATTCGATATACATACGCAGAAAATGCCGATATCCTGTCTGCAATTTTGTTCTCTTTGTTTGAAAATTTACGGGTACAATGGTATGGTACAATACATCTTTACGCAATACGTAAAGATGTATTGTACCATGCACGTCAAAGTCAAAGATTTTATGCCGATAAATATGGTTACAAAAGTTCTTACAATGGTAGTATAATAGTAGATGGACATATTCAATCATAACATAATGACATGCAAATTTTTGCTAATGGTACAATTAGATTTTTTGTTTTGCCTTGCACTCCTCTTGTTTTTTATTTTTATTTTTTTAATAAGTACCTACGTATTTTTATTTGTTATTACTATACACAGTTTAGGTCTATTTAAGTACCTATTCATGCATAACTACACATACCTAACTAGAAACAGAACTGTTTTATGTCCGTCACATCACCATCTCAGGTCCAGTTGAAAACCAGCGTCGGGCACTATCTGCTCGGCAGTTTGCTGAACCGGGTCTATTTGGCGCAGCCGTGAGACACACAATATTATCTCCTTTTTTTTTCTTGTTTTGTTTTAACATTTTTATTGTATAAATTTAAGATTTTTTTATTTTTTAAATATTTTTTTGTGCTTGTTGTGTGCACTTGTGTAAATATGTTTTCTTTCTTTCTTCTTTCTTTAGATCATCACTACATAGTATAAAAATAAAGTCGCTTCCCGCTGTCTCTGTCCCTGTGTATGTTTAGATCTTTAAAACTACGCAACGGATTTTGATGCGGTTTGCATTAATAGATAGAGTGAAGAAAGAGGAAGGTATATATATATATGTATATTGCACCCGTGCGAAGCCGGGGCAGGTCGCTAGTATAGATTTAAACTGAAATAATTATTTAATATTATAGAAAGGATTCTCAATTAACTATCTGTGTTCAATCTATATCTATCAATTTGGTTACGAATCTTGTTATATACCTGAATACACATAAGAAAGCAACTCCGCTTATACAACATTATTTTTAGTACATGCGAAACCTGAATATAGTTTGTTCAGAATAAGTAACTGAATCGATTCCAATAATTTTTAAACCATGTTATATTTTGTCCCTAAAATATTTTTAAAAAGTTACAAGTTGGACACCGAGCGACATTAAGTACCTATCGCAATAATTTAGGTACCTACGGCCAAATTATTATCATCAATCGCGTTGCGTGTTGACCACGCTTTGGTGTGGACACTGTTGTAACAGAACAAGCTTATAACTTTGTGATTTTTCATGATACAGTTTTGAAATTTTGTACATAGATTCTTTACATAAAAATACTCGACACGTGTTTCAGGTTTCGCATATACTAAAACTAATGTTGTATAGTTCAGTTTTCGTTCCAGGAATAATTATTCTATTAGGATATCTAGTTTTAAACTTACATTTATCTCCCAGTTTTTCAAACATCTCCTGGTGATATTTGGTAAATTTACATATTTCCTCAATATAAATACCGTTAATGTAAGTATTTTAAGTTTTTTTTTTACATTACAAATCGCACGTATACACCTCTTTTGTGCGACGAAAGCTCTTCCGAGATGCACGGTGTTATACCAATATACCATAACGCAGTATTGAACTAACATAATTTTCCATGATAAGCCTGCAATGTGACTTGTCTACTTGTTAGGTTAGATATACGCCATAGAACATGGGCAAACTTACTGAGCTTTCCACATATCATATCAATATGACCAATCCAGGAACACCTCTCATCTAGGACTATCCCAAGAAAACGAAATAATGTTTAAATCCATTTTATTCCAGATTTTGTAACGAAATTGTACTAATTTGGTTTTATCTAGGTTAGGTTTATAGTTATTCTTTTCCATCCAAGTTATTACGTTGCTTACGATACTATTTCGACAGTGCGATCTTTAGATTGTTCTGTGAAAATATCTTTATACATTTTTTCATGAATTTACGGGTGTATGTGTCCACTATAACGCGCTAATCATGTTTATCCTAAAATTTTGTCAGTGTACCTCAACTCGTCTTTCATTCACCGACCGACCGTTCTTGGCGACCATGCCAGAGCGGTCTGCTTCGGGTATGCATTCCTGTGGCCAAACTAAGAATACGATACATCTAAATGATCTAAAATTACAAAGATAGCTACAATGATTAATTACGATATCGGTCTCTGTAATACTAATTCTGCCCTGTCGTAAATATCTAACAATTTCCAAAGAAACTACGTAAACGCTGATATTGTGTGGTGTGGTGTACAATTAAGTGTTCAGTATCAAATACTTAGTTGTTTCTCGATCGAGACATAAGAGCACTTTACGGGTACAGACTGAAGGTTGCGTTTTAAATAACGTTTTTCATTTCTTTTAAATCTTTAGACATAATTCTGCATTATTATCCTGCAACAGTCAGGTGAGCAATGCTAATTAGAATGAACAAAACGCAATTTTATTCATTTCGTGGCTTTTAAGTTTGAAATACTTCCAGCATAGGTAATGGTGTAGATATAGCCCACAAAAATAAAAGATCGTACATTTAGAAGGTATGTTACAAAAATATACTTGTATATTTACGCATTATGTTATATTATTTTGTAGAAGATAAAATATAGGGACTAAATGTGTACTATTCAATTCTGTCCAACCCGCCAGGGAATACTAGCGCGATGTACATTTTGAAAGGAAAATCGTGTAGCCTAATCAGTAGTAGCAGATAAAATATCTTGGATATAAGTATAAACTTTTGCTAAAGGTAAATGAAACCCTTCGAGTAAGAATATTTTCGTGATCGAAGATGAAACCGGACTTATTCATCCAATCTTCTTCATAATAATAGGTAGGGTCCTTCCCGAAATTGATCAGCAAGCAAAGCATAAAATAAATATGAAAGATGTACATAAGGATCACAGGAAAACCAGCGTCGGGCACTAGTGCCCGATGCCTATTGGGCGCAGTCGTCGTGAGGCACACAACGTTAACTTTTTTTTGACGTGAAAAATCTTTAAAATCACATAAATAGGTGTACCAGATGAGAAAACTGAAGTGTAACGAAAAGGGTTAATTTGCGTCTCTTAATAGTAACCTTAATAAATTAAAACTCTTACAGACACAAATCTTTTATAATTATCTTTAAAAATAAATAACATTATTTAAGTGTCTGTTTGTAATGTCAAAATAACAACTCTTTACTGAATATACATGAAAGTATATACCGTCCTTGTAACACAGAACATTTATTTTGTTTTTGTCTATCTGTTTGTTCCGGCTAATGTCCGCAACGGCTGGATCGATTTTGACGGAACTTTTACTGGCGGATAGCTGATGTTATTAAGAGTTACTTGGTTTTTATTTTAGAAAAAGGGTTCCGTGCAAAATATACATATAAAACTTGTGAAATTGGAAACAAAATCTGATGGAATTTTTATAAAATAGGACTTCCCTAGTCCTATTTTTATTTTAATTTCACGCGGACGAATATCGTTTAGATTATATAATCAACTCACCGTTACAACCTTGAGTTTGTGTCGGGGCCGGGTGGGTTGGCGGGGAAGGAGCACCAGAATGACCGAAACCGGCGCTCTTGCTCTTTATTATTATACTAGCTATTGCCCGCGACTTCGTTCGCGTAAAAATTTTGATGTGCATTTGTGAGACTGCCTCGTTGGTCTAGTGGTCCCAAGCGCGACTACTAAGCCTGGGGATCGATTCCCGGGTCGGACAAAATGTTAAAAAAAAATATGTTTATTTCAATTACACAAAGTTGTCACACACATGATTTAGAGATCACCGTTTAAGCAAGGAGATGCTTGTGTTAGACGGCATCCATTAATTACGTGAGATTTATTAAAATGCGTAGTTTAGTATAAATACAGTAATTTGTTGATTGCGGTGAATTCACTAAAAAATAATAATTTGTAGAGAAACATGTTTACTTAATTAAACCCAGTGATATTTGCCGAGACTCCCCTCTCTCCCTCGTGAGATTGGGTGATATTTGGCGCGACCCTCCCCCCCTTAAACGCCTCACGTAATTAATGGACGCCCCCTTAGGTGACTCCGCTCTTCCACTTAACATTAAACAATATATATGCAATTGAAAAAATACCATAAATAATAGTGTTATTGGGTTGTCTCATCAGGAATTTCTCAGTAGCAGCCACGAAATCTGGATTTATACCCGGTTGATGGCAATAGGCTCACCCCCTATTACATGGGACTTCAATATAACTGGCGAAATGTGTGTGTACGATTAGGTACAGGTCTGCCCAAGCCTTCGGGGCTTTAGGGCGTGATGTTTTGTAATGTGTGAGAACTGACTGCCAGATAAAAAGGTGATAATGTACTGATGACTACAAAAGGCCTCCTTTTGGGTGCTGTAATTCAGGGCGGCAGAGAACCAAAGACAAAATTAAATGGCGTTGAGGCGATAATGTGGCTTTAAAAATAGGTGTTTTTTGGCGCTAAACAATTTTTTTCCAAAGTGAACCTTGTTGGGCGCTTTTTATTCTAATACCGTTCTGTATACAACATTAATTGACTTTTTACGAGAGCCCTTAGACCTCCTTTATTCGGCCCTGTCGCAAAATCCGTTCTTAGCGAACGTCTACCAACTACAAACTACCTCACTGCCAAATATCAAGTTTGTAGCTCAAAAAATGAAGGATTTTCATACAAACTTGCGAGAGCCCTTAGACCTTCTTAATCCGGCCCTGTCGCAAAATCCGTTCTTAGCTCCGTTCTCTGCCAAATTTCATCTTTATACGTCAAGCGGTTTTTAATTTTTCGTGATGAGTGAATGAGTAACCTTTCGTTTTTATAATTATATTTAGATAGATTAGATTTCTCATACCTCTCTTTCAGGGCCAAATTGTTAGTACAAAGAGTTAAGACAAAAGAAAAAATTAAAAATATTTAGCGATTCCGACTACACTACGACTACTAAAACTTATTTACGTATTTATTAAATTTATCATAGAAATCGAGTATGAGGTTACCAACTAAATTTTAAAAACTAATATCTTTTGCGGCTGTTGGTCGATTATGATAAATAAACGCTAAATAACACCCACAACAATGCTTCTTATTTTGTAATATTTTGATTTTAAATACAATGCGGGGTTTTTACGTGATGCGCGCACAAACGAACAGACAAACCGATAAACCGACAAACAGACAAAAATTTAACAATATATATTTTTACTTTCTATTACTTTTTTCTCGCACCTTCCAGTGATTTTTTTGAAAAGATCTGTAATGTACAGACACGGAAAGTCTACGATTTTATTATATGTATAGATATAGCTCATGACTTAGATGTGATAGCGCCGATATTTATAGAGACTTATTTATATGTAAAAATACCAAGACTACATATTGTATGCTTTTTTGTGGTAAGTCCATAAAAAAATCCTCAAGGGACAGTTGAAAATATAAATCACGCCTATCGTTGGAAAGAGGAGATGTTGGGCCGCGCATACTTATCTTTGGTGCCGGGCAGGTGAGGTGGTTTTGGGAGCGAGCGTCGCAAAGCTAAAGGTCGCGTCGCCTTTCCCGCGAGCACCTCTACAAATAATTAACAAAATCGTTGTCTAATATTTTGTCAGTGGAGGCTTGTAATTTAGCAATTTAGTTATATATTATGTTTATTATAATGTAATTAGTCTATCATTCTTCATTTAATGATAAAAAAAAACGTATATTTAACGTATTATTCAGTGTCTGTTTTGTATTAAAAATTGTAGAACGACGTCTTGTTTTCATTTAAATCTTTAACACTAAAAGCAACTCGCAGACATAGACGTTTAGACGTTTTACGTTAAACCAACGGCCGTGTGCCCCGACACAGGCCCACCCGATTTTTTTTTTGTATTGAATTATTAAATAAGCCCCCATTTCACAGCTTCCACAAATATAATAGCAATAGTAGGTAATTAACTACGTTTCATAAAGACGATTCGTCAATAAACGGAGAAGGAAAATCATTTGTCTACGAATATAAGGAAATAATATACTGTTAATAAAATGAAATAATTAATCCCATACGAGGGTCCGTGGAGTTTCTTGCCCATTCTTCTCCGTAACGATCTATTCTTTGGAATGGGCAATTACAGTACTTTCACAAGTTCTTATGCCTTGTGGTTGGGACAGTAGCTGCTTCTTTTTGTTTTTGAGAATTCTTATGTGCCTATAATGGTCTATTTGAAATAAATGCTTTGAAACCTTATTTCGATAAGGGTTTGATATATTAATTTATAACCAGATACCTATTTCATGTTTAAACATTTTTTTTTACAGAACCCGTCCATCCGAAAGACCCAACGACTATGGTATCTGCACCGCCGTGGTCCGTCAAGGTGGCGAAACTATCACAACCTGAGTTAGATTTCTTGGGTAAGTCTTTTTAACTATTAACACTGAGCAGCAGCAGAGTATTTTCAATCAAGGTGAGTACAGTCAGAGGGATCTGGGACATTTGCGCGAAAGACATATGCGCGAAGGACACTTGCGCGAACCCACTTGCGCGAAAAGACATATGCGCGCATGGACTTTTGGGCGATTAGACTTTTGCGCGAATCGACTTTTGCGCCCATAGACACTTACGCGCATGCGCGAATCGACTTTTGCGCCCATAGACACTTACGCGCATAGACACATGCGCGCATAGACTCTTGCGCGATTGGACTCTTGCGCGAATGGACTTACTCGCGACTGGCTACGGTTAATCTGTAGAGTAAACATAACATCATATTATTTCTTATTTTCAATGAGATAGAGAGAGAAAAGTGGCAACACTGCCCGAGTGACATGTCAAATTAGTTTTTCATATTTTAATATTAAATTTAATTAGTGATTAAGTTGTATTATGGTGTAATTATATGTAATATCGTATGTTACATGTGTAAATATTCAGGAAAATTGTTTTCCTGATAATTAATGAAGGATTCGGTTATACGACGTTACCGGTACCTAACCTAAAAACAACAGCTGACGGTTTAACTACGGATTTATACGGAGAGTTTTGTTTACTTTTTATTTTATAATACCACACAATCGTCCCTTAAACTCGATAACACGTCTACGCCAATTCTAGTATAGTGTTTTTGTTTTTTTTTGCTGATTTAGTACCCTGTATTGGTTCTTAATGGCTTCGTTGAGAAATGTATGTTCGTAAAAAGTAATTTTATTTTTTAACTATTTCAACGCTTCTTAAATCATTCTTTGCAATATTAATTAAATGTATATAATGTCCATGACCGTTATTTTATTAATGTCTTGAAATAATCTTGTAATAATATAAATTATTATTCTAGGCAACCTACCTACGTTTATGAAAAAGTAAAATACTAAGATAGTAGGGAAAGCATACTATGACATACGCGACTTTCTAAATGATAAAATTATTGAAATATGAATGACCTATTAAATTTATGTCGTGAATGAATTTAATTATGCTATATTGAATTGAATCGGATTATAATTATACTATATTGAATTGAATTGCATTTTATTATATTATATTGAACTGTTGTGTAAGTTTGACTACTTTATATATTTGTACGCCTTATAGGCCAAACGTGACAGCTCATTTATGAAGTGCCACCTTGCATGCTATACTGTATGTACACTCATGTTTGCACAAATAAAAATTATCTTATCTTATCTTATCTATAGTAAAATCAATATTTTCAAGCTAATATGGCAGCCTACCTCATTTCTTTGAGTAACGCTAAATTTTTTCCCCGTTTTTCCCCCTTTCATATCTAAATTTTCTTCATTAGCCTATCCTAGTAATCTCTCCGTTTCCTTATTTTCAATTTTCAGTAAACAATCCAGAAACCATGCCTGTAATGACTAAGGCTAGCTCAGGATATGGAGCTTAAATTGAAAATGACCCTCCAAGAACTTAACTCCAATGCCAACAACTGTTACAGGAGAGAGAAGACAGTGAGGTGGAGGTCATTAACGTTAATAGCAAAAACTCGAGCTTAAAACAGGAGCTAGTAGACTTTCATCAGGAATTCTTGAATGTTGTCAATGAACAGGATCAGCTATGGATGGTCACGGATGGTTTCAATAACTGTAGCAACTTGAATAAGGAGGCTTTATGTAAAATTACAGACCTAGAAGATCAATTAATCCATGGTAAAGGTAAACTTTTAAATTTGAAAAAGGAAAAGAATCATACTCAGGCTATAGAAACTGACCATTTGTATAATGAATTAATAAATACAAATTGCAACCCTCATTCCATTTTAACAATAGACCTTACAGAGGACTCCATACTAAAACATAACTACAGCCTTAAAATTAAGAAATATGCATGATTAAATAAAATCATTAAAAAATGTAATAAATACAAGAAACAACAAAGGCACTATTCCAAAAATATTCAATTAAGGAAAGAACATGTTTCTCTTGTAATAAATTAAATAACTATCAGATTAAATTGGAGGATAGTATTAATATTTATGAAATTGACACTCAGCACCTACAATCAGAAATACAGGCTCTGTATCAGTTACTAAAGTCTTTATATAATAAATATGAAAGGCCTAAAAATCAAATTAAAGAGCGTATTCTTGCCACTAATGCGAACGAGAGATATGAATCATATAAAGTGTATGAAAGACGGCGCTGGTAAGGTTTTATCTAAAGATGATGAAATAAAAAGGAGATGGAAGGGTTATTTTGAAAAACTAATGAATGAAGAGAATGAATGGAGCGGTGTGCTTAACGAGGTACAAGTAAATATGGGTTTGGTGAGGCAAATTAGCATGGATGAAGTGAGGAAGGCAGTTCAAAGTATGAAAAATGGAAAGGCCATGGGCCCTGATGAAATACCAGTAGAAGTATGGAAGTGCTTAAAAGAAGACGGATGTATGTGGCTGACTTTATTCTTCAATAAGTTGTTGTATGAAGGAGCGATCCCACAAGAATGGTGCAATAGTTCGCTAGTGCCCATCTTTCAGAATAAAGGTGATGTGCAAGACTGCAACAACTATCGGGGGATAAAGCTCATGTCACATAGTATGAAAGTATGGGAGAAAGTGATAGAGAAAAGATTGCGAGAGGAGAGTGAGATTACCCAAAATCAGTTTGGGTTTATGCCAGGTCGAGGAACAATGGACGCCACTTTTGCACTCCGCCAATTGTGCGAGAAGTATAGACGTGCACACAAAAACTTGCACATGGTGTTCATTGATCTGGAGAAAGCGTATGATAGGGTACCTCGGGATGTGTTGTGGTGGGCCTTGAAAGAGAAAGGTATACCTGGGAAGTATGTAGAGTTAATTCGTGCTATGTACAGTCAATCTTGTACCTACGTCCGGTCAGCTGCTGGCAACACCGATGAGTTCAATGTGGCTGTAGGCTTGCATCAAGGGTCGGCTTTCAGTCCTTACCTCTTCCTGTTGATTATGGACGCTTTGACGTTGGACATACAGGAAGAGGCACCCTGGTGCATGCTGATTGCCGTCGACATTGTTCTTGTCGGTGAAGATGGATCTGAGATCCAGAGCAGATTGGAGAAATGGCAACAGAAGCTGGAGAATGTGGGCTTGAAAATCAGCAGAACTAAAACGGAATACATGTTCTGCGATTTCGGCGGTCTCTCTAGTTCTGGAGCCATAGCGCTTAATGGCGCGTTTCTTCCTGTCTGCTCCGACTTTCGGTATCTCGGTTCACTCGTGCAAAGCGATGGCGAAATAGATCGTAGTGTAAAGCACAGAATTAACACGGGATGGATGAAATGGCGGCAGGTCACGGGAACAATCTGCGACTCCCGCATCCCCCTTAAACTTAAGGGGAAGATTTATAAAACAATGGTTAGACCTGCTGTCTTGTATGGATCAGAATGTTGGGCCACAAAAGGGATGAATGAAAGGCATTTGCATGTGGCGGAGATGAGAATGCTAAGGGGGATGTGTGGTGTTACGCGAATGGATAAAATAAGAAATGAGTATATAAGAGGAAGTTTGAAAGTGGCGCCGGTGACTGAAAAGTTGTGTGGTAATCGGTTGTCGTGGTATGGGCATGTGATGCGGAGGAATGAGGAAAATGTTGTGAGGAAAGTTCTGAGTATGAATGTGGATGGGTATATGAGTAGAGGAAGACCAAAGAAACGATGGATGGACTGTGTAAAGAATGATATGGCAAGAAAGGAGGTGTCTGGCGAGATGACGAGTAATAGAGAAGTATGGAAGAAGAAGACATGCTGCGCCGACCCCAAATGAATTGGGATAAGGGCAAGAGAATGATGATTCTTGCCACTAATGCATTAGTAGACAAAGTGGACTTGCTGACTCTCAGCAACACTCAGTGTACTTGTCAGAGGGAATCCAGCCTTGATGCCCGCCAGCCTGAGGCAATGGACCTGTCCCTAGCTGTGAGTACTCAGGACTGTGTTATCAGCCGAGTTGCAATGCCTGACATAATACATCATGATTCACAAGTAGTACAGCCTGTGATTGTTAATTTGATCTCACCTAATAGTCATGATTGTAACCATTCAGTTGTTTTCTCAGATAGTATAGGTAGAGGGCTAGGGAAATTACTCAGTAATAACCTGAGTTATTGTACCCAAAATTATTGTATGCCAGGGTCGACCTACAAACAGGTTATGGCCTCAGTAACAAAAAAATGTGTTATCTTAATACTACAATTACTATATGTGTTGGTAATAGTTCTAAGATTAATAAAAGGAAGACATCACAGACTGTATCTGAGTTGTTAAAGTTAAATTGTAGAAAAATCATATTGTTTGCTTTTCCATATTTTGAAAATTTAGGTTATAGAAAAAACAATTATATATCTAGACCAGCTGTTGCCTGCGTTCTTCTTTCGCGTGAAATTTACCTACCAACAGCAAGGTATCTTCTTACACTTACCTTAAAATTGCTCCACCAAAATATACAAGGCATTTCTTTCAAATTATTAGAAATTGAATTGTTTTAGAAAAAAGTATGTTTGACATTATTTGTTTTACTGAACATTGGCTAAAAGATTACCAAATGCTTATTAATTATGAAAACTATACGGTGGGTAGCTGTTTTAACCGTAAATCTATGCTGCGTGGAGGTACCCTAATATTAATAAAAAAATGTGTTACATATAAGCAACATAATGATATAGTAGGTCTCTCGGTTGAACATTGCGTCGAACTGTCCTGTGTTGAGCTAGATAAGCATGTAATTTTGTGTGTATACAGACCCCCAAACTCAAAACTTTTCCTTATTTGAATCAATAATGAAAGATGTCCTGGCAAAACTTGCAGCCAGTAATAAATCTGCAATTATTTGTGGTGATTTCAATATCAATATTTTAGAAGAAAATTCAAGTAGCAGTCGGTTATTAAACCTTTTTAAGTCTTTTGACCTGACTAAACATTTTTATAGAGCCTACTAGAGTCACTCCATCTTCTACTACTTGTATAGATAATGTTTTCTGTGATTGTGATTACTTAGATAAAGCCATAGTAAATTGTCTGCCGTCTGACCATAGCAGACAAACTGTAACTTTTAGGTGCAATACACCATTGCAAAAAGTTCAGATTAAATTTAGACCTATAACTACTAGCAAATTAAATAGGTATAATATTTCCCTACAGAACAAGTTATGTGTTATGAGCCATCATATGGACGATATTAATGTAATCAATTGTATGATCATTTCTTTTCAATAGTTCACACTAAGTTCAACAAAACTTTTGAAAAGAAGACAAAAAGTATTTGCTCTACATTTATATTTAGTGATTGGGCAACTAGAGGTATCAGAAAAGTAGGGAAAGACTATTTTAGCTTTATCACCTAAGCCTTATATAAACACTGAAACTTTTAACAAGTATGTTGCTAAGTATTTGAAATCTTTTAGAAATACTATTCGGGTAGATGCAAAAAAGGAAACACACATGTTCTCTAAATTTTTATTTTGATTTTAGTAGTATCTTTATTAATTAAAATTTTTACTATACATATTGTGTGGACAGTAATATACACATGTCCTAAAAGTGCCAATTGCATTTACTTGTTGGCTTGAGCTGTCACTTGAACTTTGACCTCACCGATCACTGCACTTTGAACAAAAAGTCACTATCATGAGCTCTATGGCTGACATTGCATAGACACAGCGCTTGGCAATAACATCCCTCAACCAGCAGATGGCGGATTTTGAAGACCACTTGAAGGCATCTTCACCAGGAGCGGACTTGAGCGGGCTTCATAGGGATTTTTCTGCCTTCAAGGAGCATGTGTGGCTGCAGATTGCTGAGGTGAGCAGAGTATCGACGTTATTGAGATGAAGAAGTTCTTGATGCTAGGCGGAGTGCC
The DNA here is from genome assembly GCA_963576755.1 of Noctua janthina. Taxonomy (NCBI): domain Eukaryota; kingdom Metazoa; phylum Arthropoda; class Insecta; order Lepidoptera; family Noctuidae; genus Noctua; species Noctua janthina. The sequence continues at coordinate 11,852,871 of OY755050.1, read as the reverse complement.
TGAGAAGTCTGATGAGAAACTCCCAGCAAGTGTGGTGTCCATTCTGCAAAGTAAGCTTGGCATAACTGATCTGGCACCCTCTTCAATGACAGTGTGCCACAGGTTGGGCACGGCTTCGGAAGGTCACTTTAGACCTATCCTGCTTCGGTTCGCTCTGCTATTAGAGGCCAGATCTGGAAAACCAAGACCAAACTGAAGGGATCTTCTTATGTGGTGTCTGAATTCCTCACTCGTCAACGGCAGTCTGCTTTTACAACAGCTCGAAAGCTGTTCTGCGTCACGAATGTGTGGACTATGGAAGGAAACGTTAACGGGCTGGGAGCGGAGCATGGCAAGACGCTGGATAAAGTGGTTCCGCCTGAATCCATTCCTGGCTCGAATAACACAAACCCGGTGCCGGCGCAGGTTAACACTCGGCCAAAGCGGATAGCAAGGAAGAAGTAACTCGTTTGTTTTTGTTTTCTCTGTGTTTTCTTTTTGTTTGGTTAAGATCCTTGATTTTGATTTTGAAGCTATTTTTCTGTTCGTCGATAGTAATACGTCACAGTAACTTTTTTCGTGTACCGACGCGACGCTTTATTTTAAGTTTACTTTGCTCTTGACAGTCACAGATTGTTTGTATTCGTTATGTCACTGTCAATTGTCAGTGTTTTGAATTGTTAGCTCTTTTTTATTGCGTTCGGAAACGTGCATTAGTTTTACTTATATTTATTATATTATTTTAATTATAGACCGGTATCCGTGTTGCCTGTGTTTAGCAAGGTAATTGAAAAAGTAATGCTTAATCAAATGCTCAATCATTTTAACACCAACAGTATCCTACACGATCAACAGTATGGTCTCGCCAAGGGACGTTGTACGACTGACGCCGGTGTAACCTTATTAAAGCACATATTTACTGCGTGAGAAGCGTCCCAAGACGCCATAGGAATATTTTGTGATCTCTCCAAAGCATTTGATTGCGTAAATCACGACACATTACTTTTGAAGCTTGAGCATTACGGAATGGGTAAACTTGCACTTAGTTTGATAAAATCTTATTTGAGTGATAGACAACATGTTCAAATAAATGGTGTCAATTCACAGGGTTTAAAGGCTCAATATCGGGTTCTTTCCTCTTTCTAGTATATTATATATAAATGATCTACCCTATTTGTTGAAAAACCAACCTCAAAATATGGTGTTATTTGCTGATGACACTTCCCTAATTTTTAAGATAAATAGACGGGCCCTTAATCTAGATGACGTGAATAATGCCCTACTTCAGGTCCATAATTGGTTCACAGCAAACAATTTAGTATCAAATGAAAAAAAAAAAAAATTCATAAAATTTGCTTTACCTACCGAATGTTAAAGTAATAATACGCTATTACTAGTATAATATACTATTGAATAAAGAAAAACTTGAATTTGTAGATAAAACGGTTTTCCTGGGGATTACGCTTGAAGGCTACAATGGGGTTCTCATTAAACATCTCTTGCGAGGCGGCTAAGTTCAGCAGCATATACTATTAGAAAAATCCGTCAGTTTACTGATGTAGATACCGCTAGACTGGTCTATTTTAGTTGTTTTCATAGTATAATGTCTTATGGCATTTTGTTATGGGGACGGGCTGCAGACATTGTCTATATTTATTTTGCAAAAGAGAGCCATCTGAGCCCTATATAATCTTCGTAGGCGTGACTCTTTAAGGGAACCGTTTAAAGACATTACCATCATGACGGGACATTGTCAATATATCTTTGAAAACAGTTCGTAAGAAAAAATCTGCATCTTTTTAGTAAAAGAAGCGATAGATAAAATTACAGTAGGTACTAGAAATAGGGATCAGTTCAGCCAGGCTTCAGACTCGCTAAAGTAGACTCATCTTTCATGGGGTACTGTTTGAGATGCTATAGTAAAATTTCACAAAGTATTCTTGAACTGAATGAAACGAAATTTAAAACATGCATAAAACGCACATTATGTAAGCAGGCATATTACAAGTTGGACGATTCATTCGATTGGCTCAATGCCGGTCCTGCTCCACGAGGACAGGGGCGCTTAGACTGATAGCATTAAATAGAGCTGCTGAAGATTTTACAACTATATTTGCATTGTATAAATTCAATCTCTTTAGTATTATATAATCGCATAGCCCATATTGTGTGAGTACTATGAACTAGAAAAATGTCATTCGCTGGCAACCTACCTACGTCTTTTCTTGACTTTCAAAATGGTTGAATTAAATGGTGCCGATCTATGTGGAATAAATTTTTTTTGATTTTGATTTGCCTGATAAAAAAAGTCATTATTTGTCAAAAAAAGGGATTATTTATTTATTTATTTAACACTTCAAGCACGGAAGTACAGAGGCGGACTTAATGCCATAGGCATAGGATTATTATTTTAAAAAACAAAATTATTATTATTAATAAAGGGTGTAAAAAGACCCTTAATGAAGCCGAAAGGCACTTGTTCTCCCCGTCATTGCGATATTTTTTTTGTTCTGGACCATACCTGGGAAACTTCTAGTTACGGAGATATTTGGGGTCAAAGTTAAAAAAAAAATTGTTTTTTTTTTTAACTTTATATTGTTATAATATATAATAGACTGGAAGCCGACCCCAACATAGTTGGGAAAAGGCTAGGCAGATGATGATGACTTAGTTTGATGTACCCAATGCTTGGGTGACGGCTTCGTGAAGGCGATGTAATAAGATATAAAGGCGTATCTGTCAAACTGAACTATGTTAGCACATTTAAATATATAGGTCTTAATACGGATTCAAATTTTAATTGGAAAACGCATGTAGCTGACATTTGTAAAAGTCGAGATCTGTATTGGGGAAATTCTATCGGTTAAACAATGTGGTGAATAAACAGACGCTATTGACCCACTAATTCGTTATGGACTTATTGTAGGTATATGGGCGATAGTTTATAACTTATTTACAAGACATAAAAATACAGATAAGAAGTTCCTAGTTAGCAAAAATGTAACAAAGCATATGAAAAACTATTCCCCATTTGATAAATCCTCTATAGAAATAAGAAGGTTGATTATTTGAGAAACCTAGAACACTATTATAGTGATGAGTATAAAGTTCCTATTGAAAATAAATATAAGTAATATAAAAAGTGTAAGATAGAAGAGCTAGTCTCTTCTCTCTTACACTTTCTTCTTCAACCAAAGATAACAAATTATTATGGGGAAAGAATTTCAAGATATTTAGTGCCAAAAGTATTTAATTAAATAGATATGCTAAGACAAAACCCAAAAATTAAGTAAATGTATGTTATAATCAACATTAAGGAGTTTATTTCTCGGTAACGAGGATTCAGCCATTGCCGAGAAATAAATTCATATCTTATTGATGAAGGAAGTAGGTAAACAAAATAATAAAAAATAAAAAGAGCTTTGGACGAACTTGCCCCATTTCTACTTAAGAAATGTGCAGACCACCCTACCATTTTTTATATTAATCAACCAATCGTTTGAAGAGATATTTTTTCCCACTCAACTTAAAAACGCACTGATAAAACCTATACACAAGAAAAAATCCAAAAACGGCCCTAATAATTATCGCCCCATCGATTGGATTCATCATATCGCGTCTAAAATCTTTAAAAAGGCTATGTGTTACCGTGTTTACCTATTCTTTTTGTGAAAAATATAAAATACTTGACGACTGCCAAAACGGTTTCCGTAAAAATAGTCTATAAACACGTACAAGAGGCTAACCATTATTAATAATAAAAAGTACGCCGTAGGTATACTGCTCGATATGACCAAAACCTATGGCAAGGTGCAATTTAAAAGCTATTGGATCAAGTAACATGGGACAGGAATACGAGGAAAGGCTCATGAATGGTTTACCTACATCATGCCACAAGGATAGGGTTCAACTAGTAGAAATGGAATATTTCGATAAAAACACAAATGAAATAATTACAATGAGATCTGACAGTAAAGCAGTAAACGCGTCAATTCCCCAAGGGAGTGTAACAGGCTGCCTTTTGATTCTTATCTAAACGACCTCCCTAAAATTATAAACGAACCATGTGTTTTATTTGCGGACGATATCTCTCTGCTCACCTCATGCCAGAGCGATGACAATATTAACGCCAAATTAAACTCCCTTCTTTCTGCAGCTGTAAACTGGATGGATAACCATAAATTTGAAATTAACTTTACCAAAACAAAATTAATTACATTTCATCCCTATCAAAAATCCCCTTTACAACTAAATTTAATTTTTAATAACGCAAAACTGGAACAAGTAAATGAATTTACTCTCCTCAGTTTGTCCATAGATACCCACATAAATTGGAAATCCCATATACAGAAAATAAGAGCAACTCTCAAAATTTTCAAACACCCTACGCAAAATTAAAAAACTACCAACCTTCAAACTGCACTTGCCACTTACTATGCATATACCCAGGCAATGGTCAACTGTGGGGTGTCATGGTGTGGGGAAACGGTACAGATTCACAAACCATATTTATTCTACAAAAGAAGTTAATTCGAATAATAACCAACATAGACAGCTGCAAACCACACTATGTAAATTTGTCAAAAAACACCTAGATTTTTATAGCACTTGTGAGGAAACACAAACAAGATACACCTTTCGACACAACAAAAACAAAATAAACATACCTCAATCCCGACTTAAAATGCACTCAACCAACCCTTTAGTTATGTGCATAAAAAATTATAATAAATTGCCAAATGACATTCGAAAAGTAGACAATTTTTTTTTTTATTATTAAATTGTAACAATTTCTGGAATCTAAGGTATACTACTCAGTAAAGGAGCTAGTCCAAAACTTCGCCACTTCGCCACTTCCACCGCGTCGTCGGTGGCAGCGCAAAGATCATTCGTGTTTCGGACACCAGGGTCTTGAACACCAGATCCCACTACGTTTAGACGTGCGCTCCTTACTTAGTAATGACTTCGCCGGTGGCGCACGTCTCCACGCACCCCTGGATGCGTAGTCGGCATCATACCGGTACCGGTGGGTCATACTCGGTACCCACATACCGGGTATGATCCTCTAGTAGGTACCTCGAAAAGAGAGAAAGAACGTTGAAAGCGAAGGAATTAAAACACACTTTTTTCTTCTTGTTTCCCAGTTTTCGGCTTCTTTGTTCCTCTTCGGTGTCCGTGTTGCGACAGGCGATCGATCGAAAAACACCCTTTGGAACCCCTTTTTTGTTTATTTATGTACGAAAATCTTTACAATTTTGATATTATTACATAGGTATTTACACATACAATCTTATAAATTTTGCACATACGGAATAAAAATCCTAGAACATTATGTTCGAAAATTTAAGCTGGATAAATTTTCTCTTAACAATTTTCGTTATTTTTTCAAACCTAATGAAGTTATCGACATGAATCATTTTGTATTATCGGTTTTAAATATAAATCTATCATTTGAAACTAATTTCGTTAAAATATCTGCATTAATTAAAAATCTCATTTTCAAGTTACGTAATTATATGAGATTGGTTTTCAAACTCATTTTTTTCCCTTTAAACTATCACTAATCAGTCTTATAATGATTCTAATAAGATAACCAACTATAAAATAAACCCTTTAAAAGCTAATTAGAAACATCACAATAAAAATTAAATAAATCTAACTAGAATTTTTACATTCCTAACTAGTGAAAGCGCGCGTTCCTACAAGACTTACCGCCGCTCCTCCCACCCTGGGGCTTAGATATGGTCTCGTCGCCGACACTTCGGCTGAATGTTTTTGGGCTAAGAGAAGAGGGCTGGTGGAGTATAGTTATTCATAATTATACATTTAAACACAGATCCAATTATTTATAATAATATGATTGAATTGGTACTTAGCCCTCTTCCTCTCTCCTAATGTTGCTGTGCCCAAAAGGCTTCATATTGATATTTTACCTTGTTACACCATCTAAGTAATACATATGGAATGCATAAAGATTTGAGTATTGAGTATTACAGTAGTAACTGTTATGTGGTTGTTTTAAGATCAGTTGTTTACTAGATTATTTGTATAACATTTGTATGTAAAAATAAGCACTTCTATCAAACTAAAAAGTTTGGCGCGTAAATTGTAAATGAAAAAATGTCTGTTTGTGAACAATAAATAAAAAAAAACATACAAGAACTAAGCAATTATGTGAACTTGGAGAAACTCCTTTTGAAGTCAAGAGAGTTCATTTTTGATACTGGTCGGGACAAATTGTTGTCCCTGTGGTGGTGGAACTGGCAGTGGCAGAGGTTCAAGAATCACAGCATCTGAGATAGCCATTATATTTTCAGAATCTACCAACTCCAGTGCAGGTCTGTTTATGACAGGAAGTGCTTGTCTTTGAATATCTCTTGCTGCAGCCTCCCAACAAGCAAGACTAACTCTTCCTAATGATAACCTTAAAAAGAAAGAATTATTATTTTTAGTGACAAAACCTTTCTTCAATAAAACAACAATTACAGCAATTCTGCCAAGTTAATACCACTTACATCATGAGCTGGAGTCCATCTTAAAATAAAGATCCTTTGAGGACAGTCTTGGGAAACTATGACTACTACAACTTGCAATGAAGATGCCACATCCAATACATATGCTTAGATGTCCAAGAGGCAGATACTTCAATTTGAGATGGAGGTGTGTTTGATAATATCCAATCTTGCAACAACAGGAACAATCAAATCAATTTCATCAGATTATACCTGAAAGTTAAAATAAATCTGTAAATGTATCTTTGTAAGTTATATGTCCACTATTATGATACATATTATTCACATAAATTGGCTGTGCCGCCATGCATTCTTTGTACAAACTCACACATGTTTACCTGCACAAGTATACCCTTCATACACCCAATTATTTTGTATGAGTCATTATGCATAAATATAAAGACCTATGATGATAAATACACCAATCACTTTAGTAATGTTTTGTTTGCCTCTGCTTATATAATAACATTAATGCAAATTTATTATAATATAAGCTTGTAGGTAGACATTTACAGCTGAACTTAGGCCTCCGCATAGACTGCTAAAAGAGCGCAAGAGAGCAGCGGTGTCGGCCCCGACTAAGGTATAGTAAGTTGTGGGTTCCAGCCCAGGCTGGCGTATTACTTTGTGTAATTTATTTCATTACCACTGCTCTCTAAACGTTGAAGGAAAACATTGTGAAGCAACCCACACTTGGAAAGCGTGGTGGATTATAGCCCATTCCCTCTCATAGAGAGGAGGCCGTGTCCCAGCAGTGGGAACATTATAGGCTGATTATGCTAGACTGCTAAAATATTGAACACTATAAGAGTGTGCAAAGTCGCTCCCGCTGTCTGTATGCTTAAATGTTTTAAACTACGCAACGGATTTTAATGCAGTTTTCAGCAATAGATAGAGTGATTCAAGAGGAAGGTTTTACACCCGTGCGAAGCCGGGGCGGGTCGCTAGTAGATAATATAAACTTACCGGTGTTGGCGTTACCCAGGATCGAAGAAGGATGAGCATTTGTTCGTCTAAATCTTCAATAGATCGTCTGATTAGGCGCCAAACGAAGGGAACAATTTACAATACGTCGAGAGAGTGGACGGTTTGTCCGATCTCGACACGGTGTACACATTTTCTCGTTAAAACTATAGTCAATTCGCTCACTTAACAATAAAACAAAAGTCCGATAACTCACAACAAAACCACTTGAGGAACGTAAACGCTTAACTCGATATCAATAAATCGTAACGTATATAACAGACGTAAATACTGAGGAATATAATTTAACTCGACGCAAAACAAACATTTTGAAACGATTAATCGGCTATTGATTTGTTTGATTTGACAGATAGATCTACCATGAATAGTGTTACCAGATATAATTATTGTTCAATCGATTTACAATACCGATTTTGAACGTATGTTTCAAAATAACTTTACTCTCTGTTCAAGCTTTTGGGTTTCATTAATATCGATTTTTTAGGTCATTCAGTTGTTTTAATGTCTAATATGACAAATGCATATTGATCTGTAGAACATTCTTGTTACTTTGTACAAACAAGATTAATCAATCGATTCCGATTTAGAAGAACCTCAGTGTTATGTTTACTCTACAGCTAACCTAACCTAACCATTCGCGCATAAGTCCTTTCGCGCATGTGTCTTTGTGCGTAAATGTCCGTTCGCGCATAAGTCCATTCGCGCAAGTGTCTATGCGCGTAAGTGTCTATGCGCGCAAAAGTCTAATCGCCCAAAAGTCCATGCGCGCATATGTCTTTTCGCGCATGTGGATTCGCGCAAGTGTCCTTCGCGCAAATGTCTTTCGCGTAAGTGTCCTGATACCCAGTCAGAGATATTAATTGGGAAGAAACTTGACACCCTACATCAATTTGAAGTGTAAATAGCATAATAAGAAACTTGTGATTTGAAAATAAGGACAATTTCAGCTTAAAAATTAATTTTCTTGAGTTTTTATAAAAAAAACCGTCACGAACAAGGGATTTGCGCGCGCCATATTACTCACTTTCAGCGGCTTATATGCATAGATATTACCATCGGTTTTAAAACGGTTTTTTTTTCCCAGCCAAACAGTCCTCTTGATGTTGTTTAAATACAATATCAGTCATATCACAAAAATTGAATGTATTCAAATACAAATTTGAAGGGATTGGTGGAATCAGGTATTGGGTATTTTATACCTTTATACAGCGTGTAGCAGAAATGTGTGTTAATATGTTAAGGTGGTATTTCCCATCACACTGAACTACTTTTACCGTGGATTAATCGCGAAACAATAGCCAGCCCTCCCTTATTGGGTGGAGTAGATATTGAAGTTATGTATACACACACATTTCTGATATAGTTGTTTTGCTACAGAAGTCCCTCTAAACAGAGTGAAAAAAAATTTTGGAAAAAAAGTTATATAAAATAATTATCTTCCAAAATTGTTGTGTAATTGGATGCAATTGCTTTGAAACAAACTAAAACAAGGATCCAATATTCTAGGAAACAATAATATGAATGTCATAAAGGGGATTGAACATGTTTTGTATGAAAGTTGACGAAGCTACTCGTAATCAAACAGCGTACGATGAAACTTGATCGAGGTGGTACCCTGTGTCTCGAGGTGGCACTGCACAAGTCCGAGGCCATGTGTTTTCATGGGCCTCGGAATGCGCCGCCGTCGGGATCCCTACTGACGACAGGAGGGGTTTCCATAGGCGTCGAGTCGACGTTGAAGTACCTAGGACTCGTCCTCAACAGCCGGTGGAACTTCGTGGATCACTTCCGACGTTTGGCTCCCAAACTGGAACGGACAGGGGCTGCCTTCAAGCGGCTCTTGCCCAACCTGAGGGGTCCAAACGCTTCCTGCCGGAGGCTATACGCGGGGGTCGTGCGGTCCATGGCCCTTTACGGGGCCCCGGTGTGGGCGCGTTCTTTGAGGCGGCAAGCCGCCCACTACCTGAACGCGCCCCAAAAGGTGATAGCCATAAGGCTAATCCGGGGGTACCGCACGATCTCCGGCGAGGCGGCTAGCCTCCTTGCCGGATTGCCGCCATGGGATCTGGAGGTGATAGTCCTCGCGCGCCTGCATGAATGGCGCGCGGAGGCACTACGTCGGGGGGAAACTCCGCTGCCGCGGCAAATTGCCGCCCAGCGGACAGACCTCCGGCGTGATCTCATGGCGACATGGAGAGAGCGACTGTTGCAACCCCGTGCAGGGCACGCTACCATAGTGGCGATAAGTCCCCTCTTTGAGGAGTGGCTAGAGAGGCGCCACGGCGCCCTCACCTACCGCCTGACGCAGATCCTCACCGGACACGGTTGTTTCGGGAGGTTCCTGCACCGAATCGGGCGGGAGGAAACGCCCGGGTGTTTCCACTGCGAGGATCGTCCGGAGGACACGGTGGAGCACACCGTAGAGGTCTGCCCCGCTTGGGCGGAGCACCGCCGTGTCCTTGTAGCGGCGATTGGCGGCGGCGATCTCTCGCGTCCGGCCCTGGTTCAAGCCATGGTCCGGAGCGAGAGGGAATGGGAAGCCGTCACCACCTTCTGTGAAGCAGTCATGCTAGTGAAGGAGGTGGTGGGACGTGAGAGAGAAAGAACCTCACGTCCCAGCCGCCGCGGGAGACGCCCTGGGCGTCGGGGGTCACGTGGTGGCTCCCGGCCACCGTAGGCGCGGGCCTGTGGACGGCGAGTTATGGGCTAGCTCGCCGTCCGGCCGTCTTATGACGACAGGCCGTGTCGACGGCGCGTTCGTGTTCCACGCGCGCCTCAAAGAGATGTCAGCAACCGAGTAGGGGTCCGCATGGGCCGATGCCTGCCAGAGCTGCGGGACTGTTCGAAAGAGACACCGTGGCCCTGGAACACAAAGGGCAAAGAAGGAACATGGATGGGTTTTAGTCAGTACAAGTCTGACACTCCCTTCCGCTCCGCCCAGAGTGGAGGGGGTCATTTGATGATTTCCCATCCAAAAAAAAAAAAAAAAAGGTGGTACCCTGTTTTGGTTACTCGAATTGTGGAATTTTGAAGGACATTTTATAAGTGCTAATCAACAGTGTTATTGGTGAACTTTTGCCCTCAAAATAAGAAAAGTTTTAGTATTAATAGACTGCCTTGAAGTGTCACCGTTAGCCGAAATATTCAAAGGTAAAGACAGCCACATGAGAACAATACGACCTTCCCCCCTAAACATCTCGGCAATGAAATATGACTCATTTTTGTTCGTCAAAGTATCCTCTACCAAACATGCACATACTATAGCTACAACGTGCGCAGTTATTAATTAACCGTTAATTAGCCTACTGCTAGGCAGAGGCCTCCCCCATATTTTTCACGGCAATCTCAGAATCTCCCACAAATGCCTCAAGGCCACCCACGGCGGCAACAACCTCCTTCTGGCAACGTTGTAGTCTCCGTGCGTAGCTATTATGCTAAAAACAAAAAAAAATAGGTACTTGTTATTTATTACTTGCTATCTCATTAACATTAATTTGAACAGAGTCTGTACTCGTACATGTAAGACTCACGTTTGTAACGATACCTTATGAAGACAATTTCTTTGTGTAACAGATATGTTTGAAGCAAGTTTCTCTTAGACTTGCAATCATTAATTAATTAAATTACGAGCAAATTATACAAGGTGTAAATGCAAACCTAAAAATAGTTATTATATTCATCACTGTGAATAACTTTAAAACGACTGACTACTAGGACCTCATGCTAATGAAGATGCATTTTGAGATGGCATAATAAATATCAGCAATCTGGAAATATATAGTACCTAGTTGACTTTTCTTCACGATTTTTTAATTATATAATTCACAACAAAATACACATTCTGCCCTTCCCCATTTCATGATGACACTCGTATTATCAAACAAAATTATTTATTCAGTTTTTGGAAACTATGTTGTCTAAATGTTTCAATTTTTGACTACAGTTATACGACAATTTTGGAAAGAAAATCATTTTACAAAAACTTACTGTAATAACAAAATTAATGGTAACTGGTAAAAAAAATCGTGCCTGATATAAAAACAAATACGTTACAAAACTATGCATCCAGAAAATAATACTTTTTCCTTAATAACCCTTATTTTGGCTTTGCCGTAGTCGTGTAGAAACAACCTAATGACGTATTTTATATTATTAAAAAAATATTATTTACAAAACGGAAAACCCAAAACTTATAAACTTGCAAATATGACTAACACAAACAAAACGCGTACCTAATAATACAGCAAAAGTAAAATATTACTTAATTTTAAATCAGTTACCCAGTAAAGTAGAGGTTAACTTACAATTCATTGGCAATCTATCAGGGGTGAAAGTAGTCATGAATATGATAAACTTTTACTGCGGGATTATTCTGAACAAGTGAAAAAAATAATATTTATGTTGATTCATTCATTATAACGGGTAAATAGGTACAACATATTGTATAAAAAGCAAAAAAAAAAATTCAACATTTGCTTCATACATTTTCATTGGTTAAGTGTTTTCTTTTTTATTTGAATCATAACATAATATCCCGTGTGTTTTTCCAGAAAGGCAGAGGTGAGTACATGATATAATTTCCATGTAAAAGGCGGCCAGCCTATTCTAATGTATGAATTCGCAGATGACTTTTTCGACGTTTTAGATGTTCCATATTATGGGTTGTTTATTCATAATTATTTTCACCTCCTAAAGATTGCAGATGAAATCTCAGTTTGCTTGTTTAATTATAATTAAAAACGACTATTAATCCTAGACACCTAACGTTTGCATATACCCCTTTATACCTTTGTTACCCATTCGTCGATTCGACGATCAATTTTTAAGTGTATATTTTCAACTAAAATGTTACAGTTTTGTAATGTTTATTACATTAATTTATGACTCAAAGATTATATTGATAAATAATAATATTTTTTTTTATATTTTATTCGTTTATTCCGACTTTTAACAAGACACTAGTTGTTCTGAGATCATTTCTGATAACTTACTTAAAAAATAAAATGAAAGAAAACAACGTGAAGTAGGCATTTCTTCTTTGACGAACTAAAATTAAAACATTAACACTAATAAAAAAAAATCATCAACAAATTTTTTGAGGCGCAAGTTATGTAAAAATCAACTTTATGTTCACCACCAATGCGCCTTTTTATATGAACTAAGTCCACAAACTTTGAACGTTGAGGAGCTCGTGTCTAAATAATAAAATCCGCTCGGGTCGATCTTCAGGTTAAGCCACGTTTGCTTAGATTGATCCTTGCTGTCCACTCACTATGTATCGAGTTTCCTCCGTGCCTCGGAAAGCACGTTAAGCCGTTGGTCCCATTTGTGATTTGTAGATCTTTGACAGTCATTACAGGCAGTCAGTGTCCCGAAAGTCTGACAACTAGTCTTACCAAGGGAGATCAGATAGGCAGTCGCTAAATGTCGAATCCTGCTATTCATTTGCATCCGGTTAGAATGGAAGCCAACCCCAACGCAGTTGGAAAAAGGCTAGACAGATGATGACTTGTTTGAATGATGAATTTAGCTGGCTACTCTATGGTTGGACGGTTTGTCTTGAGAATCGCTTTCAGACCATCAAACTCAAAATTTTCTTAATTTTCCCTATCAGTTAATTCCTCTAATGCACTAGTGCAGTAATCTTACATCAATAAACGCGCAGTGTTATTATCTGATACCGATTGTTTCAAAGTCATTGTAAAAAAAACTGCAAACATTTACCACTCGGTGCTTTCAAAAAGTACACACAAAACCTAACCATTCGTCAAAACGACGAGTAGTTTGGTTATACCGAACAAGACTGCCTCCCCAGAGAGCGTAGCGAGCACAGAGTTAATTAGAGACAACACGGTTATTGGCAGTACGTGCGTTAAGAACAGAAAATGAATTTTCTATCGCGTTAACCCTAACCTTAGGATTAAACAGCTCAAAACATTTAAAAAACTTACGTGCTATTTTGTTGATACAATGTGTTTAAAAATCATTTTTTTCAGCCCACGGATATTAATTGGTTTTATTACAGGGATTTTGGATCCGGCTTTTATTACCCTAGAACTTTAACCAAACCCTTGGCTACTGTTCTAGGTTATTGTGTTCCACTAATCTGCAGTTTACGTGATTTGCTTAATGTCTAGCTCCTGAGGTGCAAATCAGCGGCCATTGCAGCATTCTATCTGACATGTTCTCGCTCGGGCTGGTGATCTGCGCGGTCTTCAACAACGGAAAGCCTCTCATACAAGCTAACAACAACCCCATGCTGTACATGAAGCAGATTGAATTTGTGAGTACCATTTCAATTTTGTTATTGATTCCTTGTCACCTGCGAACAGCTGGGACTGATACAGCACCGGTGACAACCATATTCAAAGTAAACGAAAGCCGCTCCAGGTTGTTTTAGCAACTTGTTCTTGTATTGCGGAAAACATGTTTATACTTCTAGAAGTATAAATATGTTTTCTGTGTTGTGTGTTTCCAGCAACACAATAACATGTTGATGCAACAGTATTGACCAAATTTTATTAATTTGAATACGGGGCGTAATTTTTGGTTCCTATATCCAAAGAAATCGTTTTGCTTACTTTGTGTACGTTCTGATTCTTCGACAGTTTTGTCTTGAGACTCAATTTCTTGCTACTTTGCTGGTATCAATGTTTTTCAAGCTTCTACAAATAACTAATTTGCTAATAACTTCCGCTACTCTATACAATTTAGAGGATAAACTTATAGATAGGCGGGATTTCAGATTCAGACCACACTAAAACGCAAAAATCTTCCGACGCTATTTGCGTGTATTTTATAGGAACCTTCGAAATCTACCTGGACGATTGCTTGTTATTCTGGAATACGATGCGGTACGGTCCGTTGCGACTCTAACGTGCAATGGATATTATTGCTCGACTTCGAGCTCCTAGCGGACTACAATCCAACGACATGCTAAACTATCTTCAACCTAGTTTCCAAACTAAAGAACTCGTTGGTTTACGGTCGTTTTAATAGTTTATGTTTAGTATCCCAAAAAGATTAGTATCCTTTAAAAAGGGGTACTAGGAATCCAGCTTACTCTGAGAGCTTGAACTCGAAGAAATTCCCGATAGGAAGAAACACTAACTTCCAACACCTCTCTACGTAGTTCAACGGTGATGTATGCATCAAAGGTCGTAGGGCTCCAGGATTTGTCATCGATTTTGAATAAGTAATTTACGCTTTGTTTTAAGAAAAGGATCGTCTTTCAAGAATGTTTTCTCCTATCTCCGTAAGCTTTTGAAACGTTCCTGAAAGCAAGACCTGTTCTGTTGTTCTAGTCTGAAGATTACTTCAATTGTGTCGTCGAATCGACGCAATTCGATTTTGATAGGGTTACTTGAGTGACGTTCTAAAGTGAATTTTACCGAATAGAATTTCAGAATGCACCCTCTTAATGCAGTGCATTAAGAGGGTGCATTCTGAAAGTCGGCAACGTCGCGTAAAACTGTCAAATATTGCTCTATTTTCATCAATTTACTAATGTTACTGAACGAAATTATGAAATATCCTTCTGTTTTGTACTAAATTATTGATTTTGAATCGCAATAATCAATTTTGTGACTCTGAATATAACCGAAAGCGTAGCGCCACATACTACACAGAGCGCGATATTTGCGACGTTGTCAGCTTTCAGAATGCACAGCCTTAAGGCGAATTTCACCCATAAAACACTAAGCCGCAGTCATGATGATGTCTGTCAGTATGCATACTTATTTCCGATTCATAAATGAAAATGTTAAAATCGAAGATCTACAGGGTGTAAACAGACCCTCCACGAAGACGGCAACCAAGCATTCTGTTCATCAAACTAAGTAACTCTACGCAAAAATTATTGCTGCGAAACGACTTTTTTTTTTGTGGTGAAAAATCACGTCTTACGGTAGAACTCGATGGAAAGCACTCAAAGCATTGTGCTGATGGATGGATTGAATAGTACGGGGGTCGTGGAGGTGTTTAATGTAAAGAAATGATCGCATAGACGGGGAGAACAAGTGCCTTTCGGCTTAGTTAACGGTCTATTTACACCCTTTATGTATAACTATAAGCGTTCAATTTACTGAGTAATTTACCCTAGACAAACATTGACAGACGGGCTAGTACTATCCTTAGGTTTACTATTTTGGTAGGTAGCCGCTTCCTCTTTCGCTTCTTTGGGCTATTTATTAATCCACAGGACTCTGAGCCGCAAAAAATGTAACACTTAAAGGACCGAACGTTACTCGACAAAATCATCGCCCGTATCTTTCTTACAATAAAGAAAAAAGAAAAATACTACTAATTCAGCGGAAATTATGTCGTAGTAGATTTATAAAGATCTATATCTATCGCATCATTGGTCTTTCACCTGGAAAAGCATCGTTATTTCAGATACGCTTCGATCACCGAGCCTCAAAGGAATCTGACCCGTTGCATTGTATTGTTAACAAAACGATTGATCTTATAGGAACCGGACATAGAGGAATTTATTCTTTGGAAGAGACCATTGTGCACATGTTATACTTCCTGTGCATTCAAACTGGCGAAATATTGACATAAAATCATGATGTGATGAGATACAAGATTTCAACTAAGAGAGAGGAATATAGATTTCAAAATGTTTTTGGAACGCACAGTTTCGATGAGAGTCAATTGATGGTTTATTTGCCTGGCACATAACATAGTATTACATGCTATGTTACAAGATATGTATATCGTAAAGGAATTTTAATCGCAGACACTGGAATGCGCGTTCATATATTTAGCTCCAGGCGATTTCATCGAAAGTATATAACATACGAGTTTACGATACACAAATCGAACAAAGAATTTTTATAAGAAAAAAATAGGAATTCCCACTTTTATCGAAAATATCTCGCTAATCTATGATTGAGAAACACCAGTGGGAGACCTTAAATCGATTAAGAACATACATAGCAATAAAGGTGAACTAAATAATAGGTACGCTAGACTCAGTGGGGCGAAAATAGTGGCCGGATTGTGTTTAATTTTTAAGTTCTAAAAATACATACATATACCCGAAACGCGTTTGTAAATGCCCAACAGAAAATAAACTCCGGAACCGCAACCTTCGATAAAAAACATCACAGCCGATTGATCCGTATGAACAATATGAAAAAAACCCTATACTACGCGATGTCGAATTTGAACACACAAAAAAACCTCTAGGGAACATTTTATTGTCCCCCAGAGGCTCAAATTCGGGGCTGCTACAAATATAATGCGAAAGAACAAATACCGGAGGGAATTACGACATTTTTTAACAAAACTAATTAAATTTACAATGATAAGGTCAGGGCGTTTTTCTTCTTTCTACATTTTTTGTACTATTAGTGTGTTAGTAGTCAAAGTAGGAACTTAAATGTTGATGCACAATGTGCAATTGTGCATGCATTTAATGCAAAATTCAATTACCATTAAAATCCTGCTAAGAAGACTGACATTTACAAAAAAAGTCTTAAATTTCCAAATCTTTCTATTTTCGCCTTCGCACACAAAAAGATCCGTAGCACAAAACAATATAAGAACATATTTTTAACGCCCCTTCGACGAAAATCGCTATTCACCCAATCAATTCTTACAAAGGAAATTTTGGATGCACAAATTTTCATAAAAAGTAATCATGGAAAAAACTATGCTTGTATGGAAGTTTCAGCCCTGATATATCTCTTTCCCGTTTCAATAAAGGAGTCTGCCCAATACACCATACAGTCAGTCCCTAAAATATATGTATGTATACAGGATAGAAACGCGAAAACGGATACCACGTATTCAGTACATCATTCTGAGCCACATAAAAATTTGCATCGGTTATTAAAAAAAAAATACAAAACTGCAATACCTACACGGTAAAAATGTATGGAAATGCTGATTTTTTTTTTAATAACCGATAAAAAATTATATTAGGGGGGGCTTAGAACGACGTATTTCGCAAATCTTTTATTAGGTAGGTTATAATGTATTTCCGACTCCGATTCGACAAGAATCCTGTGCCAGGAACTGCGTCAAAGACATAATAATCCTTCGATTCGCTAGTCTAAGACTAAGTTCTATAGAATCTAGGCAACTTTAGTCCCGGAGTAATCCTACTTGATGGTATAACTAAGAAACAACTAACATAAACTACCTGGCCAGTAACAAGTAGAAGGTCTTCCGTGCAAGACAAGTCTGCGGTCACCGACCGCAATTGGACCCATCTCTTATTTTACCGACGATCTTCTTTTATCTTGCAATACAGTACTGTCAATACCAGGGAATAACCAACATCTGTGACACTCCAATTACCCGCAAAAATACTGGTCTCAATATTCCTAATTGCTATAGCATTTATCTTTGCTCGCTAAAATAAAAAGCTCTTTCAGCGAGCCATCTTTATTTCTTGTTTCGAATCGTGCCTGTTGCTGAGTTTCTGATAAATATTAGAGGCTATCTTTTACAATACCTGTCAGGAACGGGCAAGCCAATAGATTGAACCTAAAATTTTATGAAAGACTTTAGATAATATTAAAACGTATAGTTTTCAGGTTTAGTTAACAAGTCTGTATGCAGAACTTTTCTAATAAGTGCAGTTTTACTTTACTCCCACCATAGAAGTGGTGGTTCTTGGTGAAAGTAAATGGGTACAGTACTCTGCATAGGTTTTTGTTGCCTTAGTTTATAGTATAAATATCGAACTTTGAAGAATCTAACTGTAGGTTAGATTCTTCATCATTCGAGTCCGAGCGGCTTGAAAAAGTGTCATCGGAGATTATAATCTCCCTTTAAAGTTCCCAATACTAGGACTGGGACCTCCTCGATGTGAGAGGGAGAGGGACGAATATGAGGATGTTCCTGTATGCAACTTATGTAAGTCTTCGAATTTTCAGATCATAGATATAGTTCACTGATGAATATTTTTTCATCATTTTAAAATCGTGCACTTGTTAAGTGCAAGCGGTAAGGGTAGCAAAGACAGAGGTAATCAGGTACAGCAAAGCGGAATTATTACCTCTGGGCCACTGGGTGTCTACGAAATCACGTGTTCAAGACTACATGATATAAAAAATGAAAAATTTATAATTTTTCAAATTGATAAAATATCTATTAATATTATGTTTTTATAAAAACGATAAATATACCTACCCGTATTGGATAAGACAACGGTACTTTGTCAGCACCAGCCTCTCCTGAAAATACCTAATGGAAATTATCTACATAGAACAATCATTAGAAAAGTTTCATGATATAGGTACTTATTTGATTTTGGAGTTCGCCTTATTAATTAAAAGTCCTTTTGAAACAAACTGTTCGTACTTATCCAGGGTATGTACTATTTATAATCCTTTTGACGTTCATAAGGCCACTTGAATGTTTTAAATCAACAGTCAAGTGCGTCCCACTCTAATTGGCCTGAACTTTTATATCAACAATTCTGGTAGTCTGTATACGAATGCATACTCGTTTTATTTCATCTACAAGCAATAAAATAAGCGAAAACTAAGGTTTTATTGTCACAATATCTGTATAAACAAACTTTTATATTTTTTCCACAAACGGCGGGTGTTTATTTTGTTACTTTCCTTTGATATTACAAAACCATTATAAAAGTGAACCTGAAAGTCGGTTCAATAAACTCTAATTCGTATATTTTTCCACTTTAATTTTCACTACATATTATAAATCAAAGTCGCTTCCCGCTGTCTGTCTGTCCTTATGTATGCTTAGATCTTTAAAACTACGCAACGGATTTTGATGCGGTTTTTATAATAAATAGAGTGATTCAAGAGGAAAGTTTATATGTATATTGCACCCGTGCGAAGCAAGGTCGGGTCGCTAGTATAAAATAATACAACAACATTTAGCCGTTTCCTTTTTTTATGCACAAATAAACCAGTCGATATTAATTAAATGAAATAAGGAAGAATGTGCTATTCAAAGTTCGGGTCGATATTTTTTGGAATAGCCGAGCGGAAAAATCAAATCAATGTAGATAAATGTTCGGTAAGAAGCCGCTCAGCTTATCACGAATTATGCTGAATCAACCCGAATATGATTCAACGATTGTGCACGAGCTACATGAAGGCCGAATATGTATATTAATTGCTTCTGGTTTTTGTTTTCTACAAATACTACCGAATCCAATGTCCCAGTCCGAACGTGTGCGTATCCTTACGTGCACAATGTACTAGATTTGAAAAGAGTTTTAACAAACGCCATCCATTTCATTTAGATCCACGTTGTACTAAAGCAGTCCGTATAATCAATCAATCATTTTATTGTCAGGCAACTGAGGCCCTAGATAAAAATACACAAAATAATCTTATAAAATAATAAACTAATACATATAAAAAACCTTATTAAACTAAAACTAGACACGAATCGTTGACGGCTTCGTGTTTTGCTTTGTGGTGTCGCCTAACCGTCCTCGGAGTCGTCGGTATACGACACCTTTCGACCAAAAGTCCTCTTTCAAGTAGGTCTGCAGATGGTGAGTTGGAGCTCGAACCACGAACGACCTGAAGTTGTTGTTGTGGTGCGATTCCAACCTTTCGACCCTCAGAGTCCAGTTGGTCTTCACTCGTAAATACTCCACGACTTCCTCAACCTTCAAAATAACCCTTCTTAATATGCACTATGTGTGTCACAGTTGGACCAGCAAGTCCTCCAAGTGCTGCCTAAGGTGCCGGGTCCACTCCAAGAGGCTGTGCAGCGTCTGTTGGCAAGGGACCCTCACCCTCGTCCAACTACTCAGCTGCTACCACTCATCAAGTACTTCAAGTAAGTTACTGCTATTCTAATTCTTCTAAATCATTGCTATGTTTTACAATTGTTCTTTTTTTTCACCATTCTAAACTAAAATTATTTTCAAATTATATAGCATTCATGCATTGCGAGGTGAAGCTGAGCAGGCAATAGTTGCCATGCAATTCTTGGATTGTATGATTATGAAGGATGCTCAGCAGAAGGCACACTTCTTTCGAGAAACCCTCCTTGAAGCTATGCCAATTATACCAGAGGTAAGTCTTCAGCTCAGCGAAGTATAATGACAATACTGTGAATGATTGATCAGTGAAAAGTACCTAAGCCAACAATAATCAAGTCATATTTTCTTTTAAACTTCTTCAATGAATGTCTCAGCCACGGGCGATGCGACTCACGACGCGATTTACACCAAGCGACTCGTAGCACAATTAAGTGCCTAGAGCTTAGAGAATCGCCTAGCGAGTAGCGAAATGAAACAAACGTTCTAAAATTTTCGCAACCGGCCGCACTGCGCGCTTTGCGCCTCGGTAGTCGCCTAGCGTGTATCGAAGTAGCGCTTTACCAAGCAAGCCACCTGTCAGTGCGTACGTAGCTAAACAAATTTGTTTCATTTGTTTCCACCGCACTTGTTGTCGCAAGACTCGTATCGCTTGAGCGTGTTGGTCGTGGTTAAGGGATTAGAAAGTAACTTGCAAGTGTTAGCTGTAAGTGTAAGTGTAGTTAGCTGAGTGTGTTTTCACTTATAAAAGTACTATCAGTCTGCCTGGCACACAGCCCACAGAACATTGTATGAAATACTTAAGACTATTGTGTTTTGTTTCTGTTCAAAGTACCTATTTAATAAAATAAACCGGCTGTCATTCAATGGGTTTGGGTTTTAGCAACTCACTCAATTCTGAAAACCAAATGATACCAAAACCGACACAATAATTATATAATAAACTACGCATGGAAATAATATAAGCTTGTACCCACACATTTATATTAGTATGTTATGAAACTTATACTGGAAAACTACGCATGGAAAACTCTGCACCTTTTAGGTGCAGAGTTTTCCATGCGTAGTAAATAAGTACACGAGTTTATAACGTATGACTCAATAAATTGTTGTATGAGAATATATCACTTAGCCGCCGATCTACGACGTTATAACACATTGAGTGTTATTTTCAAACTTAATATTTATTTTGTATCTCAAACAGCGCTCGCGGTTCATGTTGTCGGTGTTATTTCATCAAATCAACCGAGCTGATATTATTACTCTAGTTACTTCTGATTAATACTATAACTTACTCACTATTTATTTTAAGCGTTGAGTTAGCTTTATCAAAATATTGGATTACAAATAACTTAAAGCAAAGGTTTTCCAGGGTGCAGGTGATTATGATCGGCTGGCAGAGGAACACGTGCATCATATCCTCTGTCGTTTTCTTATACAGGGTGGCGCCGACATTACGAGATTAAATGAAAACACTGGTAATACTAGTGCATAGCAATATTTTTAAACTATTAAATAAATCCTAACATCGAACGAACTAATTAGCATACATGTTACCGAAATACAACACCATTTTTAATAATAATAATAGTAATTATTAAAAATATTGGTTTACTGACCTTGGGTATAATTTGCACTAATTCGCGTCTGAAAATTAAATTTAAGGAACGAATTTTGTGAAGGTTTTCCAAGTAGCGAGTGGCAAAAAGTATTTACTTTTTATACCGATTCGGGGGTCGTTAACCTGTCGGTGCTAGCCTATTAATCTACATCATGTACAAAATGCTGGAAATGAAAAATAATGTCCTATTCACAACTACTGAACATATTGGAATGAATTTTTGTACGCAGACTGGGAACGTCATGCGGTATACGCAATTTAATTAATTGTCGTAATGTCGGCGCCACCCTGTATAAACAAATACTGCACGAAAACGCGTCAATTCAATATCGTCGCATTCACTTTTGAATATTTTATTGAGTACCTAATGCTATACCTACTTACTTCAAAACAATCCATTTTATTAATTACCTGTAGTCGGACAGTACCTACACAAGGTTAATTTCCCCACTGAGATTTAAGGTTGAATTGCACACTACTTGCAAATGTAATTACTGAAAGTCATCTCTCATCGGTAAATTTAATGTTTCCGGGACTCACGTACACGGAGGATCGAGATCCCTAAGCGTGTCTCACGCTTGACTTTAATCTGCTTAACTATCTTCTTGAATATTTCTTTCCAATTGTAAAAATGCTAACTAAAAAAGTAATACGTAAGATAAAGATGTTTGCCTAACCTTACCCTTACCTATGTCCCCATTTTAAACAATCTCCCGCTGTAAAAATACTGGAATAGACTGTCTGGAGAACAAAACTCATAATAAGCTCCCTAGTTCCATTTAACGTTGCAAACATAACTCACAAAATCTTTTAGCTTTTTATTGAAACGCGAGGCCATCTTTTTGTACCGTTTTTTTTTTTCAAGAATAAAAAATTAACGTTTAGAAAAACTCTTTGTCTTTGGGTAAGTCACTTGTAGTCGGTATCCATTTTGTTAACCGTCTTAGTTTGTCGACACAAAAGAAACAGATGAACTCCATTCTCCATTATTCTTTACCCAACAAGTCTTTCTTTTAAAACTCGCTACAGTTTGTATAATTATACTTATTCTACTTTATTAATTGAGTACAAAAAGTTTTGAACATCGAGGAAATGCAATCCGTAATTGTTTGAATTAATTGAGTGGGCGCACTCGTGTTTCTGCACTTAAACAGGAAACGTAAGACTAATTTGATGGAAAATCGTTTTCAGGAAAACACAATAGTCTTAAATAAACAATGCGATGTTCTTGCAAGTCGGCTCCATTATTCTGTAGTGAAAATTATTCTATATTGAATAACCTTGGCATTGAATGCACTTTGCTTATTTCAATGTCAGACAATAAAGCTTAACTATAAGAATATTACGTCGTCTATTGTTAAATTCTTATATCAGTTTCAATGTCTAGGTACATTTTTATTGTTGAGAAAACTGCCAAGATGAAGAGGAGAGTTTCTTTGAAATCTTGTTGCAGTCTTTATTTATTATGTGCTTTTTTTAGTTACGACCTACTTTTGATTTTCTGAGAAATGTGTGACAGAAAACTTGCGCCCTTAATTAATTGCGCTATTAAAGCGAATGTGTGAGAACTCAAAATTTCTTTTTAAAATTGTTGTTGAATTATACTACTAAAGTGTTTAACTATACCTATTTAAGGGTAAATTAGAAGGAATAATTTATGTTAAGAGGTGACAGTAACCTTTGTTAAATCAGTTCTAGTCGTTTGGCCTCCTAATTTAAACCTGTTTTTTCAAAGACTGATTAAAACGCTTTCAGGAAACGGTTTCATAATAATATCTATGTCAGCAAATTCGTGTCTTTACTAGCTTTTGACCGTGGTTTTGAGCGTAACTTTACCAGCGTGGCGGTCGAAATATGACAAATGCCACGTTTCAACCTTTGGACAATAAAAGCGAGATAAATCCAGGTCATGGACTACCCACGGTTGGCAGACGTGCATTGCATGTATTCGGTTTTGAAGCATAATTTATTAACAAACATTGATATTTAAATTACTGACTTTCACATACATAGAAATATAAAATAGCCCTTAGAGAGCAACCACTAGGCGTAGATAAGACTTTTTGAAACCAGGTGAAAGAGTGTTGTCGGTATTTAATTTATTTGCAGCAGTTGTTTTATTCCTTAGTCTTAGTCATGTGTTGTATTTTAGAAACTCCTCTGGCAACACGTCTGGCCGGCCTTAAGAGATGAGGTTGAGGTCAATGAGGTACTGGCTTCTGTCCTACAGTCAGTGATGTGGCTGGTCAAAAAGGCGAACGAAGACGAGTTCATATTCTACATCTTTCCAACATTAAAGTAAGTACTTATTCCCGTTTTTATGGCCAATTTCACCAATGTAACTAAACGAGTGTTCAAAGCTGTCAGTGCCAGCTTTGCCATGGAATATTGACACTGACTTTACTCTTGAACGCTGATCGCATTCAGTTTCATTGAAAGCTTTTATTGCCAGTTTCTGTATTGAGTACCTAATGAAGTTTAAGTGTCCCCATGAGATTTATCAGCTGATACTAAAACGTTGTGATACGCTCACTGGCATACATGTTCTTACTGATTAAGAGCCCGACAAAACTATCGGCCGATAGAATGTCTGCAGCCTGCGGGGGACTCTTAGACTTGTCAGACTCGGCTTGAATTTTGAATTTTGAGTGGTTACATCAAAGGAATCACCTTATGTAGAGTTTACTAGTTCCTCATTCAAATGTATATTATATTATCTAATCTAATATATAATTATATTTATCTAATCTATTTAAATAATCCAATGCAGTGCTGATATGTGGACGTTGTAGCTCTCATAACAAATGGGTGAAAGACAATGTTAGATGGTATCTTGTACTATATTACCTACTCCTGTAGATATAGCGGTTCATTTCGATATTACGTTAAGAAACGTGAAAGGAAATATAATATCACAAACCTCGAAAACAACCAATTACATAATATTAATTAGATTACTTTGTATTGGGTGCACGATCGGACCTTTTGTAATAACCCTATAATCAATAGTTTACAATTCCGTCGCTTTTTGAGTCTGCCTGTAACTTAGGGAAGGATTATTTGTAAAATGCAGTTATATATAAATTATTTCAATGACAGACAACGCAAAACCTCAACCGCTGGTTCTAGAACCATGTTTTCACAAGAATTTAAACGAGCTGAGCCCAAAATAGAATATTAACGAAATATCCCTGAAAGAAGTTAAACAGGGCTTAAAAACTTGAAATTTTCATTTAAAAGTCAATATTAGTAGCATCATCGTATTTTTAAATTCATGCCTTGACTTATTAATTATTATACTTTGAAATAACATATTAATGATTGTTTTTGTGTAGTGCAAGCTTGATTTACACAATATTTTTCTTAACGGATTCACTAAACAATGATGAATTCGTGATGCATAAAGTGATTAATCATTAATACTCTCAATAGAAATTATAACTGAGATTTATCTGAAAAAGAAGATTTATTTAAACTATTACAATTTTCCGAGCTAGACTGGCTTTTCCGGATCGGGTATTTAGAGATTTCCGTTTCGATTTCATTTCTGTACCGCAATCTCCTTCAAAGTGAAATTTTATTATAAAACGCGATTCGTCCCAGCTTTGCACGAATGGAACATTTTTATTTAGATTTTACGAAAATATTATATATAAGGTCTAACTATTCATACACGAAATATTTTCAGGGAATCATCTAACGGCTATAAAGAAGCCATTTCAAGGGATTTTTTATCTGAGTAAATTTTTATAAATAAATAATTAATTTAAAATTACTTGACCCACAAAATAAATACTAGCTCCTTATTTTTGCACATGCATTACGCTAGTTTACTACGTCGCATTAACCTACTGTCATTGTTAGAATATGGGAGTAAAGATTTTATGTAAAAACTCTCAAAAAAATTTAGAATTATAATAATTTCGTATAAAAAAAGATAATTTTTTTTTTCGTTGCTCTGGCGACTTTTCGACTTATAGAAGTTACTCTTAAAATATTTCGTAAATGAAAAGATAGACCTTATATTATATACTAAAAACTTACACAAGGCCAAATCGGTCGAGCTATTCATAGTATGTAGAAGATAGTATAATATTAGACTTATATGGAGGTATTCAAATTGTTTTAGACTCGTGTTTAAATCACCAAGAAGCATCCAAGCTACTGTTACTCTATTGGAGCATTTGCATATAATTATGAAAAAAGGCGTGCCTGAAGAAATAGAAACAGATGTATTGCCAATACTGTATTATGCCCTGGACAGTAACACCTTCCAAATCCAGGTATGTATTTTTTTCTCCTCGATAAAAGTTTGTTTACTATCTGTGAATATAAAATCCTCATGACAAATCCATTAATTACTGGACTTTTCTATCTTTTTATGTTGATAGGCAGCCTCATTGATAGCCACGCAGAATATATGCGAATCACCTGAAAACAAACCTCTTACAACCACTATTTTGAATAAAGTGAAGGCACTGCTTGAAAGAAATCAAAGTGACGTAAAGATCATCAGCCTGATCCTCTGCTTCTTCGAAAAGACTGTTGTTAGATTCGACAGGAGCCACATCCTGGAGCAGGTGATTCCTACCCTGCTGGCTATGCGGCTCACCGACCCCGATATCGTCACCCGTGTTGTTAGTGAGTATTCTTCTGTACATACTAAAAAGAGTCTATTCATCGTTTCGTAGGGGAATCACACATTTAACTCAGACCAGCTTCGCGTCATAATTAAGATCTAGCGCAGCGATCTCTGCTCTATTTGCGAATACCTTATATGCGAAAGCCAGTCATTATTTTTAATTGAAGCGAATTAACATGTTTTTCATTCATTTTTCTATAATTATGTCTTTAGACGATTACACGTAATTATTACAGAACTCTACAAGAATTTGCTCTTGGAAAGGAAATTCGGATTAAACACAAACGTGATGGCAACGAAAATGATACCTTCGCTTGCTCCACAAACTGTTAACCCAGCGCTGAACGTCGACCAGTTTACTAACCTGATGGAGGTATGTTTTCAGAGAATGAACACTTGACTGTACGTACTGTATAACCTCGGTAACATGAATTAATGTTATGTTTATGACACCGTGCGTTCAGATCCTGTACGACATGTTGGAGAGCATCGATCGCCAGCAGCGCTACAAGCTCAAAGCCGATAATCTCGCGCTGCCGAGCCCCGAGAACCGCCGGCACAAGCTTCGGCACCAGATGTCAACGGATAACATGAACGCTCCACCTTTTAACATTCCCAATTTAAGGGTTGAACGTAAAACGTCCTCCGCTGAGGACATGGCACGTAAAAACTCTATGACAGCGCAACCGCCACCACCGGCTACTAGTGCTAGCGGTAGTGTTGGTGGCTTTAAGAGTAAGCATGATGAGTTTCCAACCTGTAATGTAAAGGGTACTGCCAGTCAGAGAGTATTAAACAAACTTTCTTCAGGCACCGGGATTGGTCAGTGGTTCTTCGGCTCGAGTAATTCTACCAGTAACGACAACAATTTCCTTCGCGTGTCTAACGCCTTTCCTAATCGCCGTCTCTCAGACAACACTTTGATGACGCCTAAGATAAAGATCGCGCCATCGTGTGCCTCTTCGCCTGGCGGCACCCCGGGCAGCACCTCTGGACTGCCCACGCGCCGCCACTCAAGCATCGGGCCACAGGAGCGCCGCGGCTCGGCCGTCAACCTGTCACCGCCGACCGTAAGTTGCACACGTTCAAACTCTTTATGCTTGCACGCTTGTTTTTGACACAGATAATTGTAATAGTATGTGCCTACATAATATGACCTACATACATACACTATTAATGATTTAAATTTAGTAGCTTGGAACAGGGCTTCTAGTGTATACAATGGTATGTTGTTGGAGTAAGGGCACGTGGTGATGAGGGTAGTGATAGTGAACGTGGTTATTTCAGCAGGCCCACCAGTACAGGGGCCGCGGAGGCGGCTCAGGCTCGAGCCTATCCGTGCCGTCAACGTCTCAATGCGTTGTAAGTGATGTGATCGTACGCGCACGCCTGCCTGGCTGCGTGTCCTCCCTGATCCTCTTTTTGAATGTGGAATTGTCCAGCTTTACATTGATGTGGTTCTGTTATCTTCTGCGGTCGTGTCTTCTACCCACACCGACTGGGACAGATAGTATTTGATATTTCATCACATTATCATTTTGCATATGCACGTGGTCGGAACCGCTCACCGCATCGCATCAATGCTAATCCTTCCAATCCTGCGGGACGCCCGAACAAACACCAAACTTCAAGAAATAATGAAGTGCTGCATGTCCGTTACAGTTGGCGACTTAGTAACTGTCGCGAAGCATGAACGCCAGTCCGCGTTGAATGTGTCGTTGAATGCCATGCTGGGAGGGTAGCTCCTCCCTCCTCTGGTGAATGCTACTGTTTCCATTCTGATCATTGTTCGGGTGTGTACCTGCAGACACGTCGATTCCATTGTCGCACCTTTTCCAAATTAACCCGGTTATACAATTTCAGGAAAACATTTACGAATTACTAAAAGAAATTTCAATATTTGTCACTCCGCGCTATCAATTGGCATTACAAATCGGTAAATGTACTTCAAGAGTACTGCAAAACAATGTATATCCAACAGTTCGGCAGGTCACATAGGTCTTCTTATGTGTTGAATGTGTTTATGTGACGGAACGCTACGCAAGTAAGGTAATCATTTGTTCATTCATGTCAAGGCTCTAAGCCATGTATTACGTATTCGCTGTCTCATTTACTGTTGCTATTTGTTCTTCTTCGCAGCTTGCACGGAGCATGATCGTGAGTATATGGTTCCATTCTACTGTTCGCCGCTGCGGCTCGCAGCACCAATCATTGATGTTTCCGAACTGTTACTACTATGTATAAAGTACACTAAGATGTTGCCGTTACTTAAATATTTTACGTCTAACATGATTTCAAACTTTATTACGAGTTTTTAGCTTTAATACAATATTATCTGGCAACATCTGCGTGCGAGTATTTCGCTGTAGAGTAGATCCGAGTAATATTAATTCACAAGAACTTTCACATGCCCACCACGCTTTAAAACGCTAAATATTGATGTACGTATCTAATTAAATATAAGGCATGCTATAGTTGAATATTTATAATATAGGCTAAGAATAAAAATTGTCACTTTGAACAAACTTAAATTCATTAAAAAAAACAATCTTTGTAAAAGCTATTCATTTATTTATTTAGGTGGTTTAGCTGTGACGTAAGTATTAGCTAAAAAAAAACAGAAATTAAAAATACATCATTGAATAGTATCATAATAATTATTATCTTGTTTATGACTTGTACCTTGTTCGCTTAATTATGTATTGATCAATATAATATAATCTACCTGAATTAAAGATAATTAAGTAGAGCTGAAAGTAGCCTGTATGATCATTGTGTCCATTAATTGGGTCATACCATAAAACCAACTAGGTTGATGATTACAGGCTTGATTTTATGCCATTAATGTAATTTTAGAATCAGTGTACAATCATATCATGTTAAAATCTGTACTATTAGATACATCTCTGCCTAACCCTTCGGGGATAACAGGCGTGATATTGTGTTTCTTTACATCGTAATAAATGGTAGAAAACATAACAGATAAACAATTTTTTTTTCAAGATTCTTTATTTTGCATGAAATATGGTACATGATGGTCTTATAAAATAAAAGGTTTCACACATTTCGCTGACTTCCTTCAGCAAGCAAACTTAAAATTAAAATACCTAGCACAATGTACTCTTGGTTTAGGTACCTAGTACTAGTTAAAAATTTAACAAAAAGTAATAAAAATTAGAAAATTTATTCATACCTGTATAGCAATTTTAATCGATTTTATCCCCTATTATTTCAGATTATACCACATATTAAACATAATAATTCAATTTGATTTTCTTCTTCGTTCCACACCTATCTAAAAAACTATAAATTATTATACATTTACCCACGATATTTATCTGCAAAGGAACCCAATCTTTGCATTCTTTGGTTTGAGATCCACAAATCCATCCCAGATCCAGTAAAGCCATCTCATAACCCCGTCTTCCAAATTTCAATGTTCCCATTTTTCACAAATTCCCACCGCCAAGCCACCCATGAATTTCATCTGAATATTAACATATTTCTGCTGTGTAGGGTGGCTCCATGCCAAACACATCATCGAGCGTACCGTTTCTGCTGACATCATCAATGCAATCCATTCGCTCGCGCCGGCCCTCGGCCGCCAGCTCGCAAGGCTCCGGACTTCTGCAACAGATCAGCAGTGGCATGGTAAGGCACCTACCGAGCAGCGCTAGGCACCACTCACACGCCTCGACCTCGAACAACTGGAGCATCCAGGGTGCCACCGCCGCCGGGTACAACGCGCTGCATCACACCGCTATGGCTGTACGAAAATGTCCTTCTCTCAATATCACCCTCACGCGTTAAACACCGCCACCAACAAATGTGTAAAACCGGAGAGCGTTCTAGTCGTAGGATTCCCCGCGTCTCTCCGGCAGCTTCGTGTACCTGGCCCCAGCGGCCCACCGACTAGGGTGATCCCCGTCCGGTCCCTTGATGTTTAGTAGTTTATCTTATTATATCGATGTTGTTTTAAGTATTACCATATATTAAATTTAGTTGCAACTACTTTCTTAGAAAAAAAAACTTGTTTGTTTTCCATGCTGTCTATCAATATTGATTTTTGTTAGATTGTGAAAGCGTAAGAAACTGAAAGAGTAATCAGAAACGCGTGGGATTTCCACAATTTTTAAGTCGAGGCCGACGTCACTGATTTGATGAATAAATCAGTTCACCTATGTATAAAGAATGTCAGTAAAGGTGTTATGTGGGACAACATGTGTAAGCTTTAATCCGTATAATGTGAACATATCACTTTGGGTGAAGAAAAGAGGTTTGATGATGTCCATTTGTAATAAAATTTAAGAGTTTATAAATTGAATAACTTATTATAACAGTATAATGTTACCAAACTGATAGTATACAGCAAAATGTTGTATAGAGGTGCTGTGATATGGTATTGTTATATTTATTAGAAACTAAAAACTACTTTAAAGTAATAATAACTCTTTCTGTTATTGGCGTT
Source organism: Noctua janthina (assembly GCA_963576755.1). Taxonomy (NCBI): domain Eukaryota; kingdom Metazoa; phylum Arthropoda; class Insecta; order Lepidoptera; family Noctuidae; genus Noctua; species Noctua janthina. The sequence goes on along the minus strand of OY755050.1, from coordinate 11,821,902 downwards.
AACATATTTATCACTTTATGGCATTGGCATTTGAGAAATCGTTGGCTATCAAAAGTGAGACGACTATGTGCCAAATATATAATAATATTGAAATAATGCAAGGTGCCACTCAGTCGCATGTGTCGGCGGAGCATTCATGAGAGTTAGCTAGGAAGTAGAACAACAGTGTGAACCCGAGTGTGAGGTACCGGACTACCGGGCTGTACCGCCCAGCCACTGCGTGTCGTCGTTCCGATACTTTCTTACGTTAAGAACTGTTTTGTAATCCATATCGAACCTTTCCAGTAGGCAGGTACTCTGACAAAACTGTAATGTTATACATGCACAAGGTGCGGTAAGGATAAATCGTTTATATTATATTTTTTTCCATCTATGCACTGATTTGAAATACCTGCAATTTTTATGATTGTTGGCAATGTATGATAATTTATTATTTCAATAATTACCTGTATCTAAAGCTCTCGTCTCAGATAAGCATTTAAATAATGACTAAATAAGTTTTGTAAGAGGTTCAGCATTGCCTGGCCTACTTAATTTATTCACTAATAAAAATCAACATTGGCTATTAAATTCACAACAGAGCGTGCGTTAAAGTTACCCGCGAAACAAACTAATTTTATTAAATCCTACCTTCATTGTTGTACAGTCAGCATTATAAATTATGTGTTTAAAGTGTGTGTGGAGGTATTTTGTGCCGAACACACTTTTGGTTCTGAATATTAAGGCGTCAGTAAACCCACCCTCTGTAAGCTTGAGTACATATTTTAGTTTGCTTTTCCGGCTTATCGGTACGTGTTGTGTAGTGTTGAGGATTGTATTCTCCGTAGTCGGGTTCACGTAGCTGCTAGTGGTGTTGGCGAGACCGGCTCGCGTAGAGTAGAGTAGCCTAGTGACTAGAGTAGCGTAGCGGGCGGGCGGGGACCGCGCTGCCGGCGCCGTGGCGGCGCGAACTCCCGGCCGCAACCACTGATATGGCACGCGCTTTGTTTTAATATTTTCTTTTATTATGGTTTCTTCCAGTACCAGCTGTTTTCCGGACGTACATAAAGAGAATTTGATATACGTTAGAGCCGCGTAGCGTAAACCGAGCCCGGGTTGGCGCCCTCGACCTCGCCTGCGCCTGCGCCACTCGCCGCCCGCTTGCGCCTCGCCGCTGCACGCGCTCCTCTAATACATGAGATTCTCCTTCTTAAAGTAAATTATTCGATTCAAATTTCTAAATCATTTGCAATAAATCAATAACACCAAATTAATAACACATTTACTATCATATTATTATCAGTGTTATACTTCGGCCTAACAAACAATTTTCAGAAATCTTTCGGTAGCATCTCACAAATTTTCTTTTAAAATGCATGCTGACTGTCAATACGCACTTTTATTGATCTACGAAGTAACTTCAACAACAACAACAACAACATACACAATGATGACCTTCGGGTGCAACTGTTCTGTTTTGTTTGGTTTCTTATTATTATCATAGTGGTTCAGTTGCGAACTCGCCCGTAACGTCGAAGTTGAATCAGAACTGGAAGAACTCAAATGCTGCACGTCACATGTCACGATTATTACTTTATACTTTAATACCATGTCTATATTTGGCACAGTTACTTGCACTTCTTAACAACACTACAGCTTAGTCTATGTGCACATTTATACACTCTTTTATTTAAATATTATTTGAACACATTAGTTTCATTAGATTTCAGATCGAATACATTCATGCTTGTATAAACCGGTACAAAAATACTAAAACGTTAATCGACTGTTGCACTTATCAACAATTTAATTCGTAACATTAAAGGGAACGTAAAGTAACTAGATCAAATACTAATTTGTTCAGATAAATATTAAAATTGAACAGCTATTTGGCACCGATAGCTGAGATTTCTCGTTTAGCCTGATTACGTTGGCCGTAAGTAAAGATTGTAATATAGAGTATTCGAGTATGTATTATGCTCTATTAGTAAAGTTAAGTAAATGAGATTTTTTGAAATGTGATAGTATTTCGTGAACGTTCACCTGTTGGTCCAGTTTTCTAATAAGGTGCCAAATTAATTAAAAATAATAATATATGATCGCGTTGGAAATGATAATTCACGTGACAAAATATATATCTTAAATTAAATAATTTCTTCGGAAAAAAAAAACACTTGCATTCTTAATATACGGTATACCGTGTGTAAAGCTAGGTATTTTGATTGCTGTTGGAACAGTTATCGCCTCAACAAAGTTGTAGCAATTAACTTGTGCGAACTAAGATGGCGTCGAGTCGTCTAGTCTCCACAATCTTTAACAAAAACGGTCGTTTGATCAATAAAATTGTTTTCAAAATTCCGGTAATAAAATTAGTAAATGTAAATTATTGGAAAATAAAATCTATCAAAATTAAAGGGTTAACCCACTTTTCTATTCAAGAAAATGTAAGGCGACCTTGACAAATATTTGTAAAGAGAGAGAAACGACTGGCACGAAACACAGAGAAGACACATCATTAGGTAAAATAAACTCAAGAACAGTAACTGCAGTGAGCGTATTGCCACTTACACATTATTATATTCTCTTGAAACAGAACTCGCATACTTTAATCTATTTGTACTATAATCTCTATATTGCTTACATAAATTGTATTATAATATCTACCTACTCATTTTAAATGTAAAAGACGCTGTAAAATATAACAAACAATCAAACATAATATATGAATTATGTGTGCATAATGTTTCGTTGAATATTAAAATGTGAAGGCATAGTTAGGTAACTATTAAGGAAGTCCAGAAAGTGAGAAGTAGATGTAAGCATGATAATTATATAGTAAGATTTATCGTATTATACCTACATATTATTATAATATTATAATTATTCTAGTTTTAATATAATTATTATTATTGTGTTGTGAACTTAATAACTTTATTCTCAAAAACCTTTGCCTTCATTTTTATTGATATAGTATTTAAATGAATATATAAATGATACATATATGTTCAATATTATATATGCAGGGCTGTATGAGGTAGGCACGAGACGGCATACGCTCAGTACTTTGCAATCGCCAGAAAATCGTAGTTGCTATGAGTGGCAGCGTTGAACTATTAATATTCATGAAACAATGCTTAATGCTAGCAAGCGTCTACTTTTATTTTCGTTTTATCAAGTTTATGATAGCATGGAGTGTAAGTTAAAAAGATGCTCATTTCAAGTTTAGCGGTTTTGGGAAAACCGATCACGAAATTATGATATACCATACTAATAATTCTAACTACCTTAATTATGACAGAATGTAAGGATCCTTATAGATCGATCAACAGGCTGCTGGGATCATGTGTATGGGCAGTTCATATCAATTAACAATTTTGATTTGAGTATTTAAATCTCAAATTAAACTTAACTATCAAATAATAATGACATACCATAATCATGCAGTGAACTTAAAGATTAATAATAAATTGCGCTTGATATTATATCAAATTAAATGAAACCAAAATTCTTGTCAGAGAGAGTTTTGAATATTGAATGATGAAATGCAAAATCTTGGCATATTGTCGAAGATTATAAGGAAAACAGAAGAAATATAATAATCAATTGGCACATTCGTTTATAACTGCGAATGTTTAAAATTAATATAGAAATAATAAGTGGACATAAATAACTAATTCTATAAAGCTTTTCATACTAGTTAGATTATGTGTGCCCGTCTCCACCATATACGTTCGTGTGCACATTTGTTGCCCCTCCCTCCGCCTGGCAACGTTAATTCCGACAGAATTAGAAATTCTAAGAGGCGTTGTGTGTTGTGACGTTTGCTCAGTGTTAGTAATGTGATATCATTTTTATGTGTGCCCTGATTCTATGATGATATTCATATCAACATTCACTTTTTGAATTATTCGATGTGATTCTATGAAGTAGATATTAAATACCTTAATATAATATACCTTTTATGATATATAATAAATGTTTTTATCAAATAATGTGCTACCTTGTGATCTCTTTCTATAAAAATACTTCTAAATTCTTTACCTAAACTCGACTGCTCTCTTCTAAGGCAAAAGTAATTCGACAATACTTTTTAGTAACTTTAATATTTTTCGAACGGCGCGTTACATTCTTGGTTAACTTTAAGGCATAGAGATATGACATGTATCGTGTTTGAGCTTATCTGATTGGATTTAATGAATAGTTACGAAATTTCTGATTCTACTCTTGTTGAAACGAAAAGACGAAAAATGTTGCCTTAACCTTGTTAACTATTTTCGCCACGTCCCAGTTTATAGACTGAGCAGTGTCTATGCTTGTAGGTACTCTTCTTCAGAAACTGAACGTTTCTGAACGTACCACTTCCCCTTTCTACCGTAATACTACATGTACCGACCTCTAGGGTCCCTTACCACTTTGATGTACTTAGTGTTGGACAAAGTTCCATTCATATATCAATATTATATTAAAAATATACTTAATCTACATATTAAATATGGATGTTATTGTCGTAAATTGAATTAATATGATACCATTACTATATACCTATTTACTTCCTTATATTGAATAAATACAATGTTAGTAGAGCAGACCCCCCGTTACAAATCCCGCGTAATAAAAGGAACCTTTTATACGCCATACTTATAACTTATATCAATATATCATATTCAATCTATAGTAAATGTTTAAGATTAATAATCAAATAATGTTTAATGATATAGTGAACAGAGCCGCTCTTAGCCTCTTTGGATTGTATACGGTGTATTAGATTTCTTTCACTGTCTGTACTTTAGTTAGATCTGTAATATTATAGCTTAATATTATGTCAGTGCAGTATTATGTATTAGAGTTTATGTCATAGTTTAAGTTCGCGTGAAGCTTCAGGGATTCAATAACTTCATAAGACTTTCAAAGAACTATAAAGATAACTTTTTCTTTAAATGCCGTCAAACTATGTTGGATCACAGTTATCTCGATCACGTGCAGTAAACTCGTACTGCGGTTCAAATCACTGAAACACTGTATAATTAGTGAGTTAGTAAAGCTCAACGCATCAGTGAGGCGGCGCGCATTTCCCTAACACACCGCTTTGTATTATGTTTAAGTATGGAGATGTTAGCTTCTTGTTTGTGTTGTGTTTCCATTAAAAGTATGTGTACGTGGCTCTTGTAGTAAATTAAAGTAATCATAAAATGGTATCGTGGTTCGTTATTTTTACCTCCTCTTTTATGATAGTATAAAATAGTAAGTGCTGTCGTTACGCCCGTGATCACTTGTGTGTGATGAATCAGTGATGTATTAATATTGTAGTTATCAGTTACGGCAAGTTTTATGGTTAATATATATATATATATGCCTCGTTGCTGCCTCGCTCCTGTTCTATTGGTCACAAGCTGACTGCTAAGCATGAGGCCCTGGGTTCGATTCACGGGTTGGGCAAAGTGTTATTAAAATTTTCCATCAGAAATTTCTCAGTAGCAGCCACGAAGTCTGAATTTGTGGCCGGTGGATGGCAATAGGCTTGCCCGCTATTACATGGGATGTAAAAATGACTTTCGAAATGTGGGTGTACGAATGGGTACACCTCTGCTTAACGCTTCGGGAATTACGCGAGAGATGTTACGTTATGTTATCTATCTATAATAAATAAACAACAAAAGCCACATGTATGTGACGGAGCATCACTTGAGAACGACTGGACCGATTTAGCTGTTTTATTGTGTTGTTAATTGTCTGGACAAGGTTTGTATGAAAGAAAATTTAGGTTTTTACAGCTCCATTAAGTGGTTACCCCCCTAAAAGACATGTGCGTTCAAATCCGTGATAGGCCATAAAATATATTTCAAAAATATTTTGTTAGATACATGTATGAGTATTACGTTTGTACGCTCTGGCAAATTTGAAGCGCAATCAGTAATTTTGATAAAAAAGAAATTATTGTAGTAAATAAATTGACAGGTGACAAGTTTTTTGATGTGCATTTAAAAATAAGTCATAAATAAATAGTAATTTATGCAATTAGGCAGTGACACATATATTTATTTTGTTAAATACAATATTAGGTAATTAAATGGGGTCGAATATACATATTAATTTACTTTTTGAAACGTAACTTACCCAATGTTATTCTACCACTGGCTCGTTATGTAAAACATTTTGAGGTTGGTATCGTTCATTAGATTTCCCCCACAATATTTTTCGACCGTCACAGTCACCTGAAAGTTTTTTCGTCACTGAAGATAACGAATTGTTTTCCCAATCAAAATTAACGTATTTCTGGGCAAATCGCACTCGTTCTCATCGATGGTCTTCCGCTAGACAAATTTTCTTTGTAGGTCGATAATTGTGAATGTTCGCTGCGTGTAAATGTCTTCGAACCATGAACAGAGTTATTCCATACCGTTGCGAACTGTAACGAGTGGATGTGAACGTAGTGTGAACTCTAACAATATCCCGATGACGTTCAGGTTGGTCCGTCAGTAGTCCTCCGACCCATGGACCTTGTCTTAACATAGCCGGTTTCTTGGAATCTTCGCACCCATAAGCGCACCGTTTGCCTATGCATAGATAATAATGGTTTTAAATAAATTATTAAATACCACTCGCAATATGCCGTAACTAACTCAACAAAAAAACCGGAGACCACAAATAATATTATAAATGCTATGCCAAGCTGTCTTGCAATTCCTTTTATGCTCACATTTTGTTCATACTGGAAAACTATTTCTGTTCTCATAAAAATAGAAATCATTTTAATAAATACTGGGTAAATCGTAGATAGTCGTTTAGTCTTCGTCATTTTAATATTTATTAAACGTTGTGGTTCTAACTAGAGGGGTTTAAATTTATAAAGAAAACGTAAGTAACTAAATTAATGAATACCCTCAAATTATAACATCTATCGATTAGACAGGGACCTAAAGATAAAGTGACTCGGACGATAGTAGATAACAATTTCATCGCAATTAATATGAGCTCGCTGTCTAGTTCGTCAAACTGACGGTATGGTCGGTGATGCGATAGTACGAATCCAAGTCGAAATAATGAACTCCTTTTGAAGTATTATTTAGATTATTCGTAACGAATTTAATTTTGTAGCAGTGTAACATTTTAAAACTTGAGGGATTAGCACATACTGACGCTGTGTGTACGTGCACTTAATCAATAGTAAATTGCACCCGTACGAATCCGGGGCGGGTCGCTGGTCAACTGCATAAAATCGTAAATTCTTTCATTCACGTGCAGAAAACGTATAGCTCATGCGACTGGCTCTAGAATGAGATTATACTCAAGAGTTCCCTTTGCAAACGAAAGCGAGCTCTAAAGAAAGATTATCACTATAAAAAATGCATCCGCTAAAGTGTTAAAATAATAGATAAAGGACCTTATGCAGTTTTCTATGAAATCTGAGGGTAAGACCTGTTAGGGTTCTTATGTAGGTACCAATTACAGGTATACACAACATTCTCTTAAGTACAATATAGCTATGTTATAGTAAATTTAAAGAAATAAAATGTAACATAAAATAGAAAACAAAACATCTTTGACTTAAACTAAAGAAGATATCAAAAAACTGACTTACACTAATAAACGCAAAACAAAAGACAAAATAAAAAAGTACCCAAGTAAGACTAATGACTAATTATAGCCGTTTAAATGTCGGTTCAAATAAAAAAAATGCATTCGTTGTTATAGTACATGCATTGCTGCGTGCTTTCGTCGTTACATCATTCGTTATTGCAAATTTTCGGCGCTCTGTGTTATTCGACATATTATTTCGAGGTCAAGTAGCGCAATTCCCTAATATATTTTATATTTTAAATGCCTATAGATACCCTACTACCTACCTACAAAGTTGGTACTAACCTGCGTCTATTATAGAAGGTAAGGGTAAGTATTTAGTTTTTGTAGAACAATAATACCTACTAAAAGATTAAGATTAGGTGACCGAAGAAAAGTCGAATGGATTTTGAAGGATTGAGTATATGGCTGGAAATAAGTGAATACTAGTGAATTATTAATGCTATAAGGAATACAGGAGCAAAATATACGCGTTGTTGATTCTAAATAAAGTGGGATGAAAACAAGAGTTTATATTCCAGGTCTCTATTTATATCTCTACGTAGGTAGCTTCTTTTCTTATCTATAGGTACAAATAAATAAAAAATGAAGTGTATGTTTGTTATATCAAAATAACTGCTTTTACTTAATGCATATTAAAATATATATGGCACTTATAACAAAAACACATTTTTTTATTTTTTGTCTATCTGTCTGTTTTTTCCGGCTAATCCCCAAAACGGCTGAACCGATTTTGATGGGACTTTTACAGGCAGATAGCTGATGCTATAAGGTCTAACATAGGCTACTTTTATTTTAGAAAAATAATTAGGGCTCCGTGCAAAAATAAATAAAACCCTTAAAATTGGTAACAAAATTCGATTCAAAATGGGAAGTATTTTTTTTATAATAATTTCACGCGAAAGAAGGTCGCGGGCAACAGCCCGTAATATATAAAATGGCGCTAATCTCCGAAACCAGCCAACCGCTTTTAATGTTTGTGAATAAATGGTCACAGTTGGAAATATTGGATAGTTTTGGACCCAATAGGTGGCGGCGTGTGGAGCAGTCGTGTTCGGGTCCCGACCCACGATATAACGACGATAGTAACGATATAAATAAAAATGGTGTCAGCACTGAATGTCAAGTATAATATCACAATTATCACACTCCGATATGCAGGTACCTACCTACCCACCTGAGAATCATAATATTATGCGGTAAGTACTAACATACATGCCTGTAATCTCTGAAAAATGTACCTATAGTGCACACTCCAGTCGTGACTTTGAGTCCCAAGCAAAAAAGGGCTAGCCAGTATTATTGTCACCAACCGAGCACTAATCCAGACTCCGGTCTGCTCGGTACTGCTAAGTTTCTCATGGAAAAACCCAATAACACTGCACGATCTGGGAACCGAATTGAGGACCTCATGCTCAGCTGACAGTAGTCCACCGACGAGGTGGTACTACTACTTTATTTGCATTACCATCACTACTACCGCCATCTATCACGTCACACACGAACTACGCATCACAACGACATCTACCTATACACGACCACACTGTCAGGTCTAAGGTGTTCTCTTCTCAATGAAGAATAATGACCTTTACAGTGAAATCGAATCACCACTAGCAATGTTAAAAAGCTACTATAGTAGTTTGTTTTAGCATGGTGATATCGGACATTGCCTTTACCTGATATCTCTTTACACGAACTAAAACCATAATCCGTGTACCGGTACTTATCGTTTCTTCTGGTAATGTTCAGGAACACAATCAATGTCAATAATTCAGGGTCTATTAACAGGTTTATATACGTTTTTTAAAAGAAGAGATTCAATAAATGTATGTGGTTCAATGACCGCTATTGCCATGCTAAAACACAACTACTATATTTACTACTGTATTTAGCACGATATCTACAAGTTCAGGATGTAAACACTGACGCTTTGGTTTATTACAACCCGTCTTAAATAAGCCCAAAATAATTACACGAGTTACTAATACTTGACTGTGATAGTTATACCTACTCAAAGAGCGATTAAAATATTTACGGGTCTCTAATCCACGTTATTAATATCTACAAAGTATAAAAGTCATTTCAAGGTTTACCTACCTTGATATGAAGATCTAATCATCCACAATATTGTGTCCGTTACGATTGCTCCGCCAAATTATCAAAACAGAAAAAAACTTCGCCAAAAAATTTGTCGAAATTTGTCAAAATCGTTATAAGGAATAATAATAATAAAGAAGTTATAAGGGTTTTAAGTTGGCAGCGCGAACGTAACGTGGAGGATTGCGCGGCCATGGATATCTCAGCAACTACTTGGGTTAGAGATCTAATTCTTTTTGTCAATTGAAGACTGAATTTGTCAAAAATTGTCGAAAAAAGAATTATAATCTCTGGATCAATATTTTACGAAATATTCACCTTGGAAGTTATGGCCGCGCAATCCTCCACTTGTTGTTTCTGTATTGTTGATTATTTCTTTAAACCTTAGACTTCATAGATTAAAACTGTTACAAGAAGAAAGGTCTTAATTTGTCAAAACTAACGAAAGCATTAAATACTACTAAAGTTTTGTTAAACAGACGAAATAAATCCAAAACAAAAAGTACGTGGCCGCGCGATCAAAATGTTACTTTGTACAGCTTGGCAAAAAAGAGTCTGACGCGGTGACAGTTGGAACTAAAAATCGATGATTGTGGCAACATTGCTTTACTTGTCAACTGCTAGTACATCCTGTGTCAACAGTGCGTATAACATAATCGTTTTTCATAGATTTCAAAAAATTATCAATTTTCGTTGCATAATTAACTATTTAAAATGAATAAAACTATTCGCAGTAGTGGCAGAGCAGTGATTTACCACGTCTTTTCGCGGTGTTTGGCCGAATCTCAAACGGGGCAAATTTTGTCTGATATCGAGAATGTTTATCAAAGAACTGCCGATATAACAGGTATTTATGTACCGTAAATAACTCCTTGTACCTTAAATAAGTTTTTATAAATGTTTTCAATGCGTAGTTTTGTTGATATCCAGATTTAAGTAACTTTTAGTCTTGTTTACAGAAAATGAAAATTAAGGTTATGTTTTGTAGTTTGACAAGTCTCGTATACGCTAACCTCCATGATTGATACTTGAAGAAAATGAACATGGAATAAAAAATAAAGAACTGTTAATTTTTTTTTTGTTTTAGGTAAATCTGTCAACACAGTAAGAAAAATTGTTGAGGAAGGTGAAAAAAATAATGGTATTTTTTCAACACCGGGAAAACATCGCAAAGGTCGCCCTAAGAAAGTTTTAGATGATTTCGATTTATGTGCAATTAGACAAAAGGTTCATTTATTTTACACTGTGAAAAAGAAGGTACGTTTTATTCATACACTACACCCGATTTCATGAATTTAAAAAAGCAGATATAAAACAAAATACCATGTTTCAGGTGCCTACACTGAGAAATTTACTGCCGGTAGTTAGAGTGGATTTGGGTTATGATGGAAGCCGTGAACATCTCAGAAAGATATTACACTCTCTGAGTTTTTCATATAAGAAATGTAAAACAGATAGATCGGCTCTAATAGAGAAACCTAACACAGCAGCAAAGCGGGAGCAATATTTGAAAGTTATTATGGATAACAGAAACCTGCCTTCAGAACTACAAAAAGAAATCATATATTTGGATGAAAGTTATACTCATCATACAAGCTGAAAAAATGTTGGCAATCAGTTGATGTCAGCGGAGTGAAACAAAACATATCTAAAGGCAAGAGATATATAATTGTACATGCTGGGAGCGAGAAAGGATTTGTTTCAAATGCCCTTTTGATTTTCAGCGGCACAAATAAAAATGAAGACTATCACTCGGAAATGAATAAAACTAACTTAGCAAAATGGGTCACTGAAAAATTAATTCCCAACCTAAGTGAACCTTCCATTATTGTAATGGATAATGCTCCTTACCATTCGGTGGTCTTGAACAAGGCACCAACTAGCGCTTCAAAAGTTGCTGAGATAAAGATATGGTTACTGCAAAAATATACCTTTTGATGAGTATCTCTGCAAACCTCAATTATTAATGCTAGTGAAGTTTCATAAACCAGAGCCCATTTACGAAATTGACCATATTTTAGGAGATCATGGTCACACACTGGTACGCCTTCCACCTTATCACTGTGACCTGAACCCTATTAAATTAATATGGGGGATTGCAAAGCATAAAATTGCTTCAGTCAATGTTGGGCCCATTGATATAAAGGTATGTAGCCTAGTTCACATATGCATATTTAATGTTGCTATGCAAGGACTATTGTTAATGATTATTTCTTTTTTTATAGGTGGCTGCTGAACAAGCATTTTCAAACATTACTGCCGATGACTGGAAGAATTCATGCAAGCATGTAATGAAAATAGAAAAAGAATATTATGACAGAGGTGTGACCATGTATGACCAAATAGAACGATTGGTAATAAATCTCAGAGATGACAGTAGCAGTGATTCATCAGAATTAGAATATTCTAGTGATTCTGAAGTTGCAGGAAGCTCTAGCCAAAATGTAAGCTTTTAAGGCATTGAATTTTTAGATGAAAGTGTTTTCGATTCGTCTGATTGAATTTTTTGTATTAAAATAAAACTTAAAACAAAACGTGTTCTTTCATTATCTTGTAAGCGAACTATTATCGTCAATTCCCAACAATCCCACTGTAAGACTGCCGTTAAGGGCATGGTTATCTGTCTGTGGATACCTACTGCAAGGCTTTCGTGCAAGGCTTCAACGCCCACTATTAACATTGTTAATACTGGACATTGAAGCTTTCCATGGTGTTTGCGTAGCGTCCGAGGGACTGAACCACCCACTTGGGATTGGGATCAAATCCCCAAAAATAACAAGTATCAACAACATTTCGTAGTATTCCGGGTTGCCACACGTGCGATACTGGCGACCTCATTTATTCCACTCTTTTTTGCCAAGCTGTACGCTGATATCTCATTATCTATAATTGCTAGGATTTCGGTGTGAACATCCATTTTTCAGCATTTTAACTTCATTAGAATGACATATCGTTTTACCCTCAGAACAGTTTACAACGCGTGTAATCTTAAAAAATATGTTTTCTCATACAACATTAGAGCAGGGTAACCATAATTTCGACTTGATTTGGGAATACCTCTAACTGGAGACTAGCAATTATATTGAACAACATTCTAGCTAAATCTGCAAAATGTATTATTATTTAATAAAAACCTTGTGTATTTCAATAATGGGCTTTGTTCAAAAATCTAACCTTTTTTAGTCAAGTGTGGTAGGTACATTTTTAAATAAAAACATAAATAAACTAAAAAAAAACTAACAACTAACTATAAAAGGGCATCGAAAAATGCTGTCAACTGGTAATGTACCCAAGAGACTGGCGGCGTTGCCACGTTGTATGGCAACACTTAGCCTTATCCATGGCCGCGCAATCCTCCACGTTACGTTCGCGCGGCCAACTTAAAACCCTTATAACTTCTTTATTTCTACTTTGACAAATTTTTGGTTTGTACCCTTCGATTTTGACAAATTTTTTGGCGATGTTTTTTTCTGTTTTGATAACTTGGCGGAGCAATCGTAACGCACACACAATATTCTATTCAAAGACTCTATAACAATTAAGAATGGAATTAAAAAGCTACAGCTGTTCCAAAAAACCATTTAGTATCGCAAATGTCGATGCCTTCTTATTTGTTCACCTATTTACCTTACAATGCACACATAATGACAGTAATTAGAATGTATTTTTAATTATCGTGCTACCTTTAGCTTGAAACATATAAAATACCTTTAACCATAAAGACATGATCTGCAATTTTTGCTTCACACTTTGCTGAACTGGGCCTAATTGGCGCAGCCGTGAGACACAATGTTGTCTCCTTTTTTTTTGTTTAGTTTTACATTTTTATTGTATTTTAAGATTTTTTTTTGTGCTTTTTGTGTGCACTTGTCTTGTGGCATGGGCCAAATAAATGTTTTGTTCTTCTTCTTCTTTCTTCAATTTGCTAATTTTCGTATGATTTCGTGCCTGTAGCTACAAACCAGAGATGTTATGATAATGTGATATATGGTATGATATTTAGGATCTGGATACGGATATGGATATACGAATAAAATTATATCGGTTTCAGATACGGTTACGGATATGTAATTATTGCGGATAATATCGGTTAGTTTCGGATAGTTTTGGTTACGGATATTAGATAGAAGTAATATATAAATACAAATAATATGCAATAATTTGGTTTTATTTATAGGTTTTATCTAGTCTAGGTAATCATTTGGTATTATAATCAGATATAACAAACAAACTACAAGATTCACGCGGCGCGAGTGCGGTGAAACAAAAACCTGTCGAAACATGTCGTTTTATTTAGACTCCGCCCTTATACAAAACTATCCGAAACTTGTGAAACGGTTACGGATATATTTTTATTTCGGACATAATCAGATAGTTTCGGTTACGGTTACGGAGCTCCATAACCTCCCTGTTACAAACTACAGAGCTCACCATACACAACAACACCCATCTAGTCGGAGGATCGTGTGCGTTTCGATTGCTCCGCCAAGTTATCAAAACAGAAAAAAACTTCGCCAAAAAATTTGTCTAAATTTGTCAAAACCGAAGGCACGTAGTATTATATTATCTGTGCCGAAGGGTACAAACCTAAAATTTGTCAAAGTAGAAATAAAGAAGTTATAAGGGTTTTAAGTTGGCCGCGCGAACGTAACGTGGAGGGTTGCGCGGCCATGGATCTCAGCAGCTACTTGGGTTAGAGATCTAATTCTTTTTGTCAATTGAAGACTGAAAAGAATTATAAGCTCTGGATCAACATTTTACGAAATATTCACCTTGGAAGTTATGGCCGCGCAATCCTCCACTTGTTGATTCTTTATTGTTGATTATTTCTAATTTTTTTATTTTTACTTAAGACTTACATTAAAACTGTCACAAGAACAAATGTCTTAATTTGTCAAAACTAACTAACTTCGCACTGCCAACTTAAAACCCTTATAATGGCTGGAGAACGATAAAGCATAACGCTAAAAATGAAAATCTCACAGAACAGAAAGTAATAAATGAAATATTCTTTATTTCTACTTTGATAAATTTTTGTACCCTTCGATTTTGACAAATTCCGATAAATTTTTTGGCGAAGTTTTTTTCTGTTTTGATAACTTGACGGAGCAATCGTAACGCACACAGAGATCCTCCCTTTTCTATGGGGGGTGAAGAACTTTACTCCTTGTTCTTCATATTCCTAAACGTGACCTTCTTCGTTCAATTAGTGTCATATTAACATTCGTCAAAATAAAGTATGTGCATTGTTGCTTTTTGGCCATTTTTCAAGTTATTCGACTCACATCTGTCTGGTACGTAAAAACTTATTTCTTTAATGAACTTATTAAGATTAACATATCGAATAATACCGACTAGGATCAGCTATAATTGTAGTATTATTGTAAGATTGTAGCCATAAGGCTAGTCCAAACTTTCGGGATATATCTGTTTTTTAGCGATATCGCCATTGTTAAGATTCATTCACCCATGATGAGAAGCGCCTTATTTTTCAGATTCTGAACTGTCTGCATGTACCAAGACAGCCTTCGTATTAGTCTTTTACGTAATAGGATTGTAATCGCAGGATTTGAAATAAAACAACAATATTTATTTATTTATTAATTCCAGAAATTACTACACATGTATAACCTTAAGAAACCTTCGCATCTGGACGTTTCGTTGACGTGTATCACAAAAGGGCACACTGAAACGAACCCAGCGCGAGATGCGGGACGAGACTGCGTTCGTCCAATTGGGTAGTTGACACCATTAACCAATAATTCCCAGACACAACTTCTCTAAAAAATACACCTTATTTTAGGCTTAAATAGTTGTGTCATTGAGTTGATAAATTAGTGACGACAGGTTGCGCGATTCCCCCATAAATTTTGTATCTCAAATCGCGTTTTGTGTTGACAGCTCATAAAAGTATGTCAATTCATTGGTTTGGTGGTGTCAATTACTGTATTGTTTTAATGACTAAGCAGCCCACGACTTTGAGCCTAACACACCTCCGTTCAATACAAGTTTGTTGACACAATCGGCGCGAGTGAATTTCGTCCCGCATGTCGCGCGGAATTCGCTTCAGTTTAAAAGCATCCATTCCAGAGTTTTAAAGCGTTCTACACAGTTACTATACCCCGTCTGCATAACTGTCAAAACCACAAACATCTTTACCTTCGTAGCAATACGGGTGCTGTAACTTGTTGTCACTGACAATTCTGTCAAAACTACAGTGATCTTTACAATCATAACCATGGACTTAATATTCAAACAGGACTGAGTACTCCAAAATTCGTATCACACAAAAATGAACCATAAAAGTCGCACTGTAGGTTTACTTTTGTTAGGCTATCGTAAACGATGCGAGACAGATAGACAAAACCGAGGCCGTTTGTCCCTTTCTCTCAATAGTAGTCGTAACTATCATAAAGTCTGTATTTCTTAAAAAAACGTGGGTACACGATTTAACACCGACATAGAACACAACAATGTCAGTTTTAAATATGTAATGAGTTTTCGAGAAAAACTCTTTATTTTGTACAGATTATGTACAGCTTTTATAATAGTTTTATTTCTCATAGATTATTTCTTCAGTTATAAGTAACTTAATAACAACATTTTTGTATTGCAAATAATAAATTTGAAATCACTTGGGTGTTGACGTGATAATCGGTCACAAGTGTGACCATTAAGTGTCAAAATTACTGGTAGATAGCAACTGTTAGAGGCAAGAGCGGTTACATATAAGCATTTTTTTCGGCGCGTTTTAAGCTCATTTTTAGGCACTTTTCCCGCACTGTACGCGCAACTCGTAAGAGCGTTGACGTGTTTATAAGCTCGTATAAAGCAATTTTGCTACTGACTGAACCCAGCAGTTTGAGCGAACAGGCACGCGACTTCGGTTTTTTTTAGCGGCATATGCGCGCGCGTTTGAACGCGTACTCCGATACTAGTTTCAACGCGTAAGAAATAATGCTAGTCTGAAACCGTTCTCAAATAACTGTGAAAGAACTACAGCGTCTTCCTTTGACGAACACCCACGCCAGATGCGAAGGGTGCCTAACGGTCTTATTATTTATATGTATTCCATAGTAAAGTAGGTAAATATTATATTGATTACTTCATATAATGAATCTCATCTACACAATTTTCGTAATGTAAAAAATAAAAGGATCTCTATTGCAATGTTCAACCAGAACAAATGATTAACCGCCCATTCACACAGCGGAGTCCAGTACAATATCGTCAATTCATATAAAAATTAAAATATCACTCGAGGACGGCTTGGCCGATTTGGCTGTTTTTTTTTTTATTTGTTTGTAATTCTCAAGATTTTTTTCTAACCGCACTTGTCATTTTCTTGTTAAAAATTTACACCCTTGCGCAGTTGGGACGAGTTTATAATAAGTTAAGATTAGACGTCACCATCCGTCTGTTTTAAAGTAAACTAAGTATTTAACTATCAGCAGTTTCATACTACAAAGTTTACAAGTAATAGGTCTTACCTCAAAGCTACAATCTCTATTCCACGATAAAATCGCTTCTGAATTTTGCTACATGTATACATATTAGTGGTCATGACTATACAGACACCGCGATTCTCTTGCCTGTAGAAGATGGCATCTAGAACAGTACTGACTTTCGCCGTGTGAACGGGGCCTTACGCCAATAAGCGAGTCCTGCTACAGAAAGGCGTACCGAACTTAAATAATTATTCGGTGCCACTACATAAATAATGAAATACAATTATTATTAGTAGAGACCGGATTATATCCCAATTCATATTTGCATATGCAATCTTAATGAAAAAATCAATTATGGCTGTTTTAAGAAGATAATGCATATTGTAGCTAAAATGGGCTAATCATGCATTTTTGGGCATGTTTCCTTTAATTTATTTTAACTGTATCTAACTGGAAAAATTCATAAATGTGCAACAGTTGATAGTCAAAACACTTTAATTCAAATAGTGCCCATTAATCTCAGTGAATGTAGAACGACAGTTAACAAATTTTAAAAATATTTAAAGAATAGCAGGCTCAATCGAACTCCTGATAATTTGGAACAGTATCGATTTGTTAAAGTTTTCAGGAACATGCATTCATGATATGGTATGTGCATTAATGATGCACAGTTGCATGCATATTTCGATGATTTTAAGATAATCCAGTCTCTAATTATTAACTATTCTTAACTCAGAGTTTAAGATATTTCATGACAGGAATTATTTTCAGAATAAATATGTGATTAAATGTCGACAATATTGATGGTTATTACCAGATTAAACACAGAATTAAGTACCTAATACACATTAAGAGTTCTTATTATAACAATAAACACCGATTTTAACTGTTGATATCTATGGATATGGGTAATTGTTCCAGAACAATATGGTGCTACAACCCGAATTTCGGCCATAATGGTCAATCGCAGCGGAATCTGGTAGTGGTGGTATTATGTTGGGGTCGACTTCCAGTCAAACCGCATGCAGCTGAATACCAGAATTTTCGATGAAGCCAGTTGTACCTCCACAACCCAGTTAGTACTGGGTAATACCCTTGGTAAGACTGGTTGTCAAGACTTTCTGGCCATTGAATACTTATAACGACTGTCAAAGATCTACAAATAACAGTCGGGACCAACTATTTATCGCACTTTCCGAGGCACGAAGGAAATTTGGTATGTAATGGATGATAATTCGTCCACGGATCGACCTTGACAAGCGCTGCTTAATCTTAAATATCGTCCCGTGCAGCTGTTGTGATTAGACACGAGCTCCATTTCGAGGCAAGATATTATTTAAACAAATGTCCAGAACAATCACTGCTACAAATTACTAAGTGTAAACATTTATGGTTGTTGAGTAATATTATTATAAGATAGACACAGAACCTATGGTATCTTAACCTACGAGTCAAGCCAGACGGGGCGTTACCAGTGCGAAACCGCGCGTCGTAACAAGTCGTTCATATTCATAAGTAGAACGACGCCGCGTCAATGCTCAGGCGTCGCAACGTACCGACAACGCATCGTGAGGAATCACTGTTTGTTGCACAGAGTTGGTACTTGACTAACATCCAGAAGTTAAGTTAGCCAACGATCAATAGAGCGTAGTATACTAGGTTTTAAATTAACTAATTGTATTTGAAACACAATGCTACGCTCCAAAACAAAAATAGCTGATGTGAGCAGCATCAGCTATTTTTGCTTTGGCTGTCAAACTCAAACGGGACTGGGCTGGACATCTGCCGCATATCAAGCTGTGGGCCAAATTAATACAAAACTGTTGCTCTGATACATTGAGGCGGGATCACGGCAGGCCACGAAGGAGATAATGGGAAAAACTGGGTATGTCCCTGTAAAACTGGAAGAAAGATGCACGGGTTCGCGAGGTGTGGAAGGAGTGGAGGGAGGGACGCCTTAGCCCAGGACTGCCACAGAATATCTTTCTTTTTGTTTTTTTTTTTGTTTTAATAACCTGTACTGTCTTTAATAATGGATACTGAATCCAATTCTATTTTTACGTTTAAATCTATGGTCTAGTGCTCTAGTATGGTTATGATGATTTAGTGGCTAAAGACTATTAAATATAATTGGTAAGTTACTACATTGTTTCTATCTGTTGACAATTATGTTTAATGGGTATTATACCATAATAAACCTGGGGATTATCTGTACTTATACATTTACGGGATTAATTATATACGGGCAATCATTATTATAATAAACACTGAATTAACTGTAGATTATTATTAGATACCAAAAAGAATATATTAACGAATAAATATATACTATATAAATGAAATCCTTAATAAATATGTCAATAAAATAGTAGAAATATGTCATAAATATCAATATGTCTCAAGAAAGTTATAATATAAAAGTTCGAGTAGGCATATGGGATAAATTTGCATCAAATATCAATAACCCTTCTGATGTTACGTGTATGGCCGCTCCATGAGCACTTATAGTTCATTTTAGCTGTGAGTGGGATACTCGCACACACAGGGGTATCGCTCTGGGTAGCTCTCATTTAAAAGCAATATTGATATCCGACAAGAACAAACTATCATTATTATTAGAATAACACAGACTAAGTGTACCTATGGCATAGATCATTACGGTAAGTATATGATAACTCGCTTACTTAGGCGATTATTACATTCCTAATAATTTACTGCCACTACTTTATCATACTGATTACTTAAATCTTTAAAATTATGTTTTATAACAACATTAAGAGTGTAAACATTCCGAAAAAAACAATTCTACTTTGTGTTTTGAATATTACAGTAGAGACCCGATCATCCGCACGAATTATTGACTTAGATCATTTAGCTTTTTCCAAAATAATAAATACCTCTTCGTCCTTTCCTTACTTATTATTAGTATTTCTGCGGCGCATATTTGAGGCGTGAATGTGATTGTTTTTGTCAATATTTATTAGAAAGGTTTGAGTCGAGTTTTTGATTGTTATACTCCTTTTAAACTTAATTGTAATATTTGGACTTAAAAATCGTATTCAACCATCCGGAAAGTCACAAATACCGTGAACCGAAACCCGGATAGTTGGGTTTCTACTGTACTATTTATAGTTTTCCTATTATCTGAATGAATGTATTATATTAAACATTGAGAGACCATTAGAAACTATGAGCCCTAATAGAACACCGTAAACTATAAAGCGAAGCTACTACTGTGGAGCCGAATATAATGGCTTACAATACGATTCACTCGTCTTCTTTCGGCGGGCCGCTACCGTTCTCCTGAGGCTGCGTTACGCTGGTTGTCCTGAAATTATATAAAAAATATCATAAAAAAATAAATGTCTTAAAGTAATGAAATGTGCATTAAGAACATTCAATTTGAACATCCACGTTGAATAAATAAAGCAATATATCACACGATTCAATCGAATTGAAAAACTGTAATCACTGCAAAAGTCAATCAAACGTATGTTTGAACTGAATGGCGTCAAAGTGAAGGGCAATGCCAACATTGGGAGAAGTCTTTTTCAATTTTGTTTGTTCAGTGCGAGTTGAAAACTATAAGTGAAACGTGTAATTTCGGGATCGGCCTTCTCTGTTTTTCTTATCCTTCTAACTTTTATTCACTACTAATCAATTTTATGCCCAGACATGCCATGGCTCATATGCTGAAGTGTTTAAAGCAACCATAAAATTGCACTTTTCCGGCTTAATTCGTCAAGCGACAAATCCGAATGAAAATATATCCGTTACTTAGAAAATCCAGTTATTTAAATCTAGAAAAGTTAATAAAATATCAAAATTAGTAAAATTGTGGACAAACTATTAAATACTCGAGACTCCTTTGAGTATTTTTCGCTATTCCTCAAATTTCGGATTCCATCCACGCCAAATTGGAAAATTCAACCTGAATAATTCTAGTACTTACCTTTTTTACCTAAACTTCTTATTTTTTTAATTATGTTTTAAATGAAAACAATTTGTGCCCATTTTTTTTCCAACTATCTTGGGGTCGGTTTCCAGTCTAACCGGATGCAGCTGAATACCAGTATTTTACATGGAGCGACTGCCTATCTGACGTCCACAACCCAGTTAGTACTGGGCAATACGATACCCTCTGGTAAGACTGGTTGCTAGACTTTACAGGCAGTTTTCAGGTAGGCAGTGGACTACCTATAACGACTGCCAAAGATCTATACATGACAGCCGGGACCAACCGCTTAACGTACTTTCCGAGGCACGGAGAAAACTCGGTATGTAATGTGTCACCCATCCACGGACCAACCTAGGCAAACACGGCTTAACCTAAAGATTAACCCGAGCGCCTGTTATTATTAAGCCACGAGCTCCTCCAATGGAAAATATTTTGCCAAAAATCAAACAAAGGTATAAATAAATAATAAATAAAAAAGCCGTTTATTCCATATCTCTATCAGTAGAAAGAATCGATACAAATCAGACAATCAGTTACAAATACAAATGATGTTAGTAGGGGGTTGGTAATTTTGCTTACTGTCTATTGTTAGTATGGTTAGTCTTCTTTCTTATACTATATATACTATATATACATTTTAAATCAAATGTTGTTAGTAGGGTGTTAGTAAATTTACTTATTGAATAATGTTAGTATGGTTAGTCTCTTTCCTTGCGACACATAATATTCATTTCAAATGTTGTTAGTAGGGTGTAAGGAAATTTACTTATTCTACATTCTTTAATGTTAGTATGGTTAGTCTTCCTTTGAGATATGGGCCCCTTTTAGGGTAAAGGCCTCCTCCAGCTTTTTCCACGAATCCCTGTCCTTGCCAGTACGTTTCCTTACACCTGGATAGAAAATAGAATTCAGCCCACTGTTTTATAGGTCTACCAACATTCCTCTTTCCCTTTCCATCTTATGGTTTCTATGGTCCATCTTTTGTCCGTGTAACGAGTGATGTGTCCAGCCCACCTCCATTTTAATCTGAGTCCATGTATGAGAGCATCACTTATTTTTGTTTTTGTCTTATTTTCTGAGCTTCAACATACTCCTTTCCATAGCCGTTTGGGTACATTTGATTTTTTGTTTGACTTTGTTGGTATAAATCCAAGTCTGGCAGCCGTACAGTAAGCATGGTAAGAGACATGTATCGAACACTATCTTTTTTATATGCAAACTGTAATTTTCTTTTAAAATTTATTTCAATGTCCAAAATTTATTCCAAGTTATATTAATTCTTTGTGTTACTTCTTCTTCATTACTGGATTTATTGAATGATAGCTGCTTCCCCAAATATATATAGCTGTTGACATATTCTATATTATTTCCTATTATCACAATAGGTCCGTTTTGGTTGTTGGTCATTATCTTCGTTTTGGTCGGGTTCATTTCTAAACCAATTTCAGAGCTTTCCTGATCCAGTGACCTCACCATTTCTTCCAGATCCTTTGAGGTTTCGGCTATTATGACTATATCGTCTGCGAATCTAAGATGGTTTACGTACCGTCCATTGATTTGCACTCCTTTCTTAGACCAATCTAATTTTCGAAATATGTTTTCAAGCACTGCAATAAAGAGCTTTGGTGACAGAGGGTCTCCTTGCCTGACTGTTCGTTCGATGTTTATTTCGCTTCCTCTGACCTCTAGCTTGACCTTGCTCGTACTGTTTGTATAAATGTATTTCAGTATATTAATATATTTTTGATCCACTTTTGAGTGTTGCAGTGCGTTACAGATCGAACAGTGGCGGATGCGATCGAACAGTGGCGGATGCGATCGAACAGTGGCTGACGCTATCGAACGCTTTGCTATAGTCAATGAAGGCCACATAAAGAGGTCTATTAAACTCTCGATATTTTTCTATTATTTGCTCCAGAGTCTGTATGTGGTCCATTGTGCTGAATCCTGATCTGCTGATCCTGATTGCTCTTTTGGCTGAAGTTTATCAATGTCATGTGTTATTCTTTTTAAAAGTATTGATGAAAACAGTTTATATTTACTTGCTAAAAGGCTTATAGGTCTGTAGTTGCCTATTTCTAGCGGATTTCCATTTTTGAAAAGCAGAATTATGTCCGATTTGCACCATTGACTTGGCACGGTTTCCGTATCCAGTACCATGTTGAATAGCTTTTTTAAATGTTGCGTTAGGATAGGAGCTCCTATTTTAAGAACTTCATTACATATTCCATCTGGACCAGGACTCTTTTACGCCTTTAAGCGTTTTGTGTTCATATACTTCATAGTTTTCAACTGGCTTGATGCTGTTAGTTATTTGTTCGTCTACAATTTCAATTTCGTTGTTTTTTTCTTTTTCTATATAGGTCCTTATAGAAGTTCATTGCAAGGTTTACAATGGCTTTTCTTGTTTTTATTTCATCTGAGTTTTGTTCAAGTTTTAGTATCCATGTTTTGTGTGTAGTTAATTCTATGTAAGCTTTTTTAGTACTTCTAGAGTTGTTAATGTTCCTTGTGATGAACTTCTTGTCTATGTTTACTGTAGTCCTTCCTAATCGATCTGTTAGTCTCTTTATAAATTCTGCTAAGTTCTTTTTTCATGTCTTTGTTTTTATTCTTTGTATGAATCAACTCGGTGCGACTTTGGATTAGTCGGTTTGTTTCTTCGCTGAATATTTTATGTTGTCCTAGTTTAGTTTCTTTGCATGATTTCAGGCTGTGTGTTATGCTTTCTTCCAAGAAGTTGTAGTAGGTTTTGATATCGTTTGTTTCTTCTTTGTTTTCTATGCATGTTTGTAGTTTTGCAGTGTAGTTTTTAATTTCGATGTTGTTTTCGGAATGTTTGGTGTTGTTCCAAAATTTTTTCTACTCTTTATTGGGTGACTTAGCAATACTGTTGCTCTTAATAACCTGTGATCAGAAGGAAAGTGTGTGTTTAGTACTTCAATATTTGTTATTAGTTTAGGGTTGTTTATCATTATAAAGTCAATTTCGTTCCTTGTTTCTTGGTGAGGACATATCCACGTCCATCTGCGATTTTCTTTTTTCTTGAAAAAAGTATTCTTTATCGACAATTTATGTTGAAAGGCATAGTTTATAAGACGGTCTCCTCTGTAGTTCTTGACTCAAAAACCATATTGACCGAAGACTGGATGGTGTTTTGTTTTAGTACTTCCTACTTTTGCATTGACGTCTCCCATCACTAGGACTTTTTCTTCGGTTAGTGCATGTGCAGTTTTAATATCTTTATAAAATTGATCAATTTCGTCTTCGGGTGATCTCTCCGTAGGTGCATAGGCTTGTATGATTGATATAGAAAAACATTCGACTTTTAATTGTAGAAGTGCTACTCTTTCAGAGATTACTTTAAAGTCAATTATGTTATTTTTATTCTTTTTCTTAATTAAGAAACCCACTCCGTGTAGACCTTTAGTTTGTCCAATGTAGCAAAAAATGTAATCCTGATGCTCTTCAATATTGCAGCCCATTTTTCGAACTTCCGAGAGTCCTACAATATCACATTTAATGTTTTGTAGAGTGTGGTTCAGTTCGAAGTATTTTTCTGTGGATGAGAGCGTTCTTAAATTATACGTGCATACTTTCAAGGTGTTTACTATGTTGTTGTATTTTTTGTTATTAAGTGGAGGATGGCGATCTGATTCCCCACGAGGACCAATCGTGTTGGGGTTATAACAAAGGTATATCAAATGCTATTTATTTTAAGCTTTATATTGATTTCACACGGACATATTTCACGGTCTAATTTATTTTAGACTGATAGCTAAATCAGTCTTGAATAAATTACGCTGTGAGTTTGCTGTAAAAATTGAAATCCTTCAAGGAGTGCTGTAGCTTCCATGCCACTAGAGCAGCCTTCATAATTTTTAAAGCAGACGTGCTCAGGAATCGGCTCTTCTTTATTTTCTGCTCCAGCACAAACCATGCAGTGCTTTTTTTCTAGCTTTGTAGAGACATCTAGTACGTCCTATGTGAATTAAAACTTAAGAAACAAAATCATAGATGGCGCACCAAAAAAAAATTGCTGTGTACGTGAAGGCAACTTTTCCCCCTTTCTCGAGGGCGACTGATTTGTTTGGTGGCGCATGGCATGTCACAGCGCGTTCATAGTATGGCGAAATCGGAGCGTATTTTTAATAAAAATATATTAAATCTTCTGAGCATATGAAAAAATACATGAAATCCCCTGTACCAGCACGCGTTTTTTGTAAATTTTTGCTCAACCTCATGCAAGTCCATTAAAAAAACTATACTATATTTCAAATGTTTGCCTCGCAAACATTGTCAATACATTATCCGTGGTAATAATTATGTAGATTTTGATTGATTTTGACTGCGGTATCCAAGTAGTAAACCAGCAGTAAACTTGTTATTCCGTTGTCGGGCCTATAATTTTATAATTTCGATGTGTCCCTTTCGATTGTTATTTAAATCTTGATTTTTCTTCTTTTTTTCATACATAACATTATACCAAGTTTGACACACAGAGGCGTACCTAATGGTACACCCACATTTCGCCCGTTATGTTTAAGTCCCAAGTAATAGAGAAAGAGCCTATTACCATTAATCGGAAGAAATACAGACTTCATAGCTGCTGTGGATAAATTCCTGATGGAAAAACTCAATAACACTGCTCGACCTGGTAATTGAACCTCATACTCAGCAGTCGCGGACGTCCTTTCATACTAATGATACATATTTCATTTATTACATACCTGTTCATGTTGATGAAGCGTGCGGCCGACGTAAACCGCGTGGGGTCGTAGTCAGTGGAGTTTGCGGCCCGCTCGCGCACATAGTTGCGCATATACTCGCGGAACGCAATGCGCATGGGGGCGTTGTCCTGTGTTTGCGCTGGTACCGTGGCTGGCCGATCATTTACAGCCTCGCGCAGGCTCTCTGTGAAACATAATACAAAGGTATAGCTAGTAAAATCTAATAATAACTTGTCAAAACGTCATCTACCTTTTAAACTATTTTCATTTTTGACGGATAAAAGTGTTTTTAAAAACCAAGTTCATCATTTATGTACACACGGCAAAATTTAAAAAAAAACTCGTGGAATATAGAGTGTTGAAGAAAAAATCAATTTCAGAATAGCATGGCTTTCACAATACTGTCCTTAACCACAAAAAATAAAACAACACAGTAAGAGAAAATAACTTTGAAAAGTCGGTAAATATTCATATATTATCTTGACAAAAATAGTTTTAATATTAAATTACATGATCAACTTCACATTAAACAAGTCTAGTAAACCAGTTCCGACAATAACAAACAGCAACAATTTGATAAATGTAGAGTATGTTACGCACCTTCCATAAATCCATTGAGCGTAGTCGGTGGCCGAGTCTGGCGCAGACACCGGCGCTTGCGCGATGGCATTCCGGAGATGTACGCATCGCTGTACGGTTCCTGAGGCTCCGCGCGCTGATTCTGTTGATCACGAGTGAATACTGGCACCCACTCTTCTCCCCAGTGCTGCAGAATCATCAACGGAGGTACCTGCATAGCGCCCGGTACAACCAAACATTAAGCAGTGCATGTGCAACGCGAACTAATACAAATGTGCCAATATTTCCGCCACTATTACGCCAACTATTGTACTCTTTTACTTTCGCGTTTCATCATTAATCGATTACGTCAACACGATATCACAGCTCCAAGTTCTTCCGACTTGAAGTAGGTGCTATTTATTCGGAAAAATTTAAATACCTTAGCAATTTAAAATTCTAATTTCGTTATTTGAACGTACGTTACTAAGAGAACTATCTACAGTTATGTATGTTTTAATTGAGTAGTGTTTCACTTTTGTGAGGTTTTGTTGAAGTATTGTGTTATTATTAGAGATCGGATATTCGGATTCTTAGTTACCTAAAGTACGTTTTTTTCCTTTCCATAAGGTATAAAAGTATAGTAGCGGTTCCTTATTAAAGTATATGTTTGTCTCAGGATCGCGGGGTTTCATAACTAATAACGTGTGTATAATATGTTGTATTCATACACATAATAAATGTTTGTAATCTATTTAAAAACGGGCATTTTGAAGGAAAATATACCAGTAAAAATTACTTAAACTATTATTCAAATTATGCGGCTAAATATTTAAATAGAACAAAGTAAAACAATAAATAGAAAAAAAAACCCGTATTGACACGCGCTCCATACTTGTCAACACATAAACTTTAGGTAAATATGCAACCGAATATCCGATCTCTAGTTGTTATACTAAAATAGGTAACACTTACGAATCGTATGTTCTGGTCACTCGTGTTGCGCGTCGGAGTTGCAGGTTCGCTCCTTTCTTTAGGAGTCCTATATGAATAAAAAATATTTATAATTGTCCAACAAAGCAAAGTTTGCAACTAACTACAAGTGAACTTATCATATAAAGTCACCCCAGCGGAGAACTCACTTTTAATCAGTCAATAGTTTAGTAGGATTTTGAAGAAGGAGATAATGGCCCATTTTGATGCATGAAGTAAACAGACTTAATATCGCTAATTTTAATGTCGCAGTAATGAAGTTAGGTGAAATAGGATATGAAGGTGAACTTATGTACGATTTATGAAAAATGAAGGTCTAAGTGTTTTTGGGTTTTAATCAGGATTTTTTCAGTAGCAGCCACGGAGTCTTGATTAGTGTCGCTGATGGCAGTAGGCTCAACCACATATTACATCGGACTTAAGCATAACTGGCAAAAATGTGGGTGCACTACCACCCCACTTCTGTATAAACTCGTCAGGGATTATAATTATAATGAATGATGAGCACAAGCCATCTAAGCATGTATAGAAAATCACTAGCGTATGCGAAAAAGGAGATATAATACATCAAGGCCTTTTAGGAACTACATAGAAACAGGGCGTTCTGCTCAAAGAAAGATTACCTACTAAGCTATCGGCCGATTTAAAATCTTTGGTCCGAGGGGTACCTTAGAACTCACATAACACGACTCGGTGACGTAACGGGCGACTGCGGAGCCGTATTGGAGGTCATGGTGTGAGAGGCGCGGGCAGGGGAGCCGGTGGCGACTGATGTAGTGGCCTGGGTCGCGGCCGGGGCGGGGGCCGGGGGGACGCCCTCTTCCGGAATCGGAGCGGTACTAGACGGAGCGGTCTCAATTACAACATCAGGATTAGTCGGCGTTGGGTTGTCTGTGGGCTCTTCTGGAGCAGCTGGAGCTGCCGGGGACACCTCCATCGGAGTCGGCTCCTCCTCATCCTCAAGTGGATCCTAAAACATCAGTTTTATGAACCAAATTCATTACAAATTCACAAATTCAATTGCAAACTAGCTTACCGTTGGCAAGGACACTCCTGGCCGACGATGCAGGTGCTGCTGAATGTGAGCAC
Organism: Noctua janthina; assembly: GCA_963576755.1. NCBI lineage: Eukaryota > Metazoa > Arthropoda > Insecta > Lepidoptera > Noctuidae > Noctua > Noctua janthina. The sequence continues at coordinate 11,793,472 of OY755050.1, read as the reverse complement.
AATGCGAACCCAAAGTGTTGATGATAGCGTTCAAATTTTCATTGGCAAGAATCAATACCACTGCCTGAATGGCTTCATCGAAGTAACGGATTCTGATATCCTGTAGAAACGACAAAGTCATGAAAAACTAAACAATAGATTTTTATTAAGCAGTATGGATGACATTTTGTACCCGAAAATTTTAATACTAAACTACATTCTAGAATTCAAAATATTCGTTTTATTTTACATTGTTTTACTCTTTTTCTTGTTAGAGATTTCTCCTTAGTATCAAAAACTGCTTTATTAAAGCAGACTCTTACCAAGAAAGTCCTGTATAGCTGCCTCAAGCCATCGAGGCCTTCAACGCACAAGTGCGAGATCAGCGTACAGAAATCAGTGTAGAGCCGTGAGAATATGGCGTAGAATCGTGCGGCATACATGTCTCCCATAGACTCGGACATGACGGCGCCGATCAGTGCGGGCAAGCGGGCCCGGAATAGTGAGCGGATCGAGCAGTAGGCATCGAATTCATCACGTAGTGGAGTAATGTTATCCTGTTCAAATTAGTTTTAGTCAGAAGGTATATGAAAAAAGAAAACGGGTCTGACCTAAATATTATGCCGTTACAGATATCTCGAGAAAGACCTCTGTGACAATCGGACTAACGAGGAAGATTATGAAGGTTCCAGTTTATTCTTTAAGTTTACCTTTAATAAAATAAAATCGTTTTCGAAATTGTTATATGCCATTTTGGCTGTCAAATACAAGCACCTGTTTTTGTTGAGTTCTTAGATCACATTTAAGTTTAAAAACAACGAAGACGAATGGCTGAATTTAAAAAATATGACATCGAATCATCTTAACTCAAATCTCTAAAACGGGAAAACACACAAATTGAATAATATCACCTAAAAATCGTTAGATACTTACCATCTCATTAATAAAATCGATGAACTCGTTCACGAAGAAATCAGTGACTCCCAGGATGGAGTTCTCAGTAGAATCAGCATTAGCGCGAGTCGTTAGGTTCTGTATATAATTGCGCAGTAACACACGTAGCTGAGTGAACTCGTGGGGGATCAGCACAGGCTCCCCGTTCATCGACTGCAGAGGTTCTGGCATGAACAAGTGACGAGCCTGCGGATTTAGGAAATGCTAAATTGTTGACTGCTTCTTTGGTGTAGCGCTATTATTGCATGAGGTCTAGGTTCAATTACCAGTTGAAGCAAGATGTTAAGGTTCGGTCAAAACGTTGCGGACCAAATGCGGACGCGGCTCAGGACACTGGAGTTTGAGAGTTTATGTTCTGAAGCATCTGACAGTCCGTAGTTTGACAGCCACAGGTGACTTTATTGAGAGTTATCTTCACAAATTTCTGAGTAGCAGCCCAATTTGTTATGCCCGGGGGATAGCAATAGACACTAGTGGTGAAGGGCGGGCGTTTTGGGGGACTGTCTCTTGTAAGCGTTGACGTTCAAAAATTGCTGATTATTATCAGCCTAATTTGAATAAATGACTTTTAATTTTCATCTTATATCTTATTACATGGGACTTAAACATAATTGGCGAAATGTGGAGTACTATAAATACGGCTCTGCCTAAAACGTCCGGGAAAACCGGCGTTGTGTTATTTAAAAAAAATATTTCCCCTCTTTATCGTATAATTGTAAGACTAATCGATAGGGTCAGTAATCATGATTAAAAGTCTCAGAAGGGGTAGTATGGATATCCACTCTACGGGGAGTTCTGGCTTGAGGTCTTGAGGGTTCATGTTGTATTTTTCTTTGGGACTCGTAAGTGGTCACGCCAATAGCAGCATCGATGGCGTTAATTTTTTTTTGTACTTCTTAAGAAATTTACAGAAATAATAATATAATTTTCAATTATACTTACAACAGTCAGCAAGAAAGCGCAGAACCAAGACTCTTGCGATGGAGAGCTGCCGAGAAGGCGCACCATAATATTCATGTGCTCCTGAAAATGAAAACATACATCAGCGGAAATTCCGTGTGAACTACTTTATACTAAATATTAGTACCAGAACAAAACAGTCCTATAGGCCGGAGACAATATTTTTTTAGCGAGTGTGCGCTTTCATTGTTTTAGTGCTAAACTCTTGTAGTATGCTAGCATTCAACACAGCTTTCTTAGGAAATATTGGCTTGCTATTGACAGAACTGATTGTCTGAACTGATTGATGACGTTGACATTTGTAAAATTGATTAGTGAAAAGTATTGAGAAGACAAGATGAAAACGTTAGTTCCGATTTCTGAAAATGGAGGAAATGCTGTAAAATGATCTTTTGTGTCTTGCGTCTGATTCTTTGAGTCGTATGATTGATGACTGGTGGCCGGCCTATCATGACCTCCTATACCAGTATTGTTTTAAACTTTCTTCATAGTGGAAAGAGATGGAGCTAGAGGTCCTGTATAGCTCCGTCTGTTTCCCATACCGAAATGACATTAAAGTAATACAGCTACAAAAGGTAGTAAGAACCCAGTTTATGTCATTATAATTCAATAAACTCACGTCATTGATGTGGTGAACACGATGCATCAGATACTCGATGTGTTGAGCGGAAACTCGCTCAGCGCGGGCGCGCTCTTGGGCAGCAATCTGTTGCTGCTGTTGCTCCCTATCAAACGATTATGGTTAATTCCCCGACAGGTAAACTTTGTACAGACATGAATAAAACAAGAGAGTTGTCTGGTGGAATATAGAATTTACGTCTCAAAATTGGGGTTCTGTAGAACATTAATCTTTGACAACTGTCCAAATGAAACTATTACATTGTTACGAGATTTTTTTGACCAAATGGTACTTTTAAACTGCGTAACGAATGTTGTCGCGGTTGTTACCATAATTTATACCGAAAGGTATTATTTTTAATGTATATTAAAATTGAACTTGGATGTTATAAATAAATCTCAATATTCATCCGCCGTTCCATATCCGCCGCCGGTCTCTAGTATGTAATTGCGATGTTACCTGCGGCGTAGCAGCCGACGGCGGGCATGCTGGCTGTCGCACTGCAAGAATCTGTCGTAGATCAAATTGGCCAGGGACACGGCCTGGGCGCGGGTCGTGGTAGTAGCACGACGCAAGTGCAGGCTCGCTGCAGACAAACAAACATGTTACTTTACAATCAAGAAAGTGTTCCTAATCTACATTTTATAATCAGCTAACCAGTACCTAGAGGTACCAAACCGGTAAGATTGGTACCTCTTGGTACAGATTAGTAACTAGAGGTCCGATATGCAGTGCTTCCATGTAAAATACTGGTATTCGGCTGCATTCAGTTAGGACTGGAAGCTGACCCAGTAGGAAAAAGGCAGGCAGATGATCAATGATGTCACTGCCTTTGATGTTCTCACTGCTTGGCAGGCCTCCTCTCTGTGAGCGAGTGGGTCATCACGCGGGATGGGAATGTATTCGAATGTTTAAATCATCTTGTCAGTTTTGCCCTCCGTCACTCCATGATTGTGGAAAGTTAGTAGCATTTCTGTCCGAGGACCCACATACTATCTTTTCGTTTGTAGAATATTCAGAAGTAAATGTGAAGCACGTGACAAGCCGAATGACAAAAGACTGTCTATCCCACAGGCAACTAGAATCAATTCTATTTTCCTTGTAGACGTTCAAACGTGGCTTTTGATGGCCTAATTGAAAAAATGGTTTGACTTTGTCAATACAACTTACGTTGAGCATTCTGTGTGTTGGACTCCGTTGCTGTGGCTGTGGCTGTGGCAGGTTGCTGGCCTGTTGCGGTGTGGCTGCTGCGGCTACTGGTATGCCGTGCCAGTACGGCTTGCGCGGCGGCGGCGTGCGCGGCCTGCTCGACGAGCTGGTGCGGGTGCGGGGCCCACACGGGGTTCTGGATACCCACAATCGGGATAGTCGAATTTTGCGTAGTTTGGGCAGCTGGCGCCGCTGCAGTCGCATTCTGCTGGGTCGGAATGTGCAGGGTGACCCCTTCTACTCCAGGCACCATTCCCTGACGAACCATTGATTGCACGATGCTCTGTAGCAACTCAGCGTTCGGCGGCCCGCCCCACGGGAGCGGGGACAGGTATACTGAGAGAGGATTTTGATGTTATACTAACGCAAGAAGTTAAGGCGTGGATTTGAAAAGAAATGGCGTTAAATTATGTGTTTGACATTAATTTGTAAAAAATTTGTGCAATCTTTACAAATAAATAAAATTGGAGTGTATGTTTGTAATATCAAAATAACAGCTTTTTACTAAATGTATATGAAAATAATTACGGCACCTATTACAAAAGCATATTTTCTCTTTCTGTTTCTGTCTGTTTGTTCCGGCTAATCTCCGAAACGGCTGGACCGAATTTGAGGAGACTTTTACTGGCAGATAGCTAATGTTATTTATAAGGTCTAACAGGCTAGGCTCCTTTTAGGCTACTTTAATTTTAGAAAAATAATTAGGGTTCGTTGCAAACAATAAACAACCCTTGAAATTACTAACGATATCCGATTCAAAAAGGGAAGTAATATTTTTTAAATAATAATTTCACGCGAACAAGCGAACGAAGGTCGCGCGCAACAGTTAGTTAAATAATAAAGTGAGTAAATAGTGTTTACCTTCGCCCACATTAGGCGGTTCGTGCTGAGTGCCCGGAAGAGCATTAGGATTATTGCCGCCGGTCACGATATGGCCGAGCGCGATGGCGCCTGTGTGCTGAGGTATCTCTTCCATACTCATCACGACCTCTACTCCATTAAGACCACCAGTTTGGCTCAATCCTCTAAATAAATTCTCAAAATCTACGACAAAATACATGAAAATTAATATAATGAGTAGTACATACATAGTTTATTAAACAACAATCTATTAACTGATTTGTAATTGACTAATCTAGATACCGTAATAAAGTAATGAATTTACGGAAATATTGTAGATTTTATACTTTTAGGGCTTTTTCTTCGGCACAGGCTGTAATTCATTACTCTATCAAAGATTGAGCCGGTGGCATCTACTCGCAGCTAGGTGACGAGTAAACTAACTGATATAAGAGGCAGATAACATGGAGCACGGAGTGGGGTCCCCTTTATTGAAAAGGTCTTACCGAGGAGCACTTGACGCCTGGTGGCCTGGCCGGCGGCGGCCGCACCCGGTCCCTGCTGGCCCTGCTCCTGCGCGTTCACCACGGCAGCGGCATTGGTCAAGCCGTTCAGCAGAGCATTCTCTAAGGGGAACGCAATTGGGACCCTTGTCTCTATCTCTACTTGATACGTGATGGGATCTGGCTGAATGTTTATATTGACAGTCGGTTGGAGGGTCCTACCGGCGTGAGCGGTGCCGCTCGGTCTGTTCGTGGTCGTAGTCGTGTTACTGTTGGAAGCGTTAGCAGATGTCTGCGTGGCTGTAGCCCTAGCGTTTCCAGTGCCACTAGTCTGCGTCGCCGCCTGCGTCGCCGATGGCGTGGCAGGTGCTGGTTGTGCTGATGGCGCTGATGTCGCTGATGGCGCAGAAGGTGCAGTCGGAGCAGAGGGCACAGATGGCACAGATGGCGCAGATGGTGCAGATGGCGCAGTCGGTGCAGTCGGCGCAGATGGAGCCGATGTATCTGCTGGCGCTGTTGGCGCTTGTGGTGCCGCTGGCGCTTGTTGTCCTTGCTGTTGTGGCGTGCGCCGGTTAGACTGAACCACATTGATGTGTGCCTACCAAATAACCCATATCATAATAATTAGCTATTGTCAAAATGAGGTCGATTAAGGCTTTAACAGACAGCTTTTTGAAAAACAAACGCTGAATTGCGGGGATTTGTAATGATACGACTGACCGCAGAGAATCGCCGAAGACGATACAGCATTGTTGAAGTTATCGTCACTCACCGATGCTAAAAGTTATAGTAGCACGTCTGTTAAGGCCCTGAACAGTAGGTACGTACCTGCATTGGGATAGGGTGGCGTACCACGCTAGCGTCTGACGTGAGTCGCGGGTTGCGCTGTCCTACTTGGAAGTTGATGTCGCTGACGGCATGATAGGCGTGCGCGAAGCTGTGCATTATGTCGGACACCATGTCCACGGTACGTTGCGCGCTGACGCGCTCTTCTTCAGTATATACGGGTGGCTTTTGGATTGAAATAACATTATGTATAATTATAGTAATTGATAACAAACAAAGGTTTCTTGACACAATTTGGCATCCAATCACGCACTAACTTGAAAACCAGCGTCGGGCACTAGTTGCCCGGCATTTTGCTGAATTTTTTTCGGCATTTGGCGCAGCCGTGAGGCACACAGTGAAAAAAAATTTTTTTTTTTTTTTTAATCTGTCTGCACTTGTGGCATGTGCCAAATAAATGTATTTCCTTTCTTTCTAACTTGGTATTGTTTCTTACGCAGCATTTTTAACCATTTTTATTTCATTTTTTTTTCTTTGCCCTGCACTAGGAATTTCTCCTGTAGCGTGGGTGCGTTTACAAACATTTAAACTCACATACACAAACAGCCAGACCCGGAACAACTATCTGTAGGCCATACAAATATTTGTTCCGTGCGGGGATCGAACCCGCGACACGCAACGCAGCAGTAAATCGCTCAGCCACTGCGCCAACCGTGCCGTCAACATTACAGAATACTCGTTGTTTTAGTGGTCGCAAGTGCGACTGCTGAGCATGTCCTTATGGATTCAATTACCAGTCGGGGAAACTAATATTGGGCTTTTCCATTACATTTTTTTTCAGTAGTGGCCACGGAGTCTGGATTTGTGCCCAGTTGATTTCATTAGACTCGCCCCCAATTACATGGGACTTAAACATAATTGGCGAAATGTACAGGGTGTAATATTGGGTACACCTCTGCCTTACCCTTTGTGAATTACAGGTGTGATGTTATGTAATAGTCAAATTACAATGGTGCTGTAATTGCAGATGACCATTTTTGCGGCAGTTATAACCTAAGCCTCTTATGCGTCTATCTAATATCTATTTTTGAGTCCATTTGGATATCCCAAAGATTCGAGCTTTCTATTTTTAAATCAGGCCAACTTTATCTCACTTTAGGGCAAAAATTTCCTACAAAGGTTTCCTAAAGCTCTTTTATTCCAGTTAAATATGATGGTACCAACCTCAGGGTTATTGGCAGCTCGAAGCATCCTGACGTAATTGGCTCGGTAAGGGGCGAATTGTTCTTGAAGTGCCTCCAATTCATCGAGCAATTGGCCAAGGTCACGTGGCCGAGAGTGGCGGGCGCGTAATGCTCGAATAGCCCTGTAGCTCCTTTCGGTGGGAGGTTGTGACATGTATAAATATATCAAAATATCAGTCATCATCATGCGATGCCTGATATTTTAATATTTTAGTAAGACACAGTGTTAGTAAAATGGAAATGATGAGCGTAGATCAGAATAAGTAGTACAATTTCATAACGATATCAAATACAGTATGGCAGGTAAAAAAAAACTCATAATAATGAACAACTTTTACTATGGGACGAGCTAAGAAAGACATCTATTATAGCAATCAAAATGGATTAATTACTAAGGGCGAATTTCACAAATGAAATTGAACGCGACCATGTTTATCCCATGGACTGTTATATATATAAATGAAATTGGAGTGAGTTTGTAATTTCAAAATAACAGCTTTTTACTGAATGCGTATGAAAGTACATACGGTACCTATAACAGAAAAACAATATTTTGAATTTTTGTCTGTCTATCTTGTCTGTTTGTTCCGGCTAATCTCCGAAAAGGCTAGACCGATTTTGACGGAACTTTTACTAGCAGATAGCCGAGAAACTTAGGCTACTCTTATTTCAGAAAAACAATTTGGGTTCCGTGGAAAAAAAATTAAAAACCCTTGAATTTTTAACAATATCGGATTTAAATACGGAGCTAATATTTTTATAATAATTTCACGATGCCGAAGGTCGCGGGCAACAGCTAGTATCCAATAAAAATGATGACACTGACAGCTCTTGAACGAACTTTAGATGTTGATCGCGTTCAGTTTTATTTAGGAATTTCGCCCATACCGATCAAAATGTATGGCTAATAACAGCATATTTATATACATTTGTTTGTTAGTCAGATATTAAAAGTTTTTCTTTCCCATGTTCAGTTGATCTTACACTGCGTTCCTTATTTTAACTGCCATACTGTATAGCCCTACATGTATAATGTTTAAGGTCGTTATGCCAAACTGAACTACATCTTCTAATCTACAATGAAGGGTGTTAGTTAGGGTTAGGGTGTTAGTAGTTAGCAACAGTAAGACAGTTAAGCGTAGGTATTCCTGACCTCTTTGTGTTCAGAATCGAATCCAAATTTATACGAATTCAAATTGATGATGCTAGCTCACTATCGATAAATGCGGTAATTAAACTATTTTATTTAAACTCAAAGGTGTCAGGAGAATGGAATGTAAGCGGCGGCGTAAATTCCGCTTTTGGTCACGCGCTTTGTGTAGCTTTAAATCGTCCAATTTAAAATTAAGCGCTCCTTTAAAAAAGTCTAACGAACCAATGAGTTGTGTATGCATTGGAGTGATGCGAAATTTTAAATTAGATTTCCATTCTTTATTTTGTAGCTATGCAGATATTCTTTTTTAAAGACCAAACAATGTTAAACATAAGCATTTGATTTATACACAAGCAATTTTAACAACTAGTTTGAATTTTAGAATAAAATATTCAATCATTAACTACCTTCCACATATCAGCAAGATTGATATGTAGTGACTGACAGCTTTCCAAAATATAATTAGCCTTTCACACCTATTTTACCTCAACCCAACAATAACCGTATCGATAAAGATTATCGATACAAATTTTATAAAAAGGTAAGTATTGTTTGGATGTAGGAGGTAATCTCCAAAACTACTGCAATAATTTCAAAAATTCTTTCATTGACGGATAGCTGCACTATTACAGAGATTTCTCAAACTAGGTCGGGGACAGCTTCCAGTCTAACCGGATGCAACTGAAGTACCAGTATTTTACATGAAGCGACCGCGTATCTGACCTCCACAACCCATTTACTGGTTGTCAGACTTTCGGGCTTCTGATTACTCGTACCTACTGTCAAAGATTTCCAAATAGCCGCCGGGGCCAATGGCTTAACATGTTTTCCGAGTCAAGGAGGGATCTCGGTATGCAATGATGGTCACCCATCCACGGACCGACCCCGGTAAGCACTGCTTAAACTTGGAAATCGACCGTGGCGCGCAAGCTAGTAGATGCAAACCCAGAAGTAAAATGACTATGAAATGATTGTTTAGTTAACGATTGATTATTTTTAAGTACCGTCCCTGAGTATAAACAATCATGCCAACAAAGAAAATTGTAATGCAGGCCTGAAATGAAATTCCTTATGGCAATGTTTTATCTCGGGTACTTATAACAATATCTTTTAAAAAATATAAGCACTGAAGGCAGTTGTTATGTATAAGAACTTTAGACTGTCAAGAATAACACTATGTATTAAAATTTATATGTGTTTGTGGTTAACTACCTGCATACTATCTCTTTTGTTGACGTACAGCATGTATCAGAAAAGTGTTATAATATAGGATGTGGTAGACACACTGGGTAAATTTGGGTCTATAGATCAATCGCTTTAATAAGTCCTCCGCCTTGCCCCATCAAAGGCGCATTCCGCGTGCACGAAGTCCTAACAATATCCCACAGTTTATTTTCTTTAAAATAACCATAATGCACGTAGTTATTACGATACTAATTGAACCAATACGTGATCAACCTTCAGAATATTTCATTTAAATTGATACCTTCGCGAGGACTCATTAAAGCGGTCGGTCTATAGTAGGTGTCGAAATTTTGTTTGAGACCGCTGGTTTTGTTTCGCTATTGTACCGTTGCTCTGTCGGGATAGTTTCATTTCATATTCTTCTCCATAAAGATCTACGCTTTAGACGGTATTTTCAGATATTTTTTTTGACCATATCGGACCACATTTATATATTCAGTTCGTAAGACCATCAATTTACGCGCTTCGACATTCTCTGTTTGCAGAAAAACTTTAAATAAATATCTCATCGAAATGAACTAATAACACAAAATGTATTAACATCCATATCATAAATACATTTACAAAAAGACATACACATTCTCATTCCATGCAAACTCACCTACACACTTCACGTTCACTAACTTACATTTCACACACATACACAATTTTTTCTTTATATTTACTTTTTGTTTTTGATTGTATTTGTAATATTAGTCGTTATTGACAACTTTTCAACACAATCTTTATTAGCAAATTATCGCAAATTGTTGCAGACAAATTCAGACAATTGTCGTAATTTAAGTACTTCAAGCGCAATGGCTATCTCTTTCAGTATCATACGTTTTGTATTATCTATCGCAGTCGTAGAAATGCAACGATATTTGAACGCCGCTCAGTATTAACATAGCGTATCTTTTTTTATAATATCATTGACCGTAACTCATAAAATCCAAACTTTTTTCTCTAAAATTGTTGCATACACTTTTAATATTTTGGAATTACCCTCGCGATTTTTGTCATCAACTCATCAAATGTTCAAATAGTACCCACTGAGTACCAGTATTCATATTCATAAAGCAAACAAACCAAAAAATAAAATGCAAATTTATCTTTAACTGTGAAAATGTGGGAGACTTTGTGAACGAGGAAGACTGGTCAGTCTTCCTCGTTGCCGTGATACAGTTTTCACTAGTAGGTACGAAGGTCAGTGCGAATCAAGATCAAACCACCGCATAACACAGGTATTTATAATATGTGATTATATTTGTATATTAGCAGACACAAATCACAGGATTGTTGTGATTTGTATGTAAGGTTGTTCTTTTAATGGTAAACTTTTTAAGTTTTATTCAAAAGTGCAAGTAATGGTCTAATTTAAATAAATGCCTTTGTTTGTAGTTAGATTTTGGAAAAAGTTGTTTATTTCGATGGTCTACTGAAAGGTGTGGTCACAAACCTTTCTAATACATGCTGTTTATTAGTATGATAAAAAGTTATAATAACTGATTAAATTTAGGATAGGGGCAAATCTGTGCGGAAAAACGTGGCGGAATTTGACACGCAATACCGCTGGTTACAACATCTTATCTATTGCCTATAAATGGCATTAACCTATCATGGTTGAAGATCGTATCATCTTTCTAGCTTTTCCCATCAGTATTGGGGTCGGGTTAGTTAAACGTGTGTACCGTCCTGTATGCCAGTACTGTACATGGAGCGACTGCCAATCTGGCTTCCACAAACCAGAAACTGGTTAATACAATACTCCTTGGTAAGTGTATTTTCTGCTTTTTTTTTCATTATAACTTGAACCGCTTAAACACTGTTTTTTTTTTTTATTTGAAGTCACGTATCATTAAATTACGTTAGTGATCAATGGATAGTAGTGTTGGTAGTGCAATAAGAGCCCTTTCTATAACTTTATAAATATTGTATAATATGTCATTGTACTACTGTTTTTGATCCCCAATAAATAAATAACGATCGCTGCTATAAGGCTGGTTTGATGGTAGGATGAAGGAATGTGCCTGAAATTGGCTGCGTTTTACGCTCAGATTTGACCTTAGCCTTATATTGTTAGACACCCACCTTCGTCGTGCATTTTGGGCACGGGCAGCTGCATCCGTGGTTTCATCACCATTTTCGTCAAGTAGAGGTTCGGGCTGCGTTCAGACATATACAGTAAGTTAAAATATCATAAATATTTTCAAAATGATGTTAATAACATGATGAGTAAGAACAATGCCATCCCGTACTATGATGATAAGTTACACATATTTTAATGTTTTTTTATCAATATCTACTCGGCTGGCTGATGATATGATTTGCAAAATGTCTGCTAACTTATTTATCTGAGCATCAGATAAGGTTTATTTAATGACTATCCATTAATATATATATTAAACTTTGTACTTCAATCATAATTAATATGACGAGCCCATTAGTAATAACACATTATACACTCACATTTCCCTATTTTCCAAAAAAAATATTCAAGAAAATTGTTATTAACTGAATGATGATAATTATTAATTAATACGAGTACATTACATTACATACTATAAAATATCTACTAAACAACATATCAACTAAGCCGCATATAAGCTCGCTAAGGACTTTCGGAGGAGTTAAAACAACAAACGTATATATAGCAACAACGTAACGTAACACAAGAAAATCACGCAACAACACGATGGTGGACGAATTGTAGTTATGAATGTAATAGGGGACAATTCATTGCCCATACCAGATATTGTTGATACAAGATCTTGATACAAACTTTTAATTGTTTATTTATTAATAAGAAATCGATTTAAAGAAATTGTGCCTCTGACCTGCACAACCCAGTTAGTACTGGGTAATACGATACCCCTTGATAAGATTGGTTGTCAGACTTTCGGGTCACCGACTACCTGTAACGACTGTCAAATATCGGCAAATGACAGCCGGGACAAACAGCTTAACGTGCTTTCCAAGGCACGGGCACAGTTCACCCATCTACGCATCTACGGATACAGATAAACCTAGGCAAACGCGGCTTAACCTGAAGATCGACCCGAGCAGCTGTTATTATGTAGCCATGTACTCCTAAACAATGCATGACTATTGATGAATGCAGAACAAACAGTTCTAGACTATTTACTTACAAAGTTTGTTAAGGTCACTCAGGGCTAGGTATTGTCTTCGTCCGTCGATATGCAATAATGAGGACAATCGTTTTTAAGCTCAGCAGATGGCGCTACTGGCGAGTAAGGTCCTGTCATTAATTCTATTTTATACTTTAAAGTTCCAAAAATTTCATAAAAAGTTTATTGTATTTATTTTATTATGTATTACAACATAGTGTAAACTTCAGATACATATTTAGAATATTGCCCATAAAATCAGCAAGCATGAAACATTTAAAATCATTCTTCTTCCAAGAACTAACAAATTAGATCCTAACTTGCTACTTAAAATCTTCATAGTCAAAATTGATCAGGAATGGCTCAATCTTGACCACATCCGTGAATTAAATATACGTGATAAAAAAGCGCGCAACGCGCGAACACTATGATATCTGACATTTCTTAAGACCTTACCAGTTATCACTCTACACAAACGCCAATAGCGGCGAATTCATGCGCGATAGCCCCCATTATATCGATCGGATTCATTAAACATTTACAAAGGTCGGTCTTCCGAGAGCTACGGACATGTTAAATGCAATAAATAACCTATTTGTTTTTGTTATATCAAGAATGTGGTCGCAACATTTTCATGACTAAGTTCCACCGTCGTGTTAAAGCTCTAACAGCCTGGCCACGGGACATTCGCTGCAGCAAAAATTCGCGCGGGGCGAACGGCGAAGCGTCTAGCGACTAAAACAAATGTATAGACATGTACTAATCATGCCACGCGTAGCGGCGACCGGCAGCGCGACTGGCGAAATTGGCCGAGCGCATCGCAAGAGCGTCTGGCGAGGCGGCGGGCGGCAAAAACAAATGTATGGATCAAGACGGCGCATTCCACGTTGTCACGCAGTAGACGCGGCAGGACCCAAACAGCGGACAGTGCAGGAACCAAACAAGTTTAGTTGTATTCGTCGCGAATTTATGAACACCGAAACTTTTAGTGACAGAATACTGGCTAGGCCACCTATTTGGGAGTCTGGTCACCCACAGCATAAATATAAACACGTAGTGAAGATAATTGAAAAAAAAATCTGGATATAGTCTGTATTTGTCGTACTTCTTATGGAATTTTTCCATCTATACCCCGATTCTTATTCAAATCATGTACTCTACAACCTCTTCCAAATATTGTATCTACTACTTCCTTGGAAAGTAGTAGGTTTTTGGTTCAAGATATAATAAGAGATTGCTTGCAATATCGAGATAACGTTGATAAAGACATTTCGCTCTAGGTGTAAACTGGTCGCGGCGGTGAACGCTATTGCCCGTGGCTTTCAAACAGTGGCGCATAGATTGCCGTCCCGCCAGACGCACCGCCGTTCGTGTCGCCCGGTCCCGTGGCCAAGCCGTAATACATCACAAAATGCTATATATTATCAATAAAACAGATGGCATGCTCGACTGCTCATACCGCAACAACAAAACAACAGATTACCTCGTCGTGCTGCGTACCGGTAGCTGGTTCTGTATCCATTTGCTCTGAAGGATTTTCACCGCTTGCTGGTGAACTCCTATTTTCCTACAGTAGGCACATTGACAACATAAACAACTATAAACGAAAACAATTCTATCTATTTATCAGATACATACATATTTTAAATCTACTGTTACGTTATGTGGATTCGATGTTTTTATCATTGGGAATTATTGAACGGAGAAAGTGAATATGGTAATTTAACTTAGTTAAGTTAAATCATCGAATCCTCAGAACGATTGCAAGTTACTGGAAATGTAACAAAATACAAAAACATTAACATGCATAGAATTCAGGACTGTTTCAAAATAACATGCAATCTTCAAAGGGATGTATCAATTTGTGTAGTGTTAAAATAAGGTAAACTATGTAAATTCCATTGTAATGTAAAACAGAGACTTATACTTTGAACTTATACTTTCTGATAATTAATGATCAAATTATTTAATTCGTTAAACTGACTGATCAAAAGCACCAAATATATTTCCTTTAACAATAAAATTGAATGTGACAACACTTGCGTCACACGACCACTGCACAATACAACTGAGGCCTTGAATTAGAAGGAATCAATAATAATTATACTTAAGCCCTTATAGTTTATTCAGTATCCCCATGTCATCGTGGTTAATTTTGACACATGGATCGATATATGGTTGTGCAACCAATATCAGAAAAGGAAAAAGGATAGACTGGGACATAAACACGATACAGCCATTACTGCAAACACTATCATAATTACTTTTGAATAATAAAAAATACTACTACACCTTATTTGTATTCATAAAGAATGCATTATAATAATTTACTTATAAGTCTTACCTCTCCTTCGACGTGAGCTCTGAGGGAGGCGAGCGATGTTTTGATCTCAGCTATCATCCGTCGGATGAATTCGAGTCGACCGGTGGTTGGTGATGATATGGCTTGTTGTTGCTCCATGATGAAATCGGGAGGGCCAGCGAGCGACTCAAATTGTAACAAAAAAATGCAGTTTAGTATGATACGCAACATTAGTTTTAGTATATGCAAAACCTGAAACACGTGTCTAGTACTTTTATGTAAAGAATCTATGTACAAAATTTCAAAACTGTATCATGTTAAATTTTAAAGTTATAAGCCTGTTCTGTTACCTAGTTATCCGCACTAAAACGTGGTCTCCACGCGGTTCCGCCGCACGCGCGCCTCCAGCGTCGTCTTTAGCTCATTGATAATAATAATTTGGCAGTAGGTACCTAAATGATTGCGATAGGTACTTAGTGTCGCTAGGTGTTCAATTTTTAACCTTTTTTTTAAATATTTTTGGGACAAAATATTACATGGTTTAAAAATAATTCGAATCGATTCAGTTACTTATTCTGAACAAACTATATTCAGGTTTCGCATATACTAAAAATAATGATCATCATCTGCCGAGCCTTTTCCCAACTATGTTGGGGTCGGCTTCCAGTCTAACCGGATGCAGCTGAATACCAGTATTTTGCATGGAGCGACTGCCTCTCTGACCTCCACAACCCAGTTAGTACTGGGTAATACGATACCCCTTGGTAAGACTGGTTGTCAGACTTTTTGGGCCACTGACTACCTAACGACTGTCAAAGATCTACAAATGACACCCGGGACCAACGGCTTAACGTGCTTTCCGAGGCACGGAGGAAACTCGGTATGTAATGGGTGGTCACCCATCCTCAAACCAACCTAGGCAAGCACGGCTTAACCTAAAGATCGATCCGAGCGGCTGTTATTATTTAGCCACGAGCTCCTATAGCCACGAGCTCTTATACTAAAAATAATGATATATACCTCCTATTAAGGCGAATGGGCCCAGTTTGAGGGCCACTATTGGCAAAGAATTAGTAGGAGACTATCGGAATGGACAAAAATACGCCCTAGATTATTCAGCAAATGATCATAGACCTCAGGTATAAAGGTCCTACGCTCATCATCATTTTAGCCGAAAGACGTCCACTGCTGGACATAGGACACGTCCTACGCTTTTTTTAACACAATATCATAATGACAGTGCACATCATCACATTCTTGCCCTTGTCCCATATTTTTTACCATATATTACCTACACCCCTGTCAGCCGCTACGCTATCATGTATTTTTCTTTTATATCATTCTTTTTTTTTCTTTGTCCTTCCTCTCAATCCATATCCATCAACTTTCAAATTCATCACATACAGATGTCATAATACTTAGCAAATGTCAGAACAGCCGTATGAAAACTGCGCGCGAACTCGCCTTTGACCTATCAGCTCTTAGCCGCGTGACGCCGTTCTGTCTCTCACTGTGCTCTGCCTACCCACTGTTGCACGACAGTAACGAGACAAGACGGCGTCACGCGGCTAACAGATGATAGGTCAGAGGCGCGCGCGCGCGAATTTAATACGGCTGTTGTGTTATTAGTATAAAAGTGAAAGAGTAGGTACAAAAAAAAATCCTTTGGTAAAGTTGTGTTATCGTGAGTATAATCACGTGTTTAAGTATCGGTCACTAATTACCAGTCAACCTATTCAGTTAATATGATGTATTATAAGGCCTTCACTGTTCCCAGGGAAAACCTTCATGATTATAGAAGAATAAAAATAATTACCATGAGCCTCCTGATCTGCTGCTGCATATTGGTGCCATTTTGACTTTCGGCTCCTGCATTGGCGTTGGGAACACTTGGGGCACCCTGTCGTGTCTCAGGACTGGGAGGTGCTCGCTGAACTAAGTGCACTACCTTGCCTTGGACGTCTGGGAGCCGATATAGAAAGACACGTTATTTTTCCATTTATTGTACAGAGAAAAAAATGTTTGTGATATCTTGCGAAATTGTTATTGTCTCAAAAATGGAACCGCTTTAATTTTTATTTTTATTTTGGTTTTCAAAGACTACTTTGAAGTAGCCTCCACTTGTAAAGTCCTGACAAGTTAATACAAGGGAAAGCTTCATATAATAACTCAACATGCTTCTTGAGACAGAAAACTCGACTACCAGTATTTAAAAACATTCTACAACAAAATGTGTTAAAGGTAGAATTTACCTCATTTGGTCAATTCTGCCTTCTGATCAAATCTGACGACATACACTTAAATCCGAACCGTGACCGAGCGTTAACCACGACTGGGTCGATAACTCGTCAAAACTATCATCCATTAAAACTTAACGCTCTCATCGCTTTGCGTAGCCATGTACGGTAAGCCTTCCATAGTACCTGGAAGGTAAGTTTACCTTAAGAGAACTAAATGACTGGAAACCCGTACCATATTCGGAGAGTTTCTTCTCGTCCTGTAGTACTCTGCCACAGAATATGAGTCGCTGTAGGCTAGGCTCTATGCCCATCTGTTCCCGCACCTTTTCTTTAAGCTGTTCCACCGTGATCTGAAAAAATCAAAATAAAACGTTGAACTCGGTGCTTCGCCAATAGGTCAATGCAACAACCATTTTTGCTCAACAACGGCAGAGCCAAAAAGAAGAGTTATGATTTACCTACGTATGTTGAGTGCAGG
The DNA here is from genome assembly GCA_963576755.1 of Noctua janthina. Taxonomy (NCBI): domain Eukaryota; kingdom Metazoa; phylum Arthropoda; class Insecta; order Lepidoptera; family Noctuidae; genus Noctua; species Noctua janthina. Next base: position 11,775,853 of record OY755050.1, on the reverse strand, counting down.
AATCTACTGTATAATTATTACTCTTATTAACATATTCAAATAATCCGTAAAGTGATTGCTCCATCATCGTTTATCATGTACATTTTTAATTTCAGACAAGATCGATCCACAGTACATGGTGGGACAAGCTCTAGGTCATAGATTTATGTAGTTTCTTTGTTCTAAGTAAGATTGACGGGTTGTCGGAATCTAATCATGGCTGTATAACTCCACGATATCAAGAAACCTTTCAATATAGCCAAGCCTAAACTATAATCGAACAAAGAAGTTAGCACGTGGTAAAAATTAAAATCAATTTATTATTATTCAATTTTCCCGACCCAATAAAAAACCCTTGTCTTCAATCGTGGTAATAATTTGAACTACAAAACAAACAAAGATGCAACAACCATCCCAAACTCTTTTGTTCAGATTTGTCAGACTTTCGTTGCAAATAATTTCTAAAGGCATATTTGACATTCATTATTTAATATTTCAGTAGTAATAGTGCTGAGTTAAGATGCATAATACGATACTCAACATTAAGATAACATAATATTAGTGGAAACGTACGCAAACATTTAGGAAATATAGCTAGCCGTTCCTAATTAAGCCGTTCCTAATTAAGCAGTTATTGATTTCAGGCAAACAGTCATCGGAAATTGGAAATGCATAATATAGATATTCGATTGTAGGTGTAGCAGATGTGAGCGGCGATACAGCCGCCGCCGGCCGGTACAGACTTAGCTCAGCCCGGGGACCTGAATCGATCGCGCGCAGCCGAGCGCACTTCTCGATACACCTATCTACATATCTACAAATTATGCATCCAAACTCATAATTGAAACTGGCGGGCGGCGAGCGACCACACCCGGACGCTACCCCACTGAGGGGTGGCGAGCGGCCGGCAGAGGAGGCGCGCTAGCCAGATGAATATGAGTATGCTCTAACAACATGTTTATCATAGGAATAGCAATCACGTGTTTCATTTATCGGACACAGTCATAACTTTTGATATCTATGAGAATCTAAACAAACCACAAAAACTAGTATTTTTCGTGGTTTTGTTACTAATATCTAAAACGTTACGTATAAAGTAAATGTCTTAAAATATTAAAATGTTATATTAAAATGTAAGTAGGAATAAAAATAACAGAAAATCTTGTGTACTTAGAATTTAAGATTTTTTCAAAAGAACATATTATGCAGGAGGAATTTTGAGTTGGGGCAGTTAGGACAGTAGCTTCACCCTTGTAGTTTCAGGAAAATGATTTTAGGAAACAGTCCTTAATATTTTGAGACATATTGATATTTCAGAGGTTTTGGAAAAAAAAAATACAGTCAGCAAAAACAAGGCTCTTTTTTCACAAACGTTTTTGTTGCTATTCGTTCTTTTTTCTTATAGGTTTCAAAAAACTCTATTGGACCAACATAGTTTTAAGTACGAGAAAAGTCAGAAATCGAAAAATCTTTGCTCATACATTTCGTAGGAAATAAAACACTAGCTTACTTATGCACTTTTTAAGTCATTCTTTTTTTCAAAACCAAAATCAGAAATCTCAAAAAATTAAGAATATTCTCCTAAAACCGTTTTCCTGCAGCTGTAAGGGTTAAGGTTCCTGCCCTTACTGTATTATTTCAAAATTCCAGCCTATACAATAAGAAACCTGATAAAAAAATGTTTGAATAAAGTTAGTGTTCGTTTCCTCATTTGTTTGTTACCGGGCCCAATGTGGTTGTGTAAGAGAAGGTACCGGAATCTCAACTAAGGATTCAATATTTCATACAGACTCAGTACATCTCCGCAATCATGAAACATGGCGCTGGTATAACAAGCCCTGCCTACGTTCAATCAATAAATTAACACATATAGGTACAGTACATTTGGCTCGGCATCTATCTTCCTAGAATTGATGCATGCGCAGTACGATCGCGAAATCGATTTTATGGAGAGGATGGGTAGGACGCAGCCCAACCAACGCGACTTGCATTCATACATTTAATGGAAGCTTTCAGAGATTTACAAAAAATGAATTTGCTTTGTTTGCGATATCGCCTTCTGCACACATAAGAGCTAATATACGGTTGTCGCAAGCATTACTTAGAAAATTTTACAAATATCGGGTACAAATTTTTTTTTTTAAAGTACCCACCGGACCTTAAAAAAAAATATTAGCGTTAGTAGTAATTGATTTAAATATGATTACCAAAAACTTTAAAAGGCGATATTTCTACTCATACACGAAGAATAATGAAGATCGTCTGCAAATTTGCCACAACTGCAGTATTAATGCGGATGACTGTTCATTTTCAGTTCTGCGGCGACACAATTTAGATTGCCATCGACACGCTTAGAAGAAGGATGGGGGATGACTCCAGAATAGTTTTAAAAGAGCTTCTATTTAGGATGACTGCGAGCTTAGTGTATTTTGCCGTTTGCTTTGAGCTAGTTTCGGAGGTCGGTCAATAACTCGGTAGACGCTTTGCATTTTTGTAATCGAAACTTTTCTGTCCTAGCTGAACTAATGATAAAACTAAATAGAGCCAGAAATAGTTTTAAGGAAACTCAAATAAATAATTTTTTATTTGATATTGGTAAGAAATGTGTTTCTTTTTTGTATCTTTATTTTAAACTTTGCCCCACACTAGAAATTTCTCCTGTATTGTGGGTACTTTTACAAACATTTAAACTCAAATACACAAACGGCCAGACCCGGAACAACTACCTGTAGATCATACAAATATTTGTGCGGTGCGGGGATCGAAGCCGCGATACACAGCGCAGCAGCCAATCGCTCAGCCACTGCGCCAACCGTGCCGTCGATTAAACATTTACAGAAAGCAATTTTGTGGCATAACATAACTATAGCCTTTAATCGACGTAAATTGACAAGGGCCCGTCATGTTACGCCGTGCCAGGCCACTTAAGTACACATAAGTCTCCAGACCATACAAGCCGGCGCGTCGTCCTACTCGACTTATCAACAGCTTACGCCACGGTCAATAATAAAGCTTTGCCATCCAAACTAATGACCTAACTGATGACCAGGTCGATCTTTATAAGCATTCTGTTTCTACGTGAAAGGCTAAGCAATCAACGGTTCATAGTCCTTTTAAAGTCTGACAGCAAGCAATAAGTTGCCAAACTTTTATCGGAATCGGATGACCGGTAGTGAATAAAATACAAACGATATCTCTGGGTGGTCCAAATAGTGACGTCATAAAAATAAAATGGATTCCCTATGCCCAGGGGTATCTAAAATACCATGTTCCGCGATTCTTGTTACTTTTCGAGTTTTAATTATTTTTTACCAGCTATTTATTAATATTAATATTGTATGTATCTTTACATATTTAAATTAATGCCTCTCCTTTTGCCTTTCAAGTAAAATCGAGTAAAACCAATTATTATTTTTATTGGCTGTTGTTATTCCAGTTAGCCATTAAACTGTTGTGGTAACATAAATTTGAAAATCTGTGAGTTAACTTTTAATGTTGATCAGCGTTATTGAAAAGCGATGTTATGTACTAAATAAATAACTTACATATTTTCAACGAGAATTTTAAATATTGCACAGCTCATAATCGCGATGCTACCAGAGTGCTTCAATCAACTAATCAAGTATGAACACAGTATGCTTCGGTAGAAAGGGCAATGGGCAAAAGCCATTATACACGCGGCTTCGCTCGCGTGATTCTGAGATTGCCCATGAGATCGTACTTCCGGAATAAAACTATTCGAGCATTTCCAGACTATAATATCTCTGTGCCAAATTTCATCCAGATCCGATCAGCCGTTTTGGCGGAACTGAGTAATAAACATCTGTCCATACATAAATTATTTAACCCTTAATTATATTTAAATGCTCAGCGAATCCATAATAAAAAATAAAAAAAATATATATATAATTATGCACTTTAAAAAAGCCAGCTGAGTTGGCTTTGTTTAAGTGCATAGTTATGCCCCTAATAAAAAATAATAAACAATACTACCGAATTACGAAAAAAACTTAATAGAATGGAATAGAATAGAATTTTTTTATTTTAGATCGGACTCCATAGGGTTAGTAACAATTTTACTTAACTTCTATTGTTAGTAGGTTACAGACACAGATAAAAATATACAATTCAGCGACCCGCAACATCGGGGAATAATAAAAATACTACCGAATTACGAAAAAAAAACATTATAAAAAATACTACCAAATATACGGACACAAGAAACAAAGTACACGATTTTGGGTTTATGTAGATCTCAACTCATATATATGTGGGTGGACCTATTAAGAGTTCAATTAGTAACAGTATTTTTTACTTTCAATCATTGCTAGACAGTCATGTCATTAACAACTCTTATTTTCACCATAACATAAATCCCAAACAGTAAGTTGCAGTGCGGCCAGCTCAAAATAATAACATCAATAGAAAATTAAACCATAACAATACATTATATAAAAACAAAATGCAGAAGCACAAAAAATAAAACAAGAAGGTTAAGCGCAGGTCACACCGATTCGACACTTTCAGTAGTTTGCAGTGTGAACTGAAGTATGAAAGGAGGTGAAACGATGCTCTCCCGGCTCAGTCGTTCGCTCGCTAGCTGGCGGTGGGGCCTGCGCTTAAAGCTCAGCTCAAATTTCTTATATAGTACCTAAGTTGAAAAAATATAACAGATATCTTCAAGAACAATATTTAGCAGAGCTCTTAACTTGCTAACACTTGACCGGTTTTTATTGGTTTTACTTGTATTATAAGTGCCATTGATAATGCTTCAACTTTCTTTATTCCTTAAAGACCCGGGTTTATATAGAAAAGTGTAATGCAACGCGCCAAAACAAATTTAACTAATGAAATAACCATGAAAAAGGATATGCAGTAATGCTATAAAATAGCTTTTTTAAACATGCAAATGCATATAATGTAATGTCTACTAATGACTGTTCTCTCTGAGATTTAATGGATCTCTTTTAGTATTTAGTTGCATCCGGTTAAAATAGACTGGAAGCCGACCCCAACATGGTTGGCAAAAAACTAGGCAGAAAATGATGATGATTTATTATCATTTAGAGTAGCTTCGTACAGCATTTGACGAGTTAATATAATAGATTCTGATTTCTTAAATTATATTTTAATTTAAAATATGTACCATGAATAAACTGAAAATGTAATAACATTTTATTATTTTTTTATTTACTTTCTAACTTGCTTTGGATCTAATTCGAAAATAATTATCTGGGAACTCAAACAAAGGATTCACACACACATTTATAAACACACAAATAGTTGGTAGAATTTGATCCTTAATAAATAGTAATAATATCCTTAATACTATCAAATGGTGTAATAATTGTTTTTTTTTTTTCAAAATCAACATGTTCTATTTCTGGTTAGGGATATTGATTTTCCAAAAATCCAATGATTGTTGTTGCACTTGCTATTTCTATACCGGAGGAGGTTAGGGCCATAGCAGCTCATTTTTAAAGACTGCTGCGGACCAACACTTTACCACCCATCATCGACGAAACAACACCTCTTTGTGACCAAGATATTTCGTGTTTAAGGGTATATAGGTATCAGCCAGAAAAAAAGTTGGTAAAACATTATTTCCAGACATTTAATTGTTGTTGAAATTCTACTATTTGATTGCATTTAAAAAAAAAACAGTTTATTGGTATCTGTAATTATTGTTTTAATTTTATATTCAAACGATTATTACATATACACTGTTACACTGAATACACTGTTTTTAGAGTTTAATTTAAAAAAATATTTTCTAATTAAAGGGATTAAACTGAGTTTATTTAATCATAATTTATATGTGTGTGTATCTGCCATATTTTCAATGAGCTCTTCTTGTGATTTACTGATGGTTATTTTTATAATATGATGCAGTTTTAGTTATCATCAAAAACGGGCTCGAAACTCCTTTGTATTTTGCGCTATTCCTTATAGTTTCGGATTTGGCCATCCATGCCCACTTAAAAAATTCACCTGTATATTTATTAAAAGCCAGTACTACTTACTAACCCTAAGATTGATGATTATTTTTAGGATTAACCTGAAATACTAGTGCATAAAAGTACATATTGGCGACCTACCTGCTATTTTACCATCCTACATACACCTACACAATAGTCATTTCCTGATCTGAAGTGAATACCTATAAGACCATATACTACTTATAGCTAGTTTAGGCGTGAATTATTCCATACTCATTCGGACCCTATACCACAGTCTGAATACAATATAGGGTGTTGGCCAAAGGCCTATGTCAAAAACCTGTTGGAAAATTACGAAAAAAACTTACCTCATCTTCGACTGAGAACTGGTGGTTATTGGAATCCAATGTTTTTATCGTAAACTCAATCATTTTTTACACGAAACATGGAACGCCCATAGAAGGCAGATAATTTGACGCGTGCCTAAAAACAACAAAAACCACGTTTTTAAACGTTTCCGATAGCCCACTTTCACACTTATAATATTGCACTATAATTATATCGATTACTCACGCCTATCACAATGAATTTTTTACGTAAATTGCTGACGATTTAAAATAATTTTTAATCGGATCGGAGTATGCATTTGATGCCTGATGGTGACAGCAATCAAAAGGCAGAGTTGCCAGTTTACAACTATTAGAAAGGAAATCGTAGTACTATTATGGCCCAATAAAGTTTGGTGTGGTTTTGAGAACAAAAATTAGGAACAATGTTCAGAAATCAACCATTTTGCTAACATTAACATTTGGCCAAATGGTTATACATGGTAATTACAAAAGTACAAATTTTACTGGATTGATTGATAATACTTAGATGTACATAGAGGTATGTACATCTAAGTATTATCAATCAATTCACAAAATACAGCATAGTTTAGTTAATTTTGTTTTGTAAAATACCTGGTTTAATAGCTGGTTTTTTTGTACAGAAATCACTTTTTTTGGAAAGTAAAAAATAAATAAAAATACAAAAGTCTTATTAGATCAAATCGATTTTCGTTGAACTTATTGTGCAGGTATTGCTGGGAAAATTACGTTAAAATAGAATACTTTCAGTGTGAAATAAATAATATTCATCCATCGTCAACCTGATTTTTAAGATAATTTTTCTAATATATTTTTTTCATATTTAGTCGAAATTTTTGGGGCCGTAGAATCGGTAGAATTTACCGCTTCACTAACACTCTATGAACCATAGATTTTTTAAGATTTCGTCACCGTCGATCATTGGCAATCATGGCACTTGGCGCGTGGCGAAAATCAGGACTACCGTTCTCTTAATAGACATTAATTCGGAAATGCTCACCAACAGCGCCCTCCTGTCTCGGGCATAAAAACGCCAAAAAAACATGAAGCGCTGTAATATAAGTAATATTACAGCGCTTCATATTTTTTTGGCGTTTTTAACCAGTTAAATTACCTGCGATAAGTGTCTTCATGTTTTTCTAGTAACTAGTCAAAATATGGTTTTAATATTTTAATCATTAGAAACCATAGTTAACAAGTGAAAGACTATTTTTTTACGTTTCAAGTTCAACGTTCTGATAATATGTAAAAACTAATGAGGCCATTTTATTACTGCAGCTCTAAAGTAAAAATGAATTAAATCTAAAGTTAAAATGAATTAAAATTCAACATACAAACTAGACTGATAAACTAGTGCAGATATAATTTACAGGGAAACCAGTGAATATTTGAATTTCGCGGGCTATGCTGTAGCACCGTGCACAATCTACAATCTTATTTTGGCTATTTTATACGCTAACGTTAATAGTGTAAAAGTTATTATGTTATAAGTTTTTTGATTTGTCGTCGTAGATAAAATTCATTACCGGGCCGCGCCACTCAGTGTACCTTATTTCTGAACGTTCTCTGCATGGAATGTTAGAACGTTGCACTAGCGCTATCTACGTTATTTTAAAAATGACAAGCAACCTTATGCATAAAGCAATAAAGTTCACTCTGATATGACAACAGATGTGGACTTTAGGGTGGAGTTAGGTGTACTATGTGCACTAGTTATGCTTTTAAAAATAATTAGCAACCCCCGGTAGCAGAAAAATCAATAATCGGTCTTCGACTGTCTGCCAGGTAGGTCGCTTCACGCTCCGTTATAGGAAAAAGTACTAAAATATAATAGAGTGATCTAGCTATCTATTTCCTGATTTAAAATAGTAATTATCTTGTTTCCTATCGCGTTTCGTGGAAACAACGTAACAAGTGGTTTAGAATGGCTTCGACTTCGGAGCCTGCAACAGAATCAGGGTCTGCGGAGGCATCGGGGTCTTCGGTTGAAAGAGGAAAGCGCCCCCCAAGGGAGTCTACCCCAGGCCCAGGCAGGAGCTCAGGTAAGAGAACACACTAATTTTATTAGTTTAATTTTATTAGTTTTTGCACAATTTAATAGTAGGTACTTATGTAATTATTAGATGCATTTTTTTAAATAAGTACAAAACTGCGAGTTTCCTTTTGTTTTATAAATTGTTGATTAAAAATGAGTTCTTAGAAGCTAAATAAATAAATAGTGCTTGCAATTAGAAGTATGAAAATTAAGGCTTCTAGGGCGGGGGTCGATACGGGGCCGGCATCCTCGGTCCCCTTGCCTCTTTGGTCCAATGCCCAAACAATGCACTCGAAAATCGAAGATTTTAGAATATTGTACCTTGGTTTGTTTTATTGTAATTAATAATCCAGTAGCTATAGTAGTTGAATATCTTATAATAAACGTACAAAATCCTGAAAAATGTATATGTATAGGTAGGTATAGGTATGACTTGGATATCGGGCCCTTTAGGGAGGGGTGGGAGGGGGGGCGGATAGAAGATGCGCGGGGAACCTGCGACGCTGATCGATATCAAGTTTATAACAAAGGGATTGCAATACCGCAAAGTGCAGGATCCCGCACATAAATAAAATTAAAAAAAAAAACGACATAAACGTTTACTTAGCCTTAGACAAAACTACTCAATAATCACTAACATAACTATCTAACATGCACGTTCTTTCAAAAGTTCTTTTGTTATCTACATTTAGTTGTGGAACTAAACGCGCGTCCACATCTGCTCGCACACCTTATTAAGAACGTTGTACCTACACACCTTTGGACACGTTAGCGAGCTGTTCGCATCCAAGATAGAATGTCATCTCGCGAACTCAAACTGTGCGGTTCGCGTGCAAGAAACAAAGTATTGACAGTTTTGGATTTTTTTAAAAATAATAAATGGTTATTGATCCAGTAACTTCAAATTACACACAAGTGCTAAACAAACTAGAATTATAAGTAGGTAGTGCTGTCCGGTAGGATATCGGATAATACTTAGTAGTCAATCTCGTAAGATTTTCAATAAATTGAGAATAAATCATAATTCTTCCGAACAAATTTACACCTTGGTTGATGAATGGCATTGAACGTGAACATATCATCATCATCATCTGCCTAGCCTTTTCCCGACCATGTTGGTGTCGACTTCCAGTCAAACCGGGTGCATCTGAATACCAGTATTTTACAAGGACCGAATGCCTATCTGACCTCCACAAGCCAGTTAGTACTGGGTTATACGGGTTGTCATACTTTCGGGCCACTGACTACCTTTCATCATCATCAACCAACAGCAGTCCACTGCTAGACATGGGCCTCTTCAATCGCACGCTACTCAACTCGATTCTCAGCAACACACATCCAGTTGCCACCAGCCACCCTGCGAAGATCGTCGCTCCACCAAGTCCGAGGGCGTCCCACCTTACGTTTGCCGATTCGCGGTCTCCACTCAAGAACACGTCTACCCCAACAGTAATCGGTTCTACGTCTAATATGACCGGACTACCTGTAACGACTGTTAAAGATATACAAATGACAGCCGAGACCAAGTGCTTTCCGAGGTACGGAGGAAACTCGATATTTTATGGGATGATCACCCATCTACAGACCAAGGGAAGATTGATCCGAGCGCCTGTTATTATTTAGCCGTCATCAACCAATTAACTATAGCAATTCGGAAACCGAGGTATGTTGAGCCGGAATGAATGAACTCTAAAGTTGATTTATTCTATCTAACGTTCAGGAACAAAACGCGTTGCTGAATCTAAGAGTCGTAGTAGAATTGATCAGATAAACAGTCATCATCAACCACTGAGCACTAACTGACCGATCCCTCAAGAGTCCGATATCCAATCTTCATAAACATAGGGTAAACTGAAAGAAATTTTATCACGACTAAAGCTCTTTGATGGATGCTGATACCGTTATTTTAAATAGATAGGTTTCCTTTCGAAAACGGTAAATATCATGCAATTGGACAGTCAATTTCTCAATTGAAAACCAGTATATTGGATGCTGCAATCACTATACTCGATAAATCACTCTGGTCCTCAGTGCTCACAACAGATGAGATACAGTCAGCACATAATTGGCTGCGTCATGCTGTGCGCATGCTCCAATCAACGCGGCGGTCAGCCCGCACGGCTCAGATTGCCATCCGGTCCTCATCAGCCATCCTGCGCCCTGCTGAGAACTTGCTCTGCGCTTCTGCGATTTCACTCGGCTCGGCGGCGAACTGTATCCTGTCCGCTTCAAGCTATTTGTGCTCGCTAGCGCAAAGGCCCGCGTCACCAGTGTCCGGGCTCTTCTTCGCACTCCGCGATGCCTCTAAATGGGTGTGCATAGGATCAAGCTACCTCAAATACCATAATCCACAAATCAGCAGGGCGCTGCACTCAGCTGCGATTTCCCTAGCTCTGGCTGCAGCTTCGTTAGAAGAAGGTCAGCTCCGACCACCTACATCTCTGACCCTACAGATTATTTTACTTGTTACGTCTAGAGTGCTATGATTTCTCATGTAGGGTTCTACTGCTTTGATTCAAGGATCGCTTTTATGACTCAAATGTCTCATGTAAACCACTAGTCAGTGAATCAAGTCTGTAGAACGAATCTTATCGTGGGCGAGGCTAAACGCGGGTAATTTTATGAACGAGAGTCGCTTTTTGAAATCGTAATTTATTAATCGTAAAATTTGTAATTTACATTGCATTCGATTTCACATAAAAATGAAAACTGTGCCACTCGACGATGTCGTCAAAGACGTAAGATGAGTACCTAGTCTGACTGATGAAATTAATTTGAACATAAAATAGCGCTCGTTTGACCTCAATCGCAATGCCATTATTGCCAGTAGATCATGTTGGATCATGCAGACCCCTTGTAAATTGGAATAAGGACGCCCCACCTTTATCCCAATTTTATTACAATCAGCGCAACATGTTTTCTTTCGCACATCTTTTTAGCCACAATCGTAGCATGCACCTGTTTATAACCAAAGTATTTACACGATTCATCATTTCCTTTCGTTTTCTCTAGGTACTTTTATATCCGGTCACAATCATATCTACTAAAACTTTCGTCTCGACCTGGTGTTCCATAATCCCTTCTCGATTATCAGTTGCGGCGCTCGCGCCATTTTCAGACTGCCTCTAAAGAACCTGCTTAGTTACTCAATTTTTATTATCATTCACTAACCACACAGACATCCCTCACCTATCTGCTGCATGCAATTCTTAGTAGAACCAAATCCAATTCAGGTTCAGACTTGGGAGAAAAAGTTAACAATTCTGGCTCTGATGCGATGCGACCATTTCTACAATTTCATACTTTTAAATAACGGTATCCATACATTATGTTGTGGCCATCATTAGGTAGGTACTTTGTTGAGTACCTATCTGTATGCCAAATCCGAAACTATGAGGAATAGCGAAAAATACTTATAGGAGCCTAGAGCACGATTTTGATGAAAGCTAAAACTGCATCATTAGATTTTAGAAAAATCAATATTTTTAGCCAGGAATCGAACTCATTGTTTACGATTAAAATTGAATTTAGAACATTATGAAGATCCTCCTTTGTGAAGATCGGCTGTGCTGCGAGTGTCATCAATCAAGGATATTAATTAAAAATATGAAAATCATAAAATTTAACATTTTTCTTAAGTTTGCCGTATGTCGTTACTTTCCAGAATTAGATCCTTATTAGCGACACTATCGAATGGTGTAATATTGTGCGTTTTTTTTCCAAAATCAATGGGTTCTACTCCTGGTTAGGAAAATAATTTTCAAAAATCTGATGATACAGTTTTAGTTTTCAGCAAAATTAGGGTCGAGACTCCTTTGATTATTTTTCGCTATTCCTCATAGTTTCGGATTTGGCCATCCACGTCCACTTGGAAAATTCACCCTGTATACTTAGGTATGAATGGGTACTTACATTGAAACATTTTTATACTTACCTAATGCTATTTTAATAAACACTAAACTCTGGCATAATCAAAAATGAGGCAGTACCTACTCTTATAAGTACCTACCTTCTTAATAGGAGCCAATTTCATATCATTTTCCTCGTGTACCATCATATTGTAACCATGTTATACAAGGACCCTATTACGTAACACACTTTTCTATCTATTCCAAAAGATTTTGAAGAAATTCGTCTGCAGGACAACGTGAAAGACGTAATTAATGTAATTGAACTGACAACATGAATAGCATGAGGGATGCGAGTGTGTTACGCAATTACCCCGCAGTGGAAAACTTAGGTTTGAGGACCATAACTGTCCATAACAGCGATTGTAATGTAATCAAGACTTAGTATCTAGACGTTGTAAAAATAGTAAAACGTATTAAAATATAACAAAAATTTTAAAAAGGTTGTTTTTCACAGCGTGTTCCTGCTGTCTTGGTAAATCGACGCAAGCAGATGCTAAGTCTAATATTTAGTCATAGTACAGTGAAACATATCCCCAAAAATTCAGTAAAGGTCAACATTGGGCTTCAATCCAGTTATGGAAAAGTATACAAAATTTTAAATTTCATCAAGTTTTGACAATGAGTTTTACAAAATCCAACATTCATACACGACGGTCACAAAACGCTATAAATTATTGGTCCTCAATCCTAAACCGAGCAAAAGAAAATATCACACGGGGTGACATTTCCTTTTGCCTGGTCCACAGTCGACAGAGTCAGTTCAATGTTCATGTTCATTGCAGGTTAAGCTTGCTTAGCGAAACCTGCATTGAACTTTTTTTTTTATTTAGTTTTAGGTAAATGGATAATATCTAATTATTCTTTGTGTCATCCCTAGCGGCCCTAGCAGCGGATGAACGCCGGCGTTGCCGCTCGAGATCCCGGTCCCCGCGTCCGCGTCGTTCTCGTGCTCAAGCGCGACCTGAGGTGCGCGAGAAGGTCTATCGCGAAGACATCCCGCGGGAAAAAGGGCATCATCATCGCCAAAAGATTGATCTGGAAGCAGAAATGAACCCTGACCGATACAAGTTCAGCCACATTTTGGTGAAACACAAGGGAAGCCGCAGGCCGATGGATCAATATAACAAACCCATCACTAGGACAAAGGACGAGGCCATGGACCTTGTGTGTGGTAATATACTTACATTTACGTGTTTATTTTTATGATTTATATATTAACAATGTATACCTCGAAATATTTATTTTTAAAATATCTACCGAACAAAAAATAACACAGAAAACGGGACAAATCCAAAAATACGAGAAACTTTTTAATTAGATACCTAGATACCTTCTTAGAAAGTATCACTTGAAATCAAAGCTTAAAGTGCTAAAAATCAATAAAAGTACCTAGGTACCTATCGAATAATGTTGTAACGAGAAACTCAAGAACACCAACTTTGGCCCGACCACGCCAAGAGCAGAGCATTTTTTTCCTAGCCTGCTCCACTCCTGGAAAAAGGCCTCCATATTAATAAACTTGTTAAATTTTCTGGATTTCAGACATACACGAGAAAATCCTCAAGGATCTGATTACTTTCGCGGATGCAGCGGTCTCCTTCTCCGACTGCACCTCTGCCCAATATGAAGGAGATATACAGTCCCAATTCAAGAGTGGGAAGATGCTGATTTCTTTTAAAAACACTGCTATGGCTCTTGCTCCTGGCCAGATATCTAATGTGGTGGAAACCCAGGCTGGATACCATATTCTTCAGCGCCGTGAGTAAGAGATAGACTGCGAAACTGGAAATCTCAGTGGCCAAAGATTATTATTTACCTTGAAATGGTTGTGTTTATTTTTCGTCTGCTTTAAACTTTTGGAATATAAATTTTAAGGCTAGGTATTATTTGTCCTTCCAAATATTGTGATAAAACATATCTGATAGATCATTATTACTTAGTATTCATTATCTTTACTCAATATCGTTGCCTTATTTATAAACTATCTAAACATATTATAATTTGACTAATTTTGAATTTAAGTGAGGACAAAATTTGAAAGAAACTTCGTTTTGGTTTCTTTGACGTATTTGCCAACCGGGGAGTTGGGTGGATCACATAAATTTCCGTCACGCAAAATACGCGTTTGGACATGGGGTTGCGGACACTAGCCCGATTTACAAAACAATACAATGTATTTGCCTAAAACACGAGGAGTTAATAGGTAGGTCGGCTAATACAGTTTGTTCTTTTTGATGATCTCAGTTAGATATAATTTGTAGATTAATACTTCAAAGTGTAACCCACAACATTATCTCAAAAAACTTATTTTCTTAAAGTTTATTATTATAATCAATGGTAACACATTGTTGACAGTCTGTTCATTTTTTTTTGAACCACCTGTTGCACCACAGATATAGATAGACTCTAAACTTTTAGTAGCACCACAGTTATAGATCTACTGTGAGTAGCACACATATCTGTCAACTCATAATGGTCGGTTCCATGGTTGCGAAAAAATGGTTGTCATAGATATTACTTTTACTATAGGTATTTCTTTTTTTTATCAGATTTTTTTTAATGATCTACTAGCGCTATAGTTTCACATTTTACATCTTTTCGAGAATTTTTACAACCTCGGATTCTTAAGGGTAAAATTTTTAAGACTAATCATTTCGTTTTGAATTCATATATTTTTTTTATCTAAAAGAAAACAAAATACACGGTAGCAGTTTGAGTTGGTACAAAGTATATTATTTTAAAGATCTCAGTTTCATATAATTTATAAAATTATATTTTATGTTAAATCCTATCTAGCTTTAAGATGACTCTTGTCTCAAAATTTAGCTTATTTACCCTTAATTCTATTTTTTTACCTACCGTTTACGGTATATTTACATAGATTTAAAATTTTTGACAGGCTGAAATCTATGCATAGTAAATACTTACTTGGACACTTACTTACATAAACGGTAGTGCATACAAAGTCAAAAACGAACTGAAGGCTTTATAATTTCGACGAAGTAGGTAGGTACTACACGCAGCTATCAACCTGTACGTAATTTTCAACTAAATCTAATTATTGTCTACATGTACTCATTGTCTAAAGACGCTATAACAGTCTAGAGACATTTTAAATTAAGTGATTCTACCCTACGAGGGTACTTAGAATAGGAACCCAAAAAAAATAGAAGTAAATAAAAACATTATATATATTGATGTAAAACAGTAGAATTCTCCGCCTAGGTAGTAAGATGAAGTTGTACCTCCTAGAAACATGTCTGTGAGACTTCTTCTCGTCATAAGTACGTTAGTACTACTTATTATTTATTCTGTGTCATAAGCAAGGGTTAAAAAAATCAGAGGGACTAGGCTATTCATCTCAGAAATTATTAAAATCATTTAACTCAACTTAGTAGGCATACTCCTCATTTCAGTAAAAAATAACTCAACAACCTTGTACCTAACAAGTAGTTTTACTACTTTTAAGTAAAATTCTATTGAACCCTACAAGGGTAAATCTAGATGTATTGTAATTACGAATTTAATTGAATAAACATAAAAAAAAAGTTAATCTGTTTTGTCCATTTCGACGGAATCCGTTTGACATTTCCCTGATAACAAGGTCCACTAACTCGTTGGCCCTGATGGAGAATGACGCCTATGGACAACTCCAGAGGCAGCACAGCTGCGTTGCCACCCGAGAGACAAGATGGAAAAATGTCACAGGTTGTTATAACAAGTAA
The DNA here is from genome assembly GCA_963576755.1 of Noctua janthina. Classification (NCBI taxonomy): domain Eukaryota; kingdom Metazoa; phylum Arthropoda; class Insecta; order Lepidoptera; family Noctuidae; genus Noctua; species Noctua janthina. The sequence continues at coordinate 11,759,896 of OY755050.1, read as the reverse complement.
CCTTGGTGCTCCCTCCACACTTTATCATTCAGGAAGAACATCTACCACATGGACATGAACTGCACTGTCCAATCGGAAAATCTATTACAACCTTTGGTAGGGAAACGCCGCTGTAGAAGTAACCTGATCAAATGCAGGTAGGAATTTTCTACAGAACTAGATGAACTTCTTGTAGACTCATTCATTATTATGACACTAGAAATTATAACACGAGCAGCTTTAAAAAATAACTCATTCTAAATTGATCAGCTTTGGCAATACTCGGAAACCTATGACATTCTGTGTGTCATATTCGTGCGCAATAATGCTTTTGGAACCTTGAGCATTGGAGGCGTGTCTGCTGACACCCAACACAAGAGAGCTGCCTCCCTGATGCAGAAGTGCATTTTGAGGGTTATTAGGCCGTGTAATTATGTTACCTTTGATGCTTCCGGATTACTTACGGAATATGAAAGGGGAGCACAGAGTTATTACGTGCTGCACGAAGACTTAATAGCTGAGTACTTATTTTTCAAAAAGTCCTTTTATCCGCGTCCTCTTAGGGCATTATGTCAATTTCCCGCAAACTGTGTTGAAAGCCCGAGGGGCCGTTGTCGTAACTGTCGTTAGTTTTGACGTAATTTGTCTTTTAAAACTATCTCTATCTTGCTCAAACTAGCACAGAGTCTAGGAAACAGAACAAGAAAGATATATTTTCTCTGTCAAGTATTTCAAATGAACGAACTACGCGTTATGAACTGACCAAACATAGATATATAATACTAATATATATGGACGAGAATTAAAGGTATATTGTTGAATCTTTCATATTTTTCTCGAAGAGGAGCGGTACTATTATATCCAGAGATGTTTGAAGAGTGGAGAGTTAGGTATTAAACGGACAGGACAATATGTAACAGTATCTTACTGAAATACCTTTACTTCCTTCCTCACATAGGTATAAATATAGAGAAGTATATAGGTATGGATTGATATTGTAGGTTGTAGGACTCTAAATTATTAACTAACATAACATTCATTTTTTTAGCCTTGTTTAGAAATGGGTAATATTTTTGTTTTATAGGTCACATTAAACAAGAAGGCAACATCAGGCGCTTACACCAGGCGAAATCCGTTTTCTGCACTAAAAACGCATTTTAAGAATTAATCGGAAGTGAATCAAATTATATTTAAACATTCATATATAATAAACCTTGAGGATTAGGTATTTTTTTTTATAAAAAGGAATTAATTAATAGCAAAGTAAACAATTTCGACAGCTTTATAAACGCGTTCAACACCATCTATGCTTTATGAATGAAACTTGTAATGTATAGTGGAGGGAGTTTGTGAGGGAGGTGTGTAATGTGTATCATAATCGTTCTTGCTACAATTACCAGATGGCACTAGTAGTCTCATTAAAAGTTAAAATATTTTCGTTCAAATTAGGTTCGTTCTATATACCTACATATATAAAAACGGATGCAAAATTTCTAAGTGGGAGGGCTCGAATGATGTACTGAATACGTGGTAGGTAACGCGATACCTAGGTAACTAGGTAAAGCGATTCAGGTTATTGACATAAGAACTGCTTATAATTATTAAAACAACAAACTTTTCCTTCTATATAGCAATATTCTAACACAGACAACAGAAATTAAAACAAAAACAGAAAAACAGTAATTAAAACTATGATAAAATATGAAAAAACAAAACAAACAACATATTTCTAACCTCTACGTAGCGCTCCTTAATTCATTTGATTGATGGCTGATCATGAACCAATTTGTACATTGTAATCCTTACCAATAACAAAATCTAATCAAAATACTTTTGATAACTGTTCATTTAATACGACGTAATAAGAAACAATTCTAAGCGTATCACTCTATTGACCGTGGCCTAAAAATGATATCGCCTGCAGAACCGGTTTCCAATAACAGAGTACAACAAATAAAACCCTGCATTTCTCAAAGGGTTTAAACGGTTTGTTTATTTTAAAACTAAACAATCTCTCTTATCATTCTATTAGAGTAATTAATGTGGCCTACCCTAATTCCTTTCATTGACATTGTTCGTCGGGTCGTTGAGCTTCTTAAGTTCTGAGTTGAGCTACACGTTTACTGAAACAAGTTTGGACTGACTGGACAGGTCAAATCTGTGTGATGCTTTCTTCAAAAGACCATCTCAGTCTCAGACGAGAACCTGCATGGTATTCACATTACATGATCGGTCTAAAACAATGTCCGGACTTTAAAAGATACATTGACCTCTGAGTTTATTTCGGCTGTTTCTTCTTAAAGTAGGTTGTTTCATCGGAAACACTGGTGGGGCTGAGTTTATCTAGTTAGTTTGTAAAAAAAATGACGTGTGTAAGTGTTTTTTAATAACCTACCTGCAAAAATTCAAAATTCACTTAATCAAAGATACAGGGCCCAATTTAAAATGAATTACCTAACTATTATTTAAATTAGACTCTCTATAGAGAGAGAAAAGAGTAGAGAAAAGCCAAAGAAACGATGGATAGACTGTTTCTTCATACTTGAAGGACGTGATATAGAACGAAAGGACGACTGATGAGATGACGAGTAGGTACCTACCTAATAGAGAAGTATGGAAAAAGAAGAAGACATGATGCGCCGACCCCAAATAAATTGGGATAACGGAACTCATGATCTTCTGAGTCTCCAAAAAAGTATTCGACTGCCAGCTAGCTAGAACCCCCGAGGGGTTCATAAGTTCTTCTAAGATTCATATTCTTCTAAATTTCTCTTGCAAAAGTTGCTGATAAAGATTGATTAATAAAGTATGTAGGTACCTATTGTATGTATTGCAAAGATGAGACTTTCGACCAAATTTTCTAGAAAAATCGACAGGAAGCAAGGGTCTGAGGCCAAGATATGTCCGAGATTTAGCACAATCTTTGGCTAAACGTTATTCCTTATTACTTTCAACGTCGTAAATCGGAAGCCTAAGCCAGATCACGGGCCAAGATGAGTGAAATCACACATAGATCTTGGCCTAACAGTTCCACTTCCAATACCCCATTCATTTCCCCTTTCTGTTAGAGAGTAAAGCACTTTTCAGCCCCAGTTATTAAACCGCATGATCCAAGAACTTTGAGTAAACCGATTTTTATTTTTGTTTCCTTAGCTACCGATCGCGAATTCGTCCGCATGGAACATAAATACCTATACTATAGCACTCGCTTATGGCGTAGGTTAGTTTTCAAACAATTAACGAATTTTTGAAATCGGATGAGGTGTTTCAGAGAGTACTTCATACGGATTCCTGTATCCAAACTTTAGCTCTATAAAATATTAGTGTAAGTAGATACCCACATACATCAAACACAAAACACTTGAGTCTACAGGATCTGTTCTACATAGCGACAGATTACATAACAATGTTAATGACCGTTATCAACACTTTTTTTATCGTGTATTGTTTGACTAGATACACCCATAGAAGGTGATCATCAGCTTAGTTAGATACAGAGTATTAATAAATTTTACGAAGTAATTATTTTGATTGTCATCACAGATATAATTATCTATATAATCCGATTATTTAGTAAAGTAGTGGATAGAGACAGCAACCCAGTTAGGTTCGGACTTGTGTCAGTATTTCGTTACTTACCTACCTATATTTTCTAACTCAGTAATTTCATGCTCTTAACTTGGATCCTGGATGGGACGCAGGGCAGAATAAGCAGGAAATGGAGGAGCCCTATTAACAGCAGTAGGTGAAACAAGGTGGCCATAATGATGTTATTTGACTTCAAAAGGTACTAATAGCAATTTAAATGCACATTTTAAGCACATTGCGCGCATGTGTGGGATATTTGGCATATAAGTAGTTGAAGTTCATTCGGAGGAGTGCAGAAAGATAAAAAAAATAATGAGTTACGGCCCAATTTCAACTATATTTTGACTTGGGCTACATAATGCGATCTGTGGTATGTAACTGTAGACCTACGTTATGTTCTGCGGGCGAGCACCAAAACCGTATATAGAGAAGACAAGCATATTACTGGGAACAACCGGTTCTAGGAAATTCGCATTGCAGTTATACACTATACACTAGACAACACACGCACTACACTAGACAGTACTACTCTAAAGTTACTCTCTTTTAGTTCTTTGTAAAACAAGGTACCTACCAACTTGCCTAAGAATGTGACCAAAATAGCCAATCATTTATAAAAAGCGAGCAGATTTCATGCGTGTCTACTTAATACTTATCCAGTTAATTCGGTACTAAATACGTTATTTTCATCACATCGCTGCATATCGCCAGCACCGGTAGGTAGCACAACATGCAGTAAATTAATTAATAAATTCGCTTGACGTCAATGGGGACGAGTGAGTCGCAAAGTGGATCGAGAAGCAAGTGCATAAACTGTATAATTGGGATATGAGGGGACCTGCTCGACGGCCTCGAAACTCCTGCTGTAACGATCATGATAGCCAGTATCCGACTCCATCGGAAGCCAACTAAATCACGTTGCAAGCGACATTGGAACGGAAAACTCGAGAACCAGAGCTATCATCCAATAGACCGAAGACACCTCTGAGTGCGTGACTCTTTTAACCTTCACTGATGTAGTTTATTTCCGGTGTATCTATTAGTTTTGTCCACTGATAGACGTTTCTAAGTAAAAGGTGCAATTATCGATATCTTGCTTGCTTATGAAATGGCATTGGGTCGATGACCGATAAACTGGAAAATTCCTTTGAAGTACCTAGCATAGATAAGTATAGTTGGGCGGTTAGTGACTGATCAAAAGATTCGGTAATAAGGTTCGCATTTCAGTCCCTTCCGCTCAGCTTGATAACAATATTTCTAAGGATAAATCTGTCTACTTTATTATACATACATAAGTATGAAGGACTTTGTGCCGTGTATAGATTATCATCTTACAAATAGCGTTGCTGAATATCACTTCTTATTCTAGTACATAATATTTACATACTTTACTTGTTCTTGAATAAAAGATTAATGAATATTGTTGATTGATCAAGAGGGAGAGGAAGACCAAAGAAAAGATGGATGAGGAATGAAATACTTAAAGGAAAAAGGAGAAAATGAAAGTGAAAGAAAAAAACGTGTTGCGCCGACCCCAAATAACATGGGAAGGTAGGAAGATGATGACTTCTTCTTTTAACAAGTAAAGTATGTTTATTCCTAGGTTGGTCCGTGGATGGTTGACCACCCATTACATACCGAGTTTCCTCCGTGCCTGGGAAACCACGTTAAGCCGTTATTCCCGGCTGTCATTTGTAGATCTTTGAGAGTCATTAAGTGGTCAGTGGCCCGAAAGCCTGACAGCAAGTCTTACAAAGAGGTATCGTATTACCCGGTACTAACTGAGTTGTGGAGGTCAATAGGCAGTCGCCCCATGTAAAATACTGATATTCAGCTGCATCCAGTTAGACTGGAAGCTGACCCCAACATAGTGGGGAAAAGGCTATGCAGAATAATGATATAAAGATATAAATAGATTATTAAAAACGGTGAAAGACTAGCCATGTGTGATTGAAATAACTGAAATCCTTACAATATTTACCATGGTAACTGTTCCGTACATTTTTGATCGCATTACTCGGTAATATGTTCAGGGTTTTGTTAGTCAGATGGTTAAATTTGTTCATAATAATGAGTACCTGCATCATTATTAATTGTGTCATCCTACTTCTGGGCAAAGGCCCCATGACTTCCATATCCTTCGATCCAGGGGAAATGTGGACCACTGGTCTATCTCCTGCAAGGTCTACAGCATTGACTTCTGGCATGCATTTAATTTTATCATCATTTAATAACGTCCTCAGTTATTTCAATAAGTGCTGTTTATCCATTGCGTTTATTACAGAGACATAATTTAAGAACTTTATTTATAAGTATGTGATGGCAGATTACCTAATTTATGTAATACTAATGTACAACACCTATTGGGTAATCTACCATCAACTATCCTATTTTTTAACCTCCGACGCAAAAAGAGGGGTGTTATAAGTTTAACCGCAATGTGTGTGTGTCTGTCTCTGGCACCGTAGCTCTTAAACGAGTAAACAGATTTGGATGCAGTTACTTTTATTTGAAAGCTAGTTTCTTGGCGATGGTTCTTAGATACGTTTTGTAAAAATCGGTGCGGTGTTTACTAGATATGGGAGATGTAAGTGGTGAAGAATAATCGAATATTTTCAAATATACCCAAGTGGGGTATCAAATGAAAGGGCATGATGTGTATATTACAATTAGACATGTTTTATCAAAACCGGCTCAGCCATTTTATTGACTTTTCAATAAAATGTTTGCTCGCTTTTTTTTGGGGTTTTTTAAATTATTTTTTTATTTTTTTATTATTGCTGTAAAATGACATATAGCATTTTTTTTCGGATGGGAAGTCATCAAATGACTCCTTCCGCTCTGGGCGGAATGGAAAGGGAGTGTCAGACTTTTACTGACTAAACCCATCCATGTTCCTTCTTGGCTCTTTGTGTTCCAGGGCCGCGGTATCTAAAGAAAGAAAGAAAGAAAATACATTTATTTGGCACATGCCACAAGTGTACACAGTATAAAAAAAATATAACAAATAAAAAACAAAAAATTAAAAAACTTAAAAACTAAACAAAAAAAAATAAAAATAAAATAAAATAGTGTGACACTGTGTGCCTCACGGCTGCGCCGAATAGGCCCAGTTCAGCAAAATGCCGGACAACTAGTGCCCGACGCTGGTTTTCAACTGGTCCTGAATTAGTGAGGTCCCGGATGTGAAGCAGTTTTATATTTTGTGTCAATGGTGGTAGTGAATATGTACTTAAATATGAATAATAGATCTGCATACAAAAAAAAATAATAAAATAAAATAAACAAACAATAAAATAAACTAGAGCGACTTAACGAAAGTGCGAAACAAAAATATATAAGAAAACAGATAGATAAATAGGTCAATAAATAATGTTTTTTTTTTTTTTTGACCCAGAAACCGTGTCATGCTCAAGTTAATAAGGATGCGGATGCGGATGCGGATGCTCCTACCTCCCAGGTAGGAACGCACATCATATTATGGATTCATTTAGAGCAATCATATCCGGCTTGCGTTGCGCTTCTATGGGAAACTGCCACAAACGACTTCTGAAAGTGCCAATCGACTTGATTAGTCTTATCGGTGGTGGCAGGGTATTCCATACTTTAGAAGCCGCATAACGAAAGCTACCTCTGAAAGCAGCTGTATTATGTGACTGACCCGAGAGTTGTTGCGAACATTGTCTTCTGCCACATTCCCGCCTACTTGTTATCCAACTCAATTTATTATACAAGTAGTCCGGTTTTTGATATTTGATCACACCGAATAAAAGGCAAGCCAGGTGTAGCTTGCGTCTGGACTTCATTTTTAGCGTAAAATGCTTGTTAAGAAAAGGTGTGACATGATTTCTACGAGGTATGTTGTAACAAAATCGAGCGCACGCGTTTTGTACCCTTTGTATCTCTTTTGAACAGTCCCGCAGCCCCGGCAGACATATAGCATTTTAGACATGGAAAACTTTAGTTAACTGAATTTTTATGTGTCATTAGAGTATGATTAATTATAAAGGAAGGAAAAACATAGTATCCACTAATCACGCAGTATAATTTACCGCACAAAAAACAGTTTCCTTTTATTTTATTCTAAAGTTCTCCTGTATCATGGTTATTCAAGTAATTACTTAAATATCATACTTATTACATTTCCTTTTTATTATCTTGTAAAAAAGACTGATATATGTTCATAGAAAAAAGGTATCAAAACAAACCCTGTTTCTTATTACTTAGTACTTACCAAGGAAAATTTTAAATAACTAATCATCTGTTTCTCATTTTGCAGATAACTGAATCTTTACTGCGCGATCGATATGTAATATGATAACACTCAGATCCCTGGATCTTCCGTACCAGTAACTCATTATTTAATGAAAACATCTGGGACCTACGCCTAGCTGCATGCGAAATATTAAATTGAAATATCTATCATCTACCGATACAAACACAAAAAAAAACTTATTTTGAGTTATTTTCATAAAAATATTTTGAATTTGACATCTATATAATCTCGTCCCGTCATTATGAGAAGACAAACGAGTTCTTTTAGACCTCATGACGCTACAATGGCAGGTAGCATAAATCTGGACCCGCAGTGAACGTGTCAAGTACCTGACCGTCAACATTATTGTTAACTGGTAACAAAGTGAGATTTACGATCAAATGAGTACCCACCTACCTATTTATTTGCTTTTTAGTATTCGTATTTCGTTCGTACTTCACGAGTATTTATACCTTGCATTACCTAAGTTCAAATTCAAAATGTTATCCGTCGGGAAAAGTTCAGAAAACAGCTAAGTATTTTTATCGAGCAGCGAATAGAAAATCATCTAACCTTGCTCGAAAGACAATTTTTTAGGACAACTGGCACTTTTGCCGTTAATCACATAGGGCATTGCCCTAACACTAATACTATATAATTGTCTATTACTATTTCACTGCAGGGAAAATGCCTCTTTTGTAGTATTATACAGAGATGGTACGAGCATTGACCACCATGCTTGCTTATTGGCGTTTCCAGATTTTTATTATACCGGGTGTAAACAGACCCTTCACATATCCGTCAACCAAGCATTCTGTACATCAAACTAAGTACTCGTAACTTTACGCATAAAGACTTGATGGAAAGCACATAGCATTGTGCTGATGAATGGATTGAATAGTACGAGGGTCTTGGAGATGTGTAAAGTAAAAATCTTATATTAAAAACATGTATTTAAAAAAAAAAAACTTGTGAAAAAGTTGGAACTTTGACTCCCAAAATCTCCGTAAGTAGAAGGTTCCCAAGTATGGTCTAGAACAAAAAAATGATCGCAGTGGCGGGGAGAACAAGTGCCTTTCTTTTATGTTAAGGGTCTATTTACACCCTTTATTAACTACTTTTAAGTCGAGATTTTCTCACACTGTTTTTCTTTACCGTTGTCAGTAAATCATCTTAATCACAGCCCGGAATCCTTCGGCTTCCGTTTCTTCTGACATACTTCTCGGTTCCGTGTTTTCGTGCGTCGCTCATCCAAGTATTGCTTGCGACTTTGACGTTATCCTCAACCCAACGATTCTGTTTCATTAATATATCATCATCGATTCTGTTTCATTAATATATCATCATCGATTCTGTTTCATTAATATATCATTCTCCTGCCCTTATCCCAATTTACATATTTGGGATCGACACAGCATGTCTTCTTCTTGCATACTTCTCTGTTACTCATCATCTCATCAGACACCTCTTTTCTCGCTTTCATCCTTCACACAGTCGATCTGTCGTTTCTTTGGTCTTCCTTATTATACCCATGATATTCCTCCGCATCACATGCCTATACCAAGCCAACCGATTACCACACAACTTTTCAGACACCAGTAACACTTTCAGAGTTCCGAAAACTGAATGTAAAATATTTGCATTATCCGTAAGGACGAAAGTGAACGCTATCACTCAAGATTCAGGCTAGACCTAGGCTGAGGGATAAAGAAATAAGTTGTGTCTATCTATAGTGTTACAAACGTAAAATAAAGAATGAACAGTGCAATATTGTGTTGGTCTTGTTTCATAAAATAATTATGATTATTATTAAAGAGATGTCCGTGATGGCCAAAATAAACTCGCCCTAACAGTGCAGGTACACAAATGATTGTTAATGCATTAACCAAAGATGATAAACAATAGGTAAGATTAAAGAATCTTCCATACCGCTACTTAAGATGCAACGAACATATTAAATGGTGACTATTTATGTAATGATTAGGTATCTAAAACAGTAATGTATTTATTTACCTGAATAAGGTACATATTAATTATGTAACATAGAGTATCTTTGTAAGTAGGTACCTATGCTTTTATTTTCAAGGTTTGCGAAAATATTGCAATGTAATAAAACTGAGTCATTGGTCTAATAGAGTTTTTCATTTTACAGTTGTAAAAGGATCACCGCTTGTGACGAAAAATATTGTTGTATTGTTGTAAACATACACCTCTGTCTTACCTTTCAGGGATAACAGGGGTGATGTAAAGTTTTCTAGGTGACTTCGGTTTTTAATATCGTGAGTTCCTTTAAATCTTGCTAGCCAGCATATCAAAGGTGAGACGCATTATCGTTTCATATCATGAATATACAAGATTACAATTAATCCAATGGTTCATGTCACGTGCTTGGGATTAAGGCGCATATCATAAAAGAAAATTCATGAAAGCAGATCGTTTGAAAGACAAACAGATTTTCTTACTTTATTCTTCTGTTTTTATCAGCTAACCTTGAACTGGCTTCAAATAGGGATGTGACATATTAAAGCTATATCAATTTTTAAGCACATTATTATACCACTGCCTCGTTGGTGCTCGACTGCTGAAGCTGAGCATTTGGCGAGCGGAGGTTTTGGGGGGTTCGATTCCCGGGTGTGCAAAGTGTTAGGGGTTTTTCCATCAGGAATTTCTCAGCCACGGAGTCTGGATTTGCGCCCGGTTGATGGCGACAGGCTCATCTTAACGTTTCGAAGATTACAGGCGAGATGTTAATATGAGCGACGACAAGGTTCTATTTTTATTTTCAAGACATTGTTTCAGCGTCTATTATAAAACGAGTCACCGTGAAACATACATTACAGTTCTGCGTCGTCGTTTAGCTTGTTTCCATTAGCTCCATTCATTTACCGCTAATAGCGATAATTAAGCAAGCAGCTGATCAACAAAGCCATACCAACAAACTAAGAAACTCAAGAGAAACCATTTATTTACGGTGATCATTGAAAACTATAATCGTTTTGCTTTGAGTGACAAGCGAAGAGTATATGTTAGTAGGTACATTATCTATATTATACCTATAACATTGTGTTCAACTAAAAATATATTTTTATGAGTTCCATTTACATTTACTTGCCAGACGTGCAGGAATAATTAAAAAAGGCAATATTAAGACTGTGTTAGATTGACGTACCTAGTTGGAAGACAATTCTTCTTCCTCTCAGCAGCGTGTCGTTGGCAAAAAAGACAAAATATTATTAAAATTCAAGAACAACACAAGTCCCGTATTAATACAGAAAGTCACTTAAGACTCACTCATTACATAACGAATCTAGTTTAGTATTGAGTTCAAAATAAGTCGGTGGCAAAAAGTGAATCAAAATAAACAAAGATCAGCGACTTCCAAAAGTACAATTTCCGTTGTATTTTTTCTGCAAAAAAAGGTTTTTTAACTATAAATTCAATTGGTGTGCCTAGGTACTAACTGACAAGTAACAATGTGTCAGACATGTCGCTGTGATACGATATAATATTATGTCGTAAATAAAGTTACACTCAGAGGTCGTTGAACTCTTGATTCGTGCACACTGCGTTAGTCTAAGCAATGTTTACGCAAGTCATAACAATCGGGTTCAAATCAGGCTATAATCTGTATTGCTGGTCAACTTTTAGCACACATAAGGGTTAAGCACGGAAGTACATAATATGTACTTACACACACATTTCGTCAGTTACGTTAAAGTCCCATATAGGGGTCGAGTCTGTTGCCATCAACCAGACAAAGATCTAGACTCCGTGGCTGCTACTTAGATATTCCTGAAGGTAATAACCCATTAACACTTTACCCGAACTCAGGACCTCATGTTCAGCAGACGTTTGTATAAAAAAAAATTTAAGGCTGAATGCCGCTTGCCTTTTATTAAACGCCTTTAAAAAAATAGGAGGAGAAACTTGAAAAAAATAAGGATATTGGTTTTAGTGACGATTCCGTGTCCGGGTGAAACAAAAAAGTAAGGAAACGATTAGTTTGGATTCTGACAATAACAAAACCACTTCAGCTGTTTCATCAAAACAATTTACAACAACCAGAATATCGTGTATAACAAACAAGACGATGTTTTTAATCATACTTACTGCTACACCGTCATTGTGAAATTGTTACTTCCTGTGTTCAGTGTTATGTACAGAGATCGGAGTAGGTACAGTTTATTAGCTTAAACTTCATATGGAATTATTAAGTTCCGAAATGAAACTGTTAAATTAGAGGGACGTTACTTATTTCCTGGTAATTAAGAGTTGTCATTATAGAAACACTTCTGCGGACTCAAAATGGTTGACAATGGTACCTAAACATAGTTTTTTTTTTTTAAAACCCATGCATTGACTTGATCTCAAGTACCCTAATATATCATTAGATTTTCCCATATAGGAGGTACATAATATATGTGCAAACATATCAATATTAGGTATGTCACTCAAATCAGATGTTGACATATCTGCTTAGGTATTCAGCCTTTCAAATTAGCCTCTATATTGTGTCGGGAGCTTTCCCAACCCAATTCCGTGAGTAATTTGAAACCGGTGGCGGCACACAACACAGACTTGATGGCATCATTATCATTACCATACACTACGATAAGAACTAGTACCTCATCCCGCCTTTTGATGGGCTTAATCTAATATTATCTTAGAATGTGTTAATGAAGTTCATCGTTGGGTAACCTTTTAGAAAGTAGATGACAAATGCTGCTCTGCTATTCGAATGTTCGATCATCTGCTAGGTACAGCTTATTTACGACTAGCGTTTGCCCGCGGCTTAGCTCGAGTTTAGCCAGACGATAGGTTTTGAATGACCGTTTTAAATATGCATGCAAAACCTTCATGCAAAACCGACTTCCATAGAAGACACACACGTAACTGCAAGCCGATCGGTTGGCTCATTTGCAAGCATGGCTTCACCGGCAACACACGACCATATGGTTGCTTTAGTGCTTTTAAAACTTGAATAAAAAAATTAAAACAACTGAGAGCTGTGCATGCGACCCGCCACACAAGCGAAAAAATATCGGAAACTATATTTTCTATCACCAAAATTTATATTTGTCATCAAGTTGTATCACCTAATAAATAGATCTATCGCCACGAAATATTTTCGTTCTCAGATAAACAAAAATTGTTCCCAGGTATGAATTATCAAATTAATGTTAATATATGTGTAAAATAAGAGATTGATAACCAATAAAATTATATTTGTGTTTCTTAAATAATAGGGTTTGTCCTCAAAATAGTAGATCTGTCACCAAAATGTAGTCACCAAACAGGTTAGGTTAGGTTAGGTTAGGTTAGGTTAGTTTGGGGGACCACCCCACAGTGCTTGCGTCCACGTCGCGTCCCCTGGAAACGACCCAGTTCTGACCACCGTAACGGAGTGGCAGACTGGGTTGGCCAAAGTGCACTGTGCTTTCGTAGCTATTTTATTTTATTGTCTTGTGTCTACGAATTTGTCGGAATGTCTAAACCCACGAGGGACGCCTGCGGGCGGTTTTTAAAACAAAAAGGCCCTTCTCAGGGCCAACCCAAAGGCCCTTCTCAGGGCCACCCGAAAGGCCCTTCTCAGGGCCAACCCAAAGGCCCTTCTCAGGGCCAACCAAAAGGCCCTTCTCAGGGCCACTCCGACGCTCAGGCGTCAGAGGCTAGCCGCGCGCCATCTGCGGCTAGCTTGTTCGGAGGGGCGGACGAGTCGTCCGACAACGACTCACTTATTTGTGTGTCGGATGCGGACGATTGTCGGTCGCGGAAGCGGGTCCACATGAGCGGTGGGTCCGGGGGCTCCTCGGCCTCGGGGTCGACGGGGTTGTCGAAGGCGAAACAGCCGACGGTGGCCGCGGACACCCATGTCGTTGGGCTCGCGGACGCCCAACGCCGGTTGGACCTGGCTCGGCGGGCACAGCTCCAGCAAGAGCTGGAGGAGCGGGTGGTTGCCGGGGAGAAACGGGCGCACGCTGCCCGGGCCAAGTCCGGGTACGGTGCGTCCCGCGTTCTTTACTCGGACCACTCCCTGGCCGAGCTGGAGAAAATGGCGGAGGAGGACGAGGAGGAGATTGTGGAGGTCGCCTCTAAGTCCTCCAACATGAAGGGGACCTTGCAAAAGGCCCTCAAATGCAGGGCCGCGAGCATGCGCGGTATCGTCGCGGAGCTGGTCCAGCGTAAGACCACCGACGAGACGCAACAACTGCAGGCGAGGATAGATCGCCTGCAGTCGGAGGTCAGCCAGCTTCATCAGAAGCTGGCTGAAGCCACGGCCCCGCCTCAACAGGCCAACACGGGCCATGCGGCAGAGGGCCCCGCCTCCAACCTTGAGGATATCATCCGCAAGGTGGTAATGGAGGAGAGGGCCTTCACAAGAGCCTGCTTGGCAGGAATAGAGGACCGGCTCTTGCCAGAGAAGCGCCTCCGACCGCCGCTTGCGGCGGATAAGAGGCGGTGCGGGCCGGGGCCGTCCTCATTCCAGGCGGAAGACGCCCTTCTCCCTTCCACCACCCCGTCCAACGAGTGGACGGAAGTGGTCCGTAAGGGGAAGGGCAAAGCCAAAAGGACGGCGACGGTCCCTGTCGTCCCCGCCACCACCGCTCCCAGCCGGTCGCAGACGACCGGCAAGGGAAAGGGGAAGGGGAAAGGGAGGGGAAAGGGACAACTGGTCCCCCCAAAAACCGCGGCCGTCGTGGTGACGCTCACCGCGGAGGCTGCGGGGCGAGGGGAGACGTACGCGTCCATTTTGGTGCGGGCGCGTGCAAATGCCGATCCCACCCAACTTGGGATCGGCAGTGTGGCTTGCCGGCGGACCCAAGCCGGGGCTCGAATATTCGAGTTCCCGGGGACAGAGGGGAGTGCCCATGCGGACCTCTTCGCAGCCAAGCTGCAGGAGGTCATCGCGGATTCGGCCAAGGTGGCCCGACCGGTCAAGTCGGCGGTCATAGAGGTGATGGGCCTCGACGACTCCGTCACCAAGGAGGAGGTGGTGGCGGCGGTCGCAGTGATGGGGGGCTGTGGCGTCGCGGCGGTCCAAGGCCGGGACATAAGGCCCGGCCGCGGCGGCATGGGCACCATTCGCCTCGAGTGCCCGGTCGCCTCTGCCAAAGCCGTCCTTGCCAAGGGACGGCTCATAGTCGGGTTCAGCTCGGGTGCAGTCCGGGCACTCGAGGACCAGCCTCTGCGGTGTTTCCGGTGCTTTGGCATCGGACACACCCGGCCCCTGTGTCCGTCCGCGGTAGACAGGACGGACATGTGCCTCCGCTGCGGCAAGGAAGGCCACAAAGCCGCTGCCTGCAAGGCCGCCACGCCGCACTGCGCGGTGTGTGCTGCTAGTGGCCGCCTGGCGGGCCACGTTATGAGGGGGAGGAACTGCAATCCTCCCCCTAAGCGAGGCAAAGCGCAGGCGCCGATCGGGCCTGCTGTAGCCGCTAGCACCGTCGTTCCTGCGGCGGCTGCGGAGGGGGGAGCGATGTCCGACTAATGGACTTGGCGGTGGTCGCCGAGCCTTACTCGGTCCCTGGCCGTTGGCTGGGCGACCGGGACGGCTTGGTGGCGTTGGTGTCGCGGCCTTCCACAGACTCCCCTCCCCTCTCGCGCTTAGAGAGGGGACCGGGATACGTGGCCGCCGCGTGGGGGGACATGGCCCTGGTGGGGGTCTATTTCTCCCCAAACCGCCCTCTCCCGGACTTTGAGGTCCGAGAGGCGGAGCGCGCGCGGGAGGACGACCCTCTCGCTGCGCCGCTCCGCAGACGAAGAAGGGGTCGGAGAAGGCGAGGTCCTCTCCCTCCTCACGGTGGCGACGGGCGGGCGACAGGCGCGGGGGTGCCTTCGCCCGCATTGCACCCGTCACCACCTTCGTCGGTCATTCCCGGGCCCGTGTCCCTCCCCACGGGGGGGACATGAGGGGCCCGCCTTGTCGGGAATTCGTCGGCGGTGGACTGGAAGTAAAGGCTGTGCCGGTTTCCCAGTCCCCCGCCACTCGGACGAAGCGGGAGTGCCGCTGGGTCGTTTTAGTGGGTATACCGGGTCACACCGGGGAGTCCCACATAGCCCCCCCATCCCCCGATGGGAGGGTATGCGTAATGCATTTTTTCCCAGCGTCAAAAAAAAAAAAAAAAAAAAAAAGGTTAGGTTAGTTTATTTGGTAATAGACCTCATATCTCAGGATTTTAGGTGATTTATTGTGGAACTGATTTTGCATTGTTTGGTGACTACATTTTGGTGACAGATCTACTATTTTGAGGACAAACCCTATTATTTAAGAAACACAAAACTAATTAAATTGGTGATAGCTTAAATGATACCCAAAAATATCTATTTCGATATTCTCTAGGTTTGCATGTACAGGCAAGGATAACTGTACAGTTTTCTCCTACGCATGCTCATGCATGAGTGTACAGTTTGACCGTACTGGTAAAACTGCACACGCATAACCTATCGTCTATGGCCAGTTTTATGGCCCGGAATTATCCCATGGTATAAGTTTTAAATATAGACTGAGTCTCGGGGATAGTGTAGCTTCCAATTAGTGAAAGATCGGATAATTCCGAAGATTACCCCTATATCCTGGAAACTTACAAACTTTATCTATTTATAATATAAAGACCAGTGACCGGCCCATGCTTCGCAGGCTTTTAAGCCATGACAATACATCGAGATTTCTTTAATCTTATTTGCATATTATATACATATACAGGGTGTAAACAGACCCTTCACATAGCCGGCAGCCAAGCATTGTGTACATCAAACTAAGTAACTTTACGCAAAAATTATTGCTGGGAATCGACTTTTTTTTTGGGGTGAAACATTACGTTTTACGGTAGGACTCGATGGAAAGCACTCAAAGCATTGTGCTGATGGATGGATTGAATAGTCTGGGGGTCATCGAGGTGTGTAAAGTAAAAATAAACATTAAAAAAAAAACTTGTGAAAAAGTTGGAACTTTTGATCGAAAAATCGATCTACCTAGGTTCATATCGGGGAAAATGCGTTTTCTATATTTTCAAACCAGCAGAACCTCGTCACCCAGGTTCTAAAATAGCTAAGGTCCCATAATTCAATAAGTTGTAATTATTTTTAATATAAATCATATCATAGAGCTGAAGAGTTCGTTTGCATGCTTGAATACGCTAATCTCTGGAACTACCAGTCGGATTTGAAAAAGGATATATGCTATTTAACATTACGGTGGGTGAAACCACGAGCACAGCTAGTAAGAAGATAAAGAAGTGCAGCAGCCGAGTCTTGCAGGCCAAAAAAAGGTTTGGATGCCCAATTCTGCAGGAATGATCTCAATTTCACAAGCAAATAATCCTTTTGTGAATACCTTTATTTAATGTTATTCACCATCTGCCTACCTTTTCCCAACTATATTGGGGTCGGCTTCCAGTCTAACCAGATGCAGCTGAATACCAGTATTTTACATGGAGCGACTGCCTATCTGACCTCCACAACCCAGTTAGTACTGGGTAATACGATATCCCTTGGTAAGACTGGTTGTCAGATTTTTGGGCCACTGACTTCCTAACGACTGTCAAAGGTCTACAAATGACATCCGGGACCAACGGCTTAACGTGCTTTCCGAGGCACGGAGGAAACTCGGTATGTAATGGGCGGTTTAATGTTATTATTACTTGTGAAACTAGTGTTGTGGCTACCTTTATCGGTGAGGTAAATTACCTACATTGGCAAGGTCAACTAGCAAACGTAAACATAACAATCTAACTGGTGAGTGTACTATCGTACATATCAAGGTATAGCCATGTTTATCGAGCTAGTACGCAGGTACTTACACAATTGGTATTCTGAGTAGCGTTTATTATTTGTTTCCCTTGTAATTTACCTAAGTTAATTTTTTATTGCATCATCAGAATGCAAACCAGCTGCAATAAAAAGGATAATTTAGTCCTTAGAACCCAATGGCTTGGCACGCGACCTTGGCAAAGGACCGGACGACATGTTTTGGCTTACTTTAAAGATAGGTAGGCCTTTAGTGTGGGGCGCAACATCTGTATGTGTCGATACTCTTGCGACATCACTACTTCCAGGGCCATTGTGCTGTGCTGGCGCTGCTGCTCCGGCTTTGAGAACCTCAAGCGGCGTAAATATAATGCCTTTTTGGAAACTATGTTTTCGAGCCGTTTGGGGTTGAAACTCTGGGGCTGAGGGGTCCGACTGCTTTTTTTTTTTTTTTTTTTTTTTCCGGATGGGAAATCATCAAATGACCCCCCCCACTCTGGGCGGAGCGGAGGGGAGTGTCAGACTTGTACTGACTAAAACCCATCCATGTTCCTTCTTTGCCCGTTATGTTCCAGGGCCACGGTATCTCTTTCGAACAGTCCCGCAGCAGGGTCCGACTGCTCACAGCCTATTTATGAAATGTGTACAGGAAAAATGTCCCATGAAAGGGCTGGGTTTTACCTTGGCTAGAGGCTAAATGTTCAAGCCATGGTCCGGAGCGAGAGGGAATGGGAAGCCGTCACCACCTTCTGTGAAGCAGTCATGCTAGTGAAGGAGGTGGCGGGACGTGAGAGGGAAAGAACCTCACGTCCCAGTCGCCGCGGGAGACGCCCTGGGCGTCGGGGGTCACGTGGTGGCTCCCGGCCACCGTAGGCGCGGGCCTGTGGACGGCGAGTTATGGGCCAGCTCGCCGTCCGGCCGTCTTATGACGACAGGCCGTGTCGACGACGCGTTCGTGTTCCACGCGCGCCTCAAAGAGATGTCAGCAAATAAGTAGGGGTCCGCAAGGGCCGATGCCTGCCAGGGCTGCGGGACTGTTCGAAAGAGATACCGTGGCCCTGGAACACAAAGGGCAAAGAAGGAACATGGATGGGTTTTAGTCAGTACAAGTCTGACACTCCCTTCCGCTCCGCCCAGAGTGGGGGGGGTCATTTGATGATTTCCCATCCGGAAAAAAAAAAAAAAAGGCTAAATGTTGCCATACAACGTGGCAACGCCGCCAATCTCTCTGGCACATTATAAGCTGCACATTTTTTTATTGCCCTTTTATAATTTAATATTAGTTTTGTTGTTTTACTTCAATTAATCGTTTTTAATTATTAATGTATATAAATGTAGTATAGCTTATTAAATTAAATTAAATTCTTCCTAATTTTGTTTTTAAAACCACGATCCAAGTTCACTGCATTCGTCTTTGACATACAAAGGGGATTTTCCTCGTGAGCTAAACTTGTTTGTTATCTTTGTCCTTATTATGATCGTATTTTTTTTTGTATTTAAAACGGGGCTTGTGGCTAACCATCGTCCTCGTACTTATGGCATATTGCACAATATCCTTCAATTGGGTGGATTTAATTATGTACTCAGGAGACTGTCAGTTTTCTGATTGCTAAGAGAAACTTCTCATGAGAATCGCTACAGGTCAGTTACACGTACACAAGTAACCAGGTTCAATGGTGTTCCTGAAAAAATGTTCCGTAGAGTCTAATAGTTCGACTGCTGTCTATCTGTGTAATGTAGTAATGGTATTTCGATATTAAGGCAATCCAAAGAGATTTAAGTAACTATAGAGAGGCTATCACAAGATATAGTAATCATAATCATTTCCGCCCGGAATCTCCCAGAAATTCGAATTCTAGGAATCCAGAATCTCGGAGTACAGGCCTCCCCTTTTTTTAGCCACACTTCCGCGTTCCGTGCGTCCCTCATCCATGTAGAAAAGTAAAAGATGTAACATAATAAACGCAAAACCTAACGTGTGGTTTCTCGGACCATGAAACTGAACATATTTTTTTCTACGAGATGCTGAATTTCGGAAAAAAAAAGACTTTTTATTGGAACTGACGCAGCAGCTGATCAACATGTACGGTAAAACTAAAAAAAAAAATATGAATTTGAAAAAGTATACCCTTTTGGGTTATAACTTTTTTTGGGTTTTATTCTGTTACACCCTGTATAAATGTATTTGGGGCATCCCAATACACAACACACACAGTTAAAATAATTATTTTATCGTTATAAAGTGTCAGTGTAATAATACAACACCAGCTCACTTTACACGCTAAGCCTGTAAAGTGCACTGTGCATTACGTGTGTAGACACAATAATATTGTTTGCAAGTACTCGTCTATTAATGGATTAAGTGCCTATGATGGGCCGTGCGTGCAACTGCGACGGGTTTTATAATAAAAGTATACCTATTAGGTACACTTGATCATGTCAATCATAATGTTTTACTGTGAAATGAGTAGATATTAGTAGTTGAATAGTAGTTGCAGTTGTAAGTGACTTGTCCGGTCGTGCCGTACGCCTTAATCACATAGATGTAATGTACTTACGTAGGCATTGTTAGAACGATGCATTGTTAGAAGGTAGGTACCTAATTACCACATTACACATAGTGCTACAGCCACATGAATATAGAGCGTAGCGCACACTGGGGACGGCAGGGCAGAACATTTTATCTTTACTCAACATAATATCATACGTAACTCGTGGATACTAGATACCAGTGGCGAAGGTTACATACAACTAGATTCCTACCGGATTCCCTTTAAGAAATGGCACAGTCGGTATTCTATAGACAAATAAAGTACCTATCACATAAAAGTTGTGTACTCCGGCTTACCATTAACAAAAATTGACTCTTCGCTACTGCAAGATACAGATTCCAATGTTCAATGCGGTGAAGAGAAGATTCCTGGGGGCGATCTCTAAAAATTTAAATCTGTATCTTGTTACTAACTACGTATAACTATTTCGCTGGGTAAAGATAAAATAATGTCATGATAGCCCAGTGGTTAAGGACTCGCTTCTCATGCACGAGGTTGTGGGTTCAAATCTGGGCAAGTACAGTTAAGTAGAAATCGCTAACCCCTCTTGAGCAAGCGTGGTGATGAAGCGAATGCTCGTGCCTTCTCTGTATGAGAAGAGGCCTTTGCCCAACAGTGGGACAGTAATAGGATGGTATTATTTATTTTAATATAAAGATAAAATGCTCTCTCGTGCCGTTCACGGTGTGCAAGTGCCTTTATACCTACAGTGTTGACCGCGAATCGCCAAGCATGAGGTGGGTTGCCCTTCGGCTAGTTTTGGAGCGACGATCTCCGTAGGGTGGCTGGCAGCAGCTTGATGAGAGTTGCCGAGAATCGAGCTGAGTGGTATGCAATTGGAGAATCCTAATTGTAGGCTGATGATGAAGAAGCATAAATACAGGCTATGCAGTCATCGGTAGCATCCACAATTCCACAGTAAGTTTACCTGATTCCAACATTACAAGAAAAAATAAAGTTAAATTAAATTATCTAGCGGAATTCCGCAGACGAGATGGATAAATCTTAAAAAGTAAAAAAGTATAGACACCATCTCTGAATGTTGATCTGAAAACGTCGAAATATCCATTTCTTTACGTCATATCATGTTTAGGCATCGTATTGGGTAACGACCCATTAAGTTTGTGGGGCTCGCTAGCTTATTTTGCTTTGCTGTTACTTTATGCTATGTAAACAAGTTGATATATAAACCTATTTATATCTTAAAATTATTTGTGCAATGGAATATCTTTCCGTATACGTTTTACAATATAGCTACGTTACTAGGAACCCACGCAGCTCTGCTGCCTGCATTGCAATCTGGACCCTACTGTGTAGGACATAGTAAAGATTTTAGGTTAATTTTCTGGAAACATACAAATGGACTTGAAATCTACATCGTAATTGCTATCGTACCACTTCGTAGTGGTGTAAATTGATTCAAGAGAACATCACAATGAATGGTAAGCTGACACTGATCCGAAGGAGTAAAAGTGTAACAGATTACATTGTTTCGTAACTTTTGTCAAACCCTGTAGAACTAAATAAGTACACAAATCTAGACTAAAAGACTCATGGACAACGGATCTGGGACGTTTGCGCGAAAGACATATGCGCGAAGGACACTTCCGCGAACCCGCTTGCGCGAAAAGACATATGCGCGCATGAACTTTTGGGCGATTAGACTTTTGAGCGAATGAACTTTTGCGCCCATAGACACTTACGCGCATAGACACATGCGCGCAGAGACACTTGCGCGAATGGACACTTTCGCGAATGAACTTTTGCGCAAAAGGACACTTCCGCGACTAAATTTACTCCCGACTGGCTACGGTTAATCTGTAGAGTAAACATAACATCATATTATTTCTTATTTTCAATGAGATAGAGCGAGAGAAGTGGCAACACTGCCCGAGAAACATGTCAAATTATTTTTTCGTATCTACCATGAATAGTGTTGCCAGATATAATTATTGTTTAATCGATTTACAATTTCGATTTTGAACAAAATATTTTTTCTCTCTGTTCAAGCTTTTGGGTTTCAATA
The DNA here is from genome assembly GCA_963576755.1 of Noctua janthina. NCBI lineage: Eukaryota > Metazoa > Arthropoda > Insecta > Lepidoptera > Noctuidae > Noctua > Noctua janthina. The sequence continues at coordinate 11,737,749 of OY755050.1, read as the reverse complement.
ATGTCGATTTTTAAGGACATTCTGTTGTTTTAATGTCCATTATGACAAATGTATATTGATGTATAGAACATTCTTGTTACTTTGTACAAAAAAGATTAATAAATCGATTCCGATTTAGAAGAACCTCAGTGTTATGTTTACTCTACAGCTAACCTAACCTAACCATTCGCGCATAAGTCCTTTCGCGCATGTGTCTTTGTGCGTAAATGTCTGTTCGCGCATAAGTCCATTCGCTCAAGTGTCTATGCGCGCAACTGTCTATGCGCCCAAAGGTCCATTCGCGCAAAAGTCTAATCGCCCAAAAGTCCATGCGCGCATATGTCTTTTCGCGCATGTGGATTCGCGCAAGTGTCCTTCGCGCAAATGTCTTTCGCGCTAGTGTCCTGATACCATGGACAACGTTAGGTTAGGTTACACTGTCAAGCCAATTGATGGATGACGTGTCCTAATTATTATTATAATTTAATCAATGCACTTGTAAACAACAATACGTCGTGTCGTCAGGATAATAATTGCGTCTAACTAAAACAGTCCTTACGGCTGCTTTTTAATAAAATAAAACAGAAATTTGTACATAAGGGGGAAAATACGGTTTTACTTGACGCCTGGAGCAGGAACCGTCAAGTATTCTCTTTATCACTAACATAAAGCGACACTTAAATGAATGCCTAAATAAAAGAATGCAATTTTTCAAGTTACGGCGCTGAAATTACATTTTCTTCTGTAAGCTAATTAGAAAAAAAAACACGTCACTGCAAATGATATATATGTAGAATATTTTAAAACTAGACGAGGTCGGTGTTCCCTGTCCAACTTCTCCGACAAGAAACACCGAAACAAATACAGAGACCAGTCTTTTTTCAAGACCATACTTAATTTTGGGCAGGTAATAGAGTAGTATGAGGACCATAAAGAACATAGTACCTATTTTGTGAAAAATTTAGGAAATTTTACGACACCCGTAGGCTGGCAGCAGTAGGTTGGCATAATTTACCATAGTTTTTCGCTTTGAAATGGGTTACTAGTCCCCTTTCACGATTATTATCTTCTCTTTTTCTTTGAGCAGGAACGTAGCTTCATATTTTACTTTTTGGCATAATTATCAAAAGTCTGTAACTGATCTATTTAAAATAAGCTTTGAGTTATAAATTGATACCATTCCGTAATAAGTAGGCATGAATCGATTTTGATAAAGTTGAGCTTCCGTGGAACTAACAGTGCTACTCATTTACTGAATAATGTACAAATATCATTAGAGATAGTACTTCAGTAAATTACTTTGTAATGCTCTTTTTTCGCGAACGTTTCCAAATAAATAGTACTTTGGTAAAAATCAATTAATCGAAACTACGTAGGGGCAGCATTAATTACCTAATAAATTATTGGTAAATTACCCAATAAACTTTGTTATCGGTTTTGTTGCCGGTGCCTATAATATGTTTTTTTTTGTGATCGAAACTTAGACAGTCAGATAGCTGCTAAGACATGCCTTAATTTATTCATTGAGATTTTTTTCTTGTTTAGGACCTTTACAGGCACTCCATAGTTATTATAAGTTTCGTATAATATTTAAGTATCACCTTATGCGAATAAATGTTTTAGTTTGATTTCATATTTTTGTGCGGGACAGCCAGGAATTTAACAATACAGTTTTCAGGTAGACAAATAAGTAACCAAAGGTTTCTAACAGTGTGGACTATTAGAAACCTTTGGTTACTTTTTTATCTTCAAATGGTTACAACGTGGCCCAGTCTGCTGTACTACATGCTTGTTACCTGAATACTGGCTAATATGTTTAGAACTACTGTCATTCGTGTATATCTTGAGCTAAAATAAGACAATAAAAACACGTGACATTAAGCATATAAAGTCAAACTAAAAATCAAAACTCGGATTATGTTGTCAGGTCCTTATAGCCCATCAAGATCCATAATTACCTAATGTAGTTACTTCAAGTATGAGCTTAGAAAATTGTTTATTTTTGTGTTCAGATGATACCCACTTCGTCAGTGAAGTTTACACAAAAAACAACATGCGGTCGATCCCAAAAAATCACCAAATATTTTTTTTTCATGTTAAGATGGGTATCGTTATACCCCTTTAATTTCATTGGTCCCTGTATTATACACCTTTATAATAATACATTCGTCGACGTCCTTCATCATTACTGCAACTTTGTGAAACGCAATCGATTCGCATTCGGTTGACCACTGACCGCAATCCAGTTCTGAGACTACTTAATGTGTGGAATAACTGGGACTTATCTACATATAGCTGACGAGTTGAACAGCTGCTCTATTCTCTATGCAGGAAATATCACTACATAGGTAGTATAAAACAAAACGCTTTCCGCTGTCTGTCTGTCCCTATGTATGCTTAGATCTTTAAAACTTCGCAACAGATTTTGATGCGGTTTTCAGTAACAGATAGAGTGATTCAAGAGGAAGGTTTACATATATTTCACCCGTGAGAAAACAAGGGCGGGCTAGTTCAATTACAAAGCATAATACATATAATCGTCAACACTGTGGGATCTAAGTATTACTGTGGTTGTACAATTACTTTTTGTGTCAGGTATTTGTGCTTACAAACGAGGGTTGTCAGCTATCCGAGCTGACTGTCTACTTTTACCTATTCTAAATATGAATAAATGTTCTTCTCCTTGGCGTGTCGATGGCAATCTAAATTGAATCAGGTCAGAATTTGGCGAAGAATATGAGACCTTGTGTAGTGTCCGTAACGTGCAGATAACAGGAAAGATTGGACATGATTTTAAGTGTCCTATTATGTGGCTGTTTATCTCATCATAATATTTCATTTAGATTTTTTTTTTATAATTCGGGAAACTCACAGCTAAATATAAACAATGTTCTTAAACAATAAGAATTTGAAGGCCATTTACAAGTTTCCACAGAAAAACACTCGAAATAAAAAAGAGAACAAAAGAAAAGTTGGATACAAAATACTATAACATAATATACAAACAAAAAATTAAAAAAAAAAAAACTGAATTCAGACGTAAAAAAAGCTTTTCACCACCAAATGCTTAAGCCGAGCAACACTGGTAAGTATCGAAATTGTCCAAATCATGTTCACTAGTAAGTTTATTAAAACTCCTGCTCGCACGGATCAGAAACGAATTCTGCCTGTACGCGGACTTGGACATGCAACAAACAACAAACTAGGTTTGCGAAACATTTTGCAGTGTGTTACTAGTCCTAAACTTCTTAATAGCTAAGGGCAATCTATAGTACCATTTGCGATTTTAAATAAGTTTGCTATATCAGCAATACGTCTGCGCTCATACAGCGGCAAGATATGAAATCTCTTGCATCGCGCTACATCATTGGGAGTATATTTCCTAGTTTTGTTCTGCAAGAAACGTAGGAACCGCTTTTGAATTCCCTCAATTCTGTCTATATAAATATTATAACTAGGGTTTCAAACTTGTGAAGCGCACTCCAAACGGCTGTGGACAAAAGCACATTAAAGGTTATTATGCGTTTTAACATTTTTAAAATCAGCTGATAACCTTAGTCTTATATTATCTGTGCCTTAGTATAAATCCAGGTGCTTTAGAAGCTTTATTGACGACGTTTTCAATGTGTGCATCAAAAAGTTATAAAGATATCATAAATATTTTCGTGGTGATTGGTTCGCAAACATATCCTGGCAATACCTCTACCGTAAGTAAAGCAGGTGGAATACAGATGGTCACTATGATGAGGTCAGATGAGGTCGGATTCTTTGATGCTGTTAATTTTCCTTTCTATTAAACGTTTGGGCACTTGGGGCACCCAAGTTATCATCATCATCTTTTTAACCGGTCGATGGCAATCTAAATTGAATCAGCCTAGAATTCATCTACGAGTTCAGCGTATTCTGCGTATTCAGTAACAACCATCAGTTTGAGTAACGTGGAGATGGTGCAGTGGAAGCACCAGGGGAGCACGCAAAATTCATCATTTCAACCTGACACTGATCTGCAAAGAAAATGTGAATTTCGCGGTCTTATTGTTGGAGGTACAACACTACATTAATACTCCAAGAGTCTCGTTTCTTCGTGAAATTGCTTACGGTCGTGTCTTTTGTTTCAACATTTTTTCTGAACAATTAACCGTACCTACTACCTACAGCTACTGGTAAACAAAAGATTTTCTTCTACATTATTAAATTATACGTAAATTTTCCTCATCACGAGGCTTGCAATGTTATTTGTCAGTGTTATAATTACTCTGACTTGTTTTTTGACCAAGACAGGCGTTTGATAGGTATCATAAAACATTTCGTGTTGTTTTATTTACCAGGCACGTGGCGTAGCACTTCAGCACCACGCAACGTGATCATGTACCAACTACCTGAGGTTTTTCCATTGTTGCTAAAATGTTAATTTAAGTTGCAATTACTTATTAATTAAGTAAATAATTAACGTCGGAGATTAGAATTATAATCCTTTGACCAGTTGACCTTCCTACCTGGCCGATCGAATTATGATCTGCTGATCGAAATATAACCCGTCTGCCTGAATAAATGTCCTAATGCAAAATCGCGAATTCCTATTCAAACTGTCATCCCCAATTTAACGCTTTTAGGGGATGAATTATCTAAAAGCCTTTGTCAAGCCTTTGTCGTTATATTAGGAACTCTCTTGTACAGAAGTTCATGCTTTTATTATAGACTTAGCGGTTTAGGCGGTGCGTTGTCTGTCATTTGTGAAACAACACCGCATTTACACTCCAGGTCAGAGTCATCTATGAAACTCCTACTTAACAGGTTTTCCTTGCTTCGGCCAACCTGTATCCAGTGTCCATTTAAAGTTGTTATGTCTTTTTTTACATGTTGGCACTTGCTAAAGATCTTCAGAAGGTATAAGGGTAAGGGATCTGCCCTACTAATGAGCTTAAGTTTTTGTGTTCGATTTCCAGGTCGGGTAAGGTGTTATTGAATTTTTCCATCAGAAATTTCTCAGTAGCAGCCACGGCGTTTGGATTTGTGTCCGGTTGATGACAATAGGCCTGCCTCCTATTATATGGGACTTAAACATAACTGTCAAAATCTGGTAGTATGTTCTATTAGGTACACCACTGAGAAACCTTTCGAGTATTAAATACTGTGATGTGATATAAGTACAATAGTACGATGAATTCTGTCAGATAACTAGTTGGCAGCTGTACCTCTATAGAATAATATACTATCTAGAACTGAATATTTGCATTTCCAACTGTTTCCTAAGTAGTAGTTCGTATTTGTATCAATAACACATTCATAGTCCATAAATAATCAATTCATAATATCATTGTGGCTCTGTCTATTCTATTGATAACCTGTTATAAAATTCACGTGTCACACAACATCCAGGTCTATGGGTCAGAATTAGATATGTTTCAGAATCAATACATTTAGCGTATCATATCGCGCCAAAACACAAGTTGTGTGAAGGAAAAATTCGCAATACAACATGTTTTTTTGTTTTAGAAAAGTGTGTCATGGCTAATGGAGATGTACCTACGGAAAAAAATGACACGCTGCACGGATATAGCTTGATTGTAATTATGTAATGTTTTGCAGAGGATGGCAAAATCAAGGACGACCTGGGCGAGTTCTAATACAAAAAACAGAATCGGTCCTCAAATGAAAATTCTGTAGGTACAACATTGATCAACCCCTATTATTATACCCTCGGGGGTGGTTAAAAAAACTGAGATAAGGACAGAATAATTTTTGAGTTTTTTCGCGGTAACCATACTTTCATAAAATTATGAGGTAGTCAGTGACTAAATCATTATTTTACCTGCCTGGCTTTTACCTGCCTGGCTAGTCAGGCAGGTTTGTACTACAACTCACAAAACGAAGACCACCTTTCTCGACATAATATCACGAAATTACAATATTACCGAAGCTAAAGTAATAATAGTTGCACAGGTCGATCGTCAAGGTTAAACCAAAAGTTAAGTTCAAGGTTAACGTTTGCCGAGGCTGGTCCGTTGATGGGTGATCATCCGTTACATACCAAGACCCGTTTTAGTCAGTCATTCCATGTAAAAAAAGGCGAAGCAGATGATGATGGCTGACGATGAAAGTATTGTCGGATGCATACTTATGTTCTATTTATGTTGCTTGGACTGCCTGATGCCTTCATTTCGACCGCTGTCCTTGGTATAACTTTTAAATAACTGTACCTATATTATTTTACTTAAAAATAACTTGAATGCTCTGATCTCAGCGTAGCAACTTTACATCTATTTTTTTTACAAAATCTGGGTATTTTAAGTGGGTATTTGCCGTTTTTATTAGATACCTGCTGACTCGTGAGTGTTACCGGTTTGACTCTTGGACTCTTGTTTTGTTTTCGTTTTCAAAATCAGCTGACTCGCACTGACTATGCTGTTGCTAAGGTGAACTGAGCGCTTTTAACTGCGGATGCTGATAAATTGATAAGATAGAGCACTATTATTAATATATGTTTTTAGAGATACTTTAATTGCTTTAGAGATAATTATTGTCGTTATTGATCATTATCTGGTTAAGGACCGTGTTCAAGTTATTGTTATTTTGCGCCGTTGGTCTTCTGGACGCAGTTGTGCTGCTGAGCTGGGGTCCTGGGTAATGTGGGCACGATTCTCTGGTCGGGCAGTGTTATTAGGGTTTTTAATTCACAGCTCCAAGTTTTAAAGTATGATTTCCTCACAATGTTTTCCTACACCGATGTCAGTAATGTCCAAGATTAACAATACACAAATTACGATCTTAGTTTGTTTCACGGGTAAGCAATCATCTAGTTTCGACAATTTTAAAAGGTCTAGACAAGGAGCAACCGTTTCCAATGTGTTTCATATTTCCTCAACGGCGTTCAACATGATTGACATAAGTTTCTTTGTATAATAACGGTTATGAAACAAACAAAAATCTTGCTGAGACTGTCACTTTGTCTATGCTCTCTAAAGAATTTTGATAAAAATAAGAATTTTGCAATATCGCCTATTATATATTAAAAAGAGGCAAAGTTTATTAGTTTGGATTTAAAGACTAATCTTCGGAACGACTGATCGGATTCTGAAAATACTTTCTAAATCAAAATCAAAGCATTTATTTCAAGTAGACCAGTTACAGGCACTTTTGAACTGTCGAAACAAAGACATCAATGAAATGTAGCCACAGTCCCAGTCACAACGCATAAAAGCTGCGAAAGTACAGTAGTTGCCTATTCCCTAGCGTAGTCTATGGAGAAGAACTCCACTAATTGGGAGCAACATTTTCTACGTATAATAGGCTATATTAAAAACGTTCTACTTGTAATTTTCCACCATAACCCGAGCGAAGCCAATGACAAAAGCTAGTAGTGAAAACTGGAAAAACCTTCAGTTCTATGGTATTTCCCCTTTTCAAACTAGGTACTTTTTCCGTTAGAAAAACGACATGGGCACTCTCCTAATGTGATGAGAGATGGATGGATTGACTGGTTGGTTCGACTCTTTGGGTTAAAAAGTCACAATCCTGCCCGCTACCCTGTGTAGACGAAACAAATGGAGTATTCCTATAAGCACAACAAAAAGAGAGGGGTAACAAAATAAGGAATCCATCATACCCCTCTCGTATGATGGATTCCTTATTTTGTTTTCAATCATGGTTGCGCTTTGAGGAGTAAACATATAATATTTCTAATTATCTCTGTATTTATTTACTTTCTATTATATTTACATTATATATAGACTACAAATAGAACTAAACTAATGATAAAAATAAGACTAAAAGTAAGAAAATATAAACTTCTAAACAACTAAATTGAATTTGTGAGCGCAACTAATAGTTACGCTTCGAGGAATAATTTAGTTGCTCTTAGTTGGTTGCGCTTAAAAATAGTTGCAGTCTGAGGAATACTTCAAAGAAATTGCAGAAATATGTTTTAATGTATTAGGTAGAATAAAAACTTTTTGCTATTGGTTGTCAAAACTATTTGTTTTCTTATTGCGATTAAAGAAGATCGGCAATTTTTTCCCTCAACTATCATCGCCACACATATATGTTATTTTTATTGTTGGTTGGCTAGTTTAATTCAATTCTAGTTTATATTTGACTTATTCACCCTCTGTCTGAAGTGCATGGTGTAGGTACTCACGCACATGTTTTTGTTGAAAACACTAACCAATACACAACTAAATAAAAACGATTATGCTATAAATAGAATATCCGCATTCATATCTCAACTTTACGTGGCTCTATCTGATATTTATATAGTCAATTTTACAAAGTACCGCGAGCATAAAGAGTGAAAATTTAATTTGACCAATAATGAATAAATAATAATAAATGCAAATAATGTAACAACAAAAACAATATCAGTTTTGCAAACCATAGAGTGAAAAAAGCTGCGCTGCACAGCGTATCTTATATTCATAAAAAACACAGTCTATGACAAAAGTATACCTACTTGAAATACCTACCTAGTGAAACCGACGGTACTTTGATATAGGTGTTTTAACACACCCTATGAGGTAATTGCAACTACTAGTACGGTTTTTAAACTACGTAATTTAACAATTAATCAAATAAAAATGGAATTAAGAAAAAATATAACTATATGTCAAAGATACAAACAGAACAAAATGTGAGAAAAAACGGCAATTTCTTAGTTAAAGAAGTACTATGAGCTCATCACTCTTTGCAACGGAAACTATTATTATCTACCTAACTAAATAAAAACATTTAACAGGTAGGTGCTTATTTTTTAATGCTTAGGCGGGTAAAAAAGTTGTGAGAATATAGTTCTAAACATCTACTTAAATGAGTAGCAAACTTCAAGGGGTTATAGTACGTCTGCGCATGGATTTTGTTTTTGCTAGCGGTCCTACACTATCTTTCGGCAAAAGTGTATAAATATTGTGATTGTAGTTACCTATATCAAGATTGTACTTACACTCGAGGAAAAATTGTGGCCACGGCCACGCCATCAGCAAGTGATGGTTAATCAAACATTATCACAGTCCCCGTGTACTGTGGAGCACGAGCCATCTGCGTGATAGTTCCGCATTCGGCAGGCTAGTGCTAATAAAATCCTGAATCCTGATACTTATCGACAACTTGATAAAAAGTACAAAATGTTAATGACCCTGCCTTAGTTTCGAGTGAGTGACAATGATATAATACCGCGTTGATAAAAAAAAACTATATGACGCACAACTTGAGGATACAATCCGAGTAATTAGTGTTAGGTACTAAACACTGTATTATGTTATTAAAAATAAAGATCAAATCACTCTGAGCAGCGGTTTTCATCAACTTCGTAGCGACTTGAAAAAGATGCATTCTATTAAACTCAAGTGTTTTTGAATCATAAGGAATCCTTCTTCAGGAGTTTTTTTCATTTTTTCACAATATTCAGCCGTACACGGGCAGGACAGTTTAGATGAACTGCTGTAGTATTTGTGATTATTATCAACAGTCAACTATCGTGTTTTAAGCAGATGACTCGTATTTATTTTATTTTCCGATATAAAGTTTAAAAATAATTTTATCATTTTGACGTTGTAAATTATTGTGTTGATTTAGTAATTGTAAAATTCCACTTAGTAAGTGGGCAATAAAGATAAGTACTTATAGAGAGATAGGTTAGTTCATTGTTCACGGTTTTCATCGTGATTCGCTTGAAAACTGAAATTCAGTGAAACACACGAAATACTTCGGGCTAATTAAATTACGGTACCACCAAAAATACTCGCTCGACTACGATGATGGCTTTTGGCAAATTATTTAACTCGGTTACCAGTGGACTCTGGTTATACACCGTGACTTTCTAGTCGTCTTACAACGGTGGTCTACTCAATGTAGCTGACATAAAATAGTTCTAGGCGCGAGTTTTGTTTTTTTTCCTACCATAATAGGTACAAAGAAAAATAAATAATACATTAGAATAAAATTACGAAACATCCTTTTAATGATGTTTACGTGTCTAACGGGAGAACATACCTACCCAGCGGTCGAGTTCACTAGATTATCGCTCGCAACAGGGTGTTTTAACTACGCTATGCGTCTTATTACTGAATAATATTTTTATTGTTAAATGATTAAAGTCTCAAAAATACCAATTTTTTATATTAATGATTAGTAGTCATTGGATACATGAAGTGGGCTGCCGTCGTAAGACGACTAAAAAGTCACGGTGTATAAAAGAAAGTAACTATAACTAACCTACACCTAGTTATATCGTACACAACAATAATTAGTTATAGTTTAAGTAAACGTTGTTTATAATGATAACCACAATGACCCCTATAAGAGATTAAACTGAAGAGGTTTAGGTTTAACTAAGGTTGTATACCGACAAGGTGTAAACGGACCCTTTCCGAAGCCATGAACCAAGCATTCTGTACATCAAATAGGCAAAAATTATTCCTCGGAAACTCCTTTTTTTTTGGGTGCGGTGCTTTTTGCGGTAAGACTCAATGTAGCGCAATCAAAACATTGTGCTGGTGGATGCATTGATTAGTACGGGGGCCATGGGGTAAACTTCTAACATTAAAAACATATATAAAAACTTGTGAAAAAATTAAAACTTTTACCCCCAATTTAAACAATTTAATTTAACCAGGTATGGTCCAGAACAAAAAGATGATCGCAATGACGGAGAGAACAAGTGCCTTTCGGCTTCGTTTACACCCATTATGACATGTATAGGCATATAGTTTTTAGTCTGACGACTAATGCCCAAGCAATTGGGGGATCAGCCAACATCAATAAATAATTTTTATCAGAAACAGTACTTTCACGATTGCGATCAAAGTGAAGTCAATCATCAATTACTTGTGGACTGCTCATTATAATATTTATTTAACTTGGTGTTATTTCCTTTATTTATTTCTATACAACTCAATTACATTTTTAAATATTCCTTAGAAAAAACAATATAAAAACAATTAATAATATAAAATTGTAGCCCACCGGTATCGGGAACAGGGTCTCCAGAGAGAGGAACCTCCTAACAATACGAGCCGTGGTCAGGAGTACCGCTTTCTGAATCAAGCCCTTGATCCAGCTGCCTAACGAGAGCCTCCTAACTTGGTGTTATTATTATCATTAGAATATCTTGAACATCAGTTAATTTCCCACTAGATATAATTATTCCGGTCACGTAAGTTGCCTTGTCATAACTTTTAATGAATTGACCTTGATTGAGGTAAAAACCGGGCAAATGCCAGTCAGACTCGCACAAAGGGTTCCGTAAAAACGCCAAAAATAAAACACGTTTCTTGTGTGGGGAATTGGGGAGCCCCTTTCATTTTAACTTTTTATCATTTGTGATTAGAGCGGAAATAGTAATACAGACTCCGTCAAAATTTCAAAAATATGTCTGTACGGGTATATATTGGGCCTATTACGGTGCAAGATATAGAGACTTGTGACAGACAGACAGACAGACAGCGATGCCTTAGTAATAGGATATCGTTGGCACTCTTTGGATACGGATCCCTAACAATGTGATTAATGTGAAGTAATAACTGTTCTGTTTGCATCGTCCCGTAAATGTTTTTAAACTCAATGTGAGGTTCACATGATCCTTGTTTCAATTACTACTGTAGTCCGTGGGTATGTTGTGTTCCATTTTATTCATGTCAGTCCCCAGTTCAAAGATAAAAGTAATTGTTATATGTCAGGCACAAAGATAACTGCATGAAACTTTCTTTGTTTTTAACATTATTGACAGTAGATTTTAAAGAATACATTTTTTAGTTTGATGTTTGTTTTTTCACATACTTGGTATTTATTCGTGTGCTTGTTTGTTCTTTTAAAGTAGATAAATCCAAAAGTTTACCAATTTATATAGAATTTTAATTGAAAGAAAAAAAATCGTTATTTGTCACAGAGAAACTTGTAAATAAGAAAATCAAGGTAAACACTAAGAAGAAACCAAAACGAATCCCTGTGCCTTACACATACACACAAAAAATGATTGTTATAAATGCATACCTAATCATATGTCATATACATATGATTAGGTATGCATTTATAACAATCAAATAATTCATAAATCAAATAATAATCACAATAATTATTATTTTTCAAATTATTATTATTATCGTAAATACTCTCGTGAAAATCAAATTATAAATGCATAGGTACCTAATCATATGTCATATACATATGATTAGGTACCTATGCATTTATAGGTACCTAATCATATGTCATATACATATGATTAGGTACCTATGCATTTATAATTTGATTTTCACGAGAGTATTTACGATAATAATAATAATTTATTAAATACTAGATACTTAGGTTTTTTAAGTAGTATTTCTCTATTAGTACCTCTAAACGCTATTTCCGGGACTTCATATGCAAGTACTTTTTGTACAATTACCTTAGGATGAAATTAGATTATGTCCTTCTCCAGATCCCAGGTTACCAAACTATCGCACTCGTTACCCGTGGTCCCGGTGGGTTGTCCCATTACCGGGTCCATGGGTAATTTTAATTACCCGTTGTTCCATGGCATTAGGGATTGTTCCCGGACTTTTGACGATATCGGTAGCAAATAACAACAATACGGAATTACGTAAATGTTGAGTAATGTAGGTAAAAGTCCAATATTACGGTCAGTCTCTAGTTTCTACAGATATAGCGTAGGTATCAGCTATAATATATACATGTAAATAAACAACGATGATGAAACGTCATAATACAAAGGTCATACAATAAGTAAGGTTTTTTTTACAATAGAACATGAAAGGTTTGCCGACCGTAGTTTCTGGGTCTTTATACAAACGCTACCGAACGACCTTGACTTATCTGTCGATGAATTAATTGATGGACATTTTATTTTTGCTGTGTTTTTCCCTATAAAATCTATCAGACCTGTCGTCTCATGGTAAAAGGATTTCACAACAAACCCGTTTCGAACAGTGAGTTAATAAATATCGGGTATTTACACTTTTATGTTCCTTTATATTGTTACCTAGGAGCTAGGGTACCTAAAAGGATACTGTAATAAAACCAAAACATACAAAAGACTACGTTTTGAGGTTACCTTTTCCTCTGCTCTCTAAATACGCTTTAGAATTCTGTGTGTTGTGCTTTAGTGTTTTGCTTGTTTTGTCTGTGTGTTCACTATTTGTTATACCTACCCACGGATCGGAAGTCATTGTTTAACAATAAACTAACAATTACGTCTTTGTCTTTGATCCAGTGCTCCCAAGATTACATGGTTCAAACTAGGCGATAAGATGCATCCCTGGAGTATACTGTGGTGTATTACAGTCATGTCTTTGTAAGATCCATACTAAATTAAACTTTCTTAGGTTGTATACTGTGAATAACACAAGTTGCAGTACGGGACAGATTACTTAAGATGGAAATGGAATTGGTAGGCAGATCATGCTTCACAATGTCAAAGGCCTCTTAATACTCTTTAAACGGATTTGCTCTTACATATTTCTGTTGTTTCTGTTGCAAAAATTTATCTCTTTGCCAAATTATAAACGGCTTTCTAAGGTGTATTATTTCATATGATTTCTAAATGATTTCACATGTTACTGAAACGATAATTTTATACTTATTTCGGATAGAAATATCAACACCAAGCGAGTTGTTAAGTACTTTATCAGGTGTGAAATAAAAACCAACTGGGCAAAGTCGAATGAGCAGCTAGAAAATAAAACGGTAGGAGCAAAACATAATTAGTTTAATGAGTAAAACAACAACAATATGCTTTTAAATTAAACACAATTAAGAAGAGCATTCAGTGGTGGCATTACTACCAGGCTGCCAGGGGACTACAGGCACTAGTGTTCTAGCTTAGTAAGTGCCTAATACCTAGAGCAGGCTTCAGCGATTGGTAACCTTTCCTGTTGTTTTTTTTTAAATTAAAAGGTTAATCATAAGGTGTAGCGGCAGATACATCTTTGTATGATACTGCAATATTTTTGATTGTTGCATAATATATATTACTGACAATACCTAAAGAAAATATCCACAGTCATAAATAAATAACCGAATTGACCCAATTTCGACGTATATCGAAATGTCTTATCTGAAGGGCACACGGGCCCTTTATAGGTCGTTGTTTTATCTTCGTTACATGACGTACAGTAATGTTTACCGTCTCTTACAACATAGTACAACTGGCTACTGCTATGAAGTTATTAATATGTAGATCTCGATGCTAATAATATTTTCATTCTATTATATCTGATTGTGGTAAATCCGTTATACATTCTTGACTGGTTTTATTCACGGACGTCGATTAAAAATATTCGTTTTAACATCTTTAAAAGTACCTAGTTAGAATTGAACGTTGTTGAACATAATAGTGTTTGGTTTCAAATTCAATAACTAGGTTTAGTTTGTTTAACAAGTTGAGGCCTACGTTTACTTTAACTTACTGTACTCATGTTCACGATGTTGACTTTACGATCGTTCCTATACCTATAGCTGTGCAATAGGGATCTGATCTGTTTTTCGCGGATACGTCTAGTCTATGCGCAATGGAGAAGATTCCATATTTTTGTTTGGATTATGTCAATAATTGAAATAAGAAGAAACAGAAATGTGAAAAGTGATTAAAACATCTGTAGAAATGAAAAAAATATGAGATTTTAAAGTTGCGCTTGCAATGATTATGATCAGGGTACCTATCGTCCCATTTCTCTTGCGACTATGATAGCAAAGGTATTGGACGGTGTGCTTGATACTTACATCTTCATGATGCGCAGTTCGGGTTTCGTCCCGGACTTTCTACTGAAAGTGCTATTTTGACTCTCAAGCATTTACAGTTCAATACTATGTATACGCCTGCTTCCTTGATCTCTCCAGAGCCTTCGATCTTGTCTCGTATGATGTGCTCTGGGAAAAAATGTAAAGCAAGGGTATGCCCGCGGAAATATGTGGGGTAATCCAGTATTGGTATGGCAATCAGACCAATCAATTTAGGGACTTACTTGGAAAGTAAAACTCCTTTTATTTCAGCGCTATCAAAAGACGGATTTAAAAAAAGGCCAATACATTTGTAAGTTTTTTGTCAATTTCATATTTTATTTTGTTGGTTCGACTTTAATAATCTTTTTCTCAGTCATTTATTGGTGAATTTCAATTTTTGGATCGATTTTCTAGTTTTGACATATATTTAAATACCATTTCATATAGTGTTATCAACATCGTGAAAAATGT
The DNA here is from genome assembly GCA_963576755.1 of Noctua janthina. Lineage (NCBI taxonomy): Eukaryota > Metazoa > Arthropoda > Insecta > Lepidoptera > Noctuidae > Noctua > Noctua janthina. The sequence continues at coordinate 11,722,590 of OY755050.1, read as the reverse complement.
CCATTGTCCTGTTACCGCACAAGAATAGTTAGTCAGAGACTGTGTATGAAAACTACTAGATTTTATTTTAATTAATAGTGACTAAGTACCTACACAATATAAGTTTTACACAATGATAGCAATTGCAAACTATAATGTGCGATTTAAATGAACGCTTTTAAATCAGCTCGGAAGTTGAATACAGATATCATTATTATTTAAGACTGATGATAGATCATAGGGAAATATTGTGTTTAGGAAATTCCCGCCATTTCAAATTCTGAAAACCAGATTAATTTTTAGTGATAGCCGTCCAGAAAAGTGGTTATACCTACAATGAAGAGGAGTAAGGACTTGCTTTACCTAGGTGTAGGTATAATGCCACGAATTTAACAAAAACAAAACTAACACTTATTTCACTTATACTTGTATGAATAAGTATGAAGAACTACAAACAAATAGTTAATCCGCGTAAAAATAATCTGGGTGTCAAATGGTTGACACCATTTACATAGATACAACCTGTTATGTTGGCGTAGGTCATAATTATAAACCACCTACTTACGAGTAGGTACCGCTGATCAGATGACATAGGTAGGTATAACTACGCATTAGCGCACCCGTTCAGTATTTACACACATCTCATAATTCAATGCAATTCAGAAGATGATCCTAAAAGTTTGAACCAAGTGTGATTGAATATAAGCTAGAAGAAGATATCACAACTTATTTGATTTAAATGTAAGAAAGATAGAAAAAGAATTTAATGAATGTGATAAGCATAAAAAAGATCATTAATTTTATCTGATTTTTCTAATCGTGACATTAAAATAACGTGTTGACAGCCAACATGGGTAAAGCACTCCACAGTTACATTGTTGAATGTTTTATGTCCAATTAGGTTAAGTGAATTTGTATGCTTCCATTTTATGTTCCATTATGCCTTTTCTATAATGTATCAAAGGGTAAATAAAAGATTTATATCTGTATCATTCTTTTATCGTTGTCATAGCACTTGAAATTTAATCGATTTAATAAGGTCTTATTGTAAGACTTGAACTAGCTAAGACAAAGAAATCCAGTAACAAAGACTAATAAAACCAACACAGGTACAGGCACCTATTTTAAGCGGTAAATACCCTGTGGATCCTCCAATCAAACGTTACTAATGCCCGGTTTCTGGGGCATTCCCGGAGTTTGTCTATACAACATGGCTATTGGTTCAATAAGTGTTTGACAGATTGTATTCTCGTTCATTTGACACAACTTCCTTGTCTCATACTCGACTGCGGTCCACTTGACAGCAGCCTCAGAAACGTCCTCTAAAATTGAATGCTTTAATCAGTGAATCTGGTATGAATTCGAGGAACCTGAATTCATACCTCAGATTCAAAGCAAGTTTATTAGAAGATAGTGTTACGGTAAGAAAAATAGATTTAAAATAAGGGCTTTAAGACTATGAGATGTACTTGTGATGTGATGACTATGAATGTATGGTCAAATGTGAGATTTCTCTATTTAATAAAATAAACTACAACACAATGGATCTTTCTTATTTTTAGAGATTAGATAAGATTCATTAACTAATTGTTATTTGTAACCTTTGTACACTTAAAATTGCGGCGTCATGACAGATCCAAGTTTACGAAATGAGTTTGACTAAACCGTCACTATCACACGTGTAAATATGCCGCTCCCTACACTCGCCTCGGGATAGGTTAGAACTGTGACCAATCTTGGCTCGCGCATGGTTGGTCACAGTTCTAACCTAACCAGGCAGAAGTCAGTCTTTAAGAAGAGACATAAATAGACCGGAGACTTCACAAAGGCCGCTGGGAAATACTGGGCGCTAAAAGGTGAAAACACGATGTTCTTACTCAACTTGGGAGAGGTTTAGTTGATCGATGATGTTGTGTTCTGTATCCTCAAACGCTGTGCTTGGCTTGGACAAGTGGCAATCGCTTTCGACTTCTAAGACGACTGACATAAGGTTCTCGTTAGCTTCTATTAATGCGATCCATTTTTACAAGCATGCAACTTGCAATGTTTTTGTATGTATGTATGTTTGTTTGTTATCCCTAACCGATTGAGCTGAAATTTTGCATACACGTTTAGCTTCGATGACAATGAATGGTCAGCTAAGTGACTTCATTCTGAAATCAATATGGTGGACTCCCAAAGATAGCCGACTAGTTATTTTTTATGCACCCCCATGACATGGGAATCAATTACAAGGGTTTGCAGAGAAGAATACGAAAAAAACATTACGTCACACCTATTTTAAAAGCTTGTTGATTTTTCTTTTTTGTATCTGATCTCTGATCAAATGTTACATTGTCTGGGTGCGCTAAAAATCGACTCGGCTTTGAAAAAATCGACTTTAAAAAAAGAATTTGTACAGAAAACTACGAGTACCGCCAAATCAAGTGACACACTTGAACGATTTCATTAACAACCCAGTGGCATACAAAATGAAGGTCGCAGTGATAAGGTGTTCTTTACCTTTATCTAATACTCGGCATCAACGTGAGGCAATTTTTATTTGTACTGTATTACTGTATTACGCTATTGATACAGACGATGCTTATTTGTTCTAATACGTCTTCCCACCCAGCCCCCGGCACGGTCCCAGGAGGGGTCACAGGGGTCATAACCCCCCCCCCCCCAAATCAAACACGCCAAATTGATAAACCTTCTTAAAAAAGCTTTTTTGGGATATAAATTATTACCTAATTTCCTGATTAACCGTCCATCAAGAGAAACCAACATTTTCGAGGCAGATTTCCGAAATTTTCGAGCTTGCTAATAGAAAAAATAGAACCTAATACACGGGGTGGAGGCGGGCTTTCTCCTCTTGCATTCTATTAGTATCAAGAGCTGATCCGGGAGGTGTGTCACGACCGGGTGTCATGACCACCCCGCCTTTTTTTTTCGTTTGGTAAATCATCAAAAGAGGACCGGCTCGCTTTTGCGTTCTATTCATCTTAAAACTTGAAAAATCTTACTATCTCAGGGGCAGGGCCGTAGGCAAGGGGGCCGTTATGGTTCAAAGCCCCGAAATCTCCGACAACTATTAAGAAATCAACCTATCCGAGGTGAAATGCAAAAATTTTCTCCCTCGCTTCGCTCGCCAATACATGCTTAGTCCGGTCAATTTAGACATTCAAGGTTACAAAAATTCACACTTGGCTGAAAATTGGTAGGATTGTTCAAAACACTATTATAAATGAAATGTGAAAAGTCCTCATCGATTCGACACCTGGAAAAAAAAATCGGGTTTAAAGGTCACAAAAACGGGTATTTCGCGTTACGAACGTTAGTCCAGACAAAATTGTAGATCAGATAATTAGCTATAAAAAATGTCTAAATACTTTTTTTTTAAGAGCTTTTGTTGTTAACACAAACACCGTTTTTGAGATGTAACGATTCAAAAAGTTGAAAGAGTTATAATCGTCATAATATGCACACGTTTCCACGCCACCTTTGAGGTAGTGTACTTAAATAATTGAAGATATTGGCAAGGGCTGAAAATGATAAAAGCGGCGTAAATTAAAAAAAAATAAAATAGGGATATTTATCCATCGGAATCACCATTATCTGAAACTTCTGCTTCCTCTTCTCCTTGTTCTTCTTCTTCTTGTTCTTCTTCTCCTTGTTTATCTTCTTCATCCTGGATGCAAGTAAATTGCCCCAATAATGACACATCGCATGTATCTTCGTTAGCATCAAATAAATCTTCAATTGTTGGTGATTCTACATTGGAGCATGACCGGCCTTGACAATTTGTACATGATACAGAACAAAACGGTCCCATTTTTTTTGCAACCACCTTTAGCACTACATCCCTTTTTACAGTTGCAAAAAATTGTGTTTAGCACTTTTTCTGGCGCAGATGGAAGTAAAGTTTGAACTGGTTCTAATGAATTGTCAACCATCTTCCAACCCCAGTCTTTTGGGTCTAGCTGATAACCAAGCCACACTTGAACTTGGTAATATACCCGAAAAAGATGTTGATGAGCAGCCGCTGAGGTTGGAGGAAGACAAGCTAGCTAGCCAAACTTTTTTCCAGGTGTCGGATCGATGAGAACTTTTTACATTTCATTTATGTGTTTGTGTTTTGAACAATCCTACCAATTTTCAGCCAAATGTGAAATTTTCTAACCTCATCCCATTTTTTGGTCTAATTTGACCGGACTACCTATACCTTTTCAATTTTGCAAATGTTGACAGAGTGCTCCTATTGTCATTTCTGTATAAATAAAATAAAAAAGTGGTAAAAAAAAAATCCAGCTCGCTTCTCTCGCTAATACACAGAATAGACAGAGTTCCTCCTATACTCATTCCTGTATATATGAACAAAAAGGACTTAATTTATCCGAGGAATAGTGCAAACGTTTCGAGCTCGCTTCGCTCACTCTTGCGTCTGAGTACCTACACAATTCCGGTATGAATGGTCAAAGGAAAATCTAACATACCCGATGTAGTGATAAAATTTTCGAGCTCGGTTTGCTCGCTCTAACGTTTTGCATTCTTTTCAGTATATCTTTATAAACTGACACAATTTCTGAAAGCTAAAGAGAAATAAACCCCCCGGAAATAAACCTTAGGCGCCCTTGATTGTTTTGTATATTTAAATCCAGAGATGGTTGATATAATTTCATTTTTCAAAAGCACCACCTCCCCCCTCCAATCGCTCCCCAATCAAATTCCTGGCTAAGGTCCCTTGTGACCCCCCCCCCAAAGACTTAGGCTGGGACCGCGCCTGTTCCCACCCTTATAAAATATTATGGATTACTGTTACTGTTAGCCTGCGTTAAGGGCCAAGGTTAAGGCCAGGGTCAATAATATATTGTTAAGTTTGTTACGGTTGGGCATTAATGATCCTTCGGTCCTTTTGACTTTCTGTCCAGAAAGTCTCAAGAAAGGCTCGGGACATTAGCCATCGCTGGACGAGTGAAGCACAGAACCCACCGGTTTGGCGGCGCTTTTGAATGTACCTCCAGCAGACTGGCTCCACAACAGTAAAGTTACTATATGTATATATAATAAAGTAATCTAATCTGACACAAGGGGTTTTACGTGTAAATTAGCGATGAACAGGAAAAAGGAATGATTCTGTTTAAGGACGCATATTTTATAGCCGTTGAGATCGCTGCCTAGTGAAGTGACGTTTATGCCACGGAGTAATTAGTCACTTTTAGGAAATCGACTAATTATGCTACAGTGTTTGCTGTGACCTGAACAACTGCTGTGACAAATCCATTTTGTCCAATGCCAAACACATGATGGGTTTTTCACACAATTGTTCGGGGTAAGTAAACAATTGAGTGTAATGTAGTTTTGACCTTTACATGTTTGCACCATTACTGTCATTGTTGGTCTAGTGGCTACAAGCGCTACTGCTGAGCGTGAGGTCCTAGGTTCGATTCTCAGGTCCGGCAAACCGTTTAATGGGGTTTTACTACATGAATCGAACTTAAAGTATTCATTTCAATTAGACCATTACAGACCATTTTGAATGGCAAAAAAAAGCGAAGCTATAGGCACAGTCACAAGAAATAATAACTTGTGAAAGTACTGTAGTTGCCCATTCCAAAGCGTAGATCTCTATGTATGGAATGGGCAAGAAACTCCATGGACACTCTTTTAAGTCAAAATATTGTTACAAAATATTAGTTACATCATCCATGTAGAGATTATACATATATGTGAGAACGATGTAACATCGAAGTGATGTGAATTTCGCAGTAACAGCTACAGAGTCTGGACTGGTGCCCGGTTGTTGGCAATAGGCTTGCCCCCTATTACATGGGACTTAAACATAACTGGCCATTACTATAAGTTGTCAGAAAAGCAATATGGTCCTGGAAAATCAAAGATTGATTGTGTCACTTTACAGTGGTATTCTGCACTTATAGCACAAATGCTCAGCAATGATTTTTTGACATGGTAAAAGTAGTTTTTCCCTTGTTCGTTATCTGTTGTGCGGAAACTTTAGTGTTTCCGGTCGCATAAAATAAACGCAATGTCGAGTTGTGCCGATAGATAATAATGACGTATGTTTATATTTTATCTTATGTTCTAATAAAGTATGAAACATAAATAGGCACTGCATTCCATATACTTATGACTAATATATAATATTCTACAGAATATAACTCACAATGGACCAATGGACTAGTTAGATAATGGTCTGCAGCTGTTGTGAACAACGACCTGATAAATAATTATCTTCAAACATTTATACTCTTCATTTTTTTTTATTAACGCTTTGTCAATAGTCATTGGCACACTTTCTGAAGTCAAACCCTCTTTGTTCTCTCCATCTTTAGCGTAGGACTCAAGATAAGACGCGTCATGTCGATTTCTGTAAACTGTAAGGTCAATTCATACATATGTCATCACTCTCTGAGGGAAAATAACAGTTCAAGTATCGCTAAAAACACGTCAGAAAAATACATTGTTTTATTTTAACTCTCTGACGTCGGAAACCTTTTTACGAGTAAGTAATCTTTGTTTAGCATTTCGACGTTAATATTCCATGCATTATCTCCTGCATATAATAATATTGCTCGTGATAGGGTATTTTTAAATATACACGAAAAATATACCGTTTTTAATCGTTAATGTTGTATGTCACAAGTAGGATTCTTTAGTGTTTGAAAATTTACCGAAAATAAAAATACTTTTTCTATTTTTAAGTTAGTAATTTTGGTGTTTTCCTATGAACGTATATCACGTGTTTTAACAGGTATTCCTGGCTGGAGGCCTTACACTGAAGGCACCGACAGGATGGTCCAGTTAAGCCGAAGCCAGCCTCATAGTTATACCTGCAAGACACCATGTTGAAAAAACAAATAACATGCAATATTTGCTGGACACTGCACATCAGCAAACTCCGAGAACTGGAAGAATCTAATGTCTTTGTCTCACAGTGGGACAGAAAACATGATAAAAGCATTCGGTATGGTCACGCGTAGCATGCTGGAAATCGTAAATTGGGGCGTTATATCTATCCTCCTAATATGAAAGAGGTGTGAGTTCATCTATGGTACAAACAATATAAAAAAAAACTATGTGCCCAACAGTTTCTTTTTCATAGTTTTTTTCCTGCAGTCTAGCATACCCCATTTATGTTTAAGTTTTACGTACCTGGTAGTAGTAAAATAAAATACGAGCGAATCTACTTTAATTCATATATGTATATCAACATGTATAAAAATACTTGAGTACCTACCCCGCACTCTAATCTGAGCATGCGAGACGAGACTGACTTTTGTCGTAGGTAATTGTATTCAGGGGCTGATAACAAACGCGTCATCACGATTAGTTAGGTCGCGGGTTCAAATCCTGTTTGTGTTCAATTCTTTCTAATTTACTCTAGTTATATCGGCGAATGGTCCAGAGTTGTCATTCGTGGGTGACTGAAGACAGGTGTCTTCGCCGAGGGAGGTCTATAAATCTTAGAGGCGTTTATAGGGAGGTTGGCTGGTTAAAACCGCACAAAAGAAAGAGAAGAAGATTGTGGGGGTGACCTTTGCCCAGAAGTCAGACAATTTGACTAACGTAACTGAGCCCAGATGAGGCACCCTAGTGGTTAAATTTCGGCCTCGATTAATAGTATAGTTTTCTCGTAAAAAACTAGGAAGACGTGACCGCGATGTTTGTAATTTGTGTATTACCGGTTCATTTCCTTAAGAAACGACAATTTCGAACCGTGCAAATACTTTCTGACGGTTCATAAGTAGGTAGTATGTAGGTATTTGATCCATGTGTTATATTAAATATTGCCTTTCACATGACTATGTGAAAGAAAATATTTTGAAATGTAATTTATACCGCTTATTCGCGCGACACGGCGAAGCATGTGATGAAGTATTGTACTGTGATTAATAAATTCAACTGAAACAATAAGTGATGTGCATTAAACTATGACTTTTGTGCGCATAAAATATTTACAATAACAAAATCGTGCGTGCGCACAGAAGTCGCATGATTATAACAACCGATTTTACTTTTTAATTTGGGCACACCTCCTCTTTCTCACAAAATCCCAAATTATATGTACAGCATTAACTTTTGCTCACGGTTGCACCCGCCGCGTGGACGTTGGGTTCTCCCAATAGATCGGACCGGGATAATAAGTATCCTATTTCCTACTAACCCAGGTCATAGTATATCTGTGTGCCAGACAATGAAATCCTGAAGCAGACAGAGTTACTGTCTCATTTGTAATAAAGAATCACGTTGGTAACTAAAAAAAATGTACCACCGGCAATGGCCACTGACTACTTGTTTCTGAGGAATGGAGGAAGTCCGGTATGGATGGTCATCTCGCAAACCGACTTTGGCTAGCGCTGCCTAACCTTGAACATTGACCGGTGCGGTTGTTATTACATAGGCACGAGCTCCAAAAAAAAAATGAAAAAGAAAAGAAAGAATAAAAGTCATCTGCAAAAGAAAATTGCAGAAATCACACACAACACAAAAATAAACGCGCTTTCTTGGCAACACTTTGACTTAGTTATCAATACTAAGGAGGTCAACCGAGGCTCTTCCGTCCCTCGGAAAGCACGTTAAGCCGTTGGTCCTGACTGTCATTTGTAGATCTTTGACAGTCGTTACAGGCAGTCAGTTGCCCGAAAGTCTGACAATCAGTCTTACCAAGGGGTATCGTGTTACCCAGTACTAACTGTGTTGTGCAGGTTAGATAGGCAGTTCCTCCATGTAAAATGCTGGTATCCAGCTGCATCCGGTTAGACAGGAAGCCGACCCCAACATAGTTTGGAAAAGGCTAGAACATGATGATGAGTAAGAAGGAAAACAAACCCCGAGACCTCCAAAATTTATTGTTGTGGAATATTATGGTGAGCGTTTATAAAAAAGCTAATATAAAGATACCACACCGTTAGGTATATTAGGTAGGTTATTGCATAAACATATTGAGATATGTGTACAGCCAAAATAACTAAATCAGACGTCAATGGATGAGTATTATCACTGTTGTTATTAATTATAAATTATTATTTGGGTTTATGAGACGTCTTGGACATGTGATAGAGAACACAAGTTGTTCGCGTGTCACCAGGTTTGAAATATGCCGAGATCTTTGCTTTATTACGATACGGGTATCTATACATTGAATATCTTTTGTTTCTCTTGTCATTGACTTTGAACATCGATTTCTCCAATTACTTGTGTTAGAATTAAGGCCCCTCGTTAAAAATAGAGAAGACTTTAGAGGAAAGATGTTTACGAAATTCATGAATATTATTTCCCATCGATGGAGCAAAAATTGCCTAAACTTACCTTCTTAGCTACCTAACATAATATAACATAACATTGCGCCTGCAATCCCCGGTTATGCAGAGGTGTAGGTACCAATAGTAGGTTCTACATTATGGCATATGTATTTGCCATCAACTGGGCACAAATCCAGACTCTGTGGCTGCTACTGAGAAATTCGTGATGAAAAAACCTAATAACAATTTACCCGACCTGGGAATTGAACCGCCACGAACTTATATTCAGTGGCGCTTGCGACAACTTCACCAACAAGGCAGACATCGGTACCTAGTCCCTGCAATGCTTGTAGACAATTATTGTTTTAATTGCTAAAGTATTTTAGTGCCTGCAATTTTCTGATAACATTATTATAAAATACTAGCTGTGTCCGCGTGGACTTAGATCTTTCTCAGCCGTTTCCGTTTTTGCGACATTTTTCATTGACGCTTCACTCCTATTGGTTGAAGCGTGATGATATATAGCCTATAGCCTTCCTCGATAAATGGGCTATCGACCACTAAAATAATTTTTCAAATTCGTACCAGAAGTTCCTAAAATTAGCGCGTACAACCAAACAAACAAACTCTTCAGCTTTATAATATAAGTGTAGTGTAGATTATCTTCTGAAATCGTTAACAAATATCATCGATTACTCAGACACATTAGTTAGGTACCTAAGTGTGTCCGGAAATCAATATCATAACGTTCTCACAATTTTACTTTCAGATACTGTAAGTAGACAATTACTTAATTAAGCTAATTATCTCGAAACCTTGTTAACGAGCCAATGTTTACCGTAGAACATCGACCTCCCACGGGAACTGCGCCATTTTGACGAAAGTCTAAGTGCCTTCTTAGATAATGTAAGTCATTAGGTAATTGATGTACTAACAGTTTAATTTGTGATTATGAGAAACCTGACTAGAGTGAAGTATATTTAATAAAAATAATTAAGCAGTGGCATTGGTCACGGTCATTCATATTTGTTTTTTTTTTTTAATCGCCTCGGATGTCCCACTGCTGAGCAAAGGCCTCCCCTTTTTCTTTATTATTCACATAATATTTAATTGCGGTTTTTGATCCTGATATTATTACAATAGCTCGGTGCGATGATAATTATAGTACATGATGGTACTTTCTAACCGAGACTTTCTCTATGGCCCAATTGCTTAATATATTGCCGATTTATATAATATATTAAAATACACTATGTATTTATTTACTTATACTTAATATTATATGAAATAACAGCTCAAATCCTGAAACAAACTATACAGATTGGTTTGGAGTTCCTAGGATAACTTTTAGCAACCATTAGCAGTGTTTTAGACAAATTCTAGGGTGTGAATTATCACAGCTTAACCACACAATTATTATGGAAAATTCTGGGCTCGTAGACTCCGACAAAATTAAGAGCAACCTCTATGTCCTTTCTGGGAACATGCGCTCCGTGCATGATTGCTACATTTCGTGACTAGTGCGTTAATACGACTGTTACCTGTCGCCTGTTCCGACCGGTTAGCTCTAGTTACCAAGTATCACGTGTATTTGAGAACAATTTAGCATGATTGGCGATCTCAAGGAGAGTCCACAAAGACATGCGGTTAGAAAATATACGCGAACGTTATCGTCGTGTGGACGACTTTGCAAGATCATTGACACGGCTTAGTGACAAACAACGAGATTCAAGAACATTAGTATTAATATGAGACATTTTTTTCTAGAAAAAGCTGAAATTGAACACTTCATAGGATTTTTTATCAACACACTTCGAAAGCTGTAGGTAGGTTTTAGTAAGCCCTTTAAATTAAATTGTGAATAAATGAAATAAAAACCTTAGACATGAATAACTATTTACGTTAGTTTTCTAAGAAATGGAAACTTTGAAAGCATCGTGATTCAATTTTTATTTGTCGTAAGAATAGTAACAATTTTCTGTCATTCGTTCTCTTGACTTGTAATTGTACATTTTGATTCAAGTATGGAAACTTTGTCATTGCAGACGAGGTGGAATCCACACTCAAGCCGGACGGTGACGGTGACGGTGTTATGGAGCTGACAACTGCAGTGACTAATGCCCACGCGAATCAATGGACGTTTTTCAATACACTTACGAAGAAATTAAATAACAGAACGAACAGTATTTTTGTCATTAATCATTATTAAGCTATGATTTAATTTGCTTCTTCCCCTGCGCTTTGCCTTCCCAGGTTGATAGAGAAATAAAGCAAAGATGTGAATCCCCAAATAAACCTTATATTAAAAATAGACAATTCAATTATTTTATAATTTGTTGTTAAAAGCAAATAATTATATGAATAATAATGTTTATTTTTGATATTCTGTTTATTAACACAATTTAAATTTTCATTTAATATTAAGGCCTTAAAAACATGCGCCTTTTTGCTGAGATTGCAAAACCATCACCGCCGACTTAAAAATTGAACAATTTCAATTTTGTAACTGTGGAAATAAAACACTAGTAGAAATAAATGAAAAAATCCACGAGTGTGAAAAAAATTGCATGTTGAACCTAATAGTAGTGCGATACGATCCAGTTTTCGAGGACGTGTTTTGATAAATATACTTTCAATCCACCTCGAAAACTGGCTCATAGTATTCCAACCAACTTCAATAAAATATAGAATCGAGTTGCAATACCTTTTTGTTCTCTTGTGGATGAAAAATATTTTACTCTTGGTTTTACTTCATTCCTTAACAAAAGGGAATATGCGAACTCTTAGTTTTAGAACGATTTACTAACAGGCAAAATGGGAAATAGATTTTAATTTTAATTTATGGTAGTGCGTTGACTCCATTCGCATGGAAACAACCACATAGCCACTACGTTGATGCAGCGTAGACGCTGCGTATTAGCTAAGGTCAGTGGCAGAGATGGGAAGAAGTTGTGTGTAGATGCGTAGCATGGGCTTAGCAATGGCGTAGAAATGGCGTTGCAATGGGGTATCGAAGGCGTAGCAATGGTGTAGCATGGGCTTAGCAATGGCGTAGAGAGGGCGTTGCAATGGGGTATCAAAGGCGTAGCAATGGCATAGCACTGGCGTAGCACTGGCGTAGCACTGGCGTAACACTGGCGTAGCAATGGCGTAGCAATGGCATAGCAATGGCTTAGCAATGGCGTAGCAATGGCATAGCACTGGCGTAGCACTGGCGTAGCAATGGCGTAGCAAAAGCGTAGAAGGTGCATAGCTGTGGCTTGGCAGATTAAAATGTACACCCCTTTATAATTGCCTACATAACAGCCATACATAAATTACAGAGTATATTTAAACAAATTTGTTTATTTTAATTAATGCCATGTCTTTGAGTGTGTTTAGTCAAAATATAGCTCAAATGAACCCTGGGAATTGAAAGAAAACGATAACAAAAGGCAGCATGTTATTACATATTATTATAAGGGTTTCCCAGTCAGGAGAAGTAAAATAGAAAATATTTCCATTTCTCATGCTATTGAACGTAATATTTATAATAATAAATTATGTCAATGAACTAAGTGTATGACGGACGATTTGATGTATCATGTATTCTTGTCGCAGTCTGTTAGATTGTTTGATAAATTACGCTTTCCAGACGTTTAGAACGTTTGTTTGACAAATTGCTCCTCGCTACGAGAATGTTTACAGGCAAACAGTAAATTTACATGAGACCTAAGTCATATTGAATTATTTTGGCTAACTGTCCATAATTTGGCTACTATTTTGGTGCCTTCAGTAGCGCCTAAAAGTTCATGTAGTCAGCTTACAACAAGACCCCATCGTATGTGAAACAGCACCACATTTACACTCTAGGGCGGAGTCACTTATGAATGTCTTACTAAGCAGGATTTACTTCTGTTGGCCACTCAGGGTGCGGATGTCTGTGGGGTGACTGTTTAAAGACTTCGAGTGCGTTTTCTACTTTGATTGTCTAATATTTTCATCATAGATTCAATGTTGAGTCCTCTACAGAGCAGAGGTAGCCTAGAGGTATCTGCCCCGACATACGAGTTGTGGGTCATTAATTTGTGTAATTACTCCCATTATCAATGCTCTCAAAACAGTAAAGGGAAACATCGTGAGGTTCGGTACTTCCGAACCGTTTTATGCATGGGGTCGAAACAGGCAGGAGTTTGAATTGTGTTTAATCTATTTCATTTCATCACCACTGACGAAACAGACATATCCCACAACCTAAAAATTCCAACACATGTGCCATCTACCAACCCTCACTGGGCCCGCGTGGTGGATTTCAGTCGCTCTCCCTAAAAGAGAGGAAGCCTGTCCCATCAGTGGGATAAATTATGAACTGATTTTGCCCAGCTTTAATTAACTTTCAACATGCAATACTTATATTTTTATTGACAGGTGTCCACCTAATGAATAAAGTAGTGGCAGAACAACCACACGATTATCAGCCCTTGATGAGTTGCTATCTGACGATTGATAGACACGGGCAATGCTCATGTTTTCATATATTAAAGTATCTAGTGGAATAATTTGAAAAAAAATAAATTTGGAGCTCGTGACAAAATAACGACAGCCGCTCGGATCTATTTGTTTCTTGCCTAGGTTCCTCTGTGGATGGGTGACCACCCATTACACACCGCGTTTCCTCCGTACCTCTGAAAACGGGTTAATGTGTTGGTCCCGGTTCTCATTTGTAGATCTTTGACAGTCGTTACACAGGTAGTCAGTGGCCCGAAAGTGTGACAAACCGTCTTACCAAGGGGTAACTTATTGCCCAGTACTAACTGGGTTGTGGAGGTCAGATAGGCAGTCGCTTCATGTAAAATATTGGTATTCAGCCGCATCTGGTTAGACTGGAACCTGACCCCAACATAGTTGGGAAAACTCTAAACAGATGAAGAAGATCTAGTGGAATAATTGTTGTCTAGAAAGTCTATTAACATTGCATATTATTTATTGTTGCTACAGGTTTACAAAAAAAGTTGGACAAGATTTAAAAAAAAATATAATATCTAACGTTATGTAGTACGGGAGGTACATACACCGTGACTCGTCTTACAAAGGTGGTCCACTCAATGTACCCGATATAAAATAGCTCTAGGCGCGATTTTTTGTTTTACGTACCGTAATTAGTACAAAGAAAAAAATTATGAAACATCCTGTTAATGATGTTTACGTGTCAAACGGGAGAACATACCCACCCAGGGGCTGCAGTCTCGACATAGATAGCGACAAAAATCGGTCGTTAAGTCATAACGATGTCAAATTTCTTTAATAGATTTTCAACCTTAAGGTTTCGAAATAAAGTTGAAAATCTATTAAAGAAATATGACATCGTTATGACTTAACGACCGATTTTTGTCGCTATCTATGTCGAGACTGCAGCCCCAGCTCTCAAGTCGAGTAGATAATCGCTCGCAACAGGGTGTTTTAACTGCGGAATGCGTCATAATACTAAAAAATATTTTTATTTTTAAATTAATAAAATATCATAAATGCCAATTTTTTTTATGAATGTTTAGTAGTCATTGGATACATAAAGTGGGCTGCCGTTGTAAGACGAATAAAAAGTCACAGTGTATAGCAAGTCAAAATAGTACTTAAAAAAAAAACAATTTAATACCGCGTTGAAATCTAATAGGATGATTTTTGGGGTCTCCTTTTCAACCTAAAAAAAATAGTCCAACCTAACCTAAATAAACACCCTGTATGTTTCAGGACGCCAGCACATAACAAAGATTATATGTACCAAATTTCAGATATTTTACATCTTCTTTCTAAAAATCCTGGGCTGTTTATTTTCACAGCTAAATTAAGCAAGAACTTGTCTTAGCAATATAAGATTTTAAACTATCATAGTCACTAACTTTATCATTAACACTAGTAACGTGATATTTACCATGTCGATTGACCAACAACCGATCCAATGGTTGGTTGGTTGGTTTGTCCTAGCAATTTAAAACTAATCAACATACCTGTGTGTAATAAAGCTAGAAGTGAATTATTTCATACTGTCTAGACAGCTACGATGAAAGTTAAATCTGGAGATCAGGTCGTCCATTCTCACCCAGTCTGGTTAAGTAGGTCAGTTGGCGGCCAGCCCTACCGGCCTACCGGGGTTGATTTATTTTTAGGATTTAGTACCTAAAAGGTACCGCCAAGAACTTTTTACAAAGTTTATAACTCTTTACTTGCCTGTCGGTCCGTAAGATAATGGGTTTGTATCTGTTGGCCCGTAAATTAGACGATTAATGTTGTCGCCTAACCCATGCTTTTATCGAATTAGGCACATTATGTTAATTAATAGATACAAAGATTATCTAGTAGATAATCGAAAATCTTTATCTCTCAAATCAGAAGTTAGTTAATGAATAGTTGCTCAATCCTCAGCATTATTAGATCCATTTAACGCTTTGAATAGCTTTGTGGTCAGTCAGAACATTAGGTTGCGTTTCCACCAGAGATGTGCGAGGTAGCTGGGCGGTGCGAGGATGTGTAGCGGGCTCGTTTTTCGATCGCGCATTCATCGCACAAATCCCTCGCACACATCCCTGGCAACACGTCCCTCGCACACATCCTTCCCTTGTTTTGTATTTACAAAAACCTCCCTCCGTTGAGCCATTTGCACCAGAGCTGCGCTGAGCGAGGCTACGTAAATAAAGTGATTCTATTGGTTCTTAACAAACACTTTCCTCACTACGCATCCTCGCACACGTCTGGTTGAAATCTGGTTGTTCGGTCGCTGCATATGCGTTTTGGTAGTTTTCGTTGAACAGCAAAGCACTAATTATGCATATTTTCGCTTTCATTTGGCCCGTGGCGACCGATAAACTTCGTTCGGCATCTACCGTCGACTCTGCACAATTGGAGCCAAGTTGAGTGGATTTTTCCGAACGTACGAAATGAAATGAAATTATTTATACTGTAAATAGGATATCGGTATCATTTTTACACATCTAATCAGACCTGCAATCCCCGAAGGGTTAGGCAGAGGTGTAGGTAAATTTCACCAGTTATATATAAGTCTCATGTAATTGGGCGCGAGCGTATTGCCATCAACCGGGCGCAATTCCAGATTCCGTGGCTGCTACTGAGAAATTCCTGATGAAAAAACCCAATATCTCTTTGCCCGACCCGGGAATCGAACCCAAAATCGGCCACTAGACCAACGAGGCAGTCTTTTTTACAAATAAAAACTAGATAATATTGAGTCGCCTACCCCTCGAAAAAAATATTCGATTTCGCTGCGTCTGTTATTCCGATTTTCTGCATTATTTTGAACATTGTGTAGCATGCCTTACTTGGCTTCCATTCCGGTACGCTGCCGCTGTTTGGGTAAACAAAGGACGTATTGTATAATTCAGTTTATTTGGCTGCACCACCGAACACAGCTCCATTCAATATTCATGATATCCCTTGCCTCAGGAATTGAAATATAATTATGTGTGATTGAATTAAAATGGTTTTATATAAAATACAACATATAGGGGTCCGATATAATAACGGGTTCAGGATGTTGATGGGGCTGCCCCGTTTCTGCAGTGCATCAGGTATATTTGCACAAGCGCACGTCGATGGCTTCCACGCCATCGTCAGACAGAAATCTACGTCTTTGATCTGCAGAGCGCGGGAAAGCTCCAACTCTATCCTGAAGACCATAGCGGGGAGGTACGATTCTCCTTTGATAGGTGATGTTGTTCGAAGACACATTTTGAACAACAGCCTGGTTTCCAAATAGATAATAAGTTTACTAACATAGATAAGTCATCTTTTCTTTTGTTTTCTAACCCATATGGATGTTACTATCCGAAATAAAGATTATTTTTTTATTTTTTTCGTATGGTTGAGGCAGAAGTATTTTATACATTTCGTCATGTTTAAGACCGTGTAAAGTCTAGGTGGCGAGTAGGTCACAAATCATGTCTTCGGTTTGTTAATCAGAAATTTTCGTGACGAAAACTGAAAAAGCTAAGAAATCCACCGCAAAACACTCCAATTTCAGGCTCCTAGCTCTCGACATTATGTTGGTGATTTCTGACACTTAATCAGCTCAAAACATCGTCACTGCGGGACACAAGCCCCGTGTCAGAGGGAGTGTGCCATTATCCACAACGCGAGCCCACTTCGTCTTCGATTTTTTTGTTTGTAGGTCATACCGCTATGCTCACGATATTGTTTTTCCTTTACCTTAAGAGCAGTGGTGATGAAATAAATGAAACAAAATAAACCCCCTACCTGTGTTCGACCCCGATTTGCAATGCATATGACGGGACCGTAAGCACTGAGTTAATCAGCTGATACGATCATGTAGAACCCTCTCGTAAGTAAAACGTAAAACATTTGTGTCAGTCTAGACACACCGACGTCATTGAAAGGTAACCTGGCTGTCAGTCAGCACGGCCGATTAGTCATTCTATAAACGGTAGTTTCCTCAAAACAAAGACTTATCCAAAGGTCATATTCTACGGTCGGCCTTTGCGCATTTTAATAGCGAATTTACTGGAAACTGTAATATCTTGAATCGAGAACATAACATTATAAACATTTTAAAATACTGAGAAGTTATTGTGCGTAGTACTTATTAGAGCAACGCTTGCGCATTGGATCGATATCCATTGCGTTACCCTAAGTTAAACGAAGCAAGCGCGGCGTCATTCATTCAAAACCACTGAGTTATTTAATCTATTACTATCGGCTAATAAAATGTCTCATTCATTATTTTAAAACCGGTCCAACTAGAGTGGGAACATCATTGACAATAATATGTTTGCGGAACACTTTCGTTAGCGCTTTGTTTTTTTAATTAATGCTTAAATTGATTTATTCTGATTCCAGCTCAACTTCGGCTCTCCGATAACACAAAATTATTAAATATCATGATGTGACATAATCTCAAATTGAGCATGCTCGCTACACGTGTAGTTCATTCTATTAAATCCGTGAGTGAAGTGATTTTCCACACAAAATGTTAGAAAACTCTCCGATTCCAGTCACGAGGTATTCTTTGTATTTTCAATTAAGTTTTATTAGTGTTGTCGTGACTATGTTCATATCTTTGCTATAATATGTTAATTTGTTTTGTATTGAAGATTTATAATTATTATGTTGACAATAATGTTTAGTACTTATACATGCTTATAGGGCAGGGGTTGCGTGCTCCTAGGGTTATTATTAGCTTCTTAGCTTTGACCTAAATGTTCAATATTAATAAACATTTTGAAACTAAAGATTGACACTTGATGTTGTTGTTCATTGTAAATAAACGATACGACAAAATTATATTGGGTTTTCCATTAGGAATTTCGTCAGTATCAATCATGGAGTCTGGATTTGTGCCCGGTTGATGGCAATAGACTCGCCCCCTATTACATGGGACTTAAACATAACCGGCATAATGTGGCTGTACTATAATTGGGTACAGCACTGTCTAACCCTTCGGTGATTACAGGCGTGATGTTATTTTATTATGCAATTTTAATCTTAGGACCCATAAATATACCCTCATGGCCTACTTACGTGTGCGTGCGTCGCGTCGGCGTGGCTGCATCGTCGCCGTCAAGACATTTACCACCAACATAGTTACGATGTGTACGTTTTGTCGAAGACTTTTTGATCGAGTATGACAATAAATCAATAATTCACAGACTGCATCGACAGATGGGCCAGAGTGGTCTCGCAGTGGGTGCCAGAGGACGGTCATCGTCGCCGAAGCAGCCCTAGAAAACGCAGGTGGGATGACCTAGAAGCACTTGTGGGATATTGGCTGGAGACAGCCACTCACAGGGAGGTGTGGCTATCGGGCGAATTTTGCTCAATAGTACAGGTTAATAAATAAGGGATAATAAATACTAATTTGTTTAATAAACTAACACACTTGCGTTACAGTGCTAAGATTTTTAGCTAAAGTGAATCAACTTGTTATGTAGGCAAGTACCTATAGGTAACTACTTACCTTACACGTCATTGTCAAGCCAATAACTTTAATTGCTCAGTGTTCAAACAAGAGCCTAAATTAGGCAGCAATTATGAGTTACAATAATTTGAACAATGCATAATAACATAATTTTTATTTTGGTTAATTTTGAATTCCCACACAGTACATAAGAACATAAGATATAAGAATACAAAAGAATCCCTGGGATCGAATAAATTATCTTGATAATTGGCTAGGTTTATAACCAGTTCTGAAAATTGGTGGCCTGGTCGAAACGGTCGTAGTTTTTAATCACTACTGCACTGCAAATGGTTACGGAAAACATAGTAAGGAAACCGGCATGTCCTACCAGCCCCTACAGGGTCAGCGTAGAGGATTGTGGTACTTTCTTTTCAAAGAGACGAGGTCTGTCTCCGAGCCATAAGAAATAATAACCATTACCATTTTAAACAAAGGCTATGAACCAATTTTTGGAAGCAGCTTAGGCAATTTCGTAGCCCTACCTTGATCCCCAACTCCAATTATAGGCAGTAAATTGGCAATTTGGTTTAGCCTCCTCCGTTCATTATTAATGATGACTTATAATCTACTCAACAAGCATACTACGACTTTACTTAGAGTCAGGTAGTATGAGTATGAACACTGAATAAAAAAAATCGATTTACAAAGCCATTACTGAAGCAGACTATTTACTGCACAGCATTGGCCATTGTGTATCGATTCGTGCTTAAAAGCGATTCGCAATATCTGTGAGTTTAGCACGAACGCTAGGAGGAAATCTAACAAAAATTACTATTATGAGCCTATTTTGTCTCACTCGCCTCCCTTCGCTGTTGCCATTTTCGCGGTCCTTTAAGATAGAATTAGCCCGCCATCTCCTTCTGGATCTGCCACGTAGTCCTTTCCTGTCAATTGGTTTTTACCGTGTGGTTATTATCGACCTTGCTTTTCCTACTTGCGGAAACGAACGGAAAGTCGAAGACTTAAAATTCAATACTTTTTCGCAAAAAATTAAGTCATACAAAGTTGTATTTTTGTTACAAGTCCGATTGAACGTTACGTTTACGTCACTCATTCGTGTTAGGGTCTCTTTTCATTTTGTGGCCTACATATTAATATAATAAATTCAGGAACTGTTGCATAAATAAGTCATGAACTGTGTCATCATACGTCATACTACGTACTTTACACTCCGATATACCATTGCCGTCGCTGTGGCAGAGACAAAAAAACAAAAGAATATGCGTAGATTGTTTTGTCATGATGAGAAGATGACTAACAAAAGGCAGATGTCAGTGAAAACTGCGGGAGAAGCAGGAGATGTCCAAAAGGTCATACACTGACCTTATTGGTGATGTTTTACAGAAAAGTTATTTCGCTTGACTAAATTGTAGTTTAAAAATGTCGCAAGAAACCGATTCAAAGAAATTACGCGAATTGACTGTCAGGCGAAGCTCAAAGGTCAAATTACCAAGTTTAAAAACTTTTTGGATAAATTATCGTTTTTGGACTCATTAACAAATGAGGAAATAGCTGAATTTAAGATTAAACTTGAGGTTCTTAGTACTCGCACCCGGATTCTAGTATGAACGAGGACGAAACGAAAGGAAATTATGTAAGGGTTGTAGCAGATGGTGTTCTGTTATCACTGCCTACCCCAACGAAAAAATTTAAAACTTTGTAATTGCAGTTTTGTTTGCAACTCAGATAAGAGTCATAAACTCGAATCCTAAACAAGTTAAAAACCCAAGCTTTTATAGTTCCCCATTACGGATTTAGAAATTAATAAAAAATGGATAAAAAAACTTGCCAGTGCCTTGCAACTTCAGCATTTCAGCCACGGCTGGCTATAGGCCTGTACGCCTCCCTTTTCTTCAGCCATAATTTCCGGTTATATACTTCCCTCATCCGACTATATTCTTTGAACTTACGAGTGACGTAAGCTAGCCATTAAATGTTATGACATTCATGTCATGAAAAGTTAGAACGTTTCACAATTAATTTGATTAATTAAGAAAAAAATTGATACAGCGCTGGTTAGAATTGGTTGTAGCCTAATCAATGTCTTGCCTTTGACATCGCCATAATTGCGGCGATGTGTCGGTTTATCTTGACGCGTAGTAATCTTCGCGGCTGAATTTATTAATTAGTGTTTATATTTGTACACGCGCTACGATATTACCACTGGTTTTAGCTCGTTTTTAACATAAACATAGTAATTAAGTTAATCAGCGGTCATTTACATGTTACACAAATACTCGACATACTTTCCATACGCATGATACCTATATATTCTAAAGTAAAAAGCTCGGCATTGCTAAAAGAGACTCACATCTGACCAAAAATACGGCGAAAAGGTAATCTTTATGCAGGTGGCGTATTTGTCGCGGGACAGGTTACTCGTGAATATGACCTCGCCTGACCTTTGACCTCAATTATAAAAAAAATCTTAGGAGGCACAGTATAATCAATTAAGTTAAGATCGCGATCTCAATTCCGTAGAAAGAACTTTTAAGCTATTTTTTACAATGACTTGAATGTTATATATGTATTAAAGCGCATTGCCCATTCATTATCTGTAAGCACGTAAAATACTGGTATTTATTCGCTCCATGTAAAATACTGGTATTCAGCTGCATTCGGTTAGACTGGAAGATGGAAGCCTACCCCAACATAGTTGGGAAAAGGCTAGGCAGGTGCTGACTTATATTATGCTGAGTTTTCGGATACATTTTATAATAGGTAAATACTGGTACTACAGGGATCGACAACATTTGTATGAATAAAAACCACACGTAAACTTAGAAATATAATAATTATTTATCGTGAACAGGGTCCAAGCTCAGGGCCCCAGAGAGAGGAACCCCCTAACAATACGAGCCGTGTCCAGGAGTACCGCTTTCTGAATCTAGCCCTTGATCCAGCTGCCTAACGAGAGCCTCCTCAGGTATTGGTCGAGGCTCTTGGCAAATATAACATGTTTACTTTTTTAAAGCCCATTGAAGCCGTCAAGCCACCAATAAAAGTTTTCTAAATATAAATTAATGTTTATCTCCATAAGCCAGTTCCTTATTTCATAACATCACTGCGGAGGTATGTCTCA
The DNA here is from genome assembly GCA_963576755.1 of Noctua janthina. Lineage (NCBI taxonomy): Eukaryota > Metazoa > Arthropoda > Insecta > Lepidoptera > Noctuidae > Noctua > Noctua janthina. Next base: position 11,700,323 of record OY755050.1, on the reverse strand, counting down.
ACAGTACCTATAGGCGCTTAGCCGCACGGTAGTCAGTCGGTCCGTATTAAATATTGAAACTCAGCCACAAGGGTCTCGAATCGACCCAGGTACAGAATGTTTTATATGGATGTGATATCTGACTTCCCAAAGACAGTTACTGCATTGTAGGGAGTCAGACTGTAAAAAATACATGTATAGTATTGTAGTAAAAAACTACAGGACTCTACAATGAACTTTGGAAATAGGGTCCAACGTAGCCTCTAATGCAGGGATTCCCAAACTATTTTGGGCAAGAGACCCCTTTTCCAAAATGAACTGATACCTGAGGCCCCCACAACCAAATTACTTTAAAAAATCCTATCTCTATTTTTTTTCCTATTAATACAAAATACTTACTAATTTAAAAACTTTGGGGTTGGTAATTAATAATCATTAATACAAATTACCTAAAAATACTTAAGCAGGTAATTATTGTTTGTAAAAAAAAAAACATTTAAATCACAACTTGAACAGTATCTTGAAACTTTTAAATAAGAATTTGTGTTAATTAATAGGGGTCTATTTTCAGACCTCGTCGACCCCCAAAATCAATTTACGTCTATGTCAATCCCTGGAAAACCGGTTTCAACCCCAAAGGATCGATATCGACCACTTTGGGAATCCCTGCTCTGTGACTCTCCCTATAACAGCGAAGACACATCGAAAGAACCGCGTGGCAGCTACTTACACAAATAAATAAATAAAGTAAAATAATCACAGGATTTAATAATATAAAACTGAAGCTTGATAAAAACTTATCATACTATAAAAGTAAATTTTATTTTTACCACAAACCTGAATAACAACAAATTATTTTGGCTGAGTCATATGTTGATGATGGAAGCTTGTGTTTACACCTATTTTCCGATATACTTGTAAATACCTCGATTGCCGTTAGATTAGCAATGATAACCATCTTTAAAACTTGTGTAGCAAATAACCAAGCCCAAAAAACAATAAAAAAACACGTACTTTTGAGGTATAAAATTATATATAATAGATAATTTTTGTAAGCGCATTTTATGATGATGATGCGTGAGAATCAGTTTGCCTTATAATAATATTAAAAGCCTTTGAGCTCCGACCAGCCGTAAAATTGTAGTTACAGAATATTTACTATTATATTTTAGGCTCGTAAAATTAAATAAACAATGTCGTTTAGATAGTATTAGTTAGTATATATTTTGGCTCGGCTGGGCTTGTTCCAATGTCCTATAGCAGCCTATTTGCATGTTTAATGAGGAATACCCGTATGATCCCTTGTTTTCGAGGGTGGGTTGAACAGAAATACGTGGGTACCTACTAATAAATAGAACATTATGTGATTGTAAAAGGTATAAAAAGAAACATATTTTCTTGGCATAGCGCTAGCGTTGAACAAGTCGAAGACCAAACTGATGTCAAACACCACCAAATACAAGATTCGAGTGAATGGTCAAGAATTGCAATATGTCCATGAATACATCTACTTGGGCCAGTTAGTCCCTTTCCAGTCCAGGCAAGACAAGGAAGTCATAAGACGAACCGAAAATGCCTGGAGGAGCTACTGGTCCATGAAAGAGCTTATGAAAGGGAATCTTTCTTTGCCACTCAAGCTAAAAATCATGGACATGTGCATTCTTCCCATTTTGACATATGGATCCCAGACTTAGTCATTGACTAACATTCAAAAGTCCAAGCTCAAGGTTTGCAACGTGCAATGGAGCACTGTACTGCACTCCAAAACACTAATTACTGACGTTGCTAAAAAGCCGCTAAGCTAAAGTGGGACTGGGCTGGTCATTTCTGCCGCATGCTCGACGAGCTGTGGGCCAAAATAACCACGATGTGCCCCGACACAGCCAGAAGGCGACGCAGTAGACCTCGCAGGAGATGGCGGGACGAGCTGGACAAAACCAACGACCAGTCCACATTGGCCCTGGATCGCTGAATTTGGAAGTCATGGGGAGAGGCCTTTGCCCAGCAGTGGGATGATACGGGCTAACAGTAACAGTAGCCCTAGCGTTTTCCACGTAAATATTACCGACTGCTTGAAAAATATGCATGCTGTAATTAGTTCTTCGATTATGTACATTTTTGTGGGAGAGGGGGAAGTCGGTGGTGGTCGGTCAAAAAATCAATTAAACCAACAAAGGTCACCGATTTCCGAAATCAGGGTTATTTTGCACTTATTTAGAAAGCGGTTGTAGTGTTTTTGGGATTAAATATGAATCTCGGACATATTTTATATTCTTTCACTCAAACTCAAAAATATTGATATACACATCGCAGACAAAAATGCAAAACCACATGATCGGATTTGAGCACTAAAGCTGTTATTAAGAAATAATGCATTCAATTGTGTGTGAGAAAAGGAACAGAAAAATAAATGTCTGTATTTATTATCTAACGTGGATGACAGTTTGTCAAGTGCCACCTCCCGCACAGATTGTCTTTGGAAAAATAAGCATTACTTTTCCTGCCCAACAACACACAGATTCACGACAACCAACATTGATATCCGGTACCAACTTGTCAGCGTGCCACAGCCGCGGCAACAACACAAAATAAAAAAACAGGGTTTTACATTTTGCATCGAAAACTGTGTGGAAAACAGGCTTTTACATTTTGCATCGGAATTTGACAACAGTTTGACAACAAAGAGTGAAACACACACTGTATCGGAAATTATCTTTTGTACACGTTGTAGAAGATCCGATTATGGTGTAGTACACACCCTATAAGAACTACACGTCAAATGCACAATCAAAGTTAAGAAATAGGTCATCACGATTAGTTTCATCTTGGGCCTTGTAAAAATACTTACACTGGCAGTTAGCTATGTAGCTTCTGTCCACAAAATTTAGTCCCACATTTTCCTAAGCGTCTACCTATGAACTACACTTCGGAGCAAACTTTCTACTATATTTATATACTCCAAGAGTAGTAAAATAATAGAAACCAAACGTGGTTTTGTTTAGAAATGCAGAATTCATAAACAAAAGACGGTGCTATTTGATCTCGATGTTTTGAATGAACTTTTGTATCAAGTGAAACCGGGACATCTGATGGTATGATTGGAGGGGTTCGTAGCAAGCGTGTAGCCGGGGGTCGAGGTCGAACTGCGGTTATAGCAATCACGTCTTGCGAGGGGAACTGCCATCTTCTCATTGAGACCCCCTCGCCTTGAAACAAATCACAGTGCGGGTGGGTAATAGTGTTTTGGTTTGTTTTGATATCGTTTATTTGACATTTAACCTTACAAGGCCCTGAAATTTTCCATCAAATCACAGTCCTTGGCAGATAAACCTAAAATGTAATATCGCCGTATAAACGTCATCATCATCATCACCTGCCTAGCCTTTTCCCAGCTATATTGGGGTCGGCTTCTAATCTAACCGAATGCAGCTGAATACCAGTTTTTTACATGGAGCGACTGCCTATCCGACCTCCACAACCCAGTATAAACGTTAAATGTCTGAAAATCTGCCCTTTTTTATCTTTTTTCAGGACTTTTGAAAACATACTAAACGTTTTTACCATGGAACCCTTTAGTGATCTTTGGGAAACTTTTAAAACAAAACCAATAAATAAAGAGATGTATGTATCGATGGTAAAAAGTGTCTTGAGAAATCTGATAGCTGTTGGCTGGTTAGTAGCGGTTCTACACTAAAATATGGAAATGACAGAATTTTTAAATCCATGTTTTATGTTGACTACTTTTGGTGGGGAAACTGCAAATATGAGAAAAGGTGTTAGCCAGTCAGCAAAGTGGTACTTAGCACAGCAAACAGATTGCACGGACACATTCAAGTATTGCGTTTATTTAACAACAATTATGTCGTCCATTTAATTTTAAACGATGATCACTGGATACGAAGATAAGGCGATGTCATGCGACTATAATAGCATAATACTGAATTACATGTTAACCCCAACAAAGCTATTCGATATTGTGTAGTGGCCATTTTGTCCGTAATGGGCCTCGATGGTTCGTGAGAGCTGCCCATTAAAATATAGAACGAATATTTTTTTGATACTGCACTGATAATAAATTGGAATATGTTGTCGTACTGCAGTTATCTGACCCTTTGTAGTTTACTAAAGGGACACAGAAAAATCGCAGAATTAGTCTTCTTCTTTCTCGTGTGTCAAAAGTTTATCGAAACAAAGGGTGTTATGTTATGGTGCAGTTTTCTCAACACATTTTGGTATCGGGGACAGCTGTCATATCAAACAACTTAATGTACCAAGCGGCGCCTAGTATCTTGCTACTTTGTTGAAAGTTTGATAATCAATCTACGACTGTTATACTCAACTCCTATTCGCCTCAAAATATTACAGTAGACTGAAAAATTAACTTTATAATTTCTGTCGACGATAAACCTAGAAGTAACCAGTCTTCTCCAAAATTGAAATCCCTAACATCGATAACAGCTTGAAATATATGCCTATCTGCATTCATAACATTAAACACGGTGTAAGAAATAAAACCATGGATTCAGTACATGATTCTAGGTCCACGAAAAATAAAAATATTTCGCCGCATCAAAATAATCTGCTATTTCATTATGTATCATTGATATTAATTCAATAGTTTTGTATAACATGCTCAGAGTGCTTGCAAACGCACACGAATCAAAATGCATTATATTTTATAACAAACTCCAATTTCAGCGATTATGTATAAAGAAAATGAGAAATAACGTGAAATGCGATATTTGTATGATGATGAGGAATGAGGATCACTAGCGTAGAGATCCTCATGTTATTTTGCAGTATTTTTTTCTTGTATCACATTGTTTGGGTTCGTGACATGGGCTCAGATTTTTGGTTGAAGTTAATAAAGAATTCCACTTATCAAGAAAACTCAGCTACCAATATAATGTACCAAATTCGAAACGTCACAGTGTGTGTTTCAGCTATGCTCTTTGAAGTAAGGGTCGACGATACAGAAACAGTTCGAAAAATGTGGCGTAAAAGATTCTGAGATTTATTTTCATGAGGAAAATAGGAAAGTGGATAAGTCATTTTGATTAAATGAAGGTCAGTATGTAAAGTTCTTAATTCATCATCATCAGATCAACCGAAAGACGCGGACGTCTATATCCTACGTCCAATAGTAGATTGCTGGATATAGGCCTCCCTCAAGTTCGCGCTACGACGATCTGGCATGTGCTTTTCCTGTGAAATCTCCAGTAGACTTCTCCAGGTCATCAGGACCTTGCGGAAGTTTTGATTTATTTCCTTAAAAACTATACCGTGTAGTTTTTGCAATTTCTCGGAGAAGTCGCAGAATTTTCTGGAAATGCTCCTAAAAGAAGCGTTGTCGTTATTTACACTGAAAAGGCATCATTAAAATATTTCGTTACACAGCGCATTGTTAAGTGGACAGCACTTCAACTCCTCACACATTGCATGAGTACAGTGGAAAAAGTTACTTGGTGTAATCTATGTTATCATCTATTTATTCACTACCTAATAATACGTTAAAAATAAAACAATAAATCCGCATGACGAGAACCTCGTGAAAACCGAGAAAGATAAGCAAATCAAGTATCTTGACTTGACACGGGAGGTTGTCGTCATGTGGGATGTGGACTCAGCGATCATTGTCCGATAGTCGTTTCAGCCAATGGCTTAATTGCCAAGAGCCTCGATCAATACCTGAGGAGGTTCTCGTTAGACAGCTGGATCAAGGGCTTGATTCAGAAATCGGTACTCCTGGACACGGCTCGCATTCTTAGGAGGTTTCTCTCTATGGAGCCCTGACCGCCGTAGCTCGGGGCCTGTTTCCAATACGGGGCAGCGGCGGGCTATTATTTTCTTAAATGTTTTTAGATTGTCTTATTAAGGGGAAGTTTAAAAATGTATAAAAAGTGTTTGAAAATAATGGTGAATACATGTTAATAAAATAACCTAAACAATCAGTTACTTGGTGTGCAGGCAAAAATACTAGTTTTCCAATTTTGATTAGTATACCTATTACCTTCTGAAGCTTATAAGAAAATTATAGATGTGATGTAAAATAAATGACTATTCAGCACACTCACAGTTCATAAAGGTTATCTGCCCGTAAACCAACTAGCTTGTTCGAGTGTATATAAAAGTACTTACCTATATCATATTTTGCTCTTAGTTAAACGAGTTACGTTAACTATGTCTGGTACATTCTGTGTGACCACAGTGACTGTGTATTTTTTTCATTACAACTGAGCTAGCAATACGAAATTCTGCATACAATCTTATTTAGTAACTGATTATCGTAGCCATTTTATTACCAGATTAGCAATGTTCATACCGAAATATCTTTATTTTTTTTGTATGTAATTTTTAGTTGCTATGATAAAGTTTTTAGCCATGGGGTGTCATGTCAAACTTTAGTTTTTGATGATCTATAATTCGTATTGATATACTTAAGTAGCATCGAAATCCAGGTAAACATTAAGTATGTACTTACCTGACAGCAATTACGTAGTCAATGATTAATGTGTTAATCATTAATGTTAATTGCTCTCATTCCCATATTCCTGTAGGTAGGTATGCAAATGAGCATGAATATTACAAATCGTAATAGTTGATGCTTCAGAATACGTAAACTATGCTCAAAGAGAAACTACTAAACGTAAACACTTATTGAAATTCAACTAAACTCATAACAAAGTTTCATAAAGTTTTCAACTGAACTCCATTACCTGTCCGTAACGACCCAATTCAATTCAAATTAATGTACCTTGAGCGGGAAGACCTAACTATGGGTGGGATTCCGCATTGGGCGACGCTCCCTCGCGGCATAGGCTTTGAATGAATTGGTGACAGTATGTCATGCAGTACTAACAATGTATCGGCAAGAGCGGGCCGTTCCATTATCGCACTTATGGTTCGCGTGATAAGAGCTAGGATAGTCAGCCTCGTGTGCACATTTGTACGCAGCGGAGTACTCCCACCACGGCGCACGCGCGGGGAGATGCGCGCGCATATATTCACCAACGCTTCGCCGGAACACCAGTCAATCCTTAGATCGCTAAGCGTAGCGATCGAATCAGTTGAGCGTACCGATACATCGCACTCGACAACACAACGCTCGTTTACGCGCGCTACACCGCGATCGCGTCAAGGAATTCGAATTAAGGTATTGTAACTAACGTATTTATTATTGAGATTTAGGGTCTTAGGATTTCTTTTTGGAATATTCGGAGTGCGTTCGGAGTGGTGTATGTTGCATGAGGCGAGTGGTATCGTGCTCTTGCCGGTTGTGGAAACTCCCCGGTGCCAGCACGTGCCCGCGCAGTGCACGCGCCTCGACCACCTCCGGCTGCAATGCGAATTACATCAACTCCGACTAAAACATTTGTAGTTGATACCAAATGCGCTCGCGGTCTACCTGCTTTGCGAACTTTTACTCAGCGAAATTATTGAAACAAATCAAGCTCAGTCGAACTATCCCAAACTTTATATAACATGTTACGATTACAACACGTAACTACTCTTATAATTACATTTACAAAAAGTAACTCGTAAATCACACGAGTTTTATGTCAGAAGAAGTTTTGTAAGCAACTCGTTTGGGTTCATTTTTGTTTAAGAGAAAACTGGCCCTCTGTAACTGATAGGACCGCTGAAACCTGCACAAAGTTAAAGAACAGGAATTATACAAAGACTTGTAAGTCTTAACTTATAAAATTTCGTAAACGCGAACAGTTTGAACTATAGCATTTTGATTCTAAAGTGCAGATCAGATGTCGTAAAAATATTTTGGCTACAAGTTTTAATAATTCTACATCGAATTAATATTAACAGCGTAGTATATGTTGTTTCGTATTTATGGTAATTTAACGAATAACGATGTAAACAATGAGTAGGCGAGCTCTCGCAGTGCAACACAGCTCTCAGCTAGTTACTGAGAACAACGGTGCACATACCAAACTATGTACCGCATGTCAAATTTCTATGTACTTAGTAATATTTTTAAATACAGTCCTTATATTTCTACGTTTGTATATGAACTTCAAAGCAGTACTGGATATTCATAAACGTTATTCAACGTTTATAAATTTAACAATGGCCCTCGACCGGAGTGTGAAATAAAAACATGAGTGTGTCAGTTGTTGATAAGAAGTTGAAATACTCGTAATAATCGATAGAGGCAGGGTCACTGTATTAGTACTAGATAAAGTGCTTACCTACCAACAACACCATAAAACGTCACTACGGGAACTTGAGTACCTACCATCATACTATGCCAAAAGTAGATTAAAGTAATGTGTTGGCACACACGGCCCTGCTAACACTATCAGCGACATAGGCGTGATGTTGTCTGTAAAAATAGATACCTACTTATCGTTATTGGCATGTGTTGAAACATTACAAGCAATTCGTTAGGTTCGTGGAGTACAAAACTAGTAAGTGTTCATCACGGACTTGTGCAACTACTGAGTAGTTACACATCCAATGCAATAGCTTATTAATTAAACTTCAGATATTTTTGTATTCTGAATAGCTGCAGCAACCTAAAAAAAATCTGAAAACGGGTTTGTTGCTGTCTAAAATTATAAATTGAATTTTTCGACCTGTAAACGACTGAACTTTAAAAAGAAAATCCCTTTAGAATTCACAAATTCTTTATTCAAGATTTTATCGCAAATGTTGGTAAACGAAAGTTTCTTATCCACAAATCAAAAACTCAGGTAAACTTATTATCAATGAAAAGATCTGTTCTAAAGTTTATTTTCCTGGTCCAAAGTGGCGGGACTAGAGAGCGTCGGGAAGCTATCCCTCAATGTCACACAAACGTTTTTCTCTAAGCCCATACAGTTGGGAATTTAGGATTTCGAGAGAAGTAAAATGGTTAAAAAAAAAGTGTACCTACATGTACCGGATGCGGCACGCTGCGTGTTTCAGTATGTTCAGTGCGGGTGTGAGGTCAGTCACACTCACAAGTAGCGCATCGTATGAGCGACCGCTTCAGGGAACTCCCGTGCAATAAATACCTACAAAGAAAACAAATGAATCATTCCTGCGTCCGTCTTTTTACCGCCGAGTAAATAAACCAATTTATTTTTGGGCCCCAGCACCTTCAATCGATCGTTTTAGGTCTATTCTCAGATCGCTTCTTCCTCGTGATGTAGTTCATCCGAGTGTACACCTAACTCCGAAATTATTTGAATAACTGCAACATAAATATTTATGAAGTCTACAGAGTTTCTTGTGTTTCGTATTCTATCCGAAACTTATCGTTAATATTTCCATGTACGTAGGTACCTAGTGTATTGTAGTCCCTTCGGCTGGGCAAACTGTGTCAAGGGCTTTTACATAAATGCCATGCACGATATTGCGAGTAATATCCCATACAAAACTGTTCGTTTGAACTCTCGAAGGGATTTCAAAACTCGTACGGGCGTCGGAATCGTTAGGCCAATACAAGTACCTATCTATTTATTACGAGTTTGAAAGTAAATGTCTAACAAAACACAAAAAAAAAAAACAATAAAGTTCAGACAAAATTTAATAAATCGTAGATCCAGATATCAATCAACTTTTAGACATAAATAACACATTAATAACAATTATAATAATCGTAGATTGATTGGTGGATCGAGTGGTAATCGCATGGTCGATTTATTAAATTATGTCTGAAAGTTAATGTTTTTTACCACCATGTAAGTACCAACTAGGCTTCTAAATGTGGTATTTTATATTTTAAATAGTCTAGATCGTGGTTCAAAACTTCGCTATTATAATCTATTAGATACTTTTTCGATTATAATCTATAATTTTAGCCTTTTTTTTTCGGATTGGAAATCATCAAATGACCCCCCCACTCTGGGCGGAGCGGAAGGGAGTGTCAGACTTGTACTGACTAAAACCCATCCATGTTCCTTCTTTGCCCTTTGTGTTCCAGGGCCACGGTATCTCTTTCGAACAGTCCCGCAGCCCTGGCATAATTTTATGCTTGAAGTAAAACACAATTCTTCTAACTTCTGATTGTACAAATAAATTATTTCTACAGTTTCATAAGGCGCTGTAACAAAAAAACACGTGCATAGCAATAATAATAATAGTCATGAATAACCGCACCGTACTGCATTGAGATGTTAATTCGTTTAACTGTCTACAAATATAATTAATTATTTATCTGATTAAATGGAAAATACCCAAATACATATTTAACTACATAATGCATATGTTCTCATTGTTGTTGCTTCTAAACCAATTAACAAATGACATTTAATGAAATATTTACTGATGTGTCGAACGAAACAATATTCGGTCTTTATTATAACGATTTGTTTGAAGAACTTGTCTAGTCCCACGGTAGGTCTCCCTTATCACGTGTGAATTAGTTTTAATTTATTAGGTCACTAAATATTTAATTGTGATTGCTAATCACTTTGACATTTTTATGTTAGCATCTACAAAAGGATTATACCTATAGCGTTCTTAAAGCTGATGAGCACACTGAAATATGAAAACATGAGTTACTGGATTCAGAAAAATCCTGTTTGTTAAAATATCAAGCTCCTTGTTTAAAAACAACGGTACTTAGCAGCAAGTCACTTTAAAAACTCGAAAAGATAAATGCTTAACTGTCCGACCTAATTACAATTCCGCGTATAAAGTTGCTTGTAGAGGCAGCCTGGTAGTACCGTGTAGGTATGTACAAAAAGCACCATTTTAAATGCAAGGTAATTGCCACAGTCACTTATTAGCCACTACATTTCCGGAAACATTTGCGTCGTTCTTAATAACAGCCTCGACTTTAGAATTAATATTTTTAATAAGCAGCTCCGCATCCGTGGATGAGAATCTTGTGACAAAAAAAAAAACGATAAAAAGACAAAAAATTGTGCAATCTGAGACTTTGGTGTGGTAATTGTTATCGTTCAAACTAACACTTGTTTTGACTGTTATCAATATCAACTCGCCTTGTTGATGCCTTGACCCAAAAACGAACGCGATTACTATTAGTTATTGTTACTAATCTAGTTTCCTTCGTACAGATAATCAGGTCATTATTTATGGTACGATACGACAAAGTTCACAAGAAAATGTTTGTGCTCGATCGATCTCATCTGATTTTCAATTATGTAGAATGCATTGCAATTTGACGGCCCACATATTATTTACCTACGTTTTGTGTTTGTGATCATGTATAATATTGAAAATGTACCACATCATGTAATATTATGAATCTCAATGATATACTGTTTGTTACGGTAACAGACAGTTATAACCGTTTGCTATTTATATTGACTAAACTAAACTAGTCCAAGGGCTGAAGCAAACATTTCTGTTTAAAAAAAATCTAAAATAAACCGTTATTTCGTACTGAATTTTAAGAACGCTCGTATTTACACTTCCAATCATAGTATTTTGCTTTCTTATCGTAATTATTGCAGATATTGTTCTTAGTTCTAATAATATTACAGATTAACTTAATTGGTGATTAAAGTCCAAAGATAACGGTATTTATAGTAATGCCATAATAGACAATGGAACACTATTTCAAATCCGAGCAGCAAAACTTTAAATATTAAGGGATAATTACTTCCTTAGAAGATTTAGTTAATTTAAAGTTTTGTCAAACTCATAAATATTAATAAGATTAACCGTATATCGTGACAACATAATAATTATTATGCAATAAAGCATCGAACCGTAAACTGGTGAGGTTCGACTCCGGCGTAATATCGGTAGGTCAAGACCGTTTGCGTGTCTCGCAAAAACACTTGATAGTTCCAGTTTTATTAATGACGAAACGCGTAAGTCGGTTCGTGTTATTTCGCGACCTATATATAACACGATAATGACATACTGACAATTACTTGAGAAAAGTACGTAAGTACGTACGACTTATTCGCGCATTACTTATCAGCTCTGCGCTAGTTTTCCACTGCAATTTCTGAAAGAAGGCTATTTCAATTTGTACAAGGACTATTGTAATTATCGCACCTCTGAGAGTTGTCGTTTTTAGCGTCTTTCCTTGTTCGTGTATGTACCTGCTTATAAAGGTGATTCAGCGAGGACAGCCACAAAGTGCATGTAATTTAGATGGTCTTTCATCCAAGAGTGCCGTGATCATGTTCAATGACGATATTAGATATAGTTTTCCACCGAGCAGCTGCCTTAACATTTAATAATAAACTCAGGAATCATACGGGAATTACAGCAAAGTGCAGTATCATGTTCTTGAGAACCGAACACAATGGTATTTGAACTGCATAGATATCAATGACCGAATTAATCTTGATCTTTACAAGCCGCGTTTATCTCCAATACTCTAAATAAGTGCGTAGCTACGGCTACGAAATTTTCTTTGTTAGCAACGACTTTGGAGATTTCGGCATGAGTCATTGTTTGAAGATGTTTAAAGATACACAGCATTTTTTTTTCAGCGGTACCTAACAAAAGATAAAACTGACAAATAAAGGGCAGTTTATAAATATATTCCCCGAGAAAATCTCAAGAGTATCATGTATTATAGGTATATAAATATAATTATATATTCCGTAGACATCAATATTCCGGGTACTACGGACACCAGCATAGATATTTTTGTACTGCATCGATGCCGCCGCCGCCGTGCGCCGCGCCGCACCGGCCTGTTCATTCACGCGTTAATTTTTGATACACGTAAAGTAAATATAAACGCGTTCTAAATTCTAAAGACGCATCCACGCGTCCCGTCGGGTCATGAGCAATGTGAACATCAGCTGAGCACACCGCAGCCAGCGGTCAAACATTCGCACGCGGCGTGAAACAGTCATCGCCCTCCTTTAATGACAAGGCCAAGGACTTGAGAACTGTGTGATAAATACTAAACAAAACACACAGCTGTACAACACAACACACTGAGTAATGAGTTAATGTACTCAAGTCTAACGCATAAAGTCTTTGTGGTCCCATCGTTACCGGGTACTCTCGCATGAGCATCACATAGATGTCAACGTGACTGACGAGCCGACAGAGAAGAACAATACTAGTGAAGTGCCACTAATCAGTCAAACGTCACGATACAGCTCGTGAGCCATTGTGATGCAGCCACGGGCAGCATATTAACGACAAATCACACACTACACTTTAATCATTATTATTTTTTTTTTTTGTGTTTATTTTCAATAATATTTGTACGCCTTCACGGCAAAACATAGCGCCCATTTAATTAACCTAAGACCTTTATGTAATACCTATGTTTTACAAATAAATATTCTGATTCTGATTCTGATCATTCTCCCTAACAGCTATGCATTCGTTTCCACAATGAAAAATTGCGTCTCTTCACTTATCAACACATCGGCATAATACAAATGAGCCATTACATTAACCCACATAGATATATGTAGTTAGAGACATGTAAAATGTCAACACTTGATAACGAGAGTGTACGTAACGCTTTCACACGAAAACATCGATGTATTGTAATTACAATTGAAAACAGGTATGTGCAGTGATCAATGTTTTATAAATAGTACCGTGGCCCGTGACACGACTATGATTTCGTGAGTGTGTGCATTTCCTTTATGACGTTTTTGTTAGATCGTGCGACTTTACCGGTTTTACAACAGCCACATGATTTCGATAATTTTGCTATGTCATTGAGTGTACAATAAGTACTTCATGATTGTCCTGTTCTTTCAAGAATCACGATCGTGTTAAGGAACAATACAAGTTTTACATACTTATGAGCTATTTCTATTATTATCTCGAGTTGGCATGTTACTAATGCTATTGAATTACTATCGCGCCATTATTGACACTGTCATATCACCTATATCTACTTACATGCCTATTAATTGTTTCACGAAAATGGTTCTGATCTTAGTACTCGTGCGCAATACGCGCAATATGTACAAAAGATTCACACTAGTAATATCATTTGCATAGTCAGTTTTCACCTATAATTAGTGTACAATTGTCGTAGAGGTGAAAAAAGAAAATTAACAGAAGTGCCCATAAACATTTTCATGGTCAGACAGGGTGTAAAGTCAAAGTGTGTAAACCATAATAATCAGCACTCCAACTAATGTAGGTAGAGGTTAATCAGAAACGAATGACGGCAAACTTTAGGCCTGCGGTGAACATCAAACAAATTCATGCTAATGGCTATTATGTTTATCGACCGGATTGCTTAACCTCGAGTTCTATCTATGGATTACAAAAAGGGCCGAAATGTTTACCTACTTACCAATGGAAAACGTTGTGACTGGGATTATTTGCGTGTTTTACTTTTTCGTTGGCTGTTTTGTTTCATTTATTTATGCATATTATAAATTAAAGTTGCTTTACCTCCTGCCCGTCTGTCATGTGTGACCGCGTAGTTCATAAACAGCTCAACGGATTTGGATGAGGTCTTCCGTTACTCGCGGATAATACATACTTCATGCAAAACATGAACATTTATTCATTATGTCGTAAAATCCGTGCGATTTAAAAAGTCACTCGTAATGATAATATCGTTAGGAGGTTCCTCTCTCTAGAGCCCTGACCACCGGTAGCTCGGACCCTGTTCCTGATGCCGGTGGGCTACTATTTTTTATATTTTGAAAAGTTTTTAAAACAAAATATTAATAGGTATTTAAAAATGTAAATTATACACCGTGACTTTTTAGTCGTCTTACAATGGCAGCCCACTTCATGTATCCAATGAATACTAAACATTCATAAAAAAAATACAATATTATTTAGTATTAAGACGCATGACGTAGTTAAAACACTCTGTTGCGAACGATGATCTACTGGACTCGAGTGCTGGGTAGGTATTGTTCTCCCGTTTGACACGTAAACATCATTAACAGGATGTTTCATAATTTTATTCTATTTTTTTATCATTATTTTTCTTTGTACCTATTATGGAAGATAAAAAAAAATCGCGCCTAGAGTTATTTTATGCCGGGTACATTGAGTGGACGACCTAAAAAGTCACGGTGTATGTAAAGAAAATAAATAAAGGAATATAATATTAAACTGTTTTTGTTATTCATCAACAAAATACCTACTCGGAATAGTAATGCGCATAGCAATAACGTCGACCGTGGAAGAAGCCAGCAGGTAATAAGAAATTTTCCGAACTAGCGGGAATTTTCCTAGATCAACTACATTTGCCAATAGTTGCGGCTGCTGATTCCCAGTTTATTTGCTTACATATGTACGTACAAATGACGCGATGTGTTATAAAGGGAGCGTAGCTTGCATTTAGAATCGGTAGTTGTTGTGTCAAAAGATTGATCGTTTAGGGAAATGCCTACAATACGTTTTCCTAATGATGGGATTAAATTAATTTTGTAGCTGTTTTGGTGAAATAACACATTAGACATTTGCACAGAAATTCTATATTTTTTTTAAACGAACTCAGTAAAAATGTTAGCAGAAAATTATTAATTAAAATTGTTAGCAGGAATGGCTGCCATATATGCAGCAAATTATTTCTTTGTATATGTATAAAGAAATAATTATATTATATAATATATACGGGTCTCAATATTCCATTGTCAAAATCATGTACACGGCTCATAAAGGAGGCCCTCACTTTACGTAATACAGCACAGAAAACAACTACTCTGTTCTCCGCAAACATGCCGGACACACTACACCTCCACGGTAGTCCAAATATACACCTAAATGCATTGTTATATTGCACACGTAAGGTGTTATGCGCGTTGTGTGTGCTTGTACACAGGTGGCCAGTGTAAAGCGACCGACGGTACGCATTGAATAGAGTGACTAATTTGATTGGTACATTTAGCGAAACGCCGCGCAAGCATGTTACTTTTCGCTGCCAACATTCTCCTCTTTCTTTTATAGCAAGTCCCCATCATCTCGCAGTTCATCCGTTACGATATGACCGAAATATTTAAAACTCTTAACAACTTTTAGTTTGGTGTTACATAATGACATATCAGGCGTAGGTAATGGACTGTTATCGTATCTAAATACCATCAATTCCGTTTTCTTAACATTTTATTTGAGACCATGCTTACTAGCGTACACTTCACAGGTGTTCAGTAGCTTTCGTAACGCCTTGACAGAGGGTCTGTGCAGAACGATATCGTCGAGATTATTTATAAAGACATTATCAATAGGACAGCCGACACCTGCTCTGCTCAGCTCCTCTATCAAGTCGTTAAGATAATTATAAATTAAATATTGTAGGAGATTAATGCCAGCCTTTTGTGTAGATGTCAATTTGTGAGTAAACTCGTGCGACGGATAGACACTCACACAATATTGCGTGAGACGTCGAGTGGCAGGCAAACATACGCGTCAGAGCCGTTTGGGCAAGGCGCCAATCGATTTCGTGAAATTACTACATTACGTATATGTCAAGGGTCTGTTTATTTTATTGACGCACAGGTAAATGTTGCCCACGAAACAAAACGATTCTAGTTACGATCTTGACAACATGCATTCATTTTTCCTAGTCATAGTTTCCATTTGTTCTATAATCAAAGAATATAATTTTAATTGCATAAGAATTCTGTTTCAGTAATAAATAACAAACCGGTTTAAAAAAAAAATTGACTATCATTTTAAAATGACTTAAATAAGAACAAAGTTGCGAAAGTAAAATAAATTTTTTAGCTGCATTCGGTTAGACTAGAAGCCGACCCCAACATAATTGGGAAAGGCTAGGCAGCTGATGAAAATTGCGGAAGGAAACTGCTTCCGGAATGATGACAATAAAAAATTATCATTCATGCGATTATCATATATTTAAATCTTTTGGCATTATGTTCATAAAAAGATAAATACCTTGAATACATGTTTCTTTTATGATTAGTCGGGCATTAATTTACACATTCTCTCAAAATGTCAAGGAAAATATATGCATCTAAATATCAAACAATCAAACATAAGCCGGTACTTTTCGACTGTAGGTGAATCGTTGTTGATAAACGTCCAAAGCAAAGTTTGTTTGATTGGAAACCAATTTCACTGTCAACGCATTATTATTTCCTGTTGAACTACCGAAAGTGACTTATTTACATTTATTTTTTCCTCCTATAACATAAGGATATTATTTACACTATCTGTCATATTTATTTTTTGCTGAGCGTTAAATTATTATTACATTCAGAGAGCTAATGTTATTTTTTCTTTGTTACAGAGTTATACGTTTTTATAAGCCGGCAAGATGGCTGACGCTCACGGAAAAATAGAAGGTAAGCAATTGACAAAGTTATAATAACCCACTTATATATTTGTATTTTGGTTCATAAGCCATTACGGATATAAACTTACTTCTAAATATACAATTTTCTTTCGATCAGGTAAGTCATAAACCATTAAGTACATCACTACGTCCTTAAATTAGGCATTCGCTGCCAAAACCGTTGTGAATTTTTAACTAGCACTTGTAGTAGGTACCGGTAGCTAGTTAGCTTGGTTTCTGGCACTGGACTGAAACTTTAATAACTCTACACGAGTCAAAGTACCTTCTGTAGACCATGCGGAATTTGCGGCTTTTCCCGCGTAAATTATTTTTTTGAAAAGCCTTATTCTGTTGTATAAGCTATACCCCTGTATAGTTTCGTCAAAATCCGTTCAGTAGATTTTGCGTGAAAGAGTAACAAACATCCATCCATCCTACAAACTTCACGTTTATAATATTATAATAGTGGTAAAATTTCATTATTTACTTACTGGACTTGAAAAATGAAATTTCTGCTTCAAAATCTGGTTTTTGTAGTTGATTTTGCTAAACGAATAATTTCCTTTTTGCATGATTTCGTAAATCCATGTTATTTTGTTACTAAAATTCTATAGATTATATTAGTTTCATCAGTGTCACCTTACTTTACCGAATTATGTGCCACAAACTCACAATCCAGGTTTTTTTTCGTTTAGTAAATAGATTTCAGTCATGTTCTGTGACTGTCTATTCGTTAAGGTTTTGTGGCAAGGTTTGCCGTAATTGCTTAATTCCAAGGTTATGTTTCAAAGGGAATTACAAAGTTTCTAGTCTCAGTTTCAATACCGGTATAATTCCTCACGGCAGCGCGTAAGCCCACACCTTGCGATCTCGTCAAAGAAATAAGTTATCTTTAGTTTATAATATTTACTTCACCTACGTTCATTACGTATTTTTTCCTTGCTCGTAGCTAAGGTAAGCTAAGGACTCGATAAAATTGATTGACCATTTGCAGTTTGTTGGATTTAGTAGACAGTGCTATAGTTCTTTCCAAGTTATCCTCTAGTTTAAGACTAGTCATTGACTTGTAATGTTGTCAATATTGAGAATGAACCCTCATAATCTTTCCAATTAACCTTTAACGACCGGCAGTGCCGGTATAAGCTTGCGTTATAATTAAATTACAATGAAGGCGATAAAAAACTGTCGTCGTATCTTGCAGTAGATTGTTGTTAGAGCCATCCAGTTTTAAACTCTGGCTATAAAATAATTAAATTCATTTTCAATTAACAGACAACCCGAAGATAATGTCGGGCCCGGTGCTCGTCAACTCACCCAATGCGGTGCTGTCTAAAACCCTGCTGGGAAGGTACAATGACCTCCCAATTCCCGCAGACAAGATTCTGGCAACATACATCTGGATCGATGGAACTGGCGAGCATATGAGATGCAAGGATCGCACCTTGAACTTCATTCCGAAGCAGCCTAAAGGTAAGTGTTCTAAAACTATGTAAACTAAAGTGTTCATCCAAATCGTCCCGCCCCAGTTTTTGAAGGAAATGCTATCCATTTTTTCATAAGTTAAAAAAATTGGCTGCGTTGAAATTTGACCTAGAAAGTTGAAATTTTGTAAAGAGCTCTGAAAAATGGCAATTTTTTTAAAAACCCACCGGATATGAAATAAAGAGGATTACTAGCGAACTCTCTGGTAAAGTGCCACCGAAAATATTCATCATGCGAATACATATTTAAATGCCTTTTGCTGTTTCAAATCCTACGACTGAAAACTCGGTCACGGTTTAATTCATAAAGGCTTGTAAACATGAGTGACTGAAACATGACACAACCATTGAACGCAGTGTATTTTAGTACATCCTCATTAAGGAGGTAATTAGCAGAGTTTACGTATTTAATTCAGCCTTCAGTGAGAGGAGCTGAGCTGATATGTAAACAAGATGCTTTATAAAACAAAATATTTTGTAGGCTCGCAGTTATCGAGTTCATTTATAATGATACCGTGTACCTACACTTCTTTATTTCTATTGTTAGATTTTTTACCAAAAAAGTAAGCATAACTACAATTTTTTTTTTTTTTTATAAAGTTATTCACATGATATCACATCCAGTATATTACGTGAATATCAACAGTATGAGCATCGCTCTTCTAGGAGTAAGGACTTTTTGATGAAAACTTAAAAGGTTTCAAAGCAATATTGTCCACAAGCAGTCGTAGAAATGTTACGATAGATGTCATTCAGTATTCTTAGTTCATTGGAAAGTTGTTGTTCACAGTCAATTAAGTGTACTTATTGATACAGTCTATACATATTATAATAAAATCGTACCGAAGTCAAAACTATACTTTGATTATAACTTACACAATAACACTAGGTAGACGCGCTTTCGTCCCTTAGGCTAAGCAGCCCAAGTACACAGGTGGAGTATATTGCCTCAAATTCAAACGTTATTTTTTGTAATTATTCCATGAATTCACATTTTCACTGTACTTTACGTGATGCCAAAAGTACATCATGTGAGCGAAGCTGTGGGGTAAGCTGGTTTTATAATAAATCGGCTGTGGAAATTTCAAATGTCGCGAGAAACATTGGGAGACTGATCGTGCTGCTGGGTTTCAGCAACGCGCGCAGTGGCTCTTATGTCATTTTGTATTTCCGCTGTCAGAATATCGCATTCCACAGTATACGTTGACATCACCTAGGTATTCAAGCAGCTATATCACGGAAACACATTCATAATAATAATTAGCTTCGTTGGTCTAGACTCTTAGAGTGGACGCAAGCGCGGCTGCTGAGCATGAGGTCCTGGATTCGATTTTCAGGTCTGGCAAACTTTTATTGGGTTTTACTATCAGGCATTTCCCAGTAGTAGCCACGGAATCTGGATTAGTGCCTGGTTGATGATTGATGGGACTTAAACGTAACTGGCCAAACTTGCAGGGTGTACTTTTAGGTACAACTCTGGCTAACCCTTCGCAGATTATAGGGGTGATGTTATATCATGTTAATTTTCATTACAGATCTACCGATCTGGAACTTCGATGGCAGCTCTACCGGACAGTCGGACGGGCACAACTCGGATACGTTCCTGTGCCCCCGTGCCATTTACAGGGACCCCTTCAGACGTGGCAACCACATCCTCGTCATGTGTGACACGTACAAATACAACATGGAGCCTACAGGTGCGTTCAGATTTAATAATGTTTACAAACAGACTTGTTGACATTAGTTTCCCTATCATGTAGATAACAATATATAAAAGTCTCCTCACTCCAGAAAGACGGTCTTTTTTGGGAAATTACAACTGTTGTCATCAAAATTAGCCTTCTGTCTTTATTCTTTTCCTATCTTGTCTTTCCGTAGACCAAGTAGCGATACATTAGTCATCGTGGGGTCACAATCGTAATTACGCGTTTATGGTAATTGTTTGACAGCACGACCTGCGCATCGATTTGGAAACTTCAGATTACATTAACGTATGCCATCGTGAACATTAAAGGTCTCTTGTATGATTGGCATTCATTTATTTAGTAAGCAAGGCACAACGACATATTTACAAAAATTACAGATTATCCACAGATTAGTAACTATGTACTTACAAAACGTGTTTATTTATTTCTTGTGTGACATTTAAGGCATCCGATTAGAACTTAATCAAAAGAAACAGAACATTCTGCTACCAGATACCACCTTCTAACACCAAAAAAACTTGCTCTCATTTAAATTGGTTAATAATTTTGCTTTCATTCCACAGAGACTAACCACCGCATCAAGTGTGCCGAGGCCGCGGATAAGAGCACGGATGAGGAGCCATGGTTCGGCATTGAGCAGGAGTATATCCTGTTGGACGCTGACCTGAGGCCCTTCGGTTGGCCCCCAGGCGGTTTCCCGCCACCACAGGGCCCCTACTACTGCGGCGTTGGAGCCAACAAGGTGTTCGCCAGGGATCTGGTCGAGGCACACTACAGGTAACTACTAGAAAATGCTCAGTGATAAAGGCCGAATTGCCTGACCTACAGTCGTAGGTTCGATTCCAGCCAAGCACTTTATTTTGTGTAGTTTAACAAGAAAACATCGTGAGGAAATCGGCATGAGCTGGACCCAATAATTAAAGATGTGTTGATGTGGCATCCACCAACCTGCACTGTGCCCGCGTAGTGGACTTGCCTCAGTCCCTCTCATAGAGAAGAGGATTGTGATTATGTTATAGAAAATATTTTATGCTATTCCAAAGATATGACATTCACGTCGTAAACGTCGCCTCTTAATTTTAATGGACTTATTTTCTTAGAAAAGCAATAAGCAACTAATGTATTTACGTTTTATTTACAGATGTTGCCTATTCGCTGGCGTTCCTATTTCTGGCACCAATGCCGAGGTCATGCCCTCTCAGTGGGAGTTCCAAGTCGGTCCCTCCGTCGGAGTGACCGCAGGCGACGACCTCTGGGTCGCCCGCTACATACTGAACAGGCTCGCTGAAGAGTACGGAGTCATCGTCACCTTTGATCCCAAACCAGTCCAGGACTGGAACGGCTCTGGTGCACACACCAACTTCTCTACCAAAAAGATGCGTGAAGACAACGGTATTATGTAAGTGTCACTGCCTTGTTTGAATGTTACAGGGAAGAGTCGGTTATATCGTATCAGTTTTTAGTTCGACTCGGATAATGTTATTAATGAAGAGACTTAAATACAAAAAGTCCAGTATTTTGGTTATATTAAACAGTAAAATAAGTTTTTTACGTTTATAACTAAATATTAGTCAGCGAAGGTCTGCCACAGCAAAAATATTTTGCTTTTGCCAGTAAACAAATACTTATAGATTATTTTCTAGAACATTGAGAAACGCCAACTCTCCCCTAATTATAACTTAAAATGGCGGTCGGTTTATATGAGACAGGTCCTTAAATGGTAAACCTGTCAATTATGAGAAATCGATTGCAGCATTCAATAAGTCGGCCATATTTCCATTTAAGAAATACAGGATGTTTTTATTGCTGGGTTTAATTTTGGCAATTATCTTACCCGCAGCTGTCTGTTGACTATCTATAACTTTTTAATTAACGCCTGCTTTTCGTAACAAGTGAGTCATCCATTGTTTTACTGGCACACGTTGCCACACATTTCGTGTTTCATCGCACGGTGGTTACTACACCACTTCATTTACCTGTCTAAATATTTTTGTAAATCATTAACGTCTGTATTAACGACAATGTTTTCGTAATTGCAGTGAAATCGAGAAGGCGATTGACAAGCTGTCTAAGGTTCACATGAAACACATCAAGGTGTACGATCCTCGCGGAGGAAAGGACAACGAGAGACGTTTGACCGGTCTCCATGAAACAGCTAGTATTAATGACTTCAGCGCCGGTGAGTGCACTCATCTAATGCTACTTTATAAGCTGAGTAGGTACTTAGGAGTGTATTCGGCATGACAATTTATGTTTGTTTTGTTAACAGGAGTCGCTAACCGTGGCAGCAGCATCAGGATACCGCGGACGGTTGCCGAGGACAAGAAAGGATACTTGGAGGATCGTCGACCGGCGTCCAACTGCGACCCGTACGCTGTGATAGACGCTCTGATGCGCACGTGCATACTCAACGAATAACAGAGGCGCCCCCACCCCACCCCCCGCCAGGTCACTCCTGCGCCACGTGTCAGTTAGCGACCGCGTCATCACTCAATCCGTCTATTTCGTTCGTGCCTGGTTGTCAACGCAAGCTGCATGTACCTGCAACAAATGTGCATTAAACCCTCTTCCATTTTAGTGATATACATATATACCACAATAACACCAAGTAAAACTTTTTGAATAGACGTTTACCTAATCAAGTAATAATTATATTCACTAGCGACGGTTAACCGAATAATATACGGCCTATAGGTATTCAATAGAATAGATTATTCAATTTACAATAGCTATTTAATAATACAGACAACTAATAAATGATAATAATTAAACCGACACGTGATAGAGGTAGTGCGTTTAAAAGGACCATATAAGATATTAATATATTTAATAAGTAGGTAAATATTTCTACGAATATTATGTGATATTTAAAAATTGTATTTTGATGTTAAATAGTTTAATTGTATACAAATAACCACATATCATTATTTTTAACAAATTCATTTAATGCATAGTTGCAAATTAGTTTAAACGAATAACCTGAATGAGAACACATGAATTGGTTGACATATTATATAGTAACAAGAGATTTTTTTAAATGATGTCCGGGATAATAATGTTTTCATGTTTAAGAATCT
The DNA here is from genome assembly GCA_963576755.1 of Noctua janthina. Classification (NCBI taxonomy): domain Eukaryota; kingdom Metazoa; phylum Arthropoda; class Insecta; order Lepidoptera; family Noctuidae; genus Noctua; species Noctua janthina. The sequence goes on along the minus strand of OY755050.1, from coordinate 11,676,910 downwards.
ACCAGTATATTAATGTTAAAGGTAGTTAAATCATGCAAAATTACATTTGCATTAATATTTTAGAGTATAATGTAATGGGAAACCGCAGGAGCCTTGCAAAGTTCAAGCACTTATGAAGTATGTCTAAAAGTGAACACCATGTACACTCGTGTAGAGCACAAAATATTATATTCCTATCGTCTGAATAAATTATTTATGCTATTATATGTAAAAGATGTTTAAAATTGTTTTGCATGCATCAGAAATTATATATGTATGAATTAACAAATTGTAAGTGTATAAGAAATGTTGTTATAAAATACGAGATATTATGAAAAATAAAGATACTTTGTTGTACTAATAATGCTTTAATGTGATTGTTGTCCAATGTCCATATTTATTCGACACCATAAACACACACTAAACTTAGCTTAGGTAGTAGGTACTGTTCCGTTACCATAACGAAACGTAATTAAGAATCGAGTCTCACCTACTTCTGTGCACATTGAGTTTCGAAACGCCCCCGGAGGTTATCATACGCGTACTGATCAAAATCTAGAATGACAGCACTGGATTGTCTGTGGTCACCCTGACTGGTCGATTTTCAAATTAAATAAAAGTACCGAGTGCGCAACCATTTGAACCACCGAATCAGAAATCGCATCTCTTTTATCACTTCGTGTCCTACCTTCGACCAACGCGCACTTCGAGTGAACTTTGTCTAATTTATCACCTATGCCGTGGGTGACATTGGGTATAATAATTGTTATTAATTGAACAGGAATGTTGTTTACCCTTCGTATTATCGCCATGTGGTGATGGGGTTTTAGATCTAGTATAAAAGGTAGTACGGGTTGACGTTAGATGAGATTGCCGAGGAGTTGCAGGTTGGGGAAGACCCAGGCGATATTATTTTATTATTTCCCGGATGATGTGTGATGACTGGTGATGAAAGTGAAGATGGAAATGGTACATTCCATCCATTCCATGGCAAAGCCTCCATCCAACACGAAATCCTACTTGTGATGTTCCGGTGCAGATGAGAGTGACTACTGAGATGAGAAGTGCGGGAAATGTAAATATACAGTCACAAATCGATTGTTATATATACATACCTACAACGGATATTGTCACCAACTCGTAAAGTGTGCAGAATTGGTACAGTCACGAGCATACACTAATGTACAATTTAAAACCAATTTTCTTGTGAAATAATGATTGTAACTTCCTGAAAAGAAAAAGATTTTATAATAGAATGGTTTACAATATGATAAAATCGTATAAACAAAATTTGAGCAGAAGTTTAAGAGGAAATCGCATATAATATTTTTATTTTGCGTAATTTCAGGTGCTTATGCTCGTGACTATACAATAAATAGTAAGTGTATTCTTTTTTTACATAAATAAATACTAAACAGATATAATTAAAAACCGATGTCTTATTTCTACAGAATGTACAGGACTGCCGCGTGAGTTAGTCAGGGTTTTACTTTATAGTGTCACCTGCAGGTGGTCATATGAAAAAATGTGGGTAGTTCGATTTTTTAAATATTTTTTTTTGAGTTCTTCATGCTATTCAAACGATTTTCACAAAAAAGATAGTGATATTTTTTGATAATACGATAGTCATGGGAATTGAAGAGTAGGTACACAATTAGAATATTTAGGTCGCCGAAAGTGAAACACGCGTTACTCACATTTGTTCACTTTGATCGTGAGAGGACTTTCGATGTCAAACAAAACAGTCCTTTTAAATGATTTTGACCATAAATTGTATTTTTATTGATCAGAATGTAGATCTTCGACAGTCGTTAAGTAGTCAGTGGCCCGAAAGTCTGACAACGCGTCTTACCAAGGGGTATCGTATTACTCACTACTAACTGGGTTGTGCAGGTCAGATAGGCAGTCGCTCCATGTAAAATACTGGTATTCAACTGCGTTCGGTTGGACTAGCTGGGCAGATGATGAAAATATAAGTATTCCCAAGGGCATCCCCTATTTATATTCTAAGAATGATTTTTTTATTAACAACTCGATGACTACATTGCTATCTTCTCGTACATCGATTATACACCGTGTCTTTTTAGTCGTCTTACTACGGCAACCCAATTCATGTATCCAATGAATACTAAACATTCATAAAAATAAAATAGGTATTTATGATATTTTAATAATTTAAAAATAAAAATATTATGACGCATGACGTAGTTTAAACACCCTGTTGCGAGCGATGATCTACTGGACTCGAGTGCTGGGTAGGTAATGTTCTCCCATTTGACACGTAAACATCAATAACAGGATGTTTCATAATTTTTATTATTTTCTTTGTAGGTACTTACCTATTATGGACGACAAAAAAAAAAAATCGCGCCTCGAGCTATTTTATGTCGGGTACATTGAGTGGACGACCTTTGTAAGACGACTAAAAAGTCAAGGTGTATTGTGCCATTGATACTACGTTATAACAATGAGACTACAGCAATTAGGTAGGAGTTAAACTAAGAATCAAGGTTTCGAGAATTATTTACCCTCCTATTCTATAAAATAATCCTACTAGAACAGAGAAATTGTGTTGTGTTCGGGGTGTCGGTAAATAGAGTTTCACCTTCTTCAAAAGCATTTGAAAATAGCATTCCCTAGAGGAACACTTATCCACAGTAAAATATTATAGCTTTATTAAAGAACTAGCTTCGGCCCGCGACATTGTCCGCGTTGATGAAACATATATTATAAGGCAGTCAGCAGTAATAGTGTATTTCTGCATTGGTGAAAGATTTTTTTAAATCGGATGAGTAGTTTCGGACTTTACGTCCTACATACAAACTTCCATACTTTACCTCTTTATAATATTAGTGTAGATGGCTTTTGACCGATTGAGATGAGATTAAGAGCTAGACGTCTTTTTTACAGAAGAATTATTGACCTATAGTAGCCGCCAAAATATAGCGTTGCTAAGAAAATCTAACCGCTGCTTTTAAGAAATAAGGCACTTCAGCTCCAAGCTCTTCCAGCAAAAACTTAAAATTGCCATGACAACTGCTGACTTTATTTTAAAGTGCAAAATTGTTACTGATTTATCATCATCTACCTAGCCTTTTTCAAACAATTTTGAGTTCGGCGTCCAGTCTAACCGGATGCAATTAAATACCGGTAGGAACTACTTTACATGGAGCGACTGGTAGGACTGATTATCAGATTTTCGAGTTTCTGAATGTCAAAGAACTACAAACACATTTTACTAAGTATTATGTATATTAATATTAATCCCAAACAACCTACCACCTATTTTTGTCACACTACGGACACTACCATCTGCCTTACCTCTGTGGGACCCAGAAGTAAAATGATTCACTTTTGTAAAATTTAGTAAAGGACGGTTTCGTTTTTTATTAAGACAGCTAAGCATTTTAAACTTATTTATTTAAAAAAATCAACAGTATTAGAAAAAAATTGCAACCGACCAAAGGTTCGGTGTCGGTTTCGGCAGATGTAAATTTATATTTTGCAACGCCATCTACATACCGAATGCGGAAATAATAATCCGTCGCGCATCGTAACGTAGTCTTATGTAGGGAACAGCGTAGTTCTCATACGGCAACATAGATGTGGTCTGTGCAGCCAGTGTTGCTAGCGCCGCCAAAGGCAATTAAATAGGGCGCTGTTGGTATTGGTCATGGTGGTAAACATTATTGTATAATTGTTAGACTGGAAGCCGACTCTAATATAGTCGAGAAAAGATAATTTTATTTATTTATTTAAACTTCATGTACAATAGTGATACTACATAGGCGGACTTAATGCCACAAGGCATTCTCTACCAGCCAACCTTTGTGTTAAATAAGAAAACATTGTGATAGGACTTCTTGATTTATAATGATACTAATGCTTATATACAAATAAAATAAACTAATACATATTTTAACAAATACCAAAATTAAAAACGAGAAACCTAATAAGAATTACCATGACTCGACTGAAAGAGAGCTATTTATTCTGACTTAAATAGTGGTTAATAGTGGTTAATTATCTGTGAAAGTAGAATTGAAAAGACAAGACGGGGGCTTTAGTTCCTTTTCTGAGCACTCGCATAAATCTTGTAACTACTAACCTTTTGTTAGTCTGTACTATCCCACTGCTGGGCAAAGGCATCCCCAACTCCTTAAGTCCAAAATATTTCAGTGGAGTATGGTTATTTTCTGTTTTAGCTGGACTCTTTCTTAAAGGGTTACCTACAATCGCATTCGATCACGAAAAGTGGAAGGAGGGCGGGGCGACCTTTGCCCAGCAATGGGGCAATATTATAGGCTTACAATAATAATGGTTACTTTCTCGCTTGAATGACATTACTACTTTTGCTAGGATGGCGCTGTAGCTAAATATTAGTGAAACTAATTTATCTATCGAAATTGTATTGAATAAAATCGGGTGCTCCTGTGTCAAGTCATACGGCCGTTGGTTTATCGTATAGACGTTTAGCAACTCGCTGACATAGGGCAGCTAGTTGCTAAATTGATATGAAAACAAGACAGGCCGTTCTAAAAAATATTAATTCAAAAGATCACTGAATAGTTAATGATGATTCTGCTGTTATAGGCCGGAGCACCATTCGTCATTTCAGTAAATAAATGAGGTCAAATGAGTTTTCAATGAGCATATTTCAACTTTTCTAGTTTTGTTTCATTCATCATCTCCTGTTGCAGTATTACTATGTCCTTGAGTAATCTTTTGACATCTACATGCTCAAAAATTACAGGAGAAATTTCATACAGACTTCTCGCCACAAAAACAGGGACTTCCTCTGTATCTAACTCTTTCATTAATCCCACTATATCTTCTAAGTCATGTTGCAATTTTCCTTTTAATTTTTTGCTTGATAGTCCTTGGTGCGATTCCCCCAAAAATTGTGCGCGAACATTTGTGATTGTGCCGCACATTTGTTCGCGCGAACACTGAGCACTGAGCTACGTAGCTGCAGATCCGTTTCCATCGGCAAAGCTGTGCGTAACTTTGTACCCGTGGGAATCGCACCATAATAGATTCAAGTAGGAGATTTTTGGCCGTAACAATGTTCTCTTCTGAGAATAAACTATTACATATCCGGATTAAGTTCACTGCGTCCATAAAGTCCATCATATTTAGGATGAACGATGACAGAACTAATAATTTATCGTGTATTTTATTATTGACAGTGTATATAAAATACGGGTATTCAGCTGCATCCGGTCAGACTGGGAGCCGACCCCAACATTGTTGGGGAAACGCTAGGCAGGTTAAGTTGATGACAGTTCATTTATCACTATATTGCAACTGATACATTTTACGACATTTGACGCGAGACTGACACATTAATATGTGAAGCCAAGCACTGGACCATCATGAGTTCATTATTCGTTTTCCATTTTTATACTTTCCAAGATTATCTTACACATAATAACTGAAATTGCCGATCTGCCTTGATCAAGGCGTGGAGATTAATTCTGTATGAGAAGAGGCCTTTGCCCTGCAGTGGGACAATTAAAAAAATGGTAAAAGTGTCATTCTGTGACATGTGTGAAATGATTTATGTCACTCAAAATCAAGTCAAAATTGTTGTTTTCCATTATAATTTATTTGTAGGTAAATCAAATAAGATAGGTTTTTTGTTTCTTTTGTTAAATACTTCGTCATGTTAGATTCTCCTTGAGGTATAAAATGTTTTTGGTTTTAACAAAAATTTAAATCAATGCATGTAATCTAACATAAAATTCTTTCCGAAAAGCCACAGGTTGCCAAACAAAGGATATCTCAGGGCATTTTACTACAAGTTGTGGTTCGTGGCTGACCTAAAACCATAATAATGCTGTCATCTTGTGTTGTTGTTGACCATCGACGGGGTTAGTTCCTAATTTCCTATCGTAAACAGTTATCGCCAGTTATGTTTGAGTCCCATATAATAGGAGGTAAGTCTATAGTTTCAACCAAGTACAAGTCCAAACTCCGAGATGCTGCTGCTTTGAATTTTTTTTCTAACTTTCTTCTTTTACTTTCGGTAACGTACAAACGCTTGTCACTGAACACATAACATAACACAGCCTGTTTAAATTTTAGTTTGACTTAGGTACTTTGCATAAAAAAATACTGGAGGGCGAGAACCTAACATTATATATCAGGTAATCAGTTTATAATACTGAACAGAGTAGCTTGTTAACAGATGACTTTATAGTGCCAGAAAACAATGCTCGACGGCATTTAAGTGATAATCCAGTTGACAAGTACTACGACCTCCCACTGCCCGCCGACAAGATTCTGGCAACGTATATCTGGGTCGATGGCAGTGGCGAGAGTTTACGTTTCAAAGAAAAGATTTTGGACTACATTCCTAAAAAGCCTAAAGGTAACTTCATGTTATATTCCTAGTTGCTGCAACTATGGGTAGTTACAAGTTATTTTATGGAGGGTTTGAAACACCTAGGTACATGGATCACTGTTAATAAGTTAGTAGCTACTGTTAGTAGTGAAAACGAAAGATGACTGTTAGTAGAGAAAACTGCCGTTAATGATTTTGACCGACTTTGCGAAAAAGTCGCTTCTTTTCGTAGCCGCCATCATTGATTTTGTGCCCTAGATTAAAATCCTCCATGAAAATGACACTAATGACGACAAAATCACTAATTTGTGTAGCCGCCATTTTTGATTTTAATTTCGACCCCATATTCATTTAGAGCGCCTTCGATAAACATGAAAATGAGTCCCATGACGAAAAATTTGCGTAGCATCTTATAATTTGCGTAGCATCTTATAATTTGCGTAGCATCTTATAATTTGCGTAGCATCTTATAATTTAACTCTGACTTAATTTTTATTTCGAGGGCTCATGATAACTATAAAAATGTCACCAACGATTAAATTAATTCATAATTTTGGATTTATGTACGCTGCATCTGGTTAGACTGAAACCCGAACCCTACCTACTTTGAAAAAAGGTTAGGCTAAGCTAGATAATGATGATTTTAAACGATCTTGATATTTTGCAGATAATTTAACACTCCTGGTGGAGGATTTTAATAAAAAGTTATTGGACGAGATGGAATCGAAAATGAAATATACTAAGTCTGAAAAATATTTACCTCCATACGACTATAATCCTAGAAATCTAGAAAATATGTATACAACGGAATGCAGAATACGGACTAAGAGGAATATGAACGCTTTTGATGAAAACCTAAAAGGTTTCAAAGTATTGTCTTCGTTTAATCCTACCTGTTAATCTATGTAAAACCAACAACATAAGTCGATCTAAAGCCTTAATAGCAGGCTATTTATTTATTATATTAAACTGGCTATTGTTCGCGACGATCGTCCGCGTGAAATTATTATAAAAATACTATTTTCCCCGTTTTTGCAAAAAAAATCATTGATGCTCCGCTCCTTATAGTCGTAGCGTGATGTTATAGCCTTCCTCGATAAATCTGCTATCCAACACTAAAATATTTTTTCAATTCGAACCAGTAGTTCCTGAGATTAGCGCGTTCAACCAAACAAGCTCTTCAGTTATCTTCTCGTCGATCCGGTGTGTACGCGTGTTGTACGTTGCCAGGTCAGGTCATCGGTATAGGCAGCCGGATCCCTTCCGGAGATTCTTCACACCCGTTGGCATGCCGTAACCTCGACCACTACCATAGTCGAGGGTAGACGGGCTGCCGGGGACTAGGGGCTATTTCTGTGGTGCGCTTATCATAAGAAGCCCCCCCCCCCCTTCTTATATATTCGGTTGCTATAATCGCCACGCTTGGCAGGCGGGTTGACGATTGCAGTACGGTTGTTATAAAAGCACAGAGAACGCTGCTGCCCATTTTCTGATAATTCCCTTACTCTCCTCTTATAACACCCACGGTAAGATATGGGATGGTGCTATTCTTTGCGTCCGACACCATACAGTACTATTAAAAAAACTACACGGCCATTAATAGCCGATTAAAAATTTTCATGTGGGTTCAGATTGATATGTACTGAATACGTGGTTACCGTTTTCGAGTTCCTTCCACCCCGTATAAGTATAAAATGATGATTATTCGATAATTAAGTCTGATAAAATCTTGGATCTTGAGAGCTTCCATGACATGCGCGTATTTTTAACGATGCAAAGTTCGGTTTCAAACCCGTACTGCCTACGGAAACCGGCAATCTTTTGTCTTAAGCATACTGTCCGGTACTAAACGGACAGGAAGCCTCCAGTTTATAGACGGTTCCTTGAATTAAGGCTTTCGATTTGGTGTCTTATGAATATCTCTGGGCGAAACTGAGGTTCACTTCACTCCCCGTGTAGCTCTAAGTTTTGGATTACTGATATAGCAATCAAGTCAGAAAAGTGAGTTGCTAGTAAATAAATTTAGCATTTTGATAGTGCTTACAATCCTATGTCTAATCATGACTAATTTTTCTAACAGACCTCCCAATTTTGTCCTTCGATGGCTTCGCGACTCAACAGGCGAAATTAAACAATGCTGATCTGTTTTTGTGTCCGCGCGCCATATACAGGGACCCTTTCCGATACGGCAACCATCTCCTCGTTATGTGTGACACATACGACCAGAACATGAAACCCACAGGCATGTATAAACAATTACCTACCTATTATTCTACCTGCTTTATTATACCAATAGATTTGTTATAAAATAAAAAGTAACTTCGTTATTTTTAGTTAATAAAGTGAAAAACCTCATGGCGTTTGTTGCATTGTTCTCTTTTTTTGTAGTAAGTAGATTATGCACCGCGTAACCGCTAGAAAGGAGGTGACTGCGCAGGTAACGCGTACCTAACAGAAGTAACATAGAAGTGTAGTAGAAGAAGAGATATTGCGCCTACACCAAAATGAATGGGATAATGATGATGAGAAGATACGCACTGTTCTCTGGTTTCTAGAACTCAACTCGCTCGCACCGCTTAGGAGTTAACTCTGTCGTCTCGCTGCGCTCGGGAGCCCTAGGATTCCCGCTTCGTTCGGGAGCCCTAGGATTCTCGCTTCGTTCGGGAGCTCTAGGATTCCCGCTTCGTTCGGGAGCCCTAGGATTCCCGCTTCGTTCGGGAGCCCTAGGATTCCCGCTTCGTTCGGGAGCCCTAGGATTCCCGCTTCGTTCGGGAGCCCTAGGATTCCCGCTTCGTTCGGGAGCCCTAGGATTCCCGCCTCGTTCGGGATTCAAAATAGCGCCCGTAACATAAGACACTGCTTTATCCCCTCGGTGCATAATCTACTAAATACTCAACCTGACTACGTAACTATTCATCACTTAAAATAAAGTTTTAAAACGGCTTTTCATTTTGCCTTTTATAACATTTGGAAAAAAATTACAGGATTTAAATAGGTAGGTAAGCATAGGGACCCATCACAAAGTCGTCCACCAAGCGTACTGTACCTACAGATATCTAAGTAATCCGTGATGGGTTTCTGGGACCGGACGCGTGAAGCCAATCCCTATATGTATATGATAACAATCATGCAAATCTGTTTCAAGCCAGCACCTTAGTTAATTGGTTTTTACCGCAAAGAGTTGACCCTCATATTGCAACAGATAAAAGAACAGTCATGTTCGCTCTCAACACTTTTCTATAGCTACGCGCGATACCGCAACATGATTGGCCTTTAAATAATATCATCAGTAACCATGAGTTAATTTGTAACAGCTTTGTCCATTAGAAAATTCACAACATCCTTAATAACGGGGACGCATAATGTTACGTCTCAACGCCTAGAGCACTGGTTTATACACAGATATTGTCTACACGCGGCCCGGACGGCCTACCAGAGGTCCGGTATGGCGCGAGGCATGGACAACCGAGACCCCGAGCGGCTTTAACTCTATCCGCACATCTCCAGGGGCCCAAGTCTGCTTTTTTTATGAATTCGTCATTCCAACACGATCCCATTGTCATTTTGCTAAACGTTCGTAATCTGCTAAATTCATAATGGTCGATCATTGGTCGGTCAATGGTCACGTAATAGAATTGTATTTTAATGACATTGTCGTATTGCCATTATTATAAAACCCGTTAGTAGAAATGATTTTCGAAAAATTACTACTAAACAACATTTATTAATGCCAGATTTCATCTAGGTATATATATTTTTACATATTATTTATTATTTATCAGAATACCATTCTATGCCTTTCTTTCATTGTAGTGGTTGACCATTGGAAAGTCATAATGACGCCATTATATTAGTAGATTACAAAACTTATCAAAATCAACAATTATGAAATCAATGATAGACCATTCTGACACAATTGTAATAGCAGACTTGAGGCCCAGGTCTTTTCGTAGGTAGTTATTCCCGGAAGACCTTTGAGAACAATTGCAGTACTTACATGTTTTATTTATCACCTAACAGCAACCAACTATCGTGTAAAGTGCGCAGAAGCTTACAAGAAGTGCAAGGAGGACGAGCCGTGGTTCGGTATTGAGCAAGAATATTTTTTTCTGACCCCTCCTGATGGGGAACCCTTAGGCTGGCCCAATTACGGTTACCCCAAGAGAGCAGATCATTACTACTGCGGTGTGGGTGCTGATAGGATAACCGCCAGGGACATTGTTAGCGCACACACCAGGTAGGTCGATACTTGAGGTTGTTACCTAATCTGTCTATAACACCATCACTCTCGTGCCCTTATCCCAATTCATTTAGGGTCGGCGCAGCATGTCTTATTCTTCCATACTTTTCTATTATTCGTCATCTCATAATCCTTCAAACAGTCCATCCATCGTTTCTTTGGTTTTCCACTACTCTTATAACCATCCACATTCATACTCAAAACTTTCCTCTCGACATTCCTTTGCATCACCTGCCCATACCACTACAACCGATTACTACACAACTTTTCAGTCACCGGTTTTAATAAATAAAATAATAAATGCGTTTAAATCTTCCCCTTAACTTTAAGGGGAATACGGGAGTTGCATATTGTTCCCATGACCAGCCGCCATTTCATCCATCCCGTGTTAATTCGATAATCACTACGATCTATTTCGCCGTCGCTTTGCACGAGCGTACCGAGATAATATAAAGGGTGTAAATAGAGCCTTAACATAAACGAAAGGCACTTGTTCTCCTCGTCATTGCGATCATTTTTTTGTTCTAGACCATACCTGGGAACCTTCTAGTTACCTACCCTCGTACTTTTCAATCCATTCATCAGCACAATGCTATGAGTGCTTTCCATTGAGTCCTACCGTAAAACGTGATTTTTCACACCAAAAAAAAAAGTCGTTTGTCAGCAATAATTTTTGCGTAAAGTTACTTAGTTTGATGTACCTACAGAATGCTTGGTTGACGGATATGTGAAGGGTCTGTTTATACCCGGTATGACTAATCTCTCTCTAACGTGATAAAAAAATGTAGTAGCGAATAATTAACCGCTTCTATAATAGGTACTTAGTCACTAAGAGATCTTTCTAGCCTACCGTACTTCCCATTAACATGACAAGCTGAACATCACCGAGCATGAGCTTTGTACCTACTATCTATAATACCTAGAGGTACAATAACTAATTACAGATGTTGTCTATTTGCTGGAATTCCACTTTCCGGCACGAATGCCGAGATTGGACCGAGCCAATGGGAGTACCAAGTTGGTCCATCTGTTGGGGTGAATGCTGCTGACGACCTCTGGATCGCGCGCTATATCTGCGAATGGCTTGCCGAGGAGTACGGAGTCTTCGTTTCTTTGGATCCTAAACCGTTTGAGACCTGGGATGGTTCTGGTGCACATACCAACTTTTCTACCAAACAGATGCGTGGGGAGAACGGTATTGAGTAAGTGTTGTAGTTTATTCGACTAAGTGGGTAATAACGTAGGTAAGTAATATCAAAATGTAACCTTCAAATATAGCCAAACCCTTTCTAGTCTTTCTTCAATGAAGTTCAGAATACGGATATGCTGTTTTACATTTTTTTTTTATTACCTATACTCGATGCGTAAAACATGGAAATCAATTGCTGAATGCCAATTTTCAACTCTCAAAGAAACAGTATAAACCTAAGAGAAGTGTGGGTTACGCATGCGTTGCGATTTGCAACGCCGCCGCCGCCCGGAGCGGCACCGTGACACCGCGCAGTTGTTTATGTGACATAAGGCAGAGAACAAGCTTGCTTGTTTTTTTCGGTTAGGTAGGTACTTACTGTAAGGATTTATCTTATATATGTTACGGCTAAAAGCCGAAGTGCGGCTACACCTAGTTCTAGTTGGCTAAACCTAGGTGCGGTTAGGTTAGAACTGTGACCAAAAACGCGCGAGCAGAGAGCGCAGCTAGCGGTGCCGCGGCAGCGGTCGGCGAGCGCTACATCCAAATTAGTTGCATGTTCTAACCGAAGATAAGTAGGATACTACATCTAAGTTTAACCGGCCGCACATAGGTCTAGCCGGCTAAAACTAGGTGTACCTCGGATATTAGCCGGATGACTTAGGTTCAGAGAATCGAGATAATTGCGGCGATCAATTGACTGCTGTAGGCTAGGCTGTTGATTAAGCCTTTTGTTTATTACCTAACTATTAAGATTCGGTGTTACCAAATTATTCTAAGTACCTAAGTATTGCAGGGAAATCGAGAGAGCAATTCTCAAATTGAGAAAGGTTCACGATAAGCACATCAAGGTTTACGATCCTCATGGAGGAAGGGACAACCTGAGACGTCTGACAGGTACCCATCAAACAGAATATATAGAAAACTTCAGTGCTGGTAAGTCATTACTTATAGGTACATAAGTAGGTAGGTATCTAGGCACAGACGCCAGCACATCAAGCTACTAAAATCTGTCAAAAATCTTTAATAGATTTTTAACTTTATCGCTAGGAGTTAGGTTGAAGGATGATTGGGAAAATTTTACAGTTTCGGATAGCTTTATGTGCCTAGATACCTACCTATTTATAACCTCACCTGATTCTTAGATCGTCATCATATTTTTGCCCTTGTCCCATATTACTTGGGATCGGCGCAACACGTTTTTTTTCAGTCATTCTCCCGTGTTAACCGCCACGCAATCATTTACACCTTTTTCTTTTTCTCGTATCATTCGTTCCAAAATCCGTCACTCCCTTGGTCTTCCATCCATCATCACTCTTTTAGTCACATGCGATTCGTCTCTCCTCATTACATAATATGTCCATACCAAGACAGTGGATTCCCTTTCAACTTTTCCGTAACTGGCGCAACTTTCAAACTTCGTCTTAAACACTAATTTCTTACTTTATCCATTCCTGTCACTACCACACATCCACCTCAACATTTTCATCTCCGCTATATGCAATCTTTTTGACGTGAATACGTCTTTAAAATTGCTTCCATAGTGGGAGCCATGTAAAAAAAAAACGAAAAAAAAATGATAACTAAGTCGGGGGATACAGTTTGGTGTTGCAGCTTCACATCTATCATCTCTATCCTAAATTCAATAATACCATTGGATAGCTAAAGGATCAAAGAATTCATTACGCCAGGTGAGGACTGTGACGCTTGGCGCGGGGTGGAGGTGGCCTCTTCATTTCCTTCAACACATTCTTGATTTCTGTCGACCACCACCATGTATCCCTATATGTGGTGCCCCTTCCTTTCGTCTGTCCTAAAATATATGTTGCTGCACTCGCAATTTCGCTCGCTTTTGTTCCCCTTCCATTTCGTTTCTTGCAAACACGCCACATTTATTCGTCTTCTTTTAAATATATCCGCTAATTTTCTGACCACAATTTATAAAAACATTAAAAATCTATTTATTAGGAATCGCAGGCCGTTTCTGCAGTATCAGGATACCGCGCATAGTCTCCGAAAACAGGAAAGGATACATAGAGGACCGTAGACCAGCCTCCAACTGCGACCCGTACCGAGCGATAGACGCCCTGATGCGAACGTGCATACTCAATGAATAAGTGGCGACTTTCTGCCAAGCCACTTCCTCGCCAAGACTTGCTTAGTCTCTAGTTACCATAGTAAGCGGCGGTTTACTCGGAGGCGCCGTCCTACACTATATTTTACAGTAAAATGTTGAGATCACTTGTCAATAATCCAATGTTCGAAGATTAACATTTATTTGCCAGACACAACACAACTCACTTTATTCATGAACTCTCATTTAGTTTACACTCAACCTTAGGTGATACTTTTTTTCTTTCTTTGTTACTATTAGGCTACACCTGTATATCTAAGTGACCAGTACTTTACTCTTTAATTCCACAAGCCACCAATACGTTACAATTAAAACCTTAGACTATGTTTATAGTTAAAATACAAATAATAAACACGCAACTACATTTTTATTTATTTATTTGATAACATCAAAAATCTCTAAAACGACAAATCAATATACATAATAGGTTTTCTAGGATGAATGCATGATCAACATGGTCCTGTCAAAACGATACAATTCACAATCTCAATAATTCAGTAAAGACAAAAAAAATCCAATCAAATTTGCAAAACGTATGCATGATTCGAATAGAATGAAGTTTAAATGTTACGTTAATTGAACGATAATTGAACCTCACCAGTTTACAATTTGTTGCCTAGCAATCAACATTATAAGCAGATTTTGCATGACCTAACTGATTTATTGAGATTGCGTGTTGCATAAATAGTAAACATAATGAACAACAAAACGGTAGTCACAATAAAATCGTATGACATAGAATTTACTCAAGAGTGTCAAGTAAATATTTAAGTAACCTAATAAAAACAGATCAACAAGGAACCCAAATCAGAAAAAAAATACTAGGAGACAATCATGTGTGAACATCACAAAGTTAATATTTAATAAGTTCGCCCTAACAACTCGGCTTCGGATCGGAATCGGTTCAACTCAAGCCGTTCAGTATTCTTTCATCATCGTAATAAACCAGTGACTGTCAACCGGCAGTGGGCTTACACCGAGCGGTCTTGATGTCGCCCGCCGATGTTTCATACGGCGTGTGGGAGTGATGGTGTCTTGCTCGCTCTCAACGAGGCGTCACCCAGCCGTCACCGCATCGACACCTCGAAGGTTGGGAGATGTTGGAAGAGGGTTGGCTGCGTTTTCACTTTTTGTTCTGAGCAAATGTTCGCAATGTGTTTTCAAGCTTCATCAACAAGATATAGTTAGTGACAAGACAATTTGTATAGCCAAGCTTTGTTTGCTCGCTTTACTTCCTGCGTACGGGTGACGACTGCGTACGGGTGACGACTGCGTGACGGCGATAAGATGAGGCGATGCTGATCCAGAGCCGAGATGAGGTGTACAGCGATCTTAACACATTAAACACCTATTGATCGGTTTAGATACAATACCGACTTGTACACATAAAGATTAACATGTAATACTATTTCTTTAAATATTAAAACACCGATGGTTAGGTCCGGACTCCACCAATGCGGAGATGAGATGTGCTGTAAAGCACCAAGAGAATTTCGTCCAAGCAACACTTCTCGTCTTCGTTTAGCTCTCCTAAGCAACTCTCATCTCCACTGCGCACATCTTCGCTTTGGTGGACTCCAGGCCTTAAAATGCTAAAGATTGATTTGAAAAAACGTGTAAGATAAAATCTATTCATTAAAATCTGATTTTGCTAACAAAGTGCTGTTTGCATATACAGGCCGACTAGTTTCGCAATACAATTCCATGTTTCATTTTACGTATACTGTTCCTGTATATATAGTCCATACCTTCAAACAGCATAGTGCAATGAGACCCTAATGTGTCTCGTGACAATAATAATATCTTAACAATTGAATATAAATCTATTATAAAACTGGCCTTGCGAAAACTAAACACACACGGTCATGATTCGTCGAATCCAAAGTCAATACCAAAAGACAATGAATGTCAGAGCTAAGCAGAACAGCCTCTCAAACTACATACCATAACTAGGCGACGCTATTACAAGCCCGCACTCGTCGCCTCATCCCTCATTGAGAACTGTGTTTGCAGCAAAACCAAGCGAGCGTGTGTGTGTTCCTGATGCACTTGACAATCAATCCATGAGATAGACACCGAGAATTATTGAATATTGCAAAGTAACCGATTCTATTACAATATCGATGAAGCTACATACACAGCTAGATATACAGAGCATTAACTCTGTATATTAAAACAATTAGTACACGAAAATGACGCAAAAAAAGTACATCGATACGGTCGGCGATTACATGATACCAACAACACACTGCTCCCTCTGTCATTCACTCGACTCGCCAATTTTCTGGTGAGACGAAACTGTTCAGCTGATTTTCCGCGGGCATCATCTCTCCTAATATTCGAATTTATATACATTTTCAGTCAACGGATTACATAGCGATTCGAGTTCCACTTTAAACGTTTTTTTTTTTCAATTTCTTTATTATTGGTAGATATTTGTTTTTTTTATTAAACACTGATCTGGTTTCTTTTTATTTTTTATTATTTAATGTCTTAATTCTACTTTTAGGTCGATGCCGTTTTTTTTTCGTGTACTAAACTCATATGTTATTTTTCAATACACTTTCTCGAAAACCGATTCTTATCGCACTACGATTAGGTTCAACATGCAATGTATTTCATACCTGTGGATTTTTATATTTTTCGGCACACGTGCGGAAATAAAAATTGCTCCAAATGGGTTCAATGACTATAGTTGTAGTAGATTGCTTTTTTTTTAATCTCTGCAATGAGATATGCGTCTTTATGGCTTAAATATTTTTTTAGTATTTAAATTGTAGATGTGTGTGTTGTTTGTGTATTTTAATTGAAAATTGTTGATTGTATTTGTTGTTGTTATTGTGTAGTGTTGTTGTATTGTGCTTATAACAGTGATTTAAATTTTGTTTATGAATATAATATCGTAGATAAACATGATTATTTAAAACAAATATTTACTTTTATGAACAAATTAACATTTATTTGTGTTCTAAATTCCAAAATATTGGAATATTCTATTTTTCATTTAAGCTGTTTAGCGGCATACCTTTGCCTTTGCTTCTTCAACCTAGCGAAAGCAAAGCGCGAAAAAAAAAGTAAATTAAAACATAGTTTCCTGATCATTCCTGACAAAAATACTTTCTGTTGCAGTATTTTATTTCTACGAAAGTGTATTGAAAAACGTTGTTTGATACGCGTGGGGATTTGTTACTGCAGTTATGGTGCCCATAACAACCTCGCTGCAGCTCGGTTGTGTGAGTTCCACCTCGAATGCAATAACAAAGTTTCCCCATTTATATCAAAATGTACTATATCTTGTGTCGTGAAGCCACAGAGCTTCACTACAGTACCACTACTATTGTATTTAAATAGACAATCATTATAATTACTAGTAGTTATGAAACACATTGTAATAATAACTATTCTCTACATGAATGAATTCATTCAGGGTCTATAGGAAATTCATTCAGCGTCTATACAATGTTATTTTCATTGTTATTTAAAAGTTAGTAACGTAGTTCTAGTTGCAACTCCGTTTTATGTTGTAAGGTTATTTTTTTCCAATCATGCACATGTTACCTGTCGAGTTTATTGATTTAATAGTGTTATCTGCGTTATGCAATATAAAAATAAATAAGAAACAATAAAGCATAAAGTAGCCAAGTAATAGCAGCATCAATATCTTATGTTAATTATAACAACTATACATAACCGAAATAAATAGTACTGTGTCCAAATATATGTTATGGAACATACAATTTTGCTTTTCGTTAGTATTTATTACCTCAGTGTGTTCAGATGAGCATTCATTTTGTTTTTTTTATTAGAAGTAATGCGTAGACCCACACAACAAAGTGATGACTAGTAATAGAAGGTGATTGTTAGTAGAACCATGTATCAAAATATTAATTAATTATTCTGGCAACGGAAACAGGACGGACCTAAGTACCTTCATCATGATTTCAGTAAATGAAAAAGCAATTACCAAAATATACATTCAGTATGATGTGAACAAAGCCGATATAAAATTATCGATACTTATTTAATCAGTGGCGTGTTAGCTACTTATTTTCTTTTCTGCCGCCCAGTAGATTCACTATATCTGTTTTAGTTTTAAAAGAAGAAATGTCTTAATTTATAACTAGTTTATCCGACATGATATTTCGCTTGCGTCATGTATCTTAAATTATAAATTATATGTATATGTCAACAAAGAAACATCAATATTTATCTTAATAAATGGCAAAACGAAAATCTTTATCGGACGTCATAAAATGTCGAGCTCGCTTCGCTAGTTTTGGCATGTTATTGGTTGTTTTTGTAAAATCGAGATTACTACCACTGAGTGGTGTTAACGCTAATACGCTACTGATTATATTGAGTGGTTGCTGTGATTTAAGATGTCATACGGACTGCGTACTTATTCAGTTAAGATATATATTTTTTTTTAAACATTATTGATAGTTGGTGTATAAAAGACAACTTATCACAACATTCAATCATAAGATGTGTGTGGTTTTACCGAGGAGATATTTCGTATTCCGATTAAGTCAAGTGTTATGAAAGACGATAATATTAGCTGCTCAAACCAATAAAAACAACACACGTTTCGTGTTAAATATTATTATGATTACGAGTTAATATATTTAACGAGTTGAAGAGCTGCCGCTATGCATACTGTAAACAGCCTGTACATATCAAATGACTTTTGAAGTAGAATATATGGTTAATATATGGATCGAATAAATTTCCCACCCGCACGCAAAATACGCGCTTTGGGCGTGAGTTGCGGACACCAGCCCGTTATACAATACAATATGGTCGTGATGATCACATATGCTGATATACTATTTAGTTGATGCTGTGCATCGTCAAGATGTTATTTTCTGATTGTTCTACTGCCTGCTTTGCCTGAAGGCCAATTGTCGTCTAATTTCGCGTCTAAAGTCATATATGTAATTAATTCTGAACATTATTAAATATGAGAATTAGCCTTCTGGCTTATTTATTTACAAGAGAGATAGAATCTTTTATATATTTTGTTTTTGATAAAATAAACAAATCGCCCTGCGTCACAAACAAAAATTCGAAGATACGCATCAAATGTGTAACATCCCTAGTTTCCGTATCAAACACTAAATTTTTAACACTCCTACTCCAATAAAAATGTTTTAGAACGAACTGTTCAGAATGCTACCACTAATTAAATCCTATCTCCAATACATGCCGTTCTTAAGGAGCGTAACATGCAATATAATATTTTAATGACATATACACGAAGAACTACGACCGATGTTTATAATACAGTAGGTAATTACTCTACCAACAGGCATTGCCTCTGATAAATATTAATAAATGATTATATTATCTATATAATTTATGATTCTACCAAGTTCGAATTATATATTACATTACAGATCATATTTTTACAAAGCAAAAACAAAAGGGGTTTGAATTTTTTAGAATGGGTCTGGCTTCCCACTTATATTTCCGAAACGTGAATTAGCTATTGCTGACGCAGTTGTGCCAGTAGGCAGGCCAACATATTCAAGCCCCTTTCATCAATATACGTGTATCCTTACTAGCATAATACCTAAACTATCTAATCATAGTCTAATTATAGGAAAATTGCCTAGTCGTAAGAAATCTAAAGGGTGATGAGGGTTCACAAACAATGGTGGAACTATTGTTCATGATTTTACAATGTTTCCGAAAACGAGACGTTTTAAGCTCGATATAATTTTGATAGATGGGGATAAAATTTCGCTTATATTTAAGGGTTATTACCATAATTTACTTATCGTACTAACACAGTGATAATCTACAAAGATGAATTTTATAGTTTTTTTGGCTTGTTAAAAGTCCATGCGTGTAGCTGTATTAACTGTTGACTACACTTCACAAAACAGTACGAGTGTAGTGGTCGACAGACCAGATGATGATGGCGGCGAGCGTGCAGCACATCACGATCAAGTAACATATGCTCTAATCACGCAGTCGAGGATCGAGTACCTCGAAGATGACTACCAGCTAGTTGTCCGGAGAGGGCGGCGGGCTGCCGGAGTCGCGGGTGGCCCAACGGGCGCAGTTGTCGATCACAGTGTGCGCCAGCTTCTTGATGGGTTCGTACGGGTTCGGGTGAATGATCAGGTCGTGCAGCAGACGCAGGCCTCCCTCGGCCTCCACCAGTGTGCAATACTTATCCGCTGGAAACAATTCATTTATTTAAATTTCATGTACAATAGTGGTAAAAAGACGGAACAATCATTCACTTTTATATAAGAACTAGCTTATGCCCGCGGCTTCGCCCGCGTGGCGTTCGGGATTGCCCACAGGATCTTACTTCGGGGATAATAAGTAATCTATGTGCTATACCAGACTATAAATCTCTGTGCCAAGTTTCATCCAGATCTGTTCAGCCGTTCTAAAACAAACATATATCCATCCAAACTTTCGCATTTATAATACATAGTTTATGTATGATTTATGTGTAAAATTAGTTATTACTTTAAAAGTTGAATAGGCAATAAAGAATAGTCTAAGTATTTAATATTAGTTGAGTAATCACACACTCGCGTTTTTTTTACATTTACTTACTTATAACTTGCAAATATTAGTTCATAGTAATATCAATTACTTTACATATGTAATAAAACCTTGGTTTGAGATTGGACACCGGTGACAACAATCAAATGAATCATTAGGAATCTTTTTATTGGACTATGCTTATTTTACTATCCTTTTACATAATATTTAATATCAATGTCGTTGTATCACAGGCCAACGCGAAAAACGGAATATAGTTTGTTGAGAACAAGTAACTGAATCGATACCAATAATTTTTAAACCATGTTATATTTTGTCCTAATTTTTTTTTTAAATAGGTACTACAATTTGGACACCACCTATCACAATCATTTAGGTACCTACTTCCAAATTATTATTATCAATGACCTCAAGAAGACACTGGAAGCGCGCGCGCGGTGGCGCCGCGTGGTGACCACGTTTTTGTACGGACTACCAGGTAACAGAACAAGCTTATAACTTTGTGATTTTTCATGATACAGTTTTGAAATTTTGTACATAGATTCTTTACAAAAAATACTAGACACGTGTTTCAGGTTTCGCATATTAGTATATGCGAAACCTGAAACAACATTAGTTTTAGTAAACTAATGTTGTATAAGGTCCCATTAAAATAGATGGACAAACTTTTAGAAATCGTTCAGACCACCAAAATAAGGACAATGGTAAAAAATAAATAAGAAAAACGCATTAGATACTTACAAGAAAAAAAAATCAGCTAACGAAAATACACTAAAAATGTTGGTTACCCAATGATTTTAAGTCAAAATAAAATCAGTGTTTTTTTTTTGATTGGATATATTTAGTTAGACGTACTGAACGCTGACGCTGCGACAAAATTTTTCCATCTATTTTAATGGGACCTTATAATTACAGACACGTCTATCTCTGAATAATCCTACCTACTTACTAAAAGGTAAATCCCGCGCCCCGCACGCCCTGAGCAACACTTTCGTAGCCCTATTTGACTCTGTTGGGGGACGGTTTTGGAAAAACTGTGATACACATGTCTCATAATTTCAATTGAAGTGTGTGTACATCAATTTTCGAGTCAGTCGACCCAGAGAATATTAAGTTTCACAGAAAATTCAACACCCCATTTCACCCTCTTAGGGTTGGAATTTCGAAAAACCCTTTCTTAGTGGATACCTACTCTTCACAAAGAATACACCCTCCAAATTTCATGTCTCTAGGCCCAGCAGTTTGGGCTGTGCGTTGACATATCAGTCAGTCATTGTCACTCAGTCAGGACTTGGAATTTTATATGTATTTATACACTTTTTAGTCGTCTTACAACGGCAGCCCACTTCATGTATCCAATGAATACTAAACATTCGTTAAAAAAAAATGAGGTATTTATGAGATTTTAATAATTTTAAAATAAAAATATTATTCAGTATTATGACGCATGACGTAGTTAAAACACACTGTTGCGAGCGATGATCTACTGGACTCGATTGCTGGGTAGGTAATGTTCTCCCGTTTGACACGTAAACATCATTAACAGGATGTTTCATAATTTTATTCTAATTTTTTATTACTATTTTTCTTTGTACCTATTATGGAAGATAAAAAAAAAATCGCGCCTAGAGCTATTTTATGTCGGGAGCATTGAGTGGACGACCTTTATAAGACGACTAAAAAGTCACGGTGTATATATAAGAATCACTCTGAATTACCACCACCTATTATTACCTCTGAACTGCTGCTTTGTAACAATGTGTCTTTTTTTCGTTGAATTTCCTGATATCGATTTCAAAAAAAATTAAGGAGTATGGTTTTAATGAGCAACTAATCACAAATGCTACTTTTGTCAGCAGGATTACCTACTGATCTGAGACTATCACTTGTAGAGCTTATTGCCGCAGTCTAGTGTGTAACCAAAATTAATTGTACCTATCTATATAAAATCGGATATTTGAAACACATTTTTACTCACGGTAGACAGTAGTCAAGTTGGCCAGAGCCCACACAGCCCAGTGCTGGCACTGCGGTGTGTGATGAGCATTCAGTAAGCTCAGTATCGGCTCGAAGGAGCGATAGTTGATGTTGCGCTCTGCGAGGATGTCCCAGCGCTCTACGGCAGCGGACACGCGTTGGAGAACCACGTCGCGGGCTGGCTCAGCCACGGTCCAGGCTTCTGGCCCATCAGAGGCCATGTGGGCGAGCACCCCAGCAGCATTATAGCTCACCTGCGGGTTAATGCTTGGGTTAAGTTCGTACCTTGCGTCCTAGATTACTTCACATTTATTATCTTTTATTCTTTCTCTTTTTTAGTCTAATGTTAATTTTATAATAAAACTTGTAGGTTGTAGTTTAAATGAAATAATCGTTAACATTTTGTTGTTTATATATAATAAACACATTTAAAGCCAATTGGTAAATAGTCAAAATAAGAGTGACCGTGTCGTGCCGGTCGATTGCCCCATTGTACACCTCATCCATCGCTCGAAAACGAAATTACCCTTCACATTTTCAGCAACGCTATAGCATAATCATATACTTTTTATTAATATTAACCTATATCTACGAGTACAGACGACCTTAAAATGATAAATCAATAAAAAAACAAACTATGCAAATGATAAAAATGGTATCTGCTTCAATATACGACAAAATAGATCTTAAACATTTAACAGGAAATATAATACACCAACAATTTAACCTAAGGTAGGGGGGGGTCTTGGTATAGTTGTGATTGATGCAAGAGATGTAATAATAATTAAATAAAAGCTTGTAAAAAAAAAAACAACAAATAAGAAACTTGGTGAACGTCTTATTGACAAAGTGTTACAAAAAGCAACAAGGTGACATCTCGGCCAATTCTACTGAAGCGGAGGCGGGCCTTCTGTAAGTAAAATCGTCAATAGGACTGTAAAAAGCTAAAATAAAAAAAAAATAACGACAAAAATTAAGTACTTAAGCAAACAGAAAAAATAAACAATAATTTATATAATTTCTGCGTCGCGTTCAGCTTCAATGGCAAAAATCTGGTCGAAACTGATCAATGATTAGTTTGATTTGATATATTCAATACTAGCTGTTGCCCGCGACCTTCGTCCGTTTGAAATTATTATATTAATTATAAAAATATTTCTTTCTTATTTGAATCGGATTTTGTTCACAATTTCTTTTTTTGCACGGAACCCTAATTCTTTTCCTAAGTTACCATCTTGCAGCAATTTTAGCGTCGAAATAAAGCAAAGTGTTTTGCAGTTTTGGTGCACTTACTTACGGCTAAATTATTAATTCATGGGCTTTTAGGTTACCTACCTTATATTTTAATTATAGGTAATTCTTCTTCTCTACAAAAATAAGCGAAGGACAAAAAATGGCAAAGAATAATAAGTTAGATGTCCCTAAAATACTCATGCTGGTTTGTTGACGTTGCTCACCTCGTTTTTCAAGCTGAGCCTGCCATTGATGAGCGGATTAATGAGCACCAGGCACCGGCGAATCTGCTGCGACCGCCGCTGATGCTGCACTCGACACAAATCATCAAGACAAATGAAACATTGTCCTTAGAAAAATTTAAAATGCCCTACAGTTATGAAAGTTGTGCAAAATGTGAGTGGTAACCGCTAAACAGTCTTTTTTAACACTTTCTCTGGCAAGTTTAAATAAATATTCATAATAACCGACATCAGTCCATCGGTGCGACGATTAAACAACGGGATCCCTAAAATGCTACGCCCAAGCACCCGGATTGTCCAAAATAATTTATAAAATTTTTATTCTGGTACTTTTGATCAGAACAAAATAACTGCTTGCCCTTTATTTACCTATTTAATCCATGTAAATCTATGTAATCTATTATTATAGAACAAAGCATGTTATTACTACATCATGCAATTTGAAACAAAGAATGTTTGTTAAGTTATTGTTTCAAATCGTGAGAAGTTCAAGAAAAACATGCGGACGTCCTTTGTTTGCAAATTTTTGCAATGGATTAAAAACCATAAACATGCTGATGCGCTTTGTTTTCACTTTTTAAAATTTCGTCTGCAAAGGATTCAATTCTTTGATGCCTTCTGTTGTTTCTAATTCCTTTATTATACTATGTTCATATTTATTATTATATCGCCTAAGCTCATTCGGTATTTAAGACAATTTTTAAAACGAAAGAGATGATGTTTCTACTAACATAAAAAATACTTCATATACTTTATTTTTGACAACTCAGCGAACTCAGATTTCTGTCTCGTCTCGGTTGTCGGGTATTGAGAATAGCACATTTCGTCTATGGCTACGTACAACGACTACTCGGGAGGTAGGTTGTGGGCACCCGAACGAATTATTCGTGTGTTCGACCCATATGCCGGGAGCTTGGAATCAAAAGTGTTAATATCTTTTGACTTGTCTTACCTTTTTGTAATGTACGGACAGAGTTAGTTTTCAATGACCAGCCAAAGGAGAATGCCTAATTTGTATAGGATTTCGGCTGTTATGTATGAAAAATCATTTATAGATTCGATGGCAGTTTTTGTGAAGTCGCCCTACGATCACCAGAAAAAAAAAATTACTTAAACAAAGAGATTTAATTTTTATCCGAAAATGTTAATAAAATAATATTTTTGGATATTTTCAATGGAATACTTCATTACTTTTCATTCGTATTTGCTAAAATAAATTGAACACTCAATCACGGTTCAAAAAAGAGATGTTATTTGGCTAGTCATTGAAAACTAATCCTGTATAGCAGAAGCAAAAATATCAAAATAATGATGATGATGATGATGAATGATTGTTTTGAATGTATAGAAAAATTTATAATTAATTATAACATCAGCTGTAGTTGATGTTTGTGTAATAATTTGAAAGCTGTGAGTACACTATCCACTCTTTTCCGTCATGTAGCACCACATTTCATAGAAACGCGTGGTCGTTTGCCAAAATAAATTGGCTAAATGGAAAGGTCATTTGCTATTTGTCACTCTTGGCCACACCGAATTTTTATTCGATTTTTCTAATGTTTGTTTTGAAAAATTCCAAAACTTAGCACTATCTAAAAAAAAATATATTAGTATAATCCTTAAATTACATTCAATTCCTTGGCCGCCACGTTCCTCAGACCTAACTCCGTTAGATTTTTACATCTAGGGACGGGCCAAGGAACTTGTCTACGCCACGGAAGTTGAAACTAGGGATGATTTAGCCCAACGCATTGAGGCGGCCTGCATGAACATCAAAGCAGAAATGGGTTTACGCACCACTACAGTCGCGATCAGACGAAGATGTCGCACATGCATACGCAATAGTGGCGGACAATTTGAACAAGATTTGTAATTAGATATTTATTAAATAAATTATTATTTTTAATTTTCTTTTTCATTTCAAGTTCGAGGAAAGTTAGAACCCTATGTAAGAAAGAGATAACGAGTCTGCGTAAGAGTGAGATAACAGTATCTATCTACTTACAGCATGTTATTTATGCGAAAACTAGTGCTTTATGCTGAATATGGAGTAGCTTGATGGTGCGTTAAAAGAGTATAAAAGAGAGAGTCATTAAAAGTTTTTTTTAGCATATTGCATACCGTTGGAAAGAGGACGCACTGGAGAACTTTTTAAAATAATTCGAAGATTTCCATCGCTTTTAGTATTTTTTTATAGCACTTTAAAGTTTAGTTTTAAGTTTATTTTTTCTTCTCCCAAAAGCTTTGTGAGTTATTAAAAAAAACTAGATGTTACTAGCGAGTAGTTTTGAATTTGATAGAACCATACAACAGTACGTATAAAAATTAAAATGTAATTTAAGGATTATACTGATAACTTTTTTTTTTTAAATTTAAGTTTTAATGCTAAGTTTTGGAATTTTTCAAAATAAAAATTAGAAAAACCGAATAAAAAAACCAAAATGGCCAAGAGTGAGTTCTTGGGCCTGAAGAGATAACAAAATATGACCTCTCCATTCGGCCGATTAAATTTGGCAAACGATGTACCAAACACCCTGTATAACATGTTAGACATAACTTAAGACTGTTTTGTCGCAAGGTGGGCGCACGTATCATAGTATTCCCTTTGTTTCTTCATATAACTATTTGTGGAGTGGATTCACGACTTTGAATCGTTTATTAACTTTTTAATACATACACACCTTTGTTAATCCTCGTTAATCGCTTGGACGGTGCCTTGGTAGCCGTTACTGCTTCTATGATTCAACTAGTTGGAACAGTGTAGCGGAAGAATTAATTTGCGAAATGACTGGCAGAATGTACCCTTCTAGCGCTTACCTTGAGTGTAGTCAGCGACCAAGCACGTACAGTAACGATCAAAACCATAACCTTTTCCTCTGAAAGTGTTCCATGCAGTACTTACTGTCTTTGAATACTAAAAATGACTAGCTAAGAAATGATTCGTTATTTTACCTATTTTGTTTAAAGAATATTTGTGCCCCACCCTTTATATTTATAACCCCTTAAATGCACAGTAGACGTA
Organism: Noctua janthina; assembly: GCA_963576755.1. Taxonomy (NCBI): domain Eukaryota; kingdom Metazoa; phylum Arthropoda; class Insecta; order Lepidoptera; family Noctuidae; genus Noctua; species Noctua janthina. Next base: position 11,650,023 of record OY755050.1, on the reverse strand, counting down.
TTAGTCGTAACTGGAAACGAATGACATACTGCAGTAGCGAAGGGTCAATTTTTTTAAGAGGTAAGCCAGAGTACCTGTCTTTAACGTGATTTTATTATTTGTCTATGGAATACTAATTGTGCCCGTTTTCAAAGGGAAGCCGGTAGGAATCGAGTTGTATCGAACCTTCGCCACTGACATACTGTAAGATTATAAGTAGACTTTCGTTCCAAACGTGTCGAAAATAGTAATTTAGTTAAACATTTGACCTAATTATCAGATAAAAGTTATGTCATAATAGCATTTTGACCCGTCCGAAGCCCAGTTTGAAGTAAGAACGGAAGCCGGGTCATACTTCTCAGCCGTATTCTAAGCTGCAGTTAAATGCACGACTGTTTTCACATTTTGCGACCTTTTCAGCATTAGACCGCTTTCACATTTAGGCGACTTTAGCAGCGCGACAGTCGCGCGTCTATCGTCCAGACGGTAAAAATCTTTTTCTCTTTTAGTTTTTTTCTTCGACTGTGCTTCTGCCGCGCTACTGTCGCGCTGCTAACGCCTTAATGTAAAAGCAGCCTTATGTAAGACTTAATCATGTCGTAACCCGCCATACTACAAATAGGGTTTAAACCGGTAGCATTTAACATTTATTAATTCATCAAAATACCTATCGGTGGCCGACGAATATAAGATTCTATTTTCCTGTGTTGAGGAAATGTTTAGCTCTGCATCAGTGACAGATTTTGTATTTTGGATGAGTAGTTTCGGAGATTATCTCCTTCATCTAAAACTTACAAACTTGAACTACTAACTTAGAACCTAAAATTTTTAAGACCTGAAAATTACATTGGACCCAAGTTCGTAACTCATTTAATTCTAAACATAATGTCATAAATCCATTTGTGTTATGTCACTTACGCCAAGGTCACGGCTCGTTACGACAGAAAATATTAATGAAATAATAATTTACGAAGGCTAAATTTTAAAATATTAGGAGGTTTAAAATGTTCCGCGATTTCGGTGGTCTCTCCAGTTCTGCAGCCATAACGCTAGATGGCGCGCTCCTTCTAGTCTGCTCCGACTTTCGGTATATCGGTTCACTCGTGCAAAGCGATGGCGAAATAAATTGGAGTGTTAAGCACAGAATTAACACTGGACGGATTAAATGGCGGCAGGTCACGGGAACAATATGCGATTCCCCATAAACTCAAGGGGAAGAAGGAAGATTTATAAAACCATGGTTAGACCTGCTGTCTTGTTTGGATCAGAATGTTGGGCCACAAAAGAGATGAATGAAGGCATTTGCATGTGGCTAAGATGAAAATGCTAAGGGAGACGTGTGGTGTAACGCGAATGGATAAAATAAGGAATGAGTACATCAGAGGAAGTTTGAAAGTGGCTCCGGTGACTGAAAAGTTGTGTGGTAATCGGTTATCGTGGTATGGACATGTGATGTGGAGGAATGAGGAAAATGTAGTCAGGAAAATGTTGAGAATGAATGTAGATGGCTATAAGAGTAATGGAAGACCAAAGAAACGATGGATGGACTGTGTGAAGGATGATATAGCTAGAAAGGAGGTGACTGTTGATATGACGAGTAACAGAGAAGTATGGAAGAAGAAAATATGCTGCGCCGACCCCAAATAAATTGGGATAAGGGCAGGAGAATGATGAGGTTTAAAACGTTATTGATAATTATTATCATTAATAATTAATATTTAGAAACAACAAAAAACATAAGCTTTACGTCTTCCAATTAATAATTATAATCGAGCGAATAATCGCTTTTAGGCATATTTATTTTTATTTCTAAATCAGGAAATGTTTAAACGGCTTATAAAAAAAACCGTACAAAATTTAAAAGTATGATGGAAGCCTGCATCAGGCAGACTCCACTCATGGGTTAATGTAGATTTTCTTCTCTCTCTCCACCATCTCACGAGTCGCCAATAAGGTGGCCTATTTCCAATATTCGAAATTCTACACACCACATTATTTGTAGATCCTTACCGTCAAAACTTCAAGTTTGTCAGCGATAACTGTAGAAGACGTGTACAATCTTGAACGCGGCTCTCAACAGAGTTTTCACAATCCGCAGAATGAAACATGAGCTCAAAGAACGACTGACAGCAGAAGGTCGTAAGTGATGAAAGGTACAAACGCGAATCTCATGTCTAATTCTGCAGGTTGTAATGTTAATATCCTGTGTAAAGAAAATATATATAAAGTCAAGATCCTGACCTCAATGCCATCGCTGCACGAGTCGAGAAGCTCGAAGAACACTGACAGAAACAGTTTGTTCATCAGTTGTGGGCGAAGCACTGCGACCTCTGCGACGTTGCCCAGCAGACCCATCATGTTGCGCAGCAACTCTTCTTTGTCAGGGAATACCTAAAAAAAAAAGTTGGATTCGATGAGTTTACCTTGTGATACACTGTTATTCGCAAACAGATATAAATTACGACACAGAAATACTACACTACTAATACTATAGACAGACCATAGAAAAAATATATTACCATCACATTTAAGTAGGTAAAAATTTTTTTCTTGTTTAAAATGATTCAAACAATCATCCCATAAGGTTTTGGCGAGGTATAAAAAAGCATGTTCTTTTTGCAACTTTGACATGTTAGTCCAGTCAAATTAGGGTATCACCTCGGAATGAGAGATAATAAGCTGGAATCTCGTATACACCTTCATTTTGGTATTCTAAAAGTTGTTTCAAAAGTCTCATGAAATCTCGTATCTGCGTCGTAAGTTACTCAAGGTCAAATGTCAGAAAAATCAGTTTTTCGCGATTATCTCGGTTTCTATAGCTCCTATTATGTAAACACATAACATCAAAATTGTAGAGCATAACATTTGCGACAAATTGTGTTTTGAAAGATTTTTTATATAACCGTTGTATATAACCGTTTTTCAGATAGAGATTTTTCAGAGAGCCCGCAACGCTCAGCCATAGTCACTGTAATGCATGGTCAACCGTGAATCGCAGTGAATGTGTAAAGTTATTAAATCATTGAAATATCATTAACAATAAATAATTTTTATTATTTATTAGTTAATACATTATATTTAATAACATTTTGCATATATCTAATATATTCACTTAATAATACTTACATACTTTGTGTAATTAAAAACTCATAAAGAACTTATTAAGAAATATATAGCTACTCAATAAAGATAAAATTACAATGTTTTTAGTCATCATTATCATCTGCCTAGCCTTTTCCCAACTATGTTAGGGTCCGCTTCCAGTCTAACCGGATGCGGCTGAATACCCGTGTTTTACATGGAGCGACTGCCTATCTGACCTCCAGAACCCAGTTAATACGATACCCCTTGGTAAGACTGGTTGTCAGACTTTTTGAACCACTTTTTTATTTACTTGTTTTGTTAAAATCTACTTTAAATAAATTAATATAAAATTAGGGTATACAAGTATTAAGTATTAAAGTATTTCACCTAATGAGTTTTTAATTACATTATTAGATTATGCAAAATGTTATTAAATATAATGTATTAACTAATAAATAATACAAAATATTATTTCCTTTATTTATATTTTTACATTTTTAAATATTCCTTAGAAATAAACAATATAAAAATCATTTAAAAATATAAAAAAATGTAGTCCACCGGTATCGGGAACAGGGTCCAAGCTACCGGCGGTCAGGGCTCCAGAGAGAGGAACCTCCTAACAATACGAGCCGTGTCCAGGACTACCACTTTCTGAATCAAACCCTTGATCCAGCTGCCTAACGAGAGCCTCCTCAGGTATTGGTCGAGGCTCTTGGCAATTAAGCCATGGGCTGATACAACTATCGGCACAATAATCGCTGAGTCCACATCCGACATATCAACAACCTCGCGAGCCAAGTCAAGATACTTGATTTTCTTATCTTTCTCGGCTTTCACGAGGTTCTCATCATGCGGGACCGCTATGTGAACCATCATTGCGCGTCGCTCTGATCGATCCACCACCACTATATTAGGCTTATTGGCTACAATAGTCCTATCAGTGATGATGGATCGTTCCCAGTACAATGTGATACTGCCATTTTCGAGAACTGGGTCGGGCACATACTTATAGTATGGCACTTCCTATTCCACAAGGTTGTATTTTAGAGCAAGTTGCTGATGTATAATCCTGGCTACAAGGTTGTGTCTATGCAAGTACTCTCCGTTAGCCAGACGAGAACACCCGGAGATAATGTGACGGATTGATTCGCCTGGACGGTGGCATGTCCGACATATGTCAACCGTACCGTCCTTCACAATAAGCCGGAAGTTATTCGTCATAACTTCATCCATAATTGCACAGATAAAACCTTCGGTTTCTCCGAAGAGGTCCCCGGAACGTAGCCAGGCTTCGGACGCTGATAGGTCAAAATATTTATTGTTAATGATATTTCAATGATTTAATAACTTTACACAAGTTATTATTCAGTGAGAATTACGGTTGACCTTGCACTACAGTGACTATGGCTGAGCGTTGCGGGCTATCTGCCCTCTATCTCAAAAACTGTTGGGCGTATGAAAAATATTTCAATGAAAATTTGTCGCAAATTTTATGCTCTATAATTTTGATGATACATGTTAATATCATAGGAGCTATAGAAACCGAGATAATCGCGAAAAACTAATTTTTGTGACATTTGACCTTGAATAACTTACGACGCAGACACGAGATTTGATGAGACATTTGAGACAACTTTTAGAACACCAAAATGAAGGTGTATACGTTTTTCCAGCTTATTATCTCTCATTCCGAGGTTGACCCCTTTTTTTGGCTTAATTGACTGGACTATGTTGTAACTTTAGGAGCAGCTGACACGCAGATCCCTGCTGTGCTGTGGTTAAACTATTATTTGATATGATTTTCAGCCGGTATTAAATGAGTTGGTCCGATTAAGTCCCGTACTACTACCTTGAGACAAGCCAGAAAGTATTCCATGCCGCGGTTCTCCAGGAAGCGCTGGCAGTTCTGTGGAGTCTCATCAGTGACGTTCCACATAGTGGACCAGGCCACCTCCAGCACATCATCGCATATGCGGCGCTCCAGGCGATCAGAGATCAAATTCAGCATTTTCTGAAACAATCGAACATCTACTGTGATACGCCTTCTTTATTTGTCGGCAGAAACAGTATGAGAATACGTCATGTCGTAGTAAATATATTAGGCAGGCACCAAGGTAATGGTTTATGCGTAAATTACATCTGTCATTTTTTTACTGAACGAAGCTTTTTAACTTTTATAATTGTTCCTACGTAATACTTCCCTATGTATGAAATCTGTACTAAGCACGAATGTCTTCATTAAAAATATACATCGACAGTTTCCAGCTTTAGGATAATTACGATATGTACCGTTTGACGAGCCTTCATACCTGTATCAAACGATTTAAACAAACACGTAAACCGTTTGACCGTGTCGGTAAGCTCTTTACGCCCTTTTCAGGGTTCCTTATTCAACAACGAACCCTTATAGTTTTGCCATATCCGTCCGTCTGTCTGTAGCGTAGCTCAAAGACTCTTAGTGCTAGAAGGCTGTAATTTGGCATGAATAGGGTACGTACAGTGGGGATTTTTTTTCTCACGTACCCTGTATTGTGGGATGTCGTTGGATAGGTCTTTAAAAATATTACGGGTGTGTTCAAATAATTTTTCAATTAAGGCGCGTCGCTCACTGGTAAGTCGAGGCGGAGTCGCGACACGGTCGAGCGGTGGTATCTATGTGGAGTTGACGTGCGGGCTGTGCTTCTATCCCTTTTCTATACGTTGCTATAATAAAAATAAATAAATAATAAAATAACGCAAATAATAAAATTCCGCTTATTTTGATGGGCAACTACGGAACACTACATTGTGCGTGGCCCAACACGCACTTGGCCGGTTTTTATTTTCAACATAGGGAAAAGGAAATGTCCCGACATTGGACGCAGAATAGCACTATGTCCAATGTGAGTATACGATTTAAAGTTGAAGGCGAAACGTTATGATTTAACTCTTAAAACTTGGAAACTTCTGAAGTGAATTAGTATTATAGCTACCTTATTCAGTGAAATTTAGTTACATTCACGTTGCCACGAAACGGCAAAGTTCATTAAAAATTTAACGTGAAGTGAGTATTTTCCATGAACCGTATTGATTGCTACTGAAATTTTTCGATGCTACAAACACAGCATCATTAAGAATTGTGTTTTAGGTTATTTGTGCATACTTAGAAGGCCCTTTGTGCATACTTAATTAAAAGGTTCTATGTACATACTACGATCGGCGTAGTTATCAAGCAGTAGCTTTACCAACCAAAAGATGGAGGCTAAGTATAATTTGATTACAAACAAAAGGTCGAGAAATATCGATAAATCAATAAAATTGATATTAACTTAACAAAAGCTCGAAGAAAACCACCAAAAGTGACAAACAAATTATGAGGAGAATCTATGAAATATTAAGGTCAATAAATTACAAAGACCGAAATGAAGTGGAAGCGATAAAAGAGATCGAAACAACAAATTTCAGTTAGTACCCACTGAGAACTGAGCGACATAATTTTGATGGACGCTTGTTACACCTATGTACTAATAAAAAAAAGCGTACTAAACGCAGCAAATAGTAAAAAAAAAAATAGGTTTATTATCAACATTGATCGCGTATAAAAAGTTTCGTGTCCGTGCTATTAACCGTTGAGGAGTTCTTTCGTGAGGAGGCGATACTGGCTGCAGGATCAAGTTATATCTGTACAAAATGTATTGTCACCAGAACCAAAGGTGTGTGTAAAAATTCAGCTCAATCGGATTGGGGGATACTGATTTGAAATTCAGTTGCAAGATTTGATTAATACATACTACCGACTGACGAGTTTGGCCACTGCTAAGTTTACTGAGGGCCTAGAGAATTACGCTTCATTTCCACCACTTTCAAAATGTTAAAACAACATGATGTTGTAATGAAACATTCACTCACAATTCACCAAAGACTTTTATACAGGTAAGTTTGTGACTCGTAAATGAATAAAATTATCATGACTACTGAACGTTAAAATCACGTTATGCGCTGCGACCAACGGATGCGCCGTATGTGCATACTGATATATTGAATAACTGTCCTGAAACTGGTACGATAGTCTTCAAGTACCTCTGAAGCCGCCCAAACAAGCAATGATCACATTATTTAAATAGAATTGGCATCCTGAATCTTCCTTAATTGAGAACGTGCCTCGTGCAAGGTTTCTGAGGACTTCAAACTCACTCTCAACAGATACTGACTGTTTTCGATCGAAAAGGTATTTCCCAAAGCACGTACCTCTGATTTTTCGGATTTACGTGCGTATTGTATAATTATCACTAGCTTCGGTGAAGAAAAACATCGTGAGGAAACCAGCATACCTGAGAGAAATTTCTTGACGGCATGTAAAGCCAAGTCAAAGGCCCATGGGCGGCATAAAAACTCTGACACCAGGTTAGGCACTAACCAGACCCTAAAGAAAGAAGAAGTAAAAAAGGGGGCGTAAAAGTTTAATTTCAATGTGTAATTAAAAGAAGGCGAATTTACGTAAAGTATGAAACTCTGAAAAAGGTTCTAGCGCAGAAATCAAGGCGTTTGAGATAAATGCTTGCTGACGTCCCTGTATGCATTTCAGTAACAAAGCTCAGCAATCTTTTAAGAACAGCTCATTATATTTTACCAGTTGGATTCACTCATTTTTATATATATAACTTTAATGATAATCACGTTTTATTTTTTAATACCCATTTGTTGAGTTATTGCTGCGCTAGTTATCGCAAACGTTTTCTCCTTAGAGATAAACGATTGTAAGAGCATGTAGATATCTTAAATCGCATTTGCCTCAAGGAAACAAATAAACATAATGTTAATCAGTGTTGTGTCCCTGCCGAAGAATAGTTCATCATTATGAAATGTACTTATTGATTTTATTTATTGGCTCTAGATTTAATCCCGGTTTATGGTAAACTATATGGGGCTTAGAATATAACTGGCGAAGTGTGGACCTCTGCCCAACCCATTTAGGAAACGGGTATGTTATGTTAATTATTGTTAGAATCCACTCTGTCTTCTGCAAATCGAGAAATCTGATATCCACTGTATCGCTCAGCCTATCATTCTTCACCCTTTGTAATTCGTCCACATTATGGATATATAGACAAAACTCTTTAAGGCAGGACAGGTATAATAAAGCAAATGCATCCAGGTGTAGATGAATGCTCTGCACTAACACGCCCTCTAACATAAGAAGGCAATTATCACAGCGAACCATTTTAATTTATTACTACAAATTGGAAATAGCGCGCTGCAAGTTATTAATGACTTAGTTGTTAAGGGGGTGGGTGTTACACTACCTCCTCCTTTAGCAGAGCGAAATATTTTAGTCACCGAATTTACATAAAGGCTGTCTTTAGGTACCGAAAAAACCACTCCTTCCTCGAACCCCATAACAATATCTATTAAAAATCGATCACCAACATCTAATCCATGCACCGCCTAGTAAACATCAAGTGGCTCAGCTAACAAGCGCGAGCATAAGTGCATAAACCATTACTTTAGCAAACTGCAAAACATCAATCTTAATCCAATTCAAATCTAAACGACTCATATGTATGCATCAAATAGTGTTTATTGGTGCTCGGCCGAGCTCCATCGATCCGGTATGATACATGCACACAATATTTGAGTGTATGAAGTATGTAAATGCATGTCGAGATTCTAAATGTGCGGGGCGCAGTTAGCGTGGGTGGTCAAGCTTCCACAGGGTTTGCCATCCGCGCAGGGTGGAAAGGGGTGAGGGCGATGAAATGCATAAATCAATAACACTGGCGCAACTCCCTAGGTATCCTGCCACGTCGACAACATACATACCTATGTGACCTGGGGTGATTGGAAGGCTAGTGATTATAAGCTTAGAGACTTTTTGCTAAATGTCCTATGTGGCCAAGCAGCATTGCTGTGTTCCGGTTAGAAGTGTATAAGCTAGTGCTACACGTGTATCTCACCGCCATTTTGTGTACGGATATTACCTTTCAGTCTTGTACTTGCACTTCGGATAAAGTTAGGCTGTTATTATTTCTTCAATAATAAGATCATCATCTGCCTAGCCTTGTCCCAACTATGTTGGGGTCGGCTTCCAGTCTAACCGGTTGCAGCTAAATACCAGTTTTCACATGGAGCGACTGCCTGTCTGACCTCCACAACCCAGTCAATACTGCGTAATATGATACCCCTTGGTAAGACTGGTTGTCAGACTTTCGCGCCACTGACTAACTCTAACGACTGTCGAAGATCTTCAAATGACAGCCGGGACCAACGGCTTAGAGTGCTTTCCGAGGCACGAAGGAAACCCGGTATGTAATGGGCGGTCACCCATCTACGAACCAACCTAGACAAGCGCGGCTTAACCTGGAGATCGACTCGAGCGACTGGTATTATTTTAATATTAATATACAGAGATAACATTTAAATTACACAATATAATGAGACACAAATAAATATGCTCATTTGGAATGCACACAAAAAAAAATGGAATTAGCAAAAGCGTGTATCGCAATCAGTTTTGCGCACAGCAAAGTTAGTTTTTTTAGTCGATTTTTAAAGTTATAATCTGATGTTAGTTGTGTCAGTGAAAATTGTAAGCTATTGAAATAAATAAACTGATAAGAGCGGCAGTAGAAACGTTTCCTGCAATTGAGAGTAACAATTGTGGAAAGGAATGCACCACTCACACTGCAGACCCTTTACTGTCATACTTCAATAGAAATAGGTCAGGATGACTGAGATGAGACCGCACGCAATGAATCATTCGCAATTTGATAAGTTACCAAAGTTAAATTGAGTAATACAAGGAGTAATTTCAATGACTCGAATCCCTATTACGAAGAGATATAGCACAGATATATAGTAACATATTTAGAACTGAATTTAGACATTTTATTTTTGTCAAGGAAGTGCATTTTTGTTTGTTAAGTGCAAGTACGCACGGCGGTAAATCAAGCTATGCAAAACCAAACTAAGCTGATCTCTCATCGTACGGGAAGCTCATACAAAGCGAAGTCAGGTTATACTTTTTATGTATAGCTTGACGTGCCGCCGTGTGTACCCCACTTTCCCACACAGAGAGGTTTTGGCTGATTATATGCTTCCGTTGTGCAAGTCGCAACTTAGTTCAATTTGCATTAAATACGAGAGCGCTGAGAGTAGTGGCAAATCAATTACAGTTCGAAGATTTTATTTGATAATTATTTATTCCATCATATTCTACACAATTATGTAGAATATGATGGAAACCCATTCAGACCAAACTAGTTGCTGGTTGTGAGTTATTTCAATAAAAACAATGTAAATTACACCCCAAAGCTGTTTAACAATAAATATACCTAAGTTGCAAGAAAATTATGTTCTTTACGAGATAAAATTTTATCATTTAAACATTTCTACTTTGATACTGCATCACAGTATAGCGCGGCGAAAAGTTTTCTAAACATTTATTTTTTATTTTTCTGTTTTCGGTATGATAACAGCTGTAAAAGAAAAATATATAACAATGGTACTTACGCCAATGGCTCCTTGGTTGCCGAGGAAAGTCTTCTGCTTGCCATCAACCTGACACGCGAGCGAGTTCAACAAGTAAATAGCGATGCGCTGAACGAATCCTTCTTGATTAACATCAGCAACCCCGTTTAAAAGAATGCGAACCACACGTTCATACTCGAACAGCTGCGAAAGAGAATGTTGATTAGCAAACTAGACTAAAACAAACCTAAAAAGACCAAGTGCAGCACTTATTGCATTTATCTTTTATTTAATGCACATTATAATCACGCAGCCATTTTTTTTTTTTTTTTTCGGATGGGAAATCATCAAATGACCCCCCCACTCTGGGCGGAGCGGAAGGGAGTGCCAGACTTGTACTGACTAAAACCCATCCATGTTCCTTTTTTGCCCTTTATGTTCCAGGGCCACGGTATCTCTTTCGAACAGTCCCGCTGATCACGCTGCCATGGGACGCAAGTGAATGATTACTGAGTAGTAAAAAACAAAATAAGTATTTTTTTCAATGGGTTCGTTAAATTAATATGATCGTAATCCTTGACAAATAACGTCATCAGTGTATATGTTGTCTACTTTATTAACACACTGATTTATGCAAAGGGTATCGTTGAATTAGGAAAGACTGGAGAAATTCTAGACTAAGTCGGTCAAGTTAGGTAAAAGTCTATGCCGTGACATCCATCATCACCAGCATCGGCACTCGGTCAATCTGAGTTCAATAAAATAGTTTGAAATACAGTTTATTCATTCAGACATTTCAGATGAACTTTAGCTGAGATGAAAACATCCGCGATAACGATAAATCAATGCTGGTGGGGTGTTGTACTAGTGGGTGGTTAGTTACACCCGCTGGTGCAACAGGGTGGGAGGGGACTGAGAGGGGAGTGCGGCTGGTTTGGCCTCGGAGTGATCGCAGAGCCCGGGAGCACTGCGAAAATGGTTCGATGAAAATATATAACGTGAAAATTGCATGTTCCTATATGCGAAACGCTCTAACGTTCATAATCTGCCTGAAATTTCATTTTTAGTAAACTCTGCATACTAACGGTCTGTAGACCGACAAATCTCATTATTGCATTTCTGTCCTGTGACATAGTTATGGGAATTTGAAACTGATTGGGAAAACTGCTGATATAATGGGATAAAAAACCATATCGAAAACCCTGCAAACTAATACAATTTCAAACCGAATCTGAAAACAAAATTTTATCGTGGCTAGTAAAATCATAGAAAGGTTCTCTTACAGTTTACCTTTATACGATATGTAAGCGAAGTGGCAATGTAAGCGACACATTTTCACTATCCATCGGCAATAAGTAAATATTAAATACAATCGATCGATTTTACGACGAACAAACGGTAGTCGAGAAGCAGTCGACACGTGTTTTATATCTCAGAATTATGAATAAATAACATCTCAAGAATAGAAATTAGTAGTACACAGGCGACAATATGGCCCACTCGAGTTCCATAAAGAGACTCATCATTCTCCTATCCTTATCACAATTTATATGGCTTCGGTAGCATGCCATCTTCAATACTCCTCATACTCGTTTTACTTTCTAGCCATAACATCTTCACAAGTCATCAAGTCTGTCCATCGTTTCTTCCGCTCATATTTTACCACTAGACCTATTTTTGTATTACTGTGGCAAATCATTGTCACGGTTTAGCTTCTTAAGATCTTAAAGTTCTAGGAAGCGGAAGGCACCGGCCGGTGTCTATCAAACAGTTAATACTAGCACATTATATACATCGTCGTTATATTTAAACTTTTAACTATTCCCATTACCATACATTCCCCATATTTTCGTATAACATAGCCCTATTTCATAAAGACACTGTCATCTGAATGGCACCGAAAGCCTCGACAAAGCCGAACTTTTTCTAAAACTCGATGTACGATGTACGGTCCAGTGCTGTGAAGACAAAAGGTACAAACTTACCACGTCAGACGGGATCTTGAACTGGCACAGAGTGAGGCATCCATTTCTCATCATGGTGTCGTCTCCGAGATGTGCCTCCATGCCATCGAGCAGCGCAGTAATGATGCGCCTCTTCAACTTGATGCCGATGCGTTCTTTTTCTTTCCCCTTTACGATGTAGAAGAGGGTGGCACTAAAATGTGCATGAAATTTTAGGTATATTATATGTATCTACGAAAGATTTAGTTTTTCATGATGGCTGTAAAAAATATCTACTGTATGCACAGGATGGGTAATACACTGGCCTTTGAAAACTTGGTAGGTATAGGTACCACTTTAAAAATTGCAATAACTTTTTAATTACACAAGGTATATTATTATATTCTAAATAAAAAGGATCACAATAAGAAGTTATTTTTTTACACGAAAACTTCATATTCGATAACCTTCTTTAAAGGAATAGCTAAAAATAAATTTAAAAAAACACTCCTATTCAAATTAGTGTCTTACTTTTGAATTCTTTTTTCTGTTTTTGTTTTAACTTTATTTCTTGATCGATGAGTTTTGATTCAAAAGCTGTAACATTAAGAACTGCCCGGCAGGTGAAGCGAAGGTACAAAGAAACTGCAAACCATCTGAAGAAACCTTGTAATGGTAAACCCAGGTGCACTAGTACCCAAAAAGCCCGCTATATTGTCTCCACTGTGTTGAGAAATCGCCACCTCAGGGCATTTGAAGCCAAGCATCAGCTTCTTCAGACCCGAACAGACTACCGTGAAGTGTCACTAATGTGACAGTACAGTGAGAAGAAGACTTAATGAAGCAAAAACCTGAAACTCCAAAGGCCAGAAAGTAGCCCCAAAGTCGAGAGACGGCATCGAATAGCAAGGCTGCGCTACGCCCGTGCACACAGTCATACAATGGAGTAAAGAAGAATGGGCAAGAGTTTTGTTCACTGATGGGTCTCGTTTCTCACTAATCACTTCCGATGGATGGCGAAGAGGGTACAGGCGATCTGATGAGCGATACATTCAAGCCTGCTTCAGAAATAGTCCAATACGATGGAGGCTCTGTACAGGTATGGGCTGGCCTCCTCAAAAGGTCGGACAGAGCTAGTGGCCATAAAAAAATGGCACCCTGACTGGGGAAAGATACTCATACAGAATAGCGCCCGGCCACACACCGCTCGGGTTTTACAGGAGTACACCCAAGAGGTTGGTATCAACTTGTTGGCGTGGCCTTCAAGAAATCCTGATCTCAACCCGATCGAGCACGCCTGGAATGGGCTCGGGAGGCTGGTCAAAAGCCGCAGCCCCCCTCCTGACTTCTAAAGTTCAGAAAAAATTGCAATTTTAAAATTGTGGTAATAAGTTTTGAAGGCCTGTGTAGGTACCCAAGTCTCAACATTAGGAGACAAAACGCTAGTACATGTTATATATAAAAATCTCGTGTCACGGTGTTTGTGGTCGCACTCCTCCGAAACGACTTGACCGATTTTTATTATTATGTATATTTGATAGGTAGGTCGTAAAGTATATTTCAAACCAAGGTCGCGGGGTACAGCTAGTAATATATAATATTTTGCGTTTGAGACGAAGCAATCTAGGTCTTATTGGAAAACGGTTTATTTCCGGCCCTTCGGTGGCCCAGCTAGCCTATTCAAGGGTTGACGTTATTGATCGAACCGACGCGACTACGCGATCTACAATTAGGTGAAACGTCGTCTATTCATTTTCATTTATCCACTTGTTATATTTGCGATGAATGTTTTAAGAGCTTCAACTCCTATATTTTACAATAGCGATAAATGCAAGAAAATCTTGTTATGTTGGAGAATAAATCCAATGGCATTGTAAAGAAAAATGGTTGTTTTCTTTTTAATTATAAATTCATAACATTTAACAATGCAGAGCGTGCCACGTGCTTGTTTTAAAGAAAGCCATCTGTCCAGTGATTTCTTAACAAAATATTCTAAAATCCTTAATGTTAAACACGTACCTGCCGGAAATCTGAATATGTTTTTCCATGACGTGCTGGTCCATAGCATCGAGGACGACGCATAGGGCGCGACCCACATATGCATTGTTCTCATAGCGGAAGAGATAATATAAGTCGTTGAGGACCCGAGTCAACATGGCCGGCCTCTCCATGTAGGCGCGAGCTGCAGTAAGGATCTGCTCTTCGTTGGCATCGCCAGTGATCTAAAGGGAAACGACATGTAAAGAAACTAATAAAGTAACAATCGGAGTAGTGATCAAGTATTTTTTTATATTACCTATTGGCTAGCCAACAAACCCGCTAACTCTCCTGCGTATAAGTGGTCACCACGATCTTATTTATATAATCAAATATTTATGCTGTGTTGGCTTCCGTACGTTTTTTCACGGGTGACCACTGAAAACCAGCGCTGTGCTGTGGGCCCCCATAGCATAGCATCATGCTGAGAGGTAACCTGCTTGTCGCAGTCACGACGTGCAATTTTTTTTTTCCGCCCTGTTGTCTAAATAGTTGATATGCATTGTAATGTTTCTTGTTTATTTTATTTTTAACGTCATGTCCCTGCGACAACAAATATGTTTTCTTTATTTCATTATTTATCTATGGCGCGAATTTTACAGAAACGGCGTAAGGTAAAAGCGCGGCGCAGGCGCAGCGCAGGCGTGGAATTTATAGGAAACGAAAGAACGGCGTACCTGCGCCGCGCCGCTTGAGTGTAAGGCGCGTCGCTCACACGAACTAAAGTCTAGGCGGCGTCAAAGCACGGGCGCACAAGCGGCGCGCCGCATCTACATTTTCTTTAGGAATAAAGACGGCAGTGCGCTCATATACTAGGGTCGAGGCACGGGCGCTGTGGAGGCAGCGCGGTGTCGTGGTGGGGGCGCGGCGGAGGCGCTGTGTCCGTTCGCGTCACGACTCCACAGCCATTTTGTCATTTGGTTTCGTGCTTTGCTACATAAAGAAACGTGAAGAACGCATAGCCGCCCGCGCCTCGACTCCGCGTAGAGGCCTATCCTCAGCCGTGCCGCGACGTCGCCTCGACTTACCAATGAGCGACGCGCTTTATTCACGACACGTCGCCTACGTACATTTTGTATGAAAACGTTTTGAATCGGCATCAGGCTTCGCTGCGCCTGCGACTCCTTCACCTTACGCCGTTTCTGTATAAATCGCGCCTATGGATATCTGCCAAAATTGCCATCCCAGAGACAAGGCTGTAATGTCTCTATTTTCTGTAATGTGTGTTAATTCTCCTTCTAAAACATAGAATGCATCGAATTATGGTGGTAGCACTTCCTCAGAAGAGCTCGTACACAAAGTACAGTACTTAATAGATTTCTTTTTTGAATAATTATATACAGAAAATGTGAAAATAACGATAGAAAAACAAAGAAAGTAATCAACTCGATATACCCTTTGTCAGCGTTTCTTATAAATCCTACGGTTTGCATGTGCCTAAATCCTTTATTATCCATACCAAAAGAATAAAAACATGTTATTAGATTCTTTTACTAAACAGTAAAAGAATCTAATAATTTAATAGCCTTTTCCCAACTATGTTGGGGCCGGCTTCTAGTCTTACTGGATGAATATCAGTATTTTTCATGAAGCGACTGCCTATCTGACCTCCATAACCCAGTTAGTACTGAGTAGCATACCCCTTGGTAAAACTGATTGTCAGACTTTCGGGCTACTGACTACCTGTAACGACTGTCAAAGATCTACAATTGACTGCCGGGACCAACAGCTTAACGTGCTTTCCGACGCCCATCCACGGACATTAACCTGAAGGTCGACCCGAGCAGCTGTCATTATTTTCTTAATTAACAGATTTTCGGCTGATATCAAACGCAAATCGTTTTCAAGTTGCACATACAACTACAGCCTGCCACCAAGTATAAATAAATAATATTTACTAATTAACACTTCAAACAAATATTGTATTTTTAGTATGCCATCCCAGACTTCTAGTTTACAAACAACTCAATACCCTGAAAAGGCATAGCAATTTTTATAATACTTGCTCAAATATTTATAATAACATTAAATTGCCAATACAATAGCTTTGGTCTAGCGATGCCAATAGCGATTGACTGCTTAGCATGAGGTCCTGGGTTCGATTCCTGTGTTGGTCATGTTTCAGTACAGTTTTATATTATTCTAGTGTAATGGCCCTCCCTAACTGGGGAGCATTTGCCTGTAATGTAATCAAATTCGAGCATTACATCAGTGAGTGTGAGTGAGGAGAACAGAGTATTGCAATGCACCACCTTTAATGGAATAATTACTTGTTTCTGTACAAAATCGGGTCTTGATTTGAAAAATTTTACAGGCGAATGCCCCCTTACCAGGAGCGTCTATTTTAACATACATAAGCAATATTCATCAAACTTCTCATAGTACTACTTCAATTTGGTAATGAAGCTAAATGAGGCTATGCAGGCATTTGAATATTTTAGTACGGAGCCTGGCCTGCGTTACTAACCATTTTATGTTATGTTCAAAACAGCAGCCATGTATAAAACCAGTATTAATGAAAATGTGGCATCAATATTGTAAAACATACAAACATAAATACTGTTTGAGACAAAATTTTCTAAAAGTTAGTCTATCAAAGTTAGAATATTATCTGCTGATCTCTACAGGAATCTATCTGCCATGAATCTTACTTCTTTTATAAATGCGAATGTTAAATGAGACGGGGCTCATGGGTAACACTCTATCGTCTCGTTAGCCTATCGTCCATATAGAATAAATTATCAATCGTCATTCTAGTTTATTTGTAACTGTAAGCTAACTGAAAGTGTCGAGTAATTTATAATATAAAAAATATATTCATGGCACTGCTGTTCTATTCACATTACTGCATCAACTTCAATAATAACAGCCAAGCCACTAGAACTTGCCGGGATTGGTGAATGGTGAAAAATCATCTATTAAGTACATACAAACCCCTCCATGCCACGGAAAGTTTTCCATCTTTTGCGAGCAGGACTCTACAAATATACAATTTCATTAACTTGCCCCACACTCTTACCATTTATTTTCAAATCACACACCTAAACATCCTATACCCTTTGAAACACCATAACCTTTGTCTTGTTCTCATTTACATTCATCTCTTTTCCCATAAATGCTAAATGCTTGCTGCTAATGATGTAAAAAGAACTTGATCATCTGCTGCATAGAGAAGTGATTTTACGATCTTTCAAATCTGTCTGACAATTGTCCTTTATTCTTCGAACAGCTAATGAGGTACAACACAAGCACTGGAATCCTTGTTAGTGCTCGTATCAAAAACCCGTCTACACCATATAGTATAGATCACAGCTCATCTCTCCACACACTGTCCTAGACCTTCTCCGAGCCAATCAAATGAAAGCACAGTACACTATCTTGTGTTTTGCTGGATAGTTTTCACCTGTGCATCTTCCACAAGGTGCATCCTTATAGAGAAAATCTGATCCATTTTTAATGCTGTTGTAGTTCTTACACTCCTGCTGTGAACCTTAAATAGTGGTACAATAACACCGCCTTACCTTATATGGTGCAAGAATATCAGCCTTGCACCAGTCAGTGCAAGCACATCAGTCTCGTGGCTCTGCCCTAAGGTTTAGGGCACTGATAGGGTTATCATTGCTCTACAACCTTAAAGCAGACCCTCTCTTCATACCCTGCAACTTTCTCAACTTCCAAACATCTGCGAACTCTTACAATCTCATACATTTCTGTTTCCGTACTTTATTGATTTCTTAAAGACTATAAATATGTTTCTTTTGCATTATCTTGAATAAAAACCAGTATTCTACTGTTTAGCTGCTCTGGTATATTCATCAGATTGTTAAACCTCAGCCTGTTGTTGATTCATTTTTTTTACTAACAATTATTTTTGTAAATATTATTCATTTTATTGATAGGACATGAATAAGCCATGTTTAAACAGTTGATTGTTGCTGCTTGGTTAACAAACAATACTGTTACCATTTTATGTCTTTATGTTAAATTTACATTCCAAAATGAATTCAGCACAATTGCAACCATAAAAAAGAATTAGTGAAGATGCTAAGTTGGGGAAGTACTATCAAAATATCTATATCTGCTGGCTTGTAGCTGGCGAGCAACAATGTATTCACACAGGTTGTAGTTTATGAGTTCCACTTGGTAGTGTAATTACAAATACATTAATCATATTAGCTGATATCTACATTTCTTTTATATAAATAATTCAATAAACCCTAACTTGACACCACTTTTAGCGTCAAATGCTTCGGGCAATCTTGGATCATCACCAAAGTGCATGTGACGCATATCAGCAGTCTCTGGAATGGCAAGGCATCGACAATGCTTCTGGTTATGCAGATTTTTATAAATGGTTGCAGCTGAAGGCTCACTTTCCATCCTGTTGACTTGCTTTTGAATCAGTAACACATCAAAAATACCTGTGATTGAAAAAACGAAATAACAATAAAAGAAGACACTTACCACTTTAGCTGGTATGTCATGGCGCTTGCAGGCTCCATGATGAGTGCCATATAAGCCGAGGAACTCCAGCGGGTGGTTCACACGGCTCACCAGTCCTGGTATGTCACAACGTACTTCAATCTCCATACTGTCTGAAGAGGGTCCTTGTACAGCAACAGCTGCGGCCCCAGTGCCCGCCAAGTTTGTCCCGGATATATCCAATGACTCCAATAGTTGTAGACTCTCAACTATTTGTGTTAATACTTCATTAGGGGAGCAATACTTTCCATGTCTTTCATTTGACTGCGATATGTCCAAATGCCTCAAGTGACGCATTCCGCATATCCAATCAATTAGATCTTTTGTCCAAGGAACAGCATGCAACACAAGGAATCGCAGATTGTTCATCTCATTCAGTGCCCAGATGGAGCCAGCTGATGTGCACTCGGAGAGATCCAAGTGTGTCAAGTGTTGAAGTGGCTTCAATAAAAGCAGTGGAAATATTGCTAGACCTCTTCGTTGGATTGTTAGTCTCTTTAAATTGGGGGCATAGATGATATATCCCCGCTGCCTGTAAACACCCTCATCCTGAGGGAATACGTATGTCAACGGACCAAACTTTAAAGAGAGCAGGTTCTGGCTGTTAGTGCTGATAATATCCAAGGATGGCTGGGACAGATACTCGCACTGGTTTAATTCGACTTCAAAAGGTTTATGTTCCATCATGCACCGCAATCCTTCGTCGGTGATGCGGGAGTTTCGTAATTTCACAGTATTCAGCCGAGTGCGAAGCTTATCGCGAAAAATATTCGCAATATTATCATTTATGCGGAATTTCTTCTGATATGCGCGAATGAATTTCTCGCATATCTCAGCAGGTAGTATCACATCGTCTTTCAGTCGACGCCAGCGGCTCGCAGGGTCAAAATAGGTAATGGTATTAAGGTTCGTCACTATGTGGTCCATACAAAGATCAAACAGGCTGTCAGGGTACGAGTCGTACGAAGAATCGTACAAACTCATTCTCTGTTCGTCCGACATTGTGCTGGTCAAACTTGCTCGTTCACTGTATTGAGAAATGAAGGAAGGCCCGTGGTGGCACCATGTCGCAAATGTAACACGCACTGATTCTAGGTGATGAAAATTACCTCAGAGTCCATTGTGATGGTTGTTCACAGTTGCTGTTAGGGCTCCCGACGGACCAAAACCGATACACTTGCGTACTGGGCAACGGGCTGGCAGTATTTCGCAGTTTTCGCACAACGCAACAAGAAAGTCAATTCTCGTTTTTTTTTACAAGCTACAGATAATGTTTAGATTATTTAGTTCGCATAGACAAGTACAGAACACCGGAGATCTTTTGAAATTTGTAACCGTGTACATTCCTAAGCAAATAATTAAATCATTTGAGCAATAATCTACAACTGTAACTAATGAAATTATTATTAAAAGTAAGTGGTTCATTGTATTACTGTAAATAATTAATAATAACCGATCTTGATCCATGATAACGATTTTGTCTCTGGTTTAAAAACGACCTGTCCTTGTCGTTTTCATAATGAACAAGTGAGAAGTCGATAGACTGTGTTTTGGATCGATAACCTGCCGTTCTATGTTGGCGTGATGTTGACAGTTCGTAGTGGCGCTGCTTGCCTAGGATAATCTCAATTTTCAAGGGAATTAGTGGATACAGGACCCATTTGAATATAAAATTATGAGAATGGAATGGACCCCGCCTGCTTCCAATTTTTGTTTAATTTAAATGTGCTTGTTTTTTGCTTTTCAGTTTTTGCAGACGGGTTTTTTAGTTTGTTTATTTATTTCCAGCTTTTGAGCTTACTAACGTGAAAGGATTGCGCAGACGATTTTACTTTTAGGTAAAAATTGCGCCTGAGGACAGCGGAGGTTTAGTAATAGGGTTCAGTTGGTTAATCGTTCAACAAGAGAAACTAACCTTTTTCGAGGCAGAATTGTAAAATTTTCGAGCTCGCTGCGCTCGCTAATGCATCTGAGTTGCTTTTATTCTCATCTCAGTATGAATGAACATACTGAGATGAGAATATTATTATTGTATTACTATACCTAATACACGGGGCGGAGGCGGGTTGCTTCAATTTAGAGGTCCTTTCTCTCGCTCTTGCATTCTATTCAAACTAAAAGCATTTATTTCAATTAGACCATAACAGGCACTTTTAAATGTCAAAAAAAAACAAAAATTAGCAAAGCTACAATCACAGTCACAAGACATAAACTTGAGAAAGTACTGTAGTTGCACATTCCAAAGCATAGATCTCTATGGAGAAAAATGTGAAAGAAACTCCATGGACACTCTTTTAAATCAAAATATTTTAACAAAATCTTGGTTACATCATTCATGTTGAGATTATACATATATGTAAGAACGATGTAGAAAGACTGGCACATTAAGAGCGTCCAGAGTAAAAGATTAAATCAACAAAGAAAAAAAATATAATAATTAAAATAAACCGTGGCAGCTAGGAGGTGACCAGTCCCAACTGACAGCGCCTGTTCACGAACATGACGCATGGATCAGCGGTATTCAACTCAACCATATTGAAGGGAACTAAATGACCCGACACACCCGCCACCATCAGCGAGACATTTGAGTGCGCATGGCATTCTCTCAGGAACCAAGGCACATTCCAGTCAATGAAAGATAACAAAATTTAAGATGTAGCCTTACAGTACATAGCACTCACACATGTGATATGCAGCTATATAATACTAACATATGGAATCTATACAAAGCAAGGATATTTTACAATCTTCTGCAGCTTCCACAATAATTTAACATGGTAATCAATTAGTTTGCCCCTATGGTTGTGTAGTAGCAAATTGTTGCTTCTATATGTGAACACAACGCAGAGATAGAAAGGAAAAAAAAAAAAAAAAACACAATTAAGAACTTAAAGATTAGGATAAGCCCTACTAACCATAATAGAAAGTCTATATGGTGGTACTCACATTTACTAAAAAAAAAACTGAAATAATGCTTCTAATTTATATAACACAATGGTAATCAAAGTAACTAAGTTTCCAAATGAAAAAATAATAAATTAAAAAACTAGAGGGGGGGCATCTCTTCCAAACATTAAAATCTTAGTTCGTGAGCCCAAGTAGCTGTGGAGCAGGACCAGCATTAAGCCAAGCATTTTTATCTACTATAAAGTCTTCCAACTTATAATATGCTCGCTTACATAGTGTGCGTTTTATGCATGTTTTAAATATTTATTTTCATTAAATTGCAAATTAGTGGACTCACGCAAGCAAGTCTATTTACACCGATTTTAGCAGTGCGTTCGACAAACCACATAATATTGCTGCAGAAGCTGTCAAACCTATATTTGGTCAACTTTGGCTGTGGTTTAAATCTTATCTGATCGACAGAAAACAGAGAGTTGTAGTAAAGGGTCATCAGTCTCAACCTTACGCTTCAACGTCCGGTGTCCCACAAGGTTCCCATTTGGGCCCAATACTATTTATTATATTTGTCAACGATATAGCAAACAATATCAAACACAGTACCTGTTCTATCTTCGCAGATGACTTGAAACTTTATCGAGTCATTGATGCAAGTACAGACATTGCACTACTCCAGGAAGATCTCAACTCTGTACATAGTTGGTGTACTAAAAACCACATGTTTCTTAATGCTGATAAGTGTTACCACTTAACATTCACAAAAAAACACATTACGGGTACTTCTTCATACTCGCTTAACGGAAGAGTACTTCATAAAGTCGTCAAAATTTGAGACTTAGGTGTTCTCCTTGACAGTAAGCTTACCTTCATACCTCACATTGACACTATTGTTTCTAGGGCTGCTAAAATACTGGGGTTCATAAAAAGAACCTGTTACGACTTCAAAACTGTCAAAACCTTAACAGTACTCTATAATTCACTTGTACGGACTGTTTTGGAATACGCGTCACCTGTTTGGAATCCAATTTATGGTACACATGTGGATCGTACAGAACGGGTCCAAAAAAGCTTTACACGCTATCTACGGTACAAATCTAATGGGTGTCCTCTGGACGCTGATTACTCGCAGAGGCTAAGTTACTTCAAAATGATAACTTTAAAACAGCGAAGACGTAGTAACGACCTGATTTTGCTTCACAAAATCATTAATGGATCTATACAACTTCCGAAGCTTCTCGTTGAAATAAATATATCAGTCCCTCGCCATAGTCAACCCAGATCTGAACGCATCCTAGATGTATTCACTCCATTCCCAACAAGAACTAACCTTGGACATTCGGCACCAATGAACAGGATGATGAGAACTTACAATGAGCTCCATACACGTTCCTGTAGCGTTGACATCTTCGCCAACAAGCTATTGCAATTTCGCAAACAATTGTTTCTGACCGACAGTGGCCACAGTTATCTATACTAATATCATTACATTTTATATTATTACTTACTTAATATTATTACTCACTTATTTATTATTTGTCATTGATTGTGTCATTCTTTAGAGCAACAAAATAGATTTAGTTATTTTCTTTATTTTTAATTTTGTTTTCATGTATTTTGTTTTTTTTTTTAAGCTTATTGTGCTTTTTGTAATACTATAAAACTTGAAATACTTATGCAAGTGCTGTGCACACCTGTAAGTGACATATTCACCCTAGATTTTAAGTTTAATTGTTACATTACGCTAAAATTGTATTAGTGAATAAGTCGTTGGAGTGCCATAAACAAATAAATAAATTAAGTTGTAGAATGTCAAGTGGTATTTTATTGTAACATTTTAAACAGTACCCCATAAAGGAAGTGCGTACTTTTGACAATCTGAAATTTGGCTGATCTAATTTGTCCTTATTTCTAGTATTAAAATTATGCCTGTCGCTTATTTTACTAAAAAGAAGTATGTTTTTCCGATGCTTTTTTTTTATTATTATCAAGAACGGATCCGGGAGGGGGGATCATGGCCGGGCGTCATAACCACCCCGCCTGGGTTGGGCCTAGGTCGACCGTGATCATGTTTCTGAACTCATTGATAACGCTCGCTTTGCTCGCTCTTGCAATCTCTTCATCTTACAAACTTAAAAAATCTTACTATCTCAGGGGCAGGGCCGTAGGGGGCGTGATGGTTCAACCCCCCAAAATCTTCGAATAACATTAAGAAATCAACCTATCCGAGGCGGAATGTGAATATTTTCTCGCTCGCTTCGCTCGCCAATACATCCTATACTTTTTCAATTCTGCAAAAGTTGTCAAAGTGCTCCTATTCTCATTTCTGTATAAATTAAAAAAGAAGTTGTGCCAAAATTTTCCAGCTCGCTTCACTCGCTAATACATCCAGTACTTTTGAATTCTCCACAAGTTGACAGAGTTCCTCCTATACTCATTCCTATATGAATAAACAAAAAGAACTTAATTTATCAGAGAAAGGGTGCAAAAAATTTCAAGCTCGTTTCGCTCGCTCTTGCGTCTGAGTACCTACACAACTCCTGTATGAATAGCCAAAAGAAAATCTAACCTACCCGATGCAGTGCTCTTCGAGCTCGCTTTGCTCGCTCTGACATTCTGCGTTATTTTCAGTATATAAACTGACACAATTTCTGAAAGCTAAAGATGCACCCCCCGGAAATAAACCTTAGGCGCCCTTGATTGTTTTGTTTATATAAAGTTGGTCATAATAGCTTAACACCCCTTGTGACTCCCCCCCCCCCCAAAGACTTAGGCTGGGACCGCGCCTGGCTGTCCTTCCGTCAGTCTATCGGCGGGCTGCATATCATGATCTTGATCCGTATTAAGTAGACAGTTGAAATTTTCACAGAATGTGTATAGGTATCTGTTGCTTAGATAACAACATTAAATAAATTGAAAATTAAAGGGGGCTCCCATACTGCGATGGTACGGAACCCTGCATGTGCGAGTCCGACTCGTTCTTGGCCAGTTCTTTGAGGGTGCTTTTTTGATTTGTAAAACAAACATTTGTAAAACAATTATCTTTGGAAATATCGTGGAAATCATAGATCTACCCGTTTCTAGCACATACAGCCATGTATGAGGTAACTTCAACTTCAGTAGCGGAATATGGATTGTGAGGTCATCCATTTAATATTTGGATGTGGTTTAAAGCTTGTTATTAGTGGTTATGGGTGCAGGGTCAAAGGGTCTTTCATTACCATTATCGGTTGTTGAGCGGTTGGAGTGGTTGGAGGACCCGGGACTGGTCATCTAATTTGACAACATTATATTAAGTATGCAGACCTGCTATAGCTATCCAGGCATTTTTACTATTCTCTTTGGACCCGGGGCCAAACCGTGCCGTATAAATGGTCCGCTTTGGTAAACGCAGCACTATAATGGCGTTATTAGTCAGGCAGCTTCAGTAGGTTTGAAGCTGCATGACTTTCAGAGTTTCAGTTTTACAAACTCATAATTCACAAACACTTTGTGGTTGGGTACTTTGTGGTCAGGTACATTGGTATTTCTCAACTAACGTTATATTTTGTTTGATGTGACATATTACCACCAAGGACCACATCTATACTAATATTTTAAAGAAAAAAAAAATTGTTTGTAAGTTTGTATGTAAAACAAATCCTATTCTGATTTGTAGAAAGATATGTCGCCGCAAGAGTGTCTATCTGCTAAGAACTTATAATGTCTCGTCCATCACATAATATTGATCCTGCCATCTGTGGGTTGCAAGTACAATTAAACACAATACAATACAATGTTTGGAAAGTCATAAATAACGAGACTAACAGGAAGAAAATACGTAACACTAGCTACACATTAGATACAGCATGTGGTCCTAAAAGCTCTAATCAGGAAGTAGCTCATGAGTTTGTAAATTTCTTTACCGATATACCGTTAAAAACTACGGAGGCTCTTAATTCCTCTCCTGAAGTCTCAATTGGTTTATTAAAGGCGAATGTGTCTGACTGCCCGGCTGAATTTAAATTTAAACACATAAACCCTATGATAGTTATTAAAGCTTTCCGGCAAATAAAAGTCAAACTGACCGAAGATCTTTGGGGAATGTCTATCAAAGTTTGTACATCCATAGTTGAGACTATAGCACCATACTTAGCTTTAATTTTTAATTTGTGTGTAGATCAAGGAGTTTTCTCGGACTTAATGAAATACAGTAAAGTCATACCTCTGTTTAAATCCGGAGATAGTAAAATAACAAATAATTATAGACCTGTATCCGTGTTGCCAGTTTTTAGCAAAGTGTTTGAAAAGGTAATGCTAAATCAAATGCTCAATCATTTTAACACCAACAGAATCTTACACGATCAACAGTATGGTTTCACCAAGGGACGTAGTACAACTGACGCCGGTGTAACCTTATTAAAGCACATATTTACTGCGTGGGAAGAGTTCCAAGACGCCATTGGAATTTTTTGTGACCTCTCCAAAGCATTTGATTGCGTAAATCACGACACATTACTTTTGAAACTTGAGCATTACGGACTAGGGAAACTTGCACTTAGTTTGGTAAAATCTTATTTGAGTGATAGACAACAACATGTGCAAATAAATGGTGTTAATTCACAGGGTTTAAAAGTAAAAATGGGGGTACCGCAAGGCTCAATATTGGGTCCTTTCCTCTTTCTAGTATATATAAATGATCTCCCCTATTTATTGAAAAACCAACCTCAAAATATGGTGTTATTCGCTGATGACACTTCCCTAATTTTTAAGATAAATAGACGGGCCCAAAATCTAGATGACGTGAATAATGCCCTACTTCAGGTCCATAATTGGTTCACAGCAAACAATTTAGTGTTAAATGAAAAAAAAACGAAATGCGTAAGATTTGCTTTACCGAATGTTAAAAGTAGCGATTGTGATATAGTATTGAATAAAGAGAAACTTGAATTTGTAGATAAAACGGTTTTCCTGGGGATTACGCTTGATTCAAGGCTACAATGGGGTTCTCATTTAACATCTCTTGCGGGGCGGCTAAGTTCAGCAGCGTATGCTATAAGAAAAATCCGTCAATATACTGATGTAGATACCGCTAGACTGGTCTATTTTAGTTACTTTCATAGTATTATGTCTTATGGCATTTTAATGTGGGGACGGGCTGCAGACATTGAGTCTATATTTATTCTGCAAAAAAGAGCCATCAGAGCCATATATAATCTTCGTAGGCGCGATTCTCTAAGGGAACTGTTTAAGGAAATTAACATCATGACGCTACATAGTCAATACATCTACGAAAACATAATGTATGTAAGAAAAAATCTACATCTTTTTAATAAAAGAGGTGACAGACACAGTTACAGTACTAGAAATAGAGACCAATTAGTTCAGCCAGGCTTCAGACTCGCTAAAGTAGACTCATCTTTCATGGGGTACTGTTTGAGATGCCATAATAAAATTCCACAAAGTATTCTTGAACTGAATGAAACGAAATTTAAAACATGCATTAAACGCACACTATGTAAGAAAGCATATTACAAGTTGGACGATTATATCACTGATAAAAATGCTTGGCTCAATGCCGGTCCTGCTCCACAAGAACAGGGACGCCTAAATTGATAGCATTAAATAGTATTGTTGGAGCTGCTGAAGATTGTATAACTATCTTTGCATTGTATAGATTCAATCTCTTTTGTATTATATAGCCGCCTAGCCCATATTGTGTGAGTACTATGTACTAGAAAGCTGTCATTCGCTGGAAACCTGCGTCTTTTCTTGACTTGAATGTGCCCTGGCGGTTAGGAGTATGTCATGCTCACTCAAATGTCTCGCTCATGGTGGCACGTGTGTCGGATCATTTAGTTCACTTCAAAATGGTTGAGTTGAATGGTGCTGATACATGCGTCATGTTCGTGAACGGGCGCTGTCAGTTGTGACTGGTCATCTCTTATTTGCCACGGCTTATTTAAATAAATTATTTTATTTTTGAATTGTTTTTACTATGGACACTTTTAACGTACACATCTTGCTGCATCGTTCTCACATAATGTACCATCTCAAAATGAATGATGTAACCAAGGTTTTGTTAAAGTATTCTGATTTAAAAGAGTGTCCATGGAGTTTCTTGCCCGTTCTTCTCCATAGAGATCTACGTTAGGAAATGGGCAACTACAGTACTTTCACAGTTTTTGTGCCTTGTGACTGGGACTGTAGCTTTATTTTACTGTTGCCTTTGTTTCGACAATTCAAAAGTGCCTGTAACTGGCCTACTTGAAATAAATGCTTTGATTTTGATTGATTTTGATTTTGATTTTGATGACAGACAATGATCTGTATCGATTGACAGAAGAGATAAGCGCCATCTAATGGTGTCTGTATTAACAAGTACTGAGATAGTTCGTGACTAGATCATCTGAAGATTAATTTATTAAACGAAGGCTTTAGCTATAAATAAAGTTAAAATTAAGATAAGCAAATATTTGACAATTGGGATTTTAACAATAATTATTGCTCATTTAACACTAAGATTTGTTTTGAGGTAACATTCCACAATATTGTGGAAGATGGCGCCAAATACGATTTTAAGGATCGACTCAATTTATAATTTGAAACTACAACTAAATCAGTTTCTGTAACTAATTACAAACTAAAAAGTAACAAGATTATTTTACAGAGCAATGTATTAGTGAAATACCTGTTTGTATTAAATCCTTTGAACTGCCAGAAATGGTTTTATTCAAGATCCCATTAATTAGTTTTAACTCAATAACGCCTTTACATTTATGAATATTGGCATTATAAGATTTTAAACTTTCATGGTCACTAAAATTATTATAACTAGAAGACGGAATATTTACCATGTTTATTGTTCGGGAACTCAAAGAAAACAATAAACATGATAAGTATCCCGTCTTCTAGTTATAATAATATTGGCATTGTTTAATTATTAGAGTAATTAATTGTGAAGTATTCTAGTATTGTATGTAAGTTTTAATGAACTTACTATGTAATAAATTACTGTACTGGGTGTGTGGCACTTCCGCCCAGACAGAGAACACGCGGAGGTACAACGAGAAGTCGAGTTAGCTCGCGATTAGAAAACAATTGAAGTATGTAATTGAAAGTGGTTTTTGAAGTGAACAATATTAAGTTGTGTAAATAAGAACTGTAACACGAATTAAAAGAATGTAAGGAGTCTTAGACCGTTCTTCTCCTACATGGTTTAACAGAAATAAACGTTTGAAGTTTGAGTCAAGTATTGTGTGTGATTTAAACTACCCAACTAGGTACCTATCTACCAACAAAAGAATCATGTCACGCGAAGACAATATGGCGGAATGGCGTCGATATTTGGGATTAGTGTTCCTCCTAATCCGTACTCTGTCTTAAGTTCTTAACAGATACATTATTCATGGGTGCTATAGGCCATAAATTATATTTATATCATGCATATTAGCCGAGCTATCAAATTTTTTGCGGATGAAGTCGCGGGTGAAGTTGTAGTCGTCGATATAACTAGCACTTAGCCCGCAAAAACGTAGGTAAGTTAAGTAGACAGCACAAGTAATTATTTTCTTCCCCTCATTTATCTTTACGCGTACCCAGAGGTCTTCTGCAGTAGTTTTCCACTGACAAGCCCGAGCAAAATCATGTTATGCCTTGGATAGGTACAGCAAAGAGAACGCCACCTTCGTTTTTACCTGTGAGTGCGCTGGAAAACCTATCTCTTCAGTAAATATTACAGCTCTCCGTCATTGATGGGTGCAGGGTGCAGATGTTATCATTAAACCATGTCTCAGTCACCACAATCATGTCGTATTGGTTGACATTAATCGCAATATTGATATCACTCTTATTTGTTGGCATCCCGATTGAAACAATTTATCTAAAATGCTATAGGTTAATTGTAATGTTGATTCAAAAATCGACGTATTTGCATTAGAATTAGCGCGTCCTCTGCGCGTATATCAACACGTTTTACCAGATTTTACACTTGTATCGATACAAACGCAAATGTAACGCGCGATTGTACCGATTCAAACGCGCGCTAACAGCGCGTTTGTGCCATTGGTGGTGCGGGGAAGTAGGTGTTTTATGACGAAATTACGCTGCTTTCTTCTGTTTTATTCTTGGTTGTCGTTTTAAAAGCAGCACGAAGGCTAGCGTAAGCAGAGATGTCTCGAGCGACGCTGTCGTAATACTGTGGTTCCAAATGGCGGCGGGTGTCTGCGCGATGCGCGATGTATCAGCGCGTTTATAGTGATACAAATGTAAGGATCGTGTGCAAAGGTAACAACGTGACTTCAGTCTTGCGTTTGCTGAGCGTCCTGGTTGAGTTCTATGCACGTAGTCACCGCATAAAAAACGTGAAGTGCAAAGGCCCTTAAGAGTACACCGCGTGCTTGTGCTAGTACCTCGTTTCGCTTGACATCTATAATATAATTATGCTGTGCTGTTCTCCTTTGTCCTCTGAGTTCGGACTTGTGTCTAGTAAGTAAACAACTTAGTGCACTGCAAGTTAGGACTGTATAGGGGCATTAAATAAATAAATGAAAATGGTTAACACCTTATATCTTTTATTAGTAATTGTTAATCGACATTTTAAATTACACTAACAAAATATCTAATTCTTAACATATTATAGTAGTTAATTACATAAGTTATTTTAGGTACGGTTTCGTTCGAAAAGCTCGAAGGAACAGTAATCTATGTACAGACGCCAGCACATCAATCTAATACAATCTGTCAAATTTCTTTAATTAATAGATTTTCAACTTTATCGCTAAAGCAGGTTCAAGGTTGATTGGGAAAATTTGACAGTTTCGGGTAGCTTGATGTGGTGGCGTCTGTACTTTGGCTGACAGGCTTTTAGTATTGTTTGTTATTTTTTTTAATTGTCAACTAATTTATTTAACTTAAGTAGTCTGAATCAATTTGTGAGTGTGGTGAAACTTACAGTCGTTCGCAGGTCTGTGGTAACAGGTAACAGTTTGACTTTAAGCTGGCCCAGCTTAGTATGGAGTTTAAATAGAATAAGAAGCCAGCTTATACTGGTTTTGTGACCAGTGACATGCGGCCTTCTGCACAAAATTCTCTTTTGCTATATGCCACACTGACAACTGAGATTGGAGCAGACTTCAACACACGCAGCACATCACGCAGCCAGACATACCGACAGCTACAATAATTACACTGGTTTATCAGGTTTTTGTAGAAAACTATCGAATAACACGGAATCGACTATGGCTAATGCCAAGTAGGCACCTACCTCATAATGATATTATTATAGGTTTACTTACTTAAGTTCTACATTTTATAAACGTTATAAAATACAAAACAAAAATTCTATGAGGAGCCTTCTACCCATTTAATTATTCCTCATATTAATAAATATCTAACAAGGCGGAAAGTTGAAACGGACCGCTGTAGGGAAGTCCAAAAATATTGATGCTCGGAAGATTTAAATACTATAGGACAGGTATCTTGTTCGAATCTTTTCTTTTAAAAAAAAAGTTGTAGCATCATTAGATATGGTAATTTCCGCCCAGGATCCACTTGCAACTTTCCACCGTGTTTGTCCATAATCATACTATACCTATGGCACATCAAAACAACATTAGGTATATTTGTCACCGGCAAAGCATATAATTCAGTCATTCTATAGAATACTTAGTCATTCTATACAATGATCGTCTAGGCAATGGATAAAATATTTTATCTATCGTTTATCATTAGACTAACATGACAATGTACTTATACCTACAATGTCTAGGAAATCAATAGGACGCCTTGAGAAGATCAGATAAAGCCTAAAATGTAGGTCAAATAAAACACCTTTTTCTTAACTCAAAAAATAGGACAGTTTTAACTTAACATTGTTTATGAAAACAATGTCAAACAATTTTAAATTAATTGTTTAGTTAATTAAAAATGGATAGTAATAAAATGTTTTTTTTTTTTAATGAGTGTTTATGGCTTCCAAAAAACTGGGAAAAAAGACTGAGAATAAGTGAGACTGTGAGATAGGAAAATGATCGCAATACCATAGCTAGGGGCACCCCAATCAAATGAATAGCTTAGGTTAGAACTGTGACTAAACGCGCGAGCCGAGCGAGCGTAGCGAGCAGTGCCGCGGCAGCGGCCGGCAAGCACCGCTCAATCCAAGCTGGTTTCTACTTTACCTGAACGTTCAGGCATTTTATAGAATACCGGATTATATAGATTGCCGATAACATAACATATACCATCATATAAAATTATTATTTTTCCGTCTCTATTTAATAATAGAAAAAATAATAAATTTTCGAAATTATTTGTATTAAGGAAATGACATACGATTTTTCATAATTTCCTAAGGTTTGTCCTGCAGTGTCACTTGATTTAGAATTATTGATGAATTTATTTTTATTTTTTTAATTTCCTACAAATATACTACTAGCAAAACATCACAGCCGTTCAAATGTTCGTCTTGTGACAATAAGCTAGGGGACTATTTAGGCCAAACTTAGCATACGCATTACCCTTCAATATGTCAAAAGATGAGTTAAACTGGTACAGACAGAATGCGAACCGGCTGCGGACACCTATTCTAGTTAAATACTTCTCTCAGTGTCCGGTGTCCGGAACCTCGTCCGCAATATGCCCGTACCGGTTGGATTGAACAGATCGTAGCATAAGAGCTTATTTTTCGTCTTTGTATCTTAGCCTAGGAACATTCGCGCGAGGATAAGTGAGTTTGTGGATTGTGCCGTATCAGTGAAAACAAGCTGACTACGCTATTGTTGGCACGACCGACGTCATCGTCATCAGTCAGCGGTCGATGATCAGCATGATCAGATCGATCACTGATCATAGTGATCATACTTGAGTGACAAACCTTACAATTAAATAGGTACAATAACTTAGCTACTAGATATCTTTATGATGTTACTTCTACTATTTTATCTTTGGTAGACACTTCGAAAAATATACAGTTTATGGTTAGTAACATTTATATTAAAATATTTAAAACCTTTTGTAAAACCAGTGTTATTTTGTACACATACATACATATAATATTCATGTAGGATAATATTTTAGCAACCGTGAATAGGGGTTGATGTTCACTATAATTTTGGTCACGAGCTACAATCAAGTTAAAAAAAAACATCATAAGTATGCACTTTTCAACCAATTTATATACACGCCCCTTATATTTTGCTACGTAGTATTTAACCATCCGGATATAATACTTGCTACATACTAAAGTCAAATTACACATTTACTCGACGTTTTCAGAATAGGATCATTTTTAGGAGACACTGTCGGTGTCTGTGTACCTAACGCATCGTCCTATTTACATCGCAGACCTAACAGAATGGGATGGTATCTATCTAATTCAAAAATGTACATGCGCCCGACCGAATCAGAAGACACTCTGCCCTAGCCTACATTATTGGCAGTATATTTTTAAGGCGAAGCGATCAATTCGTAGTCATCGGCGTGCGCGGCGCCCGGGTCGAGCCCTCACTGCGGCGAGGCGTTCAGGTCGCGGAGTCGCAGGTGGTCGACCAGCGGGTGCGTCTCGTCCGCTCTTCGCTCATCGGGCCACTTCACAACCACGTTGGTGTTGGCGGGCGGGAGCGTGACGGGCGGCTCCACCACGACGGGCAAGCCGCCCTCGCGCTCCGTGAGTATGTGGCCGAACAGCGCCCCCACGCGCCGGTACATCAGCTGGGGCACCTGCGGCGCGGTGACTTCTCCGTCAATGCTGTCCACCGCCGCACGCAGCCCGCCGCCCAACTGTGCCACCACGATGATCGGCGGCGTCTCCTGCGGCGGCACCACGTCATTCAGCGCCCTCATGGGAATGGGCGCAGGCGTCTGCGTCGCCACACAGGTTGACGCTCCGTTGATACGCGCGTTCAAGCTCTCCAGCACTGTGATCAGCTCGTATAGGCGATCGTCACATAGGACAGGATTATCTGTAATGAAATATCCTATACTTGTAGTGGCAACGGGACAAAAAATATCTTCAGCTAGCTTCTAAGTTATAAATAACGCTTTGAGGCATGAGCACATGCACTTAAAGGTATATAATGTGCTAATAGAGTCCAAACCAACATGGAAATGAATTCGCAAGAGCTAAATAGTTCGTTAGAGCAGTTACACAACTACAGGTTGCTAATTTTTATTCTAACAGTTCATGTTAAGTTCGCATTGCTTTTATTTTCATATCCGCCGACAGCATTGCATGCAAGCCAGAAAATATAGTTATTCCTAATTATTATTATTCTCTGTCACATTCTTTTGTCAATGATAAAGTCCTTACTCTATTAAAAACTATACGTACCTTGGAGGTAAATCTTTAAAACGCTAGGAACTCCATTAATAGTACATCGAGATTTTGATACAACGTCGTAGTTAACTGTCTTAATTTGATTAAACGACAAATCAGCGATACACAGTGATGGCAACCCATGGAAGTCTTTATCAAGCAGAGTGATATTGTTATGATGGGCTATCAATTCCTCAAGTGATGGCAAAAATGTCTGGAAACAAAAACAGAATTCATAATTCAAAAAGTGTATGTTAAGTACATCGCTTCAGCTGTAATACTTTCTAGTCTTTTTACAAATGATTTAACTCGCAAAAGCTCGCTAAGCGTTACAAGAACACTTATTGCTCCAGTATTTGAACAAACCTTTGATGTTTCTTCCAGTGTTGTTATTTGGTTATGGGACACGTCAAGCAATCTTAGATCTTCGAGGCCTATGAGGTCATCGGGCGAAATTAGCTGTAGTTGATTATTGCTTAGGTTAAGTCTCAGGAGACCATGCAAGCCCATCAGGGCACCGCCCAAGCTAAGGATTCGATTATGATCTAGTCTTAGTTCCAGTACACGGGTTTCAACGTCCACTAAATTCTGTAAATTAATTCATAGAATGGGTAATATTAAATTATTTATTAGAAAAACGGTGAATTTGGTATGTTTTGTAAATTATTTACCTCCATGTTGCCTGTGATAAGACTTATCCTATTGTGGGAAAGATCAATTACAGATAACCTTTTTAAGCCTTTGATTTCTTGCAGAGAAAATTCTGTCATGTAGTTGTGAGTTAGATTTAAATATCGCAACGACTTCAAACTTCTTAAGGAACCATTTAATGATTTGAGTTGATTGTAGGCAATGTCCAGTTCAGCCAACTTCTCTGCTTCCGTGAATTCGTCCTCCGCTAGCTAAAATAACAAAAGACGTTGTTACGAAACAGTAACCTGGGGGAATAGGATTTAACACAATCATCATTCAGACGAAAGACGCCCACTGGCCCACTGGCGCTGATGGCCTTTCCCAAGCATAGCTATCAGCGCTTTTCACCGGATCGTTGATACATTTTGCAGTAACGCTATCGTTGCAGCGGAGCTTAACGGCTCCGTACCCTGCCCACTGCCACTTTTAATTTTCGTAGTTCTTTTTTCTGTTCTTTAGGCAATGTCAACTGGTAACATTATGCGTTACTTTCCGAACACAGCCTGCTAGAGTCGGATACGACAATTAAACGCTTCCTGGAAGTAGGATCTACGTTCTGTAACCAAACTGGACAGTTGTTCAAAGGAGT
Source organism: Noctua janthina (assembly GCA_963576755.1). Classification (NCBI taxonomy): domain Eukaryota; kingdom Metazoa; phylum Arthropoda; class Insecta; order Lepidoptera; family Noctuidae; genus Noctua; species Noctua janthina. The sequence continues at coordinate 11,614,574 of OY755050.1, read as the reverse complement.
CTAAACGCTATCGTCAATGACACTTCAAATATACTAACACTTTCAATTTTGTTGAATGATAGTCCTATCCTCATTAATCTTCTGGATTTCTGCAGTGCTCCATCTAGCAACTTTATATTATTTCCGTAGAAGTACAGCGACTCCAATGAGGGCATTTGTTTCAAATCTTTCGGTAAATTTTGTAATTCATTGTGGGCAGCATGGATGAGAACGATCCTTTTCGCTTTCTGAAACAAAAAAAAATGATGTTAAGGTAATTCGCCCTTTTCAATGTTGAATTATCATTGTGTGCTGTAGGTATGCTTACGACTGGCAATTCGTTGTCAATAGATTTTAAGTTATTGGCATTGATGAATATCCATTCCAAGTCATCCAAATCTCTTAGAGCTCCATTCAGTGAACTAAGCTTGTTTATTCCAAGATGAACGTGCTTCAATGCTCTGGGTACTGCATCCCTTTCGATTTTAGATATTTGGTTATCTGCTACCAGCAAGTGTTCCACTTCCTGTATGTCCTGTGAAATGAATTTAAAATGTTTATCGATTAGTACCTACTACAACGCAAACGACTACGTGCTCACCAATGTCTATAGAGTCATTACCAAGATGGATAAGAAAAATACTAAAGCTATTTTGCCTACAAATTTCAAATCCTGGACAAGGGTCATGAAAAACGCTGCAGGAGAGAGGGGCTACAGTAAACAATAAAACCCACTAATCATATTAATTTCAAATACACGCTGTTGCATTTGGGGCTATCGCCAACACATTATGTTTCTATTTATAGAACACAGATAAAAAATATGAATGACTGCTACTATTATTATTCTTGTGGTGAAAGTTTTTTTAAATAGTTACAGATTTATTTCCTTACCCTGAAATCATCTTCGGTGAGCTTCGTGATTTTATTTCGGCAGAGATCGAGGGTCTTCACGTGCGGCAGGTGCTGGAGTACATGCCTCGGCATCTCAGTCAATGAGTTGTCAGCCAGGCTGAAGTAGTCTACTAAATCCAGTTTGGTGAAGACACTCTCTTTCAACTCACTGAAATAAGGAAAGAGAACAATGATCATTTTATACAAACAGATTTTTGAAATTCAGGTGCTAAAAAGTGATGTAAATATTCATAAAAGTCGGAAAACAACGCGTCCATACGCAGGTCCTGTACATCTGCATTGTCGTGCATAACCCGACTGTAACTGCACAATCTATGGTTCTGACTACAATAAAAAGACAAGTAGGCAAGTTCATAATTTGGGATTTACCGTATTATTGCTTTAGGCGTCACGTGATATGTATCATATTGACTATTTGTATTGAGTTAATAATATTACGTTATTGGGAACTCAAAATAAATAGTAAACAGGGTAAATATTTTAAATATTATTGATAGTGTTAGTGACCATGTCAGTTCACAAACTTTTACGCGTTATGTAGTTGACATTTAGTAAGAAAACATTGCTGACGTCAGACATTATGCCATTATTTCTTTTTTCTTGTAAGTTACAACGCAATAGATATGAATGAATAAAGACAAAGCTCTTTAAAACTGCGATATTATGTACCCATATATTTTGTCAATGCTGCGACTCTTCTTCTTGTAACCGGGTGACGCGACAAAATTCTTTTAGTCGTTCTGAACCAATTGTAATTTGTTATTGTATTTGCAATGTATTTCTTAATTGTATTATAAGGATTAACTTTTTATTGAAGCTATTTTTTTTTTAAATTCAATAATGGGCTTTGTCGCTTAGCGACCACATAGCCCAGAAGCTATTACTTAATAATTAAAACAATAAAGCTAACCCCTGTTGAGAAACATACCTATCTCACGCGAGCGCAGTCATCAACCGAAGGGTAAATATAATTCTTGAGACAAATATAACTTTTTATCTTGCTTGATGAGCGCAGAGACTATTGTATCAAATAATGTTGTTTACAAATATGATAGTTCTATCAATTTGTGAACATAATCCACACTGGTCACATCACTATCATAGTTAATATAATATCGTTTTAAGTAAATTATTTCCTTTATTTATTTATACACACATTAAATACATTTTTAAATATTCTAATATAAAGCAATATATAAAAATATTAAAAATATTAGACCACCAGCATCGGGAGCTGGGTCCGAGCTACCGGTTGTCAGGGCTCTGAGAGAGGAACCTCCTAACAATACGCGCCGTGTTCAGAAGGACCTACTGCTTTCTGAATCAAGCCCTTGATCCAGCTGCCAAGCGAGAGCCTCCTCAGATGTTGGTCGAGGCTATTGGCTATTAAGCCATTGGCCGACACCACTATCGACACAGTAACTGCTGTACTCACGTCCCTCACGTCGACAACCTCGCGAGCCAGATCTAGATACTTGTATTGCTTACCTTTCTCTGCTTTCAAGAGGTTCTCGTCATGCGGAACCATTATATCAACAATCATTGCGCGACGCTCCGCTCCTTCCACAAGTTTGTACGTCAAAGAAAGTTGCTGGTGGATTATCCCGGCAACGAGGTTGTGTCTATGCAAATACTCTGCGTTAGCCAAATGAGAACACCCAGAAATAATTTATCGGATTAATTCATCCGGACGCCTTTTCCCAACTATATTGGGGTCGGCTTCCAGTCTAACCGGATGCAACGGAATACCAGTCTTTTACATGGAGCTACTGCCTATCTGACCTCCACAACCCAGTTAGTACTGGGTAATACGATACCCCTTGGTAAGACTGGTTGTCAGACTTTTTGGGCCACTGACTACATAACGACTGTCAAAGATCTACAAATGACAGCCGGGACCAACGGCTTAACGTGCTTTCCGAGGCACGGAGGTAACTCGATATGTAATGGGCGGTTACCTATCCACAGACCAACCTAGGCAACCATGACTTAACCTAAAGATCGATCCGAGTAGCTGTTATTATTTAGCCACGAGCTCCTCGCCCATGCCCGACATTATGCATTATTATCTTTTCTTTGGCCTCCCTCTCGCTCTCTATCCATCAACATTCACATTCATTACTCTTTTAGTTACATACGTTTCCCCCCTTAAAATCACATGTCCATACCAATACAGACGACGTCCCTTCAATTTTTCTGTAACAGGCGGCACTTTCAAACTTCCTCTAATATATATTCTTTCCTTACTTTTCCTACCGGATGTGTCGTGTGACAAGAATTGAAAAGATGGATGATCCATCTCAAAATTCTCATCTCCGCTACATACAAACGTTTGTGATCCATCTTCTCCACAGTCCAGCATTCCGATTCATACAGTACAACAGGTGTAATCACTGACTTCTACCCTTTAACTTGAATCTCAAAAATCCGTGGGTCGCAACTTGGTCCAGTGCCTGTTGTCATTTTATCCATCCTGAGTTGCTGAGTTAATTCGGTGCGTTACGTCTCGGGCTACTTCGCCATACTTTTGGACAACCGACCCGAGGTACCGGAAGTCGAAGCAGATCGGATGGGCCTTCCGGCAAGAGTTATAGGCACTGGACTGGAGAGACCCAGGCTGCAGCAAAGGTTAGTTTTCAATATTTAACGAATAAAAGACAAACAAGAAAATTACAGGAATTGCGATTTCTTATAAAAGTACCGTCATAATTGTTATGACAATGCGGGTCAGATTGTTTATAAAAAAAATATAGTAAGTATATTTGAATCTAAAAGTACGTCAGTTTTGACATGTGCATTGCGTTTATAACAGACTTCAAAAGGAGGTGGTTATTAATGCGTCTGATTATTTTGTTCTTTTTTTTTTGTTTTTATGTTCAGCGATATCTTCGCCGCTTTTGAACCGATTTTGAATTTTTTTTTTTTGTTTGGAAGTATATTACCAGGTCTCGTTTAAATTTGGTGTAGATCTGATAAAAATTAAATATAATGGAACTCTTCAATAACAGACAGCAAATCTGCCGTGATCTCTGCAATAGCTTGGATGTTAATTGTTTACACAATATCGTAAAATAACGCCTGTATGCTCTGAGAGGGGTATTCAGATGTGTAGAGTACACCCAGATTTCGAAAGTTAGGTATGTTAAGTTCCATTTTATTGGGGATAAAATGCATAGCAAATATTTTTGTATAGGATATTAAAACTAATAATGGAAAAATTAAAAATCTTTTTTTGTCTTCTTTTCTTGACGTGCCTAGAAAAATGTTTATAAGAACAAAAGTATTATTTACCAAGGGTATAATATGTTTTACTGTTGTGTATCGTATTTAAAACGCAGGGGAAAAGGTAGCTCCCAATATCGAAGCGTAATCTTCGTACTATGGCTTCGAAAATTCTCTAAAAAGCCAAAAGCGGCACAGCGAGGCCGAGTGGTGAATGCAGAAAACGGGTGACACACAGATAGTATTTAGACACTTAAGATTTTTATTATTATACATAATTTAATAAATAATAGTACCTCAGTAACTGTTATCTGTTATAAAACAATACGTTATTTGAGAAGATTTTATATCGAGTAAGTGGACGGTGAAAGACATGGTGTCGCTGAGGGTACATAATGTAGCTTAGACATCAGGCTAATAGATCTGTAAGTTGGCTATGTCTTCCATTTTTCCTTTTTTATGTAATAAAATAATAGTTGAGGAAGTCCACTGATGAGGTATATATTCTGTGCCCAGAATTAAGTTGATAGTTATGTTATAGGGTAAGATGCTACTTCAAATGATCCTATAAGCAGTTCGTTTGATATGCTGTTACTTCCTGGCGGTTTTTCTCTCTTCTGTGATTTTATTGCCTTATCGATTTCATCTCTATAAGGGTATCCTGGGTTTTTGCGTTCTTGCGTTGAATGTAGCTGTATTTAGTCTAGTGTCTATAAGATAGATTTTGCTAAGTGGTTTTTTGATCTATTTAGCTTTTGAGAGGTAAAACAAGCAGGATTTCAAAGCAACTTCTCAACCATAGACCACGTCCACACTATTAAACAGGTCATACAGAAATGTAGTGAATACGGTATTTCTTTCTATCTAGCTTTCGTGGATAAGGTATTTGACTCATCAAAACAACGAACATATATTTACGCCTGATTACCAACATAATTATACAAAAGCATTAAATTAAAGCAAAAACACGAACTGAAAGAGAAGGGAATATTTTCCGAAAAAAAAGAGGAATTAGGTGATCCTATGTGACCCAAACTTTTTTCAGAAGTCTTTAACATATTTAGACGACTCGAGTGGGGTAAGCACTAAGCATGGTTTAAATACATATAAACGGAGTAGAATTAAACCATCTAAGATTTGCAGACAATTCTTCAGAGATCAGAAGATGCAAGAACCTTACCAGAGAGGGTAAAACAGTTTGTGTCCTTAATAGGTACTGCAAAAAAATAATTTATGACAATCCTCGGAAATATCCCAATAACTATCAGCAGCACCAAAATAGAATATGTGGTAGAATACACGTCTTTCGGACAGTTCATATCTTTTAAACACCTAACAAATAAAGAAATAAATAAATAACAGAATAAATCTAGCATGGAAAAGATACTGGTCCCTCAAGGGAATTATGTAGAAAAAAATAAAAACCTCTCTAATATCAATAAATACCTCTTAAAGCTAAGCTAAAAAAGCAATTTGATTCGTGTATTTTACCTGTCTTGACGCATGGATGCCAAACATGAAGCCTTACCAACCTTTATATACGCAAACTAGAAAACTGTCAACACAGGATAGAATGCAACAAACTCAACATTAAAATTAAAAGTAAAATAAAACTAGATACTATAAGAAAGTCAACAAACCGAACTAAAATTACTGATGTTACTTACTGTATTATCAAACTTAAATGGAGGTAAGATGGCCATAAGTTTTGGAGTAAAATGTATAAATAGCCTAAGAACGTAGCAGAGTGGTGCCTAAGATATTACAAAAGAAAGAAAGGGAGACAGCATCGTAGATGGGAGGATAACATTAAAAGAACAGCGGGTACTACTTGGATAAGACAAGCACAGAACCGTACACAGTGGAAAGCTCTAGGGAAGACCTATGTTGGCAAGCAAGACAATCTGCAGTTACCGATGTCAAATAACTAAATAGAAACCTAATGTAATAGATTAAGTAAAGTTATTGTAAGATTGTTAAATAAAGGCTATAAATAAATAAAATGAATAAAATGTGAGGAGGTCAACGTTCCGGGGTTATCAATGCAGGGGCGGCGCCAAACGGTCGCATGGACGCCCGACGAGCCGCCGGCGCCGGCGTCGCCCGCACCATGCGTGCGCGCACCACCACGCATCGATGCAGTCACAATCACAAATTGCCAATGAATGGCAATCAGTCAATCACATTAGTTATCTGTGCGACTGGCTCAATTAAAATAAAATATGATTATGTATTTGTCATATTACGTTAGCCTGTCTGCCTACATCGCAGTGGTATCTGCGAACCCTCTGTGATTTCCCACTTAGGATGACGTAACACTGTTAGATTACAACCAAAGGTCCGACTGCCGTTTGACCTGTCGTTTGTTTTCCTTAACACAGTAAACTAAAACTTTCTCGAATGTTTAGGTATTGTTTATAATGTTTTACATGTTCGTTGTTATTATGATTCTGTTTCTGTCGCCTGGGACCAATCCTTCGCTGTTGTTTGATAGACTTCCCATATGTCATATTTTATTAATGAATTGGTTTTTAGCTAAACAAAACACTCTACCCACTGTTTTCCTGATAGGTAATAAATAAACAAAACTAACTCGGCACTATCTTTGCATTTGATACGAGACTTTAAGTACACAGGAGTTTCTTGACCAAACCCGAAAGTACAAAACTTGAACCAGAAACCAGAGTAAATCCCCGATGTTTGTAATATATTAAAATAATTGGCGCAACGAAGAATATCTCTGTTTTATTGCATCAACCTATAGGTACCTATCTGACTTTATTACTCTTAATTACATAGGTACAAGAATACGGTCGAATTGAAAAGAAATATTGCTCTCACAAAACCGACAACGAAACACCATTATAAGGATCGTAACATTAACAATCAAAGAGTTTGACATACATAAGCAGACTCAGGAAAAACGGTTGAGTATATTTTGATCTAGGTACTGCACCGAATTATACCCAAATAGAATAAGAAATGAAACGAAGACTTAGGAATCGCAAATAACAATTTGACCAAGGACTTTATTGTAAGATTGTTAATTAATTAATTCCTTTAACCTGCAGCGGACATTACGTAGACTGACTTCATTGAACGAAAGATTCATTGAATCCCGTTAAAATAAAAGACTACAGAATACTAGTACCGCTACGGCTTTGTACTTCGTAGATCGTACCAACAGCACAAACATACTCCCTAAAACGAATCAATTGCATGTTTTATTAAGTAAAAACTGAACATTTTCTATATAACAGCTAACGAGGAAAAGAATGTCCAAGACCTTTTTGCATTTTCAAAGTACATCATTTAAAAGATAAAAGATTAAGTACCCATCTTATGGACGTGACCACGAGTCCGCTCCTTGTTGAGTCGAACGATGCATAATTGACGTTCTCGCTTAGGCCAAAGGGTAATTAAATTACAAAACGAGACCAGCATATATACAATTAAACGAAGCGCTAGGCTCGGCTGACGAACAAAGCGTGATTGCACATATCATCGAGCGAAAATATAATATAACGGTAGCTTTTGAAGCTTTTTTATTCGACAAAGATAATAACTAAAATGACTACTCGTATTATCCCTTATACTTCTTAAAAACTGAAAGAAGGTCAAGCAGGAACGGGAGAAAATGGACTCACCAGACCTTTACCCAGAAGGACAGTTTTTATCGGCAGTTCTATCCCACTGCTGGGTAAAGGCCTCCTTCGTGGCTTATCATTGGCCTTCTCGGACCAATCCGTTAAGAATGAGTCCAGATCTTCACGAACGTTTCTTGGGCCTACCTCGGTCACGACGGCTGTCATCTGTCACCAACTGTGTGACAGTCTTTCCCCATCTGTCCGACTTCGTCCTAGAAACGTGACCCGCGGAGTCCCATTTTAACTACGCAGACTTATCACCAACATCGGCGATACCTGGACCGTATTAAGATGTTACGCATTCGATTAATGAGGTCAGATATACCTAGAGGTTTTTGAAAGTCTGAGCGTTTTTGAATTAGCTGATTTAAAGTAGAAAGAAGGAGGTCAGTGATAGAATAATTCGGACGAAATTCGGCCGGTTCCGGTGGTTGGTGTGAATCTCATTTAGCATCTATGCACATGGCACATCTGATTTGGGAATTTGCCTGCTTGTAATATTGAATTAAATAAGTTAGTGAGGTGTGGGAGCAAACCAAATTTCAGGGTTTCGGTGGTAATGCCATCCTCGGCAGGGCTCTTATCATAGAGCATTGTCTTAGGCACTCGGTCTACCTCGTATACCGTTATGGGAGGGATGTCTTCTGGGCAGCTCTATCTGTTTTCTGATTCTATGCTTGAAATATCTGAACAAAGAGTACAGTAGAATTCGGTACAAATATCAATTATTATTTGCCTCTTGTGTATTGATTGATTCATGTGTGTCCAGTAAACTATTAGTCGGGTCCGGGAAATTCCCTAACTAAACCTTTTGCTTCTTTTTAGGAACGGTGATCTTCTAATGCTACTTTAACTCAGTGGGTATTTAAGTTCCTTATCTGTCTGTTTTAATTGCTCTTTTAACAAGTTTGTCTATTGTTTATCTCTAAGATAGTAAATACGATAAATAACGGTTAACGAAATGAGAGCTTTTTCAATGGCCGTTTAAAAATTGTGTCTATATTTACATTGTGTTCTAGAAGAAGCAAACGCCTACGAGATACACAGCTACGTGTATGAAATCATTCAATTCTGTAGCAGTGTTTGTAGGGCGCTGTATCTGTTGTATTTTTTGCAATAAATTGCTATCTATCATTATTTATTTACATAATGCGTGCTTATATTTATATCGTTTTAATTCATTTCTGCTTCCTTTATTGCACTTACTCGAAGCATATAAATAACATTTTATAAATTTTAATAATAGCTTCTAGCAGTTAACAGTGTCCAGAAGGAAAGGCTTCTGGATCAAGCCCTTGATGAAACTGCCTAAAACCTCCTCAGCTGTTGGTCGAGGCTACTGTCTAATATGCGATAAGCTGCCAGGACTGTCGGCACAATGATTGCTGTATTCACATCAAACATAACGACAACCTTGTGAGTCAGGTCAGGATACTTGATTTGCTCTTGAAATCTTGTGTCAACAGTACACCGTTAACACTATGAACATTTTTAGTATTTTTTCTACGATTAACTTATTAAAAAAATTATGAGTGTTACATTAGTAGACCCAAATATTGTCATTTAATAAGACGCTTGCCAAAAAAAAACCTATTCGTGTGAGTTATAAATTGGAACCGGCCCCCAAAATTAACCATAATTTCATTAGGTGCTCTAAATTCAGGAATGATACATGAACTTGCTTTATAAAGTTTTTGAGTCATTCTGAACTTTAGAACATAACTTGGGACGAAATGACTGATTAATTCTTAAACTATAATTAATAATAACTATAATTAGTAATGAATGCCAATGACCATATTCTAACACTATTCAATCTAGTTGTGTGCAGTAAGTTCTCTCATGGCACCCCTCCTGACCTTTTAATATATGTTAAATAAACGTTTGCAAATGATACTACGAATGCGAGACCCCTATCTTTAGCTATAGGTTATGTTTATTAAGATATGTAAGTACAAGGAAATAGGTGAGTCCTTATTTCGCAGATGGAACGAGGGCTTTGTTCTTTTTGGACTAAAGCTTCACAAACACAGAATATTTATTTTCCTTCTCTCGTATCGGTAAGATGGTAATGAGAATGACCAGAAGTACAGCTGTTTCACCAGCACTACATTTTAATCATCAGTCGTGGGCTTTTTTAACATAACATTAACATCACGCCTGTAATCTCCGAAGTAGGCGAGTTAGGCAGAAGTGTACCTAATAGTACTACCACATTATACTAATTTTGTTTAAGTTCCATGTAATATTGAACGAGCCTATTGCCATCAACTGGTTGGACTCCAAAGCTGTAAAAAAGAAGATCTCCTAGCAAACAATGGTTTAAAGCCAGTCTCCATCACAATTAATCTTCGGTATGAATATAAAATGAACCTTAGTCTTCCTCATCGAACTGGAATCTAAAAGAATATAGGTACCGAATTTGAATTATCGAAGGTTATCCAGGCAATTAGCATGACATGTCAGTCCGTAAATATCCACTTCTCGACAAGTGCCTCCCATTGACGGAGACGATGACCAATCAAAATGCTACAATTATGTCGCAAGGCGGATTGGTGAGCAGACCGAGCAAAGTATTGTTAAATGCAAACTAGCATACTGCCAACTGCTAGACCTGGTTTTTTTCGACACAGCTGTGATCAAATAAGAAAGTTCTGTAGAAGACTAAATGAAGATGGATGTTTAGTGTGAAATACGACATGGCTGCGAACAAGGAAAACTCTGGTATAACATATAATAGTTTTATGTGAAAGAAAAGAATAATGTGCTGATACGGCCCAAATGTCGTGATGTTGCAGGTTCAATTCTGGGCAGGTACCAATGTGACTTTTTGATTTTTTTTTTTCTGTTTTGTACCTATTCTGTTATTTAGAGCGAGACTTTCGAATTTGAATAAAATAACTAAATACATTATTAATTAAAAACTATTAAATAACCTAAAATAAATAAACTAACTACAAAAGGGCATCAAAAAACTCTTCCTCAACGCTGTCAGCTGGTAATGTACCCAAGAGACTGACGGCGTTGCCATGCCACGTTGTATGGCAACACTTGGCCTCTGGCCAAAGTAAAAGCCAGCCCTTGGGTCACGGGGAGCGTCAACTAGGTGTTTTGAAATTTCCTTAAACAGGCTATGAGCACTCGGACCCCACGACCCCAAAGTTTCAACACCAAACGGCTCGAAAATATAGTTACCACAAAGGTTTCTATATTTACGCCGCTTGAGGTTCTCTGCAGCCGCAGCGGCAGCGCCAGCACAGCACGACGAGCTTGGAAGAAGTGATGGCGCAAGAGTATTGACGCATGTTGCGTCCCACACTAAAGGCCTACCCATCTTCCAAGGTAACAACGACATGCCATCCGGTCTCTCGCCATCGTCGCGTGCCAAGACATGGGGTTCTAAAACAGCCGACGGTGACAAAAGCTCGTCGGATAATGTCGTTTATGTTCGCGTGCCGTGCAAAACGGCCCGCACTTCGGCTGCATGACAGGCCGTGGTGACCGAGGTTGTTGACAGCTTCACCACAGTGACAGCGATGAGGAGAACGGCAGGCAGCACCAAGGCGTAAAGCAGCAGCGAGGCGGAAGGTCGTGTCGTCGAACAATGTGCCTATGCTCGACGACGGCAGTGCGTGAAGCCAAAGAGCCGACTCCCACTCACCCACAGCCAGTAGGCGCGCACGCTCAGCAGTAGTAGCAGACGTGTTCAGTAGATTGTTCTGAACTACTCTGCAGAGCGGCTCGTCCCACCCTCTCTGGGAAAATGGATGGTCGGGTTCTTCAATATTCGGGCAAGCGAGTTTCCAAGCATCGATAGCCTCGGAGAAGCACGGCACTTCAAAATCAACCAGTGTGGAAGCCAGGATATTCCTGATTAATTTCTTAGTGCCGTGGACCGAGGATATGACGGCCGGTAAACTAATACTGGAAATTTTGCGGACGCCGAGTCCTCCCATGCGAATGGGAAGAGTAGCTTGTGCCCAAGTTCGGTCGTCCAAAGCCACATTTAAAATTGATGATACTTTGTCTTTGTGTTTGTCTGATAATTTGATCTATTTTGTCCAAAAGGTGATTGTGCTTCCATAAAGGGGAAGCACGAAGAAAATATGTTAATTTTGGGCCGAAACAGCAGTAACGAATTATTGTGATGGCCGAATGTATATTAATTTGGAGCAATCTTTCCGAAACATCATATCGTCATTCTTTTTCAATTCATATGTACTTTGCAAATTTATCTTGGACATCACTGACATCAGTGAAGGAAAACATCGTGAGAAAACCTAGACTTATAATTAATATAAGTCAGAAATCGCCAACCCATCTTGAGCAAGCGTGGTTATCAATGCTCGTGCTATATCTGTATCAAAAGAGGCCCTTGTCCAGCAGTGGGGCAGTAATAGACTGGTATTATTATACAAGATGTAAACGGACCCTTTACAAAGTCGTCAACCAAGCATTCTGTACACCAAATTAAGTAACTCTACGTAAAAATTAATGCAGGGTAATGACTTTTTTTTTGGGTGAAATTCACGTTTTTCGGTAGGACTGTAACGCACTCAAGACATTGTACTGCTGGATGCATTGAATAGTGCAGGAGTCTTGGAGGTGTTGAAAGTAAAGTTATAACATTAAAAAATTGGATTTAAAAAAAAAAACCTTTTGTAAAAGTTGAAACTTTGACCCCCAATATAACTAACTAGAAGGTTTCCAGGTATGGTCTAGAACAAAAAAAAATATCGCAATGACGGGGGAGAACAAGTGCCTTACGGCTTGGTCTTTTTACATCCCTTATTACGGTCCCAAATAAACTAGGTCATGCAGATGTTTATATCAGCAACGTAGACTACAGAAGCCAGTAGTACTAATATGTAGCAACCGTACCGGCACAGTCAGCACTGATCACAAATTCAGCTATGTAAGGCTTTGTTAGAACATTTGTCATTGATGGTATTATAAGCTATTGTAGGCTAGTTATAGGAGCTCGTGGCTAAATAATAACAGCCGCTCTGATCGGTCTCAAGGTTAAGCCGCGCTTGCCTAGGTTGGTCCGTGGATGGGTGACCGTCCATTACATATCGAGTTTCCTGCGTGCCTCGGAAAGCACGTTAAGCCGTTGGTCCCGGCTGTCATTTGTAGATCTTTGACAGTCGTAACAGTCAGTGGCCCGAAAGTCTGACAACCAGTCTTACCAAGAGGTATCATATACCCATTACGAACTGGGTTGTGGAGGTTAGATAGGCGGTCGCTACATGTAAAATACTAGTATTCAGCTGCATCCAGTTAGACTGGAAGCCGACCCCAGCATAGTTGGGAAAAGGCTAATCAGATGATGGAGACTAGTTACAGCACAGGTTTTAAGTCTTAACTAAGATGATGACCTTTAGATAGTGCAGTACTGAGGGAATCACGTACAATTTAGTGAATTAATAATTCTGAATTGGTAAAAATATACTACATAATGAAACAAATTTCTAAATAATGCAATAGGTAAGAACCAAATTGAGAATTCGAAAAGCTTTGGGAACGTATATCTGAATTGGTACATTATAACGTTATTTAAAAAAAAAATCTTTTACCACATAACCTACATAAAAGTTCCTGAGAGCTCCTGGATATAAACTCCTTCATATTATCTACGTCTAAAACAGAACCGATTATTTACCACATCTGGTCAAATCGATTGCTGGGAACAGGTAGATTAAGGTCAAGCGCTAGGGTAGCCCACGAAATTAAAATTTTCTGACGTTTTTTGCAATTTACAGGTCAGTGGCGGGTTCTTTGTTGATTAAAGTATAATTCGCGACCGTAACAAATATAGCTTTACAGAGTTATAATGAGCAGCGGTGGCCCAGTGGTGGAGACCCCGGATTACGAGCAGTAAGTCGTGGGTTCGAACCCAGCCAGGCGCATTACTTTGTGTAAGTTATTTCATCACCACTGTTCTCAAAACGGTGAAGAAAAACATCGTGAGGAAACCGGCATGTCCTAGAACCAAAAATTGGAAGACATGTGACATCTACCAACCCGCACTGGGCCCGCTTATGCTTATTATGAGCTATAATGATTAAAATCATCAATACAACTTCAATGGTCATTTCATGTAAAAAGTTATTCAATAGGGTTATATAAACTTAGAGGCTTGTATTGATAATTTATAATTTCGTAACTACTCGTACATACGTGTTACAGTTCATATTTTGTTTAACATACCTACAGCCTGAAACTGACCTGCAAATTGCAAAAAACCTAAGAAAAATTAAATTTCTCAGGCGCTGTCGCTTTCACCTTAAGAAAAGAAATTAAATGCCACTTTGTCCAACTGGTGTAACAAACTGGTGCGCAGAGTGGCATGAATGTACTACTGTTACAGTTTTAGTTTCATGAAAAAGTCCCATTAACTCAAAAGCTAAGTATCAAATCTAATAACTAATCTTATCTTTAAACAAATTTTCGGGGAAAGATCTTTTTATGTTCGAGGAATATGACGGAATGAAAGTTTTGAGTATGAATGTGGAGACCTATGGCAGTACTGCTGGGGAAGATCAGACGGGACGGTTGGCGCAGTGTTGAGCGATTGACTGCTGCGCTGGGTGTCGATTCCCACGCGGAAGAAATACAAGGTGTAAACGGACCTTTCACGAAGCCGTCAACCGAGCATTCTGTACATCAAACTAAGTAACGTCTACCCAAAAATTATTGCTGGGAAAGGGAAAGAACTTTTTTTTCAGGTCATTAATCACGTTTTACGATAGGACTCAATATAACGCACTCAAAAAAATGTGCATTGAATGGTACAGGGGTCGTTGAGGTATTTAAAGTAAAAATATAACATTAAAAACTTGTATTTAAAACAAAGCTTCTCGGGAGAAATTCATTGAGTGGGGCAACGTTGTCTAAAAAAGATGTCTGTGTGCAAGATGATACAGCTTGAAAAGGGGTGACTATTAAGATGATGTGTAATAGAGAGAAGTATGGACAAAAACATACTGCGCTGACCCCAAATTGGGGGATCATTGAGATATGGAAAGGAGAGTTATGATGAGAGTAGGGATTAATCTACTCTCATCATAATTTCATAAAGTTTCACAACTCAGAGAAGTAAGAAGAGAAGAAATAATTTATGGGAAATTAATACGAGATCATTTACAAGTGGCGCCAGTGACGGCAAAATTGAAAGAAAATTGGTTGTCTATGTAGGCATACAGCTCCATTAAGTGTTTACCCCTCCAAAAGACATGCGCGTCCAATTCAATGATAGACCCAAGTCGGTTTATCTATTTTGCAAAGACGTTTTATTATTATTAATTTATTGTAATAGTGAATATATAATATATAGTTAGTATTTTTTTTAAATCTGTTTTTAATATTGTTTTTCTTTTAATAAAATGTTAATATTTTCATTCTTGCGTATAACAACAAGCAAAGTAGATTGATCATTCATCGAATTAGTAACTACCTAACTGCCTTGGTTAGTAATAGCTTGCGGTAATCCAAGGGTAACCAATGATTCGATAGTCCGAATCTCGTTTAGGCATAAGAATACTTTTTGTATTATTCTTAAGGATGTGTAATTTGTATATCTTTGAATTGCAAAGATGTTGTAGGAAAGTTAATTTTAATACAACTTGGGTAACTTAGCCGTTTTAAGTGAACGTATACATCAAACGTTGTAGTTATAATTTGAGGGTATGGATTAATTTTATAAAGAAAAAGTAAGTAAGTAAAATTAATGGCTACCCTCAAATTATAACATGTATCGATTAGACAGAGACCTAAAGATAAAGTGATTCGGACGATAGTAGGCACCAATTTCATCGCAATTCACATGGGCTCGCTGCCGATATGAGTATGTCAACATTCGGTGATGCGATGGTTCGAATCCAATTCGAATCAAAGAACTCTTTGTGAAGTATTCTGTAGATTATTCGTAACGAATTCAATTTTGTAGCAGAGTAACGTTTTAAAACTTGAGGGGTTAGCACATATTGACGCTGTGTGTACAATCACGTGATGAAGAAAGGTTAGAATATATGTAGGTAAAATTGACAAATGGAAGGACAGTGGGAAACCAAAGTACATATGGAAAGATTGTGTACTATCATAGCTTCCTTATCATTCTAATCATCTCTGATTTGAATGATAAGGAAGCGATGATAGTGGCAAGAATTGGAGAAGTTTTTTTTTGCGCAGAATCCAAGTAAGCCTTTGAAGGGGAAGTTAGATTTTGTTTTTTAAATTGGTAATGCCATTGGAGCTCATGGCTAAATAATAACGGCCGCTCGGGTCAATCTTTGGTTAAGCTGTGCTTGCCTAGGTTTGTCTGTGGATGGATGACCACCCATTACATACAGAGTTTCCTCCGCGCCTCGGAAAGCACGTTAAGCCGTTGGTCCCGGCTGTCATTTGTAGATCGTTGACAGTCGTTAGGTAGTCAGTGGCCCAAAAAGTCTGACAACCAGTCTTACCAAGGGGTATCGTATTACCCAGTACTAACTGGGTTGTGGAGGTCAAATAGGCACTCGCTCCATGTGAAATACTGGTATTCAGCTGCATCCGGTTAGACTGGAAGCCGACCCCAACATAGTTAGGAAAAGGCTAGGCAGATGATGATGTTAGTGTCAGTGGCCGCAATACAAATAAGAAGTCATAAGAATCGATTTTGTGTAGTTGATGATAATTATCTTAAAGAAAGCGTGGTCAGTATGCAAATTTGCAAAATATCATGAACCACGAACGGAGGTAGGCATTTTATGCACAACACAGAAACCTTATGGGTTTAGACGTTATGAAGTAAACCCATTAAGAAGAATAATAATATTAATCTGTTTATTTACGCAACATTGAGCAAAATACTAAAAACGTTGTCAAAAGACTTTCAGACTGATACGACATCGTCAGTTCAATAAACATAGCCATCAATATTATTTGTATCACTGTTGTTGTGAATGATTCAATCGAATACCTACGATAGAAACCAAACTTGAAAGGAAGGATTGCTCTCATTTTATTGCAAGCATATTAAATTGTAAAGATACACAGAAACTCTGTGCGGAAAATAACACATTTTAGAGACCAATACAATACATTCAAACCTACATTAAATAAAGTAGCCTATGTAGAAATACATAAACAACGGCTACAGTAATTTGTTAGTTCACCATTAATGAGTAAATACAGTGAATACGACACGACCAACATGATATCATTCAATTTTACTGCTTTAGAAGCGACCTTAGATAACCCGGGGCAACGTCTCCTAGATGCCTTCCCCACACATCTAGAGTTCACTAACGAAAGGTTACTAATGGAATTAATAAATAATCCATAAGAGAAACTACTTTCCAAATAATATAATTGTTTATATTATTTGCCTATGAATATCCCTAGCAAAACATCATACAATTTCAAAGATCCCGACTTGAAAGAAGCGTTTCAATAAAAGACAAGAAAAAATAAATAATTAGAATGACCCGAAAAATCTGTGAAGATCAATTGAGTGGTCAATAAGAGCCGAGCTCATGGGTCACGGGCGACTTAATTGTTGTTTTGTAAGGAATAAACCGCAGAAAATATTACATCCCACCAAAATATGTCCATCTAAAAAGCGGACCTATTTCTCTTGTCATAACTGCGTATTTCGTTTCCGCAAACTACATCATTGCTAACTACAGTAAATCAAAACTAAAAGACGGAAACCCCATTAGTTTAGACTAAAGCAAAATATTGACTGATCTATAATAACTTTTTTGAAGACAGTCCGCGATCGCGTTCTGATTTTTCTACCAAAAAAGCTGTTGTTCTAAATGTTAAAGGGGCTTCAAAGTATCCTAGATCTGATAAATCATGATCTATCTAAAAATCTATGTGTTCCCGAAATTGAGAATTGTAACACAACATAGATTTATGAAATTGGAATACTGTTTCTTTTTGATACCCCCTGAATAATGACGCAAAGTAACTTGCCTCGATTGTCTTGCCTTGGTCAAGGGGGTCGAAATGGACTCGAAATATAACTCAATGCGCGTGAGTTCCGGAATGTGAGAGCCTGGGCTGGCGCACTTCGCGCTCTTCGATACTGTTGTAACTCACAGAATACACGTTACCTAACTCATGTCCACACTTCTCGTGTTTGCGTTTACATTAGTTGTAGTAAGTAATATGAAACTGATAAGAAACATTACAATAATAAACCCACTTCGAGGGGAAATTTACCGAGCGGTTAGATCCTATTTTCTCCAGGGCATAAAGAAACGAGGTATGGAATGAATGCCGGTTTTGATTGTTTCTAAAATCGATGCGTACGCGTCGCATGATATGGCAGCCGAATGCTGCCAGCCCTGGCAAGGGTGCCGCCCACTCTCTCGATAACAGCCGATCCTCATCGGTGTGCGCTCTTCTTATCATAGACCTGTTGTTCTCTCATTCAACTTACACATTGTTTGTATCGTGATACACACAATTTTAATGCTATTTTACACAACAAAGAGCTTACACACAGTACGTAGACGTTGCGTAGATTCACTACCGCACACATTACAAAAACTGCACAGAGAACCGAACTTAGATCCAATGATGATGTTAGAATACTTCGTAATCGACTTGCCTTAAATTGTCGAAGTTAAGTTTGAGTCTTGTAATAGAAAGTCCGAGTTCTTTGATGCTGTGGTCAGAAAAATCCGGAAGCTGGGAGTAGGAGATATCCAAGCCGATTTTGGTTTCGGGACTGAACTTGTTTGTTAAGGCCCGTGCGATTTCTTCATAAGCACTAATACGCTGACAGACTACGAGGATGGCACCAGTCCCGGCGTCTTCGCGGCGGCAGGTGCAGGGCGAGATCTCTCTCCTCATGGCACAATGCAGGCTGGCTCCGGCGCCGAGCTGGCCGGCCAGGGCGCACAGCAGCGCGGCGGCGAGCGCGTGCTTGTGCGCGATCATCGTGTGTGCCGGTCGGGGCTGTTCGCGCTACTGGCGCGACTCCCCACGGCCGCTCGGAATCTGTGCGCAGACGCGGGCGCATGGCCCACCCCGCGCAAGCGCATCATCGAATCGTCTGCACTCTGCACCTTCGGTGTATTACCATTTCCCACTCAGCTCATCGCTGATAGTCCTGCGCAGCATATAATTTAATTTAAATAATTGCTAAAACTGATTATAGCGATACAGACTAAAGAGATTTCAAGTGAGTTTCTTCAATATGATTTTTAGTATTGAATATTAAGTGAGGCACTAGGTTATGTTGTCTTCTGTACTTGGCAGTATCTCCTCGACCACGTTAGGTATGTTAAGATAAATCGAGTGACAGTCTACTTTTTATTTATATAGTGATAACCACCACTAACGCCGGCAAGTTACTCGTAATATTTTGATAACATATTTTACTTATGACCCTCATAATTCGGTCAATATGTTCCTCAGACAGGATCTAAGATCCCTGTGTACAAGAACTACTTGTACCTTATCAATAGGCCAAGTTTACAGAGATAAAGATGAACTTACTCGTACTTATCTCTGATATTTCAAATGACCAATTAGGTACAATACTTTCATCTTTTATTTACTTTTTAATGAGAAAATCCTGTACGTTGTAGACGATGACGGCTCTTACCTACATTTTGTTAATTATTTATCTATTGTTAATGGATCCTTAAACCGTAAAGAACATAAATGCAAATTAAAATGTTAGTATATTAAAACAGAACATTACAGCACACAATACCAGAACATGCATGATTGTGCTAAACACGCTACGGGGATTCTGCGACGAGATAAATATTGTTATCTCCCCATTGATGAGAATATAAACAGGCAAAACAGTGAATTGCTCTAGAATTTTAACCTACTACTGATAAATAATGGAAAAACCCAAATGCTTTTTAGGAATCATTGTTTTTCATCCAGCTGCCTCATTGGTGAAGTGGTCGCAAAGCGTGCTGCTTAACATGTTGTGTATGTTGTGTTGTGTGTGTGAGTGTTATTGGATTTTTCAGTCAGGAATTACTCATTATTAGCAGCCCGGGTTCTGGACTGGTGTCCGGTTAATGGCAATAGTCTAACCAGATGCAGATCTTCATCATCATCTGCCTAGTCTTTTCCCAACTATCTTGGGGTCGGCTTGCGTTTAGCCGGGTGCAGCTGAATACCAGTATTCTACATAGAGCGACTACTTATCTGACCTCCACAACCCAGTTAGTACTGGAGATTGTTTGTCAGATTTTCAGGCTTCTACCCGTTACGACTTTCAAAGATCTACGAATACGACAGCCAGGGCCATTTTCTGAAGCAAGGAGGAGTTTGTATGTACCTAATGGATGTTTCCACATTCACCGATCTCCGTAAGGTCGAGCCTCGCGGCTCTTGTTATTTAGCCATGGGCCCCATCCATAGCTGCATGCAATGATCTAAATATTGCCAAACTCCAAGGTGGTAGCTGAGTTAACTGTTAGTGTAGTGAGGCTATAGATACTTACACTCACATTATAGAGTTTCTTCAATTAACTTGAGAAAAAAAAGCCTAGGTATGTGTTATTCCATACTATAATCTATCTCTGTCCCAAATTTCTTAACGATTCGTTCAGCCGTTCTGGCGTGATTGAGAAAGCATGGGTGTGAGTGAGTAATGCAAAAGTTTCATCCAAACTTTTGCATTTATAATAAATTAAGTAAGTAAGTTTGTACTGTTTTGAAAAGCAGACTTCGATTCAAATTCAATTCAATAAAAATTTATTATTTTTTTCGCGTATCCGATAAGACGGGTAGACTCACCTCCTTGAAATAAACTGTCACTAAACCGCCACCCTGTATTATACAAGGTGTAAGAAAAATCGACTCGCAAACAGTAAGGCGCATACCCACCGATACTGATACAGGTACTGTTCTGATGTCAGCCAAAACCTTTCGTTGGGGTGCAACAGGGCAGAGTTATGAGTCCCATTCAGTCCTTTCTCTGACTGTTGCATTTCCTATTTCGCTATTTTCTACGGGCGGAGCCGGCCGGCACAAGGCCAAAGAAATAAATTTAGTTTCTCTCGTGATATTAAAATGTGAATATATGCCGCAAACGGGCCGTGTGAGATTATTTTTAAGCTTAATCAATCTAAGTTTCTAACGCTTTCTCATACCTTGAAGCTTAATTCAACAGCAAAAATAAACGTAATGTTGCAGTTCATATATTATGCATTTTTTTACCGTCGTCATTGTCCTACAATAATCTCTTTTTTTTGGTGTCGGTGCAAAATGTCTTCTTCCGTACTTCTCTATTAGTAGTCGTCTTCTAGCCATATCAGCTTCCATAGCGCATCTGTTTCAGCTCACCTGTAAAAGCTTTCTGTTAAAACAAAATAGTTCGTAACGAAAAGCCAGTAAAAAAAATTATAGGATGCATATTATTCTCATGCATTAATTAAATGTATCTATGTAGAGATGGGATGGGGGTGAGTCTCTTAGCAACCAGCACAGCCTCCTCCCAATTAGCGTTGGTGTTGGTTTACCAATACGACAATCGATTCGCAGGCTCCGGCCTCTTAGCCTAGATGCTTTGAATATCTAGATGTAGGTCATAGATATGGGCAAATAAAATATGTACTGAGAAATCAACACGTTGCCGAAAACACTACGAACGTTTTGTCGGGACGGCAAAATGAGAAAGCTGTATATGGGGGTTGTGTACGGAAAAGAGAAGAAAGAAAATATTTTTTGCGGAAATTTTTAGTTCCGCAAAAAATATGACACGAAATCAAAGACATTCAAATGTTTATAAGCTATAGACGGGACAAGACGAAGACAATCGTAATCCAATACTTTAAACTTCTTAGTAACAAATCGGTCGCTCTTGCCCACACCACCATAGCTGACGTCTCATCAACTAGGCTTCGATGGCAAGGACTCTGGCTTGCCTTAAGACGTTCGTGTTCCTAATACGATCCGACCATGATAGGGGCACCAAGTTTCCGACGAGTACAGACAACAGTCTCTCAACTGTAAAACATTTCATTCGTAACAACGTTTAAC
Source organism: Noctua janthina (assembly GCA_963576755.1). Taxonomy (NCBI): domain Eukaryota; kingdom Metazoa; phylum Arthropoda; class Insecta; order Lepidoptera; family Noctuidae; genus Noctua; species Noctua janthina. The sequence continues at coordinate 11,592,804 of OY755050.1, read as the reverse complement.
ATGTTCAAAAACTTTCCTTTTTAATTTCTCAAACTAACAGGGATACCACTGTAACATGACTGAATCATTTCAATTCAGTGATAAAATGTACATAGGGACACAGAATAGATAGTTACAGAGGGCCACACATACAGGGTGGAAGGGACACTAACTTAATGTTTGGTATATTATTACTAAAACATTTGTTTAAATGTTCAAATAAAGGAAAAAGTCTCAATTTGTTTTATTAATTAAAGTATTTCTATTATATCCCTAAAAGGTTTTCAGAGATATATTACACACATATACACCCATATTTCGTCAGTCATGTTTAAGTCCTATGTAATAACAAACCTATTTTCATCAACCGGGCACAAATCCAGACTCCGTTCCGGCGTTTCCGGCTGCTGTTGAAAAATTTCTGATGGAAAACCCAATAACACTTTGCCCGACCCCGGAATCGAACCTAGGACCTCATCTTGCTTAGTAGTCTGCGGTTGCGGCCACTAGACCACGGACCAACGAGACAATTAATTTAAGTTTTATTTCATTTATCATAAATATGTGTTATATTGGTTTTTATTTAAAGCAGTGCCTACCTCGTGAGGTCATCCACCTGTAGCTTGAACTCTTCGAGCGCCTTTACTGGTGATTTGGTGACGGTGACAATATCGCCATCTTGGAAAATTCTTTGACACGTTCTTAGGAAAAAATTTAGAAATGTACATTTGAGCTAATCAAGTTATGTAGAACTAAAATAGCAATTCACATCACGTCAAAATAGCAAATAATAAGCTTAGCAAACAAAAGAAAGTTAATTTAATTCTTCTACTATTATTATCAAGTAGTTAAATTACACACAACTACGGCGAGTCTAGTTTTACCTTCTTACTTAACATAACATCACGCATTACATCTTGAAGGGTTACTGACGTGTACCTAATAGTACGCATATATTTTGCCTGTTATGTTTATGTCCCATGTAATAGGGGATGAGCCTATGGCCATCAACCGGGCACAATGACTCCACGGCTGCTACTGAGAATTTCTTGTTGAAAAAACCCAATAACACTTTGCTCAACGTAGGAATCGAACTCAGGGTCCTATTCTAAGCAACCGCGCTTGCTGGTTTTTAATTTAAAACGATGATAAAAATATTAAATAATTACTCTTCAAATCTACGGTTATGGTTATAAAAATAGGTTGGAAACATTGAATATAAAAACAAAAAATATATAGAATTACAATCCTAAGGACTTTAAAAAATCTTCTGTTAACAACGTACTCTTGTTGAACTGTCGAAATGAAAGGCATTGCCATTGTAATAGTGCTACCTAATTACTGTACTAACCCCACGATGACATAAGAAAAAAAAATTGTACTTTCATAGTTTTATTAAATTATTTTGAAGCCTGAATCTTGCGGTCTACTTGTAAGAATATTTAACCCCTTGCAACATATAAAAAATAAGCTCAAAGTTTAAAGTTACCATAAAAAGATGATCTTTTAAACTTACTTTCGAGATGCACCAGTATTCGCTCTAATAACAATTTCCACTTACTTTGAACTTTTATTTTCTTCTATTTCTGCTGACTCTTGATTGGCCCCAACTTATTCTTCTGAACGTCTAATGTACAAAGGCGTCGTTGTATAACTGGTATTGTCCACGTCCACGAACTAACGACCGCATAGTTCACTGCTCATCACGGATACCCAACCTGTTTTTAGGAAATACCGAGTATGTTGAAGTTTTGCATAAATTACAAGGAACAACGTATGTGTGATAATTATGAAACTGATAATAAATAATGATAAAGTGTTTGGTCGAGACTTTGTTTGTAGAACGATCAATTACGTTGATAAGGTGGCTTTATCTAATGGCTTTTTGATATCGAACTTACTTTTGACAATAGCACTTTTAACTTGACGTGTGCAAATGTTTTTTGGCAATTATTGTAGTGGATTTACCCGTGTTTAATTTGATAATATTTTTCTAAGACCCTAACTGATATCTAACTGTTAGCTTTTGCTATTTATTTCGTCTGAAAATATTTAGAATAATTTAATTAGCAAAATTAAATTAATTGTTTTAAAAAAAATAATAATACTGGCCACTTATTTGTGGCATAATAGTTTGTGTCCATAGCTTACTTTTTCTACTGCGGTCGGCCATATTTTAAGCGTATGTAAGCGATGTATTCGGGTAGGATACCGATCGTTGTAAAAGGGAATAAATCTAGAATTCATTAAAACAGTATGTGTAATCAGTTGTTAACAGTGTGGTTTAAGTACGAATAAATAGTTTATTTAATACTGTTTTATTGGTACACTTCGAATTATCTATAAGTATAGGGTAAGTAATAAAATGTATCATGGAATCTTGAATGGAATTGATTTTATTTTGATTGTTACTTTCATGATCTGTTCTTTCTTTTGAAATCCTTAGATGAATAAAATTATTCAACGTTTTAGCCACCGAATTGGTAACTTTAAACCTGCCTTGTTTGGGGTCAATGTGAAACCCTTTTATTGCATTTTTTGGCAATATAGTATTTTATTTATAAATACATAAAGGGTGTAAATAGACCCTTAACGAAGCCGAAAGGCACTTGTTCTCCTCATCTTTGCGATTTTTTTTTTTGTAATAGACCATACCTGGAAACCTTCTAGTTACGGAGATATTGTGGGTCAAAATAATAACTTTTTCACAAGTTTTTTTTTTTTTAAAGACATGTTTTTAATGTAAGATTTTTACTTTAAACACCTCCACGACCCGCGTACTATTCTATCCATCCATCAACATAATGCTGTGAGTGAGTTCCATCAAATCCTACCGTAAAACGTGATTTTTCACCCCAAAAAAAAGTCGTTTCCCAGCATTAATTTTAGCGTAATGTTATTTAGTTTGATGTACAGAATGCTTGGTTGACGGCTTCGTGAAGGGTCTGTTTACACCCTGTATTTAAACAATATGGATTCTCGCAAGTGAATTAGAGACAGTATTTTTGCAACAAAAAGCTACAGATATAACTACCACGCTAAGTGAAAATGATAAAGCTCAGGATATACATACTTACATAACATATATAGATAAAAACTTTAAGACAATACCTACTTCCTCGCTGGCTTCATTAAGGATATTTTTACAACCTTTATAGTTCCTGAAAATAAGCAGATGGACCTTAAGGATCCCGTTTCCACCATTTCGGTACGGAACCCTAAATATTATTAATCTTAGGCGCAAAATACCTTTCGGCTTAAAGTTTTTTTTTGGTAAAATAATTATATTTATTTATAAGCTAGGCTGCAAACATAACAATAAATAATCTTATTTTATTACCCACTTTGACGCTTACGTAGAATTCTCGTATCGGGGAAAATAAATATGGTAGTCATTCATCTTTTCTGCAATAATAAACATGATAGACCAAAAAAAAAAAAAAAATATATATTTAATAGTCATCTAAGATCTTTGGGATATTTTTTTCGACCTTCAAATTGGTAGGATATTTACAGTTGTTTATGCATCCTTTTCTTGTACACGAACGTCGAACAAACAATAACTTAACTTTACCGGATATCTCTGATATTTTCATCTTTAAAATGATTTTGATACTTACGTAGATTTAAATCTACTGCGTAAATAAAGGCCACTGATTGACCTTTCACAGTATAAACAATATTAGAATTAGAATCGCAAAAAAGGAAACAACATAATATAGCTTATGATTACGATACACACGTAGCCATACTGCATTTGAAAAACCAGTATTATAAAATAAGTTTTATCAAAATCGTGTTTCCTTACAGTAGGTTCCAGTAACTAATCATTAGAATATTTTTTGAAGAATAAATTACAGATAATTAAGAATAAAGGGTTACCTGGTAATTAGGTTGTGGAGGTCAGATAGGCAGACTGCTGATCCGATTGGATTGAAAGCGGACCTCAGCTTGACTGGGAAAAGCCAAGGCAGTTGATGACCAATATCACACACTATACCTATAAAAAAATAAATGTAGATAATCCTCAACATTGATGGTGCCTGTGCCACCGAAGACCTTGCTTTTAAAGCATTTTGTATTTCTGACTTTCAACACGATTGACATAAGTTGTTCGGTATTTTAAATACATTTTTGACTTTTCCGTTATTATTGATAAAATGACACTTTATCTGGCAGAGGGCCCAGCGTATATTTTTTACGGTATAAATGGACGAAAAGGTACAAATAGTTAATATTTTATATTTTGCTTAGTTAGGCACATATTCTTAGTTAAACACACAGTTAATTTAGTGAACTAGCTACTAGCTAGCACATAAAATCCATAGGTACTTTATAAATGCAAAAGTTACCCTGTCTCACAGCATCTTGTCATATCTAACCCACAGGAGCGATCTTTATAAAATACAGATATTTACGCGGTAGCCCGGAATCTGAAGAAGGACATGGGCTACTTTTCATCCTAGATTTTTGTTTGAAAATACCGTTACTGTTAGCCTGCGTCATCCCACTGCTGGGCAAAGGCTTTTCCCCATGACTTGCAGGTCTTCCGATTCAAAAAAATAACGCAACACAAAATACACACGGACGAAGTCGCAACAGCTTGTTACTTATAATATCAAATCAAATCATGTATTAAACAGATAATTAAATACATTTTTTTAGTAATACATACATATTAGGTAGTCAATATATGTTTTTGGTAATAATTACTAATAATGTCAGAATCAATAATAATACAATAATCAGATATATCCATTATATCCTACTAATCCTACCCTTATTATAAATGCGAAAGTTTGTATGGTTGGATGGATGTTTGTTAGTCTTTCACGCAAAAACTACTTGACGGATTTGGATGTAATTTAGCACACAGATGGTTTATAACCTGGCTAACACATAGGATACTTTGTATCCCAGTAGCATGATTCCATGGTACAAATACCGAACTTCACGCGGGCAAAGCCGCGGGCTTAAGCTAGTTAGTTTTTATATTGTTCTCTAAACAATAATTAAAAATAAACTCGCAAGTAAATTAAATATCGCAACGCTCAGTATCATAAACAGGTGGAAACCAGAAGTACTAGACAAGTGACCACCACTTTTAATACTTCTACAACAATGTCAGTAGAAACAGGAGAGTTTCAACAAGCTTTTCGGACGCTTATAATGTCTGTCCTATTCATTTTGGCTTCCATTATGATTCTTACCGAGTCAACATCTAGGTCCTCCGGCAGAAAAACAATCTTTGCATTTTATCGTCATCTGCCCAGCCTTTCCCAACTATGTTGGGGTTGGCTTCCAGTCTAACCGGATGCAGCTGAATACCCGTATTTTACATGGAGCAACTGCCTATCTGACCACCGCAACCCATTTCTGGGTGATACGATACCCCTTGCTAAGACTGGTTGTCAGACTTTTGGGGCCACTAAATACCCGTAACGACTGTCAAAGATTTACAAATGGCATCCGGGACCAACGGCTTAACGTGCTTTCCGAGGCACGGAGGAAACTCGGTATGTAATGTGTGGTCACCCATCCACGGACCAACCTTGGCAAGCGCGGCTTAACCTGAAGATTGATTCGAGTGGCTGTTATTATTTAGCCACGAGCTCCTTCTTCGCATTTTATGGTCAAAGGAATTGAATAGACATCCAAACGTTATGTTGTAATTCATAGCTTCCTTGGACTACAGAATAAGCACAGAGAAAAGTCACAAAATCAAAAATAAAAATGTTATGTTTCGCTAAGCCGTACTTTTGTTATCAGCATGCCCTTAAATACTTATTATTGATTTAATAACTGATACGAAGCTTACGATGTGTGCTCAGACATTCCCAGACAAAAACAATGATCAGAATGCCAAAGGGCAGACATTTTATTTCCGTTATCCGGAAGTGAGTCAACCTCCTTGAGTATAAGATTAATGATTGGTTACCATCGGGCCGCTCTGCATTTAATTTTATAATATTTCACCTTCGGGTCACAGATGACCATCATAATTAACATCTATAGCGATGATCAAAAAATTAATTAAATATCAACGACTTTAATGCGTATTTCGAAAATTCATATACATAAGTGTTCTATAGAACAACAACTTTAAATTCAAAATATATGCGTAGGAATGTTATGTAGTAAATCCGTTATCAGCTAAAGCTGCCAAATATGAAGATGATTGTATTACATTCCTGCTACATTGTAGTTACAGAATTATAATCATTCAAACCATCAATACAGCCCTCTAAGTTCATTTAATCCCATTCAACGACTATTACATGAAAAAGTCATCCAATGGGGTTAGATGAACTTAGAGGGTTGTGTTGATGATCTCAATTCAATCTCAATGATTATACCTCAGTCAAGCCATATTATTTATAGTCGCGAATCATATTTTAATCAACATACAACCTGACACTGACCTGCAAATTGCAAAGAAACGTAAGTTTGAATTTCGCGGGTTACCTTGTCGCTGGGAAAACAGACGTTGTTATACCTTACCAATACTAACCGACCTAACCATATATCATTCCACATTTTCCGAAAAAATGGATCACTCTATGTATTCCAATTTTAAGCCTCAAGTTTTTAGAACTTTTTGAATTGTTTTCGCTTTGTGTTTCTATTTGAAACTACCTTATTTTTTTTTCTTTTTGGTCAATTTCCGCTGTGGTATCAAAGGTGCTTCTGCAATTTTGTAAAGAAATATACACGTGCGGTACTTAAATTATTGGAACAACCACCTACTAAACTGACCATGTCTAAATCGTATTATGTATATTGTATTAAAAAACAAAAGTAATCTTTTTATAATTTTTGGTGCTTTTTCGTAATAAATAGTTAATACTTAATTTCTGTCGACTGCATACAAAGTGCATCATTTGAAAAGCTACTCAAAACGCGCCTAGATGGCGTTGGTGTCGAATTGAATCGCGGTCTATGATTTCGTTACACAAGCTACAATATATGCTTCACAGAAGCTTGCAGTTGTCCGACATATATTTGTCTACTTTTATACTTAGTATGTAAGCTTTAATTATATTACAGGAATAGATTGAACCTTTTTTGTTGGACCGTTCACTACGAATGCTCCTTTGACCGTTCACAATGAACGATCCCATAAACTCTAAATAAACAAACAAACATACCTGCGTACTGAGATATGTTTACAATAAGAATTTTCTATCATTGTGTAATATTTTTACAACAAAATGTCAGTCTGAAAAAGTCACTGTTTACTGAAATGAGCAAGAGCTTTTGTGAAAATCGGAATAAAAATAAAACAGAGGGCACATAAAATAGGTGAAGTATAAAGATAATAATGGCCTGCCTGATAAAAATTTCTTAATATACTTATGGAATTTATAATACCACGGTAATGGTGAAACAATATTAAAACAACCAAATGGGACTTCAATATAACTGGCGAAATATGGGTGAACTAAAAGTAAAGACATCTCTGCCGAACCCTCCGGCGCGTTGTTTTGTTATAAGTTGAATTTAACAAACACACCTCTTTTTGGTCGGGGTTTAAAAAAGAATGTCTATCCAGGAGTTTTATGCCCAATCTAGTTTTGAGACGAGCAAGAAAAAAAAAAAAAAAAAAAACTTTCCTACCTATCCTTGAACTTGGACAAGAATTTACTTATTTGAAGAAATGGTAATCATGCTACGGATTAAAAATGATTAATAAATTGTAATCTTTCTGACATTTCATAATGGTCAGTTCTTAACGAATAGTTAGCTTAGTCAGTAAACATGTTACAAAATTCTACCAAAAAATAATACGACTCATTTCTCACAGTATTAATGCAAATCAATATTATGACCGTGAATTTGCGGATTTGAGTCGCTATAAGAAATGGATTCACAACTATGATGAGCAAACTAGTTTATAATCATATCGTATGAATGCGGATATTTTTAGAGATCCTTATTTTAGTCTAGGAACATTATCTTAAATACCAACCGCAGTTTTAGCCACAATGGCTATTATTATCAAACAAGAGCTAATGACATTAAGGAAAAAAAAAATGATTCATAAGAACGAGCAAAAGAGGAAAAAATAAAAACATTTGGTTTGCATCAGAATGAAGCACACTGAACATAGGGAAAATTATCCGGATTTTCGAGTTTATAATGATGTAATGACTTCGTCATCGGATTTTCAAATCAGTTCCGGTTCAAAAAAATCAGGTGTTGTGCTACATTCGTCATCTTGTCATCATTGAAAAAAAACCTCTTAAATAATGGACTGGAATTTTATATATACCTATTTTAAAAGAGAGGTCTATTAAGGTTTTTTTTTTGAAACACCATCTCCACAAAAAAACGTTAAATTAATTTATTAACATGCTAGAAATGAGTTGGTAACATCACACATTATGTAAATAATTATTTTCGTGGCAACCTGCTCATCCAGTGGACCTTATTAATTTGGTAACAAGTCAATGACCTCGTGAATTTAAGTTGTATGGTGTGTATCGATAGGATGGTGTACCTAATACTTAATCTCACTAGATTTACCTACTTATAGGTTAACATCTCATAGCTATCGGAAAGTCTAATGCCTAGGCTAGGCACCTAGCTCAAACTACCCTTACCTACGTAATCAGCTAATAATGTGGTTGCCTAAAATGACACTGCTGAGACAGGCCGCCTGTCTCTCTCTATCGCTGATAGAATATCACATTCATCATCTGCCCAGCCTTTTCCCAACGATGTTGGGGTCAGCTTCTTATACCAGTATTTTACATGGAGCGACTGCCTAACTGACCTCCATAACCCAGTTAGTACTGGGTAATACGATACCCCTCGGTAAGACTGGTTGCCAGACTTTTTGTGACACTGACTACCTAACGACTGTCAGAGATCTACAAATGACACCCTTTCCGAGGCGGAAACTCGGTATGTCACCCATCCACAGAGCAGCCTAGGCAAGCAAGGCCTAACCTTAAGATCGACCCGAGCGACTGTTATTATTTAGCCACGAGTCTGTAAATTCAGGCATTTTTCGTCATAGGTCATCATCATCTTCCTGCCCTTATCCCATGTCACTTGGGGTCAGCTCAACATGTTTCTTCCAATCTCCTCTGTCAACCGATACACTATAATTTTTCGCCAAAAGTCATTTACGGTTTTAGACATTTATTTTCTCAAAAGATTTACAATCACTTACAGAGAAAATACAATATTATAACTTATAAATACATGAGGCCGATTTGCGTAGTGATACAATAAGTCAATAACAAGAATGACATTAAAATTTCGTAACAGTTTTAGTAAACCCGTAAAAGGGTAATTGTAGAAAATAATAGAACTAAGTGCACGACATCTTATGCGCATCGCTAATGCGGGTAAGTGTGCATGAGCTGAGGAGTACAGTCTTAGAAAAATACAATACATGTTTATTAAAGCCCATGACACAGTTCACCTTAATTTATTCAAATTAGGCTGATAATCAGCACTTTTTGAACGTCCAAGTTTACAAGAGACAGTCCCTCAAAACGCCCACCTTTCGACACTTCCTAGTGTTGTAGCTGAGAAGATGAAGTGGCGGAACAAACTTCCCAGCAACACAAAACTAACATAAGGGTGTAAAAAGACCCTTAACGAAGCCGAAAGGCACTTTTTCTTACCTTTTAGTTACGGAGATATTGATGGTCAAAGTTCCAACTTTTTCACAAGTTTTTTTTTATCAAATACTAGTTTTTTTAAGGTTATAACATTACTTTAAATACCTTCATGACCCGTTTACTATTTTATGCATCCATCAGCACAATGTTTTGAATGCGTTATCATAAAAGGCGATTTTTCACCCCAAAAAAAAGTCGTTTCCCAGCAATAATTTTTGCGTGGGGTTACTTAGTTTGATGAACAGAATGCTTGGTTTACGGCTTCGTGAAGGCTCCGTTTACACCTTGTATTTCAACATGTCAAAATCATTAAATTATGGATAATCAAAGAATGGAAATAAATAAAGTAGGAATAAAAAAACGATTGATGACAAAAGTTGTTCGGATCGGATGTAGCCGTTAATAAAAATGTAGCATTCTTTAATGAGCCCACGCAACTATATTTCGATTTTGATCTGCGAACTGAAAATAGATGCTGTTAAACAGGTTATCAAACTAGTTTATTTAATGCGAAAGTTTAGACTTTAAAATTTCTAGAAGTTGGTTACTTAACCTGCCATAAGACCTCATGTTAATTGCCAATAATATTAATAATATTACTCTCTCTGCCTCCTTGATCTAGTGGCCGCAAGCGCGACTGCTAAGCATAAGGTCCTAGGTTCGATTCCCAGTCTGGCAAAGTGTCATTGGGTTTTTCCATAAGGAATTTCTCAATAGCAGCCACGGAGTCTGGAGTTGTGCCCGGCTGATGGCTATAGGGTCGCCGCTTATTACATGGTACTTAAACATAACTGGCGAAAATTCGGTGTTCTAATAGGTACACCTCTGCCTATTCTATAACAGATTTGATGTTATGTTATATTATTAATTCTTGAAGATTGAAATGGCTGAATACATTAAAGGGGCTCATTTTACTTACCATTAAAACAACTTTTTCTATGAAATCAACAGACGGATGTTTCACCACTTCTTCCCAGCTAATACAACAGGAAGTGGTGAAGGGCGGGCTTTTTGGGGGACGGTTATCGATTAAGGAAAGTGCTCATTTGAAAAAATATAACAAAGTACATTGTTTTAACAAAAAGCCAATCGCATCTTTCCGTCTATTCTCGTCACAGAATATTATTACTGGGACATTTTTCAAATTCTTCGCGTTGGCGTCTTAAATAGTAATTAATTAAATATTCTAAGATCTCGGGTAAATCCAATGACCCTTGGATCACGTGATCAGCCACGAATCAATTCAGGTTGGGTCAACATTTCAAAGTTTTTTATCAAACTGACCTGATGATGTGCGACATATTTGTAAGTAGATATAAGAAATATTTGTACAAAGCAACCGGTTCGATTTCATACCATTAGACTTTTTATTAGCGCTGCGGTTATCTCATCAATGGTAAGATTTTAATATATTAAGTATTATTCGTCCACTCAATCTCCCTAAATATAATCTTATGCTGTCTCAAAAACAACTTATTTTTATACTTTTTGGTGTGAATCAAGCAGGTGGCCCGACTAGTGTAAGAGGTCACCGCCGGCTATATCACCTTAGTGTCCGAAATACGAGGGGCATTACAGTTGCCTTGTTAGCTGTTACCGTTGCCGTCCTAGCAACAGTCTCAGGTAAAATATCGTATGTGCCTGTAATTACAACAATGGAACCGCATTAATTCCTCATTAAACCCATGACAACGGTCCTAGTTTGCAGCATATAGGAATATAGGAATGGCGGTAGACAGTTCTTCCCCGGTATAATCTTACTTATTATGAACAGATATAACTACAACTTATGTACACCGCACCGGATCAACTGAGGATGGATAAATGGCGACAGGTCACTGGAACAACTTGTGACCCACGGATGCCAAATACACAAATCCGTGATTAGATCTGTCGTACTGTATGGATCGGAATGCTGGGCTGTGACGAAGATGGATGAAAAAAAAATGAATGTAGCGGAGATGAGAATATTGAGGTAGATGTGTGGTGTGACAAGAATGGATAAGGTAAGGAACTAGTATAATATTAGAGAAAGTTTAAAAGTTGCGCCAGTTACAGAACTAAGTTGAAAGGGAATCGACTGTCCTGGTATGAACATGTGATGAGGAAGGACGAATCGCATGTGACTAAAAGAGTGATGAATATAAACGATGATGGATGGACAGGAAGAGGAAGACCAAAGAAACGATGGATGGATTGTGTGAGGAATGACATGAAAGATAAAGGAGTAAATGATAGCGTGACCAGTTGACAGAGGAAAATGGAAGAAAAAAACGTGATGCGCCGACCCCAAGTAACATGGGACAAGAGCATGAAGACGATGATGGACTTGCTGCCTTTCCGATTGATTGTGAAAGGTACATTCATCGAAACATATGGTAATGTGCTGCTACTCCATGCTTAGGGCGTTCGTATCTTTTTACCTGTAGCGAGTCGGTAATGATAATGAAACCTAGGACTTCACCCTGAAATCGGATTCCGTGATGAAATATTAAAAAGGTATGGAAATAATCTGAATTACAAATTCGCCTAGATTTCTAGAACTGCGAACTAGATTTCTGTCATGCATGACGTTCGAAGTTATAGACAACAATCGCATGATTAATTATTACGCAAAATTAAATATATGTGGTATCCGTATGCATGTTTCTAATGAAGATAACGTAGGATTTTTAAATAACATTGCATAGACCTTTTTTTTTGGATGAGTAATCATCAAATGACCTCCCGCTCTGGGCGGCGCGGAAGGGAGTGTCAGACTTCTACTGACTAAAACCTATCCATGTTTCTTATTTGCCCTTTGTGTATCTCTTTCGAACAGTCCCGCAGCCATGGCAAGCATCGGCCCTTGCGGACCCCTTCGTTGTTGCTGACATCTGCTTGAGGCGCGCGTGGAACACGAACGCGCCGTCGACGTCCCGTCGACACGGCCTGTCTTCATAAAACGGCCGGACGGCAAGCTAGTCCATTACTGACTGTCCACACATTGCTTAGACCTTTAGCAATGACTAACTTTATATTAGCAAGACGTTTAAAGAAATTCTAACTGTAAGCAACGTTTACAAGACGTCAATGCTTCACTTCTGACCAAGACCAAGGCAGCTTGGTACGAAAGGGAGGGCGCATAAATAAATGATTTGATTTGAAAATATTTACTTTGCAATAATTATTAAAAAAATTGATAAAATTAATTAATTCTTTTCTTATTTTAAATTTTTACTTACTTAAATTGAAATGCTTGTATTGTATCCATTGACATACTTAATATTGTAGCCAGTAACATTTGATTTAATATTTTGACATTTTACTATGTAGGTATTGTGATTCAAATGATTTGACCGTATTATGTAAAATGGAAGTAAAATAATATTCCAAATGTTATTTAAAATGATAGTAATTGTTTATGATTTGCAAGCCCATGTGACGGCAGAGCATGGAGAACTAACTTCTATGATAACATCTATCTAACAATGATTTACCCATGTTTGCAAAGAAATAAATGATTAGATTTGATTTGACGCCTAAACTAGTGGGTAATAAGGCTGCCAATGATGATTGAAAAAAACCCCAAGGGATCAAAAAGCCTCTACAGGAGCTTTAAGCACGAGGAAGTTTGACAGATTAACATGATAAACATGCTTGTATATACACAAGGTAAACTAAAATTCAGGGGCAATACAATTATATACGTATTATAATATAAATACTGCAAGGCTGTCTCGTATATATTTTATTCCAATATCGAGGTAAACTACTCATCTTGCACATTGACTAATTTTTAAATAAAATAGGACCCAGACTTTGCAAAATTTTACCTTATGTCTTCATAGCATTTTCTTATAATTGTTTCTATCTGTTAAAATGATAAAGTCACTTTTCGTATACAGCCGTATGACTGCGTTGTTCCTTTAAACAGCGCAACCGATTTAGATGCGGTTTTCACCATTAATGTGAGAATTTATTCCGAAAGGTTTAACATACACGGTGTATACAGACCCTTTAGGAAGCCGTCAACCAATCATTCTGTACATCAAACTAAGTAACTCTACGCAAAAAATATTGCTGGGAAACGACTTTTTTTTTGGGGAGAAAAATCACGTTTTACGGTAGGACTCAATGTTATGCACTCAAAACTTTGTACTGACGGGAGTCGTCGTTTAACATTAAAAACTAGTTTAAAAAAAAAACTTGTGAAGAAGTGGGAACGTTGATTCCCAATATCTCCGTAACTAAAAGGTTCCCAGGCATGATCTAGAACAAAAAATGACGCAATGACGGGAAGAACAAGAGTGCCTTTCGGCTTCGTTAGGGGTACTGTTACACCCTTTATAACACAGAAATCTCAATGTTTTATCGAGTTGTAAAACCATGGGAAGCAAGGGCGGATCACTTTGTCCATTTAAAGATAAAATATTTATCAACGACAAAACCTGCCATAAGTTTCACTCTTTTTCTGACGCATATTATTGACATGTAATGACCTTACATCTAGACCTTAAACTTACTATAAAAGACATGGATCTTAAACCAGTATTTTGGATGTTTAAGAGGAAACGTATGGTTTTTTTTTATAATTAAGTTCAATCACATCTTTTGGTCTGCCGACTATTGGTTACTTTTTAACCGACTACCAAAAGGAAGAGGTTATCAATTCGTCTGAATGTTTTTTTTGTTTTTTTTTCTGTTAGTTCAGCGATATCTTCACCAATAATAATTGCGAACCGATTTCGATGAATCAGTTTTTTTTTGTAAGACTATTGTTCCGCGGTGGTATCGTTTAAATTTGGTGATCTAATGCTGATCTTCGGAGATACACAATGGAACGCTTCAATACTAAACAGCACATCCACAGATATATGAAGCTGAATTTATTTTTCACATTTTGGTGTATTTTTTGGAGTCTGTTTAATTTTTTCATTAATATTTATTTAACGCACTCCTTTTTCTTCGTACACGGATACTTTTGAAAATTACTTTAAGATTCACTTGGAAGTCTATTTAAGAAAATATTGCTTGGCGTGATGAAAAGCTTCTGGTTGGCCAGAAGTAAACGTTAAAAACGGGTTTTGCAGTAACAGTAACAGGGTGATCTGTGGGTCTAGGAAAACTGATATTCTCTATATAGATCTACACTAATATTATAAAGAGTAAAGATTTTTATGTTTGTAACGAATAAACTCGAAAATTACTGGGCCGATTTCAAAAATTCTTTCACAATTAGAAAGCTACATTATCCCTGTATAATGTAGGCTATATTTATTATTAGAAAATCCCAAAATGTTTAAAATATAAATGTCCATCCGTGCGAAGCCAGGACGGGCTTAATTAACAAAACAAAGTCAACTATAATGCAAATCAAAAAAGCTCAGTCTCCCTTGAAAGTCTTTGTAGAAATACTATAAGCTGTGATTACAAGTGTCACATATTCAAGAGACATCCTCTGATGACCGGAACTAGTGGCAGTACTTTCATATAAGCCTAAATGCTTGGCTTGCCGTCATAACTCTTCTTGGCGTCAGGGTTTCTGAACAGTCTGCTTGCCTTATGGGCATATTGTTGGTCTCTAACCACGCCACTGGTCCGGAGCAATACAGTACTCCCAAGTTTAGGGTTAGCTAGGGTTAGGTAGTCTGTATGAACTAGAGCGTAATTCATAAAATTATAAGATTACTTGTTTTACCCGCGTTGCCCGCGGCTTCGCTCGCGTACTAATCACCTAGCTACGTGAATTATACATTACGACCTATTCTCATACCTACCAAATATACATAAAAAATTTCATAAAAATCGGTTGAGCCGTTTGGAAGGAGTGCGACCAAAAACACCGTGACACTAAATTTATTATATCTAAAGATACCCAGCAAAGTCTAATAATGGACTCGAATCGATGATCCCTAAAATTGGCGTACCAGTATTGGGAGATGAGACAACAAGACAACTTGTAGTATATATTATTACGTTTGGATTTTGAACAGACACACCGTGAGTGCTGGGTTAGATATTACCTACTAATACCACTGACTCCTACAGGAGACTCCTACCAATCAATTAATTTGCATGATTGATACGCCTATGTAAGGCTACAAAAGTTTAATTATTATTTTAATCTAGCTCAAATGAGATTCAAGGCAGGCCGACATAGATACCTACTAATAGCTAGGTCATTTTTCTTTGCCTAGAAATAATTATTTGATTTAAATAAACCATCAAACATCTTTTCTCGGAGACAGTTCAACAAAAATAATTGAGGAAATATCTTCATATCGAATTTTCTATTCGTAGTTGGAAATCAATGTTTGGCTCTTAAATGAAATGAAAGATTCAAGTGAACGTGGTCTATCTCGCTGTCCTACTTGATCAATTTTATTTCAAAGCTTCTAAAAAAGGAAATAAAGATAAAAAGATGCTGAAAAGGCAAGCAAGCATTACCTACCATTTGGCATCTGCCCATATCACTGTAAGTTCTAATACCACGTAATATATCTAATTTTGTGTGCTACGCAGTCATTAATAAATCAATGACTACAATTTTTGTTGTTTAAAACTACGGAAGAAACAACTTACAAAGTTTAAAAACGAGTGATTTATTATATGCAATTTGATGATCATAATAAATAAACAATTTCCAACTGTTATAGCTGTTATCTTGTTTAATCTATAGTTTGCTAAACCTTGAGTGATCACATTACAAGTTTAAAGTACCTACTTCAATATATTATGAAGGAGCAGGAAGATAAAAAGTATTTTGGAGAATATTGTGGCCATCTGAACAGCACAGTGGGCCAATCAGCGTATTCAGGGATTCCATATTCACAGAGGGATCCCTAATCCCAGAATATAGAGGCTCCTAATCCTAGAATATAGGGCCCCGGATCCTAGAATATAGAGGCCGCTAGTCCTTAAATTTAGCGGCTCCTGTCCTAGAATTTATAGGGCCCTAATCCTAGAATATAGGGGCCCTTAATACTAGAATATAGGGCCCTAATCCTAGAATATAGAGGGCCTCAAGCGTTTCTTATTTCTACAGCGACTTTCAACAGCATTGACCTGAGTATTTCTATAGCTACAGTATTTTCGGTAGCTTGTTAGTCTCATACAGTTTAGACTTTTCTGTCATCGACAATACTGATAACATGTCCCTTATATTGACCTCCAGATCCTTACTGCTACTTTTTGTTATTTATAACAGTTAACGGTTGTAAGTTCCTGTTCTCTACACAGTAGACATTCGACCTTGGTTTATGAAAACGCTTTTCATAGCATATAGCATAATCAGCCTATTAATGTTCCCACTGCTGGGACGCAGGCCTTTTCTCTATGAGAGGGAATGGGCTATAATCCACCACGCGGGCCCTGTGCGGGTTGCTAGATGTCTCATGTCTTCGATTTTTTTGTTCTAGGACATGCCGGTTTCCTCACGATGTTTTCCTTCACCGTTTCGAGAGCAGTGGTGATGAAATAACTTACACAAAGTAATGCGCCTGGATGGGTTCGAACCCACGACTTACTGCTCGTAAGTCGGGGTCTCCACCACTGGGCCACCGCTGCTCACTGGGCCACCGCTGCTGAAAACGCATTTCAGTTGTAAGAATTTGTCACTGACACCGCCTTTATGTTGTAGCAGTAAGGACCAATTTTTTTAGAGCAAGCGTTATCACCAGTGCGTCAACGGAATAATTGCCTAAAATTCAAGGAAGTAAGTAACATGTGGATCATAAGTCCCTATAAACTCACGGAATCATTTTAAAGTTCCAAAATAAACACGTTACTTAGGGTACGATCTCTTGTTATCACTATCACTGAAGTAAGGGTGTGGGAGTTCAGAGCCTAGACTTAAGTCAAGTGATATTCTATCAGCTAAAAAGCATTTATATCAATCTAGCTGAAAGCCGTTGAAAGAACGAACCGCTTTGAAATCAGTACGCACTCAAGTGCAGTTTTTAATATTATTTAAAATACCATTGTCATTTTGCCATCAATTAGAGCTATTGTTGTGATCATAAATTAACTAGGTACTATTAACTTCTTTGTACGCTTCGGTTTCCCCCGACCGGAACATACCTAATATAATAGGTAATAATTCATACAACGATATATTGTTACTGTCAGCAAAAAACATTTCTGGGTGCTCATAGCAAAGGCGAAGGTTCCATTCTGCAATTGTTTAACGGTCAAAGTAAATATTCAAAACTGTGTGTTGTTACAAACACATAAGAGACGCACTTGACCTTTCAATCTTGGATTTCTTATGTAATTATTGTTTAGAACCTTTTTTAAGACAAAAGCTGTACCTACCTCATCAACGGTAACGTAGGTACTGAAGTCAGGTATGGTCAGCAACTAAAGCCGATTGAACAGTATAAAAAAAAATACTAATCAAAGTAACTCCTCAGTAGTACCTTGTCGGTGACAATCTTTAGAAAGGTCAGATGTAGTACCTTACCCAATTGGCGTCATGTGCATGATCAGGTGTATGAACGTGGACAGAGCAACGGGAGTATGTATGTAGATTTTAGATCGTTTCGGATATAGAATATTAACTGCTGGTGGCATTCTGTAGGAACAAAAGCAGTAGCTAATGTCTGAAATGTGTGTGTATGGATAAAAAAAGTTGAAACAAAAATACGCACGATTTAAACATGAAAATAACACAAACTATTGAGAGTACTACAAGAGTGCGTGCGTGCAAATGTTACAAGCGGTGCTGGCGGTATAGTATGACACCCACAATTTACTTGCTAGGCCCGAGCTTGGTTCTAAAGTCAGGTTCGGATCTGTCATCTGCCATACAAAATCACAAACGCACCGGGAGATCTTCTGAAGACAGGTGAGTACATTATTAGCAGCTCAATTTCGGTACCATTTCGACCAAGTTGAACCAAGTATACACCGTGACTTTTTAGTCGTCTTACAAAGGTGGTCAACTCAATGTACCCCACATAAAATAGCTCAAGGCACGATTTTTTTTTTATCTTCCATAATAGGTACAAAGAAAAATAAATAATACATTAGAATAAAATTATGAAACATCCTGTTAACGATGTTTACGTGTAAACTGGAGACCTACCCAGCGCTCGGTCCAGTAGATCATCGCTCGCAACAGGGTGAGCACAAAAAAAAAACAATTATTAAAATCTCATAAATAGGTACTTTTTGTTAATGAATGTTTCAATGTAGTCAATGTTGACTACATTGAGTACATGAAGGAGGCCGCCGTTGTAAGACGACTAAAAAGTCACGGTGTATACAATAAATTACGCAGATAAGGAAATCTGCATACACGTAGGTGCCTAGCCTACTCATCAATGACCTAACGGTCCTAAATAAAATGAAATCTTTATTGTCCAGGTATAAACCAAAATAAAAACTCTCTGCTTACCTATGCCTTATTGAATTATCTAGGTAAACATGACTCAATCCAGATGGAATAAAATGTCCAAGGTTCAATGTAAAATGCAAATTAAGGATCCCTAAATTATTATTTTTAAGTCTGACTCTTATTCTAATCTGTCTCAGGTAATCAGTTGGTAGTGGTGTAATCTAGGGGCCAACTGTAACGTTGTTTCCTAAAAATCTTAACGACCATTTTCTCAAAGTACTACACTATGATTAAACACGTCATAAAATAAACTATAACATCAAAATTATAATAAGAAAGCACAAAAGCTTTTGCCGAAAAAAAACGAACTTTTAAGTGATAAACATATTATGACATAGTTCATTGTTTCGCATGAACTCGCTGACATAACCTTGTAGGTTCGTTCATCGTCCAACAGAGGCGGGTCTTCTTGGGCAGGTATTTAAGAGTCGGAGCGTTGAGTGAGGCGACACTTACCGCATCACCTGTAGAAGAGTCGGTATAGGACAAGCGATCGCAGCGCCAACATGAAGGTTACTGGGGTACGTACCTTAACATATCTATATTTTTAACATTTAATAAAAAGTCTACTTAATTTAAAAAAAAAGTGTTTCAAGTGTTTGTTCTAAATAAAAGTGTAAAGTTTTTGAAATGGAATGTTGGAAATTTGTCAGTTTTTTTCAAATGACACCTACCACAGTGAAAAATTAGATTTAACCGCGACTGAAACTTTATGAGCTTTGCGAAGTGTGCTTCTATTATATGTTTGACTAATTAGTGGTGCTAAGAATTTGTGTGGCAAAAACATTAATTTCAGCAGATATTTCATGTTTTTGGGACAATTGTTTAGTTTAAATTGATTGATTGACTTAAGTTCTTGCAAATGTATCACATAACTTTATCCAAAGTTAAAAAAAAAAAAACAGGAGAAATTATCAAGTCTTAGGTGCCTACATTTTTTATCAGTTTAGTAATTAGGACGACTTTAACGAGTTCTTCAATAATTTCGTTAATAATTCAATTATTTTAGAAGTCAACAAAAAGGAGATTTCTTTTGGTACCTTTTACCTACTTAAAAAAAAAAGAACTGAAACGCAAATTTTCTGTGAAAAAAACTAACTAAACAGTTCTACCAATATAGCAATAGTTGTGACCATATAATATTCATCCAATAATCATAATTATACTTAGTGCTAATCGATGAGTGTGCAATTATACTAATCATTATTATAATCTTCCGGCTCATTTATCTCTTTAGGATTTGGAGTCTTTTAAAAAATGTTCGTATCACTATTTCAGTATTCACGCCTTTTCTAGGCATACCATTTTTCACTCAATCAATCCATCTTCTTTGGTAATCTCCTACTTTTGATATCTTTCGATGCTCAAATCTTTCCTCATGACCATATATTTTTTTCTCTTTATTTGTTTTGGGGTTTTTATCTAAACAGATATGCAACCCCATCGTGCCTTTTACCATTGTTACATTAAACCTTATTCTTAACACAAATTATACTAACCAGTTAAACAATTATATAAAATATTTGGGGTAAAGATAGAAGTCACCGATGAAGGACTATTATTAAATTACATAACTTTTTGGCACCTTCTGAAGTTGGTTGGGCTAAAATTGTAAGCCTATTTAAGTCTAATTCTCTCAAAAGTGACTCCCTCTCGCGTCTGTTGTGGACACGATCCATCAGCACAATGATAATGTTGTGACAGAGCCCTTAAAAGGCTTTTTTTTTTTTTTTTTTTTCCGGATGGGAAATCATCAAATGACCCCCCCCCACTCTGGGCGGAGCGGAAGGGAGTGTCAGACTTGTACTGACTAAAACCCATCCATGTTCCTTCTTTGCCCTTTGTGTTCCAGGGCCACGGTATCTCTTTCGAACAGTCCCGCAGCCCTGGCAGGCATCGGTCCTTGCGGACCCCTACTGCCCTTAAAAGGCTTAGAGTTATAATTATTCATATAAATGCAGTCGTAAGCCCCATCTCAATATTGAAGTCTTATCGGCAATAATGCATGTCAACCACATTCCAAGGTCCGTTGCCACATGTTACAAGACGTCAATCAAAAGTAGCCAAGAATCTAGCGTTATAGCTCGAAAATTGCCCAATAGATGCCATTGTTAACACCAAATACATGTTTGCATTTCTAACTTTCGTCGTCTGGCTAATTATTTCAAGTACTTCGTATTCGTTATTATGCTTACTAGTGTATTATTAATATGATGTGGCATTAATGCAGTGCAATCATTTACCAAAAGTTGGAAGAAACATAACATCATAATCGTGTATATCCTTTTCCGTAATCGTTTATCAGCTGTCAGCTCAGTATTAACCCCTTTACCATACTTCTATTTTTAAAGTTATGTGCTGACTTTCTTATGTGGAGCATTTTTTCTATGATGTTTTCACAATTCTTTACATGTTATTTTTTTTTCTTGCTGTAAAATGTAACGATGTGCATGGTGCAGGTAAGTAGGTACATATATGCAACCGGATTGTACATTGTTCACCTTATACTGACCATCAATTTCTAGCTTCAATGACCTTCACACTATTATAATTTTATAAATCATCAAGTTTTAATAGACCCCGAATTCGTGAATGACCACATTTTGAGGTGTTATAATACCTATGTTACATCATGATTGCGTTTTAATTATGGATATATGTATATTATTTTGAGGACCGATCTTAGAATCATAGCAACATAATGTGATGGACTATTTCATGATGGTCAACCCAAAGAAACCATCTTAAAAGCACAATAACGTTTGTCTATTTGTTGGCTTACACTAGAGCTCATCAGCAATGTAGGGTTAATGTAGAAATAATTAGTATAAAGTGGTAACTATATTACAGAATGCAGTAGAAAACGGCATAGGTATTGTAAATGAGTTCAATATCTTGACCAGAAATTACGACAGGTTCAGTTGGAATGTTCCACTTCTTCCACTTCACTATATATCTACCTTGTTTATGACGGAGTTCCGGTTGATCTATTATATTTTACTGATTTAAGACAAGCTCTTTATGCCTACGACGTTCGGCTGTAGCGTCGCGTCGTAGCTTTGAGCTACGTAAATGTTGTGGAAAAGGGTTTAAGGTTTTCAGTGGCTAACCTGCATAAAAAATATGCATTAACAATTGACAAACAACTTTTGGTATGCTATTTTATTGATAGATTTATACATTACAAAATACAATAGACGCAAAATTATCCGACGAAAAAATCATTTTCGTATCATCTCATATGTATCATGTCGATTAACTTTTTATAGAACTTTAAGAATTTTCATTTTTTGAATATATTAAACAAATTATCATGACCGTTGACATCTATTATAGATATTATAACACGTTCACCGGACCAAAAGCAATACCTATATAGTATCAAATATATTATTTAATCTTCTGGATGACATTATATTTATAGGTTTACGTAATATAAAATATGGATAACTTATTATAGGAAATACCGATATAAATCATATTTATACGGTTTTAATAAAAAATACAAAAAAATGCATATTTTATAAGGATAAACAGATGTTCAAACGTCTGTGAATCTACCATAACTAAGAAACTGCGTGTTAAATAGCAGTCGAACTAGACCCAGCCTTGACTAATAACAGGGAAAAGTGTTATTATTAAGAATTTAAGATATTTGTCATTAGATATGCAAAAGTCGTGGCAAAGCGGATGTGAATATTTGTCTATACCTAACTTCTCAGTACATTTATTTTTCTATAAATACAGCAAAGTATCTGCTAGCTTTTAGAACGGTGCTGACAATTCATAATATGATTTTTCATTAACTCTGGATAATGTGAAAATATTGAATATTGCCTTTGAAGTAGGAATACCAACTGATTACCTACTTACCTATTCCTAGTAACTTTTAATAGAATGCTATAATTTTTTTATGTAAGCCGTCGTCTAGACAAATGCAGTATGTATGTAGTATGTACAGTACTGAGAAAATTGTAGCAAAAAAAGTTTTTTTCTAAATACTGCAAGTTCAGCGGTAATTAGTTCGCAACGATTTACTCTAAAACGATTTTTTTTTCAGGAAAATGAAACCATACAAGCTATCGTTTAGTGAAATATGAAATGAATATTCGCTCAGTAAGTCAAATCAGATGATTGGTTGTCGAATGTCTTCATATCGAGCCGGTTTCAGGAATTTTCCCCGTGTTTTTGTTTTTTGTTATACCTATGCTACCTAATTAAATAATCTACAAGATAGTATTATTAATGGGTAATTTATGCAAATACGAATAAACTAATTTTGAATGTGACATTTGGCGATTCTAGAATCGGAATCTATATATATACATAGATATCAACAAAACTTACCTACTCGAAAATTCAGAACTTAATTAAATCAAGTTTTCTATTTTGTTTAAAAGTTTGTACGAAATTATAAGCCTATTTAAGTCTAATTCTCTCAAAAGTAACTCCCTCTCGCGTCTGTTGTGGACAATGCTCATGTGATGATATCAAACAATTTATTGTGTCTCCCTTTTAGTATATCTCTCATAGAGAGGAGGCCTGTTGCCCAACAGTAGTAACATAATTATAGGCTGAAATCAATTAAGTGGTTTGAATATAATTACTGTTCATTTTTACCTCCACCGTTCGTAGAGCGCAACGAAAACATAGTAACAACGAATTTTGTTAGACTCTGGGAAATTACCGCTGCAAAAAACTTGAATGCCAAAAGTAACTGCTAAGTAAATCTTAATAAGTAAAATAATTTAATAAGAAACCTGTAAATTCGCATTCTATTGCAAAAATATTGCATAACAGATCCGCGAAACTCCGCAGTACTACTTGTACCCAGCGCAGCTCTGCTACTGCAAAAATTGACATTTCCACTTAGAAAACCACGCTATTTCTCCACACTACACTCTCAATAAGTTAAGCGATTACATATAAACAACTAATGACAAACAATTACAAGAAAAGTAATTGTAGCGGTACATAAAAATAAACTACGGTGTAAATTACAGTAATCTGTGCTCAGTTAATTGAACGACTTTTATCCAAAGTTGGATGTTGTAACACTTGCTTGTTGCACCTAGCCTGTGAAGCGGCCACCACGGTCAAGTTCATCGCACCCGCACCGCTGACCCCAGTCTGGGCGTGGTGGTTGCGCAACCGGCAACCATCGCGACCGCACCACCCATTGTACTATCTGTAGCCACTCAACATACGAGACGTAACCTTGCCCATACTTTCTATTCTTCCATATTTCTTATCTAATACCGGTGTAGTGTTATTAAGATTTAATTATTTACTTTACGGTCTGCATTTGTCAAAAAGCTGGAAAATATAATTTATCATGTAGGTAGGTAATTTTTATATCAAAATAAATGAACTCGAGGATGAGGATCAAATCCTTGATCGTAATATTAAACTCATAGTTTTGATATGGTATCGATTCAAAAGACTATTAAAAATTTAAGAGACAAACTATTTATCTTAAATTAGCTCGTGTTCTCGAAAAACACACTTGAATAGCCAACAAAACACGTAGGAACGAAAATGCTTCAGGTTGCCCTAAGGCTGTATTGAACCCGCATGTAAATGCTTCACGTTATTTTATATAGACATAACAGTCAATCAATCGATTGAGCTCCGTTTGTTTATCGCATTCCACAGTGATTCCATCAATAATATAACCAGATCTAATTCCGCTGGAACGCGTTCTGTATTGCAACATCGAGTGGTCACGACGCGGACGCACGACGCGAACACGCGACCGGTCGTCGACGGGTGTCAGACTGACGGCCCAAGTCCGCTGCAGCCTCCCAACAAATTACCCACACTTCAACTAACAAGCCTGTTGCTTTCATATAACACATCTTTAATTATGCCCATTATACCTGTCACAAAACCCTAAAATGCTATTTCATTTGGACATTCTTTACATTTCATTGACTTGACACTTTTGACATTAGATATAACTCAACCCATTTGTTGTAACAGTAGAGCTCATGATCCTTTTGCTTGTTCCAGGTATTTTTGCTGACTCTTGGAGTAGTCTTAGCCGACGTTGGACTAGGCTACCATTACAAAGTGCCTCACACCTCGTACGGAGTTCCTTCCTACCAAATTGGTGGAACTTCTGGTCAGCACAGCAACGCGTACTCTGGCTACCAGGGAGCACAACACACTGGCTACCAGGGAGCACACAACACTGGCTACCAGGGAGTACAAAACACTGGCTACCAGGGAGCACAAAACACGGGCTACCAGACTTCGGCCAGCGGCTCTGGATATTATCAAACCTCCGGCTCCGGCCACAGCGGCGTCAAAGTCCAGCCCAGCCAAACCGGATACCAGACTCAATACCAGTCCTCAAGCCAGTACCAAGCTGCTGTTAACAAGTACGCTAACTACTATCAAGTGCAGCAGCAGCCCGCTCAAGTATTCAAGCACTTCTACGTGCACGCCGCCCCCGAAGAACAGGAAGAAGTCAGGCCCCGCGCACCCATTGTACTGCCTCCTGCCCAGAAACATTACAAGATTATCTTTGTTAAGGCACCCAGCGAATCTAGCCCACCTAATCTAATTGCTCCAATCCAGCCACAAAACGAGGAGAAGACAATTGTCTACGTCCTTGTCAAGAAACCCGATGAACAACCCGACGTCGTCCTCCCTAAGATTGAACAGAAACCCCCATCCAAACCCGAGGTATACTTCATCAAATACAAGAACAAGGAAGACTCACAGGCCGTGATCAACAACATCGTTCAGGACTACAACAAGGGCGGTCAGTCTGTATCCGTTAACTCAGGATTAGGTGAGGGTTCCTCTTCGTTCTCGTCGGGTCTCGGCAGCGTGCAGTACCAGGCGCCAGTCCAGCAGGGAGCGTCAAGTGGAACATTCAGTCAGTCCTTCGGCCTAAGCTCGACGTCTGCTAACTCCGGCGGCAACCTGGGCTCCTCCAACATCGCCAGCAGCATCGCGTCCCCGGGCACGGTCAGCAGCACAGCCTCCAGCGCGAGCTTCGAAGGCGGCGCTATCTCTACTAGTCAGGGTGTCCCCCACGAAACCTACGGACCCCCTAAATTCAGGCAAAACTAAATAATAACTAATAACGACTTAAATACGACTTAAATTAACTTACGTGTATTAGAATATGTTATGTATGTAATGGATTAATAAATGTGTGAATACCTACATCATTCTCCCTTTTTTCTTAATTATACAGAATAAGTAACCATTGTCTCTAAATATCTTCTACAAATATGGGCAGTCGCATAGAGACGTGTAAATTTATATTCGGCGCTCTAGCAATTAATGTACAGTATTGTTATAAAACTACCTAAATCAAGGCAAATACTCACTCAACAAGTCAACACAATTTTTCAATTGTCGTCTCATGATCACCGAGTAACACTAATAACTTTTTCAACACTATCTTTTATATTTTTTTAATTTTATTGGATGGCAACTGATGACCACAATTAAACCAAGAACACACGTTTGGTGGCAGAAGCTAATATTAATGGTTGAAGAACTTCCTGTAGTCCATCCAAAGGGTTTCTTGAAAACATCGCTTTTAGCTATATGACTGCCCAGTGTGTCACCCTATGCAAAATGTTTCACGTTAATGAATGTAACATTCTATTCTACTTCCACAACCCATATATTTGCAAATAAATAATTCTTGGTCTAGTGGTCGCCGGCGCAAATGCTTAGCATGAGGTCCTGGGTTCGATTCCCAGGTCGGTCCAAGTGTTATTGGGTTTTTCCATCAGGAATATCTGAGTAACAGTCACGGAGTCTGGATTTGTGCCCGGTGGATGGCGAAAGGCTCGCCCCTATAACGTGGGACTTAAACGTAACTGGCGAAATGTGGGTGTAGGTACTATTAGTTACGCCTCTGCCCTAAACTCTCGGGGATCACAGGCGTGATGTTCTGTAATTAATTCTTGATTCTTGGAAGTACAATACAAAGAGCTCTGTTTCTATTAGAACTGAGGCTCCGTCCGCTCTGGTACAATCAACCATCAAATAGAGCCGCGACGAAGATTAGGTTGGTAATTGTTTGTTCTGACATCAATAAAGACTTATTTTTAAACGCACATCAAAATACTTATCACCAGTCAATTTATTTATATCAATTAAATATTTTTTACATCAAAATTACTGATTGTACATCAAATCCAGAGCGTACAAACGTAATACTCACACATAATATAACAAAATATTTTTGCAACATGTTTTATCGTAAAAAAGGCATTGTGCCAAGGACAACATTGGATGCAAGAGCTAGCGAAGCGAGGTCGGGACTTGTGTCACTCCGAATCACTTCATGTTGGGTTACTTTAAACCCTGCAGACAGAAATAGGAGGTGCTACGTCGAATCGGTTTTACTTAAATAAATTGCCATATGCGTTAAATATATGAAGCTTTCTAAAAAAAAATGAATTAGAAAGTTTATTGTGCGCTAGTTATTATTATATGCGCTAATAATATCAAATTCCGCTTTTCAATTAAAAGAGATGCATCACAAACTCAAATTATTGCTGAAAAAATAAATATTTTGAGTAACTATTTTGCTGTGAAATCGGTATTTTTGATTATCATTGGGATTTTTTTAATAATACAAAGGAAGATTTTTTGATATACAGTTAAATACTAACCATCAATAAATAGAATTATATATAATACAACGTAGAAATTAAGACATTGTTACAGTAAGTATACAAAATTAAGCATACCCTACATACATTAATTGTATCACGTCTACTTTAGTTAAACCAATGTTTCTATTCGTACATGTACTTACGCAAAACTGATAAAATCCCTCAAGCGTCCACAGCCTGACTGGGTTTATGAGCTCACCCTTTTTTTTTTTTTTGGATGGCAAATTATCAAATGACCCCCCACTCTGGGCGGAGCGGAAGGGAGTGTCAGACTTGTACTGACTAAAACCCATCCATGTTCTTTGCCCTTTGTGTTCCAGGGCCACGGTATCTCTTTCGAACAGTCCTGCAACCCTGGCAGGATGAGCTCACACTGGCATCCAAGTTTATGTATTTATTTGTTCAGAGCATCCAATTTTATCGCAGCTAATTTACCGATCGATATTGTTGGAATTCCTACGCACAAGAAATGCCAGCAGATTATTATTTATAATATTTAGTATCGGAACTAGCCCATTGCAATTGAAATTGGCACATTATTGGCATTTTAATAGCGGGCTCATCCGCATAACTCCAACACGTTATCATGATTTATGGCAATACGTACTTTCATTTGTGCGAACCAGAGTCCAGAACATGGCGTACATAGAGTGGTTAATTTAGTTACTAAATGCGTTATGTGCCGATAGTATTTCATTCATGATGTGCATTGTTTATGAATGGAATGGTTCTATTTCGGGGCAGCGGCGCATGATAGCTTAATATCGAGCATTACGAGACGTGGTTGATTGAGTGGTTATTCACGGATGCACTTTCCTGAAGCTCGCGTGGAATGCTGCGCACGCGCTGCCCCCGGCGCCGGCGCCACATTAATTCCCGCGCTCGTCCATACGGAACGCTCTACACTCAACACTTCAGGCGCCGAACCACGTCTCATTGTATCTATAAACGTTTTCAAATAAAATCTAATAGCTGCGTCTCAAATTACGTTCTTTACTTTTCTTTTTTATTTGTAAGTTTTGCAGTCACTAAATTATACTTCAACAATAGACCTTACCATTCCTAACGAACAATATTACACCATGTTTAAATGATGACGTTACGATATGAACAGAAAAATCATCTCTTTTCCCTCGTAATCTAAAATTCAAATTCTTCCTTCCTTCATAACTCCTTCCGCCAACAACCACTGCTTAAGTGCTTACCAGGGTATAAATAAGATACTCGTATACCTTAACGTGTAATACCCATACGTTAGTATATACTACTCTGTCAAGAAAGTACCAGGAAACGATCAATAATACACAAAATGTTATATTTTCATCCAAAGTTATTTTATCGCCTTCAAAGTATACCTTCAGCAACGATACACTTACGCCAACAAATAATCCAATCATCAAAAACTTTTTAAAACGGACACGACGGAATTGAGTTCAGTTCTCACCGCAAATTTTCCTTTATGACTTCTACCGAATGAAAACGGGTGACACGAAGTGGTAATTTGGATTTTGGAAACAGAAAGAAGTCGGCTGGAGCCATATCTGGTGAGTAAGGTGGTTGTTCAATGGTATTTGTTGAGTTTTTGGTAAAAAATTTGTTCACTATGATGGCCTTGTGTTAAGGCGCATTATTGTGGTGCAAAATCCAAGAATTTTCTTTCCACAAATTTGGCCTTTTTCACGCTGCATAACGCTCGAATAATATTCTTTATTTACTGTTTGACCTTCCGGCAAGAATTTCGAGTGCACAATACCACGATAGTCAAAGAAAATGGTCAACATGAATTTGTCTTTTGATCAACTTTGGCGTCGTTTTTTCAGTTTCGGTTCAGTTGGAAGGCGCCACTTCGAAGCTTATTGACTAGTTTGCATGTCAAACCCGTAAACTCACTGAGTTTTTGGAGAAAATTCAGGTCTTTTGGGACTAGGCGGCAGAGCGGCAACATGTTTCATACCCAAGTGAATATTTAAAATGGTACGGATCGACTCGTGAATCACAGAAAGTTCAGCGGGTATCTCCCTCAAACTTGAATGAGGATTTTCAGTCACTATTTCCTTCACTTTTGCGATGTTAACTTCAGTTGAAGACGTTGATGGGCTACCAGAGCGAGGCAAATCTTCCATTACATCTCGACCGCTTTTGAATGCTTAGTACCACTCATTTATAAGCCCGTGTTTTTCATAAAGTCTAATTACCGTAAGCCTTCTGTAACATTTTCAGGGCATTTATATCATTTGGTGCAAATTGGGGCGTTTGTTAAAAATATAAAAAATATTGTTTTTAATCGCAAACTTCATCTTAGTCAAAAGTTTCTTATTTCAAGGATTATAAAAAAATGAAGGCCATCTTTTAGGGTTCATATTAGTGAAGATATGGACCCGCAAATTTTTAAGCGTCATGCTAATGGCATTTTGCACGCTTGGTACTGACCATAGTACATGGTAATGACAAATGTTTCTATCTCCAATTAGTGAACAGTTCTTGCTCTGTAGTCTGTGTGTGTGTGTCTATGTATTAAAAACAATGTGTAAAATTCTCAATGCAGTATTCTTAATACTGGATTGAGACTTTTACAGATTGTTTCTAAAATAATAGAATATTAGTATTAACGAAATTAATAATAGACCATAATAATATGATTATCATAATTATTTATTTATTAGTTTCATTTTGCTCATCGAATAAATCTTCCGTTCCTGTCCGTTTCCGTTTTTTTCGTAACTATTCTTGTCTATTATCTTGTTTTTTACGCGGCATATTTATCTGCTTCATTCACTGGAACAATCAATATTATAAAAAACTAAAATAATCATGTGATAAATATTTGGGCAAAATACAGACACTAAAATTAACGGAAAAGTGTGTACAATATAAAAGGCAAACTGTTTAAAAAGCAAGCTCTTTTCCGGGTAAGTGGAGATACTCATTACCAAGGATTGAAAAGTCCACGGCAGTCCATGGTAATGACAAAATCCAGAAATATCCATTTTAGCATGTATCGTATAAGATATTTCAAAACCTTCTACTTATTCAAATCAGTTACGCTAAACGCAAACATTTAAAAAGGCAAGCTCTTTGCAAGCTAAGTGGAGATAGTCATTACCATAGAATCATTTTCATTACCGTGGATTGAAAAGTCCTCGGTAATCCATGGTAATGACCACCTTGGTAATGACAAAATCCAGAAATTTCCACTTTAGCATGTACCGTATAAGATATTTCAAAATGTTCTACTGATTACGTCATAACAAATCAGTTAGGCTATAAGATAAAATACGATTATTATAAATAATTCGTATACTTACCGAATGATACCCACGGGAAAGACAATATTACTGTGACAAAAACCACGGTACGACTTTGTAAAAATTATAAAAAATCTTAATAGTGCGCTGCGCGATGCAAGTCCACTTCGGCGTCTGAATGGTGACAAGACGCACGCGGGAGCAGGGGCGGGGTTTGTGCAAAGCTATATTTAGTGAAGAGCTGCATGTCGCGTCACGTTGTGACACGGTAATGATGAGTTTAACAGGAACCAAAATGTACGATGTTGCTGTTCAGTGTTTTGCAATACTTTTTAATTTGTGCAATCCGTAATGTATGTCATAACTATTAAACTTTTTACGTAAACAGTAGTTTCAGCCGAAAACGTGAATTTAATGGAACATTTTGCTGAAGTTTTATCGAAAACTGGAAAGCGGACACCCCTTGGTAATGACATTTTGGCCCTTTTGAACAAAATAACTTTCACATTACTTTATACCACATTATTTTTAGTATATGCGAAACCTGAATATAGTTTGTTCAAAATAAGTAACTAAAACGATTCTAATAATTTTTAAACCATGTTATATTTTGTCTCAAAACTATTTTGAAAAAGTTACAAGTTGGACACCGAACGACACTAAGTACCTATCGCAATCATTTTGGTACCTACTGCCAAATTATTATTATCAATGAGCTCAAGACGACGCTGGAGGCGAGCGCGCGGCGGCGCCGCTTCGTTACCACGTTTTTGTGCGGACAACCAGGTAACAGAAAAAGCTTATAACTTTGTGATTTATCATGATACAGTTTTGAAATTTAGTACATATATTCTTTACATAAAAATACTAGACACGTGTTTCAGGTTTCGCATATACTAAAACTAATTTTGTATATATCCAATTTAAAAGAAGCGCCAGTTAGAAATCATTCTTTATTACAAGTTACTTTAATCCACGGTAAAAATCTAACTTCATTTAAGGTGATATTATCGCGGACAGCAGATTTACAAAAAAAAAAAATAATAATTACCCTCAGGCACTCTTAAGAGCGGCCAACCTGTCATACTTTTCATACAAACGCTCGTACGTGATTATGCCGTTGTAACACATCTATCTTTGATTTTTTTTAACTGATAGGTATCTTGTGCACTATATCTAGGTTTCTATCAAAACAAAAAACAAAAATTTGGTGAAACAAATTCAGTATAAGTCTCCAAAAATCTGCTATTTTGCATTATTTTACCTAAACTTTGGCCGTTCAAAATGTACTCTTAAATTGTAAAACTTAAGAAAACATCGTGATAGAAAACCTTGCAAATGTAATGGAGATTCTAAATGATACATATTTATTACACAAACTTGTAAGCCTTATTCAAAAACACGTAGGTATTTCCTAGAACAAGTTTATGAAATTTTCGAACACTATTTTTCGTTCAATGTAGACTCGTTAGGCGATATGAGGTGCGCGGGAGATGAGTCATGCGGGGTTGGGGCCCTCTGAGACGGGGGAGTTGAAAAAACACGCCGCTGTGGCTCTGGATGAAACAACAAGCTTTTCGACAGACGGCCCGGAAAGATTCCATTGGCGTTGCAAAATTTAAGACAAACTCTTTGTTCGATGTTTTTGTCCATTATTTAATTATTATACACACTAGATATGATCTAACAAAAAACAGCACTGTATTTTTATCTACATAACAGATGTATGTGGATGCAACTCAAACTCCGCGCCAAAATGGAAAACAGTTGTGCCAATCTATCAACCAAAAAATAAATAATTTGGAACCATAAACAAATTATCCATTCCCGATACTTTATTGGCTAAATGTATGTTACCGGAAATGTAGGAAACCTAGGAATTGTACACAATATATACAATTCCGAGCCTACATATGAAATGTGTGAAATAATGTTTCAAAGATTCTTTAATACTCATATTTCCTGTGAAATGTATATATTTCCTAGGAATTATATGCAATTCCGAGATGACATTAGGAAATGTATAGAAACGAATGCTCCCTGCGAATAAAATAAATAAAACACGAATAAAATCAACGTCAACATACATATCAAAATGTTGTATTAAGGCATATTCATCGTCGCCCTACTACGCGGGACTCCTATTTCTGTCTAGAGGGTTTAAAGTAACCTAACACGAAGGGGACGGCGGCGTCTTAGTTCGCTCGCTTCACTCGCTCTCATGACCCTGGCATCCCCTTCGAACCTCACCTGTCCGGAGTCGGGGTGCCCCAAGAGCCGAGATCGCTTCGCTCGCTCTTGAATTATAAGTCAGTACCTTGCCACAATGCCTTAACTGTACTGTAACATAAAAAATAAGAGTAAGATGCCTCGCACCGCTATGCCCGCTGTAAATAAAGATCATCAAGAATGTAATACTTTTACGATCGCTAGTTAGGAAATGTATAGATCTTTCCTAGGAAAAGTGCATCAAATCAAAATCAAATCAAATCATTTATTTTGCTTGTATATGGGTACACATAAGGATGAAATACAACAAATATAGCTCAGGACCATATCCTACCCTAACAGGTGTGCAAAACTAGTACATATTATAATTAAAATTAAAATTTAATAAATTTGGAATGTCAAAAATGAAAACAATTACATTATGACGTCAAAATTTAAGTTAATTACATTTATCATTTCAGTCAGGGATACAGAGATGTCATATTATCAATTTAAATTCTTATCAGTCAAAAAATCGTCAATTGAGTAATAACATTTATTAATTAATAAAACAAAACATAGCATATTACGAAATATATCATAGATTTCCTATCTATTTTAGAAATTGAACTTGAACAAGTTTTCTAGGAATTTTATACAATGACGGATTACGGACATACTTTTCCGTTAAAATATACAACACAGTTACTGATTGCAATTTACAGCTGCTAGGTAACATATGTAGGATATCTACTAATGAGCAGAACAGGTAGATATACCCAGGCAGTGGTGATGTCAACCAAAAACATTCGTAGATATTTATACAGCTCTGGAAACGTCGGTGTTTAGCCAGAATAGGAATGAGTCATAACCCTAGGTTAGTTATTTTCATTTTCACATTACGATAGGAAACTATCTATTTTGGTAGATACTTACAATGGTCTTCAACCAGCTATATGCTACATTTATTTTGACAAATGTTTTGGACCCCATGACATGATATATTCTGTAAGATCAATATCTTAAGTTTACAGACGCCATGTCCACAGTTTTGTTCTAAATATGTACTACTATAAGATAAAGGCATGATATAAATATCTAATAAAATATTTTTCATATTAACAATGTGTTAGGTAAGGGTGATAAAAGAAGTTTTATAGTTTCAATATTTTTTTTAATATAATGGTGCACGTAGCACTAAAACTTTATTAAATTTTTGCGTTTTATATTGTTTGCATTCGAAGTATTTCTATAACAAGTTTAGAAAGACTTATATGCGAAAGCATTACTTATAAACCAATCCTAGGTTGTATAGGCGCCTTTATTTTACCCAATGTTGTGCTGACTACCTCCTATTGCGCCGAAAAATGTGAATATGTCGGAAAGTTGCCTATTGTACGATATGTCATTCACCCACACTACAAGAACTATGTTTATGGAAACAATTTCATTGAACGAAATGATATTGCGTTAGTTGTTACTAAACGAGAAGAGAAGAAAAGAAAGCTTTTAAAATTGAGTGCTCTAGATTATCTGTCTGCTGTTGGATTGAAAGCGCTGATTCCCATAATGGACACCTATAAGCCGAGATTAGCAGTAACTGTTGTCCAACGTTGTTATATAGAGCAACCATTCGGATATTACGTTTGCACCTCCAATAAAATTACAAAACAGACTATACAGGTTTGTCAAGAGAGAAAAGAACAAGGAGTACCATTACTAGTAGAAGGCAGAATATTGGGCATTATGAGTTTCACCGATAAGGATAATTGCAAACTTCCTCAACGGAGCTTTACTGCAATAAGCCCTGCACTTAACTGGATAAGTGAAACTATCAGAACCCTCGGTTATGATGATACGGTAATGAAACATTTGTATATGACCAGCACTCCTTTACCTACATCTGAATCTTATCCTACAAAAGTTTTACGTCGCCTTACAACTACTACTAGTACTACAACTACTGCTACTACTACACTTCTTCCAATTTCTACAACTTATCGTACGTCATTCTTAACGACTCTTTATCCTTCCACCAAAATCCCTCCAAGGCGTCCTCATGATTTTATTTCTGTCCGAGATATTAATAATCTGGCATTATTTCCTCATTCTACAGCTAATCCATTTATTGCTACATTAGACGATATGACCAGTTCTTTATATTGGGACCCTTCTGAAACTAGTTTACCTTCTTCTGCAACCTGTCCAGATTCTACAACGAGTCTTACTCCTTCTGATTCTTTTGTAAGACATTCCTACACTTCTAACCCTAACCCACGTGGAGTTCTTCAAAGACCGAACGTTAAGTTCAAATTAAAGCTCCCTCAGATGTTTCCTCTTCGTTCTACATTTGATCATTACCCTACTGTTAGTTATTCAACATCTCATTCTACATTTCATCCTAACTTTACTGTTACTCGACCAACATTTCATCTTCGTTCCATATTTGCTCCTACCCTGACGGTTAGTCGTTTAACGTTCCCGCCTCGTTATATATATGTACCTACTTCTAGTCTTCTACTAACGTACCCACAATTATTTTACTCAAACTTTACTCTTCCTTTTCCAGAGTTCTTTTCTGTTTCCATATTTTATCCTAAAATGTTGACATATCCTTCTACATTTCATCATAAATTTACTGATAGCCCTTCATTGTTCCCTTCTCGTTCTACTTTCAATCCTACTCTCACTGTCCGTACTATTGATCTTAACCTTACAGTAAGTCCTCCATCGTTTCCTCCTCGTTCTTCTTCTTATCCTAACCTTACTGTTTCTCTTTTAAGGTTTTCTCGTACTACTTTTATTCGTAAGCTTACTGTTCGTCCTCCATCCTTTCTTCCGCCTTATACTATTGTTTCTAATCACACTGTTAGCCCTCCAACGCTTCGTCCTCAGTCTTCTTTTCATCCTAACCTTACTGTCGGGAGTCCTCTAGTGCATGAGGCTTTTTATCATCTACCATCTCGGCCTGCTCCAAGGCACCCTATACCTGAACATCCTTACGTTACTGGAACCAAACTAAGGCGTCCTTATCCTAAAGCAAATAATGCAATAGATTTATTTCATAGAGCTCATAATTCAATGACAATATTGAATGTCGGCAAAGATAAAAAAGATTTTATAAAACAAGTAGTTAATCAGAACAACAGTATGAAATTTAAAAATGCATTCATGAGAACACCTAAGGTTTTATCTA
This sequence comes from Noctua janthina, assembly GCA_963576755.1. Taxonomy (NCBI): domain Eukaryota; kingdom Metazoa; phylum Arthropoda; class Insecta; order Lepidoptera; family Noctuidae; genus Noctua; species Noctua janthina. The sequence continues at coordinate 11,556,511 of OY755050.1, read as the reverse complement.
CAAAAACCGTAAAACGTATGACCGCCATAACATTTGTACCGTTGGCTACCTCAAGCACAACAAGAACCACGACATTATTGAAGTCCTCTGCGCCAAGGAAGACCATAAAGCGTACTACATTTACAATTCCTTTCGTCAAAGTTCTTGAAAATAATAAGACAACCAACCTTATGGATTGGTTCAATGTAATGGTTAAAGATAAACTGAAGAACAAGACATCTTTGTATTATATAGTTAGTTCAACAACAGCACCTGTCATTTACCGCCCTAAACTTAATTTCTTAGATCTTACGTGAACCAATGTCATGCGTGGACATGGACATTTGTAATGTAATTTGTATGATTGTTCTTGCGTAGATGTCGTAAACTTCCGATAACTTTGTGAGCTAAATCGTCAAAAATTAATGGTATTTGAAATGTAAATATAACTCGCATCCTTTATACAGTCCGACTAATTTATTATGGTCCAAGGTGATTTTTTTGAAGACTTTTATTATATTATTATAATATTTAAAATATTATTTAAAAAAATCTGAAACTTCTACAAAAGTCGAATACCAGAATCGTAAAGAGGATAAGATTGCATTGAAATTGGCTCAAATTCGTGTTTGGTATCGCTGTATTTCAAGTGAATGTATTGTAGTTACGGAAAAGACTTACCAAAATGGTAGTCGTAATAACTCATGATCCGGCTCGCCCAAAGCAAAACCATTTTGTTTTATAATAGTGTTTCCCTTTTAGCTAAATTTTAAATTTTGTAGATAGATATAATTATACCCCAGAGAGGCAAAATAAACAGAACTATTTTAAAAATGAATTTACGGATAACTAAAACGTAACCATTTGGTTTTTTTTTCACAAAAAAATAGTACATGGTCAAATTGATGTTTTCAGAACTTAGTCATTAAAGTTTTAGACTTACTTACGTTTATTTATTATTTACTAACTATAACAAACCTAAATCGTCAAAAATTAATGGTATTTGAAATGTAAATATAACCTGCATCCTTTATACAGTCCGACTAATTTATTATGGTCCAAGGTGATTTTTTGAAGACTTTTATTATATTATTATAATATTTAATATATTATTTAAAAAAATCTGAAACTTCTACAAAAGTCGAATACCAGAGTCGTAAAGAGGATAAGATTGAATTGAAATTGGCTCAAATTAAATAAAAAGATGTACAAATATCAAAAGCAGAAACAAAATAAAATGCGTCGAAAAATTCGTCCATCGTGACAGCGATGTGGACGCATGCTGGCTGCTTTACCACGTTGGATGGCAAAGCTGATTCTATTGCTTCGTTTTCGAAATTCGAGTGCAAGCTTGGGTAGATTGAAGGAAACGCCTTAATTAAAGTTTAAGTAGTTCTTGGAAACTGAGCATAAGACAACCACATATGTTATACTTACATACATTAACTAACACCTTTATCCTTACGGAGGAGGCAGAACCAGTGCCAGAACGCCTGCTACGATCCGTACCCACCCCCCGTTTTGCCTCGCTCACTTTCATAAAATCTGGTTTTACACGCACATCTTTGGCGGGTACTACGCGCCTGACCTTTCTGAAGAATATTACCAATAAGGTCAGTGTTTGTCCTTCTAGGGCATCGCGGAATTTATATTTTTTTTATCGCGCTATTTTAACGAATTGATCAACAAAAAAGTTAGTAGCTATAACTGCTAGTAACTTACCAGATTTTTAATATTCTTACATAAAATTGTCGTTTTAAATGAAAAAAAAAGAAATTTATACAGAGTGATTGGTAATTGGGTTCATTCCTTAAAATGTGTGATCAAGTATCCCCTAATTTGCAGCAATTTCGATCCCGATAACTTGTGGTCTGGACCACAAGTCAAAAACGCAAAAAGTCTGGACTTTTTGTGTTTTTTTATAACAATACGGGTTTGTCAAGAACGACAACCAAAGGAGTACCATTACTAATAATACTAATAGAAGACAGAATATTGGGCATAATGGGTACCACTGATAAGGACAATTTTATTGCAGGCTTCCTCAACAAAACTTTAATGTACTAAGCCCTGCCCTTAATTGGATAAGTAAAACTGTAAGAAGCCTCGGTTACGACGATGCGGTAATTAGTACATTGCACGATATGACCAGCAGCACTCCGTATCGACGCCCCTCTCTTGATACTTACCTAATTCCGTAACTAATCTTAATCGAACTTCACGTTCGTATAATGAAAGAGACATTTACAAAATGTTTGGCGCCCCGGCCAGTTCCTTGTACCCAGTTCCCTATGTTAAGATTTGGCGCCCCGGGTCAAAAGGTATCCGTATGCAGCACCGGAAATAAATAAAAGAAAAATCTACGGTATTGCAGGAAAGGTGATGTTTTTCCAAAAAGAACTAACAATATGCAAAAGCGAGTGCAGCGAGCTCGAAAATAGCACTCAGCCTCGGATATGTTAGATTTCCTTTTACCATTCACACAGATAATATTAAAATGACTTTGTCGACTTATGCGTTAAAGTTTCTGAATAATAAACAAACTTTTGAATGCAAGCAAGCGAGCGTAGCGCGAAACATTCTGCAGCTCGCTTAGAGTATATATTTTTTTTACTTTTCTTTTCAGACAGGTTATACTGTCAACTTATGTATAACACTTTTAGTACAATTTAGACCTATGAGCACCCCGCCTCCGATATATAAGATTTTCTTTTTGCCATTTATACAGATGGCCTTAAAGTGACTTTGTCGATTTATGCATAACAGTTTCATAGTTATGAATGGACTTCAGAGTGTAGGAGCGCGACTAGCGGGCTCGAAACATTTTGTAGCTTTCCTTGGATAGTTATGAATGGACTTGAGATTGTAGGAGCACGACTGGAAACATTTTGCAGCTTTTCTTGGATAGCCTAGTAGTAAGATTTCCTAGAATATTAAGATTTTAGGTTTACCATTCGTTCAAAGATTCTGAACAATTATGAGACTGTAGGATGTGAGGGTAGCAAGTTAAGCAGCCCACTTTACATCGTTTAGGTTAGACGAGTATTGCGGTTCTATGCTGGATGCTTGGTGTACTTCATATCTAGTAATTACTGTGACCTCTACAGGAAATGAGTAAATTTCGGTTTCTCCTAAACAGAAATGAAACTGTACCTGGGTTCATTTACTTTCCAGAGATTGGGCAATATACAGCGCTGTCTTAAAAATGTTTGCGGATACGTGAATCATAACTATTTCGGTGTATTTTCCAACCAACATATCGCTAAAATGAGATGAATAGGCACGAAGGTATCTTCACATTAATTAAATCTTATTGGTAGCCAAGAAGAAAACTTATTATTTGTTAAATTAAAACTTTTGCAATTTCACCTGCTGAAAATCTCCCAATTGGACATGAGTTGTCATGGCTGACATGGAAGTCTTTAAATAGACACTGGACCCAGGTTGACCGCAGCAAGGAAAATCTGCTCAGGTGGAGATTCATTAATGACTCTGCCCTGGCTGGAGTGTAAATGTGGTGCTGTTCCACAAACGATGGGGCACTTAATATCGTGTCCTGCGTGTCCTGTTGTTTGTTCAGTACGGGAACTGATGGACGCTACCGAAAGCGCCAACCTAGTAGCTGAATTCTGTGCCGACACAATGTAGATTGCCATCGACACGCTAAGAAGATTCACACAAACCTAACTACTCCTTTTGCTTCGTTAAAGTGTCTAGTACATGTCTGGTCTAAGTACAAGCGCGCGTGTTGCGATAAAAAAAAACAGATTCGTACACCTGCTCTTTTCAAAGCAGCACCTTTAATGACAGTGTCCTTCTAGTCTAGAGTTCTCGGCGTTATAACTTTGTACCCTGAAACTAGACCCTACTGGGTCTAAGACAAGGCAGAGTACTGTCTGCTTGTAAATAGCTTTATTAATATGTTAATCAAGAGAAAAGTGTTTAACTGCTATTTACTGACCCGACTCTTAGACAGATTAGACACGCCACCGATTAGCTCCGCGGAGGATGAAGATGGCGAATCGGATCTAGATTTTCTAATGTTTGTAATTGGAAACGTTTATCGTATCTACGAGTATATGGGTATCTTCTAGATCCCAAGTGGCCTCTAGCTATGGCTAGGGCTCTCTTCGGATCAAAAAGGTAAGGGTACCGTCTTCAAACATATGCTCTGTTTTGAGCATAAGTAGACGATTTGTGACTGAATGCCAAAGCGAAACCATAGGTAGTGACGGCACACCCACCATTAAAAAAAACGTATTAGAATATTCGTGGGACTTCCTTTTCTACTTGTTTTTTCAGCAAGTTTATTTATTTATTTAACACTTCAAGCACAGAAGTACAGAGGCGGACTTAATGCCATAGGCATTTTCTACCAGTCAACCTTTCTGTTATGCAGAGACAAGCAGTGGTAGGTGTATATCTGAAAATAATTTTAAATAATAATAAGATTAACTACAAGGATATATAAAATACTATAAATATATATCAAATACTATAAATATATATCAAATACTATAAATATATATCAAAATTTAAATTAATGTAAATAAACATTTCCACGAATATACCAAAATAAAAACACAAACCATGGGGAAAACATTACCGTTGTGACGAAACTGCCAGCTTCTTCCGAATGTACTCACGAACTTTAATTTTAAAAGATAAGCGATTGGTTGCCATCTTGATTTCCTGGGGAAGCTCATTCCACAGAGAAACTAGGCTAGACTGGACAAAGAATGATCGGTGAATGAAATCAGTGCGAGTGCAAGTTGATGTTTCTTTTTAGATAAGTCAGGCCCACGAGCAAGTAGCGTTAGTGGAAATTATTTTATTTTAGACACCAAGAAACGGTTTTATTATCAGCATAAGTACTTAACCATAAAGTTCGGTACGGGCCCCTTTGGGGGTCTGACACTCAAACCTCCGCTGGATTGGTACCGGCCCCCGAAGGGATCTAGCGTTTAAGTCATACGTCATCCTCATTATTTATGTAAATATTTAATATTCTGATTATCAAATACTATGAGTGTGCGTTAATTAAGAGAGTTAGATAAAAAGTTCATGTCTTTGCCACTAAAACTTCTGTATTTAGCGCGCAAGTTTCTTAATTTACCCTTTAAAAATCCAAGTGCTTAAATACGGTCATCGCTATATTAACGTCAGTGCTGGCCGAGGCTAAAATCATAAAAATTGTGGGTTTCGGACATCCAAGCTTGTCTATGTTGAGAATGATTAACTCATTATTAAATTATGTGACAAATTAATCCATAGTTCAATTTAGATAAGCAGTGGTAATGATGAATTTTGATATCTTAAGTCGAAGTTTCGCGCCAATCGTGTGTGTTTACATTTTTATTTTTCACATTACATCACACAGACCGGTATAGATTCGATAAAAAATATCGTTCCAAATATTATAAACAACATGAGAATGCCCAGATCTTAGCGTAATTTACTAATACGGGACCAATAACTCGTAATATTCATTTCGACTCCTCAAATTTGTTTTCGAAATTGACAACCATTTTTTTTTTTAATTATTGTGATGTGTGGAAGCGATTGTTTCAATCGATTCCTTTTTTGTAAATTTCGATAATTGAGAAATTAAATTATGGAATTGAAAAAATCGATAGACGGAAAATAAAATAATGTTGTTTTAAGCTAAAATAGAATAAATAAATACAATAATATTTTTTTAAGCTCGATATTGGTAATTTTAATAGTTTTTCGTAAATTGTAGGTACTAAAACCGACACAACAAAAAGCACAGACTGATCTATGGCTAAATTAGCGCCGTTTTTTTTTCCACATCAAAATTTAAATTATGAATGCATTCGCTGTTCAAATTTATATTGTATTTTACTAGATAATTTATTGTGACTTTTTATAATTATTATTAAAATTTGCTTTTAATTTAACTTCCCTTGTTAGTAGGTATTGGTCAAATCTTGCAACTGAATTTCAAACCAGTTTCCTTATACCGATTGAGCTGAATTTTTGCACACACCTTTTGTTCTGGTGACAATACATGTTTATCACATTACTTAGTCCTGCAGCCAGGATCGTCTCCACACGAGAGAACTCCTCAACGGTTAATAGCGCGGACACGAAACTTTGTATACGCGTTTAATTTTGATAGATATAGATGATTTCTATCATGACCTCATCCTGCAGTCAAAATGGTCTTCTCACGAGGGAACTCCTCAACGTTAAATAGCACGGATTTAAAAAATCTGTAGACGCGTTCATATTTGATGGATAAACATGATTTTTATCATGACCTCATCCCGCAGACAGAATCGTCTTTTCATGAGGACACTCCTCAACGGCGAATAGCATAATCTAATGATGCGGTATCAGAAATGTACAGAATACAACAAAACTAAAAATTCTAAAATAAGATTATCAATTTTTTAAATAAATATTTTTTATTTTTCTATTGTTTGGTCGGTTGGATATAAAAAGCCATTTTGGAAGGCATAATAAAAATTTATTTGGTTCCCAAGATGAATTTAGTATGGTAAAGTTATTATGTTAGGTTAGATTCGTTATTGTGGTATTCACCATTTACAAATACTTATTTTATCAGCCTGTTCTTTCTCGCTGCGGGGCAAGGGCCTCCCTATGGCATTCCAATTTTCTTTATCTTTTGCCTTCTCCGACTAATACCTTTAATAGTCAATATTTTTTGATACTTAATAAGCTTGGTTTAGTAGCAACCAAACTATTTTTAAGAAAACTCTACTAATGCGTCTCTCTTAACTCCTGCCCTGAGGGTTCTGTCGCATAGTTATTCACGGCTTAACTCAAGTGACATGGCCCACGGCCTATGATGGATAACTTGAACTTTGCAGTTGTAAGAAGAGTTTTTAGAGTTGACAGTGAACCGCTTTCAAAGAATAAACAAATGTTTTTTTCACAATACGTCTTATGAATTGCGGATTACGAAATAAAAGACTTTAAGTTTGTCGATCGTTGTCACCGAGGCAGATCCAAGAAACGCTGGCGTGACGATTTGGACTCATTCTTGGCTGATTTGCCAGAGAAGCCAAATCACCAGCAGAGTTGAAAAGGATTGGAGGAGGTCTTTGCTCAGCAGTGGGAATGAATAGACTAAACAAAAAAAAAAGTTTGTCCTAATCTAACACATAACCGACAAAACGCTACCAATCGATACACAATTTTAGGAATAAATATAATTTATCTTTGGCGGATCAAACCATTTTTTTTTTTACTATGCCTACCATGATTGTATATCTAACCTTCAGATATTACAAAACAAAATTAGCAATAAATGATAATAGTAAATTAAAACACTTAAGTTTAAATGTGAAACAAGCGCATTACTAATTTAAATTTTGAAACAACAAAAACGCAACCGTGCGTACTTATCTACCTACAATTGAAAATCAATCCATTTCCAGATTTTTTATTTGCTTGAATATTGTGAAACTTAATTTTATGCCAAATCTCACGCTGCTAGTTCAACGGAAAGTTAGGCGACAATCTATAAGTTTTTAAAAGAAAGGTACCTAATCATCAGAATGTTTACTTAGAAGCAAGTTTTTTTTTGGGATTACACATGTCAGTGTTTCTTATCATTTATAAGCCTCCTTTGTTCTCCTTCTCTTGAAATCAACCTAAACCATCGAATAATTACTAAATGAAATTATTTAAAAAGATAGCATAAATGATTAATTTTAAAATTAAATAATTATTTGAAATAATACCAAAGAGTTTTTATTCCATTTCAACTCTTTTTTTTCAAACTTGATTTCATTGCGAGTATTGATTAGGCTTTATGCAACTTTATAATCGAATGATGAAACTTTGGATAACGATCAGCACTAGAGTTTTTAGTAATATTTGTCAAGACTTTGATCGTGTTTTTTCATGAAATTATGTATGAATAATGGTAAAAATAAGAACGCAGATAGAATGTTACTGTCTTTATTTTGCCCTTTCGAGTTTTTTTAGCAAACGAGAAAGTTGCTTAAGTACATTATTTCCAGTGCATCTAAGTTACCTATTTTTTGGAAGGGTGTAGTGGTATGTAATTTACATATATTTGGCAATTGACTGACGCCGTTTTACCGACATCAACACGTTATTAGAGATATTAACCACAAATTTATCGTATGAAACAGCTGCCGCGACATATTTTTCATGATAAAATCGAATGCTGAAAGTTCACGAAAATTCTTGAAATTCAATACAATTCGCATCACCCCGCCGATTCAGCTGGTGTGTCATGTGTGAAAATCTTGTCGAGCATAGTGGTTAAACTATCTAAATATTATATCGGAACCAACTTCAACTTTGAAACAAAACAAATCACATTTAGTTGGAAATTGAAGTTTGGTCATAAAATTACGATAGCAATGTTTTCGATAAAAGTAATCAAAGGAACAAAAGTTATATAGTTTTAATATTTATTTTAATACAATGTTGCACGAACATCTGGAACTTTATACAATATTTTCATTTGTTGTCGTGTGCATTCGAAGTATTTCTATAACAAGTTTAGAACGTCTCATTTGCGAAAGCGACAGTTATAAACCGATCCAGGGTTGTATAGGCACGTTTATTTTACCCAATGTTGTGCTGACTACCTCCTATTGCGCTGAAAAATGTAAATATGTCGGGAAATTGCGCATCATACGATCTATCGTTCACCCACATTACAAGAACTATGTTTATGGAGACAAGTTTTTTGCACGAAACGATATTGCGTTAGTCGTTACTTCACGAGAAGAGAAGAAAAGAAAGCTTATGAAATTGAGTGCTCTAGATTATCTGTCTGCCGTTGGATTGAAAGCGCTGATTCCCATAATGGACGTAAATAAGCCGAGATTAGTAGTGACTGTGCTTCAACGTTGTTATATAGAGCAACCACTCGGATTTTACGTTTGCGCCTCCAACAAAGTCACAAAACGGACTATAAAGGTTTGTCGAGAGAAAACAGAACAAGGATTGCCATTAATAATAGAAGACAGAATATTTGGCATAATGGGTATCACCGAAAAAGACAATTGCAAACTTCCTCAACGGAGCTTTACTGCACTAAGCCCTGCACTTGATTGGATAAGTGAAACTGTCAGAAACCTCGGATACGACGATGGGGTAATTAGTACATTGCACGATATGACCAGCACTCCGTTTTGGAGCTATTCTATTTCCGCAACTAATCCAACTCAGACGTTGAGTCGTCCAGCTACCACTACTGCTTCTCCTACTACAACTACTACTAAACCTACTACTACAACTACTACTACACCTACTACTGCAAATACTACTACAACACCTCCTACAACACCTCCGACAACTACTACTACAACTGCTACTATACCAACTTATTCAGCTCCAATAGAGTGACAGCTGACAAGTAAACATTAAATGTGATTGTGCTCGTAATTAAATAATTATTTAAAACAGGAAAACCAGTATTCAAACAGTGTATTATACTTAAAAGTGAAGATAGACTCATAAACAAGCAGTAACAGAGTCATCATAGCTTAAAATTACCGGGTTATCATATAAACATTGACTCCCAAATATGTAAACAGTGAGTAAAAACCAGTGTAAACATCCAAATTTTAAGACAATAGCCTTCAGAACAATCATAATTATAAACAATTTATGTTGTGTGGTGATAATACACGTCTAGGAAAAGTGATAAACATTTCTCACAACAGCTGTTCGTTATTTTTCTCAAGTCTCTATTTCTCTCAATTCAAACAAGTCGATAATTGCAGTACAACGAAACGACGACATCTATCAGCGAGTAGCAGAACACGGCTGACATTACGTTCATTTTATTCATTCTTTCTATCGACTTGGAACAAAGCATTTTGGCACCTCAAAGGAAATTCGTGCATGGATGTGTTGCCATAATATTAAACTACAGCTTCCCCGTGATTAGTACTTATTAAATAACATTCTAAATTAGGCAAAATACGCACAAAAAAACAATGTCTGCTAAAATGAGTACTAGAAATTTCTTGCATTTAAAGAAGTCACTTGCTTTAAATGCAAGAAATCTGTTGAAATTAAAAAAACAGCCTTATGTTCATCATGTAATAACCGCTATGAATTAGATTGCAAAGGATATCCGGAACAAACCTACCGACTTATGGACCAAGAGTCTAGGAAAAAATGGAGATGTGCGACATGCATCAAAAATAAAAACGTTTCTAATATAATCTACGTATCTAACATCACATCAAGGAAAAAATTTCAAGCAAGCCGCTCTTCCCCGGAACACATATGCAAATCTGCTGAGAAAAACCAACAGTCTGAAGCTGTACAACCAACAATTCTGATGTCCGAAGTACTAGACTCCCATATACTGTCTGAATACGAAACATCGACGGAATCCACAACTCTCCTAATAAACAGTCTAAAAGCTTAGAAGGAACAATATCTGAAACATTAACAATTTTAGAAATGAAAGACACAATAAAAGAACTTACGAATAAGCTCCGAGCACCGAGAATGAGCTAGAAAATACAATATTAGAAAATAACAATCTTCGCCAATAATTAAATAAGCTAACTACGGAAATAAAAATGTTAAAAAACACTTTGTCACTCTCCCACCATCGATAACAACACAGATATCATAAGAGGAAGAAAACAGTCTGTACTTCAATAGACTTTCTCTACACCTTCCTCTGTCTCGCTCTGGTAGGCCATCAAAGTCTTCAACAAAGTGAAGGAAATAGTGACTGAAAATCCTCATTCAAGTTTGAGAGAGATAGCTGAACTTTGTGTCTCACGAGTCGATCCGTACCATTTTAAATAATCACTTGGCCATGTAACATGTTGCCGCTCGGCTAGTCCCAGAAGACCTGAACTTTCTCCACAAACTCAATCGCATAAGAGTAGCTGAGGACATGCTAGATCGAATCAATTCCGACCCAACATTAATTAAACGCATTGTTACTCGAACTTTTTGTTTGCTACTCTCGTGACGAGACGTGGGTTTACGAGTTTGACATGCAAACTAGTCAACAAGCTTCGGAGTGGCGCCTTCCAACTGAACCGAAACCGAAAAAACCACGCCAAAGTCGATCAAAAGTCAAAGTCATGTTTTCCTTTTTTTTACTATAGCGGTGTTATGCACTCGGAATTCTTGCCGGAAGGTCAAACAGTAAATGAAGAATATTATTTGAGCGATATGCGGCGTTTAAAAGAGCAACATCCACGAAAAGGGCCAGATTTGTGAAAAAATATTCTTGAATTTTGCACCACGATAATGCGCCTTCACACAACGCCATCATAGTGAACGAATTTTTGACCAAAAACTCAACAAATACCATCGACCAACCACCTTACTCACCTGATATGGCTCCAGCCAACTTCTTTCTTCCTAAACTCAAATTACCACTTCGTGGCATCCGTTTTCATTCGGTAGAACGAGGCGAGAACTGAACACCATTCCGTCGAGTCCGTTTAAAAAAAAATTTTATGATTGGTTTATTCGTTGGCGTAAGTGTATCGTTTCTGAAGGTTATACTTTGAAGGCGATAAAATAAATTTGAATGAATAACTAACATTTTGTGTTTGATTGATCGTTTCCCGGTACTTACTTGACAGAGTAGTATCTACTCTATACGAATTGTCCCTATCAATGGCGATAAACACTGTAGCCGCTTATATTTATGTATTGATGGTAAACCATGTCTCGCTAATAATGGCAACTTTGTCGTGCTAACAGATCCCAAAACTAATCAATTTAGGTCATAAACTTTGAGCATTCCATTGAAATATGTTTAAGTTAATAAGTGGTAATGGAAACTTCTCATAAACTTTCCATTTACAAATTTAAATAATCGCTCAAATAATCTGACATGCAATAATATGTTTGTCAAAAACTTCTTAAGTTCCTCTGAAACCATTTTCAAAGCCAGAATATTTTTTCCTCAAATGTACTCTCTGACATTATTATATTTTTAATTGTGAAGCAAAATTTCTTAAACTCAAATCTACGTGTCAAGTCATCATCCCTTCCACTGCTTACTTCCTCATTCTGTGGTTTTTTTCTTAGTTTCCATTGGTTCGCGCGTTCACGACAATTATGTAACTGTTGCACATAAAAAAAACATTATAACACCTGACTGCCGCCATCTTAAAAGAATTAATTATGAATTTAATTTACTATTTCTGATTTATAGTTTATGATTTAGCTATTATATGTATGAATTTTATAAAATGGGCTAAGCCAAAATAATAGTCAAACTTTGAAAAACAGTTTTATTTCGTTTATTAATTGTTGGACTGGCTTAATATAGATTTTGGTTCTTACACCTGCAGCACCATTAATGTCAGCGTCCTTCAGTCTAGAGTTCTCCGCGTTATACCTATGTACTTACATCTGTTCCTTTTTTTTAAAATTATTATACATTGGAACTAGACATACATAAACTCACGCCTTTTCCCATGGGGGAAGTTAAAAATATACGCTAGAACGCTATCTACGATCCTTACACACTCCTTTCGTCCTACGCACGCCGGTGGTGAATACTCATCTGATCTTTCAGAAAGACATCCACTTTGCCACTCATATCAGACTTGTAAATAGCTTTTTTTAATATGTTATTCAAGAGAAAAGTGTTTAGCTGCTATTTACAATGCTTAAGCAGTTTTGACAGTCCACTGGTGAGCTCCGCGGAGAACGGAGATGTCGAAGCGGATTTTGTGGCGGTGCATGCCACAATATCCGCTTTTAGATAATCAAATCGCTTTTATATTAACAAACTGGGTTTGTTTTGTCGGTAGTTACAGAAAATTGAAATAACTTCAAGCTTTTCGATTTTATAGACCCTCGACAAATCAAGAAATATGCTGTCTGTACCTAAAATATGGGACGACACAAGATTTTTTTACTTACTTTCTAGATATTTTCTATACGGGTATCTTCTTGATCCGAAGTGGCCTTTAGCTATCGCTAGGGGCCTGTTTGGATCAAAAAGTCGAGAAACGTCTACAAAAATATGCCCTGTTTTGAGCATAAGTAGACGATTTGTGACTGGATAGCAAGGCAAAACCATAGGTAGTGACGGCACACTCAACATTTAAAAAAACTTATTTTAATATTCTTGGTACCTCCTTTTCTAATTGTTTCTGCATCAAGTTGATGGTACTTTTTAGATAAGTCAAGTCCACGAGGTATTAGCGTCAGTGGAAATTATTTTATCTTAAACTCCAAGATACGATTTTGTTATCAATATAAGTACTTACTTATAACAGTAAACCATTAATATCGAAATATTATATCGGAACCAGCATCAACTTTCAAACAAAACAAATCACATCTAGTTGGAAATTGAAGTTGGGTCATAAAATTACAATAACAATGTTTGCGTTAAAAATAATCAAAGAAACAAAAGTTATAATGTTATAATATTTTATTTTTAATACAATGTTGCACGAACTTCTGGAACTTTATACAATATTTTCATTTGTTGTCGTGTGCATTCGAATTTTATTTCTATAACAGTTTAGAACGTCTCATTTGCGGAAGCGACAGATATAAACCGATCCAGGATTATGTAGGCACATTTATTTTACCCAATGTTTTGCTGACTACCTCCTATTGCTCTGATAACTGAAAATATGTCGGGAAATTGCGTAATGTACGATCTGTCGTTCACCTACATTACAAGAACTATGTTTCTGGAGACAATTTTACTGCACGAAACGGTATTGCGTTAGTCGTTACTTCACAAGAAGAGAAGAAAAGAAAGCTTATGAAATTGAGTGCTCTAGATTATCTGTCTGCCGTTGGATTGAAAGCGCTGATTCCCATAATGGACGCAAATAAGCCGAGATTAGCAGTAACTTTGGTTCAACGCTGTTATATAGAGCGACCGTTCAGATATTACGTTGCGCCTCCCAACAAAGTCAGAAAACGGACTATACAGGTTTATCGAGAGAGAACAGAACAAGGAGTGCCATTAATAATAGAAGACAGAATATTTGGCCTAATGGGTATCACCGAAAAAGACAATTACAAACTTCCTCAACGGAGCTTTACTGCACTAAGCCCTGAACGTAATTGGATAAGTGAAACTATCAGAAACCTCGGATACGACGATGCGATAATTAGTACATTGCACTATATGACCAGCACTCCGTTTCGGAGCCCTTCTCTTTACCTATTTCCGCAACTAATCCAATTCCATCTTAAAGTCGTCCTGCTACCACTACTGCTTCTACTACTATAAGTACATCTACTACTACACCACCTCCTACAACATCTCGTCCTTCAAACGATTATACGTATCCAACTGGAACTCCTTCAAGTCTTTATCACTTTATCCCCACCGAAACACCTCCAACTACTCCTATTACTACAATACTGTTAGTTTATACAGCATATTCTATTTCGAAGTATGATACCTATTCTATTAAAACTCCAGCTTCACCTCATTCTGATGATTATGCTAGATGGTACATTGAAGAGCACTCCACTCAAACTACTACTACTAATACTATAATTATTTCAGTTCCTACAACATATTCATCTCTACCAACGTTTCTTATAAAAGGAAATTATACAAATATGGATTTACTCGTCCAACTGATATGGCTTCTATTAAGGGTAGTTCGGGTGGTGTGACTGTTAATCTTCCATATCGTGCTCGTACTACACCATGGCTCCAGTTCCTAATAATTTGCAAGTTACTGATACTATACCAAGACGGGGTCCATATCCTTTAGTTCAACATTTTTATCCATCGAATGTCCTTCGTTTATCTGCTTAAGAAAGAATACAAGAAGAATTTATAAACAATGCATTTTTAGCCTTCCGGTTCATAAGTCCATGAAAACATTAAATATCGGAAAAGACAAAAAATATTTTATAATATAAGTTGTAGCAGCTCTAAATCTTTAAAACAGTATTAAAATTATGCATCAATCCTGAGAGCACGTAAGGTTATATCTACATAAACAGAAAAACGCATTACCGTCATAAAATTTGTACCGTTGGCTTCCCCGAGCAGAACACGAGTCACGAGCACGACATCATTGAAGTCCTCTGCGCCAAGGAAGACTATAAACGTACTACAGAATTACTACAGTTACAATTCTTTCATCAATGTTTTTTTTTTTGTTTTTTTTTTTCGACAATTCAAAAGTGCCTGTAACTGGCCTACTTGAAATAAATGCTTTGATTTTGATTTTGATTTTTGAAACTAATAAGACAACCAAGGTTATGGACTGGTTCAATGTAATGATTAAACTTAAACGGAAGAACCAGACATCTTTGTTTTATATAGTATAAGATATCTGTGACACAGTTAGTACGACTGAAGTCTATCTTTCCCCGACCTAGTTTTAAGTTTTCTAGATCTTACGTAATGCTTCGTTCCATATGTGGAAACTTTTACATTAATGTTGAAAAGAAGTCGTAAACTTCCAATAACAATAGCAATATCATAAAATATTAAATGGTTTTTGATTTATGTAAATAACTTACCGACTCACTATACCCGCAATAAAAGTAGCAAATAAATCCTATGCAAGCTCGCAGACTTATCTGATGATGAATCGGATGAATAGACAACGTTATACGTATGACAGAACGTTTCGTTCGGCACGGACAAGTGTGCGTTTACCTTTAATCTTCACGGTGTGTGGAGTCCCACTACTAATGGGTCATTCAGAGTGTACTTTTTTGTAGGTACCTATATGAATTTTTTGCAGAGGAAGCCTATCTTGCTATTTTTGTTCAATATAGTTTGACATTTCATCGTGGAACTAAGTATTTCCATCCCGTCAAAGCGTCCACAAATTATTCAGCCGCAGGTATTACAAAAATCAGCGTTCTATAAGGAGGGTGTTTCGTGCACTTAGATCAACTTATGGTCAACATAATCGGCCTACCGAACACACGATTTGATATTCCATCAAAAAGTTTATAAGTCTGCTTGCCACACAGCACGTGAAATATGGCTTTATTATGAGAACAATTTATTTGATGAACAGTTAATTTCGCGCTTTGGATTGGAAAATTGGCCGTCTAGATAGTTACTGTGACATCACACCCCTAGGCTTTTTCCTTTGGAGATGTGTATACTCTGAAGTCTATATGGATAAGCCACGTACGATTGAGCCATCTGGTAGCCAACATTACTCGCCATACACCACTTGAATTGCGCGATCGCGTCATCGAAAATTGGAACTGCAGAATTAACCGCAGGTACGGACAACATTTAAAACAAAATAATTTGTATGATAATAAGATTAACCCGTTTTTTTTTTTAATTTCGATAAGCGTACGTCCAAATGTTCTCGCGTCCTCGTCGCGCAGCATGTCTTCTTCCATACTTCTCTATTACTCGTCAAGTCGTCATCTAGACACCTTTCGTACGAATCATCCGTTACAAACCAAATAAAATATTTCGCGTGCTTAAAAAAAGGTTCTTGTCTATGATCAGCTGCTGTCACTTTTCTTATGTCAAAATGTCAATAATCCACATATAATTCACTTGTGACATTAAACTTGTTGAAAAATATACACTTTGTAGTCTACAAACTGGAAAGTTCCCTGAATCTTATCGTTTAATAAAACGTGGTACATTAATCCATCGAATACTTTGTGATGAATATCTAAGAAAAGCTTTTGTGTTTGTTCGCGATGTAAAATAGCTAAATCTTCTACTTGTGTATAGTTTATTACGTATTTCTTACGACTGCTACAAATTTAATTTGCCTTAGTTCAAGGTTCCAAGCCAAGGATCTATTATATTATTATAATGGCTACCGCGCCGAGCGGAACTCACAACTTCAAAGTTGTTTTACTGGGGGAGGGATGTGTTGGAAAGACATCTTTGTTACTGCGTTACATCGAAGACAAATTCAACGACAAACATCTAACTACGTTGCAGGTACCTACGACTCTAAATCTGTGATCATATTAATTATTTCATAAAAAAATATCATCAAACTAATTTATGAGGAGAATTCGCGTTTTGTCCCCAAATCAGTATCAAGTTGTGATATGTGCATTTGAAAGTTCATAATAATAGTTCTATTTTAATGTATGATACCAACAGTCAAATTCATGCAGGTCAAAAATATATGATTGATTTTCTTTGGTTTACCTCATTGATGATTCTTATTAGCTCCGAGACTTTGGGCTTTTGTAACAACGTTGTCTGTACGGCGTACGTTAATGGCTTGCAAGTGATTCACATACTCCACACGACGCAAAAGGGCGACAAACGAGCCCCCAGTATGCTACAATGACATGTACGGGGGCAGAACTGATTGTTTTTCTATGAAGAATACTAATAGCCTTAATATGTTTTAATCTGTAAAGCCGTCTGGCATCATTTCGAGGCAGTGGAAATCGCACTAGATCCCACTGCCCCCAAGCGTGCGAACAGCAGGGACGTTTTTGTCAGTACAAACCCCTCCGCATTACCCAGGGTAGAGGACATCCATGAGGATTTCCACCTCAAAACATAATATGTTGACTTAAGCCGAGCATGCCACGCAAGCAGTACCGTGTCGGTGGCTGATAAGCGCTAGTTGGTTGCAGTCAATCAGTAAGTACAGCAGCAAAATCAATCATAGCTCTTTCAGCTCTTTCCCTGAACATATTCAATTGTTGGTGTCATACAACTCTTTCTTTATCATGTGGTGAGTGCCTAACCTGGTGTCAGAGTTTTTATGCCTCCCATGGGTGTCTGACTTGGCTTCAATATAAAAAAAAATTGACTACAATAAAATATAGCTATTGTCATGACCTTTCAAATGGCACATACTACAATTTGATACTGCTCTAGGGACGGAGCCCATAAAAAGGCGACCATTTTCCTTTTTAACTTATACTTTAACCTGTGATTTGTAGGCTGATGATAGTATAAGGGCTGTAGTAATCCAAAATTTTGCTTTCTGAATATTCATTGAAGTATCATTTACACTAGTTAGAAAGTAAGTGCGATTCCATTTGGGCAACAACTGGAAACAAATACAGACGAGTTTTTATGTTGCCAGATGGAATATCCAAATCGTATTGCTCCATCAGCAATTGTGTAGGTAAGTTTTAGGATACTTCAAAATCAGTTATGTATTCTATATAATAACTATAACCAAGAGATTAAAAATAGTATAGAGAGGCTATGGAAAGAAAAAAATGATATCCCATGTTTCAATTAAAGCAAAATTACATAATTTACAAGTCTGTCATGTTACCTCAGCAGTGACCAGATAACCCTTGCAAGCAGATTATGATTTTGTTTGCATTATCCTGTTAAGTACCAATATTTAAACTTAAGATTATAGACAGTATCAACCTTTATTTTTTTTCAGGCCACCTTTTTGAACAAGAGATTAAATATCAATGGCAAACGTGTTAACCTTTCCATCTGGGACACAGCAGGTCAAGAAAAATTCCACGCTTTGGGTCCTATATACTATCGTAATTCTAATGGAGCTATTCTCGTATATGACATCACTGATGAAGATTCTTTCGTAAAGGTAATATCTGATTATATCTTATCTAGCAAACACATGATCATATAATTTATTCAACAAAACAATTTAGTTTTCTTTACTTAGTAAAGAAAACTAAATTGATGATGTACACTAATTGAAGTAAGGCAGACATATTTTGAGTCATCAAGATACGTAACTTGTACTGTAAAATTGACCTTTTGTACGCCACGTCAATAACAAATATATGTGTCCTCTACGCCAAGCGCTTTAAAAAAAAATGTTATATTAGACGTGCCATGCCGTCCGTGGCGTCGTGAGCACTTTTTGATTTGACATCCATAGACGTCTGTGGCAGTCGATAGGTTAAAGAGTTGCTACCACTTAACTTTCAGAAGGGTATGATATTTTCTTCCATTGAACTGAGAATGAGTAAAAATTGGAGATTTTATTACAGGTGAAGAACTGGGTGAAGGAACTGAAAAAGATGTTGGGATCTGATATAGTCCTGACAATTGCTGGAAATAAAATAGATTTAGAACATGAAAGGACTGTTCCCCTAGAAGAAGCAGAGAGGTAGGTGTTACCTCATCAGTTGATTGCCTCCTTTTTCATTCATTTCATAACAGGAAGGATATAATAATGAAAAGCTGCATTGTTGTATTTCAGTTATTCCAATATGGTTGGTGCTCAACATTTTTACACATCAGCAAAATTGAACCAAGGAGTGGAAGAGCTCTTCCTCGATCTCACAAGAACAATGATTGAGAGGTACGAACAGAACTCTCAAACAGATGTGGGCAGGACATCACAAGTTGTGGTAGTGGACGATGAAGCAGCACCAGTCCCAACCTCTTGTTGCTTCGGCAACAGGAGTCAATAAGAGCATTTAACAAAATAATTATCTTTTCTGTGTAGAGTGTAGTTTGAGTCATAAATATTATACATGTCTATGGCCAAATAAATGTATCTAATTCGTTTGCTAAATACTTGTAAAAATGTAATATATTATTTGCATACAGATGATTAATTAAAGTAAACTTGTTTTAAATGGTAGCTACAATATTTTGTTGTCTTTTATATCATGAATGTGAACTTATCTTAATATTTATTATGAAAAATGGTGCATACCAAAAATATACACTGTTTATAAATTATAATATTATATAATATTTTGCCTAAGCTGTAAGATGTCAAAATGTATGTAAGCTAGCAAATTCGTGCACATTTGATAACAATGCTAAAAGTGCTCGACTGTGTGGACAACATGCAGCCACAATATGTGATCTATTCATTAATATGCTTTATTCCGTTTTTAAATGTATTCTATAAATCAAATTGTTATTGTAATAGTTAAAGTCAGGGCAAATTAAAAATTTCTATTACTCTAACTTTGCACGGTTTAGGTCACTACCTCACGAACAAGTTGGGGAATAGCGATTGATTTTTAGTTTTTGCTAAGAGAACAACTATAATGCTTTAAAAAATTCGTCTTAATTTGTTTAGATGAATTAATTAATATTTGTGGTTACTAGAAATTAAATGTATGATAAGGCGACGCCTTCATAATAATGGGGGCATGGAGTGATATCTTATTGTGCCAGGTAACTTGAGAAGTTCTACTGTAGAGTATACCTAGTCTGGAAGGCTTTATGTTTTGTAGCTAATTAAAATGGAAATAGAAGCTCTATTAGCATGACTTTTACATAACCTACGTCTCATTGACGAATTAGCATAATCTTTAGTTATAAACCAATTTATGATAGATGTTGAGCCTGGTGATGTGCATGTTAAGCATCTGTAACAATGGTAAATGGTGATTGATGTATATTATGTTTATTAATCCTCAAAAGAGAATCTGTTGGCATATCTGTTAAATAATAAATTAATGACATTATTAACATATATGCCATCCCATATATGAGATGGCGGGACAAGCTGTACAAAACTAACAACCAGTTCCACCAGACAGACCAAATTCTTCGATCCAAGGCCCTGGAGAAGTTGGAAGTCATGGAGAGAGAGAACATTGCCCAGCAGTGGGATGACACAGGCTAACAGTATCAGTATACCATTACATTGCGATTACTTAATTGTAACCAATTATTTATAACCAGACTAGGTATATTGTGAGGCAGGGTTATGCACTGACATAGGGTAATAATGTACCAAACATCAACTTATAGTTGTCCGTTTTATGGTGTATTAGGTAAATTGCTATTAAATGAAACGACTCTTTTTGTTAACAATAATCTAATATGCACTACTAGTGTAACTGTAACTAAAACGATAACAAAAATCTTTATCTATTAGCATAAGCTAAACAGTTATAACATTATCATTATTCCAAGATTTTTCGCTGAAAATAAACATATTTCACGGTTTTAAATAATGAAGAAGAAACATTAGATGTTGTGTGTATTATATTCACTGCAATAAAGATATTTTTCTGAATTTGCCGATATCAGTGTATTATTCCGTAAACCTCACACTTGCACGCGTAGCATGACCACCGTAGCAACGGGTTTTATCGACGGAAGAATCGACAAAAGATTAACAAAAAAAGAACAAGATGAACATAACCAGGATAAGGCTCATTGTAAAATATGCAATAACTGTACCAACACGAAGATATCTTTTGATTCTTAAAAAAAAATAAGATCCGCATCCGCGGATGTCAAAAATTTTTTATCCGCAACCACATCACTAATATGAAAACCGATAACTCACAAATGAAATGCTTGCAGACTTGAGTTATATTGCCAGATCGCAGGCAGACAAGTTAACACACACTCTTAAGCATAACCATTACATAACATTAACTCCACTAGAATATAATAAGGAATTATATTAATTAATTCTACATCAAATACACATTTTATAGCCTACTAAGTGCCTTCGACAAGAAGCATTGACTTCGTTTTTTATTATGAACTTGCTATTGTACCAGTATTTTTCTCCTCTTTGTACATTAAGTTTATTCATAATTTTAGTTAAACAAGACTACAAAACAGAATTCTTTAAAATAGTTCAGATATAGCTCTTAGTACATATTTCTAAACATAGTGTAGTCTTTGTGCAAATCAGAACAATCCCAAAAACCACATACATAGGAGTCCTCAGACTCTACTGTTGAGTTTCATCATTGAAAATAATGGGAGTATTCATAATTATGAATACTCCCATTTTTTATTTCTTACACACATTTATGTAAACCATGAATCAGAATTATTTTATCAAACCATTATTTTTTCTACTACTAACTGAGACTTGCTACTGACTTGTGCTAGCTTTTTCTTCTGCGATAATGTCCGCAATAATTCCATGTCTCCCTCATTTAGATCAATAAACTTTTTGAAGTCGGACTTTTTACAATCATACTTGAACTTTTGCCTTGTATCACAGTTTGTTTTGTTTCTTGTGGAAGTGGAACATATGTTGTTTTCAGCTAGATCTACAATGTCACCAGGGTTAACACTGTGTCACTTCTCTATTTCAGCATCTTGGTCCTTCATTTTCAATGCATTTTTGGATTTAGGCTTCACTGGTTCTATCAAGACAGCATTCTCATTTTTAGTATCCAAAGGCGGTAAGTCTAAGAGATAAGGCATCATGCTGCGTGATTTCTCTTCGTTTGATAACCACTCCATCTAAGACAAAAAATTGAAATTAGTAAGTACTTGATAAAAACAGCGAAAAATTTTGGAACTCCGTCGTCAAATCAAAAATGAATAGGACATGGCGAGACCCTTATTGTTTTGTGGTGTCCATCCCAAGTAAATGTAGTATACATACCTTCTGACGGTGATCCATCACAGCGTCATCACAAATATCAATGCACATTTGCTCAGTGAGGCGTCCGTCGTCCGAGGCATAAGCGGCCGCCTGCCACGCGACACCCAGCTTGGACAGCGCTCGTCCCGACATGCCTGCCGTGCGAGCGGCAAGCGTCGTGCACAGCTGACTGTAGTCAAACTGACTCACGCTCAACCGTCTGCAAAACAATTATTTACCTAATGTATCTAGTGTCAAATGCTACATGTATTCAACCTCTGTTAAATTTTATTTACCTCTTTCCTTCTGAAGCTGGTTTGAGAACAAAAGTATCAAAGTACAGACGAATCAAACGTTCGCGTTCCTCGAGGCCGGGCAAACCAAATTCTATCATCTTGTCGAGACGATCGTTGATAGCAGAATCGAATTGCTGCGGCGTGTTGGATGCAAGCACCAACATTATCCGGTTGCTCTGGTCAGACGTGCGGTACAGGAATGCATTGAGGGCTGCTCTCAAATCTTCACTAATTCTTTCTGAGGAGCGCTTCCTCAAGAATGCATCAGCTTCATCAATGAAGAGAAGTACTCCTGTCAATTTGAAATATATTGTGATAGACATACATTTCACCAAATAAACAAGCTATATACTTGATATAATTTTGGTTTATGCTAACCTTTTTTACTGGTATTGGCCCAATCAAATACTTTATGAATTGCTGCCACAGCATCTTTTCCCATGGGGGCAACATCACCACCAGTGAGGATAGCATACTCCATACCAGAATGTTTTGCCAGTTTCTGTAAAACATCTAAAATGTCTAACAAAATCTTTTTTACACAATACTATAAACAATATCTATTCACTCACCTTAGAGAATAATGTTTTGCCAGTTCCTGGTGGTCCATACATGAGCAGGTTTCTGTAGAATCCCTTATTTAAACGCGTATTTTTAGTAGCAATAGCGATATCTCGCAGTCGACGTTCAAGAACTGGTGCTAAGACAACACCAGATAACGCATCGGTAGGCTTTTTAAAACCTGCTACGGCTTTTGAAACTGTGAGTATTGGATGTTTAACAGCTTCTAATATGGAGAATCTTGATGTTTCATTGACAAGGGAAGGCTTGCCTGGAAATAGGGAAAGGTGCTAATGAATCAGAAGTCATTACCTTTATAAATTACTTTGTGCTATCTTGGTTTTCCAATAGGCGTAAAAGAAAGGTAGGTATACCGATACGGGCTTCGATGAACCTTGCAGCCACAGATGTTGCGCCTTTAGCAGAGTATACACCAAGAGCCAAGAGAGATAGCCCACCAGCTGCAGCTAATGTCTTATCCCAATCAGTAACTAGAGCATTTAGTCCAGTACCAACTACACTCCCTGCTGTCCTGTCAATTAATTAGCTATGTTTAGTTCTAAATACTGTTTTACAATTAGAGTAATTATGTCATTAACCACATAAAAAAGTAGAAGTGCTAATTAACTTGAATTTTAAGAAAACTATTGAATAATAGCTGATTATGTACAATACTAACATTAAAACCTGGATATTCATAACTACAACAAGACTTATTTTTAACCAACAACAAGCAAAACTGGTTACAAGCCATTTGATGGCTTGTAACCAGTTTTGCTTGAGTCTTGACTGAGCATCTGTAATACAGCCCTTAGTTACTTACTTAATACTTTCAAGAATAGTTGTTCTGTTTTCAGCTGCCTTCAATCTTATTTGTTCTAGTGTGATGTCCCGGTTTTCACGATCAGCTTTAGCTCTTGCTCTAGCCTCAGCCTCGATCGCCTTGAGCTTATTCTTCTCCCGTAGCTCCATTTCATGCTCAATAGTAGCACGCCGTAAAGCTTCCTGCTTAGCTACACTCTCTTCTTGTCTAAAAGTTATAGTATTAATAATATACATATACAATATGCATAAATTCAGCTAAGTGGTAAAGAATGAATGGAAGGACTGTGGGAATGATAGGGCTAGAAGAGATGGTGACTACTGAGATGACCGCTAATAATAATAGAGATGTATGTATGGAACAAGACTCGAGGAGCTCGTGGCTAAATAATAACAGCCGCTCGGGTCGATCTTTAGGTTAAGCCGTGCTTGCCTAGGTTGGTCTGTGGATGGGTGACCGCCCATTACATACCGAGTTTCCTCCGTGCCTCGGAAAGCACGTTAAGCCGTTGGTCCCGGCTGTCATTTGTAGATCTTTGATAGTCGTTAGGCAGTCAGTGGCCCAAAAAGTCTGACAACCAGTCTTACCAAGGGGTATCGTATTATTACCCAATACTGACTGGGTTGTGGAGGTCAGATAGGCAGTCGCTCCATGGAAAATACTGGTATTCAGCTGCATCCGGTTAGACTGGAAGCCGACCCCAATATAGTTGGGAAAAGGCTAGGCAGATGATGTATGGAACAAGACATGCTACACCAAAGTCAAAAAAATTTGAAGACATGAATGAAATGAAAATTCATGAAAAGAACATTTGACATGACTTACTTTCTCAAAATTTCTTCCTGAGATCTTTGTTGTTGTGCCAATTGTTCTTCATATCTCTTTTTAGCCAACTGATCTTGGTACTGCGCTCTTATCTGATGTTGTTTTGTTTCTTCCTATTGATTTAAAAATTTACTATATTAATTTATGTTTAATAATCAGAGATTGTAATAATTAGATAGAGTATGCTTACCTTAACTTTAAGGATGGAAGTAACATGTGGATAGTTAAATACTTCTTCCCTTTAAAATCCAGGAATTATAGTCATGCTGATTTTGTTAATTTCTTTATTTTAAAACATTGCCCCACACTAGGAATTTCTCCAGTATCGTGGGTGCTTTTACAAACATTTAAACTCACATACACAAACAACCAGACCCGGAACAACGAACGGTAGGTCATACAAATATTTGTTCCGTGCGGGAATCGAACCCGCGACACGCAACGCAGCAGGCAATCGCTCAGCCATTGCGCCAACCGCGCCGTCGCTAATATAATTTTTTTTTTTTTTTTTCTTAATTATTATTTTTCAATGCGCTTTGAATAATAAGTTTCATAACAAGTTATTTTATTTTTTCTAATGATCGTAATAAAACTCTTAGAGGGAGGTATT
Source organism: Noctua janthina (assembly GCA_963576755.1). Lineage (NCBI taxonomy): Eukaryota > Metazoa > Arthropoda > Insecta > Lepidoptera > Noctuidae > Noctua > Noctua janthina. The sequence goes on along the minus strand of OY755050.1, from coordinate 11,531,194 downwards.
ATCCACATCTTACTTCCTTGCACTACTTCTGTTTTGTATTGCAATTCTCATAATTATAGGATTTTAATAAAAAAAAGGGCACCTGTAGTGTTTTTCTGCGCTCTTCAAAATCAATTCTTTTCTGTTCTACTTTGGCTTGTTCTATAGCTGCTTCATACTCTTTGATCTTTGCCATTTGTTCCGTCTGTTTGGTGCTTTCTTGTAGCTTACTAAGCTCCAATGCTTCCTTTGAATGTTCTGTATAAGAAGACCATAATAAGTACAGTGGAGCCTCTATAACTTGAACTTCAAGGGAAAGGTTACAAATTTCGAGTTAACGAATCTTCGACTTAACGAAGACTTTGAGATAAGGACTTTTTAAACGGTAAATTTCGACCTATAGAGGCATTGTGTTCTATGTATGTTACTAGTTATAGAGTCATGAGAAAATAAAAATTAATTTATTTCATTACGAGATAACGAGTTTTACAGACAGAATTTCGATTTACAAAGACCGCAAAATTTAAGCAATGCTCCTTCAAGATTTAGAGACTGCTAGATTTGTAGTTGGAGTTACAAAGCGTGATATGTATGAATAGTAAGTACATCACAGGGAAATCATATTCAGTTCCGAGTTATAGCGTCTAAATAATTCAAGTTATGCCATGTGATGTGCATGATGAAATCTTATACGCTTTCACACTATTACATTAGAACACCGCTCTCTTCATCAAGAACATAGCCAAGTATTTAATCCACGGAAATGATTTTACGTCTTTATCTAAGAAAAAAAGAAAAGTGATAATTTTAATCAGCAGTATGACAGCCCAAGGAGGCCACATGCAATATGCAGGTGCCATTATTTACATAGATTCCACTGCATATCTAAACTACACACACAGGCAAAATTAGAGGAACAGAAAAAAAGGTGCCTTTTTTTAAAAACTTATGGGTATTTCGACAAGTGGTGCCGTTATTTGAATGATTACCCTTTTTCAACAATATATAATTTTGAGATTTTTCAACTCTCTTACAAAATCAAATCTCTAAATTGTAATCTCTAGTGATTGTTTACAATTAACGCTTGTGTTTTTTTGATAAGGAAGTTGGTTTATGCAGTCAATGGTGGCCCTAGCTCATTTTACTTGTTTTGCTTAGAGACTTAACATTGTGTTGCATATATAATGAGTGATTTGCCAGCAACTGAAGTCGCCAAGGCTGTAACAATGATTGAGGAAGGTCACACCTACCGTTGAGTCAGTTGTAGATTGGGTGTATCAATGTCCATAGTCCACCGTAAATTGTAATGTGCAGGGATACAGACAGACAGGATCTTACGTGCGCAGGCAAGGGGAAGGTAGAAATGGTGCAACCAGTGCCGTAGACGAAAGTTATATAAGGGTGAAAACTTTAAGAAATCATTGGCAAACGGCTGTTCAGACCCGAAATGTCTTGGAAGAAGTGCGTAACATACGTGTTAGTGAATGAACAGTGAGGAGAAGGTTGACTGAAGTTGGTTTGAAGTCATACGAGCCAGCAAAAGCGAAAGAACTTGAGGTGACCCATCAAGTTGCCTCAAAATTGAGATTGAATTGCCTCAAGCATCAAAATTGGTCCGATGAGTGGAATCAAGTTTTATTCTCTTATCCAATAAACTTGTCTGGGACTTGATTGGACACAGGGTCCGAGAAAAGTTTTTATTATTATTTCTCTAAATAAATTCTAACAACCCCACATTTTATTGTTTTCTTTCATAAAATAAACAAACACACTCAAATAAACCGACAACAATAAATAAAATACATTAAAATCTCAAAAAATAATTCACTTTTTATGTGTTCCCCTAATTTTTTCGATATGTGTATGTAGTTTCTGCCCAGTAAAGAGATTAGCAAACAGATGTAAAAGTAAAAATAAGTTCTGGCTCTTGATTACAGGTACAAATGTTGATGAAATTCACCTAGATAACTATAGAACCATTCTAACCTACAAGCTATTAAACTCATGTCTATAAATTAGTGAACACAACAAGAACAATGAACTTATCATTGTTATACAAGATTTTTGATTTTCAATGATAAGACGTGAACAGCCAAAATGTTGTTTTATCTCAAAAGTAGGTTTTACAGCGGGCTGTAAGGTTAAGCAGTCGCTTATGCAATACCGCGCAATGTGATTGATAAATATCATACCATAACTACTTACTTGATCTTTCTAGTTCTCTAGCTGCTTGTGCAGCTCTTTCGAGAGCACTAGAATCAAAGCGATAGGCCTCCATTGCCCTCTTTTCAGATTTAGATAGGTTAGAGGGTGCGCCACCGCCACCGCCACCGCTATCAGAATCGGCCGGCGGAACATCAAAGGCAGGTGTAGGAGGCGTCGATTTGTACCCAAACAACCAAGACATTTTTGCCTTAGGAAGGTTTTCTAATACAATAAAAAATAATTAAAAATACAATTTTCTTTTTAGAAATAATTCTATCTTCGACAACGTACGAACGACCGTCGAACACCAAGCGTAGCGAAATGTCACTTTAGCAGGTGCTGGTTTTTGACAACTTGTCATAGACAATTTTTTTTATTATTATTTGTCTATTACTAATTTTAATTCATTGCTATAAATTATTACATAGAACCTGAGACCCTTACAATCTTTTACGACGAAATGAAAAGCAAGCAGCTAAAGCTAAAATAAAATCAGATAGAAAAACCGTCGATTGGGGCTCGAATCGAATGTTTTTGGTGGTGTTGTTGTCCAGGTGTTTATTCATGTTCATTATAGGAACTAATGGACGCTACCGCAGCTGAGGGCGCCAAACTCATGGCTCAGTTCGGCAAACACAATTTAGATTGTCATTAATACGCTAAGAAGAAGAACGACTCAAAGGAAAATCTAGCCCCTAGTCCTTACAGCAGTTATAGCAAAAAGGATTTTTATTTCTTCCTTAAATATTTAGGTAGGTAATTATTCAACCCGACCTACACAACCCTTCACTATACGTGTTCCGACTCACACTTGCAGGTTTTTATGGTTCCGTACGTAGGTGCCTCAAAAAACGTCTGTCTTTTCCAGCCCTCCTAGTACTTCTAAGTTCTGTGTGGTGTTATCAGTTGTGTGTTGTCTCTTGTCATGTATGAGAATTGAGATTTCTTAATAATGTCGTGCCGTACAGTGACGGATCAGTAGGTAACCTAGGTAGGTAGGCTAGTGCGGGCCTTACCGATTCATAAAATCCTTACCCCTATGCTGACAATGTTTTTTTCTCCTATTTTATTCTCTCATAAGATAGCATCATTACCATCTTATCATTCATTTAGCCTTAGGTACCTTTCATTTCTTTGCTGTAGCTCTAGGAAATCGCCACTTTAGGACCAATTATTTTTCACACTAATATTATAAAGGCGGTAGATAGTATGTATGTGTGTATGTGTATGAGTATATGTGTGTATGTATGCATGTTTATTACTCCTTCACGCTCAAACGGCTAAACGGATTTGAATGAAAGTTGGTATCTAGATAGCTTATATGCTGGATTAACACATACGCTACTTTTGATCTCGGAAAAATGCGATGTTCCCGTGGCATGATCAAAAAACTCAAATATCTTTTTCCCGAATTTTGAGTTAAATCGTCTTTTTGGCGACCAAAAGTACGAGGTCAGCAAAAATGCAAGGTGTTGTTTATTTAAACGAGGTAGGTAGGTAGGTAAGTAGGCAGGTAGGGTGGGTAGGTGGGGAGGTAGGCAGGTAAGTGGGGTAGGTAGGTAGGGTAGTTATAATAAATCAGGAGAATTCTTAAATAATCCTAATACCTATCTGGTCACGCGATGTGTGAACCAGTCGGCGAGAAATTTCCGCGCATTTGGGCAGTATCACCCAAGCATTTCGACCCCAAACGGCTCGAAGCTGTAACTACTAATTACGTTACAGTATTTGAGGCTCTCAGCAGCCACAGCAGCAGCGCCAGCACAGCCCGCCGTGCTTGCAACATGAGATGGCGCAAGGGTGTCGACGCAGGTAGCATCCCACACCAAAGGCCTACCCACCTTCCAAGGCATCAGCGTCATGCCGTCTGGTCTCTTTCCATCGTCACGTACCAAGCCGTTAGGTTCTAAAACCGCTGGTACGCCGGCGGTGGCAAGAGCTCGACGAATGTCGTTAATGCTGGCGTGTCGTGCTATGCGACTTGCGCTCCTGTAGCAGGACAGGCCTGTTGTCGACAGCTTCACCGCTGTGACATCGATGTGGAGCAACACAAGGTGCACCTAAGCGAAGGCTTGTAGTAGCCCGTTGTATTCCCGTTGGCCCCACTGCCATGGCCTCACTAGTAGAGCCAACGGGTAAAATCAAAACCGTAGTTTCATTGGCCCCACTATATTGAGATCAGAAAAATGAAGGAATAAAACAAGCCTTGATGATGTCAGTAGGAATTAATAGACATTAAATCCATACGGTACGACAGCTCTGATCACGGTCTTGTCTAGTACCTATATTTTCCCTGGCGACAACCGGGAAAAAAGTTCCCGTATGTGGCCGCCAGTGAGTAGGTATGCATTTTAATCGCTGCTCAAGGTGGTATTCTGTGGTGGTAAGGATACTCGGAAGTGGGCGACAGCTCGACCCGCGCGGCTTTAACGGAAGAAAGATCAAATAATCATACGCAGCAGGCCATGGGGAACAACGTTGGGTGACATAAGTTATCTTCATATTTATAAAGATTTCCGCTGTTATATTAATGTTTTGCAAGTTAAAAATGCATATTTAATAATATGTAGATATTATTAAAAAAACAAAAAGTCGATTTTTTGTCAATTTCTAATTTTTTGTTGGGCTTGTAGAGGAAGTTAATTGTCGCCCAGCAATGTCCGACATGGCGTTGAACGTGTAAAGCATGTAGGGTGATTTTCAAGCCTTCTAATCAGGCCGATTGTGAGTTTGTGAGCGCTAGACCACGTTTTACTGAACCTGTCTTGAATGAATGAGATGGCTCAATGCCACCAAAGGACAACATAAAAGCGCTATGATCGGAGTTTTCCTGTGATTCAGTGCCGAAAGTAATCATTGGACTGTCGTCTAGCGATTTTGGGGACACTACAATATCACGGCTTCTTACACGTCGCCTGACAGAATTGGATTGCACGATTAAATTATTGAGACAGGGTGGGTGAAGGTTCTTGGTAAATAATACCGATTTACCTTGCTTATTTGGGTTGTATGTAGGTACAACAAGGTGTAATATAATAAACGCACAATCTCTCGTGTGGTGACTCAGACCATGTTTTACCATACCTACCAGTGGCGAAGGTTCCATACAACTCGATTGCTACCGGCTTCTCTTGGAAATATGGCATAGTCAGAATTCTATAGACAAATAATATAATTATTTTAAAGATTGCACTCCGGCTTACCTCTTACAAAAATTGACCCTTCGCTACAGATACCTACATATTAATCAGCTCAATTCTCTTCAATTCTTATAGAAAGTCATTTTTTTTAGCTATTTTCTAGAACACGTAGAACAATAATTGTTCAGTTTCATGGTCAGAGACACCCCACGAGAGCTTAGTGCGTTTATTATATTTACCTTGTTTAACTACCTAATCTTATTTAATAACCAAAGCTAAATTAGGATTTAAAACAAATAATACTCAAAAAATACTGCATATTATTAGACATTAATAACACATTTATTTCTGTTAAGACAGCCCATATTTTTTATTTATTAATAAATTATACATAGAAAAAAATATTTTACTATAATATTTATGATTGTATAAGAAAATAGTTTTTAAGTAAGTAATATGATAGGTATAAGAAAGTTTCGTTACTTAATAAATATTTTATAAATTTATAAAAATGTAAAATACCTGCAGGTTTCAGTAGCTATATAAAGGAATTATTTTTATTAAAATACGTTCATGCTTTACAAATAGGTACCTACTATTGAAAATACTTGTAAAAAGAATCTTCAAATTAGGGTATTGATATTAGAATTTTCTTGTACATTTACTTAAATATGTATACATAAATAATAGTTTGTAAATACAATAGAAATTGACACTGATATATATTCTAATATAATGCCATTACGGCTAAATGCTGCCGGCAGTACAGGTAATTACATTGCTGTTTTAATGGCGCTTTGTTAAGGACAAGCTCAATTGTATCATTTGATATTTTCAGATAGACCATAACGTTTAAGTATTATATAATCATTCACAAATGATGGAACTGAAACAGCAGCGCCAAGTCGCGAAAACCTTTTCTATTATGCTTTAAAAGATAAGCTGCACATACAGTTGTAAATCATTATCTTAATAAAATTATAATGTCACTACTTAATAACCTAAGAATTACTTTAAAAAGGTTGGTAACAATGGTGTCCCTTCACCATAAAACCTGAATCTAACTATCAGACCAGATCGCTGGCTGTCCAAGACTTTGAGCTGCCAGATCACATTTATTAGAGCGCTTTCTTTCTTAACTTCGACGTTCAGCGTCGGATGTCTGCGTCAGCTCACATTTTGCACTTGAATTATTGACGAGAAATAAACATCAGTCACTAAGTCGGTCAAGGCTGTACCGTAAGTCGCATTCGATAGTACGTTTCAGGCTTAAGATACACACACATTTTCATTTACTTTAAAATTATAAGTTACTAATATCAATTAATTATATTAGACCTATTTTAAAAAAGTACACCTCATACATTGAGAAGAACTAATATAAAAATAAGCACAACAATATTGAATTAGCTGGAAAGTATAAAATAATAATAAACCATTTTTGTAAACCTAACAGGTCAGTCAGACTAACCATAATTAGTGCCATTAAGTATGACACAGAAGACAGAACACATTTTTAATACTGGGAAATAAGATCGATACATTCAAGTACACTTATATGTATATTCTTACAGATACAAATAGTGACTAATATCTACTGCAACTACAGTTTTACCACACTTAACATAATTATGAAGCCTGGTATTAGTTTTTGAGTTCCAAATTAAAAATAAAATGTTTATTTTATGAATAAAGTGATGCTTTATAGTGATGTCAATAAATACATTATGTATACATATAATTATTCATTATTATTCTATGTAAATTGCACCATACCATACATATAATAATTTATACGCACATGTGGTACTACTCGGTAAATATTTAGAATATTCATTAAAATCGTGATGTAATACGAGTGTAATGTTGTCGTGCCATGAGGAAGACCATTTTGGCACTGAATAAAAACTCTAAATTACATTATATGGCTTTCTCTTAAAATTATTTAAAAAAAAAACGTAAAAAAACGACTCAACTCATAAATTATTAATTTCATTAACTAAGTCAACAAATTAAGATTGTATTCCCATATGCTAAAAAAAGATTATGAAATAAATATAACACAACAGCAGTTTAATGTAGAAATAAATTAAAGAAAGTCCGGCCTCATACTCATAGCAGATCTAAGTTTTCGCATGACTATCTGTCTGCAACCCAATTTGGGGATAGCAACAACCTAATTTACCCTTTAGCAGATGTTGAAGCTTCATCATAAATATCGCGAATATCCGCGCGAGATCCGGTTCTGGTAGTCAGCTTGTATAAAGACTGGCCACCCATCTAATAATTGACACCAACTATGGTTCCTAAGTAGTAGCAAACCCTTTGACTAGGGACAGTAAATTACTGGTTCTAAATAATGCAAATAACTAAATTAAGAAGGAATTCTTATTCTACAAGTTTTCTTTCATGTGGGAACATAATCTAAAAATTATTAATAAGTGTAATAAAAGCTTAATAAAAATAGGCAGGGTATTATGGAGGATTCCAATGCAGATCTTTGAAAGTTCCATTTTCGATCAGGTAGCGTTTTCGTCAGTGTCGTCGTGGGATGTTTATCGTCGGTACCTGCCTAGATAAGCCCCGCAGTTGGGACACTTGTGATGAACGTCCATGCAGCTGTCTATGCAGCAGGGGATGAGGCAACATCCCAGCATACATCTGAAAAAAGTCACATTTTTAACATCTTCTTTGACAGGCTCAGTCTGTATTAATATCCCTGCATAATATAGGCTTGGGTAAGCTAAGATAAGCCCATAGATTATGCCAATTGGCATTACATCTGCCATCTGCATTGAGTAAAGAAGTATTAAAAGAATGAATATTCTTAAAACTGACCATGATTACGTAATAAACCTTGAGCCACTTTGTATAATTGAAATACTTACCCCAAAAGACATATGATGGCTCCAGAAATATAAGCAATAAGTCCTGGTTTTGTCCGAGTGGCTGTATCTATCTCAGCATGGCAGCTGGGGCAGATCATGTGAGTCGGGTGAGGACCTACAGGCACCACAGTCGTCACTATGGAAGGTCCTGATGCTGAAATAAATAAATCAATTTCTGTTAGAATGTTCAGATCATTCTACTACAAATTCTAATAGGTCAAAATTTTCAGTGTTCAATTATATAAAGCAAGGTTTCTTTCTGTTCTGTTTTTCAATAAATCAATAATTTTCTACTTTACAAAGACTCATAAACTAAAAGTGGGTTCAAATTTCTGTTGTTGTTAAATCAATGTGTCAGACTTTGAAGTCAATCTAAAATGTTAATATTGTCCCTTATGTGATGCTGATGAGTCAAGAGTTAATAATAGCGCATTGATTAACTGTTTGCACAATATAGTAATTGGTCACAATATTGTTGGAACAAAGGATTTCAGGTTTATTTTGTAATAGCATAATATTCTTTGGACAATGTTATCAAGTGTTGAATCATCTTGTTCAATGCCAAACCACAAAATCTCTTGTGTGGAGGTTGGCACTTAACTAAATGAAGGTAAGTTAGTATGCGGCCTTCACAAAGTCATCTAATATAAATTAACATTTTTTTGTGACATTATAATAATTATATGGTTAAAGCAATCCATCGAGCACAGCTTGAGGCTCACCACAAAAACACAACTTATCTTTTAAGTAGATATTAGTTATTTTCTAAGCCAACTAATAATTACAAAAATAACCAGGAATTTCTTTCTAATAGTTATTTTTTGTTATATATCTGAAACTAAAAGACGAAACCAATGAGATGATGTGTGTTTAGCCAAAAAGTGTGTGTACATTGTAGGTTTTTCTCAAGTCTCATATGACATTGACTAATGGGTCAAGGCTGTAGAACATTTGCAGCCTTTGTATCCTTATTTATAACTAGTTTAAGTTAAGGTTATTGTAAAAAGGCAGAACACAATTTAGCCAGTTAAAAATGATTGTGCAATTTTGAATATTATATTGTTTAGATAGGGTGATGTATGTATGATCATTTATATACAAGGCAGAGGATCAGAAAATTCCATAATTTTCAATCAGAAAATGGTTTGAATTCATGTTACACCCTTTAATATTTAGGTATTTAAGATTCACTGATTTATATCAGATTGTATTTGTACTGATTTATATTATATTGCTCTATAAATTTTATTTTTGTTGTGTACAAGAAATAGGTTTCTATAATATATTTTTAGTTAACTGTGTAAAGTGCTTCAAAGCATGCTAAATTGGCATTGCTTTACTACAGAAAATGAGAAACATACAAATGTTTTCTGAGAATGAAGAAAACATTTGTGTTTGGAAAGTTCATACCAGTACACTGCTGCCATAAATGCTGAAACGCCAACCAGGACATTTGTAATAGAATTAGGGTTAACCATGGATGATGATGATAGGTGATGACGGTAGATGTAGGCAAGATTCATTTTTTTAAGGGCTTCTGGGTTTATGAAGAGATATTTTCGTAAAGGTTCAGCAGGGTTTGAAAACGGATTTTTAAAGGCCCGTTTTTTCATGCAAACGCAAATCAATTTATATCTACTTAAGTAGAAGGGGTGTAGCCAGGATTAATATTTGGGGAACGACGGGATGAACAGTACCAGCCTGGGGCTAGTTAGCTAGCAGAACAACCACGTTTTCAATTGCGGTATAAACGGTTTAGACATTTCTCACCAATGTGAGAGGAGCAAGCACCAAATTACACGATTCTGTTCTGATATGCCAACCAACAGAACCGGGACAGGTGTCATATTGACCAGGATGCATGTCCAGGGTCCGTACCCTGGACATATAGCAGCCCTATACTAGTACCAACAATACATTTAATATTGTTTTTATGGATGGAGAAACCATGGACTAATATAACTCCACTAAAAAGGAAACAAAATGTCAATGTGAGCAACCAACTAAATAAACCTACATACTAATCATATTAAAACAAGGCACACTAATTATGGCTGAATGTTAATTAGCAGTAACCTGTGATGTTTATAGCTACAAGGTTTTATCTATAACAAGTTTGTATCTGCATGAATTATTACATTTATAATAATATCAACATAATCAAAGTCAACTTTAACATATAACTTAAAATGCATCAAGGTTAAACGGTAACGGTAATGGTATCTTCAGCACATAACACCTCAAGCTAGAAACGGTTGAAAGATTGAGAAATAAATGGCTTGCAGAGACTAAGATTAATATAATAAACATACATATTATGATTGGTGAGCTATTCTCGCTAAGTTTAATTCTGTTTTGTTAAACAAATTATTTGACATGGAAGCTTAATTGTCTCAACTGGTATAATATTAAGGAGAAAGACCAATTTAATTTTTCCATTCATTATTTATTTTATTACATAAGTTTATCAATACAAAATCAACACAGACATGAATGCTGAAAGGTCGACTTACTAAGCTTACAGTGAAAGAAGATTAGTGGTGGAGTTTAGACATTTTAACAAGGTCAGTGATCATAAATAGTAACAGTATAAACTCATCCTCAAATAAAGTACAAAACAGATCAACTTGTGTTAATAATAATGTTAGCATTTTTATAATATATTGTGTTACTTACATGGTGGGTACTGTGGAGTATAAGGGCTGGAAGGCCCAACACCCCCTACAGCTTGGGAGTAGCTCGGAGGCGCAGCTGGTGGTGGCTGCGTCGTATGTGCGTTACCCCAGCCATATGGAGGAGGATTCCAACCTTTCTCCATCGTGCCTTCTGCGAAATGTTCAGTAAACACTAAGGTATCTGGTAATAAATGATCCTGATAATCGGTCACTGTGATGCAATACATCTTGAAGCTATTTTTAGGTATGACTCCACCAACCTATATATCGCACACGTAGCGTGAACTTCTCCCGGGTACCTGGATGTTTTGCAAAAGAATAAACCACCAATCTCAGCGCACCCCTTGATGAAAAATCAATACTTGCACTAGCGATCGAGTAAAAATGGAGGGAGGAACTTTTTTTAATTCTAATATTACATAGACATAGCTTTATCAACAACTACAAAACGTCGTGTGTATTCACCATCACAGATTCACTTAGAAAAGTGACACAATGTTTACCAAAGACAATCTTCCATTCTGCAATAATTTACACCAAAAAAAAACTGTCAAGTTTGAAGCGATAATATCTTGAAGAAAATAAACGATAGTTATTCGCGGATCACAGAGCCTCACAGTTTCTGCGTTTTCATGTCACAACCGTCTAAAGAAGCATGATAGATTAGAGGTGTTTTCAAGTCTGGATACAAATGAAAATTGCCAATTTGAAGTGTAAAGCCGTGGGTCTGCTGCTGCGCCCATTTTCTAACGTGACACCATAACATGTTACGGTGAATATTTTATGTTGGGTCACAAACCCTGTTGTAGCAAACCCTGTTTGGTGTTATAACACGATATCAGCGCTGCGGACCCGGTTTTGAAGCGTAGGAAGGAACATTACCTCTTTAAATTAGATAACACAAAAGCACACATTACCACAAAAATGAAAGCTTTCAGGCTGCAAATTATATTGGTCGAGAGGCAGCCTTACTGCCTTTTATTTGTATACTAGATTATGCCCGCGGCTTCGCTCGCTTGTTGTTCGGTACTGTCCCACGGGATCATAGTACCGGGATAAAAGGTATACTATATGTGAATCCAGGTTATAAACTATCTATGTACTAAATTTCATCCAATTGCTTTCAGTAGTTTTTGCGTGAAACAGTAACAAACATCCATTCATCCTCACAAACTTTCGCATTTTTGTAATATGGAGGATAATAGGAAGTAGGATTCGCGTGGTAATAGAAATAAATTAATTTAGAAAAGAAGTGAGATTGTCAGCCTCGGTAATCGCAATGGGAAAGAGAACTATTTTCAGTGGGTGTGGCTAGTATATTTTGACTCACAACTAAACTAAGTATTCATCAATAATCTTACAAAAAAAAATGTTTTGTGATGTAACCAGATTTAAAGACCGGAGAAATCATTGATCACCTAAAGACCCTCAGGATGATCAATACCCAATCTAGCTATTTAGATATAATTTGCCGTACCTTCTAGAGATTTTAAACCAAATAAAAAAAAAGTGATTGAGAAAAGGTATTGGTTTTGATACTTTTTTAATATTCATGCATTACGGAGGAAACCAATCATCATCTTCCTGGCCTTGGCTCATGTTATTTGGGGCTTTTGTAAATGACGTCATATTATCATGTCATTTATAATGGTGAAGTGTAGACCTGTAAAGAATTTAAACTTTATTAATGAGTTTGTTAATTTTGTTCTTTTCAGCCGACTTTTAAAAAAAGGAGAACGAGTTTTGAAAATAGCTTATTGGTTTCACTAACATCTTTTTGTGTTTGTTTTAATAAATGTCTCTTCACCGATTTCTCGCGATTACTGGCTTGATTTAAGTGATTCTTTTTTCATTTGGCAAAGAAAGCTATAACCGACCTCCAAAAAAAAACACTATAAAGTGGAAAATAACTTTACTTTCCGAAGTCGGTGGCAAAAAGTCAATGAAACAAACGTAACGTGACTGACTTCCGAAAGTAAAGTTAGATTGGGGTTAGGTTGGACCTTACTAAAGATTATTTAAAACATTTATGGGATTGAGTAAAATATTACAATTTTACGTTTTTCATGTTTTATTAACTAACCCCTGGTTGTGAAATAATAATATTTGTGATGTCAGTTTCACCAAGTTTAAGTTACGATTAAATACATATTACAACATTCGGTGTCCATTATGTTTTAAAGTTAGGTGTTGTGTTCAGAGTGACGTTTCCAAAACCACTAGTACCAGCAATAGTGGTTTGCATGTTAGAGTCTGTCAAGCGAGTCGAGTCCACAACCATTTTACTGATTTCTTATAATGGCAATACTATTATCTGTCAAACAGATTGTCACAATTTCTGTTCTAACCTCGAAGCATTCCGGTTTTTGTTGAATTTTTTAATGTTATAATGCCAAAACCTATTAAAAGTAGTGTCAGGAGCCTGCTGTTTACAATGATTAATAAATATAATCATGTAAAGATTGAATCTGATGACGTGTTAACAGAAAAACGACGACTTTTGGATGAAATTGTTTCAACAACAGGTAGGTTGGCTACAAAATGTTGATACTTTTAGCACAATTGTCTAATTTTGTTTATTTTACTATGATGTGATCACGATTTCGGTTTTGGTTTAGATTCAGACGTCGTATACATGACATTGAATCTCAATGGGGCACCTATAAGGGGTCATCCATTAATCACGTGATGTTTTTTAGCAAATTTTTAACCTTCACCTCCCCCATGGTGATTCGTGGTGAAGTTTTAGACTACCCCTCCCTCCTCCCACCCAAAATCACGTGTATTTTTTTGGTACAAAGTATCTTAAAAAAAATCAGAATATTATCTTTAAATACAGGTTAACAGGTATAATCTAATTTAATTCTGGAAAAATAAGCACCGTGATAAAAATGTCAAGGTCACGCACCGCTTTTCGGTTTAGAAATCGCGCGTTCAAAGAAAAAATAAATACACGTGATATCTCACTACACCTGCCCCTCCCCCTAGTGATATTTCGTGATTTTTTCCGAACCCCCCTCCCCCCCTTTCCAGCCTCACGTGATTAATGGACGACCCCTAAGTGAAAAGTATTATAAGAGATTGTTGTCATCTTTTTTCAGCCACCTTGGATGATGAATTAATAAAAAGCACAATTGATAATTTAGTTAAGAAAGTCATAGCCATAGATGAGAATAAAAAAATGAAATCTGAAACAGACTATTTGACAAAAATTGCTGCTATGACAGGTTAGTACAGATTTATTTGTTTACATTGTTTGCATTTTCTACAAATATTATCATAAAATTTGTGCGTTTGATACTGAACTGACATATTGAACTTTCAGATTTAAGTGTGAAAACACTGCGAAGAATTAAAAAAGAAGGTGCTATTAACCAAGGCGAGTGGAACACACCGGGGAAAAAACGTCCACGACAGCCAACTGTAGCCAATCTGGATAATTTTGACTTATCAGCCATACGCAATAAAATTAATGAATTTTACTGTGTGAAAAAGCAAGTTCCAACTCTACGAAGTTTGCTTGCAGATTTAAGAGAGTCAATTGGATTTACTGGATGTCATGAAACATTGAGACAATTATTACTCAAAAATGGATTTGAATTCAAAAAAAATAAAAATGAGAGATCTCTTCTTATTGAAAAGTATGAACTAGCTGCTTGGCGACATAGGTATCTCAGAGCTATTGATGAAAAGCGGAAACAAGGAAAATTAATAGTTTATCTTGATGAGACCTATGTCCACCAAAATTATAAAGTTAAAAAATCATGGCAAGGGCCATCAACAAGCGGTGTAATTGACAAAATATCGTCAGGCAAAAGACATATTGTTGTTCATGCTGGATCCGAAAAAGGTTTTGTTCCCAATGCTTTATTGGTATTCAGTACTAAATCAAAAATGACAGATTATCATGATGATATGAACAGAAATAATTTTATTAAATGGTTACGTGAAAAATTAATACCCAATTTAAGTCAGCCCAGTGTCATTGTTATGGACAACGCTAGCTACCATGTAACACAAATAAATAAGCCACCATCTATGAATGATTTAAAGGCTGACATTCAGAAATGGCTAACTGAAAATGGAATTCATTATGAAGAATTCTTTACAAAGGCTGAGCTTATGTGCCTTGTGAATGAACATAAAACAACTCCAATGTATGAAGCTGAAGAATTTTTGAAACAACATGGCCATGAGGTTTTGAAACTTCCGCCATATCATTGTGACTTGAACGCAATTGAACTCATATGGAGTTTGGCTAAAAGAAAAATAGCCAGCAAAAACTTAGGGATTCCAGGTAAAGAAATGGAGAACCTTATAAAAGAATGCTTTAATAGTGTCACAGCCAATGATTGGAAAAAATGCACAGATCACACTATTAGTGTCGAAAATAAGTATAAAGTAAGAGACAGGATATCCGAAACCGAGTTGGAACCCTTCATCATTTCTGTGCGTAATGATTCTACTGACAGTGATTTCTCATTTGAAGGCATTGAATTTCTTGATTCTGATTTTAGTTCTGATGAATAAATACGTACATTGAAATGCTTTTTTTTTAATTTATCCCAAGTAATTTTTTTATCAAAATTCAAGTATCAACAAGTTTTCAGCGTGTTATATCAGTGTTGACACCTGAAAGATTTTTGAATTTGCCGCCTTTTTCATGGGACTAGACTCGCTTGACAGACTCTATAAACATTGAGAGATACTACAAACGCCAGCACATCAAGCCAACCGATTCTGTCAAATATTCCCAATCAACCTTAACCTAATTCTTTAGCGATAAAGTTGACAATCGATTAAAGAAATTTGATACATTGTAGTAGATTGATGTGCTGGCGTCTGTACAACTGATAGTGCAATGGTATGATCAAATATGTATATCAAAGACAAGGTGACGTTACAATTTGCAGAATAGACTCTCTTCAGCAAGTTTAGCTGTCATTAATTATTTTATTTTACTTACCCTAATCTGTGGTTTTGCATTGAGTGTTGTTTTTCTTCCTTCCATCAGAGTTAAAAATAAAAGGTACAAACGTTTAAAACTTTACTAATCTTTTATTTAATGATTTTCTTGTAATGTCTCTCTAGTTTTTCACTGTAAATAAGTGAATTGAATACGATTTTGCTAAGAATTCATTCAGGTGTGTTGATTGTTGGTGACCTTATTTTTATTAGGTAGGTAGAGAGATGTCGTCACCACGCCCGAAATCTCCTCGTACTCCCGTATTGCCGAAAAAGGAAGATAAAGAAGAATCATTCTGGGACAAAATTGGTACTATAGGCCGCAAGAAGCGCATAAAAGAAGGTAAATATGAGACAACAATTTCTTTGTAAAGGCTCTTACAATATTTTTGAATGACTGTGTGGGTATAGTCAAGGTATTTTAACAATAAGCCTTCTATGGAATGAGTAATCGGTTGGTATTATGCTTTGACATTTTCTTGGGTATTACTTCCCAACATAGCTCTCAGTGTGTTCAATGATAACATCTTGTTTACCCTTTCTTGACCAAATCTTATAATTATGATTAATAATTAAAAGTATGTAAGTAATAAACCATCAGTAAATGGTATTATGTCTTTAAGTTTTCATTTGATTTGTTCATACAGTGCAAGATGTGCAGGCTGAAGGCAAATTCGCCATTGATTCTCCAGGGAGCCCAACTGCCCCGGAAATACCTCCAGAAGAGTACAGTTTACGTAAGTTGCATCTCTTGAGTTCCATTAAAATAATTGGCTATGAAGTAATATTATGTTTTAACTATTAATAAACTGTGCCATGTGACTCATGCAGCATGAGTAAATGTCATAGTTAACATATTTTCGTTCCTACATGACTTGTTATTTTCAATCATAATTGGTCAGTCACTTTTATAAGCGCTTTGAACCTGTATTAATTATCAAACATAGTTTTTTTTGTCTTGTTTAAACCTATGACTCACATAGGTGTGGTGCAGTTATCCTGCCAAGCAATGTAACAAACAGGATAAAAAGTAATATTGAATAAATACCTAATGTTTTTTTTTAATGTATACTAACTTCCATTTAAATGTTTTGTAGTTGACAATGAAGAAAGAGCCATAATTGAACCTAGGTCCCTTGAAGACCCAAGAGTCAAAGAACTGGTCCAAGTACTTATTGATTGGATCAATGATGAACTTGCTACACAAAGAATTATTGTCAAGGACATCAGTGAAGATTTATATGATGGTCAAGTACTTCAAAAGCTCCTGGAGATGTTGACTAAGACCAAACTAGATGTGCCAGAAGTTACACAGTCTGAGGAAGGGCAGCGGCAGAAACTAGCTGTAGTACTTAGAGCAGTGAATCGGGTATGTTTAAATACTAGTCTATTTTGATTCAAAAGCTGTAGTAATATTTTTATTTGTATCAGATTATTGACATGCAAATTGTTACAGGTTCTTTATGGAACAACCAAACCTGTGGCTAAGTGGAGTGTGGATTCCATCCACTCAAAGAATGTTGTGTCTATATTGCATTTACTTGTTGCCTTGGCGCGCCACTTCCGTGCCCCCGTCCGCCTGCCCGAAAATGTGAGCGTAAATGTTGTGGTGGTGAAGAAAGATACTCCAAACCAACTGTCTCACAGGTTAATTATTTACTGCCATAGAGTTAGGTATTGTGTTATATTTTAGCAATGTACTAATTCTTTATATTTGTTTCAGAACTTTTGTTGAAACTATAACAACCACCTATGATGATCTAGGAATGAAATGTGAAAGAGATGCATTTGATGCTTTGTTTGATCATGCTCCTGATAAGCTGCAAGTGGTGAAGAAGTCACTCATTACTTTTGTTAACAAACACTTGAGCAAAGTCAATCTTGAAGTGATGGACTTGGACACCCAATTCCATGATGGTGTATACTTGTGTCTTCTGATGGGACTGCTCGAGGGATTCTTTGTGCCTTTATATGACTTCCATCTGATTCCAGAAGATTTTGACCAGAAAGTTCTTAATGTTTCCTTCGCCTTTGAACTCATGCAAGATGTTGGACTTGCCAAACCAAAAGCAAGGCCTGAGGGTAAATAATTAGACTATCACACAATAATGTTCAAGGATTTGGTACTTTTACTAAACAAATTGTTTCTTTTTTCAGATATTGTGAATCTCGACCTCAAATCAACACTGCGAGTCTTGTATAATCTGTTCACCAAGTACAAGGGTATAGCCTGAGAACTGAACTACACAAGATTATTATAAAACTTATTAACAAGAAAATGTTTGTGCCTGACCTACATCTTAATGACTACCTACTGTAATAGTTTGTGCCTGATATATATTATCTAAATAATAATGTAGACTGTTAATGACGTACTACTAATGTATGATGGTGCTTTATCTTAACTAAGTATAGAGAAATAAATTAATTTACTAACAACCATTTACTTTTTTATTGAGTCTTCCTAAATATTCCCTTCTGAACATAAGACGCCAAAAGACAATCAATATCTGCTGCACACAGATGTCACTTTACATTAGCTAGTCTGTAGTCGGCAAGTCTTCTGGCACAAAAAGGAATATTCTGAGATACCGCCTAAGATAGACTTTCACCCATCTGCTTAACGAATGTAAACATTCTTTGAGAA
This sequence comes from Noctua janthina, assembly GCA_963576755.1. NCBI lineage: Eukaryota > Metazoa > Arthropoda > Insecta > Lepidoptera > Noctuidae > Noctua > Noctua janthina. Next base: position 11,512,695 of record OY755050.1, on the reverse strand, counting down.
ACCGTAATACAAGAATAAACATAATATTGTGAATGGTTTGCTGATGGAACGTTAGTCGTAACGGAAATCGTCTTATATCCCGTTTCTATTGTTACCGCTTCTTTGCAGATGGCACGACAGTCCTGTCATCAATTTTTTTAACGTATCGACACAAAAATGTAGATTTTTTTTGTACTCACTCCTGCGGTTAAATTCCTTTACGTAAAAATTTTTAGCCGCAGATTTTTAGAGTGCAAAAAAATCTGCATTTTTTGTACAGCAAGAATATGACTAACTCAAAATTGCCTAAAACTGAGTTACGATGTTATTCCTTGCAGGTGTCGGGAGACGTGCCATTTTTAAATCGCTTAAAACTCCTTCAAACGTTTCAACAGGGTTAACTCAGAACAAAACTATCATTGTTTTACACGTAGAACAAGCCTGTAGCCTTCGTTTCTGGATATTGTTTAAATTTAAAAAAAATCAGTGGTTAACAATCTTTTCAAGTTACATTATTTTTACGACTATAACATACCATAATGACAATGTTAGTGACCATTACAGTTTAAAAACTTAAGGTGGAAGCGCCAGGGTAGCCAACGAAATTCAAATTTCTTATGTTTATAGCAATTTGTAAGTCAGTGTCAGGTTGAATGTTGATGTAACTACATAATATAACAGCAGTAACTGCATAAAATGTTACTGGCGCGATTCATTTTTCATCAACATACAACCTGTCACTGACCTGCAAATTGCAAAAAACGTAAGAATATTTGAATTTCGCGGCTGAAATTGCAAAAAAGTATGATATTATGTATGTACACCAGTGTACACCGGTCAATTTATCCGACATAAAATACCTCTTGGGCGCGATTTTTTTTACCGTTAATTAAGATAATACGTACAACAAAGAAAAATAATAACGGACCTCACTCGCAACAGTGTTTCTAACTGCGTCAATACGTCATGATAATGGATAATATTTGATTTTTAAATTATTTAAATCTCATAAATACCTATCACTTTTTTATGTATGTTTAGTAGTCATTGGATACTCACACTAATATTATAAAGGCGAGTTTGTATGTGTGTTTGTGTGTACGTTTGTTACTCCTTCACGCTCAAACGGCTTAACGGATTTGGATGAAATTTGGTATCAAGATAGCTTATTTTCTGCATTAGCACATAGGCTACTTTTGATCCCAAATAGTAGGTATGTGTAGATTAATAAAAACTTAAGGAGTAGGTAGAAAAAACTGCATTGCGACGCATGCCGGGTACAGCTAGTATATACCTACTTACAACATTATTTTTAGTTTATGTGAAACCTGAATATAGTTTGTTCAGAATAAGTAACTGAATTGATTCCAATAATTTTTAAACCATGTTATATTTTGTCCCAAAAATATTTAAAAAAAGTTAGAAGTTGGACACCGAGCGACATTCAGTACCTATCGCAATAATTAAGGTACCTACTGCCAAATTATGTTTATCAATGAGCTCAAGGCGATGCTAGAGGCACTTGCGCGGGCGTTGCGTGGTGACCACGCTTTTGTGCGGACAACCAGGTAACAGAATAAGCTTATAACTATGTGATTTTTCATGATACAGTTTTGAAATTTTGAACATAGATTCCTTACATAAAAGTACTCGACACGTGTTTCAGGTTTCGCATATACTAAAACTAATGATGTATATGATACTCTGTGAAGACGACTAAAAAGTCACGGTGTATAATTACAAACACGGTGGTATTAGGTTGTCTAGTAAAATCGGTCCAAGACTCAGTTGTTGCACTTCAAATAGTCTCCTTAATTTCATCAGACAACCTATTCGTAATAATAATAATGTTGGTGAATTACAACTGATGGAGCTACTGAAGGTAACTGAAACTTTCAGTAGCGCCATCAGGATGGAATTTGGTGTGGACAAATGTGTGGTCATGCATGTAAAGCGAGGAGAGATTGTGCGAACTGTGGGAACCCAGCTCTCAGATTCCATAAATCTTAGATCCCTTTCAGCAACCGAAACCTATAAGTCTTTGGGTATGCCGGAAGCGCTGGGCATCAATGTTGTTAACATGAAGCAATCGTTGAAAGAGCACTTCTTTGGCCGCCTGAAAAAAGTATTTACTAGTCTTTCATCAGGCGGAAATAAGGTGCGTGCCTCCAACGTTTGGTTCATGCCTGTTTTGATGTACTCTTTCAGCATACTCAAATGGACTCAAACAGAACTAGACGCCCTGGATAGGAGGGTCCGTACATTGTTGACGGCATATCGAATGCATCACCCGCGTTCTTCGGTTATGAGACTGTAAATCCCGCGGAGGTGTGGCGGTCGAGGCTTTTTAAACGCTAAGACTCTCCACAATCGCGAAATATGCAGTCTCAGGGAATACTTCCTTGACGCCGACGTGGGGATGCATCGAGATGTGGTCGCGGTGGACAAGGGCTAAAGAGAACTGGCCCAAAACTGTAATGCTTGACACTAACGACCGCATGGAGGTATGGCAAAGTAAGGACCTTCACGGACGCTTTTTCCTTTTACCTAGACCTATCAGCGTCCGTAGCCTGGCTACGTTCCGGGGACCTCTTCGGAGCAACCGAAGGTTTTGTCTGTGCAATAATGGATGAAGTTATGATGACGAATAAGTACCGGAGATTTATTGTGAAGGACGGTACGGTTGACATATGTCGGGCATGCCACCGTCCAGGCGTATCAATCCGTCACATTATCTCCGGGTGTTCTCGTCTGGCTAACGGAGAGTACTTGTATAGACACAACCTTGTAGCTAGGATTATCCATCAGCAACTTGCTCTAAAATACAACCTTGTGGAATCGGAAGTGCCGTACTATAAGTATGTGCCCGACCCAGTTCTCGAAAATGGCAGTATCACATTGTACTGGGATCGATCCATCATCACTGACAGGACTATTGTAAGCCAATAAGCCTGACTTAGTAGTGGTGGATCGGTCAGTGCGGCGCGCAATGATTGTTGATATAACGGTCCCGCATGATGAGAACCTCATGAAAGCCGAGAAAGATATGCAAATCAAGTATCTTCACTTGGCTCACGGGTTGTCGACATGTGGGATGTGGACTCAGCGATCATTGTGCCGATAGTTGTATCAGCCCATGGCTTAATTGCCAAGAGCCTCGACCAATACCTGAGGCGGCTCTCGTTAGGCAGCGGGATCATGGGCTTGATTCAGAAAGCGGTACTCCTGGACACTGGCTCGTATTGTTAGGAGGTTCCTCTCTCTGGAGCCCTCACCGCCGGTAGCTTGGACCCTGTTCCCGATACCGGTGGGCTACATTTTTTTTATTTTTAAATGTTTTTTATATTGTTTTTAGTTTAAGAAATATTTAAAAATGTATAAGATTTGTATGAAAATAAATAAAGGGAATAATGTTGGTTAATGTAATTAAGATTGCTGAAAAAAATATTTTTCATTCGGTAAGCAAATGAGTGAAGGTCGGCTTTAAGCGGGATCATATATCTTAGAAGTAATCAGGAAAAGAAAACTGCACTGAATGAGTTACAAGTCTTTATTTGTAATAAAAAATTGAATACAAGATTATCAATTTATTTTCCAATACACAATATGAAAATACACAAAGTCACGAGTAAAAGGTAAAAAAACATGTGATCAGCAAGCATTCACAGTGTGCTGTGAATTTCACTCCATATTAGTTGTCAGTAAGTTAACATGGTACCAGAATAGCTCCTGGGTATTTAATGGAGTATTCGTGAACAGAGGGATAAAATTTACAAAACATGTCAATATTTCACAAAAAAATAACTGCTGCACTTACACATTGCTCAATCCAAAGAAAAAATAAATAGGTATTTCACATGAATAGGCATTTTACAGTTTTACCTCTATTGTCAAGCCTATTTTTATTAAATTATATTGTATTATAAGCAGGAAAGACATTGAGCAAACACAATCTCATAAAGCTGCGTTTATATTCTACTTACTAGACAAATATTTTAGTATATAATGATATAAAAGTAAAAAATGTAGGTATTTTTAATTCCTACACGTACATTCTGTGTCAGTAGATGTTTTGTTTATTGCTTCTTTCAGAGTGTTTGTTTCACAGCTGTACAGCTTGATCTTAAACTACAATATATATTTATCATTGTAAGTAGACCAGTACCTATATTAAATGATTGAAACTGAAATATGTTATACAATAAGTGATTACACGATATCCCAGTAAAATATTATTTAACTCTTATCTCGTAAAACCTCGATTCTGTTAGTTTCTACCAGTGTAAAATTAAGTGCCGTGTGGTTGTACATAATACAGAACAAATAATTGTCATAGGTAGCTGCCGATACATTGATTAATAAATAATATAGTTACACAACACATAAAATATATTAATCACAACGATAACTAAAATAGAACTAAGGAATTATTTGGAACAACATGCGTAGTATTGCAGTCAATTATGAAAAAAAAAACTCGATATTATATTAAAATATATTTCTCTTATAAATCTGTTTTTAACAAAAATAAAATAAAGCATATCTAAGGACATTTATAACAAAAAATTCAGCTGTACGTTCTTGTGCTCATCTCATATTGGCATTACAGCTCAAAGGGGCAGTTGAGTAGTTTGCGGTTATTGTATTCCTAAATACCATTTCGTGTCGATTGACGTGTCGTTAGGTGCCCTTGTTACCAATGTACCTACTATATTAGTTGTTGTAAGATAAAATCTTATATCTAAACTCGCTGCCTGCAATCCGTATTGGTTGTAACTATGTAGATTGATGTAAAATAAGATTACATTTTATTTGATTGATGAATATAGAAGACATTTCATTCGCTCCTAAAAATAAATTATGTGAGTGTTAAGCCCCTCACCAATTGGCCTGTGTATAAAATGTTTTCAAACTTCCAACCACTTGTTATTTTTGTTATAAATAGCACTAATGATGATTATGATGATGAGTAAAAAGATGTGCAGGTATATGTAGGTGATCTACGACTTGTGCTATCAACTGTTCATAAAAGAAAATTAAAATGGATGAATATTTTTTGGCTTACGGACCAAACTTTATTATGTGGGAATCAAGAATACTCTTCAAAGGTATTGTATTGTGTCAATAAAATAACATAATGTCTAAAACAATGTTGAGTATTTTTACAATAATAAATTAATACATATGGATTTAATAAAATACTTCATCTTAAAACCTAATAAAAAATACGTAAGCATTATTAAAATAAGTACGCGTAATATTGCCATCAATACTAGACTGTCTTCCGTCTTCTTATCTAAAAATAACATCGAACTCGTATCGACGTTTAAATATCTAAGTTAAAATCATTAATAATTAAGAAAAACTAGGCCCGCGGCACCAGGTTTACTCAAATTAAAATACTTTTTACTTTATTAATAAATAATAAGTGATAACAAATTGGAATGTTTGTAAAAAATGCAAGATTTTGAAAGTAAAAATGTTCTTCAATCACTTAATTATTGGAAGTAGTATTACGCGGCCGAAAAATTAAAAAAGGCTGATTGATACAAAACGATCATGGGCGCCTATAGGTTTATTTTCGGGGGTGACATTTTAACAAGGTCGGTAAATAGGCCGATGACGGCTCACCAGTTCAGACATGGATATGGCCACCAATTAGTAGTACCTACTTCAGGCTTGGTTAAGATTTTTGAGATCAAAGCTACCAATTTGCGTGAGAGAGTTATTGTTACGTGATTTAATTAAATATGTTTTAATGTTAACTGATATTTACCACATGTTTCCTATAAGAATTAATTTTCTACCCAATAATCAATAGACTATAAAATACCACTATTATAATAAAACTACCTGTATGTCTCAACTACAACCATATTATAAATTATTCTTACTCTTACTAATAATGTGCATGAATGTGAGTGCAGACCAAAATGATGGACATTCTTTTTAGAAAGGCGTTCGACGTGAGTTCAAACGGCTTCTAAAAAGTATACCCGCTATCTTGATGTCCACCGCGTACAATGTAGTTGGCATCGCGAGACTGGACAAGTGGACTCTATGGAACTCTAAGCAATCTAGATTATTGATTTTATTTTGATCTATAGCTATATTCACTATTTTTAGTCTATTACAATCGCTCAAAGAGATGTCTAGCACAACTACTGTAAAACATTATAACATATTATAATAAAAATTGAGAATTCCGCGGTCTATGGTAGCCATTACAAGCTGTTGGGGATACGAGAAACAACAAATCCTGTTACTTCAAGCGAGTACATAGGAAGATTGACATGTGAACTGTTCTTTATACGTTTTACAGAACAGTAATAGAAGATCAAGAAAGGAAAAAATCACAAACTAAATTGTGGTGATAAATAATGAGTAGAGAACTGCAAGCAGGGGCAACGATTAGCGTAACGTAGTTAGTATTCGTTACGTAGGTTTCCGCGACATCGCTGACAGATCGAGGGATGTGGAAGATTCGCGTCGTAGAATAAGTTTAAGTTTCTCGTCCTCCTCCAGATCGTCTTCGAAGGACACGGCGCGGCTGATCTCCGTGTGCCCCAAAGCCCGCGACTTCCAAGCCTCTAGCCTCATGATCTGAGAACACATTAAGTAGATGTCATTAAATGAACCTGAGCGTAGATCTGTCGATATATAAACATGCTGAAACGATTTTTTTTAACACATTTACGCGAAAAGCGGCTTTAGTATTGAACCACTTTTAGGTTCACAATGTAGAGGGCCTACCAACACGCGTGCTTATTACAAACTACGCCACAGGTATACTAGGGCGATAGGTGATTTTAAAATCTTAGCAAAGAGCTTTCATGGTTTTAATGCCTAAAATCGACGGGCTGACTGACTGAGCTCAATAAAGAACCAACCCGGTGAGATTGCCAGAGAAAAACTGATTTTCAATAGATTATTATAGATGGTTTGGCGGCTTAGATTCCGTGCCTGTCCCTCAAGCGAAGATACAAAGATATGGTACATATTTCTCACAAAATATTAAGTTAATGAATTTTTTTTTTATTTTTTTTATTCCGAGTAATTCTTTGTAGGATTTGTTATTTTAGTTTTAACATGTGTTCAGTCTTATTATACAATCTGGAAAATAGTTCGTCCTGCACAATTCCGACGTCTTTATTCCCCTTAAACGTTTTGGAGACGAGTTGTTTAGGTTATATTTTTCTACAAGTTTAAACTATGATACATAGACAATGTTACGGTGAACACAATAATTATGAAAATGGGTAGGAACAAACAGGAACAAATACAGCATGAACAAAACAAACACATGCATGCAGAAGCGCGAAACACAAAACAAGCAAGTTGACAATGCCATGACCAGCCACACGATAAAACAAGTTCTTTTAGCTTCAACGCAATAATATGAACCAGACTTAGACACCGAAGAAGCACATTAGATGGCTGTCTTCGCCTGATTCGTACATACACTAAATAAACAAACAAATTGGAATAGGGGTCTAGTGTGTTCACTTGCCGAATCCATTTTCCTACAAGTTTACATGATGACTTTCTTAAATCAACGATCTGAGTTTGTTAAATGACTCTTATATTTATTTATTATTTACGAATCACAAATACTAACTACGAGGAGTAAACTACATACAGGGTGTAAACAGACCCTTCACATAGCCGTCAACCGAGGATTCCGTACATCAAACTAAGTAACTTTACACAAAAATTATTGCTGGGAATCGACTTTGGGGGGGGGGGGGGGAATTACGTTTTACGGTAGGACTCGATGGAAAGCACTCAAAACATTGAGCTGATGGATGGATTGAATAATACGGGGGTCGTGGAGGTGTGTAAAGTAAAAATCTTACTTTATAAACATGTATTCAAAAAAAACTTGTGAAAAAGTTGGAACTTTGACCCCCAATATCTCTGTAACTAGAAGGTTCCCAGGTATGGTCTAGAATAAAAAAATTATCGCAAAGACGGGAAGAACAAGTGGCTTTCGGCTATGTGAAGGGTCTATTTACACTCTTTATGAAATAATTAAACCTACTAATAGTACTGATTTTGTGTAGGCATAGTTTTAAGGTAAATCTATGCGTGTTTACTTTATGTAAATATACACACACACTTAAATTTTGGGTATTAATGTGGGGAGCCGCAGGTTTCAGGAGATAATTGAACTATGCTACGACTGTTAAATTCGATATTACATGACATTTTATACAGTTGAACAGATAAAGGAAGATTAGCAAGTGTTCGGCTGTTTAAAAATAGTCTTCTCTACATAATAGGAATAGTTCAGATTGTTAGAATGGAGTAAGCCTGTTAACACACTAGCCGGTAAGGTGTTTGGTATTGAACTTACTCGAGCCATTTCCAGGGCTCAGTGTCCGGAGTGGTGATGGGTGTCGGAAACTGTGCAGTGCCAAACAAAATGTATCAGACATTTTGATAAAAGCGCATCATCATTGTACATAAAAACACTATTACATAAATATATACCTTAATTTTGGTCGGCTGCGGCGGAACGCTTCAAATATCAAGAATTAATGGTGTCGAATATTTTTCATAAAAAAATTACATAGTGAATGATTCTTTTCCAATTATAAACAGTCCCATTATAGTGAATAAGGCTACAATCAAAGAATCATTCTAGGTTTGTATTAAACATTGCTCATCAAATATTGACCAAGACAATATGTAAAAAAAAAAAGATTAGTCCTCGGTAAGAAATTGTTTTCTCGGACTATACTTTAAAACTGACGTCCAAAACATCGTGATCGAAATACATAGTACTTTAGGAGTTTTAAGCAAATCATATAAATGATTTTCATATTGTAAAACCTGCTTGTACGAATTGAATGTAGGTGACTCAGTGAACAATAGACAGCAGTGTTGCATGTTTTCCCATCGCATTTTAACAATAATGTACAAAGTGAATCCCACAGACAAAGCGGCGTTGCCGTTACAATGACTGAAGCGTTGTTATAGCGAGCGATCGACCACACTGTGCGCTCCTCAAACATGAAACGGTACATTAAAAAATCATGATCATCAATGTTAGTATTGTGTGGTAATTGGAATTTATTTATAAATATCTGTGTATAAGCGTGTTAAAGTTAAATCAAACACTAGTTTTAACATTCGCTCTTTATTTGTTAGAGAAGCAAAGCGTCAAGACGCGTTATGATTAGATAGTACTTTAAATTATTCTTTAGGGTTCTGAACAAATGAGGAATTGATAATCTGAACCATGATCTCATCACATCCCAGCCCCAAGATCAGTAACTGTCTTGTTTGGGGCTCACTAGCAACAACACTCTATATTAACTGGTTTTAGGTAATATTTTAAGCCACTTATAACATCTCTTGCGTATAACCAGTGTACTTGCTTAAGTAATTACCGACTGGTTAATAAACAAGTTTCTATTTCATTTCTTTATATTTTCTATACAGTGAGTCCAATGATCAATGTGTCTTTAAGTGTGGCTACAGTGTATGTGTGTTGTGGTGGGGTGGGACTAGCATGGATGCGTACCTCGGCCTTCAGTTCGGCGACCTGCTCCTGCAACTCACGGACCCTGTCCGAGTCGCCGTCCATGTTATTGCGCAGTTCGCCTTCAGTTGCCATCACCTCATTCTGAAATTTAACGCGATGTGAAAATTTATCTCATAAAAGAAATACAGTCATACATAAACTCACGGCGTTTTTCTAGAAACTATAGAACGCCACTTGGTACGGTCCTTACATACTCCTTTCGTCTCGTCTACATTCATACATCTGGTCATACACGCACGCCGGTTGTGAGCACTTAGGACTTAACCTTTCTGAGGAACCTCAAGAATAAGGTCAGTTTCCTGCCGGCGTTGCCACTCACATCATGGACAGAATATGCCATTTTAATCTATGTGATAGAGAGGAGACGGCGATACTAAAATATTACAGAATTTATTTAACCAATTAAAACTAGTTTCACAAAGGATGACGATTACGGAATGGTTCTTATACATATTTCCAGAATGATGTTGATATAAATTGTATTTTCAACCGAAAGACTTTGCTGTTTTTGAGCTGGTTCCATAGTCAAAGTTGTATAAAGGTTGTAACAAGACCCTTAACGAATCCGAAAGGCACTTGTTCTTCCCGTCATTTCGATCATATTTTTTGTACTAGACCATACCTGGGAATCTTCTAGTTGCGGAAATGTTGGGGGTCCAACTATTTCACAAGTTTCTTTTAAAATACATGTTTTTAATTTAAGATTTTTCCTTTAAACACCTGCAGGACCCCCGTACTATTCAGTCCATCCATCAGCACAATGTTTTGAGTGCGTTACATTGACTCCTACCTAAACTTGATTTTTCACCCCAAAAAAAAGTTGTTTGCCAGTAATAATTTTTGTGTAAAGTTACTTAGTTTGATATACATTATGCTTGGTTGACGGCTTCGTGAAGGGTCCGTTTACACCCTGTATACTCATGATTTCACTCCCAGAAATATTAGATAGAATAGAAGCAATGATAATTATTATCCATAATTTAAAACCACTCCTGTAAGAAGCAATCTCAATTAGATATCATCATCCACAGTCTACAGCCTCACTTCAGCCACAGCTGGGTATAGGCCTCTCTTTGTTTGGTCAAGCTCTACCGTTCCTTTGCCAGCCTCATCCAGGATATACCGACGACCACCACTCCTCTTTCCAGACCTTAGACAACTTACCTTTAATTTATATTCAGACACTTCTGTTTCCAGCTCGGCTATTCGCTGAGCGTCCTCCATGTTTCGAATGTTCGCTTGCATGGAGTCATATTTAGCCTGTTGAAGTAAACCAGTGAAATTTAGTGATAAATGTTGATTAAAAAAAATAAAAGACAGAAATATAATGTTGAGTGAGTAATGTATGACCTTACGAAATGAACGCGAACGGAACAATATGTTTTAGTTTTCGGCATTTCCTGGCTTTCCGTCGGAATGCTGGTCACAAAGCATTGTTAAAAAAAAAAGCAACGCCAAGTATGGATCATATTCGTATATGTTCATAATACATGTAGTCCTTTCACAGTTAGATTACCTCTGTCAATAACAATCGAATAGCAACGTTTTTGTAACGCGCGATGGTAAAGATCATTGTTATTGTTTTGATAGAATTGTTAGTAGCAGCAAGCCACCAGCAACTCTATTTAAACGAGGGTTAAGTTCACTGTGGTTTTGACAGTCATTCGAAGTCTGTAGTAGTATTTATTGTGGAAGGGCTGTATAATCATGAGGATTGTATATTATTATTGTATAGGCTTCTAAAGTAGCCCGAAACACTAAACAAAGAAAGAGATTTCTTGTTAGCACACAATTTTAAATCACATTTTATCTACATTTAAATAAATTGGTAAATTATAATTATATTCCAGCAACAACAACATTAATAAGCACTAAAAACAGAAGCGAAAATGTTATGATAAAAAGTCGTACCATGGACACCATGAAGTGATGTAAATAAAAAAAGTTTGTATCTACCAACATTTATGCTCACCTTGCTCTCCAAGTCAGCGTATTTGTGCTGCGACTCCCTCTGGCGCGTTTGAAGCGCCCTCTCGCGTTGCAGTGCGGCGTCGAGGTTCTCGCGGAGAAGACGAGCCTCCTCGTCCTGACGACGGAGCTGGTTCGTCGACACTTGCACCTGGGTTTCTAGCTCCATCACCTAGATAACATAACATTATACCTGTAATCCTTGAAGGTTTAGGCAGAGGTGTACTTAATGAACACCTACATTTCGAAGCTCCTATGAAACGTCAGCAGATAGGTGCACGGTTCGAATTGGTGATTCTAAGTTGGTTGCTACTGAGAAATTCTTGATGGAAAACCGAATAGCATTAGAAAAGCGGGGCAGTCCAACCTTTTTTATTTCTTAAAAAATGCCTCGTATTGTCTATAAATACATTGTGGTACACTTGTTTAATTCTCTAATAGAACTTATTTTACAATTTTATTGTATGTGTTTTGGTGAAACGGAATGCAAACTTAAAACGCATCGACCATTCGTCCACGATTACGCCGGTAGTGAAGTCAAATATTATGTGTCAAAGAAACACTTTTATTTGAAAAGTTCTTAAAGTTTCACTAAGATTTTATTATGATATTGTTATTGCAATTTTTGATTGAATCATGCCTGTGTGATGACATGAATGGTCGTGATAGTCACGGACGTTTGAACAGTAGTAGAAAATTGTAGCAGTTTAATTTGTTTTTTTTGAGCGACAAGCAGTAGTTGAACTTAACTTTTAACTATTTTCTTGGGTTGATAGAACTGTATTTTATTGATTTAAGTGAAGAAAAAATTACATGCATATTCTCTATTGCCTAACAAAAGTGGGAGAGGTCAAGGCATATTGATAGCACGATCCGTTTTAGACGGACCTTTCCAATCATTAAGCCAGCGCCTCTAGATCCAGGTAACTAATAAGAAGGCATAATAAACCAGAGTTCTCAACTGTGGCAGTATAAAAATACATCATACCTTCAGTCTTAACTCCTTAAGCTCAGTCAGCGCCTCGACCTCCCTTATCCTAGTCGTCATAAGTTCCTCGTCCAACTTCTGCATGTCAGCGGAGCGGCCTTCCCAAGCGCGCAGCAACTTCTTAGGCGTCGCCATTATGTCGGACACTACGTTGGACTGCACTGGTGTGGCTGGGACATCTTGCCTGTGCTCCTAAAATTATTTATACAATACCTTTATTTTCTCTCATCACACATAAAATAAATGAAAATGTAAGAATAACATTTAAAAAAAAAACTTAATTGGTAATAATAATTGATCCTTTGTGAGAGATTGTCGTCCATACTAGGGTACTCGGTGTGTCGGATCCCTAGGCTCTCACTTCGAATCATATGTAGTTATTCATACTATTTACTTATCTTAATTTAATAGCCGATTCGGTCCGACGAAACTAGAATACGTTAAAGAGTTATGAACATAATGTTGATGGGTCATTGCGACCTCTAGTACCGATGCGATGTCGTGAAAACCGACGATATAATCCTGCGCCAATGATGGCAAGAAGTAGATGGGCACAGTATTTTCTGTCAAGTCAGGAGAATCATACCACGATAAAACACCATATCGTAAATTTCCATGACACAACGTCACATTATCTGTGAGCTAAAAAAATCTCTGCATTGGATCATCTGCACGTATGAAAGTGTCCGTACATCATACACGACGGCCCAACACGTTTCTTTCCGTGTACAAGCATGAACATAAAAGTAATAAATGTGTTTTACTTGTAGATGCCGTTGCCACGCTTCAGATATCTCCGTCACGCGTTGCCGCAGATCTTTCAACGATAAATTAGCTTCAGCCTCACGTAGCTTCACAGCAATTAGCTCGTCCTGAAAATATTTACGGTATTAAGTACGGTTGATTTAAAACTTTAGTCATAGTGAGAACCTTGTCATAATATAAAGGTGCAAAGGGCGACGTCAAAAATGTGACGCATCAATGAATGTGTTTCATGTGACGAAGTTCAACAGTGATTCACGTTTTCGTAAGGTCATCGAGGCCGCATTATTTCCACAGAAAATATTATACACGAGTCAGTATGATATTATACAGGGTGGTCTAAAAGAAGCTTACTCGTAAAACCTAGAATATTAAATATGTACGGTCTTGTTACAAAACGAGGACTAATCTTAGTCCAATTTATGAGGAGAGATTGACAACTTAGCAGTGGTGAAGGTTCCATACAACTCGATTCCTACCGGATTCCCTTTGATTAATGGCACAGTCGGTATTCTATAGACAAATAATATAATCACATTAAAGATATGTACTTACCTCTGGTTATGGCTTACCTCTAACAAAAATTGACCCTTCGCTACTGCAACTTAGACCCCGTTTTAAAGACAAGAGACGGCATTGAGGCGTATTAATGCCGCACTCTCGTTGCGAAAAGGGCAAGGTGTTTGAACACCGTCTCTCACTTTCGCACTCTAAAATGCTTACATTAAACACTTCCCGTATAACAAAGCAAGGTTTTTATTCGACACAATAATAACCTTGCTAATTGGGGTACCTCCATACAGGGCTCGTGTGAAACCTCATCCTATTCTTCCTTCTTTTTCTGCCCCATCTTGTACAACCACCTGGACCTTCCGGGATTTGAATCAAGCCAATCATAGGCCAAATTTTGGACAAAATTTGAGTGAAATGGACACAAAAAAAATATTTCTTGTATGTGCATTACCTGTAAATGAGCCACATTATTATCGACGCGCTGCCTCCTAAGACTCTTGTTTTCATTCTCTAGTTCAGCGATGCGGGCTGTCAGCTCCCTCTCAGCCGCCTCGCGCTCAGCCGCGTGAAGCCTTGCGCGAACCAACTCTCTTTGAAGACAACGGGCTAACTCTTCGCCTTTTTGAGTGCCAGTTCCCTCTATGCCTTCTAGAGAGGACTGCCGAGAGTTGTTCTAGAACCAGGATGGATAACTTAGTGTTGTGTTTGTTTTTTTTTGTGTTTTTACTATGCGGTTCCACTGCGGCGTATACTCGTAAAAACATGTTAATTTATAATACCTTTTTTTCACTAACAGAACATAGAGGGAAATCAATAGAGATTTTAAACATGTCTTTTGTGAATGTTTCGCTAGTTTTAACCCAGTTACACAGCTTTTAGTCAGCAAATGATGTGATAAGTCAAGTCATAACATTTTCAAAACATTTCTTATCGTCTTGGAAAGGCATTTTAAAAAGTATGGGGCTAAAGACAACTTAAATATATTTCTTATCGTCTTTGATTTTATCATGGAATTTTAAAAGTATGAGGCAAAAGGCCACTTAAATTCTCATAGACTGGGAACACAAACAGAACAGGGCCAAGGACGAAAGAATCATCGCATTAACATTATCGATGCAATTCTCATGGCCCAAACCAAACACCAAAAGACGGACGTTTTTCGCATAAAATTACCGCAAACATCACTGCATTTATTGACTAATACACTGTTCAACGCCATGCTACTCACCTCAGCAATGGTCATCTCGAGGGACCGTATCTCGTCTTGAGCAACGGCCAGTCGCTGTTGTGCGTCGACGTTGGCCCTCCTCAGAGCCTGCACCTCTCGCGCGAGGGCAAAAGTTTCCTCTTCTCCCTCCGCCCGATCAACTTGCCCTCTCACAAGTCTCTCAGCTAATCCCGAGCTCTCCTTTTCGAGTAGTTCTACTCGTTGTTTTAACAGACGATTTTCCTGACGCAGGCACTACAATAAATACCATGTTTCCAAGAATATAGACATTCAGTTGTTAAAAGGGTAAAATTAATAAAAAACGTGCATAATTTTGGACATTTCATTACAGATCATTATTTTTTAAATTTTCAATTGAGAAATATTGGCAAATACATACTTGTATTTCCTGTGATGAAATGTATGATTAGTAATTGTTAGACCATAACCTCAAGCCTTAAGAAGGCCACGCAGACATTCCACAAACCTTCAAACTAAATAATGTTTCCTTACCCTCAGCACCGCTATATCGCTTTGCTCTTTAGTTTTGATAACTGTGTACTCTTTCTCAAGCTTTTTCATCTTTTTTGGGTTGACTTTGATAGAATACGCGAGGTTCATGAACACATCTTGATCAGCCTCTGCTTTCGACGGCAGTTCTTTCTGTATGTACTGTAAATGAGGGAGATGTAGATGGTACGCTTAGAGGTCAAACTAACCAAACGAACGAATGATCGTTTTAGCCTAATTCTACTAAATTATTCTAGTGAAAATATACAGCATATATCAGACAGTTCTGTGGTTTGTGCCTATCCACATATGAAAAACGCGTGAGTTTATGTATGTATGTCAGAAAGGTGGTCATATTAAAGAGTGCGATAGAGACTATAAATTATAGTAATCATGAAAAAATAATCCACTACCCCATACAAAGTTGTTCAAATGTTGGATACAGCTGAAATACTTTGGATTAACTGAAATTTTAAACACTTTTATTCACACTTCACTTGAAATCATTGCACTACACAGGCATGACAGACAACAACGGAACATCAGATCAAGGTGACATCATCATTCCAGCCGAAAGACGTCCACTGTTGGACATAGGGCTCCCCCAAGTGTCGCCACATTGACCGGTCCCGTGCGACTCGCATCCAGCGGATCCCTGCAACCTCAAGGTTGCAAGGACAAGGTGACATAATTCAAAGATAAAAAGAAATAAAAAACAGTAAACTATAATAGTACGAAAAGAGTATTTTTGTCGCTTACATGGTAGAGACCATCAAACTGAACCACTTTGTACGGGACAGCTGATATTTTATCAAAAGGTTGTGTGCCCTTTAATATCATAATTACGACCACATATTTCAGATACACGCTGTATAAAGTGCATTATTTCGTTCATCTACTGTTACTAAAATGACCCTAGTTTGCATCAAGAAAAGACTGCTTGTTCTGGGTCTATGTAAGTGTGGTGGGTTCAGGTATTAATAGAAAGTATATACACCTTAACTTTTTAGTCGTCTTACAAAGGGCGTCCACTCAATGTACCCGACATAAAATAGCTCTAGGCGCGATTTTTTTTTTATCTTCCATAATAGGTACAAAGACAAATAGTAATAATAAAAATTAGAATAAAATTATGAAACATCCTGTTACTGATGTTTACGTGTCAAACGAGAGAAACTTACCTACCCAGCACTCGAGTCCAGTAGATCATCGCTCGCAACAGAGTGTTTTAACTACGTAATGCGTCATAATACTGAATAATATTTTTTATTTTTAAATGATTAAAATCTCATAAATACCTATTTTTTTTTACGAATGTTTAGTATTCATTGGATACATGAAGTGGGCTGCCGTTGTAAGACAACTAAAAAGTCACGGTGTATAGTAAGATTATTAGGGCGTGCTAAGCTGGCCGTACCGGACCAAACGTACACTTAATGCTGTCGTTTGACAACTGAATGATTGCTTGCACCTTTTTTGATTGATATCTCCTGTATTATTACACGTTGATCAATAGTACAGGATCACTGTTGGTCAACCGGAAACTGGTTGTTGATCAAATAACGGACAGTTACCTAACAATCAGTCGATCTCATTAAAGCGTTGTTCAATCGACGGAAGCTAGACTTATAGGCTTCTTACTAACTTATGGTGTCTTATACATAAATATATGTATAACTGTATAAGTATTTAAATCTTATAACTTCAACATCATTTTATTATGTGCCTGATGTGTCTCACTGCAGGGCAAAGGCTTTCCTTCCCTCTTTTCATTTATCTCTGTGTTTGGCTATTTGGGCCCAATCCTTTGACAAGAGTCCAGCTCGTCACGCCATCTTCTTCTGGGCCTACCGTGTCGCCGGATTATTCGGGACCCAATCTGTTACCACTTTGGCCCAATTTTGATGCGATATGCGGCAGATGTGGCTTGCCCAGTTCCATTTTAATTTAGCGGCCGTGTTGCAAACGTCTGTTTTTGGGTCCTACTTCAACGTCAAATAAACACAAATAACAGAAACTTAACATCACGCAAGTAATAGCGAAAGGGTTACGCAGAGGTTGTATCAATTGTGTTTTAGTACCATGTAATAGGGTGCGGGCCTATTGCCATCAATCGGCCACATATCTAGATTCCACGCTATTACTGAGAAATTCCTGATAAAAAAAAAACCAATAACACTTTGCTCGACCTTGGAATCGAACCCAAGACCTCGTGCTCAGCAGTAACACATGCGGCCACTAGACCAACGAATTATATTTTCAGATTAAATGTATAATACTGGATAGTACACTTACCTTCAATATACTTTCCATATCCAGCGAAAGCAGATCATTCTTGCCCACTGTAAGCAAAGCGAGGGCTACCTTGAAAACTATTTCAATTCCTTCGGATAGGAAGACATCCATGATTCGGCAAGCAAGCGGCAACGTGAGTGTAGTAGTGAACAGGGTGAGGAACCAACTACTGGCATACAGGGATGTGTTGAAACTCTGTAAACAATCGATCATTATCAATGAATCATCTTGTAAACTCATCATTATCATCGACCTAGGTCTTTCCCAATTATGACGGGGTCAGCTTTCTAAAAGAACTGTGTTATACTAACCAGATGCAGCCAACTAGTTGTATTTTTCATGGAGCAACTGCCTATCTAGCCTCCACAACCTTTGTTAACAGTTATTAGGCGATATGATATCTGTTGGCAAGACTGACATCATCATTGCTGTGTGCAAAATGTGTTGCCAGAATGCCATTTAAGCCCAACATCTGACCACCATTTTAGTTTAGGTAGGTTGAAATGCAGCTGTAACACGTCGTCTAATAGAGTGGATAATGGCAAACAGGATACGACTCTATTCCATTCAACCCAACCGTCAGTCAGTTACAAGGTTTACTCATCACGCCCGTAATCCAAGAAGGGTAAGGCAGAGTTGAACCTACAAGAGGTACAACCGCATTTTGTATGTTATGTTTAAGACCCATGTAATAGTGAGCGGGCCTCCTCGCATCAACAGGATCTAGACTGATACTGAGTAATTTCTTATGGAAAAACGTAACAACATTTTGCCTGATCTGGAAGTCGAACCCAGACGTAAATAGCCAGGTATTATGTAGTGACAGTTTGTACCTGGGATTGGAAGTGCACATGCAAGTCCGGTAGCAGTTCTTGGACAAGGTTCTCCAACTGAAACATGCAGAGGCCCAGCTCTGCCATGCTCGGTTTGAACATGTCACGCATGCGATGCTGCTGCATTATCTTTACCAGCACTGCGAAGGCTTCTTCTTCCGGCATCTAATTCGGAAAGAATATGTATTAAATATTTGTTTTTAATACTGTAATTTTTATTAAACACAAGAGTAACTTTCATCAGTATTTACTTCGGTTTAACGATACGTTTATTGAGGTCTAAGTTATTCTTAACTTTACACCGGATTTATTAATTAGAGGGTTTAATGTATAAGATAAACTTGAAAAGATGTATGTACACAACAATGAAAGTTAAGGATAGTTATGAGCAACACGCACACCCATGAAAAGATGGCTGAACAGTGAGAAAGGAGGTGAACACTGATTGTACACACATTATATTTAATTATTATGACCTTTATTTATTTCTATACAATTTTTTATATTTTTAAATATTACTTTCAAAAAACAATATAAAAATATAAAAAATTGTAGCCCACCGGTATCGGGATCAGGATCCAAGCTACCGGCGGTTAGGGCTCCAGAGAGAGGAACCTCCTAACAATACGAGCCGTGTTCAAGAGTACCGCTAATATTTAATTATATTATTAGTAAGTATAATTTATTATAAATGTGCCCTACTGTCCCATTCACAGACAAAGGCCTTTGTCCTAGACTGAGATCTACTAAAGCCATCGTTTGTTTCTCGTCGTTAAGATACTTTTAATGCTGGTAAACATTGTGCTGGATAATAGAGTGCAGTGCTAGATGGCCTGGCCACCTGGATCGGGAAGGCGGAGGGCGGAGTCCAGGAAGCTTATGTTCAGCAGAGTACGGTGACATGTGCGCTTCTGTGATCACTGTAAATAAAACTGACCTGCATAAGCAATAAGCCAACGATGAAGCCAGAGCCTTGGCAGTATCCGACTTCGCGATCATGTAACGAATATGCTTTCATCACGTTAAACAATGACTCTTGTCCAAGACCATCCTTCTCTTTGAAGAAATCATGTTCAGGGTATGTTCGTGCTATGTCACGACGTATCACCTTTTCGCAAGCGGATTTCGCCTGGAACAAAGAAAAAGGTGGAAGTTCAAATAGTCGACTGTTTGCCACAACAGAAGCCAACAGATTTTTGTCAATCTATTTGCATTCAAATATTTGCTTTCCCAAACCAAGTAATTGAGAATCATATGGTCCAGTCTAACCATGAAGCATAACATAACATCGCGCCTGAAATCCCCGAAGGGTTGGGCAGAGGTGTGCCTAATAGTTATCTTTAAGTCCCATGTAATAGGGGGTGAGCCTACTGCCATCAACCGGGCACAAATCCAGATACCGTGGCTGCTACTGAATTCCTGATGGAAAAATTCAATAACACGACCTGGGAATCGAACCCAGGACCTCTTGCTCAGCAGTCACGGTTGCGACCACTGGACCAATAAGGCATTCAACCAATGATTTTCAATATTGGTTGCATGGTTTACAATATTTGTAAATTCCTGAAAAAGTTATTGATATGTAATACAATAATCATTTTTAGGATTATTTTGTAACATTTTGTTAAGGTGAAATAAATAACAATTGTTTGGTAAGTATAGGTTATGAAGATTTTTCTAGAACGTTAAGCCGTCGGTCCCGACTGTCATTTGTAGATCTTTGACAGTGGGTGCAGTTAGTCATTGGCCCGAAAGTCTGATAACCAGTCTCACCACGGCACGGGTATCGTATTACCCAGTATTAACTGGCTTGTGGAGGTCAGATAGGCAGTCGCTCCATGTAAAACACTGGTATTCGGCTGCATCCGGTGAGACTGGAAGCCGACTCCCAACATAGGTAGGGAAAGGCTAGTTAGATGATGATAAAGATTTTCCCAGATTCTGATTGATTGGGTTGATTTATCTATCTTAAAATATTGCTATCAGCGACTATAGATAGTTTTCGAGATACGATTTTTGGCTCACAAATTTTTTCTTCGGACTGTCTGTTTGACACGATTTTATGTATTGAACTTACTTTTATATACGAAGCGTAGAGTTTCTTTTCAGGGGATGTATCGACCCCAGCCAGGAGTTGCCACACGATGCCTCTGAAGTGATGCGGAACTCCTTGACGCACCAGGTCGCGTACGAACTGGTTGCGTCGCTTCCACTCGGTCTCCCAGTTGCTGACGATACGGCCCCAAAGACTCCACAAGTCCTCTTCACCGTTGCCGCTGGTACTGACTCGGGCCTCTGGGTCATGGCTTGAACTTGTCGCTGTAGACAAATATGTTAATTACTTACTTAAAGATGTTCTTTAAAGTATTTCTGTCGCTACATAAAGGGATAAAGTTTACGGTAATTTAAAATCACTTTTAAGTACACTCACAGAAATTAACTGGTAATCAAATTGACTACCAATTCAAATTGCCTGTATCGAAAACGTAACTGTAATTTTTTATCAGTGATGTGAAAAGGATTATAACAAGGCAATTTGGGTGTCAATTTGCTGAACAGTTAAATTCCCTGAGGGTACTTGGTTGTAAGCCACTTTAATTTATTTAAGGATTATCAAATCAAAATATTACAAAAATAATTATATAAAATAGAATAGTGTTATTTTTAGGCTAAAACATAATAATTATAGTTAGGACAAAAAGCAGGAAGATGTTGTACATAATAAATAGGTTACAGCAGGTTTTATTTCTTTATAATGTTGAATAAAAACAGCCTCTCATACTCAGCTTATGCTAGTGTTTATGTTAAGATCAGGTGCAAAACTACAGCGTTACATACTATGTGTGACAGTTCACTGTATGTATTATAGTTCACATGACATTTAACAATGAATGTAAAACAGTAGTAGTGAAACTAAAGAATTATTGTCTATTTTATTATTTTATATCCTCGTCTTATTTTAGAACCCTCTGTAATGACTACGCGGGATGAGAGCCTTTTTACACAGTAAAACATTTTTAAAGTAATAAGTCTTTCTTACTTAAGAATATTGTCTATACTTAGTCAATGCGTCACATATTTAGGCTACATTTGCATTAGAATCTCGTTAAAATAATAACCTACCTAATGACAAGTTTTCTAGAACACCTCTTATGTAAAATTCGAGCACAGTTTTGGTTTCATCATATAAATTGTTAGGATCGTTCATATTTTGTAAAACACTGTATTTACAAGATGTATAAGTTATAGTACATATCTGTGTTATCAACGTTAGTTATTTACTGATAAGAGATAAAACTTTGACAGTTGTGCATTCTATTCAGCGAACCAGTTTAGAACTTGAAACATAGCTTTAATATTTTACCGAAATAATATAAACGTGAACGGCTAAAACCTCTTGAAAATTAATTGAACAAATCTATCTGTTTATTAAATGTATTAGGAACATACTACTTTTAATAGTTCGTTTGCTCCTCACTTGAACGAATCTAGTTTCAGAACGAGTGTCACAGATAAAGTCGCGTTCAGTAAACCAAACAAGATACTGAGTTACTTTACTGTTACTTACGCAACTGACGGATTACAAATCGTGAGAGTAAAACAGTTTTTATTAATTGTCTAAGGAAAGAAGTAGGTCACAAAAATATGTCCATTCATTACAGTGTAACACTCACGGTGCGCACACTTTTGCAAATAGTTTAGCGGATAACTCGTTGATTGCAATTTAGAACTTATTCTTCTGGACGTAAGGTTTCTATTAATACTAGCTGTTGCCAGTGCCTTTTTGTAAACAACCAGCTGCACTTAGGATTTGAATTATTGATATAGATTTTAAACATCTGTTTTGGTATCTTCTACATCAGCATTGTCAAATTCAAAATCATTGGTGGGCCAAATGCATATAAATCGTAGAATCAGTGGGCCGCAAAACCCAATCATTAAGAAGAATAAAACTCATTCCATAGGTAGAGTGATACCGGAGCGGATAACGTTTATTTAGTAAATAATTAAAAGTAAGAACATAGAAAAAATAAATACAATCTTTTCCCAGATATTTGACATATTTTGTCTTTTATTTACTATTTTTTTAATTGCGTGGTATTTCTATCTACACTAATTAATTTTAAAATTGCATGCAAGTGTGCGTCGGTCAATCGCGATCTCGCGGGAGATTTGTTTCCTTTCATCGGAGAAAATAATTGTTCACACTTGATCTTAAAAAATTGATAATATTCTGCTTTTATTGAAATGAAAAATATTATTGAGACATGCTCGCAGGCCGCATGAGGAGGCTGTTCTTAAAATTGGATGGGGCGCAGGCAAACGTGCAAAGGGCCGCATATTTGACCTGCTTGTTCTACATCGTTCGGAATTGTACCCTTATCATACCTTCGGAGATTTACATAATTTTTATTTTGTAGGTTGTCAGTCTTACAGCAGATCAGTGAATCATGGAGATGATAATGATGGCCTGTAATTGGACGGGTCACGTCAACCGCTTGACAATACTGCGCAACGGGTTCCTAAAGTTGGAAGGCGCCGTCAAGGCTGACCCAAAAAGCTGGCGCGATGTTTTCGACTCTTACTATGAGGGTTTGTTTACTGACTGTGTGACTTCGCGCTTTTGTTTAGCTACTTGTTAAAAAAAAGTAATATAACAGGATCTTACCCGAGGCTAAAGATACTTGGGAAGTATCGGAACTCTTGCGGCTGTGCACCGTAGTCAGCGAGGGGCACTTGGCGTCCGCCTCGATCCGTCTGTTCTCCTCCTCCAGTTTGGCTAGTAACGCCCGGTCGGGCGTCGGAATAGCGTCAGTAGTCGGCTCTAGTATCCGGTAATCTACGCACATTAGAAAAACAATTTATTCTCTAATCGATATTGATACTGACAAAAATAAAATTAGACTCACTACGAAACATACATTTTAAACTTCAAATTATGATTATGAAAACCCAAACTATGTTTCCGCTCTCAAGCTATGAATCAACAATAAAAAATAAGAGAGCACAGTACACAAACTATGCTAAGAATTTGTTGAAAACGTTTTTTCATCGTATTTTTATGTAGTATTTTCCCACCAGTTCAGTTTGTTTCAAGTGCGAGTTTAGAATGCGAGTGTAGACCTCATCATATTTGCGTTTACCTGTAACGAGCCTGCCGCACGCAACATCTCGTGCTCAAGGGCTCGACTTGGAGAACGTACTGCGCTAATATTATGCGATGTGCTAGTGTTAGGTTCGCAGAATTGCTTGTCTGTACCCGTTTTAGTTTGATCCGACGTTTAATTTGTAATGTATTTAGTAATTAGTCACCAAAGATAACTGCTGCCAAGAAATGTATATTATTAAAATGACAGTGGCAACTGAGCCCATACGTACTAATAACCCTCACCAACTTCACTAAAATACTATTGTTGATCGAAACCCAACCACCTTATCCCTTAACCAATGCTATGTATTGCACTTCTACATTCGGCATTCAACCTTACTCAAAGTCTTTCGACAGAATCCATCATAATTCACGTTATAATTAAAAGGAGAGTCAAACAGGGAGACCCGTTGTGCCCAAAAGCCGTTTACTATCATTCTTAGCAAACGAAGTATTACTATCTTTGACCCAACTCTGGGTACACAAATTTATCCGAGATAACAGATTATCAAAGCTCTGCTTTGCCGCTGCTGGTAACAGACTTTTCTTCTCATCACCGGTAGATTAAAACGAAGTTAGAGACAAGCTTGACTCGAAAGTACTAGCCCACATTAGCTGAGGCAAAAAGTGTGTGGAAATGGGATAGTTCGAAACAACTAGAAGT
The DNA here is from genome assembly GCA_963576755.1 of Noctua janthina. NCBI lineage: Eukaryota > Metazoa > Arthropoda > Insecta > Lepidoptera > Noctuidae > Noctua > Noctua janthina. The sequence continues at coordinate 11,488,277 of OY755050.1, read as the reverse complement.
AAAACTGTTTACATAGGTAATTAAATTTTTTGTATACCGGCCGGTAAAGTTCGTTCTGAATAGCGCATTGTCATTGTGCAGGAAAATTATTTTCGTTCTGTTTAGTTTAATTGGCACATTTCCATTATTGTATGGAACAGAACACTTATTAGAATTGCCTAAACCTATTTTTTGGAACTGCAATTGTTTATTCCTTGGTATCGGGCAGATTCAACAAATGATGTTCTTACTCATTTATCGATTGGACTTTCGCCAATAATACGACTAAATTAGATCTAGATGAATAAATATTAAAAAATATGTAGTTCGATGCACCGATATAGCGATTATCAAATCGAAAATAAAAAACTGAAAACTCAACGTAACCGGGAATCGAAGCAGAGGGAATAAATCATTAATGCTGTACCCGACGTGCGACGTAATATTGGAAATAATAAGGAGTCGGACAAAATATTTTAAGAACAACATATTACCTCGAGAATATATAATGGTGTATAAATAACAACCAGCATGAAAATATATTTATTTTCTTTTCTTCTAAGAATTTCTCCTGTATCGTGGATTCATTTAAAAATATTTAAAGTCTCATATATAGAAAGCCAGACCCTGAATAACTAACTGTAAGCCATACAAATATTTGTTCCGTACGTTGCGTTGCCCCAGCTTGTTAAATAGACTAGATATGGTTGTGAAAGGGAAACTTTTCTCTTGGTACGGGACACCATACATTCACCGCAGGGTTCGTAATAATCAAGATAATTATTTTTTTTGCTTATTATCAGATAGTTATCTGATAATTATCCATGCTGATTCATAACTTGATCTTTTAAATTTCAAATTGATTTTTTGTTTTGACGCACTCGACTTCAGTCAAATAGGGTCTTTATTTTTCGGCATTTTTGTTACTATCACTGGTCCTAAACAGTGAGATAGCAATAAAGAAACAAAAAAAAAGTTTTTGATTTAAAAAAAATATTGTTTGAGATCGTTTAACAGGCTGCTTTACATGTTGTACGCGTAGAAGCGGAAAATCGTTCGCTGACATTCTCCTTTTAACGTACTTATAATTTGAATTTATTTAGTGAAACGTAATGATCGGATTATTATACATATTATGCATTAATTTTCTAACGTAAACGCAATGTACAAATAAATATATATTTCTGGAGTTTTAATTTTATTAGTATAATGTACTATATCATACTATGCACATCAAGCTACCCGAAACAGTCAAATTTTCTCAATCAACCTTCAACCTAATGCTTTAGGGGTCGTCCATTAATCACGTGAGGCTGGAAAGCGGGGAGGGGAGTTCGGAAAAAATCACGAAATATCACTAGGGGGAGGGGCAGGTGTAGTGAGATATCACGTGTATTTATTTTTTCTTTGAACGCGCGATTTCTAAACCGAAAAGCGGTGCGTGACCTTGACATTTTTATCACGGTGCTTTTTTTTCCAGAATTAAATTAGATTATACCTGTTAACCTGTATTTAAAGATAATATTCTGATTTTTTTTAAGATACTTTGTACCAAAAAAAAATACACGTGATTTTGGGTGGGAGGAGGGAGGGGTAGTCTGAAACTTCACCACGAATCACCATGGGGGAGGTGGGGGTTAAAAATTTGCTAAAAAACATCACGTGATTAATGGACGACCCCTTAGAGATAAAGTTGAAAATCTATCTAAGAAATTTGACAGATTGTAGTAGCTTGATGTGCTGGCGTTTTTACATATGTACCATTTAAAATTAACCAAAAAAACAAACTCATGTTTTTATCCAGATAAAGGATTTTTTTCATTTCAAGTTTACAATTAAATGAAATAATTTTTCAGTAACAAGTTAGCTTTCTTAACGGATTGTTCGGAGAAGGCAAATGATAAACCAAATGGAATGCTATGGGAGATGCCTTTGCCCAGCAGTGGGACACTGTAGGCAGACATAAAACATAAAGTTTGCTTGATAAGCTGGAATTCCAGTTCCACTCATTATAGTTTGTAGTTCTACGAGATCGTGAAGCTGATAACAACGAAAGGTTTTTTATTTTATTATTGCATTATTGTGACCTTATGACTTATGAGGAGTCCAATTTACGCTAATAATGTGAAAACAATCCAAACTACACGAAATCAATTTCCCATATTTTCTGTTCCCCGTATTTTCGGATCCTAAACTAAATAAATCTCAGTAGAAAGAATACAAGAACAAACTGGAAGAGGTCAAGGTTTCTTTTAAAGTCCTGACCACAAAAGGTCTCTTAAGGAAAGAGCCATGCCAAATTGCAAAATGTTTGCAAAAATCAGACTTGTTGTTTGTGGAACCTAGCTGTAACAGAACAACTTTTTGTATGACTGTGTACCTACATACCCGTATTACTACCAATTTGTACACTTTTAATAGTCATAGTATATTCTACACGGGGTTACACAGGGATGTACTTATTCTTTTTTTTCTCGAGTCCGTCACGACTAATCTACTAGTTAACTACTATCACTACAAAAGACTTATTAAAACAAGCGGTGCTGTTCGGTGTTAATAAATTAGTAGGTACTCAAGCAGCGTCAGCCATGTTAGTGTTGTGACAAAAGAAATGAATTCAAGATGATGTCGGTGCGATAGAATGCAAGCTCAATATTTACAGTGCTCATAGTGAATGTTAGTGTTAAACCAACAAACCGTCCAGAGATGATACAGGTGATTCTGTATTACTAGCGATCGGCGTTCCGGGAGCAACGGGCGGTGCGGCGGGCGCTTCTCTGGCGTCGGCATCCACCTTCATGGTGACTCTTTGCCATATAGAGCCCTCCCCTCGCCCTTCGCCCCTGCTCACTGCGCGCTCCTCTCTGCACCAGACACGCGCGGTCACGCCATCAGCTCCACACAGTTAACCTAAGGGCCACTCGCCCTTAATGTCACACGAGCGACAGACTACCCGGCACGTTTTGTTGCAAAGTTATTATTTAAGATTTTATTCTAAAATAGCATTAAACGGGAAATCAATCATTCAGTTCGTGCTAATTACCTTCATAAATTTCGAATGGCAATCACCGCATTTTTATCATATGTGTGGGCAATTACATCATAGATGAGTAATCTTTTTATTTAAACTCGTATAGATTTGCATTTTAACCTGTATCCCTATAATGTTTTTATGATAAAACACTAAATAGGGCTAAAGAGCTTAGTATAAAATATGTAAGCACCCTTTTACAAAATGTTTGTACAAAAGCCTGCAGCCGCAGCTCCACCACACATGCACAAACTGTTAATGGATGAAATATAATTATGATTAAAAGAAAACTTCTAATCTAACGTTCACAACACTGCGTCACGCAAGATGCACTAGTAACTATTCGCCTTCCAGTAATGACTACAATGGTGTATAACGCGTTAAAATAAATAACAACGTACGAATGACCGGCGGAGTCGTAATGTTTTAAAGTTTTGTTTTGATGAAACCAGCGGCAGGTAGGTGAAAGTCGCGGTGATCCGCGCGCTCCGCGGTCATCCGCCCACTAAGCATGAAGGCCGCTCGCGTTCTTCACATCATAATAGAATAACATGCCGCGAGCTAGACGCGCGCTAAGTGGACTCGTGCAGAATTACTGCCAATATACATGTTTATAAAAATTAAAAAAAAACAGAATTGTAAAATTATGTAGGTTAGGGTACGATTTTATGTATTGTAGTATTAATGACCCGTTTCTTAGAATAGTTGTAATAACTCGTTCTGACGTTATGGCATGGAAAAAGGTAGCAAAATGCACCAGTTGACACTGCTCAGAGCCAGTCACCTTATCTACTATTGTTGAATATAACAATTACATAGAGTATACAGAAGTGGGCGTAACCATTTAATCGCATATCGAATAATCGTAAAACTGAAATCAGAACACGGAGTGAGCTCGAATTCACATTACACACTCGGTGATATTATACGCTAGCTTGCACTGGAACTGGATCGAGACGAAACGTTTTAACTAACGGACTACTAGACATCTATGTCCGAGCAAACAGTATAACACGTTACACGTGACACGACACATTTACGAAATGCATATACAAGCAGGCGATAGGGATATTCATGAAGATGAAAAATAAATGTTTTGATTGTGCTGAAACACAATCCTATCGGCTAGATATCCACTGAATATTTAATAGCCTCACTGGCACGGAAAAAGCGATAGCGCGAAACAGAGATTGTGTTCGATATTTAAATGCACTAGAGGCTGTTAATAACAAAAGAGATCAATATCAAGTGAATCGCAACAAAACTTAACTAGCTAGCTAGTTAAGTTTAGAAAAAGCTAGTTAATTAGAAAATCCAACATACCAATAATTTCATCACATTCTTTCTGTGAGTTCGCCGAGAGTAACTCCATAGTTAGTTGTGGCTAAATCTGAGACAGTAGGTACATATTTTTATGAGCTGAAAAACGAACCTCAAACAACATTTTTTGTTAGCCTGAGTAGCTTCACACGCGAAGTTTACCACACTATAAAAACTAAATTAAATTGAACAATAGTGGAGCCAGTATACTACCCTGAGGCAGACAATTCGTTTGGTTTGATCCAGCGATTACGTCTAATCTTGTTTTCAAGAAGATAAACTATAAATTGTCGATTACTGCGCAGCTCTTTAACAATTCGGGTAAACCTTGAATCCTTTGCCAAGTTTTTTTCATTTCATAGGAAATCTAATAACCTTACTGTGTCATATGCTTTCGACAAATTTAAAAAAACTAGATCCATCCGTACTAAACATTCAAATTCCAGAACTTTTATACACCAATAGGGATACTCATTCCAGCCTCGACCTCTTTCCGTGACAGTGACTAAATAACAAGACAAGTCAACTATAAGGTTAGTTATTGTAAATACATGTTTACTCTGTTATTAAACAATGAATCTCTCCAATACTTATTATATAATACGTACTATAATGCTTGATGGTAGACAAGTACATGCTTTTTTACCGTACACCAGTAGGAGTGAATGTGTGTTTGTGTGTGTGTGTGTGTGTGTGTATGAACGAACTTAATAACTTCCGTTTTAATGATGAAGTTTGAGTGGTTACATTAATAGTGTGTAGGTATATTTATGCATGTCGGTATTGGATTCGATAAGTATCCTTTTAGGGAACAGTGGGTTATGGAATTCTACATCCCTCAATCGAACTATTTATTGTAACACAAATACGCAAAGACTAAGAAAAAGAATTTTCGTGACGTAGCTCGACTATTAATATTTATTTCTAGCCATCTTATAAAGATATTTTCCGGTATTTCACGATCTGAATAAACATGACTTCGGTGCATCCACTCAGTCTGGCCCGGTTAAAATATTCAGAGGCACGACCGATTCGTGCTGCGGTATTTTGAGCCTCCTGCCTTGCAGCCCAGCCCCCGCCGAGATTCAGACTATACTTTAATAGTTACAGCTTTTCTGTTATCTTATGTTCGGTAGCTGACTACAATTTGATATTCGTCAATTTTGTGTTTATAGAAGTGAAAAAGCACTCAGGGAGCTCCTAATCCTGTCTCGCCGTTGTTTGCTTTCTCGATAAACTAACAAATCAGGTTTCACTGTTCTATAGCATTATTCGAGCTAGGTATAAAAGCTACACGTCATCAAGTAAGTATGACTAAGCGCTGATGATTTAATGACTTTAGCGCCGTGACATATTTGACCTTACGTTGAGTATAAGGTAGGGTTGAAGATAAACTAGTTTTTTACTAAGCAGATTTTTTTTTACTAGGTACCAGGCATTGACCCAGTCATAATTTATTTTATAATAGTTAACGTTATTCGAATTACAAACGGTGTAAGCTTCGATATATATCAGTATTGATAACTATTATAAGAAGGTAGTATTTTAATAATAGGCGCCTGTGATTATGACAAAGTCGATAATTTATTTTTCCATTACTACTTTGTTTTTTTTTCCAATTGCTGTGGTGTATAGTTGAATTTCAGTTTTGGGTTTAATTTTCAAGTATTTATAATTAAAACTAAGATGATTAAGACTGTGCGTGCAACAAGCAGCATTTTGGAATCCGTGTAACGCACTCTTTACGTTTGATTTAACTAATCATGTATTTGTTTAAGAGTCAACTATCTTACCTCATTTTAGATACGTGCAGTGATTGTAATTAAAAATCAGCAAATTAATCATATTACGTCACTTTGTTCTTCAAATCATACATTTTTACTTGAATGTGTTAAAGTTACAAAAGCATATGTCGTTGTATAATTTCAAGAACAAATTGTGTTTTATTGCAAACGAATGCATTGTAAGTTTTTAGATACATATTTGTGAAAACTACCTTATTAAGTAATGGTTTTTATAAGTACCTGTAGAATGTCTAAATATGTGGGAAGAACACGTCTCGGCTCCTACTGGCTCGAACATTAACTGGAAAAAGAATTAGACCATTTGTTACATCCATTAAAATAGTTTGAACATCAAGGGTTTATTTAAGGCTTCGATGTCGATAGAAATGAGATGTTATCAGTAATCCATTGTATGTGCATATTTTTAGACAGGCTAAATAAACCTTCACATCGATTTGAAATTAGCCTGTGGAGGTTATGACGTAGTTACCCCTGAGGTGGCAATTTGAGGGTCGATTGCATGTCATGACATTGTGTCATTGGCATGACAATTTTCTTTCCATTTTAAAATCTGAGATTGCAGTTAAAAATCCTTTCGAAGATTGCGGATGCCTGTCTAAAGAATGTACACGGTATCCTTTACCTCAAGTTGCCATCATTTAAATTGTTTACATTACCAAACAAAAAAAAATGTTACGCGTATCAAAACAATATTTTATGAATAAGTAAAGCCGCAAGCAAACCGAATCAATACACTCTTCTTAGAACTATAATTCGCATTAGCAAAAAATAATAACATGCAGCCATGCAGGTTTAGCATATTCTAGCTCTTATTGTCCTATTTCTAAATGTTTTCTTATTGAATTAAATTAAAACTTGAAGTTCCTTTAACCTGGAGCTTGAGTTCTAGAAGATCTGATTACCACTTAAGGGCTTGATTTAATTGACTGTCGCTAGCTGATTTGAATGTATATATTTGTTTACTGAAAATGTCTAAGAGCGTAAAAATATTACCAATAGTGGCCCGAGCAAAGGCTTTTAATAATGATGAATTGGCGCCATTACTTAAAAAAATCTAAGTGGGAAATCAAAAGCGCTAAGCTTAGATCCAACGCTCCCATGAATTAATTTAGTTCAGGAGTGACAGAATATACCACCACCCCTAATATCGTTAAGCCTAATTTCAGGGCTCGGCGATGTTATGTTCATATAAACTGTTTTACTGTCCTAATTCTACGAATAAGCCCGAATACTTGTATTTATGCCGCACAAAACCTTAATGAATGGAACGGCCGAACATACTGTGCATATTTCCTAGTTTACAACACAAAAAAACGTAACTAGTCGCGAGGCGGCGAGGGCGAGCACGGCACGTGGGTAGGCAACCGTGACTCATGGCATAGCTGTGCCACGCTTGTCAATATAAAGCGACGGCAATCGCTGATGGCAATATACCCGTTATGGGTAACTGAACATCTTTTATACTTATATATGTAGCAAATTTTTATGTACACGTTTTATTTCTTGATTTGAAACGTTTGCGCAAGTCGCTTGTAGATCACTGTAAAAGTACTTTCAAATGGAAAAATGTTCTTATCGTGTGCGTGTTTTACGTACATGGACACAATAACATTATTGTGATAGTATTGGATAAGGTCATTCGATACGTGATAGTTTAGCTCACGATGTGACACTAGAATAACAATCTAGACAAGAGTCTAGTGAGTGTCAACTTCCCTCATCCCGTCTCGCTAAGCGGCGGGCTCTCCACACACGTAATCCAATTTAAATGGTTAATGCATCTGTACCGGCTCTGAGAGTGTTTTTCTCCGGCACGTATTGCAAGTTGCTACTTTTATTTGTACTCACGCAACACTACTCTACACAGAGTAAAACTGGTAAAACGAAGAGACGACGCGGGCGTACGAGTTTACGTCGCAATACATAAATGTTGAAACTCTACAGTGGCAGCGCAAAGCGTATTGACAGGTGTCGCAGATTAAATTAACTCAAAAAAAGCATGAAGACAAACAATTATAAAATAATATTTTTAACTACATAACAAACCACAGGTGTAAATTCTCTGCTCTACACAGGGTAACGTGTGGATGAAGTCTAGCTGTGGAAGATGATAAAACGAAAATGTGAAATAACGGCAGATCACTGGAACAATTTCACGAGTCCCGTAATCTCCAGGGAAGTAAAAGGAAAATAAATAAAAAATGACACTTTTTAATATTTATAAGTTGATCACATTTTCTCCTCATGTATCAGACAAAATCTAAGATGCAATTTGATAATTACGCTAATTAGATGACTCTTACATGCCTGCACAAAATACGAGTATTTCTATAATGTTCAGAAAAACATTACTTTGGAATTTATCATGACTTGATTTAAAAATTTGATGAACAAAGACACACAAAGCTTGAGTACAATAAAAAGTATGCTATTGGGTGATTCTATTATAAAAGATAACATCCAGGCAAAGAACATGCTCCAATATAAAAACCAAAAACAATATAATGATGATTTGTTATAGCAATCAACACAATCGCTGTGCTATGCAGTGCATTACAAAATAAATATTTAATCAGTGTTTCATTCTTACGAAAAAAAAGGGGTAATCACGTCAGGTCTGAAAAGGGGGCAGAGAGTCAGAAAAAAATCACGTGTATTCACGTGTTTTATTATTAGGCGAACAATGTGAGAAACACGTATTTTTCATTGGACGACAAAATTTTATTTAATATGATGTTTAAAATTAATATTTTTTTTTTTTAAATTATATTTTTTTTTTGCAAATAATGAATTAAAAACCCTTATGCCAAAAAACAGTTTTTGTTTTGAAACATTCTAAAACCATTTCATCTTTTATCACTAAACAATACACGTGATATTGGAAGGGATAGCCTAAATCTCACGACATACCACCAAGGGGGAGCGGGGTGGGGAGTAGAAAACAGGAAAAAATCACAAGACGTGATTAAAGGACAACCTCTATGAGGAACACATGAACTGATTAATCATACAACTAGTGAAATCAAGGTAGTTTCTGAAATTAATAATCAGCATCATTTGCCTAGCCTTTTCCCAACTATGTTGGGGTCAGCTTCCAGTCTAACCAGATGCAGCTGAATACCAGTATTTTACATGGAGCGACTGCCTATCTGACTTCCACAATTAATAATATTTTACCTAAAATGATTGATTACTGATTGCACCAACTGCAGTGTTTTTAGTTTTTTAATTATTTAATTGTGGCCACTTTGTATATTTTCACTTGTTTATCTAGTGAAAGTTAGAAAAAAAAAAATTGTGAACTGCTATGTTTTCATTTTACTTGAAAATAATCGAGAGCAACCATTGAATACATTAATTATAAAAGCCATTAAACCTTTTGTGATTATTTGAATGCTTTACCACTTTCTAGCAGAATGAAGCTGATAATAATGATGTAGCTTTATTGTACTTAAGAATTATGTGTACATCTGTAATAGGTACCTACATAATAACTCTAACCTATATACTTTTATTGTTGAATATAAAATTTATTTACTGTTGGCGTGCTTATTTAAAAAAAAAAAAAAATAACTTCCAGTTTTAATATTATAAGTTACAAAAAAATGTTTTTTAGTTCTCTTACAGTTACTTATTTGTTGTAATAGAAATTTTCTAAAAACTCCATCCTAAAATGTTGTAAAACATAATGATTTAACTATTACTTTTCAAGGCCAAAACTGTATATGTTACAATAGGAAAGGCTCACAATTCTAAGTAATTTTAATGGATAATGGCGGTGTATATTTTCTGTTTAATAAAATAGTTCCTTGAACAGAAACATAATTATAGATTCCTTGGTTTGGTTCTCACCATATTTAAAAAAAATTATGAATTGAATATAAAATTGTAGGCTACATTTATATATCTAAAGAGACTTTTTTGAAATTGTGGCTTTGTTATAAATGGTATTTATTCAAGCTATATTTGTATAAGAAGTCATACTAATATTATTTTAAATGTTATTTCTCAAAGTTTTGTTTTAGAAGTATTAATGTAGCATCTGATTCCATATGCATTCATGCGTTTTTGGATTGTATTGAATGAGGAATAAAATATTCTATTAATACAATTTTCACAAAAACAATGGTTTGTCTTCACAATGAGAGGGAAATCAATAAGTAATTCTTGTTTTCCTTGCATGGTAAGTTTTGCGTCAATTTTCTGTTAATTTTTATGTACATTGTCAAATAAGACTATCAATTTTATTATAGTAGGTAGTTCTGCAGAAAGTGAGTCTATTAAACTTTATAAGTAAAATAGTAGTGCCTACTTCTGTCTACTTTGGACAGAGCTCTCTATCTAATACTCAAATAATTTTAAAAAGTTTGTGGGAATCTTCAAGCCTAGATTTATCAAACGCTACTTAACTTTAAAGTGCTAAGAATTCCTGTACCAATATAAAACCAGTGACAGAGTCAACCTTAGACTCCAAGTGTTTTCCAGAAATTTTATCCGGTAACAATAGCAAAATTTTCTTATTAGTTACAGAATAAATAGAAAATCAGTAGAACTAAACTAGGATAGCGAATAATTTGGTATAAGTTTTTAATATAGTTATTTTTCTCAGAGTGCTACATTCTTTTCTGTTTTATTTCTTGTAGTTTTGCCTTCATAAATTGTAACCAACTTTACAAGGCAAAAGGCACAATGATTATAGCCATAATTCAAAAGGTTATTGCACTATTTCGTTTTGTTACTTTCGCAACAATTTGAGTAGCGTAGGTACAATGGTATTGATTTCAAACGACAAGCACGTAATTAAAATTAAATCAATGTTATTATAGTACTTACATGTCACGGCTAGTGCTCCTGTTGGCAAGAACTATCAGTGGCTACAATATTGTTTCTAAGGATATATTTTGATTTTAAAATTATGAAAATAAATATCGGAACCGCCCAGCTGGCAAATTTTAAATTGCAGATTAAAAATATAAAGTTGACAATTCATCGGCTGCGTTCACAAAAGAAGCTGTCACTCGGATTAAATTACTATTACTATTTATATAAATTATTTTGATTTTAGGAAACAAGTATTCTAATTCATCATAAATATGTAATTGTTCAATATACACTGGTTTCTTTAAAAACAATACACACAAGAGCACAAGAATCGACTAAAAGAAAATATTTTTTTCCCCTAGCAACATTTAATACCATAAAGTTTAGTCGATTAATGTGATGAATTCTTACCAGAAACAATATGCGACAGTTCGACGAGGATACTGAATTGTCTATGGAATTGTTTAAGGGCGCTAAATTCGACTTGTAATATGTTGTCGATATTCATTTCGTCTTGTATTTCTTCACTATTTATTAGAAGTCCTCATTTAAGCAGGGTGGGACATGACGGAGCGGTGGACCGTAAGTTTTAACCAGTTTTCAACCTTACTCAAAGAGCACCTAAAGATTTATTAAGAAAATGAGCTTCTAACATTTTTTGACTACAGACTTAATTATTACCTAATACAAAATATCAACATTCGGTAATCTCTTTACATGCGGCATTTAAACAAGGTCAAATGTGCCTAGTTGGTACACAAATCGGCTGAAGGAATAATAAGGATATAAAAAGGTTTTGAATGCGTGATGACGTATACATTTCAAGGAAAGTACCTACCTTCTATATAGCATTCTCACACTTAACCCTGGAACTTACATACAGACACAATAATATAATTCTTATATCTATTATTTCAACGTGATTTTATACCGCCATGTCCTAGAATAAAAAAATCGAAGACAACTTCAACGATCGTAGATATCAACAACCCGCACTGGGCCCGTGTGGCGGATTACAGCCCATTCCCTCTCATAGACAGGAGGCCTGTATCCCAGCAGTGGGATCATAATAGGCTGCAGTGGCGAAGGTTCCATATAACTCGATTCCTACCGGTTTCACTTTGAAAAATGGCAAAGTCAGTATTCTATAGACAAATAATATAACCACATTAGAGATATGAACTCCGGCTTACCTTTTACAAAAATTGCCTCTTCGCTACTGTTAGGCTGATTATGCTTAGGCTATAAATCCTATTCCTATGCTATGTGGATCCAATATAAGTAGTATTAACTGAATAAATGGAAGTTGAAAGCTATGAAAGCTGACTTTTAGTAACGATCTTTATTCTTTTGAGGGTTCGGCAAAAATATCTGAGATAAATTTTGATTTATTTTTTAAATAGTTCTAATAATGACTTATTATGTAGGACTTATGCACGCATAAGCCGCTTATCACAGCACCGTTTCAACATATTTCTAAAGATTTTATTATTGCAGATGTCAAAGGTAGCATTAGCAGAGACGTAACAAGCGGAAAGTGGAAAATTAAAACGCTTGATAAAATGCGTGGGACCTTATAGGTGGCCATCCCGAAGGATTTTTTTTTGTCTTATGGTTTGTAGACCAAAGGCGGCAGTTTGCGGCAGTTTGATAATATATCTTGACTGACTGTTTTGTGGTCGCAACCGCAAGCACAACTGCTGAGCATGAGGTCCTGTGTTCGATTTCCAGGTTGGGCACAGTGTTATTGAATTCTATCACAAATTTCTCGGTAGCAGCAACGGAGTCTGGATATTTATGCCCGTTTGATGGCAATAGGGTCGCTCCCTATTACATCGGACCTTAAAATAACGGGCGATATGTACGTACTAGTAGGTACACCTCTGCCTTACCCTTCGAGGATTACAAGCGTGAAGTTATGTTACGATATCATTATATCTACTATTTAGTTAAAAAGAAAACACGTGTTTCTTAAAAAAAACAACCTGAAAGACAGAAATCACGAGGCAAGAAACCAATAGCTACTTTAAAGGGAATGTTGCCGAGACAATAAATTCAAGAATCCTGACTTTTTCCGTGGGGTTATCTACGGGTCGTTATCAATCTATCTTGGACATTAAAAGCAGCATATTTGTGACAGACAGTGGAATCTATAAATACAAATCGTACAAATATTTAAAACAACATGCGAAAAGTTGGTGAAAAACACGGTCATATAAAAAGATCAAAGTTTAGAAAGCACCGAAGTTATATTTCATGCGAAATTGACGAGCCGGTTTTTTATAATTATACAAATATACCTAATCTTATTGTCGTTTCTAATAAAACTAACCTTAATTTTAAGTTGTTTACTGCCATTTTGGCAACCCTGTACGTCACGGTGTTTCGTACCTCATTTAAGTTTCGGTTTTATTCACAATGTATGTGGTCGCAGAAAATGTAGACAAAAAACTATTTATATCCCTATAAAATAAATAGTATTAGGTAGATTCATTACATTCCATCAGTTACTTATTTAAAAAACAAACATGTTGTGTACGCACTGCGGGCACTTGTGTTCTATTTGGAACGTGACCGGGATTTTTAAGTTCAAAGTGGCCGCAATTCCACTGTCAGGGCGGTCGAAGAGTCTTAATCAATCAAATATCTACGGTCCGATGTAAAGGTGTTTAAATTGTAATGTGTTTCACATGTTGCTACAATGTATATATTGTCCAACAAGAAACGTAGCTACTATTGAGTTACTCGTCGCATCTGAACTTTGATTAGTTCGCTGTAAGAATGTAACAAGTTTTCAATCCTATAGATTCTCTATTAACACACGTTAGTCAAGTCATAGGACATAATCATTGCGGTTGCGAATAATATTACAATTAGGTCCACTGGTTTGGGTAGGTATACCACGCACGATACGACGAATAACGACGACGACGAGGCCTACGGTTATTATCCTTTATTTACTTTCTTTACATATGATTTATATTTTTAAATATTCCTATACAAAGTAATATTAAAACATTTAAAAATTGTAGCTCACCGGCATCGGAAATGGGGTCTGAGCTACCGGTGGCCAGACCTCTTGAGAGAGGAACCTCCTAACGATTCGTGCCGTGTCCAGAAGTACTGCTTCCTGAATCAATCCCTTTATCCAGCTGCCAAGCGAGATCGTCTTCATATGTTGGGCGAGGCTATTGGCTATTAAACCATTGGCCGTCACGACTATCGGCACAATGACTGCTCACGTCGCTCACGTCTCGCGAGCCAGATCTAGAATTGCTTACCTTTCTCTGCTTTCACGAGGTTCTCGTCATGCGGAACCATTATATCAACAATCATTGCGCGAAGCTCGAATCGATGTATCCCCACAATGTCAGGCTTATTGGCAAAAATAGTCCTGACAGTGACAATAGGTCGATTCCAATACAATTCCGACCCAGTTCTCGATGATGATAATATCACGTATATTATCATCATCGAGAACTGGGTCGGACGCATACTTATAGTATGGCACTTCTGATTCCACAAGTTTATACTTCAAAGAAAGTTGCTGCTGGATAAACCTGGCAACGACGTTGTGTCTATGCAAATACTCTGCGTTAGCCAGACGAGAACACCCAAAAATAATGTGTCAGATCGGTTCACCCTGATGGTGGCATGTCCGACATTGTGTCAACCGTGCCATCCTTCACAATATATTTCTGGTAGTTATTCGTCATTATACCTTCATCCATAATTGCACAGACAAAACTTTCGGTTTCCCTGAAGAGGTCTCTGAAGTGCGGCCAGAATACGGAGGCTCAGAAATCTACATCTGGCCCATTCAGGGCCCGGTAAAAGCGTCCGTGAAGCTCCTTGTCCTGCCATACCTTCCTGCGGTCATTAGTGTCTAATACTCTAGGTTTACGCCAGTTCTCGTTAGCCAGGCAGAGCGGGGTGAGGGCCCTGACAACAAAGTCAAAGTCAAAAGCATTTACGGCTTCTAGGAAGTATCCCCTGAGACTGCATATCTCACGGTTGTGCAGGCTCGTAGCATTTAAGAAGCCACGGCCCCCGCATTCCGCGGGATATAGGTATAGTCTCATCACCGACGACCGTGGGTGATGCATTCGATTTGCAGTCAGCAGTGCGTGGACCCTCTTATCCAGGGCATCAAGTTCCATCTGAGTCCATTTGAGTATGCCAAAGAATACGTCAAAACCGGTATGACCCAACCGTTGATGGCGCGCACCTTGTTTCCGCCTGACAAAATACTATTTAGCACCTTATTTGGCAGTTAAAAACGCTCCCTCAACGATTGTTTCATGTCGACAGTATTGATACCTAATGCTTCCGACATACCCAAATACTTCCTGTTGAGGAGAGGGATCTAAGGTGCATGGATTCTGAGAGTTGTGTTCCCACGGATTCCATAATCTCCACGAATGCACATTTGTCCACACGAATTTCCATCCTGATGGCGCTACTAAAAGTTTGTGTTACCTTCAGTAGTTTCATCAGCTGCAAATTGTTGAGGAAAAGAAAAGAGTTTCAGATCATCCAGGTAATTCACGTAAAGAAAGTGAGATATGACCTGACCATCTCTCCTTAATCGGTAGCTTAGACCTGAACCCTCCAGCAGTGTGCTGAGAAAGTTCAAGGCTAGACAAAATCACAATGGAATCAGACTATCACCCTGGAATATACCGCGCTCGATCCTTATCGGTTCCCTGGATCTGTCGACATCCTGGACAGCGAAAGACAGTTCTCCATCACACGCCACATCACACATCAGGAAGGTACGCAGAGTTGTAACTACTTTATACAACTCCAGCACCCTCATGAGCCATGTATGAGGCACATAAAATCATACAATGCAACCAATCCATCAATCTATTCTGTCGTATTATCTATCCAACATGTAGACAGATCCCTTCGGGGCGTCGAACCTATTGGCTAATGGCCATATCAATGAGAAGCAGCTCTTTTGCACCGCGGGACCCGTTCCTACATCCATTATGAGAGGCAAACTTGATATAATTACTCTCAATATGTTGGTTGATTTTAGCTTTCAAAATGGATGTAAGAACTTTGTAGACCGACCGACCGTTGGTAGACAAGTGATTGGTCTATCGATTATTATTATTATACCTATCGAACATGCGGGCTTGCATTTTTAACCGCTGCCGATAGTGCCAATCCAATATACTGACTTCGTTGACAATCGCTAAAAAAGAAAAAAGGCATATAAACAAACCCTTTCGGATACTAGCACAGTTTTTAAATGGATTTTATATTGATATGATGGGAGGATTTTATTGAAGGGAGGTGTGCTACAGTTTAATTTTTTTTTTGGCTTTTTCTACTTGTCATTTCTCATTTATCAACCGTACAGTACAGTCGTTATAGGCATACATTTATGTGTCACCTACTGCCTGTGAACACGGATATGAGAGTACTAACATTTACGTTATAACGGAATGAACCAGCAAATGCACTTACTAATTACATCATCATAATCGAATCCTAGTTCATCGCATCCGTGCACACCTGCACACGTCCCTTAACACTAATCTCGTTAGCCTTAGCACTGAAATGAATCTAGTATTTCAGGACCGACTCTAACTGGTTCTAGAAATAAAAGTGTTCGAAATAGATTAACTTTCGTAACAGTTCTGTTAATTATTATTCTGTTATTTATTTTTCAGCAGCCGTTCTTTGCATTTGCACTGCCACACTGGCTTCACTTTGCCTTGCGAGATTATAAATGACAAGCACAACATCGCAAAAAATCCTTTTTGAAAAAATAATTTACTTATGGTGTTTGCTTATGGTGCGCGCGCGCATTTTATACGGCTGTTGTGTTATTGGGATAAAAGTGATCGAGAATAAAAAAAAGTTTCTTTGGGAAAGCTGTTTGGTATCATGAGCACATTCAGGTGTTTAAGTATCGGCCACTAATTACCAGTCATGTATAATTATTATGTTTGAGGGCTGGAACTATGATTAGAGGCAAATCATTTAGACTGAGCACTTGAGTAGTCTCATAACCATGTCATTAAGTGATAATATCATTATTCATTAATCATATTAGTGGTGACATGATGAGCATGGTCGATGAACTATTAAAATATCATTTGATTCACATTCGACATTTTATAACTTGTCAATATACAAAGGTCTAACATATAAACGCAAGATCTCCCGTGTGGTACTAGGACCATGAAACTGAACAACTTTTGTTCTAAGAGATCTTGAAATTAGCAAGATAGATTTTCAGTAGGAACTGACGCGATCAGCTAATCAACATGTATGGTAAAAAAAAAAGTTACGAATTTCCAAAAGTCATAGAACAAAAGTTGTTTAGTTGCGTGGTCTGAGACACCACGCTAGAGGTATTATGTTGGTTATGTTACACCCTACAGAGCCCGCATCTGTCTGATTGGATCGAATTCCACTGTTCAGGTTCATCCCTGCCTGGATGTATAGCACTGGCCTTTACGCTTTCAGCATATCAAAGTCTGTGGACGTCCTTTGACCCGGCCTTACTGCACCGGCCTACTGTGTTATGGACACTTTTTTCACGGCGTTACAGTATTTTCCAAAGGGTATAAAATTCTCTTTCAGTTCTTTGTTGTTACAGTTCAGTGACCAGTGGTGTGGCTGTATGGGAACTAAAAGAGATAGCTGAGATTAGATCTTACAAAGTGTTTGTCAAGTACGAACCCCTCTTTCATTATAATTTGTATCGAATGTACCAAATCTACAATTCTAATCCCCCCATCATTAAGGTGTGTTCAGTTCAAATTCTAAGCAATTACAGTGTCTTTCGCTAATCACCTGATTCTCGTCCCCATAAAAGCCGATTTATGTGTTAATTAAAGATTTTATTTTATCGTGTTCCTAAAGTAATTTCGGATTTAATGTTAATTGGGCACCTGCCTCATTTTATTGTATCAATAATATAGGGGACAAAATGGACCTGAGAAGGAAAAAGAAGAAAAAAGTGAAAATATAGATATTAGACATAATAATCAGTTAAACCAGAGAAAAGTTTTAAGTATGAAATTGGATGGGTATAAGAGTAGAGGAATACCAAAGAAACGATGGATGGACAGTGTAAAGGAGGACATGGCAAGAAAGAAGGTGTCTGGTGAGATGATGAGTAATAGAGAAGTATGGAAGAAGAAGACATGCTGCGCCGACCCCAAATGAATTGGGACAAGCGCTAGAGAATGATGAATAGGTCAAATTTGGTTGCTCAACCTAGCCAAACATAGGTCAGTGATAAACGAGATTAGGTACTGTAAAAATACCATATTTCAACAATTGAATCGATGGTTTACGAAGAAATTACTTTTGGATTCAGCTTTTATGTGACTTTATGCTTGTGACTGAACTTACGATAAGGTTCATACTAAAAGGATTTTAGATACAGATTTTTACTTAATACCGGTCTTCAGTAACTTTAGTGATCCTGAAAATGGAGATATGTACATACAGAAAAAAAAACGAGACTGTATCCGTAAAATCCCAGGATGCAACAATTCTCAGCGGTTAGGACGTCGCGTCGCAATATCTATGGTCGCAGTGGCAGTGTAGGTAGACGGGTAGGTACGTACAGTCTACAGAACACAAACTCTGGTAGTAACAAAAGTACAGTCGAATGAACGCGTGCTTATCGTCGCAACGAGAGCGAAGTTCGAACCTAAACTCTGATTTATATTCACTCGGCGAACTGGCACCAGTTTCTGCACCTCAGCTGGCACTCATTCCGGTCAGGGCTGCCAGAATCCACGAAACTATTACTTTATTAACAACTCAAGGGATTAACTATTTGACATTCCTAAGATTCACCTTATCAAGTACCGACCCAGACTGTCGATGTTTTAATAAAACTGAGTACTTAGAGCTTCTTTGTTATTCAGACCGCGAACTCCTTTTAGATATTATGAATTTTAACAAACCTGTTCTAAAATGAACATTTTTTTTTATGTATCGTAGCGCACCAAGATACCTACTATAAATCTAATAGAATACTAATGAAAAGGTTTGAATTTTTTGTGATGAGATGAATTATTGTGCGTACCTATTAGTATCATGCATAGCTGCCATGGTTTTGTTGTTCTCTGTCGCGTAGTTATGACTGGAAGGTACTAGAGGGCCTCGCTCGACTAGTAGCTACCGCTTATTTTAATAATAACTACAGGGTGGCCCAGAGAGGAATGCACTTTTGATTTCGCGCGCATTTCTAAACGACAAAATGGCGGGGCGCGGGAGTGATAGCAGTGCCTAGCGCGGGGTTTGTGACTTTGTTGCGGCGCATCAGTGAGTGTCCAAGCACTAATTTAATTAAGCAATGGATTGAAAGATTCGTAAAGACAGGATCATCGCAAAAAATGCGGTCTCGCGGTCGCCAGAGTATCATTGACCGACGAAAACATTCAGCGAGTTCGAGAATCTGTACACGCGAATCCAAGAGTGTCGGAGCGCAAACGTTCATCGACTTTGGGAGTGTCTAGATCGACATTGCAGCGAATTTTACGGCTTGTTAATTCCTGTACTAATTACATCCTTATAAGATGCAGTTAGTACAGGAATTAAAGGCAGAAGACTTCGAATCGAGATTGAGATTTGCAAATGAAATGCGTGATAAGTTCAATCATTTCAATAACATCCTGTTCTCGGATGAAGCACATTTTTTTCTGAACAGATTTGTAAATAAACTGAACTGTAGGTATTGGGCAGCAGAAAATCCGCGGTTGAAACATCAGAAGCCGCTACTCTCACCGAAAGTTACAGTTTGGGCCGCAATTGCGAAATGGGGAATCATCGGATCATTTTTTTTTAGAACAATCGTAGTCAAGCGGTGACCGTCAATTCAGAGTGCTATACTGCCATGCTGAGCAGTTTTCTGATTCCAAAGCTGCAAGAATCGCGAGGCTATAACTGGAGCACTTGGTTCCAGCAAGATGGGGCTACGTGTCACACATCAAATGAGAGCATCGAGGTGGTAAGAGCCATGTTCCCACAAAAATTCATTTCACGCAGGGGTGACATCTCCTGGCCACCAAAAACAGACTTCTTTTTATGGGGTTACCTTAAGAGCAGAATATACTCTAATAATTCAACAACTTTGCAGCAACTGAAGCTGAACATTCGGCAAGAAATGGAATCCATTGCGAGGATAACTCTAACGAATTTTTTCCAAGATTTTGACGCCAGATTGGAAGAATGCTGTAACCGTCAAGGATATCACTTGGACGAAGTAATTTTTAAAAAATAAATTTCATTTTTATTTTTTTTAAATTGTAATAAATAAAGTTCTATAAAATTATACAGTTTTTTTCCTTGAATTTTCAAAAGTACATTTGTCTCTGGGCCACCCTGTGTATAAGACTTTTCACAGAATTGACAAGCCTTTGCCAATAGGTGAATGACATTTTATTTAGAACCAGTTTTAGGTCCAGTGATTGGTTGTTGTACATTAGTTGTTTTTTTATGGATATGAAAAACAATTAAATATTGTATGGCCGAATACGCGGTAGACTAGAAACCAAAACAAAAAATAAATTCAACTTGGTTCAAATGCGGGAAATATGCGGTAACAGATAGGGATAACATAGACAAACTACTTTTTAGGCGGTAAAAATGGGGCGCTGAAAATATTTTGCATGAGGTGCATTGTTAGCGCTAGGTGAATCAACCGTTTAATTTTGTGGCAGTTGAAGCAAAATCTTTGTCGGATATTTCTTTGAAATCCTTTTAGAGTTTTTATGCAAAGTCCAACCATAATTTATGACCATCTAAGCAGTGCGTCTAGTGCTATTTACCATTCTTCTTATTACTCTATTGTTTTTCGCTTTATGAAACGTAGCATTACAGTATTGACTCTACACGCCATAAGCACGCTATCGCCATTTTACACGCACATGCATCTTGCTTGCATCTTACTTAGAAAGAAATGAAACTGGCTCCAGGGAGCGGCAAAGATGCATTTGCGAAATGGCATGCAATCTTCATGAACGCTTGTCTTGATTGCCTTGTTCAAGCGACAAGACAATCAAGACAAGCGGCAAGACAATCGATACTGAATGTTATTAGGTAAGTCGATATTTTCGGTAAAATGATATAAATACAGACCATTCTCTGCAGTGCCGGATTAAGTAACCAAGTAGCAAGAGTAGCAATTGCTACGGGCCCCGTGTATCCAAACCACCTCATACCGCCATATACATATAAAGGGTGTAAGTAGACCCTTAACATAACCAAAAGGCACTTGTTCTCCCCGTCTTTGCGATCATTTTTCTGTTCTAGACCATAACTGGGAACCTTCTAGTTACGGAGATATTGGGGGTCAAAGTTCCAAATTTTTCACAAGTTTTTTTCTAAATACGTTTTTAATGTAAGATTTTTACTTTACACACCTCCACGACCCCCGTGCTATTCAATCCATCCATCAGCACAATGCTTTGAGTGCTTTCCATTGAGTCCTACCTAAAAACGTGATTTTTCACCCCAAAAAAAAAGTCGATTCCCAGCAATAATTTTTGCGTAAAGTTACTTAGTTTGATGTACAGAATGCTTGGTTGACGGGTATGTGAAGGGTCTGTTTACAACTTGTATATATACAATATACATATATACAGCCAAGATACACCTGACGACATTTGCAGTTTAATGCAATAATCTAAATTCGCCACCGTGGAGATAAGCCTTAGTAACATTTATTCGGCGCTAAGGAAGATGAAAAGTCAAAAAAGTAAAGCTTATAGGTATTCATTCCGAACAAAACTGCTGCAAAACACGAATCGTTTTTAAAAACAATTTCCAATTGTATAGTGTTCATGTGTGCGCACTATTTCTGCCTCCATCGCGTCGTCTCTAGTTAAAGGTTGATTCATCATTATCTAACTCCTTACTGAATTGGGACTAGAAAATGTTGATTTTACAAGTCGGAATTTAGGTCTAGTCTGACTTTAATATATGCCTGTAAAGGCTAATTAAAGACAAACAGTTTTGTCTAATTTACAAACAGCGTTTCATAATACCATTCTAGCTATAACAAGGATTTACAAATATAACTGAATTGATACTCCCTTTAGACTTTTTAGTTTTCCTACATGTGGGAGTATGTACATATTAACTTGGATACATTTGATGCTTCTGATGTAGCAACGAATACCGCGAAATTTTCGTTATTTAAAAATATGATATAGGCCTAACCAGATTTTAAGCCAAATTAGTTAGTCCTAGGCCAAACCGGTACAAAAACGATCATATACCCCGACTAGGTTAGGCTTGGATAGAACTGTGACCAACCAAGCTGGCAGTTTGTCGCAATGTAATTGCTATGTTTGGGTTAATATACACTGACACGATACACCAGTAAACCGGTTGGGCCTAGGAAAACTGGATTGGCCTGAAATCCGGGTTTGGCCGGCAACAAATATTTATTCGGTACCTAACCTACTGTAAACTGTAAGCCCCTGAGTCAAAAGTAAATGGCAAACTTACTCTACATTAGTGGCTCTAGCATGAGCGCGCGGTGTAAACGGAACATATGTAAATACCTACGTCGATTTTTAAATTGATGCTAAGGCATTTCATTTCAATTGTTTACAACAAGCACAATCAGTATCATCAATCGGATATGATTAAATTTTATGATCTTGAAAATAGTAAATGTGGAGTGAATATTTTTAATTAAATAAAAATCGACATATTGCTATGCTAGGGCCTCTGAGACTTAGAATGACTCTTATTATTTATGTTTTTTTATTTCTTGGAGATAGTTGCTGACGAAAATCAACAGTAAGTAGTTTAGGTTCAGAGAAAGATCCTTTTTTTTTAATTTGTTCGTGTTTGTTTAACAAATACATGCCTATACTTACTACGAGTAAAACTCCAAAGGCATTGACGGTTATGTACATAACTTCTTTTATTTGTTCTGAAAATTCATAAAACCATTTTCAAAATGAATTTTTGAAAACGGAAAAATACGGAAAAATATTCGCTTTATTTCGTACATACAGTTTTGCATGGGTATCTGAACTTAATATATGAGAAATTTAATATTTCCGGAAAAAGTTATATGGGCTTCGAAAACTTTACGATTGCTTTTGATGGACGTTCTTATAGGTCTTGCTGGAATCGTTTAAATACTCCACTGACGAATTACGCCATGGGAAACAATATTTTTGAAGAAAAGAGTATCTCTCTGTCAAAAAGAGTTCCTTTATACAGATTCTAACAACATCGCCGTCGCAGTAACGAAAAGTTTGAATAAAAATGATAAGAATATAATGAACTACAAAATTGCTAATTTGGTAAGTTAATCAATTCTGGCATCAAAAATTGTCATGAATACATCACTTTGATCGTTGTAGATTTTCACAACGAACAAAAGTGATGTTTTCTATGTTCGGTAACACTGTAAAACTTCGTTTTGCATCAATGTACGCAGTTTAATACTACTGGGTTAATAGTTGATTAATAATAGTATATTTACATCAAGTTTATTTTCTATTGATGCGGTTAAGCCCCGAATCCAGGTTCGATGTAGATTTTTGGTAGTTGTAACACTCAAATCGGGTTTATGTTTCTATAAATATCCACTCCCGAAACATAGAAACCTATCGATGCTTCTTTTTCACATTAACAGCTGATTATTCTGTGTAATTTAATCATTACCCCTGAATTACATTATTTTCTTTTATATCCAGTTGGGTCTGAAACAAATTGAAATTCTTTGCTTTGTAAAAGCAACGTCTCAGAATTTTTTACACTTCATTGAAGATTAGTGGGGCTTTCTCACTGACTGGTTCAGTTTGAGCAGTGATACAGAAACCAGTAGGATTTCCCATGACAATGATATCTAATAACTTCTGTAAAATATAAAAATATTACATTCATCACAATCAATGATCAGTGTGCCTTTTGCTAGTTAGTCATCCTATGTCACGAAACGCAGCTCATCTAATCTGTACAGATATGTCGCGTCTTCCTGCAGATCTTGCTGTTCAACCTTGGCATTATTTTACTATTAATCTACGCTTCAAAATAAGTTTTAACTTTGTCTAACTGACCATGCAACTCCTTCACAATACAATTCAAATTTCCCGTAATTGGTTTAATTGACTGAAATAAATATTTCGAGTAAGAATTTAAGTTTATCAATTTACATTGTAAATATTTCTAAACATTGAAAAAAAATTTGCAGGCGACGTTTTCGCGAGTGACGGGACTTACCAATTCGGTAAACCGCGGCAACAGCCACCGACAAAAGGTACCTAAGATACAAAGCAACTGACAGATCTATTTCCACACTATAAACTGCTACTAAATATAGGGAAATTATTAATCGGGCGAATAAAAATTTAATTGGCAACCAATATACTGAATGGGCGACTATTGTACCAAGTAAGTAACTATTTATCCGGTCATTGCGGCAAGGAGAATATAGGAAGCAAGAGCGAGCGAAGGCCGAAAGAGACTTGTGGCACCCCGATTCGGTTCGGTTACTTTAAACCCTGCAAGCAGAAATAGGAGCCCCACTCAGCGGGGCTACGTCGACTACGCCTTATCTACAATCTAGTGGCTAATAAGCTTGTTTTAGGTTTTTTTCAGAGTCCTTGAATTATCACACTGATCGTATTGAACAACTAGTAACTCAAATTTGCATTTTCAAGTCGCTGTTTTAAACATTTATATTCGCCCACTGTTTGTCGCTCACTAAGTATTTCAGTAGCCCATTTTCAAAATTTTTGACACCTTTCATTTGAATTTAGTTTTGCTCGTTTAAATACTACCCCTAAATATATTTACGCTTATCTCGTGCCAATACGACAAAAAAAAAATTAAGACGGCAAATAATATATCCTATTGCTTTGGAAATTAATTTTGATTGGCAGGCTTTTTACAATATATATCCAATACGATTTTTTTGTAACAACCTACATTTATGTTGGGATATTGAAGATGAAGCAGGTACCATTGACTAATACGTATGGAAGGATTGGAAGTTTTTGCATTGTGTTTATAGTATTTTCTTTTGACATCTAAATTGTATTTTTTGTAATGTTCATTGAAGATCATCATCGGGCACTACCGTCATTCAACATTGACACTGACACTGGTGACGACACCTTTTGGTTCGCCACGTATCAGCGCCTGGGCGGATAGCACAGCACGCTAGTATTTATAACTGTAGTACTTATTGTAATGCCGCTACAACCTGTAATAATTATGTAATTTAATGTACTTAATTTTACTAATGACATGTTAGCAGCCTAAATTAAATCAGCAAATAAATCAGAAATGTCAAAATTATAATAAAACTCATGTCTGCTAATTAATCGGGAGGCGATGCTCAGATTATGATCACGCTTGCCAAGCTTCATTAATATTTATAATTATATCAAATAGGTAGGTTCATTTTGAAAAAATAAAACTTTTTACACAACACTCGTATATACCTACTTAGTTCATTCATTTGTAGGAGAATGGCATGTAAGTGTCTTGTATTTACCAATTCAGCGCCTTCCTAATACTCAATCTTCCAGTCATACTTAGACGGCATGGTGATATATAGGTACTGCCTTCAGGCCAGACTTTAGAGTGCAACAGCTCGGGTGTTGCTTTGTCTGAGCTTTGACAAAAATAAAAATTAAAGTACATTGACCAGCCTTAATGGTCTGAGTGAAGTTGGTAATTAAGAAAGGAAAAGCTATAAAGCAGGAATGATAGAGGTCGATTTTCAATTTGCATTTGATTGGCCTTGTTGTCAGCGCGAGGGCTCTGTGCTGACAACAAAGGCCACAGATTAATTTATATGCAATGGGGAGCGCAGTACGCGTAAATATGAAACATTGAACCATGTACTGATTATGAAGAAGTAATTCGAACCGATTCATTCGCGACGACAATGTATGACGGCAATGTTCGTATTATCCTTTTATAGCCAACTGTTTCGCCTTATTTTGTGAAAATGTAAGGGGTGAAACGACTCGGTGAAATTAACGAACAACTTTTACTTTAGCCTCTTATAACTTCCTGATCTCCTCCTGTATTTAACTGTCGTAAGGTCAGTAAACTCCTGTTTGTGACTTCTCGACAAAGTTATCGCTGTTTATGAGAGAGTTTTCTTTTTCAGTAATTAAATGTTGTAATTCGTTCCGTTTTGGGGTATGGAAAAGGGGTTATTACGTTGTAGAAACGAGAGCTCGCTTCATAGTAGCTACCTAATTGGGAGCTAACTAACTTTTGAGATTAGGGGGTAGGGCACTATCTACCCCTTCAGGTAGTACTGGTGTGATACTGTACCATAAAAGCAGCTATGTTTGTTGTTTGTTTGTTTAAAAAAAAAAAAAACGTTGCCCCACACTAGGAAACGAATGAATGAAAAAAAGAAAAAAATATATATGAAAAAAAAAATGTAATAATGTGTGATTATGTGTGTGATGTGTGTGTGTAATAATTTATGAAAAAATGTATGTATGTAGTTTAAACATAGAAAGTTGTTCATCTAACAGACAGTCTATTTTCACGTATTTCCTCATGTGGTAATCCACCTAATTTATATTTCAGACTAAAAAAACATAGTCAAGTGAGGCTTATATTACACGGCTCGGTTTC
Source organism: Noctua janthina (assembly GCA_963576755.1). NCBI lineage: Eukaryota > Metazoa > Arthropoda > Insecta > Lepidoptera > Noctuidae > Noctua > Noctua janthina. The sequence continues at coordinate 11,461,709 of OY755050.1, read as the reverse complement.
CTGTTTCCTACTGAAGCCACATCACGATGCCACGAATGAATAATGAGTCCCTTTGCCAAAACTTGCTCATGCCGTGATACTAAGCGGCATTTCTCTTTACAATTTCTATCTAACTGTTCAGAACTTTCCTAGCTACATAATGTGTCTCTAATTAGACAGTTAGGGCAGTTATGCTAACAAAAGAGACATTTATTTCCCGAGCGACCAACTTGCCGTAGTTTTTGTGTGATCCGAGGTTGCGATTACAGAAACTAATATAAAATTGTAGTGCCAACTGAACAGGTAGGTGTATGAGTATAATGTGTAATGGCTTTTGGTGGTGGGTTAGCTTTTTATAAGCTGTGTGTTTTATGGCGACCTAAAACATAGTAATTACCAATTATTTTTCTTTGAAACCTTAAAAAGGTTTGAAACAAAAATATAATAATGTACGGCGTACCTGTATTGAAATTCAATGAGGTTGGGTAAATTTAATTATTGTCTGTCAAGTCTGTATTACGTCTCTCAGTTATATTTGTTTCAAGTCGTGAATAAAACAGAAATATGAAAACTTTTCGATTCGTTTTTCAATTTAACATTATGTGTGAAAAATAATAGGTTTTTGTTTTTACGAATTTATTTATATGAAATAAAATTTTCGAAAAATAGGGTTTTTTATTATTCAATTTTTGTATGTGCTGTTTAGGTAGGTAATATGGCACTACAGAGCTATGGTGCAATGGTCGAGTTGGGTTGTGATTGACTCTGATTGACAATAAATTGTTATTCAAAATGCTTGTAATCAAGAGCCAGCGGAGTAACTAAAGCTTGATTTTATTCAACACAGTGCCTACATTCAACAAATTGGAAACATTTTTATTTTGTAAACTACAGAGATGGACGTCAACAGTAATAATTTTCTAGGTTATATGACTCAGCTAAGCTCAATGAATGCGCTTTTTGATAAGTTTTTAATATCAACTAGTCATAATTAGAATGTGCTGAATATTTATAAAAGTCATCAAGTTAAATAGTCTATGTAGGTACCTGTTGTACGTGGCGAGCCATTTGGGAACTGATTAGTGTAGGGTTACCACTCGGAATATTCTAGAAAACTGCGGAGTCAATGTATTTTTCATAGATGCACTTGAATACGTACACTCCCTTAACTTTATCGTGAACGTGTTTGTGTGCAGCGAACGACATTATCCTTCTGGTGCTGATCCCAATTTATTTCAGATCGTCGCAGTACCTACCCCTTTTTTCCCGTCTCCATCAACCGTCACGCGTTTAATATTTTAATACCCATTATGCAAGCAAAAGGACAATTATCAAATATTCGCAGTGCCTTTGTTGCTGGTCATCTAGCTGGTTTTGTTCTGCCCTTTCTTTATACTTATACCTAGCTAATGTGCCGCGAATATTGATATGTACAATATCCTATCCTGCCTACTGAGCCCCAAAACAAGCTGCGAAAGAGCCAGCACATGTAGCTCTGCGCTACCGCTGACGAAGCCGTCGAAATGGCGATGTTTTGGGTCATATTTAATATAAAATTATTGTGCCAGCGACCCGACGAAGAAGAAGAATGTTACATTCCCATCAATGTCGTTAATAGTGTAATCAATCAATATACTTTAATTGATTGATCATTGGATATTGGTAAATGGATGCGGTGCTTAGAGATGGTCATTCGAAACGGACATCCTTAAATGGATAGCAGTTCGAATACAGCGACAATAACGGATCGTAGCGGTATTATGACGTGCTGGTAGTTACATGCAAAACACAATTGGTTATCGTTGGCTAGACAAATCTGGATTCACCGTTTCAAGTTTCAACCACAAGCTTAGCGACGCATATGCCGAAAATTACCCGTGCGTAAGTAAGTTTTCGCAACGTAATTTCAACCGAAAGTGTCATTCATAGATTATTAAAAAAAAAACTTATTGCAGTCGTAATCTTACACGCCGATGTTTCCATAGCGTAATTTAGGCAAATTGATTGTTGCTACGTTTAGAAACGTAGTGAGTAGCTAAGTACTAATGGAGAATGACTGAAACAGATATAATTGAAAGGCATTGAGTTCGAGCCGGCGCTAAAAATAGGCTTCTTTTGTTCTTATTTCTAATTTGACCTATCAGGCTGGCAAAGGCTGTATTGTTAAGCTTTGATTAGGTTGGTAGATAAATCTCATCATTAGATTGTTTTTAAGTAGATATTTCAGATTGAACGTGAAATACATTTTGAAGAAGTTGTGATTCTTAATGTCACCTTTAGAACTTCCCATGATAATCAACGAATAAATAAAATTGAGATGATGGCATTATGCTTTTCGTTTTCATAAGAAAAAAGGTATGTACAAGAACAAGTACTTAAAGTATTTCTAAAGTATTAGCATCACTTCGTCACAGATTGGCACGATTGCACATTTCCAAGCCCGGCGTGGAGCTGCGGCAAGGCGGCGTCAATGCATATGCCGTCGCTGATTTCCGCTCAACTTTACCGCTAAATGTATTCTATCAATAAATGCAAATAGTTTCATTATCATATTCAATAACGTTGACTAGCGTCCGGTATAAATAATACAAATAGCGAATAAGGTCTCTGTTAATACATTAACCAATAGTTTATGGAGATACACACTGCGGGGTCGTCGTGACCATCGAATGGTTTTAGTACTTAAAAGAGCTTTGCAGTTTTGTGAATTGCTGCCAACTGAAGATTTTTATTTACTCCTATTTCCATGGGCTTTGTGACGTTGTTTTTCAAAGGAATGCTTTCAGAATTTTGATGACATTGCACCTTGTTCAAAGTGAGAGAATTTCAAGTGCCTAAGGGCGCATTGAGCGATTGACGTTAGCCATCGTAGTATTCCTAGATGGAGGCTGTTTTGAAAAGGATTTTTTATTTTTATTTTTTTTTATTACCTAGTTATACCTCTGTTATAAAATAATCAATAATTGATTTTCGATTAAAGATTTAAAAAAGTCAGAAGGCAAGTAATTCAAAAATATGCTTGTAATACGTTATTGAGTTCGTTTGGTTGACTGGTCTAAACACAAATTAGTCGACATTTGGGTTCATGGTTTCTGCCACATGGAGTTGTGATGTCTATTCCATTAAGATTCACCTAAGGCGCGAAACGTCACCAAGTGGCGTTGATAAATGACGCTCTACTTTGGCAATTTTCCACTTTTACCACGTCCACTGTCTACTCGATTTGCTTTAATCTGTAAAGAAATTATGTGAGAAAAACGTGACAGTTTCTTTTGTGCCGAAAAAAGGCATTTAATTGTGAAAAGTTCACGTGAGCTTCTATTCTCCAAGGACGAAGTGTGGAGACGCACTAAAAACATCTTCGGGAAAGTGCCTGATCAATCAATATATTTGAGTGATTGACCTAGTGTCATGAAAATATTTTTCCTTCATTAATTTTATTGAATCCCTGGAAGTCAGTGCCTAGCTGTCCAATAAACGAGGAGAGCGTTTAGGTGGAATATCCTGTCAGCTGCAATAAAACTGTCTTATTATAAATAGTTCAAGCTCCAATAAGCTTTACCTTTCCGTTTTAAAGAAAAACTGGTTTAAGTACTTACCTAATGCTTTTTCGCTTTTCGTTTATAGAATTTTCTTTCAGAGAGAATCGGCTAATCCAATCATCACCAAGTCTGATGCATTTTATGTTAGGACTAAATAAAAATAGAGGTTCTTTATTGGAATTGGAAATTACCTTATTGATTCAAATCTTGGTGTAACCATTACGTGTGTAAAGGTTTTTTAGACTGGTTTAAAATTAGTGGGTTGGTTGGTGGTTTAAGGTTCTTATTTTCCTTTATGACATGAACAAGAGTCCCTTAAAGACGTATAAAATTAACTATGTGTTCGGGTAATTTGTATAAAGAACATTAATATATAAAATAAACAATAACATTCACTGTAATTCCCAACTTTTTTGAATTTTATTGCAGTGTCCTAAAAAATATGGACAACCTGCACATAATTGAAGTATTCGTCATCCGATGCCTACTGTTTCCACAATTGTACTCAAAGTTCTGGTTGCTTGATTCTGTGATACTATTCATTGTCGCAATAGTAGAGAGAGCTCAAGCTCGTATTTGTGAGTTCGGATGACCGCATTTTGTTTATAGATTAGGTACAGGAAAAGAACCAATTTTCAAATCAGCAGGAAAATAGAAAGTTTCAACGTTCAGTTCAGCGTCGAGAAAAGGAGCGAGTTTGGTTCGAAGGGGACGGCGGGGTCTAGTTAATTAGTGTAAGTATTACAGTATTATAATTAGTATTACAAAATATTGATAAACCTTGAACTTTAGGTGAATTTGTTTTGGTGAACTAAAAAGGATTGAAACTACCCAAAAAAAATTGCTACTACAAAAACACGCCGTCACCAGTGCTTCCCCGGCGTATAATCAACCGGCAGCGCCATGTCATTGTAGGCATTTTGCACTTCAACGTTACAACAATAGTTTTTTTGAACCATTGGGTAAATCTGCTGTCAGATATATTAAACTTTTAGTTTTAGATATTCCAATACCTACCTCATGATCGCTTAGTGACTGGTTTAGCTTTTTTATAAAATGATACGTGATTTTGTGTTGCGAAACATTGGGTAAAGAGAATGTTTGTAAAGTGAGTATTTTATAAAATAAAACATTTACGGAATAAGTTGTCTGTGAAATAAATAATCACGTTATAACATGAAACATTTGTTGTTAACTGATTTGTCATAGGAGTTTAAGTGAAACATTAATGAACCGCTGGAAATACACAAGTTCGGCTAAGTAGAGGAGACTTAGGGTGCTTGCATAAAGATGCAGGTTTTCCGGTCCTGATCTGCTGGTATCTTTAACACTTTTTTATATTTTTCTGCACTTGATGGCCGGAGATATGGAGCTAGCAACCTGTAAGTTGCTAGTTCCATCTCTTTCCTAATCTGGAATTTGATTAACCGTACTGCTTTCAGACGTTATGGTTATCCCCAGGTTTTTATGTGCTATCTCATGCAGAAAGTTTTTAGCTATTTTACCCATACTGATCTGTATCGGCTTGTCCGTACTGGAAACCTGTCTCTTTCTGCAAGCGCCCTTAGTCTGCAAAAGGAACTTTCAGAGCTCTGGAATGGCGCCAAAATGGCCTGAAACTCACCACTAAGCGACAGTTAATCAACCTATGATAACGTTATGCACAAAATATCATAATAATTCAAACTTACATTTGGTATATTACGCTTATCAGCCTAGGGATAGGCTGAGGTGTTAAGCCGGCCATAGTCGATAGGTATACATACATGTGCAGTTTTTCCTGTACAGTCAAACTGTGCAGGCATGCATGAACGTGTGTATTAGCAAACTGTACAGTTATCCTGGATGTACAAGCAACCTAGAGAATATCGATTTTTCCGCTTGGATAACCGACCTTGTTTTTTCTGCATAATATCAACTCAAGCTTTGAGTCAAATAATTTCCGACGCATGTGGTGCCATTTCTACAGCTCTGAAAAGGAAAATCATCCGATCTCCCTCACACGAACGGACCTGCATAGCAGTGTCTTGCAGGCAAAAAAGAGCGTCAAAAATCCCTATGTACCAGGATAACTGTACAGTTTTCTCCCACACGTTGATGCATGCCTGTTCAGCTTGACTAAAGGCAATATTGCACATGCATAACCTATCGTCTGGTGGACTTAAGGTTCGAGAATATTTACCGCTTACAAATACAGATTGCGGGCTGTTGCTGGGAAACTGAGGAAAAATGCAGAAACACTTTACCGGGCCTGGCATTCTCTTCCTATAGGTGAGCTTTCGACCAGTAGACCATCAATGCAGATAAATCATTTTAGTTTTCTTCTTTATATTCTGTAATTTTATTTTTATTATATTCTAATATCTTTAGATATTTCATAATTTTATTAATTGCTCGGTATCCTTTTTCCACTGTTGAACTTATGAAACTCAATGAGACGATCGCTAAAGTTTCTTAATAGAACGGTAGGTTTGTACTTGCGCTGTTGACATTGCATTGCTAATTAAAATATCGTTCTTTAATTACATTATATATGTATGTATAAAATTCCGGTGTACGTGTGATCGTAATTCTTCTCCTACGTTTTTTGTGTAATCATCTGGATGCCTCTTTGCTATAGTTGGACCCGGTAGTGGCCGCTGTTGCTGTTGTACAACATCCACGTGGATGAAATCGCGGGCCAATAACTTAAGGTGGTCTTAATATATAAAATCACGTGTCACTACGTTTGCACACGCTAATCTCTGAAACCACCCAACCGATTTCATAAAATTTTGTGAATGTGTATGGTTGGCTCCAGCTTAAAAGATAGTTTTGAACCCGATAGGTGGAATCGGGCGAAGCAGCCTAGGGGCGGGTCACTAGTCTAATATAATAGGTAAATGTTTTAGTCATATTAAAGAACCAGTTGTAGTAAAGTAATTCCTAGAGGTATTGCTAGGTAAAGGTAAATACTTTATGGGGCAACAAAATTAAAAATGTTGCCATGAATAGTGCAGTGCGTTAAGGCCAGTAGCACACAACAGGGACGGCAGGGCCAGCGCACACTGATGATGTCAGCGGTCCATTACATACAGTATCATGTTGGCAGATATCGCGACATCCCGCGGCATGCTGACGGCCAGTGCACACCAGGGACGGCACGCAAGGGCGGCGCGGGCGCGAATGCGGAGTGCGTGCCCACCCGCTTGCACTGCCTCAGCCCGTGATCGTATGTTAGCGGATTCTAGCGCAGCGAGTTTACGTTGGGTAAAGATAAATTGCTCTGCCCTGCCGTCCCCGGTGTGCGCTGGTCTTTATATTCAAAGGACATCCTTCTCATACCTACTAAATATACATAAAAAAATCATAAAAATCGGTCGAGCCGTTTCGGAGGAGTACAACCACAACCAACGTGACAAGAGATTTTTATGTATATATATATAATAAAGCCGGAAATACACACTCCTTACTCAAACTAATTCTGCACACCTCCCTGGAGACGTACCTACCATTAAAAAAACCCTTTATTAATCAACGCTTTTGCCAGAATGTTGTGTCGCGTGGCGTGCCACCCGGAGTTCGCGTGTAAACGGTCTCAGCAAGGATAGGATAAATCTTGCCTGCAAAATTTACAAAACTGCAAGAAGTTTACAAGTTAGACCACATTTCACGCAAAAAGCCCAAAGGTCCACCCCTCCTTTGTGATGCAGATCTGTAATAAAGTCTGGGTCCCAATTAAAGACTAATCGGTAATATAAGTTGGGTCTGTAGGCTGTAAACAAAGTGGTATTAGGCCATTATCCTGAGTGGCCTAAGGCAAGACGTAACACTATAAAGCACATGTACGTACAGTTTAACGGGTTGACATGTATCCGAAGATGGGTTCGGGTCTGTACCCGTAACCATAAAGGATTACGGATTATAAATCTTTAAGTAGGTATTGTTTGTAGTAACTGTTGTACCAAGTGTGGACATAGCACTACCGAGTGGAGAGTTAAATTGCTATGTTAAGATTCTTAGGGCGAGTTTCAACTTAAAGTTAAATCGCGTTCGTGAATTGTCATATATACATAAAGTAAGAAACTGACTGGCTGACTGATTCACTGACTGATTGATCAGCGCACAGCTGAGCTAACCGCTGGGTCTAGAAACATGAAATTTTGCATAAATGACGTAAGTGTGCACTAAGAAGGGGTATGTGGAAACTCAATCCATAAGGCGTTAAAACGAGGGTTGAAAATTTGTATGAAACTTGGTCAATTTTGCAAACGATGTCGTGGGCAACAGATAGTATTCCATAGCAATGATGACACTGACAGCTTTTGAACGCAGTTCAGATGAGCTGATCGTGTTTTGCTTCACTCGCTCTAAAATAGGGTAGATACTGGAAAACATTAGCTTTACGAAATGTTAAGCAGGAAGATCATTTTTGTTTCCAGAAAAAGGTAAAGTTGATTTATAGCTCGAAAGAGAATGTGTAGGTACAGTAGCACCACGTCGGTGTCGGTGGTAATAAAACCATTAACCTGGCAGTTTATTGAACCTCCGTACTCCTGCTATGCTACTTAAGGTAAAAGTATGCATTTACCACTGACTCGCTGTCGACTGTACTGGTCTACGAGTTTGTCGTAAGTTTTCTATTCAGCTTAGTCTTATAAAGTAGTGTTTGATGAATAAATAAACATAAAATAACTTACTTCAGTTTTCGTTTTCAGACCACTTGCACGTCAAGTGATGCAAAACCTACTTGAGATTCGGCCAAAGTTAGCCAAAGTTAACTAATTGAAGTGCTTTTAAATCGTCTTCTAAGTAGAGCCGCTATTACTATAGATTGAAGAAGATTACGCCAACATTAGACGGTGCCGAGAACTAATGAGATAATAAAAAATATACCACAACCACGTATATTTTGGTCAGCTTTTCTTATGAGAGAGGCTTTTGATTGAATGAGGAAAACATATAACAACAAATAGCTACTCCGAAAATTATTTCCTGTTATATAACCTACATTTGCTGATAGGTACATACCTGAGAAATATTGCTCTTCCTAATTTCCACAGCCATGAAGAAGACATTACGTTATACAATAATTGTTTTGTTCAACGTCCGTTACTTTATGCTATTAAAGTGTTATAAATAACTCAGCCAGTTCCGTTTTGGCGATCATACTGCTTATTTTGGTGTTTATCTTAATCCAGTTAAAAATATTATTACACAGCCACAACTTCATAGCTTAGGTTCTTCTCTCATTATTCACAAGCTTTAGACGAATTGTCTGAGGCGGTTGATATGGTGAATAGTAGTGTTGAAGGTTAACCCTGCGAAGACTCTTTGTTCTCAGCAGCTCAAGGCTGCGATCTAGAAGCAACTGGTTGCAGCTTCTCCAAATTGTTTTTGAAGGTTCTATTATTCTTTACAGTGACCCGGTGAAAGACAACATAACAACATAGATAGAGACTTCTCCTGGGGTCCCCAGTTGAAAGACGTAAGCCGCAAATTGTTTGTGTCTGCAGGGTCTTCACGTAGATTACGAAATTTTTGACCAAGTGCTACTAATACTGTGCTCGCCCAATCCCTCCCTCCAGCTATCAAGATCTCACTGAAGTACAGCTAGATAAGCTTGAGCGACTTCAAAACTTTTGTATCATATTCAAATTTGGTTTGCGCAAACAGTTATGACCACGTTTCAGAATTTCGCATTAAGCTCAAGTGGTTGTCAATCCGCATTCGCCGTAATGCGAATGTTCTGTCACTGCTTTAGAGTATTCTCTTTAATCCTGCAACCCTATCTTATCTCAGCGAATGTTTTAATTTCTTCCAAGACGCACAGACCAGAAAATTGAGATCATAGAAGAATTTGACACTTTTGATGCCTGTGTTTTCCACTAAATTTTATGGCAATTCGTTTACGGTCCAGGCTGCCCATTTGTGGAATGCATTGCCGTTGTCAGCAACACAAGCCCAGTCACTAGCTTCTTTTAAAGGCTAAGCTGTTAAACAATTCCTTTAACTGTAATGTATGTAATATAATATATACTTATTTATAAATATAAGGTCTATCTTTTCATACACGAAATATTTTAAGATTAACTTCTATAAGTCGTAAAGACGCCAGAGCAACGAAAAAAAAAACTGAGTGTTTTTTTTTTTACAAAATTATTATAAATCTAAAATTTTTTGAGACTTTTTGCATAAAACCTTTACCCCCATATTCTAAAAATGACAGTAGGTAAATACGACGTAGTAAACTAGCGTAATGGATGCTTAAAAATAAGGAGCCAGTATTTAAGTTGTGGATTAAGTAATTTTAATTATTTTCTTTTTTATAAAAAAATATACTCAGATAAAAAAAAATCCCTTGAAATGGCTTTGTTATAGCCGTTAGATGATTCCCTGAAAATATTTCGTGTATAAATAGTTAGACCCTATATTTCATGTATAGATTTATACTTTAATACTTTTATTGATTCCCCCCCTTTTTATTCAAAGTTCGTTTCATCCAAAGGTTGTCGCAAAGATATCGCTGTTAGCGACAAGACCGCCGTTGTACCCATATAATTTTAATATTGGAAAATAGCTGTGCATCAATTTTGGTGTACAATAAATATATTCTATAGTAGTTGTTGCCCGCGACCTTCGTTCGCGGGAAATTATTATAAAAAGTATAACTTCCGTTTTTGAATTGAATTTTGTTACCAATTTTAAAGGTTTTAATTTTTTTTGCTTCCCTTTTTATTTTTTAAAATAAAAGTAGCCTATGTTAGACCTTATAATATCAGCTATCTACCCATCAAAATAGGTCCAGTCGTTTCAGAGATTAGCCGGAACAAACTGACAGACAAAAATACATAAAGTACTTAAGTACTTTATATATTTTCGTATGCATTTAGTAAAAAGCTGTTATTTTGATATTACAAACAGACACTCCAATTTTATGTATTTGTATAGATGTATACCTTACTTAGCAAAAGTACTATAACGTTTCGCGTCAAAATGAAAGTTAAATAGTTCCGTAAATGAAAAATATCTCTAATAAAAATAAAGATTATTATAATCAAGCATCTCCCTACCATAACCGTTTGAAAAATAAAACTTTACTTTTTGCCTTAAGTGGGGTAGATTCATGTAATTGCAAGCAATTTTGGGGACTTAAAAGCCAAAGTAGATTTTTGTTTTTTGCTTAAATGTAGTGTCCGGCGTAGAATAATGCCTTTGAGGGGAGACTCGGTATAGGAGGCAAGGCGACTCGGGCGGCGCGGCGCGGCGCGGCGAGGGACGAGGGATGCCGACAGCCACCCTGTCCGCGAGCCCGCTGCCGGCTGCTCATAGCATTCAGTCACGAACGCGCCGCCCGCGATACCGCCGCGCTATCTAACGCTCCTCGCCACAGCGTACCGCGCAAGCAATGTGTTCGGACAAAGTTTATTTCTCACCTCAAATAAATTAACTGTGAAAAATGAAGAAGCAAAACTGGCCCAGCGGGAAACCAGAACGGCATTTTATAAGGTAAGCACAAATTTTTTATAGAAAAAACTTTTTTCAGAATTTCCATAATTCGGTATTAGTTCCGGCTCCGCACATAGGGAATTTGGTATTTGCGAATTCTTATTGATATATGGCCCTGGCGATATTCTTTCCGCCTGAGCCTGTGCGTGTGGCGGTAATAGAAAAACTATTTTATTTTATTTTAATTTAACTTCATATTATTTGCTCGCGAATTTCTTTTATTTTATTATTGGCAATATCATAACTTTTAGGGAAGTACGTTAAAAACGACAAAAGTGATTCAGGAAACAGAACAAAATAAATGGAGGGGCTAGTAATAGGCAAAACAAAACTTTTAACGTCTAACGCTTTATTCTGCTTATTTTTATTGTGGTTTTCGTATTATGTACAACGTTGGTGTACGAGGGGTTAAAGACGCGATACATTTTCGTACTTCTGTTTTTCCGCAGTTTTGTTTTTATGTTCCTAAATCTTCGTCAATCGTTTCCGGCAGTAAGGCGCTAACTTAGAACAAAGAACAACAAATTGTAATTGGAAAATAAATCAGTTTGCTGGACGCGGAGCACTCCAATCATAAGGTTCCGTCGGATCTAATAAATAAATAATTTATTATGAAAATTTGTATTAGCATTATTTATTTTTGTGTACTTATTCCAAGTTTTCCATCTGATTTACTGCATTTATGATTTTCCCCAGCAACAGGAAATACTTATTTAGATAATGTTTGCTACGAATAATAATTACTTTGGAACTGCAAACAATGAAAGGCCTAAAAGTCGTCAAAGGGAAATTAATTACAAGACGCATGTAGTTTAGATTCTAAATTGCTGACTGATTTGACGGAAATGATTGGTTCTCCCGAGAAGAAAGGGTGAACATTAACACATACGACTAGGCACCTACTTATTCTGAACCAGAAATAAAGAATCGCTTTGATTCCGTTTCCACTAAATAAAATTCACTCAGCTCAATAAAATTTAGGTATCCATGTGAAAGTTGAGGAGTCATGAAAAAAGTTGGAAGGATTTATTCAAGAGAAACTCGAGGTACCGGCGGCGGTAGGCTACCTATCTCGGATGAACTATTAGCTGGCTTTTCTGGAGCCCTGGCCGGCGGCCATAATCTATTTATCAAGAAGCTGCAATCATAACAGAAAGTCTTCAAGATATGCAATTTAAACGCGACTAGTACCAGTAATAAACCGGGCTAGATGCGATTTCAACAACATTATTTACGAGCGGTTTCCTTTACGCTCTTGACTGGATAAGAAGAACTGTTAGAAAATGTTCCCATAGATAAAACATCCTTAGAAACTTATGATTCGTTAATCAAGTATGTAATCGGACTTTTATTGAAAGAATAAGGCGGTCGCTTCATATTTTCTTATAGGAAAATGATTGATTAGTTTCTACAGCGCCATTGTGAAGCCCGATTCGTCTCGTAGTGTTCCCCATTGTGGAAATAATGTCTATTATTCAAAATCTTTTATGGTGCGTAACCAGGTGTTCCAGTTTTTTCATGTTAATGGTGATATTTTGATGGTGATCAGATATGTTCTTAAAGACACGCATTTTAACAAATATGTGCTTCAGAAGTTAGGTTTTTATTTCGACTGAATCAATACAATCAATCAACGAAAATGATTTAATTTTATTTCTGTCACCTTTCATCGAAAAGGAAACAATTTTTTTTGTAAGTACACCTGCAACAAATGCAATTCTCTGGATACCTGATTATTTATTGAGTTCTGCGATAATCTCAACTTTTGTTAAATTTTCTCCGCTTTGCCGAAGCTTGAACATTTTCAATAGATAAGCAACGTCTGATTGTTTCCAGTCAGCGCTTTTTTGGGACTTGGCGAGGTTTTGAACCGGGGAATACTTGACGGCATCTGGTGCTTTTGCTAGCTTTCTCCTTAATTCCAGCATGAGAATCCATTGTATATTAAATCGGCTCATAGCTTGTTTATAATATATTGAACGTGTTTCAACTTAAGGACGTAATGAGACTTAAGAGGGATCGTTTAAAACGTCTTACGAGGAAATTCAGTTCAGTTAACTTTTAAATCGACATGGTACTTATAGATTTGTTTTGGGAGTTTCTCGTAAGTCTAAATATATGAAGATCAAAAGCCAGACACGAGTTCGTCCGAAGTGTTTCATAAGATGATTTCGATTTGTAGGAAGTACTTTCTGGGTAATTATATTACTTCTTTTATCAGAATAAAAGGCGAAATCGTCTGTACGCACATTATGACACTTATACATATAATAAAAAAATATCATTTATAAATGGATTGAATACTATTTTACAATTGAATTGTAACTAAAACTTGTTCTCAACTTAGAAAATGTAGTAACTAGTAAGGACGATGGATGAACTGTGTGAAGAATGATATGGCTAGAAAGGAGATGACTGCTGAGATGACGAGTAATGGAGAAGTATGGAAAAAGACATGCTGCGCCGAGCACAAATAAACTGGGGTAAGGGCAGGAGAAAGATGATGATGTTCTCAACTTGTAATAAGGAACATTTCTGAACAGAGGAGAAAATCTCAGACTAAAAAAAAAAAAAAAAAATATCTATTTAAATCTTTATGACGCTGTGACACAGTGGTTTCATAGATCATGTCTTCGAACCCAGACAAGGACTTTACTTTGTGTAGTTGACTTCATCACCGCTGCTCTCAAAACGGTGAAGGATAACATCGCGAGGAAACCAGCATGCTTTAGAATAAAATAAAATGAAGACATGCGACTTCTATCCTGTGGCTTGCCTAGGGGCGAACAATACATCAAACCCATAAGGCAAGCAAGCTCTTCAGAAACCATTGAACATCATAGCTACTGGTAAGTTACTACTCTTCCTGTACTGGTAATAAGGGCTTGTATGGAAGAACCGCCACTTCTACCAACCCTCACTGGGCCCGCGTGATCGATTACGGCCTACTTCTTCCTATAGGAGACCGTTGTCCTAGCAATTCCTAGCAATGGGAACGTCACATTATTTATTGCTAAATTGTTATAAAAAAAAATTATAGCTGATATGAAAATGAAGACCTGGTTATCCAAAGTTGAGTGTTGTTTCAGTACCTAATGGGTAGATATCTACTTAGCTCCTTCGTGTCTGGAAGTTTTTAATATCTCATTAACGTTTGTTCTAATTGGCTGTAATAGTTTCTAATTGTTTTAATTATCGTCACGCTGCTTTAGGGCAACGGTATTTAATTGGGGGTTTTAGAAAATAATTGGAGCTACCTCGAAAGCGATAAAAAACGAGTCGCTTTTGTCCACATTATAGTTTAAAAACATTTAACATCACTCGTATAATCGTCGAAGGGATAGGCAGAGGTGTAAACCTAAAGCTAATTTTCGCTAATTATGTACGTCACATTTAGTAAGGCGTGAGCTTATTATGCCGAACGAGGCACATATCCAGACTTACCGGAATCTTAGCCCTATCCGGGAATCGAAGTCAAGACGCTCAGTAGTAGCGACGGGACAGTTGCGCCGCGAATGGTTATAAAGTAGGTAGGCAGAGGTACCTAAAAGTAAGTGTACACCGAACAATTTGTTACCATCTGTCGGATTATTAAAAAGTATGTAGGTAGAGGTACCTAAAAGTAAGAGTACACAGAACAATTTATTACCATCTGTGTGCATTAAATTACTGTTTTCTAGAAACCAAGTTTGAGTTGTTGGATCAATCTACCATTCGTGCAAATTGTGCTGATTGCTACGATCAAAATTCCGTAAATTCCTTTTCCATACCATATTATTGTATTCAGACAAAGGATTAACAGATTTCACTCTATACATCACGTACGATTGGTTTGTGAAAAAGATAATTTAAAAAATAATGAGAAAATGAAGACCTCGTATTGTTAGCTTATCTCCGTTTCTTGGGTTTTTGAGGTCCGTAGCGAAATAAAATTAAAAACCCTTATAATCTTAACTTCGAAAGAAGCTCTAGAAGAATAAAATAAAATTATAACCTACAGGAATTAAGTTTTAAACTGTTTAAACTAGCGATTTAATAATTCCAAGAAATAGGAAATCTCTAGAATATTTCAATGACTCCCCAAAAAATAAATTGCCAACACAAATCAGGAACGAAGGGATTAAAATTTTCGGAATTATTGACGACACTATAATTCAAAAATACCTAGTACCTAATATCTGTTGGAGTTAAATATTGCGGTCCTTTCACCTTGTAGTGATTAATTCAAGGGCTTTGGTAGTCGGTTCCCTCTTTTGCTTAGCTTATCCGTCAAGGTAGTACAAGAGCTTATGGTAATATCCTTCACGACCGTGGATTGTCTATTAGGAGTTTATGGCGATGATCCTTCATCCGACCGTTCTGCGCCATTTATTGTCAGGCTGAAATGACCTTTAAAGGCTTTGCAGGTTCACTCAAAGGTAAGCTAAGAGCTTTGAGTGCACACAACAGCGTGTGGACTTGTCTTGACAGATGGCACGCATGGATCAGTCATCCAGTGACTGACAGTTGTCTAATCTAAGGGAGTTTAAGGACTTAAGGATCATTAACATTAGCAAAGATTTTAGGGTGGGCAACATGAAGTACCAAACTACCAGTCAATGATGACATTTCTGACATTTAAATTAATAAAAAAACCGCCAAACGTTTTGGCACTCGTTCTTGTAAGCAATAAATTAAAATAGATTTTTTGATACAAATCTATAAGGCGCGGTGAAGGCTCTTTTTATGTTAGGTACTTTCCTTATTATTACTACCTTGCTTCTTACGACACCCACGAGAAAAGACGTCGTATCGAAAATAGAATTTTAGATTTCAAATATTGTAACAGCTAATGTTCATTTTCACGACTGTTTCGGGATTTACAAGCAACAAATATTTGGTAAGAACCTAATAAATATTCATTCTGTTTTATAATAGAGTACAGAAAAGCTGACAAAATATTCGAATAATTCAGAGATGGTCTAACTTTTAATATCCTGTTTAAAAAGCAACTGTACAGGTTTCAACAGCAATGTAGCAATGAACAGTCGGGGTGATGGTTCACATCGGTAAGCGAGCTTCAGGTGCAGGTGTGAGACATTGTACCAGAATATTCCCACGGTGTCTGCTACTGCCCTCGTCTGCCCCGGCGGACAGTCTGGGCACGTAAGCGTATTACTACATTGTTGAATATGTTGTCGGTGTTGCCACCCAGCGCTCGCGATCCACCAAACAATGTTACCACACAACAGAAATAACAAAGGGGACACGTCTTACGGCGCGCCATCTGAAGCTACTGGATCTCTATCGCAACAAAGTTTGTTTTATCAACATTTTACACAATTTTGAAACAATTTATTATAAGGACAAAAGAATTTTACAACTCGTTATAATGTTAGCGATTTCATTACTAGGGTGCGCAATGTGCGCATTGCTAATTGTAATAAAATATCATATTAGCAAAATATCAAGAAGTTGCAAAAAAATGGTACCTTTTTTAAAAAGTAAATCACACATTGTAAGTTAAAAAACAAACAGACTTTACCAACCTTAATGACACCGTTGTTCAAACACCTCAAGAATTAAAATTTTAAATATTCCTTATGCATCCTTCATAAAATTGGCTAACTAGGAAGTTTTAAAAGTTGGGCTCGGAAAAGAGAAAATTTTGGTTTAATAAAGGAAAAGTAGTACCGAGATGGAACTTTTAATAACTTAAGTGTAGCGATGATAAAAGCTAAGATATATAAAAACTACACGCGAGAGGCGCTAGCCGTCTGGCTCCTATCGATTATGCCTAGGATGAGGTCTCTAAATATGCAAGTGTTGATTGCGATATCGTAGTATGAAATATTGGCAAAAGTAACGTGATAGCGGATAGGTCAACTTTAGATCGATTGGAACTCGAATCACGACAGCGACGTATGACTCGACGTATTTCAGTATTGCCAGTCACAACTGCTGAATGGAATCAACCTGATAATTTGATGCTTTAAAAAGCGGGCGGTTTGTGTCGGTCGCACGGTCGTCGGATAAGTTGGCTGTATTGGATTACCGAAAATTATGGAAATAGACACAAAATTCGTTGCGGCCAAACTTTAGCCATGTGAGTGCTTTTCGGTGCAATTTTATAAATTTTACGTCAAAACTTTAACCTTAACTGTCTACCTCCAAATAAAATCGCCGTTCGAAAAGAAAACTTTAAAACTAAAGGGCGTAAATAGACCCTTAACATAAACTAAAGGCGCTTGTTCTCCCCGTTTTTGCGATATTTTTTTTTGTTCTAGACCTTGTCTGGGAACCTTCTAGTTACGGAGATATTGGGGGTCAAAGTTCCAACTTTTTCACAGGTTTTTTTTTTAAATACATGTTTTTAATGTAAGATTTTTACAGTACACACCTCCACGACCCCATACTATTTAATCCATCCATCAGCACAATGCTTTGAGTGCTTTCCATTGAGTTCTACCGTGAAACGTGATTTTTCACCCCAAAAAAACAGTTGATACCCAGCAATAATTGTTGCGTAAAGTTACTTAGTTTGATGTACAGAATGCTTGGTTGACGGATATGTGAAGGGTCTGTTTACACCCTGTATAACCTAAAACTACAAAGTTTGTTCCGGACTCGGCTGTCACAAATTGCACAACCATTATGATCCCACTTATCGCTGGCCTGCGCTACCTCCGTCCTTTCTGAATTGTCTTTATCGTCCCGACACTCTACAGCTTACCAGCCGGGACGTAAATGCCAATCGACCTTCATACATAAATTTTGGCGTTTCTCCTAACACTCAGTTTCAATCTGCATACCAGGATTTGACGGCGGCGTTGCGTTATTGATGACCGAGCTGGATGGCAGGCTGGGATAGAACACCATGCATTTTTTAATAGCAATTTGTAATCCATTTAGCTGTATCTGCAATCCGGCTAGCAGTGTCCAAAGTGCGCTGTTGCCCGCTCACTTATTCAGGGGTAAGACTGCCTGAATTAGGTTTTATCATTAACTAATCTCTATTGGTTTGGATCCTCCGTAAATAATTGTGACTGGTTTTATTTACGGTTTTGTGTATACTCCACAACTCAAATTCTCATAATCTTATTAGGTACTTAAAAGAAGAATTTATATGCAATCGTAAACATTAAGTAAGTGAATGCCGGCAGCGTCTGCCTTTATGGCAGACCAGGAGTAGGAAGCGATCTGCACTTCAATATAAAATAAATAATATTGCGAGCAATTTATATGAACGTTAGGCACCAAAAGGCAACGCTTTTAATATCATAATATCTAGTAAACCAACATTTTCACGATTTTTTAATGAAACCCAAACCATTTTTCAAAGAGAAACAAAATAAGAAAGTCAAACATTTTTGAATCTCTGTATGTTTCAATATTTTGATAGCAGTTATTAGTGATGCAATGCTTATGCTATTTTTTTGCTAACAAATCCTAACCGTACGTTACGACGATTTGTTTGCGTAAAGTACTTTAACCAATTACGTACGTATGGTTCGCAATTGGTCAAAGGCAATCGAACATGTCAGCCAACATCAACGAGTAGCTAGATATATTAGATATAGCGCAGGTATTTTTTTATTAAAAGGGGAAGAGAAGCTATACCCTGTACAGATTATTGCATCTGCGATAACTTCGCGCTTGTCGGAAAGTTGTAAGTTCAACACTTAACTATCGCTACCCTTCTATCAGAAAGGTGTCTTGTTACGCGGCTTAAAAAGGATTTACAAGTTTCAAACATTTTCAACTCATTATCGTGGCAATATTTTCCGAGCTTGGATCGCAATATTATGATAATCAAGTGGTTGAAAGAAAAAATTATGCAAGCGTATAAAGTTGCTGAATAGACTGTATCTAAAGTCAATAATAAGGTTACCACGTATAAAATTACAAAAGTTCTAAAATTGTTAGCGATTCGACAAAAATATAAACATCAACCTTGAATTTTGGACGCGCGAATCTGTCGAAAAATATTGATTAGTTTCTTTCGTGTCGAATCATAGAGGGGTATTAAAGGACCCCTGCTATCAGTCACCCCTACAGTCGCACCCCACGGCCGTGGGGGACCATGGCGTACGCACATGAAGGGGTGATCAATGAACGTTTTATACGCACTACGCTACGATTCATAAAACTATCTGCGTTCAATTTTGGTGAAATAAAAGACATTGTCTTCTTGATGTTTCCTTTGTGCGATTAGATTGCGTTATTGTATCAAACGTGGAAGGTATATTTATTTTTGGGAATGATTTTCCTTTGTGGTTCATCTTTTTATAGCTTCGTAGATTCTGTCCTTGTCATGATAGCATCTTCTTTGATATTAAATAAGACATATTGGAAATCCTTAAATGCAGTTCTTTCAACCTCTAACGGTTTCAGACTTCATACTAAACCATCATAATGGATCAGTCTATACTCAGAGGAATAATTGATCCTCCACCTTATTGAAGTCAGTTCAAAATAGCTAAATTGAAAAACTTTTCGTTTTAAAGATTGCTTAAATAAGTTGTAAGTAAGTCGGGCTGAATCGGTATTTAAGATTTTCCGTACCGATACGAGCTCAAACGCTAATCAAATTATTCAAATGTTCTTAAAAAGTTTATGAGCTCTCAAATCTATGGAACTGTTTAAAAACAGCAAGAGCCCAAGCTGAGGGTGAAATTAAACAAAGGCAGCGAATAAATACAGGTCGTTGTTTGGAGTTTGAATTTTTCTTGTTGTCAGAGGAAGTAGGTCCCTAAGCTAAAGATCTGGATATAATGATGCCCTCGGCCGCTACTCGTATCAACTCACTGGAAAGAAACTTGTGTAAATCGCATAGTGTAGCTACCTTAATGGAGGGACACCAAACTTTGTTCCGAGACGCCGCTTACGCGTTGGAGTTTCGTGAATAACGCAAGATATAGACGGCAGAAACGGCTAGTTGTCTCAGATTTTTGGGGAATAAAGCTATTTACATTTACCAGCCAGTTTAACTCCCTAAGGTTTAGTAGTATCTACATATTTGCTATTCTCGGGAGAGGGATCCCCTAGCGTCGGGTTCTGATGAAATATGCATTCGACTAATCGAATGTGATATTACGAAGACGATATACTTATATGATATGTTCGTTTATCTTGATATCTGAAATGCTGGAGGACGTTTTGGAAAGGGCACTGTACACTGTACATAAATAGTTTATCTGTAGGTATACCATGGGTTGTAAATGTTGTAATTAAGGACTTTAATTACGGGTAGGGGTAGAAGTTAGGGCTAAGCACCTACTAATCGTAAGACACTGAATAACGTTAAAGTCTATTAGGTTACAACCATTCATTTCTTCAAATAAATTCGGCTTGAATTGTCATATTCAACACTGTATCTAAAAAAAAACTTACCTAAATTCATGTCTAGAAGTAAATATATAAGTCAAAGAACGCCAGGTTAATGCTGGATTGAAAAAAAATCACATCAGCACCAAAGAGTTTCAAATTATATTGCTGTCTTGGAGCAAATCTTTCTCTAACTTTGAAGTTAGATATTTCGTTGCGATATGACAAAATCACTTAGCCTTCTCGCTCACTTATAAAAGATGATGCGAGATAATCTCATGTTGACAATGTTGTGTCTACCACAACCAATTTGAGTGTCTTTTTTTTCTTGAAAACAAACAATTCTGTAAGTCTTATTTAAAAAAAAATCTACAAGGTTTTATTTGGCTTCATATCCTACTGATACTGATAATAACAATTAATAATATTTATTTGTTCAAAACTTAAACCTATTTATTTACAATTATTGTACCTTAAATTAGACTATAACTTAGTGGCAAGATACAAGACAAGTTCAACTGGGCTTAAACTAGGAGGACTCCTGTGCTATAAGCACCAGTGATGGATCTTTGTTACATAATCATGCAAAAACGGCTGAACTTTTTTTGAAGATATTTGGCACACCGGTAGCTTATACTTGAATTAACATTATAGTTTTTTATGTCGGTAAATGACATTTCCACGCGGAAGAAGGGGCAGGGAGAAGGTAGTTCTTACAAAAGACGCAGAAATAAATAATTTCTCGTGTTTAGCCTTTGCCAGCACACTGTCAGATCGCCAGTAATGCACTGTACTGACAGAAGCACTCAGCTTTTCGGTCTCATCCAAAAATGTTTGTATTGACCGCTGTCTCCTTTGTTGAAAACGTTTCAAATAAAGGATAAAGTTTTGCTGAAGAACGCTTGACCGCTCGCCATTATCGACCTTCTAGGTGCACTGAGTGCTTCTTGAAGTGCATCAGGATTCCAGCACTTTGCACCCTTAGTGCACGTTGGATCGTATCTATAGATTCCTTTCTGGTAGGTACCTAAAAGATTTTAAAGGTGTTCTCACACTTCTGACGTCCATTTTAACAATAACGAGTCATCAGATTTATTGAAAGTTTATGTTATTATGTATTTGTATAATAAAGTGTATTATCAATTCGAAACAATTTCGTTGTTGTCAACAATGTCGTATCAGATTAAACAGGGCGTAAAATGTAAATTGAATTCCATGTAGCTAATCATTGTTTGATAGACAGACGTGCATACATTCGTGCATGCCATGTCGTCCTACCCTCCTCGCAGGTATCATATATCCATAACTTAATTAACACGTTTAACTTCTTAAATAAACTGAACGGTAAAATGGATTCCCGCAACGCCCTGTTGGGAATTTGGAACAACGGGAAGCCATCTTTACTGTCCAAAGAAAATATGTTATTGGCTACAACATTATGTATGCAAAAGAATAGGAAGGTAAATTACATATTGTTGGAACATCGGCAGACGAAGTCACGAGCTTGTGACGTTCAATAAGGCTCGTTTGTATTTCAAGTTGAGTTCGTTTTACAAGTGAGTTCACTCGGTGCCACTGAATTTCACAAATGTTTAGCTGAACATCTTATAATGGCATTTACTACTAATGTTTCTTGATATACCCCCTCACGGTGACGCACAATGTTTAGGTATTACGTGAAAACATCTTTGACTAACCTCTCTGTAAACGGAGTGTTTGGACAATTGGACAAGGGTAACAAATTAACCCTGTCTCCTTTGAAGTGAATGTAGGTCTATAGCAGTACACTTTTACAGCGGACTGTACAAGTCTCGGGCTTAATTCTAGGCACAGTTTGGTGATCCGCGGCTTAACCAACTGTCGCAAACTATTCTCATTTATTAACGATTTTCATTTTCGTACAAATCGAGAGGTTCTCGTCGCACTCGTTGGGGCCATGTTTATTACTTTCATTATGTTTGTCGTACCGTTACGTTTGTTGCAGAACCGCTCGGCTTATTAACGTTCAAAAGTTTTGCTTCTAATATTTTCTTGCGGTGCGGGGTGGGAGGCATACTAACACTGTTACCGAGGAAAAGAAAAAAAGTACTTTAACATTAAACCGCATGCTTCTGAAGTTTTGCTCTCAGGTAGATACATAGCTAAATAGGGGTAAAGGGGGAACGGAATAGCCTTAATTATGAAATGGATGAACCTGCTCCGCTTTGCGAAGAAAGGTAAATAGTTTGTTCGCGGTTAAAGAGCATTTAAATGCTCGTGCTTCACATTTTCCTGTTCTACAAATGCCTCGCAGGTGTTACTTGATTTAGTGTTCATAGTTTGAAATTAATACAGTTTTTAACGATACTGAGGAATGTGGGTAATACGGATTAACTAATCTAATAAATAAGTTTCAACATAAGTTAAAACATACATTGTAAATGCGATATTTAAAACAAAATTGAGTTAAGTAAGAAAGTATTGAATAAAATAGATAAAAATAATGTGTCCTAAAAGTATCTTCTGTCTTTCTTTCATCTGTGCATACTAAACTTATATGTAAGCATACAAGCTCCATATCTAAAACATGCTAGCAAATTGACTCGATACATGTTAATATAACTGCACCATTAAACGTGGTAATTTCAAATTTTCAGTCCACTATGTTTCAAAGAGTTTCTGCACTAACATAAATCTTAAACAAGAGGGTATCGTAAGAAGTTCTCGGTGTATCTACGCCTCCACAGACATGTAATAATGTGGGTCCGATTTCCCATTTGTAAAGAAAAAGGAGAATAAAACAACCGTTTCGTATCCCGTGCCGTGCTAATGTGGGTCACGAGAAGTCGCGGTCGGACGACTGCGTACGGGTTCGTACGAGTTCGCACGACTACGCGACGGTCCCTGCCCCGTACAGAGTTCGCTTTCGATATTAGCCTAACTAGGCTATAGTCGTTTAACAGAATACCTTCTAACAAAATTTCTCTTCTAATTAGTGAGAGAATATTATAGGACATTATTAGCGATAAATCCACGCACCGTAGATAGAACCATCTTGGGCTTTTTATTGAAAATTAAATGTTCCTACGCTCCAGTCGATTAACTTGATATTCCTCCTAAAAACCTTCCCAAAAGAAATTCTATGCAACATAAAAATAATTACGTTTGGTGGATCTCAGGTACCTGCACACTAGCGGACCGGACGATACATACATCCGGCTGCTTCTTTAGCTTTTGCATTTACGATGGTGCACAATTAAGGGTTATTTGTTTTTAATTGGTTTGTGTGTTCGGCGGATAATTGTACTGTAAATTGCTTTTCAGTTTTAGTAGATACCTAGTACTCGTTAGCTTCACCTTCATAGGAAGTGCGATACTCCGGTGTAGTTTCTATTTCCAACGTTCAAATTGAGTCAGCAGAGAGCTGGCACTGTATTACCGTCACATACATGTACTTCAATAATGTCTTAAGCCACAAGTAATCTCAAGGGTAACATACAGACGCGCAATGCAATAGACGCATTAACTTATCTTATAGTTAGGTTAGCTCTGAGTTGACTTATCGAGATTGTCTAGCTAAATAATGTCGCTCAATGGAGTCGTATTAGAGCTAAGATACAGAGCTTAGTATAGACATCATTTGTCTAACAAATTAACAGAGTAGCATGGCCTTTCAGCTTTGCAGGTTAAATCGTCAGTGGTCGTCGGTGTCCCTCCTCCAGTGGTATTAAGTTGAATGCTGAGATTCTTCGCCAGAGATCTATTCATTTGGTCTATAACAGAGTGGATTTAGAGCTCTTTGTTAGATATCGGACCGGAGGTCTTCGTCCGTCTTGACAAATTCCTTCCAGCGATTTTATTAATGGCTTATAGGATTAAATATACATCCTATTTTAACATAACGGAGGTATTGCGATGAGCTTCTCTTGGTTTATATTTCGAACCGCTAAATACGATAACAGAGTCGTTTGTCTGGGAATTCAATTAGTAGGTAATTTTAAACAAGTTGACGGGTTTTAACGCGATTTCTGCGAATTATGAGGAGGGTTTACGTGTACAATAATTATTACCATCTTAGATAAGTTGCTCTTTAATCAGAAAGTAGAGAGTTTTTTCATTTTATTGAACCGAATTGCCAGGTTAAGTGACACTACCTCTTTAGGTAATTAAAGTCAAGAAGAAGTGACGAGGATATTAATTAACATCTCAATGTATGAAACATAATTTCCACAACATAATTTCGCGGAGGTTATTTATTCAGGAGATTAGATCTCACATTACATGATTTAATTACCTACTTCCAGTTAAAAGCAAATTATGGTTTTTAATAATTAATTAACAACAATATATCATCATAATTATAGAAGCCATGTTTGTGTAGCAAGATTGGAAGTTTCAGGACTTCAGGCAGTCGTGTGTTTCGTGCGACTCGTTAAATTGAAGCAAACCAGTTATTACGGGCGTCGGGGACCCGCAACCACTGCTTATGCACTAACATACTCTACTACGACTTTAATTGCTGAACGTGACTTTAAAGTTTAAACGTGCTCCTTATTGCAGACCAGTTTTATGAATGCTGTCAGGGGTTTTTGACAAGAATACTGCTGCATCTTCAACTGATCCAACCCTTTCCGATTATTAGCTTCGACACCTGGGCTGCCGTTTTCAGAGACCGTTACAAAACCTTTGAAAAGACTCGTCATTCGCGAATTTAACAAAGGGGCATCAAATAATCTCTATACTGGTTTTAGCTTCCACTCAAAAAGGCCGAATAAAGGACTGTGTTCAAAAAAGAGCGACTTCAATTATTGTAGGGTCATTTAAACACGTTTCGGGAATCCTTTTTGAGAACCTACCCTAATTACATATTTAATATTCAGGTGGGGAGAGGTAAATAACAAAGGTATATAAGTACATACTTACATACAAATCGGTATTCCGTTTAAAAATTATGAAAAGATAAGTAACAGCTGTCCGCCACAAGCAGTTTTTGTGTAGCGAATTTCTAATCTTCAATAAAAAACAGATTTAGGTTGCTTTTGGGCGTTAGCCGCATCGTCTTTGGTAAATAATGAGCGGAGAATGTTGAAATTTACAAATTAAAGTCGTTACAATTATGATAAAAAATGTTAAATATTAAAAGATTTGGTTTGGTAAACAGGGCAGACAAAGCGCCGGGACTAAATACTTGTAAAGCCGTTAAAAGGTCAAAGAATAACAGCGTATAAACGCACAAACACATGTCATGTTTAAATCGTCTGAGGACGGAATCAAACCCGCGGCCGCACCGCAACCGCAAGGCACTTGAGCAACTCGATCCAAGCGCAAGCGCACTGCGCACGCAACTCCCCTATTTCTGTTCTACTATGCCTTGACATCTGCGTATGGAGTTATAGATTATGGACCATTGAACCAGCACTCGAGACACATCAATACTTTATTATATTTATTTAAAGATCAAATGCCGTGGCTCTTCATTAATCTATTTCGTATAAATTCCTTTCAATCTAGTAACGAGTACTCTCTCCGGTACAGATAGACAGAAAAATATATTCGGGAAAGTTTATTCTTTTTTTATTTTTGAATGAATGAGAAAATTGAACGTACATGTCAAAAACATTACATTACCTAAAACTTATACTTACTCTCAATGATATATAAACTACTTACTCTATATTTTTTATATTAAGAAACTGACATATAAGTACCAACCTACGTTAAACACACGGTAGACACACGGAGATGATAAAACACTTTAACATTTGATTCCTATATCTAGTTTATCCTGAACCAATAAACAGTATAATAAGTTCGTTTGAAGTTTTGTAGACATTTCAAGTTCGCAAATAAATAGCTTCACAGCCTAAATATGTTTGAACGATGAAAATGTCTCGTCATTTGACAAGTTTATATTTGAATAAGTAATCGATGTTTTAGAAGACGAGCAAAGTGGGAGACGGATTTGCGTACAACGGGGTCCGTTTCTACTTTACTTAGGTAGAACACAAAAGTAAAATTATTGTAAATTTTGATGCTATCCTGGATGGATTCCCATGATTTGACATCTGGTTAAAAAGTATGTCTTGGGGAAAGTCGTATAGGGCTTAGTAAAAGAGTCCCGTTAGCATCATTTCGGTACACAACCCTAACTAAACAGATGTCTACAAAATATACTTTGAAATACCGACAGTAGACTGGTTGGCATATCAAAGCATTATATTAACCCTTGAAGTTGTAATCGAGGGTCGTATTAGTGAGCCCCTAACGGCATTATTAGGTAATATATATCAATGTTGAGGAATCACTTTAGAGGAATCCCTCTTTGTAATGATAGACGTCTGTTGGCGCCTCAGCATTAATTAGTGATGGTATTATGAGTTGAACTGTATGTAGAGGCGACCTCAGGGGTGAGGTCTAATAGGCATTGATTATCTCCAGGCAGGCGTTCAGCTTAGATTGCCTACACTCGTAGGCCCGTATCCACTTATGATTTACAATTTCAAGTTGAAGGCTTTGAAAATAGACTATACGGCGATGATGAATAGATATTATTTAATATTTTTTTAAATATTTACGACTAGTAAACTTTAGATGAGAATATAACATTACATATACCTTTAAAATAAACATAAAAAAATAAAAAAAAAACCTTTCAAAGTCAATACACAAATATAAAACATCACTGATTTTTCATTCGAAAAGTTTATTAAAACTTGAGGGCATTGAATATACACAGCTCTATAATTCAATAAAGTTGAAAAAAAACTTTCAGTTGTGGCTATTAAAACTTTTTTAATTGAGACCTTCATGATGCAGGGCGCAACGCCCGGAGATTAAAAAAAATCATGTTATATGAATGTCGAAAATAAATATGAATAAATTTTCGAACATAAGTCAAATAATGTGTTGAACTGTACCTACTAACATACTAATCGTCAATGAATGTTGCTAACAGCTTTCGGAGATTATTTATAACAGCCGTATTTATCACAGGCTTCGATTGTACATTTTCCACAATCCAATTTCATGAACACACAAAACAATTGTTTGCAGGAAGGAATATTACAAACGTAATTTAATAACTTGTAATTTAGTGTTTTATTCTGTGTAAGGACTGTAAGGTTCGATATTAATTGAATCTCCTCGACAATATAAATGAAAGCGTTTATTCTCCTAGCCAGCAGACATGTCGGGGTCGAAATTGTTTAAAACAATCGCATTTGCTTTATTGATGAAAATGGTATAACTGGAATGGGGTCCATTACAGCAGTATACACAAGCCTGCTTTTAGATATTTTTTTTAAATAAATATGTAACATTTATGGATAATGGACTTTAAAAATACAATTATAAATAAAAATGTATTTCCGAAGAGAACATTACATTAAATATTTTTAGAGAAAATGGAAATATCTAAAATAAACATTACGCTCCCTGTAAAATGATCAAAAATCGGCTTTCGTGTTTTCAAGCCCGAGAAGCCGATATATTAAATTCGTTAGGTAACGTATCTTATTTGTTAGAATTGTATTTTAAGCGAATTGTCAGAAAGCAGTGGCGGCTCACAAACAAGGCAGTGGTTAGTGAAAAGGTCTCTGGCGGGTGCGTAATCTTTTCTCCATGTACCAAATCCTACCCTATTACCCTTAACAGTATTCTTATTAGGGGGAGCTTCGCTCAACCGCTTGCCCGTCGCGGTCTGCCTCCCCCCCCCACCACACCGACACACACGCATAATAAGAACTTTATTCTATTTAAAATCTCGCTTTGAATATCAATGGCCGGCCGAATAATTCCGCAGCTCGTCGTAAGTTTCCTATATGTCTATGAACGAGGTTACGCCATCGTCCTTTATCATCCCAATTTTGTCACAAACACACGTGTGTAAGTTACAATAGTCAATGGTATCTCTATGGTAGTGTACCGATACATATTCAGTTATGTAGCCTTAGGTACTATATTGCGGTCGAGGACGAACTCCTTTTTCATGGCTATAATAATGTCTTAAGTTTCCTATATGCCTATGAGCAAGATAACGCCATCGTTCCTTATCATCACTGTTTTGTCAAAAACACGTCTTAGTTACAATGGTCAATGTTACCTCAAAGTAGTAGGAATAATATGAAAAACAAACAGTACAACAAACATAGTATTCCTGTTATGTAGCCTAAGGTACCTATATTGCGGTCGGGGACGAACTCCTTTTTAATGGCTATAACTCTTTACGACAAAAGAAAAATATTACATCCTAAAGCTTACACGTGTATGTCACCCTTTATAATATGATCCCATACTAGAATGGGTGTGAAAGGAATCCTATTGCTCTCGTTCAATCCACCATTCTATTGAATTATCGTTTGTTGTCCCCTAAAGTTGGTGCAAAATGTTTTCTCAAACCAGATTAATATGTAGCTCCGGGTATTACAAAAACGTAGAAGGTAGTATTGCGACGCATTATTTCGCCGGTTCTCTAATAATAGTAAGATGTATTCGTATAATAATACGACGCAATTTGCGCTGTGATTCCGAACCCTCGGGGCAGCTGTGCTGTACAGATTGTTGCTTTTGACGCCATTGAGGCAAACTGGATATCTTTCTTGGGGTGTTCACAAAAGAAATAGCTACCCATACAAAGTATTCTACGTCGCAATGCCGCACTTTGAATAGTAAAAAATGTTAAAAGACGTTATCTAATTGACGTCAGCCTGTGTTGAAACGGGGTATTACAAATATCCAGTGTTGTTCTTTTATAGCACTTCACAAAAGAGTTTTTGAATGTATTTCCTCACATAGATGTTTACATAAAAATTCTTTTAGTGTCCAAGTTACAATTGTTTTCAAAAGCCGTTCTGTTTAAACCTAACGTAAAGTCTAATAAGTTCAGTTCAAGCGCATGACGTCAACTGTGACAAGTGTGGCAACTGGCTAATACAGTTGCTGGTCACGAGTGACAATTTAGTTAAACTTACCAACATTAAGATATCTTCTAGCTCTAATTGTAAAAAAGGGCTAAGCAGAATTCCTTGAAATTGTTTCATAAGAATATTCAAGTTTTTTTTTCCAAACAATTAGAAATAGAAATGTTTTTAGAAAACACCAAGTTTGATAATCTCTAAAGGGTGTAACAAGACCCTTAACGAACGGAAAGGTTTTCCGTCTTTGCGATCATTTGTATATTCTAGACCATACCTGGGAACCTTCTAGTTATGGAGATATTGGGAGTCAAATTTTCAACTTTATCTTAGTTTATTTTTAAATACAATATGTTTTTAATGTAAGATTTTTACTTTAAACACCTCCACGGCCCCTATACTATTCAATCCATCCATGAAGGGTCCGTTTACACCCTGTACATTACTGAAAATTTATGTGAAACACATTTGTCAGATTTAGAGAACTATGGAACTATGACTATGCAAAAGTGCCTGTCACGGGTCTATTTGAAATAAATGCTATGAGAATTTGAGTTGAGCTAGGCTGATAGTTCCAATAAGCCGACAGAAAGGACGAAAACAAAAATACCACGGTCAACGTTGTTTGACTACAAAATTACCTTATTGATTATTGTTGAAACTAATTTCAAGTCAGTTGGTGTAGATAAGGGACCTACTTATTTGTTTTTTTTTTCATTAACTATTTCCTAAGTGTTTAATTAAGTACATATTTGCAGTAAGTACCTACAGAAAATTACAGCGGGTGCAATTTTGTTTTCTTGATTTTGATGTTCAGTAAAACTCAGAAGTAGCGTCTTCTTGTAGGTACATTGAATTCAGACACTAAATTGAATTGACATTTTAAAATATTTAGTATTCGAGGGCAATATAATACGGCTACGTGACTGCTAGGCGTCCTAAGCCCTAACACAGTGAAATCTATTTTCGAAATGAGCAGTCCAGTCACAAGTAATTCGATAATATCGAAGGACTCCATAATGTTGCTACAATATCATTAGGCCATGACTATGTGTTTTTCCATTGAACCCGTATCCAGAGGGACTACAGAGAAATCAATTTGTGCCGCGTCGTCGTCATGTAAAATAAAGGGATATAAAGAGAAGCTCCTACAAATGTGTTTCGGAGATAAATAATAACGATAAAGTCCCTCGATTTGACCCACGGAGAAGATTCTTTATATAACGCCTTATCTCATTGTACTCGAGCCGCACACAAAAAAGACCATTGCTAGCCTTTGTTATTCGTGGAATCGAACTTGTACGATGAGTCCCGATGATGGGTACCTACATAAATAACAATCTCATTTAATCCTGTAATACCTTTTGCCTACCCAAAGCACTCAATATTAGGTACCTGCCGTGCGCAACCCCATAGTATGAATTCCATTTGTATGGAAGAGAAGAATATTTACACAAATATAAGTAATCACGATAAAGATGTTAGCCGAGTGCGCTTAGACAAAAAATACTCAAAAGGTAGTATGAGGTGTATTGTGGCGTAATAGTGTGACCTGTGTGCATTCATTATGCCAATTTGGTCTGTTTATTTGTACATTATTTTTGATGAAATGCATATTTAAAGGTTTTAAGATTTTTTCTTTAAATGTTTTAAATTTATTTCTAAAATACAGAATCTTAAGACTACGATTCCGTTTGTCATTAGTACCTGATATTTTTTCACAGATAACTGGGTATAATAAGTTTTTTTTTGCTGAAAACTCATTAAAATATGCATTTTATCGAAAACAATAAACAAATAAACTCGCACAAATGGTTACTAATATTATAAATGAAAAAACAATCAACAAACAAACAAACAATCAAACTATCAGGAAACATGACAAATATCCCGTTTCTAGTGTTAATGATAATGTTAGTGACCTTGAAATGAAAACCTTGTGAAAATGGATGGATGGATGGACGTTTGTTACTCTTTCACGCAAAAACTACTGAACGGATTTGGATGAAATTTAGCACACAGATAGTTATAATATAACGTGGACCCATGTGTTAACATAGGATACTTTTTTATCCCGGTAGTATGATCTAGTGGGATAATTATCAAACTCCACGCGGGCGAAGCCGCGGGCATAAGCTAGTTATACATACGTAAAAGAATAAAAAAATAACGAAAAGAATAATATATTTTACTTTCTTCTTCACACCTCTAAGAACTCAATAAAAAAGCTGCCATGAAAATCCTATATAAATATTTTTGTCTAATTGCACATGACTATCTATGTAGGAACATAGAAAATTGATTCAGCCCGTGACAATATTGAAGACTATGTCATAAACATTGGCGCACAAGGCATGACAGTGTTATTATTTAGTCAGTACACTGTTGGTACCAATTCAATAATAAGTGACGTCGATAAATGACGGCCACGTTCAATAATACAATAGTCGAAAATATAGAGTTTCTGTTCATGTAAGCGATTTTGATGGAAGCTCCTTTGTGGTATCGGCTTGTGACGTTGCCTTCCCAGCAGTACCAAAAGGGAGTTATGTGGATTCACTTTGAAAATATTTCTACTTACTGAATTGAAACGTGCAAACGTTTCTGTAGCTGGAACCGTGTCCACTTTGCCCGCGCTCGATCTCCTGGGATAAGGCGGCACTCACGAGAACGTGGATTGTTCCATTCTTACAATTTTACTTTACTTTGAACGTTTAAAGTATTCCGCATAATACACCCAAGACGTGAGCATATATTTCGTAGTTTTATCCATTTCCCTTATCGTTTATCAAAGGCGGGCTGCCTGACAAATTACATTTTTGTTCGGGTGTCCCGGAATCTGAGTATAAAAGGCTCGTAAATCTTGAAATGCATTTTTCATGCTTAGTCAAGCTCGTAAAACGATGACCTAAGTACAGACTTCGGTGTCTATAACTTTCATTATTTTATTGGTACGAGTACGAGGTATCTACGTTTTACGGCTCCATTTTAATTTTGTTCTCAAAAATCTGAAATGAATAATGAATTTTAATCGTAAATTTGTGATAATGGCAGCTTTTCTATCCTTTTAGAGAGTTCAAGTTTAAACTATCTTTTTATTATTCCTCTGGCGTCGGAAGGCAATATAAGGAATACGGAATATTTAATTAGTAAAGTTTACGATATAAGTATGCATCGTAACGCTTTGCCCGTATAATGTACCGCACTCGGGCCCCACCAGAGACAAAGCTCCAACCGAATTATACGTGTTTTATGTGCTCGTTTATTATTAAGCAAAAATTGTGTGGCATCGATCTGAGATCAGGCACAAACGGTACTTTTTTTTTGTTAAATTAATAAAAATGTTCTAGTCTTCACACATTCGCACTGTTTTTTGGTCTGAGTTATTTCCGTAAACATAATCGTTTCCAAAGAACTATAATAACCACGGATTTCACACATAAGTGCATATTTGCCACGCTGAGACAGGGGCTCACAGTTTATATATTATCTTGAAAGTGGAACGAAATTCAAAGCAAATGCGAATAGAAGTTGAACGAGGTTCTGGCACTGTCGGTGTCGTTGTATCCTTTGTTGGCGCGTCTGATAGTACGAGGAGTAATGGTCTGTTCAGCTGTCCCTCACATAAGCTCCTAGATTTTTCGGGCGGTTCACGTATGTAGGTATTCACTCACAGTACTCGCTCAAATGAATTCCAATAAATTAATTTGCGTTTATTTTGCTTTTATCAACGTTAGAATCCTTTGACAAATCACATTTACGTTTTCATTTGTGATTATTACCCCATGCAGTGCACGGTTGACGGCTAGCGACTGTTTAATTAAGCCAACTCACGTCAAACACCAAATAAAGCGAAATTAGTTTGTTCACCAATGGTCAATAAAATAAATCTACGTGTATAATTACGTATCCTGTTCCCGTTATCCATAAAAGTGACGACAATGGTCGACAGTGGTCGTGGCTCGGCAGCGATTTCCCGACTTTATGGGCGATGGCACTGAGTTAGTACGTGACAGTGGGACGTAGGACGCGGGCCACGCCGTGCTGCCACGCCGCCACGCCGCCACGCCGCCACGCCGCCGTACGCCACTAGTCTCTACGTGACCACTCATCATAATTATACACATACGTACGAAATGCGAAAATCTAACATTACATACAGACAGATAAAATAGTTTTTAATTCAGGCTTGATGAACTCAGTCGCCACGTAAAATTTTAGATGTCCTCCATAATGGATAACTTTTATTAGCCCGCTTTTAGTTGAATCGTGAAGTTTTATACCAGTGGTTTTATGAAAATGTGTGCGATAAATTGTGTAGGCAATCATTTGAACAACGCAGATAAAGAGGATTTAAAGTACTGGTTATCTGTCAAGCCATTCGAAGTTTCTACTAAAGTAATGTATGCTTCTCACGGAGTTCAAAGAAATACTAATCATAGAGTTCAGGGGAGTCTGTGGTCAAATAGTTATATTTATAAAACATTATAATAACAAGACCTGTGAGAATTCTGTAATGAGAAAAGTTTGGTCTTGGAATTAATAAATTAGACGAAGTTTTTAGGGTTCCTTCGGCCGATGAACCTGTTTAATATGAATTTCATGAGTTAAGTAAGCTGTTCTGCGAGCAATATGCCCTGCCCACTGCCACTTAAGTTTGGCTATTCTTCTATTCTATTCTTTATTGTGGGCAGGGCATATTGCTCGCAGAATGGATGGCCGATGGAGCCGGAAAGTTCTGGAGTGGCGACCGCGAACTGGAAGACGTCGCTTTGGAAGGCCTTCCACTAGGTGGACCGATGACCTGGTAAAGGTTGCGGGGATCCGCTGGATGCGAGACGTATGTCCAGCAGTGGACGTCTTTCGGCTAAAATGATGAAGTAAGCTGTTGATAGAAGATACTGTGACCTAATTGACCTCAACCAGAGATTAAGAACCAAGTAATAGGTATATTTCTAATGGAATATCTATACAAAATAGAGTTGCCACTACTTGTCAGTGCTTAAGCTACAAATATTTAAATACTATTTGCAAACTGTTAGTATACTATACATAAAATATTATGTTTAAAACAGTAGATGAAAGCATAGGTAAGCAAACATGAACATACATACTCATGCACTTTCCCAATGAAGTTAGGCAGAAACTATCGAACGCCATCAGGTACGATAATTAAAGTGCATTTAGCCTTTATAGCTTCGAAGGCAACCACTTTATTCATTTAAATGTACGCAGTATCGAGTTACTCGGTGCAAGATACTGTATCTACCTATACCAAGATGAATTGAATTAGCCTGCAAAACTCTGCAATCGAAGTGTGGTCTGGTACACTGATATTTGCGACATTCAGAGTTCAGGCTCAAAGGTTACCGCTAACGCTAACGCTGGTTAACGCTTTTCGTAGTCCTGTGAAATTAAAGCAATCTCGCAGGACTACGAAAAGCATTCGCAGGTTGACTTTACTATCAAATTGGCACTTTACTACTGTGGTATAGGTATTTACTATGTACGTATGCCAGGTAATTACTTACTCGCTGACACTGCTGCACTGCCGGAAACAGTCGCTGGCAAATGTTGCGTTAATGTACGTGCATCGATGCCAGTGATGGCCAGCATTGTATATGCGTACCAAAATAATGCCGGGGTATAGGCACCAGTTTTACCGATATCTGAATAACTTTTGGCGTACAATTTCGCATTTTCGCTGTTAACTAAAAAGGCATCTCGGATTAAAAACAACAAAGACTCTTAATAAAATTGTTAGTGATTTGTTAACACAAATAAGAGAAATACAGAATTAAATTTTACAATACACTCTACGTAAATATTTAAGATTGTAAATATAATGAAATAAAACAGTTCGACTACGTACGTACTAAAATCTCGCCCGTACCGTATGGAGAGGAACATGTTCTATAGGTTTCCCACCCCTGACCCTAAGCAATACTTACACATTTACTAGCAGAGAGTATTGGCTGATAGTGGCCCGGGATTGAATGCATCGTCAATATTGGGCCAGCATCAGTGTGCGGAGGGCTTTATCCTCGCTTTAGTGTTTAATTGAACTATTATATAGCTATAGTCATATGATACGAAGTGTAGATGGAGGGGCTGTCATATCGTTTATTTCTTTAAACATAATATTATAAAAGCAACAAAATCATTAAATTTCACAAAGTTTTAAAATTTTATTAATTCACTGGCATTACCAAACAAATATTACCATTATGTATTTAAATATTTGCACTCATTGCATTACAAATGTATTTAATTAAAAGCGTTAAATCGCATAAAGTTGATTAAATTGAAAAGGATCCCAAATTTTGTTTTATTTACAACAAAATTCAGAGCTGAGTATTTCGAGCTAGATTTGCTTGTCGTCTACTTGAAAAGTTGGAATTTAGCATAAGTTTAAATGTTTCTTTCGAAATGAAGAGATATTTGTTTATTTTTAAATAGTACAACAATACAGACCTAACCATGTTTGTGTAAGTGCTGTTTGTTATCGTACAAAATGTTTACGACTCTAACGAAATGCCAGCCGATACGGTGGAAAGAAAATAGAAGGTCAAGGTCAGGGTTTACCATGGGGGTAAGTTACAGTCGCACCTCCAAGCTTATAATAACAACACTAAGTTTCTACTTACAAAAGTACACTTATTCAGAAAATCGAGGTGTTTTTCCGCCAAAGTATCAAGTAAGTTCATGCTTATAACTGTGATGAATGTTGGTACCGCAATGCCACGCAGTAATTTGGATTCAGAGATGGTAATAGGTAACGTGCGAGTCTCAAGATAACGAGACTCGATCGCCCATTCGGCATCGCCTCTGACGTATCCTGTTTGCGTCAGCCGAATCCTGCGCAGCATACTAAACAGGGCACATTCTGTTTTCTGCTTTCACTTCAAGATTAGCATAAAATAGCTTAAGTTATCAGGACGACATTATGGATTTAATAAGATGAGTTATGAAAGAATGCGCCTACGTAAAAGGGAGGGTGGTATTGAAATTGAATTTCAAAAAACGACATTGTAATAACAATAAGCCTGTTAGGTAATTCAAAGTTGGCTCCTAAAGCCTTTGGTCCGTGGAGATAGCATTTATTCAATTGTTCGACAACATAGAGGGAACGTCCTGCTCTTTTAAATACCTGATACATATTCACGAGACGTCCTCGGACGAGGCTGTCTACTGGCGCTAGTCGCTAGCCGCTGGTCCGCTCGACACAAATTGTCCTTTATTGTGTTAGAATTACTTTAATCTAGTCATGGTTTGCTTAATTAAGTAGCTATCAGATAGCTACTTCATTTGACAAACCATAGCTAAAATAATCTCGCAATTGATTGTTAATTTGTCAATTTGTCAACCTTAATCATTTATAAAACAACTTAAATAATTTTCAATACTTACCCCCTTATTTATAGACGTTGCTGAATGATATTTATATTGAATTTAAAAAAAATAAAATAGTACTTTTAGATACACGTTAATTGAAGATGAAGTTTTTATGCTTATTTAAGTTAAGGCTAAGTGTAATAAATGTGTCGGACGATCTCCAAACTATATGCAACGTACATTAGTAAGGAAGTTACTGGACAAGACTGAGAGAAGCCTTTGTTAGAAAATTTGAATCAAACACCAAAAGATTCTTTCAGTGAACGTAGGTATACTTAACATTACAGTGGCGGTCGTACGTTAGCCAGTTCACGAGAAGATTATGAAATGTTTGTGTGCTATGAATGTAGTACCCCACTTGTTTGTTTGAGACTGTTTCTATACGGTTGATAAAACAACTGAGCTTCACTTTACAACTTTGTTTAACAACAGAAATAACAAAGTTTTGCAGCCTCAAGCACTTCATACAGAGAATAATAGATTTTATTATGGCACCGATCACCTGCTTGCCCTTTAATGGGGTGAGGAAGTCTTTGAACAATCCTATATATTTATATAACCTATTGGATATCATATTCAAGCAATTAATACTCTAAAATGAATGCAATTCAATTATATTTTTTTATTAAAATTCTCTGAATGGTGTTTGTGTGTTGGCTCAAGTCCCTCATAAGCCTAAATTATCAGGTACCCCTTTGCGGTGGAATTTGACTGTTTAAGAGAAAAAGAATCGTTATTAAAACTAACTTAACCTATCGTAGTATTTTTCTATAGAACCTCCTTATAGACCAAGAGATTAACCAACTTAGCATAAGATTTCTTTTCCTAAAGAGGTAGATAATTAAATTAATAATATTCCCTAGAGTTTCTTCTCTTAAGTATATAAAAAATATCCTTCCTTCCCGAAGAAAAGTTCCGTAACAGCGGCAAAAAAATATCATACTAAATCCTGTATAAATCTATCTTCCTTGTCCAAAGTCACCATGAACCCTTCTTAGTTCAGATAATATCGTTGTAATGTAAATTAAAATTGAAATAAGCTTTGCGGTCGTGATGGAACTAACAAAAGAATTTCTTTTTTTCATTAAGGTGCGAATAAATATTTCGGAATTCACGTAATGGATGCCGCTTAGTCGGCGCGTCAAAAAGCCTTTTGTTATCTGGGCGTTATTTTTCAGGGGTTTTGATTCCGCGGACAAAGCGAAGCACATATTTCACAAGACTGTAATCTCGTGCCAAGTTCACAGGACTCGAGCATTTTTTACACTTACTGTGTTAATGGACGGATTAACAATATTTTTACCTGTTACGACCTTAACATAGTTTTATTGCCGATAAATTATGGAGGGTAATTAAGGGCACATTCCAAGGCTTGGATCGCTCAACATGCTCGCTCCCCTTCCGACGAAAACCATAACGTGCATAAGTTATCGTTGTTAACTAAGCCCTGTGTAAACTTAGTTTATCTTAGATTAACGAAGGATATATGGAACCTGCCATTGGATTAGAATATAATTGTTAAATGCTGGCTGTAGTACTGACTGAAGATTAATGAAAAATGTTCATATTACTGTAATAACAGAGCACATTTACATTCGTCTCAATTAAATGTTTCCAGTCCTGGCTTCTCATAATTGTACTGAGGCGACAGGAAATGAACAGTGGATTATAAAACGGTGCCAATGCGATTTTAATAACTGCATGTTTGGAAATACCTTTATTTGCGAATGAAATCTGTCTGGGTTTTCATTTAAATTATTTCTACAGATAGTGGAAAGTAGCTTGGTCTAACTTTTCCTATGTTTTTTTTATTTGGTTGTGTTCGTGCCACCCTTCTACACAACTTCGTTTTATTGGTTTCGTACGTTACAGCAGGTTCGGAAAGCTATACAATTGCTATTATATTTAAAGTCTGCCTTCAAGTCGTGGGCTTTACAATATAAATGTTTCTGTGTTGTGTCGCTGGTCTCCACAAAAACTTTTTTGCTTTGTTACAGAAATACACGATGCCAGCTGTTGTTCCTGTTGTTGTCGTCCACCACCGTAATGATGAGCTGCAGCGGCGCGGAGATCTCGTGCCCCGACGAGTGCGCGTGTCGCAACATCTTCGACCGTGAGGGCGGAGCGGCCGTGCGCGTAGCCTGCACGCGCGGCCTCATGCGTGCTGTGCCCGTCGACTATATCGACCGCAACGCGCACATCATCATCATCTCCGCGCCATCAGACAAACCAAACGAACTTACCATCGGGCCCATCTTCACACAACCCACACCATTCGTCCACCTTCGAGAACTTCACATCGTTAACTCAAATGTCCCATCAATCGGTCAGTACTCCTTCTGGGGCCTCCAAAACCTCAGGTTAATAAACCTCACCCACAATAACCTCACCAGCATCGGAGCGGACAACTTTCGAGGTCTCATAAATCTCACGGACTTGTACCTCGATCATAATAACATAGAACAAATGCCGAGCGAAACCTTCAGACATTTAACTTCACTGAGAACATTAACTTTATCAAATAACGAAATTACGACATTGGTACCGAGGCTATTCAGGATGTTGGCAAAATTATTAACTTTGGACTTGAGTGATAACCCTCTCACTGAACTGAACCCTGAAGTGTTTAAGGACATTCAACACCTGCGAGTCTTTAAGTGTAGGGGATGTCTCCTGAGGCGCGTCAACACTCAAATATATCATTTAGTTTCGAATTTAGAAGAGTTGGACTTGGGAGAAAATCAATTTAAATATCTGACTTCAGATGAGTTTATAAGCTTGAAAAGACTTAAAAAGTTGAAACTGGATGGCAATCAGCTTTCTGTGATCGTGGACCACATGTTCGGGCGCAACCGCGAGCTGCGCGTGCTGTCGCTGGCGCGCAACCGTCTGGCGCTGCTGGCACCCGCCGCGCTCGCCAACCTCACCAACCTCACGCACCTGGACATCAGCCACAACAAAATAGACAGATTTCATTTACAAACTTTCGGGCCAGTGGTGGATGTCTTGAAAACTATCAATTTCAGCGGAAACAACTTAGCTCTAAATGAAATTGCCATATTACTTCAGATATTACCAGAAATTCACGGCGTTGGTCTTGCGAATTTGTCGCTTCCGGACATACCACCGAATTTTTTTACTTACAACGAACACCTTGTAGCATTAGATATATCTTGGAATAAATTAACTAACTTTCCATACAAACTTCTGACGAAGACAAAGTTTTTACAGAGATTAGATATATCACATAACAAGTTACAAACGCTAACTGAGCTTGATTTGCAAAGACTGGAAGCGATTGCTCAAGTGAATTTGGCGAAAAACACTTGGCGCTGCGATCAGTGCTCGGCGGGAACAATGCTCGTGTATATGACGACGACTGTACTCAATGCAACGCTGCGACACCTCAAGTGTTACGCCCCAATTCGCCTGCGAGGGGCGAGCTTCTCTGAGATGTCATTCGATCGGCTGGAGCCGTGCCCCACGACGCACGAGGCGCAGATGAGCGTGATCGCGGGCCTTATGCTGCTGTGCGTGGCCGTGCTGGCGGCCGTGGCGGGCGCGCTGTGCTGCACGCGCCGCCGCGCTGCTCACTACTACACTAACGAGGAGAAGCGGCGCGAGCACGAACACGAGCACCCCGACGAGCTGCTAAGCCACACGGAGCTGGGCAGCGTGGCCACTATTCACGCGCCCTATCACTTGGTGGCCAAGGGCAGCTAACGCCGCGCCCGCTCGCCACCGGTGCCGGCGCCCCATCTCGCGCACCACTCGCACCGCTCCCCCCACGACCACCCGCTACCCCTGGCCTCCATCTCTGCCCACCGCTGCGACGGCGCCCACCGCTGCGACGGCGCCCACCGCTGCGATGCCGCCCATCGCTGCGACGGCACCCACAGCAGCGGCTCCGCTCGCCGCCAGTATTTCCGCTCGGCCGTACCCCTGCCGATGATGGAGTGCGTCTCAAATGACATGTGATACGAGTACGAAGACGATCTAGTGTAAAGCCAAAGAAATTGAACTTTGAAGAGTTTACTTACTATTTTTATCTTTACTCACTTACTGACGTCTGTTTATGATTTCTATTTTGACTAGTTAGGCCTCGTCTATAAAATTACCAAAAAATATTTTTCTACAAATGAAAATTTTACTGTATATATAGGGATAAAAAACTTTACCTGATACAGGACTAGACATTAGCGTAGCTACACATAACATAGGCAAAGCTAAATATTATTTGGGTTATCGCAAATATTTTTGCATTGTAAATTGCTTATTTATTGTAATAAGGTTGCAGCCGAATTGTTTATGTTTCCGATCACAATGTATGCCGTACGTCGCAGTTTACAGTGTCAGTAGTTTGTTTGTACTTACATCTAATTGTATTTAACTGTTAGCTAGAACTATTGTCATTCATAACTTCCAGCGAACGATCATTGGACTTCTGGTACGTAGGTAGCTGATCATAAAAGTTTCAGGATAACAAATCTATTTCAACAAAAAGTAGCATATTTTTAACGTCAAAATAAAACAAACAAATAATGTTCAAAATATTTGTCGCACACGTAAAGTAAATAGTTAGCAAAGGTTTCGATGGCTTATTGACGTACATATAAGAAGTGAAGATATTTCTGCCGTTAAAGAAAATAGGGATAGGAATTTTACTTTTCCTAATACTTCTTCTCACTGACATTCCGCGAATTTTTGACCTATTTCCGTGCGTTTGGCGATGGCATTCGCTGGAAGTAGAACAAAATTCATAAAAAAGAGGTGTTATTCTGCATCTCTTTAGAAAGAAAATCTTTTTGTCCTGTCACCCCGTCCAAAACGGGAAATGTCCTTTAATTGTGAATGCGAGCAAAACAAACAATACACCAACGTTTTTTTAAAAGGTTAACCTTTTCTTAAGCGGGTAAATGAGCAATTCGGCTGTGGCACAATTATTTTATGAGGCCATAACGAAAGTAATGGAACACACATAAATATTACAGCGGTAGAACACGGACTGTCGCAGTGTAAAAACTGTTTTTATACCAAAATATTGTAATTTATACTGATTACGCAACCGATTTATAATTCTAGGATAATCAAATTATCACATTACTAGTCGTGCAGCGAAAATAATTTCATTTTTGTGCTAATTAAAAAAATGCTCATTAAAGTAGTCTGTAAAAATCTTTGTGATGTTATTAATAAAGTGTACAGATTTGTATAAAATATTGGCATAGTGCCAAAGAGAATCTATATACCAAATTAAAAAGAATATTATTTTTTTTACTTAATGGGCGGCCACAGTTTTTACTACTTCTAAAGTAATTCAAGAAAAAGAACATCCACAATCATATAATTCTACGAATCATAAAGTGAGCTTTTATTTCTAAATCACAGTGACATTGTAATTTTCATTTATTTCAGTAGGAAGTTCTGGACGCTTCTGGATCACCCGAGGACACAAATTCAAGTAAGTAAACAGTCCGTTATTAATCGAGTAGGACACATCTACTAAATTTTGAAATCTATTACTTGTAGTGTTCGACCAAAGGTTTTATTTATTTATTTTATTTTATTTTCTGTCTAATTATATTTGGATAACTGCCGCCGCCAGCACTTGAAATTTTTCTAAAATATTATGTCTACCGATTGGCTATAAAAACTGAAAGGATTTTGTCATATATTTGAGCTTTACTTTTGTACATACATAGTTACCAAAAACAATAACAAAACAAACTTAATATATTTTTGTTGTAAATACCTGCTGAACGGTAAAGTATTTGTAGGTGTACGTAATAATAATTATTAAGGCTAACTAATAGCCAGAACAACGGCTGGAGGCTAGGCGTGTGTAAATAAGCACAAGTTACCGCTACCCCACGGCCCTGCCGTGTTCACACACTATAAAAGAACTTCTAATGGTCATCTAAATAGATATATTTGAAATCTGCACAGTCACGAAACGGTTTTATACGTAACAAATTATTAGTATTAGCACAGTATTATTATGTGAATATACTTACAAATCAGTTTGATGATTTAAAAAGACACTCCGACGAGTTTTTTTTTTTTCTTAACCTTAGGTTACTTCCCGACAAATACTATTATATTAGGATTTCCTTTTTTGAAAAAATAGAACCTATTCTCCTGTTAAAATCATGATTCCTACGTAAGCGGGGTACCTGCGAATCATACTGAAAATGTATGTATGGTTTTTGCATTTAACGAAAAAAAAAATATCTACACCTAATAACTTCTATGCTAATTGGGGAGAGAAAGAAGCTAGAAATCATTGCGCAACCAACCTGGACTACCTGTAGACCGAAGTGCCGATTGGTGAACATGGTGTTCAAAAAGAGCTCACATAGGTAGATAATTACGTAATTGTTAAACTAATCATTAATAGATATTTGACTTTGAGACTCGTAAATTTACTATTCTCATGAGGATCTGATATATTTTGGCCACAAATGGGGCTCCAGTATGATAATATTTCGTCGTTCCTGTCTCTGTACAAACTTAGTTTATAAATATTTTTTTTAATTTTTTAACGATATATTTTAAATTAGCACTCGCGACAACTTAAATTTAATACGGTTCGTATTATTATTTATTATAGCTAGTGTTGTGTTGTGCATTACTTTAAGATACTTAGATTTTATTGAATGTGAAATTGTAAACATATTTGGCTCTGCGTACATCTTATGAAATCCTCTTGGGTCGACCAAGAGCAAGTAGTTTAGTTTAAGGGTTTTTAATTTATATGTTTCTTTATTTTATTATTCTAGTTATAGTTGCGTTTGTAGATCTGTGTTTTCTGCATGTGTGTGGATGCTGGATGGATATAAGGCTCATTAGTATATCTACTTAATCACTCAATTTCCTTCGGCCCCTTCGATTGGCACAGGCGTCTTTACTGCCTGGCATGCAACACAGTAATTAACTAAACGCTCGCACGGCGATGTTAAAGATAGACCAACATTAGTTATTAGGTCAATATTTTGTTCTCGTTAATCAATATATTTACTCAAGTAGGTATATTCCAAAAAGGCGAGATTAACAATTGTTAAAATGAAACAACCAAGAAAATTATAAGACGTCGTTACAAATAATTAAAAGAAAGAATGAACACGAAAAAAAATATATAGGTTTATAAGTTCAGTTTGAGTTCAATGTATTACCTAGTATAAGATTAGTTTTGTTGTGGGCAGTGCGCAGACAAGCCGCTGCCTCCGTAAGGATGAACACCAATTAGCAAGTCGTAGTTGTTAATATCAAATATATCAGACGCATATTTTTCAGAGAAATACGATGTACATAAAAGTGAAAAATATGAACAGTAGTACTATACATACCTAATTTTAAAGTTTTGAACCTGCAGATTGGACATAGGAAAGTTATTTAATACTTGGTCGTTCCTTTTGTCAGTGTTTAGTGCGGTCTTACGTATATGAGTCACCGGTCTCGCGTCGGGTCGTTTGTTTACCACTTCGGAAGTCGACTTTACTCACGAGTTGAACAATGCCAAGTGTCACATTACGAGTTTGCCATAGTTTCGACTTCATGGATGAATGTATGGATGAGTTGACAAAGGAACAAGATTGATTGTAAATACGAAACAGGAATGGCTATACATATTATTCAAAAGGCTATTGAACAGATTTATATTATTCAGTCATAATCTTACAGAGTTTGTAATATCAGAGACCGACTACTTATGAGGGGGTGGGTTTAGAATTTCAGGAAACATCTCTCTATTAGTAGGATTTGTTGGATGG
Source organism: Noctua janthina (assembly GCA_963576755.1). Classification (NCBI taxonomy): domain Eukaryota; kingdom Metazoa; phylum Arthropoda; class Insecta; order Lepidoptera; family Noctuidae; genus Noctua; species Noctua janthina. The sequence continues at coordinate 11,417,339 of OY755050.1, read as the reverse complement.
ATCCAATGAAGCAATTAAGGCGATTATGTGTCAAAATAATTGGGTAGTCAACCCTATGATGACAAACCGATTAAAGTCTGAGGGAAATTAGATAAAGGGCAGAAAAGAAGGACTAATTCAAAATACCTGCAGCACTGCTTAACATTCTCTGTACATACCACCTTTATTTGGATGTCAATCAGACAATTCAGGACTTGATAAAAAACCGGCCAAGTGCGAGTCGTATTCATACGCACACAGGGTTCCGCAGCAACAGACAATATAGAAAAAAATATTTTGTAGGCTCATTCATACGTTGTATTGTATTACATTCAACAGCAAAACTAAATTTGTTTTTTCTTAGTATGTTAATAAAATACAAAATTAATGCTGCAGTTTGATGAAAACGTCTCATGTCTCTAAAACTAAACATCAATTCTTCTTTAAACCAATTTTCGTTGAAAGTTTTTTTTACTTTCTAAAATCCTACAATTTTTCAGAATTTTCCTCCTCTTTAGAAATTAGAGGACACACATTTTACCACTTTTGAAGTGTCTATCTTTCAAATGATTGACTAAAAAAAAATGGTTTTAGGAACCTCAATGTAATTTTTAAAGATTTTTCTATAGACAAAAGGTTCTATAGAAAAAAGGAAATTGAATAAAGAGTTCCAGTTTCATGTATGGGGAGCCCCACAATCTTTTAATTTTGGTATAAAAATCGTAAAGCGGTTCATAGAATACATCTACCTACGAAGCTTCAACAGTGTAGTCCTAATAGTTTCGGAATAAAGTGGCTGTGACAAACGGATGTACAGATAGACATGACGAATCTATAAGGGTTCCGTTTTTTGCCATTAGGCTACGGAACCCTAAAATCCAAGTCTAAAACCAATAAAGTAGTAGTAGAGTTCCATGTGAAAGGGTTCGACCGGAGAAGTACTACCACCACACCCATTTCTGCCAACAAATAGCATCGCTGTGTTCCAGTTCGAAGGGTGTGGGTGCCGATGAAATTACTGGCACATGAGACATTCTACCTCCGTCTCCAAGAATAGCAGCTGTGGTGCAGGTATTAACTGACGGATTTACCACTTACCACCGTGTGGGCTGTCAGCCTGCTCGACATCTAGGGGGTTCCTTTCAGCAGTACCTAGGTATTGTTGAATTGGCACGTGTATCTCGGAAACACTGGTGATGACAGGAAATATTGGCATGGGAAGATAATGATAAGTATAGGCAGATTAAATCTCTGGGGGTCTGATGATCTAGCGCCTCAACATAGAAAGCGACTATCAAAGTCAATAATACAGCTGCTTTATTGACTGTTCCCTTGCATTTCCAAAACCAAACACCAATTGTCCACATCTCATTTGTGGAATACTTAGAAAATCTCGTACAGCTTTATTTACATTAAATAGGTAAAAGGGTTGTACCTGTTATGTACTACAAAGTAAGCTTCTTGAAAATACGACTTAGAAAGCGGGGTAATGGGGACGTAACCACTAACCACGCGGACGGAGTCGCGAGTGAGGCCTAGTAATAACATATTCGACAAATGGGTAGCAGAAAAGTTGTCGGTAACTTCTGTTACTAACAAAATCTGTAAGATTAGTATATGAAATGTCTAATCATTAAGATGTACATACAATGAATCACTATAAGGAAACAGACACCAATTAGATAATAATTTACTGTACGGGGTACCAACACCCACTAGTTTTTAATACTTATTTATTAGAACTTTAATTTTAAGCTTGTCGGAGTGTTCGAAACTGTATTTATTTAGAGATGGCTGTACATACAAGAACGTTGAGCTGAAAGTTAGACATATTAACTGTGTTATAATAATCACATGTACTCGAATCGATGTATAATTGTTACTTTCTAGGACTGAATACGTTTAAATTGGTATGCTTTGGCTATCGACCTTTTCGCTTTTGAAGTTATTTCTAAGTTTATGAGTTACTGAACCTATTGAAATGATCTTGTGATAAAATTACATATCCGTCTTGATCTTGATGTAATCGCGTCAATGAAAAATTAAATAAAGATCCATCGTTAAGCTGGTATTTAACCTACATGGTAACTATATTTCATCCGAATTTAATTAACCAGTATGACATAATTCTTATAATAGAATAAGGACTTAGTAAGTAAGAACAACTATATTAAGCTCATGTAATACCAATACTCATAATAATATACCAATCATAGGTATCAATAGAATGTAATAACAGTAAGGTCGGTTCACACTTCACGGGGATAGTATGATTCTGAACACAAACTGCGGCTGAATCTGAGATGTGGCCGTCTCCGTCGCGAAGGGTCCACTACACCCAGACACGTGAGGAATATTTTCCTCCATTGATTGTAAATAGACAATCTCAGTGACGCGTTAATTGACCTTCCACTTTGAATTATGCTTAACCATTTTGATGTTTAATTATATAAACATATAATATGTGTAATAGCCGTAGATCATAAATATTGTCTCACTTCTGACCATCAACGTCTGCAAATCTTCCACCTGGCATGATAAGACAGATTAAAAAATCAAAATACTTCTTGATTGTATCAAAAACCTGGTATTAATCATATTAGAAAAGTTGTTAATAGGTTTGACTAACTCTTCAAAGTTAATATACTATACATTTTTCATAGTAATTGTTCACCTTGATACTTTATTCGGTTGGCTATTACCTAATTACTGCGACTAATTGGAAGTTCTTTAAAGGCTGTTGAGATTACAAGTATCAGTCTTTAAAAAGAGTACCGCGAATATGATAATCAACGTAGGCTAACAGAACCTAATGAACTTAACGACGTAAACTCTTCTAGAATGTAAGAGATTTTATTATTATTAGTTTTTTATATTTTTTTTTAGGATTAGGAACTTAGAGAGATCTCAATATTCCTTTCATGCCTTGTTCCTCAAGGGAAGAAAGGAAGCTTGAGAAATATGCAATGAGTTGAGGTGAAGCTGCGTATGTAAATCCTTGGAGTGCACGAGTTGGGAGCGTCACATAATTTATTGACAGGGCGTAGCCCGGTCTGATCCATCCGCCGGTTTTTGCGGCGCACCCACACTCCGCAGCCACTCGCGGCGTTCCGCTGCGCTCACATCCGACATCCGAGCTATGTCTCCGGCACACTCAACAATTTATCGCGGGTTACCAAATTATCCTCATCAAAGACTAAACCGCTTCTTGCAAATTCCAGGGGCTACACCCTCATTTGTTTTCTTAACAGATTTTCGATAAGCATCTTTCATTTTATTCGTTGAGAAAGGCGGACTAAAATAAAAACATAAAAAGTCAATTGAGCTGAGCTGAATTCCGAAAAAGGTCATTACACAAAAAGTTTATTTCATTGGCGAAATAGGCTCACTCACTAAATTGTTTAGGGCATGCACCATCAGGTAGAGGGCATTAAAGGGATATAGAAACCAAAAACAAGTACATATATTTGTAATCGTCTCAACAACCGTCGTAAAAACGAATATAGCACCTTTGGTAATAGTAACAAAGTAGTGAAAATTTATTGGTTTATCCGTAAGTAAGAAATCGAAAAGAAAACGGAGAAAGTTACCAAAATACGAGGATTCAGTATTCGGCTTGAGCTCGTACGTCATCTAAACCATTCGATTCACTTAACATTACATGTTACGAGTACATTACTTTGACACGGCTGTGTAAGCGCAGCTTTGTATAAGGGTTGACCTACGTAGTCGGTTGTTATGAAATTTCTTTGAATATTATTATCTTTTAGGTTATTTTTAATTTTGCTGCCGTAACTTTAACGGTACTTTGTAAAAGGATGTCTAATAACTACGTGTGCCACACGTGAGGGCGGAACTTGTTATCTAGGAAGGGACAAAGAAGCAATAAAAAACAAGAAATAATTATTTTTGCAGGTCGTGGGGAGAAAGTTTTGTAATTATGCGGGACGCTTTGTTAGAATTAGAGAACGATACAACTTTATTTTATACATTATGTATAATGATCTGAATCAATGATGATGACAACTAAATAACAGGAAGATAACAATGAATTATAAAAGTGTGGGAAAATAAACGGATCGAGTAAAATAGCGCCTACCGTATTATAACGATGAGATTTGAGATTTCCGAAGGACCCTTTCTTTCGATTAAGTCGTATTATTTTTTTCTCTTTATAAAAATGGCGGGGTGGAAGATTAGTAAGATGTTTCTGTAGCTGTATGTACCAAACTAGGCGTTTTATCGTCCCAGCTATTTATTATTATCAATGTTTACCCAATTATCAACAAAATACATTAAAAAATCAACAAAAAAAAAATATCCGGTAGCTGTAACCACGTCGTGTCCGTCCTTAGACGGGAGTAGTAATTAATATCTCTAGTTATGTATTAATTATAATCTAAGTAGAAAGGTATCAATCATATAAGATACCTTTCATTTTTATTAATGTCCGATATAACCGATTTTTGTATGTAATCAATAACCAGATGTTTGGTGTCAAATATAATCTGAATAGGAGTAGGACAGGCAAAAGCTGAGAAATAATTTGTGCCCAAAATACTTAAATAGTTTCAAAACTAAACAACTAGAATTTTAGCTTAACCATCTTCAGACGAGCAGTTTTTTAATTGTTAGACATGCTAAAACCTTAATAATGTTGGGCAAATACCCTTACGATTTCGAATAAAATTCTAATCATATGTATTCATGTCAGATCTATAATTATGAATTTTAAGCCGACCAACATGATTATTTTTAGACGTTAATATCTTATTAACCTTTAAATATGAAATTTAGGTTTCTAGCTAATCTAAGGGGTTCTTATGGGCTGCGGGACTGTTCGAAAGAGATACCGTGGTCCTGGAATACAAAGGGCAAAGAAGGAACATGAATGGGTTTTAGTCAGTACAAGTCTGGCACTCCCTTCCGCTCCGCCCAGAGTGGGAGGGGGGGGGGGTGGTGATTTGACGATTTCCCATCCGAAAAAATAAGAAAAAGAAAAAAAAGGGTTCTTATGAACAAACCAAATTTCATGTGTTTATGTTAAATAGTTTTTGAGTTCGTTTGGTTGATTTGAAGGTTCGTGTATAAAATATATAACACACGGCTGCTGCGTCACCAGTTCCTTCTTGGGTTAAACTTGGCTTGAACTACACCAAAATGGTACTCTAACATGTGCGCACTGTGCACACAATTTTCAGTACATAGATAGGCGACGTAAGCCACATGCGTCATGCCTGTGAAATAGACAGCGAACACACGAACGGGTGACTAATTCTGTCCTATTTACAAATGTTATAAAACAATCGCAAATATGACAGAAATAGTCACTGTTGCCATATAAATCCCATCAAATTACAACTGACAGAACCATAGACACAATAGGCTAGAGTACTGCTATATACTAAATGTTTATGTGTCCACTTGTACTTTTACAGAGCACACGGACCAGTGGGGACTAAATCTGTCATTTTTACGAATGTTACAAAATTTCGCAAATATAACAGAAATAGTCACCGTTGCCAAATAAATTACATAAAATGAATCACAGAGCGGGGTTATGTTTTAAAGACCTAATATTTTTAGCCAAAAATAGCACTTCTGATAAATATTAATATAATACTGATATATTTAGCTTGTCTCGTACAAGGTTCTTTTCGAAAATAGAAATTAACCTGTCAAAAGATAAACTGGCTGATAGATAACTGTTTGTTAAAAAAAAATATACATAAAAGCTATCAAAACAATGTTACTGTTGTTTGACAATAGTTTCATCAACAACTCAATTTGCTAAGGCTTAAAATTCTAAGAAATAAATCGTGTTGAATCTAGCTAAGTCTCTATGTCGGTGAGCTTTCCAGAAGACCAAGGTATTTGGTCATAGAAGGCAGCCTAAAAGATCGAAAGATTTACATGACAATACCAATGTGAAAAGAACAGGTCGACACAATTCCATCAGTAAGAAAGATTTACTGCAAACGGTCTCTCAATTTAGCCATTAGTTCAATCCACGGTCGGCAGTGAGACTGCGTAGCATGTCATCGCCTCTTTTAAAGCGACGGTGCTACGTGTTCATGAGGGGACGGAGAGAGAGAGCATAACTCTCAGGCCACTAGGCTCAGTAAGGCAGTCGGGCATCGAAAGACCTCCGAACACTGCAAGGATGGGACTGTGGGCGGCAACATGAGGCTGTTTTGTCCCACGACTAGAAAAAGTGACGAATTCCACGAGCACTAGAGAATGTGCCGTGATGAGAGCTGCTAAAACTTGGCAGGCCGATACTTGCTGAGGAGGAAGAGACTCTCGGCTGCAGCAAGATCATGGTATCAGATCCGTTTGGGGAGTCCACAAAAAAAGTCATTTATATATAACAAAAGGTGAGACGGATCTGAAAGCAGACCTGAAATACCAGGTCGGCTGGTAGCTCAATATTACCTATGATAGTTTTTTTTCTCAGCTTTTACCAGTCTGATTTTAGAAATTACTCGTTGTAAACCTAATACATTACGTTTATATCTTTGCATGCACCAAACTGAATGTCCTGCTGAATGTAATCTCCTATTTATGAACTAATAAAGAATTTTTCTTCGTATTACTGGTTTTATTGAGACACAAAACAAAACAATTAAGTCCCTGGGTCAGTTTATGTAACACATTTACACGGAGAGCTCATATTATACGAGCAGTACATAAACATACATATGTCTACATCCCTACATCTTAAAGTTTTTACGTATTCTTAACTAGGCAAACAGATTATTGACAGTTGTAAAGAATAAAGGCATGTCATGTCTTTGAGGATATAAAACTCAGATCTTATCAAGCATAGACAGAACATTTATTTCTTAGAGTCTTAAAGGTAGGTACAGCTAGATACTTTAGTAATACAATTCACTAGTTGTCTGTGTCGTTGGTCGTTAGCGCTATTGCCAAGCATGGGGACCTGGGTACGGTGCCCAGGTCGAGTAGTGTTATTACGTCTTTTCGTCAGGAATTTCTCAGTAGCAGTCCACGGTGTTGTCTGCATTGGAGCCGGTTGATGGCAATAGGCTCGCCTCCTATTACATGGGACTAAAAAACGTAACTGGAGAATTTTGACTGTAGGTAGGTTTACCTCTGCCAAATCCTTCGGAAATGATAGGGGTGATGTTATGTTATGTACCTATGACCATCCATTTATATAAAGGTTATAATAATATACCAACATCTAACTATAAACCAGTCACCCAGTCAAGTAGGCAAAGCTGATAGCCCAGTGTACGCCGGACGTACTTAAGTCGCGTCACTTGTGAAGGCTCTTTAAATGCACCCCTTACCATTTATTGTGCAAACAACAACGTACATGAGGGTGAGGGCTTGGCAATACAGCTCAACATAGTAATTTTATGATGTCAGTTAAACAGCTAGAAACATTTTATAACAAAATGTTAGGTTTCCTGAGCATCAATGTAATAGAAGACAACACGGCACCTATTCATTTCCATTGACAACAAACCACAAAGGTAGATGAGTGATTGTGAGGATATTCTCGTGTGTTCATTCATTATTTTAAACTGGGAAAATGCTGTTGTTTTAAGAGTTTATTCAACACTACTAACTGACACAACTTGAACATGAATTTTATACTCACTGTGGAGGACGGAGTCTCTCATAATATTTTTATTTATTTTGTTTGTACCTACACAAGAAAAACATATAAAAATACAGAGTGAATAAATGTTGTACATCAAAGTCATGTAAAAAGGCGAACTTCTGCCGCCTAAATTAGGCCGGAAGCCTGTGTTTTAGGAGCCAAAGTTCCTTCATATCAATGGTACAGAACTGACTAAGGACAACTCACTCGCATATAGTTATACACTGCACCTGATTGGCATCACTTCACCTCATTTTTCTAGCTTATCGATCCAAGGCTACCGTACCTATGTGAATAGTTGTGCGTCGTAATATATACATATATGGTATGTTAACAACATTATTTTTAGTATATGGGAAACCTGAATATAGTTTGTTCAGAATAAGTAACTGAATCGATTCCAATAATTTTTAAACCATGTCATATTTGGTCCCAAAAATATTTAAAAAAAAGGTTACAAGTTGGACACCGAGCGACACTAAGTACCTATCGCAATCATTTAGGTACCTACTGCCCAATTATTATTATCAATGACCTAAAGACGCCGGAGGTATCCGCGCGGCGGCGACGCGTGGTGACCACGTTTTTGTGCGGACAACCAGGTAACAGAACAAGCTTATAACTTTGTGATTTTTCATGATACAGTTTTAAAATTTTGTACATAAATTCTTTATATAAAAATACTAGACACGTGTTTCAGGTTTTGCATATACTAAAACTTATGTTTTATTTGTATGTAAATATATAGCATAGCATGGAGTTTCATAGAAAGAATCCCGAACCGCTCGATTTGAGTCGATGCACATACTGTGCAGTGCTTCTAACTGCGTTGATAAGTTTATTTAGGTATCCAGTAAGTTGGTAGCAGTTGATTAAACATTTAATAGCTCGCAGATATTATTCCAATTAGAGGAACAATACAACCCACTCGCAAACAACCCGATTTATGTATATCGTGAAAGTTGTGGGACATTTTGGCACATGGTTGGCACCACTGACGGCTGTGGCGGAATAGCGGCAGCCAACTAATACGGGACGATTTACTATTGTGAAAATTGTGTAACAATAGAAATGGAAAATACCATTTTCTTGTAATAATAGCTAATATAACTTAACTAGTAGTTGGACGCATTTTTGTTTTCTGTGAATGTCCGAAATTAGTTAATATTAGGAATTAAGTAGGTACGACAATAGCCAATTTGGTATATGCCAGAAAGTGTTTCATTATTTTACTGGATCTGGACTTACAGCTGTGAATGTCAACATACCCCAAGTCTGTGAATCTTACATTCAGCGATTTACAAAGTATGTGAATATTTACACACGTTAGAAGACTGCTAGATCATCTTTGTGATGTGCAGAGTTCGGAATAGGTAGAGTTTAATTACCAAAATTTCTATGAAGTAAGTACCATAGAAGTGCTGGTATACATTCCTATTACAGGTATACGCAGCATTCACATAGGACAACAACTTAATGGTCTCAAATATTAACAATAAAATGGCTTAATAGCCAATAGCCTCCGACCAACATCCGAGGACGCTCTCGCTTGGCAGCTGGATCAAGGGCTTGATTCAGAAAGCAGTGCTTCTGGACACGGCGCGTATCGTTAGGAGGTTCCTCTCTCAAGAGTCCTGACCACCGGTATTTCGGACCCTGTTCCCGATACCGGTGGGCTACTATTTTTTATATTTTTAAATGTTTTTTTATATTACTTTGTATAGAAATATTTAAAAATGTAAATTATATGTAAAAAAATAAATAAAGGAAATAATACTATATATTTTTTTATTTTTAAAAGTTTTTTATATTGCTTTTTCTAAAGAATATTTAAAAATGTTAATAATTTGTAAAAATATAAATAAAGGAACAACAACACAATACAATTGCACAATACAATAACAAAACAACAACGATACAATACAATACAACGATACAACACGATACAACACGATACAACACGATACAATTTAAATACAATAAAAATTTTACATAAAACTAAATGAAATGATATGAATTATGATGATATTATGTAATGTGAGATCTAAATATTTTCATTTATTAACTACTTGTGCACTTGCAAATGTATTGAACTGACAGAAATTAGTTGTTTAAGGGCAAGTTAGTGCTCTTCCCTACCTCACACGTTCTTCCTTGAAGTAAATAACGTGTGAGGAATAAACTCTACCTATTCCGATCTCTGGTGAAATGGTCTAGCCTAGTAAAAAAGAGGTTTTATTTGTGTTGCACCGACAGCCTATGTGTTTTGTGTTACACCTGCGTTCGACACGTATGTATATCAAAGTCCCATTTACTCCATGTATAACTGGCTATTAATATGTAATTACCATATAAGACTGAACTACAGAAATAAAAAACAGAACCCACCAAAAACATTTCCATGTAAAATGTTGCCAAGACCATATGGCTCATCTTGTTTTTTTTTTCGAGAAATAAACACTTTTTAATTGTCAAAAAGTTATCAGATCTCATGTAGAGCCAAGCTTTTAACTCTACACGCCCTATCTCTACATGCCCTAACTACACAAACTCTACACCTTAGTCAAAATATGTGGCTTGGCCTTTTCCTTACTACAAGAACCAGAAACAACATAACAGAAAAGTTATGAACAGTGAATACATTTTTCACCTTACGCTCATGTGACGGTATCAAAACGGTCTCGTCTGGGCAACATTTTACATGAAAATGGTTTTGGTGGGATTTCACTACTTTTTGTAAGTTGCTGACAATATTTTTTTTATTTTGTTGTCCCTCTGACTTCGGGCGTAATCGGCAATAATCGTCTCTATTCGGACGGCAAGCCTGCGCCGAGCTAAATTTGCTTCATCATCAATCACAGCAGATACACATTAGGCATTTTGCGCGCACTTCATTCCATCCCCTAATTTAAAGGGTGGGGGGTGATTTACTGAAAATCCTAAAATATGTATGTATTTTATTATTTTAATAAGGAGTCCCTATATCAGTTTTCAGACCTCTAGCATCAACATTTGCGGAAGTTTCGAACAAACTTCTATCCGCTAGTTTAAGGGGTTGGGGGTTAACACGTTGGCTGCCAGGAAAAAAAACGCGTCTTACCATTCAAGCCACGTCGGTCAGTGCTGGTCGACATCTAGACTTTTCGTTTGGGCCGCGTCGGTCATAGCTGACCACGTTTTATGAGTGTTTTCAATCAACTCTTACAGGCCGTAGGGCAGCGCTATCAAACTAAATTCTATACTCATTGACCCGCGTGGCCCTCCAGTTAAACGAAATTACGTTGGTTTATGAAAAATTGAAAGAACATAGAAAAAAAACAACAATTACCAAAGAGTTAAAATTTGCGTCGTCAAAAAAAAGTTTATTGGATAAAAATTATACACAAACAAAAGAAAAAATGTGTTCAAAGTAATAACGATATTTTTTAACAATTTTAGAGTCTACAAACAATCAACTTGAATACCTATCCAAAAATAAATCTTGACTAACAACATTAAGTATTTAAAAATTAAATTTTAATATGAACGTTGGCAAAACATTCAACACATAGAAAAGGTTTATCTTCGCAAGTGTCACAGAAAGTAGGCACTTTTTTAGTTTTGTTTCTGGCAAGTGCACGCCCAAAAGTGGTCACATTATTTTTGTAACAAACTGTGCACATCCGACGCACCTTGAGAAAAGGACCTTCTTTTTTCTGGAGCACATGTTTTTTTTTCATATTCCGTCCTGAAGTTGTTTCGGTTGTTGAAGATTTTGCTAAAAAACTTTTGAGTATTTCTTTTCTAAATTCTACAATAGGTATATTTTTATGTGTGACGGATCTGTATAAAACTAAAGCATTCACCAAGGCGACGTTTAAAATCAGATCAAATGCAATTTTTTTGTACCATTTTAAAGATTTTCTCAATGGTGTCTGGTAAGCTGCCATCTGATCAGCTAAATCCACTGCTCCTTTTGCCTTGTTATAATCTAAAACAATAGCTGGTTTCATTGTGGTTTTATTATGTTTGGTAACGGGAATAAAACGTGTTGAATGTTTCGTGGAAAGTACTAAAACCTCTAGTTTGCCTTTCCATCTTAAAACGGTTATGCCATCATCACTTTCTCTCGCTATGAATTGGCCTTTTTTTAGCTTGGTAGAAACTACTACTTCGGGGGGGTTGAATTTTTACTTCCTCGTCATCAGAACTTAGGTTTAAACTTTTGTCGAGAAAATCAATTTCTATGTTTTCGATCTGTGTTAAAATATCTTCCGTAATCTCAAAATCTTCAAATTCGTTCATAGTAATAATAAATGTTAATAACTTAAACAAACGGATACGCTATCGTAACAAATCAATCAATAAAACGGCGTCTCACATCGGGATTCGGGCGATAACTGCGTAGGCGCGGGAGAGTTCACTAGCTGCGGGGTAGTGGGACGGACCCGACACCGCGACCCGCGCGGCCTCCCCTAACGGAAAGTCCATATTTCGTCTCCATGGGCCGCGGCGGTCAGTGTTGACCGACGTCTAATATCTCTATAAACTATGACTAAAATTCACCTTTGCTAATAGAATCACACATTCTGACATTAGATTTAAGTATTTAATCAAAAAAATTGTTTGGCAAAATTTTAACACATTTCCGATTTTTTATTGGCCTAAAGAGGAAGTTCACTGTCGGTCAGCACTGACCTGCGTTGGCATAGAACGGTTCCAAGTTTTAGATTTTTTTTGTTGTTTGTGTACATCTGCCTAGCCTTTTCCCAACTATATTGGGGTCGGCTTCCAGTATAACCGGATGCAGCTGAATACCAGTATTTTACATGGAGCGACTGCCTATCTGACCTCCACAACCCAGTTAGTACCGGGTAATACGATACCCCTTGGTAAGACTGGTTGTCAGACTTTTTGGGCCACTGACTACCTAACGACTGTCAAAGATCTACAAATGACAGCCGGGACCAACGGCTTAACGTGCTTTCCGAGGCACGGAGGAAACTCGGTATGCAATGGGCGGTCACCCATCCACAGACCAACCTAGGCAAGCACGGCTTAACCTAAAGTCGACCCGAGCGGCTGTTATTATTTAGCCACGAGATCCTTGTTGTTGTGAGTTGTGAGTGGTTTGTGTACTAATACTAGCTAAAGTACCAAATTTTAGCTTTCTAGGACTTCAGCAAGTGCCCTAAGAACGTTGATGATCGTCAGTGAGTGTGACGAAATCAAGGATTTTAGATATCAATAAAATCTAAAGCATAAGAATTATGCAATTGAAACTTGATTTGTTAATAAATCCACTATTGATATCATATTCCGAGAATTTTGTTTATCTGGTATAATCCAAACCCTAGTTATGAAAAAAAAGGTCAAAAAAACGACGAAGCGCTTTGCGAAAAAGTAGGTAGTGCCATTGCACTTCACTTGGCTCGTCTTGGCGGGGGCACATCCGTGCCACTAGATTCAAGATTGTCGGCATACCTTGCTATCCATAACCACATATGCACTACACGGAACGCTTACAATTTGCGGTTTCCGTCCAACATTGGTCCTGGTACTCAGTCGTCGTATCCAAAGGTTGGTTTCAACGACTGAGTACCAGTTTTCGGTCATTGCTCTATGTCTTGGGTTCGATTCTCAGGTCGGGCAATATTTGATTTTATTATCAGGAATTTCTTATCAGCCCGATTTTGACTTGTCCGCTTGATAGTCTATTTCCATCCGCTCCCGAATACATGGGCTTACGTAAACATAACTGGCTGAACGATACCACTTCCTCTTCCTCTGCCTATATTTAAAAAGGTGATATTTGCATTTTGGTTTGCGCTGAGACCAAGGTTTGATTAGCGGAAAGGAATATGAAACGATTTGGTGATGGTATATCTGAGGGGTTTTGAAGGTACTGAATATGGAATAGGTTTGACTAAATTACTGCATTTCTATATCTAAGAAACTTTTACAGTTGCAATAATCGTGTTTTTTTTACTATGCCTGCATTTTTATCTTATTACTACGTTACATCATTCAGTTTTAGATTTTCAGCATTATACTCCTTGAAACGACTACAACATGACCACAGTAGCACAAGACACAAACGATCTGTGTTTCATGAAGTTTTATCTTAGCTGCGTTGCCAAGCAACGATGATCGAATTCTGACCCTCAAATAAGGAAGAAGATAAATTGTATGTCAACTTAGCCTATCGTTACTGTTGAATATAGGCTTTCCGAGTTGTTGCAGATCGTCCGAATTCGATACTACATATATTATATGTTACGGCTAAAAGCGAAGTAAGGATACACCTAGTTCTAGCCGGCTATACCTAGGTGCGGTCGGTAACAGGTGTATCCTTTTTATTGCTAGGACACACCGACCAAATGGATTAGGTTAGGTTAGAACTGTGACCAGCGGCCGGCGAGCACTACATCCAAATTGGTTGCATCAAACCTCCAAATTTTTTTTTTTTTTCGTGATTATTCGGAGTTTACAAAGAGCTTGGGTAATACTAAGTATACCCGGTTAAACCTAGGTTTACTTCTTCATCATTACTGCCTGTTATGATCCTAACATAGTCACTCCTTGTGCATCGTCCACAAGCATACACGCACACCAGTAGCGATCTTTAGACCAGATCTTTCTGAAGAACATCACAAAAAGTTCCTTGTAAGGTATTCACGGAAAATCAGCGATAATTAAGCATAACAATATTGTGTTATCATTGTATTCTCTAAATCGAATGACGGTAACAGAGACAACATTACATTTTAATTATGTTTAGTGCTAATTATATTTAGCGGCTCGTCGCGAGAGCTCATTTGTATATCAAAAGTACAAGTAATCTACCTACGTTGTTACATATGTTAATCCGTTGCCAGGCTCCTGAATAATTGACTTGACCTTTGTATTCGGACAGATTAGGAAGATAAAAATTTAATTTGCATTATTTTACCCGATTTTCATAATTATTTAATATTTAAAATGTCAACATTGTAATGTCACATTGAAATTCGATAGATCCTCCATTATTTTAGCGTGGATGTTCTAAATTTATACTTTCCATTAAAAATTATTGGGAAATAATTTTGTCCGTAGGTATGAATGGTTTTATTTATTGAACTTTGTATTACCAAATATTGAACAAAATTTTCAAATAGATACGAATAGAGTGGCTCCTGTATGGTGCATAGGATTTGAATAATGGAAATGAAATTAAAAAACGGCCGGATTTCCGTAGATTTGCTTTAAAGCGCTTTGCCGCTGATAGTCTGTGTGTGTGGTTGGATTAGGAAACTTTTAAATAAATTAATGTTTTAGACTAGCGTCTAATGATCAGTATTGTGGGTAATAGCAGTGATAATGGGTTGAGTTGTAAGTAGCAATCTGTATATATGTTTCCGTTGAAAATTGGTATTAGCTGCTGGATTCGGCAGAAAACAGGTGAGTCGTTAAGTTGTGTTACCGAGTGAAATTCCTATAGAAAATACTTGCGGTAGATAGTTTTCAGACAGAAGGGGTCGCCAACGCTTGCTTAAGCAAGTTCAGTACGAGCCAAGAGATCTATATCCTGTTTTTTATAACAGACTAACCTAACCTAACAGTAATACGTTTTTCTTCATACAAGCAGTAGTTATACACCAGTTAAGATAAACAGGCTGGTCCTGTTCCCTGCTACAGCCTCCAGCATTAGCCCCGTAGGTACAACAATATCTGTAATCCGATGAAGCGGTGACGAGCAGGCGTCAGGCGCGTTTCAGGCTCAAGGCTATTAGCATAACGACCAACTAACGACGAAGGCGACGCGAACGCGAGTGTACGCGGAGCTAACACGTGATTAAACTTCTTCGATGAATAGTGTCGCGATTGTAATGGGCTCGTTATGTGCGCTAATATTGATATCGTTTGCAATTTTAATGATGTTACTGGTTAGGGGTATGTAGTCTAACTAAAGGTACATACTAATTATACTACCCACATTCATAAACTTATGCTTATTTGCTATGGTGGCAAGCAGACATTACAGGACGCCACCTGCTACGATCCTTACATACATACATACATAACATCACGCCTGTAATCCCCGAAGGGTTAAGCATAGGTGTACCTATATATATACTACACCCACATTTCGCTAGTAATGTTTAAGACCCCAGGTAATAGCGGGTGAGCCTATTGCCAACAACCGGGCACAAATCAAGACTCCATGACTGCTACTGAGAAATTCTTGACGGAAAAACCCAATAACAATTTGCCCGACCCGGGAATAGAACCCTGGACCTCATGTTCAGCAGTTACCAGATTGTCGATCGTCGTCAGACCCTTACATACCCACTCCCTTTGCCTCTTCCACGTTCATAGAGCTGGTCATACACGCACACCAGTTGCGAGTACTACGCAGGAGCCTACCAATTACAGTTAATTTACTTTTGCTGTTCGAAACACCAACAGCTTAAACTTCTTCGATGGAATAGTGTCGCGATTGTAACATTGACATCATTGTCGGTAACTCGTGCGTTAGAGATGTTGTAGTCGACTGGTCTAAGCAGTCTAGAGGTAGATACGTACGTTTATTTAAGCAAGCAAGTAATATGTATTTGCAAGAAATATGGTACAATTATGTCTTTAAGGTATTATGGTTTGAGGCCATGTGTTTTCATGGGCCTCGGAATGCGCCACCGTCGGGATCCCTACTGATGGCAGGAGGGGTTTCCATCGGCGTCGGGTCGACGTTGAAGTACCTAGGACTCGGCCTCGACAGCCGGTGGAACTTCGTGGAGCACTTCCGACGTTTGGCTCCCAAACTGGAACGGACAGGGGCTGCCTTCAAGCGGCTCTTGCCCAACCTGAGGGGTCCAAACGCCTCCTGCTGGAAGCTTTACGCGGGGGTCGTGCGGTCCATGGCCCTTTACGGGGCCCCGGTGTGGGCGCGTTCTTTGAGGCGGCAAGCCGCCCACTACCTGAACGCGCCCCAAAAGGTGATAGCCATAAGGCTAATCCGGGGGTACCGCACGATCTCCGGCGAGGCGGCTAGCCTCTTTGCCGGATTGCCGCCATGGGATCTGGAGGCGATAGTTCTCGCGCGCCTGCATGAATAGCGTTCGGAAGCACTATGTCGGGGAGAAACTCCGCTGCCGCGACAAATTGCCGCTCACCGGACAGACCTCCGGCGTGATCTCATGGCGACATGGAGAGAGCGACTGTCGCAACCCCGTGCAGGGCACGCCACCATAGTGGCGATAAGTCCCCTCTTTGAGGAGTGGCTAGAGAGGCGCCACGGCGCCCTCACCTACCGCCTGACGCAGGTCCTCACCGGACACGGTTGTTTCGGGAGGTTCCTGCACCGAATCGGGCGGGAGGAAACGCCCGGGTGTTTCCACTGCGAGGATCGTCCGGAGGACACGGTGGAACACACCGTGGAGGTCTGCCCCACTTGGGCGGAGCACCGCCGTGTCCTCACAGAGGCGATTGGCGGCGGCGATCTCTCGCGTCCGGCCTTGGTTCAAGCCATGGTCCGGAGCGAGAGGGAATGGGAAGCCGTCACCTCCTTCTGCGAAGCAGTCATGCTAGTGTAGGAGGTGGCAGGACGTGAGAGGGAAAGAACCTCACGTCCCAGCCGCCGCGGGAGACGCCCTGGGCGTCGGGGGTCACGTGGTGGCTTCCGACCACCGTAGGCGCTGGCCTGTGGACGGCGAGTTATGGGCTAGCTCGCCGTCCGGCCGTCTTATGACGACGGGCCGTGTCGACGGCGCGTTCGTGTTCTACGCGCGCCTCAAAGAGATGTCAGCAATCAAGTAGGGGTCCGCATGGGCCGATGCCTGCCAGGGCTGCGGGACTGTTCGAAAGAGATACCGTGGCCTTGGAACATAACGGGCAAAGAAGGAACATGGATGGGTTTTAGTCAGTACAAGTCTGACACTCCCCTCCGCTCCGCCCAGAGTGGGGGGGGGTCATTTGATGATTTCCCATCCGGAAAAAAAAAAAAAAAAGGTATTATGGTTTCACACATTTCACTTAGGTACTCTATTCAGCATACAAACTTATAATACAATATTTAAACACCGCGCACACGATTTTTTTTGTGCCGTGTGTTTTTCTAGTTTAGTACGCCCATACTTTAGCCTTGAATTGAAAGACCTGTTACTACAATTAACCTAGTATTTTTAGTAGGTAATGTAGGTACCTAGTATTTATTTATTTCAGGCTACAATGGTCCATAGATATAAACCTTATCAACTAACATATACGAGTACAAATAAAGTAAATACAGAATGGTGTTATTGCTTTTTGAAAGACCTTTAGACGAACAGTCCTTATAATCTCCCTAGCCTTTTCACCCCTTTTGTGGGTTGGTTTCCAGTCTAATCGGATGCAACTGAATACCTGTGCAGGTATTACATGGAGAGACGGCCTCCCTCACTTCCAAAACCTAACAAAAAGAAAGACCAACAATATTAAATGTGACGAACAGACAGAATATGCTTTATCTGTACATCATACAAGTCTCATTTATAAAGCTAAAAACACCTCACTCGCTAGTTGCAGTTTAGTGAGAAAAATTTCAAAATATTTTATTTTAGTCTCTCTCGCTTGATTTTATCACGCAAAAATATTTTACTGTTGCTTCGCTTCGCTTGCTCGTCAAAGGACTTTTTTTAGATCCTTTCCTGCCTTAAATGTCTGAAAATTCTCCTTGCACAACTTAAAAAAGGTATTGAGAATTTCCAGCAGTTGAGTTTTTCATTACGTAGCAAGAGCGATCGATTACTTGAATGTTCATTTTGAAATCATGTTCCCAACTTCCCAATTCATATCGAGATCCGGCCGGACGATTGGGCTTAAAACTATGATTACCTACTTAACTATTGGCGGTTGCCATGTCATCGGACTAATTTAGACAAATGCTGATATTTGCTTATCAAGCTAGTAGCTACCTATTTTTAAATATTAGACTTAAACTACATACAGCCAGAGATTAGATTTGTAATATTAATTTTAGAACTGATGTTAAACTCAGAAACTTTCTATGTATTAGACACTAGTTTCAGGTTAACAAGAAGTAAGCAAGAGTTTGTATGTTTCGTTCTACGCAACATGTCAGCGTGGAACCTCCAAAAAACGAAAAGAATTTTTAGTATTTCCACACGAATTATCGATATTTATTTATTTATGAACTATGGAACACAAGACTTACAGCTAAACAAAACTGAATAAAAAATAGTAAGTTTAACTGACAGCCAATTACAAGTCTTCACTTATAAAAACAGACTGGTAAAGATGGTGTGTGAAATAGAGAAAACAATTTGTATAACGAATACAAATATATACTAAATAAAAGTAGATATGATAAAAGTCAATCATCACGGGCCCAAGTCTACTATTTTTATAAATTCGTCATTCCAACGCGATCTCATTGTCATTTAGCAAAAAGTTTGTAATCTGCTAAATTCATAATGGTTGATCATTGGTCGGTCAATAGTCTCGTAATAGAATTGTATTATAATGACATTGTCGTATTGCCATTATTATAAAACCCGTTAGTAGAAATGATTTTCAAAAAATTACCACTAAAGAACATTTATTCAGGCCAGATTTAATTTATATATATTTTTACATATTATTTATTATTTATCGGATTATCATTCTATGCTATTTCTTTCAATGGAGTGTCAGTGGTTGACCATTGGAAAGTCATAATGACGCCGTTATATGTATGTATTAGCAGATTACCAAACTTGTCAAAATCAACACCAGACCATTGACCATTCTGACACAATTGTAATAGCAGACTTGAGGCCCAGGCAGTAGCTTCTTTGTTCCTTAGGTGTACCTAAGACGCCTTGGATGGTTTCCTCGCGAATTCGCGAGAAGAAGCAGACCATCATGAAAATTGCAAGGAATGGGGGAGGCCTTTGCTCAGAAGTGGGATAATACGGACTAACAAAAAAAAAAGGTGCACTCAGCTTCCTTCATCTTTTCCGTCAACGCTTATAATTCTCTACTGATCGTCATCTTAGGGGTTATTTTAATTATTGACTTGTAATCATTCACACAGCTTATTAAATATACATTAATTATACTTATTATTAATAAGTATTGACCGTCGTTCTTTCTTATAGCGAAAAACTCATTGACATGTTCACACTGAAATAATATTCTATAAGATAAGAAATCAAAATGATGAATAAATTTTTGTTGGTACGGCACCGCGGCATGAATCTCCGAACGGCACAAGCTGAGGGACAGCAGAATATGTGTAGTAGCTGCTTCGAGTAGCCTTTGTTGTTCAACAATTAGGTACTGCTTTGTTGGTTTAGTGGTCGCTAGCGCAAAACTACTGGGCATGAGTCCTGGATTTGATTCCCAATTCGGGCAAAGTGTTAAGTATTGGCTTTTTGCGTCAGACTGTCTCAGTAGCAGAGATGAAGTTTGGATTTGTGCCTGGTTGATAGCAATAGACTGGGCCTCTATTACATGGGACTTAAACACCAAACAGCGAAATGTGGATGTTCCCCCTTCGGGAAATATAGGCGTGATGTTAAATACTGCTAAATCGAACGTGCCAACCCGAACATATGAGTACCATCCCTTAGGTACATTCTATAATATAATATGTAGGTCAACAAACAAGTGAAACACGGCTCGAAGACAGCAAATACTCCGCACATGTATATGTGACAATGGTGACCCATATGTGAGTCAAACACAGAACTACTAACCACAGGGTAGTTAGCATGTACATTGTTCAACTAACAGTTTGTATCACAACGACAAACAATATCCTGAAGAAATGTAGTAGAAAAAAAAACGTAACTCGAGAGATATACTTACCTAATTTACCTGTCTATGCTCCTAATAAATATATCTATCTACTGCTAAACATCTTTAAATAGTAAAAAATTGCTAACGAGTCGGACTCGCATAAAAAGGGTTCCGTAACACCGAACAATATATTTAAATTTATTGTTCATCCTAACTAATCCTAACTTCCTAACTAATATTAGAAATGCGAAAGTTTGTTTGTTTGTTACCTTTTCACGCCTAAACCACTGAACCGATCATTCTGTTGCATATACATTATCAGGTACAGAAACGGACATAGGGTACCTCTCATCCCGAAAAAAAGTGCTGTTCCCGAGGAAAACAACAATAACATTCTTATGATAATAGATGGCGCCACGTATCTTTCGAATAATAAATAAATAAATAAAATTCATTTAATTCAGATAACTCGATCCATACACTGAAATTAAAATTAAATTAAATTAACATTGAACTGAAATCAGGATTAAAAATAAAAATTACTATCAAAATTAAAATTAACATTAAAATCAGAATTAAAATAAGATACAATTAAAATTCCTGCAAAATTAAAAAGATAAAACAAAACAATCAAATAAAATCTAACGAGTAATGATTGAATTATATTATTAGAAGCAGAGCACAACCCGAATTGATTGTCAAAATCTAAAATAACGCGAGCGAAGCCGCGATCAAAAGCTAGTATGTAATAAAATATGTTAATGAAAACAACGTTTCTGCTGCAATTTCACGAAAAAGTATCTTAAAAACTAAATATCTTTTCAACCATCAACTTAGGAACAAAAGTAATTTAGAAACAACGATATCGTTTTTCGAGAGCTGTCGATGACCCCCACTTTTGTGTATTGGTTCATAGAAGACAGCTACTCTCCTTTCAACTGTGTGGTGCCGGACGGACGGGACGCATCTATAATGGTTCCCTTTTTCCATTTGGCTGTGGAATTCTAAAATTTGGTGTATTCCGGTGCCGTGATTCTGAAGGAATTAACACTACCAGTACCAATTAGAGTCGGTAACTTTTATGTTCGATACTTAATTGAGTCGCAAAAGCCGCGAAAAGCAAAGGCGGGTTGCCAATCTTATACATAAATGTGTATTATCATCATCATCTGCCTAGCCTTATTCCAACTATACTGGGGTCGGCTTCCAATCTAACCGGATGCAGCTGAATACCAGTATTTTATATGGAGAGACTGCCTAAAAAAAAAAAGAATATATAATAATGCGTATAAATATTATATTAAAATTCTAATATTTCTACACCGGCAACAGTAGTATATACGTGAACTAATATAAATTGTAAGATCTTTACCTACCGTAAAGTATACTCAGAAATAAATAATATTCTATTCTATTCTATATGCTATAAAAAAAATATTTGTTTTTTTGTTCGTATTTTGACCAAAACTTGCCTAAACTTTGTTAACTTAATGCTAGCACTTGCGCGAAGGTTATAATAGGCATACTACAATCAACTTGAAAAAAAATGCGGTCAGAACCGCCGGCGGAAACTAGTAAGTAGAATAAAAAAAAAAAAAAATATATATTTTATATATTCTATAAAATCTATGCTCTAGGTCTACAGTAACTTAAAGTTGGGATTCTTCTTCTTCGTATCACTGGCACGCCTTTTATATTAATAATGTTGAAGGAGAATGAAAACTTCTTGTAGAATTTTTCAGTCGTATTCAATCAATACGGTCTGAGAATCCACCTCCATGTCGAACACAGTGAGCAGCCAAACGATTGCACGCCAACTACTCCAGACAATTGGGCCACTGCTTCAGGGAACTAATCGGCCTTAACTTTCAAAATGCCTCAAGCACTCGACTTGCCACTGCATAATGCAATCCTCTGAACCTCCCTCTACTCACTTCGCTAATTTGATTAACGGAATGCTCTGTTCTAATGTACTTGAGTGTAATTTGATCCTATGAGCTGATGATTGTTCCATTGTGAGTTTGTGACTGAAGAAGTTGCGCTGCGGGCAGAGAGGTCCTATGTTGGTTATTGAGTAACACCTACTCAATAGAAGAGTGGTAGTTTGTTTTCCTGTTAGAAATGTAAAATAAATACTTAGCCTTTTTTGCTTTCAGATAGAAATGCCAGAATTGAGTTTACAGGTAGTGTTTTTCACATTCACAATTCCGTTCACGAAATAGACGTTTGAGACTTATTTGCGACAGTTAAAGGAAGTTAATATTATGTACTTTAAATAGACTTCAATGTTACTCCTAGCCTGTTTCATGAACTCAGTGCTTTCCGCCCGCTCTCATATTTTGAAAATAGCGACACAGTAAATATATTTATATCTGCTTAAATATTTCTTAAATGAGGCTTTATGGGACTTTGACAATCGAATTTGGATCCATAAATAAACAAAAATGTCAATGTCTAACATCAGTTTTATAACCTATTAACCTTAGAAAAAAGAAAATCAAATGCTTTTAGTAAAACGTGGTGTTTTGAGACCTCAAAATTGCGTGAGTGCTAATCTAGTTTGTGAGCATGTTCGCTGGCGGCAACAGGATCAGACATGCTTTCCACCGATGTGCCCCCCGACCTACTTCCCCTGCCACCCGCCGTGCCCACTCGTGCTCTATCCTCCCTTCTACTGTTGTCCAAGAACCCAATACCAGGTGAACTGGGTTTACATCAACGACGTTCCTCCAAAGACCGGTTTTGTAGACTTCGTCGAACGGATTGCACAAACTGTGTTTTGGACGGAGATCTTACGAGGTGAGTTTACTTTGGTTTCTTTTAAATGACCATTTTAAAAGATAGTAGATATGAATAATTTCATTTAAGGAACCAACTCTGAATTATTGAAACAGGAGCACCGGTTTGCAACCACATAAAGATGCAATGGTTAGGTACTTGATTCTTGTTGAAATTGTATGAAACAGCTGTTGTAATATAACCTATAATTGGTATTTATGTTAACGGAAAAGTATGTAATCCGTCACTGTATACTATTCCTAGGAAATGTGTACAATTCCTAAAATAGTTAGGAAATCCCCTTCGGCCGCCATCGAAACTGCTGGTTCGTAACTAGTTTAGAAGGAGGAAAAAATTATCTTTGTTCGAAACCAGTTTCGACCCAAGAATTATATTTCTTTTTACGAAGCCAATGATATATAT
Source organism: Noctua janthina (assembly GCA_963576755.1). NCBI lineage: Eukaryota > Metazoa > Arthropoda > Insecta > Lepidoptera > Noctuidae > Noctua > Noctua janthina. The sequence goes on along the minus strand of OY755050.1, from coordinate 11,393,788 downwards.
TGTAATATGCACTTTTCCTAGGAAATCCATACATTTCCTAAATAGCGTTCGGAAATGTATTACATTCTAGATGTTTTAAGTACAGCGGGGATAGTGGTGCGAGGGGCACATACACAGTCGTGTCGAGAGCGTCTATCGTACTCCTATTTTTTATGTTACCCTAATACACTACACACCACACCATCATACACAAGGCATTGTGGCAAGGATAACTTAGGATGCAAGAGCGAGCGAAGCGAGCTCAGGACTTTGGGCACCCTGTAGGCAGAAATAGGATCCCTGTGTAGCGGGGCCACGTCGACTACGCCTTATTCGTGTTTTATTTATTGTATTCACAGAGAGCATTCGTTTTTTTATACAATTCCTAGTGTCATCGCGGAATTCTTTACAATTCTTACGAAATACATACATTTTACTGGAAATGTGTGTATTAAAGAAATCTTTGAGACATGATTTTACACATTTCCTATGTAGGCTCGGAATTGTATATATTTCCTAGGAATTGTGTACAATTCTATTCAATGCCTTATGTTTCATACATTTCCTTTTGACTTTTATTCAAGGATGTAAAATGTATATGTTGTCGGAACAATTTTAAAATAAATAAATAAAACTATGGTCATAGAACTGCTGGTGAGTTCCCGTTGGGCCCTACTACCTTGTGATTAGAAAAATGAAAGAATGCAACAAACCTTAATGACGTCAGTGGGAATTAATAGACATTCTGATCCATATAGTTCGACAGCTCTGATCACGGTCTTGTGTAATATTTTCCCTGGCGACAAATGGGAAAAAAGTTTCCGTTTGTTGCCAGTGAGGCATATAATGTGACACATTATGTTCCCCAAAACGTACCAGGCTGGCATGAGCTCAAGCTCAAGGTGGTATGCATTTTAATAATTCTGGGTATAGGTATGGTCTTCTAGTAATAAATACCTTCTTGGATTCTTGCCCGCCTAGTACTGTTCGTAAGGTTATATTAGGCCCATAACTAGCACAACTGTACTAACACTACTAGATCCCATGTACTGTTTTTGAGTAATATTTTATTACTAAAAAACTACGATGGGACCAACGGGAATTCACTGAACTGCTGATCATAGGAATCGATCCATCGAACCAAAAACGGTTTTCATTTTCCCGGCAAAAAATCAAGATTTCTTTATTATAAATATGCCGTTTTAAAATAATGTATTATACGTCATTATAATCCATCCGGAATATATTCTCTAATTGATGGTTCAAACCGTAGTAACCATTGCGAAGTTTTGAAGAATAAAGCGGTCACAGACGACACTAAAAGCGACTTTATTTCATTATATGTTTAGTTATAGGTTACGCTATTATTGTAAGACGTACAAAACAAGTATTTGTTAGAAACACGCAGCTTCAACTAAGTAATTCACGTCACGCCTCAACAGTTGACCTACCCTTTTTCGTGTCCGAGATGGTATCATCAGTAATAGAAATCACGGATTTACTTTTATTAGTGATAAAATTAGAACTGGATAAAAGCAATCGCAATATGTATGAGATAGTGTAGATTTATTTTTATTTACCTCTGTTTCGATTGTTATAATTTTAATTATATACAAAAACAAAATACGAATTACTGAAACAATAAAGGTATTTGTATTTGTGTTAATGTTAAAGTAGCAGTAACTAGCTTTTAAATAGAGGCATTCGATCGAAGCATTTCGGTTTGGTTCTGCTCTTTGAATGTACCCAAACACATCTTTATAACAGGCTCCTCTATGTGAGATGGGCCGATATCCACCACGCGGGCCCCGTGCGGATTTATGAATAGCCGCAGTGGTGATAGAAAATAAGGTGTCTGCTGTCGGGGCTGATACTACTGTGCCACCTCTGCTCTCATTTTTATAATAAAACTAGCTTCCCGCTCCTTATTCGCACGGCCCCACCTGTCGAATCTACAACTATCTTATCTTTCAAGCTGGAACCAACCCACATTCACAAAATTTCATTAAAACCTTTTTGGGTCTCGAGTACCGTTGGGTGATTCCGGATATTAACGCGTTCGACCATAGTGACAAGTGATTTTTACAATTAAAAAGATAAAATATGGCTTATGATATATTGGCTTTTTGACTTGACTACGGCAAAGCCGAAAAGAAGGGGTGCGTCTCATCTTATATATAAAATTCTCGTGTCACAATGTTCGTTCCCTTACTCCTCCGAAACGGCTTGACCGATTCTCATGAAATTTTGTGAGCATATTGAGTAGGTCTGAGAATCGGCCAACATCTATTTTTCATACTATTTATATGGCAAAACAACGTTTGCCGGGTCAGCTAGTATCATATAAAATTATTTAGGTACGTTTACGTCCACAAGATGTAATAAACGTGAGATATACCAACTGTTGATATAATTTATTTACATATAACATGTATATACTCTAAAACTTATTTCGTATAACGTTATTGGAAATACCGTTTATTTAATCGAAAATCGTTTAAAATATATATTGATACCATAATTATGGTATCAATATATATTTAGTTAACACTCCGATTCTGAGCAGTCCGACTCGTATGGGATAGGTTAGATCAGTGAACATTAACACGCGAAGGTGAGCGAGCGAGCAGTTTTTATGATATTAGACTAAAAAGGTTTTATGTCTTTTGAGTGGTGTATCAAACGATTTTATGTTAAATGTATGTTATGCTTATTAAAATTATATATATTAACTGATTATTATATCAAATAATATTATAGAATCAGTTGTTTTATCTTGTAAATATTAAGGATTTTGTATTTATATCTTCTTACCCGAAGGGATTCTATAATAATATAGAGAATCTATAAATCGCTTATAATGAAATATGACTTTCAGGTTTCGCGGTAACCCTAGCACATATTTTCAAAGAGCCAGCTACGATAAACTATCCGTTCGAGAAGGGTCCCTTGTCTCCCCGGTTCCGGGGTGAACATGCGCTGCGTCGCTACCCGTCGGGCGAGGAGCGCTGCATCGCCTGCAAGCTGTGCGAGGCCATGTGCCCCGCGCAAGCCATCACCATCGAGGCCGAGGAGCGCATCGACGGCTCCCGGCGCGCCACCCGCTACGACATCGACCTCGCCAAGTGCATCTTCTGCGGCTACTGCCAGGAAGCCTGCCCCGTCGACGCCATTGTTGAAGGACCCAACTTCGAGTACAGCACAGAAACGCGTGAGGAACTCATGTATAACAAAGAGAAACTACTCACGAACGGTGATCGTTGGGAACCCGAGATTGGAAGCAATATAAGGGACAATCATTTATATCATTAGGTTTATTTTATTAGATTTTTTTTTTATTCATCTAATTATCACTTGAGCCAAGATATTAATATTTAAATAAAATAAAATAGTTTTAAATTACATATTATTCAATCGTTTCGAATATTTTTTTTTGCCAAAAGAAGAACATACAAGTAGGCACTGGAACATGCCTAAGGCATGTCTGAAAGCAATCATTTGACGAAAACCTTGAAACTGGTTGAGACCTAGTAAAATACATTTTATACACACAAATAACGGCTATGAAATGATTTATCAACCGTTAAATAAGTTGTAATTTATTTCTGTAACTTCAAATATTTTCTTTTATTACTAAGCAGCTATTTACTTACCTCAAGGTTAATAACGAGCACGTACTTATGGAGAAAACAATCATATTTTATTTGCATAATAATACCTACTCCATGATGGTTTTTTCGTTTGGGCGTGAGTATTTAAGAGACTTTATCCTCAAAAAGGTCAGCTGCGTAGAAAAGGTCTGCGATCTTGCAACAGGCATGTGTGTTTGTTCGTGGACGTAGCACGTGGCGATATTTGACTTTTGCCTAAAGGCTCCTTACTACACACTATAATATATCGGCGTCACTGTCCATCGGCATGACACCGGCCGACCGCGTGCTGCGGCACCGCGCGGCGCCCGGCGGCTATATCAACCAGCGTTTTCTATCTAACGATAATATCCGCGCGGTAAAAGCCCGCTGGCAATGCCGCCGCGCCGGCACACTGTGTAGCCTTAAGCTCAAAGGCGAGCCTATGTTTGGATACAATTTGTGTGCAGTTTTATCCAAATAATTATAAAAAACGACAGTAAAATAATTAAATAATGCTCATTAAAACAGCATGCTTAATAAAGACGAGACATAACTATTAGGCTGAGTTTCCACCAGAGATGAGCGAGGATGTGTGTGTAACTAACCAATAATATCGCTTCTTTTTCACAGTTTGAGGTATTCTAGCTATGTGATTGGTTAGTTCCACACACATTACCACAGATGAGTGTTTCCTTATTCCTTGGGTTGCTATTTAGGCGCCGCCTATCTCTCGAAAATTCCACTTAGACTGCGTTTCCACGTGAGGATGCGTAGCGAGGGCGCTACGCGTGCTTCCGAATTAGGAAACCCCTATGTAACCAATTCAGCTGATATTTAATTTTAATGTACCTGGGTATTAGTTTACTGATAACAATAGTAGTTAACTAAACCACGTTGCGTAGCAAAAAATACTTTGAGTACCTACAAATGATAGCTTTTCATACGTAGGTAACACTGTACTGTTATTTTTTTAGGTGACACCGGGCTCACTGCGAATATTTTGATATTCGTGATAAAATGAAAGTTTTACCTACCAAATGCCCACGGACTTTTTATGCAGCGACAGGTCCAGCATAGAATTTTATTTTGTTGCCAGATCCGAGGCTCATGATTGCCGCGACGCCAAGTTTATTTTAATATTTATAGTTTTTCAATGTTGTGTATCTAATCATTAGGATGAAGCAGTTTTATTTGAGGATAGATTTTATTTATATGTCCCGCTTTAATATTTCTTAGCTCATTTATTTTCTACATTTTATTGCATCTTAGGTATATGTTCAACCCAATGAAGGGGAACCGCGTGTAACGCTCCCCGTCTGCTTTTCCAATATGTTCAAAGCAAGTGTAGGTATCTACCACTCTGGGTTATTACTTACATATTAAAAGGATTGCAGAGATTGAACACGTTACACAGCTACTCAAAGTACGACTTTGGCGTTACAAAGCAATATTTTTAAGGTGAGTGTAGACGAGACATTGAAGTACAAAAGTTATTTACAAGGCAGGTACACTGACATTATTTTCGAGGTCCTTAAGAATGGTCAGGTACGTTATTCGAAACTGGTGTGTGTGTGTATCACCAGATGTATGAACGTGGACGATGACGAAACAAATGAGCGCATTCGTGTAACATTTTATAGACCAAAGACAACGCAACGCGCAACGCATAGGCAAGCCATGCAACGAGTAGCATGCGTAAATAGAAAGAAATGTTACAGACGCGCCGTGAGCATTTATACGAACACCGTGTCGAGCATTCGCAGGAACGTTACGTTTCATGAAAATGCTCTAGCGTATACTTACCCTTACTGAACTTAACATGCATAACTCCTACTTCATAAAAAGTAATTGAAAACTTGAACTAGTCTAATACTTTTAATTTGCTTTACGTTTTGAATCAAGAAATGCCTTTTGTGTTGCAAATTTGCAAAAGTTTTTAATTTAATGTTTCAGGCACTTGATTCGGTTTCAATTGTGGTTTAGTTCTTGCAATCTATAAATTGAAATTGCAACAGATATCTTTACGATTTGCAGTTACAGATATTTAGAGGAGAGAAACTTATAAAAATCGAGTATATCTATCAAATTGCATTGTGGTGATTCCTTGTAAAATGACCGGTCCTCTTGTCATCACATTGGCTGAAATTGTTCATGGTAATTACTTGAAACATGATGTGTTAAGCAATTTAGCACGAATTATACTCATACGCTGCACCCATAGTATCGATTAATTCTTTAGAATGGAAAAATGAAGCGAAATCTACACCGACACGGGGTTCAAATAATACCTACCTACAAAAGAACACAATATCTCCAAAACTGATTTATGTGGTTTCGAGTATAAAAGAAAATACATCCTGATAACACACGCGAAATAATAAATGGGCACTATATTTGATGATTTCCATCACACGACACAATCGAGAAACTTTGTTGACCCACAGGCCAATATTTATTTTGTACTATTAGGTACGTACCCAAAAATAAATAGAATTTCATCAATCCGGAATGTTAAACGCCAAGATTAAAGTATCTCTTTCCCAATAAAACATAATTAAGATTTGAGTTGAGCGGCAAAGTTAATCAACTGCAATATTAATTAGCCTAAAAGTATTTTCACACAAACTTCATCCCAAAAGTTGATTTGAAGTTTCGGAACTCAAGAATGTTGAAGTCAATTTGGTTCCTGATACTTGCTCCTTTATATTCTGACTTACTTGGAATCATAGAACTTGTGCTATGCCATTGTTTGTTACCGCGCATTTTGATTCATAACTGCCAAGTTCCGAGAAAGCAATTTCTACGGCACCAATACCACATAATTTAGTCAAACTAAAGCACTTTACGCAACTGCAAGTTGGTGATTTATTTTAAAAACTGTACTCATTCAGATTGGTAATAACTACTTCCATCCATATCGTACATAATATTGTGGTTCCTATTATTCGTTCCATGGTCAGCTTTTAGCGAATAGTGAGTTTAGCTGTTTTATGTTCCCGTGTGAATATAAATCGTTCAGATGATTGTTCGCCAGCCGCCCATCGCGTGACTTCATAAGCATTCATGGATTAATTGTGTGCTTTGTTTCATACCACTAATATTTTGCCAGTCATTAATTTTAAACAAATGTATTTGTCAGAATGCTGATATCAGTATTTGTCAAGCGGCCTATAAAATATCTCACTAATATAATTCAACCTTTTTGTATGAATATTTTGTATCGTGTGGTGTTGGGTGCGACAGTGTATGAGCGCTCAATTTCGTTGCCCAAATTATTACGAGCAGGTTGTATTTGTGTGGTGGAGCTGCTCCCGGGACTCGTATATTGGGTTTTAAATCGTAGCAACGTGCTGACGCCAGGCGCCGGTCGCCGGGCGGCAGGACGCGCCATCCTAGCTCATTCGTTAGGTAAATGCGTTGGTAAAAGGCCATTAGGGGCAGCGGCGGTAGTGTCGTGATACCGCCAGTTAATGGGCTCGATTAACAGAATTAAACTTCAATTACTTTCTTCTGAATTCGATTATGAAACAGTTGTTTAGGTTTTTGTATTGTAACTACACAAGTAGGTTTGACAAAAATAAAATAGTTCTTTATTTTTGTTTGCACCTGGAAACTTTATTTATTTTTACTTTGCGTCTCGACTTACAGTAGTTACTTGCCTGAAAGTTAAAGTCAGATCTTTTTATTGGAGATGTGGAGGCGAAGTTTGCGTGCCCCTAGCGGTGTAACAAGATTGTCGGAGCGAATTAAAGAGAAAACTCACGAAGTCAGCTCAATTGAATTCTAAAATGCAGTGAATATAGCCGCTGGCAGAGATAGTCGGTGGCGAGTAGCAAGCCGACAGTGAACGGCCGGCTCAATATAGAGGAGACGACAATGTGGACGCCGCGACCTCTCAACTTTACCCAGATAAATCTTTGTGTAAGCCCGACTTTGACCCAACATCGAAATAACAATGAAGTGAATTTTTAATTCAAACAAGAAGTCTGGCGGGGTTACTGTTTCTCTTTTAATAAATACGCCAATCTTAAAACTAATTATGCCAAAATTTGGTGCAATTTCTGCCTTTTCTTACCTTTCAAAGGGCAATCATAACATAGGTGGCTTTAGAAAAATGACCATTACGTTCTTTTTCCAAAGAAAATTACTAACGGCAGGTGGTTGACTTCTCTAATCCTTAGGAAACTTCCTTCTCTATATGCCTGTCCGGAAATAATCGGTGGCTAAATTCAGAAATATTATCTCCATACATATAATTTTAATGGTAAGGCACAAAGTAATAACACGGTTAAATGAATCAAATTGCAAATAGAAAAACAAAGTGATAAGTGAGGAGGTTCTCGGCAGTTAGTGATATATCATACCTGTTAAAGCCATATAGGTGTAGCGCGCTTTGCGGACGACGACGGTGCCGTCTGTAGCGGCTTAGATACAAATGTTTCTCGCCATCAGATAAGTTAGCCATTGTCTACCCCAGTCGTCGCTTCCACCCATCATGTCATCGGCACCAGATAATCCAATTTATCGGGACCGCCTTTGACTGTTGGACAAACTGCGAATAGGACACGAAGCAGACATGCACATGTGGACACACCATTTGTGTTTACAATTCAAATAAATTCAAAGGGTTTATCGGTTCCCAGATGTGCGGAAAGTACCTTTTATTTTTACTCCGTAGATTAATAAGAAATGTGTAGTTCGATAGAGGTATTTTAGTTTATATTATACCTACCACTGCAACTCTCGCTGGAAGGTTTTATTTGACGACCAATAAAGTTCTAAGGTGTAAAATAGAATTGAGCGACTGCAAACGACATGATGGGTATAAAATTGTCTTATAGCTGAATGTAGACTTTAATTTTATAGTCAAGCTAGGTATGAGATAGATTCATTCCGTTTTATAACAGTTTTACTAAAAAACTGTTAAAGAATAATCAAAATTTTCACACGCTATGAAATAGTAAAAAAATAACTGACAATAGTAACCATTAAAGTGCCAAGAAAGAACGGGAAGCTATCGATAAACAGTTATTTGAAAACTTAGTACAGAATGCAGTAATCTTGGACGCGGCACACTTATAGGCTTTCTTCATTAAATGCTTAGGTCTGTTGTTCCACCAAAGCGAACATCGATGGAGGACGTGACGGCTTATGACGAAAATAATTAAGGTTTAGATTAACAGAATAAGGTTAGCAACAGATAGGACTAAATACTAATTTATAAGCGCCCAAAAATATGAAAACTGGGCTTCTATTTTGGCTAGAAATAATACACATTTAAATAGTAAAACCTCGGAATATTATACCTCGCCGTTTCGTAGTTCGTAGAGGGTAACGTAAATGAGATTTTAATGTTATTTTTAAAGAGCAGGTTAGCTAGGTAAATGTCCGTAATGGGTTGGAAATGAAGCAGGAATTTTATATTTTCGTACACTGAGACATTTGGCAGACACACTTCAAATATATCAAGCTGTTATTTAAAAAAACTGCACAAAAAACGAAGGGAAATTATGTTTTTAAAACTAATAAACAAGTATTAATAAACGTTTTTTATACTTGTTATTCGCGGAATACAGTGCTAGAGTTAAGTTAGTTTTACCGGACTACGGAGAAGCAAGAAGGAGGGTTATGATTTTGACCGATTTTGTAAAGGATGTAAATAGGCCCTTAACGAAGCCGAAAGCCACTTATTCTCCAAGTCATTGCGATCATTTTTTTCTCTGAACCATACCTGGGAACCTTCTAGTTACGGTGATATTGGTGGTAAAAGTTATAACTTTTTCATCACTTATTTTACTTTTAAATACCTCCACCCCCGTACTATTCAATGCATCCATCAGCACACAGTTTTGAGTGTGTTACAAAAATTATGTTGAAAATATTCTAAATACCCTAAAAATTGTTTATTTAATAGAAGATAAATATTGAATGGTTTGTAGGTAAATAATAATTTCAGACGAGAATATTTTCTTGTTTTATACAGACAGACAGACAGACTGGACAATCGATTGCATAAGTTTTAGAGCAACCTACATTTAAGTTTAAATACTAACGTAGTTAAGTACGTTCTGTATTTTTTACTAACATTGGGAATTAATTTTGTGAACATTATTGAATTTATATGGATTTTGTGATATCTGAATGAAATGAATTTATTTATTTATACTTTTTAGAGCGTGATTTTTCAGTAGTCGGTTTTTAGTTTCATAAAACCTCGAAGAATACCTAAGTGCGGAGGATCATAAGTTGTATTGACGTCTGACCATTATCTGTCAGTTAAACGTTGTTCGACCACTTGTTAAACGTTAAACACAGATCATAAGATAAATAACATCACGCCTACAATACCCGTAGGGTAAGGGTAAGTACACCCCCGGTGTGGGCGCGTTCTTTGAGGCGGCAAGCCGCCCACTACCTGAACGCGCCCCAAAAGGTAATAGCCATAAGGCTAATCCGGGGGTACCGCACGATCTCCGGCGGAGCGGCTAGCCTCCTTGCCGGATTGCCGCCGTGGGATCTGGAGGCGATGGTCCTCGCACGCCTGCACGAATGGCACACGGAGGCACTACGTCGGGAGGAAACTCCGCTGCCGCGGCAAATTGCCGCTCAGCGGACAGACCTCCGGCGTGATCTCATGGCGACATGGAGAGAGCGACTGTCGCAACCCCGTGCAGGGCACGCCACCATAGTGGCGATAAGTCCCCTCTTTGAGGAGTGGCTAGAGAGGCGCCACGGCGCCCTCACCTACCGCCTGACGCAGGTCCTCACCGGACACGGTTGTTTCGGGAGGTTCCTGCACCGAATCGGGCGGGAGGAAACGCCCGGGTGTTTCCACTGCGAGGATCGTCCGGAGGACACGGTGGAGCACACCGTGGAGGTCTGCCCCGCTTGGGCGGAGCACCGCCGTGTCCTCGTAGCGGCGATTGGCGGCGGCGATCTCTCGCGTCCGGCCTTGGTTCAAGCCATGGTCCGGAGCTAGAGGGAATGGGAAGCCGTCACCTCCTTCTGCGAAGCAGTCATGCTAGTGAAGGAGGTGACGGGACGTGAGAGGGAAAGAACCTCACGTCCCAGTCGCCGCAAGAGACACCCTGGGCGTTGGGGATCACGTGGTGGCTCCCGGCCACCGTAGGCGCGGGCCTGTGGACGGCGAGTTATGGGCCAGCTCGCCGTCCGGCCGTCTTATGACGACAGGCCGTGTCGACGGCGCGTTCGTGTTCCACGTGCGCCTCAAAGAGATGTCAGCAAATAAGTAGGGGTCCGCAAGGGCCGATGCCTGCCAGGGCTGCGGGACTGTTCGAAAGAGATACCGTGGCCATGGAACACAAAGGCCAAAGAAGGAACATGGATGGGTTTTAGTCAGTACAAATCTGACACTCCCTTCCGCTCCGCCCAGAGTGGGGGGGGGGGGGGTCATTTGATGATTTCCCAACCGGAAAAAAAAGGGGTAAGTACACTCACATTTCGGCAGTTATGTTGAAATCCTATGTAAAGATAAAACTACTGAAAAGTTGTTACTAAAATGCCAATACAACTTATCCAAAAAGTATCGATAAAAATAATAACGAGCGAAACACCTGTGAAACGGTGGGAATGACTTTTTTGTTTTAGATTTTGTTCAGCTAACGGCCGTACTATGTAGCCAGGATTTCGGATCCTGTTGATATGACAGCAACGAAATGATGGGGAACTATTTAAAAAACAATAGTTCCAGAATAGTAGTAGTTTGTTCAGAATAAGTAACTGAATCGATTCCAATAATTTTTAACCCATGTTATATTTTTGAAAATATTTCAAAAAAGTTACAATTTGGATACAGAGCGACATAAGTATCTATCGCAATCATTTAGGTACCTACTGCCAAATTATTATTATTAATGAGCTCACGACTCAGAAGGCGCGCGCGCCGGCCTGCTGCGTGGTGACCACGTTTTTGTACGGACAACTAGGTAACAGTTTCGAAATTTTGTTTTTAGATTCTTTACATAAAAATACTAGACACGTGTTTCAGATTTACATGTATTAAAACTAATGTTGTATAGTTGTAGGATTACATCGACTACTAACTAATAGATAGAGAAATGAGTTGTTATGTTGATGAGAGTTTAGACATTATTTTAACATTATTAGTTCTAAAATATTACAGTTCACAAACTTCATTTTATTACAACAAACTGTGTTTTGTTATTTTGCAAAACCAAAAAATGAATATACAATGCTTACAGAAATACACGGCTTTGGTTAAACAAAAGTAACAAAATTGGTTCAGTGAAAACGTATTTTTTTAAGTTTTTTCGTAGAACCTATAACATCCGTACATTAGGTACTTTACATTTTCACACAGGTACATTACACAAGTTACGAATTAAGCATTTAAGTAAATATGATGTACATTTTCCGTTTTCCAGTAACAATAGTACATTTTGAGGCAAGTGGGGAAACTTTGTCAGTGCAGCCTAGGCGGAGTTATCGAGCCAGAACTGCAGTGACAAACGTGAATCAAACGACGTTTTTCAATTCACTTACGAAGAAATAATATAACGGACCGAAACGTATTTTTGTCATTAATCATTATGAAACTGTGACATAAATTATTATGCTTTTTTCTCCGCAGAAAGGCAAGCCTTCGCAGGTTTAAGGAGAAGCCAATGTATGAAGCCGCAAAACAGCCTAGTATTAAAAATAGATATTTTTTTTAGTTTTATGAATAAATGTTAATTTGTTGATGAAAACAAATTATTTAATAAATAATAATTTTTATTTATTTTATTCTTTTTATAAACACAAATTATTATTTTTATAAAAACCATTCCTTAAATACCTGACGAACCTAGAAGAAATAAAGGAAAAAAATCCATGAGTGTGAAATACATTGTATTTTGAACCTAACAGTAGTGCTATTAGAGCCAGATTTCGAGGAAGAGTATTGAAAAGTTATTATTTGCACATCGTGAAGCTTAGTGTCTTCGACTTAGTTTACCTCGACGACAGTCTCCTGAAACTCTTGCACCTGCCAATAGGGAACAAAAAATCAGCTGTTAAATTTTTTACTACACAGTATTTTTTTTTAGTTGGCCTTTCAGAATCACGTACAAATTAAATGATATTTTAAGACCTATCGATAGATATCCCACACAGTTATATATGTAGGTAGGTATTTTTTTCCAACCCCAGTTTTATGTATGAAGGGCCACCCCTATGTTTGTTTTTCAAATTTTCACATCATATTTTTGTAGTATGTCATAGAAAACACCTACTCTCCAAATTGCAACTGTGTGGTGCCAACACACAGTTGCAATTTCTCGGAGTAAAATAAACCTTTTTATTAAACGGAATCCGTATAGTCTGTAGTCGGATAGACAGACAGACACACGGACAGGACGAATCTATAAGGATTTCGTGTTAGCGGGTATTTCCAGGTAAGAGGGGAATGGGGAAAACCCACCCCATGATTGCTGCTTGTACAAATCAATACCGATAATCATATTTTAGCTAGCGTCGACATCAACGCTAGTAATTAGCTGATTTTGATTTTATAGTAATAATAATGTGGATCAATTTAAGTTTATAAAACTCAGAACAGACTCAAGGCATGACTTAGTACTCCATTAGCATGTATAACATAAGTTTCATAATGTGTTGCAACATGCATGCAATTCGGGTTTAGAAAACGGAAAACTATAAGGCCCGGAATCAACCAATCACATTCGTTGAAATCCCCATCGCGGCTCTCGTCCCTTCTGTGACTGGTTAAATCTTGCAAATCTCCGCACCTCTCCATTCGTCTCCGTGTTGGTGGAGTACGGGCCGAAAACGTATATTTGTGTGATGTTTAGGTTTATTGCAATCGTTAGCTGTAAAGCAGAAATTCTACTACTCATACTTATTAATATTGTTCAACACACACTTAGTCTTGCTTCTTGCTAGTAACTAAACGAGATTCCATCTTCGAAACTACAGAGTAATCCATGAATGGCAAAGTCTCCAAGTTCGATACCACGAAGGCGGCGCAAAGAGGCGCGGAGATGATAAGCCCCATCGAGTAAGACTTAGAGTAACAGCACATTACCAACATGTTGAAAATTTATTAACAAGTTTCCTTAGAAGCTTGTACGAAAAATATTTTATTCATGTGTGTGTTTGAAAAATGTTCACGTAATCCGTTATTGCATCGTGCATCGACTATGTGCATCGATAACGAATAGACAGGCCGTCTAGTCTGACGTTTTACAGGCAGGGTTTATTACTTCGCAAGTTGTTGAAGCAATTTTAAACGGATGTAAAATTTATCGTTTTAATCAGCGTAAAATATTTCCGCTACTAGGTAAACAGATTTATTTATGAAAAAAAAAACAACTTGGCTAACGAAATAAATATACGTGGCGGTCGAGTGATATCTGTAGCTGCTACATGACTGCTCCGTAGGACTGCACGAACTCCGCACCGTGATCGCGCAGTACTGCGGCTGTGCGCTTTTGTTGGATACTGCTTCGAACGCAGGGCTACGCGGTTGCTACGCAGCCCCACACGATTTCTTCGCTGACCGTTGAGAGTACTACGCAGGCCAATGTGACCGACACGCATGCATATGCAGCTGGTACGCAGGCCTACGTGACCGATACGCATGCATAAGAGCTAATAAGAGGGCCTACAGACTTTTGGTACTCGTACGCTGCTTCTTTGCGTCCTGAACAAAAAGCCAGTTTGAAGACGCTTTTATAGTTTAGGAATGTTTAATGTCAATAATGTAAACCAATATTCCGACACACAATACAATAGAGACAGAATTTGAATAAACCTGCTCGGTACAGTAAGGCAAGAGATGTTTTATGGTGTGTTTTCATTACAGAATTCCTAATATACTGAAATGCGGTTCTGGCCGTAAAATACGGTATCTTGTATTATCTGCAAATGATGGTAATATAGTTGGTTATTCCATACACAAGTCTGTCTACATGTTTGTTAACAATACCAATAACAGATCCACAAATTAATGATCTGCAGTCCAAACATGTTAGACAGTAAACCGATAAGGCGGCGTCTGAAGTTGTATCAAACAACGTATGAGCGTTGAATTGTTGCCGGGTATTCGTGTTCTTAGATTTCATCTGAGAACGAGTTCACGCCCTCATTATGCTCTTGTAGCTCTGCAATGTAGCTCGGAACTTGTATATATTATTATATTTCCCTGTATCAAGTCACGTGTTTCAGGGCGTTGATCTATCGGTAATCTATTAGAGTTGGCCCGATAGCTACTTGTAATGCCGCCACTTCTCTCATTAGTAGCTCGCCCGATAATTCATAGCGTGGAGAAGTTTACCGGTGATGGTCGGCAGATGACGGCGATTGAGTAATTTATCAGCGGCTACTCACGCTAATTATGTTTGTCTGGATTTTGATGCGTTCACTGTACTGTATTGGTCTATAAATGTGCCAAGTATTTAGAATCGTATCAAGAAACTGATATACGTTTTTGAATTAACAATATCTCTATTTTTATTTTCTTTGTGAAAATTCTTGTGAGACTAACAAAGGAGTCTTGTGCAGACATATGGGTGGTAATCTGATCAAAGGTCACCAATGAGTGGGCAGATTCCAACTTAGCTCATGTAGTGTAGGTGGGAAATACGAAAACAACTTTATTGTACAGACTTGAGGACGTCGGCGAGTGATTTCTTCGGCATCCCGATGAGGTATTTGTATGTATTTAGACCTAGATTGTATTGATATGTATATTGGCCTTATAACTAACAACAAATCTATAAAACTCTATACTATATTGGCATTAACAAATAGATATACCAGGAAATGGATAAGAAAACAGTGCATGGCCAGGACCCAGAGAAAGTGGCCTGAGAGTGAAAACGATGATGAAAAAGATAAAATTGTATGGGACCGACGTAGGTTGCAAAAAGACTTAAGACCTTATATCCCGTTGAAAGTTCTTGACGCACGAAAAACTTTGAAGCGCTTGTTACTTATCTAGGACTTCAGGGTCTCAAATTCAATCATAAATAAAGTCCATTATTGTTCATAGAGAATGGCAACGAAGGAACGCTGCTCCTTAAAAAACCTTTAAGTAAATTCAGATAAAATGAAATTGAGAAAGACTGTTCCCTTTTAAACAGAGACGTTAAGAGCGGCGACCAGCGAAGCGGCGTAACTGTTGAATGTTTTCACTGAATAGGGATGACCAGGGTATATATTAAATTCAAGCGACCCTCGCTGACATATTGCATCCGCTGCCCTCCTATTCGTTTTAATGAAAACCCGGGGCGACATTATCTGTAATTAAGAACTACGATATACAAAGTCCATTGCAACACAATGATATATTGACAGTTGTGACCCCAATATGTAGTTTATTCTGTAATTAACACCCGTTTGGGCACGCGTATGTGCCTGCATCCTGCTAGATGGATAAATTGGTTTCGTTAATCAGGCTGTTGGTGTCACGTAGTGACATGCTGGTCCTTATAAGTTTCCATTTAATCGTAATTAATTTCTATGTGTGCCAAAGTATCGTAAATAATTGTAGTTAAGTGGTGTCAAGCATGACAGAAAATGATTTTTGTATTTAACGGGCACAATACTATCTGCCTACAGTTACGAGTATCGTCTGCAGCGGTACCAAGTAAACCATCCGTCTAGTACTGGCAGCTGACTTGCGAGGAACGTTATTCCACCCAGCCTAAGGGCCCACACAGTAGATACGTTTGCCGATATGAAATCTCGACAGAATAACACGTCTGTACCAACAGCTATTATATAAGTTCTATAGCTAAACCCAATCCCAAATAAAATAGGTAGCTGCATAACTTTCACCAGCAATTCCAATGCGAAGAAACTGCATGACAACAAACCCTATTATTGCAAGAAATTGCTACTCTGAATGCAAGACGAAAAGTAATTAGAAGCTACTGTTATTACAAATTGTTCATCTTTTAGCTCAGTCGCGAATAATAGCTGTCGCAACTCCATAACAAAGTACGTAGTCATAACTAACTCAGGTTTCAGTTGGAGCTTAGTCTAAACAGATATTGTCACAACGTATAAGACTTGACATTCACAGCATTATAACTTAGAACACAGAATCTTTGTCGGCATCTCTTAGCTAACGAACTAGGTCAAACTAGTGTCACATGGGATTATTGTAACATACGTATAAATATTTAGTATTGGTAACATAACTGTTTGAATTAATTAGACATCAGTGCTGCGTTGAATCTTGTAGGCGTCTTCCTGCCCTTCGGAATTCCCCAATCTATACTCCATCTGACATCCCACTCTGTATTATAATGCTTCTGACGATGTCAGTAACACGGTAGAGAGTACACAATTCTTTCAATCTTTATTCTTAAAATATTATCAAAGAAAATGTTGGTTTCAATTTTCCTGAGCTTTTAGATCGGATGCCTTTTATTTTTATATCTGTGAGCCGACAACGTTGAGTCGCGAACGTTGTTGTCACACCAGTTATTTAACAAAATACGTCGAATATTGCGTATGTCAGAGCTGTGACGAGAAAGCAGCAAGCGGAAAACTAAGTTTGTGGCATAATTTATAGGAGTATGATTGTAGCGTGTTGAACGAGCTCGGTACCTTCGAGCGCTTACTCGATACCGCCTCGGTGCGCGCCGACTGATTGGATCCTGCGACTTAGCTCCGGAAAACTTTACTTTCCAATATGTACAGTCACGAGCACTAAACAGTAAATATACTCAAAGCAAAATTCAAAAGCGATTTTTTCGAGAAATAACGATTGCAACTTCGTCAGGCCTATTTTATAATTGTATGGGTTTATGTAGAAGAAGAAAACCATTTTTTTTACCATTACTACTCGAAAAAAGGCATTTTATTAATCGATAACAGTGAATTAAACTCTCTTTTACTCACTGTGTATATAAAAACATTTTTAATCGATAACAGTGAATAAGATTAGTAGTAACTGGGTTGTGGAGGTCAGATAGACAGCCGCTCCATTTAAAATACTGGTATTCAGCTGCATCCGGTTAGACTGGAAGCGGACCCTAACATAGTTGAGAAAAGGCTAGGCAGATGATGAACAGTGAATACAATTCTTTTTTAGTCATTAAGTCAATAAAAAAAAATGAATTTGGAACAGGCACGAATTATACGAATTATGTACAAAAATTAATAAAATGTGCTGACAATAATAATTTGAAAAACTGTTTAAGTATAAATTTTTAATGTTTGATTTAATCCTTTGTTTACTTGCTACCGATTATACAAGGTAACATTTTTAAATTACCGATGAATATTTTCTATGTGGGGTGTTCAGACTTCAATATAATGTACCTACTGAATACATGGTAACAGTTTTAGCGTCGGTGTCCCTTAATAAAATAAAATAAATACTATATAATATGTATTCTCTCGCAGTCAACGATAAAAAGTATAGTACCTACACAACTCGTGAAAAAAAAAATCGGTCCTCGCTCCACTCAAGATTCTAATCTAGAATCCCTTGCTATGCTCGGGCAGCTTTCGGGATCCAACTTAGTCCCTCGAATTAAATTCTATTTTTTTTTTACTTGTTGTTTAATCTACTATTGTTTAAAAGTTGCTAGCTAAGTGTATACACAATAGTGCTCGAGACTGTAAGACTACCTACGATGAAACAAAATGAGTTTTTAAATCATGTAAGCAATAAGAAGCTGTTTACTGGTCGGTAAAGTGTTATGAGGCCCAGGTAGCTCGCAGTATTCTAGACATTACATGAGCTAGCTAATACTTTGTGATAATAAGCAATTTGCCGATGAAATTACTATCTTCAGTCTTGCGTACAAAGTATTATAGAAGAGAATGTAAGTAGCATTAAGCTAACATTTGATTGTAACCAGTGAAATAATTTGTGGATGGAGAAGGCGAGGTAGATCAAAGAAAAGATGGATGGATTGTGTGAGGAATGATATGAAAGAGAAAGGAGGAAATGATGCTGTGACGTCTGCAAGGGGAGAATGGAAGAGGAAAAAGTATTGCGCGGACCCCAAATAGAATGGGACAAGGGCAGGAAGATGATGAATTCATAACTCCGTCATTTATGAACTGATTTAAAAACTTTTATTTTTATGTGTAAAAGTATATTTTTCGATTGGTCCCATAGAAATTTCATCAAAATCGGTACAGTTGTTTGTTTGTTGGGCTATTTAGATGACACGATGATCCCTTAATAACTTCTAGTTACAATGTAAAAACTAATTCATGAATCAGTGTGGTAAGTATACTACAACTAAAAAAGCTAAAATAAAAACTCTCTGAAAAAAAAACTGAGTTCCAAAAAAAGTCTAAAATAACTTTACTTTCGGAAGATATTTTAGACTTTTTTTTATTGTTTTTTTTTGTATTTCGGTTTTTTGAGATCAAGGATTGGTGGCGGCGATTACTGTGTTTTTTTATGGTACTTGAATTCTACGTCCCTATTTAAAAACTCATGGGCCTGACTTTATTCCCTGTGTGTTACGCCGTCGTGAAACGTTTACACTGAAATCATTCACGTACATGCTAATGAAGCGAGCGGAGGCGGCGTCAGTCATAACTTCAAAAAGTCAAGCTACATGTGTGTTTGAACATCACTTTTACAGTTCAGGAACGAGTTAAACGTTTTTTAAATTCTTTTGTAGGTACATACGTAGGTATTTAATTTTTCTTTTTTTTTATGTTTTTGTTTCTAGCATTGTAAGTAGGATTCAAAGGTTTGCATTAGTCAATCTGCTTGTAGGATATAATGAAAATAAAAATACATACATAACCTCACGCCTTTTTCCAAGGCGGTATTCAGAAACAACAGCACGCTACCCACGACGATCCTTACATCATCCTTTGGTTCCTTTACTTTCAAACAGCTGATACACACGCATGTTGGTGGCGACTACCAAGCAAAAAATCGTTCTGAAGAAATTCACATTAACAACAGTTTCCAGGAAATGGAAAAGAAGCTATTTCAAAATAAATATTTCTGATTTATTTAAGCATTCTTATTACGTAATGGAGGGTAACAAAATATAAAATTTTCTGTTCCGAAAAAATAAACATAACTTATTTTTCGGCATTTCAAGATCCTCAATAAAAATAAGAAAGGGTTTTTTAAATTGTGTGTTTATTAAAAATATCCGATGTCTCTTAACTTTTAAAATATATAGGATGTATCTAAATACTTCCTATGTATTTTAAAAGTATTGTAATTGACTATGTGACTTTCGTTGGGGTTATTGAAAAAACCACATAGACTAGTTGCCCTAATAATCACCATCTGAATGTAAAGTTAATAAACGTAATTCTAATGACGTCAAAAAAAAGCCTTACTTACGTATACTTTTTCAAAAGTATGATATGCTCAGTTATAAGTTATTGCACTTTTGTTTTGCTGATTTTCAAAATGCATTCCTACATAAACTCACGGCTGTTTCTCATGGACTAGAACGCCACCTGCTACGATCCTTACGTACTCCTTTCGTCTCATCCACGTTCATACATCTGGTCATACACGCATGCCTGTTGGGAGTAGGACCAGACCTATCTAATTTTCAAAATGTGTCGTATATTTAAGTTGATAGGTTCTTCTTCTAATTGGCGTGAATGCGTAATACTATCTCTACAAGAAGGCATGCGTAAGCCGGGATTATTATATTTCAAGAAATACAAACTAAAGCTCCTCCATTAAGCAACTCCAGAATTTGTAAATTCTGTTATACTGAATAATTAGTTGCTTCACATTGTTTACACTAACCACGATCAATAGTAATCAGCAAGGCGTCTGGTTAGGCAGCAACAATGCTCCCCGCCAGCGAATCGAGACTTGTCAATTACTACTAATTTAACGGAAACTTTGGAAACTGATCGATGGGCTTCCTATTGTATTGTTAGCTGTACTGAAAATAAAACCTAGAAATTTCAGATATTCTTTGTAACATCTCGAAATCGAGTTTGTAAGATACTCGAGATATCTTGGCGACAAACATAAATTTTCAGTGTGTCGGTAAAATAGTAATTTCAGCGTCTTAGCTTCCTTTCCACTTCTTAAATTTGGCAATCATCCAAAAAAGCTTTATGCTAATTAGTTGGGGCCTCGGCAAATACCTTCCGTTAGTAGCATGAAGACGTTACACAAATTAGACAATCGATACCTGAAGCAAGCAGCGTACCAGGCTATTTTTGTGTGAATCACGACGGCACGGCCCGGGTTTCAATAAGCTACAAGTGTAGTGTACAATTGAACAGTCTATTAAATTTTCTTCGCGCTAAAGTGGTACTCGAATCGTTCCGGGAAACCGTTTTTCAAAACGTCTCGGTCCACCTGTCCAGGTTGCCTGAAGTGGCCACTGCTGAATACTGCTTCAACAAGCTTTTAATGAATTTCATAATTGTGTTACTACCAGGAAATCGACGTTTTCCTAATTAATAAGCTTTGCTAACATTTTACGTTAATATTCTCATTAAATGTTTGTATTTTTTTTCTTTTCCTTGAGTTTAATTAAGTGAATAAGTGTTTGAGGTCGATCGGTTCGCGAAGCTTTTATATATTTTTTAATTAAAATTCTTAGAACAGTTTCTGTTGAGTATTTCTTTTAAATAGCCCCTTTAATGCTTATTGTAAGAATTTAGTTCGGTGACTCGCATTGGCTTCCCTTCGATCCAATCAAGAATTCAGAATTTTCCTTTGTTTCGTTCTTAAAAATAACTTAATTACCTAGAATTAATTACGGAAACTAAAAGGCACATTTTTAGTTCTAATTTCAACCCAGATAGTACTGGAACTATTTTTCGTCTGAGGTCATCGTGTTTTTTTAATTTATTTATTCAAATTACTCATAATAATCAAGAAACATATTTATAAAAAATGTATGTTTTCTCGGGAAGGTGGCCCTTTGAAAGGTCCGTCGTAATATGGGGATAGTGCCAATCGGCATCTATTAGGTAATGAAACGAAGTATTATGGAATCTGTTTTCAATTACCTCAGTAGATAAAAGAAAGGCGCACAGAAAATTTTTGTAAAAATAGTTCATGGGGTGAATTGTATTGTTTTGGCAAATAATATATTTTTTCATTTTGATAACTTTGTATCTGAGCGGGGGTGCACTATTTACGACTAAGTGACCAATTCCATCACATCGAGAAGGTTCTCAATGAGATCTAGATGAAAGACATGTTCCTTTCTTATCACCCTTTTTTGTACCTATAAGTTTCGCGTAAACCCTTTTCTAATGACCTATGAAAAGCAAGGTGGCCGTACTTTCCGCCGTCTTGCTTATGTAGCTGCCACGCACTATGTAGGAATAAATACAGGCTGTGGCAGATAACAGAAAAGTACCACTTCTTGCCAAAAATAGAAGTGCTATACAAACTTATGTTCTTATCAGACTTATTTGCCCCTCCCATATTTTCATTATACTGTTTATAACAGACAGTTAATCAACATACACATATCTTTTTTGTTCTTATGAAAACTTCTTTAGTTTATAAAAAGGCTCCACAGATTCAGCACTTAAGGCAACTGTAGCTACATTGCAGTCTTTCCATTTACAAACCATGAAACCGGTATATGCTCAGGTAAGCTAGATTTGAATAGAGGAGTATTTCCAAAATGTCTTATGGAATTTCCAGTTACTCTCAGGCAAACAAGGGAATACAAAAGAAATAACTCAAAAAATAAAATGGCTGTGTTGTAAGATGAGCCGCCAATTTTAAAATTACACTTTCTCGTAGGTCAAACCGTTTCTAAGCTTCTGTTGATGATTTTCCCTGGTAAGGTTCATAACAAACAGCCTAACCTTGTTGCACCTACCCTTTAGTTTATAAACATGTCATAACATTACGCCTGTAATCCCCGAAGGGTAAGGAGAGCCTTCATCAGTTACTTTTACTTGGCATTCTCAGGTGGGAAAAGGTTTATGTCTTCATCGCGTTGCTCCAGCTCATGAACCATATCGTTTAGTTAGATTGAACGACTTCACTGGTCGCGAGGTAAAATAAAATAATCAAATATGTTCCCGCTAATATTACGACGAAACTTTTAAAAGGCCATCGATTTCATACGTAAAAAAAATATATACAACATTAGTTTTAGTATATGCGAAACCTGAAACACGTGTCTAGTATTTTTATGTAGAAAATCTATGTACAAAATTTCAAAACTGTATCATGAAAAATCACAAAGTTATAATTCTGTTACCACGTGACCACGTTTTTGTGCGGACAACCACCGCACAAAAACGTGGTCACCACGCGGCGCCGCCGCTTGCCGCCTCCAGCGTTGTCTTGAGCTTATTGATAATAATAATTTGGCAGTAGGTACCTAAATGATTGCGAAAGGTACTTAGTGTCGCTAGGTGTCCAACTTGTAACCTTTTTTAAATATTTTTGGGACAAAATCTAACATGGTTTAAAAATGATTGGAATAGATTCAGTTACTTATTCTGAACAAACTATATTCAGCGTTCGCAAAAGCGAACGCTGAATATAGTTTGTATCACTAAAAATAATGTTGTATATTTGGTTATTGTTTCGAAACAAGGTAAGGTATTCTTTTTCGGTAACATATCAAAAATCAAATATCAAAGTAAGATAGCTATCGTAAAAAAAAACTCAAGTTCTTCAAAAACACTAAAATAACAAGAAATAGTGTGTCAAATAAAATAAAAGTAAGTGCTATGTAATCAAACTTTGATAGGTAAATAATAAGTAAACTGACACTATATATCTGTGTGATTATATTCAAATAATACAATAATAAATACAGGTAAATTTAATTATTTTTTTGGGCCTTTTAAACCTTCTCCTGTGCTATAAAGGACCAAAGGTTTTTCTTTATAAAACTCTTTGTCCAACAGCTTAAAGTGCAAATATGCAAACTATGCTCCTTGAGCTACAAGCTGGCAAACGAGCTGCAGCTTGAGTAGCTTCTCTCTAGCTATGCAGAAGCTTGCGGGAACTGTATTGTGCTAACACGGAACACCTACGTGATTGCGACAAGCTGACCGCAGAGCGCTTCCAAACTGTAATAATTGAGCAACTCTGAGAAGATGCGAACAACCTCGTAGTGAGTTAGTAAATATTTGTCATAACATTGAGTAAATCAGCTATCGGACATGGTAAGACACAAACAACTTGTTTGAGAATGCAGTAGGAATTCAACAAGACTGATTTTGATTTGATTTTATTTATATTTATTTTTTTATTTTAAGATATGTTGCTTTTACGATCAAGCTGAAACTTGACTTTAAGAAATGGTTCAAAACATATTATGCGTTTCTTGGTGGACCACTTTTGTAAAATGATCAATGCGGAGAGTGTCCTATGAGTACTGTTAACATAACGCCTTTACCCGTTGCGAGTCGAAGATAATTTCCTAAGGTCGTGTTAGTGTTATTTCCCTTGAGGAATGAATTGAAAGTGTTCGCTGCGACGCGTCACCAAAAAGTTTTGAGAATAGTGTTTTATGAAAAATTTAGTCAGTTATAGGTAATAACAGTGCTCAAATAGTGTGTCTGTTAAGACGTCTTAAGTATACTTCTTATAATCTATACTCTTATAATCTACGAATAAGTAATTAATTCGTAATTAGGTTGGTTTTTTTTCACGTATTCAGGTACCAATCTAGCCCTGGACCTTACTTCCTGAACCTATTCCTTCAGAATACCTATTTAATCGAGGTTATAAAAACTTAGTTTGATATACACGAATATCAAACTAACTTGATTTTCCAATTCACAGTTAAATCGTCCCAAGTCGCAAAAAAAAAAAATATGTCTGTATTTACACAAGATTTCGTTAACTTAATAAATACTCTTCTATAGTATTTTGGAAGATAGGAATCCCTTCAGAAGTAAGCATATTTAAAAGGTTTATGTATATATACAACATTAGTTTTAGTATATACGAAACCTGAAACACGTGTCTAGTATTTTTATGTAAAGAATCTTTGTACAAAATTTCAAAACTGTATCATGAATAATCACAAAGTTGCTTGTTCTGTTACCTGGTTGTCCGGACTAAAACGTGG
Organism: Noctua janthina; assembly: GCA_963576755.1. Classification (NCBI taxonomy): domain Eukaryota; kingdom Metazoa; phylum Arthropoda; class Insecta; order Lepidoptera; family Noctuidae; genus Noctua; species Noctua janthina. The sequence continues at coordinate 11,369,157 of OY755050.1, read as the reverse complement.
TCACCACGCGGCGCGCCCTTGCGTCATCTTGAGCTCATTGATAATAATAATTTGGCGATAGGTACCCAAATGATTGCGAGAGGTATTTAGTGTAGTTCGCTGTCCAAAATGTAGCCTTTTTAAAATATTTTTGGGACAAAATACAGGGTGTTTGGTGCATCGTTTGCCAAATTGAATTGGCCGAATGGAAAGGTCATTTGCTATCTCTTCAGGTCCAAGAACTCACTCTTGGCCACACCGGTTTTTTTATTCGGTTTTTCTAATTTTTATTTTGTAAAATTCCCAAACTTAGCATGAAAGCTTAAAATAAAAACAAAGGTATAATCATTAAATTACATTTTAATTTTTATACCTACTGTTGTATGGTTCTATCCAATTCAAAACTAGTCGCTAGTAACATCTAGTTTTTTTTTAATAACTCACAAAGCTTTTGGAAGAAGAAATAATAATCTCAAAACTCAACTTTAAATTGCTATAAAAAAAAACTAAAAGCGATTGAGATCTTCGAATTATTTTAAAAAGTTTTCTAGTCTGTCCTTTTTCAAACGGTATATGCTAAAAAAATCTTTTAATAACTTCGCTAATTCGTAAAATTTGTGTATTGGGACGCACCATCAAGCTACTCTATATTCAGGATAAAACACTAGTTTTCGGTAAGTCGGTAGATACTGACGATAGAGACTGAGTAAGAGTAAGATAACATCTCACTCTTACTCAGTCTCTTATCACTTTCTTACATAGGATTCTAACTTTCCTCGAACTTGAAATGAAAGACGTGGAAACCGTTTTAGTGTCGGTGTCCCTTTTGGCCTGTATAGGTAACTAGCTCATGCCAGCGGCTTCACCTGCGTGAAGTTCGGTAACTTTCCCACGAGTTCGTACTACCGCGAGAAAAAGTATCCCATTTAACCAAATATCGATTCCATTCCATTTTTTAAATTATCTATATGCCAAATTTCACCCAAATCTGTTCAGTAGTTTTCGCGTAAAAGAGTAACAAACATCCATCCTCACAAACTTTCACATTTATAAAATTAGTAAGAAGTAATATTTCATAAAGATTCTTGTGATGGATTACATGCCATAGGAAATTAAGTATCTATTGAAGTTATTGATAACATACGCATAGATTTTTGATAATTTTTAGTCGTCTGCAAGGTACCACCAGTTCCAAGAATAGTTCAGCAAGTAATCATGAGGAGTTATTGTAGGTATTAATCACTTCCTAAAACCTTATAAAGAATTACTTTGCATCGGTTTATTATTTCTACATCAAGAAACCCCTTCCTTTCAGGTCGTTCAGACACAGGCACCGGAAGATCCTTGAAGATTCCTGGATCGGAGCCTATAGGTGAAGGACGTCAGCGCCGCTTGGATGAAAAGGAGAAACCTACCCTCACATTTGGGATAAACCTGAATAGGCACATAAACTCGTTCTTCAGTTCGGTACCAACGACCACGCCCGTCGGGCACAGGAAGTGAGTTCCTCTTCGATCTGCATACTATTTACGTATGTATGTATGTATGTATTTTCGTTCTCAGCTGCTAACACTTAACATTCGGAAGGCGTGTGTGAAGTTTTAAGGGTTCTGTTTCAACAAACCGCTACCCCTGATTCCGCAATAATTTTATGTAAAAAAATTGTCAACCACGGAGGATCTTTACACATTTATTTTTAGTACTTATTTCCGGATTTGTTTCAAAGCAGGGTAGAAAAATACAAAGTATGCAAATGGTGTTTTAAATACTGTTTTTTTCAGCTTTCCGCCTTCCTAATAAAATATTGAAAGAATCCCTTTAAAATATTCCGAATTTCACACGACCAATAAAAATGCCCTGTATAAAAAAGAAAAGCAACTTTTGAAAATGGCTTGTTTAGAATGACGGCTTCGTGAGCTCGTTGTGGACACAAACGCTTGCGTTTTATTAAGTTTCTAAGCGAAACGCAAGCACTTGTCTACCAAGCGAGACCAACACCATAAAAAGCACTGGTGGCTCAAGGAAACATTACGTTTTCCACTCAATAAACTTTATCAGAAACAATTTAGATAGAATAGCCTGATCTGATCTTCCTAACCTTCTAAAAATGATAACATAAAAGCGAAATAAGAGGCTCTAAAAATGAAGCACAAATTCCGAGAACTAATGTGCTATTCAAATTGAGAAAAAAATAGAGCACCATGTAGATTTAATATTGTAACAGTTTCATATAACTCCCGCTTTGAGGCAACTTGCGGCCTGTTTGAGGAACGGCTATTGAACTGCTGGCCAATCGTCCGGCGAACCGACGATCTCAATGTCGATGATCAAAATCTCGGGTGGTGGTTAGAACAGTGTAAGCAATTTACATTGCTAGCCAGTTGCCAGATTGTATGCAGGGGAAGTGTGTTGAGGGAGAGGAGATGCAGTTGTAGATATGCTGCTGTGTTTGCTGTGTGTGCTTTGTTCGGGAATATGGCAAACAGTCGCCATAGAGCTCACTGCTGAATACCTGTATTTTACGAAAGATATGTTTAGAACGGATGTTATGTTGGGAGCAGTAGACTTTAAACAATTTTGGCTGTTGTATTTTGAGAAAAACACAAAAAAAGCGTTTGTGTTCTCCAAAGAGGTAAGCAGGCGTCTATAACTGAGGTTTGATTCGGCACACGCAGAGCCAAAACGGATGCCTATTATGCCACACGGCTGTGCCGAGCCGAAACGAGTGTGAAGCACCCCCACTTACATACGCCTGCATTACCATGTAATAAGGGGCGTTGTTGGCACAAACTCAGTTTTCGGGCTGATACGAGAAATTTGTGACGAAATAAAAAAACTAAAGAACCAGACTAAAAAAACTGAAAAGGAAAAACAAGCTCATTTTAAATTAAATAAAAGTTGAAACCAGGCGGGACCCATTACATTTTTACAATAAATTATTATTCATTTATGTTTATATACTATATTTATATTCGGGTTTCACCTGGTTCCAACTATTAAATAGTTAAAGTTAAATATATTTTTGTAATCACCTTTCAAAACCCAAATCTAACAAATTTTGATTTATCTGTATCGGTGTATCCATTTAGGAGTTACGAGGTCACAATGGAACGCACAACAATACATGCGGGCGATAAACTTTACCCTCCTTGTGGGTCAGTCGGGTAAAAACTCAATAACACGTTAGATACTCGACCTGACAAAAAGAACAAAAATCAAATCACTGCAGTCGGGGTACGTATAGGTGTCAAATCGATTTGTAAGATACATAAGATGATAAGCCAGTTAAAGGAATAAGATCATTATAATACATCACGCCTGTAATCCCCGAAGGCTTAGACAGCGGTGTACCTAAAGATAATTATGATACAATTATAATTTTGACGACCGGGCCTGTAAATACTAACTAATAAAGATAATGAAAAGCAATAAACTACTTAGATATGTATTTAGTTGGTAAATATTAAATAGCTACTGTTTGAAACGATATTAAAACGCTGATAAAAGTCGTTCATCCTAATCAGATTTTTTTTTACTATAGTACAAGAAAGTCGTAGTTGAGCTAAAATTGTACCAATAACTTAATATTACAGATTCGGTTATTTAAAAAGTTTCTTTAAGAAATAACCGAAATATAAATATTTTTATCACTAATTACATTTATTCCGCAAAGCGATAACGTTGAAATAAACAACATCAATTCATTTTTCCGTGTATAATACAATGCCTGCCAGATATGTCACGTTACATTAGCAGAAATAAAAAAAGTGCTTTTAATTAACGATACCGGTGAGTTTTGACTTTTTTATTGAGTTCTCTGGTATCTTTTTGAATATGAACTAAAAAATCAAACTATAAATGAAATTACACAGATAACTGTGTAATTTCATTTATAGTTTGATTTTTTATTGTTGTGTAAGGAATTGTGTTATTTTAACTCTATTTGAAAATATTTACATTGTTTCGGTCGTTCGGTGAATGATTCCGTACTCATAGTTTTATTTGCATTTAATTTTTTACTATACGTGCATTATACAATCCAATACAGAAGGCAGTTTCTCCCGGACACTACTGTTAGTCTAAAATGGGTGTCTAAGAAAGAAGAAAGAGGATCTTGATGAGAAAAAGAAAGATAGATATTGTCTACTATCGGCCAAGTTTCGCTTCTTACTTCGGGACAGATCTGGTGCAAAAATAACCTTTTGCCAAGTTGTATCTGGGCACTGATCTCACTGTTTTGTTGTTACTACGAGACTTTTTTCACGTGCTAGTATTTGCAGTTTTTGCCAATAATTTGTTCCCAATTCATTTGCAAATGCGACTAATTCCCCATTTGGCTGCTGTTACTAGTTATAAAATCCGTTCGAAATTAAACCTTTTGCTCTAGGTATAAAAGTGTAGCGGTATGAGTAAAGGCATTCAAAGAGCGCTGAGCAAATCAAGTGGATGAAAATATTCCTTTGAAAACCGATACGATCTGTTGATAAAACGAAAATTGCAGGTATGTCATACGGAATATGAAAGTGTAAGTAAACCAAGTCGCAGGAAATAAATCTTCATTCAATTGAAAATCATGCAGGAATGCACGCCGGTAATCTCACGCGGGACTAAAAAGTGATCGAAGAAGAAAACGATAAAAACTTTAAACAATTTCCTCACATGTTGAGTAAAATTGATTGTATTTGTGCGAAGCCGGGAATGTTTACTGAATAAAAATATAACATTTGTTCAATAAAATGTGTTGTTACGTCTCTAACGTTGTTATATTTTATGCGTATGGCTCATGTAACTACATCCATAGATTTAATATCATTTCAATTTTCCAGGGGCAGACATCGCAAGCAGATGTTCTTAAAACTTGCTTACATTCATGCTCCGCGAGAAATATAGATTTAGTGTACGTGCCCGGACTAGTGATGCGTGGGTGGCGAGCTAGCGGCTGATAAGTATGGCGATGTGCCAGTTCCCACCGTCCCTTCCCTTACAGCCCAAGTGCAGTTTGTACGAAGGGAAAAAACGTCTCGGTAATTTGCGAAACGTTCAGCTAAACGGGGCCGCTTTAAATGTGATTTATGTTTTTGTTTGATGAGGGTGTGATATGATTGTGGATTGGTTCCAGCTCAATCTTAAATTATGATTTGATGTTACAGGCCGGGGGAATATCGGGCATTTTTCTTTGAAATGTATTTAGAATACAGTTGTCGTGGCAATCTTTTCTGCAACTATGGACAGCGTGCAGCGTTATAATATGGCTGAGTTAATTGAGTGATTGAATGAAAACGCATTGCTAGAGAAGTTTCCTGTCTGGTTAATCACGATGAGTTGTATCTAAAATGGCTATGAAACATTCATGACAATCCAACTACAGTATAAACTGTAGCAACCAACTGTAACCTCTTTGTGTTAGCATAGAAAATGCCTACATTTTAAATAAAAACCATCACCACGGTTTCTACCGTTCTGCTATTCTTAGCATCAAGTACTTACCTATAAGTAGCTTTACTCAGAGCGAAATAAAGACTTTATTTGAAGTACATTTTGTAACACTGCTAAAGAATGCAGTCTAGAGCGCCGACGTCGATCTCTTAGCCTCGGAAATAATGGCAGACGTTAGGGATTGTACATGTGTTTTTCATATAAAATAGAACAACAAAAAACATTATTAGCTCTATGTGTACTAATTAGTATTCAAATAAAACAACTTAGTCTGCCTCAAATGTTTTAGTTTCGTTAAAAGTTTGTCCTGGCCATTAGTGCTTGAATGTATTACATACAAATAAGTAAACAAAGCTAAATGTGTTAGGAGTCGGTTAACATTAATAATTTGAGGGATGTTTGAAATTTTTATATCTCTTGCTCGCAAATCATAAGTTAGACCTGTTTTTTATAACTGGGTATGATTGGCGAGCTACCTGAAGTATCCCTCAGGTACGTATAGGAAAGCTGTACGCTATATCTAAGGATTTGCACAGACTGATTGAAGACTACCCTGCGAAAGTACATAAAAACAAATCGCTTCTCAAATTGTCGTGTTTTTCTTTTTGAAACAACACGAATGTGTTCAGTCTAGGTATGATACATTGGTGTTCTACAAAAGCCACTAATAATTAAGACTAGAAGTTGACAAAACGGTTTAGTTGGTAATGAGTGAAACAACTTTAATCCTTTTGAAGATGAACGGCCGATCCGTTCCTATAGGCATATCATACCATACCGTAACTACTAATCTCTTCTCTTACTATTCAAATTGATAACTTTACATACGCGTTACACAGAGGAAACTGTTACTGCGTACATTAAGGAAATAATCTGTGGATTAACTAAATTGGTGTCTTCTTAATCATGGCGATGGTTCAAGGAACGACGAAGTAGGAACAGGATTACTTTAGGTACTTGCTCAGCGCACAAACTTAAGACCTATTCGTTATTTTATTTACGAAGGAATGAATTACCCTCTAATGTACGGAAAAGAAATAAAAAATAGATTGAGTTGTACCTACTACGTCTACTCAGCACAAAGTGTAATTACTACTGCAAAAGTTTTAAGACTACACTTACATAATAAATAGCACTTTCAATCGATCTCATTAGATATTATTGAAACTGAATAGTTTTTGAAGCAGCTTGTGAAAGATAATATTCGATGCGTTTCAAGGGAATATTCTAATGAGATCGGCAGGGACCTTCGTGTGATTGATTATTATAATTTCGAGACTGCGACTATCGACATTTATAAAGCTAAGTAGGTAACTACAGGCTAACGGACTACACCCAAGATGTTTTGATCCGCCGCAGTCAAAATTGATAAAAGGAGAATGAGGGTGCAGGTAGTTTAAAACTACCATACTCTTATTTTACATTACTTGAACAAGTAAAACTTTGTAGTGATTGCCAAATACCGTATCTTAAACTCTTAACCTCATAACAGAGAAACTTAAACGGTAATAGATAAACTGTAGGCCATAAATTGTGACTCATATCCAGCCAAAGAAGAACTTGCTCAAGTTTCCTACTTTTCGCAGTAAGGAGACATTTTTATGAGATAAAGTTGGTCTAACATTAATAGTTATGTTGTTAATATGTTGATATTGGTCGCCAGCAAGAAATGAAGCGTAGCCCGAGATGAAACAAAGTGGAAAAAGTGAAAAGAGCAAAGGTAATGGCTCCAAAGCGTTTGGCCTCTTTCTGTAAATAATAACAATGGTAGAGATGTCGGATCTAAGGATTTTTTGTGTACTTTACCTAGCCATTTAACCGTCGTTCTTTGTTATTTACTGGTATACTTTTATATGTTTTAAGCCTGCGTTTCTAACACGAGGTCGTTCTTATCCCGAAGAGTGTTTTCTCAGTTTTTCAGATGGTAACTGTGCTTTGGCTTTTCCCAGCTTAACAGTTGTGTCCAGTGCAGGGACACAAGTTATCTGCTAAAGAAAATGTACCTTTTTTAAAATAGCTAAATAAAGGGTACAGTTTCTTCCAGAATTGGACATTGGTGTTAAAGTCTTGATTAAATAGTTTGGAAGTTATCGTCGTTGTTTCAGTTAAAAAAGAACAACTCAATTTCTTTTAGTATTACGACATTGATCAACGATGTTTTAACTATAAACGTTTCTTAAAGTTAAATTATGATATGATATCTGTTGAACCATCTATTTTCTGACGTTTAAATGTCTCTTAACTTGAAGCAATATTTAAATCTGAATGTGTATAATGATGAACAGTAAATTCCAAATAATTATGTCAAAATACTAAAGTCTTGTTTTAAATGGGTCTGTATTTTACATATCACAAACAATATCTACTTATTTTAATGGACCTGTTACAGAAACGGAAATTACTTTGCATGCAGAGAAACAACAATACACTACGAGCATTGTACAATTTTTTTTTTTCAATAAAACCAAGGTTTATTTATAACACGAGTTGAGCCATAAAAAACGGATGAAGTACAGAAGATAACTAAACCGTAACGAATGAGGCTTAAGGGAAAACTAGTTCAACAAAAATACACGTAAAGAAAAAATATCTTGCTTGGTGTGTGGCATTCTAAATCAAATCTGTCTATTTGGTGGCGAGCATAGTACCTTCAGTAGCGTCCATCAGTTCCTGTAACGTTCAGACAATAGAGCATGTCACGATATTAAGTGTTTTTTTTGTGGGACCACACCACCATATGCAATTATTACAATAGACCGAAAAAAGATGCTCATGCAAAGCAGCAAGATCTAGGCATAATAATTAAACTCCGAGAGATAATCGTGTTTTTGTTTGAAATGTGATAAATAATTATAAATTTTGATACTAGTGGGGAAACTTTGACATTGCAGCCGAGGCGGACTTCACATCCGAGCCGAAGGCGTGACGCGAACAAACATAATATTTTGTGTCCATCTATATGGACACAAAATCTCCGGCCGGCCATATCTTCCTTTTACATTTAGTGACATGCACAGGCCACAATATCTTGGTGAAGTTTAGTCTGTTTAATTCGTTTTGGTTTAGGCCCCGAACGATGAGATGAAAATCAACGTTGTTTGAAAACTGAAAGTGGTCCCCTGCCCGATATACACGGTTTAATGTTATTGTTCTCTCATCACGCTCTACCTTGTCAGCTGTCAAGTTTTCATGCTGAATTTGCTTGCTGCAAAACCATCTGGGCACCGTTATAGATAACATGACATGACTTGGTACTCATTACAAAACATTGAAACGTAAAGCAACCTCAGTGTATCTTTTTTTTGGTATAATTATATGGTTCGAAAATCACGGGTTTAATAGACATGAATTTAATTATAATGTTCAAGTATTTGTAAGTAGCCTCTACACAAACTTGGTTTTTTTGCTTTTTCATTTGTATTCAACCTATTAACCGGGGTCATTGTGCTTATCCTTATAAACAAATTTTACCACGGGACCAACCATGAAATCGGGAAAGAAAATCGTTTTTTTTTCAAGATTTCTGTTGGTTTCTTAGTAAAAGTGGTTTATAATGATGAGTACAATGATCCCTGAAGAGGTTTAGGGTAAACAATAACTGAGATTGTATAGGTACTCGTAATACTCTATTGTGACTGGCGAATTATTGTTTTGCAGTCTTATACAACGTTTAACAGAATAAACGCAAGTGCTGTGATAGTAGTTTGTTTAGAATCGACATCTGATTCGAGTTCAATAATTTTTTGTACCTATATATCTTTCCCGAAATAATTAAGATCACTGTACCTACATAAAGACCCAGCAGTCCATGTTGAAAAGAAAAAATAATAATTGATTATTATTTTAACAAGTAAGTCTTAACAACTTCTGATTGGCGCCTCCTTTTAAGCAAATAATCCTGTGTTAGGAAACTCCGCTCTTCCATACTTAAAATTGTATTATTTACTTGTTTCGTCGGTTTAAGCAACACTATGTTTTATGTCAAACCAATTTCGTTTAAAAATGCAAAATGTAGTTGTCAACACTATCTTCACATACAATAAACATGGTGTACGAAAATAAAGCATTTGAATTAACAAAATACTGAACATTTTGTAATTGTTCCTCACCCTCTCGCAAACAAGCACTGCAAGGGCGTTCAGCATCACCTCAAATTGAGCCTGTCTGGTGAGGTGATGATCGTCGTCACCTCTCTCCTACAGTGCTTATAAGTGTGCTGTAGCCTTGAGAGGGAACGTAGGGCCTTGGCTGTCCGTGGAGACATGGCTCGCAGGTTTAAATGGTGGACGAGTGAGGTGAAGTGGACCGAGTTTCGGACATATTATTTTGTACTGCCTATCGTTTCACTCGTGCACCCTGTGGGCCAACTGTGCTCAGCGGGCATTTAATGACCCACGATTACAATATAATAATGTTCTTAGGATGTTGTTGGGGTTTCCAAGATACTGCAGTGCTACCCCTTATTTTTTACTTTCAAGACTTTTACCAACTACTCAGTTTTAACTACATCTACAAAATACAAAATAGAACGTGGTTGATTCAACGTTCAACGTTCCATAAACCGTGTTTTCTCCGAAAAAGATGAAGAAATAATAGTTTGCGGAAGCGGAGCCAGGAGCTCAACTAGTATTTTAATACAAAAAGTATGTTTTGTAAGTAATAAGTGAGTACTGCCGCCGGCTACCACCGTCTCGTGCACTAACACAGTACCAACTTAAACCCGTTAGTAAAACCAATTTTAATAAAACATAGAAACAGACGCATCCACTAAAGCTGCATTAAAGCGGTATTATTCTGTAATGTGAAAGAATACAAGACAATTCAAAGGGAATAAGAAATGAGGATGGAAGAGATTCTAATGGGTAATAAAACTGTGAAAATTAGGATCTACTCGAAACAGAACCCTGTTTCGAGTAGATCCTTATTTTCACAGTTCTCGTCTGACATTATTTGAGTGAATTAAAAACCTAGATTATTATTATAATATAATATTTAATATTACACTATATTCAATAAAAAAACGGATTTCATGTCCCTCTAGTATGGTGATGTGGTCGCTGTGTACGTAGTCTTCAGAACTGCATTTTAGATTGACGGCAACGAGAAAATTTCCGGACGTCGTCGTCATGGTTCAAATGTTATACTGCTCTGAACACAAATTTTCGTAGTTTTTTTCCTGCATCGGTATTCAGGAAAAAAACTACGAAAATTTATACACGTTAGTGCTGCCAGTTTTCAATTTCCCGGCCAAGTTCATAAAAAAAGCATGACTGCAACAGCGTATCAAGAATAGTAGCGCTATATTAACAATGTTTCAATTCACGTAACTGACGCATCTAACAAGCATATTGATGAATGTTGTATGGGAGGAACGGTCCGTAAACTGTCTGATTAATAATGCACGCGATACCGTTAAAACTTTTAAAGTACCGTTATTCCGACATATGAAAATAAATCATTTGAAAAGTTAAGCGGAAATATAGCGTCGTGGGACATTCTCGCCAGCCCGCAATAAATAATTGTTGTTGCATACTGACAGCCCCAAACAGTGCCCGGAGATTTTCGTCCTCTTCCTAAACTGATTTTCGGAGAAGATTGCACAGGGAACAATTTTAATGCCTACACAGTTTACACAAAGGTGCCGTTTCGCGCGATAAATGTTGTTATAAACATTGTTTCTAACACGTCTTAAACATCAGTTGATAAAAGCTTGATAATAAGATGTTATGTAATTTTATGATGTTTAGAGTTACGTTGTGAAACAGTGAAGGTAAACATTTTAACCCATTTTCATATTTAGTCGAGTGCGATTAGGCAATAAGGTGGAATGAAGTTTATAGTGGTCGGATTTTCATGGGTCTTTTTTATTGAGTTCCTAACGGAGTAGAGAAGAAAGTTAAAAAAGAAATTTGAGGCCCGTGACTATTTTTTTTTTTTTTTAATTTTCTTTGGAATATTTTTTTTCCGTTTATGAATAATTTCAAATTCAACGAATTCATATTTTGGCGCAATAATAATAATAACATTGTCGCTGTAATGCATATTTCAACTATTTTTTGAAAACATCCTATTTTCTTCAAATATTTCTAAAATATCGAATTATAAGACTAAGATTTCTTTTGAAATTGGTAACTGATGCTTTTTTCACAGATCGGAAAAATATTCAAGAAAACTACGTTCATGAGTGTAGTGACTTAAAATTCATTCGCAAATGCCAGAAAATCATCTATGAAATTCAATGTGCAAATTATTGTCCTATTACACCACAATATGAATTCGTCGAATTTGAAGTAAGTCATTAACGAAAAATAAACTTTCCAAAGGAAATTAAAAAAAAAAAGTCGTGTGTACCGAATTTTTTTTTTTAACTTTCTTCTCCACTCCTCTAGGAACTCAATAAAAACAAGTCCCATGAAAATTCGACCACTATAAACTTCGTTCCACCTCATGAGTATTATTTCTCTAATTATACTCGGCTTGTCTTTGCAATTTGCAAATATAATAATAATCGGCTAGATTTACTACTATTATAAATGCGAAAGTTTGAACAGATGAATGTTTGTTGCTTAATTACGCCAGAACGGTTGAACGGATCTGAGATAGATTATAGTCTGGAATAGCACATAGGCTATTTCTTTTTTCTCCACTTATACACATCATAATTTCCACGCGATCGTAGTTGCGGGCAACAGCTAGTTATGTTATAAGTCTTCTCTTAAAACACTTAAATTAACTATATGCATTATTAATTAAAAACTAATAAATAAACTAAAAACAAACTAAGAAAGGGAATCGAAAAACTCTTCCTCAACACTGTCAGCTGGTAATGTGCCCAAGAGACTGGCGGCGTTGCTACACAGCTTCTGGCCAAGGTAAAGGCCAACCCTTGATTCACGGGAAGCGTCAACTAGGTGTTTCGAAATTTCCTTAAACAAGCTATGAACATTCGTAAGTAATATGTAGTTTTAAAAATCCTTCTGTTTTAGGCAAAGTTTTTAACTGGTACCTACTTAAATAAAATTGTCAAGTAATAAATAATTGTTGTATTATTGTTATTGTTTTAAAATAAACTTATTGTTTTACTTGCAGGCAGTGGCAGCATGGTTAGGTATCGAGATTCTAAGCAAACAATAAAGCATTTCAAAAAGCGTGGCCTTTAACGAAACTGTGTACTATTTTTGACCTTTCTCACTCCCCAAAGACATACAGCATGAAGGCTACTCTTTATTACCAACACTGCTGGGCTGTTCAGAAGCCGCAAACAGTTCTAGTTTCAATTCCATTGCATTTTTCATTACCCGTTGGGCTTGGTCACGACTTTATTAACGTCCGATTTGATTTTTATTTCTCCTCCACGTAACTTTCATTTGTTTAGCCGACCGAAGACATGAAACTGTTTTATGGTTGCCGCCTGATCTCAGGCACGGAAGGCATCAAGAGAGGATGTGTTCATCTTTGAGTTAACCTCCTTACCTGTCGTAGAATAGTAAACATTGTCGCCGGATACAAAATCCAATAACAGTCGCACATATAAATATTGTTCCGTGTCGTAGTTTTCTTATCACGTGTGATCCATATTTATTGTGAAGTACAATTTGTTAGGGGATGTTGCGTCGTCGGTGTGGGCTCTGGCGGTCTTACCTTCGCTGCGATTATTTACTTTGCCACCGCAATGTTATACTCGCAAGTGAGGCAAGTGAGGTTCCCATGAAGAATGATGTACGACGCAAACAACACAATGCACACTCCACCATATGTCTTCTTAAACGACAGATATTACTAAACTGACAGTATTGGAAGACCACCTACCACAAATAGTTTATATTTTAAAATTGCTTTCAATCATAGGAATCAATCGTCATAAAATGACTGCAACTATGATGTTTTGTAATATATTTACATCATGCATTAGCCACAACAAAGAACACGCTATTTGCGTCGGCCTGTTAATAATTCTGGAAAGTATTCATTCTTGTCTATATTGATTAAAGTTTTTCATTATTAAAAGAGCCTATTTTATTTTTGATGCTGCCAGCACTTCAATTATTAATGTTTTTACTTGAAATTCAGATGAACGACTTGTCTCTTCGCAGTCATTTCATAAAATAACAGAGTATAAGCATAAGGTTTAATTAGCGGTCTCGTCATTTCCCTACAGTCTGTTTGTTCATTTTAATTAGGCGCAGCCTTGGCTTTAAGGCTTCAGTCAAAGCCTTGAATCGATCACAGACCAATTACTAAAAGCGGAAGATTGAAAATATCAAAAGTGTCCGCTGCATCCTTGCGCCGTCGCGACGGTCGATCGGGTGAGCACTCGGCCGGGTAGCTCAGACCTTTAATCATTCATCAAACATCACAATAACATGAAACCTCAGTTGAGTAGTCAAATTTAATGGGGAACCTGAAACTGTGTCACAAACTAAGAAAATTTGCTTAGGAGATTACTGCTCACTTGTCCCGAGAGCTGAAAGTTGATCAGTGATCGGTTACTGCTTACGGAATCGCTGGCTTAATTGTTTTAATTAGTTTAAACTAGTTGGTCTCGGTGATGTCCTTGCACCGAATCAGTTTTTATTAGAAAATGAATTGGAAATGAGATTTGTGTTAGTTGAAATAGTTCGGTTTGCTTTGGTGCGAATATACGAATTTATTTATAAAGGTACTATATTCAATTATAAGTTGGTAGAAAGACCTCAAAGAATGATGTACCATTCAGAATTGACATTGGTATACATCAGCAGGTTCCAGAGTTCACAAATATATTATCGGAATAAGGTTGAATTAATGTGTTTCCTCAATTCCTCACCTAATGGTATTTACGAGCTCACCTCATTATTTTAATAAAAGAGGTTCGAATTCACTTGCATCCTGTTTCATTCAATCGTTTTCCTCGTGGCTGTCGAGCAGGCGAAGCCATGTCGTGATTCCGTGACGTCAGCAATAATTTAGCAGCCACGTCCTTGTTTTCATGTGCCGTACCTTTGATGTTTCTACGTTTGGAAACAAATTATAAAGCCTGCAATTAAAAATTAATGTGCCATTTAACTTGTTCTCAGTATCGAGTGAAATTTACATCAAACTGTGACACATGCTTTTTAAATACAAACAGCTTTTGCAATAAAACTGCGTTGTGATCCAGATTGATTGTACTTTTAATAGTTTACCGAATTACGGGAGTGGCAGTATAAATAAACTGAAAATAAATAGGATCAGTAACCTGATTTGCATTTCCGACAATGTGTATTTTCGATGTGGATTCCGGTAATCTGTGAAGCTCCCATGAAATCGAAACATGCATTGAATTCCATTATGAAGCCATGTGACAATATTTAAACTTATTTATTTATTACTTTTCAGAAATAAAGATAAGTGAAAAATATCGTAGCAGGTGATGTTCTGTAGTCTCTGCTTGGCCTCATAGGGAAAAGGTGCAAGTTTATGTATGTATGCTTTAGATCGTACCGCAAGTGTGATGCAAATTAGAAAAGTTTGGTACCTACTTGAGGTTCAATTATGTGTAGGTCTTTACCGAGAACGATTTAAGCTCAAAGAAGGTATTGTACTTAGATTTTATGTTACGTTAATGTCATATCCAAGGCTCGCCTTTCCTTTGAACTGTTTCCGAGAATTTTATTGAAGTTACACACGCTGCATTGTATATATTTCATTTAATAAAATTACTTTTTACTTAACTTTTTTTTGCACTTTTCTGTTATTATAAATTCTTTTTCACTATGTTTTTAAGACTGAAATTCTGTATCAATCTTGTTAAGTTTGCATATTAAAAGGAGAATTTTAGTTTATCTCGTGTAGGCTAGTCATCAAGTTCAAAAACGTGTTAATTCTTGATAAAGCTCCTAAAAATATAAGCGATGGCTCATTCGATTCGGAATGACGTCTAGAAAAAATTATCGAAAGTATGTTTTTATTAATTAACACATAATAAATTGCAATTGTTATTAAAAAAATATATATATATTTATTAATTAACAAATTAAGATGAAAACTTATTGCATTTGTGTGTTTCATTAACAATTTAAAAACTATTACTTAACATTTAAGGAATTTTGAAAAGAGAGGAAGAAATTTCCAATAAGCCGTAAGACAGAGTAAAAAATATTATTTTTGTAACAAATATTAATTTAAAAATTTGAATAAATTGTGGTTATCATCCAGACACTTGAATGAAAAAATCCCCGTTGGAAAAAAAAAATAAGTCAATTTCGAAAAAGTTATACAATTGTTAATTAATTGTTATTTTCCAATCTCAGTTATCTTAAATGACTAAATTAAAGTTTAAATAATATACCTATAATTTTTTGGCTCATGGAGCCATTCTTACTTACTTTATACTTAACAAGATGTGCTAGTACATAATTTCGATATATTTTTCCAGACGTCATTCCGAATCGAATGAGCTCATACTTTTAGAAGCTTTATCAAGAATTAACACGTTTTTTAAATTGTTGTCTAACCTACGTGGAAAGTAGGCTTTTAATTGCACCGCGTGGTGTCATTGGACAGTTTAGTACAGAAATAAAAACGTTAAACTGTCACTTGTTAAGGAAGGTAAAAAGGTTCAATAAAGTACAGAAGAGGGCAGGGTTATGGAGGAGCCGGGAAAGAAATCGCACCTTATGCATAAAAAATGACATGTCTAAACCCTTCTTAAAATAATCTGTCCCATTTTGATGGCAGGATTGTCTGGGGTTGGCAATCGGCTATTACCCTCTTTTAGTTTTAGGTGGCAATTGTAGGTAAAAACGAATCCTATGTAAATGAATTGATATTTAATATAAATAACTTTATTAGTAAATGAAAAAATAACAACACAGTACTTAGCATGAAAACAGTGGGTTTTACTACGAAGTTTAAAACTATTGTCAGCTTTCCGGGCTTCCAAACTAGGTACGCAGACCTGTATCATAAGGGTCGGAGATTTTGCGGCTTCAATTTATATAATACATACAATCGCGTTTTTTTTCTGTAAGTTATTCTTTAATTTAGTAAGAATATGTACCCATATTTTTTTAAATAGTTTTTTGACTGCCGAGGTGTTTGTTGGATGCAGTGTAATTAAACAGTAATTCATTAAGAATTATAATTTATTAATTTTCAAAAATTTTCATTTACTGTAACTGAGCTCCCGTTGGATAAAAGCTTTTTGGAATCATAGTGTACTGTATATGACAAAGGTATAATGGGATTAGACGAGTATTAAACATTCAACTGACTACCACAATTTCCTTTTTTTAAATTGCTACTTGGGCAGAAATATATCATCGAAACCAGTGATTTTGGTAGCAACAAAAAGGGGAATAAATCTAGTTATTGCTGAAATAGTTTAATATTACAAACTTATTCCTTAGTCTAGGAGTAATTAGTTTAGAACATGATAATGTAAAATATTTGGATGGAATTAAAAATATTTTAGTTATTATGATAAATAACTATTTCATTATTCGATTTTTTGATATTTTATTCATGCACAATAATATTTAGTATTAAATCAGCTTTTTGCCCACATTTTTTGTTTTCTAGCTGTAATAGTTAGCTAGACTTAAGTGAATCTTTATCGTGAAAGCGTCCGTAATATTTTTCGCTCATGTGACCTCGGTCTGTCGAAGGGAGTTTTGTTTTTCAAACAGACTGTTGACTATAAAGTTGGCTTTGTAGGTAATAGAGGCTAAATATTAATTCTTAATAATAATTTTAACTAACCAGTGATGCCGTAATACCTTGTAACACATGTCATATCTTTTTATATGCTTTACTCCGAAAGGGAAATTGTTTTGTTTTGTTGGACGGTAAATGAGAGCTTTTCCTTTGTTTTCACAAATAACTTAAATGTAATAATTAAAGGAAACACATTTTTATGTTATTTCTTATTAATTTACTTAGGTACCTGCCTGCCCAACATTGTGTGACTTTGAAAGAATTAATAAGTACATTTATTTTGTATTCACCTATGTATGTGATAATAGTAGAGTATCGTAATTAAAAGAGGTGTGTTGGGGGGTGTAATTTTTTTTATTTTATGTTTTTCTATTTTGTGTCTTATAGCATAGTATTGGACTAGCCTGTAATGTTGCTATAATTGGTAGTAAGTAAATATATAATATAAAACATAACATAAAGATTTATATTTTTTTAATATTCATTTTGTTTTTTTTTTTATATTTTAATGTTACCTATTGTTATTAATGGAATGATAACAGATGACTTATGACATATTTCTAATGTAATTATGTTTTTAAATTAGGATTTGATGCCTTTATGAATAAATGAACAAATAAATAACACACACACACACACTACTCTACAACACGTGGCCACCACCGCCTGCGGGCTGTACACCGGTGCGCTCGTGCTGCTATCCTTGCAGGTGACTATATAATGGTGTGATTCTATAAAATTCATTGGAATCCACATTCAACGACAAGTAAAAAAAAAAAACAATTTAATATACAATCAGTAGGGCGAATAGGTTTATCGCCCACGGAGCGATTGTCGTCAAAGCAACGTTCACTGAGCAATAAAACAACTATCTTTGTCAACAACATGAGCTTATGATCAAATACAAACGACAATTCAAAATAATACTAAACTAGTACATTTTGTTAAAAGGTTTTTATTATTTCATGTTTCGATATTTGCGTTGTACCGTACCGTACGAATAGAAAAATAAAATAAAAAATTGTAGCAAAAGTTCATGGAGTTTTCCGATTTCACCCGCGGAACTTGAATGACGAGTTTTTAGCTGTCATGCTTTTATTAACTTGAAGTTTTTTGTCAAAGCATGAAGGGAATGGAGTTTTGTATGTTGCTCTTTTTGGTTGATGAAATGAAAATTGTGTTGTTCATATTTTTTACCTTTATTTTTCATCAGTCCTAAAGTTTCACATGTTTTTTTTGTAGATAGCCAGCAAAATCAACAATGAAGGTTGACGTCACTAAATATCACATGGCAGGATTGGCGAAAAGCCATTAGGCCAGACTGATATGATCATCATAAATTGATGTAATCAAAGCGAAATTGATCGAGTGGCACGGCGCACGGACTATTTAATGGCGGCAATGTGTTCACCCCGTAGTTTTAATCACTCTTTATTCTCAATAATATGCCAAATGGCCGCCAGATATTAAAATCATAACAATAATTGTACACAACGATAAATTCAAGTCAATATTGATAGTCTAAATGAGCCTCCGGTCTACCAGCTCTGATTCGGTAACATTGTTAATTAGTGTTTAAATTTTACTTTGTCATTCAGCACTAGTTTGTTCCCGCAGAATTCAATGACAAATTGAATTCTGCAAACAGATCTGACAGCTTCGTACTATCAGGTAATGATATCTTTCCCTTTACTAGTATGGAATGTGAATTAGGATTATCAAATTATGCATGAAATTTCGCTCTATCTCAGATTCCCATTTCGACCCCTCACATTTTTATTTAAATCCCATTCTCGGAATCTAAAACTATCGTTTACAACAACGACATCGGGCTTTGATTTCGAAGTAAAGTTAAGCAGGTTTCAGTTAAGATTTAAATAAAACAGAACTACAATTCATGAAGTTTTTTTGTTCATAGAATAATGGAGCTTTATTATTACTCCTGAAATAACTTCGGATGCATTTTAATTTGGTTTCAGTACATGTCTTGCTTGAGGTATAAAATCTCGAACCGTTGAACTACAGGGGTAATGTGAGCTACGTATAACTTAGCGACAGTATTGGGATTCGGAACTGTAATTGCTGTAAGGTGTTGAAGGGTTGGGACACTCTTGGCGCATTGTCAGTTGTTTGCTTTCCGCCGTGTGCCTGTAATCCCATTCAATGATGTGGGTATTTGTGTGTGTAAGGCTTAAGACGCTACCGCCTTCTCCCTTTATTTATTTTTACAGCCTCGTGTCAAGTCCACGTTGAGAGCATTTGTCTCCCACGTGAGCGTATTATCTCTAACATACGACGTGTGAATGTCGCTGTACATTACATACATTTTTGTATATTTATCATTTCTGAGAGAGCTCATTTCAACTTTGTATCTCATGTCACGAACTAACGTCACTTAGGTAATTTGATTTCCCATCGAGTATCCAACGCTTAACACAAACATGAACGTTTGTATAATAGAGTTCAATACATTAGCCAGATAGGTTTGAAATTGCGAATGGGTATCAACCATCGAGTAATAAATTTCGTCTAGGCTCTCGTCTAGTCGAAGTTTTCTCATATAATGGGTCCGTTGTCGACGTAATGGTCTGTCTGCATTTAACTTGCTGAAGCTAAATTAACATCGAATATTAAGTCGAGCCATAAATTTGTTAAAAGTTTTCAACGCTGCCGTTCCGTACATTGGAATTTAGGTTTAATATGACTTTTTATTTTTTCAAAGAAATAGGTCTCTGTAGTGTGATGCGGCGGTATGAGACGGCGCGTGATTTTCAGGCAGAATGTGTATGAGCAACGCGGGATACACAAGCGAAACTTTTTGCCGGAAACACATAATCGCTCGGCTCCATCCCTAACGTCGTCACTATGCAAATTCAGTGCTGGTACTAAATAAAACGTGCTTTCATCTCAGCCCGCACTTAGCGCCTGTCAAGACGTGAAAGTGTAGTTAGTAAGCAAAAACTCTGTTTGGCATTGACTGTTTATTCTTATATGTGATGATGAACCACAGTTGATATTCCTAAGTACAAGAACTTGCCTATTTTTGTAAGACATTACTTTACTTTTAGCGAATCTGCTGTTAGAGATCAGCGTTCCATTGAGCATCAAAAGAAACGGTTTTGTATGAACAACGGCTGTCATGATGGCCAACAAATTGAAAAGAAACCTCAAGAAAAGGTTCACTTGAATACCGATTCTCGTATTGATTGCGAACCATTGTGGACTGCTATTGTTACGTGCAAATCTGTTGAATTCCACTGTACCCTACATAATGTTTAGTTCAACAATAGTGGTAGTTTTAAAAGTATTCGAATTGAGACAGACAGAGATATTAAAAAATACTTAAACGTTAACTCCATGCATTACTTATTTACAAAATGAAGACATACAGACACTAAAACAACTGTTCTATAAAATAAAGAAGCGACGAAACACTTACAAACTTAAAAATATTTATAAAAAAGAATACATTTGTTTGTACATTTCATTTTATTGCGGCAGTACCGCAATTAGTTGGCATTTAACAAAAAAATGCGATGCAGCGTTTGAGCACCCTCGACTTTTGCATTTAAAGCTTACATGTAATAATGGCCCTTTTCACAAGAGCCAGACATCGTTTGCGGCCTGCCCGATGGTTTTAAGCAACTATTTGACCAGCACTTTCTGCTTAATTGGTTGGCAATTATGTTAAGTTAGACGTGGTGCCGACTGAAGTGATTCTAACACGACACCATTCATCCGCGCGGTCGGGCGGTGAAGCGGATCCACGCCGCATTGGCTTGTGTAAAATCCGTTGATGACGAGAATCTCTTTACATGGAGTTTTATGTTGGAAGATCATTTGCTTCCGATGCCGACATAACGGTGTGACCAGTTGCATTACACCGTATACTGACAACTACTTATACCTATTTCAGTGCATTATCTGTCAAAGTTTCAAAGTATAATGGGTTACACGAAGCTGAGCTGAGCCATAAGCATTATCATCATCATCAACATCTGCCTAGCCTTTTCCCAACCAGATGCTGCTAAATATCAGTGTTTTACATGGAGCGACTGCCTAGCTGACCTCCACAACCCATTAACCCAGTGTCTGAGTCATAAGCATCATTGTAGAGTTTAATTGATACAAATAGACAAGATCAAATGCACAGTCAATACGATACTCTAACACACATGCTACGCGCACATAACACGCTACCGCCACATATTTGTGATCTTTCATAGCTCGCGTTTTCGTAATCCAGTGTCCGAAGCCTTGCCTCCGCTGGCAGGTCTCAGCTGCCTGCAATTCCACAAGGGTTACCGGCTAGATCCCATTGTAACGGGCTATTCCGCAAAACATTCCGAGTTTGAAGGCCCCGGTAATCTCGCTAATCCGCAGCAAACCGCACGTACGCAACTTCTAAATCTGATTTGACCCCTACAATAACTAGCTATATTTGTTCTCAACAACAACATGCAAGCTGTGTTAAGGGACGAAGCTTCATTGTCATATTGAAGTGGATCGGAAGGATGGAAAGACCTATGATTTTCAATTTCATGTTTGTCATAGTAGGGACCACAAGAGGTACGATAAGAATATTGAATGCCTATTGTAGTCGTAATAGTTCCATTTTATGAAATCACGTTCGTACGTTAAAATTGTACCCGTTAAAGGAAGTGGGTTTTCCTAAAGTCGATCTTATTATGATGATCCTGCGAGTAATAGGTACTTGAGTACATAAGGCTTGCTCGCCTTTGTTACCGTAGCAAATTGCATTACCGTCTACACTTATTGGTTGTTTATATTTCCTAGATAGAAGACGTAATGACGGCGACGAAGAAAATTTTCAACCGCAGTCTGGCTCTAATATTGGTATCTAGTATTTGCAAAATACTGTTTTAGCTGACGCTTAGTAGCATCTTCATCTAAGAGCAGCTTACATTACGATCAACGGTAATGATTGTAATTGTTGTGTTATCTGTCATAGTTTGGCATTAATTACGAGTAGGGTTCCCGCGGAGGGTAAGTATGAACTCTTGACAAGGGACCTTAATAACGGACATGAAATTAAATAATTAACAGTTTCGCTTTAGTGCTGATGTACCAACTTGTTATACTACAGTTGTATGCGTCTTTGCGATCATTTTTTTTGTTCTAAACCATACCTATGAACTTTCTAGTTACGGAGATATTGGGGGTCAAAGTTCCAACAATTTCACAAGTATTTTTTTTAAATACATGTTTTTAATGTAAGATTTTTACTTTACACACCTCCACGACCCCCGTACTATTCAACCCATCCATCAGCACAATGCTTTGAGTGCTTTCCATCGAGTCCTACCGTAAAACGTGATTTATCACAACAAAAAAAAAGTCGATTCCCTGCAATAATTTTTGCGTAAAGTTTTTAGTTTGATGTAAAGAATGCTTGGTTGACGGCTATGTAAAGGGTCTGTTTACACCCTGTATGAATGTGAAATCAAAATCTTGTTTTATGACTGGAAATATCCTTTACAAACTCCTCGGGAAGAAATACCTTCGTGCTTTAAATATATGAATCTTCGTTTAGATAGGTTATAACGTAGGAAACTTCATTAGCCAATGAAGTTTATCAGTCGAGGAGTAAGCATACCAACGAGGTTACTCATTAAATTCGATTACGTAGCCTTTAAGGATCTAAAATAAACTTGAGCGTAACAGGCTGATCATGAGTAAATATGCTGAGAATGTAATTAAGTAATTATTTTAACCACTAACGTTATTGAGGAGGATTACTGTAGGTGAGAAACATTTTTTAGCCCCCGACCAAAAACGAGGGGTCTTATAAGTTTGAAGTGTATCAGTGGATCTCTGTATCTATGTTTATGTGTGTGGCGTCATAGTTCCTGAATGGATGAATCGATTTTGATTAATTTTTTTCTTTTGAAAGGTGTCTTCATCGAGAGTGTTTTTAGCTATGTTTGAAGAAAATCTACTCAGCCGTTTTCCAGTTGATGAAGATATTTAAACAACTGCTATAGGTCTAATCGATTCGAAATTTTAAATCCTGTCACTTGTTAATGCTATTACAAGAGTATGATAACCTTGACCTGATGCACCGGCATCACCGGGATCACGCAGGATATTCAACCTGCCAGAAGAACTCCTCAACGCTGTTTGAAATCTACCTTGTGTTTAGGCTCATACGATACGTTTTGACGAGCCCATGCTAATACAAGCTGGTCGGTTAGGGTCATAATCTACAGGTTACTTTAAATAAACATATTTAAGTTCAACACTTAGTACAAAATTTAAATATTGAGGTACCTATTACTTTTCAGCTTTCTTTGATTGAGTCGCAGCGTGTCTACCCGTAATATTAAAGATGGTGAAATAAATATTCAAGTTAAAAAAAAAACTACTGTTTTTTTGTTTTTTACCTTTTTAGTTTAGACATTGTTATTTTTGTAATATTCCCTGAATAAATGCAACTTGCTCAGAATAATGCCGCGTGTGCTTCAGCCTGGTTAGCATACGAGAAGCACATCTCAAGTGTTTGTGTCCCGACACATGTAACGAAGTAACGCCACCTGTACACAATGGCGGATCCTGGCCACACTTCACACTAGTACTTAGACAGACCTCTTGTACGCGAATTGAGCGATGGCCGCTCAAGTGTGACCTAAGTGGCAGTTGTGTACAGAAGGCATAATATACGTTCAGCGGCTCCAAGCATTATCCTGTTTTCTTTACATCTTCGTACTCTGTGGCTGGTTTGTTCTAAACACATTTCAGAGACAATGTGCAGTGTAACATGTCCCCACTCTAGCACGTCTCAGGCACTCTTTGTGTATCTTTTTACGAATCTCGAGTAAGTTCTGTATCAAATACATAGCACTGCTCCTGTAGCACCGACTACCGACACGCATCGCCACTTCAAAGCGAATTGATTACTGCATTATGTAGCCATTCAATTTTGTTATGGGTTCCAAAATGGTTTATTCAGCAATCAATCTTATTAATCTCACCGAGGGACCAACAGTCGTTAAAGACTTCAAGCACCTCACACGTTATTCGGGACACATAATCTGGGATCCCAAACGGATGATATTCGCTCAATCGCTTTGTCCCAAATGGAGAAGTAAAACCGAAATCAGGGTCGTTAATACGCTGAACTCGAACATTTGTCTAAATACTTACGACTACCTAACTAACAGCCCCACTGTGTAAGTTCATCACGCATTTTGACGACCATCTAACGTCTGACCCAGTTTGTTCAACACTTATCTTGTAAATCTTTTAACCAAAAAGAGAAAAATTGTAATTACTTTATTCATCATTATTCAGGTACTATACAAATATAATTTGAAAGCTTTTAAAAGCGCAAAGTAAGACTGAACAATTTGGGAGTTTATTCGTTACCTACTGTAGGATTTATACCTCTAAGTACATTACAACCCGCATTTTTAAGGTACCTACTTGTTTTGTATCGTAAACGTTTAGTAATGCCATGTTGACTGTAAAACTAATAAAAATAAAAAGAAGACTGATTTAGTCTAACATTATCACAGTATTGCTGGTCATAACAAAACTCAGATTTTGGCACATAATATATTAAATAATATTGAAGATTTGAGGGACAAAAAAAAATTAAACAAACGAGAATGTTATCAATTAGTGATCATTAGTAAGTCTATACTTAAAGTTACAACAACTGCAACCAGCTTTTAATCTTTGTGTCTGCCTTCAAGTAAAACTTTTTTCCAATTACTTTCTACTGAGAGTAATTGGAAAGTATTAAGGCCAGTGCCTTGGCTGCAAATTGCAGGCAGCGCACCCATATTTTCTTATATTTTCATTGCTATTTCATATTTTTCCTATCAATAAAACAATGTCTTCTGGATGACAATTGCGGTGTTTAGTTTTATTAGATGCGACCGAACATCTTGGATTTTAAACGACGCAAGTATACCCAACATTTTCATGTCCTGAAATATACACTAATCATACTCCACAATCTTATTTACTGTGTCTACAGTAGGCGTGCATGTGTGTAGGTGTGTAGGTACATAAAACTACAGTGCTGCTTTATTTTCTTGCCGCAAGCATATCTTTTGGACCAAGAAACTTATTGTGGGTTCATCTTGATCCCTGATTTCCCCCGAGACGGACTGAAATTCACTGCTTAGAGTCAATTGTGGTCAGTGCTGCAGAATACGGGTCAGGAACCTGCGAACTGGACCATTATGATAAGAACAAAATGATTGAGGTAAAACAAATGTTATGGTACCGAAATCAGATCCCCTTCAACACATTTGTCAATTAAGAGCTTCCCCGTTCAAGTGGTACGATGAGATCATGGTTTAAACGTGATTGTGTTTGTCGAACGGTTGAGGTACGTTCACAGCTTCCCCACCCCAACTCGACTCAATTCTCTCTCAGACCGCCTCCTTTTCTCACAAGAAATCTCTCTCGATTCTACATAAGCCGTAAATCCTTAATACAGATTATTCACAAGCAAACGAATAAGTATCTACACCGGCTTAAAACATGTTGAAGTGAGTTATTTAAACAAAACAACTCAAATGAAGTATTTTAAAATTAAAACTTTGGCAAACAAACAACAAAGTGTATGATTCGTCTGTCAGAACAGGGCCGCCGTTTTATAATTTACCTGGAGCCTGTGGGGCCGGCGGAAAGCTTTCCAATTAGTTTCCCAGATGGATCTTAGCCCACTGTATACGGGAAATAATTGAATATGTGATGTATTTAATTACGCACATTTTATTGAAACTTACATCTTAGATTCATGATTTGGTTAGATACTATCCGCGACGCTAGCAGTGATCTATTTTTTTACGTAGATGTGTATACCATGTACTTACAGCACAAGGAAATTGAGGCAACAAGAAACCAGCTGCCGATAATGGTGTTGTAACATAAACGTCTGCTTTGTCGACAATGACAGGGCGCGGCGTGCGGCCACCCCACGCCCCACAATATTACGAAAAACTTTTTTCCATTTATGTAGGACATGAACACAAGCCTACATGGAAAACTTATTTTAGCTTTGAGATACGTATACGTATCACACTCAGATCTATCCTCACGTAATGGCGAGGGGAAATAGAAAACTTTCACGAATTTGTAAGATTCCTAGAAGAATTCCGCAATGTAAAAAATAAAATAAAGTCCCGATGGACTTGTCCCCGGCATTTTTCGCTAAACCCAAAAGCGGTATGTTCATACATGAATAAGTACAATAAAGCGGAATGCATAAAAACGTTATTCAAACTCTTATATTATCATGTCCTTTTGTGATACACAATTTTCCGGTAGAATTGTTTTACAAGCGTCCGCGTTTTGATCTCTTTCATAAAACTTCATTCCCGAACGAAATAATCCTCATTATGTTTCTTTGGTCTATTTTTACGTTTTATGAAGAGAATATGAAACACGTTAAAATGTAGACTTGAGTGAGGACTGTAGGTTTGAAGCGCCTCGCTTCGTTACCACTCTAGTGCTGTTGTCGAGGACGGAAAATTAAAGTGTAATGTCGCGACAGGTATAGTTTCGACACTCCGCTTTCATCTGCATGCGGTTTGTTCATAATTTCTCATGTTTTAAATTTAAAATTACAAAGGAAAGTTTTATAGTATCCAATGGCTAGAGGTTTTCCCCGAACGTTATGTTAAAACACTTAGAACTCGAATCTCGTGAACACACATTTTGCTCCGTATACGGAAAAGTGGTTCTAGTCAGTAATAGTTAATTACGCTGGTCTAGCGGCTCCGGCCAAACTCTGCCTGAAGAGGTTTCTGCACAAATGTCGATTTTCATATACTATACAGTAACGTCACTGACAGTCGACAATTCAAAAGTGCCTGTAAATGGCCTACTTGAAATAAATGCTTTGATTTTGATTTTGAGTCATTTTCAGCCTACAATTTTTATTTACTGTCAAAGCGTCACAAGAATTACAACTAAATATTATTTGAAATATTATTATGTCGTGGTCAGATTTTTGAATTGATTACTACATGATGTTGGCGACAATTTCATGAAATGGCGGCTGGACAACGTAACATATATCATATTCAGATTTAATCAAATAGTTATCTCTTATAATTTTACTTACTTTAAAGGGTCTGGCGGTGGTATTTTACCAAACAAAGTCTCTGGCAGTGGAGGAGGTGAATCATCTTACTAGCCCTTATGTAATATGGCTTTATAGAATGACGTAACTTAGCAGCTTTTCAGCACAACTTTATTACCTGATATCTGCTATAACATCAGGCTAGGACCAATAGAAGCGAATTCATGAAAAATCATGCAAAAACGGGGAAACATCTAAACGCAGTCGAAGTTGCGCGGGTCAGCTAGTCTTTAATAAAATGACGTAGGTCTGGCGATGATGGTGTCTTGGTCCACTATATAGTAATAAGTTACTAAAAGATTTTGTAATATGAAAACACAATATCCAAAGAGTGTGTCTTGTGAGTATTCTGACCCTAGTCTGTTCATACAATTGTTATTTTGTCCGCATATCGAACCAAGCCGGAGAAAATATACCTATTTTATATCCATACACATAAAACGCCGGGAAATAGTATCTCATTTCAATAAGAATTTTGTTGGCTTCTATGAGTTGAGAATCATTCGGAAGAGTACTTGGCGGTAGGTACTTATTCTTAGCGACAGTATAACTTTCAAAAGTAGCTTGTCCTTTTCATGTATGGTTTTGTTTACGCTGAGTGTTTTGTGTAAATAAATAATTGTTTTATGCTTTACTTTTGCAACCCTGCCCATTTATTTGAAGAAGAAAACGGCCATGTTATAGCATCGTGTGTCTGGTTATATCACCATTGTTTGCATTAAAGCTTTGTGACCATGTCGTTTTGAATGTCGAACCAGCCGTTTGTGATAGACGTTTTATCATGTATACTTATTTTTATTATATTAGTTTTACTGTTAAAGTTTAGTACGTCATTACTTAAACCCACTAAATATTTTAAAACAGAAAGATAAAAATGAATTCTACTTTCGTAAAATATATTGTGTACCTACACTCCTACAGTTCAGTGTATAACTTCTACTTAATCCATGTTCACAAAACCAGAAAAAGTTATTTGTGATTCCAGTTGATACGATCGACATATTTTGAAACTAGTAGTTTTATGAATGCAAAGGCGCGGACCTGCTCCATAATCAATTAACTCTAACGTTTCACACGAGCGGACGCAATGGTGTGAATAAAAAAATATATTATGGTTCACTCTTCCACAAAATGGAAATATTTTCATCAACGTGTTTTGTATACATATATCATTTTATTGCCTTTCTCCGTGACGTAAAGTTCATAAACCAACCGTCTAAGATAATAAATAACGTAGATTTGTGTATGTACAAGTTCAGAGTTTATCTTCACGTGTATTACGGAAAGGCACGTAAGCTAAACCGCATCAGGTAAATGTTTGAACGAAAGTAGGAACTTCATCCCGGGACTTTCGCGAGGCTTCGGGCTGTCCGACTATCAGTATTTATAATTAACGCAATGTAGGCATAGTAACACATTTAATCTCCGTTAATTATAATTTAAATTAAGTCAGTGTAGCAGACCCAATTTACGTTTGAACACTTCACAATTTGGGAACAGATACTGTCAACACAAATCTGACTTTCTATTGACTTAATCTTGAGTCCGATTAACCTCTGATTTTGGCTTTTCAATATTTTAAGCGTAAGAAAACACAAACAGCTTCTAAAAGGGTTTAAATCTGAATCAAACATATTTATGTTTTAATGAATTAACCCTATCAGTTTCTTGAAAACAGACTGCCTATATTTTTTGACATTTCACGGATTAGAGATTTTTAGGAACAAAAAATCGTCCCGCCAGGGTCTTATCTCCCTAAAAAATCGTTTCCAGTCTCCTTAACATCTGTCAGTAGCGACTGTAGCGAGGCCCGGCCGACCAGAAGGGACTTTTCTAAGTTATTAGTGCCCTTTGAACGAAGTATCAAAATATTTCAAGACACGTATAATTACTAATTCGGAGACGCGAACATTTAGAGAACATTTATATCTCCATTATCATTTCACGTAACGTGATTACATTGTAACAAATTAGCAGCGACTTTCCACTAAGACTCATCGACTTAGCGAACGTTTTACTAATTCATTAGTTACATATTAATTCAGCTTAGCGAGATGGATCCACTTTTAATGTTCCGAGCCCTTAAATGTTAATGTAATTGTGGTATACATACGTGTACAGTTCATGTACGAGTACCGTATTCGTATGCTTCATATATGCATTATGCAGGCTTCCGGAGCTCGGACTCTCTGATGGCATTACTGTACTTCACATATTATACTCGGCAAATGTTCTGCGGAAAATGAAATTGTAGTTAGACACTAACCTACGAACAACACGAGAAATTAAGGATTTCTTTTTGCTTCATGCCGTAACATCTATTTAATTAAATCGTGGGATATATGTTCCTGAAAATATACTTAGAAAATACATTCAGTGCCCCATGTTAGGAATATAAAATAGTTGTCAGTGGTTCCTAATAGATTTGGCGATGTAGTACGTATATGAGTTTATTTTTCAACTGTATTATTCTAGTTGTTAGGCTAGCGCCTACAGAAAGCCACATAGTTTGTTGCCACCATTATATTGTGCATGTTAGTGTATGAGCTTTAAATCATTGACCAACTACAAAACAATCGATGGCAAATAATTAAGGCTTTCAGTCTTGAAGACGTTCACACACTTGCTTAATTTTGAAGTATAAGAATGCTACTCCGAAAAATGAACTTTTATTTAAATTCAGCTAGCATTATTTCCTTCCACACTATTGTGTCTTGATGGTTTTTTATGGCTGCCTATGTACTTAAATGAATACTCATGGGCGTCGGCATGGGGGGCCAGCTGCCCACCCCTCCCAGATTTTTAAAGCTGTGTCTTTACTGAATAAGTAAGATTGTACAGTTGAATCAGGAGCTCCTATGTAGGTACTTGTAATACTGCTACAAACATATAACGTGAGCAGTCCGTAAGTCGGAAGGTGCGGAAAAAAACACAGAGTCGCTTATAGTGCATCTTTTTTGGCACCCCTATTAGATTTTCGCATGATCGATAGGCAAATTAGGCATACATAATGTTGAAAAAAATCGAGCATGTAGGTAGATTATATGTTGAGTGTTAGAGCGCGACGCCATATTTCGAAAATTTAATTGGGTTTTTTTCCTCGCAGTAGGTGTAAAAAGTAGTGTATTCTCCTCGGGCATTAAGGGGTCTTCGTCTTGGGCGAACTTGACAGCTCTCAGGACTCTAGGGACTAACTTAATGCTCTCTCGCTCCACTCGGTATCCACTGTGTTCGGGATTCAAAATAGTGCATAATCTACTATTACTTAACGTCCTGCCTCCCTTGCTCAAAAGCTGTCGACGCCATTGTTCACTATTATACAGGATGGTTCCAACAATACGACAATAAAAGAAACACTGGTAATACTAGTTCATTGGAATAATTTTAAACTATCGAATAAATTTTAATCTTAACATCGAAATTTAAAAAAAATACTAAATAGCATAAAACCTACAAAATACATCACCGTTTATAAATATTGGTTTAGTAACCTTAGGTATAATTTGCACTAATTCACGGCTAGAAATAAAATTCAAGGGACGAATTTGGCAAAGGTGTTTGAAGTAGCGAGTTGGCAACATGTGTTTAGTGTTTATACCGATGTGGGGGTCGTTAACCTGTCGGTGCTAGCCTATTAATCTACCTACATTATGTAGAAAACACTGAAAATGCAAATAATGTCCTGTGACTAAACTAGTGGGTATATACGCTCTTAATGTGCATGTCTTTTACATCGTTCTCACATATATGTATAATCTCAACATGAATGATGTAACCAAGATTTTGTAAAAATATTTTGATTTAAAAGAGTGTCCATGGAGTTTCTTGCCCATTCTTTTCCATAGAGATCTACGCTTTGGAATGTGCAACTGCAGTACTTTCTCGAGTTATTATGCCTTGTGACTGTGACTGTAGCTACGTTTCTTTTTGTTTTTTTTTTTTGACATTCAAAAGTGCCTGTGATGGTCTAATTGAAATAAATGCTTTTGACTTTTGACTTTTGAATCGAATGATTTTTTGTATGTAGACTGGGAACGTCATGAGGTATACGCAGTTTAACTTATTCTGATGTTGTCGGCTCCACCCTGTATTTCCGAAATAAGAGTGCTTATTCATATTTTACAATGGTTTCACATTCAAAGGGAAATTAAAATTATTTTTGAAATATTGCACGTTGGGTGGTTTAAATATCATTCACAATGTCCTTTATATAGCTAAGTAATATATTTGAGTCCATAGTTACTTATATACCACAGCTTCCGACGATAACAGAGGGGTAAAAAAACAAATGTTAAGAATATTTTATACGAGTTCTTGATTTTCCTTCTCCATGATTGTTTATTTCCCTTCAAGTACCGTGTATATGTGTCGTTTTCAATTTATATTTACAATTCAAGGCTTAGAATTACATAACATGTTTATTGTAATATTATGGTAATTTAAAATTAAGTTATTATTATTATCGGCTTTAACTAGGAAGTGTACTATTAACTCTATAACACACTGATATTTCAATGTATATCTCATCTACTAGTTAGAACTTCCTTGCAACAACGTTTAGTCGTGTTTGTGAAAATTTAAAGTTCGCCATACTTTCTACTTAAACTTTTAACTTCACGTTTAGCTCACGTTCAACGAAATCTTTCGTTTGTAATATTTATTTTGAATGGTAAAGCTGTACGCTACCGTTAATAGGTATTTAGGTAACAAGTTCCGAAAATTTAAAATTTTCGTACTTTTTTCAACCAGCAAGAGTTTTCGTGAAATGCTGCCTCTCCAACCTAACTACATGAATGATAGATACCTAGTTGATTTTTCGAGAAAATGTAATGATAATAAATGTTTAGATTTTTTCATTTTCTTTCAGTATCGGTACTTTATCACGTTCGTGTCGGTCAGTAGGTAGATACTGAAGTCGATTTTCACGGGTTTTATATCGACTTAAATTTTCAGCACACAGCCAAAACTTAGTTAATATTTTAGCACTTCAAAAGCAATGTCACACTATCATTTAAAATTCATGTTTCAAATTTTTAAAGTTTAGAAAGGTTTTTATTGATTAAAAATTACCTGTCAGTAATAAGTTATTAAATGATATATTATTTATTAACCGACTTAAAACGGAAGATGTTAAAACCAATCTGCATCTGCAGTCTAATCATGGACTAATAGATCACTTAGATTTTTTCTGGCGTACATTGCCTCGTAAATTATTTATCTAATTGTTATTTAAGTCCCCGCTTTTCGTAAGCAACATCAAATAAAGTAAATCCGCAGATATTAAAAATCTCTAAATTTGGCGGCTGTAATTCATGTATCTGGCTACTAAAAACCGGATATCAATTAAAAAAAAAGCAAAGCCATGGTGTACAGTTCAAACAATTAAAACTATGATTTTATTTAACAATGCTGCGAAACATCTGAAGTGCAAAAATTTCAACTAACTGTTGGAGGCCACTGTACCTACTCACATAATTTATGTTAAAAAGTTACACTTCTCAAGTTATAACATCAATATTTAATTACTTTAAGTTAATTACGTTTTTGTGGTAATAATTTTCACTTTTGAACCTTTTATTATTCAATTATTTGTACATCACCTACGTTACCGTTACCGTTTCAAAGCAAACTTATAATGAGGAAAGTTTTGTTTGTTAGGGATACACATAAAAAGCTTTGGCTACCCTACTGAATAGCCTATGACTGCGAGTCTACTATTCATGGGAAACCAAACGTAATTACTTAATAGCTCGAGGTAATGAAAACCTGAAACAAAGAAAATCACATAATATCTCATCAGTATGCAGATGTTAATTGACATAAAAAAATAAACAAAACTTTGTTCCGCCGATCCTTTAATTAAGTGTAAAAAATATTACCAAGTTCCGAAGCAGTAATAACCCGCTGCAGTTTCCACATTTTTCTTTTCACGGATGACTGCACGTCTCTGTCATTGTTTAATGAAATATAGAAATAACACAGGAATATTAGACCAACAGGATTTATTTATTTTGCAAATTAAGTGCATTTTGTGCACACGTATTCTTCGAACACGGTAGGCCTGTTTAAATCGCTTTTAAACTCTGCACGGAAATCGCTTTAGAGTTTCCATACATATTTCGCATTTGATTGAACAAATTAACCTTAATTCGTATGGAAATCCAGTACCATGGACGGGGCATGGTATGTGTGGTTTCTGAGAATCAGTGTAGGCAAACAGATAGGAATATGCTCTCTTTGCAGCAAAGAGCGTGTTTGGCGTTCGGAATGCGAAACTTACTGGAGTATTCAACGCTGCACGGTGGGACGCGTATTTAGGAGTGGGGAAAACATTTTTTTTTTTTTGTGTGTTGTGCCGGGACAGGTTGTATATTTGATACATTAAAGGACTCAATTCCAAGGTATTTTTTATTGCCATAATTTTTTTTGTTTAAGCTGTCCTGAGTTTATTTTTTTTCTTTAAAAATAATGTATTTATATTTTATTTATTTCACTAACTTACTGTAAAACATTAACAAATTTAAAAACGATAAAATAAACGTATAGTAGTATAGTAGTTTATTTAATTAAAATAGAATAATTGAATGTTGGTAGATACGATTTGAAAATATAAAATCTTTTTTGAAAAAAAAAAACTATCTTCAAAAACACAGAAAAGTGACAAAAAATAACTTTACTTGACTTCTGAAGCTAAAGTTATTTTTCACTTTTCTGTGTTTTTGAAGTCGGTTTTATTTTTTGCAAATAAGATTTTTTATTTTTAGTTGTAATATCCTATACAAATATTCTAACTGTCGCAATCTGGGTACCCCTCAGAGCATACAGCCGTTATATTATGTTATGATATTGTGTAAACAATAAACATTCAAGCGATTGCAGCAATCACGACAGATTTGTTGTCTACTATTGAAGAGTTCCATTGTATAACTCCGAAGATCAGCTTCACCAAATTTACACGGGACCACCGCGGAATAATATTCTTACAAATTAAAAAAAATCATCGTAATAGGTTCACAATTGTCGAAGATATCGATAATTTAAAATTTGGAGAGTCCCCTCGATTTCTCCAGGATCCCATCATTCAAAATCAAAATCAAAATCAAAGCATTTATTTCAAGTAGGCCAGTTACAGGCACTTTTGAGTTGTCGAAACAAAGACAACAGTAAAAAAAATAGCTACAGTCCCAGACACAAGGCACAAAAACTGTGAAAGTACTGTAGTTGCCCATTCCCTAACGTAGATCTCTATGGAGAAGAACGGGCAAGAAACTCCATGGACACTCTTTTAAATCAGAATACTTTAACAAAACCTTGGTTACATCATTCATTTTGAGATGGTACATTATGTGAGAACGATGCAGCAAGATGTGTACGTTAAAAGTGTCCATAGTAAAAACAATTCAAAAATAAAATAATTAATAATAGTCACAACTGACAGCGCCCGTTCACGAACATGACGCATGTATCAGCACCATTCAACTCAACCATTTTGAAGGGAACTAAATGATCCGACACACGTGCCACCATCAGCGAGACATTTGAGTGAGCATGACATACTCCTAACAGCCAGGGCACATTCAATTCAAGAAAAGACGCAGGTTTCCAGCGAATGACAGCTTTCTAGTACATAGTACTCACACAATATGGGCTAGGCGGCTATATAATACAAAAGAAATTGAATCTATACAATGCAAAGATAGTTATACAATCTTCAGCAGCTCCAACAATACTATTTAATGCTATCAATTTAGGCGCTCTTGTTCTTGTGGAGCAGGACAATGATTGAGCCAAGCTTTTTTATCAGTGATATAATCGTTCAACTTGTAATATGCCTTCTTACATAGTGTGCGTTTAATGCATGTTTTAAATTTCGTTTCATTCAGTTCAAGAATACTTTGTGTAATTTTATTATAGCATCTCAAACAGTACCCCATGAAAGATGAGTCTACTTTAGCGAGTCTGAAGCCTGGCTGAACTAATCGGTCTCTATTTCTAGTACTGTAATTGTGTCTGACACCTCTTTTATTAAAAAGATGTAGATTTTTTCTTACATACATTATGTTTTCGTAGATGTATTGACAATGTACCGTCATGATGTTAATTTCCTTAAACAGTTCCCTTAGAGAATCGCGCCTACGAAGATTATTAATAAATATAGACTCAATGTCTGCAGCCCGTCCCCACATTAAAATGCCATAAGACATAATACTATGAAAGTAACTAAAATAGACCAGTCTAGCGGTATCTACATCAGTATATTGACGGATTTTTCTAATAGCATACGCTGCTGAACTTAGCCGCCCCGCAAAAGATGAACCCCATTGTAGCCTTGAATCAAGCGTAATCCCCAGGAAAACCGTTTTATCTACAAATTCAAGTTTCTCTTTATTCAATACTATATCACAATCACAATCGCTACTTTTAACATTCGGTAAAGCAAATCTTACGCATTTCGTTTTTTTTTCCATTTAACACTAAATTGTTTGCTGTGAACCAATTATGGACCTGAAGTAGGGCGTTATTCACGTCATCTAGATTTTGGGCTATATCTAAAATGTTCTATTTATCTTAAAAATTAGGGAAGTGTCATCAGCGAATAACACCATATTTTGAGGTTGGTTTTTCAATAAATAGGGGAGATCATTTATATATACTAGAAAGAGGAAAGGACCCAATATTGAGCCTTGCGGTACCCCCATTTTTACTTTTTAACCCTGTGAATTAACACCATTTATTTGCACATGTTGTTGTCTATCACTCAAATAAGATTTTACCAAACTAAGTGCAAGTTTCCCTAGTCCGTAATGCTCAAGTTTCAAAAGTAATGTGTTGTGATTTACGCAATCAAATGCTTTGGAGAGGTCACAAAATATTTCAATGGCATCTTGGGACTCTTCCCACGCAGTAAATATGTGCTTTAATAAGGTTAAACCGGCGTCAGTTGTACAACGTCCCTTCGTGAAACCATACTGTTGATCGTGTAAGATTCTGTTGGTGTTAAAATGATTGAGCATTTGATTTAGCATTACCTTTTCAAACACCTTGCTAAAAACTGGCAACACGGATACAGGTCTATAATTATTTGTATCTTTACTATCTCCGGATTTAAACAGAGGTATGACTTTACTGTATTTCATTAAGTCCGGGAAAACTCCTTGATCTAAACACAAATTAAAAATTAAAGCTAAGTATGGTGCTATAGTCTCAACTATGGATGTACAAACTTTGATAGACATTCCCCAAAGATCTCCTATCAGTTTGACTTTTATTTGCCGGAAAGCTTTAATAACTATCATAGGGTTTATGTGTTTAAATTTAAATTCAGCCGGGCAGTCAGACACATTCGCCTTTAATAAACCAATTGAGACTTCAGGAGAGGAATTAAGAGCCTCCGTAGTTTTTAACGGTATATCGGTAAAGAAATTTACAAACTCATGAGCTACTTCCTGATTAGAGCTTTTAGGACCACAAGCTGTTTCTAATGTGTAGCTAGTGTTACGTATTTTCTTCCTGTTAGTCTCGTTATTTATGACTTTCCAAACTGTTAATTTTGTTTTCTGCTGTTTTGATCTTGCTGCTAATGTGCAAGGCTTTGGCAACCTTGCATGTATTTCATTAGATCGTGACTTGATGACCATGCGACCACATGGAAAGTATACTGTTTCTACTAATTTACTGGGATTCCAACATCTGGACCTGACTTGTACCTTCCATCATCAGCTCTGCAACATGAGATGATGATTACCAGGCACAAATATCTGAATTGCGTTAGAGAGTATATGAAAAACATTGTATGTGGAGGGTAAAAATACATACAGTCGAATATAGAAATTCCTCCTGTTTTTTTAATTCGGTTAAAAATTGACAAAGGAGTTTTGGTGAAACATTGGTGAACCGTTAACAATAATGTCATGGTGGCTTATCCCCAATGAAATAGACCTTAACATACCTAACTGTTAAAATGTGGGTGTACTGTAGACTGTACTCATCTCAGAGCATTCAAGCGTGATGTTATGTTATGATGTTGTGTAAACAATGAACATCTAAGTGATTGCAGCCATCGCGACAGATTTGCTGTCTATTATTGAAGAGTTCCATTGCAAATCTCCGAAGATCTCTCCGCGGAATAATATTCTTCCAAACAAAAAAAGAATCATCAAAATCGGTTCACAATTGGCGAAGATATCGCTGAACATACCTACAATAAATAAAAAGCCAGTGGACTTGATAACCTCCTCTTTTAGGAAGTCGGTTAAAAATGTAAAGTATGGAAGACAAGGTAGAAAAAAATGCGAAAATTTTGATAATTATGTTGTCTATTGAGTTTCGGACGAAAATTATTCGGGTTAAATCATTATGAACGAAGAGCGCTTATATTAAGAATAATGATCTTGGCATCAGGCTCACTTGGTTATTGGTTAACTTTAACGATGATAAAATTAAATGTAAATGTAAAGTGTAAAGTTTGTCTTCCTTTCTCATATTCACTAGTAATAATTATATATGAATAGCTAGCCAATGTTGTAAACAAAGACTATAAAATACATACGACTTTTAAAATATTTATCGTGAAGCAACTTTATATTACATCGAACAATCCAGGGTTATACAGGGTTACTAGTAACTCCTCGTATTCCTTGCAGGACGTCATAGTAGGATTAATGTGCAACAAATTCAGACTAAAAACCGAAATTCAGTAGTTTTTGTTTTTAGTGTGAAAAGTGTTTAAATATTTTGTCCAAGCTTTGGTCTGGGCGCTCCCCAGTGCGTCGGCCCCTACTGTCCGTAATGAAGTTTGCGCCGCGTTCGCCAGCTGCCGCCCTGCACCTTTGTTTTTACTATGCACCATCCACGGCCTAAGTCCGACAAACGCTTGTCCGCTTTTTCATTAATCTCCGAATATTTCCTCTGGACGGCGTTTTGTGCACACAACATATGAATTTTCATGTCCAGTCGAGTGCAATTGGACAATAAGGTGGAATGTGTGTATAGTGTTCGGATGTTCATGGAACTTTTTTATTGATTTCCTAGAAGTGTGGAGACGAAAGTTACAAAAAAATCGCACCGAGCACAAAGACACAGACCAAAGGAGATGTTTCATTTTCAGCCATACGATGTACATTAATCGAAAAAGAGGAAAAAATACCACGAATTTAGGAAAAATATTCTTTCGTGACTTTAAGCCTGATTTGTTGTGCACAAAAAGTAATAGTTTTTAAATTATTACCATATTCTATTCAGCATGGCGTCTTATAGTTCGCATAGTCTGCTTTCGTTCTGAAATCATGTCACATAAAAACATAATACCACGTCGACGTTAAATATGAAAAGTATGTGTTCTTGTAGTCAATAATTATTATTATTCCCTAATACATCATTTTCGACTAATTATAAGCAAGTACGATCTTTAAAAAAATATAATAGGTATTACTTTTCTGGGGTGTACTTCTAAACGAAAAATTCAAAATGATATTATGTTTTGACAAAACCCATCAGTGTCAGTTTTGATAAACAATTTTGCTATCAAATAGCAATTTCTAGAATTTTGTAAATGTCATCTCTACAACCTGTTATGGCTGTCATAACTCTCACGACAAACGTCAAAAAATTCAATTTTTTTTACATGTGCATTAAGACCATATGTAAAAAAATTATGTAAAAAATGTTACTTTATTCTATTCAGGGGTTTATTTCCCAGCTTTTCTGAAAGTTACATGTTATGGTTGGAGTCTAATACAAAAATGAAACATCTCCTTTGCGTTTAGTGGGTGCACATGCGCTATTACGCTACAATATAACATCATCGAATTTCCTGTTATACAAGAGTGAAGTAAATGTTTTTGTTTACTGTCTTCTCCACACTTCTAGGAAATCTATAGAAAAAGTTCCATAACAATCAGACCACTATAAACTTCGTTCCACCTTTTGTGTATTTTTTGTCTAAGTACACTGAGCTAGCAGCCTAGTAGCTTTTGTGGAAAAAATTATCGAATCCACACCCTAATAATTAATTTAAAAATAAAGTTTTTTTTAAATTTATAATTATCATTTCCAAAACCACTCTTAACGCACTTTCTCGTACAAAACATAAATACGCATTCGATATTGAATATAATGCTGAATACATATCACGTTTACTGAAGTTGAATGGGTTTTGAGTGAACAACGTAAAATAAAAGCCAATATCTACACTTATAGTTTACAACTCGGCCACTAAGGGGCCAAGCATAGAAAACTTCCCGAACGCCCGATATTGAAATCAGATAAACTTATTTTTATTGTCGCTCTATGGCTTCGTCGGGAATATATTGTTTTGTTGGCTAAAAACTTATAACATTTCGGCAAAATGTTACGTACATGTCTTTGAGTTTCTCAAACTACTTCTACGCTACTTTTGTTAAAGCTCTGTTTATATTCCTATTTTTGTATCTACTGATTTTTTTTTACAAAGCATTATGTAAATAATGCTTGTTTTTTTAAACTTGCAATCATCAATCACTTTGAGCCAGCATGATGATCTCTGATCATTACTGAAGTGAGACATTTTCCCTCGAGTGAGGCCATAATAGTCTAGTACCTACTACCCTAAAAACTATTAAGCATTTCCAACACTGTGTGAAGACAAAACTGTGAAGCTAATTTACATAATGCATATTTAAAATCCTGACTCTGAAAATACCGTAATAAATTTAAAAGCTTTGCAGATGGTCTTTAAGCGGTAGCTTTAATATACCTACGTGCCTGATTAAAAGTTTTAGACGTTTTGTTCTTGCTGCTGCAAGTGGCACACAAGAGCTTATAAGAGCAGAGGACTGCATTCCATTTGAAGAAAGTTTACTTGCCAATAGCTTGCATGCTTGTGTGTTCTGGCTGATGCGTTAGATGCTGAATATCGCTAAAACTAGCGGTTGCCAAATATCCTGGCCACATGCACCCTTTAAGCGGAGTTCGTCTTTTGAGTACCCAGTTGTAGATCGCTTCAGTACACTTCTATTTCTTGAAACTTACTTCTTTGATACTTTAAGAATCCGCAGTTCTTGTGAAGAATGCAATTCGTTCTCGCTTCGAGTGAATGTTGACTCAAAGTTAGGACTGAGAACGTGACATGTGCAGTGCTCTTTAAATAAAGTACGTACACCGTACGTACCGTCGTACGTTTATACCTAACAGAAATAAAGCACACAAAGGTCGTTGCCTATACGAGTGTAACGTTAATAATTTGCCCAGGCCTATCTATAACAAGCAAAGATAAACACGGCTTTGCTAAAATTTACCAGGGTGTATTAAAAAGTCATTGTGTCGTCGGACACGCCTATTCATTAAAAAGTTACGTTCATGTAACCAGTTTGTACGTCGCCGCGTCGGTGATCGTATTTTTACTTTGTACCTGCGCCTGACCGACCGAATAACAATAACATGAACTGGATTTCATTAACGCGTCAACGTCAACGGGTTTTAAACGAAAACTCGCGGTTGATTTAACGAACACTGGTCCGTGTAAACGGATTTCACATCCAATGCACGATGTGTACTACGAGTGGAAACTTGTATTTGTGAAGGGAGTACAAAGCGGAGGACTTAATGATACTTGTTTCTAAGGCGGTCGAATCCTTTCCGGATCGACGGGCGGCGGCCTATTAAAAATATCATCTTCCCTAGTTCTTTGAGAAACTTATGCCCACCGTAGAAATTTTCTTTATTTAGTCTATCTGCGCCTGCATGAACCTTTTGTTTTCGGGCTGCCACGATATTTGTTATAGAAAGGTAAATGAAACAATGTTCAAGCAGCCGTCCTACTAGATAATCAGTTTAATGTCAATTCGATGATAAATATACAAATCCGAGAACATACCTACATTACCCACATACTTATCCTGAACAAAGCCTTAGAGGCTGCGTGATATGACGCCCCAGTTCCAAATGTCTCAGGACAAGGACATTATAAATCTGTTCCGGATATCCAGTTGGTAATAATATGTCACACACATTTGTTGGTGGCGAGCTCCTGGCCTCCCTGGCGAAGCACTTTGCTAGTGTCGTCATTGAAATGTGTTAGCTCGGTGATGTATGGGGACACGTTTCAGCGGACAGCGATGCGATGTTAGCTATTAATATCATCCGCAGGTACCACTCTAAAACCCAGTAACAATCATGCCACTCTCTGGCATTTTACTTTATTTTCGTAATGGAAAAACATTTTATTTTCAAATAAAACTTGATGTAATCATTCATGAAAGCAACTCTGGACAATGACGACAAGCTGATGGGAAAATGAAGGTCATATATCGTAAGTACAAAATGAAATAATGTACTAAAAGGATACACCGAACGGCCCTAATATAATATAAGTTCAGTCCGGATACAAACCACATTACTTTTATCAACGGTATCTTTATAAAACCAAATAACAGAGTTCTGTGTAACATACCTACACATGTAGTTTCATAACATCAAAATGTTATATCTTTGATCAAAGATCACGAACAGA
Source organism: Noctua janthina (assembly GCA_963576755.1). Taxonomy (NCBI): domain Eukaryota; kingdom Metazoa; phylum Arthropoda; class Insecta; order Lepidoptera; family Noctuidae; genus Noctua; species Noctua janthina. The sequence goes on along the minus strand of OY755050.1, from coordinate 11,327,458 downwards.
CGTAACGGGGGTGAAGGAGAGAACAGTCTGAACTCATTGAATAGGCGAACAGGGTTGTAAGGAGACAGTGTTTTGTTACCTCCCTCCGTTTTGATAAATATGGAGGTTCTAGGTGCGTTACGATCGTGTCGTCAGCCCTGACATCGAACCTGCCATTGAGCCAAACGGTCCAAACGATCTATGGGCGAGCTTCCCGGAAAGGTTTCCACAAAACAGTTTTACTTTTGTTTTACAAATGAGCGCGGGCGGGTGCCACAAAACATGGGTTATCGTAAGCTACGTTCGTAAATCAGTAACAGTACAAGTGGTGTCAATTTGTTGATCAACGCTTTTTGTGCTCTGTTTTAGCATTAATTTAATATTCGCAAAAGATCGTTGCCAAATTGCTATAAAAACTCTTGTTTTGGTCTGTTTTTAATTGAACTCTTGTTGCGATCGCTGCTCACAAAATATGAAGGCTGACTTGAAGTCGAAACCGACATAGAGTTGTAAAGGTTAGTTTAGATCGATTTAGGTCCGATGCGGTGTTAATTTATTCAAACTTGCAGACGGTTCAATAGCCTTTCTATTTTCATTTGGCTTAGTTAAAACCAAGTCTGGTGTTCGAAGTTAGAAACGATATTGATATCTACAACTAGGGTTTATTTCTTAAAGTGTGGGTGATCAAGCTGAGTTTCAATCTAGACCTCATAACTGTCAGGCTAAGATGGGTTCAATTCAAACGTGTTACAAGTGTACAAAGGAAGGGTCTTTTTCTAGAAGCGACCAAAAATATAACAAAATGTGACCATTACTGGGTTGTCCGGATTGAATGCTGACACGGCTGTGAGACCGCAGTTGTTATCGTCGAATGTGTGTAACTGTGTTCCATTGTACGCACATATAGCGGCGGCAATATTAACAACTGTGCCCGTTTTTGATGATTTAGCTAGCTTTTTTGTGAGGTCATTAGGGTTTACATATAAAATGTTTTTGAACAGAATTTTATTAGGGTAAAGCCTACCTAGTAGTAACAATGGACCTTGGAATAAAGACTTCTCTTGTCAAATAAAAATTAAAGTTAATTCCTGGCTGTAAGCGACGACCTTAGAGAAATTATTATAAATTAAACTGCTTTTAGATACAATAACCTTGTTCTCGGGAAGTCTTCAAAGCCAGAAATATTCTATTGAAATAATAATAAAAAATAATAATAAATAAATTTATTCACGAATTTGAGACAACCATACAGAGTAACTTAATAATAAACACAAAGTGGACAGATAGTTGAATGTGAAATGGTACAATATAAAGATGGTTTGGCTGTCTTTAGACTGATTCGCCCTATCCCCTCGTACTAGTATAAACTGTATCACGAGCGGATAGTCTTCCTCAACTTTAGAACAACAGATTCCCACAAGGTTCCAGTTACAAGTCACATAGCAGCAGTTTGATTACATACTGTATAGGTAATAAGTCATAGTACAGATAATTATATTAATTAAGTTACCAATTAATGGAATTGTCTGTGTTTGGGTATGGGTATATGTATATGTATATGTGTATATGTTTTATGTATGTTGCTGTATGTGTGCAGTTAGGTGTGCTATATTGTTAATTTATTTATGTGCCCTGTTTATAACAGCGTTTTAAAGTAGATTTTCAGTGCTGTTGTAGTCTAGTGCTTTCAGATATTTTTCAATAGCTTTTTTGCATGTTTGGCTATCAAGATTCTTTAATTTTAGATCTTTACTTATTTTGTTGTAAAGGCTAGGACCAAGATAATTGTGAAATTTGTGTGCAAAACATGTTTTAAATTTGGGTATGTTATAAACTATATCTAATCGCCGTCTTTTAGCAAAGTGCGGTTTTACTTTATGTTGTGCCATGATCTCTTGTTTAATGAATAATTTTCGCACCGTTAGTACTCCTAGTTCTGAGTAAAGTAGGTGTGTTGGAAAAGTGTACTTTTTGCGAGAAATTACTTTAAGTACCATGCGTTGTGCTCTTTCGACAGACAACATGGTTGTTTTTGAGGTTCCTCCCCATACATTCAGGCCGTATATTAGTATAGATTGGCATAGTGCTAAATAGATTTTTATTAGTAGCGTAATGTCACATGTATTTCTGATAGTTTTAAAAATATAAATCAGCTTTCTTGCGCGCTTATTTACTTTAATGACGTGTTCTTTCCAGTTTAGGTTTTGATCTACTGTAACACCGAGATATTTTATGGAATTGGTTCTGGGGATTGGGTTACAATGACAGGTACTACGAGTTGTGCAATGGTGAGTTTGTATGTTTATTGAGTTAGGAGACGGTTGAGTTCTACTGTTAATTGTGAATGTAATATATTTCGTTTTGTCAAGATTAAGTGTCAACAGATGATTGTCCAGCCATGAGGTTACTAGAGCAAAACCTACATTTGCTGCTTCGGTTACATCTTTCCACGTGTTAGAGCTAAACAATAATACTGTATCATCTGCAAACGTTATTATTTGACCATTTTGTAAAAGCAAATTGCAGAGGTCATTAATATATATTAAAAACAGCGTAGGACCCATAACACTACCTTGAGGCACTCCGAAGGTGACATTTTCCTCATGGCTTATATTGTTATCAATTTTTATCACCTGTTTCCGGTTTGTCAAGTAATCTTGAAAAAGTTGGAGAGGTATTCCTCGAATTCCTAAGGTATTGAGTTTGTTCAGGAGGATGGGTACAGAGACTGTGTCGAAGGCCTTTGCTAGGTCTAGGAATATGCCTAGACACTTCTGTCCCCTATCCATGTTTTCGACTACATACGAAGTTAGTTTGTGAAGAGCGTCAGCGGTTGATATTTTTTCCCTAAACCCAAATTGATTACCTGAGAGAAGATTATGAGTTTCTAGGTAGTGTTTTAGCCTCTTATTTATAAGTTTTTCAAGAATTTTTGAAAAACTAGAAAGTAGAGAGATCGGTCTATAATTCGACACCAAAGTTTTGTCTCCTGCTTTATATATAGGAATAGTGACAGACTTTTTAAGGGCTTCTGGAAAGACTCCCTTTGAAAAGCAAGCATTACATATGTGTGCTAGCGGTTCAATGAGGAAATCCACTGCTCTTTTAATGAAGAACGTGGAGACACCGTCCCATCCCGAGGAATTCTTGGCTTTTATGTTAGCAATTATTTCTTTAATTTCAAATTGGTCTGTCGGGAGAAGCATAAAGGAGTTTAGGGTTCCGCTATTCGGTTTTGGTCTCCACCGCCTGCTCAGATCTATCTCATTTGTGAGGGTCCTGGACAGAATGGTGTTTGCCAAATTACTACCGACGTTGACAAAGTAGCTATTTATGTTATTTAACGCGTCCTGGTGTGTTGAATTAGTGGAAAGAAGATCTGTTGGCATTTTTGGGTAGCTGTTTAAATTAGCCATTTCTTTTACCAATCCCCATTGTTTTTTTATATTGTTAGTAGACTTAGCTAATTCTGTTTTAAAATATTTGTTTTTAAGGTTTTTTAGTAGATTATTACATGTATTTCGGTAGCGCTTGTAAGTTATAGTAAGGGTTGGGTTTTCTGGGTCCTTTCTTAGTTTTTGGTGAAGTTGGTCGCGATTCCTCATACATCTACGTAGACCTGGTGTAATCCAAGGCTTAACGATTATTTGTCGCCTAGTCTGTTTGACGGTGTGTGTGTGATTCGAGAGGATGTCTCTGATAGTTTTCAAGAAGATGTTCATCATTGCATTTGGGTCATCATTATGAAACCGTTGTTCCCAGTCAATCTGTTTTAGGTCTCTAATAGCAGCATCGTAGTCAGTTTTTGTATGAAAGGGGTGTTTTTTGGGTCTATTTTTCATTTTGAGAGGAAGTGATATCATAACACTTGAATGGTCAGTTAAGGTTGAATTACAAACTAAGGTCAACGGTTTTAGATTTGTTTTGACGAAGCAGTGGTCAAGACAGTTTGATTCTCTAGTCGGCAGAGTGAGCGTGGGAAGAAGGCCGTGGGAAGCAAGCATATTTAAGTATTCTGTATGTTTAGGGTTAAGCTGTTCAAGTTTAATATTAATATTTAAATCGCCCATTAAGATTATATTTTTATATTTTTTAATACTGGACAAGATTTTGTCTAAGGACTTTAAAAAGGGGTCTAGGTTTTTGAATGCTGGAGGTCTGTACATTGATACAACAGCTAAATCGTTGTTGATTGTTGTCACAAGACAATTGACTTCCTGACAATAATTTGGTTCATATACATTCGCGTGTATGCTATCTTTCAGATATAATACAATACCATCATTTTGATTAAGGTGGGATTTAGTACTGTGAGTTGTGTAGTTTATCATTTCAGGTATGATCGAATTAACCGGCCTGTAATAAGAAGAAGGAGGTATAATGTAGATATCGACCAGAGGGCGCGGGAACATCGACATTTTACCCAAGTGTTATTATTTAACCTACCAAAGGTTGTGTCAATCCTGTTGAAAAGTGCTGTAGAAATAACCCTTTTAAAGCGACTGCCACTTGTCTATTCCCTGCGGTATCTTTCTTTTCTTTTAACGTCACGTGGTCAAAGTTTTTGGCGTCTTTCATCATGTCGGTGTCCTTTTTCGTTACCAGCATGACCTTGATACACAGTTCAGTTACACGAAAAGGAGGTCTATTTTTTTTTGAGTTGATTTCAAAATTAGTTGATTTGCAATTTGTGATGCAATTATACTATCAGTCCGGTATAATGGAGGCGAACGTGGAAGCAAAAAATAAACTACTCGAAAAAATATCAACAGCTATCGGAAAATATCACCTGTTACCAGAATTTTTTCATTTCCATTAATGATTGCAGGTAGCAGTGTGTGAAATAGTTACAGGGAAACAAGGATTTATTACTTTCCCCATGAATTTTAAAAACGGAAAACAAGGTTTGACAAGCCCTTTAACTCGGCGGAGGTACTATTAGAAATCTAAATAAACCATGTATTAAAAAAGAATGAATTTAAAAAAAAATGCCATTACTTGAATGTATTCCTATTATGAAATGTACGTTTATCTCCATTTAATTGCAATACGCCAGTAAATTCTTAAATAACCGTAAAGGTTACGTCTCTGCAGAGGTAGCTATTTCCCAAATATGGATTAAGCCACCTACACACATAGAAGCACGTTGGACCAACGCCTCATCAAAACTTGTGCATAATCTCATTTGTTGCTCGATTGCTTCTTACGGCGCTGTCACACTTGTACACAAACTAATTTAAGGGTTTCGTAGATGACGAGGTGTGCGCTAAAACATGACTTGGGGGAACTCCCATGCTTACAAATAATGCTTACCCTATTGTTATTTCTATAACCTTGCAGAATATAACTAACTTACTTATTTCTACGTAAAAAAATAAAAAAAAAATACCATATAATGCATTCATACAATTATTACATTAAAAAAAAATAACGCTCAATCTTTTTGAGGCAAGATTATGCGCGCTATTGATTAATATTTAAGATTGGCGTGCCGTACAGTTTGATTTTCCGTCGACAAAAATATCAAACCATATAAACTTTCATACCCTATTGAACTCATTTTGGGGACGAATTTCCAGAAATTCTTTCTTCACACTCACAATAAATATAAGAAAGTCTTATGTTCATTTTCATGCTCGTAGACCCAACAATTTAAGCTGTCTATCAAGTAATGAATAAAAAATGTAAAATTTTTATTGTGATACTTTTGTCAAATAAATAAAATAAACTCCCAAACATTGCTGAAATACATCACAATCATAGGTATTAACGAACTGAACATTCCTACCTAGTTGGTAACGAATGTGAACAAATTAATATCAGCGAAGAGAGAGCCAACAATAAAATAATGTTCGTAATAAATTGAGCTAGGTGTTTAGTGGATATCGGATATTAATTGAGCTGTAGTCCATTGAAACAAATTGCTATGTATCTATATCCCTGTCTGTTTAGTATTTATCTAGAAGGTCTACCGTCCTCTGATCTGATTAGACTGGTTTTCAAGATATATGTGAGGTTGCTAGGTGGGGCGAGGATCTGACCGGCAGCACAGTGGTCACGTGCTGCCGTGCACACTTGCACAGCGAGACTCAGGGGAGATCTCTATATAGTCGCCCCAGGGATGTGCCTTAACAGGCGTTGCACAGAGGGGGCTCCAAACAGGTCTTTTAAGAGGAAACGGTGCCTCCTCTCATGTGCGGATGGTGACCACCGGGGTGGTTTTATTCCGGTAAAAATCCCACACTCCCCGGTCTTATCTCCAAAGACCGGTCGCCTTTTAAAGGTTTAAAACAAAAAAAAAAAAACAAAAAGGTGGGGCGAGGATTGGTAATGCTGTGCGAGGAGCTTGTGAGGCCCCAGAATGCAAAACTGTGAAACGGTATATAGCTATAGCTACTTTTTTGTATGTCTGCTAACTTTCCCATCATAGCTGCGCTACGCGAGGTTAGAAGAACGCATTAATCATCCTGGTGGATTGCATCCTCGCGCACCAAGCTAACACGCACATAGTGGAATTTCACCCTTAAGGCTTGAAAATGCATTGACTGCTGCAAATAAAGCCAATTAGTTATCGCAAGCAAGACTTGCCCGCGTCTCCAGTTGTGTTATAATGAAGCGTGGTTGACTTCAGTCAGATTTCAAGGCATTTGTAAATACCTACTTCTGATAGCTGACGATATAAGTTATCATGAAAAGTTAGTACGTAGGTATTTTTTTCACTTTTTATGTTTTTAGATGAGGTAAACGATAACGTTACTAAAATTATAAGAGGATACCATTTTGTAAACGATTCACTATTCGATCATCATCATCTGCCTAGCCTTTTCCCAAATATGTTGGGGTCGGCTTCCAGTCTAACCGGATGCAGCTGAATACCAGTATTTTACATGGAGCGACTGCCTATCTGACCCCCACAACCCAGTTAGTACTGTGTAATACGATACCCTAGGTAAGACTGGTTGTCAGACTTTTTGGGCCACTGACTACCTAACGACTGTCAAAGATCTACAAATGACACTTGGGATCAACGGCTTAACGTGTTTTCCGAGGCACGGAGGAAACTCGGTATGTAATGGGTGGTCACGCATCCACAGACCAACCTAGGCAAGCACGGCTTAACCTAAAGATGTGACCCGAGTGGCTGTTATTATTTAGCCACTATACGATATTTTTGTAAAAGGTAGGTTATTCTACCTATGTCTACTTGTCTAGCTATTTATTTAGCTTTATTTATCCCTTACATTTATTTATTTATTTAACACCTCAAGCACTTTTATGCTTGAGGTGTTGTCTTGTACAGAAGCGGACTTAATGCCATAGGCATTTTGTACCAGTCAACCTTTGGGTGATGCAGAGATAAACAGTGGTAAGTGTATATCTGAAAATAATTAGTTTATTTATTTTGTATCTAATATCTAATGCGTTGTGTACTTAGATATTTATTTATTTGTTAGTAATGTTAGTGTTTGTATTTAAGATAAGATTAGTATTGTTAGGTGTAAGGGCTGCCTTTTGCGGTGAAAGCCTCCTTCAAACTGTCTAGCAATGTAACAACGAAAATATTTACGCTACAGACTCGTAAGTTCCTTGTACGATTCTTATCACAATTTGTAGGTTTATTTTTCTTACGTAAGTCAAATAAGTGAACTAGGAATATACACAGCGCGTCGGACCCGATCGCATCCACTTCCGAGATGAGCGCCAATAGGACCACAAATATTTTCCTTTTCCCCTCACAATTTGCTCCCACTTTGTGGTAATACTTATTTTCCAGCAAGGTAAGACTGCAATATTACCTATCTGCCAGGGACCACAACTTTCTATCGCCCTTTTTACTGCAATGACAAATAGCTAGGTGTCCTCGTTACCCATCCCGTAAGTAATTCGCAGACTACCTTTGCAACATGAAAGAAACGTACTTTTAGACAAACTTTGATGAAAAGATGTTCCCAAACTTATTACTAAGTTCCTGCAGCGATGCTCTTTTTTCGTTACCTTGCTGAATTCTTGTTTTTAGTATTAAATAAAAGGACTGAGAGTAAGCCGTCCCCAGCTAGGCACAATCATTTCCGTGCTTATTTATTTTTGTCTGGAAGAAACTTTAATAAAAGCACGTCTGCCGTCAGCAAAATAAAGTCTTTAAATGAGTCGGGGTTTGGAGAACTAAGCATAATATAGAAGAGATAAAGCATTTTGAGGAAACTAGAGTTCAATAATAGAGTCCACGTCAGCTCATGGGAATGGATCTGGACTTTGTCTGGTACGACTGATTGCACTATTTAATTAAATTAAATCAGCTCTTACCTTTTATTGAACAAAGCGTTCTCAAACAAGAGGTAAAAAGACTAGCCTTCATACCACAAGACATTATAAAATAATGTCGCAGTAGTATGAAAATGAAATATAGGTTTACGAGCCGAGTAAGGAGGTGTAAACGACGAGTGTAACAAAAACTTTTATAAGAACGGTACTTTTTTGTGACGCATTACAAAGGTACAGTTGTAAAAAACGTTGACGAAATTACTGAACAAAACGTAACAAATTGCTGAGATTAATACGGATTAGAAGCGAAGGCTCAAGAGCCAGTACAGGCATAGTTAGCAGACACCAATTACCAGTCAGCACCGAGGATTAGTAACCAAGGGAACGCATCGGGATACGTTACAATCAATCACTGTTTAATAATAGTAGTATATGCGATAGTCGTTATTAATTTATATAACAAGTAAACGTACCGGTTTTAGCAATTAGGTAAATCGAAAAAATAAACACATATTGGCCAAGTAAATCGAATAGTTTTAAGCACCGTAAACAGAAATTACGGAGGTCTGGACAATTATTGACAGTCCTACTAACTAGTACCAGGAGTGCAGACCAAGCAAGGACTTAGCGGATGTCCATGACATTGAACACAGAATGTTTTCCCAAGAAAATATGTAAGTAAGTAAATTAATTTAGACACCAAGTTCAAAGGCGAGACTAAACTATGCGTACGTTTCACAATTTCCTTTTCATGGAGAGAGAATTTTCATTAAAACACAGCATTTCTTGTGAATATTCTACTGTTTTCATATTCAGATCGCTAACAACGCGACACTGTCCATTCTATTAGTTTTTCATGAAAATTATAAAGGGAAATTCCGTGAAACAAGAATGCAATGTGAATGCGAATATATTCGTGATGTTGTCAAATTATTATTTAAATAATAATTTGTCTGATTATTATATAAATATGTGTTATCTACTCGCTGATTACTTCACAAGTTCCAACATTCCACACTCAGCCATTCTACCGCCGCGCTGAGTGACCAAAGAACAAACAATTGGTGATTAAATATGAAAATGATGCTCCATCATTAAGTAAATTTTCAATAACTCAATTCAGGAAAATATAATATGAGAATAAATGTGCCTTACGTGCAGTGAAGCAAATGTAAAGGTACCATTAAAAAAATAATAGAATTTGTGATTTACTAAGAACTACTGCAGTTCCGGTGTAGCACCCCTTTACAGAACAGTTATGATTTTTTTACTATAATATTTAAAGTTTCTTTATATTCTTAATTGAAATTTTAAAACTTAAGTTCCTCTCTTGCCATGTCTTTTTCGAAAAAAAAAAAGTACTTTTAAGAAGTATTCTTCCGAGTGAAAATAGTTTAACAGCGAGGAGCGCTGCTTTAAGTGGTTTACTGATAAACGGCACCTGTGAAGCGGGAAGGCTTTTATCTCTTGCGAAGCCCGGCCCCCGCATTTCCGAGCCACGGAATGCACTCGGTGAAACCGGCGTTATTTTATAAGTATATTTTACCGCTTTATTCTAATGTAATAATTTAGAATGCGCTAACACCTACATGATTGTGTAACAAGCGAGCGTTTGAATTATTCATTTAGTATGCTGTTTACTTAAATCAGCCAAAGAAAATTCGTAATGATAATACAATTATCACGAGGAAGATCCGAAGCCGCGAGTCAATGAACGGTTTATTTAAGCAAAAGATAAGAGAGGCAAAACCAAAACTCTAAGTACGTTTATTTGAGGGCTCGGAGCCGTCGCCGACGTTGATATTGATAACAAAAGTAAAACTGCTGATTGGATAACGAATACAGTTCATGCTCAGCCAGCCGCAGTTGGTACTTAATTAATATTTAATTCACTTCCAATTTGCAAGATCGTTACCCCGTGGTTATTAACTGAGCTATCGCTGCGTCTTGTTGACTTCGGTGAACATTATCGTCCTGAGGGCGTGTATTTTCCTCATTTTTCAGTAACGGCAAAACGATTCTGCCTCCCCTCTAGTCGATAGTCATCGATGATTGATTACGACGCTTTCGCACGGCTATTACCGTAACCAGTCACTCGGCAAATCTTAAAAGGAGTACTTTAGGATTACGAGGAAATAACAAAAATATTTGTATTAAACTTAGTTATATGGCCGCAGCATGCGTGGAGCGGCGCGCGGGGGCAAGCGTGCCGCGGTTGGCAGCTGCATGACGAAGACATCAATATCCTGGCGCATCACGGCTACAACAATGTTGCAACTATTAAAAGCTGACGTGTGACATAGCCTTTGTTCCCCACCGACATTTTACTACCTATAGCTACACCCCGGCCGGATGTTTGACATATTACACGCCATTTTCAAATAAAGATTTCAACACAAAATACCTCAAAAGAAGCACTCTGTGATTATGTCGTTATTTACATAACCAATACTTTGACTACCTTTTGTACAATACACCCTTTCCGGAATAGGATGTATTCAAATACCACGGTTATATTTATAATGGTAGGTACTTTCCCATGTTACGCTTACCTGCACGCGTGGGTACCCAATCTGACAATCTCTTGAAATATTCAATATCCTGTTAATCCGTTTGGAAAAGTTACTTTTATATTCAGCGAGTGTTAAATTATTATGAGGAAAGCTATGGCGATGTAGGCTAACCTTTAAAACTTAGTAATAACTTTTAACGTACGTAACATAATAAATACGCTTTTGATCGAATAGCACAGAATTTCGCGCAGTAGGTAGGAACAGATCGCATTAATTAATATAACGATTGCTATTTGTGTTCGTCGCGTATCGTAAGCTAATTTGGGGATTTACGTTTGTATTTCTAGAGAAATGTAGGTACATACCACAAAATGGTGTTTGTGTAACTGAACATCGCCTCTGAAACTGTTTAGATTCGTCTGAATTTGAACCTGTATTCAGTGAACTGTCACAAAAACACCGACAGCAATGTTACACGAACATGTTTTTGTAACCGAAACTCGATAGCGTTGGTTTAATATTATGCGCTGAACTGACCGAAATGCTAATTAACATTCCTACACTCAGACCGAAAGTTGTAAGCTGCCTACAAGATCGATTGAGAGCTTTCAGTGCTCCTGCTGTAGCGGTGTGTGCTGTGGCGCAGTAGGCGCGTCTCTGTAACGTTTCAGTACATTTTAGTAAAATCATTAACACAGATATTCACCATGTTTATTAAGTGTTTTGAGTTCCCGATATTTCGGGGCTGTTGCACCATGATCACGGATAAACTGTAACATTTTTTATGATAATTTTAATGACCATGTCAGTTCAAAAAATTTACATTTTAATGATGTTCGTCGCAAGATTTAGATTACGCAATGGATTCTGACGAAGAAGAAGCTTACTCTTATTGATTGTATTACAGAGAAGATGAATACACAAGAAATAACTATACACTAGAAGATATTCCTTACCGTTATTCTGTAAAAAGTGTTATAGTGAATATTACAAGATAGTGATCAAATGTTCTAAAATGACTTGAGAATGAACAGAAACCAGTTCATCGAGTTTTTTCAACCAAAAGGCGGTTATATTCAACGAGAAGACATCTCCTCCAGAATCATTATTTCAACAGAAGGAAGGCAAAAATATATATTAAAAACTGCGTATTACGTTAAAATTAATTAGTGCCAGTTATTTCACTATGCAAATATTACGAGCGCGTGTCACGATAGTGACTGTGGCACTGTAACTGATCTTCAGATATTGTATGAAAATTTAAGGAGATGCGTTTCGAGTGCCGCCACGCTGTGGCGCCGCTGCAGCGCTTGTTTACGCCTCTAATTTGAAGGCGCCCTTAGCGTATTTTTATCATTCACAAAATTACGTTCAGTTGGTACGCTCCATAAGTGAAATAGTCAGTAGTTTTCGTTTTCCATAGTTTTGCAGAGGTAATCAAAACGGAGAAAATGGTACATGCAAATTAGATGTGATTGTGTTTCTTAAAGTATTTTGCAGCTTCTAAATAACAGCGAAACATTTCGGTAGTCGTCGCACAATTTATAGGAGTGTAATTAAATACCCACGCCGTCTACACGACGCAGCTTCTCGCTGGATCTGTTTCGAATCAATGAACCTGGCGGGCTAAGTGGCGTCATTAATTGATTCCTTTATACTTAACAACATTGCTACAACGTGCCATAAATTTTCCGACAAAAACTGAAAACGAAAAACAATTAATATTTTCCCGAACTTCCACCTATGGCCCCGACAACGACAAAACAGAAATGTAATATACTCGTAATATAACATCAACTTATATCAAGTAACTTTTGTTTCCTTGCTTTCTTCAATTGAAAGACTTTATAAGTACCATAGCATTGTCGTCGTCGACATACCCGTGTATCTTATTATTAGACATAAAAGACTTGCTCGGAACAAGTTGATTTCATTTCAATGTTCTACGCAGGAATAAATCGACAGTGATGCAATTGTCGAGGAAACTATGGCGACGAGGAATATAAAGAAGTGACATTCCCGAGTGCGACATATTCAATTACCGCTCGTCGGCACACGCTATAACGACGGACAAATGGCGCATATCTAGACTGATATCACAATAGTTAGTTGGGCTTTGTGCTCGGCGCATCGGGACTCGCTACTCCGCCGTCCTACTTTCTCTTACCAGTTACTTGTTTGCCAAAACGTCTCTAAAAGTTTTTCGTACTGCTTTTAAAATTCTACGTCTTGTTGCTACAATGTTACGTAGGGAGTGCCGGCTCACCGCCTCACAAATTTGCCTCAACTTCATTGCGAAACGCTTCTGCGAAATACTAAAACAATACATTCACGCAGTAGATGCTGTGGAACTTCGTCTGGCCGGGGACATCTCTGTATCTATCGTGATCAACATGTCTGGCATAATAACTACGTGCAACTCGATTAATAAGTTTCCTAATAATATTAAATTTCTTGCCTATTGTCAAGACACAGATTTATTGCTTTTTCATGAAGACGTTGCTTAAATGACTTGTTTTCTCAAGATTTCATTATAATCGGATTATTTATTTCCCCCACACAGTAATCTATGCCTCTTTGGGGCAATGCATGTCTAGTAACATAAGCGTACACACACTCGCACTTAGTATCTTAGTTCCATTGAACAATCAGTGTGTTCAGTTGGAATTCATTTGTGAAAGACTTTGACTCACCAAGTCATCAATTAATTGGACGCTGAATAATTAGTATGTTATTGTAAAATACAATACTGTGCTTAGATTGAACATCTTAGAGAATCTCAATATAAAGTTATGAATGTTCGTATTTGTGACTTATTGTAACACTGCGATCCAACAAGTGACACGAGCTCAAACGCGACAAATATCTCCTCATCAATTCCCATTCTACATACGGAAACCATCTCACGGTTCTCACCTCGTGTTGTAACCTTATTGTGTGGGAGCCAACCAGAACAAATTATGCTATAATTCATTGTGGTGCGGCCACGGAAAACTGAACCAAAGTGCTGCCAGGTTTATGTGGCTAGACCAACACTTTTTCTACACATCACAAGTATACGCACGCTGAATGCGGAATTAGTTTGCGTCGTGGAAGACGGCCGGTCGCATTGGCTTCGTATCTCAGGTACGTTATCATCGCCAAGGTCGCCGCTATACTACACTATCTACAGCATTTTGACGGAGGATTAATATTTCAAATATTCGATGTCCTTAATAACTTTCTCAATGTACACGAAGATTCAGGCGCACTTTCTGTAGATTAAGATCCCAGGATCAAAAGCCATACCTACCCAAATCTGTAATATGCATGCAGTCCTTTGGTTGTTAAAACATATTTGAATATTTTAAAGACTCCTTTAGGCTCATAAAAGTTTATCACCCTTTTATAAAGGCTTTTAAGGCGTTTTTATATGGGTACTACTTTTTGTGTGGAGTTAAATACATATTAACATTTCCCTCACGAATTTAGTCGGTTACGGGTGGGCAGAAGTTTAAGAGCTCCAGCCACGAATGACCAACACTGCTCCAAGTTACTATTTGGTACACTATATTTAATAGTTAGGTACAGTTTGCCAGCTCTTTGTCAATAATAATATGAAGTGTAATAAAGTACCGTAACGTAAGTAATAATTTGGTATCTGGTGTCAGCTTCACGTCGTTATAATGAAATTCTTGTAGGACACCTATCTATTAATCGTGTTTGAAATGTGCCCGCTATAGATTTTCCGTGCGGTAAATGATGCGGTCCGGTGCGAAATCTAGATAAACGTGATAAATGGTCAGCCTTCTTATGGTGGCCATTCGTTTTCACTTTTGATGGACGCTTGCGAAATTCCAACTTTATTATAGCAATCCATTTTGCGAACCTGAGTTAAACCAGTAATTTCCTACCTATAGCCTCCTCACTATTAAAGATTTACGGCTGTACTACAGTTTTGCCGTCAGCTTTATTATTAGACCAGTCGAGTGTTAGGCTCTGTTTTTAAATGCATTATTTCTTTTGTACCCATTTTATGTGAGCAACCCAATTTCAGGTTAATTGCGACCGTATTTATTCGACTTCCTTACCAAGTTTATTTTTTCAGTATTTGCATTCCTTCATTAATAGAGAATAATATGATAAATGTGTTTTGATACATAAATTATTTCCAAAATATATAGTCATCCTATAGAAGAAGAGATGCGGGCTGAATGGCAGCCAGCAGCGCGATGTGGTCTGATACTGATTACCTTAGTACCGCAGTCAGAATCATTGGCGGTTTATATAAAATATTCTTCCACGCGAGAAATAACGAGTAACGGACAGGCACGTATTACATACGACGTGGTACAAAACGCGAAGGCTCCTAAATCACTGCCGCAAATGCGTGAAAATACAAAAATTGAAATATTCCCTTCCTGTAACCTGCATCAAAATTTTTCCTTCTCACGCTTCCCGCAAATATGGTATTTATGTTGTCTTAACGAGGATTCTGCAGATTGCTTTAACACGGGCTTTCAAAATCCATTAAATTCGTTTCACCATTGTGCAAAATGCGCCGGGTTAAGCTTCGAATGGCATTTTAAAATGGCGCTTCTTGTCTGTGAATAATTTAGTAGTGTCCTGGGATTATCGCGATGATGAAGCGACCGTGACCGAGCCGAGTCGCTTCACAAATTATTATTTTAATAAATCTTATATGTGCTCTCAATTTATTTGTGTGAGAAGCCGTAAATTCTTGTCACTATATTAAACCGTGCCGAGTATCTTTGTCTCAGAAAATAGTACTTTTACCTTGTAAAACTATGTATGTGAAACTGAAAAAACTTTATTTACGTGAAATTTTTGTTATTTACGGCTTTATTTGTTACAACTGACCTAAGCTACAATCTGGTGAATATATTGAAATAACGTAGCAACATTAAATTGTATTTTACAATAAGTTTCACACAGTGTCTGCAAGTGCCGTACAGCCGTACTAAATATTTAATTAATGATTAGATACGATGCCGAGCATGAAAACTAAAACTTTAAATAGTGTATCAGGCAGCACATTTACAACGTTAACTTCCGCACGTAATTCCGCTGATGTGTTTTTTGCAGCAGCATTTTGGTGCAGAGCCCTAATAAAAATGCCTTAATGCACTTCCACGATAACGAAAGCACACCGACATAACACAACAACGAAAACCTCGATAAACCCTACCATAGTTTTACGACAAGCGCTTCTACATGGGTGAATACAGACAAAAATAAACATCAAGGAGTAAAACTGTCTAGGCCGTGTCGGCGGCGTCCCCGGGCCGCTTGTGGAGTAGCCGTTATCAGATTACCTGTATCTAAAAACATCACCTGTCGAATTAACAGGACGTGCGTTTTGTAATAAGTTTAGTGAATTTAGTGACGGTGGCTAACGTAATATGGAAGTCTCAAATTTCAGATATTGTTTACTTTTGTTTGATATTTTACACACACTTTTAGGGTTCCGACTTTAAAGGAAAAACGAAGCCTTTGATCACTTTTTCAACCGCATGTCGCAGAGTTTTTGATATGCGAGGTAGTGACTTGTGTGTTGAACACCGTTGAATAAGGTTGAATATTGGTCTCCTACATATATGCGTTTTCAAATTGACGGGATTTTTGATTATAGTCCTCGTCGATGGCCGGGGTAGTGATCGCGAGTAATTATCTACATCTACACCATACTTTTTTGACCAAGAGTTTAAATACGCAGAGTTTTTTTTGGAAATCTTTTACCTCACACTAGGAATTTCTCCTGTATCGTGGGTGCTTTTACAAACATTTAAACTCACATGCACAAACAACCAGACCCGAAACAAATACCTGTAGGCCATACAAATATATATTCCGTGCGGGAATCGAGCCCGTGACACTCAGCGTAGCAGCTAATCACTCAGCCACTGCGCCAACCGTGCCGTCTTCATAATTTTTGATAATTTTTTGACAGTGATAGTGTTATGAGCTCGCGAGTGTTGACAACCTTTACATGAAATGTTTTTGGTGGGTCTAGTGGATACCATCTAGCACTAGAGTCCTCTTGAAGACCAATCAGAAGAGTTCAAACTCGACGGCGTTATAAGGTTTCGTTACAGAGTTCTTATGGCCACCGCATCGTCCAGCTCCACCATCAGACTAGCTCTATTACATCATCATGTTACGTTGTCATCCGATTTATGTGTATCAAAATTTTAGATCAACCGAACACCGGGAAATGGGTGATATTTAATCAGACTCTAGGACAGGTGGAACTAAATAAAAACTTGTAAAAACCTATAAACATACAGGACATTTTTTAATTCGAACTAACTATTTCTACTTTTTTGGTTGATGCCCCCAGTTATTAAAGCGCATCGGTACTGTTAGAGACCAGGTATGTGCTGGTATCCTTCGTTGTAAGGTATAAAACCTTACATGAGCTTCGCCTACCCTTATGAATAAAAGGATCATTCGGATACAAGAAGTCCCTGCCTTTGTGGGACATCTACATATATGCCTCTGGAGAGCTGACTTAAGCCATGGTGACCGATGTACAACAAGTTGACACTTCAATTGTCATGACAGTTAAACAGTTGTGCCATGCGTAATTCACACCCATTTTTTTTTTGGATTGCAAATCATCGAATGACCCCTCCCCCCCACTCTGGGCGGAGCGGAAGGGAGTGTCAGACTTGTACTGACTAAACCCATTCGTGTTCCTTCTTTGCTCTTTGTGTTTCAGGGCCACGGTGTCTCTTTCGAACAGTCTCGCAGCCCTGGCAGGCATCGGCCCATGCGGACCCCTACTTATTTGCTGACATCTCTTTGAGGCGCACGTGGAACACGAACGCGCCGTCGATACGGCCTGTCATCATAAGACGGCCGGACGAATTCACACCCCTTAATCAATGATGTGATAATTCACATCTTGGGTACATAAAGGGGTTGAAAAATCTAAAACTATCCCATCACTATCTTTAACTCCATCGGACGCGATCGAGTCTAAAGGAGGGAAATACTACGAAGTTCGGATGTTATACGCACGGCTTATGTACGCGCTATAGAGTACTTGTATCTCTCATCAAGTACATCAGTACTCAGTCTTTATTGACTGAACTGTCGGACTTCAATCATCAGCTGCACCTATTGGCATTGGTATAAGGCCGAAATTCCCTATCCGCAAAGCTGGAATCACCGAGGATTGAGTGTACTACCAATCCATTCATCCAATACCATCTTCAATATTTTTACATCCGCTGCAAAGCATTTGTTTCAATTAAACCATTACAAGCACATTTGGATATCAAAAAAAAGCAAAAAAAAAACCGAACTTACAGTCACAAGGCATAATAACTTGTGAAAGTACTGTAGTTGCCCATTCCAAGGTTGATCTCTGTGGAGACGAATGGGCAAAAAAAAGTTTTAAATCAAAATATTGTTACAAAATCTTAGTTACAACGTATGTTCTGACGGCCCCCCGTTCACGATTCAACTCAACCATTTCGAAAAGAACTAAATGATCCGAGACACGCGGCACCATAAGCTAGACATTTGAGTGAGCATGACATGGCAAATTCGAGTCAAAGAAAGTTGAGGTACCCAGTAAATGGTAGCTTCATAGTACATGATACTCACACATCCACTACACAACTAGCAGCGACACCGCTTACTAGCGGCCGGCTATATCGTAAACACAACGTTGCGACAACACAACGACAAGAAAGCCTCTACTTAAGCCGGAGTCGATCTGTCTGTCTGCAAACACTAGCCATAACGTAACTACTAGCGACAGCGCAACCACATCGACATTGTGTAGTTACCGCAACTCAATTGCAAGAAGCTGCTGCGACACTATTCACACGTAACCACTGATTGAACCCTTTTTGACGGTAAGATGTGGTATGGTTGTGGTACGTGTGAATTCTCCCTTATTGCTTCGTGCTACAGCCGTGTTGTTGAATAAATGTAAATAAATAAATATGTGGGGTTGGTCGTGTAATAAATTGTCATTAAACAACGTCGGAGAGTCTCCGTGTTATTTAGAACGCTGTCTCAGGAAGCTGCTGATTAGCGGCTGTCTCCGCTGCCCGCAGGTAGGGAGGGTGCGTGGCTGCCTTACCGAGGGGTGGGAGGAGACACCCGTCGGCCAATTTTCCCGTCTATCTCGGACGCGCCGCTAAATATATTCAGATACATGCACATTCTAATACGACTAGCGTACTTGCGCAATTTGAATTTCGATCGTTGGCTGTTATGATAAGTAATTTTTTAGAATGTTCCGCGTCTGTCTTCGATTGCTTGTCGTATTATCATCTTGGCATAATTAAAATCTGTTGAAGGTATAGTTAGTGGTTCAAATGACTTCATATATAAGGTCTATCTTTTCATACACGAAATATTTTAAGAGTAACTTCTATAAGTCGCAAAGTCGCCATAGCAACGAAAAAAAAAATTATCTGAGAGTTTTTTTTTACAAAATTATTATAATTCTAAAATTTTTTGAGACTTTTACTCCCATTTTCAAACAATGACAGTAGGTAAATACGACGTAGTAAGACATACCTAGTTTATCAAAACTAGATTACAATAGTAATTAGTGTTTTATTTTTAACGCATATGCAACACACAAAACAAATATTGACTTGGAGACGTTCCGTTTTATATTTGAGTAATACTGAAGATGGATAATCCTTCCTATATTAATTTAATAAATCTTTAAATCTGTCATTAATAAAAACTCAGAAATTAATTTCTCGCTACACAATACAATTCAAACGTAGTTGCAGTCAATTTCCGCGGCGAAATTCGCAACGAGTATGTGTCGAATATTGTCATAACCAGACCAAGTCTGGTTTAGAGAGGCATTTCAATTAACAACCGCAAACACCTCTGACATGACAACACAATAAGCAACGCCCCACTACAACTGCAATTTCCATAGTTCATATTTTTGCTACGGGATATATATTATATATTGCATATTTTTCTTGTGAAATGTAGTATCAAAAAGTAACTCAGTTTTGTAACTTTTAATACAACATTTCAGAAGGAAAACTCGAGACCACGTTGACAACTATTCTCTATATAAATAAAGAAAATTTTACAAAGTAGTCATGAGCTCGATTTAAGTGACAATTAAAACTGCTACGAGGAAACAAGGACGCGAGTGCTACGAAACTTAAGCTGTTAGGTATGTAAATGCGCAATAGCTACTCGCGACTGGATTGTCATGATGCGCGCGGCAATACCGTCTTGCACTCAAGGTAAATCTAAAACTAACGTAAGTTCGCCTTGTGGACCATACGCAAAAGGCGCATGGCGTAGCACCTTGCTACGTGCTACGGTTTTGCTACGCGCGTTATTTGGGTAATAAAAAAGATGAAAAAAACTCAATCTCTCAACAAAATAATAAATTTATGGAATAAACGACTTATCTCTACGCGATATGAAATTCTTCAAAAGTTTTGTGACGCATTTGGAGTTCTTGAAACAATTTGTTTTTTTTTTAAGTTTTGTATTTCTTGCATATTCCCTATATTCATCACCAAACATTTTTTATTCTTAAAAATGCCTTGCGTTGGTCCATAAAAACATTGTGGTAGACTTGTTTAATTCTCTAATACAACACTTATTTTACAATGTAATGTTTTATGTAGCGTGTTTTTGGTGAAACGGAACGCAATCCTCGATAACGCCGGTAATGACGTCAAATACTACGTGTCAAAGAATCACTTTTTTTGAAAAGTACCTAAGTTTCACTAAGATTTTATTATATATTGTTATTATCGAGAGCAGCGGTGGCCCAGTGGTGGTGGCCCCGACTTACGAACAGTAAGTCGTGAGTTCGAACCCAGGTAGGCGCATTACTTTGTGTAATTTTTTTCATCACCACTGCTCTCAAAACTCTCTCTGGGCCCGCTTGGTAGATTATAGCTCAATCCCTCTCATAGAGAGGAGGCCGTGTGTCCCAGCAGTGGGAACTTATAGGCTGATTATGCTTATGCTTATTGGTATTGCAATTTATGTTTGAATAAAGTAATACAATTAGTAAAATTATTCTATTAATTATTTATTTATAACATGATATGAATGGCCGCGACAATCACGGACGCCGGACTTTTGAGCTGTCGTAGAAAATTGTAGGAGTTTAATATTTTTTTAAGCAACATGCAGTAGTTGAACTTAATTTTAATTATTTTCTTGGATTAATAGTACTGTATTTTATCGATATAAGGAAAGAAAAAATTAAATGCATATTTCCTATTGTGTTGCCCGTGGCCGTACATTTTTTTTTTAACGTAATCATTCCTAATCGAGTTGTGACTCATAGAAATCAGTAATCCGTTCATTCTGTGTGAGTGGGATGATTTGTTCTCGCGTTCCAATCACTACTGACGCCCAAATACACAATTTGTTTCTATTCATGTATCGCAGTCGAACATAGTTTGCATAAAGGTCAGCCGGCGGCGATGGGAATCCTTGATATTCGTAAAGCATTTCTACCATAATTCTTCAATTGCCTGAGTTTGAAGTGTTGCGAATAAGAAATGTCGCTAACCGTAAAGAGGAATAGATCGCAATTGAGAGGTAGGGACCCTTCTCCTTTTGCAATTACTTGCTGCCTACTCGATTCCGTTTGCTGGTAAATGACCTTAAAAATAAAAATTCCTAAAATAAACAAAGACCAAAGCGAGGAATCAATTATAAACGTTTCAGAAGATATTTCCTGAAAGCCGAATCGAATTTATCCATAAAGCTAATATTTAGGATTGAGAATAAAAAACGTCGCAAATCGGAAAAGAAGTGCTTAGAGGCATTGAGGGGGCGGAACCATCCTGCTCATGCGATTATGTGCTGCGATCTCATCTGTCTGCAAGCAGTCCCATCTGAATATTACAGTCGAGCGAGCCGCCTGCCACGCACACATCGCGCCCTCCACGAATCAATTACATAGCTTTATATAGCTAGCATTAGCAGAGATTTCCTCAATGCCATAACGACGTTATCCATAAAACATTTTATAATATAATTCTTTAATTGCCTGCATTTGAAGGGACGCGAATAAGAAATTTCGCCAACCGCCGAGAGCGTCGGATTGGCGACGTTAAATTAATGACTGCCATTAACAAACCTTTCGAGCTCGAAACAAATAGAATTTGCAACTGAGAGCGTCTCAGAACCGACGACTACTGCCAACCTTTTGTTAGCAACAATCATAATTATGATATCAAATCTGTTTGTGGAAGCGTTTGTTGTTTTTCGATGTCATTAGGTACACTTTGTATCAATTATTAATATTTTGTTTGTTCGTTGTTGTTTGTAAGTGATTCTTAAGCTACTTTAATCATAATGCTTATGAATTACTGGCGTGTCGCTTGTGGCTCTGGTCAAAATGTTCAGCTTTACCGCAAATTATGCCTCAAGAACCAATTAAGGGATTTACATACTTGTAATAAATCATTTCCTTGATTACTCAAGGAAATGATTTCCCCAGCCTTATGGACTTTGATAACGTTGTACCTAAGTTGCTGGTCAGGGACAGATCAAGCATTATTGTTGAACCTACGTCAGTAAAAAACAAAATCATTAATAATTATTTAGACATTAACTAGACTTTATTAACAAATCATACCCCCAAGAACTCTATAATTAAAATAATAAACATTTGTCTCTCTTTTAATATAAATTTTAATGTGTTACTTTATGTTATTGCTAAATTAACATCGATAATGTCCAGTATTGAAGATTAAATAGTTTAGTGTCCGATCATTATGTCCTCCATTACAGTTTGTTGCAACCAGATTGGTTGGCCCTTAATAACTGTGTTTCACCAATTTTCCAGAGCAGCTGTTTTTGAGTAAATTTTTTCAGAAGTTAAATATTTTCTTCATTGAACATTTTTAAGGGTAATAATTTTTCAGGAATAATATAAGTAGGTACCTGCCTACCTACCTAGCTGTATAGAGGGTTTCAAAATACTACCGGTAACGTCAAAATGTACGCGATAGCTTTAAAAACCGCAAAACAATAAAAAAAAACCCAAGAAAGTGGCACTGGTTTCATTTCCGCTTAGCTCAGCCGAGAACTTTTGTTACGTGGAATGCAGAGTTAGAACAAAATATAATTCCACTTGTAGATATTTGTACGCAAACCCAAAAATTATCGTATGAAATACAATTTAATGAACCGTTCCGTACCTACAGAATAAAGTATAACTAGCGGACGTAGCATATCGAATAAAATTATGTTGTCAGTAAAAAGGCTGAATCGTTCCCGTTATATAAATCGGTTCATGAAGAAAAAATGTTAGGGTCCGTATATGAACCCTAATTTGATGCTTTTTTGAAACACAGCATAATACACATAAAATCAAGGAGCTGTGAAACGGAATGTTTTTTTAACACGCACATGTGTGCTGGCGAAAATGGAAATTAATTTTACTGAATATGTTTTTACGTTTATAATTATATTGAAAACTAGAAGTTCCCCGCGACCTTCGTCCGCGTGATATTATTATAATAATATTACTTCTCTATTTAAATCCTTTTTTAAGGATTTTGTTGACAATTTCAAGGGTTTTAATTATTTTGCACGGAACCCAAAATCCTTTTTCTAAAATAAAAGGGGAAATAATGAACTTCCGACGATCTGTGGTTGACCGTAATACTAAGTTTGGTTAAAATTAATTAACGAAAAATTAATACAAAAATAATCGACAAAAAATATTGTATTTTACAAACAAATATGAGCTTATTCAAATTACAATTCTACGAAAAACTAACAAACTAGATTTCCAAAAAAAAAAATACCAAACTTCCGAAAAAAATACTCAGTTTCTGAAAAAAATATTTCTAAGTTTCCGAAAACATGTTCTGCTAAAATAATCTAAAATAATAATCTTTCATATGCATTTCTTAAGCTCTATAATTTGAATGCAAGCGAGCGAAGCGAGCTCGGGTCATGAGAGCGAGCGAACTAAGACCTCGCCATTCCCTTCGTGTTAGGTTACTTTAAACCCTTCTAAATTTATATTAGGTGAGTTACGACGAAAAATATTACGTCAGCAAATGATGTATAAATGGAATTTTCAGTATTTTATTCGGTCGTTTCTTTGTCCTTTCAGATGTAGGAAAATTAGTATTTAAAGCAGTAAAATTAAATTTTTGAGTATGCCATATTTATTTTTTCGGAGCTTTTATTACTACCCAAATAAATGCAGCCTTTGTTACTCCTTATAACATTAGCTATCTGCTAGTCAGAGCCCCGTCAAAATCAGTCCAGCCGTTTCGGAGATTAGCCGGAACAGACAGACAGACAGACAAAAATAAAAAAAAGGATTTTTTGTTAGAATTACCGTAAATACTTTCATATGCATTTAGTAAAAAGCTGTTATTTTGAAATTACAAACAGACACTTCAAATTTATTTATTTGTTTAGATGTAATACAGTGAGAGATATGGATACACGTCCACAAGGCGAGGTAAGGGACGCCATGTTACAAAAAGTACAATATAAAACATAAATTATTAAGAATTACGTTATGGTGAACATGGAACAGGAAAACATGAAACAAAAACGGGGAGGTCCCACGAGGATACCCCAGCAGTGAAGGAAACACGGCTGTCAATGATGACGCTACGCGTAAATAATAGATCATAATTCAGTAGTATTAAAACTGATTGTTCCACTCCTGCGCTGTGCGGATGTAAATGAAAGCTATTATTTGTTTGGGAAGAATTGATCTAAAATGCAAAAATATGCACGTTTTGAATACAGATTAAATTCCTTTTGTTAATAATTGCATACGTTTTATTCTATAGAAGTAGATGATTTATAGGGAGCTAAGAAAGGCCTGGAATGAAAAATACTTGCGACAAAAGGATTATGTCGTGGCTTAGAGAAGCGATTGTCTTTTTACGGTTTTAAATCGGATGACCAGACAACCTCATCTTAAAATTGCATTGCTTGGAAGCGAGTTTATCGGTTTAGCTAGGATTCTATTCTAGTATAATTACGTTCTTTAGCTACCAGCGGGGCTTTATTACAAAACATGAAAGCGGCCTTCAAGAAAATAATGTTTCTGTATTACAAATAAGCGGCTTATTTTATGTTACCTAATTCAATACCATATGCATGTAATTTTTTCTTCACTTAAATCAATAAAATATACTACCATCAACCAAAGAAAATAATTAAAAGTTAAGTCCAACTACTGCTAGTCGTTCAAAAAAATATTAAACTCCTACAATTTTCTACGACCGTTCAAACGACCGTGGCTGTCGCGGGCTTTCATGTCATGTTATGTGACGTCACTTACCTCTATCTGCCTTGCTTACATCTAATTCTTTACCCTAAATTTATTAATTTTACTAATTGTATGTGCTTTATTCAAGCAAACATTGCAATAACAATATTATAATAAAATCTTGTGAAACTTTAAGTACTTTTCAAATAAATGTGTTTCTTTGACACATAGACTTTGACGTCACTACCGGCGCCATCGAGGGACATTGCGTTTGAGTTTACGTTCCTTTTCTCCAAAAATACTCTACGTAAAATATTAAATTGTAAAATAAGTGTTGTATTAGATAATTAAACAAGGGTACCAATGTTTTTATGGGCCAAAACAAGGCAATTTTAAAAAATAAAAAAGGCTTGTAATTCTTGCATATTCCCTATCGTAGCGGCTAACAAGTATACTTAAAAACTCGTTCGTGGTGAATAGGTACATTAACGCTACACTACAGGAACCTATTTCGCATTTCCTGAAATAATGGAAAACACAAATCAAAGCGCTTGCAAGTTGCATTGCCCGTATGCAGTTTGCCAAGGAGGGAATTTGTATTTTACAATGGAGCTAAAATATTCTTAACATAATAATGGTATTCGTACATTTGTAGTGAATGCGACAATCAATGATGCATTTGCCAAAATTATAGAGTCGTCGAAATCCAAAAACTATTTGCATAAGAAAGAACAATATGTTTAATCTCGTTTGTTTTGGAATTGCAGTCCCGTGCCGTGCCTATTTGTGAATGCATGGTGCTGTAACTCAATTACATTTTTGAAAGGATATTTCTCACCCCCTTTTATATTTTACTATTATGGTAAAAGATTTACCACGAAAAACCATGTGAAAAAAAAAAACAAAGAAGAAACACCTAACACCTTTGAAATGACATCTTTTACTGATTCACATAATCCTTACTAAGCCGAAAAATATCATCATTTATCAGTTTCCCAAACTTTTTTTAAAAATAATTGAATTTATCTCTACAATACAATAAAACGAATGTGCTCACTTAGTTTCAACAAAAATAATATGCAGGACATGCTGTTGTAATTGTATTCAAAATAACGGTTTGTATTAAATTTATGCGCGGTCAGGTTATATTTTAAAGCCTGCAGCTTGGCGAGATTGTTTATTTAAAGGTGGTGAGACATGCCCTTAATGTCATCAGACCGTTATTTGTGGCGATGTCTTTGTATATTAAGACAATGATAATATTCAAATGAGTGCCACATATGTTTCTCTTGACTCAAATTACAGAGATGCGGTGTACCAAGTCGAAATTACAAATTAGCTTGCACAGTGAGTTTAGTACTGTGTGTTAACTATGAACAAAATCTACGTAACTACGCGGTCAAATAATATGAGAAAAAATACTGTATATATGGATGCAAATTTATGTTACTTGCAAATTTATAATGGTACATGCACGAAACTAACTTTATATAACATAGAATTTTAATATCATATGAAATAAAACCTAAAATGATTTACAACGAACCTCGAATTTTGAAATTTTAATTCGCTGTTATATTGCTTTTGCTTGTCCTCTCACTTTTGTTTTCAATCTGTTAAATCGAAATGATAAAAGGCGGTCATTGTTGTCTGTCACCTTCATTATTGAATTACTAACTTGTCGCTAACACCAGAAGAATGTACGTAATGTAGAAGGCAGAAGTTAGCGAAGTATAGCAAGAACAATAGTGTCACTTTCTACAGTGCAGCGAGTCGTCCAACGTTTCCGAAATTGGTCAGAAGATAAGAAGACCAGGAACCAGCAACGGCTCGAGAGATTGATTTATTGTTACGATCATGCTCCGAAATCAGCACCTCAGAGCAGCTGGAGTAACAAATCAACTTCGGTAGACCCTGTAGAGATAACGTAAGCGAGTGGAGTGCCCGGCTCCTTGAAGCTAAACTGTGGGGTCACTACACATAGACCCGTAAATGGTCCAAAACTTGAAAGGGAACATCGGGTAGCATTATTACGTTACGCCCGCGAATACGCACGATGGGGAGATGAAGAATGGGCAAAAGTGAAAAAAATTCTGACAAATCTCAATAGATGCTGTATGCTCATGATGGGCGGCGTAGAGTCTATCGACGGCCAGAGGAACATTTTATTTCAGCTTGTTTTGAGGAAAAAGTGCCATTCGACAGTCGATCTGTTATAATTTAGGCTGGAATCGCTTCAGGGAGTCGCACGAAGTTAGTGCTGATAGAAAATGGTACGCTAACTAGTGCGTGATATGTGGAAGAAATTCTTAATTAGCTT
Organism: Noctua janthina; assembly: GCA_963576755.1. Classification (NCBI taxonomy): domain Eukaryota; kingdom Metazoa; phylum Arthropoda; class Insecta; order Lepidoptera; family Noctuidae; genus Noctua; species Noctua janthina. The sequence goes on along the minus strand of OY755050.1, from coordinate 11,300,160 downwards.
GTCTATGTAAGCATAATTAATATGGGTCAAAATTCAATATTCATGCATAACAACGCCAGGCCGCATACAGCTCCAATTGTAAAAGGATATTTTCAGGTCGTTGGCGCCAATCCCATGGACTAGCCCGCAAGAAGCCGGACCTGAATCCAATTGAACGCGCTTAGGACGAGCTTAGGATCTGTGTAAGAAATCAAAACCCCGGCACAGCTACACTTCGAGACCTGAAATCTGAGTTAGTGGAAGAATTAACTAATATCCCGCAACATCGCAAACGAAATCACCAAGCTGTTGTGACAAAATCCAGTGGATACAATACAAAGATTTAATTTTGTTTTAATGTTCGTTTTTGTGTTGTATGTGACCAACCATTTTTTTTTCAACTAATAATATTTCGAAGATTTTATGTTGATGTATTAAGTGATAAATTACTAACTATTATTTTAAGAGTCATTTTAGTTGTTCGTACTGACCCGTATTCTTTGTCAGCGAGTGTACTTCAATCCTTCTTGTACTTCGGAATGAGCTCGAAAGATCCTCGGATCAAACAGTAGTGTACCTAATTGGAATTTCTTTCAAGAAGCTCTCTTGAAGCTCACAATGGTATTAATAGCGAAAAGGAACGTTGTCCGACAAATACCTTGATTTTATATTACTAGGTCCCAAATACCGGTCATAACTGCAGGGGACAATAGTGTTTAGGTAGCGTTAATGATTGGAGGACATCAGATTTTAATTAGCTATCTGCGGCATTCACACCGTTCTATATTAAGCTTATCAGCCGGCGACAGTCAACTAAAGTCGTATATCACAAATCTTTGCATAGTATGTTTAAAATAAAGTCTATTTTTGAATGACACCTTGCGGCCGCTTAGTTCTTTTAAACTACAGACGTGATATTGATGCGGTTTTCATTAAAATAGATGAAAATCGGGAAGGTTTATGTTTGTGATTATTTAACTAAGCTATAACAACAACTCATTATCGTTTCGATAGTTATAAATAAAATAATGATTAAATAATTCCTTTAACTTTTTATGGTTAAATCCCGACGCAATTATTACAGAGGTGACAAACTTAAAGCCAATTAAACACAACCTGAAATAATAATTACTGAATTACTTAATGCCATTATGAACCAATTATTTCATAATTAATAAACCATTTGTAACCACTTTACATCTCTTTAATAGAATCTCTCTGTGAAAGCACAAATTAATTGAAAATGGTAAGCATCACACAAGATGAATGGTGGAAGGTTAAAAGAAAATGACGTGTTTATTTATTTTCACCAACATCGATTTATCCAATAACACTGAGGAGCTCGTGGCTATATAATTGCAGCCGTACCTGTCGATCTTTGGGTTAAGCGACGCTTGCCCAGGTCGATCCGTGGATGGGAGCATTCCATACATACCGAAATTCCTCCGTGCCTCGGTAAGCAAATGAAGCCGTTTGGTCTCGACTGACATTTTTCTATCTTAGACAGTCGTTACAGGTCTGACAACCAGTCTAACCAAAAGGGAATTATATATTACTAGCTTTCGCTCGCGGCTACGCTCGCGTTAATTTACAATTTGACAATTAAACTCTTAACAAACTACTAAAGTCTCTATAATAATATAATTCAACCATGTTTCGACATGATGAGACACGTGGCGCCATCTATTATCATAATAACGTGATTGTTGTTTTCCTTGGGAACAGTACTTTTTCACGGGATGAAAGGTACCCTACGTCCATTTCCGTACACCTGACAACGTACATGCAAAATTTCTGGATGATCGGTTCAGTGGTTTAGGCGTGAAAAGGTAACAAACAAACTTACTTTAGCATTTATAATATTAGTTACTATTATAGTATTAAATGACTTTTTCATGGAATAGTTATTGGATCTTAAATGAACTTAGGGGGTTGTATTGATGAATTTAAGGATTATAATTCTGTAACTACATATGTATGCTTTACGGACGAGAATCCCATTTTCATCAACATACAACCTGACACTGATCTGCAAATTGCAAAAAACGCAAGAAAATTACTAATCTTCTTGCGTTTCGCGGGCTACCCTGGCGCTTCCACCTAAGTCTCTGTACTCCAGAATTGTAGTCGTAAAAAGGCCACTATTTGTTTATTAATAATATTTCGTTGGATTTTTGTAGGGGAAGATTTTGATGTACTGAATACGTGGTAACCGTTTGTGCCTCGGTGACTCTTCCACCCTGTATACATATTTATAACGAATTTTAAAGTTTTTTAATTAATCTTAAAATGACCCCTTGTCTAAAAAATAAGATTATGATAGGACGTTTAATTTTACTTCCTCGTTATAGTTCTTTTTTCCTCTATTATTCTTTTCAGGTTTTATTTACATGATATACCGACTCAGCCTGTATATTTTCTTCAGCACATACTGTCAAGCCGCATGAGATTAGAAAAAAAAACTTACAAACTAATAAGCGTAGTGTTAACAAAAAACTTCCATCACAACTACACCGCGGCGCGTACAAAGCGGCCACTTTAAAGCCCTATCTTTAGGGATAAAAGAGATTCCAAAGGGGAAAATAGGCTTACATTAAAAAGTCACGGGCTCATCACAACAAGGCAATTTTGGCAAGTCAACAACGCGTAGCAGTCGCGGATGACGTGGCATGACGCGGACGTCCCGACTTGACGTGACGTGACAAGAATGACGTCGCCTCACATGAAGAGTATTTATTGACGTCACAGGATATGTCATGACATCGCGTTTATCATTCGAGATGCGTTGCTTTGTGGGGTTTAATCATGTGTTTCGTGAACAAACAAAATAATGTTACACAAATGAAGTTTTATGTGCAGAACACACGCGGTCATTATTTTTCAGCATGATTGCGTGTAATTAGAGCTTAGTTGGTATATGTAATTTTTATCGTGAACAGTCCGCGAAAAAAAATTAACTTATTTCAACTCGGTTTCATTTTTAATAGAAGCCATAACAATAATGTTAACTTAGACCCTTTGGAGCCTGTTCCCGATACCAGTGGGCTACAATTTTTAAATGTTTTTATATTGTTTCTTGTATAAAGGAACATTTAACAATGTAAGAAATAAATAAAGGAAGTGTGATTTTATATTAATTGAATAGGTACTTAACGAAAGGATGATCAACAATATAAAAATTACTTCTTAAACCATTTGCATGTCATCAAAAATGTTTTCAAATATTCACTATTGCGTGCTCAGGTCACATTATCAAAAATAATATTTTTTGTTGGCTTATCCGAAAGGCTGACATAACCGTAATTGGATTTAGCCCATTTCGTTCAAGTCAGATGTTCCCAATAAACCGCCCGGCCTGCACCGCGGTCCTGCCTACTTGTGTGACCACTGTTGACAATACTCAGACAAACATGGGTCCCCTACACAGCACGTTATTATCGTTCTATTTTTGTGAAACAAGAGAAACTCTTAACGTATTGTGGAAATAAATTAGAACAGAGCTCATTCTTTTTTAACCATTAACGTTAGCAATTTCCGCTCCAGCTTCGCTAAAAGATCCATATACCTACTTATAGTGGTTTTGGCAGTAGCTTGTGCTAGATAAAACGGAGTAGCCTTCCACGGGGCTTTCTGTCAAATGCAATCGTTAATCCCGGTTTCCGAGTTCCACTGTGCGGCCACGGTACACAAACAATACCCGCGCTAGACTTGCTACAGAAGCCCAGGCTTTCCCGGTTATTATTATTATTATTGAAGTCTCTGTCGGCAACTCCACAACGACGGCGACGGCACAAATATCTTGCGAGCAAAAGAACAAAAATTCAGATTCATTGTTAACAGCGAAAAAAAACTAGTTCTCCACTGTAACTGAAAGTTATTGAAATCTATCATGGCGGAATGTTTTGATTTCAAGAATTGAAATAATATCAAAAATAAGTAACGCTGGAAAACATAAAATGCGGAAGGACAATAACAGGTTTTTGTTCACATTAGCTCCGCTTTCTGCAAATATAATAAAAACTGAGATCTAACAAAATCGTTGGGATTTCCGAGCTCAAAATTAACGACAGTCATTATAACGATCTCGCTGCTAAAAATAAATAAAAGTTGCAGCGTGCTCGTTTAGCTTTGGACTTAAATTCTGGCCTATACAAATGATGAAATACATTTTGAATTTCGTAGAATTTTGACCGCATTTCGAATGAGTATAATAAAGCTTTCAACCAAATACTTAAACATTCATAAATTAGAACTAAACAGTGTTGAGGAGCGTTTACTTTAATAATTACGTAAATGTCGACAAATGTCTTTGGTCTTGTTTTTACAGTTAAGTACAAAGCTTTTAGGATCACGGCGTTTCTGGTAAAATTCTCGTCTCGCGGGCCAGTCAATATAAATAGTATTCTAATCTTTTTGTTATTTCACCAATCTCGAAGGTCACGTCGTTGTAAAAGCAAAACTGTGAAATTGAAATACTCCAAAACGTCAAGACGAGAAGCTCAAAGCTTTAGGCAACAACCTTTTATGCGGACTCTTTGAACTTAATACGAACATTAATGTATGACTGTGTCGCCCTTTTGGCGATATGACCTCCCGGGAGAACGTCCCGCGTCCCGGTGCTGTCAACATAATACTGCGGACTGCGGTTTATCCGACATTACTATTACTTTGTTATGTAGTACTACACGTCACTGTTTGTTGACAGTTTCAATTTCATATTTATGTAGCCACCCCCAAATATTTGTTTTAACATATCCAAGACGTATGGAATCATTCCAAATATTCTGTTTGACACAAAACGGTTCGTTACTTACGGTACTAATGTTAATTACGTTATTCGATAGAAGTATGAGGGATACAATTTGAAATACGAGCTTAATGTTACGGCTAAGAAGTTAAAGTACATACTCAACGCCAAAGCTAACTTTACTCTGGCTTTAAATGAGTAGGTAGACGTATAATTAATTTGCAGTTCTAAGCAATGTTACACTAGGATTCAACAACACAGTGTAATTGATTTATGTGTGAGTCTAGCAGCTTAGCCGAATGAACATTTTTTATGAAGTTTATTAATTAAAAACCGTTGCACTGCACTTTGCAAATCAATTCACATTTTTATTTTTGAAAATGTGTAGATTTATACGGGGTGTAAGGAACAGCCCTCCGCAAACTGACGAGTCTATTCAGTTCCTTATTTTGAATCACCGTAATTTTTCACAAAAAAATTATCATCTTTTTTAATGTTCTGTTCAGTTACAGTGTAGTTTGTTCCAGTTTTTTTTTTTAAATTACATTCTCTGTACGCAGCACTCCATTTATGTAAATAATACAGCTAAAAATGAACCAACAAAAGATGTGACTCTAACGAACGACGCATGAAAGCAGCTGCCTAGTTGCAGAGTTCATCGAGCTCATCGTCGCGCTTGCCGTTCGTTACGTGTGGTTTGCCAAGGTAACGATACATTATTCATAAGAAGGTATAAGTGTAGGAAGGGTCAGTAAGGCACAGTCTTTGCCTTTAATCGGCCACTGAACAGTTACGTGCTACAGACACGAGATGCGAACTTAGGATACGTCAAAAAGTCACTCTTACGACCACTCAACGACAGTAGCAACTAGGCAGTTACTGTCATTAACAAACTTCATAAAAGCTTTTACTCTCCCACTAGTTTTCAACATCGTAATCTTGTTAATCTATCATATTTGATAGTCTCTTTTATTTTCCTGATGAAAGTCTGAGTTTGGGCGGAGATGTGTCATATAACCGTGCGGTGTTCTTTTGTTAGTTCAGCAAATAGAGAGCGTGAATGAAACTACGGGCAGCTAATATTGCTGAAATTAATTATTTAGCACAAACTTATATTTAATTTATATTTAACATGACAGGCCTATGAAATGGATGAATGCACAGCCATTTTAAGTAGTGTGAATTATTGTGTCAATAATCAATTATTTTCTCGACATAAATATCAGATTATATTCTAAACGACGGTCAAACTAAACCAAGACAGATAAAAACAACAAATTACGAAGAAAATGTTCGTGAAAAGTGCACAAGTCCATTAAAAAAGGATGTTTCGAAATACCACCCCTGAGTGAGGCGAGCGGAAGGTTGAAGTATGCAAACGAGATTGCGGAAACAACTAGTAGTTCACAAAAGTTATTTGCTAATTTATACTATCCCACTGAATGTTTATTCTGCCCGAAACATCATATTATTTTATGAATAGAAAACCTTGTTGGAAAAATGTTACAATAACTTCAAATATTTTTAGACAAGCTTTTCCCAGCAGTGGGACAGTACAGGCTTATATAAGATACTTTTTAAATTCTGTTTTATTTCTAACATTTTGTCGTGCATTGTTTTGAGTAATCGTGCCTTCAGGGTTCGCCTGTGTATAAAAAAGAATATATGCCACGGATACGTAAATAACAAAAATAATACCTGGATAAAATAACCTGTGTCCAGACCTGGTCAGTGACAAACATCGATATTCGTTCAGTCGTTAAAGCGTAAAAAAAAAACAGACAGGCACTAGACAGACTTTCATATTAATGGAAATGGATGGGATGACATGATGAATGGAAAGAAAATTAAAATGGGAATGGATTTCAAAAGTATGAAAAGTTTTACCTACTGCTCTGCGAGATAGATTTAGGCTAAATAGTTAGATGGGGCCTAGATATCATTTTCCCCGCACCGGAAGCCGTCGCCGGAGTGAGGACAGGATGTACCCTCTTTACGGGCTAGGACCGTCACACCGGAAACTAGATTAAATTGCACACGCTGTATAACTTTGTACACTAACCTTCTAACTTATAAAGGTTACTTTTATTTAAGAAATTATGTATCATACATTTTCTGACGTTTCTTAACTTGTTAAGTAAAGAAATCAGTAAATAGACCTTTCCTAAGTGTCTGCTCTCAAGTCGAAGACAACAGTTTCGACAACTTTTAGAAGATTCACTTTTTCAGTTTCAACTGGGTACTTCTTCTGTTTTGATAGTGTCTTACAAGCATTAGGTAATTGGTATTTAAAACAAAGATAATCAAATTAAGGCTTACCTAAAGTGGCTGATCAGTAATCCGTTTCGCTCAACATGAGGTCCAGTTGACAACCAGCACATAACTGAACGGATTTAGACGGAAACACAGATTTAATTTATATCCTGGATTAACTTTAATTACATGGGATTTTTATCCCAGAATCTCGTGGGACACCGTTACCGAACTTTACACGGGCGAAGCCGCGGGCATGAACTAGTTATTTTTATCAAGCCCTTGCGAGTTAAAGACACGAGTTCTTGAATTTTGCGTAATATTTCATGTCTTCTTTTGACACGACTTCTTAGATCTCGTCTACCCTGCATTTTCCGGAATAGCTTGTGTAATCGTTAGAGTGTGTTGCGATGTTAGCGGACTACCGTGGAAGCTTTAGACGAGTTAACCAACAACCTAAAGTACTCTAGAAAAATTAAAGCTGCACGTAGCACACAATATGCACGGCGGTTTGTGTGTATGTGAGTTTTAATGTTTGTGAACGCACCCACGATACATGGAGAAATTACTAGTGCGAGGCAATGTTTAAAAAAAGAAAAACAATATGAAAGTAGAAAATTTGATGTTGATATTTGTTTTAAATGTTGCGGAAACAGTGTTTGCTGATACATTATGATTTTGTTTCACTTCATGCTCAGTTGGACAATTTAGTTGGGAAAGAACCGCTCACGGCGGAGGGTTAACTCGCGTCTCGTCCCATCACGTCATGCCGCGTCATGGGGGCTTTCCCGCTTGATTGAATGTTAAACAGACCATGATATATGTACGAATGAACATAGTTATCTAGATAAGTCGGCGTTTGTAACGTAAAGGCGGCGTTTCACTTGAAAGTAGGATCAACATTTTGGTTTCAGTTTATAAAGTATTTACTCTTACTTCACTCATAAAACTAAATATCTAAATTATAATGGATTACATTATAAAGAAAAAAAAATAACAGGTATCATAAATACTTGTTATTTTTTTAACTTATTTTAATTAAATTATTAACATTTCTACATTTAAAGTCAGCCCAACTTAAATTACGTACAATACAACTTACGTACAACTTAAATTACGTCTACAATATTAGTGTGATATTATTTATATTATCACAATTGGCATTGTGATAATAAAAAAAAATCAAAAAATCAAAAAATCTTACCTGTATATTTTAATTCAGGAATCTTTTCCATTGATGACTTCATCAGCCAATTGTCATTAGAGTATCATCAATGACACTCTAATGACAATTTTGTAAAAAAAAAAGTTTTTTTTTTAGTTGCATCCACATTCATAAACGTGGGAACCGCGATTGCCTTGTACATATCTGAACGCAGCGCAGGCATAAGCGTATTTCACAATATTCCTTGGTGAGATAACGTCATTGAAGGTTAACTACATTTTTCAAAAATATAAATAAATTATTTGTTTTTATCGAGAAATAAATAATTTATTTTAGTTTACCTTGCTCATAGGAATGAGGTCTCTAATCATTTATTTCTCGTTACTTATTTAGAGTGTATGTATGTAGATACATGCACTCTAAATAAGTAAACATTTCCCAAAGAATATCCGCCACGACATCTAAGCTAGCTAGCATACCATACACATCCATTAAATGTCTCCATGTCGTAGTTACCTGAATACAGCTCCTCAGAATGTCAATCGGCTCTCAGATGTGATGCAACAGTAAGCTTAGCTTTCTGCCAAGAACTATGTGAATGCGGTGAAGCTGGCGACTTCTTCGAATACAAGAAATGAATACAAGAATTACCTTTTGTATTAAATATGTAAGCAGATTATATGAATGTTACAGAGGCAACGTTCTCAAGAGATTACCATGAATTTGTTTGACTTTGTGTTAGGAACGAAAACAAAATAATAACTGAGTTGGAAACGGACGGTTTGCTCTGAATGGACAAGTTCAACCCTTTGTAAATAATTATATGTATGCGAGACAAGATACCTACCCATACATTTTATTCAAGTGCAAACCGATACCTTAATATGCCAAGAAAATAAAACTATTAACTGCCACTTCGAAGAAAATCAATGGTGCAGAATACGGTATGTAAAGTTTTTCGGGTATTTTTAAATATTTTTATTTTGTATTTTGGGCCACTTTTAGCAACTCATTTCTATATATTTGTATTCCAAGCTGTAGTTAATTTTTAATTTTCCAAACTTCGATGTGAGACGGAAGAGTTTCATGTCTCTGCCACCTACAAGAATAAAACACCTAAATTAAACATTTATTACCTTATCATAGAAACTTCCAACTTGACACTTATCAGAAGTTTGATTCTTTGTTTTATTAAACCAATCACACCAACGCACACGCACACGTACGCACGACGGCCAATCAAGCTATAGAAAACCAGTTTATGCGGATCTCTCATTGTACAGGAAATCTATAAAAAGCGAAGCCAAGTTATACTGGAAATTTACAGCTTCATGTGCCCCGTGTGTACAAATATATTTGAAACCACTCCCAGGTTTCAAGTATTTTCAAAATGAAAGCCATCTTGTAATTTTAAGAGCTCGTCACCATCTGCCTAGCCTTTTCGCAACTATGTTAGGGTCGGCTTTCAGTCTAATCGGATGAAGCTGAATACCAGTATTTTACATGGAGCGACTGCCTATCTGACCTCCACAACAATTTTAAGAGCTGAAAATAGCAAAATAAGGTTTAGAAACCTAAAATCTCGAAATGATTTCGCAATCAGCGGAGGTTAATTTTTGCTTTTCATACCCATTTGGGATTTCAGAAAATATAATTTAAATCAGACCTCCTTTTAACACAGTAGGTACAGATTATAAGGCGCATTTATTTTATGTAGCAAAAAAGCTGTAGGTAAAACAAGAAATCTTGGTAATGAATTTCATTGTAATTTTGTTCTGTGTTCACCTGCAAAATACGTCATCACTGCGCCGTGGGTTACGACTAGAGTGGTCAATAAAATATTAAAGTAAAATATACACTGGAGTCGAGTGTTGACTTTTAATTCTATTTTAGCCGTCTTCGGGAAAAATTAACACATCGACAAAAAGGATAGACCTTTTTGTCGATGTTTCTTTTTTTATAAACTTGTCCCAAGAAATGTAGACAGACACAAGAGGGGGACTTCATATCCACTTATTTTTGTAAAGTTTTTTATTTGATACTAGAAGATTAGTTTCGTAACGTAATCTTACTACTTACAGTGGAAGTTTGTGAGGATGGATGGATGTTTGTTACTATTGTTACCCTTTCACGCAAAAACTACGAAATGCACTGAAACGACAACAAGAGGAAATTATTGGATTCTACTCCGATGCTGCCATTTTTATGCTAACATTTATTTTGATTGTGAGAATACATGTTTCTAAAACAACAAACAACAACAAGCCAAAAGGCTTGTAATGTGGTAACAGAACAACAAAGATATTGTATAAGTATGTATTTTAATTAATTTCAAACCAGAAAAGAACAATAGTCTTTATGAAACTCTTAAGTCAATTAGCCCAATTTTTCTCCGAAAACCTTTTGGCAAACATGATTATCCTGATAAAGCGTCTATTTCTTGTTATCGTTTTTGTTTTATCATAATATCAGAAATATTATCCGAAGCCCTATGGGTAGCACCGTTTCCTAAACTATACCATTACTATACATCGACTCATATGATACTATATATCATCATCATCTGCCTAGCCTTTTCCCAACTATATTGGGGTCGGCTTCCAGTCTAACCGGATGCAGCTGAATACCAGTATTTTACATGAAGCGACTGCCTATCTGACCTCCACAACCCAGTTAATACTGGGTAATACGATACCCTTTGGTAAGACTGGTTGTCAGACTTTTTGTGCCACTGACTACCTAACGACTGTCAAAGATCTACAAATGACACCCGGGACCAACGGCTTAACGTAATATAATAATACTACTTAATACGATACGTATATCATCTGTTTATAATCATAAATACTTTTATTTTTAACGCTCTTAAAATATTAAACAACTGTAATACAGAAAAAAAATTACATAATATATGTTGAGATCGACAGCTCCTATAAAATAAAACAAACATGCATAAATAATAACAACAGTGATTTATAGGAGGTGTTTTATTTTTATTGAAAAGGGGAAACAAACAGTTACATTGTGAGAATTTACAACAAGTTTAACAAAATTGACCTAAATAAAATGATGTCAACATACGAATACGCAACATAACTGCTTTAACTCATGGTATAATATGCGTACATAATGCCAATAAGGCTTTAAAATAATGATACACCATCATTATGCTCTCGTTGAAGCATCGATGTCTAATGCTGTTAACGACTGCCATTAACATTTAATTATGTTACGATTGGTTTATTATTGACATAATAATATACGCACCTATTGACTGACACAACTTCATCATTATTACATCGCCAGTGGCGTTCGTTTCGACATGTAATCATCATCATACATTTATTTCCAAGCAACTTTGGCCCATAGACCTTACATACTAACATACATATCATAAAATACAAATTGTGTTAGTAAAAAGTACCTTAAAACTACGTTAGTAACACTTCCCTTGTGCACTATGTCACTGTGCGTTCACGTGGCACTTGCCCGTGGAAGCCACGGGACTCCACTCCCTGCGGCCAAAAGTCCTCCTCTAAGAAGTTGACGTAATGTATCTGAGATCTTACCTATTGTTTTAAAAAGAACGAGTTGAGTTTTTCCGTTGCTAAGGTCACAAGGTCAAGCAAGACGTTATTAGCTTTTATGTTGCTCCCTCGTACCTGGTAAATAGCACTAAAGTCTGCCGAAATAATATCATACTGTTCACCTAATTCTCCAGAGTTTTCGGCAACAATGTCTCTACTTCATATTTGCTGCCTTGTCACTGAATTTCTTTTGGATAGCTGGGTTACATTCTTAATACTTCCAATAATATAATTGGGATAAAAAATATGACTGGTTTTAAAAACAGCCGAAAAAAAAGGCCCATATTTTTCACTAAACTCAAAATTGTATGGTCAACACGATGATATACGAGATAAATAATTGTCAACCTGCGTAGCCTTGTATTTACAGAAAAAAAATACAAAACATGGAATAGACCAACGAATTGCGTGTGCACAAAAATAGAGCGAATCAGTCGAAAGCATCAGACCGTGAAAGTGTGTCAGCATGACTGGTGGGTGACACTACATACACATTACTGCAATCTTCCCTCTAATACGTTATTGCACCAATGAGCGATGCTCCCCAGCCACAAGTTAGCCGACATGCCGATTTGTTTGTCTATGAAACACGAGCACGAACTGTTTCATCAGCAAACATCGCCAGTCCGATTCTGGCTTTCCCAAAACAACGTTCTCTAACTATGAATTGCCAGTTTTGTTTATTGAAAGAAGAAAAAGATAAATGATAGCTTTGTTGTCTGATTAGACAAAGACGGCAGAAACAAAAGTAACAGAACGATTCGTAAGTGCCGTTGTAATGTCATACAAATCATCTTTTTGACGAAGGGAGAAAACTGTCACGAAATTGAATATTCATAAACTTTTTTTTATTATGTTTTGTTATTATGAGAATGTGCCATTACTACCAAGATTATCGAATAGATGCAGCAGACCTCTCAAAGTTGGTTCGGAGGTCTCGGTCTGCGAATTACCTAATGACGTTTGTATAATATCTGACTACACTCATAAGGACGTGTCTGTTACATTGTGTGTCAAGTACTACCAATGTACCAATGTACCAATGTATCTTCGTCTAAAGTTGCAACCATCCGTATCTGACAGCCATTGTCTGTTCTGTATCCCGACAGACAGTAAGGTTACCTGTTTGTAAGGTTGTTACGATTGATTGAAATAGGTTTAGGTAGGGTTAATCATAATTGACTAAATAACTATGCTTACCACTTCGGGGCATACAAGCGTAAAGTTACGTTATGTTTGTTAATGTAACCTGCAAATCTGTTCATATCATTTAGTCAATTTTCTGATTGTATCCAGAGATTGCACAAGAAACAAAGCTTGTGAAGGAAAAGGGCTTTGCCCAGCGGTGGGATACAAGATAGGTTAACAAAATTTCCGACGATTTATGTGTATAAATACTTTTTTATGATTACATATCTACTTACAAACAAGTCGAAAAAAACCGTGCGAATAGGGGACGGTTTACAATGTTTTTTTTGTATTCTTCGCATGCATTCAGTCTATTGACTATTAAGCAGATGCGTTGTCAAATTGAGTGTCATGAAGAGTCAATTTTCCACTGGGATTGACTCTTTGTATTCGGTAGCTCTTTGTAGGCTATCTAGGGTCAAGAATTTGCGTGTCCTCAGGCGATTCAGTGAGTTGGGAATAGTGGACTGCATTGCAAATGGAGTGTAGCTTTCGCTTTATTCTGCTTTTGTACAGGCTCTTATTTCATCCTTCACCTTGATGAACCTCTGAGTTCTTTAAGAATGACTACAAAATTTTTTTAAAGGTATTTTTCTTTTGAATAAAAAGCTATAAAATATTCTGCTTATCTAGGCTTGAGTCGTTATCGCGTGGACGGACAGTTGTGTGAAGTTATTGCGACGGTCATGAAGTGCGACGCCACTCGTTAGGACATACGAGCAGTAGATACCATCTCTTCCTTTAAAAGTAGTCGGTAGACAGTATCTATTGAATAGTCCATTTGAATTTTCAATCTTGCGAGCTTATATTATTTTATTTTTTGTTTACAACTACAGAGTTATTTTTGAAATTATTTGACATATTAACAAAGAAGACATTAATTGGATAAAAATAAATAAATAATAAAAAAAACTTTTATTTATCCTTAACATAAAAAAAAACTACTACCGGGATTAAAAGTATTACATGTGTTAATCTGTGTGCAAATTTCATACAAATTCAAAGAGTAACAAACAACCATACAAAACACAAACTTACACTTTTACATTAGTAGAAAAAAGTTATAATATTTTAATATTTTTCTTGAACCAATCAAATTGCTGCTTCAGGATATTTGGCAGTTAGGCCGCCCACAAAAATACACAAGCTCGATCAAATAATAAGTGCAGAAAGCTTCAATCACTTACGTTAAAAAAATGCGTTTTTTTCCTACGCCTTTTCAACGGTTTTACACTGCGCACACATTTATTTCATTTTCAAATATCTTTATAAAAAATATATTTACCATAAGTACGATAACAAAATGCACTTATCGTAAGCTACATTAATACAGTATAATTAGGACACTTTATTAGGCTAGCAATTCGCATTTCGAAGCTTTTAAGAGATAGTTTCAACTGGTATTTAGGGGTATATAATGATAAACCGTAAATTAAGTGCATGTGAGTGCATGACGTAATGCATGTAAGTATAACGAAAAATTTAAATAAAACATTATGCACTGGTATGAACGTTAACAATCAGTTCTGTGGAACTTTACAACGATGTTCAGACGTATCTTACCTTTAGGGTAACCTTTCGTTAACCACGTCCATAACAGGATGCCGACAATATGACAATAAATGAAAACTCTGGTAATTCTAATATTTATAAACTATCAAATCATCAATTAAATTTTTTTTTAGACAAACTAATTATCATAAAATTGTTAATCAAATACAACATTTACAGTTATTGGTTTTCTAACCTTAGTTATAATTTCCATTAATTCGCATCTGAATAAAATTAAGGAACGAATTTAGCAAAGCTTTTTGAAGTAGCCAGTTGGCAACATGTGTTTAGTGTTTATATCAATGTGGGGGTCGTTAACCTGTCGGTGCTAGCCTATTAATCTACATCATGTAGAAAATACTGAAAATGAAAAATAATGCCCTGTGACTAAACTAGTAGATAAAATAAACCGTGTAAATAGACCCTTAACGAAGCCGAAAGGCACTTGTTCTCCCCGTCTGTGCGATATTTTTTTTTTGTTCTAAACCATACCTGGGAACCTTCTAGTTACGGAGATATTGAGGCCAAAGATCCAACTTTTTCACAAGTATTTTTTTTTAAATACTTTTTTTTAATGTAAGATTTAAACACCTTCAAACACCTCCACGGCCCCGGTACTATTTAATCCATCCATCAGTATAATGCTTTGAGTGCGTTCCATCGAATCCTACCGTTAAACGTGATTTTTCACCCCAAAAAAAAAAAGTCGTTTCTCAGCAAAAATTTTTGAGTAAAGTTACTTAGTTTGATGTACAGAATGCTTGGTTGACGGCTTCGTGGGTCTGTTTACAGCCTGTATATTCGAATGGTTTTTTTGTACGCAGACTGGAAACGTCATGAGTTTAATTTATCAGTTTAATTTATTGCCCTTTTGCCGGTGCCATCCTGTATTGATCATCATCATCATCATTTCAGCCGAAAGACGTTCACTGCTGGACATAGGCCTCCCCCAAGTGTCGCCACATTGACCGGTCCCGTGCGACTCGCATCCAGCGGATCCGCGATGTATTGATCGCGATAATATTTTTTACGGAATAGGTATTCACAATGCACAGTTCTATCTAGAGCAAAATGCATTTTATAAGACAAAGCTACTCAGGCTAAGTATGAATTAAAAATTAAGTTAATGTAATAAAATGATAAAATAATACCGTGGGGTCCGACTGCTCATACCCTGTTTAAGGAAATTTCGAAACGCCTATTTGACGCTTCCCGTGACCCAAGGGCTGGCTTTACCTTGGCCAAAGGGTAAGTGTTGCCATACAACGTGGTACGTAACGTACAACGCCGCCAGTCTCTTGGGCACATAACAAGCTGACAGCGTTGAGGAAGAGTTTTTTGATGCCCTTTTAGTGAGTTGTTAGTTTACTTATTTTAGTTTAATTAATAGTTTTAATTAATAATGTATATAGTTAGTTCACTCTACTTAATAAAAAAATACCATTTTTCTTTTTCCATTTAATATGGTTTTATAATTAACCTCGATCAAGAAAACGATATTAAAAACTAATCAAGTTGGATTGCTGTTTAAATTAATTAAAACGTCTGCATTCACAATAATTAAGAATTAACTAGCGATTTTGGCTTCAGATACCATTTTTTAACTTGTAACACTTGACACCAACTTATTACTTACATATTTGTAGTTAATTCATTTCGCAACTAGCAAAGATAATTTTGCCCGCATATTACAGAATAATTTAATATCTATTTATGAGCACGACTGTACCCACTGTAGCAAAAGGAACAGCCAATGTGTAATACCAGAACTAAACCTTTGATGTTAATACTTCACAAATCCTGATTAAGGGGTGTTCCGGTATGGGGAAATAAAGGATATATGTTCGTGTACGCGACAAAGATATAAAGCTAAAGAATAATTCAATAATAAAAGTTATTTTCCGCCTAAAGACACTTACAAATTTTAACATGAAAACTAATTTAGAAAATCTTCATGCCTTTGGCCTCTCTTGTTTTGCCTTTTTGTATAATAAAGCAATGTTTTAGGTTAGTCGGTGCGTTGTTACGCAACAATTCAACAGAATTGGGGCTTTGTTGCAGACAAAAACAAAGTTCAAGACGTTTGTCTCAAGGCGTAGCGGTTTTGTAGCTGGCGTAGCGATTATGTAGCAGTCGTAGCACAGAGCTACGACGTTGCTACGACGTAGGCACACGCGCTTCTTTTATCATGAACGTAGTTGATAGGTACATTATTTTTTAGAGCTAATTATATATGTAGACAGGCGTAAAAAATGCCAGTTAAAAAGAAATATATTTATAAATTTTAGCAGCTAATGTTTAAATAAAGAAATGACATAAACGCACAGAAATTCGCTGGGAAAATTAGAGGAATACAGCAGCGCTGTATTACCGCTACCATTGTGAAGCACTACCGTGGCCCGACTGTGGCGAGCCTGTCACGCACGCTTCATTAAATTTTATGATGTTTCGTCTCAAGACTCAGTTACGCGATGGATTTTGGTGAAGAAGCATTACTCTCATTTATTTTACTAGAGCAAAACAAAATAATAAAATAAAATATCACATATTAGAAAACTTTCCATACCTTTATTCTGACAAAATAATTAAAGTATATATTACAAGATACGTAAAAATAGTGATGAAATGTTCAAATTTAAATTAGGGATGCTAACATATTACTCAATTAATAAAAATGAAATGATAATTCAAATAATTATTATGCTTATTTAATTTCCTCGTTCAATAAAACGGATCAGCCTGTATCTAAGCCCATGCGTCAGTCCCTGCGCGATAATGTGACATGCCGAACAAAAAATTAAAAACATCGTGCATAGTTTCGTGCCGGATGCAACAAAACTGTTATTTGTGCGCCGTGCGACTGGACGATGAGAATCGCTAACATTATTTTAGAATACCCCGCGTAAGTGGTAACCTTGAGTTGGCCGAACGTAGTACGAAGTGCCAACATAATACGAGATAAACTTATTATAGTTTTGTTGCCTCTACCGTGCGGTCGAATGTATGTCAAATCATTCGGTTGGGGTTAGTAGTAGTAGTTTGTGAAAAAGATGTTACCACGTGAGCATGACAGTCGAGCAATGGATGGAGGCGACTGGTTGTTTTAAATTATTATCCAAATAAACAACTCGGAGAACTAAGCCATTTATGAAAATTGGTATACAGGGTGTAAACAGACCCTTCACATATCCGTCCAAGCATTCTGTACATCAAACTAAGTAACTTTACGCAAAAATTATTGCTGGGAATCGACTTTTTTTTTGAGGTGAAAAATCACGTTTTACGGTAGGACTCGATGGAAAGCACTGAAAGCATTGTGCTGATGAATGGATTGAATAGTACGGAGGTCGTGGAGATGTGTAAAGTAAAAATCTCACATTAAAAACATGTATTTAAAAAAAAACTTGTGAAAAAGTTGGAACTTTGACCCCCAATATCTCCGTAACTAGAAGGTTCCCAGGTATGGTCTAAAGTTTCCCCCCAAAAACAAAAAAAAAAAAAAAAAGGTATGGTCTTAAACATAAAAATTATCGCAAAGACGGGGAGAACAAGTGCCTTTCGGATATGTTAAGAGTCTATTTACACTCTTTATATGTGACGGGAAATAATGTTTCTAATTTACGCTTACATCACTGCACTGTTTCCATAAATATATTTTGAACATCCTAAGAACAATATTTATATTATTAAGCTGCTTCCCGGTAATCGCATTCGTTGTGAACCCCGCCCGGCCCTCTAGCCCTCCAGCACTCCAGCCTTGCTTATGAAGGGAATATCAACAGACAATTCCACAAATTAAGTAAAGTAGCCGTTTTAATAGGCTTACCCTTAACCTTAGGCCCCACCTTACCTAACGTATAAAATTATAATAAAATTAAACTCATATAATTATGAAAAGCGTTGAGACATGCTTGAGAACAATTAAAAATACCTATTTATCTCGTTACGTTATACTATAAACGCAGAAAATTTGCATCTTCGCACTTCTCGATGAAATATTAATAAGCCTCTCAGACAGCTGAATGCGAAACTGTGGTTCGCACAATAAGTACACACAGTAAATGTTTTTGTTTTGTTTCTGTATGATCTCAGTCCGTGTAAAGCCCAAAAGTTTTATTCAGTTTTCTTCAGTTTTATTCCAAAGATAACTGTGAACTAGAAAAGTTTAAGTAGATGAGGCCAACTTATTTAGTAGTTTTTGAGATGTTTCCAAGAGTGGAATGAAAAAAGCATATTTTTTGCGAAAGCATTAATGACGAGGTGAACAAGCAATGTTAAATAGACTCAATGGAGTAGTAGCGCTTGAGTCGCTTGACATGCAGACAGATGTATGAAATTAATTTGTACAATTTTCTACGTTTTATAAATATTAATAAGGTCACGTGTTCCGTCGCGGTCGTAATATGAGAGGTGTGTTAATGTTAATGATATCCAACGAGCCGCTAACGTGCTGTATAATTTTATGTAAAAAGTTAAGCATAGGAATAATGCCACAATATCTACGTCAGACTGAATGGAACTCTAGGAAAATGTCGGCAAAATAAATAGAAATAAAACAGGTATTTTTTCGTCCACAAACACTGATCCACATATCCCAGCGTTAAGAAAAACAAAGGCACAAGCACAACGTCGACATTGATTTCCGCGCTGCTATTTATGAGTGGAGGAAGCTCTTGTGCCTATAACAATACAACTGTACCGTCGGCCGGCACAGTCGACAGCGTTATTGCGCCACTTACTACTCGAGTATCTAGGAATAGAAGGGGCTAGAAATTCCAGCGTAATAACAAGCAAATGGCTAGCTAATAATTGAAGCGCTGCAACGCTTGATTATCACTGGGAACGTTCAGTGTTCTCCGTCGTCAGCGGGTATACTGCTGACCCAGCCTAATTAGTAAGCTGAATAATTGGTTTGCTGCATTATCTTCAGTGCACCTCAGTGCGCGTGCACTTGAACGGAACGTGCTGAAAGATAACCCGCATAGCCTGTTAACTGTAGGTGGTGGGCCTTTAGCATTTCCCGTCGGAACGAAACTGTTGAACTAAACCAAGTATGAAGATAGACTCCTAATATCTATAGCTCCCACAAACTTTATCTAGAATAATAAATATGCGGAGATTGATTGAAGTTACTAAGTTAAATCGTATCAAGAATACGGCCACGCTTTGATCCTAAAGAAGGTATAACTTAGAACAAAGTTCTAAATGAATTATTGACAGTTGAAACTTTCTCAATGATAGATTCAGAAGGGGCTTCGAGGATTTAATTACATACAACACCGCGACGAATAGTCCAATTGTAACAAAGTTAACGCTGTGATTGAGTTAACTCGAGCTCTCCAATTATTCAAAGTATAACTTACGGGGTCCGCAATCTGATAACTTAGTCGTTAGCGGGTGTCACTACCTACCCTTTTATTGGCAAGTCGTTATTAAGTAGCTACATATTTAGTTTACAACATATAATGACACCTTGAAGGAGTCCATAGTCTAGCGTAGGAACTTAAGGTCACTTTCGGATTAGCGTATTTTTGGTGGGTAATAGCTCATTTTTAGAAGAGCATGTAAGCGCGTACTACTGTACTTTATTGTTTCTATATACATAACATAACATCACGCCTGTAATACCTGAAGAGTCAGGCAGAAGTGTACCTAATAGTACACCCACCGTTCGCCAGTTATATTTTAAGTTCCATATAATAGGGGGCGAGCCTTTTGTTATCAACCTGGCACAAATCCAGACTCCGTGGCTGCTACTGAGAAGTTCCTGATGGAAAAATCCAATAACGCATTGCCCGACCCAGGAATCGAACCCAGGACCACATGCGGAGCAGTCGCGCTTGCGACCACTCTAGACCAACGAGGCAATAATTGTTTATATTTAATATCAACTTATTGACATGCTCATTCCCAAACCAAATATATTTTTGTCTGTAATATACAAATATCTCGAAAAAGCAAAAAGGTGTTTGCTGTCATTGGTCATAATAAAAACATCATCTGCATCACCGTCAACAGGAAAAATGCTCGAAAGGCTCGGACGATAAAGAGACATCGTCCGATACCGTCCAAACACAAATAGCCGAACTTTGAATTTCTTCTGCAAATAGTGCACACAAATTCCAACGAATTGCGTGCAGACCGAATATAAAACTGGCTTATTACGAAAAAAAATTTTTTTTTAATATTTCAAATAATGCAGGTAACAAACAGACAATGCACGTTCAACAATATTTGTACTGATGTGGTAGATGCATTTATTTAGCTCTTCACTTTTTTATATTTTATTAACTTATATTTTGTATCTGGTTCAAGTCAACGGAGTAATGATAACAATGCGATAAAACGTGCGTCTCTTGTCATGATAAACCTTGAGAATGTACTTGATTTGAAGATTGAGACCAATATAAATGATTTCCGCGTTCATTGATTGACAAAAAAAAAAACACTTTGATCTGAAGAAAACCTTCTGAATTGCTGTAACAACCTATTGTATATAAGACTTACGATCATAAAACATTTTTTATTGACGTATGGAAATTCACGGGATCGAACCACCCTGAACCCTGAGCTAGGTAGGTACTTGGAACTTGTGACAGTGTCTCCTTTTATGTATTTTATAGTTATGCTAAGCAAAAACACTGAATTTATAAGTTGGTTTCCTTCGCCATACCCACTTTTTTCAAGACATCGTGTTAATCTGATCTCCGTAATTACCCCGCAAGAGGAAGGAAACGCAATTCAAAAGCGTTTTATAAACTAATTTCAACAGTTAATAAATCTGGTGATACCAGCATCCCAATGCAGTAAAGTTTCCTCATTGTGTTCCTAACTAAAGACTCTTCAACAATTGAACTTTTCACCAATGACATCAAATACATAGTTCTAATTCCAATATTGACTCGGAAACTCAAATATTTTACTTGAAAATAATATCCAATTCCAGTTTTATCTACGGGATAATAACACCGAAAATAATATTATGTCCATTATTCTACAAATATACTTTTAAGCCAACGCACACATTAATATTTCCAGGTTTTTTGCTACTGAAACAGTTTTTCAACATAGTTTTCCGAATACTCTGGCAGCAGAATTAAAACAAATTCACCAATCAGAGCTAACGAAGGGAACTTGTAAACGGCACGCTAATGAATAAGGCTGAACGACTCTGATCTCGACTTTATCTATTCAATTAGGCTGATGGACACCGGTCAATGGTCATTTATAGGCAATCAGTTTTATATTATGTGAGGGCCGCGTAGCTATAGGTGCGCGATAGATAAGCCGGTGCGTGGCGCTGGCTCGCGGGCTGGCCAACAAGTCGTGGCCACCTAGCTCGTTAAAAGGCGCTTCGCTCATCTGACAGTAACGATGATCGATGGCTTCGGGACTTCCCCTGTAATATCCGACACCCCCGAACCCACTAAACAGCCGCCTCACACCCTACCAAGTCCATTGAGACCCAAAAATTCTGCGAAACCTAAACATGCTAACTACTCCAAGATACTACGTGTTTTAATCAATATACGGTGATTAATATCTAACATTAATTGCGTGTGATTAAGCGTACAAATGGGGTGCGTATTCAGCTAGAACGCGTGGCAAGCGTTTATGTGGGCCGCGTGGGCCGTGCGGGCTGCCGCCAATATCACCACGTTTACATTGTTACGGAAACGCTCCTATGAATAATTTCATTGTTTACTTACACGACCTTCATTAAGTAAGCGCCTCAGTGACATCTAATCATATCTCATAGTCATTGTAACGTGTTGCGCTGTTTAATTGTTAGCAATTGATTCATGTTCATACCCTAGACATATATAAAGTAATTATTTCGTATCAAAACGGGAGTTTCACTTATAAATATAGTACTAACGTTGAAAAATAAAATTCGCCTCATCGCTTTTGACGATAACCTTAAGTAGACGGCAAAGATACTTGAGTGTCTTATAACGAGGTCATGAAAAAGAACTGTGATCGGTAGCTCTTGCCCTTAAGCAGAAAGTAACATAAACACTTAAAACACAAATATACATATATTTGCATATAGAGCCCCAATACTCCTCGACTCTTCGGGGCTCCGATTTTAATGGAGCTCGTCCTAAAACATCAAATAATGTATATATCCTTAAAGTTACAAAGGGAAGATGTTAATAGTAAATAATTCGACATTTCATGCTTCTTCGTGAACGTCCAGGTTTAATTCTAAATCTTAAAAAAACCGTCAAACTTTATTTCCACTGCTAATTCGAACAAGAACTTTTGTGGGATACTAAAACTAAAAAATTCGACTACTGAAAAATCACGCTGTAATTTAAATCGGGGTTTACAAAATCGGATGAATAGTTTAGGTGCTACGGAGGAGCATACGTAAATACAAACATAGGAGCACATACATACGTAGACTGCTAAAATCATAACCCTTCCTTTTGACTTCGCCGTAGTCGGGTTAAAAGTATTAAGCTTTATTTACAGATGCTACTAGGACTACAAAATAAGGAAGTAGTACTTACTGCCCTTTCAAATTACTGTAAAAATATAATACGTTTTTTTTTTTCGGATTGAAAATCATCAAATGACCCCCAACCACTCTGGGCGGAGCGGAAGGGAGTGTCAGACTTGTACTGACTAAAACCCATCCATGTTCCTTCTTTGCCCTTTGTGTTCCAGGGCCACGGTATCTCTTTCGAACAGTCCCGCAGCCCTGGCAGGCATCTGCCCATGTGGACCCCTACTTATTTGCTGACATCTCTTTGAGGCGCGCGTGGAACACGAATGCGCCGTCGACACGGCCTGTCGTCATAAGACGACCGGACGGCGAGCTAGCCTATAATACGTGGCCCTTTTGCTAGCTTAAGGAAATTATGATAATATTAATGTATCTTTTAGGCCTTACATGTTACTTACCCTACTTGCCTATTTCCATAAAACTCCCTAAATCATAAGAAATCTACAATATCGGTTAATCAAAATGATTTTCTAAAAGTGAATTACACTAATGAAACTAAACACTTTTAAACCGCGTCCTACAGCTGGCAGTGTCCGTGCTTTAGAATATTGACACTGACACTGACAGCTCATAGCCTCAGTTTAGATGTTCTGATAGAGTATTCAGTATCATTCGTGAAAATTGTCCTTAATAGCATACCATCTTTTATAGCAAACAAATGGCATACGGTTACCTAATAATAAAGTAAGGATGTCTCAGAATTTGCGCAAGATTTCCAGATCCATATATTTATTTGCAAATATATAAATAAAAAAAATATAATAAATATATAAAATACAGTTTTTTTAGTTATAATTTAATTTATTGAATCATAAAGTTGAGACGAGCTCGTGGCTAAATAATAACAGCCATGTGCGTATTGTATAATCATCACTTGCTTCGGTGAGGGAAAACATCGTGAGGAAACCAGCATGCCTGAGAGATATTTCTTGACGGCATGTTAACTCAAGTCAGAGGCCCATGGGCGGCATAAAAACTCTGACACTGGGTTAGGAACTAACCACACGATAAAGAAGAAGAAGAACAGCCGCTCGGGTCGATTTTTAGGTTAAACCGCGCTTGGTGTGTGGTTGGGTTACTACTACCCATTACATACCGAGTATTTTGCCATAGCCGGGGTTGGTCGGCATAGACCTTTGACTTCAAATAACCCCATAAAAAGAAGTGGTGTTAAATCACATGAGCGAGGAAGCCAAATCTGATCACCGAAACGAGAGAGTACACACTAAAAAAAATGTCTCAGGCAGTTATTCAATTGCTCCACGGGCTGTGTGGCGTTGTTCTCTCGTGTAGTGCTTTATTTTTACTAACTTTAAACTGTCGACTGTCAAACTTTTATTTTATTTTAGGTCGCCAACTTTTTTGAGCCCTAATGGGGCCAATTCAAATCTTGCGGTGCACCAGACACCTTGTGAATTTGCCGTAGCGCACATCAACCATGGCTGAACTTCTAATCTCATGTAATCTAGTTTCTTTTGACAAAGTTTGTAAACTAATCTATGAGTTTGAATAGCACAAGATTGGTTCACAGATTCCCTGTGAAGCTAGACGGGATCCAGGCAGCCTACGGATAAGATCTCGGACAACTTAAAATGAAAATATTGAACATCGCGAGTACTTACTTGAAAAAATAGTGAGGTGCAAAAACGGAGTTAATTTACTCTATCGATAAAGGCCTGCACAGAAAATAGACTTTTGTCCGCTGGGGACAAAAATCCACGAAACATAACTAGCGAAATGTAACAGCCTAACCTTTTGTGAAATATAGACCTGATTTTATACACCGTGACTTTTTAGTCGTCTTACAACGGCAGCCCACTTCATGTATCCAATGAATACTAAACATTCATAAAAAAAGGTATCTATGAGATTTTCATAATTTAACAATAAAATATTATTCAGTATTATGACGCATGACGTAGTTAATGCACCGTTTTGCACAATCATGTTCTCCCGTTTGACACGTAAACATCATTAACAGGGTGTTTCATAATTTTATTCAAATTTTTTATTATTATTTTTCTTTGTACCTATTATGGAAAAAAAAAATCGCGCCTAGAACTATTTTATGTCGGCTACATTGAGTGGACGACCTTTGTAAGACGACTAAAAAGTCACGTTGTATTTCAATACAAGACATATACATAACGCAATAAATCAGCGCTTATCAAAAGTCTCTGTGATTTGTTGCGTTACATGGGTTCTGTGGGTCGAGACCCACATTCACCCAATGAATTAAAATTATTTAAATCACAATTAATATATTTTATAAATTTCAAGAGCAATATGTTGAATGACATCAATTAAACGTGTCATTCCATATCCAATTAGATTGCAACCGTGCATAAATGTAGCAGCACGTAATTTAATTTTATAAAAGTAATTAATTTATGTGCAATAATTAAGTTTAAACGCAGTTTTAAATAATAACGTTAATTTTAATGACTATCATTATAATTGATAATTAACTATTTCATTTTCAGGAAAACAGGAGACTTTGAGTTAGAATTTATAGTCGAAGTTGTGATGACGAAGTACCAATTTTGTGCCAGGAAGACACGGCTCACTAATTTGGCTGGGTGTGCCACCTTTCTAGAAAGGACTGAAGAATACTGCTCATGTGATCAAAGAAAGAAAACGCACTAAAAGCTCTGTCTGAATCCAATAATAGCATCGTGACTGCGCCTAACTAAGGCGCAGTCAAGATGCTATTTTCTACTTTCCTTGTTCTGGTTATTTTAAAGAAAAAAAACTGTATTTAAATCGGTGCAAAATTACATAAAGTTGTAGCAATTAATCAAAAAATATCAGCATTATTTAGTAGAATATGTAATTACCAGATAATGTTAAAAATCACGTCACTTCTGCTTCATTTCGAAAGGTTTAATAACCGACAAAAGCTGGAAAGCCGCCATAAAGGAAGCTGTGCTTGGATTCCAAGAAAGCAGCCTAGTCTTTGTTTTCGAGCAGTCTATTGAACGGCAGTGTGCTGTCTAGATTGGAAAAAATATACCAAGCAAAACTCCGAAAATCTCTCTGTACGTACTCACGGGGAAATATGACTCGAGTACCATTTGAAGTTATGGAGCCAGCCTATCGACCGTGTCAACACAGCAAATAGGGTTCCATTCATGTGGAATCACATTAAAAGATAAAATCTCTCAGTAGTAGTTTATTTTTAACTAACTTCAAAAAACGAGTAGGTTTTCTATTTAATTTTTGTGTAATCTGTTTTAGTTATAGAAAAAACTACTTTTTGTTCATATTTTTTTTTGTTTATACGGAGTGCCGTAAATAGACACATCAATGAATCACAAAGAGGTAATATTAAAAATAAATTGATCAGCATCAACAGATCCAAATGTACCTAAATACCTGCGTATATTGAATATACCTAAGTGAGTTAGGTACCTACATTAAATTAATTAGTGAGGACTGCCCGGGAGACAGGAGACTAGGCACACAGTCAGCAGTGATTGGTCGCAGGACAATTAAGGAATGTCTCATAGGTTTTGAATTAAACTAGTGAGCTGCCCACACCTTTGGATGAAGACATTTATTACGTGCCTTATGTGTCTGGCATTTCAATGACTTCATTCACTATTCAACACCCCGATGTTGTCTGTACCTACCTTTATTTAATGAATTCAAACTTATTGATTTGAAATGAAAGATTGTTGCTCTTTAAACCATCTCAATATTCACAATTGCTAGTATTCGCCGCCATTCTCTTGGGCACATCGTTACCGGTTGACAGCGTTGAGGTTGAGTTTTTGGATGCTATATTTTAGTTTGTTGGCTTAGGTTATTTTATTGTTTTAATTTAAATTTTATTTACTGACTAACTTTATACATTAAACGGCACTTTGAATCATTACGTACAGGACTAGTTGTCAATGAACTGTCGTCAACTAACTAACTAACTACATTATTCATTAAATACATTTTGTTGTCCCCCTGATACTTGTCGAAGCTATCTATAACTAGCATCTACTTATCAGTAAAATTATCTACGAATCGGGACCTAAAGTCTAAAATAATTTAGTCTTGAAATTCGAACGTAGCAGACAAGTTTGCATGATTTTCAAATAAAGGCCTTTATCGGTCGAATTTTTTCCAGTTAGTTTCGTGCAAATGATGGTTTATGAAGCATAGTCACGCTTAGCAGTTCGATGGGAAATGATAGGTAGTATTGGGCGCAATACAAATAAAAGGAATACGAGCATGCACTGTTATATTACTATACAAAGAGCTCATCAAACCGAGTAATAAAGCAGAAGATAGATGTTTAGTTATCTCATGATCTGATTGATCCCAATGTGCCATTGTACCTTATAGGTATGTACCTACATCGGCATGGCATATGCAGACCTAATTTTATAGTAGGCATGTGCAAAGCGAAAGCGAAGCATTTTTTCAATATTCAGAGCGATTTACATATCATGTTTTCTTACTGATTAAATGTTAATCAACCTATGGTTTGTGTTTTTATTTTGGTATATTCGTGGAAATGTTTATTTACCTTTTTTTTTAATTTTGATATATATTTATAGTATTTTATAAATCCTTGTAGTTAATCTTATTATTATTTAAAATTATTTTCAGATATACACCTACCACTGCTTGTTTCTGCATCACCCAAAGGTTGACTGGTAGAAAATGCCTATGGCATTAAGTCCGCCTCTGTACTTGTGCTTGAAGTGTTAAATAAATAAATAAATAAATCTACATTGGTAATTGGAGTTCACATAAAAAATTTGGTTCAACACTTACCCACTAAAGCCGCGTAAAGTAACAACCAGTTCATCTTTCAGATACATTTTTTATACTTATTGTTTGACAAACCTA
Organism: Noctua janthina; assembly: GCA_963576755.1. Taxonomy (NCBI): domain Eukaryota; kingdom Metazoa; phylum Arthropoda; class Insecta; order Lepidoptera; family Noctuidae; genus Noctua; species Noctua janthina. Next base: position 11,272,330 of record OY755050.1, on the reverse strand, counting down.
TACCCCACAATTTTTAAAACGGAGATTATTACTGGTATTTCAGGTAATCCATGTCCATTGACGAATAGATTCAAGTAGAATCTGGAAATACCACGTCTATTGAGCTGCAAACGGGTCAAGTGGGATCTGCAAATAACAAATCAACTGTACCAATTTAGCAGAGTTTTTAAAACGCTTCTGAAGCTGATCACGAACTCAAGAACCTGTAAGTAGTAGATGATTACATTGTCTATTTTCATTCTAATGTAATTACTGTTCATTAAAATTTTGGCTTTAATAAAACTTATAAACACCAGCATCATGCCTTTACCTTAAAGAGCTCATCATCATCATTTCAGCCGAAAGACGTCCACTGCTGGACATAGGCCTCCCCCAAGTGTCGCCATATTGACTGGTCCCGTGCGAATTACATCCAGCGGATCTCTGGAACCTTCACCAGGTTATCGGTCCACCTAGTGGGAGGCCTTCCAACGCAGCGTCTTCCGGTTAAATAATAACGGCCACTCGGGTCGATCTTAAGGTTAAGCCGCGCTTGCCTAGGTTAGTCCGTGGATGGGTGACCGTCCATTACATACCGAGTTTCCTCCGTGCCTCGGAAAGCACGTTAAGCCGTTGGTCCCTGCTGTCATTTGCAAACCGGTGACAGTCGTTGCAGGTAGTCAGGGGCCCGAAAGTCTGATAACCAGTCTTACCAAGGGGTATCGTATTACCCAGTACTTATAAAGCTGGAAGCCGACCCCAACATAGTTGGCTAGGCAGATGATGATTACAGGTAGTCAGTGGCCCAAAATACTGACAACCAGTCTTACCTAAGGGTATCGTATTACCCAGTACTAATTATGTTGTTGAGATTAGATAGGCAGTCGCTCCAGCAAAATACGGGTATTCCACTGCATGAGGTTAGACTGGAAGCCGACCCCAATCCCCCAATATCATGGGTGTGCGTTTTTCTAATAAATTACACATTCATTTGAGATGTTTATTTTTCTGTATTTTCGTTGTATCACTTCGGTTCGTAATAGTGAAATAGCAACAAACAAACCGGTATTATAACAAAACGATTTTAAAACGGTACAAAAAAATCAGTTTGTTGATAAAATTAACTTTTTTTATTGCCACTTAACTTATTGGATACGCACGAAGTGACGTTGCCATGGGGCCGCCGGCAGCAGGGTGCAAGGGGGAGCGCTTGCATCCCCCCCCCCTGTCAGGAAAAAGAATATGTGGAAAAGATTTAGATTTTTAAACTATGCCACTGTATTAATAAAAACTTAAGGTTGCTACCCGAGTTCATCGCCTTGTCAATCAATTTAGTGTTCTCCTCTACTCTTTTCCAGTGAACAAAGCATGCACACGTCACTTACGCCTCGTGTCGTCTATCGTCAGGGCTTTAGGCAGAGGGAGGGTGTGAAATCTTGGGTAACTATAGAGAAACCAATCTATCCGAGGCGGAAAGCATAAATTTTCGAGCTCGCTTCGCTCGCTCGTACTCCTATTATCGTACTTCTTCTTAGCGTATCGATAGCAAAAAGTTTCAATATGTTTATCCCAAAAATTAGCCACGCGAACCCCTCTCACTGATGCAGTTATCGTACTTGTTTGTATGAACAAAAATTTTCGAGCTCGCTTCGCTCGTTCGTTCGTCTTATGTCCTTTGCGATACTAAGCTTTTCTTTATAAAGAAAAGCTCTTTTTTTTTATAAGCACAATTAGCCCTATTTGCTAAAATTTTCAAGTTCGCTCTTACATCCTATTTTTCTCGATTGATAGGCTTTTCTGTATAATCGACAAAATTACTCCATGTACGAATTGACAAATTAAAATCTAACATATCTGAGGTGGAGTGCAAAAAATGTTGAACGGCTTTCATGGAACTGAAGGTTGCACACCCCCCTGGAAATAATCCTGCCGGCGCCTATGGACGTTACTAATGATTATTGTTATCACCAAGATAATTATCTTGACAATTATCGAAATAATTCTAACTAATAATAATGATCACTTCGAAACTTGATTCTTAATAACCGAGTTACGTTTTTATTTAACTCTATGGCTGTGTTAGGTTAAATTCGAATACGATAGAACAGGGAATAGAACAGGGTCTAAGCCTAAATTGGGAACAAAATCCAGCTGAAGGATGTATCGCATCCCGGATTATGTTCCCAATTTGAAACCCATTTACCTACAATATACCGTTATTATTTTCTTAGTGCTTCGTGTTGGAATTGGAACTTCTTTCACATTTTTGGTGTATTTATGAAAGTACTCAAATAAAAAAAAAACTTTTAAACAGTTTTCTGTTACTAAATGATAATGGTAAATTAAATATCGAATTAATTAGGATTCCAAAAACCGTAAGCGATAGAACGAAGTTTTTAAATTGATCCTAAACTCGGAACAAACGAACGATGCAAATCCCTCCGTATTATGTATTCTGTGGAAAGCTGAGAATATAAAATCTAAGATAACAAAGTTATCCTCGGCGTCTGATTTATGTTTTCAATATTTATTATTGCATTACAAGAGAACTATTTCTTATTTCTAGAGGGAAATAAAGCAAAATATTGTTGATCCGGTTGTATCTTCTTTATTGGAACAAAATTGTTCTCTTGACACAAGTTCGTCGTATCGACGCAATACATCGGTACGCATAACTTCTACGAAGCAATTTTTTAAATATCGAATGCGTCGCCGAGTGCTATACCAGTCCACTCATGCATGACATCTCATGTTGATAAGAGCCGTATCGAGATTGCTTTTCCTACCGGCTATCCTATTTCCTATATGCGAATATAATGTACGAGATCTAATAATCTTGTCATCTCGGTAAACTTAATTACTTAACCTGAACCTCGAATAAAATCTTTCCGACACGGAATTTCGGTTAATATTGTACTTGCAGTCAACTGCTCTTTACAAAATGTTTTATAATAAAGTCTGAAGAAGTTCTGAAACTAATATTACTTGTATCTCGCCTCTTCTCTCTTAGCTCGCGTCACAAATAAGCCCACAGACGCGCCATTCAAACTTATGGCAAGGTAGTCTGATTTCCCTTTTGATGCTTGATTGCGAGTTACATCCTCAGTAGTTTGCTGTTTCCTCTATCTTTGAAGCTTTTCCATCTCACGGAAGTACAGGTGGATAGAAGTAGATGATTGTATATTTTACGTAGCATGAAGAAAAAGTAAATAAAATGTCACGGTTGTTGTACCAAAAATAAAGCAAAAAAGCACGGGTACTTTAAAAATACCAAATGAGTAAAGCACTGAATTAAATTTTTAATAGTTTCACATAAATATTTAGTTTGTTAAGTTTTTTTTTTGTTACCCTGTTTGCTGTTTGGGTGTCCCACCGCTGGGCAAAGGCCTCCTCTGTCTCCTTACAAACCTCTCTGACTTGTGCGACGTCTGGCCATTAGGTATTTTATTATTTTAATTCATTATTGTGAATTGTGGTGACTTTTAATGATTTTTATGAACTTTTAAGTTGTAAAATATTATTTATTTGATTATTGTGAATGTGAGGACCTGGTAGGTAATTTTTTATCTTATATTTTTGTTTGTTTTCTCCTTATGGTTTTAACAATTGTCTGGCAGTTTGAGTACTATAAAAGACACGAATGTCCTTTTTTTGGTATTGTTCGTCGTGTCATTGAGCTCCTTGAGTTATGAGTCGAGCTACACAATAACTGACAAATGCTTGCACTGGCTGGACAGGTCCACTCAAACCTGTGTGGGTCTTTCTTCAAAATACCATCTTAGACACTTATCTGCATAGTCCTCATGTGAGTTGAACAAGACCTGCACCTTAAAAGAGACTATGAAATCTGAGTTTGTTACGGCTGTTCTTTCTCAGAGTAGTCAGGTACGAAACAGTAGCCTCATCTAGTTTAAAAAAAAACGACGTGAAAACGTGTTTTTAAAAACCTATTTGCAAAATATACATCAAGCGTTTTAACTATCGAACTAAAATTACGAAAATTAAAAAAAATGCAACAGATGAAAACGCTGAAAATTTAAATGCACAGAACAGTTATTTTTTTCCATTGGTAATATTATGTAGGCTCATACTTCTTTTATTTATTGTATGTTATATACATAATGATTGTTAGATGTTATAATTAGTGTAGCCGAAGGGTGTTTGTTTTCCCCATCATTGAGATCCTTCCAGTTACGGAGATATTGAAGTTAAAAACAAATTTTAAAATTATCAGTTAGAGAAACACGCGGTTGTAAGCTACTAATCGTTCAAAAGGTTTCAAGCAGAGTGATTTTCTTGCAGGGAAACACTGCAATATTCTTTATTCATATTCAATTACTCATTCATATCTTAATTAGCATTTATTTATTTATTTATTTGCAAACATGTAAAACACTGGTAATTAGGCATGCATTAAAATAAAAAGCCCTGTAAGGGCACTGCAAATCCATAATGTGTGAAGATCTTACGATGGGCTAAGGTACAATTACGTGAAATAAAATTAATACTGACTCAATTTATTATTATAAAACATGTGCTTTAATATTAATTAAATAAATTATAACATTAATTTTATTGAGATCTGTTATAAACTTACAACATAATAATTATTTGGTAAGATTACATTCAAATATATTTGCACCTAGTGTCCTAGTCAGGGCTCTCCAGTCAGCTGACACAAGTTTCCTTATGTTAGGAATCTATAGGAATAGTCAGTGGGACCGCAGCATTCCTGTCTTATGTATGTAGGGTTGTTACTTACAGTAGAAAATTATTACTACAAGTAGTCAGGCCGAGAATTATTTTTTGGCTGCTCCTACCATTCGTGTGTGTCGAGTCACGTTGTCTAAATATCGATTTCAACTTTGAGATAAGTCTTATTTTATTTATTATTTCATAATAATTGAAATGTAGTATGCGTTCTCGTAAAAAGCACAATATGGCTGTAGTACATTGGAGAATAAATAATTAATTCGAATTTCTACGGAATCTACAATAGTGGATATAACAACATAACCGTAATGGTAGTGGCAGATTTACTTATTGTACTTTCCAGGTAAGCACTGCCTGTGTTCTTTTTCCGTGTTCGTTTAGTGACATCAAGTAGTTATTCCTTTGAAAACAAAAGGATAAATAAATAAAAACAGAAGCTCAATACGTTTTTCGAATCAGTATTTCGTATCACAATAAAATTGTGTTCTCAATTTAACTAGATACGATAGGTAGATAGGTAGACATCATGTACAAACTCAATCAGATTATACGAATTGGGAAATATCGATCATAAAAATTCATTTCCCGCTAAACCTGTACCTATGAAACTGAATCAATTCGTGATATTTGTGACTTGACATTAAATCACCTTCGAAATTATACCAAATCATCTGTTAGAATTTTGTTTGTGATTTTATGTAGCAGCAATTTAGTTTTTATTAGGTACCTAGAAATGTGTAAAACTAACACAATTTGCGAACAAGTACGGTAACACCTACGTCTTGTATGTATTCAGAAGAATGAAAAAGATACTAGGAAAAGATTATTGGCCGACCCTTTACGGATTACCTGGTACCGTAAACTATGTATCTGAAAAAAATATTTGCCAGATCTGTATTGTTATTATGTAGGTGGCAGGTCTGGCAGGCTTCCACCGAGACCTTTAAAAATTCTAGAACAAAGCGTGATACACATGTATGAGGGATACGCTGGGAATAGACCAGTGATCTGAAATGCAATGTGAAGATCGATATGGACACGTATCGAGCAATTCTTTCGTATTGCTTGTCTGTTCGCGTGCAACTTAACACATTTTTACGTGCTGTCGCATTTTTGAATGGCCAATGATGACAGGTGGGTTAAGGCTATTATAGAATGGAGACTAAGGAAAAGAAATGTGAGTCGTCCGGCGGTGACAGGGCATTCGACATAGTTGCCATCGGGGAAAAAACCTGGATGAGGCTGGCACAGGACCGTGGAGATTTGGTGCCCGGAGGCTGGCTGCGTTGGATGGGTCGCGAATCTCAAGCGTAGCAGTTCTCACGGCGGTGTTTAGTGGGTGCAAGCCCCACATAACCAAGCCATCTCACCGGACGGTACGGTATGCGTTGGCATACCGTAAAATTAATAATAGTGACCGTGGAAATTGGCACAACAAAAGAGAGGCCTATACCCAGTAGTGGGTGCATTCAGCCTGTGGACGATGACTATGAATGCTTTTTATGGTATTCGAGAAAGTTTCTGGTATTACAAGTAAATATAACACAGACCCCTCAGTCGTTCCGCCTGCTGTTATGATATGAACTCCACTACTTCTTGTATGCGTATGTTAATTATCCGTGTTTAACCATTGACACATTAGTAGCTAGTAATATGATATTATATTCATAAAAAAATGCAGATCAAGTGTTTTACGATAGGTTGTTATATCATCATCTGCCTAGCCTTTTCCCAAATATGTTGGGGTCGGCTATCAGTCTAACCGGATTCAGTAGTATTTTACATGGAGCGACTGCTTATCTGACCTCCAAAACCCAGTTAGTACTGGGTAATACGATACCCCTTGGTAAGACTGGTTGTCAGACTTTTTGGGCCACTGACTAGCTGTTACGACTGTCAAAGATCTATAGATAGATCAATCAAAATGGGCCACAACGGGCTTTATTACACTTGACAAATAGAGGAAAAACAAACTAGGACTATACGCCTGAATGCATTGAGTGTGTGGGGGGAATTCACACTGATGACTCTTCAACAAATTACATTAGCTATGAGTGAAGCGACTTAGTGCTTGCGGTGTTAGCTAACTACTAACTACGTATACTTGTTAAGTGCTTTAGAACTCAATTAGTTTTATTAAAGGATTTATATTAGCGTAATTGGATAGAGTGGTTTTTTAATTAGAAGTTGAGCTGGTAGCACAAGCTCGAGTTCCCATGTATCGTTTGGATATCAGGTAGTTACCGTTGTCTACCAGTTTTCGTTAATTCTACAGCATGTAAGTATCAGAAAGATGAGGTCATATTTAAGTGGTACAGACGATCATACTCAACAAATTTTTCCATGGGATCAATACCCTAATCACGAAAAATATGGTCCCATAGAGAAAGATGTTCAGTTTCATGTTCTGTACTACTACATCCTAAAATATGACCACCCTTACCTGACCGACGCTGTATACTAAATAAAAACCATTAATATTATTGCAGACTAAAAACAAGAAAATGAAGCTGATCGACATATCTCTATATTCCTAGATATCCAAAATCAGCAGCCTCAATATCCAATCTAAAAATGATAACCGTTATATATACTTTCCAATTTTATTTATCTTACACATATGACAACTTTACACCACTTATTACCACAAATATACGCCTGATATATTGCAATCCCTTAAGAACGAAGGTCGTACAAGAGTAACTGACAGCCACAATTTACATAAACAGTGTCTTGTACCCCAAAATTGCCAAAATTCGTAATTTTAAAGATGTTCCACTCATCAATATATTAAATTAAGTATATAAAAAAGACTTAAAATAAACAAAACCTTACTTTACCTATCTTATTTCTTCACTTACTTAGTAAACCCGCTATCATTTTGGAAGCAGCTTCCGAGCTTGGTTTAAGTTCGAAACAATGAGCGCTTCCAAATCCGGATACTAGTCGTACAGGTACACAATAGATCTGTAGATGCTAAGTGTAGGCACGGAAGCTGCTAATACTGGGTGCATCGACCGGTCCACCACTCAGACATAGCTATAACGCGATGAATTTACAGGACGTATATAGCACTATGTAATATCAACTAGAATGTTGATCAGGGTTGCCTGCCATACTATACAAAGCTACTCAAAAATATTTAAACGTAGGCAAATTTTTCGAGACGTCGTTAATTATGTAAGAGACTATTGAACGAAAATAGTACATTTTGATATAGGTGGGGAAAGTTTGTTATTGCATTCAAGGCGCAATTTACACCCGAGCCGCAGGCGAGGTTGTTATGGAGCCGAGACCTGCAGTAACAAATGTGTGGAAATTTTTATTTCCGCACACGTTGTCATAAATGAAAAAAGCCACGTGTGTGAAATACATTGCATGTTGAACCTAATCGTAGTGCGATAAGAGCCAGTTTTCGAAGAAGTGTATTGAGAAAAATTAAGCACATAAAATTCGGATCGAAAGTTAAGGCCAAAAAGAAAAGCCCCTCAAGGCGGAAGGTGAATCTTCCGGTTTTACTTAACTGCTGATATAATTATAGAGGACCGGAAGCCGCACCGGCTCACGAGCGCTCATTAAAATATATTCAAATTGCCACGAAAATCCATTAAAATTCTCACCGTAAATGCGGCATTATTTAATTATTATCATACAAACACATGCGAGTAAACATAAGCACGTGCGGGACACTGCATTGCACCAAGGCGCTGATTGGTACAAACCTACTTACCGTCAACTTGCTTTTAATAGGAACACAGTCACATACACGTGCACGGAGCAGAAGTTATACCCAAATACTTCGCAACTAATTTCCTCCACATTTTAATAAAAACTCATTGAAACGAGAAACACGTGGCGTCATATTATTATGGAAATATTAATTTTCACTTCGAGAGAATTCATAAGAATTCAAAGAGAAACAAATTTTCTCTCTCAGATTGTAAACACCGCAATTTTTTTAATTAGATCATAAATTTATTTTCCTTGGCATTTGTTCTTACTTCCTACTGATACTTTTATAATAATGATTTACTTAATACATTACAGTTTTTTGATAATTTCAGTTCAGTGCTGAATTGACTCTGAGTTCAGTAGAGCGTGTATTAGACACTTAAGAAGATTAAATGAGGCCTGTCAAGAATGTCAAATCTTCAATCCGAACTTTGGGAATGATAAATGATGCATAAGTAAATCAGTTCTACCCTGCTAAAAACTTACTGGCCTAAAAGTGTATGGAATGAGGCGGCTAGCTCAAATGATTTATATACTTTACTAAAAGAATAGTTTTAGTTTATTTATCGAATCATAACTTACCAACTCAAACTCATCTATGAAAACTTAAAAAACCACTAATACCAAAAGTTAAAATCCTTGTCCTTTAAAGTTTTTGTTCCGTGTTCATTTATTGCTAGGTAGGTGATCAGTTTACGGAAGCATTTAAAAACTCCTACTGCAAACAATATTTCATTACTTGCTTTAATTGGGTAGAGACGTCATTAGCTAGTATTAATGTCAGAGTAACCTGAGACATGCGATCATGTTCATCTTCGAGAAACATTAATAAGAGCATTTTCACACAAGCTTCAGTACTGAGCACACACCACCTACCGTCGATAATGGAAGTAGTGAGCTTTAAGGTTGTCAGACACGCTCTCATGAATAGACTGTATAGTTATAAAAAACATTGCGAAGTAGTGCCAACTTTCAAGGTTATTTTATTCATTTCCAGGTAGATAAATTAAAGTTTAATTATCAAAAAGTAACATTTTAATTGTAATATTCGGTGAGCCATAAACTAAGCATAGCTTGTATGTTGTGGCTTGATATAATTAATTTTGGTAATTCAAGTAATGTAATGTAACTATCCGACTTATGGGTGCTTATTAGGGGTTGCCAACATTTTTTTCGGTCTCAAGCGACAACATGAAACTTAAAAATACCGAATTTGTCTTTTATAACAGAGACAAAAAAAAACATCATTTTCAGTTGTATTTTGTTTTATTGAAACAATTTAACCTGGTAATGCTAGAAACAAATTCTAGTTAATGTTCTAAAAAGAAGAAGATAAACTCAAACCCATCAATTTATTACAATTTATATGATATACAAGTTTGTCGCGAGATTTACCTCTGTGTTTAATCTCGCGACAAGATTCATTTAATTTTTTTTTAATGTCCTCTCTAGGAATTTCTCCCGTATCGTGGGTGCGTTTACAAACATTTAAACTCACATACACAAACAGCTTAAAGTTACCTATCTCTATCAATCTCAACCCCAAACTTCAATCCTTAAATCTTAACATAAGCCAGCTGCTCATTTAATGTAACAGTCAATGAGTTTCCTAAAATAAAAGGAAAGATATTATAATAAAATATCATGGAGCAGTAGGGTACGGCTGTTATAAGGACAAGACATAAAACAGATGGTTCACAATTCAGCAAACATAGGTACCTAGTAAGTATTTCTTGAAACAATAAACCGATTTTTAAAACCGTACCCGACTGGCTACCGACTTATCTAACTGGGTATAAAGCATAAACTATAAAGCTATGGTTACCTTTATAGCTGCGCTACCTAAAACTCCGGCCACAGACAATCTACCTGGTCGTAAATACCACAACTTAAGTATATGATTATATGATATTTAAGAGCACACAGCGAAGTTCCCGGCAGGGTGCGCTGGTAACCTACCCACCGTAGCGGAAACAGGAGGTAAAACCGTCAGAAACCGGCGGGAAGTCGCTAGTACATCCGGTGCGACGTTCCATAGAGCACTCTCTATATTATTTTGCTTCATTGTTGTTGTTGATTTACATAAATGATTTACGAGCACGGCTTTCTTTGGGCGAGTCGAGGGCGAAAACATTTTAATTGACGGTGAATGTACTTGCCTTAGAATACACCTGGTTATTTTCAAGAAGATTGAAATGAAAATGAGTTCATAGAAACAAACGACTATAATAAAGGGTGTAAGATTGCACCTCGACGTCCCTTATGTGGCGTATGTTTCTACTTATGAATATTGACATAAATATCACTGCGTAGTTTTTGTAGTTAGTAATTTTTAAATCAGTACCCACCTATACAAAAATAATTGTTATCCACGTAGGTATCTTCCTAGATAGTAACCAATAAGAAAACCCAAGAACCAACATACAGCTAGCATTTACGGATAGTTTCTTCAGCAAAAAGTTAACGAGTGCTACGTGAACTGTATTGTTTGGCTGACGGCTGAGATGATACATAGTACGATCAGACGTACGTTTCCAAAGCGGGTATCAGCTTGCAAAACCCCGTTGTCTGTCAAAAAATAAGAAAGGCGGGCCAGTGCGAGTAATGCCAGTGTGCCGCTCAAATGTCGAGCAACAAGCCTTTACCAAGGGAAACATTTAAACTATGGTATTAGGTAAATACCCAATTTTCTCACACTTGTGATATCTACCTACCTAAATTAATGTGAACTAATATCGTTTCTAAGAATTCTTCCATAAAAGTGAAGAATTAAGTTCACTTCTCAATATACTTATCCAAACAAAAGGGTGTTATTGGCGTCTGATCACGTTACCGAACCTGGGCGTTAAGAGCATTGTTGACCTGTTTTAGTACAAAAATTTGGGACACGAAGGTATCAAGTTTACATTTTCAACACAATAATATGTAGTATTAAAAACCAGTATTTAGTCACGCACTAAAAATTATAACTACTCTTAAAACCCCTCTTAAATTAGACTACCTCGTTGGTATAGTGTTCGCAACCGCAAAACGAGCAAAGTGATATTAGGCTTTTATCATCAAAAATTTCTCCACGCCACGGAGCATGGATTAGTGCCCGCTTGATGCCAATAGGCTCGCCCCCTATTACAAGGGATTTAAACATAACTGGCGAAATGGCGGTGTAGGTACCTACTATTAGGTAGGTAAACCTCTGCCTAACCCTTCGGGTATTACAGGCGTATTATGTAAAAATTATAAGTATTACCTACTAGTCTCAAACTTGGTACATTTCTCTCTTCATATAAGTGGGATATATTGAGCTCACAAAAACAAGTCAAACAAACTGACCGGTTTACTAATAGTCACTGAAGAGTTCTACTATCCAACTCCTGCCTCCATCATCAGACCCTCAACATCAAGTGCAATCTATCGTACCTACTCATCAAAACGAATTATTATGCGAACCGAAACGCGCTTTACTAGTGTCACTGAAGACTTCCATTATCCGACTCCTGGCTCCATCATCAGATCAGTTTCAAGATCCCTATTATCTACCATCCGAATTACATAGACCAACAAAGTTTCCTTGCGATACGACGATAAAAAGTAGGTTAAAACGGATTTGATTAGGTACATCGTTTGTTAGTAAAGCGGTATAGCTATATAATATAATATTAAGTGTTGAAGTCCAATGAAAGAAAAAAAAGATTTTTAACAATCAAGGGCCGATTATTCTGAACTCATTAACTTTTTTAACGTCACTTTTTTCACACAAAAACTGCCGAAAATATTTAAAATCGGATGAAAATAACAGGTATTTGAAGACATGATATCACGATAGCTATTTGTTTCTGGCGATCCACGGAAAGCAACGAAAATATTAATTGCCATGAAAGGTCGCCCTTATCGTATCAGTCCTTTTATTTATATACGGGATCCCGTCTAATGAATCTTGTCAACCGGTGTTTAAAGAGCTTGGTTTGTTACCATTACCTGCATTATACATTTATGAAACATGCATGTTTGTTCGGAAATATAAGGAAATTTTCAAAACAGCAGGAGAAATAAAGTCGAGAAGTCGGCGTGACCAATACAGGCTATTGCTGGATGAGCTGCCCAGATCAGCTAAACATAATAAAAATACTTCTGCTATGTGTGTAAAAATTTATAATAAATTACCAAATATATTAAAAGCATTAAATTTTAAGAAATTTAAAACCAAATTGTATGAATGGCTCAATAATAATATAATAATTTTTATAGTATTAATGACTTCTTGAAACTTAAATAATTAATTGTATTCTATGTCAAATTGTGGTATTATAGTTGTAAGTAAGTTTGCATTAAGCAAAACATGCTGATCTAAAATGTTTAATAACACCCTGTATACCGTGTTTTATGCAAATAAAATATCTTAAATCTTAAATCTCATCAACTAATGTCCGATGGAAAATGGACATCCTGATAAGTGTTAACGTCAGGAAGTGTGCCGAATATTTTATAGAAGTATTATTTATTCATCTACCTATCTACCCATTCACCGCTCTAAATTCGTAATAGAAGGTATTTAAGTATTCCAGTAAAGTCATCCACTCGTCAAGTATCACATCCCACATGGCCATTGGGTATCACCTACGTAAGAACGCAGGTTTTATTTATTGAAATATAATTGCAACCGATATAAGTTAGGAACTCCGTTGGAAAACCCACACGGAATGCAAAAAGAAAAATTTCAATATGATGGTCCTCACCTGCCTTTTCCCAACCATGTTAGGGTCGGCTTCCAGTCTAACAGGATACAGGTGAATCCCAGTATTTTACATGGAGCGACTGCCTATCTGACCTCCACAAACCAGTTAGTACTGCGATGATACCCCTGAGTAAGATAGGATGTCAGACTTTCGGGCCACTGAGTACCTCTTACGGCTGTCAAATATCTACAAATGACAGCTGGGACCAACGGCTTAACGTGCTTTCCGAGGCACGGAGGAAACCCGGCATTGTCAGCAGATGTACCTAAACAATTAGGTACATACAGGGTGTAAACAGACCCTTCACATAGCCGTCAACCAAGCATTCTGTACATCAAACTAAGTAACTTTACGCAAAAATTATTGCTTGAAATCGGACTTTTTTTTGGGGTGAAAAATCACGTTTTACGGTAGGACTCGATGGAAAGCACTCAATGCATTGTGCTGATGGATAGATTGAATAGTACGGGGGTCATGGAGGTGTGTAAAGAAAAATCTTACATTAAAAAGATGTATTTAAAAAAACTTGTGAAAAAGTTGGAACTTTGACCCGCAATATCTCCGTAACTAGAAGGTTCCCAGGTATGGCCTAAAACAAAAAAAATATCGCAAAAAAAGGGGAGAACAAGTGCCTTCCGGATATGCTAAGGGTCTATTTACACCCTTTAGGTAGTTTACTCTGCTGACTTCTCATATTTACTCACTTACTTACCTAAGTGAGTTGACGTTTTAGCGTAGCATGTAGAAATAAGTATCAAAACCAAAGGACCATAAAATATTACCTAACGCATCATTGAGACATGCGTGACCTTGGAATAAGGCTGATGAAATTCTGACAAAATGATAGGTACCTACAGATAATAAGGGGTGCACCAGGAGGGTTATAAAATTAATGAGTTACTGTTAAAGGGCTGCTATAGTATCGGCTACACAAAAGGCGGTTTAAAAATAATTTAAAAAGATTTACAAAGTAAGGTTTGAAAATCAATGGATGCATCGCGCTCAGATAAAGAGCGAACTGATTTTTTTTTAATTTTCAAAACAAAGGCATCGCGGATTAAACCCACAATTGTGCAATCACAGGCGTAGGAAAATCTCAAGAATGTCCAGCACATATAAATTGGAACAAGTAACATTTAATTAAAAGTATCAATAAACCCGTAACAAATAGTATTATGTAGGTACCCACCCATATTTATGTAATCTCCTTGAATTTCCTTCATTTTGATACCCTACTCGATAGGTTTGGTTGAAAAAAAACTTACTTACTTACTTTACTTATTTACTTACTCCCTTTATAATGACTTACAATTTAGCCAAATATCCGCTATTTCGTTTTTTTTTTAAATACCTATCTAAGGACATTTGGGTTTTTGCGACGAATCTAATGATGCCTTAATGGTTGAAAACCATCAAGCCATTTGAAACATACAAGATACGCACGAAAAACATAACCCATCTTTGGCAGCCGGGTAAAAAAAACATAGGTAGGTAGGTACTAAGCATTTCCATTATTGTTCAAATATACTACGATAAGCATTACCTACTTCATTTAAACAAACATTACAACCCTAAACATAGATGGGCGGTTAATTGTGAATGTGGGGGGTGTGTTAAAATTCCCGCCTACATAAATATTTCTATTCTCTCCGTGAACATGTAGTAGACAAGATTGAGGCACACGCTTCCCAAATAAAGGGGTAATAAGTAAGTCACCTATGCGATTCTAGACTACTTGTAAGAGATTTCACGAAGGAACTACCATCATTCCCCTGCCTTTATCCCAATTAATTTGCGGTCGGCGCAGCATATCTTCTTCTTCCATGCTTCTCTTATCGTTATCAACATTCACCTCCTTCCTAACCATATCATCCTTGATCCTTGATCCAGTCCACCCATCGTTTCTTTGCTCTTCCTCTACTCATAGCCATCTTCATTCATACTCAACATTTTCCTCATTACGTTTTCTTCATTCCTCCGCGTCTCATGTTAATACTTGTGGTATTGACAACCGATTACCACACAACTTTTCAGTCACCAGCGCCATTTTCAGACTTCCTCTTATGTACTCATTCCTTATTTAATCCATTTGCGTCACGCCACATATCCCTCTTAGCATTCTCATCTCAGCCACATGCAAATGCTTTTCATTGATCCCTTTTGTGATTCTGATCCATACAAGGTAGGAGGTCTAACCATGGTTTTATAAACCCTTGAGTTTTGTTCCCGTGACCAGCCGCCATTTCATCCATCCAGTGTTAATTCTGTGCTTAACACTCCGAATTATTTCGCCATCGCTTTGCACGAGTGAAACAAGATACCGAAAAGTCGGAGCAGACTGGGATTGAGCACGCCATCTAGCGCTATGGTTCCAGAACTGGAGAGACCGCCAAATCGCAGAACATGTATTCAGTTTTACTTATGCTGATTTTGAAGCCAAGATTCCCCAGTATCTCTTGCCATTTTGAAAATGGACCTCAGGTCCATCTTCACCGACAAGAACAATGTCGTAGACAAATGGCATGCACCAGGGTATCACTTCCTGTATGTCCGGCGAAACCGTAATATAACTAACTAACAGCATGCAGGATTCAGATTAATACCGAGGTAAAAAGTATCCTATGTGTTAATCCAAGTTGTAAACTATCTGTGTGCCAAATTTCACCCAAATCCGTTCAGTCGTTTTTGCGTGAAATAGTAACAAACATCCATACATACTCAAACTTTCGCATTTAGTTAAGTATAATAGTACATAGTAAGATTTGCACGCCGCAAGGAATGGCAGAATAAGAAATTAATATGCTTTATCTTTAAGATCCTTCTGTACCTTATTTACGCAAATAAATGGTTATGATTTGATTTGATTTTGATTTTAAACCACGAAGGAACTACCGACTTCTCAATTTGTGAAGCAAGAATCTTCACATAAAATGTGTCAAATGGAAAATTATTCGAAAAAGAGATTTTTTATTTTACTACTTTACAACCAATTGTTAGGCATGACAGTCATGTCACAGCATTACATAGTTAAAAGGCGAACAAAAACGCAAGAAGTTTATGTACCTATATCAATTTTAGGTTTTATAGAATAAGATTTTTTAGCAAATTAAAGAAAACTACAGTAATCCCGTGTGAAAAAAGTAATGTAATCGATCAAAATCGGTTATCCAATAATACTTTTAAATCCTGTTAGTCTGTACCATCGCCATCTATTGCGTATTTTGGAAACAACTTTGTAACGGCGGGTAGTGAGCATCTCTACTTTATTGGCTGGTAATAACATAGAAGAATAAGCTAAGGAGTTGGCATAGCAAGACTTATCCCACCCCACTGCCAAAGTATGTACATGGACCATTTGAGCGTGCAAGTTATTTAAAACTAGTCAAATTAATACGCCGACAGACGCGATTGTGTATCGCAAACAAATGCTCTAAAAATAGTCAATTATTGTACTATTTCCTGTTGTAAAAATGATCTGCTGAGTCACTTCAAATCTCAATCAAGTCAATCAATCAAAAAGACAATTCAAATGTTTTGCATGTCAATGTAAGTACTAAGCACTAACATGGTATTATTTAAAGCAATGTTGAAATAATCTTTACGCCATTACGATAGAAGAATATAGTGGTACGTTGGTAGCTAAAACGCAGTAAAGAGTAGCTCACATGTGCTGGGATACCATTGTTTTCAGTTCTATTATCAATAGGTTACTATGATCTTCTTGTCGGATCGATGACTGTCCGATTGTCAATTCATTTATTTAGGTTAGTGGTCTCCGAACAGGAGAAAATGTGCGACATGTCCTGTGTCGGAGCTGTATATTCACATTGTGTTCGAGAGGGATCGATTAGACCACACCTAGCCAAATTGATTCTGCGGCGCAAACTTGAACCCTCAGTAGATTCACTAGTTAGGTGCCGACCGACGAAATATGTACACACCATTAACAATTATATTTTGTTTCTAAACAGGGACACTGTTTGAGATTCTGATTCTGTTTCCTTCGTCTGTCGCACTGTCTTCCAAAGAGAAGACGGGTCGGGGGAGGGGGTGACGACTGTCTCTTTGCTGTTTTCCTTTCTCAAGACGAGTAGCTATTTCTCATTATAAATCACTTTTTATGCATAATAAAATAGTTAAGTTCATAGTCGTATACACGGCGGCACATGTAGCTGTTTGCGTAAACTTACTTAGTTTGATGTACAGAATGTTTGGTTGACGGCTACGTGAAGGGTCTATTTACACCCTGTATAAGTTTTTTGTTCAGCACTGTTAAGACAGAGCAAAAATCGCCTAAAAATGAGCATCATAAATACTGTTTATCCTCTGTATTACCTATGGTAATCGATCGAATGATCTTTATAATCTGTATTAATGGTCTCCGAAGATTTCGTTGCGATTGTTGCGTCAAAACAAAAGCAAAAAATATAGCGGACTAATGTAAGTAAAATACACTTAATTGTAGAATGATTCAATTCTTGCCATAAACTGCCATATTTTATTTATAACTTCGATGTTTCTCTGTTTTGCAATTTTCTTGACCCTTGTCACCTTGTCTTAACATTATTGATTAGTCTAGTTTTCAGTGTGCGGTCTTATTGATTATTTATTATTAACTATCTTATTTTATTCATAGTACTGCAGTCTGCTGGCCTAGATAAGGGAAATTGGTTATTGAACTACGGCATTAAAAATATTTTTGCCACTGAGCAATAAAAAAGCATTTTTTTAAAAATGCTATCCAAGTTTCCAAAATCTTGCGACACATTTGTCGTGATGCCTTCGCATACCAAAAACGACGTAGTCCTGTTTGGAAAAAACTCTGACCGTCCCCAACATGAAGTCCAAGAAGTTGTTTTAATAAAAGGTGGCATCAGAGATAAAATGCTGAAGGTAAGAACGGGTTAAAGGTCAAACGATCAGCTACAATTACTTGGAAACGATGCAGCTGATGAACTCACCAGAAGGGGATCATACATGAAAGCCTTCGGACCCGAACCCATTGTGCCCATTCCTTTCAAGCAGCTAAGGAGTTGGTTAAAGGATCACACCCAAACACGAGAGGAGAAATGGTGGACCTCAACACCAGGGTGTAGACAATCCAAGGAGGCTATGCCATCCCTGGATACAAAACTGATCATTCTCTCCTCATAAGAGCTCAGTAGTTTTGTTATTATATTTATTGTTTTGAGTATATTTTTATACTGTACTAACTCTGGTTCATACAACATTTATGGGATTAATTACATAGGTTCGTCTCTTTGCAGTGCACCTATATAACAATAGAAGGGGTATCTCCAGTAAACTCCATCATATTGAGCAAACCAGCATGGATGTGGGGGGCAGAGATGGGCGCTAATGATAAGAATGTTGTCATTGGCAATGAGGCTGTGTGGACCAAGAACAATGAAGGTGAAGGAGATGCCCGACCGAAACGGTTGTTAGGGATGGACTTAGTGCGGTAGGTTCAAAGATTATGCTTTAGTCGCTGTAAATTTTTGTTTGAAGTTGTTTCAATGTCACAAAATCTAATATATATATTATATATTAGATTTTTGTGACATTGACCTTTTGAGAGCCGTTAGTGCCAATATAACAACTGTGTGTGTAATAAAACATTATAATTAGTACTCTGACTAAACTAAATGTCAGTCAACAAGACAATTTAATGGCACCAATAATTTAATAGGCTAATGTATTGCTGCCTTGTTCCTGCGCTCCAATTATTACACTAGTAAACATTTAAGTTTTAGTGTGTTGCCGTGAATTTTGTTGTTGATGTTCACTTATGACATGATTTTTTCAGATCAAAACACAAAAATGTTTGTGCAGCTCCAGTTGCTTAGTTTTTGACTTTCATTTTTGCGTATTTTTTAGATAATAACGTGCGTATTTCACCGTGAGATTAATATAAATGAAGTTTTTTCAGCATGAGTTCAGAGTAGAATATTATTTTTTTGTTGTTGTTAGGTGGGTGGGTGTAAACAAATATAAAGGTGGTAAAATAAAATAAAAAGTATCTACAGAATATCCCTGCACGCGTAGTATGACCAATTGCAACTCAATTCTACTAAGAATAGACAAAGTACTTTCTATACAACTCAACATCTCTTCTGCCCGAACATGGGGTGACCTGTAGACTCAGGATAAAGATATAGAAATGCTTCCCATACCAACTGGGAAGTAGCTAGTGAAGTAATTAATATATTCTACGAATCCTACAATAACATTACGTTTAGTTAACCAACAAAGTTGTCAAATTCAAGAGATTTTGATTTTTTTAGGGGCGGAGAGCGTTGTTGCTCCAGGCCTAGATCTTTTTCGCGGAATTAAAACTAAATATTTTGCCTAACATTGAAACCTTTTGAACTTAATTCAAAGCAACAACGAAACATATTACTCGAACATAGTTTTTAAACTGTGTCAGATTCAGATGAAAGACTCGATTGTTGACAAACAAATTAAAATATTTTTGAATAATAATGAAATATTAGCAAGAAAAGAGGTGTCTGATGAAATTACTTGTAATAGAGTAGTATAGAAGAAGAATACATGCTGCGCCGACCCCAAATAAATTGAAATAAGGGCAGGAGAAAGATTATGATTATTGGAAAGATGTAGTTCGAGTTGTATTAATTTCCTAATCTGTGTTGGTTTTTTGGAAAAGTAAAAGAACATGGTTCTTCACTAGTCGAAAACTGCACTTCAGTATATTTAAAAGAAGATTGTTGTGGCATTGCCTGATAAAATCTTTGCCGGACACAGCAGGGAGATCAAGAGCCAAGAGAGTTAATGCTCGTACAGCATTCCTTTCAGACTTACTTACATTCTTCTCGGCCTAAAAACTGAAGAGATGGCGACGGTGGGTCTCCGACATGTTTTTAAAATGGGTGTGTAATATATGCCATAATAACAGATAATATATTATCATTTGAAATAACGTTCACATGATATAATTTTCATATGCTATAAAAACAAATAACCTAATTTCATATGATCTAATATTACTTATCATATAAACTTCTTTTGCTCTAATAACATTTAGTATAAGGTTCATCTCATATAATTTTCAATTAGTATATTGCTCTTTATATAAGTGTTCTTTATATAACGTTCAGTTGACCTAATTTTCATATTTACTAATTTTCTGCCCAAATTCTGTAGTGAAAAGTAAAATCAGAAAACGTCATACTGTTATAACCTCATCTAACTCAAATGATTCACCAACCATAGAGGGGATCTGACGCAGGTATATATGAGGTGAATATGAAAGAACCAATCAGTTTTTGCAAAAATGTACAAAACAAAGTAGATGTTTCAAAATTAATTTGAATATTATACTAACTAAATATTATACTAACTGAATATTAGTTCAAATGTGCATTATAGAAAATGTTTATTAAATCATATAAAATTAGGTAAACTGAAATTATATCAATAATTCATTATATCATTTCATCGTTATACTAAAAAAAAAATATATTAAATGAAATTAGGTCATGTGATCGTTAGAACTTTAGTTATTATGTCAAATGGTACGCACCTTTTTAAAATATAGGTCAATAAACATAGAATATAAAAATGACCGTGTCTAGGTCAGATGTGATGTAGTTAGACTATTTGTATAGAAATGTTTCTAACCCTAAGTGTTAAAGGTAGAGAAAAAAAATATCGCCCTGCCCCCGTTGCATGACCACCGTAGACAAAGATTTCTTTGACGGAAGAATCGAAAAATGACAGATAGTGCAAAGAAATCTGTCATTGTCTCGACACAATCTGTCATTTTGTCGATTCTTCCGTCAAAGAAATCCTTGTCTACGGTGGTCATGCTACGGGGGATGGTTGACGTTCTAGACTTTTGTCGACTGAAGAATAGAAACATTTTATTTTCTATGTTTTTATCATCGCCATGGTTACGAGGATAGAAATCTTTCTACAATCTGTCATTATGTCGATTCTTCCGTTTACAAAACCCGTTTTCACGGTAGTCCTGCTACGCGTGCTAGTAATGAATGTATGATAGAAAAAAAGAAAATAAACAAAAAGAATAATAGGTACTAACAGTGATTAACAGCTGTAAATTAACATTGGCAAAAACTAAACAAGAACTATTTTACGCATTCTAGGAAGAGGTAGAAATACAGAAGTTCAAGGAGACGTGTAAACAATCCAATTCATAATGAATTTTAAGAACAAGCCCAAAATGCTTCTCGCTATGAGCATAAAACTCCATTTCCTCCAACACCGTCACCCAGACAGGTTTCTAGAAAATTCAGATGATATGAGCAGAGAGCATAGAGAACGAATGCATCAGAATTTACGCATTATGGAAGAACTTTACTTATATATTTGCAATTAGCATAATAATATCGTAAGTAATCAGCAACAGCAAAAAAAAATACCGGCAACAATTGTACTTTAAGCTAGTGTTAGGTACGCTACAGAAGAATTAAATCTTTTATATTTCCGCAGTCTTGGCTTAGAGAGAGCAGATTCTGCTGAAGCAGCCGTGGATATTATAACAGCACTTCTTGAGCAGTATGGTCAAGGTGGTCCATGCTCAGAGCACGATGATAGCCACTTCTATCACAACTCTTTCTTAATCGCCGACCCCAAAGAAGCTTGGGTTCTAGAGACCAGTGGCAAGATATGGGTTGCTGAAAAAATAACAACTGGTTTCAGAAACATTTCTAATGGTCTCACTATTACCACAAAAATGGATAAAACTACAGAAAACTTAATGGAAAAGACACAGCGTCTGCGCCTTTGGGATGGACAGGTATTAATTAAAATGCGCAACAAGCTTTTTGACCTATCTAAGTTCTAATATTCTTCAATTTTTTAGGGTGAATTCAACTTCATGAGATGTTACTCATCCGGTGGTGATGAAATGAGGCAGCGACAAGGGACGAGGTTATTGAAAGAGTCGACTGCTACATATGCGTTTTACGTACGAGACATGATGAATGTGTTGAGGCACAGGGAGAGCCGTATCTGCAGAGGTTGTGATGACACTTTCCCTACTCAAGGAAGTCAGGTAGCACAATAATCAAATTGTATTTCAATCAGTATTTAAAGTGTATGTTAAGACATTATATTCTTCCAGGTGTCATGTCTCGTAGCTGGAAACGTAAATGTGCACTGGTTCACCGCCACTCCAGACCCAGGCATGTCCTTCTACAAACCGTTTGTCTTTACACCAAATGCCCAAATTCCCGCTGAGATAATTTGCCCAAATGAGGTAAGATATGTCAGCTTACAAACAAACAATCTGTAATTCATTATGAATGTAGTAACTGATAATTACAAATTGCAGTATTTATAAACTTATTGCTTTGTTACAGCCCATGCAGCCAAGAGAACATCAACTATATAAGATGCACGTAGAACGCATCGGAACAGCGGAGGATGCACAAACTACCAGGGGTTGCAGAAGGTTAGAAGCAGAACGCCTTTCACAAATGGAGAAATACTTGGAAACTCCTATTGGGCAAAGTTCGCTTCAGGAACTTGACACCCTAATGAAAGACTGCGTAGCAGCCGAAATTGAGCTGTATTTTGAAGATACTGATGATGAACAGTAACTTGAGCGAATTTTCGTGTCAACTATTAAAACAATCATACTCATAACCAAATGTTTTTTCACCAAAGGTAATATCAAATCATTATGATTAAGATACTTTAGGGTTTAAGGTTTATATCATTAGGTTATTTTTAATTATTTTTTGGTTAATTTTTATTTACAATTTATTAAGCAATGGATTTAAACGCGAGTTATCTACTTAAGGACAGGTAAACCCCTCATATTTTTAATTTAGCTGATGTCTTATTTAAATTCAAAATATAATCATTATTATAGCATAACATTTTGCGAATCTTATATTCGGTTGTCATAATAGTACATACGTATATAAATATTTATAATGCTATATAGCATTACACTAACATTTTATATGCCAAATTGCTAAAAAGAATTAAAATGTACTGATAAAATAACTGCACCATCTAGGAATGTATTTCTCGGCTCAACAATAATATAATTATGGTACGAACCGTTACCTATGAGGATTTATACTATCTATTCTCATTAATATTTTAAATTTTAAGTACCTAAGTACATAAATGAATAGGTACGGTGCAAGGATTAGGATAATGAATTTGTCCTTTGCCTCAAATGTTTGACATTTGGAGTGGATTTATTTTGCTAAAATTATTTAAGTATTTAGATATATATAAAATATTGTTTAAAAAATACAGCAATAGATTAATAAATCTATTGTTTTTAAATAAGAAAACTTTAAATGTAAGCATAATTATAAGTTGACTTTCAAAACGGATAAATTACGGATTTATGTTTGTATTATTATTATTTGATTACTGTGATTCTTGAGCCATATTTATAAATGCAGATTGTATTTTGCTTGATCAAGGTATTTTGTTAAAATTATTAATATTTATTGTTGTATTTTTATATTTGTATTACCTTTATTTTGACTGCACTCAAAATGTTTAGCTGCTATTTGGTGCTAAGTTATAAGCTCAATGAGTTTCTTACATTTTGACAATGGTTTGGAACGGGTTAATTTATTTATGATTAATGCTAGTTTTTTTATGAATTGTTATATTGCTATTTTTTTTTGCAATGAAATGTCTCCTATTTACACTATAATTTAATCATGACATACAGCTAAAAATATTTTGAGCATTTTTTATGATGTTGATGGTATGGTAGGTTAAGACCTTGCAAATTATAACCATCTGGTAGTATTAAGTACGAATATATGTAAGTAACTGTATATATGTCACATTAATTTGCAGTTATTTTCCACTATTACGGCCTTGTTCGTTCTTAGAACAGGCTAGTACATGAGTTCTAGAATTAGAGTCATGACTGAACTATACCTAAGACTACCATTCATATCTTGGCTTCACTAATTTTATTGTAACTATAATCCGCACTCGACGCGTAGCGTGTGTGGTGCTTGTGTTCGTTTCTATTAGTGATTAATTCTCATTAGGACATAAACTGTCGGTTTAAAAACGGCTGAAAGACAAATACTCTGTGAATTATGAATTTGCAGTTGTTAGCTATGAAAAACGTGCTGTCTTATATAAAAAAAAAACTTAGCTGCTGTGATTGGCTGATTGAAGGGTCTTAACGGCGAACGTCACTTTCGCCAAAAATTTGGTCACTTACGCATAATGTCACTTTCACAAAACGTCATTATCGCATAATGTCACTTTCGACATTTTCGTATTTTTCTAAATCAACAGGTTTGGTTGCTGGCTAGGGAGATTATCCAAAAATCCAATGATGCAGTTGTAGTTTTCATCAAAATCGGGCTCGAGACTGAGTACTTTTAGCTTCCAGTTTCAACTAAACAGGGTGAATTTTTCAAGTGAGCGTGGATAGCCAACTCCGGCTATCCACGCTCACTTGAAAAACTCACCTGTTTAGTTATGTAATAAAAATGTGTTTGATAATTTTTGTAAATTCTTAATTAATTACTTATCCGATTCTATAGTGTTAGTATTCTGCGAAAATGACGTTGTGCGAAAGTGACATTATGCGAATGACCAAATTTTTCATGATGGCATTTTGCGAAACTGACGTTCTGCGCCAAGACCGATTGAAGCAACACAAGTCAGTATCTTAGCAAGTTTTGTGTTGATTAGCATTTCAAAAAACCTTTAAGTGTGTAGATCCCTTAACATTTATAAGATAATTATGAGATTCTTATTCACTTCACCGGTATGTAATGTAAGCTTAGTTAATGAGTGAAGCAAATACAATGCAGTGTTAGCAGATTGATGCCGGAAATGTAACCACAGAGAAAACATCATGTGACCATTGTATTGTCAGTTAGTAAATAGCTATTTGCAGTTAATCTTTTTGTCTTGTATAATCATAAATAGTGTCATACACTCCCTAAACACATAGAAATAGCCCGATGTCGTACACTCGATGTTAGTATAATTACTGTCTGTGACATTCACTAGTTAGTATGTATATGTTTATCATTCATTATGATATATCGCGTGACTGCGTCGCAGAGTCCTTATTTATTACTACTATAATAGGTGTAACTGCTGTGTTTAATGGTTCTATATATAACTTAGAACAGCATCACAACAATGCTATATTAATCTATACCGATTCCGATACATAACTGTCAAAACCACGATATTTAAAACTTGATGTTTCAATAAATGCACTTTTATCCACTCATTTATGATGCGTTTCTTTTAAATTTTCTTTATTCACCGCAACCTTCTTAGAGATACAGGAAGATAAACGCAATAAATTAAAATCTTGGTACATTCTAGAGACGAAGTTCCTTTATTTTCATGTACTTACACAACTTAGTCTGAAGTATCACATGAATTCGAATTAAACCGAAGTTAGGAGACTTAAATATATGGGAAGATAAATATTTAAGCTACCTAATTTTAATAGTGTTATATACACTACTTGTACACTGAAACATACCATATTTTAGGATTATTTAATAAATGCCACATTATAATAGTATCTACATAGCAGAACAATTTGTATATTTTTGTCGAAATATTAAAAACAAAAAAACTATAGTTTTTTTTACAAAACAAACAGTAACGTACTACTCAGACAAATGTTCATGAAGTCGCCGATGTAATATTTTGCCTAAATTGATATGCAATTTTCTATTGTTTATAGTCGGTACAACGACGCTAGTAATATTTTTTTCTTTTGTACAAGACCTACACTTCATTATAAGTGTACCCGACTTTACTTCCATAATATCTATTAGAACAGATAAATTCCAATTATTAATTAACGATTAATGAGATCTTATTATTTTATGCCAAGTGGACAGTGCAGCAAACCCGGATATAATCGAAAACATTTAATTATTACTTCGTAACACTGTGTCTATGAGTGGAACAATTTAACTGCACTGCAATGCTACACACTAACAGCTAATGTTTAAGAAATTATAATAATAAGCTTACTCTCCAACAACAATCTTAATCTACATAATACTTAAACTTAACTTATGTCCGTTGCATATACTTTACAGCCACAAGTAACCTGAATGCTGACTTAAATAACTGTTAATCAACTTACTTCACTTTGAATTTATTTCCAAGTTAACTAGAAGCAATATAAATAATGACCCTAAATGTATGTTTTTTTTTTAAATGAAAAACATTTTGCAAATGACATATTGAACTAAGAACTTAAAAAATATTAATAATGGAATAAAAATGCGGACTAAAACGCCCGTGCATTGAAATGCCTTTTCACTTCTTTCTGATTCATTAAACAATAAAACTACATTAAAAACACCTTCAAAAGGATTTATAAGCATTTCCTCATCTTTCTCACGCAAAGCAACAGAAATAGCCGCTTATGTATGATGGCTATGAATAAGACATTATTGGCAAAAAATAAATAGCACGCGTGTATTTTAAATATAATTGAGTGATAATACATAACGTTACTTGTGGCATGCATCATTGACGTAAATACTAACTCAACATAATAATAATAAGTTCCCGACAGAAAAACAATTCCAAAAATCTAACATTTAATTACATGACCACTTATTAATTACAATCAAAATAATAGGAAGACCAATACGGTCTCAATTAAAGATCTCATTCAACATTATCATGATTATTTACAATTAATCAACTTTTACACAGTGCGAATACAAAAATAATATTATAGGTACCTACTTACTCGATATTTTTATAATAATAACAAACAAAAATATTCGAAACGAACCTTTATACATTACAATTGTTTGAAACCTAATCGGACGACGAAACAATCTTGAAATCGCGACAAACTAACAAATACAAAATATCAAAACAAATATTAAAGCATTACTTCTCTTACACACACTACATAACTTATGAGTTATGGGAATCACCCTATATCGTAATAGACTCCTCGTTTTTGTTATTTCATACCCATATACTCCTGGAGAACTAAGATTGTTACTTCTATTATTATTATTACATGCAGGTAAGTATAAGTGCTCTACAATTTATGACACATTTCAGTGTAATTTACATAATTGTTATATTATCTACGACAGTCAATCATATCAACTTAGCAGAGATTTTTGAATAATATTGTGACTGTAAAACTGCTTAAAATTATTGTTAAAACGTATTTTTACAGACTACGTTTATCTAAAGGCTATGTAACTAAAAGAGAACTGAAGGAGATAATGTATGTTAGATAAATCTTATTATGACATAATAGTAGCTATTAAACTAAGACTGATTTTTCTAACATAATTTTGTAATTACGTAATAATTAAAAGGTACTTTATTTTCCAAAATATTTACAATGTTTAATTTTATTCATTAAAAATATAACTACATAATAATGATTCCATATGACGTAATGTACCTAAATGACTCATTTACAAAATGAATTTAATCCCAATAAATAGTTAAAGAATACCATAAGCTCAAAATTAATTCGTAATGCTAATAAAACGTTTTATATTTGGCTTACGCATAATGAAGGAGACTACTTATTTCAGCCTCGTTCAAGTTCCTATGCACCTTAAACAATGGTTGAATTAGTCACAATAAATTACATAATATTACTAATTATTTTTTGTTAATCTACATTGCGTTTATTTTACCAGAATAGACGGCTAATTAAATGGTCTGTGGCCTTTAAAAACTGAGATTATTATAAATGACAGATATGTACTAAAGATCGTGTAAGCCAATGCGCGGTTAGGAACGGACATCTTTTTTAAAATTATTTGTTACTGTGTTAGTAAACAACAGAAGCACTACGCGGCGTGCTAACGATATTTTAGTTGGCAAAATGATAAAAAATAACTAGTGACCAATTAAACAATATAATATATAAAATAAATTGATATGTGCCGTATTATGCAAGTCCTCACTATTCTATATACAATGTGTTTGGCTACCGGTTACCGATACTTTAAGGGCATATTATATACTCATTTCTATCGACAAATACACGTTTATTAATACTCCTAACACCACACCCCGCGCATGGCTGCCTCCTTGTTATTTTTATTAGCTTGATCTAAGGTATGTTCTTGTTCAATGAATCTTTGAATCGAAGAGACCTAGAGACGTGCAATTGATCTTATTGCAAAGGTTAACGCTGAGACCATCGAATTAGTAAATAAAATTTCCTAAATAATATGCAAAAAGCGGCTAAAAAATTAAGAAAATACCTATAACCTCTCGAATTTAATCGCTCGTCGATTGTTTTTTGATCGCTTGATCTAGGGTATGTTCAATGAAATGCTAATATCTTTGAATCCAAGAAACGTGTAAATGATCTTACTGCAAGGGTAAACGCAAAAGTTATTAAATATTAAATAAATTTTCCTGAAAAATCCCACTTGTAAATTGGTGCCTTATCTACCTGCACAAACAAAGAACGGGGTACCTACAACATTAAGGAGTCTTTGCGCTGGGACAGGGCTATGTTCAAATGTCTATAACCCTTGAAATAATTGGTGTTGGGTTAATAATTTGATATCATTTTGTAGGTTGACTAAAATACTTCTAATTAAACGTAAAAAGATATGCAACATTCGAGGTTAAGTTTGCACTAGAGTAGAAAAAGTAAAAAAAAAAAATTGGTTAATGTTGTGTACAATTTCGTATTTTTTTTTTTTTTTTTAGCCGCTTATTGCATATTATTTAGGAAATTTTATTTACTAATTCGATGGTCTCAGCGTTTACCTTTGCAATAAGATCATTTGAACGTCTCTAGCCCCCGTAGCATGGCGTTTATCTATCTCTATTCTTCAAGAATCGACAAAGCTCTTTCTATACAACTCGACAGTCTTCTGCCCGAGCATGCGGCGAGCCGTAGACTCGAGTTTTCACGAAGACAAAGACAGGAATTCTTTCCTTAGCAACGGATAATAGATATATTTATAATAAGATGGACCTGAGATCCAGATGGGATGGATGAAATGGTGGCAGGTCACGGGAGAAATTTGCGACTCCCGCATTCCCCTTAAAATTAAGGGTAAGGGTTATAAAACAGTGGTTAGACCTGCTGCCTTGTATGGATCAGAATGTTGGCCGACAAAAGGGATGAATGAAAGGCATTTGCATGTGGCGGAGATGAGAATGCTAAGGGGGATGTGTGGTGTTACGCGAATGGATAAAATAAGAAATGAGTATATAAGAGGAAGTCTGAAAGTGGCACCGGTGACTGAAAAGTTGTGTGGTAATCGGTTGTCGTGTTATAGGCATGTGATGCGGAGGAATGAGGAAAGTGTCGTTTGAGTATGAATGTGGATGGGTATATGAGTAGAGGAAGACCAAAGAAAAGATGGATGGACTGTCGAAAGAATGATATGGCAAGAAAAGGAGGTGTCTGATGAGATGACGAGTAATAGAGAAGTATGGAAGAAGAAGACATGCTGCACTGACCCCAAATGAATTGGGATAGAGAATGATAATGTTTAATCCACTAATAAGGTTGCCTATTATTTTTACAAGGTAGTTGGAAGGCGGACCCAACCTGAATTGAACTTACTTTAACGAGAACAGGCAGAACCTGTGATATGCTAGGAGACAGATCCTGGCTCAGCTCCCTACACAAATATTGCACCATCTCTTTACTTATCTTATAATTTTCGAGGAACTTGTTTTCAGGAAGATCAAAAGCCCCGGTTAAAGCTCGTACAGCGTTCCCTTTGGCCTTTCTTTCTTTCTTCTCGGCATAAAAACTGAGAAGATGGCGACGGTAGGACCCCGACATGTTTTTAAAACCAAAGTGGCTCACAAACACAAATAAGAGTTATAACAATACGGTAATATTTTCTAGGTCCGATGTTATGTGGACTATTTGACATTGGTTGAGAAGAAACGTTTCTACACCCAAGTGCCAAAAGTAGAGAAGAAATTGTCGCCATGCTCGCCGTTGTCGACTTTTGTTGACAGAAGAATAGAAACTTTTCTTTTCCACATGTCTAACATCGCCATGCTTAGGACGACAGAAATCTTTCTACAATCTGTCATTATGTCGATTCTTCCGCCGTCAAAACCCGTTTCCACGTTGCTCATGCTACGTGGGTAGGTCTCTTCGATTCAAAGATTCATTGAACATAACCTATATCAAGCGAATAAAAAAACAAGGAGGCAGCCATGCGCGGGTTGTGGTGTTAAGAGTATTTATAAACATGTATTTGTCGATAGAAATAAATATATATTATGCCCTTAAATTATTTGTAACCGGTAGCCAAACACACTATACATTTAAGAGAAGGGGCACTGAACTGTAGGAACTCGCAAAATCGCGCCGACTAATACCATAATTATAATTATTATGTTAGTTCATATATGTGTATCAATCTAAATATCTGTCAATCAATGGAAAATATTGATAGGTAAGTATAACAACATGATTTAATTATTATTCCTTATAAAGTGTCGATTGTTTGTCAAATGATATAATTGCTATTTTTCCATCACCGGAAGTACGTCAATAATATAAAATAGGTAAAAATAAATGTCCTTATTGAAAGAAAAAAAAAATCTTATTGAAGCTACTCGTAAGCACGAAGCAAAAGATAAAAAAAACCCTTATTATGTAATTTTAAATACACCTAAGCAAATTTTATAGAAACGGCAAGGAATGTATTTAGAAAATATCACGATTCAAAATAATATTTAAAAATAAATTGAAAGGTATGTAAAACACAATGGATTACATTCGTAAGATAAAACACATGAATTTAACTAAAAATGTGGCTAATTACACATAATCTTTCGTATTACCATCGATCCTTGGTATGATTTACAAACGGCTTAACCGACGTCAAATCGAGGTCATTATTTAATTTATACGCTACTTTTAGGAAGAAACAAGTAGGTATGTACCTAGGATATCGAGATTGGCAGAAAGTGACTATTCAAGATGATATCTTTCATAAAAAATCTGAAATTTAATAGATTTCTTTTTAAATTTGAATAATATTTTGTGAACATTTTGTTTTTAGGAGAAACCCTTAACACAAAGCATTAGGATTATCTTCAAATCGTCGTCGGTCCTAAGGCCATAATCTTTGTAATTCCTAGAAATGACTAATTATTAAGATTCAAGTATTTACATTTATTTGACAGTAATAGAACTGGCCAATGCAGGGTGGATACGTTCAACGGGGCAGTTAGGGGAACTACCTTAACAGTTGCAGCCACACGAAAATGGTCTTAGGAGACCATCCAAGTCAGAAATCACAAAAAAACGTAAACCATCTTCGTGATCATTTGTCTTTTAATAATTTTTTTGTATTTCAGATTCACAAATTCTTTCTTAGGACCTGCAATGATTGGCATCAAAAAATGTTTTGTGTAAAATGGCCATTTTCTTACTAACTGTACATTTTTATGAAAATCTGTGAATGGTGATCAAAAGGAGATGGTCAATGTCATGTCTATGTCATTTAATGGTAAAGTACTTCTACAACAAAAATAAAAAAGTGCATATTGCTCAGCAGTCTTGGACAAAAGTTATAAATAAAGGTTTAAGGAAGTTGTTTTTTTCACTACGGCAAAAGTATTTTTATCTATATTGTAGTGTATATATAGATATATATATATGTATATATATTTGTCCCAGGCATTTAATAAACACAGTACATTGGTTAAAAAACACTGGGACATAATTTTTTTTCAAACTGAGACTATAGAACTATTTGTTTGTAACAATAAGATCACCTGCGAAAAAGTAGGTATGTAATCTCTTTTCTTGAAATGTCTGGCACAAAACAAAACATATTCAAATTATAACAACATTCATTTATGTCATTCAAATTGACATTGACTTGAAGTCATGAATTATGGTTACCAGCGCAATAAAAATCTAAACCCATATTTAAGGTATAAAAATCCTTTTTATTATGAGTTCTATAGTAAGTTAATTATTTTGCAAAATTCTTAACTTTTTTTTTATAATTATTTGTAATACTTTTATTTTTTGTACACTTTTGGGCCACGTTTTGTCCATCTCTTTTCACGAAAAATTATGGAAAGTCTCCTAAGACTATTTTCGTGTAGCTGCAACGGTTAATGCAGATCACCTTACTGCCCGGTTGAACGTATACAGCCTGTATACATGGGCAACTTATTTTCTTTCACTCACATTTTGAAGATTACTTGGAAGATATAATACTCGCTTAGGTAATCATATTAGATAATGTTAGCTTCTTTGAATTCGCTACCAAGTAACTACACGTATTATTCTATAATAAAATACATGCATCATGTACGGTCATGAGTCGTCGCTCCGCTCAATTGTAAATGCAATTATAATTCCATTCTATCGTCAGAGTAATATTTTTGCCCCACTTATATTTCCAGCGCAGTCTTCTAGAATCACAGATTTCTTTATCTCCCGCGTGTCTTTTTAATAGGCAAATATTATCAAAATACTAGAACAAGCACAGTAATTTTTTGCTATTACCTATCAATAATTCTAGAACATGACGAATATAATTATCTAGCACTTACAGTTTGTTTACGAACGACCTCTATCTATTATGTTTACAAGTAACAACGATTATCTAATAAGTAAATGACTACGTGTAAAACGTTTCTTAAGTTTTGGCCGTAATAGCTCCCATACCTACTTGCCAAAACTGAAAAGGGATTGCAAACCACTTTATTTCATGGAGTAATGAAAATAGAGGTTATGTTGGTTTATCTAAGTTTTATCCTCTGTAAAATTGGAAGTAGGTGGGTGAATCATTAAATGGGCTGCGATTCGAAAAAATACTTATTTATGTAAGTTAACATTTGATGCTATTTTCTTTTTACGACTAGTTCACAACGTTCACAAGTTATTTAATTTTGAAGTACAATGGCCGTCATTTGACAAATATGCATCTTCTTGCTAAAATATTGAATTTACTTGTACATAATTAGCTAATAGTAATTAAGAAATACGGTATAAGTCACGGGTTTTTTTACTACTTACGTAGTGCATATGCTATATATTGTAATTTTGTGTTTCATCTTTTAATTTTGTGTGTAATAAAGAATAAGAATAATAATGTAAAGGGTATCTATCGTATGGAGTCCGAAAAGCAAAATATACAAAACGAGTTTTTTAAGGGAGAAAAAGATGTCCTCCAAATCATAATGTGACAACTCTGTTAGGTTGTTTTAGTGATGGTTGCTAGCTTGCAGTAACCGAGTTATTACATTTTCGTTTTAAAAGATGTTTTAATTCAGTATAATATTGAAACGGTCACAAATAATTACACCTACAATCAGAATAAGACTCAATAAATAATATCAGACAACTTAATCAATGGTTGTGATATGAAAATAATAAAGAATAAGATTCCACTGCACACGCACAGCAATTGAAATAATTATATTGGTGAAACATAGGCTTCTTTTGGGTTAGCTCATTCCATCGTCGACCTGATCTCTGTCCTTAGGACTAGATTGAGGTCAACAGGAGGCCCATTTAATATTAAAAATAAAAACAAATACGATTGGAAACTGGACCTTAATGTTTTTCTAGATTTAAACGACCCGTCCAGATAAGGAATCAGTCCCAGTTGTCTCTTTTTGTGAAAAGTCGGACAACTCTCTTTGAATAACGGATTGTCAGCCGCATCCGGCTAAACTAGAAGACAATTCTAATCACGTTAACGTGGATAGTTAAATAATTAATTTATTCCATACATAAATGTAAATAAGGAAACTTATGACGGAAGGCTAATTCTGATAGTGCATAGGTATCTATCACAGTCATAGTACGAAGTGATTATCTAGTGAAATGTTGGTTAAAAATAATAGGATGAATTTTAACATGATGAAGAGCCTTAAGTGTTATAAATGTTATCTAATCAAAATCCGACACACTAATTTAATTTCATAAAGATCAACTTGCGCACTCAAACATAACCCTTCGAAGAAGATTTGACAGATAGATTAGATTTGAACATTGTTCGCTCTTAACAATTTTCAGTTCATTCAGAATTCATTCCATATTTACAAATTTAAACAATACATAATAAACATCAAAATGTTTTTATATGTTTAGGGCGATATCGAGTTTGTCGAACTCGAGAACGGTCTAACACAGTTACGATGTGCATTGGCGGCATTTGCGCAACAGAGTAATGTGCAGAATGGTTTTGTATACACAATGTGAGACATACTCTGCTGTCTCACAAACACAGCTTTAGAGAGCTTTAAAGTTTATCGAATCAACCACATACTCAAAACCACACCTACGGTGCCCCGTCATCACAGTTATAAAGCGATGTGTTAGGGACTGCTCCTGCGCGCAATAATACTAAGGGCAGACTCACCTACAAGTAAACAGACTATAACTGGTTATAAAACTCTTTCAGAAAATAAATTTTAATGTACTTCTGAAGTTTCAATTACCGTCTGAAAAGCGACTGAAACTTCTTGTGACTCTAAGCTCATCTAAACAGTTGTGACAACACCAACTTATGTTACAGATTACTAAATAAAAGTAGCGCTTTGCTGGATCTAGTAAAGAGTGTGATTGAGCAGGTTTAAATATTTCTCAAGTGATTAACTGATAATATACACTGTCATGGCTCTTAATTTAGCTGTAAATATACCAGCAATGACGAAGTAGCTCTTTTTTTTTTTTTATGAAGAGTAGATAAGTTAGCATTTCAATATTAAAAATCATGTGTGGCCTTTAATCTTAGATCTTTAATGCTGTACAATGTTGGTGCAGAAAATTCTTTTACGTAAAAACAATTTCAGAATTCTTAATCGAAATAAAATCTGTTTACTTGTGATATAATCACAACTGCGATTATATTTATGGAGATTTTAAGTCGATTTTATAAAAATACTAACTCGTACGAGTTTAAACGTCGCGAAAATTTTAATTTAATTGAAATACTCATTCGCTGCGAACTCTTCTTACCCTACAAATTTTTAACAGCCTTCGGATCCATTGGGACTTTTGAGAAACTTTTTACCTTTCAATCATACTTTTTACAAATCCAAATTTCTGAAGTTGCACCTTATAACAGGGAATTTAACGTTTCACTTGACTTTATTATGTTCGGTATGTCGTATATACTTTATAAGCAGTTGCAGTCGCATTTTCTATAGTCTATAATGCACAACAAAGGGGTTTTATAGCCAAGTTGTCCTTAAAACTGGTAACCACTCCGATCAATTAAATTTTGTTCGAAAGGTCGGATAGTTTCTCCACCATCTGGTAAGACTGGTAGCCACGATATAAACTAGAAGCGTGAGACCACATCCAGGTGCTACATCCAGCGACGAATAGTTCGCGAACAGCATACAATCAGTGAAGAGTCTTCGAACGTTTCGATCTCTTCAAAGGTTTTGATATTCTCACCCAAGGTAGCATGAAGTCACTGGAAACATACAATATTGTTAGAAATGAGACTAAATAATAAACAAATAAAAAGTGCCTTTAGCTCTCACTACTTGAGGAGCTCGTGGCTAAATAATAACAGCCGCTCGGGTCGATCTTTAGGTTAAGCTGTGCTTGCCTAGGTTGGTCTGTGGATGGGTGAGCACCCATTACATACCGAGTTTCCTCCGTGCCTCGGAAAGCACGTTAAGCCGTTGGTCCCGGCTGTAATTTGTAGATCTTTGACAGTCGTTAGGTAGTCAGTGGCCCAAAAAGTCTGACAACCAGTCTTACCAAGGGGTATCGTATTACCCCTTGGTAAGACTGGTTGTCATGTTAACTGGGTTATGCTGCATCCGGTTAGACAGGAAGCCGACCCCAACATGGTAGGGAAATTATTTTCAGATATACACCTACCACTGCTTGTCTCTGCATCACCCAAAGGTTGACTGGTAGAAAATGCCTATGGCATTAAGTCCGCCTCTGTACTTTTGTGCTTGAAGTGTTAAATAAATAAATAAATAAATAAAAGGCAAGGCAGATATATTTAGCTCTCACGGTTACCGAAACCGTGTAGGTATTATTATAACTAGAAAACGGGATATTTACCATGTTTACATGTGTTTTAGTTTTGTTTGTTTGTTTTTGTTTTTTTTTGTTGTGTTTGATTGTTTTGTTTTTGTTTTGTGATTTGTGTGTTTTGTTTGTTTTTTGTTTGTTATAATAATGTTAGTGACCATGATAGTTTAAAATCTTATACCGTGTAGGTATGTCCAAAAAGACACTATTGGTACTAATATTCATATTCAAAGCATACTAACGTAGGCGGTAGGTCTGGTAGGTCCTCCCCGAACGCCATGACGGGGAGAGTATCGGTAATTTCGATCATGCGCACATCCCGTTGGGGCTGCGGCCAGATCGTGTACACTGAAGGTTGGTAATGAGAGTGGTTGTACCAGGGGTCCCGCTGCCTCATCCGAAGCCGCTCCACATGTCTCTGCTCACGAATCCGTCGCATATGCCATCTGAAAATATTTACAACGTTTCAATTCCTGCCATGGACTTTTTTAGTCTTAGGACCAAAGACAATAAAAATACATTAGGGAAGATTTGAAGTATTTATAAGTAATATGTTCATATTATCCCTTAAATACTTACACATTTATTTCCTTGGTTTTGAAGGCGTTTAACAAACAAAATAATAAATGCAACTTTAATAACATTCGAAACGTAGGAGAACCGGCAGCACCTCGTGCCAGTTGGTGATAAACATCCTTTCGAAAGTTATTAGGACTGCATAGAAATATTCGTATCCACGTAATGCAGATTACGATTATGAATGCCTACTACTTATAAGTTTATGTTACCGGCTTAATCCGATCGAATTAGCTAGTTTGTTTGGGTAAATTAGTCCGTTCAAAGTGCGTTCAAACCGTAAGTTTTTCTTTGGCCCAAACTAGATGTTTAAAGCACATAAGGATGGAAACAGTTGGTAAAGGAAGAATCGATGAGCGCAAAAATCGATTACGGAGCGAGGGTTTCGCTAGGTTTGGTAAGATTACCTACTATTGAGATAACCTTAATCGCAACGAGAGAACGCAGCGCGCATATATGTATACCGTTTAACAGTTATTAATCTAGGTTAGGGAACCCCTAGTCCTTCTATAACCAACAGGGAATATTTAGGGCTCCGATTGCCCTTACTCGCTTCGGACGAACCGATTTGGCTTTAGCCAAACCTATAGTCCGAACGCGCTTTTCTAATAATAGCTTAGCCAAGGAATAATAAAAAATCGGGTGTAACTGGTAACATAATGAAATACCATTTCCGTATCCGCACCCATGTTTATTTAGAGTCTTTTTATGATTGTTTTTATTTAGCTATTTTGTATCTGTCTGTTAATATTAAAGCTTTTGAAAATTATCATCCATACATTTTTTTTTAGGGATTATAAGTATTTATCATTAGTCCCAACTTAGGGAATAAAATAGCGGATGCACGGATAAGGTATTAATGTATCATACGTATTTATAATTACAATAATTATTATTATTGTATATACAGTGTAAACTCTTTATAACGTCACTCGATTTGTGAGTGTATACTCTTTAAAACGTCGAAATTACTTGACTTTGGTTGGTTTACCTTGTTTTCTATCTTACAATAATACACTCTATATAGCCTCACAGTCTATTTAACGACAACTATACGGCATTATAAATCATGAAGCAGTACGTTCAAGTTGCCGAAGTTTTTAAGAACAGGTGTGGACGTCCTTTTGTTTGCTGTTTTGTTGTTTTATTATCTAGCAGGTGTTTACTTCGACTGACCTACCGGAGATTCTAAGAAATTTTGTCTTTTGTTTTTGTATGATGAACTTGCACATGTTTACCTCGGCCACTAGACTTTTGTAAAGTTGTTACAAGTTATCATTATCGCAGCTGCTTACAGACTTTCGAACTGTAAACATGGCGAGTAAACAGTTTAAGCCATGTAAAAGTTTTATTAATACGCTCAATAGAGGCGGGAGAAAACATCAAATACATAAGAAAATACAATTAAAATATTGGAGCAGCAAAAAACATCAAACGAAGATAACAGACTATACGCAATAAGTGTTGTTATTTGTATGAATTTTAATGTTCGTGTGTAAAATGTGTACTATATTAGTAAATAAATATTATTATAGAATAGTAAAATAATATCTTTAATTTCTGTCCATTTAACAACCACTCTCTATAACGCCGAAAAATGCTCTGTCCGTTAAGTGTCGTTATATAGAGTTTACACTGTATACACAATATTATTTTTAGTATATGCAAAACCTGAATGTTTGTTCAGAATAAGTAACTGAACCGATTCGTATAAGTGTCGTTATATAGAGTTTTCACTGTATATACAACATTATTTTTAGTATATGCGAAACCTGAATATAGTTTGTTCAGAATAAGTAACTGAACCGATTCCAATAATTTTTAACCCATGTTATACTTTGTCCCAAACATATTTACAAAAGGCTGCAAGTTGGCCACCGAGTGACACTAAGTACCTTTCGTAATCATTTAGGTACCTACTGCTAAATTATTATTAACAATGAGCTCAAGACGACGCTTGAGGGGCGCGCGGGGCGGCGCCGCGTGGTGACCAGGTTTTTGTGCGACAATCAGGTAAAAGAACAAGCTTATAAATTTGTGATTTTTCAAGATACACTTTTGAAATTTTGTACATAGATTCTTTACGTAAAAATACTAGACACGTGTTTCAGGTTTCGCATATACTAAAACTAATGTTGTATGTGTATTCGGTTAAAAAATATGACTACGGTCTAAACTTTGGTTTCACAAAGCCTTTTGAAGCCTCAGCTTAGTGCATTCCTTGAAATGGGTGATACTAGACCTAATTTACAACAATTTTGACCAAGGATAACTTGGGATTCAAAATAAGTTGTTTTGGGGAAATTGAACTTTTAAAGTTTTTATAAAAAAAAATCCACCTCTCCACCACAAACTGCTGACTGTGAGAAATCGACGCCGTTCAGGACATTTCGAAAAAATTGGTCAAAAAACATCTGCCTCATCTGGAAATTAAGCGACATAAAGGTCATGTTCTGTAATTTTCTCAAAATAAATGGGTTACAATTGCCGTGCAAATTACAGGAACGACTTCCTTGTTTTATTAGCTTTCTAAAATGGTGCCACTTTTAGCAAGTAAATCACCAGAAAAAAGGCTTGTTCCTAACAAGGTAGTATTTTAATAAAACTGAGTAGTACACCTTTTTCGATGCAGGTCTTTCTTTGCCTCTTCTTTTTTTTTTTCGATGCAGATGTTCTTGTTACCACTTTGTGATGTTAGCTGTTTGATTTAAGGTGGAAGCGCCAGGGAGGCCCGCGAAATTCAATTTTTCTTACGTTTTTGCAATTTGCAGGTCAGTGTCACATTGTATGTTGATGAAAAATGAGTCGCGCAAGTAACACGATAAATAAAACCATCTAAGTTAATTTAACCCCATTCAATAACTACATATTTCATGAAAAAGTCATTCCATAGGGTTAAATGAACTTGAGAGGGTTGTATTGATCATTTTAATAATTGTAATTGTGTAACTACATACGTTACTTGCGCGACTCATTTTTCTTTTTAATGACCTGACCTGCAACTTGCAAAAAACGCAAGAATATTTGAATTTCGCGGGCTACCCTGACGCTTCCACCTTAATGCGATGGGCCCTGATCGATCAGACAGGTAAGATCTGTCTCTGTCTGGTGTATTTTAACCTATCCTATCAGACAGTCACAGTTACTTTCTTCTGTTTGAACGTCGTTTAAGTGTGGTCAGGATTCTTACAATCAACAGTTTATGGTGGCGATGTGGAAATGTCCAAAAAACCTTAAAAGTTCGATTTCTCCAAAATGACTCAGTTTGCACCCAAAAAAAAGCCAACCAATACAAAATTGGTTATTCTCTTTTTCAGTTTTCACAAACAATTTGACTGCTTGCCTGAGGAAAACAACAGGTGATAAACCGTTAGAAGATTTGACAAGAAAATAAATCTTCTTTCTGAAACCAGAAGTATAGGAACAACTGCAATCATACAATTAAATATAATATTGATTGTTTAAGTACAACCATACCTTAATTGTCTTCGTTCCTCAGCTTCTAGTTTTTGGTGCCGCTTTTCAAAAACCTTATCATCTAAATTCTCCGTGCCTTCTAAACTATATAAACTAGTGTATGGCTTTTCTCGCCATCTAGGTACCTAAAATTTAAAAAAAATAATTAGCATTTACTACTTTCAAGCTTTTGAATTTATTTGCTTAAAAGTTCGTTGTCTAAAGGTATAAAAAATCTTTTGAAGACAACCTGGCCCTTTTTTTACCTCTACAGTGGAGGCTTTACAGTCTCCCTGATCAACATCTTCCATTTTAACGTCGGGATCCAGGCCGAGGTACCACGATAGATCTGGGTCTCCTACCAGGGTGTGATACGGTTGTTTCGTCGTCATTCCTGGTAGAGGGGATTTTTTGCCGCGGCTCGCAGCTGAAAATGAAATAAACAGTTCAGATAAGTTATGGTATCAGGCATTGCTATGCGGAAATCCACGATATAAAATGTTATGCAAAATATTTAGTTTGAATTCCGCAAATCCAGAGTAGTTGGATGAGAGTACCGAAGAATCGAGCTGAGTGGCATGTTAACGTTAATTCTAAATCCTCCCCCTAGATGATGTCGTTACCCTTCTGGTGATAATCCGTTGTGTGGAGGCGACGGCCCTCGCCGCTGCTGGTCGTACCTTCATCTAGGACCAACTTGCTGGCCAAAACCCCTCTGACTCGAGCAATTCGCACCATCAATTACATTCAGGTCGAAATTGATATATTTACATGTCACTATGGTGAATTTGCAAAAGTACTATTGTTTACAGTGTTATAAACAATGATCTTGAGAAGTTTTTGGTTTGGTTGGTTTGGTAGTTTAAGGCATTTAAATAAATAAAT
The DNA here is from genome assembly GCA_963576755.1 of Noctua janthina. Classification (NCBI taxonomy): domain Eukaryota; kingdom Metazoa; phylum Arthropoda; class Insecta; order Lepidoptera; family Noctuidae; genus Noctua; species Noctua janthina. The sequence continues at coordinate 11,231,275 of OY755050.1, read as the reverse complement.
AAAATAAGCAGATAGATGAATATTTGTAATTGTGGTTTTTTTTGTTGGGAGGGCCGGGAGGTCTTTGCTGCATCCTGCATCTAACCAAGTCTGGATCTTTTTGCGGGATTAAAACGAAATATTTTGCATAACACTTAATCAACATGATTTGTCCAAATATGCCAGCAATAGATTAGTAAAAAGAAATCTAAATATGGGTAAGGAACAAAATTGCAAGGGCACCAAAGTAAGTTACGCACAGCATGTTAGTGCTGGGTTTTAATCGCAGCATTGCTTCGGTATGCACAAAATGCTATTACTACTTGAATACTACAATATCAATTACACGTAAAGTAACACACTTTGAAGCCCCCGAATTCAACGATTTGTAGCAAATTCCAAGTAACCGCGGTGACTTGGTGCGCGGTCAACCGCACGTCCGTGGTACACTCGGATACGGAAACTTACTGCTACGACAGAAAGGCGCAGCCACTTTCTTTTTGTTACCATGAACTTGCGGTTGTCTGTACCAAATTCTCGCACAGCCGCAGCCATCACTTAGATGGCTGGTTTTGCGCTTAGACCTTTGGGAGCTGAAAGGTGCTAGCATAGATATCATTATTCTATTACATTACCTTTTCCCCTGCCTATCTTTGGCTTGGGCCCGACTGTTTTTGATAAATTTTGCTTGGCGTTTTTGCCAAGCCCTGCACTTGACAGAGCTCGTTTTCTTCCACGTTTGCTCCCCATGCCACGTCTATTTTCCGGGGTATCCTCCTGAAAAATTGCAATTATATAACAATTTATTTATAATCTATCCCTGAAATAAATGGTTCAATTGAGACGCAATACTTACACCGGGCGCAACCAAGCTTATAGTACGTGCTCCTCTTTTTGTAGTCCTGTCATTTTCAATCTTCTCGACTGCGCTGTAATCTAGCGAATCTATATTTTCTAATGCAGTTACTGCGGCGGCCGCAGCTGCATCTGATTCAATTAGTTGTCGGAAATCCGTAACATCTAATGCTGGCAAAGTTGTCAAATTCGAGTTTTCGCCATACGAAAAATCGCATAAGCTTGTCTCACTCCCCGCCGGAAGCATCGACGAGTAACTGAAGGGCCAATCCAAGTCAGGCTCTCTCTTTATGCGGTCCAGTTCTGGTTGGTGCATAAATAGGTTCGTTGGCGACGGCGGCGTCGGGGACTCTGTTTTAATTTCGGTAATCGTATGAGCGACCGGACCAAGAGGCGGGATTGCGAGCGCCGTCTGTAAGCTCCCGAGCGTGGCCGTGTGTGAGGCCATCGACGGGAAAGAAGACGCAAACGTAGCCGCATATGGGCTCGTGAGTGGTGTAGTAGTAAGCGGGGTTTTATGCGCTATCTTTTTCGTTGCCGCATTTGATTTTCGTGACCCAGACTGTGGAGATTTTGTTGCCTTATGCGAACCCTTGTGCGAGGCCGATGCGGAGCGCGCAGTCGTGTTCCTAGTGGTATGCGTATATGTCGACATATGCGTACACGCATTTGTAGACGTGAGCGTCGACGTATGCTTAGGAGTGCGCGTCGATGTATGCTTTGGAGTTAGCGTAGCAGCCAGCTTCGAAGTAAGCGCAGACGGCTTAGGAACATGCGTGTATGTAGATATATGCGTACACGTGTCTGTAGCCGTGTTCGACGTGTGCGTTAATGTATGCGTAGTTGTTTGCGTTGCCGAATAGGGTATTATATTAGGCAAATTATACCTTTTCTCTAACTTTATTTTATTTGGCATTTTAGTACCTGCCTCAGTCGCGGGCAAATCGTATATACGCCTAGAGGGCAATGTACTCTCCCCCATGTCCGAACATATTTTCATTCTACCGTGATTTGTTTTTTGAAGCATAAGTTTGGGAATAGGCGACTGCTCCCTCATGTCAGCTTCCCCTAGTTGATAAGGGTCTTCGCCAGTAGGGGTGGTATCTATGAGCTGTAATCGATCTGACAGTGATCCAGTGTAATGAGGTGTTTTCTTTGGAATAGTCGAGGTCTTAGATTTTCCATAGGTGTTGATCATTTTAGATTTTTTATTTACACTGAATGTGCGCTCGAACGCTTTGTCATCCTCGAACATATTAGCTGCAAAACACAAAATAAAGTTAAAGTATATAGTAGATAAATTTGTTAAACTTAGGTTAGAGTTTTTATTACTATTTCAACATATTCGTGCTAATAAGGGCTTACCATTATCTGGAGGTTCAGTCTTGACAGCTGGAATTTTAGGCAGTCGACTTAAACTGCCTAATGATCCAGAAGTTCTTCTACGACTCCTCTGTATTTTTTGGATGATAGTGTTCCCGCTATAAGTAATAAAAATTTAAAAAAATGTTATTAGTTTATAGAACAATACTTAGCCAATATTAACTTCTCATATACTGAACAACCTGTTTGAAGTGACCGTGTACAAGGGCTCGCTCCGCGGCTCAGTCTTGATATCTTTTTTCAAGTAAGAACGCTTGTTTTCAATCATTGTGTTGAAGTTATCACACTGCAAGCTGCTATTTTCCAAAATTGAAGGGACGCCTATGTCTCCAGGCAGATAGGTCGTTACTTCTGAAACAAAACAGCGTCTGTTAACCAAGGACCCAATTTGTCTTTACCGGACAAGGATACATTAGCCCTTTAGTCTTGAAGCTTTACCACGTAGGTCTTCTATGCGTATGCACAGTAGTAGGTACTCACTGTACCGACCTACCTACTTACACGTTGTCCTTGCCTTACTGTACCCACAAAACGTGGCCTCAAAAACGAATATTCTCTATTTAGATTGCATTATAAAAGAAAACAACTTTTCTTTTTCCTCACATTTTGGTGCCACGTGAAATCCTTTTAAGATCAACATACAGAAACTGCGTCATTCATTTCTTTTTCCTTTATTTATGGTCTATAAATAAGTATTAAGAGGGAAAATATTCTGAAATTGATTTACAAATTTTAACATCAACGTTTGAATCCTTACAATGTAAATAAGAAAGTAATTCCGTCTGCCCGTGTGTTAGCGTTTCACGCCGAAAGGGTTTTACGGATTTGGATAAAATTTGGCATATGGATAGTATAGGTTAACAAATAAAAGGAAATTGTTCATAATAACATAAAAGAAACCCCTTTTCCTTACATTATTATATTCTATCAACAATACTCAACTAATAATACGCAGAATCCACTTGTTAAAAGCCTATAATAGTGTAGCATGTTTACTAATATGTCCCTCTTATGTCTAATCTTATGAAAAAAAGATATGTATTTTACCACGGCGCCGCCAGAGGCACAAACTTACAGAAAACAACCTGCCGAATGTTAGCTACGCCATAGTTTGCAAGTTGAGTTAACGTCACGATCGATCGCAAATACATCAATATTGCATAGGTTTATATCCAAACAATCGATCACCTGCGCCTTTAACGTCATGATGTCGCCTTGACTTCTACCTAAGTGCCTGTCCATGATAGTAAGGTACTATCAGGTAGGTAAGCTACCCTAACTAACAAAAAATTTCTTGATATTTACAACTACTTAAAAGATAACTGCTTACACTTTGAGAATTTCAGATTGATTTGAATAAGAGTTGAAGTTTAGTTTTTGAGATATTCATCAAACTGCAGACTATTATAAAAACAAACTTAGATTTGCTGTTGAATGTAATACAATACAACATATGAATGAGCCTTCAAATTTTTTATTTTTATTTTGTTTGATGGAACCCTGAGTGCGTGAGAGTACGACTCGCACTTAGCCGGTTTTTAGTTTAAAACACGGTCTCTTTTATGGTTCACAAACAAGAATTTGTGTGGTATACTACAACTAAAAAACTCGACTACTGAAAAACCCGCTCTAATTAAATTCGGGGTTTACAAGGTAAAATCGAATCCTCCTATTGTTGAGTTCGGTAAAAATGTAGCCTATGTTACCCGGGCCATAATAACGAATCGATTGACACCTTATTCATGAAAATCGGATGAATATTTTACGCGGTGTAACGAGAAACAGGCTGCTAAAATCATAACTCTTCCTTTTGGCTTCTCCGTAGTCGGGTAACAAAAAAAAAACGTCTTGACGCTGTTAGTCACAGCTACTGACAACACTGTTGGTGTCCTATTTGTATCCGCAGCTTGACTGCGGCAACAGGCGGTAATGTCAACATCTACGGAAACGTTTTCATAGAAATACTATGAAACCAGCCTTTTGCTGTTGGTTGCCTTAACTGTTGGGCGACACTACGCTACAGTATGCGGTCGGCCGCTGCTTTAATAATGATGTCTTGTTTTATATTTTAAAAGATATTATTTTCGTTATTAGAACAAGGTCAACTTGGAGCCGGTGCATTTATGTAATTGAAAGGACTTGGAGAAAAAATTTTTCATCCTTATATTTGTCTATACATTGTCGACAGAATAACTTTATTAATATGATCCGATATAGCACTCTCGTTATCCCCAGATGGAAGGTATCCAAGAGTTTCTCATAGAACACAGAAGGCTAACACAAACCGATTAAAATTAAACCAAAAAATAAGCATCTGTTACCTGTTTCTAAAGGTCTGTTCAAATCAAAGGGATCTGGCGTCAAAGGTTTCGTTTTGGCAATATCATTATTGAAAAGAAACGGATTTGTTCGACTGTCTGGCACCAAAAAATCTGTTAGACTATTAAACACCATCTGAAAAAGAAATAAGAAACAATATTAAATAAGAGAATGCAATATTCATTGTCATTTGGTGAGTTTGGATGTTTTTACTCAACCATCCAGTAATGGCTCCATGAATTGATAAAACTTGGTTCACAGATGGCCTGTGTTAAGCAAAAGTTACTTTTTATTCAGGTATCTACATAGTAGAGGTAGCTCTAAGAGATTCGAGAGAAACCAAAAGCAACTGATTCAAACATTTTTTTTTAATTAGCCTATTCTGTCCCACTGCTGGGCAAAGACCTCTCCCATTTCTTTCCAACATTGCTGGTGTTTTGCCTTCTTTGGCCAATCAGTCAGAAACAAGTACAAATCGCCACACCAGTGTTTCTCGGGTTTGCCTTGTAGGCAACAACCGACTTCAGGCACCCACTGTGTGACGATTCTGGCCCAACTGTCCTGATCCATCCTGGAAATATGATCTGCCCATTCCCATTTTAACCTAGCAGACTCATCGCCAACATCAGACACAGACAGGCATCGGCCTGTCTTAGAGAGCTTTGTGGTTTTGCATATTCGATTAGTAATTCAATCATATAAAAATATAATTAATTTATAAAAATGTGTAAATTACCTGACTATCACTAGTAATGGGTTCATTTTTGATAATTGGTGGAGGACTTGGAGGTGGCAAATTTAAGACGGGTGCAGGATTTATGTTATGCCTCTGACTCACAGTTATCCGTCTGTCCATTCGTGTCACCTTAGATTTAAGCTGCAAATATTAATGTACAATGCATAAATAAAAAATTAACATTGAAATTCAATAAAATGCAACAAGTTTTATACAATCTCATAAAATTATATATTGTTACAAACATTGTACTAGTACATTAATCATAAAATGGAAACAAAGAAACACAGCTAAAAAAAATGCAAGCACATGCATAACAATCGCTTAGGAATAGAAAAGAAATATAAAGTAGACAATAAAAACAATATGTTTAATATTAATTGGTAAAATATTCATTTATTATTTTAAAATGGCATTACAAAATACTTTCAGCCAGCCAGCAAGACTATTTTTTTATTTTATGCTTTATTTTAAAGCAAATGTCGAGCAATGCATTAATTATATGCGAGCTGTCATTGCAAATGCAGTGCCGGAAGGTAAATAATATTCGCACATAAATAATATGTACATTTGTTTGCGTTTTTGCTAGCTTTTTAAATATTAATTATTATATATTCTTCTCAATCTAAAGGTCTCCAGACATAGTTTTATGTTATTTACTTTAACTAAAGAATGAAGAATTTTTTTGGACTACCTAATTTAATTTTCAAAAAAACATTGTTAGTACCAATCAATTTCTTGTCTAGTTTCGCTGGAAATCTTGTTTTATGGGTATACTTTTTCGCTGTAGGTATAGGAGACAAACTCGCAATGGCTTTTAAGTTGTTAGGAAATGTATATCACTGATCTGAATAGTATGGTAACCTAAAATTAAAGTGATTGAATGAATTTTACTTAATGTCTTAGTACTTACAGCCTTTTGTTCAATTTTCACTATGGTTATCTATTTTGTTTATTATAACATCTTTTTAAGAGTAAAAACAAGGGTTATTCTTAATTATAATGTTTTTCTGTTAAGTTTAATGAAACTGATAACATTGTTTGTATTGTCTGTGGCAGCTAACAAAATTGATTTTTTTTTTTATACGAAAGTAAGGATATATTTTATTATTATGTTATGGTATTCACTTATTTACATAAATAAACAAAAAAAAACATGCAGTTTTAGATCAAAATTCCATTTTACCACATAACATTTTTTTACAAAATTTCTGAATTGCGCTCTAGTTTCCTATCTATTTAAAAAACATTTTATGGCAAAAAGATACTCACAGAGTCATTTTCTATTTTTAGTGCTGTGTTTTGTTTATCCTTCTTCGATATAATTTCATTTTGTTGTTGAATCAGATCTAAATGATAAACAAGCAAATGTTTCAATCTTCTGTTTTGAACTTCAGCAGCTGTTAGTCTCTCTGAGAGTTTGTGTACTTCAAATGTTGGTTCCCCAGAGGCCTCTGTCTCCTTGTCATCAGGGAGCGCAGAAATTTCTACTTCCTTGTCAAGAGGTACCTCTTGCCGCTCAGAGTCTTCCGAGTGGCACGCGTATATATGGTCAAATGGGAAGCTAAGCGCTAGCGACTCCTTAGTATCTAATTGATTTAACGTAGATAGATCCCCAGAGAGATTGACCAGATTTGATTCATTTATACGATTGTTCATTTTTATAGGAGGCCAATCGTAAGTCACTTACGACGAGCCTGCCGGCTGTCAAAAACTAGCTAACAGACACTATACTTTTGTTCGTTTCATTACAACTGAATTTATCATTTGTTTTATTACACACACCATCACTTATAAAAATTATTTTATTAAGCACTTTACATTTTACAAAACATAAATTACGTATTTTACCATTCTAATAAACTGACATTTCTTTCACGCACATGCAGAATGATAAAACGCGCATTATATCCAGCTCGGACTTCCAACCTGGTATGCTCGGTGTCGAATATGTTTGGAACAAAATCATTTGTAAATATTTTATTTAATAAGATTTAGTAATCTGATCTAATCACGAATGTATGACAAAGTTTTCGAGTAAATTGATTAAAAATTGAAAAAAATCATCAACTAAGCGTCAAGGCGTCAACCGTAGACATATTTTTTTTTTCTTTTGATCCTAGTGTTGCCTTTTCAATTGACATTTCTGAAGGAACACGTTGTCTTTGTCTAAGGCTTTGGACTCAGCACAAAAGTTCTTAGGCTTTAGAAAACATTATCACACTATTCAAACAGGTGCTAGACTTTCGCATCTTTTGTTGGATATAATTGTCTACATGTCATTTACATGATATAATGTTGTATTATTCTATTGCATGTAGTGCACTGTGCAATGAATTCAATAGAAAAATACTTTAAATGCATTATTATTATTAAAATGGCAACACTTATCTTAAAAATAAATTGTCTTGTCACACAGTTTCAAAATTGTCAAAGAAGGGAATAACAGTAGCTTTTAGCAAGAAAAGGACAGCAATTCGTTTGAACCGTTGCCCGCGAAATTCAAATTTTGTTATGTTTTTTGCAATTTGCAGGTCAGCGTCAGGTTTTTATGTTGAAGGTTGATTATTTTACAAACGCAACTAATAAAAAAATCATCAATACAAAGTTAATTTAACCCGAATGACTTTTTTATGAAACAGTTATTGGATGGGTTTAAATGAATTTAGAAGGTTGTAGTTATTAATGATTGTAATGATTAGAATTCTGTAACTACATAACGTGTTACTGCGCGAATCATATTTTAATCAACATACTACCTGACATTAACCTGCAAATTGCAACAAACGGGTTGGAGTGTGTAAAAAAAAACTAAGGCCTATAATTCGTAAACGGCGCGTCGTAGGGCCATGCTTCTTAGAAGTAAATGGTTTCTATGGTCTAGGTCAACCCAATACTGCAATAAAATTTGGAAATTTCCGAAAAAAAACTTTTGTTTTTAATTCCCATTTTTTTAAGTCCCTAAAATTTTTTTTTCAATCGAATATATATTTTTTTTTGTTTTCTTTGCTGCTCATAGTGCGTATAGACCAACTCCTACAAATCCGCCGCTAAGACGACCCACTGACCAAAAAATGTAAGAAAAATTTAATTTCGCGGGCTACCCTGGCGCATCAACGACTTAAAGCTAAGACAATCAAGGACCCTGTTAGGTTAACAAAAGATTGACAGATAGAAGTTCCCTTCAAGATTGTCACTGGAGAGATGTACCTAGTTAGTTCTTTTTGTACGCTCAGCAGAGGATGCGGCGTTCGCCAGCACATAAAGGGTGTAACAAGACATTTAACGAAGCCGAAAGGAACTTGTTCTAACCGTCATTGCGATATTTTTTTTGTTCTAGAACATATTTAGGAACTTTCTTAGTTACGGAGATATTGAGGGTCAAAGTTCCAACTTTTTAAAAGATTTTTTTAAATTACAAGTTTATAATGTAAGTTTTTTACCTTAAACACCTTCCCGACCCATACTATTCAATCCATCCATCAGCACAATGTTTTGAGTGCGTTACACGGAGTCCTACCGTAAAACGTGATTTTTCACTCCAAAAAAAGTCTTTCTCCAGTAATAATTTTTGCGTAAAGTTACTTATTTTGATGTACATATTGCTTGGTTGACGGCTTCGTGAAGGGTCCGTTTACACCCTGTATAAGATAAGAAAAGCATAGGCCGGTACGTACATGAAAATTATCTCATACACTACTACCGGCCGGGCCCAGGATCCGTAAAGCCGCGCCGGCTACGCGGTAGTAGGTACCTATATTTTGTATGAAAAGAGCGTTATAAGTTTTGAGTCTGAAACGTAAGCCATTATGTAGGTAAAACCGGAACATCATGTAAGTATTGCAGATTAGAAGTAGGAAAAAATAGATCATCTGAGACCATCAGTAACATATTTTATGCAAGTTATCTAGTACCTACGTAACTAGGGGTTAGGGGAAACGTGTACAAGATGATCCCCATAAAGGAGAATGCTCGTAGTTTCAACGTTATTCAATTTAATGTAGATACCTACTTAGATAAGTTTTTAACGATGACAAATTTATTTGTCCACCTTTAGGCATACTTGAAATATTTAATTTATTGATCTTTCATATTAATATTTCAGTACTTTAGTAGGGTTCTACTGAATGATCATCTTGAACATCCCGGTCTCCAAAATGATCCCAAGGATATTGGCGAGATGAACCCCATTATGAAAAAAATACTAGATTTTTAGTAGACATAAATGTAAATAACAATTTGTTCGAGTTAACAATGTTAGATACCAAGTAAGATACCAACAAATTAGAAGCTACTGAACTTTGTGACCAAAATACATACAGGGTGGCGCCGACAATACGACAATAAATTAAACTTCGTAGATTACATGACGTTCCCAGTCAGTATACAAAAATTAGAACAAAAGCCACCTAGGCTTAGTTTTTTTCCTACAAAAATTTACGCATCGCTCACACCACCATTACGAATTGACTGAGGCGCCTGTTGGGACGTAGTTTCGCTGTAATTGAAAAGGATCATCTTACCTCAAAGGATCATCTCGTATACGTTTCCCCTACGTAGTATATCTTTTGGGATTTACCAACCCGTTAAAATTTGTTTTGAAATTAGTGATGAAATGATTAAAATATCTAGTCTTACTTCTATATATTTATTTTGTTAAAAGAAAGACGAGAATTTTATTAAATAGTTAGTTAATTTGTTCCAGAGCCGAAAAAAGAAACAAACGGAAATCAATCCAGATGTTACTGAAACTATTTTTTACCTCCGGTAACTGTGATGTTTGGATAATTATGTTTCTTTATACTTTAACTAGGAAAAATAATGACAAAAAAAATCTTCTCTGGAAAAGCCGGAAAAAGGTGACCTTTTAAAAGGCCTGTCGTAATATAGGGTCTTATCGTCTAGTAATGAAACAAAGTAGGTACCTATTATAGAATCAATTTAATAAATTTAGATACCTAGTAATGAACACAAAATTACATTATAACAATAGAAATCTACACACGCATGCAAATACGTTCGTTACTGAGTTTGACTGTGATATAAGCAGTAAGCAGTTCTTGAGGTGTAAATGAATTTTACACTTTTGACAAATAAAAAAGCTATTTACTTTGCAAAGTTTGCATCTTAGTTAAGGCGCACTAAATTGAACCAAGTGATCAACCACGTCATATCGAGCTGATTCTCGATGAGACCTAGGTGTAGGACAAAGTCCTCTCTGATCGCTCTTTATGTAGGCTTCGAGCAAACCCTTTACCAATCATCTGCGAAAAGTAAGGTGATCATAATCTCCGCCGTCGAAATTTTTATTCAGTTCATCAAAAAGAGGTCTCAATTTGGCAAATTTATCAGAGGAGTCACTTAGCATTGTATTATCACAACATTGAATATGAGTCATAATAAAAGCAAAGCGGTTTCTACCCATAACTTTATGTATGCACAATACTAAAATCATTGTCTGAAGATGTTTCCCAATATATGAATCTACGAGGTACAACGATGTACTATGCCTAAGAAGCATTCAATTTCAGTAGCGGTTACATTGCACTCATTATTCTTCTGTCACATATTTTTTGTAACGTACCAGTAAATCAATAGTACTGTCGTTGATCATGCCATTGAAATAGTATAAAGATGGCTGTAAGTTTTTTGGACAGTGTTCATTAATCCATTGCGTGTAGTTATTTGGAGTTTAACGATTTCTTGATCTAAAAATTTGGCTTCGTGGTACGGTTCGCTGAACAGACCCAGAAATAGTCGACGCGCCAGGAGTAGAAGAAACAGATGTAGAAGGCATCAAGGCACCGAAACTTCGCTTTCTTCACCGATCGTGTCAGTTGTGCTTCTTGTCTTACGCAAGGTCGTCAAAGGCACATCATCTTCCTTGTCAGAACTCTGAGCAAACATCACCTCAGCAGGAGGTCTTAGTTGAGAGCCTACAAGAAAATAACATACATATTGTTATAATATAAAGCAGATAACATAGGTATGCCAATGCACCCGTCGGCATTGAAAAAAAATGTCATAATTACTTTACCTGAAAGATTTTGTAATGTTACGAACTCTTCATCTCAGAGCCTTCTTCAGTAACATCCGCGTTGGTATTCTCAGGTGGGAAAATCGTTATTTGGTTCGGCAACAAAGTGTTTTCGTCAGCTCGCCCTAACTCGGATCGATGAGATTGAGCGCTTTTACTAATGGCGTGCAAAAATAGAAATAATCATATGATAAACCATCATAGGTTATATTACGACATTAAAAAAGTCAAAAATACCGCTGATAAATATATACCGCTAAACTAAAAAACATTTGTTGCAAATCTAGTAGTACATTGGGTGTTAAATTGTTACATTGTAGCACCATTTTAACGAGCAAATGTTCAAGTGCTATCCATCTATTTCTTTAATAAATTAAGAAATAGGTGTTAGTCGATCGAATTTGATGGCTCAACAATAAGTTTTTGTGTCCGTTCATACAGATAGGACCAACTGTGTTGATTTATTTTCAATGGGATAATTACTTTTATTAGGAAATGAGCCCGCAGAGCATTCTACCTTGTATATTAAGGTAAGGATCTCTTTTACTTTACATACAGTAAAAGCCCCTTATTAACGATTTCGATATTTGCTGTTACTGTATTAAGGGATGAAAAAAAAGATCATTTTCTGTATTTGCGGCCGGAAACTTTATCCTCGGATTCAAAACAAAGGACGTAAGCGTCCTTAGTTTTGTATACAGGATGGGCAAAAAATCGGTGATCAAACGAAACAGACTGCTGGTCGCAATAATTTTGATTGAACAACAAGTGTCTCTCCTGTTTTGTTCAGAAAAACGAATAAAATCTTTAAACTAATGAATTCCAAGAGATTTGAAATATACCTATCTCAAATCGTAGCTCTCAATAAGCTCTCCAATTCATACTATTGCAACAAGTACTAAAGTCACCGGAGACCGGAACTATGGCTAAATGAAAGCGTCGTAATCTCCTATATTTTGTCGAAGATTTGACTACAACAGTCACTTTTTTTTTAAAGTAACGTTAAAAAAAAATATGCATTTGTGCAAAGCATATAGTAAACAATCCGATCCAGACCGCGACGTCATAGAATCGACTAAGAACTGTAAAGGCTGTGTTACGGGACCCCCTTGCTAAATTAGATTTATTATGACAAGGACAAATTATTGGCAAAATACAGAAAAAGCCAACAAATTTTAAGTGTAGGTACTGGTTGTTTTAAAATGAAGTGAAGTCCTAATTGTAAACTACGATTTGAGATATATTTCAATTCTGTTGGTGTTACGCCCAGAGTTCATAGAAAAATGCCCATGGTCCTTTCCACTACTTATCTACGGTTACCTTATTAGCGGCATAATTATAGAACGAAGGAAATAAGGAGCTTTTACAGTATAAGCATTATTATTTATTTATTCTGAAGCCAGGCTGCCAGGGTGCACAATACACACATTCCCGGCGCCCATGGGTGCGAATGAATATTATACTTAATTATAAATATTGATGGTTAATTGTAGATAAAGGAAAAGCAGTAAATAGAATTTACATAACATAACATCACCCCTGTAGAAATTGTCAATTCAATCATTCACAATCATTAATAAATCGTCAAGTCAATAAAAAATAAATAGTAATTGTCAACATTTGAATGTGTGATTAGATCAATGAACAAATGTAGAAATTGTCAACTTCCAATCATTACTAGTGATTAGATCAATTAGCAAACCAGGTCGAAAACCATAAAATATTGAGGATATCCTCATAAATAGCTAATAACTAGTTTGGCAGCTAAGCAATCTAGATATTTATACTATGTACCTACTTATTATCTACAAAACATTCCATCTAGGGATTTCTAAGGCAAGCAGAGAATTAGCTACAAATTCTCCGAGATATATTATATCAATGTAAGTAGGGTGTCTACCTAAATCTGGACTTCTGATACCACACCAGTGAAATCCTAAAAAAGTAGCAATGTAATAAGGTTAAAAAAATAATGCAATCCAGACGAAGATCCAAAACATTCAATCGGATTATAATTTAAACAGATTAGAATTGCTTTACTGACTGAAGTTATTTTTTTTTATATGGTGTATGTTATTATATCGAGGTGGGGGCCTATTATGCCCTATCCCCTTCCTATTTTTTTCAATTTATTCCGCCACACAACAGGACATTGCTTTGTCACTGTAGATACCCTCTCTGTAGCTTTGTTTGCGAAATGGCCTTGTTGAGATCTTCAGTACCTAGTAGGTACCAAGTGGCCCGTGAGCGACTAACAAGTGAGACAAAGTTTCTCTTTGGTCAATTATGTAACGAACACTTCGTTACGCATAGACCCGCTTTCTACCAATTCGAATTGATTTTGATAAACCATTTCGTTGTATGCAGAAAGCTCTGCATCTTTTATTAGACTTGCAATGAAAGGGATAATAAAATGATTGTGTTGTTGGTCCTTGAACATGTAAAATCCTTTTGAAAGGCAGGTGAAGTAAATACTAAAAGGTAAAGTTGCATAACACATAAGTATACTATTCGGACTCGGCAAATTAGGACAACCAATGCCGGTTTCAGAATTGAAGCGGAGACACTATTGTATTTTTGATCAATGTACGAGCAAAATCCTAGTGCAATGCAAATGATGCTAAGGAACACTAGGGAGGAAGGAGCACTACTATATAAAGGGTTAAAATTATTATAATTTTGTGAGATCTGCGTTAAATAGGTAGGTCGATTATAACACACAAAACACGTGTCCGTCGACATTGATTTGTCCCGTGTGAATATGTCGCTGCGACACTAGCTATAGCAAATAATTGTGCTACATTTTATGTAGATTGGTAGTGTTGAAGGGTCAAGGGAAGTTTTGAAACCTGTCGATGCAAGTTTCACTGTTTTTTTCATGAAACTCAAGATCTCTGCCTAATCTAACTTCTATTACATATTATATTCAACTTATATAATCTTAGTACCCATCATGAATATTACCTAGAGAGCTAGAAAAAACACAGACGGAAAAATATACCTAGCAAAAGAACTACTACCATAAATCATACTTAATATTCGCGGCACAACAATAAGTTATTTTTTTAAATCTTCCTGTCGAAAGCCCCGAAAATGCTAACCCTAAACCTACCGCAATGTACGAGTGGAGTTCGATTTTCGTATTGTTCCCATTCAAGTTCAAGGTCTGAAGGGTTACTGCCGCAGTGCACCCCTCTTCTAATTTGAATAAAGAGCATTATACTCCAGTTGGCTGAACGGAGGGTTATGAGCTTGTTTTGCAAAAAGCACGTGTGCCAAAATATGTTGCGTATGTCGTTAGGTAAATTATAAGGAAAATTGTAGATTAAAAAGAAACCTTTTATTAATATGAAAGGCAACGTTCCTTTGTCAATCAGTTTGTCATGCGATTTAGAATGTAACTGAAATACATATGTTTTCTCAACATCATGAAATCGAAAGACTCACAATTATTTATTTATTTATCATCTCACTGAATAGTAATACGAAATACATACATGGAGCAAACAATCGAATCATGAGCATTTCAATTCCTATAGCGTAGCCACAATTAAACGGTTGGATAAGTTTACATGCAAAATCACACGGCACAGCAAAATCTAACAAGATCATGGATTAAAAAGTATTAATGTGAAAGGGAAATGAAACAATTTTCCAAATGCACTCCACCCCTCCGCCCCACGCAGCTATCTATGTAGGTTTGGCACGCTTCCAACCCACCCTCATAAACATTGTTTGTCAAAGTCAAAACATCTTGTTTACACCTAGAATTAAGTATCTATGGAAGCTTCGACAGAAGATAGGGTGAAGCAGTAAAAGCTAACTGGTAATAACAAATCTAAAATCTGTATTGAATGACGGTGTACCACAGGTACCACACCTCTGCCTGCCGTTCGGTATCACAGGCGTGATGTTATGGTTCTGTTGATTTAGGGATACAGTTATAAACTTTGCGAAATACCAGCTCTCCCGTTTATTTCAAATGTAGCTTTTCACAATTATTTATTTTAGTATTCTGCTAAACGTCAAAAGTTAAATCACTTAATTAGTTACATAGACACAACATTATTTGAGTTTATGCTATATAGTCATTCTAGACATAGCCAGAATTTCCGTACTTAGTATCTGGTCTACTCGCAATCATAATGCTGTAATTATGTTATAAATATTTGTGGAGCTTTATGAGCGTGGTTGGGCGATTGATTGATGGGTATTATATCGTTAATGGTCATGTTAAATGCGTAGGGTACTCGGAATTTACCCGGTAAAATAGTGTCGCACTTATATTGCTCAATAGGTACAATGTAAGAAGTAGCTACCTAGTTACTTTATTAAGTGACCTTATTAAAAAAAAAAATTAAAAGCGATAATTCGTGGTAACCTCCAGTTACTTCTGCCAAACTGTTAAGCAGTTTGTTGGCAGATGTAGCTCCCATATACATGCAATACTACCTATATTTTTGCGTAAGTACTCGAAGGTACTTTTCATCAACAACAAGAATAAACATTAACTAGAACTAAACACAAATATTTTACATT
Source organism: Noctua janthina (assembly GCA_963576755.1). NCBI lineage: Eukaryota > Metazoa > Arthropoda > Insecta > Lepidoptera > Noctuidae > Noctua > Noctua janthina. The sequence goes on along the minus strand of OY755050.1, from coordinate 11,215,427 downwards.
AATATCACAAAGGCTGACTAGTAGTGAATTGAAACGTCACTACGCAAGTCAAAATGCATTAAGGGGGCCACCATTAACTACTGTCCCATGAAATAGAATGGAATCTTTGGGATAAACAATATCATTTTTGGCTTATATTAATGAAATATAACAATTTACTTTATTTATCGAGTTTCGAGTAAGGGACGGGGACGACTGCGACGCAGCTCACGCAGCGTCCTGGCGTCTTGGCTTCTCGCCAATCGGTTCTATACAACGTAACTCCGTCCATAGTGATTCTACCATGAAAATAAACGTCTATGAATAAAAGCTTACGGTTTATACGTGTTTCAGTATTCGATCGGTATTCCGTGCCGTAAACGCATTTTAGCCTTGACGGATATAAGGTGGTAGTTAATTTAACTGTGCTGGTTAGTGAGTAACGATGGCCCATCAGTTTTGGATTTCGTATCATCCTCCTACTGGTATGTTCCATTGACATTGTTTTGACCGGACTTGTTTTGTTGCGGACGATTTACATTTTGCTGAACCGTTTAGGGAACAAACATGCGTCCAGTGGAGATGAGACCCCACCGATACCTGAAGAAGAGCTTGAGCAGCAGAAACTTGAACATGAAAAGCAGCTACAGAAGGTACTTTATTTTATTACTACACAAGTGCACATTCATGGTAGTATGAAATATGAACTAAGCGTTTTCATTCTCGCATAAGAAGGCAGGCAATTGTTTACCTTTTTGTGACATTCTCGAAGTCGATAGTAATGATGTGTTTGGGTACAGAGACAGCGTTTACAAAATTAGTTATATGCTTACTCATGTAGATCTGATGCTTATTCGAATGCTCATGTGATGGTCAAATATGAGGCACCATATCATAAAATGTACCAATTACCCATGTTTGCAAGCTATAAATGATTAGATTAGAATTATGGTAAGCATTTAGTGAGTTATTCTACAGTATGTTAATACTTACTGCGTCGTTAGAAGTGTCTGGAAACAAACAAACAGTCTAGCTGTAGTCTATAATTTGTTAGTTATGCTGACTTCGTGTGTAAAGCTGTTTCTGTGCTACTTTCTTCTGTATCTACCTACACATTGATGAAACATTCTAGGAGAAGGAGTGTCAAGCTAGAGAAGCTGAGGAAATCAGGCAGCTCGACATTAAGCTCCTCCACCAAAGAGCTATTGAAGCTGAGGAGGACAAGAAGCGAGAGGTAGGGAACACAACAACAGACATCCGTAATATAATAACAATCAGCCCAGCTTTGTGATGGTAGTGCGATCTCAAAGTCAAAATAACAAATGATTGCCTGCAATGAATGTAACAGGCATTCAACACAGTTTAAAGGTATACTCAAAACTTTCATGTTTCCCGTGAACTAATGATTAAAAAGAAATTAATGCGTTTCTTTGCGGGCCAGTTTTGTCTAATTATTTCGAAGAAAAATATATTGTCTCCAAAGCTATTCGAAAGTATGAGTGTCTCCTAGACATTTATATTAATAAAAAAATGTCTTTAGAAACATAATACAGGCTGTAATTGAAATAGGTATTCTGAAATTCGTTTTTTTCTAAGAAGGTTGGTTATTGTACCCAAAAATATTTTTGTATGATTAGAACAAGTTGGACACCAAAAAGTTCGAATAGGTATTAATATTAAAAAATATTTACTGATTACAATAAAAAAAGTTAGGGCGTCTGTCTGGGATTTTTGCTTATTTCAGTTACACCTTGCTTGCCCCTATAAGTACTGTATTTTTTAAACCGTAGGAACGGTCTATTACGGTTTTCTTTTAAGAATTCTGAAGTAGACTTATAATAATAGACGCTCTATGTCCAGTTTCTAATCTGAGTATTTGATATAAAATTACTTAAACCGTAGTTAAGGTGTTTCCTTCAGACTAAATATATGGTAATGTAGCACTGGTAATTAAAATTTAAAACGTAAGTAGATAGGTAAGTCTTCTTTTAAATTGCAATAACTTCAACTTATTCTATAACTTATTTTGTCAGACAAATAATAATTTACCAGCTTGTAAATAGTCAGTTATAGTTGTTCTGTACCTGGCCTTCTCCTAGGTGTTCTGTAGAGAGCGCCTGGTGCTTTGTTTAGGCAACCCCGCCGTTTGCGCCCTCGGGGGTAGGACGGAGGGGCCCCTGAAACTGTTTTAAGAAACAAGTTAATATTTATTTGACCAACTATTTTGTTCATCTCAGCGTTCTTCTCCCCAATTGTGAGGACAAAATGGAAGCTAACGTTGTACCAATTAGAGTTTGGCTCTAAATGTGGTAAAAAAAATCATAGTAGTAAATATGATTTTAATATAATTTTTTTGTTGGATGAGATAATTCAATAGGCACACGTAAATAAACAACTAAATTCAAGCACAAAAATGATAACGTTTTACCTATATTAAAGCAATTAACCTAAATGTTATCGAACTTGCTTTCGGCAGATTACACAAACTTCAGCACTATATAGGTACTTACAGAGGTTTATTATGCGACAACGTTCAACAACCACTTGTTGTGCAACCACATTATATATTCAGTATATTAGCATAATGTTAAACTTTCAACAACACAAGCTTATAATGTACATAAGTTAAAAACCATTTTTAAATCTTTATATAATGAAAAATATAAGACTGACATAAACCGAGATTAAAACTTTTAAGCTGCATCTTGGATTAGTGGTTTAAGCAGCATTAGTAGGTACAAAACTAATCGGGGTCATTCCAAAGTAGGATTATGTTTCAGTAGCTGCCTGCACATTGGAATTGGTTCAGTAAATTTATTGTTCAGGCTTCTAACTGTTTAGATCTTTGTTTTATATGCCTTCATAACTATGCTTATGCTGTTAGACGAGTACCTAAGTAAAATACCTGCGCTTTCAAACAAATAACTAATTGAAAATTCAATGCTTTTTTAAACTAACATGTTTTAGGTTAGATTGTAAGATGAAACAGGCTACTAAAATCAGGTTAGTATTGAATACAAGAAAATTTCAATAAATAACTAAAGTGTGAGGTACTTACTTGTCGTATCTGTAGTCTCATCCGGTGTTAGCACAGTTGGTACATACGGAATGGGTTTCCCATCGATGCCTCTCCCTGCAAAGAGTACGTACACTTCCAAACAAGCAGTTAATTCAGATCTCAATGAGGGGTCATGTTTACAGTAATTGATCACAATACTATTAAATTCAGGTGAGTAGGTAATACACGGTAGAATTAAGTAAACTAATGTAAGAATATGAATACTTATGTGATGTACTTACAAGTCATGTGCCGCATATATGATGTTTGTACAGATTGCAGAGGCTGTGGAGGGTCTTCGTAGGATGAATACGTCTTGGTCGCACCACCGCTTGTGTGATCTGCAGCGACAGGCTGCAAGGCTGCGTCACAGCCGTCCATCCATACCAGACACCACAAAACACCCCAGAGTAAGTTCCGCCAACTGTGCCTATTAATAGAATATTTTATTGATTCATCTACCTAGTTTTAAAGCTCATGCGCGTGAAGTGCAACGCAAAATATGGCTATCTCAGGTTCATCAACTCGTCTTGTTTGACATAATTGCGCAAAGGACTGCGTAAAGACAATAAATCATAACTTATTATGTAAACACCTGTGACCATGTATGTGTGTCATTTTCCACAGAAGTTATAATCTACCTATAAAATAACTTAATTTTTAAATAAACAAAAAGGTTTTGATTGACGCACAGTTTTTGACAGTGGTCAAAACTTTAAATTTTAAACAAAATAAGTTACTTTTGGGGGGGGGGGGGTAGCTGTAAAAATAGAAGTCAACCAAAACCATACACGAAGCATCTTCTGGATGTGATTTTACAAAGGCGTGCTTTTATTATTAAATGATTAGGACGGTTTTAAATGTTATCATGGCCATGAAAATGATATTCTGTATTTTATTAATAATATAATTTATTATTCTCCAAGTTTTCAGTACCGATAAATTGGCCTGGTTTTAATTAAGTTTTAATAACTCAAAAAAACCATTTGAGGTCATTTTTTATTGCAATGTAAGAAAACACAAGCAACAATACAATCTAATATTTGTTTAAAAGTAAAAAAAAAAGAAAACGAAGTTTAAGTTTTTTTGCAAACACTGAACTCACTTTTTCACTTATGTTTGATATTCTAAAGATATACAAGCTACGTGTTGCATGATGGCTTGCGCTGCCTGATCTAGAAGTGGGACTAAGACGACCTATATAACTTGTTAGGAGGTGGGGGATGTTGTGTCCTACGCCGCCGACGAGACGCTCATATTTTATGCGACATAAAGGACATTTACATGATTTTCATGCGGGAACATGAACTTTTAATGTATTTACTTTATTTCTGAATCATTGAACCAGACATAGTACCGTCGATGTTGGCGGGAATCGTACAGTGTCGTTAAAAAGTTTGTCGTCAACTTAAGTTTGCTGGTGCTGGTTATTTTAATGCTTAAAGAGGGTAAGACTAGAGGTTGCGGGTTCGGATCCCGTTCTTATTAAAACAAGATGTGAGGGTACGAAAAGAAAGTTGAAAACAATTCGAAGAAGTTGGTCTAGGAGTTAGTGCTAGTGAGATTTGGGTTTGTAAACGCACCCGCTATTCAGAAAAACACGGTAATGTTATTCAATTACATGCATCTTTTTAGGAACACATTTTGGCATGCAGTAAAGAAATTTGTGACTTACGAGTTTAAAACCGGACTGGTCGAGCTCTCAATAACCATTTCTTGACCGCGGTGCCTATTCGTGTAACGTCATGTTGCCAATGTTTATCTCTGACTCTACATATTTTAAATGTTCATACACTAAAACAACACAAACGTACGATTCGGTTTAGTGATCACACGTACAAACGAACTAGTTAAACAAGGGAATGCAATTTGAATTCGCGACTAACTACGTGTTGATAGCTTCCGCACCATTTTCTAGATATAACTATTTTTGCGGCAGTGTGCGGGACGTGAAATATGGCGGACTACGTTTAAACGTTTAAACTTATACAATCTCAATATCTGTCGGTTCCGGGATGGAATCAATAAACTGCACCTCTCATTCCCACAATCTAGGCACTCTGTCTAGTGCTCATGACATAAATTACAGAGTACTGACACATGCGCGAATATATTGACCTATAAAAATTGCATGGATAGCTGCCGGGGCGGCTGGGAGAAGAGAAACTGTGCAATAGATGCAACACGGTCCTAGCTGCAACAAGTCGGCTTGGGAGCGCGGTCCGAGTGTCTGAGATATTAAAATTTTGCACTAAATTGACTGAAATGGGGTTTTGTGTTAATCATTGAAGTGTTTTCTTGTGTTAATAATTAAATTTGGGGAAATTCGTAATAAATCGGGAAAATCGGCGACAACTAGGGCGGCGCCCAACACGCCCTTAGGAACAAAGGCCCTAGCCGCTGGCCGCGTTCGGTCTACAACTCCAATAAGTTAATATTTCTTATGACTTTTACAAAACTGGGAACAGATGTGTGGTGATTTAAAGTGAATTCAAATATATTGGACAATTTTCCCGAGCAGAGTATGTTGAAGAAATCTTGCAGTACGCAGCTCACAAAGCCTGAATCGAGCCAGAGTTTCGACGACCCAGAGGGAATCATCTTAAACTTCAGCCGATTTGGACCTTGCCGAGGTAAGCCACACCTTGTTCTAAAAATATATTCCAAGACAAAGGAGTGACCGTTTTTTTTAAGATAACGGCTGTGTGGAGCGTTGATGTCTAATACTAAGCAAATATATGGGTGTATTTTCCTGTTTCTTTTTTTTAGGTTTTGTTCATCTTTATTCCCCAGCCCTTTTCCCAATTAATTTGGGGTCGGCGCAGCATGTCTTCTTCTTCTATACTTCTCTATTTCTCGCCACTTCCTTCTTTCTAGCCATATCATCCTTCACACGGTCCATACATCGTTTCATTGTTTTAGTATATGACTATTAAACTTTATGAGCAGGTTAATGTGTCAAAGTGTCCATTCCCTTAGCTCGGCCTTGGTAAGACGATAACCCTTACGAGCGGTTTAATGGGTTTTTCACACCACTAGCCGCGTGACGACATGCTGCCTACGTCATGCGTTTCATTCATTCGAGTTCATTCATATAACACGAGTATCGTAGTAGCACGTGTTAAGTACGGCAGGGTAGGTAGGTCGCCAATCTTTTCCGACTTATTTTTTTTTGCTGTTAGCTGTTGCCCGCGACGTTCGTTCGCGTGAAGTTATTATAAAAAATATTACTTCTCTTTTTGAATCGGATTTTGTTAACAATTTAAAGGGTTTTAATTTTTTTTTAACGGAACCCTAATAATTCTTCAAAAATAAAAGTAATGTATACTAGACCTTATAAAATCGCCTATATGACAATAAGGCCGGCCAAAATCGGTCCACTCGTTCGGAGATTATCCGGAACAAACAGAAAGGCAAACAAAAATAAAAAAGAATGTTTTTTTGTTATAAGTGCCGTATAAATTGCACATGCATTCAGTAAAAAGCTGTTATTTTGATATTACAAACAGATCCTTCAATTTTATTTATTTGTATAGAGTATAGATGACTCGATCGCTTTTTTTTGTTGGCAGATGAGTCATTGGACAGCGATGGCGGTGAACCATCAGGTCATACCATTACAGTCAACGCGGAGTGCAACGTCATCCCACGGGCGTTCCGTGACTCCACATATGATATTAGTTCAAATGCAGATGATGAGATACACCGTCCAGCCTCTTGTTATGGGTAAGTGGAGGTGCAAACCCTTGCTAATGCCGTTGCCGAATGTTCTATGGTGACAAGTTCACACACACGGTTTTGTACGATTTGCTCTGGCAAAACAAAGTGTGTGAAATGTTCAAAGAATATCTCGGTATCTGCTTAGGTAGTGGGATTAGTCTTGCAGGTATCTATCATCTTCAAGTTCTCGTGGCAATGGCAGGCTTGACCCGGTAATCGATCGATTGGTTGATCGGTAATGGGATCATACAGAATGGTAGGTAATGGGGTGGGCTGGACTCACAGATCATTGACCTTTGTTAAAAAGCTTCAATCGAGTCGCTCCTACTACCAGAGGACCGGCGAAAGCTGCCTTTGGCCGTCGAGTTGACCGTATTATTTGATTAGAGAACTGCTAAGGAGACATATTCAAAGCAGTGTAATATCTAGTACTTACTTTTAATGATAATAATGTCATCATATCTCTCCTATCCTACCAAACTCATCTGCCTAGCCTTTTCCCAACTATGTTGGGGTCGGCTTCCAGTCTAACCGGATGCAGCTGAATACCAGTATTTTACATGGAGCGACTGCCTATCTGACCTCCACAACCCAGTTAGTACTGGGTAATACGATACCCCTTGGTAAGACTGGTTGTCAGACTTTTTGGGCCACTGACTACCTAACGACTGTCAAAGATCTACAAATGACAGCCGGGACCAACGGCTTAACGTGCTTTCCGAGGCACGGAGGAAACTCGGTATGTAATGGGCGGTCACCCATCCACAGACCAACCTAAGCAAGCACGGCTTAACCAAAAGATCGACCCGAGCGGCTGTTATTATTTAGCCACGAGCTCCTTGTTTTATTTGTTCAAATCTAATCACCTGCAAAATTAAAATGGGTGACCAGTACAGTTGGTCTAAGACACGCAAAATTTCACGTATCTATTAAATTCGTTCCTACTTATGAACCCATGTGCGGCCACACCTAGCGCTCTTTGTGAGCACGCTGCAACATCAGTACCTCCCCCTCCGGCCGGGCAGTCTAGATCGATCTAGCTGACTGCACGTGGCATGAGAGTTATGTAATGCACTGATTGTACCGATACTTAGAGGCAGCAAAGTAGATCTAATTGGACAGCATAGGAATCAAATATAATATTTCAGAAATTTTCGAGTATTATATCATTAGGAATAAACAAATAGTTATAATGGCGGCCGGGCCTGAATCTAGAAATAGGTCAGATCGGTGAGGGTGCAACGCGCAGGCGCGAGCGGGCTAGGGGTCGCGGGGCGTCGCGGGTGTAAAAGGGGGGGCGAGAGGCCGCGGGGCGGGGCGCCCGGCGCCCGGCACCCCGTGCGCCATGGCCGCGCTCCCCGCAGCCGCAGTACAGTACGCTAGGTTCGCAGTATATTTGACGTCGTGTCGCACCGCAACATCAGATGTTGAGTACGTAGAACCTCCAGGCAACCCTGGTGAGTGCGACACTCCTGGTGCAAACGGATCAGTTTCGCGATCACTAAACTACAGTTTTGCGTTCCTACTGTTTCTTTACGTTAAACGCGATTATAGTTCTACGCTTAGAGGTTATTTCGACGTGGATCACTCAACTTTGTGTACCCTTAGCTGACTAGATGTTAGCGTAGGGCTTGCATGCGTCTCTGTGTCTACTTTCCTTAAGTGTGTTACTTAACTAAACCCGCCGTATCCTATCCTTGTTGGGTTGAACTCTGTGGGGTTGTTTCTGTGTGGGTCGGAGTGCGGAGGCGTATGAACGTTTCGTTACAGATAAGATGTTTGTAGGGAGATAAGATGCCGTTGCTAAGCGTAGGAGCAGAATGAGGCGTCACGAGATGCAATGCAAGGGGGCCGAGGTTGGCGGCGCCAAGGAAGGCTCGCAGATGTCGCGCAGCGAGTCCACCATCAGCCGGTGCACCCCGCACACGCCCCTGGGCCCGCCGGACAGCGTCAGCGTCGACTCCAACCCCATGCCCACCATCTATCGGTAACTGTATGCTCAGACACCGCCGAGCAGGGAGAAGACGTACCGCTACAGCCACCAGCGCCTGCATGACTACATTGCGCTGAGGGAACTCGCATGACTTGCCGACTACGACCACAGTACCATTATGCCTAACGCGATTCAGCCGTCGCGTTTGCAGTAGTCACCGAAACTGTTATGTCTTCTCCCACTGGCAGATAAAGCTGAGACCGCACTACGCAGCATCGCGCACCGCGATCTTCGCATGCGAGTAGGTATCACGGAAAGCTTTTATCTTAGACGGTGATACAATTACAACGTTACGTAACCGTCAGAGACCGATGGTGTTCCTGTAGCTAGTTGTGAGTTGTCGCCGCCTAAGACTTGAGCGGCGATAGTTTTACGATCGCTTGGCTTGCCTCATGCTGATGGAGGAGACAGTTGGCCGACCCGCGACTCACAGGTACGGTGATATACAATATTATTGCGTCACATTGTCTCTTCACCACCTTGCCTTACACCTACTTCCTTGCTTTCAATATAATCCTAGTGTTTTTTACTATTTGTTTACTTCGTCCTTTTTGGTTACGATATTTTTTTATAGATCAATCGTTTAGGTTCTAAGGTTTAAAGATATTTTAAATTACGCGATCACGAACTATCATTACGTCTTTAGGTTTATCATGCATGTAACAGTAATTTCGTAAGAAGTAACATAGAAGATTGTCAGTTTTAATTTCCTGTAAATATTTTTGATTAACTCATTAAGCAATTCAGACGAATTGCTGCCATTATCATAGCTTTAGAACATGGACATGCTTTAGATCAGACTCATTTTGATATTAGCTATGACTTTATTTAGTAAATCCACCTTCGCTTAATGTAGGTATATTTAATGATCTGTAGTGGCCCTTAGTTAGAAACCTTGTATAAATTATGTAGATAAATCATCAACATTTATCTCGCACTGAAGATTAAAGACCAAATATAAAACTAACTAAACTGAGTTAAAGAAGCGTTTTTCTTTTTTTTAATAAACGTTACCCCACTCTAGGAATTTCTCCTGCATCTTGTGTGCGTTTACAAATATTTAAACTGACATACATAGACAGCCAGACCCGGAAAAACTACCTGTAGGCCATAAATAATTTATTCTGTGCGGAAATCGAACCCGCGACATCACGCAGCGCAGCAGTCATTTGTTCAGCGTGAATAAAATATATTATATAGGTATTTAGATACATAGATGTAAACAAATACGTCACGTTAAAAATATAAATAAGACAAGAAAAAGTAGGGCCGTTATCCAACCGATCTGCGATGATAATGTATTGAGATAAAACGCCAGTCAACGTTAAAAAAATATCATGGAATATAGGTTATAAGTCACAATATCGTCATGAACTGATTTCTATTTCTCTTATTCAATAAGGCGGAGAATATATATATATATATACTCTCAGCAATTGTAGACAAAATAATAGATGCTGGCGAAATATAAATGACAAAATTTCGACAGATTCAAACTTTCTTAGCTCTTCTGTGGTGTTATTTATAAAACACCGCCACACTTTCAATAAAAAAACAAAATTAGTTGTGTAATATTGTTACACCAGGAAGGTCGAGGAGGAAGCCGCCAAAATATTATAAAGTGTTTCTGAACACGACGTAAATCTTTAAAATTATCACGTATTTCATCAAAATCACAATAAACTGAAGTTGGCGACAAAACTAATTATAAAATGTTTATATTTGTTTAGGTGTCGGGCACCCATTGCGTCACTGGATTGTATGGACGACTTCAGTGCGCATTCACAACAGATGTTGGATCAAGGTAAGTTCATTGTATACACGAATTCCTAAAATATTTTTACATTAATAATCGAAAAAAAAAAAAAAATAATAATAATAATATAAATGTTAAATCTTTTGATATAAAAATTGGAGATAATGTTAAACGTAACTTACTTGGTGTGCTATCCTGAAGTGGTCGGTCGTGCGCACAGGCTAGGCGTACTGCTTACGATACACCCAGAGCTCCTCGATTTCTTATTCAACTACCGTCTCTTTCATAATAAAAAAATCTTCTCGATATTTCTATAATAGTATTACTTGTATTTTCCTTGTATTTTACATAAAATATTCAGCCCATTGACATATGACTCTGAGAAGACTGAAATATATATCATACAGATTATCAGCCTACGGACGAAGTGTTCCGTAGTAAAAAAAAACATGATAAAGATTGTAAACTTTCTTGGCTCGAAAACTAAAACAAAATCTCGGATTCTCGATTGTTGCATGTCTTTTTATTTTATGATATACTGATAGCTGTGCGTTGAAATGCACCTTTTCCTACCTTACCTACCTACCTACCTACCCTGCCTACCTACTCTATCTATCTATCCTACCCTGCCTACCTACTCTATCTACCTATCCTACCCTACCTACCTACCCTGCCTACCTACTCTATCTACCTATCCTACCCTACCTAACCTACCCTGCCTACCTACTCTATCTACCTATCCTATTCTACCTACCCACCCTAAACTACCTACCTACCTATGTACCTGCCCTACCTACCTACCTACTCTACCTACCAAAAAAAACCTACCTAAAAATTCTCGCTGTCCCATACATTTGGGTCGAGTAGGTATTAAAATTTTGTATGACACAGCTGAATTTTTTTTCGCATTTACGATATTGGACCCATGGAGGAAGTTGTTTGATGGTCTGTAGCATATCCTTTCTTATGACTATACCCTTTCTGTATCACCCTATGTATGTATAGATAGAAGACAGATACTGGTTTAACTTTTTTATGAAGCATAGGTACTTTTATACAAATTTAAGCATTTTTGACGCATCAAAGCCAATACCATCACAAATGGCAATATAATATTTGAAAATTTGAAAACCGAATTATAATTCAGTTAGCACCATAGAACGTAGACAAAATCTGGATTTTCACCTTTATATCCGTAGAAATAGGAAATTTCGCTATACTATTGAATTGCGAGTTACTGGGTAAATCAATAGAGTTTTGGAATACAGAGCCCGACAATCGATTTCAAAAAGTAAGAAAAAAATTATACAATCGCTGGAGAGTATTTTGGAATATCTCAAGCTCATGATGGCCTTTTGTATGCAGCTGGTGAAATAAATGTGGCGCGGCAAGTGTCGACTTATGTGGGGAATCACACCACCATGCCATCGGTGGTGACCCCAGGACTACGCTACAAGAACTTAGGGAAGTCCGGCCTGAGGGTGCCTAACATCGGCCTAGGAATATGGGCCATGATGAACGAAGAATGCACTGAAGACGTCATTATGACTGCCCTGGACAATGGAATCAATCTCTTTGATTTATCAGAAGCACATTGCGGTTAGATCATTTAAAATTTTAATGATGAAGGTGTCGCAGATTCATCTCGTGAGTAGTTACATCGTACCACTTTTAGGTGATTTAATACTTTCTACCTGACTCTTCTTACGGACTCGAACGGTGTCATTTCATTAGATTTTTACTACAACGTCTTAGTAGTTGCGCTAGCGCAGCTTTCATTTAGAGGTTCTCTTGTGATCAATACTTTTATAAAATCAGGATTAAAAATAATTTATTTCATGTTAATAAACCTAACTTACCAAATAAAAGGTTTAAAAAAATGACTAGTAATTGAAATAAAATAAAGGAACGATCGTACCTAATCCCGAGATGTTTATCTGCCATCGCTAAATTCCCATTTGCTGTTTGTTTTCGGAGGTAAACAATAAAATGTATCATTTAATAGCGAAAGGGGAGGCAGAACTTGGCAAGATCTTAAAGAAACGTAGCGTACGGAGGACTAGCATCATTATCACCACTAAAATATACTGGAGCACCAAGTAAGCTCTAGCTTTAGTTACATTCCACACCTCTACTGTACTGTTTCCTTTCATAGAACATAGACTGTTTAACTGCACGATTTACAACATAGATGTTTGTCAATTAATTTTCTAGATGTTCAACGTGGAATGAGGACTTAAAATGTAGTGAGACTTCTATACATTGATGTTTTTGGGCTAGATGTGTATTAGCAAAACCGATCACGTATGACTAATCGATTCCTTTGCATTTTTTGATATAGATGTTATAGCCTGCTGACATCTCTTCTGTCTTAGAGGATTTCCTGGTTTCCTATCTCAGCATATTGATGTTGTCGCCCTGTATTTACTAATATATCCTGTTACATTTTTAGTATAGCATCCAAGGAGTAACTGTATTTTTTGTACAATGTAAAGATGAGTGGTGTAAGCTTTGACTTTGCTGTTAGGGTATACTTGCTGCCTCCACACCTACACACCGTCGCTTCACTCGATGTGCTTCCCGCTCGCTAATTGCTAACATACTGTAAACTCTTCATTTACTAGGTTTGCTCATACTAATAACAGGTCAGATGAGAGAGGCCTCTCTCGTAAACACATTGTTGAGAGTGTTAAGGCGTCTCTGGCGCGGCTGCAAGTTGAATATATTGATGTAGTGCTTCTGCACAAAGTGGACCCTGTATGCCCGATGGAAGGTCAGTTCATATATCAATGACTTTCTATTTTATTGCTAGTGAGAGTGTACAGTTACTGAAAATGTATCACTTCAACAGAACTCGTACGTGCAATGAATTTCGTGATAAATCAAGGATGGGTCATGTACTGGGGAACTGCTCGCTGGTCCCCAGCGGAGGTACGAAATATCTGATTAAATTGATTTTTGTCGCCAATTAAAGAAGCCCTAAGTAGTGACACTTGGCCGTTTATTTCGTAGATCATGGATGCATACAGCAACTGTAGACAGTTCAACTGCATCACGCCGATAGTTGAGCAAACAGAATACCACATGTTCTGCAGGGAAAAGGCCGAGCTCTACATGCCTGAATTGTATCACAAAATCGGTGTCGGTAGGTAACCTGAATGTATATACGAATGTTTATCTTATACATATTGGTATTGTGAATACTAATACATACATTGTGGTTACTAGGTACGATGGCATGGTCTGCCATCACAACGGGGAAGGGACTCGGCCGTGAAGAAATAACAGGCCTATTCGCTAAATCACGATTCAACAGAAAATATAGCACCTTCAGCTGGTGCGAAGAGGATCTCGCAGTTCCTGAGGTAGCAGTCCCTAATACATTATATATTCAAGGGTCACGGATTGATAAACATCAAGCTAAATATAATGCTTGTTACAGTTGCGGCTCTCCGGCAGTAAGGAACAAGTGACCGGAGAAGAACCACGTACTTATGGAGATAAACTTCGTGATCTCTCCAATTTGGCAAATACATTGAGTGTGTATTATTCTTCAATACTTCTCATACAGTACAGCCCAATATTATTCTTTTCAATCTATGCATTTCTTTGAAAACAGATTGCACTATGGGCCAATTGGCCGTGGCTTGGTGCCTGAAGAATGAGTCGGTTAACTGTCTCCTGCTCGGTGCGACCAGCGTTGAACAATTCAAAGAAAACATTCACGCACTACAGGTACTGTCAATTCAATTAGGAGTTAACTTGTGTCGTGTAATAGGTGCATCACATATAAATCCTTTCATCTGTTAGCAGATCGTCCCGCAGCTGACCCCGGTAGTCATGGTTGAGATTGAGCGCCTGCTGGCAAACAAGCCGCAACGTCCGCCCATGGTATCGACACTAGCTATGCGCAATCAACAGAACAGTAATACCGTCCGGGTAGACATGACGTGAGTACCTCAAGGAAACTTCTTGTTTGTTGAATCTTGTTTTTTTCAGGTGTTATGTAAAGTAAAGCCTCGAATTCGTGGTTTTTTTTCCTACGAATACGGACGTACTCACACATACTCACACGTCCTCTTATCTAACAGGGGCGCCACCACGTCGGGGACTGGCTCGCCGAAGCCTGAAGGCGAGATCGCGGAGGCCGAGGCCTCCACCCCCGGTAAGGAGCCCGGACGAGGCTTCTGTGAGATTCAGTGACCGTGGTGGCGCGGAAGCACTGACTCTGCTTCCAAATCTAGTAGATCAAGGGTAAGCGTACTTGCCAACAGTATCTTTGACTATGTTTTTTTTTTAATTTGGCTATGAGTATTCTGCAATGATCCCCTTGTATCAACAGGAATCTCTTAAGGACAAGGAAAAAGAAAAGGATTCCAAACCAAAATTCTTCTTAAACAACGCCGGAGAAGTCATCAAACGTACTGGTATGTACCACATTCAGAAGTCTTTCAACTGTAAAAGTAAGTTCCAGATGAACTGAAGTCTTTTATTTTGTTTATTTAGAGCAAGACGGAGTATCCACTGATGTCGTGATATCAGTGTCATCATTGAAAGGTAAGCAACCAGCTAGCGGTGGCAGCAAGGTGAAGAAGTCCAAGTCTGACCAGGCGCGTCCGCGGTCTTCTTCCATGCAAAGGTCGTCCTCAGGACAGTTGTCCATGGGCAGAGACCGCAGGAAATCGCGTCTGGACTTGAACTCGCCAGCTGAACCGTAATTTTTATTGCATACAAACGTAGGAGTACATGTAATAAACCAATACCTGTGTACGCCCATACGAACACGATAAGTCGCCAGACGTATCTGGAAACGTGTAGAAATAAATGTCATTGAGAAGTTCCAGGGGCTCAATATATTAAAGGTTTGTGGCGTAGTAGTGTTACAGCAGCCCCTGGCGCTTAACTCGACGGTACACTTATTTCTACATCGACTGATAATGCAAACATCCTACTAGCGCACGAAGTAACTTCCCACACTGTCTTGCTCTAGTTAGGTTCTAATGATTAGTCATTTGTGCTCAGAATGGCCTCATTAACAAGTTAACAAAATTTTAAGTAATGTCAAATTATTGATCACATCTGCTCTACAGGTAAAGCAAAGGCATCAAGTTAAAGTAAAAGGACTTTAAGTGATTGAGAAAGTCTGTGATGGTAGAGATAAATGGAAAGTATTTCATATGCAAGTAGGTGGATGACATCCTGTATCATGTATAATGAAGTGTGTATTTGTAATACTCTGGTAGATGTAATTGGCACTTGATATCTTAGTAATAGTGTAAAATTGTCAACTATTGTAATGCATGCGTAGGGATATTCGTTGAGAACTAGCAAGTAGCATTAGGTAGGTAGGATAAAGATGACATGGTCTGGTCAGCAGACACGTCTGGCACAATGCTGATACCTGGATCATTAGCTAATAGCTGATTACTTACACAGAGGCTGCACATGTAGCGAGTACTCTTCTCTGTAGTGTAATACGGTAATAAGAGTAGAAACTTTCAAATTGTTTAATACGATTTATATGGAAATCATGGACTCCCAATTACAGACGGAAATGTTAAGATCCGGGTGGAACTTATCGAGTTTGGTTCTAAACTATCTTGTGAAGCGTTTTCTCCTAAAATCGAATTATCTTAGCTGATTCCTTTGAATACTGATAGAAGTTGAGTCTATTAAAATTAATACACTGATGTTTTTCTTAAAATTTAGCTTCCACAGATCCGCATTTTTCTAAAGTTGGTAGTCTGGCTTAAACATAGTCTTAGCGTTTATGATCTGCAGACACTCCTTCATGAATATAGATATTAACTAACGAAATATAAAATTAACTGAAAAAAAAAAACTAATAAATTTGATCATTAAAATTAGGCTGTACGATTCATTTACTCGTAGTAATAGTTTCCACGTAAGGTACTAGAAATAGTATTCATTAACATAGCGTTACGTCGACCAAGTGTCAGGGTTCGTTGTCATCTCGGTACGAATAATGATAATGTAGAAACGACATGTGAATGATCTATATGACTGAGTGCGATTCGGATGGTCGTTGTCGTCGCGACACTGATTTCGACATATAATCGGTCTCCATTGTAATCCTTTTAACATCAAATGACATCGCTTCAATTGGGCGTTGCTAGATAGCTACTTGTTACCAGGTTGTCTGGATTAGTACGATACATAGGGTCGCCAATTCACAATTAGTCTAAACTGATAGTTGCAGTTTGTATTTTAACATAAACGAAATTCGTACAAAATTCTAAAAATGAAATAAAAAATTAAAATAATACAACAAAATTGTCAAGGACCTATCTGCGATTATTTTCAAAATTCTTGTTTTATTTACGAATTTAACGTTCTTAATTTTCAACACTGATTTGGTGGATATTTTTCTAAAAAATCTTGAAGGAATGGAGTACCATTAAAATAAAATATTAGCACCTTAAACTGTAATTCTATCTAGTAAAGTCAGCCATCATACTCATGTCCGCCGTCAAGCTCCGTTGCTGGGCCGGCTTAAAGGTTTAAAGAGAAGCACATGAGACATTCCAGCCATAAATTGTGCCTGAGGTGGCAGAGCATTCATATGCTCTGCCTCTCAAATCAGATGTACTCGTGCGGCTGTTTCAACTCACCATCAGGAAGCCCGCGACCGCTCGTATGCCACCAAATAATAAAAAAAAAAAAATTAAACTTCATGTACATAGTGATACATAGGCGGACTTAATGCCACAAGGCATTCTCTACCAGTCAACCAAGTCCATACCAGTCAATATTCTTATATATAATCTCGAAGACTTCGTTCTTTTACCTATTTATTAAATTGCGTCTTCAATTCTAGCTGTTTTTTTAATATTTCTTTATCTTCTGTGAAAAAATATAATTATTACAAGGATTGTAATAATTGATTTTGAATCATATTGGATAGGTCCGTAAAGCTTATATCTGAAAACTATTGTTCTCTTGACTTAATATAATAGGCACTCGCCTAGCTACTTAGCCTTAGTATAATGTTAATTTTTTTATATTTAGCATTCATCCAAACACGTTAGTAGGTAACTAACTGTCCCTGATTTATCTCATGAGATAGGGTTTGTAAAATATAATTGGCAGTGTTAGCACCGGGTAGCCATAGATCCTCAGATTCGTTTTAGATTTATTTAGCATAATATTTATTCGTCTATTAGGTTAAGGTGTACATATTCCGCATTAATATGCGATGAGGCTTTGTAGACATTGATCCGAAGTCGACTTTGGTTAAGTAGTCTGTAATTAAAATAATTAAGGCAGAAGTAGTATTTAAACAAAGAACCTAAATTTTTGACATCAACCACAATTTGGTCCGTTCGCGTAAGCGCAATATAAATGAAATAAATTAATACAAAAGCATTTTCCTCCCATACTTATAAGTTAAGAGTTGTACATGTAAAAAGCACGGAACCCACAAATAGTGATGATTACTTTTATATGGTATAGTAGAAAATGCATGGAAGTGCATAAGTTCACAGCATAAGTTCTGAAAAGAACGGAGCCTGACATATGAATGCAATTAAACAGGAGCATAGATAAAATAATATCGCACAAGTAAGACGTGCATCACACAGTCAAAAGTAAAATAACTATATATCTGGTGCTGTGACCAAATCCAACAATCTAGCACGTAATGTTGGGTGCAGAAGTGAGCAACAATAGAACGGTGAGCGAAGATCTTAGGTAAGGTACAGTAGGAGTCATACAACCGTAATGGTGAGCAAACATCTTAGGGGAGGTACAGTAGGAGTCGTTCAACCATAACGGTGAGCAAACGTCTAAGGGAAGGTACAGTAGGAGTCGTTCAGCCGTAACGGTGAGCAAACATCTAAGGGAAGGTACAGTAGGAGTCGTTCAGCCGTAACGGTGAGCAAACATCTAAGGGAAGATACAGTAGGAGTCGTTCAGCCGTAACGGTGAGCAAACATCTAAGGGAAGATACAGTAGGAGTCGTTCAGCCGTAACGGTGAGCAAACATCTAAGGGAAGGTACAGTAGGAGTCGTTCAACCGTAACGGTGAGCAAACGTCTAAGGGAAGGTACAGTAGGAGTCGTTCAGCCGTAACGGTGAGCAAACATCTAAGGGAAGATACAGTAGGAGTCGTTCAGCCGTAACGGTGAGCAAACATCTAAGGGAAGATACAGTAGGAGTCGTTCAGCCGTAACGGTGAGCAAACGTCTAAGGGAAGGGACAGTAGGAGCAGTTCAACCGTAACGGTGAGCGAACATCTTAGGGACGATACAGTAGGATTTATTCAACCGTAAGGGTGATAAAGTATCGTAGGGACGATACAGTAGGAGTCATTCAACTGTAACGGTGAGCGGACATTTTAGGGACGGTACAGTAGGAGTCATCAAGGGCCAACAATAAACGGACCACGCTGATACCTTAACGTTGCACTAAACGCATGGTTCGCACAACGGTACTAGTTTAAACCCACCATTACACGATCTGGCTGGATTATTCATTAGTACGCAAGCCCAAGCTATTACTTTATGCGCCTTTCTTATAGAGCGTGTTACAGAAAGGGTGTATATGATGTATATGGATGTACATAGTTAAAGGAGGTGGCACAAACCAACTAACAAACTGAACCATTTTCTCCATGGGAAAAACTTCGGATTCGCGAAAAAATTATCAAATGTTTTAATACATTTTGGGCAGCTGCATAACATCTTCCAGCATAATATATACTCGTTATATTGACATTTAGTACGGGGCAGCTGATTTATTTTTCGCGATTACGACGTTGCTCCCTCTCCCATAGAGAGGTTATTCAGTTTAATGGTCTGTTGCTCACCCCTAAGGATGACTACACCCTTTCTGTTACAAACCGTTTAATAAATTATAAAAATCTCTATGCAGATCCTGTAAATTATAGAAGTAATTCATAGTTAGGCTTAAACACCGCGATATCGTCATCGTTTTCGTTGTGTAGTGAAGTGATTGCAGTTTAGTGTTGAAAATAAGACCTAATTACCGTCAAATATACTCCTCTTTATCCTTGCTTGTGCAGGAATCACTGCTTCGAGATACCCAGCATTCAACTATTTCAATTTTCAGCAAAAAAAAAACACTCCAATGTATTCAAATTCACAATGTAATCACATTCTTTGAAAATTTGCTGGACTATTTTGAACTATCTACGAAAAGCAGTGAAGCCAGGCTCTGAGTAAAACGATGATTATTTCACGGTATTAGTAGATAATTAGTTATAATAAGGGCTATGTACACATTGCATTTTAAAAACAAAAAAAAACTTTACTCCAGAAATAATTTAAAAATAAGAAACAGAATTCAAGCAAGAACAGAACAACAGAAGCAAGTTATTAATACTCGCCATAAAAGCGCCTTTCATAAAGTTGTTACTTTCAAAACTATGCCTTTTAGATCTTGGTACAAGTGTCCACCATTTTGGGCAAATGGTTAATCGGAGTTACCTTCAAGGCAATTCAATCCGTCTCATTCTTGCTTGATATATAAATTGAAAACTTGCTTTTAAATTAATTTCCAATTAAAACTACAACGGCTACGACCATGAATCGATGACAAGAAAGCCCAACATCAACAGCCTTTAACGGAACTGCTGGACACAGGCCTCCTTACTGTAAGGAAGAGTGGGCCTTATTACACAACGCGGGTCAACTGCGGGAAAGCCCATTGTAGTCTCATTATTGGTTTCCATTGTGGAACTTTCATTCGGGCTCGAAACAATGTTTTCGTAGAAGATTGTGTCTACGGGACCTGCCATCCATAGTTTCAGTCGTAAACTACTATCGTTTAGAACATTGACTGTGATCTTAGATTCAGAGGTCATTGTCAAGTTCGTGTTGGTAATGCTTGTTACAGAAGCTACGGATGCGATTGTACCGGGTTCCAGCCTTGATATAAAGGGTTTAGTCATCAAAAGTGGCAGGTAGTTTTTGAATATGATCTCGCAGCGAAATAACGCAAGCAGGTTCAAAAATTATTTTTTATCATTTGAGTATCTCAACTCCAAAAACTGCAATTTGAGTAGATTTCGAATTCGTAATAATGGTTTCGTAGTCTTCGGTAGAATTTGGTGGTCTCTACGACTACTTAACGTGTCACCCATAGCTTCAGTCTAAACCATTATCGTTGAATTATTGATAGAACATTGGGTTTGGTCCTGAACTCCTAAGTTGATTGTCAGAGCCTTAGCCAAGTTCGTGTTGATAACGCTTGACTGAAGCTTCGGATGCGACTTTCGGATTTGAAGTTGGAATATACAATACTCAGAACTTTAAACACAATCTTTAAAAATAAATAGGAGGTATATTAGGAATGGGTTTAAAAAATATAACATTGAAAAGAAAAAAAATCATGAGGTATCTGATTTAGGAACAACAACTTGTTGGCAGTATTTACTTAAGGTGCACTTCAATGTCAAAGATTTACAATACTCGACACGGAAACTTTAGTAGAGTGGATTTGAATCTTGAAACAATGGTCTCGTAGACCATTGTGTCTACGGAACCTATTAACTGTTTTTTTTATGATTTTTGAGAACCTGTTGTCTATTATGACAATTCAGAACTTGTGTAAATACGATCTTGAATCGGAAACTTTATCCTGTCTTTCTAATTAATAGGTGTCAAACCAATCATCATTTAGAGACATATATATAAAAATCACTGAGCTAGTCACAGGATGGCGTGAGAGGTGGGGCAGGTTTGAGCTCGAAACAAGGTCTCGAAGAACATAACGTCTTCTGATCTAGTTTCGTAATCAATTATCGTTGAATTTTTAAAGGACATTCGTTTTGTTTTACGATTTTCGGAAACCTTAGCCAAATTCGTGTGGATAATGGTATGCACGGTTGGGTGCGATTGTCTCGGGCTTAGAACCGCGAATTTTGTAACTTGTAGAGGATAAAGATGATATTTCTCAAGCTCTATTTGTAAATTTATCATTAGTTGATTTCTTTCGAGTCTTCTAAATAAATGAGTGTTGCAAATTAACATCTTAACCAACAGAACTTTCAAGTGTCCATTATTAAACAACTGGTGTGGAGCGTTCGGTTATACATACTTTTGTTTTCTACGTCACAGAAAATGCAGTGTGTACATGTTCTTATTATTTATGGTACCATGCCCTATTCAAGGAGCGATTAGCTTTTTTTTTCATTTATTTATGGGGCGGAATAGTGTGAACGTACCTTTAAACGTACATTTAAAACTTTTAGTTTTGCAAATTTACAAATGTTGTCTATAATTGTTAATTGCCTACATAATTTAAAAAAAAAAAACACTTCAATGAAGTTCACAATTTGCGATTGAAAAAGTCTGCAAAGTCGTCCATGTTGGTTGAGCGGAGAGGCATTTTCCAGTTTTAGCTGCTTGCGGATCAGGTGGAGCCTTAAAAGGCTTTCAAAACTTTACCGATGTGGTGATGGGAAATTATCGTTGAAATTTTTTGTAACGTTGAATACGATTTGTAGATTCCAGATCGAATTAAATATATTATTTATTTTGTTAATGGCAATAATTGCGTTCATGGTTATAACGCTTTTCGACAATTTATTTTCAAAATTTCAGATTGCGGGATTGTTCGAACGAATTTGTTAAAAATCTAATTGGTTCTTTTCATGCCCAAATATTTAAACAAAAAAAACAAGAAACCTAAACACTTATTAAATAAAAGTATAGGTCAAAAAAAATAGGTAACATACAAGAGGTATATACAGGGTGTAACAAGACCCTTAACGAAGCCGTCAACCAAGCATTCTGTACATCAAACTAAGTAACTTTACGCAAAAATTATTGCTGGGAAACGAGTTTTTTTTTAGGATGAAAAATTTTCGGCTTCGTTAAGGGTCTTGTTACATCCTTTATTAGTTAAAGGTAAAAGAAAACATTTTTTAACAAAAGATTAACAAATAAAAAAAAAAAACATAAAAAAATAAGATTAAGCGAAAAAGAATTTTAGAAATATTTCCACAAAACTGCTTGTGGTAATTAATCACTGGCCATTTGCAAAGCACTTGCACATAACTAAAACTTTTCAATGAAGTTCACAACTTCCGATTGGAAAAGTCGGCAAGATCGCCATGTTGGTTGAGAAGAGCAGCATTTTCCGGCTTTAGTTGCACCTGCGAATCAGGTGAAGCCTTGAAAAGGCTTTCAAAACTTTGCCGAAGTGGTGATGGGAAATTATTGTTCAAAAACACGAAATCTAGAACTAGGTACAAAAAAATAAAAAAAATATGAAAAGTTGAAAAAAGATAAGTAACATGCAAGAGGTCTTTATTAGTTATAGGTAAAAGAAATTATTTTTTTACATAAGATTAAAAACAAAAAAAAAAAATAGGACTAAGGAAAAAAGTATAAAAAAAGAAAAAAGCTTAAGATGAAATATTTTCACAAAATCGCTTCTTGTATATCTTTCATGGTACCAATAGTTGTCCCGTTGGTGTGCTTCGTATATAGATACCATCACGAATGATGTGTTTAGTCCCACGCGTCCTTTTATATAATTTAAGTTTTATTATTATTTTAATGATTTAAAATTTCATGAGATACACCAGAGATACCTCCGAAAAGATGTACATACGAATAGTAGAATTATTTGTAAGCGGAATAGAACAGATTGTCCTCCAGACATATATATTTTGTTACTTATTCTAAGTGATAATATTAGCTAGAATAGTTTAGGGTTACATTGAATTAGGTATTCAGATAAATAGCTTCGTTAGCTTGCAAACCTTCAGAGTCTTGTACCTGACAGGCAACCCATATACCTCAATAGCCGAAAATTGTGTCGCGATGCAGCAGAGGCGTCGACATCTATCGAACGGAAAATGCTTAGTCCGAAACATATTCGGGAATAAAATTAACTACTCAATAACGAGTCATACTCATTACTTATACTTATTTAAAATTTAGAAATATATATAATAACAGTAACGGTAGTTCTTCGGAAAATCTTAACTTCACTTACTCTGCCCTCTCTCTTTCTTTTCATTCTGTTCAAAATTTTAATACTGTTCTACTAAATTAATGTAAAATCGGGAAATTGGTCACATTCTTTCAACCTCTTTGATAATTTTAAAGGCCGATCAAGATTTTCCGAAACATCACCTTTAACGATAAATAGCACTTAAATACAATAAATTCGATTACATTCATAATAACAGGAGCCAACAAGAGGTAGATCTTCAGCATAATTTAGAATATGATATAGAGGTTAAATAGGTGTATCTGTAGCAGGTCACACGGAGGAATCCGTTTGATAACATTATTGAATATGAAATTATTATGTTCATTGGTAAAATTATTATTTTGTTATGTGGACAGGGACACTCCGTCCCGCACAGGTGGAAATAAAAGAAAAATCATTATAAGGGTAATAAGTACGTCGCATATCTACGAATATGCTATAGAAATTAAATAGGGGTTTAGGATACTGGATAATATCTTTTAGCTTGGATAAACTCGTTTAATCATATTATTCCTATAAAATAAAACTTAAACCGTAGAAAAAAAATGTCTATGTTATTATCACACCAAACTGCGTCCGTGCGAGTTAATGACGGCAGGAATCTAATTCGCGGGCAGGTATCGATCAGGTAGGCACGGCGCGGTTTACCTATGCTACTTATATTGAAATCATAATCTGTCTAAATATTATATTCTAGATTATAAGTAAATGGAAATTATTGTCTATTTAACAATTCCTGAATCGGTAGATACTATCCGTTACATTATGAAAATATTCCATAGAAAATAAATAAATGTCTATGATAACACATATTCGTGCAAGACACAGAGAGCACATACAACTCGCTAAAGGATCGATTGATTGAAAGAAACTGGCACGACACAATTCAATTATTGCAATTTAACATTAATGTTATAACTGTCGTGTGTCGTAGTAATCTAGATTAATAAGTAGATGGAAATGATTGTCTATTTAATCATTAGTAATATCGAACGTTTCTTATCGATCACTGTGGGCGCTTTGCGCGAAATCATTAATTTAGAAATTCTATTCTGCACGGCACAGTAATTAACCTATGTTCTTTTCAATGGAAGACGTAATATTATTATTCTTATAGAAATAAGAAAGGGTAGAAATAATTGTGTAACTATTGTTTGCGGCTATATACATGCTACATACTGATACATGTCGTTTCTCATCTAAAATCATTATAAAATTGTATGTGTAGAACCAGGGTCCTATTTAATAGAACTGACAATATCAAAATATCAAAAAAATTGTCAAAAGTGGCAGAAGCAAGTTTGAAAAATTCACGATACCTGTGTCGGTGGGTCAGCTTTCGCCTGTTGGTTATATTAACTAGGTTCCAGTAGTTACTTGGATCGGTGTTCGATTGTTAAACATAATTATAATGATATTCTCATACCTACTCCATTTATTGGAAATTTCAATACCTACTGTTTTACTAAATTAATGAAAAATCACTAAATGTATCATACTTATTCTTTCGACCCCACTTGATTGTATTAAAAGCCTTCGTATTGGATGTAACGCGAATTATGTTCATAATAACAGAATACAATAGAATTACATTAATAATAACAGAAATCAACAAGTGACAGGACTACAACATAATTTACAGAGGTTAAATAGTTGTATATGTAGCAGGCAACACGGGGGAATCCGATAGATAACACTAGTGAACATGAGATAATTCTGTTCATAATAAATTATTGTTTTATTAAGTGGATAATGCGTCCCACACTGGTGGCATAAAAAGAGAATCAATAAGGGTAATAAGTACGCAGCCTATCTACTAATATGCTATAGAAGTTAAGTGTCTATGCTACTGGATAATGTCTTTTAACTGGGATAAACTCAGTTAAACATACAATACCTATAATATAATACATATATTATATGTTTAACTGGGTTTTAATTAAAACATACCGCACGCAATATACGGGCTTCGACGTGGAGTTGCGGACACCAGCCCGATATATAATACAAAATAAAACATAATTCAGAGATGTTTAATAATTGACCATCTTATTCGCATGCATTACTATCATTCGAAAAAGAAGAAAAAAATGTCATTCTTATCCTTGTCGAAATTAAATGGAAGACGTAATACAAATGTAATAGAAATAAGGTAGAGTAGTAATTATTGTGTATTTAAACATCAATACGGCCCTTATATGTAGCTGTTCCAGCTATCAAGTAATTAATTAAGTGAATTACATGTCGTTTGTCATATATATAATCATTATAATATTGTATTTGTAGAACCAGGACCCTGTTTAATACAGCTGGCAATGAGACATATTTGTCAAAATTGACAGAAATGACAATAAGCAGAAATTGTATTCAGTAAACGCGAAAGTGTTGTACACTTGTAGCCTGTTGGTTGTATTAACTAGACTGCAGTAGTCACTTGGATCGATGTTCGATTGTTCGTGTTTAACATTATATTCTCATAGCTACTCCATTTGAAGCCGGAGCACCACTTTTTAATAATCTTATTGTTCAGTGTTTAAGCCAGAAACATGTAACATCAATCTTAATCCAATAAATGTTTATAAATGTGATTTAATTTTTATTCACTGTCTACTTTTCTTACCCTGAAAACCCACGAGAAAAGGCTCGTGTTCTAGAGATGCAGCCATTTATCTTGTTTTAAAACTTGACGTTATAATTGCAGTTTTAGATCAAGATTTATGGCTAAGTACATTCTAGAAAAATGCTACTTCATAAACGTTTCAGGTTCATGATTTGATAATTATGGGAAAGTAGGTAATTCCAGTTTTCTGGATAATGCACGGGAAATGCAGAAACACAAAAACACACACACACATGACACACAACTGAACATTTTCTTTTACTGGGACGGTGCGGGGAAATACAAATCCAAATTGTGAGGCATAGTTTTTAAGTCAAAGGTTAAGCCGCTTTTGGCTAGGTTGGTCCGTGGATGGGTGCCCGCCCATTTCAAACCGACATCTTTGACAGTCGTTACAGGTAGTCAGTGGTGCGAAAGTCTGACAACCAGTCTTACCAAAGGGTATCGTAGTACCCAGTACTAATTGGGTTATGGTGGTGAGATAGGCAGTCGCTCCATGTAAAATACTATTATTCAGCTGCAGACTGTTAGGCTAGAAGCCGATCCCAACATAGTTGGGAAAAGGCAGATGATGAGTTTTTAAGTCCAAGAACATCGCAATTTTTCAATAAATAAATGAAATTAAAGTAAGAATTATCGGGACTCTTCATCAATGGATTTGTACTTCCTTTTAAAAATCACTGTAAAATCCAGGCTGTGGTCATTACAATGAGCAGTCCTGATGAAATACTGACTGATTTACTGGTTCCAATATCACGAAAACTCATTTTTTTTATCCTTGCCTCACCCAATTTCTCCTGTATCGTGGGTGGTTAGTCACACATTTAACATTATACCTAAAAAACAACCTGTAGGTAATACAAATAGTTGCTCCGTCCGCGATCGAACCCGCGCCACGCAGGGTAGCAGCCAATCGCTCAGCCACTGCGCCAACCGTGCCGTCACCTTGTAACCTTGACACGAAGCTCTATCCTTGAAACGCTCTCGAGGATATAAGTACAAGGACGGTCTCTAGTGAATACATACAATAGGTATTATTCTTCTAAGCAAATATGTACATAGATTCCCGTCACTATCAAACAACTAAAGATGAGCTGTTCGCTGCTCTGCAACAAAATAAGAGACAGTGGTGGTCGAAACTGAAGGAATCTGGAACTGCTCTCGTCGAGGGGTGCGGACAGGAACTGCGATAGGTAAATACAAAATATATGGTTTGTGTTTAGGGTTTCTAATGTGATAAATCGAATGTCCACACAGACTTTTACAGGACCATATCCTCGGGTCTTAGAACGTAACCTCCTATCTAAAGAAACAAGGTGGAAACATCGACACTAAAAAGGTTACCACGTATTCAGTATATCATTTCATCATATATTTTGATCGTGTGTGTTTTGGTATTGCAGTTTTGTAGGAAACAGCTGGTATTTTTTTATTAACTGAAAAACTCATATTTGCGGCGTTAAGAATGATGTACTGAATCAGTTATTACGTGGGAACCGTTTTAGCGTCGGGGTCCCTTCATGAGTATACATATACTTATAAAGTAAAACAGTTAGTTTGTTTGAAGGCGCTACTCTCTGGAACTATCAGTCGGATTTGAAAAATCTTTTAAGCATAGTGCTTAGGGAATTTTGTATTCTATTTAATATCACGTTTCGACCTTTAGAAACCGAGCAAAACGAAATTTTAGCAACGGCGGTCGAAACCGGGCACAGGAATTGGAATAGTTACTGGTTTGTAACATCAATAATTCAGTACAGGCCAATAGAAAGTGACTACCCCATACAGACAGTGTCTCCATACTCAGTAAATAGTTAGCTTCTCACTTAATTAAAATGACAAATACCTCGACCGACCTCAAAATTCGTATTTTTGTCTTACCAAGGCTAACGACCCTGAATTTAGAATGCTATGAATCAGAACTAATCAGAAGATTGCGTCCAGTGCATTCAATTGTATACGCGAGTGACGTGGCTAGCTATTAACATATTGTGTGGCCATCCGTACGTAGCCAACGCAAGATGCGACTACACCGGTAACTGGCCAATTAGCCAACCTCATCCCTCCAATGGGTCAGTCCGAGATCCTTCCAAGGATAAATATAGCACCGTTCCAGCTGCAAGTTCCGCTCGGTAAATGCCTATTATATACCGAGATGGAGTTTAAGTGTCATAGTGGACGGACGTGCGATCACACTCAGTGCTCGACACACAAACCAAATCATGACGCTCATATATTTCGACTGGCTCGACTACCTCGTTTTTGGAGGGATGCTCCTCTGCTCCGCCCTCATAGGGGTGTACTTCGCGTTCTTCGCGACCAAAAAACAGAATACTACTTCTGAATACCTTATGGGCGGGAAGACCATGGGGATGTTTCCCATATCCATGTCGCTGATAGCCAGGTACCTATATTTCTTACTAGCCTCGCTAATGATACGATAAAATCTGCAACCGTGTTCAACATTCTGTACCCGTGACCTTGCGAATTTGATGTTTCCTAAACAAATATTATTATTATTTCTAGTTATATTTCGGGTATCTCGTTGCTGGGCTTGCCAGCTGAGATGTACACTTACGGGACACAACTGTGGACGATAGTGCTCTCGGAATGGGCGGTGTCACTCACTATTGCAGTTGTTTACCTGCCTGTATTTTATAATTTGCAGATCACTTCAACGTATGAGGTACTAACTTAAAGTACTAACATATTTGTGTTGTAATTGTGTCATATCTATTATCGAAGAAAAATATGTACTTAGTGAACTTATTTATTTCTACGAAAACATAACATTATCGTCATTTATTCTATTCTGTGTGATTTTTTCAGTATTTACGATTGAGATTTAATCAAAAGGTGCGTCTTTTGGGATCAATAATATTTATTATTAAAATGATGCTGTACATACCTATAGTAATTTATGTGCCCGCTCTGGCATTCAGTCAAGGTATTATATTTCTTTCAGTTCTTACGTGTATGCTTCCGTGCAATTATGATTATTTACGTATATCCTTTCTTTGCAGTGACTGGTATTAATTTACATTTAATCACGCCCATCGTGTGCGTCGTGTGTATATTTTATACAACTCTTGTAAGTACGACGATTTGTTGTTCGTCTCAATGTTGACCCTATTCTATTCCCCGCCAGTAACAAATAAATGACTATAGTCTAGAACCGTCTGGCAATGAGGTCACTATATCAGACATTGTTACATTATCTGGACAGATGATAAAAATTGTTGAATACCTCGTTCTCGTATTTTGCAGGGAGGGCTAAAGGCTGTAGTTTGGACAGACACTCTACAAACAGTACTTATGTATTTTGGCGTAATATTTGTACTTGCCTACGGTACGTGGCTTTTAGGCGGGATATCCAATGTGATTGATATAAACAAAAAGGGAGATCGTCTCGACTTTTTCAAGTGAGTAGGCTGCTTTTTGAAAAAAAAAAAATATTCGAAAATGCTTGAAGTTCTGTTTGCTTTTGAAGAAGATAGTTTATTGTGAAATTGTTTGTAGCATGGACGTGGACCCCACTATCCGACACACCTTCTGGTCGACTGTGTTCGGTAACTACTTCAGTTGGCTGGCCTCGTGCTCTGTCAATCAGGCCATGGTACAAAGATGTCTAGCCTTGTCTTCTTTAAGACGAGCTCGAATGTAAGTCTGATGACATTGATGACATAGCAGATTATTTAGACCTTTGGCTTAAGTATCAGTGACGTTTATGGAAGGCGTCTTGAAGTGGAAAAATTAGTTTTATTTCTAAATATTCATGCATTTCCCTTTGTGGCACTGGCCTAGTTCATCCTACTTGAGAGAAGGTGGAAATTATGTCTTACTTCTCCACTGTTTTTTTTTCTGATTAATTAATTGTAAATAGTACGTTACGGAATCCAAGCCACTTGGATCTTTATTCCTAGACTCGCTGAGCTTCATTGTCTTGGCAATTTTCTGGTTTTCGCCACTTTTTTGAATTTTAGGACTTGCAGTAATTGAGAATAGATTATTATTAACGGGATAGTTTCATGTAAATTTAATTTTCACACTCACGTTTCAGAACGAGGCTAGTCTAATAATGTTACTCATTAAGCATATTTTAATTATCGTTCTGTTTTCTTTTAGCACAATATTCATAATGGCCGCGGGTATATTCATCATCGTATCTCTGTGTTGTTACACTGGGCTGGTGATCTACGCGACGTTTGCCGAGTGCGACCCCCTCACCACAGGGGCCATCAGGAAGAGCGATCAGCTGCTACCGTACTTTGTGATGACAATCACAGGATCCATCCCTGCTTTGCCTGGCATCTTCATGAGTGGAGTTTTTAGTGCTGCACTGAGGTATAGTCCCGGTGAGATACGCCGTATTATTCAAGTTTTGATAAGTTCTACAATTAGCTGGCTTGTGGTCCACAAGATGGACCAACAATCTACTGAAGCTTGCACGAATCTGCTAGATGCAGGTCAGAGGGCGCAACACCGTGTAACGGTACATCTGGCATTCTTTGGGGGGAGGCATATATTCAGCAATGAACGTCTTTCGACTCAAATGATTATGACGAGCAGGCTTAAGGTGCGGTCAAGCCGATACGGACTTGCTGCTGACACCGGACTTTGACAGATACTTCAGTAGATTTAAGTCTGGTGTCGGAGTACGGTCAGCAATATGTCAGTACTCCGTTGTTTACTCAAAAATGCCGTAAATAAAGGTGCAAATAATTGAAAAATAGAAGTTAAAACAAAAGTCATTTACTTTAATTTTTAATGTTCCTCTTTTCATATTTTAGTTCAATGTCCACCGGCCTAAATTCGATGTGTGGAGTGATTTTCGAAGATCTCATCCGACCTGCTTACAACAAACCTATTTCGGAAAAAGCTGCCAGTTTCATTATGAAGATGATTGTGGTGGTTATTGGTGCGTATAAACATCCGGATAAATCTATTCTTCTATCTACACATAAAATAAAAACGTGTTTTTTTTAAATTGTCTGTTTGTCGGCTTGCGTATCACGTAAAACCCCTCATTGTATTCAAAATCGAAATATTGAAAGATAAGAAGCGTTGTTGTGAATAACATTTAGCGTTTATTTCACCAAAATCGACCAACAGACTCAAAAGATATTAATTTTTTAAATTTAGTAAGTAACCTCATACGCGATTTCTTTGACAGATTTAATTATTTACGTATTCCTTTTTTTTTTTCTTTTTAAAGCTCTAATATCGGTTGCTTTATTAATTTGAATAAAACTAACTAAATACATTATAAATTAAAAACTATTAAATAACCTAAAATAAATAAACTAACAACAAACTACAAAAGGGCATTTACGTAAATTGGTTTTTGTCGTAGTGTAGTCAAAATAGCTTAAAATAAATTTTGTTTTATTTTTCCATTTACTCTTTTCATAAAAGTAATAAGTACTAGGTAAAAAAGCAATTCTTACTTGCACCAAAAATTTGGCACCGAAAGAGTAGTCCCATTCTTATAAGGTCACTATTCATTTTATGTAAAAAGTAGGATATGATGAAAAGGCTGAGAATATAACGTTAATAAAATTAAATTAAAAAATGATTTGGAATTTTCGTTTTAGAGGCAATTAAATTAAAAAAAAGGAATGTACTAATAAGAGAAAGATATTACGTGATAGGCGTCGGTAGATAGGTATTAAAACCATCAACCATATACATTAAAACCATAGGTATTAAAACCATCATTCAATATAAGATGGTGGCAGATAGGTATTAAAAAATTCAACCTGAAGCTTATTTAATAATTAAAATTACTATTATTTGAATTTATTATATTTAATGGTGATGGTGTGGTAGATTAGATTAGTGTTTAGATAGTAAATAGATAAAGAATATCCGGCAAAATAAAAACATTATGGGGACACTACCACAATGAGACAATGACTTTGTTAAATTCAACCAGACCACCTTTTTTCAATGTTGCCCGCATACAAACCAAAGAAAATGCTTTCGTTTGAATATTAAAACTATTTGTAATATCGTGACTACACTATCTCTCTTTTACACAGAGGAGTCCTGGGTCTCGGTACTGGAACAGACTGATTATGTTGTGTTATTTTTTTATTTGGCGTAAGTATGTAAATAAATATACACCAAATAAAAAATAAAATAATTTGCAAACTTAAAATAATAATAAAATTATGTACAATTATCCAAATGGAAAAAGAACTACAAAGCGTCAAAAAATTCCGTCCGCATCGTTGTCAACTGGGGCTGTAGTCTCGACATAGATAGCGACAAAAATCGGTCGTTAAGTCATAACGATGTCAAATTTCTTTAATAGATTTTCAACCTTAAGGTTTTGAAATAAAGTTGAAAATCTATTAAAGAAATTTGACATCGTTATGACTTAACGAT
The DNA here is from genome assembly GCA_963576755.1 of Noctua janthina. Lineage (NCBI taxonomy): Eukaryota > Metazoa > Arthropoda > Insecta > Lepidoptera > Noctuidae > Noctua > Noctua janthina. Next base: position 11,182,924 of record OY755050.1, on the reverse strand, counting down.
CGATTTTTGTCGCTATGTATGTCGAGACTGCAGCCCCAGGACTCAATAGTGCCCAGAAGGCTGGCAGCATTGCCACGTTGGACAGCAATGCTGATGAATCTTTGGCCAAAAAAAACCCTCTGGTCACGTGAACAGGATACTGTTGTAAAAATACCATTAATAATCTAATTCTACTCTTAGATGAAATAAAGTTGAAGTAAGCCTTATATTATTAACACTAAAATAAAGTAATTAAAACATAATTGTTGTAATATCCGTACCGTTTGTTTATGTTGATGGACACATCGTGATGTTAATTACCTGACTGAGTTACACTCTACCTGGTTTCCTTTTCCGGTAGAAACGTTACTATAGCCTCATTACTCATGAACAGCTTGATAAACAGCTTAAAAGAATTATCTTTTATTTATTAATTATCGTTTAATTTGTTAAGTTTTTGTTTAATTTCTGTGTTTTTTTAGATAATTATCTCTATGTATAATAATATAATAAAGTGGTAAAATTTGTTTGTAAGTTTGTATGTAGGGGGTAATCTTCGAAACTACTGATCTGATTTCAAAAATTCTTTCACTGACTGGAAGCTACATTATCCACAAGTATTATAGGCGTTCCCGTGAGTATATTTCGAAAATAACTGGAGCAAACCCGCGAGCAAAAGTTAGTTTATAAATAAAAGACAAAGATGTGACATCTACCACCCCGCACTAGCCCATGCCCTCTCTTGCACGTGTTCCACCAATTGGTGATTACGTATGCTTTGCTATGCAGTTATAGCAAACAAATAAGCCCGAGGACCGCATGCGGTCAGAGCCTCTTTATCAAGTTGCCCGCTATCAGATTTAAAGATTCCGACTTAAAGAACTTTATTAAGACAAATCAATCCAATTTTGCTAACGCCTTAGATTTGGGCAATCTTGATTGCCACATTGGATGGCAATGTTGATTCTTTGGCCAAAAAATAAGCCCGCCCTCTGGTCACGTGAAGAGTCGACCAACCGCTTAGCGATATCCTGAAATACTAGGTGGGCACTCGGACTCCATGGACCTAGTGTTTCAACCCCAAACGACTCAAATACGTAACTACCGATTAAGTTATTGTATTTGAGCCGTTTGAGTTTTTCAACACCTGCAGAAGTCGCCCCAGCGCAGCCCACTGTGCTAGGAAAATGAGATGGCGCAAGGGTGTCGACGCAAGTTGCATTCCACACCAAAGTCCTAGCCAAGTTCCATGGCATTATGCTCATACCATCCGGTCTCTTCCCATCGACGCGTGCCAAGCCATTGAGTTCCAAGACACCTGGCACCTCAGCGGTGGCAAGAGCACGACAGATGAGATCATTAATGCTAGAGTGCCGTGCAATCCGACTTGCACTCTTACTGCAAGAAAAGCCATGGTGTCGCAAGGAGCGCCCAATCGCAAACATGTAGCGAGCCGAAAGCTTGTGTCACCTAGCATAGTGCCTATATTAGGCGACGGTAGTGCCTGAAGCCAGAAGCCCGACTCCCACTCACACCCACAGCCAGCAGGCGGGCACGCTCGGCAGTATTGGTAGACGTATTAATAATTAATTCCGTACCAAACTGCAGAGCGGCTCATCCCACTGTCTCTGGTCCTCTGCGTCGGTCAAGCACGGCACTTCCGAGACAACCAGGGAGAGAGTTAAAATTTTCCTGGTTAGCTTTTCAGTGCTGTCGGCAGAGGACAGGAAGCCGGTTAGCTTACACTAGAAATTTTTCGGACGCCGAGGCCACCAAAACGATTTGAAAGGCTGGCTTGCCGGCACGCTTGGTCGTCCAGGGCCGCATTAAGAACGGATGTTAATGTGTTGCGAATATTTTGGCCAATTTTGTACAAAAGTTGTGTTTTCTTCCAAAGAGGAGAACAACGGAGAAAATACATATTTGGACCACAACAGCAAAATCTGAAAAGGGTGAATGCCGAATGTAAATTAATTTTGGAGAGTCTATCCGTAATATCATTAAAATGTTTGATTTTGTCATCGGTGAAAGATGAAAAACTTTCTTCTAAAATAGGGGAACCTAGGAGGTACAGGGAACTTAATTCTAAAATTTGATTTGTGGGCTATTGAATTAAATTGATCTATAGTCGATAGTCTGTCGGTAACGTCAGAGAGGTGTAAATTACGCACTCTGAAAAAAAAGAAAGAAGAAGAGAAAACGAATTCAATTGTTTTGTAATAAAATTACTTCGAACCTCATTCAAGTGACAGAAAAACCACTTCTTTTTTAATATGTTCCAATTCTTTTTAAATTGCGTGTTTTGGAAATATGGAATACCCCACGGATTGTCACAATTCCCGTCCTTGAATCCACCACACCTTATCCAAAATGAAAATAAAAACATTAACTCTTCGATACTTTGATATTCTGAGACTGACAACCCGAAGTTAGACGATGCAGCTTCACATTGATTCGTCGATAACTTGAGGCGAAAGTAGGTACTCAGCAAAACCTAAAACAAAAATAAATTAGTACTCAGGGTATTGATTGCGTGCAGACACACCTGCATCCACTAGGTACTAAAATAATTGGATATTAATATAATAAAAGGGAAAAACCAATTAGTGAAAGTTTGCAATTACCTACATAGAGTAAAAAGATTTGCCATGGGGCCTCAATAATGAACACGGGGGTCCCTCTGTACACCATTTCCTATTCTAGCTATTGACGTATTTGAATAGAGACCCCTCTATACCACCTGACAATTATTAATAGGTACTCAGAGGGAGCCGGAGGGTGAATTTATAGGATTCCGCATCATTTTAATAAAATATTAAATATTTGAAATAAATCTTTTAGGCATCAAATTATATTATGTTTTTATTACTAATTTGATGGTGAGACATCGTTCTCTATGAACTTCATTTTAATGCGCATTTTTCCCAAGACTGAGAAATCTTTGTCTTTTGTGATGAATTTCAACTGAGGCAGTCTATCTGGGAAACCGTTCAATAACGTTGATGACACGTGTCCAGACTTTTGCATTTTTAATGAACCTGACACTTAGTTATGTATGAGCACCTTTATCCCTATTCTGCTGGCGCTTTAACCCCAAGCTTACTCCTAGCTAATACACTGTCCATTTATATAATCTAGTCTCCTTTTTAAACTCCGACGTAGCAGTAATTGGAGAATTTCATTTAGCTAAATTTTTAATTTCACGTTTGGAATTCGTGACAAAACATCTAGGTACTCATTCTGATTTTCCGTCTAACTTAGTATTACGGCTTCCGTCATATTAAATTACTAGATATAATATATTTTATAATTTTCCATAAGTAAATCGTCTCCAATTTCTGCGAAATGCTTTTTGTACTTATATTAAAATCCGACCTTTCCATCTCAGTAATATTGTATTGAATAGGTTCATGTCATTTGTAAGTTTTGCTTGGGTAATGATAATTTATTAGTTTTAATAAAAAGTTATAGGCACAATATAAACCATTTAGAATGCTTATTTAACGTCGTAAACCCGTAATTTAGATCGTCGAAGTTGATAGTCACGCGGGAAAATCCGTAGGAAAATGCGCATTCATAAATACTTACCTACCTATCTAATGAACACTACAATTGCTGTTAGTAATAGATGAAATTACAAAAAAGTATAACTGTTTAGCGTGTTCACTGTAAAAACTAACTAAATATGGTGAGTGCCGTTGTTTAGCAGGTGATCCTTTCCTACATCTATGCTTCTGTATATTGTGTGCTTAGTTAGTAGAGTATTTTCCTTAGGACATATTTTTACTGGAAAATTTGATGCTTGATGAACAACCTGGACCTTTACACAGATTTCTGTTTTTTTTTTTATATTTATCGGTTTAAATAAAATATTTTTTAACGATGGTAAAGTGATATTTATTTGAATTACTTACATAATTTACAATCTATAAACTAATTTAAAATAATATCTAATATACATATATCGTACATATCTTTTTGTATTTGCAATACAAAGGTAACGAAGCGTTTACTTTATCTAACTAAATAATATATTAATTTAGCCGTTTAACGATCATAAAAATGACAAGAAACGATCTTCCCCTTCGAATGTATTCGCCATTGTTCTGCACGAGACAAGCCATATCAAGTGTGTAATGTTTGTTTAACATGTATGTTTGCTCGCATAATAGCCAATAATCGTAAAACTGTCTGGTTCGACATGATGTTAATTAATGTATGTAATAACTACGTATGAGTTGTAAACATTGTGTTTTTTCACAGGATTCGCATGCGTAGCCCTGGTGTTCTTAGTCGAACATATGGGCGCTTTGATTCAAGCTGGAAAGAGCTTGGCTGGAATAACTGCTGGAAGCCTGTTAGGCTTGTTCTCAATGGGTCTGTTCCTACCCTGGATTAATTCTACGGTAACTCTGTCTAGAAATAATAAAAATATTAACTTTTTCACCAATTGGAGAAATTATGTGTTAGCGGCATTTTGCACGGATAATCATTAGATTACCGGTACAAAAATAATGTTACCTCCTAATTAGATAGGTACACATAGGAAACCGAAAACATGACACGTTTTGTTCGTCGCTAAGAGACTGATATAGAAAGCGGAAGTTTCAGACCGAGATACCAAAAAATTACTTAGCACAGTGTTCCTCAAAGTTTTTGTGTTCGAGGTACATCTAGGAAACCGGAAAATTTTCGAGATGAAATGAAAAACTAATTTTTATATAATATGACATGAACTCAACATCTGTGTCGAGTGATTCACGTTGTGTTTGCTCATTCCGTTTGTAATATTATCTACTCGAATGGCGCATTACTTTATTAACTATTATAATATTAACCAACATTTATTATAATAGTTTTCTTCCTTCTGTCTATTTGACTTTAAGAGATAACCTTATTTCTCCGACGCACACCAACTAATGGCCACCAGTGTGCAGTGTGCCGCGGCACACAGTTAGCAGAACACTGACTTAGCACATGCTTTGGTTTCTCTGTTTTGACTCGTGTTCTGACGATAGTGCAAGAGTGACAGGCAAAATAACGGTAAACCAATCTTACTTGCCAGCACGAATTGTATTTTAAGGGAGTCTCTCTTTGAATCGACTATATCTGTAGCGAAACCTACTTATATTTTTGCCACCAGGGTGCATTGACAGGGGGACTGACATCAACAATGCTGGTAGGTTGGATCTCGCTGGGGACGCAAGCTGCGATGATCAGGGGCGATATAGTGATCACCCCCAAGCCTGTGTCGGTGGCAGGATGTCCCGACAACACGACCTTACCAGCCACATCCACCACGCTGACTACCGTTGAGTTTGACAGGTGATGGCATTTTTTCAGTAGGTACCTACTTTTAGAAACTACAAAATGATAACGATTTTAAAAGAAAAATGTTCGCTCGATATTGATAACCTCCTTGGTTTATGACCGTTGAAAAATGTAACAGGTATTATAATTATCTCGGGTAAAATCTGGGTGAGGCTTGCACAGGAGCGTGGACAAACAAAGACCGAGGCACAAAGAATGAAAGGCTTATACTCAGCAGTGGGTCAATTTGGGCCACGGATAATGATGATGATGATGATGATGATGACTTGAAAACCAAGGAGGTTATCAATTGATTGAATGTTTTTTTGCAATAATTTTGACTACAATTTTTAAATTACAATATCCACAGAATAAGGTATTTCGTGTGACCTAAACAGAGATTACTCCATATTGAGAACAAAATAATAGGTACGGTAGGTACCCATTATTTTGTTTCCAATATGGAGTAATCTTGCTTACACATCCACAACAAGTCGTTTTAGTTATGCGGCATGATTTCTTTCTCAAAAATAACTTACGTAACCATTTGCTTCCCCTATTTTATTAATTTCGAAATGGGCATACTAAAAGATTATGTAATCCGCTATCAACGTCAGAAGAACCATTCAAAATCATTTCTATTTCCATGTTTGTCGTAAGGTACTATTGATTGTTAATAGTGCGGATTCATAATCAGTGTGTTACTCAGCAGGTCGGGAACATTCTTCATGTACAGGCTGAGCTACTTGTATTATACTCTGGTCGGCATGACGGTCTGTATCGTCGTGGGCTCCATCGTCTCATATTTCACCGAGCCCAATGATCCCGCTATGGTAAGTGGTACTAAACGTTTTGGAACCAACCATTTTGTTGAGAATAATTGTTGTTGTTACGCCTACGAGTTTGCTAAAAATAAATTATATACCTGCGACCATGTCCGTTGGGATGATTCGGTATTGATTTATTTTGTATCACGTTGTTTACCTCTACCTCGTGATACGATTCCACTAAGAACACGTGTTGCGCCTACCCCAAATAACGTGCGAAAACGGAGAGAACATCATGATGCTGCACGACTTTACTATGAAAGCTCTTTGTCTGAGCTTCCACTTTCTGATGTACTTAAATTAATGTTATGATGCAAGTTACTGTGGCGCATGGCCATCGTCCTGGTGGTATTGTTTGGTTAACGCAAAGAAGGCACTCCTCTGTTTGCTTGGTACAAAAATAGTTATAATAAATTTGTATTAGTTTGCGTAGCAGTAACAGGGGCCTAGCAGGATATATGAATATCTAATATAAGGGGTGTAAAAATACCCTTAACGAACCCGAAAGGTCGTTATTTCCGCGTCTTTGCGATATTTTTTTAAGTTGCGATTTTGCTCAAGTTTTTTTAAATAATTTTTTTAGATTTTAAAACTTTTCTTTAAATACCTCCACGACCACCGTACTATTCAATGCATCAATCAGCACAATGTTTTGAGTGCGTTACATTGAGTATTAACGTAAAACGAGATTTTACACCCCTAAAAAAGTAGTTTGGTGTTTGGTGTTTGTGAAGGGTCCGTTTACACTTTGAATATAAAGTAACTTGGCTCCTGCTTAGGACAGATAGTAAGAAAATATCGATTCAACAGCACCTGTAAAATCTAGCCCCGGATTAATTCACTGCACAATATAAAGACCTCTATTTCAAAGTCAGATCCAGAGTGCCTACACGCATGCTCTATTCATTCAAAACCAAGCCAATAAAGACCAACGACTTCTAATCAAGTCGTTATATCTATTGCATGTTCCGCTGGTGTCGTGCCTATAAAGACGTAACGTGCAAGATTGCCAGCCCGTCCCTTGACGGCCGATTAGCCAAATTGGTAGTCAAGGCGTGTGAGCCGACGGATTGGCTATTTCTTGCTGTGGGGGTTATATGCGTGACTGTTCAGGTGCATCGAGATCTGCTGACGCCGATGGTGCACCGCTGGCTGCCCTCGCAGCACCCGCACTGCCGCCGCCCGCGACTTACACAGCACGACATCGAACTGCACGCGAGAGAACTCGACCAGTTGAGGGCACACACTTCTTACGATGTATGTAGTCCTGATATATAACTTACTTATGTAATTAACTAAGATACTTTTCATTAAATGCCAAGTGGGATACCCGTATCTTCAGAGAAATGCTTGAGAAGCAAAGGTAAAAATGTAATAACTGGTCATTGAAGCCTAACCCAGTGGAAGAACCTAAAGAATTTAGAAAAAAGTTTCTACTGTTAATCAGACCAATAGTGCTTTTTGGGAGTCGGTAGTACCCAAAGAAACGTCTTTTCTTTCTTGGTCCTTGTATTTGTTGGCGCTGCCAACTATGTCCATCTCCAAGGTCCTATTAATCAATTCTTCATGTATTGAAAACAGGATCTGTCACTCCGACTGCAATTTTATAACTGACCTGACATAACGGAATGCACAATCTTCCAATTGACCTAGATCTTGTTTGTGTCTTTTTTCTTTCATTTATTATTTTGTTTCAGAAAATGGGCGACAGTCCTGCAAGTGCTCGGAAGAACAATAACAATGTTGACAACTACTGATCATAGTTTGTACAATAGTGCACAAAGTTTAATTGTTAGTTATTAAATGAAACCGATTAATACTCATTTTTTTCTTCGTATTATTTCTGTCTCCTAACATTCATTAGTGCATGAGGGTTTACTTATAGATTCATATAATATGACATGAGAGTATCAAAGTGATCGGTACTTATGTACTTATTTATGTATGCAAGTACAGGGTACGGGGGTACATAGGGTGTACCAACGTCAGCCCACGAACTATCGATCGGCCGTCTACTGCGTTTCAATTTGAGCTGCGCAGTACTCCTACCATATACCTAACAACATAATTGAATGTTCGATTTAACATCTAGCGGCTAGCTCTCACGGGGTGTGTCATGGAAATGTTTGAATTGTATGTATCTGCATAATATTCAAAGAGCATGATCCCAATATCTTGAATCATATCACTCAGTGATTAATGATTTTTGAACTAATAAGTTATTATAATATCACGTCTGTTTTCCGGGTTAGACAGAAGAGTAAACGCATTATGACAATTATTTCAGGATAGATAGCAAAATTAATTTATTATATTATTTTAAACGTTTAGCATTTTAACGTTCTTATAAAGATAGTTAATTATAATTAAAATTCAGGATAGTATGTATCTACATTATACATTAAAATTTATTTTGGATAAATGATATGTGAATATGTAGAGATCCTTGACAAAAATTTCGTGTCTACGAGAAGTTATCTAAATAATTTCATCATTTGGATTTTCATGCCTTTTGATACTAATACTTACTTGATTAGAATGTTGGTACTAAAAAAGTCCTGTAGGTAAAAATGTCATACTCGAAATTAGAAGTACCTAATAGTTTAAAATACAGCGTCATATTTGTCCCTAGGGTCATTTTTTTAAGACTACCTATATTACTACTTATGACGGGTAATGGATGGGAGTAGAATAGGAGTTATAACTTGCCTCCCAGTCATTATGATTATTTGTTTGTACTGATATATACCTGGGTTAGATAGCAAAATTTTATGCTTGATATTAATGCTTAGATAACTAGGCGCTTTTCTTGTTTTTTTTACACCCTGCAGGTAGCTAGATTATCCACATCACTCTTGCAGGCCACTGGCCGTTAACCATACACAATAAAAAAAATAAAAATCTATAGATATATTTAATTAGTTTAAGAAAGTTACATTACATCGTATATTATGTATTTACATCAACTTATCTGTATCGAGATTACTGATAGAGAGAGAACGTTGATTGTAGACGGTGCTTAGTACCAAACACTATGTAACCTAAATTACGCTTAATGTAGAAACACATTCGACACAAAGTAGGGCAATATGGCGGGACCAACGAAAACTTGTCGAATTTTACTTTGTTAAGATTCAATTAAAAAACGGATTGTAAGGACAATACGCACGGCAGAATATTTTCTGGAATAAATAAGATGAAAGTTAACCAAAATTAATGTCATAATAATCCCATTTTGCCCTGCTTTTCTTATCAAATGCGGGACATTATTACTCTATTAGACATATAATAATACTGTTCGGACTACAGCAAGTACTCAAGTGGATACTGGATACTCTTGACACTTGGTTGAGGTAAACTTCAATACTATCGTTTATTTAATCTACATCGATTTCCAACGTATACTATATAGTATCAAGAAAGATTCCACCTTGCGCAAACATGCGTATTCTCATATCTTCTAAATTACATAAATAATATTAAATTAGAACTCCACTAACGAAAATGGCGCTTGCTCTCTGGTCTTCAACTAAAAAATAGTGTCGGTAAATGGAGACATGATCGGAGAGTTATTCTAATAAAAATATAACGGAATGCTTATAAAGTACACGTACAAGTTACAGCACCCGTGAGCATGAAACTGTTGCAAGAGACATCACGACTACCATTTTTTACACTTCATCTTGTCATTATGTCCAAACACTTGGCTAGCTTAAGACTTTAGTTCACTTCTCTTGCACGTGCGTACGTTGACCGGGAAGAACACGTTCAGTTCGATAAGCGTGGCGAGGACCAGGAACATGGCGTACATGGCGAGGCAGGCGCGCCCCACCGCCGCATCCAGCTTGAACTTGTTGAACCAGAACGTCAAGTATAGCAGCAGCAGCGTCGACAGCAGCGAGATGGCGGAATACTCCAGCCCCATCGAATTGATCTTCACCTGTTAACATTTAACTATATTTATCCCGACCATCCCGACGATAATCACGAGTCATCCAGTCACTCAGCAAATTACATTACAGCGTCGCAAGTTCGCAGTGCTCCAGCATTTTAAACTTTAAGTTACAAGCTCCGTTCGCAATATGCAAATGTGGTAATCATTTATGTAATGGATGTAAAATGTGCAGGTATTGTAAAATTAACCTTATGTATATTTTTTATTTCGTTATGTCGCAAGCTAGGTAAATATTCATTTTGATGCATTAAAATAGTTGTTTTCTAACCCAGTAGTGACCCGGCTCGGCTGGAGTGAGCGACGCTTTGATGAGCCACGGTAGCCCGAGGCACAGTAGGATGTCAAACGTGTTCGATCCGATCGAATTGCTGATACCCATAGATCCATGGCCTGTATTTTAAAAACAAAAGTGAGGTGAGTGGGATGTTGAAGAAATGACAGCATAAACAACGTAGCAGACCTAACAAACAACACACTCAAAATAAGTGAAGGCACAAAATTATAAAATGCACTGCACCTTGTTTTGCTACTATTACACTGGATACAGCTTCCGGCACTGATGTACCGGCGGCAAGGAAAGTAATTCCCATCACTGAGTCCGGTATCATTAACGTGTCCCCTGTAATTTAATAATTTAGTCAAATTATAATAGCAAAACTGTAAATAACTGAACTGAAATATGTCGTGTGCAAATGCTCGTCATACCAATAATAGTGATCATCCAAGCTACGATATAAGACAGCGATCCTATCCAGACAATGCACATCATGAATGTCAGTGGGAACCAGTTCTTGAATCGTGGCTTCTCACAGTCCGGGATGGTGAACAAGAAGACCAAGTGTATGGGCCACGTCACTATCCAGGTGCTCTGTAAGAAGACGAGGCAGTTAGCACATTAAGTTCAACCGCAGTTTGAACTTACCTAATCCGTTTCCAAAGTTACCTTAGTAAGCCAGCTTCTACCAGTGGGCCACTTCCACAGGGAGTGCACGTATTTGTCCTCTGCTTCTTTGTTGTTCTGTTCGACATTCGCTACAGCTGCATTTTCCTCAGGATTTGCAATTTCCATATCATTGGCCTTGCTTTCAATTTCAATACATATATTCTTAGCTTTGTCGCCATCAGCGGCTGGTACGTTCACAGAGATTGTCGTGTCAATTTCACTATTCTTTTCATTTTTATCTGGGCAAAGAGATAACGCACTTTTTATATTCCCATTGTGTTGGTGGTGTTCCACAGACAAATCATTTTTGTTAACGGGTGAAGATTGTTTAGCATCTTTAAGTTCTGGAAAGTTAAATAATAGCACAAGAGATATCTTATTGCTGTCAGAGGTGTTAATGATATTAAGAATCTTCTAAAAAGTGTTACTGTACATACCATTTTCAACAGGGACGGTGTTATCTTGCTTTTCAGTTTTCTTCAACATGTCCGATACACAGTTCCAGTTACCTGTGTAACAACACATTTCTGTGATAAAATTACGCATGAGTCATTTTTATTTAGTTCATCACTTAATGAAATACCAACCTTTCGCAAAATTCTGAATAGATTTGTCGTAGTACATAATACAGATGTAGACTCCGTAAAGCATGACAAGGAGTAAGGCTTCGTACCACTGTACGTATTCATCGTGCATTATACAAATTAGGATAGATACTGTAATTCCGTAGGCCAGGCAATCCCTGGTCAGTGGCCACCAGTCTAAGGGCACAACCTGAAACAATGACAGATCATTTAAAGGCGCTCTGCTATGTTTTTTAAAAGTGTGGATGAAAAGAGTTTAGGTACCATTCCTGCGCCGATACCGCAGCATGCAGCGACGGCGAGAATGTTGAAGACCGCTGAGCCGACGATGGTGCCCACTCCGATGTCTCCCTCCGTAATGAAGGTGCCGATGACGTTAACGAACAGCTCCGGTGCCGATGTCGCGGCCGCCATAAACGTGGCGCCCGCCACATCGTTCGTCATATTCAGTGCTGTAACAGTGACGAATAAACATATGTCTTTTAAATAATTTTATCTCGAAGATCTGCATAGCTCATTTCAGCCCTAACACGGTTATGCCAAAGGAATGCAAAGCATGGTTTTAAAATAAGGTTATCAAGGATTTTGAAAATAACACTGAACTAATTTATTACGCAAGATGACGATTCCAAAAGAATCTTATGACGTCATCATCATTTCAGGTTGCTTATACATAAGCAACCTGAAATGATGATTTTTATTACAATATAAATGGTGAAAATATTTTTATCAAATATGATTCAAAGTAAGTTTCAAATGTCGTCAGAGCAGGGAACGACATGACGACATTTTCTTGAATGAGTAAGTGAAAAACCAACAATAATAGAATTCTTAAATTACCCACTGAAAGTTGAAAAGCACAACCATACTATTTTGAAATGGGCCCTTTCTTAATGTTGCAACCTGTATTTCACAAGAAAATCGCTTTTAAATGCTGTGATTGTGGAAGATACGAATGAATATTCTTGACTGTACACACCATGACATATTTTTTCAACCGCAGGCACGAAGAACTTGTCGCATACGACAGCGAGGGCCAGGAACAGGTAAATGGAGATGAACGCATGAAGGACGATGGCCCCATGCTGCCTCTGCAGCTCCGTGAACAGACCCGCCGGGAAGTCGTCGATGGCCGGTGGGGTACAATTGCGGTGGGTAACCTCTGGAACTAATGGGCATCTATTAGACATTGGAATAATGAAAGCAGGTGTTTAATCTTCTTCGGCAAGACTTCTATGACTAATCATAAAAGTCTTGCCGATTTTAACCGATTTTAATGAAACTTCGTACGTATAAGCAGGATACATAAGTCTAAAGATTTGACAGAGAACTTTTCGAACTTTTCGAACTTTTTCAGGTTCAGTCATTTCGAAAAAAAATCACTTCAAATTTTGTATGAAATGCCGTAAGACGTTAACGCTCTTAATCTCGACAAAGTATTCTAATGTTCAGGCATAAAACTCGATTCAAAACTGACAAATCTCATAGAACTCTGCCCTCTTTATACTTTAGTTAATACTTACTACTTACACCGCGTTTTTGAACTCATGGTTGGTTCTGCTAATTAAAACAGTCATTCATTTGTATTAACAAAATTAGAATAAAAAGTGGACGGAGAATACTCAAAGTTCTGCAACGGGATCTGGAAGTTTTTACGGCAGCCAGGCAGCCATCTTGGAGATTTTATAAAAGTCCACCTTGACAACATTGGAAACTTGTTCTGAACATTTGAAAAAATTAAAGGTACTTACAGTTTTGCTAGGGAGTCTGGTACGAGTCATGGCAACGTATTGTTGGAAGTAAGAATTGACAAATGGAGCGGTAATTTTAGGATCGATCTTTGGTCTTGGTTATTTCGCTTGTCACTCATTAGGATAAAGTATAGCTAGAGTAGGTATATCTCTGGGGATGGATGTGTAACTTATTCACAGCAATTTTATGTCGGATTGTTTTTTTTTTTTTTTTTTTCATTTCCCTCAGGTTGTGAATGTAATCTATGATACTTTTACTGAACTACCATCATCAATACCAAAACACATTAAACCTAAAATTTTACCAATGTTTAAATTCCAATCGCCAATATTTATGATACTTTTATACCATTTGTTCACAGATGTCGTCTTTGGACCCATAGTCATAAAATCCCTTACTACCATAATCAATAATGAGACATTAATAGTTTAATCACTGTTTTGGAACCTAACTTGGTTCCAAAACAGTGATTATTATTGTACGTTTTTTAAGTTACATTCACTACCGTTCGGTACCTACAGAGTTATGAAGCGACTGTAAAAACGTAAACTAATTAAAATATATTCATATCCATCGAAGACTTTAAGTTCAAACAAAGACGAGGTAAAAAACCATGGAACTAAAAAAATCAAATACGTCATAAGCAATTAAAATAGCGATCAGTCGACTGGACGTAGAAAGGGACTTCTATAGGAACCCATCATATCCCTCCCACCCTCACCCTCTTTCGCCCCCGTGATTATTGATTTTTGATACTAAAGCACTTACTGATGATCTGTGTATAATTAATTTACCATTAGTTAAACAAAATCTACAAGTCACTTCTGCTACATATCATCATCTGCCTAGCCTTTATCGCCAACTACGTTAGACTCAGTTTTCAGTCTAACCAGATGCTGCTGCACACCAGAATTTTACATGACTGCCATTCTTATCTTCACAACCCAATTAGATACATGGTAATACGATGATACCCCTTGGTAAGACTGGTTGTCAGATTTTCAGGCCACTGACTACCTGTAACGACTGTAAAAGATCTAGAAATGAGAGCCGGGAAGACGTGCTTTTCGAGGCACGAAGGGAACTCGATATGTAACGGATGGCCACCCATCCACACCACAAATCACTTCCACAAATTCATACGTTATATTTTTCCTTAGGTGTAGATAAACGTCGTTTCATACGAATGAGTTTTTATCATTGCAGACTTGCATCACAGTGTATATATCATCTTCTTGCCCTTTTTTGTTGAAACCCTCATGGATGTCCTCCGCTCTGGGGTAGGTGAAGGGGTCTGTCAGACTCGTACTGACTAAATACCTCGCGGTGTGCTTCGACTACCTTGGGCCGTGGTGCTGGAGTACTTGCGCAGTTCGTTACGCTCCCCCGGTCAGGTTTTGGCCCACATAAACATGCGGACGCATGACGTTGGTTCCTTGGAAGGTGGGTAGGCCTTTAATGTGGGACGCACCCTGTGTCAACACACTTGCGCCATCTCACTTTGCAAGCACTGCGGGCTGTGCAGGCGCTGCTTCTGCGGCTGCTGAGATCCTCAAGCGGCGCAAATACTGTAACCTTATTGGTAACTACAGTTTTGAGCCGTTTGGAGTCGAAACGCTCGGGTCATGGGGCCGTGCGCGTCTCCTTTTTAAGGAAATCTCTCGCCGACTGATCGACACTTCGCGTGACCAGAGGGCTGGCTCTTTCTTTGGCCAAAGAATTAGCATTGACATTCAGCGTGGCAATGCTGCCGGTCTTCTGGGCACGTTTCCAGCGGATTGATGCGGATTAATTTGACGCCTAAGTGTCCTATTGTCGTCTTTGTTTAGATGTTTATATTTTCTTACTTTTAGTCGTATTATATTCATTTGGGTACTTTAACATTTTTCACATTAAAATAAAAAACCTGGTTAAGGTCAACAATGACAGAAAACCTTCTTGTCGGCCTCTGTATGATGAATGTGCATAGAAAGAGGGTTCTGGAAGCACAACATACATTTGTAAACGAAATTTTTCCTAGTTTTAGCCAGAACCCTCGCAGGTTATTATTGAAATAAGGTGTAGTGCAGCCAATAAAACGTATCAGTCAGTAAATCCGCGTAGCTGAATTTTTGGCCAAACATATATAATAAAAATTTGCCATGGACACGCTAAGAAGAAGTAAATAAAAAGTATTTTTAATTTCCTTCTCCTTAGTTTATTTACTTCAGCCCCACCTCTTAAAAAATGCTGAGTACGCCCATGGTCGGAGCAACATGTTTTTTACTTCTAGTGAATGGAACTTGTCAACTGTTACGCTATCATTTACTTCACAAAATGTACTTACTAAGTATTGATGCTTATAATTTACAATCTTTACAAAGTCCCTCTCGCCGTCTGTACGCTTAGATCTTTTAAGCCACGCAACGGATTTTAATGCAGTTTTCAGCAATATATAGAGTGATTCAAGAGGAACGTCTACATGTATATTTAACCCGTGCGAAGCCGGACCGGGTCGCTAGTTACTTTATAAAATATGGAGTTTCTCACGGACTATTTCTGTGTAGGTTCTTAAAATTTTTTTAAACACAAAGTTAAACATAATAGTTTAACCCGAGCTTGTACGGTGGCTGTACACTCTCGCCGATATGTTCCTTGCTTGTTCGCCGACCTGTGTCGGTGGTTTTGCGAGACATCTCGGGAGAGACATAGAATCTCGGTCGAAAATTATTGCCACTTTTATACGTTTGTGATAAGAAATTTCAGTTGACGATTGTGTGCTGCCTCCAAGTAAAATATTAGTATACAGCTTCATCCCGTCAGATTGGAAGCCGACCCCAACATAGTTGAAAAAGGCTAAGCAGATGATGATGATGCCTGGTTTACGAAACGAGTGCCAAACATTTCAGAGATTTTTGCATCAAGTATTGCGTAGCATAGACAGCCGTTTCGGTTTCGTTGACCATATATTATTGTATTCAAAGAACGGAGAAACTCACAAACAACGTCAAGTACTGGATTGCCTCCAAGGAGTACGGTGTTATTTTGAAGGTAGAAAAGTGTGAATTTGGAAAGGATAGGATTAACTTACTCATCTACGATGTGTCCGGAATCGGTATCATGCCCATGGAAGGGCGAACTAAAGCGCTGTCAAGTAACCCGAAACCGACGCTTTCTTGACAATTTTTATAGCAGCGGCTTACACCGTCAAGCGGAACTACAGAGCGAGTTCAATAAATATAAAACATCGAGTGGATACCAGAGGCAGAATTGGCTTTTGAAAAGTTTTACCAAAGCATTCTAGAAGCCTTGGATCTAGGACAACCAACTCGCTCAACAGACAATCTTAATTCTTCTTCCTGACGTTCTAGGAATGAGCTGGCAGCTACCACCACAGCCATAATGTCATGTTAGCTATATTTTGCATATTTTGGTGAGGTAAAATAACGTTCCGAATCGTGCCGAATCTATTAAAAAGTAACCTACGTAATGAATAGTTTTGCATGGGTCACGTTATCGGTTCTTTGTGAGCTCATGCAAACATAGTCTTGTAGGACAGTTAGTGAGTTTATACTAGCAAAAGCGCATGTGCGCCTTTCATATTGAAGTCTCAAATCCTAATTTCTTTTGAAACTTGCTTTTCCAATGTGAGTAAACCTGCCACGATAAGTACAGCTTCCTTCATTTAAAAATCGTTATTTACATCATAGTACTTCTCATCTTTTCCTTAAATTCTTCTTCAAGCCTATGCACGCTCTTCGTTCCTGCCTTGGGCAAGGAATAAGGGTTTATTCTATTCGTTCTTAGCTTCCTGCTACATTTAGGGCCTTAGTCAGACCAAATCACGCGTAGCTTGCTCACGCTGTTTCGATAAGTTCTCAGATTTCTGGTCTAGCTCTAACTACACGACACTATACCGAAATATTTCCATTTCGTGCATTGTGAAAAATCGCGTTGCAAACATTTAATGAATACTATTGTTCTAGCCTTGATACGAGGGTTGTTTTCATAATTTTGCAAACAAAATCGTATAATGCCTTTTTTGTTTTAACAACCAACATTTGACTTTGCAATTATGTGACCAGAAACTTTCGTAAACCTAATACATCGAATCGTGACAAGTTAAAAGTGACATAAGTTTTGCAAAGTTGGCTTTTCATACAACCAATTGAATAGTTGTACTGTTCGTAGTGAACATTGAGCCCCTTGGATCACGGAGAGACCCGCGAGGCGGCCCGCGTGCTATGGCGTGCTTGATTAACAAACGCACATCCTGTACCACTCTAAAAACGGCTCCTCCAAATAGCAAAGTCAACAAGCCAATCGTGAGCAAATTGTCTCAAATTACTGCTGCACTAACTTGTTTAACCGAATTAACTGATTTTAGAAAATACGTGTCGTTTGCTTGTTATCTAGCCGTCTTCGTGCCAAATTGTGCATGTTACCAGTCGTTATTATAGTTTAGACACTCGCTGTATGTGAGTGCACTATCATGAAGGAAATTGACAGATCAAAGATGGCAGGAAGTCCGCATTAGCGACGCATAAGTCGTCTTTCGATCCGTGGTTCTTTCTATTGCCCAACGGCCAATGGACATTATGGCTTTCCTGAGTACAAAGCGACTTTCACCAACTGGCTACTAGAAATCAAGATTTTGAAATAATTGTGACGAAATAGGTAATAATTGATAAATAGATTTTTTATCTTCATTTGAGTTTCGTAAAAATTGTGAATTTTAGTTGAAGTTTTGGGCTAATTGCTGGAGGTATGCAAAGAAAATTTGGTCATTTTAACACCAAAAATCAAAAACTTGATTTTGGACGTTGCCAGAAAAAGATCACGTGAAGACAGGCGATGCTCAACCTTGTACGGTGACAGCCCTGAGTGGACGACGCGACGGCCAATTGACAATTTGCGCGAGGAGTGACCGGATGAGGCGCCGAGTCGGAGTCTGCCTCCCCTTCTGATTTTAAGAACGATGGCCTAACTGTGGCAAATAGCTATAATATCAAATTTACCTAATCAAATCATACAACAAGATGTAATAGTTCGTTTTGTATCATTCATCATCGCGATAAACATGACTTTGTCAGCACCGCGTCCATTAGTGTCCGGATTATGACAAGTGGGTAACTTGTGTACCAATTATGATCGCCCTAAGATCAAGAACTATGAGACCTTCTAAAAATAGATATCGATGAGAACCAATTATTCACTGCCCACAATTGATTAACTCTCGCAATGTTCATCGTTTCCTGATACTTACTCAAGGAGCAAAAACACCATGAGAGAACGTCCGTGCCCCTGGAATAATACTACACCAAAAAGGTTACAAATACCACGATACAATAGCTACTATTACGAATAACAACATTTCTAGGGCTCGTAAAGCATTTTATTGTAGTAAATGCTGTCGATAGTGAGGCAGGTCAGTCCTCGCTTGATGCAGTCTACAATGGACGCTGGCATCCAGTGAAACAAGGTGCGGTTGCTAGGTACTCTCGTGTTGTTGAGCTATAATCAACACTAATTCGTTTACAGAAAGACTAATAGCCATCGGGTGAGCATCGAGCCACGCCCGTGTTTCGACAATTTTGTCAATAGCTTCCGTCAAAAGTTTACCGGCAATAGTTCCATTTCCAACAATGTCTTGTTTCAGCATTGAGGTCGAAATACTTTTCACCTGTTAATTCATTTTTATTGATGACTGAACTTAGCAGCATGTTTTTGTTTACATGTAACGCCTACGCTTTTAAACAACAGGGCAGATATTTGTATTAATAATTACGTATGACAGCGGGATGGCAACGCGAATGTTCGTACCTGGTGGTGCAGGGGCCATGGCAGCAGCACCGCTCACTCTTCCATACTTACGGCGTGGTGGGGCGCCGAGAGGGGTGGACTGGCGCAGGTTCCACCGACACTACATTCACTTTCAACACTTGAGTCGTTGATGTAATCTTCTTCGCCACTCCATTTGATCCACTTCATGAGTGACCTAGCTGCTGAACGGGAATTGGACTCACTTCCGACCTCCTTCTACATAACCTTGCCGTGTTGGTACGCGCACTTCACCAGGATCGAAGACCGGTGACTGAATCTCCATGCTGCTGGAAATGTGTGGATCCTCTCGAACCAGAAACCGATAAAAGTAAGACATTGGACTCGTACCTCGATCGGAGGAACTCATATTGGAGTAGTATCGTGTAGAGCGCGACGCAGGCGACCGAGGACGTCGCCACTGGCGTCCGAATGCCGCCGCTCACGCTCAAACGGACATAATGGACCCGCCGGAGAGCTCGTCAAAAGAAGAATACGGGGGCCAATTATTTATTTCCATACAATACACGCACGGCGGCCGGCGCTCGGGCGCAGTGCGGGAGTGACTCCCGGCCGAGCATCGTGCTCAGCTCACGTCTCCACGCGACCACTACGATTACACACGCTCTTACTGTGTTTTAATGAACATCTTATACAACAGCATCTGGTTGTCATATCAATATATAGTTCCATTTCTTGCAAATGAGATAAACTCAATCAACCTGAATGAGGTTAATAGATTAATCCGACCTGCTTTGATGAAAATCCCTATAAAAAAGACATTGAATAGAAGTTCCACCTTGGAGCATGTAACAAGTATTTTGCAGAGCAATGACTTAATCGAGATATTCATTTCTTAAGAACAAAGAAAACATACACCTACAACATTTAGGAAGTGTCCGGGCACATTGAGCTCTGATTTTAATAATCCGTGGGGTCAAACGTCAATTTACAAGCCCTTCTCGACTCCACACGCGGCGGCACGCGTCTTTTACAATTAGACTTAATTAAAAGATTTGAGCACGAACATTTGTAGTAAACCAACTATCATGGATGTGACTCACAAGACAATATTGCTCCTATGTAGGTGTAAAGGAAACAAAGATCGTTAAAAAATAGATCAACGCTGAGCAACAATTTACATGCTACCCGTCCACAAACTCTTACGATTGCCATTTTACGTTCTTGATACTTATAAGAGAAAGCTAATACAGTGATAAAGAGTATACCACAGTACTCTCAGTATATGCGCATGCATGTAGGTTTTCAACGTCAGTCTTTAGTCAATATTAGAGAATAATGTCAATGTTTGCCGTAAAAGATATGAAAAGGCAAAATTCTCAATTACATTGTAATGCATCAAGTTGAAGAATTAATCAACAGAAAACACATTCATCTGTTCGTCAAAACTTTGGAAATAATATTATAATGATGAATAAATATTTATTGTAATACCTTTTCTTAGTAAATGATGATGAGGTGTGTAAGATCCTAACAGTCCTATCTTCTGTTCAAACAGATTATTACAGTAGTTTTAAGAAAATATAGAACAGGAAACATTTCTTTTTTGAGAGTATCCATCGTCATCTTCATAGGCATTATTTTATCAGGTCCAGTTATAGTAGGTCGGACTCTTCGCAAGCCTGGTCGGGTAATAAATAGAGTCAGGATGGACTGGAATCGGTGTTTCAAAGGTTCCAAAATCCTCCGGGAAATATGAAGCCTCAGTCTACTCCTTTCACACAAGCGAGAAATACATGGCTTTTCCGTGGTCGTTTCGAATATCTGGATTCTCGATTGCTACGATTCGGTGACAGGTATTGATTTTATAGTTGATTGACTTTACTAAAAACACTCTGTAGTGGGTGTAATTGAAATTACTGTTAGGTCGTTGTACTTCTCACAATGAACTACTTTTGTAACACAATATCTACTGCTTCACATTTTGTCCAGATTTTTTACGATTGGTCCTTAGGAAGTTTTCAGTTAAATATTTACATTAAGTACGTAAATCTTCAATTATTCTCAGTCCCGCAAGATTGCCGGTTCTTCCCATTGTTGCCCGTTCTTCTCCAAAGAGATCTACGCTTTGGAATGGGCAACTACAGTACTTTCAGTTTTTATGCCTTGTGACTGGGACTGTAGCTACACTTCATTGTTGGCTTTGTTTCGACAGTTCAAAAGTGCCTGTAACTGACCTACATGAAATAAATGCTTTGATTTTGATTAGTTTTTATTATTCTCTTCTTTCTTGAGAAAATAATATTTTCAACATAAACAAAAGAATGTGTGCTATTACATATATTGTTAAAAATAAAAAAAAACCCAGGAAAATTAAAACTGAAACAACGAAAACTAAAAAAAAATATTCGAATCTTTGTAATCGACTAGATAATGTTTCTTGGACAGCGATGTGGATGAATATTTTTGCTTTTATTTATCATACTAGTACTACGTGCATCGGGAGAACAAACTGTCTACCTGACTTTAGTCTCGCGTATCTTCCTATCAAATTATCGATAATATTTGTTATTGATAGGGGCATTACTTTTAGCTTCACGATGTTTCTGTGTCCACAAATAGTGGAAAATTTCTCAGCTGCCTCGAGTGGCCCTTTAATCCACAGTTTATTAATTTAATGGAATTTTTATTGAAACGCAGCTAGCAAACAGGTCTAGCTGGATTATTGTTTACGACATAATTGTTCAGCCTTGAAAGAGATTATTAGGTTTATCAGTGAGTGTAGTTAGTAGATTTCTAGGACGTAGGTATCTACCTATTGTGTGTTATTGTTTGGATCAAAAAATTACCCTTATCTTCCTAGTTTAAATGTTATCGACGATAATTTTATAATTCTATTTGGGTATGTTTTTATTCAACTACATAATTATCATCATAACTAGTATACCAACTTTCATTTCAAGACTACAGGCTTTCAGGCATTCAGTGGAGCACCCACATAATCTCATTACAAACTTATCTGTCTTACTGAAAGTATAAGTTGGTACCTACTAAGCTGGTTAATCTGTAGTGCTTCGGAAAATCACTGCATGTAATCCAAAGATTTCCACTCAAAATTATCAGTACATTGTTAATGTCCAATGAGATACATTATTGGCCCATTATAATTTACAGTCTTACGAAGGGGTATTGTATTACCCAGTTACTAGGTTGTGGAGGTCAGTTACGCAGTGACTCCATGTAAAATACTGGTATGTAGCTGCGCCCAGTTAGACTGGAAGCCGACCCCAAAATAGTTGGGAAAAGGCTAGGCAGATGATGATGATAAAATAAAACTAATAGCTTTATTAATATTTCAAGGTATTATTAATCTTCTTAGCGTGTCGATGGCAAAAAGTTAAAATGTTATTTTTAGCCCAAAACTCAGCCATGCCAACCCCACTCACTGATGCAGTAAGCAGATTATCAAGTGCGCAGGTGAGGGCATGCGGTGCAAGATAGAAGGTGGACCATTGTCTGTGGGGAGATGCCGCATACGCACTTGAGGTCTGAGCCGTCAATAAACCCCCATCTGCAGATATTGTCTTTGGTCCGGCCGACTTGGGTTCGAAGTCTGTTTAAGGATTTCCAAATCGGCCACGGCAACGCGTGCTCAGGTGGAAGCTTTTCTGATGGATCGTTGAAGTTGTCAGGGGCTTAAACCGCTCCCGCCAGAGATTGCACCTTGCTGTGGAGGCGTTGAAATTGGCTGAACTAGTTGGGGCCACGCAGCCAAGAAAACTTTTACGGCTTTTCAGCCTCGTAGGCACTGAGACGTAGTTGTGCATTGGTTGGCGTGAGTCAGCTGGTAGCTTCGTCCTTTCGATACGCCTAGCTATATTCCTGCGAACATAAGGAGGCGCGATGCCAGACAGTGGATACAGCATTCGTACCGGGGTCGGTTTAAGACAACCAGTAATTATTCGGCACGTCTCATTTAGAGCTGTATCCACTAAGTGTACGTGCGCGGAGCGGTCTCATACTGGATTGATGAAAGCTGTGTAATTTAGAAAACACAAGTCCAATGGCAATTATAAGGCTCGATGTAATTGGTGAAATATGAGTGTACTTCAAAGACACCTCTGCCTAACCCTTTGTGTAAAACCTAATCAATCAATCCCAGTTAGTTCCATATTCAGCACAATTTCATTGAGTTCCATCTTCGAAATTTTTACTGTTTTTGTGTTCCACTGCTGGACAAGGCATTCCCTTTTGAATTTTCTCTTTCTGCTGTAATTTGAGCATCATCTTTAGGAATCTCCATCTTTGAAAGCTTATATGTAATTATTGTAAGTTTACCTCCGGTACCTGACTTTCTGACCACGACCAAGCCTCATTAATGCAAAAAAACATGTAAAGTGGAGCCGATATAATATTCACATAGATACACTACAATGTGTAAACTCGTATATCACTCAACAAAATCCATGTCGTAGAACTAAATTCTATGCAATAACTGCCTGCAGTTAGATAAGATTGTCTAGATTGAACGTAAACAAAGCATTCTCTAAACAGTTGTAAACTTTAATATTATACTAGGTCCTATACTTATTTTATTTGGCTTGTTTTTCTTACTGTTGTTGG
This sequence comes from Noctua janthina, assembly GCA_963576755.1. Classification (NCBI taxonomy): domain Eukaryota; kingdom Metazoa; phylum Arthropoda; class Insecta; order Lepidoptera; family Noctuidae; genus Noctua; species Noctua janthina. The sequence goes on along the minus strand of OY755050.1, from coordinate 11,159,191 downwards.
CCCAAAACTTGGCCAGTTCATCTGCCCATCTCTCTTGAGTTCGACCATGTCTTCTTATAACTATCTGACGGCAAGTTTATTGTACTTTATTTGTATCTGATCATCATTACATTACATCTTTAGAAGCGTAACTGCATATTTTTCTAAGTACAACGACTCGATATTTAGTTGATAGAACCTTTTTTTTTTCGGATGGGAAATCTTCAAATGACCTTTGTCATTTCCTCCTGCTCTGGGCGGAGTGGAAGGAAATGACAGACGTACTGACTAAAACCGATCAATGTTCCTTCTTAGCCCTTTGTATTCCAGGGCCGCGGTATCTCTTTCGAACAGTTCTGAGCCCCGGCAGGCATAGGCCCTTGCGGAGCCCTTCCGGTTTTCTGACATCTCTTTAGGCACGCGTGGAACACGAACGTGCCGTCGACACCGCCTGTCGTCATAAGACGGACGGACGGCGAGTTAACCCATTACTCACCGTCCATAGGCCCACGGTGGCCGGGAGCCATCACGTGGCCATATAGCCCGGAGCGTCTCCCTCGGCGGCTGGACGTGAGGCTTTTTCCCTCTCACGTTCTGCACCTCCTTCGCTAGCATCATATCGCCTCCAGATCCCATGGCAACAACCCGGCGAGGCGGCCTTACGGCTATCACCTTTTGGGGCGCGTACAGGTAGTGGGCGGCTCGCCGTCTCACGGAACGCGTCCACACCGGGGCCCCGTTTAGGACTATAGACCGCACGGCCCCCGCGTAGAGCCTCCGGTAGGGGCATTTGGAACCCTCAGGTTGGGCGACAGCCGTTTGAAAGCAGCCCCGGCCCGATCCAGTTTGGGAGCCAAACGTCGGAAATGCTCCACGAAGTTCTACCGGCTGTCGAGGACGAGTCCTAGGTACTTTAACGTCGATTCGACGCCGATCGGAACCCCTCCTACTGACGGCAGTAACGATCCCGACGGTGGCGCATTCCGAGGCCCATGAAAGCTCCTGGTCTCGGGCTTGTGCAATGCCACCTCGAGACCCGATTGCCGGATCCTCTTCACGAATACCGCAACCCCGCGTGTCATAATTAGTTAATAGAACCTTAGGTACCGATACTTCTTTATGGCAATAGTGAAAAAGTTAGAATTAGGCCTTATACATACGATAAATATTTCAAATAAGTTTGTAAAGTAATACATACGGAACTCCAAGTCGTGTTACAAATCACTACATAGTATAAAACAAAGTCGCTTCCCGCTGTCTGTCCCTATGTATGCTTAGATCTTTAAAACTACGAAACTGATTTTGATGCGGTTTTCAGTGATAGATAGAGTTATTCAAGACGAAGGTTTATATATATATTGCACCCGTCCGAAGCCGGGGCGGGTCGCTAGTTCTCCATAATTATTATTTGTCTTAAGTTGTGCTCGCGTGTTGTTACATGACATCTTAAAACGTGTATCGATTCTCTTCTAATATTGACTTTATCCTATTTGTGGTATTATCTACTACATTTATAAAGTTATCTAATAATCGATTCCACATTTGAGCAAAGAAATTTAAAATAATCTTACTAAAGATTAGGTACAGTCATCAAAAGAACCTATATTATTTACATTACCGTCGATAACAGTGATACGAATGTGTACTGAGCACACTATTACTAATAATAATATTTATTGATAAATCATTCATTTTCATCAAGGCCCGTAACAAACCCCGGTGTGCAGTAACTTTCCGACGACTGGTGCAGCTACACGTCTGTTTGTATTTGTATAAGTACCTGTAAATGGTTCTAAACTAACTACTCGAGAGTGACGTCTGGTTAAACGTTACAAATTCATTTGACGGTACCATCACATCTTCTGCTACCGCGTAACTAAAACTTATAAGTTTTTAATAATATCTGTTACATGTTTTTTTTTTAAATGGCAAACATGTTAATAAGGACTAGACGGTACAAGTGTTACAGAGTTGCGACGGCAATAAGAGTGTTATTAGTTTTGGGGATACCCTTAGTTTATTTGTTGTTTGGCAGCGATCATTCACAACAACAAATATTAGAATCTTCGTTAGGTTCAGGTAAAGTTCTTTGTTATATCTTGAACTTAAGATAATTATGGGTTGGAGAGAGTTGATTATGATACTTTTGTGGTATTCAGGAAATGACGCGGCCCTCCTGTCGCGGAAACTGCTCGCCGTGGTGGAGAGTGCCGAGAGAAACTGCACTCCCGCGGCGATCCTCGAGTTCCCGCCCGATGGTCTCACCCGCTACCAGAGGAAACATGTAAGAAGAAAACGAGACTCGATGATATTTGACATTATCTATACAAAGTAAACAACTTATTGAAAACTAGTTTGAATTTGCTGTGGTAGTGTACTTTTTTATTCCTAATTTCGTAAACAAAATTTCAATGCTAAACGAGCAATGGCAAGAAAAGCATAGAATTATGTTAAATAATATCTTTTACCCACTTTTTAGAATATAATCGAATTAATATTTTATACGATGAAACAATGATACGCGAAAACGAATTCATTGACTTTCGTTTATTTTTACTAAACTTACGAATATTTCATAGGAATGCTTTTGTTTTATGGCAAGGCAGTACAAATGCTACAAAAAAAAATCCCAAATACATTGAAAATCTAAACTATATTGCAGCAATGTTCTTTTGATTCAGGAGAGTGCTATTGGTAAACATTCGTGAATATAATATTGAAAAATATAGATGGAGACGTGGGCTCCGAAAATGGCCACGCAACACAAGAACCACGCAGCACTTTACTCGTGACATATGATGACTCTTTACAACAGTAAAGAGGTAAAGTTTGGATGTAGGAGGTAATCTTCGGAACGACTGAACGATTCAGAAAATTCTTTTATTAATTCGGGAAGGTACATTTTCCTCGAGTGTCATAAGAGAAATTCATATTTTAATAGCAAATCGAATCAAATTGTGATTTGCCAACTATTGTCGAATATCGGTTGAAAACCATCTATCGTGATTTGAAACAGGAGACTAAAATTGTTTCGGTGGAAGTTTCACATACAGATGAGTTTTTCAGCAGCATTGAGATTTAGGAAGGTTTATGAGTATAATACATAAGTATTTAACTAAGATTATATGGCAGGGAAATATCAGATGTACGAAGTATGGGTGGGTTAGTGACTACATAATTATAACTGACCGTTTACAGGTGCATTGTATTTAATGAAAGAATAGAGGCAAGTTAGATGCAAATGGCACAAAACAAGACACTTTAAAGAGACTTGGCGGAGGCCCACGCCAAAGAAGTCACTTCTACCAGTGATATAATGGAACCTAGTTGATTATAGATTTCATGAATTTTAATAGTAGAATTTAAGGTTTTTTTTATTTAATTCACAGGGATATATTGCAATACATTGTATACTGGCGATATATTTCTTCTTTCTACTGGGAACGGTTTGCGAGCAATACTTCGTGCCTGCCATCGAGATGATATGCGAACGTGAGTGTACATTACTACTTTAAATATGCTAATTGTTACTGATACTGTTCAAGCTACACACGATATTGTGAATATGTCCGATTGAAACTAATCCCTTGAAATAAATTATTCTTGAACTATACTTACTTCTTTTCTGGTGTTGCGTTTTTAAAATATGATAATAATATTTTGTTGACCTTAGAAATATTGCTAGATCTAAGGGCGGTTTTGAATTAGCGTAATTTCGACGCGTAAAGCGCGTGTAGGCGTATGCACGCGCGCCTTTTGTCACGCGAAAATTTTACGAGCGTTGACGCGCGTATAAGCTCGTACAAACGCGTGTCGCGAGATAAGACGATTCTCACAGGACATCGCTCGTTCGCGCGTCCGCCGTATTCGGTGAAGTAAATGTATTAGCGAGGTGCCGCGCGGAGAGACAGTGAGCGCCTTTGTCCGCGTGGTCGGGCGGTGTACGTGTGTTAGGGATCAAGGGACTTCATCTTATATGCCACATCAGATGTGTCGTTGTGAGTCGTCTTTGTCGTCACTATTGCAGACAGCTGTCATTTTAATTAAGTGAACATAATAACGTAAAAAGCGCGTGTACGAGCATACAATTTCTTAAAACGCGCCTGTACCCGCGTAAGCCGGTAAGAGCTTATATAACCAAAGACACTAGTCTGAAACCGCTCTTATGCAACGTTGGTTATTACAAGATCCTGTCCCGCTTACGATCCCAATAAATTTTCACTTTGTGGAATGAAAAAATTAAAGCATCAGATAACAGGCAGTTGTTCAAAGTAGCCAATCATAACATCCGCGTTGTTGCATGCTGTAAATGAGTATATTCGGTGCTTCCTTGCGTGTTTCACTTTGTCACGTGGCTTCCAGATCATTTAGAGGTGGAAGAGGTTAATCAGGCTCAGAAACGTGCCGCCTTAACGTGCCACGTTTGAATTACATGTTAAATCGTTACATTAGGTACACGATAATGTCAATTTTTCCATTTAAGTCCTTCAGGTCAAGGTGTGTTTGTCGGATGTTCTAGACTACAAACACGCGTTGTTTTTGACACAGAATTGTGACTAATAGGTAGTAGTCGTAACAGGACCAAATTGCATCCGCATCATTACGGCAGTCATCGAATGCACTTGTCACAGTTAAAGGTCAGGAATAGACTAGTTTCGAAATCCAAAAAGAGAAACAGACTCCATACTCTAAATCCGTATTTAATGCAACTGGGCTGACATCACGCACACGTTATGTATCAGAACCATTCAATTCCCTATCTACAGTTGCAGCTATTTTCTGTTCGTTTCAGCCTGATATTGGAATAAAAGCGGACGCAATAAATAAAAAATTAGAAATTTCGATCGATACGTCGGGGCTCGCAGCTGAGTCTAGACTACCACTCTCGTCCCCACTTTGTGGAAAATCAAATATGAATCCCTGCATTTGCCCTGTGATTCTACCAACAGTAAAGTCCGCAGATATATCGTAGGGATAAATCCGACGAGCCGGTATTTTAAAACAAACTGTGCGCCCAACAAGTTTTCCTATCAGGTTTTTCGTCGTGTTGATGACTCCCGTTCAGTGAAATCGATGGACTTCCATAAAAACTTTAGCCCCTATAAGGAAAGAATTTCCAAAAATACTTTCCTAGGGTTCACAATCGTTATAAAAGGGACCCTTGTTCAAAAGTTCTTACTCCTAGACTCAGTTATTTAGGCATATAAATCACGAAAATAAGCTTAACAAAAAAATATGTAAATTTTTAAATGTTATCGATTAGGTAAACTACAACATAAAAAAAACCAGCTCAAATCAAATTCTCATAGGCACATCTGACATTTTGTCATGCAGTATGTGTGTCTACAGTACCTATCTAATTAAAACGCTAGAAACTTTAGTTCTAGATAGTGTGTAACTTATATTTATTCTCGATAGTACACAACACAACACACAACACAAAACACACAATATAATTATATAATATGTTTAATCCATGCTGTGAGACTGTATAACACTTGTACATACAATGATTGTTGCGATCTATCTTAAGATTGCACTGGCTTAACTTCGTACAGTATAATACAGGCATGGGGTTTAAGTCCGAGGTAAAATAAGTTAAATTAGTTTTGCCGGTAGGACATTCTCCCTCGCCCTTTACGAACCTCGCCTCCCCTCTGAAATCTTTTCGAATATGCAGAGACTAATTTTGCTATCAAAGAAGGCAGGTAAAAGGTAAAAAGGAAGCTCTCTAATTATAATTGAATATTGGAAAAACGCAGACGGTCTTTGAAGGCGGACTTTGTTTGAGGTATTACCGCAAAGTAATTAACTTGATTGAAAAGACTTCGTGGGGAATTGCTACAGTGTAGATCGATGCTACGAAAGCTTATGATTTTTTTAAATAATTAGGTACAATATAAAACATGTGTTTTTCCCCATCATGACCTACGGTGCACAAACTTGATCTTTGACTAACATTCAAAAGTCCAATCTCAAGGTTTGCCAACGTGCTAAGGAGCGCAGTATCTTAGGTGTAAAATTAACAGATCGTGTACGAACCACTACACTGCGCTCCAAAACGAAAATCGTAGACGTGGCTCAAAAAGCTGCCCACCAGGACATGTCTGTCGCATAGCGAACGATCTGTGGGCCCGCAAAGCTCAGGATTGGTGTCCTAAAACAGTGACAATGGGTCGCAGCAGACCACGAAGGAGATGGCGGGACGAACTAGATGTCTTCCTTGAGAATTGGAAACAAGTAGCACAGACTTGTGACCGTTGGAAGGAATGGAGGGAGGTCTTTGCCCAGCAATGGGATAATATGGGCTAGCTGTAATAATAAAATATAATATAAAAGCTAAAAAATTGTTGAATAATAATTAGTTTTCGTAATAATTCGTAGACTTTCGTAGCGAGGGTCTACGCCGTAGCAATTTGCTACGAAGCCTTTTTGGACAACCTTATTTGTCGAAAATATTAGAACCGCGTAAATATGTATTTCTTGGCCTTCACACATACACATAATCAGACTATACGTACAGCTGTTAGGGTAGCTACCTTACCCGTTGTAGCTACTAGAAAATGGTCTTCAAAGGCTGAATTTACCTTTTTGAGTAATTGCTGTGCATCATTTTTGCATGCACTCAGATTAAATGGGGTATGAAAATGGGATAGTCAGCAAGAAAAACAAAAATTCTCACGTATTAAACGTGAGAATTTTTGTTGAATTGCGAATCAATCGTTTCGATTCTCTTCGGAACCTACTAAGGTAAGAGTATTAGAAAAGCCACCAAACTTTTGCCATTTTCAAAAATTACTCGTAGTTCGAATTGTGTAATATAATGGAAATATTGCTAAAAAAACAGGCTTTCTCTCAGTGTCTACGTAACACAGTAATCGCTATCATCATCAACAGCAGTCTTGTTCCTCTCACTGCTGAGTATAGGTCTCCTCCGTGTTGTACCATTCTTCCCCGATTCCATGATTTCCCGCGATCTTCTGAATGTCATTCACCTATTTAGGTGTTTCATTCAGTAAGCCTGACACAAATTAAAAATAAAACATGGATTTGGAGGATCAAGGAGATATACTATTAATCGACTCTAATTAATAATTATTTATAACTCTCGTGGCTAAATAATAATCGCCGCACGGGTTGATAGATCTTCAGGGTTTAGCCGCGATTGGCAGGGTTTTTCCGTGAATATAAAGAAAGCATCTTGAGGAAACCACCGTGTCTGAGAGATCTTTCTCGATGTAAACGACATGACACCAGTTTCAGCACTAACCTCTCGATAAATAAAGAATTACATACCGAGTTTCCTCCATGCCTCAGATAGCACGGTAAACCATTGGTCCCGGCTGTTATTTGTAGATATTTGATAGTCGTTATAGGTATTCAGTGACTCTAATGTCTGACAACCTGTCTTACCAAAGGAGTTTCGTATTACCCAGTAATAACTGGGTTGTAGAGGTCAGATAGGCAGTCGCTCCACGTAAAATAATGGTATTCAGCTGCATCCGGTTATACTGGAAGCCCACATAACATAGTTTAGAAAAGGCAGATGATCACTTAATAATGTTTGGTTTCTAGGCCTGAACATAGGAATGGATGTAGCTGGTGCGACGTTCATGGCGGCAGCAAGCTCAAGTCCAGAGCTGTTCATCAACTGTGTGGGTACGTTCGTGACCGAAGGCGACATCGGCGTCGGAACCGTGGTGGGGTCAGCAGTGTTCAATGTCCTGGCTGTGCCCGCGTTCTGCGCTCTCATCGCGGGGAAAGTAAGTATCCGCAAATTACGCACTAAATGCGAACTGGACACCACGAATATAACAGTTCAATATATTTTGGAGTGCCCGGTGTCCTTACCCGTGGTCACAATTTGTCCGTACATTTTTGTTTGAACCCTTAAGTAGGCTAGGCATCCTTCGAAATAATTTCTATAGTCATGTCTACTTCTCTTAAAATTTGAGTCAGTCCACGTCTACGTCCGATGGAAAACCCTCTAAAATTATTTTATTACTTAGTGTACTTTCCTTTTTACGCATCTTCTTTCATTATCATCTGAGAACAAATACGGAACACGCGTGTATCTATTTTATTTGACTCTCATTTCCTCTTAAACGTGTCTGTTGTTCTACTAATGCATTTCTTACTATTTGTATTGTAGTCTAATAACGTCATCTCTTATCATTTATCCCTTTAAACCTTCTACTGACATTAACATCTGAGCTAGACAAATATTTATCTATTTGAATACACATTTTACCTTATAATAGAAAATATGTTGTCAAGAAAATAATGCAATCGAGTGTTTCCGAATAATCCAATAGTCAATTTAGTCTGTCGATTAAGTTTTCAACGTTTTACGATTACTTTTCAGTATTTTTAGCTATAGGTTTTTATGTAATGATTGATGTTACCTGATGTTTCAATTAAAAAGTTATTACTGACTAGTAATTTAATTAACTTTTAGCATTTACCGCGATGAAATCATGAAGCAATCATTCTTGGGTTCAATAGTTTTATACCTGCAAGTCTTGGGGGGCCTGGTGACCCGTAACACAGGTATTGTATGCCTATTTCGGGCACCAGTCTCTCACAAATGTTTACCATGTGTAATAGATTTATATTTCCTGTTCACCGTAACGTTTGTGATGAGAAAATAAACATATTGTTTATTATTATTTAATAAAATGGAAATCATTTCATAATGGAACATTAAATTGAATCGGTGCAGCAAAACTTCGAGGTCAATATAAGAAATTAAATACATATGAAAGACGGGAGAAAGCGAGCGACGTCATGATGTACTTGCAAGAGCCAACTGGTTGATATCGGTAAAAGTGCAACGAGTCAAACTCGGCAATTATGTAAGCTATATTATAGCATCACATGTGATTTCAGTTTTTCTATGATTTTACTTGTCATAGAAAAACTGAAATCTAACTAGGCTAACGCCTGTAGTGACTAGTGGGACAGTAGCTCAACCACTGCTGAACAAAGACGGCACGGTTGGCGCAGTGGCTGAGCGATCGGCAGCTGCGCTGCGTGTCGACGGTTCGATCTCCGCACGGAACAAATATTTGTATGATCTACAGGTAGTTGTTCCGGATCTGGCTGTCTGTGTATGTGAGTTTAGATGTTTGTAAACGCACCCACGATACGGGAGAAATTCCTAGGCCCAACGTCTTTATTTAAAAAAAAAAAACAAAAAAAAAAACATCCTTTCGATTCCATTAGTCCCGGTTCTGAGTCACTTCTTGCCACTCTGAAGGAAGACATCCAAGTAAGCTCGCTATCTCTCATGTGGTCTCCATTGTCCCAGTTCGTTGTTCGTCAAGTGACATACGTGTCCTGGCAGCTAACTAAGTTTTTGATCGCGGTATAGTGCCGCTATTAATTATTATCCACTTTATGAATGGTTTGGCTTCCTGGACTAGCAGTGCATGTGTTGGCTCGCAGGTGGTGGACTTGGACTGGTGGTCGGTGTCACGGGATTGCGTGATGTACGCCGTGGCGGTAGTGGCGCTCATTCTCACGCTACTGGACGACGTGATTTACTGGCACGAAGCGCTGCTGCTTGTACTCATGTACATTTTCTACATATTAGGTAAATTATACTTGACACTGCGCTACACGGATGTGGAGTCGTCGAATATTCCCTCTACGTGAGCAAATAATATTTGTACTCTAAAAAAAAACTGTTAGCAAACCTACTTAAATTTTGGAGTGCAGTTTTGAAGGTGATATGTGTTATCTCTTGCAAATATTTAAATAATTTAATAGTGAAACTTTTGACATATTATATCGTCTCGGAATAAATGGATTATATTTACTTACTCGGTACGGTCCCCATGAACAGTCGAAAAACGATAAAAAAAAATTACTTGTTTGATTTGATTTACAGTAGAATGTTTGATTGACATGTTCATGACTGCGGATTTCTTTTTTAATTTATTGTTTCCAATACGTTTGAGTAATGTCAGTATTGTCTGATGGCTTTATTTACGTTTCTGGTAATGTTCAAGTGGTCAGCCTTTAGTTTTCTATTAATTGTAATCAGTTAAAAGCTTTTAAAACTATTAAAATTAATGTTTATTTCAGTATTTCCATTTCTTAGCAATCACTACAGATATGTTTGATGTTCACTTGTCAAAACTGAATGAATGAGTACTAGACACGATGAATGTACTGCTGACAAATTATGAAGAGTTATTAAATAATTACGTATGTAGTAACGGAAATGATTATGTTCTTTATTTGTTTTCAGCGATGGCTTTCAACGGCTGTTTGGGAACGTTTTTCAGGAGCGGGTGCTGCACCTTAAAGAAGCCTAAGGCGTATACAGAAATCACACCGCTGATTGCAAATGGTAAGTCATATTATGTACTTTAGAACAGGTAAAATAGGAAGAAAGGCATAACGGATAAGCATACATGTACGCAGTGCAGTGGGAAGAAAAAGGCTAATCAAGTAGACTTGGACAGCCTAGTTACATCTGCTTTCGAAATAATTTCGAAACGTTGTTTCTTACGATTTGCACTATTTTAGGGCGTAGATATTGCAGTAACACAATTTTTTATTAAGAAAATAAATCGAGAGGGTGAGATATCCCCGTGATAGATAACCATTAAACATGGAGATCGCTTTTTTATTGGTATTATACAGTTGTCATAATCCATAGATATCCCCCCCCCCCCCCCCCCGCCCTCCGAGGCCTTCTTGAGATCTGTTTATGAACAAAACAATTTTCTACATGCAGTGCCCTTTAAAAGTTAGTTGAAATTATTGACTTCAGACGTTACGTTGCATTATCATCTAAAATCCTAGTTCGGTTTAAAGAAACTTTATTCTCAATAAAGACATATGTCACTTACTTGAGAACAATACTGAAAAACGTACATATATTTTCATACACGAAATATTTTAAGAGTAACTTATATAAGCCGTAAAGTCGCCACAGCAACGAAAAAAAAAATTATCTTAGTGTTTTTTGTTTTACAAAATTATTATATTTCTAAATTTTTTTGAGACTTTTTGCATAAAACCTTTACTCCCATATTCTAATAATGACAGTAGGTAAATACGACGTAGTAAACTACCGTAATGGATGCTTAAAAATAAGGAGCCAGTATTTATTTTGTGGGTCAAGTAATTTTAAATTATTTTTTTTTTATAAAAAATATACTCAGGTAAAAAAAAAAATCCTTTGAAATGGCTTTCTAATAGCCGTTAGATGATTCCCTGAAAATATTTCGAGTATGAATAGTTAGACCCTATAAAGTTTCAAATGTTTGAACTGTGCATTATAACGTTTGTATGGACTAATCATTTGGTTTATTTATTTACACATACATTTGGTTTATTTATTTGATAAATAGTTTTAGTTTAGTTACACATGAATTTCCGCCGCCAAAAGTTAGTTGAATGTTCATTTGTAATGTTCTATGGATTAACAATATTTAAAGGAATGTAATATTATTTGAATGTATTTTTTGAAGCATATCAATATTTTTTAAATTACATTTTTAGAGTTTTTGTCTTAATTCTGAAAAAATATTGGCTTTAGGTGTAACTTAACTATAGAGGAAACAGTGTTTTTCATGAAAATCTAAAAATAAATTAGGTCTCCTGGAAAATTGTTTAAAATCGAATTTATATGGGTATGGCGACTAACTAACTTTTGGTGGCTGATATGAAGTGTTTGGCAACTACAAAATTGTTGGTTGTCATAGATGGTTTAGTCCTGCTTGTCTCAACATATTTTTTTTTTGTTTTTATAATTTTAGAAAAAACCCATGGTATGGACCCAAGGCGCATGAGCCTGCATGTTCAAAGCACCGACGTGGAGTCAGCACCCCAGGCAAAGAGGCACGATTCCACTGACTCAGGCAAGTTTTCATTGAAAACAAGCGGAAATTATCGCTTACTACTTGGTAAATTGACCGTTCGCCTGTCTATAACCACTTTGTCATTAAAATTGTGGCCAGTTGAAATTGAACTTGATTCATGATGATTGATTGGTTCTTACGTTCTTAAGATTTCAGATTGTTGTAAGTCGTAGTGCTTGCTTTATCTTTATACCATGGCTGTCGAGTAAGTAATAGAATGTGTCGTGAAAAGTCAGAGATCTCTTTCAAACTCTTGATATAACAGTTTGTATTCAAATTGTGTTCAATAGTACAAAACAGAACGTGAGGAAGCCTGCATGTCCTAGAACCCAAAAATCGAAGACTTGTGGACATCTACGAACCCGCTCTGGTCCCACAGAGCAGAGGCCTGTGTACCAGGAGTGGGAACATGAACGAAATTATAAAAGATTTATCGTTAAGCACGGTATGACACTGTAAAGCAATTAATTGCCTATTTTGAACAATGACTGCCAACCGAGTGATGTACGCGGGAATTTTCATCGTTTTCACCAACACAAAGCATTATTAGAGAAAATATTTGGTATGTTCTCACAGCGCGTTAATGACGACAAGAAATATGTTTAGATGTTACAATAACTAACTGATAAAATATCACTAAGCGAAAGTTAACGTAACGTTTGTTGAAGAGCTTGTTGCGTAATGACTGGAAGTTCATGAACAGCAGAGGAGAACTGAATTTTCCCTCTTGCAGGTGCAGCAGGAGTTCCTAAATAAAATACTTAGGTCTATTTCAATTCCAGCCCACTGTTCATCCAACACTCAACTCCATGCTACACTGTGATGGTTTTAAACAATGTTTATCCTTCGTTACTTTTCATGGATGCTGTTTTCTCCCGGATCTCGTGGATCGTCACAGATAACGGGAAACTGAAAATGTATTTTTGAGTAGCAGTAGCAAGGTAGCGACTCTCGGATTATTCCGAGACATGCTTCGGCGAAGCACAACTGGATTTCACCGAATATCTATCAAAAAGTACGAAAAGAGCCGGGATTGTGGTCCTTTGCGATTTATCCTTGTCTAAGTGGAAATCCAGGATTATTAACAGCAAACACCTACCGTCCTTGTATTTTATAAAACAAAAAAAATAGACTGACAAAGTTAAAGTCTTAACCGCTGGGTGAACGAAGCAGAAGAGTTTTTTTTTAATAACGAAAGTGAGCACTAAGGAAAGATTTTTAAAGACTAATTTCCTTTAAGGTAGAGGATGAAAGTTTTTAGAGTAGTTCGCCACTTTAGAGAATCGCTATCAGGCAAACATCTCCAATCATTGTTCCTCGTTCTGTTACAGATACGCTAAGCACCTACTCTATGTGGTCGTGGCCTGGTGAAAAGGTGTCGTTCTGGAAGAAGTTCCTCTTTGTATTTTCCTGGCCTATCAATCTGGTGCTGTGGCTGACCATCCCTGACTGCGTCCGCCGGCCGCACCTTTATCCCTTGACCTTCCTGATGTGCGTCACATGGATTGGAGGAGTGTCCTATCTGGTCGCCTGGATGATCACAGTACTAGGTAATTTAAAAGATGAACGGAATAAATATAAATTTGCACGGATACAGAGGGGTGAAATGGGTTCAATTGCCCCCTCTGAATTCGACCAAATACGTCATTATGACCATCTTCAAAAATTTTAAATCGTCTAATTGATTTGTTATTTATTATTGTAGATTACAACGATCGATCAATACATGATCGTCAGTCGAAATAACTGATAAAAAGATATCACGAAGTTTGATTAAACGATTCAAAAATTCAGCTCCAAGCTGTTTGTTATTTATTTTTTTTTGTTTAATTTGTATTTTCTGGACGATAGGTAAAATCACACAAACTCCCCGCCTCCCCTTAACGAAATCCCGTACCGCCTGAATTGCGGTAAGTACTTATATCATGTCGTGTATTATGTCTCGTTCATTGCATTTAGGCATATGTTACATGATAATTTATTTATTTATTAACTCATCATCACTATCATTACAGGTATTTCCTAATTCAATAGTGTGGCCATAATTACAGTTTAATAATAGTAGAATTTATTTAGTATTTTATATGTATGTGTATCTATACCGGGTGTAAACAGACCCTTCACATATCCGTCAACCAAGCAGTCTGTACATCAAACTAAGTAACTTTACGCAAAAATTATTGCTGGGAATCCACTTTTTTTTCTGGGGTGAAAAATCACGTTTTACGGTAGGAACACGTTTCACGTTTTAAAGAAAGCACTCATAGCATTGTGCTGATGACTGGATTGAATAGTACAAGGGTCGTGGAGGTGTGTAAAGTAAAACTCTTATATTAAAAACATGTATTTAAAAAAAAACTTGTGAACAAGTGCCTTTCGTTTATGTTAAGGGTCTATATATGTATTACGTATATTGAGAGCAGCGGTAGCCCTGTGGTGGCGGCTCTGACTTAGGAACAGTAACTCGTGGGTTCGAACACAGGCAGGCGCATTACTTTTACAACTTCAGTTGTTAAATAGAATGCCTACCCAAACACGCAAAAATGTGACTTAATTAGATCGAAACGTGATTTCAAAGCTGTGCTATTTGTGTAATTTATTTCATCACCATTGCTCTCAAAAACGGCGAAGAAAAACTTCGTGAGGAAACCAGCATGTACTAGAACCAAAAATTCGAAACCCGCACTGGGCCCGTGTGGTGGGTTATAGCTCATCCCCTCTCACACAGAGAGGAGGCCGTGTGTCCCAGCAGTGGGGACATTATAGGCTGATTATGCTACATATATTATATTTTGTGTATTAGTTTAGTTTATAAAATATGTTAATATAAGTTTTTAAATGTACTGTTTGTGCACATAGGTATATCCTCTTCTGCAAATCTCGCAATCGAAGTAAGGTTTGCTGTAAGAAAACCTAATTGTGGGTTAAGCTCGCTGTTATACATAATCTATATATTGTAATTTTGTGTGTATATCTATTAGTTTTGTGTGCAATAAAGAATAAAGAGACACGAATAGTTCTGCTGTGCTTGCTTTGTTTGCAATTTCTTAGGTATAAATTTGTTCCATGTGATAGGAGACCTCATTTGCAACATTTTAATCTGATTACTTATGGTCCAAAATGAATTATTTTGGAGAAATCGAACTTTAAGTAAGTCGTTTCTGTAATTTGTAGGTACGTAAAGTGCGACACATTTATTTTGAGAACACGGCCTCGAAAGACAAGGGAAGTTTTAAGAAAATCTCGGTTCATGAACTTAACTGCGCTTAATTATCCAAGTTATGAGTTTAATCATTTGGTTTTAATTGATTAACTCGTGCATGACCTATCAGACAAGTATCGGTATAAAGTTTTGACCGACGATTTTTTTTCAAAATTTCAAAAAAACTGTTAAACATCGATTTCTCCAAAACAATCTAGTTTTGGGTGCCAAGTTATCGGGTCAAAAATGTTGCAATTACGTAATTAGGTCTATTATCACCCATTGCAAGGAATGCACCCAATTAACAATAAACCTGTATTTGATTATCGCCGTATAAAATCCCTGCAACAGCTAATTCAAAACAAGTGAACGTGAATGTGAACTGTTATTATTAATTAATAGATGTTGGTGTCTTGTAGCAAGCGCGAGATTTTTGCATAGTTTAAGTCAACAGGCTCGCACCTACGGAAAATGCAGGCGTGACAAACGATGTACATATTATGTGCCTGTGCAATTGTGGTATTATGAAGTAGTAATATTTCTAAAAACTCTTTTCATTTTTGTTTTATTCCGTAGGTGATACTCTGAATGTGCCGGACAGTATAACCGGGTTGACGATACTCGCCGCAGGTACTAGCCTGCCCGAAGCAGTGTCCAGTGTGCTAGTTACTGTACAAGGTAAAGTACTTATCAATTCTAGATCAGGTACTTCAAGATCGCATAAATGGTGATGTTAAAGATAGAATTTCGAAGTCGACCACAACCTCAAATCATACCAATTGCAATGAAACTCGATTAAAACGGTAATGAGCGGCAATGTGGCCATCATCTACGGAAGCGTTGCTAGAGAGGTGCGGCTTGCGGTAGTGGTCGCCTTTGGGTTCGGAATTAAACCAAAAAAGAAATTCAGTGAAACAGAAGATTATTTATTGAAACAAAAATGTTTCTGTGTAATTTAATAGAAGTTTATGATAAAGAAACACAATTAATTTAATGTATTTTCAGGCCACGGCACGATGGGACTCAGTAACTCAATCGGATCGAACACATTCGACATACTGTTGTGCCTGGGTCTGCCTTGGCTAATTAAATCGCTTGCCTACCCTACTGTTCCAGGCCATCATTGGGTACGTTCACCACATTTCTTATCCCTCATGTTATCTGTCAGTAGACGCAGCTAGATTTTACGTTTCGTTCACGTTATTTGTCGATTCTCACACGACACCGACATTCAAGCACGAACGAATTTTGGTTTAAATGTTTGCGACAAGTAATTATGCCCGTCTTATTAAGCTGTACACTAAGCGAAACCTCGATGAATGCTTTTATGGCACTAAACTGTTGCATAATTTTAGTGAAAACGGGTCACCCCTGTTCCTATCATATCACTTGACCTGATGACTTTTGTGGCACAACATATTAAAACACTAAACTGTTTTAATATTTCAGGTATCAATAAACTCAAGCGGGCTATCGTACAGCGCCATCTCGTTGCTGTCGACGCTGTTCGCGCTGTACGGCTGCCTGCTGCTCAACAAGTTCCAGCTGGACTGGAGGATCGGCATCACCTGCGGCTGCATCTATTTCGGGTACCTAGTGCTGGCGGCTCTTATAGAACTGAACGTATTCTTCGATGTCAACCTGCCTATCTGCGCGCACTAAAACGAACTGCTTCATTCTACAAGGTCAAGCTTAAGTAGCTACTGGAACTGTGCAAACGTAATGACTATCGATTTCTAAACATGGTTAAAATAAGGTAGAAAAGTTTTTGATGATCCTTGTTTTGGTCAACGATCTTTGTTCGTTTGGTTACTTATTCTTGCAATATGAGTTTAGAAGATCATTAGTTCTTGTTCAGTTTCGCTGATTTAATAAAGGCCCTACGTATATGAACAGCAGGAAGTAAGTTAAGGTATTTTTGCATTATCTAAGATAAAGTTAATGAAAAGATAGCAAGAAAAATATCGAGCATAAAGGCGATCTTTTTCGGCGTCTGCGAAATTAATTAATTTTATGTACTTAAGCAATTTTATTGTGTTCCAAGTTAAGGAAAAATAAATAATAATAAGTATAACTTAGTAGATACATAATTAAGTCAGTAATTTATGATACATAAGCGTTTCTCGAATATTTATCTGATTATATTATTTATCCTTCATCAATATTGTTGTGACAATAGTCGTTATAAAGCAATATACGTACTTTCTCATTACACGAGTGAGCAATATATTTTATAAGGTAACTGTGAGTGAAAGCATTACCTACCATTTTTTGTTGTTGTTGGTTACACAATTAAATTCTTTACATAATCAATATTCGTTATTATTGTACCTATCTATTAGTTTTAAGATAATGTTATTGTGGACCATTATAATAAAAACAAAGTATTTCCATAAAAAACTGAAAATAGAAACTACATTGTCTACATTATATAAAAATACCTTCAGGTCTTTGTCCTTGAACTAGTTACCTTGCTAAGGTTCACCAAAGCTTGTAAAAGCCATGCGACCTTTTGAAACTACTCGGTGGCTCACAACCCTATTTTATGTGCTCCCTGAACCACGAGAACAAGTCAGGTGCCGTTTGCCGTGGAAAATCGATAACCCATTCAACAGGTAATCTCAATCAATAACTATTAACCTTGATTTTGTGACAATCACCTTTACATCGTGACTGTTCGGTCAAACCGGTGCGGACAAGTTGTAGACAGTACACCGGACACCGGACACTGACAGCTATACTTCAGTTCGTTTCCGCAGCCAGTCCGAACTCCGTACCAGTTCAATTTATCTTTAAATCTCTAAAAATTACGTTATGATTGTCACTGACTCTCTGATCGGCAATGATACTGTATTTTTTCAGAGATTCGAGGTGGTAAAAAAGACTATGAAACAAACAAAGTCAAACTTTAGAAGTGTTTTTTTTTCCCTTTTTAGTTGTAGTATACCACACATATTCTTGAATTTTTACATTGTAACTAAAAGTTATTAAGGGATAATCGTGTCATCAACATAGCCCAAGAAGAAATTACCGAACCGATAAAATAAAAAAGGATAGGAAATTAATTAAAGGGTAAAAAAACAATTTACTGAACCGATTTTGATGAAATTTCTATGAGACCAATCGGAAAGTATATCCTTTCACATGAAAATAAAAGGAAAAGAAATTTCAAATCGGTTCATAAATGACGGAGAAAAAAAGCGGTTCTCAATTCGACGCATATATTTTTTAGCTGCGCATAACTGTAGATAGTACACTATCTTTCTTCAAGGCAAATAAATAAGTAGGTTAGAAGGTTACAATAACATTAGACTTCCTGTTAATAAAGTTATCAATAAATATTTTATCAAAACGGTTTAATTTGTCTACGCACGAGCAATTTGTTTAGACAAATCTATGTACCTGTCCAGTGGACGAACCTTCTAACCGCTACACTATTACTTCATGAACATTAATTGACTGAAAACAATATTTATCGATATCATCATTAGCGTTGACTGCCTCGATGGCCTAGTGGTGAGGAAAGGCTCTCTGGATTCGATTGCCAGGTCGACTTACATTATTACATACCTACCGGTATGTAATAATGTAAGTATTTTCTATCAGAATTTCAACCCGAAGCGCTAGCACGAGTGCGTGGTGTTAATGTAACGTATATACGAGAAATTATTAAATTAAAAATACTCGTTTCACATAATTATGACATTTTCATTATTTTAAGATTATATGCATATTTATCAATGGTACTGGTTGTGCTTGTTGCAAACAATTTAACTAATGAAAAAATACTATATGATTATCGTATTTTCGATTCAAAAATCGACCTATTTACGTTACCTTTACACGTGCTAGAGCCTCTAATCGTGTTTTACTATATTCTCGCGCTTATTTTCCCCATCACCTAAATTAACAGTAAATATTAGAAATCACAAAGAAATAAAACTACCCTTACCGCAAACAAAACATTTTAATTGGTAACAAAATATATCAGACACGACATATTCTTTCTAAACTGTCCCGGAATGTCATAAAGACAAGTACTTAATACAATTATATGTACCGACAAAATACAATTATTTATATGTTTAGCAGTTGTAAAGCTGAGTATCGATTATGCCACACATGTTCGGAAACCGTTATATTTTCAGCGATGTTCGAATTAAATCGCGCAGCAACTCGCACTCTATAAGGAGTAGCCAAGGAGCATCGAGTAGCTGAAGCTAAACCAAGGCTGCCGCCTCGCCGCCGCATACCACCGCAAATTATTTGGGGATTTACTGTGCATAATCGATACACACCTTAAAGAAACGAAGCTCCACATCACTAAGCGTAATGATGGTATACAATTGAGAGTTAAAAAGTAGTCGTGTCATAATGCCGCACTCGATGAATGAAAAGTTCCCACTGCATAACTACCAGAACATTAACAAGAACTAATGACATAAGGCACAATGAAAAATAATTATTTTATCATAAGTAGTCATAACACGTAAGACGTTCAACTTTTCCATTCCGACGCGTAAAAGTGTAAAAAAGAAGACAATACATAATCGGAATTCGTAATTAGACGCAGCACACGCGATCTGTGGCATCAACGAACGCGTACATATAATGTGCATAGACACAAAGTGATATGTTCATGCATGTAGAGTAGGTGCTCGTATTATGTCCTCACACAATAACGTCGAGAAACACGCCTTCCGACTAGTAAGTTGACAAAAACTAAAATCGTAATACATTGGTGCTTGTTCAACATAGGTGGTGATTAGATAAACGTTTTTGTTAAACTAATAAAGTATCTTTGCCAAGTGGGTAGGTAAACGAACAACGTTAATTATTAGAATGATGCTGATAAAAACCAGAAATAAATATTTTGAATCATCCAAGAAATGAAATCACATTAAATTAATATCACTTCTAATTGGAAATTATGTAAGAGATACAGAAGAAAAACTTAACAACAAAATAATCTAGGTAACTTACCTACCTAAAGTACGGCTGGGTATAAAGTAATCTATTAGTCTGTCCCAAAAAGTGAGCGGTCGTTTTGTTGAAGAAAACATTGAGGGAACAGACGACATACAAATTTTAATCGGCTTCCGCTGCGCTGTATGCATCACGAAGGGATAGGGATGTTTGAGGACAGGGGAGATGGTCGTGCCCACCAAGCTGACGGTGGGCTTGGCGAAGTTGATGGGCTGACTCTTGACCACCTGCCGCTGACTCGCACCCCCCAACAATATGATCGGTATCGAACTTCCTCTGGTGGAACTCGTCGGTGATCTCGTAGAACTTATAAACGGTCTGAGCGGCGTCGGCCTGGATGTTGGAATTGGCGCAGTCTCAATAATTTCATGAAAGATTGATTCATCGTAGTCCTTGTTATCTTCGATAGAAGGTGCAATAAAGACCACCTGGCGCAAACTGTTTATATCCTGAACTAATTTTGCGTGTTCATTTAACAAATGATCGCTTCTTGGTATTACATTGTCAATAATATTGTCCATTCGTCGCGACATCGGGTCCATACTAAGTGTGAACTGAACAGGTAGTGTGGCGGAACGTTTGGTGAACATCTTTCTGATCACCGGATTCTGGGAACGCCATCCTACGTAACAAATGAATAAATTTGCAAAACAGTTATTAAATATAAAAAAGCTGGACATGGGCTGTGACAGAATGAACTACAGATTTACCTTCTTTGAGCATTCTTCCGATTCTATCTCGATTTAGTGATGCGTATTCGATGCAGCTCACCTGAAACGAAATTTATGATAAAGAGTGTCTAGCATTGTAGAATAAACTGGTGTTCGGGAGATGCAATAATATCGCGATTATACTCTTTGCAGTCATTCAAATATACTTCAAGTTCATTAACTCGCTTTAGGCGTGCACAATGCATTTTCGCTTTGATAAATAGAAGCAGTTCGCTCACATCATTAAAACAAATCAAACAGAGTTGAAAAGCAAGCAGAAATTATTGTTGTAATTGTAAGGGTATTCACTGAGTTAATTTTCTACTAATCTAGATTAGAACCAATGCGTCAAATAGTCAAGGCCTGAAAAATGTTTATTGAGTCTTTCAGCCGATGCATATCTTTGTAGATCAGTTATCCGCTAAGATTTATTCATAAAATACTTCTCTAAGTATTCGCTAGGGAGACCTGCCACATTACCTAATGACTAAAGTAATAACGACAGTAATTAGTTAATGTAGTAAGTAAAATAAAAGCACCGATACGTGTACAATGTATCGATTATAATGGTTAGCGTGGTAAACACGAAAAGTGATCGTAAATTTTACCTGTCGGTAATAATTATCGTGGTCATAGCACACCTAGTTTGTCAATTTAGCGGTACACTGATTTCTGAATATGGAATTTTATGTTAATTACAATTTTTTTCACAGTTATAGTACCTATGTGGGTGTCACTTTATGCATTAAGTAGATATTATATTGCATTAACGTATAAACAATTAACATTCCTATAGTTTTTGGCCTGTTATATTTTTTGTATCCTACCGATAAGTATAGGTTAAAAAAACTTGTGTTATCTCTTAAGTAGGCTAGAGAAAGCTCAAAAAATTAAACTTAGTTCTGATTATAAGACAAAATCAAAAACTTTAAACTAAGCATTAAGTAGCTTTCCGACTTAGGAATTCGACTGTCAGATAGTTAACACAAAAAAGGACAATAGCCCTGCCCAATATTCACGTGTCTCCGACTTTTAGACTGAATCGGAAAATGTAAAGCATAGTATGATGCACTTTAAAAAGTCACTGCACACTTATGTTAAAAGCTTTAGAGTTTATAAAATAACTTACCTCAGCTGTAGGCCCGTAATGCCGCTCGGGCATGAGGTGCATGCCCTCGGCGAAGAGCAAGACCTGCCCCAACACTACCAGCCACCACATTGTACTACCACTGACTACCATCGTCAGGCGTGTGCTCGGTCCCAGCCCCACCACGCACTGCTCGGGAACTGGGGACAGACACTATTAACACTATTCGCTAGCTAAATTATTTTCCTCGCAATAATCGAATGCCAACAATAAGTTTGTACTTATTTATGAGGGTACCTAATGGAAATAGTACATTTAGATATAAGTGGGGAAACTTTATAATAGCATTCGAGGCGGAATTAACACCCGAGCTGCAGGCGAGGGTAATATAGAGCCGAGAACTGCTGTAACAAATCCCCGCGCGTATCAAAACGATGTTTTTCAATACACTTTCGAAGAAATAAAATATTAGAACGAAAAGTATTTTTGTCAGGAATTATTATGAAACTATGATTTAAATTGCTTTTTTTCCGTGATTTGTTTTCGTCAGGTTGAAGAAGAAGCAAAAGTATTATGCCACTAAACAGCCTAATATGAAAAAAAGAAAATTCAAATATTTATTAATTTAGAACACAAATAAATGTTAATTTGTGCATAAAACAAATATTTGTTTTAAATTATAATGTTTATCTATGATATTCTATTTATTAACACAATTTAAATACTCAAAAAATATTTACGACGTAAAGACGCTTATAGTGTAAGTTTAGTTATCTGTGGAAATTTTTATTTCCGCACGTGAAATACATTGCAAGTTGAACCTAATCGTAGTGAGATAAGAATTAGTTTTCGAGAAAATGTATTAAAAAATAAATTGTGTTCTACCAAGCTTTTGCTAGCCGCCAATATGAGGTCGCTAGCTCAAGATTATATAAAGAGGTCAACAAAATACTGGCAATATATAATTTAACCAAACGTGAGGTAAAGCATAAGTTGAACAATTGGTTATTAACTTTGACTTATGATCAGACAGAAATACTTTTAATAGTTAAAAAGTAAGTAGGTATAACAGGTGTCTAGTATTGTTTGTATATGTAAGTGGTAGATGTTTATTGATTGATATCTTTTTGTAAAACTTTACAGTAGGTTTATGTGTTTTTATTTTATTTTATTTCTTTTTAAGCAATATTTTGTTATGTTTTACAGTTATATAAGTTCAAGGTTGTGTCTAAGTCAACAGCTCACTAACTCCTATAATACAAGCTTGACTTAGTTTAGGAGTTAGAGATAGAGTCCATAATTCTATGTGAAAGCGTACAACAACCTATAAACTAAGATTTAAATTGTTATTAGATTAAGAAATTTTTGTACCTACCTTGATGAAATAAATATTATTATTATTATTATATAGTTGACTGGGAGCAGTTAAATGAAAGTGTGTTTACATAGGTAGGTAGTCAAGCAGACAACCAGTCGATCACAGTTAAAGCCGTGTTTAAAAAAATAAACAGCAAGTTTGGTGGTGCAGTTAACCACGAACACACGAACGTTTACAGGACACCATTTCATCCGTTTCATCGTTTCGTCCTATAGAAACGCCCCTATAGGTTACTCCGGACACCGGTCACCGATAGGTAAATGTATTAATATTAAACTGAATTTTAATGATACTGTAATATCTGTCATTCTTTGGTGCGCGCAGCCAGTCTGAAGCCTGATCTGGTCGATTTGACATTTTTGCTTTGCCTGCGATATGTATTAGTAACAAATATCTTTAAAAGGCTCGATGCTACAGTATCTACTGAAGATATTTCTCGGCTTTCCCCTTCTATTTTTCTTTCAGCAGCATACCTTAGGGTGTTACCACACCAATCGATCGATCTCCGATCACCAATCGATCGATGATAGACATGACAACGATCGATCAATTGGTGTAGTAGAAACTGTCGATTGACGTCGACTTATCCATTCTACCATCGATCGATGGCCTTGATCGACGATCGATCGATTGGTGTGGTAACACCCTTCGGTAGGTATAGTACCCTCCCACCTTTTTTTGTGATCTGTATAGTATGAGTGCTTGTGATAATTGAAGCATTTCCGTAGTTGGTGGACGACTTACCATCATCATACGTCTTCCAACACGGAATAGGCACGTCAGGAGCACCTCGCTATACAGGCTTTCTCGCCATTAAGACGGCATCGAGACCTTAGCCATTGAAGCTACAGGAGACTAGAGAACCTAACATGAATGCTCATGTGACACTATGCTAAACTTTTCAACTTATTTCCATCGCGTCTGTCTTTCTGCAACAGACGCGTACCTACGTACAGTGATGCGCAACTACTTGACCGTCTTGACGGTGATTATGCCACCTACAGGCGAGATGTTCGAATCGCGAAACCATTTTTTTGGGTAAAATTATTTATAATTTTACCCAAAAAAATGATGTTGTAATTCATGGAATATTGACTCGTAATGTTTTCGTGCAACAAATGAACTAAGTGCTAAAGTGGAGTGAACTTTTTCGCTGTTTTTATTCGCGAGAACAATATCGTGCGCGCTAGCGAGGCTGAGGTAAGCTCTTCCTCACTTCGGGGGAAAGAGACAGTCTGCGCGCGACAAATAATTCATCCTTGTCGCACTACGGCGAGAAGTGGAGCGATCGGCGTTGCTAACACATCAACATATTTTTGATTTTAAACTACAAAATAATGGCGAAGCAGTGCAGCGCTTGCAACTCAACTATTACAGATAGCTTCTTTATGGAATGCTCAAATAGAAAATGCGGGAGATGGTACGACTTAAAGTGTCTCAAAATTACCCTAGATGCTTTTAAGACATTGACCCTAGCATATAAGAAGAAATGGGTATGTCCGGAGTGTGTGTGCTCAAATCCAAAACGTGGAAATATAGATACGCCGGTCAGAGCGGATACCACTAGATTACACATAACCACGACACCTGACAATGTGAACACCAAGCGAGGGAGCCAGGCCCAATCCTCGCCGACAATTTTAAGTGACGTAGATTCCGTGTTACTGGATGAACTGAGGCAGTTAAGGGTGGATATTGTGGCCCGCCTGGATTGTCAGGCAACTGCGATTACGCTCATGCAAGGTCAATTTGCACAAACACAAAGTGATCTTAGTCGATTTAATGACGGTGATAGAAGGAAAAGTCAATCTTAACTTGGCTCAAAATACCCAACCTCAGGCAACGTCCACCACCGCTCCACTAACGAAGGAGGCATCGACGAGCTCTTACTCTTCTTTTGCTGAAGCCGTTGGTCAAAATAATCAAAATAATCGCAATAAATCTAAAACAAGAAATACGGATAAGCAACCAACCGCCACAACCGCCACAATGCAAAATGTAAACATGCGTGGGGCCACGAAATCTACGAAATCTACTGTACTTGAAGCACATACGAGTAATAATAGCCCACCAGACGCTATTGAACAGTTGGAACATGAGGAAGAAATTGGCTGGACTACCGTACAGTTCGAAATGGTTTGCGCAACGGTACATTTAAATAAACGTTTTTTGTTTGCGTGTTGTGTTATCTATATTCCGCCAAGCAACCAATCTTTTTCTTTTTCTTGTTCTAATATATTGTATTATTCCACCTTTTTTTTTTTGTTTTATATTTTTCAAAATTGTAATCTTAATTTAACCTTATGTAATTTTGTATTGTATTGCTATTATTTTTTTTTTTTTTTGTTTAATTGCAAATATCTGGCATTAGTCCGTTCGCATTTATTTGTACAAATATCCCAGTTATACAGGGAAACCTATAATTGGCCATATTAACTGTAACACGTATATTTTGTAAAATAATTTTATGGATCGCTGTTGGTTACCTAAATAAATAAAATAAAATAAAAGTAGCTCGGAAAATGATTATTTGTTGTTATTTAGAATAATAGAAAGAATGTGTGATAGATATGGAGAAGTTATTGTGATCGGAGATTTTAACTTGTATTCATGTCCTGTTAATATTAGTAACTATTACGAATGTTTTTTGTCATATTGCGAGTTCACTCAAAGTAACACAGTACCCAATTGTTTAGGTCGTCAGTTGGATTTGGTTCTGAGTGCGGGCATTAGCGAAGGAGTGACGGTGGTGGCGTCGGACGAGGCGCTGGTGCCTGTCGACTCGCAATACCCGCCGCTAGCGATTAGCCGCTAGTGATTATCACGAATTTGCGGAGTGTAGAACTCGTATAAAAAGTTAATAGAAATTGCGCACATAGAACATAGAAATAAAATTTAATGTCTATTCGCAAAGGATCCAAAATCTTTTTGGCAGTATATTAGGTCAAAACAAAAAAACAGTAATAAGCACAGTATTATAAAAGACGGTCAACATCTAACGGATGATGAGTGCGCTGGGCAGTTCGCAGACTTTTTTGAGTCTGTATACAGCAAGGAGCCACCCCAACTGGACGCGGGCGCGGCGGCGGCGGAAGTCGGCACGACCAGCGCACGTGTACATATTGAGACGATGAGTCTTTCGGAAGTTCAGCAGGCGCTTGGAAGTCTCAAGCCAAAACGTTCGTCTGGCCCAGACGGTATTCCAGCGTTTCTGTTCCGAGACTGTGGGAGGGTACTGGCGGAACCATTACTCCACATTTTTAATAAATGTTTGGAACAAGCGGCGTTCACTCCTATGTGGAAGATCACGCGCGTTATTCCGGTCCCTAAAGGAAAATCTGGTCCGGATATCAGTAATTATAGACCGGTAGCTGTACTATCGACGCCTACTAAAGTACTGGACTCAGCGCTCCGTGCAGGGACAAGTGCGCGCGCGTCTAACAGATGCGCAGCATGGGTTCCGGCCGGGATGCAGCGCTGCCACTAACCTGCTCAACTTTATGATGCAGGTGGTGCCGTCAGTAGACTCTGGAGTACAGGTAGATGCTGCGTACTTCGATTTTAAAAAGGCCTTCGATACGGTTGATAATGACGTCTTATTAAGGAAACTTGTGAAAATTGGATGTACACTGCCTCTGCTGCAGTTCTTCTCGAACTATATGAAGGATCGTCAGCAATATGTAGATTACAATGGCTGTGAATCTCGCCCGTATTACACTAGGTCCGGCGTGAGCCAGGGCAGCAATGTAGGGCCTCTCGAGTTTATTATAATGATAAATGACTTACCGGAGGTCGTCAGACATGGGACTTGTTTATTGTTTGCAGATGACCTGAAATTGCTGCTCGAGGTTAGGGATCACTCGGATTGTGAAAGCCTGCAGGATGACATCAACCGAGTGGTCGAGTGGAGCATCGCCAACAAACTACATTTTAATGTAGCCAAATGTTCGGTGATGTCTTTCACTCGCGCCCGGACTCCTTATCAATACAAGGTAGAGGATGCGCCGACGCAACGAGTGTCGCAGGTACGAGACTTAGATGTAATCTTCACTCAGGACCAGGACTCAAGGGGTTCTCTCTTCTCACCTTCCGTGAGCATATCAATAAGATATGTAAGAAGGCATACCGAAACCTAGGTTTCGTACTCATGCAGGCTCAGGGGTTTACCAACATCACGACACTCAAGGTGTTGTATGACGCGCTAGTCAGGAGCCACCTTGAGCACAGTGCAGTCATATGGGCTCCTCATGAGGCGAAATATAGTGTCTTGTTGGAACGTGTTTAAAATAAGTTCACTAGACATTTGTATTTCAAGCTGTATGGGGTATATCCATTTTACCCATTAGTGTACCCTACACTCTTTGTACTGGGTATGGTAGGGTACAATGCGTTAAAGGTGCGACGGGACTTTGCGCTCGCAGCGTATGTAGTGAAGCTGCTGAGTGGCGGGGCGCATAACCCCGGAGTGCTGCGGCACCTGGATCTTTGCGTGCCTGACCGGTACGTGTGGAGGCGGCGGCGCCCGCCCTTGCTTGTTGTGCCTGCAGCCAGAACCAACTTACTGGCGGAGACTCCTCTCACTAGAGCCTTGCGTGTGGTGAACGAGGTTCACGAGAGGGTTGATGTATTGTGTTGCAACTTGAGTGAATTCGCAAAAGCTGCATTATTTATAATATGTTATTTAGATGTAGGTTAAGATTTAGGAAATAGTATGTAATTTTATAGGAAGTAGATTTAGGATTTAGCATGTAAGGCCACTCTAGCGCATTGGATCGCAGATCTGTAATGGTAGTTGTAGGTAAGAGTTTGTAAATAAATAAATAAATACAGTTAGACACCCCCAAAAGGTTTTGGGAAAACACCAATTGTGCGTGTACGCATGTAGCGACACTGCAAAGAGTACTACAGCAACATAGAACAAAAAGTACTACAGCGCCATCTATTGCACAGACAATGAACTAATTGCAAAATAGGCATAAATTCTACATCGCGCAAGTAAAGTTATTCGCGACTTAAGACTATAGAGAAGAACCCAGCAACAACTGTCGGGCAGTAGCCCACCAGACACAATACCCGTCTGGTCGGAGGATCCTCCTTTTTCTATGGGGGATGAAGAACTATACACCCTGTTCTCCAAACCCCCAAACTGGTGACCCCGAAATAGACGTCAGCGCAGGCTTCGAGCAACGTGACGTCATCAAGATAACTTCCTCAAGCTTTCGAGCAGCGAATCATGTAGCCGCGGAAGCACATTCCTGGTCGCGACTTAAGACTATATAGAAGAACCCGACAACAACTGTCGGGCAGTGTTAAAAAAAGGAATAAGACTGGCAGCAAATTTCATTTCTTAACAGTAGTTAAGAAATGCTATGCTGCCAGTCTGAATTTCCTTTTCACGATAGCTAATAGGCAATCTGGCTGTCTTCAAGCCGAGAATGAATGTTACTTCTAGGTAAGTGCTCATCCATCATCCACGTCATTATGGCCTATATTGTGCTAACTTTGGTTGCTTTAATTCTTCAATAAAGCATCCAGAGATAGCATTTTTTAAATTACCTGTAAACTCCGAAAGGTAAGACTATGAAATAATTTATATAAACCTACTAGTAGATTAAGTAGATGCCTACGTAATTTGTTAATCTTTTAACAGGTAGGTATTTCGCGTTTTCCACCGAGTAAAATATCTAGATTAATTAATAAATAAGTGGATAGGGTGAAAAAAGTGACACAAAAGTGATTTAGGTATCTACGCTCGCGTTAAAAAAAAAGTCTCGAATTTTTATTTTTTATTTATTTATTAAATCAACTAATCAAAAGACGACTTGTATTTTTTATTAAACACTTCCTCTTTCATTCACAACGAAATTCATTTTATTTTAAATAAAAAATATAATATTTACAATCACAAAACTAGAAAGAAACTCAACTAAGTAGATGAAGTTAAAATGCTGTAGCCGCGGCAGCCCTAACACTTGCGAACGTACCGCCCGGCTGTAGGTAATTATTTCAAGGACAGGGCCGAGTCACAATACTGTATATATTTATACTGTGGTAAAGGTTAACTTCTATTATAGAGTTGTTCAGCCTGTAACAACCGGTTCACACACAAAGTTAAATTTTTGTACTTTACAATATGAAAGAAAGTGATGCAGTTAGCCCGCGGTCGGTGCTTTCATTCTGGTTAATCAGCAATATTTAAATGGTTAACGGTTAACTCATTATATTATAAGAGTTAACCCATATAATGGTTGATCAAACATATGGGTGTAAGTACAGGGTTAACTTTTTAAACCGATTAATTGGTCCCTGAATAAACCGCACATGAAGTGCTTTATGGGTCCGTTAAGAAAGAAAAAAAAGAACAAAAGATTGTTCTTAACTGTTACCTAAAAGGTGAAAATAGACCCTTAATGAAGCCAAAAGGCACTTGTTCTCTCCTTCTCTGGGATAATTTTTTTGTTCTAGACTATACCTGGGAACCTTCTATTTACGGAGATATTTGTGGTCAAAGTTACAACATTTTCTTTAAATACATGTTTTTAATGTAAGATTTTTACTTTAGACACGTCCACGACCCCCGTACTGTCCAATCCATCCATCAGCAAAATGCTTTGAAAGCGTCCCACCGAATCCTACCGTAAAACATGGTTTTTTACCTCAAAAAAAAAAGTTTCCCAGCAATAATTTTTGCGTAAAGTTACTTAGTTTAATGTACAGAACACTTTTGGTTGGCGGCTTCGTGAAGGGTCTGTTTACACCCTGTATATGTAGATATAATATTGTATGTTCACTAGGTATATTGCATATCATATACTTAGGTACCGAGGTACTACCTACAAAGTGTTTTAAAAAAAAACGTATGATACAAGAGCGAGAGCTTTACGAAGTGAAGATTTTGTCTTTCATTTAGAAAAATAAGGAGTTAATCCGACGAAACATTGAGAAAAGTTTGAGCTACAAAAGCATATACCTACCTAGTTATCATGAGTTAGCGTAGCGAGTTCTCCATTTTAGCTTTCAACTATTATACATACTGAGGTACCGCTCGGCGTGGTTGCCCAACCGCGCCCTTCCACAACGCCGCTACCGATTCATTTAACTTGATACTTCTATTCTCACTATTGCGGGAATTCAGAGTAAAAAGCATGCGATAAACACTGCATTATGGACCTTAATCGTGAAATAAGCGCAATTTTACGAGCAAGTGTGTTATTAATGTTCAATGAACTCTGCACCTATAGATAGGTAGTTATTTTATTTGACTTACATTTTCATTCAAACGTGATTCAAGCAAAATTCAAAACCAGTTTAACAAACTTTGGAAACCAGATATTCCTAAACGCTTTTTCGTCAAAGATAAGCGTGAGGATGTGTGGCGACATCTATCCGCCACCCACTTAAGCACTAAGCAGACGTATACTACACAGTTTTTCAAGCATAGATTTAAGATATCCGGTGTAGTGCGCCGCTTTGACGGGACGCGTAAAATGCCGCGTGCGGCCGCGCGTCCTTCCAGTCTTTCAAACGACACTATGCATTTCCTAATGGATATAAAGCATAAAACGGTTTGACAGTGAAACTGCCGCCCGGCCTCTGCGCTGCCGACGGTTGCCACTTTGGTGTGAATTGACCGTACAGGGCATGTCCGCGACTTCCATTGTTAATTTTAAGTGTAGGTATCATCATGTTACCCACTTAAGCACTCTGTGGCTTGTTTTAATCACCACGTCCACTACCACCTGCCGCCCATCATCTTGCCACATATAAAAAGAGATCGCCCAGTGCAATAATAACAACAAACTACGATCACCGATCACTATTCAGTCTGTTGTAAAGACACGTACCAAGATCAGCACAACTAACAACAATTCCGGGTACTCTTCGTTTGTCACATTAGTGATTAATGTGATTGTGTTAAAAATAAAACATCCATAATGGTAAGGTATCTTTATTACAAATACTTAATGATACCTGTTATTTACAAGATAACAAAATGATACAAAACTTTTGAATCGTGTTCGTTTAGATATATATTATGATCTTCAAAACCGAAATAAATCAGGTTCTGCTAATCGCAATCACTCAAGAAACACAATTGTCGAATAAAGAAAAAACACAATAGCAGAAAATAAAG
This sequence comes from Noctua janthina, assembly GCA_963576755.1. Taxonomy (NCBI): domain Eukaryota; kingdom Metazoa; phylum Arthropoda; class Insecta; order Lepidoptera; family Noctuidae; genus Noctua; species Noctua janthina. The sequence continues at coordinate 11,127,839 of OY755050.1, read as the reverse complement.
TTATTACTTTTTTACTTTCAATTTAATCATATCCTAAATAAATCAGGCTCTGATAATCGCAATCACTCTTTTTGAAACACATATGTCGAAAAAAGGAAAAACTCGATAGCAGAAAATAAAGTTATTATTGTTTACTCTCAATTTAACTAAACGCTAATTTAACAACCTAAGTTTAAATAATAAATATTTACCACGCACCTCCGGTATCACTACAGTAAAAGAATTCTTAATTCGTTAGGAATGTGTCATCCTAAACACAATCATGTAATATGTCGACGCACTCATTCAAACAACAAATACAGAACATTAAAGAGAAGCTTGGGCATCATATATTTATATTAATTTACGCTATGTGTCTAAACTTATATGTATTAACACAGCAGCTATTGCTATTAAAATGAACTTTAGAAATGAAATCACACAGCGCAACATAAATATACGTATTAAACGCCCACTTCGATTAACCACAGCTACACATATTAAATAAGAATTTAATGGAAATTGGGACTTGTTTATCTAAGACTTCCCGGCTCACATATACCTTCAGGCTGCATCCATACAAGCGAATGTGCCACGAATATTATTACTCGTATTGCGTATAGAGCGTGTAAACCATGCGTATCTGGCGCAAGTCACGCAAAGCACGCACAAGCCGCGCACCTCAAGACCGACCTCACTACGCGTGCTACTTACTTGTATATCAAAAACGAACGTATTCGAGGGGCTATCACTAATATGGACGCATCCTTACATAGTCAATATGTTTTTCACATAATAATCTACTTCTTTGCGTCATAATAAAAATTAATTAATTATTATAACAATAAAAGCTGACCCGACAGACCTGATCCAATGGAGTTTGTTATTTTCTTTGTGAGAAATCAATAAAATAAAGTAGGCTCTTTTTTAGGGTTCCGTAGCCGAATGGCAAAAAAACGGAACCCTTATAGATTCGTCATGTCTGTCTGTCCGTCAGTATGTCACAGCCACTTTATTCCGAAACTATTAGGACTACACAGTTGAAACTTGGTAGGAGATGCATTCTGTGAACCGCTTTACGATTTTTATACAAAAATTTAAAAAAATAAGTTTACATGGAACTGAAACTTTTATTTTTTTTTCATCAAAGCTGCGTGCGGGGAATCTATACAGAGTGAATTTTCCAAGTGGGCTTGGATGGCCAAATCCGAAACTATGAGGAACAACAAAAAAATACTCAAAGGAGTCTCGAGCCCGATTTTGATAAAGTCTAAAACGACATCATTGGATTTTTGAAAAATCAATATACCTAGCCAGGAATCGAACCGGTTGGTTTTGAAAAATAAAAACACACACTGTATTATTACGCCATTCGATAGTGTCGCTAATAAGCATCAAATTCTGTGAAGTAATGACATGCGGCAAATTTAATATATTGAATTTTCAAAAATCCAATGGCGCAGTTTTACTTTTCATCAATATCGGGCTCGAGACTCCTTTGAGCATTTTTCGATATTCCTCACAGTTTCGGATTTGGCCATCCACGCCCTCTTGAGCCCGTCCGCCCTCAAAATTCACCCTGTAGATAGGTCTTTAAAAATGACATTGAGGTTCGTAAACCGTTTGAAAGATAGACACTTACAAAGTGGTAAAATAAGTAAGAAGAGGAAAATTCTGAAAAAGTGTAGGATTGTAGAACTTAAAAAAACTAAACGAAAATTGGTTTTAATAAGATTTGATGTTTAGTTTTTGAGATATGGGACTTTTTCATCAAACTGCAGCACTAACTTTGTTTTTCATTAACATATTATGAAAAACAAATTGAGTATTGCTATTGAATGTAATACAATACAACATATGAATGAACCTTCAAAACCATTTTTATTATATCGTTTGGACTCGCACTTGGCCGGTTTTTCTTTAATCTGGATGGTGATAACAGCGCCACCTACGCGAATACAGCTAAGAGCCATCTAGGTTATCCCATAATCACAAAGAACAAAATCATCAAAATTGGAAAAGCCGTATATGAGAAGAAGAATTAAGAACACATGCACACCAGTTTTTTTTTATACAAAGAAGATTGCCATCATGAGCAGTGATATAAGACCGCCGACTTCAACTGTTTGTTCGAGTGAAGCTCCCGACACCTAACTTGATTGTTTAAAAAAGTAACGTTCGTAATGAATAATCACGCAAATTAATCAATTTAACAAAGCTATGGTTAAAACTAGGTACTTTGCAATTATGGTAAACACTATCCAGAAGTAGAAAACGAGTTTTAAAAATTTAGTCTTAATAAAAAAAATACTTTTGTAACCATAACATACAGTGGATAATGATCAGCATTTAAATTTAAATATTTCCTGCCCATATGAAAAGTCTCTAAAAGAATTCTAAGGGTCGTGCCTCATCTAGCAGCAGGGAATCGGAGCATGGAAAAATGCGATTCTGTGCTGATAGATGAAGTTCAACCCTAAACGGTAAAACTGAAATCACAATCAACTATTGATATTTGTACAATACTATTATTTTGTTCTACTCCATAAAAAGTATTTATTGACTATTGCAACTTTTTATGAATAAAATTCCAAGGCTGTTTGAGAACTATATATAAACTATATCTTCATTAGCGTTATCAAACATCCTGTGGCAAGACAATCATAGGTTGCTGTCAAATAGGAAGACTATCGTCTGTGAGACCTTTACTTAGATGACATTCTATAAAATATGTCGATTGCACCCGACTATATAGTTGGTAAATATAATATTCTTATATGATTGTTTAGTAAGCTATATAAATAAAGAATTAATGCTTTATGTAAATGAAATATTTCAATAATTTTAAGATCTATTCAAAACAACACTGATTATGCTGTCCCCAGCATATTCATTTAATCAAGGTGGAAGAGCCCAGGTAGCCCGAGGAATTCATTTTATGTTACGTTTTTTGCAGTTTGCAGGCCAGTGTCGGGTTGTATGTTGATAAAAATATGATTCGCGCAGTAACACGTATGTAGTTATAGAATTCTAATCATTAAAATCAACAATACATCCCTCTAAGTTCATTTAACTCAATTCAATAACTATTTCATAAAAAGTCATTCAATGGAGTTAAATGAAGTGAGAGGGTGGGTTATTTGATGATTTTAATGATTATATTTCTGTAACTACGTATGTTGTTACAGAATTATAATTCGCGCAAGTAACACGTACGTGTTAAATTATATTAGTCATATTTTCATCAATATACAACCTGACACTGACCTGCAAATTACAAAAAAAACGTAAGAAAATTTTAATTTCGCGGGTTAACATTGCGCTTTCTCCTTAATGCAAAATAGACAATCTTCCTATGCTATTTAATAAATAACGTGTCTCATATTTTACCTTTCAGTTCACCCATTCAGACTTGTCTCAAGCGCAACATTCAATTCGGTGTCGAAGTATTAGTTTGAGTCATTTATACTTACGACAATTCCTCATCAAAGTGATATGAAACGTCTTCTATGTGTTTTACTTATGATATCCGAATTAATATTTATTTTACCCTGAAACATATACTTTTGGTCGCAATGCATGCATAACATGTGAACTACTAAAAAGTTAATAATACCGAGCGAAAAATTACTTTATTTACAACAATTTTTACGAAAGATAAATTTAAAACGTAATCCTTTCCGGTGCAACATTTTATTGTTAATGTAGCTTTCAAGTCGAATTGAAATGTTTTGTGGCCTATTTCACCACCTCCTGATAATACAATAGTTAACTTATCCGGCCGATTAGTTCCACATTTTAAGTTATTTCAACTTATCTGGCCGATTTGTTATACATTTTAAGTTATTTCATCTTATCTGGCCGATTAGTTCCACATTTTAAGTTATTTCAACTTATCCGGCCGATTTGTTATACATTTAAAGTTATTCATCTTATCTGGCCGATTAGTTCCACATTTTAAGTTATTTCAACTTATCTGGCCGATTAGTTCCACATTTTAAGTTATTTCAACTTATCTGGCCAATTAGTTCCACATTTTAAGTTATTTTAACTTATCCGGCCGATTCGTTACACATTTTAAGTTATTTCAACTTATCTGGCCGATTAGTTTCACATTTTAAGTTATTCCAACTTATCCGGCCGATTTGTTACACATTTTAAGTTATTTCGTAAATTGTGACCATCGTACGTTGTGATACGGGCCCGTGGGCTTCTAGTTAATTCAATTTATAAGCTTTTATTTTGTTTGGGTGTACTTCTAGTAGTAACTTGACGCGGCTATTGTCTAACGGAATATTCTTGGGAACGGCTGCCATCTAACGTCAGGAACCCAATAATGGATCAGCATCTCACCATTCTAGCTAGTGCATGATTTAACTAGTTTTTGTTTATGCCAGTTGACTGTTTCGTTCAGTTTCTAAACTTCGCGTTTGACTTATTCAAATCGAATTGCTGACAATGTTTACATATGCTTCGAAAATCCTGAGACCACAGCTGCGGTTGGGAATAATTTAAAAATGCCATGGCCATGAATCTGCGAGAAACCGGCCCCCTCTTTGCAAAGTATCTGCTGAATAAAACTCTTTTTGTAGCTTAAAGCTTGCAGACTTGTGAACCAGTTATGTTAGAGAAGTAGGGCCAAGTTCGGTCCCAGATGTAAACTTGCGCAATAAAACTGACTAGTAGAAGTTGTGCAACAGTCTGAACCAGTTTTTAAGACTCCCGTCTGACAGCAGGTTTACCAATATTCATCTCGAATTATTCCTTAACTGTACAGACTAATTTGTAAACAGAGTTTACCAGATTTCTTGTTTACGCCATTCAACTCAACGCACAAACCGGATACACCAAATTCCTAAAGGTCATACATACACTCAACCAAATTTAACATAATCTACTTACATAGTATGTAGATCATACAGTTTACTTAAGACTGATCACCAATTTTAATTTAGCTGTGCTTCGAAAACGTACAACATGTTTGACTACAAACAAACATTCATCGAATGCTCAAACTGTGCATTGCTATTAGCGTGACCACGGTACAAGTATCGAACATGTAAGGTTATTATATTGCCAAATAAAGTCCTTTTCGAAAAATGACTTATAAAAAGACGGACTCAAAATACCAACGTAATAACACAACCTTCACACATTCTCTTATTTTGCTACTTAAGACCCAGCTCCTATGAAAGAATCACGACGTCTAGAGATCCTTATTTATGTCATAAAACCATGCACATGAGCGGACGATAACGCGCGTTGACGCACGCCTAGAAAACTAGATAATGTCCGTATACCGCACGCAGCTTACGCTAACGCGCGTCTGAGTTCTGGTCCTCCTCATGAGAACCGGGCCTCAAACAAATAAGTTCCATTTTACCCCACTTACGGAACATGACATTATAATATCTTACATAAAAAAGTACAATATATCTAAGATTCGCTGAGGTATGTTTAGCATTTACGTGAGTTACTCCACGTGATCAGTGTACATTCCAATATAATTCTATATCATAATATAAAATTACGTTACTTGTTACCAAAATTTACAACATATAAAATTACAAATGACCGCCGTGCATCATTGCTTGTACAAAAACCAAAACTGAAATCTACTTCCGTATCGAATTTATGATATAAACAATATATCACTGGCTTTTGAAGCCTAGGCAGTGTATGGTAGATCTCTTTTAGAACTTTAATTACCAAACATCGCCGTTATGTGTAGCTAAGAAAATCGCTCGATGCTTGTTCTCTTATTGTGTATGAAACATTTATATACACCTAATACTATGTTGCGTTTAATCAAGCTGTTGCCTGAGTTGGAATGTACACTAACAGCGGAGTGTAAAGTGAAGGTCCATCACACGAGGCGATGGCCTACCCTCGTGAACTTGTGCACGACGGCGACGGCAAGCTGGCAGCCCGAAGATGTGGCGAGCGGTGGCGCCATCCTTCTGTAACAAGTGTCAAGGGTGATGTAGTTGGGTGTTGCTTCAGCAATTTATATTAAATGGTTCCAAGCAATTTAATACAAACTAGGCTTTCAAGATATAATATCATATTAAAATTGAAAAATGATAGATAGACACAAGATAAACAACATTGAAATATTTCGCAAAAAAAGAATGCGCAGGCTGGGCACGCTAGCTGTAAAACATTAAATATTATTCAGTATAGAGGCGAAAGGAGTATGTAACTGTCGTAGCAGGCGGCATACTGCTGCATAGCTTCTGCCCAACCCCATAGGAATAAAAAAAACGTTAGTTTGGTATGTTGTGTGTAATATGTTACTGTAAAAGCCAAAAGTACGGTAGATTTTAAAATTTTCCAGTAACAAACAAATCTGATCTGTTTATCAAATCTGATAAATTTCCGAATTATTCTGATATCATCTTTCATTTCGAACTTTTACCACCATACACTCGGTAAATCTTAAGTTTTACCTCGGAGACACGGTAAAAATCATGAAAATAGAGACTTGATAATAGGCATCCAACTTATATTAAGAGTTCGCCGGCCTCTGCCGCGGCACAGCTCGCTTCGCTCGCTAGCGTTTTTTCAGTTCTAACCATTTGGTCGGGGTGCTAGCTTAGTTACTGCGAACATCTCGTGTCGCACATGGTTGATCATGGTTCATACCCATCCCATAATTTTTCGAAAAATATTGGCTTTGAAAAGATTTTTCCTTGGCAATCATACCATTGTGACAGTCACTTTCTAAAGCTATGTCATAATAACGGCCGGGTAAGTGATCTAGAAGCTTCAACACTTTAAAATGAAATATAGATTTTACAATCATGTGGACAATGGTGATTTATGTGTACATAATTATGAGACACACTCATAATAATGACAAATTTTCTAAAATCGCGCTTAATTACAAACTAGCACTATGAAACGTCACTTAAAATCTTCAATCATTTGCGTTTAATTAACCAACTTTTCTTAGCATGTGTTAAAAAAAAATAACCAATGATAAAAAATTCACTAACAGCATTCTAATTTATGCTTAATTTCAAGTGGTGACTTTCGCTAAGTTCAGCCAACTGCCGTACCTCGCAACCCACATTCACGCGCAACTATTTACTTGATAAAATGATTGTATTATTTTTAATTGTTTAATGATATTCAGCACAACATCTAGTTCGTATGCAAACCGCATTGCTGATTGATTGCACTCTGGTTTCAATTAAATCGCAATGCGATTATACCAAAAGTGTTATTTCTTCTAAGCATATATTTTCATCAGAGAAATAGCATATCGATAGCCCGACTTACGGGGCCAACACACGCGACAATTGACCATTTCCTACGTTAATTTACTTTAATTCAATCTCACAGTTCAGCAAGCTAGCGAGCAGTAGAGGGCAAAGCGAAGTAACTCAACAACTACTTCCACCCTGTATAGTTAGTCCTGTTTTAAACTTTTACGAAAACTAATATAATATTATGTACTAAAATCGCAAAATGATGACGCAAGCTAGTTCATAGGGTTGACATACATAACTCACGCCGTTTTCTCATGGGGGTGCAAAAACCACAGACAGACATCTGTTACTTACATACTCCTTTGACCTCGTCAGACGCACGCCTCATAGGATTTATTTGACAAATGTTTGTCGAAAATAGAATAACAATTCGCATTTTACAAAAACAAAATCTTCGGCTAAGCGTAAAAAATAATGTCTACTTAAGCACAAAGCACAGCTTGTGGGAAACGCAGGGCCTACGACTGACGCCTTCCAGTACTTTCACTCGCACTGCGCAGTATAGCAGTTACTTTTAGCTTGATCGATAGAAACACGAGAACAAAGTCACAAAAATATGAATACGATCATGCAGTTGCAGCTCTTTAAAGAAAATCTGAATTTGTATCATCTTTGTACTGGTAATTTATATTTACAAAACTCAAAAATTGTTTCTATCTATGGCCGTTATTGACTTTGACACCATCCAACCGATGTACCCCAAACCGGTTTCATTAGAAGGCAATAATTCGAAGATGGTTTTAGACCACTAAAACAATGCATTAGGCACATTCGATCCACTCATGTAGTCGATTTTCGACTCCCATACTGATTAAAATCTTCTTTTTGGCGACCAAAAGTACTAGGCTATCATAAATACAAGGTATTTTTTATTCAAACGAGGTAGGTAGGTAGGGTAGAGTAAAAAGCATAAATAAGGAGGCAAGGAGGTAGTACATAGGAAAAATGCATTGGAAAGGTGCAATGCCACGCATGCTGGGCACAGCTGGTTCTAATATAGTTATATCTAAACAAATATATAAAACTAAAGTGTCTGTTTGTAATTTCAAAATAACGGCTTTATACTGAATGCATATGAAAGTATATACAGTACTTATAACAAGAAAAAACTCTGTTCTGGCTTATCTCCGAAACGGCTGGACCGATTTTGACGGGACTTTTACTAGCAGATAGCTGATGTTATAAGGAGTAACTTAGGGTTCCGTGCAAACAAATTAAAAACAATGAAATTTAAAAAATCCGATTGAAATTCCCTATTTGAATCGGATTTTTTCGAACAATATTTTTATAATAATTTCATACGGACGAGGGTCGCGGGAACATCTATCTAATATACATTGATTACAAAAAAAGGTTTCAAAGAATATAATTTTAGCTAAAGAAATAACTAATTAATATAAATTAAGGACTTCATATCAAAATTCCGACAATTACAACTCAGTTTGATAATATACTGTTGCCTAGTGAATCATTAAAGAATTTTGTTTCATCATGAACATCGGCACAAATTGAGAATGTGTTCTTATTTGTAAATTTTAATGATGTTCAATGAGACTATCATGTCTATCATCTATCTATACTCCAAGATCCTGAATAACTTGCTAAAGTGCAGAAAAAGGTAGGCAACTAAAAATTATCGTATTTAGCTACTGAACAATAAAGTTTAAAAAAAAACCTGTCTGATCCGTGAGGGTACTATTAGGTATCGAAATTAGATTCCATTTATGTAATCCTTTTTGGATAACAAGTAAAAAAAAACCGATGAAATGAAATAACATGTACTAAAATGAGGAATCTGACATGCGCCCCACCTGTGGTAGGGGGGCGCGAGCGGCGACACTCAGGTAGTTTCACTAGTAGTGACGTCATAAACAAACAATTTCGAACGTGTCGACACCATCTTCGGCATGAGTATTCATGCCGAAGATGGTGTCGACACGTTTTGAAAGTTTGTTAGAGTTTAGGGAAATAGTGGTAATTGAGGACAAAAATCATGCATTTTAAAATTCATTGGTATTATATTTTCATGAATATTTTATGTTTCCTATTTTATTTGGTAATGTAATTCGGTATACCTATATTCCTTTCGAATCGGACAGATTTTTTTTAACATATTGTATTTTTAATCATAAAATATTACCTTAATCGGCGTCATCAGTCGAACCGGACGCCGCTTTCACTGGCTGTGGTATTATAGTAATCTCATCGTTAATTTTCAATGGCTTCAGAAGGGATTGGTTATTAGTCTTAGCAGGCGCCGCACTCTTGCTCTTATCCATTACTCGCTTGGCTACCACGCTGTGGGCCGAGTACACGTGGTTTTCAAACTGTTTATACATTCCGAAGGTGGCAGTGCACACGGTGCATTTGTACGAAAGGTGAGCTGGCTTCAGCGTGAGGTTATGGTCCCTTGCCACGTGATTCAGTAGCTTCCACTGATATACCTGTAATTTATATAAATTTTATGTTACTACACGTAAAACTTGTGTTCATTTTAGACAAATAAAATTTTGAATAAAGATATCGATTTCTTAAAAATAAATAGGTCGATTAAAAGTTCGAGTTGCGGACCAGCCAACGCAAACCTTTATTACGCAGCGTCTCCAATAAGACATACCTTTTCGGATCTTGTACTTAAGGTGGAAGAGCCAGGGTAGCCCGCGAAATTGAAAGGGCTCGAAGATTTTTGTATGAAGCCTAGCCGGCCTAACTTCCACCATTTTTTTTTCAAAGTTGCGTTCACGCATAAAACCTATGTTAATCGGTAGCTGGTATCAACACAAACAAGTTTTGTTTGAGACAAAATGTTCAAAAGTGTCACGTTTCCGAGATACTTTGATAACTCATTCTATAACGTGACAATATTTAAGTGTTACGGCCGCTAATTATATTTTAATCAACATGCAACCTGACACTGACCTGCAAATTGCAAAAAACGTAAGGCAATTTGAATTTCGCGGGGTACCCTGGCGCTTTCCACCTTAAGACTAAAACTGTAAAATTTATTGTTTCTAATAGTCATGAAAGTGTTTTTTAAACTTGAAGATTCAATAATTACTCACCCTGCCACATACGGGACACCTGCCAGCGTCCTTGCCCTTGTTGGCGGCCTCTTGCATTGAACTGGTGACGAGGCCGTGTGAACCAAGCAAATGTCGCTCTAGACCTTGATCGGTGAAAAACCTATAATAGACCAGAAAGTAGATCATTAAATATGGATTAAACTTTTTATAATGTGGAATCCTTTCTATACGAAAAGAGGCACCGAAAAAACATGTTTGCAAAAAAAACCACCATTTTTGTTTAGTGTTTTTTTTAAGTTGTTTCTTTTTAGTTTTTTTTTCACCTTTATTAATTTTAGCTTTTGTATCCCACAGAAATTCATATCATATATTCATTTAACATTGTACTGGAAGTTTATATGAGATCATCAACATAGATAAAGAAGAAAACTCCTTGTTTAAGAAAGCTAACATATAAACTACTCAAGCAAAGATTATATGAGACCACCGCGCGGGCTTCCTCTACCAAATAATATGCTATAAAGCTCTGGAACGCGCTACCTTTTGGCATTAAAAAAGCTGAAAGCAAATTCACTTTTAAAAGAAAAGTGCGTAACCACTATTTAAGTCAGAATAAATAGCTCTCTCTTTATTAGAAGTCGAGTCATGGTAATTATTATTTGGTTTCTCGTTTTTAATTTTGGTATTTTTTAAAATATTTATTAGTTTATTTTATTTGTATATAAGTATTAGTATTAGTATCATTATAAATGCCTATATAAATTTTCGATAGCAAGAAGTTATTTTTTATATAGTTATTTTGTACCCTATCACAATGTTTTCTTATTTAACCCAAAGGTTGACTGGTAGAGAATGCCTTGTGGCATTAAGTCCGCCTATGTATCACTATTGTACATGAAGTTTAAATAAATAAATAAATGAAAAAAGACACTTTACCTAAATTGACATTTTTGGCAATTGAGCGGTGGCCTGTTGTAGATCATCTTAGGGTGTATCTTCACTTTGTGTATCCACTGCATGTGATTCCGTAATTGTTCGAGGTCTTTTATATAACCGTCACAAATCTCACAGATGACGAACGAACTCTTCGTGTTGACCGCGGGCGGAGGCAGCTGCACAGGCGGTGGTTGCCGCGGCAACGGCGTAATAGAAATCGATGGTTGATGCACCGATTTCGATTTAGCATTATTCTAAAATAAAGATTAAACCGTTTATTTTCTGATACACTTCAGCAAAACTTTTCATTTAAGCGTTTTCTTTGACATGTTTCAGGTTTTATTTTAAACACAATTGATTTAATGCAAAAGATTGTACTCACAGCAACTGGATAATTTGAGGACATGAGGACCGGTGCATTGTGTCTGACCATGACACCGCCGCGTAATATCGGCACACCGTGGACGGGCATGGAACGCCCCGGCACCGACATGGGGCCGCGACCTCGTGGCCGGTATGAGGAACTAACGCCCGGCATTATGCTGGACACACTTGTAGACTGCCGTCCCTGACTGTTGCTGCCGACACTACTTTGATTGAATCCAACTGAGTGTAATTGTATGTTTTGGTAAGAACCCTTCATACTATTGCGGGATCTAGTTATCTGAAATTAGAAGTAAGTATTTTCAAGTTACTTTTTTTTGTTACTGTCTGTAGGCTGTCATCACAGAATAATCTTCAAGCATTATTTACCTTTGGTATTTTAGCAGGAGGCTCCCATTCAAGTGATGGAGCCAAATTCGTTTCAGGTTTGAATTTCTTGGCACAAGGTATGAGATGGCGCGCCAATTTTCCCTTGCCGTTGTCTTCGAAGATGCAGTTGGGGCACTGGTGGTACGCAGGTGCTCTCTCTAACTTTCCTCTGGTATTATGCTCAGCTTCCATATGATACAGAATATCATGAGGACTTCGTATTTCAAACGCGCAAAAGTTACATTTATAAACATTATTCTTCATATGTGGCGTCTCCAAGTGATGAGACATTGCCAAGCTAGATTCTGTCTTAAAACTACAAAATTCGCATTTCTTTTGAGGAAATGAATATGGTGCATTATTTTCTCTGCTGAATTCAATATTTTTCTTGAGAGAAGCAATAGAAACTTCAGTGATTTTAGTGCTATTTCCCGATTTCTTTTCTCTATTTAATTTTCGGGTCTGTTGTTTCAATAAATCACTTTGTACATATTCTTGCACAAGACTTAAACCAATATTAATAAAAAACTTTCCAAGAGAACAATCAAAATAATTATCTGATTTGGTTGAAGACACCTTATCTGCAATTAAGCCAGAAATATCTTTGATCTCTTGCATTGAATCAACTTTATCTTTAATTATAATAGTCTTGTTTTCTTCATCACTTATTAGGATTTCATCCTCTGAATCTGTAGTGGTTGAACCATCCCAGGACACATCATCTTCTTCGGCACCTCGTTTCCTTTTCTCTAAAATATTAACAATATTATGTAAAACAATATGACTACAACTGCGTGGATCACCATATTATGTGGCATCATCCAATAATACTAATAAGAGTAACTGAAACCATATTTATCAATGGTAGTAATGGTAGTATTGCCATCATGAATATCCGTTTCTACTAGATAAAACAAGAAAGAAAGAAATATACAAAATAAGAATTACAGGATTAGATTAGAGACCTTACCTTAATAAAGCTCAAATACACCACCATATACAAAAGTTGTGCTACACTGTTTCAGCCACTTTTTAAGTGGTGCAGGTAACAGTGCAGTACTGCTGGCAATATGCTCATGCCCTGTATTCACGGTACACAAAAGAACATGTTGCAACAGTAAATGTTACAAGAAACAATGCGGAATAACCTGGCGTGTACAGGGCTTGAAAATTAACATTAGGATAGCTAGTTCGTTCTAGTCAAAACTCATCAGTCTCTTTCTTGCTTTGCTTTTTACTGACATAGAAAAAAGTTTTCGTTCGATCGAGCCGTCAGTTCACTCACGACTCTATCATGCGAGTGTAATATACGTATGCTCACCTTTTTTCTTCTTTTTCTTGTCGTCTGTTTGTTCACCCTGCTCGGCGTCCACGGCCGCGGGCGTTGGCTGTGCCGCTTCCTCATCGGACTGTACATCTTCGCCTTTCTCTTTCTTCTCCTCTTTTTCTTTATCTATTTTTTCTTTTTCTTCTTTTTGTTTTTCTTCTAACTCTTTTTCTTCTTTGGCTTTCTGTTCATCTAGTTCTTTCCCTAGCAGGTCAACAAATTCCCTGAAGGGCTTAACTGAAGGTTTTTCGTAAACATACGGCACTATAAATGAAGGAGCTTCAACTACAAACATATCATCTGTTAGTGAAGGTAGTATAGAAGGCTGGGCAGCCTGTGATGTGCTCTGAGTGGCCGCATTCGACTTGCTGCTTACTGGCGTGACCGTGGTCCCCCGAGCGACAATGCTTTGATAAAGACTTTGTGCACTTAAACTAGAACTTATTGGCAGTCCAGAAGGTTTATTCGTAACTACAGATTTTTCAGAAGACAATTTATTGGTGTCTATGATAACAACCGTCGGTTCCTTTTTCTGGGTATGGTTCTGGTTGGACTTCAGCTGCCGAGCTGCCATTTCAACTAAAGCTTTAGTGTTATTAATGACAATAGGCTTCATTTTACGTTGATGTGCTCCTGAAACCACATCTTCGATATCGGACTCTCGACCACCATTTTCCACATCGTCGTTATACCTTTTGCGCTTTATTGCTCTACTGCTACGACGCAATTGTACTTTGTTATCACTATTAGGTTTTTCATTTTCTTCAGCCACTACACAGTCATCATTATCACTTACAATTTCTTGAACTTCTGGACTTGGCGAATCATGGGAAGTTCCATTTTGACTGAAAGACCCATCTTCATTTTCTAATATTATTATATTATTATCTTTTATTTCTTGTGTCTCATCTGTTATTTCTTCTGCATCACTATCTGAATTGATACTTACTGTATCTTCTGCCAGGAGCTCACCTTCGAAAATGTCTTCTTCATCTGTTAATTCAACATCTGTATCAATGTCGGAAATCTGAAAATTTTAATAATATAAGAACCACGTTATTTTATATGACATAAAAATCTAGGGAAAAGGAAAATGTCCACTTTCTATGGACGAAAAACCCAGTAGTCAATACAAACAAGCTACATTGACATACCAATAGATAGACAATCTTGTACAACCCCTAATTCCATGCTGGACAGGAGCTACAGGGAGGTAACGTTTGTATGAAAAAACTATAATATATGCATTATCTGATTTACGTGAAACTTGGTAAGTAGACTATTTTAATGAAATATTTGCTAAAAAAAAACTCTTCAAACAGGTGAAAGGTTTTTCCATACAAACTTCAATCCTGAACTCCCTAGTTCAGGATTGAAGTTTGTATGGAAAAATTTTAGTGCGTGATCAATTCGAAACTCAGTAATAATACAATTAATAAATAAATATGGTCATGATATTATACAACAAAGAAGTAAGAACTCTCTTGTTGTTAGTAAGTACCTACTACGAAATTCGATTAAAATTATTGCTGTCCTAAAATTCGTAAGTAAGATTCGAATATTATTGCGTATTTTTTCCAGACACTGGCTTTTATTTAGGGAATTATAATTGAACTTACCTTACATACCTTTCAGTGCAACAAAAATTCAATATGATTACATTGTTTATTTGGCTGGTTTACGTTACTCCACATCCATCCAAAACGTATTATTGTTGAAGTAATTGCTCAGATTACACTAGGCTGGTTTGTTTTTAGTATCTGTTTTATATTAAGGTGGTGCATCTCCACATATTAAGTACTTAATTTGGTATGCTAATACAACTAAGAAATACGCGGTGGTAAAGTTGCAGCATGCTGACATCGCCGTCGGGCAATATTTGCGGCTAATTCGGAGGCGCGTTATAAGTCTTGTTCATTGGTAAGTTTGGAAAATTGCAACGAAGGGATTTAAATTAAATGGCCGAACTAACTAAAAAAATAATTTAGAAATCAAAATAGTAAATTAAATATAAAGAATTCATACGGAAATACTTGATTAAATGAAAAATACACGGTTCGTTCTTTTATTTTTAGTCTTAAGTCTATACATTGTCGTCGTTGTGGTCGCTACCAGCACAACTATGATAGCTTAAATCTCGGAAACGTGACGCTTTGGAACATTTTGACTCATACTAAACTTGTTCGTATTGATACCAGCTATCGATTAATATAGGTCTTATACGTGGCCGCAACTTTGGAAAAAAAATAAAAGTTAGGCCGGCCAGGCTTACAAAAATCTTCCAAGCCCTTTAATAACATTTAAAGTGTTAGCCTTGTGTAAGTTCTATCTAGTTGTTGTTGTTGCCTTTTAAAAATAACTAACGACACGCTCATATTAAATTCGCGAATAGGAATTAGTGTTTTTTTTTTAATTTTCAAGAATCCGTTTTTAGTTTCTTTGGGAATATTGTATAACATTACGAAAGCCTCCCGAACAAAAACTTGAAGCATAGCAGGGGTCATTTTTAGTACGGTACACACATACACCTCCAAACATTGCTAATTATAGTTCGTTTCACTCAGACCGCCAGAAGCGTCACAGTGCCCTTGTTTTGTCAAAACACGAAATAGTAAATCCGGAATAGCCGTGCTGTGCAATAAAATAGCGCAAAATAAACTCCATGATGCAAAAAAGCCGTTGGAATCACTTTTTACAAATAGATTTAAACTAATTTTATATATTATTGATAAAGTAATGCTGTAATGTGCAATAATGAATTAGAATTTACAAAAAAATTGGATACATTTTCAAATTTATGTTCTTTAAATAGCTGTTTGTTACTTTTGTTATTTTTAACCAACTTACATAATAATAATTTTTCAAGTTTTTCCATCTTGAATAAATGCGTCCAATGATTGTGAAGGTGAAAACCGCATCATAATCCATTGTGTAGGATGCGAATTTGTATAGCACTATTAGGTTTAGACATAAGCTTAGATTCAATAAATTTGAGTCATCATCACCTTCCTGCCCTTGTCCCATGTTACTTGGGGTCGGCGCAACACGTTTTTTTCTTCCAATCTCCTCTGTCAACCGTCACGCTATCATTTACTCCTTTCACCTTCATATCATTCCTCACACAATCCATCCATCGTTTCTTTGGTCTTCCTCTCCCTCTCCATCCATCCACGTTTATATTCATCACTCTTTTAGTCACATGCGATTCGTCCCTCCTCATCACATGCCCATACCAAGACAGTCGATTCCCTTTTAGCTTTTCTGTAACTGGCGCAACTTTTAAGTTTCCTCTAATATACTCGTTCCTTACCTTATCCATTCTTGTCACACCACACATCCACCTCAACATTCTCATCTCGGCTACATGCAATCTTTTTTCATCCATCTTCTTGACAGCCCAGCATTCCGATCCATACAGTACGACAGGTCTAATCACGGATTTGTATATTTTCCCCTTTAATTTGAGGGGCATCCGAGGGTCGCAAGTTGTTCCAGTGACCTGTCGCCATTTCATCCATCCTGAGTTGATCCGGTGCGTTACGTCTCGGTCTACTTCGCCATCCCCTTGGACAAATGACCCGAGGTACCGAAAATCGGAACAGATCGGTATGGGCGTTCCGGCAAGTGTTATGGGCACAGGACTGGAGAGACCGCCGAAATCACAGAACAAGTATTCTGTTTTAGTCCTACTGACTTTCAGGCCAACATTCTCCAGTCTTTACCACCACACCTCCAATCTATTCTGGACTAATAAATTTGAGTGTTATAGTTTTTTTTATATGATTTTGTAAATAAGTAATTTAATAATTATATTTTTTTGTCTTTAATATTATTTTAGTTACATTTACATAATTCGATTATATTAATTGTTAATGTCATATCATTTCACGAAAGGCCGGGTCTTTGGCTTCACGCACTGCCATCGTCGAGCAAAGGCACTTTGTTCGACGACACGACCATCCGCCTCCCTGATTCTTTAGGCGGTTCACCCACTGCACTGCGCTCCATCGCGTAGTCGCAGATTTTAACATTGTAAGAAAGTATCTGAATTTGTATATAAAACTGCCTAGGACAACACACTGACAACGTGTCGCGTGAAGCTGTCAACAGCGTCGGACACCACGACCTGTCCAGCAGCCGAAGTGCTGGCCGTTTTGCGCGGTTTACGAACATAAACGACATCATCAGAAGAGCTCTTGTTACCGACGACGCCGTTTCGCCTTAGAACCTAATGGCTTGGCACGCGACAAAAGACCGGACGGCATGTCTTTGTTTCTTTGGAGGATGGGTAGGTTTAGTGTGGGACGCAACTTGTGTCGATACTCTTGCGCCAGCACATCTTCCAAGCTCATCGTGCTGTGCTACCGCAGCCACTGCGGCTGCGGAGAACCTCGAGCGGCGTTAATATAATAACCTTAGTGAAAACTATATTTTGGAATCGTTTGGAATTGAACCTCTGGGGCTGTGGGGTCCGAGTGCTCACAGCCTTTGTAAGGAAATTTCTAAACACTTAGTTGACGCTTCCTGTAACCCAAAGGCTGACTTTTACCTTGCCCAGAGGCTAAGTATTGCCACATATTTTAAAAACGCAGCCAGTCTCTTGGGCACATTACCAGAAGGTTTTTGATGCCCTTTTTAGTTTGTTGTTAGTTTAGTTTATTTAATCGTTTTTACTTATTATTATGTATATATACATAATAATAAGTAAAAACGATTAAATAGTTAGTTAGGTTTTTTAAATAAAGTTCATTAATCCTTTAAGTATTTCCCGGTAAAATATCCTCATGAAAAATTATTATTTGACATTATAAATGTGAAAGTTTGTAAAGATGCATGAATGGATGGATGGATGTTTGTTACTCTTTCACACAAAGTACTAAATAGATTTAGATGAAATTTGAAGACAGATAGTTTATAAACTGGATTAACACATGGGATACTTTTTATCTCAATAATAGGATCACGCGGGCAAAGCCGCAGGCATAAGCTAGCATAATATTGCTTTGTTGCATACTAATTATATAATTTTATCATGAATAAACTCAAGGACACACTGTACTTTGGTTGTCGTCAATTAATTGTATTACAGGGTTAAAAAAATATATCAATCAACAGAGTTTTAAGTATTGGTTCAGGTATTTTATAACTTGAGAACATCAGATTTAAGTGATATTATTCATAGTATACCAATACCAATATTTAAGTTTGGTGTTCTGAGTTGTTTCTTAAAATTGATCATTAACTCTTGTCAGTCAAAACATGATAAGGGTAGGCAGATGATCTTTGAGTGCAGCATTAAAATTAGTGGTCCCCTTAAAACTAATTTTGATGCTACCCATAATATGATACAATGAAATGTTTTTGAATTCGCTTCATATAACTTTTTGATGACCACATAACATACAATCCATTATGACCTATTTTCCCTGATGGGGTCAAAGATGTGTGGGTGGGTGTATTTAGTATTTACCCCAGATTTTCTATAAATGACTTGAGATCTTCTAAAAATGACTTCAGTTATTAGATTAGAATTACTGAAAAAATTTCGACACCTTACAGAAAAACAATATTGTTCCCGAAATTTTCTACAGCATACAAATAATAAAAATTTGATAGGTAAATAGTACTAGAAAAAAAAGGTACCATACCTCTTCTGGGGTGATTTCCGTTATGCCAGTGATGGTAGTGGTAACTTTGCCAAGTGCCCTAGCTTCTTCTGCTTCTTGATTCTTTTGAACCATGATATTGTGCAGAGTTTCATCATTAGCATCAGATTTAACCTGGCGACCTTCCACAGGCTCCGTGAATGATTCATTACTGTTGCCACAGTTATTTTCCACAAATATTATATTAGTTTTTTCATTTTCAGTTAGCTCAGGGTCTTCTGTTGACAATTGTGTATCATGCTCTGTCAATTGGCTATCACTGCCATTACTAGTATCATTTTCCAACTCCGCTGTATTACTTTGAGCCTGACCTGGACTACTTTCACTGTCTAAGTGATTACTGTCCTCAGTGTGATTGCTATTTTCACAGGGATTAGTTGCATCCTCACAACCTTCAGAAGTAGCTTCCTTTTCATTTTCATTTTGCAAAGTGTCCGGTAGATTTGGGGCTGAAGTATCCATAGGATTTTCCATAGTACCATTTACTTTGCCATTCATGTTGATTTGAATCTACATTCCATGTGAAAACACCTGTCAAATCAAAACAAGAATCAGCATGAGTTTGTTTGTTTTGTTTTAGGGGTTGTATCAACAATTGGGAATAATCATGTAAAAGTTTAAGGTTGACAAAGAGGAGTAGTTCTGTGATGATGTTGAGAGAGAGACACCCAAGTGTCTGAGCGTCACATTTTATGTAGTGAGTGGCGCCCCTCCTACCCGCCCTTCTCCCCCCCTGGCAAGGCGCTAGCAATCAAAATGGCGCCGTTCCATGGTATAGCTGTCTAAAGCTACGTGTACATAATGCACAACGATTATAAAGGTCACATATCTTCAAATCACAGAAAGGCTGATAAGCAGTCATACTTTCGAAGACCTACAATACTGTTGATGTACCCACAAGAACTTAATGTTGACAATTCAGATACACACGAACTTTCGCTCCAAATACCTCTATGTAATTTTAAACCATTTAATTACCACAATTCACTTACATTTAAGTTATTGTTGCGAGTAAAAAATGCATCTCATTCATTTATGAAAAGTTTTCTACACTTAAAGTAACGTTTTGAAGTAAACAACTGATGCCGGTGTTCATTAAAGCTTACAAATATCAACAAAAACATTAAATTAGGTTGTCTAGATGCTGTGTAATTAAAAAGAATTATTTTTTACAATACCTAGTCCACTCTGCAATGCGCTGTCGGTGAACCTTTTCTGGTACTCGGTCACTACTTGGTTATTTCAATGGTGGAACCCAGAACAATTTTTAATAATTTTATGTACACTATACACTTTATATGAATTAAAACCAAACTTAAAACACATAACAAACTTGGGAATAAACAGACACCAACAGTTCGGAGTACATAATTATATTAAGCATTTAAAAAATTACAAATTGGGCATTAGCAAATAATCCTCGCCACCGTACAAATGCAATATGGCGGAGACGAGTCAATCACGTGACTTCCCCAGTGGCGTACTCTGTATAAATTGTAAAGAACTACATTTTCAACATAAAAGAAAGTCTCAATAAGGTGGCGCTACAAGTTCGGCTATCATCATGAACGAGCACAGTAGGGGCACGTAAGGGTACAAGGATCTTTTGGCGCTCTAATGACGTAAACAAAAGGACGCTTTTAGTGAACATTTCTGAAATTGTGCGCTACGGTAGCCCACGAAATTCATAGGGCATCAGCCATTTCGTACTCAAAAATAAAATTGCCGGCCATCCTCAACTTTTTACTAATACATCTAGAGTATTCACTCTTCCACTGCTATTTCTTTTTGAAAATACTTAAAATCATATATTTATTATGGTTTTAACATAATAATTTATTAAATACCGACTTTCAATTGAAAATAAGATCCCTTCCACGTTTTACCTGTTCAGGTGATAGACTCCCTCACATCTGTCACCCGCTGGCCACACTTTATGGAGGACGGAGATCATAGTGCGCCCGTATACACCGTGTGCCGGAGCACACGGTGTATCTGTTGCGAATAAAGAATGCGGTTGAGTCCTCCCGCTCTCTTTTCGATACCACCTTTGTGGCCATAACTTCCTCGCAAAAGGAGGCAACGGCACCTAAAGGTCTCTCGCTCACGACCATGGCCTGAAACACAACCATAAGCGAGTGCGACCGCCGCGACAATATCACGGCGTTGCATTGCCTGCGCACTCCTCAAGAGTGTGCGGTGTCGTGTCATCAAGGCAGTCATCGCAGCGGCGTCAGCTCCCGACCTGCACAGATACTTACCAAAGCGCCCTTACCCGGAGAGTACCTGTGTCAGCCCGAAAGTAAGGCTGCCATGCATGCTGTCTCTTCAGCCACTCCTTCATCACGGGTCTTGCGTTTATATTTTTAACACCTATTATAATTATCATACTAAACACCTAACGCTCTTGTCCCTTTCTACCATGGGGTAATAAGCTTAGAACTGCAATCAATAATGGTTTGCTTCTTTTTTGGCAAAAATATGATTTTTGGTGCTTTTAAACTCAAATAGCAGACAGTAGATTAATTGAAGACCTCTATGTTTTAACAGGTTAAAAACATTTGGTGTGTTATTTTTAATTAAAAGTCGGTATATTTTTTTTAATACCATGCTAAAAAATGGCCCGTTGGTCATGGCTCTGAAGAGAGCCGTTTGAGTGTACAGTCACGGACTTTAATTGATGAGCCACTTTCAAACTTTTCAATTTTGCAGTTTTATACATTCACGAGATTATACGATTAAACACGAACTCAAACCGCATGCTCAGAAACAAGATGACAAATTACTAATAATCGGAAATAGTCTTATCCATAAAGGTTGCAGAATGACTAATAAGTTGTCAATGATAAATTCATACAATGTTGCGTACGTTTATCCAATCTAATTTGATACTGACCTCCTTTCAATTAGAGCTCATTAAATAAATACTCGTTATTTCTGAAAACCTATCCGAGACAGTGACAACTGAAATGTCGATGTCTGAGACGGTAATTTTCGAATTTTGTTGAATCGTAGCCGTAGAAATTTAGGCGATAATGCCGCCTGCAGCTTCCATAGAAATACGCCACAGAATTGTAACAATGCATCAGCAGGGTCTGAGCATTCGTGCGCGTGTGTGGGCATGAGCTCCGAAGGTGTAGGAGAGCTAGTTAAACTACCGCCGCTTACAAAAGCCGTGAACTATATTAGCATTTTGGAAGATAAGGATTGTCAGCACCTGGTTTGATGCACATCCAGTCATAACGGTGATTCCTTGGTCAGCTAAATCTCCGGACCTGAATCCCATAGAAAATCTAGGGTTTAATGGTGTATCACCGTAATGAACGAAGAAAAGAAGATCTGGCTCAATATTGACAAGAAGTTTGGGAAAACATGCGAGGAACTGATATTGGCACTATATTGGTTAACTCCACTAAATTACGACTGCAAGATGTAATAGACAGCCAATGAGCATATAATATACTCGATATTATGTTAGTCCAATAATATTGATTGATAAACGAAATAAACCTATTTTTCAAAGGTTGACTATTTTGATAGCTTAGCACATTTTATTTACTCAACGGGGATTACAGGCTTGATATTGTTACCATGTTATGTTATGTTACCAACAAGAAAGTAATCATCAAGTTTTTCCGCTGTCGAAATTACTAATCATAATATTTCGTACGTCAACGTCACTATGGCTACGCTGAAACAATTGTCGCTAGGTTACGGTTGCTACACCTGCAATTGGTGGACTTTGTGTAGTCACTGTACTGTGGACGAATATAACCGACTAAACCCGATTTGCATTACACGGCTAAAATACGAATAGTGGCCAGTGGCACATCAATTAAAGTCCGTGACTGTACGTACATACCATCGTGGTGAAAAGATTGATCAGCTGGACTCTGCGTGACCGAGAGCTTTAGACATTTCATCATCATCATTAAAATCATGAATACATCCCTCTAAGTTCATTTAATCCTATTGAATAACTATTTCATGAAAAATAAGCATAACCCACCCGGCCAGGATAGGTTAGGTTTTCTTATGACCATTCCAGCAAATTAATGCAAAACAATGATTTTACCTACTTAAAGTTTCAAAATTCAGAGAGTTTAGAATTAAATTGAACTCGTTTCACACTACATTTTGAATTTTCCTAAATTAATAATTTTGTTATTTGACCAAGTCCTTGACCTAACACGAGGGGGCCTCGCGTGCGACAGGCCATGGGTCAGGGGCCGCTTCGCCCACACCTAGCTTTGCTACTGGTTACCAGTAAGTTCTTCACATGGTTACCAAGTTGACGATAATATCCTGTAGTTCTGTCGCTTTATACGTAGTTGCGATTCCTTAGCCATTGTGAAATTTTTAGAATACACCGGCCAATTGCGAGTCGGACTCGCCCACCTAGAATTCGTCAAAAACGTTGAAAAAACACGTTTTTTTCGGACCTGTTTTTTATTATGTAGTATAGTTGGGCCCGTTAAGCCTTCTATTTATTTTTCAGAAAGTTCCTTGGCGTATGTACCTATATGGAACACTAATGTGCAAAATTTCATCAAAATCGATTCATTAGTTTAAGAGTCTGTTGGGTACGGACAGACGAACAGATATTGATTTTTACATATTTGATTGTTATCTCTGTGAAAAAGTCATTCAAAAACATAATATGATTTTCTCAAAGAACAGCATTTACAGATTACGTGGTCCAAAACCAAAAATCGCATTCCATTATATGATAGAAACGAGAAGCAATGAAAGTTAGTCTAAATATTTATTTTAAACATATAGCTATTTAAATTCTATTGTTTGCAAATTTGTAAATTTTATGTGTTAGAATATTGATTACGCATTTTGTTAAGATTCTCTGAGCGCAATGAAATTCACAGAAATTAATTCGTGGCTTAGTGTTGGCTCAGTAGAAGATCGGATCTTAAAAAGCATCAAAGTAAATGTCTTTTCAAAAAGCTAAAAATATCGAAAGGGGTCTGGACCGCACTTTTTCCACGCAATGCTTCTTACTTGACAACATTGACAAGTGTCATGGACGATGGTGATCTACTAGGAGTTTTTATTGCTAATACAGCTAAAAACTGATAAGATATTCCTTGTAGAAGATTTAATCCTTATAATAATAATTACAGTCACAGTTGTTTCTAAATATTTTTAATTTTACTTATTCTCGTACACTGATTTTTATTTAGTTTACTTGTAAGTAAGAGTACTAGTCATTTGAAAATATTGTGATTATGGTGATAATGGCATATCGTGTTTTATTAGTATTTATTTTAGCAATAATATGTGTAAAAACGGAAGAAGAAGCTGCATCGCATATGTCGAAAGCAGAACGGCAGAGTTTAAGGTAAATGATTATAATAACTTGATTTGAGCGGATTGAAATCAACAATGGTTGGTAGTTTTTCATTGTCATTGATTCTAAATCTTAATAGTTCAAACATTGTGTACGATTTTTAGAAAGTTATGCATAAGATTTACAAAATACCTTGGTTATTAGTATGCACAACTAAAATATGAACAATTTTTTTTGTGTCACTGTGTTTTAGCAGCTTATTAAAAATGTTTTTTTCAGCTTTGTAATCAGTGATATTTCTCTGAAGACTATGGTGTTCTGGCAAGTGTTAGGTCATTAAGAATGCGCATCCAGTTATTTAGACATACACATGCAGATAATGATGGTATCACTTGAAATATTAGTGCAAGATTCTATTATTTCGTAATCATACTGTTTCACACCTAAAATATAAAAAAAAAATGTATATAAATAGCTTTCCGCCGGTGTTGGGAGCAGGGTTTAAGCTACTGGTGGTTAGGTCTCAAGAGATACAAACCTCCTCACAACACGTGACATATCGAGGAGTTTTGCCTACTGAATCAGATGCTTCGTCGAGGCTATTGGTTGAGAAAATATATCAGCACAATGGTAGCAGAGTTCACATTCCACATGTCGACAACATCATGCGCCAAGTCAAGATATGTTTTTGTTTTTCCTTATCAGTTTAAAAGTTTGTCCATCTATTTGAATGGGACCTTATATAAGTGTAGGTATATTATATATTGTGAAACATAAAATTATTGTGATTTTTAACCTACTTCCAAAAAGAGGAGGTTATCAATTCGTCACAATTATTTTTTTATGTGGATGATCAGCGATATCTTCACCAATTGTGAACCGATTTTGATGATTCTTTTTTTGTTTGGATAATATTATTCTGCGGTGGTCCCATTTAAATTTGGTGAAGATCTGATGCTGATCTTCGGAGATTTACAATGGAACTCTTTAATAATAGACAGCAAATATGTTGTGATGGCTGCAATCACTTCGATATTCATTGTTTACCCAACATCGTAACATAACATCACACCTGTTGCCGACACCAGCCCGTTATACAATACAATACAATATAACATCATGCCTGTATGCTCTAAGATGTGTAAAGTCTACACCTACAAACCCACATCCAACAGTTAGGAATGTTAAGTTCTATTTTATTGGGGATAAGCCTATTACCACAACATGTATTGTTAACGGTTCACTAATGTTTCATTGAAACATCTTCCGACTTAAAAAAAAGGAGGAGCTATGTTCGATGTATGTACCTATGTTTACCGATTTCTCCCCCAACTGTAGACCGATTTTCATAATTCTTTTTTTATTCAAAAGCCTATACTCTTGAGGTAGTCCTATTGTCACCAAATCGATTAATAGTCTTCTTTTGGGTTAGCTTATTCCATCGTCGACCTCAGATTGAGGTCAAAATTAAGCCAATATAATAAAAAAAAAAAACAGAATCTGATGATGTAATTTCAGGGAAATCGAGGGCAACCCTCAAATTTTATAGGCACATACAATATTTTTTATAATTATACTCTTTTACGCAATTCAGATATTTGGGCTTGGTAATCTTCATCTCATGTTGCTGAGCTGATGATGGAAGATATAAGTCAGGATCAGATGATGGAATATCTGGAAAATTAAGGGCAACACTCAAATTTTATGGGCATTGTTTGAAATATCACATACTTTCTATTTTTCTACTTTTACCATGAAATGTATTGTTAAATAAATGCATTGCAAATATTTGTATAGGATAACAACTAAAAATGGAAAAATAAAAATAAGTCAGAGACAAAAAATCTAAATCAAATAAAGCTAAAATTTAAAAAACCATGAGGGTTTTTAAATTTTAGCTTTATTTGAACAAGAAAAGTGAACAAACATTTGAAAAGTCAATAAAAGTCAGTTTTGATAAAACATGTCTAATTGTAATACCCACATCATGGCCCTTTCATTTAATACCACACTTGGGTATATTTGAAAATATTCGATAATTCATCACCACTTTCATCCCCCAGATCTAGTATTTGGCTGCACCGATTTTGATAAAACGAATCTAAGAACCATCGCCAAGAAACTAGCTTACAAATAAAAAAAACTGCATCCAAATCGGTTCACTCGTTTAAGAGCTACGGTGTCAGAGACAGACACACTCATTGCCGTCAAACTTATAACACCCCTCTTTTTGCGTCGGGGTTAAAAAACCAAAGTCACCGACTTCTGAAGCTAAAGTTATTTTTTATTTTAAAGTTGGTTTTATTTTTTTGCAAAAATGTTTAAAAATATTTTTTTGATGTGTTGGTGTGACTAATTATCCAATATTCAAGCCTTTTTTGTCTGGTCGGAAATCATCAAATGAAGGGGTCATCTTGCCTGCTCTGGGCGGAGCGGAAGGGAGTGTCAGACTTGTACTGCCTAAAACCCATGCATGTTCCTTCTTAGCCCTTTGCGTTCTAGGGCCGCGGTATCTCTTTCGAACAGCCACGCATCCAATATTCAAGTCTTGTGCAACTATGTGTGAACTTCTGGATTTATTAATAAGTTGGTGATGAGAACTTTAGCTGAGGAGTTGTACCAAGGATTTTATTATTATTAATATTTTATCCCTGAAAATAACTAAGCTGCAGATTGCAAAAATTAGTTTAGTTATCACTAAAAGCAAAGAGAAAAACATAGAATAAAATTTACCACAGGGCAAACATTATTGAACTCACAGGGCTTAGCCAGTTTATGTAAAATTTATTAAAATTATTTTCACAACATTGTAGCAGCTGTTAAAACAATTAACCATGTGTTACAACAAGCTTATTAGTAAAGTAAACAAGAAATACCTTGTGTTTAATGAAATAGGATGGTATGATACAATTCATAAAATAAGGAGGACATAAATTTTAATTATGCCATCATATTCCTTTTAAAAGTTGCTATTTTGCCCTACATAAATTGTGTGAATGCTAGCCATCACCTTATAATGAATTTGGAACTAGGTATTTATTTTATTTATGTTCCTTCAGTGAGAAGTGAAATATAAATTTTAGTTTGTGAAGTCATTCATGAAGATTTTAAACAAAAGTAGCAATATCTGGTTTGCACATCTTTTTGTTTGATTTGGTATTAAGATAAGATCAATGTAGGGGAATTTTAAAGAAACGATGAATGGTTTTTGTGAAAGATGAGGTGACTAGAAGGAAGAGGTACTCGTAACTACAGTGATGACGCAGACGGCTGGTAGAGATATTATTGAAAGAACACATTTTCTCGATTCCAATTAAATTATGATATGGGCAGGGGAATTATGGTTTAGTCTGGCTAAAGAGGCAGTAAGGAAACCGTCTCAGCGATAATAATTAAAACACAATATTTTTTTCAGGGAGGAGGCTAGAAAAATGTTTTATCATGCGTATAATGCGTACATGGAGAACGCGTATCCTGCTGATGAGCTGATGCCGCTCAGCTGTAAAGGCCGGTGGAAAGGCATCACGCCGAGTCGTGGTGACATGGACGACGCACTGGGAAAGTAAGCAGTACTTATACAATAGCAAAGAGGGTTGGGATCCCAGATGGAAGCAGAGGCCCTCCGCTTGTTTCTCCCATGACAATCATCGTCTGCATAGCCTTTTCCTAACTATGTTGAAGTCGGCTGCCAGTCAAACCGGATGTAACTGAATATCAGTATTTTACATGGTTCGATAGCCAGTCTGACACACACACACTCCTCAACCCAGCTAGTACTTTGTACACACGTGAAAATAATAGTCAATGTTCCAATCGCAAAGCACTAACAAACAAAGCATAAGGTACATATCATATGACAAGTTGAAAAGTATTGAAAATGTTTTGGACTGATAAGAAAAGTAGGTAATAGAAATGCTCCGTGCATTCTTTTTAAAATGATGGTCTTGTTTACTGGTGTTCGTGTCTAGATAATTAGATAGATAGATAGAAGGAATTGAAACATATTCATACGTAATACCTATATGGGATATACAGAAAAAGTGCTTTTAAAATAGTCTTGGTTTTTTTAAAAGGTTTTTACATGATTAATTGCTAAAAAAAACTAACATGTTTTTTATCGTTGAATGTTATGTAACGTGAATATTCAACTTGGAACAGAAAGGGTACTCATATGCAGATGCTCGGATTCTTTAAATGATAACAAACTACGCCGCCACATTTTTTTTTCACCACGTTTGTATAAGTATGTTAGGTTGGTACCTACCCCTTCTGTTATGCGCTGTATGACGACAACGACTGGTATTTAAAATATCCTTTTAATAGGTATGTAAGTCAAGGCAAGTTTGAAATAAAACTGCAAAATTGAGTGCAAAAATGAAAGTAAAATATGCTTTATTAAATAAACAAAGTCTCTGAACAGCTTCGCCTACATTATAGTATCAGTAATGTGGAATCGAAGAATCGATAGAAACGTCGGGCGCACTTATTTCCGACTCCACAGCTGGAATTCCGCGGACACGTACACGACACTTAACCCCACTTCTAATAACTCAATTTATGTCGTGGTAGTAAGAGTTTTTTTTTCGTAGAGTAACTGTTACCGCTAGCGCGTCCGTGCCGTTGACTGTATTAGGGAAGCGAAAAGGATCTTAGGAAAATACACGAAGCAAGTTCGGCCTGCTTAAACTTTCAGTCTGTTCATCATATAACCGTCAACTTTAGTAATCAAACACTGTTTTTAGCAACCGTCGAAGCGCTCTACCCAATTATGCCTAACAGGGCAGGTACATTTACGGACAGTTTCATTTCGGCAGGTCTATCGCTTCACTAGATGGACATTGATTAGCATTTGATTATCAGCCTTTAACATTCCCAGAACTGGCACAGCGGCTTCTTTTCTAAGCCAGGGAGCTGTAATCTGCCACGCGTGAGTGCGGGTTGTTAGATGTTACATGTCCTTGAATTTTTGACATTTAGGTATTTAAGTCCTCTTAAATCCCTTTCAAGGTGTTCGCACGATGTTTTTCTCCTTCACCGTTTAGCAGTGGTGACTAATAAACACTAAGTAAGTGGCGGCCGTCTGATTTCGACCCTGCGACTAACACATCGTAAGTCGCAGCCGTTTCCACTGGGCCACCACTACTTTCAGGACATTTAATGGTGGAAGCGCGAAATTCAAATTTTCTTAGTTTTTTTTTTGCGATTTGCAGGTCAGTGGTTGAAATGAGTCGCACAAGTAACACGTATGTAGTTTCAAAATGATAACCAAGACTACAATTATTACAACCTGGGGGCCATTCAAGTATTACGTAAGCACTACAAGAGGGCAGAGGGCTCCCCTACTTTGCTTATTTTTGATGACATGGGGGATGGGGGGGACGGTCAAGATGGTAATTACGTCAGCAGTATTTATTGATTTTACTTTTTCGAATTTTCTGCAATATTTAGTCTATAATGATATTCAGAACATGTGTGCGAGAAAGTCAGTACTTGCTTCAAATTGTAAAATGTAGAAGCACAGAATACTGTTGCCCAAGAAGTGGCTTCTATAGATTACTAGAGAACAGATTTCTCCCACCACCAATAAAAGTAAAACTAACGGTTGAGGACTTGGTTTTGGTTGATGGAGGGCAATTTCTCAACCTTCCAGTCCATTTAACTCTACACTTTCAACTTTTTAAAAGTAGTTTGTTTTGATCGTTAATAAATTAAGATTATAATAACTGAATACCATGTCAATAAAATTTACATAAATATTAAGTGCGTTAAAGTCCTCTATTCCAAGCCTTTTCCTTATTTCTAGACTTACAACCGCTGCTTATAAATCAATAAAGAAGCCAGAACACATTGAAAACTGCATGTACGAATGTTTACGTTAGCATTGAATCAGTTTACGTAATACTTGAACGGCCCCCTAGCACTGACCCGCAAATTGCAAAAAACGTAAGAAAATTTGAAATTTGCGGGGTAACCTGGCGCTTCCACCTGGAATAGTATTTTTTACAGAAGTAAAAAACATTACTCATGTGTTTCTAATAGAGTATTATGTTTTCAGCTTCTCCCTTACTTTAGTGGACAGCTTGGACACTTTGGCGGTGCTGGGAGATTTCTCCGAGTTCAGCCGCGCCATCAAGCTCGTCATCAGAGATGTCACCTTCGACCACGATATTGTCGTGTCCGTCTTTGAAACCAATATACGAATGCTTGGGTAAGACTCAGTTACTGCTTATACATATTAGCGGTTTTTGGCTTACGGGTGCCTAATCGTACCTAATCAGCTACGGACACCGCATGGCATCGCATTTAATCGCATGGGTATGTTTGTACATACATACTTGTACACACAGCCCGTGTTGTCAATCCCTTTCATTATACGACACTAGTTTCTTTGATGGACTTTGGAACTGAGCGAGCTGTAATATCTTTCAGGATTCTATTTATTTAACTATTATTCATTTTGCGAAGAGAAGTGTCCAACATCCGTTGCCTGTAATAGTTATGATACATTCCATGTTCTTTAACTACGGACTAAAAGTAAAATTATGAATTAGCAGCCGCAAGAGCACCGCGTAAGCTTCTCAAAGTTCTGTAGCCTTAAAAACAAGTTTTAAACTTATACTCAAGTCCTCAGCACAAAGCTGGCAATTGTATTCTTATTTCTTGGAAATTGCCTTTTTCACCGTTTCGTAATGTTTCACTGTGGAGTTGTGGACATTTTGTTGATAAAGGGAAAGCAAACGTTTCTTTGTGTACTATATGATGTAACATATTTTTCAGTTGCGTTCGTTTTATTAGAGCACTAGCTGTTACCCGCGACTTCGCCAGCGTGAAGTTCAATACCTGTCCCACGGGATCATACTATCGGGATAAAAAGTATCCTATATGTTAATCCAGGTTATAAACTATCTATGTTCCAAATTTCATCCAAATCCGTTCAGTAGATTTCGCGTGAAAGAGTAACAAACATTCATCCATCCAACCATCCTCACAAACTTGAGCATTTATAATATTAGTGAGATTATTGTATTTATTTATTTATTTAGGATCTCCAACAAAGGATATACACAAACACACGAAATAAATAATCGACGACAAAAGTATCACGTAGGTGTACTCCTTCACTTACAGGAGACCACAGCATGCATAATAAGATGAATAACTAAGCCAACAAAGTTATAGTAGCATTTAAAAATTCAAATAAAATAAAAACACATTATTTAGTACTAGAATTAAATTAGAAAAATAAAATAATTAACAAAGTCATGATAACAATTAAAAAAAAAACGAAACACATTTGGAAATAATGTTGGAAAAATAAAATTTTAAAATAAATTAACAAAGTCATAGTAGCAATTAAAAAAGAAATCAAAACATATCAAAACATATTTGGTAATAAAATTGGGAAAATTAAAATAGTAATTAACAAATAACAAATAATTAACAAATACATAATTTTTTGAGGCATTTTTTATAATTTGCGAGTGAAATGTTTGTATAAATCTAAAGCGTTCACTGATACTATCTACTTTTTACTATCTTTTTTTATCTACGAATATCTAAAGAACTAATTAGATGAAGCAGTCTTTCTATCTCATTGAAAAGTATACATTTTCTGCATTCAATTCACTCAGTTTCAATCAAACATTTCACTCGCAAGAGCACGGGTTTATGGATATCACATTGCATTTGTTGTATGTTGTTCTAAGACATGTTGACTAAGACTTGTTTTTCTAGCAATAGTTTCTTTCAACGTTTTATAAGCAAAGTAGTAATCAAATACAAAGCACTAAGAGCTGCAAACTTGTCCAATAATGTCATAAATAAACGAGCAATAACATATTATTATTATTTATAAATATTGTTAGACTCATTATTATTTTATTCAAGTGGAACCGCTGAAATAATGCCTATTAAAGATGAAATAAGGACATTTAATGCCTAAATCATTGTTATGTTACCTATTCAATTTAACACTAGTTTTCCTGTAATTGGGAAAATAATTATTTTATTTGTCGAAGTTAGCGCCTACCATGCACCATCTCAGCTGTCCAAAACCAAAACCTAGCAAGAGCATCTGAGCAAATTTTATAGGAGCAGGAAAATAAACATTTTCCTTGTTCATTAAGAACACAACATCTTTTTTGTACTGTTATCATTTTGATATTTATAAATACAACTTGGTTTTATTATTGAATTGTTTTGATTTTGAACAGTTGATCTGATTAAAATATTTTTTGGTTCACGTTCATAAATTGCAAGCTGTTTCTGATGAACCTTTTTTCAGTGAGTGACTTAGATATAATTATTGTTAAAAATAATAACTGGTTTAATAGAAGTAGGTTATAACAATTACATAAATAACAGACACAGGCATAGTACTTTCCTTTAGCAATTTCTTCTCAGGGGAAATTTAAATTGTCCCCCGCAAACTAAACTGACTGAAGAAATTATTTATTTATTTTTTATTTATTTTATTTATTTATTTATTTAAAATTATGTAAATAACACCTTTACAGCTATAACGCCAATGCGATGTTACCACCACCAAGATACAATAACTTACATAAGCTAACAAAAATACAATTAAAACACAATCAGAATACATATAAAAAAAGAAAACCACTATTAAAATACCTACAATAGGAATTACGATTGTAGAAGTTATAAACTACGCCCAGAGGCTTCTAAGTAGGCATATAAAAGTAGTATAAGTTTGTCGCATGGCATGGCAGCGATGTCAGCATGTCGATGTAAGGCAACGATTTAATGAGTCTTTGACATCAGAATCTGCAAAATAAACCTATACATTAAAATAAATACTTCAACGTACGATTTTGCTGTTGCGACCTAACGATCGCATTTTAATGATTGGCGTTCGGTCGCAAAGTCAAAAATCTCCGATGCCGATGCTGTCCTATGAGTATTGCTTCCTTTTCGGAGATTTGTAAGTCTTTATAGTACAGAACATATAAACAAAATCTAATATCTACTCATTAGGTATTACGTATATTTTGTCGCGTCGTTTGTACTTTCTTTGGACTGTCAGCTCTACATTGTTACAGGGGTCTGTTATCAGCTCATGTCCTGGCCACCAAACTGAAGAACGATGTCCCAGCATTGCAGTGGTATAATGGAGAGCTGCTGAAAATGGCCGAAAATCTGGGCAAGAGATTACTGCCAGCGTTTAATACATCTACTGGAATACCGCACGGGAAGGTAACTGCACTAGCTGTAACTGGCTATAAGTCTAGAGAAATTTGGTATAAACAAGAGGTTTTTAAATGTTTTTGGGTGTTATTGAGAGGAAAATTCAGGGCAACATTCAATTGTCTTGCAAATAAAGTAAAGTGTTTAACACCCACCAAAACTGATATTTTCGCAATAAAAATTGCCGATAAGTTTAAAGCTTTGTTGTCCTGGCAACTACTTAGATGAAACTACTGAATGGCTGAAAGACTGCTGGAAAAGGTGTATAGCACACATTATGACAGTTATGAACAAACCACCAGTGTGTGGTTCATCATCTGGTCTCCTATATTACAAGCGATTCCGTACGCTTGCATGCAATAGTGTACCCACTAATTATAAACAAGTATTGGTAATTTTTTGTAGATAAACCTGCGTCACGGCATGCGTGGCATGTCTGAGTCCCGAGAGACTTGCACAGCCTGCGCCGGCACTATGATCTTGGAGATGGCAGCACTGTCCCGACTCACTGGTAACCCCGTCTACGAGCAGAAGGCGCACAAGGCCATGGACAGGCTCTGGAAGATAAGACATAGGTGAGGATAGGATAGGTGTCTGCGAAGCGAGTACCACTGTCTGTTAGGGTTGTTTCCACCGCCAGTCACTAAACTTAACCAAGTTTTAGCTTTAGTGATCTTGATATTTCTTAAGGGAGAGGCAAGCTTCAATAATAACCACCTCCTTTAAAATATAGGTAATTCTGTCACTACCCTACTTTATTCAGTACTCTAAAGAAACAAGGATGTGTACAATTTACCGTCATCATCATCATATCAGCCCGGAATCGCTCACTGCTGGGTATTGGCCTCCCCTTTTTTCTGCCACATTTCCTGGTTCTGTGCGTCCCTTATCCAGGTGTTTCCCGCGACTTTGACGATATCGTCAACCCGACGCACAATTCATTTGGTACTAAACGTTTCGCTACATACTTCTCTTTTCGTGCAAATGTTTAAAGGTTTCATATACGCAACATGATCTATGTCTAACGGGATGCAGTTGAATACCAGTATTAGGAGGACATTAAGTACTATGAGGGCCAGCCCTACAGCCCAGGTATGGGTAACACAATACCCAGAAACTTATAGACAAAGAACATTGTTTACAGGACGTCAGACCTGATGGGCACAGTAATCAACATTCATTCGGGCGACTGGGTGCGCAAGGACGCCGGCGTCGGCGCTGGCATCGACTCCTACTACGAGTACTGCCTCAAGGCCTACATCCTGCTCGGCGATGAGAAGTACCTGGCCAGGTTCAACAGACATTACAACGCGGTCATGAAGTACATCAGCAGGGGACCAGTTATGTTGGCGGTGCATATGCATCGGTGAGTTTACTAATAATCGAGTTGTGAAAATGCCATCACAGTTCCGAACTATGCTGTGATTTAAACGTTTTACATAAACAGTCAACATTTCAACCGGTTTTCTTATGTAGTATTCCTGTGATATTCTATCCACCTGGTTTTAATTATTTTGTGCAGATTTTAATGCTCTACACTGCTTTGGCTGTTTTAGGCAAAGGTCGCAAATGCGATTGCGGGGCGCATAAGGTCGTCGAAGATCGATAGCTTTTGAAAAACTATATTTGCGTACCTTAGGAAATCTCAGTAGTAGTCTGGAGTCTGAATTTGTGCCTGGTTGATGGCAACAGGCCCTATTTATTACACGGGACTTGACAAAACTGGCCAAATGTTGTTTGTATACTTCTTTATGGAATACAGACGTGAAATGTATATGTAACAATCCTCTTATGTTTCAGGCCACACCTGCAGTCCCGTAACTTCATGGACGCGTTGCTAGCGTTCTGGCCAGGTCTGCAAGTGTTGCTGGGTGACGTGCGGCCCGCGGTTGAGACCCATGAGATGCTCTATCAAGTTATGCAGCGACACACCTTCATTCCAGAGGCATTCACCTCAGATTTCCAGGTGAATAAAAGTTCTCAATAAGGTCTAACAATTTCACCCAGTTAAAATCAAATTTTAAATCAAATTTTAGGTTCATTGGGGTCAACATCCACTCCGGCCAGAATTCTTGGAATCCACCTATTTCCTCCACCGCGCTACTGAAGACCATCACTACCTCCAAGTTGGGAAAGCAGTTCTCAAAGCATTGCAGCAGTACACTCGAGTTCCTTGTGGATACGCGGCTGTAAACGATGTGAGGACACGCGTTCACGAAGACAGAATGGATTCGTTTGTACTGGCAGAGACTTTCAAGTACCTCTATATGCTCTTTGGTGAAGATAAGGATGTGCCCGTCAAGTTAGAAGACTATGTGTTAACCACCGAAGCTCATTTCTTGCCGCTGTCTTTGGCCACCGATGGCAAAAATACCACGTATTTTACACTGAAAATTGATGACGAAGATGAAGACAAGTATAGGAAGTAAGTTATTAATGTTTTGCTGTTCAATAATAGTTACATAGACCATGTACACATGAACAGATCAGGATTAAACCAAGTACAATTTTTAATCCTCATACTATTTCATAAATCATGCGACCACGGATAATAGTAGTTACTGCAAATTATGGGTTTTAAAAATCGTACTCTGTATTCAATATTTGATCTTGCAAACTTATAATGATCGTACATTAGTATTGTGGATCGTAGCTGGTGGCGTTTTGTAGTTACTGTCTATGCCCATGGGATGAAGGGTCTGGATTTATGTATGTATGGTATTTCAGGACATGCCCTAACACGGCGTCGTTGGTGGCGGAGAAGGTGCGGCGTCCGATGCGCCAGCTGCTCGGCTCGACGTCAGCGCGTCCGCCCGCTCGTCTGCGTCCACTTAACGACCCGCGACAGATACACACCCTGTCGGACATGGGCATATCTGTGCTGACCCTCCCCGATGGCAGGGTGCAACTACTCTACACAACCTCCACGGTGAGTTGGGCGAAATTAAGTCGGGATACTTTGAAGACCAGGAAAAAAAGAAACACGAAGACATGTAAACGCGTAATTAATAGTTTAAAAGCACTTTTTCAAAAAATTTCCACTGCTGTTCTGTTTTCGTCCTGTTTTAAATACAAATTAGTGTCCATCTCGTCATATCGATAAATGCAATGCCAACGTGTTAAATAACCGTGAAGCTTAAAACCTGTAGAGTACACACTGTTTTTTACGATTATATTTTTTTTTTCGTATTTTTAGGCAAAATCAGCGAAAGATGCTGCGGAAGGCCTCACGTTCATGCGTGAAATGTCCAAATGGAATTCACTAAGTGATATGGAAAACGGTGTGGTACCCGCCGCAGTGAAGGTTAATGACAAGATCTTCCCCGCGGGACCCGGACACTTCGGCAAGGAGATCTCAGCTAATAACCAGTACACCAACTTCGTCGCCTTCGTTCTCCCACTAGACGCCTGCACACCCATCGAAAACAAAAAAGATGTTAAAGGCAAGTTCGGCATAGCCAAACGAGGTCAGTGCACGTTTGCTCAAAAAGTACGCCACATGCAAGCCGCTGGCGTGACTTTAGCAATCATCCTCGATAACATACCAGACTCCACTCACGAGAGCACGGCTTTGTTCGCGATGTCCGGCGACGGTAAGGATGACATTGTTATACCGGCCGTGTTCCTATTTTCTCAAGAAGGTCGCTTCTTAACAGATGCCTTCTTGGCGAAGCCAGAATTGACAGTGACCGTAGGCGAGCTAAAAGCAATGAAAGCGCATTATGAAAACAGTTGCGACGATGGTAATTGTGAAACTGTTCTGGACACGCCTAACGTTTCTAATGATAAAGAATCTTTCGACCATCTGAAAAAAGTGCTCAGCCAGCTTGCAGCGCAGTTTGAATTGTCTCTGTCTAATGAAGAACAGAAAATGACTGTTGATTCAGAACACGTCATCATATCGAAGAGTAAATTTATAAGTGAGGATGTAGAAGGCCCACCCAATGCATGCACTGCTCAGACTGACGCTACAAAAACCATTGAAGGAATCACTGGCACCGTCGAGGACGTCACAGAGGAGATGGAGTCGAAGAAGGAACAGGATAGGTTTTGACCATAGCAAATACATAAAATGCATTGAACACAGGATCCGGAACTTATTTTGACCTTGCCTTTGATTTATGTGATGGTATTCGGTGAGACACGAATTAAATGAAAGCTCAGAAATTGTATGTGTGGTAATAGTAATGTTTGTGAGGCCGTTTGTGTTGGTTAACGTTAAGCTCGGTATCTACATTATTTCGGAGGATGGCAATCCTGGTAATTATTTACGAGTGACAGGAAACTGTTAACACAGTAACAGATTCGTTCAGTAAATAACCTGCTTAGTCATAAAGCTTATATTCGCGTCACACCAATAGTGCTGTGCCGCCACAGATATAGATAGACTGCCGCATATATAAGCATTATAGTAATTGGTCCACCGCCCATGCCATTATGCAAAATCGATGAATCCATGTATTCGTTTTTTGGTATCCACCAACATGGCGGAACGCAACTGGTCGACTATGCATCATGTCTCTGAGTATCATAGCTTATATTCCGAAAATATATGTATCGTAATTTTATTTATAAATACATACAATAAAACTTTGTGTACACTGTACAGTCACGACCACCAATATGTATACACTTTCCTAAATTTAAAAGCAATTTTCGCGAGAAATGACGGTTGTTGCTTGGAGATAGGATCTTTTTCATAAAAATAATATGAGTTCCAGAATACTATGTTCGTAACAACATGACATTTTAATCAGAACCGTAGGAGAAAAACACTTAAAGTTGTTAAGTGTTTACATATTGGTGCTCATGACTGTACATAACGGACATAATACATAATTATTGGACAACTGTGAAAATAAGTATTTCGAAATGTTTTTTTTTTATTCAGGTAGTAATACTAAGTAATGCGAAGCTATTATATGATGGACTGCTCCAATTTACCTTCATGATAATGATCATGGCACATACTTAAATAAGTTATATCACAAGGAACAAAATAAGGTTTAGACCTAATCTGTTCAGATTTTAAGCATGCAACAAACAAAAGCAAAGCAAAACTGACCACTTTATACGGCGTAAGACCACACAGACAACTATAATTATAGGTATATTTATAATTTGTTAAAATGATTTTATAAAAGAATGTTAGTTTATTGGACTCTGTTAGCGACACTGACAGTACAATTTTATTATTGTAAATGCATGTGCATGAACTTGTGAACATGTAGATAGTCTAGCATTGTACTACAATGTATAAAACTTCTGTACATATTGTTAGTAAGATATAAAATTATAATTATGAAGAATTTTATTTAGTGCCTATTCAATATCTACCACTTATTTACAACTTTAATATTTATACTTTCTTTATAAATAATGTCTTATTTTAACAAGAGTACCACCTTTTCACTGTTTTAGTTTAAATAAGACTATCAATTTTTTATTACAATTTTTAATTAGTTTTTTAAAAGTGTAAATAAATTCATGTTATTTTTCAGTTTTTGGTTTTCTTTTATTATAATTTTGTTTTGCGATGGACTTTATAAAAAACTTTTCGGTGGAAAAATTGGGTCGGATACCTAATTAAGATTTCCATATGGTCGGCGGGAAAGCTTGTTATTTATTTATTTATTTTTTGTTTTCGCCGGGAAACCTTCAAAAGGCGACCGGTCTTTGGGGATAAGACCGGGAAGTGTGGCATTTTTAACGGACTAAAACCACCCCGGTGGTTACCGTCCGCACATGAGAGGAGGCACCGTTTCCTCTTAAAAGACCTGTCCGGAGCCCCCTCTGTGCAACGCCTGTTAAGGCACATCCCTGCTGAACGAAGTTTTACTAATGGCAGTGGCACACAGCTAGCGCTATGCCACGCAGACAAGCCATTTTGTCTCCGACGAAGATGCGCCACTTCCGATTTGTCACTTCCGTGCCGTTTCGTGGGAATAAAATACTACTATAAATGTTTCACAACGAAAATAAGAACAAAAGATATAAATAATTAATTTTAATGAAATAAGTACAATATGTCACAGTAATAAATCAATAACTGTCATTGATTCGAAACGCTTTACATGTAACCTCCTGGTTTTAGAGCAGACTTGAGTCGGGGCGTCGGGCTGTAGTCTGGTACGGGCACGGGCGGGCCCTGCGGCTGCGGCCAGGGGTCACGGCGGGTCCATGGAGGCTCCACTGCAGGCGAGGGCGGAGGCTTAGCGGGTACCACCGGCCGCTTAATGTCCTCTAGGTACGAGAAGGGTCGGGAGCCATGGGCCATGCTCGGCTGACCGCGATTCCACGAATCGGAACGGTCGTAGGAACGGCTGAAAATTCACAATTGCAAATGATGGTGAGTCTAACTTATTGAAAGCTGTCTAGGCGTAGGTACTAAATTGGTACGTTTGTTTATTAGTACAGAAATAATAAGAGAGGAGTAAATAGTAGATACATAGGTACCTACTACCCCTAAAATTAACAAACTCAACAAGTTCGCTGAAAAAACATTCTTACAAGTTCGATCTTTTTTCATATGTTTGATTGAATTCGAATAGCTACAAAATCAAAAATATTGTAGTGGGAATCGAGGAGTTCTGGAAGAAAACTATGATACAAAGACGGTTTCAGTTTTCCCTCATTTCAGTGGGATCTGTACTTCCTAGTAGTTGCAGCAGTTGGTAGACTAAGTATGACATTAAGTTCATCTTTGTGCAGTTTTTTACATGTACAAATAATAACAAAAGTAATCAAACGACTAACTTGGAATAGTTGGTATCCGATCGCATCGGTGTACGCCTTGCACCGCGGTCAGAATCGTCGTCATTGAAACCATTGTTCACCTGAGCTCTGTAACACACAAAAATGTTCATAAATTTGCTTTCGCGATTTAGTTCCCAATATTAGGTAAACAAATATGTCTTACGGGAAAAAGAACTTTAACCACAAAAAGTCCAGTTTGCGCTACAACAGTTTTTATTATTTTCAATAGTGATATCAACTATAACATAAATGTACATTACATTAATACATGGTAACCATTTGCGCAGAGATGTCTCGTCTACCCTGTATTTGAATTGACTTCATTATAGTATCTATCAGTCAAGGGCGGATTTAAAGTTTTCTGTCGTGAACATATAAGCGACCTACCACCCATTACATACCGAGTTTCCTCCGTGCCTCGGAAAGCACGTTAAGCCGTTGGACCCGGCTGTCATTTGTAGATCTTTGACAGTCGTTAGATGGTCGGTGGCCCAAAAAGTCTGACAACCACTCTTACCAAGGGGTATCGTATAACCCAGTACTAACTGGGTTGTGGAGGTCAGATAGGCAGTCGCTCCATTTAAAATACTGGTATTCAGCTGCATCCGGTTAGACTGGAAGCCGACCCCAATATAGTTGGGAAAAGGCTAGGCAGATGATGATGATGATGACATATAAGCGACCTGACTGAATGTATCTAAACAAACAAACTTACCCTCTCGCAAACGGTGAAAATATTTCTGGTTCACGTGAGTTCGAACTCGTCGCCCAGTTGTTGTCATCGGGCCTCCTCGGCTGGCTGTTCATAAAAATAACTTGGTTATTACCTATATTTGTCACATAAACTCACAAAAATACATTACGCCTGTTTGCACATGGATAGGCAGAGTTTGGGCTATGGTGCAGGTAATTACCTACCCCACCATTTCTTTGTAGGTAAATTCCATCTAATACAGGATGACTCCGTCCTGCCCGATCTGGGAATCGAACCGAGGACCCAGCGTCCAGCAGTCTTGCTTGCGATCACAATAGTAGACCGAAGGAGCATATTGCCCGTCTTGTTAAAAAGGTAGGTAATGAAACACTTACTCGAATGCGTTGAGGGCCCCCATTTTATGGATAGAATGCTGAAAAGGAAAAAAATATGATCATTAAAAAAAGACTACTTTTTTAAATTAATTATTAGTTACGACTTTAATTTTTTAACGTACCTCAGCACTCTTCAACTGCTTCCGATGGTCCAAAACGTAAACAATCAGTAATATTATCAGTATCCAGTTAATTAGCAGACCAACGTAGCCCTTCAGGCTTATGGACATTAATAAGAACGCTCCTTGGCGTACCACCTCCAGTACATAGAATTCGTTGAAGTTAGTCAGATTTGATGATTCCTATGAACAAACAAGTTTTACATAGCAGTGGCGAGCTTGAAAACAACTAATTCTCTGTTGCACAGTCAGTGCCCCACCCCTGACCTCTCTTACGAAGATGGGAAGTGACTTAGATATTGCAGGGCACTGGTAAATACCTAATACGTAGCCTTTTAATGCTTTCGTGGCATTAATGTGTTACTAACAGTTTATTTATTAACTTTCTCATAAAATATACATTATTTACGGACCTAAAATAATTATAAAAATAGTACAGGTATCAAAAGCAGAAAAGAATGAACCTTTCAGAGCATAAACGCACGCGCGTGCCCACCACGCCGAGCCACAATTTCACCTACCATTTCATATTTGTGTCGTTGGGCGGACATGGCACGCGCTTGCTTGTTACGTAAATGTGACAATGGCGTTCAAAAAGTTAGTTTGATTTACTTACCATTAGAGATGTTACGGTGCCGTGGTCTATTCCAAAATGTGCAGCAGTAGTGATATCTACGACTAAGGAGGCAACGTTGGTCCCAACGTAAGCCGCCACGACCATATTGAGATAGCGTGAAGCTTTCTCATCTTGAATAGCTGCGTACAAAAGAAATCAGCTTCAAAATGGAATAAATACAAGTTAGGTATTTTGTTAATCCTTACCTCAGTTTTATATTTAAATAAAATAATGTTTGCATAGTGGGGTGTGAACAGCGTTGGCCCAGTGGTGGCGGCCCCGACTTACGAACAGTAAGTCGTCGAACCCAGACAGGCGCATTACTTTGTGTAATTTATTTCATCACCACTGCTCTTAAAACGGTGAAGGAAAACATCGTGAGGAAACCGGCATGTCGTAGAACCAAAAATTCGAAGACATGTGACCCTACATGTGATCTACCAAACCACACTGGACCCGCGTGGTGGATTATAGCCCATTCCCTCTCATAGAGAGGAGGCCTGTGTCCCAGCAGTGGGAACATTATAGGCTGATTATGCTATGCTATGCTAGTGGGATACCTGGTAGGCACTGATACTTACTTGCGATGAGGACGCAAGCAGCCGCGAGGCAAAGTACGGACACGGTCAATGTGATCGCAGCTAACACAAACACAGTGTATGCAGAGGTAATGCCTAAGTTGGTCGAGACGCAATTATCACCTAAAATTAGAAAACTGGTATGATTATTTATGATATAAACGCCTTTTTACCTTTTTAAAAATCAGTTATTTGGTTTTTTCAAATCCTTACCGATTACTAATCTTATGAAGAAACATCGAAACAAACTTAGAAAACAGTGTATTTCATGTCCTGACATTATCTTGGTCAGATCATTTAGGGAAAAACCGTACTGAGTAAGGACGGGTCTCTTGTACTGAATATCTCTAAACTGCATAGTCCCACCATACATTTTAGTGTTGTAGGCTAGGCCATGGCCTGGGGTATACAGGGCTATGGTCTATATTTTCGATATTAGTCAATAAGGATATATGGTTATACTCGGCTAGAAACCTGCGACTACGCAGTACGGTTTTTCCGATTTGACAAAACATGAGTTATAACATAACATAATATCACGCCTGTAATCCCTGAAAGGTTAGGTAGAGGTATACCTAATAAAACACCCACATTTCGTCATTTATATTTAAGTCCCATGTAATAGGGGGCGAGCCTGTTGCATTAACCGGGCTCAAATCCAGAGTCCGTGACTGCTACTGAGAAATTCCTGATAGAAAAAGCCAAGAACACTTTGCCCGACCCTGGAATCGA
Source organism: Noctua janthina (assembly GCA_963576755.1). Classification (NCBI taxonomy): domain Eukaryota; kingdom Metazoa; phylum Arthropoda; class Insecta; order Lepidoptera; family Noctuidae; genus Noctua; species Noctua janthina. The sequence goes on along the minus strand of OY755050.1, from coordinate 11,084,482 downwards.
ACCCAGGACCTCATGTTATATGTATAAAAATTTGAATAATGTGCCACAAATATATCTGAACCGGTACCTAGCTGAAAGTGGAACTAACGAAATCGCAATGAAAAGTAAAGTTATCTACAATTTATTGCCCACCGTCAGCGATAATGATACCGGGTAAGATACACTCGTGGGACTATACTTGATTAGCCTTTTAACGCCAGAGCATAAACGCACGCGCGTGCCCTCCATACCAAGCCACAATTTCACCTGCCATTTTGTCACATAGTGTCGTCTGGCGTACAGGGCACGCGCCAAGGTTAAAAATTAGCATACCTTCTCTAATGTAGGCCGCGGTGACGAGTGTCCAAAAAAATTGTTTTGCATTTGACGTCGTTTCGCATGCCGTAAAGTTAAATATTATGGCTGCTATGCTCAGTAGTGTGTAAATAAGGGAAAATGTCTGAAAAAAAAGCAATAATAATCAAATCTGCTCAAAGAATAAAATAAATAAAAACATTGCCTTTTTCAGTAGTGGACCATTCGCCAGCAATTTATTGCAAATAAATATCTATACCTAATCTATGCTTATTTGTAAACCTAGTCTATGCTTACTAAAGCGTACAGTCGCCAGCGCATCAACTTACTACAAACTAAAATTTTCTCATTCGGTTTCAAATCATTAGGAGGACAGTTTGTGGTAACTTGATGTGCTGGGCGACTGTACAGTATGACGGGGCACTTTAAGTATGCGGTTCGAAATGTCGCTGCTTATCAAGAAAATATGCATCGATGTATCAAAGTTGGTACATTTATTTTGGTTCTGTGTGTTCCCGCCTGTACAAATAAGTTGATTGAAGTGTAACTCCAACCGAAGACATTCCAATATTTACGAGACCATGTCAAGATTTTAGAATTTTTGCAAACCGACTTCCATAATGGAGGAGGTTATCAATTCGTTGTTTTTTTTTTTTAATATTTAATGGGCCTACTACTCTTGACCGCAATATAGTCCTGAGAACAGAGATGAGGCCGATGATGGAACGAGCCAACCCAAAAGAAGCCTATTAACTATTGGGGTCATTTGAACTTGGGAACCCCGATGCAGGGAATTCCACTCCTTGGCTGTTCGCATAATAAACGATGTAGCAAATTGCATCTTGCGAATGTGTGGAACACCGACAAGGTATGTGTAACCTGCAGCCTTCCGGACTCCCGATGGAAGAAGGGACTTGGTGGAATGAGCTTGTGGAGCTCCTGGGCACACTCACCGAAGTACAGTCTGCAAAAGACCGACAAACATGCAACTTTGCGTCGCCGGTGGGCCAGGCTATGAAGCTGGTGGGTACCACCACCAGCTTATCGTCACCAATGAGCTTGAGCTTTATAATGTTAGACTAAAAGCTGTCCAGGCTTGAAGTAACGCTTATCCTTATTTGGGATACCCAGCTTTTTTGCCACAGTTTGAGCTTTCGACTCAATGTAGGCACCGAAGTTGAAATTCGCACTCAACTTCGTGCCAAGAAGCTCGAGGCTGTCAGCGACTGGTACAGATTTGATGCACCCCGGAAAGCAGGAGCCAGATTGAACGAACTCCTTTTGGCGGTGAACACTTGTGTTTTGGTGGCGTTAAAAAGAACCAGATTTTCATCACTATACTTGGAGACAAGATTTAAAGTTGAATTTGTTCGCGCTGCCATGGCATCTCTCAATGAACGCTCTTCTTCACCGCTGGCTTTTGCTCTGGATGCATAACTCTCCATGGCAGTGCTGTTGTCACGGTACCTAACTATACCAGCAACCAGAAGGTCATTGATGTGCAGCAGGAAACGTGTCGCGAAGAGAACAGACCCTTGAGGAACCTCAGCATCTATCGCGATAAGGCCAGAGGAGCAGCCATCAATGACCACTTGGATCGAACGGTCGATCCGAGTATTTTACTATGAGAATATATTTTTCAATTAATTATTACAAGTATATATGTATATATATATATGATTGCTCTATTTAACTATTTCTGTTTACTACTTTTCTTGAAATTTCGATGCAGAATTCTAAGCGATATCTTAACCCAGTGTAAATATCTTTGTTTGTTTAGAAGAGTTTAAATTTGGTGAACATCTAAATGACAGAAAATCGGTCGTGATAGATGCAATAACTTGAATATTTATTGTTTACACAATTTTATAAGATAGCATCACGCCTGTTTGCTGTGAAGGGGTACGCAGATGTGACAGTACCTCACGAGCAATGAAATGTAAAGACTTACCTAATTATGAAAATTTCAAAAACGATTTTCTCTGATTGTTTTGATTAACGTTTTACATTTTTACGAACATAGTATTCTGGAAGCCGTAAGACACTATTACGAAAAAGGGCTTATCTAAAAAGAGAAACCTTTATTTCAAGAAAAAACCGCTTATTTTTTGCTTGTGACTGTACCCTCATTTCCCTTTTTTTCAATGAAAATGTTAGAAACATCAAATTATGCGCCATTCCAGAGTTGGTGACGTACCTATGTGGTAAAAGCTGTTTAAGATTCATTACAACCTTGGAACAAGATTTACCAATGTAACAGTAAAATTCGGCTTAAAGTTGAAACAATAACATAATTATTTTACATAAAGGATCCACTTCTACTTATTTTCGGTAAATTTTGTATTACTAGAGATTCGGGGAATCTTCCCCCTTATTTAAATAAAAAGCAAAAGATTAGGTGTAGGTACTAGAATTTCGCATAGCCAATAAAGATAAAAATAGCAAAGCAGATACTGTGGATACTTGGACATAGGTGGTAAGAGAGAAATCAGTAACGGGATTTTATTTTCTCTGTATATAAATAAGCATTTAAAAACAACTGTTAAAGAAACTAACAAACAAGATTGTTTCACATTATGGCGCATAAGGGGAATTATGTATGTAATAAATGAGTCACACACGTACGCATGCATCGATCGGCATTATGGTGAGTAACACTATATTTAGATAATGTAAAACTTTACTTACTATGGTTATCCCCGCCGTCAATATAGCCGTTAGTACAAGGTGCGACGAGAATTTTTTATTCTTTGGGGTATCCATTTTGCGTTTTTTTTGCCACAACTTTATTAAACACGCGTCATGTCGAGTTAGCGTTCGTTTGTGAAGGAATTCAACAAGATATCAGTATTAATCGCGCCATGATAATTGTTATCGGTAATAATAGCGCCCACTATCTACATTATATGGAGGAGCTCCCTCCACACTTCAATGTTTTTCCGATCACTCCATTACTCATGGACACCGTCGTATTGAGACGACTAACTCCTCTCACGACGTGTTTCGTGTTCGTAGATTAATTATAGCTATGTACCTAAGTACGGTCAGTGTCCAGCATTACCTGGCCCGTATTTCTTTATTTTTCTTTATAAGATCGTCAAGTAATGGAGACCACGGACTGTTATGTAGGTACCTACTTAGTACTTAGATCAAAATAATATATTAATGTGTAAAGAACAACAATTTGATCGTAATCTGAAAATTCATATTGAACCTTATTACTTGAGTCACATAGTCAAATATAAAAATAAATGACTAAGTAGGTACTACCTAATAGGTAAGTTCTAGGCCTTAATTCATTTTCGTTACGGAAACACGGCGAGTGAATGGCCACCTGTGTTGTACTTTTCGAAAGAGGATCGAGGACCGAGGTTCGAAGCCATAGTCAGTAATCATTGCGCCACTGTCATTGCGCCTGACGTTGCAATGTTATCAATGATGTCATTAAAGCGCTAACCACTCAAAATACGTATATTTTTTTAATAATGTTATAACTAGTATACAGTCATGTACTGTACCCAGTTGTATAATATTCTAAATTGAGCGACGCTGTGTGAATGTGAAAAAAAAACCGAAATAATAATAGAAAGTTTCAAGCGGAAATTCCAGTGGTTCATCCAATCAGGCATTAATAGCGAGATGATATGCTAATAGGTCTGTTATACCTATGGTTGTTCCTGTGCTGGACATGGCCGCGTGTTACGCTGTGCCAGATACAATTCGACCTCAAAAGATACGTTAACTTAAATAATGTTATAGTTGCAATGTTTCTAGTGGTCGTATTCACGATCATCCATTTTTTGCCTCTGGGAAGGTTCCCTCGCCTCAGCCTCGCCAGGACCATAATCGGTATACCTGAACAGATATACTCAATTTACTACATCCAAAAATATGTTCGAGTGTTCAACGTCGATTTATTTAACACCCTGGTAAACATAATTTCTGTGCTATATGTCGTACAAACTCTTTTTTCAATTTATAAAGACCTCCGTAAAATTATAAATAGTAAATAATGTTAATATAAATGATGCTTAAAATCTTTAATCATGATTAATTTATACACTATTCTTATAACTGTGCATTCTAGCAAGGAAGACTGTCTGTAGTAATAACTACAAAGTATATCGCCGATAATAGGTAGGTCAGAAGGCAGGGTTTACCCAAACACGAAACGACAGAACATACTTTTTTATAAATTTTATTGTATTGTTATAATATTATAAAATCTATTTAGTACACCGTATGACCGTATGCAAATAATTAAACACATACCATGTACAGTAAGTACAGTCAAGTGCACGTCTATGATAACGATTTAAAAACGCGTTTGTTTAGTACGTTATTATGTACTTAGTTGTTATTTCTGACGTGCGTTTGACTGTACCCATACAAAGAATCATCGCTAGAAGATGTTAATCTCCCCTCAAAATACGTTGAGATGAGAAAACTCTTCCAGATTTCTGCCCTAATTAATATAATAATCTGATATTGCAGAAAGTACAACATCAGTAATTATTTCTTATTCATAATAATAATAGACCTCCGGACTGTTTTTCACGGCTGCCTATGCCGACGGAAAGCGCGGGAGATATTATAGTGCGCAAGTGTGTGCGCAGACACAGGTACCGTGCACTCTCTCTCTGTTCCTTTGCTCTCATAGTCCGATGGGACAGCAATCCGGCACAACCGGAGAGAGATCAGGTGCAGGACCAACGGCTTAACTTGCTTTCCGAGGCAAGGGGCTATCATACCGCGAACTTCCAAACTCCAGGGTACCTACTACTGACAAATTTCTAATGGAAAAACCCAATAGTACTTTTTGCCCGACCAGGGCGGGAATCGAACCCAGGACCCACGCTCAGCGGTCGCGCTTGCGACCACCATACCAACGGTCAATTTATTTTTTATTACAAAAAATATCGATTTCATTTCACTTTGTTTCCGTCCAAAACGTATCTCTAATGAATAAAATTGTTCGATTCAAATAAACTTATTCCTACAAACTAGCATTTACCTCTTTATTATATGTATAGGTTAATTAATTTATGTCTAATATTTATTTACAATAAGTCAGCTACAATGTAGCAAGTAAGTTCAGCTCTATGTTATTGCACGACAGAACACGTGTCTGACATAAAGTTTATGACAACGAGAATAAAGTTTGCAAAGTACTCCAAGAACTTAGGGTGGGTTACCACAGAAGAAAACAGAAAAAAAAAACAATTTTTATGGTACACAAACAGGCCAATATCAATGACTTAACTATACATGCATACTCACAGGCACAACTGTAATCCATACTAAGTAACTCTTCTGTAATCTGTTGACTGTACTTTGAAATGTTATAGTACCTACCTTAGTAAGCGAACTGGGTACTAAATCATTAAAATTACACTTTGGGGCTCTTTTTGATTTAAATCATTTAGTACCCATACGGAAAAGCGTAGCTTACGTCTATGATCTTAACAAAATACACCATAGCAAACACATAAATCAATATCTTTCATTTTTAAAGTTGAAGTGTAGAAGTCTCCATCGACAAATCTGAGATTGTTATAACAGCTCAATTACAACACTTTATTTCGAAATCTGCTTTTGACATCTCTTAAATTAATACAGAACGTCGGATTGATTCAACGCTGCTGAAAAGAAAGAAAAATAATCGTTAACCATGACTTTGACGACATTAGGTACCTGTTGTTTGTTTGGTAATCAGTACCTAAGGACCTCTTCTCTCCTTATGGATCTCAAGAGGTCAACGATATAGGCACAAATACAACACAAGTGCGATCGACTAATCTCACGCACCTGTACATAAGTAATTTATTTGGGGTAAAAGTTTTGGCTACATATTAGGTCGAACAGCAATAATTATGGTTTTTGTGGACTAAATGTCGGTGCAGATCGTTCGGTCTAACTTTCTGATATAATTTTGTGAACTCACTTCGGGACTCCGCCCTTAGTTTGAAGAGTTAATTTGCAGTTATTTCTGTAAGTACAGACTAGTACTGCTCTTTTCCTTGGGACTAGCCAGAGCTATTGTGTAAAGTTGTATAAGATATAGCTTATTTACAGGAAGTCACCCTCATCTGCCTACCCTTATTCCAACTATGTTGCGGTCGGCTATTTACAGGAACTAAGTAGTATAAAATGTTCGTATACCGGCTGAATTTGAACTCAATTGCAACCTTCAGGGGGTAAAAATACTCAATATAGAAATGATACCAACACTATGAAAAACAGAAAAATCATCTACGTAAATTTCAAACTTGGTCCTGTAGGTACTAAATAGTGGTTCATAGACATTAGTCTCCAAGAAGAACACAATGTTTCAATTTCAGCCTGTATGTTGAAAGATAGCAAAAGGTTTGATAGGGCTTACTTGCCAAAACATGGGGATATACTGATGGTTAAGTCTTCCTGTATGTGTAATACTCACAACGCACAGACCGTGATGATGTCACATAATCTTTCTTTTGTGTTAGAGAACTTAAACTGGATGCGGCTCGATGGACGGCTGAAATAATATAATACAGATATTTATTCGTGGGTATAGCTTGCTGGGAGCTTGTGGATCACCTTTATGCAAAATTAATCAAATCCTATTTAGTCTATGTCAGCCCAGGGCATTGAAAGATAGGATCATGATTTTTATAGGCGAGCATTATAAATGAAAAGTTATTCATATATCATTCCAAAGTACTACCCAGTTGGTGGCCGAGGATTTTGCCTCTAAATGAAACAGGCTTTTAGTTTAACCGGATGCAGCTGGATAACAGTATTTTATATTGAGAAAGAGGAGGAGGGAATGCCTACTGACCTCCACTACTGAATCGCTGAATATGCCGCTTGGTAAAACTGGTCTTCAGACTTTCGGGCTTATCTACAAATGACAGCCGAGGCGAACTCATCCAAGTATGTGGTGCATACTTGGGGCACCTAAAATTGCACAATGTTTAAATCACTGTTCAACAATAGTAGATTGGCACTTACATGCTTTTCTAACGGACTGGAGGGCGGTGTAGTCCGGTAGGGGGACAGGCGGGAGGTCCTCGTCCGGAGGGAGTTGGTCCCGCATGCGGTGCGAGGACGATGGTATATACGCCCAGGGAAGCTGCCCCTTGAGCTCGGCCGTGGTTCCGCGCCTTCTGGACAATCACACCATCGTCTATTAATTCAACTCCTAATGTTAGCACTGCCTTGATGCTGAACAGATCGCGGTTCATCGACGTCGAACATCGCTATATATTAGATAGATACATTAGATATAAATGAGTTAGCATAATATCTTGAGACAACCAACGGTCGTATAGGTATGGTCGACGTAGACAACCGCGGTCAGTTTGCGGTGAGCGTCAGTATGGCTGGTTGCCTGTATCGGCTCGCGTCAGGCTGGTGACCAAAAATTGCTACCTATTTGCTACCTTTTACTACCTACAGTCAATTAATTGCTACCTAATTTGGAAACAAAATAAAGGGACTTCAAAATGACCAGCCATTCTGATATCAGGATGGCTGGTCAACTCTCCGTTTGTGTGAACTATTCAAATTCGTGTTATTATTTTTACTGAATAATTGCTACCTGATTGCTACCCTCACGTATTTCAATGTCCACCTTGTAACTTTAACGAGTAAAAAGTTGTGACCATTTGATTTTTTTACAGGGAATATAACCTTAATCCATTCCCGAGAATTCCCCTTCCCCTCCCCTAATTCCAAATTCCCCTTTTGTTTCCAAGTTAGGTAGCAATTAATTGACTATAGGTAGTAAAAGGTAGCAAATAAGTAGCAATTTTTGGTCACCAGCCTGACGCCAACCGATACAGGCAACCAGCCATACTGACGCACAAAGTTTGCGCCCAATATTCTCCTTCCTACTTGCACCAACAATAGAAACCAATAACCACTATTCCAAATGTTCAAAGATGCATATTGAAAAATGATGTCAGGAATGAAAACAACCAAATGCATTGACAGATATATAACGCAGTAGTACTTAGTCAGGAATGAGCATTTGAATGCAATGAACTTTTTGTTGGAAAGTTGGTGAAGAAAAGCAATGGACTATGTAATGAGAAACTCAATAAAATATTGAGAAAGATGATACAGCAGGTGCACATGTGACCCATTAGTGCCCATTACAAGTAAATGTTCTTACCAAAGAAGTCTCGAAGCGAGACAGAAGACTCATTCAGACTGAAATGATAACGATTGAGAGTTTTGAACGATTACTGTTATAGTTAGGTATGCCTGAATAGTATTTTTAGTTTCACGTAAATACACTGTCAGCAGCAGCTAATCATTTCTAAGGAAAAGCTGTTAATACTTCTACTTCATTCCCTCGACGGAGGTTCATGTTTTGGTTTCTAAGTAGTCTTTTTATAAGTAGCGACATACCCTCGTCCCTCCGGTTGGGTGGAGGTGTCAGCTAGATGCGGCATGGACTGCGAGGCCCGCGGCGGGCTGGCGCGCCCCGACGTGTCAATGACGGCGCGGTCTAGCCTCCTCTGCTGTTCCGCTATGATGTTCTCTAAGCGTTGCGGCAGAGACATCAGGCTCGCCGGGAAGTTCACCGTCCTTTTCTTATCTAAGTCTGGGTCGACGTAGTGGACGTGGTGGGCGCGTAGCGATCTGAGACGTATTGTTCACTTTTGTAGGTTATTCATTAAGTTTACCATGTCTTATTGGATTGGGTGGTACCGAAGGTTCCGATAGTACCTAGTTGTACTTAGTTGTTAGCCGCATTTTTGAAGTCGGAAAAACGCGTCTCCTAATTATAAATCCATATTTTTATACGTATTTAGTTAATGACGAGCCGAGCCGGATGGCACTGGCAAAAATTACGGATCTTTCTACAAGTGTCATCCCATTGTTGGGGTTGAATTTTCAGAAATTTTTTCTTAGATCTTTTACATTCTTTATTACATGGATATTTTCTGCAAAACTTAGGCGGCTAGATATGGTCTGACAGTTAGTGAATTTTGTCACCCAACTAGAAGTTCGACGGTAAGAAAAAAGAGTTGATGATGAATATGAGACTGAGAACGATTGCTAACTTTAGAAGAAAAACGAAGACTATCTTATTACGAAGAAACAATACCCACCTTTCAGGCGACACTTGCAAAGAATCGGGATTGGATCTCATTATTCTAGTGTGGACATCCGGCGAAGGTGACTTCCTGAACAGGAAGGCTTTCATCCGACGGAAGGAACGACTGAACCCAGCACGTGGTATCCTGGTTGTAATCCTCTCACTGGGTAAGCTGGCTAGTTCTTCATCCCTGTCGCTGACTTCGTCGGTGGTGATGACAGTAGGAGGTCCCGGCTCTTGGGGAGGTGATGCTTGCACGGCAGTGGACACTTGCACAGGAACTGGCACTTGAGGAACAGCTCGAGCCTGAACTGGTGTCGGAGCTTCTATGTTCTGAAAGAGAAGATTACTTCCTGGTGACTTGATAACACGTTTCAGGCAGAGTTAGTTCTATAACTTTAAGAGGTGTGCTGTAAATAATATGATAAAGTAGATAGTTAAAATTTCGTTAAAATTAAGAAGCAAACATTTTTGTAAGATTAAGTTAACATCAAACTGATGCACTATTTAACTGTACTTATAATAGAAAATAACAGTCAGTCCAAAAGTTTGAAAAATGTACGATTCCTTGAACTTAGTTCCATATGATTACTTCATATAGGTTCAATTTCTAACAATACTTACGTCACTCATAGTTTCTGGCTCCTTCTTGATATTGCAGTCAACAATGACGATGACTATAAGGATGATATTGACAATGAACAGTAAGACGAAGCGAGAGTACAGGAGTACCATTATCCAGGAAGTCCAAGCGGTGTTCAGCTCAACACTTCCTATGCCGTTGACTTGGCCGCCGACGAAGTCCATCATCTCCGTAAGAGTCTGGAATTTTGAGTAGAAACATCAAGCTACAAAAGAGCGTATAAAGCTTGGGTATCGAGCTACAGATTCAGAAGCAAGTCGTGAATGTGAGACATCGAGAGGGTTAGTCAAACTACCGGTTTGGTTGTAGACCGGCCAGCTACTTCAGTATATTTTATCTATGAGAGTCCGGTGTAAGGGTTTGTACAAATCTGAAGTAGCTTAAGAATAAGTTTGGCTATGCAGAGCGTTCGTCTAGACTCCAGATCACTCAAACCAGTATGACAGATATTTTTGAAGCTTTAGTAAAAACACTTAACACATGAACTGAGTGGATATAAATCCTCTAGTTGGAATGCTCACCCTTGTATGAAATGAGTCGTTGGCATATGTGACAGACGCTACTAAGTCGAGCGCGCACACAGCCGCGCTGGTAATTATCCAGGGCCATCGCATGCATTTCGTCTGTTTGTCCCTTGCTCCACCCACTACATAAATTCAAGACAAAACACGATAATAAGTACTTTATCAACCATACTTAATTAGAAATACAACAAATTGTGTAAGACACTTACAATGCTTTTCATTTTGAAAGTTCAACAACGTTTATGGTAACATAAAGCCTCGTAATCATGGTAAACATTTGTTTAGCAACATGGTTGCATAAACATGTTGCCGAGTTGCTGTCAACATATTGCGGGCAACACTTGTGTTGCGGAGTTGATCACGCCATGTTTCAGAGTTGACGCCCGGCGAGCGAAAACATCAGTTTATCCACAAAATGTTGACGTGTGTGGACGTGTTTGCAACTGTTTATAAACATGGCGGTAGTGTGGAGCAACGTTAATATTATGCAATTAATTCGAGCAACATTTTAACGCAGACTGGCGTGTGTGGACAACCCATATTGATTTAAACAAAGTTTCCAGCAGCATTCTCGCCGTTCATCAACAACGTTGATCAACTGTTGCTAAAAAAATGTTTACCATGAATACGAGGCTTAACATATAACATAACATTACACCTGTGATCCCCGAAGAGTTAGGCAGAGGTGTGCCTAATAGTACATACACATTTCGTCAGTTATGTTTTAAGTCCCATGTAATAGGAGGCGAGCCTATTGCCATCAACCGGACACAAATCCTGACGCCATGGCTGCTACTGAAAATTTTCTGATGGAAAAACCCACTAACACAATGCCAGACCCGGGAATCGAACTCAGGCTCAGCAGTCGCGATTGCGACCATTCGACCGAAGAGGCAGTCGTTTGACGTTTATTGTATTGCATTATAAAAGATGTTAAGCCGAGAACAGCAGCAGAGAGATTTTTTTTTAACCAATGAAGTAATGAATTTGGAATTTCCTACAAAATCCTTTGGATTATAATTAACAGTTCATTAATTACGCACTGGGCGTGCTAATCAGCTAATAGGTAGGTAGGTACTAAGACTTGAACTGATAATAAATCAAAGACAGGTTTTTCAGGTTACGAAACATTATCCGATAACTAGAAAATAATACGGAGAATAGAATTTGTAACAAGTGGATGTAGCGTCTACAGTATGAATGAGTTCCACGTTTTATAGATATAGCTAGGTTTTATCTTACTGAACCGCATCAGATATATATATATATATATATATATTCGATAAGAAAGAAGTCGTAGGTATATCCAGTGATAAGAAAGTTACAATTGACTTTCATTGCATTTGTTTGCATTTCACTTTTATATGTTTAGATTAGGTATGTAGTCATCGGTATTTACCTGCGTACCTAAATGTCACCTAAATTACACCTACTAACCATAACTAGCAGATAATTATTTCCTTATGCTATACCGTATAATCAGGTATCGGTACCAAATTATTTCAAAACACCCGATATAAAAAACAGCTGATTTTAAGAACTTTCAGTTAAATTACATTATTTTGAGTTTACGATTCGAGAAACCTAACGTTACACATAATACTGGTTATTGTATATTTGTTATTGTTATTTTATTATACTGTTCCACATATTCGCACGAAGCGCTTTGCTACATCGTTTATTATGCGAACAGCCAAGGAGTGGAATTCCCTGCATCGGTGTTCCCAAGTTCAAATGACCCCAATAGTTAATAGGCTTCTTTTGGGTTGGCTCGTTCCGTCGTCGACCTCATCTATGTCCTCTGGACTAGATTGAGGTCAAGAGTAAGCCCATTTACTATAAAAAAAAAGACTATTGCTTGTAGTGATACATTAATTTGTATTCGTTTGAATATATTTAAGTAAGAAGGTTGCTAGATGGATGAGCAGTCCCTACAGGTATTCAATGCCCTTTGTGTATGGACCTAGGTAACCTATTATTTCTGTGCCTATATCAACAAACCTATTATATATTAACGGGGAACTAAACTTACTGATAATAATCACACTGCTTATCAACCAAAGCACGCTCAGTCCGAGGCTCGTACAGTTGATGACGAAGGTCCTGAACACGGTGAACGGTTCCCTTCTGAACAAAACAAAGGCCTGGTTGGCGATGCCGTCAATGATTTCACCGATGTTCACCGTGGCGCCGCAACTGGCCGGGTCTGAAACAACCAACCTAAAATATTACGTACATGAGGATTCTAATCGAAAATAAGAAGAGACAGAGTTTTACCACGCCGCGCCGTAATGCCTGATGCTGTGACCCTTTCATAGGTACCTACGTTATCTGTATCCTTTTGCTTTGTCCTCGTTCATGCTTATTAGGGACATACATGCACGCCAGTTTCAAGTGCTACGCACCTGACCTTTCTGGATTCCCACAAACACCACCATTATGGCCCGTATAAGTAAGGAGCTACTCTATTTAGAGTGTCCCTGCCCTCTTGGAGTTTCCACTCACAGCTGTCTCGGGCCATATCATTTTTGTGTTACTCGCCTTTCATTCGTCGTCTTAAAACGGCCAAATAATACTCTTTACTTTTTATCGATAGTTTTATTTTATACATAACATCATGCCCGTAATACCCAAACGGTTAGGCAGTGAAGTACCTAATATAGCTGCTGATGCTGACCTTTTTATAGTTGTTTCAAATAGGAGTTAGTACGAGTAATTGCTATACTTACTGTGAAAATAAAGAACTCGAATGTAAACTAGCACGGGAAGTCCTCTCAAGAAGTCGATCACGCAGAAATACTGCGCTATGCCCAGGGACGTGAAGATCATCTGCCCCGTCGCTTGAAGCTGCAGTTTGGGAATAAGAATATTGATGACGAGTAATATATAATAACGGAAGAAAAAAGGATCGAATAACACTGCTGCTCTTACACATTATCAAAATTGACACAATATTATTCGATACAATATTTTATTTAAGAATTGCACAATCAAATTATAACACAGAGGCTTTTTCCAATTTCACTCTAATTTTGACTTTAAATAAATATTAAACCTAATAATTAAGATTAAATACTGAATTGTGAATCGACATTCGTCGCTGACTATATCTGCGTCTTGTAGACTTAAGATGTACTTAATTAACCTGAATATGCTTGTGTGATAGAATTGTGGAGCTACAAGCAATTGACAATATGAACAATTAACAATTTACCTACAATGAAACGGATTCTCTTTTTTATAGCTTTGATTTTCCCACTATTGGGCAAAGATTTTCCCAAAACATTGGCAAAACTAGAGCGAAGGAAAAAAATAGTTCAATCGTGTTTTTCACTGTATAAGATTGTGCAGAACCCAACACTTATCGCCGATTGGTATGTAGGGAATTTTATAAAGCGATCTGTGTGCGTATTTGCCATAGATAGAAAAAAGTAATAGAATTTCCGTGGCATATTATGACGAGAGCAACTCGATAAGATAGCATCTATCAAAATATTCTTTATCAAATGATTTTATTATTAATAAGTCTTGTACCTACTTAGCGCTGTGGAATGAGGATGTTTAAGACATCGAACCAATTATTTTATGACTAAACTGATACCACGTAGGTATTACTGATAAAAGTCTGATTAAGACCCGCCGTATAAAATATTACAACAAGCTAATACACGACGCAGTGACCTGTGAAGTCTTTGGCTGTTGCTGTGATGTCCGGGCTCTCAAATTAAGAAGAAGAAAGAATATCTAAACGCTAATGTCCAGAGCCTTCTTATCTGGTAAAAGAATCGAATCTTCAGTACCACTTTGTTAGATATAACAGTTATAAAACGGATGCCTAAAACTGGACCATGTAAAAAAATGTGTAAAAACAAACTATAGGTACCTACTAACTTAATAAATATGTGTCCTAATTGCACATGTAACACCTAAATACATAAACATAATGACACATAGAATACAAGGAATACTTAAGTGCGTATTAAGAATGTAAATACGCTAATGCAGGCAACCTATCTTAGTCATCAATGAAATCATGAAAATTATAGGCGACAAACAAAATCGATGAACTCTGGTGATTGTTTACCTATTCGTTAGATTAAGTAAGGAATTTGGCAATGGCATGTATTTAACGCTGCGACAAACTAATCAGATTTATGGTTTTAAAAATAATTAAAATGGGTAGCATTAATAATAGGTTGGCAGCTACAGTAGTTCAATACGATCAGTGTGATAATTCCAGGACTCTGAAAAAAACCTAAAAGGAGGTTATTAACCATAAGATTGTAAATAAGGCGTAGTCGACGTAGCCCCGGGGCTACTATTTCTGTTCGCAGGGTTTAAAGTAACCTAACACGAAGGGTATTCCGGGGTCTTAGTTCGCTCACTTTCGCTCGCTCACTAGACCCCGCTATCCCCTTCGAACCTAACCTGTCCGAGTCAGGGTGCCACAAGTCTCTCTCAGCATTCGCTCGCTCTTGCTTTCTATATTCTCCTTGCCGCAATGACCGGATAAATAGTCGCCCATTCAGCATATTGGTCGCCAATTAAATTTTTATTCGCCCAATTAATAATTTCCCTTTGACAATGAATGCAGCTGAAGTTTTTTTTTTAGAAAGTTAGTTTAAATAAATACAATATAACTTTCCTTCAAGCTTTCTAACCACTGACAGATCGGACCGCCCTGCCCCCTGGCCCTTGCTAGGACACCTATGCACAACTTGTCAGTGTGGCCTCGGCCTCCAGAGGCGAAGGGGGATATGTTTCATTGTTTTCGCGCAGAAGCCCCCATTGACAACGTTTTATTTTCTAAAGAAATTATTTATTCAATTTAGATTAAAAAATAAAGCACCCGTATTTTAAAAAAATGAGGAGTTTCGCAGAAGACACTGGCAGCCGAAGCCCGCAGTCCGGTAAAATAAGCTAAACATGCAAAGAAGCAGTTGGCTCACTTTATAGGACGGATGTTAACTGACTAAGTAAAAAGTTCAAAAGTGCGAAAGTGGTGCTCACAACCAGTTGAAGGTCACATGAATCCGCTGGATGCGAGAAGAGCAGGACCGGAGATGAAAGAGGTAGCTATAGCTAGGGTGGGTTAACTGCAGAAGATGAACAATCTACTACTGTACTGTTTTGGTACAAGTTGGCAGAACCCTCTGCCAAATACACAACAGCTAAGAAGCTAAGGGCTTACAGCCTGACCGGATGCAGCTGAATACCAGTATTTTACATGGGACAACTGCCTATTTGATCTCCACAACCCAGTTAACATTGGGAAAGTACAAATGATATCCCAGACCTACGACTTAACGTGCCTTCCAAGGCACGGAGGAAATTTGCTTCTCCTCAGAGTAGTGAATAATAAATAATTATAATGGGATTCCGCAGACCAGACGATAATATCTCTTCTTCCTACGTAGATTGGCACTATAAATATCTTACGGAATATCTACGATATTGCCAGAATCAATGAATTGGTTCATTGGACTGGTTATATGATTATCATTACGATATTGAGATAACTAATTACGATATGATGATAATATGAGTGGAGAACAAAATTTGAAAATGTGAAAGTCAGATGAATCTAATTCGGTTGTATCCAGTAAGATAGAAGCTACTACAACATGTATGGGAAAGGTCTAGGCAGATGACAGAGATAATAATGAACAGGAAATTGCTTAGGTACAGTAACGAGATGTACTTATACACGTTGCAACTTTTGTGAGTGGTTTTCTCCTATTGTATTGATTGCAATTTTATGTCACTACGAACATCGCTTTTTGGACCCATACTTTTATGAAATAGATCTTATCTCAAAGTTTCAATCGATATGCCACGAAGAAATTTGCACGTTTTTTTTTTTAATTTTGCACGTATTAGTGTTAACACATGTATTCTGTAATTCATAAAAACTAAGAGTTCCGAAAAGAGAGATGACAATATTTTACACCGACATTCACATACCTCCATGTGGAGGAGGTTGAGATGGCTTGCAGCTAGGCTGGGTTTATATAATCTATATATTATACATATAAATTAATTGCGACGGCCATGTGACTATTAGTTTTGTATGACGATAACGAAGCATTATCTGAGGACGTCTCGACCGATTTCGCCGTATTTTTTTTTGTTGTGTTTGTAAGTGCAGTTTTTCATTAATATCAAATTGCACCCGTGCGAAACCGGGACTGGTTACATTTTTTTTCAATATCTGGGGGACCTAGGTCAACAATGACTGCCCCCAAAATCAATCTAGAATACCTAGTTTAAAATACAGAGTAGTATGCAATCATAATATTATGAAACTCCAATATCTTGGTCGGTATCCGTCTTTCTCACGGCATTGCTATGGCGTCTCCTGTCCAAAACGTTTGGCGCTATATCGCTATCATTGACAGAAACTCTCGACTGATAAGCTGATATTCTTACTATCATCGTACGAAACACTATCTATTACATTATTGCCATGCGTGCCATTTCCCTTTACTCATTGGAAAGGTATGGGACTTACTTTTCACGAGCGGACAATGACAACAAGTATAACTCGTGACTCAACGAGCACATAACTGGTAGTAAATAGGTTATGTTTATGATAAAAATAACTGTTATTATTAGTTTATATGCTTATTCCTATTTAATTTAATTAAAGTTTTAAAAAGTACCCATTATTATACTACCTTTTAGAGTTCCTAAAATGGATGTTGTTTGTCTGTTATCTTATGTAGGTATAACGGATAAGTTATTAGTCTAATGTAGTTGATCGGCACAGCAAATTTAGAAACAGTACTGGGTTCACATGCTCTCGGTTGATAACAGATTTCCAATAATTTGTTTGGCCACAATGACGCCGTGGAAGTGGCGAAGTTTTAAGCCAACAAAATCTAAAGTGTGTCGTGCAAGAAGAATAAAAATTATTTCTAATTTTAAAAAAGTGGTGATAAATTATTTATGGAAACTAAAAATTAATGTAGTTTCAATCAACAAAATAATAGCAGTGAAAGTCTAGTCATAGATAATATAATGGTCTAGTGTTGTGACGGTCGGACTGCCAAGTCATAGATAGGTCTCGAGTTCGAACCCAAGACACGCATCTCTGAATTTTCGGAGTCATTTGCGTATTGTATGATTATCAATAGCTTTGATGAAGGAAAACATCGTGAGGAAACCAAATCAACATGACTGAGAGATATTCCTTGACGGCATGTAAAGCCAAGTCAGAGGCTCATCGGCGGCATAAAAACTCTGACACCAGGTTAGGCACTAACCACATGAAAAAGAAGAAGACGAATCATCTAGACGATCATTCTATTTTGTTACCGGCCAAATGTTGTTATGAAGCCTGCATTTTTAATAATGGACAGAGCATAAACATTCTTAAAAAAAGCTGTAAAGTTAACAAGCAAACAGTAGTTTCTAATAAATCATATAGTAGGGAATCTATTGTGTTATTTACAAAAAAAAAAATAGAAAGTCTGTAGACACCTATTATGCATTGAAAAGTTTAATGGAAATCTACAGATAAGTTTCATACCCTTATTCGGAGGAACAGTAATCATGCAAAATTCTTATTCATTATTTTACAACCACGCTAAGCTACCACGTGTCAGTGGTCTGGTGTTGCTTACTATCCGGGGGCAGAGTCGTGTTGATGTTTGATATAAATTCATTTAGAGCACAAACTCTCTGCAATAGTTTAAATGAATAAAGGAAGAAATGTGTAGCAAGTGAAAAAATAGAAAACAACCATTTTTTTGTTTTAGTCAGGCCAATCTACACTTAACTGTTCACTGTTGCACATTTTTTTTCCATATTCTTCTGCTATGTATTTCATCGCACAGCCAATAAAATAAAGTTAACATACTTTAATACAAATATCGCCAGCATGCACTTGCTACTATCTAACCCATTGACGATTGGGTACACGTACGTACAAACACCATAAGTAAGACAAATCACTTACCAGCGTGATGATGCCGGAGGTAACCATAATTTTGTTCAGTGCCATGGTGTCAAGTTTCCTCTTGGAGAGCCACGAACAATAGGTAATTAACTATGTCTCATTTGTCGAGATTTGATAGGAGTAAGGCAGGACGCCTGGTGTAGGTCGGCGCGCTCCGCCACGGCCCAGCATCACACTGATACGACTGATAGCCCAAAACTGTGTCTCGATAACATACCAATATCGTAGATACCTACTCTACAATTGATAGATGAACGTCATCGTATCTCAATCGTTTAGTTTGAAATCGGAGATATGTTCGTTATTTCCGCAGAACAAGAAAGAATGTTGCTCTGAAGGCGCCTTCCGATCAACATTTTTCACTGGGAGTATTCGCCTGTAATGTAACAATACGAGATTCGATTTTGTACACCCACAAGTGAATCTGGACTGTTACATTACAGGCGAATGCTACCGGTGACGGAGCGCCATAATGTATTCAAACATCTTGAATATTTTCAGTGGATTTTTATTCTCTCGCATTATCTTTTAATATAAAAATGAATCGCAAAATGTGTTGGTAAGCGCATAACTCAACAACGCCTGGACCAATTTGACCAATTTTTTTTTTAAATGTTCGTTGGAGTTCAAGGATGGTTTTTACGGCGAGAAAAATTCGAATAATTGCCGGAAAAACCCTTAAAACAGCCATTTTTTTTTTCCTATACAAACGTTTTCTAACTAAAACGTAGTCAATTTGAGCTTTATTGCTATTGTATAAAGTTCATATTAAATCTTATAATATAAAAATGAATCCCTGAATTTGTTGCTAAGCGCAAATCTCGAGAGCAGCTGAACCGATTTCGCTTATTATTTTTTTGTTCTGTTTGTTACTGTCAGGAGAAGGTTCTTAGGTAGGTGGTAGGTAGTAGGTAGGTAGTAGGTAGGTAGTAGGTAGGTGGTAGGTAGGTGGTAGGTAGGTGGGAGGTAGGTGGGAGGTAGGTGGCAGGTAGGTGGCAGGTAGGTGGCAGGTAGGTGGCAGGTAGGTGGCAGGTAGGTGGCAGGTAGGTGGCAGGTAGGTGGCAGGTAGGTGGCAGGTAGGTGGCAGGTAGGTGGCAGGTAGGTGGCAGGTAGGTGGCAGGTAGGTGGCAGGTAGGTGGCAGGTAGGTGGCAGGTAGGTGGCAGGTAGGTGGCAGGTAGGTGGCAGGTAGGTGGCAGGTAGGTGGCAGGTAGGTGGCAGGTAGGTGGCAGGTAGGTGGCAGGTAGGTGGCAGGTAGGTGGCAGGTAGGTGGCAGGTAGGTGGCAGGTAGGTGGCAGGTAGGTGGCAGGTAGGTGGCAGGTAGGTGGCAGGTAGGTGGCAGGTAGGTGGCAGGTAGGTGGCAGGTAGGTGGCAGGTAGGTGGCAGGTAGGTGGCAGGTAGGTGGCAGGTAGGTGGCAGGTAGGTGGCAGGTAGGTGGCAGGTAGGTGGCAGGTAGGTGGCAGGTAGGTGGCAGGTAGGTGGCAGGTAGGTGGCAGGTAGGTGGCAGGTAGGTGGCAGGTAGGTGGCAGGTAGGTGGCAGGTAGGTGGCAGGTAGGTGGCAGGTAGGTGGCAGGTAGGTGGCAGGTAGGTGGTAGGTAGGTGGCAGGTAGGTGGTAGGTAGGTGGTAGGTAGGTAGTAGGTAGGTAGTAGGTAGGTAGTAGGTAGGTAGTAGGTAGGTAGTAGGTAGGTAGTAGGTAGGTAGTAGGTAGGTAGTAGGTAGGTAGTAGGTAGGTAGTAGGTAGGTAGTAGGTAGGTGGTAGGTAGTAGGTAGGTAGTAGGTAGGTAGTAGGATAGGTGCATTGCAACGCATGCCGGGAACAGCTAGTAATAATAATATAGCCCGCCGACAGCAAAGTCGTAGTAACTTGTTGTACAAGTTTGCTATGGCTTGATAGCTCTGGAACTAGGTCCCAGGAAATAATCATAGATCGTGGACACTATTCTAAAACCGGCCAATTTACACGTGGTGAAAAAAAAAAATGGGTTTATTATCTTTTTACACTTTTATTGGTAACCTTAAAAAATCAAGAAAGTAGTCAGCAAAAACTACATTACTCTCGAAAATTACATTAAATTTTAATCTCATTTTAATTTTAAAAGGTGTAATTTTATACAAGAAAACAATATTTTATAATTAAAGTTTTTTTTTTTTGGGTTTTTTGTTCCGCTTTTGCCGGTATGTGTAATGTGTGTATCTGTTATACATAAATAAGTAAGTATTGTTTCTATCGAGAATATCATAAGCTTGTTAATGGCGGTTCTAATTAGCGCAAAGGGCGTCTGATATCTCATACAGGAGCTAATTAACAGAGGCTATATATGTAAGGATCTCTAGAAATTTCCCACTGTAACTGCGGTCCTATAAGAAGAAAATGGATAAACTGGTTAGTATACACATCTACAGTATGCAAATCTTTAAAAATCTTCTGGCTAAAGGCGAATAGCCATTTTCACTTTTTCTCTTTGTCAATGATAATGATTTCTCCTCCAGATGCTAATATTGCTGACGTCGCAATGGGTGGCCTGTGCCATAGCTGTAGACGCGGTCAACGATACAGAACTGCCGGTGAATTCTACGGATCCGAATAAAGATATGTAAGTACAAGACATTGCTAAAAAAGCTATTCATGATCATGTTGGAAAGGTATTTCTTCTCAAAGCGAAACGCTCACCAATATACTTAAGTGTTCTTTACAAAGGTTGTATGATGTCTTGAAGACATATAGGTATAATTTCCTCTTATTTCTCACAGCCCTGACGAAAACTCTATTTGTTGTTTGTATTGTGCGAATGCGAATTACGACTCTTCTTCTTTCTCTATATCGTGTGGTTAGTTCCTAACCTGGTGTCAGAGTGGTGGTGAATTACGACTGAAAGTTGCAAGTCATTTACGATCTCAATCCTTTGATCGAATATTTAGCCAATCAACGAGTGCGAACACGATGTTTGTGGTTTCGTCATGTTACGTTCCTGCACTTATAATCTATAATTTTTAATATCAGACGAGTCTACTAGACAAATATTATGTACTAGACTTGATATATGCAAGTAATAGTATATAATTTTCGTAGTGTAACCTCTTTAGATACCTGCTAAATTGTTATTTTCTATGGTAAAAACTAGAATTTTTGCACGACATAATTTAAAAGATGCCATTAGTGTTTTACTTTTCATGATTTTTTCTTTTCGTGGCTTAAGACTTCCACTCAATATTTTTACAAAATCAGCCAGTTTTTGGCAATTTGCCGCTTAGAAGATAGTTAAATCTTTTTTTGAATCCTACTTATAAAAACTGAAACGCATGGGCTATTTATATATTGCTTCATGGTTTTGATGTCGCTTGAATGATATTGTTAGGAATAGGATTTATGAATATCTAATACAACATAATTTCCATGGACAATCTATGGCAATTATAATGCAAAAAATATAACGACGACTTTGATCACGCACTCAAAGAGTGCCATGTGGTTTTCCATCATATAGCATGTATTTAGTACTTAGTCTATCTATTGCATTCAATACATTAACTTACTGAGTATGTAAATGAATTTAGACTAGACTATGCGAAGTATAAAATTTCTTAGGTTTCAATTTCATGCAAAATGTTGGACGGATTTCGTAATTCAAACCGTCAGATGGTTGTTCCGTAAGATTTCATATTAGCAAAGACTTTCGGAACAAAATAAATCAACTTTGGCGGCCGGCGTTGGTCGTTATCTAGCCCTCTCTATTACCCATTGGATGACTATCACAACTTGAACAGTACGCCATACAAATTGAACTCAGGGCGTCGATCTAGATGGGGCGAAGAGTTTCCGCTTTCGCCATCAGCACATGTCAATATGACCGGAAATGAAAACTTGCCTCTGTCAAATATGGGTGCACCATAGATTTTGTTGGGGTATACTACTGGCCGTAAACTGTATCAGTCTACAATATACATGTGCCTATCAGGAAGGTGGGTGGCTACTGGCTGTGCTTGTGTTAATGTTAGCAAGGAAATTTCAAGTCTGCTTTAGATCTTAATTGAGGAACGTACTTATAATTGGCATAAGCACAATCAGCCTATAATGTTCCCACTGCTGGGACACAGGCCTCCTCTCTATAAGAGGGAATGGGCTATAATGCACCACGCGGGCCCAGTACGGGTTAGTATACGTGTAACAACATGTCTTCGAATTTTTGGTTCTAAAACATGCCCGTTTCCTCACGACTTTTTACCTTCACCGTTTTGAGAGCAGTGCTGTGATGACGTATTATTACACAAAGTAATGCGCCTGCCTGGGTACGAACCCACGACTTACTGCTCGTAAGTCGGGGCCGCCACCACTGAGGACTGGGCCACGGTTCCTCTCTAAAACATAATTAATTATTAATAATAATAAACTTAAGTTAACTTACATTTTTTTTTTTAAATATTTTTACATGTTGTTTATATTGTTTTTAGTTTAAGAAATATTAAAAAATGTAGAAGATTTGTATAAAAATAAATAAAGGAAATAAATAAACTTAAAACTTAGTGGGCAATTTTGCAACCGTTCGAATTTATGTTAAGTACGTTCATTCCGTGAGTAGTAGTTTTGATCAGTTCGCTACTAGTAAGGCACTAGGCAGTTTATATTTTAAAGACTAACTATTAAAAGTAAGTAGACCCATATTTATCTATTTCTAAGATGGGAGTTAATTATCGTTTTGCAGGTACGTAATTCACGCCATGGTGTATCAAGTGGGCATCGTCACCAACAAAACAGACAATGAAACGGCCAACATGAACGCCACGTAAGTATTTTTTTGTAAGCAAGTAAGTTTACACAGAAAATTATGTGAGATGACGTCTGTCCAGTGGCGGATTTTCTTATTTGCCGCCAGTAGGCTTTTTATATGCCGCCTACTGACCTCTACAAATGTGTTGGTTCCCATAAGATTATTTTTACAATCCAACGATTTTGTTTAGATTACCCAAGAAATACTTTTTGGGTATAGGTATTTTTGTGCTAATAAAACCGCAATCATATAGGTTCTTACTACTAATAAAATATATTTAATTACCTGGTAACAATCCGGCTGATGGTGTTGATGAAATTTAATTACCTAATTAAGTTATGGTACTTTTAACAATATCTTTTTGCGAGATTTTCTACTCGCAAAATCATCAATTTTATTATAATGTCGAATGGAATCTTGTAAATAAGTTGTAACCCGATGCACAAAAAAGCAAATTTAATGTATTTAGCTTTACTTGGCTTTTCTTGGTTTTAAGCAAGAAAAGGCCTATGTCCAGCAGTGGACGTCTTTCGGCTGAAATGATGATGATGATGAAAGCAAGAAAAGCTTCTCTCAACCGAACAGTTTGTGGCTCTGGTGTACATAGAGCCTCGCGAACTGCTATATCCTAGTTTGGAGAAATGTTTTGCAAAATAATTTGAATGATCCAAAATCTGGATTTAACAAAACTCTTTCAGAAGAAAGGTGTATGCATCCTTGAACTAAGTCAGTCTCTAAATCATAAGGACAAATTTCTTCCAAGAAAAATGTTTTTTTTTCCGAAAGGTATGATAATGAAAATTTACTAATTTTTATCATAAATGAAAGCTTTACATTGAATTGGCCTACAACAGTTTTTCTAATTCGGATAAGAGTCTATCAATGAGGAGAAAGAGAAGAGAAATGTGTAAACCCTGAAAGTATTCAGTTCTCGTATTCATACCCATTTCTTCATCGGGTATTTTATCATAACCTTCCCATGTCTTTTGTATGGTTCGACATACTTTCGGATGGTACTGGTTCGACATACTTGATTCCATCGCGAAATACTTAAAATTTTCTCGTTTAGCCACGAAAAACTTGCAAAGAAATTCGTAAGCATGGGCAACAGTGATCAAAGCTATGGTGCCTTTCGCTTAAAATAGATACGAAGTCACTAGCGTTAGGCCCGCTTAGTTTTTGTCGTTGCCAGGTGGTCCCCAAGCTAGGCAACGTCTAAATATAAACCTGTATCGATCGCAGGTCGTAAAGTTAACATAAGACAGAAATAGAACTGCTGACAAGGCATATCCGCAATGGTAGAAGCCGCACTAGTACGACTAAGGTGATAATTAAGTATTCAATGTTAAGTTGAAACGATGATCGTCTTCACGTTGGTGGAGAACCGTTTAGGTAAAATGAGCAGATTTTGTCAGCTTGAAACATTCGTACCAAACGGGATCGTGTTTCTCAGTAACTCGGTTGTGGTTCAGCTGCATTCCAGTTACACTGGAGGCTGATTCCGATGTAGTTGGGAAAGTGCAAGGCATCAGCCTATATCCAACCATCAATGACGTCTGATGATGATCAGTTTATTTGTATAATATAAAGTCATCATAATTTTTTTCTTCTTCTCGAATCGATGTCTCAGACTTTGTCCGACCAGTACGTAGCGACCTGGACAGCTCTGTCGTTTGCCTCATTCAAGTCTTGGAGGGTGCAATTAGTAGTGCACAATGGGCATCATAGAAATAAAACGCGAATTCTGCCCACCAGTACTATGTAGACCATGGTCGTCTGACTGTTCTATTTAAGGTCGGTTATATTCGATAAAACTTTTATGTTTGGGTTAGGACATGGAAAACATGGCTCCAATCAAGCAGTAATGAATATTTACTTTTACACACAATCATTATGTTTTTTCAAGGGCATTCATCCAATATTCAATACTGTTTTGTCCCCTAGTGGCAACCAAGAGGCTGTGACGTTCTTCCACTCCAATGGCTCTCAAGGTCTGGATTTGAGTAAGATTCCGGCCCCTCTCCTTACCAATGTGACTGCCCAGAGTATGGTGGGCGTAGCGCCGATGCCTGTTAACCCAGAGAACCCTCCGAACCAGCTACCTTGGAGCACTCTGAATCATTTGACTAACATTTCACCACCTTCCGCATTAGCAGGTAAATATAGCAACAGGAGATTACGAAACATTAGGTAGGTACACCCTTCACCTATCTAACTCGCGTTATGTTTGTTTACTATTTTTTTTTTTTGTAGTGCAACTTTTTTAGAGACTATTTTGATACTTGCAATAATAAAACTGACACTTATTGCTGAAAATATTTAGGTAGATACCATTAAAGTTTTATTTTTCATTTTTTTTTTCTACACAGTTGTCTTTAGTTTTTTGCAGAAAGGCAGGTTCATAATTTACTTAATTAAGCACGTTTTATTTTGCTATGTGCGCCTGCGAAGATAACAACAGCACCGTCTCAATATTATCGGATTTTGCGCTGAATAAGTATAGATCTGATGGGGTGTGCCTGATAACTGTACATACACAAAAGTCTGCCTATCCCTCCGGCGACCAATGGTGTGATGTTGTGTTTACCCTCCTGGCGGCGGAGGTCATTCCGTTTGTTACTAATGGCAGTACAGAAGTTTTGGCCAGGCTGTTACATTAAAAAAATGCTTGAGTCATTAAATCATGAGCCTGATTAAAAATTCAGCCTTTTTAACAGTTTTTTGAAAGAAATTAGTAAAGACTTTTTGACGTAAAACGACTTTAAAATTGTACTGACGCGTACAGCTATATCACCACAACCGAACGTTGAAGAGTATCGAAAAGTCTGTCGTCTTGCGTCTATTACGTACTTCCCAACTTCCTCACTGTTTAGAAATCAGCAACAAAATATTTTTTCTTATTTCAGCTCCAGAACCACCGAAAACTTCGAAAAGATCGATAAGAAGCATTGACATAATGGATTCAGATACGGATGATCAAGACACGCCTTTTGATGAATTCTATAAGAGTTTGTTTAAGAGAGACGTGGCTGTGGACAAGACGCCTGTGGCTATACATAGAGGCGCAGCGGTCATACCCCAGTCGGCCGGGGTGCAGTCCATTGGCATCCCACCTCTGCTTACCCTCAACAACAACATGTCTGACATACCAGTGCCGATACCCAACACTTCAGTCGTACATTACTCTAAGATCAACACCCTCGTCACTAAACCATAACTTAACATGTTTATGATTTTAAATTCTAGGAATAAGTTGAACAAATATTATAAAAGTATTATTCAGTTAGAAGTTACCAAGATAAGTTTCCTTTAAATAGCTAAGTAGTATTCTTAATCTATAAGAAACATCATTCATCAATGTTTGGCTTAGCAACAATACTTGACTTCAAAACTTTTTGAATGACTTTTCAAAACTTTACCAAGATCAAACCGGAAAATTGTGAAAATAAAAATTGCAATGTGTTAGGCACTGAAAAAGTTTATATACTTAGATTACTTAGCCTAACCTAAACACACATTTTCGATACCCTCTAGTTAACATTGATAAAGTCCTGAAAGAATTGTATAAACGCAAGTTTTTGGACAGCCACAAAGTGTGGAGGTGTTGTCCTCTACTACGCACGCGCCAACCTCACGCATGCGCGGTCGTATTTTAATGATTTGTCGCACCTCGACCGAAGTCCCTGCCCGTAGCTTGGTAACATTAAAGTTAAGACCACAAGGCAACCATGCCGCTTCAGGTGTCGCCTTTATAACAGCAATAACACGCGAGGCTCCGTAGCCGACACACAGCGGTGGCGGGATGACCTCACCCAAACTCAATGAACGAAGCCCCAGTACAATGAGCAACGGAAAAAAACTTCTCACCAACGACTCGAAGGAAGAATCCTTGGACAATTCTGTGAGTATTTTTTATATAACTAAAGTTTTTGTGTAAAGCAGTGCCTTTTGTATAAATTAGCATCAAGGGCACAGGTGAAAATCTAACCATAAAAATATTTCCATATTGTGTCTAGCTACATCGATGGGGTGAATGAACTTTGTCCAACCCAAAGTACCTAATATAAGTAAATTGGGTACATAAGTATGAAGTTATGCATTATATGTATTACAAAATAAACGTTATCAGCTTGCTTGATATTTTAAGACCTATCTTATTGGGAGACAGAAATATAAGTAATCGTTGATGACATACGGGTATTGTTACAATATAAATAAGCTTGAATAGTGAATCTCTACCTCATACCAATTTTAAGATCTAAGTAGTAGTATCCAATAAACAGAAAATGATTTAAATATTTCTTCCAGATAAGAGAATCTACAAAATCTGAAAGACCGGTGAAGAATGAGGAGGACTGGCGAAGGCGCACCATTATCATCGAAAAGAAAAATGGCAGCTATGGGTTCACACTACAAAGCTATGGGATCCATTACAAGAAGGTACCTACGTCTTTGTTATGTCCATACGGAATGTGATTAGATTTGGCTTATTCTTTAGTTACTTACAAACAGCGTGTGCTTACAGAATCGTGTGGTTATATTTCAAACTGTGATTACACGCTGTATAACCAAGCATTAGCAAGTTTGCACTACGAGTAGTTCAAATTAATAAGAATACATCGTTTTGAGTTTCTCTGTCAGTTTACCTACATGGTAAAACTTTTGCGATTGTTTGTCTAAAGATTGTGCGGTTTAACCATATGTTGTAATGATGTATCTGTATCTATAGGAACAAGAAATTGAAGTCATCACGTACGTCGACCATGTCGAGGCGGATGGTCCAGCAGCTGCGGCGGGCATGCGCGAGGGTGACGTCATCCTGTCCATCAACGGCACGGACGTGGAGCGCGCCGACCACGCCGCCATCGTCGACGCCATCAACAGCTGCGATGCCAGAATGCGTATGGTCGTCATCTTCGAGGATTGCGTGAGGAAAGTTGAGCTACATCTCAAATACATTAACCTCCAACGAACCTTGCAATCTAAAATGAGGGAACTAGAACAACTTTCCGTTCGGGAAAGACAAATGTTTGATTGTAACTGGAAGACGCATAGTTTGCCCTCTCAAAAGAAGAAAATTTCTCCATCCGATGTGAATTCAGACAACGAGGAGAATAACGTTGGAGAAAATATAAACAACACATATTGTAGACCGACGCTCTCCAGCGAGAACGTGACGGCCGCAAAACCTCCGCAACCCAACGTTTTCATGTACCAGTACCTCGACCCGCGCTACGGAGCCTGCCTCATACAGCCCAACCTGCGCACTGGGAGCTTTGTCATTACTGTGGGCTCCCCGAGGAACAGGCGGGAATGCCATCACTATGTTGTGAAAACACCAGGTCAGGAATGCCACAGAGCCTCAGAAAACTATAAAACAAGTAGCGGAAAACACAACAAAGTCCACAGAAGCAGTCACAGCCACGGATGCGCTCCGTGTATGCCTACCTACAACAATCAAGACGCTAACAGTCTCGAGGCTTACGATCTCGCTAGTCCCTGCTGCGATCCGCACTGCGTGCCCAACACAAGGAAGAAAATGCGAAGAAAGAGAGAATGCTCTAAAGAACACAAGAGAAAAGAGAAATGCCAACAAGTTGACAAATCCACACAGAAACCTGACAGTGGTTCTCACATGCGGACTAAGAAAGTTTGCCAATCAGGACACTGCTCGAATCGCTATCGATATTTAACAACGGAGTCCACACAGACGAGCCAGTGCAGCCTTCAGTCGTACGCAACGAGCAATGCCACTGTACCGTGTGACAACTCGGCTTCTAGTTACAGTACTTCATTAAGTAGCGATACACTCTTTTGGGATAATGATAGGACAGAAACTAAGTCATCGCCCAAGATCCAATACCAAAGCAGTCATCAACACGTGAAACCGAAGTCGTGGGATAATTTAACGACTAAGGCATTTGGAGGCTATGGATTTGGGTATGGCTACTTGGATACAACGACGAAACAGCCAAACCGATCCAAGAGTCACGGACGTAACCACAGTAGCCGCAGTACGCAGAGTCACCATGAATACCAGCACCACCCACAAGAGAAACACTCTCACCGACAGAGTGCCCCGCACCACTGCTCCGTGTACACGAGGAGTCACAGCCACTGCCCGCCGACTAAGTCCACGGAGAGCCTCATCATGGTGCCCAAGTATCAGTTGGAGAGTAGCGGGTC
Source organism: Noctua janthina (assembly GCA_963576755.1). Lineage (NCBI taxonomy): Eukaryota > Metazoa > Arthropoda > Insecta > Lepidoptera > Noctuidae > Noctua > Noctua janthina. Next base: position 11,055,019 of record OY755050.1, on the reverse strand, counting down.
TGAGAGCAGGCTCGCCTGCGATTGCGTGGAGTCCATCGACTACTACCGCCGCGTGAGTAGCAGCAAGAGTCCCGCGGACCAGCACTCGGCCGCTTACTACACGCAGCACTTCATTTACCCGACGCACTCGTACAAAAAGAAGGACCCCAACATAAGCTCGGAAATAACAAGACTTTAAAATGAGTGAGAATTAAAAGGCAATAATCTATAATTATTCTAACCATCAATGCTCAACAATAAGCCTGTGGCGATAACTAATTAGAGCCAATTTGTCATTTTATTGTAGATGTTAACTGTAATTTTACCAAGTCCGCCATTAACCGCTTTTTACCTACTGATTAATAGTTTTTATAATAAATTAATATCAACAAATTCATTGATTTTCATTTAACATAAACCTTCGTATCGATTTAGACAATGACAGCTCTTACACAAACAAGTTGGTAATATTGTTAATCTCAGGGTTGGTGCTCAGTACAGGGTTCAAGGTTCACGTTACCTCTATCCGTAATTCCGTATCCTACTTTGTTCAAAATCTGTCAAACGTAGCAAACAGACAATACTTTTTCATTTAAAAATAATAAGCAGTATGAATAACATTATATTGTTGCGTCAACCTAACCCAAATATAATTGTATGTATCAAATAAGTAACCGAATCAGGCCCCGCTTGATAATATTAGCTGCTTAATTATGTAATTAAGACCTCATTATTTTTTTGTTGGAATTTTAATGATAAAATACTACGATGAAGGCTTTTTGAAGAACCTCTGGATGGACGGAGTGGTCCCTGCTGCTATGAACGAAATCTTACGGGAGTCAGGAAGTACTGATGGTGATACTTTTGTACCTAATCTAAATTTAGTTGCCTTTAAGAATTGATTAGTCAGAGGGAGAATATTTACATATCTTCACTTCACCGACGGCATAGTCTCATTCTCTTCTTCTGCCTCGGAACTCGACTAAATGCTTGTAGGGCTTGGCAAGGTCGTACTGACACGTTAAGCATCATCTTTACGTTGAGAATGCTAGGGTAGAATTTGGCCTGAGTAACTGCACGATATTATAGATAGATAGATAGAATAGTCTCATTTGAGGCAGGACAGGACAAAGAAGTTGTACTTACGTCGGTCGTACGGGAAGAGCTTTTGGTTAAGGAAAGGTCTGTTGACCTTCCCCAATAAGAGTTCTTGGACGTTTACGTCTTTCCCATCCTTACGTAGTTATCGTACACAATCGTGGTCTTTGACAAACCATCAAAACTCACGCTTGCGGTTTGCCAATGACACATGGAGATTGTGTAAGAATTAGAATACGGCATTCCTTGAAAAAGCTGCAAAGAATGGGATTGGGCAGGGCTTGTGTCGATTGATGCTTGACGAATGGCAGACGATTACTGTGCAAAATTAATATGGAATGGATGCCAGAAGAAAAAACATCCGATGTTATGGAACGCTGAAATAAAGATGGCGCCCACAGTGAAAGATAGTGAGAAGTGAAAAAAAATACCTTTGCGTGGCAGTGGAATACCGTGGGCCGATGTAATAAAAACTGCTGCATAATTAGATGTAAAAAAAAACTAAAAATATTGTCTACCTATAAAAAGAGGTTGACCCTAGCAAGCTAGGTAGGTACATAATTTAATGTGTTGAGTGAATTAGAGAAGATGATAGAAGCCGATTGATGCGGAACATGAAGCCGATAACAAAAGATGATTATGTAGTTACGTAGCGAATGACGCCAAAAAAAATTAGGTTGTAGCATTATCTTTCTTTGAGAGTCATACTTCCTCAATCTTGAAGCTAAACTGTGTTAAAATTCGCTGGCTATCGCCGAAATTAGGTGGGTGAACTTATATCTAGCGCGGGTTGTGAGTTAGGGCAAGGGTCAGATGGCGGACAGTGCGCCTGCGCCGGCGGCGGAGCGGCAGAGCGTCGGCGCGCACCACCGCAGGCATGCGTCGAGACGCGCAGTTCGCACGGCCGCGGCCCGCGCGCACCTACTTCCTACTCGCCGCTTTTCTTCTGCTATTGTACTCTGCTACTACCACAGCCTCGCAAGTAAGAATTTTATGTTTAATTTTTTTATTTCCGGAGACAAAAGTGTTGTGTGATAACTTTATTCTAATGGTGAGAATAACCTGATCGATTCTAATGCAATAAGCGTGATGTTTAAATGCCCATTTATTTTCAGCAATATATTGTCTGCAAAGACTTAAAATCGCACCGGTGTTTAATATTGCAAACTGAATCCAAGCATGTTGTGGCTGGCGCGAGGGAACTCTACTCAGACACTAAACTACCCAGCAACTGCTTTATCAGCAACACAAAACCTCGTCCAGGATTAAAACAGACTATTACGGTAATTTTAAGTTTTTATTAGTTTATTCCTTGAACTGGTATATTGCTTTGCGAACAACTAAATAATTTCTTTGTGCGTTAGGATAAGGCGGTAAAAACAATTAAAGCTTTGCGATATTTTATTCTTTGCGCTCCACCTAGAATTTATATTATGAAGATGCTATAATTCCTGCATGTCAATACTATTATGTGAGATATGGAACCAATAAATCTAACAGTAATGTAGTCGTAAAGAGTAACAAATAATATCAGATGCCCTGAGTCACGACCACTAGCTGGTGACCCAGTTAACAAGAAATAGGAAGGCACTAAACTTATCAATTCTGTTTCAAACGTAACGATTTTGTCTTTCGAAAAGATTACTTCTTCGGAAACACAAAATTATCTGCAGATGTACCTACATTATTTAAATGTAGGTTAGCATATTAACGAACGATATTAACATAATTACTAATTTAGAAAATAGAACCAGACTCATTCAAATCAACCAGTAGCCTGGACTTGGGCCCGGTTACATACTTGATTGTACCAATAGTTCTCAGAGTTAGTCCTAAATCGTGTTACACGGGACTTTTTAAAGTCGTATATTCTGATCGAGGTTTATAGTATGTATCGCGGTGATTTAATAGAACCATCCTTACTTTAAGATTTTATAAACCCTTATAATACTTTTGTTATGTTCATTTATTATGGAAACCATAGGGCGATAATCTACGAATTCCACCCTTTACTTTTTGTGTGCAAATGAATGTACCGAGCTATTTTTAGGGCAATCATCATCTGCCTAGCTTTTTTCCAACTATGTTGGGGCCGAAAGGTCGATTTCCAGTCTAACTGGATATAGTTGAATACCAGTATTTTTCATGGGGTGACTGCCTATCTGACCTCCACAACCTAGTTAGGATTGGGTAATACAAAACCCCTTGGTAAGACTGTTAGATTTTTGGGCCACTGACTAGCTGTAACAACTGTCCAAGATCGACTAATGACAGTCGGGACTAACGGATTAATTACACACTGAACTAATTACACAGGCCGAATAAACTATGTCTTGGCATAAATACTTACTTAGCGTAGTTATATCTGGGTACATAGACGTCTCAAACAATCGAGTCTGCGGGAAATGGCCAGTTAACAAACTAAAGGTAAACGCTTGAAGGGACATCAAACATAACTTTTTACCATGGATTCAGTACATGATTCGAGATCCAGACCAAGCAGCGTTGATATATTTTGTGGATTAACTATTAAAAAAAAAGTTTTTTCACACATTTTGATCGTGTAGACTTTTGTATGAATCAACTGATTTTTTTTTTAATAACCCACAAAAAAGAACTGTAGAGGTACTACTAAGATGAACTGAATCGTAGGTGTAAGTGTGTCACGACCCACTATCCACTACTACTGTACGTACGTGTTTACGACTAACACTAGTTGCATATGACAACAATTCCATGGTTGACTGATTACAAATCTCCAAGTTAAAAAATATTATATCCCGATGATATTTATTATGATCGAGCTTGAGTTCTAAGCGTATGTATTTTTTATTTATCACTCATGTATTAGGAGATAAAACTTCTTTTTGTCAAGGTTGACCGTGTTTCCTTGGCCTATGTTTCACAATTACATTATCGTAAATGGAACAAAGAAAACGATTATTATGTCAAGGCAGTCTAACACTCAATGCGTTATTCATGAGCATATTGTTTTTAAACCAGGTCAAACCTTTCGGTGATGGATCATCAAGGCGCTTGTTCTGCGAGTCATCCGTTGTGGGTGTGCTGGACGGGAGAACTTATGAAAAAGTACTGGAAGGATTCCAAAGGGATCGTCGTGAAGCATCCTATTCCCCTCGGGGACGATTCAGAGGCCAGACTCAGTCGCAATACCTGGCGATAGACCGTGGAGGTGGCAAAGATGAGGGAAAGGCCGAGGCTCATTCAGCCGCTGATTCATCCAGGGCGACCGTTGGTTAGTATGGTGTCGTAACACTACTTTTTTTAGATGAGCATAAATCGACATGTAAAAAATTATCGTTTTTTTGTGACTACAATTTATTTATCTAGTAGGTACACCAACTACAAAATATATTTGCATTGATATAAATAGTATTACTAAATGAGATTGGAAAATAAATTGATTACTAAAATTAATATTTGAATTAAGACTTAATAAGGATTGTAATTGAATACATTCAAGCAATTAGAGAAGTAATATTTAAAAGCGTTATTTTGTGATTTAGAAAAGGTATGATTATTATTACATATACAACAACTACAACATTCATTTATTGTCAAGCAATTTGGGCCCATACCTACCTTACAAACTAACATAAATAAAATAAGATACAATACACATACATATAGTTGCATTATGTTGGATATACTATTAGTGAGTAGGTGACTCAATTTTAAGGAGAAATGGTGTTCTTAAAAAATAAAATATTTTAACAATAAGAGTTAAAAGTTGATAACAAATGAGTTTTCAACAATTTATGTTTGAGATTATGTATACCTCGAGGCAAAAGGAATATGTAAGGATCGTAGCAGGTGGAGTTCTGTGGTTTGTGCCTTAAACCATGCGAAAAATGCGTGAGTTTATGTATGTAAGTATTATGGAAAGAAAGGACAGGAAAAATCAAATACTTTAATATCTTTTTCAGTTGGAAACAGTGGTATGGGTCAAGCCCAGAGTCAATCAATGTATGATCCTAGCTGCGAGGACTGCCTTGGTCGGACTGACTTAGGAGCAGAAAGTCTGAAACGTCGACCAGGTGAAATGTAAGATTTTTCCAAAATTATTTCTACCCTCCAGCACAATGTCGGGAATAGTTTAATCTAAAATTGAACTTAGTTGCGCTCTGAGTTGTGTGTAGATTTTATATCTTCTTACGAAAGCGATTATGTGAGACTAGCATGAACACGCTACGACCTAAATGTAAAGTTAATGTGAGAGATTTTTTAGCTTTATTCTTATCAGTGGGTAATACTAATTATGCGCAGTGATAACCACGGTCATCGTTAGAGAGACGTTTGATGCAATGTTTATTTTAGAGATATCTTATGATTTCTCCTTTCGGGACACCGAAACGAATTGATCTCGATTCAGTTCGGCTTTGGTCAAAATGTATGCTTAGGTAACCTCCTGCTTCTGTAAGAAAGAACAAAGATGATAGAAATGGATCTCACCTAATACCTAGTGTTAGAGAAAAAAACCGACTTCCAAAATAAAACAAGTGGAAAATAACTGTAATTCTTGTTTGTTTTATTGACTTTGTACCACCGACTACCGCAAGTAAAGTTATTTCCCACTTTTTAGTGTTTTTTTTTTGGAAGTCGGTTATTTTTTATTTGCAATTTTTTTTTGTTGCCCTTTTTAGTTGTGGTATTGCTCGTCAAGTATTAATTTTACAATGTAATTAGAAGTTATTAGAAGATCCTTAAACATGCATACCAAGAAGAAAAAATACGTGTTATAGAAAATATCTCATAATCTACCCAAGCAAAGTTAATACAAGTTACATGATGGGGCCACCGCGCAAGCTTCCTCTTCTAAATGAAAAAAATATAAAAATCAAGTAAATCGGACCCTGACCTCGGAAGTTAATAACCACGGAGAAATCGGTGTACATACATGAAATAAAAATTAAAATAAAAGATGCAAAAAGATGGGCCTTTTTCGAAGTCGGTTATATCTATAAGTGTGATTTTAAATTCTATTTTATTGACGTTATAAAAATATTGACGTTATTCACACCTGCAATTGTCGATGGGTTAAGCAGTGATGTACCTAATATAATAATATAACACCACACACTGCCTGACACGGGAATCGAGTTCATGGGTTAGATATTCCGTTGGTGTTACGCTCGATCTTTCTCCGGTCACGGGTTGCCGTTCCATCCGACTATGAGAAAGAGGGAAGAGAGGGTGGAGCGGTTCCAGCACACGCTTGTTCACTATAATATTTCCCACGTCGATGACTAACTTCCGCTAAACGCTAGGCCGGAAACGGTCAGGAGAACTATATTATTATTTATCTAGAAAAAAAAACGAATTTGAGGAAAGCCCAAGAACGTCATAAAATCTTAACACACGGTAAGCAAACGAGGTTAGCAATACTCGATTCTTCTCTGTCAAAGTTTTAATTCCCCCCTTTTAAATTCGGTAGGGAAAATCTAAAGCGGTTATGACACGACATGTCTCCCAAAATACTATTCTCGTAGCAACATTAAATTGCAATCAATACAAAAAACATAAGCACTCTTAAAAGTTGCTACGTTTAGGCGTAAATAGTACATTTTCATATAAGTGGGGAAACTTTGTTATTGCATTCGACGTGGAATTCGCACCCGAGCTGCCGGTTTGGGTGTTATGGAGTCGAGAACTGCAGTTTATCAAACTACGTTTTACAAAACACTTTCGAAGAAATAAAATATTAGAACAGAAAGTATTTTTGTCAGTATTGTAGTTTTTTGTAGTCTATGTTAATATTGATACCACATTCATAATTATTTCAGATCCAATCAGGGCGGTGCGCCAGGAAGCCCAGGGGGCTATGGAGTGAATCCAGATGGCACGCCGTTTGGAATGCGACCACCAATTATGCATGGGGGTCAAGGGGGCCCGTTGGGAAATAAACCTTATGGTACTGCTCAACCTGGCACAACCGGCTATGGTACAAATGGTGGTTCTACACCTGGTATTACTGGCAGTTCGGGTGCACCGGGAGGCACTGGTGGAGGTACGGGCGGGCAATATGTACCGGGTGGCACTGGAGGTAGTACCGGCGGGCAATACGGACCAGGTGGTACTGGCAAGCAATATGTACCAGGTGGGACTGGAGGAGGTACGGGCGGGCAATATGGCCCGGGTGGTACTGAAGGAGGTACCGGAGGGCAATACGGTCCGGGTGGTATTGGAGGAGGTACTGGCGGGCAATACGGTCCGGGTGGTACTGGAGGAGGTATTGGCGGGCAATACGGTCCGGGTGGCACTGGGGGAGGTACCAACGGGCAATATGTACCAGGAGGTCCTGGCACAGGAGGTGGTACCGGTGGGCAATATGGTCCGAGTGGCACCGGAGGAGGTACCGGCGGGCAATATGGTCCGGCTGGCGCCGGAGTAGGAACCGGCGGACAATATGGTCCGGGTGGCACTGGGGGTGTTACTGGCGGTCAATATGGTGCTGGTGGCCCTGGTACGGGTGGGCAATTTCGACCAGATGGAACTGGTGGTAGTACCGGCGGGCAGTATGGTCCTGGAACAGGAGGTAGTACCACCGGTGGGCAATACGGACCAGGTAGCACTGGTGGCGGTACTGGCGGGCAATATGGACCAGGTGGCACTGGAGGTGGTACCACCGGTGGGCAATATGGACCAGGTAGCACTGGTGGTGGTACTGGCGGGCAATATGGACCAGGTAGCACTGGTGGTGGTACTGGCGGGCAATATGGACCAAGTGGCACTGGAGGTGGTACCACCGGTGGGCAATATGGACCAGGTAGCACTGGTGGTGGTACTGGCGGGCAATATGGACCAGGTAGCACTGGTGGTGGTACTGGCGGGCAATATGGACCAGGTAGCACTGGAGGTGGTACTGGCAGGCAATATGGACCAGGTGGCACTGGAGGTGGTACCACCGGTGGGCAATATGGACCAGGTAGCACTGGTGGTGGTATTGGCGGGCAATATGGACCAGGTGGCACTGGTGGTGGTACCAGCGGGCAATATGGACCGGGTGGCACTGGAGGAGGTACCGGCGGGCAATATGGTCCGACTGGCACTGGAGGAGGTACCGGCGGGCAATATGGACCGACTGGCACTGGAGGAGGTACCGGCGGGCAATATGGACCGGGTGGCACTGGAGGAGGTACCGGCGGGCAATATGGTCCGACTGGCACTGGAGGAGGTACCGGCGGGCAATATGGACCAGGTAGCACTGGAGGAGGTACCGGCGGGAAATATGGACCAGGTAGCACTGGAGGAGGTACCGGCGGGCAATACGGTCCGGGTAGGCAAGGCACTGGCGGAGGTCCAGGTGGACAATATGGTCCAGGCAACGGTGGCGGATCTGGCGGGCAGTATGGACCGGGTAGCACTGGAGCAGGTACCGGCGGGCATTATGGTCCAAGTGGTGCCGGCGGGCAATACGGCCCGGGTGGTCCTGGCACTGGGGGCGGTGCGCACACTGGTTCTACAGGAGGGCCACAAGGTGGGGGCAGTATCCCACCAGGTTCCTTGACTCATCCTCAAACAGGAGTCGGAAGTTATGGTCCTAATCAAATCGGCAGACCGGGGTATACCGGTGTATATCCGACTGGCACCCAGAGTGGCTTTCCTGGACAATCAGGACGACTTCCTGGTGGATCTAATTGGCCATTACTTCCAGGACCAATTCTAGGTGCTGATGGAGTTCATTATTATTGCTGTGGTGTAGCTCAGGGAACCGGTGGATCGGGGTCAACAGGGGGTCCGGGCGCAAGTACTGGAGGAGGACAAGGACCTAGTGGACAATACGGACCTGGAGGAGGTACCGGCGGGCAATTTGGTCCTGGCAACGGAGGCGGAACAGGCGGGCAAAATGGTCCGGGTGGAACTGGGGGAGGTACCGGCGGACAATATGGTCCGGGTGGCACTGGAGGAGGTACTGGCGGTCCTAACGCAGGAGGTGGGACAGGTGGGCATTATGGACCAGGTGGCACAGGAGGTGGAGCATTTGGTCAATATGGACCAGGAGGGCCTGGCACAGGAGGTGGAACAGGTGGACAGTATCACCCGGGCACTGGAGGTGGGGCCGGTGGGCAGTATGGCCCGGGTGGCACTGGAGGTGGCACCGGTGGGCAGTATGGCCCGGGTGGCACTGGAGTTGGTACTGGCGGTCAAACTGGCCTAGGTGGACCTGGCACAGGAGGTGGTACCGGCGGGGCATATGGCCCGGGCACTGATGGCACCGCTGGTGGGCAATATGGTCCGGGTGGTGGTACAGGTGGACAGTATGGTCCTGGAGGACCAGGCACTGGCAAAGGTCCAGGTGGCCAAGGCATTGATGGCGGTAGTGGCGGGCAATATGGCCCTGGCGGTCCTGGCACAGGAGGTGGTACAGGTGGACAATATGGTCCTGGCACTGGTGGTGGTACCGGCGGGCAATATGGACCAGGCACAGGGGGTGGTACAGGTGGACAATATGGTCCTGGCACCGGTGGTGGTACCGGCGGGCAATATGGACCAGGAACAGGGGGTGGTACAGGTGGACAATATGGTCCTGGCACCGGTGGTCAATTTGGACCGGGGGGCACTGGTGGTGGAACCGGAGGGCAACATGGCCCTGGTGGCCAAGGCACTGGCGGAGGTCCAGGCAGCGGAGGCGGCTCTGCTGGGCAATATGGACCTGTCACAGGAGGTCAATATGGACCGGGTGGCAATGGTGGTGAAACCGGAGGGCAACATGGTCCTGGTGGCCAAGGCACTGGTGGAGGTCCAGGCAGCGGAGGCGGATCTGCCGGGCAATATGGACCTGGTGCAGGAGGTGGTACAGGTGGACAGTATGTTCCTGGAACGGGAGGAGGTACCGGCGGGCAATATGGACCAGGTGGTGGTACGGGCGGGCAATATGGTCCTGGTGGTCCTGGCACTGGTATTGGTACCGGTGGCGGTACTGGTGGGCAATATGGGCCTGGTGGTCCTGGAACGGGCAGTGGTACAGGCGGGCAAAATGGTCCGGGTGGAACTGGGGGAGGTACCGGCGGACAATATGGTCCGGGTGGCACTGGAGGAGGTACTGGCGGGCAATATGGTCCGGGAGGCGCTGGAGGCGGTACCGGCGGTCTATATGGTCCTGATGGGCAAGGCACCGGCGGAGTTCCAGGTGGGCAATATGGTCCGGGTGGCACTGGTGGAGGTACCGGTCAATATGGCCCTGGTGGGCAAAGCACGGGAGGAGGTACTAGCGGGCAATATGGCCCCGGTGGGCAAGGCACTAGCGGAGGACCTGGTGGACAATATGGTCCGGGTGGCATTGGAGGGGGTTCCGGTCAAAATGGCCCCGGTGGGCAAGGCACTGGAGGAGGAACCGGCGGTCAGTATGTTCCGGGTGGCACTGGAGGAGGTACCGGCGGGCAATATGGTCCGGGAGGCACTGGAGGAGGTACCGGTGGGCAATATGGTCCGGGTGGCACTGGAAGCGGTACAGGCGGTCAATATGGGCCTGGTGTGCAAGGCACTAGCGGAGGTCCAGGTGGGCAGTATGGTCCAGGCAGCGGTGGCGGATCTGGCGGGCAATATGGACCGGGTGGCACTGGAGGTACTCAAGGGGTAAGTTGAATATTATGTTTTTTATTGCTAGCTATTTAACTGTAAACTAAAATTCTTCCATTGTTATATAATAAAAAAAATCCAATAATAATCAAAAATACTGATTTCACACCAAAATAGTTACAGATTGCACAGCAAAAATTTTTATTTTAGCAACAATTTGAGTTCGTGACGCATCGCTATTAATTGAAAAGTGGAGTTTTTTTATGAACGGATATCATACCTTACTAACTTTGTAATTCATTTTTGTTAATACAAAGTTTCTATTTTTTAACGCTTAAGACAGTTTATTTAAGTGAAACCGAGTAGACGTACCCCCGCCGCGCGGCTCCTATATCTATCTGCAGGGTTTAAAGTAACCTAACACGAAGTGGATGACGGGATGTTAGTTCGCTCGCTCACTAGACCCCGCCATCCCTTGCGTACCGGGTCAGGGTGCCACAATTCCCGAGCTCGTTACGTTCGCTCTTGCATCCAATGTTGTCCTTGCCGCAGAGCCTTATTTACAATGACGACATGTTGCAAAAATATTTTGTTATACAGGGTGTTTGGTGCATTGTTTGCCAAATTGAATTGGCCGAATGGAGAGGTTATTTGCTATCTCTTCAGGCTTAAGAACTCACTCTTGGCCACACCGGTTTTTTTATTACAACTTTCAACTTTTCTAATTTTTATTTTGAAAAATTCCCAAACTCAACATTAAAGCTTAAATTTAAAAAATGGTTACAAGTATAGTCTTTAAATTACATTTTAATTTTTGTATGTACTGTTGTATGATTCTATAAAATTCAAAACTACTCGCTAGTAACATTTAGTTTTTTTTTAATAACTCACAAAGCTTTTGGAAAAAGAAAAAATAAACTTAACACTCAACTTTAAGTTGCTGCAAAAAAAAAACTAAAACCGATCGAGATCTTCGAGTTCTTTTAAAAAGTTCTCTAGTCTGTCCTCTTTTCAACGGTATGCAATATGCTAAATAAATCTTTTGATAACTTCGCTAATTCGTTAGCTTAGATGTTCATGCAGGCCGCCTCAATGCGTTGGACTAAATCATCCCTAGTTTCAACTTCCGTAGCGTAGACAAGTTCCTTACCTGACAATCTCAACAGGGATAATTACCTAGAATTTTTACAAACAGAGTTGTCCTTATTATTAGCTGAGCTACCAATTTTCAATGAAGACAGGTCGTACGTTTTTCAACTGACGGTTGTCCCGCTCACTGGAGATTAATCAATGGTAATTATCCCCGATGAGGTTGTCAGGTAAAGTCACTGGAGATTAACCGTCAGGGAATACTTGAATGATGCATTCCCAGACTCATGTATTGAGAGGGATGGCCCAATTCCTTGGCCACCATGTTTCCTAGACCTAAGTCCGATAGATTTTTACATCTAGGGACAGGCCAAGGAACTTGTCTACACCACGGAAGTTGAAACTAGGGATGATTTAGTCCAACGCATTGAGACGGCCTTCATGACCGTCTAAGCAGAAATGGGTTTACGCACCACTACAGTCGAGATAAGACGAATATGTCGCACGTGCATACGCAATAGTGGCGGACAATTTGAACAAGATTTGTAATTAGGTATTTATGAAATAAATTATTATTTTTAATTTTCTTTTTCATTTCTAGTTCGAGGAGAGTTAGAACCCTATGTAAGACAGAGATAAGATACTGCGTAAGAGTATGATAAGAGTACCTACCTAATTACAGCATTTAATTTATGCGAAAACTAGTGAGTTATCCCGAATATGGAGTAGCTTGATGGTGTAAAGTGGTGGAAAGTAATGTTGAGTTTGGGAATTTTTCAAAATAAAAATTAGAAAGTTGTAATAAAAAAACGTGTGTAGCCAAGAGTGAGTTCTTGGGCCTGAAGAGATAGCAAATGACCTCTCCATTCGGCCAATTCAATTTGGCAAACGATGCACCAAACACCCTGTATAATTTACCAGAGCTTACAAACGCAATACTCACAAGTATTGCGCTCGTAAGCTCTGGTTAATTTGATATGCAATCAGTATTTTTATGAAAAACATATTTAATCAATGTAAATAAATTGACAGGCGATAAGTTTTTTGATGTGCATTTAAAATAAGTTATTTTTTATTAAATATTTACCCAAGTAACAAAAGCTTCTATAACCAAGGCGTTTTATCACCAAAGAGAGATATAGTAGGCCTAAAATAGGAACCATTGTGACTGCTTGTACTATAAAGGTTTTTAACAGGCGTTTTGGTTCTATACGATTAAAGACCATTTAAGTTCTGTAATTTAGCTCTTAGAACGCTTACAGGACCTTACAAAAGAATCTTTAAAGTGTTGCTCTGTAATAGATATGAAAAAAGCGATTATGGTACTATTTAGTACTGTAGAAAAAAGGAAAGATACAAAGAAAGAAAACATATTTATTTGGCCCATGCCACAAGTGCACACAACAAGCACAAAAAAAATCTTAAAATTTATACAATAAAAATGACGACCTTATACCTTATTGACACTTTTATGTATCTATTTTGCACTAAAAATGCGTCATAGTAACTTTTACCGTACTAGTATTGTAGCAGTATCGAAAAGACTATTACAGGATCAATCTGCATTATAAAAGTATTTTTCACAACCATTACGCACCCTTTTAGCTTCTTAAAAGATCCCTAGACATCGCTATGGGGCTAGTTCTGTTAAAGTCATGAAAACTCTTTTAAAGTACTAAATAGTACCATAGCGACTCCTGGTGCAGTTGCTAAACAACTTAAATTCTAAATAGCTCTACAAGTGAGTTTTTGGTACTGCTACGAGACTAAAGCGTGACTCATAAGTACTAAAATGAATAATTAATGGACTAATTAGATCTATACTAGCTTTTCAGTATCAATTATATCACTAGTATTTCATAAATGGTGCCACACTTTGCCGACTGTCACTGAAAATATAGCAGATGGTTCTGCACAAAATATTTGTTTTGTACCACAACAGGGCTGTAGCAAATAAAGTTACTATTTCTCAAGCCAGTAATAAGGATGAAGAATATGAGAGTGAGAGCACCTCCGTTCAAAGTTCCCCAACATCGGAATATTGTACCTATCAAAGAACCGACTTTCTTGAGCTGTTGATGTGTGATTGGGCATGCCCGCATGCGATGAGATAGAACTTTTAGTTTAGTCAAAATAAGCTGTGAGGTTGCATTATAGACATACAAGAACATTGTTTTTTAATGAAACTATTGTTTTTTAGCTACACATTCGTGGTGATTTCGTGACTGAATTGGACGATAAACTGGAAGTAAAGTAGTTTATTTTCTGTTCTAATTCTAACCAAGAAAATGACATAAACTGCATATTAAAACTGAGAATTATACTTAAATATACCTTTTAACTATGGTAATAAATAATCTCTTGGTTTCCGTGTGAAATTTCATAATAACAATTTTTATCTTTAGATTTAAAAAAACATACCTACTTTCGTTTTCTAGTTACATATTTACCGTATCCCAAATTATGTCCAGTGTTCATTTAATGCAACTCCATACAAATGAATTTATTTTGACTACACTATTTTATATTTGGACAACGGAATCCTAATTCGTTATCGCTGCTGCTTTCTGCCATGATAGCTCATTAGTAGCACGGCTAGAGCCAATGTGTACTATAGCAGCCATAGTCGGCACAAGTCCTTATTTTATTAATTTAAATTTAATTAAAACACGAAAATTATAAGGGCGCATTGTCAAATTTGAAATCAGCATAATGATTTTATCGACACAATTTTTTTCGCAAGTGTAAGTTATGGCAGAATCACGGTCCGTGAATGTTTTGTAGCATGTCCTTTTTATTACATGTTACGTTAAGCAACAATAACAAAATAATGATATAAAGCATAACTTACTAATATATATTTGTTTTCTTGGGGAACACTCACGACGTTTAATAAAAAGATCACTGGAATCGTTTAAGGTGCAACATAGCACTATTAACATGTTTTGGTTATTTTCATAGTGCAAATTTGTGACTTAAACATTGCGAACAGTACTATTTTACTACTAAAAAGCGTTTCTCCACACTTCTACATTTCAGCTATAGAGCTGATTTATCACCGTGAGACCCTTTATGTAATGTTTATAGAATAAATCAGTGACAAAACTAGGGCCTTTTTGGGGTTCTGTAAACGTTTACAACTCCATTATAGTACTAATCATGAGCACTAATCAGCACGTTCTAAAACGTTCTCAGGACTTTTATAGTACCTAATTCTGTTACTTGGGTTACCGATTAAAATGATTAAATAACCGTTAAGCAAGTTTAATAAAATGAAATACAAATATTATGTCTTACGGTGACGTTATTTCGGGATCTGTGAGCGGGGTGCGATTGTCTAGTTGGTTAAGACATCCGGTGTACTGAATCGGAAGGTCGCAGGTTCAAACCCTGCTCGCACTGGAATTTTTCTTTCCATGTCAAAAACAGCTATGTTCCCTACGCAGGGTTTGCGTATAAAATATTAAATATTATGTTTTGCAAGAGTCAAGTTATCAGACACGAGGCCATCTATACTCGCGGAATGACTTTAAAGTTTCTTAAGACTTTCAAGGAACCACCCCAACTCTCGTTTCAAATACTCATTTTGTTCTTTGTTTCAGGGTTCGGGCGGTAATGAAATTGGTGAGCATTTTTTAAATTTGATTTTAGTAACATTAAGGGCGGTTTCCTATTTGCCGATTTTCGAAGCGTATAAGCTCGTTTTTGCACGCAAGAGAAATCACGCGTACGCGTGGCTTTTACGCGTACGCGAATCAGACAGACAGGTTTTTTGTATTTTAGAAAAAGATTAGTTTTCTGTGTAGAAAAACTGAAACCCTTGAAATTTTTAACAAAGTTCGATTCAGACGGAAGTAATATTTTTATAATAAATTCACGCGGTCGAAGGTTGATGGCAACAGCTAGTAATATGATAAACTAAATTGATTCAGTTTCGAGGTATATTTGCTATAATTGTCGTAATAAGTTTTGTTTACCACATTATCTAGATTCGATATTTCAGTGTTTGATTGATGGCTGCAACAAAAAAAAAGGCGCCGAATTTAAGCATTGGTTTTTGAACTTTTTAACCAATTTCTGCTATTTAGATTTTTTTCTTCCCATGCAATAAAAATATAATCCTTACACGAAACAGGGTGAAATGGCACTAAAGCAAAATTAGGTGACTCACTTATTTTTATTGACAACTCAGACTTGACCAAAAAGTTAAGTATGTCAAAATTGTTTTCAAAAAAGAGCTTCTCAAGAAAGTTTCCCGGTATCTCTTATGGATTGGGATTTCCCCTTGTTGCGCAACTTAAAAGTTATATTCCACATAGACGTTGGAAATTATAGGTTTTATTCATTAAAGCTCCTTAACGTTACCAGACGTATAATCGTCATAAAATGTATGGTTAAGCAGACGCTAATGATTACTCAACTTCAAACAGTGTTTCTGCGTAAATACCAATAAATGATTTGTATCATAAAGGGTGTAAACAGACCCTTAACACAGCCGAAAGGCACTTGTTCTCCCCATATTTGCGATTTTTTTTTTGTTTTAGACCATAACTTCCAACTTTATCACAAGTTATTTTTTTTTAATACATGTTTTTAATGTAAGATTTTAACTTTACACACCTCCTCGACCCCCGTACTATTCAATCCATCCATCAGCACAATGCTTTGTGTGCTTTCAACACAAAGCATTGTGCTGATTTGCACTGAAAATGTACCTACAATTATTGAATAAAAAAGTAACCAATAATTGTTTGAATGTTTAGGTCCACCTCAAAACTTCGTCGATCCTAATTCGATTGCTGATGGGGATGACTCAGAAGCTCAAGCAAGTGTGAACCAAGCTGCTAATGGCACCGTAGCGTCTGCATCTTCTAAAGGGGGCAATGATAAAGGTCGAGCTCAAACTCATGTTCAAGGTACATACACCGGCAGTGGATCTTTTTCGGCTCAAGCTGAAATTACTGGTGAAAATAAAGCGGCCAACAGTCAAGTAAGCGGAAACAAAAAAAGCGCTTCCAGCACAGCCCAGGGAAGTGGAAAAAATAACAAATCACAAGCTAATGTTGAACTCGGTTTAGAGACCGGTTCGGTTGTAACTGGATCGCAGAGTGAGGGCATACTACACTCGTCTAATTCACAAGTTCAAGGCAGTGTCAAAGGAGGAATGGCGGATGCCCAAGCCCGAGGGCCCGGAAGCACGTCTTCTCAAGCTCAAATAGGATTCACACCTTACAAAGAAGGAGATAAATCACATGACTCACAGAAAGCGCCATTTGTCGGAGGAGGAGTTTCTTCGGCTCAATCTAGTGGTAGAACTGGCATGTCACAGTCACAACTTCATGGCACCTTCAAATATGGAATAACATACAACGGAGCAGCGCAGGCAGGATCTAGTTTAGACAAAGATGCAGTTTTTCCAAATAGACTACCTTTTGAAAAAATTGACGTTAACGATAAAAACAATAAAAATGTAAATGTTAACCTTAATGACGAAAATTATAATATCACAGAAACAGTAGAGTATACAACTTCCTTACCCCAGATAGATCAGTCAACCACAGAATTGTCGTATGATACAGAGGACGGAACAGAATCAAATCAAGAAGAACCTCTTAATCAGCCCGATGACGATTACATGAATCACAGACATGAAGATCATCATACATCAGACGAACCATCATTGGCGCCTACTCGTTCACCACCGGTGGAAAGCAGGCGTTCATTCCAACCGACATATCCTAATACTGAAGCAGACTATAACGAGTATACGCCTGACAAAGATGATACCCAACCAGAAGAGTATGAGGATGCATACGGGCCTGAAGGAGCCGATGCTGCTGACAACGAACAAGGCTACATCAATACAGGTTATAATGAATTCGCCCGAGATCCTGAAACAACACACCAATCGCTTCATAGCCCACAAAGAAAAGGTGTAGAAGTGAGGCAGACGACAGGCGGCAACACACAACATATTTTGCTAGGCTCCTTATCGGACCACGATGCAGAAATTACACAGAGGAATTCGGAACGCCCTGATGAAAGTAGAATTTACCAACCTGGAGAGCGTGTACCCGGCACTGGTGGCTACACCATTCCTATCGGGTTCACAGGTAGTGTTAAGTCTGTAGCGTCCAAAGAGAAAACTTACGTGGTTGGCTCAAAAGAATCTCCTTCACAAGCTCAAACAGTCTCACTTACTCCAGGAAGCGGCAGACTAAAATACAAATATCCACCTTTCCCAAGAAACGTGAATCCCAAAAATCTAAGATCGTTGTATAATCCCAAACCGGAAGACAGTAACAGGTATGTCTCAGTGTCAAAATCGGTTACACGGGACTTTGATGGTGAGAATAACGTTCGCAAACAATATTCTCATACGTACTACACTAAATCGTCATCCTGTGGCTATTTTACATTTACTTGTACGATGGTCAGTAGCGCTGAGGGAAGAAAAAAGGTTTGCAAACCCAAAATGCCAACCAACCCTGATGGAACACCCATGAGGTGTAATTAGCTATAACATAGAAAAAGTACATATATTTTACTATTTAAATACTTATTAAAATTGTACAGAGAATTTCGTGTGTTAAGTGAAATTGGTGCTAGTGATTTAGATAGTACAATAATTATAACATTAAAACAAAGACGTTATAGTATTTTTGATAATTAATTTGATAGATTAATAATAGAAATAATAACTCATTGTCCTAGTCTTTGTTAAAAAATTTAATACGAAATTACGCATTTCAAGATGTAATTTAGACCAGCTTTCTGTGCACCTTTAATATCAATATAGCATTTTAATCTTGAGTGTAATGTATAATATTATTAATTAGCAATAAATACTACATTTATGTTTTAGGCTGTAATTACCTAAATACCTTTCCTGAATTTAATAAAGGTTGACAGGGCATAATAAAAACACAATATTTGTTTATTACAATGATGACATTTTATTTCTTAAATATTTGTATCTTATGATTTAATTTATAATTTTAGAATTTGTGACATTTAGATAAATTACTATAGTAACAAGTAAATTTTTAAACAGATAACTTGAAAACTACATACATTTTCTATTATTATTAAGTTTATCCATACCATAACCTACCCATACATGAATGTACATATTTAGTAGAAATATGTATGAGAAGATTATAATTGAGTGACTTACGCTGGATATAATAAAAGGAATGTAAAATACAGGTTTGATAGAGCACATATCACAGGGCAAATGTATTTTACTAATTTTCAGTCCAAATATAAAAAATAGAGATTTAGAAGGCAATAAGATTAATCATTGCAGTTAAGTAGAATATAAAGCGTATTTGTAATCAAATTGCCAACGGGATTAAAAATCAAATGTCCTAAATAGTAATAAAAACCCAGAACAGTGTCAGAATTGTAAAACTGTATTTGCAATAACATCAAACATGGCTGAAATATTGTCATTACCCAAAACTTCTTGAGTTTTCTTAAAATTTACCACTGATTGCAAACATAATTTGGGAATTCTGGTTGAAACACATAACTTATTTAAAGCAAAAGCCAATACTGTTTTTTTATTGCCTTCAAAACACTGGGTTAGGGTGAATGAATGCAATGGAATGTAATTAGGTAACAAACATACAAATAAAGTCCGGCATAGTTATTTTAAGTGGAATATCAACACATATTTAGAAGTCGGACGTTACTTCATAATGTACTTTTTACCTATTTTGTAAACCTAGATCCAGTCATAGTTTATTAAAGTAAAAAATAACTTATGAGAGGTTGAAACAGATCAATTCAGTCAACAGAGAAAGGGCCACAGTATAAATTAATTAGAAGTTAATGCTAACTCTAACATGGCAACTTATATTTGTACACATAGAACTATTGAAATTGTTTGCGATCTTATAAAGTATGAGTATTAAGTACATAAATAATTAAGTACGAATGATACTTAAAAGTATAATCGTGAACACATTTTTTACGTAAAATATAGTTAAAAGAATGATTATCGCGTCGTAACTACTAATGCTATATATGTGATATGACACATAGATTTTAAATAGGTACATAGTCACTACATACATAACACATATAAGAATCTTTTTGTTTCAAATATTTCAATTGTTATAATATATTCCCCATGCTGACAATATAATTCAGTTAACCTGGGTTCGAGACTTTAAGTAGACATTTATTTAAATATTAACGGCCAAGTAAATATCTTAAGAATAGTTAAACACCACAACTTCTTGCTTTAGTTCTATTTAAAATATAAAACATCAATGAATATCTATTTCTCTAAATAATAGAAAACCATAAAAATAGCTACTTTCGGTTTCGATCCATCAAAGGATAAAAAGGAACGAGTGCAATAATATTTTATGCACAATAAATGCATAATACTACACCATAATATACATATTATCTGTCACACATATACACATTCGAATACACGTTTAACACTCGAACACAAAATACACAAAAATATCAATTCAATCACAAATGAGATCAATTTTCAGAATGCAAAGTTAAAATAAATATTAAGTACTTACATTACGAGATTCATCATAATGGCGAGATTTACCAGGTAGCTAAATACTGATGCGTAAGGAACTTGGATTTAAATGGCCTCATAAATGAAGATCAAATAAGTCATGGAAACAATTTTAAAATCACACGTATTTTATATTTAAAGTCAATGTAGTAAATTCCATAGTTACATTTATAATATATCTTCTTCTATCCGGTTCCCGGCTAGTTATACACGTATGTAATATTATGAATTATGATATTCAATGTATCCGAACTCTCATAATCGCATTACACTCTATACACACGAGGAAAAATATTTAAAAGTTCTCAGGATGTTCATGTGCCAGCAAATTGTATAAAAGTAAAATGTTATCGAAACTTATTGAGCAGTTTGTTGATATGACTATCGTTGGTCGGTTACCCCTTGCATTGAAAAAACGGTAAAAAAAAAGTGGCATACATTATAGTAATGTCACTATTTTTCTTTAAATAACGTCCATTTTCGAGATGCTTTTTTAAAATATCTATTTGTTTAGGAAGCTTCTAGCAATCCTCCATGCTAGGATTATTTAAATTTGTTTTATTTTTACTCAAACTAGAAGAGAAACCCACTTGAATCATCGGTGTGTTATGTGCATATTACTTCTTTTTCTTAATACAGTATAATATGACTTTAATGACATGAATACCTATTCCTCTGAGAAAAGAGGTAATTATACGATGATGTAGTAATGAGATTAAAATTGGAACACATTAATAACGCCTGGCAGGCGTTAGCCCATCATAGGGCTGAGAGTATCGGGATTCCGACCGCAAGGACGAGGTATCGTACCCAGTCTAACTTGCGCCTCGTAAGCGCTTCAAGCGTTCCTTTTCCTGATGGTCCACTGGCGGCTCGCGCTCGAAAGATATCATTTCCAGAGCTGAAAAGATTAACAATGTAGTGAGAATACCTTTACGTCGTTCTTCTTGCAAGGAGTAACTAGGTTGGACATCATAACTTAAATCTAACTAGGCTGGACATCATAACTTAAGTTTGTCCTCTCCATTTGCCTACACTATTGCACTACTCTAGAAATGAAGGATAAAACTACCTTTGTGTTATGTTTTCAATTTAAATTAAATTAAAATTTATTTTTTTTCCGGTAATTTCCACCAATGTCTAGATATAACATAAAAAAAATATATAATACAATAGACATTACAACTAAATAACACTAATAACATCTTCTTTGCGGCAATGTAGCAGATATGGAATTGTAATTGAATTTGGAATTTTTTTATTTGTATTAAAAAAATTGTACTCATTCTTATTTGTACGTCTTGTTGGTATCTTTATGGTACCAAAGCGCGCTTGACGAAAAGCGCAGCGTGGAAGGCGCGGGAGGCAGAGTATCGGTTGTTGTGGCAATGCTCGCGTGAAAGTTAAATAAATAGTAAATAATAGTATAATTGACGCTGGACTACAATGACTGATGGTAATAATAACCTACAAAAACTAGCCTAGAAAAATGAACTTACCGATCTCAGTGAGCGTTGGTCTATCGTTTAGGAACCGCCACACCGACAGGTGAGGGGTTGGGTGTGACGTCACAGGATTCTCTTCGCTCGTGAGCCGTCGACTGGCTAGCTGCATACTGACATGGCGGCCCAACAGCGTACACTTCTCGAAATTCACACGGTTACCCGGAAGTCTGTAAAGTACACAAAAAAAAAAAAACATTCGGTTTAATAAAATGATAGCGACGGCTGCTAATGAAGTAGGTAAAGCAACGAGCATCGCATAGCCGATTTTCTCGTGAAATACGACGACGACATTAATTACAACTTTGACATAAACACTATTTCATAATGGCATGGGCTCAAAAACATAAAATTACCATTAATAAATTAGGAGACAAACAATTTTAAATGTTGCGAGATATTAAAATAATTGTAAATATCTCGCAACATTGTAAATATCTTGTTGTGTACGTTTCGTGATACAAGAAACTCACTTTGAAGGAGAACCTTGATTGGCAAAGTGTAGATCCCTGCATGTGACAGACAGCAATGGTACCGCCGTCTCAGTAGGAGCAGCAGCCAATGCTGCACGGTATCTGAAAATATCGTTATTTTGTTATTTTCGAAAACATGTGACATCGAAACCGTATTGGACCCAAACCCAGCAGTGGGAACATTATAAGATGATTACACTCATGCTACTGATATGTTGTAGGTAGCGCGCAGTTCCTAACAAAACAATTGGTTTGGCTAAAGTATGAAGCAGAGGTGTGCAATCACATAGTCATAACTTGGGTCAACATCATGCTATAGAAACACGTCCACTGCTGGACATAGGTGGAGTGATGATGTATTGAAGATCGTGGGAACCTGGACGCGAAAAGCGCAGCAGCAGTTAAAGTGGCGACGCCTGGGGAGGTCTATGTCTAGAGTTTGGATTATTTGAACCTATTCATCATGAATATCCAAATGCCACCACACCACCCTAATGATGTGTTATCACTTCAAATGTTTACATGATAGTATTGATAAAGGGTAGAATTATAAAGGATTAGTCGTCTTTACCTGGCATGATTCCCACTAGGTTCAACGCAGAGTTCTAGTTGTCGCAACTGTTGACCACACACTGCAGATGTCCGGCTCCACTAAAAACATAGTAAATGAATTTTATCTTATACAAATCTTCCAAAATTTAAATAAATAACCGTTACATATGCTTAGAAGACACCATACCGTCTTTTTAAGTCGTGTCACTGGCGACATATTCAAAGCGCTTATAATGGCCATCAGCGAATTGAAGTTGCCAAGATTGAAGCATTCCCTGGCTGTCATCACCCACTGTTCAATAACTCGAGCGCGGTATTTGCTTTTAGCTGCCTGAAATGGATAAGTACATAAGAACACATATTCAATAAATTATTGAGTTATAGTAAAAACAGTATATTGCCTTGAGTATGTCGGTTGCCACTAAATAACTGAGTCGGTTGAACCAATCAGCATATGCTTCCAAATTCCGCGTGCTTTTAGTTTCTATGTGGTGTAAGCTGATGGACGCCTTTCCACCCGATGATGTAGACTGTGGCTGTGTTGGCGCAAATGTTTGTACAAACTCCTCCGGCCCAACAAATGATAGCCTATGCAGCTCTACAATTGTCAATTGATTCGCCAATTCGACTGGTGTTAGGCCAAGTGTAAGTATGTCACCCTAAAACAAAAGAAACAGGTCAACCTATTTTCTTTTTTTTAAGAATTTGATGAAATGTAATCAATCTTGGAACCATCGAAATTACAATTTGAAAATTTGTTGATGATAAATTTATTAAGCAAACAGAGAATACAAATAAATAATATAAGATAAAACATGTTGCATGTATAGGTCAGGTGTTACCTGTGTCAACTGGTCCACAGATGCCACCTGGGGTGGTTCTGTTAAGGTCTCTTCATACTGTTCAAGCGCTGTTAGTTTATCAAGCAGTTTTTCTAATGTTGTTGACATTTCCACTCTCACTGAAGCCATGTGATCTGCTGCACACCTATAGATAAGTGTTTTAATTATTATCATTCGCATTTGCATTCAATCTCTCTTCATACTTATTGTAAAACAAACAAAATTGGGTGCAAGAATTGAAACTTAAGAAGGCAAGGCTAGTTTACCTCTGGGTTATACTTCGGACAAGAGCCATGACCCTGTCGTCACGAAAATCGTATGGAAACATACTGGTCCATTGGCTTAAAACCCTTACTAGGGAAATCATATCACTGAGTTCTTTTTCTACTAGCTCCTTCACTTCTGTTTTTCCCTACAATTAAGATATAATTATGACATCAAACAACACAAGAAGACTAATGCATTCACTATGTTGAGTCTACTCTACACTTAGTTAAGACCAAACAGCCATAAATATTATTTTTTTACTTACAATTTTCTCATAGCTTTTGAAATAGCGTTTGCAGAGCTTGTTCAGTAGTTCATGTGGTTTGACAAAAAGCCGTGAACATAATAGGAATGTGAATGTAAAAGCTTTGCTGGCTCCAGGTCGAAGCATGTCCACCAGGGCTTCCAGAGTTGAACTCACTATCTGACCATCCCTGTACTCAACCTCTGACTTATCACCAGGACAGTTCCCATATGGCAGAGTTGTTATTGTTTTTACCCCTGAAGGTAGCACAGCTGATAACTAAAATATGGATACAATGTATTGTTAGAACAAAGATTTGATCATTTTCAAACATTTGCATAAAGGTGAAGTCCAGCCAAATGGACTGGACTCTGGGTTAGACTGCAGACACTGCACTTTCGACAGATTACATTGAAATATGTGCCAAAACCTGGGGTCCGCAGCCAGTCTGCAGCTCAGTTGAGAAACATTCATAACAATGAACATACCTGTGGTGTATCCACTTTCTGGGAAGAAACAAAGTTGATTCCACCATTCATCACAATGTGTTTGCATGAAGTTTCTGACATGAATTTGTTTCCCCTTACCATTGAGTAGTAATCATCATTCTGAAAAAATATTATAAATAATATATAAGCTATACTTATGTAGCACATGATATACTTTCATGTAAAAGACAAAACTATACTTTCCGTGTTATGAATAAATTATGTTTCCAAAATTCATTTTTGGCTGCTTAATTATATTTCTAGTTGTTTTAGTGGGTGCTGTAGCCAATTAGCATAAAACCATTATACAGGTGGAGAGTGGCTTATCTTTAAAGGGATTAAGTACAATGGTCATACTATGACGAAACTCAGATCAAACAAAACCATGGTTAAAAAAACGAGCAACCAATCATGCTTTTAACATAAGACAGAAGCAATAACATAAACATTATCATTGGTAAAAAAATAAAATAGGATCAAGAGTTTTAGAAATAAACTTACATCATAATAAGAGAGGCCTGTGCCGTGCAGGAGAGACGGGTCTGGAGGTAGTGGAGCAAGATCGGTGGGTGGCGGAGGCACTGGGGCCGGCTCTGAGGGGGCAGGGGGCACTTTCATATTGCACCCACTACATGAGGCTTCGTTTAATTTACTTGCGTAATAATACATAGCCATTCAATTCCTCAATGACAACTAACACTAAAGGCTTCAAATGAAGCTGCTGGCAGGTTTTATGTTAAGGAACCCATTGAACAATCTGTGAAGTTATAAGGAATGTTTAGGTTTAGTGTTTGATGGTAACAATTCTTTTACGATTCATATGTTATACTTTCTCATTTTATCTTGTACATTGTTGAAAAAAAACATAATGAGAAAACCTGAACTTTATACCTGAGGCCCTAGCATGCAAGCGCAGATCCAACATTGTGGGCATGCCGATCGTGCCCACAATGGTGGGTCCGCACTATTCTAATTTATTGAGGTTGATAGTCTGAAGTTCTACACAAGGACTTAATAAAATTTAAAAAATATAACCCTAGCATTCAAATTTTCTTACGTGACTCGCCTGGTCAGCTTGGCCACCGCGGAGAGATAATTTTCATTAATGATATTTTTTTTTAATTATTCACAAAAATCAATGGAATAGTTTAGAGTTTAAATGTTAAATGTGTGTTAGAAATTCAAACAAACACACTATTGTTATTTGTATGATGCTATGGCTAACGTTTTACAGGCTTATTCATTTATTAATGTTCATCCCAATTTCAATAAACGGTAAAATAAAGTGTTACAAATCAGAGAGCCATAAAAATTTTCAAGCTTGCTGCGCCCGTCTAATTCTAAAGTCTTGATTAATCAGAGAATTTAACATATCAGAGGCATGTGCAAAAAATACGAGCTTGATGCACTTGCTCTTTCATATTTTTAGTTTCTTCTTGTATAATTCATCATTAAACTACTACCACTCCATGAAGACTTTCCCTTTTTTATTTCAACATCATTTTGGCGATTTTAAAGCTGTGACCATAACCAATTTTAGGGCTAGATCCACAACTCCTAGCACGAGCGTGCAGTATAAACTTTATGTAAATATGTCGATTTTAAAATTAAAAATAATCATTTCACATTTAATATTTTCATGATTTGAAAATTTTGTTACGTTTACACCATGCACTTGTGCTAGAGCTTCTGATCTGGTTTGAAATTGCCAATCTGCCTTGAGCAAGTATGGTGCTCATACCTTCTCTATGAAGACAACTAGGTTACTAGATATTAATTGTTGTACTTATTCTATACCAATATTTGTATGCTATTCACCTCAGTGGCAAGACAGAGATGCCCACAATCTTATTATAGTTACATGTTCTCTGAACTTGGGTGCACCATTAAATGTATTTGGTATGATTTGAAAAGGCCTTTGCCCCACAGTCAACCAATAATGAGCTGGTAACAAGTTAAGTTATTAATTTCAGTAACTGTACTTTCCCTCTAGTTGCCACAACCAGGCTAGATGTTTTTTTCTGATTTGGATGATAGCAACCTATAAATACTGAATTTTAAGTTGTTAGTTTTCTGTATTATTTATATTCTGTTCAAATTGTATTTTTTGCAATTTCTCATAATGGTCTGTGATTTTAATGATAAATGAATGTAACATAAACAATTCACAGTCCCAGTATACATTTTTATTGTTACATTGTATACCAGACCAAAAGTTTGATAGATTTCATATAATTTAATTTACTTAAAATTTTGTAGAGAACATTACTTTGGTGCATTCATTCAGATTAGATTTTCTGAAATCATGTTAGCAGTTAGTTTATTCTGCTTCTGGTTCAAAGTAATAATATATATATATAGTTTTAATATATTTAAAATTAAGTGCTGAATGCTGTACACCTGTAGTAATTTTGTATTTCAATTTGCAAAATAATAATTTAAATAAACACAATTATTTCAATAAACCTAATGCCTATCATCATCAAAACACTAGATTTGGTACCTGTACAGTCCCGCAGTTTTCTGCCTTCTGTCAAGGCAAGGCTTCGCTATTTTTGTGTTGAGTTTTTGTAAATTGGAATAAAAAGGGAAGTTTACTTTCATTTACACTATGCAGAAAACACTATTTTAAAATGTATTACTATAATGTATTACTTGTCTTGTTAGAGAATACAATTTAGTGGCTCAAAGATTCTTTTTGTCCTTACTCAAACCTATAGACAAAATTGACAGCAGCGAAAGGAGAAAGTTGCTTTCTAAATGATTAAATTGTTTGGAAACGTACCTTGTAAGAAGCTTCTATATTGATTTATGTACACTTACGGAAACTATTATTGACGAGTATTTCATACATAACACAATAAATACTGTTTTTAAAGGTAATCTAAAATAAAAACGCAAAATAGCGCCAATCATACAATCACAATCAAATCATAGACAGTCAGTCAGTTGCCTTTTTTTTTACATCGGGTCGTGGCTTTTGTGCGCGGAGGTATAATATTTCTCAGCCTATGATATAAAATATCTATGGTTCAAGTTTAAAATTAATTTAGATTTATAAATAATTATATATATAGGTATACACGGTTTAATCGACGCAAAATTTTGTTATCAATATGATGTTTTGACACACATAGGTTACCCACAAGTTATTTTCAGCGGGAACTTTCAATTCAATGGACAGTCAGCACTAGACGTTTCATTCTAGAATTTCATCTAAACCTTCGTTAAACTTTCTAAACCTAGTTTGTAGTTTACTTTTTGCCTGAATGAAAGAATTTGGCTTGATCTAGGCTAGAGATTGTCCAGAAGAGTTTTGGAGCAACTTTGAAATTTAACCGACGCAATAGATATCTAGATATGAACATATATGTACTTGCGAGGTATTTTCTTCTCTGTGATGTACGAGTTTATTTAACGCTATAGTTAATTAGGTATTCTACCAGTATATTTCTAGTTCTCAGACAACTTATATCAGATTTATCCTCTGAAAAGTACCCATTTAAAGTTTATCCTATAAAAGTCCAATGAGCTTGGTTTCTAGAGTTTGGGGGCGTTGGCTGTCACGATGGATGTCGCCTATCTATACTATGCTTCATTTTTTTCTGGTTTCCATGGAAATAAACAAAATGTTTAGTTGTTTACGACTGTCACATCGATTAACTCCTTAGATTGACTCAAATGCTCAAAACAGTTGTGAATTGTGTAGAGCATTATATTTTCCATTTATGTACGAAACAGTATATTAATATTTTAAAATGCCCTTGACGGTTAACATTGAGAAACGTTTGAATCGTAGACCCATCTCGAGGACATTGCCAGCATTAGATATATTGCAGCGAAATATCAAGACAGTACCTACATACTACGCTAAGTAATAACTAGTATTATATTTATATATTTAAACTTTAAATGAAACCTTTAATGATAAAAATTTATAGTAGATATATACCTACTCAGTCAGTGAACTGTAGACGCAAACACAACTGCAGCGCTTTGGTAAATGTAGGTATCTATCGTTTTGATTCCCCTGTCCGATGAATAAGTACCTTCCTACCCTTTCCAATGTACTTATTTAAGTACTTAAGAGGTTTCCGATACTCGGGGACACCATACTCCCAACTTCTTAATTCCGAATATTTCCTAGTGGAAAATACCACTAATCCTTTACTTGAATTAAGCCATCGCGTCGGTCGGTCCTGCATCATGTCATCTTTCTCCCGTCATGTTTGCTTGGTTAATTTTTGAGACCATTTAAAATCTGAATTGCTGTAGGTAGCTAACCTAACCTAACTGTTTCATAATCAATTTCAGACATCCGCGAGAGATTCCCTTTCATATACCGCACAAAAAATTGCTGGAAAAAATTGAATATGTGAAAAAGGAGCCTGAGCCTCTGGTATGCTACGCACATTTTATTTTATTTTTTGAAATAGGTTGATTAAATTCACCATTGTAACAATGATTGAGGGTCGGTAGCACTAATTGCTTGTTCCTTACAGACGGGATTTAAAGCCGCGCAGGAGGAAAGGTTCAAAAACGAAAGAAAACCAGGACTTTTAGCACCTATAGAAGACCCGGGTAGGTGCACCCACCCATTAAGTAAATAAAGATCTCTTTTGAAGAGAACTTTATTATCTATTAACAAAAATGGCTTTACAGACTTATAATCATTAATACAATACAACTTTCATATGACTTTTCATGAAACGGTCGCGAATCAAATTTTAATCAACATACAACCGGACACTGAATTACCAAAAACTTAAGAAAATTTGAATTTCGCGGGCTACCCTGGCGCTTCCACTTTAAAGTGTTTCTTTTTATGCTGCTACCTCATTGTGGATGCGGATTAATATGACATAATATTATTATATAAAATTTTGTTTCATGTAGTTGCTAAAAAGAAAAGGAAACTTGTCATTCAAGATTCCCAAGAAAAGTTATCTGAAAAGTTTCAAACCAAAGACCCTCTGAAAGTGAAGCCACCGGTGGCGTCCCAAACAGATGTGATCAACCACGTGAGAAGTAACCCATCAGTTGGCTTCCTATACATGGTTTATGCCGTCCATCCTCAGAATGTCTATTTTACTCCTTATTATCTTAAGTGAGTATAACGCTACCTTTTTTAATACTTAATATGTACTAATAGGTAAATACTTAATTTACCTACTCCTATAGAATTTTGTTACACAGTTCACGATTTGACCTGTTCAACGGATTTTAATAACACGTTACACACCATGTCCTGATTGAGCACATAAGATACTTATCTACTTTTTCGCGGGATCGGGATCCGGAGTAGGACGAGGTGACCTGGGGCTGCAGTCTCGACATAGATAGCGACAAAAATCGGTCGTTAAGTTAATAAAGTTGAAAATCTATTAAAGAAATTTGACATCGTTATGACTTAACGAACGATTTTTGTCGCTATCTATGTCGAGACTGCAGCCCCTGTACGGCGACGGTCCGCAGATATTTCTCGTTTTCCTAGCAGCCGGTACTGTGGGCTAAGGGTTCTTACATAAAGAAGCAGGTTTCCGGTACGGGCGGGTCGGTACTGATCGGTGCAGGTATTAATTTCTACGTTATGTTATGCGCTCACTTATAAAGAGGTTTAAACTTGTCGGTGCCTACTACCTGGAACGAGTCATACGGGTTCAATTTATATGGTCAATACGGGACCGGCCGGTACCGACCCGCACAGATTTTTCTGTACCGGAAACCTGCTTCTTTATACATATATGCACCCTATGGCATTAATACTTACGCGGGCATTAAGTAGGTATGTATATGATAAGTACGTGTTATGAGTCGTACCTACAGCAGGTTTAAATGCCTAAGCCAGGTCTTCTAATTTGGTAAAGTCAGAATATTTCAACTAGATTCGGTCTGTGAACCACAGAACATTTATTGAAGTCTGATAAATGCAGTGAAAGCCGTGAAAGATAAGGAATTCAAATAACACTAGCTTATCTTTATTTGCAAAATTGTGGGGTTGTAGGATGTATCACGTCGGTGTCTTTTGTTTGTTTGATTTACTTTTTTGTCACCGACTTCTGAAGCTAAAGTAATTTTCCACTTTTCTGTGTTTTTGAAGTCGGTTTTATTTTTTGCAAAAAAGATTTTTTATTTTTCCATTATTAGTTGTAATATCCTATACAAATATTTGCTATACATTTATTTTACATTGTCAACAATACATTTCATGGTAATAAACTTATCCCCAATAAAATGGAAGTTAATATACCTAACTGTCGCAATCTGGGTGTACTGTACGCATCTGCGTAACCCTCGGAGCATACAGCCGTTATGTTATGTTATGATATTGTGTAAACAATAAACATCAAAGCGATTGCAGCAATCACGACAGATTTGCTGTCTACTATTGAAGAGTTTCATTGTATAACTCCGAAGATCAGCTTCACCAAATTTAAACGGGACCACCGCGGAATAATATTCCTCCAAATAAAAAATATCGTCAAAATAGGTTCACAATTGTCGAAGATATCGAAAAAATAAAATTTTGGAGAGTTCCCTCGATTTCTCCAGGATCCCATCATTAGATCTTGACCTGATGACCATGGGACCACATGGAAAGTATACTGTTTCAAACAATGCCATTGCCCATAAAATTTGAGGGTTTCTCTTAATTTTACTGGGATTCCATCATCTGATCCTGACTTATACCTTCCATCATCAGCTCAGCAACATGAGATGATGATTACCAGGCTCAAATATCTGAATTGCTTTAGAGAGTATATGAAAAACATTGTATGTGTCTATAAAATTTGAGGGTTGCCGTCGATTTCCCTGGGATTCCTTCATCAGATTTTGATTTGGTGACAATGGGACTACCTCAGGAGTATAGGCTTTCGAATAAAAAAAGAATTATGAAAATCGGTCTACAATTGGCGGAGAAACCGGTGAACATTGGTACATGAAAAAGAATACATTCAGTCGAACATAAAAACTCCTCCTCTTTTTAAGTCGGTTAAAAAT
Organism: Noctua janthina; assembly: GCA_963576755.1. Classification (NCBI taxonomy): domain Eukaryota; kingdom Metazoa; phylum Arthropoda; class Insecta; order Lepidoptera; family Noctuidae; genus Noctua; species Noctua janthina. The sequence goes on along the minus strand of OY755050.1, from coordinate 11,023,392 downwards.
TGTCAAAGGAGTTTTGGTGAAACATTAGTGAACCGTTAACAATACATGCCATGGTAATAGGCTTACCCCCAATAAAATGGAACTTAACATACCTAAGTGTTGAAATGTGGGTGTACTGTAGACATCTCAGATTATTCAGGCGCAATGTTATTTTATGATGTTGTGTAAACAATGAATATCCAAGCGATTGCAGCCGTCGCGACAGATTTGCTGTCTATTATTAAAGAGTTCCATTGCAAATCTCCGAAGATCAGCATCAGATCTTCACCAAATTTAAATGGGACCACCGCGCAATAATGTTCTTCCAAACAAAAAAAGAATTATCAAAATCGGTTCACAATAATTGGCGAAGATATAATTGGAAAAAAATCAGTCGGCATGATAACCTCCTCTTTTTGGAAGTCGTTTAAAAATAGTTATGCACTCATGATAGAGACATTTTTTAAAATGAATTTTGTTTAACAAAACGGTATCATTATTTTTGTTGGGTCTGTTAGTCTTTGTTTAGTGTAACAGTGTACTGAATTCACTATGCTTCCTTACAAATACCGATACCTCAGACACATACATGTCTATCAAGGTCAGTAATTTAAGTTTTTTGAATATAGACCTGCAAGATTCCGGTGGACCGACACCGCAAATAGCTCTGACACTCATCTTTTTGTACAATAAATGCCATAAACATATTCTGTTGGATTGCCCCAAATTATAAGTCCGTATCTTAAAATTTACTCAACGTATCCACTATAAGCTAAGCGATCAGTTTTTTGTCGCATATTATACGAAGTTTTCTTAGTGCGTAGGTATAAAAAATGGTTTAGTTTACTGCATACGTTAAAAATGTGTTGTTTCCAGTTTCGAAATGTATCTACAGTTATACCTAAGAACTTTGTACTTTGTGTTTCTTAAATAATCTTGGTTTTTATGTAGGTATCACAGCCATTTTGCTCCGAGACTGTTACCACCACACAGATGAAATAGATATAGTTTTTTTATTACTTGTTGGAATGAATCATTTAATTATTATCTAGGTACTAACTAAGCACAAAATCGGTTTTCCAGAGTCGTACCGTATGAGCACATCGACAAACATAATTTTTTTACAATTAGCCAATGCGGAGTGACACACTATTCTAACGAGATGGTCTTCACAAAACTTCCAAGTTGGGAACAGGAGTATAACATATTTGTTAAACTTACAGATGTAAGAATGTTGAAATTGATTTTTATTACTGCCTTAGGCACATTAACTTTTTTCTAAGTTTATATGCTTACGTTTCCAGATCAAGTTCTTCAAGGAATATAGATATTGGAAAGCGTTCTATGTGTGGAGGAAATCTATATTGTTCAGAAAATATACGAAAATTCGTAACAGGTTGGCAAAGAACCTTTTCATTTTGACGCCAATCTTAGGCAAGGCTTTGCTAAGTATGCAAGCGATGTGCTGTGAAATGTACATGAAAACATTTGTTGATGTGAGCAGAGACATGGATACTGCATTTTTCTACTTCATTGAAGATCAGGTAACGGATACGAATAGAAATTTTCTGTTGATTCATTTAGTAGTCGATAGTAATAGGGTAGGTAACAAAAACACGAGTATTATTAACATTTTGACCGCCATAGGTGACAAGCAAGCGCGTGCCCTGTACGCCAAACGACATAAATATGTGACAAAATATTATGTGAAATTGTGGCTTGGCGTGGAGGTAACGCGCGTGCGTTTAAGGCTGTCAAAAGGTTAATGGGGCGGTTTTAGAAAAACTCCGTTTGGAGTAAAGTTCTAGGTACCTACCTAATTTTACTATAATTCTAACTACCTACCAAATTTGGACGTAGTTAAGCGAAAAGATCTAATATGTTGTATATTAGATCTTTTCGCTTAACTACGTCCAAATTTGACACATGACACAACAAAAATTACTTAAGTGCACCAAACTGATGCTAAATATCGATACTAAGCCACATGTACATATAGGTTGGTTCTAATGTTGGTAAAAAATATAACCTTTGATTTTTGCTTTGATATTGTTACTGTCTGGTAGCATCGGTATTTAGCGCCAGTTTGGTGCACGTAAATAATTTTTGACCATGATGTAGATTGGATCCTTTTCGTTTAATACGTCCAATTTATAAATAAATAGTAGGTAGTAGCCCTGTACAATGAACTACAATGATTGAAGATTCCTTTATTTCCGTTCCGGGAATAGGTTTCAAAGTAAAATACTATTTATGTTACAGATGAAACGTATAGAATACGTTAGAGACAGGCTGTTAGAGTATCGCACCGTTGTTATGGACGTACTCACCCAATCATGTCACTCGGCTCTGTACCAACAGGGGTTTGTGTATGACGACAGAAATATTCCACCCTTCCAAGTTATTAGAGGAAAACCTACAGGAGGCATGTCTTACACAGAGAAAGCGAACAAGAGAAAATATTGCGAAAGATTAGCTTGGTATTTTTTTATTCGAATTTCAAACTAATATAATACAAGATGTAAACGAACCCTTCACGAAGCCGGCAACCAAGCATTCTGTACATCAAACTAAGTAACTCTATGCAAAAATATTGCAGGGAAACGATTCTTTTTTGGGGTGAATAATGTCGTTTTACGGTAGGACTCAATGTAACGCACTCAAAACACTGTGCTCATGGAAGCATTGAATAGTACGGGGGTCGTGGAGGACTTTTACTAGCAGTTAACTGATATTATAAGGACTAAAATTGGTTATTTTTATTTTAGAATAAGAATTAGGGTTCCGTGCAAAAAAATTAAAACCCTTGAAATTAGTACATACAAAAGGAAAGTCATATTTTTTTATAATAACTTCACCCTAACGAAGGTCGCGGGCAGCAGCTAGTAGGTTCATACGGAGAAACAATTTTTTGATCTGGGTAGAAATCTGTTTTCAAAAGACAATCGGGCTAATTCAAATGCTTTGGCGGGCCACATTGTGACCCGTGGTCTTGGGGTTGAGCAGCCTTGATCTAGACCATACCTGGGAAACTTCTAGACTCGAACAAAAAATAATATCGCAATGGGTAGAACAAGTACCTTTCGGCTTCGTTAAGGGTATTTTTACTCCCAGTATGTATACACCGTGTCTTTTTAGTTGTCTTACAACGGCAGCCAGCTTCATGTATCCAATGAATACTAAACATTCATAAAAATAAAAATAGGTTATATGAGATTTTAATAATTTAAAAATAAAAATATTATTCATTATTATGACACATAACGTAGTTGATTGATTGATAATTTTATTCTAATTTTTTATTATTATTTTTCTTTGTACCTATTACGTAAGATAAAAAGAAAAAACCCGCCTATTTTATGCCGGGTACATTAAGTGGACGACTTTTGTAAGACGACTAAAAAGTCAGCGTTAAATAATTAAAATCTATAATTAAAATATATAATCTTTCCTGTTTTTAGTGTGTACATAAATTGTTAAATAAATAAATAATATATGCTTGCAGTTTTATAAAGTTAGCAGATTATATGACTAACTACATGTTGCACCGACTGACAAAAAGGTCAAATTATATGATGGCCAATTTGCTTCGAACTCATCTCGAGTTTACTCCCTCCGTTGAAGATCTGAATGGTAAGGACATGGAAACCGTGGTAGAAAAGCTGCCTCGTGTGACGGAAACTTGTAAGGTACTGAAATTTTGAATTTCTAACTGACAGACTCAGGAGCGCAGAACCTAACTAGATTGCAAGGGGCAAGTCAAAGATTAAAGAGAGCCCTTCTGCCAAGTTTTCAAGCTAGTTTCCAAGTTGTAGCTTTCAAAACCAACAAGTTCATGCACTTGATTTTGCTGACAAATCATTGTTTCCTATAACATGATTATCTTTTAGGCTGTAAACTTTTAGGCGCAAACAAATTCACTTCCGTTATGCACGCTGTAGTTGCTGTAAATTAACCAATCAATTATTTAATCTATCAGCATATCTTGCCACATATCAACAAAAGAAGTGGTCTTCATCAATGTTGTTTTAATGACAGTATTACAATTCATGTACCATGTTCAATGTAACTATTGTTAATATTTTACGTGACATCTCTAATTGCTGCGGTGATAACTGATCATTCTGTTTTCGTTTTGCAGTGGGCTTTATTCCAGGTCGATGCATACATAGTAGAGTCTGGTGAAATGATACTAAATCCCAGTGAGGCTGTAGTATCATCGCACATTGAAAAAATTGTAGCGTATTGGGAGGAGTACGTACGCAATTTTCACAACTTCCTACACGATGAATCGTTGCTAATATTTGTGCAGCCCACAATAATGGGAAAACCAGTTGATTGGTCCGCAGGACAGTCACCCAATTTATATTTCTTGATGAACCAGGATGTAAAAATGTTAGCAGATATTGCTTTCATACCCTATGCATTTCATTTTGCCTATGAAAGCGTGTGGAAATTCTTGGACCGTTTCCAATCGTTCAGGGATAGCTTTCGTGACTCTTGTGCAATGGATGTTGACGTAATTAAAAACGAAAGAGATGTATTAAAGTTCAGGCAACTATGTGACATGTTTGTTAATCAAATGCAATCGATAGAAGACATCGTGAGCTATCAACCCCTGGGCTTGTTGTTTTTGTGCCTACTCCCCTTCCAAGAGTTGTTTAGACCGCAGCCCAGAAAACTATTTGACATTGTGGCAAATATAACACCTGAGTAAGTAACTTTATTGTACACTAGCTTTTGCTCGCGGCTTCGGTCGCTTTAGGGTTGGAAATTATCCAATTGGGACGTTTTTAATATAGCCTTTGGCTCTCATAATGTAGCTTCTCATTGAAGAGTTATGTAGAATCGGATCAGTAGTCTCGAAGATATCCCCTGCATTCAAACTTATAATAATTATTTATTTATTTAGACACATTTTGAGGACAAAACAAAGATAGTAAAAAATATAATAAAGATATTGTGCAATAAAGTAGCGTTAGATCCCACACTACCCTGTGTCGTGGGATCTAGTTATTTCTGCGTTAATGACACATAATAAGTGCACTAGTGAGTAGTTCAGTAATCGTTTGGTTACTTAGTCTAAACAATATTTAAATTTACTTAATTAAAGGAAACATGCAAAATTACAATTATAAGGTTTGTGTAGAGTGTATTTGTATATACTTATGTTTGTGTTAAAGGGATGTGTTAGAGGGATGTCTTACTCCTGGGTCAGTATCTGCCAGGAATTTATAGTATGGGGGTAAGGAGAACTTCGGTCCGTGCATAGTTCTGACTTAATAGCCACTTAATAACTTTTATTTTACAAGTTCACAATGTATCTTGGAGCTATTTGGGCGAATTTAGTACGAGTAGTGGGTCAGTGGGAGCTTTCCATTCCTTCTGTCTGCACGACCTAGTAGATTTGGATTGGGTTTGGGGTGTTTGTCGGTGGAAGCGTAGTAAGACAGACAAAATGAAAGGCTGTCTTATCCTCAGAACATTACATTCTTGATACAGCCTATCAGTGGGATACCGATGGGCTCTTCCATCCGCATCTCTTTAAGAAGCCTCTTTGTACTCATTCAAGTTTTATCAAATGAGTATTTGCTGCTTCAACCCGTGCACTATACCAATAATTCAGAATAGATTGGCATAAACCGAAGTTCACACATCTGATGATATTGTGGTCGGCTATGCTCCTAAGTTTTTTACATAGTTAGTTAGTTACAGTTTTTTATAAGTTTGGCTCTAGCAGTGACAGCATCTATTTGTTTGATCCAGGATAACTGGTTGTCGATAAACGGCCGTTTTCTATAACGTATAACTGTTAGTTAATATGCCTGTCAGCAGTAACTGTCGGTGTTTGTATCGGTGTACCTACCTGTCTCTCGGAGGGTCGACAGGTTACCAAAGATAAGTTGATTGATAGAAAAAACAAAGAAAACTTTCTGAAACTTTTTGTTAATCACTGTCAGTAAGCTAAATGTCTAAAGGTTACTGTTGATTGCTACATTTCTATTTCGGGAGATAATCAAAGACCTCATTTTCGTTAACAGCGACCCCGAAAAACACGGAAAAACCAAAAAATTTTCTTCGGTGATTTACTAATTTATAATTACGTAACTTGAAAAATTGAATTTTAATTAGTGCAGATATTCGTAAGTTATTCAAGGTCAAACCTCACAAAAATCAGTTTTTCGATTATCTCGGTTTCTATAGCTTCAATTATGTTAGCTTGTTTTTTGAAAATTGTAGAGCATAAAATTTGCAACAAATTGTGTGTTGAAAAATTTTTCATACGCCCAACCGTGAGATAGAGGGCAGAGAGCCCACCACGCTTAGCCATAGTCGCTGTAATGCAAGGTCAAACGTGAATATCAGTAAATAATACCTAAAGTATAATGTAGTGTAATGTATGTGTGTAGTGTAATGTATTAACTACTAATAAATCATACAAATGACTTATTGTTAATGATATTTCAATGATTTAATAAATTTATACAAGTATAGTGACTATGGCTGAGCGTGGTGGGCTCTCTGCCCTCTATCTAAAAAACAGTAGGGTATATGAAAAATTTTTTCAACACACAATTTGTTGCAAGTTTTATGCTCTCCAATTTTTATAATGCAAGTTAACATCATTGGAGCTATAGAAACCGAGATAATCGTGAAAAACTGATTTTTGTAACGTTTGACCTTGAATAACTTACGACGCAGACACGAGATTTTATGAGACTTTTGAGACAAATTTTTGAACACCAAAATGAAGGTGTATACGAGTTTACAGCTTATTATCTCTCATTCCGAGGTGAAACCCTAATATGACTGGACTACTAGGCGTTTCGATATTTTAAATGTATTTTGTCTTACTTGCATTCAATGTAAGAAGGTTTTGCTGCAGCCATTTCATCACCTTAGCTAGGCCTTTCTGAGTAGCATTAACGACCCCAGCCCAATCATGGCTATGGAATAAGATAGACGTGTCATCCGTGAAAGTGAGAATCTTTGCATTCTCTATTCGAAGGTTGCAGAGATCATTGATGTAGGCCAAGAACAGAGTTGGTCCGAGCACGCTTCCCTGGGGAACGTCAAAATGGATATCAAAATACTTGCTAGTTTGTTCGCCTTTATATTTAATTCTTTGCTGTCAGGTAGGAGTGAAACCAGTTTTGTGCTAAACCCCGTATTCCCATTAACGCTAGCTTCTGCAGAAGTATCGGCTAAGACACAGTGTCGAATGCCTTAGTCATATCTATGAACACACAGAATCTACCTTTTCAATGATGTGGAAACTAAAAAACTTTACCTTTACCTTTTCTATTCTAATATCTAGAATATGTATCTATATTAATTGAATTACTCGGGACAGGAAAAAGAAATAGCCTTTGGATATTTTAGCTTTGATAGAGGGTTCGCTTATAATGGTAATGTAGGTCGAAAGGACAGGCGCCTGCATTATTATAATTTTATTAATTATTTGCATCATCTGCAGAATCGGTCACGCTTGCATTGAAGAAATTGTTGGAGGAATTGAAAACATCAGCGGCGATATAACAAAAGAACCTCAAACTGCTGCAGAACTGGTAGCATTTAACTTTTTGATGGATGGGCTCGAATCGCGAGTAGCTTATTTGGAAGAAAGGCTGGAATATCTTCGAGAGCTTTATGATTTGATGGGAGAATTCAACATACCAATTTCACCTGATGACATGACTGACTTTCTAGGTACGTACGTATTATAGTATATTACCTTGCTAGTGACTGTACACAGTGTTTTACTAAAACTCGATCAACATAATATTAGCAATGTGCAATTAGACAAAAAAATACTCAAAAAGTGGAACGAAGTTTTTAGTGCTCGGATTTTCATGGGACTTTTTTATAGAGTTTCTAGAGCAGTAGAGAAGAAAATTTAAAAAAAAAAATTCGCTGCTGGCAACTTTTTTTTTTGGAATTTTTTTTTTCGTTTATATATATATAGCTTTCAAATAAAGAAAACTGTGTCCAAATCGGTTCACTCGTTTAAGAGCTACGGTGCCAGAGACAGACACACACACACACATTGCGGTCAAACTTATATCACCCCTCTTTTAGCTTCGGGGGTTAAAGCAGGAAATTTTCAAAAACTACTTGTACTATGCATTACATCGACAACAATGAACAAAGAAACAGATCAAATTGGCATTTAAAGGATGCACGCAGGTTGCACGCTATTTCACCACAATTTGAATTCGTCGAATTTGAAGTTATCTATAAAAAAAAAATATTCCAAAGGAAATTAAAAAAAAAGTCGTGAGCAACGAAATCTTTTTTTTAACTTCTCCACTCCTCTAGAAACTCAATAAAAAAAGTTCGAGCTTGAAAGTCCGAGCACTGTAAACTTAGTTCCACCTTATTGTCTAAATGCACTCGACTATATTATATGCTGGGCGTGGTGTTATAGAAACTTCATCTTCGTAGTTCCCTCACTGCTGAGGATCGCGATCGTTTCATAGAAACACTAACATTTAAAGTTACAAATATACTAAAATTTGTCTTGTTCTAACACTTCTGATTAAGAAAAAAGGTTTGCAAAATTCCCCTTTTAAGCCATTATTAATTATAACCAGCCATTTTGTACGCTTTATGTTGTTACCTATGTTTCCTATGATTGGCCTCATTAGGTTTGAGTGTGGGTTTGGGAACTCTGCGAACGGATGTGGACGCAATACTTGAAACTCGCAGCAAGCTAGCGGGAATGTTCGCAAGCCAGATCGGCAAGGATATAATGCAACTCATGGTCGACGTCAACAAACTAAGGGATGAAGTTTTGGTAATTATATGATAGAATTTTAAACTACACTAGCAATTAAAAATTATAGTTTTCATTAACCACTTCTACGCCAACAGAGTGGAGAGTTTGGAACTCTGAAGCTTCTTTTCATTGTGGTCTTTTTTGCCAGGAATGTTACTTAGGATTGGTGCAGAATGTTTTTCTCTTTCATTCTATCAACCACCACTCTATCATTCACTGCCTTTTCATTCACGTCATGCCTCAATCAGTTCATCCATCTTTTTTCTATTTCTTCCTTTAAGATGAAGGGTTGAATGTTATGACCTGTCGTCATTTTATCCAACCTGAGTTGATCTAGTACTATACCTTTCCGTCGGTACACTTCACCATCCCCTTATTTATGTAACAATCCAAGATTCAATTTTGTAAAGGAATAAGTGAATCTGAACTTTTACATTACAGTCGAATGCTCTCGGTGAGGGAGCGCCTTTACTCATGTGACTGGGCATTATGGAAGTCAGAAACCGATCGTAATGGCATTTTGGCAAGGTCTAGATTCATCAGTGCATATTGTGTCACTTATTAATAATTAGAATTTTATGAATTTAACTTAGGTAATCTTTATTTACTTTAATCTTTTAATGTTTATCATACTTTAGCAACCGTGGCTGTACGATCAAAATTCTGATATGGAGAAAGTATTGGAGGCCTTGCAGGAGTTGCAGAATAAACTTATTGCATGTTCTGCAAGGGAAAAGCAAATACGAGAGTGGCAGAAGATATTTAAGGTAAATAAGTAAGAAGTTGAAACGAAAATTAATCTGAAAGGAAAATTATATCATAACATCATCACTATACAATACAGTGTTGCGTCAATATTTTGACGTCATTTTGTAGGTTGACTCAAATACTTCAGATTTAACATAAAAATATACGCAACATTGATAAATTGAATAAACTAAATAAACCAAATTAAACACATTATTAATTAAAAACTATTAAATAACCTAAAATAAACTAACAACAAACTACAAAAGGTCATCAAAAAACTGCTCCTCAACGCTGTCAGCTGGTAATGTGCCCAAGAGATTGGCGGCGATGCCAACGTTGTATGGCAACACTTAGCCTCTGGCCAAAGTAAAAGCCAGCCCTTGGTCACGGGAAGCGTCAACTAGGCGTTTCGAAATTTCCTTAAACAGGCTATGAGCACTCGGACCCCACGACCCCAGAGTTTCAACCCCAAACGGCTCGAAAATATAGTTACCACAAAAGTTTATATATTTACGCCGCTTGAGGTTCTCTGCAGCCGCAGCGGCAGCGCCAGCACAGCACAACGAGCTTAGAAGATGTGATGGCGCAAGAGTATCGACGCATGTTGCGTCCCACTCTAAAGGTCTACCCATCTTCCAAGGAAACAACGACATGCCGTCCGGTCTCTTGCCATCGTGCGTGCCAAGCCATGGGGTTCTAAAACAGCTGGAACGCCGACGGTGACAAGAGCTCGTCGGATGATGTCGTTCATGTTCGCGTGCCGTGCAAAACGGCCCGCACTTCGGCTGCATGACAGGCCGTGGTGACCGAGGTTGTTGACAGCTTTACCACAGTGACAGCGATGAGGAGAACAGCAGGCAGCACCAAGGCGTAAAGCAGCAGCGAGGCGGAAGGTCGTGTCGTCGAACAATGTGCCTATGCTCGACGACGGCAGTGCGTGAAGCCAAAGAGCGGACTCCCACTCACCCACAGCCAGTAGGCGTGCACGCTCAGCAGTAGTAGCAGACGTAAATTTATATATATCGATTCGCGTATCAAAATGAAAAAAAATTTAAACGAGATTACAAATCTATATATGTAATAAAATTGTAACAGATGTCTGTACATTGAAGATAAAGAAAAAAAAAAATTCGCGCCCTTCACGCAATAACTACTGCATGGATTAGAACGCAGTCTTCACCACTCTACTGCTACATGCTTAACTTAAAATATAGGTTACATTAGAAATACTTTTGGACCCGATAGGTGGCGCTGAGCGAAGCAAGGACTACTTGTTAACATACTGTATAACATAATTACAGCTAGGGTGTACCTCTAGTTACCCACATTTCGCCAGTTATGTTAAATACAAAAGTATTATATAAAGATTGAATTACTTTTTAGATACCACCGGCGCGATTCGAACAATTAGACGAAGCGATAAATGACGTCAGACTCAGACAGTTACTTTGGAAATCTTCCAAAGATTGGATGGACATGTTCCAGAGCTGGTAACCACTATCAAGAATTATGTAAGAGTATCTTATTATGTTTATAAACTATTTGCGCCTTAAGTTTGGTTTTTCAGGTTCGACGCTCCTTTCAACACGTTAGACGTCGATGAGATACAGGCAACAACTATTAACTTTGGCAAGATATTTAATCAAATTGACAAAGGTATTCCACCGAACAAAATCCTGCCTAAATGTAAGCAAACTATAGATGTCATCAAGGACAAGGTTAGTACGGTTTGATTAAGGGTAATTTACAAGTGTCATTTTATTGCCGAAAACATTTACTGCCTACCAGGTAACAAAATCAACGAATGTGGAACTATGAGATGTTAGCAGCAGCGTCCGGGAAATCTATTGTATCGTTCAACTGTATAATTTTAGCTACCTGTAATGACATATCTCCGAAACCCAGCATTGAAACCACGGCACTGGGTTAAAATTGAAGATATTCTGAAAACACGCTTTTCACCTGATATACCAATGACGCTTAAAACGTTTGAGGACCTGCACGCTTTCCAACATGCTGAGGAGCTGATGGAGGTGGCGGGACAAGCTAGCTCGGAGGCTGGGCTGGAAGCGTTGCTGAAGAAGGTAAAACATTTTTTTTTTTTCAGTTTGCCCTCATAGACCTCAGAATTACTGACAACAACGTACTATTAGTAGTTTTAGGTCGGTCAAATAAAATACTAATATTATAAAACACTTGCTTAGGTTGAAGAATTGTGGGCAGCTTTAGAGTTACCTGTGATATTGCATAAAGATGCCAAAGACGTGTATGTGTTGGGTGGACTGGAAGAAATTCAGGCGTGTGTCGATGAGGCTAACATTCATATCAGCACCATACTCAGCTCCAGGAACTGTGGACCAATCAAGGGAAGGGTGGAGGAATGGGCGCGGAACTTGGAGCTGTTCTCTAAAACTTTGGTAAAGAATTATGATACTGTTGTTATTTAAAAATCATTCGCTATATTTTTTGAATTACGAATGTCAGGTATAAGCAATTGTGTATTACCAGTTAATGAGTTTTTTGCTGAAGTATTTTCAAACATATTTTCCTGATTGCTTATCATTTCTAAGTTATTCAACATATTTCAATATCATTAAGAACCAGTCAACGTATTCATACAAAAAAAATACGTACAATTTTACAATATTGTTACCCATATTCTCGACCTCATTAAAAGATGCTAATTGGTTCCTCATTTCCTCATTTGGAAAGTGGAAAAGTCGGATTTATGTTTCTATGCATTATATCTAGTTATGGAAGTCCAAATGTCAAAGAAATGCAACCCTGATGAGGTTTTTGTTTATTTTTTTGGTTGCTATGATAGAAGACCGTGCTACGCGTAAGCGGTACGCAGTCGCAGAAGGTCCACATTAAACTCCACAGTATTTATAGAAAAATACATGCGCAAATAAATTTATTTTAAATATAGACGTTGTAATGTTCGCTTTGAAATAGGTGGGAATGGGAATGATAAGGGAAGATATGATTGTTAAAATGTAATTATTTATTACAGGAAGAGTGGACTACTTGCCAACAAACTTGGATTTATTTGGAAGTCATTTTCAGTGCACCTGATATTCAAAGGCAGTTGCCGAATGAAACGAGACTGTTCACTATTGTGGACAAGTCTTGGAAGGATATCATGCGCAAACTAGCTAAGGTAACGTGTCTATTGCTTATTTTTAACTATTCTAAGTTCAATTATCAATAATAATTTAACCCTAATTTTAAGGAAATTTTAAATATAATTTCTTAATGTAAACCATGGCGTCTAGTATCGCGGCCGCGATCAATTAGCGTGCCAAATTCTATTTATTTCTTTCTTTCTTATCTTCAAACAAATCTGTTTGTAAAATATTATAAACCGAGTAATGCAATATAATTAATATGCAGTAGCTGTTGCTACGCATTGCTACGAAAGTGCTACGAGACTGCTACGAGAATGCTGGGACGCCATAGGCGGCACATTTATGATCTTAGATAAATTTCACCTGATAAACACAAAGACTGTTACATATTTTAATCATTTATGTAATATTTTAACGCATATTGAATGTTTGGTCCGATGCTGGAAATTAGTTAAAAGCTTTAATCAGCGTTAATTTAACTATGCGTTAAATAAAATTCTATGTATGACATAGCACACCTCGTAACATCGAATTAATCATAATAATTATAGTTTATTTTAATTTAATTGGCCCTAATTAATACCCATATTTACAAACCGGAAAATACTGGCTGCATAAATATGCATTTGTAAAATTTATTTCGATATGGCCAAAGCTTCTATCAAATTTTATACTAAATTAAATTTTTGTCGAGAAATTGCCTAACTAAAGGGAAGTTTGGCAACTGACATTTTAGTTAAGTTAGTTTTTATTACATACCTTGCACTTGTAATTCCATTGTAACAGAACTTTCACTAGATATTTTAAAGTAATTCAAGTTAGTCTTGTATCGCATAATTAATAATAACAATTTAATTGAACAGATTGAAAACAATAACCAAACTGTGTCACCGTATACAGCCTGTTTAGGTATAGTAAGGAGTAGACAAGAAATAAACTTTATTTAATATATTTTTGCCTGCCATAAAAAAGACTAAGTGTGTTATGTTGTTCTGTACTTTATTTTTAAAGATCCTTTAACGGCCCGAACAAAAGCCGACCTTTTTGATTTGTCTTCTATGGATAAGGCAACAACAAAAAAAACTGACCGGTATTTTTTTATATTAATGAAAATGCTTTCTGCAGGTACCGTTGGCAATGCCAGCGGCGACTCAGCCTAACCTCTACGAAGAATTCGTGAAAAATAATGAGATGCTGGATCAAATCATGAAGTGTTTAGAGGCTTACCTAGAAACAAAACGAGTTGCATTCCCTAGATTCTTCTTTTTGTCCAATGATGAACTTTTGGAGATATTGGCCCAGGTAACACTGATTAATTGTCATGTTTTGATTATTAATGCAGTTGTTCTCAAGGCGTCATCTACACCTAAAGTTTTACGAATTGTGCAATTTTTTACCGTTTACTGTGTGTTTGTTAGAATTTAAGTTTGAGCGTCTTGACCAGACAGTACTTCTGTGAGTGTGCCCAAGAGGACACTTGCTCATTCCACCATCTCCCTTCTTCCATCGGGAGTCCAGACGCACTGCAGGTTATCACCCATACCTTGTCGATGTTCCACACATTCGCACGAATCGCTTTGCTGCATCGTTTATTATGCGCACAGCCAAGGAGTGGAATTCCCTACCTGCGTCGGTGTTCCTAAGTTAATATGACCCAAATTATTTAAGTCGCGAGTTAATTATATAATAGGCTTCTTTTTGGGTTAGCTCGTTCCATCGTCGACCTCATCTCTGTCCTCAGGACTAGATTGAGGTCAAGAGTACGCCCATTTATTAAAAAAAAACCTAAGCTAATTGTGAGTGCTTATTCAATCAAGCCGAAAATACAATAGAAATTTTGCGCAGGCTCATTTTGTAAAGGTCGGCTTACAGTTTTCTGAATCTAACATAGTAGACTGGACACAGCAGTTTTATAGTTTTATCTATGAATAATCAAAAAAGATAGTCGAAATGAACTACCCCTGTTTTATTGCCCTTAATGATCTAAGCAATGACTATTATTTTGTATTCAGACACGAAACCCACACGCTGTACAGCCACATTTGCGCAAATGTTTCGATGCCATTGCTAAATTAGAATTTGGCGTGAAATTTCCCGAATCGGAAATGGAAGTAACCGAGGAGGGTAATCTGGTGGAACGAGAGATGTCCTTCCAAACAAGGGATATGCTACAAGCGAAACTGGCTAAGACAGCGAAACCCGAGGACTTGACGACTGACATAATCGCGATGCTGTCTCCTGAAGGAGAGAGGATTAATTTAGGAAAGGTAACCATTAAAATAATTATACCTTGAAAATCTACTGTTTTAACTTATAAAAGAAACCGTCATGATCTTAGTTTTTTTACTTCCTTTTAACACCTCAAGGGACTCAACAAGAAAAGTCCTATGAAAATCCTTCATTCCATTTTTTTTGTCTAATTGTACTCGGTTATGTCTACAAATATTTGATTATGTTGCCGATTTACAGCGATATTGGCACAGCTTAGCAGCGCAATCTAAATTTGTGCGTATTTGGGAGCACCTTATCGTCATAAAAGGGAACCCAAACATAAAACCCTAAACTTCAAAAGTAGGGGGAAGCTACTATGGGTAGCTAAATTAACCGTTATCAAAGAAATTACCGCTTATATTATGTTTTGAACATGACAGGGTCTCAAAGCGCGCGGTAATGTTGAGGACTGGCTCGGCAAGGTAGAGGACGCCATGTTCGCGTCTGTTAAGAGATGCATGAAATATTCGATAAAGGATTTCCAGGCCATCCCACGTGTGGAATGGGTTCGGGGCCACCCTAATCAGGTAAATATACTTTTGAGTAATTTGTATTTAACTTTTTTATAATCATAATAAGCCCCTTTCCCCCTGTGAGAGTGAGAGGGAGTGAGTTATCCCCTAAGCTGGCACAGCGTAGGTTGGAGGATGTCAATTTCCTAAAGTGGTTTTTCTTCTCCGTTTGAAATGAATGAAAATGACAATGGCGTTTATTCGTGGTGACCTCCTAAGCATTACAAAAAGTGTTCCTTCTGCCAAACTGTAAAGCAGTTTAGTCGTAGGTACTTTTCCATCAATAACAAGAATAAACATTAACTATAACTAAACACAAAAATTTTACAATATCACAAAGGCGAAGGCAAATAGTAGTAAATTGAAACGCAACTACGCAATTCAAAATGCTATCAGCATTAGCTAATAACATCCTACACTGCGCAACGGCACTTCAATTCACACCGGCGAAGCCGCGAACATAAGCTAGTATTATGTCATAATCTATGAAACTCCATTTATGAAGCTTTGACAAAAAACGTTAAAAAGAAATTTCCCCATTTTATTTTTAAAAGAAATTTTTGTGGTACAGCTACTTTCTAAGTCGACTGGTATGTCATTATAATTGTTGGGACTAGGCATTTTCTACAATTTTGTCCATAATAATCCAAGTGGGTACTACAAAAACTTCTAATGAGTTTATTCCTTTGAGGTCTTATGTTTATCGTCTTGATTTAAAACTCATTCTTACTATAATTTTCTACAGTCAATAACAACACCACCTTACGATGAACCGGCAAAATCTTACATTCTATGAATAATTATTCGTAAACAATACTTTTACAACGTTTTTTTTTTGTATTTATTTACTAATAGTTTCATAAATCTGATTTGTAATAATTTTATTTTATCTAAATATGTTTTAAATGTATTACTATAGCATTCCAGCAGAGATGTTATGGCTATGATATTTCGGATACGGTTACGGATATGTAATTATTTCGGATTATTCATCAGTTTCGGATAGTTTCGGTTACGGATATTAGATTGAAGTAAAATATAAACACAAATAGTATGTAATAATTTGGTTACATTTATAGGTTTTATCTAGTCTAGGTTCATCATCATCTGCCTAGCCTTTTCCCAACTATGTTGGGGTCGGCTTCCAGTCTAACCGGATGCAGCTGAATACCAGTATTTTACATGGAGCGACTGCATATCTGACCTCCACAACCCAGTTAGTACTGGGTAATACGATACCCCTTGGTAAGACTGGTTGTCAGATTTTTTGGACCACTGACTACCTAACGACTGTCAAAAATCTACAAATGATACCCGGGACCAACGGCTTAACGTGCTTTCCGAGGCACGGAGGAAACTTGGTATGTAATGGGTAGTCACCCATCCACAGACCAACCTAGGCAAGCACGGCTCAACCTAAAGATCGATCCGAGCGGCTTTTATTATTTAGCCAAGAGCTCCTCCCCTTTATCTAGTCTAGGTTATCATTTGGTATTATAATCAGTCATACAGGTAAGTATGAAAGTTATGACCAGAAAAAACAAACAAACTTCAAGAATCACGTGGCGCGCGAGTGGTGAAACCAAAATCTGTCGAAACATGACGTTTTATTTAGACTCCGCCCTTATAAAACTATCCGAAACTTGAGAAACGAATGCGGTTACGGTTACGGATATATTTTTATTTCGGTTATCCGATAGCTTCGGTTACGATTACGGTGCTCCATAACATCCCTGCATTTTAGTCCATACGAAGGTAGCGAGTCCACCAGCGCATAGTAGACTGTAAACAAAGTATCCAGTACAAAACTAAGGAGGTGGAACATTACAAACACTAATCTGAGTTTGTCACAAAGGTGGGTTATCTGTGTTTTCCTCGAGAAACTGTTATCTAAACCCAAGTACCCGCCACCTCAATACATGCACACGCACAATTCGTCGCGTCGTCATCGTGCAGGCACTCATACCTATGCCCCACCACTTGCGGCGGACGTTCACAGTTTTTAAGATAAGGAGACCGTATACGCATACACTTAGTTTTACTAATATTTATTATGATCCCATTGTCATGAACCCATTTAATTATACTAGCGAAATCATCTTGGATATTCCTTTCAATTACATCTATTTGTTTATCTGCATACACTAAACAAGTTTCGAACCACCATGTCCGACGGGACCAAACACGAAACTGGTTGGCACACCGCATCAGAGGTGGGTGTTGAATTTTCAATAAACGGTTTTTTTTAACGACTTTTCATTCGTCAACGTGTTAACTGTTATTCATTAATGAAAAAACAGTTTGAAAATATTAACTGTCAATTAACATCAACGCACTCAATGCATTATTTCAATATTATTTTATTAATTTCTGAGAATTTAGTCTCCTTCGGAAATATTCGTTAAGTACGCCTGGATCTTTCGCCAGTCCTAACTGGCTGGGTAAAGCATGGAAAAAGTACGAAGGAAAGGTCATTCCAGTTCAAAAAAATAAAGTAATCTAAATTTTTATCAAATCAATAGTCTTTAATTTATTCTGCAACAAAATTTCATTGATTAAAAACGTTGACATATTAAATTGACGATTACCGCTAACGATGGAAGTTTTAAAACCTGTTATTTATTTAACAGCTTTTTTAACCCGTTGACCATTTATGATTAACAGTTAAATTACATTAACAAAAAAACCGTCAATGACCCATGCCTACAGGGCAAAGGCAGCCCTTCCCTCTTTCCACTTATCCCTATCCAGTGCTCGCCAATCTTTCTGAAAAGAGTCGAGTTCGTCCCGCCATCTCCTTCTGGGCCTGCCGCGTTGCCGTTTGCTGCTGTTTGGGACCCATTGTGTTATTACTTTAGCCCATAGCTCCTCCGGCATGCGGCAGATGTGGCCAGCCCAGTTCCATTTAAGTTTGTCAGCCGTGTGACTTTCATCGGCTATTTGTGTTTCGGAACGCAGTATCGAGTCAAATAATAAGAAAAAATAATGTGAATAATGTGTATAATAATTGTTTATTAAAAAAATACATATAGATGCAGTGCACAGCATATTACAATTACAATGAATGGCTGGAATAATTATAAAATGTGTATAATAGCTGACGTGTACTGAAAATTTATAATCAAAAATTTCCTGAACGTGATTACTTTTAACAAAGAAACTACCTACTGTTATCGTGCTAAAAATCGTGCAAAAAAATATAGTAAGAAAACGGTTTCTATTTTGACCCATTGCGATAAAATTCACACTCATTTTGAGTAGTACTCATTTTGAGATGTGCACATTTTGCAAAGTGCACATTCTGCGTCAAACCCTTTTGAGGGCTGTGTGGTGAAAAAAATACACAAACAGAAGTGCCTGCTTGGATTCGAACTTGTTCAGACCCACGACTTACGATAAGTAAGTTGAAGTCATTACCAGTGGGCCACCACTGCTCCCCGCTCCCCGCTCCTAACCTTGATAAACTTACCTACAAAAATTGATTAAAAATATTGCATCGATAACAGATCATTCTGGCAGTCTCTCAAATAATGTGGGCCAAAGGCGTGCACGAAATATTCGATTACGGACTCGCTCTTCGCATTGACACCGGCCTGATGGATTATGAGAAGAAGTGCATAGCTGATCTGAACGACTTGGCGGCACTCACTCGTGCCGATATCAGTCCATTGTTCAGGAAAGTTCTTTGCGCCCTTATCACTATAGATGTACACGCAAGAGATACTATCACACAAATGGTGGAAAAACATGTGCAGAAATCGTAAGTACTCACTAATTATTTAGGTATCTTTGAAGATTATTTATTGTATTACATCGGAACATTGCTCACAAATATCCAAACGACAAACATCTCAGTAGCCAATGAATAATGACTTATTGGTTTCCAAGATGTTTGTCGTACTTGGTCATAACAATTGTTCAAAAATGTTATTCAGAGAATCATTCCTATAGCGGAATATTTTTTTCGCGAAGACAAATATGAATCCGATCTATTATTTTAGAGGCTATCATCCTTTTATATGACTAGAAGTACATAAATGATTTAACTAAGAAATCAAATAAATCTTAGTCTTTCTTCAGGGAAAAATTTTAGGTTCGCTTAGGGTTTTACCTGAATCAGTAAAGTGATATTTAAAAACTGACTACAATACAATAAAATCTACTAGTACTATTTTGTGAACTGAATTATTCCATTGTAATGTAAGATAGAGCGTTCTATGCTCAGCATAAAACTAGTAGACCGAGTTCCAAATGCCGAAATACGGAGACGTACGAAGGTCCTCGATATTGGAAATCGCGCTATGAAACTCAAATGGAGTTGAGCAGGACACCTAGCAAGGCGCGGTGATGGCAGGTGGAGTAAAGTTGTGACCGAGTGGTATCCAAGGAATGGAAAGAGAAGTGTTGGTCGTCCGGCGGCCCGATGGGGAGACGACATTCTTGCCATTGCGGGAATATTTTGGATGAGGCTGGCACATGAGCGTGGAGGTTGGCACAAGCAAAGAGAGGCATATACCCAGCAGTAGGTGGAGTCTGGCTGTGGATGAGGATGATGACGAATGTAATATAAATTATTTTTATTGGATTATATCATATTTCTAGAACCGACTTCGAATGGGTGAAGATGATCCGTTACTACTGGGAAAATGACATCGACAACTGTGTGGCGAGAATGTCAATTTCTATGTATGTTTATGGTCATGAATATTTGGGTGCCGCAGGTACGTGCAGACTTACAATATCTTTCTAAAGTACATATTTTTTACTTGCAACGTGTGCCCATAAATATGACGCAGTATCACACCTGTTACTGCCGAAGGGTTAGGTTGAGGTGACCTATCGTACATCCACGTTTCGCCGTTTAAATCCCATCATCGGCGAGCATAAGGGGCGAGCCTATTGACGATATGAAGACTTCGGACTGCTAAAAATAACACTTAGCCCAACCTATGAAACGAACCCAGGATCTCACGCTCAGTAGGACCACTAGGCCAACGTGACAGTCATTATGTTTCCCGCAACACTAAACATGATGCTGGAACAATGTTGTTGGAACTTTAAATTTTCCTATGCTTTAGTGTCGAAAGTATCCTATTGAAAAATATTAATTAAAGGTGTACTCGTTATAACGCCACTGACTGATCGTTGCTACTTGTGCCTGATGGGAGCCTTGCAGTTGGATTTGGGAGGAGCGCCGGCGGGCCCAGCGGGTACTGGCAAAACGGAGACTACCAAGGACATGGCCAAGGCTGTGGCTATACAGTGCGTCGTGTTCAACTGCTCAGAAGGTAAATGCTGGAAGTATCAGCTGTGAGTAGTATGACATAACATCAGGTCTGTAATCACCGAAGTGTTAGGCAGAGGAGTACACTGTACTTCCGGTAACAGTATGTACACCCACATTTGGCCAGTTATGTTTCGGTCCCATGAGATAGGGGGCGAACCTATTACCATCAACCGGGCACAAATCCAGACTCCGTGACTGCTACTGAGATATTCCTTATGGAAAATCCCAATCCCAACCGACCGACATCATATGCAATACATTGTTGTGTGATTGTGAAACAGTCTATGAACTCATTCGTTCTGATATGGTTTCATTCAAGTAAAAAAAAAAATGGTTATATTCGGTGGAAAAATGTCAGAGATAATTATGATTCTGTCGAATCGATAACCACCTCTCTCTTTTTTGAAGAGGGTAGTAGGTAGAAGGCGGGTTAAAAGACGTACCGGCTACCGAAGTACCGACCTACCCTATCCCTTAATATATTGGAATAGATTAAAAATTATTTGACCACATTATTAGGGTTGGACTATAAGATGATGGGACGTTTCTTCTCGGGCCTCGCAACATCTGGAGCGTGGTGTTGCTTCGACGAGTTTAATCGAATCGATATTGAGGTGTTATCCGTAATAGCACAACAACTCATCACTATCAGAAATGCAAAGGTGGCAAGGCAGACCAGGTAAAGTAATTATTTTTATGTTCTTAAGTATTTACATTATACAGGCTGAATTTTTGAAGTGGGCGTTGATGGCCAAATCCGAAACTATGAAGAATAGCGAAAAATACTCAAAGGAGTCACGAGTTCGATTTTGATGAACCCTAATAGCAACACTATCGAATGGTGTAATAATACAGTGTGTGTTTTATTTTTTTCAAAATCAGCGGGTTTGATTTCTGCCTAGGAATATTGATTTTCCAAAAATCGAAGGATGCAGTTTTAGTTTTCATCAAAATCGAGCTCGAGACTCCTTTGAGTATTTTTCGCTATTCCTCATAGTTTCGGATTTGGTCTTCCACGCCCACTTCAAAAATCCACCCTGTATATTAAGGTTTTAGAATATCAACGTATTTTGTTACATAAAACAAGGCTTTATCGCGGCGTTGCTGCAGACCACGAGGTTAAGATACAGTCTGCATAAAATGATCCCATTGCTGGAACACACGCCTCCTTTCTGTGATTGGGATGTCATAGGGGTGCAAAATTCATAATCCCCCACGTGGGCCCAGAGTAGTGAATGTCATTTGTGGGGTATTGTGCCTAAGTATCACAGTGTGGTAAACGATTTTTATCTAATATCTGACCTGTTCAGTAGATTCACATCAGCATGTGTTTATTTGCTCATTGATACTTGTTCTCTTTTTTCAGGTTCATGTTTGAAGGTCGTGAGATCAAATTAGTGCGCAGTTGTGCTGCTTTTATTACTATGAATCCTGGCTACGCTGGCCGAACTGAGCTACCTGATAACTTGAAGGCTTTATTCCGTCCTATAGCCATGATGGTCCCGGATTACGGTAAGAGGCGAGCCAAATTATCTTCCTAGTCTTTTCTTGTAGCTAAACGATTAATTTTACTTTCTTTTTCTTTAAGCGTTGATTGCTGAAGTGATCCTGTACTCCGAAGGGTTCGAATCGTCAAAAGGTTTGGCTAAAAAGATGGTACAAATGTACAAGTTGTCTAGCGAACAGCTTTCCAAACAGGATCATTACGATTTCGGCATGCGAGCTGTCAAGAGTGTATTGGTAAGATTATTCTCATAAATTTCTTTTGCCGTTTTTTTGTTTGGATATAAAGGATACTAGCTATTTGTCTTTCTTTAAGTTATCTTTGGGTCCTGAACAGGATTAAAAAAAATATATTTTCGTCTAATAATTTTAATTACTCGATTAAGTTCGTCTTTAATTTTTTATCGAGTTGCTGAATTGGTTCTGTTTTAGCTTACCACCTTTTTAACATTCACAAAAGATTTCTGTAATTCTTGAATTTGCCCTCTCTATATTCATATTTAGGTGATGGCTGGTGCCCTAAAGCGCGCGAGTCCCAACCAGCACGAGGAGATGACTCTTCTGTGTGCTCTCAACGACAGCAACTTGCCAAAGTTCCTGGCTGCTGACGTGATACTATTCGCTGGCATATTGTCAGATCTGTTCCCAGGCGTGCAACTGCCTGTGAGGGACTATGGCGTCATGGATACGGTCATCAGTAAGTACAGATGAGTAACATTATGTTTAAAATTATACTGTCACTTACGGGATATCTTCCGTGATTGTTCATTATTTTGGACTCCCGATATTTCGGCGTTGTTGCAATCACGGAAGATATCCCGTAAGTGACAGTATAAGTTTAGTTGTAAACCGTGAAATCTTTAAACAGTGTTTAATATTATGTTTAGTGTTACAAGTAGGTAATTTCTTTTTCGTATTGAGTTAGGTAATGTAAATTTTGGGGTTATAGTCAAAAATAGATAAGCATGTGAAAATAAATGCTTACTAACTATAATCATAATCATTATCTTCTCGAGTCTTGACCTTACCCCATTTATTTGGGGCCGCAATATGAATACTTCTTTAAAAAAACTGACTAAATTTGTTATAGTTTGTGAATAGTTGGTATAACATAGGTACGTAACATGTCGGTATCAAATAAGGCATTTTACAGGAACAATAATTCTTGAAAGGAAACTTCAAGTCGAAGAATGTCAGATACGTAAAGTGATCCAGCTGCATGAGACCATGATAGTGCGCTGGGGCGTCATGCTGGTCGGTCCGACTGGGGGCGGCAAGACTGTCGTGTTAAATGTAAGACACGATTATTTATTAAGTACTAGCTGTTCCCGGCATGCGTTGCAATGCACCTTTTCCTACTACCTACCTAAGAACTTTCTCCTGACAGTATCAAACACAACAAAAAAAAAAGTTGCGAAATCGGTTCAGCTGCTCTCGAGATTTGCGCTTAGCAACAATTTCGGGGATTCATTTTTATATTATAGATTATCAACATAATGTCATGCCTAACCCTTTGGGAACATAAAGGCGTGATCTTCTATTCATAAGTGAGACAATCCACACTTTTTATTACAGGTGTTAGGAGATACTTACGAAAGACTTTTTGATATGGAAGTAGAAGGTCCACAATATCAACCAGTGCAAAAGTACATAATGAACCCAAAGAGTCTAAATATCGGAGAATTGTATGGAGAAGTTAATCTGGCAACACTTGAATGGCACGATGGAATTTTACCTCTCTGTTTACGAACTGCTGTGCAAGTAAGTGTAATCTCTTAAAAACACAGGTAAATATGAAAATATGACACAGAACATAGATTTCGCCGACAAAATAAATTATGATTAAAATGGGCGCCAAGTTACGAGAGCTACAAGCTACGAGGTTGAAAGAAATTAATTAGTTAATAACTGTTAAAGCTTCGAAACTAGCGTAACTAAAAATAATCTGTGAACATATGATATTACTACGGTCACAGAATACTTTAAAAAAAATATAATCTGATCAATGTTTATTCGAATTCGAGACTGGTGTTCGTTTGCAATTATTTATAACAATGAGTATTAATTCAGTGTGAGAGACCGGACCACCAGTGGCTGATCTGCGACGGGCCTGTGGACGCCGTGTGGATAGAGAACATGAACACCGTACTGGACGACAACAAGATGTTGTGCCTGTCCAACTCGGAGAGAATCAAGCTCACACCTTACGTGCACATGCTGTTTGAGGTATTTTCAAATTATGCTAGGTTTTTGTGAATTACGAATAACTTCTAGCTATTCCAGAGCTGGACACATTGTCTTGAACATAGTTTCTCAATTTTTTAAAAATAATTTATATAATTTCTTGGATCGCCGTACACGGTTTTGTTTAGTATTGACTTCCGTTAACCATTGGTTGATAGCAGCACAGCAAGGCAACAATGACATTTGGCGTTGGCTATTACACTATCGATAACCTTCAATTAAATCGAATAGTGAATGAAATTATTTTTGCAGCCCAGTACTTACATAATGTAAGTACATGGAAAATCCTTTGTTTCCAAGTAGGAATTTTGCCTGTTAATATTTAACCACGGGGTCCCTTCGCGCTTTGGCTTAGTGTGCTTTATTTTAAGCTTAGCTTGTTACCGATAGTCCAAAAGTCTGACAGTCAGTCGTCAGTCTTACCAAGGGATGTCGTGCTACCCAGTAACAAGATTGCTGGAGGTCAGATAGTCTGTCACTCCCTGTAAAATACTAGTATTTAGCTGAATAAACTGAGACTGGAAGCTGACTTCAACGTAGTTGAGAAAAGGCAGCAAGTGTTGAATACTTAGAAAGGCTATTGTTACAGGTGGCAGATTTAGCTCAAGCTTCACCAGCTACGGTGTCCCGATGCGGCATGGTGTATGTAGACCCGAACGAGATGGGCTACATGCCGTTGGTGCGCTCCTGGATAGACGACGCGGCAGAAAGAAATCTCTTCACTTTAGAAAATGCTGAATTCGTTCACGAACTGTTTAAATTGTTGGAAGTTGGTTTCACTCACGTAAATACCAAATGCAAGTTTGGCATCAAACAGGTAAATGTTAAAATGTTCGAACTAAGTAATACTTAATTCACGTGCTTTGTGGAAAAAAAAAGTTATAATCATAAATTCATAAACTTATCTTACAATGACACGTTTATGATAAAATAAATATTCATTCAACTACTACATGCCGTGTAACATAATCAAGATTTACAATAACTTCAGCGCCTATTTTCAAACATTCAATGATTACCATGGAGTGTATCAGAAAAGTAACGCTTGTTGCTGTATCGTGTGCGTCACAAAACGTAAAAGTTCCAAATTACACACCAGTAAATTGTGTGTTGTAAATATAAAGAGTATTTTAATTTTATTTATTTATTTATTATTCCTTAACACACACATTTGTTTTTACAGGTAA
The DNA here is from genome assembly GCA_963576755.1 of Noctua janthina. Lineage (NCBI taxonomy): Eukaryota > Metazoa > Arthropoda > Insecta > Lepidoptera > Noctuidae > Noctua > Noctua janthina. The sequence goes on along the minus strand of OY755050.1, from coordinate 10,997,752 downwards.
GACCCATGCTATCAAATTAGTCATTTTATCTACATAACTAAATTGTGTTCTTTTCGGACGAGCTGGACAAAATCAACGACCGGTGGTCCACATTGACCCTGGATAGGAAGAACTGGGAGTCATGGGGAGAGGCCTTTGTCCAGAAATGCGACCACGCAGGCTAACACTAACAGTAAATGTTGTTTTTTAATGTCACGTGTAGGTAGACATAAGCAAAGTGTCTGCGGTGTGCTACCTCCTAGGTGCGCTGCTTTCGGAGCCAGGCGACCGCTTCCCGGACAAGGCATTCATTAAGGTGTACATCGCTCACTGCTTCATATTTTGCTATGTGTGGTGTATCGGAGGCAACATCCTCGAGGAAGGACGGAAACCCTTCGAAGAATGCATCAAGAGACAGTTTGAAGTATTCGAGGAGGCTGAATAGTAAGTGTAAGCGTTATGTGAATGCATACCCACTCTTTTTTTAAATATTTCAAACATCTACAGGGTTACGGGTAACTCGACGTATTCCTTGCAGGACGTCATAACTGTTAAAATGCAACAAATTAACCCACCAAATGTTCTACCAAAATTCAGTAGTTTTTGAGTTCAGCTAGTTTTTAACAAAGGTCTGCTACGGCAACACTATGAAAATAACTTAAATTTCAGTACAGTCGCGCCGTATTTTTTTTTAAATTGACTTCAAGGGATTTAATCTGGAATCTTTCATAAAAAACTATAAATCTAACTAACTCAAAAACTACTGAATTTCGATACAACATTTGGTGGTTTAATTTGTTGCATGTTATCCCTAATATGACGTCCTGCAAGGTTACGTCAAGTTACCAGTAACCCTGATATACCCCTTATGAATGAAAGCCTGAACAAATCTCTAATTATAAAATACCTAAACTGTCTTCTTATCTAATTTTGGATGTTGAGATTGATTGACCGACATAGCATAAGCAGAGCATGATCAGCCCAAGTTTAATGTCCCCCCTGCAGGGACGCAGGCCTCCTCTTTATGTGAGGGATGGGCCGTATTCCATCACGCGGACCCAGTGCGTCTATTAATCATTTGAATAGATTAATTAATTGTTTTTTTTTCACTAGCATGCCGCAGGGCTTCATGTTCTATGATATGTACATGGACACGAAAATGCGTAGACTAAAAGTGTGGGCCGAAATAATCCCTCAATTCTTGTATGACTCTGCAAAACCGTTCTTCGAGACCCTTGTACCCACAATAGATACGGTTCGGTACGGATATTTGTTCGAAAAACTTCTGAGTTGTGGAAAACCCGTCATGTTTACAGGAAATACAGGTAATCATAATCATACTACTATAATGAATATTACTATTATGATAGCTGATAAAAGAAAGAGATGTGGCATTGTTCTTAACTTAGATGGTCATAGCTGTAATGCAATGATTACCTTTCTTGAATAAAATGTAGAACTCTTTCCGCGTCTTACAGCAAGGTTTTATGCAAGGAACTGCGGGCGCTGCTTGATCAACCACCCAGTTTTTCTGGCTGTTTTTTTTTCTATTGTCGAATAGCTCTACCTACTGAATCCAATTATAGCTATGCTAAATGCATCCTTCCAACCATCGGTCAAGTCTTTTAGAATGAGCATTGAGAAGAATTACGAACACCGGATTTTTATATACAAAGCTATTTTGTGTTAGGCTCCTATCCAGAACTTTTTAAATAAATTTTTGGCGCTTTCACATCACGCCACACCTACTCGGCTATCCAGTGTTTGTGCTGAACATGCTCACTAGTAAATCTTCTGGGTTGCCCTACCATACCTATTGTTCCAATTTACCATTTTTCAGGCGTCGGCAAAACGGTAATTGCAGTAGAAATGCTAAACAAAATGTCTCTTGGTGGTTATTATATACCGTTTATATTGAATTTTTCGGCGCAAACCAGCAGTCTCCGAACACAGGTAAATTATTTTTTTCTTTTAACAATAATGTGGACGGTATGGACTAAGAAGTAAATAATAATACCGGCCTTTTTCCTATTTCTTTTAAAAGGTTCTCATTCGAAGAAAAAAAAAAGAAAAATGTGCATTGATGACAATCCATGCTCATTTTTCTTAGCGCTTGCTAACTTCGTGTTGGCTATATTACAGTTAGCAGTCTGTAAAATAAGTGTAGGCTTTCTCTATTGTTTTAACCACTAGGTACCGTCATTTGACTAAAATAGAAAGCGAAAACGAAAATTTTAATTTAAATCAAACCGATACCATGAGCCATGTGGCCCAAACTCGAACCTGAGAAACAACAACATTCAGGTGTTTCATAACCTCCGAACTGTCTTGTAATCAATATTGCTAGAGCATTAATCTAATCGAAAGTCAGCCATTTCCATTTTCTCCTTATTTAGGCGGTGCTAGAGTTACGTTTAGAAAAGAGACCACGTAGGGCCATTGGGGCTCCTTTAGGAAAGAAAATGGTGATATTCATAGATGATGTGAATATGCCGCGCCTGGACATATATGGTGCACAGCCGACCATAGAGCTGTTAAGGTAATATTTCTCTTTTTATCCCCCGACGCTCATACTGCTTTCTTAGATTATCTGTTCTTAGAAAGTATCTACATCATATATTATAAGTTTAAAACTTTAGGCAATTGTGCCGCCGCCGCTGCCCACAAGGAATCGACTAGTTATTGAATAGTTTTCCGTATGAGGAACGTTCCAAAGCTTTGTAGCTCTCGTCAGTAAAAGAGATAATTAAATTATATTAGTAGCTGATTGCTGACTATTGACACTGCCGGCACCGGCAAGATTTCTGTCAAACAAACAACTCATTTTGAGTAGCTTCTCGCGCGCGGTGGGACTTATGCCTCACGCCATACATGTTTCGGTCTAACAGGCAATACCTTGATTACGGCGGTTTGTACGACCGTGACAAGTTGTACTGGAAAGATATCCTGGACGTGGTGCTGGCATGCTCGTGCGCACCTCCCGGCGGTGGTCGCAACCCACTCACCGGAAGATTCGTCAGACATTTTGCGATGTTCTATATTTCTGCACCTAATTCGTTAGCTATGAAGACTATATTTAAGGTTTGTCATAAATAAATATACATTCTAGGTTTAAGAAACGAAAGCTTTAATTCATATATATCGAAATATTAATAGTCATAAAAAAAGAAGTTTTTGTTGTTTCTCGTACAATTGTTCTACAGCACAACAAGTCGCCACTAAGATGCCACTGGCTCTGGCTCTTTTTGGCTTAAAGCCTACCATTTATTTTAAGACTTAGTGCTGACCGAGAGAAGCGCATCAAAAATGTTGTTCTCGCGCTCTTCTTGTTCTTGCCGGCTCATGATTTTGAACCATCACTCAGGCAATCTTGCTGGGCCATATGGAAGATTTTGTGAGTGAAGTCTCGATCCTCGCGGGTCCTATAGTGGATGCCGCCGTTGATGTGTATCAGAAGATCTGCGCCGAGTTACTGCCGACGCCAGCCAAGTCGCACTATGTGTTCAATCTCAGAGATTTGTCGAAGTGCATGCAAGGAGTCTTGCAAGCAGATGCCGCATATATGAGGGCTCCGGCAGGAATGCTCAGGTATTTATATATTGCACCTTCGGTAAGACAAAGCATTAAATGTTAAAATTTAAAAAAATCGGTTAAAATATGCCAAAGTGCTTTAAAAATGCCCTTTTATCTGGAGGAACAAACACTCCTATTTAATTCAGCTTAATGTCGCCAGAGGGCAACACTGCCTTTTTCACATTATTGTTTTTTTTTAATTTTGGCGGGACATCATCTCATTGGTCAGTTGCGGCGTCGTTTTCGCCCGAAGCAGTTGACAGTTGGCGTGTCAAAGCCATAAAAGTAAATATGCTTTTTTACGTATTTCAGATTATTTTATCATGAGTGCCTTCGAGTGTTCCACGATCGGCTGATCAACGTCGAAGATAAGAGTTACTTCTTGCACCTAATGACGACTATCTGTGAGAGGAACTTTCAAACTCCTATATTAAATATCCCTGAAGACACAATCATTTCACAACCACCTCTTCTGCTTTTTGGTGATTTTATAAACTCCGCTGTTCCGAAAGAAAACAGAAATTATGCTGAGATACCAGACTTAGCTAGGCTCATGGTAGTTGTGAAGGCAAGTGATTGTTTATAAATTACGAGTACAGTTACACATTATTATTTGTAACATTTTTCTGTTGATATTTGGTATGCCACAGGAATATTTTTAAAAAACGTAATTTAGGTAATTAAGATGGTATGTTAATGATCTTATATAAAACTAAAAATTTCCTTTGAATCTTTGTCGAGTAGGCACGTAAAGGGCTTTGAATTATTTGGCATCCAAACCCTGGGTTGCTGGGTTTGGGTTTTGGTTTAACTTCCGAACTTTTATTTTATTTTGAAAATAGCGGCCACCCATTAAACCCGTATTAAATAATAGCTGGCATGAATACAAACAAGTATTGTACGAGTCGTGTTTCCGAAATTTAAGCCATGAAAGTTACAATCTTCGCCACCAGCACAACTTTGATAGCCTTATTCGGAAATGTGACGCTTTAGAAGATTTTTAACCGACTTCCAAAAAGAGGAGGTTATCAAGTCGACTGGCTTTTTTTTTTGTGTGTATGTTCAGCGATATCTTTGCCAATTGTGAACCGATTTTGATGGTTATTTTTTTGTTTGGAAGAATATTATTACGCGGTGGTCCTATTTATATTTGGTGAAGATTTGATGCTGATCTTCGGAGATTTGCAATGGAACTCTTCAATAATAGACAGCAAATCTGTCGCGATGGCTGCAATCGCTTGGATGTTCATTGTTTACACAACATCATAACATAACATCACGCCTGAATGCTCTGAGATGTGTATATACATTTCAACAGTTAGGTATGTTAAGTTCCATTTCATTGGGGATAAGCCTATAACCATGACATGTATTGTTAACGGTTAACTAATGTTTCACCAACACTCCTTTGACAATTTTTAAACGACTTAAAAAAAAGGAGGAGTTATGTTCGACTGTATGTATTTTTTTTCATGTACCTATGTTCACCGATTTCTCCGCCAATTGTAGACCGATTTTCATAATTCTTTTTTTATTCGAAAGCCTATACTCCTGAGGTAGTCCCAGTAGACAAAAAAAGTAAATCAAACAAACAAAAGTCACCGACTTCTGAAGCTAAATCAAGTTATTTTTCACTTTCTGTGTTTTTGAAGTCGGTTTTATTTTTTTCAAAAAGATGTTTTATGTTCCATACAAAATTTTGTAATGATACCGACCATTGATTAAGATTGGCTATTTTGAAAATAAAATAAAATGGCGGACGTTAAGCAGGCCAGGCTTCACTCAAACATCTTCCAACTTTTTAACAGAATAGTAGTTGTATGTGTAAGTTTATAATATAGGATTTTTGTTGGCCTAAAGACTTAATTTGGTGATGCACATTATTATTTTATTTTATTTTAATTTGCTTTGTAAATGACACAGGAATACTTGGACGAGTACAATTCTACAGCGCGCGCGGAGATGCATCTCGTGCTTTTCCAAGATGCTGTAGAGCACATAGTGCGGATTGCGCGGGTGCTGCGCGCCGAGCGCGGCCACTGCCTCATGGTGGGCCCGGGTGGCTCCGGCCGCAGGAGCGTCGCGACCTTGGCCGGGCACATCAACGAATGCAAGTACGTACTTTCGCCATCATCCGGATACATTGTTCTCCTACCCTTAGTTTGCTTTCGCAATGGACAGCCGCGCAAACGTCTGTTGGTTTCAAAAAACAGGGACCTTTCTTCTACTATAACTAACTTAATGGTATATTCAAAATACTTAAAGAATTGGTCAGGGGTTTGGTTCTTATAAACCGAATTAATAAAAGCTGTCAATTCGATTATAGACAATTAAACATGAAAACATCCGCCGAGGTCTCTAGTTGAAAACAGAGAGGAACAAATTTACGCGCAGTTTTATTAGCTTTTTAATAAAATTAACGAGTCAAAATGTTAGCGATACCCCTTTTACACGTTAAGTGCGAAACCAGGTCCAAAAGATCTGGTCTATATCTCGCTTTAAGTGCGGCTAAGAAAAGCATAGACTTCTCTGTCGTGCGACGGGCATAACTTCAATTTGTTTCGGTGTAGGAAAGAGATGAATGTATATATATCTAAAATGTGTTATTAAAAAAGAGTCCAGTGGTGTATCTACATTAGTACCAGATTTTTTACACCTGGTACCGCATGAAGGAAATAAAATTTCATCACAGTGCGAAACCAGGTCGAAGGCTCCTGGTATCCCGCGCACCTTGTACTGCATCCCGGGCTAGCTTCGCGCGGCCAGTGTTGAATCGCATTCGAAAGTAAAGCATGTGTCGATATGGCGTCAAGACCGACGAAAAGGTGCCGTAAAAAAAATAATTTAAACTTCGATGTTCGTAAAGACAGTGAGTACAATATCAAATAGAATTATAGATTGATTTATCAAAGACAGGTGAGTGATCAATACTTTTTATTTTTTTTACCGAATTACGTTTCCTGCAGCTAACTAGGTTTCCGTTCTCTGTGTTAGAACAAATAAGTAAAAAAAAGCAATATTGTTCATTATTTTATATTTTCAGAACCCGCACCAAAACCAGATAAACATTATTTAGTAAAAGGTGTAAAGAAGACAAATTGTATCGGATGTTATGGAAAACTCCGAACCTATTTAACAAGTCGCCAAGCTGACAGAAAAGTAAAAAAAAATGTTACTGAATGTGTGAAATCTAAAAGACACTTCTGTTTGGACTGCTTCAATGAAAAACATTAATGAATGTAGTTTTTCCGTTTCTCTCACGTTTTCTCTTACATTAAAACCTAATGAACCAATCAATATTTTTATTTCTCATCACTAAAATATGCACAAAACTTCCCTTATTCATTGCGGCACAGGGTGCATAAGACCTTGTATTTTATTATAGCTATAATTATTAAATAAAAGAAGCTGTTGACGTACGCCTTCAGGTTCATGCCAATAAATTCATTATTGTTAATATTCAAAGCCAAAAGATAAAATATATTTTTACATGAAGCCAAAAAAAGGATTTAAGTTTTTTAAATGTTACAGGGTTTAATATGCCCTGTACCGCAACAATGATAGTTTTATGACCAGGTGTACAACGTCTTGTACTACAGGAATGGAAAGAATAGAAAAATCACTGCCGCAGGGAACGTGTTAAAGTGACTATGTTTTTACCCATTCTGCTTAAAAAATTAAAACCATGGCTAAACTAGTCTGGATATCATTTCTGCACAAAATTACGGAACGACCCTAAGATGGGTTTCAGGTATTTGCACTCAGCTATTAATGGATGCTGTTTGTTTATTGATATTATGCTTATTCCATGCAGTATTTCTTTCTTGCAATAATAACTTGTATTTTTATCATCCGTTAAAGGCTAGGTAGGATGATGAAAAATGTCTGCACTTCACCTGCTTAGCCTTTTCGCAACTTTCTGTTGTCGGCTTCCAGTCTGACCGGTTGCAACTATATGCCAAAATTTTCTCATGCAACGACTGCCTCAGCCCAACCAAGCTAGCTACTGGGTAAAATGACCATCCTCCTACCCGTATCTCTATTTGGGGTTGTCACAGCATAATTATTGTCTTCATTTTCCATTAGCCGTCTTTCATTTTCAATTAGCCGTCTTTCTAGCCATTTAGTCTTTCACAAAATACCTAAATCTTCTTTTAATTATTAGATATTTCCTTGTTCTTATTTTCCTATGGCAATAGGCCTATTACATGGGAATCAAATATTATTTTCGAAATGTGGGTGTAATTATTAACATTAGGTAGGTACACCAACGCCTAGGCCGAGCCCTTCAGAGTGGTGTTATATACTTAATAGAATATGTTTGTCTACATTATGCCTATTTTCGAACACAGGTGCATGGGAATGGAAATCAAAAGGAACTACGACACGCCAGAATTCCACGATGATCTTCGCTTGATGTACATGCGGGCTGGAGTCAATTATCAAGACACCGTGTTCCTCTTCACTGATACACAGATCACAAAAGAGGAGTTCCTAGAAGACATCAATAATATGCTCAACTCTGGTAATTGAATTACTTGTAGACTTCCTAGTAACACTGTAATTAATGTTGCTTGTATTAAGTTGTGTGTATCTGTGGCACAGCATAGGCTATCGTTGTGACCACAGATATATATAGACCTAGATAAAGCAAGAGCACCTACTTCGCGTGCCCAACTTAAGCTAAAGAAACTTAACGTAGCTACTGTCGCGCTCAGTCTGAATTGGTCGCCACGCTAGTCGGACGTCTCTCAAAATATTAAAACTGCAAATTTGTAATACATTCCGGCTTTTACTTGGAGAGGTTGATGCGACGTTCAGTGTTAACAAGTGATGAATACCGAAACAAGTGATACTATCGCATATCGCTTCAGATTCGTAATACAGGCGTATTTGTCATTTTTCTGTCAATTTTAGCGATTAGTGCTGTTCACCGTATCCAACACAAATCGATTCTCGAGAATCGATTTCGGACACAGAGGAATGCTTTTGTATTATATCCTTATTATGTACACAATTTTAATAAATAATCTTAACGTTTCACAGTTTCGGGTAGCTTGAAGTGCTGGCGTCTGTACAAAGGTGAACTTTATTAATAAATGAGTTCTCTCCCATCAAACCATTGAGTGATAGAGAGAGATAAAAATAGGGTAGATTTCCATTTGGTTTGTCAACGCTAGAACTAAAATTGATTATATAAGGTGTTTCAATCGAATATTTACGTGTTGAGAACTTGAGACAGGTGTCGCACACGGCGGCGTCTTTAAATCGATTTTTTTCAATCACTAAATAGTGCTTGTAACGTCATAGTAGGTAGTCAAAAAATGGCACGCTTGACTTTCATACAGATCGGGATACTTGCGTTATCTAGGTCTATCTACATATATCTGTAGTTGTGACGCAGAGTGTACGCATAATCAGCCTATACCTAATGTTCCTGTTGCGACACAGGTCTCGTTTTAAACCGACTTTCTTCAAAAAGGAGGAGGTTCTCTTTTCGGTTTATTTTTTTTATTTGTTACCTCATAATTCCGTCACTTCTAAACCGATTTGAAAAATACTTCTTTTATATGAAAGGATATACTTCCCGATTGGTCCACTAGAATCAAAATCGGTTCAGTAATTTGGTTTTTTCCTTACGTTAATAGCCACATCACGCGACGTCGCGTGAAGTTGCCTTACAATTTGCTATGTACGAGCCATAAAATAGCGGCTGCAGCGTATTGGGTTCAGGTATTTGTCTAGGCCACTAGGGAAGACATACAAAGATTTTTTTATTTGGGCCATCTATGTAAGTTCAGCATTTTGGCTTGGCAATGAAAAAAATGAAAATTGGAATGATGTTGTTTTTCTTCTTGGGCTATGTTGATATCATATCATCAACATAACCCAAGAAGAAAAACAACATCATCTTAATAACTTCTAGTTACAGTGTAAAAAAATATTCATGGCAAGAATTTGTGTGGTAAACTAAAACTAAAAAGGGTAGCTTAAAATAACTTTACTTTCGGAAGTCGATAACATTTTTCGTTTCATTGAGTTTTATGTCACCGACTTCCGAAGAAAGTAAATTTATTTGAGACTTTTTTGTGTTTTTTGGGAGACAGTTTTTTTTCGCAGTAAGTTGTTTGTAAGAGGGGATCATTCTAATTAGGAAATGCAAACCGGTTTCGCCGAAAACCGAAAAACAGGTTATTCGGCATAATTGTAATTACTAAAAAACCCGGGTTTTTTTTTCATGTTTCCGTTTTTTCGAGTTTTCTATTAATTTCAAATGGCAACATTACTACACCACTTGTCAGTCAAAACAATGCATTTGATGTCAGCGATTTTGTTTCGCCAAACCATACTAACGGTTGTAAGTGAAAAGACGTTGTTGACGGTTTGTTTTAGCGTAGTGTTTGGTAATTTTTAATTGTTTTCAATAGTTGAGTGAATGAGTTATGTGAATGAGTTATGTGAATTTGTCGTGCAGTTCAGTTACTTTTATGAGTATTTGACCTTTATAGTATGATTTCGGGTTAGGTATAAATTGCTATTTTAAAATTTGTGTGCCACATCACACTTACATTAAAAATAGAAAATTTGTTTGTTAGCATGTTTGTCGAATATTTTTAATTTAATAATTAAACAGGTCAACTTATTATTTTTACTTAAGATTACTATGGATGACTTCGTAGAAAACATCAGCAAAACTGAAGATAAAAACAGCGTCAGTTTTATAAATCGAAAGAAAGAAAAATATCGTTTAGACAAACAATTTAAAAAAAAAACTTATTTTAAACCGGTTTTCCCGAAACCCGAGATGTTTTTTACAGAACCCGAAATAAAACCGGTTTTTGACTAAGGCCGGTTTTGAATTCCCTAATTCTAATGCATCACTGTGGTGGCCATTAATAATAAACGTTAACCTCTCACTTAGGTGAGGTACCGAACCTGTTCGAAGGTGACAGCTACGAGGCAATGCAGACCGGCTGTCGCGCCGAAGCTGCAAAGGTCGGCATCAACCCTGCTGACCGAGACGGCGTTTACTACTTCTTCATCAACAGGGTCCGGGGGAAGCTCCACCTTTGTATATGCATGAGTCCTGTAGGAGAGGCCTTCAGGTAAAATCAGACCTTCTTCGCCATTTCCTCAATGCTGAGAAACGTAATCACATACGACGCTTCTCAAGTTGAGAGATCTCTTGAAGCCTATTAAAGTTGCGTGATTTTGACAAAAGTCGTAACAGTATTAAAAACTATCTAATATCAATCAGGATAATATTTGCTCTGTGCTAAAGTGACCAGAATTTGTAACAAAACCTACTTTATCGAAGCCTTGAACCCTACACTTTCTCTCAATTCGAGCTTCTTGGCACGTTGCCAACACTTTCAGTTGGGCGCCAGTCAACAGACTTCAGGACACAGAAAGCGAAAGTGAAACATTATTTGGCAATTAGGTACTAAAAATTTAAATGTATTGTAAATTATTTAGATAGGTACTGTAAATAAATGACGGCCGGTAGAAGTGCAGTCCAGCTTCGATGGATCAATAAATTGTTGATTGAGGCCAGCGGTAAGGTAAGAGCGTGCGGCGGCGCGGGGTTCACGGCTGCGCTGTGCAACGCTTTCCCTGCGCTGCACCCTACCCCTAGCTGCCCTGCACCCTACCCCTACCCTCCCTGCAGCCTCCAATGCAGGCTGGTGTTTCGTTATAAATGCTATGACGCAAATCGAGACCCAGATATAAAGGTCACGATTCCAAATTGCGTATAGGATTTTTTTAAGTTATCGACTTATGTGCATTCAATCAATTTTAGTTTCCTTGTATGAATAATAATATTTTAGCCTTTCGTCTAACAACCTTCCATAAGACAACCAACGATGAAGATTCCATTATCTTGATACGTAAATCGGTGATACAACTTTCTAAATTACATTCAATTTGGCGGTTCTGCCACCAAGAAGTCGATTGGTCGATATTCATACAAAGATAACATGAAACATTTTATTTTTCACAAGATTCTTTAACCCGACTTTTATGTTTCCCAGACGTCGATGCCGAATGTTCCCATCTCTGGTAAACTGTTGCACCATTGACTGGTTTACAAAATGGCCGCCGGAGGCTTTGCTGTCCGTAGCCAAACAATGTCTACAGCCGCTCGAGGACAAAACTATTATCGACCAAATATCAACAATTTGTGTCACCATGCATCAGGTAACACCAGTTTAAAGAATCATCATAATTCTCTTGCCTGATGATGATTATTTAATATACAATGCATACTAGTCGGTGCAATCATAATCTTCTTTCACACCTCCATTCATCATGAGTTTGGTCTTAAACAACTCCAACACCAGTTTAATGGATAAAGGATTGCACTTGAACAATAATTCCTCAAAAAACCTATGCTACTAACAACGGTCAAAAGATTGATTGCAGCTGTTGTATTAATTACTATACAATCTCCATGACCTTATGTCATAAAAACAGCGCCTTTTTAAGGGCATAAAAAGATGACGCTTCTGTATTTATCAATAGATACCTACTTACTGGTATTTTAGTTACCTTATTGAATTCATTGACAGATGAAAGTAATAATGAATCTGAACAACTTTTTGCTTTAAGATCCAGTCGAAACAATTACCTTAATCGAAAAAAAGATTTGTTACGAAAACGCAATTTGTATCTAGGCCACTGGTTTCGCTCCGTTGTGATGTTCAGTTGTAAAAATTGGTCATATTTATGAATACTTCAACCCCTGGAACGATGCTAACAAGTTCAAAGTCAGACAGTCATGCTATCTGCATTATACTTTCGCTCTTTACGAATAACCACTTTAAGAGCTTTGTATGAAAAACCCTTTTTCATAGAGTTTCTTACAAAAAATTACAATGTGTGTGTAACTGTAACGTATAAAAATAAAAACCTATGTCTTTATTGTACTTGCACATAGGATGTGGACATAATGACGGACCGATTATACCACGAGATGAGGCGTTACTTCTACACAACGCCGAGCAGTTATTTAGATTTGCTGAAACTGTATATGATGCTGCTAGACAAAAAACAGCAGCAAATTATTCGCGCTAGGGACAGAATATCTTGTGGATTGCAAGTAAGTAATATTGTCAATAGACAACTCCATGAACTCACAAAATCTGGAAAACTGCTATATTTTAATCAGGTATTTTTATAGAATGAAAAACAAGTCATTCTTCTTTTTCTTTTAATTCTATTTTATATTAATAGAAGAATAAGTGGCTAGAGTCATATAGTAACAATGATGGTTTCTAGCCTGATAATCTGATAAGCCAATGAAATCGTATTTGGCGACTTACGTAAACAGTTCACTCGCTGTTTCAATAACTCCGTAAAAGAGAGCATAGCGTAATAGCTGGAACTTGATGTTGGATATACTACTCTGTCAAGAAAGTACGTTCAAGAAAGTAAGTAGAAAACGATCAATAATACACAAAATGTTAGATATTCATCTAACGTTTTTTTATCGCCTTCAAAGTATGCTCCTTCAGAAACGATAAACTTACGCCAACGAATAATCCAATCATTAAAACATATTTTGTAACGCCTTTTCCAGAACTGAGTTCAGTTCTCGCTGCGAATTCTGCTTTGTCTTCTACCGAATGAAAACGTGAATAAGGTGGTTGCTCGATGGTATTTGTTGACATTTTGGTGAAAATATCGTTCACTATGATGGCCTTTTGCGAAGGCGCATTGTCGTGGTTCAAATCCAAGAATTTTCTTTCCACAAATCTGGCCTTTTACGTCGAATTTGTTCTCTTAAACGCCGGACAACGCTCAAATAATATTCTTTATTTACTGTTTGACCTTCCGGCAAGAATCCCGAGTGCACAACACCTCGATAGTCAAAGAAAACGGTCAACATGACTTTGACTTTGATCGACTTTGGCGTGGTTTTTTCGGTTTTCGTTCAGTTGAAAGGCGTCACTCCGAAGCTTGTTGACTAGTTTGCATGTCAAACTCGTAAACCCACGTCTTGTCACCAGTGACAATGCGTTTCATGATTGTTCGGCCGGAATTGACTCGTTCTATGCGATTGAGTTTTTGGAGAAAATTCAGGTCTTTTGGGAGTAGCCGAGCGGCAACATGTTTCATACCCAAGTGATTATTTAAAATGGTTCGGATCGAATCGTGAGGCAAAGAAAGTTCAGCAGCTATCTCTCTCTAACTTTAATGAGAATTTTCAGTCACTATTTCCTTCACTTTTGCGATGTTAACTTCAGTTGAAGACGTTGATGGCCTACCAGAGCGAGCCAAATCTTTCATCACATCTCGACCGCTTGTGAACAGTGGTACCACTCATAAGCACGTGTTCTTGGTAAAGTCGATTCACCGTAAGCCTTCTGCAACATTTTCAGGAATGAAATTCTTTCCGAACACGAAATTCCATTGGCGATGCAAAATTTAAGACAAACGCTTTGTTCGATGTTTTTGTCCATTATGAAATTCGCAATACACACTAGATATGATTTAACTAAAACAGCACTGTATTTAACCTAAATAACAGATACAATTCAAACTTCTCGTCAAAATGGAATACAGTTGTGCCAATAAAACAAAAAAAAAAACAAAAAATTCAATTTGGAACCATAAACAAATCATCCATTCCCGATACTGTTTAGACTGAATTTACAATCCCTTAAAAAATATCGTAAGTTCAATTAAAATTTATCATACTTGAATGCCGTCTCGCGGTGGTTCATCGCTACACAAAATATCAGGCAGTGGAGGAGGTAAGCACACCTTGTTACCTGATATATGCCTGATATACGACCGATTTTTCAAAATATCCAATTATTGTTCATACCTTAGTAAAGTACTTCCATAGAAATAGTTTCAGCTTCTATAAAATGACGTAGGTCTGGATCCTTAGCATTCTTGGAATTTTCGTTCTGTACAGAAATGAGCCAAAACGCCATTTTTGCGAATGAAGTAAAGGGTACATCATGAGCTTTCGTATGACACAATATGTATGTATTATTACTGTTAAATGGTTTTTAGTTTGGTCATAAATTCTCATGGTTCTTTAAATATGATTGTAGAGTTAGTCACATCGTAGGTACCTACTAGGTGCACCTACTTCACAGTTTATAATCCATTGTACCGTGAAATAGCGACATTTTGGTATGACTTGGAAAAAGAAACATAATCTTATAATGAGTATTCCTTAACTTACTATTAGAATGGGGGCCTAAGTAGATATTACATATATGTATACAGGCTACAGGAGAATAATGAATATTATTATAACATTCCGTAGTAAAGTTATTAATTAATATCCTTAATGATCTACGTACGCAGAAACTATACGAAACATACGAAGTCGTAGGAGTGATGGAACAGCAAGTTCGTGAAATGGAGCCAATCCTCGCGAAGAAAGCAGAAGAAGGTATGGCTCTGGTTAACCGGCTGAAAGTGGAACAGAAAGCCGCTGACCAAGTGAAAGCCGCGGTCATGAAAGACGAAGCTGCAGCCAAGGTATATACTTCATTTAACTTCGAGTTTCGTAGCTCGCAGCGTCCTGCAAAAAGATCAAATAGATATAGGTAACAAGACGATAATGTATTCTGTCCATGGTGTCAATATTCTAGATAAAAGCAGAAGAGGTAAGACAAATAGCAGACGAAGCGAAAGCAGACTTACAACTTGCGATGCCCGCTATGGAGAGCGCACAGGCAGCCCTGAAGGCGCTCAACAAAGCGGATATCAATGAACTGAAGGCCTTTCAGAAGCCTCCCGTGCTCGTGCGATTCGTCATGGAGCCTGTCTGCATACTGCTGGGTGCAAAGTTAGTATCCGAACCTAAAATAAGACAATGAACAAAAATGAAAGTTTAATCGGTAGTATTTAATTTATTCCAACCCTGCTCGTAACAATATTTTTACTCATATTAATTACATTTTGGCATAACAAGCATATAGTGTGACCTGTGTGCATCCACTAAACGCCACAATATAAATTCATCGAATTTCAAGTAATACATAAACTTAAAAAAAAAGGAAATTCAACAAAATGTCGCGAGCAGTGAAATATTGTCTAACGTTATTTTCCACACCCTAGGAACTCATTAAGAAAGGTCCCATGAAAATCCGACCACTATAAAGTTCTTCCACCTTTTGAGTATTTTTTGGCTAATTGCAGTAGGCTATATGGTACCTACATCTATCAAAAATCGGCAAACAAGAGACCGTTTCTAGATTAGTAGTAGAGTTGGATCCGTAATCTTCTTTTATTACTCTACTTCTCCTAACACTTAAGTCGTGTTTTAGGCCCGACTGGGACTCCACAAAGAAACTGCTAGCAGATGTAAACTTCATCGGCAAGCTTGCAGATTATGACAAAGATCACATTCCGGACACCACTCTGAAGAAGCTAAAAGTATACCTCACTCATAAGGACTTTAACCCTGACACTGTCGTTAAAGTCTCTAAGGTAACAATATCACTTCCGTACACCTAGAAGTGTTAACAAAAACATATTATACTACTCAAAACAAAATAAGGGCCACTTGTTATTTTTACATTACAGTGTAATTTAAAGAAAATTTAGTCATTGCTAAGTAGGTAAATATTGATGTTATGAACTCTTCGATATCTAACCTCTTTGGATGTTATGCTTGAAATCAAACGCTGGCCACAATTTAAAAAAAAAAAAGAATTAAAATTTTCATGTCGTTAGTTTTGTTTCGATTTTTCTTTAAGTTTTGTTTAAATTAGCGGCTTGGTATTCTGAAAATTACCAAAATTATGTTCAGTTATCTTGAGTTAATGGGCCACAAACACGAGACATAAAGGACACAATTACTGCAACCAGAGCCGTTACAATACAAATCCGTGTGGCATGGTGCTTTTCGCCGACCAGTGCAATGTAATTTTTTTAAATGACGATCAGCGCATTAGGGTGAGGAGGGGACGCGGAGAGCGATTTTCGGAAGCCAGCGGCATGCATGAAGTTGACCGTTTCGGTGGTCCCAACGCAATTTGGGGTGCGATTAGGTTCACGGCAAAACTGATCTCGCTATTTTAAATGAGGGTTCCGTAACTGCTCAGCGTTAATTGAGGAAGTGATCAGGCCTCATGCGATCCCATTTGCACGGCAAATGGGTCCTAGGTTTGTCTTGATGCAGGACAATGCCAATGCACACACAGCTCAAGCGACCCAGTCTGTACCGAAAGACTCTTACTTTCAAGTTTTACCGTGGCCAGCAAACAGTTGGGACTTGAATCCAATCGAGCACATGTGGTACCAATTGAAACGAATGGTTAGAGTGAGCAAGAGGTCTGCAACCAGCAACAACTGATTAACACTTTGAAAATTGCTTGGGAAGAGATTGATTGAAATGAAGACGACCAGATGAGGTATTTGATCGATAGCATGCATTCCAGGCCGCAGGAATGCATAGCTAAAACAGGAGGTGCATTATTAAAAACAAGAAAATGAAATAAAAAGTGAAGACTTTTTTAATTTTGTTTTTGACGTTGTCGTTTTTTGTCTTTCGTTGTTTGTGTTTTTTATCATAAATTGTCATTTTTTTTATTTTAAGTTAAATTTTCATATTTTTTGAAAATTCATTTAAACAGTTACTAGCCTAAACGGTAAACAATAACATTGTTTTATCAACACAGATAAATAAAATTGAAGTGTATTTTGTGACTTCAAATTAACGGCTTTTTACTGAATGCATTTGAAAGAATTTACGGTAACTCTAAAAAAAATTGTTTATCTGCTGTCTGTGTGTTTGTTCCGGCTGATCTGATGTACGAGGAAATAAATAATCTTTCTCCTGGACCGATTTCGACCGGACTTTTATTGGCAGATAGCTGATGTTTTATAAGGAGTAACGAAGCCTTCGTTACTCACTACTTTTATTTAATAAAAAAGGATTAGGGTTCCGTGCAAAAAAAATTAAAACCCTTAAAATTGTTAACAAAACCCGATTCAAATAGGGAAGTAATATTTCTATAATAATTTCACGCGGACGAAGGTTGCGGGGCACAGCTAGAGTTTACTAACTAAAACCTAAACAGTTAATTCATTAAATAATTTTTATTGTACATCTTAAATACCTAGTGGTTCTTATTTCGTTTTGACTAAAATATATCGTTAGTCTCTAACGTTTCTAGTGCTCGGACACAGGTCTCCTCTCTGGAAGAGTGAATTGGTTGGCATATAACTTCGATTTTTTCTAGGACTTGCCAGTTTTCCCACGATGTTTTCCTTTGCCATTTCCTGAGCTGCTGTGACGAAATAATTTCCTCAAAGCACTTAACTGGTTTTAAAACTACACCTAAGACCTGGAATCTTTTAAACGGGGCACAATCCAGGAGTTGTAGTTAAAAAAAATCACAATGGGAAATATCCTGTAACACTGCATGTGTGTGTAGTGAGAAAAGAGTTTTAATCTTTATAAATGCTGTCGTTCTTCTACTATTAGGTAAATGGATTATGCTTAATCATATTTGAAGTTTGAATAAGACAATATTTTTATAAAATAACTACTGTCTTTACATATTCTTAGTTATCTAAGGTAATGTTTGTATGCTATGTATAGTGATTGTACTGTAGAGTATAATCGTATTCTGTTTTCCCAGGTATGCCGATCCATGGTGCTATGGGTGCAGGCCATCGACATGTATGCCAAAGTGTTCAAGGTCGTGGAGCCTAAGATAATCGCGTAAGTTTGATAAACTTCCCTTTTTCCGTAGTAGGTGTTTGACATAAAGAAAATTATTTATTATAACTAGAAGACGGGAGTTTATCCGTGATCATGGTGCTTGCAACAGCGCCGAAATATCGGGAACTCAAAGAAAACAATAAACATGGTAAATATCCCGTCTTCTAGTTATAATAATTTTAGTGACCATGAACGTTTAAAAAGAAAATTAATAAAAATAAGAGAGAGCTAAGCGTAATAACGTTACAATAATGGGTGGGTGGTTTAACGAAGCCGAAAAGCACTTGTTCTCCCCGTCATTGCGATATTTTTTTTGTTGTAGACCATACCTGGGGACCTTCTATGTAGTTACGGAGATATTGGGGGGTCAAAGTTCCAACTTTTTCACAATGTTTTTTTAAATGCAAGTGTTTAATGTTATGACTTTATTTTAAATACCCCCACGACCCCCGTAATATTCAAAACATCCATTAACACAATGTTTTGAGTGCATTACATTGACTCCTACCATGACACGAATTTTTATCCCAAAATAAAAACTCATTTCCCAGAATATTTTTTGCGTAGAAATACTTAGTTTTTTGTACAGAATGTTTGATTGACGTCTTCGTGAAGGGTCCGTTTACACGCTTTATAGAGTGTATAAAATACTCATTAACTTATGATACATAGGGACCTTTTATTATAAGTGTGAAACTACATACATTTAGATTCACAAAAAACAACGTTAACGTTACGTAATGTTAATACAAAATCACAATAATTTTACGTTTCACGATAAATAATATACACTTCTACAACGGTACGATACATACCTTTTATTATAAGCGTAAAACAAATTTAAAATTGCGACTATATAAGGATTTTATTAAAATTTATTTCATCCTTTAACTAACTTTAAAAAAAGGAGAAGGTTCTCATTTCGGTTATATTTTTTTATGTTTGTTACCTCATAACTACGTCATTTATGAACCCATTTGAAAAAATATGTTTTATGTGAAAAGATATACTTTCCGGTTGGTCCAATAGATTTTCATTTCATCAAAATCGGTTCAGTAATTTGTTTTTTTTTCCCCTTTAATACGTATTTTTTCTTCTTGTGCTATGTTGATGACATTATGATCCCATAATAAGTTCTAGTTACAATGGAAAAATTAATTTATGACAAGAATTTGTGTGGTACACGACCACTAAAAAGGGTAAAATAAAAAACATTTTGCAAAAAAAAAACCGACATTCAAAAAAATACTAAAAAAGTCTAAAATAACTTTACTTTCGGAAGTCGGTGTAAAAAGACAATGAGACAAACAAAGTCACCGACTTCCGAAAGTAAAGCTTTTTTAAACTTTTCGTGTTTTTCTAGAAGTCGGTTTTTGCAGAAAGTTTTGTTTTTAAGGGTGAATCGTTTTGTCTATAGGTTTCTTCGGTAATTAACATATAAAATGTGTTGTTACATAGGCATAGAGACGCAGCGGCTATACTGAAGAACGTCATGGCGGTGCTCAGGGCCAAACAGAAAGAGGTAGAGGCCATCGAGGCCCAGCTGGCTAAGATGTTCGAAGAACTCAGAGTACGTTGTAATTTATATTTTATAATACGACTGACATTGCGCTATGCAGTTTCCTATGTATAAATAGTAGCAACCGATCAGGGCGGGGCTCGGAACTGGCCTAGGGTCATGATCGATTTTACTATCTGTCTTTGTCAATCATGCTTGATTATTTATGCGCAAACGATATGCAATAACATGGCAACATCCCGACGTTGCACACTAACAGATGAATAGCGCTACCATCCCAAAATGACGGACGGCTAGTAATCGATAGATGCTTCTCTGTTAACACAAACCTTTATGGTACTCAGTTGACTCCCGAATAATTTATTACTGGTGGGTATTTGCTTTGATATTTAGTTTTGCTGTTGGTATCTACGTCCAGAACTTTTCGCAATGGTAAACATGATGTCTTTTTTTGTTCATTATAATAATTTTATTTTAGTAAGTAATATACATATTTACAATGTGGTAATCTGTGTGTGGTAATCTTCGGAAGTAGGTACTTGTTTCACGGATGTGACGTTACATTATCCCCGAGTGTCCCCGAGTGTCATAAACTATATTTAAAACGTTCCCGATTAATAACGGATTTCCGACCCTAACTGGTTCGAAGCCGATGGCAAAAGCTAGTCCCTAATAAGTTTAGCCTGTTCGTATTTAAGTCGGTCAATCAAAATTTACATGTGATTGATGGCAAACCGGATGCAGGTATCTTTCTGTGACTATTAAAAAGAAAAATACTAGCTAGCACCTAGTTTGCCGGTTTTTAATAGCCTGCAACGACTATCGGTATTTAGTAGCTAAACTTTCGTTGAGATCGTAAGCGCGATTGCTGAGCGTGGGTTCCTGGGTTCGATTCCTGGGTTTTTTCATTAGGAATTACTCAGTAGCAGCCCGGAGCTTAAAAGTTGTGATACCTCTGTGTTTCAGAAAGCACGATATGCCGTTCGTAACTTTGTATCATTGTTCCTTACCACTGATGTTATATGATATTTAAATTAAAATATGTATACTAATACCTGCTAGGTTGTAGAGGAAGAGCGCATCAAGTTACAGGCTGATGTAGATCTGGCTGCGGCCCGCCTGTCCCGTGCCGGGAGGCTCACGCAAGCGCTGGCCGATGAGCAGACACGCTGGGAAGATACCGTCAAGGTAACCGCATTGCTGGTTTATTACTATAACGCCGAATTTCGAAAACGGGACACTTTGAATTGATAATGAGGATATAATCACATCATCCTATCATGTCATCGACTTTGGGCCCTATCATTATCGGCTTACCCGCACTTGCGCTTTTATGCTCTAGATTGTTTTATTTTCTGTTATCGTTCTCAATGTCCAACCCGCAGGCCGCGTCCGCGTCATTGGTTTGTACGACGGGGGACGTCATCATAGCTTCCGGATGCATCGCGTACTTCGGAGCCTTCCCCAGTAACTACAGGCGCGAGCTGGTCCTCAAATGGATAGACCAATGCAAGGCGCTGGCGATACCGGCTTCCACTACTTTCAAGTGAGTATGCATTTGTCTTCTTGGCTTACGATGGCGTTCTAAATTGAGGTGTCCCAAAACTTGGCTACCAGTTTGGCGCCTTCAGTAGCGTCCATCAGTCCCAGTAATAAACAAACTACAGGGCACGCACTGACAACTAGGACACAATACGGGCGGAACTGTTCATCGACGCGAAAAGGTTACCACGTATTCAGTACAAGTACAGAAATTATACAATTGTAACCATACAGAAATTATTGAACGGTTATTAAAATATAAAACTGCTGTTTTCTACAAAAGTGCAATACCTACACGGTCAAAATGTATGGAACAGCAAATTTTTTTTAAATAACCGATGGAAAAATGTCAGGGGGGGGGGGTTCTCAGAATGATGTACTGAATACGTAGTAACCGTTTTCGCGTCGGTGTCCTTCCACTCCGTATAAAGTGCCGCATCGTTTTCCTTATAATATTCCTAATAAGAAACCTTGTTAAATAAGTACCTGCACCCTGTCCCTGTCACGTTTTTTGTGGTATGTAGGTTTCGAGAGAATCTGGTACACAGTTTGATTTAAACTTATGGTTGTTTTTGGAAATCGTAATTTCTTAGTACACACAATGAACTTTTAAAGTGGGCGTGGATGGCCGAATCCAAAACTATGAGGAATAGCGAAAAATACTCAAAGGAGTCTCGAGCCCGATTTTGATGCTAAAACTATGTCATTGGATATTTGATAAAAAATATTCCTACCCAGAAATCGAACCCGAAAAAAAAAACCACATTAAATATGTGAAATATGAAACAACAGCGAAATATGTTTTGAAATAGGCGTCATGTCATGTTATTATTTGTCAAAGAATTTTTCTGATCTGAGTGCAGTTCTCTAAATTAGCCATTGGTCGAAATTCCTCAAAAACCTTCAAAATTGTCATAATTTTTATGTTAAGTTCGGTAACGTCAGATCGGTTACTAATAACTATTAACGCAAACTCTTTCACGGAATGCATTGAATTTTCATTCGGCCCAAGTACTTGGGTCTCGTGATTTACTTTGTTTCTAACATAGGTATCGCTGATAGAAAGAGAGGTACTCTTTCTACGTACGCGGGATATCTAACTAGGTATTAGACAGCTACATAGCTCAGCAACTCTGCCCGGGACCTGCGCCCTCAACACCCACCGCACTTAGGTCACGCACACAGCTAATTGTTGCTATGCAACGCTCTCATTGCAGGTGCGATGTGTGCACTCCTTGATGCCCTATTCGTGTCTGTAGTGGTGAGATCAGTCGGGGCCGCAGGGGCCGTTAACTAAATTGAATGTCTATATTATTAATGTGTTGCTTTACAAATATCGCTATCTGTATAAAATATTCAGAGGGCTACGGCATCAAAACTCCTACTTTTTTTACTTGTTCTTAAGTAATCACATGTCCAATCGAAGCGAGCCGCGTGATCAGTAATTCAGGAGTCTCCTAACTCAGACACCTATCTCCATTTAAGATTAGGCATTATATGAACTAGTTCCTTTAATACTGTACATTCTTAATGTTGAGATTAACAAAATCATATGATTACCTATCGCATAAATTCATTTGCCACACCTACTGACGTCTGACTTTAATCAGCGCGACTAAAACGACACATTAAACGGTGTATGTCGCTAGTTTATACTAATCCCTTTAGAGCCTAAAAATTCGCCTGAACCAACAATTAATTCTCAGTCGGGAAATGTAAAACTTCGCAAAATTAAAAACTTCTACTTTAGCATAACCAGATGTGTAAATCACTCGTGAAATTCACGAACAATCGATTTTTTTATAAAATGGTGTAGGTATTAGTACTAAGATTTATAAGATTAGGTAAGCACCTAATAAGTTAAATAAACATTAAAGAGATGTGCATGACTTTATTTACATTAGCTACTCCCGTTTAACGAATAATGAAGAATGTAATTCGAAGCTAACCTTGCCCGGCCACAAATCTTAACTCTGCGAACTTACTTAGGTTCTGAAAAAATCCTAAGTACTTGGCTTTTTTTGAAGCTTGTTTCTTTGTGTTGTTTCAAAACCCTAACAGATTGTTTAGCCGCAAACCAAATATAAGTTTATACATATTATCCCAATTTTAAACGCATTTTTTTGTCATCAGTTTGATCGAAGTGATGGCGGACACTTTCACGGTTCGAACATGGAACTCGCAAGGGCTACCTCGGGATTCTGTATCTACAGAAAATGGCATCCTGGTGACGCGGGCTGGACGGTGGCCTCTCACTATCGATCCGCAGGAACAGGTTATACACGCATTGCCCTATTATAATAACCTATATAAACTGCATAACTGCGAGAGAGAGCGAATGGTATGCACTTCCCGCTCTGACACGCTTCCGAAGCCCATATAACAATATTACGTCATAGATCGACTCGGATTTGTGCGTGCGTGTGAGGGTGGGTGGCTACGCTGTCATACCCGGCCCGGGCCCAGCCGTTTGCTAATTGCTATCTCTATCTAGGATGGTACATATGAACACGCTGCAACGAAGGAAGACAATTTTGTTTTTATGATTTTCTTAGTTTTATTAGTATGAAATAAATGTTTTTTTGGGGTTCCTTCCAAAAGGATTAGGCCCAAATAGCCATAGACAGAGCAAAATGGAAAGCGGGAAGGGGGAGGCATTTGCCCTGCAGTCGGATAGGCTCATAATTAATACTATCCTGACAATTTACGAAATCAATACAATGGGATACTTTCAGAAAAAAACTGAAACCAATCTGAACTCTACATTGGCCCGTAATGTATATAAAACAGAAAACATACGTTTCATTTGCTGTTTAACTAGTTAGAGGTACCCAGCTATACGGGGTGGAAGGAACACCGACGTGAAAACGGTTACCACATATTTGTATTCAGACCACATATAAATTTTCTATCGATTATAAAAAAACAACTGTTTCCAACAAAAGTGCAATACATCTACACGGTCAAAATGAACTAATGATGAAAAATGATGAAATGAAAAATTGCTCAGAATGATGTAAGTACAGGGGCTGCAGTCTCTCGTAGATTTTCAACCTTAAAGTTTTGAAATAAAGTTGAAAATCTATTAAAGAAATTTGACATCGTTATGACTTAACGACCGATTTTTGTCGCTATCTATGTCGAGACTGCAGCCCCTGAATAAGTAGTAAGCTTTCGGTGTTCCTTCCACCCCGTATTGTTGAAGTAAGTAACGGGTGTATTTTTTAGAGGTGGAGGATGTGGTGGAACTTTAATTTGATACAAAATACAGAAAAATGTTTTTAATCTGGTGTCAAAGTTTTTATGCCGCCCATGGGGCTCTGACTTGGCTTTGGCGTTGTCGAGAAATATCTCTCAGAAACGGTGGTTTCCTCACGATGTTTTTCTTCACCGAAGCAAGTGATAATTATATTACTGATGATTATATACATCATTACGTACTAAATACATTTTCCTGTGTTTTATTACAATTTAAAGTTCTCCGCATCTAAAAAAATACCCTATACTCAGTTTTATACACGCAGGCTAACAGATGGATACGAAATATGGAGAAAGAAAGCGGTCTGAAGATAACTAAACTGATCGATGCAGGCTACCTGCGGATGCTTGAGAACTGCATCCGACTTGGTTGGCCAATGTTAATCGAGGACCTCGGAGAGACGCTCGACGCTACATTAGCGCCTGTGCTTCTAAAGCAAACTTTTCTACAGGTAATCACGAAAACATAACAACGGGAAATAGTGAAGTATATTTAGTATTTTGTAGAACACGCTTGCTTTTTATTACTGCAACGCATATGATCATGTCGCAACAACTTCGTACTTATTTAAATTAAAGCGAATCACTAAAAGTCATTAAAAAATATTAAGGCCCCAGTTCGGTCACATTGACATCTCGTCGAAATATTCGCGAGGGTTACAATGTTTTTTTAATTAAAGTTATTAATGAATTGCAATTATTTTTAGTGCATCATAATATTGGCTATATGCTTAACAACTACGTATTTTTTCAAAGTTCACAAAACTCGCTTTTGTTGCGTAAATCTGGCGTTGAAAAGGTCTCTCGCGCCCAACGCGAGTCCATGGTCTGTTTCCGCACTCCGTCCGAGGTAACAGAGGCTAAATCGTAAAATCTATCGAGCTAATAAATTCCTTTATATCCTTGTCCTCAAAATTGGCTCGTTACTTTTTGTAAAAAATGTTTTATTTACTTAATCCGATTACGATAATATCGTCAAATTTCATTTCAAATTTTATATTTCATATTCGGTTTTTGCACTCAAAAAATACGTAGTTTCTGCCAATAGATTAGTGTTATTATTCGATTTTATCGAAGGGCCATTGTTAAATGATAACATATAATAAAAAAAATCATTAAAAGTACCGTACAAAGAAAATTATTAGTGTACCAAAACACCGGGTGTTCTTGGGGGAGGCCTATGTCCAGCAGTGGACGTCTTTCGCTGAAATGATGATGATGATGATGACCAAAACACCCATAAAATTATAGTTTATATACAGAAACGTTTGCCATATTTCTTTAGGGACCGCCGAGCGGTCGAGGTAGAAGGACGTCAGGATATCGTCAATTGTTTTCCGGAATATCGTCAATTGTTTTCTGGACTTTTCACTCGCACAATCATGCTGTTACGCTCATGTTATGTCATGCAGGCTGCTCTACTTAATTATTTTAACCGACTGTAAAGAAAAGAAGGGTTAAGTTTTTATCTCTGATGTTTAAAAATTTTACACATGCGCGGAAGACACTAGCGCGAACCGTTACTTGCGGGAAATAAGATTCCTTTCGATGAATCGAAATCAAAATCTAAGAAGCAAAAGCAATCAAGCGAATTTTTCGTTATGGGTGTTACATGCATGGTAATCGAGGGCGCTCTATATAAATATGGAGTCAAAATCAAAGATGCGGCTGATACGACGATATATTTATGATACGGGAATTTTCGAATTTTTCATCATGGGTGTTATGACCGTGGTAATCGAGGGCACTCCAATCGAATTTGGGGTCAAAATGTAAATAAAAGATGGCGCCGATGGATATTTTCGGTTTTATCGTCATGGGTGTCATTTTTATGGTTTTCGTGGTTGCTGATAACGAAAATAAGGTCAAAATGAAAATACAAGTTGCGTTACAAGTTTTCTTGACGAAAAAATCAATTTCATGTCCACGGTAAAAAAATGTACTCATTGAAGTAGTGGATTTCTTGCCCATCTACCTCAACTCTACTTTTTTTACTTGCCCTGCAAATTTCATAATGCTGAAGCTTTTGGTTTCAGCAGTGCTAATTAGTGATCATGAATGTCACTATTTTATAGCGTTAATTTCAATATACCAAAACACCCATGACGAAAAATTCTTGTTACTTCCCAACACGGTCATGTCTTCCATTTTGACGTCATTTTCGTTATCACCAACCCCGTAATTCTCTAAAATGACACCCATGATAGAAAATTCGGAAATTTTCACACAAGCGTCCAGTCGCGCAAGTGTTTGTCGCGCAAGTGTTTGTTGCGCAAGTATCAGTCGTACAAATGACTATTCGCGGATAGGTTCGTTCGCGCAAATTTTCTAATTCTTGAAAAACAGTAACTCCTTATTCGTTATTGTAACAATTTTGCAGTGCCAAGGCGTCATGTTCCATTATGCGAAAGACAAAAATAATGTTCGAAAACGAATTTCAAAATACCTATTCAAAAAACTTTTTTGATGGTTCGTAGAAACAATAATAAATATAAGCGTCAAATTAATAACCTCCTTTTTTTTAAGTCGGTTAATATGTAGGTAGAGCAGCTTTGGCATCATCTCAAATAATTTAACTACGTCTAGGTGTCAAAGGGGAGGTTCCCCGCACACACGATGTGTTTTTGTTTTTGGTGTGAATTTCTGATTTTTGCACAACAAGACTATCGCCTTAATCAACAATAACTCAACAGGCTGGCAGGCTGCTCATCCACTTGGGAGACAGCGATATAGAGTATGACACGAACTTTCGCCTGTACCTCACCACGAAGCTGGCGAACCCTCACTATTTGCCGGAGATATGCATCCAAGTGACCCTGGTCAACTTCACCGTGACACTATCTGGCCTTGAGGATCAGTTACTGGCGTTAGTTGCACTTTTTATTATTAAAGTATAAGACTTCCTTATTTTCAGAACCGTCCGATAAGCCTCTGCACCTCCATTCTTGGTTCACTTTTATGGGTCAGCTACATTAAATAGTAGCTAAACAACACGATACCATATGACCGATCAATACTTACTACTACAAATGGTTAGGCTATAGTTTACTCAGGGCAACATTTTTCTATGTATTAATGGTTTTAGTAAAGGTAGCACAGCATTCGTTCTGTAGGTATCTAAAAGGACATCAGCTAAGAAGAATAAATAAAAAATTGCATGAATAGAAACAGGGATAAGAATAACAAAAAAATCTTGTTAAAAATCAATTTGTGCTTCGTTTAATAACATATACATACATACTCGTACATAAAGTCACGTCATTGTCCCAAGGGGATGAAGGGAGATACTACAAAACGCGACATGCTATGGTCCTTACACACTCCTTCCGCCTCGCCCTCGGGACGTAAGTCCATTAGTATCAAAGATATATACTCGAAGGCAAGGCTGATATTTAGCTACCAGTCACAACTTAAAAATCTCTATTTCCGCGCTGACTCGAACCCTCAACAATATAAAATGTATTTTTTTCTACATCTGGCAATGCAAATGGAAATAACTTCAAACGTGCATTCAAACATTACTTAACTTATCATCTCGTAAGAACATGTTCCTGTAGGTACAAAGATGCAGAAAGAGCAGCACCTCGGAAATTATACAAAGACAAAGTATAATATAACACCAAAGAATCTATAATTTAATATTTGTAGAATAGTGTAATTTGTATCGAAATAATTCCATGATGAAAAAATTTAACTGATTTTTTAGTCTCCTTTTCTGCCTAAATTTTCCACCCATTACCCATATTTTCTGATAATAGCGACGTGGTAAGATTGGAACGCCCAGACCTGGAGATTTTACGAACTGAGCTTATAGTTCGTATCAACGCTGACAAAGCAACTCTACTGGAGATTGAAGACAAAATCCTCAGATTACTTTACGCATCGACTGGGAACATTCTGGACGATGAAGAACTGATAGAGACGCTCAACGAGAGTAAAGTAAGTGTATACATTTATCTAACAATTTTTTTATGGGTAGTAAATAAAAACTACCTTATCATCTGAATTACTAGGACAGCCACAGCCAGCGTGCATTCAAAAAGTAGGTACCTACTATCTCAGCCACTATACATAATGTATGTCAAGAAAGTACGGGGAAACGATCAATAACAATGTAAAATAAATGCATAGCAAATATTTGTATGGGATACTAGCTGTTGCCCGCGATTTCGTTCGCGTGTAAATTTTGGTGTGCATGTGTGAGACTGCCTCGTTGGTCGAGTGGTCGCATGCGCGACTACTAAGCATGGGGATAGATTCCCGGGTCGGGCAAAGTGTTAAAAATATGTTTATTTCAATTACATGAAGTTGTCAAGGAGATGCTTGTGTTAGGGGGCGTCCATTAATTACGTGAGGTAATTTTGGCGATTTTTCGACCCCACTCCCTCTTGGTGGGATGCTCTTCATCCTCCTGCTAATCCCACCTGAGATTTATCAAAATGCGTAGATTAGTATAAAAACGGTAATCTGTGTTTGATTGCGTTCAATTCACTTAAAAATTGTAGAGAAAAATGTTTACTTAATTAAACCCAGTAATATTTGCTGAGACCCCTCTCTCTCTCTCTCGTGAGATTGGGTGATATTTGGCTCGACGCCTTTACCGCCCCCCCCCCCCTTCTAAAACGCCTCACGTAATTAATGGACGCCCCCTTAGGTGACTCCGCTCTTCCACTTAGCATAAGCATAGCATAATCAGGCTATAATGTTCCCCCTGCTGGGACACACGGCCTCCTCTCTATGAGAGGGAATGGGCTATAATCCACCACACGGGCCCAGAGCGGGTTGGCATTATACAATGTATATGCAATTGAAAAAATACTATAAATCATCGTGTTATTGAGTTATTCCATCAAGAATTTCTCAGTAGCAGCCATGGAATCTGGATTTGTGCCCGGTTGATGGCTATAGGCTCACCCCCTTTTACATGGGACTTCACCATAACTGGCGAAATGTGTGTGTACGATTAGGTACGCGTCTGCCCAACCCTTCGGGGATTTAAGGCGTGATGTTATGTTATGTGTGAGAACTGACTGCCAGATCAAAAGGTGATAATGTACTGATGACTACAAAAGGCGTCCTTTTGGGTGCTGTTATTCTGGGCGGCAGAGGTCCGAAACAAAATTAAATAGCGTTCAGGCTACGATATTTGGCGGTTTATTTTGGCGCTATACAACTTTTTTTCAAAATGAACCTTCTGAGACGCTTTTTATTCTAATACCGTTCTGTATATAAACAACATTAAATGACTTTTTGCTAGCGCTAAATTAGACCTTCTTAATCCGGCCCTGTCGCAAAATCCGTTCAAAGCGAACGTCTACTAACTATAAACTATTAAGTCAAATATTAAGTTACTAGCACAAAAAAAATGAAGGACTTTCATACAAACTTGCGAGAGCCTTTAGAACTCCTTAATTCGGCTCTGTCGCAAAATCCGTTCTTAGCGAACGTCTACTAACTATTAACCACCTCCCTGCCAAATTTCAAGTTTGTAGCACAAAAAATGAAGGACTTTCATACAAATTTGCGAGAGCCCTTAGACCTCTTTAATCCGGCCCTGTCGCAAAATCCGTTCTTAGCGGACGTGTACTAACTATAAATTACCTCCCTGCCAAATTTCATCTTTGTACGTCAAGCGGTTTTCGATATTTCGTGATTATCGATGAGTGAGTGCGCGAGTGAGTGACCTCTCGCTTTTATATATTTAGATTAGATTAGAATACAACTAAAAATGGAAAAAAAAACTCTTTTGTTTAAAATAAAACCGATTTTAAAAACACAAAATAAAAATGAAAAATAACTCTTGTTACTTCCCAACAGGGTCATGTCTTCATTAGTTTTAAATTTAGCGTATAAGTATGTGTACATTGCGCATTATTCCTTATTTGAATCGAATTTTGTTAACAAATTAAAGGTTTTTTTTTTTGCTAACTTTAATCCTGTTTCTCAAATAAAAGTAGCCTAAGTTACTCCTTATAGCTATCTGCCAGTCCCGTCAAAATCGGTTCAGCCGTTTCGAAGATTAGCAGGAACTCAGACAGGCAGACTAAAATCGATTGGTGTGGTAACAC
Organism: Noctua janthina; assembly: GCA_963576755.1. Taxonomy (NCBI): domain Eukaryota; kingdom Metazoa; phylum Arthropoda; class Insecta; order Lepidoptera; family Noctuidae; genus Noctua; species Noctua janthina. The sequence continues at coordinate 10,967,115 of OY755050.1, read as the reverse complement.
CCTTAAATAATTTGTTATAGTTGGTGAGTTCCTTAGACTTTGTTGGGTATTGTTTTTGGAGATAGATTTATGGATAATGAGGTGTAGGCTATAGTCTCTGCCGACCACAAATAAAATGGTCAAGTCAATGAAACGACGAACAGTAGGTAGTCATAATATATATAACTTAGGGCCAAAGAGACCTTAAACCTTGAAACGATCTGAACTTTAAGAGACCCTAAAATTAAACAAACCAATTATAGGAAACATCAGAAATAATAAACGCTCGTTTAGAAGAAACTGAAGCGACAGAAATCAACATATCGGCAGCTCGTGAGAAGTACCGGACGGTGGCGACCCGGGGGGCAGTCTTGTACTTCGCCGTGGCGCAACTTGCAGACATCGACCCCATGTACCAGTTCTCACTGAAGTACTTTAACCAGGTTAGTTGTAGTCACCTTATCATTTTCTTATTGTTATCGAAGTAAGTCACCTGTGACGACTAGGTAATGCGGTTTGACTAGGTACCTAAGCTAAAACGGTCGGATGCTTGTTAGCATATAGTATATAGCCAGTTATCGACAAGAAGATTCTATTTTCTTCTGAACAGATTTTTGGTGTTAGGCTTTCTAAGTACACACAGCGTCAGTATGTGCTAACCCCTCAAGTTTTAAAATGTTACTCTGCTACAACATTAAATACGTTCCGAATAATCTAAAGAATATTTCAAAAAGAGTTCACTGTTTCCAATTGGATTCGGACCATCGCATCACCGAATGTCGTCATACTTACTCATACCGGCCAGTTTAACGAACTAGCCAGCGAGCCCATATGAATTGCGATGAAATTGTTATCTACTATCGTCCGAGTCACTTTATCTTTAGGTCTCTGTCTAATCAATAGATGTTGTAATTTGAGGGTATCTATTAATTTTACTTACTTACTTTTTCTTTATAATATTAATACAGACCCTCAAATTATAACTACAACGTTTGATGTGTTCGTTCACTTAAAACAATACCCCAGTTTTTGCAATTCAAACATATATGTACATCCTTAGGAATAATACAAAAAGTATTATTATGCCCGGACGAGATTCACCCATCGAATCATTATAACCGATGACTGATTTTGGTTGAATTTGAGGGTATGTATTAATATTATAAAGAAAAAGTATATCTATTGATTAGACAGAGACCTCAAGATAAAGTAATCAAAGGATAATTCCTTTGATTACCGCAAGCTCTTACCAACTAAGCGAGTTAGGTAGTTAATAATTTGATGAATGATCAATCTACTTTGCTTGTCGTTATACGCAATAATAAAAGAATTAACGTTTTATTGAATAAAAAAACAGTATTAAAAACAGATTTAAAATAAAAAAAAACTAACTTATTTATACACTAAAACAATACATTAATTGTAATAAAACGTTTTTGCAAAATATAAAAACCAACTTGGGCCTATCACGGGTTTGAACGCACATGTCGTATGGAGGGGTAGCCACTTAATGGAGCTGTGTGTACCTATGTGTGTATCTGTTGAGCCAAACCCGACTGATACGATAATAGGTAGGTAATTATCGTCTTGTCTTAGATACGAGTAGTTATTTTTTTTATGATTTTAATTACTGTAATAAGGTTAGGGCAAACGAGAGGTTTCACGGCAAGCGATCTTGGAAGTGAGAGGCGCACATAACATATTTTATTTATCTGTAAATTATGTAATTATGTGCTACCGTAGGCAGTACTGCTTTTACTATCTGGCGGTTGCTGCATACCACCATCTTATCTTTGCAGGTCTTCAACATAGTCATAGAAAAGAGCGAAAAATGTGACATACTGGAAACTCGTTTGGAAATCCTACGTGCCGAAATCACTCTGGCTGTATACCGGAACGTTTCCAGAGGACTATTTGAACGGCACAAACTTGTTTTCAGTTTCCTTCTGAACATGGCAATTTATTTGGATGCCGGGATCGTTTCCCCGGAACAGTGGAATTTTATTTTACGAGCAGCATCCGGTACGGAAGTGGTCAGTATTAAAAGTCAAAATGTAACAGAATTTTTATTTTCTTCGAGTTTTAGATATCCCATCACGTCTACGGAGTTTCGAGAGTGTCCTTATGACGGGATCAAGTCCCCAATTTAAAATGTATTACATAAAAGTGCTTGTACTACATATTTATGTACTATTTGTACCCCTTTTTTTTCGGTTGGGAAATCATCAAACGACCCCCCCCCACCCCCACTCTGGGTGGAGTGGAAGGGAGTGTCAGACTTGTACTGACTAAAACCCATCCATGTTCCTTCTTTGCCCTTTGTGTTCCAGGGCCACGGTATCTCTTTCGAACAGTCTCGCAGCCCTGGACTATATGTGCCCTAAACATTTGTACCTCTAAAGGTAAAGGAAGTACCTATGTTAAGACATCCCAGGTCCCGCCACTTTTACGCAAAGTGGCGGGACCTTCTGGAAGCGGTACTCAGAGACACCCGAAGACTTAGTACTACATATGTAAAGGTATATACTCAATTATCAATACAATTCTAAGTGCCAAATTAAAGTTTTGTGATTAAAACATTGGTCCCGCCAATTTGATGATTCATGTTATCGCTGAATTCATATGATAATCGTTAGAGCTCGTGCAAAATCAAATGTGGAAACTTAGTACGTCCTAGGTACATAAACGTGTGTAATTTTTATATTCATAACCTTAATACATCAAAAGTTATCTACCCTTCATCGTTATCTTTGAAATCGACACATCTATGCAGAAATTAAACAACCCAATTGGCGGGTCCAATGTTTTAATCACAAAACTTTAGTTTGACACTTACAATTGTATTGAAAATTCAGTATATACCTGTACATATTTAGTACTAAGTCTTAGGGTGTGAGGCCAAATTAAAGGTAAAGGCAGTATCCTTTACCTTTAAAGGTACAAATATCTTGTTTCGGGTACAAATAGTACATATTGCAGAGTTACCTCTGTATTTTAACCCTTTTTTTGGTAAAACCTTAAGGCCAAATATCTTTTCTTTTAATTGTCAATTCTAAATTTGAAATGAAAACTGTTTTTAGAGAGATGATTGTTTTGTCATTTTTTTTTTATTCGTGTACCAAGCTTCGAAGAGCAAGTATTGATTTGGAAAATAAACCAAAATTTTATGATGTAGAATAAGTAATGGTGAACGAATTTGAAGCCCTAATGGCAATTTGTTGAAATCATCATCACGAATGTGATCTATTAACATTTTTTTCCTGGTTAAAAATCAGTAGAAAGGGTCATAATATTTCAGGCCCTTTTTTATTTTATTTTCCGATCTGGAAACACGTCTAAAATATATATATATATGTTGATGAACGATCGAAAGTCGCTGGCGAGGTTGGTTGCGTGTCCTGCGTTTCCTGATGCACGCCTTTTGAACGAGATTCCGAAAGGAGCGACGAGACGTTGTCGAGCAGGATCCAAATTTAAAAAAATATCTCTGTAATCGAGGTATTATATAAGAATATTAGAGTCAGCAGCAGTGATATTGGTACATACATTGTGTATTCTAATGAAGACGTCGGACATTTAAACGATAGGTTTATAAATTTTACGTTGTTTTAGCCATTTTGTCAATGTAATTGCGTCATCAAATCAAATCTTCTTTTAAAATAGAAATCCGAAATTAAAAAGTAATTTTTTGTAAAGAAGTACTTCTAAACAAAAAAAATCCTTCAACAATTTAAATTTTTATTAAAAAATACGGTTACATGGTAGGTACACGAATACAAAAAAAAATATTTTTTATTTCTAAAATATAGAACTGTACTTTTTACTTTTTTTTTTAATCTAAATTACTAACCCTATACTAATATTTTTTTTACAAAAGTGAAGTGAACCCATTTTTTATTTATTACTCCACAATATGTAGTACATACAAACACTTTAATGTGATACATTTTAATTTGGGCATTTGATCCCGTCATATTGACGCTCACGGAGTTTCGCTAGCTAATTTAATTTGACCTTTTATAGACTTATCGGTGACCTGACGATAAATGCTCTTGTCTACGGTGTGTCTCGTCTTGGCTCTGTTCTTCGACAATGGGCTTCGAAAAGCATAGTATAAAGGAGAATTGACCCCCAAAGAATAATGTTACCTTTAGAACTACTACTAGAAGTTGCCTGGTACTAAGATCGTATAAAACAACTCCACTTTGACCCACTCATGGGTGGACTTTCCAAATATTGTTCTAAATTGTCTAAGAAGTATTTATTCCACATAAATACGAATATTATGGAGCATAGGTGCCGTGAGTTGTGTCTATCTGTCACGCAACAGCTTTGTTTGTCTATCTGTCACGCAACAGCACCCAAGTGGGGTATCAAATGAGCATGATGTTTATATTACAATTAGACATGTTATATCAAAATCGGCTCAGCTATTTTAGTTATAGTGATGAAAGTGGGGATGAATCCGAAACCGCTGAACCCGCTAGATTACTAAATTTGCTACTAAAATTTGATCGTATAGAAACAAATTGAACGAAAATTTTAGTAAATTAATAGATAGTCAATCGAATAAAGGGTCTGATTTAGTTCAGCGGTACCCCGCCGCGACATTGTAGCACCATTTTAACGAGCAAATGTTAAGGTGGCAACCATCTTTTTCTATAATTAAACTCGATCGAATTTGATTGCTCAACAATAGGCATTATTTTTAACTTTTTAAATATTTGTTCGCTTTTTTTTTGCGTTGGGGGTTTTTTAAATTATTTTTTTATGAGTGATGCGACACGAATATACCGAAACATATCTTAACGCTAAATTTTGTCGAATAGTGATAGCACAGATAGTCATCGATGTGATTTCGTGAAAAAATTCAATTCAATCTATAAAATTCACAAAACGGAAAGGGGGAATTGGAAGTGTGTATTGACGTAATGAGAATAAAACGCGAGAACTGACATTTTTATAGCTGACTACATTTTTTCCAAAATCTGTGATTGTAGTAAGCAGGCTGTGGCTACGCTACGACGACGGTTTAAGTTTATACCTGCTTTTACTAGTCCGTCTCAAACCAACTCTGTATAATAATAATTTAATCCTAGGTGCCACCAAAGAAACCTGCAATTGAAGCGATGACTGAACACATGTGGCTAGCCGTTAATCACCTTAATGAAACTGATCCACATTTCCACGGATTAGTCGAAGATTGTTTGAAGAAAATTCCTTTAACACTTGGAAGTTTCAGTTTGGTAAGTGGTTTTTTTTACATAGGCGTCCTACTACCTACATTCAGCAAACAAAGTCGTTTAAAACTGTGAACCGCCAGCAGAAAAACAGCAAAAATATTCGCCTAGCTAAGGTTAAAAATGTTGAAAATATAAATAGTTCCTTCAAATTCGCGATTAATACTGCCTAATTGGTCTAATGGTCCCAAGCACGACTGCTGAACATGAGGTCCGGCAAAGTTTTATTGGGTTTTTCCATCAGGAATTTCTCAGTAGCAGCCCGTGGCTGCCACTGAAAAAGTCTGGATTTGTGCCCGATTGATGGCATTAGGCTCGCATTATTATATGGGACTCAAACATAACTGGCGAAATGTGGGTTTGCTATAGGTACACCTCTACCTAACCCTTCGGGAATTACAGGCGAGGCATTATGTTATGTTAATGACGATTAATCTACTCAGAACTGAAAAAACACAATCGAAGAAAGTTTGCAGATCTGTAGCTCGCGGTGTGAACCGAAGTATGAAAAGAGGTGAAACGATGCTCGCTCGGCTCGCCCGCCCACCTCGCCCGTTGCGCCCACCCGCTCCTTATTAGCGATCTTCTTCCGCTCGCTCGCCCGTCCGTCCGTAGTTTTCGGTGTGAATCCACATAGTTTAGTTTCGCTTAGTTTATAGTTTCCCTCGCCTGCGCTTAATGCTCGCTATACTAAGTTGTGCGGTTTTTTTACAGAACCCTTAAAAAACATTAAAGGGATGGGTTCATGGGTGTCTGATGGCTCATGCCACTAAGGTTCTTCCAAGCGATCTCTGATAATACCTACTTACAATCTGTCTCTCTCTCTCTCTCTCATGAAATGATGAAGAGCTGTGTAATTGACCTGGGATTTGGATCTGTTCATAGGAAGTCCCACCTCATGACTTGCTGTTCTCAGATCTTGCAGCATTTCTTGAAGTTCTGAAGCAGCGGTGTAGCTATCGATTTTTATTTGAGTTGCCTTGTGTGTACCGCTGCTGGACAACCGCCTCCCCCAAATTCTTCATATTCTTCCAGGTACTCTTCTCCTCCGCCACCTCGGACCACCGAATAATCAATTGATTTTCAAATTAATGATTTATTCGATAACTACACTGCGCTTCATTACTCACTTACTTCATTATTAAAAATTCCATTACACATTCGCCACCTCCCACAAGTGTGGCATTATCAGCCTTCTATTTATAATCATACAAAGAACTGTTAAAATAAATGATAGGATGCAAAAAGCGATGTGCAAAAAAAAATAATTTACTCTTTTGCGGCGGTATGGTGAATATGAAGACCCTTACTGTTATATTATGCAACGTAACATTTATGACATATAACATTTTTTTTTTAACCTTCTATCTACCCATATTATGCGAATAAATTATTTGTTTTGATCTATTATTTTTCAGGCTACTTAATGTTTGGGTTGACTGCCTCGTTGGTGTAGTGGTCGAAAGCATGACTGCTGAGAATGAGGTCCTGGGTTCGATTCCCGGGTCGGGTAAAGTGTTATAGTGTTTTTCCATCAGGAATTAATATATATTATATATAATAATATTCTCAGTAGCAACCACGGAGTCTTGATTTGTGTCTTGATGGCAATAGGCTCGCCCCCTATTACAAAATGTGGGCGTACTATTAGGTACACCTCTGCCCTTCGGGGATTACAGGCGTGATGTTATGTTATGTTATTGTATGGATAATTTATTTACCCACAGCATTTTTATTTCCAGGACATCCAGGTAGACACCAACAACCATTCGACCCCGAATGTAGATTGGAACAACACGCTGACTTCATTTGAAAAATTAATGTTGTTAAAGTGCCTTAGAGAGGAGAAACTTGTGTTTGCAATCGGGGAATACGTGTCCACCAGTCTAGGAGCTGTGTTTATTGAAAGTCCCACCATTCAACTGAACACCCTGTACGTATACTTTGCCTTTATTGTCATCATTATTTATTTTCCTGCTCGGATTGTTTAATCTATGGAAGTTAACAAAAACACGTTCGAACACATATAGATTTTTATTTAGATAACACACACTGTTGGTAGTACCCAAGAACTGAATATGTGATATGAATATTACCTCCTACCTGTTTATAATGATTGATTAAGTAAGGATATAGCATATAATAGTATAGTTTATTTACAATAGAATATTCTATAACACCGCTGTTTTAAACAAAATCGGCGAGTTTATCACAACATCTCATATACAACAAACCGGACATTTATATAATTTCGACTATAACAATATCTAAGTATCTACTTATTTGGCAAAACAGCTCAAGTTCATTGACTTAGTCAGATGAGTGACGATTAATTGCAAAATATAAATACTCCTTCATTTTGTATCGGACTTTCAGGAGTGTTATAAGTAAGTACTCGTTAGGAAATATAGGAATCGTTAGGAATAAATATCTATCTTATCAAGATCTCCCAAACAAATTCGACAGGACTTAGTTCCTATGGTTTTTCAGAAGCACGGTGCAATAGGGTTACCAGATAGAAAATTTCAAATCCGGAGAAAAACTGAATTCCATTGAAAAATCCTGGTATTTTTTCGTATTTTGCGAATTCGATCACATTGTGGGCAACCAATTTCAAGACCATCGGTGTTTCAAGATTACCAGAGAAAATGCGTATTTGTCCATACGTATTTGATATTACAGCCCAGAATGCGTAGATAGGGGTTTTCTCAATACACTTTCTCGAAAACTGGTTCTTATCGCACTACGATTAGGTTCAACATGCAATGTATTTCACACGCGTGGATTATCAATAATTTTCTGTAAAAGTGCGGAAATAAGCTTTTGCTTCCTTTTTAACCTGGCGAAAGTGCGCAAAAAAGGAAATTAAATCCTAGTTTCCTAATAATTCGTGACAAAAATTAGCACCCACGCCTGCAGCTCGGGTGCTAATTCCGCCTCGAATGCAATAACTAAGTTTCCCCACTTGTATCAAAATGCCCCACTTATACTATTTCTATCATGGGGGCTCAATGGTCGGATGAAAGAAACCGACTAACGGTGTCTTCAGTCCGAGCTTTATACTTTTAACACAGTATAATTTGAAGAGATTAACGTGCTGAGAATTTTATAGAACAGTGTTAAAAGACAAAAGTGTACTTAAAAAGGAATCGTCGCAAAATAAATATGATAAAACTGATGATTAGGTTTCATAGATTTTAAGTGTTGATTTTATTTGTACAATTCACATAACAACTCATATTCAACGACCAAAGTTGATTTTTAAATTAGTGTCTATATAAAGAAGATTATTATATGTTTTTCTAATAAAAAAGATCTGAAAAAACTACTCTATTTTATTGAAAATTCTAAAAATCCTTAGATTTCCTAAATCCGGTCGTAATCCTGACAAGGGCCTAAACATCCTGAGATATGGTAACCCTAGTGCAACAGTGTCAAGCCACATTTAATGTCAATCAAGAATACAATACACAAACTTAAATGGCTAAATAAACAATCGCTTGCGCAGACATTTGTGCCTTATAATTATGAAATATAATTAATCAACAATAAAATTATATACCTAATTATCTAAAACCCAGTAGTATAACGCATTCGCTAAAAATCAACGCCATAATTATGATGTAGTAACAAAATAATCGAAAAGTCGCAAGTATCTTCTAACTCGTAGTATCTACGAGAAAATATAATATACCTAAGTTAATTTTTTAAGATCAGTCATTACGTGCACCTTTTCATAAGCTCGCCATACTCATACAATACTGGTCCATCCATATAATAAACATGTTACGGTCAAAGTAATAAATGTGGATAATATAAATAATTACGTAGCAATTTCAGTTGCAATTAATTTAAGTAGCAATTTCTTATAATAAATTTCAATAGAATAATCACATTTACCAGTTTTGATAAATGGTTTCTTAGGAGCTTTGGTTAAAGTATTATTACGTGGTGACCTGCAGCTCAACACGTTATTATTTTAGAACTAAGAAAAAAGACTGTTAATATTATCGAACCAAATTACGAAAACAAGTTAGATTACTACTAAACCAAAATTACTTTAGTTTGATATAAAAGTTCATATGAATAAGAAACATGTATTAAATCTCGCCCCAAATAATTCCCATTTTGACTACATGACCAAATAATATCAATAGAAACTCTAATCTAATAAATGCGTCTCTTTTTTTCTGCGTCAAATAATCCCCATTACTAATCACTAGCTTTTGCCCTCGGCTTCGCTCGCGTTAATTTAGAATTTGACAATCAATTCGGGTAGTACACGTGGCGCCATCTATTACCACAAGAATGTTATTATTGTTTATCTCGGGAAAAGTATTTATTTTCGGGATGAAAGGTACCCTATGTCCGTTTCTGTACACCTGACAACGTGTATGCAAAATTTCAGGATGTTTCTGTGGTTTAGGCGTGAAAAGGTAACAAACAAATAAACAAACTTACTTTCGCATTTATAATATTAGTAAGGATTTCCAATTAATCATACTGACCATAACATATAATATATTAAGGGCTTTAACATAATTATTAGGTATTAATAGAGAGCAAAAAAAAAAGTGAAACACGTAAGAGATCACCTTAAATATAAGCGACCTACCATAGAAGTAGTATACCTACAACACAAATTACAATCAAATACCTTAATATTACCTACAGGATGTCCCCACTGAACCATGACATGTTGGGCACACAAGTCAAGTCAGGGCAACCTACGAGTCGTGAAAAGAACAAAATTGTCACAGTAGCCGTAATACGTCGATTTATAATTCATTCTGTGAATTCCCCCCCTCCCCCCACTTTGTGTCACAAATAAACATATTTAATTTGTAATACTTGTACATTTAGAGCTAAAAAGGGACAAACAAGCCACATTTACCTCAAATCGTCGGAATCTACGACGTTAATCACTCTATACAGAAAATCTCATTGTATCTAAATTACTTAAACACATATTTTCTTTTTTTGTGATAATCAATCACTGATCAATATTTCTAGATGATCGATCACTTTAGTCGTAGTAGATGTTAAGGTGTTTTACTTTACTGACTGACTGATTGATATATCAACGCACAGCCCAAACCGCTGCTCCTAGAGACATGTAATTTGGAAGTTGTATTCTTTGTGAAGAGTAGGTATAGGTTAAGAAAGAGTTTTTCAAAATTCCACCCCTAGGAGGGTGAAATGGGGTTGAATTTTCTGAGAAACTTAATATTCTCTGGGTCGATTGTCTCGAACAAGGTGTAACCTTACTTTGGCTTTTAGCCGTAACATATACACTATTCAATTAAAATTATGCGACACGAGTTGATATTACTATGAACTAATATTTGCAAGTTGTAAGTAAGTAGGTACATGTAAAAAAACGCGAGTGCGTCTGTACTACTCTAATAAAATTAAATACTAACACTAACTGTTCTTTATTACCTATTCAACTTTAAAAGTAAATACTAATATATTATGTTACTTAAACTATTATAAATGCTAAAGTTTGGATGAATAGATGTTTGTTACTCAATCACGCCAGAACGGCTGAACAGATCTGGATGAAAACTTGGCACAGAGATAGATTATAGTCTGGTATAGCACATAGATTACTTACCATCCCAGAAGTAAGATCCCGTGAGCAATTCCTGAACACCACGCGGGCGAAGCCAAGCTTGAAGATATGTTAATTCGTTATTACATTTAATTATTATTATTTAACTTATCATGCTACTTACATTCAAATGCGTTTCTTAGTTAATATTACAAAATAATTTAGGGTAAATAACCTATGGCCTCTGACTATAATCGCCCTTGCTGGGCAGCTAGTACGGAAGAGACACAAAGCATCAATATTACTGTTATTTTTATTAGACTGTATTAAATCTGTCAAACATCATAATCAGCTTTGGATGTTAGGGCTTTCGTCGAAAAATAAGGCATTTCACCATTTGGAGCCATTTATGAACAGGCAAAATAAGCATGGGTTTCAGTAGCCCAACCCGCAACTTTTTTATTAAAATATCACATTTCAAATCCTAGAACACCTGACTTAAAAGCCCTGTAATCATCATAGATGTCAAGTTATCAACACAGATAATTCTTATACTATTTAATATCTGCATTGCATTTGTGTATGTAAATACAATATATTCTAACATTTAAAGCAATCTCAGAATAATAGACACTGCTATACATTTTTCTTATAATTATGGAAACAAGTATGTTTATTGTAATTGTGACGCACCACACAATCTAGTTGAAATGCAACAATCTTTAGATTTTTATCCACTCAGCGTTCTTTGGGCTTGTTAAAGTTGCGGTTCTGCTGTGTAAACATTTATTTTTTATTTGCCAGAGATATTCAAATTAAATTAAGTTGCATGTTATTAGTGCTTCTTAGCACGTTTTTTATATTTGGTGCGTTTAGCACTTTTTTGTTAAACAACAGGGGGGGCATCCTCATCATTCATCTTTGTCTTTGAAAGTTTGTCTAGTATCTGCATATCTTCAGGAGAAATTTCGAAGTTGAAAGCTATATTTTCTTTGATATGCGTTGGGTCTATTCTATCTGATTTAGGTATTACAGATACTTCGTGTTGCAGAGCCCATTTTTGCACTACTTGAGCATTGGTGACCTCAAGACTTTTTGCGATTTTAGTAATTGAGGGGTGTAATAATAAGTTGTCTTTTTTGTCGGATTGTTCTCCCAATGAACTGTATGCCTGTACTGCAATACCATTTGCCTTACAATAGTCCATCGAATCCAATTCATGGAAGAAAGGGTGCGATTCAGTCTAAAAAAGAAAAAAGTCATCAGAAAATGAACCAAATTGTTGTAAAATTATGGTATGGAATGGATTTTAAATGAAATGTACCTGGTTTACTGCCGGAACAACACCATGATTCCTTTTCATTAGGGTTTTAAGTTGGCAAATATCGAAATTGCAAACACCAATTGCATTTACAAGGCCACTATCATATAGTTCGACCATCCCTTCCCAGGTTGCGTGCCGAAGCTCAGTATTTTTTTTTGCGTCAGTTGCAAGTTTCCCACACACAGGGAAATTAACCAAATGCAAGTTGGCAATTTCCAAACCCAAATTGTCAATTGATGTAGTGTAAGCATTTTTTATGTATCCTGGCTGCACATTTTCTACAGATGCTGTAAATAAATAACTATAATTATGAGAAGATTCACAAGATATAACTAAGCAAATGTTGTTGTTTATTTAAGACCCGAATTTAAAAATAAATAAGAATAACAATAATAAGTTACGCTTTTGCCAAGCTTCACCCCGCTCTCCTTGGCTAACGAGAACTGGCGCAAAGCTGTGGTATTGGATACTAATAACCGTAGGGAGGTATGGCAGAGCAAGGAGCTACAGGGACGCTTTTTCCGTGCACTACATGGGCCCGATGTGGACCTATCAGAGTCCGTAGCTTGGCTACGTTCCACGGACCTTTTCGGAGAAATGAAGGTGTTTTCTATGCAATTATGAATGAAGTTGTGATGACGAATAACTACCGGAGATTTATTGTGCAGAACGGCACGGTTGACATTAATGTCGGGAATGTCACCGTCTGGGAGAATCAATACGTCACATTATCTCAGGGTGTTCTCATTTAGGTAACGGAGAGTACTTGCTTAAACACAACCTTGTAGCCAGGATTATCCATCAGCACCTTACTCTAAAATACAGCCTTGCGGAATTGGATGTGCCGTACTATATAGGTATGTGCTGGGATCAATCCATCATCACTGACTGTACTATTGTAGCCAATAAGCCAATATAGTGGTGGTGGATGAGCAATTTCAAAATAAAGTTTACCCCTACCCTGCTGTAAATAACGTTTTTTTTTACAATTTTGACCATAAAATAGGAAAAAATATAGTTTATTACACAGAAAAATAACAAGGAACCGGGAAGACGAGGCATTTTTTTGGTAATAATCATCGAAACAAAACGGACTTTGTAACGGAACTGGTTCCTTTGTGTGAATTTGTTTTTAAATCTAGAGTTAAAAACAAAATTAAAGTTAAGTATGAAATTAATAAGACTATCTATTCTTACTTGTTATCCAAAAAGGATTTATTACATAAATAAAATCTAATATCGATACCTAATAATACCCTCACGGATCGGACACAATATCGGACAGGTTTTTTTTTTAAACGTATTGTATAATAATAAAATTTGGTCACATACCTGAAAAAAGAAATTGAAACGGATACTTTGTGTATAGTGAAGTGTTTTTCACTTCCACATACACCATGTATCCGTGCTGGCCACAAATAGTTTGACAATGAAAGCAAAATGTCGTCTCTCTATACGACGGTTGTATTGTTTGCTAGAAGTCATTCATAACAAAAAACTAAATGAACAATGACGAGGGACACGGCAAAAACCGGGGGGTACATTTTTTTTAATTGCTCGGATCGATTAGAGCGACGCGCAATGATTGTTAACATAACGGTCTCGCGTGATGAGAATCTCGTGAAAGCCGAGAAAGATAAGCAAATCAAGTATCTTGACTTTGCTCGCGAGGTTGTCAACATGTGGGATGTGAACTCAGCGATCATCATTATGCCGATGGACGTTTCAGCCAATGGCTTAAGTGCCAAGAGCCCCGACCTGACGAGGGCTCTTGTTAGACAGGTGGATCAAGTGCTTGATTCAGAAAGCGGTAATCCTGGACACGGCTCTTATTGTTAGGAGGATCCTTTCTCTGGCCTGATCTTGGACTTTGTTGCCGATACCGGTGGGCTACTATATTTTTTTTATATTGTATGCTTAAAGGAATATTTAAGAATGTAAAAAGTAAGTTAGAGAAATGAATAAAAAAACAATAATTAAAACTAATTATACTCTAAAATCATAAATCTCTGTCTCTTTCAAGTTGATAAAATGACTCCTTCAAAAACATACATTAGGTTAGTGTATTTTCTTATTAAACTATACCTATACTATTCTTATTGTATAACGGGCTGGTGTCCAGATATTAATAGTAACAACACTTACTGAGTTTTGTTGTGATGAAAATATCCTCACGCTGCAAGTGATGTTCGGGGAGCAATCTTTGGAAGGCCTCCTTCAAGTGCGATTCGTTACGGTAGACTGCTCCCATTTCTATAGTATTTAAATAAAATGTAACGTAGTATTATACATCTAATCAGTAAAAAAACAAAGAACATCAAGAAACAATGTTCACCTTTTATTACCAACCAACCCTATTTGAATAAAACTTTACACAATGAACACAAAACTTTAGTAAGTATTCTTATTCTTATTCAACTATCATAGTTACTAAATAAAGTATTGTGTTTCACTCAACGGTGCAATGTGCTCTAGCTTGATAGTTGAAACACAACAGCTCATATTATGTTGGTGTAAGTGACATTTCGGTAATAACTGGTTGGTGAGGTCCAAAAAGGTGCAACGTTTTTTAAAGCCCCGTATTCATTGGAAACAAAGTTGAGAAACAACTGCTTAATATTTTAGTAACAATGCTGCTCAGATTTCTTTTCACCGTGAACACAGAGTTTTAGCCATAAGTAGTAAGACTAACCAAACATGCGGTATCCTGCTGACAAAGCCTGGTCCACTATCTCCATCGTCTCTTTGAGATCGCGAATGCGATAGGTTCCCACTAAAATAATGAAACATATCAGATATGGATACATAACAACAATAATAACCACTGTTACGGATATTTTTAGAGAAGATTGCTAAAATGTTGCAGTAATAGCATAGTAAAAGTTACTTTTCTTAAAAGCAGATATTATTACTTAAGCCAGATATAGTTTTGCATAATCAGCCTATAATGTTCCCACTGCTGGGACACACGGCCTCCTCTCTATGAGAGGGAATGGGCTATAATCCACCACGCGGGCCCAGTACGGGCTGGTAGATGCCACGTTTTGAATTTTTGTTTGATTCTGGGACATGCCAGTTTTTCACGTTTTCCATGTTTTCCTTCACCGTTTTCAAGAGCTGTGGTGATGAAATAAATTACACAAACTAAAGCGCCTGCCTAGGTTCGAACCCACGACTTAATGTTCCTAAGTCGGGGTCGCCACCACTGGGCTACCGCTGCTCTCATAGTCACCGATATAGTTTTCAGTGGTGTGTTAATTCAAATCATTAAAACCAAGGTTTACATTGCAACGCCATGATGACGGCAAGATGTTTTAGGATGGAAAAGTAGGTTTTTGCGTCTAATAGCTGAAATATTGCTCATATGACCTAATTTATATAACAGTCATTCCATTCTTAGACTTTTGACTGTTGCTAATCCTTCATGCCCAGCATGCGTACCCATGTTTGTGAAAAACTATTGCAAAATGCAATGGTTGGGCCCGGAGCTGTGTGGCAACAAGTCATAGCAGAGTGGGTTAGTTCCAAGGATTAAATCTATCGGTACTCACTTGAAATGTAATTTGATCCAGGCCAATTAGTTTCATCTACCTAAACCCTACATTATCAAAAAAAAAACAGAAACTATCGGCGCTCTGGTATAGCTTGGAGGGTGCTGAGAAAATAACTATTGTAAAATGAGTAAAAGTATGGCTTAGGCCTTGACAATTATATATATAGGGAAATGAAAAAAAAAAAAACTATATATCAAATAATTAACTTTAGCCTCTAAATATAAACAACAAAACAACCGTTTCATTTTTTTTAATAGATTCTTTTTAAAATTCATAAATTTCTAAGTTCATGGTAAACATCATTATTTTGTGTAGACGTAGTCCAGCTGCACGGGGCTTATTTCTGCCTGCATTTCGCTCACTTCGCTCGCTCACTGGTCCCCGCCATCCCCTTCGGACCTAACCTGTCCGAGTCGGGGTGCCACAATTCATGAGCTCGCTTCGCTCGCTCTTCCAATGTTTTTTTTTTTTTTTAATGTTGCTGTGTTTATTTTAACTAAATAAAAGATCTACAATCTAGTGGACTATTATTTTTCTGACTAGCGAAACAGACTCGGCCTTGTATGAATCGAATGGCGCTCTCTCAATGGTGGTAGCGGTCAGTGGTGCCCGTCTCGCTCTATTGTTGCAGGCTATTTTCATGTTAAAAGAATAGGATGTACTATTTTACAACCTAAGCTGTGAAACGTAAAATGTTGGCGAGTTGTAAAATCCGTGGCTGATTTAGTAAATTAATCAAGTAAAAATAATTGTTGCTCTTAACTGGACGATTTCTTTCAAATATTTAGTTGGCATTGTGAAAAAGACGAATTAGTTTATAAGAAGCTTTCTTTTTTCCCGTGGCTTACATACTAAATCAGAGGAGGAGTAGTCCAGCAGTTATGTACTTTTACCTGGAAAGTATTCCGAAGTTAATGGAACTTTAACAGGTTGTTTCGGGGTAAACTAGGAAGACTATCCTAAGTTTCTGACCTCGAGGAACCCAGTGCTAACTTTTTTCAGTATTTCACTTAAATATCTCTCAAACTAAGCATATTTTGTGTACCACATTGGATGACAAAGTTGAAGAGCATTAAATTTCGTACCGGTAGGTGATTTTCAAGCCGAACATTAGGTAACGGAAATACTGCCGACCAAAGTTAGACAAAGTTTCTCAAAAGTTAAAAATAGCATTTACTATTTATTATCATTATTTCGATGTTAATTAAGTCGATCAGTCAACAATATCAACGTCTTAGTAAACCTATGACCCAACCCCGAAACGTGACAATGTCTAACAAGGGCGTCGCCAGCTATTGAGCCCGGGTGGGCGCAGAAGAGTGCGAGTAAAATCGTATTTGTAAGGGTTACGCTTACTATTTACGGTTGTAGTTGAAGTTCTTCTAAAAATCTAAAATGCAATAGCCACTTTAAAAATGTAAGCACCTCGGTTAAATTTGCCATACTTTTTTACTGTTACTTATTAATTTTGAAGAGTCATTTGTGAAGTCTAGTAACTAAAACAAAATGTAAGCTCTCCACTCCGGACAAGTTAGTCAGAAATAGATGTTAATCGTCTTAGGGAAACAATATTTAGAACAAAAAGAATGAAAGTTTCAAGAGCGAGCGAAGCGAGCTTAAAAATTTTAACACCCTGCCTTGAACCGGTTAGAATTTCGACCCTCCAATACAGGGATTACTTGGACGACTTTTAGACAAAGACTAGATTCAAGAAAAAATAGCCTGAAGAGCGAGCGAAGCGAGCTTCTTATTAGGGCTCCCAATTTATTTCAGCCTCTGCCTATACCGGACCAAATACGGGACCGGACAAAATCCAATAGGAGTGCCCTAGGCAGAAAAAAGAAGCCTTTCTGATAAAAGGTTTTTCGTGGGGTTCATAGTACGAACTGGCAATTGTTTAAAAAAAAATTGTAAGTTTTTAGCGGTAGTACGAGGACTCAGAGGCTCATTTTAGCGTGACAAATATTTTAGTTTGAGAGTGATTCTACTGTTCGCTAGAGGCACATAACATTACAACAGGCTCTCGGTCATATTCATCATCATCATTCATCATCAGCGGACCCCAATATCACCTCCTCGCCCCACCCCGGTGATATCATATTGTGTGTAAAACGTTAGGGTTTTTGGTGTGAGATAGGGTCCTTATTACGTTTCTTACGTTATAATAGGACATAGTCACGAGGTTTTTGTCCAAAAGTTAGCACAGGGTCCTCAAGGTCGAAAACTTTGGATAGTCTTCCTAGTGTACCCCCAAACAGCCTGTTAAAGTTCCATTAACTTCGGAATACTTTTCAGATACCTCACCTATTTTCGACATGTCGACTGTATTGTAGGGTTCCGTGGCCAAATAAAAAGTAGTGGCTGGATTAATAATTTCCCAAATAAAATTTACTTACAACCCACGGAAGGCATCTCGTCTCCAGTGTTCAACCTAAACTTCTTCATCACCGCCACTGAATCCATTGCTGCAGCCATGCTTTGCTTTTCACATACCTTCCAGTCAGGTAAAGTTTGTTTTTTTTTAATTTATCTAAAAAGTTTTGTTTTCGCAAGTCCACACTAATTCACACGGTGTTACGGATACGCGTCGGAACAACAAGTGGTGAGAGGAGAGGCAAGAAGCTAGCGAACGCAACGACAGATGACATTACCACGACAGGTGTAGTGACACGATATACGTATCGATACTTTGCGGCATCGAGTTAGTTTCCTTTCGATACCGATACTGTTTTACTTAATACTTTATATTCGATATATTTACTCATTGAGTACTTTTTGACAGGTATCGTATCGACTAAATCTTAGAAATAACCTACCTACTTAGAAAAACTTGAGTTTACGGCTCATGTTACGTTTATGGCAACGCCATCTAGTTCAATCGTTTGGACCTTACACTTCAACCAACTTATCTGTGCAATCGGGAAACCTCAGTACTAAAATAAATGTACCAAGTTTGGCATTTCGATGCAGTTGTGCTTGACAAAAACGCCACATTGAACTGCACATTTAAAGTGGTCATACTATACAGGATGTTTGATGCATCGTTTGCCAAATTGAATTGGCCGAATGGAGAGGTCGTTTGCTATCTCTTCGGGCCCAAGAACTCACTCTTGGCCACACCGGTTTTTTTATTCGGTTTTTCTAATTTTTATTTTGAAAAATTCCCAAACTTAGAATTAAAGCCTAAATTATAAACAAAAGTATAATCCTTAAATTACATTCCATTCATTTCCTTATATTTTAATATTTATACGTACTGTTGTATGGTTCTATCAAATTCAAAACACCCTGTATAAGACCTTCCATTGAGTTGGTAAATATCGTTCGTTCCGTTCACGGTTTAGTTAATCCTTAAATTAAATTTTAATATTTATACGTACTGTCGATGGTTCTATCAAATTCAAAACACCTTCCATTGAGTTGGTAAATATCGTTCGTTCACGGTTTAGTTCTTTTTCATATATTCACTCACTTGCTTGTTTCATGGTCATGGACTTAGTATAATAAACTGGACTGAGCACTCTACCAGAAAACCGTGACGAGAGAGATATTTATAACAGAGCCCTTTGTCTCTTTCTAATAGGGTGACCAAGCATTTTATAACAAAAAAGGAAACTTCGTTTTGACAGAGATAATTTGTGTACGGTTAAGGCCCCAGTCGATAACATTGACATCCCGTCGGAATATTCGCGCAGGTTTACAATGTTTTTTTGACTAAAGTTATTAATGAATTGCAATTATTTTTAGTGCACCATAATATCGGTATCGTATTACCCAGTACTAACTGGGTTGTGGAGGTCAGATAGGCAGTCGCTCCATGTAGAATACTGGTATTCAGCTGCATCCGGTTAGACTGGAAGCCGACCCCAATATAGTTGGGAAAAGGCTAGGCAGATGATGAATATCGGTTATATGATTAACAACTACGTATTTTTTTAAGTTCACAAAACTCGCTCTTGTTGCGTAAATCTGGCGTTGAAAAGGTCTCTCGCGCCCAACGCGAGTCCGTGGTCATCGCAAGAATATTAAAAAAATATTTTTTTAATATTAATCCTGTAATGAACTTTTTGATACGTTAATTTACCCTTTTTTATTACTGTATCATACACTTCTCATCAAAAAAATCGAAAGACCTCTGAAGTTTGGTTTTGTATAAGTTTAGTGGTTTTTTTTACATTAAAGAAAAAACTCTCCTTCTTTAGCTATCGTATTTTATTCAATAGGTAGGTATGTTTTTAGACTATAAGAAGAATTAGAAAAAAAATAAAGTAAAATCTTAGTAACTAAGACGGAAAACTAAGAAAAAAACATGTTTCAAAAAGTTTATTCAGTATCTCGTATTTCCTCCCCGGGCTCTAATGACTGCTTCTATGCGGTTCCTCATGGAACGGATGAGAGTCACAATCTTGTGTTGTGGGATGTTATCACACTCTTCTTTTATAGCTGTTTTAAGCAGGCCAAGCGTCTCCGGAGCAGGATCTCTCGTTCTGACTCTTTTGAACTCATCCCATAGGTGTTCTATGGGATTCAAGGTTTGCTGACCAGCCCACAGCCGTAAAAGCTCTACAAATACCATCGAGCAACCACCTTATTCACCAAATATGGCTCCAGCCGACTTTTTTCTTTTTCCTAAACTCAAATTACCACTTCGTGGCACCCATTTTCATTCGGTAGAAGACATAAAGGAGAATTCGTGGTGAGAACTGAACTCTATTCCGGAAAAAGCGTTTAAAAATGTTTTGATCCCGTGGATTACTCGCAACATATCAACGAAACGCGTTAAATTTATATTTCATAACTTTGTTCTAGGTATGCGGACACAACGGAAACAATTCCGCTCGTCTTTGTATTAAGCACCGGTTCAGATCCTTTTGGAGCTTTCCAGAAGTTTGCAACAGAGATGGGCATGCGGGAACGTGTGCATTCCATCTCATTAGGTCAGGGACAAGGACCTGTCGCTGAGAAGATGATAACTGCCGCTAAACCCAAAGGCGACTGGATTTTCTTACAAGTACGGATAACTGATTTCCAAATAAATGGGAGCATTAGGTAGATAAATATTACTTACCTATCTACTATTAATAACTTCTGTTACTTCATTGTTTTCAGAACTGCCACTTAGCTGCTTCGTGGATGTTAAGTCTAGAAATGATAGTAAATAACTTGACTTCTGAAACCGGCTGGCCTGCGCCGGATTTCCGCCTCTTCTTAAGCTCAATGCCCACTCCAAAATTCCCTGTATCTGTATTGCAGAATTCTGTTAAAGTAACAAATGAACCGCCCAAAGGTTTAAAAGCAAATGTAAAAAGAGCTCTTATAGAAATGGAAGAAGATTTCTTTGAAAATCATGGTGTGTAATTTGAGTTAAATAGCCTAGGGTCACCGAGCAAACGGTGTTTATATTATTTTGGTAAAATGAAATGTTGACTGTTTTGTAGCTTTATATTGTATATGTTACGGCTAAAAGCCGAAGTGCGGCTACACCTAGTTTGAGCCGGCTAAACCTAGGTGCAGCCGGTTAAACTTTAATGTATTCTACTTATCTTCGGTTAGAACATGCAACCAATTTGGATGTAGCGCTCGCCTGCCACTGCCGCGGCACCGCTCGCTGCTCTCGCTCGGTATTTCAAAAATCTAATGATGCAGTTATAGTTTTCCTTAAAATTGGGCTCGAGACTCCTTTGAGTATTTTTCGCTATTGCTCATAGTTTCGGATTTAGCCATCCACGCCCACTTGAAAAATACACCCGGTATAATCGGCGAGCCACAAACTAAGCATCGCTTGTATCTTGTAGCTCGGGAGTGCCAATTTTACAAATTTACATACATTGAGTTGAGGAAATTAAAATATAATAAATATTAACAGGTTGTAACATTAACGTTAGAGAGCTTCTGTAATTTGCTCTGAGCACAAAGTAAAGATATAAAAATAAAACAATGAATGTTTGCATTTGTTTGTCTGAATGTTTTTTTATGGTGTGTGTGGCTGTTGTGCAGATGCTATATCTATTATCTATACAGTTAGGTAGGTACTTATTTGGGACGGTCATTATTAGGTTAACTTCCTGTTTACAGTGTTGGGTCAAGATTGGCGCACAATGCTATTTGGCATTTGTATGTTTCACGCCATAATTCAGGAGCGCAAAAAGTTTGGTCCACTGGGATGGAACATTACGTACGAGTTCAATAACAGCGATCGCGAGTGCGCCATGTTGAACTTACAGATGTTTTGCGAGGACGGATACATGTCATGGGCCGCTTTAGAATATATAACCAGTAAGTGCACGTTCATACAAATATATAATAATGCTTTTAGAACTCCCAATCAGACTGTATAAGTTGTAGGTATATTCTATACTTAGTTAGTTAGCCTCTAGACAACTTGAAAGTAAAAAAAAAACCGACCAAGTGCGTATTGGTTACGCACCAATTTCAATTGAATATTTACGGGTTGAGACGAGTGCCGCACGCGGCGGCATCTTTGAATCGATTTGGTTTTCCCATCACTGAATAGTGCTTGTGACGGACGTCACAGTAGGTAGTCAAAAAATGGTATGCTTGGTTTTCATACAGATCATGATACTTACGTTATCTAGTTTACGGTAATAATTTATACTGTGTCTAGGTTTATCTATATCTGTGACCTACTTCTATTAACAGAAAAAAAAAAATATCGTTACAGGCCTAATTACGTATGGTGGCCGGGTAACAGACATGTGGGATCAACGTTGCTTGACCACCATTTTAAAACTCTTCTTCTCACCACCCACTCTTGAGGAAGGTTACGTGTACTCAGAATCTGGTACTTACTATGCTCCCAGAACTGATAAATTGGGAGAGTGTCGTGAATATGTAGAATCATTGCCTAGTGTTGAGAAACCGGAAGTGTTTGGGATGCACGAGAACGCTAATATAGCATTTGAGGTATTTTTACGTGCTACTTTTTTTGCTCTTGACTGTCTGTGCGTTACTTCAGCAGGAAAATCTCTTCTACAATTTAATCGCAAGTTTTTTTTTTGGTTTTCTTAAATAAAATTTTAATGATAATGATTTAGGGTTTGAAGACCAGGGTGTTAAGTTCTTCACCCCCCATAACTTCCCCTCTGCCTTTCCCCTATAGCTAGATAGATTATAAATCTGTAAAGCCATATTTGTTACGGCCGCGAATCTTATTTTAAACAACATACAACCTGACACTGAATTGCTAATTGCTAAAAACGTAAGAAAATTTGAATTTCGCGGGCTACCCTGGCGCTTCCACCTTAAGGTGTAATTTGCAGTCAGTATTATGTTGTATTCTGATGAAAAATGAAGTCGCGCAAGTAACAAGTATAATATTTACAGAATTATAATCTTTAAAATCAAGAAATCCAACCCACAGAGGGTTGGATTATTTAACCCCATTCAATTACTATTTCATGAAAAAGTCATTCAATGGGGTTAAATGAACTTATGAGGGTTGTACTGGTGCTTCCACCTTTAAAACAGTATTTTTTCTTAAATGCACCTACGTATTAATAGCTCGCGAGTGTAGAAAGATTTTCCTGCTGGGGAATCGCACACCTTTACTGTATCTACCTGTCTGCCGCTAACAGATGGTGCAGTTTTTCAATGTTGATAAAAAACAACTTTTTTCCACAGAACAAAGAAACCCTTGCCTTAATCCAAACAATAGTTGATGTGCAGCCGCGAGCTGCAGGTGGAGGTGGTGGCGACACGCCCGATCAGATCGTGTGGCGAGTCTGTGACCACACACGAGTCAGAATCGCGAAGCATATCGACAAATCTCTCATTAACCCTCAACTTATGATACCAGACGATATGGGACAGCTCTATTCACTAACAACAGTGTTGATACATGAAACCGACCGGTTCAACAAGCTGTTAGGAGTATTGCACTCTTCACTCAATGAGCTTCAAAAAGCAATCAAAGTGAGTAATGTTTTAAGGCAAGATAATAAATAATGTTTAGTTTTAGTACCGTAAAACGGGGTGAATAGAGACAAATTTTGAAAGGGATTTTAACGTTGAATTAATATGTTATGTTGCTAACAAGGTATCTAAATAATTAAGTATAACTAAGTAAATAAAACAGAGTACTTTTTGATAACATAATCAAATTAATTCAACGTTTAAATCCCTTTCAAAATTTGTCCATATTCACCCCGTTTTACCGGTATGTGATACGTGCGTGATAATACGGCACCTACGTAACTGCGGGGCTACGGCTCATTCTCTGGTCCTAACTGTAGCAACCTGTATGCTTTTATTTTTCATGTAATCTAATGGTGGGTGGTGTTCTGGATACGTAGGTGAAATAGAATGTCAACCAATGAATTTAAACCTTATTTATCAAACCGTAGATGCATGCCAGTTATTGTTTGTTTCAGGGCATTGTGGTAATGTCAGAAGCTATCGAAGAAGTATTTATAGCTTTAATGAACAACAAGGTTCCCAATATGTGGCATCAAAAAGGCTACAACTCGTTAAAGTCACTCGGCAGTTGGATATTCGATCTTACTTTGAGAATAGATTTCATGGAGGTAAGGTTCAAACCACGACTATCTTACCGCTCATTATCTATAGTATAGATACGTTTAGTTTTATCTATACGTGTCGTATAAAATCATAGTCACTATAGATTCTGGAGATTGGATTCGTGCAAACAAATTAAACCCCTTGAACTTGTTAATAAAATCTAATCTGATTCATATAAGGATGTAATATTTTTATCATAATTTCACGTTGACGAAGGTCGCGGGCCACAGGTTTAATCTAAATAAACTGTTAAATCCAAACACAAACGTAGCAAACTGTTTGTTTGTTTTAGAAATGGTTGGTGGACGGTCTCCAGCCGAGCAGTTGGGTGTCGGGGCTTTTTTTCCCGCAGGGTATGCTGACGGGTTCGCTGCAGTCGTACGCGCGACGCTATCGCGTGCCCATCGACGCACTCATGTTTGACTTCTTTCCCTTACCAATGTTTCTGTCGCAAGAAGACGTTTTCAAGCAAAATACTAAGAAGAAGGTCGGTTTACTGATGGCGTATCCATCTTTCATATTTATTCACGAGCGAGCCAGGCGAGCTTCGTTTCGCCTCTTTCATACTTCGGTTCGGCACTTTCGATAGTTAGCGGTGTGAACCGAAGTATGAACAGGGCTGAAATGATGCTCGCCTGGCTCGCTCGCTAGCTGGCCGTGTGGCCTGCGCTTTATGTGTGCAGGTGTGTATTGTTATTAATGACAGCTGACCTAACACTTTTTTGTCAGGTAGAGGCGGGGGAACACAATGTATACCAATTCTTAAAACGACCAGAAGACGGTGTAAACATTCACGGTTTATTTATTGACGCCGGACGCTGGGATATGAAAGAAATGCGCCTTGTGGATCCTTTTCCAGGTCAGTATCCATGCAGCCAGAAAAAGATCGACTTTATAGCTCTTCAGTGAAGGGAAAACCTAAGCCCCAATAAGATTGGGGATTTAATCCAGACATATTGAAATAAATATAATTCGACAGAAACAAAAGAATCTTAAACAAGAGAAAGTTTATTGCCTTAAAATAGTTCTGCGGCATAAGTATTTTTATACAATATTTTTCCTGTTATAATGAATTATTCAAAATTAAATGGTTTACTGGCTAAAAAAAAGCTACATGAACATAGAGCAAAAAAAAAACGTATGTTTTGGTTGCATTTTATTAACTTAAACATTAGTGTTATCTACTGTATATTTTAACTTAAACATTAGTGGTGTAACATAAACATAACATCACGCCTGTATTTCCCTGAAAATATAGGCAGAGGTGAGCTCACACACTTTTCCCCAGTTATGTTTAAAGTCCATGTAATGGGACGAGCACTTGCCATCAGCTGGGCACAAATCCAGACATTAGTGTTATCGATTCATGATGTTACTAATCTATACCACAAGCAACTGTTCTGTGTGACTGACAGGTCAAATGAATCCTCCATTGCCGGTGGTATGGTTTAAGCCTGTGCTGACGCTGCCAAAGCCTGACCCTCGGTATGAAGCACCGCTATACAAGACGTCGGAACGAGCGGGTATACTGTCCACGACTGGACACAGCACCAACTTTGTCCTGCCCGTACTACTGCGGTCCAATCAAGCACAAAGCTATTGGATTATACGTGGCACAGCTCTACTCACACAGATAACTGATTAAAAACTTTCTAGAATTTATGTTATCTAAGCAAGAAGCATCCACAGCCTAATGAAAATCAGGTGGTGTGTATTTTCACGGCATGAAGGGATGTTCTTAATTAATTAATTATTTTAGACGTAAACATGTTGGTGTGCATGTATATTTGATTTGCTATTTGAGGTTCAATACGCAGTAGCGGCGGGTGGAACAGCAAAACATAAAAATTTTTCGGAATCCGCGTTTAACAACAAGAAACGGGAACTTCGGTATCGGAGCGGAAACTGTAAGAATGGTAGTGATTAGAAAGCCGGGTCCGCGGCGTCCATTTTCTACATGTTATTAGTACGTCACGGCAAACATTTTATGTTAGGCCACGCCCCCTTTAAGTTAGCCAACATCGTTTTGTGTTAGTAAAACACGATAACATGGCGCAGCGGACCCTGTTTAAAACAGTAGTTACTTATCGCATATTTGTTTTCGTTATTTCATTTTTAAACTACTTTTAGACGTATTGTTGTATCGGTCGAAAATCATGGATTTACCATGAGTACCAGAACAATAGCATAGTGTAATGTGTGGTGTGTACTTGTTTTTATAGATGATTACAAGCATAGATACATATTTTTTGTTTTATTTCCGAAGCTCCACCGGAGACACAGGACGAATCGCCATGTAATAGGATCACTACACGGTGGAATAAAATGTGACTATCTTCGAAAAACAAAAGGAAAGGTTCATATTGGGCTGTTGCCAGAAAATACTCGAATTATAAATAAAATCCAGTTTGGTTTGGTAACTTCAACCTTTTATAAGGATTGATCTTTTGGAAGCAACGTAATTAATACACATAATTATCAGAAACTGATTTATTTATTCCGGTTTAATTGTCATACTTCTATGTGAAAAAAAAATCACAATGTTTATAGGCTTGCATAGACTGGCCGTCAGACGTTCCGCGGTCCGTCCGTCCTGTCGATACAGGGTTCTCAGAAAGCGCGGGACGATTGACTGCCTGCTGCCTGAGCAAGATTTGACAGAATGTGGAAAGATTTTTTCTAAAGAAGTCCTGCGTGGAGGCGACGTTCCAAAGTCGCTTAATATATTAACTTCAAATATTACTATCCTAAGTTTACGGCGGGCGATTCGGCAGGTCCCTAGTTAACACTAAAATACAGTAAAAAGACGACGGCTGAAGTCCGACGCTTCGGGTTTCTATTAGAATTTGTCAGAGACCTGATTTCAGATGCCCTAAAATCATAAATTAAGTGATTTATAAACAGAGTGCATCTAATTATAGCTCCACACAGGCCTTTTATGCATAAATTACAACTTTTATTAATACGTGTGAAATAATGAATATCACAGTAGTATTTCCTTTGATTTTCATTACATGCATGTATTGGTGTTTTAATTTCAGCAGTTCAAACATAATATATTAGCCCTATAATATTAGAAAAATAAAAAGACCTAGACCGGAGTTTGTTTTACCTAAATAACGATTCACTAAGTCATTATTTAAAATAATTAAAATTTTAAAGATTTTCCAATCAAGTCAATTAACATTACGGCTTGAAAATCAGTTTGGTAATATTACTAAAAATACTTGGTTCTTTATCGCTTGTTGGTCAGAACTGAACAGCTGCAGCGGCAAGTGCCGTGCGTAGCGCGACCAACGAAACTGCGGCTGCTTTGCTAAGTGGCCACTAACTGCGACATCCTATTTAACGACGATGCGTATTAACTATTGAAATCATTCTCTAACAAATACATTATTCAATAATTTAATTTTTACAGTAAACACATTACAAAAGACTGTAGTACCCTTATATTGACAAATTATCATTATAATCTAAGAATGAATCAACGGATAATACAATAATACACTATTAATTATTTTATTTGAATTAAAATTTCCGTTACTGATGGAAATCTTGAGAACCAAAGGCTCTGTCTCAGAATGTGCACTGGACAAAAAACGTGCACATCGAAATTGGCGCACTTCTCATAACAGGCACTTCTCAAAATGAGTATTTCGCAAAATGAACACATTTCAAAATGAGCACTTTGCAAAATGTGTAGATTACTGACAAAGGCTTTAAAATAAAAAAAAATGTGAGCCGTCACGGGACGCCTGACAGATGTGATACATCGACATTATTTTGTAAAAGTAATATGCAGAAAAGAACAGATTGTGATAGGAACTAAATATGTCATAATGATAAAATAAAATATTAGGTTATGTGTACTGTAGTAAACAACACTATATACTGTAATGCCTCTAGATACATCCAGCAGGTGACGCACCGTACACACTACTGTATATATATACCATCATACAGCGTGGCGACGCGTCGCCACGGCATGCGTCGCCACGCCAGAAATCGGTTTTACGTGCGGCTATAGATGTTTCACATCAATAAAAAATCGTTCGCTTTTTCATGAATTTAGTTTTTTTTTAATCAGACAAGACAGTATCGGGAACTCCTTAACCTATGAAGAAACAAAAAACATAATGGAAACGTTTGATTGTTAAAATCTATAGCTGTACACTATTTTTGATCAAATAGAATAGCAGATTTTGAAACATGATTTATTTATTCTATTTATTGAGTACAGAACACAAAAATTGCGAAGCTGTATGTATATTTTTTATTGAGGATTAATAATTTTAAAATGAATCAAAGATTTCCTTTATATAAGGTGTAAACGGACCCTTCACGAAGCAAAAATTATTGCTTAGAAACGACTTTTGGTTCAAAATCACGGTTTATGTATGGTAGGACTCAATGTAACGCCCTGAAAACATTGTGCTGATGAATGCATTGAATGGTACAGGGGTGTCATGGAGGTATTTACAGTAAAGTTATAACTAGAGATCGGATATCTGGATGCAAAAGAGGGATAAGTACATAAGTATGAAAGCGGCTTTTTAAAATGCAATTTTTCTCGAGATCGCGGTTTTTTATAAATAATACAGTGTGAATAAAATGTAGTACCCATAAGCATAATGAATATTTAAAATCTATTTAAAACCAGTCAAGAAATTTGTTGAAAATAACACGTAAAAAATACAAAATTATTTCATTTTAAATTTTGCTGCTGAATATTTGAACAGGACAAGATGGTAAATATGACAATTCATTTGAAGTAAACCACTAAAATGAAAAAAAAAAACTATGTATTATATGCGCTGTATACTTGTCAATGCTCAAACTTTAGGTAAACATGCATCCGAATATCCCTAGTTATAACATTAAACACTTGTGAAATAGGTTGGAACTTTGACCTCTAATATCTCCGTAACTAGAAGGTTCAAAGGTATGGTCCAGAACAAAAAAATATCGCAACGATGGCCAGAATAAGACGTCTTTCTTCTTCGTCGAGGGTATTTTTACACCCATTATGAATTGTTGTTTCTTCATAAGGCTCAGGTGTTCCTGATACTGTCTTATGTTTGATTAAAAGTACATTTTTGAAAAAGCGAACGATATTTATTTTGAAACCATTTTCAATAATGTGCATGTTTGCAAAGTGCTCATTTCGAGAAGGACCTGTTAAAAGAAGTGCACTAATTGTGATGTGCACGTTTTTTGACCATTGCACATTTTGCGACGGAGCCAATCAAAATAGGTGAATTATTTTTGAAAAATAAGTATGATCTCAGCTTGAGGACGCGCGCTGCGTCGTTTGTCCAGTCGTACCTACTTAACCTATCTACATAAACAAAAGTTTCATCAAAACATGCTTCCTTTGTATTACAATTACATAATTATATTGATTAATCAACATCTCGATACGAATTAAAATGAAGCCGAAGAATTTTGAACCTCGATTGAAACATCCAAATTACATGAAATCCAAGAAAATTGAAATCATTGCTTAAAGTTTAACAACATCAAATCACACAACACAAGAGTAATCATTCGATCTAAATTACATAGAAAGTGAACGGAATGAACAATGTTTAGCATTGACATACGAAAGTTCCCCCGGGAGGGCGGGAAATGCAGCGCGCGGGCGAGGCGACGGCGCGAAGGGCGCGAGGAGAGCGGCGGGGGGGCGCGGCGTCCCCGCCACGTGTCCTAGTCCTCCGACATGAACGAGTTCTGCGACTTGAGCTCCTCTAGCCGTGAGATCTGCTGCCGCAGGTACATTATTCTGTGGGGCATTACACAACACTCGTCAATAAAAATAAGTTCCAAGGTAGGGCTCCGCGCGTATACTGCGGTGACTTTTCAACACCGGTTATGCTGAGCCGCGCCATGATGTATTGTTCTATTTAGCTAACTCGCTCGAATAAGATTTGAAACACCACGCTTTGTTTACGAGCAGTCAGCGCGTCGTGGCGTGAAGGCACTCTTAGACGATACGAACTGCATTGTGCCTACGACTGTACCTGGTGTCTAGGCAGAATGCGGTCCACGTATATATAAATGTAGCTATTTTCGAAAGTGTTTTTATCCTACTGCATTGTTTTGTAATTTTATGCTGTTGCGAAAATAGTATTCTAGAACACGAGATTGCGAAACGGGCCTAATCAAGGTTTAAATAGAATTTCACAAGAAAATAGTTTTTGAATTTTGCTCGTGACTGTACAGTAACTAACTGTTTTGCGGATATTTTTCTAAATTGTGATTCAAACAAAGAAGCGTAATTACCGTTTATTAAAACTACGTGTGATACAAGTAGGTAAGAGTTATCAATATACAAGTTATGCCTAAAAAGAGGCGTGTTCCAAATTTCAGTCTTGTACAATCAGCCAGTTTTGAATTATTCACATTTTTGTCCCTACTGTGATACTGTACTTTTGCCTATACGCCCATTTCTTATGAAGCCCTCGATATGCACTATTAAAATACCAAAATGTGCTTACTATTATTAGAATTTACGTTTATTTTCGCAATTTAAATATAATATACTTGTGACAATACACAAATAATTTTCAAGATCTTCTAGGGCAAAATGGTTACGTTAGCCACTAACACTTGTATCCTTAAGTAATTCCTGATGCAATCATTTTTATGCAATAGACAAGAATTTCAGCGAAGCAAGAACCGTCAAAGAAAACTAAGCTAAAAATTCTAATTTTTGGCAGTTCCAACTTCAAACAATTACTAAACTACAGAATAAAAGTTGTGTCTTAAGTATTTACTTTTACTCAACAAATCACTTTGACCTGTTTATAGATACGGGTGTTAATATAAATTTGTAGGCTGAAAATAACCTCTCTACGTCAGCTGACGGACATAACTTAAAATTATATTTTTTTTTTACTGGACCTAACTTGACATTTGGCGCTGTTTGTACAGACAGAACCTCCAGGCAGGGTTTGGCCGGTGCCATTGATATATTATGCGTTATCTTTCTTTATTTCTTCAAGACCCTGATTTTTTATATAGAACAACTTAATGCAACGCGTATAACACTTTTAATTACTGAAATAAGCACTATCGATGTAAAAGTATAAAAATATGCAATACCGCTATAAAAATAGCGTTTTATGCATTTGTATATGCGAACTTGCAAAATCCGATGTCTAGTATTTACACATAACGTCTTTTTACATACTTTTCAGCCAAGTGTAGTTATGCAGTGGCGCACTTGTATCGCTACGTAACGTCGCCATGTTGGTCGGCTCTAAATCATGTCTAAATAGAATTTGAGTGTACTTACTTTTGTTCCTGTAATGTTGCCCGTATTTCTGTGTGGCGTACAAGTGACCGAGAGCACTTGAGCTCAGCGGATACCCGCGTGCACTGCAGGCAACCCAGCTGGTAAGCTTCCTCAGTAAACTTATTTGCCTGGCACAACAGAAAGAAAGATCAACATCATCCTCTTTGTCTTCCATGATCTGTTGGCCAACACCTCGGAGTTTGCTTCCTACCTACATCTTTTTATGGTCTACCTTTTTTTATATATATATGTATACAATAAAAAAACATTTTTGCAAAAATAAATACAAGGCATACTCGGCAGTCCATGGCTAAACAATTAATGTAGCAAACAAAAGTCACAGACTTTCGAAGCTAGTTATTCAGATCTTTTGTGTGCTGTGGAAGATAGTTGTAGTTTCTTGCAAAAAAGCGTTTTCATTTCATTATATACTAGCTGTTGCCCGCGACCTTGGTCCGCGTGAAATATTATAGCCTATAACCTTCCTCGATACATGGGCTATCCAACACTAAAAGAATTTTTCAAATCGAACCAGTAGTTGCTGAGATTAGCGCGTTCAACAAAACAAACTCTTCAGCTTTATAATATTGGTATAGATATACACATTCTTTATATGTTTTGGTTGTATCTAGTAGTATACGTAGTGAAACTACTTCGTCTACGTCGTTATGTTATTTTAACATCATTACCATAGACGAAGTAAACAACTTCATAAGTTCATATCTTATAAACTACTACAAAATACGAAATCCAATAAAATATATTATTACGATTCGATTTCTAGTCTGAGAAATACGTCGACAAACACACACATACAATTACTTATGAAATTAGGCATACCGTGACAGTTGCAGTCCAAATGCAACCTTATTGTCACGAAAATGTACGAAAATTACTGTGATTTTCATAGTGATGCAAGGGCGGAGATAAAATAACTGAAAGGACTGGAACAGCCTCGTCAGTCGAAATCGACGAGCCCATAAGAGCGCGGCCTCGGTGATTTGTGCAAAGCTACTACAGTCACGCCTTGGTATTGTTGACGACGGCAGTAGACAAGCGCGACTACAGTGCAGAATGATTCTTTTGGCGTCCCGTGATTGATATTATAAGAGGAGGAGAGTTTTTTTTTTAAATGCCTGTGGAAATTGTATTCAAAAACAAATGGCGGCGTTAGTTGCGATTAAAGTCACGCGCCAAAAGATCCACGCAGCACTGTACCGAACATAGAACACGTTCAAGTTACCTGTTTCTCTAGGATATCCGCAGGCCACCCTGTAACGTGTGACGTCAGGTCCGACCGCACATAGTTGACGAGCGACGGCGTCAGCATCGGAGGCGCGTGGTGGAGTGTTCCGCCCACAACTTGCGAATAACTTCCTAGACATTCCACTGAAACGCGAATATACTTCATCATCATTCATATCATACTGTTTGAATTGTTCATATATTTGGAAATATTTGCTGTATTTATATATGGGTAGCAAATTTTTGAAATAATTTTACACAAAATGTCTTCTAAATTTTTTTTGCTCTAACTAACAATATTTCTTTTTATGAAATATGTTATGCGGTACTACCTAATGATATCAAAAGAAAAAAATAATCCTGGCGCTTACTTTTCCTAGGTAACGCTGTATCTAGGTGCAGTGGGGGTGCATGCGGGTCTATATTCTCAGAGTGCGTCGGCGTGGGCGGTCCCGGGTCGCGGTGCGGCGTGCCTGAGCCGCTGCGGTTACCGTCGCAGATGCCGATGGGCGATGCCGTCGCGCCATTATTGTTGGCAGGCGGTATCGTCACTTGCGGCTGAACTGCCACGATACGCGGTAACGCCGCTGCTAGTAACGATCCAGTCTGTAACATTCGAGCAGTACGTCAGGGTCCGTCCACGGCCATATGCGATGCGACTAGCGTCAAGCTGTCGCGTTGACAAGCTGTCAATTGTTGACGTGCGTGATTACCGTCGCGTCGCGATCACTCGGGGCATGCCCTAAACAATTCAACAATTTCAACTCAGCAATAATTAACACTAGGTAACAAAAACATACCTGTTGATTAGAATTATCGAGTACAACAACAGGCGGAACTGCACTATTCTCTGCGTTATTCCGTACGATAGCAGCTTCCCTTGCTCCATACGAATTCTCAGAGAGCGGCGTACTCCTATCCGGAGAGATATCCATGTCTTGTAATGACTGTCCATCTATTGACAAAAAATAAAACAAAGTTAATAAAAACCTTTATGAACAAGTATGACATAAACATAATTCGAATGTTTTACCTTTTCCGTCGTGTGGTGTCGCCGAATGTTTTGGTCTAGTTCGATCATGCACTTCTTCCTCTCTACTGCTATTCCAGTACCTCTCAGAGGCACTATTCGTTCTTTTACTAGATTTTTCAATTTCTCTTCTGCCTGATCTGGAACTTGATCTCTTATCCCGACCTATACAAAATAAAAGCATATTTTTTAACTTTTTGACCGCTAGAGCTTAAACGCACGCGCGTGCCTTTCACGCCAACGCACAATTTCACCTACCATTTTGTCACATATTTGTGTCGTTTGGCGTAAAGGGCACGCGCTTGCTTGTCACGTATATGTGACAATGGCGGTCCAAACGTTAAATTCAAACGACTTTTTATATTGTAATTTCTGGCACCTATAAGGTTAGTGGTGTTCTCATTCAAAAGGATGTTGGTGATATTATTGATACATCCAAACCAATATTTTACATAAGTCGAGGCCTGCCAGTAATCTCTGAAGGGTAAGGCAGAAATGTACGTCTAGTATACCCATATCGCCTGTTATGTTAAGCCGATCGTTATGAAAGGCCAATGTCCAAAATTGGTGCCTATTTGTATATCGGCAATTAACGAAACTTTGGTATGGCGGTCAGTCAATATGGAGCTGGATTGAGGTAAATCAGTTTATATGCATTTTTTATGTGAGGTCGTCAGACCTTTGACCACTTTGCTCTGCTTTAATTTGGCGGGTGTTATTCAAATGTATTTATTGAAAAATGGCATCATTTATTTCTGGTTATCATTTATCAATAATTATATCGACTTAGGTTTGTGAGATCAATTATTACATTGGCTATGGACAGATTGAAATAAGTGTTTAGTTAAGCTATGGAGTCAGGCGTTACTTTGCGGAAATGCTTGACAGTAAAAGGGTGGTACTGCATTCTGCATCCAAGCCTGGGGTTTTTGGCAGAATAAAAACTAAATATTTAAGGAGAAACTGAAATATAATATACCGGTCATGTGCATATCATAGGGCGCTTTCAATTCAGACGGGTGATGCCGTTCTGCCACCGCACCAGAGACGCCGCCTGGATTGACATCGCCATATTGATGCCGTGCGTGCGATGTTCGAGCCTCGCACTGCTCTCTCGTCGCGTCAACTGCATGGTAAAAAAACACTGCTTAGTACGACAGCTGCAATGCTAGAGCAGAAGTTCGATAACACCGTCGCGTGTCATTGAAATATTAAACCGGATATCGCCAATGAAACTGACCGCGATCAGTACATCTAAACCGCATTTAAAAGCTGTCAGTGTCATGCTGTCGTTGCAGTGGAATATTGCCACAGACAGCTGTCGACCGCCGACCAAAAGACAATAATGATCTTAAGGTAACCTCAGCTGAGTTGCAGACCAGCTTAGACCTAGTGAGTAAATGCAAACAAGACTGAGCACGTAAATATTTAAAAAATATTAAAAGGAAGGAAAATCAAGTAAAGATTCCAGGGTAACTAAATTTTTTAGTAATTTTTGTATTACCCTGTTCAACACAGTCTAGGGCACGAAATATAGTATTGTAAGTAAAGAAAATAAAAGAAAATGATAAAAATACCTGGAATTATGCTAAAATTGAAAATACAAGCTTTTGGAAGTTAAGAAAAGTAACAAGGTAAAAATAAAATAAGAAAAATACAGTAGCTAGAACTGATTTTTCATGATCAGTTCTACCTCCCATGGCACTACCGACGGCTCTATAACGGCGTGGCATATAGATTATATGAAATGAAATAGCTAATTTACCACCAATGGGATAAGTCTCCATACTCTGTAAACATCTTGTTTAAAAAGCTTATCTGGTGTGTTTATGTGTTAACATATTGGAGATGAATACTAAAAGCTCGGATTTGCGGGAAATGCTAGCGGGGATGGTATTCTCAAACCCATCGAGCATGAGTCTCTTAGATGATTGAGCAGGGCTCTCTAATGACACCATATTGTGTTCAATGAACACAGTCACCGGTCTTGCGGTATGTGCAGTCGCATTATCTCCCATGAACACACAATTTTAGCCAAACTGCTGTCTGTGTAAATTATAATTTGCGAGCACATTTGCATGAAGCTGGTATCGTCACAATGATAATTGTTTGTCTTTTTTGGTTTTAATACCTCCGTGTAAAATCAGAAAAATGTCGTGAGGAATATTTTGAGTATGACTGAGGATGGGTATAAGAGTAGAAAGAAACGAATGATGGATGACTGTATGAAGGATGATATGGCACGAAAGGGAGTGTCTGATGAGATGATGAGTAATAGAGAAGTATGAAAGAAGAAGATATGCTGCGCCGACCCTTAATAAATTGGGACAAGGGCAAGAGAATGATGACTATATATAGTAAATATTTATAGCATTTTATATATCCTTGTATATCTTAGTATAAAATAAAATGTATGCTCAAATTTACACCTACCACTGATTGTCTCTGCATCACCCAAAGGTTGGCTCGTAGAAAAAGCAATTTGCATCTTATCCGCCCCTGTACTCTGTGCTTGAAGTGTTAACTAAATAAATGTGCGCAATACACAACGCCTACGATTTCAACGGCGCGGAGCTGGAACTTCTATCGGTATGCGAGCGTGAAGTTTAACCTCCTATAATTATCTACTGCTAGCTCGTGGCTCTTCTAGGTTAAGCAGTGCTTGCCGAGGTTCGTCCGTGCCACGGAAAGCATGTTAGGCCGTTGGTCGTTATCTGACCTCCATCAGATAGGCAGTCGTTTCATGAAAATACTGGTTTTTAGCTGCATCCGATTAGACTGGAAGCCGACCCTAACATAGTTTGATCACAACTTGATCGTGTTTTCGTGGTGAAACCTAGCCTGGTAACTGTTCCAAGTGTCGGAGTCGAATTGTCGAGGTGGAGATGTCGTGCACCTGTTCTCCCTAAAGGCGCACCCTCACCAGAGCATTCGCTGGTAATGTAAAGATAGCCATGCACTCTAGGTTATGCACGACAGTTTTAAATGCGCATGCAAAACCGAGTTTCATTCCAAGAATAACTACAGTTTTCTCTTACACATGTTCATGCATGCCCGTAAGTTTGACTATACAGGCAAAACAGCACATTCATAACCTATCGTGTGTGGCCGGCTTTACAATCCAAGTTTCGATTTCGCTCATTACGTTACAAATAGAGGTGATCTGTAATATAACAATCCATTATTCGATTACTAGCAGAGTGTACATAGCCAAAAAATACTCAAAAGGTGGGACGAAGTTTATAATGGAGGCATTTTCATGGGACTTTTTTATTCCTAGTGGTGTGGAAAAGAATATTAAAAAAGCGCTGTTTTTTTTTAATTTACTTTGTCTTTTATTTCGTTTACGAATAACTTGAAATTTGACGAATTTATACCGTAGCGTAATAGTGTCATCTGTGTGCATCTTCCACCACTATTATGTTCCACCTTTTTGTCTAACTACACACGATTATACGTACAGTTATTTGATTGATACAAATTGTATAGTCAGGGCCTATGCACACGGTGCCTTGCGGAGTCCTGCATATTAAAGTCCATGGTATGTCACACGACGACGCACTAGCGCTCCGGCGCCGCGCCGCTCGCACACCGGACATGCTACCCGCGAGTCGAAGTGGGGAGTGGTGTATGAGTTGCGACGCCGCCGGATTGGCCCCGCTCAGTTGTTTATGTGGCAAAACCTCTGTTCCTCTGTTAGCAACTCTTCTACGTCGATTTCTTAGTGCCACACCGTCCATGTGCCCACCAAAGCGACAAAATCTTGCGACGCCGCCGCAACACACAGTATGCATAGGCTTTTACATGTTGCGTACTGTAATGCTCGATTCTCCACACTCACTGATGTAACGCTAGAAAGTGAACGGTTACATTACAGGCGAATGCTCCCGGTGAGGGAGCGCCTGAACGTTAGCGGTTTGGTGACATCTATTGTTTCCATATTTCGCATATTACGCATGGTTGCGTGTTACCAGCGCGGCAGCGCCTGCAACTTCTCTTTGAAGGTACTTAGTTCACAACATATCCACATTTATGCATCTCTTCCCGATTTAGACGTGACAAAAGGCTCCAAATTACAACAATTACTTAATGCAGTTCCAACCCACATTTAAGAATTTGTGTGGCCAGTACTTTTTGCAAAAAATGAATTTAAATAAGTAGATAATATAGTATAATTTGTCTCTTTTGGTGCGCTGCCACAGTTGGGACTAACGCTGCCATCTTGTTTTTTATTCATTGCAATTTTACAAATGTTTACCAACAGCAGTTATGATGAGACAACAGAAAACGATTAAGTGCCAAAAGAACTATCACGGACTCTAGTCGGCTTGTTCCCTAGACTTTGTTGAGTAGTGTATTATACCTGTCATTCAGTTAATAGGAAAACCATGTTTATGTTCTGGTAAGTTAAGTCCCTGCAGGTATATTATTGATAATAATGCCATTTAGCTTCTAAAATAGAAAGTCGGGTGGAAGCGTGCGTACCTGTTTCGCGTTGTTTATCGACACAATTTGCATTGCGCATGCTAATTCAAAACATTTTTTTTTATTTCCCATAATTCGAATAGGCATGAAACGTCAAAATAAAGGTGGTTCTGGTTGTGGTTTGCTGTAGAGAAGAACCGGCAAGAAACTCCATTATGACACTTGTAAATATTTATATCTAAATATCTTGTTTTACAGTGTTATTATGTCACAGTGTTAATACTTAAGCATGGGAGGACAGAGTAGGGCTGACAACAAGTGGATATTAGACTTTAGGGTGCACTTAAATATACAGTTCGATACTTAAAAGTACGTCAGCAAATCCTGGGCAGGCCAACGATTGCCACTTTGCGCACGGACTAATTACGTACCATGGCATAAGATATTCGTACCTTAAAATCAATGAATAGTAACATACTGCGTCAATAATAACAAAAAATAGTGACCTGATATATTATGACAAAGAAGTGCATCATTGGTGTTATGCACCAACGATGCAGAAGGTGTTACATTCAAATAGTTATTTTTGGAAAATAAAGTGTTTGTTTGAATAATATTTTTAACCGTAACCTGACCCGTTAGTCTCGTGGTCGCAAGCGTGACTCCTGCCCCCGTAGCATGGCGTTTATCTATCTCTATTCTTCAAGAATCGACAAAGCTCTTTCTATACAACTCGACATGTCTTCTGCCCGAGCATGCGGCGAGCCGTAGACTCGAGTTTTCACGAAGACAAAGACATAGGAATTTTTCCTTAGCAACGGATAATAAATATATTTATAATAAGATGGACCTGAGATCCAGATGGGATGGATGAAGTGGTGGCAGGTAACGGGAACAATTTGCGACTCCCGCATTCCCCTTAAAATTAAGGGGAAGGTTTATAAGACAGTGGTTAGACCTGCTGTCTTGTATGGATCAGAATGTTGGCCGACAAAAGGGATGAATGAAAGGCATTTGCATGTGGCGGAGATGAGTATGCTAAGGGGGATGTGTGGTGTTACGCGAATGGATAAAATAAGAAATGAGTATATAAGAGGAAGTCCGAAACTGGCACCGGTGGCTGAAAAGTTGTGTGGTAATCGGTTGTCGTGGTATGGGCATGTGATGCGGAGGAATGAGGAAAGTGTCGTTTGAGTATGAATAAATAATAAAAAATAAATAAAAGTTTATTTGGAACAACTTAAGTTATACAGGTTACACAGGAAAAACGAAGATAGCTACAAAAGTAAAATACTGTGGCGCAGCTATCAACGCCCAATTCAAAATACATAGTATAGACATTGTTCCAGATTAATCTGAAAGAAGTTAAATTATAAATTAACAAAATAAAGGGAATGAAAAAAATATAAAAAAAAATATGTTTACGTGGTTACTGTGTTGTGTATATGTAGAGTGGAGGTGGGGATGAGGTGTGTGATAGTGTGGGTGAGTATATACCGCGTTTATGACACCATAAGTTGCTCAGTCTCATCATAGGACAGGCACTTAAGCCAGTTGGTCACTTTTCTCTTCAGTACATTCCCAGTCATAGGGTATATTTTAATACTTTTATTTAAGGTATTATAGAGTTTAGAGCTGGTGTGAGTGAAGTGCCGACTGACCAACGCTAATCTACAGCGTTCAGTCTGACAGACTCTGTCGGCACGACGGTTCTTTGTAAGGGTCGTAAGGGAGAAGTAAATGTTTCCTAAGAACTGTTTGCAGCACGAACAACTGTCTCACTGAGAGGACCTCGCATATTGAGTATAGCTCAGTAGTGGGAAACCTAATCGGTTTTTTATGACGGAATGTGGATGGGTATATGAGTAGAGGAAGACCAAAGAAAAGATAGATGGACTGTCGAAAGAATGATATGGCAAGAAAAGGAGGTGTCTGATGAGATGACGAGTAATAGAGAAGTATGGAAGAAGAAGACATGCTGCACTGACCCCAAATGAATTGGGATAGAGAATGATAATGTTTAATCCACTAATAAGGTTGCCTATTATTTTTACAAGGTAGTTGGAAGGCGTACCTAACCTGAATTGAACTTAGCTGTTTTTGACATGGAAAGAAAAATTCCAGTGCTCGCAGGGTTTGAACCTGCGACCTTCCGATTCAGTACACCGGATGTCTTAACCAACTAGACCATCGCACCCCGCTCACAGATCTCGAAATTTTCGTTCCATTAATAACGTCTTACGGTGACGTTAGCGCCATCTATTTAAGAAAGTATCGAACTAACTTAAACCAACACGTTGACATTGCAGCCAAATCAATGTTGTATAGAAGTCGCCATACCAAACTAATTTTTGATTTTTGAATTGAACTTACTTTAACGAGAACATGCAAACCCTGTGATGTGCTAGGAGACAGATCCTGGCTCCCAGCTCCCTACACACATATTGCACCATCTCTTTACTTATCTTATAATTTTCGAGGAACTCGTTTTCAGGGAGATCAAGCCCCGGTTAAAGCTCGTACAGCGTTCCTTTTGGCCTCTTTCTTTCTTCTCGGCATAAAAACTGAGGAGATGGCGTCGGTAGGACCCCGACGTGTTTTTAAAACCAAAGTGGCTCACAAACACAAATAAGAGTTATAACAATAATCTTTTCTAGCTCCGATGTGATGTGGACTATTTGACATTGGTTGAGAAGAAACGTTTCTACACCCAAGTGCCAAAAGTAGAGAAGAAATTGTCGCCATGCTCGCCGTTGTCGACTTTTGTTGACAGAAGAATAGAAACTTTTCTTTTCCACATGTCTAACATCGCCATGCTTAGGACGATAGAAATCTTTCTACAATCTGCCATTTTGTCGATTCTTCCGCCGTCAAAACCCGTTTCCACGTTGCTCATGCTACGTGGGCTGGGCGTGGGGTATTGGGTCCGATTCCCAGGTCGGGCAAAGTGCTTTTAATATTTCCATAAGAATTTCTAAGTAGCACCGGGGTGTGGGTGAGCTGTGGCGCAAATTATGCTTGACCTGCTATCCTGCCCTCTTAGCGCAAAATTAGACGTCGTGGAAGTGGCGAAGTGGCTAACAAGATGAATAAATACTGTCGTGAAGACGAAGTAGAAGCCTGTAATTTGGAAGACGGTGGTGTGACACCCCTGTGCCTCAGAAAGCACGAAAATCGGGTGGTCTCTCTCCATGTTGGATTGCCGTCCCATCGAACTATGTGAGTAAAGAAACAGAGGGTGCAACTGTGTTTGCGCACACATGAGGACAGTTTTCAGTATGAATGTGGATGTTTGTAACACTCGAGGAAAGGGTAAAAATGAGGAGTTCGTTGCGCCACGTTTTTCGGTGTCTAAAAAGTGCTGATTCTCAACCTAACTTACACAAATGGATTTTGATTTGGTGACGAATACTTTGATGAAAGCTAAAGATAGATTTATGGAAGAAGACATGCTGCATCTAAACCAAATATCCTGAGATACAGGCAGAAAAAATATGAGTTTGATAGTGACTGTATTTATCATTTAAGATAAATACAA
The DNA here is from genome assembly GCA_963576755.1 of Noctua janthina. Classification (NCBI taxonomy): domain Eukaryota; kingdom Metazoa; phylum Arthropoda; class Insecta; order Lepidoptera; family Noctuidae; genus Noctua; species Noctua janthina. The sequence goes on along the minus strand of OY755050.1, from coordinate 10,925,391 downwards.
TCAGTATCATTCATAATTTTGCATGGCCTTGAAAAGATACTGGATTTTAGTACCTATACATGTATCAGGTCTCTGCAGTTAGTTATGAAAGTTCATTTCTCAAGGACCAATCAATTGACATCTTATTTCATTGTAGGTTGTTACATGACAAAACAACAAGGGTTATGCCAATGAAGTTAGTAAATAAATGCCATAATAATTCCTACCTTATAGAAACTAGATAGATAATACTATTAGGTGCAGTTATCATAAGTGTTTCTTGAGCACTTACTCCTAGAACTCATGGAACCAAGGCTTCTGAGGGCTAAATTGCCTTACCATCAATCCCATATAAATAGGAAAAACACCCTATCTTTTTTTTTCATTAAGACCACATTCAATAATAACAACAGTGCAGTGGCACATCCCTATATTATAGCCCATTTATTGATCAAGATGAACAAGCTGAACCTTCATTGAATAATGGCAAAGCATTCTCCTTTTCCTTTGTATAGTGAAGCTACAAATGCTACAATGTGCATTCACTGAGTACAACTGCATTCAGTTATTGATTTAAAGATATAAGATACATATTCAAAAATATATTTCTGACATCAAAAGAGCCCTTTTAGAAAACCATTTTGTGTCATTTTCATAATACATTTTTAAACATGCTGTTTGTCTTATATGATTCCCTATCAGCTAAAAATGATGAACTTATAGAAAATCAAGCTTTTATGGAAGTAGGTACCTATAGGGTTTAAACTGAATTTTTTAAAACCCACCTATAATTTAGGAACTCAAAAGTAAAATTTCATACTTTTTGATGCCAAGGATGAATTTAAAATTTGTGTTTCATAGATAAAATGCAGCTGCTGTCCAATTTCTGTCAATATTATTTGTTTTCATTCTAAGTTAAAGACTACATTTTGCTATTGTGTATAATAATTTCCAATACTGTATAGTGATATCCAAAGATAAACTAAAGATTTGATTTACAGTTTTAGTAAGGAGTTATGGACAGCACAGTTTTGTGATAAATAGAATTTGATACAATATTGTAAAGCTTTGAGTTTTATAACGACTTGGATTGATCATGTAAATAAGTTGTTTGGTGAAAAATGCATCACACAAAAATAATTCCCTAATGTAATATTTTTGTTTGTGTCAGTTACAGACACAAACTTGCTGTTTTATTCAGTCCTACCTAACTGATATATTAGTACTTATTAAATTAACTTGTTACTGATCTACTTGTTCTAATTCTGTTGGTTGACCTGTGTGTAATATTATTACAGTATTCAGTCTATTTTTTATATAAATAAATACCTTCAATTCTACAATGATGCAGGTTGGATGATAAGTACCAAATAATGATTTTACCAAAAAAAAACAACATGAAATAGGAACTAAAACTAAAGTATAGAAAAAAATGCTAGAAATAAGAAAATAAAAATAATTCACTCACTGCTTCTGGATGAATATGTTGAATCTTTGGATGATGTTCTCCTGGAGTCCCATTCTCGAGGCTTTTCCCACTGTGACACTTCACTGATACAGTTATAATAATACTTCTTCCCTGATGAACTAATATGTTCTGACCACTCACGGCCAGAAGAAACGCTTGCTGAGGGCGCACTTCTCTTGTCATATTTACTACTCCTACTAACACTAATGTTCATGCCACTAGTCCTATTCTTTTTATCATGTTCATTTCGCTCATGATTACTTCTTTCTCTTTCACTGTCTTTGCTACGTTCCTTCGGTGATCTGACACTATCTGAAATCATATAAAACAAGGAATAATTATATTCAATATAGTCAATATTGTAATTTATTTAATACATCAATTATTTACATTTACAATAATTTCTAGATGTACACAAACTCATGTATACAGTTTCCATTCGCTTTGTCACACAGTAATTGTTCTATTGAATCAATCGCAGTGCAATACATGCAGATAAAAAGTAAATTTGAAATAGAATTGTATGTATCTAGCTTTAACTGAATTAACTGTCATAGATTTTCATTTTCGATTTGCTTAGTCAGAAAAGTTGAAATTGATATAAGTTTTTAAAAATATACTTAGCGGTTTATTAAATAGATGTTGTTTCTGTTAATTTCTGATTTAATAATGAAATATTATTTGATTATTTTATGCAAAAAGTGTCATATCTCAAATAAAGTGTTACAAGCCCAGCTTTGTAATACCTCTTTATTAAACAATGTTTTATGTAATAAAACAGTTAACTGATATTATTGTTTTAAGTGGTTTGAAAATGGACTTATCTTAAGGATAAATGTATATATATGGAGTTGAAGTTTTCCAATACTAACTTGAAATTAAATATTCAATGTGCAAGCATCTTTAACTATTATGAACATCTGCAGTCATTGAGCATAGTAAAATGAGTTGGTTGAATCAAGCTTCTTATGAAATGTTCTTTTGTTATAATTATTACAGAAATGCATTATGAACTTTAAACTTTAAACTGATTAAATATTTTTTATACTCTGTCCTCCTCATACACCAAATGTGGTATATGGTAAATTACTTTAAAAAATATAGCTTATTTGCTTTACAGAAGTATTATAACAGAAGATGAAGATATCTTACCTGTATACTTATTCCTAGAGGATTTGTAGTCTCTATCTCTCTCCTTTTCAGAACCCTTCTGCAGGTAGGCATTCCTGGATGATGGATATCCTCTGTCATCGGCCACATGACTGTAGTGGTGGTGTCCATGGCCTGACTGATTGGAGTGTGTGTTGTGACCATGTACTGACACATTACCATTAGGGGATCGAAGAGGAGTGTATCGGTTTTCAGAAGAGACATATTCATTGGCTGTCCTTCTTTCACTTTTTGAATTGTATTTCTGTTCAAAGAAAACACATTTTTACCATTTTGATAATATACAACAACCAATTTTCAAAAAATTCATAAATTTTGTTACAGAAGAAATGAATTATTGCTCAGGTATTTTTATAACCTACTTTTGTATTCATGTGAGCATAAACAACTAGAAGGTAAACAATGACAAAAATCATGCCCACAAGACAAACAGTACATCAAAATGTTTGTTTATAAGTTGAGCCACCCCAAAATACTGTGAATTATCGGTCAGATAGCAATTAAGCCATTTAGTTGCTAGTATATCCAAGTAAACAAGCAAGGTTACATGTTGGTTGGTGTCATTGTCATTGTTATTTACACCAAACAAGTAACACATTGTTACAATCATTCCATATAAGAAAGTCCATTATATGGAATATTGTCCTCTTTACAAGTACCTACACAATGTGCCTATAATTCGATTATGTGAAGAATGATGAAGAAATAATTATGTATTCAAGAGAAATATTTTGCTTTGTGAAACTCTTGTAAATGTAATATTAGTTTCCATAGGTAAAATTTGGTTGGTAAAAACAGGAAAAGAATACTCGGGATCAATTATTACGTAGAGTGGTACATAATTCAGGCAAGGTTTAACCATCATCTCTGGGAATGCTCCTGCATCAGTTTACAGCATGAGGAAGGATCTTACCTGATACGGATGGGACTGATGCTTCTCAAAGTACCTGAAAACAGACAAAAATATTTATTACATTCACCTAAATTACAGCAAAACTTAAATCGGCGACCGCCATCTACAGACTGTAAAGCCGAAGCATTCAAAACCATATCATACCCATCACTTATTCGCTGAGGTTTCCTTGCATGCATTACCATCAATGCAAATGTACGATTTATTACGGCCTCAGTAATAAAATGCAAAATGAAACCACTGTCATTAAAAACAGTTTTACAGAAGGCCGTGATATATCTTGATGGACGCCATGTCACATTCAAGACACTCAAGCAAGAAAGAGTCAGTCGTGAAACGAGTGAGATAAAAAATATGTCGATGATCGACGCTTTGATGATGATAGAGGTTTTGAATAGTCTATGGTTAGTTCGTGGTTTTATCAAATAAATATAACATTATATCAATTATTATAAAATTGATAATTGATTTAAACTAAAGATAATTTTATAAGTAAAGTTATAATATAACTAAGCCATTCAAGTACAATAAAGTCTCTTCCTCTCTACCGGTTAGATGCACCCGACCGACAATATTCACTTTCTTTTCCCGGCCCTTAGCTTGTTATTCCTTGTATTCAAATACCAACTGTTACTAACCTAAAGCTGGGTCATTCTTGCTATCGGGAAAATCGGCGTGGCGTCGGCGTAAACGCATTTGCAATAATAGTGTTTTTGAATCGTAACTATCATGTCGGGAAAACGGAGGACTACAACTCACAAACTTTTATATTGTTAAAGCACAAAACCATTTATGGCCATTTATGGCCATAAATGGGCCATAACTCTCATTTTATTATTATCATTCTCTCTAAAATGAGAGTTATGAGACGTTGTCTGTTATTGTTAGACGTTAGAGTAAAATTGAATGTGGAACGAAGGGGCTAGATCCTAATCTCACCAGTGAAGTCAAGCTATTTTGAAATATAAAATGACGTTAACAGACTTTCAAACAATAAAGTTGTTTGGACCTAGCTACAACAGCGCCATAAGTTTACTTTACCTTTCTTATCGTAGATCAAACCGTTGTATGTTTCTGCCACCGACTGTCTCGTGGTGCCTTAACTGTTAGATAGCAAAAGCATAAGATTAGTTACTTAATGTAATTGGATACCCCGAAGTAGCCTTATAATAATAAAAAAAATTGTTTCAACCTAACTTCTATCTTTTTGTAGAGACACATTCACAAGAAAACTATATAACCTAATGATCACACTAATAAGTAACTGAACTGAAAAACATTTATTTTATAATTCGTTCTTTTTTACGACATAAAACTATAATGGCGTCTTTTGGCGAAATAACTAGTTTTAGATAACATCTGCAGTCTTTTGATCAATGTACTTTAGCAGAGAGGAAGTCTGGCTATGCCAACTCTAGAGCTTATTCCTCTATGACAAACCCAGACAAGTAAAACTAAACAAGTAAACACTGTCCGACATCGAACCCAAGACCTGACTTATCAGTACCTCATGGCATCACTAGACTAATTAAGAGATTAATTTTTTTTGAACCATTTCAGTTATTAATTATAAATAGAATTAGATGAATAATTTGAAAGTTCAATAGAAAAGTTGCATAATATTTGACTGACGACTGAATATATACACGACATCTTTCAGACTCACAGATGAGGCGGTTTCAAGGAACATAATTATTATACTCTAGACGGTATAGTCAGGGCCTGTGGACACAGATCACAGAGTAAAAAAAAAAGAACTAACTTCCGCTAAGCTTTAGAACGTTTTAGTTCTATTTATTATATTAATTTGATAATGGGACAGATTATTTCTAAATAAAAGCAAAGAAAATGCAAGGTAAATAAATACGTCTAGTTAATATATTATGAACAAAATCAACGTCTAAAAAAATATTATTTTATGAGTGATTCACTTGTATGTACATGTACAACTTGTAAACTGTTATGGCGTTTGTGTCCCGATATACACAACGCATATTCGTATCTCTTCTTTATTGTTTCATTTAAAGTATTATACTGATGAGTAATCGTTGTCAAAATATGTCAATAACTTAAAAATGAAGTTTTTGTAATCAAATAGAAGCAAACAGTGAAAGCGTATCGTTTTTAGGTTATGTTTCCATCTTTCATTGGTATTTTAGGTGGGTTCACTGAGACGGGATATCAATTGTAATATTTTTTCGAAGGCAGTATCCCTAAAAGTGATGTCTGAATGAATTTCTCACGGTTTCTAGATATTCAGTCATGGTGGGAAGTGCCAAGCATCGCGTACTTTTGTTCTTTATTCAGAACTGCATTCAACCTTTTGGATTTTGACATTGAAGTAAGTAGCAACGATTTGGTTCATGGAATACTTGCTGATGCAATTTAAAGTTGCGTTTAACGTCCTTACTTGTGTTTCAGGAACTAGAAGAAGCTCTCTTGACTGATGGCACGGAGGAATCCGCCAGTTCTCTCCTGACTGAGTTGATAGTTCGTCTTTTGAATGGATGTTTGGGCAACAATGACATCTCTGCCTTTAATTATCAGGTAAATCATCAGCATTCGGTATGTTCATTAAGGTACACCGAAGTGTTGACTTACACATAATTGTTTTTGTTATTTTCAGATGTACTTGAGGCGTTTGTTTAGAAGAAAATGTACTGATACAGGAAGATATAACCCATTCAACACAGACATTGACTTCCAGTTCTTGCCCCTACGTACCAAGGTTGAGATATTGTATGCACTATGTGATTTTCGATTGGATGCTGATGATGTTTTTGATTTATTTAAAAACCTTGAAGCTGAAAGTTTAAGAGTTGAACCACTTGGGTAAGTTTTGGTGAAATATTTATGTTTTACTGTTAACTACATGGGTAAAACTAATTTGTCTATTTTGCCAACAGCTGGGATGATAACTACTCAGCATATTGGTACTTCTATGGCACAAGATTATATCGGGAAGATATAGTGAAAAATAAAAAGGGCAAAAATAAAAAGAAAAAAAATAAAGAGAACAAGAAACGTGGCTGGTTTTATGGTGATGATTGGCTTGATGACGAGGACACTGAACGTGTCTGGCAAGTGGTTTGTTTTACTGAAGAAGACTGGACCCACCTGACAGAGAAGTTCCGCAAGGCAACTAGCAAGGTTGAGAAAGAGTTGCACCGTTCATTATCACAAAACTTTTTGCCTGAAATACCAAGACTTTTTCAAGAAAAAGAAAGGTTACAACGAAAGAGGTAAGTTTATTTTTCTAATTACCTGTTAGCAGCCATCCATAAATTATGTCACACGTTAAGGGGGAATGGGGTCGACGAAGTGTGACAAGGGGTGGGAGGGGTCCTAAATTTTGTGACAACACATTCTTAGTCTTAAAACACGAAATTTGAACTATAGATAAAAACTTAAAACTATTTTTAACTCTGTATGAACATGTAAAATTACAACCTATGTGACGTCACACTAGGGAGGGGGGAGTCACAAAACTTTTTTACTTTGTCTGTGCAATTCTAAAAAAACTGTACTAAGTACTAACAGTATGACTAAACATATGCTAACATGAATTTCAAATAAAAATATAATATGAGTATAATTCATATTAAAAACTAGTTTATTTTGCTTTAGTTAACACATATTCTTTCAGTTTTATGCTAGTAATCATTCTATTAAATATTTCCATTATTTGCTGCTTCTCTAAATTTACTTGTTTAGTACAAGTAAATTTTATGCAGCTGTAAAAAAAATATTTTGACCAATTTACTAAAAATTTAAAAAGAACTCCTAAACTATGAAAGAGTATAATGACTTCATGTCTTTATTTGGAATTGAAGCAAAATATATTTTAATATTATTTCAAGCTTTTACTATACACCTACATCATTCCATTCTCATAAAATGCCTACTTTTTACATTAAAGCTTACACAACCATTAATTATTTGTAATAGTGTTCTGTAAGCAATAGCTAGGCACTCTCTCCATATAAAATAATGGTATTGTGCAGCAGTGGGACAGCATAGGTTATCCAAAAAAAAAGCGTGACAAAGATTGTTCTATTGATGTATCAGAAAGCTTACGATTCATTTTATCTACAAATAATACATCAAAGGAATATAAGTTACACTAACACTGACCATATGAATCACATACGTCAAGTCGTCAAATTTACCTATTTAGATGGATCGCCATGTCCGGTTACAATACCCTCGCTAAAAAAAATGAACAAAAAATGGTTAAGGCGACGACATTCGTATGTCAGTGGTTAAGGGTTAATACCTTACATTATCATGACACTCTTTATTTTTATCACAATACATTTTCGTATGTGATAGTACTAGCATTTGTGCCTCGCGGTTTCAGTCGTTTTCGACCCCCGATACCTCGCGTCGCATCGCCCGCCCGCGCTTTTGGTTCGTTTTCACTTCTTCCTTTAATTTTTTTTTATTCTTGCTCGGCTCCTATGGGTTGTAGTGTGATCTTAAATAAGAATTTTTCTATCAAATGCAAAATATTTTTTCGACGGGTAGTTTCAGAGATTGGCGCGTTCGAACAAACAAACTCTTCAGCTTTATAACATATTATTATATTAGCATACATCAGATAAATTGGGATAAGGCCAGGAGAATAATGATGATGAATTAAAATTTTCAAAAAGGACAATATACAAGGTGTAAACGGACCCTTCACAAAGCCGTCAACCAAGCATTCTGTACATCAAACTAAGTAACCCTACGCAAAAATTATTTAATCGTATCGTATTACGGTAAAATTCAATGTAACGCACTTAAAAAATTGTACTGATGGATGCATTGAATAGTAAACGGGTCATGGAGGTATCTAAAGTAAAGTTATAAACTTAAAAACTAGTATTTAAAATAAAAACCTGAAAACTTTGGAACATGGACCTACAATATCTCTTGTAACTAGAAGGTTACCAGATATGGTACAGAACTAAAATTCGGCTTCGTAAAGGGTCTATTTACACCCTTTAGATTGTGTTACCTAAGTATGCTTTTATTGGAGACTGATATTTTGTACTATTATTATATGCCTATGCAACTGGAAGTAATTGCTCAATTCTGCGATGCGAATAGTTGGTTATGTATGTTTTATGATGATTAATTAAAAAACGCAAGTGTCACATTTGCTGTGCTGCTCTATGTATAAAAGTATGACAAAAAATACAAGGATCAAGCACTCCGGGGGACGCCATGATCGAGGATTTGAAATTTATTAAAGTAAAGTCTTATCTAATCAAAATAGAGTGTATTATTTAAATGATTAACTAAACTTATCTATCGGAGGCGCGTGCTTTGCGTCCAAACAATCATCATCAAAATCGTCATGTTGCTGACCTTATCCCAATTTATTTGCTGTCGGCGCAGCATGTCTTCGTCATTGCTTAGCGTCGAAGCAATAACACCGAAAGACATCATTCGGACGAGTTTTCGATTTAAATTCATGGACTTAAGGCTTGCTTTGACCGGCTCTAGCCGATTTAGCGAAGTTAGTCGAAGAGAAACATGTTGGATCCGTTTTTTGTGCACTTGCCCCTTGTTTAATGAATAAGTAACATAGTAAAGATTGGTGCTGGTTTGATCGAAAATTATATTAGCTTGTATGGCTGAGCTGGCTCTTGCTTGACGTGATCTCTGGATTATGGCTATGTAAATATCTAATGTAATATTTAGTAGTGTTCTTAGAAGAACGACGAAAACGTTTGAAGTCCTAAAGCTTTCGACTTCATTGACGAAAGCATTATTATGGGGGAATGCCTTTGCCCGGTAGTGGCAGTAGAAACTTAATAAGTTTAGAGCTACCTACTAGAGAAACTTAATAAGCAGTTGTAGACCGCATTGCATCTTACACTTTTGAAAAGTTGTTATACCTCAGGTTTTTTTCAAATTGTGGAAGGCTGGTGTCCGTAACTCCACATCCAAAGCGCGTATTTTGGTGATATTTATGTTATTGCACGTCCTGAATCAATATCGATTTTCAATCGATGTGATGGGCTTATGATTAGCTTGTTTCAAGAAAGATTTTTTATGCCTTCATTTATCCACAGCCCGATTTCATCCACTGCTGTGTATAGGCGTCTCTTTTTTGGTGCCGTCCTGTGCCAGCCTCATCCAAGTTTTCCCCACTATGGCAACAATGTCGCCTGTTCATTTTCATCTGGGTTTTCCTACCAATTCATTTCGGTAGATTATTTCTTGTTTGGAGATGACTTAGAAGTAAGTCGTAAGAATTACGAACCACGAGTAGAATCCTATTGGAGATGAAGTTAGAGCGTTACGAAATATGCTGCTAAAAATGGCGGCGCTTTCGAACCTAATAGAATCTGAATAAATTATGACTGCAATAGAGCGGACACACTAGACCAAGATAAATTTAGAATATGATATTGATTTTATGGAAATGTCACGTACACCAAAGCTACAGTGAGCAGTTTGAATGAAACATGGCCATGGCCACTGAAAAATCGATACTGTGAAATAATTTACTATTAATTACTTCACAGTATCGATTTTTCAGTTTCGGTCGGGCAGTTTGTTAGTGTAGCTTTGAAAACGGCCGCTTTGGCACCTGTTTGCTTGCTGGGGGATAAAGTAGTAGGTTAATTTTGTTAAAAGAAATGCTTTTGTGAATGTTTATCATTAGAGGACCTAGATGCTCAATTCTGCAAAGGGATATTTGCTTAGCTTGCCACCATTTGCGAAGTTAAGATATCATGGAAATAATTTTACTGATCAAGGAGTAATTTCGAAATTACAAGCAAATGGTTCAATTTGCAGCTTTGAAGCTAGCGTAACGTCGTTCTGGTCATACCAAGTAACTTCTTGAAATGTCGCGACTCCTCAGTAAACGAGTGAAAAGCATTTGCCAAAGATTTAAAAGCGATACTACTAAAAATATGCGAAATCGATGCAATTGTGTGCATTTTTCGAATCTATACTAATATAATAAAGAAGTAATTATTTTTTGTATTTTGGGGGGTAGTTTTAGGAAATAATGATCTAATACTAAAAAAATTTTCACTGATTGAAAGATACATTATTCGTAGGTTCGTGGGTGGTTATATTTATATCATTCACATCATGTATTAGCCGAACTATCACAACTTTGGGGACGCGCGGGCGAAGCGCTAGTCATTTATTTATAAACCTGGAGGATGTACTCTATCGCGAGAAAGTCCAAACTTACCTATTGCGATGCTTTGCGTCAATTCGATTAGATGGAGTAGAATATATTCATGGAACAAGAAATACTTGTCTAAGCGTGACTTCTGCTACAAGTCCGTACAAAATTGCGCCATTACAGATACAGAGCTTAGCTCCTATTTGAATTTTTTTGTGTGTATCAGAATTCAAGCTCTTTGCTACGGTCGCGTTTTCATTTGTATCCTAGAAATACTAATTGTGGTCGTACACACGGCGGCACATGAAGCTGTACATTTCCAGTATAACTTGGCCTTGCTTTGTACAGATTTCCTATACAATGAGAGATCCGCTTAAACTGGTTTTTTAAAGCTTGATTTGCCGTCGTGTGTATTAAGAAGTTATCAAAAATTATATCTAAGTTTTTAAATATTAACATATTTTGAAATAATTTTATAAAAATGGTAAAATAAAATGATGATGTTACTATTATACAGTTTCAATTCCTTCTTCATGGTTAAAGATAGAGTTAGTGGACCTTATCCTGATTCTGAGAACATGCTAACTTCGAACAGCTAGGACCACGGAGCTACGGGGTTAGGTTAGGTTAGGTTAAATTGATATGAATATGATTGATACTAATTGTTGTTACAGTACAATATTACGTTCTATAACTGATTTCTATTGGCATTTACCAAATTGTGTAGCAATAACCAGATCATGTCGTTTTGAACTGAAAAAATAATTCGTTTTCTATTAGTCCCCTAGCCATAGCAGTGATAGCCTAGTGGTGTGACCGTTGGACTGCTAAGTCATAGGTCTTGAGTTCGAACCCAAGGCACGCACCTCTGATTTTTCCTATTCATGTGCGTATTGATTATCACTTGCTTCGGCGAAGGAAAACATTGTGAGGAAACCAATATGCCTGAGAGATATTTCTTGACGATATGTAAAGCCAAGTCGGACGCCCATGGCCGGCATAAAAACTCTGATGCCAGGTTAGGCACCAGCCACACTATAAAGAAAGAAGATTAGTCCCCTGTACAATCGCGAACTGATAAGTTTAGGCTACTTTATTTCAATAGTTAATTACGTCATCCACAAGATTCCAAGGTACTACTAGCAATTTGAATGAAAACCACATTTCATAAAGAGGTAGCTTTCTTTCGTTGTTCGTATAGCAGTCATATCTTATAATGGGAAAGTAATGTCTATAATTTAAAAACTGCCCCCTATGATTTCGTTCTTCAGATGTAGGCACTTATCATTTTAGCATGGCTAACAATAATACTGATTCATCTATTTTCATATATTCTGTAATACTAATTCATGGTCGGTTTACTTTTAAGGCTGTTGGAGCTAGCGCCGAGAAGAACGTCAAGTCGTGTTTTACAAAAAATAAAACAGAAAGAAGAGGAAACAAAACCGAATTCGCATGACGGTAAAGAAGAGGAGGAAAGAAAAGAAACACCTGATCTTGCGCGAGAGAATAGAGCCAAGCGGAGGAATCTTTTGAGGTTTGTGTTCGTCTTTCTTGAATCTCAACTCTAAATCCCTAATTAAACAAGGAGAAAATTGAAGCCAAACAAAAACCTAAAAAAAAACATGGTTTACGCATATGAAACAATAACCTAACCACCCATTAAGTATGTAAAATTAAAATAATAATTAAAAAAAAAATAACTATTGCTACGGGTCTACCGTTCATCTAATACGGTAGCGTGAGATGAGACTGCTACATAGTGAGGAAGAAGTATTTTTTCTCATGAGAGGAGCGCCGTGTTTAGGTAGATTAGGTTTCCTTGCCACGTGACCCCACCCGCACCGCGAACCTTCCTCAAGTACCTACCGTCTGAGTTAAAAGGTTAAGAAGGCTCTATCGAACGTTCTGGCATTTTAAATGTCAATATAGCAACAGTTCTACTAAACCAAAGGAAAAACATAAAGTTAAAGTTCTTACAAAAGCAAACTCTTTCATTGTGCATTTGTAAGAGTTTTTCCAAACTTTGTAGCCTATTGTTTGTTCGTATTTCGTAACGTTTGGAAGCAATAGGTAGGTCCCGACAGCTTTGTTCAGATGAGAGGGGAGAATTTAATGAAAATAAGGTTTTTTTTTAACATCTGAAAGTGAAACACAGTTCAAGTTGTAGTAGTACAAAGTAATTCGAGACGAGCGGACACGTCGCTGGCTGATGAAAAATAATAAATCACGGTAGAGTGAAGCTGGTCTGCCAGTCTGGAGTTATTAGCCTCAAAACTCGGTCAGTATACCCTAGCTTCTTTTAATTATTTGACCACCTGATAACAACTCGGCACCTGACAAAAATAATACTGGATGATCTGCACTGAGACACTCCAACTGCTGGATGTAACAATCTCCACGTCTTTATCTTCTATGCGTAATGCTGACATCTTCGCGTTTGATGCCAGCTGTAGGGTCGGCTTTGTTGGTAGAAACATCGGTAGTTCTGTGTTACCGTCATCATAAGGCTGATGAGCGGCATCGCTAAAAGGACTTTCTGCGCCAAGCTTTCTGGATCTATACCCGCCGCCTGTAAACACTGGTGAAGTGGGAAATTTGTGACCCCTGGTGTGTTGGTGTGAATTGTTTCTAACGATGGTGACATTTACAGGCCTAAAATAGCCACTTTAGCAGAATCCTAATAGGATAATAATAATTATTACATTATACCGCGGAGTTGTGGGGGTCGAAGCTTTAAAAACGCTAAGACTCCACAATCGTGTGATATGCAGTCTCAGGGAATCTTTCCTAGAAACCGACGTAGGGATGCATCGAGATGTGGTCGCGGTGGACAAGGGCCTCACTCCACGCTCCTTCGCTAAAGAGAACTGGCGCAAACCGGTTGTGCTTGACACTAACGACCGCAGGGAGGTATGGCAGAGTAAGGAGCTACACGGACTCTTTTTCCGGGCCCTGCATGGGCCGGATGTAGACCTATCAGCGTCCATAGCCTTGTTACGTTCTGGGGACCTCTTCGGAGAAACCGAAGGTTTTGTCTGTGCAATTATGGATGAAGTTATGATGACGAATAAATAGCGGAGATTTATTGTGAAGGACGGCACGGTTGACATATGTTGGGAATGCCACTGTCCAGGCGAATCAATCCGTCACATTATCTCCGGGTGTTCTCGCCTAGCTAACGGAGAGTACTTGCATAGACACAACCTTGTAGTTAGGATTATCCATCAGCAACTTGCTCTAAAATACAGCCTTTTGGAATCGGAAGTTCCGTATTATAGATATGTACCCGACCCAGTTCTCGAATATGGAAATATCACATTGTACTGGGATCAATCCATCATCACTGACAGGACTGTTATAGCCAATACACCTAATAGCGGTGGTGGATGGATCAGAGCGGCGCGCAATGATTGTTGACATAACAGTTCCGCATGAAGAGAACCTCGTGAAAGCCGAAAAACATAAGCAAATCAAGTATCTTGACTTGGCTCGCGAGGTTGCCGACAAGCGGGGTGTCAAGTCCGCGATCATTGTGCCGATAGTAAAGTTGTTTCAGCCAAAGGCAAAAGCCTTGACCAATACCTGAGGAGGCTCTCGTTCGGCAGCTGGATCAAGGGCTTGATTCAGAAAGCGGCTCTCCTAGACACTGCTCGTACTGTTAGGAGGTATCTCTCTCTGGGGCCTGACCGCCGGTAACTTGGACCCTGTTCCCGATACGGGTGGGAAACTATTTTTTATATTTTAAAGTATATTTGTTGTAAGATAAAAATGTAACAAATTTGTATAGAAATAAAAGAAAAAAAAAATTACGTTACAGTTCGTAAAATGGTCACAAAGTGACAATTCATAATATTATGCGTCTATGACCATTTTAAAAAAAATATCGTGTTTCATATTATTATCCTCTTATGATTCTGTTAAAGCGGCCATTTTAGACCTCCAGATAATGACTAGTCCTGGCGGCGGGCGCGTGTATAGATCTCAGACGACAAAACTGTCATGATCCCTCTACGATTAAGAAAGGAGAAGAATATTCTGCTCCAACCATATTTATAATCATCTCAGCAAGCTCGCGAGGACAGATTATTCTTTCTAACTGTAGTTATCCCACCGCGCGTTGATTAAATTAATGACTCGATGACCTACTTGAGAGTTATGCTGCCACCTGATGACCCAATTAAGTTTTGTGATTTCTTGTTGACATTGAGTGTTTAACGAATGGGGCCCAGCCGTGGACAACTGGTTTTGGATATTATTTTCCTATAATTGATAGGGAAATAATGGGAGCCATGAAATAAGCCTGTTGAGTTAGTTTGAATAATATTGACAGAAGACAGGCTGTGCTTGCCTACCGACGAATCAAATGGTTGCTGAAGCCAGCAAACATTGCTGCAGTGGATATATTCATGAGTAAGCTAGTTGTACCTCTGAAGTAAAACGGAAAACTAGAGCGCAACATCGTGAAGCCTATATTTAGCGGTGGCTACGATAGGCCCATCGGATATCGATTCGAGTTGCAGACTGTCTGGTGCTTATTTCAGGGTCCGTATAAATAAAATTTGCAGCCATTTGAGGTCGCAGTTATTTTTGATAAAACAAGAGATTACTGATGTGAGAGTTTCACATATCATAACATCGCGCCTCATTACACAGTTTTCACATAGGTGTATGGTATTTCCAACCACGTTTCGACAGTTATGTTTAAGTTCTATTTCAAGGATTCGGTTTTGTACAAAAACAAATGATTGTTACAAATTGTATCGTTACAGGTTGCGCCCTGTAATGCTCGGTTCTCATTACTCACTGATGTATTTCCCCGAACTAGAACTGTTTCATTACAGGCAAATGCTCTTGGTGAGGGAACGCCTTTACGTCCACTAGTTCAGCGAGGCAGAAAGAATTGATACATTTGGAAATTATTCATAACTTAAGGGGTGTAAAAGTACACTTAACAAGCCGAAAGGCACTTGTTCTCCCCGTCATTACGATCATTTTTTTTTTACCATACCTGGGAACCTTTCGTTCCGGAGATATTGTGGGTCAACGCTCCAAAAAAAAAAAGTCGATTCCCAGCAATATTTTTTTGCGTAGAGTTACTACGTTTACTCTGAAATCTTTCAATATACTTATTAATTAATTCTGACTCACTTCTTGACACTGTCCCTTTTTGTAAATCACTCGTAATTTGGGCTACATCTTATTCTTAGCGTTTCGATGGCAAATTAAATTGTGTCGGCCTAAGAATGAAGTCGGCCTAAGAACTGAACACCTAGTATGGCTTTTTCGGTAGCGTCTATTAATTCCTGTAGTGAACAAACAATATGACACGCAGGACACGATATAAAGTGCCCCATCGTTTGTGGAACTGCACCACAATTACACTCCTGGGCAGTGTCATAACGAACCTCCACCTAAGCAGGTTTTCCTTGCTGCGACCGACCTGGGTCCGGAGTCTATATAAAGACTGGGCTACAAAATGAGAATATTTTATAAAAATATCATTTGCCTCAGAGAGTTTCTTAGTCAATATTTTGTCTGTTCTAAAATCAATTTTAATTAGATAAACTCTTATATTTCTTTAATATAATTACACAATTTTTCTAAATTAGTTTTCGTAATTTACTCTAATAAATGCTAAATCTTCTTTTGCATAAGTACTTGATTCTTTATCTAATTTATTTAAATCATTATTGGGTTAATGCCAAATTAGATATATTAAAGTTCTTAAAAAAAAGAAGTTTCATCATCACACTGCGTCGTTTTACGATATTAAATGAAATTTTGACCGCACTTGTGTATACTAATATTATAAAGAGGAAAGATTTTTTGTTTGTTTGTACCGAGTAAGTTCCGAAACTATTGGACCGATTTTAACCATTTTTTCACCAATAAAAAAATAAATTATCAGGATAAAATTAGCAATAATATAACCCTGTTCGAGAAGTGATTTCTATCGATAAGCCGGATTGTGTTAGTTTTTAATGTATTTTCGATACAATATAAGAATTGTTTATGAAATAAATGAAATGACCCAAAGTAGCAAAATATTGCCTATAAAATTAATTATTTTGGCGTGCGCTAAAAAACTATTGATGATTTTAAAAAATATCTAACTATCATAGTTAAGTACCAACCCGCAATGGGCCCGCGTGGTGGATTATAGCTCATTCCCTCTCATAGAGAGGAGGCCTGCGTCCCAGCAGTGGGAACATGAATAGGCTGATTATGCTATTATGCTTATGCATAGTTAAGTCACAATAGCAGCTTTTGTGCTCTAAAATTTAATTAGATCGCCGGTAGAAACTAAAGTTGGTTACATTGGTATCGTAGTATTAATTGTTATTAAATTAAATAAATAGTTTTATCACCAAGGGTAATTATGTAACCGTAAAATACTACTTATTCAAGACGAACTTATCTTGAACTAGCTTTTGCCTGCGGCTTCGCTCGCGTTAATTTAGAATTTGACAATCAATTCGGATTGTACTCTGCTTGTATTAATATAATTCAATCATGATTCGAAAGACACGTTGCGCCATCTATTATCGTAAAAGCATTATTGTTGTTTTCCTCGGGAACGAAATTTGCAAAATTTCAGGATGATCGGTTCAGTGGTTTAGGCGTGAACATGTAATAAACAAACTTACTTTCGCATTTATAATATTAGTAAGGATATGTAAGATACATGCAGCGAAATCTATTGACCAAAAAGGTACTAATGAATAACAATTTGAACACAAAATTACTTTAAAATCGATTGACCGACTTTTTAAAAAGTTATGATAACAAAAGGTACCCTAGATTAGTCTACATGACGCTGCTTTAAAAATCTACCATAACATTTTGGTAGCTTATTACTATAGCTAGCCCACATTGTCCCACTGCTGGGCAAAGGCCTCCTTCCACTCCTTCAAAAGGTCACGCTTCTAGCACTGGTAGCTTACATTTTTTTAATTTTCAACAGTTATTACTGTTTCCGCATTTTACCACTATGGTATTTAGGGTGCAGCTAAAATATTCAGTCATGATTGTAAAGGAACGGTTCATCTAATGTCACCAGAATGCAACAGCGAAAACAGTGTAAGGGTGTACAAACAAGTTTTTGCAGGACATAGACCATCCATAATGTCTCATTTCAATAAAAATCATAACTTTTGTTATTCTTACAACTTCATAATATTTTCAGATCTAAATCCGAGTCATCGGATTCATCGGAAAGTTCATCCAGTCCAAAAGAAGATATGCCTCTAAAAGTAGCAAAGTCGTCAAAAAGTCATGACAAGCGTTCAAAAAACTCATCTGCTACTCACAAAGGCGAACCTCCACCAGAGCCGCTCATAAAAACGGGAAGGAAAACGAACAATTCGTTGGCGTCTGCTACAGGGCAGATCGTAATACCTGATAATGACGAGCCCGTCAGCAGTACTCGGAAGAAACTCAAGACATCCCAAATGTATTTATATTTAATTTTTATTTGACTCATGGTACCAATTTACTTCGAGCTAATAACCATCTTCACTTTTTGCAGATTTGGTCAAACCGACGAGGACATTCAGACTGACATGTATAAAGTTCTGAAACAGTTGACTGCACATGACGATGCATGGCCCTTCATGGACCCTGTGGAGGAGGAATATGCGCCCAATTATTACGCTGTTATTAGGAGACCGATGGATTTGCGGAAAATGGAAGAACGTCTTGACAGTGGACATTACACTGACTTTTCTATGTTTAAAGCGGATTTTAAGCTTATTGTTAACAATTGTCGTTTGTACAATGGCCAGGATAATGGTTTGTATAGAATATTTCATTTGACTAGTTTTTACAAAGCGTCAATTTTGATTATTCGTTTTAAAATGTCTTTCTTTTTTTTCAGAATATACTGTGATGGTAGATAATTTACAAGCTGCATTTGATCGTCTGACTGAAAAATATATACATAGACTTTCATCCTCTGATGAAGAAATTGCTGTTGAATATCAGTTACCAACTCCATCAAGAAAACATAAACTGAAAACGAATGAATCTCCAAGTCACCACCACAAAAGAAAAAAAAGAAAGTCTCATTCTGAAGGAGGTAAGCTATAATGTTTTTCAACAACTACTGCTACTGGAACGTAACCTATGAAAAGACGGAATTTTATTACCAACAAATTGTAAATTCGTATTCATTCTCCGCAAGACAATCTTACAAATATATAAATGCCAGATGGAAGGATGGATGTTTGTTACTCTTTCACGCTAAAACTACATAGAGAAACAGAAAATTTGGCACACATGTAATTTATAACCTGAGTTAATACATAGGATAATTCTTATCTCGGTAGTACGATCCCGTGGGAAGCCGCAAGCATAAGCTAATATATTATATATTATTATGTCGATACAAATATTCAACTTATTCAGTAGCTCAGTTGCTGGCTCACTTACGATCATCGTCTATCTTCGAAAATACGTGATATGATGAGATCTGATATTATTGAGTAATGTTTTGGTTTTTCCGACAACATGTAAAGTTATGTTCTCACTTATTAGTTAGTCAGTTGAGAAAAGTCATTAACCTCTTAACAAGCATTTTTAACTGTCATATCAATAATTTTGAAAAGTTACCTCGGCGCCATCTTTATTATTTATTTTAACCTTATTTTCGATATCAGAGACCCTGAAAACCACGAAAACGATACCCATGACGGAAAAACCAAAAAATTGCCAAATGTTTAGGTCAGCATCGAATACACCGGCTTCCTACATATCATTATCACTGTCGTCATGAACAAATCCATTTTATAACTCTTGTTGTCTTCAATTATACAACACACACTGCGTGATACGGTCGGTTACTTTTGATTATCTCCCGAAATAGAGAGGTAGGAATCAACAGTAACCATTTGACATTTAGCTTACTGACGGTAAGAAACAAAATGATTCAGAAAAGCTTTCTTTGTTTTTTCTATGAATCAACTTATCTATGGTAAGCAGTCAACCCTCCGAGAGGCAGGTAAATGACGTGGATAGGATATTCCTTGCTAACTTTGTTTATGGAAACACCGATAGCTTCTAGGGACAGGCATATTAAACTAACAGTTATACGTAAGTAAGTTATAGAAAACGGCCAATAGAAGATAGCTTACACAACATAAAAGATAGATTCTAAGTTTGGTTTTTCAACGTATTGTGAAGTGCATCTGTGCCCGAAATAGATTGAGATAAGGGAGAATTATGATGATTAAGTGCCCTTGTGGGGACACTATGACACGACGACGTTCGTGTTAATTCGGAAACATGAATATTACCGAAGTGCATACTCTTTCTGGTTCTATTAAGCTTTTACAGTATTTTTCGTGTTTCATCCATATTGCATACTGGTTTTATTTTCCATCGGCTGTTCAAGCTCTCAGAGGTTAATTTTTTATTTCATCTATAATAACTGTCGGGACCCAGGTTAGACCACGAGTTGGAATTATTTTCTTTCGTTCATAAACTTCTTCATATTGCCATCGACATTAGCGTGTCATGTAAATTGAGTCCCCCAGAACTTGCCTATGGATTTACAAGTTTTAGTTTTTTATGTTGTAGAAGGTGTTAGGATTGTAATACGAACTCAAATTACCATATCATAATAATCCCTTATAATACAAAAGAATACAGCCACGTGAAAGAAGCCGCGGGCACATCTAGTATAGCATAAATATCGATATTCGTTTTACTTTTTCAATGTGATCATAGCCATTAGGTTATTTATATGTATGCTTATATATTTTTTTCCATTTTCAGGTGAACCTAAGTCCAGTTCGTCAGATATAATACAAGAAGAAAAAACCGAAGAGGAGGAAGTACCTGAACCTGAACCGGAACATGAACCTGAACCCGAACCTGAACCTAAACTTGAACCAGAAACAAAAAAGATTAAGGAATCTCATAAAAATAAACAAAGCAAGGGCAAAAAGAAGCGCAAAGGGCATCATCGTCATCATGGTAAACATTCCAAAAATCATAGAAAGGACTCTCACAAATCTGACCACTCCGAAACTAAAACAAGACACAGCAAAAAACAAAAACATGGTAAGAACAAAGATAAGGATGGCAAGAAGTCAAAACAAAAGAAGAAAAAGAGCAAACATCACGAGCCAGAAGAATCTCCGGAAATTTTGAAGCGAAGCATCTCACATGAGTCCTTAGAGAGTTCTAATAGAAGTAGGAGTGCCAGCCCATTGCCTTCTATTCACACACCATCACCGTCACCCACTGAACTGGACCAAACTGATCCTCCAGATCAACTGGCTGATCCAGATTTTGTCAAAGATAAATACGATAAAATAAAAGAAAGAAGACGACATGCTGCTAAGGATGCATGGGAGTCACTATTTGATTATAAACAAAAAACCGTTGATAAACAAAAGCAAAATCTTCATATACCTGAAAAAGAGAAAAATCAAAAATTAAGAGAAACTATTGAAAAGCTGAAAGCTAAAAACGAAAAGTATAAAGGTTCACTATTCAATACTTTGTTCTCTTCAAGTCAAAGCACTATAGATAATTCTGAATCAAGCAACACAAATGATTTTACTGTCAAAGATGTGGACTCCGAAGATGAATCAATAGAAAATTTAAAGAATAAATCCGCACCTAAAAAAGGTAGTAAGAAAAATTCAGCCAAGAACGAGTCAGCCTCTGAAGCGTTAGAACAAGCAGTGAAAGATATAAGCAAATGGCTTGATGACACTCCAAAAGGATCTAATGTTAGTTCTCCATGCGATAGTCCAGCTCAAACTATTTCTACCGAAGACCACGAAAACAGCAGGCTGGACGATGAACTTTCCCAAGGAGAAAAGCCTGTTCATACTAGAAAAGAAATTTCTAGAAAACGACCTTCATCACGTGAGCCCAAATTGCTTAAAAGAAGAGAAATTCAAAGGACTATTGAAAGACTTCAACCAGGGAAGAGTAAAGGCAACTTGCTTACTAATCTGAGTAATAAAAATCCAGAAAAAACAGAGGAAGTTCTACCAGTTGGCCCTCAAAACAAAGTTCGTGATGCTCAAAAGGCAGAGGAATCAAGCCCTAAACTTAGCCTCGGTTCTGTTTTACCAGCTGTTGAGTTCGCTCTAGGAAACGATCACAACTTTGGGAATAATGATGAAAATAAAACAGAAGACCAAAAAGAGA
Organism: Noctua janthina; assembly: GCA_963576755.1. Taxonomy (NCBI): domain Eukaryota; kingdom Metazoa; phylum Arthropoda; class Insecta; order Lepidoptera; family Noctuidae; genus Noctua; species Noctua janthina. The sequence goes on along the minus strand of OY755050.1, from coordinate 10,903,554 downwards.
GTAGCAAACCAACAGAAATTCAGAAAGAAGAGAAAGTTGAAGAAGCCTCTGTTGAAAAACAACCAGAGGAAGTGGTTGTTCAGCCAAACAAAAAAGACGCCGAGGTTGAAACTGAACCACAAATGATAACTAAACCAAATCAAGAAAAAGCTACTCCTAACCTTAGCGCATGGTTTAAAGCCTTTGGTGCTCCCAAAAGTACTGGTGCACCAACACCAACCGCACCTGCTGCTAAGAAGAAACTCGATGAAGCTGATTCTGAAGAAAAAGTACCGGAAAATGTCACCATGGATAAAAAGGTTACTAGTCCTAAAAATCCTGTGAAATCTGACTCTCCGACAGGGCCCGATACTCCGAATCCTGAAGGCGGAGATAGTCCATTGCCCAATGTGGGTACAACACCGAGACAAAGAAGAACTAGCACTGGTAGTTCTGTTTCAGAGAGATCATCCTTCAGTCAGGATCTTGATTCGCCTAGACATCAAATGTCACACACTTCTCCGCTGCTGCGGTCGCCCGCATCACCGAGAACTGAAGATTTCCAAAAGATTACATATCCTATAATAAACGGAACCGTGAGAGCTGGATTCTATCAAGATACTACATCAATGAAAAGCAGCCCAGAGAAAAGCTGCAGTCCACGTGAAGCTCCACAGTCCCCTTATTCGCCTTACTCCCAACATGTTTACGCCTCTAACAATGTCACGGGGCCAACGACGCCGAATTATTTCATAGACCACAACAAGAGTCCGCTTCCTGCATACCCCCAGAACCCACCTCCCTACTTTGATAATGCAAAAATTCCAGCAACTAATAAACCCGCACGTGCTCAAGATGATTTTCCTCCACTACCCCCCCTGCCTCCCATGCCTCCCCTGCCTCAAGATTCATATCAACAAAATCAATATACAGGTCCGTTCTCGCCCGCGTATACACCATACCCACAGAACTCTACAAATTATTCTCAAGTACAAAATTCGCCACAACCGCCTACGTCAAATACTCCAGTTCCTCCCACTAATTCTACACAAATGATGGCTGATCTTAAGACTGCTCTGTTTCCTGTCAAAAAACGGACTTATAATGAACCAGATCATTCCCCAGTAACCCCTACCTTAAAAGCAGAAAACAAAGAAGTGACACCGGTTTCTACTAAGAATGAATATCAGAAAAATTCATCATCTTTGCATTCAATGACTCCAACTTCAGTTGACGACATAGCATTGGCATTAAGTGAAAAATCGGAACTGGCCAAAATGAATAGCTTACGAGAAAAAGCCGCCATGGAATTTGCCACTGAAAACAGAGAGGTAAAATATGAAATGAATGAATCAATCCAGAATAACAAGAACATCATCAACATCGATTTGGATGAGCCCATTGGCATCATTAAGAAAGATAATGTTGACATGGTTAACATGGGATATTTAAATCCTGAAATTGATCGAAGAAGTAGTAGTGACACACATTCACACGAAGTTGATTACTTGCCACGAGACGTATCCAAATCGAATATAAACCCACAGCAAAAGGGGTATGACGTTGATGCTATTGCTATTAATTTAGGATTAAATAACCAACATCTGCAAAAAAGTATTGCTAAGGCTAACATGAATTCAGGAAATATACCTCCAGCACACAGTCAGTCCCATAATGAAATGAATATGAACCAAAATCTTATTCATGCACATCACAACCAGCAATACGAAAGTATTAGCGGTCAGAACGTAAGCAACTTTTCAATAAGCGACATAGACCTGGCAAACAAAAAACTGTATTCCTGTAATACTACTTCTTCATCTGCTGCAATAGATTATGGCAATTGGAAGATGACAAGTCATATGCGCAAACCAGAGATGTTACCATCAGATTATTCTACGCCTTACAGTGCCAATAATGTGGAAAAATTGAAAAATGAGATGAGTGCAATAAGTGCGAATACTATTGCTTATAACAAAAGCTTACAGCAGCAGCAGTATAACACATATAATGTGGCCAGGCCATCATTACAGAGAACTCAGGAGTTGCAACAAAATCTTCCTGGTGAACTAAGAATACCCAATCCAAGAGGACATCTTAAGAATGATCACATGAATACAGCCTTATCAATAAGTGATACTGATGTAATTGCCAAAAATATAGACACACTTGCCAAATCACAAAAAACTGAAAAACTTGTACAAAATCATCCATTAGTAAGTTCAAATCCATATAAAACACCATACAGTAATCCTCAGCCACTACCCCTTGATACTCTGCGTAACTTGCCTAATATTCCTCAAATGCTAGAAAGATACACTAATGATGAAAGATATTTGTCCAGTTTTGCAAGTAGCCAAGCTGCTTCATTATACCACGATAAATCATTTCAAATGGCGCAAATGTTTAACAAGAGTATTTCTTCAGAGATACATCCAGTCAGCACATCTGTTAGTATATATTCCCAGCCATCCATGTCAATGAGCAAGGACAATAGTATTTACAAAACATCCAGTGTTGCAGCTTCGCAAATAGACGCGAAAACAAAAAATAAAAGGAAGAGAACTTCTGACGCTAAACAAACAGCACAGATCAGCCAAGCTTACCATCCTAGTTCCTGCGGGACAGATGTGTTATCATCAGTCAAGTCGAGCATTATGCCCGGGAATGCATTCAATTTTGGAACGTCAACAAACATGGCTTTAAGTAGTGGATTGTACGGAGATAATGGCAGCTTTACTATCGAAGATTTCCGCAACAGTACCGCTAATCAGCTCATGGCAGCCAACTATATGGTTGCAGCTGTTGCTCATCAGCAACGCAATAACGCCGAAGCGAATGCAGATAAGTTAGTGAAACCTGCTCATCAAAACTCGACTCACTCTGCGAGCACCTTCCCCTTCATTGGCCATTCACAAGTTAGAGCCGGTTATCCCTTCGTTGGTACCGACCCGACGTCACCACTGTACCAACAGTATCTTCAGCGCCATCAGGAAGAGTTATTGAGGCAAACAGGAGCACAGATAATGAGCTTGTACCCCGGCGGCTACCCACCCGCACTCGGCGTCAGGCAACCTTACGACATCAACCGACCCTCATGGCTCTAGAGAAGTTAACAGTAGCATAGCTTCTTAACGTGGAATCCTAAATAAATAATCATAAATGTGACTATTGTTATAGGAAATTGTAATTTATATTGTTTGTAGATTTAATGTAGCATTTTTGTGAAGATATTTTATGATTAATTCTTATTTACATTATTGTAATGGCAATGTTTATTTTATATCATGACAAGTTAATCTTTAATGAACTATTATTATTACACTTATTTTTTAATAGTATTCACATAGCCTGTGATGAGTTGAGTGAGAGACTGCTTCTTACAAACTGTGTCAAGATAGTATACACATAGTGAAGAATCCCTTTGTCTTTCCTATTTGTTGAACGATTACAGTGTTATATGCCCGTAGTTTGTGCAGCGTACTCCGTAGACTATTTCCTCAAGGTTTATATGTTATCCTTAAATGGAATAGAATACGTTTTATTAGTACAATTATTGTATTGCCCATTCCATATACTCAAATATATTTTTATTAAATAGTAAAATGTTAAAATTTATAGTGCATAATATCTTTATTATATTATATAGTTATTGATTATTTTAGAAGAAGCAGTCTTGGCAATATCACTAGGTATTTTATACTCATATAAATATTTTAATGTTAACATTATTTAATTATATACATTAATAACAATGCTTAACAAGCTTTTTTAGCTTTAATTTACTGAACATTATTACCATTTTATAACGTCACATGAAGTAATATTTGTTATTAAATAAATTTAAATTTTACGTTATACTACTTAATTTAGATTGTTGTGTAAATATTTCACTATTTTATTTACGATCAACGTTTTTTTTAGCAATTTTAAGTATTTTTCGTTAAGATATAATTAAGTTTAAATAAAAATCATGAACCTAGTATTAAAACAAATCATATAAGAATTATTGAAAACAATTCTTCTTGTGTAAAAATAAAGATTTTGAAAATAATTGACGTGTTGATCAAGATAATCTTAGTATTCTTTACCCCACCCATACGTTCCTAAAATGCTTTTGATCCTGGTTTTTCCCGTTCTTCATTGTCTTGCGACGAATTTTATTTTTAGAAGTTGGTCCATTTTTTTATCCTGACTGTACCTAAATCATGTGCCGTTATTGCAGTTCTAGCTCATGTCCGCGGCTTCGCCCTCGTGGACTTCGTTTTGTCCCAAGGGATCCCAAATAAACGGTTCTGGGCGTGATTGAGTAACAGAGTAACAATTATCCGTCCATCCAATTCCAGTTCGCATTAATTTAAAATATGAAAATTGAATGGAAAGTGTATGGTTGGTTCCAGCTTCAATGATAGGATAGTTTTAGCGCCATGCGTTGCAGCGGCGGGTTGTTAGTATATATGTTTAGGTGATAAGGGGTGAATCGAGACAAAATAGAGTTTTTAACGTAGAATCTATATAATATGTTACCGTACCAGAAAGTACACTTTTTATTTACACACGCGTACGAGTACATACATAAACTTACGCCTTTCCCCCATGGAGATAGGCAGAAGTCCATAGAACGCCACCTGAACCTGATACGATCCTTACATAGGTACTCCTTTTGCCTCGTCCACGTTCATACATCTGGCGAGTACTAAGCACCTGACCTTTCTGAAGAACCTCGCTAATAAAGTCAGTGTATGTATTTCTAGGGCGTTCCCTCCCGGCGTTCCCACTCACATCATTCTGCCTTTTTGTAAGTCGCCTTTCACTCATCCTCACCACATGAACAGCCCTGTTAACATACTCTTTTTAATTTTTATCACTACATCTTTTAGTCCACAACGTTCTCATATAACCGCATTCCTAAATTTATCATTCAGAGTTTCACACATGCTTCGCAAGGAATGCATTTCTATAGCATTAAATCTACTTTCATGCATCATTTGCCACACCCAACGTTCACTTAGTTTTGCCGACGACACGGGGGAAGACGTAGCGGCAAGCGACTACCTTGGCGACAGCTGGGGTTGCGCAAATCGTAGCTAAGATCCGCTTGTGGTTGGGTCTCCAGGTGGCATTGCACAAATCTGCGGACTGCTGTTTCCTTGTGCCTTGAAAAGCGCCACCTCCGATCTCCATCACATTAAAGTTTGCTGTAAAAGAATCCAATTCTGGGTTATGCTCGCCTTTGTACGTAAGCTAATCATAACAGCGATCTTCGGTTGCCATAGGGCGACAGATTTGGGGAACAGACAGGTCCAAGACGGCGGCGTGCAGTATTCTGCGCATGCATCTAAGTCTCGACAAGGACTGCGGCATACTGACGCAGAGGGTGATGGCGCCTGCATGCTCACGTGGGCCAATACCTGATCAGGGAAGCGTGACGAACTGTGCAAGTACTTTAGCATCCCGTTCGAAGGTTGTCGAAGAACACCGTAAGGTTTAGTTAATAAAATCTGACCGGCCCCTTCGCCCACTCCAGGGCGTGTACGTTACCCTAGCAGGAAAGTGGCTCCTAGAGTGATATGAGTGGAACGTATAATTAGTGTATAATATGCTGTGAAAGTGCACCACATAAAAAAATGGTGTGCTTTGTCGTTTTGGAAAAAAAACGGAAAAAACTATTCCTGCTAGGGTAACGTTTTTCTAGCAGGTAAATTCAAAACGAATGATCGGAGAGAGACATATTGTGCATAGCCAGAGAGCTTATATTTGAGTAAAAAAGTGCACCGAAAATGTAGGTTGTGCGTCTTCAGGTTTTTGAGTAATTGCATTTCCTGCTAGGGTAACGTTTTGCAGAATCGTGTACCTCTAAAACCATTGTATGTGCGTCTTTAGAATAAACATACACGAGTAGCTCTTAATTTGTCCGTATTTGTGACAGAATTAGATTAAATAAAATATTTATAATGATCAAGTAATCGCGGTTTTATGAACACGCGTTCAAACGTTGGTTGGCATTGGCAATCATATGACCTAATTTTGGGGGCTAATTAAAATAGTAGATTATGCAATAAGGGGATAAGCTGATAAAGCTTATGTAGCGGGCGCCATATTGAATCCCGAGCTAAACGAAGGATGTGCGTAAGAGTAGACCTCTAGGTCGTTGCTAACTTATAGGCGAGACTGTTGCTTTTGGCTACACTGGTCCTCGCCGGTGGCTGTGGCACTAATAGGTTCAAGAGCTGTTTGCAGATGTTGACGTAATCCTCGAACTGGCGTGGCAGGTGACGGTGTTATATGTTAAGGGTTTTCTTTCCGCACTTAGTCCTTAAAGTGGACCACTGTGCGTGAGCCATGGTGGCCGTTACTCCAATCAGCCTACCTCCCTCCAAAAGCAGATCAAACTTGCCGGTCTTCTCAGGACATCCACAAGGAATCTTGGTGTTCCAAGAGTTTCCTTGTGGATCTGGGTGACGCCGGTGCAGTCGAGGAGTACATGCGCTACGTAAGCAGTTGTTAAGTAAGCAGTCTTGTGTGATGAGTGATGGTCCCCACCACCAGTCGCAAGTTATCTCTGTCCAGGCGCAGAAGGCGCTTGGTCAGCTTCGTATCCAGGGATGGCATAGCGTCCTTGGATTGCTTACACCCTGGTGTCGAGGTCCACCATTTCACCACTTGTTTGAGTGTGATCCTTTAACCAACTTCTTAGCTGCTTGAATGGAATAGGCACAATGGGTTTGGGTCCGAAGGCTTTTAGTACTGGATCCCCTTCTGGCGAGTTCATCGGCTGTATCGTCTCCAAGTGATCCACTCTATTCTTTTGATCTATTGTAGTGTACCCGAGTTGCGGTTTAGTACCGTAACTAGTTCTAGGGTTCTAGGGCAGTATTAGTCTCGACGTGATCTGGTTTGTCTTTAAGGATTGAGGCACTGTCGGAAAGTATACGAATATGGGTATCTGTAACTTCCCTGATCTATATATGGCGTGTGCCACTTGGATAATACCTACACACTTAGCTTAATAGACAGAGTTGAGCATTCCCAGAGGTCCGGATATTTTAATGTTTAGGTCGTCGGAGATTACTCCGACACCTCTCCCGTCGTCGGTTTTTGATCCATCAGTGTAGATCCTTAGCTCTTTTGAGCTCTATGTTTAGGGTTTGAAAGCAGTGGGTCTTCAGGGTTCTGTCGCTGGGTGATGCCATCATGGGCTGTTGTTTGATTGCATCTTCATTTCTGTGTGTATGTTTGATTCTGGAATTTTTACTTAGGATGCCGGATACTTCAAGACTGAAAGTCGCTAGGGCCGCCTACTCTCTTACAACGAGATGTAGATAGAGGTAATAACTTCAGCATCACTTGTAATGCGGTAGTAGGTGATGTTATCATGCTGCCGGTGATTGCTGTGCTGGTAAATCTTTGTAGCTTCTCGAGATCCATATGTGATTATTGGTTGCATGACTGTGGTGTATAGCAGTATTTTGCATTGCCAAAGGGTTATGCTGGCTGGTGATGTAATTGCTGTGTTTTGCCCAGGTCAGCTGGCTGACGGTGAACCTCGATGTTGTTGAAGCTAAGACTGGGCTCACCGCGTTATGCTGACCAACCTGGCTAAATTATTTGTCTTCTATTATAGTGTGCTTGCGTTTGTAGTCCTCCATGATGAATCTTTGGTAGATTTCCTTTTGATGAGAACTCTTTGTCTTCATAGATACTCAAACCGAATTATGTAAATTCATTCTGCCACGGTCGCCAAGTTAATGTCTGATAGTGGACATTTGAAAGTTTAATAATGACAACCTCAGTTCCTTCACAAAACAGCATTAATTTCGGATATTGGAAACTACTACAATGAATTTAGATTTTTCGTGGCGACGGCACTCGTGTACAGATTATAAAAGGTATAAATGCAGGTGCAGGTGCAAGTGTGCAGGTGTAAGTAAAAACTTACAAAACGAGTTATAGCACCACTTGAATGTGCAACTTGGTGGTATTACAAAACCATCAGGTTTATGGCGCAGACAAAAGCTATTAAAAGTATTTAATAATATTATTTGAGGAAACATTTAAAAAACTTAACCAGAGCAAAAAAATATAACAACTGGTTACTCATTCATAAATACACTTATTTAGGGAAAAACAATAATTGTACATTTTGTTGGTTTGTTTAGCTTCACCCTGCTCATTCCTTTTATTGTACTATTTCTCTGAGGTTGTCCTCACTCTCTTTCAGATTCTTCTCTAAATACTGTTTACTATTTTCTAATGCTCTTGTACAAGCTGTTAATTGACTCGGGTTTTGAGGTTGTTCTTCACATTGTTTAGGTTAGTGAAAAAAAAATATTCTGCCAACCGATTCATAAGTTTTAGTAGCAGCTGGTAATGTACTGATCTCTCGCTGAGTATGAGTAATATTTAAATGTTGCATGACACGCTTCAGCACATTATTTGAGAGTCTATGATCTGAATTCTTTCACTGGTTTCTACCATTTTCAGTAGCAGTTCAATAAATGCTTTTTTCAGCTCCAAATCCACTGGTTTAGCCATGTATATCCGTATACGACAGACATTCGCGCCCTCTTCAATCATTCATTCAATACTGCCATGGTGAAGAAGTGAGGTTAGTCATCTGTCAATACTGACTGCTGTCAAAGTGTCTATGGACTATTTTTTACTTTTTTGAAAACTAACTATAAAGCAGCTTCCCCACTACGAGCCTCGCGGCTTTTTGGGCCGTGCGACTCGGCCTCGCGAGGCGTTTCTGTTTTTTTGCAACGCGTCCACATTAAAGAGCCGCACGACCCACTTTGCGCAGATGCCACAGACTATATAGAGATATTACCGGCAGTTTCTTTTGAGATGTTCAGACGCAAGCACATGAAGCTAGCCGAACCTACCTTGTACCTAAACCTTTAGCGATAAAGTTGAAAATCTATTAAAGAAATTTGACAGATTGTAGTAGCTTGATGTGCTGGAGTCTGTACGAAGAAGAGGACGTGTTTTTAGCTTCAGTAGTATTCATAATAATAAACACGGCAACGCAAATAAGAAATAAACCGCAGCGATGACGTTTTTGGGTCTGTCTGAAACTGTCTCGAAAAATTACTAAAAAGATTGTGAAATTTCAAGTATCTAACTGCTCTTTGCTCACTTCAAAATTGGTGGCCATCTCAACCAGAGCATTATTTCTTTTGTTTTTATTTTTATAAAAACTACTCCGACAGTCCCATAACATTGGGCGTCCCCGGTACAATACAATTAAAAAAAGTGTTTGCTCGTCCGTCCAATCCATTTTGGCGCGAATAAAAACACAATTCGATGTAGAGGTGGTCACTAGCGCACTGACGGATCACGCGGCCTGTCCCCACTATGCAGAGTTGCGCGGCTCAGGCCTCGCTCACATTTACACTCACTAGGCTCGGCCGCGCGGTTCAGCGTCACGGGGCCGCGCGGCCCTAGTGGGGACGCGGCTTAATGCGTTTACTAAGAATAGGAAATGTTTCTTAGATGGAAATAATAGTAATAATAGCTACCCAAAACAGTCAGAAACCTTGCTTTAGTGAAAAAATTGAAAATTATTAATGAAATTTGACAAATTGTAGTAGCTTGATGTTCTGGCGTCTGTACATAGGTCATTGACGTTCTTATTCTTATTTGAAACGCATCATAGAATCGTAAAGGCGCCGTTAAAACTGGCGCAGGTGCAGGGACGGGCACGGGTGCTTTATTTTTTTTTTGTGCGTCATATCAAGGGTTTCAGTAAGTTGTAATAGACAGTTTTATTATAAGATACTTAGTTCATTTAAAATTAGTAAGACAATAATTTGTATTGAAGTAACTAAGCATCTAAGCTACTTATTATCCTGAAACCCAAAACCCAAAACCCCGATTAATGTAAAACTCCGCTAAACTATACTGGCAAAATATGACTGCGTATGATGGTGTGTGTGAATTAATTTTTATTTTTATTTTAAAACGCGAAAATACTGTTCATTTAAATAACTATACTAAATAGCGCACCTTTCAATCCAATTATCCAATTTATTTAAAAAATACTGTAAAAAAAAGTTAATTTTAGATTATTATTATAACTTATAATTTTAGTATTTAATGGTGCAATAAAATAAACTAAAACCAAATATTACATTTAAGACTTACAAATTTATTAGTACTCAATTAAATATAATTATGATCTATAATGTAAATACCACAAAAGCCATTTTACTATTTTAATTTAATATTTCTTAACTTTTTAAAAAGCACCTTCATCCTCTCTCCTATTTCCAATTAATTTAACTTTGCTGTGCCCGACAGGGTCCATAATTGATTCAATGTTTTAACATACCAACTGTTTTATTTAACATTATGGAATGCAATAAAGTATTGAGTATTGTATTTGCAAATAAATAATTCTTATTCAAGAGAGACCAATCGCCTGACGATTTTTTTGTGAATACGTAGCTTTATAGATAATCTTTGATTTTGAATGATTTTGGTTGGCAGCTCTGTTTTCATCTATTATTTTGCTCCTTGCAACCCTGCAGTTAAATTTGTGAAACCTTACTTTTTCAATTAAAATCGCAAATGCAAATTAATTAAATAAAAGCTTATATTTATGTTATTAAATCCATCTAATGCGATGGTAAGTAGTAGTTTTTTTTATAAATTAAATCAAACTTAGATTTTTTCAAGTTTCACGATGAAAACAAACATCCTAATGTTAGAAAGGTCAGACTTCAATGTAAGGGGCGCTAATTTAATTTATAAAATTGTTGCATTTGTATTTACATACCACTACATATTTATTACTTCCTTTTGAGTCAACAATAACGTACCCTTTATCCATCCAAAAGCATCGGGTAGCGAGACTCCGATTAATGTAAAAGTTGGTGTTTGCTATCTTGAAATTATTTGTTTGTTGATAAATTATGAACAGACTTCTGTTTATGTAATGATTTTAAATATCAATTGCAATCGTAAATGAGTTGACTACATTGTGCGTTAAATATTCATGCGAATCGGTTGGAAAATATTTGCAACTCTTGTGAACTTTGTGTGTGTCTGGTGTGTTTATCCTTTTGGTCATCAGTATTTTTTTTGTCACAGTAGGTACATGCTGTAGTAAGGCCAACATGCCGCGGGATATTTTGAGTGATAGTTTAGCTGTCCTCAGGATAGTTGAGGTATATTTTCACTATTTGATTTTGTTTCATTATGTCCGTTTAATTATTTCCAAACAATTGGATTTAAAATAATATCACTGAAATCATCTTTCAAAAGACTTCTTATTTCAGTTATAATATTTTGTTGTTGTATTGTACTGTGTTTTTTGTTGATATTCCGGAAATATGCATGTTTTAACTGTATACTATGACTCAGTTACGAGTTATCGAATTAGAATGGATACTGAATGCTAAACTATAGAATACTGAATAGCACCTTGTTTTTTGAGAATTTTGAATAATTATTTGCAAGTATCAAAGATTGCAACTGAAAACTTAATAAATATGTATTTACATATTATGGCATATTAATAAGGCTGCTATGCTGCAAATGGCTACCAACAAAACGTTCTACGTTTGGTTCTTAGATTGGTGGAACAATTGTTGGGATAATATCAGTAGCAGCTTATTGTATGGTGCATGTTAAGTGGCTAGGATTGCTTACAATGACATAATAAGACTGATAAAATAATAGCCACGGTCAATAATAATTTAAATACATATAAGAAGACTGGCATGACGTTTCTATTCATTATGGGATATAACATCAAAAAATTTATGGTTTAATGGTTGCTAATCTTTACTTATTCTAAGCAGTGTTGACAAATAAACCACTACATAATTAATTGATGTGTGATATTTTACATTTCATAAAGGTTATTGGGCAAATAGGCATTCTGTTTGATCTTCGCTTTCAGCGCTGAGAAATCAAGCGTGCTGAAATGTTTTAAATCTAAGTGCGGTTGATGTCTCGTATGTCATTTCAAATTACCACAGTCAATATTTTATTTATGCTTTGTGTCTTTTTCAATTTAGCTTTGGTATCTATGCTTTCATTGTTAATCACATTGATTTTTGCATGGCTAAGAATGAATGGACTAATTATGGCATACTGTATACACTTTATTTATATCCTATGACATCAATTAAGCTTAATAATTAATATTATGACTGTAATGATGGGCTTTCAGGCCTAAACCTTTGTCTATATCTCTGTGCATCACTAATTACAACAAAAATGACATTGTGTTTGAGAAGCTGATAAATGTTGATACTGTCATTCTTAATGAGTATATACTCTTACTACTTTGGATTATTGGTTCTAAGTCCCTCATTATTAATCTACAATACATGGTTAAAATAATTAAAATCATTAACCGCCTAGCCTTTTCCCAACAATGTTGGGGTCAGCTTCCACTCTAACCAGCTGAATACCAGGATTCTACATGGAGCTCCATGTTAGACCTGGGCAATACAACACCCCTTGGTAGTAAGCAAAAGAAGAGTACTCATTAAAATGCAGCATAATACTCACACAAATGTTCTGACATTTTAGCATGCAGGCATTGCTATCAAGGCCTTGCTATACTTGTGAAAGAACCATGGTAACTTTGTAACAACACTGGCCTGCATTTTTACATATGTTTATAAACCAAACATTAGTACCCAATCTATGTTTAAAGACTGAGATGTCTATCTTCCTCATACACATACACACTCATATACACATATATACTCATGTTGTCTTCTCAGTGTGTGAATGTTATGAACTTATGTAGAAACTATCATTTATTAACATACAATACTAGCTGTGCCCGCTATGCGTTGCAATGCACCTGTTTTAACCTACCCACCCTACCTACCCTAGCGGTGTAAAATGTAGTTTAAAATCTAATCACATACCTACCAAATATACATAAAAAATTTCATTAAAATCGGTTGAGCCATTTTCGAGGAGTGCAACCACTAACACCGTACACACACTGGAGTTTTATATGTAACATTTACTCAGCACATTTCTTGCGCATCCTCTATACATTATAAATGTGAGCTATGCCAAAATTGCTTTAATTGAATTGGCGCTTAGTTTGTTTTGTCTAACATAACTGATAATTTCATGTTAAGCCAGGGAACTTGATTGATAAGCAAATTGATTAATAACCTAAATTGTTCATACATTTAAATTGCAACTACCATTCCTTTTTCATTCATAATGCAATGGGTATACTACAACAAATTGACAAAGGAACACTTTATGTTCCTCAGCACGATAATCCAGTTCCCTGACAAGTAATAAAACATTATAAAAGTAATTTAGAACCACTTTCTACTGTAACAATGATGTTTCAGCATGAAGATGAGGAGAACTGGCCACTGGAATCCAAGCCATCATGTAAGCAGAGCAATAAGAAATCCTCTAATGTTCCTGTGAACAGCCAGAAGACTATAACAAAGGATGACTGTGCATGTTATTACAACTATGGGTATGATTCATATTTATTTTGATTAATCTTTTAGACAATCTTTAATTATAAACCATGTTTCCCTACGATTTAACAAAAAGAAAACCATTGATGATCTCTTTTTTCAAATAGAAATCCAGTTTAGGTCGCCTTAATGCAGTGAAGGTCATATTATTCTGTTGATTCCCTACTGGATGAAATCGTATAGGTTCCTACACACTCCCTTGTGCATTTTGTCTTCATAAAAAGAAATTTGTAATGTTATATAATATACAACCATTGAGGATGTTAATAAATAAGGGAGGCATTGTTCTTTAACAAGTTGTTGTTAATGCATACAATACAAGAGGTCATTTGAGATAATGTTATCTATTATGTTACTGTAGTTCTCAATTTACTTAAACAAATCTTCTGATGTTTTTAAATTGAATGAGCTTTCAATACATTTAACATAAGTTTATTAGCTGCCTGTTTTATACTACTACAGTTTCATATATGTGACATGTTGTTTCTAATTTATTCTTTGTATTCAACTGTTAAATACATTTGTATGCTCTGTCACAAATGAAACGAGTTAACTGAAACTGGTTTGAAGATGTTATAGTACCTACTGCTAATAGTCTGAAAGTGCTTATCTTTTGTAGCCTTATGTTTGGTACCTACTTACTGTGTAAATTATGATCAAATACTTTAGTGTTTCATATCAGCTGTAACCATGACACAAACCACACAAATTGATGAAATTTACATAGCCAAGTTATGGTCTGCCTTTATACAGTTGATTCAAATCTATTGTCATTATGGTATAATTTAGTTAGCAACATTAAATTCGCATTTGCAAAGGGAGATCAACAAAGCCTTAAATTCTCACAAAAGTATTTTGTTTTTAAAATGACATGGTCACTAACATTATTATCATTAAGACTGAAAACGGGATATTTACCATGTTTTGAATTCCCAATATTACGGCGCTGCACTCTCACTCACAACTCGATTCTATGCCGGACACACGAAACTCACTGTCCGCTCGAAAACATTTTTCAGCTCTTTTTCGGTTTCTGGGTTATAGCTTCGGTTTATCCGTGTCATGGTCATGCTTGCAACAGCGTCGAAATATCGGTAACTCAAAAAAAAAATAGTAAACATGATAAATATCCCGTTTTCAGTGTTAATGGTAAAAGTTTTTTATTTTGCATAGCCACGGAGACAACGGAAATGCTAGGCAGCATGATCCGGTCTACCAGTACAAGACTAGCAGTCTACCTCCAGCTTCATCTATCAACCAGACCTGGGATGAGATAGTGTGCTCAGCAATGCGCATCACACCTGAAGATATCGCTAATCAGCTGACTTTGCTTGACTTGCCTTGCTTCAAATCCATCAGACCAGAGGAATTGACGACATGCGGATGGAATAAACTGAACAAGTTGACTGTGGCGCCCAACGTGGTAGCGTTTACTAAAAGATTTAACAGGGTTAGTAGATACCTAAATGATTTGTTTGCCATTGGACCAGTCCTCAGACCACGGAATCGCTGAAGCGGCATCTAAAAACGGCAGTAATAAAACTCGTGGCGCCAATAGTGCGTTGAGTGTTCAACTTCTGTCACGGGCTGCCTTAATACTATGCCATGATAAAGCCGTCTGCCTGTATACGTTACCGAAGTACATGTAAAAGATTTATCGTTGACAATGCCGCAGCTGCTGAGGCGTCTCCGTGCCCTGTGCAGTAGCCCCATACAACAATGCAGTGTGGACGGAGTTTTTGGCATGTTCTAATAAAACGTAACTGACTTAAATAACGGTTACAGAGAGATGTAATACGACAATGTCGGCAATTGTTCATTGTTGATGATAACAATAAGTGACCTCATCAGAGGGTATTCTTATGCTGTAAGCGGCTGCAACTCTTAAGTAATTGATGATTGCTACTTCCGGTACTGAATAGTTCACATCCATTCGTCGAGATTCAGTTTTTTAAAGAATCAACATTATTTCTGCGGACTGCAATTGCGTAACTGTACGCAACAGACAGATCTCACCCTTATCTCAGATCTGTGCTCTTAATGATAGCTGTCAGCAGTTGGTGGGCTGGGTAACTAGAAAGCATTATTTTATAACTTCGAGTTACATTTCAGTGCACAAAGCGGTATTTATTCTGTATCAATGCTGTGACGGAATCAGTTGCGATAAAAAGCACAACTTCCTATATGTATTCATGACATTGAAATAATAATATTCATGTAAAAAAAAAACCAATATTAATTAATGTTGATATATAAATATACCTAACATGCATTTATTTTCGTTCACAGGTCAGTTTTTGGACAGTACAGGAGATATTAAATGGGCAATCACCTAAGGCTCGAGCTGAAATATTGGCGCATTTTATCAAAGTAGGGAAAAAATTGCATGAACTGAACAATCTGCACTCTCTTTTTGCTGTCGTCTCGGCGTTGCACAGTGCCAGCATATATAGGTGAGGAAAACATCAAATACCTAAATAGATATCCTAAATAGGATACCTGTCCATTTTAATATTGGTGCAATTCGAAATTGAAACAAAGCCTTGTTACTTGTTTGTAATGTGATAAATGCTTGTCACTGTACTTTTGAACTGGCTAAACATACAGATTTAAACATGTTGCCTGATGAGATAAAAAGGCGAGAAATTTCCAACATTTTTGTGATCGTTTCACCAGTTGGAACCGAACACACAGTCAGAATATGCTCTCTTAATTCATGCTAAAAGAAATACTAGTGAGTATCCATTTAATGATTGATGTATTCTCTCATTTACAGGCTAACAAAAACATGGGCGTGCTTATCTAAAAAGGATAAACAACAGTTCGATAAACTCGCGGAACTATTCGGAGAGAAGGACAACTGGACCGCACTGAGGGAATATTTGAGATGTATTCCATTGCCATGTATTCCATATCTTGGTAAGTAATGTATGGCTATAATCTACTGATAATGTTCTCACTGCTGGGACACAGACCTCGTCTTCTTGTACACGAGTGGGCCACGATCCACACTTAGGCCTAGCATCTGGAAGATTGATTGCTGTAAAACACATACTCAAATTATAATTTGCAAAAAACGTGACCATTTTTGTCCCGGAAAACAGTAGGCCACCCCCTATAAAACTGATATGTTTACATATTTTTATCATTCTATACATTGAAATATCCGAGCAAATGATTCCGGGAATACCCATGACTCTACTACGGAGTTCATTGGTTCAGTACTATTTTTAGCATCGCTTATCTTGAGACGATGTTTCATTATGACGGTCTAAGAAAAGACACAGTTTAAGTGGATAATAGGTTCGGTGTTCAGGCCCAGAGACATCGGAACAACAAATAGGGCTTTGTATTATATTGAAGCTAAGCTAAGAGAGCAAAGAAGCGTAATTGTAGCTGTGGTTCGAGACATCTCTTTACTTTGGTGGAAATTGTCTAGTCTCTGCCTCCTAATAAACCTGTTTTTTATAAGCTTTTATTTAACTTGCCTTGTTTGTTAGTAAGTATTGATCTAATCTTGCAACTGAATTTCAAACCATTTCCCCCCAAACGTTTTAGCTAAAATTATGCGCACACCTTTTTTTCTGGTGACAATAATTTTTTGTAACAAACATGACTACCTGTCTCGACAGGCGTCGTTCAGTCAAAATCTATTGAACTGTGGCAGTCCTGCAAACTTACCTTTTCTGGTAAAGTCCTGGTGATGGTGTCGCTTAGGTTGTGCACTATAGGTCGTGATGGCACCTTTAGTTTTAAGTTATGATCACCAGGACAGATACTATACAGCCACAAATGTGTAATTTAAAAAACACAAAAAAAAATTAAACGTTGTTCAGAGTGAGCACTTTATTTATTGACTATTAGAATTGGGAAAGCGAGAAACATGGGTTTTCAAGATTAATGTGGGAAACACTCAATGACTGCCCCCGGGATATATTTATGGAAAAAGAAAACTGCAGTGCAGTAGCGAAGGGTCAATTTTTGTAAGAGGTAAGCCGGAGTACATATCTTTGTCTATAGAATACGGACTCTACTATTTTTCAAAGGGAAGCCGGTAGGAATTGTGTTGTATGGAACCTTCGCTACTGCTGCGGTGGCAAATTCAAATGGTATCAAAACTTCATCTTTATACTTTCTCTTTAGGATGGTTTTGTGATTCTGCCTCCTCGCAAGAGAACTCGTCAACGGTTAATAGAACAGTTTTTTTTAATCATGTCACGAGACTGTTCGCGTTCAATGTTGATAGATAAAACTAATTTTTAATTTTAAAAAGCTTGATTTAAAAAAAGGATTTTCATTTAAGTTGTCTCTGAATTTGTGCCTTGTTCAAGGCTAATGCAAATTAATGTCGTATGGAAAATTCCCAATAACAGTTGATTTATTGCGGAAAATTTGTATTACATAAATATTAAACAAAGTAGAACGCAAATGTCCATGTATAATGTACATATCGCCAATGCGACCGTGCGGAACAAGGTCGGGTCGCAGTATCGCAATAAATGTATTTAAGCATGCTCTGTTGACTAAGACTAACTAATGTTTATTGACTTTTCCGTGTGAGTACAACATATGCGACATATTGGATACTCTAACTTGAATTGTATTTGTTTTACATCCGTCAATTCATGATATTATTATCAGCTTTAGTTCAGTCTATTCTTCTCTTCTCTTCTCATATCGGCACCTATTCAGGTTCCGTTAGCGAAAATATTTGCAAGCCAGCGAGGTTGTAGACCGGAAATGAAAGGCGTGTTATAATCCTTGCCATTTAGGGACAGTTAGTTTAACAAAGTGCTGTCATTTACTTGAATCAATTAGGCCAAGAAAGTCATAAGAAACTCATCGTGTTCGTGTCAGCTTTTTCTCTTACAAAAGCAAGTAAAGTTTACTCATTTCTATTAACAACTGGCCTCACGAGGGCTCATCTTTGCTTCACGACGATAAATGCGCTATAGAGTACCCTTAATGGACGCACAATAGATCCGTCTGCTGGAGAGGTCACAAGCTTGCCTACGCGTCATGCAATATCAAGTAATTTTCTGGCGTTTTATTGAAATAATTCATTGTTTGAAACGTTAGTTTAAAAAAAATTGTCACAACATCACGCCTGTAATCCCCGAAGGGTTAGTCAGAGGTGTACCTAATAGTACACTCACATTTCGCCAGTTATGTTAAAGCCCTATGTAATAGGAGAGCATATTGCCATCAACCGGGCACAAATCCAGGCTCCGTGGCTGCTAATGACAAATTCCTGATGAAAAAAATAACTGTTTGCCCGTCCAGGAAGTCGAACCCAGATCCTCGCGCTCAGTAGTCGCGATTGCGACCACTAGAACAAAATGTATTATTCATTTATAATTAGCGCCCCCCAGTGCTCCAAAGTCAGACACGAAATACGAATTTAATTTATAAAATGAAAGAAGAAAATATTGACATCGGTGGGGCGCGGTTAACAAACCTTTGTTTCGGTGACGACATTGTCGTATTCTCTTTCTAGGCGCCAGAACTAGAGCTAATGTTAAACAAACTCAGCAAGCCTTGAGGTTGGAGTGGCCATGAACATGTCGAAAACTAAACTGATGTCAAACACTACTAAGCATAGGATCAGAGTGAATGGTCAAGAATTGCAAAATGTACATGAATACATCTATTTGGGCCAGTTAGTCTCTTTCCAGTCCAGGCAAGACAAGGAAGTTACAATACGAACCGATAATGCCTGGAAGAGCTACTGGTCCATGAAAGAACTTATGAAAGGAAACCTGCCTTTGTCACTAAAGCAAAAAGAAAGAAAAATCATAGACATGTGCATTCTATCCATTTTGATCTATGGATCCCAGACTTGGTCTTTGATAAACATTCAAAAGTCCAGACTCAAGGTCGGCCAACGTGGTATGGAGCGCAACATACTAGGCGTCAAACTAACCGACCGTGTATGCAACACCACACTTCGCTCCAAAACCAAATTACTGACGTTGCTAATAAAGCCGCTAAGCTGAAAGGGGACTGGACTGGCCGCGTTTGCCGCTTGCCCAAGGAGCTATAGGTCAAAATAATCACTGGAGCCCGACACAGCCAGAAGGCGTCGCGGCAGTCCTCGCAGAAGATGACGGGTCGAGCTGGTCAAGGCCAACGACCAGTGGTCCACATTGGCTTTGGATCGAAACAGCAGGAAGCTAAGGAGAGAGGCCTTTGCTCTGCAGTGGGATGATGTAGGCTAACGGTATCAGTATAGATTAGGTTGAAAGTACCGCTAGAAGTGATTATTATACAGCAAAATGAACAAATGAATAGTCTTTGCTGAAGTTTATTTTTGTTAAAACTTCCGGATTGTAACAATATGCTACTTATTTGTGGTCTGACTTTTATAGTGGACCTTTTTGTCGACGTTTTATAAGTGCCCATCTAGGCCTATGTGAAATAAAATATTTCGATTTTCATAGTAACTTGAGTACATAAATATGGTGTATTGTTTCAAACATTGATGAAGTGATTGATAGCATATATTTATTAGATTTCAATTGTTAATCTTTTATTTAGCTTCAGATATTTTATAAGAATCTGATTATTTTAGTTCTTAGAACATTTTGTTTAATAAAGTTGTCCGAATGGTAATACGAATGTGAGGTTGACTATGTAAGCATAAGATCCAAAAATAACTTGAAATAATTTGATCACATAAAGTGGACTTATTATTTTCCGTTACGGTTATTTATAAAACGCAACACCTTTTTCTTTCTGCTAAATAGTACGCTTAATACTGAAGACTTACTCGATTGCCGTTCTAATTAATAGAACTATGCATTTAATTCGCGAGCGGTAGCAATAAACAACAAAACTATTTCAATTACTTCCTTTTTGAATACAGGGAATAATATGATCTTTTCTTTACGAAACGACAAAATTTGGCGTAGTAATCATATTTACGTTTTCTACAGGTATATTCTTGACGGATCTTGTTTACATTGACATCGCACATCCCCCGGACTCGCCCCACCGCGTCGCAAAGATGGCAGTGGTTCTGAAAGCGCTCGAAAAATACCAAACATCTGAGTATGATATCGCTCCGTTGCCGCACGTCTCCAACTATCTGAATAGTGTACGTTACATTGAAGAACTGCAGAAGTTCTTGGAAGACGATCAGTATAAGTAAGTATTGTGTACCGTGCTTGTATGGTTAGTGCGGGTGCATGCAGTTTTATACCTATTCATCGCATTAACCAAAACTTAAATATTATGTATAGATAATTTATTCATTTATTTCGGACAGCATCCATAAAAGTGTTAGTAACATTTTTTTTAAGATCTATGTTAGTAGACTAGGTACATAATATAACGGTCACAATGTTCCCGTAACTATTCCCGCCCAGGGAGTCTGAATGGGACAGTCATGGCGGGATGCAATCATTAGCAAAATGCTGTTGGTGCTACCGCGCAGTCTTTGAAATAATGACGTCACTTTCTTACGCACTATAGCGCGGAAACCATCAACGCGCGCATTTGCGAACAATTGTGACGCACTACAATGGCGAGGCAACCCCAACAGCATTCCAAAAGCATTCAAACATCTGGGTCATCTTTTAAGCCCTCCGTGACCAGATGACCCAGATATTTAAAGTTCTGCACAATTTTCAAGGACGTTCCATCGACAATGATCGGAGACACTGAACTAAGTCTCTGTTTGCCTGCTCTAAAAATCAGTACCTCACTTTTCAGTGTGTTGTACCTGAGACCATGCTCGGATGCGCAGCGTTCATATATTTTAACCAATGTCCTCAGGGGGTTGACCGAGGGAGCCAGCAGAACCATACCATCAGCATAGCTTTTGTTGTTGACACATGTTCCGTCAGTGTAGCATCCGACATGTGTCCTGTTGAGCCCCTCGATCAACCGGTTCACATATAGGCTGAAGAGGCCGGTCTATTCTTTAAAGAGTCCGTGTTCCTTACTGACATTCCCTACGTAGATAGGAAATGTCAGTCCGCACATGCATATACACCATAAGAATGCATATATCCAATAAGTGGAGTGATCAGGCCACTTTCGCCAATTACCATTGCGACGGTACAATGCATCCGTCAATCATCAAGTTCTAGAATTGAATGTAACTCTGTTAACTCACTCCATCTGAAATCACCGTCGCAATCCCTGCGATCATTTACTGTTTGATCCTGGTATAGTTAAGACGGGTTTCGAAGGGTAAGGACGCATAGCATAATTGTTTGACTTATCATCTGTGTTCTAGCATTATCTTCATTTATTTGTTCGGCGTAGAACACAACTCTTTTCTACATCTCTAATTACTGTAGGTCTTTGTTTCAAAATTCGGTTCGTTAATTTTTTTTTTTAGATTTCCTCTTTTTTTTTGAATTCATACTCTTTTTTTTTATCACATGTTTCTTGTTCCTCTGCATCACTAACGTTTTAATAGAAATTAAAGCAACTGCGAAAAACTCATCCTGCTTTTGCGCGCTACGACATTCCCCTATGCGAATTCATTGTGATTCGTTTGTTGTTAGGTAAGACCCAGTCTGATTCACTTATTGGATTCATTAAAAGACCCCTACCTTAACCAATGTAATAATGGATACTACCAATTATGAAAACTTGGTCATCACCTGCCTTGCAATGCATTTGATTATGGTAGGGTTTCGTTTTCTTTTTGTCTGTGACCTTGTCCTGACCTGCAGGTGTACAGGTCAGGTGACTGACAGTAGTTGAAAGATGTTTCAAGCGATTTTGTACAAAATTGACCTGCGGTGTTCAGCTAACCATAATATTTGTAACTGTTATAAATGAGCTTGTATGAGACCAGATAATATATATTATAAGCCAAAACATTTCAATTCAAGTAGTTCATATACTAACAATATATTTAATTACAGGCTATCGCTGAAGCTGGAGCCTCCATCACCTGTGGGCAGCTGTGCTGGTTCCAAGGAGTCCGTGAAAGAAGTGATAGCACCGAAAGCATCGAACACGACCAACATATCACCATCGCACAAGCTCGGTTCCGGCTCGCTACGTCTACAAGGCACCACTCACCAGGGCAAGTTCATCCCCACTCACCGGAAGTGCCGATCCCTCGGTTCCAAGTACGTTCAAACTTATTGAAATACTTAAAGCAATTTTGTGTCTAATATTTCATTTCCAATTAACACTCATTGCTACCTTGTAGAGTCCTGTTTTAAGTTGGTTATTATGCTGAAAAATTAATTTATTTAAAAAAAGAAATCTTTTGGAACATATGCATTATATTCGGTATTGGGTGAAATTAGTATCTATGTATAAATTATTATTTAGCTTTTTTATAACATTCCAAAATAATTACGCTATCACAATCAAGAATTTTGTTTGACCAATTCCCCGATCAGCAGATAGTTCACACATCGTCTTCATCCTAAAATCAATGCTAATCAAAGGCGTGCCAATTAAAGTAAACCTGCTACTTAAGTGCTTAGAACCATAAAACACGTCATTAACATTAGGCCGATAATCGCAAGCCTATTGCAATCATCACGCTAGTTATACTGTCAATCAGTTGACACACTATGTTGGGCTTAAAAATAATTATGGATTTATGTTTTTTCAGACATCATGATTGATATTTTGTATTGATACGAACTTTTAATATACCTTTATCTAAGACTAGCTTGTCCGCGTGGAAATTATCCCACGGGAACGATCTACCGGGATCAAAAGTGTCCCATATCATAACCCAGGTCATTGTGTACCTGTGTGCAATTTTATCGAAATCTATTTATCTATTTCTGCGTGAAAAGGTAACAGACAGTGCTGTCGCATTTCTAATACTAGTATGGTTTTCTCAGTCGGCGGGGTCTTGAAGGTTCTATTTCAGTATTTATTAAGCTAACCTAAATTTAAATTTTGAGTGTCACTGGAAACTGGAACAAAATGAAACCTTTTCTAGAGTGTTTAAAATTGGCTGTATCGTCTGGAAAAAGATGACCTACCGACGTACCTTTGTTTTTTTTTTATATATTTTTTTTGCTTGTTATGTAAAGTTTTATGAGTTTCTGAAATTATATAGAATATTGCTTACTTTGAGTTTAGGATCTTTCTTATCATATTTATGTTTAAATTCCGTTTTTTTTTATGATGAGTGATTATTCATATACCGTAATCACTTATCGAAATATTTATATGTATATATGCATACATTCCGTCTGTAGGCATATGTCGTACGTCAAGCATAAAATAAGACGTTTTGATCCTATACTATAAGGAAATCTTTTGACATTGTTTTAATTAATGTCATCCTTAGAATCTTTGAACGTTTGTAAATAAGCTCTCTTACATTTTAATTGAATCAACAAGAGCTATTTGGCCTTTATGAATTATGTACTCATCATTGTATAAATTCAATAACCATGCTTAAATTTCTTAAACTGAAAATAAATCTATGGAAACAAGTATTTATTTCAGTTTTTTACTTTTATTCGAGTTATCTCTGCCTGTTTATCTGGAGAATAGAGGCGTAACTTTATTTTATGCTGCTCGGCTGATACTCATAGCATGACTATGAGTATAATTCAACTTCCTTTTGAGCCAGGCCAGGCGTCGCGTCATGCGTTTACTATGTTACCTCTCTCTAGGATCAATAAAACTGATAGAAGCGTTAAGTTTTCAATAAATGCTTCAATTTAATCTACCTATGCATTTCAATAGGTAAAAGTTTGTCACTAATCTTATTCTATTTTTCTTGTTAAATGTTAGTTTTATATCAGTATGTGTGTTTTATAGTTTTTTGATGTTGCAATATATTGTTTTATGTGTTACTATACGATTGATTACATCTTATATCCTATACTATTAAACGAGCAATATTTGTATATTTGTAATCACGTCCTTGAAAACGGCTCTAACGATTTCGATGAAAGTGGCATTATAGGAGTTTACGTGGGCGAAAAATCGATCTGGTTAGGTCGGCCTATATGAGAAAATTCGTATTCTCTATTTTCGCCCGCGCAGAGCTCGGTCGCCCAGGTACTTATTAAACTAAGTACCTTGATTAAGAATATTGCTCATTAAATAATATAGGATAGAAGGCCCGGATTTATATACCTCAAAAGAGAAGTGGCTTTTACATTCAGGTAGTAGATTTCATATTTATAGTATTGTGTTATTTAGAAAGTCAGTGTCATTAACCATCCGGTCCGGGTATATTTGCAGTCAATGTTACCAAACAGCTCGACTATGGATTTAAAACAGTATAAGATAACATTTGCTTTGACTAAGTCAACATTGAATCACAGTGGCAAACCACGGCTGTATACAAACCTAATACATATCCGAAGACATTACATCCTGTCGTCAATCAGGGGTATTCTGAACCGCTGCAGTTGAGATTGATAGTTAAATTACTGCATTTCTTACAACTAAGAGATCCTGCGTGCTGTGTAGGCTAGGCTAACAGGATTAGCGCCGAATGAGACATGTCGGCCTGGATTCGTATTGTCACGAAGAACAAAGGCTTCGTTATCTATTACATCATTTGCATCTTTAGGTAGGTTAGGTTGTAGGGTATACTTCGATACAAAAGGGTAGTTGCCTGCTTTTAAATAATTGGACTTCTCCCGTAACAAAACTAATACCATGTTATTAAACGCGGCAGTAGCTTGTCGTATATTTGCTATACCTGCATGTACCAGCATCGATCAGTAGCCGATTTGTTTTTCAGATGCATTTGACCTAAATATGCGCTTTATTCTCTAGAAATTTGAAAGTTTTCTCTCGTCATTGTTTAGTGAGAGCTCGCTTTACGAGTTCGACGAAGCTTTGTTTACTTTGCGCTTTTGTGAATTCCAAGAGAAAAGGTGATATCAGACTCGCGCCGTTGTGAATACCAAGAGCAAAGGTAATATCAGACTTTAGAAGCGTATTGTATAGCTTTGTTTCAAAACCTAATGTTTCAAACTGCCCTAGTAATTAAAAATTCAGTAACTTCAATGTAATGGTAGTTTAAGTTACTGTCTTTTCGGTTGAAACTATCTGTCTATCTGCTTGAGTATAGTACAAGTAATTATATTATTTTATTAAGTCATAATATTTAAACATTATATAGCAATTACCAGAAGGTTGGGAAACAGGTCATTGTTAGTTAAAAAAGAATATGCCAATTTTTTAAATACTGTGTGTTTGGCTACCGGTTCCGGTTCCGATACTTTAAGGGCATATTATATACTCATTTTCTATCGACAAATACACGTTTAGAAATACTCCTAATCCCACACCTCGCGAATGGCAGCAAAATAAGCAAAAAGAGCCTAAAAAGATAAGAAATTTCGAAGGTAGGTACGCTACGCTACAGTGTTTAATCTAATCAATGCAAAAAGATAAGTGAGCAATTTAATTGTTCCAATTTAATTTGTGTCACTATAAAGTGCTGAAATCAAAAAATGCTGCTCTCTGTTCAGTCGTCAATCGAGTTTCAATTTCATGGAACGTCGAAATTAGGCTGAGCGTATCTGACAGTTTCACTCTTTCATTAATATGTATAGCGTAATATCGTCGTTCGTAGATACGTACGTACTTAGGTCGTATCTTATTGTTTATAGTTTAATTTCGATTATTCAAGTTCAATCAATTTTAGCAGGCGAAAATGACCCCGCGAAATACTACGATTTGGGGTTATAAATATGACTACGAATGATTTTGTAGGCTCTATTCGTTCGTTTTCCTAAATATTTATATTCTGTATCAATCCATATTCGAGCATTGGTGGTAAATAATACCGAAATATAATGTGTTAACCTATAAATGTATTAATTTTTCAGTACCCTATTTTCTTTTCTTAATATTTGTCTATTTTACTATCCTCACTCTCCACTCATTGTTTGTGATTTCGATATTTTAAAGAAATATCCCGGCACACAACATTTGGCACAGAATTATAAAGAAATCAAAATTTTAAGGCGTTTTCAAGTTCCAACCCTTAGACGTAATCATGTTTTATTTATGGAGTAACATTATAATTATGTACAGTGTATTTTTCCTCTTACGATTGGCACCTAGGTTTCGTAGCGCGAGCTTGCCAAGAAATTTTCACAAGGTCAATTTTGGTATTGGGTGAGTCTTTTCCTTGTTATGGACACGGAGGCTTGCGTTGTAATGTTGTGTAGACAACGATTGTATATGATATATATATATATATATTTTTATTCAAACGATTGTAGAAATAATAAGTAATTTTAAGCATGTTTTTTTTTTCTTGTGTTTGACTGGCGCAAAGTTCGAAACGTGACGAGAAATTACAAAGTATCGTGTCGTGGTCGTGGTACTATTTAAATAAGAATTATAACAATAGATGTTAAAACAAGAGATGGCAAACCGGCTTACTCTTTTTTTATATGTACTGCTTAAGGTTGAAGCGTCAGGGTAGCCAGCGAAATTCATATTTACTTATGTTTTTAGCAATTTGTTTTTTTTTTTATTAAAATATGATTCGCCACCGTAAAAAATATAGCTTTACAGAATTATAATCATCAATGCAACCCCTCTAAGTTTATTTTATCCCATTAAGTGGCTTATTCATGAAATAACCATTAAATGAGATTATTATCTTCCAAACCCCCGGTTTCTTCAGACAAAAATAAATAAATGTGAAATGATCATTCAAAAGAAGATTTTTGCATAAAATCACAAAAGACGCAGCTACAACGTTTATGGCTTTCTCCTTTCTTCTTTACGTATATTTTCTACCTAATATATTTCGGGATTAGCATCAGTGCCAAAAATAAATTTGTGCACAAGTGATTGCAATATACCGGTATTGAAGGATAGAACAGCGGCTACGCATCGACCACTGTAAGATCCTTTAACTCCTATCCGTAATTGACTGTTTTGCCCACTCCATATTTTCCAACTCTTGCATTAAAACTTTCTGCCAAGCTTTTAGTCACATATATGCCAAACTGTAAGTAAATAAGGAAAGTCGATGTGACAAATGGGTTGGAAGATTTTTGTTTGAAGCATGGCTCCGCCATTCTATTTTATTTTAATAATAGCAGCCACGCATAAACCAAACATTAATCGATAGCTTGCTATAATAGAAACAAGTTTTGTATGAGGCAAAAAGTTTTTAAGTGTCACGTTTCCGAGATATAAGCTATGAAAGTTAGAATCTATTCACTGATGATGACATCAATACTACTTTGATTTTATTAGCCTCGCATTAAACCTGTATTGAAGGAGCTCGTTGCTAAATAATAAAAGCTACTCGGGTCAATCTTTAGGTTAAGCCGTGCTTGTCTAGGTTGGTCTGTGGTTGCGTGATCACCTATTAAATACCCATCGCCTCGGAAAGCATGTTAAGCCGTTAATCCCGGCTGTCATCTGTAGATCTATGACAGTTGTTACAGGTAGTCAGTGGCCCAAAAAGTCTGACAAGTCTTACCAAGGGGTATCGTATTACCCAGTACTAACTGTTACTATTGTCTTTCCTCTGTTCCAACACATATTGTAGCTGTTTATTGTCCCTGAATAAATAAAATAAAATAAAATAACTGGGTTGTGGAGGTCAGATAGGCAGTCGCTCCATGTATAATACTGGTATTCAGCTGCATCCAGTTAGACAGGAAGCCGACCCCAACATAGTTGGGAAAAGGCTAGGCAGATGATGCAAAAAACCTGTATTAAAATACCCCAAAACCTATCAAGTCTTTGACAAATTTTTCATTGTTAGAATTTTTAATGACATTGGTGTAAAATTACGTTGGACATTAACCATGGTCACATGGTGGGTTTTTGCTATTTACGAAGTTGTCCGTAAATTAGATATTTCACTATTTTATGGAGCAGTCAACTCGCCACCGCAACCATAAATACTTTCCCTTGATTAGCTTTCTTTCCTATTTGTGATGGTTGAGAGACCTAGAAGGGCTTTGCGATAATTCCTCAAAAGGTGATTCTTGCATTCTACTTTACCAACTGTTATATGATCAAGAGGGCAGGCATTTCTGATACGAGCATAGGTGCTGGCGTCCCCATCAGCAATCAGGTGTGAATAGATAAGTCCATGGTCAGCCAAGGAACTTTTGAAACCTTCAGTTATGATAGCAGCCTCCATCTAACTCGAAGGGCCACTAAAGTTCTTAAAACACGTATTATCCTGTGGCTCAAGTCCCTTGTTCATGGATCTGGAACATATTATCACAAAATGTTTATTTTTGAACCCACAGTAAGTATAGGAGTTTTTTACTGTGGTAGCCAACAATTGCCGCATCGCCAGCAGAGTCATCGTAGCTTGTACCGTATGAACGTTTACTGAAACTCTCTCTTTTCTTCCTAGCTCTTCCCTCGTCCCCATCTAAAGTGGGATAGAGCCCACCAGTCCTAATTTTTTGGCGTCACGACACTGTCCTGGGTTGTCGGGTCGGGCAGTTCCGTGGTGGACCAGCGACGAAACTCGCAATAGAAGTTTCCTCGCTAGTCACTGGCTAGACAATTATAAGGAGTAACAGGTCATAAAGGCAAACCAAGTCAAGCTTTTGGACTTGTGCGAAGCTACCACCACCATTCCCTATCAACGTTTCACATTCATATGTACCGATTTCATTTTTATGTTCCATTCAACTCGTAGTTTCGATCTTTGTGTCTGGCATTTTCATAAGAAGGCATCTTGGAACATAACATTGCTAAATGGTTTGCAAATTGATGAACAGAATAAACAAAATAGCAACACAACGTTTCTTTATTAACTTTTTTTTATATCAAGGAACCAAGCTCGCATACCACTTTTATAAAATAACATTTTTACATTTCAATGTGCCTTCTTCATTTAAAAAAAAGTTTAAACTAAGTCTGTAAGTAAAACTTGTTATACAAAGAAGTTCTTTGTAATATTGTAAAGTTTCATGGAAAACTTTTCCCTTTTTTTTAATTTGAGCTTCCAAGTGAAGTGCAATTAAATTAGTTCATAGTGTAGCCAAAGAGTTAGAAGTTAGGTCAATTGATATGCGAAATATATAAGTTGGTTTTCAAATTAGGTTTCTTATTCCATTGAAATTTTGTAATGAATTTGTTGAAATATAGCTGTAAATTCAGGCAGTGGACATAATTCAATCATATGGAGATTGCCCATGGAACGAAACAATGTACATATTTGCGTAACTACATGATTGCCTAGTTGTCCTGTATATGTGTTGAATTCGTAATCGTGTTCTCTATGAAGCTAAATGAATTCAGTTTATATATTGTATCATGGAGTACGTCAAGTTAAAAATATGCACAACGCAGTAGGTGTTTATAAAATTGCTTTTTATTTAAATAGTATTTTTTGCAGGTTTGTGTTACTTTATAAAACTGAAATTTGAAGAAAGACATTAAATAGAATATGATGTTTTATATGGCAACAAAATTGAATCGACATAACATACTAGTGTAGTAAACTTAACTGACACAGTCACAAATTTCGTTCGTTTTCCGTGTAGTTTTCAACATAAATGGAGATAACATTAAAGTATTTTGATAACAAAATTAGTTTTTCTTCAGAAATAAGGAAATTAACAAAATGGAAGGTACAGTCCGCATAGCAAGACATAAAATTGACGTTTGTATGAGTTTCCGAGCTTTCTATAAACCGGTTGTAGATTGCGCGCTGTGGAAGGCTTGACGCTCTTTTTTATATTAAATGGGCCTACTCTTGACCTCAATCTAGTCCTGAACACAGAGATGAGGTCGACGACGGAACGAGCTAACCCAAAAGAAACCTATTAACTCGCAACTATTCTTACTATACGAAATTCCTAGTGTGGGGCAAAGTGTTTAAAAAAAAACGGAGGAAGGGAGATGGTGGAACGAGCTCGTGGAGCTCTTGGGCACACTCACCGAAGTACAGTCTGTAAAAGATCGACAGACACGCAACTTTGCGCCGGTGGGCCAGGCTACGAAGCTTGGTACCCACCAGTTTATCGACACCAATGAGCCTCTTGGCTCTGCGCTCAACAGAGTCGAGTGTGGCTAATTAGTATTTCGCTGAGCCATCCCAAAGGTGACAGCAATACTATATGCCGGACCAAACTTGAGCTTTATATACGACTGAAAGCTGTCCAGGCTTGAAGTAACCCTTAACCTTATTTAGGTTACCCAGCTTTTTTGCCGCAGTTTGAGCTTCCGACTCAATGTAGGCACCGAAGTTGAGATTCGCACTCAACTTCGTACTAAGAATCTCGTGGCTGTCAGTAACTGGTACAGATGCACCCCGGAAAGTAGGACCCAGATTGAACGGACTCCTTTTTGGCGATTGGGCGATAGCTACTGGGGTCGGCACGACTACCCTTCTTGGGTACTGGTTGACATTGACAACCTTCCATGACGTCGGCACCGTTCTGGTTTTAAGAGAGGCGGTATAAGCGTGTCAACACAGAAGACAACGCAGACGCACAGTTCCTCAAGACTCTTGCTAGTATGCCATCAGGACCGCTAGACTTGTTCACGTCTAGGCTATGGAGTACTCTACGGACTCTCGAGCTCTCTCATCGCCTTTTATTGTTTCTCTGGTTTCAGCGCTTTCTCACTAAAGCAAAGCTCATATTATGTTTTGCTGGCTGTACCTGTATAAACTTTAATTAAATACAATTTTAAAGATGATTATGTCTATTGGATGCCGGCGTAAACAATTATGTAATTATTTTTAAGCTTGCATGTCATTGCTATTCTGTATTTAACATTTCCGTTTCCACTGTGTCTCTTTGTGTTTGTAGTTGTTTATCAATGTTGTAATGTTTTCGATTGAGCTTTCTGAATTTGTTATGCTTCGTGGTAAGAACAATCCCATTCCCGGCACTTTGTAGTTCACTTGTGGCATGTTTCACCATCTCCGTATGATTTCCAGTTAATTTAACTAGTACACAGACCCTTTCAAAATGTATGTACCAGATAGTGCATATCCAACATTGTGAAATAGGTCCTTAGCTTGCCTTAAATTCAATTCTGTTTATCAGTAATCAAGCGCCAGGAAGGCGATATGAGTTGATTCCGTGTGAGCATAATTAGGATGCAGTATTTAGGTTAATTCTGATTTTATAAATTCGCCATTTGTAAAAATTTATCATTTACAAAAATTTTATTGACATAAATTCGTGCTTCGTAATATCTGCCTCTTATTAGACATAGTTTCTAGCGAACTTTTCCGTAATTCATTTCTGCATAAGACATACCCTTTCTTCAAACTTACAAAAGAGTCTAAATATTAAAAAAAATATGTGCGATGCCGTAATGACTTTAAGGGGTTACACAGACGACAAACTTTTGATGAAACATAAAAACTTATCAACTCGTAGAGGCATCGAGTGGTGGTCGAGATATTTCGTATGTTAGAATGCATCCGAAAGTCTGTCGTTTGCGTGAAGCTTGACGCTCGCGTGTTAGAAATCGAGCTTCCTATTCTATTGTAAGAGGAAATACGGTCGGCGCTGTTACAAACAAATTCCTCTTTTTTCTCCTTAGATTTAGACAGTGACCTATTTCTAACATGCAATAGAAATCCGTATCTCACTAAATTCTCATTAAA
Organism: Noctua janthina; assembly: GCA_963576755.1. NCBI lineage: Eukaryota > Metazoa > Arthropoda > Insecta > Lepidoptera > Noctuidae > Noctua > Noctua janthina. Next base: position 10,871,568 of record OY755050.1, on the reverse strand, counting down.
AATGCCTTTTCTTTTAAGATCTTTAATTCCTAGTTATCTCACCGAACTGCCAATAAAAGTTAACAATACATAGGTACTAATTTGTCAGTAATTTAAAACATCGGAATGTACCAGCAGATGTGTTATCTTTTTTGCACACTAACAAGGAAAGCGCAATGCCTTCTTGATAACCGGAGTCGCGTCTCCGCGTTTCCTCTTGAAATAACAATGCTTGAAAATAATTTGCATAAATCTATGCTTTTTATATTTGAGCCCTTAGTTTGTGCTTGCATTATCTGAGCATGTATTAAGTTGACGCTTACCTTTCAGCATATTTGGAAAAAGTCATACAGACGACAAAATGGAAAACAAGACACCTGCAGGATCGGTAAACTTGCTCGATGACACTTTGCTGGAGTCGCCCAGTTCCGTATCCGGCGGGAAAATGTCGCAGTCGCTGCCGCACAGGTAAGAATTTGTTACATTTTGCCTTGTCACACTTATCTTGAAATATCATCGTAGAAAGTCGTGTGGGTATCATGTACCTCATTTTTATTCAGTTAGTCAGTACTAACAAAATGTAGTCAAATGTTTAACAATGTGTACCAATAAAGTGGAAACCTGCTGCACCACAGATTTCCAACTCAGATTTTATTTCTTGAAATAGGTATAGTTGGAGTGAGATAGTGCCGCAAGTTCTAAAAAAGTATTTTCTGCAAAATCTTCCAGGCTCATTTATATAGATTCCTCCGCATTTTCTTCAACATTATTTGAATGAGAAAAGCTCCTTAGAAAATTGTGCGAAAATAAAAATGCTGTAGTAGTATTGTGTATTGGCGGGGACTCTCTTGGGACTTAGAAATAATAAGCTTACGTAAAGCTCACGGTCCAGCGATGACGAGTACAAAACAACAACAAGTCTCGGGCAGATAGCCTCTAGTTCTTGTCATAAAACTGCTTTATTATTGAAAAGGGTTCCAATGTTGGGTACTTTATAAAGCTGCTTATTGTGGATGATACTCTTTTCTTCAACTCTAGTTTTTCTTTTAAATACAGTGTGGATCCCCATCCACGAAGTATTTAAAAGAAAAACTTGAGTTGACACCGACAATAAAACGGTTACCTCGTGTTCAGTATACGATTTATAATGATGTAGTGAATACGTGGTAGCCCTTTTAGTGTCGGTGTCCCTTTCACCTTCATAACAAAACCTGTTATGTCATTGTTTAGAGATGGTGATAATCCAGTGTTAATAGTCTAAGATCCCGCTTATGGCTGAGCTTCACTCATCTGCTTACTAAATGAAAAATATTATTTAGCAATCTTAATACAAGAATAAACACATTGTGAATGGCTTGCCTGACAAAATTAAGTCAAGTCTTACTTTTATGAACATCGATGTGTTGAAAATTTCCATCCTTAATAAAGGCTTAGACGTTCGATTCAAAATGAAGTATCGTTGTAATTTGTAATAGGTTTTTACGTGAATATTGAACCAATACGGACTTTAAAGTACTCATAGAAGAAGGAAGAAGAGGCATTTACCCTATAGTGGTTCAAGGAAGCAAGTTTAAAAGCAGCTTACCATTATTACCGTATTTTGTGACTTTCTTTCTAATTTTTTCTCATATTGCCAGTTCAGCATTTTTATGAAACTGTAATTATTTGAAGATAAGTAGTATTCTAGTGCATATTCATCAGTCGTCTGACGTTAAAAATTTTAACATACACTTTTCCAAATCTCATTAGATTTGGAAAAGTGTATGTTCAAATTATGAACGTGCTCGAACTTGCCTCGATGCAGAATTTCAATATCTACGTTGACCCAGTTCTTACTCCAGTGCCATCTTGAAATAGAGATATAAAGAGATATCTTGAAATAGGGTTATTTGTAAAACACCAACAACCTCGCAGGAGTAGATTACTAACATCATAAACAACAACATTTGTTCTACGGCTTTTCCGAAAACACAAAAAAAAACGACTTTACATACAAAACTCGATCAGCTGTTCGGACATATCGCCGTTATACCGCGAAAACCAATTAACTACGCAAACATCAGTTTTGAAATAAATGCAATTGAAATTTCAACCACAAACATTTCTTTAATAAACCATGATTATCTAGATTATTTAAGTAAGTATGCGATGTTTATTTTATCTTTTATTTATACGAGTCTAAATAATTGTATTTTTACATAAAGTATCAAACAAAAAAATATCTTAACGTTGACAAGGTAGCCTATTTAATTGGTTTTCCCTGAATATGTAGAATTTTAATTTATTGTATTTTACCGAGAAACAACTTGGATAATGTTGTCGTAAATGTTATAAACAAATTCTATTTATTGTAAACCACAATAAATAGAATTTGTTTATAACATTTACGTTTAAATTGAGATGAAATTGAATTTGTCTATGGAATTAAATATAATAACAAAAATTAGAAAATTTACTTGGTTTTAGCTGTCCCAAAAATTGTTTTGAATGAAATTATTCCTAATGAATTAATAAAAAAAAAAACTTTTTGCTTATTAATAAAACCATATAGTTAGAAAAATAAAATTTTAATGCAAAAAAATTAAATCAAAATAATTGTAAAAGAAATCCTTCAATCTTCGTCAGAAGACTTTGTAAGACCTTCATCTGAGACAGTGCAATCAGGTAAAATGTCTCTGCATGCAATATCAGTATTCTACCCTTGAAACCAGATGAAATTCTTGATGAGTTGCAGCAAGGCTTTTTTTTGGCAACACTGATGCTTAAAGGAGTTTTGTAAAGCTGTAGAAGTTCGTCAGGATAATATTTTGTTGTGCTGGTTTCGGGTGTTACTGACGAAGTATTTTCGAGAGTCTTTTTCCTTTTATTTCTTGTGCCATAACCATGATCTCTTTGTATTTCCGGTTCTATATTTGCTCAATCCGTGTTTTCTTTTTGACCGAACTTTTTAGTAACTTCAATCATGAAAAATTTTGTCGGACATGTCGTAATTGTAAAAAATCTTTGACTGTCCTTTAATGTAGCTCATTTGCTTTATTTTTAACCATTACACTTGCTTTCCATCTGTATCTTTAGTAGCATTTTTCAAAATTTGGTTCGATAGATCTTTCAAATCTTTACATTCAATATATTTAAATTCTTTGACTTTGTATGGCTCTTTCACAACTTTTTGTTGTCGTTTTTGTATATGTTTTTAGATCTTGCTCTTTTAAATATGTTATTCCAATCCGACTTGGACTAGATTGCTTTATTTTTCTGTGCTGTTTCAATGCTGCTATGCATCGAGTCTGCCTCCATGTACGAGTGTCCGCTTCCTAAGAACAATTCGATTCGATCAACAGTTCAATGATATTTAAATTTTCTATTTTTTGTACAGCCCATAGTAAAATTGCAGCCACGTTTTTATTGCGATTTTGACCGCCACATGTGTCCGAGAACATGCTTACTTCAGTCACATAATTTGGTATGTTTTCGGATAAATAGTTGCACAAGATTTTTTTTTCCGTTTATTTCGGACCATGTGAAGCAATAAGCTTTGTTAGGTAACGCGCTTTCATAAACTGTCAAATTATACACAATTAATTTTCTTGTATAATATAAAAGACCAACATCACCACTCGGAATGTGCAGAATTGATTGTAAATCGAACGATACTGACACAAACTCACTTCCTCACTAGCCCTCTCTTTAGCTTTTTCATTGTTACAGGGTTCTTTTCTAGCCATATGCTCTTGGTATTCTATTTCCAGATCCGGTTTTATTATTTGTATCTCCACGAGCATATTTAGTGCATATCAGACATAGGTCTTTTTTTTATTTAAAGAATCCCAAATTAAAGTCAGTTCGAAAAATTCGTCGATATGTTATTTCGGACACATGTTTGCTGTTAAGTTTTTCAAGCTCTTCAACATAAAGAGAGTTTATCTTCCCAATGGACAATTTACAATCTAAATACTTGCGCTTGGAATCTTTCCTTGTATAATGACTTTCCATTGACGGAAATGACCCAATGTGACTACGAACTTCTTCAACCTTTTCAGGGGGTGTTTTATTGGTTGGCTCACATCGACCACGAGAATCGCAGTCTTGTTTAAAGTGACCGATGAGATAGATATACATTTTTTTCATACTAGTATAATTTCGCATTATACATGAATTAAACTGGTATAATTGTTTTTCACAGTAGAAATTTAAAGTTTTAATGTCGTTATTATTTTCAAAGAAAACCATTTATTTAGATATACACTTTTTTCGTAAATGAAGTGATTTTGTTTGGCGTTACTTGAGTCCGTCGGGTAAAAACAATCAACTCATAATAATAGTTTGTATCTGTAGTCTGCTTAATAAATTAACTGAATTAACTGGTCCTAAATGGTTGTTTCTGAGAAAATAAATACTAAAATTATAAAAGCGCTCATGGGGTAAAACCAGCTATATCGTCATAAGTTAATGTCATTGCAGAAAATCTTTGGGAGTCATAATTATATCTGGTTACTTTTTTCTGCATGAGAAAGACTCTCGGAAGTGTTCGAAATAATTGGTCTTCCTATGGACTATCTCAAAAAGTATGCGACATACCTCTTAATGGGTTTTCGCAGACGAAAGAGCACGTCGAATAGGGTAGGATTGTACTGTTAAGTTATTTATTTGAAAATCTCGAGATAATTGGTTTTCGCTGTATAACGGCGATATGTATGGGGAGTTGATTTTTTTTTGTCTGTTTTCGGAAAAGTCGTAGAACAAATGTTGTTGTTTATGATGTTAGTAATTTACTCCTGCGAGGTTGTTGGTGTTTTACAAATAACCCAGTATATCGACAAAATCATATTAATGATTTTGACACAGAACATTTTGTTTTAGTGACATATCGAAGGCGGACGTCATTCAGTGTGACTTTCAAGGCTGTGTGAGGAGGAAAACAATTTTAAAAGAAGGCAGAAAAATTTCATTATCTTCGTGGCAGCGGTACTGGCTTCAGCTTTCTGGCAACATCCTGGTGTTCTATGCGTCGAAATCTTTCAAAGGGTAAGTGTCATTGCTAAGTGCGATCTTTGTGACGTTATTTATCTTTTAGACGTTTGATATAATGGTTAGTTGAGACCTGAAATTCACATTTGAGACAAAGCAAGAATAATGCGTCACAAGTTCAAGTTCCGCAACATTTACGTCAATTAGTGTCACATGCAGCAGGCATCGTGTGTGGCCGACACATGTCTGTAGTCGGGTGGACAGCGATTTGAAATTTCATTAGCATGCTAAGGAAATTACCAAGCGCTGTCAAAGACATACGTGCTTGCCATGGACACTCGATGACATTTTATCGTTCATATTGCTATTGTATATCGAGTGCCCACGTACCCATTAGGCGAAAACCTTAATGCTTGAAATACGGGATCTTTTTCGCAAATGGATTACATGACAAATAACAAACAAAAAAGGTAATTGAGTTTACCAGAGCCTGTGACATACAAGCCTAAACGGACACATACGAAGAACTAAATACAACGTTGATATCCGTTTATAACTTAATTATTCAAAATAGAAGTACGTAAATGGGTGTCGTGTCTAACTTATGCTCCACGTTAGTTAAATATTGCCGAACTGAAACTTGGTTGCATAGTTTAGAGCTGCGGAAACGAACTTCGTAATTAATGAAACTTCAACTCGTGTATGTCAGATGTCAAATAAATGAAAGTCTTGAGTAATTTTCTCCTTTTCCGAGATGGATTACTTAAGATCACGAAATCGAATATGACTTATATAAATCGGGCTGTAAATAGAAGAAATGGCTTTAGAAGAATACACACATACAATACTAGAGGAAACCACCTGCGATGAGGAGTTTTCTAAACCGTCCGTACAAAGTTGAAAGGTCACAGAGTCTGTACGTATGTGACCCATCACCCGCACAGCGATTTTGCAAAACGGCATAAATGAGTCGAAATGATATCATAAGAAAGCTTTTAAAATTAATCCTCTGAAAACCTACAATTAGGCTATGCTGATTTCTTTATGATTGTATCTTCATTTGCCTATAAGCACTGGCTGTCTGCCCACAGGACAAACAGGAGTGATTTCCGGGAAGAGAAATGCAAGGTGCTGTGTTTGACCGGCTGGTTCGCCAAGATAGCAGACGGAGACAGCGCCGACGCGTTCCAGCTGATCAACCACCATTCTGGCACGCTCTACAAGTTCAAGTAAGTAACTTATATTAAACATAACATAACGTCTTTTACACTCACGTTTCGCCAGTTTTGTTAATCTCCATGTAATAGGGGGCGAGCCTATTGCCACCAAACGGGAACAAATCTAGACTCCGATCTACTAGTTACAACAGCTATATTAACGCTTTGCAGTAGGTCAATGCAAGCATTTCCGCGACAGAAGCCTAAGGAGTTGCAGGGTTAAGGGGTAGAGCTAAAATCACGAATTGCAATACTGCAGATAGAGATACTAATTAATAAAATTAATGGTCAAATGATAAACTCGTTATTCTACAGACCTTACCAGTACGTTCAGTACGTTACGTTACAGTACGTTCAGTTCTCCGCATACACAATTAGGACAAAATGTTGCCAATAAAACGTTCATTTAAATTTTCTCTACTCTTCCACTTTTCGCAATCTAGGGCTATTTGCGGCCAATTTAGATCGAAGAGGTCGCCTGCCTTTTAAAGGGTAGTAAGTTTTACGGCAGATGTGTCCAGTCTGATTCCACTTTACCCTGGCAGCTTTCCGAGTATCGTTGGCTATTTTTATGATGGAACGGATAGTAGTATTCCTAATTCTAACCCTGACCCGAAATCTTCAGATAACCGGAATACAATCCATTACTTTCTGGCAAACTTTTGCTGAATTGTCAAAGACAATAATAAGGTCAGCATGACAAAAATTGACACGTCGACGAGTGTTCTCTTGAGGGGTTCGTCGTTACTAACACGAACTACCAGGATAGTCCCAGAAATACTCGACCTGACAAAGTAAAAAGATAAATTCTCGTAAAAAATGAATTTATTTCTCTACAAAGTCCCCTTTTTATCTAGATACAGTTTTTCAATCATCGAGCTCAATCGCAAAATAACCATCAGCAGCACACTGCACCACTTCATTGTTGGTAAATCTTTTAACAGCAAGCCTGTTATTCAAGTTCGAAAACAGACCGAGCTGGCTAAATGTGACGAATAGGGCGCATGGGGAATTCAAACTTTTATTAATTGATTCTGGCTACCGTTATGGCAGATTTATGAACTGGTGAAGCAGCAGTGTCTTGTTGAAACAATATTTTTTTTTCGATGCAATTAATGCGTCCTTTTATTCATGATTTCCTTTTATTCGATTGTTCTACCTTTCTAAAGATAATTAATGAAAAATATACCACGCGTATCCCTAAAACTGACGTCACGTCCTTGCCTGAAGGTGGAGTGGCCTTTGCCCTCCTCGGAGCCGCCTGTCCCCTATTGGTTCATTGTTTTGACTGGTCTTTTTTCAATGGTGTGGTGGACCCATGTTTCGTCCATGGTTATGAATTGACGCAAAACCTCGGCTTTATTGAACTAAAACTCTGCCAAACACTCGACTCAAAAATCTTCATGACGCTTCTTTTGTTCTACTTTGAGGTATTGCGGCACCTTTCCTGTTCACAGATTTTATCATGTCCAAATTTTCAGCCAAGATGAGATGTGCAACACTTTTTGAAAAGCCTACCATGTCTGCTAGATCTCGCACTTTCAATGAATTGAATGCTATATTTTTTTAAGTTTACATTTTCTAGTCCACCTCATTGGGTCGACCACTGCAATGTTCATGTTGGCCTCATTTAAACTCGGCCGCCCTACACAATAGAACCTATTACGTCTTTGATATTGGTTGGACAGATGACTTTCAAATCAAAGTTTTGTATTAGCTAATGGTGACCAATTTTTCCCATGTGAAATTGAAATTCAGTGACAGCTTACATTATTTGATGGGCACAAAACGAATAATAAATCAATATATAGGTGCCATAGTCTAGATTTTTAACCCCCGACCAAAAAAGAGGTGTGTTATAAGGTTGTATTGAAGTGTGTACGCATCTGTGTCAATAACTTCCTCAGGTCAGAGTTTCTGTCACTTGTCCATGATATTACTAAAGTATGATAACTTTGACCTGATGCGCAAGCAAGCTCGCCCTGGGCGTCGGCGGTCACGTGGTGGCTCCCGGCCACCGTAGGAGCGGGCCTGTGGACGGCGAGTTATGGGCTAGCTCGCCGTCCGGCCGTCTTATGACGACAGGCCGTGACGACGGCGCGTTCGTGTTCCACGCGCGCCTCGAAGAGATGCCAGCAAATAAGTAGGGGTCCGCAAGGGCCGATGCCTGCCAGGGCTGCGAGACTGTTCGAAAGAGATACCGTGGCCCTGGAACACAAAGGGCAAAGAAGGAACATGGATGGGTTTTAGTCAGTACAAGTCTGACACTCCACTCTGTCATTTGATGATTTGCCAACCGAAAAAAAAAAAAAAAAATGCGCAAGCAAGATACTCAACCCGCCAGAAGAACTCTTAAACGGTGTACGGCATCTAGCTTTTGTTTACGCTCATACGATGCGTTTTGACGAGCGCGTGCTAATACAAGCTGGGCGGTTAGGGTTATCTACAATTTACTCTAAATGTAAACATTTAAAGTTCAAGACTTAGTACAAACTTAAAGTGTTGAAGTACTGCTTCTCAGTCTTGGCAAGTCTGCCAAAGCCTATCTGTCATGAGGACTAATAAACACCTTTCTTTGATAGAGTCGATGGTAGCGTGTCTTACCAGTAATATAAGTTTTAAAAAGATGTAATATGAATTGATTAACTTTCTGTGCGTATCTCATCTGTACTAAGCCTTCTACTTAGCGGTCCCCCGACGCCACGACGACGCTTGAATTAAAATATTCTAGTTATAATGAACGTAAAGGGACAATATTTAGATTTTTTTTTTTTTAATTTCTAGAGGTTTTTTGTGTCGGGGGTTTCTTTAAATTTATAATCTATTTTTTTAGTAGAAGGTTGATTTGCATTTCATCGACAACAATGAACAAATAACACCGGTCACACTATTACGCCACAATATAAATTTGTCGAATTTCAAGTTATTCATATGCGACAATAAAAACACTCTAAAGTAACAAAAAAGATGCGAGTGGCGAAATTTACTTTTTTCCACGCCTCTAGGTATACAATAAAAAAGTCCCATAAAAATCCAACCCCAATAAACTCCGTTCCATCTTTTGAGGATGTTTTGTGCAAATGCACTCGGCTATAAGTGAAAGCTCACAAATGTATGTGGTCTAATAACAATAATGCGGTAACTCCTATTTCCCTTTCACGTTTTAACGGCTACAAAAATTTCGTTTAGCACAAAGGTGTCTAGACCATGACCTGGTTTACGACATAGGGTATCTTGGTAGTATGTTCTCGTAGGATATTTTCCGACCTTAACGGGAAAGAAACCGCGGTCTAATCATATACTAAACTAGCGTTCTCGAAAACATCTCTAACGATTTCGATGAAAGTTGCAATGTCCCCTATAATGCATCTTACGGGGTTGAAATATAGACCCAGCTAGGTGTCATATCTGGGGAAATTCGTTTTATCTATTTTCACCCGAGCAGAGCTCGGTCGCCCAGGTACTATTAATAAAGCGAATAAAAGAACCTTTTTGTTCTAGGGCCGCTTCAGAGTCCGCAGCGAGGATGTGGGTGAGGGTGATAGAAGACGTCACAACTAAAAAGCCTTTACCGGCCAATCTCATGTCCTTCGAATAAGTGATGTATCTACTCGCAAGCTATTTGGTGATTATATCTCGCCATCACATTATTCAAGTATCGTATTAATGTACCTACGTAAACAACTACGCCTTTTATGAACAAGTTATAATTTAGTTGTTAAAGCTAATTATGTGTGCATAATTAAGAGCTATCGATGATATTTTTTGTACTCATCCGAATATGACGCAATTTAGTGTAATCATAATTCTATTGATGTTTGTCAGACATTCTAGAGTTCCGTACTTTCGTAGCTAGTTACGACGTGTCCAACTTTTGTCCGTCCTTCAGTGAGCTCAGTTTCAGTTCGAACAGAATGCGACTGACTACTTTCCAAAAGGCTTCAGTGAACGCTGGAAAGTATTTAACAACTTTTGAACGTCTCTTTGGTCCAATCTTTTGGAGTAAAGGGCTGATTGGATGGTCCATATGATAGATTAAAAAAGCATTACAAAATAAATGGAATATTGGGCACAAACTGCTTAAATTGCACAGCGATTAAAGTTACAAAAATTTTATTTTGAAAATTATTAAATATACGGAACTTTATAGTGATGACGTTTTCAATTGAAATGTGGTTTAAAAGCTTTTTTACTATTTATGTCGGTTTATAATGTAATGCTTTACATATTTACGATGCAAGTGCGTTATGTTCACCCGTCAGGTTAAAAAAACAACTGTACCAAGCTACTGTTGGTTTTTTACTTTTTCAAACATTTGGTATGTTACGCTTTTGGGAGATTTGTACACATATATAAAGTTTTAAAGTTTATCGGGCAGCCAAATTATTGTTATTTTCGTATTCAGTTCAATGAAATGCAGTTGTTGTTCTAGCAATTTAAACTATTATGGGACTCGTTTAACAAAGAAACATATCATATAATATTATGATACATACAATATTTTTTTGGATAACTATAAAGTGTTTATTTATGTAAAATTTTGTCGTTTATTTATGAATTGAAAAAATATGATGCTGTTTTAGGTAGCTAGATAACTTTTCCCACATTTTGTAAATGGTTTTTATTAAGATAATCATATAATACTAACACATTTAAAGATATGTTATACTCTAAAAAAAATACTCTAAAGCTGATAAGTTATTTTGCGAAAAACATTCTTTATTACATGAACAAATAAATATTATGATATTGCTTGAGGCTATTTACTTGCCAATTAGCTTATCCTTACTAAATTATTATTAATAAGAATTTCTTGCCAGTACGGGCGCTCAATTTTGTAACTTCGAATCGTCGCTCAATTGTTGGGAGCTTTCACAGAATACACAGAAATAAAACTGAAAACTAACGGAGAAAGTAAGTCCGTTTGCGAAATTTCTTCCATTCGCGCTTGTGTATACGATTTTTATTTGGCAGTTAGTGTTTAATGCTGAAAAAAGTATAAATCTGTTGTAACATCAGACTTTCAATGGAAGACTAAAATATTGTAGCGTCGCTTTTAAAATACACCAAACATTAGTTTCTTGTACTCACTAATACGTGTTGCTCAAATGATTGTTCGCGTATAAGTGGAAGCAGCCTTTAGTTACAGCCGGCCACATAAGTGACTTCGACTTATTTGTGAAGGGAGATAAGATTTAGGAATGTTACGAAACTTGTTAGATAATATGTATCTACGTACAGTCGATCACATGTTTGTCGGTTATTGTACAATTATCATACACGTAAATGTTGTTAAAGTGCTAACGTTTTTTATCGCGTTCACTCAAACTTATGTTTAGCTTGGTGCTATTACGTAGAGATTAGTTCGTAACGATGACTTTCCCCGACTGTACACGTTGTAATTAAACCCGTAATTTAGACACATTTTGACAATCAATATCAGTACCTAATATTTTAATATATTATATTAATGTGCAGATTTTTAATAAAACGTTAAAACAAAACGCTTTCTCTGTATAGATTTTCACATAAGCACATATTTACGTACAAAATTATTGAACTAACCATAACAAAAATAAATATTTTATTATGAAAATATAAACAAGTAAGTAATGAGTTTAATAGAAGTTAATATAGGAAAATAGATATTGTGCCATTATTATCAAATAAAACTTTTTAAACTTTCTAACCACAAAGTATCAGACAAAATATTCAGTCGGATACATTTTTTCAAGTAAATATAAAACTATTCACAGTAAAAAACTTATTGTATGAACTTTGTACTTATCATTCACAAGAACAAATTCTAACTTGTATTGCACAGAAGATCCTTTATTTTCACATTATCACCGTGCGGTTATCATCCGCGTATCGACATTATGTTACGTTGTCACACCTCGTTGAGTTATTGTCTTCTTTCTTGATTGTCTGTGGCACTCGCGAGCTTTTGTCGTTGAACCGTCGCTCGCTCTTGACAAATTATGGTACAATACAATTGAAATAGAATTCTTATTATTCACCCCAAGTTCATCATTGTACCTAAAAATATTTCACTAGTTTTCAATAAACAAAAATGTACACTGCTTTTGTAATGTTTCGATTTTTTTAAAATTCGAAATCCCAATTTTCGCAAACTGTTACGTTTGTACTACAAAACTACAATTAAAACTCCGGCCTACCGAAACCTAGTCATCAACCGTTAGTAGCTGAAACATTCTCACTCTAATCTAAGCATATAAATATGTTATAAACACTGAAATCTAGATCCTACATTACTGATTTTAATTAGTTAATTTCTAGTTATGTACTCTGTGTGATAATGATAACTCATCTGCCTTACTTACCCGCTTGTGAGTCGTGTTAATAAACTTGATTACTAAGAATTGGTTCAGAATATGCAGCGTATTGATCTGTACCCTCACAGTATTATCTCAATACTAGCTGTTGACCGCGACCTTCATTCGCGTGAAATTTTATAGCCTATAACCTTTCTCGATAAATGGACTATTCAACACTAAAAGAATTTTTAAATCGAACCAGTAGTTCCTGAGATTAGCGCGTTCAACCAAACAAACTCTTCAGCTTTATAATATTAGTCTAAATAAATATAAAAATCGCGTGTCACTGTGTCCGTAACCGCTATTCTTATATTCAATGAAATTTGTGAATTAGAACGGTTGGCTACAGCTTGAAAGACAGGATAGTTTTGGACTTGAAAAATGGCGCCGTGCGACTCAGGGTCGGGTCAATAGTTTAAATATATAAGAGCGCTTATGCTGTGGGTACACTCTTCTTTTCTCTCCTGAAATGTAGAGTCGAAAATGGGTTAAATTATTCACGGGTGATTCTTAAGTAATTTTGTACAACAAAAAAATCACTTTCGCTACAAATATGGCGAGGATGCAGATCAACACTTTGTTTATTCGTAACAGGATCCAGATTCGAAAAGACAATTATTAATAAACTAGTCGAATAAATCCATATCACTGAATCTCGTAACAAACTCTTTTATGTTCCTGTTTCCATTCACTCACTTTCGGGAGTTAGTGAACCTTGTCCTATATTAATGAATTTAGTCTTTGGTGCCTAGGATGTGAAAACAATAAGCAATAATTAAATTCTAGCATAACTGTTACAATAGTAAACAATGTTTTAGAATGTTGTTATACTCTATGTTAACACTCTGTTTTGTACCTATGCAATATGTCATTAAGAGCGTTAACGTCTTACGGCGTTTCATACAATCTTTTAAGTGATTTTGTTTCGAAATGACTGAACCGATTTTAATGAAACTTCGTACACGTAAGCAGGATACTTAAGTCTAAAGATTGACAGAGAATTCTTCGAAAAATAGTGTTACAGCTAAATTAGATCGATTTTAGATTTTCTATAGAAAGAGAAATCTTCAATTATCATTTTTTTAAAAGACATTTCGAAAAGTTCTGTGTCAAATCTTTAGAGTTATGTATCCTGCTTATGCGTACGAAGTTTCATTAAAAATCGGTTCAGTGATTTCGAAAAAAAATCACTTGTAAGTTTCTATGAAATGCCGTAAGACGTTAACGCTCTTAATAAGTAGAAAAAAAAACCAGAATTATATAAATACAACCAGTACTTTGTCATTATGCGTACTCGTTAAAGCGTATAAATAATAATTGTGTAATGTCTTCGTGCATTTTGTTGTTTTCTGTTTGCAAGTAGCAGTTCGCCTTTATGTATACCGCGCGATGGCAATGCTTTAAGTTTAATGGTTCTGTGTAAATAGGTCGCCTCTCTGCAATCAACACGGCGTGGCGCTTGGGCCACTGTGTACACTGTCTATACAGAAGGTCCATACAACGAGCGCACTCACATGCAAACTGACTCGTACGTAAAGTCACAAGCACCAATAGTAACTTTTAATAATGATCTCCTATTGTAATTTCATGTTGTTATTATAGAACTTATAATACAATTCATTTATTTCAGATAATTGATACCAAGTTAAATTTAATTTCTATTTACATATATTAGTTCAAAATAAATATTAGTTTAGTATCTTATAGTGATCCCGTAACCGCCAGATTAGCCATTATGAAATTAGCTATTATGATAAGATTGTCGTGGTTGACTTTGGCAGGTGACAAAGTTGGTAAGTCTGGCTGCTGTCTGGAGGAGGAGAATTAGCATGATGTTTCACCTCCTTCATTGCCAGACACTCTTTATGGTGGCTACCCTACGCCAGACATCAAAGAATGCTAAGTTGTAATTAAACTTACGTTATTTTATAACATTTGAATTTTATAAATATCACTTGGGCAACTATTTGAAGCTGTTTCCCAAACCGCCAGAGAGTTTTGCTGGTGCCATCCCACTGCCAGGCAGTCCTAAGTCACCTGTATTTGCTGGTCTATTTTATTTTGTGTATTCAGTTCTAGCGACCCGCCCCGGCTTCATGTAAACCTTCCTCTAGAATCACTCTATCTATTAAAAAAAACCGCATCAAAATCCGTTGCGTAGTTTTAAAGATCTAAGCATACATAGGGACAGACAGACAGCGGGAAGCGACGTTGTTTTATACCATGTAGTGATTAGTAGGTGTGTAAACTAAATAGCTTCGGTTCAGTTCCTAATTGTCATTATTATGGTTTCTGAGAAATTGGCGTCAAGAAGTTTGTAATATAGGTAGTGTTATTTTATAAAATAAAAAAAAAAAATTACAATTTATCATGCTTTAATGGTGGGGTGTTGCCACCACACAAAGTGTCTGGCAGTGAAGAAGGTGAACCATCATATTACCCCTTGTATAATATCAAAAAAATAAACTTTGTAAGTAGTAAGACGTAACTTATCAGCAATTCAGCACACTTTTGTTACCTCATACCTGCCAAAGCCATCACGAACATCTTTTCACGGTAGCGAATCGTCCTTACCTGTAGTAAGGTACTTCCGCCGAAAAAGTTTCAGCTTTTATAAAATGACGTAGTTCTGGCGGTTGCGGGATTTCTATTAAATTCCAAACTAATATTAATTTTAAACTAACTAACGCGTTTTGGCGCGAAGCATATGCAAGCACATTTGCGACTGGCATTCGTCTAAATAAGATTTAGACTTATGCCAGCCGCAGATGTGCGTTTTCGCTCGTTGGATGAATCTGAACTTCTGTATATTTATATTTAGTGGCTGTGTCACGATATAGTACCCGCTGCGTTACAACCGTGCGCTGGCCCACAATACGCACGCTAAACGTTTCATGGTGACCCGACTAACGCCACCAGACGTACTCGAATGTCTATGTATGTAAGTCATTAAGTTATACCTACTTAGTTTCAAATATCATACGTGAAGTTAAAATATCTGCGGCATAGTAAGGATCGAGCACTAACTTTTCTTCGAATATTAATTAATGCACAATGTTAATCAATATTTTGTATCGAAATGCAAAATGTTTTTCTTATTATTACCAAAGCTACGTAAATCTATCTTTTGTATTGTAGTTTAAGTATAGTTATAGTGAGGCTATGATATTTGACTGAAACTGAAAGTGTGAACCATTTTTTTTCTGACAAGATTGTATGATCTTTTACCTAAAATATCTATGAGGAAGGTAGTGTACCTCCATTTTCTTCATAGATGATGGTGAGTTTTCTGGAACTGCTACTGTAATTTGTTTGTGTTGCATAACCTGCACTATATGCACGATTGTTCTCATATCTGGATTACAATCTCTTTATTTTATTTTTTTGCTATTTCTACTCGAGGAACGAATATCATTGTAATTAAGCTTTGTACGACATTATTCTTAAGTGTATTTACTAGCACTTGTGTGCTCTTGTGTTCAATAAAATTCCTATGAAATTTAAAAATTGTTTTGTTTTCTTCAACAGTACCTACTAAAGTTTGTAAAGGAATAACAGATCTGCCTAGGTCGGGAGGCGCCAGGCACTGGTCTGACGTTAGCGCCGAGTGACATTGTGCGCAGGTCGATCGCACTGTGAAAAAAGCATTGCGATGGGCTGCGAACACATTCTCTGTTATGTGCTGACTGCGCGATGACTCTTTTTAATGTCCCTGCGCACCCCTTGAATTCGCCACTTCTACGCAGGCGCAACTCCTTCAGAGCGGCAAACATGTTTGGCAAGGACTCTGATGCTATTCACATTTCCTTGCTTACATAGGTGGGCCAACTCATCCATGAAATGGAAGATTTTGTAACTTATTTCATAAGTCATAAGGCCGATTTTTGATAACTTTTCTTTGTCTAACGAAGGTCCTCGTCACTCATTTTTACATCACATAAAAGTTAGTTAAACCACAGAACACCAACAAAATGATGTATTTTATGTATGAAATTTTATCTGGTTTACTGTATATCATACTTACTAATGGCTAATGCATGACCGTTTGCAACTCCTCCGTGATGCATACAAATGATGCCGTGTACTAGGGTAGTGAGATAGGGTGTGTTCGCTCCTGCATTGCGACGATGCCACCACGCGGTATCGCCCTGTTTAAAGGTTTGCTATAAATTAATTTCAAGTCACCTATATCGTAAGCTGAGTTTTGAAACTGCTGATAAAAATCGGCCTATTTTCGCTTGAATGGTGAAGGCATCGGTTAAGGCATTATGTTGGAGTGCGAGAGGGAATGCGCGCGCACCGCCCTCCGCACTGTACGAGACGCTACAGTCGTGTGACAGTTGCCCCGCTTGCCACAAGCGGGTGAAGCGACCCTAAGTTCTGTGAACGATCTTACAGGGTGCCGGGGGCGCGCGAAAATCAACTTTAAATACAGAAGTCCGCGGAACACATCGAGCACACTATGCGAGATACGTAAAAAAGTAAGTTTTTAATACTTCTGTGGTAGTTTAAAAAGTTTACAAAACTATACCCACTGTTGTCGTGACTTTTACTCCGCGTGTGATTTAAACTCTTGTCAAAGTGATGTTATTGTTTTAAGGTTTTCAATTAAAGTTCTTTGCTTGGGCCCTTTCTTAAAAAATATGCTGAATATTCACAGTGTCTGCATACCGTATGCCGACGATAATGTTATTTCTATGTACACATTCTGCGGTGTCGTGGTTGGCTTCAATCGATGATAAATTCGGCTTGGTCTCGAAAATTTGGGTGAAAATACGCTTGCGTGTTTTGTTCCCTTTGGGCAGGGCTTTTGCGCCTTCTTGGTTTACCATTCTATTGATCCAATATTAGAGCCTCTTTCGTCAGAATATAATTAATTGTTTTTTTTTAAATCGGATTTAGTATTAAATAATCCTAAATGTGAGCCGTTGTTTTTTTATTAGCACAAAATTAATTGAAATTATGTAATGGACGGGAATACATATATTATTTAAATAAATATGCTATATGCCGTAGTGAAGTAAGCAAATCTCACGAGTTGATTTAATGTATATAGCTAGCTAGCCTTTATTCAAAACTATCATAGGTAAGTAGGTAGGTACTCTTCCGTCCTTAGTAGTTCAAGCAAGACACAGTGAAGTCACATTTCTTACGCAAGTCGTTACGCCATTTGTTTGCCTCCTTACACAGTTACGCACCATGATCCATAATTCGGCAAGAAAGGGACGGATATTTCCACGGTGTCATCAAGGGGAATCATTCATGAAAGTGTATCTACGGTGGCTGTCGATAAAAGACGAGCATTTTACGTTCCTAAACAGTAGAAGCGTACAATAGGAGAATTGGGACAACCGGGTAGAAACTATCGCGGTGGTAAAGTATAGCTGACCTAGTAATTGCTTTACCACCCTAAGGTTGAATGTCATTTGCGCGTTATAAAACGACAAGGTTTATTTGCCTGAGTAGGTACGATTTCAATCTTATTGTTGCTACTAGTGGTAAAGCGATTATAAAGTCGGTATGCTTATCAACATGATGTGGGAGCAGGGAATTATATCAACCGAATGAAGTACAAATACTGTCTAATAGCTTATATCTACAGAGACAATTATTATAGAAATGTAGGTACATCTATACGTAACGAAAGAATTAGGTAGGTACCTAAACTAAAATACCTACTGCTGCAGCAGGCTGTGAAAATGCACTTGAAGTCAGGCAAGATGTGCGTTTTCCCAGAGCATAGAATGGTGCAAGAACTGTGGGAGAAGTTCCTTGAACTCTTGTTTCAGTGGCACTGATTCTGAAAATTAGGTCATATTACAATTCCAAAATGGCGGCCATGGTAAAGAAACACCGCGTCCGTTTTCCCGAAGGGATAAGTAGGTACCTACGCATGGTGAGGTGTGTTACATAAATCTGCTTTTTGTTTGTTCTGTTTAAATCCCATTTATATGAATCTAAGTACCTAACTGGTGGCAAACGCACTAATCGGGCACTACTGTGAAGTTCCTAAACAATGCTTGAGCTGGGTATCGAACTCAACAATACAATTTAATTTCATGAGAGGTAGGTACACACTTGCAGTTTGGTTAACCCTAAGTCTAAATTACATGAGAGAACGTAATATATAATAACTATCCATTTACAAAGCTTGAAAAACAACGCAAACAACCTCAAATCGGCAGTCGTTCTATTTTCCGTCTCATTTTCAACAAACTCATAAGATATGCATAAGCCAGACGATAGATAGGTACACTACTCGGAAAAATGCTAGGTTGCATTTTTCCGAGTAGTGTAAAATCTGGCTCTATTAATTACTGAAGTTTTTGTGACTACGTCTGCCTTTTGTAGTAGGTATAGACTATGAAAGTAAAAAAAATTCCGCTAGCGGAACAAAACGAGAGTGGCAAGGTTGTCCATGAAAGAAGTCGAGGGAACAGCTGGTATACGAGTTAACAGTTACTTATACGGGGTGGACGGAACACCGACGCAAAAACGGTTACCACGTATTCGGTACATCATACTGAACCCCACACAGAAACTTTTCATTGGTTATTAAAAAAAAAAGCTGTTTCCTACAAAAGTGCAATACCTACACGGACAAAATGTATGGAACAGCAGATTTTTTTTTTAATAAATAAAAATACTGATTTAAAATTTCTATGTGGGGGGTTCAAAATGATGTACTGGATACGTGGTACCTAACCGTTTTTGCGTCGGAGGCCTTTCCACCCCGTATACCTACCCAAAATTAAAAAGTAAAAGTCGTCCAGAGTTTTGAAGACTCAGCGATTTACGTTCTAGATCTATCACGAAAGCCATGCTTTCGAAATAAAGATCACAATGCAGCTCCTTCGTTAAAATTTTTATGACAGACATCCAGAAATACCTGGCTTTGTAGAAAAAACTAACAACAAGGGTTTCCGTGAATGTCGCCTCAGAGAGCAGGAACACTAACTTTTTATTTATTTTGGTATGTCATAGTGAGATGAGAACCAAGCAAAGTGTAGCCACACAGTAAAATGTACACGTAATAATGCTTTGAGAACGACTTTGTCATTGTGGTGGTCTGCCGTCATGCCAAGAATACGCGCGCAACGACTATGACGCGAATAAAAGTAGGTAGAGCCGCCGACGATATTATTTATGCACATTCATTGGAATGTTCACCAGTGCTCGCTGAGAGACAAATCGAAATATTTTTAAGCGAGCATGACAATTAAATTTTAATCCAAACAAAAAACATACAGGGCAAGCTAAATAAAACCGTTTAAATGTAAAATATCTACGGCACATACCGGGAACCGGGAGATCCGCGTTACCTAGAAAATAACAGTTATCAGAGAATTACAACGTTTCATAAATACTGATAATAATAAAATATTTCATAAATAAAGTTTAAAATTATGCTCGACCTACTTTTTCCACGCTTTCCGTTAAAGTATTCACTTTTAGAGTTCCGTACCCGAAGGGTAACCGACGGGACTCTAGTACTAAGTCTCCGCTGTCCGTCCGTCCGTCTGTCTGTCAGCGGTCTGTATCTGTTGATCCGTAATAGGTAGACAGTTGAAATTTTCACAAAATGTGTATTTCTGTTGCTGATATAACAACAAATAATAACAACAAATTAAAAAAATAAAGGGGGCTCCCTTACAACGATGGTACGGAATCCTTCATGCGCGAGTCCGACTTGCACTGGCCGGTTTTTTTAATATTATATCTATTAAATTGCTATACCTACTGAGCGCAGGTCTGTTTTCGTAACTGAAACAATAACAGCTCAGATTTTAATACAGCCGACAAACCAATTTTAAAATTAATTTAAAAAAAAAAAAATGAAATGATCTGCAAAACTATCCATTCTAATAATACATTTAAAATTATTTTAAGACGGCTAATTTCGTTGTAAGTAGGTAATGGCGGAGCATAATTAGACAAAGAAGCGCGTGGCAATGAGGGATTCATTACAAACGTGGTAGTTACAAAAATGTAGTACCTAGTCATATCAATGTACTTAGTAATGTTTGTTATCAATGACACGGTACGTGTCTTTACCTCGAGTGAATGCTCAGCGACGTTACCGGTTCGTTATAATTTAGTATCGATTGGGTTAGAGGCGGGGGTGCGGGACGAAAGCGCAACCTTGGAGCGCCCAGCTGCCAGAGGAGCTCCCACGAGGCGACCTTGACTTCAAATTGCCGCGTGCGCCTCACGCCTCCCGAACAATAACACCGCCCCTAGTCGTCGCTCCGTGGCGGTGCGTCACTTTTGCGCGATACTTGCTGGTTAAAACGATAGTTTTTGCACAAAATTCGCGAATTTCAGTGTGTTGTCGCGATAAAGTCTACATAGATTTTTTTACCAATCTGTGATCTAACATCTCATCGTGTTTACTCGATTACGTAAGTGCATAATGTTACATCAGTCGTTTATACATCTCGTGAGCGTGCTTGACCTTGCACCCCGGCGCCCAGCCGCCCAGACTAATTGGTCATTGCATTGCGTCGCGGAGTGACGTCGTACTCTATAAATGGTGCGTGCCTAGGCTTGCAAAATATTTTAATTATAGCTCTTAACATTTCGTCCATGTCAGTGTCTGTGTTTACTAATAACGTATTGCGTAATAACAAAAACCTGTTTTATACGCGAATAAATACTACAATTTGGTGTATTTCGGCAACTACAATAGTAACGGTTTTGGCATGAAGCCAATAGAAATTGTGATTCGTGTCTTCTAACGTAAAAACACAGTTAGAATGAAATTACGTCCCACGTATCGCGATGCGAAAATGTTTAGTGCCAACGTGTATCTTTCATGTCGATAACTATATCGTTACTGAATATTTTGTGTGGTGCGGTGCAGTTAATTGGCTCGGTTACGCCGTAGCGACGTCATTATAATTAGTGCCCGTGACCTTGTGTTATCGTATTTCGCTCACATTTCTAACTTGACCGGCTTTGAGATCGTGGGTCAAGAATTGTTGCGGCTACGAATGCAGTCAAGTTTGCGAATTGTTCTAGTGTAGCGCTACGGTGCGATCGTGGAGGTGCTACGTAGCTTGCGCGTAGCGTCTTCACGACGCATGCGGCATGCTTGCTCTGGCTACGAAAGCTATGCGCTACGATGCGTCGCCGTAAGTTTATTAGTGATTTAGCGTCACCAGTTGCCCCGTCGTGTTCGTAACATGCGTAGATCGCGTTTTGAATAGGGTGTGGTATATACGTAACCGCTGTCTCTCCGCGAAAGGTGTCCCGGGTTTTATTGAGTTTTGCGTGGGATGTTTGTGGTTCGTTTGAGTCCACGCAAAACGCTTTTTTGATGACTGAGGCGGGTGCTAGTTATAATAAAGCTATGTTTTTATTAACCGATTTGAAAGATAAAGAGATTGTCTATTTGACCCGTATGTATGAGATATTGTTGGAATTGCACATATTCATCGTTTCATTCATATCGTATTTGTAGGTTTCTAAATTCTAAACACGTTTGTCGTATGTTTTTTTTAAACAGTATGTAAGTCCATGTACATGTTTTTTATTGTAATTTCCTTTACTTATTTTCATACACATCTTATACATTTTAAAATATTTGTTAAAATAAAAACAATATTAAAAACATTTAAAAATGTAAAAAATTGTAGCCGACCGGTATCGGGAACAGGGTCCAAGCTACCGGCGGTCAGGGCTCCAGAGAGAGGCGTGTCCAGGAGTACCGCTTTCTGAATCAAGTCCTTGATCCAGCTGCCTAACGAAAGCCTCCCTTTTTTTTTTGGTTTTGGTCGAGGCTCTTGGCAATTAAGCCATGGGCTGATACAACTATCGGCACAATGATCGCTGAGTCCACATCCCACATGTCGACAACCTCGTGAGCCAAGTCAAGATACTTAATTTGCTTATCTTTCTCGGCTTTCACGAGGTTCTCACCATGCGGGACCGTTATGTCAACAATCATTGCGCGCCGCTCTGATCGATCCACCACCACAATATCAGGCTTATTGGCTACAATAGTCCTGTCGATCCCAGTACAATGTGATACTGCCATTTTCGAGAACTGGGTCGGGCACATACTTATAGTACGGCACTTCCGATTCCACAAGGTTGTATTTTAGAGCAAGTAGCTGGTGGATAATCCTGGCTACAAGGTTGTGTCTATGCAAGTACTCTCCGTTAGCCAGACGTGAATACCCGGAGATAATGTGACGGATTGATTCTCCTGGACGGTGACATGCCCGACATATGTCAACCGTGCCGTCCTGCACTTATTATTATAATATATTTACTTATTATTGTAATTATTATTAGGTTCTCAAGACTGGTTATACATTGAATAAAATTCAAACTGTGTAGGAATTACCAAGCGATGAAAGCCTTAACCTATCGATTCAGTAAAGGCAATGTAATTTAATTTACTTAAGTCAGCGTTTTAAGCATGATGAATATTTAAGAAGTTCAAATCAATAAGACCTTTACGAGCTCGAGTTGCCTGAATTTTTAACGAACTACACACGAAATAAAATACGAGTGGTGAGCGCTACACTGTTGCCCGCAACCTTACTATGTTGCTGGTAATATTTTTGTGTAACTTACAGATGGAGGTAGACGTTCTGTATTGCCGGAATAAGATTAAAACAATACTGCTAATGATTGGCCACCTGAAAGTTAGTATGTTGCCAGCGACAAGTTTCTCGCTATACAAAAAACGCAAAACCTACTTAGGTCTTGCGTTTTTTTTTTTGTTGCTCTTGTTTATTTTTCAATGAATACGGGAATAGGTACCGGCACTGTAAGGTACGGCAAAACCACTGCCTAACCCTTCAGGAATTACAGGCGGAAATTTAACTGAATTATAACATTTTTTACTGAATCAAACACAACGTTTACAAAATATATTGTGGAACAAACAGCGCCGTCGAAACTGAAACCTAAAACAACCAAACAAGGGCGTAGTCAGTGAAAGTGTAGTTAAATAGAGCCGGGGTTAGCACTTAGTGATACGTTCTAGTTAGGTGCTGTAAGGTGTCAGTAATCTGACCCATTCAATGTTGAGGGAAACAGTTGTGGTCGGCCGCGATCGCGATTCAAACTGCAGTAATAGGTTACGACAATGCGACTCTTTTTTAAAACAAGGCATGGCACTTGACATAGATCAGTGGTCGTCAAACTGCGGCCCGCGGGCCGCATGCCGGCGGACGATATTTATGCGTCCCGCGACATAAC
Source organism: Noctua janthina (assembly GCA_963576755.1). Taxonomy (NCBI): domain Eukaryota; kingdom Metazoa; phylum Arthropoda; class Insecta; order Lepidoptera; family Noctuidae; genus Noctua; species Noctua janthina. Next base: position 10,847,852 of record OY755050.1, on the reverse strand, counting down.
AAATAATTTAAGCCTTTCCCACTCATTTAGAAAATACTATGAGAATTGCATGTAGCCCTAAAGATAGGCCAACATAAAATAAATAATTAAAAATTATCCGTTAAATGTTGGCTAGTTAGTTCATTGAGTTGGCAAATAAAGAATTCACATTGGTCACAAGTAACATTTGCCATACAAAATCCGTAGGGCAATCGCGTTTTTATAGCTGATAAAAATGTCCAATGATTGGTAGTGTCAACTAAATGATACAATCCAAGAATGTGCGGCCCACAGTGATACCTCACATTGTCCTACGTGGCCCTTTACCAGAAAAGTGTGACGACTACTATGGACGCACACTTAGTGCAATGAAACATTTAAATAACAACCGGCTTCTTTTTTTTTCTGCAAATAATATTTGGTTTCCGTAAGAGGGTGGCGATAGACTTATACCCAGATACTATCCTTAATACTGTGGTGAAATAATATGTTCAGACACAGGCATGAACAGTCAGCCCCAAAAAGATGTAAACACGGACTAGGAACCATTTCATTGTCTACAACCATTATTCCTACATCGTAAAGCTACAAAACATAGTAACAATTCATGTCACCAAAACCTCATACACAGACCGGATACATAATAATATCAACACTCTATGTTGTATCTCAAATAGGTGAGGTTAAGCTACATCGGTTTGATATTCTGACTATAATTACGGACCATATTATTATCATTATAATATATTTTGAACGTGTTGAAACTTCATAATCATGTGGAAATATTGGAATAACGGATTAATATTTTGATTAATTTCGGATCTCTGTACCTACTAGTCGGGACAGGGCTGCCCTGGGAATACAGTCCCCTTAGTCGGTGGGAAGGCGACCAGTCTGGGACGAACCTTACAGGTACCGTGCAGAATTGGCGGGGCGCAGCCCTTTCCCCTTCGGGGGAAACCGATCTAAATACTAATAGTAACATGATTTTGGAAAAACGAAAATTTTATCAGCCTTGGGTAATGTAGGAATAGTCAACATGTGTATATGCTGACTAGTTTCCAACAAAAAGGTTTCCAATAGCGTGTTTAGCAGTGATAGCCTACTTGTGTGACCGTCGGACTGCCAGTCACAGGTCTCGAGTTCGAACCCAAGGCCTCTGATTTTTCGGATTCATGTGCGTATTGTATAATTATGACTTGCTTCGGTGAAGGAAAACATCGTGAGGAAACCATGCATGCCTGAGAAATATTTCTTGACGGCATGTAATGCCAAGTCAGAGGCCCATGGACGGCATAAAACTCTGACACCAGGTTACGCACTAACCGCACGATTTTGTTTCGTGCCGGGAATTGTACAGCGGGTTGGCTTACATTCCGTGTTTTGTTGTTTATATTATTCATAAAAAGCGAGCCATATGACTTCTCATATGGCTCGCTTTTTGCCACATGCCAAAACAAACACAAAGGATGCATTGTCCTATAGGAATGCATCCGACTGACAACGTTTTGGGACATCTAACTTCGACTCTGTTGGTAGATCTCATTTCTCTGGTAAAAAGCAACGAAGGGTTCATTTACGTTGCGTGAGTATAATGAGTTCACCATTAACAATCTTATGAAAAACTTACATTGTTGTATTTGTTTCTTACTAATGTAGATATCTATTCTGTTTTTACATAGACACATGATATTTTTCTCTCTGAATATTTTTCATTCCGATACACTTTTACGTTGTGCGAATATTTTTTTACGTTCAAATATTATTTTGTTATAGTCTGGAATTTAGTTGGAGTGTTATTAGATTCTCACGTTACTTCCAGTGACATTGCCGTAAACTGAACCAAGGTACTATTGAAATTCAGTGTTCTCGGTACCAATATTATGATATCGATTACATGCGATTACCTCCGCATAGGAAGCATAGACATAGACAGTATGGGTATAGCATAGCTTGAAAATGATCAAATCGGTTACTTTTTATGAGAATGTGAAATGGATTTTGCGATGTAAGTACCAACAATAAAGTATACAAACTTAAAATCAATAAATGTCATTAAGTATGATTAAGTACTGAGAGCAGAGGTGGCACTGTGGTGGCGGCCCCGACTTACGTCGTGGGTTCGAACTCAAGCAGGCTCATTACTTTATGTAATTTATTTCATCACCACTGCTCTCAAAACGGTGAAGGAAAACATCGTGAGGAAACCGGTATGTTCTAGAACCAAAAATTAGAAGACATGTGACATCTACCAACCCTCACTGTGCCCGCGTGCTAGATTATAGCCAATTCTCTCTCATAGAGAGGAGGCCTGTGTTTCAGCATTCGGAACATTATATGCGAAGTACTGAGAAAATCTCGAATAATTGAAACGGGATATATTCCACTAGATGTTGCCCGCGAGTTCGTTCGTTTTTATGTGTATGCGTGAGAAAAATAGCCTTTGTAGGCACTATTCCAGACTATAAAATCTATCTCTGTGCCATATTTCATTCAGATCCGTTCTGCCGTTCAGGCATGATTGAGGACCTAACAAACATCTATGCATCCAAACTTTCGCATTTATAATAGTAACATAATTATATGTAGATACATACAATTCATCAGGCAGATGATGATGAATTATATATAGATAGTACGATTAAATTGTTCTTCTCGTTTATATTTGTCGAGTTAAATGAATAATTGGTAACACTTTTTCATAAATACTCGTCAATAGTTAAAAAAATTGGTTCTTTCCCACTAGTTCTACTAACTAGTTCTATAGTACAACTAATGGAAATATTTTTGCCCACTAGCCTTACGATTTCAGGTGGTACAAAATCGTAAAACTAGTAGGACCTAAAATTCCCATTTATTCGACCGGTTCTATTACATAATTCTACTTTAAAACTAATAGGGTTTTTGTTCTCACTAGTACTACGTTTTGGTGTAGGTCGTACATTCACACTGCAAAACTCTCGCCAATGCGAATTTACCCCACTTTCGATTTGCTAGTAGCATATTGGCACGAAAAGCCTCAGGTCACTGTGCGAGTATACTCTCGAATATTACGTAGTAGGAAATTGGTTTAGTTTAGTTTAGTTTAGTTTATTAATTAATAATTATCAAAAATTACAGGTCATATTTTGAAAAAAGTAAAAACACAAATCATAATACATTAAAAAAAAAAAAAAAACAAGTCATTATACATTAAAAAGAGCATTAAACCCAAATTATCATAATTTAAAAAATAATAATAATACACAATAAACAGAATAATAGAACCTTACAGTATACAAATCACATAAATTTACTTAAAACCATTCTTTTAGGTCATATAATGCCTGGTCGGTTAGCCAACCTTTCAGTTTAGTTTTAAAAACAGTGTCAGACGTCGCGCTCAAAATATTATCCGGTAGCCGGTTGTATACCGATGGACCCATAACATTGGCAAGGACAAGTTGGAGGTGAAAAACAAGGATAGTAAAGTCTTACAAACTACCAGGAGGCCAGAATCGTGAAGAAGTCAATAATTAATTAATCATTTCAATAATCATTGCATGCTGCATGATTATCGAAATGTATATAGATTTGATTATTATAATTCTATTAACAATATAAAATACCTCCTTCATGTTTTTGTGTGGTTTCAATGTATATAGACACAGTTATTGGTGTTAGGTTTTCAGTATATCGTCGAAGTGAAAGTTTCACGACAAAAATAGAGGCGCGGCAGCCAAGGGTCAGGAAGCCGATGACCGGCGCGATGAAATAGGCCAATTTGTTCAGAAATGTTCCACACTTCAAACTTAATATAGAATAGTGTAGCTGAATTTTAAATGGATTTCAACGCTTTTTAAAGTATTGTGAATGGAATCTTTCTATTCAATGACATGGTTTCTATGAATTGTAGGTACTACTCATTGATTGTGTCGGAATAGAGTTGGAAACTCGGAAATAAACATAGATAAAATGTTGCGTGGTCTATGGAAAAACAAGATGGCGGCATTAGAACCAATTACTGATTAATTACTGTTTTTATTTACGTTTAATTAGTTGTTGTCTGAAAGTCTTGTGTGTGTGTGTAAGTGATAATAATCTAGGCATCCACAAAGAAATAATGAGAAACCCAAACGCTTGCGATAATTTTTGAACATCATGCTGAGCGAGGATCAAAATCATAATCAAGTTATGTTTTTAAGTTAGCAGCTGAGCTTTCTTTAGTAACTTTGATGCTAATTAAGCTATCTTATTTTACGTTACAACGCTGAAACGGGTCAGTCGGAGCGTGATTTTCTTATTTTTTTTTTATCGCTAAGCGATTTCATCTTCCACAGTCAATTGCCAATCATTGGTAACAATTTGACGTAGACAGAGCTTTGAAATCGTAGCAATAAGGGCGAGTTTTTTGAATGCGTTACCCTGATGTGCGACTTTTTTTAATTTCCTTAGAATATTTTTTTTTTGTTGATGCATATCTCGAAATTCAACGATTTCAGATTGCGGCATAAGAGTGTGACCTGTGTGCATCCAATTTAATATCGATACTGATACCGCTCCCAATTTTTAGCGATAGAGCCCTTTTGTCATGTTTTACTTTTCCAGCAGTAACTAATGTTTAAGAAGTATACTTAAGTATTTTTCTAGTCATTACACCTCATTAGATAGCTACTAAAATGAGAAATTAGAAAATAATTAGCAACACATTTAAAAAAAAAAATACCTTAATTAACATAGACGATTTTCTGACATTTGCGAATGAATTTTAAGTCACTACACTCAGGAATATGCTTTTTTTGAACATTATCTGGTTGTTCAAAAAAACCAAATTCCTGGTGCTGGATGCACACAGGTCACAATATTAAGCCACAATAAGTATTCGTCAAATTTCAAGTTCTTCGTAAACAAAAATAAAATATTCCGAAGGAAATTATTTTTTTTTTTAACTTTGTTCTTCGCTTATCTAGGAAGTCGTTAATAAAAGTCCCACGAAAATCCGACCACTATAAACTTCGTTCCACCTTTTGAGTATTTTTTGTCTAATTGCATTCCAATATGAAATAATACACTCTGTTATTACATTTTATATTCACCAGAAACCGTTACCTTTTATTGAAAAAAAAAACATCTTTTCTATATTTAAAGTACATGTTGGCTTCTTTAATGAAAATTGAACCCACGGAGTACATAATAAAACAGTAAATACCTACACAAAAGACTCAATATTAAATAAGGTTTAGCATCTAAGGCTTGCGATATTACAATACTGTATACCCTTCAGTCATCAATTTTATCATTTCTTTTAACAGATGCTGATGTAAGGACTATGACTGGTCCAGTTTAGTATTGACCTTCAATCGACGCGACGTCAGCGGTAAGTTGACTCATTAATAGGTAACTACTAATAAATAAATAAATAAATAAATATTATTATTATATGTCCCGCCATAGTATTAAAACTACCTTTGTGCGGTGGGTTCTGATGGTGTGTCGGACACGTTTCTCAAGAAATTTAAAAATCTTCTCACCCCCACCCCATCTGACTCATATATGTAATTTAGCTTTTACCTGCGGCATCTTTCCAAATGCGAATAAGCTAGCAGTAGTGCATCCTGTGAACAGAGATCAATCAAATAACTACAGATCTGTATCACTTTTGCTTACACTTTCCAGATTAGTTGAGAGGATGTATAACAGATTAGTTTAGTATCTAGAGCAGAATCATCTTCTTTCTTCTTCTCAATATGGTTTTCGTTCCGAAATTTCTACAAATAAGGCTGTGCTAGACCTAACTACTGACATTTTCTCCAACCTGGATATAAAGCAGAAGGTAATTGGTATTTTCCTGGATCTGGTAAAAGCCTTTGAAACGATATCTGTCCCCAATCTTATTGTTAAACTTGAAAGAATCAGTAGAGGCACTCAACTTGCTCTCTTTGAGAGTTTCCTCACGGGTAGACGACAATGCGTCAGGATCGGTGATTGGACAATTTTCGGTCATTGGGGTCCCCCGGGGCAGTATTATCGGCCTAACCCTTTTTCTCATTTATATAAATCTCAGAATGTTGGAGTCACTTGGGTGGTTGAAGTAAGGAGAGTAAATAAAATGCACAAGTCCGTAAAACCAGTCTATTCGATATTCACGCTAACAGGGTTAATACAGTGTTACACAAGTTACAGTTTCGGCGCGCCGCAATCGACTGCCGGCTAAACCAAATGCGCGGGGGAACATTACCATTTGCAGCGTTAGCACATTGCTGCCTGTAGTCCCTACATACCTCCCCCCTTTAAAAAAATAATAACTGTTGGTTTTTTATATCCTGCTGTCCTGTCTTGGCATCATTGTGGCCTGTCACCAACAACACAAACCCTGCGGTCCGACCTCCGATCGAACAGCAAAATATAATTGACCCAGACCTACATTTATACATTGTTATACATTGTTAATCTTAATTATGTCGCTAATAATTGATATCGCTAGCACTTTTTGAAATACAATAGCCTCTTTCAACATGACAAAAATTTTTTTTTTATACCACTGCTACGTTTCTAAATTCAATACAATGTTCACTTAACTCTAAAACTTATAGTTATTGTGTAACCGTTTGTTATTCACTGCAACCCCTGTGCCGTATTTTGCGTTCCCGGTACTGTTGGTATTACGCGTATGAATCTCGTGGGACGGCCGACTGCTGGGCCGCTGTGGTCGCGGGTCCTGCAGGCCATATAGTTGTCAACTCTTTTCTTATCCATTTCTTAGTGCCGGTACAACATTGTCTTCCGCACAAACAAATCGTCATTATGGACAGGACGATGGCGATCACTATAATTATTATACCATAGTTCTCTAGTTTAGCTTCTAAGTCTCCGACATGTTTCGCGTTATTAGCTCCCTGTTGGGTGATTACGACTTCCTCGTTTTTAGTGTTATAGCTTCCCATTTTTGTTAAATTTTAATTTTATTATTTATACGACCGGCACTTAGTGTTATGTTTCGTTTATTCTAAAGATTCGCAAAATTTGGCACAGTGATTTAAACGTTGCTATAGATTAAATTACAGTATGCTATGGTAGCAAAAATCGCACCGGTGGCTTTACACGGCGGCCACTGCGCGTGGTCCGTTCTATAGGCGGAAGCGATTTATCCTTAGTTTTTTCATTATTATTGTTTAAATGTTTCTGTGTGCAATCTGTGTCAACGTTCTGATCAACGTCTTGTAATAAATACGCGGGCTTTAGTCTGTCTATTGATAAATCGCTTTCTCTATTTGACAACTGCACTCTAAAAATTTTATCATTTCTATTTATTACTCTATATGGGCCGTCATAGGTAGGACAAAGGGACTTTTTCATTATCTCATTTCTTACAAAAACATGTGTACATTTTTTTAATTCATTACTCACAAATATATTACGTGTATCGCTACTCGCTCTTGACGCGGGTCGTAGCTTGTTTATCGTTTGCCTAAGCTGCCCTACATATGTGTTCGGGTCGTTGGCTTGCTTATTTTCCACGTGGAAAAAATCTCCTGGCAACCTAATAGTTTCGCCGTATACCATCTCCGCGGCGCTAAAACCTGTGTCACTTCTGCACGCTGCACGAAGCCCTAACATAACGGTCTGCAGTTGATCTACCCAATCCATGCTACCTGTCAAACGTGCGGTCAATGCGCTTTTCAATGAACGATGCCACCTCTCTACTAACCCGTTGCTCTGTGGGTGGTAAGGGGATGTCCTAATTCTTTGTATCCCTAAAAATCTCATAAGACTGTTAAAAAGGTCGCTCTCAAATTGCCTGCCCTGATCAGTAGTTATCCTGTTTGGGCACCCAAACCTACATATCCAATGCTCGTAGATAACTTTAGAGACCGTGTCAGCTGTAATGTCTGAAACTGGTATTGCTTCAGGCCAGCGCGTAAAACGATCTATAATAGTTATACAATAACGGTGCCCGTACTGTGATGTGGGCAAGGGGCCTACGATATCTGTGTGTATGTGCTCAAATCTGCTACATGGCGGGAAGCTAGTTAGTTTGGAAATTGTGTGTCGATTAACTTTTGCTTTTTGACACTGAATACATGTTTTCGTCCATTCGTTAATGTCTCTGTTCATTCCCGGCCAAAAATATCTTTGTGTTGTCATCTTACGTGTAGTACGTACTCCTGGGTGACTGATGTTGTGAACGCTTTCGAATGCTAGTTTCCTAAACTTATCTGGTAGGTACGGTCTGGCGGTACCCGTTGACATTTCGCAATATATTTGCTTATCGCCGTCCGGCATAACTACATACCTAAATGCTAACTTACTGCTAACGTCGCGTCCGGTTGTAACCTGATCGCGTACCTGCGCTTGTGCTAATTCGTTGAAATCTAGCGCCGTTGGACAAACAATGGACTCTACACGCGATAATGCGTCAGCAACAATATTTTCTGGCCCTTTAACGTATTGTATGTCGCTTGTAAATTCGCTAATATACATTAGTTGTCTAGCCCTTCTTGGGATTTCCTTATTATTCCCTACCTTTGTGAACGCGTACATTAGGGGCTTATGATCTGTAAAAATAGTGACTTGCCGCCCCTCTACCAAGTTACGAAAATGAACCGTGGCCATGTAAATCGCGGTTAACTCTTTGTCGTACGTGCTATATTTCTTTTGCGCTTCTGATAATTGTTTTGAAAAGTATCCGATTGGTTTCCACGTTCCGCTTACCTTTTGTTGCAATACTGCCCCTACACATGTGTCTGACGCGTCCGTCATAATGGATAAGGGCGCGTCCGCACTAGGGTGACTCAGTGTAGCTGCTGTTTGTAGGTTGGCTTTACATTGTTTAAAAGCTGTTACACTTGCGCTATCCCATGGTATTTTTGTTTTATCTTTTTTTTTGCATTGTGTAAAAACTTATTGAGCTCTGCTTGGTGCACCACAGCGTGTGGTAAATGAGACCTATAAAAATTTACCATACCTAGAAAACGACGGAGTTGCTCTACTGTATCCGGTCGTGGGTAGTCTGCAATTGCCTTAACTTTGTCTGGTATCGGCTTGATCCCATTCTGCGTGACTTCGAAACCTAGGAATTCTACTCTAAACTGACCTAATTCGCTTTTTCCTAAATTTATGGTTATTCCCGCTTCGCTGAACCGTTTAAATAGCTTACGGAGATGCTCCTTATGTATGTTTTCATTGTCTGAAGCTACAATTACGTCATCGATGTAACAAAAAAGTGCTGACTTACCATCTGTATTCTCTATGCGCTCTATACCTCTTAGAACATGTTGGTCCATGAACCTCTGAAATGTTTGTGCTGCGTTCCTCAATCCGAACGTCATGCGTGGAAACTCCCAGAGACCAAAAGGGGTTGCTATGGCCGTTTTTTCGATGTCCTCCGCCGCAACTGCTATGTTATGATACGCCCTATTTAAATCGAGTCGCGAAAACCAAGTTTTACCTGCTAAAATGTATGTGAAGTCACTTACTCGGGGAATGGGATAACGGTCCGGCTTTGTTATCGCGTTTAGCGCTCTATAATCTCCACACGGGCGTAATTGCCCGTTCTTTTTAGGCACGACATGTAACGGACTAGACCACTCGCCTTGCGACGGCCTGCATATCCCTAATTCATGCATTAGGTGAAATTCCTCCTTTACCTTATTATAACGGTCCGGCGGTAGCGGCCTTGGACGCGCGTGTACCGGGGAGCCGTTTGTTATTATGTGGTGTACTACTGCGTGGGCTGGCGATTCTCGGAACGACATTGGTTTAGTAATTTCCGCGAATTCTTCTAACAACTCCCGATAGGGATTATTATCTTGTATACTCTTAACCGACGCTTCGTCGTACCGTATGACTGACCCATTTGCCCTTAAATTAGTCAAACTATCTATAAGCCTCTTATTATGTAAATCTATAACTAATTTTTTCGACTCTATAAAATCTGCACCTAAGATTGCTTGTTTGACATCGCTTACAATGAATGGCCATTTAAAAACTCTGCGTAAGCCAAAATTAAGTTCTAGTACCTTTATACCGAATGTTTTAATTTCCGTGTTATTTGCAGCGTACAGCTTATAACCGCTTTCAGAACGCATGCAATTTTTAACCCTATGCACTGGTAAAACTGAAACATTCGCACCTGTGTCCACTAGAAAACTGATTCTCGACTTCCGGTCCGTTACGCACAAACGATGGTTCTGTATTGCGGCTCCGCTGTCTCCCACCGAACAGGACAGCACCGACCTTAGTTTTCCGCTGTTGAGCCTTCTTTCCAATTGCACGGTTTCGTGCACCTCCTTGCCTGCTTCCCGTACATATAGTGGTAGCTGCACAACCAATCTGGACTCTCTGGGGTGCGGCGTGGACCTCTTGATCTCGACTGCGATCTGCGCCGGTTTCCTCGTCCCCTACTGCGTCCACGTATCTCGTTTACTTCTCTTCGTAGCTCCTTTATTTCGGTGGTCATTTCGCTGATCAAATGTGCTACGTCCGTCGCTGATGATGATGTTGTCGCAGATATGGCGGCTACCTCTCCATTATTTAAATTCTCCATGATTTTGTCTGCCATTTCGGCCAGCTTGTCCAATTTTTGGTCTTGACATACCGAAAGAACGGCCTTTAATGATCCCGGTAGGCGCGCAATCCATAAGCGTTGTAAGGCTTCTGGAGATATTTCGGTGTTTTGTGCCAGCTCTGACATACGCCGTAACAGATGTGAAGGGCGTTGAGTGCCCAGGTCCATTTCTCCGACTAATTTTTGGAACTGCCTTTCGGCACTTTCTTCGTAGGCCGTCAACAGTCTGTGCTTTAGTGCGCCGTATTTGTTCTCGGTGGGGGGTTTAAAAATCAAATCGCTAACCTGTTGCAGTGCATCCCTGGTCAGCCTTGCTATTACCATGTGGAATTTCGCTGCGTCCCCCTGCTTTTGTGGTTCCATGGCGGACTCGAACTGAGCGAACCACATCCGCGGCATGTCGGTCCAAAACATAGGAATCCTGTCTGTGACGTTTATGCTGGCCACTTGGCCTGCTGCTGGTGGTGGTGTCTGCATCGTGGGACCCTTGAAATTCCGGTGGATAGATCCCAAGTCCACGGGGAGTCGTTTGCCGCGCCTGTTCCCGCACTAAACTTATAAACTTGCTGCTTACTGTTCGTTTACACTAACGCACTGTCCGAATTAGTTTTACACACCCACGTCGCTAATAAGATCACGTCGGGGTCACCAATGTTGGAGTCACTTGGGTGGTTGAAGTAAGGAGAGTAAATAAAATGCACAAGTCCGTAAAACCAGTCTATTCGATATTCACGCTAACAGGGTTAATACAGTGTTACACAAGTTACAGTTTCGGCGCGCCGCAATCGACTGCCGGCTAAACCAAATGCGCGGGGGAACATTACCATTTGCAGCGTTAGCACATTGCTGCCTGTAGTCCCTACACAGACATTAATCTACATGGTCCTCATATGACTTGAGCAATCTCTGGACTTTAAAAGAGACGATGACCTCTGAGTTTGTTTCGGATGTTTCTTCTCAGAGTAGTCAGGTACGAAACACCGGCCCCATCTAGTTTTAAAACAACATGTTGACATGTAAAAGAGTTTTTTAAACCAATTTACAGAAATAAATATGATGATAATAATTTTATGATAAATGAGCTCTGCCGGCTATCGCTTCCTCATGTGTCCATCTTCACATATGCCGCGATACTGCCCTACTATTCCACGGACACTCCTAAGAGCTGGTGTTCGCACAATGCACAATTCGGACTCAACCTTGTCACCACCTGGTTGACTCAAAACCAGCTTACTTTAAATGTTGACAAAACATTTTTTTCGTTACCTTACCTTTTCCTTTACTGCCGCTGGGAAACCATGAAGCTTGTAATTGCCCCTGTCTTTCTCGCAGCAATGTGGTCAAATATCTCGGTGTAAAAATTGATGATTGACCTGTAATTCTCCACACACATAACCACACTTGTCTCACGACTGTGCAGGTTAATCTGCATTTTTAAAACCCTTTATCACACTGCGGACAAAACGGTGCCAAGACTTGTATGTATCGCCCTCTGCCAATGGCTTATACAATATTGCATTATATAATTACTTGGGGTGGATCAGCAAAAACTCGCATGCTGAAACTGGAACGTGCGCAAGTCATTCTTGAATGGTGGATGGCGGTTACGTTCCCGCTTTCGTACCATCGACCTTTATAATACATGTTCGTTTCTCTCTATTCGCAAATTATTTATACTTAATATTGTTTTAACCACACACTCTCAAACTCCCTACGCTCCATGCAGGCTCCAAACGATGTAAACATACTGTCTGTCCCTCCATCCGCACAAAGTGTAGTTCGGCCCATCGCGGTTTATTTCCTCAGCAGATACGTCTGTAACAAAGCTAATAAAATTTTAAATAACCCAATGTGTAGATCAAAATGCAAAAGAACTATTACGAAATGGCTACTTGAATTGGATTAGCAGAGACTGAAAATTTACTAAATATACTAAAATAATGTTGCCTACCGGAAATATTCACCTAATCAAATTAATCTTGGATCACGTTTCACCTTGTTAACTACACGCAGGTCGCAGACACACACACTCTCGGGCAAGTAGGTGCTTACGCCCAGTGCCCTACGCGGGCGCGGGGCGTGAGGACTTATGTTGCACTCACGGGCACACAACACTCTCCAAAGACACTCATAGCACATGACTTTTTGTTTTGTATTTTATTCTCTTCCTCTTATTACTTGGAACTTTTACAATGTTATAGTACGTAAGTAATTTTAAGAGTGTGAGCCTGGAGATCTGTCATTCAGGTCTCGAACCCAGTATAGACTCCAGCTCCCACGAAAGTTTAAATCTGCCTGTAACCTAGATTAGAGGTGGGTGTTGAATCAATAAACGGTTTTTTATAACGACTTTTCATTCGTCAACGTGTTAACTGTTAGTCATTAATGGAAAAACAGGTTGAAAATATTAACTGTCAATGAACGTCAACGGACTCAATGCATTATTTCAATATTAATTTATTAATTTCTGAGAATTTAGTCTCTTTCGGAAATATTCGTTAAGTACGCCTGGATCTTTCGCCAGTCCTAACTGGCTGGGTAAAACATGGAAACCCTGGAAAAAGTACGAAGAAAACGTCATTCCAGTTCATAAAAATAAAGTAATCTAAATTTGATAAGAATTCAATAATCTTTAACTTAATCTGCAACAAAATTGTCATTGATTAAAAACGTTGACATATTAAATTGACGATTACCGCTAACGATTGAAGTTTTAAAACCTGTTATTTATTTAACAGCTTTTTTAACCCGTTGACCATTAATGATTAACAGTTAAATTACATTAACAAAACCGTCAATGACCCATGCCTAACCTAGATACTATGGTCTAAAATTGTACCTTTTTGAGAGAAGAAAATTACTAGTGTATTGTATGACCTTTCCTATGTTTCAATTGGTAGTATTTAAATAAAGACCATCACATTTCAAACAGTTCAAGTTTGAAATTTACTTTTAATTGTGCGGTCGGACTAACTTTAGGAAACTGTTAAGTGCCTTTCAATATAATACATTTAACAGGTTCCTAAAGTTAGTCTGGCCTGGCCTTCAACAAGTTCAGTGGAATCTGACCTGTATCTCAAAATAGGGTCTCCGCAAAAATAGACAGCATCTTACATTCGCGCGAGGGTCCGCCGATGAACAGTTTAAGAAGTTATTCAATTGTCTCGTGCAGCTATCAAAACTCCACGACCCAGAAACTAATGGCAACGATATCAATTAATATTAGTCTGTTGGTGTAATTAATTGAATTGAGCCATCATTAACCCTAAATGCTGCACTAATCAGTAGACAATAAGTTGTCTCAATGCCCACCGAATGTGTTCTAGATCTGGAATAAATACTAAAGTAAAGAATAGTTGTAAAAATATTGTAGAAACTGAGCCCTAACGGAAATCATAGTGACGATAAAATGGCGTAGTGAGGCAGTGACATTGTGTGGTGTATAGAAAAACTGTGATCACATGTCTCAGTGACGCCATATAGTGACGGCTTATAGCATAAGTAATTAGAATTACCTTGTTTAACACGTCACGGTTGTACCTACTGACAGCAATTACTTGGCTATTGCAATTAGATGACGAAGTAGTTCGCTTTGACCTGTTTATCGTAAGTATACATACCTACATGTGTTTGTGTTCAGCTATGCCTGCCAAGATGATGAGCGCGCGTGGCGGCGCCGCCTCGGCCGGCGACGTCAGTGTGGCCGACAGCCCGCTCGCGTCCTTCGAGACGCTCAGTCAGGCCGCCATCATCGCAGTCATGGGTATAGCGATCGTCGTCTCCAATATACTCATCATAGCTTCCTTTCTTAACTTAAAAGGGAAATGTATGTATGAAACCAATATTATTTTATTTAAGTTTAAATAGATCTCTATCAGAGTGTTAGTGTCTGTAGACTAGCAACGGCAGCACGTTTGACGGCATGATTGGCGCACTGGCCAAGCGATTGGCTGCTGCGCGGCGTGTCGCGGGTTCGATCCCCGCACGGAACAAATATATTGTATGGCCTACAGATAGTTGTTCCGGGTCTGGCTGTTTGTGTAAGTGAGTTTAAATATTTGTAAACGCACCCACGATGCAGGAGAAATTACTAGTGTGAGGCAAAGTTAAAAAAAAAAAGGCAAAATGACAATAAGAGTGCTTCTACAGTTACAGAATACATTCATCAAGTTAACAGAACATAATCATGATGTTAATGGAATGAATCTAAACACTTTGAGGGCAATTACACAAAACGCGATGAGCACATCTAATCTGCGTTAAGGAGCTGTCAGTTATTAGTATTCAACAACAATGCAATGACAAAACTTCTGCGTGTCGATGGAAATCTAAATTGTGTGGGTCTAGAAATGAGCTACTAATTTGGCGCGTTTATCAATTCCTGTACTGAATAAATACAGACATTTGCAGCAGTATATTTAGACTTCCAGGTCAGCCATGGCAATTCATACACAGGTGGGAGATTTTTAGCAGGTGGTATGTATCGGTTTGGTAGGGATGCACTGTCTCGCCACAGCTTTAGTCTTGCCTTACACCGCTCGCCAGTGAGTGGGGTGGCGCACTTTAGGAAGCTGTTTCGGCTTTTCAGCCCGAGGGTATTCTCGTGCAAAGGGTGTCGTGTGTCTGAAGGCATTTTAGATGTTTTGCCAGAACTTGCCCCCGGTGGATCGTGGAACTCCAGAACTCCAAGATATTTTGGAAAGTTGCTGTGTTCGACAGAAACCACACCTCAAACGATGTTAAGTTTGTGGCTGCCCTATAGTGCGTAGGTGGAAAATACAAAACACAGCCGTTTGAGGTTGACTGTATCGTAGGCAGCTGATAGGTACACGAATACAGCACCTGTGTCCATTCTTGTCTCAAAACCATCTTCGATGTGTTGGAAAATGCAAGACTTTGGTTTTACTCGGATTGTGTATGTAGCTAATTCACCAAGGGCATTAGAACAAACGGACCTTGACCTTCTCACAGGTGATGGCTTGGGAGGTGAGGGCAAGGTCGTTTGCATAGAGGAAGCGGGACATTCTCGAGCTGAATGGTTGGTCGTTAGTTTATGGTCTGTATGTTAAAGAGGGTCTGTGCTAAGACGACCTTGGGATTGGCTGTTTTTTGTGGTCTCGATCGACTTTTATTCGAAATATGGTGTACCGGAAACGGTGGTTATGCCAGTGTGAGCAGTTCCCGTAGAATCTGAACAACACTGATTACTGATCAAGGTAAACTTCAAACGGCTTTTTGAAAGGAAAAGATCTTCCACAACAGCTCTTTGAGGTTAACCGTATCGCAGGCAGCTGACAGGTTCACGAATACCGCACGTGTGACCAATCTTGAAACTATATATTCAAATGAAATTATATTATTGTGGTTTTTTTACTATTATGAGTACTATCCTGCTAGTTACCGTGTTGATTCAAATGACGTGCCTGATTTTATCTAATTTTTATAGCCGCATTGCTCTAGCTAGCGTAGTTTTCTCGGAGAAAGTGTTAGTGTGGTCGTCATCATGTTTTTGTTGCACGTATCGTATATAGTATCCGCATTACCAGTGGCTACTGTTGAATGAAGCCGGTTATTTGGCGTCATAATTTAACGTCAAATCATTCCGCTCATCCCATTCCTCGACTACTTCTCCGCTAATGTCCGTATCATTGTAGTCCCGGTTTGCGCTGCAACTGTTGAAGTCACCGATTCCAACTGATGATGGCGCAGTTGTCAACATTCAAGCTGACTATTTCTATGGCATAATTGTTTATGAATATAAGAAATGAATTTACCGTGCCTCGGGTGAGAGATCTCGGCGATAAGTAGTTTATCGATCGGTGGCTGGTTCTGGGTTTTAATTCGGTTGGTCATTTGTACGCAACCATGTCGCAGTGAGTTTTGTGGTAGACATCGGAAATAATAATACGAATTAGTCTTGTAAGTCCTTCGATATGGACCGAGACTGACTGACTGACTGACTAATTTTATAGGGCTTTCGATTGCTATCGTGGTGAAAGATTATGATACTGACAGCTCTTGAAGGCAGTTTAAATATGCTGATCGCATTCAGTTTCATTAGTGAAATTCACTCTTCAACACCCAATTAACCATTCATACAATTTAACCATAACCGCTGTTCAAAGCTCCAATTCGTTGGTTTTGATAAATACACCAACAAATACATCATACCTTTGTAAACAAATGGTTGTGTAGAAACATATTATGTTAGCAGTTTTTGTTAGTCCTTGTACTAAATACTGGAATAGAATGCCGATTCGTAATCGCTTTTATTCTCTATTATCCCTTGGAAAATTTAATCCGTGCTGAAGTGGATAATCTCGTGAATTGGTCAGGTTTCCTTCAAACGGTTTCTTTATATTAGCACATTGAACGTTACACTACCGCACTCCTGAATGAGGGGACAAGACTTAGAATTTTGTATAATTAGACAAGTTATTACTGGAAATTTATCGATTTGGGACTATTGTATTGTATATCAGGCTGCTGTCTCCAATTGCACGTCGAAAGCGCTTATTTTCTGTAAGGATGGAAAAATAGATTATTTGATCGACCTAAGCTCACAAGAAAGGCCACAAAGCCTTAGTTTTACTTACGATCTCGCGGAGAGTACCTGGGTTACCGAATTTTTTTGCCTCCTATGAAGAAACTTCTGGGCAGTTTTAAAGCACGCTGCCATAGCTTGTCTCCCTCCATGCAGGCTCTGCACAATGGACTGTCTGTAATCCCCGGAGTATTATGCTTAAGTGTATCTAATAGTACACCCACATTTCGCTAATTATGATTAGGTCCCAAAAAATAGGGGGCAACCCTATTGCCATCAACCGGGCACAAATACAAACTCCGTGACTGCTACTGAGAAATTCCTGATAGAAAAAGCTAAGAACACTTTGTCCACCCTGAGAACCGAACCCGGATCTCAAGCTCAGCAGTCGCGCCTGCGACTATTAGACCAACGACAATCCTTTGATTTGGTTTAGGCGTTGGTGACACTCGTGTTTAAGACCAGTGTTGACCGAGTGACTGTTTAGCGCCTGCAGTACCTACAGCCTTGCCGTCTGAAGAAGGCATACGGATTGATCGGTCTTCAACGTCCCTGGCTAAGATGGCTGATGCGGCTCGAGGATCACCCTTGCCCTCTGCCTGCAACACTGTGTTGGGGAACCCCAATGGTGTAGCAATATGAATTCTCCGAAAGGTTTCTGTTTCGGAGACTACTTAAAGATCTTCAGCTCTACAGGGCTTAAACCCTCGCAACGGTGATCCTCATAAAGTTAGAGTTTGTATTTCCTATCAAATATAACTTGTTTTGGTATCCGGTCATTTATGGCTATTGCAATGGGGAAGTTGTAAAACCCATGGAACAACGCAGTGTGTTGTGTATCTCTCTTACCCCAGAGTTGTAGTGTTTTAAGGCGTACTACCGCCATCGTCACATCGAGCTCGAACAGGGCTAACTTTCACTCTCCTCCATCCTTCAGGAACGTATTTAAAAGCACACTCATTTTTCTTCGAACTAAGATTATATAGAAATAATTTCAGAAACTTTTTCGATCAGGGATGCAAGTTAAATCCGCCGATTGACCAAACTAAAAGTATTTGGAACTTTGATAAATGCTTCGGCATTAATGAATAATAATGATACTGTTGACGTGTGTTTCCATGCAGGCCTATCGACGGAAGTGATAAACTACTACCTGCTGTCGCTGGCGATGGCGGACCTGCTGATCGGCGTGCTGGTGGTGCCGCTGTCCGTGTACCCCGCCATAACGGGCCGCTGGATGTTCGGCGACCTAATGTGCCGCCTCGCCGGCTACGTGGAAGTCACGCTCTGGTCCGTCTCCGTCTACACCTTCATGTGGATCTCCGTTGACCGTTATCTCGCAGTCCGGAAGCCTCTCCGTTATGAGACGGTTAGTGCGACGGTAGTTATCCTTTTCAATATTTTTTTATTAGCTAGCTAGCTTGCATCTTGTATGCATTTGCATTAGTAATTGATGATCATTCTGAATCCTTTGATAAAATACAATTAATAAACCCACTTTTTCCTAATCATACGAAATCGATTCTTCTTTCGATAATAATTAAACAAAAATATAGTAGATTACGATTTAATTTTTCTCTCTTTTTTATAGTTCCTTCATAAATAACATTTACACCTACATAATTAGTGGAACTTAATCATTAGCATGAAAAATTATTTTGTAAAATTAAATTCCTAGTATTTTAAATGATTTTGTCCCTATTCCAATAAAATCTCAGAAACGTTAGATTAGTGTAGGCCGCGCCTTTTCTAGGCTAATTATTAATAACAATGCTCATGGACCAGGTACAAACGCGCACTAGAAGCCAATGTTGGATGGTTTTCACATGGATTTCAGCTGCAATGCTCTGCTGTCCGCCATTACTAGGTTACAAAAAGGAAGCCAACTTTGACAAGGAAACGTTTATATGTATGCTGGACTGGGGCACGACATACGCTTACACGGCCACCCTGGGCATCCTCGTGCTGGGCCCCAGCGTCATCTCCATCGTGTATAACTACTACTACATCTTCTCGATGAAGCGCCGGCTGAGCAGCGGTGTGCCCATCCACGACAAAGAGTACGCGACAGCGCTGGCCGAGAACCTGTCGAACCCGAGCCACTGGATGAGCTTCATCATGGTGTGTACCTTCTGGGTGAGCTGGACTCCTTTTGTGGTCGTAAAACTGTACGAGTATTGCACTGACCAGGAAATAAAAGTTCCCATGTTGCATTTCGGAGTGGTGTGGATGGGCATCATGAATTCGTTTTGGAAGATCGTAATATTGCTGACATTCAGCCCGCAGTTCAGGCTCGCTCTTAGAATACTATGTCTGACGGCGTGTTGTCGCTCCAAGTCACGCTTGGCTGCGGAGCTCTTGGGACTGGATAATGATGACTGAGTCCATCTTCTGGCGGGTATGTAAATCCTATGTAATGTTGATTACCCAAAAACATACACAGTATTGTGGTTCAACCGATATTAAGGATTTAGATACCTGGCCTGGCTTCACATTTGTCACCATGTTGAAAACAGCTCTCATTAAAAAAGAAAACTGTGGTGAATTACATGTATTTGCCGTGTTATTGATGTAAATTAGAATGTCGTGATGTTTCTTGACAATGAGTATAATCACTGCTGATCATTCCTGTAAATTAATCTTGCTACGATCTTGATTCTGCATGTTCAACCATTGCAAGCGATGAGTAGAGGTACTGTCAAATTAAGGGAGACTAATTAGTGTAATATTAACTTTCAGTCTAAAAATGTGTGTGGTCAATAATATTTGACAATAATGTGTTTAAGTTGAAACACTTAGCTCTGTGCAATAAAGTTCATATCATTTTCTCAGTGAATATTCGCTAGTTAAGCATTATGTAGTGTTTAATTTATTCTACATTGTTAAAGCGTGTTACGGCATGAAATAATACTTGTTATCAATGAGTAGGTTAATATGAGAGTTACGTGCTATTTAATAGATGTAAATATAGTATAGGGTGCTACATTTTTATTCACTATTTTAAACGTTGTGTGGGTGTAATGTTCTTTTGCAAACATTTGTCATACGATGAAACAATATCTGCAAGCTTTTATTCGTTTTATATATTGTATATGTAATGTATGTCAACTTTGAATGGTATAATGTTGTATTCTGAACAAACCAAACATGTTGTCAAAACACTTTGTATTTATTCTAAATCCATTAGCTGGAGGGAGCGTTGTCCTGTGTAGGTACATGCTCATCTAGATTGTTATAGTAAATATTCATGAAAAACATTGACAGTAAGAAGTCCCACTGACCTTTGCGCAGGAGTGCAGTTTATGAAGCTTTTTTTTTCTACTATTTACTTGTACTGGAAATTGGAACAGCAGATAATTATGATTGTTAGCTTTCAATTGCGAGGACCCCGACTGCGGTACAAATTGATCTGCAAGCTTACATTGTTGGGTTCAAACGGAACCAACAGTTGTTGGTTCAGTAAATTGTTTCGGTTTGTTAATTATTCAGTTTCTTTTGTCTAAAAGATCAAAAATGTATAAATACAAATTTGAAATCCTTGGATTTCTGAGTATAATACTGTTAATACTAACTTCTACTTTGTCTGCGTGGAAGTTATCTATATCCTAGTATGTTTTGATAGTTTGGTATGGTATACTCGGTAATAGTGCAACTTTCAATCTGTGAAAGATATTTTGTAATCGGATTAGTACCTACTTCCATAGTTTACCTCTTACAAACAAATAATATTATCTCTATTGATTAGTTTAGAAAACATTTTATGCTATTCGTGTTCAATATATTAACTACTTATTATTTCGAAGGGCGAGTGTAAAAAAATAGTTCTCATTGAATGCGTAGTTTTCTGAAGACGACTGTGTCTAGTTCAAGAATGTAGTGCTTTTGGAGAATTGCCAATTTCTCTATTTGGGTTAGTCCCACGATTGTGTCATAATCAATATTCTGTTATATGCTCGAATCATGTTATATCATTATTTCATATTTTATCTATAATAGAATATGTATCGCTCGCTCATCGATTAAAGTTAAAATTTTCTCAAATTAAAGGCTGTGCTTAGACTATCTTTGATTTCTTTTATTTCAGAGTAGTTTTAGGTTGTAAAGTTAGCTGTTATTTATCGTCTACTGTCTATCTGTTTTCACTGCCTTTTCTAATGTATTTCTACGTGTATGCTTAAGGATTGTTTAGTACTAACTAGGCTACATTTGATGAGCAATAAGTATGTGGTCCTTTCCTGTTAAATTTTGTGTAAAACTAGATAAAATTGTACGGTTTGAAAAGTTTGACTTTGCTGTCGATTATTTTTATTTAGACCTTATGAATATGTTTTTACTTGCTTCTGGTGTAGATCGTGTAACTAATTTTAAGAATATCTAACAGTACCTATATTAGGTACTTTCTCTGTAATAGTTTATAAGATTTTTGTAGATAATACTCAAAAATACAGCTATATCCGTTTGAAATACAGTTATGTATATTTACGACATGCTCTGACCGGCACTGCCCTGCCATGCACTGTAATGGTTGGAATAATCATCCGAAGATGATTCCGGAAATACTTGTAGTCTCGGCTTTAGTCTGCGACGTCACACATAAGTTTAAAGATAAAAGCTGATAATTCCGAACGCAACCTTAACGTGCTGTCATCTGCCTCTGTAAACCTTTATTAAGTTCATAGCGATTTATTGGTTTTACAGCATATGGTAAATGCTCGTTAAATTATATCGCATGGAAAGCCTGGGTCGGGTACGACTAATTATCTCCGGACAATACAATAACAAGCATAATTACCGTCGAACTTTACTTACGAGTTTGTTTGACACTTCAATTATACTTGTTGTTGTATAATCCTTGGTAATGCAGAAAACTCCCGTAGATGTTTAAAGTTTAAAATTTTAATCTGCCCACCTGTGAGTTTGTTTGCGAAAGAATTTTTTTTTAAACATTTTACAGTTATAATCAACAGTGGCGACCACCAGAAATGCCCCGAGACAATGTAGCTCGATAAGTCTCCAATCTAACTGTCTTGCATCCCGCAACGAAATTAATCAAAAAAGTATAGCGGAGGAGTAGGGAAACTATAATAATTTCCTCTTCCCTCCTTATCAGCAGGAGATAGAACGAAACAAGGCCAATAGGCACAAAGGGACGTTTACAACTGTGATAAGCCCAGTTGCCTTGCACCACGGACAAATATTATCATTAATGGGTCCCAAGTTGTGAGCTGTTATATTTGATTCCACTAATAGGTATGGCAAAAACTCTTGAACGCACGGAAATTTGTTCTAGTTTTTACAAGGACCGTGTAGTAAATAACTCCGGATGTTACCTGTACACTATCCAGCATATTATTGCGTTCATTCTGCCAAAGAATACTCTCCCATAAAATATGATGTGGAGATTGTTCATATTCGCAGTCAGATGTAGAACATTGACAGAAAGTCGAGGCAACAAGCTTGAAATAAAATAATTTACTTTTAAATTTACCTTTACCCGTGAGATATTGGGAACCACATGTCCTAGGCAGCCCTTCACGAACGGATGGAAAGAACTGGTGGAGTTGTCGGCCCTTGATGGAATTATCCTACCTACATTGCTATTCAGACAAAAGTTCCTCCCAGACGTCAGTCTGTGTCAGTCATTGGGTTAAAAAGTCTGCGCCCGCGGTCTCTCGTGCGTAATAGTACATTGGATCACGTCACTGCACCTCAATATCGATTGGAAGTACACCTGCAAGTACCTGTAAAGCTTCAGTACCTACCGTCCTATACGCTTTGCATAGCCAAACGCTGGCTTTGAAGCTTGCTTTTAGACCTCGTGGTCTCGTTTCAAGTTCCAAAAGAACATCCTCTCCTCAGGTCATGCTAGTAAAAAAGCAAAGCAAAGCAAAAGCAAAGCAAAGCAAAAGTAAAAGCAAAAGCAAAAGCAAAGCAAAGTTCACAATAAAGGTAGCCATTATATACCCTCTTCGCTCCCTTGTAGCGCAAGGCGCATAAATTAAAAAAAACACCTACAATGTTTTCAATGTAGCGATTATTTTCACATGATAACAGAGCCCTAGATTTAAATTTTTGTGTAGAAGGCAAAATGAAATAAGGAAAAACAACACTCGTAAAGCGAAGCTATTTTTTTTTTTACCTTTTCACTCGAATCTGAGTTTAATTATTTCATACGCTTTTCAAGTTTCACTAATTTCTTCAGTAACTTTGGTGTTTGTTGACTCCGACTTTCTTTTTCGGCAATGTATAACTAATCAGAACAAAAACAAAATTTTAAAAGGAGATGCTGCGCCGTTACCTGACTTAAAATCCGAATGAAGATAGCAAAGATTAGAATTATACCCAAAAGGAAAAACTGAACACGATCAGCAGTCATAACCGCGTTCAAGAACTGTCAGTGTGGATAATATCAGTCTTTGATGATATACCGGTAACTTTTGAAATGTACAAATGTCTGATTGTCCATTATTTATAAGGTATTTGGAAGATAGTTTACGAGAGATGGCAGCACGCGTAAGGTTGCGTACAGAATTAAGCATTTATCTTTTAACTTACAAGTGTTTTCTGCATCATCTTCGGACAATACACCAAATATAATTAATGATGACCTTTCTCGCTTACTCCCTACTTACTACATACCATCCACTCTGGATAGAGTCAGTATTTGTGAAGTAACTATGGTCCACGGGCGGCATAAAACTCTGAGATCAGGTTAAGCACTAACTACGGAAAAGAAAGTATTTGTGAATAGAATAGAATAATAATATATTGTTGTTGTACTTCACAAATAAAGGTAGTAAAAATTTAAGAAAGTATCTCTCCAACATATTAGGGTGTCATCATTCATTCAGCCGAAAGACGTCCACTGCTGGACATAGCCCTCCCTCAAGTGTCGCCACATTGACCGTTTCCGTGCGACTCCCAACCAGCGGATCCCCGTAACCTTCACCAGGTCATCGGTCCACCTAGTGCGAGGATATTAGAGTGTATATGTGCAATAATAGTAAGAAAGAAAAATAATACTACAACAGTTTATACAGCAGTTATATGTAGGTACCTAGCAAGTCAAAAATACCAAGGTTGCCTAGTTTTACTGCTCATAGCTCAGCTAACCGGTTACAATATATAAATAAATAAAAAATATCAAACCTATGATGGTTTGAAAAAATAGGGTACAAACAATTAAAAGGACGTGGATTGTAATTTAGTTATGCCGCGCGGTTCTATAAATATTCTAGAAAAATCTTCGCTAGCAAGAATTAAAACGGCGTGAATTTATGTTTTTATTATAGTTTATTTAATATTCATAAATAATAATTAATCATAATCTTCCGAGACAATTAAACAGTTAACGATATTTTGACTATTTGCTATACAAAAAGAGCGCGTAAAAGGACCCATCACAAAACCGCCATTCAATCATTCTGTACAGTTTGGAGCACTAATATGTAACTCATAAAATAACGGTTTTGGCCTTGAGATAAGACCTATTTCGTAATAGTATGGCTTCCAAAATACTATGTTCGTAAAAACGTTAATCAAAACAGTAGGAGAAAATCACATAATCAAAGTTATTTCGCGTATACATGTTAGTGCTTGTGACTGTACATTTAATTAAGTAACACTGTACAACAAATATTGCTAGGAAACTGCTTTTTTTGTGTGATCCATCACTGTTTACGGTAGCGCTCAATATAACGCACTCAAAACATAGAGCTGATGGGATGGATGCATTGAATAGTGCAGGGGTCATGGATGTATTTAAAGTAAATAAGTCAGTTTTTTTTTAATAGTCCTCTGTAACGTCTGATCTTCAATATCTCCGAAAGTAGAAGGTTCCTAGGTACGCCCCAGTACAAAATAAATATGCGTATGTCATTACTTCCCATAATTTGTTAATTAATAGCGACGCTTTCAAATCTTGTAATAATACACGTTATTTTGTTCAAAATCAGCGGGTTCGATACCCGCCTAAGAAAACCAATTTTTAAAAATCGAATGTAGCGGTTTTAGTTTTTTTTTTAAATCGGGCTCGTGACTCCTTTGATAATATTTTTCGCTATTTAGCATAGTTTCGTATCTCGCCACTCACGCCCAATTGTAAAATTCAGCTTTTAGTTATAGCAAATAAACCCGAAAACGTTTACCATGTAGTCAACAATGAAAACAGCTATCTACTCATTAATATTAATGAATCATTAGGTAGCCTCGTTTGCGCACTGCAGTGTTATGTAACCGAAGCAGACTTTCGTTATTAAGTACTAAATAGTAGTTAGCAGTTTCGACACAAATCAAGATTAGAGATATTCAGAGGTAATATTCTTAATATATAAAAATTACTTGTCACTATGTTCGTATTCGCTAATTTCCGAAACCACCCAAATGATTTCAGTGAAATTGTGAAGGTGTATGGTTGGTTCCTGCTTGAAAGATACGATTTGGGTCCGAGAGATGGCGCTGTGCCTAGCTGGGGCGGGTCACTAGTTTACCCGTATAATTTGAGAATAACCGTGTTCCTGAAGCAATTACCTTTTGTCAAAAAATGTACTTATTTACAAACTTCCGTCTACGAGATTACCTAGGATTAGATAAATGAATCTTAGTATCAACGTCCCTTTTATAAGAAATACTTGTTCATCATGCTTCCTGCAGACCCAGAGGTTTTACTGTTTTTTTCTGACAGTAAGATAATAAATAAATTAAAAATATCAAGTGATTTTTTTTTAAATTAGGAACTGTCAACTTTTAAACGTCACATTACTTGAGATCATCCCCCAAAACGCTTGCTTATCGGGACTACCTAAACCTACCTATTCTTCTTAAAATGTTAAGATAGATGTTTTTTTTAAATGAAAAAATAATAGTTTTTTGTATTTATCCTATGAGATTATCGTTAAACAGTAAGTGCCTACTCGTTAAAGTTTGGGCAGCAGATATATATAAAAAGGGTTTTCATTCCTACGCGATATAGGAATGACGTTTATTGGGATGTGTCAAATGACTTGTATTGAAATACAGGGTGGAATGGACACCGACGCGAAAACGGTTACCACATATACAGTACATTCTGAACCCATAGATTTTGCATCGGTTATTAAAAAAAAAATCAGACGTTCCATATATTTTGACCGCGTAGGTTTACGCTTTTGTAGGAAACAGCTGATTATAAGCTGACAATGATGTACCGAATACGTGGTAACCGTTTTCGCGTCGTTGTCCCTTTCATCACGTAAACAGTCGTTTTCAAAGGATGTGGCTAAAAATACTGATTGAATGTGCAAATTAATTAATCGTTTGGTAGAGGAGGGTAGTACTGGGATAGTAAACTGCAAGGTAATAATTGTCTTAATGAAAGCGAAAAGAAAATATCTTAAGAGATAGCGAAAATATAAAAATTCTAAAAGAAGAAACCTTAAATTTCCGCATTTTATTATGAAAAATTATTAGATATTATATTCAATAACGTATTGTAAATAAATAAAAATAAGTAATAATGCATTTTATAGAAATTGATAGAGAAATAAAAATGTTTCTGGTTTTCTTAATTTTATTTAAAATGTCTCAGAACCGATATTTCTCTGATAATTATCTTATCAATAAAAATGTAGAAAAATGTAATGTCTACAAGGTGGCGACGACAATACGACAATAAATGAAAATACTGGCAATACTAGTTAATATGAATATTTTTAAATAATAAAAAACACTTAGTAAATAAAAAAAAAAAAAAATAAGGAACAAAGGCAAAGGTTTTCGAAGTGTTTATACCGATGCGAAGGTCGTTACCGTGTCGTTGCTAGTATATTAATCTGCATCATGTTGAAAATGGAAAATAAAGTCCTGTGACTAAACTACTGCATATAATCGATAGATTTTTTGTATACGGTCTGGGAAAGTCATGAGGTAAACGCAGTTTAATTTATTGTCGTAGTGTCTGCGCCCCCTGTATAATTCACCTGTGTTTTTTTAGGGATGCACTGTTTAGCACATAAATGAATACTTACGGTTAATAGTAAGAATCCAAACCATCTGCCGCGAATACTTAGGCGATTCTCACACGGCACCGCCCGACCGCACGGACGAGCGGCACGCCTCACCTCTCCTCGCGGCGCACTGCCATACAAATCTTCGCCGCCTAGTTTACCCGACCGCGCGGACGATGGTTGTAGTGTCAGATTAAGCATATGTTTTGTATAATTAACTTTTGCTGCGTAAACTGGAGCTATATTCGGACATCGGTGTACCTAAATTAAGTTATTTCATAAAAGATACGACTCTACATCAATTCGTCCAAAAATGCTGCCAAATTGTAATTAATTTAATTATTTAAACTATTTTTAAATAAGGAGTTGGTGACAATAAACTTTAGTAATGTCACATATTTATTTGAAATGTCTAAAATAAGTTTGAAATTAAGATCACCTAAACTAACCTTTAGTTAAAGCCTAATTAAACTTGGATGTAAAGAGCACACGAGTTGACACGAATAGACGAAGTTACACACGAAAGGCACACATAGATATTTAGACAGAATAAAAATAACAACACACTTGAATATAATAGAAATTAGTTCTATTTCTCGTCTAGCAGAATTGAGGCTTGGACTTAGACATAAACTACTCGTATGTAGTCACTTTGATATAATGCGTCATTATATTTAACTAGAAGAGAGGCACTGGTAAATGCAGAAATGGCTTGTTCATGTTGATTTTCACCTTTGAAGTAGTCGGGAATTATACGGATCATTAAGCACGTTCATTGTTTATAAATGCAGGTCAAGTAGAGAAGTACCCACTCGAGCTGTAATTAGTACTTTTACTCAGATTTATTCAGTGAAATTATCTTGATGACCTGATGTATGAACGTGGTCAAGTAGAAGGTTAGGGTAGGTGGTGGCTATCTGTGTTTCTGCCAACCCCAATGGGAAAAGGAGAGAGTTTATGTATGTGACTTTGATATGAGTTTAGTTTTGAAACGATATCGTTTTTTTTTCATCTATTTTTCTTTGACTGGACTGAGTCAAAGAAATATAGCTGAAAAAAACGATATCGTTTCAATATTAATAATAGCGTTAAAAACGATATAAATACAATGTAAAGTTAAACTTAACGATATATTTTAAATAATTTATTTAATCAGATTTTTCTCAAATTCTTTACAATAACATTTTATCCAACACCGTCAATACTACAGAGTCAAATCTAGCACAGCGATAACATGTCACTCGAGGTGTATCATTATGGGATATTTTCAGGTATAACTTATACCTGGAAATATGGGCCTGGCCTCATACGGCGTCTAAAGGCGGCCTATAAGGCCTGTGTCTATAGCAGGTAACGAACGGCTACCTGTTTCTATATATATTCTTGTGTCTTGTGTATATATTTAGTATTATCGAGATGGCTTATTATATGACAATGGCAGCTATCTAAGCCTGTCAGTGCTGCCAAATAATCTGGCATTGATTCGATATTAATGAATTAATAGCTGACAAAGCAGGTTTCTTGATATGCCAATCTAGCAGCTTTGAAAACTGAGAATAACGTGAATATGAATAGAACGGGGTAAATTATGAAACTTGTTACAAGGTATTGTAAAGTTGCATTTGTTAGCATGTTAAGATGTATTCTTGGAAGTTTATGTAGGAAAACTGTCGACTTAAAAGTCTGGCTAATTATTCTGTCCTAATTACGCGATACCATAACTAGAATCGTTTGAACTGTATCTAATACGGATTCCTTTTGTCTTATCACTTGTAAACAAACTAATGTTAGTTAAAACGTTGCCTCCAGGTTAATTTAATGTGAGAGTGTTTAGAACTGTTAAAAATAAATTACGCTTTTGTGAGATACGGAAACAACGGACTGTCCGAATTAGCACCAGTTTGAAACTCCAAATAATTTTCAGTTCCGAGGTATAAAACAGGTTACAGGCATTTATTTTAGTAGTTTTTGTAACTTGGAGAGTGTTATGATGACTTAGAAAACTTGTATATTATTATATTAGAGGTTTATTTTTTGTACTAGTTCTAAGTTTTGTTAATGGTGATTAAACGAGATAAAATGACAACAAAAAAACAAATACTACTGTTAACAATTTTTTATAGCATTTCAGATTACTGTAATTGTATTTATTATCTTGGTATGTATTTTAAAACTCAATATCCTATTTTATAAAACTGTTATTCATTAAAACTGTTACACATTAATTGCAGAGGTACATGAAGTACATTATATGGCAATTGTTCAATAGTTTTGTCTTAGATCGAGATTCTCTATCGTATATTTGTCACTATTATAATGTTCAGCTCACCTTTCTGTGTTTTATTTTATGATGGGTTTACAATTCACACTCACAGGCTGAATATAGACTGAGCTACAATAACCTTAGATGCAAACTTTGGAACGTAATCTAATTACAAAAGTTAGTCTAAATAATGACTCGTTATTATGATTGCCATAAATGATATTACAAAATAAACCCGTAATGAGGTTTATTATTTATGTACTGTATACAAATAAATTTTCGACCATCAAGCCTGTTATTTACGGTCGAGAGGCATGGACTCCGCAGAGCTTCGTTGGGCCTATTGTAAATCAGGTTGGCATTATATTGCGAAAGAGACTGCTAGAGCACCTAGCTGGCGTGCCGATACTGGTACAGTGAGTAAAAAATGTGCGAGTATATATACTTATACCGTTCTCCCTTCTGATCACACGCACAAGTAGGACTTCACCTAAGGAGTAAGATGCAGAAGACTGGGGTTTCTCTCCAGATGGTGGTGACGCTTGACGACTTGTCTACAGAACAAAAAGGTAAGGTTGCCAGTTGCCAACCTAGTGCAAAGTCATTAAATTAGAGCTCATGTTCATATTAATGTCATTTGTAGATCTTTGACAGTCGTTAGGTAGTCAGTGGTCCAAAAAGTCTGACAACCAGTCTTACCAAGGGGTATCGTATTACCCAGTGCTAACTGGGTTGTGGAGGTCAGATAGGCAGTCGCTCCATGTAAAATACTGGTATTCAGCTGCATCCGGTTAGACTGAAAGCCGACCCCAACATAGTTGGGAAAAGGCTAGGCAGATGATGATGATGATGATGATCATATTAATGACATTAGAATTGATAAAATCTGGGTGTTATGCGGAAGAGCAGAAAATTGACATTGTATGACTTTAGTGCCAATAATATCATAACTATAGGAATAGAACCGAGCCGAGCATACGCCGTAGGTTTTGCTAATATAAAATATTCTTTGTAAGAGAGGAACAATTCAACTACTATTAATTAATTTTGGGGCTCACGCTATGACCTAATAAATGCCAGTACTTTGGTAGGATCCCCGAAATAGCAGCGACTTGACTCAACGACTAGAACTTGCAAACATTCAAATAAGCTGGTTTATGTCATAATGACCTTACCTAATGTCCACTTACCTACATGTAACAAAACAAAACTATTGTGAACATCTCGATAATCAGTAGAGTAAACACTATCTGTTGATGTTTCTACTTAAAAGTAGGTCAGCACACACATGTAGCCAGCGACCCGCGCTGTTCACGTATGTACTTTATTATTCCAACATTGCCACAAACCGGTAGCGGACGCTGGCTTAATTAACAAAGGAACCTAGTTTACTTGTGAAACTTGATGCAGACCTACACAGTTCTAAATTGAATAAAAAGACTAGATGAGTGAATTTTATAAAAAACGCTTTTAGGCCTTGAAATCTTATACAAATTCGATTACCAGACAACGGAAATGCTATTTAAGATTTTAATCTATCATGGTCACTAACATTATCATTAACACATCACACACACACACACACACACACACACACAGCATTCACATCACATCATTTTCATTATCAGTGAACATGGTAAATATCCCGTTTCTAGTGTTAATGATAACGGAAATACTGTCGGATTCCCCAAAAAATGTGTCAGCTTTTTTGGTAGCTATTATTCTCGTGGATGTCATCCATCTGAGAGGTAAATGCAGTGGTCAAACTCCTATAAAACTAAAAGCTCACAAATTTCTTTGTTACCACAATATTCCTCGGCGACCAAAGACCAGCCGACTCACACAATATGGTGTACTGCCAAAGAGGAAACTTATCACTAGGGTTCCATAAAAGAAACGAATGATGAAACGCATTTTATCAAACTTACAAGAAGAGAATAAAGTTTTATTGGGTGACAAAATCTGCAAAGATATCCGTTCTGTGGCTAACGGACAGGCGTGTTACACTCTTACTGATTAACCTACACGGTGTCGTTCTGCAAAGTTTGGCCAAGGCCCTGGAGCATTTGCGTAGTTCCACAAGCTCTCAAGGCCCAAGAAAACGCTGTCAGCTATTTTCCTCTTTCGTCTCACTTTTATTTTCAGGCATCGAAGACCTAATGCACAAAATAATCTTATAAGTAAAATAATAAACGAATACATATTAACTACGTTTGGTCGGCGACGTATCATGGGCTTATGGTGACTTTACGGTCTCGCCGAGACACTTGAGGAGAGTTGCTGTTTGTTCTGAGTCGGCTTACTGCAAGACGTCTCGGGAGAGACATAGAAAGAGCTGAGTGTACCTCTACAGTATTTTTGTTCCCTTTTACAATTGCAGGTTAAAAAGGAAAAATATTTTCTACTGCAAATACACTTGGCGATTCTCACACGATACCACCAGCGCGGACGGGCGGTGAACCGGATCTCACGTCACATTGGCTCGTATGAATTTCGTTCATGCCTTACAACATCAATTAACACTTGATGTTATGCCAAAGAGTTTACTCAGAGAGGCGATTCTAGCAGCATCAGTTCACCTCGAGCAAATACATGCATTACCACCGGAATGCAATGAGTAAATTGGTATAATTACGAAGTTTTAACTTGATTTCAAGTCTCAGCATCACATTTCCCTAATAAACTGGATTCGGTTTCCTGACTTATCGGTTGCAACTTAATACTTAATAGCTTTTTTTCAAAATCAATGGGTTCGATTCCTGGCTAGGAATATTGATTGTTCAAAAATCTATTGATGCAGTTTTAGTTTTCATCAAAGTCGGGCTCAAGACTTCTTTGAGCATTTATCGCTATTCCTCATAGTTTCGGATTTGGCCATCCACGACCACTTGAAAAATTCAACTTGTATATAGAAGCCGGTGCAATGAAACCATAGCGCCATTCAATTCGACGCCAACGCCATCTAGGAGCGTTTTCGTCAACTCTGCAACGTATGCACTTTTATACAGTTTACTAAATACAATTTGATCTGGCCACTTTACTATTTCTTACTTAATACTTACAAGTAGTATACAGGCGTGGAAATGGATGTAGATGTTTCAGTCAGAAAGCTTATTACATTGGCCTGAGCCGTGGGTTTTAATTGAAGATTTTAAAAAAAGCCAACCTAAACTTTCTATCGCCGCAGACCGTTTTCATACAAAAAAGTTTTCATACAAAAAAGGTTCATATATAAGGTCTAACTATTCATACACGAAATATTTTCAAGGAATCATCTAACGGCGATAACAAAGCCATTTCAATGGATTTTTTTTTATCTGAGTATGTTTTTTTACAAAAAATAAATAATTTAAA
Source organism: Noctua janthina (assembly GCA_963576755.1). Classification (NCBI taxonomy): domain Eukaryota; kingdom Metazoa; phylum Arthropoda; class Insecta; order Lepidoptera; family Noctuidae; genus Noctua; species Noctua janthina. The sequence continues at coordinate 10,815,183 of OY755050.1, read as the reverse complement.
ATTACTTGACCCACAAAATAAATACTGGCTCCTTATTTTTCAGCATCCATTACGATAGTTTATTCCGTCGCATTTACCTACTGTCATTGTTAGAATATGGGAGTAAAGGTTTTATGCAAAAAGTTTAAAAAAATTTTAGATTTTTAATAATTTCGTAAAAAAAAACACTCCAATATTTTTTTTTCGTTGTTATAACGACTTTACGACTTATAGAAGTTACTCTTAAAATATTTCGTGTATGAAAAGATAGACCTTATATAAGCCTTCTTTTATTTTGTGATACTTACTACGCCCAGACTTGGCTCAAAGGAGCAAGTGCATTATTGCAAACCCAATAGAGGCTCAATATGAAATGAAGAACAAAATAACACTTAAGATATTTTTTTAAATATTGTTTTACTAAGCAATATTTTTTGTTAAGTCCTTCGTAGGCTATCGTAGCGTAATGTAGCTTCTCGTAGCAGCACTCGGTCACCTTCGTAGGCGCTCGTAGCACTTGGCTACGTCAAAACGGCAAAAAGTCTCTCCTGGCATTCCTTTACCCTTTCATTGCTCACAAAATAACCTCTTCAAATGAACACCGATATTCAGTTTTTATTCCCCAGTCAGGGAACTTGTTGGTGAAGGCTTTACTTTCAACCCTATAATTAACCGTTAGTCATGCAACGCAACCGTTTCCAACATGTTCCTGTTTACACTCAATTTATAATTGATGTACTTGTTGCATCGCAGTGTGTAGTAAATGTAGGGTATCTGGGGTTACATCAATTATTCAGGAGTAAGTTCTTTTGTACATGTCGACACATTCCTACGGTTCAAGTTTTAATGGAGTTTTCTTTTACAGTTTACATGGTGATGTGTTGATGTTTTTTTTTTCAATTTGTGTGCGTGTGTGGCAATGCTTTAGCTGCATCCGGTTATACTGCAAGCCGACCCCAAGATAATTGAGAAAAGGATAGGCAAATGATGAGTGGCAATACTTGACAAGACCAACGTCCAGTGGTGGAGGTCTCCCATCTACAGGTGGATGATTTTGAGTAAAGTGCGCCTCATTTCCTTTTTAACAGTGTCCTCATGAAATATGTCATACCTTTTCTGTATTCCACCAACCGATAGGTAGTGAGGGAGGTAAGTTAGGTTGAATTAATAACAACACTTGCATTGTATACATATATATATTGAAATATCACATGAATCCATTTATAACTAATAACATTTCCAGAACTAATTTAAGTACACATAAAATAGATACACTGACATATTTGGTGATATAATCTGTGATAATATAACTACTATTGTTGAATAAATAGTGAATAACACGACGCTACTACAGATAGTCAGGTGTTAGAATATTTTAGCAGAGCTCAAGTTACATATTTTTATTAAATTACATATTATATTTTCGTAAAGATTGATACATTTTAGGAGAACAACATTCAGTACATTACTATAGCTACCTAATTCGTTACTCAGTACATTATAACTGTCTGAAGAGGAAAGCTGATTGTTCTGTGTAAATTAGATTCTTGCAAACATACATTAATCTGCGAGCCAATGTAATTTAAAAGAATGATCTTTTAAAACACAATGACTATCATACTGCATATGATGTTATCCTGGCAACACTTGGTGCATGGCACGGTGAGATATTCAGTCAATTACAATTGACAGAACAATACATAGGTACGTAAAACATTCGAAAAATAACTCGATACACCCAGGTTTTACCTGCTCGATATAATTTTATAATAAATACACATATCTGACTTGCTACAAGAGTAAAGAGATTAATATGATAACGTCAATTAATTTAACATTCATTTATATCATAAGTATAATGTTTTATATATTTCAACTATTCTAACAAATATAGGTTCATATACTGGAAAAAAAAATATAAATTCTCTCAAATCGTAACAAAAAGTAATTAACACATATTATATACTGTAATACAAAAGTAGAATTTTAGAAAGTACAATAATCCGGGGCAATTCAATTTCCTATCTAATTGTTCTTTCGTTCTCCTATAGAGGTTTGAGCTGTTGTTACATGCTGGGCATCGGGATGTCTAGTTGGTACAAACGTTATCTACTCGTGAGCGGTTTCCTGATTGAGCGCAACCCCACAGTGTGACCCTGGCGCGTGGCGGGCAAGTGGTCTGCTCCTGTTCTCGACTCACGATATTGAGTCATTGCCAGGTTTTCCAAAAATTTAATATTTTAACAATACGAAAATACGAATCTTTATGATTTCTACTATAGATTACACAGTGATATCTAGATTCATTATTATATTTTATAATATCTTATGATGAATAACTGTTATATTGAGATCAGTATGTCGTCTCCTACGGTGAGGTTTCTGTGTTGTATGTTTTGTTTTTCATATTATACATAACTCATTTAGCAATATTTAATTAATTGGTACTTATTACATATATGGTTATAATAAACATCTAGGAAATAGTACATTTAGGTAAATTGTAGAAGATATGTAGGTATGCAACTTGCTCAGGTATATAACGCAAAGAAATGCTTGTGGTTAATTTTATTCAATGTTTTGATTCTTCATATGTATAGATATATTAGTAAATAATGATATTAATATTAATACTATAAGGTATAATAATTGAAAACTCGTTAAAAAGTGTTAGGAATTTGAATAATATAGATATATATTTTAAAATAAATCGACCTTATTTACAATGCAAAGGGTTTTCTAATAATCACTATTATGTAATATACATTTATTCCTGTATCGTCAATAGTTAGGCGTGTGTCATCGATCATAACTTCATACGAATATGTCAGGTCTGTATGAAGGTTAGGTTGTAATCTTTGCAATGATTTCAGAAAACATTGTCCATGTAAATAAATTAAATATATTTTTACATGTCTCACATAAAATCTCTCCGACTTCCAATAATTTTAGGCATCAATTTACATATAAATTACCATTCACAAGTTAGCTTTTAAATGTGCCTTCCTAAAAAACTTCAATAATTTTGAAAACCTTGTATAATCAAGAAAAGCTTAATACTTATAGTTAGGCCGAATCAATTTAAACGTGGGTAAAATAGGGGCCATTAAAAAGTCACAATACGTCAGTTCTTTTGGCGTATTCTTGCCTCTCTGGACGAACAGTCACAAAGAAAAAGAAGAGATTCAAAGATACAGCATCCGAATGTACGAGTACCTTTAAAAATTATTTTTAGGAAAGCATTACCATTTATTTCGATATTTTAAATCTTTATTTTTTTTTATTAAGTATACAAATACATATTTATATTGATATATAGAATATAAAATAGAAAGCCATAAATAAATTCGTCAGGTTTATAGTATTAGGTACAATATAATATGTATATTTAGGTGTTGCACTTAGAAATACTCTATATCTTTGTGGTAGGTATATAATTAAAATGAGAAACATATCAAGGTGCAATTCTATTGTTTTTTTTTCTGTTTTTTTCGCTTATCATAGGTACTGCAACACTGTACTGTAGGTACCTTCATACATAGTTTAGGTACAATTGAAAAAGTAAACTATTAAACCCGAATGGTAAATTTTAAATGTATTAATGTCGTATTACCCAGTACTAAGTGGGTTTTGAAGGTCAGATAGGCAGTCGCTCCATGTAAAATACTGGTATTCAGCTGCATCCGGTTAGACTGGAAGCCGACCCCAATATAGTTGGGAAAAGGCTAGGCAGATGATGGTACATTTATATTGTGGCAAATTTTCCTCCTACACGATGATAGATAGCTAATATTTTCAACCACTTTATAAATGCACTAACAAGATAGCATATTAATAAAATACTAAACTCTACTGCGTGAGTTATGATCCTGCTGAGTACGTTACCGTAGCGTGGTTTGAGAGTGGAGAACAGATAGATAGACACAAGATGTTGCAGAGTATGGGTATCGATCGCCAGGTGTGGGTGAGGGAGCGCGAGAGCTGCGCGGGCGTCACTTAGTCCTTGGGCTGGGGCTTCACTATCTCACACTTGCCGGGGGTGGACGGGGTCGGGTCCTCGGAGAACAGAGGGTTCTTCACTTCCATCTCTCCCGTCTGTGGATACGTAGCCCGATATTCAGTACAAGGATGAAGTAAGTTGTTCATGATATTTCATTCATACAAAATGTTCGTGCATGAAAAATAAAGTTTCCTAGAAAGAAAAAGTATTAAAGTGCATTAATTAAACGAACTATTCTTTTATAAAAGGCTTTGCACTACTCAGCCTAAGACGATCCTTTGAAAGAAGTATCGCGATGACTGGATCCGGGTTGTCTATTTCCTATATTATTAGAAAACTCCAGTTATTAATAGTGTAATCGATGTTGCATTGTCATTAGGTTTTTAGTATTTTGCCTGTGTCTTAGTTTCAGAGATCCAACATACTAGAATTTGGATTTGATAAGCACTGTTTGATTGAAGCTGTTTATAACGGAAACAATCATCTTAATATGCTTTGTTGTCCTTGTAACATTAATGGTACAGCGCGTTAGCTACACGGAAATCGTATGTTAAGTAGAAGATCACATTTCCTGAATAATTCAGTAGTAATATGAATTTATATAGATAAAACAAATGCCCACCGTTGGAGTACGATCCGGAACAATTTCCGGATGTTTTCCATTTTTTATGTTCCAGAATTCCTATAGCCTAGCCTTTTAAATCCCTACAGCCTTTTAATATACCAATAGCTTTTTAATATAGCCTTATAAGTTCCTTTAGCCTCCTAAGTTCCTGTGACCATTTGTTCTACTATCTGACAATTTTCGATAACCTTAAACCTTTTGATTAAGCCATTTAAACTATAGCTCTTTAAGTGCGTATAGTTTTGTATGTTCCCATATTTCTGTTCCTACATTCCATTAAAGTTCGTATGGCAAATATAAATTCCTAAATTATGTTTGAGATGTAAAATATTTAAGGTTACGTACCGTGGCGAACCCAGGGCATTCATACACGGTGTAATCTCCTTCCTCATTTTCCTCCTCAGATTCAGGGTCAGACATGGAGCCGTTACGGTGCTCACAACCATTCCTGAAAAGTGTTTACGAACTTTTTTTGATCATGCTAACAATAGATAAGCAGTAAAGGAGTTTACCAGACAGTGTTATAATAATACTATATCTCTCCAGGGAATGCCGGTCACGAAGGCCAGTCTCAACAGAAACTACCCAAGTACGCAGGTGAAGCACACGAGTATATGCATAACACACAAATATGTGTGCAAAGACTCGTTCACTCCCTTTCTTGCCACTCTCAAGGGGCAGTAATGCTACCAGATTGACAAGAGATCAGGTACCAGATCAACAGCTTTTCGTGCTTTTCCAACCATAGAGGTCTTGAACCACCAAAAAATAACCTCTGAGTTGACTTCTGAGATTTCCTTAAGGAAAAACTCAATAATTCAGCCAACCCGTGTTCGCAGTAGGGCTAATGAGACTAACACTGTATATTGGACAAAAATTAAGCGTATCGGGTGAGGTGCAACTATTCATTACTTACTTTACTTGATCTGCATTTATATTACCGCCTCCGAGTGACCGCGCGGTCGAGCGCTGTCGTGTGAGAATCGTCTTACGATCGAAAGAGCAGCTATTTTATTTAAACTAGGTATGTTATTTAATTGGTGTACTAATAAGCATTTTCTATTATTATTAATCTATGTTCTAGTAACAGCGGAAGCCTTAAAGCCTTCAAAAGTAAATGTGAGTAGTGCAGTATTCACTATCAATTTAAACGTAAAGTTGGAGGTTGGAACATTATTCCTCATCATTATAAAATTGTTTGTTCTATTGAAACTGCGAATGGAAAACATTTATTCTAGAGCAAACTAAAAAAAAAAGAGAACCTTTTTCATTATGTTCTGAATACCCGGCGCTTATTTGTCATAATTTCTGTAATTTATTGAAATAAAAGGTAAACAAGAACGGACATTCTCTGCAATTTTACAATTGTTTTTATCAAAGCTGGAAGGAAAACGGTTGAAATTTTTTTAAAAATTAATTACCTTTCCATGGCTATAATTTGTTGTTTTTGATGCTGGTAGTGGTACATGTGGGCCGAATGTGCCAGTTTCCTGTCGCCTGAAGTGTCTATGTTAGGTCCAGTGACTCCGTAGGCAGGGTAGTCCACGTCGGCTGCGGCTTTAGCTTTTTTACTGAGCCTGTGGGGTGATTGCGAGTGATGAATGTCACTAGAATGTGAGAAGTGCAATGTGTGGTGGATGGGACAGTAACTCACGTATACCATCCGAAAGCGAATCCAATGATGGCCATGGCGAGTGCCGTGCCCACTGCAGCGATGAGCGCTATACCGTAGATCGAGTCTGCAGGGTCGGCCGTAGACTCCAGCACATGGATGTGGCGAGGCTTATCGGTGCCCGCGGCGTTCTCTTGAGTGCTAAACATTAGTAACCAGATTAAAAAACGTTCTCGTCTTCAAACACGTAAGCTACGACTGGCACCGTTTAGCTGTGAAAGGTGCATAATGCATTACTGCTAAATCTACGCTAACACAAAATCTATTTTTTTTTTTTTTTTGTAAAAAAAAATTGTTTTATATGGTTAATATGCTCGGTGACTGAACTAAGCTTAGATGGAATCACATGCTGGTAGTTCTCGCTTGAGATAGCAAATAATATGAATAGGCAATGTCATGCTCGTTATAATATGACGAATTTGGGCCATTAATTAATTAATTTAATTTTGAGTTATCTAAAACGGTCAAATGTATGGATAACGTGTAATTTGGGTTCAAGTTTTTTTTTGTATCTATATACCTACAGTTATTTTTTGGGAGTAAATAAGTAGTTTAAAATAAAAGACTCTTTAACAGCTTTTTAGCTGCTGTTAAAATATTGTTTACATTAATTCAAGTTGTTGCAAAGATGTCCAAGAATCGTGTCGTAATAATTAATTTATATTTATTTGTGTAATTTTAGTACGTGGTAATCTATCCAATGTAAGACCTTTTTTTGTTGGTTGTCATAGATTTGAAACGGTATCCATACATTATAGAATTACTATAATCATTTCATTTTGAGAACCGCAAAAAACAACAGCTGCTTTTTATTCCAGACATGTGATGTGACAGTCTTGATGGTAATGATAGTTAATAAGAACCGAAATTGATTTACCGAATTTGCCAATTGGATTACAAGAGAAATAAATATCACTATTAAAAATTAATGACGCAAAAGTCACAAGTCCTTTTAACGGCCGTTTGTTTTAAATGTAAAATGTAAAGCTGTATTTCGATGCAGTTGGTTTATAGTCTTTATTTCAGCTTCAGCAAAATTCCAGCCAAGCAAAAAGATTCGATTTCCAGTCTTTCAATCAGCTCGCTTTGTCCCAAGCCACAACGTCGGCTGCCATGCCGTGCATCAGCAATCAAAGCTGTGTGAGGCCGGGTATGTTGTTGTACTAGCAAAACAGGATTTAGACAACTAGGCTCACAGACATTAATAGGACTGTGCTTTAGCGTCTGCCTAAAACGTCTAAAAAATTTTGATTCGCTCACTCATACAAATGATTCTTCACTAATTCAGACATTTGGGACAATATGATCGATATTAATATGTGTGTGTGTTTAAAGTGCAGTAAATGTCGTCTGCACATGTGGACTCATTGCTTAAATTCGTGACTTTTGAGAACACGCTCACAAGTGAAGGCTGCTTTCAACAAAACTGTTCATTGGGACGAATTTCATTTCCATGCGCAACTAAGGAGTACTGGTAGGAGTGGAGGCTAAGGTTCTCTAAGTGTTAATATATTAGTCTTCACCTCGTCTCCGCCGCATCAGTAGGGTTTACTCTCAACCAGCGCAGGTTGGTTGGCAGTAAGGAGACAGGTATACGGTAGTCCTTATTTGCCCTAAAAAAACGTTATATTGTCGATTTTGTAAAATTTATCGTTACTATTAACCTCATTACTTTCTAATTTGGACTCTAAACATCGTGGCCGTCCTACGATCTGATACCATTACAATGAAATACATGGATGGCTTCTAACAATTATTTAAACTATGATGAAATATTATAAATATATTAATAACTCTCGTAGTGTTCAGTACATTTAAGTAGGAACTAAATATCACGGGTTACCGCACATGTAATTCTATGCTATTTACATAATATAATTATATATTTCCACATATCATTATGCATATGAATACATACACAGATAACGAAGCTCGGTTTAAAGTCAAAACTACTCAATCCACAAAAACAGTAAGACATATCTAGTAGGTAATTAACAGTTCAGCTTTAATTTTGTCAGAAACAGTATAACTATCCTCTTTAGAAAGCTTCTGAGACTTAAAGAACTGAGTTATTATTTGTAACAAAATGTTACTGAAGAATTCTTCAGTATTCAATGATGTTTTCCTAAAATTTATTCGAAGCAAAAGATCACCTAGTGAGTAGGGCCACCTTTCAATAATTTCTGTTCAACTTTTCACAATAGCTGTGGCATGTCTAGGTACAAAGGTATTCTAGGTTTGAGGATTGAGAGGCAGACTTGTGACCGTAAAGGGCACAGGGTTCTATGCCCTGCGTGGAGACGGGTCATAACCTCTGTTGTCTCGGGAATTCGTAGGTTTCATACTCACATATTGTAGTTTTAATCTTTTATTTATTAAATGAGATCAACCTCTAATTATCTCGCTGTAATGGAAAAGCATTTTCTTGTACAGAGATGCGTCTAGTATTCAACGTTTTCATGTACTGTATTGTATCAATAATCAAAAAGAAATCTTAGGATAAACATAACAAGCATTTATGTTTATAAATGCTAGTCTCGCAATCGGAGGGCCTAGAAAAAGCACCTTATTATCAGCGATTAGCGATGTCGGTGATGGAAAAGTCAAAAATGATTGAAAGTGACGTCATCGTCATCATGTCAGCTCGAAATCACCCACCTCGCCTAACGAAACTCTTTGAAAGAGATTGTCACTCGCGAAAGCCTTCTATCTGGTACATCTTATGCATACAATACACATACGGGTACATAATCGATTTTATGATTCATCAGTCGAAGGTCAGCCTAGAACGAAGTCCGCTCTGACTGGTGTTGCTTCCTGTTGCTTAAGTGTTTTGCCTCCCGCTGCCTAAGTCAAAGTGCTATAACGTGTCATGCCGACTAAATCCACCTATGTAGGTACTTTTAAAGTGAAAAATACCCTCAAGAAAGCACAGTCGCTAGTTTAAATTGCCTGCGATTAGTCTAATTTATTGTAATACTCGCCTGCTAGAATCCTCGACGAATAATTGCATTTAATATGTGACTAAGCCACTTTTATTTGATTTCCATAGAAGAGAAAAGTCATAACTACATTGCATAACAATTAGTCGTTGCTGCAAAAGGCCATTTTCCATCGGCTACACTCTCCAAATGAATACTTTACATTGATGCACAAACGATTACACGTATTCAGTAGTGTTTCCTTCCACTCTGTAATTTAAAGCGACAAAGCCTTTAATTTCAGCATAGTGTGTATTTCATGTTACTTTTATTTCTTCGAAGTTAGAAAAAGGCTTGCTTTGTAATTATGTTTTAAACCCTTAGGCGTTTTCGTGCACGAGAATCGAAACATCTGGCAAGTAAAGCGGTGTTCAGTGTCAATAATTGGCATGCACTTTATTCAAACCTTGCCGTGGTTGTTAAACTAATACCAAAAATAAATACTTTATCTGGCCAATGAAAATCCTTGTTTTATTTTTGGAATTCGTTTTTCGGATGCCTGGATGTAATACTTTTACAATACAAAATAATAATGTTTTGGAAGATGGTTGTTGATCTTCGAGATTTGGCTTGTGGTTACTTTTTGGCTTTAATACTTATTAAAGCCACAATATCTTATATCCTTGTGTGCCATTCCGGGGAACCGGCGGGAACGAAAAGGCATTGTGTCTATTGTGCCACAGAAATAGAACCGTATCTAGTGTTTTATAAAGTGTTCAAAAACCGAAAGTTAAGACATTGTGCAATAATAAAAAGCATGAGCATCTGCTCTACTCTAATCATGTATGAGGTACATGTAGCAGGTGTCCGAATCATTAAAATGGAGAGTCCACGACAAGTGACAGCCTATGGGTATAGACCTACGCCAAGACACCCGGAGCAGAATGTTCTACCCTAAAAGCCGTCAAAGAAAGTACTGAAATTATGAATGATTGATTTATGGAAAAAAAATGCTAATTGAAAAACTTACAGTCCAGTCCGGAGGCGGTCCAAGTTATCGGCGACCAAGTTCTTTGTCCTGCCCAGGTTAGGATTCTGCCGGGTCTGGCGAGGTCGTTGGAAGCCCATGACGTTTACCGCTTTATGGTGGGTTTTCGATTCCCCGCCTTCATGTGGCCCGTCGGATTCTGTAACAATGGCATCGTGGTCAAACATACTCGATGTGTTAATGAAGTTTTCAAAACTGAACTTTATATAAAAACCAATACAACGATTTAATAAACGTATGTAGTTAACTATTAATAAAAACGGATGCTGTTTTGTCTTTGATCGGCTTACGTTGCATTGCGTGACATTGATGTGCGTAAACAACGTCATAATCATCATCATCATTTCAGCCGAAAGACGTCCACTGCTGGACATAGGCCTCCCTCAAGTGTCGCCACATTGACCGGTCCCGTGCGTCTTGCGTAAACAACGTGTAAAATCAATTCAAAATACAGTTTAAAAACTATCGGAAGATGCAAATTGATAGCAAATAAGTTTTATACTTCATTGAATAAAGTTCAACATACTTTGTGTCACAATTTTGTGTTCGGGTTCGTAATACTCCTTATCTAGCGGCGTCAGTGCAAACGTTTTTTTCTTTTCTTTATTGTTAGTTGCTGCCAATGGTATAGGAGTAGACGTCTTGCGCTGCCGAATCGCCATCTCCGGTGCTGATACGGACTCCGGTGGAGTGATCTCCCTTGGTGGCGACAGGGCTCGTACATATTCTGGCATAGGTGTCACGGTTTCAGGTCCATAAGCTAGTTCCCCCGCCCTTGCTGGCCCAAATGGTCGAGGCATGTAAGGTTCCCGAGACATCCAGCGAGAAAATTCATCTTCGAATGGAGTTATGTCCTCATCGTCTTCCATTTGGTTAATACGATCGATTTCCTGCACCGAAATAAATTAAACGTAAAATGACGTATCAACTTTCGTAAATTAGATAACAATATCAATCGAGTGAGATGTGTTTTAAGAGAAATGCTAAATTCAGGTATTCCTAACTGACATGTGTCTACGTACTATCTATTACTATAAGAATGACGTAACATCATAATAAACAATTTAAAAGCTAACAAACAGTATCATAATATCGTATGGATTTGAAATAATTGATAATACCTCGAAAACGAGGGGGTACGCATAGTGCGGTCCTAATCCAATGTTTCCATTGTTGTGTATCTATTTGTTATCATTGTTGTGTTGTTTGTTTGTTAGTATTATACTATTTAAAAACATGTATAGCTGACTATAATGTAATTTATCTGAAATAAAAATGATTGAATTGAAAAGCTATAAATGGTATGTCATCGAAAGTTTTCAGAGACATTAATCATTATAATGCTAAAAATCAAGTATCTTGACTTGGCTCACGAGGTTGTCGGCATGTGGGATGTGGACTCAGCGATCATTGTGCCGATAGTCGTATCAGCCCAAGGCTTAATTGCCAAGAGCCTCGACCAATACCTGAGGAGGCTCTCGTTAGGCAGCTGGATCAAGGTTTTGATTCAGAAAGCGGTACTCCTGGACACGGCTTGTATTGTTAGGAGGTTCCTCTCTCTGGAGCCCTGACCCTAGCTTGGACCCTGTTCCCGATACCGGTGGGCTACAATTTTTTATATTTTCAAATGCTTTTTATATTGTTTTTAGTTTAAGAATTATTTAAAAATGTATAAGATTTGTATAAATATTTAATGCTATATATTTAATATATATAAGTATATAACTATATACTTAAGTTTTCCATAACAAATGATAGCCATCGTTAGTAGGTGGCTGAGGGCCGAAGCTTCGAGGTTGTATGCAATAATAAAGACGATAATTATAGTGCTGGCAAAGAGGATTTTAAAAAGTGTCAAACGGCTTGATATGTATTGTAGCCCTGTATTTAAGCGACATTGACGTCTCTTAGATGTGTCGCTGATATGGATAGTAGAGCAGGTAACCGCTACAGGCTAGAGGTTCAATTTTATTAGACAGGCAAATAGCCTACTTTGAACATCAATGTGTCTTTATTATACAGGGTGTAAACAGACCCTTCACAAAACGTCAAACAAGCATTCTGTACATCAAACTAAGTAACTTTACCCAAAAATTATTTCTGGCGATCGACTTTTTTTTTGTGGTGAAAAATCACGTTTTACGGTAGGACTCGATGAAAAGCACTCAAAGCATTGTGCTGGATTGAATAGTACGGGGTTCGTGGAGGTGTATAAAGTAAAAATCAAACATTAAAAACACGTAATTAAAAAAAAAACTTGCGAAAAAATTGGAACTTTGACCCCCAATACCTCCGTAACTAGAAGGTTCCCAGGTATGGTCTAGAACAATAAAATGATCGCAAAGACGGGGAGAACAAGTGCCTTTCGGATATGTTAAGGGTTTATTTACACCCTTTATTGGCATGGTTTGTTAGCCAGTAAATAGTAATAAAAATTTTGAAAATTTCTTCATTTTTCCTTTGCAAGTGGCCTCTACACACAAAAGTCGCAGTGAGTACGTTACAAGATGAGCGGTCGTATACGACCGTGTAGTGATTAGTTCTTCCGGCGCTTGACTCCTAGTCCGATTGGAATCGTCCACAGAGATTTCAAATTTTATTAGTGAACAATTCTGTTCGGAGCGATCGGAGGCTGTAATCGACAACAACTGTATGGATTATCTGTTTACTTAGCGTTAATTAACGATAGCTAGTTACGCACAGAGACAACACTACTGTTCATTAACGTTAAGTAAACAATATCTACACAAGCAGCTGTATACTGTATAGCTCTCTAATTAAGGGTGGCTGTGATATTGTATGAAAGCGAAAATTTAAATGTAATTTTCGAAAATCTGCATTCTTAAAATCAATTCCAACTAGACGAAACTTAAAAGTGTTGCCTTGAGTCAGTCCAGTTTAGTACTTTTAATTAATGACAAAGAAGTTGGAATTGTTATAAAATAAATTAGTAACTAGTTCGTGACTGTAATTGGGGCTGCAGACATTGACTAAGTAATAATGCATAAGTACGTGGGGTGCATTACGTAAAACGATATCATTACAATAATGGTACTAGATCAGCCTGTAATAGCAATGAAAAACCGGCCAAGTGCGTGTCGGGCCTCGCACAATGTAAGGTTCCGTAGTCTTACAACGTTAATTTAATCCACTTCCTACGGTCCGGTTTGCCTCCGAACGATGATTTTTATTGTAATAATAAAAAACAAACTTACATTTGCAGTTGAAAAACCTGTGCGGGAGCTCAGGTTTTATACATTATGTTTAGGAAAATATGTTGTCCAAGAACATTTTATAAGATGGTTGACTAACTTGTAAAGACTACTTAGCTGTGATAGTTTTCCTTTAACTTCGTTATATTTAAGGTCCCATTAAAATAGATGCACAAATTTTTAACAAAGTGTTCAGTACGTCTAACCAAAGATATCCGAGCCAAAAACACTGATTAAAGTTATTTTATTCTGTCCTAAAATCATTGGGTCACCAACATGTTAGTGTATTTTCGTTGGCTGATTTTTTCTTGTATACTTACTAGAAATAAAAATACTAAATACTTTTAATGCGTTTTTCTTATTTTATTTTACCGTTGTTCTCATTTTGGTGGTCTGAATGATATCAATAAGTTTGTCCATCTATTTCAAGATTTTATTTTACCAGTTGGTCGTCGTAGCTAATCTGTATATTCATGCCAAACTAAGGGCTAAGCTGCGGACAGACAGATGAGCATGACGAGACTAAGGGTTCTTTGTTGACTACGGAACTCTAAAATTAGAGACCTCTGTTAGTAGAGTTAGTTAATATTCCCTCTGCCCTAACGAAGTAAGCTAATGGATGAAGTGAAATGATTTTCTGTTTCGGGCTTCGAAGCTTTTAGCGAACTTTTTATCCGTAATTTGGCGATGTTTTGTAGCTTTGACGTAGCAGTGCCTACGAACATTTGATGGATCGCCGTATGACAAAGCTCTTTATACCTTTGGACTGGTATTTTTTGTCTACTCTAATAAATTGACTAACTCGAATTGATAAGCCTGTAGTGGTTTTATGTTAAAATAGATTTACACTGGAACTAACAATATCAAAAGAAATAAGTTTAAAAACATTCTTACCGTGATGTCAGGTATGTCAAAATAAATCCATTTTGAACCTTATAAATTATTAGATTCTACATAATTTTTCGCTTGGTTATAATCTATTATGTGATAGTTTATCACCTTTGCCATATTCAATTCATCATCGTACCCATGTCGAAAAATATAATTTTCGTAGCTCTCTCGTAGCAGTGGCTACGGAAATTAATTGAAGTCTCCGTTTTTCGTAGCACTCTTCCGTAGCGATATTTTCTTGCAAAATTATTATTCGTTTCAATTACTTTATATTAATATTTTCGATGATTCAATTCATCAATTTATTTGGCTAAAATAACATGTGAAATAGGTTAACCTTTTCATCATTTTTCTGTAATGAACCTCGTAGAGTAGTCTACGAGTTTCATACTTTCATTATTTTTTGCAGAATTATGGTTTTATTGCCTTATTTTTCAATAAGGGTCATGAAAGCTAAAAGTAAGTTAACACAATTAGTTTTTTATATTCACTATTTTTGCCACGGCGTTATTCATTTAAATAAGCAAATTTTCCATTCCCTTGGCAATTGGCTGACATTGTCGATAGTTTATATTTTTATGTAAATAAGCCAGGTGTTAGTGTTCCTTCACTCACTAACTGCATTCCGGACACTTTATATCTGGTCCGCTATTCATTGTTAAATTTACGTTTCAATATTTGCCTTGAATTTATTGGAAATAATGAATATGCATTTTTTTGAGTATTTTCTACTTTTAATATTATTTTTTCTAACTGATTGGTTTCATATCTTCACAAAAGCTCTAAACCTGACCTGGCTATGAAAACTTTATACCCGCTTTGTATTGAAAAAGATATCAAGCAAAACTTATGATTTTATTCATTGAATGACCTAGTTTGCTCTAATTTATTTTAATTTGTTAGAAGAGCGAAGTGTTACAACTTTGGGTGATAGTTGAAGAGCGCAGTGCTGTGTCGCTTGGAAAAACAAGAGATAAACTTTCTCGAATGAACACTCAACTTTAAGTATTCAAGCGATGCTCAAATAAGACTAAGAAGTAGTACAATCCCTATTCTCTTTGTATACTAACTGGCAAAATCTTTTTACAACAATTTATTGAAAGAAAATGAGCTTAATTTCTCATTTTCTCTACGGCTCATCCATAATTATGAGACTTTCACATTTTCTTTAAATCTCTTGGCGACTCAACATTTGGAAAAGGATATAATAAAAGAAACTCCAATAATATAATTAATTACCTGGCAATATCTTTTTACAATAATCTGTTGTAAGGAAATGACATAAACTTCGCATCTTCACACTGGATCATTCATAGTGCAGTTACAAAATTTTTTACATTTTCTTTAATAACAACAAAATGCTATTGTTAGACAAGACAAATGTTTATCAAGACCCGGTAAATACTAATTATATTTTCTGTAATTAATCTAGGAACTCAGATTTTATTAATATTATAGACTTCTCTAAGTAAACACAAACATACTAAACAAATCGTACTTTGCGTCTATCAAAAATAACCACCGTGTTGATAATATTTTTTGCCCGACTACGGCAAAGCTAAAAGGTAGTTTGTATTTACGTATGTTCCTCCGTAGCGCCTAAACTATGCATCCGATTTTGATGAATAAGTTGTCAATCGATTCGTTATTATGGCCAGGGTAACATAGGCCAAATTTTAACCAAGTTCAACAACAGGAGGAGTCGATTTTACCTTGGAAACCCCGATTTTAATTAGAGCGTGTTTTTTCAGTAGCCGGGTTTTTTAGTTGTAGTATTATACCACACAAATTCTTGTATATTCAGAACTTCAAACCTGGCTCCACCTACGGCTTTAAAATGTTCTACTTCTCTAAAATATCTCTTTGATTCATCTCTTACTTCACGTATATTCTCGACCGACTTAACGAATTTTCTTGGTCAAGGTTCATACCGAAATCTATGGTCGATTGATTCGCTGCGTTTAAGGTGGAAACGCCAGATTAGCCCGCACAAATTTAAATTTTCTTACGTTTTTTTTTGCAATTTACTGGTATATGTTGATTAAGATATGATTCACGACCGTAACAAATATGGTTTTACAGAGTTAAAGTCATGTAAATCATCAATCAACCCTCTAAGTTCATATAATTCCATTGATGAATGACTTTTTCATGATCTTCGTGGGTTGTATTGATAATTTTAAATATTATAATTCTATCACTACATAAGTTTTACGGTCGTCAATCATAGTTTTGTTTCACATATAGCCTGAAACTGACCTGAATTTGAATTTCGCGGGCTACCCTGGCGCCTTTAGCACCGGTGAGCCGAGAGAGCATCCTTTCAAACGTATCTGTTTACTGTTTACTGTTTACACTGACTAAATTAGACGTATCCTTCGACAGGCGACGTGAAGCGGAAATAGGTTAATAATATATTGATTTAACCTTCCACATTTGTATTCACTACCTATTAAAAGCATGAATTTTCTTTAAAAGCTAGATTCTAATCTGTTTGATGTTTCAATTACAAAAGGTTTTTCAAAGGTTGTGAAGAGTATATTGTTATCAGTGAAAAGACTCGCAATGACTTTGTATCTTTGTTTACGCCCTATATCTACCTATTCATCCTATGTATAAATTTCCATTAAAGTTTTATTGCAATGATATCAGTATAAAGTTTTAATGCTAAAATAGTCAAATCGATATCATTTACCGCCCTGACCTCCCATTTCACTCATACTCCAATGCCCCGCCCTCTAGCCTCCAGCCCTCCAATTGCAGTTAGCTTGAGTTGCCAGTCTAGAAATTCCTAGATTTCGAGGATAAACTTATTACAGAACCTTGGCAACATATATGTCACGGTTTCTCAGTCGATTAAATGGAATTGATGTGGCCCAATTAGACATTTGCCATTCGTTTTCAATTCTGTTCGTGTTATTTTTTGTCCTCGACATATAATTCAATTTAGCGATTTCCACCCTATGAGTTATGATTTTTTATTAAATGTCCATATTAATTATCTAATCGTGACAATGATGAATCTTTAAGTGCCTGTAGCGAACCGTATCACAAGTTGTTCTAGACCTGTGAAAAATGCAATGTCTCAAACCTAGTCCTAGCCCTCTGAATTTTTATGACAGAGATATATTTCGCATATATCACTATCTAAATAATTAATCTTGACTAATAATTATTTGAATAACTGTTATTAACTAAATTTTAACAAATTTTTAATTAACCTAACACTACTAATATTAATTTGACCCTTGTTAATAGTAAGTCCTAAATCGCCTAAAATCTGCACCCCATCTATAATCACCCTTAGGGTGAGTTCCGAGTTGCCAGCCGTGAAAATCCTATTGGTTCCCATTCAAGCCATACAGAACTATGTGTGGCGTGATTTAAAACTAAAATCTGAATGATTTTTAGGTTTCCGTACCTCGAAAGGAAAAAACGTAACCAAACACACATGCGAGTGATGCTATAAGAGGATCACTCGCGTATCTGTCTGTCTGTCCGTTTGTCACAGCTAATTTAATCCACCGATTGAGTAGTTGAAATTTGGTAAACATATGTAAATCGGTGACCAAAAGACGGACGTGTAACGTAGATTAATGAATTTTAAACATGTGGGGCAATTTTGTGGGGTAAACAAAAAAATTAAGAAAAAATGTTTTGGAAACTATATCATGTTACATATCAAATGAAAGTGCTCATTGTGAGCATCTCAATTTTTTTTTATAATTTTAAGATAAATCGTTTTGAAGTTATTTAAGAAATTAGACCATTCCTCCATAGTTCTTTTCTTATAGCTTACAGGAAAACATATAAGAAAGCCGTAACTACCATAATAAAAATAAATTAAAAATTAAAGGGGGCTCGCCTACTACGATGGTACGGAACCCTTCATGCGCGAGTCCGACTCGCACTTGGCCGGTTTTAAACCTAACTAAAACTCCCGAATACGTAAATATTATATTTAAATAGCTTCATTCAAGGATAATATGTAATGGTATTTATATGAGATAAAGGTCGCTAAAAAAGTGTTGAAGATCGAATTGTTTTTTGTAACCCCCAAACACTTCTGCCATTTAATCACTCTAATAATTTTAATTTTATTTTTCTGCCCTTGGTATATAATGTTAACCCTCTTTGACTATAGTCCTGCTTAACCATTACCAGATAAATCATTAGTACCAAAACATACCTATTACCTACCACGCCACGTGTTTCATGTGGGTTTTGTAAACAGTTTATAATCGGTTGATTTATAAAGGGTTATCAAAACTTCCCACCGTAACCTCCGGGCGCGGCACCGACGGCGACGGGAGCCTCGTTGCCGCGACCGGGGGTAACCCTAGCATGCCCATTGATACGGTTTCATCACTGAACACGACCATTGAACATTGAACATGGGCGCCGGAGCGTTGAGTAATTGTACCCTGAAAACAATGGGTTGTGAGTCGTGAGCTACTACATGTAGCAAACGGCGCAACGTCGCCTATCGTCATCGGTCGCGTGATGTCATTTGATAAACTGCGGTCAAAGATAATACGACTGCGTGTGTGTGTATTGACTAACACTGAGCTTCCGCGTTGTTGCTTCCTACCCTACCATACTTACAGTATTTACTCTGTTTTGTGTGCTTCGAATTAGTTACCTTGATCATTTCCTTACGTACCTTGCTCAGCCAGTCTTGTTCGGTAGGCGGAACCGCGCGGGGGCTTTCTTCATAACCATATAATGGGTTCGGCATCAGCATACGAGGCATGATGTAATCGCTGCGGAATGGTCTTGGCTGTCGACCCATTCGGTGCGGCAGCTGCGACATTGATGGCTCAGCTGATGGACCTAAAAGTCTCGATGATAAGCTCTCTGGGCACTTGTACGCAGAGGATAAAGATATACTTGACAAGTGGACGCTACAATACAGCTATTTCTATTCACATGACGGAATAAACTATTTCACTCAGCTAATTCTAAAATTTGTAAGGTCATACGCTTTATTGCAAGTTCGCTTTCAGCAGTAGAGAGAATAACCTCGCCTTATAGACCTATGTGTTCATTGTGTAATGTGACGACGGAAAATAAATCGCAAAGTTAAATAATTTGGAAACATGGTATGCTAGTAAGTTGTCTGTCGTCACAACACAATAAAACTAGGTACAAACATGGACGTAACCAGGAATAATAAAATTGTGTGCTTTAACTAAGCTTAACTTAGAACTAATTCTACTTACTATCCAGAAGACGCTCTAAATGAACTTACCGCAATATAATCTATTCTCGTACCTAAATTCTATTTACAAGCTAAGATGTGACAATTATGACTTGAAATGTGTGTATTAAACTATCAAGCCTTTCTGATTTTGTTTCAATTAGGTTATAAACGAAGACAGTTAAGTCCGATCGGTGCTCAAAGACTCAAGAACTAGCTATTTAAAACAAGTTGTTCAGAAAACCAAGCAAAATTTCTAAAATATCCATGTCATGAAAATGTGATTTTACCCCGATATTCCACAACTATGAAGTATTCTCGCAAAACCAGGATGAGGAGACAAAGAATTTGGCCCAATTATGTAACAAAATCCAACCTACGCTCGGTGTAAGATATTTAATAAACTATGAGATACCTCTCAAGAGCACACAGATTCTGGGTCAAATATCAGACAAGTATGATAACACTTTGTTGTAGTTACTTATGTTATGCTTGCTGCTTGTATAAATGTATACCAATAATGCTATGGAGGCAAGAAGCCGTACCCCCGAAAGAATGCAGTCGCCATTTACGGTTTATGGGATACCGACAATTTTCTGTCAGAAAAACCCAATAACACTTTTTCGACCCGGAATTCGAACCTGGGATCTTAAGCTCTCAGCAGCTACTTTTGTAACTGACAAGGCAGTGAAGATACTTTGATTTAAGTTTAATTTATTTTTGTCTAAAATTCCTGGTAACGTCTATGTATTTAATGTTTCTAACTCCATTCTTACTCTTTCTAAGTACCTTTCAGATGCGTAATGCTGATTTCCTCGTCATGTGAATCTGTATGGATTATTAACCACATCTATCAAACGTTTAAGTTTTTCTTACCACTATTGCTGGTAATAATCTCTTTTACCTATTATAATCCTTTTTTATTTATTTATTCATTTATTGTAATATTATATTCTCTCACTTGACATTAGGATACAGTACCTCCTAAGATTGGGTTGTAATATTCGCCATACATGAATATCCACTTATGCTATCTCAACATACTTGGGCACATCAACTAACTGTGCTTTCTTTAGGATGTACTGCTTAAGATTTGTCAGGGAGGACGGGTACGAATTTTCATACAGCTCCAAGTGCTATAATGCGCTAAGGACAACTGATTCTCACTTCCCTCCCTTGGTGACCCCAATTCTTTATTTACTCACATAAGACAACCTTGACCTAACTCTTTACTATACCACTTCTTGCTAGAACTCAGGTAAGGTTCTATTTGACAGAAAGGGCCATGATCATCCACGCATTCTTAATGCAAGTTGGTGTTTGTTTGTTCGGTCATGAATTCACTTTTACTTGCTAACCTCTTTCGTCTTACACGTTATCGAGTACATTTTTTCTACTGTAGGAATTGTATATGGTCTTCCTCAGACTCGTGACGTGATAGTCATGAAACCTTAGCCTTCGAGATTCAAACACAAATACATTCTCTTTCTGAAATTCGAGTTCAAAAATATATTATGGATAGCACTGAAAATTCGATTGTGATTTAACTTAATTTAACTAATTTCATAACTAATATATCATTCCATAGAGCCATTATGGCAGCCTTCAACCATTAATAAAATCAATCATTTTGGTGGATTTGCGATTGTAACCGCATATGGCTCTGAAATTTCATGTAGCCAATTAACGTGTCGAACGAAGTGTTATAATTTATAATTGACATAACGAGTTGCCAAATAGGTAGGTACTTTATTATTAAAATGTATGTACCTTTTAGTTATTTCTGATTCTGCTATTAATGCATCAACCAATTTGTATATCTACTTTTACTTTATATCTTTGGTTTCCGTTACCGTCCACTTCAATAGTAATCTAAAGTTTCTCAAAGGATCTTGAAAAGAATGGGAAAACTAGCTCCTAAATTAACTTTTGGTTTAACTTAGATGTATATCAGCCTTTTTTGGCATTTAGTACCACACTCAATGTTTGTTAGAGATTTCCTCTAAGTCTAGAGAGCCTAGACAGACAGACAGTTTTTATTCATCTTTATTATCAAATATATGTGTGTGTAATGTACGATCACGAAGTTCAAAGAGTAACGGTAAAGTCCCGTGTTTTTAAATTCGAGAAATATTAACTAACTAAGTTTATTGTTTTAAAGCCAACTTTATTATTTTGTTTGGCTTTAGTTTTTTAGCGGCATTGTTTAGTTGGCTTACTGTCTGCGTAACTAAAATAGTACCTACAACATCATGATCATACAACCTACCACTTAATGTAGTTTCTTAGCATTAACAAGCTTTTTTCATAAAGTAACTAAATAATTTCACCTATGTAGTTAAAATATGTTACAAATACTCCATTAATTTATGGGTTGACCAAATCTATTTTTTATCGGACTCGGTCAGCTGCCAGTAAAAGTACCTACAACATAAAATGATGAGGTACTTGTTGTAGGAAAGTCTATAGGTTTTATAACCCTCAAATAAATAAATTAAAATACCGGATATTCTTTCCTAAAGTAGGGTAGGTTAATTGATAATGATTTATAACTACACGGATAGGTAACAATCCGTGTAGTTATAAAACATTATCAATTAAGAAAAAAAAAGTTGCATCGAAAGACGTTTTCGTAATAGTTTGAATAATTTACTAATATGTTACATAACAGAATGAGTTACACATACCTACAAATAATGTAAGTGAATGTGCTTATTTGACTCGTAATAAATGTATACCTCCATAAACTAGTGGAAATCTTTTCCAAAGAAATAATGATGAGATGGAAAGTGATTTATATTACAAAAAACTACTAAACTCTAATTATATGAACACCAAAAGTTATTCAGTAAAAAAAACTATTTTGTGTTACAAATATAAAACCAAAAATATGTATAAAAGTTTTGAAATATAATCCTATGTTAAAACTTAGATAATATATATAAAGTTACGTGTGTGCACAGATACATACTTACAGACACACTCGCGCTTTTTCCTCAGAGTGCTAGCATAGTACTTCTGTTGTAATAGAAGGCATCTTTGATAATATTACACTGTTTCCGGCCCACGTTCGGAAAACCTCAATGTTATAACTTTATTTTCGAAGTTTTTTTATAAGTTCTCGAAATATTTTAACGTAACGTGACGTAGTATAGTTTGTCTAGACCATTTGTAATCGGGGGCTGTTTAACTCTCAGAAACAAAGGAAGAAACTCTGTATTGAGTTCGAGACCACCCGTCTATCCTGTTACACGCTATAAATATTTACTGGATGCCCTTTTTTATTTTGCATTGGTCGTGAAGAAGCAATTACAGCAGTACTTAAGAACCTGTGCAAAGGATAAACCACCTACACAATTGTTTTCTCATTTCTTTCAGTGAGATTAATTTCTGCCAATCCGTCCGACTGATCCGTCTTTACCTTACAAGAGATACTGATGCGTTTATATTTTTGTGTAGCCTTGAAAATATAAATAAACATTAACAGCGGTAGTTAAGAAAGAACTGGTCTTCATCTTACGTATTTCTTCCAGTATGATAATTTTTTGCTGTTCCGTCTTTATCTTACAGAAAATACTGGTACATTTATATTTGTAAGTACCCTTACAAATATTAGAACGTGCTTGATTAGGTGCTCACAGGCAGACGTAGCACGTATGTGTATTCCTCACATGTATCTCTCTAATAAATCTTGACGGCTTGATAAATATTTGGATACAATATCAGTCCCAAAATGACCTACGCCATAATTCAATGAACTCTCCCTTGTAGGAGAAGTGTTTAGCACTAGGAATAAGGGCCGCTAGACTCGTAATAAGAAATATAAATTAATCTAGTGGGAGGGAATTAGTGTTGGCAAACTAGTTTAGCAAGTAGAGCGTCTCACTGAAATTAAATCTTAGTCGTAATTTTGTGCCAATCAGCGTAATAAGTTAGCGCCCTGCTTAGCTACTGCACAATGTGTATATATATATTATCATTTCATTTTTATGAAGCCGTTTGTTTCCACTCCTTGCTTTGCCTCGATCAGACAACGCAGACTCTAAGATGATTGCCATGACACAACATGTTTTTATTTAAATTTCTTGAATTCTTTTAGTTTCTCCTTCTTACTTAATTTGTTTATATTAGCATTTTTTGTTGTTATTATTTGTCAATGTACTCAAGTTAAAGGCCTACGAAAGAATCTAAGTTTTTAGCTTTTAGTTAATCACATTGTCCGTCAGATATGGAATTGTAACAGTTTTTAAGCGGATTACAATCTTACTATTTGTTTGTTTAAGTAGTTTTTGGGAATAAGTTCGAAGTTGTATTTTTTTTTTGATTCTTTATCGAATATTTGTCCCAGTGTATTTGGGATTGCGGTTTTAAAAGGTTTTTAATAGAAATTACAATTTTACCATTTTTGTTTGTATAGTTTTTTGGAATTTGTTTTGTCTTTATCAAAAGTGTTATTTGTAAATTATTAATCAATGATTCACATTTTTGGTAATTAAACGTAGTAGTAACATCGTCCATCTTTTATTAATTAATTTTAATTTCATGTGTGTCATGATAACCATCACAATGTGGGAGTCGAAATGATTCTTCAATACCAATTCACCACATTTTTCAGAAAGCTGTTCCTAAGGTCACAATTACCGTCGTTAGTAGTTCCCTATTCCTTTCACTATCAAAAACTAAGTAAAGGAACTCACGTTTTATTTTAATTACCACTTAATTGTGTGTTAAAAGTGATAAAATGTTTCAAACAAGCGCACCACTGTTTTGTTTGTGACAGATGACTTGAAATAACATGAAAATTATGTTTGATTGTAAAAGTTAAGTCTGTAAGCAATGTATGACGAAGTTTTCATTAAGACTTCAAAGTCCACTTTTGGGGAAGAAATGATTTTTTTAAATCTTCAATATATGTGTGTGTTTAAGCACTGTATAGTCTTTTATTGTGACGTATTGTCAAAAACTGTAAACCATAAAATAACATTTTTTTTGCCGATTCTATCAGGCAAGGACATTTATTTTTTTTAATTTCTTTTTCAAGCCTATTTCAGCAAACTGCTTCAAGAATATTTATGTTTATTATGATTTTAATATTCTTAATAGTCTTAGCAGCCGCAAGAACCTATCTAGAGCTAAATTCTAAGTTGAAACAATATGTAATTGTAAATAAATAAGTAACTTGATATATCTAAGTATTCTTGATATGCTGAAGATTTTGTTTTATGTATTTTCATCTTCATATAATTATCATTGTGCTTACTTATGTGTGATTGTAAACTTTAAAGTTTACCTATTCGCTCATTAGATATGACTGCTGAACAAAAATGAAACACAAATACATACACAACGTATGAATGAGGATCAAAATAACTAAAAAATAAAATCAAACAAAAGTTAAATAAACTACAAAGAAGTTTCTAACTAATCACAACAAATATCTAAGTAACATTTATCTAAAACAATTACTACGGTCAGGAGGCTGCGACGGCGTTATCGTTGTTTAAAAACATAACAAACAAATATCGCACATCTCAACTCCCCTGTAGTTCTAACCATAGTGCTAACTAAGTTTGCGAAAATAAGCGAACATCAAATAATCTTTGATGTCCCTTTATTTTATATTTAACCTAACTACTGTATTAAAACGTTTGCGAAAGCCTACAAGAGGCTTTTGCATACGTTATTCACAACATGAATTTGGTATTGACACAACACATAATCTAGGCTGAGCTCTACTCCACGGCGGAAGCCGACATTTTGAATGCAACAATTAAGCTTTCGACTAGCTCTTAACAAATAATCAAAACACTGAATAAATACACGCACTAACTAACACCAATTTATAATTATTTGTAACTAAATAAATGGCGACGGCATAACTACACGATGATTTACAAACAGGTTAAACACTCAAAAATATCGGAGTAAAAAATTAATAGAAGGGCGCAACATGTACCTAACAGGTGTCTACAGGGGCGTATCTAATATTTAACAGAATAAGCAGAATAATTATATTAATAAGAATTACACATATCATTCGCCGCTTTAACACAAAAGTATACGGGAAACGTTTATCAGCGGCAGATAACAATGCTAGAACTATTCGAGATTAATTAGAATAACATCAGTTTAAGTTAACATTTAGTTGTAAACTTACCGAGAGGGCGAGGTACAGCGCACGCCGCGGCGGCCACCAGCAATAGAAAGATGAGCGTGTGCATCCCGTGTCAGCGTCCGACTGATAATACTCTCCGCGGACGGCGTGCTTTCTGTTTACTGCCAGGAGCTGTGGTCGCGCACTCGCTCGGCGCCGATCGATACCCCGCCCACATCAAAACTTCTTATCACCATGAACAAAACGCCGTAACTTCAGTATTTGGAATGACTACTTAATCCCTTGTGGAACAAGTGTTAGGGCGCGTGCAGCCCATCTCACATTATCTTTTTTCAATTATAATTCGTGTGCTGCTTCGAATAGAGGCGATTTTCACAACTTTTACCTGTAAAAAGGCCCATCATTGTAGTTATAGTTTAAATATTATTTAAACTATAACTACAATGATTATTATTTTATTTTTATTGGAAATCGTCTGCCATCTTTCGATGGCGTTCATGATGAATGGTACTCATATTTGAGTACATGCTTGCTTTATCATGATTATTATCGCTTGTTTATCTCGTCCAGCTATTCTCTATATTTATTGTTTGAGATTTTGAAACTTTGCCGCGTGTAATGGTATTTAAATGATAAAATCCTATGTTATAGTATTCCTAATGGTTTTAGGGTTTGCGAACTAAATTATTGTTATGTAGGTACTTAAGTTATAAGACCAAGCAGAATACCAAGACCTGTTGAAACCCATGCAGTAAAACAAAGTTTTCACAACATGGAGCAAGTTTATAACAATGAAACCACTTTGAATAAAATATTAGCGCGCCAGTCAGTTGATTTTTATCATGTGATCCTCTATTAACTAATTATACGTACGGCTTCAGTCCCTGTAATAAAAATACAATTTGAAATCATACTATCAATATCAAGAATATTGTGAGTTTGGTGGTAGTGGCGGCTCTTGAACTTAATTGTAGGTTGTATTAGCCTATTGAGGCTATCAAGCCCCGCCTTTCAACAGGTGGGTGCTGCGAAAAACGAGCTACACTCTTTTGATAAGTGCTTTGTCGTATAAAAGATTCAATGATACTTATTGTTTTTAAAACAGTTGTCTAATACAGTGGGCGGAGGCTGTTCCTTACACCCTGTATATCCATTACCTGCACTTAAACCGGGGTAAAGTATAACTTTATTTATTGTTAGACTGCAGCTTGGTTTCTAAACCTTAGACATGAGCACTTTCGCCCCTTTTGTTGGAAGATCTTTTGTAAGGCGCGCCACAAAGAGAGGCGGTTCTATAAATTCTTTGTCGACCCCTCGATAGAGAATATTAGTATCACTAGTCAAAGGGATTCTAAAGCCGCGCTATGCTAACTTTATCCGTTTCTCGCCAGATCAAAAATATTTACTGGTGTAGCTTTTTATCTTTTATTGTTGATTCCTTTACGTTTTATTAATTTGTCCGGGGACTCTCACGGTGGAACTCAAATGCATACATTGGAAGTAGACATTCATCAATTATCTCTCGGTAGAAATTGGAGAAGAAGCCTTGGCTTCCAATTTCCACCAGTAGTATCAGATTGACAGCGGAATTTGTACAAGTTTTATTGACAAACATTTCGTTCTGTTGTTAAACTTAAAACATCATCCATGGAAAAAAACAACTTTCTAAGAATAGTTTCAAATTAATGGACTCCACTCATAGATGGATTTTACTTGGCCACAATCAAGCTAAGCGCCCTGACGCGGAGGTGAATGTGACATAATATACTCTTTTGTATTGTTTATGTTTTGATAACCCTTTACTGTTACTTTTCACATCATTCTCTATTACAACTGTGTCATACCAGCTGCTTAATTTTTAATGTAATAAAAGCATAATTCTTTAAATGGTTTTCTTTAAATCGTCTTCGCTTGTAACAGTCTGTTTCTCTCCTGTACATACCACGGGTGAATCAATAAAGAAAGACGTTCCACCCATCTTCCAGACAGAGGTGCCTGTTAGACGTCCTAGCAACTTGCCTCGACCTATTTTTAGTCCTATTTTGCATATTTATTTATTTGCCGCCGGTAACTAAGTAGACCTAACAAATTGTGACTATGCCTAACTAGCAAGTACGCAGTGGAAAGCTCGGTGTTTGCAAAACTAATTAAATTACTGATGAACAGTTGGCCGATATAACGTTGCGGAGATAATATAGCATGCACTAGGATTTTCCGTAATGTCATTTCCGAGAAGCCACTATGAAATACTAGGAAGTGGACAGGTTCAGTAAACTCGACTTTCAAAGCTAAAACATTTTAGGTGTGTCTCTACGCTTTTAAGAGCGGGTTTCGCTAATGAAACTGAACGCGATCATCTGAACGGCGTTCAAGAGCTGTCAGTGTCAATATTCTATAGAAATTATAATACTCACTGAAAGCTTTTGAACGCGGTCAACTATTCTGATCGCGTTCAGTTTAATTAGTGAAATCCGCCATAACTCTGTGTGGAGCGAATATTTCCGACCTTGTCCAGTCCACGTAAATATGAAAAAAATAGATTTTTCCAGAAATAGTAATGTTAACGAGAAGATATAAAACCAGCATTATCTAGAGCGTGAAGTAATTGCTTAGGTACATCATGCTGACTTTTTTAGTTTCTGTGATGCTGTGGTTGAAGCGCGTCCTAGATAGAGGTCAACTTATAAATAAAAGTTGAACCTAGTTAGTTATTTCAAATAGACAAAGTTAAAGTCAAACTGAACTATGTACTCGTGGTACTCATATACTAATTTATTTATTATTTATTTATTGGAAACCCAACAGCTTATTTTGTACTCGTAGTTATTAAATTTTCGTAGTTTTAATTTTTAAACTTAATCTGATGTTTTGCTCGATTTCCATATGCAATAGAAAATTACGGAGCAGTGATATATGATTTTTAGGAGATTGTATATTATTTTACTGTTCCTATTGGTTCCTATATATTTTTCTTTGAATGTAATATTCTAGTATAACATAATACCGTATGAAGATAAATTAGAAAGTTGAAAACAAGTAACGCGTGGTTGTTGCAAGGTCTCTCGCTGATTAGTTTTGAACAATCTTGTTCTTATATGTACGTGTGCTCAATCGGCTGTGGGAAAATGGTTTAAAATTCTAACTGACATAGCAAGTTATTTAAAAATAATAATAATAACTTGCCATGCTACCACCTTGCTTAGTTCTATTTTTTAAAGTGGTTCTCATTGTACGAGGTCGAGCAGTGTCAGTAATGTTAACGTTCGACAAATAAACTAATATCTGCACAGCTTAATTTAACCGTTCATTTAGTTCATTAGACCTTAAGTATAGTTTAGTTAAAGTTGGAGAGAGTGTCGGCGACGTTTCCGTTACAAGTTCAGCTTGCCGTCGTCGGCGTTGCGTCTCAGCTTGTTCAACTTGAGAAGAGATACCACTACACGATACTTCACAAGGATCATATTAAAGCTGCGAGAATTTAATAATTAGTATTTCGAGAAATGTTTTTGTTCTTGTTACCTACTTATTATTTGCGAAAAAGGTGTACTCGATGGAAAAAAGATTCCAATGTGGCCTTCACAAAACATTAAGGTAAGGGTAGTCTAAAACGATAATACGCTGAAAGACGCGATAAAAATAGTACCTTCCTAGTGCAAACCGACAAAACGTATCATGCGCTTTTATCAAACTTTGCTGTCATACTTTCATACCTCTCACGGGAGCCCATCTGTCCAAATAATGCTTGGTGACAAGAACTATCTACCTACACTCGCGAGCAACCAAATCGACTCAAATTATAACTGTGTGAACATAATACTTTTTTTTTTAAACTATGTATTTAATACATGAAAACCATAAGTCCTTTAAAACCGTAACTAACAAGCTTTAAGTCAACACCATTGTCTTAAAAGATATTCAGGAATAGACCATTTATTAAAGCTTTTTAAATAATCGTACAGAAAAATTGACTCTCTGCGGTTGCCACGAAACTATGGATACTACGCTTGAAAAAGCTGCTCTAGTTGCAACCAGGACTCAGTCAGTGGACCATCGCTGCCCAGCTGGACAGCTAGTTTACTGTATCAAGGGTATACACAAACAGAAGGTGTCGAGAGACTGGTGAAGTGTTGTCTCAACCGACTCCAGGCGGGTTTTGATGTACACAGCAGGAGCTGAGTTGTGTTTGACACATAGAAGACGCTTGAGGGAAGCCGATTGACTGCAAGCGAACTTCAGTCGAAATCATCTTAATTGGAGCGAGGCAATGGGAGTCAATGTTGTTCACTGATGAATGCAAATTGTCCAGCGGAGTGATTCACGCAACGCTGTCTTGTTGTTACGGTTGCATAATAATACTACGGCGGCCCTCGCATGATATCTTTACAGAGGAATTCAAGACGGTTGACAACTGATCGGTACATTACTGGCATTCTCCAAGATCTTGTTAATGCAGGATAATGCTCGCTACCACACGTCGCATATTACTCATAAATACCAGGACGAAGTGAATATATGAACGGTGGTCGCGTCTACCTGACTGGTCGTTACAGGTGGCCCTAAAGTCTGACAACCAGTCTCACCAAAGGGTATCGTATTACCCAGTACTAACTGGTTAGTTTCCGAGCCAGAAATCAAGTCCCTTCGACTAATTAGGAATTGGAGACTGCGTTGCTAGAAGAGTGCCTTCAAAAAAACTATTAGATCAATGAAGAACCGACTACAAACCTTGACTAGACCTCGGGGGCAATACCAATTATTAACATAATAAATTATTTGATGTTTCTTGTAACAGTGTTTGTTTAATTTTTAAAGAACCTAGTCACAACACTTATTGATAAATTGTCATTTTCATTCAACTAGCATTCATTTAAAATAATAAAACTTTATATGACGCCAATTTAGTAATTTTATAACTACGTACGGTAAAAACTTAGTTCTATAATTTAAATCATGAAATGTACCTTACATTATCATCAAATAGTTAACTATAGCAAGGGCGGAACACTAACCCTAACCCCGGAAAAAAAGATGGATTGTCTTATAATTTCCCATTCATTTAGCTCAAAGTTCTACTCAACTCCACATTTTGGATGATATCGATTTGTTTGGACTTTTTAAATTTCAATAGTTGGATTTTGTTCACGACAGTAATAAATTAACCTAGATCAGGGAATATTGACGTAACAAAAAGGTTTTTTACTCTTTTTTCTGCTCACACACGTATTTTTTTTAAAGCGATTTCCATTTGAATTGTTTCCGCGTAAATCCCAGCAAAAGGCTTAATTTCCCGTTACATGGAACTCATTTAATTTATCATGTTTGATAGAGACTGCCTATCGATTGATGGCATAAAAGTGCAGGTGTTATTATTTTGGAATTTAGGCAATTCGATTCTCGAGTGTGGCAAGCGTATTTTCGAAAATCTTTGAATAAAGATTTATTTCTTTTTTAAAATAAAGGAATGTTTCGTTTTAATAAAATTTTCCATGTCCAGTATTTAGAGTACTTTCCCTCCAGGTGGTGTTGATAAATTCCACCCTGTATATCAATGTCATGTCTCATTATTGAGCGTGCTGCTTATGGGAATATTATTAAAAGGTGGTAATAAATGATCCGAAAAAGAAATATGAGCATGCTCAAAATATAAAATTTACTGTTTTAAATACTAATTTTTCGACAACTGAAAGGAATAGAAAAGGAATAAAATACTGAAAAATCCGAAAATCAAAGTCAAAATGTTATAAGGCGTAGTCGATGTCCTATTACTGTCTGCACGGTTTTAAGTAACCTAACACGAAGGGGATGGCGGTGTCTTAGTTCGTTCGCTCTAAAGACCTCGCCATCCCCTTCGGAGATAACCTGTCTGGAGTCGGGGTGCCCCAAGTCCCAAGCTCACTTCGCTCGCTCTTGCATCCTGAGTTAGAACTTAAGAAAACGATTTGATAATCGTTCATCTACCGAATTATGATAAGTTTTCTTTGTTTTTATCAATGTTGTAAGTAGACTTACATTATGTACACTGATAAATACAAAGGATGAAGTTGTGTTCTAACGGCAGTATCGTGAAATAATATTCAATGCACGAAACTTAGCCAACTATCCTACGTAACTACATTCGATATCCCAGAAAGCCACTCACGTTCAACTGCAGTGCAATTTAGCTGAAGTACGAGTATCTATACGGATGCTTGCTCAATTAACCCAATCATGCAGTCATCCCTGACCTGACATATGATATCTATCGCTATTCGAAAAATACAGAAGAGAACGGACGGTTTATACGGCTTCGTTACCAGTGCCGTATCAAATTGTGGTTTATAAATTAATAAGTTATTTTGAAAAATAATAGCTTAATTTCATCACTAGCTTTTCCCGTGGCTTCGCTCGCGTTAATTTAGAATTTGACAATCAATTCGGTTTGTACTCTGCATAATTCAATCATGATTCGAAAGACACGTGGCGCCATGTATTATCATAAGATCGTTATTGTTGTTATTCTTGGGAATGGTACTTTTTTTCGGGATGAAAGGTACCCTTTGTGCGTTTCTGTACTCTTGACAATGCCAAACATATTGTGCAGGAAAATCAACTATTGTTATTGTTTTTTCTTTCCGTAGACGTCGTTTTAGTATCTATTCTTATTACTGTAAATCCTACAAAAAATACGCACTAATAGAATATTCCATAGAAAAAAATGCTATTACGAATTAAGTATTAATAAAACCAGCCCTTTGACTGTAATTTCTTTAGAAAGTTTTTAGAAAAACCATCGCGATTCCTAGTGGATGGTTATGGTTAGTGGATGTCGAAGCTGATTACATAAATCAGCTTTCCGTGGATTTTCCACCGTCGGTCCGTCGAATTCAAATACAAGTTGTAAAGGGACCCTTCATGAAGCCAAGCATTCTATACATCAAACTAGTAACTCTACGCAAAAATTATTATTGCTGGGAAATGACTTTTTTTGTGGTGAAAAGTCACGTTTCACAGTAGGACTCAATGTAACGCACTCAAAACATTGTGCTGATGGATGCATTGAATAGTACAGGGGTCGTGGAGGTATATTAAGTAAAGTTATAAAATTAAAACTTGTATTTAAAAAAAACTTGAGAAACAGTTGGATTTTACCCCTAACATCTCCATAACTAAAAGATTCCCAGGTATGATCTAGAACAAAAAACATATCTCAATGACGGGGAGAACAAGTGCCTTTCGGTTTTGTTAAGGGTTTATTTACACAGTTTATAGAAGCATGAGTTTGACAATGATACGAGTTTTCCGACATTATTTTTTCTTTGGGACTTTAATCCTTTTAGCATGTCAGACACAGCGGTGCATGGTAATAAAATGAACTCGCTATGGTATAACCAAGCCTAGTTGAATCAATATTATTCATGACTCGAAGGATGGGTCCGTCATATCTGTGTATTGTTAATTAATTGAACCATCACATATGTTTCCAGAATACGGTATGGCAGACACGCGGTCTGAATGTGAACACGGAAGCGTACTGATTTCATAACCTTTTTTTTTATTTCCATATTATTAAATTCCACCAAAGAATATTCTTTATCATGTTGAAAAGTTCGTTATTTGATTTGAATTTATATGTTATGGCTAAAAGCCGAGGTAAGGTTATATCTAGTTCTAGCCGGCTATACGTAGGTACGGCGGTAACAGTTTGTTATACTTAGGTGTATCCTTTTTATTGCTTTTTGCTTTTTACGCCTTGCGCCCGTCTAAGTGAGTTTTGAAGCTCTTTTGACTCTGATGGGGGATGATTTTGGAAAAACTGTGTCTCATAATTTTTACTGAAGAGTACGTACACAAATTTTTAAGTCAATCGACTTCGAGAACAAAAAGTTTGACAGAAAGTTCGACACCCCATTTTACCCTCTTAGGGGTGAAATTTCGAAAAACCCTTTCTTAGTGGATACCAACTCTTCACATAGAATACACCCTCCAAATGTCATACGATGTCTCATGTCTCTAGGACCAGCGGTTTGGGCTGTGCGTTGATATATCAGTAGGTCAGTCAGTTAGTCAGCCAAGACTTTGAATTTTATATGTATAGATTTTAACAAAAACACTTTTTTTTATTTTTCTGTCTGTTTGTTCCGGCTAATCTCCGAAATGGTTCAACAAATTTTCATGTTTCACTTTTATACGTTAATAATTACATAACAAAGCCACCCCGCAGCGTCTGTCTGTCTGTCTGAACGCGATAAACTCAGAAACTACCATACGGTTTTCACTTATGGACGGAGTATAAAACTCATTAAAGTTAAGGTGTATAACTCATTAAAGTTTTGTGTAAGTTGGTTGAAATATCATACGACTATTATAAATCATAACCTTACCATTAATTATATGATGTTTGTTGCTCTTTCACGCAAATGATTTGGATGAAATTGACACTCAAATAGTAACCGATCTCGCAGACGAAGCCACCGCAAAAGCTAGGTTTACAATCGATGTCCAAACAAAATGTTAAAAACAAACGCTTTCTTTTTAAACAAGTACAAAGGAAACATTTCTTTCCTTGAAAACAACAAACAAGCATTTTCGCGAAAAAATATGTAAACATTTTTAAACTGACAAGCTCTGAATAAAATTGTTTTATAATTTTCATAAAAAATTTCACTTTGTTTGGACCTCGAATGTTAAAGAACTTAAAATAATTCTCAGAATGCAGTTATTTCTTTGTTCTACTTGTGCTTTGGAATTTTCATGCCACAAACAATTTGCTGGAGATTGGATCGACAAGATCGAGTAACACTACTATCTGCCACTTCTGCTCGACTGAACAGAGTCGATTCTACGTCCCTATTGTAAACCAATCCTTAGTAAGGAAATCCATTTTCTATTCATTGGATAAAGATCTCATAATTGAAAACTTTCGCTGGATGTAATTTTCTCGTTATTGAAGAATTCTTGGCTCAGTGTTTGCGAAAGATCTCTAAGTTTATTTAGCGTCGCGGGAAAGCTAACAAACTGGCTTCGAAAAATTCATTGCAGCGAAATTTTGCGCTGAGCGAACGGCGAAGCGTCTACAAATGTATATTTTTTTAACTCTAATATAATAGGTTTACGTTTAGCTGCAACTGGTCTGAGGTGAAACGAAGGTGCGGCCTAGGGTCCAGAAGTCGGAAGTGAATTCCATAGACTGGCCGTTTGTACATTAAATGTGGTAACATAGCGCTTTTTTTAACTTCAATCATGTAACGATGACGCTTTGCCGTATCTCTGCTCCTCTGATGATGGTATGGGGTTGTGGGAATTAGAAATTTCAAAGCACACTCTCCGAAATGTAACTGATAGGCTGGTAATTTTGCGGCGATGTTCAAGGCTTTGCAAGCATGCCACGCGTAGCGGCCAACGGCGGGTCGTGACATTATTTGTACATGGAAATGTACTACTTTTAAGGTAAAATAGTAGTTGTCAAAGAACCAGTAAATAACGTGCAAGGAATTAGAATATTTATATAATTCATTGATACTCTTCACAAAGCGAAAAGATTAATGAAATATATCGATTGTGACTTTATCATTGTTTGATGTCAATACAAGTATACATATATACAAGTAATATCAATTAAGTTTTACCTAAATAAACCTTTTTCGTTCTTTCTTTCTTACGTATTAAGCATTTAAATTAAAAAAAAAAAAAAAACAAAACCAGTATGTTAGTTGCCACGGATGCACGATCTAATTAAATTTTAAAAGCAATACTACGACTATTCGTAGC
This sequence comes from Noctua janthina, assembly GCA_963576755.1. Lineage (NCBI taxonomy): Eukaryota > Metazoa > Arthropoda > Insecta > Lepidoptera > Noctuidae > Noctua > Noctua janthina. The sequence goes on along the minus strand of OY755050.1, from coordinate 10,779,773 downwards.
AAGAGGCTACGGTCGTCCACGTCAACATGGAATGATTTATTTTTAAACTATAAAATGTTGCGCATCACATCACATGCATCATACGTTACTTTTATCTTTAGTGACAATTTAAAACGATCTTTATTACAAACAACATAGCTACGGCTTTGTGAGCAAGGTACTACACAATCGCATCACAATCACGGATCAAAGGATTATCTTGCGTTCAAATATAAAACCATCTTTATTTATAAAAATAAGTAATATTTTTACGCGGTCGCGTAGTAAGGTCCGTAGCAAAGTGCTACGAAGGTCTACGAAATGAAGAAATAATAGGGTAGTGGGTACACCAATCGTTTGACTTACTTTTTATGAGCTGTCAAAATGCGATTATTTCATAATTTTTTTTATGGCAATAGCCACCTGGGCTGGGACGTCATTAATTTGTCAAATACGGAAGAGTGTGTATGACGGTTCGTGAGCGAGCGTGACACACCGCCGCCGCCCGTTCGATGTTCACCGCAGACAGAATGGATGCAAACCAGCATTAAATGGTGTAGTTGCTATGTGGTAGCCACCACCAGTGAGCAACTTAGCATAAACATGAACAATACAGTAAGTGAGTTCCGAATAAATAAATGCAATAACTCTACTATCCATATTTTTTTTTAACGTTTCCCAATACTAGGAATTTCTCTTGTATCGTGGGTGCGTTTACAAACACTTAAATTCAAATACACAAACAGCCAGAATGCCCCGGAACAACTACCTGTAAGCCATACAAATATTTGTTCCGTGTGGGAATCGAACCTGCGACACGAAGCGCAGCAGTCAATCGCTCAGCCACTGCGCTAACCGTGCCGTCAATTCATTGATTTCAAAGCAAATAAAATTAAGATTTATTGTTAATTAAAAGCAAATCAGGGTTACGATTATACTGGGCAGTAAACAGCATTGCAGAACTATTAAAACTACTTATCAAGATATGTATATCTTGTGTTCGAATATAAATGTATCTACGAAAAGCATTGCCATAACTTGGTGTAGCAAGGTCTGTAGCAAGGCGCTACGAACGTCTACTAAATGTATGTCATTGAAGCGCCAACTGAATCGCGGCGAAAGTTTCGTCATGTTTATTTTGCGAATATGAACGTCAGAAAAAGCAATTCTACTAGTCTGTTTTTCAACGATATTTCGATAGTACTCTGTAGTAGTCTATCGATAGGACTTGACGGGAGACCACCAACCATCTTCTTTCTTCGGATCAGCTCAACAATTGGCAATACAACAAATATGTGTGCGATCGATACGCGTGACTAGTTAGAAGTCAATTTGGAGACAAACATATAAAAAAAAAATTACGCGAAATATTTGCGAATGCTTAATGTGAATGCTTATATTTCATGTGGACGGCGAGTTATGGGCTAGCTCGCCGTCCGGCCGTCTTATGGCGACAGGCCGTGTCGACGGCGCGTTCGTATTCCACGCGCGCCTCAAAGAGATGTCAGCAACCGAGTAGGGGTCCGCATGGGCCGATGCATGCCAGGGCTGCGGGACTGTTCGAAAGAGATACCGCGGCCCAAGAACACAAAGGGCAAAGAAGGAACATGGATGGGTTTTAGTCAGTACAAGGCCGACACTCCCTTCCGCTCCGCCCAGAGTGGAGGGGGCCATTTGATGATTTCCCATCTGAAAATAAATATTTCATACGGACAAAAACGTGGAGCATCTTTAGCACCATATCGGATTATTTGAATAGGGCAAGATGTCAAAGGGGAGCTCCCCGCCCACGATTTGTTTTTGTTTTTGCAGTATATTTTCTAGTTTTGCAACCCGACTTTAGCACATACAAACTCAATAAACCAATTTTGAACGGCGATGCTATCGCAGCGATAATTAGATTCTCACGACGTCGTCGCCTGCGGCGGTAACTCAATCATCGATATAATATTACACATTTGCATCGTATGCATTTACCTTGAGTTCAAATAAAAACCTTCTTTATTTCAAAAATAATTGCTACAGACCTTGCTACGACTTTACGTAGCAAAGTGCTACGAACGTCTACAACGCATAGTCATCACAAAAACATTTCATCGGACACATTTTTTTTTTTCTATTATACTGCATTAATAACATCACGTCTGCTTCATACGATTTTTCCATTTACGAGTAGAAATGTGATGCAACCTCACATACTGTGTCTTCTATTCATAATATGCCTTAGAGAATAGCACTGCTGTTAAAGCTGTAATATGAAAGCCTTTTAAATTATGTTCGGGAGGCGAGCTCCATAAGCCTTGAATAGATTAATGGCGGCACTAAGTTATCGCCAGTTGTTATCGATAAGTTATACATTTGTGGAAGGGCAACTACGCATTGGTAAGTTCGCACTAACGAATGCGTAGTTGCTTTACTGCCTAGGTTGGGCCTACAATATACAGGGTGTAAACAGACCCTTCACATAGCCGACAACCAAGCATTCCGTACATCAAACTAAGTAACTTTACGCAAAAATTATTGATGGGAATCGACTTTTTTTTGACGTGAAAAATCACGTTTTAGGGTAGGACTCGATGGAAAGCACTCAAAGCATTGTGCTGATGGATGGATTGAATAGTACGGGGGTCGTGGAGGTGTGTAAAGTAAAAATCTTACATTAAAAACCTGTATTTAAAAAAAAAAAACTTGTTAAAAAAGTTAGAACCTTCTAGTTACGGAGATATTGGGGTCTCCGTAACTAGAAAGTTCCCAGGTATTGTCTAGAACAAAAAAATTATCGCTAAGACGGGGAGATCAAGTGGCTTTCGGATATGTTAAGGGTCTATTTACACCCTTTAGGTAACGATTTCTTCATAGCAACGAAATACATGTTTTGTATTTTGGATAAATAAATTAGTATGTACAATTGTACATGAATATGAGTATAGGTTAAATTCGAATCATAAAACTGTCGTTGAAACCTTTAGTTTTTTTTTTAGATAAACTGTTTTGACATTAGGTATTAATCTTTTCGATCTAGAGCAAATTGTAAAATTAACCGTTTTATTATACTAATCTACTCAGTTTAATGTTGTATTTTAAGTCTATTTATAGTTTGTGTATAATGTACAGTAATGAATTTGAATAATTAAGAAGATAGTAATATTATATCTTTTCATGTTACGGTTACAGGGTGTTTGGTGCATCGTTTGCCAAATTGAATTGGCCGAATGGAGAGGTCATTTGCTATCTCTTCAGGCCCAAGAACTCACTCTTGGCCACACCGGTTTTTTTATTCGGTTTTTCTAATCTTTATTTTGAAAAATTCCCAAACTTAATATTAAAGCTTATTCGCTTATTTATTGACTTCGGTAAGGGCGATCCTTTAATGCTATTTCCTTGCGTGTGCCCTTATATGACTGGCCAGACCGGATTTGCTCTTAAATACCCGGTCACAACTAAAGCAGTAGAGTTAACCGGTAGAGTTATAGGTGTAGGTGTAGGGGGGCTTAGGTCTCTCTTTCCGTATTTGACGCTTTTCGTCCAGTGTATCGAGTCGCTGTTTTTAATAATAAAATAAGTCTAATACCCGATTTCTGAATAGAACATTTGAAGTAGAGACCGTGCCTTACTCTTTTGTTAGTGGTTCTAGCAATGCAGCAAGCAAAATTTAAAAAAAAAATCGCTTATAAATCTTACCCATTAGTAATGCTGACAGGGATTTTCTTCGCCTCACATAACGCTTTAGTAAAATAAAAATCTTAAAACATAAACAACTATAGGCAACCAATCGTTTTGAACCGCAATTACAACGTATGATGTTTTTTTAAATTGTGTCATACAGAGATAATAACCAATTAATATCTGTGATTCAAAATGAAGCTGTCGCTAGCGAAACGTAAAGTTGGTTCGTGGTGAAGCAATTCCAATATCGTTAGTGCTTCTTCACAAATTGGTAATTTCACTCTGATTGGAGCCTTTGGGGCGAAAGGGACGCCGACGGCTCGGGGGCTGAACTTAGCGAGCGGAACATAACCCATAATTGCGTAACACATTTGCAATCACATTACGAACGATTTGATGGAATTCCTAATCCATAGTTTTACATCTTTGAAAATGCGATATTGAATATTGATCAGTTGTCATAATGAAATACATTGCAAACGTAAGCGTGTTGTCTCGATTGTCTAATTTATTTTGAGCATGTACATTATTTACAATAAATAGACTTAAAATAATAATAATAGGTCGGGGAAATAGTACATTTTGATATAAGTAGGGAAATAGAAATTTCCACAGATAACTAAACTAATACTAAATCCAAATGGGTTCAATGACTATAGTCGTGATTGTATTTTTTTAAATCTCGGCAAAGAGATAATGCGTCTTTAAGTCGTAAATATTTTTTGATTATATAAATTCTGTTTATAAATAGAATATCATAGATAAACATGATTATTTAAAACAAATATTTACTTTTATGAACACTGTGAAAGAACTGTAGTTGCCCATTCCAAAGCGTAGATCTCTATGAAGAAGAATGGGCAAGAAACTTCATGGACACTCTTTTCATTCAAAATATTGTTACAAAATCTTGGTTAGGTACATCATTCATGTTGAGATTATACATATATGTGAGAATGATGCAGAAAGACGTGCAAGTTAAGAGGGAGTACAAAAATAAAAAATAATAATAATGGCATCGTTCATTACGAGCTTTTATCGCCGGGCAAAACCTTTGATTCGGATCTCTAGTGCCAACAACTAATGAGACTCAAGCAAGAAATTAAGAAAAACGGCCGGAATTGATTAACAGAAAAGGAATAGTCTTTCATCATGATAATGCCAGACCACACACATCATTGGCCACAAATTAAAAATTGAGAGAGCTTTGTTGGGAAGTGTTAATGCATCCACCATATCTAAGTCCTGACCTTGCACCCTCATATTTTTACCTGTTTCAGTCTCTTCAGGATTCTTTGGGTTGTGTTAGGTTAACATCAAGAGAGGACTGTCAAAACTACTTGTCGCAGTTTTTTGATCAAACATCCCAAGATTTCTACAGCAACGAGATTATGTCACTAGTTCACTACCTACAACATTTCAACAAGTTATCGAACAAAATGCATATCTATATATATAAAAGAAAGTCGTGTTAGTTACACTATTTATAACTCAAGAACGGCTTTACCGATATGGCTAAAAATTGGTGAGGAGGTAGCTTAGAGCCAGGAGACAGACATAGGATACTATTTATAGGTAGGTAGGTAGTAGGTAGGTAGTAGGTAGGTAGTAGGTAGGTAGTAGGTAGGTAGTAGGTAGGTAGTAGGTAGGTAGTAGGTAGGTAGTAGGTAGGTAGTAGGTAGGTAGTAGGTAGGTAGTAGGTAGGTAGTAGGTAGGTAGTAGGTAGGTAGTAGGTAGGTAGTAGGTAGGTAGTAGGTAGGTAGTAGGTAGGTAGTAGGTAGGTAGTAGGTAGGTAGTAGGTAGGTAGTAGGTAGGTAGTAGGTAGGTAGTAGGTAGGTAGTAGGTAGGTAGTAGGTAGGTAGTAGGTAGGTAGTAGGTAGGTAGTAGGTAGGTAGTAGGTAGGTAGTAGGTAGGTAGTAGGTAGGTAGTAGGTAGGTAGTAGGTAGGTAGTAGGTAGGTAGTAGGTAGGTAGTAGGTAGGTAGTAGGTAGGCAGTAGGTAGGTAGTAGGTAGGTAGTAGGTAGGTAGTAGGTAGGTAGTAGGTAGGTAGTAGGTAGGTAGTAGGTAGGTAGTAGGTAGGTAGTAGGTAGGTAGAAGGTAGGTAGCAGGTAGGTAGCAGGTAGGTAGCAGATAGGTAGCAGGTAGGTAGCAGGTAGGTAGCAGGTAGGTAGCAGGTAGGTAGCAGATAGGTAGCAGGTAGGTAGCAGGTAGGTAGCAGGTAGGTAGCAGGTAGGTAGTAAGAAAAGGTGCATTGCAACGCATGCCGGGAACAGCTAGTTATAATTAAATGGAATTCAACTTTGAAAAAAAAATTCTTGAATTAGTATACAAAATACGAAAAAAAAAATTCCCCGACCTTATAAAATATTTAAGTATTAAAAAGAGGAAAATAATTACAAAAAGGCTTTAAAAATTCAGTCAAAATGCTGTTAGCATTGCCCGGTTGGATGGCAATATTTGTTTTTGCCCAAAAAATAACCAGTCCTCTACTCACGTGAAAAGTCGACCAACCATTTGGCGATATCTAGAAAGACTAGGTGGGCAGTCTGACCCCAAGGCCCTAGTGTTTCAACTCCAAACGGCTCAAACACATGTGTGTTGTTGAATTAGGCTACAAAACAGTTAGGTTGTAGGTTTTTAGACAGTAATCGGAGCCGATACAGTTTTCACGGCATTGAAATAATATGATAACTGTAACATTATACGTTCGTTGCATACAAGCCTGTATGCAACGAATTTAGGGAACTTGGTTACGTGCTGGGGAATTTTGCACTAACAGCGTTCATTGGGTAGATTGGCCTCGTTTAGTGTTTTTTTATTTACCTGCTTGTATGTACAATCATTACTTGATGTAGCGGTGTTAAGAAGGAGACTGATTCATTGTTTTTTTGAGTTCGAAAAAGGACAGTTGTTTTAATAAAACAGTTAATAAGGCAGAAAGTTATAACAACAATTGCCTGGTTACTTCACTTAACTATTTGGTCAGCAGTAATTTATTGAAATTAGTCATTCTTATTTTTCGTTGTTTATTTGATATTGTGGGATATTTGTTGGTCAACAGATTTACTTTGACTCAAAGTTTGCAAGGATAAAAGCCAATAAAAAGCTAGGTGACGCGAAACTTAATTACTCTACGCTCGTATCCGGCTACTCTGAAAAAACATATTTTCGCAACTTGTTATATTTTTTATACCTGTTTTTTAGCTGTCACGCCCCATATGCTTCAGCGTGAGCCAGATAGAGAATATGCGCGCGCAAAAGGTCTCTTTCGCACAAGGTTTCCAAAAGCATTACAACTGAAGAGAAAGCTCTTTTAAACGGCACTCAAAATGAGTGTTAATATGAGAATTTAACTTGCACTACTTGTAACAACGGTGTGAACTTCTCAGGATGACTCGGTAGACACAAACAGGATACTTACGATGTTCCCCTTTCCTAGTATATTGTTTTTCTCAAGTGTTCTCTTTTAGGAAGGCATGCCACGTAACTCACATAGCCATTGCGATTATATGCGATTAATTTACTTTTGTGTTTTTTGCAGAATAATGTTAAATGTCTAGTCAATAAACATGTCAAATTTTAAATAGTTATGCCATACTTATACCTATTTAAAATTGTTATTGCTATCGCGAAATAATAAATAGAATGCAGTAATAAATATTTCGCTAAGCTATAATGTATGGGCATTTCCATATTGAAAGGTGGTATTTGAAGATGGCGGTTCTTGAATGTCACAAAAAATTACAGTGCGATAAGGGACGAAAAATTTACAAGATTAATATTTGCACTACTAAAAACCAATATTTCATACTAACAGTGGTGAGTATTTGTTAAGTGCTATAATTTTGTAATAGTAAATTATGATATAAGTGGGGAAACTTTGTTATTACAGTCGCGGCGGAATTCACACCCATGCCGCAGGCGACGTTGTTGTTGAGCCGAGAACAGCAGTAACAAAATATGCCCTCGTGAATCAAACGATATTTTTCAATACACTTTCGAAGAAATAAAATAATAGAACTAAAAGTATTTTTGTCATGAATTAAAAGGAAACTATGATTTAATTTGCTTTTTTCCGCGCTTTACTTTCGCTAGGTTGCAAGAGCAGCAAAGGTATGAAGTCGCAAAAATATTTTTGAATTTAGAATACAAATAAATATTAATTTGTTCATAAAATTAAATAGTTTTTTAAATGATCATATTAAATTATAATATTCTATTTATAAACACAATTTAAATATTCAAAAACTATTTACGCCGTAAAGACGCGTACCTCTTAACTACAACTACTAAACTCGGCGGTTCAATTAGGTAGGATATAAAACAAACTAGGAAAATGGCTAGGAACGGGTGGCAAAATCTTTTTGTGCTTTTGTACGTTCGAAGGCGTAGCCAAGCATTTTGAATTCATGCGTTACAACGTGAACGACGATGTCTACATCACAGGAACGTTTTATTTACTTCACGACATGTTGCGGCAGGATGACATAAAGTTTATTTAATTTGCATCTGCAGCTTGCACGCAATCGTCAAATGACACCAACGTGTACAGTGAGCCTTTCACAAATGTCAACATTTGACATACGTCATACATGGCGTTCGTTATCACGATCCCAGGGCCTTGCGAGCAAGTGTCTAATTCCCTCCCATTCCCTCGTGGCGGCTGTGTCCGCTTTCCGCAACGTAAGCTAAGGATGCACGCGAATATTATGTCATTGCCGCATGTAATTTATGCCTGCAAATAAATTGTTTGTATGAACTATGATTCGTATAATGACTTTTTCAAGAAATAGTCATTCAATGGAATTAAATGAATGACCTGCAAATTACAAAAACGCAAGAAAATTGGAATTTCGCGGGCTATCTGTTTACCCAACCAAAGTCTCTTTATGTAAACCTACAAAAATATATTGTACAGACGTGCATCTTATCGGATGGCTGAATATCCTATGAAAACTGTTCTTAGTTCCTAGGAATCCCACGGCCCGTGACTAAGATTTATTACCTACATTGTCTTGTAAAATACAAATAAGCTGCCTGGCAACGTTGCTACAAACGGTTGTGGTTTTAATTTTAGTTTAGATATGATGATCTCCAGATCTCAAAATAACTTCTAATATTATATATAAGGTCTATCTTTTCATACACGATATATTTTAAGAGTAACTTCAATAAGTCGTAAAGTCGCCAAAGCAACGAAAAAAAAAATTATCTGAGAATATTTTTTTTCCAAAATTATTATAATTCTAAAATTTTTTAAGACTTTTTGCATAAAACCTTTACTCCCATATTCTAACAATGACAGTAGGTAAAGACGACGTAGTAAACTAGCGTAATGAATGTTTAAAAATAAGGAACTAGTATTTATTTTGTGGGTCAAGTAATTTTCAATTATTTATTTTTTATAAAAAAATATACTCAGATAAAAAAAATCCCTTGAAATGGCTTTGTTATAGCCGTTAGATGATTCCCTGAAAATATTTCGTGTATGAATAGTTAGACCTTATATATATAACCTAGAGTAAATAACTTAGACACGTGGATTAATTGAAGACAATTTATTAATAATTAAACGTTTTCTAAAAATTTATATTTTCTGCAACATAGATCTCGAAACAGACTAATATTGCTGAAGAAATACTGCATTTCTCTGCATTTTTTCTAGATGTAGTTTAAGATTGAATTAACCTGGTAAAATTAATCTAACTCGAGAAGGCGCTGGTATTAAAGGTATTAAAGGAGTATTATTTTGAGGTGGCGCTGAGACCAGCATAAGTTACCAACAGAAACGTGTTATTCTAAGCATGTTGTTATGATGATATGACTTGAAAATATTTTTGTTTTAAATTATTAAGTATCTACGTAATAGAAGTATCTACGTTATGAAGCAAGATATTGTTAATAGTTGTAATAACTTCTGTTGATTATTCACGAGTGATTACCTATTCAAAGATTTAATATACAAATTTTAAGTATCCAAACCAATTTTCTCCCTTTATACTCATTAAACTTGAATCGTGTTCAAAAACTGATTCGAAAATTGCGTTTTTTGTTTCTGAAAATCTATAAATTTTTCTCTCTATGGGACAAAAACATTTCAGCATAGCCATCACTACTGAACTGTTCAATTATTTCCTAATGACCACACCAAAAGGCACCAAAATTAAACTACTGAATATTTTTGCTATTTGCTATAAAACTCTTAGCCATTTTATTCTAACTTTTACATGAAGTTCTTAGACCAAACAATCGAAGGAAAGTTCGTTTACCTATATCAAAGCTAACAAAAACCGAAGAGACTTTTTGTAATGCAAGCATTCAAACAGGTGGGCATTTGCATACAAGTGAACTTTGGGCGCCAATATCACGTTATTCAATATAGAGCAGTCTATGACTGAAAACCTGCGCAAACAGAATTCACAATTAAGATAGATTGCAGCCATGCCGCTCGTAAAACTGTGTTTTTGAGTGATTATTAGGTGTTTCTAGCAGTGTCCTAGGTACTAAAAACATCAAGGATGTGGTCCTACTATTCACGAGTCAGGTTAGTTTATGTTTGTTACCATTTACTTTAAGTAGCTAGGAGTAAGTAAGAGTTTGGGTTCAATGTCGAGTGGTTTTGGTTGACATCTGTAGATTTTAATTTACATAAAGTTACTTTTATATGTCGTGACTTATGTATCGTTGGAAAATTGTGTTTTAATTTCTTTTGAATGGAAGTTTGGCGAATTGGGATTAGGGAAAACAGTAGTTGAACATATCGAGGTGCGTTTCCGGGGTCAGGACGACCGGCGCCGATCGATAGATACAGATGCTGTGATAAGTACCTACATTTATTATGCAAACCAATGATCGGCTGTTATCACCTGTAGTATTGCCAACTCAGACCCGCCAACTATAGCTATTGATTAGTACCTACTTCACGTTAATCCTTGACGCATTTAGAAGTCGTACAGGTAAGATCACTTATAAGATTCTTTGTATATTAGATTTTTCTGATTGAAACGCATTTAATTATAGTTTAATTTAGACTGTGACTAATATATTTCATGGATTTGCCAGTGCAGTATTTTTCGAATTTTCTCTGGGTTTTTGTAAAATCAAGGTGACCAAGTTAGTATTTTTCGAATTTTCTCTGGGTTTTTGTAAAATCAAGGTGACCTAGTTAAATCTCAGTAGGTGCCATATTAGTGGTGCATTGTGCTTGGTTTAATATTTTATTCAATATCGTGTCTCGTTTATTACCTATGCATGCGCTTCACCGGGAATAGGATGGGTCAAATTATTATTGGTACAACAAATAAGACACGTAGGTACATATTGTCGCTATTGCAACTCCTTATTACCTACGTAACAAGTCGTATTAAATTTCATGTATCTGTTGTCTTACAACACAGGTGTCTGAAGTTTGTATATTTGTCTTTTAAATCGAGGTGCTAAAATACATAGATCTAATATAAAGTCGATATTCTTCTAAATAGGTGCCCAATTATTTTTTTCTGAACACTACCTTCCGACGGCCGTCGGTAAAGGAAGATGGCCGCTGAAAAATATTCCAAATTCATTCAAAATAATTCCCCGAATACTAATTCAAAACTAGTCAGCTCGCATTAATGTTAACTCTCAACTGTGCACTGACATATATAACGAGATAGATTGAAACCATCTGGATTATATCAATCCTCAAGTTTATTATAAAAATCGATCAGGTTACACCTACACTCAGTTTTGAAATGAAACCACCTGTATGCAATAACGTCTAGATATTTTCGGTTAAATATGACATTTCCAAAATCTGTGATTTATTTTGAACAGAATATGCATATTCGATTGTTTGTCAATACATTAACTCGAAAACTGTCTTTTATCGCACTGCTATTATGTTCATATGCAGTGTAGGTATTTCACACTTGTGGTTTTTTAGTTTATTTCTACTAGTTTTTTATTTGCACGGATATATAAACAAAGTTCAACCTGGGTCAATTCCTACAAACGACGGTGATGTTTTTTTTAAATCTTACCAAAGAGGAGCATGCATTAAAGGCCAAAATATTTTGTGAATATTAAAATTGTGTTTATAAATCAGGGTTCGTAATTATCGAGATAATTATTTTCTTTGCGCTTACGCTGATTCATAACTTGACATCATATTTTTTTTACAATACTGATAACTTAGCATATTTAAAATAATTATGATGTAGGTAAAGAAAGACATTGATAATTACCTACTACTTGTTTTAATCTTTAGTTATGTACCTACCAGACGTTCTGTTTGTTGATTGATTAAACACAATGTTTGTGAGCGTTTTTTTTTTCAAGTTGATTTTTAACGCGTTGGGGTATCTACGCGTGGAACTGGAAAATCGCGTTCAGATCCATGTGAAGGTTATTAATTATTATTGTTTATGATGTTTGTTATTATCGAGATTATTATCAAAGATTTAAGACTTCGAATCCTGTTATAAATAGACTATCATAAATTGTCATTATTATTTGTGAAATTATTTGTTTTTATTAACACATTATCATATCCTATTCAATCTAGTATTACACGACTGCCCAAAAAAACAGTGTTATTAATATTAAGCTGTTTTGCGGCTTCAGTCCTTTGCCTCTCCTTCCACCTGCGAAGGCAAAGCATGGAAAAAAAAAAATTGGCAGAATTACTTTTCGTTCTATTATTTTATTTAAAAACGTCGTTTCCACGTGGACATTTGTCACTGCACTTCTCAGCTCCATAAAACAATGAGCATCGTCTGCAATGACAAAATTTTTTTGTATCTCAATAGGGGCAAGAAAGTAGCGAGACTCAGGGCAAAGTTTGAGAAGGTACGGCCCGAGGATGCAGGGCGCTGCCCAGTGCCTGCCTCCATAAGGCCAGCGGCGGATAAAAGAATAGCACATTATAAAATCGTAAGTACCGTTTTTATTTGTGCAAGGGAAATATTACAATCGATCTCCAGTTAATTAAACAAAATAATACCTACTAAATAAAAAACTAAAACGCATCTAGGCATGGTAAGTGGATAAATATTTACAAAACAATTCCAAGCTCAGCTTTTGTATCTACCCTTAACTTTAATTTTCTTAGTAAAGCTAGACATCATTTTTATCGTCTTTTCCATTTAAATTTACCAAAACCTTAGCTTTTTAATGAATCAAATTCAGAGATAACATGAAAGTCATGCAGTATTGTAGTCAATAAGGCGAATGCGTCATTTAAGCGGGCGCTGTTCGACAATTTAGCCGAGAGAATACGGTCCGGGAGAACTTGTTCGGAAAACTGCGACGACGCGACGCCCGCTGTCGGCCGGCACAATTCCGCATTAGGACTACACGAGTATTCACTCGAAATTAAATGAGTTGGACCGAATTTTCTAGAATTTAGTAAAAACACACTCACTCAAATAAAATACTTAGTAAGAAAAATATATTTTACGTATTGTTTTAATTCCTGGATAAGCGGGAGGTTTGGCCTATTAGTAATTCGATTATTTTATCGGGTTGGAATTTGTGCCCGGCGGAGGCTCATTCACGTTCGCGTGCTCAAAGGAGCTTGGGTGTACTGTGTTCGTGAGTTCGTGAGCTGCTCGGTTCATGGCGATAATGTTGTGGTTCGCCTGGCAAGCGACACGCATACTAAGTATTCTAGGATTAAGACGATCCACGAATTCCGCGATTCAGTTTTAGTAACACTCTGTAATATAACCAACCTAGTGGACCTAACTCATAATTTGTCTCGTAAGTCGTAGGTACCAACATCACATCTTCTATTACGCTTAGGTCTGTACATCTGGCTACACTAGGCGTCACACAGGCGTGGCTGAATTACGTACCTAAGCAGTTTATCATTAATTAGGCAGATTTTAATCCTGAAATTATCACACACTCAGTTATACCTCAGTGTTACTGGTGACGAATTATTGTTACGGACAGTTGCATTTCAATACACTGAATTATGTAGGGGACGGACGGGCAAGACCGACAAAAAAAAAGGTAAAAATAATAATTTGTCGTTTTTGTCAAATTGTTAAACAGAGAAAAACATTGGTTCACGTAATGGGTATTATCGAACCGCATGTATGTAGTGACTTGTCAGCTGCACGAATGCGTCGGATGCTGTGTGAACGAAATTGTATTTTTAAATGCAACTCAATTTATTCATTAGCTGACAACAATTTGTTTTCATTGGTGGTTTCCCCGGTTTCTGTATACTATTAGATATCCCTTTCCGTGTTTACACATAATTTAACTCTCTTAATTCTATTATTCTCTTTTAACTCTATTAATCACGTAAATTTTAATAAGTATTTTGGTTTCGAAAGTATGGGCGGGCAAGATCGAACCGGGCAATATAAATAGTAAGTACCTACCTATCTGAAATAGAAAAATAATGCATAAAATAGATTCGCTTTTAAGCTTAACGCCACGGCCGGACCCTATAACATGACTATTTCTGCATTGTTTTTAAAGAAATAGTACGTACATTTTGATATAAGTGGGGAAACTTTGTTATTGCATTCGAGGCGGAATTAACAACCGAGTTGCAGGGGAGGGTGCTATGGAGTAAGAACTGCAATAACGAATCCCCACGCGTATCAAACGAGGTTTTTCAATACACTTTCGAAGAAATAATATATTAGAACGGAAAGTATTTTGTCAGACATTATTAGGAAACTATGATTTGCTTTTCTTCCGCGCTTTTCTATAGTCAGATTGCAGACGAAGCAAAGGTATGCTGTCGCTAAACAGCCCAATATGAAAAACCAAAAATTCAAATATTTTTGCAATTAAATTAAATTAAATATTTATTTGTTCATAAAAGTAAATATTTGTTTTAAAAAAATCATGTTTATCTATGATATTCTATTTATAAACACAAAATACTCAAAAAATATTTACATCGTAAAGACGCATGAGAATAAAAAATAAATCACCGCCGACTATAGGAATTGAACCATTTTGGTATCCGCACACGTTGTGATAAATGTAAAAATCCGCATGTTGAACTTAATCGTAGTGCGGTAAGAGTCGGTTTTCGAGGAAGTGTATTGAAAAATAAATTTCACCACCTCTGAAAGACTGAATTCAATGCTAGACATTTGAAGAGTTGGCCCGCGAACCTTGTTTCTCTTACTTAGGTCTAGGTCTAGGTGTAGGCTTATTTTGTGACGATTGCTTTGATTCCATGAGATTATTGGGGAGGCCTATGTCCAGCTGCGGAAGTCTTTCGGCTGAAATGATGATGATAATGATTCTTTATGCCCGCCGAAGAAATTCATTTTATAACGGATAATGACATGATTTTTATTTTTTTATTTTAAATTGTTTCTATACATTTCTTTTAATGCTAAACTTAATCTATGTTTATTGCCCGCCCGTCCCCTAACCCTCGCAAGTTGCAGGGGGCGCCATAGGGGTGCGTACCTACCTCAGCCTAGTGCAAATTTTGATAGATTTAAGAGAGTAAACTGCGTAGGTAGATGTTTGAAAATTTAAGAAGGTAATATTATAACGTAGGCACGTGCTCGAAAACTTGATTTAATAAATAAAATAAATATAAATTATGAAAATACTGACAATATACACATATTTAATTAAACTATACATAAGTTTATGATGGGTTCAATAAATAACATGTTTTTTTTTATTTTCGTCTGATTATGGATACTGTAGGTATTTTATTAATGATAAATAAATGATACCTACGTAGGTAACTAGGTATTTGTTAGTGTATAGGTGTAAGTAATGGACCCGAGTTGATCATGGTCCCCATTTAGTCAAACTAAAGAGTTACACTGTATGGGCACTAGAGGATTTGACATAAACAGGTTCACGCGTGCCACCTAGCGGGGAGTAAATATAAATTCGCAAGAAAGTTAAGGCTGAGCTAGACGAATGTCTTCAAAATGTATTATTTCTGCACTTGCAAGTCTTGCGCCTCGGTAATTATCGCCTGTATCTAATCGAAAATAACACAGCACGGTTTCGTGTCTGTGTGAAATAACAATGCATGATTATGAAAATGTACCTACTTTTACAAAATATTGTAAAAAATGGTGAAATGGGAGTTGAGTTTTCTGTGAAACTTTATAAAGCGTGTAACAAAACAAGACCCTTAACAAAGCCATGTTCTCCCCGTTATAGTCATTGCGATATTTTTTTTTGTTCTAGACTATGGTCTAGATCTCCGTAACTAGAAGGTATACCTGGGAACCTTCTAGTTACGGAGATATTGGGGGACAAAGTTCCAACTTTTTCACAAGTTTTTTTTAATACATGTTATTAAGAACTTTAGTTCAAACACCTCCACGACCCCGTACTATTTAATCCATCCATCAGCACAATGTTTTGAGTGCTTTACATTGAGTCCTGCCCTAACGTGGTTTTTCACTCCAAAAAAAAATTCGTTTCTTAGCAATAATTTTTGCGTATAGTTACTTAGTTTGATGTACATAATACTTGGTTGATAGCTTCGTGAAGGGTCCTTTTACATCCGGTAGTTTCTGGGTCAATTGACTCGAAAAATGGTGTACACACTCTTCAATTAAAATTATGAGACATGTATATCACAGTTTTCTTAAATCATCCCCCCCAGAGTCAAATAGGGTTTCGAAACTCACGTAGACGGCCGCATGGCGCACAGGGCGTGCGGGGCGCGGCAGTATTTACCTATTGGTACGTAGGTAGGATTTTTCTGAGGTAGTCATGTCTGTATATAGGTGAAAACCCGCGTTGGCTCGTGATACGCGACATTGATATAAAATATTTTGTAATACTAACCTACTTTCTACTTATTAGAAATGCGAAAGTTTGTTGCTCTTTCACGCAAAAATTATGGACCGGAATTGTATGAAATTTGGCAGACAGACTATCTGTCTAACTTAAAACCTACTAATTTATAACCTGGATTAACACATAGGATACTTTTTATCCCGGTAGTACGATCCCGTGGGACATTACACGCGGGCGAAGCCGCGGGCATAAGCTAGTTCTGACACAAAAATTGCTGAGGCACATAACTAAAATCGTATAAGATACTGAAGGTACAAAGAAGAACCTTAGATACTTGATTTTAGTTTGGGGCGGAAATAACAATTGGGTGGCCTAGTTGACCGAAGACAGGCATAACGTAGTAATAAATATATGTAAATTGAATGCTTAATTTCTAGATTTTCAAGATACGCAAAAGACGAAGGTAGAATAATTTCAATTTCGCTGGCTACCCTGGCGCTTACACGTTAAACCATGTCACACCTTTCGAAGTGTAAAAAGCAATTCCATTATATCCATTTAACAATTTATTTTCAGTGTATTAATATTTATTATATATTTTTTTGTAATAAAAAGTAATAATTTTAAAACTTGAAATCATTTTCATTTTCTTGCAACACTCAGCATTGCTAAATTGCTCAAACAGCAAGTATTCCGTTCAGAAATAACCCCGGGACTCTTAAAAAGTTAGTCATGTCATGCCTGAGAAAATCAATATGATATTTTTCTTGTGTTATTTTTCGATTATTCGTGATATTTTATGTTTTTCAAATAACGTTAATAATGAGTGTGACCGGAGTTATTTCATTTTACAAAATATTAAGTTTGGCTAGTTTCTATTCACTCGACGTTGTTGTAATTGAGCGATCATAAAACTAATTAACGTCTAATGGGTGCTACTTTTTGTTCGTGATGTTCGTGTAAATAATGTGAATAATAAAGTACATCAAAGTATGATTTTAAACTGAAATTATGTACAGAAAGATTTTAAATTACATTATAAGCTGTGCATAGTTTAGTGTATATAGAAAACGATGAGGTTTCATAGAAGGTGCGGCGACCGGGTCACACTCTTGAATGAAAACGCTACAGCTGTTAGAAATTTTGTAGAATTTAATCATGGCTTGATATTAAGCTCGGAGCCGCTGAAGGATGATGTTATATTTGAAGTATCCGTTGATAGAAAGGTAAGACGAAGAAAATAGATTTTATAAAATAATTTTTACTCCGTAAAACCCATAAAATCAAACAAATCACTTTCTTTACAAAGCTTTGATTCTGTTCTATTTTATAAGCTTTTATTTTAGAGAGTTTTTTACCAGTCATATTTTGACTAAATTATTAAATTGACCATAAATTAATTTCTTATGATTAGAAATTCACTAACTTTATAAAATGGGCAGGATGTTAATAACCATAAATGGGTATTGCAATATGAACCTCTTGTGTAATACTTACCTAAACATCACCCAGTACCTGACTCCGCCCTACACTCACACCACTCTGTAATACTTTTCCTCATATTTTCCCATTGTGACATTTGTATTCTACTCATGATGAGTTTTGATCATGGTTTGACACACAATCTTTATAATATGCAACATGGAGCATAGACTATTTGAAGATACGTCTCCCCCTAACCATTCTTTTATTTTACCTACTGGTACAGTTAAAATGTGTTTTTATTCTTAAAAATGATATCTTGATGGTGGCCTCCTTTCAGGTCAATAAATTGGAAGTTTGAGTCTACCGTGTCCACATGTCTCCATTGATTTTGGCAATAACACCACAAATATTGTTATTAAGCTAATCCAGAGTTTCGGAAGATTGGTATCCACTATAAATTTAAGATATCCGCATAAAACATAATCACAGGTTCAAAACCTGGCTCACACCGTACTTACCTGGATATCTTATCTCATTGAGGGTTGATCTTGAGCGGCCACTACACTCGCCATATTGAGCAATTTTATGTTGTAGACTGAGTTATCTCAGTTATAAAATAGGAAATGGAGTTATTCACAACCAATGAATGTGGAATTATTGTTAATGCTTATTTGATCTTGTGTCTCCGCTCTTGGTGATTTGATCTCACCGACAAGAATGCTAAACATAGTCATATCATAATATCAACACTATGCAAAATAGATGCCACTCTTGTTATTCATTGCTTCCCTACCATTAGAATCACAGGAATGACATAAATCTTTTGCCCATAACACTGACTAGTTACTGCCTTGTTGATAAGCTAAAATGCTTCACATGAAATACCTGCTGCCAATCAACATCAACCCTCAATATATCAGTTTTACTAGTACATTAACTACTTAAAAAGGATATATTTTTGTATAGGTTAATGTTTGGAATGGCAGCCTGGAAATAGGTGTTACAACGTTAGATCCAGAGTTTATGGAACTTCCTGCTACAGCAACTAAACTCAGGAATACAGCATGGGTATGTTTTATTCATATTTTCAGTAAATTGTTTTCAACCTTATCATTACATCAGTCACTTGTAAACAAATCACATATCTTGTTAAAGAGTATCCCTAGTCATTTGCAAGTACTATTCTACATTTGTGACTTTGTGACTTTGAAATGAATAGAAACAAAAACATGAGATTTGCTTTTGTTGTTTCCAAATTTGGTGTTGCTATGTTTGCTTATTGTTGGAACAAGGAAATATGGTTGATGTATTTTCTAGATTATGTCAGGGAGCTCTATTGTGAAAGATGGTGTCACTTTGGTCAATTCATATGGACCCGAATTGGATACGTTGCGGGAAGGAGACTGCATTGGTGTTATGAAAACTAGTAAGGTAGTTATAAGAAAGGAATTTCTACATTTAGTCATGGTTGAGAAATATCATGATCTATTTGACTGACTTTTCTTGTTTTTAACTTTTTACCCGATTGCGTCAAAGCCAAAAAGGAGGGTTATGTGTTTGGCCTGCATTACTATACTTCTAACGTTTTCCTAAAATATTGTTTGTTTTTTCTTTTTATTTTGTCTTGCTTGATTAAGGTCTTGGTTCGTGTTCACTCCTAGTTGTTGATATCCTTCATAACTTTCTCGTCTCTATTCTCAGGGAGAGTTAACGTTTTATCTGAATGGTCGTTGTCTCGGGATAGCTGCGAGAGATCTACCTGCGAGATTGTTTGCTGTAATTGATTTGTATGGTCAGTGCGTTCAAGTGTCCATATTGCGCACCAATGAAATAAGAGCCATCATGGACAGTAGTATGGATCAGGTATTATTGTACTTAGAGTTTTAAAATAACTAGTTTGGAATGAGTTAGAGATTATAATAGAATTCATATTTTAGATTGAAGAAGATCCAAACAATGATGATACACTTACGTCCAGTGAACAGGACGGAGCTGGTCTTCCACCCGAGTCAAGCCAAAACTCAAAAGAGACTCGCAATGTTTACATTCCAATGGCTTCCGAAGGTGCTTGTGCCCTTGGTTAGTATTTAGCACTCATTTTACATAATTATCCAATTAGTTTATATTCAGTAAATGCAGGAACTTAAGTATTATTATTTCTTTCACAGTTGTGCAAGACCGCTTGCGGTTTCATCCAAGATGTGGGATCCTGGTGAAACTGTCAAGTAACAACAAGTAAGGCTTATTTTGTTTAACCTGTTCGTTAATTTCCAACTAATAAACCAACTTATGAAGTAACTTATGAAGTCAAATAATTTCGTTGGGCTCGCCTGCTGATGATATTATTATGAAAATGATATACAACTTTACGTTCCGATCGATTTTTCAGTCAAGTCAGCAGATATGATGTGATAGGTTAACATATTGTTAATGGGAAATCATTGTTTTACTTGAGGAACCTTGGTGTTCAATACAACAAGGGGCTTTTTCCTGGATTGGGATACAAACAGGCTGGTGTTATTATTGTGTTTTTTGACAATAGGACTGCAGAGCGAGCTCGTCCATTAGACGACTACAACAATGGAGTGGTGATGACACATCGTCCGCTCTACGACAACGAGTTGTTTGAGATACGCATAGACAGACTCGTGGACAAGTGGAGCGGCAGCATTGAGGTGGGGGCTCTTAGAAACACTATTTAGTTTCTTACTGGCTGACCATTACATAACCAATTGACAGTCGTGCTGTGACGTCATGCGGGTTTAAACGATTCTATGACGAACACAGAGACTTACTATGAGAGCTGGTGGGCCATGGTCGGCTAGAAAATTGTGTTATTTGTGGTATTTCCTGGCTGGCTTCTGACTTCACATACTTTACTTGATACAGGTGGGTGTAACAACACACAACCCAGCGAACATACGGTTCCCGTCCACGATGACCAACATGGACTCCGGCACTATCATGATGTCTGGATGCAAGGTGCTACTCAACGGGCACGGCACTTGTATAGAGTATGGCAATTTCAATCTCGATGAACTTAGGGTAAGCTGCTTACTTACTTACCAAGAAAAATCTACTTAAGCCAATTTCATGAAAAATAGGTTACTAAGAAAGGGATATTTTTTTTGTGCCTCATAAATAGGCGAATTTCATGCATATTTTTATTACAGGAAGGCGACACCGTAGGTATGATGAGGAAGAGCAGTGGTAAATTGCACTATTACATCAATGGTGTCGACCAAGGAGTTGCTACTGATAAAGTAGACCAGCAAGTCTGGGGAGTGGTGGATTTGTACGGCATGACCGTCAAAGTTAGTGTTTTATTAATTTACTTCTTTTTCTACATGTCATCTAAAAATCTGTTGTCAAAGGGTCAACTTTTGTTACTCTTTGTTGTAATTTTGGTCAATCTTTTTTGGCAGGCTTTTAGAAATAAGGGGAAATATTGTTAACAGAGCATAGTCTGTGATGTTACATCGACTTTCTGTTTACCAGGTGTCAATAGTGGATCCGTGCGAAGATATTGACAGCAACATCAACAATCCACCACTCGTGCTCGCTTCGCCTGAAATCCCTGCACCTAGTAAGTGCCTTCATACTACCTTCCTTACCTACCTCAACCCTAGCCCCGGAAACATCGCTTGTATTTAATTTAACGTATTATTTTCTCTCGTGTTTCCAGGCAGGTTTAGACCAGGAATAGATGAAGAGAGCCTTTTATTTCATACGCTGCGTGATTCGAATGTTATTATTATTAATGATGGTAAGACTGCTCATAGGCCTAAGTAAGTATCACTTTTACATTTTTCTCTAAATAAATTACATTTCAGCAGGCTTTTACAATAAAATTGTAAATTTTCAGTGCTTTCAAGTACTTCAACAACGGAATCGTAATGACCAACCGTACTCTGAGGACCAACGAACTGTTCCAAGTACGCCTCGATCTCGTTATTCCGAAGTGGGCTGGAAGCATTGAAATTGGAGTCACGCAGCATTCTTCTAATGAAATTAAAATTCCATTCAAAATGAGCAATGCAAAGTAAGTTCCTCTTCACTTCCCCAATTTTCCCCGTAATCCTTAGCACCAATATGTGTAACCATGGAATCTTATCCACATATTTTTCATCCCTAGATCCGGCACGTGGGCTGTGACCGGAGAAGACGTTATCCGCGATGGATACATTATAATTCCACAGTACGTCAGAAACCTTAGCAGGCTTGTGGTAAGTTTCACTTAACCTTTCAAAATAACAAGGTCTTTTGTATGCCGGTTATGTGTTTTGCTATACATTTGTGCGATGTTATAGGAAGGGGACACCGTGGGTGTTATGCGCAAAGAGCTGGGCATACTACATTTTTTTGTAAATGGCGCGGATCAGGGGCCGGCCGCGTTCAATGTTCCTGAACACGTGTTTGGTGTTATAGGTGAGTTATATTTTTTTTTATCTAATTCCCGCAAAAAATTAGTGGGAGTTTTAGAAGCCTTGATTTTTTGTCGACATTCGAGCAAGTCTTACAATCATAAATTTATATTTAATTAACTATCTAGTCCTATAAAAATACTTCTTCTCTGCTTAGATTTGTACGGCCGCGCGGCACAGGCGACCATCGTAGATGAGTACACACCTCCGCCGATATATTCTCCCGAATCGCCACTATCTACGGAATCCAATGCAACTATATTTCCGTGAGTAATCTGAGTTATTCTAGTAAAATATTCCCAATTGTCTCCAAAATTATTGAAAAGAAGCCTTTAACAATGAAAATTCTGATCTTTATCGACGTAAAAGTATTAGAAATGTAATAATAATCGTATGTCTGTCCAGAGAGATGTGCTTCCACCGCGTCCACGGTCGCAACGCGCGCCTCAGTCGCAATCGTCTGTCGGCCTGGCGCGCCACCGTCTACTCCGAGTTCAATGACGCCGTGCTCTTCAGTTCACGACCTCTGCGTGAATGTGACATGTTCGAGCTACGTATCGACAAAATGGTCGATTGCTGGATTGGGAGCCTTGAGATTGGTAAAATATTTTTGTGACTAAATATACCGTGGCCCTGGAACACAAAGGGCAAAGAAGGAACATGGATGGTTTAGTCAGTACAAGTCTGACACTCCCTTCCGCCCCGCCCAGAGGGGGGGGGGGGGTTGATGATTTTCCATCCCATCGCGATTAAAGGCGTGACCAATATATCTCGAAAAAAAGATGTTAAAGCCTTTTATCTAAATTCGTTCAGCTGCTTTAACATGATTGAGTAACAAAACTTCGTTAGAAATAATATAGCAAAAAATCGTCGCGTCATCCCAGGAAGTTGGCTAACCTTAGCTCATTATTCAGGTGTGACAGCTATACGTCCTGATGACTTGGAGGCCAATGGGGGTGTGGGTGCCATCGCAGGAACAGCTACCGATCTCAATTGGGACACCTACATCCTCAGCGGTGCGGCTATGATGAAAGATGGCGAGTGCGTACGCAGCGGATACCCGCTTGATCTGGACACACTGACTGTTGGCAGCCGAGTTGGTAAGTTTTCTTATAGTTACAGGAAGAATATTCGACAATGAGCATTGAATTTAAGTGACATTTCCACAGTCGACATGGTAGACCTTGCCGTGTTTAAAGCTTCATCATCCGCCCCTGCGACTTTTATCCCAATTTATTTGGGGTATGATATGCCAGAATCCAGTACCGTCCAAAAGAGCGTTGGGTTAACGATTTTTTATGACATGTTGATCTCATCCGTGAGAGACGTATGGAATCGGCAAGTATAGCAGAAGAAAGGGTAGGCCTATATCCAGCAGTGGCTGATTCCGGGTTAAGAGGATGATCATCATCTGCATAGCCAACTATATTGGGGTCGGCTTCCAGTCTAACCGGATGCAGCTGAATACCAGTATTTTACATGGAGCGACTGCCTATCTGACCTTCACCATCACAACCCATTTAGTACTGGATAATACGCCTTGGTAAGACTGGTTGTCAGAGTTATTGGGCCGCTGACTACCTAACAACTGTCAAAGACTACAAATGACAGCCGGGACCAACGGCTTAACGTGATTTCCGAGACACGGAGGAAACTCGGTATGTAATGGGCGAATATAAAAAATAAGAAATAATACATATATTTCAATCAGCGGTCATCTGGTATTATACATTATGCATTTCCTCTTTTCTTAATTCCATTAATTGATCGTATCGTGATAACCAACGCAGGTTTAAAATTCATCATGTTTTAAATTTGGGACTAAAACAAGATACTTGTAACCAGGTATGATGTGGCATGCTGATCGCAGCCTGCATTACTATCTGGATGGAATGGACATGGGCAAGGCTTGGTACGTGCCCCATCTTAACATCTACGCCGTCGTCGATCTTTACGGGCAGTGCACACAGGTAAGAAAATCATTCATTATTTAACTCAACATTTCGCCTCATCATAATCATCATTTCAGCCGAAAGACGTCCACTGCTGGACATAGGCCTTCCCCAAGTGTCGCCACATTGACCGGTCCCGTGCGTCTCGCACCCAGCGGATCCCTGCAACCTTTACCAGGTCATCGGTCCACCTAGTGGGATGCCTTCCAACGCAACGTCTTCCGTCTTCGCCTGATATATTTTAACCCCATGTAATAGGGGACCATATTATATGGCCACGGGTACAAGTGCTGCTACTAAGATATTCCTGATCGAAAACGCACCTAACACTTTCTCCGACCTGGGAATCTAAACCAGAACCTCATGTTCTACAGGAGCGCCACCTGTAGAACAACAAGGCAGTCATTTTTATTATTAAGTCGTCATTATCTATAAAGTGAATGTGTGAGTTTTAACAGGTGACCATACTGCAGAATGAAGAGAGAGCTTTCAATTACAACGGTTGTACGAATTCGGACAACTCTATGCTGAGCAACTCGAGGGCTTTGTCGTCGCCGCCTCCGCCATATTGGTAAGTGACAACCTTTTTGTGGTTAAGCAATTTCGTCTTCCGCTAGAACACTAGGTAGTGGAAAGTCGAGCGTCTTGAGGGAATGATTAACGTAATTATGGCTTTCAACTCTTTGAATCTCAGCTTTATTTAAATATATGACTTGATTTTGTTGACACACAAGCTCCGTTTGTTAAACGTTTGTATTTATTTGGTAGGAGTTTCTCTGAATATTGCGGCGACAACATATGTTTGATGCACGACTACTCATTCGCGCGCCGCCTGACTGCTGACCCGATGGCTGCTCTAGTGTTCAGTTCCGCACATCTCGCTATGGGGGAGTTGTTTGAGGTATTTCAAGAGCCAATAAGTTCACAGGAAACAGACCAAATAAAAAAAATATTCGTGTTCTGAAACTAAATACCTAATAATAATTCGTTTGGCAGATAAAGATCATCGATTGTAAAACAGCTTACGCAGGCAGTTTCCGCATAGGGATAACGGACATCAACATATTGAACGCGCACGTGAACCGAAGTCTGCCCCCCAGCGTCGCCTGCTTGCCGCATTTCACCGCGTATATAGACGGTAAAATATCAGTCGTTGTTAAAATGTTGTGACGTGCGTGTCGGTGACAGTAGTCGGAGTCTTTAAGAAGATTGCTATGAAGATACTTTAGCCAGTGCTTGGCTTACCTATTATTTTCCTGGCAACGAACGCTGCTAAGAAAACGAGTTTATTTTTATTATGAACCTTTGAAAGGCGGACACATAAGTAAGTAAGGTCTCAAGCCTGTTTATCGCGATGAATACCAGCGGCCAAGTACTGTGTTCCCACTTCACTATATTACCTATTACGTTGTGAGTATCATGTTTATATTATTTTTTCAGGGCGTTACATGAAATATTCCCAGCCGAGCACACGGAAACAAGAGTTGGTCTCGTTTGTTCCTTCGTTCGAGTGGCTGCGTCCCGGAGACAGGATCGGTCTCAAGAAAGTCAGCGACTCGCGCGTTATCGTCTACTACAACTCTGAACAACTCGACACTGCTTTCGAGAAAGTTCCCGACGTTAGTATTAATAAGTCGGGGATTAATACACGTTTCTCCTGTAATGTAACCCAGAAGGCCTAGGGTTGGGTGACAGTTTGAGCTTTAGAAATTATGTAATACTTGACATTGTATCCGCTTTGTAGAGTCGTAGTTGTTGTCTTTCAAATTATAAAATCATTCGATCAATTTAATCACTTATAAAATGTATTTGAAATATTTAATGGAAATAAATGTTTGAAGTCAAGTAAAAACAACAGAGGGGTGTAAAGGAATCTGTCCAAAAGCCAACCTCACCTGCACGCGGTGCACCCTGCAAATACCGACGAGGCCAATGGCGACCGACGGGTGGCGGGATAACCAACCCTCGCACCTAGACCCGGGAGGTGCCGTGCGCCATACTACGGCGCCATCCTGAGTCTAGCAGTGGCAGCTAAGCAAACAGTCCGCGATTACTGACATTCAACCTGGCCTGTGACTGAAATACTAACTACCCTCTCCTACTAACACTTGCAACACTGGGAACTTGTTTTCTTTTTGCCGTGGTGGGAACTTGCAAAGTATGCAGGTATGCGAACAGGTGCGGGTTATAAAGGGAAGAAGACACGAGATTATTATAATATAATTATCTTAGAAGAAAATATATCTTTTAAACCAAATCAACAATGCGGTAGGCTCACGAAGTAAGCGAAATATATTAGAATGAACGGCGATACATAAAACTATAAATAATGTACATATTTTAAATAGAAACAACTTATTTATTATATGTACTCTTCTGTCTCAGTATGTATTTATGTAATATACCGATAAAATATTTGGTATCTTTGTATTTTAAAACTAGATATAAATCACGGCAAAGACAGAACATGCTGACCAGACTGAAACTACTCGATAATTCTTACTAACAATATTTTTAAAATAGCTTGAAATATCGAAGTTTCATAAAAAGAAAAAATAAATTGAAACCAGAAAATACTTGATTTAAGCTTTTTCCTGAAGCTTTGCTCTTGTTACGAGGGTTTAAATTGGGTTGGGTCTTCCTTTGTCTCAATTTTTCCGTCTAGGGGTGAAAACAGAACAGACATGTTTCAACGGTTGTACGGATTCTTTGTTTGGCCCACAGGGCGATAAGTGTTACGCCTGCGAGGAAATCGTAATATTTTATTCAACTTGGGCTCTATACGCTGGAGTAGTATTTTAATTAAAAACTCCACTAGCGTCCTTGAAATCTTAATACATTTTAGCAGATGATGACTGTCAAAATTTTATAATTAGTTTGGTGTTTCACGGAGCAAATGCCTGAAACCAGCTTCTTGCCTAATTGTTTGGCAAGTAGGTACACGAGCATTTTTTGCAGAGCCTTGTTCTAGGGCAGATTAATTTCGATTGCTTTTGCAGTGCTACATAATGCACTGACTGTACTCGACTTAAGATTTGTGAAACCAGCAATAATAACAGGCTATGAATATAAATCTTGCAGTAATCCTGCAATGAAAAAAATCTGAATACATGTGTGTATAGAGCATAGGTAGGGGAGTATATTTTGTTGTAAGATGTCGCCTTCAGCGGCTTAGGTGACTGGCTTTTTCAGTGGTTCGCAAACGTATCACATGCTTCTACGATTCTTATGCTTGTATGCTGTATGCTTGCCACCCTGCTGCTACGGGGCTATGCCATGACGCCAACATTCCATCCATCATGTTCCAGTACGGTTTACGCGCTCAAAAAGAATGTAGATGCTGATTCGAAAATGAATTCAATTAAAACATGTAATTAGCAAGGAAATTCGATTGCAGCGCTTAAACCAACTGGCATTAAGAAATAATGGTGTTCCCCGGATCCAAATGCTGAACTGCCGAAAAAGCTTATGAATGTTGAAATCGTCTTTCTCTCTCTCTCTCAAAGAAAAATAAAAAAATGGACATTCTACCCGACATTGGTATAGCAAAAATGTCTAAATTAAGTAACCAATTAAAAGAATTTGGGCCGTATTAATAGTTTAATTTATATCTAGCTTGTTTAGCTGACATTTAATCGATACATATTCTTATAATCTGTAAAAGTTTAAATATTACAGTCATCTCATTCATTGCTTGCCCCGAGAAAAAAAACTAGTTGTCATTTCATTAAAATTTAGGAGATATCTTTACTAACATTATTATAAACGCTCATTGCTATTTTATTTATAAACTTAACACACAATAATTTATCATTTGTTCTTAGTTTGGCGGATAAGTTCGGAAGGCTCATTCCATCTTAACAATTATAAGAGCGTTCTGCTTGCTACCTCAATTGATAATACATGGATAGCGTGCTACAGTCATATCCGTCAAACAGGCACATGTTACATGCTCTTAATATTAAGGTCAAGCTTGCAACACAGTGGGCTGTAGTCTGATTAATTTAGACTATAAAGCGACCTTTGATGTAGTTTGTGGGCGGAATAAGTCCAATTATGAGGTAATTATCGCAAGGGATAGTGTTCTCTAGATGACCATGATAGGTGTCAAGCTGAATTACACGAATAATCATATTAGATGAATGGAAAGCCTCATTCACGCCCTGATTGTTTTATGAGAAACATTAATCTCAAATAAAGATAGGGGTATTAATGTTATAGGGTTTCGTTTCAAGACCTATGTGCACTTATTTATATAAAATAACACACAACCATCTTGCTAGATCTTGCTAGATAGTGGACACATTCCTACAGTATTGATATTGTTTATTTATGTGTAATGTCCATTTAATAATATGTATTCTTACTTATTATACATATTAATATGTAATGATATTGAGCTGGACGAAAATAAGAATCTAAGTAAAAATACAGTCATGCCCCGAATATATTATGACGATAGCACATAGGCTAGGTATTAGATAGAGTTAGGTCATGAACGGGGTGCGAAGAAATGAAACTTGGAGCGCAGAAGTGACATCTTGAGCGGGGCCGAATCTATGCATGTAAGTCGGGGTATAACTGTATTGAGAAATTAGTCGCTACTGAAAATGCCGGTTCCCTTCAGTAGACATTAATTCATCTTCCGAACCGGCGGTAGCTTCATCCATTCAATATACCGAACATAAGTTGTATTATATGCCAATTGGACAAACAACTAATCAAAATTCATCAAGCTATTTTAAAAATATTCTCATTGGATTTGTACACATTTTAGGAATCTAACATTCGGGTCTATACCGCTATTCAAAATGAAGACACTTTCAAGAATATATCTCGTTATTGCGCTTTAAGTTTAAATAGCGGTGTAAACCAGAGGTTTAGGTTTATTTAATGCAGTACCTCAAAATTCCTTGTTACACAAAATTGTATAAAGTAAGTACGGTTACAGACGAAAATCAAAGAAGATGTAGTATTTTAGTAAAATATATAATTCGCATGCTGTTGCGGCTTGTATAATTTAATTTTACTAAAATATTTACTTCATCCGGAGATTTATTTTGTTACCGTAATTCCTTTTTATTTGTGTTAACAAATTGCATGGCGTGTAGCCCATGTAAAAGGAGCATGCTGCTTTTATAGTAAATGCAAAAAACCTTATGCTTTATTGTTTGCCTTTAATTTAAGTTCTAGACGGTATAGATACAAATTCACCAATAATCATTGTACGAAAGCTATGGAATTTAAAGAGAAATTTACCTTTTCATCTCTCGACATCTGGACCATATACTGATCATAGTCAAAGGTAGACTCTTAGCAAACTGGGACCATATTTATCCCCATCATCTTCGTTTTCTTCCATCGGTAGTACTATCACTCATTAGTAAGTACAGTCACTCCAGCCGTATTCTTAAATAACACAACAAAATAATATAATCCAAAATAAAAAAGGTAAATTTCATTTTGGTTCCTATAACGTATAAATTAAACACAAAGTGACCGTTCTATTTCTGTTTGTTTATACAGAAAGTGTACGTGGTCATTGAGATCTACGGTCACATCACGAAGATACAAGCCGTCGTCCAGGGGAACCCGGGGCTGAATCAACAAACAAGTAAGTAACAAAAAGCAAATTTTGATTTATCTTGTTACCAATAAGTTTTCACTTCCATCGATTATTGTTTTTTTTACAAAACACGGCCTATCGTTAGTATTTTTCTGTATGTGACTGAACGTATTATTTACCCCACTCAGCGTCGGGGTTGCACTGCGCAGTAGCCATTCAGGCCCTCATGCATACTGCATACTACATTACCACCTTCGACGGTTATTGGTTATTACCACAGACATAACAACACGTCTGTGTTCTCCGGGGAGTTAGTTAGAGGTGTACAGTACACCCTTTTTAGGTTTAAGGTCGCATGACAGTTTATTGCCGGTAAACAGACACAATAACATAAATCCTCTCAGTTTACTCCTCAGTCTCTTCAGTTTTAATACTAAAATGATACATAAGTCGGTTAAAATAATGTAAATAAATCTGTTATTCTAATTTTAACTTATATTATTTCAGTTCCCAACGACAGCGACGACTACCCGAAGCATTTAGGTGCACAGAACTTGTCCGCAACTAGTCACGTGTTTGAACCACCTAACGGCACGAACTTGGTGAGTGCCCAGTGTCCCTTAGTGAGTGAACCACGGATTGCCGGGCGAGCTGCCATATTAGATGACGGGTTCTCCAGTGGAGACTCCCCGGAGCCAGACGATCAACTAGCTACTGAAGAGGACGGATCCGCTGACGAAGGCGCGATGGGTCGCAAGGGCAAGCAGCCGCAGCTAAAGGGAAAGTACGCGAAGCTAGCCGCCGATGCAGCCGCCGCCGCTGCAGCGGCCGCCGCTGCCGCTCGCGCTGAAGCTCGCGCTGAAAAGGAGAGGGAGCAAAGGAGGCACAAGGGGAAGGGCAAAGGCAAACATGGCTCTGCCCAGGCCGCTGGTAGCTCTGCTAGTACCTCTGCTGGTAACCCTCCGGTGGCCTCGACATCTGCTGAGGCGGGATCTACGGCGATAGACGTTGGTATCAGCTCCACTGCGGGTGCGGGCCCCAGCACCAGCGGCACCGAGGAAAGCGCCGAGGCCCAGGACGAGCCCCCCGACGCTACCGCAGAGCCTATCGACTCGACACAAACCATTTTGAAGCCTATACCACGCCGAGCTCCACTGCCCTACACCTTTTACAACGTTCACGGCAAAAACATAAGACTATGCAGTTCAGGTAAATATCACATCTTTCTAAATGTTTTTTACTACTTTAATGAGAGCACTGAAGCTCTTAAAACCTTGAAA
Organism: Noctua janthina; assembly: GCA_963576755.1. Lineage (NCBI taxonomy): Eukaryota > Metazoa > Arthropoda > Insecta > Lepidoptera > Noctuidae > Noctua > Noctua janthina. Next base: position 10,748,747 of record OY755050.1, on the reverse strand, counting down.
CTTGATAGTATAGTACTATTACCACGACACTTAACTCAAGACTCTGGAATCACTTAATACTTGTTTCAACCATTCAAATAATTTTTAAGTGAATATTGAATCTTCAATTAGGTTATGTAAAACCGATCTAGCCGTTGGCCCTGGCTGTTAATTGTATATCTTTGACAGTCGTTATAGGTAGTTAGTGGCCCGAAAGTCTGACAACGGGTCTTACCAAGGGGTATCGTATTACCCAGTACTAACTGGTTTGTGAAGGTCAGACAGGCAGTTGCTCAGGTATTCAGCTGCAACCGGTCAGACTGGTAGCCGACCCCAATTTAGTTGGGAAAAGGCTAGGCAGAAGATAATTTCGGAACTTTCAAATCATTCCGGGATTTTATGCGGAGGTTTTATCGAAATGTTCCTATCTTAAAGTTTAGGAAAATTTAACTCTATATATTCCGTTCTCTGGTGTTAAGTTTAGAATGATGTACAGCATATATGATGAATACCGATCTAAGACTACGTTCAATAAAATAATGGGTCAGTTGTAGACATCATGGTATAATAATATACTTCGCCTGGTATTCTCTTCCCACGATGGCCCAAGACTACGTCACGAAAAGTGTTACCATTGATTGACCTTTTCAGTAAATGTAGGGACCCTCATTTAGTGAATGAAAATAAAATAAATTACTAACTAGCTTAACTATTTAGTAACTCGTGTGATTCATCTATTTAGTTTTAAATTAATTAAAATATTGAATGACTAGTTCATAATTGCTTTGTTAAGTTAAAAAATGCATTTTGCTCGGGTAATTCAATCACACACCGTGGCAATACACCGACAGCATCCCAACTGATGACGTATTCTTGGGCCAATCACGTGACCCAGCTGTCACGGGAAGAGAATACCAGGCGAAGTATATTATTATACCATGGTTGACATAATCCTGTAATCAATTTTTTTCCAATTACCCCATCAAATTTGAATATGTACGCACGACGGCCGATCAATCTATACATAACCAGTTTATGCGGATCTCTCATTGTATAGATCTATACAAAGCGAGGCCAAGTTATACTGGAAATGTACAGCTTCATGTTCCGCCGTCTGTACGTCCCCTACTCGCCCAGACATCAGACAGCCCCAAGCATGATATCTTAAAGGCATTAATCACTTTTTACTTTTAGATACGGTGGCCTCGCGTTTGAAGGGGTATAAAGACGGCATTGCTGTGATTAGTCAGCCGCTGCGCCGCGGACATAACTTCAGGGTAAGTTACAAAGCTATGGAGACAATAATGGGTGTAAAAAGATCCTTTACGAAGCAGAGAGGCACTTGTTCTCCCTGTCATTGCGATAATTATTTTGTCTGGACCATATGGTACCTGCGAACCTTCTACTTACGGGGATGTTAGAGGTCATACTTTTAACTTTTTGCAAGTTTAAAAAAAATACAATTTAATGTTAAAATTTTACTTCAAATGCGCCCCTGTCCTAATCAATGCATTCGTTGATTTAAAAAGTAAAACGTGATTTTTCACCCCAGAAAAATAGTCAAATTCTAATTAATTTATTTGCAAAAACACGTGTGCATCAGTGGCGAAGGTTCCATACAACTCGATTCCTACCGGCTTACCTTTGAAAAATGGCATAGTCAGTATTCTTTAGACAAATATAATATAATCATATTAAAGATATTTATGTACTCTGGCTTACCTCTTACAAAAATTGACCCTTCGCTATTGGTGTACATAGTATATGGTATGATGCTTATTATAGGTGTTACAAGGTATTCTTTGGATCAACAAGTTTGACCATGGCTGGTGTACAAATAAGGTCAGAAGGCATGTGATTAAAAAAAAAAAAAAAAACTAAGAATAATAATATAAATAAAACAACAATTAACATTAAAACAAAACAAAAAAATGGTAAATAGTCACGCGATTCAAAATAAATAGAATAGATTCAGTAAGTATATTTAGAGCGATCTGTCATTTAAAAGTTGATTGACATTATGATAGGTTTTTTCTGTCAGTATTTGCTTTCTTAAGAGCGTTAACGTCTTACGGCATTTCATACAAACTTTCAAGTGATTTTTTTCGAAATGACTGAACCGATTTTAATGAAACTTTGTACGCATAAGCAGGATACATAAGTCTTAAGATTTGACAGAGAACAAAAATAGTGTTACAGCTAAATTAGACCGATTTTAGATTTTCCATAGAAACAGAAATTTCCAATTATCTTTATTTTTTAAAAGACATTTCAAAAAGTTCTCTGTCAAATCTTAAGACTTATGTATCCTGCTTATGGGTACAAAGTTTCATTAAAATCGGTTCAGTCATTTCGAAAAAAATCACTTGACAGTTTGTATGAATTGCCGTAAGACGTTAACGCTCTTAAACTGGTTTGTATTTAGTTTTTTACACATTCAGGAATATTATTATAAATTATCGGCGCTCTGCATACAGCGCTTTTATCCAGTATTACAATTTCCGATATTCGAGGAAACAATTGGGCGTTATTTCTGACAAATAAGGCGATTTCTAAAATATAAAAGTCGTTTCCCATCAAACATTTTTTCGTAGATTTACTTAGTTTGATTTACAGAATGCATGGTTGACAGCTTCGTGAGGGGTCTGTTAACACCTTGTATTCGGGGTAGAAGGGACAACGACGCGAAATACTGAATACGTGGTAACCGTTTTCGCGTCGGTGATCCTTCCACCCCGAATATGTTCATTTCTTTATGATTATGTTAAGCCCATGCGAATTACTCTAAGATGCGAAATGCGGTCCAAAGGCGATTTGTCTAAAAATGTTTAGTATTACCGCATTGTAGGAATCAAGATCTTGGTTAAATGCGTAGCTGTGCTGTTTTAGTGAGTTAGTTTTAAAATTTTCAAAATACTGTCAGACAACTGGCACTTAGTTCATCAACGGTACTCAAGTGGTAAAAACGAACATCTAAATTCCCTTTGAAATAATTCGTGAACATCTCCTTGAAGAGTACTCAAGGAAAAATCCTGGCCTTATTACTAGCGCCTGATTTTCTATTCTTCCATAAAATCTGAAGGCGAAATATAAAGCGTGAATCGATAGCGAATATTTTCGTTCATCATATTTTCTTCTAAATAAACGCCATATGCGAAAAGAGCGAAATGATTTTTGTTTGCAAATGCAATATTGTGGCAGTAGAATGAAAACAATTGCAAATCCTAGCTCTGCGCATTTGAAAATAAGTTAAGTCATGGATATTAAAAACCACCAATTACTGCTGGTACAGTCGACCACGTTGGTCGTAGCATTGAGCTAGCTAGAATAAGAGGCCAGCTAATACCGGTTTTGTTATCACAAACGTGCGGCTTTTTTATTACCCATTTTTATTCAAAGACCCACTTGTAGTGATATAGTAGCTTTTGGGCATCATTAAAGACTAGTTTTTATTTAGCTTTCCAACAAGTAAAACCATTACTTTCCTCATATTGTTACATAGATTAGTGATAACTTTACTAACAAAAATAATTGTCATCGCTTGGCGTTCAATAAAATTGTCACTGCTACATTATTTACTAATTCATGCGCTTTTGCGAATCAAAATGTTTAAATCTAATTTAACGTTAATCATAGTACCATAATTTATGAAAATACTTCATAGAATCATTTTACGTCGATAAATTACACCCATAGAAGCCCGAGTTACTGATCAAGTAATACTCGAAGAAACAAGAGTACAAAATAACAAGTTGTGTTAAAAAAAGATTTTGATTATTATCTGTATTAAAACCTTAAGCGCCCTTAAAAAATCCTCCTTAAGACTGTTCAACCTCGTAAAATTATATTTAGGTATATGTGCTTTAAGCAATCACGAAACCGCCTCATAAGTACCAGTCGACCACACGTCGATAATGACTCACCGACCTGGAGCTGACATAGTGTAGTCATTAACATTCTCCTGCCCTTATCTCAATTTATTTGGGGTCGGCGCAGCATGTCTAAGATGACAATAAGAGCCAACCTTGTATTGGTTTTGTCACCACTGACTGGCGGAATACATCTCATCATCATTATCATTACAGCCCGGAATCATCCACTGTTGGGTATAGGCCTTCCCTTTATTCTTCTACACTTTTCGGTCCTGTGCGTCTCTCTTTTCCATCTGATTCCCGCGATTTCGACACTATCGTCAATCCAACGAGCTTTTGGATGGCCCTAGTTTCTTTGGCCCAACCTTGGCTATCATTTGTTCAAAACCTTGGCCGTCATTTGGTCAAAACCTTACTCCATGGTCGGCCATATCCGCGTCTAGCCACGTGTCCTGCCCAACTCCACTTAAGGCTAATCTCACTTTTCTTTAGGTCGTAAACTTTCGTCTATAGATAGATCTAGTCCCACAAATCATACACATACATGATACACTCTACACTGTCTTCTCCGCCTTGTGCATCTAGTCAGTCCAAGTCACCTTTTTAAGGTCGTTGGTTCATCTCGCTTGGGGGTGTACTGATACGGGACATGAGAAACACTGTGTGTAGTTCTTCATTCTCTATCGAAAAAAGAGGATCCTCCGAGAGAGTGGTGGGCTACTGCCCAGTGGTTATTGTCGTGATGTGAATTATGAATATTGAAAGGTTCGTCTCACGGATACCCCTGCTTGCGGTGTAGGACTTTTGCGAGATGTCAGGTGATGCATAACTGCGTGATAAACGCCGGCTACATCGATATGCAGTCTCTAAAGTCATGCCAACATATAGATGTACACATAAACGGTTATTTGTTGCAGTTCCGTGTTGATAAGACCTGCGACGATTGGTTGGGCAGCGTGACCATAGGCGCGGTGGGGGTGCTGCCACAAGAGACCCCATCCAGCGGCGTACATCTAGAGCCACCCTGCTGGGTCATATCCAGCGACCTGCTCAACGATAATGGAACATTTGTAAGTATTCTTCATTCATGTATTGTTAGAAAGGGGAAAATTAGGTTAAGGTAGTTGACGGTTAAACAACGGAGCACCTCAAATTATCATTTTTCTTTTGGCGTAGTTATACTTCATATAGAAGCGAGGCAGTATCAAAGTAGGAAGTTTTGCTTTTTTGACGGTTATTTTGAAGCGCGACCTTCGCGCGGTAAACCTACTACAATCTAACTCTTCGCTGTAAGTCAAGGCGTTTCCACGAGCGTAAGCCTGCTGTAGCGCTTTGAAGGAGTTTGTCCAAAATAGCAGGCATGTGAAGTTCTAAAAAAATCGTAATGGGTTTTACAAGTATCGTTTTCGATTTCAATTAAGGTGGGCTGGGCTGGTGGGAGGGCATTTAGGAACCCTATAACAATTTTATTGCTTTGCTTTTGTCTAGTTTCAACTTTCTGACTGACAGACTCATTAACAATGAACATTGCGTTGGTTTCACACTTATATTTGCCAGTTATCTTTTAAGTTGAAACTTAAAAGATAACTGGCAAATATAAAATAGTTATTGCATGGGTGGATTGGAAGGCGTGCCTGATCCAGATTCTGGGCTACTGAAACATTCCAGATGCAAAAAACCTAATATAACTTTGCCCGGCTTGAAAATCGAATACAAGATCTCATGCTCTGCAATAGGGCTTGAGACCCCCAGACCAAAGAGGCTGTCGGAATTTAAATAATTGGTCTGAGTTTCACTTAGAGCATTTTACCTACGGAGGCGGCAAGCAACGAATCTCCAATAATTCTACCACTTTTTCCCGGAGACGAGGTAAACACATACAGCACACGTACGGAAGATGCGATCATCTGTGCGTGTTATGTCACGCTACGTAACGCAGACGAAAAAAAAAAACCCACTCAAAAACAACGACTAACACGTATTGACAAAATAACGCATATTTAAGCAATTATTTTTAACAAAAAACAAAAAATGCGTGGTATTTCTTTCGCCACACGTGAACAAAATTATTAATCACAGATCTAAAATAAACGATATAATATGTGACTTGCGAAACTACGTAAATCTATACTAATATTATAAAGCTGAAGATTTTGTTTGTTTGTTTGGTTGAACGCGCTAATCTCAGGATCTAGTGGTTCGATTTGAAAAAATCTTTTAATGTTGGATAGTCCATTTATCGAGGAAGGTTATAGGCTATAAAATTTCACGCGGACGAAGGTCGCGGGCAACAGCTATCAGTAATAACAACACAATTGTAGTACACTACGGAACACGAATGACCTGACCTTTTCTCGAAGAAGGATGCTACAAGAGGCTCAAACTACTCCACTGCTGCTGCTACTGCTTTCTTTATCGTGTGGTTAGTGACTAACCTGGTGTCGGAGTTTTATGCCGCCCATAGGCCTCTGACTCGGCTTTACATGCTGTCAAGAAATATCTTTCAGGTATGCTGGTTTCCTCACGATGTTTTCCTTCACCGAAGCATGTGATAATTATAAAATACGTATATAAATCCAAAAACTCAGAGGTGGGTTCGAACTTGAGACCTTAGACTTGGCTCTCCGACGGTCACATCACTAGGCTATCACTGCTTGTTAAGTAACAAAAAAAATAAAATTCTAACATTTTGTCCAGACACATTTACAAGAAAACTAATTACTAGCTACTGAACATCCTAATAACTAACTGCTAAAAAACCTTTATTTTATCGATCACTCATTCCCATTGGCCCAGCCATATGCAAATCCCCTACCTGTTACACCCTGTACTGCGTTTGAGCTTCCAACGCACCACGGTTTTTTTTCTATAACGGTATAAGGATTATATCAAGATTTCACTGGAATAATACCATATTAGTGCATAATAAATACTAACTTGTGATAGGATACACCTTGGTTTCGCATATTTGAAGTGGCAGATCGCTGTTTACACGAGGAAATTGCGAAATTAACCATTTTATGGGGGCACTTATTTGCGACAAAAAATGATACTCAATGATTTCGGTCGGCGCTTGAACTAGTTTTAAACAGGGTGTAAACGGACCTTTCACGAAGCCGTCAACCAAGCAAAATAAGTAACATTACGCAAAAATTATTACTGGGAAACAAGTTTTTTTTTGGGTGAAAAATCACGTTTTACGGTAAAACTTAATGCATTCAACACATTGTGCTGATGGATGTATTGAATAATACGGGGATCGTGGAGGTATTTAAAGTGAAATGTAACATTAAAAAATTGTATTAAAAAAAAAATGGAATTATGATCCCCACTATCTCCGTAACAAGAAGGTTCCGAGGAATGGTCTAGAATATAAAAAATGATCGCATTGACGGGGAGAATAAGTACCTTTTGACTTCGTTAAGGGTAGTTTTACACCCATTATAATGTGCATGGTCATACAATATGGCTAACGTACTGTGGCAGAGGCGTATGCCTGTGGGTATGAACAATATTCTATTTTTATTCCCAGTTTCACTCCATGATGGGGATGGCTCTAGACGATCTGAAAGAGCAGTCGGTCCTGACGATCCACTTCCGATTCACCAGCGAGCTGATACTCCAGGTCAACGGCAAGCTGGTAGGCTGTATAGCCACCGTGCCGCGACGGTTTAGCCACGTCTTCCCCACCATCGACCTGTACGGCAGGATTTGTCAGGTATGTACAACTGCAAGTGTGAAGAAGTCTGAGCGTAGTTCTGTCAAAGTGGACTAAATTAACGTCATTTGTACGTTTTTGGATAGTAAACACTGATTAATATGAAAGTAGCTGGCTGACCGAGCTCGTGTTCGGATGAAAATAGAGAAAACGTATTTTCCCAGATATTAGACCTAGCTAGGTCACATTATTGCATCTTTCATCGAAATCGTTAGAGCCGTTTTCGAGATCGTGATTACAAATTTATATACAAACATTGCAGTGGACGTCTTTCGGCTGAATTGATGATGATACAAATATTGCTCATTTACTACTATTGGATTAGACTGGGGCTTCGTCCCTATCAAGGTCGGAAAATATCTTACGGGAACATACTACGAAGATAAACGTACCCTATATTGTAATCCAGGTCACGGTCAAGAATTAGACATCTTTGTGCTAAAATAATTCCTATTAGCCGTTAAGACGTGAAAGGGAAACAGAGTTACTGTCGCATTATGCTTACATTTCACATTGAAGTATAGATTAAAAACCCTTTTCAAAATAGACCACATAAAATTGTGAGTTTACACTTCACAAAATAATATCATTGACAAGGTGACAGGATTTCAAATTTCGAATCGATCAGACCTGTGAAAGTTGTTCATATCTCTTCATCAACTAGAAACGAAACGGCTGAGCAGATGTTCTTGAAACATAGCTAAGAACATTCTCGATTAAGATACCTTTCAAACGTAAAAAATAAATCGTAAATCGTTCAGGGGCTTTGATGCCACAGCCGGATACATACTTCAAACTTTTAACACCCCTCTTTTTATGTCGGGGTTTAAAACTCTAGACTTTCACGCCGTCGTATGGCTTATTATTTGTTTCTCACTGAATTTTCATTTCACATAGAGAAAATTTGACACCGTTACGTGATACAAAAGCTTGATTTGACACCGTTATGTGAAACAAAACTTTGTTTTGACACCGTTATGTGATAAAAAAGTTTGATTTGACACCGTTACGTGATAAAAAAGTTTGATTTGACACCGTTACGTGATACAAAACTTTGATTTGACACCGTTACGTGATACAAAACTTTGATTTGACACCGTTACGTGATACAAAACTTTGATTTGACACCGTTACGTGATACAAAACTTTGATTTGACACCGTTACGTGATAAAAAAGTTTTTTTTGACACTGTTACGTGATACAAAACTTTTATGGGTCACCGTTACGTGATACAAAACTTTGATTTGACGCCGTTACGGGATACAAAACTTTGATTTGATACAAAACTGTGATTTGACATCGTTACGTGATACAAAACGTTGTTGTCTTTCCTACCAATGTCAAAGACGTAATTGGTTCTTCCTAACTACTACCTACCTACTACCTACCTACTACCTACCTACTACCTACCTACTACCTACCTACTACCTACCTACTACCTACCTACTACCTACTACCTACCTACTACCTACCTACTACCTACCTACTACCTACCTACTACCTACCTGCTACCTACCTGCTACCTACCTGCTACCTACCTGCTACCTACCTGCTACCTACCTGCTACCTACCTGCTACCTACCTGCTACCTACCTGCTACCTACCTGCTACCTACCTGCTACCTACCTGCTACCTACCTACTACCTACCTACTTCCTACCTACCTACCCTTCCTTCAGAAACAAAAAAAAATAGTAACAAAAAGTCAAAACCATTGTATGTAGTAAACGAAGAAAATGGACATACGGATTTAATTTCGTTTTTTTTTAAATATCATAATTTTCTTTTATAGAGGGTGTAACAGAAAGGGTATGGTCATATGAACGGATATGCTGCAGACCATCAAACTGTACAACTTCCTCCTTGGGTACTCCCATACTAAATTTCAATACTTACCAAATGTATAACATATACCTTACGTAGCCGAGCGTATACAGCTATTGTTATCTTTTTCAGATATCGGTGCTGCTACACCCTTACGTCATTGCCAGTGGAGCATCATTAGATCTGCCGGTCATCACTGAGAACCGCGACGAAGCGCTTGACGACCTATCTGACGAAGAGGAAGACGACGATGAATCTGTTGATCCAGAATCGCTTATAAAGAAGGACAAGAAAGCATACAGTCAAGATAACCTCATGTACACTCATTGGGAGCCTTTGCCCATGCCCGCCGGCCCCAGCCCTGGACTGAGCTTCATGCCCTACTGCGTGCCGACTCCTCTTCCATTCCGTACTCCGACACCAATTCCGATTCCAGTGATGCCACCTTTTGGGGGGCAGCTATCAAACACTGTGAAGAAAAAGTTGAAGAAATGCAAAGTTAAGGGTAAGGGCAAAAGTGTAGATATTCCAGATGAGGCCCCGATGGCACACAGTCTTAACCTGCCAGCCAGTCAGCGAGGCAACAGTCCACCGGCTGATAATAATGAGATTGTGAACCGTTGCATCCAGAAGAGCCACTCTACGCACAACTTCAGCGTGTCGGAGGAGCCGGAGGCGCCGGGCGGGCTGCGGCACACGTACAGCGTGGGCTCACGTGTGGACGACGACGACGACGACGACTTCCACGAGCAGTTCTGCGACACTAACATCCGCCACAACGACCGCTACCCGGAGGCGAACGATGTCGACAATCTCGACAACGAAATCATGGACGCGCTGACTATGGATGCTGGGAACTTGCCCGATTTGACAGAAGAACAATCTTCATCCATCGACGAATCTACGCGTCGCGACGATTTTTGGTCTGAGTCGCTGTCGGTTGAATACTTGCACTATTTGAACCACATTCTGTGCTTGGACCAGGAGGGTAACGGTCATAGCCTGGAGTCTGAGTGGGAGGCGACTGGAGAGGGGTGCGAACATCTGCACCTCGTGCTAAAATACTGGAACTACTTGGTGCTGCCGTACCCGGAGCTTCGTCAGGCTGTGTCGTGGGGACAAGTGCGGTGCTACTGCGCTAATTGCCAGCCTGACCCCTCGACAGATTACGCTGGTAGGTGCATATTATTTACGCAAAAATATTAGTAGACTAAAATATTATTCGTCTTTTTCGGTAGCAGAATAGTCTGAAATCTTTTAAAACTTCTGATTTGAGACGAATTAATGGTTGAACACATTTGCAGCTTCAATTTTGACAGAGGTAAAGCAGTCAACTAGTAATGTTCACAATTAATACACTCATTATTTCTGACTGATAAAATAACTCCAGTACTGGAAATGACTGTGTGAATGTCTTTGAGGGATTGTATCTGAAATGAAATTTTCCGCCAAAGTTCCGAATCCCCAGGATAAGCCGATGTTATGTTTATGTGTGTTGATCGATTGCGTTATGTATTTGTGTTGCAGTTTATTACTAAAACTACTTAAGTACCATAATAGGATAAACATTATCGTAAATACAAGGTGTAAACAGACCCTTCACGAAGCTGCCAGCCAAGCATATATCAAAATAAGTAATTTTTTTTTTTTGGTGAAACATCATGTTTTACGGTGGGACTCAATTGAGTAATTGAAAGTAGTAACATTAAAAACTTTTTTTTTTTTACTTTTGAAGAATGAGAAATCTTGAAGAATCCCAGGTATGGTCAGGGACAAAAAAAAATATCGCAACGACGTGGAGCTTAAGTGCCTTTCGGCATCGTTAAGGGTCTTTTTACACCCATTAATTAGCTTTGGTAGGCTCTGTGAAAAGGTTCTTTGTACACTGCGTTCTTTGTACATTGCGTTGCAGGCTGGGTGCGTATCGAGCGTATCGACGGCGTGGGTGCCGCTCAGCGTGGGTTCTGGCATGTGGTGCGTTCGACTCTGGGAGCGGCGCAGGTGGCTGGCGGGGAACGCGACCCTGTCGTACGACGCCCGCGTTGTCTGAGCGCCGGGCCATGTGCTTCGCCGCCCTTTGCTGACATGTACGTATTTCATTATTATATATAAATCACCAGAGATCGGAATAGGTAGTTTGTCTTATTAAACTTTAACCATAAACGGGCCCCTTTGGGGGCTCGAGACACGAACCTCCGCTGGTTTGGTACTGGCCCCGAAAGGGGCTAGCATTTAAGTCATACGTCATCATCTGCCTAGCCTTTTCCCAACTTTGTTGGGGTCGGCTTCAGTTCGGTTCGGCAGCGACTGCCCATCTGACCTCCAGAACCCAGTAACTGGGTAAAACGCTACCCCTTTGTAAGACTGGTTGTCAGACTTTCGGCTTCTGACTACACTCATTCGTGTCCTGAATTCGTGAGCTTCATTGCTTCGGCGCCTTTCTGGTAGTTGCGTCCTGTTGACTGGCTTTTAAGAGAATTATTGAAGATTAGAACGGGGTAATACTAAACTGATACTGGGTGATAAAATACAAAACTGACTGATTGTCAAAGTTTTTAGAATTCGAGACATAAAGTAGACATAAACCTTCCTTGTCGGGTAAAAAGTAACTCTACTGATAAACAAATGATATTTTCCAGATGGTTCGATGAAGAAGGAAAGCCACATCACACAGTGCTGGCTATTGAGATCGATGTGGAGTAAGTACTCAGACACTTAATTTTAGACAGGAATCCTCTCACGACATCCAGATAGAAACCTACGTCATACCTGAAAGAAAAAAATAGTTAGAAAAAATAATATTCGGTAAAACGTATAGTACTGTTAGGTGATTGGTACTTTTACATCTTGTATTTACGCATATATAAACTGACAGTAAGCTAATTCTGTTCATGAATATTAGATTCTTATCGTTCAAATAGTCGTTTATAGAACAGTATGTCTTTGAACAACGGTTGGATTTTACCTTAGTTTAAGATGTCAAGTCAGGCAAGGCCGATCGTAGTTAGTTATCACGGTTATACCAAGCCCTACAAATGAGCTACGAAGCTTATGAAGCTGGTGAAAGGGAGCTCGTAGTTTGTGCTTAATTTTAGTGTTAATATTGCTGATCACTTGTTTTAGTGTACCGATGTATTTTCTGCCTAATATAATATGTATATTAAAATGTTAGCGATAATGAATTGTGATGCCAGTGTGGGAATACCTATCTTTTTAAATTATACCAAGACATCACCAATGTTATCCCCGAAGGGTTAGGCACCTACCTACATTTCGCCAGTTTTATTTAAGTTCCATGTAATAGTGATCCAGACTCCATGGCTTCTACTGAAAAATCTCACGATGAAAAAACAAAATAACACTTTACCCGACCCGGGCGTCAAACCCTGGACCTCATGGCTCAGCAGTCTCTACATATACTCTCTCATATGTTTGATAGTCACCTGCTGCTGCTGGAAGCAACTTCACTTAAATATGCTGACTGCAGACTCATTGACTGAACAATTCATTCCGATATTCCTCCCCAAGTATTCTCAGTACGCCTTGACAGCTTAAACCAAGGACTAAACTACGTTAATTCTTTTTGCAGGGGCTCCGACGCAGAAAACGATCGTCTTTTGGCGTTTTTGATCTATCTGAAGCCGCACGTGGCGTTTGCCGAAGACAACCCACCGAGTCTGGACGACTGAGTCCACATTATAATTATATTCATGTGTAATCAATCCTTTCTGTATACCTATCCATACTTTTCGAAAGCACCGTGATTTATTATAGAAATATAATAATCTATCTATTATATTGTTGTCCGAAATACAGGTATTATAACTATTCACGGTGCGACAATGTCGAAATTGATATTATTATAAATGTTAGATGTTAAGGTACGCAAAATGGTTGGCGTAAGTATTAATAACTTATAGTAATTAATTTTAGTCATATGCCGTTGGTTAGGCATTTTTTTTGCAGTGTTTTTTGATCTTAAAGTTTTATCTTTGTACTTTGAGTATTAAAAGATTATCATAGTTAACCTTTTAAACATCGGCTAAAATGACTAAATTAACATTAAACATAAAATACTCAAATTAACAGTAATAGTCTGCAAAATAATAGCACCCTAGTTTGAAAATAACGACATTTGTTAATGGTTTGTGGTGAAGGTTCGCATTCGTAATGGGATAGGTGGAACAAAATTCATGTCAAAATTAAGTTATTATTAGCGTAACTCCTTGTGGTTTGGCTTTTAAATACGCGATGTTTAACGGGTTAACGCGATTCCATATCAGCAATGATTGAAGTGGAAGGCATGTGAGCTTGAATGTGCGACCAGGGGTGGTAAGTGAGTATGTTTCAGCTTCTAACTCGCAAGAATTAGTGTATAACAGAGGGACGTGTGTTATTGTGGTGCTCGTAGGCGATAGGACTAGCCGCTGTGCGTTGTGATGGTTAGAATAGTCACCATTTACTTGCTAAAGTTGGGCTTGAATGGCTTTCGCAATATCGGACTTGGGGCGATTATTTTAGACACTGTGGAAGGAACGCCGCATGCGGAAATACTCTTATGTGGTGGAGGCGATTACGTTCATGTTTGCGGCGTCATTCTCGTACACCCGCCGGCAAACTATGAAGTAGTGACCGTAGTTTATTTTTTAATACCAGTTTTTAAGGTTATGACTTTACTTTAAATACACCCATGACCCGTTTAATATTCAATGCATATATCAGCACATCGTTTCGAGTGCGTTTCATTAACTTTTACCGTAAAACGTGATTATTCCTACCAAAAAAAAAAGTCGTTTTCCAGCAACAATTTTTGCGTAGAGTTACTTAGTTTGATGTAAATAATGCTTGGTTGGCGTTAGCGGTTTCGTGAAGGGTCTGTTTACACCCTGTTTTGCCTTGCATAGTGTCGTGAATAAAATTAAAATGCCCTTAGTGTCGGTTCCGCGCTGAGCTCGGTAGGTGAAGAATCTGGTGTAGGTACTGGCTTAAGAATAGCAAAATTAAAACGAGAACTAAGTTCTAAAAGTATTGTTGGTATATGACAATAAAATTTGCTGACACCCATTTTGATGACTGATTCATAATTAAAATTATTGGAAGGGCTTTCGCGAGTAAAATTTTTGTCACAATTTAAATGTTTAGTGCGGTGTAACTGCAGTTTTAACAGTGGGTTCAATATTTGAACTTTACTGGCGTGTGTGGGTCAATGAGCGATGTGAAATGAATATGTATGTACTTTAAGATCAAAACACACTCTGCAGTATATAACAACTAGTCACTTGATATTTTAATACTTCAAGGAATTTATCCTGCACAGGCTATTTTAGTATTGCAGTCGAAGCACATTACTTTCATGATCTCAGATATTCTTACTTTTTTATTTATTTATTTATACTTGCAACTATTTCTTTAGTACATATATTATATTTGTGTTGTAAGGATGCATTCACAGTAGAGTAAGGCAGTGAGGGAACATATTAGCTGTTGGTGCTGATAACGTTATACAAGTAAAGTTCGCGACTGTGTGACAGTGAATGATGAGACTGATCAACTGTGACTCCACCCTTATTTTACAGGCAATATTTAAAAATCAGTATGATCGTTTGTTAATCAAAAGTCGTTGAATCTATACTAATATTATAAAGCTGAAGAGTGTGTTTGTTTGGTTGAACGCGCTAATCTCAGAAACTACTGGTCCGAATTGAAAAATTCATTTAGTGTTTGATAGCCTTTTTTATCGAGGAAGGCTATAGGCTACATAACATCACGCTACGACCAATAGGAGCGGAGCATTTATGAAAAAGATTGCAATAACGGGGAAAAATTCAAACGCAGACGGAGTTCGGCGGGTCAGCTAGTAACTAATAAACTGAATCTATTTTGTCATGCTTTAAAAGTCACTTCTATTAGATTTAGTATCTACCTACATGATTTTATTTATTTCTTTGCAGCTATTAAAGCAGCTATTTTAAGATTATACTTACTACATGTCTACATAATCATGATAGGTAGAGTGCGACGATTCGCACACATTAAATCTAACGATTAGTTATTTAAGATGTCTTTAAGATATTTCCGAACACTTAGTACTGTTATCCATGCGTATCCGATAGATCGTAGAATATAAACCCTGTCATTGCTTGTACTGTATGTGGAAAGCGTTAAACACGCTATAATATGGATGTTGTTTTACTTATCGATCGAGAATCGCAATGTTTGTGTAGTATTCATTCAATATGTCGTCTAATAATACTATATTTTCTGGTGAAATAAAGGATCGTCGTAATCAGTCTTATTTATTTCTGGTACGATGCGAGTCGGAAAGTGTATTCAGCTGAAAACTTCTTCAAGTATCAATTGTATTGTATGTGTGAAAATACTTGTCTACTTATACACAATTTCAGCTAACTACAGCTTTCCCGTCCAACCGTATATAATTTAAATTAATAGACCAGTAGATCATTTTCACGTTAGTTGAGTAGGATGTTATCTTCATAGGTTAGTAGTCATAGGTAGCTAATCATCAGTTTAGTTTAATTATTTTTTTCATAATAGTAATGGGAATCAATTGTGGTGCAGCCATGTTGAAATGAAAAGCAGTTGTTGTTAAAAATTATCTTATATTGATGTTTCAAATGATTTACAACAATACGATTGTATCCAAAAACGCTACTAACTAGAGGTATACTATAGTTTAAATTAAATAATATATCAATTGTAGGTGCGATTCGTATTAGTACATTTATAATACACTAACAGCCGCAGTAATAATATAATTCAGATAGTAACAACGTTGTTTAGTAATATAACATTATTAATAAAAATCGAATGGTTTCTGCTCGGCTGCCTGAAACTGCGGCTCAGAATAAATATGAAAGACTAAAGAGTAACAGTTCAACTGTGTTACATGCAAGCTTTAAATTAATATACACACAGGTACATTGAAAAAGAAACTGGTACATATACTCCTACAGGTGAGTACATTGCATTAGTGCACACCTTTGGGGGCTTTGCGGGGCAAATGTACATGAAAATAATATCAGGTGACATCTGTTCACCCACCAAGCTGGCACAAACCGTGGGGTCGCTGTAGACCATAAAGCGACTTAGCACTGTCGAGCTACAGATACATAAGTACTATTGAATCAAATTATTTTGATAAATAGAGACCGAAAAATACGTCTAATAATTCTCATCTATACATATAAAATTCAAAGTCCTGACTGACTGATATATCAACGCACAGCCCAAACCGCCGGTCCTAGAGACATGAAATTTTGAGGTTGTATTCTTTGTCAAGAGTAGGTATCCACTAAGGAGGGGCTTTCGAAATTCCACCCCTTTTTTTTTTTTTTTTTTTTTCCGGATGGGAAATCATCAAATGACCCCCCCCACTCTGGGCGGAGCGGAGGGGAGTGTCAGACTTGTACTGACTAAAACCCATCCATGTTCCTTCTCTGCCCTTTGTGTTCCAGGGCCACGGTATCTCTTTCGAACAGTCCCGCAGCCCTGGCAGGCATCGGCCCATGCGGACCCCTACTTGATTGCTGACATCTCTTTGAGGCGCGCGTGGAACACGAACGCGCCGTCGACACAGCCTGTCGTCATAAGACGGCCGGACGGCGAGCTAGCCCATAACTCGCCGTCCACAGGCCAGCGCCTACGGTGGTCGGAAGCCACCACGTGACCCCCGACGCCCAGGGCGTCTCCCGCGGCGGCTGGGACGTGAGGTTCTTTCCCTCTCACGTCCTGCCACCTCCTTCACTAGCATGACTGCTTCGCAGAAGGAGGTGACGGCTTCCCATTCTCTCTCGCTCCGGACCATGGCTTGAACCAAGGCCGGACGCGAGAGATTGCCGCCGCCAATCGTTGCTATGAGGACACGGCGGTGCTCCGCCCAAGCGGGGCAGACCTCCACGGTGTGTTCCACCGTGTCCTCCGGACGATCCTCGCAGTGGAAACACCCGGGCGTTTCCTCCCGCCCGATTCGGTGCAGGAACCTCCCGAAACAACCGTGTCCGGTGAGGACCTGCGTTAGACGGTAGGTGAGGGCGCCGTGGCGCCTCTCTAGCCACTCCTCAAAGAGGGGACTTATCGCCACTATGGTGGCGTGCCCTGCACGGGGTTGCGACAGTCGCTCTCTCCATGTCGCCATGAGATCACGCCGGAGGTCTGTCCGCTGAGCGGTAATTTGTCGCGGCAGCGGAGTTTCCCCCCTATATAGTGCTTCCGCGCGCCATTCATGCAGGCGCGCGAGGACTATCGCCTCCAGATCCCATGGCGGCAATCCGCCAAGGAGGCTAGCCGCCTCGCCAGAGATCGTGCGGTACCCCCGGATTAGCCTTATGGCTATCACCTTTTGGGGCGCGTTCAGGTAGTGGGCGGCTTGCCGCCTCAAAGAACGCGCCCACACCGGGGCCCCGTAAAGGGCCATGGACCGCACGACCCCCGCGTAAAGCTTCCGGCAGGAGGCGTTTGGACCCCTCAGGTTGGGCAAGAGCCGCTTGAAAGCAGCCCCCGTCCGTTCCAGTTTGGGAGCCAAACGTCGGAAGTGCTCCACGAAGTTCCACCGACTGTCGAGGACGAGTCCTAGGTATTTCAACGTCGACCCGACGCCGATGGGAACCCCTCCTGCCATCAGTAGGGATCCCGACGGTGGCGCATTTCGAGGCCCATGAAAACACATGGCCTCGGACTTGTGCAATGCCACCTCGAGTCCCAATTGCCGGATCCTCTCCACAACTATCGCAACCCCGCGTGTCATGTTTTCGGCCGCCGCCTCGTGCGACCTCCCTTGCGCCAGTACCAGCGTGTCGTCAGCGTAGCAAACTACACTGACGCCGGTAGGGAGGTCGGCGCGCAGCACCCAGTCGTAACCGATGTTCCACAAGGCCGGCCCCAGAACCGAACCCTGTGGAACACCGCACGACATCTCTCGCCGGTTCCATTCTCCGCTCCGACTGGGGTAGATGACGGCTCTATCCGTCAGGTAGTCCCCGACCACGCGACGAAGGTAGGTCGGCACCCCGTGATACCGGAGTGCCTCCGCAATGCAGGTCCAGGGCATGGAGTTGAAGGCGTTGGCGATGTCAAGAGACACCGCCAAGACAACCCCGCCCCGGGACACCGCGTCCCCCGTCGTGAGGGCTCTCACGCGCATGATGGCTTCCACCGTCGAGCGCCCCTTGCGGAAACCAAACTGGTGTTCCGCAAGATCCGGCCCCATCCCTGCAAGGTGCCCGGCGAGGCGGTTGGCAATGACTCTTTCAAAGAGCTTGCCGACCTCGTCGAGCAACACGATGGGCCGGTATGCGGACGGAGAGTCCGCAGGGCGCCCTGGCTTCCGGATTAGGACCAGCTTCCCCGTCTTCCAACGAAGCGGGAACTGGCCTCTCTCCAAGCATGCGCTTAGGAGCCCTTCCAGTCGGGGCCCGAGAGCCTCAAAGGCCAGGACCCAGGCTTTGCCAGGCAAGCCATCGGGTCCCGGGGCGGTATTTCTGGCTTTCAGCCTGCGTACCGCCACTCTCAGGTCTACCCCAGTCACCTCCGGAACGTCATCGTCGTCATCGGTGTGGTTCGCTTCCGGCACCGCACGCGGTGACGGAGCCATAGGCGGGGGAGGATGCTCCCCTCGCGAAGGGAACAGAACGCTCACCACGTCCTCCACGAGCTCAGGCCGGAGACTCTGCGTTAGCGGGGGGGCCCGGGTGCGGAGTTTGTCCCGCACCATCTTGTAAGGGCGCCCCCACGGATCTCCGTTCAGAGACTCCAGCATCTCCTCGCGGGCCAAATTCTTGGCCCGCCGGACAGCCTCTTGGAGGGCGGTCTTCGCCGCTCTGTACCCCTCGTACAGCTCCGCCTCAATGGCTGCCGCATCCGGAGGGCGGATGCGGAGCCTGCGATGCCTGGCGTACAGGTGCCGCGCGGCAACGCACGCCTTGCGCAGAGACGTCAGCTCTTGAAATTACACCCCTGAGAGGGTAAAATGGGGGGTCGAATTTTCTGTGAAACTTTATATTCTCTAGATCGATTGACTCGAAAATTGGTGTACACACTTCAATTAAAATTATGAGACACGAGTATCCCAGTTTTTTCAAAATCATCCCCCAACAGAGTCAAATAGGGCTTCTCACGTAGACGGCCGCAAAGCGCGCAGTGTGGTGCAGGGCGTGCGGGGCTCGGGATTTACCTATCGGTAAGTAGGTATGATTTGTCTGAGGTAGACGTGGCTGTAAATATATGTGAAACCACCACTTCTGGTTGTCTCTTATAATAAGATCTTTTCACACACGCTGTGAGTTCTAATAAAACCACACAGTTACTCTCATCCCAGATATTAGTATAGTTTTACGAAGAACCTCGTGCTTATTGCTTTGTTTGGGATATTTTCAGTTCGTATATTCAATGAGCGCTTGTAATGTGTGTTTCTGAAAAAAAAAAAAAAAAAAAAAAAAATGTCATTTGTTTCATGTAGGCCACGCCCAAGCCGCGGGCAGAAGCTAGTGTTATATAATTATGTTTTCTAGGCTTAAGTTCCAATCGAATGTTCATTGTGTCGTGTGTGAGTGAAGGTCAGGTAAGCGTAGCGTGTCTTCCATGTGGTGCATGGCGATCGAGAGGCGAGCGGTGGCAGGCGGTGGGACTACCACACTTTGCACTTGTTGAGCGGGTTCATGGGCGAGCCGGCGGGGCACTTGAAGTCGTCAGCGAACTCTTCCATGTTGGACATGGGGCCGACGACGCGGAAGCGGTCGGGCGCGTGGACGCCGGTGGTGATGCGCACCTTGATGGCCTCGTTCCGGTTCACCGCGCACCAGGTGTTGGCGGCGCTCAACCAGAACAGCTGCGAACAACAAACAGGTGCACTTATCTAACCGCTGTTGCGTTGTGGTATCCATGACTGGCTTTTAGATAACCTAGTGTTAACTAACAATTAGACCTTATGTAAGGCCGGCAAAGAAGCCTGCAGTTACTGCAGTGGAGCGCACAGCAGTAGGGACTGCCTCACTCGAGCTGACGGCAAACTGCCCACCTGCATCAACTGTAAGGTGGCACACAGGACGGACAGTGACCTGGCACACACAGCGTTCAGCGAAGACTGCCCGGAACGCCAAAAATGGGATGGTATAGCGAGGTCGCGCGTTTCCTATTGCTAAGGGCGACCAAGAGAACGCAAACACCCAACCAGTCACCCCTCAAAACACAACAAGACCGAAACCGAGACTAAATTTCATACAAGTCAATCTTCAGCGCTCCAAGCTGGCCACAGAAGAACTCCACATGGCGGCTCAGGCAAAGGGAGTTTCAATAGCACTTGTTCAAGAGCCCTACGTAGGAAGAACAGGTGTAATGAAACAAAACCCCGGCACACAAGTCATCCAGTGCAGCCTCAACCGTCAAAAACCAGTAAAGGCGGCGATCGTCATCTTCGGGAACAACCTGGAGGTCATCCACGACCCCCAGCTTGTGACCGAGAACATCTCCGCCGTCCTGCTGAAGGTCGGCCAGCTCAGCTTCGGGGTGCTATCGGTCTATTTTGAAGGTGACCAGGAACTCGAACCCTACCTTTCGGCAACACACACAACTTTACAAAAACTACGCACACAAAACACCATAGTGGGAGGAGACATTAACGCCTGGAGCCAGTGGTGGGGAAGTGTCTCCGAAAACCATCGCGGGGCGGCGTACAACTCGTTCCTTAATGAACGGGATCTCCAGATCCTAAACACAGGTCAAACACCGACGTTCGAGACCTACAGAGGAGACAGGTGGTGCACAAGTAACGTCGACGTGACGGTATGCAGCCTGTCACTGCTAGGCAAGGTCGAAGAATGGCGGGTTGAAAGGAGTCTAATAACTTCCGACCACAATGCAATAACCTTCTCGATGCGTTTAGAAAAGGCCTTGGAACCCTTAAGGCCAATCTCGACGCGCATCTACAACACCAAAAAGGCAAAGTGGTCCGACTTCAGCACGCACTTCAAGACCAGCCTGGCGGACAATGACATAACACCAGTCAGAGTGTCGGCGGTCTCGAACCCAGAGGATCTGGAGTCACTCATCACAATGTACGTCAAAAACATCCACCGCTCATGTGAGGACGCGATCCCAAAACTGGGGTTGCCTAAACACGACGCCAAGCCCCCATGGTGGAGCCATTCTCTAGACCGTCTCCAAAAAGACGCGTTGACGAAAAAGAGAAGGATCCGTAATGCAGCCGCAAGCCGGAGACGCTTCACCATAGATGAATATGTACTGGCAAAGAAAACATACACCGCAGCAGCGACAGAAGCGGCCACAACAAACTGGAAGGAGTTCTGCTCGAAGCAGGACCGAGAGAGCATGTGGGACGGCATCTACAGGGTACTAAGGAAGACAGCCAGAAGACAGGACGATGCGCTCCTAAGAAACACCGCAGGCGAAACGCTCAGTCCAGAGCAATCTGCAGATCTCCTGGCAAAAACCTTCTACCCTGACGACTCAATGGATGCTGAACAGCCGTACCACACAGCACTGAGGAGGCTAGCGGAGGAAAAGAATCCACAAGGACTGTCTGCTGACGATCCACCCTTCACAACCGCGGAACTGGAAATGGTTCTTCAAAACCAAAACCCGAAAAAAGCTCCCGGTCCCGATGGATTAACAGCAGACATCTGCACAGCGGCAATAAACTGCGACAGGGAAGTGTTCCTAGCGATGGCCAACAGGTGCCTGTCGCTATCGTACTTCCCGAAGCAATGGAAAGTCGCCCACGTGTGCATACTCCGCAAGCCAGGAAAGGACGACTACACCAGCCCTAAGTCCTACAGGCCAATAGGTCTGCTCTCGGTCCTAGGAAAGATCGTCGAAAAGCTCCTAGTAGGCAGACTCCAGTGGCACTTCCTCCCCACACTCAACACAAATCAATACGGTTTCATGCCGCAGCGCGGCACCGAGGACGCCCTCTATGCCTTAATGGGACACTTACGTGCCGAAATCAAAGCCAAAAAGATCGTGCTTTTGATATCATTGGACATAGAGGGGGCCTTCGATAACGCGTGGTGGCCAACACTCAAAAGACAGATGGTAGTCAAAAACTGTCCCAAAAACATCTACGCTCTCGTCACCTCATACCTGGAAGACCGGAACATCAGGGTCAACTACGCCAGAGCGACTAGTGAGAAGGGTACCACGAAAGGATGCGTCCAGGGCTCAATCGCCGGACCGACGTTTTGGAACCTTATCCTAGACTCACTCTTACACAGAATGGCTAGTATGGGCGTATACTGCCAAGCCTTCGCAGACGATGTCGTCCTCATCTTCTCGGACTTTTCGACCGGTCCCCTGCAGCAAACAGCCAACGATACGCTAGACATTGTATCGGAATGGGGCGTCCAAAATAAGCTACGTTTCGCCGCGCATAAGACCAATGCGATGGTGTTAACGAGAAAGCTTAAATACGACGATCCGGTACTCCATATGTCAGGCACCCAGCTGAATCTGGTCAAAGAGGTCAAGTTGCTGGGTCTCACAATAGACTCTAAACTCACCTTCAACGCGCACGTGTCTGCGACCTGTAAAAAGGCCGCAGACATCTACAAGCAGCTTGCATGCGCAGCAAAGGTGACTTGGGGTCTCAACAGAGAGATAATAAGGACGATATACGTGTCGGTGATAGAGCCCATCGTGATGTATGCGGCGAGTGCGTGGGCCCCCGCAGCCGAGAAACTGATGACAAGGAATCAGTTTGACTCGCTGCAGAGAGGCTTCGCGCAGAAGATCTGCAAAGCATACCGCACGGTGTCTCTGACATCGGCACTTGTACTGTCAGGCCAACTCCCCCTAGATCTCCGGGTAATCGAGGCCGCAACCCTTTTCAAGATCAAAAAGGGACATTCCCAAGAGTTCATACCGCCGGGCAGCGAGCTGGAGTGCAACGTGCACCACTCCCAAAACCCCCACCCAGCGCTACTCACGACAACAGAGTATGCACGCCTCGAGGACATGACTCCCGAGACTCTGGAAACCCACCAAGTAATCGGTCCCCAAATATACACCGACGGCAGCAAGATAGAGGGGAAAGTCGGGGCTGCCTTAACTTGGTGGGAAAACGGAAAGGAGTCCAAGTCTAGCACTTTTGGCCTGGAGCCCCACAACACGGTCTTCCAATCGGAAATGTACGCTCTCTTCAGAGCTGTCAGGATGGCAAGAGAATCCAGTGCGGCCT
This sequence comes from Noctua janthina, assembly GCA_963576755.1. NCBI lineage: Eukaryota > Metazoa > Arthropoda > Insecta > Lepidoptera > Noctuidae > Noctua > Noctua janthina. The sequence goes on along the minus strand of OY755050.1, from coordinate 10,725,148 downwards.
CCATAAGCATCTTAAGTGACTCAAGATCGTCACTTGACCTGCTGAGGAGTCCATCTGTCACTCACCACCTGGCACTACAAATCAAGAGATGCGTCCGCGAGATCAGAGAAGAAGACCGAGAAGTGAGGCTCTTTTGGCTCAGAGCCCACGTGGGAACCGCCGGGAATGAGAGAGCGGACGAGCTGGCCAAGGAGGCAGCCCTAACAAAAGAGACAGCAGACTACAGCAAGGTCCCCGTATCGTTTGTGAGAAGGAAGATACGGGAGGGGACTATAAGAAAGTGGCAGACACGCTACGAGTCCTCGAGTACAGGATCGGTCACAAAAGTGTTCTTCCCAGACGTCCTAGCGGCAAAAAGGACACTCAGAGACGCAGTTCTCACACCGGTCCATATACAAGTTCTAACAGGACACGGGGGATTCTCGGCGTATCTCCACCGCTTTCATCTCAAAGACAGTCCCTCGTGCGTCTGTGACCCCAGCTGCGATGAAACAGTCTGGCATCTGCTCTTTGAATGCCCCAGATTCAGCCATGACAGAATGGAGCTGGAAATCAAAATCGAAACCCAGCTTAGCCAGTCCACACTCCACACCATCATGAAGAGACCGGCTACAAGAAAATTGTTCTTGGCATTTGCGAGCAAAGTCGCCAAAGTCGCAGCAGAGGCTAACAAAACGGACGCTACCTCGCAAAGTCGAAGCCGACTACCATCTAGGCACACAGTCCCGACCACAATAACAACTACAGCAACAACAACACAAACAACAACAACACAGACTACAACAACACAGACAACAGCAACACAAAACAGAACACACACACCACTAACAAGATCAGCCGATCTAACAAGCGATCAGCCAGCACCAACAGCAGTGGCAGCAGCGGAAGTCAGCCTACTACCAGCCCTCAGCACCATGCCCATCACGGAGTTCCTGGCATGTGGAGGAGACGGAGTCCCAGGTGTCAGACTGCGACCGGTCGCTCTGTTCATGAACAGGGAGGCAGAAAAGCTAGGCATAGGCTTCTGCATAGGCTCAAGCCGAGCTGCAGCCCGTATTCCCATCTCACCAGGCCTCGCTGCCTTGATTAACGGAAGCACCACCAAAACGAGCATTAAAGGTAGTAAGTACGCCGCACTGCCACAGGCGGAAGTAGCCTCTCTCCGATGCCGGCTAATGCGACTCAAAGGGAAAACGATCGCATTACTCGAGTGGCGAGAGGAGACTCCATTCGCTCAGGCATGCTCGTTGCTTCAAAAGATCAGGGAGGCCGGTGAAGACTCGCCGGTCACAGCCCGCACCATAAGCGTTGACGCGATGGAGGTCGGAGGAGAGAGAGGAGACGTCGCAGACCGCTTCGGCTGCTTAAAAGCCTCCGAACAACATGAGGTAGTCGTCTATGAGGACAGAGGGGAAACTCTAAGTTTCCTTAAAGCCCCCAGAGACCCAACAGCCAGCGCGACGAGCCCCGCAACTAACCCGACCACACAAAGCGGATCAGAGAGGGCCCAGCAGAAGGCAGCCGCCGAAAAAGCTGCAAAAGAGCAGAGCAGTACCACCAGCCCGGAGGCCCAGGCCAGGTCGAGGAGTCGCCTGAAAGCCTTCGGCACTTTCCTCAGCGCACTGCTCCCAAGCACTAGCCGCGGATCACCAACTGGAAAACAGGAAGCAGCAGTGGAGAGGTTTTTCAGGAAAACACCGACAAAGCTAGCACAACGGAAGCCTACGCCAACGAGAGCCGACAAAGGGCAAGTCAGCCCGCCTGTCCTCGCACTGAACTCGGGCACTACAGACCATGTGAAGAGCGCTTTCCTCGAGTACGTAGCAATTGTGAGGGCGACCAGGGAGGTCAATCTCATAACTTGCAAGAAGATCCTGCAGACCTTCCAAAGAAACACAGAAGGACTGCTAAAGGTACTGCTCGAGGAGGCAGAGGCAGCCGTGTATGACAACGTCAAATCCCAAGTCATCAAAGGGGAAATGACGGGGACGTACATGGCAGCCTATAGCGCAAAGAACGGGTTCGTAGCCCTGGACGAGGAGGAAACGGAGCGCGCGGGAAGGCCAAAGTTTAAAACAACATACGACGACTCGATAGTGGTTACCGCCAGATGTACCAAGATCATGCTGGACGATAGGATTCTTGAAATGGCACAGTCCATCTCGGGGATCCCGGTTAAAACAGCATCGCAGGAACATTGGACGGTACCCAATATCAGGTGGGTAAACGGGGTTCCGGGTTGCGGCAAGACAACCTGGGTGGTGAAGCACTTCGATGGGGAGAAAGACGTTGTAGCCACCACGACTACCGAAGCTGCCAAAGATCTCAGAGAGAAGCTTGCGCACCGCTTAGGAGATCGAGTAAAGACAAAGGTGCGCACTATGGCCTCAATCTTAGTCAACGGGTTCAAGAAAGAAGAGAAATGCTACCGCCTAACGGTAGATGAGGCTCTTATGAACCATTTTGGGGCCATAGTCATGGCAGTAAAGTTGTCAGGAGCAAGCGAGGTTGTCCTCATCGGAGACGTAAACCAGCTACCATTCTTGGACAGAGAGAACCTTTTCGAGTTAAGGTATACCCGTCCAAACATGGTGACTGGCATCACCCAGGAGTTACTCTGCACGCACCGCAATCCGATGGATGTGGCATTCGCACTGTGCGAGATATACTCCGGTATATACTCCTCCAAGTCGTCGCTGTCGCGGGTCCACTCACTGAGCGTCAAACGGTACACAGGAGCGCAAATACCGATCACTGCCCGAAACACCCTATTCCTGGTTCATACGCAAGAGGAGAAAGCTTCTCTTGTCAGCCAGGGATACGGATCCGGCGAAGGGTCGCGCACTCTAACCATCCACGAGGCTCAGGGCTTGACCTTCGACAGCGTAATTATCATCAACACCAAGTCCAGGAGACTCCAAATTCACGACAGCATCTCCCACGCGGTAGTGGCGGTGTCAAGACATACAGTCAGCTGCGTCTACTACACCGACGACGCCGATGACGCCACGGGCCGGTTTGCAAAGAGAGCGATGGATGCGCCTACTAAAACGGTCGTCGAGTACAACCTGAAGACGGCCATGCAGCATCGAGACGCGGTCGTTGTGGAAGCTTTGCTCAGGCTAGCGAAGTCCCTGGTCAGTCGACCCACGTAAATAACAAGTCCCCATCCAAACTACAAAACCCAACTCCCCACCCAAACTATTCCAGACTGTATTCCCTGAAATTAAAAATAGATTATGTAAAACTGCATGGCAGAGTGAGTCTGTCATACTCACGTAAAAGCTTTGCCGATGGTGGCGCTGCGCATCCGGTCGTTAAGTTCCCTAAAAAATGGTTGAGCTGAGCGGCGCGGATGTGCAAGTCATGCCCGTGAACGGGTGCCGTCGGTGGGAGCTGGTCGGCTCACTTTACCATGCAGTTATCAGTGAAATTTATATCTAACTGCTAATATATAATTAAGTGTTACCTCTTTAGTAAATGTAATTAGAACAAATATGTAAAAACACAAATAGTATGCCTAATAAAAAAAATAAAAAAAAAAAAAAAGAAAAGATGGACTCACGTAGATTTTTAAGTTACTATTGTACTAGGATAATAGAGTAAAATGTAACGTGTCCTATGTAGGAGCACGCATGTTTGAAAAATTAAATAAAATAAGCAAAAAAAAGTAATGTACAGTAAAATAGAGCGCGGACCTCCATGTCTGCGGTAGAAACACATAAAAAAAAAAAAAAAAAAAAAAAACAATTAGACAAAAACTGTTTGAAGATTGATTTCAGTTTGCAGTTGTTACGTCAGTGATCTCTATTGGACTGAACTATTGATTGCACAGTATTTTATCATTGTAGGTTTTGTTACGGCAAATTAATGTTACAAAGTGGTTGGGATGAGGTAAGATCTTAGATGGTGTACCTGATTAGGAGTGTATTTCTCAAGTCCGGGCAGCCTTGCCTCGTCGCCGTGTCGCCGAGTCCAAGCCTGGTACGCGTAGTAGGCTTCCTTGATGCCGCCGTTGTCCGCAATGTTCTCACCTTGGGTGTTCACTCCGTTCAGCTGGAAGAAATAGTTTATATCTGCGCTCTTGAAAGTTCAAAGTGCTTAAGTAGGTACGTAAGCACCCCTAACACTCCTGCCCTTTATTACTTCCTAGTGATTTTGTTGGGAATAAGTGCCGCAACAAATTCGGTCGGCTTAATTCAGACCTCTTAAATATTGCAGGGTTTCATAATTGTAAACTTCTAATACCTTGAATCCAACTTCATGCGCAACGTAGTTAGAATATTGATCAATAATACATTTGGTTTTCTCTAGGTACTTCTGCTTGGTCATCTCCTGCCACCAGTCCACTAAGTTTCCGTTCCTGTCGAATTGAGAACCCTGAAAACAATCATTATAATTGTAAAGCAGCGAGAAAAAAGCAACATAAATGAAAATTAATGATATGGAATAACAAAAAAGATAACTTCTTTATTCATTTCCTTTTTACATTGTAGGTATGCTAAAAAGTGATCGATACTTGCCTGGTCATCGAATCCGTGGGTGATTTCGTGTCCAATGACAAATCCGATGGCTCCGTAGTTCATGTAGGCGGGACGCTTGGCGAAGAAGAACGCACCTTGCAGGATACCGGCGGGGATATCTGAACAAAACATGAACAGTTTAGATGTAGGATTATTTTATTTTATTTTATTTATTAGGGAAAACAAACAATTACACATTAAGGATAACAAAAAAAAAAATAATATACTAAAATGATACAAATGTGAAATCAACCACGTTTTCCACAGATAAACAATGAGACAATATGGTAAATAACAAAAAAGATTAACACAAATAGTGAAGCATCAACAACACCAACAATGAAGTTAATTAGTGTTGCTCAATGAAATTACAAAGTCATATTAGTTTTTCAATAAATCAAGCAACATTTGTCAAAACCTTCCCTGGGGTAAAGCAAACAGATCTAAGCTACAGAAATTTTTATTATAATTGCTCGTAAGGCGACGAATAGGCGCACGCAAGCCGGCATTCGTACGACTGGTAGTAGTGGCGAATACAGTCGTGCCCGCACCTGTCGTCCCTGGCATGTCCTGGGAACTATATAACATAGCCTGTTACTAATATCTAAGCAATCATACAAGTTATTGCACAAGTCCTACAAAAATTTGGTTTCAAGATAAGTACGCCTTGAACTCAAGGAAAGCAGATTGTACTTTTTAAGTAGCTCACTATAAGAGAGATAACAACTCTTTAAGCAACAGTAATGCATAGACTTCAGAAATTTGATCGATACAGATATAAATATGTACTAGGGTGCTTAAATTCCGTGGCTGGTCTCATCACAAAGCCGTATATGCGATAAGCATTATTGATGATTTTTTCTACATGTGCGTCTAAGTGCAGTTTATCATAATTATATTATGGGTTTCCGCCAAAAGCTTGATGATTGGCTAAAAGTATTACAAAGGCATACAGTTCGTTCCGAATACGAGCGTGGAATCGTTTTGGTACCATGATATGATGAATAATAAAAATCGTGGCGCTGAAAGTGCGTTGAATGCTCAACTTCTGTCGTGTATCGCCATTGAAAGCCGTCAGTAGATATCTATATATCGTGTGATCATAAAAGTTAGCTTACGAATGCTGTTTTCAATGGAATTGTAGTAGGCGTTGACAACAGCGACTATGCCGTGTGTTACCCAGTCACTCTTGTTCACGGGCTCACGAAGTTTGCTGAAGAAGTACTCGGTTCCAAACTTCGTCAGGTTTAGGACAGACTTCAACAGTTTCTCCGATGACATTTCCAACTAAAATTATACAATTCGTTAAGATTGCTTTACCATCGATAAAGACTTAGGATTGCACTGATCTAAAAAATACATTTGGTACTGTTTGACACAGCCACACTTGACTTGAAATTATGGTGTCTCGTAATGGGACTAATGTAGTTCAACTTGTAACATTAAGTAGACAGAAAACAAGAAAGAATGGCTAGAGCGTAATCCCATTGACTTGAGTTTGGTGAAACTTGCTCTAATAAGGGTGCTGTTTCAAAACCGACCGCAGCCGCTTCGGTTCTGCGGTTCACGCTCTGTAGTTAGTTATTTTTCAATACACCTCGTGAACTGGCTTTTATTGCATTACTATTAGGTTCAGAATGCAGTGTATTTCGCTCTCGTAGTTCTTTTTTCATTTATTTCTTATTTTGACCAAACATATTTTATGTATAGGGGTGACTGTTTTTTTTTTAATCTTAGCAAAGAGGCGCGACATTTTATGAATATAAATTGTCATTATAAATAGAATATCATAAATAAAATATTTTAACATACAACATAATTAAGTTTATAATTATTTGATTTTATCACTAAAATATTCAATTGAAAAAATTAAATAAAAAATTCATTAATATTTTAATTTATTTTTTTGTAAACTAAGGCTGTTTTCCAGTTTTATGCTTCTCCTTCAACCTGCGAAGGCAAAAGCAAATTAAAACAAAGGATACCGATAAAAATACATTACGTTCTGGTAGTTTACCACTTCTTTGTAAGAGTATTGAAAACCGTCGTTTGATACATCATCATCATCATCAGCCTATAGCAGTCCACTGCTGGACACACGTCTCCTCAAACGCACGCCACTCAACTCGATTCTCAGCAAATCTCATCCAGTTGCTACCAGCCACCCTGCGAAGATCGTCACTTCACCGAGCCCGAGGGCGTCCCGTTACGTTTACCGATCCGCTCAAGAACACGTCTACCCCAACATCATCGGTTCTACGAATATGACGGGCCCATTGCCAGTTCAGGTTACTTATTCTGTGAGCTATATCTATTCTATATGTGTATCTATTCTCTGTCGGATCACCTCGTTTCGGATGTGATCCCTCAGAGAGACTCCAAGCATAGCCCTTTCCATAACTCGCTAAGCGACCTTGAATTTATGAACCAGCCGTACCGTGAGTGTCCACGTTTCGGCCCCGTAAGTCAAAACAAGCAGGACGCACTGGTTGAACACTTAAGTCTATGGCTCTGTGGAATACGCGACGAGAAGACCCGAAGCTTTCTAAACGCTGCCGTGCCCAGCTGGATTCTTCTGTTAGCCTCCCTCTCAATGTTGTTCTTACCAAACTGCACAATTTGCCCGAGGTAAACATATTCTCGAACAACCTCGAGAGGACCACCGTTGACAATATGACCTGGAGTGACGTGTTCTTTGAACGTAACCTTGGTTTTGTCCAAGTTCACCCTGAGACCAAGGGGTATTGAAGAATCAGCTAGGTCATTTAGCATCTGCTGCAAGTCGTTTAGCGATTGAGCCAGTATGACGATGTCGTATGAAAATCTCAAGTGTGAGATGTACTCGCCGTTGATGTGAATGCCACGTTCTTTCCATTTTAGCGTCTTAAACACATCCTCCAGTGCGTTGTTGAACAATTTCGGGGAAATTACGTCCCCTTACCTCATCCCCCGACGCAATGGGATATGCTCTGTTTGCTGGTTCTGAGTTTAGACGGTCATTATGGCGTTTTCATAGAGATTTCTCAGCACTTGGATGTTTCGCCATTCGCCAGTCGACTCGGCATCGCTGCAGAGACTCCAGAACTGACCAGGTCTCGACAGAGTCAAAAGCCTTCTCATAGTCCACAAATGCAAGACACTTAGCGACCGATTATACTCTTCGGACGATCTGCCGCACTGTGTGGATGTGGTCTATGGTGCTGTATCCTTCTCGAAACCCGGCCTGCTCTGGTGGCTGGAAGTAATCGAGTCTTCGCGATAGACGATTCGTGACGACTCTTGAAAACAACTTATACACGTGGCTAAGGAGCGAAATGGGTCCGTAATTCTTTAAAAGGGTCTTGTTCCCCTTTTTAAAGAAAAGAACTACCACGCTCTTTTTCCACGCTTCTGGAGTTTTCCCAGAGAACAGGTCGAGACGTGTGCGATGTTACTGGTCGTAGAAGTTGTCGACTTCCGAAAGAAGCTCCGGCTTCGAAACGACGATATCTCCACTAGATTTAATCAACTTCGTCAGGTGGCTCCTCCCAAGTGATTGGACGAACACTTTTGACCCCCGGTTTTGCTCAACCGCTTTTTGTATTGCGCGTTTGCTGGAGCATCGAAGGTCGCGTCGTACCAAAATATAGGTTACTGATGAAAATACATTTCGTTCTACTAGTGTACCTATTTCTTTGTAAGAGTATTGAAAAGCGTCGTTTGTTACACGTGGGCTTATGATCATTACTGCAGTTGTCAGCTCTATAACAAATTCGCCTACGGCTCGGGTGTCAATTCCGCCACTGTTGCAATGACAATATTTGCCCAAAAAAAAACTCAAAACATTTGTTTCAATTAGACCATTTCAGGCACATTTGGATGTTAAAAAAACAAAAAAAAAGCGAAGCTACAGTCACAGACACAAGGCATGATAACTTGAGAAAGTACGGTAGTTGCACATTCCAAAGCGTAGATCTCTATGGAGAAGAATGGGCAAGAATCTCCATGGATACTCTTTTAAATCAAAATATTGTTACATAATATTGGTTACATCATTCATGTTGAGATTATACGTATAAGTGAGAACGATGTAGTAAGATGTGCACATTAAGAGCGTCCAGAGTAAAAGATTAAATCGACAATGAAAAAATAAAGTAATTAAAATAAACCGTGGCAGCTAAGAGATGATTAGTTCCAACTGACAGCGCCCGTTCACGAACATGACGCATGGATCAGCGCCATTCAACTCCACCATATTGAAGGGAACTGAATGACCCGACACACCCGCCACCATCAGCGAGACATTTGGGTGAGGATGACATTCTCTCAGCCACCAGGGCACATTCAAGGCAATGAAAAAGTCCACTTGTATCAAATTATAAGATTGTGTCTATACCTAGTGTTTCAGAATTCTTGTAAAAAACTCACCCCGTCGTAGTACTTAGTAACTTTGTCAATGTTTAACATCTCAGCGGGGTAGCCGATGTGCGAGACCATAGAGTCTGCCTTTTCGAGCGCAGCCTGACGGGTGTTCTCATCCATCCAGTCCACATGCTTCAAAGTCTTGCGGAACTGATGCCTGAGGAAATATTCATTATTTAAGTTTTAAGCTTTTTTTCTTATTTTTTATTCAAATTTTTAGGCAAATAAATCTGTAAGTAGTATATCAGAGAGGGTCATCATGACTTACATAAGTAGATAAGAGTCGAGTAAAAGGTAATGTTTGAACGACAGGGAGTCAACGGATCTAAGTAAGGTACTGAACTACGGACGAAGGCATTCTAGGGATCAAGTGTAACAGGACCCTTAATGGAGCCGGAAGGAACTTGTTCTCGCCGCCATTGCGATATGTTTTTGTTCTAGACCGTACCTGGGAACCTTCAAGCTACGGAGATATTGGGAGTGAAAAATCCAACTTTTTTACAAGATTTTTTTTAATACAGGTTTTTAATGTAATATTTTTACTTTAAACACCTCCACGAGCCTCCACCACTACCAAACTATTCAGTCCATCCAACATCACAATGTTGCGAGTGCGTTACATTGAGTTCTACCGTAAAACGTGATATTTCACCCCAAAAAAAGTCGTTTCCCGGCAATTTTTGCGTAAAGTTACTTAGTTTGAAGTACATACATAATCCTTGGTTGACGGCTTCGTGAAAGGTCCATTTACACCCTGTATGTACCTACGACTTAAAAAATGACTATTGCAGTACCTACTTGTCAGTTGTGTCATTTATTGCCTACATAAGCAGGTACATAATGAGAGGTGCTCGTGGTTAAATAATAACATCCGCTCGGGTCGATCTTAAGGTTAAGCCGCGCTTGCCTACGTTGGTCCGTGGATAAACGACAACCCATTACATACCGAGTTTCCTCCGTGCCTCGGAAAGCACGTTAGCCCTTGGTACCAGCTGTCATTTGTAGATCATTGACAGTCGTTACAGATAATCAGTGGCCCGAACGTCTGACAGCCAGTCTTACCAAGGGGTATCGTATATATAAATAACTTATTATGTAAAGCTAAGTTTATCAAAGCATGAAAATAGCCAGCTGGTTGTGTAACTAAGTTTCTCAGCTCTCTCTCCTTTTGCTTTTATTACAAACATGAATCATTTTAAGGTGAGCATTTTCAAATGCCTTGTAGAATTCATAACTACTAATGCTTATAGATTTATGATAAAATAAATAGTTTGATACTCTACCTGATATCGTTCACCATTTCCAATGCATTAGCTTTCGAGTTCTCATTGAAATATTTCCTAATGTAGAGGGCGCCCACAGCAATCCACATACTGAAATGAACATAGTACTATAACGTGGAAAACTAATTAAGAAAGTCAGGTGTCACGCTACTCCTTGCCCTACCAACAATAAGGATGTTACCAAACACTTCCTCGATTATATTTTTGTGACTGACTTGGGTCAGTATAATTCCCTAACAAATAACAAATCTAGAACACTTGATCTAGTTCTTTGGAACGCTGCAGTACATAAACTGACACGTTGCCACACACATCTGACACAAGAAGAGCCTTTACATCCGCCACTCGAGTTCGCTATACCCATGGTCAACAACATAAATTCCCTACAAATAAAACCGGCCCCTAAACCTAATTTCTTTAAGGTAAACTACGTCTAAATCTTAGCTTCACTTATGTCTATAGACTGGGAAAGTTCAATGGGAGGCTGTGCCTCAGTTGGAGAGATGGTCAATATTTTATATGATATTTTGTACGACGTTATCAAGCAACACGTACCACTGAAAACGATATCTAGGAAAGAGTACCCGGCATGGTACACGCCCAAGCTTAAGCGTCTCTTTAAAGAAATACACAAATTTTGCGTTAGAGTAAATAATCCCCTTGACATTATATCATTTGAAACACTGCGTGCTGATTGTAGCAATTTGAGAACGATTTGCTACAAAAAATATATCGAGAAGTTAGAAATCGCGGTTTTAAAAAACCCTAAAATCTTCTGGTCTTTCATTAAAATAAAAGGAAATTCAACAGCAATTACCCCGCAGTGATGTATTACAACAACAAAACTGCATCAACTTGCCACGACATATGCAACTGGTTTGCTGAAAATTTCGCAGGTGTATATAACACTACCTCTTAAAATGTATCAGGCGTAGGGACTCGCTACACATCAGAGCTAAGAAAAAGGAAAATATCGAAAACCCAGTCATACAATTAGACTACAAAAAGTACCGAAACTACTGCAACAATATTTTTTAACTAACCTAAAATTAGACTACGAATGGAAACAGCTAAAAGACACCGAGGGTGACTGTAAAAAAATGTGGTCTGAAATCAAGAAAATATGCAATATTAAAGATAAAAAATCTAGTAACATTGAGCTTTTGGCAAATAACGATAACCCTGTTAGTACTCTAAATAATGTCAACTAATATTTCACTACAGTTGGCGATAAACTCGCAGCAAACACACTTAGGGACCTAAAGGCAACCGAAACTGAATTAGCTAACCACATTGGAAACTACTCCCCTACTAACAACAATCCTAACGCCTTTGTCTTGTCCCCGACAGATGAACACGAAATTGGCAAAATAATTACTAATCTTAAAACAACATCAGCCTCTGGCCCAGATGGTATTAACAACAAAGTACTCAAACACTGTTTTCATCTGTTTCTGTTTGGGGATTGCAAAATTGCCGGTCGTAGTGAACAGACGTATCGAACAATTATTGCAATAAACAAATAATCACTTACGACATTGTGACCTAGTTACCAATAGTAGTAACGCATACTCATACAGTATATTTGTGTAAGGTGTATTATTGGTAGAAATGACCGGTGTTTAACAGGAACAATATAACCTGCTTCATGATGGAGGATAGTCCGTTCAGCCGGTGCAGTAAATGTGTTCGCTCCCCGCCTTCTACATATGTGCCTGTGGTCGTGCCCGTTGTCGTACCCGCCTCTACCACTCAAGCGCCTATCCAAAGTAACAATGCCCCTGAAGTTGTCTCGACGTCGGAAATACAAAACTGGATGGCTAGTATCGAACAAAGCCTGAAGGAAGTGTGCGCTATTGCAGCTGAGGGAAAGCTGAATGTGGTGCAGAAAACGCGCATCACTAACCTATAGGAAGGTTAGTGATGCCCGGAAGGTCAGTCACGGGACCTCGAAGATGGCCGTCATGTACCAGTCCGTCAAAGCTAAAGCCCTCCAATCGCACCACACCGTCAGAACTCTTGAAAACCAACTCGATCTTTCGCAGCAGCTACAGAACCTTAAGCTGAGTATCGAAGATTCGACGAAACCTGCCCAGGGATCTTCCTTTGCTGACATGGTAAAGAAAGGTGCCAACAGTTTTATCCAGCCAAGTTTTGTAAGTTCTGTGGCCATCTATCCGAGTGACAAATTGAAGACCAGCGATGAGACTAAAACTCTTGTCCAAAACATTATCAGCCCCGAACAAATGAAGCTCCACGTGAGAGGCCTGCGCAAGACTAAGAACGGCGGTGTTATCATCAGCACCGACACGAAGGACGACATTGAGAAGCTGAGACAATCGGTACAGCTTACCAAATCAGGCCTAACAGTTGACGAGCTCCATAAAAGGAAGCCTAGGGTTGTAATTATAGGAGTGCCGTCTTCCATGCAGGAAAATGAGGTTTTTACCTGTGTTTACAACCAGAACCTAGTCGAAAAACTTCAGGATTGCAGCCTTGAGACGTTTTTGAGCTTAATTAAATTAAGTCATAAGTCAGGGAAGAAAGGCTCCGAGACATGTAATTACATTGTTGAAGTATCTGCAGTCATACGCAAAGCCCTGATATCGCAAGACCGAGTTTTTGTAAATTGGTCATCATGCCCTGTGAGAGACTTTACTTTGGTCACACGATGCTATAAGTGTCAGCAGTATGGACATGCGGCCAAGTCATGTCGACAGACATCGTATACCTGCGGCCATTGTGGTGATCAAGGTCACTCTGCAAAAGAATGTCCGAAGAAGGCTGACGAACCAAAATGCGCTACTTGCTTGCATTTCAAAAAGCCAGATAAGCATAACACAGGTGCTGCTGACTGCCCGGCGAAAATAATGGCTGAAAAAAGGTACATCAATTCTGTAGATTATGGAGGCGCCTAAGAGCGCCGTTAATTAGTCATTTTTCTGACCTTTTATTTTTTATAGTTTATATTTTTATACTACCAGTATGATAAATAGTTTAATTAATGAATTAGATAATTTCTCTGTATCCGAGTCCAAAGTTTGTGAAGCGGAAAACTGCAAACAATATCTATCCGGCTACAAATCTCCACTAACAGTATTAACACAGAATATTCGCAATGTTTTTAAGAATTTTGATAGCTTTAGTACATTTCAGCAACGGCTAAACATAAATTGTGACGTTATTGTTTTAACCGAATGCTGGCTTGCCAAACATTATAACATACCACTCATCCCGGGATATGATATGTATAGGAGTACCATTAATTACAACCAAAATGATGGTGTGATAGTTTATGCAAGAAATCACCTGAACGTCTCTGTTGAGGAACCTGATATGCACGACTGTAACAGATTGTTAGTTAAAATTGGATCGGAATTTGCGGTATTAGCATTATATCGACCTCCGTCTTTTAAAAATACTAGCAATTTTACTGACTCTCTGAATGAGACCTTGCAGAACCTGTCATCTATCAAAAATACGATTGTAATTGGAGATATTAATATGAATATTCTTCCAGGAAGTGCTGATGCTTCTGCTCAGGACTACCTCAACCTATGCGCCTTTCATGGCCGTCTCCCAGCACACAGCTTTCCTACACATCACAGTGGCTCCTGTCTAGATCATATTATGCTTAAATCGAATTTTCCTTCACTTGCACTTGTTGTTAACTCAACAATAACCGATCACAATGCTGCCCTACTAACCCTAAATTGTAAATTACCTAAACAAGGCACTTGCAACATTTCAAAACTGAATATAAATAGACTTGATGAAGATTTACGCGTCATCGATTTTGATCCAGTCTATAATTCCGCTGACCCGCAGTTCTGCATGTTGTTTGAAATTGAAAATTTACGAAATGCAATTCATAAAAACACAGTCGTATCGCAGTTGAGCAACAGAAATTACAATATAAAACCATGGATCACAACAGGTCTTATTGGCTGTATGAAACATAGGGATAAACTGCATATGAAAGCAAAATCTAATCCAGAAAATGTAGTATTGCAACTTTCGTATAAAAGATATCGAAATTTCTGTAATGATCTCCTTAAAAAAATTAAAAACAACTACGACAAAATGGCATTGGAAAAGGCTGGAACAAATAGTAAAAAGATTTGGAAATATATTAAAGACGCAACTTATACCGCAAAACAATATGAGTCATCTTCAAGTTTATTACAAGCACACTCGTCACCGGTGGAATCCGCTAACATAGCAAATAATTTCTTTGTTAATGTGGGTAAGTGTCCGGCATAAAAAAAAACTCGGACAATCCCAAAACTTAACGAGCACTCCTTTTCCATCTAACACTGCTTTAACATCCTTCGCGCTGCTAGATACTGACGAGACTGAGGTAGAAAGTATAATAATGACCTTGAAAGAAGATTGTGCAGTTGGCTGGGACAACATATCGAATAAAATTATTAAAAAATTCAAGGACATTTTGGTACCACCACTGACTTATATTTTCACTTTCCAGAGTGTCTTAAAAAAGCTGTAATTGCCCCTGTCTATAAATCAGGCAGCAAAGAGCAAGTGACAAATTACAGACCTATTTCTTTACTACCTTCTATGTCAAAAATATTGGAGAAAATAATAAATAAAAGGTTGTTGAAATATTTGGAAGATAAATCGATTCTGTCTGAACGGCAGTTTGGATTCAGACCTAAAGTTTCAACTGCCGATGCGGTACATCATCTGACTGACTATCTAGAGCAAGAACTTGACAAGGGTAACCACACAGTTGGAATTTTCCTTGACCTTGCCAAAGCTTTTGACACAGTTTGTGTCCCAATTCTGTAGCGCAAGCTCGAGATCATGGTTGTGAGAGGCACCCAGCTGAAACTATTCCAAAGTTATTTAGAAGATCGTTCCCAATGCGTAAAGATTGGTGATGTTGTCAGCTCTGTTCAAAAAAACACATTTTTTGGTGTTCCCCAAGGAAGTATTCTAGGGCCCACTCTGTTTTTGATCTACATAAATGATCTTTGCAATATAAAGCTAGAGCATGGCACTATTATAACTTACGCTGACGACACTGCTTTACTTTTTTCGGCCGACTCAGAAAATGAAGTCTACAATTTTGCGCAACACGGTTTTAATATTGTAAATAAATGGCTTCAAATTAACTCACTAACTTTAAATGCAGGGAAGACAAATTATATTAAGTTTTCCATGCACAAGCATACATCGAATATCCCTTCAGCGTTGCATGCTCATTGTTGTCCAATTCCTGCAGATAGCCAGTGTAAGTGTCCCAATATTAAGAAGACTGATAAAATAAAATACCTGGGAATTACAATAGATGAAACCCTTTCCTTCAAACAACATATAGAAGCTCTAAATAGTAGAATTCGTAAGCTGATATTCGTATTCAAAAAGCTACGATTTATTACAGATCCAAAAGTTCTTAGACAAGTATATTTTGCTCTTTGTCAGTCAATTCTGACTTACTGTATTACTTCATGGGGTGGGACGAGTAAAACTCTGTTATTGCCCATTGAAAGAGCTCAAAGAGCTATCCTTAAGGTGGCTACTTGCCGCCCTTTCCTTTTCTCCACTTCCCTCCTGTATAAATTTTGTGAAGTACTAACAGTTCGACAGTTATTTATTATGAGCACTGTACTTAAACAACACGCAGCACTTCCATACAGCACTGAATTTACTAAAAAAAGACGGAAAGATATAGTTTGCCCTCAAAAAAGTACAAAACATGCTTTCACAGCGAAGTTTTATATGTACCTCGGACCGCTGCTATATAACAAGCTGCTATGTCTGATGTTCAATGCAGGCACTAAAAGCTATGATGTACCACCCATTACACTAGGGGGGACCGCTCTAGAGTGGGTCACTTCTTTCAAGTATCTGGGGCACTGGGTCACTGCTGCGCAGACCGATAATAGTGACATTGAGAGGGAACGTAGGGCGCTGTCAGTCAGGAGCAATATGTTGATCCGTAGGTTTGCAAAATGTTCAAATGACGTTAAGGCGACTCTGTTCAGGGCATACTGCCAATCTTTTTACACTTGCAGCCTATGGGTCGACTACACGCAGAGGGCTTACAGCGCCTTACGAGTCCAGTACAATAACGCATACAGGGCACTGTTGAGGCTGCCTCGACACTGCAGTGCATCAGGGATGTTCGCTGAGGCACGTATAGATGACTTCTATGCAATCATACGAAAGCGTGTCGCTTCCCTGATGTGGCGGGTGCGGGGCAGCGCCAACAGTCTCTTGATGACTGTGGCGGATAGGACTGATGGCCTCATATTAAAACACTGGACGAGGACCCAAGTGTTGCCTACAAACCGTGCCCAGAAATAATGTGTGTCGTTTAGTTGTTGCTGTGTGTTATTATTATTATTTTTATTCTGACATTTATTATTTATTATCATTATTGTTTTCTGACATGTGTATTGAAATTTGTAAATGTGTGAAATTATGTACTAACAATAGACTGTAAGTGTTTATGTTCTTACTAACCATATGGATTGTACTGATCTGGCAAATAAATCATTATTATTCTCCTTTATTTATTTTTATACATATTAAATACATTTTTAAATATTCTAATATAAAACAATATAAAAAAACATTTAAAAATATAAAAAATAGTGGTCCGCCGGTATCGGGAGCAGGGTCCAAGCTACCGGTGGTTAGGGCTCCAGAGACAGGAACCTCCTCACAATGCGAGCCGTATCGAGGAGTACTCCCTTCTGAATCAGGCCCTTGATCCAACCACCTAACGAGAGCCTCGAAAGATGGTCGTCGAGGCTCTTGGCTATAAGGCCATTGGCCGTCACGACGATCGGCACAATGATAGCCGAGTTCACATTCCACATGTCGACAACCTCGTGTGCTAAGTCGAGATATTTAATTTGTTTCTCTTTCTCAGCTTTCACTAGGTTCTCGTCATGCGGAATGGTAACATCGACTATCATTACACGGCGCGCTAACCGGTCTATCACTACTATGTCAGGTTTATTGGCGACAATAGTCCTGTCAGTAATGATAGACCGATCCCAGCACAACGTGACATGGTCTTTCTCGAGAACTGGGTCGGGCACATACTTGTAGTACGGTACCTCAGATTCCACAAGTTTATATTTCAAGGCAAGTTGTTGGTGAATAATCCTGGCTACTTGGTTGTGCCTGTGCAAGTACTCGCCGTTAGCCAGACGAGAACAACCAGAAATAATATGTCTGATGGACTCACCCGGACGGTGACATGCCCGACACACGTCAACCGTCCCGTCCTTCATAATATATTTCCGGTAGTTGTTCGTCAACATAACTTCGTCCATAATCGCACAGACAAAACCTTCAGTTTCCCCAAAGAGGTCGCCGAAACGTAACCAGGACACGGACGCTAGAAAATCTACATCGGGCCCATGAAGAGCCCGGTAGAAGCGCCCGTGAAGCTCCTTGCCTTGCCATACTTCCTTGCGGTCATCGGTAGTAAGTACTACAGGTTTGCGCCAGTTCTCTTTAGCCATGGACAGCGGGGTGAGTCCCTTGTCCACTGCGACCACATCTCGGTGCATACCCACCTCGGTTTTTAAAAAATATTCTCTGAGACTGCATATCTCGCGGTTGTGAAGGGTCTTCGCGTTTAAAAAACCTCGACCCCCGCACTTCCGCGGGATGTACAGCCTCATTACCGATGATCGTGGGTGATGCATCCGGTTTGCGGTTAACAGTGTACGAACTCTTCTATCCAGGGCATCGAGTTCGGTCTGAGTCCATTTGAGTACGCCGAAAGAGTACATTAAAACCGGCATGACCCAACCGTTGAAGGCGCGCACCTTGTTCCCGCCTGAAAGAAGGCTATTTAATACCTTGTTCAGGCGTTCAAAGAAGCGCTCCCTCAACGATTGCTTCATGTCAGTTACGTTAATGCCTAACGATTCCGACATACCCAAATACTTATAGCTTTCGGATGAGGAGAGGGATCTCAGGTGTATGGAATCCGAGAGCTGAATTCCCTCGGATTCCATAATCTCCCCTCGCTTTACATACATGACTGCACATTTGTCCACACCAAATTCCATCCTAATGGCGTTACTGAAAGTTTCAGTTACTTTCAGTAGCTCCATCAGTCGCAATTTGTTGGGGGCAAAGAGTTTCAGATCATCCATGTAAAGAAGGTGAGATATGACCTGACCACCTCTCCTCAACCGGTAGCCTAGACCTGAATCCTCCAGCAATGTGCTCAGAGGATTCAGGGCTAGACAGAACCAAAGTGGGCTCAGACTGTCGCCCTGGAATATTCCCCGTTTAATCCATACAAGTTCATCATTCCCCTGGATTTGTCGACATCCTGGATATCGAAGGACCGTCCTCCATTGCCCCATACATGACTCAAGGAAGGCACGTAGAGTTGCATTTATCTTGTACAACTCCAGTACCCTCATGAGCCATGTATGTGACACCGAGTCGTAGGCCTTCTTATAATCTATCCAACATGTCGACAGATTCTTGCGGGATCGACGAACCTGTTGGCTAATGGCCATGTCGATGAGGAGTAGCTCCTTCGTACCGCGGGACCCATTCCTACATCCATTTTGAGAGGCAGACATAATGAAGTTTTTGTCAATGTGTGTATTAATTTTAACTCTCAAAATGGATGTAAGAAGTTTATAGACCGTCGACAAACACGTGATCGGTCTATAATTTTTGGGTTCCGCGGGACTACCTGACTTATGGAGCAGGTGGGTAACGCCTGTTGTTAAAAACTGCGGTAGGGACCCAGACTCTAAGGATGACTGGAATTGGGATGCCAGGCAAGTGTGTGAACTACTAAGCCATTTGAGCCAGAAGTTGTGCAGTCCGTCCGGTCCCGGGGATTTCCAATTCGGTAACGGACGAACTGCTCTGGCTATATCTATAGGTGTTATTAAAATTGGCTCCATTTCTGGGATAGGTTCACACGCTCGCTCGACATCACGCATCCAGTCAGCCTCAGTATGACAGACGGGCACCGACCAGATGCTACGCCAGAAAGAACTCGTGGCAGCATCATCCGGGCGGCACACGTCTGTCATATTTTGCTCGGGTCGCTCCCAAGCTCTGTATACCCACCTCTCATCGTTCTGGAATATGCGATTCTGCGAGTACCGATCAACCCGCCGCTTATACCGCCGAATACGGTTCGCCCATGCATAAACTTTCTGCTTCAGGAAGTCGATGCGCTCTGTGACACGGGACATGTATTCTTGAGGACTGATTCCAGTCCCCGAGAATGCCCGCCTCACAAAGCGCATCACACGTGGTCGTGTATTGCCTTCCCTGAAGCAGTGTAGTTTGCCGATGAGTACCCTGGCCTCGTCGATGCGGCACTCGATCCTGCGCTGCCAGGTTGGTACGGCTGGTTTTGGTCGAATAGCTACGTCATAATTTGGGAATTTGACATTAGCTAAACGACATGCCGCAACAGCCCCACAGTACAGGATCGAGTGTGTATCAACGAGGTTCTCGCTACTCTCGAAAATATTCTTGAGTTGCGAGTCCAAGGCACACACCAGCGCCCTATTTTTATTATGCATGGGTAACCGTGGTAATCGGGGTCTAAGTTTGGTAGGAGTAGATCGATATTCGCGAAGCGCATCTTCCAGAGCGCTCCTCAATCGGTCGTTGCACTGTCTACTTACCATGGCAACCCTATCATCTTCCTCTACAACAGCTGGGTTGGACCGCGGCGGGGTTGCGTCAATAGCTGACCGTTGCACCGCGGTTTGTGCCGGAGCTAAGACGATACGGTTGCTCAGTACCTCTGAGCGCAGCCTATCAAGTGCGGCATCGTCCAACATGTGATTGCGTTGGATGACCCGCACCTGATCCGACAGTCGTTGGGCCGAGACGTTGACGATTGGTTCAAGTACCTGGAATAGAGACAGCATCCTAACACGGTACGCAGTGAGGTTAGTTCCCCCCTCTGTAGACCCGTAGTATGCGCGCATGACGTTCTCGTTTATTGTTTGAGTCCATCTCATGCGCTGCACACAACCACCGGCAGCGGGGACCCGGCTCGGGGCCGGATGGCCCCTAAGTCCCAAGCTCTTCGGTGGCCGGCCTCTCCCCTGCCGACGTACAGGTGTTGGCGACGTCGGCGGAGAGAAATATTCGTCGCTCGAGCTCGACGCAACTGCCGCTGCCGGTGACACAGGGGATCCAGGGTCCGGCGGTGGCGAGGCGGAGCTGAGCGACGAGTCCGGGGTTGTAAGGCGTGCGCGTCGGTAGGCAGCTCTCGTAATCATGTTATCACATCATGCTTTCTTCTCTGTTTTTTGTATTTTTGATTTTCTATTGACGTTGACATAATGTCATTGTAGTTGAAGGGTTTTTAAAATTTTTCACTTTCTGGTTTTATTGTATTTTTCCAATGTTCTATTATTTACTTTGTTAAAAAGGTATGTATTGACTGTTTTTAGGTAACTATTGTAAAGACCTTTTTATTTAAACCAAAATTAATATTAAAATAAGAAATTACGACGATTTAACTGATGTTTGATGTACGGGGTTGCCAGTATTATCATTATTATTTCCTTTATTCATTTCTATACATATAATTTACATTTTTAAATATTTCTATACAAAGTAATATAAAAAAACATTTAAAAATATAAAAAATAGTAGCCCACTAGTATCGGGAACAGGGTCCGAAATACCGGTGGTCAGGGCTCTTGAGAGAGGAACCTCCTAACAATACGCGCCGTGTCCAGAAGTACTGCTTTCTGAATCAAGCCCTTGATCCAGCTGCCAAGCGAGAGCCTCCTCAGATGTTTGTCGAGGCTATTGGCTATTAAGCCATTGGCCGACACGACTATCGGCACAATGACTGTTGTACTCACGTCCCACATGTCGACAACCTCGCGAGCCAGATCTAGATATTTGAATTGTTTATCTTTCTCAGCTTTCACGAGGTTCTCATCATGCGGAACCGTTATATCAACAATCATTGCGCGACGCTCCAATCGATCTATCACCACAATGTCAGGTTTATTGGCAACAATAGTCCTGTCAGTGATGATAGATCGATCCCAATACAACGTGATATTACCATTATCGAGAACTGGGTCGGGCGCATACTTATAGTATGGTACTTCTGATTCCACAAGGTTGTACTTCAAAGCAAGTTGCTGGTGGATAATCCTGGCAACGAGGTTGTGTCTATGCAAGTACTCTCCGTTAGCCAGACGAGAACACCCAGAAATAATGTGTCGGATCGATTCTCCCGGACGGTGGCATGCCCGACATATGTCAACCGTGCCATCCTTCACAATGTATTTCCGGTAGTTATTCGTCATCATAACTTCGTCCATTATTGCACAGACAAAACCTTCGGTTTCGCCGAATAGGTCACCGAAACGCAGCCAAGATACGGACGCTAAGAAGTCTACATCGGGTCCATGTAGGGCCCGGTAAAAGCGTCCGTGAAGCTCCTTGCCCTGCCATACCTCCTTGCGATCATTAGTGTCTAATACTCTAGGTTTGCGCCAGTTCTCGTTAGCCAGAGAGAGCGGGGTGAGGCCCTTGTCCACTGAGACCACATCTCGGTGCATCCCCTCGTCGACTTCTAGGAAGTATTCCCTGAGGCTGCATATCTCACGGTTGTGCAGGGTCTTAGCATTTAAGAAGCCACGACCCCCGCACTTCCGCGGGATATACAGTCTCATCACCGACGACCGCGGGTGATGCATTCGATTTGCGGTCAGCAGTGCGCGGACCCTCCTATCCAGGGCATCAAGTTCCGTCTGAGTCCATTTGAGTATGCCGAAAGAATACATCAAAACCGGCATGACCCAACCATTGAAGGCGCGCACCTTGTTTCCACCTGACAAAAGACTGCTTAGTACTTTATTCAGGCGGCCAAAGAAGCGGTCCCTCAATGATTGTTTCATGTCGGCAGTATTGATACCTAATGCTTCCGACATACCCAAATACTTGTAGGTTTCTGTTGAGGAGAGGGATCTAAGGTGTATGGAATCCGAGAGTTGAGTTCCCACGGATTCCATAATCTCCCCTCGCTTCACATGCATGACTGCACATTTGTCCACACCAAATTCCATCCTGATGGCGCTACTGAAAGTTTCCGTTACCTTCAATAGCTTCATCAGTTGCAAGTTGTTGGGGGCAAAGAGTTTCAGATCATCCATGTAAAGAAGGTGAGATATGACCTGACCACCTCTCCTCAACCGATAGCCTAGACCTGAACCCTCCAACAGTGTGCTGAGAGGGTTCA
Organism: Noctua janthina; assembly: GCA_963576755.1. Taxonomy (NCBI): domain Eukaryota; kingdom Metazoa; phylum Arthropoda; class Insecta; order Lepidoptera; family Noctuidae; genus Noctua; species Noctua janthina. The sequence continues at coordinate 10,702,694 of OY755050.1, read as the reverse complement.
AGGCTAAACAAAACCACAATGGACTCAGACTATCACCCTGGAATATACCGCGCTCAATCTTTATCGGTTCGCTGTTCCCCTGGATCTGTCGACATCCTGGATAGTGAAGGACCGTTCTCCAGTGCCCCATACATGACATCAGGAAGGTACGCAGAGTTGCATCAACTTTATACAACTCCAGCACCTTCATGAGCCATGTATGAGGCACAGAATCATAGGCCTTCTTGTAATCTATCCAACATGTAGACAGATCCCTTCGCGAGCGGCGAACCTGTTGGCTAATGGCCATATCAATAAGGAGCAGCTCCTTAGTACCGCGGGACCCATTCCTACATCCATTCTGAGAGGCAGACATGATAGAATTACTATCAATATGATGATTGATTTTAGCTCTCAAAATGGATGTAAGAACTTTATAGACCGTTGGTAAACAAGTGATTGGTCTATAATTTTTGGGTTCCGCAGTACTACCTGATTTATGGAGCAGGTGGGTAATTCCTGTCGTCAAGAACTGGGGCAGCGACCCTGACTCTAAGGCTGACTGAAACTGGGATGCTAAGCGAACATGTGATCTCTGGAACCATTTAATCCAGAAGTTGTGCAGTCCATCCGGCCCTGGAGATTTCCAGTTAGGCAACGGACGGACTGCACGAGCTACATCTTGGGGGCTGATGATAATTGCCCCCATTTCAGGTATCAAATCACACGCTCGTTCAACCTCCCGGGTCCAATCACCCTCAGTGTGACTGACAGGCACCGACCAGATGTTGCGCCAGAACGAACACATGGCGTCATCATCTGGTAGACGCGTATCAGTCACACCTTGGTCCGGTCGTTCCCAAGCCCTATATACCCACCTTTCATCACTTCGGAATGTGCGATTCTGAGTGTAACGCTCCACTCGCCGCTTGTACCGACGAATACGGCTTGCCCATGCACAGATCTTCTGCTTCGGGAAGTCGATACGCTCTGTGACGCGGGCTAAGTAGTCTCGAAAACTAACATCAGTTCCCGAGAACGCCCGCTTCACAAAGCGCATCACTCTAGGTCGAGTATTGCCCTCCCTGAAGCAGATTAACTTGCCGATGAGTGCTCTAGCCTCACCGATACGCCGCTCAATCCTGCATTGCCAAGCTGGAACAGCAAATTTTGGTCGTGTAGCTCTGTCGTTGTTGGGAAATTTGACGTGAGCTACACGACATGCCGCTACAGCTCCACAGTACAATATTGAGTGGGTATCGGTGAGGTCTTTGCTGCTGTCAAAGCAGTTTGACAGCTGCGAATCTAAAGCACACACCAGCGCCTTGTTTTTCTTGTGCATAGGTAAACGAGGTAGACGTGGCCTAAGTTCAGGCGGTGTGGATCGGTACTCCCGGAATGCACCCTCCAAAGCGCTCCTCAATTGTGCGTTGCACTGGGTACTCACGGATATAACTTCGTCATCATCTTCTTCACCATCGTGTTCGGATCGCGGTGGAGCACTGGATACATTTTGTAGCTGTACCGCAATCATTGGCAAAGCAGGTATAACTAGGTTACTCCGTGAATCGAAGCGTAGTCGCTCAAGTACGGTGTCATCCAACATGTGGTTACGCTGTATGACCCGCACTTGATCCGACAGCCGTTGCGCCGACACGCTGACACCTGGCTCAAGCACCTGAAACAGAGAGAGCATCCGACCACGGTACGCAGTCAAGTTGCTTCCCCCCTCAGTAGCCCCATAATAGGCGCGCATGACGTTCTCATTAATGGACTGAGTCCATCGCATGCGCGACACATTTCCACCGGCAGCGGGGACCCTGTTCGGGGCCTGTTGGCCTCGAGGTCCCAAGCCCGCTGGTGGCCGTCCTCTTCCTCGTCGTCGTGGTGGTGATGGGGTCGACGGCGGGGAGAAAAACTCGTCACTCGAGCTCGACGCAACTGCAGCGATCGGAGACACAGCACTCACGATTGAGGCGCGTCCCGGCGGCTGCGAGGCGGAGCTGAGCGACGAGTCCGGAGATGGTGGGTGTGCCTGATGTTTTGCCCGGCTTCTTGTCAGCATTCATGTTTATTTTAAAGTATATTCCAAAAATTTAGGGTCCGGTTTTGTAAAATAGGTTTTGTTTTTTTCTTTTCTTATCATTGTTATTGATGTAATTAATATATTATTGTTTAAATATGGGTAATTAATTTAATTTAATTTATTTTATTATTATTATAACAGGCTAAATGAAAAAATAAACACCTACTCTTTAAATATCAGTAACTGCAAGAAAACCCTTAAGGAGGCTCTTCAAACTATGTCCTATGAAGATACAGAGAAGTTATTACTAGTGCTAAAGTAAGTATTGTTCGTATTATTGTTATTTTTTTAATTAGTTAGCTAAGTTAAGATAATATAATTTTATATACCTTTTTTACATAGGTATAATACATACTACATAAGTACCAATAAGATTATTAAGAAAATGTGTTTATTTTATCAATTAATGTTACCTCCAATCGCCTGAAACACAGGATTACCTAGTTCAGGCACAAATCATGGGTGAACTTGACACAGATTTAAGAAAAACTGTAAAAGTTGTTCTTTATATTTTTAAATAAATTATTATTTCCTTTATTTATTTTTATACAAATCTTCTACATTTTTAAATATTTCATAAACTAAAAACAATATAAAAAACATTTAAAAATATAAAAAATTGTAGCCCACCGGTATCGGGAACAGGGTCCAAGCTACCGGCGGTCAGGGCTCCAGAGAGAGGAACCTCCTAACAATACGAGCCGTGTCCAGGAGCACCGCTTTCTGAATCAAACCCTTGATCCAGCAGCCTAACGAGAGCCTCCTCAGGTATTGGTCGAGGCTCTTGGCAATTAAGCCATGGGCTGATACGACTATCGGCACAATGATCGCTGAGTCCACATCCCACATGTCGACAACCTCGCGAGCCAAGTCAAGATACTTGATTTGCTTATCTTTCTCGGCTTTCACGAGGTTCTCATCATGCGGGACCGTTATGTCTACAATCATTGCGCGCCGCTCTGACCGATCCACCACCACTATATCAGGTTTATTGGCTACAATAGTCCTGTCAGTGATGATGGATCGATCCCAGTACAATGTGATACTGCCATTTTCGAGAACTGGGTCGGGCACATACTTATAGTACGGTACTTCCGATTCCACAAGGTTGTATTTTAGAGCAAGTTGCTGATGGATAATCCTGGCTACAAGGTTGTGTCTATGCAAGTACTCTCCGGTAGCTAGACGAGAACACCCGGAGATAATGTGACGGATTGATTCGCCTGGACGGTGGCATGCCCGACATATGTCAACCGTACCGTCCTTCACAATAAATCTCCGGTAGTTTGAATAAATTTATTATTATTATTATATTATTATCTCCTGGTCAAACCCATCACCTTCCTATGCAACTTAAGCCTATCTCAAAGCACTGTCCCTGACTTTCTAAAAGTAGCAAATGTCTGTCCGATCTATAAGAGTGGTGATCCTATGACACCTGCCAATTAACGACCAATCTCTTTGTTGACTGCTCTTTCGAAAATTCTCGAAAAAGTAGTTAATAAGAGACTATTAAGCTACCTGGCGAAAAATAGATTACTTTCCGATCAACAATTTGGTTTCCGAGCCGGCAGGTCCACGGAGGATGCAGTTACAAATCTAGTCGATTTTATTAGTCACAATCTAGATCAAGGTATAGCGTGTACTGGCATCTTCCTGAACCTCGCAATGGCGTTTGATGCGGTCTTGAGAAAAATACTGATCTAAAAAATGTCTTTACTCGGTATTCGTGGCAGTGCTTTAGAATGGTTTAGGTCCTACCTTTCTGCCAGAACACAAAGAGTGGTCATGGGTGACTATTGCAGTGAGCCATCTACTGTACATTTCGTTCGCGTCCCACAAGGTAGCATGCTGGGCCCTACCTTATTCATTTTGTACATAAATGGTCTTTGCTCGATAAATCTTCCTCAAGTCAAACTATTCACGTATGCAGACGACACTGCCATAATTTTTTACGGAAAATCTTGGGATGATATCCAATCGGCAGTTGAATACGGCTTAAAAGTTACAGCAAATTGGCTAAAACATTACTTACTTACCCTTAATATCGACAAGACGAAAGCGGTTAACTTTTTTATTTCCAAAAGCTCAGCACCGCGCAAAACAATTACCTTTCGTTTACATTCCTGCCAAAACTCCGACAGCTGCTCCTGCCCTCACTAACTCCATAAAGTACTTAGGTATCTATCTTGACTGCAAAATTGCATGGACAACCCACATAGCTACACTGAGTAATAGAGTTCGAAAGCTACTTCATATATTTAAGCGTTTGGGTAAGGTTGCCGACGAAGCTATCGTAAAAATGGTGTATTTCTCACTTTGCCAATCTATTCTTAGTTACTATATCGTCTCATGGGCTTCCGCAGCTAAAACTCATATGATGAAAATAGAATGTGCACAGCGTGCTCTGCTCAAAGTTGCATACATGCCGTTTAGGGACCGCACTAATATACTTTACGCAGATGCAAAAGTCCTGAGAGTTAGGTAGCTGTACATCCTTTCAACTATGCTGCGATTTCACAAAACATCACTAAATAGCTGCAGATCTCAGCTGCGCTCCAGTCGTCTGGTGAACTGGGATAAACCTCATTTTAATAAATGTTTTGGAAGGAGATCGTTTGATTTCATGGGACCTTACTTTTACAGTAAATTAAATAAAACCCACAAAAATTTTAATCTAAGAAAAAAATTTGCTCTAAAGCAATCTCCCTTTTTTTTTTTTTTTTTTTTTTTTTTGGATGGGAAATCATCAAATGACCCCCCCCACTCTGGGCGGAGCGGAAGGGAGTGTCAGACTTGTACTGACTAAAACCCATCCATGTTCCTTCTTTGCCCTTTGTGTTCCAGGGCCACGGTGTCTCTTTCGAACAATCCCGCAGCTCTGGCAGGCATCGGCCCATGCGGACCCCTACTCGGTTGCTGACATCTCTTTGAGGCGCGCGTGGAACACGAACGCGCCGTCGACACGGCCTGTCGTCATAAGACGGCCGGACGGCGAGCTAGCCCATAACTCGCCGTCCACAGGCCCGCGCCTACGGTGGCCGGGAGCCACCACGTGACCCCCGACGCCCAGGGCGTCTCCCGCGGCGGCTGGGACGTGAGGTTCTTTCCCTCTCACGTCCCGCCACCTCCTTCACTAGCATGACTGCTTCGCAGAAGGAGGTGACGGCTTCCCATTCCCTCTCGCTCCGGACCATGGCTTGAACCAAGGCCGGACGCGAGAGATCGCCGCCGCCAATCGCCGCTACGAGGACACGGCGGTGCTCCGCCCAAGCGGGGCAGACCTCCACGGTGTGCTCCACCGTGTCCTCCGGGCGATCCTCGCAGTGGAAACACCCGGGCGTTTCCTCCCGCCCGATTCGGTGCAAGAACCTCCCGAAACAACCGTGTCCGGTGAGGATCTGCGTCAGGCGGTAGGTGAGGGCGCCGTGGCGCCTCCCTAGCCACTCCTCAAAGAGGGGACTTATCGCCACTATGGTAGCGTGCCCTGCACGGGGTTGCAACAGTCGCTCTCTCCATGTCGCCATGATATCACGCCGGAGGTCTGTCCGCTGAGCGGCAATTTGCCGCGGCAGCGGAGTTTCCCCCCGACGTAGTGCCTCCGCGCGCCATTCATGCAGGCGCGCGAGGACTATCGCCTCCAGATCCCATGGCGGCAATCCGGCAAGGAGGCTAGCCGCCTCGCCGGAGATCGTGCGGTACCCCCGGATTAGCCTTATGGCTATCACCTTTTGGGGCGCGTTCAGGTAGTGGGCGGCTTGCCGCCTTAAAGAACGCGCCCACACCGGGGCCCCGTAAAGAGCCATGGACCGCACGACCCCCGCGTATAGCCTCCGGCAGGAGGCGTTTGGACCCCTCAGGTTGGGCAAGAGCCGCTTGAAGGCAGCCCCTGTCCGTTCCAGTTTGGGAGCCAAACGTCGGAAGTGCTCCACGAAGTTCCACCGGCTGTCGAGGACGAGTCCTAGGTACTTCAACGTCGACTCGACGCCGATGGAAACCCCTCCCGCCGTCAGTAGGGATCCCGACGGTGGCGCATTCCGAGGCCCATGAAAACACATGGCCTCGGACTTGTGCAATGCCACCTCGAGACCCAATTGCCGGATCCTATCCACGACTATCGCAACCCCGCGTGTCATGTTTTCGGCCGCCGCCTCGTGCGACCTCCCTTGTGCCAGTACCAGCGTGTCGTCAGCGTAGCAAACTACGCTGACGCCGGTAGGGAGGTCGGCGCGCAGCACCCAGTCGTAACCGATGTTCCACAGGGCCGGTCCTAGAACCGATCCCTGTGGAACACCGCACGACATCTCTCGCCGGTTCCATTCTCCGCTCTGACCAGGGTAGATCACGGCCCTATCCGTCAAGTAGTCCCCGACCACACGACGAAGGTAGGTTGGCACCCGGTGATACCGGAGTGCCTCCCCAATGCAGCTCCAGGGCATGGAGTTGAAGGCGTTGGCGATGTCAAGAGACACCGCCAAGACGACCCCGCCCCGGGACACCGCGTCCCCCGTCGTGAGGGCTCTCACGCGCATGATGGCGTCCACCGTGGAGCGCCCCTTGCGGAAACCAAACTGGTGTTCCGCAAGATCCGGCCCCATCCCCGCAAGGTGCCCGGCGAGGCGGTTGGCAATGACTCTTTCGAAGAGCTTGCCCACCTCGTCGAGCAACACGATGGGCCGGTATGCGGACGGAGAGTCCGCAGGGCGCCCTGGTTTCCGGATGAGGACCAGCTTCCCCGTCTTCCAACGAAGCGGAAACTGGCCTCTCTCCAAGCATGCGCTTAGGAGCCCTTCCAGTCGGGGCCCGAGAGCCTCAGAGGCCAGGACCCAGGCTTTGCCAGGCAAGCCATCGGGTCCCGGGGCGGTGTTTCTGGCTTTCAGCCTGCGTACCGCCACTCTCAGGTCTACCCCAGTCACCTCCGGAACGTCGTCATCGTCATCGGTGTGGTCCGCTTCCGGCACCGCACGCGGCGGCGGAGCCATAGGCGGGGGAGGATGCTCCCCTCGCGAAGGGAACAGAGCGCTCACCACGTCCTCCACGAGCTCAGGCCGGAGACTCTGCGTTAGCGGGGGGCCCCGGGTGCGGAGTTTGTCCCGCACCATCTTGTAAGGGCGCCCCCACGGATCTCCGTTCAGAGACTCCAGCATCTCCTCGCGGGCCAAATTCTTGGCCCGCCGGACAGCCTCTTGGAGGGCGGTCTTCGCCGCTCTGTACCCCTCGTACAGCTCCGCCTCAATGGCTGCCGCATCCGGAGGGCGGATGCGGAGCCTGCGATGCCTGGCGTACAGGCGCCGCGCGGCAACGCACGCCTTGCGCAGAGACGTCAGCTCTCGCGACCACCAGTACACCTGACGCCGGGCGCTTCCTGGCCGAACTCGGGGCATTGCCACGTCGCAAATCTCGGACATGGCCTCCTGGAACCAACCCGCCTCGTTGTTGATGTCAGCAGGCCTGACTGGTGATGACACCCAGGCCTGCACGATCGAGGCTTCCAGGAGGAGCTCCCGGTCCAGCTGCTTCAGCGCCCATCGCGGACCACTCGGGGCCTGTAGGACCGGCACGCTTGAGGACTGGGTGGAGACGTCGAACCGGATATACCGGTGGTCGGAATAGGTCTCCACCCCCTCCATGACGCGCCAGTCAACGACACGCGGCGACAGAGCGGGGCTGGCGAACGAGATGTCCACCACCGACTCGCCCCGCATCCGCACGCACGTGGGGACAGAACCCCGATTTAGGACGACCAGGCCTGTCTCCAGAGCCCAGTCCTCCACCATTCTACCCCGCACGTCCGTGTAACGAGAACCCCAAGCCAAGTTCTTGGCATTGAAGTCCCCGAGCACAAGCACGGGGAGGGAATGACTTCCGATGACGACACTCAACTCCGTGAGGGAGTTGTGGAACTCGGCGAGAGTTCGGCTCGGGGAGAAGTAGACTCCCACTACAACGATCTCCCCGAACCGTGCTGCTACGCACCCCTGACCCTTCCTGACACTCTCAAGGGTCGGGGTACCGGCGGCGACCGACGCAATTAAGGTCACTGAGCCGCTAAGGTCCTCCACCCAGTCATCCCTGGGCGGGACAAAGTACGGCTCAGCGACCACGGCGATGTTAATCGACCACTGCGCCATGCTCTGGAGCAACAGATCCTGAGCGCAGGCGCAGTGGTTGATGTTCGCTTGGAGAAGGCGTAATGAGGCCGTTACTGGCACTCCATTTCAGCCCCCTCCCGGGCCCCCTGCGAGGGCTCCGCTGCGGAAGTTGCAGCAGTAGCGGCAGCGGCGGCGACAGTGGCGGCGGCTGCGGTGGTGGCGACGGTGGGGGTTTTGGCGGTGGTGGCGGAGGGCCTTCCCTTGCCCCTGGCCTTGGCGGGAGTACCGCAGGAAGCAATCTCCCTTTGGCTACTCAATTTGGATTATGAAAAAACAGAGGACGTATTAAAGATAATGTCATAAACACATAGGTATACGAGTAAGTATCACAGTAACACTTGCAAAAACTCTTACCCTTCTCACATGCACTTACACACCAACACCTACAACACTACACTCACTACACCTACCGCAATACACTTCCCACACTACATTCACTACACCACACTCACTCTACATAAACTACTGAAATTTTGTTAAACTTAATTATAGTTTAGTTACCTAAAACTACTATCTTTGTAACTGTACCATCTGAATATGGATTGAAAGAGACTGGACCCCACAACACAGGGAATCCTAGGGTGGGGTTCAGGGCTTCATCTACGTTGGTAAACATAATGAGACAATAAATAATTTAATTTTAATTTTTACTATGACGTCCTCGCAATCGTCAAATCTATACTATATATAATATATACAACGTGTAACAGATTAAGCGCAATACATCAGACACCCAAACTAGAATATTAAATTATAAGTCTTAAACAACATCCGTAATAAATTTAAACAAAACCTAGTAATTTTTTATAAAATAGTTATCCTTACTAAACGCAAAACGTATATGCTTCGCACACAAACTCATGCAATGTTAGCGGTCGACACGACACGCACACTCGAGTGCCCGCCAGCTGACCATAGCTGTAGGCATTAGTTCAATGAACGAAATTTTCTAGTAAGTGAAATTATCAACACGAATCTAAAGACTTTAGGCTTAGTGGATTCATTTAAAACAGCGACTTTATCTTTCGAGATTGCAACCCCGCGAATCCATCGATCCCTCTGATAAGTTGTGATTAGGTACAGTTTATTGTTTGTACTACAAAAATATTTAAAGACGGCGTGTTTAAAAGATTTGAATCATAATATTTACAGTGATAAGAATACAATCGTGTTGATAGGTAGAAGTAGGTAGGTACTTACAGAACTGGACTATTTACACTTTACACTTAGGTTATTAATTTGCATTATTTTTGCGATCCGCTTTCATTAAAGTTTCAAAATGACCACCGCCTTGCTCTATGCACTTATTTGCACGCTCTCCTAAATTGTATTTAAATTTTTTAAGCACTTCAGTATCACAAAAGTTATACTGAAGTGCTTAAAAAATTTAACAAAAAAAAATTAAAAAAATTGAACAAGCATTTGTGACGGTGAAAACACCGTCACAAATGCTTGTTCAATTTTTTTTTAGTTTCTCGACACTTATAGATTGACTGACGTACACGAGCGATTTTATGCGAGCCGACAAATAAAAATCGAATGGTGTTAAGTCAGGCGATCTGGGAGGCCACGGCACAGGTCCTCCGCGACCTATCCAACGATTGCCTTACTCCACATCCAAATGCCTCAGTCGCTGAGTTGTAGCCATCATCGTTCTGGCGCTCACACTGCAGCCAAAACGGTCATTGAACTCCCGACAAGCTAACGCGACATTATCAAGATAGCGAGTCAGTGTCCTCACCATCTCCGTGTATTGTATGTTAGTACACCGGACGGAAGACGGAAGACATCGCGCGCGGAAAAAAAAATCTTACGGAAGTAAATTAAAATACAACTACACTAGATCGCTACCGGCGGATGACTAGCAATGCAATGTTAGGTACTCGGCGGTAACGGCGGCGTGTGTGTCGGTATTTCGCATAACCGTCAAAGAGGTTGCCGACAAATGCTTTATCTCTTTGCAATAAGTTCTAAATTTCTTCAAATTAAATAATTTTATTTTTGTAGGGATACTCTGATGACCAACTAAGTTAGGTCGTGTATTCAAATAAGCCTTACTCATTGGAGATAAAGTTGGAATTCCTTTAAATTACCACTTTATTTGACGCACACTACTTTTAATCTAAAATGCATTGATATTATTTACGTGTGTGTATTACGAGCTATAAGCGAACTACCAATAATGTCGTGCGTTTTAGTGAGTTAAGGTTTCAATTTCCTTGATGGATTGTATTAATTTGTCATGATGCTGTGTTTCTAATTTAAGTTATTTAAAAGATTTTTCCGTCAAAATTTAACACCTATTTTTTATGAGGGAAATCGATTCAGAAGCCGATTCTGAACCAACAATTTTCAGGAATTGCGTTTATTCTGTTACACATTGTATATACATGTATATTTATATAATATTATAAAGCTGAAGGGTTTGTTTGTTTGGTTAAACGCGCTAATCTCAGGAACTACTGGTTCAATTTGAAAAATTATTTTAGTGTTAGATAGTCCATTTATCGAGGAAAGTTATTGGCTATAAAATTTCTCTCTCTCTTTTTCTGGTTACAGTTAGTGTTAACATAAACAACAACTCGCAGACTCTCTTCCATTCCAGCATCGTATTGTTGTTGATACCATTTACACTGACTTCAGTAAGGCGTTCGATAATAAATATCATTCTCTTCTTACAGCAAAATTCAGTCAAGTGCTGGAGAGTTTTGCTATAAGATGAGGATCAATGCTAAAGTGGTTTCAGTCTTACCTCAGTGACCGGTCGTCAAAAGTAGTAATGAGTGGCCATCATTCAAAGTATTTTAAAGCCACATCCGGGGTTCCACGAGGATCACATTTAGGCCCAATTCTCTTCAAAATCTTCATTAACGAGATCACACACTGCTTCAGGCATTCAAAATTCTATGTTTTTGCCGATGACATGAAAATAATGACCACCAATGGTATCTGAATCTGACACTGCCTTATTGCAGGAAGATCTGAACAGACTGACGAACTGGTGCAAAATGAATAAAATGCTTCTTAACGTCTCAACGTGTTACTACATGCAATTCAGCCGTAACAAAATTGTCAAACCAAACACTACACAATAGGCACAGGTCATGGTATAATAATATACTTCGCCTGGTATTCTCTTCCCGTGACAGGTGGGTCACGTGATTGACCCAAGAATACGTCATCAGTTGCGATACTGTGGATGTGTTGCCACGGTGTGTGATTGAATTACCCGAGCAAAAACATCAGGCACACCCACCATCTCCGGATTCGTCGCTCAGCTCCGCCTCGCAGCCGCCGGGACGCGCCTCAATCGTGAGTGCTTTGTCTCCGATCGCTGCAGTTGCGTCGAGCTCGAGTGACGAGTTTTTCTCCCCGCCGTCGACCCCATCACCACCACGACGACGAGGAAGAGGACGGCCACCAGCGGGCTTGGGACCTCGAGGCCAACAGGCCCCGAACAGGGTCCCCGCTGCCGGTGGAAATGTGTCGCGCATGCGATAAACTCAGTCCATTAATGAGAACGTCATGCGCGCATATTATGGGGCTACTGAGGGGGGAAGCAACTTGACTGCGTACCGTGGTCGGATGCTCTCTCTGTTTCAGGTGCTTGAGCCAGGTGTCAGCGTGTCGGCGCAACGGCTGTCGGATCAACTGCGGGTCATCCAGCGTAACCACATGTTGGATGACACCGTACTTGAGCGACTACGCTTCGATTCACGGAGTAACCTAATTATACCTGCTTCGCCAATGATTGTGGTACAGCTACAAAATGTATCCAGTGCTCCACCGCGATCCGAACACGATGGTGAAGAGGATGATGATGAAGTTATATCCGTGAGTACCCAGTGCAACGCACAATTGAGGAGCGCTTTGGAGGGTGCATTCCGGGAGTACCGATCCACACCGCCTGAACTTAGGCCACGTCTACCTCGTTTACCTATGCACAAGAAAAACAAGGCTCTGGTGTATGCTCTAGATTCACAGCTGTCAAACTGCTTCGACAGCAGCAAAGACCTCACCGATACCCACTCAATATTGTACTGTGGAGCTGTAGCGGCATGTCGTGTAGCTCACGTCAAATTTCCCAACAACGACAGAGCTACACGACCAAAATTTGCTGTTCCAGCTTGGCAGTACAGGATTGAACGGCGTATCGGTGAGGCTAGAGCACTCATCGGCAAGTTAATCTGCTTCAGGGAGGGCAATACTCGACCTAGAGTTATGCGCTTTGTGAAGCGGGCGTTCTCGGGAACTGATGTTAGTTTTCGAGACTACTTGGCCCGCGTCACAGAGCGTATCGACTTCCTGAAGCAGAAGATCTGTGCATGGGCAAGCCGTATTCGTCGGTACAAGCGGCGAGTGGAGCGTTACACTCAGAATCGCACATTCCGAAGTGATGAAAGGTGGGTATATAGGGCTTGGGAACGACCGGACCAAGGTGTGACTGATACGCGTCTACCGGATGATGACGCCATGTGTTCGTTCTGGCGCAACATCTGGTCGGTGCCTGTCAGTCACACTGAGGGTGATTGGACCCGGGAGGTTGAACGAGCGTGTGATCCGATACCTGAAATAGGGGGCAATCATCATCAGCCCCCAAGATGTAGCTCGTGCAGTCCGTCCGTTGCCTAACTGGAAATCTCCAGGGCCGGATGGACTGCACAACTTCTGGATTAAATGGTTCCAGAGATCACACGTTCGCTTGGCATCCCAGTTTCAGTTAGCCTTAGAGTCAGGGTCGCTGCCCCAGTTCTTGACGACAGGAATTACCCACCTGCTCCATAAATCAGGTAGTACTGCGGAGCCCAAAAATTATAGACCAATCACTTGTTTACCAACGGTCTATAAAGTTCTTACATCCATTTTGAGAGCTAAAATCAACCATCATATTGATAGTAATTCTATCATGTCTGCCTCTCAGAATGGATGTAGGAATGGGTCCCGCGGTACTAAGGAGCTGCTCCTTATTGATATGGCCATTAGCCAACAGGTTCGCCGCTCCCGAAGGGATCTGTCTACATGTTGGATAGATTACAAGAAGGCCTATGATTCTGTGCCTCATACATGGCTCATGAAGGTGCTGGAGTTGTATAAAGTTGATGCAACTCTGCGTACCTTCCTGATGTCATGTATGCGGCACTGGGGAACGGTCCTTCGCTATCCAGGATGTCGACAGATCCAGGGGAACAGCGAACCGATAAAGATTGAGCGCGGTATATTCCAGGGTGATAGTCTGAGTCCATTGTGGTTTTGTTTAGCCTTGAACCCTCTCAGCACACTGTTGGAGGGTTCAGGTCTAGGCTATCGGTTGAGGAGAGGTGGTCAGATCATATCTCACCTTCTTTACATGGATGATCTGAAACTCTTTGCCCCCAACAACTTGCAACTGATGAAGCTACCGAAGGTAACGGAAACTTTCAGTAGCGCCATCAGGATGGAATTTGGTGTGGATAAATGTGCAGTCATGCATGTGAAGCGAGGGGAGATTATGGAATCCGTGGGAACTCAACTCTCGGATTCCATACACCTTAGATCCCTCTCCTCAACAGAAACCTACAAGTATTTGGGTATGTCGGAAGCATTAGGTATTAATACTGCCGACATGAAACAATCATTGAGGGACCGCTTCTTTGGCCGCCTGAACAAAGTACTAAGCAGTCTTTTGTCAGGTGGAAACAAGGTGCGCGCCTTCAATGGTTGGGTCATGCCGGTTTTGATGTATTCTTTCGGCATACTCAAATGGACTCAGACGGAACTTGATGCCCTGGATAGGAGGGTCCGCGCACTGCTGACCGCAAATCGAATGCATCACCCGCGGTCGTCGGTGATGAGACTGTATATCCCACGGAAGTGCGGGGGTCGTGGCTTCTTAAATGCTAAGACCCTGCACAACCGTGAGGTATGCAGCCTCAGGGAATACTTCCTAGAAGTCGACGAGGGGATGCACCGAGATGTGGTCTCAGTGGACAAGGGCCTCACCCCGCTCTCTCTGGCTAACGAGAACTGGCGCAAATCTAGAGTATTAGACACTAATGATCGCAAGGAGGTATGGCAGGGCAAGGAGCTTCACGGACGCTTTTACCGGGCCCTACATGGACTCGATGTAGACTTCTTAGCGTCCGTATCTTGGCTGCGCTTCGGTGACCTATTCGGGGAAACCGAAGGTTTTGTCTGTGCAATAATGAACGAAGTTATGATGACGAATAACTACCGGAAATACATTGTGAAGGATGGCACGGTTGACATATGTCGGGCATACCACCGTCCGGGAAAATCGATCCGACACATTATTTCTGGGTGTTCTCGTCTGGCTAACGGAGAATACTTGCATAGACACAACCTCGTTGCCAGGATTATCCACCAGCAATTTGCTTTGAAGTACAACCTTGTGGAATCAGAAGTACCATACTATAAGTATGCGCCCGACCCAGTTCTCGATAATGGTAATATCACGTTGTATTGGGATCTATCTATCATCACTGACAGGACTATTGTTGCCAATAAACCTGACATTGTGGTGATAGATCGATTGGAGCGTCGCGCAATGATTGTTGATATAACGGTTCCGCATGACGAGAACCTCGTGAAAGCAGAGAAAGATAAACAATTCAAATATCTAGATCTGGCTCGCGAGGTTGTCGACATGTGGGACGTGAGTACAGCAGTCATTGTGCCGATAGTCGTGTCAGCCAATGGCTTAATAGCCAATAGCCTCGACAACCATCTGAGGAGGCTCTCGCTTGGCAGCTGGATCAAGGGCTTGATTCAGAAAGCAGTACTTCTGGACACGGCGCGTATCGATAGGAGGTTCCTCTCTCAAGAGCCCTGACCACCGGTATTTCGGACCCTGTTCCCGATACCAGTGGGCTACTATTTTTTATATTTTTAAATGTTTTTTTTTTTTATATTACTTTGTATAGAAATATTTAAAAATGTAAATTATATGTATAAAAATAAATAAAGGAAATAAAATAAAAATAAATAATAATATTTAAATTAATTTAAAACTAAATAGATGAATCACACGAGTTACTAAATAGTTAAGCTAGTTTGTAATTTATTTTATTTTCATTCACTAAATGAGAGTCCCTAAATTTACTGAAAAGGACAATCAATGGTAACACTTTTCGTGACGTAGTCTTGGGCCATCGTGGGAAGAGAATACCAGTCGAAGTATATTATTATACCATGGCACAGGTATCATATATTTTTCCGCACAAATGAAAAGGTGCCAAATTAAAATTTTCCACAGATAAATAAACTAAAACTAAGTTCAAATGGTTTCAATGACTATTCGGCGCTGATTGTTTTTTTTTAAATCTCGGCAGAGAGATATGAGTCTTGACGGCGTAAATATTTTTTGAGTGTTTAAATAGTGTTCATGAATAGAATATAAGCGCGATGGGTCGCACAGTGTGCTGGATTGGTGGAATTCGGACTGGACAGTCACAGTGAAGATCGGCGGCGGTTGACTTTGATACTAGACTTTGTACTTAAATAAAAATACTTTATTCCACTATCAAAGGTAGCGAGTACTAAAGCGAGTACTACTGTGCTGTGCCAGATCTGTATCTGAACTACTTCGGCCGAACCCTAAATCAGAACTGTCTCGGCCGAGTTCTAAATCGGAAGGAACCTTTGTTCGGACAAACCAGACCCTTTAATGTGCCCCAGTGGCGTCATTTCGCCGCACTATTTCCCACGAGCAACAGTACTCGCTACACTATTGTTTATTTGAAAACAAAAAAGATACATTTAGTGCGAGTAACAGTGGGTGCCGACAATACCATTCTTTATACCTAAGTACGAGGCGTCGCTTATCATGCTGCTGCCACTGATAAGGCCAATCAGGGGGGCTTGCAGCACCGCATTATCGTATAGTCCTACTCCTCCCCTGTTCCGAGGAACAAACGAAACTTGGGAGTCTTATAATTCGTTTTTGTTTCATTTCGTGTCCCTCCTTTAATGACGAGACTAATTATATATATACCATCGCTATCGGGTAGTCTTATTGAACTAGGTTTAGTGTCGGGGATCTCCTACTATTTTGTTATTTCAATACCATGGATAAGTAGTACCTACTCGTGTGGCTCGAAAGTTAGATTGCAAGTATATAGGCTGCTACTACTGAGTAGGGTTTGTGCGATTGAGCATTAGGTCCCTAGGTAACTAGAACACAATATAAATTTTTCTGAACTCCCAGAATTTTTACAGCAATGAATTATATTACTGCATAAAGTAGGCGAAACGTCAGAATTGTTGTAATGCCATCGGGAGGCAGCAAAGCGTCTTTACCGTTTGTCTTATGTTAATTTTAGCACAATTTTAGAAAAACTAAACTGAAAGCCTTATTTAATTCTTACTGCTTACCCACATACACATGACTGAAAATTAACCGAAACATAAATTATGCTCGAATTTTGAATTAATGAGAACCTACTGCCTTTCTCATAAAATCGATTTCTGAAACAAAGTTACGTAGTAGCTAACAGACTGTCAAATGCAAAGTAACTGCTGTGATTACTTAGTTTGCAATCTAACTTTCGTTTTGAAATGCCCGGGTGCAGCCCTCGATTTAACTAAGGGGTTGCGTAAAATTAAGCGAGTGCTAAATCGTCTGGCGGTTCTCACCTCTCCACCTTAAGCGAGATTATCTCTTTGTGTAAAAGGGGTTTTACAAGTAAGAGAGTACTCAAACAACTCACCTGTTGGAGGTGCTATCAGTGCACTCCTGCCACCGGCTCTCCATCTCCGTCTGGCCCGATCTTGCGGTGAAGAAGTCCAGCTGGCGCTTGCGCAGGTTGTCGGTCAAGTAGGACACCGACGCCTCCGTCACACGCCACATCACGTAGTTGGCTTGGACACGCTTCGGGGCGTTTTCCAGAAGACGCTTTGGGATAAACAAAATGTTTTTAATTTAGATGACATCCCAATCTCGAATGAGTCGCAAACCAATGGCACTCAAAATAAAAACAGTATCTTCCTACAGGGTGCAAGGCACGTCGCTTGTACCCAGCAGCAGCAGGGACTGCAGGGAGGCGCTTCTTCGAGTTTGATGAACAATGGCTATTAAGTTTGACGATGATCCAGAGACGTTCAACTACATTGCGGCCGATCGTCCAGAGTTCCAGATCGATCCAGAGTAGTGAAACATTTTACGTATGTGTGGAATTCACCAAACCATGTTGTCTCAACACCATCTTGTCATGGTACATATCAGTGGTAACCCAAGGTGAACGTACAGTTCAATACGTACCTTTCACAAAAGTTTTTATAAGTAGGAATGTATAGAAAACCTATAATTAAATAGGATAGGTACAAACCTCGAGATCAGAAATGTACTGGGGCACGCCGACTATGACAACTTCCTCCATGCCAATAGTCTCATGAGGGGCAAGCAGACGGTTGATGTACTCCAACCATGGGATTCTGTCACAACATGTTACTCTTAAACTAAGCACAACAGAGATGTAACCTCCACGGGTATTTTAGAAGTTACTGGCATATTTTATTTTCATGGCGCAATGGCGCACTAAGGTAGTCGTTTGTCCGAATTTGATCACTAATCTACGTGGACCTCTTATGACATCATAACACTACGCCTGTAATCCCCGAAGGGTACGGCAGCGGTGCACCTAATAGTACATCCATCATCCAAATTTCACCAGTTAGGGTCCGAGCCTATTGCCATCAACCGGGCACAAATTCAAACTCCATGGCTGTGACTGAGAAATTCCTGATAGAAAAACCCAATAATGCTTTGCCCGACACGGGAATCGAACCCAGGCCCTCATTCTCAGCAGACGTGCTTGCGACCACTAAACCAGCGAGGCAGTCTAATTTTTTTTTCAACCAATTTTCAAAAATAATTAAAATTATACCATTAATCATTTTATATTTTAATTGAATACCTATACCTAAACACACGTAACGCAAAATTTAAACAATTTTTATGTTGATTGTGATAAGCACACAAATTCCAAACTTTTATTTCTTAACCGTACTTACTACTTAATAATGATGTTACTTAGATGTAGACCTATCAGCGTCCGTAGCCTGGCTACGTTCCGGGGAAACCGAGGGTTTTGTCTTTGTAATTATGGATGAAGTTATGATGACGAAAAACTACCGGAGATTTATTGTGAAGGACGGTACGGTTGACATATGTCGGGCATGCCACCGTCCAGGCGAATCAATCCGTCACATTATCTCCGGGTGTTCTCGTCTGGCTAACGGAGAGTACTTGCATAGACACAACCTTGTAGCCAGGATTATCCATCAGCAACTTGCTCTAAAATACAACCTTGTGGAATCGGAAGAACCGTACTATAAGTATGTGCCCGACACAGTTCTCGAAAATGGCAGTATCACATTGTACTGGGATCGATCCATCATCACTGACAGGACTATTGTAGCCAATAAGCCTGATATAGTGGTGGTAGATCGATCAGAGCGGCGAGCAATGATTATTGACATAACGGTCCCGCATGATGAGAACCTCGTGAAAGCCGAGAAAGATAAGCAAATCATGTGGACTCAGCGATCATTGTGCCGATAGTTGTATCAGCCCATGGGTTAATTGCCAACAGCATCGACCAATACCTGAGGAGGCTCTCGTTAGGCAGCTGGATCAAGAGCTTGATTCAGAAAGCGGTACTTCTGGACACGGCTCGTATTGTTAGGAGGTTCCTCTCTTTGGAGCCCTGACCTGTAGCTTGGACCCTGTTCCCGATATCGGTGGGTTACAATTTTTATATTTTTAATTGTTTTTATATTGTTTTTTTCTAAGGAATATTTAAAAAAATAAATGATTTGTAAAAATATGTTACTTATAACCTGGCAACCCCGTATATCAAACATCAGTTAAATCGTCGTAATTTCTTATTTTAATATTAATATTGGTTGGAATACAAAGGTCTTTGCAATAATTTTCTAAAAACAGTTATAATAGACCTTTTTATCAAAGCAAATAATAGAACATTAGAAAAATACACAAAACCAGAAAGTGAAAAAAAAATTAAAAACAGTTCAACTACAATGACATATTCTGTCAACGTCATCCTCAATAGAAAATAAAAAATAACATAATGATTACGAGAGCTGCCTACCGACGCGCACGCCTTACAACCCCGGACTCGTCGCTCAGCTCCGCCTCGCCGCCGCCGGACAATGGATCCCCTGTGTCACCGGCAACGGTAGTTGCGTCGAGCTCGAGCGACGAATATTTCTCTACACCGACATCGCCAACACCTGTACGTCGGAAGGGGGGAGGCCGGCCACCGAGGAGCTTGGGACTTAAGGGCCATCCGGCCTCGAGCTCCCCGCTGCCGGTGGTTGTGTGCAGCGCATGAGATGGACTCAAACAATAAATGAGAACGTCATGCGCGCATACTACGGGTCTACAGAGTGTTAGGATGCTGTCTCTATTCCAGGTACTTGAATTAACCGTCAACGTCTCGGCCCAACGACTGTCGGATCAGGAGCGGGTCGCAATCACATGTTGGACTATGCCGTACTTGATAGGCTGCGCTCAGAGGTACTGAACTACCGTATCGTCTTAACTCCGGCACAAACCGCGGTGCAAGCGTCAGCTATTGACGCAACCCCGCCGCGGTCCAACCCAGTTGTTGTAGAGGAAGATGATAGGGTTGCTATGGTAAGTAGCCAGTGCAACGACCGATTGAGGAGCGCTCTGGAAGATGCGCTTCACGAGAATCCATCCACTCCTACCGAACTTAGGCCCCGATTACCACGGTTACCCATGCATAATAAAAATAGGGCGCTGATGTGTGCCTTGAACTCGCAACTCAAGAATATATTCGAGAGTAGCGAGAACCTCGTTGATACACACTGGATCCTGTACTGTGGGGCTGTTGCGGCATGTCGTTTAGCTAATGTCAAATTTCCAAATAGTGACGTAGCTACTCAATCAAAACCAGCCGTACCAGCCTGGCAGCGCAGGATCGAGTGCCGCATCGACGAGGCCAGGGTACTCATCGGCAAACTACACTGCTTCAGGGAGGGCAATACACGACCACGTGTGATGCGCTTTGTGAGGCGGGCATTCTCGGCGCATCGACTTCCTGAAGCAGAAAGTTTATGCATCATCATTATCATCATCATTTCAGCCGAAAGACGTCCACTGTTGGACATAAGCCTCCCCCAAGTGTCGCCACATTGACCGGTCCCGTGCTTCTCGCATCCAGCGCATCCCTGCAACCTTTAGCAGGTCATCGGTCTACCTAGTGGGAGGCCTTCCAACGCAACGTCTTCCAGTTCGCGGTCGCCACTCCCGAACTTTCCGGCCCCATCGGCCATCCGTTCTGCGAGCAATGTGCCTTGCCCACTGCCACTTAAGTTTGGCTATTCTTCGGGCTACGTCGGTAACCTTGGTTCTATTACGGATTTCCTCATTTCTGATTTGATCACGCAAGGAAACTCCGAGCATAGCCCTCTCCATTGCCCTTTGGGTGACTTTAATCCTTCTGATGAGGCCCATTGTGAGCGACCACGTTTCGGTCCCGTATGTAATCACTGGCAACACACACTAATCATAGACTTTCGTCTTGAGACACTGCGGTAAGATGGACGAGAAGATACCACGCAACTTCCCGAACGCTGTCGGATTCGACGATTAACCTCTTTCTCGAAGTTAGACCTACCTAACTGGTTCGTTTGTCCCAGGTAGACATAATCGTCTACAACTTCGAGTGTAGAGTCTCCGGTCTTGATAGGAGTGGGTGTTACATGGGCATTCAACATGACTTTGGTTTTGTCCATGTTCATTTTAAGACCCACTCTTTCGGAAGCTCTACTGAGATCATCGAGCATTGTACTGAGGTCCTCCATGGTCTCAGCCATGACCACTATATCATCGGCAAACCGAAGGTGAGAGATATACTCGCCATTGACGTTGATGCCTAGCCCTCTCCAGTCCAGAACCTTGAAGACATCGTCCAGTGCAGCGGTGAACAGTTTCGGAGATATGACGTCTCCCTCTCTCACATCTCGCTGAGAGATGGATAGGTTCCGAGGTCTGGTCCTGAAGTCGGACTGACATGGTGGCTTTTGTACAAACACTTTAACACCTCGATGTACCGATAGTCAATTTGGCACCGTTGGAGAGACTGCGGTAAAGCCCAAGTCTCTGTTTGGCGTTGGTGGACTACGAATCGAAGACTTTCTCGTAGTCCACCAACGCCAAACAGAGACGCAGGTTATACTCTTCGGTCTTCTGTATAACCTGCCGCAGCGTATGTATGTGGTCTACGGTGCTAAAGCCTTTTCGGAATCCGGCTTGTTCGGGAGGCTGAAATTGTCAAACCTGCGCGCGAGACGATTCGTGATGACTCTTGAAAACAACTTGTAGATATGGCTTAGAAGTGAGATGGGCCTATAGTTCTTCAGCCGGGCATTGTCGCCCTTTTTGAAGAAGAGTACCACCACACCCCTGCACCATGCCTGCGGCGTTTTCCACTCGAGTATGACGGAATCAAACAGCTTCTGAAGGGCCTTAAGTACCGGTTTTCCACCTGCTTTCAGGAGTTCGGCCGTAATTCCGTGATCACCCGGTGCCTTATTGTTTTTAAGCTGTTTCAGAGCCATCCTAATCTCGTACAGGCTGACATTCGGAATGTCTTCGGTATAGTGTCGGGTCAGTTTACCTCTTGGGTCGTTAGCTAGATTTGCAACGGGTTTACTGCTTGAAGTGTACAACTGCCCATAAAAACTCTCGATCTCCCTCAGCAGCTCCGGTTTGGTGGATACGATCCTGCCATCGTCGCACTTCAGTTGCGTGAGCTGGCTCTGCTCAATAGCCAGATCTCTTGAAAATACCTTGGAGCCTTTATTCCGCTCAATGGCGTCTTTAATACACTCGGTATTAAAGCGGCGGAGGTCGCTCTTCAAGAATTTGGAGATCCGTCTATTGAGCTGCTGGTATTTCCACGCCTCGTCTAAAGACTGTAGGATCATCTCATGTCGCTCCTTCATGAGCTCGAGAGTATGATCAGAGAGTTTTTTGTTTTTGTGTGCACGACATGTCTTGAAGAACTTAGACCCAGTCGTATGGACAATTTCCATGAACCCATCGTTGTATTCGTCCACTGAGCTGCCTAGGCACTCGAAACGATTCTGGAGTTCAAGCTGAAAGCTCTCAGGGTTTTGGATCTGGATCTGTGCTGGACGGAGCGTAGACTTCATCAGTCGAGACCTTTCAAGCTTTATATTGATGTTCAATGTGGCTCTTACCATGCGGTTTTCACCGAATTGATCACAGAGACATCATTGAACATTTGCTTCTTGGTTGACATGATGAAGTCAATCTCATTTTTAGTTGCACCATCGGGACTCTGCCAGGTCCACTTCCTGTGCTCACGCTTTTTGAAGAAGCAGTTCATCATATAGAGGCCCTCCTTCTCCATAAAACTAGCCAGTTGGTGACCCCGGTGGTTCCAACGTCCAACCCTAAATTGCCTCACCTGCAGCTCATCCTCGTCTCGTATGTCCAGTTTCGCATTGAAGTCCCCCATGACAACGGTGAAGTGAGTTTTGAAACCATGCAGGGCTTTGTATATATCCTCATACATGGTCTCCACTTCATCGTCGGGTTGTGCCGAGGTCGGGGCGTAGACCTTTATGACCTTCAGCGAATATCTTGAGGATATTCTAAGTATAAGGTGCGCCACCCTGGTCGACAAACTCTCGATCTTCACCACGTTATTCACGAGGGACTTGTGGACGATACCACCCTGGGACTGCCGGTCACCCTCTTGGAAATAGAGCAGGTTGCCGGATTCAGGATTATCGAGTCCTCCCCCTCTCTTCGGACTTCAGATAATCCCACAATACTCCATCGCAGCCTGCTTAATTCCTCTTCGAGTTCCGTTATCTTCTCGTCGGTCCGGAGTGTACGCGTGTTGTATGTTGCCAGGTCAAGTCGTCGGTATAGGCAGGCTGATGAAGATTCTTCGAACCCCTTGCCACGCTGCCATAGTCGAGGGTAGATGGGCTGCCGGGAACTAGGGGCCATTTTTGTGTTACGCTCATCATTGGGGGGGTTTTGCCATAATCGCCACGCTTGGCAGGTGGGTTGGCGATCGCAGTACGGTTGTTATAAAACAGAGAACACTGCTGCCCATTCTCTGGTAAGTCCCTTAGTCGCTTCTTACGATACCCACGGGAAGATATGGGATGGTGCTATTCTTTTACGTCCGACACCATACGGAACGAAAGTTATGCATGGGCAAACCGTATTCAGAGGTATAAGCGGCGGGTTGATCGGTACTCACAGAATCGCATGTTCCAGAGTGATGAGAGATGGGTATACAGAGCTTGGGAGCGACCCGAGCAAAATATGACAGACTTATGCCGCCCGGATGATGCTGCCACGAGTTCTTTCTGGCGCAGCATCTGGTCGGTGCCCGTCTGTCATACTGAGGCTGAATGGATGTGTGATGTCGAGTGAGTGTGTGAACCTATCCCAGAAATGAAGCAAATTTTTATAACACCACTAGATGTAGCCAGAGCAGTTCGTCTGTTACCGAATTGGAAATCACCGGGACCGGACGGACTGCAAAATTTATGTTTCAAATGGCTTATTAGTTCACACACCTGCCTGGCGTCCCAGTTCCAGTCATCCTTAGAGTCTGGGTCCTTACTTGCTCCATAAGTCAGGTAGTCCCGCGGAACCCAAAAATTATAGACCGATCACGAGTTTTTCGATGGTCTATAAACTTCTTACATCCATTTTGAGAGTGAAAATTAATACACACATTGACAAAAACTCTATTATGTCTGCCTCTCAAAATGGATGTAGGAATAGGTTCCGCGGTACGAAGGAGCTACTCCTCATCGACATGGCCATTAGCCAACAGATTCGTCGATTCCGCAAGGATCTGTCGACAAGTTGGATAGATTATAAGAAAGCCTACGACTCGGTGCCACATACATGGCTCATGAGGGTACTGGAGTTGTACAAGATAGATGCAACTCTACGCGCCTTCCTTGAGTCGTGTATTGGGCAATGGAGGACGGTCCTTCGATATCCAGGATGTCGACAGATCCAGGGGAACGATGAGCCTGTATGGATTAAACGGGAATATTCCAGGGCGGCAGTCTGAGCCCACTTTGGTGCTGTCTAGCACTGAATCCTCTGAGCACATTGCTAGAGGATTCAGGTCTAGGCTACCGGTTGAGGAGAGGTGGTCAGGTCATATCTCACCTTCTTTACATGGATGATCTGAAACTCTTTGCCCCCAACAAATTGCGACTGATGGAGCTACTGAAAGTAACTGAAACTTTTAGTAGCGCCAATAGGATGGAATTTGGTGACGACAAATGTGCAGTCATGTATGTAAAGCGAGGGGAGATTATGGAATCCAAGGGAATTCAGTTCTCGGATTCCATACACCTGAGATCCCTCTCCTCATCCGAAAACTATAAGTATTTGGGTATGTCGGAAGCGTTAGGCATTAACGTAACTGAAATGATGCAATCGTTGAGGGAGCGCTTCTTTGGACGCCTGAACAAGATATTAAATAGCCTCCTTTCAGGCGAGAACAAGATGCACGCCTTCAACGGTTGGGTCATGCCGGTTTTAATGTAATCTTTCGGCGTGCTCAAATGGACTCAGACCGAACTCGATGCCCTGGATAGGAGACTTCTTACACTGCTGACCGTAAACCGGATGCATCACCCACGATCATCGGTGATGAGGCTGTACATCCCTCGGAAGTGCGGGGGTCGTGGCTTTTTAAACGCGAAGACCCTTCACAACCGCGAGATGTGCAGTCTTAGAGAATATTTTTTAAAAGCCGAGGTGGTCGCAGTGGACAAGGGACTCACCCCGCTGTCCATGGCTAAAGAGACCTGGCGCAAACCTGTAGTACTTACTACCGATGACTGCAAGGAAGTATGGCAAGGCAAGGAGCCTTACGGGCGCTTCTATCGGGCACTTCATGGGCCCGATGTAGATTTTCTAGCGCCCGTGTCCTGGTTACGTTTCGGCGACCTCTTTGGGGAAACTGAAGGTTTTGTCTATGCGATTACGGACGAAGTTATGTTGACGAACAACTACCGGAAATATATTATGAAGGACGGTACGGTTGACGTGTGTCGGGCATGTCACCGTCCGGGTGATCCATCAGACATATTATTTGTGGTTGTTCTCGTCTTGCTAACGGTGAGTACTTGCACAGGCACAACCAAGTAGCCAGGATTATTCACCAGCAACTTGCCTTGAAATATAAACTTGTGGAATCTGAGGTACCGTACTACAAGTATGTGCCCGACCGAGTTCTCGAGAAAGACCATGTCACGTTGTACTGGGATCGGTCTATCATTACTGACAGGACTATTGTCGCCAATAAGCCTGACATAGTAGTGATAGACTGATCAGCGCGCCGCGTAATGATAGTCGATGTTACCATCCCGCATGTTGGGAACCTCGTGAAAGCTGAGAAAGAGTAAAAAACAAAATATCTCGACTTGGCACACGAGGTTGTCGACATGTGGAATGTGAACTCGGCTATCATTGTGCCGATCGTCGTGACGGTCAATGGCCTTATAGCCAAGAGCCTCGACGACCATCTTTCTAGGCTCTCCTTAGGCGGTTGAATCAAGGGCCTGATTCAGTAGTCAGTATCTCCTCGATACAGCTCGCATTGTGAGGAGGTTCCTGTCTCTGGAGCCCTAACCACCGGTACGTTGGACCCTGCTCCCGATACCGGCGGACCACTATTAAATTTTTATATTTTTAAATGTTTTTTTTTTATATTGTTTATACTAGAATATTTAAAAATGTATTCAATATGTAGAAAAATAAATAAAGGAAATAATAATGTTACTTATACTAATATTACTACTTACAAATAATAATATCGTGTAAAGGATCCAGATCTTAACCCGTGTGTGTGTGTATCTGCATGAACTGTGCACACAAACATAGCATTGCAACGAATTGGCCTAAACTCGAGCAAAAAAATTGTTTGCACGGCCTCATATAACAAGAAACCTATTGCGTACCTACCAGATTACAAATGCTAACCATTACGATTTGAAACAATGACGTGGTCAAAAAGCGCAAATGCGCCTATTTGAGATGTCGTGCATTCGAAAAATTTCTCCTACGCAGTGATTCTGCCCTTTGTTCTCATATTATTACATTCGCAAAATATTATATTCGCAAAATATTATATTCTCGAATTATTATATTCTCAAAATATTAGAAGTACAATCAAACACAGTGAAAAATAAAAATGAACTTATTTAAATCAAAATCTCTTTATTCCAATACCTAGGCATCATGGAAACACTTTCGAACGTAATACAATATTAAAATAAAAATTAATTGCAGTATCATACAGTATTGCAAAATTATTTGCATTTATCATTAATAAAATATAATTAATAATAACTGAAACTAAACAAATCCCGAGTGATCAAGTGCATACAAGTTTTCACAAGAGGCATCTGTTTCCAAGCACGACGATTGGTACAGCCGCTCAACAATAAAAATTGCAAAAGTATATAAGTACATCATGGAAAATTTATGGGAGCTTATTCAACGCCGCTAACATGGTTAAGCATTCTATTGATTGAATTTTGTTGGATAAGCAGTCTGTGATAATGCAATTAATTTTTCTATCATTTTCAATGTATTTTAAAGATCTTTTTTTATCGGGGCAGTGGAAAGCACGTTTTAGCAATCTTTTATTTTGAATTTGAGCTTCTACTTTTAATGCTACTAAAAATTGGAAAATGGTTGGTCGAGATGGAATTCGAGAGTTAATTCTTCTGTGCCATCCTTCCACTGCATTCGTAGTGCGGTTCTTTTCACCAAAACAGCTAAAAATATCTTTGGTAATGGTTTGTATCCACTGGTTATTAAAATAGTCTAGAAATTTCTGTGAAACTTCCGTCTCTGGTGCGATTTCATATATAGCAAGACATGCTTCTGGAATTAGATTGGGTGGTAACAGAGCCAAACTTGTGCAAAACTGTGTGATTTTGCGACCTAAGTGAGTTTCGTTGAAATTCAATTTTTTACTCATTCTAAACACAGCATTTAAAAAATGGTAATAACAGCCTTTTACTTTTATTTCTGGATATACCTCACATATAGCATTAATTGCAGCAATTTCGTAATCGCATTTGTATGATTTAATATTCATACGAAATTGATTTCTAAGTACAGAAAAGAACCTTTTGTATGTATTTGTGTTCTTATTTGGTAATAAGCCATAGACAATAGGTACAAAACTAATTGTGTTTTGGTCTCGTGCGATATCAATATGTAAGGTGTACAATTGGTAAAAAGGCGACGGTGTCACCTTAAATGTACCATCTCCGTATACAATATCAATTGTCTGGAATAATTCTCGTAGCTTTTGAGCAGGTAACATCGAAAATATTATAATTCTATCATCCGTTTCACCATCATAATCATCAAATAAAAAAAAGTCTTGCACAATGTGGTGTGGCAATCTCACATTACTTGTAGTCTTTGATGTACCGACATTCAAAAAATTATTTCGTTTCCTGTACAGCGTATCCTTTTTGGACGTAAATGATGGGATCAGATACTCTTTATTTTGAAAAACTTGTTTTCCCAAGAATGCTTTTCAAATATTTTTGGAATTGGTTCAAAATTTTTGCACACTTCTTGTTTGCACTCCTCCATTGCCATATCAATTATATTTCTTTCAAAATCAACGCTGCAACTATGTTTGGGCTGTCTAACGACTTTCTTATCCAAACTTAATGTAATCGAAGTCTTGCACTCCCTTTGGTTGCAACATCTCCAGTTGGTTGTACCATTTTTATTTTTCATGAAGTAGTTGTATTTGTAACCGTTATATAAAATAACAGACTTGCCTTTTTGACTCGTTATAAACTTGATTTCACTGTCTTCAGACATTTTTATTTTAATATTTATTAATCAGAATGCAAAATTTATTCCCAATAAATATTTTTCACAATGTCACACTATACATCAAAAACAATTGATAAATAAAAACTGACACTTGTACAAACAGATTTTTCATTGTAATCTGACAGGAACTATTAGCAAAGAGTTTATCTATTAAAACTTCAATATAAATGCACATAATATTATATTAATGGATATCTTCAGGATTACCTACTACTGGGTGATATAAAATCATTAGTTAGATTTATTTTACAGAAGGTAGGTAAACCTTAAAAAAAGGTTTGATTCCCATCCGAGACAAATATATGTGATGAATAACCTATGTGATGATGTCAAATATTTATTATTGTTTCCCTCAAATTAAAAACATTTTTCGCTGTGATTGTTCTTTGTGTAATATTTTGATAATATAATAATTCGAGAATATAATATTTTGCGAATATAATATTTTGCGAATGTAATAATATGAGAACAAAGGGATTCTGCTACGTTGTTAGCGTTGTTGTCTTAGCGAACATTTAAAAAGATCAACAATCTATTAATTAAGGGCAATACGTACGTGGGGAAGTTTTGCTTCAGCTCGGCAATAGTCATCGGGTTGTACAAGCTAGTGGCATTACGACGTTCTTCCATTGGCAAGGAAATCTGTGGAAGTTATGAACACTTTAGTAAATTTTCTTCGTTCTTCGTGAAGTGAATGATACACAGATTCGATAAAGACTGTTATGACAGGTAGCACAACATAATTAGTGTTTACGAGACATGACATGACATACAATATCTTCCCCCAAATATTTTTAATAAGACATTTTTATTTTATAATAGAAACTTATTCCATACTAGCTGTGCCATTCCGACTACAGTACGGCTAAAACTTTTTTTACGTATATTATATTAAAGGAGATGGCTAAATGACTGCCCCAAGCATGTATAGGAATCTCGTAATATTTAAGTATTCATTCATGAATTATTTAGTGTTTAATAATTTCCTAGAAGTTTCGTGAACTGTTAGACATAAAAAAATATCTTAATTGCTTTTTGAGCTTTTTTGATTGTCACGACAAGGGCAAGAGGAAATAACACCGTACTGCAAGCTAGGGAGGGGTCATATAGTTTTTCCAGAATGTCATATCGAAACCGTACTTATATCGATATGATAACAGTTATGTTGCAATCTGAGTTTTTGGCGGGAATCGATGGCGTTTAATTCGGTGTCCTGTTTAGTTGCTTGTTATTGTGTTTTCACAGGGTTTTGATTCGGAAAATGGAGTTGTTTTTAAAGTGACTATCGACTGCACTCAATTCCACTTTATTCTAATCAAATCAAATAAAAATAACTAATAGCTTCGGAATGTGGTTATTCATTTAATCTTACTACTTATTTTGTGTCAACAAATATTAACTGAATAGTGGAAAACTTACAGGGTTGTATTGATCAGTTTAAAGACTTATAACTCTATAAAGCCATATTTGTTATGGTAGCGAATCATATCGTAATCAACATACAACCTGACACTGACCTGTAAATTGCAAAAAACGTAAGAAAAATTAAATTTCGCGGGCTACCCAGGCTTCCACCTTAACTAGCTGTAGTACACGGACGGACACCCGCAACGCCGTGCGATTGACTTCATCACCAAGATGCCAACGCAAGTAGATCAAAGCGACAATATCTCGAGACCTTCGACGACACCCGCCATGGTCGACTGGACGACTATTACGGTTTCGTTGAATTTTATAGAAAAAAAATATCAAAACTCATTGAAATTCCACGACCGACCCACCTTCACACTGAACATTCACACCAGTGTTAACGTGGAGAAATTTCTTTCCCAGCTTTCACACCAGTGTGAAGGCTGGGAACATTACGTTCCCTACCTTCACACCAGTGTTATGGAACGGAAATCACTTTCTCGACCTTCACACTAGTATTTATATAGTATAACACTAGTGTTACGGATGGGAACCCTGTCACATCAATGTGAAGGTCGGGAAATTGAGATACTGGGGGTTTGGAAAGAATCACTGGCCACTTGAAGTATTTATTATCAGTAAGATGAAGTTTCATATTATGTCAGCAGGCGACGTCTTTAATGCCTGTCTTTCTGATACAACCATCTTGTGCCCGTGGTAAGGGGATAAAAATAATCCTTAAATTACAATGAATTTTATTGAGAGAAATGGGGGAATAGTACTTTTGTTCGAATTGGAATTCCCAAATTAACAAAAATTATGTTACTCTCCCAAAATTACTCTCGGCTTTACAAGAAGATACAACAATTAACAAAATAAAATTACAATTAGAACCA
This sequence comes from Noctua janthina, assembly GCA_963576755.1. NCBI lineage: Eukaryota > Metazoa > Arthropoda > Insecta > Lepidoptera > Noctuidae > Noctua > Noctua janthina. The sequence continues at coordinate 10,672,238 of OY755050.1, read as the reverse complement.
AATAAAAGGAAACAAATTGATATAGAAAAGGACCATTTAATTATTAGCACGCAACTGCAGTTGGTACGGGGAGATATTGAGATTGGGCATTTTTTAGAAATTCATCGTTAGCCTTTTGCTCTTTTGCTTTTTCTCTTCTCCTCTTTTTCACTTTTCCCGTCGCGAAACCCCGTCGTGTACGTAACCCTAGCGGGAAGTGGCTCCTAGAGTGATATGAGTGGAACGTAAAATTTGTGTATAATCTGATATGAATGTGAACCATGGTGCGCTTTGTCGCTTTGTCGCACCAATTTTTTATGTGGTTCACATTCACAGCAGATTATATACGAATTGTACGCATATCACTCTAGGAGCCACTTTTCCGCTAGGATAACGTACACCACCCCGTCCCATGCCCTCCCCGATCCTTGCTCGAGCCAGCCCGCGTGGCTGAGCTTGTAGTTCAAAACAAGTCCCTAAATAATGACACCACTCAGATCCAGCCTGTCCCTTTGCTGTCCTCCCCCAGCGACGCCCTAAGCTGAGGCTCGTACCCCACAGGAGGTGCCCTTAGCGTGTAGTCGCTTAGTTTGTAATTTTTTTTTTTGCTCTGGTTGGGTGCCTTACACTCAAGGCACCCACAGGGTAATCCGGTTGAGCAGACCACAACCTCCGAGGTTGAACTGCGAGATGCCATTTCGAATTAAAAAATATACATAATTATTGAAGAATGAATAATTTTGGCAGCTTTGTAAAAGCCGAAAATCCTGAACCGTATCAGCTTGCACGGGTGTCTGATAATGAAAGCGGGTGCATTTTTGAACCGCTCTCTCAGCTATTAAATTTACAAAAAGCGAATGTTATTGAAATTACTCAGCAAGAACTTGTATACACCTCTCAGCAGCCGTCTGTGCCATGACCATTTGACACAAAAGTGCTGGAATCAGTTGAAAGAAGGTCCCCTACATCAAGATTTGAACTTGTTTAAAGAGGTTGATTTTTATTAATTTCACTACATACAATATTTTAAATTACATAATTACATAAATGGCTTATTGACAATTGTTTTTATAGTGCAAAAAAAATTCTTCAAAAAAAGAAACCGATAGATATAGCTACCGAGTTCTACAAAGTATTTTAAGTTGATATGTTTTTTAAAGTTTTCTTTAATTACAAGTCTATTTTAATTAAAATTTAGAATAGATACGAAACCTGAATTGTAAATGTTATTCTTATTACCTAGACATATTATAATATTAATTTACACTAATTGATGTTGTATTAATATTTTACGATGTTCTAATATTTGTTCTATTGATAAGACCTTAATGTACCATGTTTTTATACAAATAAAATTATTCTATTCTATTCTATTTTACATCAAAAGTAAAATTGAATAAGTATCCTTTCGACGTAAGTGATTTTAATTTTTATTACAAGTAGTTAATAATTTTCAAAAAGTCCCGTCTGACCCACCTTCACACTGAACTTTGAAAGTGTGACAGTGTGAAGGCTGGGAAAGAAATTTCTCCACGTTAACACTGGTGTGAATGTTCAGTGTGAAGGTGGGTCAGTCGTGTAAAATTCTTCCACGAATTCGCACAATGATCGTTAGGTTTTTTCAGATGGATTTTTGCAAAATGTCCAGCCGATGGCTGATTCAAATGTTGTTTTTGTAACACTTACGTTGGCAAGTTTTATTTCGAACTGCAACGACTCCTTGAGGTCCACCTTGGCACGGTGGCGGTCTGCTCCCAGTAGCGTAGCGATTTCAACCATGTATTTGTAGTAAGATTGCACTAGCTTATCAGTAAACCCACGGTTCAGGTACTCGCGGTCCAGACCTAGAGACGCGTGGTCCAGCTGTTAGAAAACATTCACTTGGCACTTGAATTACTTACACATACAGTCACAGTCATTGCGTACATTCGCGTGATAAACGCTAAGCAAAAATCAATTCACTGTAAATGTAATTGTCATTATTAGGTAACTTTAAACGAGCGAACCCATTACAGTTCTTATGTGATAAATCATGACGAGCAATCACAATAAATAATCCTACTCCAATTGCAAGGTCGGCTGACCGGATCAAAATGATCTAAAACCAGGAATACAAAACTGATTCGTTGTTATTCTTACATAGATGATGTGCTTGGTGGAGTCCTTTTGATCAATCATGATGGAGAAATCGAGGAAGTAATCCACGGAGCATCCCGCGGCTCTGAAGTTGTAGACAGACTTTTCCCAGGAGAAGGAGTTCTCATCCCATGAATGACCGTCGAGCACAGGCCAGCCACCAAGCCTCCTCAGCATATGGAGGAAGGGCGACACACCGCGGGACTCGATGGCAGCTAGTCAGATCGGGCACAAATATAGGTTAGAGAAAGAATAAAACGAGTTTTTTTAATTCCTAAGAATTTGGCGACAGATGAGGCAGCTAGACCTGATAGTACTAAGTGGTCACTGTCCTCTGTGAATATTTCTAATACCAGAAGATTTGCCGGTAAGGCGTAAGATATTTCAGATTGAAACAGTGTGTCTGTGTCCAAGGATTCATTCAGAGCAAAACTATTTAAAATATGTAGTTATATTAGCGCCACAAATACTGAACTAAAACACATAATATTTCGCGTGTCCCGATTAACAGAGCGACGATCACTGGTGTACATTCACTTAGTATGCCATACGTATACAAGTCGCAGTCAAAATGTTTGTTACCCTTGTTTGGAATCATTCTGTTCGTCCAGTTCCAGAAGGTTCCAGTTCAATCATTCACCACTTACCTCAAAGATTGCGCAAATAGCGGAAGCAACGTCATTTAGTTCACTTTCACCCTCATTTTATTCCACAATAGGTTTATGCAACAGTTAAATAATAATTGTCGTAATTAAGTTCATTATAATTATCCTGCGCTAGCTTCAAACACGCGATGTACCAAGCATTGCGTTCGTCTTCGTACTCTGAGTTAATATTATACCAAAATATATGTTTTTACTGATTCCTAGACCACACCCAATTTATGTCTTTGATTTCTTTCTTGCTGACTGTGTAAAAATACATATCGCAGGTATATTTAGGTAAGGTGAACGACCTCCGCAAATCTTTCATCAAATTCTGTCCACAAATTATACAGAACAATAGCAAAAATAAATCCATAAAAAGTTCCGTAAGCTTTTATATTGGAAAAAATATTTTTTAAACAATAATTTAGAAGCATTGTATTAAAAATGTCTACTACTAAATCTGGCTAACGACCCAAGAGCTAGACTGACCCGACACTATACCGAAGACATTCCGGATGTCAGCCTGTACGAGATTAGGATGGCTCTGAAACAGCTAAACAACAAGGCACCGGGTGATGACGGAATTACGGCCGAACTCCTGAAGGCAGGTGGAAAACCGGTTCGTAAGGCCCTTTAGAAGCTGTTTGATTCCGTCATACTCGAGGGGATAACGCTGCAGGCATGGTGCAGGGGTGTGGTGGTACTCTTCTTCAAAAAGGGCGACAATACCCGGCTGAAGAACTATAGGCCCATCTCACTTCTAAGCCATGTCTACCAGTTGTTTTCAAGAGTCATCACGAATTGTCTCGCGCGCAGGTTTGACGATTTTCAGCCTCCCGAACAAGCCGGATTCCGAAAAGGCTTTAGCACCGTAGACCACATACATACGCTGCGGCAGGTTATACAGAAGACCGAAGAGTATAACCTGCCTCTCTGTTTGGCGTTTGTGGACTACGAGAAAGCCTTCGATTCGATCGAGACTTGGGCTGTACTGCAGTCTCTTCAACGGTGCCAAATTGACTATCGGTACATCGAGGTGTTGAAGTGTTTGTACAAAAACGCCACCATGTCAGTCCGACTTCAGGACCAGACCTCGGAACCTATCCTTCTGCAGCGAGGTGTGAGACAGGGAGACACCGACATATCTCCGAAACTGTTCACCGCTGCACTGGAGGATGTCTTCAAGGTTCTGGACTGGAGAGGGCTAGGTATCAACGTCAATGGCGAGTACATCTCTCACCTTCGGTTTGCCGACGATATAGTGGTCATGGCTGAAACCAAGGAGGACCTCAGTACAATGCTCGATGATCTCAGTAGAGCTTCCGAAAGAGTGGGTCTTAAAATGAACATGGACAAAACCAAAGTCATGTTGAATGCCCATGTAACACCCACTCCTATCAAGATCGGAGACTCTACACTCGAAGTTGTAGACGATTATGTCTACCTGGGACAAACGAACCAGTTAGATAGGTCTAACTTCAAGAAAGAGGTTAATCGTCGAATCCGACAGCGATCGGGAAGTTGCGTGGTATCTTCTCGTCCAACTTACCGCAGTGTCTCAAGACGAAAGTCTATGACCAGTGTGTGTTGCCAGTGATTACATACGGGACCGAAACGTGGTCGCTCACAATGGGCCTGATCAGAAGGATTAAAGTCACCCAAAGGGCAATGGAGAGGGCTATGCTCGGAGTTTCCTTGCGTAATCAAATCAGAAATGAGGAAATCCGTAAGAGAACCAAGGTTACCGACGTAGCCCGAAGAATAGCCAAACTTAAGTGGCAGTGGGCAAGGCACATTGCTCGCAGAACGGATGGCCGATGGGGCTGGAAAGTTCTGGAGTGGCGACCGCGAACTGGAAGACGTTGCGTTGGAAGGCCTCCCACTAGGTAGACCGATGACCTGGTAAAGGTTGCAGGGATCCGCTGGATGCGAGAAGCACGGGACCGGTCAATGTAGCGATACTTGGGGGAGGCCTATGTCCAACAGTGGACGTCTTTTGGCTGAAATGATGATGATAATGATGATGTATAAACTTTCTGCTTCAGGAAGTCGATGCGCTCTATGACACGGGACATGTATTCTTGAGGGCTGAATCCAGTCCCCGAGAATGCTCGCCTCACAAAGCGCATCACACGTGGTCGTGTATTGCCCTCCCTGAAGCAGTGTAGTTTGACGATGAGTACCCTGGCCTCGTCGATGCGGCACTCGATCCTGCGCTGCCAGGCTGGCACGGCTGGTTTTGGTCGAGTAGCTACGTCACAATTTGGAAATTTGACATTAGCTAAACGACATGCCGCAACAGCCCCACAGTACAGGATTCCGTGTGTATCAACGAGGTTCTCGCTACTCCCGAATATATTCTTGAGTTGCGAGTTCAAGGTACACACCAGCGCCCTATTTATATTATGCATGGGTAACCGTGGTAATCGGGGCCTAAGTTCGGTAGGAGTGGATGGATTCTCACGAAGTGCATCTTCCAGAGCGCTCCTCAATCGGTCGTTGCACTGGCTACTTACCATGGCAACCCTATCATCTTCCTCTACAACAACTGGGTTGGACCGCGGCGGGATTGCGTCAATAGCTGACGCTTGCACCGCGGTTTGTGCCGGAGTTAAGACGATACGGTTGTTCAGTACCTCTGAGCGCAGCCTATCAAGTACGGCATCGTCCAACAAGTGATTGCGACCCGCTCCTGATCCGACAGTCGTTGGGCCGAGACGTTGACGTTTAATTCAAGTACCTGTAATAGAGACAGCATCCTAACACTCTTTAGACCCGTAGTATGCGCGCATGACGTTCTCTATTGAATCTATTGCAGGTATCTAGTTGTAGGGTGTGCGTAATGAAACTCGTGTCATACGATGTAATGGACGTGAAATATAATTAAAATTTGAGCGCAGCTGGCACTGCATTGTCTGTTACTGTTGCTTTGTTGTCTAAAAGGGTTATCCTACTTGATTTTGAAAGTTGACGATTCGATTTTTATCATATCGAACACGGTGTGTCGATAATTTAGTTGTACGATGTTTTATTTCATTGATGCTTTGGCTTTGCTTCCGTTTTCTAATACCTAAAATAAATTAACAACACCTAAAATACTCACTTAAATGACTTATTTTAATAAAATATCATTCAACAAAATAACAAAAAAGACATAAACTTGGACGTAATCAGCATAGAACAAGAAATAAACAAACCTTAGACGAAAATTGAAAAAAAAGAATTGCTATATCAGGGTGTTAGTGTAAACACCGTTATCATTGAAACCAGTGGTTTGGTTTCACTTATAGAACGTAAAATCAATGAAAAAACCAAACTTTTTTTTTTGAAGAAAATCTTTTTTTCATTTCCCACAAAATCATTTCACCCTAATGCACGCTAACAGCTGATCGGGCGGCGGTCATACGCTACACGCCTGCAACGAACGATGACACATGATCTCAGTCAGTCAGCTGTCGCGCTAGCGAGCGCATGATACTCGTCATAGGGTCGCGCGCCACAACTGTGGTGGAAATAATGGAGGGGTTTGTGAGATATACACCGTGACTTTTTAGTCGTCTTACAAAGGTCGTCCACTCAATGTACCCGACATTAAACAGCTACTTTTTTTTTTTTCGGATGGGAAATCATCATATGACCCCTCCCACCCCCCACTCTGGGCGGAGGGGAAGAGAGTGTCAGTCTTGTACTGACTAAAACCCATCCATGTTCCTTCTTTACCCTTTGTGTTCCAGGGCCACGGTATCTCTTTCGAACAGTCCCGCAGCCCTGGCAGGCAACGGCCCATGCGGACCCCTACTTATTTGCTGACATCTCTTCGAGGCGCACGTGGAACACGAACGCGCCGTCGACACAGCCTGTCGTCATAAGACGGCCGGACGGCGAGCTAGCCCATAACTCGCCGTCCACAGGCCGTGGCAGTCCTCCACGGTGTGCTCCACCGTGTCCTCCGGACGATCCTCGCAGTGGGAACACCCAGGCGTTTCCTCCCGCCCGATTCGGTACAGGAACCTCCCGAAACAACCGTGTCCGGTGAGGACCTGCGTCAGGCGGTAGGTAAGGACGCCGTGGCGGCTCTCTAGCCACTCCACATTAAATAGCTCTAGGCGCGATTTTTTTTTCATCTTCCATTATAGGTATTTAGAAAAATAATAAAAATGTGAGCTGTCACGGGACGCCTGGCAGATGTGAAACATCGACATTATTTTGTAAAAGTAATATGCAGAAAAGAACAGATTGTGATAGGAACTAAATATGTCATAATGATAAAATAAAATATTACGATTTCTTTTCCAGATAACGATGACTATTTATTGAATAAACATTTATTTTCATTAAATACAAAAAGAAGACTGGCGAAGTTCCATGTATTTTGGGACCCACTCTTAGAGGTAGCAGGTTCACTATGGCAACTTATACCTAGTTGTAAAACGGCCAAAGACTAACAGAAAAGTAAATGGAAAGTAAGATGAACAAGTTGGGAGAAAAGAGATATACGTCTTTATATAAGTTAACCTAAAAATCTTACGATTAAGGTTTCTAACTGTGAATGTCTGCTTATTTATTTAGAATGAATCAGAAAATAATAATGTTTAGGAAGAATCATAAAGGAAGATTCGAATAAACTACTCTTAGATAATTCCCTTTCCAACCTACCCGGTCCGAGTAGAAGTTAAAAGGCATACCGCGTTGTACACGGCCTCTTTGAATGATGCTCTGTGCTTTTTGGTTCTCTTTGGTTTTTGGTACTAGGCAATTGACAGGTGCCAGGGGAGGTAATAATTTGGGTTCGGGTCGTGTTATATTATTCTGATGTACATATTATTTACTTATGTGCTAGTTGTTAATTAAAGACAAATTATAAAAAAAAAAACAAAACATAACTTTCTATTTCGCTTCTGGTCTCTAAGATTACTGTATTTCCCTGCAGTTTTAGTTTTGACGGTACGTGTGTTGCTGCTCGTCTTAAGCTAAAACCAGAATTTTTACTTCATTGCCTGTACCTAATTGATGAATCATAAAACTGGCAGACTGCGGCTGGAGACTATACTGATTACTAACCTTGTAATTAGTTCAATCACTATTAGAACTATGTTGTTACGACTTTGAGCTATAAGCGTATTATGGTCAAGTAAAACGATTCTTACTATGCTGAAAGAAGATATACTTTTACATAAATTATAACAGCCAGAGCGAGTACAGCTATTGAAAAGTAGGGTTTGTTGAATAAAAAATGTGTATTGTGACGTAATAAATCTAGTTTATTGGTATTTTTACATGGTTTTTATTTCATATTTTTCAACAGTGTTATAGAAAAAAATATTATCATATTAAAAGATTATCTGAAAAGGAAGCTGGTGCAGCGATATAGCTCTGGTGTCTGGCAGAGTCCATATAGCATAATATGCTCATGACATGAGAGCAACAACCCGCTGTCCGTGTCCCAACAGGACAGTGGCAACAATAGCCTAATACACCACTTCGCCCCTGTAGCTTTCTATCTACTGCGATATATGTATAAGAGGACTTGCTTATTATGTTCATAGATTTAATTCTGGCACGTAAAATAAATGGATGGTTGCCATGAAATAAAGGATAGGGAATAGGTACAGGATGTATTTCTTCTGAACACACATATATATACACCCATCTCTGTACTTTTTGAAACATCTGAGCACCTTCATCGGAGAGACGATGCCTCCGTAAGCGCGCAAGTCGTAAATGGCAATTAACGCAACGCATGATAGCCTTTAAAATCAAAGTCCAAATCAAAAGCAACTCGTTGTCCAAAGAAGAATGCGGTAGTCCAAGTCAGTGTGCAGTATCGTCAGTTCAAGATGAAAGGCCAAGTCGTCAAGAATCCACAAAATCACAATGATAAACATAAAATCGCACGCAAAAATACAAACGTATCGAACGATGGAATAGAAGTGTTTTTCAACCTTTTTCATGACACGACCCCATAGTAAGAAAAAATTTTTCGCGACCCCCGACACTTTGCTTTTTTCCATGTATTTTATTATGGTAACATAATAAATAACAAGAGCTCGAAAAGCTCAAAAGTATACGTCTCTCTGACAATACCATTCAACGCAGGTTAAGCGATATGTATGTACAAAATAAAAGAAAGTAACTTTTGTGTCCTTGTAATTTAATTAATTTACGGATATGGCGGGCTGTGCGCAGTTTGAGTTAGGAATTTCTCCTATATAATGAGTGCGTTTACAAACATTTAAACTCACATACACAAACAGCCAGACCCGGAACAACTATCTGTAGGCCATACAAATATTTGTTCCGTGCGGGAATCGAACCCGAGACACGAAGCGCAGCAGTCAATCTCTCAGCCACTGCGCCAATCGTGCCGTCATGTTCATTGCAACAGCGTCGAAATATCGGGAGCTCAAAATAATGAACAATCACGGAAGATATCGCGTAAATGACAGTATAAGTTTAGTGAAATTAGTTAATGAACAACAAGCGCAACCATCGTATTATTAAGATGGACTAGTACTCATACGTTTTAATTTTTTTGTTAATTTTTATTAACATACAAAATATTTATATCCATAAGTTACACATTTTCTTAACAAATCTATCCTTTTAAACTTTAATGTTTTTTTTTACTGAGGTAGTTTTCGCGATCTCTATAGAGGCTTCGCGACCACCCCGGGGGTCGCGACCCACACTTTGAAAAACACTGGAATAGATCATGACAGATCTTACAGTGACTAGTGACGGGACTCAATCGATCACCATTGATAACGTTCCTTTATAAGATATACTACGAAATCCCCATAGTTTCATTTTTATTACATGACTTTACCTTGTCAATTGGCGTTTTAATATCAAGTTTACATGTTTTTTTTATAAATATTGTACTTTATAAAATGTATAAAAATGAAGAGAAAGAGCCAAGTATAGTAAGAAAACCCTTGAGCAAAAACACATGACATTGAATTGGAACGTAATCGGAAAAAAAGTTGCGTTTTCTAATTGCACGATTACTTAATTTTAAGTAAATTAAAATATTTATAACTTTTGATTCCCGTGTCCTAAAAATTCAATATTTTTTAAATAAATATCTCGTAAACTTGTAGTTATAATTATTTTATATTTACACTTGCATAGAGCTTCGTTAATTTTTAGATTCCTTGGGTCCAATTTCGCCGGACTCCTTTACGAATTTATTTCAAATCGTGACTACTTAATTCGTTTAATCAGTGACTTCGGTAATAGTTATATATTTGATGTTGCCTCTGAGGACGGTATTACTGTGACAATTGGTCGATGGTAACTGAAGTATGTTACAAAAGTATTGGACATAACATTATCAAGATATCTAATAAATACAGCATCTATTGTTGTTCCGTATCTGGTGGTAGGTTCTCTTGGATTGTTATTAATTTGCAATTGAAATTTTTCTTGGAGAAACCTAATTAATGGCGTTGATTCATCTTTTGCAAAATTTACATTGAAATCCCCAGCTAAAATCAATGGTAGTTTGTCTTTATTGGTTTTGAAAGTTATTGAACCTCTGTGACTGTACGGAAATAATCTCTCGTGTAAAAATGAAATGATGTCATTTATTTTTTTATTAGGAGAAAGGTACACAACAAAAAAAAAAAAAAAGACAACACTGTATACTGTAATGCCTCTAGATACATCCAGCAGGTGACGCACCGTACACACTACTGCATATAGACTGTATATATATACCATCATATAGCGTGGCGACGCGTCGCCACGGCATGCGTCGCCACGCCAGAAATCGGTTTTACGTGCGGCTATAGATGTTTCACATCAATAAAAAATAGAATAAAATTATGAAACATCCTGTATATGATGTTTACGTGTCAAACGGGACAACATTTACCTACCCAGCACTCGAGTCCAGTAGATCATCGCTCGCAACAGGGTGTTTTAACTACGTCATGCGTCATAATACTGAATAATATTTTTATTTTTAAATTATTTAAATCTCATAAATACCTATTTTTTTATGAATGTTTAGTATTCATTGGATGAATGTTTAGTATTCATTGGATGAAGTGGGCTGCTGTTGTAAGACGACTAAAATGTCACGGTGTATAGTTTTGTACCTTTTGTTCGCGATTTTTTCCTACCATGTACGTAATACGTCTCAAACCATGTATGATAGTTTCTGCTTCTTCTGGCAAAACCTTTTCTATAAAAAGTTTAAAGGCGTCCGGTATCTCTTCATGAGTAATATATGCCAATTACTATGTGGCGAAGTTCAAGAGAGAACTTGCTGTCATTACCTTACTTTGAAGCTAAACCTGATTTCTGTATCTGCCGCCACAAATTTAGCGCTAAATGAAAAAGGCAACCTGTAGCTTCAGGGAAATACATCTTGACGACATTTATAACAGCTGTTTCAAAATCAGTAAATATATGCAGGGGGTTCAATTCACATTTCAATTCTTCAGCATATGCCAAAAGTTCTTTGAACATCATCATAGTATAAGTTTCTGCAGTCTTATCTCCCAAAAAACAAAGGCATTATTTTTCTGCTATCGATATCATTTCCCACCATCCCGTGAATACTATAGATTTGGGTAAAAAGTCCAGGACATGTACAAAATGTTCCGTCCGGAGACGGTAGGTCAGGATAATTATGTATTTTTTTTTCTATTTACCCCCAAACACCTAGCAATTTGACTAAACAAAAATAACAATCATCAAAGTGGTTTTTTGGTTCTGACCAAATCATAGGTACACCGAACTTTAATTGTGCTCTTTTACCAATCGTCCACTGTCTTAAAAATTCAATACACAATTTGGACACGATATTTACTACCCACAGCCGGCCTGAGTCCTTAATCTTGATCTTCAAATAGTCTAAATACGCCTTTTTTCACGAAGGCCGTTTCTAAATTTTTTCACCATATATTCACCACAAATGTAACAAAATGTATACGGATTATTAAAACAACTCCTCCTAGACAACGACATAATGATATTATCGAATAATCACACAAATTGACGGAATGCGAACCAGTAAACATAACAAAATCGGTTTTTTTCCGATGTGGGTAGTTTAGAAACTACACGTAGTTTTGACGTTCTAAAACTTGTGAACGACTTATTGCCAAGTCATTCATTAAATCATATTATAGGATTGCCAGCAAAAAAACTTTTTTTTTTGGTAGACCTGTGTAATTCATTAATGTATCTTAAACGTTATCGTAAACTAGGAATTATACTTTTTTCTTTTATTAAAAGGTTTAAAAGGATGGTAAAAATATCCTTGCATTGTATAGATTCAATCTCTTGGTATTTTAAAATTGCATAGCACATGTGTGAGTACTATGTACTGTAAAGCTACCATTTACATTTAGTTATCATTCATTGACCTTGAATTTGCCCTGGCGGTTGACAGAATGACATGCACACTCAAATATCTCGCTGATGGTGGCGCATGTGTCGAATCATTTAGTTCCCTTCAAAATGGTTGAGTTGAATGGTACTGATCCATGCGTCATCTTTGTGAACGGGCGCTGTCAGTTGGGACTGGTCATCTGCTACGGTTTTTAAATAGTTGATTTAATCTTTGATTCTGGACGCTCTTAATGTGCACGTCTTTTTACACCGTTCTCACAGATCTTACTGTAAAAATATTTTGATTGAAAAGAGTATCCATGGAGTTTCTTGCCCATTCTTCTCCATAGAGATCTACGCTTTGGAATGGGCAACTACAGTACTTTCACATGTTATTATGCCTTGTGTCTGGGACTGTATCTTCGCCTACTTTGGTTTTCTGATATTCAAAAGTGCCTGTTATGGTTTAATTTAAATAAATAGTTTGAGTTTGAGTTTGGAATGTATTTCCTTAACGTGTATGATGTAAAATAAGATTATTAATTAAATGTCACGGAGGCAGTGGGCGTTTCGAACCGACATACTATCGAACTAATAAATTACCGAACTAATGAGCGATCGCTTTAAGATTTTTCGGAACAGGATTTTTCGCACAAACGTTACATCACACCATTAAAGTATCAATGGAATAAAACATCGGACAACTGAATTGTCGACAACCGTATTCGATATAATAAAAATCGAATCATCAACTTTCGAAATCAAGTAGGGAACCCGTCAAAAATTACCTGTTGTCCTGTTGTGGTTATACGGCGCTATTGTATTACTTGTGACGTGATTGTACCAAATTATACTAGTGAATGCTTTTTTTTTTTTTTTTTTTGGATGGGAAATCATCAAATGACCCCCCCCCCCACTCTGGGCGGAGCGGAGGGGAGTGTCAGACTTTTACTGACTAAAACCCATCCATGTTCCTTCTTTCCCCGTTATGTTCCAGGGCCACGGTATCTCTTTCGAACAGTCCCGCAGCAATACTAGTGAATGCTCACGTTACGGTTTATTAACTAATTTGCTTGATTTCGTTTGTTATTCTATGAAGTGTAAAACGTAAATCTTGACTCGTCACAAATCAGTAGGTAAGTATCTAGTAGTCTTTCACAACTGTGGGAAGCGTTAAATTCTTAAGAACGGAGACGACAGCTACCTTACCTTACCTAAGTAAAATTATCACGACTATAATATTTTTACACCGCATTCTAATTGTCCACCTGCAGGGCAAAAGCCTCTTCTCATACGTCATTGCAGTCATGCCTTCTCGTACGTTTTCTGTTTTAGAAATATGAAATAGGAAAATATTGACTTTCAAATTATTATCTAGGTGATTAAATATGTATTCAAAGAATCTCTTTGTTGTTTGTCAGGTTCGAAACAGTAACCACGTGTATACGGTGGTATCATGGCGGCCAGTCCACCCTCATGATCAAGAATCTCAAAACCAGCATGTATGTAACACTTACTTCGGTTCATGCAAGCCTGGTACAGGGTTTTGGCAAGGACAAACGGCCTAGGCTCGTTCTCAATGATGGGCTCGTCCAATAAGGCTCGGATCTGTTCCTGCAGCTGGTCCGTTATTATGGAGAAGGTGTTCACCGACGTCTTGTCTTCAGGTATTCGTGTGCTCTTCACGAAGGACCCGCAAGCGAAGTCGTAGAAGTCGTCGCAAGGGTCCACCTTTTCATCCATATTTAACAGGAGTTTGGAAGCTACAACACAACAATAAATAAAACATGAAGATCTTGCCGTTTCATGAAAAAATCCAATTATTTATTGTTACATGTTTTGTATAGCCAATCTAACGCTTTCCTTTTAGATTGTTGTGGTTCAGGAACACTGAATTAATTAGATTCTGGCCTTGGCGCTCGAAATTTTTAATACAAAAGTAGTCCTGAAACTGAATAGTATTATTTTCTTAACCGCATAATATAAACTTTATGAATTTCTCAATAACGTTGAGATATCATTAACGTTTAATAATGTTCATCAATTAACAAATAAGTTTGTAAATGTTTCTTATTTATGATGTTTACGTGCATAAAATAACAGAAAAAGCACAAATTATATTGCTGAAGAATTTCTCATGAAACGCTGAACGTCTGAAACGCGATTTTCTGCATTTCTTTCTGTCACCATGTTCTTTAAAGCAGCAAGTGTCACCTTTGAGCACACAATGCATAATCCAGATATAATGTTCAAGTACTGGGACTCCGGTCGCCTTTCTGGGACAGTGAGGCTAGTGCTGCCGTTAATATTAATATTAATATTCCAGAGGGTGGCACTTAGTATGTTGTCTACTGTCTAACTTATGTTCTACCCAGACCCGTTACTTGGGACTGGATATTTTGCAATTTTATGACTAATTTATTAGCTTGGGTCTTACCTGTAAAAACAAATGTGTGTGTTAAGGAATAATAAATAAATAAATATGGCACGTCAGGTTCACTTCGAAGAGGTCGTCGAGTGTCCTCTATAAATCCAATGTTTTTCTGAAACCAACTTACTTAGCGTAAAGTTTACAATCGATGTAGTCGTACCTGCATGAATACATCCCGGGCTGTTGCATATCTTAAAATCTGCCGCATCTCCCTCATCGACCACTACCCGCAGGTTCGGCGCAGAAATTCTCAGTTCACTAGTCTGGGGTATCCCTAAAATGCAGATAAAACATGCTTAATGCACGTTTGATAGGGGAAATCAACGATGATCTTAAACGTAAACATAAACACACGGAAAATATCAGGTTACATTGAATTGCATTGGAAATTAAATTGATATTTATTTTTTATTAGGTTGCAAACCAATTCATGCTCAGGGCCATCTTTAACCAATTGGAGGCAAGATACAAGAGCGAGCAAGCTTTTGACAACTGATGGAAACTTGGTGCCCATAAGAGCGTGGAGCCCTGGAGTCATGCGCAGAGTGCCCAATGGAAAAGGTGGCCCTGTTCATGGTTAGTAAAAACATAAATGATGGTGTAGGAAATAATATGCCTAAAGGAACTTAATTAACCTTATTAAAATTTAACCTTAATTACTGCAATAAATTATATCAGGCAAGAAAACGAGATTCAAAAGACAAGTTTCTTCATGAATAGCAAATTCAAGAACCGAATAGTTGCTGCTCTGCTCTGCTCTCTTGAACATAAATCAAAAAACTACGCAATGTATGACTTTGGCCTAATTTTAATTGGTAAGGAGGATTTTCGACGAACTAATAACTACGCCGAGTTAAAAATCTCCATACTTGAAACTCTTTTAAAATACATCTCACAAATGTTGTAATTTGCGCACCTACATTTAAACTGAACGACTAATCAACGATGTTCAACGGAACAATAGAGACTTTTTTAAGAGCCTTTTAAACCTAGATGCATGTTCTCATAATTTTGCATACTTGTTCGATTCAAACTATTATCTTTCTTGTGATTTTCAAATGTTTTGGGAAAAAAAGTGGAGCTGTTAATAATCACGGCATGTCATATTTATTTGTAAATCTTAGTCTAATGAAAAAGGAATTTGTATGTTGTGATAACGGAAACATAAACCACTCAATTGACGCGGAACGTGGAGAATCTCCACTCAATGGCACTACAATTCAAGCGAATGATTTATTTCTTTTATAATTACATTTTAGTTTTATACAAGAGTGCAAGATACATTTGCACGGTAAGATGGTTGGGAGTCGACTGGTGTGCTGGACTGTAACGAGGGGTAGAAAGGAATGAGAGGATGCTGCTTCAGCAGCAGGAATGCAGAGTAGACTGCTGAGTAAACCATAATGTGCAAATGAAGGATGTAACAGAGCGCAATGAAAAAACTATCCGCCACACAAATAAACACCGATCGCCGAACAATATACATGCCTCGACAGCTACGTACGTGTAAGCATGTGTGTGTGCGTAATGATGCAATCCAAAGCCGCTCCCTCTGGCATACAACAGTCGACACCGATTTCTACAAACGAAATGACAAAGTACACTATTCAAATCGATAGAAAACCGAAAAATATTCGGAAGAAGCTGGCAGTTTCGTCACAACGGTAATGTTTTCCCCATGGTTTGTGTTTTTATTTTGGTATATTCGTGGAAATGTTTATTTACATTAATTTAAATTTTGATATATATTTATAGTATTTTATATATCCTTGTAGTTAATCTTATTATTATTTAAAATTATTTTCAGATTTACACCTACCACTGCTTGTCTTTGCATCACCCAAAGGTTGACTGGTAGAAAATGCCTATGGCATTAAGTCCGCCTCTGTACTTCTGTGCTTGAAGTGTTAAATAAATAAATAAATAAATAAATAAAATATCTCCGTGGATTCACTGAAACCTGCATTACTACTGGACACTGAGCCTGATGTCATCCGCGATGCTGTATACACCACGAGGTCTGGAAGAACTTAAAAAACAAGTACGCTTCGCTGGCGGGAGCTCTGTACCAGCTAACCTGCAAGGTATCATCAACGACCTCACGTCTTGCCAGCTGCGCGCTTATTTACGTGTGTACAACTCCCGCCTGAGCGAGTGACGTAGTCAGTAGCTACACATAAGACAGGAAACCCGCGCAGCGGCTAGCTCGTGATTGGTACATTTTTATTCTAGCTAGGTGGTAAGTCAACTACCCCAAAAATGAAATTGTATAAACAACGTATAACAGAATAAATGCAATTCTTGAAAGTAGTTGGTTCAGAATCGGCTTTTGTATCGATTTCCGTCATAAAAAATAGGTATTTTGACGGAAAAATCTTTTAAATAACAACACAGTATCATGACAAATTAATACAATCCTTAATTCAAGGAAATTGAAACCTTAACTCAGAGCAATAAAGGCTACTAAAACGCACGACATTATTTGTAGTTCGCTCATAGCTCGCAATATTCACACGTAAATAATATCAATGCATTTTACATTAAAAGTAGTGTGCGTCAAATAAAGTGGTAATTTAAAGGAATTCCAACTTTATCTCCAATGAGTAAGGCTTATTTGAATACACGACCTAACTTAGTTGGTCATCAGAGTAGCCCTACACACTAACAAACAATTTTTAGGCATTTTTACAAAATAAAATTATTTAATTTGAAGAAATTTAGAACTTATTGCAAAGAATTAAAGCATTTGTCGGCAACCTCTTTGACGTTCATGCGAAATGCTGACACGCACACACGCCGCCGCTACCGCCGAATAACATGAGTACCTAACATCAAAAGCACAAAAGCTAGACATCCGCCGGTAGAGATCTAGTATTCTTTTATGCCCGCGCGCGATGGCTTTCCGGTATACCAACATACAATACACGGAGATGGTGAGGACCCTGGCTCTCTGTCTTGATAATGTCGCGTTAGCTTGTCGGGAGTTCAATGACCGTTTTGACTGCAGTGTGAGCGCCAGGACGATGCTGGCTGCAACTCAGCGACTAAGGCATCTGGATGCGGACTATGGCAGTCGTGGATAGGTCGTGGAGGACCTGTTGCGTGGCATCCCAGATCGCCTGACTTAACACCATTAGACTTTTATTTGTGGGGTCGCATAAAATCGCTCGTGTACGTCAGTCAATCTACAAGTGTCGAGGAACTAAAAACAAAAATTTACAAGCATTTGTAACGGTGAAAAGTGATACCGAAGTGCTTACAAATTTGAAATACAATTTAAGAAAGCGTGCAAATAAGTGCATAGAACAAGGCGGTCATTTTGAAACTTTAATGAAAGTGGATCGCAGAAATGGTGCAAATTAATAACCTAAGTATAAAGTGTAAACAGTCCAGTTCTGTAAGTAAGTACCTACCTACTTATTTCTATCAATACGATTGTATTCTTATCACTGTAAATATTATGATTCAAATCTTTTAAACACGCCGTCTTTGAATATTTTTGTAGTACAAACAATAAACTGTACCTAAACACAACTTATCAGATGGATCGCGAGATTCGCGGGGGTGCAATCTCTAAAGATAAAGTCGCTGTTTTAAATGCATCCCCGGTACTAAGCCTGAAGTCTTAGATTCGTGTTGATAATTTTACTTTCTAAAAAATTATCAATCATTACACGGTAAACTCAATGAAGTATCAAAAGTTATTCAGCTATGGTCAGCTGGCAGGTGCTCGAGTGTGCGTGTCGCGTCGGCCGCTAACATTGCATGAGTGTGTGTGCAGGGATGTTGTTGCACATACGTTTTTCGTTTAGTAAGGATGACTATTTTATTAAAAAAAAGACTGGGTTGCTTTACATTTATTTAATTACGGATGTTGTTTTAGACTTTTAATTTAATATTCTAATTAGGTTGTCTGAGGTATTGCGCTAATTTCGATAATAAATATTCTAAAATGTCACGCGCAATTTACTTACCATTTATTGGTAAAATGATATTGTTCGTCTATGTTTAAATCAAGGATGTTAATTTTATAGTCTTATCACTGTCTCAATAATACGTAACAAAATACTTTAGTTTGGCTTCGGATAATGTTGATCAACAACGAAAAACAAGGCAGCGACCCGACGCGGCCACGGTTCGATTTTTTTTATCTGGAGACGGATATTTGACTGAAAGGCCTAGAAGTAACGGACAGTGATCAACCATTGAAATACTTTTAAAAGGATATAGCATAACTTTGTTATTTCCTGTAAATCATACAGGTATAGGTAAGTCACAAAAATTATAAAAGTCTGTATAGTCATGCATAGGTCGCAAAAAAAAGTGCAATAACACAAGAAAAGTCGACAAAAGTTCAATAATAATTTTGAAAATATACCTTGATGAAATTAAGGTCGAATGAATTCGTTGAACGGCCTTTCGTCACAGACACAGAAATATGGCGGCGCGGGCTACATGACGTTCAACCAATCAGCGCGCAAGGTGCAATCCGTCGCATGCCATTTAGATAGATTATAATATATCTTATATATTGTAAGCAGTATGCTACGGTTCACAATCTTTCGACAGTTTACAATCTCGCGAGGTAGATTATAATGTAACGGTTTTTACGGTGACATAACCATTTGAAAAGGAACAACGGGACTGAATAACTGAACATACATCATCATCATCATCATCATTTCAGCCGAAAGACGTCCACTGCTGGACATAGGCCTCCCCCAAGTGTCGCCACATTGACCGATCCCGTGCGTCTCGCATCCAGCGGATCCCCGCAACCTTTACCAGGTCATCGGTCCACCTAGTGGGAGGCCTTCTAACACAATGTCTTCCAGTTAGCGGGCGTCACTCCAGAACTTCGCAGAACGGATGGCCCCATCGGCCATCCGTTCTGCGACCAATATGCCCTGCCCACTGAACATAATTTTTTTTCTAATTACTCGTTCCGTCGACATCCGAACTGAAAAACAATTACAATCCATGCAATTGTTTTGATTAGACCTAGGTACTGACATAGTCATGTCTTCAGTTGATAATTAAAACCATGCATGAAAAGAGCGAATCATTGAAAGAACACAACTCACTCAAATGGCGTATCTTGGAATGTTACATAACAGGCGAATGCCTCCGGTGAGAGAATACAGCAATTCCTAGGTGTTATAATTTATGATTTTTGATGTTTTTATATTAACCAACGTTTAGATACTGTTATTACTTAAATTTTAATTCAATTTAATGTTATACTAATGCTATTCTCGTTGTACCAAATATTTGCCGATTTACCTAAAGAAGATCGCACCTACATTAAAGCATGATTCACAAAAATGGCGAATATAATTTAGATAATATTATTGCAGCAAAATAAAATAAAGATTGAGAACGTGATAAAATAAATAATAACATGAAAGCATAAAATGTCCGTTTGTTGCCCGTGGTACTACCAGTACTACCAAGGGTAAAAAAAACCCGTAGAACTATCAAACGATCCTGTAGTTTATGAGACAAAATGTTCTAAAGTATCACGTGTCCGAGATATAAGTTATTAAAGTTATTCTGAAGGTGCCATCCGTGAATGGACTTTAATTTTCTATTTGTTATTGGCGTGCTTACTGTTGATTTCAGGGGATGGTCTGACAAGAACCGTGGCGATGAGTGCAGTAAAGAAGACCATGGCAAGAACTGATGTCACGCCAGCCGCCAGTATCAGCCGCTTCTCCATCTTCGTCCTCTGATCCCAAGACAAAGGCCTGAAAACAATTGACTGTTAGTAGTACTTAACAAGATAAAAGTAAGTTTGTTCGGACTATGATGTAGTCGCTATTTAGTACTACTTTCAAAAAAGGGCCTTCTGTCTATAGACGTACTTCCTTAAAGCATATGCTTAGACTAAAGCCACGGTCAGCTCGCCAGACATCGTATCGTACGTACCTAAGCATCGTTCGTACCACAGTGCAAGTCCTCGTGGCACCTAAAGTACTTTGAGCGAGGACATGTTCAATATTCTGCGTGGCCAATCCAAAGATTGCAAATTTATGGCGAATCTAACGTTGATCAGTCACTGGAGATGATATGAAGTGTTACTAATTCTGTTTAGATACCGTCGAACTTGAACAATGCCGAAATTAAGACTGTAATACTGACTGTATAACTCCGTATTACCCACTTATTAACTTAATTATATTACGGAAATATAGCGTGTTTTCAATCTAAACTTATTAATAGTTAGCGTGCTCTTAAGTGAATGGTAGATTATATATATTAAAAACTTTTATGTCAAATAATAATAGCTAAGAACTTACCTAAGTTGTTATAAAGTGGGTATTAAAGTATCCAAGGTGACAGTATTTTATAAGACTTATGCTAAACCAGAATACCTAGGTAATGGTTTTAGCCTAGTGCGAAAATATCTCAAATATTTTATTTTTTCACTATTCCTTTTGTTGACTATCCAGCCTAAACTTGGAAAATATTGTATTGATAAAATTAACCAAAGTCGTGTAAAAATGGAAACAATAAAAAATGAGAAAGGTTGTTCTCAAACAAATTGAAAATTTGAAGGCAAGTTGGAGAAACTTGCCTCCAAATTTTCAATTGGTTTTTCAATTTTCGTGTAACCGTAATTTTCCTTGCAAGTGCTAAACGAAAAGAAGTGGCTGGGGATCCTACTTGAACCTTTCTTGTGATCTAATGGGGATTTAAAAAAAAGTCTTAGCCGCAAAGAGGTTTTTACATTTTTAGAAGGAAACAGGTATTTCTTTACGAGTTCTGTTTTTCTTGTTAGCCGCTACCGTTTTGTATTGATACTAAAAACGCAACTAAGATAATAAATGTGCCCTTTAAATAAGGAGCGTCAGTTTCCAGTATATTTCTAAACAATTCCTGTATATCAAACATAAAATCTTCTACATCCTTGGAAGCTAAACAAATAGAATACTGAGAATTCTGTTGCAATTACACGTGTCATGATAAAACCTACACCTACAGATACCTCATAGCTGTATAATTGAGAAATGAACGTAATGAATTCAAGAAACTTATGTAGGTCAAAATTGAGTGAGTATTAGTATTAGTTGAGCGTTAATCAGTTGTAGCAATGGCGGCTTGACTTATGATCAGGTGCAATCCTCGCCGACCTTTAGGAACCTTCACCTGATAATTATTAACTACTGCCCATCACTGTACTAGTAGGGAAAGTCTTTACCTTATAATTAAATTTCAACTTACTAGCTAATGAGGCAAATAAATAAAAGTTTAGTTCATCATCACCAGTCTAACGGGTAACGGGTAATGGGTCACCCGTCCACGGACCAACCTAGGCAACCGCGGCTTAACCTGATGATCGAACCAAGCGGCTGTAATTGTTCAGCCACGAGCTCCTCAGTTGAATAAAAGTTTAAGTAACGAAGAAATATATATTATTTGATAATATTAGGTGGGACATCACCATAGTGCACAATTTTGCACACAAAAAAAGGCAAACTATAAATTATCCTAATATACATACTTATGTACTTACTTAATTTTTGAACACAGTTACGGTTGCGGTTTTAAAAATGTCATTTACTTTCCTTTCTAATTCGGATTTGTAGAAAACCCCAATAGGTTATGCTTTACTTTAATGCTATGAAAACATAATTGTATAAAATATTTGCCGGTTCGGGAAATATTCATCTTCCTCCGAATTTCAGGAACCAGCGAATGTTTTATTTATTTATTTAACACTTCAAGCACCGAAGTACAGAGGCGGACTTAATGCCATGTTTTCATTTCGACGGTATCTCGAATATCTTTTGACTTGATTACACACCTGTTCATCAACATAAAAGGCGCAAACCCACCGCGGCGCATGCTGTGCACGGGCACGCGGCGCATCTTAGCTGCGTGGATTCATTTGTTTGACAACGTGGGTCTACGTTTCCACTGCAATATACACTACACACCCACAACTATGTACAACTGTAGCGTGTGTGGCCCACCGCGGCATAGTCGTGGGTTAATATTCGTGTATAGTGTGTACCGAATGCACAGCGTGCATAACGTTGACAGCGTTGAGTTGTGTGTTTTTTACATTTTCTATTCTAGTGCAAAATTTACCCCTGAATGTTGCGTATGTTTTTAAGTTAAATCAGAAGTATTTGAGTCAACCTACAATCTGATATTAATATATTGACTCAACAGCAATTAATTTAAGAGTATAGCCATTTAAACATAGCTTTGTTCCAGCGCATATCCTCCACAATGTTGCAGTTATGTAAATGGCGGCGCGGGGCACACGACGTTCAACCAATCAGCGCGCGAGGTGCGATCCGTAGGTAGCATGCCATTTCACTATTTGACGGTTTCACTTCTATAGATTATAATCTACCGAAAATGCGTTAAATTATAAGCAGTACGTTATGGTTCACAATCTTTCGACAGATTACAATCTCGACAGATAGATTATAATCTAACGGTTTTTACAATTTTACGGTGATATATACAAGGCGAAAAAATAAATTAAAAATTGCGATTAGGACCAAAAGGAGACAGATAGGTACGCTTTCATATATTCTTGGGCCTGAACGTAAAAAGATGAAAGTGGTGTCATTCATTAGCTTATAATATATTTTAAACGATTAGGTACTGAAAATTCTGCGGATTTTGGCAGTCTGACAGCAGACCTATAAAAGATTTAGTAAAAGTGTAGTTATTCAACAAGTTGGCAACAACATGTACTAAACAGCTGATTTTTTAACTTTAAATTTTGTTCCGAGTTCTTCATCGTCATCGAAAGGAGGTGACACAGTGTCATCGGAGAGCGATGTAGTTGATCCAGCGACGCGTGAACGCCCCCGCTTCAGGTAGGTACGCGAGCGCTCCCTCTCGGAAGATTCCGAACTGGATCGCAGGTTTAATCTACTTTCCCAGCAGTTGGAGAGTCATGTTAAAACATTATGATGTTTTAACAAATTATATGATAGCAAATAGCGCTCCATTAGCACAAAGCCTACCCGCCACGCAAAATTGATTGATTGATTCCTTTTGCAGAGGAACAGCAGATAGCCATGACAGCCAGAGGCTGTCCCCAAGGACAGCCTCTGGCTATCCCCCCTGTACTATCCCCCCTCCTCCGGAATCTGGTGATAAATGTTCTTATCACTAAACTCAACGTAGATAAATATCGGTAGATTATAATCTATAGAAGTGAAACCGTCAAATTGTGAAATGGCATGCTACCGTGAAATATGCCTACATTGCCAACAAGGGTATTTTTGCCCTATGAGCAATTTACAAGCAAATCTTTAACGTACAAAAATATCGTGGTATTAAAGCAACATTGATTGACTTTGGTGGAAAATAAATTATATGACTGGCAACACTAACTATTGTGTGCATTGCTAACTACACTCAGTAACTTGTTGGAACTCGTCAAGTACGGTGCGTGTTTTTGCGGGCAAATTTTGGTGCAGATTTGGAAGTGAATTGGGCGTGATGGTGAAAACACAGGTTAGTTTACTTATGATATGTATTAATAAACCATTTGGAGAGTAGTTTGTTGTTAGTGTCATTGATGAGGATAATTTAAAACTAAAGTTATTATGATGGGCAAAGTTATCCAGTATTGTTCCGGTCTGCGATTGACAACATTGCCCGCCATCTAAAAATGCTTAGGGCTGGCACATATGACACTCTGTGATTTATTTTATTTTATTAAGACTATATTAGTACTAATTCAAAGAGGACATTAGTTGTTATTGTGAAGGTACACAGTAATTACTAATAACGTCTTCTCCATACTATTTATTATTATTTTAACTTTTTTATGACCACTTTTAACACTGATTTGATTTCGTTATATGGTTTATTTCAGAAAAATAAACATAAGTCTCGAATTCGACAACGAAAATCAAGACGTCAAATTGGTTCCAGAATGTATAAAAACTATACAGAAGAAATGTTAAAACTTGCATGCGAATCAGTAGAATCAGGTCAAATTTCTTCTCGAGATGCTCAACGACAATTTGGTATCCCAAGACGCACAATAGAAAATAAAATAAAAAACAAACATATTAAGCCAGTTGGGCATCCTACCGTTTTATCAGCTACAGAAGAGACCCAAATTGTAAGAGTATTACAAGCATCTAGCGATTTCCGCCCCCGCTAACTAAAGTGGATCTAAAGCTTCTATCTAGTTCACGAATATCTAAAAATAAAATCTCGAGATCATAAATTCAAGAATCGGATTCCTGGTGATGCGTGGGTTCAGAGCTTTTTGGCGTGACATGCCGATGAACTGAGTCTAAGAACCACTCAAAATATTTCAAAGGCGAGAGCTGAAGAAATATCCGAATATTTCAACAATTTAAGCACAACATTAAAAGACATACTAGCAGAAAATATATGTAACTTTGATGAGACTAACCTGTCGGACGATCCAGGTTCTTCGAAGTGTATCTTTCGTAGGGGAGTTAAGTATCCCGAAAGAATAACGAATTCCACCAAAGGTAACATATCTCTTATGTTTACAGCTACCGCAAGCGGTAAATGTCTTCCTTTATATGTTGTTTACAAAGCAACAAATTTGTACTCAGAAAGGGTTAGTGGAGGACCACCAGAAACCAGATACAACTGCACTAAATCGGGGTGGTTTGACAGTGCCATATTTGAGAATTATTTTGAAACCATAATCCTCCCATGGGCACAAAATATTTTAGGAACTAAATTTGTCATTTGCGACAATTTGTCCAGTCATTTAAGTGTTAAAGTAGGAGAGTCATGCCAGCAAAACGACATCAAATTGGTTTTTATCCCTCCGAGATCAACACATCTCACCCAGCCACTAGACGTGGCATTTTTTGGGCCCCTGAAGAAAGCCTGGCGTAAAGTTTTGTACCAGTATAAGCTTCGTGATCGTCAAATCGTTTCCGTTAAGGTACCTAGTGTAGCTAAAGCAAATCCAGAACGTGTAACGTAAGCAGAGATTTTTTCGACTCTCCGTATTGGAATGCTGTACGTTACACAAAAGTAAAAAAAAAATAGCTTTTCCTAGTTTTATCGAATTGAAAGTGAACGAAGAATTGCGGCGTTTATTTTCACCATTTCTAAACCGATGGTTTCAAATGGAACGCAGTTTTGCAGCGTTATCTAATGCTTTCCTAACTCAAAACGAGCATATGAACGCGCCATTACAAAAACTAATTGATTGGTCTAGTCTGCTAATTCGAACACCCAATTATCTTCAACTAACCTTAAAGAAAGATCTTTATCTACCTTCAACTCTTAAAACTTACACACCTATTTGGGGTACGTGGTCTTTGTGGTGTAGTCAAAATTATGTTTATTTCCGTACACCAAATCCGACAGATGTTGCGAAATATCTAGCATACCTATATCTTAATAAAAAGTTACTTTGCAGAACTATTCTTGTGCACAAGTCAAATATTAGAATTTCTTTTAGTCACGTTGTTAAGCACATTTTGAAAGCAACTTCAATTGCAAAGCCGTTGCCACCTAAAGTGCCCACATGAGACGCCAGGGAATTAATTACTTATTTACAAGATAATACTCCTTGCATCAGTAGTTTGTATGAGGTGTCTAAGCGACTATTTTATTATTATGTTCAGGACGTCGCGTCGTGTACACGACCTATCATTTAACATATTGACTATGATCATTTTGTAGATATTGGGGATTTCATAACTTTACACCCAGTGTTCGGGTTGAAGACAGATAGCGCGACTTTCCAGCAATCCAGTTGGGTTTTGTTGGCATCATCATCATCATCATTTCAGCCGAAAGACGTCCACTGCTGGACATAGGCTTCCCCCAAGTGTCGCCACATTGACCGGTCCCGTGCGACTCGCATCCAGCGGATTTCTGCAACCTTCACCAGGTCATCGGTCCACCTAGTGGGAGGCCTTCCAACGCAGCGTGGCATCCTAAGATCAAAATACAAATCCATTATATTGGCTCCGCACGTTAAAAAAAAATATCAAAGGAAAGACGGGGTTCAATAACAAGTTCGTAACTACTAGAGATCCCGTTTGAGCAGCCACACCAACTATAATCGGTTGTTGGGTAAAACGCGTTCTATCTGATGCTGGAATACAAGCCTCTCAAGTTTTAGGTCGGCTGTCTCATCATTAAATTGGCTAGAAAATTGTCCTATAAATTACATAATATTATAGAAGGCAAACTGGAGGCATGAGTCACTTTTAGAAAAATTTACTGTAAAGAAACCAGATCTAGTAACGGTCCCGGTCGATCTTCGGTCTCGGTCTACCTTCGGTTACGGTCTAATGATATTTCAAATCAAATTAATTCAGGTTAAAATTAATCATGACGAGATTGCACGATTAATTACTTACTTACGTTTTCTCTTAATATAATTTTACTGCCAATAATAATGGCTAGATTTTTGTTCATATTTAAAACCCGTGTATATGAAGGTCCCTAAGGTATAAAATGGTGATTAAAAACAATATTGATTCACAATTCACATTGTTGCTTTTCATTCATATAATCCACCAGAAGATAACAAACATATCTCTCACAATGAACTTCGGACGTCAAACGGAACACATGATTTAAAAAAAAATCCTTCAAATAAAGAACAATGGCAGCTGACCAGGCAATCTGGGGACCACACTTAGAGCTCGCGTACATTCGTAAAAATACTCTCAAAAGATAGGTCTCGGTCAAATTAAGAGAAAAGGTAATCACAGCATATTTTTGTCGGTCTCCTGTCAACCTCAATGGAGCGTCAAAACATCCATATAACACTGTATAATAGGATAGACAACTACGTCAGCCGTAATATCATTAAATAAAAATATTTTCATTATTATAAAATCCAACATCTGTATTTAGCCTGCGAAGCCCGCACTTGCACAACCAATCACATTGCCTTATGATTTTGGCCGGCTTTTTCTTTAATGGCGCAATAATACTAGCAATCGCATACATACAATAGCTTGTATGTATGCGATTGACATTGTGAAAAAACAAAGGATGAAGCTTGACGAGTTTAAAGACGGGCGTACTCGAGTGCGTTCATTTACACTTGGTCGTTTGACGAATGCAATAGGCAATCGAATTCGGGCGAACGACCATGTGTAATTGCGCCATGGACTATGCAAAGTTAAATAAAACATTTATTTTAAGCTGCATAACATTATTATCTAGAAGAACTTCTTCAAATCACTAAGCGGCCGGCAGCGTGGGCATGCCATCATGATCGGCATTACCATATTCACCATAACATGCTCCTCACACATGCTAGCAGTAACTGTACTCAATGACATTGTCCTGGCCCGTATCATCTGTGCACTCTTTGACTGTACATTTGTCGTCCACAAAACAAAGACTGATAAACAAATAAAATACACAACTATTCACAACAAAACCCCACATCGAGATTTTAATTGATCAAGACAGAGAAGTGACAATTGACAGTTATGACATCTGTTTTGATATTAAATGACACAGCTTTGAATGTTGCCATTTAAAATAAAATCCCCAGAAAGACGTTACGTACGTACTCCACGTTTTTAATAACAGCAGTAATAATTTCTTTAATAACATGATTATTTAGTAACATAAAACATGTTACGAATCGAATAAGAAACTGGCTGGCTTAAAAGCAAAGAACTCATTTGCGTTTCCAAAGATATAATAGGTCTTAATCAAAATGGCTCAGATTTGATAGGACAAAACAGATAAGCTATCGCAGCAATGTAAACGGCTTGTTTTGTAATACTAGGTAACAAACATCTCATGATACTACGAGCAAAATCCTGCTAATTAGTATTATTATAGAAATAGAAGTTCCATATTCTATTAAATATGGTAATTGTTTCTACGTTTCGATAAACATTTATATTAAGAAAAATGTTTCTTATTTCTCGATTAATAAAAAAAAGATATTATATGGAAAGAAAAGCCTCTTAATTGCTTCATATAATGTACATATTTTCATTGCTGAACGCTTCTGAAATTAAGAGAGCAGTATAGCCGATCTTCTTTGGATTATGTTTCTTAAGACGTCCGAAGTCCAGGTAAGGTCTTCCTGATGCATACCTTTATCTACCTTTGCATCATTATGGGCCGAACAATGACCTAACAGTTCATCATGGTGGCTTGTATGCGGTTTTCTGAAAGTAATTCACAGATATGACGTTAGGGGCGCTAGTGGCGCGATTACGAAGCGGAAATGAAGGACATCTAGCAGCTGTTTATGGAATACGTTCCATGAACAGCTGCTAGATGTCCTTCATTTCCGCGTGCACTCTCTCATAATGTATTTCGGACGTCTTAGGATTTTTTTTAATAACAGTAATGGGAATCAATTGTGGTGCAGCCATGTTAAAATGAAAAGCAGTGTTTGATAAAAATGATCTTATATTGATGTTTCAATGATTTACAACAATACGATTGTATCCAAAAACGCTACAAACTAGAGGTATACTTAAGTTTAAATTAAATTATCACTGTTCGTTTCATATTCACATCTAAGTGAGATTCGATACAGTATTAGTACATTAATACACTAACAGCCGCAGTAATAGTTCCTACAGATAATAATACAATTGATTAGTAATATAACATTATTAATAAAAATCGAATGGTTTCTGCTCGGCGGCCTGAAACTGCGGCTCAGAATAAATATGAAAGACTAAAGAGTAACAGTTCAACTGTGTTACATGCAAGCTTTAAATTAATATGAGGGGAGGTTCTGATGTACAAGCATTGTAGTTGCGTAATACTTATACTCTGAGTATGTTACCCGTCAAATATCTATGTTCTGTGCTCAGTCTAAAGTCTCACCGAAGTCTAAGTGAATTGCAGCATGTGATTGAAGAGTATAAAACTATCTATAAACACAATTCAGCTAATCTATTTACAAGTTTAACAACATCGAAATATCAGGTGACATCTAAACATCTGTTCACCCACAAGCTGGCACTAACCGTGGGGTCGGTGTAGACGATATAGCGACCTAGCACTGTCGAGCTACAGATACGTAAGTACTATAGAATCAAATTATTTAGATAAATAGAGACCGAAAAATATGTCTAATAATTCGCATGTTATATATGTTTTCTAGGCTTAAGTACAGAAATTTATCAATTTTCCGATCGAATGTTCATTGTGTCGTTTGTGAGTGGGGGTCAGGTAGCTCGTCAGGTAGGCGTAGCATGTCTTCCATGTGGTGCATGGCGATCGAGAGGCGAGCGGCGGCAGGCGGTGGGACTACCACACTTTGCACTTGTTAAGCGGGTTCATGGGCGAGCCGGCGGGGCACTTGAAGTCGTCAGCGAACTCTTCCATGTTGGACATGGGGCCGACGACGCGGAAGCGGCCGGGCGCGTGGAAGCCTGTGGTGATGCGTACCTTGATGGCCTCGTTCCGGTACACCGCGCACCAGGTGTTGGCGGCGCTCAACCAGAACAGCTGCGAACAACCAACAGGTGCACTTATCTAACCGCTATTGCGTTGTGGTATCCATGACTGGCTTTTAGGTAATCTAGTGTTAACTAACAATTAGACAAAAACTGTTTGAAGATTGATTTCAGTTTGCAGTTGTTACGTCAGTGATCTCTATTGGACTGAACTATCGATTACACAGTATTTTATCATTGTAGTTTTTGTTACAGCAAATTAATGTTACAAAGTGTTTGGGATGAGGTAAGATGTTAGATGGTGTACCTGTTTAGGTGTGTATTTCTCAAGTCCGGGCAGCCTTGCCTCGTCGCCGTGTCGTTGGATCCAAGCCTGGTACGCGTAGTAGGCTTCCTTGATGCCGCCGTTGTCCGCAATGTTCTCACCTTGGGTGTTCACTCCGTTCAGCTGGAAGAAATAGTTTATATCAGCAGTCTTGACAGTTCTAAGTGCTTGTGTAGGTACATAAGCACCCCTAAAACTGCTGCCCTTTATTACTTCCTAGTGATTTTGTTGGGAATAAGTGCCGCAACAAATTCAGACTAATTAATTCAGACCATGGTGGGCAGTTTTAGGATTCCATAATTTTAAAATTCTAATACCTTGAGTCCAACTTCATCCACAGTGTAGTTAGAATACTGATCAATAATACATTTGGCTTTCTCTAGGTACTTCTGCTTGGTCATCTCCTGCCACCAGTCCACTAAGTTTCCGTTCCTGTCGAATTGACGACCCTGAAAACAATCATAACAATTGTAAAGAAGCGAGAAAAAGGCAACATGAATGGATGTGGAATAACAAAAAATATACGTTCTTAATTAATTTCCTTTTTACATTGTATACCTACTAAAAAGTGGTCGATACTTGCCTGGTCATCGAATCCGTGGGTGATTTCGTGTCCAATGACAAATCCGATGGCTCCGTAGTTCATGTATGCGGGACGCTTGGCGGAGAAGAACGCACCTTGTAGGATGCCGGCGGGGAACTCTGAACAAAGATATGAATAGTTAAAATTTAGGATAATATTATGGTTTTCCGACAACAGTTTGATGACTGGCTAATATTATTACAAGGGCATACAGTTCGTTCCGAATACGACCATGGAATCGTTTTGGTACGATGTTATGATGAATATTATTCGTGGCGCTGAAATTGCGTTGAATTCACAACTTCTGTCGCGTATCGCCATTCAAAGCCGTCAGTAGATATCTATATGTCGTGTGATCATAAAAGTTAACTTACGAATACTGTTTTCAATGGACGAGTAGAAGGCGTTGACAATAGCGGGGCGGCCGTGTGTTACCCAGTCAGTCTTGTTCACGGGCTCACGAAGTTTGCCGAACAAGTACTCGGTTCCGAACAGCGTCAGGTTTAGGACAGACTCCATCAGTTTCTCCGATGACATTTCCAACTAAAAGTATAGAATTCGTTAATCCATCGATAAAGACTTGGGATTTCACTGACCTAAATAAAATATTTGGTACTGTTTTACACAGTGTATTTCACACTCGTAGTTTTTTTTTCAATTTATTTCTTATTTTGACTACACATGTTCTATGTACGGGGGTGATTGTTGTTTTTAAATCTTAGCAAAAGGCGCGATATTTTATATAATATAATTAAATTGTGGTTATAAATAGAATATCATAAATAAACTATTTAAAAATACAATATATGTTTATAATTATTTGCTTTTAAAATTAACTTTTAATTGAAAAGAATAAAATTGAATTTTATTTTTTTATAATAAGGCTGTTTTGCGTTTTCATGCTTTTCCTTCAACCTGCGAATGCAAAGGTCGGAACAAAAGCAAATTAAAACATAGGATACTGATAAAAATTCATTTCGTTGTACTAGTTTACCTACCTCTTTGTAAGAGTATTGAAAACCGTATTTTGATACACGTGGGCACACATTGTCACTGCAATTATCAGCTCCACAAATTCGCCCAACGTTTGGGTGTGAATTCCGCCTCGCTTGCAATAACAAAGTTTGCCCTTGTATCAAATTGTACTATCATGTGTATAGTCTTTCAAAAACCGTTGTTTGAAACTCACCCCGTCGTAGAACTTGGTAAGTTTGTCATTGTCCAACATCTCAGCGGGGTAGGCGATGTGCGAGGCCATAGAGTCTGCCTTTTCGAGCGCAGCCTGACGGGTCTTCTCGTCCATCCAGTCCACTTGCTGCAAAGTCTTGCGGAACTGATGCCTGAAGAATTATTCATTTTTTTTTTTTTTGTTTTTATTCATGTTTTATGTTAGGTAAAAAAATGGTGTAGTAGGATATTTTTGGAGATAGGAGATTTAGCTATAAAATGTGTATTGCGGTACCTACGTGTCAGTTGCATCATTTATTGCCTACATAAGTAAGTACATAATGAGAGGAGCTCGTGGCTAAATAATAACATCCGCTCGGGTCGATCTTAAGGTTAAGCCGCGCTTAGTCGTTACAGGCAGTCAATGGCCCGAAAGTCTGACAACCAGTCTTACCAAGGGGTATCGTATTATCCAGTACTAACTGTGTTGTGGAGGTCAGATAGGCAGTCGTTCCATGTAAAATACTGGTATTCAGCTGAATACGGTTAGACTGAAAACTGACCCCAACATAGTTGAGAAAAGGCTAGGCAGATGATGATGAAGCAGGTACATAATACTAAATATCTGTGTTTTAACGACAGCTTTATCAAAGCCTACAAATGGACGGCTGGTTCTATAGGTAACTAAGTTTCTCAGCTCTATCTATTTTTACTTTTATTACAAACATGAATCATTTTAAGATGAGCATTTTCAAATGCCTTGTAGAATTCATAACGCTTATAGATTTATGATAACTAAAATAGTTTGAAACTCTACCTGATATCGTTCACCATTTCCAGTGCATTAGCTTTCGAGTTCTCATTGAAATATTTCCTAATGTAGAGGGCGCCCACAGCAATCGACATACTGAAATGAACATAACACTAGATTATTTTACAATCAGTTGGTTAGTTGGTTGGAATGTAATCTCCTTTTTGCGAGATTTCGTACATATTGTACGAGAAAAGTCTCGTACAATTTTTTAACGAGATCTGTATCGAGATTAGAGATTCAGTTCTGTTTGCATATAAATGCCTATCGTGTATGATTCCTACGAGTGTAGAGGCTGAACGAGCATTTTCGGCCGCAGGGTACTTACTTAAACTTACAAAATCAGGAGTCAGATGAAACCCTTGATATGCTGTGTTTTTTAAGAAGCCATTTTCAAAACTAACTTTTCCATTTAAAACACATCATGACAAAGAAATCATATGATTGACAAAGGATATTGGCAAAAATCGCCCCATTAGCGGACTGACATGAAACATAATAAATACCAAGAAACGCATATATTTATCCGTCTATTTATCGTTTTTTGAAAAAAGTTTCTTTTTACGGCAGAAATATTTTATGGAGATTTAAATTGTGATTATAAATAGAATATCAAAAATAAATATGATATTACTTTTATGACTTTCATATTTATTTATTTATTTATTTATTTATTATTCCTTAACACATACATTTGTTTTAACAGGTAAGACCCAAGCTAACAAATTTGTGACAAATTGCAAAAATCCAGTCCTAAGTAATGGGACTGGGTAGAGGCACAAGTTAAACAGCAGACAACATACCAAGTGCCACCCTCTGGAATTCCGCCAAAGAGCAAGAAAATATGTCCAATCGCCGAGAGACACTATTAAGCATTCTTAATGCACACAATACAGGCGCAAACTTTAATAAGTTTGTACGGGTTGCCGGAACCTTAAAAGGCCCCTCCCTCGGTCCTAACCGTAGCGTCCTGCTTGGAACAAGCAATCCCAACGATTCCAGTATTTGTGGATTATTTAGCATACCACGAAAAACCATAAAAACATATTTTACGAGAGCGAGGTTGCGCCTTACTTCCAACTTATAGTACCCAACCATCCCAATAACAAAGAGAGTTGGATACATAAGTGGGTAAAAAGGGTAGACACCAAACATATTAGGCTGTTAAGCGGCCATTCATACCTTTTGCTTTTTCATCAACTTGGCGAAAGCAAACCGCGGAAAAAAACGAAAACTACATCATAGCTTCCTAGTAATTCATGACAAAAATACTTTTCGTTTTAAGTATTTAGTTTATTTCATCTCTAATTTTTTTTTCTTTTTTGCTTACTAGCAGGCAATTAGGCATGCAGCCTACAAGCAGGCATGAAGCATGCAAGCAGGCATGAATCATGCAAACAGGCATTAAGCATGCAAGCAGGCATGCAGCATGCAAGCAAGAATGCAGCGTGCAAACAGGCATGCAACATGCAGCAAGCATTGTTTTTGTCACGGCTCCGGCGCTGCGGGGTTTGGTTGGCCTCACGCGAGCTTATCGTCGCAGATGGTTTTAACGATCACCACCGCAGCTTCAGCTTGCTGGCCGCGCGGCGGAGGGCCCTCAAACCACCTGCACCTCATGTCGCGGGCCGCCCCACCCCTCCGCGCTTACGCGGACTTAAATTACACTCTAGGGGTAGGGCAGACAAGACTGCGTGAAGTCGGTTTTGCATCGATTCGTTTCTGTCACTAAATTTTGTAGCACAACATATTGACTTTTTATGACACTATTTTAATTTAATATTGAAAATGCGACCAAGTAACCGGATAAATAAGGTCCCATTAAAATAGATGCACAAATAACATAGCTTTCAGTACGTCTAACCAAAGATATCCAAGCAAAAAAAACACATGATTAAAGTGATTTTATTTTGACCTAATGGCTATGTTAGAGTGAGATGGCATGAGTTGAACAATGAACACGGCGAGGGTGACGTAGTCACTTGCGCCTGCACATTTTGTAGGATCAGAATTATGAGATAACCAATACATGGCTGCGTTTATGCATTGGGTAACCAAAATTTTTGTTAGCTGATTTTTTTTCTTGTAAGTATCTAATGCGCTTTCTTGTTTTTTTTGCCATTGTTCTTATTTTGGTGGTCTGAATGTTTTCGAAAAGTTTGTCCATCTATTTTAATGGGACCATATTTGTGACCAAATAATATTCCGTAAAATGTTTTTTCGGTGTGGTGAAAATATGGCAAATAAATCATTTCGCAAATGAAAAAGTTCAAAAGAGGCTTTGGCCAACAGCAAAAAGTTATTTTGTAAATCGGCGAAATATAGTTCAGTAAAATAATACCTATGACACATGATACTTTGATGATCTAAAATATGTCAAATAATGCATATGGCAAAATAGACGTCGGTCAATAGTTTTCGGTAAAATGAAATTCGAACAAAAAAATATCGGAAGGTGATCGGTTCTATAAAAGAATAATGCTTTGGAAAATATTATTTTTATGTCTCAAAAGTCAAAATATAGAAGCTACACAGAATACCGATCTGCATAGCTTCTAAATATTAATTTTCATTGTCCCGAGGCCGCCCGCTCATTTATCTACCTACATAAAATAATAATTTATTAACTAGTGCCTGGAAAAGACAGACTGATTTCCTGAAAAAATCCCCTATATTCTATAATACGAGGGCGGGTCAATAAGTCCGTGACTTTTTGAATTTCTGACCTCTTTACTGAAACAGCAACACTGCTCCTGTCAACAGGCATCTGTCAGTTGACTCCTGTCAAAATTTAAACTTGCTGCGTCAGTTAGTTTGTGTTTGACAGCTATTTTTATCAGACTACTCACTAATTTGAGGAGAAAATGGAAAAAAGTGAATTTCGTGTGCTTATTAAGCATTATTTCTTGCGAAAAAAAACCATTACCGAGACCAAGGCTAAGCTTGATAAATACTATGGGGACTCTGCACCATCGATTTCAATGGTAAAAAAGTGGTTTACTGAATTTCGTTGTGGCCGTACAAGCACTGAAGATGCCGAACGTCCTGGACGCCCAGTTGAGGTCTCTACACCCGAAACAATCGAAAAAATTCACGATATGGTGTTGACCGACCGAAGATTGAAAGTGCGAGAGATTGTGGAAGCCGTAGGGATCTCGCATGGCTCAGTGGTTTCAATTTTGAATGATCACTTGGGCATGAGAAAGCTTTCCGCAAGATGGGTGCCGCGTTTGCTCACAGTCGACCACAAACGCAATCGTGTAACAACTTCACAGGAAGCTTTGGCGTTGTTTAATCGCAATATGGAGGAGTTTTTGCGCCGTTTTGTAACCGTGGACGAAACATGGATCCATCACAACACACCAGAAACCAAACAACAGTCAAAACAGTGGGTTTCTAAGGGTAAATCGGCGCCAAAGAAGGCCAATGTGGGTTTGTCAGCCAATAAAGTTATGGCGACTGTTTTTTGGGATGCACGCGGGATAATCCACATTGACTACCTTCAAAAGGGAAGAACAATCAATGGGGAATATTATGCCAACTTATTGGACCGATTCAATGACGATTTGAAAAAAAACCGACCTCATTTGGCCAAGAAAAAAGTTCTTTTCCACCAAGACAATGCAAGGGTGCACACATGTGCAGTTGCCATGGCAAAAATCCATGAATTGGGCTATGAATTGCTCCCTCATCCGCCCTATTCTCCAGATTTGGCTCCGAGCGACTACTTCTTGTTCCCAAACCTGAAGAAATGGCTTGGTGGAAAAAGATTTGACTCCAATGATGAAGTCATCTCGCAAACAAAGGCCTATTTTGAGGACCTCGACAAATCATTTTTTTTGGAAGGGATAAAAAAATTGGAGAAGCGTTGGACAAAGTGTATAGAGCTCAAGGGAGACTACGTTGAAAAATAAAATTATTTTTTTATCAAAAAATCTGTGTTTTATTCCAAAAGTCACGGACTTATTGACCCGCCCTCGTAGTTTCACAATTTTTCTTTCTACCTAGAACAGTCTGCCTTTAAAATTCTGTAAGCTCCGCATAAATATTCTCAAAAACGTAATCCGTTAGGTTTTTTTATGTATGTTGCTTAAAGCAACTTACGTTAAATCGTGACACGTGCAAAGTTTATGGACCTCAGTGGAAATACAAGTTGAACTACTTCTTTTGTTATTACAATACAATGGATAATTAGTAGGTACTCGTGTAGCTCGAAAGTTAAATTGGAAGTATAGGCTTCTACTACTGAGTAGGGTTTGTACGATTGAGCATCATCGAAAATCTTCTGAACACCCAGAATTTTTACAGCAATGATGTGTTACTGCGCAAAGTAGGCGAAAGGTCAGAATTGTAATAATGCCTTCGGGAGGCAGCAAAGCGTCTTTACGGTTTGTCTATGTTAATTTTAACACAATTTTAGAAAAACTAAACTGAAAGCCTTATTTATCCTTTAAAGCCTTATTTAGCCTTTTATTTTTTACTGCCTACCCACATACACATGACTGAAAATTAACCGAAACATAAATTATGTTCGAATTTTGAATTAATGCGGGCCTTCTTCCTTTCTAATAAAATCGATCTCTGAAACAAAGTACCTAACGTAGTAGCTAAAAGACTGTCAAATGCAAAGTAACTGCTGTGATTACTTAGTTTGCAATCTAACTTTCGTTATGAAAACCCGGGTGCAACCGTCGATTTAACTCGGGTGTTTCGTAAAATTAAGCGTGAGCTAAAACGTCTGGCGATTCTCGCCACTCCACCCTTAAGCGAGTTACTCAAACAACTCACCTGACGCTGGTGGTATCAGCGCACTCCTTCCAACGGCTCTCCCTTTCCGTCTTGCCCGAGAGTGCCGTGACGTAGGCCAGCTGGCGCCTGCGCAGGTTGTCGGTCAGGTAGGACACCGACGCACCCGCTACACGCCACATCACGTAGTTAGCTTGGACACGCTTCGGGGTGCTTTCCAGAAGAAGCTTTGGTATAAACAAAATGTTTTTAATTTAGATGACATCCTAATCTCAAATGAGTC
This sequence comes from Noctua janthina, assembly GCA_963576755.1. NCBI lineage: Eukaryota > Metazoa > Arthropoda > Insecta > Lepidoptera > Noctuidae > Noctua > Noctua janthina. The sequence continues at coordinate 10,634,408 of OY755050.1, read as the reverse complement.
GCAAACCAATGGCACTCAAAATAAAAGTAACATGTTAAGAAGCAGTGTAGTATCATCCTACAGGGTGCAAGGCACGTCGCTTGTACCTAGCAGCAGCAGGGACTGCAGAAGCTCTTCTTCGGGTTTGATGATCAATGGCTTAAGTTTGACGATGATCCAAAGACGTTCAACTACATTGCGGCCGATCGTCCAGAATTCCAGATCGACCCAAAGTAGTGAAACATTTTACGTAGATGTGTGGAATTACAACATCTTGCCGAACGTCATGAATGCATTGTATGAGACATATGAGTGTTAAGCCAGTGTGAACGTACAGTTCAATACGTGCCTATCACAAAAATAATAACAAATCAATAAGGTTTTTATGTAGGAATGTGAAAAGAACCTATAACAGTACAAGACAAAATAAAATAGGATAAGTACAAACCTCGAGATCCGAAATGTACTTGGGCACGCTGACGATGGCAACTTCCTCCAAGCCAATAGTCACATGAGGGGCAAGAAGACGGTTGATATACTCCAACCATGGGATCCTGTCACAACATATTACTATTAAACTAAGCACAACAGACATGTAACCTCCACGGGTATTTTAGAAGTTACTGGCATATTTTATTTTCGTGGCGCAATTACACTTAGGTAGTCATTTGTCCGAATTCGATTGCCTCTGGTATGAAACAACCAAGTGTACAAAAACAGGGTTGAGTACTCTAGTCTTCGGGCAATCTTGATCGATTTCATGGTTCGACTTCATTCAAACTATTCGTAGTGTTACTTTTTTGACGACAAGTGGGTACTAGCACTACTAACTAACTTTTTTCCCCGTTTTTCTTGGTGATTGCAAGACTTGGATAAATATCATCTGCCTTACTCTTGTATACGAACCGTAATTATTACTGTCATTTTGGTAAAATCTGTGCCTTTACAAGAAACTTTTTGCGTACCAGATTACAAATTCTAGCCATTACGATTTGAAACAATGGAAGACATGGTCATGCAATAAGCGCAAATGCAACATATTTGAGATGCCGTGCATTCGAAAACTTTCTCCTACGCAGCGATTCTGCTACGTTGTTATGTCTTAGCAAAGATTTAAAGAAATCAACAATCTATTAATAAAAGGTTACGTACTTGGGGAACTTTTGCGTCAGCTCGGCAATAGTCATCGGGTTGTACAAGCTAGTGGCATTACGACGTTTTTCCAATGGCAAGGAAATCTGTAAAAGTTATAAACACTTTAGTAAATGATTCTTCGTTTTTTTCGTCATCTTTCGTCTAGGCTTGTTAAGGGCGTTACATGGCTCAAATCCCAAAAACAGTGTATGAAATTTATTGATGAATCCCTTCGTGAGTTTTCCGTGTAAAAAATGTATGTTATAGTTAAGGTTATCACAAATATGTTACATTGTTAAAAATTTTAATAAAGCTTTTAATTTTTTTTTTGTTAATCATAGAAAATAGGTCCTTTTTCAACCTTCTTTGTAAATTATCTCTGTAATGGCTGAATAGATCGGCATGAATTTTGTAACAAAAAATACTTAATGATATACTAAACAATCTGTATTGTTTTATTTCTCTTATTTCATTTAATATTTTTAAATAATAAAAAAAAAACCCGAAATTTTGCGAGAAGTGCGGGGCAAGCCCTGTGACGCATACTCGGGACCGCGATACGTCAGTGTCACAGAGTACTTTTATATATAGGTAGTCAGTGTCTTGACGACTCTTGTGACGGGTGGACTGCATGCGTGTTATTTTTTCCAAATAAAATTCAAAACTGCACGTTTTTAATGATTTCTTAATGAAATAATATTATAAATAGTACCTACAGTTTTAAATATTTCGTAAAATAAGAATAGAAAATAAGTTTATCAATTATATTTAAAGTAGTTTGTAATTTCGTTTTGTTGTTTGAACCTATCACAGAGTAAGCCTGACAGCTATGCCAAAATGTCTGTTTGTAATATCAAAATAACAGCTTTTTACTGAAGGCATATGAAAATATAAACGGCACTTATAATAAAAACAAATGTTTTTAAATTTTTGTCTGTCTGTCGGTCTGTCTGTCTGTCCTTCTGTTTGTTCCGGCTAATTTCCGAAACGGCTGGACCGATTTTGACGGAACTTTTAATGGCAGATAGCTGATGTTATAAGGTCTAACACAACAAGGAATTAGATGGACCTTTGAGTAAAACGGCTTTATCTAGTTTAGATTACATGGTTTTTCTTTCATTTAATTTGTCATGTTTGTTAGAGAGATTTGATCCATAAATGATCGATTCATGTCATAAAAGTACAGAATGTTATTTTTCGAATTTTAGTCGGTTCGATTCCCGAGTGTGGCAAGCGAATTTTCGAAAATCTTTGAATACAGATTTGTTTCTTTTAAAAAATTAAGGAATATTTCCTTTGAGTAAAATTTGCTATCCTATATTCCGGTATTTAGAGTACTTTCCCTCCAGGTGAGGTTGTCAAATTCCATCCTGTATAATTATTACAGGCAAATCCGTGTGGTCCCGGAATTAAAGAATACGACCAACCCAATCCTCAACCCGTGGGTCTCATAAAAGGCGACTAAGGGAACATACGACCTACAACGAAGACAGCTCTATGATACACTGGATAGTCCAGCGGGCCAAAAACACCTTTACAGGCTTGCTAGAGCTAGAGAGGGACAGGCGAAGGATGTTTGTCAGGTTAAATGCGTAAAAGACGAAACTGGAATGGTTATTTCGGATAGTGAGAAAATTAGGGATAGGTGGAAGGGTTACTTTAAAAGACTGATGGGTGAGGAGAATGACTGGACTGGTGTGCTTGAAAATAAACCAGCGAATGAGGGACTAGTGAGAAAGGTTAGTTTGGATGAAAAGTGAAAAAGGTTAGATTCCATTTACTGCAATCCTCACGATTGCAGTAAATGGAATGAAGAATGGTAAGGCATTATCACCGGACAGAATACCGGTTGAAGTATGGAAGTTATTTTGGATGGACGTGGTTAGCTTTATTCTCGAGTAAACTGTTGCCGGAAGAAGCGATTCCTGACGAATGGTGTAACAGTTAGCTGGTGCACATTTTTAAAAATAAAGGTGATATGGTGAAGTGCAACAATTATAGAGGAAAAGAGCTATTGTCACATAGTATGAAAGGAGCTCGTGGCTAAATAATAACAGCAACTCGGATCGATCTTTAGGTTAAGCCGTGCTTACCTAGGTTGGTCTGTGGATAGGTGACCACCCATTACATAGCGAGTTTCCTTCGTGCCTCGGAAAGCACGTTAAGCCGTTGGTCCCGGCTGTCATTTGTAGATCTTTGACAGCCGTTACAGGTGGTAGTCAGTGACCCAAAAAGTCTCGAGTCTTACCAAGGGGTATCGTATTACCTAGTACTAGCTGGGTTGTAGAAGTCAGATAGGCAGTCGCATGTAAAATACTGTTAGACTGAAAGCTGACCGGAGCGGCTAGGCAGACGATGATGTCATATAGTATGAAAGTTTGGGACAAAGTTATTGAAAGGCGAAAGAGAAGAGAGCGAAATTTCGCAGAACCGTTTCGGTTTTATGCTTGGTCGGGGACAGACGGATGCCATTTTCGCTATCTGCCAGCTGTGCGAGAAATAGAGACGTGCACATAAAAATTTGCACATGGTGTTTGTCGACCTCGAAAAAGCATACGACCGGGTACCCCGTGAGGTTCTGTGGATGACTCTTAAGAAGAAAGGTGTGCCTGGGAAGTATGATCAATTGATCCTTGCGATGTACAGTCGATGCAGTATCCAATTTACTCCGGTCTACAACGCTACCGGCAGCTTCAATGTGGCTGTCGGCTTGCACCAAGGGTTGGCTCTCATCCCTTTTTTGTTTTTTTTTCGTATTGGAAATCATTAAATGAGGGGCTCCTCCCCGCTCTGGGCGGAAGTGGAACGAAGTGTCAGACTTCTACTGACTAAAACCCATCCATTTTCCTTCTTTGCCCTTTGTGTTCCAGGGCCGCGGTATCTCTTTGGAACAGTCCCGCAGCCTTGGCAGGCATCGGCCTTTGCCCCCTTCATTGTTGCTGACATCTCTTTGAGGCGCGCGTGGAATACGAACGCGCCGTCGACACGGCCTGTCGTCATAAGACGGCCGGACGGCGATCTCGCCCATTACTCACCGTCCACAGGCCCGCGCCTACGGTGGCCGGGAGCCACCACGTGACCCCCGACGCCGGAGCGTCTCCCGCGGCGGCTGGGACGTGAGGCTCTCTCCCTCGCACGTCCCGCCACCTCCTTCGCTAGCATGACTGCTTCGCAGGAGGTGACGGCTTCCCATTCTCTCTCGCTCCGAACCATGGCTTGAACCAGGGCCGGACGCGAGAGATCGCCGCCGCCAATCTCTCATCCCTTACCTCTTCCTGGCAACCTGGTGTATGCTGTTCGCCGATGACGTTGTGCAGGTTGCTGAGAGCGGCCAGATCGGAGGTGTATTGGCAAAGACTGGAGTGGAGAGGGAAGACGTTGGTCTGAAATTGAGTAGAACCAGAACGGAATACTTGTTTTGCGATGTCGTCGGTCTCTCCAGTCTAGTGCCTATGACTCTTTCCGGAACGCCCATACCGATCTGCTTCGACTTCCGGTACCTCGGATCGTTGTCCAAGGGGATGGCGAAGTAGACCGGGAAGTAACGCACCGGATCAACTCAGGATGGATGATATAACGACAGGTCACTGGAACAGCCACTTGCGACCCACGGATGCCTCTCAAGTTGTAGTAAGTATACAAGTCCGTGATTACACCTGCACTGTATGGATCAGAATGCTGGGCTGTGAAAAAGATGGATGAAAAACTATTGCACGTAGCGGAGATGAGAATGTGTGCGATGCTTACTTCAAGAAAGTCTACATGCACCATTAACACCAACACCAATTCAAATAAACGACCTCCCGACCTGTTCAAGATATTTGAATTTTAATGACTTTTTACGGAAATTATGAATTTTATATTTTTTGTGAATGGAAACATTTTGTACTTATCAGAGCATGGCAACATTAAAACAAAGCTATATTTTATTTATTCCACTCATCATCAGACATCCAACTTTATTTCTACACGATGTAATACGCAGTCAAGTTAAATTAGCTGGCGATACCCATCATGCATGTGAAGTTTTGCTATCAAATTTGATCTTGTAAACCTATAAGGTGTAAAACCCAATCATATAGGTCATCATCAGACCTCAATGTGAAATGTAGAAGCACCCGTGCTCAATTAGATAAAAGTTGAAAGCTAAGTCATTCTAACTATTTCTGTTACTGAGAACCGATAAGCACTTACCTGGTCATCATCAGACTTTCAGAATGTATCAAGTACCCGTGCTCAATAAAATAACTGATGAAAGCTAGCTCATTAGTCAAACTGTATAATTTATAAATTATAAAATAAACATAAATTAAAATTTATATTTGTTTCGAGATATCTCAAAATAAATTTGCCTCTCAGAAAACGAATAAATTAGGCAAAAACGATGACAACACTGCGACATATCTGTATTCTTGCTTAATCTTTATTGCAGTAATGGTCGTTTGCCGGTAGGGGCGCCAAATAAACAAAAACCAGTACAGGGGTCCATCAAGGTCATCGAGCAATGTAATGCCCTTAACTAGCTGTGGTACACGAATGGAAACATCCGCAACGCCATGCGATTGACTTCTTCACCAAGATGCCGGCGCAAATAGGTGAAATGCGACAATATCTCGAGACCAGAGGGTACCCTTCGACTGGACGACTATTACGGTTTCATTGAATGTTGTAGAAAAAAGTTTCGAAACTCATTAAAATTCTTCCACGAATTCACACAATGATCGTTATCCAGATGGATTTATGCAAAACGTCCAGCCGATGCGCGATGGCTGATACAAAAGTCGTTTTTGTAACACTTACGTTGGCAAGTTTCATTTCGAACTGCAGCGACTCCTTGAGGTCCACCTCGGCACGGTGGCGGTCTGCTCCCAGTAGGGTAGCGATGTCAACCATGTATTCATAGTAGGCTTGCACGAGCTTATCGCTAAACCCACGGTTCAGGTACTCGCGGCTCAGACCTAGAGACGCCTGGTCCAGCTGTTAGAAAACATTCACTTAGCACTTGAATTACTTACATAATCACAGTCATTGAGCACATTCGCGTGATAAACGACAATTCGCTAAGCAAAAATCAAGTCGCTGGAAATTGGTTGTCATTATTACATAACTTTAAACGAGCGAGCCCATTACAGTTCTTATGCGATTATACATGACAAGCAATCACAATAAATGATCCTACTCCAATTGCAAGGTCGGCCGACCGGATCAAAATTATCTAAAACCAGGAATACAAAACTGATTCGTTATTATTCTTACATCGATGATGCGCTTGGTGGAGTTCTTTACATCAACGCTGATGGAGAAATCGAGGAAGTAATCCACGGAGTAACCAGCATCTCTGAAGTTGTAGACTGACTTTTCCCAGGAGAAGGACTTCTCATCCCATGCATCACCGTCGAGCACAGGCCAGCCGCCAAGCCTCCTCAGCATATCGAGGAGTGGCGACACGCCGCGGGACTCGATGGCAGCTAGTCAGATCGGGCACAAACATAGATTAGAGAAATAATAAAACGAGTAAGAATACGGCATTTTTAATTCGTAAGACACAATTTGGAGACAGATTTTTAAAGTTATTTAATGGCAAACAAAGAGACAGCTAGACCTGATAGTAAGTAGTCATCTGTGGATATCTCTAATAACAGAAGATTTGCAGGTAAGGCGTAAAATATTTCAGATTGAAACTGTGTGTCTATGTCCAAGGATTCATTCAGAGCAAAATAATTAAAATATGTAGTTATATTGGCGGCACAAATACTGAACTAAGACACGAAATATTTCGCGTGTCCCGGTTAACAGAGCGACGATCACTGGTGTACATTCACTTAGTATGCCATACGTATACAAGTCGCAGTCAAAATGTTTGTTACCCTTGTTTGGATTCATTCTGTTCGTCCAGCTCCAGAAGGTTCCAGTCGTCGTTCATCACTTACGTCACCGATTGTGCAAATAGCGGAAGCAACATCATTTAGTTCACTTTCACCCTCATTTTATTCCACAATAGGATGAAGTCACAGTTAAATAATAATTGTCGTAATTAAGTTCATTATATCCTGCGCTAGGTTCAAAAACGCGATGTACCAAGTTATTGCGCTCGCCTCAGTACTCTGAGTTAATATGTATAATACCAAAATATATATTTTTACTGATTAATGCTCTTTTCAAGACCACGCCTAATTTTTATTTTTATCTTTCTTTCTTGCTGACTGTATAAAAATACAATTAAAATACATATCGCAGGTATATTAAGGTTAGGTGAAAGATCTCCGCAAATCTTTCATCAAATTCTGTTCACAATTTATAGAAATATAAATCCATAAAAAGTTCCGTAAGCTTTTATATTGGAAAAATTATTTCTTAAACACTACTTTAGAAGCATTATATTCAAAATGTTATAACAATCGACCAACCCTCCAACTGTTTACCGACATTAAATTAAGTTTGTTTACTCTGCCTTCCAATTTGCGGTTATCTTGTTGGAGCCCGAAGTTTAGAAAAGTTAATAGCAATTATTTTAAAATAATCTCGCGGAAGTTTTAAATTAAAATGAATTAAGAATCTATAGCAGGTATCTAGTTGTAAGGTATGCGTAAAGAAAATCATGTCATACGATGTGATGGACGTGAAATATAATTAAAACTTGAGTCACTGAGTGCAGCTGGCACTGCATTGTCTGTTCTGTTACTTTGTTGTCTGAAATTACCTGTTGGGATTACACGGCGCTATTGTATTACTTGTGACGTGATTGTGCCAAATTATACTAGTTAATGCTCACGTTACGGTTTATTTACTAATTTGTTTGTGTAAATGAACGTGTGTCACAAATTAGTAGATAAGTATATCTAGTAGTCTTCACAACTAAACTGTGGGAAACGTAAAATTCTTAAAAACCGAGACAACAGTTACCTTACCTCACCTAAGTATAAAATTCTCACGACTATACTATTATTACACCGCATTGTAATTGTCCAGCTGCAGGGCAAAGGCCTCTTCTCATACGTCATTGCCGCACTGTCTTAGAAATGCATAATAGGAAAATATTGACTTTCAAATTAGTATCTAGGTGCTTAGATGTGTATTTAAGGACCTAGATAGTAATTCTAATAATAATGGCTGTGTTTTGGGCTAAACATGTTTAAACTTTTTGCCGTCGATACTCTAAGAAGAATATGTATTCATAGAATCTCTTTGTTATTTGTCAGGTTTAAACAGTAACCACGTGTAGTATACGGTAGTATCGCCAGTCCATCGAAATGATCAAGAATCTTAAAAAACCAGTATGTATGTAAAGTAACACTTACTTCGGTTCATGCAAGCCTGGTACAGGGTCTTGGCAAGGGCAAATGGCTTAGGCTCGTTCTCAATGATGGGCTCGTCCAATAAGGCTCGGATCTGTTCCTGCAGCTGGTCCGTTATTATGGAGAAGGTGTTCACCGACGTCTTATCGTCAGGTATTCGGGTGCTCTTCACGAAGGACCCGCAAGCGAAGTCGTAGAAGTCGTCGCAAGGGTCCACCTTTTCATCCATATTCAACAGGAGTTTAGAAGCTACAACAAAACAATAAAGAAAACATGAAGACCTTGCCGATTCTTGAAAAATCCAATTATTTATTGTTACATGTTTTGTATAGCCAATCCAAAGCTTTCCTTTTAGATTGTTGTGGGTCAGGAACACTAAATTTATAAGATTCTGACCTTGGCGCTCGAAATTGTTGATACAAAAGTAGTTCTGAAACTGAATTGTATTAGTTTCTTAACCTCATAATATAAACTTTATGAATTTCTCAAACACTGCTTTATTAATAACGTTCATCAATTAACAAATAAGTTTGTAAATGTTTCTTATTTATGATGTTTACGTGCATAAAATAACAGAAAAAGCACAAACTATGTTGCTGAAGGATTTCTCATGAAACGCTGAACGTCTGAAACGCGACTTAAAAGGAAAAGTTCTGCAAGTCTTTGTCACCAGGTTCTTTAAAGCAGCATTTGGCGTAACCTTTGAGCACACAATGCATAATCTAGATAAAATGTTGAAACTACTGGGACACCGGTCACCTTTCTGGGTTATTGGTGCTGGCATTAATATGGCACGTCAGGTTCACTTCGAAGAGGTCGTTGAGTGTCCTCTATAAATCCAAAGTTTTTCTGAAACCAACTTACTGCACTTAGCGTAGAGTTTACAATCGATGTAGGCGTACCTGTATGGATACATCCGGGGCTGTTGCATAACTCAACATCTGCCGGAGCTCCCTTCACGACCACAGCCGGCGGGATCGACGAAGAAATTCTCAGTTCACTAGTCTGGGGTATGTCTAAAATGCAAATAAAACATGCTTAATGAACGGATGATAGGGAAAACAAACGATGATCTAATACATAAACATAAACACACGGAAAATATCAGGTCACATTGAATTGCATTGGAAATTAAATTGAAATTTATTTTTTTATTAGGTGTGGTGCAAACCTATTCATGCTCAGGGCCATCTTTAAGCAATTGGAGGCAAGATGCAAGAGCGAGCAAACTTTTGACAACCACTAGTTATGACACTGATGGCAATTTGGGGCCCCTAGGAGCGTAGCGCCTTGGAAATTTACCTAGAGTGCCCAATGGATAAAGATGACCCTGTTCTTGCTTAGTAAAAGCATAAATGATGGTACAGGAAATAATGTACCTAAAGAAACACCAAATTTCCACTTACAAATGTATTACTGCGATAAAATAGGGTAGTAATAAAACTTCCGATAAAAAATGAGCATACTCAAAATACGAAATTTACTAAAAACGTAAATTTACATTTACAGAGAAACGACCGAATAAAATACTGAAAATTCCGAAAATTAAGGCAGCATTTGCCGATTTAATATTTTTCCACCATTAATCTTTACTTAAAAATAAATAAAACAGGAGTCAAACAGGAATCAACGTCAAGATAAATATCAAAATGTAACAAGGCGTAGTCGACGTAGCCCCGCTAAGCGGGGCTACTATTTCTGTCAGCAGGGTTTAAAGTTTAAAGTAAACTAACACGAATGGGGTGGCGAGGTTTTAGTGGGTCCGTAACTTAACTTCGTGAGCCATAAGTTCGATTAATGGAAAGTCGACTGAACGATTGTTCGAATATTTATTAATCGAAGGACTGCTCTTTTCGAATGAGTGTTAGTTATTATATAGTTTTATAATTGAAAGCTAGATAGTAAGCATATTGTAAGGAATTGTATCAATAAAGTATATTATTATTATTATATTATTATATGAGACTAATGGGCCTGTTATTATTAATGTCCAACTTATCACCCTTTTTGTGCAGAATGATGTTTGAGTGGCAAAAATTTTTAGGGAAACTACCGGATTTTAGAATGCTGTTATAGAGCTTGGTGATGTATGGGAGGAGGAAAGTTTCGCCTATTTTTAAAGGGTAGTATTTAAAAGAGCGAACATAAATTCAAATTAAAGGTGTCAAAAATATTGAAAATGGGCTACTGAAATACTAAGTGAGCGACAAACAGTGGGCTAATACTAATGTTTAAAACAGCGACTTGAAAATAGAAATTTGAGTTACTAGTTGTTCAGTACGATTATGTGATAATTCAAGGACTCCTGTAAAAAACTTAAAACAAGGTTATTAATCACTAGATTGTAGATAAGGCGTAGTCGACGAACCCCCACTGAGCGGGGCTCCTATTTCTGTTTACAGAGTTTAAAGTAACCTAACACGAAGGGGATGGCGGGCTCTTAGTTCGCTCACTTCGCTCGCTCACTAGACCCCGCCATCCCCTTCGAACCTAACCTGTCCGAGTCGGGGTGCCACAAGTCTCTCTCAGCATTCGCTCGCTCTTGCTTCCTTAATTCTCCTTGCCGCAATGACCAGATAAATAGTTACTTACTTTGGTACAATAGTCGCCCATTTAGTATATTGGTCGCCAATTAAATTTTTATTCGCCCGATTAATAATTTCCCATAAATAGTTACTTACTTTGGTACAATAGTCGCCCATTTAGTATATTGGTCGCCAATTAAATTTTTATTCGCCCGATTAATAATTTCCCATTTTTAAAGACTATGCTGATGCCATCTTCGCCACATGACCTATTGTTTTTCAATTTGGTAAATGCTACATGAACTTCGTGTCCAGTTATGAATGGTATACTATCAGAACAGCAATAGATGATAAATATCGGCATTCGTTTCTAACAATACCACTTAACTAGTAAACGAATTTCCTGTACCATTCTTGATAAAGTTTCCTTCAATGAGTGTGGTACTTACGTAAGTTTACTATGACAGAGTTATAACTCAGTTATCCTACTTAACCTCCATTACTATTACTACTAGCCATTTAAATTTTAACAAATTTCAGTTTCACGATCTCAACTATCTCATATATAAGTACAAAATCTATTAGGATATTTAGAATTATTGGATTCGGATCTTTTTCAAATCTATCGATATGGCAAGTTTTCTTGTTATCGATGAAACCTTTATTTGAATTATATTCTAGACCTAAGACTCTTAGAAAAATAACTAAAAAAACAAACTTAGCATTTTGGAAAATAATTATAATTAAGAAAAAACATTACCTTCTCTAGGGTAGTTATGTTAATAACGCTTAACGAAGAGATTAGCAGTTGCGTTATCCTGTTGCATATGATGATAACGTAATAGAATTAACTGAGAATACTGCACAATACATTCACAATCAATTTGTAGTCGGATTAATGGACTAAACTTCGCGAGCGTACAGCCGTTTTGTTTTCCCCGTTCCCGGCCCAACAAAATGGAGCTCATTTTGAGCAGCTAATCACAACAGTTTACCTTTTTTTTTGTTCTATTAAAATAAATTAAGATTTCATGGATTTCCTTTCATTTAATTTATCTTGTTTGTTAGAGAGATTTGATCCTTATGATTGACCCTATCCATTGATGTCATAAAAGTACAAGGTGATTTTTTTTTAAATTTAGTCGATTCCCGAGTGTGACGAGCGAATTTTCGAAAATCTTTTAATGAAGATTTATTTCTTTTTAAATATAAAGGAATGTTCCCTTTGAGTAAAATTTTCTATATCCAATATTAAGAGTACTTTCCCTCCAGGTGGCGTTGAAAAATTCCACCGTGTATAATGGTACCTATGACAAAAACAAAAACACTTTTTATTTCTGTCTGTCTGTCCGTCTGTCGGATTGTTCCGGCTAATTTCCGAAACGGCTGGACTGATTTTGACGTTACTTTGGTAGATAGCTAATGTTATAACGAGTACTAAGGAGTCTTAAGCTACTTTTATTTTAGAAATAGTTGACAAAATCCGATTCAAATAGAGAAGTAATATTTTCAATAACTTCACGCGGACGAAGGTCGCGGGCAACAGCTAGTCGCAAATAAGCGTGTGGCTTTTCATTTACCCTTGACGATTTTACAAAAACATAAACACTGGTATATCGTAAGTATTGTTGCAAAAAATACTTTTTGGGACGACCCTAAAAACAAAGTGTTTGTTTAAGGGCCGATTCACATCGCGATGCGATGCAGCGCGATATGCTTGAAGAAGGCAACTGTTCACAGAAACCGTGCTTTGTAAAACTAGGCTGTAATAAGCCGCCAAGTTAGCGTTAGCGGTCAGGGGCGCGCTTATAACTGAAAGCTGCTGTAATTGAAAGGTAAATAATAAAAAATAAAAAAAGAAAATAAGTTAAATTCTGACGCATAAAAAGTACGCGTAGCGTCGCGTTACAGTGTACACTGACCCTTATCACCTTTCAGATAATTATGCTTGTTGTTATTGACCGAATTTCGTGTTTTGAACTTGGCCTCGTCGCCATTTTTAAAAGCACTGTACTTTCCTGTGCAGAAATATTAAGTCAGGTCATCATGGAATTTTATTAAACCGAGCGACTTTACTGACTTGTGTTTGCATTATTTGCGCATTGTAGCATTGTTTACAAAAATACTAGAAAAAAACGTTGCTAAGAGTAACGGAATATATCTTTAGTTTTCATGTCGGTACTGATTGTTTTATAGTCTTTATTGTTTGATAAATAACAAACTGCTCATAGTTAATTGTATGCTAAATCCGTAAGAAATCTTTAATAAATAGCTCCGTGATCCAACGGTTAGGCACTGGTCGTTGGTAGTTACCTCCTTAGGTATTTGTGGTAGTTTCCTTAAAAAGAACCTACGTGCTTTGATTATCTTTATGCTTTAACTGTGTGTTTGATTTTCCGGTATTGTTGTTTGCTGATTCATCTACCTACTTACTTTGAAGCTCTTTTTGAATCACTTCACTTTTAGTATCAAACAGACATTGGACATTGGATGATTATCTTTTTGTGTCTGTGTGCATACCTAACTATACAATATTAGTCTTGAGTTGACTCAATAATTGTGAGAAGGTAATTGTTTTCTTACGTTATTTCAGCTAAATATACTATTCGTTCGAACGATTAGTTTTTGGATAGCTATGACCAGGCCATGGATTTATGACATGTGAAACATAAATTCGAGACAACTTATAAAGTAGCTATAGGTGTCAAAAATGTGAACCATTAAGGATGAAATTGAATGCACCGGGCACTGTTGCAGACGTTAACAAAAACTTGCCATGATCGATATTTTTGTCATTATAAAGTTCTATTGTTGGTATCTTTCAATCGAACTTGCCCAATTTTGTGTGAAAACTGACCTCTGTATTGTAATATTGTTATTATATCGTGTAATGTTAGCGACACGAGTGCGTGCGCCCGAGCGTGGCTGTGTCGACACACGACGTGATCTAGCCCCCCTTTAGTTTGGTAACCGTCACCCGTGGTCGTTTCAGAGCATTTTCCAACGTTCTCTTGCGTTAACGTTACGGTTTTTTTTCTCTAATATAGTCTTTGAATTGATTTCTAAAAGTTTCCTCAAGATAAATCTGGCGCAGTGTTGTGCGAATCAAATCACGTCGCCTTCCTATCCACTTCCGTACTTCCGCGCCGCGTCATCGACATTTGTATGCGACATAAAATATTAAATAAGACGTAGTTTTGCCTGTGTGTCACATTTAAAATAATGAATTGCGTACACTCGACGGGATAACCACCAATTAAAATTCGGTTAATATCGTGACCTGCCCCCGTTTATCTATCTATTGAATAACAATGGATTGAAACTTCTTTTAAAATAACTACAATCAGTACAAAATGTGTAATATCGTAAATTTTAATGTCGTTGTTGTTAACGCTGTTTTACCATTTCCACTTGTATGTTGTCCATCTTGTTTTTGTTTTATTAAAAAACGATATTGTTCGCCTATATTTAAATCAAGAATGTTAAAATCACATTGTATAGTGTTATTGCTGTCTCCATAATAAGTAACAAAATACATTAGTTTGGCTTCGGATATGTTGAAGAATTTCAAATACTTATTTTTATTATATTATAGATTTCAACGAAAAACAAGGCAGCGACCTGACGGTTTGATTTTATTTGGAGCCGGATATTTGACAAAAAAGGTCGAGAAATAACGAACAGCGATCAGCAACTGTATTGCTAGAGATCGAAGCAATTCTACTGATACGAATTCATACGTACGAACGATTGAAATACTTTAAAAAGGACATAGCATACATAACGTTGTTATTCTCTGAAAATCATGCAAGTATTAGTAAGTCAAAAAATTATAAAAAGTCTGACTAGTCATAACTAAAGTCGCAAAAAAGTGCATCACCACAGAAAAAGTCGATAAAAAATTCTATAATTATTTGAAAATTTACCTTGATGACAGTAAGGTCGAATGAATTCGTTGAACGGCCTTTCGTCACAGTATTTATGTCCATTTGAAAAGGAACAAAGGGACTGAATAACTGAACACACAATTTTCTCTAATTACTCATTCCGTCGACATACGAACTGAAAAACAATTACAATCCATGCAATTGTTTTGTTGGACCTGTCATAGTCATGTCATGTGTGTCAATCATAAAAAGAGTGAATCATTGAAAGAACACTACTCCATCAAATAGCGTATCTTGGAATGTGTAATACAGCAATACCTAGGTGTTTTAGTTTATGATTTTTGAAGTTTTTTATATTAACCAACGTTTAGTTACAGTAATTACTTAAATTTTATTTCAATTTCAGTTTCTAATAATGCTATTCTCGTTGTAGCAAGTATTTGCCGATTTATCTAAAGATCACATCTACTTTTAAGCATGATTCACAAAAAAGGCGAATATAATTTAAATAATTTTATTGCAGCAAAATAAAATAATAATCGAGAACGAGATAAAATGAATAATAACATGGAAACATATAAATTGTCTATGTCACTTAGCAGCGCACCTACATCTCGTTTTACCATCGAGTGGTGAGATCTCAGCATATTTCGATCATCGATCGACTTACCTGATGTGCTGTTCAAATCGGCATCACCGTATACCTGTCCCCAAGGGCATGTCCCGTGATGAAGGCCTCAGCTACTTTTATCCAGCTGCTACCAGCCACCTTGGGAAGACTATCGCTCCACCTTCCTTGAAGGCGTTCTACCCTAAGTCTACTATTCCGCTGTCTCCACCCTGCTGGTCTACTTGTCATTGTCGTGCTTACCGTTGATGTCAGGGGATGGTCGGACGAGAAGCGTGGCGATGAATGCAGCAAAGAAGGCGATGGCAAGAACTGATGTCACGCCAGCCGCCAGTATCAGCCGCTTCTCCATCTTCGTCCTCTGACCCCAAAACGAAGGCCTGAAAACAATTGACTGTTAGTAGTTATACTTAACAAGATACAAGTAAGTTTGCTACTTTCAGAAAAGGGCCTTCTGTCTGTAGACGTACTTCCTTAAAGTATCTGCTTAGACTGAAGCCACGGTCAGCTCGCCAGAGATCGTATCGTACGTACCACAGTGCAAGTCCTCGTGGCTCCCAAAGTACTTTGAGCGAGGACATGTTCAATATTCTGCGTGGCCAATCCAAAGATTGCAAATTTATGGCGAATCTAACGTTTATCAGTCACTGGAGATTATTCTGTTTAGATACCGTCGAACTTGAACTATATGATATGGTCAGAATTAAGACTATAATACTGACCGTATAACTCCGTATTACGTACCTACTTACTTATATTACGGATATATAGCGTGTTTCCAATCTAAACTTAATAAAAGTTAGCGTGCTCGTAAGTGATTGGTAGATTATTTAGATTAAAAGCTTTTATATCAAATAATTGTAGCTAAGTTCCTAAGTTGTTATATAAAGGAGGTATTAAAGGTTCCAAGGTTACAGTTACAGTATTTTATCAGAACTTTATGCTAAACCAGAATACCTAGGTGATGGTGTTTAGCAAAGTGCAAAAATATCCCAAATATTTACTTTTTTCACTAATCCTTTTTGTTGACTATCCAGCCTAAAATTGGAAAAGATTTTATTGCTTAAATTAACCAAAATCGTGTAAAAAATGGAAACAAAAAAAATGAGAATGGTTGTTCTTTGAGGGAGAAAATTGCCTCCAAATTTTCAATTTGTTTTGGTAACCCAATTTTCGTGTAACCGTAATTTTCCTTGGTGCTAAACGAAAAGAAGTCGCTGGGGATCCCACTTGAACCTTTCTTGTGATCTTATGGGGATTTAAAGAAAACTCTTTTAAAGTCTTGGCCGCAAAGAGGCTTATACATTTTTAGAAGGAAAAACGTCTTTCTTAACAAGTTTTGTTTTTCTTGTTAGCCGCTACCGTTTTGTATTGATACTATAAGGGCAACTAAGATAATAAATATGCCCTTTAAATAAGGAGCGTCAGTTTCTAGTATATTTCTAAACAACTAGAAGATTTTATGTTTGATATACTGGTATCAAACATAAAATCTTCTACATCTTTGGAAGCTAAACAAATAGAATCCTGAGAATTTTGTTGCAATTTCACGTGTCATGAAATAATCCCACACCTACAGATACCGCAAAGCTGTATAAGGGAGAAATGTACGTAATGAAGAAACCTATGTAGGTCAAAATTAAATTTGTTGAGGCTTAATTAGTTGTAGCTTGACGTATGATCAGGAGCAACCCTCGCTGACCTTTAGGAACCCTCACCTGAATAGCCATTAAATTATATGAATCACTGCACTAGTAGGGAAACTCTATACCTTATAAATTACAATCCAACTAACTAGCTAATAAGGCAGTTAAATAAAAGTTTAGTTCATCATCTGCTTAGCGTTTTTCCCAAATATGCTGGAGTCGGCTTCCAGTCTAACCGGATACAGCTGTATACGAGTATTTTACATAGAGCGACCTGCCTACCCGAACTCCACAACTCAGCACTACTTTCAGAGGCACAGAGGAAACTCCGTAAGTAATGGGTCACCACGGACCAACCTAGGCAAGCGCGGCTTAACCTGACGATCGAACCGAGCAGCTGTAATTCTTGTACCACGAGCTCCTCAGTTGAAAAAAAGTTTAAGTAATAAATACAAAATATATTTTTTGATAATATGTGGAACATAACCATTTTGCACACAAATAAAAGGAACTTAAATTATGTAGTTAATTAATTTTTGAACACGGTTCCGGTTGCGGTTAAAAAGATGTAATTTACTTTCCTTTCTAATTCGGATTTGTAGGAAACCCCAATAAGTTATCCTTTTCTTTAATTCTATTAAAACATAATACAATTGCCGATTTAGGAAATATATTTATCATCCTCTGAATTTCAGGAACCAGCGATGTTTTCATTATGACGGTATCTCGAATATCTTTTGACTTGATTAAGTCAGTACTCAGCAAGTGCTACCAAGCGGAAATGTTTTAAAAATCGCAGATTTTTTGTAAAAAATTCATTTTATGTCATTTCACTCCTGTTCTTTACATAATGTTTTGAGATGTTTTGGCCAAAATCGTTAGATCCAGTAGAAGCACCTCAAAAGAACTTACACATAAATAATTATTCTGGACTAAACCTTGACCCTTACAACATTATTTTTAGTATATGCGATACCTAAATAATTATAGTTTTTTTCAGAATAAGTAACTGAATCGATTGCAATATTTTATAAACCATGTTATATTTTGTCTCAAAAATATTAAAAAAAAGTCTACAAGTTGGACAACGAGCGACACTAAGTACCTATCGCAATCATTTAGGTACCTACTGCCAAATTATTATTATCAATGAGCTCAAGTCGACGCTGGAGGCGCGCGCGCGGCGGCGCCGCGTGGTGACCACGTTTTTGTGCGGACAACCAGGTAACAGAACAAGCTTTTAACTTTGTGATTTTTCATAATACTGTTTTGAAATTTTGTACATAGATTCTTTACATAAAAAAACTAGACACGTGTTTCAGGTTTCTCATAAAATATACTAAAACTAATGTTGTATACAAGGAGAAAGAAATAAATACAAAAATGCGATAAGGCCAACATTTTTAAAGTAACGACTTTAATTGGATTACCTTTGATATAACGCTTGACATTCTACAATATTTTCATTATATTAGATTAGCTACGGAGTCACCGGTAACTCTCTCAACGATATAACTAGTTTAAACACCCTTCTAGAATTAGCTAGTGCTAATTTTAACACTCTTCCTTCCAATGCATCAAACTTCCAGCTTGATTAAGTACTCTGTATAATTAAAACTTAACTAAGCCGGCAAATAAGTGCTTGTATTTAAAAAAAAAAACACATATTTACGTTAATAAAGAAAATTGTAACACTGAGTGTCTTTAATGTAATTTTATTATTCCATAGACAAATAATAAAATCACATAAAACTCGCGAAATGAAAACATTAAACACTTTCCAATTCCTACGTTATGAATACATGTTACCTTTTCAGATTATACTATCAATATAATATTATACACAGTGTAAGACTTGCAAGCAAAAATAGCTTAAAATGCATAACATTTTCAAGCCACGAGGTTTTTTTATATTAAATACACGATGGATGTCTTCAATGTGATTTTCTAATTACATAGACAAATAATAAAATCACATTGAAGACATGAACTGCTGAGTACCTTTTCATTTCCGTCTTTCCAAGCATTTTTTTATTACTGAAGATTAAATAAATTTCGAAAATATAAGTTTATAATGGCATTACTTTAGCGGACTTGAGCTCATAGCGGACTGTCGGAAAACCACTCGTACGCTAAAAACACAATCCAATCACCACAATACCGCTTTGTTTTATTGCAATAAAAACGATTGCAGTTCCAATCGCCAGGATTCTATTGATTTGAGTGACACCGCTTTCCACAACAAAGGCCACGAGACAAAAATTAACAATAACAAAGGTGTAAACGAACCGGTCTGCTCTTTCTATCTTTTCGGAACTGTTCTTCTCTCAGCGTGAACTAAAAAGATTTAAAAAGCATGGTGGCAGCACGCCAGGCTTTCCAGAATGCTGAAGCTAGAGGTATTTTAAAATAAGTATCACCACTTTTGGCGGCTACCTAATAGGTGGTGCGGTCAACGAAAACGATTAGTGAAAAGTGGAACTGGCTAAGACTAATGAAAATACCGCTTAAAATATGTCTATTCCGGTTATAGCTATTTGAATAATTTTATTGATCCAAGGACCTGTATAATACGGATCTAAGAATTTTTACGAGTAAGTACAGCATAAACAAACTAAAGGTTGTCAATACAGCCAGCTTTACATGACATGACAAAATAAATAGCATAGCTGTGATTAGGAAAACACGAGTTTATAACGAGGCGGTTATTTTGTTTAGGAACTCATAAATTGTTACTAACGTCAACAGCGGGCATGAAGCACCAAGTAATACTATAATTGATTAACTTACAGGTTTACAAGTAAAGGATTACTCGGTTCTCAGAAAACCGAGCAATTAGGGGCTAATATTTATTTAATATTGTGAATGAAACCATAAAGATATTTTGATTAAAGGAAGACTATGTAATGAATAGCTGAATGAGGTGCAGTTTGACAAAGACAAGCACCGTGTTTGTTTTAATAAACTTGTTATGAATATTGAGCTCACAATTAATATTGAGCTCATAATTAATTTACTTTGAGTTTTATCTGAAAGTTGGAAACGATTTTGTAAGAGACGCTTACAACTTTTGTAAAGTTTTCAATTAGAATTTTCAAAGGGGTATTAAACAATATAGACACAAAAAGTTAATAGATATTATGTCGCTATCACTTGAGCAACATGATCCGGACGACTGAACAACTTGTCAGTCATTTGTGAGCAAAATTTCCTTCACTTACCCGAATAATACAATTCTGTACAACGTAACATTATTTCCGTAGAAGTTGGTTGTAATTGGATCTAGATATTTAACCTTGACATCGGGAAGCAGAAGAGTATCTCTCGCAATTTAACTAATAGTGTCAACAAATTGCGTTGCTGAACCTATATTGTGATATAGACTAAATAAAAAATCTTTTTGGATGTCATCCAAATATCAGTGGCAAACAATTCGTATCCAATAAAATGGGATTTTTATAACAGTGCGTAGATGCGACTGATTCCGCGATTCCGTGTGTAGTAAATGTGTTTATTGCTAGTTAAAACTTGTGGCTTTAATGCTCTTAGAAGACTAACAGCTACAGTCAAGGTCTATTGGTTGAACGTAAATTGGCGTTTTAACCATAGGACCCTGGTAGTATGGCCTCGGTAGTCGTTTTAGTTCATTAGGCAATAAAGTGAATTAAGAATACCAATTGGCACCTCATGCGGCACTGCCGTGACTATCGGCTGTGATTTCATTCGTGAGATCCTCTGGGATTGTGAAGTGTTTACAGTTAGACTTCGTTTAATTCTGTAATAGGGAGGCAACTGCGCACCTCTTTTACTGATAAATAGATGTCAAACTTTTGAAATTTGGAAATAAGAGGAAGGACTGCTATGACATATTTGGAATATATGTACCTAGCATTATGTATCATAGCTGTAATTCTTTTGTACAGAATAATAAACAATGATTTGGTAGGTAGGTACCTAGTATATTTCATTTGACTACGTAAGTGACGCAAAACGCAACAGATATTAATTTGTGTTTTGAAGTAGGTACCTATCTGTCTAATTATAAAAAAATCGGAACCTCAATGTAATTTTTAAGACCTGTCATAGACACCCCGCACTGCCTTGATGAATATTTTTTTTTTAGTTTCAGTTCCATGGATGGGGAGCCCCACTTAATCTATGATATTTTTTTTTTGTATCCTATATCGGTTCACAGAATACATCTACCTACCAAGTTTCAACTGAGTAGCCCTAATAGTTTCTGAATAATGGCTGTGACATACAAACAAACAGACATTGCAAAGCTATAGGTAAGGGTTCCGTTTTTTGCCAATTGGCTACGGAACCCTAACACGAGAAAATTCGGTGCTTCACAACACACCCGTGCGCAAAAGGACCGAATTGTACCTTTAGAGAATGTCACTGACAAACATCATTCTATTAAAATATGGGACATCGTGGCACAAGTTTTAACATAAATTTAGAACTGTACATGGTTCTAGGCTATGAGAGTCAAAATTGTCTTATAAAACTTTTCCTGTTACAAGGAACACATATGTAGTGTAGTGTATGTGCACTGCTACAGTCCTCTCTATTAAAATCTTATTCTGTCTTTATATTTTTTTATCAAAATAACGGCATTAATTTTCATTTTGTGGCGAAGAACAAATGCCGAGATCCCGAAAAAAAAACTTCAATCTATTCGTAAAAAAATTGCTGTTGAAAATTAAACAAGTAATTTTCGTAACAGTATTCGTCCCAGTGTTGTGCTCAGCAGTTAGCGCCAACTCTAGTCAAAGAAACAGTTAAAATAAAATAAAGAAACGCGTGTCAATAGAGGCTAAACACTTGTCAGAAATACGATTTAATATTGTTCCACCAAATTGCACAGTTCTCCATCGTTATGGTTTATAGTTTGCAGGACTTTGTTTGGTAAAACAATGTCGGCTTCTCGTTTGCGAAAAAACACGGACAGGTGACATCGACCCGAATCACTGTTTATATAACACTAGCTGTTGTCCGCGACCTTCCCCGCTTGAAATTGTATAGCCTATTATAACCTTCCTCGATAAATGGACTATCCAACACTAAAATATTTTTTCAAATTGAACCAGTAGTTCCTGAGATTAGCGCGTCCAACCAAACAAACAAACAAACCCTTCAGCTTTATAATATTATATAAGTATAGATTATTACGAATATATTTTGATAATAAGCACAACTGTTTTTGGGATAAGTGTAGTCACTGGTTGGTTGATGTTTATTTGACCCGCGGATTCGCCTGCGTGACAAACACATTCTCTGATACTCAGAAATAGTGAAAGATTTTTAGAAATCAGTTGAGTAGCTTCGGAGATTACCTCCTACATCCAAACTTCACCTCTTTATAACATACTAGCTTATGCCCGCGGCTTCGCCCGCGGAGTTCGGGAATAACCCCGTATGTGCTATTCCAAATTATAACCCACCTCTGTGCCAAATTTCATCCTGATCCGTTCAGCCGATCAGACGTGGTTCAGTAACAAATATCCATTAAAATTTCGCAAGTATAATAACAAAGTAAGAAGAATAGATTAATCTCGACGGTGCGGACCTTTTGGTCGCCCATTCCGTAACCCTTGGTAAGTTAAATGAACGCTACATTAACTATATCTGATATGTATATGGTGTACATAATACAGAGGATTCTAACTTTCTACATATCGCCACCCCCGGAGAATAAAATGGTAATAGCAAAATCACTACTTTTTAGGAAAAATAAAAAACTGATTTTCGACTATATCTTGCCAACTAATTTGTGTAGAGAAACGAGAAATAGGACAATGGTAGCTAATTTTTTATGCTTTATAATGCTTTTAAAGAAGTTTTACTAAGGTTATTTGAACTAAAGATATTTCGAATTTAAAAAGATACTAAAATTCTTGTACTGTTTTAGTTTATTAATATACACTTACAATTTTAATCGCGGCAATTACCAGAACCTATGAATATTGCAATATTACATTACAATAATATTCATTGAAAAATGGATGCCAGATTAATGGAAAACAAGATCATTTGCAATTTTATTCTAGTTAATTTTCAATTTGCATAATTAGGTAACAGAAACTTAAACTTTTATTCTAGGGTTTAAAATGAAACAACGTTATTCTAATAAACTATTATTTTAATTAATAAGTATAGAAAAAAACCATAAGAAAAAAATCAGTCTTCGTGAACTTCATCGGAATCCTCATGATTAAGTTCTTCAGAGCAATTAGCAAATGTGAGGGAGTTATAAAAGGCATGGTAGTAGCTAGGGATTGCTTCTGCCCTACAGAGACTCATAAGGTCGCCGTGTAAAGCCTTACTTATTGAAAGGGGTTTGTTGTAAGCTGGTTTCAATAATTGTATCTCTGTAAGAGAGGTTGAAGCATTATGTTTACCCCGCTTGTTTCTTGGCGCAATTCTTGGAAGTGGTTCGACATTCAACCGAGAATAATCTGCATCATAATCATACTTGAAACGTAGAACTGTAGGCTGTGAATGCAAGACACTTACTTCCATTATTTTAGACCATGCTACTTTATGTCCCTCTTCATCTTTGGCCCAGTTCTTATTCTTGATTAATTCTTTTATGTCTTTAAACTCATTTTGTGTCATTTCCTTCACAGTGTACTTCTCACCATTAACTTTTGCATTCAAAATAATTGCGTAAATCTGTTCAGGTGTATAAACAACTTGATGTTTTAGCTCTCGTTCTATATTAGAGTGCATTGAGTCACCTTCGCTTTGACCATGCCCCGTTTCGAAAAATCGGTGTGTGATATTGATTTTCAGTTTCTGAGCGGCAAAAATATAGAATGCAAAAATAAATCTATTTTTATTTTGACCTCCGCAACCGTCAGAGTAAAATGAGATGTTTTTGATACCTCTTCCTGCTTCACCCATGAGAAATTGCCATAAACAGCTACCAATTTCTATTGCTCCTCTTTTTGCGATTGCGTAGTGCCAAACATAGCAGTAACCTTTCAGTCGAGTACTGTCAAATATTGTGAAGTTATACACAGGGTATTTCCTCTTATAGTGAAATATTCCCACTTGAGATTGAGGAATATTCAACACCTTCTCTAAATCAAAGATTGCAACAGTTGTATCTGAAAGGTCAGCTGATTGTTTTTCTTCGTTTTTTATTTGACGCACGCGTTCTTTATTCTTCTGGTGCTGGTTAAATTTCTCTCGCAGAGTTTCTTCTGTACGAGGATCAGCTTGTCGGTAAAGTGCACATTGACCACATTGGTCTTTTTTGGGGCGATGAAAGGAGTAATTAAATCTGGTGTTAAAAATAGTTTCGTACTGTCTTTTAGATGCCATGCGGCAAGAATAGTGCCCTTCAGTATACCAAGCCTCGTACAACCGGTACATTTTAGATATATTAAGTAATTCGGACAGATATTGTCTGGCCGATTTCTTCCGAGTATAATGACTCTCCACAGTAGGAAATAATTGAATGTGCTCTTTAATATTGTCTTCGGTTTCAAGTGACATTTTGCGAGGTCTATTATCATGACAACCTCTATTGTCACTCAAACCTTTATCAGATTTTACCTTTTCTAAGGCTGTATAAACTGTTTGATGTGATATAGATAGAGTATTAATGAAGAATGTTTTACATACTTGCACTTTTTCTGTGTCTAAATAAAAATAGTATTTAATAGTCTGAGTGCGGTTGTTCTTTCGGTTTATTGTCACTTTTTTTATGTCTTCAGCTATTATATGCTTAGCGATGAATTGCCATTGTAACTTATGATCAGCGAGTTGATAGTATTGCTGCATTATAGTTTCTCTTTGCTGTTGGTTGATCTTGTCTCCACATTTTTTTTGACACTTGCATTCAGCCTTTATCGTTTTTTTCTTAAACTCTTTCTTTGACCTGCAACCTACGTAAGCTTCTCCTGAATTCTTTAACCTTTTACTCTTATTGTCTTGTTTTTCTCTTTCATTTCGAACCCGTTTTCTTGTCAATTTTTTCGCGTTAGTAGCACACAATACCTGTTCTAAGCTTGCAGCAGCAGTTTCAGCTTGAGTTATCACTTCACCGGAACTGTCTATGTTATTTCTTTGGTAATCATCTTCATTAAAACTAATAATATTATAATTAATTGCTGAATGGTTAACCTCTACCTCTGACTGAGAAACATTTGTCAAATCGAAATCTTTTGAGCTTGATGGCACATTTTGGTAACTAACTAAGGTGCACTCAGTCAATTTACCGTTGGAAGAGTCACATGGTTGCAAAGTCTCTTCTAATTCAAAAGTAATAGAAATAAAATTTTCCTTATTTACAGTAAGTTTACTGCCCATAGAAATATTTAAGTCTTTCTGTTCAACTTCCCCTGGGTAGATAATGCTTGCAAAACTGGAAGATGCGTCGACCATATTATTGTCTTCCTCAGCGATAGCAGAAAAGTTTAAACTACGTCTTGATAAAGTTTTTCTATTAATATTTTCATTACCGAGCATTTTTTTTGTATCTGACAATGGTCTATTTTCATACACTATCAAAGGTGATGCTACAAAATCTACTTCATTAAAAATGGAAGATATGTTTGATATGCTCGATGGTGATTTTGTAATATTATTAGCAGCTGATGTTAAATAGTCCGAATCTCCTCCAAAACTTAATGAGCTTTGACTCCGCTGTCTTAGAATTTGGAGTCTCTCTGGACTTGGCAGATATTCACCGGATGAACTCGGAGAGAAGTCTTCATTCCCTTGTTTATCATTTGGATTGTAGTACGTTTTCTTTGTTAATTCTGCAGACCAGAACAAAAGAGTTTTTAATTCGAACCAGTAGTTTGAGATTAGCCCTTACATACAAACTTACAAACAAAAATATTACCTCTTTATAATATTATATAATATAGATATAGCCTTCCTCAATAAATGAACTAAGTAACTATCTAACACAAAAATATTTTTTCAACTCAAACCAGTGGTTCCTGAGATTACCACGTTCAACCAACCAAACTATTTTGCTTTATAATATTAATATAGAAATATAGATTAGTTTGGTGAACCTAGCTTCTTATATTTTTTGCTTTTTTATACTTACATTAAATAAAAAAGCAAAAAATATAAGAAGCTAGGTTAAGCTAGAAAAAAATGAGGTAGGTAGGTACCCATAATACGATAGCTTTTTGTTTATTTTAACATAACCATAACATGACATAACAATCACACCTGTATTCCCCGAAGGGTTAGGCAGAGGTGTGTAATACACCCACGTTTCGCCAGTTATGTTTTAAGTCCCATGTAATAGGGGGCGAGCCTATTGTCATCTACCGGGCACAAATCCAGACTCCGTGCTGCTACTGAGAAGTTCCAACTTAATGGAAAAACCCAATAACACTTTGCCCGACCCGGGAATCGAACCCAGGACCTCGAGGTTAGGACTTGCGGCCACTCGACCATCGAGGCAGGAGTTTATTTTTAGTATAATTATTTTAAATACAGGCAAAAATTACTACTTACCTACCTACCAAAAACATAAAATAATATTTAACACTTACCGCGTAAATTATATTCATGTTTCGTTATTTTGTCTTGATCTGTAGTACCATTTTGGGGTGGGTTGTGATCTAAAACATTTAAACGATACGATTTAATGACATTGAATTAATACCTAGATAATAACAAACAGTGATGACAAATTGACATGCATATAGATTAGTTAACGCAAAGAAACTTCATTGTAGGTAATGAGCATTAGGTAGGTTCCAAGGAAGATCAACTGTTTCACTCGAAGTAGGTACCTATTTAAAAATACGCAAGTTGGTATCTAGGTAGGTAGGTGTGTCGAATTTGCAGCTATCAACATCGGGTCACAGATCGAGTACCTACTTACTTAAATAAGATTCTATGGCCATTCTATCTACCTATCACTAATTAAAAGACAATGATACTGTGTAAAAGGCACAGTCGGTACTCACCATCATTAGTAAGATGTTTGGAATCGTCACTTATTTTAGACACCATACTCATAATAACGTCTAAACGAGGATTCCGTTTATTCATTTTATTATTGCAATTAGGTTTACCACTTTTCACTTTAAAAAAACACTGAATTTACACAAAAATAATAGAAACAACCGCAGCTAAAAAGAAATTACGCTCACGCAATGACGGTTACAAGTGCACTAGAGAAGGTCGAGTAGGTAAACAAACATTGCCACGTGCCGAGCGCCGCACGCAATGAATTATCGTGCT
This sequence comes from Noctua janthina, assembly GCA_963576755.1. Lineage (NCBI taxonomy): Eukaryota > Metazoa > Arthropoda > Insecta > Lepidoptera > Noctuidae > Noctua > Noctua janthina. The sequence goes on along the minus strand of OY755050.1, from coordinate 10,607,087 downwards.
ATCACTCTCTAATGCACCTATGCACCTATGACCGAAAAGAATGGCAAGATGTTTCCGTGTTTACTTTTCTCAGTACTTTTTACTAAGGACATGTTAGTCACCGAGCCTAAATGTATTATTACGAGAACAAAATGGTAATAGCGTTAACAATTTATTTTATCTATTTATTTTCCGAGAATCCTATTGTAAAAGTATTTGGCATATATTTTATGAAGAAACTTTTTTACCAATACTATGATACATTATTTTTCGGGTAGAAAATTGATGATGAATATTATTGCAATATTTTATAACTTTTTAAATACAGGCAGGACATTCACGAAAAAAATTGTGTAGATGTATTAGGCACCGTAGACCTCAAATATGACATAACACTAAAACTATGGTAATGACGGTTATCATTTTGTTCTCCGGGGGTGGCGATATTTACCTATTAGAAATATGTTGTATGTATCAAAACTACTGTCGTTTACGTTACTCGCTTAAAAAACACGTTTGAGAGACTCCGTTTGTACCAAGAAAGAAAGAAGTAATTATACAAAACTATTTAAAAAAGAGACCAAACCGATGCTGATTTATTTCAGTTCATTACTGTCTTCTTCATTGATGAAACTTACTTAGATCAAAAATAACTTAAAACTATAGAAGTAATCTGTAACTTGGCATGATGGGAAAGCTATAACAAGTCGCACGTAACTGAGTTAATTATAACCTTCCAAGCCTTGTCAAACTGCTGTAAGAAACCAGCCAACATCTTATAACCTAAACTTAGTTGCTGGTTATTATTCAACACAAAGTTATAGTTAAAATCGATTCAAACACAATTTGACTTTTATTTAAACATTATCAATTTGTATAAGTAAAGTCGCGATGAACTTTTGCATGTAAGTTATAGGTACGTAGGTAGTAGGTACATGCGTATCTAAGTAACCGTTTAGCACGCAGCTGGGCTGCAGAAACGATGTCCGATTGTTTACAATAAAATTGTCGTGAATGTCGTGATGTCTGTGAAGGCTACTTACCTTATTATTCTTATGAACCTGGGATAATCGCTGCATGGAAACATAAACACTGGTGTCAATGATTTGCCATTTTTATAACTAAACTTAGAACATAAATATTTGAAAATTCAAATTAACAATGGTTTCGTAGTGTTTTAATTTACTCCTATTCCTTACAACAATATCACTCCGTTATCAAAAAGTAACTAATTAATTAAAATTATATGATAGCGACCTTGACGTTGCCTTTGGTTTTTCGGTACAAAACATCACAAAATGTTCAACAGTCTTGATCGCTGCCCGTGTTCAAGGTAAAGAAATCACTTGAGGAAATTAAACAGCGAAGCAATTAAGTGCCTAGCTACGCGGAGACTCCTCCATTTTATATGTATAAAGTAGACAGGTTAATTGTCCCCGTTTTGTCTTTTGTTATTTACGTTTATTCTCTGTCCTCCAAGGGTAAATAAATAAAGTCGTTCGGGTGATATTAGTTCAAAAGAGATTGATTATGTTTTGCTCTAACGGTAAGCGGTATGTGGACCGTGAGGAAAAATATAAGTTATATCTACGTACGTAGGAGGAGGCGAGGTGGAACGGCGCGGCGGTATGGCGGCACCCTGCAGGCCAAGCTTGTGCCCAGCGGGAGTAACAACCTGTCTCGCAACCAGCGCAATACTTGTTATGCAACTAACAGATCCGATGTCATTGGATATTACCGTATTGAGATTTTTTATCTGCCGCTCGTCGACCGGTTTGACAAGTTCATTGTCTTCGCTGAGGTCAATAAACCTTTTTGACCGTCTTAATGTTAGCGAAACTAGGCTTCTGTCAAGGTAAATACAAACGATCACTCTTACTTTTGTTTTGTACTTAAGACTTTGCTAGACTGCCTTTGATCATATGAAGCGTGTAAAGGTTTTCCATATTTTAAAAGCATTAACTGTTCAATAAACCGCGTTACGTGTAGTGAAACCGCTTTCTCGATTGCTCACAATGCTTGGAACTAATCCAAACGTGAACACAATGACTGAAGTGAATGGAAAGGACCAAATAAAAATTATACATGTGATTGGTTATGTGAGTAACGGTGCGGCCCAGGAGCGGGCGGTGCGTTCGCTAGGACAGGACGATTGTATGGACATCGACCGTTACTTACGGCTGCATAAGTTCAAGAGTTGAATGAACTATCACATCAGTTTTACGAATAACAATAGTGTATTTACTATAGAACCATCATACTAATTATTTACTCAAGCCACTTATCATTGAGGCTTTCAAGGTGAAATTAACGTGATGCGGCATTGTTAATGTTTTGCTTAATATAAAACAGCAATGGCCGCTCAGTTTTTACTTAAGTCTGTTTCATTCTTAGTTTCTTATGAAAAATTATTTCCTACGTATCCATTTTGATCTAGCTGTCAAGTTTGTGGTTAACTAAGCTGCGCAATACTTACCTTTAATTACATCGGCATGATCTTGAATATAACTTTGAGTATAGCTTTAAAATATTATTCTCCTATTATTAAGTATATAAGCTTACGTCAAACAATTCTGTGAATGACTTGTGGTTTTGTGAAAAGCCTTCGTTTGTCCGAAGTCCTTCAACATCAAACAAAGATGACCGATTCCGGGTCCTATTTGGTACCTACTAACGAAGAGTAAATTGGTTTAAACTCCGTGTAGGTTAGATAGTTATCTGTTACAATTTAACAAGCGTAGGTTTAAGTAAATTGCAGCAATTTTATCAGTTTGTAGGTAACACCCGGCGGGAAAATCGGCAACTAGTAATTTGGTATTTATTCGTTTCATTGCAATATTTAGGTAACTATGTCAGTAGGTACACCCTATTGTTTAAAAAACGTTTTTCAATTTGTAACTTAATAACAAAGATCGGAAAACGCATAAATTAAGTGGTTTCCCACCTTAGACAAAATACTCAAAATACTCATCATTTAGAAATACTACCTTAATTGCTTGTTATAAATTTGAAGTGGCGTGTTTAACACCATTTTAATTATAAGATGATTTTATGATTAAGAGCCTACTTCTTACCTATCAGACTCCTGAGTCTGATAGGTAAGAAGTAGGCTCTGTCGGTCAGGGAGGTTCCTTTATTTTAAGGGAATGTAAACAAGATTCTAGAAATCTAGTCTTAAATCAAACAAAACACGGTCTATATATTCTTTATACCTAGCACAGCATTTATAATTGAACAATATTTAGCTAATATAACATGGTTTCAAACTGGGTAAATGTACTAAAATCGTTTCTAATCTAAAAGTGTGAAAGATTATCACGTGTGCATATCGATCACGGGATGACGGTTCGGTTGTTTTATCCCACAATCCAGCATTTAATTTTCTACGCAATGAGACCATAATTTTACTCAAGATACAGATTATGTTCACCGGCGATGGAGGAAAACTACCGTCTAAAATGTTCGATTTGAGTTTACGTGATTATTTATTTTTCTAATATCGTCTATTAGAGGCTGGCACTGCCCTGAGGAGCTGGCGGATCATCACGTCACGAGTACATGTCGTGATAGGTACAGGCTGGGCGAAAAAGCGAATTGACAAACACGACTGTGACGACACACGAGTGGTATGACCGCCCTTATACATCACTGAAAAATTATCGACATAGCCCAGGCTAAGTCAACAATTTTTCCATTTTATGCTCCACACATGAATCCCGAGCTATATCTGCTGTTGTATAATTTAAACGCATTTACTAAAAACCTAAAGCATTCCTCAAAATATTCACTTCGGTGCAGCTATAAATAAACAACAGTGTATAAAAATCTTTCATTCCAAAATTCGATCCCAGCTTTTAGATTGAAATGCGCGTAAATATCCGATCGGGGATGAAGACTCCAACGCGCCTGAAACCCGCCTACATAACGGAAATGTTTTCGCGCCACAAAAATTACGTTAATCAGAGCAAAGTGAATTATTTATGAGGTAAGTATTAAAATTAGGTCCCTAACTGCCGCTGGCGGAACGTAGATGACAAAAACAATGACGTAAAGACACTCTATTCTGTTAACACTTGCAAGAAAAGGTGCTAATCATTCAGCCATGTTATAATAAAAACCAGAAGTGTCTTATACGAATTGGTACACAACGACGCGTTACTATATGTGACGCATCATTTATTGATGGGGATTTTAGAGCGTAAATGTTTTAATTTCGAATCAAATTGATGATAAATTACCTGACCGACGAATCAACGTACGTAGGTATAGGTACATGAAGTTAATAAGTATTATTTCAGAATCATAATGTGTTGTTATTAACCCGCAATGAGAAATCAAATTTAATTCTAAACAAAGTTAATTGATTCTTACGTGTTCTAGTTACACGTAATCTTGCACTGCAGTACATTATATAATTAATGTACTCAATTCCATCCACGAGTCTGAAGTTCTTTGCCTTATTTGAATTTATATTTTTCTGATTAAAATTCCATGTTTGTTTGCTGGTAACTCTGCATTTAATCTCAGTTTTGTTTTGCGAAATAGAAACGTAAATTGTGATTGTGTAAATACTTGTTGAAAAACCAAAGTTGGTTTATTTGCTTATGTATCACATCACGCAAAATCCGTTTGTAGTATGAACACAACTCCGATATGGTAACACTAACTTCGACGTATTTGTATAAGAACTTAACCGACACACATTTTGTAGATCCAACTCATATGCGTGAATGCTCTACGGCTACATATTTCAGTTGCAAAACCTTTATTTCAATCGGCTATTGTCGAAACAAAAGAAATATATGTTTTTTAAAACACTCAGCTCTAAGGACTAATAATGTTGCCAGTTAAAGCAGTTTGGAAAAGTTTATTATCTATTGTTAACAAAGAAGATATGAATCCAGGCAAAGATCAGGGGCTGAGCTGCCGTTGTTTGTTAAGTTACGCGCTAAAAGTATTATTTTATCAAATTGTGTCACTGAAAATTCAAGTACGTACTTACAGAGTTTTTATTGAAAGTCCAAGTAAGCACAATTTACGCCGCGGGCTCGCTGTTAAATTTATAAATTGTGGTAACTTTGAGATAAGTGGGTGAATTCTCGTAAGATAGCAATATTTAATAGGTAATTTACATATTATTATCGTGCTGTGTCATTAGCACCTCTTCGATATTTACAGTACCACGATACAACGTGCTTTACAACAAAAACATCTAATAAAATAAGTTTTACGTCGACTTGCTGCCGTCCATAACTGATAAGTAAACTAAACAAATTTAGAACGATAATAAAAATTACGTACGTGATCATTGTGAAATATATTTTATTTATATATTTTGTTCTTGAAGTTTATCGAAAGGCCGTCGCCTGGCGACGCTGTGAGATAGTGAGTGTAGGTAATACAGCTAGTGTTGATTCCCAGCGGTAATAAGCACGTGTAGTTTAACAACGTCGTTAATACAACGATTTTAATGAAGATTGCGTTAGACTATCATACGTATATACGAGATAAATCATTAATTTACTGACGCAGTCGTTCCAACACATTACGCAATGCTCATTTCGTTTTAAAGAATTAAACAGTTTTGACTTTCAATACGATACAGCGGACTGGTAACAGGCAAACAATACTATTTATCTTTCATGTATAATAAATAGAGTAAATAACAAAAGGTAGGTAGGTACTCACTTGACGTTGTTCCTCATGTCGTAGCTTGCTGCTGTGTATCCCGATTCCCCACTAGAACAAAAAGACCAATTTATACATCAATCCGACCAATAAACTAAAACTCAATGTAGGTATTACAATAAAAAAAAAATAGAAAGTTCAAGCCGTTCGTAAGTTTCACCGCGCTCTGATAAGTGTTTAGAAGTCCGTCCACTCAATACGAAGTAGTTAAGAACTACGAACCCGGGGTCCTTGAATGAATCGTGTTTCTCGGTCATTGTGGTTGTGAATCAGGGTGCAATATCCACTAATTATTTCACGGCGGAGACAATGGGCGCGCGGGACACGGTTGACACGCCGCGCCGACAGCCGTGTCTATACTGTCGCCGGTTCTATTAATGTTGTTAAAGTACAGGTGGTCCTCCACTGGCGACACTAATTTAGTAAACATTTAATATAATCTTCGATAGAAATGTTTTTGAGTGACAGAAATAAGAAATCGTCCCGAGCTAGTGAGTGCTAGGCGATAACCGCGCACCAGTCAGACTGGTCTGGATACTCATCGACACACATAAGTTGCCGTGAGCCAGTCAGCTTCTCTAATATCAGCATTAACGCGATACTCAATGAACAGCTTCCTACTTTACTTTGAAACACGGAGACGACATAATGCCGTACGTAAATGATACAACTTATAAATTGCAGCTCCTAATGCTACTGATGCAAGGACCGGATAATGCGATGCACTCTTCCGCCAGTTTTACTACTCCACGTTCTTGGCTGCTTGCTCGTAATCCGACTCTAAATACCGTAAACAATTTTACGAATTATTTGATTTGCATCGAGTTAATTTTGCGGAACAAGAAAAATCGGACAGCTTCATGGGTTTTTACTTATAAATAGTATGAATGTATGCATATGCCTGCGAGTGTACATAATATTGACAACGTGGTAATGAAATTGTGTTTATTCATATGATAAATATTAATTGGAGTAATGAGTTTAAAATTAAAACTAAAACACTTGTCTAAAAGTGCTTTAATTTTTTTAGTTAAACATTTTTCTAAAAGTTTAGATTAGATGATTATCCAACTCCAAGTTCCAATTTGAATGACCCTGCCTAGCTAATGAGGTATTTATTTTAGTTTGATATAAATCGTTATCCTCCATGGAATTCACAGTATATAAGCAAAGGGTCGCGTGATGTTCCAATTAATACTTTGATATAAATCTTAACTACTTAGGTAATAACTACCATAACCAAATTGTAATATCGTCACCGATTATTACTTTTATTTAGTAATACATCTCCCACCACGTTTATATATTAAAGTATCCGATGTTACACACGCGTCTTTGAGAAGGCCGTTAGAAATTATTTACACACTTGGAAAACACGTTTTCCTAAGTGGCTCATACCCAGTATAAAACCGTAGATACACTTAGTTTTTTTTAATATGATGCAAAGTGAACTCCACCTGTCCAAGCTCGGCAGTTCTCTTTCTACTGTGTCATGTCACTTACCGATTCACATTTAATGCACTAACATTTACTCTACGACCAAATGTGATCCTTTAAAAGACACGTGTCTGCATCATAACGCTGTATCGACCCATAATTGCTATAATATGACGTTCGAGTTCTTACTTTATATATTACTAAGACTTCGTTCACGTGGAAAATATGTACGCACGTGTAAAAAAAAGTATCATCTATCTGTAGCCCAATTTCATCCATTTCCGTTCAGCCGTTCGGGCGTGATTGAGTAAAAAGCATCCATCCATCCATCCAAACTTTCGCATTTGCAATATGCAATATATATATATATATTATAATGCTCTCTCTTGAATCAAGATCTAAGCATACATAGGGACAGACAGACAGTGGGAAGCGACTTAGTTTTATATTATGTAGTGATAGTAAGGTTGAAGTAGTAACTAGATCAGTCACTCAGCCAGGCTGCTGAGCTCCAGGTGACGCCGAAGTGTCTAAGGCAGTAATACAACTACGAATAAATTAGATTCACCCTCCATTCAGTAGGATGAGCACAATTTGTGCTGAAGCATAGAGCCACTCGCCACGACAAGCCACAGCTCCTGAATTAGGCAAATCAGCAAGTTTCATCAAATCAAAACTTGGTAACGAACCACATAAGTTATTAAAGCCGTATGTACACAGCAGCCTACTTGATAATTAAGTCGAAGACACTCACCGCGCGTGTATCTCCTACAACTTGTATGTGTGTTGATAACAAATTGTGCGTAACATTTGTCTAGAAAGCAATGCATACGATAATCACGCCAGGAATGTGCTGTTACACGGAGGTGGCGCGCCAAACGATTACTGAAGGATGCAATGATTGCAGTTGCAGTAGTAGGTACTTTGGGTATTATTTTCCCTTTGTAATTAGTATTAAATGGCATTCGATACTAATTTTCCTCGTGTCTTTCATAATATTTGCGGTTCTAAGTAATGATCGTAATTAAACGTATCGGAATATTAATCGAAATACCGAGATCACTACGTCGCAATGCTGCCAGCCTTCTGGGCACTTTTCCTATTGGCAGCGATGTGAACGAATTTTTAAATGATAATTTTTTAATGTTTATTTTGCAAATAGGTTTTTACAAACACTTTAACACGTCATTATTTTTAAACCAGATTGGGCCGGTGCTTTGTACCCGACTACTCTGAGAAGAAACAGCCGAAGCAAACTCAAAGGTTGACGCCCTGTTTTTCTTTTCCCATTTTGATACTTGTACATATATTTATTATTATTTTAGATCTACTCATAGTTTGTAAATAATGTACATTATATCATCATCTGCCTAGCCTTTTCCCAATTATGTTGGAGTCGGCTTCCAGTCAAGCCGGATGCAACCGAATACCAGTATTCTACATGGAGCGACTGCCTATCTGACCTCCACAACCCAGTTAGTACTGGGTAATACGATACCCCTTGGTAAGACTGGTTGTCAGACTTATTGGGCCACTGACTATCTGTAACGAGTGACGACTGTCAAAGATCTACAAATAACAGCCGTGACCAACGGCTTAACGTGTTTTCCGAGGCACGGAGGAAACTCGGTATGTAATGGGTGGTCACACATCTACAGACCAACCTAGGCAAGCACGGCTTAACCTGAAGATTGACCCAAGCGGCTGTTATTATTTAGCCACGAGAATAATATACATACATAGTAAAGAATAAAAAAAATCATGCTAAGAATATTCTAATCAAGGCAAACTACCTCGTTGTTCGGAGAAACTACTAATGGTGGTAACAAGTCTAGTTTTCTACTTTGATATAGATTACTTGAAGCAGGTTTAAACTAGAGTTCCGATATACTTAGTGGGCTGGCTAACTTATAAACTTTCACGATGTAGCTCGATCACAACTTTTCATTAGTGTGAAACTTAGAACAGTCGAATGTTGTTCACAAATGGTACCAGAGATGAGCATCAGTGATTACTTATCCAAACAGTTGGAAAAATGACAATTTTTTTTAATAAGAATTCTCAAATATAATTATTTGGCTCTGCGATAAAGAGAAGTGCAAATATTATGTAGCCTAAGCAAAGATTCCAAATTTTATTTTTTATTATGTAAAAACTGGAGGGATCAACTTCGGTCGAAGAAGAAGTTCATCTTTCGAAAATATTTCCCGTAAAAATGTTAAGATCGCCCCTTAATCTTCGTACATAAAATATAAGAGGGTAAATCGTTCGCTATTTTTACCCTAATGAAGTTCTATGTAATTAACAGGTAAGTTAAAAAAAAAGAAATGTACTTTGAACTATTATTAATATTGATTAAAAAGGGTAAGGTTTAGTATCGAGTCGCCTTATTAGGGGGGGTGGGTGGTGGTGGGATGAGGGGGCGGGTTTGTAGAGTCGCCCTCCACTTTGCACCCCTGCCGGAGGTGCGTAGTAATTTTAAAATCAATTTTTAAAGGTTTTAATTTTTATTTAATGATTTCCGAGATAAATTGCCTTAATAGATGGGGGAGGGAAAGCAAGCAAAAATAAAAAAGTTGTAGTCGACGGAGCCCCGCCAAGCGGGGCTCCTACTTCTGAATCATTTAATAAAAAAGTCGGGATGCCCCAAGTTCCGAGTTCGCTTCGCTCTCTCTTGCACTCAATAAAACACCAAAATAATAACTGTTATAATTACTTTAAACAGAGGGGCATCGAGGTCGGCGAAAAACGGGAGGCAGATTAAAACGTTAGGGAGCACATACACGTAAACTCTGAAGCAACGAAATAACGTAAAGTATACCTGTCAATGTCAACAAAATGGCCGGTCTAGCGATTCATTTTAAGCATTTTGCAAGGAACTTATAACTGGAATGATTACGAACAAAATTTTGACATCAAAAAACCGTTTGAAAATGAACTTTATTTCAAACGCATAGAGTTCGTATTACTTTAATTAATTCAAAGGGGGAAGAAAACTTCAGAGCGAGAAAGCGACCAGAGTGGATTGTGTCCTTGTCTAACAATGGCCAGTAAAAAAAAATAATTTTTTTTTTTTTTTTTTTTTAATATAGTAATCGGAAATCACGTTGATAGCTAAACTAGCACATACATCGTAACTGGATTAATTTAATATTCAAATAATAAAATATTAAAAAAATAATTTCTTGCGAAATAAAGTAAGCTTATTATAAATTAAATTATTTATAAATTAAGTTATTTCTGAATGACAACATAAATGACACTCATATAAACAAACAATATGGCCGATACAATTTCGCGATGAAGTCATAATTTTTGCGTTATCAAGTTCTTTTTACATTACTTAAGTGAAGTCTTCCTCTTTAAATATCGTGAAATCAAGTTGTGTGAAGGGGTGTTATAGTGAGAGGTTTGCTGGATGGAATTCCTTTTTGCAGGTAAGTTCTTTTAACTTTGTTTACAAATTTCGACTAGGGTGACAATGTTCTAAATATGTAAACGGGGATCATGAAAATATTGTAAAGAATACGCCTATTCTGTTATCCATATCAGTAATTATAATCTTGTGCAAATGCGTACAAAATACAAAACATTGTTATTTATAATGCAGTAGCAAAACTTAATCAATTACTCAATTTTATAAGAAAAATAACTTCTTGAAAAATAAATATTTGAAATCTTTATTTTTTTATATTTGTGTATTAATAATACTGTTTTGTTTCTATGCAGACTCCCTAACAATGAGAATCTTCAGCAACGGTGGCTTGAAGTTGTCCCTTTCATTCAACCTATTGCCTAGCTTGCAACCGTCTTCCATCATCAGCATCTTCGCAATTAAATTTAAAATTACTGACTCATACTAAAACCAACAATTACATAAAACCATACAATTAATTATGTATAGTGTGATAAATAAATTTATGAAATCCTTCGTATTAAGTTGTTTGAATATGCAACCTAATCTTGCTACATGCTCATGCTTCATCTATGTGAATATTGCAGCCCTGTACGCTTTAAAATCTCTTTACAAATGAAGGATGTAACCAAACATGTAGACCACCGTGAACGAAAATAAGTGTTACGTATTCTTTACTTTATAGACCTATCCCATTACAGAGTTCTACAATATGCGTAGGTTTCGCTGTCTTTTATACCCCATAATTTTGAATAAACTGCTACCAATATTGGATACCCTACTAGAAAGAGACATCCACTCTCTAACTTTTCTCGCTCGGAACGGCTTTCCGTTGCATGTAATCATTCCAGTTAGTATATAAGTTCCTTGGCATTTTGAGATGATTTTGACAGATACAACGTCAAAAACAAAAATTTACGTTCCGTTTCAAGGTTAGTTATTGATTTACCAATATTTTTAGAAAACAATTTTAAATACTTCGACGGTGCTCCGGCAGCTAAAATCGCATGGGGTCGCTTCAATCAATCCGCCTTGGCACCCCCACAGTGACAGAAGGCGACTTGCTACTAAACCCAACCCATTAAAAATCTTATCTTTGTAGTGATTTAATAAATTTGGTTGTGTGATTCAATTCAACATCGAATTATTTGGTATGTCGTAAATATTATTTAACATGCTTTCTTTGCTAGATGAAGTCAAAACTAACGCCATACAAATCATTACCATTCCCAGATAACTAGTTTCGGAATTTGTAGTGATTGAACTGGAACCATTTCTATATCCTTGTTAATTTTGGCGGTAACCCGAGGAAAGCACTTCAGGATTCTAAAAATGTTCAAGTGCTAAGCCAAATACTTCCTACGCATTAAAATCCAAATCCGTGCCAACTGTTCAAAAAGTTCTGACTATAGTAACTTTACGATGATCGTGTTTAATGCAATTGTATTAGCACTAAATGTTAATAAATCTAGAAGCGAAACGTGTATCTAGATTGGCCTATTTGATGTCTCGATTCGGTAGCGAGTAAATCAATAGATATGCAATATCGCTCAATTGGGCCAGATGGTCGATCGAATTGTGACTGACGTATTGTAACGACCGACGAAACAAGAAACAACAATTATTACTATTGTAGCCGCTTTAGTAACGGTACGTTCGTATTGGCTCACTAACAGCTGCATGGATTTGTATCTATTCATACGTACTCGTGTTTATTTAATTTATATATTTTCTGCATTTTTAGGTACCGCTCAGGTTTCCTGTTCCAAAACTATTTAAAATAGATAGTCTAAATAAAACTTTTAAATCCATCCTTCCCAGCACTCTTCATCATCAGCCTAGCCTTTTCCCCAACTATGGTCCTGTAAAACCGGATGAAGCTTCCTTCGCAACACTACGGCCTAATTTCCGAGTGTTAGATTTGTGTCATCTTGACAGATTTAGTGACCGATGAGTGACTGAGGTGGATTCAGCTTTATACATTGGAGATAACACGCAATTATAAACGTATCTATAAAACCGTACGTAATCGGTTAGTGCATAAGACTGCTGAACAGCTAACTCACGTCAAAACGTGTTATTACATCACTACTCGTTTTCTCTTTTCCTAAAGTTTAGATCATTATGAACTCTCACTTGAGTGGTCGGTAATCATGAAAAAATGCTATAACACCTAACTAATAGCACAGGTGCACCTGCGCCGTTCTTATGGAAAACGCGAACGCACTTACCAGTTCGTATTGCGCATCACACTGCTGGAGCGATAACTCGACATGTGGCATAATAAATCGGATTATCGTTTGAAATTAATATACAACGTATCTCATAAAATTCAAAGTCTAATTCTAATTCACAACAAACTCGTTAGACGCATTCAAAAGAAAATTATGGTATCTCAATATAAACAAGACTTAAAAGGGGGAAGCACCAGGGTAGCTCGTGAAATTCAATGAGTAGCTTAATTTTATAATTGCTCTATTTGAATTACCGTTCTTATTGGACGTTGAACTACGACTCGTGGAGGACTATAATTGCAATATGATTCAGAAGGTAAATGTCATAAGTGTGTAATTATCATAAAAACCTTGTCATCAACTGCTCCTACAAGGTAAATATTTACAAATAAACGTGTGTTTGAACTATAGAACAAAGGTTGATCAAAATCAGGATAAGGTCGCGTTCAGAGCCTAATGACCAATTTTAATTGTTTAAGTAGATGTTTTATTAAATATTTCTACAATTAATGAGGAATTTGTGGAACTTTTGAAGAATTTGAAGGTCAGAAAAATAATTACCTCGACTCGTTTAAAAATAATGAAATATATATTCCATAATATTCAAAATGATGGTTGTGCTACGTACGGCCGCGTACAGACATTGAGAGAATGTGAGGCTTGTAGCAGGGACCGATTGTTACGTTCAAAGGAACATCAATAAATTGTTAAAAAACGTAGTGTGTAATGCAATCCGACGGTGATGCTATATAGGACACGGATGCTTTTACTACCGGCGTCAATTTTACGATGATGGGATAGATTACTCTCTGAAAATATAGACATTTTTATGAGAGGTATTAGTGATGACGCAGACGATTCAGGAGATCGTACCTACACAAGGACGCGCGTTATGCTTCTCAAGAGGCAAAATATAAACTAAACCCAATAATATTTTATACTTGGCACCCAAATACTACTTTTCGGTATTTCTTGTTAACTGCAATGAAGAAAAACGTTAGGTCTTTGGCTCTTAAAAATGTTGTCTAGAGTGTTTAATGGCGTAGGGTATAAAAAGTGATAGGTACATCAAAACTGACTAACACATTTTAAAAGGTTTGTGGAAAAGAGGGCTTTAATAAAAAGCAATGTCAGCGTAAACTGTCAAATAACATACTTAATACTGAGCTATTTATTACAAACATGAAACCTTAGCTGCCTAAGACTTCAAGTAACATGAAAACAGTGAATAATATGAAATACAATTTTTACCATGAATGTATCATAGGCTTAGTGGCGGACTTTTATACAAGTCTACAAGCTTGGCTTGCCTTTATAACCAACTACTCTTCATGATGTTAGAGTTTCTGAACCGTCTGCTTGCCTTAAGGGCTTGCCGTAGGTATAGTTAGCCCCTAGGCACGCCACTGTTACGCTGATACTACGGGAATCGTTATGCTATTAGATACGCTGACACCTAAGTAACCGCGGCTACTATTTATATAGAAGTTCAACCGCTTGATCGTCAATTAATATTGAAATCAAATTACTTAAGAAGAATTTATTGAAAACTGACTTATCAACTTGAAAATTTGGTATCCTAATCGGTCATTTATTCCTAAATTAGGGTAATGATTTGGGGGAAAGTCTTGATGGCAACCAAATAGTTTTTAACTGACTTTTCCATTTCGTAGTTCCATATCGGATAAAAACCGCCACTCGGGTCGATCTAAAGGTTAACACGCGCTTGCCTAGGTTGGTCCGTGGATGGGTGACCGCCCATTACTTACCGAGTTTCCTCTGTGCCTTGGAAAGCAAGTTATGCCGTTGATACCGGCAGTCATTTGTAGATCTTTGACAGTCGTTACAGGTAGTCAGTTGACCGAAAGTCTGACAACCAGTCTTAACACGAGGTATCGTATTACTCAGTACTACCTGGGTTGTGGAGGTCAGATAGGCAGTCGCTCCATGTAAAATACTGGTATTCAGTTGCATCTGGTTATAGCATGGAAACCGCCCCAAAATAGTTGGGAAAAGGCTAGGCAGATGATGAGTTCAATATCAGATAAAAAAATGATAAAAAAGTCTTTAAAAATTAATATTTACAACTTTGAGCCGTTTGGGGTCGGAACGCTCGGGTCATGGGGCCCAAGTGCGCTTTTCCTTTTTTAAGGAAATTTCTCGCCGACTGGTTGACACTTCGCCTGACCTGAGGCTATATCTTTGACCAAAGAATTAGCATTGCCATTTAACGTAGCAATGCTGCCAGGTTTTTGACACAACGATGTGGAGAAGTACTAAGACACCTAAGCGCCCTGTTCTTTATTTCGTTATTTAGTTTATTTTATATAAACTAGTCCCTTTTTTTGTAAATATTTAGTTTTAAAAACTCTAGAAGTAGCTTTAATTCAATTATTTACAACAAATAAACATGTCAATCTTTAAAGATAACAATAAATGTATTTATTAATTACGTGTCATAAACCTAGCTCCTGAAATAACTACTTCTCTTGTTGCTTAAGTGAAACTCGAAAAATTATAAAAGTAAAGTGTGTTCCAATTTATTTCTTTGGACAACTCTGTTTCTGTCAAGAAATTGGAAATACAAAGAGACGTAACCGAGCGACAGTGTGCGTTTATAATTAACACTGTTTTTATATGAAACACAAAAGGTACACACACTATTGTTGGGATATCTAATTATTATTGACCGTTTATTTATAATTAAATCGAATGCCATCATACTCCATAGATCCGCAAAGCTGCTTTGTGAAATCCATTTTATCTTAATCGGTTTTTAAATAATTTTACCGTAAACAGCTATGTTGTGTTGATCATATCAAAGTAGGTCAAACTTGGCCAGTCTTGTTTGCAAATAATGACGATAATATCTTAAATATCTTAATTAAAGGAAATTTTGCGACTTATTTAAATATCCGAAGTGTATTATTACTTTTAAGTGCGATCGTAATTGGACCGACCCATCATCGGCTTATTTCAATATTACATTTTGGTTAAGTAGGGCAAGAACTAATATTGTATCTAGCCCCTTTAAACTAAGCGTTTTTGTTGTAAGTTGGATGTGAATACATTTAACACATTCTACGTTTTAAGTTAACTTGACAACAACAAGTCAAATATTACCTTATTAAGAGATGTTTGTCGATACTTAAATCGTAATGTTCGTTTGTTAGTTCGCACGGATATTGAATTAAATTACCCGCAAGGTAAAAAGTACACGTTCACTTAAAAGTTAGTAATTGTAAAGTACCCTCGATTTTATTTTCCACTTGGATAGCACGTTTTAGTAAGTATGAACAGTTTTAAAACACAGAACATAACAACGACAAGTTACACGTTATGGTAAAAAATAAACAAAAATGTCAAGCATCAAGCTTCATGCACAACTGTTTATTTATTTCTAAATTAAACGTATCGTTACACTAAAGCCGATAATTTTCTGCCTTGTTTAATAAATCACGCGTTTTATCAGACATGTTTTTATGAATTGCACGTTACCTTCACTATGTGTGAACGATTTGACTTGCCTTTAAATATTTAGTTAGGAGTCCATCCGTCGTTTAGAGTTCAACACATAATGGGACACAAAACCATAAAACTTAATTAGAATTACTTAGTACACTATGTCATCCGCGCTTATCTAAATTTACGTTTTTATTTGTTTCCTTTGACGTAATTGAACAAGCTTCAAAACAATGATTTATCAGTAGATTGCTACTCATTAACTTTAACTGCACGTTGATAACTCAGCATTAAAAAATAATTATTCATTAGGGATCACAAAAAAATAAAGAAAAAATCAGGGTCGCAGCACATCGCAAAGCACAAACACAACAATAAGAATATTTAGCTAGGGATGTTAGTTTGGGACTCACCTCATTGAACCGGGTAGCTTGTTGTGTTGTGTTAGCGAGTGACTTACGCGGGCTGCGTGCGGCGCGGAGCGTACGAGCGCGAGAGGGCGCGGGCGTCGCGGACGACAGGCGAGCGAAGAGTCGCGGCGATCGGCGGAGCGGCCTCGTGTTGTGACTGCGCGACCAGCCAGGTAGCCAGGAACACCACCGCTAATTAGGAAGGCGCGAAATGACTCCTACTCGTCGGACACGAGTGGTTTAGGAGGTGGTGTTAGACGGCGGCAGGTAACGCTCACCTGAGTTGTCGACGGTGGTGTCCAGTCGGCCACTGCTACGTTCTCGTCCGCGGTGCGACTGAATCGCGCGCTCTGCCGCCATTCTCTTTTATACACTTCCCCTTCTCGGAGGACTCTGCAACATTTGTCTTTTCTGTGAAAGACCTACAGGTCCTGGGTACCGTTGACCCGTGACGACAACGGCATACCTACTTACAGAGCCTATCCTTGTAAAAACATTATTGTCTCAAAATTTGCAGGTCAAGTGCGCTCGATGTGCTACATAAATGTTTTTGGCAGATACAGTACCTGCCACACAGAACAATATTGTTCTTGAGTTTTTTTAAACAATAGCGGAAAATTTTCAGGTGCCTACTTACGTACTATTAGCTCTTTAATAGGTTATAGGTACCACTTTATGTTCGGCTAAATTTAATTCGTGGACGGCTCTCTAAAGATACAAACACCATTAGTAAATTAATTTAATTGAAATGATATCTGCTCAAGCGAAAGTTTTATTCTCTTGTAAATCTTCTGTGTAGTAAAACATTTTATTGTAATGTACTTAAAGCGTCACATAACTGCACGTTTTTACAAATTTATCCAAATATCGTAAGAGTAACATAACATCACGCCTGTTGAGAATGTGAATGTCAGTTAGGATGGTTATTTATGGTGTCTACCTGTATTCGATGTAGGAAGATATAATTATATGACAAAGATTAGTTTTATAACAACGAAGCTGTAAGCTGTCTCTTCAAGGTTGACCATAAGGTACCCATTTCATGGTTTCAGGAATCACTAAGGTACACGAATTCACTTTCGTTCCTCCATCCTATAATAAAGGTGGTAGATAGATATGTTGTTTTAGCTTACAGTTATGAATCATTGAGCTCTTAATTACTTATAATTTTATGTAAATCTTATATCGCGTCTCATTTTCTCAGCAAATGACTTCTTGTAGCACGTTCCGGAAAATCAGCATTTATTTAAGCTTTATTAATGTCTTCATTTCCATAGACAATTTAGCGAAACAAGGCCACTTTAGGGACCTTTACAACGCTACTACCATTTCTTCTTTCTAAGCAATTTGAACACGACACAATTTTGCTCCGTATTAATTTGATAGGTCAATTAAATAATGCTTTCTCATACATATATTGCTCTGTTATCATGTTGGGATAGACGCATAGTTTAAGTTAATTGTTTTTGTTTTTAATCAAACAAACAGTTAATTGTCGTACTATTTTTTTATTCGCGTGTAGTGGCTATGTATAGTGTCCGCACCGCATCGTAAAATTAAATTGATCCTGCAAACGGCAGCCAAATGAAATTGATTATATTTTAAGTTTCAAAGATTCCCTGTAAAATGGTAACAAGATATTATACATTATAATAACAGGTGATAACTTTTTTTGTTTGTTAAAATACAAAACTTTATCGTAATTGTACTAACTAAAAAGAGATACAAATTCCTATCAAAATATTAGCATACAGTTTTGAGCTATTCTGGTGAAATAATTCCTTTCGTGGACACTGTGTTTTACCAATTGAATGAAGCAATCACTAACTTACAAATAGTGGTATCGAGGTAACAATTATTCGTAAAAGTCACATGGCGTACTTCCTTCCTAACAAACGTAAATATAGGTACGACAGACATAGTGTAAGTCATTTTAATGGTGCCTACTTTAGGCAATATACGTCAAGGTAGGTTCGTTATTTCTCTGGATGAACAGGTACCTACCCTGAGGAATTCAATCATCTATCTCGTATGATAAAATCATCAACAATCGATTTTTGTTCAAAAAGTCTGAGGAAGGAGGTAATCGGTTATCGTGGTATGGACAAGTGATGCGGAGGAATGAGGAAAATTTTGAGTATGAATGTAGATGGCTATAGGAATATAGAAAGAACAAACAAACGATGGATGGACTGTCTGAAGGATGATATGCCTAGAATGGAGGTGACTGCGGCGATGACGAGTAATAGGCATGTGTGGAAGAAGAAGAAGACATGCGTCGACCCCAAATAGATTGGGATAAGGGCAAGAGAATGATGATGATGAAGTACCTAATATTTTAGTCTAACCAGCACGGACAAATAGCGTACGCGGCTCCGGACATGGACATGTCCAGATCGTAAGCAAAAGGTTCGGTTAGGTGAGGTTTTCGGCAACAGTATTCTGGATGGTGTAAATTAATTTGATGAGACAATTAATTGAAAAGTTGAGGCACGTAACTGTTTCGAACTTTTGAACCGATGAAAAAAAAGGGAAAGTATAACATTAACAATTTTCACATAACTTTTTTCTGAGTAGTCCAATTTTATCGATTCTTTTTATAGGAAAAAGTTGCCAGTTACCACGCAGTTGCTTTAAAACCATTTTTTTTTTTAAATTGTGGTTTTAAAGCTTAATTGAATTTTAAACTACAAAAAACTCAGACTATCGATGACAGTCACAACCCATATAGGGTTGTGACTGTCATCGATAGTCTGACATTGGATACGAAAGACTGTCGAGAGGAGCCTTTATTTGAAAAAAAAAAGAACCTAAAAATTTCCAACAATCAACGAAGATAAATCAAGGTACTTATACACATAATTAATTGCTTGTTTATTTGTTTGGTACCGACTTAAAACCACTACTATTATTTTGTTACTTACATGAATTTAGAGGATTTTTGCCGTTAAATTTTCTGTGTGTTTTTTATACATAATTATGTATATTTAATTTTGCTGGTTATTGATTCGAGTTGACAATTCCTATTATTGCATTTTTGTCAGTTGATAAAATCGCTGACAGCTGTGGATTTCTCCATTCACACCATAGTGCACGGTCGCAACAGTAACACGTAACCGTTTCGTAACCAGTTCATTGTCCAGTTCACGCCCTACAATCGTCCTGGTGGCTTAGGTATAAGTACTTTTACGCTGCATTGAGGGATAAAAATCAAATTAATAAAAATCTAGATGCTACATTACAAACAGTCGTTGAAATAAATTACATTGTCAGAAGGCCTCAGGCTTCTTAAAACGAATTATTGTATAGTTTTTAAATTTGTTCTTATTTAATCAACGCAATCTGAGACAAAGCTGTCCTTACTCGTAATTCCCTAGTTTTTGCTTATTGCTTTGCTGGTCGTTTTCAATTTTCTTACAACACCTTCTGTTTCTTTTTATAAAGATTCTCAGAATGAAACTGGATCATATAATAGAGAACAGGATTTCCTCCTATCTCTTATAGGGTTAGGCTTTAGGGTTCCGTAGCCAAATGGCAATAAAAGGAACCCATATATATTCGTCTTGACCGTCTTTCTGCCTGTCCGTCTGCATGTCACAGCCATTTTACTCCGAAACTTTTGACACCACACTTTTGTAAATTGAACAGTGTCTTCTATGAACCGCTACACAAAAGTGATGTGAAATTATGAGGAAAAAAATAGGGGTGGCCTTCCAAGTATGTAACTGTTGAAATAAAAAGTATCAGTATGGGGTGTCTATCGACAGCTCTTGAAAAATGATATCGAAATTCCTAATTTCCTTTTTTTCTTAAGTAAATGGTTGATGAGGTAATTGCCCCACTCATTTTTTTTAAAGTGAGATTAGGAAAATTAAAAAAAAAATGGGTTCGTAGACCGTAAAAAGAACTTTCAACGAAAATTAGTTTGGATATAAAACTTTTCGTGAAACTGCAGCAAAGCAAGCAAGTTAACTTTGTTTTTGCTTAGCCATTTGCTGTTGCGTGTAAATTGTCATATGAATGAGCATTAGTATTGTTATTTTGATGTTTGGTACTATGGAACCCTTTCAGCATGAGTCCAAGGGTCCTTTGTACACCTGACGGGTTTATTTTTAAATTGTTCACCTTTAATCAACAAAAGCTGAGACAAAGCTGTCCTTAATTTACTAGTTTCTTAATGCTGGTCGTTTTCAATTTTCTTAGAAGCACCTTCTAGCCCTTTTTTTTAATAATAAATCTCAGAATGAAGCTGTCTACATAATAGAAAACAGGATTTCCTCCGTTCGACCAAACGCGAGTGCGCTGAATAGATTCGCTTCCCTGACCCGAACCACCACCTCCGGCCGCCACTGCAAACACAATATTTATTTATTTGCCTTGAGGAATTATATGCGACTATTCGTTCATTGTTTTGTTCGTTACGTGATTAAAACTGATGGGTACTTACTTTATTTTTACACGACTACGGTGAAGACCAAATAGAGAGTAACGTTGTTGATGTATATAATTTGGGTAGATCAACGTCCTAAAGACTGGTGCAGAGTGCAGTTCCAAGCGGGCCGCATTGCAAAAATCATCCTACATCATTTTTGGTTAATTTGACTAACAAAAGTTAAAGACTTCCGAAACCTAGGTTATTTTTGTACTTTTTATAACTTTTTTGGGAGTCGTTTGCATTTAGACAAAAAAAAAACCTATGTTGAAATGAAATGCAATGCGTTGCGGCCCCACGTAGTCGTATCCTAATGGTAAGTGTATCATCTGGTCATGCTAATCCTGCCGAAAAACTGTTTGGGTGCATAAAATTTACAACATTTTTGATCCTGATTAAATGATTTATTTATTATTATTTATCTTCATCCCCACCCAGCCTGACCTCATTCAGAAGATTTTTCACGTTCCCGTGCGTCATCCAGGACTTATCTACGTGCAACTAGCTCGAAATAATAGTTATTATCAATTTACAATTATAAGAGAATTAAAACATACTCCATTGCTACATACAGGGTGTAAACAGACCCCTTACATAGCCGTAAACCAAGCATTTTGTACATCAAACTAAGTAACTTTACGCAAAAATTATTGCTGGGAATCGACTTTTTTGGGGTGAAAAATCACGTTTTACGGTAGGACTCGATGGAAAGCACTCAAAGCTTTGTGACGTTAAGTTTGTTTGGAGTATAGCACAAGAGAAGGCAAGGCAGGACTTTATCAAACACTTGACGACCGAACCCGTACTGGCTATATCCTATCACGAGTTAGAAACCGAAGTACATACCGATGCAAGTGCGCGAGGTTACGGTGCAGTCCTTTTACAAACACATCCTGACGACGACAACGTAAACGTCGACGACGTATCATATATATATATATATATATATATTACGAGTTAGAGACCCTCGCGGTCGTCAAGACCTTACAATACTTGCACCAGTATTCAATTGGAAAAACCTTTAAAATTGTGACAGATTGTAACGCTTTGAAAATGACAGAGCGTAAAATACATGCTGCTATGGCATGGTGAATGGACACCTGAGTACTGTGCTGCATTCTGCGAATATAAGTTTTAATATTCTCAAATGAAACGGTTTATGTGCTGATCTTTTCATCCACTTTTGTCGTGCCTACGACGTTTAGCCACTTTGTTGACATTCATTTAAGTTCACATAAACATTCATTGATTATATTATCGTTGCATTTATGCTTATCTGACTTGTGTTGGACTGATTTTTTATGTGAGTGGCACCGCTTATAGGGATGTGCTAGAGTGCTTGAGTGTAAGGTAAGATCTATGTTATTGTTTCTGGGACGTGAATTAAATCGGCTAAATAACGTGTTCTTTGTAAGCTTTAACCGATGCCTGTAGCTTTGTCTTTACCAGTTGTTATCAGTCGTGACCCAGGAAGAACCCGTGTCTGTGGGACATCGGGGCGTGAATGGCAAAGTACTGTTGTATAGCCCGAGGACAAGCTTTGTCATTTATACCATGTAAGCCCATTGCAACTGCGCAATTGCATAAGGTTTAGGTTGGTTGGTATTATGGCACGTGAGCTCATTGAAGGACGTTATGAGGTTTTGAGCTCATGTGGATATGGTTTATGTTATCATGGTGAATTTGGTATTACCTAAATATTATTAAGAAGCAATTCATGTCTCATTAGCATTTGATCGATTAAACTCTTTCATCCAGCACATGAAAGAAAAACAAAAAAAAAAGAAGAAATTATCTGCTATCATATCTAACATTTTGATGGTCATTCTTGGTTTATGATGTGCAGGTTCCGATGATGAGGAGAATGAAGCAGATCAACAGCCGAGTAAATCGTCGGCGACACCCAGGAAAGCCGAGTCGGACGTAGCTCCCGCTGACGACGCTCCGGTGGTTGCCGCGGCCTGCGAGGACGCCGGCACGTCTGGAGTGGCCTTGTTAGCTACACCCAACCAAAAAGGCCGGACCATATGACTGAGCCTATTTAAGTCAACGCGTATCGTGGCTAAGGGTTCATTCCCTTATTCGGCGGCGCGCTCTAACTATTCCCATTGATTTTGTTCACTCGATCAATTTTGTAATTTGTTAAAACATAAAAGTTATAGTTTTAAAACTATAACTTTTGTGTTTTAACTTTAAATGTTTGTGTTTTGATAGATTACATTTGTTGTCCTGATAGTTATTTCATTTCAATTTCCTAAAATTTAGTTAGATGATATTTATTTAATTTAGTTACGGAGATATTGGGGGCCAAACTTTTTAACAAGTTTTTTTAATTTAAATACCTCCACGACCTGCAACCCCCAGGAATGGTCTAGAAGAAATGATCGCAAAGACGGGGAGAACAAGTGTCTTTCGGCTATGTTAAGGGTGTATTTACACCCTTTATGTATACTGGGTGGAAAGGAAATCGACGCATAAACTGTTACCAATATTCAGTGCATCAATCTGGATTGTGTGAAGAATGATATGATAGAGAAAGGAGTAAATGATGCAGTGACGTCTGACAGGGAAGAATGGAAGAAGAAAACGTGATACGCGGACCCCAAATAGAATGGGACAAGGGCAGGAACATGATGATTCTGAATTTTACAAAATCATAGTAATTTTTCACCAGTAATTAAAAAAAAAACAGATGTTGCCTCCATAGTGCAATACCTACAAAGTTCAGAATGATGTACTGAATGAGTGGTAATCGTTTGTTAATGCGTCGGTGTACTCGGTGTCATATATTATTACTAGCTGACCCGGCAAACGTTGTTTTGCCAGATAAAAAAAAAAAAAAAAATTGATGTTGGCCGATTCTCAGACCTACTCAATATGCTCACAAAATTTCATGAGAATCGGTCAAGCCGTTTCGGGGGAGTACGGGAACGAACATTGTGACACGAGAATTTTATATATAAGATATGTCATACGAATTTTTCATGTATTTGTTTTTTTTTTTTCGTAAATAATTTTGAAATCTCGGGATGAACGGGATTGTGATAATGAGTGTGTTTGATGCAGTTAAACCGGTATAAAGATAATGAAAGCAATTCTCTAAGCGGATCCTAGCAGACGTCCATTGCCTTTTCGCAGCCAATCGGCCGGTCAAACAGACCGGTCTATGTGAATGCACTTTGAACAACATGCTGTTTTTAATAGATTTTCACCATGTATATTTAATACTAGCGGTTGCCCGCGGTTTGACTAACATCCTGGATAAACTGGTTGTAGTAAATATACAGGTTGACAGGTAATACGGTTCATTACTTGAAATGCGTGATACTAGAGCTACATTATGCAACCCGTAATATTTGACCCCGACAATTTATTGTACAAACTGGGTTGTTTTGGTAATATCGTTTTATTTTATTTTTTTGTTACATAAATTTTCGTCTCCCTTTCTAAACGGTAGAACCCATTTCATGGAATACGCCTAATTACCATTCACCGTGTTTAGAATAGGTCGTAGGTTTACTTTACATGTGTGAAATGTGTCCACATAAATAAGTTTCAAGCCTTACAAATATCTAAAGACCAATGGACAAGGATTCCAAACAAACCCTGTGTGTAATTGAACCTAACTTCAAATGATGTCTAGAAGTGTGGGCACTATGGTACGGTTAGCAACAAAAATAGATTAACACTGTGTCTTTTACATGTGATCTAATAGTTTGGTGAACGCCAGTGCTACTACTGAGCCCGAGGTCTACTCCCAGGTCGGTTATTTTCCATCAGGAACTTATCAGCAACAGTTCGGAGTCTGAATGTGTGCCCGGTTGAGGGTAATAGGCTCTTTTTCTCTTCTCCTTATCTCTCTTCTTCGATCCAATGCTGAGTGTAGGTGGTCTCTTCCAAGTCTCCCCATTTTTGGCGGCTTTATGTCATGTTTCTTCTGACCACTTTATTAAGACATATACATAGAACATATAGAACTTAAACATAACTAGTGAAATATTGGTGAACCTAGCTACTATCGGTACACACCTATGATCCTGGCATCTGTCATCTCAATCCTGTCTAAGCTTTCTAAGCGATCGGTACTGATGTTATTTTATGTTAAAACTAAATATTATCGAGCGAACAATGATCTCATATTTATGGATAATATGATGAGAACTTATGTAACATTAAACATTAACGCGAGATGCAGTCAGGGCCGGCGACCATTCGTTCGTAATGTAATCATTTAATTTGCAGTCACTTTACACGGTCTGCCATTGTCATCATCAACTCATTACTGTGTCAAGCATCTTATTAACCTGTCGCTGTCCATTTCCCGATGAAGTTATTGTTTCATTTCCACCGTTTGTAAGATTCTTGTATACTTCTACACAAATCACAATAATGGGTAAATCGAGTTTCTCGAATCGGCTGCTACAAAACGGGAATTGTTCAACTTCCATAGACGACACTCAGCCAGGTTTTTCCCTTGCTAAACAAAAGAAAATCTTACCAACGTTTTATTTTAAATATGATGCTTTTTAAATTCTTTGCAAGAATTTTGAAAATATACAAACATCAGCATCATGCTTATTTTTGCACTAATTAGCAGTAGCGAAGGGTCAATTCTTGTAAGAGGTAAGCTGGTCGAGTACATATCTTTAATGTGATTTGGTATATTATTTGTCTATAGAATACTGACTGTGCCATTTTTCAAAGGGAAGCCGGTAGGAATCAAGTTCTAAGGAACCTTCGCCACTGCTGATTAGCATAGCATTATGACAACGAACTTTGATATCAATTTAGATAGGCTTGGGTTATCATCATGGTTGCCTGCCTGTGTATGTATCCACTTACATAGTGGCATGCCTTTTAAGTTTTGTTGTTTGAACAATAAAAAACAACAAAATAGAACCTTATAGTACTTTTTATTGTTTTTCACCTTGTAGTTTAATACACTTTTCCATTCGCTCGAACCAGTTATTATAACATTTATTCCACTCCAAAGTAGGGGTGTTCAATATGGCTGATTTGAAAGCGTCGACTGCTTCTTCACCGGACTGGAACCTTTGACCACAGTTTTCTTAATTTTAGGAAATGTAAAGAAATCGTAAGGGCTTAGGCCAGGACTGTATGGCGGATGGTCAACAATTTCTAAATTTTCCTGCTTCAAATACTCAATCGTCTGACGAGCGCTGTGTGAGCTTGCGTTGTCATGGTGTAGGATGATGCGTCGCTTTGGGTTAAATTTCCGAAGTTCGGCGATGACTTGTGGTAAACAGAGTGTGGTATACTCTGCATTAACCGTTCTACAATCTTCAAGTACAGTCGTCGCTACATGACCGGTTTACGTTACGAACGTAGCCACCATTTTCTTTGAAGCGCTTCGAGAGCGAACAACTTTAGTCGGCTTGGGCTCGATTTGTTCGTGAGCTCACGTTTTCTTGGAAAACCCAGATTATGGATTGTTATTTTGAATCATGATCGTAGGCATAGATCCAAGATTCGTCACCACTGATGATGTCGTAGACGTGATTTAACTCTCCTCGGTTGAACCTTTGAAGAGTTTTCTAACACCAACTGACGCGGGTCGTCTTATGATCGACAGAAAACAAATGCGGGATCCAACGGTAAACGAGCTTTCCCACACTAAGCGCCTCATGCAAAATCTTCTGAATGGTTGTCCATGAGATGCCTAATAACGCCTCTATCTCTTGATATGTCACATGACGATCTTCGAGGATTAGTTGTCTCACAGCAACGATGTTATCTTCAGTGAAGGTGGATTTTGGACGTCCTTCACGAGATTTGTAACTAAGACTGTTATGTCCAAGCTGGAATGCTAAATACCAGCGTTCGACAGTCCGCAGACATAGAGCTTCATCATGAAACACAGATGTTAGCTCTTCGAAACACTGATGCCGTGTTAGGCCTCTTCGGAAGTTATAGAAAATCATTGCACGGACATTTTCCTTAGTGAGATTCATTTTCGTACGTGACCTGACAGATTCAAAACAACGCTGTGACTAAACAATTGATTAATCCTAATTCCTTCAATTGTTTTGATATTCCAAATTCCAAATTTGAATATTGAACAGTTCTAAATTCAAAAAGGCAGCAAATATGTAAACGACAGAACTTAAAGGCATGCCTGGTATTATACTTAAGTGTATTTTTCATTACTTTTCTTATAAGCCTAGTAAACAAATACGCTGTATTAAGAAAATTTTGGTAAATAATAGGTAGGTCAGAGACGAAAGAGAGTAGAAAGATCAAGACGAAAATCATTTATGCACAGAATGTTATCACAAATGCTCGAGTTTTTAGAACCATGTTTTTTTGTTTATTATGTATACCTTTTTGTAAAGGAAAATGTACTGTAGTTGTAAATGCTCATCCTAGACATTGGGTGCCGGCTAACCGAACAATATTGACAGAGAATGGATTTTGCAGTCAGGTCAGTTTCAATTAAAAGTTAACAGTGAAAAATACACAATATTCTGTTCCAATTTGTAAGCAAAAAAAAAAAGCACAGCATCCCTCACCACAACTTGTTTCCTAGAATCCAATTTATTGCAGATGACGTCAACTTGAGAAATCCCATAATATTGTATACTCTATTATTACTTCATTAATTGTATGATGTATCTGTTTATTCTGTACAAGGTAGTTATAAATATGTTTTTACCTAAAGCATAATGGATTGAACGTATAACTACAAATTAGTATTAGTAGTTACATGTTCAATCATTTAAATTCCTGTAAATTAAATTTTTGTAATAAAGTCATAATCGATTCTGCTTTCATCAGTGTTTTGTAATTCTTTTTTTAGTGTTCTGTAGTCAACAAGGAACCCTTATAGTTTCGCCATGTCCGTCTGTCTGTCTGTCCGCAGCTTAGCTCAAAGATTCTTAAGCATTAGAAATCTGTAATTTTGAATATGTAATTTAAATATACAGATTAATTACGCCGAAAAAGTGGTAAAATAAAATCTCGAAATTTTTTTAGGGTATCTCCTGTGCCGTATTCCTCTACCTCTAGTTGTGATGAGGGATGCTGCGCTTTTTTTTTGCTTACTAATTGGAATTGGATCTCTCCAGAGCCTTCGACCTCATGTCGTATGTTGTGCTCTGGAGAAAGCTGAGGGACAGGAATGTACCGGCTGGAGTTGTCAGAATTCTGCCGCATTGGTCAACCACACTCTCTGATCCATATAGGTTGGAGTGCGGTGTGAGACAGGGCGGACTGACCTCTAATACACTCTTCAACCTATATGTGAATGATCTTCTGGCTGGGCTCGGTAGCATGCATGTCGGATGCCGCGTGGGTGGTGTTACCATTAATAATATCAGCCACGCGGACGCCATGGTGTTGCTGGATCCGACTAAGGGATCGATCAGAGAGATGTTGAGAGTATGCGAGAACTATGCAGCTACACATGGACTCGTTTATAATATAAATAAGAGCGAATACATGGTTTTTAAGGCCGCTGGTAAAGCCCCCGACTATGTACCAAGTTTTACTCTAAATGGCATGAGTATAACTCGAGTAAATAATTTTAAGTACCGACCTTAAGGACAATGTGGACATAGAGAGGGATCGCAGGGCACTGGCGGTCAGAGGGAATATGTTAGCGCGCAGATTCTACCGTTGTACTAATCAGGTTAAAATAACCTTCTTCGAAGGTTATTGTCAGGGTATGTACACGGGGAGTCTGTGGGTCAGCTTTACCAAAAGATCGCTGGAGGTCTTGCGCATCCAATATACCCCGTTTTTGTAGCGCATATGAGATGTTTGCGCTGAATCGAACTGACGACTTCTGATGCGGTCATTCGAAAAAAAATCTTGTTCTTAGGTAATAACAAGACTGCGGGACAGGGACAACAGTATTCTGAGGATAGTGGCGGAGAACATCTACTCTCCTATTCTGAGACGTTTTGTGGGGGTGATGAATAAGTGAAGTACTTTCCATCCGCTTGTGCGTCGTCCTCATGAAGCGAACTCAAATAATTAGTTTTAAATAATACTTTGAGATTTGATCACGCAAGGAAACTCCGAGCATAGCCCTCTCCATTGCCCTTTGGGTGACTTTAAGCCTTCTGATGAGGCCCATTGTGAGCGACCACGTTTCGGTCCCGTAAGTAATCACTGGCAACACACACTGGTCATGGACTTTCGTCTTGAGACACTGCGGTAAGTTGGACGAGAAGATACCACGCAACTTCCCGAACGCTGCCGAGTCGGATTCGACGGTTGACCTCTTTCTCGAAGTTAGACCTACCTAACTGGACCGTTTGTAACAGGTAGACATAATCGTCTACAACTTCGAGTGTAGAGTCTCAATCTTGATAGGAGTGGGTGTTACATGGGCATTCAACATGACTTTGGTTTTATCCATGATCATTTTAAGACCCACTCTTTCGGAAGCTTTACTGAGGTCATCGAGCATTGTACTGAGATCCTCCATGGTCTCAGCCATGACCACTATATCGTCAGCAAACCGAAGCTGAGAGATGTACTCGCCATTGACGTTGATGCCTAGCCCTCTCCAGAAATGAGGACATCAGCAAAAAAACCAAGGTTACTGACGTAGCCCGAAAAATAGCTAAACTTAAGTGGCAGTGGGCAGGGCACATTGCTAGCAAGAACGGATAGCCGATGGGGCCGAAAAGTTCTGGAGTGGAGACCGCGATTCGGAAGACGCTGCGTTGGAAGGCCTCCCACTAGGTGGACCGATGACCTGGTAAAGGTTGCAGGGGTCCGCTGGATGTGAGTCGCGCGGGACCGGTCAATGTGGCGACACTTGGGGGAGGCCTATGTCCAGCAGTGGACGTTTTTCGGCTGAAATGATGATGATGATGATGAATACTTTGAGATAATATTTACTAACATTAATTATTATTCTTTTATTTATTTCTATTCAAATTAATTATATTTTTAAATATTCCTTACAAAAAACAATATAAAAAAAACATTTAAAAATATAAAAAATTCTAGCCCACCGGTATCGTGAACAGGGTCCAAGCTACGGCGGTCAGGGCTCCAGAGAGAGGAACCTCCTAACAATACAAGCCGTGTCCAGGAGTACCGCTTTCTGAATCAAACCCTTTCATCTAGCTGCCTAACGAGAGCTTAATCAGATATTGGTCGAGGCTCTTAGCAATTAAGCCATGGGCTGATACAACTATCGGCACAATGATCGCTGAGTCCACATCCCACATGTCGACAACCTCGTGAGCCAAGTCAAGATACTTGATTTGCTTATCTTTCTCAGCGTTCACGAGGTTCTCATCATGCGGGACCGTTATGTCAACAATCATTGCGCGCCGATCTGATCGGTCCGCCACCACTATATCAGGCTTATTGGCTACAATAGTTCTGTCATTATGTACCTATACTATAGGTAAAGTCTCGCGTACCCCATAGCGTAGGATTTCCTTGGATAGGTTTTTCGATTAAGGGATTCATTTGTGAAATATTAAGTTTTAAAGTACAAATTTTTGTTAGACTACCAGCTAAACAGTTGTGTTTGGGTGTGTGAAAAAATTCACGGTGGTAATATATATATATTACCACCGTGAATTTCACAGTACAGTTTTCAAACAGTTCAGTTTTCAGTTTTCGGTGTGAAAACTGTACTGTGAAATTCACGGTGGTAAACTGTCACAGCTAAGCAGGCTTTACAAGTTTACGAGTAATAGTCGACCAACTTATAAAATGTACTTGGATAACATATTTTCCTAAACGTAATGTATGGGAGCACAGGGTTTCCAACCGCAAATGTAGTTTGTTTTTTTTTATTATTTCAATAAAAATCATGGTTCGGAAGCAAATCGGACCGTAGTAGGAAGAGGATTAAATTAACGTTGTAAGACTACGGAACCCTATATTGTGCGTGGCCCGACACGCACTTGGCCGGTTTTTTTTATATCTGAATTTTGGACGAAGTATCGTAGTAGTAGTTTAGTTTCTCGCACTTGCAAATGACGATTCAGAGCGACATAAATGGATAGGATCATGGAAAAATGCGATTCTGTGCTGATAGATGTGACGTATCCCGAACGCGGGTCAGCAATAAATAGTTTGGCGATAGATGTTGTTCTGCATGCTATACAGGTGTCACTCATATGCGATGGGAAGCACGTTTTTATGGCTACATCCCGTTTCGTAACTTTCCCGTTTCGCCCACTAAACAAAAGGCGTGCAAAATAAGTGAAAAAGGTGTGTTTACCTTTATGCATTCAATCTCGTATGACTTACAATAAATTTAACCTGTTTTTTGTACAGACAGTCAGCTCCCAAAGTAACAAGGAAACTTCCTGTTGATGTTACTATTTTTGTCTCTCTCTGGCACACAGGTTTGTTACGAGAGAACTCAATTTAGAATTTGAACAGTTCTAGGAGATCAGAATCACAATAAATGAAAACATCGATTTGCTGAAATCGTATTTTTGGTGAATACCCAACAAGTACCTCCTAGGCTTGCATAAATTCAAGTTGGTGTTTGTTCCAACTTGTCTACAGTCACACTATAAAGTTTTTATTTAGAATTTGAACAGAAAGTTCTAGGAGAACAGAATCACAATAAATAAAAATGTCGATTTGCTGAAATCGTATTTTTGGTGAATACCCAACAAGTAAAGTAAAGTAGTAAAGTAAAATTTATTTGCTTAGATTGCAGGTACATAAGATAGGATGTAACAAAAAAATGGGTGAGCCTTGTACAATCTACCATAAATTAGGCATGCAAACATTGAAATTGTTAACTAAATTGAAAATAAGATTAAATAATGCTTTACAGTTAAAAATAATAGTCAGTAAAGTACATTCAAGATATAAAAAATAAAAAAAAATAAAACTACTTAATACAATTGGAATAAAAAATCGTACCTACTAAAAAGTAAAGTACCTACTAGGCTTGCATAAATTCAAGTTGGTGTTTATTGCAACTTGTCTACAGTCACACTATAAAGAATACCAGGCGAAGTATATTATTATACCATGATTTAAACATTCATTTGGTTTTTTTTACCCCACACCAAAATACCTTCCCACATTCTACAACTGCACGAGACGTAATTTAAATCTTGTTTAAAATGCACACGAATTGCATTGATGACAAAAATGCTTGGCTCAATGCTGGTCCTGTAGCACAACCATAGGGGCAAAATATTTTTATTTATACAATGTGAACTACAATGAGAAGTTGTTGTGAAAGCTGCAGTAGATTGTACAACGATCTTTGCATTATTTAGATTCAATATTCGTCTCGAATTTGCCCTGGCGATGGCGGTTGAGAGAATGTAATGCTCACTCAAATGTCTCGCTGATGGTGGCGGGTGTGTCGGATCATTTAGTTCCCTTCAAAATGGTTAAGCTGAATGGTGATCCATGAGTCATATTCGTGAACGGGAGCCGTCAGTACGGACTGGTCATCCCGTAGCTTTGATTTTTAAAAGAGTGTCCATGGAGTTTCTTGCCCATTCCTCTCCATAGAGATCTGCGCGACGAATGGGCACAAATACTTTGCACAGTACTTTCACAAATTATTATGCCTTGTGATTGGGACTGTAGCTTCATCTTTTTGTTTTTTAGACAGTTAAAAGTGCCTGTTATGGTCTAATTATATAAATGCTTTTGAGTTTGCCTTTAACCGAGTTCTAAAAAGTTAATGGATCTAAATACAAAAATAAATGAAGACGTTTCGTATTTTTCGTAAAACTACTTTTAAAAGGACTGATATAAGCTTTTCTATCGTCGTTACCCCATACAAGTTTAAGTTTTATATCATATATTATGCTTTTATCTAGGCCCTATTTATTCTACTTTATCACCTATAGTTTCTACGCACCTCGAGCTCGACCGACCACTAACGATTATTGGGGTCAGTGGAGGATTAACGAACACGGATCCTGTTTATGCATTTCAAATTCGCCACCAATAAGACAAAAACAAATCACTTTCCTTTTTATCCGACTTTAATTTTGTTGGAAGTACAAAATATTCGTATAAGTTACTCTATGAGGACTTCTAAACACGTGTGCCAAACATACAGTGGTCTACAAAAGTTAGCTGAAATTATTCATTTCAGATGAAGCGTCGAATTCATTCGAACATCAAATTCAAAAGTTTGAACTGTGCATTATAACGTTTTAATGAACTAACCCTCCTTTTATTTAACTAGCAAATAATGAGGGATTACCCGTCCTTTTTTTTTTATTATTAAAAAACCAGTGTTGCCATAGACATGAATTTAAGCCACCAAAAAATAGTTGAAGGTTTTGATGTTCTATGGATTAACAATATTTACAGGAATGTAATAGATTTGAATGTCACTTTTTGTCTAATATCATCGTTTTTCATTTTCGGGGCTTTTGACTTCATTCTGAAAAAATGTTAGCGTCAAGGCAAACCTAAACCATTGAAAAAAGAACGTAGATTAGATAGAAAAAATGCCTAGTTCTCTAGCAAAACAGTTTCAAATCGACCGTTGGTTGGGAGTTCAGCAATGAATAAATGTGGATTTAGAACTCTTTCACTCACTCTTTTTATAATTTTACGCAAATAGACCTCGGTCTTGGCGTCCTTAAGTTCCAAAATTCCTTGATTTTTGACTAAAAATGTTCCAGACATACATGTCTGTATACTTATACGAAAATACAATAATATGTCACAACTTGAGAACAGTGCAAGTTTTCAAAATCAATTCAGTAGTTTTCAAGATATGGTCTTCTTACGTATTTAGACTTCTCCGTCTGTGATGATGTTGTTATAATATTAATTTGCAACTACCAGTGGCGAGTATTCCATTCCGATTACTACCGGGTTCCCTTTGAAAAATGGCAGTCAGTATTCTATAGCCAATAATATTCCATACAGTAAAGATATGTACTCCGGCTTACCTCTTACAAAAATTGGCCGTTCGCTACTGTCAACTACATATAATATGCAGAATCAATAGGTACATATAAATAACTTGTGAGGGATACTACATCAGCTACAAAATTTATTTGCACTTATGAGAGTTTTTAATTTGTTCCTTTATTTTCTTTTAATTTGTGTTGATCATAAAAGAATACGTATATTGATTTCTAATTCACTTGTTAGAACAGTTACTTCTTTTTTGCTTCGGTCCGTGCTTAAGTAAGCAGATGTAGGCATACAGCCAAGGTTGAGTGCCCTACGGTCGCATCAGTCGTATCGCGTGATGGCGTCTATCGCACGTGAATATATTATGTACGCATAAACAAATAACAAAAATATACAGGTTATCGAACGGTTCCTTGCCATCGACGAACATAAACTGGTTGTGAGACAACACTCTGTTCTTCCGGTTCAGGGTATCTTTATACAACATCTAATTGAATATTACCAAGACCGTTAATGCTATTTCTGACACAAAGAGAGGTTTATTTGATTATTACTAATAGATAAGTACGGTTAAATTATCCGGTTTTTTAAATAATTTAGTTTCTAGCACTTTATTTTGGAGTTCCGCAAGCAGATCCTAACAGGTAGGTACCGTTAAAATACATAATTATCTGTCTGTGAACAAAACACGTCGATTCAATGAAAAATAAGAAACTATGATTTATAGCTTATGGGGATGTGTCAGATTGTCTACCTATAAACACAGTTCTAGTCTGGTTTTAGAAAGTGTTTTATGTATTTTAAAAACCGACCTTGTTCTGTTCCTCGTGTTTGTGTATTTTTACTTCAGATTCGATTTTATTTATTTCAACTTCGTCTAGTAGTTAAGAATCGAAAGTTATTAGCATGTTAATTCAATTTCGATATATTTCTTTTATTTTTTCTTTCTCAAACTCATTCAGATAGAGACACGATGCGATGACCCTCTTTAAAGCGAAAAGTGTTTTTTTTTTGTTCCTTACTTCGAGAAGTCTGCTAGCTGTTGTACAAAAGTTACGCTAAATTATGTATTCATGTACTGTTGTGACGACGTTTATATTTCATACGGCGCAGTAAAAGTATAAACGCTTGGAAGTGCAAATTCACCAGTCTTACTCCAAGATTTTTCATCAGCAAATTCTTGTACGTAAGAATTAAAATTGTATGAAAGATTATCCTGAATGTTGACCGAGAACCAAGGCACACTTTGTTGATCGTTGACCCTAAGCAAATCGCGGAAGTTTCCACTGGGACACTATTACTGCTGGCCATTCCGTTGCCATCTGTCTTATGAAGACTGAAGTTATTACATAACATTCGATACTTACCACATAGTATTGAATAAACTAGGTCTCGTCAGAATCTGCTCAACAAATATGAGTCCCCCGAGTGATAAAAGTTTTCTTGTCATAAATAAGTACCTATTAGCTTAATACCGTTGTTAAATTGTTGAATAGCATACCGATGCGCAGACTACAACGACTTCTAGTGTAGAACGTGGAGGCTCCAACAAGGACGATTGCCCCACTTATGAAATACCATGTGCATTGGGTCCAAAACTCAAGCTAAAACCAAGCATACACATTCACAAAGTTGCATAGAAATCGTTGGGTGGTTTCGGAGATTAGAGTGTACGAACATAGTGACACGTGATTTTACATGTAAATTAAGAATATAGAAACGAATTATCTCTAGAATTCAGGATATTAAATAACGAATGACTAATAACTTTTCATAAAACGTCCATAAAATAATGAGGTACATCTTTGAAGCCGGAACTTACCGAGACTGTGATTATAAAATGGTAATAACTGCATACCTATATCTACACTAATATAATTCAATAAAGTGTTGTTAAAACTTTATTACTTTACTTTAATAATGTATATTGTTTTATTGAACACCAATAGATTGACTGTCGTCTGATGAATTATTTTGGATGACTGTTAGTATGTACATTGTACATTTACTATTTTTCTCGAAGAAACCATTCAATCTTTCTAATTTTCATATGTCATGCCTCTGAGATGGTACCGCGTCAACGATGACTCTGAATTTCGAGAGCGAACAATAAAATTAAAGTAAGCAATAGAAACAGCTAGTTGAAAGAAATATAGTCCCTTCAGATTATCCCAGTTCAACATTATCGAAGTAATCGATTCACGTTAATTACTAATTAGCTAATCATACATACCTTACAATCATAAAAGCACTAAGCTGAGACTGCTAATGCAATGCTAGATAACGCATTTGAAGGCCTTACGTAGATGTTGGTCATCTACTTAAAGCCTTCAACATAACATAACATCACGCCTGTAATCCCCGAAGAGTAAGGTAGAGGTACATTTTGCCATTGATGTTGTTAGCCCTTGTTATGGAGGGCAAGTCTCTTGCCATCTACAGGGCACACAATTAAGCACTGTGGTTGCTACTGAGAATTTCCTAAAGCCTTCAAAGTGGTGGTAGCTCATCGGGAATACAGAGTACAAGATGTAAACAGACCCTTCACGAAGTCGTCAACCAAGATCAAACTAAGTAACCCTACGCAAAAATAATTGCTGGGAAATGACTTTTTTTTTGGGTTGCAAAACCCGTTTTACGGTAAAACTCAAAAAATTGTGCTGGTGGATGCATTGAATAGTACGGTCGTGGAGGTATTTAAAGTAAAGTTACAACATTAAAAACTTGTATTTAAAAAAAAAAAACTTGTGATAAAGTTGTAACTTTGACCCCCAATATCTCCGTAACTAGAAGGTTGCCAGGTATGGTCTAGAACAAAAATATTTTCAAATGACAGAGAGAACAAATGCCTTTCGGCTTCGTTGAGGGTCTAGTTACACGCTTTATATTAACTACAGAATCAAAACGGTGGGTTACTGATATATTTTGGAATCCTTTCTGTGGGTCTGTATATTGGATATGGCTTCAGACTCGTATAAAGGGGGTTACATCAAGGTAGCTCATGAAAAAGAATTTTTGGATGGACTTTGCTGGCTGGCCTTTGTCAAGCCACATGCATGGCCCTCCACTGCAACGTGTCACAATCTTTCAGTTGCACGAATAATTTTCATTTTTATTGTTGTTTTTAGAACAGGTTTTTATCCAGAGTAGCATGTCAGCTCCATCATAACTTAAACTATTCTTAACTAAACTGCACATACAATATAAATTTTATTACTTTCTAAACAATTCGGTAAAAAAAGTAATGAAACAATTAGACCCTACAGGAACCACTGTGGGTGCAACAATAGGTTCACCCCTATGGCATGAGACTTATAACATCTATGGCGATATGAAGAACTGCACTTCTGCTCACTCCTTCGGGAATTACAGGCGTGATGTTATCGACTAAAATGTTGTTGCTTTGCAGCTATACTGAATGTTTACACGAATATAATTTTCCTTTAAAACTCGTTTATGATTTTGTGTCGTTTCCTTCGATCAATTCAATTTGCCACAATTCAGTTAGCGTCAATCTGTTACAAAAATCAATTACAGCACGAATGTCGTCATTCGATTATGTTGCTTTTGAATACTTATTGAAGAATAGAAACAAAACACTGGCAATTATAGTTTTATACTAGATTTTAATTTATCGGTTATCGTGGTATGGACATATGATGCGGAGGAATGAGAAAAATGTAGTGAGAAAATGGAGTACGAATGTAGATCGATATAAGAGTAGAAGAAGACTAAAGAAACGAAGAATGCACTGTGTGAAGGATGATATGGTTAGCAAGGAGTTGACGTGAAGACATGCTGAACCCAAATAAATTGGGATCTGGGCAAGAGAATAATGATGATGTATTTTGCAATGGGTAGAAGAGACTTTTTAATGCCAATTGCCATCTCCTTACGTCCCGACGGATTGTTTTGTACTGTCACTGGTCACATACAGTCGAACTCCTCCAGATATCTCCACATTCAGATATCCTGTGCAGGGTAGAACGTACCTCAGTGATGTTTACTGTTTGAAATACAAGCCATCCCAATTCTTACACTAAAACCAGTAGAATAGATTAGAATAATCTTTATTTGCGTGAAATATGGTACACTAGCTTATGCCTGCGGCTACACCCGCGTGAAGGTCGGTAACTGTCCCACAGGATCATACTACCTATGTGTTAAATTTCATCCAAATCAGTTCAGTAGTTTTCGCGTGAAAGAGTAAACAAACACACATCCATATATCCATCCATCCATCCTCACAAACTTTCGCATTTATAATATTTAGTAAATTTGAGGTGTTACAGGTAAATAGCTACGTTCTACAATTCCGATTACTAAAATTCAGCATGCAAATATAGTTATAAAACTAAGCTAACAATTACAATTAGGTAATCAAAAACAATAAACACAACTTACCCAACAAAATGATGCAGAATGTTTGCAATCCGAGTAGCAAAAACAAATAAAGTCAACATAATACTTAATTATTGTCCCTAACAACGTTGAATGAATGGGTGGAAGTTTACTTAAAACTACTTTGTTTTTGACCGTTAAGGAAGTCGTATTAGGAAGGTAACTTTTACTGTACATGTTTTTTTTTTCATTTTACTTTTTAAAAAAAAAGCAAACCACTTCTACGAAGCGTCTACGCAGCCTCTACGAGGCATCTTCGTAGCGGCTACGCTGCAGAAACATCCAGAGCAAAAATGAAACTCTGAGTCCGCTTTTGAATTATGTGCCGACACAGTCAGGCATTGTCATTAACAAAATAATATAAAAAAGCCTTTTTTTGATAATAGAGTACTTTTAAACTTATGGAAATGTAATTATAAATTTAGTTTATAAAGAAATAAAGATAACTTAATTCTATTAGGCTTATGCATTAACACTACGTAGTCGTACTTAAACTAGAAAATCTTTTGTCCTCTATAAATGCTATCATGGATTACTAAATTACCGCCATGTTTTATCGCGTTATAACGTACATTTCAATGTCAATTAATTATTCATTCGAATCCGTCAACGAATCAATCAATTGAGGAAACTTTATTATATTTTATTGGATTAAACGGTTTGGTATATGCAAATGTCCTGCATTATTAGATTAATGAATTTCATAAAATAGGGCTGATAATAATTTTTCACGATGACTTGAAAATGTAAACGCATTGCTCTGAGAGCACATGAGCAAAGGGGAGGCCTCATTTGATCACATTAACTTAAACTTCAATTTGTGTTGGATCTGGACTAGTGCTGTCTAGTGACAAGGCGGTTGAGTAGGTCCAATTAATCGATTCTCACACGACGCCGCGCAACAACGCGCGACGTGCCAGGCGGTGAAGCGGATCTCAAGTCGCATTAGCTGGTAGTTGTATGTAATCCGTTGATGTCTAATATACGAACACCGTACGGACGAGCGGCATGCCCGCCACAACACCGCATTAAAGCGAGGATCACTCATGTAGGTCTGCATCAAATCGGACTGCACGACTGATTGAAACGCATCCGCGCGGATAGGTGCGCTCAGATTCGCTTCGCCGCCTGTGCCCTTCGCGGTGGTGAACGGTGTCCTGAAAACCGCCTCAGTGATAAGAACTCGGAGTATTTTGAACTACGTCGCCTTATTGGCCTGCCTATTAGTCAATAATTAGTCATTTTTCAAAATCATAAGTTGACTAGGGTTGGTATTGGTTGATTAGTTGAGGGCGATCCATGCAAGAAATGTACAAGATGATAATAACAATGAAAACAAAACTGAAAGGACACGAATACCGAAATCTGAAACATACTAAAATATCAATAACTTTACAATAAAAAGTAACAAGCAATTCGTAGCGGTGTTAACCCGTAGGTTTGAATGATCACATAAACAAAACAAGTACATGGATCACAACATGACGTTTATTACATAATCACTTCCAGTTTTAACAATATACTCGTATTAGTGCCTAGCGTCCTACTGATGTAGCAAATAATAGACATCCAAAGGCGCTCCCATCGCCGCCGGAAGCATTCGCCTGTAATGTAACATTAGATTCGATTCAGTGAGTGAGGAGACCCGAGCATTACAGTGCGCAACCCTTACGATACAATTTCTTACAATCATTTGTTTCTGAACAAAATCTAATCTAGGATTGTTACATTCCTGGCGAATCTTCCGGTGAGCTCCTTTAAACAATGCTTGTAACTTGTTGGACTTATTACATTGTTAGTCGTTTGCTTCACTACCGCTTGCAATCTATTAAACTAATGATGGATGACACCAGACCTGGCCCTCAGGTCCGTTGCCTTCCGTCGTAGGCAAGAAACTGCCAATCAGCCTTGAGTAAGCGTGGTGAGCAATGTGCATGCCATCTCTGTATAGAAAGACACATTTGCCCTGCAAGGGACTGTAATGGGCTCGCATCTAATTAATTAAATTATTAGACATAAAGCGGCAAATTTTCTTTGATTCGAACTCATACTCAAAGCATTTATTTCGCAAACTCAAAGCATTTATTTCAATTACACCATTACAGACGCTTTTGAATGACAGAATAACAAAGAAAGCGAAGCTAAAGTCACAGTCAGAAGGCATAATAACTTGTGAAAGTACTATAGTTGCCAAGAACTGCAGATAAAAGGCTGTATATAACTTCTCCTCTGTCTAAGATTAAGTTAAAGACAAGAAGAAAATTAAAATTACAATTCTCCTTTACCTCTCTACCTTAGTACTATTTTTCCATTTCCCAGGCTGCTGTCGTTTTCAGTTATACCGCATTAGACGGAACTGGACTGAGAAACAGTATTCTAATTATTATTATTTTTCCTCTGAATATTTAAAAAAGATCCGCCAAAAGTAGCACTAGTGAGTGGTACTCCTTTCATTATCTTAATAGGTTAGTTAGGACCATTTATCTTAATAGGTAGTATCAATTAATGTACCTCACTAAAACATATTTAATTAATAAAGAAATTAAAGTCCACTGAGCACTAAATGCCTTGGGATATCTTAAGAGTTAAAAATGTTAATAATGACAGGCCTAGGAAACTCATTCAATAAATTTTCCGAAGTAAATAATAAAGATAAGTAAAGGAACCGTAGTACATAGTATCCATCCTTGTTGCTCACAGCATAGTAAACTATCGGAAAGGTCATTGGTCAGCGCAGCCTGTGAATACCAATGAACGCATCGTTCACGTTTCCGCAAAACTCTTCCAGCAAGCTATACCTATGCACACACACTACGCCATCACTGGATTTCTTAATTTTCCTCATTCGCAAGCCAAGAATTAAAATGGACTAGCAGTAGCGCTGGCAAGGAGTGATATTAACAGGAGCGGCTACAACTGTACCAGAGGTACGGTGCCCTCAAGCTTCAGTGGCTGTTACATGTGTAAGCACTAATTTGTGAGATATTATCCAGAATCTCAAGTCAAGGGCTACAGGAACGTTCCTATGCTAAAGCTTTTGTGTTCATTGAGTAAAATTATAAATAAAATCCAACCTAGCCGAGCCAAAACGCTTCACGTAGATAGGTACCCATCTTGATACAATTGCCAAATTACGACATTACATTATTGACATTTTATTGCTAGAGAAATTGAGTTTAACATATAACCGATATCACAATCCCTTATTCGGTC
This sequence comes from Noctua janthina, assembly GCA_963576755.1. Taxonomy (NCBI): domain Eukaryota; kingdom Metazoa; phylum Arthropoda; class Insecta; order Lepidoptera; family Noctuidae; genus Noctua; species Noctua janthina. Next base: position 10,565,561 of record OY755050.1, on the reverse strand, counting down.
TATAATGGTGATGAGACATCATCATGTTGGCATAAATACTTTAGAATACGGCCCTAGATCCCAGATGGCTTTATGAATATATAAGCTAAAATCCGTTACACACAGCTCAGAATGTGGATAATGTAGTCTACAGTTATTGTGGTAAGTAAAATATAAGTAAGCGCTTAAGGTAGGTAGGTAGTAATATTTTGCAAATGCAAATACTCTCTTACTTACGATGAGATCTTGAAAACCAACCAACCAGCCAACGTAAATTTTTTTGGATAATTTGACATACGTTCTCTTTCTTATAGTATTGCAAATTGTAATTAAACGAACCTTAATCGTGACCTTTTTTAAAATAATACAGGTTGTGTACCTAATCAACGAAACGTAGCAAACCAACGTTAGCTTATGTCGTACTCATAAAGCAGAAGACTTCGTGCCATATTGCGTGGCTACTGTTTGGCCGTTGATCAAACTCTGCTATACCGGAGGCATCACAGCTACGTAGCTATCCCAGAGAAACAAAGCTCAAACAAAATGTGTCTGTTATTTACACAGCAGAAATGAGTTCAAATCGGAACAAAGCGACGTTTCTTGGCGGAAGCAATAAGCACCTTCCGCCAGGCAGTGAAGCGATGAGTAGTTAGAGACTACCTACCTAGGTAAACAGATACACTACTCGACGAAGGGTACTCGTCTACAAAATCAACTGCTATAAAACGTTTTAGTAGCAGTGGTTTCTTGTAGGGCAGCTGGTACTTATATTCATATTCATTTTAATTGCGTTCCACAAATTTAAAAGGTGTTACAAAAGGCTTACAGCTAAGAACAAATTATGAACTCTGTTAGGGCACAGCAATATACAATATTAAAAATTTAATTAATAAGGTTGTTTATTACATTTCTACTTGTTATTTACAAGTGCAGGGTAACACACATAACAGAGTAACGTACTTTGTAAAATTACACGATAACAATTATAGACATAGTACTACTATATCATAAAGCAACAGCATTATATAAATATTATTTATAACTGAGATCAATAGTATTATATTATTGTAGATATTTTATTTATAAATCTTAAGAACCATAGTATTATTTTATACTATGGTTCTTATTTATTTATAATTATTTAGATCAATTTATCTTAAATTATTACATTAGAATATGTGCCATATTCTGTAGGCAGGTAATATAATTATAATATATTTATTTCAAAGTGTACAACAATATGTCTTAATATTAAAAGTATTTAAAATTATTGTATTGCATTTATATTGCATCAGTTAAGTATTCATTTATAATTATTATATGTATGCAGCATAGGTAATAAGCATAGGCATAAGCGCTGCATCCGTTCGACATCATCTCACCACAGTTTTACTGCGAGATGATGCAGTTTTCACAGAAAGAATCCTAAACGACCCCAGTTGAAGTGACCTGTGATACTGATCTGGAGCAGTTCTTATAAGCGTGTGTTGGCTAATCACCGTATCACCTCGACAACACAACTAAATATATAAGTTGTCAAGTAAACGAGGAATTATATTCAATTTCCTAAACCAAGTTCAACGTTACTCCAATTCTTCCTAATACATTCACTCAGAGAATGCTCAGTTCCAGACTTGGCTTCCCCTTCCCGTGACCTGGTGACATGAAAGCGTGACATTGGCCGCGAAAAGTCGCGTGCAGTGTAGCCGACCCTCTGCACTTGAAACCTATGGGTCGATCGATAGGTGTAGCCTGCATAATGCCCTATTCCCGACCTCAGGCGGTACGACACGTGTCATTGTTTCTTCCATGTTATAAGGAATTTCTTTCATATGGTTTCACCGCAGTTGCTGTGGCAACTCGACTTGTCGGTTGAGCGTGTAGCTCGTGGCCTGGCGGGAACAAATCGTTCTGCGCCTGCTGCATGCCGTCGCAGACTGTTCTTCATTTCCTGTTGTCATGTTTCCTGTCTCGCGCTGCACAGCACACGCGTTCCGAACTTGACAACATGACCTAGTTATACGTGCATACACCCGTAAGAAGGCACGTTGATCGTCAAACATAAGTATGTAATTACCTACAAATAACTAAGTAAGTATCTGGTTTATCAATAAAATAATGTGGTGATTAGACACTAACAACGAAAATAAACATTGCTTATTCGAAAAACAAATACTGGTTTTGATTGGCTACCTAATAATTTGATATCTTGAGGAGATATCTTAACAGGTAGTAACAACCTCCTCCTGACATGATATTAACAAAATGGAAAATTATGGCAAAGAGTTTCACCCTTAAATCATTCATGTTCACGGTCATATGTCGCTTATGGACGGGATTATGACGATGATCACTTGACGTTTGAGATATCTGCTCTCTTACCCAGCGGAATAGATAAAAGGTCTTATAATATTTATTTTGAATAACTCTCACAATTTATGGCCCTATTTCCGAATTTCTGTACGGCGACGATCTGAAAGGTTTCCATTGGCCAACTTACTTTCGGAGCCGTTGAAAAAACAGGCTTTCACACGATACATACACAACCGAAAAACGACATAAAGAGAAGGATAATAATCATAATTCAATAACCTGAAAACACGTAATGCGTCATTCTCGTCTCATATTCAGCTATCCGTTGTATGAAGGTGACTCAATTCGAGAATAATAGCTGGTTGGCATATAGCAACTACTTCGATGGTGACAACTGACAATGCATTATTTTCTTCTGTCGAGGTTCATTGCCCCTAAGGATGACACCTCGACCTACTACACGATAACACCCACACTGTGTATTGTGATGGCATGGGCTTGTCCACTGTGAGATATCTAAATCAGTTATTTTTTAAGAACGGTTCCGAATAACAGATATGTATCTTGGAACAGTTACTTATTTTTATTGTTAACTGTTAAATAAACGTTTAAATCGGTTGTGTTTGTCCGAACAAAGTGATAACACTTAAAAAGTTGGTGTTGTACGTAAACGTAACAGGCACAACACTGTGCGAGCCGGCCACTTTTCAACCTTATTGCTCAGAGCATAAGGGTGAAAAGTAAGTCGACCGTCAGTGACCGCGGTTGTACCTACCTACCGGAGGTCTTTCATAGGATTGTATCCCCAAGTAAAAATACAGGAATGCGTGCTTGGTTATGACGTGGATGTAACTTATATGGATGTGTGTTTGTATGTGTGTGTTATGTGAATGTGTGTGTGTGTTGGCTACCGGCCGGCCGATATCTTTGCTGTTTTCAAGTTAAATAGATACTTATTAATGTTTTTTAAACATAAACGATTTGGAATAAATTGTCTAAATAATGAAGAAAACCTCATCAAAATCCATTGTAACAGAAGATTAAGAAAATAATTAATAACTTGTTTATTTATAAAAAGGGGCACATTTACAATAAAATATCTTAACAATTAAAATAGAGCACATTTGCTTATTTGCCTGAACTAGGTTGAACCTGTGTTTCAGGCTACAAGGTGCATAATACCTACCTACTTAAAATAAATAAATTAACATTTTATGAAAAGTAGGTAATGTAAACTTACATAAAATTATAATCAGCGTGTTACCAGTTTATTTGCAGACAATAAGTAGTAGCTGTACATAAGACGGGTTGTAAAAACGTAATATTTTTTTTTACAGCTACAGTAATTAAACTTATTTGTACTTAGTTTTCTATTTTATCTATTGCACAGAAATGGACCTAAAAATGAAAAGAATCTTTTGACAAAAATAGGTTGCATTAGAAATGCATACTATATCATTCCGCCTCTTGTTAGTATTGTCAGCATTGTACGTGAGTATGGTGTACTGTTTTAATTCTAAGTGCTTAATGAAATGCTGACGCACAGTCAGCACGTTGCAGGATTTATACAGCTGATCCGTGATCTGTGTGATATCATAGTTAGAGAGCGTAGAGCTAGCAGGACCGCTCCCGAACGTCTACGACAGTGACACGCCAGCAGCGATCACGCTAAGACCTACGACATCGGCTATTCTTCTGGCTACGCCAGCGACTACGCTAAAACCTGCGCCAGCGACTATGCTAAGGCCTACTACAGCGGCTACGCTATCGGCTACGCCAGCGGCTACGCCAGCGGCTACGCCAGCGGCTACGCTATCGGCTACGCCAGCGACTACGCTAAAGGCTACGCCCCAGCGCCTACGCTATTGGCTACGCCAGGGACTATGGTAAGACCTACGGCAGCAGCTCTACACTATTGGCTACGACAGCGACTATGCCAGACGTTACCCTATTGGCTACGTCAGCGGCTACGCCAGCGGCTATGCTAGCGACTACTCTAAGGCCTACGCCAGCGGCTACGCTATTGGCTATGTCAGCGACTACGCCTGTAATCCGCTGGGTAGGGTCTTCGACACTATATTCGGGGCCAATAGTATTGATGCTATATTACAGCGCCTGCTTAAACAGGATGTAACTCTAATAGTGCAATACGTCTTAGGTGGTGTTTCAGACCATCCAACTGGACAACTTTCCTAAAGAAAAGAGTCGGAAAAAAACGACTTGTCATAAATATTCCCCAGAATTCCCCCGTCTAACTGGATACAGCTCTATATCATTATTTTCCATAAAAAGTCTACCTGAGTGACCTGTAATAATAGTACCTACCTACCCCTATTTTTTTCGAAATATGTCCCGTATAAAAAGTTGTCCAGTTGGATGGTCTGATCTGAATCACTACCTAAGAGCTAAGTATAAATTGCGCTTTACTAAGTTACACCTTGTATATTCCTTATCCTATCTTGGGTAAAGTACCGTGAGTTGGTTACGTACTAATACAACAAATTATTTGGCTTCTAATGTTTCAAAGAATTCTCTTTGATCTTAGGAATACTTATTTAAGGACTTACTATCTAGGAAACTCAAGAAATCATTTTGGTGGACTATACCTACCAACATCTTTTTGTTTTTACCCTAGAGAACTAAAAATCAATAAGTTAGCAGAATTGTGAATGCGTACGGTCCGCTTCGCGCTTGGACCGCTTGGTCAGGCCGATTATTAATTCAGCAAAAAGTATTTAATCGTTAATAACTAGGTCACAATTAACATCAATTTAGTTTACAACTTTCTTCTGAAGTAGACATCGTTTTTTATTAGAAAGTAGTTACTAGCGCCATTCAGTGACTGTTTACGGTACTTGAATGCACGACATGTAACTCGCCCACGAGTCGCTATCCACTACATGTCGGCGCGGCACTGGAGTGTTGCAGTTTGTCTGGTTGAGCATAGATGGCGCTGCCGCCGCAAGTTCATCTGGTTTCGAAAACATATATGGTGTTAGCGTGCTGCCAATATAACACAGGGCAGCCCCACCAGATGTCGCCGACCGCGAAAATCTAATGCGCAGCTTGATATCGTACAAAATGCGTGGTATACAAAGTCACGCTTCCGCCTACACGCCGCGAGTGAGTTAGGTATCGGACTGGTATGATACCGGCGACCGAGACTCGCATCGGACGTACGGACTGATACACACCGACTAGTATTGACGGAATGTGCATGTTCCTACGACAAACAAATACTTCGTGAACATTTTAAAAGTGAACAATAAATACAGGACATTTTCTCTGTTACGAATAATGAATTGTATGTGCGAATAGACTGGGAATGTGTGTTATTCACAATCTCGGAGCCGTATCTGGAAACTGGTAAGTGTTCCATTTCTTGTTGTGATAAGTCGTTGGTTATTTATATTTTCAATTAACGTCTTCATTTGCTATTTCGTAGTTAGCGCCAACAGAGGAAGTTCTTAAATTAAATTTAACAGGTACCCTCTTAATTTGAGAACTCACGCACCGAGCGTTTAATTGAGGTGCTCTATGTAGGTCCGTATGCTAATTTGCTATTAGATTATTAGACATGTATATAAAATATTGTGGCATAATTTACACCGTAGCTTATTTTTCTATGTTGATAATTTAATTTTCGCAACAATTTTATAAAAAAATACAAGGATTAAGTATTTGAATAAAAACACAATTCTATTATGCACCTAATATGATAATATGAGTGAGGCACCTTCAAGTATTTAGAACTAAACAGATAGTCTATCCGTAGTTGCTAAGTAGCACAGGAAGTGTGCAATATATTAGAAATGACTGTACGTACTTAGTTATATCCTTTATGACTAGCGTGTTCCTAGAAGCACTTTATCTTAACCTCATTACCTATAATCATTTTCAAATGTGGTCGTACAGACATAGTTCACGCACCTTACAGAATGTAGCATTCTCCTAGACTGGCCTTTATTTCGCTAACCAATCACATTTTAACTATTCCGTGGGTGTCTCGTTTATTCAAATGATATTCTTGCAACTCTCTAAGCGTTGGATGCCCGAGGGTGGATACTTGTATTTACTGATTACTAAATCACTGACGCTAAAGAAAGGAGTTTCCGTCGGGCGAATTTCAATAGGCATAAAACGTCTGAAACGGCGCTAAAGCCGGTCGACACGGATATAACATTTGGTTGCTTATGAATAAAACAGCTGTTATAACTAAGATGTCGCAATGTTCTTGTTCAGTTCATGTACCTACTTACGCCGCGTGACCAATTGACAAGCACGCCAGATGTACCAAATTATTATAAAACACTCGAACCTTTGTTCAAACGCAAAAAATAGAGGTGACGACATCGAATAAAACAAAAAGTTATCCCTACAGAAACAACTTCAGGTACCTAAAAAATAAAACAAAAAACTGCTGAGTTCACAACGCAGTTGGCGGTTTTATTCGTTTACCTTTCCCGACCCGTGTTGCAGTTTTCGCATTTAGTCGGGAAAGTTTCGGGAAATGCACCTAATCCAATCAGGTGAGCAACGTCGATCCAAAGAGAGTATCGAGAATATTCCGCATTGGACGAAAAATAAGAAATAAGCTTCCATTTTACATTTTAGTTTTGCGAGATTTTAGCTAGGTTATAATTTTTTAAATATAGTAGATCAGATATACTTTGATACTTGTAGAAGGATTTAGATGTCTATTATGTAACTAGCTAGGTTTAGGAAACGTATTCAGCAGGACTTGATCATTTTGCAACAAGCTATGTACGAATAGGTGGATGGAATAAAGTCGTCACATGCTTTCATCACCTCATGTAATAACACAAGTTATTAACACAGCACATAAATTACTAGTTCTAGTAGTTCAGCAGTAGGTATCACTATCAGCTATTAAAATAAACAAAAAAACTCGTACCAAATATTCGTATTGGCTTCGTCTGTAGGCTTGCATTTGACTTCTTATGAATATCTCTTTTGCTGATTATAAATCTTTACATAGTATAAAACAAAGTCGCTCCCTCCGGTTGTACGCTTAGATCTTTTAAACTTCGCAACGGATTTTAATGCTTTTTTTCAGCAATAGATAGAGTGATTCAAGAGAAAGGTTTATATGTATATATTGCACCCGTGAGAAGCCGGGGCGGGTCGCTAGTTATAAGTCTACTACTAAATCACAATGCAAAAGTTGGAAGTCAGAATCATACAAGTTAAGTCTACCACGGTACATGAGCAAGTTTGTACTTACTAATTCGGCTTAAAACTATAAACTCCATTTTCCATTAGGACCCGCAGCTCAAAGTTGCGCCAGCAGCGTCAACTTTATCCTTAAAGTTATAATTTATGAATAGGCTACAGAAAATACAGCGAATTATAAATTATTAAAATGTGCATATAAGGCCATCCGTACTATAATATAATATAGTATAGTACTATATTTCAATCAATTGTACTATATATTATAGAAAAATAATATAGTACAAAAAATACTATATTTAAATAGTATATTTTTATCCCTAATTCAACTGTCGCGCTTTTATAAATTAACTGTGTCTGGTCGGGAACGCACCCGTAGCGCAGAACGGGGTATTTCAGAACGAAACTTCGCAGCTGTCAAACTCGCAATAATTAGTCGATGAATGCTGCCCGATTTTTATGTCTTCATTTACTGTTGTAAAAAAAAAAAAAAAGCTTTTGGTTTCGGCACGCCACGTAGAAAAAAAGATAAAAGACTTCAAATGGAAAAATACATTATGATTAAAAATAAATGTGTATCTTTTTTCTCCCTGCATTTCCCAAAAGTACTATATTCTTGCATGTTTTAATAATCTACCTTTTCTTTGAACTAACTGCACTCTTACAATTCAATTCAGTCCACATTTTTTTTTAACTTTTCAATAATTTAAAAAAACAAAACATAATATGACTAATATGACCGTTATCGACTGTAATCCCCGAAGGGTTAGGCAGAGACATAGCTCGCATGTAATAGGGGGCGAGCCTATTGCCAACAACCGGGCACAAATCCAGACTTCGTGGCAGCTACTGAGAAATTCCTGAAGGAAAAATCCAATAACAACTTGCCCGACCCGGGAATCGAATCCAGGAATATTTTAATATATCGCATCGAAATTACGGCGAAATTACGGCTTTAGTTCAATTTAGAGCTTTTAAACTCGATTTTCGCCAGCCAGATTAAATGAAGCCACGGACTGGAAACCTGCGTACATTGCAGATTATTTCAGCGTAAAATGGAGTGCTATCGTGTGTTAAGGGGTTGATTCATAATTTTTTTTAACCGTTTCGTTGCCAATTTTTTTTCCGGAACCCCGTCACTGATCTCAATATTCAGTTGATTGGATACAACGTGGCTGCCTCGCCAGATCCATCAGCTAGATAAAATGCATTAAAGCCCGAATTTCCGCTAACAAGGTAGTGTAACACTAATATCTTAAATAAAATATTAACAATTTACAGCCTGAATATATCATGAAGCGCACTTATCACTTTGAGGAAGCAGTAATAAATAACATTTTAAGTCAATGGTTATCATCATACGTACCTATATATATTTCTTCTTCTTTAAGACACTACGAGATAAAAAGAGATGTAGAATCTCTTTTTATCTACTCTCCTTCGCAGGTATGCTGGAAGAGATTTCTTTACAAAAAACATCACCTTTTTGCCTATTTTTCTGTTCCTTTCTTCTTTTCTGTATTTACTGTGTACATAAACTGTTAAATGATACACTCCACCCAGAGCGGGAGGGGTCATTTGATGACTTCCCATCCGAAAAAAAAGGGTAGATGGGTTGATGGAGGTTTGTTACTCTTTCACGCAAAAACTACTGACCGGGTTTGGATGAAATTTGGAAAAATCAGTAATTTGTAGAATCAGTTAATTTTAGAATCGGTCATTTGTAAAATCAGTCATTTATAGAATTGTACATTTTGAGAATTGGTCAATTATAGACGACTCTGTAGTCATTTCGCGAATCAGTAATTCCTAGACTAAACCAAATATTTACAAGCTGTTACCTACAAGGACACCAATATTATCTTACGTCTAGGTCGGCTTAATACCTACTCCATTGAAGGAAACACACCATAGTTAAACACCCATTTTAATCGCCCTGTCCAATCATAAGGAACGGAATAGTAAGCATAGCAACTAGGTAATTAAAACAGCCTTCTTTAGTTTCTCCTTCCCTCACTTCGGTAATAAAAAATCGACGCTATTCTTGTTATATAAGTTGCATCATCGATTATCAACAATTGTCTTGGCTCATCAGTTACGCGTTTTACTTATTAATCGCCATGATTGCCGCTCAAAGGCTTTATTATCTGACACTTTAGTATTATACGAGATAAAATAACTTTTGTCGTTACTGAAATTATTATTAGGGCTTAGGCTTAGGCTTCTTTGAACATGTTGGGGCGACCTACGGTTCTGTCGAGTTTGAAACTGTTGCAATATCGTTGAAACGCATTTCCATTTTGAGATTGCTCTCTGAAATTGACCTCTCCTATTCCGTCGTATAGTAAGTAGGTAGGTCTAGGTATGGCCGAGCTGGCCGAGCTCCGGTAAAACACATTTCCCTTCCAACAGCAATTAAATTGAGCCGCCTCTACATTTGCATTTTGCCTGCCAACATCGGCTGGTAATTGAGTCACTCTTCTTACTTTCAGGCCCCTTTACCTCCTCTCATACAGATAAATAACGACATTAAAATCATCACACATGTTACGGGTTGGCGAGTTCACAACATTTTAGGTCAAAAAACCCTCACGATGTCTACTTTGGCCGTCACTGTTGTTATACGTCTTTCGTAAAAGTGTAAAAACACGCAACGTCTGTCACTTGCTTTATAATATTCATGAAAAAACTTCGCATTTTCTTAAAAACCACCAAATAAGAAAAACGCTTTCTTTTCTTGAATTTTGTGGTCTGTTAAAAATATGGCATCAACTACATTGTACTTAACACCAATTATACCACAACATGCAGGCAAACGCGTATTGTTTTGTTAGGCATCAAAATGAGTACGGACCTATCTACCATCTGTTATGAAGTCGGATGAAATGACAGGCGATTATTACAAAAACCGAGAGGTTTTTGTATGTGCAGTGAAAGTATAGTTTTTAAAATAAGCTTAAGCTGCGGTTTTATTTCAATAAAACTTCTCCAGCGCTAACGGAGTGTGTTTGACAGGCGTCTGTCGATGTAGCTGGCACACTACTTATTTGCGGTCGACGTAATCGTAGCGTACCATCGCCACAAATTAAACAAAAACACGATACCGGCGGCAGAATCGCAATCTGTCTTAATTTGATTGGTCCGGATCAGGACTGACCGATCACTTAACCGCTAACACGTAGAATTTTTTCCCTATTTATATACATACATAGGTAAGGATATATTTTCGTATAGGTTCAAGGAAGGTGTCTTCTAGTTATTCAATTCAACGCAACGTAATATTTAAAAACTTTCTTAACCATCAACTAATGTGAGTTGAAATAATAGTTGGAGAAACGTTTTAGAAGATATTCACTCATGACTGGATTGTTGGTCTAAAAACAGTAATATAAAATGTGTATTAGATTATATTCATAATAGGAATATAATACAAGCCTTTATCTGATTCGCTGTAGAGCAAGAGCCTCTGTTCAGACACGTAACGAATGGTGGCCAGCACTAGCATGCTAACTGTGATGAGTTTCATTGTTACAAAAGTTCCCTCAAGATATTTTTTGTCAGCGGAATATTAAAACTACACTATTAAGTCGAAATTTGATTATATACATAATATTCCAAAAAAAAATATAGCACGCAAAATACACGCTTTGACGTGGAGTTGCGAACACCAGCCCGTTAGACAATACAATACAATATTCCAAATGGTGAAATGAGAATAAAGTACCCATCAATACAATAGTAAACGGTGCTAATTAACTTAATTGTTCTTACACTCCACATGATTTGCCATTTCCAATAAAATGAATTATATTACAAATCAAAACGTGTCCAATTAACCAATTTTCACAGCCTCAAAATCGTATGTCTGCCTCAGTTATTCCAGTTGAGTATGATTTACCGTGGCCCAGTTACAGAAACGATAATTATCAATTAATTTAAGCAGGGTAGTGGGTAATATGAAATAATCAATGTGTACAGTTATTGTACACATTGCCCGATGTATTCGTTTAGCTATGAGATAAACTCAAATGGTTTGACCATAATATAACAAAACTATGCTAAAATTAAGTCCTATGTTAACATCTTTTAAAGAGAAATGCAGGTAATAGATAAACCACGAAGAGTGTACCTGAAAGGTGTGGGGTATTTCAGGTTGTGGTCCAAACTATCGATCTGATCAACTCACCTCCATAAGACCACCATCGAAATCGCGAAATAAAAATTAGCTATCCTAAGCATTTTTTTGTATATTCATTTATTTCAGACACAGTCCATACATTATCTAAAAATTAAAATCATTAATAAAAATAAAATTATACATTACACTTTAGAATTACATAACCAAAGTCCAGTACAATTAAAATAAATTAAATAAAAATAATAAACATTTTGGCACCTATTGAAGTTTTGTACTGGACAGCTCATTTTGTACTGGACAGCTAATTTTTCGCGATACTTATAATATAATACTGATACATCGAAACATCGGAACAAACAAACACCGGAAAATGCGCAAAGTGAAATGCCTGTGCTTGCGATCAATAGAACGTAGGTTCAATGAGTTTCCAAAGCGTAACCACTTCGGCGACACTGATTCAATTTTGAGTGACACTGCGCAGGAAATTGCCTGCCTCACGTTGTTGCCTCGTCGTGGAAAACTAGCTTTTATAAAAGAAATAAGCTTTGCTCTAACTACCCGTTGGAGCAAACCCTTTCAGAAAGTACTCGCCCAGCTTGATGATGTTATAAACGTTGCAGTAACAATTTTTAGGGTTCCGTAGTCAACAAGGAAAGGAATCCTTATAATTTCGCCATGTCCGTCTGTCTGTCTGCTTAGCTCAAAGACAAGTGTACTAGAAAGCTGTAATTTGGCATGAATATACAGATTAGTTACGCCGAAAAAATGATAAAATAAAATCTCAAAAAGTATTTTTTTTTAGGGTAACTCCTGTACCTACACGTAAAGTGGTGATTTCTTTTTCTCGCGTACCCCGTATTGTGGTATCTCGTTGGATAGGTCTTTAAAAAACACTTCGAGTTTGAATAAATAATTTTTCGATTAAGGCATTCATTTGTGAAATATTAAGCCTTAAAGCCTTTATTCCTGGCGAGGTGGAAGAGGAACTTCGTGTAAGGTGTGATTGGAATAGGTTGTGACGCGATATAAAAACTAGGAATTTTTTAGGTTCCATCACTATTTTGAAAAAAAAAATTTAAATCTCTGGATGATTCTTTTGTCCGAAAATCGAATTTTCTTACGCTAATTTACATAGAATGTTTATCATCTGATACACGATCATTATAATTTAATATTATAATGTATTTAATTTAGTTTTATGTTAACTAAAAAATCATAATTTTCGCTCTTGAAATAATATTTGAGGAAAATCATATTTTGACGAAGTAAAAAATTTTTTTTTCCATTTTATTAACCATTGCATTGTAACGATGTTTTATTATGAAAAGAACGTTAACAGCTTGCAAATTTTGAATATGTGTTTTTCTATACAAACCTTTATTAGGTACTTTCATTTTTAATTTTACAACTATTTATTTGGCGTAATACCTGTAATATTTGTTACACTTAGTAGGTACATACTTATATATTTTAAATAAGTACATCTAACTAAATATATCACGGTAAGAAGTAATTACTTACGGTTTGCAATAATCGTATTGGGCATGCCTAATCCTATTCTAATTCATAAAATGTAATATCAAAAATACGAAAATAATCTGTCGACAACAGAGGCGTTGCAGTGAAACTATGGTAAATCCAAGAATACTAGGTACCTAATTACAACAAACGCGCGCACTGCAACAACCTTCCTCTTACACTCACCCCGACTTAAGTAGGTACTTTCTCGCAAAAGTTGACGTTAAGTCGCGCCAAACATTGATTACAAAATAGCCGAGACTCAATCAATAACTTACATAATGAGAACAATGGACTATTACATTTTGATCTTGCATTTATACATTTAACAGGTTATGATATTATGTTACATTTAAGTTAGTTTAGTACGGGGCTTTTGGTAGATAGATCTACCAAAAGCCCCGTGCTTTTGGTAGATAGATAAAGTAGAGGATTGATTCTCAAATTGTGCTCGCTGCTCGTACAGCTGACATTTGGATGAGTTAGTCAGTGCCTTGCCCGCTCGGCGCGACTAGGGAGCGCCTCTGGCCCCCTCGCCTCGCTCCGCACTAAGCCGAAAACAAATAACACTTATGTTACTGTAACAACGACACACTCATTTTAGACTTGTAAAATGTTGGCTTATAGCGGAAAACACTAACAAAACTAAACCAAGGTCTCCATGACCTAGCTAATGACAAAAGTATGTATTTTGCGTTTAAGATCTTGCAAAATTCAGGGACTAATAAATTGTTAGCCGTTTCCACCTATTGGAATCGTCGAATAATATCGTCCTCGTATTTTAGTCTAATTGTAAGTAACATTGCCTAAGCATACCTAATATACATAATAGATATCCGCTGTAAGACGTTCATTCACCTCGAGGGAGATGGTCGGGTGCGGCGGGGGGTGCGGCGCGGGCTCGCGGGGGTGGCTCGCTCCCAGTATATGGCACTGAACCACGCGACGTGCTTTCGCCGCCCTGCTATGCCTTACCTACGCATTAGATCGGCCTAGATGTAGGGAACACCTGTATTTCCTATAATATAAGGGATGGCATACTGAGGACCAATTAAGCTCGCAGGCAGCTTAATAACGTCGACAGGCAAACACTTTTTTCGATAGTGTTCAAATTTACATTGTTGATTCTGTAAGCTGAATCTTAAAATATCTTAGCACCGAGCGTGTTAAAAATAAAACACACAGTTTATTTTTTGCCAGCCATCAGTTTGTTTTGCAACTTTCCATTTTAGTACTTAAAGAGAGTGTAATAGCTTCAAGCGTCCCGTCCGTGCAAGCCTTACATTAGTGATGTGTGTTGACAGCGGCGCCTCGCTTATCGATAGCCGAACAATAAAAGGTCAACCCTTGACCCGACTGTCGACAATCGGAGCAATGCGTCCGCGCACACTTCGCCGGAAATGTTCCATTAAACGAGACTTAAAACGTCAGTTCGGATGATGGATCACTGAGTTCGCCATCATACGCATAAGCAGTTAATTTCCGATGTCATGTTACCTTGCAAATAAATAATGTTCGTATGACTACTTAGGTGGAGATAAGTGTCTGCGCCGGCAGTCATGAGACGACTCATCAGTCTGTGATTTTGGTAAGGTCGTCCATTATTCTAAGTACTATACAGATATATTTTGAGTGAATATGTAAATACATAATAATAACAACCCAGACTTGCATAACGTCAAACTAATTCATATTTGTCACAAAAATCTAAATTTATAGGAAGATCATCTAATTTTCATTGTTTACCAAACATTACATAAACCTGGATGGTATTTAATTCTCATGGAACACTCCAAAAGTATAGTCCAACAACAACAATCAGAGAACAAACTTAACTGCTAATTGGCATGGCGGAAAGCGGAAAGTCTCCTGTTTTAGAACGTGTCGCCGCTTTTCAATATCCGTTGCAGATTAGATTGGGGCTTGAGGGCTAGGTACTAGCTAGTGTAGTATATGTGAAGCAGCGACACGACACGAAGTCTTATCGTCACCGTGAAGCATGCTCGGTGCCGGAAGGGACTTCCGGTGAGAACCTCGCGGGCGATGACTCACGCGCGCCGCTCGATATCCGCGGTCGAGCCGCTCATCAATACGTTAAATAAATGTGTTATAAAATTCGAGAAAAATAATAAACATAAACATGGAATGAATAAATACTTAACATTATCAATTTATTTATATTTGGTCTTATAATTTTAATGATGTAAAGTAGGTTTTCTGTAAGCTAGAAACAATTAGTTAATATCGATGTGGAAGCTCCTCTGTCCCAAGCAAAGCAGCAGCCATATAAAAGAAACTAGTCTCATAAGTAAACAGAGATGCGCGCAAAAAATTCAATAAATTGTAAGCCCCTTGCTTTATGCGGAAGTTCCCAGAAGATGTATTTTTATAAGGTACTATTTATAGAGCGCCGCTCTCGGCACAGCGATGGCTCATGCGCCAAGCAGCGAGAATGCAACGCACCCGCTTTGTCACTCACTCGTTTAGTCCTTTTACGATGGTGCTTCAAACAAATGGTACTCGGTGGTAAATGAAAACACGCATTCGTATCATTTCGACGCAGGAATACGTAGTGTTTTAGATTATATATTATACTGTCGTTTATAATTACTACTTAAGATCGGTTATTATACACACGAACGAAGACAAAATAATGTAACTAATAAGAAAATGTGCCATCCGCTCGAAAGAAAGTTATCACACTAACAGACCACTACATAAACACAAGTTGTCACTTACCCACAATGATATCTGTGTTGATTATTTTGAAATTATCTTATTATTTACCCACTCTGTTTATTTCCCATAATTTGTAGATTTCTAAGCAATCTGTATTAATTATAATAATGAATGCATGCGCGCCAGTACGCAGCCCACGTTGCCCAAGGGCGGTGACCGTGGAGCGAGGCTAGCCAGATATTCCTCGTGGACGATAACACTGTCTATTTGGTGCCTATATTTACCTAAAGTGGCACAACGTTTACAGTACAGATAGTGCCGATAGCAACGCACCAACCGAACGTTATTATAATTATGATTATTGAGTAATCCAATGACTACAGGTAGAAATAATAACTGTTCTGTACAACATAAGTTCAAACTAAATTTTTATATTACATAAGTACAAAAAATACAAGTGATTCTGTGTTACATATGTACATAGGTATTACATACCTCCAATCCTTTTCTCTGAACTAACGGAACAGTATGTGCTAAAATAGAGGTTCATTGCATCGAGTTCCTAATGCCCTCTTCACGTAACCGAGATCCCGAAAAGAGTCATATTCGGTACTGTCTGTCTCTTGGTACATTATACAAAAATATTATCATTGACGATTAATTCGAGTTAGCTAAAATATTTAAATTCGGAAACTTCAAACATTTTATTAAACACTCCTAGATGGTCAGTCCACTTCAGACGACTCGGTCGGTGTTCAAATGACTGCGACCGCATCTTATTTGTGAAGAACTTTCAAGAACGAATACCTAATTATTATTTTAAATTTCGTTTGAGGATTCACCGGTTTTCCACAAGTATAACAGAAAATAAAAAGCCGTGATCGGGGAGAATTTTCTTCATATAACTTTTCGCGACATCGACCATATGGCGCGAAGTTGATTATTAACACGAAGTTTGGGTGCAAATGTGTTATTGTGTCATAATTAGTCGGTACGGTTCGATTAAACATGCTACAGCTCTATAAATAAACAACATTCAGGTTATTTACTCTCAATCAGTGTAAGTGGGCAGTGTGGCCACCCTCCACTTGGCTCAGTAGAAACTGCCGGATGAAATAGTTTCTCTTTGAAGATACGTAAATATTGATACAAATTGTTATTTCCGGGAATTTAAGGCTTAGTAGAAGGAGGTTTTTTTACAGTTCACTTCAGTCTGAATCCTAACCAAGAAAATCTCTGATACCGTACCTAGTACGGTTAATATCTTCCTTCATACATTTTTATTGGGTGATGAAAAGCTACTTGGTTCTAAAATACTCGTATAATTTTTTTCTTTGGATATTATCGCATATTTTTACAGTAATATGTTTTATGTGTTGTGTAGTAGTAAGAAGATTGGTATGCTCATTGTCATATTTAAAACTGGAAGCTTATTTAAAGCTATATTTATAATTCCGTACTCGAAGCCACCGCTGTCCGTCCGTCCGTCCGTCTGTCAGCAGGGTGTATCTTATGATCCGTAATAGGTAGACAATTGAAATTTTAACAGAATGTGAATGTCTGTTGAAGCTATAACAACAAAAAATAAAAATTGTTGGGGCATCCCCTACTACGATGGTACGGAACCTTTCATGCGCGAGACCGACTAGCACTTTGCCGGTTTTTAACATTCACACCCTTCTTGGTACTGCATAGCATAGCAGCAGCCTATAATGTTCCCACTGCTGGGACACAGGCCTCCTCTCTATAAGAGGGAATGGACTATAATCCACCACGCGGGCCCAGTGCGGGTTGGTAGATGTCACATGTCTTCGAATTTTAGGTCCTAGGACGTTTCCTCACAATGTTTTCGTTCACCGTTTTGAGAGCAGTGGTGATGAAATAAATTACACAAAGTAATGCACCTGTCTGGGTTCAAACCCACGACTTACTGCTCGTAAGTCGGGACCGCCACCACTGGGCCACCGCTGCTCTGGTACTGCATAAGTATCTATTAAATATATATTTACTGAACTACAATATCCACATAACCACTTTTATGAGAAACTGCAATCCGCAACGAGGATAACCGATCTGATTAATCGAAATCTCATTTGCGAATTTCATCTCACTCGATACCGGAACTGAAATGAATCGATTAGTCTATCATATCGATTTAATTTTGATTGAGTCGGTTGTAATATCGTATGTAGCAGGTTGTAGACTACTGGTTGTAAATGAAAGGGATCGCGTATAGTTACTTGCGTGTAGAGTGAGCGTTCATTTTGCAACAGTTTGTACCTAACTAATTCGGAAGTAGGTACAATCAGGAGCACTATCATTGAATATACAAACCATAAAAAAAAAACTTTTTTGCAAAAAAATACTAAATAAGTTGTTTTTTTTTGGATTCATGAGTTGTTGAAGAATAGTGTGGCGGCCTGTTAAAAAATACCTGTTGGAGAAAATAAGTTTTACATTACTTTTCGTACAGGATCTATAGGTTAAGCCGTTGGTCCCGGCTGTCATCCGTACATCTCTGACAGTCGTTACAGGTAGTCAGTGGCCCAAAAAGTCTGACAATCAGTCTTACCACGGCTATCTGTAATAACTGGGTTGTGGAGGTCAGTTATACAGTCGCTCCATGTAAAATACTGGTATTCAGCTGCATCCGGTTAGACTGTAAGCCGACCCCAACATAGTTGGGAAAAGGCTAGGCAGATGATGATGTATGTCTTATTTTCAATTTTTTAGTTGTATTCTTTTATTAAATTTTGTCCTGTAGAGTCAAAGAAATAGTCTTTCTCTCTTTACTTATAGAAGTTGCTTAGTGTATGTACCTATCTATATTAGTGTTCGTGACTGTATTTTTATTATCAGTAATGAGATCTATTAATGAAAGTTAACACACATTATATAACAAATAAAATTCATTATAGATAAACAACGAATTTAAGCAGTTCATAGAGCTGTTGTTGTTTAAAATCAAATTATATTTATTACAGGATAGATTAGCTGGTTAAGCCTGCCTTTGTAAACAGGATCCGAAAATAATTATTGCGGTTAGAACCATAAATACCAGTATAATTTATTTAAAATTAAAAGGAACATACCTAATTGAACAGCAAAATCTGTAATTATTAACATCGTCACGTTATTTGTGGTCAATGCTTTTCTTTAGCAGAATAAAGAACAACAAAGCAAAGTTTTTTTTTTATTGATATCTTTATCCAGTCCTGTTAATAAAAAAAGGGCTCTCAAATGTATGAGTAAACAGATTATACACAATGGAAATGTCATTATTAACCGACTTCCAAAAAGAGGAGGTTATCAAGTCGACTGAATTTTTTTTTTTTCATTTGAGTAACATTCTTCGTCAGTAGCAGCCAAGGAGTCTGAATGCCCGGTTGATAGGAATAGGCTCGCCCCCTATTACATGGGACTGAAACACCTCTTAACGGTACACCTCTGCCTAACCTTTCGGGGATAAAAGGCATGATTTAATATAATGTTATGATATGACCTTGTCAGAAAGACCGAGTCTAATGAATAAAGCAACAATTATTTATTTACAGCATTCATATAGCTCGACCATTGCAAATATACGTACGTAACTAATAAATTAATTAACTAACAAATTAAAGTTAATTTCTTAGTTACATTCTCGTGACCGCTATTGGAATGATTTGGCATTAGCTGCTGAATAAACATTTGACGTAATAGCCACCATTGTTTATTGTAAAAATGTTATTTGTCAATTAAAAATAAACAACAACAATGTTTTGTTTGCATTGTTCAATAGAACAATCAACACACGAATACTCACTGGTATCCGTTTCTGTCCATCCTCCATTTCTTTCACTGCACTCAAAAATACAAAGTGTCAGCCAGTTTTTTTTCTTTAAGCATTAGCTTTTTATTACCATAACAAAATGAGGCTGTAATAAAAATGTTATTTAATTACATAACTCTGATTTAAAAGCAGAAGTTAACTTTATTCGAATGGGAAAATTGCTTAAGGAATAAAAACAGCTGGCTTTTTACACTAAAACACATAAAATTTCGGTAGTATGATGATGGGTATGAGTAGTATACCTTCTTTTACGTGCAAACAAAATGCTAGATATCATATTTATAGTTTTAATAACTCCCGGTATTGAAAAATTAATTAAATCGATAGTTCGTTAAAAGCAGCTAGAAGCTGTACAGCCATTGATTTGTAAATACCTTTGTTTATGTAAATGTTGGGCATACATTGTTATACACCTACAAAACTTTTTCTCAGAAAACATCATTAGAGCGTTCGTTCATTCGTTGATGATATAGTATGAGTGCAGCACGGCGGCCGGCGCGGGCGCACGTGGGCAGTAGGGCATCGAGCGCGTGGCGTGGGAGGACTCGCTCCTCACAGGAGGGTGACTGAGGCGCCAATGGACTCTGACTTAACAGAAAGTTAAACGACAAGAACAAGCGCCATATATCTCGGCTAGATCGTCTCGGGCGCTCTCGGCTTACTATCCCACGGCCACGACCGTCGTCGCCGCGTCGTCGGAGCAAATACGACTCTATCCAGTTTTGCGATACCCGAAGTCAGTCTTTTAGAAAATGTCAGTAAGTATCTACGATGCGAACGTCCCGCTATCTGCATACCATTCCTTCGTCTCCGTTCGTCGTATTTATTAAGTGTTTCTTTAATCATTTGTGTGGTATACTACAACTAAAAAACCCGACTACTGAATAAAATGTAGCCTATGTTACACGGGCCATAATAACGAATCGATTGACACCTTATTCATCAAAATCGGATGAATAGTTTAGGCGCTACGGAGGAACATACGTAAATACAAACATACATGTACACAGACTGCTAAACTCATAAGTCATAACCCTTTCTTTTGGCTTCGCCGTAGTCGGGTAAAAATGATACACAGACTACGTAGCACTTTTGGTTTTTACTCCAATACACTGTGCGGTTGATTTACTCATTTTAAATGAACGAAATCAAAATTGGTTTGCTGACAAAAGATAGTTTAAAAAAGGTTAATGGAACATTATTAACATTCTTTATTGAACTTGTTTTTTGCCAAGCGAAGTTGAATTCGATAAAAAGTATAATCAAGGTTACGGAATCCGAAAGTTTCATCAACAAAACTACCCCGTCACTGTGACTAAAAGCCTTCTCTAGTTCTCTCCACTAAGATTAAATGGTTTATGGGGTTAATTAATAGGCGTGAGTGGCGATGCCGATGGTTCGGTAAAACCTTAATAAACCCAACCAGAGGCAGCTCTGGATTGCATCTAAATTGTTGTATGTTTTTTGGCAGGATAACTTGAGTTATTGTCATCTGAACTTAATACTAACTTTTGTCAGAGTTATTTATGTAGATTATCTACCTTAAATTAATATAAATAAGGAAACATCCTTACAACAAAATGCAATCAAAAGTTGCATCAGCCCTTTTTCTACAAGTTTACACTTTAGTGATCAGACTTTAGGGATTATAATCAAACGTCTACCTTTATTTATTTGTACAGAGCAATTTAGGCAAGCAGACATATTGTTTGAGACAATAACTTTAGGTATCGGTCATGCAAGGCCGGTTTATTCGCGTCATAAGTTATCCTCTTATGTAATACGTGGAACTGAGATGGTGCACAGTTTGCAAACATGCTTTATCATGATCTTACATTGTGTCGTGTCTCGTATGGGAACGCTATATATGTGATGCTTAGATTATGTGTAATCCTAGATCGGGGAGCATTTTGAGATGATTATCAATGAAAAACTGTGACTGGTTAAGCTGGTTTAGTTTATTGAAAATTAACCGTTACGAATGATTAAATAAAAAAAAAATATAAGTATGCCTATATTATTTTTTTAAAACAGGGTGTAAACAGACCCTTGACATAGCCTTCAACCAAGCATTATGTACATCAAACTAAGTAACTTTACGCAAAAATTATTGCTGGGAATATTATACATATTATTATGAATGTTATCTTGGAACATATTAAGGAGACGAGTATCTACCTCCTAGATACTAGGTGCCAAATTAAATTATGTTTTTTGTGGCTTATTTTTGCTTTGGCTCAAATTATGTACATAGGTACTTCCTCTACCTAATGATAAAATAATCGTTGTGTTGTATGCACGTCTTTTATTTTTTTTATTAAATACGCCAATTTATGATTCAAATGCAATTTAATCATAAATTGACGTAAATGCATAAGGAAATAAACCTCCGAATCATACATTTTACTTTAGTTATTTAGGCTGAGATCAATGATGACAGAAATATTTCTCTTGGCCGATTGTACATTATATAGATATTGTCACCTTTAAAGGTAAAGGTGTCTAGTTGGTCCTAGGTTCATTGTTAATTTCTCAGTACCAGCCACGGAGTCTGGATTTGTGTCCGGTTGATGGCAATAGGTTCGCCCCCTATTGCAGTGAACTTAAACTTAACTGGCGAAATGTGGGTGTAATATTAAGTACACCTACTGTACTGCCTAACCCTTCTGGGATTACAGGCGTGATGTTATGTAAAGGTAAACCGTTAATAAACAATATATTTAATGAATTGAGTTAATAATGCATTTATTAACTCAATTCATGTAATCGATTGCCATTGTACTTATTTTGAAGCGGAAGAATGAGGAGGTTTTGGATTTCGTGAGGAAAGTTTTGGGATTAATGTGGATGGGCTATAAGAGTAGGAGAATACCAAGAAAAAACTAAGGATGGAAGCAGTGAAAGATGATATGACTAAAAACGCTGAATCATGATATTTCTTTTTTTTTTTTTTCGGATGGGAAATCATTAAATGACCCCCCCCTCCCACTCTGGGCGGAGTGGAAGGGAGCTTCAGACTTGTACTGACTAAAACCCATCCATCTTCCTTCTTAGCCCTTTGTATGCTAGGGCCACGGTATCTCTTCCGAACAGTCCCGCAACCCTGGCAGTGACTCATGATATGACGTCTAATAGAGAAGTATGGAACAAGACAATCTGCGTCGAACTCGATAACAAATAAATTGGGATGGGAGCAGGAGAATGTACAGTATCATACCTGTATAGTGTTGCATGGTCCAACTTTTTGTTAGGAGTTTTCAAACGCATTATACGATAGTATTTGCTAGATATTCGTGCCCATGAAGCACTCACGCGTCGCTCGACGAGTAGGATGGGTTCGCCGAACTGTCACACTGCGTGTGGTCGCAACTCGCATCTAATAAAATAATTTATCTATGACACACTACGAGCGCCGTGACGACAGACGTTGCATACCGCACATGGTACGTCCATCGTCCAAATATTGAACGAATCTCCTCTCTCGATTTGCACGGCCTCCATTCCCGTTGCCGGCCGGTATGTATGGAGCTCAGATGAAAACGTAGATATTATCATAACAATAACGCATGGAATACTCTCTGAGAAGGCAAGGCATATGTTAGTACTTGTGAATACAGCTAGCACACAGCAACAACCTAGCTATGTTATTGGTATCTTAAAACTGAACTCAGGTAATAATGCTACTGCAATTGCAATGACAAAACCAGTAGATTTAGCTTACTAATGAAAAAGTCTTGCCTTATGAACTATTCTTCCGAATATATTGCCATTTCGGGTTCGATATCTATGGCCGAATCTAATAATTTTAGCCGACTTGGACAGCCCCATTTAGCTTTATCATGAGAACCTAGCACGAAGGCTATTAGTCTGGATATAGTCACTGAACCCAGCCCAGCCAAGGGGAATCGTGTATGAACGTACAATAAAAGTTAATAATAGGTATGACGCTCAGAATACCTTTGCGTAGGATATACAACTGAAACCTTTGTGAAATAAAACCTTTATTTTGTTCTGAGTCTATGAAGCTTTTAATTGCATCAAGTGGGTATATCACTGACTGTAATATTATTATCTTCTTCATAGGTAAAAAAAAACAATAATCCAAGTAGGTTGTCTTTTTATATTTATATTTTGTTAGCCCACAACTTCGCCGATTCCACCGCGTCGTCGGCGGCAGCTCAGAGGTCACTTCGGTTACATGTTTTTTGCGCTGAGAGGGTAGGATATGAGATGGAGCTTAGTTGGTGCACAACTCTACAACCACACCCCGCTACTGTTTCATTGCCGTAAGAAAATTTGAATTTCGCGGGCTACCCTGGCGCTTTCACCTTAAATATGTTTTAAGGCGCCGTGTCGACGGGCATAACGTCTCAGCAGTGTGTTACAAGGATTAGCTAAAAACGATGTAGTTATGACAGGAAATACATTCTTATCGCACCTAGCCAATATTTTTAGTTCTTTTTCTTAAATCAATTTCACTCGCCACAGCAACAATTCGTCTTTTAGCAGAAGAGAAGCAGCTGGTACAGATTAAATTCATAAATTCGTTTTTTGGCGCAGCATGGAGCTGAATTTTAGAATCGTTTAATCAAACTTCGGGTTGTCTTTTTATAAGTATTGTAGATGTAATCTACAAATACGTACGTTTTTTGTAAAAAAAAAGTCATTAAATATGATTTAAAAATATTGAAGTTAGTAGTAATGACTTATTTGGTCGGTTTCAGGGGGGTTTGAACGAAGCCCTCAATTAAAAACAGTAGGCACCTACCTATACAGGGTGTAAACAGACCGTTCACGAAGCCGTTAACCAAGCATTCTGTACATCGAAAAATATTGCTGGGAAATGACTTCTTTTTTGGGGTGAAAAATCACTTTTACGGTAAGACGATTGAAAAGTGCCAAGACAAGTGCCTTGCGGCTTCGTTAAGGGAATATTTACACCCTATATAAAGAACAATAATAATGACATAATTACATATTATGTTTACTCACATTGCCAAAAAAGTTATTTAAATAAAATACTACCTATTGATGGTTCACTCACAATAGGTAAACGCAGCGGAAGCGGTTGAAGATTCCATAAAATTCATTTTATAGATCCTACAGAAGTAAGCCAACTGTCATGTCGACTGCAATAATCGTTATCTTTTATTTTCTCTGTCTCATATTTATTGTCCTCGTGTTATTTACTAAATAATACTTTGGCTGAGCCGGTTTAATATGAATCTGCATGAAACTCTACAGGTGTTATAGTTTATGAGTCTGATGTCACACAATCCTGTTATTTGACATCAGAAGAATATAAATTCGTGGTTTATAAGTTAGTGCGGGACGTATCGAACTGTTATTAATAAAGCTTCCCCGCATGCAGCGCACGCGCACACTCCTGGGACATCCTTCCGGCGGCGGTGGTTTCGGCGCCCAACAATCACTCGAAACGTGCCCAGACTATCCGCACCGGACTATAAGAACATCGTCACATACCTATGTCATCGGGTGTCCGAACCTGACGGGGAGACGGAAACAAATACTCACACGTTTACATCGAATCCTTATTTAAACAACAATTATTATAACTAGTCATTGCAATTTAAATCACTCCAATAAGATACTGTCAGTCACATAACTTCAGACGTACTAATAAAACTTTGGTAAAATGCAATACAAATGATGCGCTAGGCGCTGGCGCCTAAGCTCAGTAGGTACAGTAGCGACATCAGTTTTTACTTTATGGTGATAATCGCAAGCGCTCGCTCTCAATTGATTCATCGAGCTAGTATTCGTTACAAGGACGACACACACGAAATAATCGTGTAACAACTTTAATTATGTACTGGGTTCATCTGCACGCTGACCGCCGCCGAGCCGCGCCGAGGCGCCGCCGGCGCCCCGCCTCGGTAATTGTCCTCGGGAAACTTTAAGAATGGGTTTGAGTAGAGCGCGCATTCAATATACTCATTGCCCAACACAGCTGGCGAACTTGAAGCTAAAATAAGCAATCGAAAAAAAAGGCTCTTGGAAATTATCGTGCAACTTGCAGTCTCTCATCTGGAGACCGCAAATTGCATGAATCGCGATACACGAACTAGATGCAGTCATAATCTTTGTCAGTCGTGTCCTTAGCAGCTTCTGCAATCTCTTGTGTCAACCTTTATTTTTTATGTAAGTTGACAATTTAAGCGAAGTTTCGTTGAGGACACAATGTGTCAGGCCGTCACGCGTCGCGCTCGACGCCGCATTTCGACATCCAACGGTCTGCGCCCGCGTCGGCTGCCAGTTGTGGTACATTTGTCGCCTAATGAAGTACAATTTCAATTATACAAGTACTTGTCTTGTATAATTGAAAACGATCACTGAAGCCTAAAAATAATCTAAAGGAAACTTTGCACAAGGTCAAATTTAATTAGGTAGTGGAACTCGACAGACTATGGGTATCGACTATCGACATCCAAACAGCAAACACGGATCCCTATTTTTTTATTTTAATAGCTGCAACGATCACAATATCAACATATAATTTTTGAGATTCTGCGTCATCAACCAGTTTGTCCTCCGATGATAACCTACGCGTTATACGATCTCCATGCACAAAGGATTATTCCTTAAGCCTTTTGTAAAGGATACAATTGAACTGGAAGAATGAACCGAACCTCACCGCAAGTCAAAAAAACAAACAGGCAATTTATGTTTTAATTCTCTTTGCAACTATTTGAATGTCCTTTTTAAACTGGTTGCTATTGATTCACACAGACAGACGGCACGTTCGGCAGTGTTGTACAAGGACAGTCGCAGTCCAGTTAGGCATGATGACAAATAAATTGGCTATGTTATGCTGGTCATTCCATTTCCAAACATCGAGATGAAACAGGTAAGATCCAAAACACGCGCATTGCTCAGAGCAAGGCGTGTGAAAACAGTGATCACGTCACCGTTATTTATATTCAATGCTATCAACATAAATAGAGTAAATGCTGTAATATTTCTTTGAACAATACAATCACTGTTATTAGTCGTTACCAAGTAAGCTAGGTTCTTGGTCGGTCGCATGAAGAGCAATCGTGTTCTTTTGAAGGTTGCAGTAGTTGTACCATTTTATCAACTTTTATTGTGAGCAAGTAGGCCACAAACAGCTTCAACAAAGCTACATAAAGTCTGATACGATACTAAAAAGCGAGCTGTCAAGTCAAATGATGCATAGACTTGCTCGTCTTTAGCCTATTATGTTTAATACATTTTATAAATGTACGATCAGAAAAATTAAAATGAATCAGGTAGTAAAATCATCAAGTCTGTTTAAATTAATAATGCAGAAAACTATAAAATTATTAAACTTATACTGTCATCACTTACGGGATATCTTCCGTGATTGTTCATTATTTTGAGCTCCCAATATTTCGACGCTGTTCAAGCGCACATGGTCGCAGCTAGACTGGAGAATACGGGTGGATAGAACATAAATTGTTAAGAGCAAACAAATCTGTCAATCACGGAAGATATCCCGTAAGTAACAGTATACTGTTACAAACTTATAAGTTTTGTTGTAAACCATGTAAGCTTAAAACAGTGTATAAAATTATTGCTAATAAAATAATTTTTCTTTTAACTTCTTCCAACATCTTCCTCCATCAATAAAACGCTCTCACCTTAGTGAAAACATCAAATCAGAGGTTTTGGTTTGTTGTTTAAACTCTTTGCAGTAGCAATTAGTTGAGTTGTGGTAGCAGCTCGAGAGTTCTTAGTGCTTACGTTGAGCTTTTTTGAAGAGGGGTCTCTTCAAAAAAAGCTCATTGTAAGCACATGTACTTAAAAATGGCAATTGTTAGCATTGTTTAGATCAGTGTACACAATAGATCTATTACTTGAAATGGCCATGAAGGTAAGCGACTAGTTGGTTGTACTTAATTTAACCTTTACGGATATCTCGGCTGAAATCGAACTATAAAACTTGCAAAAAGTTAACTTGTTATTATATTATTTGTTGTGAAATAAAAGGTGTAAACGGACCCTTCACGAAGCCGTCAACCAACCATTCTGTATCACGTTTTAAGGACTCAATGTAACGCTCTCAAAACGTTGCGCTGATTGAATACTACGGGGCTCATGGAGGTATTTAAAGTAAAGTTATGACATTAAAAACGTGAATTTATTTTTAAAAAAAACTTGCGAAAGTCTTAGGAAGACCCCCAATATCTCCGTAACAAGAAGGTTCCTAGCTATGGTCCAGAACAAAAAAAAAACAACGCAATGATGAGGAGAACAAGTGCCTTTCGGCTTCGTTGAGGGTATTTTTACTCCCACTGTACACTTATTTTGAAAAACCAAATAACGACCAATTCAATCTACCGATGTTTTTTTCTCAGAAACCGAACCAATGGTGATTTTTGTAATTATTTTTAAGGGATCCATCCAGTGTTCCTATGAAATACGGAATCCTAAAATAAGGCTTATCAGTTGCGGTATCTGAGCCGTGCCAACTAGCATAATGCAAATAGAGGTGTGATCAGAATTTATATCGCGCGTTTCTTTACCGTCTTATTATTTGCGTTCAGCACATAATGTATATCATACATACAATTATGTATGATCGGTATTACGCAAGCCTTTATCGCAAACTACTAAGCTTATCGACGATTACGTGGAGCCTGTTGAGATTTTTATTGGAACTGGGTCATCCAACGGTTTATTTTGTAAAGTTTAAATATAACAATTTTCTGCGATTTAACTTGATAGATCTTTCCTTTTGCTCGGCTTACATCCTCGTCTTCGGTTAACTTGACCTAGTTTTAAGTTTGCATGGTTTATTTAAATGTCTTGTTAGGTTTCGTAGTGAGTTAATTTAGTGAAGCATCTGTAAACGACCATCAAGGTTGTGTCAAAACCGTTCAAAACAAAATTGAAAAAATAAACCACGCATATATTTTTTATGAATTCTAGTCGTGTCTGCGATACTAACCCCTAAGATAATATCCTTATCACTACCACGAACTCATTACTATCAGCAAACAAGTAATCAGAGCGTTATGAATATTAATTCTTAGTTTAATTTATCTTTGAAACCGTTATTTCAAAAACGGACAGCACTGTTTCGTAAAGCGTGGGTGGAAATATGTAGATACCCTACGCATTTCTCGATTACGAAGTTAATAAAACATAGTGCCTAAACTGTCTATGTTTCTTAGAACTGTGATGCAAGACTCCTTCGTGGACTGATTAAAGTGTCGATACCCGATAGCGCGGTGCCTATCATCTATCGCACACACTACGTAGATACGCTGTCCTGATTCCTGTTATTACTTTGTCGAGGAAAATAGTGAATACTTCATTCTGTTTATTGACTAGGAAATTGATACAATTTTAACCAAATACGGTTTTATGAAGCGTACGCTGGCACTCTACCTGTACCAAACCATTCCATACGGATACGTGTTACGACTTAGGTAATTACTTATTCCAATAGGCGGAAATTTTAGATTTTTTTTGAAGCTTTGAATTTAGTTGATTGCAAAACAAAAACGCGTTCAGGTAAACAAAAACTTAACACGAATTTCGG
Organism: Noctua janthina; assembly: GCA_963576755.1. Classification (NCBI taxonomy): domain Eukaryota; kingdom Metazoa; phylum Arthropoda; class Insecta; order Lepidoptera; family Noctuidae; genus Noctua; species Noctua janthina. The sequence goes on along the minus strand of OY755050.1, from coordinate 10,536,359 downwards.
GCGGACGCGTAATCTATGTGTGAATATCGGTGATGTAGTTTCGCGATAGTCAAACAAAACAGCGAGCAACTGGGTCCCGGGCTCCGGGCAATCCAGTGCAGAATTATTTACTAGAGCTCGTAATAGCACTCACGATTGACTGGCTTCGATTTCGATTAACAAAAGTGATAAAAACTGTTGAAAAGGTAGATGGACTCGCAGGCCCATAGCCACCACATAACTACGACATACTCGTAGAATGTTATTGTCGGTCACCCATTATTTATTCCTCGGACCTACATTTTTACGTCGAATCCAAAAAAACTGTTGTATTTAAATGTGACAGTCCGGGAATCCAATCCACGTCGCACGGAATATTTAAAATGTAGAAATAAATATTTAAGAGCAGTTGACAAAATCCTCACGTTTCCGAACTTTTTACTCTGGACGAAGGAGTGGGTCAAGTACCATACTTTTCATACGTAACTAGTTAGTGTTGTGTCTTGTGCATTCGTGGGTTCCGTGGAAATGTCCTCAGTGTCCGTGACACACAGCTCTATTGTCTGACATCTCACTAACAACCCACGCGCATGAATATCGTTAATGTAACACAATTTAGTAACTCTGTGGGCGCACTCACTCATATTTGGAAACTTAACAATTTATTTTTAATGCTTTCTATAAAATTGGTAACTTAACGTGCTGCGCATACACATGAATTTACGTTGCTTGTCTTCATTTAATTAACATTAAAAGTAAAATCTTATCTGATCGAAAAGAACGCAGTGATGGTTAATTTACAAGTCGGCTTAACAAGTAACTTATTTCACAGAATATTTACCTTATTAACAAACTACAAATCTATAATAGTAATAAAATATGTACAAGTATCAAAAGGGTTAAAAAAATCGTCCTCAGCGCTGTCAATAGGAAAAGTGCCCAGAAGGCTGGCAGACCCCATGGCCCTAGAGTTAACAAGTCAACTTATATGTTTTTACATTTCGATTAATCGTGGCTTCGACTTAACGAGGTACGAACTAGTTTCGTTCTACCATTTGCGATATGACCGCGACGGATCCCTAATTAATTACCCTAGATAAGTTTGCAAAATTCGTACGTGAGACAGATTTTATTGGTTTAACTGTGGATTTAAATGTTTCTAAATCATATTGTACACTTTTACTAAAATAAATTGGAGAGCCAGTTGTGCATGTGCAGATGGAAGAGCGTAGACCTCACGATACTTGAGAAGATTTATTCACATATTGTAAATAGATTTATTGTCTTCAAATCTTACATATACTGTTACCTAATAATATTAGGCAGTGATAGTAGGTGGTAGATTTATGTACAGTATCTACATATTCGCGGGTGCAGGTTGTGTAGGTCTGGCATTTCCGTTTAGTAAAACGACCTCGTGTCTGTTGTGAACCGGCTCTAATAAACAGGACCAGGACATATTTTTCAGATAGAGGTTTCTGAGTGTTTCTCCCTCTGTACCCCATCTTTTATTTAAATAAATTTATCTCCAAGCGGATATCCATATCGCATGATAGTTTAGCAAACGGATTGTTCGACCTTCAGGATAAACATGCGTAATGAATTAAATTCATATGTTAGCTACAATTTATTATCATAAGTACCTACCTATCCTGGCATAAATGAGTTGATACATTAAGTTTATTGTTTCACTGAATACCATCTAAATATAAGCAGTAATTTCGTTGATTTTGGCTTAACTCTACTCGTAGGAGCCATTTTCAAAGAAATATGTTAGCAACAACGCAACAACAGATGTCCCAAAACACACTGAATTACATACACAACTGGCATCGTTAGTTTGTGTGTCTCGTACATACGAATCGAATTACGAGAACTACATACAACATAGATTGTCAAACACAGGTAAAACCCATGCTTTTGTTACGAACTGGGTGGATTCTCTGAGACTGAGACTGAAATACAGGCGCACCCCACCTATGTAGTCAGAACGAATACTAATCAGACGTGTTTCAAAGCCGCTAAAGCTTCGCTAATCGTGAAAGTAGTACCTACTTCCGACATGTATATTAATTAATGAAGAATATGGGACGTTTTGATATTTATTACTCAACCATAAGGCGTTTGACCGGAAAATAAGCTAGGAAAACAAACTAAAATTATAACAGCTTTCAAGTGAAATAATTATAATTCAAATAAGCATAAGTACTATAAAATTAAGTAATTAAACATCTTCAGTGGTATTACACTTGTATAAAAGTTAAAAGTCCACAGCGAATGTGAACGTGTGCGAAGTTTTATACAAGTTCCCTTCATGGCAGTCCTCATTTGTTTTGCTGTGACACTATTATACATTTTAGACTAGGCTTTGACCGCAGCCTGGCTTTTGTTAACGGGCATTGTAATAATAAGCATTAAAATAGTATTTTTGGTTATTCTTTTGTTCACGAATGAACAATTTTATTCGCGGGATGAATTTTCAATCCGTATTTCGCTTGACTGTCATTGGAATTCTAAAAAAAAAACTTTTTAAATTTTTGTTTCAGATTCCGTCGCCGTTATTATTATGCAGCTTCGGTAAATCATCAAATAGGAGCGCGTAAGTTATGACTTTTTATTAATTCTCATTCGCGCATGTTCTTCCTCTCTGTGCTCAGTATAACGTACAGGTAAGTACTTCTAGGTACAATCAACACTATTAAGAGTATTTACCTCTTATTCGTGTACCTACTATCTTCCGACACGGTAATCATTATTCCTTTAAAAACAAGTCGAAGAATTATTTAAATAAACCTAGCAGGTGCACAATTATGACTACGGTGACAGTACGCGCAGCTTGACCCCAAAGTGGAATTAAAATGTAATAAATACAGACGCTCGCGGATTCAGGATTTCGCCGCCACGTGTTCTCGAGTAACGGTAGTATTGGCAATTAGGATTCACAAATAAACACGAGAAAGTTCAGTTAATCACACATTAAGGGTATTTGAAAGTCCAATTAGGACACGAGCGTGTGTGTGCTATGAGAATCGGGAATGGACACGACCTATTAGGGTGCAACGAGACGTGCGCTACGCACTGGGGAACAGCTGAACTCCAACGCATCCCCTCAAAGGGATGTGTGGTGGCCATTTAGCTTTGAGCGATAACTACATGACATGTTTTGGTATAATATCCATTCCATAGGTACGTATATTTTTCAATAGGCTAATTGACAGTAAGAAATGGTTTTTATTTTTATTAGAATGGTTGTTAGCTAAAAATTGCTTAACTTTGTTTTTTTATACTTAATAATTTTCAAAAATAATTGCGAAAATAACCCTAGGCCACGTGACTTTGAACGTGAATTAGAGCGTGACACGTCACATAACTAACCGGTTTCTCAAAAACTGTCAACTAGTCTGTTCAATGTTTTTGGCAGCCTGCATAGTTTTGTTAAGGGTCGGTCAAGGCGAAACAATTTGTGGATCGGCTGCGGAAAATGGACTCGTGACAGTAACTTCAGTAGGTACAGTATCGCTGATCCTTAATAGAATATTTAAATTACTTTGGCTCTTTTTGTTTAAACTGTCAGAAGTGTCGTGTCCAGGATTACGATTATCATCATCATTCTCTTGCCTTTACCCCAATTAATTTGGGGTCGGCGCAGCATGTCTTCTTCTCCCATACTTCTCTATTAATCGTCATCTCATCAGACACCTCTGTCTTGCCATATTCTTTATAAAATCCATCCATCGTTTAAAACTCAAAGCGACAATCTAATTTCATAATAGCTATACAGAACTATATAGGTAGACACGCCGGTTCAGTTCTTTTACGATTTTAGCATGTAGAGATATATGGAGCTGGTACAAATAAGTTGGCCTTTTAAATTGTTGGTGTGTTTTAGAAAGTTTTTAATATAATAACACTTATTAAAAATCAGGAAGTATACACAGGTTTGTATTGCAAATATTAACTGTCTTGTATGTAAGATCGTGGCTAATCATTAGATATAATTATAACCAGCGGCATCTCGTCAACGAGGACACAATAAAGGCAATGATGTCAACAGACCTATAATAGAGCTATGAATACATAAATTCTCCTTGACAGCACACGTACTACTGGATATACCGGCATTCCCTACTTGAAGGTTATTTATATAGAGATAATAAGCAACAATATAGGTAGGTACTACTGCAAGACATATTTAATCCCGAAGTAATTGTCCAGCATTATTGTTCATCTGCTCAATAAACAAAGTTGTTGAACACACCGTTTCGACATGCGACTCTTTGACTACGGTTCTGTTTTTTCAAGTATCGTTTAGGCCGACTGACGTGCATGAGCGGCGAAATTAACATAGTCATTACTGTCGAGACATATTTACTTTCTATAACGTGCTGGCCGGTACTAGCGGTGAGAATCGCGTCGATATGTCATGTCGTTGTGTGCTTAACTGTGCAAGCGCAGCCGTTTGCATCTTACTGCATTAGTCGGCTAACGGTACATTGCCCTTTTTGGGATCGATGGTCCATTTGATTTACTATCTTAGTGAAGCTTACGTCCACGACCATATGTGTTGCATGCATTGTGTCATGAGTTCATGACAGTCACGACACGAAGCCCGGACAGCGCTCGAGGCTTCCTGATTTATTAGTTTCGACGCTCTATTCACCTCCGATGAATACCTAGCTAATGTAAGAATCGCGCTTAATTTTGCCTAATAACTAGCAAAACAAATCAAGCTCAGCGCGACCAGGACTCGGCGACCATCATTGTCTTGCAATAAAGGAGTCAGTCCGTCACACAATTTTGGTACGTTATGCAAACAGAGGGGAGAATCTGTTTCAGTGAGAACTCCGCCATCCGGTCTAAATATAACCGGGCGGAGACAGCTGGCGGGGCGCGGGGGTGGCGGCGCAGGCCGCGGGGCGCAGGACGTCGACCCGATCAACCCAGACCTTGTGCGCATTGCCGGAAGGAACGTAGCCACCAAATTTGCACCGTTGTTCTGCTTACATTGTGTTTGTCGCCACTCGCCACTCACAACCTCTGCCGAGAGAAAAAGTGCTTGCACTGGAGTAGCTTCTCGTCCTCGGTTCCCAGCCAACTTGCACTAAAATCGCACTTGGTCGACCTCTATTCTCTTTAGCGATTGTTATATAACAATCAATTGACAAGATTAGTTCTGTGGCGCAGGATGTGAAATCACTTAGCGTTAGCAGCCAGCTGACCAGGATAAAGCAATTTAAAACAATACGCGCAGATACCCCGAGCGGCGAGTGGCGAGTGACTAGAATGCACCTAGGTGTGACACGCAGATTGACAGGTTATTGTGCAGCGGCGTGGGTACTCGCCAAAAACGAAGGCACTCGTTAACACTACGTACGATTACGTTCACATGATGTTTCAAAATTCATTTGCAGGTCAATAGCACCGCTAGTTGAAGGTCTTGGCCGCTACCTCCTCGCGCCTCTTCCCTCTTGCTTCAGCACCCAGTCACCCACCCTCCACCTCATCGTTGCTACGTAAATAATAAAGGCGCCAAATTGCGGGTTCCCTGGACAAATTTTAAAGCAAATTACGCAATTAGGATTTTCCTTCTTCTTCTTTCTTTATCGTGTGGTTAGTGCCTAACCTGGTGTCCGATTTTTATGCTGGCCTCTGACTTGGCTTTACATGCCGTCAAGAAATATCTCAGGCGTGCTGTTGGTTTCCTCACGATTTTTTCCTTCACCGAAGCAAGTGATAATTATACAATACGCACATTACGACTTTAAAACATTGTTTTATTGAAAATCAACGGAAATTTAATAGTAATTCTTCGATACCGGAAAATTTTAGAAAAAGAAAAATATATAATGTGCTAAGAATAGCCTTCTCCCTAAGTTTCAAGGGCCTCACAACAGGGCCCTTTTGTCGATCTAATATAAATATCTAGGTTTGCTATTTAATCTGCATGTACCTATGTATATAGGAGTACTTTTTGCCACATGGCATTCTCTACCAACCTTTTATTTTGGTCAGAGTGCCCTCACTTGAATATTTCCCAATTGCTTGTATTTTTCCTTCTACTGAACGTTGTTTTGAACCGGGTTTGCATTCATGAGAATTTATAATCTACGGTGTGCAGCGTACATTATGTTTAGTGCATTTCACCCAGATTTGCGAAGCGCTCCTCGCTGAGGCCCTTTGTATCTAAAATCCATTATCTGCCTCGTGTATCGTTATATGTCCGGCCTTTGTCCACCTCAATTGATCTCCATCTAGGCCGGCCTCTCAAAGCAGCCTGTATGGAAGATGAGATAGCTCAATCACATTCCCACAACACTACCAGGTATCAAACGCCCGATATCAGATTCACGCATGAGAGCGTTTAATTTAAGTAATAACTTATGTATCTAGATAATAGTGATATATACAGATTTCGCGTGAGTAATGCACCACGTTTACGTTATGCGGCGTATTATATATAGCACTGGATAGATAGGTATGTCATGCTTATTGAATTGCAGCGTATGTACCATGTGGTGCATGGCACCAACTGCGACGTTTGTTGTAGGTATTTTTACTTTTAACTGCGTACTTATATACGGGGATTGCGGAGCGTTTCCTTTCATCAAACGCGCGTAAATTATCTCAGTAGGAATGTTCGCGCTCACTGTACTAACTTTACTCTGAACGGAGGGAGGCTGATACTGTTTGTAAATCAAAAGGCGTACGTAAAGTAGAAACGTGTTTGTAAGAGATTGCAATCGTGATGCAGCTCAGGTGAAGTCGGCAGCTTCTCGCCCACACACTACACTAACTCGTTTCTTTGGCTTACTCTTGTAGCTTATGGATGTTAAACTACGATAGGCACAGAACACATAAAAATACAAATGTGGGATTGCGTTAATTGAAAATGGGACGTTAAGTCATAATATTATGATTGTTAGATAATAATACTTTGAATTGAAAATGAAAAAAAAGATACTAAAATTGACATTGATACATACCTTGATTTATATTTTAGGTACCTAATAATATCATCTTATTAATATATAATTGAACTTCTTGTTGAACTGAAATCTCTGAATCCGAGCTTAAAGAAAACGAGAAATCAGAATCCTATCAGCAGCAACTTCCAGATAATTGAATGGAAAAAGGGAATAATTGTGAAATGATCGTAGCTGCAAATTGCGTAGTAATCTGAGCAATGAATCGAGTCAGGAGGGCGTGGGCGGTATCCGGCATTGTCCGACAGATAGTATTGTGAAAAAAGCGAACTTTCCAAGTTGCAGTGGCAGGTGGTGCAGTCGTCCGGGGCGATCAATACTGCTCCCTCTGCCACCCCTCGCGACTGCCAGCCGGCAGGCAGCCCGCGCCGACGGCGACACACTCGCATGCACCCAGCGCTCACTAAATACCTTTTTATTAATTAATTGTTCATGTACACAATCACATTATCAATTTAAGTGATGTCTTCTATTCATTTTAATTAATTATTATTGCGAATGTGTGTGGGCCATTGTTTTACATACATAGTTTGGCAGTTTGAGTTTTTCAAGGGGCTTACCCAAATTGGCCCTCCTCCCAAATACTACTATTGATGGCACTTGATTTAATCGAGCTGTGGACTTACCGAAGATGGTGCGCTACGCGTTTACTAATTTAGAAGTGGCTTCTGCCAAGACAGATCCGGCGAGGCCTTGGTACTTTATAAAACAATACAGAAGTACGTCGTAATAAAAAAACTGAACTGCGTCTATTCAATAATTAATAATGTTATATTGTTATCAGGTTTGGAATTTTATAAAGGGGCTGTAAGGGCGGCTTCCTTAACCGTTGTGGCTACAGGGAAACGGTCTTAGGAGACTTACCATAACTTGTTGAGAATCACAGATTTTATCAAAAAAAAAATACAGACAGCAAGAAAAAAGACCAATTTCACAAAAACTTTGATGCTAATCGATCCTGTTTGTTAAATGGATAAAATAACATAACTAAACAACATTAAATACGAACTTACGAAGTGAGTTACGCTAATTGATGTTTTGTTTCATTATACTACAGAGCTTTCACAAACCACGGAACCGTGGTTACCGTGGCAACAGGCAATTTATCATCGTCATATTTGCAATGATGTTTTTGTTTAATTGCATTGCAATTCACCTTTGAACCAAATTCACACCGTGATAAAACAAAATGTCATAATTACATCCACTGCCGCACAGAACAAAACACATAGCCGTCCGCGCAGTACCGAACGAAATACGTTTTTAAAAGAATGTTACTTTAAATACATTGAGCTTAATACGTATGCGAGTTATTAATTTCCACGTAAATAATTCTCATTTCCACGTTAATTATCGAAACATGATTCGATGCACATGCTCGTAATCCGATATTTGATGTATTTGCAATAAATGCATGAAACCCGACGTTTTTCGAATAAACTGTCTGCTACGTATGAGTTTGTGCTTCATTTACTCGCTTCACTTTATTTTGTTTTATTAGTAGATACGGACGCGCGGACGGTGAGAAAGTTGAACGTTCATGAAAAAATTTAAAAAGTTATTTACGTTTGATCTCCTTTTCAATATTTGTCTGTGTCCGCCGTACAGTGGGTCTTTATGTTCGTTCAGTAACTTTTTAAAGTTCGCAGCCAACATGCGCGATGGTATTTTCTAATTAAATAAATAATTTGTTAGTATTTAAACACCTGCCTCTCTAAGTAGCTTAAGTAGGTTTAACTTCGAGAAAGAGGTCAATCGTCGAATCCGACTCGGCTGGTCAGCATTCGGGAAGTTGCGCGGTATCTTCTCGACAACTTACCGCAGTGTCTCAAGACGAAAGTCTATGACTAGCGTGAGTTGCCAGTGATCACATCATCATCATCTGCCTAGCCATTTCCCAACTATGTTGGGGTCGGCTGCCAGTCTAACCGGATGCAGCTAAATACCAGTATTTTACATGGAGCGACTGCCTATCTGACCTCCACAACCCAGTTAATACTGGGTAATACGATACCCCTTGGAAAGACTGGTTGTCAGACTTTTCGGGCCACTGACTACCTAACGACTGTCAAAGATCTACAAATCGCTCACAATGGGCCTCATCAGAACGCTTAAAGTCACCCAAAGGGCAATGAAGAGGGCTATATTCGGAGTTTCCTTCCGTGATCGAATCAGAAATGAAAAAATCGGCAAGAGAACCTAGGTTACCAACGTAGCTCGAAGAATTGCCAAGCTTAAGTGGCAGTGGGCAGGGCACATTGCTCGCAGAACGGATGGACAATGGGGCCGAAAAAATCTGGGGTGGCGACCGCGAACCGGAAGACGTTACGTTGGAAGGCCTCCCACTAGGTGGACCAATGACCTGGTGAAGGTTGCAGGGTTCCGCTGGATTCGAGACGCACGGGACCGGTCAATTTGGCGACACTTGGGGGAGGCCTATATCTAGCAGTGGTCGTCTTTCGGCTGAAATGATGATGATGATAAATTGAGTACAAGTCGCCTGGACTGAATCCATAATGGAACATCCATAGTTATACACGTTTAATGTAACGTATATTTGACAGTTATTGTGACAACGGGGGTAATTTCCGAAGTCATTATTGTCATTATTTGCCAACGCTCATAGTGCTGAACAACTATAAACCTAGTTGATGTAAACATAGAATATATTTTAGAAAGTTGCAATAGTACACGAGCTGGACTTCCACTCGGGGGGGGTGTCTTCTCAGCTAGTAATTTCGTTCATTTATGTCATGCACCGCTGTCGTCAGGTATTGAGTAGGTACGCTCTCTTAAAAGCATTTCTACTGGTTAAGGAATTGTATGTTTACGGTTACTTGATACGCCATCAACCGGCAGAGGATAATATCTTACCGTACTTGGATGGACTAATGATATCAAAATCTAAAGAGGAATGTGGACAATAGCCCACATTTACCTTATGTTTTCCATCATGTCCATATTTTTTTTTGGTCTCATAATAATCAGACCAGCAATCAACCCAATTTTACCCGATTCACGCACAGGTATCACCATTAATTGAAATCGAGCTGGGAAGCTCTTTCGCAAATAGACATTCCGACATCGAACCTCAGATTGCAATGTTTCCGGAACGTAGGATCAGGAAATAATACCAGAATATGCCAATATCCGAACGTGTGATGGAAATAGCAGCAGGAATAAGTATCTCGTGAAAGTGATACAGATAAACGAGAGTTAAATGTTATGAAAACGCGGCCGCTGCTGTTTAAACAATGAATTTCTTAAACGCTAATAAATGTCTTCCTGATCTTTAGTAAACTTGCTTACACTCGCGTGTTCGTTCAATTGTTCTCTGCTAATAGCCTCAAACTCGTTACGCTGCGAGCCGCTACTCGCACAAGAATTCATTTTAATTAAGACCCCCACTCTCCCCGCCCCATTACATTCTTTGTTATTCAGTACTCGGACAATATCGAACTATCAAAATATGAATATCTCGTTGACGGCACGGTTGGCGCAGTGGCTGAGCGATTGACTGCTGCGCTTCGTGTCGCGGGTTCGATTCCCGCACGGAACAAATAAATATTTGTTCCGTGCGGGAAAAAAAAAATATATATAAATATTTGTTTTTGTTTTCGGGTCTGGCTGTTTGTGTATGTGAGCTTAAATGTTTGTAAACGCACCCACAATACAGGAGAAATTCCTAGTGTGTGGCAACGTTAATTAAAAAAAAAAAAAAATATGGAATTTACCAACTTTACATTTACATTGATGATTTATACCTGATTGTCCAATAGTTAAGTAATGTAGACCATGGCGAAAACTTGACATCTGCTCATGCCCCATAGCATCAGCTTAACAGACCTCGTATGTTAAATAAAAAAGTAAGAAAACAAATAATACCGGACTCACTAAAGGAGAATGATAACACCAGTTCAACCATTTGCAGCAGATACTTAAGTCAGCATGTAGCCATTTTTAGTTATAAACAACATAAAGTTGAGATTTCTGGGATCGGTAATTCGATTATCAGTAAAACTAATTAAATAAACGAAACGATGGCTCAAACGTAAAATGATACAGAAAGTCGTCACAAATTCTCATTTGCGAGCAAGTTTTCGACACTTGTCTTGATGGTGTGCCTGCCAAACTTCACGAACTTATAAACCCTTCGCTCCAGACATCAGTTTCCGCAAAATCAGTGTTCACGTCCGAGAAGGCGTTATGTTACATGCCCACGAGCATGCATTAAGGGCGGAGGCGTTGCTCGAGTGTCTAAAATATGCAGTGTCACGCAGCCGGGCGCAAACGCAGCTAAAAGCTTTCGCACGAACATATCGCCTATGTGGTACGGACACGGGCCCATTGTGTCCTAGCATTAATGTCCTCTAACCTTCTTGTTACATTCAAATAAAACGTTGCGATAATAAATACTTACAAGTACGCCTTTATTCTACCAAACATTCAGCGACTGTGAAGTGAGTGGCGCTGTATGTTGTTATCAGAAGGTGATGCAATGACGTACCCTCGCAACAAATCTCCAGTTGAGCATTCCTCTTTCGATATCGTGTGCCTCGTGTGTATCACTAGAGCGTACTCCTGTGTTAGGTGTTGAGTGATGCGAGGTTTCGCATAACTCTTTGCGAGAATATAATGGTTGTCTGGATCTGGACATACGGGCTGGAAGTATGTGCGGGGCAACGTCCGTGCCGTGACGACGCCACGGCGTTTGATGCGGGCTCGACTCTGCACGGACCAGAGCGGCCGGTGGGGGAGGGGCGGCTGATGTTAATAGTCGCCTCAACAGGCTGGAATTTGCTCTATATTTGGGCACGGCGAGCACCGCAAGTACTCGTCATGAACCTCTTATGTTTACCTGAGTTTACGCGGAGCTCACCTAAATGTATGAATACAGTATTTGGTTCAGGTTTGTTACTCAATTGTACTTCTGTGTGATATTATTTACATGGTGCCAGGTCGGGTGGACCTTAGTTAAAACTTTTAAATCCGAAAAACAAAAATTACTCATGTCGCTAAACTTAAGGTCGGATTGTCGGATGCTAAAAAATATTATTCCTGATTATGGTTTCGTCCTGTTACCTATTTTGGAAGCACTAAAACGAAATTGCGCGCGCGCATACCGAGGTATGCAGCCATGCACGCTATTTTGTGTTTACATTCATGCATTTTACGGGCAAACCGTGGCCAGTTTACGACTTAAACACATTATTATTGAAAAAGAAAACTGTTCAACTGCACAACACGTATTTAACCCAGATCTATGGTAAGAAGGGACTTACGAGTATGATAAAATACAGTAACCCTACCTACTGTATTCTATCGACCGGACCGAAATTCGGCCTGACAATCTTTTACTTTGTCAATGGTCTTTTCTTTAGTAAAATAAATGCAGTGTTTTAATATTTATTATAATTAACAGGTTTTAATTTTAAATCATACGAAACTTCATACTTTTCTCATATGTGGGTACTAAATCAATTAAACAACCTGATGTTAAATGCGATAAAATATTTTTTTTTACATTTTCACTGGTGTGTATTTTAAGTTTTTAGTTGTCGTATAATTTATCGTTTGCCTCGAAATGAATGAATTGAAAGCATTGATTTTCCGCCACTTAATTATTTCGGTGAACATTTCCGTAAACTACATTCGTCTCTAGAATAAACTAATGGTGGTTTATAATTTATTTGTCCAAGTTCTAAGTACGATAGCAGACTTCGTTAAAATATCGTCGGCGGAAACGATTGGCCTGTCGCTGTCTCGCGGACGTCAGATTTGCTCAGTCCGGTCCAGAGCTAATTAAGTACTTCTTGAATGATTGAAGAGGTTATTTCAGAAGACGTCTATAAATTGATTGTCTGCAGTTGATAGAAAAAACGAGGTTGCGTGACAAGGTCCATAAAAGAACACGATGGTTTTAACTTTAAATTCCTTGAAGGTACAACTGGACATCGGTCTTTTGTCACGTAGTATAAATGGAAACTCACACCTCCATCTTGTTTTTTCAACACATCACAGAACAGTGTAGAAAAGGTCTACCAACAGGCCTTCCTGATCCTGTCAATGTCATTGGATTGCTATAACATCCATGCGGAGTTGCGGACTCTAACATATTAAGCAAGGTCCATAAAAGAACATGCTTTGCTTTTTTAGCTTTAGTCATTAGCAATCAAACCTTTTGAAGGTATTTTACATATTAAACATAAACAGCTCTTCATGACTACTATACGAATGAATTATAGACGAACACACACGAAGAATTTTATATTAGCATTATTAAATCAAGTATTATTTTACAATAACATAACACCTTAAATAGGTCATGACCAGAATTTCGCAGTTGCTGAAATCAATCTGTGGCATGCTACATATGTAAAAACATTCTTCGAAACATTGTGTTTATACCTATGTATTATGTTATGTAGTAGTATTATGTTGCAATACGGTTGCTGGTTGTTGGGTTGCAGACCTGCTGCTGTCTGAGGTAAAAGAACTGTATTCAGTATTATGATTTCCATTTTTTGAATTTAACACAAAGTTCTGGTTTACTGAATTTCATTACACCACCTCTACACGATGGCCCATGTTGGGGCATGAACATTAATTATGTGGATTGTAACTCATACGATATCTGTCTTGTGTAAACATGGTTACACGTGATTTATACAGGGTGTAAACAAAACCTTCACGAAGCCGTCAGCCGTCATTCTGTACATCAAACTAAGTAACTTTACGCAAAAATGGTTGCTAGGAAAAGTTTTTTTTTTTTTGGGTGAAAAATTACGTTTCACGGTAGGACTCGATGGGACGCACTCAAAACATTGTGATGATGGATGGATTGGATAGCACCGGGTCGTGGAGGTGTTTAAAGCAAAAATCTTACAGAAAGTTGGAACTTTGATCCTCAATATCTCCGTAACTAGGAGCTTCCCAGGTATGGTGTAGAACAAAAAAACTATCGCAAAGACGGAGAGAACAAGTTATACTCTATTGAAATAATATGCGGGTGGAAGGGACATCGGCGCGAAAACCGTTACCACGTATTTACATCATTTTGAGCCCCCTACATAGAAATTTTTCATCGGTTATTATAAAAACATCAGCTGTTCCATATATTTTGACCGCGTAAGTATTATACTTTTGTAGGAAACAGCTGATTTTCTTTTTAAATCACCGAAGCAAGAAGACACACTCTACTTGTAAAGAACAGTATCTAACTATACAATTCTCTCAACTTCGGTAGTTTAGCTCAAAAAAAGGTCACAAAAATCTCCCGAAAATCATCCAAAATACTTCCTAAGTGAGGAAAACATATCTAAATAAAAACTTTAAAATGTCCCACGAAAGCTCTTTTTGGAAAAGATACATTTTCTGAAAAATTCAAATCGAACAAGTAAATATTTCTATTCTTTCTCAAATAAAACTCTTAGAAATGCTACGAATGGAGCTGTTGAGCTCACAGAGAGCTTAGAAAGAGTACCGTATTCTGCCACCTTTGAGCGCAAAGTAAATAAAAATATTCATTCAACAGATGTATGGATGCCAATCCTACAAATGTAAACTGTTTCGTAGAAAAGAGCGTAGGAATCGGCGCATTGATCCACTATACCACACCGCCTAACTCGCTACCCACTCATTTAAAAAACCCGTAGGTTGGAAAATAAACATCTTATTTTTACCGTAGGTAGCTTAGAGTATTATTAAACTTCTTTCTAGATTAAAATTGGGCTAGTGTTGTTCAGGTAAAAATAAAACTTACACTCAGGCTCTGCCTGTTCTACAAAACACTTACACGGTTTTATCTTACTCCTGTTGTAGCTCTGCAAATGCATGCTACTACCTAACATGAGGTAAATCATTTGATTTAATGTTTTCTTTAATAAGGGCAGAATAATGATGATGTTTTCTCTGTTTTCTATCATCATCTGAAATGGCTAGGCAGGTGATGATATTGACTTTCTTTTGTAATGTCTACTTCGGAGACTGTTGAAGAAAAATAAGTTCATCTAACCTAACCGACAGATGGGTTGCCGGAGAGTTTCTTCAGCCACTTCTGTTTCCCAGCTAAAACATTCGGAGAACTGTCTTATGTATCTAAGTTTTTACGCCTGATATGAAATAATAAGTTTTGATTTTGACAATGTCGATGAAAATCTGTTTATGTTAGTAATGGTTCTTCTCGTTTGATGGGGAAAAAACGAAATATCAATCAAAGTGCAATAAAAAATATAAAATACTGCAAGTATTCAACACACTTACTATAATTATAATACTTTATGCTACTCCGGTTACAGTGTGTGTAAACCGTATATTTTCTGTTATTTAAATTGTGTGGTTTGGCAATCCGTTTTGCGTAAGTTCATGCCGCGGGAAATGAGATAAACCCAGAAGGGTGAACGAGAATATGAAAGTTTACTGAAAAGCAACCGTATTCACATCAACTTTTACGCGCTTATTTGCGGCTTTCTTGGCCACTGCGTCTGAACTCTGAAATATAAACGATTAAAGTGAAATTGCTATTTATTTAAATCTATTAAAATCTTCCTATATTAATTTGAATTTTTCATATTTGCTTCACTTCCATATTAACCGACCTGCTTGTTTTGCAATGCAAACTCCATAGAACAGTTTTATCCTGTTTATGTGAATCGCCCCATTCAGAAACAGTTTCATTGAGTAGGTAAAGGTAAATGTTATGATATTGAAATATGTAAGTAAAGGTATATTTCATACAAAGAATAACAAAATAATAGCCATATCTATAGCAGCATATAACGTGAATAATAATAAACTTTGTAGCTTGACAGCCAAATCATATTTCCACCTACTGGTTTCCTTTACTTTTTTTTCTGCATAATTTGTAAATTGGGTAAGACTATAAATTCGGCTCGACTTGATTTGACAAGATTTAAATCATCTGTTGTCGGTTGTTCTCAATACTTGATACATGTGTTTTACGTAGACAGTATAGGCAGAAACACTATACTTTTTATGAGACTTAGAAATAATAACATTCAAAGTTAGAATTTGCATCAATTTTTGAATTGTTGAAACCAAAAACACTGTCCGTCACGATATCTGTGGCCGAGACGAGTTTGGAAGCACGTCTCCTAATGCCATAAATAGAGATTTCGTAATATTTTTTGCTAGTTTTGTTTATGCGACGATAAACTAATCCGGTTGTACAAACAATGATTGTGATGCGATATGATTCATGCTATGAACCAGCTTCAACGGAAGAACAGTCATCGACTGCTGATGTAAACAAGATACCGTGCCCAGAGATTTTAGCAACACTATTAATAATATGTATAAAATGTTAAGTTTTACATATTAACCTCAATATTAGGATATGAATAGTGCTTCCGGCGACACAAGGAATGCTGAAACTAACGTCTGTTTTTCAAAAAGTAGCTAGGTAGATATTGTTTTAAGTTACAGCCTATCATTGTCCTGCAAGTAAGTATCTACTAGTGAAGAATGTTACTCGTTTCTTTCAACATCAGTGCACTGGGAGAACAACGAGCATGTATTCACAGCCAGGAATGATAACCGATAAGCGATGTGACCGAGAACTTATTTCTGCTATTTCTTACTTTTCCCTTGAGCGTGTTTGCGTTTGATATGAATGACGTAACACACGTTCTTAGTTTAGTGATGATGGCTCGCGTCACTTACACGACCTCATAGAGTATTCATTCATTTAGTGGTGGTCAGCCAGTACGCATGTTATACCGCAATATCATTGATGTGGGTCGCACTTTGGACTGGTCGCTCGCTCGCTCGCTCGGGCGCGGGTCGCGACTCTGAGCGAAACGAATTGCAGAACGGTTCGCGTTTATTGTTGAACATTTGTGCAGGCCGGCCGCGGCGGGGCTAAGTGCAGCATTGATGAAATTGGATTGTATTGTTTGTTCACTTTAAAACTTTCCCGGTTAGTAGTCAGCGTATCGAGGACTTTCCTGTCCGTACCGAACCGTGGAGCATCGACAAAGGCGTCATTTGAATGCTACAAGGTAATTTGTTACGACTAGCGCAATCATTATTTATTAGGAGTAACACAACAACGGTCGATACTTTTTGATATAAAACGCAGTACCTATATTAGGTCAAGGTGTGT
This sequence comes from Noctua janthina, assembly GCA_963576755.1. Taxonomy (NCBI): domain Eukaryota; kingdom Metazoa; phylum Arthropoda; class Insecta; order Lepidoptera; family Noctuidae; genus Noctua; species Noctua janthina. The sequence continues at coordinate 10,519,274 of OY755050.1, read as the reverse complement.
TGACACCTTAACTCCCAAGATATTTCTAGAGAGTTCGGTGTTATCACCTATTAGTGGTAGCATTTTAATATAACACAACATAACGTCGGTTTTCCTCTGAGAGTTAGGCAAAGGGTAAAGAATAAGTACTAATATTTCCTATCATCTATTCTATTCATTGTCCATTTTCGTTTTTCTACCATTTTAGTATGAGTGAATTTTGTTTTATTTTACATACCTATGTTGCATTATTCTAAATCACTGCCATCAACAAGCCATCATTGTTTTGTTAAAAAAACAAAATGGTGGTGGCATTAATTCTAATTTTACCATGCGCTTTAAAAATCCTTGTAAGTATACCAATGATTATTGGCAATACCACTAACACCTGTTTTTAGTCATTACTCATTAGGAATCATATTACCTATTAAAAGATGACGCATTTGGAAGACAACGTTTTTAAATCAAAAAGCCATTTTGACTTGATTCGATGAATAGGTAGGGCTGTTACCAAAGACCGTTATAGGCAGGTTAGGTTAAAGGTAGGGTTGAAAAATAATTTGCGGTGTTAGGGGAAGGGTTAAACATGTATTTATAGCTAGATGAGGATAAGTACTCGTGCCTATGCTCTCGATCAATCGGTGTGGTGTCTGGGGTGGTAACCGTTTAGCTACTGTTATTGCGTGCGTCATGTTGTCACGCGATTTTATACCATGTGCTATGTAATTATAAGCGTCACCTTGCCTTGCTCTGCTCGTCAAGTGAACTGTTATGATTTGATTACTGTGGTCAGGCCTAGGCGCTTCGATAATTACAATCACGAATTATTCGAAACTTTCTGGCTATCCCCAATGGAAAAAGGCGTGAGTATGTTCATATATTTATAGGTATACCCGACATTACAAAAGAATCTCAGTCACCCCCTTACGTCTAGGAATGCATATCCAATCTATCATGTTCAGTCTGGGAAACGAATGGATTATTTACCACAAAACGTTAATTTCTCGTGTCAAAGCTTATGATAGTCATACAACCGTCAAAATTCTACAGTTAAGTTTATAAGTTAAGCAATCATTACACTTGACTTTAACCACCTAAGCAAAAAATCATGTTAATAATAACCACGAATTAAAAATAAATTAAACTTTTTCGAAAATACAAAAAAAAACCCGATTGTCAAGCTGTTCATTCTGCGCCCAACAGGTGGAACTTAACTTGAAGTATGAAAAAAGAAAACAATAACAACACACTCGTAACTCGAATTGTGGCAGATGTACTCAAATTCATTAAAACGTACCTATTGTATTTTTTAACCGGCTTGGTTATTATAGATTCACGTTGTACTCATTATTTTTATCTTTGAATGCCCCTAATCCCATAAATAATTACAGCCGCTAGGGCAGATCTTAAGGTTAAGCCGCGCTTGCTTAGGTTGGTCCGTGGATGGGGGACCGCCCATTACATACCGAGTCTCCTCCGTGCCTCGGAAAGCACTTTAAGCCATTGGCCCCGGCTGTCATTTGTACATCTTTGACAGTCGTTACAGGTAGTCAGTGGCCCGAAAGTATTACAACCAGTCTTACCAAAGGATATCGTATTACCGCGTACTAACTGGGTTGTACGCGGAGGTCAGACAGGCAGTCGCTCCATGTAAAATACTGGTATTTAGCTGCATCCGGTTAGACTGGAAGCCTACCCCAACATAGTTGGGAAAAGGTTAGGCAGATGATGAATCAGCAAGGAATTATGATTTGATTGTATTTTTATGCCGGAGGCAAAGGTATGAAACCGCAAAACAGCCTAATATTAAAAATAAATAGAAAAATATATTTTTGAATTTAGAACACAAATAATATAAATTTTATAAATAATAATGTTTATTTATTATATTATATTTAAACAAAACTTAAATATTTATAAAATATTTAGGCCTTAAAGACATGCGCCTCTTTGCTGAGAGATTATAGGAAATGAAAAAATAATAATTAATTAACAAAATTCAAAAGCGATTTTCTTGTGAAATAATGATGATAAGTCTTATTTCATAATATGTTCAGAAATAATTCGTGACAATTAGTGCTCGAGACTTCACCATAACGCCTCTGCTTACTCCTATATTGAAAACCGACATGTTGTACTAACGTTTCGTTGTCAGTACCAGGAGTGTAGTTTTATAACACAAGGAGGAAAGACACCGACACTAAAACGGTTACCATGTACAATTTTTTATCAACAATTAAAAAAAAAACAGCTGTTCCATACTTTTTGACCGTATAGGCATTGCAGTTTTGTGGGAAACAGCTGTTTTTTTTTAATAACTGTTTTAATTTTTATGTGTTCTAAAATTAAATGATGTACCTACTGAATACGTAGTAACCGTTTTAGCGTCGGTGTTCCATCCTATCCATAATATCAGTATATTTGACCGGCCCGCATCTCAGTTTATTGACGACCGCTCTCTTCAAATTGACGCGTTAATTTATCTTAACTGATACACTTTCCCCTAAGCAAGTGCGACTATATATTTTAGGAGAAAGCTCGTTATTATCATTACGCTAATACTACGACAACACATAAAATATATAGCAACACTATTAACTAGAATATTATTTATGCATTTTTTCAGGACCATAATGTAGCAGATATGAACTTCGTCCATTTTCGAGTAACTTATTTAAGGAATAACAATAGATAAAGTTTAAAATAGCACAGATAAAATCAATGGAAATAACTATCTCTATAATTATAGTTTAAGCAAGTACAGCATCAGTAAATTCGTACATACACGGTATTAATTTATAAACAGCTGTATTACACTATAATTGACAAAACAATTTTGATGACGAAGGGACGATACGTATAATAGATGGTAGGTAGTAAATAAACACTCTACCTGACTACCTGTCGAGTTTATTGATTAATTTGCTTGTGAATTTTGAAGCTAGGCCGGCCAGACGGTATTAAGTCTACACGGTCAGTTTACAGCAAAATTTCCGAACTAACTACCCCTTCCTTACCTTTCCCATCCCACATATTCAAACCACCCTGTTTCATGATACTCGTAGGATAATTAAATTGCACGAAAGGCTAAACGATTTTTTTTTGTAAATGACTAAAAATAAAAATGTACCATAGCGTCTGAAAATTTACATTTCTGACCTGAGTTTTCTTTATGCAGAATAGACCTGTCTTCCGAAACGGAGGTAACTAACTATGCCGACATAATGTTTACAATAACTATGATCGTACTGATGCCGAACTGTAGTTTTATTCGTTGCTGTGGATACGCATCATTCCTTAAAATCAAAACCACGACACCGTCTAGATACTCTATTGTAGTAAAGTTACGAAAATATTATCTTTTGTGTGTTATTGTTGTAAGTATCATTACGTAAAATGTTACATCAATCCAACTTTCCTTCCCGGTTATGGAAGTTAGGACAACAAAAACATAATGCGCTAGGGCGAGCCGCGGCCCGCGAGGCCACGAGCGCTCCACTTACACTCTTTATGTTACTCTTGATTCTCTTGGTAGATAATAACCTCGTGTTTACTTACATAAGGTTTCATTTCTTTCCGTGACCATAATACAATACAATAAATCAGATGTTTTATGCTCAAAAAGTAATGATTTTTGCAGAGAAAATAAAGGTGGACTGGACAATTCTTAAGTGACTTGCACGCTGCGTAGACGTTCCGTAATCGCTGCATCAATTCGTTTTTACGCCCGTACTATTCAATCTACAATGTTTTGAGTGCGTTACATTAAGTCCTACCGTAAAACGTGATTTTTCACCCCAAAAAAAGAGTCGTTTTCCAGCAATACTTTATGCATAAAGTTACTTTGTTTGATGTACACAATGCTTGGTTGACGGCTTCGTCAAGGGTCCGTTGACGCCCTGTATAAACATTATGGTCAATCATAATTTAGATACTATCACCTAACACCCATCAACAATTATAAACATTTTTTGCATGCTTCTAAATCACTTATCGCATTCAATTTTATGAGAACTTTGCTAATGCTTCAAACAAAACAGTAACGACTAAGGATTAGCAGCTACTAACAACTTAGCAACTTGCGTTAGCAAACTAACTTTTCAAGTTAAACTTTAATCCGTTAACTAAAAGCACTTCACAATAGACCGAACAGGTACCTGGTCTGACCAAATGAAGAATATATGCCCGACACAACAAAATGGCAGCCGTTTGAATACAATTTGCTTACAAATGCCAGTTGGTTTTTGTCTTTAGTGAAAGAGTAATCTTTACCGAAATAAAGGGTTTCAACGTCGCAGCTAGACTTTCAAGCTTGAAATTCGGACTTGTCCTTATATTTCAGAAGACTGTCAGACAATCTGATAAGTAATACATTATTAATCCTTACTTTTTAACATCTATTATAAAAAGAACACGACACCAGTAGAAAATTTAAGATTAATGTGGAGTATTTTGTTTATCTGACAATGAAATTGTGGCATGTCTTCGCAGCTAGTTAAATGTCGTGCCTAGCTAAAGAAGATATGATTTCTCAGAATATAATAATGTGGTGCAACTCGTTTTCGAGGACTTCTACAAGTTGTTCACGGCTTGCGGATGAAATTAATTACTTCAGAGATTCAGGAAGATAGACCTAATGAAATCCTTGCTAGCCCAGCGGCGGCTACACAGTAGAGCTGATACTATTTTTTTAAAACAAGGTGAAAAACATGTCGTTTGCTTGCAGCATTCTTGAAAACAACTTGTGCATATTTTTATATAAACATATTTTCTTACAACCGAATTGTATGTGAACTTAATTCAAATATATACAGGATGTTTGGTGCATGGTTTGCCAAATTGAATTGTCCGAATGGAGAGGTCATTTGCTATCTCTTCGATTGTCAGGTAAGGATCTTGTCTACGCCACGGAAGTTGAAACTAGGAATGATTTAGTCCAACGCATTGAGGCGGCCTTCATGACCATCAAAACAGAAATGGGTTTACGCACCACTACAGTCCAGATAAGACGAATATGTCGCACGTGCATACGCAATAGTGGCAGACAATTTGAACAAGATTTGTAATTAGGTATTTATTAAATAAATTATTATTTTTAATTTTCTCTTTCATTTCAAGTTCGAGGAAAGTTAGAACCCTATGTAAGAAAGAGATAAGAGACTGCGTAAGAGTGAGATAACAGTATCTACCTACTTACAGCATGTTATTTATGCGAAAACTAGTATTTTATCCCGAATATGGAGTAGCTTGATGGTGCGTCCCAATACACAAATTTAACGAATTAACGAAGTTATTAAAAGATTTGTTTAGCATATTGCATACCGTTCGAAAGAAGACAGACTAGAGAACTTTTCAAAAGAATTCGAAGATCTCGATCGCTTTTAGTTTGTCTTTTATAGCAATTTAAAGTTGAGTTTTAAGATTATTTTTTCTTCTTCCAAAAGCTTTGGGAGTTATTAACAAAAAGTAGATGTTACTAGCGACTAGATTTGAATTTGATAGAACCATACAACAGTACGTATACAAATTAAAATGTAATTTAAGGATTATACTAATGCCTTTGTTTTTAATTTAAGCTTTAATGCTAAGTTTGGGAATTTTTCAAAATATAAGTTAGAATAACCGAATAAAAAACCGGTGTGGCCAAGAGTGAGTTCTTGGGCCTGAAGAGATAGCAAATGATCTCTCCATTCGGACAATTCAATTTGGTAAAAGATGCACCAAACACCCTGTATATTTAACATATTGCCAACATTGTATGAAAATAACGTTTCTTCAAGGAATGCCTTAGTTTGCTGACGACACACGAATTTTTGGGTTCAAATCAAAATTTGAACTCTAAAAATCGTGTGTAAAAGTAATCATTTTCATAGTAGCTAACGGTCTTGAAGTGTCATTATTAACTTAAAAGTATTTACAGATTTCGAATCGGATTTCCGGTTCCGGACCTAGAACCCGAAATTCAGCGTTCTTAATAAAATGTCAAATTCTTCAGTGCATATATAGAGAGCTTGGGTTTGGTCATATTTTTTGTGTTTTATTTATGAATGTTAACATTAATCGTTTCCAGATGGCGTTGGTAGAAGAACAAGGCGCGGGCGCCGCCGACGACCCCGAAGCCTTGCTTAACGAGTGGCTTGGCGAGCTCACCGTGCTCACCGCGGTAAGACAATCACACTCATCCTTTTACTACATCAACGGTGGTTTTGACAGGCTCGTCGGATTCCGTTCTACTAGCATCTAACTTAAAAGTTTACGGTTCTTCAACATGTTCGCTGCCAGATCAGTGTTAAGCTATTTTACCTCAACTCCAGTCGTGCGTTACGAATTTGCATATTCGCATCACAATCGTAAACCATGTGATTTTCTACAGGTGATATAACATCTCAGTATATACGTATATGCTCTCGGTATATGCTCTTTGAAAAGCGCCACGTTGCCTAACTCAACCCAATCGTGCGCCATAAATAGAGGCATCTGGCCTAAACTCGGAATCGTATTTTTAGTCGAAAGATAAGTATACCTTCATTAATTAAATAAATAAAAACGGAGAGGCTGCTTGAGTTTAAAAGGGATGATTGATGCTGGATCATAAGAGCACGTGTGTCTTGCAGCCGGCGCGGGCGCCGCGGCGGGACAGGTGCGCGCGCATATGCGCTTTTACCATGATTTTGCATCGCCTCGACGAGCTTATAGCGGCTTGCGTTAACTTCTCGGCTGCGAACATGCGATAACTTGATTTTCAACAGACCTTTAGCTGTTTCTCTATTAACCTTTTCGTGACATGATTACTGATTCTTTTGCATCATATTATTATTTGATAAAGCTCCCCATTGAATAGTGTCGCCAATACTTATTAATAATAATTGCAAGGCGTTCCGGCAAGCACAGATTAAGTTGTGAGTCCAACTCAATAGCTAGTAATGCGACAGATGTGCGTCCATTTTAGAATGCTTCATTAGGGGTGTTCAACTTTGTAAAGCTCACAATGATCTGATCTTTTAATTCTTGGCCATAAGTTGTATGGTGCGCGTTTTTTTCTTGAACCTAAGAAAAGTTTTATGGTTTTAATTTTTTTTCGGTCTTTCAGTTATTTATACAGGTTGGAAGAGTAGCACAAACGCGTCTTTAATATTTAAAAAAAATAACCATAAAGTTCCATACATTTTGGCCGTGTAGGTATTGCCTTTTGTAGAAAACAGCTGTTTTTACCCGTATTAAAAACTTCTATTTAACCCTCCCAGGTTCGGAATGAAAAAGAAACTCCAATAACACGCTCAGGTTAATTTGCCCAGTATGGTATATGGGCTAAAGTGAATATTCGCATTTTTCTGTGTACAGTAAGTCAGAGATCGATAATTTGTGGATCGTGCACATCTGTCGTGGGTCGGCCGAGAGCGAGCAGGTGTGTACACCGACGCACCTGTTTCCGATTTTTTGTTCACCTTTTTCATACAACTTCTGGTATAGTCCCGTACAGTTCACAAAACTCATTACAATTTTGAAATTTACTTGAAGTGATTACCAAAACTGACATTTTAATTGCGTGCACTAAGTGGGTAAGCTGAGTAGTGTGCACTTTGCAAGCGTCAACCAATATTAAACAACAAAAATTTATGAAAATTATTTTGCTACATACATTATATTATTATTATGTAGAGCGTAGTTTTGGCCAAAGTTACGTTTTATTATTAATGTGCGGGGTGCGGCCATTACTTACACCAAAGTAGGACAAATAAAACTAGGTCATTCAGGCGATTTCTTCTTTCATTGTCAGTGCTGATATAATATAGGTGGGTACACTCTATACCTATACTTAGTAATATGCTTTCCATTTTATTTATTTATTTATTTAGGAATTGATATTTTTGTCATTTATGGTTCCTCAATTTTCGTTTATTTGTAGTAAAGAAAAATGAAATCAAATAAATATGTACATATTTTAATATGTGCAATATTTTTGGGACCAACCTAAAATATTAAAGGACTTTGTCAGCGTGGCAAAATAATAACAGCCGCTAGGGTAGATCTTTAGGTTAAGCGGCGCTTGCTCAGATTGGTCCGTGGATGGGTGACTACTCATTACAAACAGAGGTTTTAAACCAGAAAGCACGTCTGAGAACCAGTCTTACCAAGAGGTACCGTATTACCCAGTACTAACTGGGTTGTGGAGGTCAGATAGGCAGTCGCTCCTTGTAAAATACTGATATTCAGCTGCATCTGGTAAGACTGGAAGCCGATCCCAATAAAATTAGGAAAATGCTAGGCAGATGATGTCAGAATCAACATTAAATTGTGCCTTACTTGATAATATTTTTAACTAGCTGTTACCTCCGACCTTCCTCCGCAAGACATAAAAATATTACTTCCCTATTAGAATCTGATTTTGCTAACAATTTCAAGGATTTTGTTTTTTTATACACGGAATCTTTATTTTTTTTATAATAAAAGTAGCCTAAGTTACTACTTATAATAGCAGCTATCTGCCAGTAAGAATCCCGTCAAAATTAGTCCAGCCGTTTCGGAGATTAGCCGGAACAAACAGACAAAGTAAAATTGAAAAGAAAAAATGTTATTAGTACCGTATATAAATTCATATGCAGTCAGTAAAAAGCTGTTATTTTGAAAATACAGACAGACATTTCAATTTTTATATATTTATTTGCATAATCAGCCTATAATGTCGATGAGAGGAAATGGGGTATAATCCACCCACGCGCGGGCCCAGTGCGGGTTGGTAGATGTCACATGTCTTCGAATTTTTGGTTGTAGGACATGCCGGTTTCCTTCTCGTTTCTCTCGATTTCCTTCACCGTTTTGAGAGCAGTGGTGATGAAATAAATTACACAAAGTAATGCGCCTGCCTGGGTTTGAACCCGCGACTTACTGCTCGTAAGTCGGTGCCGCCACCACTTGGCAGCCGCTTCTATTTTATTTATTTTTATAGATTTACTCGATAACAGTTATATTTTTGGGTGTTTATCGGAAATTAATAATTTATTATATAATCTCTCAATGAGTTTTTGCACAGTTAAAATTCGCCCGAATTTGTCCGGACATGTCCGGGTTTTTGGACCCTCATTCGGACTTAATTAAGGCATTCAGCCAGTGCCAGTTTTTTGTCAAGACTTATCATATTTCGAAATGGTTACCAAGGGGTAAGCAGGCAGAGCGGTATAGTGGCAGCGCATGTTGCGGGTGCGTGAGAGGGCGCGCGGGGCGTGCGTGCGGCGGAGCGCGCTCGGCCGGGGGCCCGCGCCGAGGGGACTCACGCACACCAGCGCACCGCCTCGGCCACTCATTCTGGAATCAAACAACGTAGCGTAGCGGCCCGCGCACACGTGCGCAAGTCACAAAACACGGTTGCCGCTTGTCTACTCGCCTCCCCCCTGCGCTGTGCGTGCCTCCGGCCGGCCGACTCAGCGAGCGCTCATGCTTCATTTTGTAATACTACTCACTTCACTTTGCTCTACGCTGCCTAGTTGTGGTCTGTGCCCGCGGACGTCGAACGCGTTTTTGGTTCCTCGTTAGTGCTCTTTGTTCTGTGAATTTACCAAACACGTATCGTATCATAGCTGGCGCGAAAAGTTTGTTCTCGGCGGAGTGAACGGGCGAGGTCACTACTCTGTGAGCGAAATTATACCTAACTGTAGTGCGGTAAAGTTGTGGTGCAGTTCCGCGCAGGCTCCGTGTTCAGTGCTCCGTTGAAATAACAAACTCGTTTCCATACATACCAATCACGATAAGTGCATACTTACTTGTGACTTAACTTATTACTTATACAAAAGTGCAGAATACCATTAATTGAATAGCGTTTTATTTAAGTGTGTGCCGTTCCTAAGCTGTACGGAGATGGACGCTGCATAGTTCGTGAATATGTCCCGGTCCCGCGCGACATAGCGCCGGCTTTTGGCACGCTTTGCTAATAGCGTGAAGTGTTGGTTTGTGAGTCACTGCACGCGGCGATGTAGACGTAATGATGGATGTGCAACTAAACGAATCCAGTAAGTGGCAGCGCGGAGGGTTTCTGTCAACTCTGAACAGAAGTTTCCGATTAGCAAGCGGGAAAGCAAGAAGTGTTAACAACTCTCCTACAGAAAATAAAAGCTTTGAACAAAGTTTGGATATGACTTCGATGGCGACGGTACGTGCTGACTAATGAGTCTGCTGATAACCAATATTGTTTACATAAATATTTATTTTATGACAAAAACTCGGTACAAAATAGAGTCATCGTGTTGTTATGTTGAATGAATATCCTAAGAATGTGTCAGCTTTGAATAGTGAAGTTGTGCTGCCATACAATATTTATAGTACTGGTACTTATTTACTTGACGTCTCTCAAAAGATGACAACATAACATATCATCACGCCCGTAATCACCGAAGGGTAAGGCAGACATGTAGCCATACTTTATTCTTTATCGTGTGGTTAGTCATGCCTATCCTGGTGTCAGAGTTTATATGCCGCCCATGGGCCTCCGACTTGGTTTTACATGAGGCTGAGAAATATCTCAGGCATGCTGACTTCCTCACGATGTTTTCCTTCACCGAAGCAAGTGATAATTATACAATACGCGCATGAATCCGAAAAACTTGAGAACTATGAACTTTTAGTCATCCACATTTCGCCAATTATGTTTATTTTCCATGTAATAGGGAGCGAGCCAATTGCCATCAATCGGGCACTAATCATGACTCCGTGACTGCTACTGAGAAATTCCTCATGGAAAAACCCAATAACACTTTGCCCGACCTGGGAATTGAACCCAGGTCCTCATGCTCCGCAGTCGCGCTTGCGACCGCTAGACCGATGAGGCAGTCTTACACAATAAATAACTGTGTAATCTCATATTAAATAAATATCACAAGTATTGATTATAATTAACTGTTGATACAACAGGACAGACTTCGAAACTTACCAAGTTTATTGTTTAAAGACAATGCATTCCCAACTATGTTTTGGGATGTCAGCTTGTATGTGCGTTGATAATTAATTCCTGGACAAATAGGGACATGGATAGGGTCCATCATTTGTATTCATTGCGTCCTGTTGCGGCATTTATGGTGTGGGATTAGTTACTAAGGCGTTGTAGGAATAATTGCGAATAGTTTAACTTAGTATGGCGGATAATTACATTTGTGTTTTAATTGCAGGGCCTGAACTCGTCGAATGATGGCGCGTCTGCCTTGAGGCCGCTGGAGATAGTGGCGCCTCGCATCGATACCTACCGGTTCTCTATGGCTAACCTGGAGGAGACGCAGGATGCTGACCTTGACGCCATACTAGGTGAACTCTGTGCCCTAGACTCGGAGTACGATGAGGAGATATCTAGGGTGTCTTCAGGTAACCCAAGTACCTACTCAACAATATTTTTGTTTGGACTTTTTTGTCCACGAACTTAATGATATAGTAATCGAATTAAATGAACTAACGAGACGATAATTATATTTGTGCCTTTGCGGAGTTTCACCAGTCGGTTTCACCCGTAAAACTTCTAACACAGTTATCATAATTATACCTACTCTGTTCTGATGCAAATGTTGTCTTACAGCATTGTCAACAGTATCAAAGTCCAGGGCAGAGGGCGCAGCTGAAGGCAGTCAGAGGCCAGATAAGGAGTGCGCAGACGGTGCATCCAGCATCGCTCGCACTGACTCTCCCGACAATGACTCGGCATTCAGCGACACAGTAAGTTGTTAACTATATACCTACATACCTTTATGAAGATTTAGTATCAAAAATAAAACTAGCGATTTTCAACCTACTTAAACTTACAACATACTTATACTTACATGCATTATATTAATTCCTTTCAAACTGTCTTATGTCCTAATAGGTTTCCATGCTGTCCAGCGAATCTTCTGCGTCAAGTAGCACTAGCACGAAATGTAAATCGTTAAAATTGAATCTTCATCCAACTCAGAAGGTAAATCCTAACAGACTGAATCATCTAAAATCTTATTTATCAATATACAATTAATATTGGCATTTTTAAATGAGGCATTTAGGGCAACTGTTTCAGCCTTAACGAACCATTCTCTCCTTTCTGCCCCGTCTAAAATGACCACCCTGTATAATATAGCAGGTTCACCTTATAACTTATTCTTGTGACAATTCTAGGACGCAAGTTTCCAACTTAAAGCTGATAAAATAAAGTTAGCGTTGGAAAGAATGCGCGAAGCTAACGTCAAGAAACTCTTCATCAAAGCTTTCTCTATGGATGGATCTTCCAAGAGTCTTCTGGTCGACGAAAAGATGACTTGTGGATACATAGCACGCCTACTCGCAGACAAGAACCATGTTACTATGGAACCGAAGTGGGCCATTGTTGAACACCTGCCCGACCTCCATATGGGTAAGAGATCGCAATCTAGAAACTTTTTCATACTTGTTGAGATAAACAGTTACCTAATTCAGTTTCATTTTAAATTTTAGAACGAGTTTATGAAGACCACGAGATGCTAGTCGACAACTTAATGTTATGGACGAGAGAATCAAAAAACAAAATCCTATTCGCCGAACGACCTGACAAAATATCTCTGTTCCAAACACCAGAAAAGTTCCTGTTGACTGAAGACGACAGAGGTAAATTCACGATGCGACTGCAACCTGATGTAAGCATACTTATTAACATTACAAATGAACTATTGCTAATATTTGATTGCAAATGTTAAGGTTGGTCCAGCGAACATGACGAGCATTCGAGACAAGTAATCATAGAAGAGTTTTTCGGACAGAGTGGAGGAACGACGAGCACGATACCGTCCGTGTCAGGCCACCCAGTACCTCCGATGGAGGGACCGCTTTATCTAAAAAACGATGCTAAAAAAGGATGGAAGAAAATATACTGCGTTTTGCGACCGTCTGGTTAGTAACTAATACGAGAAGCTGCGCTGTGTGGCCACACCCCTTACATCTTTCTATAAGCAAAGCGAATAAGCCAAAGCGAATTTTATTTATTTTAGACTAACATTTAGTTTTTCTTTAATTACATTTTAATTTGTTATTATCTAGGATTGTACTACTCGCCAAAGGATAAGGTCAAAACGCTGAAAGAGCTGGTTTGTCTAGCGACGTTTGACACTAACGAGGTTTACATAGGGCTGAACTGGAAGAAGAAGTACAAGTCGCCAACTGACTATTGCTTCGCTATCAAACACCCGAGGCTGCAGCAACCAAAGAGTGTTAAGTTTATAAAGTTCCTGTGCGCTGATGACCAGCGAACTCTCGACAGATGGGTGACCGCGATGCGCATAGCAAAGGTACGCCAGCATGAATACTATGTCCGCGAAGTAGACACTATAGTTAAACAATCACAGCGAGTAGGAATAGTGACAACTGGGCAATAACTGGTTCAAAACGGTAACGGCCACAACTATTATTCAGGGTAAGGGTTCTAAAGGCCAGATGTAATATCGACGAACACAATTCGCTGGCACCATCTTTTTCGGGTTGTATCGCTAAAATACCACGTGTGCATAGACAGAGATACGTACAAACTCTGAAAAAAACTTGGATCGTAGCTTACCTGTAGCACCACTGTACAGTGTACCTTGAGACTGTACTCCGGAAGGTACCTGTCCCGAGTATTCTCGAGAACGTGTATTGATAGCACTAAAAACCAGTTGTTAGTTTGACAGAGTCCTCGTCTCTGGTGTGAACATCAGCGATCAACTATTTATAATGTACCAATCTCTTTTATTATCTCGAGGTCTACTATCTTTTTTATGTTTCTGGGGCGAGAAAATAGTCGATAGCTAGTCACTTTTTCGTCTGCCGAGGGACAGATGCCCAAACGTGCTAGACTGTGGGTGATGGGTCGAAATCGATGATCGATCAATCTGATGGCCTGTCATGGCATGAGATAGAGCTAGACGTCCTTTATATCTCCACCTGTATTCCATATTAAATAGATCTTGGTAGCCTACCTGAACGGTCGATATCATCGGTCGATTTGCTTACTACTCATATTTTGCGTAATCTGTAATGTGTGCTTATTCTATCGTAATTTTCCAGCATGGAAGACAGTTGCTAGAGAACTACCGTTCGTTAGTAGAAGAGCTCACCCAAGAAGACTTAGATCACCTCGCCCATGCCCGATCATGTTCAGTAAGTACTTTAAAAGCCTGTTTAAAGAGTTAATTTTGTATATGTATTCAAACAAAAACCTTCATTTCAAAATCTAAATCAAAGCATTTATTTCAAGTAGGCCAGTTACAGGCACTTTTAAATTGTTGAAACAAAGACAACAATGAAATATAGCTACAGTCCCAGTCACAAGGCATAAAAACTGTGAAAGTACTGTAGTTGCCCATTCCCTAACGTAAACGTAAACGTTTCCTAAATGCAATTGAAACTCTGACCCCATCTCGTGTAAAAGTGGTTTTTACAACCAATTTATAAAATAAATATAATTTTATCACTTTAAACAGATCACTTCTATACCGACAAAGACGAATGGCATGCCGGCCCTGGGCATCAACAGTCCCGCCCAGTCCACATCAAGCAATGTCAGTGTGGCCAACTCTGACATCAGTAGCGGCAGGTTGGTATCTCCACCCATTCCCAGTGACGATGAAATATTAGATGTTTAGGAAAAGTTGAGCTTTGTAGAATGCCTCTGGGATTCCAAGGTTCGGTCAAAGCGGTACAGGTGAAATAAAAACGCGGATATGACCCCAGTAATAATGTGACCAAACTCAGTCAGATATAGTAGGTACTGAAGTACCTGTCAGAGTCCAGTCTAGTGTCCGCCACTTGTCCGTACCACTTTGATCATAACTTTATTCTTGAGTGGCAGTCTCTAAAGCACTCTTCTCAAATTTGCGGTTTCTGAATTGAGAATTTAAAATTGAGAACCTATAGAAATCTATTTTAGCAGTAGGTATAGAATTATAGATCCCTAAACGGTGCCTTCTCCCATGTGCGGATTGGTACGATCGGGGTGGCTTTAATAAGGTCGCCTTTTGAAGGTTTTCCACCGAAAACTTATACATACTTAAGGTGATTTCTTCGAAATATGCTCAAGTGGAGCATCGTTCGAAGAAATCAGTGGAGCAATTTCAAAATCTCAAATCAGAAACCGGGTCCAAAGCCCGATGTGTCGTACTCGTAGTCGCTATGTCATTGATTTATAATGGTTTTATTTCTTTATCCAGTAATACGCAAACTAAACTTTTGAACATCGATTTCAAAAGTCTAAGAATGTTTTGATATCTACGCATTTTTGCGATGGCTTCCAGATATTAAAGCCATTAAAAATACTTATGTTTGTGTTTTAAATTGCAACATTTTGTTTTTTCTTGATAATAATATATTTATATATTCTTATTTTCTCAGCGATTGAACTTTTTATAAAACTTCCTATTTTGACACAATGTATCATGATATAGAATTATAGATTGATCTCAAAATGCTTGCGTTTATGTAATAATGTCTCCAATAAAATGCGAGTGCCGTTTGTATCTAAAACTGTTTACATTGTTGTTACTATCGCCATTGCCAACAAGTGAATATCATCTCTATTTATTAAGTTCCAACAGTTTGTTTGTAAACAAAAATGATTGTAACTATTACCGTGTGCAGACACTCCCGCGCCTCTTCCTCCAGCTCCAGCGGATGCCTGTCCGACGGCGGCACAGCTTCCGAAAGTGCTTTCGACTGCGAATTTCCCATGGGTAAATAAACATTATTATAACACCTTCACACCGCAGTATAATAAATATCAATAAAGTAATTAATTTTGAGTTATTTTTATGAACATCATTTTAATATTTCAGTCCTATTAGTTTTTACTTCGAAAAAGTTACTGTGTGTACAAAATGTATTATTCAAACAAGGGTATTGAACACTCCAGGTACAATAAAGCGCAAGCCATCGATGAAGCCTAACATTCCGTTGACGTGGATGACTCGACAGCTCAAAGAGATGGTGGAGAAGGGCGGCGTGGAGGACGAGGGAGGCGGCGACTCCGGCACGCTTACGAGGCGTCCCCGCCCCACGCGCACCGACGACTCCACGCTCAAACGACACCACACAATAGGTCAGTTCTTATACAGAGCCCAGACTGGATATGTACTCAATATCTCGCAATTTGCAAAAACAATTCAAATTTTATTTTATCTTATTCTTCAGATACCGCAGAAACAAGTATATTCAGCGGCACAACAAACTGTCGCCTCAGCAACACCAGTAGCCCGGTACGGCCTGACCCGCCCTCGCCCACCTACGGACACTACGAGAGCTTTCCTCGCGACAGCATGTACCGAAACAGCTCGGACAGCGGCTCCGCCTTATACGGGTACACCGCCATCTACGACAAGGTCCAGAGACCACCAGCAGTGAGCACCGTGGAAGACTTGCCTCTGCCTCCGCCTCCAACTGAAGATGTACCCGACGGAATGTTCAGTTCTACCCTGAGCCTGGACTCGCTGCCCCCGCCACCGCCCCCGCTTGAGCCCGTCGAGGACCTCACCGGCTCTCAGCTCAGCCTGCCGCCACCGCCCCCGGAGCACACAATAGAGGCGCATACAGCTGCGGGCCGCGTGCACGACATAGTGACCCAGCTCACGGCGCAGCAAGTGGAGCAGGCGGCCCGCGCCGGCCAGGCGAGAGCAACTGCGCGTCCATCCGAACAGAGTCGCACGTTCCCGCGCCAGCCCTCACTCGACAGTGTTCACTCAGAAGCGTCCCGAACGTCCTCTCTACATTCGGATAAAAGTATGTATGGTCAGCAAAACGTAGCGTACGGCGCTTGTCTCGCCGAACTTCAGACGAAGAAAATAAGTAATGGCAGTCCCTCCGTTCAGAGAAAAGTAACTGCCGAACCTTCTAAAGAACGCACAGGCTCAATGAAAAAAGTAAATTTTGCTGATGACCTGCCGACTGGCTCCGATAGTAAAAAGACTAAGAAAATATCATTCAATTTAAAGGAGCAGCCGCCGTTATCACCTCGCAAGCCACCGCCACCAAAACGAAATGAAAGCACAAGGTTATCGTCGCCAAAGAAATTAGCAGATTCGAACAGTAATCCCCCAAAAGAGTTCCTTCGAGACTTGCAAAGGGTTATGAGAAAAAAATGGCAGGTAGCCCAGAAATGTAAATTGGAACCTGCGACTACACCACACGAAGTTTTAGGTTTTAGAGAATACCCTTTATCGGAGGACTATAAAGAGACGAGCGTGTCGATGTGGGTCCAGGAGCACTACGGTGGCGGAGTCGAGGATCCTTTCTATGAAAACGTCTTCAACCGTGGAGAGCCTCCGCCGCGCCGGGAGGAACCCAAGCCCATCAAGAAGCGGCCGCCGCCTGCGCCACCGCGCCGCAGCGAGTCGACGCACCTGAGCACGCACCCAGGGCACCCGGCGCCCGCGCAGCCCACCGTCTGAGCAGCACCGCGCACTTCGTACAGGTCAATGTATATACAGGCGCGTTTATTGCTTCTCTAATTTATGAAACATAAAATACGCCATGTCACTACCAGAACTATATATTTATTGGTAGATATTTTATTTGGCATTTAATGACTGTCGAGATCTGTTTCCCATTAATCGCTAAACAGGTAAACGTAGCGTATTAGAATATAAAAGTATGTAACTATAAGCATTTCTAATAATAAAACTAAGCTCTCTGAAGTTAGGTAAATGTGACGTATTTAACTTGAAACTTAGTTACAAAATTAAATATTAAAGGCAATTGAAAAAAAAAGATGCAAAAATTGTAAACGTGTTTTTTTATAAAAAATGACCAATCTCGATAAATTGTTATCATTTTGAACGCAGTTTAAAAAATATATAGTAATCAGAATGGGGTGCTATTTTGAAAGGTATACTAAGGTATGTAGGATGGATTTTTGCAAGTTCACTTGCAATGGAGAATAAAAAGAATTTAGTTTTCGTAAAATTCATTATTTAGGCGAGTTTTGTAAAAAATATATATTTAGAAAAAAAAGTTATACAAACCTTTAGTGCGCACACGCTGTGCAGTAGTAGGTTGCTTGCAGTGAACTTGCAAAATATATTTATTGCGTGAGTTGGAGTTTTGTCAATTTTATATTATGTTCCTAGTTAATTATTGTATATGTTTTATTATAAAATCGGGCAGTCTATATCTACGAATAAGTAGATTGTTTTACTGCAACAGGACATCACTGATTTGATGCGATATTAATGTAATAATGTTTCAGCCATTTAGAAATAATTAATGAACTTACTATTCCGTACCCGAAGAGCTTCAGTAAATAAATAGATTTATAGTTAAACGTGTTTATGGGTATGCAATGTAAAAGCTTCGAATGGCGATATGCCACTCAACATAACATTGTAAATGAACAAGTAGTGATGCGTGTAGTAGTAATATTCCTCGTGTGTGCCATAAGTTTTGATTTTATTACTTCGATGGTTTATAAATGCAGTTCGAGATATTTACCAGAGGGCGTTGTAGTTGTTCTAACTAGCTTCAGCAGTCACGGGCAAAAGATGTGCACACTTATCGACACACAGTAGTATCCTGGAGTATCGAATGAAAGAAATTGTAATAAAAGGCATCATGATATTTAACCTAGCATTTGGTTAGAAAATCTAGATTTTTTATAACTATCTAGTTATTTGCTATTTGTTTACATCTTTTTACACGTGAATGTAGTAGAGGCTGGAGGGCGCAGGGGTGCGCAACGTTAATGGGTATGTGCAGGTGCGTCCATTTACAAGCATACCGTGACCACCATCTTAGGTGTAATGAAACTCGAAGTGTAGGGAGGGACAAAATGAAAAATATACAGAACTCCAATGTGTCTGATCTCACTGTAGGTACCATCAGTAGCGTTATTATTATGTTTGGGCTGTGATTATGTCGTGTCTGATTTATTTTCTGAATACAGTTTGATTATAAAATGACGGTGGCAAAATTATTAAGACTTTTACTCCCAGCAAGTGGTGTGTTACTTAAACATAACTGAAAATGTAGCTTGTTATAGTTAAAGAGTTTTTATTTTATTTCCACTGTCGTTTTATAAATAGCTGATGAATATTGTGTAAATTGTTATGTGTATTTTTAACGGAACACTACAGCACTGGAACTCGGTCCTTGTGTAGCTAATTAGCTAATAAATTAAGCTTTGAATACCTGACTAGATTTAATTATTTAACGATAAATTACGTACGAATTGTTTTTTTTTGTATTTTAGTTTGTTGAAGCTGTTGAGAGAAGACAGTCTAATGTGATTATTTGAATAGCGCTACGCGGCCTTAATAATGTGTAAAATGTAATGTTACACCTAGACGTAATATCTCTTGTTGTTAACTCATTTGCATTAAGCTCTTAACATAATTAATAATCTAGTTATAAATGTAAAACAGTGACAAAACATAGGTATGTTGACTACGTAAACAGCGCCCGTCTCTAATCATAAATAAATCACCCCGGTTTCACCGAAAAACTAGTAATTTATACTATACATAGGTATAAAGCATATTACTCTGTCTTCGCTCGCAGTAGACTTAGTTATCATTGATATAAACTGCCTTATATATAGATGCTGTTTCGTTACTAAAATCTTGCATTCCTTCGTTAATATCGGAAGTTGTTTTATAACAATACTAAAGAGGAAATATTATCTAGAAAAGTTATCTCTCCATACTTATATAAGCGTTGCACTTGTTTTAATTACATCATCACTTCTGCTTTTAATACGTTATTAGGCCATTTAAACTGTGTAGGTACGTTATAAAGAGGAGACCATGTACACTGTGCTTAAGCTATGGATTTTATTTTCTACTTACTACCTATGTACATCAATGGAAGTCCATCCAATTTCAAATTCGGATTACAAAGACTGAAAATATGAAATAAAAATCCGATATTGACAATAAACTTACGTCCAAAAAATCCGGAGTCGTATGTAAAGTCGAATGGAGACACTGCACATTGCCTTAATGAATTGTGCTTTGTCGTCTGTACCTCTGTTACTATTGTAATCGAATGTTTTAACTTGCTTCTATTCAGGTAAAAGAAGATGACATTATCAAATGTCATCAAAACCGATACAAAACCCACCTCCTGAAATACTTTTCAGTGTTTTAGGAAATGATTAATTCATTCGGTCATTGAGATTCTGATACGTCCAATGTTTTCGGTTATATCTTGTCGATATTTTTAGCATAAAATTAATAAGTAGGTATATGGAAATAAAACTTCATATTTACGAGTATTACCTAGGAAATGTTGAAGACTGTTGGTTAGTATAATGATTAGGAAACGTGCTCTCAAAATATCGATCAGATATAATGTTTACATATTGTGTCTTATTGTCATCTATTTGCAATATTTTGTTGATCAAAGACGAAACTGATGTAGGTACCTAAGAAGTCGTCTTTTTGCTATCGATGTTTTTCAAATGAATGTAATTATCGTGCTATAGTAAATTCAACTACATGATAAATGTTTGTCTGTAAGTAGATATCAATGATATATACAAAACATAGATGAATTGTGATTTTATTTATATACCCATTGTAGCGAAATAAAAATTCATTATAGCCACTATAATTTCAAAATAAAAAAATAACCATTTAAAATTAAAAAATTAAAAGATATTATGGTAGATTAAAAAATTATAAAAATAATTCGCGAAGATTAAGTTTTGGGTACACGTAATTTTATGCTGGTTGAATATTAAGAGTCTAAAGATATTTGACGACTTAATCTAAACATAATTTGAATAGATCATTTAAAAAATACAATTTCAGTTCATAATTATGGAAAATACGTTAATTTACGTCATTGTGTACTATGTGTCTTCGTCTACGTGTATTGGGGTAAAATACTTCACGAATCGCACCACCAGCGTGGTGCGGCTCCTTATAACATCACACAAACCTCACGCTCGGTGGCTTGACGAGATGCAGCTCCGTATAATATCAAACGAATCCCACGCTCGGTGGCTCGATGTTCTTGAGGGTTAGGAAAAGGGATAAAAATCAGTCATGGCCCTGTGTTTTTATTTCGCTACACTATGTACCAACCCTAGGAGGACTCGATGTTTGATAATGACGCGTCCAATGTGGTGGATTTTGCTACAGTAGGTAATGTAGACAGTTAATAAGTAATTTACTACTCTGACGTGCCGTAGGTCTCAAACGGGACTTTAAAATATCGAAAATAATCATAAATAAATAAGCACTAATCATTCTTTAATGTTGTATATATATAATATCTGATATCCTAGTTCTAAATTAAACACTGTTTCCAGCTAACTAACTAACTAACAGATAGATACGGGTTGTATTCTCATTATTTCGACGCATACCTAATGATGTATTTGAAAATGGTTAATAATCACATTTGTATAACGCATTTATTAGTACTCTTAAATAAATATGTTTAAATTGTACAGAACAAATTAATTATAACATTAATTCTTTGTATATTTTTTCAAATATAAACAAATTCCAAGAAAAGTGTATTTTATTAAGGTCTGCGCGGGACTTTGTCTGATTTGAAATAAGCTAATAAAACCTTTTGCGAAACCTGATTGTGATGACACCAGCCATTTTTCTTTGCATTTAAAATAAAAATCAATGTCACGTAGATCCACATGATAATATCTGTGGATTGATTTTTTACTTTATAATTATTTTTTTATTTCATAGTTTCTTTAGTTTTATAAGTTTTTTTTTTTATATTTTGTCATATATGTTTATTAAATAAAATAAAATTGATATTGTGACTTGAGTTAAAAAATAGTACCTACATAAAAATGCAAAAAGTAACTGATTCAGAAATAAAGGCAACTGAAAAAAGACGTCTACAGAAACAAATAACTGAACCTGAAGAGGAACTAGAAGAAGAAGTAGATCCAAAAGATGAAAGTAAGACTGTTGTACCAGTACCTAGTTGGATATCATCATCAGTAAGGTTTATTGTCAAGGTTTATGTGTAGACTGTAGGTATACATCGGTACATGTTACGGTTTGAGATCACCTTCTCCCTGCTGGCGATTTGATACAACCAACATTAATGTAGCGTTTGCCGGCCGCTGCACTGGCGCGGCACAGCTCCCTCGGCCCGCGCGTGTTCGGTCAGCCTAACCCTTTCGTCAGGGTGCTTAGTTAATGTTACCATCTCAGCTCACACATAATTGGCCACGGTTCTAATCTGCCTAACCCTAATAAAAAATACTTCAGTTTCAATTACGTAGGTATATGGAAATGATAATAAAATCGTAAACTTATTTGGCAAGGCGTCGTATCCTTTCTTAACCTCCAAAACTGCATAATTTCTAAGGATGCTTTCATACGGCCCGGACTGCACCATAGCGGAGACGAGACCAGAGGATGATGCGGGTATGGTATTCTCATACTCACTGTATGCAATCGCACATACATAAAAGGGAACAGGTGCAGAAAAATTAAAACATTAAAATCCCGTATCAGGTTTCCCGGTACCGAAAAACCGGGACCGGAAAACTTGCATTGTCATGAAACCAGTAAGACAAATATTTATGTTTCTGTAGAATACTCCATTCTTGAACGATGAAACCTCGAGAATGTACGGTATTCCATAAACCATTTAATCAAAGCACAAGAAAGCATAATTGAAATATTTTAGCGCTCATTACGCGCGATCCAACGCGGAGACGTTAAAGATATACTGGAAAAGGTCTTTACAATGTTTATTGTTGTTGTGACTTATGACGCTAATGAGACAAATTTGAATCTGATTCGAAATCTGATTGTAGATTAAATAAAATTATTCTTTAAGTGTTTACAGTTGCAGCACGAAAAGTAAACCAATACTTGCAAAAATAGATTCCGACTTTTGTTTTTGGGTCAAAACCTCAACAAAATAGATACTCGTAATATAGTAAACGATGACAATATTCCTTGTTCTTGGAAATTCAAGACAAAAAGACTATGCACATACAAAAAAAAAATTACGAAAACCTAATTGCTCAAACATTGTGTATAATCTTGAATAACTCTCTGTTAGACGTCATAATGTAACCATGGGATGGTAGGTACATTATGACGTTTTGCGGGACTACTGTGCAGACTGTGCTCCCATTGTAACACCTTTGTAGGCATTTATTTCTATCTGTAATTGTTAAGGTGTAAGTAACACTTTACTTGGATACGTCCCAAATAATCTCTTTCTCTACAGTTGATTGCAAATGTCTTAAATTGATTGGTCCCGTGGATAATTTTAAATGCGTGGAACCCCGAAAGTATGGCTCCCAACCAGGGCAACTTGACATTGACGACTGGACTCGAAACCCTTACATTTGGCTACATTACATTGAAAGATCAGATGGTATACTAGCTGGAGACGACGCCCTATTGTAAGTATCCGCAAGAGAAACAGAAACACATTGTGAGTTATAAAGACCTATAGCTACTGCCCTCGTAAGTCAAAAACCGGCTAAAATCGTAAATTCTGTATTTTTTCTTACGGCAGCTTGAAATATCTTGCATCAGATGGAGATACCAATCAAAATGGCCGGAGCTTTATTGGAACATAAGAAAACACACTGGGAACGTACATATCTCATTATTTGCTAAATAAATAAGAAAAATATATTTTCACACTTATTCCTCGAAACAGTAAATTATAACTTATAACTTTTTAGCCATAAGTTTGACAAATTTATGGTTTTGGGAATCAACTTTTACAAATTTTTAGAAAATCTTGGGGCAAAGTTTTTTTTAAAAAAAAGCCGTGGCCACGTCATCAAAACGCACACCTTTTTGGGTTACGGGGGCTACTGCCACCCATACCTAATAGATTCATTTTTAAATAACTGAAATGTTTACAGGTGCAAAGAGTCTGAGTACTGGGAAATTGATGAGGTACAACGTTACTTCACGGGTGACCGTCACTGTGAAAAGGTGTTGTTTGTATACCCCTATCCATATCCGAGGATGCGGACGCCCCTGGGCAACTACTTGTGGAGAGCCAACACCGCACTCAAGATACATTCCAAAATTTATCAACACGAGATGTACAACTCCGTAGCAGTAACTCTGAAGGTTACAATGTTATTTTTTTGTTCGTTTGTCGGTTATTGTTCTTAGATACACCGAAATATTGTAGATTTCCGGTTAGGCTGGTTAATATTTAGCCCATAATAACTATAGTTCTAAATAACTAAATCATCTTATTTTTGTTAATCTTCTTCAGTGTTTCGATGACGTTTAAGCATCCTCGCTAGCTGGTTCGATTTGACGATCTTCTATACTTAAAAATTGTTTGTCCAGACTGACCATCAAGGCACAGATCGGGATAAAACGAGCTCAGAATTATTTGGCCTGCCTGACTTCCACCATTTTATTTTATTTTCAAAATAGCTACCACGCAGTAGAGCTATTAATAAATACATAGCTGGCATCAATACAAACAAGTATTATAAGAGAAAATCTTCTAAAGCGTCACGTTTCCGAGATACACTACTCAACGAAGTCTAGGACGGAGAAACACGCGCGCTATAACAAAAATAAATTCTTCAACAAAATTAAATTTAAAAACCCCCCATCGCATCAAAGAAAAGCGTGCCATTTCATTTGGGTATATTTGAAAATAATCGATTTTTCATACCCACTTTCATCCCACATAACTAGTAAATGGCTGCACCGATTTTGATAAAACGTCATTGCCAAGAAGCTAGCTTTCCAATAAAAAGCTGCATCCAAATCGGTTCACTAGTTTAAGAGCTACGGTGCCAGAGACAGACACACACACAGTGCGGTCAAACCTATAACACCCATCATTTTGCGTCGGGGGTTTAAAACTAGTACCGGCAACCATGGTACGAGTATAATAATTATATTATGCAATGAAAGCACTTTTTTATGGGAAAACACTTTCAGAATGTTTTATCGATTATGCTTCATACGGTACATACACGCTTGAAGCTGAATTTCATATTTTGATAATTTCCCATGAGGACTCAATCAAACTGAGAAGGAGAAATCTTAATCCAACAATTCACACCATAAAAATCTGTGACTTAGCTTCATATCCATCAATAAACAACCAATTCTACTAAGTAATTATTCAAGCGGCCACAACCACAACATGGAGTGTACTGAAGTGGCGAAAGGCCCACATCTAATAAACCTTCAGCTGTAAAACCCATAAAATGTTGGTATAATAATTATATTATTATACCATGCCGGCCACTACATTTGTAAATGCAATGTAGGCTGAAACTGCATCTTATTATTGTTTGAAATTAAAAACAACAAATATGAGCTCTTTTGTCATACGCAAAGTTTGTACGCCAGTTGAGAGAATAATTTAGGCTTATAGAAGATGTCATTATCACCAAGCATAATCAAGGAAGGAACAAGAGCACTGCTCAGAGACAAGTATCTGTAAAATGCTACGAGTATAGAGGCAGCCTCAAATTTCAGTTCGCCAACTGGTAGACTCCAGTCCCAAAACCAAGTGTGATCAATGTAAAAACTGCCAGGATATGATAACTGGAAGTCAATCTTGACGATCGCCCAGCTCTGCAACGTGGAAATCGAGGGCGTCAACCTAATCCTAACTATTATTATAAATGCGAAAGTAAGTTTGTTTGTTATCTTTTCACGCCTAAACTACTGAACCGATCATCCAGAAATTTTGAATATTCGTTGTCAAGTGTGCAGAAACGAACACAAACCTTTCATCCCGAAAAATAACCAGTATTGATTGTCAAATTCTAAATTATGCGAGCGAAGCCGTGGCCAAAAGCTAGTTCATTATAAGTTTACGCTCATTTGCGGTGGACCGAAACTCAGTAGCCACGTGATCTGTTTTCCAACGAGTTTCGTGTTTCGCTACGGATTTCATCCTGAGTATATAGCCATAGCCGATTATGGAATCCTCAGGAAATTCATCCTTGCCAAAGTGGAACAATCATGGTGTGGGCTCGAATCCTCGAAGTCGCCTAAGTGGAAGAACAGATCTCGTTTTGAGACGAGAAATTTAAATGCAAAGCTATACCGTGACGAGACTGCGTAACCTATGGTCATCTATCCCGATAGCAGATTGGTCAAGATTCCGTGTATCCGAAAAAATACGCATGCCCTCACCGCAAGACCAGTGAAAAATTTGTACAACGAACACAATCTCACGGTAGGGCGGCCTGCTCCATCGGTTGATCTCAATCCCAATGAACATAGCTTTTATTAATCGTCTCCATAATTTTAACCCACCAAAAATAATCACACATCCTTCTAAACTATGGAGACTTAACATAATTGAGAACCTCATATTCGGTATATCAGCTGATTATTTAAAAGCTGCTAAAAATGTTTTATTCTAATTCATGTTTTAGCTTCTCGTTTCATGTTTTTTAATTTATACAAACTCGAATTTTGGCTAGTTTTTGTATATTAACTAAGAATCCTTTTATTGAATCATCATATTAATTAGTATTAAATTGCGCTTCCATTGGTAGGTATAACACCTAAAACAAAACAATTTAAAATATTTACAAAATTATCCTTGTTCCCTAGACTTTGTTGAGCAGTGTTTAATGAAGTAAAGTTGTTTATTTAATCAACGTTGTCAATGTTGTGCTGATGGCGAAAAATGTAATTATGTTAGCTTATGAATTATATCGGAAAGATGACGGTTTTGCATACAATTCTTGTTTGTATTTGTTGAGACCGCTGCTCCAACATCGCCACACGCAAGCGGCAGTGAACGAGGGGTGCGGGGACAGCGGGGAGTCTGCCGGCTGACGGCCGCGCGCGGACCCCCACACCACACTATTCAGCTGCTGCACGCCTCCACGCACGGTTGCGCTTACGCGTTCTCTTAGCGTCAATCATTATTTTCATTTTAATTCCAACCGACCATTGTAATTCCGTCCCTTTTCGCATTATATCTTATATGCAGTCCACTAGACGTTTCATTTTGCTCCACCACGGCCTATCGTCGCGATCAGTATTGATGCCAGCTATTGATTAATAGGTTTTATGCGTGTCCGCTATTTTGAAAATAATTTAAAATAGCTGAAGTTAGGCCACTTTTGATACAAAAACCTTCCAATCCCTTCGCATATGGATAGCTATTAAGACGCCAATAAGGGTTGTTGGAAAATTCAACCCCTAGGCGGGTGAAATGGGGTTTGAATGTTTGTGTAAAATCCGCAACCGGACGAAGCTAGTGCGGGTCGGCTAACATAACATACAACCATATTTTACTACATGAGTTACAAATTTTATTATCATTGTAAAGCAATTCTTGGTCAAACGGCTAGATAATTGAAGTTTCCTTAATAACACGTGCCTTTCTACAAACACTTTGTAATAGAAAATGCAACATGATCGGACTCAAATGGATCGACTGATAGTTCCCGACGCAGTCATCAAGCTGCATCGGTTTGATCATTTCAGGAGACGAGATTTTTTTCGGCACTTGCAACACGTCTTAAGGTAAATATGCATTGTTTGCATTATACAGGGTGTAAGGGACAGCCCTCCACAACCTGATGGGGTGAATTCAGTATAATTATCATACTAAGATGACCGGTACATGAAATTATTTCAGGAATGTTATGGGAATCCAATAAATTTGATTTGTTTTATTTCCTCATACGACATGTATCATTACCGTGGCGAAACGCACGTAACGAACGGCAAGCGCGACGACTACTTCGATGAACTCTGTAGCTGGGCGGGAAGTGAACAGCTGATTTCACGCATCGTTCGTTAGAGTATTTCAACATCCATTGATGGATTTCAACCGTATTATTTAGGTAAATGGAGTGCTGCGTACAGGGAATGTAATTTTACATTGAACTAAAGGAATAGTAACTGAAACAAAAAATTAAAAAATAAGTTCCGGAGAAAAATTCCGGTGGAATATGATTCAAATTAAGGAGCTGAATGCACCATGTCAGTTTGTGGAGGGCTGTCCCTTAGATCCAGTATAGGGGTTAGTTTAGGTTAATGTTAGCATTTAGGGGAAGGCCGTATCGCCTGACCAGAGGAAAGCTTCGGCCTCGGGAGCCACCGCCCCACAAAGCCTGCAACCAGAACTGGTTGAAAATGTGGTGACTACTCTGTTTTGTGACAGAGCGGTTATATTCCTCCGCCGATGTTAAGAGCTGCAGTGCATTGTCGCTGTCGGTGCGTTGGGGCGCCTGAGCGGTGACGCTGCGTCGTTCTACGTATTAAATCCACACTAGGGGTGTGCACCGCAGTATTAAATCGAAGTTTTTTTTCTAAAAGTGTATGTGGAGCGTCATTCGTCGTAGTCATAGGGACGACACCGCATTGCCTTATAGCGCACTCAGTGTGTTGAAATCATAGTCGTTGCGACGATGCGCTACGCCACGCAACACACACATGGCGAAGCCCGTGAGGCTTCACTCTAATTTCAAGTGCACTCTTGAGGCACGTAACGCTAATAAAATTGGTGTCACAGTCTTAGCTCTCGCTAGATTATGAAATGCCTACCCGAGTAGACAGTACTGCTATCTCTTACTGCTGCGAAAATTTCGATGGATGGATGGATGTTTGTTACTCAATCACGCCAGAACGGCTGAACGGATCTGGATGAAATTTGGCACAGAGGCAATAGGCTTGCCCCGTATTATATAGGACTTAAACATTTCAAAACTTATTCCACCTCCGCCTAACCCTTCCAGGATTACAGGTGTGATGTTATGTTATGATTATTAACTGCTTTCTTACATACAATATTATTTTAAAAAATAACATACAAACAGTGAGTATAGTTCTTAATTTGTTATGGCGCGATTACACTCGCGATTATCTTGGTAATGGACAGGGTCGAATATGCTTCGGACAATCTTGTTCGGTTTTATGGTTCGACTTCATTAAAACTACTTGTAGTGTAAGTAATAAATGCATCGACTAACGACCAAGTGTAAATGAACAGGGTCGAGCCGGACGCACGTCTTCGGGCAATCTCGTCCGACTTCATCATTTCGGGTACCGAATTTATATAACCGAAGGAAATTTTCCTGTCACTTCGGCGGGCACAGTGTACTAAATTCATAGTGTGTCCGAATTCGAGTAAAGTCATTCCAACCAAGACGTGTAATCGTGCCATTTGTTGTCGTAGTTTTCAGGATCGCCTCCAACTAGTATCGTTCGAAAACTTGTGCTGCAAGAGACTCGAGGGTGTTAGTCTGCTACAACACCTCGCTAGTTTTAACGCTCAATCTCTCAAGTACCTGTTCTTATGGAGATTTGTTGTGCCCAACGAGAATCCTCTCCTTATTAACTACAGTTACATCACTGGTTAGTCATTTTAACTTTGTTTAAAAGCATTAGGTTATTTTTAACTTAGATTTCACAGAGAAATTACGATGTTTTGCCATATCACCGGGCGAGTAGCTAGTTCATCACCTCCCTGACCGTCTCCCATGTTACTAGAGGTCGGCGCTATACGTTTTTGTTTTTCAACTCGCCCTTGTCAACCGTCACGCTATCATTAATCCTTTGTCTTCCTTAACATTCCTCTCACAATCCATCCAACTTTTCTTTAGTATTCCTCACCCTGTTCATCCATCACTCTTTTAGTCAAATGTGTTTCTTGTTTTTTAGGGATGGAACACATTTGTAATTGCAAAGGTACCGGTAATATTTTTATATTTGAATTTTTTGCAGAAAACTTTAAAGGGAGTCTTCGGTCTTGCTATGGCCATGACTTGAGGACGGTCCTCATGACGACTCCCTTTCAACTTTTCAGCAACAGGCGCTACTTCCAAACTTAGTTAGTTAACCTCGTTAAAAATATAATTACTTTTGGAAAACTAATAAAAGCACAAAAACCAGCCAAGTGATATAACAACAATATTTTTAACACTTATTCAAGTCAATTAACATTCAACAGCAAAACTAAATTTGTTTTTCATAGTATGTTAATAAAATTAAAAACAAAATTACTGCTACAGTTTTACCAAAAAGTCCCATGAGCGCGTGTACGCGCAGTCGCCGGAATGCGCGACAGTGCGCGTTCGTGTTTTTTGAAATGCAAACAGTAGCGCGCGTGTAAGCTCGTAAGTCTTTTTTAAAGTACCGTTTCGTATACACGTACTAATGTGCTACTAAGAAGAATTAACAGCAAATAAGTGTGTCTAAATTCATGGCAAGTGCTGTGTATAATATCAAATCTGTATCAATTCTGTTTCGTTACTGCAAACTACCTTTATAAAGGGCAACTATCCATAAGTATCGATAAAATATTTCTTTCGAAACTCTGCAAACATCGATGCAAAAGTTTACAAGTCGATTTACTGTAGTTTCCGCCAGCCCCCTGGGGAAAAAGCGTCAGTTGAAATAAAACGTAACAATATAAATTTCATCATAAAATTGTATTACAATCATTCTTCTAGAAATAAATAACGAACAAAAAAAAAGTAAGTAGATCACTCATGTAGAAGACTCCTTAGGTTGCGCAGACTTAGCATGGAATGCATGAGCTTGCGGCATGATCACGGTAGCCGTGGTGTTGTGAATCTGTTTGTACTGGAAATGTGGTAGATTCTTCTTGGCTGCGTCAACAGTGTCTCTGAGCCGGTTTGTTCCCACCGCTGGCGCCACTCGCCCTTCATCCTTACATTCCTTTACGAGGTCCTGCATCTCTTGGTCACCTAGTGGTACAATTATTTGGGAAGACTTCTCCAGGTGCCGCTTGAGCTCGTTGTCCACACGAAGTAACTTTTCTTTGTTAGAATTGGTTCGCCATGGCCTTTTAGGATCTGCACCAGTCAAAATCACATTTTCGGGATTTGCTTTTTTTGCTCTGTAATTTCATATAAAAGTACACACATCAGTAAGAAATTTTGTTGGTTTATGAAAAGAGAAGTGAATGGATGTCGTTCTTTTTCTTAGTTATGCGATTTTGCTCATTTCCTTGCATTATAGCAGTAAAGGTATCGCTAGATAAGTTCCAGTGGACTTTATTCCATGCCTAATTTAATTTAAAAGGCACCTAGTCTTATGGATAATTAAACACGGTGTAATAACATATAATATACCTATCTGTGCTTCTAGTCAAATAGGCTGTTGTCAGGACATGAACATAAAGAAGTTACCTACACTCGGTAATGGGATTGGTACATAAAATCAACAATCCTATTACCAATTTTTAAATATCAAACGTTTGATAAATCAACCACTAACGCACACTACACAACAATAACATATTACAACAAGCCACAAGGATGTTACAGTACAGAGGGTGGAAGGGTCATCGACGCACAAACGGTTACCATAAATTCAGCACATGAATCTAGAGCCCCAGCGTCAAAATGTCCAGTTATTAAATCAATAAATCCGCTGTTTCCTACCGCGTCGATGTCCTTTCCAGCCAGTGTACAATAATATCCTTGTGCAATACGTTATCACGTTTAGATTTTTAATGTAGATAAATTGAATATTTGAAAGTATTGAGATTCCGTACGCAAAATACGCGCTTTGGACGTGGAGTTGTGGACACCAGCCCGTTATACAATACAAGTGTTGTGATTTTGCTTAGTTGAGCTTATGGTTTTGCTGTATGCTGGTACTATCATTGTTGATCTTATGTACTAATCACCTCGGCATACATACAAAATAAATAAATAACACTGACGAACCGTTTACTTTCAGCAAACAATTCTTTCAATTTCTTTTCGTTTTCTTCGAGTAAGCGTCGATCAACTTTGTATGGGTTCTCTCCCAGGTCATCTATGTCTTCCCCCTGCTTACTTTCTGCCTCAACTTCTCCACCAAATTTTTGTTGAAAATTCTTCACAAGATCAGAACATCGCTCCGTTAACTTTACTTCAGGTACTTCTAATCCTTGCAAGAGTTTAACAATTTTCATCTTTTCTTCGTCTGTTGCCATTTTCATTTTGACAGTAATTGTTTGTTACCGTGGCAACGCAGGCACATAGTAGGAAAGTTTTAATAAATGGTTGTCTTGACTACACTACTTTTATTTCTCTTATTATAATTTGCTTAAAGTTACGTTAGTTAAGGCATGGACTTTAGCGTATGTCTCATCAGAAGAATGTGAAAATAACCCGCCAAGATAAACTCCAGTCATACCCAGTAACGTTGCACATGGTATCAAAAAACAGAACAATTTGCAGCTAGGGTAAACTAACAGTAAAGGCACAAGGTGGAACATCTTTTTTCTGTTTTCCTTTTAGTTACCGTACAAGAACTACAATATTTTATTATTTTTTTTGGTATTTTTGTACCACTACGTACAGCACACTTCTATAAAAGTGTGGCATGTAATTTTTTTTGACGATTAGACATTATCGTTGAAACTTTTTTATATGAATCTCTGACACGATGTAGTTTACATGAAATAGTTTTAACTAAAATCCGTAGTTATTAATTTTATACATAATATATATCCTACTAATATTATAAATGCGAAAGTTTGTAAGGATGGTTGAATGGGTGTTTGTTACTCTTTCACACAAAAACTACGGAACGAATTCGGATGAAATTTGGCACACAGATAGTTTATAACTTGGATCAACACATAGGATACTCGTTATCCCCGTAGTACGATCCTGTGGGACAATTACCGAATACCCCGGGGGCGAAGCCGCGGGCTTAAGCTAGTTTAACATATAAAAATCAATGTTTGTTCGCTGTTCCTCTGTTCGTACCCTATAGACTCTTAAACTAACGAACAGATTTTGATGAAAACCGCTTATATCCTCTACGCGGACGGGGGTGGAAACCCTGTCCCGTGAAGTCATATTTTCAAAATTTACAATATTTCAGGAAGCGGGACGTATCTAGACAGGCCTAGTACAGTAAACACCTATCTCCGAAGTCTCGGAGAGTTAAGGAATCTACGTCTTCTCGCTCTAGAATATGCTCACTTAGCCGATGGAACCGGCGGCGCATTGTTTAGTTTGTTACCGGTCATCAAAAGACCACATTTTCGATTGCAGGTATAGTAAGAATTTGTACACACACCCAACACCTTTATTTAGTACCTTTGTTGTCACTGACTAGTTATTGACAGTGACCTAACCTATAGGGCCCCTTACACGGGGCCTGTTTACAGGTCTCCCGTCATCAAATGTGTTTAAAGACAGTACAGTACAGTGTACTAAATTCGAGTCAGTTATTGTCCAAGCCCTTGAATTGACTCACAAGTCACAATGTGGCCTCGTGTCCGATACCCGTAATGTTTACAGTCAAAATCGTTTTGAGACAATAAGTACACTAATACTTAACTTAGACATAGTACTTAAACCTAGCAAATAATTTCTACGTTACGACAACATGCCACCTCATCAGTAAATACAGCGCCCGTGCGAAACAAGGGCAACACTATAGTTTCACGCTAATGTTGGTTTTTCGAAGTAAAAGGTTCAAGGTCTAATATAATTTAACTCTTAATTCTAGCTGATTTGCAGGGAAGACCACATACCCGGCCGCACCGACGCCGCTCTCGGTGCTGGAGGGTACGAAATACCAGACATCTCTTGGCGACACGTTGCCACAGCCTGTCCCGACCTCTATCTGCTGTTGGCATTCTGTCAGTTTTTTGGTTATTCTTTAATGCTTACGTGTATAATATGGGTAAACTAGGCACGAAGTGCGGCCATACACGGGCAACTTGAACATTTAATCATAAAATAACTTACTCGGACTCGGGCCGGTTCGAGCAGTCATTGTCAATTACTTGAGCTGACAACTGCTTAGTCAGTTGTTTTTAGCCGCTAGAGTCATCATCTGCCTAGCCTTTTCCCAACTATATTGGGGTCGGCTTGCAGTCTAACCGGATGCAGCTGAATACCAGTATTTTACATGGAGCGACTGCCTATCTGACCTCCACAACCCAGGTAGTACTGGGTAATACGATACCCCATGGTAAGACTTCTAGCCGCTAGAGTATCGATAATATTTCTATTGCAGTTGTAGGTTATATGGATTTAGGGGAAGAAAACTGGGCGGTAGCATGAAGACTGAAGAGCGGAGGAAATAATGCGCTAGAACAGTCGTCAATTTGAGAAGTCAGCATGCCTTGCCAATGCTCGGCCGCACCACGGAATTTCGCCATGCTCCTGGCTGCCCTGAGCGATCGCGACTGCTCAAGCGGCATAATGTATTCCAATGAATAGAAGACTGTAGATCGGTATGCAGACGCAGGATGAACCGGTCTGCCATGCGTGACTGCTTCAAGTTGCCTGCGTAAGGTCGCACTTCGTTTCTTGTTAGTTTAAAAAGCATTGACCCTGAGCTGCCTCGTTGTCTAATAAGAGTTGATCTAGAAATATTAGAGTTGATATGACAAGTTCTTGTCTGCCGACGCGGGATAGGTCACGGCCGCGCGGGTTCCACTCCCTGTACCCGGCACGTGTGGCACGGTTACTCAACAGAAGTCTAAAATGTAGATTAATTAGTAAGGGTTAAATATCTTTTATATACACGGATGCCGTTGAGCAAGCAAAGCAGGCTCGAAAAATTAGCAGCACCTCAATTTGGTATGATTTTCTTAACGTTATTCATACAGTATAGTCCAATCAACAAGGATATTAGAATAACATCGATGTACCTTTTTACGACATAGCTAAAATGATTACCTACTGATTGAGTAATGTTAGATAGTTAGTTAGTACCTAACCTTTTGATTGCGGGGCTAGTTTCAGAGGTAGACGGCTATAACTTTAAGGTAGGTAAATACGTAGACAGGAAGAAGATATGGAGGAGCACACTATTAGTAAGTAGCTAAGTAGTACCTACGACAGCTATACATATAGTTGCACAATGTAGGTAGATATTTTCGCCATTTTTAGGCATCTAGGTGCCCTTGCCCACCGTGACTCTTTGCAGCGATGCAAACGTAAAATGGCCACGATGTGCCGCTGGCTGTCGAATAAATCTTTTTTAAAACGTAAAGTTTAAGAAAGGCTTCTATACTGTAAGAGATAATATCGAGGACAAAAAAGCTTGGGATTGAACTGCTCTAATTTGAATCGATATTGAAATGAATTTGTACCCATTTTATTTTAATTTTTTATAACAGTTTGACATTTATTTTTTATTAAATTGTTAGATTTAGTTGACATTACTGTTTGAAGTGCCTATGGGATTATTATTTTGTGTTATTTTTATTTTTCTTGGCTTTATTTACTTTTGCAAGTGTCTTATTATAATTTTTTTGTTTATTACTGTGAATATGAGGACTACGTGGGTCATATTACTTTTTTTTTTAGTTTTGTTAGTTAGTTTATTTGGCAGTTTGAGTACTTTATTCGGCCTACCTACATGTCCTTTCTTGGTATCATTCGTCGTGTCGTTGGGCTCCTTGGATTATGAGTCGAGCTACACGATCACTGACAAATGCTTGCACTGTCTGGACAGGTCCACTCAAATCTGTGTGGTTATTTCTTCAAAAGACCATCTCAGGCATTAATCTGCATGGTCCTCATATGACTTGAGCAATGTCTGGACATGAAAAGAAACGGTGACTTCTGAGTTTGTTTCGGATGTTTCTTCTCAGAGTAGTCAGGTACGAAACACCGGCCCCATCTAGTTTTAAAACATAACATGATGTGACATGTAAAAGAGTTTGTTAAAACTAATTTACAAAAAATAAATATAATTTGATATGATAAAGAAACATTCTGCGATAAAACACCAAAAAAGTCTAAATTAACTTTACTTTCGGAAGTCGGTGAATTTGTTTGTTTCATTGGATTTTTTTCTCAGAAAGTTTTTTATTTTACCCTTTTTAGTTGTAGTACACCACACAAATAATTCTTGTCATGATATAAATGTTACATTGTAACTAGAAGTTATTAAGAGATCATCATGCCATCAACATAGCCCAAGAAGAAAAAATACATATTCACACGTTTATGCCGTACCTAAATACTGAACTTACCTAGATAGCCGAAATAAAAAATTCGTTGAATATCTTCCCTAGTGCCCTAAACAAATACGGACCTAATAGGCTGCGGGCGCTATTTTATGTCCCGTACATAATTGTATGGCACTATCACGCGACGTCGTGTGAACGGCCATAGCATAACAGCCCACTTCACGCGAGGAAAAAAAGCAATGCTTTGAAAAAAAGGAATTAGCACATAAGAGGAAGTCTGAAAATGGTCCCGGTGACTGAAAAGTTGTATAACTTGTATAGTAATCGGTTATCGTGGTATGTGATACGGAGGAATGAGGAAAATATAGTGAAGAGAAGGTTGAGTATGAATGTAGACGGCTATAGGAGTAGAGGAAGACCAATGAAGCGATGGATGGACGGTGTGAAGATAACGAGTAATAGAGAAGTATGGAAGAAGAAGACATGCTGCGCCGACCCCAAATAAATTCGGATACGGGCATGAGATAATGATGATATTCATTCATGTAATTTCTTCTCGGTTTCCGTACTTATGTCATGTGTTACAGATACCTCCGTGGGACCGAAAACCGAAAAGAAATGACATCAATGTCTTGCTTATTCATTTTAGTTGCCGTTATTGTCGTAGTTTGGTTTTAGTTTTCAACCAAATGTTTTTATAGATTTGCGAACCCTCAACTCTAGTAGGTATCGTGGCCGGTTTGCGTATGTATCGCTGCGAAAAGTCGAGCTGTGCGAGAGCTGTCCTGTAACGCTTACTTCTTCGACTTTGAGTTTAGATTACCTACTTACCTACAAATTATTTTTTAACAGTTCGCGTCCGTGACTACGACAATGTAAGACGCTTTCTCACTCCAAGCTTACCTCTACGCGAAGTGCATCTACAATTGGGTATCGACCTGAAAATGCGACAACGGCAGGACTCCGACATAAGTTGCTTCATTCGGCATATAGCATATCGCTACGCCAATACATTAGGTGACTGCAATAACTTTGATTCACTGTCGGCTTTGCGATTCCGGTCTCGGTATGGGCGATATATCTTGGGACTTACACTGTAGGTACTTTTCTGGTTGGACCATGGTAGATCCCGACTTCTGAAAGGAGTCGATGATACTTTTTTTTTTAATCGAACCCTCGCCAAGCGGCGCAGCAGCCAATCTCTCAGCCACTGCGCCAACCGTGCCGTCGTCGGAGTATTTGTCCATGTTGAATTATTCTAAACGTTAACTTTATAAACACAATTTGAATGATCAAAAAATATTTACGCGGTAAAGACGCATATATCTCTTTGCCGAGATTTAAAAAAAAAAACAAACACCGCCAACTATAGTCATTGAACCCATGGTATAATAATATAGGTACTTCGTTGAACCCATTTGGACCTTATAGTATAAGTTTAGTTCTCTGTGAAAATATTAAAAATCTACGCATGTGAAATACATTGCATGTTGAACCTAATCGTAGTACGATACCTAACAACCAGTTTTCGAGAAAGAGTACTGAAAATTTTTTTTTTTATTTAATCCCTTAATCTTTTAATTTTTGTATAAATTCTTAAAGCTTTTCACAGAATACATCTACCTACCAAACAACTTTGTAATCCTAATAGTTTCGGAATAAAGTGGCTGTGACATACCTATGGACGAACAGATAGACGACAGACATGACGAATCTAGAAGGGTTCCGTTTTTTGCCATTCGGCTGCGGAACCCTAAAAATACATCACTTATTTTAAAAAGTGCTCCTTTACAATAGATCAATTCGATTTTATACTAATAATCAAAATTCCTTTTGAAATTACAAACAGAGGCTTCAATTTGTTTATTTGTTTAGATTTCACTACAAAAAATCGTATACGTTTTGGTAACTTCTGTACAGGTACCTGTAGAAAAATGAAACTTCCTGGTCTACGTATGTACCTCACCTACCTACATTTTATTGCAGTAATATTGAGCATTCATCAATGGAGATTCGCAGTGTTCCCATTGCGCCGGATCTTGGAGCTGATGCCCAGGCTGGTGCGTGTCTTCTACATCGGAAAAGTTTCAGATGAAGTGGAGTTGAAGAGATTATTTCAAATGATTGCTCTTGGAGTCTGCAAAAGTTAGTTTTTAATAAGTACTTTTAGGAGATACTGGTCAACCGGTAAAAGCGTCTGTTGGGTACAATGGGCTTCGCATACATTGGCGAAACTAATGTAGGGCGCGCAGCCGTTTATACAGTACTCACTGTTTTCAATTATTGGAGGTCAACAATTCAGTGATAATCTGAAAGATGAAAAAATTGACAATACATAAACCCAATTTTAAATTAATACGACCGATAAGTTTTTAGATATAAGCGGTAAAAAATATTAACCCATCATTTATCCGGTAACCCTACCTAATAGAAGCAGTGAGTGATTTGTAGCCCAGTGATAACAGCTCCAACTTACCTGTCCTAGGTTTGACTTCAGACAGGCTGTATACCTTTACTTTGAATAGTTGCTTTCAAAGCGGTGAAGCAAAACATCGTGAGAAAACCTGCGGGTCCTAGAACCAACTCTTCGCAGACATGTACCTAACATCCACCAACCCGTACAGGCAGGGCCGCCTTTACCTCTGGACCCGTGCCAAGGCCCAACCACCCAAGGGGGCCCTAAGTTCCTGTAACTGTCAAAGCTAGGGGCTGTCAAAAGAAACAACTTATCCAAGGCAGCACCGCAGGGTACTAAAATTTTCGTACTCTCTCGGCTCGCTTTTGCATCTTGCTTTTTAACGGTCAGAACTTACTAAAGAATGTTTTTTAGACGTGGAGAACTTTAAATTGAAACATAACATAGATAACCTTGTAATTGGCTTTATTTGACTGATAATTTTATGTCATTAATTTTTGTTTACCATGAAGGAACTTATTAAAGGAAACCTTCCTTTGGCACTCAAGTCACGGACTTGGTCCTTTGACACCACATGTCTGAAACATTAATACCTTGCAATTGAGGCACGAAAAGTTAGATATCTCTGTACCTAACAGAGATATCTAACTTTTCGCGCACCGTTGACTGTAACTTTCTGACTTTCTGACCATCATCATTTTAGAATCTTTGACAAAATTAGAAACAATTGAGCACTTGGAAATCCACATTCAACTTATTATTGATGAGATACAGCCTGGACCTCCAGATTTCGGTATGTTCGCGCAGCCGCGATAGCCTAATGACTGAAACCATACACATACTTACTTTCATAGCTTAAAATAGCGACAATTTCATGGACATCAAAAATAATTTTCTGTGTTATATTGTGTAATTGTTTTTTCTGTGTACAGTGTTTAATTTAAAATTAAAGTGAGAGAGGTGAGAGGTGGGAAACCTCTCACCTCACTCTCGTTTCGCTTGCTCTTGCATCCTACAAGGGCCCCATTATTCTCAAATGCCCAGGGCCTCCAACTGATTAAAGACGGCCCTGAGTACGGGACCAGCGCTATGGATTATGGCCTGCTTCCTCTCACAGGGAGACTTGTGTCACATGTTAACCGGTTACCCATATGTTTGATAGACTCAACCGTCATAACCATATGGGTTAACCATTTAAATTTTGATGATTAAACTAGAATTATAGAGACAAAGCACTTATACCATTAAACTGTGATTATCAGCTGTGCCTGTACTATACCTACAGGTAGGGTTGCCAACATTTCTTCGGGGAAATATAGTATTTTTCAAAATAAGCTATAAAAAATATACACTTAAAAAAAATATAGTATTTATGGAAAAAGCAAAACATAGACAAAGATCTTACTTGTTTATGCAACTTGCATTTTCTAACATTTTTTTTTCGAAAATAAGTGTCATAATTATGCTGTATTACATTCAATTTTT
Source organism: Noctua janthina (assembly GCA_963576755.1). Classification (NCBI taxonomy): domain Eukaryota; kingdom Metazoa; phylum Arthropoda; class Insecta; order Lepidoptera; family Noctuidae; genus Noctua; species Noctua janthina. The sequence goes on along the minus strand of OY755050.1, from coordinate 10,479,586 downwards.
AAATTAATGTAAACTCAGTATTTTTTAACTTATACTGCCATTTTTGGCCTGCAGTTTCGTCAGTAAACTCACTACAATCTGTTACTTTTCCGAATGAATTCAGATACATTCTATGGTATGCTATGGTATCACAGTCAAAAGTTGAATGTAAAAGCACATTCATATTTTTTTAAATAAAGAATTTGTTTATTAGATTTCGGTGTTGAAAATATAGTATTTATGCGTACTATAACACCGTGACTTTTTAGTCGTCTTACAAAAGTCATCCACTCAATGTACCTGACATAAAGTAGCTCCAGGCGCGATTCTTTTTTATCTTCCATAATAGGTACAAAGAAAAATAATTCTAAATAATTAGAATAAAATTATGAAACATCCTGTTAATGATGTTTACGCGTCAAACTGTAGAACAATACCTACCCAGCACGCGAGTCCAGTAGATCATAGCTCGCAACAGGGTGTTTTAACTACGTCATCTATATTTAATATTATTTTTATTTTTACTTTTTTTATGAATGTTTAGTATTCATTGGATACATGCAGTGGGCTGCCGTTGTATGACGACTAAAAAGTCACGGTGTATATTTCTTCAACAGTATATAGTACGCAGACTCGAAATATAGTACAATAACGACAATACTATATATTATAGTACGATTGGCAACCCTACCTACGGGTAACCTTTTCGGACTCTGTGTCAAACAGATTCAAACTTCCCATTTCCCCTGCATTCCAATGCAAGGCTTTCTTCTGACATAAAGTAACGCTGATAAGACTGGGTGCATTAATGATCTGTTTCGCGACATCCTAGTTCTATTTTATAGCTCAGAACTAGGACTAGAAGTCACAACTGCAACTTGGGAAACACGTCGGAGTCGAAAGTACACAACTTTCGAAAACTGAAAGAAATTAAAAGTATTCATCGTGTAGGTAACAGAAATGTGTCGTCATTATTTAAGAGTGTGGTACAAAACATCAAACTGAACCAGTCTCTTCATGGGATCAACATCGACATCGCGATAAAATAATCAGCTGCCCCATATAATTTTTTTTTCAAACGAACCCACTAATGCCTGTTTTGTTTCAGATTTGAAACAAATAAAAATTCAGATACAAGATGATGACAATAAAATGGATTATTGGAGAAATGTTGTAGAAAATCTTACACACGAATTTTCAGATATTATGCAGTTGTATGACATCAAATTCTGCGTAAGCGTTTACAAAACTTAATGGCGCTTGTTCACGACCGGTTCTGGCACCGGGTTACCCTTACGTACCTGGTTTCTAGCCAGAAAGAGTTGCAATTTTGTTAGTATGCACCGTGTGTAGGTGTGTACGTCTGACTTCGTGAAAAAGTGCTCATAGGACGTAGATGATCGTGCGTGAGGCCTATACCTATACTCAGTCAAATCGGACTCGGCGCGATGATGAACCTGGGGCTAACGCCGCCCGGCGTCTCGTCGTCCCCATCAAACTTCCATACTGCTTTATACAATAACTGTAACAGGCCGGAGGGTCGTGTGAAAATCGATCGTGAACAAGAGTCTTTCTGAGTAGGTACTTCAATATTTTTAATTGGGCTGATAAATAAATAACATCTTTAGTGTTAATGGTGTTTTATTTTTACAGCGTGCCTACCTACGTCTGTAAATCACTTTGTAGTGATTGGTAATTCGGTGCATTCTTGAAGTGGATGGGTGAGCTAATTTGCAACAATTTGGCCCCGATAACTTGGGGGACACGTTAAACAAACATTTTCTGAAAACTCCAAAAACAAGACGAGTTTCAACAAAATTTTATAACACGAAGTTTACCGTGTGTTTAATTTCTAAAGAGGTGGTGGGTGCGTTTTAATAAATAGGTTTTCGAAGTATTCATTCCTTTCAGACTATCTTCGATTCCTTCAAAAGGACCCAATAAGGACCCGACTAGATATCGGAATACAAATTGTTACAACACCCATTTCATGAAAAGTGTACCGAGCGCCGTGTGTACTGCATTCGATGATTTAATTAAGTAATAAATAAAAATAAAGGGATGACATTATGTAGCGTTTCCTTATAAGATCTTATTTATCGTTTAGGTACAACATCACAAGGTGTAAACGGACCTTTTACGAAGCCGTCAACCAAGCATTCTTACATCAAACTAAGTAACTCTACTCAATATTGCTGGGACTTCTTTTGGTTTGAAATAACACGCTTTACGGACATACTCTAAAACAAAAAAACGATCTCAATGTCAGGGAAAACCTGTGCCTTTCGGCTTCGTTAAGGGTAATTTTACACCCATTACTTATTTCTAAAGATACTAGGTACATTTTTAATAAAAAATATTTTTTTTAAGAATTCAGTTACCTACATTAAATTATTTAACTACTAATTATCTATCATCTTCCATAATGCAATGGAAGTTGAGTAGTCCTTTTGTGTGGGATGCAACTTGCGTCGACACCCTAGCGCCATCCCATCTTTCTAGCCCAGTGGGCTGCGCTGGGGCGGCTGCTGCAGGTGCTGAAAATATCAAACTGCACAAATACAATAATTTAATTGGTAGTTGTGTTTGAGCCGTTTGGGGTTGAAACACTGGGACCATGGGGTCCTAGTGCCTGCTTAGTATTTCGGGAAATCGCCAAGCGGTTGGTAGTCTCTTCACGGACCAGAGGGTGGGCCTATTTTTTGGCCAAAGAATCAGCATTGCCATCCAACGTGGCAATGCTGCCAGCCTTCTGGGCACTTTTACTGTTGACAGCGCTGTGGACTAACTTTTTGACGCCCTGGAACGCTTTTGATACGTGTACATATTTTTATTACTATAATAGATTTGTAGTTTGTAAATCTTATCTAAAACCTCGTGTCACGGTGTTTGTGGTCGCACTCCTCCGAAACGGCTCAACCGATTTTTACGAAATGTTTTATGTATGTTTGATAGGTATGAGAATAGGTCGTAAAGTCTATTTAAAACCGGTAGGTTGTCAAATTCTAAATTAATGCGAACGAAGCTGCGGGCAAAAGTGAGTAATGTAAATTATAAAACTAAAAATAAAAAAACTTTTTAGACTTCAAAAACAGAAAAACTGTCCCATTTTGCTTAACTGTCAAAATGTAGGTGCACTGTAAACATCTGCGTACCCCCTCAGAGCATATCTACAGGCGTGATGTTATGTTATGGTGTTATGTAAACAATAAACATCCAAGCGATTGCAGCAATCACGACAGATTTGCTGTCTATTATTGAAGAGTTCCATTGATATCTCGGAATATTATATTCGTCATAATTATAGTCGTAAATCAAAAACACAAAAAAGTGAAAAATAACTGTAGCTTCTGAAGTCAGTGACTTTTGTTTGATTGTGCCTATAAAACTTGCAGGAGGCCCTCGATTTCCCTGGAATCCCATCATCAGATTCTGACTTGGTGGCAATGTAGTAGGAGAGCTGACTGCAAAATTTAAAATGCACAACGGTTTCTCATAAAAGTGATGCTAAGTCCGAATTTGATAGTCTGTCACGGCGGAACTTACCGAAAGTAAAAAAAAGACATTTCCGGTGCGATAAAGTCAGCGTTACTAAATAATAGTTATGGCATCAGTTAGAAATTTACTGGTAGATACAGAAAAGCGAAATCTGTCAGAATTTTTTTGCCGGAAGTGCTTGGCAGACGCTCTCAAAGGTGACCATCGTGACCCCAAATATACCCATCTGATACCAGCATGAAACCAATTTCAGTCGGTAAATATGAACCCTCATTTCAGGAATATATTCTGCCAACGCTTTTTCTTCCGAAACACCTTGACAGACGAGATTATGTAAGCAACTTTTTTTTAACTATTTCCATTTTTTTTTCCATATTTGGCCATATTTTAGTAGAAAAACATGTTTACTTAATTAAACCCAGATTTCTCGCAATTTTACAATTTCTAGGCGGGATAAAAATTACGTGATATTTGCCGAGACCCACTCTCTCCCTCATGAGATTGCGTGAGATTCGGCTCGACGCCCTCGTTTGAATTTAATTTAGTTGTATTTTCTGTTTGTTGTATTAGAAGTCATCAATAAAAGTTTTTTGAACACATGGGGTGCGAAAGCGATTATATTCCCTTAAACTGGCCGTCATAAAATCTGTTCCTACCTGACATGTCTTAGTCTAGTCTTAACTAAATTATATATCTCTACCAATTTTCAGGTACAAAGCGCCCAAGAATTTCTTTAAAAAAAAAACAGACGGTTAATGCCACCACCCGCCATATTTGCATTGCCGCTTGACTTGGTACTGGGAACTGTTTTGTTACAATGACAGAATGTTTGGTTGTTTGGAATGTCTGGGTGTTGCTTGCCGACCTCCCTAGTGGCGTCTGCGTGGTTTGCTACGCTGACGACACGCCGGTGCTGGCACAAGGGAGGTCGCATGAGGCCTTGTGCTTTCAAGGGCCTCTTAATGCGCCACCGTCGGGATCCCTAGTGACGATAGGAAGGGTTTCAATCGGCGTCGGGTCGACGTTGAAGTACCTAGGACCTGGTCCTCGATAGCCGATGGAACTTCGTGGAGCATTTTCTACCTTCAAGCGGCTCTTGGCCAACCTGAGGGGTCCAAAGGCCTCCTGCCGGAGGCTCTACGCGGGGGTTGTGCGGTCCATGGCCCTTTACGGAGCCCCGGTGTGGGCGCGATCTGTTAGGCGGCAAGCCGCCCACTACCTGAACGCGCCCCTAAAGGTGATAGCCGTAATGCTAGTCCGAGGGTACCGCACGATCTCCGGCGAGGCGGCGAGCCTCCTTGCTGAATTGCCGCCATGGGATCTGGAGGCGATAGTCCTCGCGCGCCTGCACGAATGGCGCGCGGAGGCACTAAGTCGGGGGGAAACTCCACTGCCGCGGCAAATTGCCGCTCAGCGGACAGACCTTCAACGCGATTTCATGGCGACATCGACAAAGCGACTGTCGCAACCCCGTACAGGGCATGCCACTATAGTGGCGATAAGTCCTCTCTTTGAAGATCTATGTCAAACTTTAAAAGCACAGACAGCTGTGAACCTGTGTTTCGGTCTCTGAGGATACTGACTTTTCCATGTTTGTACATATTGGAGGTGGCAATTTTTGTAAAAACAAATCTACATTTATTCCCGTCACTAGCCAATATCAGAACACGCAATGGCCCCTTGAGATCCCAATACAAGAACTTGCTGCATTCGGGAAATTACAAAACAGCACTGTTAAGGAAAAGTGTTATGACAATGGGACCTGTCATTTATAATAAAATACCTCATGGTTTAAAGAATTATTCTATAAACATTTTTAAATCTAAGGTTCAGTGACACTTTCTAAATGATACGAATTTATCCAGATTATGATTGTTATAATTAACTGCAAATTCGACCATGTAAGACTAATGTACCTGACTGTAAACATTATTAATTGTTTTCACTTTAATTTCTTTGTTTTGTTAACATTATTTTGTTTGTATTAAATATGTTAACTTGTGTAATACTTTGCACGCCGTAAGGTAGATTGTAGCCGATCTCATTAATTTATGTACAACACCTAACCTGTACCTACTTTCATAGCAAATAAAATTCTGATTCTGATTCTGATTCTGAAGAGTAGCTAGAGAGGCGGCGCCAAGGCGCCCTCACCTTCCGCCTGACGCAGGTCCTTACCGGACACGGATTTTCGGTCCGGACACGGTGGAGCACACCGTAGAGGTCTGCCCCGCTTGCGCGGAGCACCGCCATGTCCTATTAGCGGCGATCTCTCGCATCCGGCCCAGGGTTAAAGCCATGGTCCGGACCGAAAGGGAATGGGAAGCCGTCACCTCCTTCTGCGAAGCAGTCATGCTACTGAAGGAGGTGGCGGGACGTGAGAGGGAAAGAGCCTCACGTCCCAGCCGCCGCGGGAGACTCCCTGGGCGTCGGGGATCACGTGGTGGCTCCCGGCCACCGTAGGCGCGGGCCTGTGGACGGCGAGTACACACACGCATGCACACTACAATATTGTCTAGTAATTTTTGTCGTATTTATTTTTTGCGAGAGAGCGCTTCACCCATCCTTCCACGAGCGTTTCTGAGCGCGAAATGATGAACTGCGAGTGCAAACTGTATGAAGAATTCGGCAAATGTTTTTATTTTAGCTAATAATTGAAAAGATATGTCGATTTTGATACAAAATAATTAGCTGAACCTATAAAGGACTATATATACCGCAATTTGTTATAATTTTTAAGATAAAATATGCTGTAAAACGTAAACTGGTACCTATTCTGACCCTATTTGTTAAAATTTTCTGCGATTATTGTGATGGGAAAAACGTATTTGTGCAAAAATTTTGTATGACGTCATACAATATATCTGATGCCAATCTGGAGATGAATATACTATCGTTAAATTAAGACCATCATATTTTGACATTTATGGTTGCTTATACATTAAAATGGTACCTGAAAAAGACTGTTATTTGTAGAAAAATGTAATAAAAGCGTCCATAAACAGGATATACCAAACTAGTTGCTAAACCAGAATTGCTAATATTAAAAACATTTAGTGAAAAAGAAACTCACCTGTAGATTTTTATCACTTACTACCTAACACAGACCTTCCAAAGTACCTAGGTGTCACGTTGGACAGGGCCTTAACTTATAAGTCACATTGCCATAGTACGAAACAGAAGGTCACGACCCGAAACAACTTGTTACGTCGCCTAGTTTCCACAAGCTGGGGAGCAGCACCCGAGGTTCTTCGAACAATCGGCATGTCCCTATGTTTTTCTGCTGGCGAATTTACGTGCCCAGTGTGGCATCGATCCACTCACGCAAAGTAAGTAGATACTGCTCTAAACGAGACGTGACGGATAATATCGGGCTGCCTAAAACCGCCTCCTCACAATAAGCTGTACGCGCTAGTAGGTATCGCACCACCTGCTGTACGAAGGGATGTCGCCAAAAATAACCAAGAATCCGATTCCCGACATCCCCTCTACGACCACACACCTACCCCGGGAAGACTAAAAAGCCGCAAAAGCTTTTTACACTCCACTCAGGCAAATCAAGACAGGCCCCCCAAAGTACGCTGCAAGTTATGGCAAGAGAAGTGTCTACCACTCCACGACTTCTTAAAGCCCCAAGAACACCTGGCTCCCGGCAGTGAACTACAGTGGCCTATTTGGAAAATTCTGAATCGACTGCGTACCCAAGTAGGCCGCTGCAAACATAATCTGGCAAAATGGGGTATTATTGGTCCCTCCGACACCGAGTGCGAGAGCGGCGCTCCAAATCAAACTATACCCCACCTGCTGGAGTGTCCCAGGTGTCCGTTTACTTGCACTCTTGACGACCTGAATAGCGCCTCTACTGCTGCAATAAAAGTGGCCATCTACTGGGCCCAAACCGTCTAATATGGAAGGAACATCGATACGATAAGAAGAAGTAGAAGGAGACAGACCTTCATAATGATTATACATGCAATACAATAAACCTTCAGTAATTAAAATGCCAAAATACGGTTTCTACGGTTGTTGCTTACATAATCTCGTCTGTCAAGGTGTTTCGGCAGAAAAAGCGTTGGCAGACTTATATATTCCTGAAATGAGGGTTCATACCTACCGACTGGAATTGGTTTCATACTGGTATCAGATGGGTATATTTAGGGGTCCCGATGGTCACCTTTGAGACCGTCTGCCAAGCACTTCCGGCAAAAAAAATACTGACCGATTTCGTTTCTGTATCTACCAGTAAACTTCTAACTGATGCCATAACTATTAATAATTCAGTATCAGATGGGTAAAGTAACGCCCATTTTTTCGCACCGGATTTTTTTTTTTTTTTACTTTCGGCAAGTTCCGCCGTGGCAGACTATCAAATTCGGACTTAGCATCATTTTTATGAGATACCATTGTGCATTTTATCGCGGTATCAAGTAGGTTGGAAATTTTGCAGTCGGCTCTCCTACTAATGGGACCACCTCAGGAGAATCGACGGAGAAATCGTTGACAAATGTACTTACATAAAAAATACATACAGTCGAATATAGAACTTCTTCGTTATTTTGAAGTCGGTTAAAAATTTTCGAAGGAGTTTTGGTGAAACATTAGTGAACCGTTAACAATACGTGTCATTATAATAGGCATATCTATCAGTGGCGAAGGTTCCATACGACTCGATTCCTCCTGGCTTCGCTTTGAAAAATGTCACAGTCAGTATTCTATAGACAAAATTTAATAGATATAATCACATTAAAGATATGTACTCTGCCTTACCTCTTACAAAAATTGACCCTTCGCTACTGATATCTATACTAATATTATAAAGCTGAAGATTTTGTTTGTTTGAACGCGCTAATCTCAGGAACTACTGGTTCGATTTGAAAAATTCTTTTAGTGTTGGATAGTCCATTTATCGAGAAAGGTTATAATAGGCTATAAAATTTCACGCGGACAAAGGACAACAGCTAGTCCCCAATAAAATGGAACTTAGCATGCAAAATGTGGGTGCACTGTACACATCTTTCAATCACTGACTCTCGGAGAATCACTGACTCCTAAGTTACAGGCCCACACCTAGTTTAGGAGTCCAGAGTACCTACCAATATCCTTACCTTAATAAGCCTAACCATAATAAGCCTATATGTTCATAGTTTTATGATGCAAATGCTGTTTTTGTGTGTAATAAATTTATTATTATTATATTATATTGTCTGCGTACCCCCTCAGAGCATACCTACAGGCGTGATGTTATGTTATGGGTGTTATGTAAACAATAAACAACCAAGCGATTGCAGCAATCACGACAGATTTGCTGTCTATTATTGAAGAGTTCCATTGATATCTCGGAAGATTAAGTTCATCCAAACAAAAGAAAAATAAAAAATCATTAAAATCGGTTCACAATTGGCGATTAACCTTTTGAACGCCACGGACGTTTATAGACGTCTAACGAAATCGTGCCAAACACGCCACCGACGTCTATAGACGTCAAGAAAACGACATTTTTTAAATACAAAATAAATATACTAAATTAAGTTTTCTGTGTTTCTTTTTCCTATTATTTCAAACTACTTTAGTGAAATATTGTAAATTGACACAAAGATATATTCATTATTTGAATTCACAAGAAAAAACAATCGTCAAATATTGCTAATCGAAATCCGTAAAATTGTGTATTTCCCCACGCCACAGACGTCAAGACACGTCAGCTAGTGATGGGTAGGTAAGGTAACTTATATTCCAAATTTATGAAATATTTTATTGAAAGTAGCTTACTATTACTTTGACAATTACTTTTTACTGACAAATATTCGTATCTGAATATTCCTAATGTATAATATTTAAAAAAATGTGGAAAAGAACTTATAATTGATATCCTTAAATCGATAGTTTACTGTCCACTCTCGCGCATCCCTATGTAAGAGCTCATAGACAGTTACCTGTACGCCACAGACGGGAATGGACGTCAAGCGGTGACGTCATTAGCGCTACGGGAGTCTGCTAGTGCTTTACTACATTTATTATTATGATCGGTGGTAATATTAAAATTTGAAGCATTATTATTGTGCGAGGCTATATTAAAAATGGCTGACAGTCAAATGACTACTGAAGAACTCCTTCGTGTGTTAGGAAATGTAGAAGAGTCAGTCACATATGTCAATATACTGAACGTAATAAGAAAAGTAAGACAGCAAAAGGACTTGGATGACATAAGTTTGCCAAGTTTCGAAGAATCCGACTAATAATTATATGTAAAATGATTAAATTGTTTTAAATAATAAAATATTATTATTTTTTATGTACCACAATATCACATGATCACATCCCTACTCGCATGCGAGAAAGTTGTCAAAAGTCGTGCCAGCCACGCCAGAGACGTGTCTTCACGTCGGCGGATGACGTCACGAACCAGATTAGTGATGTACCTTATTATTGATTTATTCGTTTGTAGTTCTAATGTTTGCTTTTAGGTTGCTTAGAACTTAGTAACTGCTGTTTAATGATAGTATGATACCAAATAGGGTCAAGTTAAATAAAAGACCAATGCAACGAATAATATTTATTTAAAAAATATAGAACGAAAAGCACGGATTCATTGGTTATCGATAACTTTTCGTTAAGATGTTGGAATCACTATTTTTTTTTGTAGGTTTTTGTACTGAATTTGTGGCTTGGCGTAGAAGGGGCGCCGATGTGTTTACGCTCTGGCGTTCAAAAGGTTAAATCGCTGAACATACACAAAAATCAAAAAATTCAGGTGAATTGATAACCTTCTCCACTTTTGGAAGTCGGTTAAAAAATATTGTCATCTAACTACTTACCTTTTCTAAGACTTAGAATATATTATGTACCTACTATAGCGACCCGGGCCTGTTTCCTTCGCGCCTCTCCTCGGATGATGTCGGGTCTACACCAATCCTATCTTTCAAGCTGGGATAAACCATATACACAAAATTTTATTGAAATCGGTTGGGTAATTTCGGAGATAGTAGCGTATACGCACATCATAGTGACGATTTTAATATATATATTAAAATAGCTGTTACCTGTGACGTCGTCTGCGAGGCGTAGCTTATGTCCTGCTGCTTCTCCAAGTTCCAGGCTAAATATCTGTCAAGTATCAGTGGTTTAGGAGTGGACAAAAATGTACGTTTGCCGGTTTGCCCGCAAGGCCCCTCAGAATTTGCGTTTAAGGTGTGCACCAACTTGAAAAATATATAGCGGGGCAAACGTACATGATAAAAAGGCTATTTTGCCAGAGCTTTTAAACACATGAGAGCTTTATATTGCCTGGCGATTCTGGCCTACAATCTGGCTACACTGCAGTAAATAGACGAGTAACGCGACATTTCTTTTAATGTCTAAAGCTGCGTCTACACTAGGCGAACAACGTACGCGCAGAGCACGAATTCGCTTAGTGTAGACGGACTTAGGGTTGAACCTCAGCTATAAGCACGGAATCGCATTTTTCCATGCTTCTATCCTTTTCCGTCGCTCAGAACCATTATTTGCCAGAGCGAAAAATATAGCGGTAGTGCTATCGCACGCAGCACCAACGACGTGGCGCTCGGCAGCACGCTCTTTCTGGCGGAACCCTTAGGCACAGATAATATAATACTACGTCCTTAGGAGTCTCGAAAGAGCTCTCCCAACAAGCGAATTCCAGCTCCACTTGTGCTCGGCTTGTTTAACTAAAACGCACCTTTAGAATTCAAGGTGCAGAACAGAGGTCAAGAATATGTTTACCCCAGTTAAGCATCACCTTCCTAGTCTAGTTTTTTAAAACTCAACTCACACAGACATGGACATGGCAGTGACCGCGGCGCGGAGCTTAGCAAGCAGTGATACCAGGCCACCCGCGGCGAAGGGTGATCGCTTTAGGCCGGTTTGTATTAGGAGAGAAGAATAGGGCCGTTGTGGGCCGCCAGAGAGCACCTCTGTAGCCGCTGCTCTAGTCGGTATTGCCAACGCTCTCCATGGAAGCACATCACGTAGGAAGAAAGGTTCTCATGTTCAATTCTTATTCCATGGCAGTGAAGATGTGAAATAATGATCTAGGTACCATCCGCGTCAGCAATCATGAGTCGATTAAAGACTGAGCACCGTAACGCAACGATCCTCCTACTACCACTAATTTCATATTTTTTGCATGAACCATCGCACTTAAGGCGGGCTGCAGCACGCTTCAGCATAATATTGGGTCTATTGAAGTAAGCGTAAATCTACTTCTATAAAATATGTTAGAAAAACCCTGCCCGATCCGAAGGTGGCATATAGGTATACCAATGACACCCGTAATTTTGATTAAACTGCTACCCATGCAAAGCGGGGAGCGGGATGCTAGTAAGTTATAACAGAATAACTGTCCAAAATGTAAGTACAAACATTGGATACCCTATTAGGAAGAGATAACATCCACTCTTGAAGTTCTATTGGTGATCGGTGTAGTCGCCCGCGCTCCTGTGTTGCAATTTCAGTTTCCTCAATTTAGTCAAATTTATTTAATTTTATCGGGTTAGTTTATTTTTACTAGTTTTCCAAAAAGGACTATATAAATAGAATGTCACGGATCGGAAAGGTTTTTTTAACATGTTGTTTATAAACACTTATTTGTACAAACTTATTACACATTATCACATAAATGTATTCCAGTATAATACAAGCATTGCATACTCATCCTTTTATGGCGATCCTACCAACGCCAGCAGTGGTTGTGAGAAGTGCCAAGACAGCTTCTGCTTAGGAATTCTTTTCCATGAACTGATTCAGGATATGAATAGAAAATTTAATTTGATCTTTCTATTTTGAGAAAATTTAAATCATTCAGACAAAAGTCAGTAGGATAGTACAAAAATGGAAGAATAAAATACTTTCTTAACAAGAATTTTAGTCCACCGTCCACCCTAATTCAAGATTTTCTTTTGAGCTCTTATAATATTTTGTGCTATGAAAAGATAGCTATATTTTATATTATATAATATATCGTTTATTGCTGCATGTATAGTAATAAAACATTTTAATTATAGGTATATACTAATAATACAACATATAAGATACTACTCTGAAGTTTGTGTTCGTTTGAATCGATGTAGGTATAATGTATATGACGCGCGATAATTTGTAGTTTTTTTTTTTTGTTGCTAAAATTCTATGGTTCTTGCAAATGTTTATTAATTGATTGAAAATTATTGATTGGCGTTTAGAGCCAATTTATTGAAATTGGTTCGAACATTGCTGCAGCTGTTAACCACAACGCACCGCATCAGTGCCTAAGGTTCGTAGCATCCAATCAGCGATCATATTTATCGCTGTTGTAAGATCATGGACACAGATATAAAAATCTTTCTTAGTTATGCAAAAACACTAGGATTCTCGCAAAAAAAACATTATTAAAATTCTCCTGCGACATAACATACTTTATTCTAGTTACTAAGGTCTCTTTCTTAAATATTTTAACTACAAATTAAAACCACGTTTATTTACAAAAACCTCAAACAGAGATTTATTTTATATTTTTTTATAAAATTTAATAATAAATAACGTGTTGTGTTACTATTCTTGTTGAATATACATTTCTATGGAATATAAAAGTACTATTTTTTCTATTTTTTTTTTAATAATATTTTGAAAGGCTAGGAATTTAGCATTTATTGCTTTAACATTAGTTATACATCATGGTGTTCATTAATAGGAATACTCAGTAAAGATTAGCTTTTTTTAAAAAGTTTATTTACATAACATACATAGTAACTGACAAGAGTAGCTAATAAGTAATAAAAACTCAGCAGCGGAGACAGTAAAGTTAAAAGAAATTAACATGAAAAGGACGTAGTGCGAAGCGTGCTATCCAAGGCGAAGGCAGACCCGCCCTCGCCCGCACTACTCGCTGCGCGTCTCGGGTCCAATCAACTGAATTCACGAAAGATTTGAGACAGATATCACTGCTTACTGAGTCACAGCTAACTATTCAAATTAAAACTAAATAAAAATATCTATTAAATTAAAGTCACATGGTATAAGAAGTATGTTGTAACTTGGGGCTTTTAAAATGATAAAAAGGATAAGCTAAAAAGAAGAAATTAAAACTTACTGAATATTATAAAACGGTAATTAATATAATTGTGAGCAATGGCTTTAATAATTGGAGCTAATCATGTAATTAAACTTTCATAAAATCTTAAAATATGCCAATAGAAGCAACTGTGTAAATATTTTATCTATCATTCTACTATTCGGCTGATTAATTAAGTATCATTATTAACAATTTCATGGGATCAGGAATTGGCGTTGTTTTGTATAACTTCTACAATCTGTTTGAAGTGGCGAATTTCATCCAAGACGAATCAAACAACCCAATCGCCATAACATGATATTCACAAAATTAACGATCATGATTAACAAGACACTAACAATCTGACGTTTGGACGCCAAGTACAAAAATCCGCCACTACAATTAACACATTTCAACGCCAAAATTAGCTATTTTATTACCTATAGAATTATATGATTTAAGTATAATAAGATTCATATATTAACTATTAGTTTTATGTTCAAAAACAAAAACAGTTAACCGAGTTACATAATTCTCTAAACAGTGACTTCACTAGTAGTAAGACTATTATAAGCTTTAACCCAATGAAAGCATCCAAAAGTATCTTTCTATTAGACCAGAATATACAGTTAATTTTATAAAATCATTTTTGCCAGATGATCAAAGCAAGTTATGTATCAAGAGCTCTAGGAAGGCTAATCTCGCAAGGAAACTATGTAAATTGTTGATTGTGCCAGAGATTTAATACCTTTCGCTGCTGACAAGATTGGCATTTTATATAATACATTTCAAAAAAAAATAATCCTCAGAGTATCCTCAAATTGACTTTTCACATCATAAAAAGTCAATTTACAGAATTAATATTAAAAATCAGTAAAAACATTTAAATAAATATTTATTAAAACGAATATTAAAGATGTCATTGCGAATCTTGACAACAGAGAATTATGCACTTGCGGACTAGTTATCTGTTAAAACATGCATATTTCAATGATATTTTTGGGACAAGCTAAAACAATAAAAATCGGACTGCTTAAATCTGTGATTTCAAAACTATGTTAACCATAAAATAGTGACTATATTATGATATATCATTATCAAGTCATAATTATCATGTCTCTCGGGATAAAATTAGTAGTAGTAATTTTTGCCTGAAATTTCATTAAATATATTTTTGGCGATGTGTAAAAGAATAAAAACCTGACTATTATCTGATTTCAAAATCGATAAAACTAGTTTTACCATAAAATAATGATTCAATAAGATCAATAAATAGTCATAATTATTATGTATCTCGGAAATCACACCAATTCAAAATCTATGTGGCGCATTTCACAAAAGAGATCGGGCGGGATCGGTCCAAGCAGCGTCAGTGCACGAGACCTATATTTTCTTGAAAGAATATTGCACTAGTTGTTAAGATGCTATTTAAGAACTAATTGTATCAAGAGGAAAAAGTTATTAATCATCAACCACCTTTTCCCAACTATGCTGAGATCGGGTTCCAATAAAACCGGATGCAGCTGAGTACCAATATTTTACATGGAGTGACTGCCTATCTGATCTCCACAACCTACTTTTTACTAGGTAATACAATAACCTCTTGCTAAGACTGGTTGTCCGACTTTCGGGCCACTGACTAGAAGTCGTTACAGTTAGTCGGGTCGGAGGATCAAAGATTAAACGACGCGGAGAAAGCTCGGTGTGTAATGGATGATCACCCATTCACAGACCAACCTAGGTAAGTGCAGCTTAAAATCTTGATGGTTTGTAATTAATTACAGGAAAAACAGGAACACATGCGGATTCCAGGAAGAATTACAAACGGTGCGAGGTAATAAGAAAAGGTAGTATGTATTATGTATATATAGATGTATATATACAAAGACGGTTAAATATATGTTATTTGTCGTACTACAAACCACAAACAAAATGTTCGAATGCAATAGATGCAAGGAGCGTCGGCGTTTAAGATACATTATTTAAAAGCTTGCGGGATGAGGGCAGAAAAAAGTTGTCGAAATGTATAATTACTAGAAAATTTTGGAAACAACAGCACATGTTTGCAGAGTAAATATGCAGACATGCCTTGGCTTTCCGAAGATTGTGGTGAGAATTGTAGTGGTGAAGATTCCATGTCTGAAAAACTGAGCAAACAAATCGCTTTTATCTCATAATAACAACTAATTCAATCAACTGTGAACTTTGGCGCACGATAGCACATTTGTCTGCATATCCGTTTAGATATTATAATTGTGAAGATTACTACTATATTGATCACAAAGAATTGACAAAGGTTTCATAGAATCACCATAGTTTCTTGGACCAGCCTATTTATTGACGCTCGATCTCCTTTGCTTGCAGGTACGACACAGAAGTTACGCATTAAAATTTTGAAGCAAATTCAATTTAAGATCTTGATAAATAACTATCGCATTAAAAAATATTATACAACTTTTTTCTAGCTTCTGTTAGGTTAAGCATTATCGTAATAATAATAATAATATATAATCTATGAGTCATTTAGCATGAGTCTAATATATAAAAATATATAAGAAATTGAATGCAGATGTTGCGTCAGGCGTGGCTGCGATCAGCACGGGTGCGATTACCGGCGCGTAGAGCGGCGGCAGCGCGACCGCGTGGCGCGGCGCTCGTCAGTCCTCGCTGCACGAGTCCTCGTTGTCGGCCTCCTTAATGTTCGTAAAGAACGAAACCAACGCCTTCATCATTACACCTGCAAACAGCAACCCAGTACTTAAGTCTATCGCCTTATTGCTTTTAGTTATAGTTTATTAAAATAAAGAAATCAAAATGTACCTTTTCCCTCTGGCTCCTTTTCGGACTCCTCCCATGCAATAAACCCATCTAATGAAATAATATATTGTTCATGTAGATATTGGAATATCTCTAAAGTTAAACCTGTAACAAGAAACAATTCAGTTAGTTACCACTTGCACTGGCTATAAGGGAGTCTTTCCGTTATTAGTATCCGACACAGGTCAGATGTAGATTATATTGATAGTCGCTTATATGAACCGGTATTTGTAGTAGTGGACAAGCGTCATCGTTAGAACGCGACCCAAAAGTCAAGTGCTGTAGTTATACGGCACTTAACTTTTGGGTCGCTTGATTGGGAGTATTGAGACCACGCCATATTTTATTACAATAATATATTTTTTTAAATATTTACCTTGCGGATGTTCGAGCCTACGTATAAGCTGTTGTATGCCGAACAAACAGCTCGCCTCTCTCGACTGTTTAGTCTCACCAAAGTCATGTATGAGACTCGCATACTTATTCATGCGGTCTTGGTTGAAGTGTGGCACTTCACGTCCTTCGGGCCCAAAAAGTGCATGTTCGCATATCGCTTGAATTAGCGCTCGCATAAACCAATCCTCATTCGTAGAGCCACCTATCTTATCCTGAAGAAACACACAAAAAATTCAAATGTACAGCTTGGATGAATATAAGACATTGGTTGTTTATGTTTTTAAGCTATCACTAGAAACTCGCCATAAGACCAGGATATGAACGAGAAATTAAGACCCTATAAAACTTCATGTCACTCGACACTTCAATAATCTTACCTGTATCCATCCCTTAATACATTCACATGTCTCATCAGCATTCATAAGTTGAATTAATCTGCTTTGAGTTTGGGCTGGTGACAATATTTTCTTCGTTTCTTCGTTAACCTTGGAATCTCCTTCCAAAAATTCGAACTTATTATCTGCCAACCACGCAGAAACCTGAAATCAAATGTTATTTTATTATAGAATCACAAACATGCAAGTAAATAAAAAATTGAAGCAGATATCAAAAACGAAGTGCTTACAAGTTTTTCATCCATCCATTGTTTAATTTGAAGGCCAGACTCTTGCCATTTGCTTTTTACAAAAGAAGGTCCCATACTTTCTTTTAGGTCTCTAATAATGGCTTTCAAAAACAGATGTCCATGATTCGTAGAAATTATGCTTTCAGAAAGCCTAAATATCTGAACAAATGTGATATGCTGTAAAAAAAATATAATGATTATTTCATATTACGCCATCATCATCATCATCATTTCAGCCGAAAGACGTCCACTGCTGGATATAGACCTCCCCGAAGTGTCGCCAGTTATTACAACAATTATATATTTAATAATATGTCAAAAATTTTAATGTTATGTTTACCTTCTTTTCGATTTGCGGTGCCACTATCTTTCCTAAATTATCGTATAGCATAGGAATATCAATGTAAAGGTCAGGTGCGAATTCTAGTATTTCTTTGATGCCGGATACAAAATTGTCAGCTGAGATGGTATTGGATGAAACTAAACTGAGCAATGCCTTTGAAATAAGTGCTATCGTCTTTGCTGACCTAAAACAGAAATTGTGATGTAACTATGTTGGTATGTTAAACAGCTAAATATATTAAGTTTGGGGTATAATATGCTTACTTGTCTACGGCAATATTGAGTATTTCGTTAACTACTGCGGCATGGTACTGGGCTGTGTACAGTTGCTTGACGTCAGCTACCATTTCAACAGCATCGGAGTTAATGATGCAGAGGTCTACCAACGACTTGACCGACTTCTTCTTAGACTCAGGCAGTGGTTCCTGAGGAACGGGAGCAGGTGCGGGTGCGGGTGCCGGTGCCTCGCTGGCGACCGGCGGCGTGGTCGGCGCCGCGCTCGTGCTACGCGTACCGGAGTTGGAACGAGCGACGCCCACCGAACCAGAGCGGCTGCTACTTCCACTTGCTGCTGTAATGGGAATTACAGTACAGTGTTATTTTACTTTATACGAGCTAACTATTTATAACAATTCATACTTCTTTTACTTATATACGCGCAATACAAGAACGTAATATTATATTATGGAAAACTTACTGAAGTCACCTCTGGAGTTGAATGTGGACCTTTCGATAGATGCTCCCTTTGAATAATTAGGAGTCATATCTCTGTTAGCTGAAAACCAATCCATACATTTTTAAGAAACTTTTTAAATATATAACATTAAACTAACATAATAAATATAGGCTTTGTAACTTCATAAGATTTAAGATAGAAAAGAAACAATAAGGAAAAGTCATACTTCATCATTTATGTTCCCAGAAATAAGCATAAGGTCCTGAGTTCGTTTCTCAGGTCGGATATACTGCTATCGTTTTTCTCAATAGCAGCTACAGAGTCTGGATCTGCCTGGTAGCCATAAGCTCGCCTTCTATTTCAAGTTAACTTCGACTTAACTGGCGATATGTGATTGTACTATTAGGTTAACCTTTGCCTAACCCCTCGAGGATTACAGGCGTGATATTATGTTGTGTAAATGTAAGATTGAAGAACCCAAATCTACTCACTAAACCAAACAAGTATATTTATTCATATTCATAAACTACGATTTAGCACAATAAATGCACCAAACTGCGGTCCTCACAAAATTAGCAAATTGCCCTTTAACCTTTTGAATGCCAGAGCATAAACGCACGCGCATATCCTCCACGCCAGGCCACAATTTTACCTCCATTTTGTACAATGTTTATGTCTTTTGGCCTACAAGGCACGCGCTTGCTTGTCACGTATTTGTGGCGTTCAAAAGGTTAAACATATTATATAAAATCAATAATATCTTCGGAAGTATTTAACAACATATATTACACTATTTTATGTCTGATTTTTAAATATAAAGTCGTGCCAGCGCGCTACGAAGGAGAAGAAAAGTTAACAATACTTGCCTCTTAGTGATGTAGGATCAGTTTGTACATTCTCAAGAACACTGTACATATTTTTGCTAATGCTGATCATAGAATTGCTGCTCGCCTGTGCAGTATTCTTTGTACCTGAACCATGGTTCCATGCTGAATTGTGTGGAGCCAATTTGATATTGGTCAAATTCTAAAACAAATAATTTATTATAACGTTATTTCTTACAAAAATTTACCACAATCCACGAAGGTCTTCGATAATGAATTACTGATTTCATATAGATAGCTGTGTTATAATAATGGAGTATTTTAGGTTACTTTTATTTTAGAAAAAAGAATAGGTAAGTTTGAAATTGTAAACAAAATCCAATTCAAATAGGGAAGTAATATTTGAATAATAATTTCACGCGGACGAAGGTCGCGGCCAACAGCTAGTTTAATAATAATTAAGACCACTATCTTGTTTATTTACTTGATTAGTGCCATGATGTCATCAAATAAAATGCTATTGTTGATATTTTTACACTTCTTTCTAACCTTGTTTTTTACAGTGATGAACAGTACAACTTTTTCTTAGAAATAAATTTATTATTGAGATAAACATACCTTTTGTGTTACAGCCTTAAATTTTAGTGTGTCTATCGTGTAATTGGCCCTGGATGATTTCCAAGAATTATCAATAAACGAATTGTTAGCATTTTGTCGACGGCCGTCGCCACGCTTACCACGGCCGCCTTCATCGCGGCGGAATCCCCCAATAGGGCTAGCATTCATCAACTAAAAGAGAAAATTGATTTATTTAGACACAATTTATCATATAGGGACTTCGTAGTTTTCTCCAAATATTGTGGGTCATCATTTTCCTACCCACACCACACACCAATTTATTTCTTCTTCTTCCATTTTACTCGTTATCTCAGCATTCACCTCCTTTCTAACCATATTATCCTTCACACAGTCCATCAATCGTTTCTGTGGTCTTCCTCTACTCTTAAAGCCATCTACATTCATACTCAACATTTTCCTCAGTCCTCTGCATCACATGCCCATAACACGACAACCGATCACAAACTTTTCAGTTACCAACACCACTTTCAGCTTTCCTCTTATGTACTCATTTCTTATTTAATCTATCCACTTAACACCACACATTCCCCTTAGCATTCTCATCTCAGCCACATGCAAATGCCTTTCATTCATCCCTTCTGTAGCCCAAGATTCGGATCCATACAAAACAGCAGTTATAACCATTGCTTTATAGATGTTCCCCTTAAGTTTGTGACCTGCCGCCATTTCATTCATCCAGTGTTAATTCTGTGATCAACACTACGATCTATGTCGCCATCGCTTTGCACGATTGAACCGATATACCGAAAGTCGGAGAAGACAGGAAGAAACGCGCCATCTAGCGCTATGACTCCAGGACTGGAGGACACCGCCGAAATCGCAGATCATGTATTCGGTTTTAGTTCTGCTGATTTTCAAGTCAACATTCTCTAGCTTCTGTTGCCATATCTTCAATCTGCTCTGGATCTCAGGTCCATCTTCACCGACAAGCACAATGTCGGTGGCAAACAGCATGCACCAGGGTGCCCCTTCCTGCATGTCCAACGTCAAAGCGTCCATAATCAACAGGAAAACGTAAGGTCAAAAAGCCGACCCTTGATGCAAGCCTACAGCCACACTGAACTCGTCGGCAGCTGGCCGAACGTTGGCACAAGATTGTACATAGCAGGAATTAACTCTACATACTTCACAGGCGTACCTTTCACTTTCAAGGCCCACCACATACACACATACCCTATCTCTAGATCAATGAACACCATGTGCAAGTTCTTGTGTGCACGTCTGTACTTCTCGAACAATTGGCGGAGTGCAAAAGTGGTGTCCATTGTTCCTTGACCTGGCATAAACTCAAACTGGCGGTTGTGATCTCACTCTACTCTCTTATTCTATTCTCTATCACTTTCTCCCATTCTTTTATACTATGTGACTCTCATAAATAAAATAATTCACTTGTACACAAAGAAAACTTACATAAATCAGTGAATTAATGTACAGTAAAGACAATAATAAATGCGAAATTCTGCCACCTAAACTAGGCCAGAAAAGCCCGTTTTAGGAGCCAATGTTCCTTCGTATTATTGTCAGAATCGTATTGGCTGTCATGTAGGTACTTACAATTGCTTGAATTATATAAATAAAACTGACAGATAATGTTCTTTTAATAATAAAAGAACTTTATCTGCCAGTTTCTTTAGCAAACCTAGTACCTCAATATGACGTTGCTGTTGCTCAGCTTCTTTTTGAATTTGATCCATCATTTTAGGTTGAGAATCAATAACAGTCTTGACCACCCATTTGCGTTTCCTGAGTTCAATGACATCCTGAAGCATGAACCTTTTAAAAAACAATCGTGTTTAAGTATTGAGTAAAACTATTAAATACGTTTTCATATTTCAAGCTTCTAATTTGTAAACATTATGAGTATATTTTTGTCGTAACTGACCTAACACGGCTGCTTATTTTGTTGTGCTTGCGTTCAACAATGTCTTGCATTTTCTTGAAAATGTTATCGAGTTGGCCATTGACTTCGTTTTCCACTTGCTCACCAATCGTCGTCAGTAATTTGCAGAGACACTCCAGCTTTTCTTCTTCAACTTTTTCAATCAGATACTTCATGCAATAATCCATGATTTTAGATGTCAACATTTTTAATTTATAAAGTTCACCTGCAACAATCACGCATAGATATGTAATTGCAAGAAAATAATAAAAAGTGGTTAAAAAATGGTTCGCTCAAAACTTATCACTATTGTACAAATGAATTCGCGAGTAAATTTTAACATAAATTCTCAAGTATTGCGCATTAGCTATGTAGTAACTGGTAAAGTATTGGGTCAACAAAATATACAATTGTCGTGCCAGCGAGACGAAGAAGAAGCACAATAGTGTTTCTCATCATAACAAGTTTCAACAGTTTAGTAACAACAGAATAATTAGTTCAGCTATTTTAATATATAAAAATCACGTGTCACTATGTGCACACACGCTAATTTCCGAAACCACACTACTACTTCTACTAATTAACTAATTTCAATGAAATTTTGTGAATGTGTATTTTGGTTTCAGTTTAAAAGGTAGTATTGTTATAAATAGATTAGATATAGATAGCTTTGAACCCGATAGGTGGCGCCGTGCACAGCAGGGGCGGGTCGCTAAACTTATTAAATTTAAATCGCATCAAATATTGATATTTCCAAAGGCTTATCCAATATTAAAAACATGAGATTAAATAGGGAATGGTGAAAATTATACACCAACACATTTATTTTTTGGATTCTATCTGGCTGTCTTACTTCTGCCTTACCCATCGGGGAAATAAGTGCAAGGATATATTGGCGTAATTGAATAGTTTTAAAGCTTATTTATTAATCAACATTCGCAAACATATAAAACGCGTGAAATAAAAGCTTTCGCTGATGCGCTTGGGTTGAAAATACGCATTTTAACTTAACAGAATATGGGTACGATTTAGCTAGCATTTCCTATTTGAAATACAAAGAAATCATGATCATCATTCATCTGCCTAGCCTTTTCCCAACTATATTGGGGTTGGCTTCCAGTCTAACCGGATGCAGCTGAATGCCAGTATTTTACATGGAGCGATTGACCTCCACAACCCAGTTAGTACTGGGTAATACGATACCCCTTGGTAAGACTGGTTGTCAGACTTTTTGGGCCACTGACTGCCTAACGACTGTCAAAGATCTACAAATGACAGCCGGGACCAACAGCTTAACGTGCTTTCCGAGGCACGGAGGAAACTTGGTATGTAATGGTCACCCATCCACAGACCAACAAATAAATGAAATACAAAGAAATAAGCAATAAAAATAAAGTATGATTTTCATTTTAATAGAATGAACAAAAGATTGTCAATTTTGAAATAAGAATTGTATTATTTTGTGAAATTACTACTGCAAAGAAAAAAGAATGATCAAATCGAACTTACCAATAAATCTCACATTTCCCACAGACCTCATCCTTACGCGTCTGTTTTCTTCATTAATCATAAGAGACAGTTCCCTCTTCCTGGCCTGAAATGTTAAAGATGAATAATTTTGTTAAGTACTTGTTTCAATTCAAGTAATTAATAGTATTTCTGTTTGTATAACTCACAGGGTCATTGCTGGCAGCAAGCTCCGTTTCGTATTTCAATATTTGCTCATCCACCTGATGAGTCTCAAATTGATTTTGGCATTTGTTGATAATAAGTGCTCTGAAATTGACACATTTGTCAGGTGATGTTGGATTGTCAGCCGGTACCTGTGGAATAATTGATCAAGTAAATATACACACTAGAAGGCCTAAGTTTTGTTTGATGATCAGCACAACCAGTTTTTATGTACCTTTAGGACAGATAATTTGTTACACATAGCGGCATAGGCTTCAGAAAAGTTAGGCTCATCAATGGCTTTTTGAAACACTAAATCAATTACACCTTCTAAGCGCTTCTGATTGTTTATATCTAAAGTTTTAACTCTGTCCAAAAGAGTATCGAACTTCTGTGGTGTTAACTTGTTCAAAATGCCTCTGAACTTCTTGTAGAGTTCCTGAAAAATTAAAATCAAAAGAATTAAAAATAAGAATGGCCACAAAATAAGTATAACATCCTAAGTAAATAATAATGATCTTGAATGCTGCTTAAATTTTATTTGAAATACCAACATTTTAGTCCAGCTTTTGTATTCAATAATAGTAACCCTTTTAAATCTGTGATCTGTCTCTGAACTAAAATTGACTTTTGAGGTGGCAGAACAAAGCAAAATTAAAGTTTATTTTATAATAAA
Organism: Noctua janthina; assembly: GCA_963576755.1. NCBI lineage: Eukaryota > Metazoa > Arthropoda > Insecta > Lepidoptera > Noctuidae > Noctua > Noctua janthina. The sequence continues at coordinate 10,455,519 of OY755050.1, read as the reverse complement.
TAAATATTATTATATATACATTTATAATAAATAAATATTATTATATATATAATACATAGGTATTATTTTTGTAATAAATTTGACCTACTTCGGCATTAAAAAACGTAATGGTTTTTAATTTATCTTGCATTCAACCTGTATAAATAGGTAATGAACTTTACCAACTGTGTCCCGCTAAGAATTATGTATAAGCCATCCTGAATATAATGTGTCACTTTGATTTCATCTAGGTTTAATGCCATACCATAGAAATTTTACAGCAAAACCTCTTTTTTGTCATAATTTACTTACTCAATCGAAGGTCAAATTTAAGATAAAATAACTAAACCTGCAATATACTAGCTAGACAATCAGATATTGGCTACATGGCCTTGAATCGCGACACTCACTACAAGTTGCGAGAAAATAAAGAGATTGCTATGAAATTAAATCTTTGAGATTCAGCTAAATTGATGCACAGCAGGTCCATCATTTACTCTTATAAATAAATTAACATGGATTTACCTGAGTCCTGAATTCCTCTTCATTAATAGAATCTTTACGGAATCTAGTAGGCTTCCATGCAGAATCTACTTCATTAAGTTTGACTTCCTCCCTCAATGACAATGATACATGAATAACCGGTTTATGAGGGCTGTTACCACTTGCGTTGGGTGTCAATTTGCCACTTCCTTTGCCTTGAAAAAATAAGTCTTATAATAATATATTTCTCAAAGTCAACAATAAAAATAATCATCACTAAAACACAAAATGAATAATGTTACCAGTGGGTGCGGTATTTCTTGAATCTTTCTTGGTATCTCGAGGAGTGTTATTCCTAGATCCCATACCAGGACTCTTTGCAAATGGAGGAAATAGAGAATCATTCATAGGTCTCGAAATAGGCGTGAACGGCTGTGGCTCCTGCATAGGCGTGGTCTGGAAAATAAGCAGTAAAAAACCAATAACATTACAACCTTCAACATAACAAAAATTATAGAACTGAACATAATAGAATAATGACAATACCCTAATGACATTGCATTGTTCCAATAAAGGAACATTAGGCTTGTTCTTCGAAAGTGGATCTTCTTTTATTTGCTTGAGCAAATCAATATCATAGCACTTTTTGCCAGCAGTATTGAGTGGAGACCATTGATCTGGAAAAATAATTATGTTAAGAAACTGCTAATGTAAATTATCACACTCACTAATTAAAACTGGACCAACCTTCACTATATTTGTATTTAGGTACAAATATCTGTGGCGTTGTCTGTTGCTCAACCTTTGAAGTGTCCTCTGGCACAGGCTTAGGAGCCAACTCATCAGCAGGCTGGGTTTTATCTTGTTCTACGTTAACTACTTTATCAGTCTCATTTTTACCATTTTCGTATGACTCAGCTTCTTTAACATTTGACTCATTAATAGCCATTTTATTTGCAGATTTTTTATTAGAATTCTTATTATTTTTTAAAACTTTTTCATTTTTATTTATATCTTCCTTTACAGTCTCAGTTTTAGACATATCAGTAGTGTTTCCATTGGCAGTATCTGGATCTAACAAAGAAATAATAGAAAGTGTTTACTTAAATTAAATGTTTGCAAATCTGGTGATCATTGAAACAGTTTCCTAATCAGTTTAGTTTCAATATAGTATCTATGTCATGGCAGACATAGTCTAGTAAATCTGTCTGCTAATGCTATTTGGAATCATACAAATAAAGACCCTACATCTGCTGAGTTGGAACTTTTTAAATAGAAAAATATTAAGAACCAACCATATGTCAGGTTGAAATAGTCAGTCTAACCAAATGAGATCTAGACAAAGCCACTTTGTAAGTCAGTGCAAGGCTTGTTCGGCATACACAAAGCATTTGACTACTGAACTATCTTTAAATTTAAAATTTATTTATTCATATACAGATATATACCAACCGCTTTAATGAGTCCTCCGCTTTGCCCCATCAAAGGCACATTAAGCGTCCACAAAGTCCTGACAATATCCCACACATATACATAATCAAAATACTAATTGAACGAATAAGTGATCAACCTTCAGAATATTCCATTTAAATAGATACCTTTGCGAGGACTCATTAAAGCGGTTGGTCTATAGTTGAAGCCCATTGAACTGACTTGCAAAGCGGCCCCATAACTTTAATTGCTTTATAAAAAAATTCACTAAAAGTAAAGTAGACCTGTGAATAATGATGATCTATAAAATATTAAATAAAAATTATTAAAAATGAATGAAAAAATGAGTAGACTATAAAACATGATGTATCATAATTATCTAGTAATGCCGAATAACAAGATGAAAGATTCAAAACACTTGGAAGAGTTTCTGGGACCTATATAAGTAATCTTTCAAAAAATCTGAATGATTTCCTGCTGAAAGCTGATCACAAGCCTTCAGTCCCAAATTCGAAAAGTAGATGATGGAAAAACTATAAATGCATCCAACAGAAGGTAAACAATTGTAGCTTACTGAACTTCTAATGGAGGCTGCTCAATGGCGTTGCTAAGAATGAGAGGCTTGGCAGGTGAAAGGGGAGGTCATTGCCCTGCAGTATGACAACATTTACAAATAAAAATAATCATAAAAAATATCTAAATAATATTCACGATGCTGATTAAATACAATTTTATAAACAAAAACATTTTAAAGAAGCCAGCTAATATTGTTATTAATAGAACTATTCCCAGAAACGCAGTGCTAAATCTGAACCCAGTCTAGTTTATCATCATATCACACAGCACTCTTTTCTTTTTCTCCTAACCATAACCATAATCAGCCTATAATGTTCCCACTGCTGGGACACAGGCCTTCTCTCTATGAGAGGGAAACAAATGAGTTTGAACTTTTATTTTTCATCTATGTTAGGAGAAGATAGATGAAAAATAAAAGTAATGAGTACGCCTAATTTGAATATTGAGTATAATCAGATAAAATTGCTATTAATTTACAAAGATCTAAAAATCACACTTCCATTACTAAAAGATTTTGAATGAAATAATATATTATGATGACCATTGTGTTTTCTTGTTCAATCTTCAAAAGAACAGGTTAATACAAAAAAATAAAAAATAAACTGGATGATCATCCAATATATTATAAAAAGAAAAGTAGACTCAATTACATGTTTAAGAAATAAAGAACAAACCTGTAGTCTTATTATTGAGATTTACATCTTTCATTTTCGAATCCGATGTGCGCAGTACACTAGATATACTCTGTGTCAATTTAGCTTGAGCTTCTATCGCACTTGATCCTTCTTTTAGTTCAGGTGCCTTTGAAAGCTGCTCCTTGGCAACTTTTTCAATGCTAGCAGATAGCAATTGTGTTGCAGTGGGAGGAGTTTCAACAACAGGCTCACTCTTGATTTCAAGTTCAACATTTGTTGCTGAAGCAGCAGGGGTTTCAGCCTCTAGGGCTGGGGAAAACTGCTTTAATGGTAATTGCTTTTGTGTTGGCTCCGCACCTAATCCTTGATTACTTTGACTAGTTGGAAGGACGATAGCTTCTGCCAAGCTATCAACTGAACTAATCACTGGAAAAAATAAAATAGTTAGTGTTAATTTCAAGTCACAACAACTATACAAAGATAGCAAGTTACAAAATAAATTATTCATGATAGTCAGTGTGTTGCATGGTTGTAATTTGATGATGAATTACTGAGTTTGGATATTTTAAACGTTTTAATAATCTGTTGCTTGGGAACAAGTTACTAAAATCAAGGCCATTACCGAGAAATTGAACACGAGACAACATACTGTCCGATAAAATTGTAAGTAGAAGGATGTAACGTACACATCACTTAGAAAATGGAGAGACAATCAAATTTGTCCGGTTGCTAATAAAATGTCGGGAGTAGTTATAATCTCTGGTGAACTTTACAGTACGATTTATAACGTGACTCGTGATCACAAAGCGAATGATTTTTGTAACATATTTTCGTATACCTATTGATTTTTGATCTATCCTATCACTTTTTACGAACCAAGTTCGTAGTCTATAAATAGAGACGTGAGATATTTCCACGTGGGAGTTGTTGCACAGTACCTGAATATCAGTCTTTATGTGGCACTGATACCTAAATTATATCACAGTACTATAATCCGTTAAACTTTCTTGTTAATCTTCACACAAATTTAATAAGATACGTTAATGTAACAATATGGTAAAAGAAAGTCTATTCAAAAGGTCACTCAAGGATCTAGAATATTGTCCGACTTTAACACACTTTGCACTTGAAACAAATTACTAGATGTTAACACTTAAATAAATATTTTAAAAGACAATAAATTATTGAATTCAATTTGTTAAAAAGATATGATTAAAAAAGTTAAAAATATTTAAAACGCAGCCATGCTCAAAGTGACTGTAAGGTAAAAGCCGCCATCTTGGATCGTTCCATGCGGACAGGCGGTTCGGAACGGCTAGTGTTGTGCGCAAGTGTACAATTAATCGATTCAACGATATTCGCCACAAACCATTTTACTTAAAATATTTTGCAGACAACGAAACAAAAAATAGCAAAAACTATTTATGTGACTTCATTTAAAGGAAAGACTAATTATTTTTATAATATTTATAACGGTTCGGTGTTTATAACGTTTAAACGTTAGTAATAATGTCAGTATTTACTTTCGAGAAATTATGTAGAGCTGAACCGTACCGTACGTGTTTTCGCGTGTATAAATGATGTATCGTTTTGGCCTAATTTGTTTTCAACTAATGGCTCAGTCTGCTATGAGTGTAGCAACTAAATAACTTAAAAAGAACTTGTTAATATCATTTCACGCGGTAACCCAAGTAGAGAAGTATAATTTGCAGAAATAAAAGCTACCACGGTGCTACACCGAGCTATTACAATAAACTGTCTTATTGAGCTAGTTAGTACAGTGCGCCCAGTATCTTGCCATGTTTAATACGTGGTACTAAACATGTCCGCCAGTAATGTTTAACAAGTAGTGCCGGTATTCCTCAATCATTTGGTATTTTTCAAGAATTTGTACCACTCTATTAATAAAGTTTTTAAAACATAGCTAAAATCTAAAATAGTAAAACTAAATAACTTATTAAAATCTATATTTTTATGTAAGGGGCCTACAAGGAGACAAAAGTCACAACAAGTTTCTTTTGTCACATGAAATGTAATCGATTTGATAATCGATTCTTAAAAACACTACATCACTACGGACTCGTTCCGAGTCCGACTCAATTAGCTACTTTTTGGTATGACCTTTGGCCACGACACAGAAGTCGTACATATTTCTATACTGAGTATATTCTAGGAGACTAGGGTTTTGAGGAGAGATAAATATACTTTTAATAAAAATGTATGGTACACATAATGAATTATTATAGTTCTACATGTATCTATTTTAGAAGTGATCAATTTTATCGATCGGCAACGGATACTACTCGGTCGAATTTTATTTGCAATGCAAAGTTAGGTGACAGACATGATCAAGTTTCCTATTTATCACGTCATTCTAGTTGACAAAGACACTACACTAGTAACTTTTTTTACTTAACTTTTCACGCGGACAAATTCTTACTCAACTTCTCAAGCGGACAAATTTTTGGACAGATAAGGTCCTACTTGCACGAAACAAAATATGTGGATGATGAACTGAACTAAATGATTATATATAATAGGGTACCTACTTTAATATTTTCAACCAAGGTGGAACATTGAGCTATTTCTAGTAAATATACTAGTTTCAAAAAGTATTGCCAAAGTTATTTATTTAGGCTTTTAAAACGAATGTCGAGATACACGTCTAATAATATTTTTTTAATTAACTAACTTAGAAAAAGGAACAAGACGAGTCAGGAAAACAGGTATCAAATACTACAGTCCCCGAGTTACCCTTTCATTGCTTAGTTCGTGATACGGGCGGGTTTTTTCATGTAGTTACGTTAGGTTTACATACAGAATGATTGGTAATATTAGATGCATTCCTTGAAATGAGTGATATCGAGCAATTTAGCAGCTGTTTTGGAGATAGAAATTGCGTTTTTTGTCAACGTTTTTTCGTCAAAATGGGCATAAAACCAACAGAATTGAAATACATCTCAATTTGTAACTCATAATTAGTAGGTACTCTAATAAAAATTCATACTGTGCAATGAGTACTAAATTCACCGGAGAACAGAGGTAGGACCAATTGAGGACCTCGCATTAAAAGGGAGACGAGTCGCAAGTTTCAAAACTTTCAGGTATTAAAAATGTTGCTGTTTTTGACATGGAAAGAAAAATTCGAGTGCGAGCAGGGTTTGAACCTGCGACCTTCCGATTCAGTACACCGGATGTCTTAACCAACTAGACCATCGCACCCCGCTCACAGATCTCGAAATTTTCGTTCCATGCAAACAGCTATGTTCCCTACGCAGGGTTTGCGTATTAAATATTAAAAATTAAAAATGTTTTTAAAAATTTATTGTTACACTAACGTATTAAGAAAAGTAATATGGTATAATATACTATAAAGAAATTTACATATTTTTTCCAAAGTTCTTAAGATAAATAAGTTTTAGAAATACTATGATCTTTTAAAGTCCGCGTCCGTTATGCACCAAAATTAAAAAAAAAAACCTACTTCCTACTCTATTTTATACTTTAGGTAATAAAACAAAAATATAAGAGTATTTTTCTCTTTCAAGAACTATTAATCAGCACGTGAAAGATTAAACAATCAAAAGAATAACAAACGAACGAGTGTTTAACAATAATTACTAGGCATGTGCGGATGTGCTACCAGAAGGCACCAAACGAAATAGGGGGCAGTTACAAATTTTGTTATAACGCGCTTATTTTTTGTCGGATTTGCTTCGTTTATGCATCAAAAAATGGACCTATATTTTGTTCAAATTGTAGATGACAACAATGGCTAGAATTTGGATCGCCCCCCTTTTTGCTACAAGGTCCTCAATTGCAAATGTTGCAATTCCCTATACCTATGTTGTCGTAGATTTGGCCCCAATAGTCATTAGTTTTTAAAGCAGATCATGTTGAAAAGAACATTGTGCTAAAGCTAAGTAGGGTAAAATACCCAATTAACCTTGTGACCCTTGAAAGATTTCTCTATGCTTCTCACAGAAAAGAATTCATTCGGCGAGCTGCAAGTGAAAATAAATGAATACAGGAGAATGTTACCAAAACACTATAAAAAGACGAAGTATTTTTTTTTTTGACGATATTACGAAAGACACATTTACATTTCACCCAATTATTGTTAGTTACTCCAAATAACAATTTATAGAAACCCCTTACTTTTCAAGCATAGTTCTGATTTTTTTATGAATGTAATATTGTGTTGATGAAAAACAAATTAAACTAATCTTATTGTTCTTTTTAAATTCTTCTTTTGCAGACTATTCATCTTCCTCTCCTTAAATACGGTCAAAAAACGTTCTTACACTTAAAACTTATGAACTCTTTCTGTAGTTTTGGTCTCTTTCTTTTTCGCTTGTTTTTCTTTAATTCTATTCTTTTCATTATTCTGTGTCGTGCTGCAGATGTTAACATGGGCGCCAGCAAAATTATTTTAAGGGAATACAAAGAGTTTAATAATGTTTGGATTTATTAGATTTTCATTTGTCCATTCACACAAAAAGTTTTTAACTTTGACAATTTACACATGCGGCAGAAGAGGCCACAAATTAAGAGAACATAGGATGCAAAAGCGGGGGAAACTAGCACGCACTTTTCCTCGGATAGGATAGGTTATTTCGTCCAATCATACAGATTGGAGTAACTTTAGCCAGAAAAGTTCAAGAACTAATTAGGAGAATGCAGACTGTAAGAGCAGGTTTACGCAAATTTTAGCATCCCGCTTCTACAAGGTAAGGTTTTCTACTATGTAAGGCTTTTTTTGTTTATTTTTTGATAATATTTTAAAGCAAAAAAGATGAAGTCATGCAGATACACACCCTTGCGGGTGCCGGCCCCCATAGATGTTGTTATTGACACAATACGTTTATTAGGATCAGCAATGGTAATTCAACTTCTTTTTTACATGTTGACCTTCCTCACCACTTAATATGAACTTTACTATATAGTGGTTCATTCGGTATTGGTATATTCGGTACATTTAGTTAACTACCTATTATTGTGTCTCAAATGGATTTTAGTACCCGATGTCGACACCTTAATTTTAGCGAGTTGACGCTCTTTCAAGTTTGAAAAACCTGTGGAAACACATTGTATCGGTCTTAGATAACCAAAAATAATATTAAACTCTAACAAACTGTAACTTATAAACATGATATTAAAAACAACAACCCTTACCTTAGCAAATTTTTACATTTCCTGTTCATTTTGGTTGAGTATTTTATTATCACAGCTTTTTAGACAGTGTATTGCTTTTTTATAAGTTTTGTACCGCCTACATAATAAAGGATAACAACATTGCAAGAGGATTTATTTATTCTACCCGACTACGTCGAAGCCAAAAGGAAGGGTTATGATTTTAGCAATGTTATCTGTTTTTACGTATGTTGCTCCGTAGCGCTTAAACTATTCATCCTTTTTGATTAATAAGGTGTCATTCGAATCCTTATTATGGCTCGGGTTACATAAGCTATATTTTAACTGACTCCAATAGGAGGAGTCGATTTTTCCTTGTAAACCCCGAAATTAATTAGAGCGGGTTTTTCAGTAGTCGAGTTTTTTAGTTGTAGTATACCACACAAATTCTTGTTGAACTGTTAGGGTTTCATTAATTGTTGCGGGTGTCAAAAGTCTTAGAATCGACTAAGGGTTGGGTTTTACACCCATTATTTTGTAACAGTTAAAAAATGTTCTGGATGTTATTATCAATTAGAAGTCAGTATTTTTTTAAATGTCATGGTTAAAACATTTCAAAGGAAACTATGTTTATTTTTGTATTTTACACTCTCGTTGAATTAGTGAAAATGCTGAGGGTGTTATTACTAAAAATGACTTATGCCCTTAAATTGAGCAAACTACCACGAAAAACAAAAAGAGTGTCGAAAAGATTTTATAACACGAACGTTTTGATAAGGTGGTTTTCGAAAGATTCATTATTTCATGAACTATCAGAAACATTAGTTTTTTGTCCAGAGCAACAAAACTTTCTCACAATTAGCGAAATATGACCGAAAGGCGAAACAATAAAAAATCATAATGTTCAATGTCTCCGCAGTTCACTTTGGACCTCAAGTTTTCGGGGTAAAACTAGATGCAAATGACTTATGCCCTTAAATTGAGCAAACTACCACGAAAAACAAAAAGAGTGTCGAAAAGATTTTATAACACGAACGTTTTGATAAGGTGGTTTTCGAAAGATTCATTATTTCATGAACTATCAGAAACATTAGTTTTTTGTCCAGAGCAACAAAACTTTCTCACAATTAGCGAAATATGACCGAAAGGCGAAACAATAAAAAATCATAATGTTCAATGTCTCCGCAGTTCACTTTGGACCTCAAGTTTTCGGGGTAAAACTAGATGCAAATGACTTATGCCCTTAAATTGAGCAAACTACCACGAAAAACAAAAAGAGTGTCGAAAAGATTTTATAACACGAACGTTTTGATAAGGTGGTTTTCGAAAGATTCATTATTTCATGAACTATCAGAAACATTAGTTTTTTGTCCAGAGCAACAAAACTTTCTCACAATTAGCGAAATATGACCGAAAGGCGAAACAATAAAAAATCATAATGTTCAATGTCTCCGCAGTTCACTTTGGACCTCAAGTTTTCGGGGTAAAACTAGATGCAAATTAGGTCAAGTGGTTGTTGTTGTTGTGTAGTTGATCCATTTCAAAGAATGCACACAATTAGCAAACACCCTGCTTATAAGTTGTTCAAAAAGTGTCCGACGAAAGTGTCAACGAACCCATTATCATGTTGACTGTAGAAAATTGATCCTACTTGACAACACGTTTAAAACGTTTGACGTCAAAGTTTAGATTGATTCACAATCTAAAGTATCAAAGCAAAGTAACCACGATGACTTTAATATATTATTTTATACTTTTGATCCTTCCGATTTCAATAATGACTTTGATAAATCAATTGATCACAATGGGATGTTTAAAAGTAACCACTTACATTTGATCCTTCTGATTTCAATAATTACTTTGATAAGTACATTGATTAACAATCGAAAGTTTAAAAAGTAACCACCATGACTTAAATATTATCTTACATTTGATCCTTCTGATTTTAATAATGACATTGATAAGTCCATTGGTCACAATCGAACGTTTTAAAGTGACCACTTAGTTTTGATCAATCTGATTTCAATAATGACTTTGATAAATCCATTGAACAATCGAATGGTTATAAGTAACCACGATGTCTTAAATAATATTTCACTTTTGATCCTTCTGATTTCAATAATGACTTTGATAATCCATTGATCACAATTGAATGGTTTAAATAACCACGATTTAAATATTATTTCACTTTTGATCCCCCTGATTTAAATAATGACTTTTTGATAAATCCATTGATTCACAATCGAACGTTCACCTTAAAGAATCAGTCAATCTAGTACGGACAAATTGTGGATCGCATTTTGTCCGTATGTGTATTACCGGACCCCAGGAAGATGATCGCTTCTTGTATTGTCACCGAGAAATTGTGAAAACGAAAGCGACTTTTAACATAAAATATGGAAAGGCTAAAAAGTCTGTACATTGCAAATATTTTCACGAGACCGTTCACAATCGTTAGCTGGAAATAAGTAACAGAACACAAATCGATAAATCTATTTTTTGTTTTATGTCTGTGAGGATGTGTCTTACCTCACCGCATGAGAACGGCTGGAAAGCGTTCAGTGGAATAGATCGTAGCTTAGCTATGCACTACGGAGGATCGCTTAACTAGAGGTTGAAACACACTACTTCTACGGTTAGAATCAAATTGTGTTGTGCCGCAACGTAAATGTCATTACGCACCATACTGGTTGTATGAAACCGGTATGCTTCTGACACGACACATTACACAGTAGTGTGTTTCTAGCTTAAGACAGGTACGGTGACTCTGATAGACGTTGGAAAGAGGCTTCTTAGTAATTTTCCCTTGACAAACGGAAAATGGTCAGTGTCCTTTACTTACCTTGTACTGATCAAATACACTTCGATTTGATAAGGAAACAAAATTAAGCAACATCGTTTCGTGTAATAAAATGAAACTGAGCCTATTTACATATAAGGTTTTAAAATTCCGTTGCAAAATGAGAAAAACGGAACCCTTATGGATTCGTCCTGTCCGTCTGTATGTCACAGTCATTTTACTCCAAACTGTTGAAATTTGGAGAGCACATTTCTTCTATGAACCGCTACAAAAAATTGAAGTGAAACTCACGAATAAAAAAAAAAAAGGGGTCGCCGTCTGTACATGTAACTGAAGGTTAAAAAAAAAACTACGTATACATTACAGGCTGGAACGGACACCGACGCGAAAACGGTTAACACGTAATCACTACATCATTCTGAACCCCCATATCGATATTGTCCATCGGTAATTTAAAAAAAAAAACAGTTGTTCATTTTGACCGTGTAGGTTTAAGGATTTTAAAATTACCAATGAAAAATATCTATGTTGAGAATGATGTACTGAATACGTGGTAACCGTTTTCGCGTCGCAGTCCCACCCTGTATAACCATGTGGGTGCGTCTATCTATTATAGGTACACTGTGAGTCTTTATAATGTGCACATATCAATATGGGGGAATTTATGTTTAATTTCTCATTTCTTTAAAAAATCTATTAAAAAAAAGAAATATAATGTTTTTTTATTTTTTATTCTCTTACCCCAGTGTAAACAGAACGGTGTAACTCTTAAACTGAATGATCTATGGCGATAAAACAAACTCCATTATGATAAGAAGTAATTAGGCGTCCTTATAAAATGAAAATTATGGAATAAAACTACCCTCAATTGAAAATAAATATGTTTTTTTTAGCAAACATCTGTTTTTTTTCTCTCATAATTTTTTACAATAATCGTAAAACTACCTACCTTTTTTATCACTTTAAGTTGTTGTGTATTCTTCGTATTAACCACCCAATAGTGCCGGCAATGTGTGCCGGGGAGAATTCACTTAAACGCGGCAACACGTAGGAGCGAACGAAAGCTGCGAAACTCAGGTAGCAGCGAACAAAAGTAACGTATCACAATACATGTAACAGCGGCGAATACTTCGGAGCAACTAACTGCCTGCCTGTCATAATTCAAGGTCCCTTCGGCTGGCTCTACCTCCCCGCACCTCGACCCGTGCACTTTCAAAACAAAATTCACAAAAAAAAAGGCTATCTACCTGCTAAACAATAGTGCGTAGCCGTGCGCTGGACCTTTCTTTGACAGTTGATAAGAAATGTTGGGATTGAGTTAATAAAAACCGGCCAAGTGCGTGTCGGGCTACGTACAATATAGGGTTCCGTAGTTGCCCATCAAAATATGCGGATTTGCCTCCGAACGATGATTTTTTTATTATAATAATAAAAAACAAACTTACATTTGCAGTTGAAAAATCTGTGCTCCCAAAAATTATGTTCAAGATAATATGTTATCCAAGCACAAAGTTGATCAACTCGTAAACTTGTAAAGCCTACTTAGCTGTGATAGTTTTCCTTTTAATTTCGTTATATTTACTACCATCGTGATTTTTTTCACACCCAAACACAACCATACGGTTGTTTGGGTGTGAAAAAAATCACGAAAAAAAAAGCTGGTAGAGGGGGGACACTTGAGTCTAATAAAAATTAGCATTTTAAAGCTTAATATTTCACAAACAAATCCCTTAATCGAAATATTATTTGAAAAAACTCGCAATATTTTTTTAAGACCTATCCAACGACATACCACACTTTGAGATACGCGAGAATAAAAAATCCCCACTATACGAGATTTTATTTTACCACTTTGTTGGTGTAACTAATCTGTATATTCGTTTCAAATTACAGCTTTCTAGTACTAAGACTTAAGAGTCTATGAGCTAAGCTGCGGACAGACAGACGGACATGGCAAAACTATAAGAGTTCCTTTCCTTGTTGACTACGGAACCCTAAAAACATGCAACTTTTACCATTAGGTGGCTAATACGATGAAGAATAACTTAAAGTTATAACAATACATACCTTTTTTTATTACTTTATGGCAATAGGGGCTGGCTCATTGTGCACATTATAAAGACTCACACTGTATAGATAGACGTTCCTAGAATACTTTTGTTTTTAAGTCAATTGTCTTTGAAACATAAGCTTCTAAAGCTGCAAAAATTGTGAAAACAATATGGTGCGAGGGTCCTATTCTCATTTGAAAAGCATTGTACGCATTACGGTATTTAGGGCTGAAGCACGATTTACTGAAACGGTTGTTAAGAGCGTTCATTCAAAAAGTTGGCAACGTCGCAAATAGCTGTCAAATATTTGCCTGTTTTAATTAATTTGGCAATATTACTGTATGGAAATAAGAATTATGGTTAACTAGAACTAGAATATTAATAATGAATTGCAATTAAAACACTGAATTTGATGTTGTTACCGTTTTAGGTGTAAAAATAACATAATAAACAAACAAAAATCTTAAAACTCATACCAGGAAGTTCAAGCATATAGTTGTGAAACATTATTTAAAGTATGTAATATGTATGTGTGGACCGATGCAAAAACCGAAATGATTGTGATCAGAACTGTAATGTACTTACATGATTTACGCTGATATACAACTTTGTCGATTTGCTGTTATTCCTTTGCGAACCAAATTGGGGGCTTCATTTTAGCGTGGCGAACATGCTCTGCTCAATTGCCAAATAAGCAGACCAATGATAGCCCAAACGAGGACGCATGGTATACGCTTCAAAGAAGAGAAGCGGCCAAAAAGATTTGATTGAAAGACAACCAATGTGTGATACGAGTTCAAGGTAAAAACTCACTACTGATCGTTAAATGTATGCAATTTTAACTCTGCGTCAATTAAAATTTACAAATCGAAAAAAAAAACGTCTTTATTAGTGCAAAAGCAGCTGTGCTTTGCTTTCTGTCCAGTATAAACAAAACATTGTTTAAAAAAAAAACGACATATTCTTCTTTAGTCTAACTATAAATATTTAAAGGTAATAAAAATTGAGCCCCTTCGTTCCTAGACTCTTGACGTGTGTGTAACAGACTCAAAATGGGCGTCTCTAATCGCACCGAATCTGCGATATTTTGACTGATCTCTTCGGGGGTACATACGCGCAAGCTTTTGCAGTGAGCGTCATTTGAAATTCGCGAAGAGGAAGCCATTCTAATTTCAATTTTCAAATGATGAAAAAGAGAATTCCTCACTTACCTGTCCTACAAATCTCGAATTGAGAAAAGTTTATAGCTCTAAGTTTGTGCGGTTTGGCAAACGGAGCTACGACAAGATAATCCTTTATCATTCAGATACGTGATTGTTTTCAAGCCGTTAACCCAACTAAACAAATAGGTTGAAGCTAAGTAAAGGTATACAGCTAAGTATACCACTTTCTAATTTAATTTCGACGGATTAAGTTAATAACTAAAAACTTTTAAAAAATGATACATCAGAAAAACCATAGTCATAACGAATTGCTCATGGATGAGTAATTCAAAGCCTATGGTAAGCGAGAACAGAAACCTTTTCAAGGATACCCACCCAATATATTAATTCAGGATCCTGTTAAGTGCCAAGCTTAATCAAATCAAACTAAAACCATCAGCCTAACTGCGTAATGCAATCGGAATGAGAATCCTTTTCATTTTGACAGTACACTAGATTATTTAATTTGGTCATAAATTGTAAAGAATCATCAATAACAAAATATCGCAATGGATATTGTTGAATTGTCAAAATGGATGAGATAGTCCTTCACAGTGTACTTAGCAGTGAGGGTGCGGTTCATCGGGTTGAAGACTTGGCAGGTGGTCTACTAGAGATCCTTTTCTGGATATGCAGAAGTCAGACAAAAACAGTACCCAGGCGTCGCTAGTTTAATTGCATCGTGTTCTATTTCCACAAAATGCGTTTAGCTCTTTTCAGCTTTCGCGCTTCAGCGAAAAAGGCACAAATGGACGAATCAAACTTGACCACATTTGTGCATAAATATCGATGACAAATACTCGTAAATTGCTTTATAATGGTGACACGAATCGAACTATCTACTGCACATCGAAAGCGGTAAGTTATATGTGGAACTGAAGAAAGCAAATAAATAAATGTGTGTTCTACCGGCGATGCGCCGCAAAGCGTAAGCAACGCAACTAACATGTTATATTCAACACGATAGACAAAGAGATGTTCCCATTGATAGGTTAAGAAGATAGTTTTACTTACCTACTGGTGTCGGACCATTAGGTTTATTGGATGCAGGCGCGACTTCTTTTTCTTGTGATTCCCTCTCTTTGAGTTTTTCTTTGTCTTCAGATTTTACTCTTGGCTCTCGTATCCTTTGGGGTTGAGGGGCAGGGGTGGGAACAGGGACAGGAGTTGGAGCCGAGGAAGAGGTAGTGGTTTGTGTTGAACCAGGCACTGGTGTGACGGTAGACGGTATCGCTGTTGAGGCCGTAATTGGAGCTACTGTTGCTACTTGAGCTATTTGTGCAACATTTATATTTTCAACAACTTTTTCTATTTCTTCGACTTGAGGCACATTTTTGCTTTGTTTAAATTGCTTATTAGGTGGTACATTCTTATTAGTATCTAGGACTAAAGACTGAACTGTCGGTTCACTATTCTTCTGTAGTTGTTTCTGATTTGTAGGAATTTTAGGCACTATAACAGGACTGTCTGATATTGCTGATACTATTGGTGTTTCATTAGAATCCACAGCAACATCAGGTCCTAAATGTTTACTTTCGTTAACAGTTAACATTTCAGAATTCGTTAAATTATTATTTATAGAGCATATTGCATTTGGTAGATTTTGGACAGAGCTTGCCGTAGATGCTATGGGTACATCCACGTTCTTTGATACATAATTCGATTTTAGAGAGTTATCACAAGAAGGTTGATTGGCGACCTCGTTGACCATCCTATTGAATTCTTCTGCTATACTGTGTGTGGGTTCCTGGATAAAAATAATTTACAGTAGTTTATTATCTAATAATCTATATCAGTTTCTGATTTTTTCAAAATAATAAAACAAATGGATGTAAGCGCTGAAGCACACAATTGGTCCAGTCGCAGCAGACAAAGGAGAATGGTGATTTTGGTCTACCTCTCTACAGCAATGAGTTTCTAAGTCAAGGTTTCTTTGAGTATAACACCAATTTACAATGCAACTAAAGCCAATTTTAATACTTATAGGAGTTACAAATGAGGTATAACTTTTTAAAACTACGTTACGTTAAACTGTTGTTTAATTTTGATTTGGTTTTGAAATCGAGGTACTGAAGCAAATGTAAGGGCATTTTCCTTACATCTACGTCTGCAACACCATCGTAAAATGTGCAGGTTAAGCCAGAAAAATACTTAAAATATAATAACTATATTATGTTTTGCTCAGAGGCCTTGATATTAATATATCATTCATAGCTGGAGGAGGAGTAGACCAATTGTCATAGATTTTTAGCCATCCTCCTTCGATCACTAGTGGGCGCCACAAGCTCCAGTAGTATCTCTCATTTTTTTTTGTGAAGTTGTTTGTAGCGTACGTTTCGAGGCAACGGCGGGTTCAAGCCGGTGGTTACGGTACCGAGATAGTACAGTGGCCATGATATGATACTAGTGGCTGCAACTGGTTTTTTTTGTTTAATATTTAAATTGATTCGAAAATGATAAGCAGACTTCGCTTCTACGCCGAATGACTAAACCGTCCAATGGATTTCTTGTCGTAATATTTTTTTTTTTAAATATGTCGATGGTGATTAATGCGAACCATACTATTTCATCATTTTTAATTAATGGACATAAAGATGTGGATTAACTTCGTAGTAGACTTAAATAACTAAAAACAATGCTTATTTCATTTATGAGTTTTTTTTTTTTGAGTTATGTACTTTCACCTGGAAAGTATTCCGAAGTTAATGGAACTTTAACAGGTTTTTTTGGGGGCATATTAGAAAGACTATCCTAAGTTTTTGACCTCGAGGACCCTGCGCTAGCTTGGGGGCACAAAACCTCAATTTTTCCGTTATTTTTTTCAGTTTTTCGCTTATATCTTAAACTAAGTACATATTGGGTGCCACATTGGACGACAAAGTTGAAGAAAATTACATTTCATAAAAGTTCCACAAAAGTTTCTTTACCATTTACCATTAGAAAGCCATTGTCACGAGATGAAATGTTCTAAAGTGTCACGTTTCAGTGAAATGAGCTATCAAAGTTAGAATCTATTCACAGTTGATGACATCAATCCTACTTTGGCTCTATTAGCCTCGCATAAAAACTCTATTAATCAATGGCTGCTATCAACACAAACAAGTATTGTATGAGACACAATCTTCTTAAACGCCACGTTTCCGAAATATAAGCTATCAAAGTGGCAATAGTGACGGCAGCAGTGAAAATGTTTTAAACTAAAATAAAAGTACGGATTACCTCTTCAGTATGGTTTATCGGTTATCCAAGCCCAGATTAACCGTCAAGTCAAGGCCTACGACCGGTAAGAGAAATAATTACTAAAACCTCCTACCTGCTATAAGCCATTTTGGGTTCCGTGATTATAAATGGACTACTGGAACCAATGGACCAATGCATTCTCTTTTTTTTTTACAAAACTTGCCCCGCACTAGGAATTTCTCCTGTACCTGTGTGTGCATTTACAAACATTTAAACTTACATACACAAACAGCCACACCCGGAACAACTACCTGTAGGCCATACAAATATTTGTTCCGTGCGGGAATCGAACCCGCCACACCCAGCGCAACAGTCAATCGCTCAGCCACTGCGCCAACCGTGCCGCCTCGTCTTTTATCATGGATGTTGCAGAAGACTTTGACGTCGAAGACTGACTACTGGCATGGAAGTCTAATACCTTAAGGGGTGGCACGTCGCCCATATGATCAAGAGATCGTTGTGGCACGGGCGCACAGGCTAGGCGGCGCGCTGAATCTAGCTTTTCTTTTGCATTAAATGACAGTGCGATTATAAAATAGAGTCGGACGAGGTAAACTCGTATTTTTAAATTTGTATCATTATATGTAATTTCCCGAAAATTGATCACAACGCATTGGAGGTTGGAGGATGAGTTTAAGACGCATCAGGAAGGACGTGGCAATAACATCAACAGAGAGTACATCTCATACTTGAGATTTACAGATGACGTCAGCATACTGGCTGAATGCTGCTGGCTACCTTGCAGCAGATGCTGGATGGCCTAGTTGATTCTTCAATACCAATATTCTTCGATTGAACTCAAACCCCAGGCCATGTTCAACAAACCCGTTAACCCGAGCTCAGTTGTTTTCAATGGTGGTCGTTCCGAGGTCGTTAGAAAACTCTGCAGTTTTATAAGAACAACTTTGAGAGAGAGGCTAACAGAATAACAGATACTAAGGCAGTGTGTCCTGCCTGTTATGACTTATGGGGCCGAAACGTGGATACTGACAGTACGTCCAGTAAACAATACACAGACACACAGTACACAGTGTGGACAGTAGTCAATAAAATAAAGCTCGCTCATCGATATGGAGATTTCAAGAATAGCACGCTGAGCCTAAAACTTTCCAAATAAAAAAATACTAAATATAATGACATAATTATAAACACGACCATCGCTTACATACGGATCCGGCCCGCTGGGTAAAGCACTTAAAATAAAATGAAAACTACCTAAGCTTTTGTTAACTAAAACAGTTAATTTAGAAATCAAAATATTAAAGTAAATTATAAAGACTTCATACGGAAAGACTTGATTAAACAAAAATACACAATTAGTTATTTTATTTTTAGTGTTAAGTCTATTTATTGTCGTCGCTGTGGTCGCTACCAGTACAACTTTGATAGCATAATACTTGTTTGTACTGATATCAGCTATTGATTGATACAGGTTTTATGCGTGGTTAATCAAATCAAAGTTGTGCTTACGGTGCCATCAGTGAGTGGGTTTAACTTTAATAGCTAATAAGAGATATTAGCTATTAAAGTTAAACCCGCGAAACGTGACACTAGAAAATTTTGTCGCATATAAAACTTGTTTGTATTGACATCAGCTAGCTATTAATTTAAGTTTTATGCATGGCCGCAACTTTGAAATTGTTAATGTTTCTTTCGATTTACCGGTTTTTGGAAATCTTCCTAGTTTTTAGTTTACTCCTCCAAATCTAGTATTTTATTTAAGATGCTCGTATCATTTGTAACTCGGCATTAGCAATACCTATCGCTAACGGACAGGACTACGTAATTGTCAAACGAATTAATAGATGGCTAAAAAGCTTGTGTCTGCTTGTAATGCTTGAGCGCTTGTTTTCGAGCATTAATGTTATGAAAACCAAACTAAGACTAAATCAAAAATTCAATAAATATATGCATGATTATAAAAGCAAGAAACAGATGGAAAATCAAAACGATTTACAAATTGAATACGAGATAGCAGCTGATAATATTTAATATATTAGTCATATTGTTACAACAATCATTATGCTACATGGCAATTACGTTAAAAACACGCCAGGTTAAAAAAAATACTACTTCACCGGTGGCGTGAAAACGTGTGATTATTAAAAGGAACACAACTTTTTCAACTATTCAAAAATTTCCAACATTCGTACCAATGTTTAGCGCTATTCGAATTATTGTAACCGGGCTATTTTAGAAACTTTGTCTTACTTTGATCGGCCGTATTTCCGTTAATGTTGGGTCTGAAAATCTGGTTCACCAACGAACTTTTTGGAAATTTATAATCTGCTTTTCAACCTATCGTATAATGTGACCCACAAAATATGCTTAGTTTAAGGGAATATAAGCGAAAAACTGAAAAAGTCAGCAGTTTTTGTCCAAATTAGCTCAAGGACTTCGAGGTCGAAAACTTAGAATAGTCTTAGTATACCAAACAACCTGTTCAAGTTTCACTAACTTCGGAATACTTTCCAGCTACCTCACGTTTTTTCGACATGTCAACTATAAGACTACATAACAGTGAAACAATGGATTTAAGCGAAATTTTGCAAAAACGTTCCACTGGTGATCTAAATACAGACAGTTGTAACAGAAGTCACAATGGCAGTAGTGCTTTCCTTCAAAAACAGCACAAAGATTCTTGTTACAAAAGAATTGTAACAAGAAGCTTTGTCCAAAGGAAAGCACACACTAGAACGACAAAATACGAAATGCTTCAATTAAAAAACAAAGTGAAAAGTATAGTTGTTATAGGAATAGTAGGCACACACACCGACAAACTACCTAATACCATTTAAGTATTAAATCATTATAAAGCAAGTCAAAGATGAAATTTATACTAATCAAATTGCACCGTTAATTGTATCAAATTATAAATTTATTGAACAAGTCAGTCGTTGTCGTCAAGCGAAGGCTGCTTATAGAGTAAGGAATTACTCTTTCACATTTACTATTGCATATCGTGTAATACGATCTACCAACAAACATGATTTATTCAATTAAATACTTTGTAAAAAAATATTTCGTAATCTGCGTCTCTATCGAAATAAAATGTTGTTTTTTTTATATATTAATAAACTCGAAATAAATGTACTTACGGGAGGTTGTGGGGTGTGTCGATCGTTACCTTCGCTGCTTAAAAAAATATTATCATTGGAATATGAATCTGACAATATTTCTTGTTCTGTAAATAAAATAAAATAAAATCATAAATAGAAATCGCTCGAATAATAATAAGTATTAATTTCAAATCTGCCTTTTCTACTCACGTGTTTCAGGATCGATGATAGGTACTCTATGACTTCGTTTTGGTGCGGATGAGCGTATACCTAAGAGCAAAATTAATTTAAGTCTGTTTAAATTATCCCTAGTTGGACTAATGGGTACAATCATGAACAACATCAATAAATTCTATATTAAGAAAGTTGTAACTAGCTACACAATTAGTACAATTCACATAGATTTACAAAGAGCAAGTCCACTTGTGGTAATTCAATGAATAACATGATTGAGGTTTTTTTTAAATTTTGAATAATCTAATCGGGGAACCTTTTGTATTAGTAATTTTAATAAGGTGATGCATTTCGTCATTCAATACAAATTAATGTCAAAATCTCAAAACATACACATTTTATTTAATTCAAAGCTATTAATTTTGAAGATACCAATGATGTCTCATTTATTCATTGCATAATACAATACAACCTGGAACGCTTTGGCTTACAGACCTCGCGCACACGCGCGCGACAACATAATCATGTTCAAAACCTTGGTCGCTGGGGTTCCGACCCACGTGCGCCCTGGGTCGAAGCCCCAGCGTATTGGATAAGTCCCACCCCTACGTATTAGATTACGATACTTTGCTTAAACGCCGCGTAGTGCACGACGTCTCTAAAAGCCGAAGTGCCCAGTTTTCAACGGTCGTGGTTGATTAGAAATAAGTGCAGCCGGATAAGTCAAGCTACAACTAAGTCAAACCTTTACTAAACACTGTCATTATCAAAACAAAAGCGTTGGTTTGAGCAGACACATATGTTATAAGAAAAAAACTTGTATAAGTAAGGATATCATTCATTTTGTAACCAAAAAAAAAAACAGAAAATAAAAATTGCATGCTATTATTGGTAATAACATCCTAATCATGCACTACGTTTTTGTGACTAGCTGTGCCCACGACTTCGTCCGTATGTCATTCGTTCGAGTCTGGAAACAGCACAAATACCACCATATTCCAATAAAGATGCAACCAGAAAAGGGTCTATCGACGTGGACCATCGCCTTAATTTATCACAATGGTCTAAAATCTCACATTTTGTCGATTCACCGCGGTCTGATTGCACTTTAAAGCTGCGTCCCACGACTCCGGTCATTCGAATAGTAAAAAATAACAATGGATTAACCGTAACGAAAACTAAGTTATCCACATTGATAAAATAACCTAATAAATCAACTGAACTAAACCGTGTAACGAAACCTAATTCGCTCATGACTTCCGATTGTATGGTATCATAAACGCATTATACAGATTAATTAAGGTATGTCTCAGAACTCACGTAACCAAATAAAATAAAACTGTCTCAGTTTTTATGATATGCCAGCAGGTATAAAACAAATACTAATCTGTCCAGCTGTTCTTATGTTTTTCCAAACTTGACCGAGATTTATTAATTCTTGTTTTGGTGTTTTCTCTCTTTTTTTCATTGTCGCGTAAATATTTTTAATGTACAGACTTTTTATGCTTTAGGAAATAGATCCCACACTTTTTTATTTTAACGACCTATTCATAAACTATTCATAAATTTTCAGTTCACTTGACAAAGAATTAGATCTTTTAAAGTGTAAGTACGGAGATCAAGGGTACGATAAAGTGTGTTGACACACACTTTAAAAATGACCGTCCTACTGTCGTGCCGGCGCCCGTGTTTTGAGAACAATCTTCACATTCTCATGTCATATATGGCATAGTCCTTACGGGCTCCGAGTTGAGTTCTGACACCTAAAGAACGAGACAGCGATTGCTAGGACAATATGGATGAACCAGTTTCACACATGTTCATTGCTCTAATTCAGAGCCACCAGGGTCGTCAATTTACCGGTTTATGGTCTGACTTACACGGTCATTGAGTTCCATTGAACTGTGTAGACAAAGACCATTTGCTAAATATAATGTTCAACCAATATATAAAATCACACTGAAGTTTAATTTAAATCCATGTTGTGGTTTGTGCCTGATAAAATAAAAAAATCACTTTCTAAAATGGGGCGTATCAGTGATATAGTTTGTGAGCACAGTGACCTGATATTAAATACAGAACACACAGGTTGGGTTATTAGAATCGGCTTCCCCTGCGAGGAAGGGGTTGTGCGCCGCCCAGCTGCGCACAGCTCTATAGAGCTCACCACGGACGGTTCACTCTCCCACCGATTAAAATAATTCTCAATAAACAAATCCCTTGTTCTGACATAGTAGTTAAAATGTATTTTTTTTAAACAACAAACAACAAAATCTCTGAAAATTACAAAAAGATGATCTAAATACACATTGATCATCTTACCTTTTACAGATTGCTGCGAGACCACCCTAGGATTCTTGTCCTTTATAACAAATCTCCCTATTCAATATTGTAAGACAAGTATAGAACTTTTTTTTTAAGAATTGTGACCTTAAACTCTAATGGCAATTTCGGGTTAACCATAGACTTTTGTCGTTAGTAAAATGTTTAGGATTATCTGCTTTTCAAAATTATTTTTTTTGGATACAAAATGTATGAGTCAAAATTACCAATTTTTTACCTTACTTATTTTGTCTGCTTGGTAAAACACAACATAACAGAATAAGCGCAAGATCTCAGACATAAACAATCGTGAAATCGATTATATCACAGCTTATAAATAGTCCATCATATCACTACTGTTTTCATTCTTTATTAGCTAAACCCAAAAGATGTACATGCTCCATGAATTAACGATGAAGGTAAGCCATTAGTGATTACCAATTTTCAGTTAGTTGTACCTACATTGACATCACCTCGGCGACAGTGGCGGTCCCACTCACTCCCCAAACGAAGTGGTCGATATAACTCACAATTAACAGACTAAATGTCAACCAATGCAAAATTAACTGGGTGAGTTTAATAACAGGCATTAGCAAGGCAGCTACGCTGACCGTTAGACATTCTGTATGACAAGACTTTAATGGTAATAGTCTTTTTCCGATATGTGTGAGGAATATGGCCTCAACCGAAGCTTACATATTCTCAAATAAAAAAAAACAGATTACGAGTAATCATTCTTCTAAATCGGGTTATCAATGCAATACGCCATTTCAAAAACCGTTCATGTTAGTTTTCTTACGAATGTATAAACATAGACTTTACCTGCACAAGCACACGAATGGCGAGGCGAATGGCTAGCGAACCGATCACACGCTCGCCTCGCCAATCGCGCCATTGTGTAAATACGCTATCAAAAAACACTGATAAAAATCGAATACATTCAATAATAATTTGATAACAGACGTTATTTAAATTAAAATTGCTTTCGCATTTCGAAATGGAAAAGCACCGTAGTCTAGAGATGGGTATCGTAGTCTCAATACTCTTGTTATTATTAAGTTATTCACACATATGGTATGAAAAACTAAATGTAAACGTTCTTGAATTTGTAGCCACTTTACGTAACATCTGTTGCTTACTTCTTTTCGCTCGTTACTATCAGCGATAATTTCCACGTATTATTGAACATAAAAAAATGTATTTAAAATAAATGGTATTTTACACTTAAGCAACTCCAGGTGGACATGTAACATACTTTCCGACTGTTGCTTGGCTGCCACAGTTATTGCTGTTAGACATTAATGTTAAATCAACACTTATATTACTAAAATAGAATGTGTATGCAGGAATAAAAAATAAGGAACATTAATTTGTTTGTATGGAGAGAAGACGACCAGATTAGAAAATAATTCTTGAAGTTTGCGGCACAGTGAATGGAATGTATTGGGAGTATTTTGTGAAAAAATATATAGGATTGCATTTTTTTTTTAAGCTTTGCTTAAGCAATCTCACTTCAGCTAAATTGACCATAACAGTCACACGTCACATGAAATAAGCCAGGTGGTAAATTATTACTTTATGACAAAGCTGAGTCGTTAAGATCGTGTCATAGATTCACCTTTTCAATTCATCCTGGATTCGTAGTAAGATATATTATTAATAATAGAAGTCAATGATTACCAGGCATAGTTTGGTGCATTAGTGTAGAAGCTTGTGGGTGAGGAAGCGTGGCAGTGGGCGCAGTGGGGGTTGCGGGTGTACCCTGTGGCCCCACCAATGTAGTGGGATTACTTCTACCACCTTGGGCGTTGGTTTGTAAGTTTGGCGTTGGCAGCTGGGGACTATTCGAAGTGTAGTAATCTGCGGGATAAAACAAAATCGTATTATAAAATGTAAGGTCAACTAACTGAAAAAGCTACAAAAATAAAATTATAATACAAATAAAAACAACTACATTACTGCCAGTCTGATATCTTAGAAAATGTTTTAGTCACATTTTTTTTCTTTCGTACTTATGTATAAAATAGCTCATGCCATGTTTAAATATTAGCCAGACTGCATGGTGGTTACTCCAGACATGGCAGCTATTTTAACCCACACATAGATTTCACTAGCTTGTATTTTTATAGTGTATCTACTTGAAATCGCAATGTTGTCAAACTGACGGAATTACAACCTCGATAAATAATTGAAGTGTATAAAAAAGATGGTATCTCTATCTAAAACTCTTTCTAGGATAACACCAGGTATTTGTGAAAGTAAAGGTTTAGGTGAGGTTTTCGTGCCAATATCAACTAAAAAAAATAGGTTTGCTTTAATTGTAGTGTAAGTTACATAGGAATTCGTTATATATACGTGTTCTCAAGCCAGGTTAAAGAAATAAACATGAATACTCTAAATAGACCTTGTATAAAATACGGTACAAGGTCCCTGATTTTCTTGAACCCTACTTATACAGCAACAAATGAAATGCAAAACAAATGTGTTAGTTTTAGAAGACGGTCAAAAACATGATTAAATGAGGTAGATTAGTCTATACAAGAAAGAGTAGCTTGCACGACACATCGATATAACCTGTACTGTAACGTTGCGAAATTTTAATTTGAATGAATTCTTATTAAAATCTGTCACATTCACAATAAACCTAACAGTTTTCCCATACACCAATACTGAAAAGAAAAAGTGGAATAACGATTTTCGATTTAAACATCGCCACATCTCGAGAACAAGCATCTGGCATGTGTCACGATCACGACATATCAACAGACCCTTCCTGAACATGAAATTGAGTTTTCACTGTTGGTAAAAGATAACAATTTGTTCTTTAGTTTAATCGGTACACAGCCGAAACTGCCATCATTTGCTTGTTTGCTTTGCTGATACATCATTAGTACACGGTTATCACGGTCATTAGTCTACAGTACACGGTTTGTGTATAAAAGTCTACAGAAAAATAATATTTCAACTGAACTACATACATGGTGAGGTGTGGCTCGGAGGTGTATTATAACCTATGTAGTGTCCCATATAAGGGTAGTACCTGTGAAAGAGAAAACATAGCATTATTAAAAGCACATATTAAACGTTGGCCTGTTCTAAAAGCCTAATCTATTCAATCTACTCGGAGCTAATTCTTTTCAAGTTATTCAAGCCGCGATGCCACAACCTGAGTATGTCGGACCGAGTGGACTCGGACGCAACGTATCCGAGTACACTCGGTCTGAGCATACTCTGATTGTGTCAATGCGGCTTTAGAGACGTTTTTAAGATATTGTATCAGCGTATTTATTCCAAGGCTTTGTAAGATTTTTAACAAAAAGAAAACATGACATTTAGACAAAAGTAGTCTTCCATAAACTTTCCGACGAGGGATATACAATCACCTGATTGCCTGATTGGCAAATTAACAAACAAATTTTACCTTTTATTAGTGTAGATTAGTTTCGTGTTTGTCTGTGTGGCCCGTATTGGTCTTCGAAAATATTGATTTTGATGCGGATTTTTTAGAAAATCTATTGAAGAATTATATGGAGGAAGTATATATATGAAGATTATTTTTAATGGGTGATTTGGAGATCAAAATTTCCAATTTTTAATACCTCCGTGACCTCTGTACTAATGCATCCATCAAAAATGTTTTGAGTGCGCTACATTAAGTCCGACCGTGATTTTTCATCCCCAAAAAAAGGCGTTTCCCAGCAATAATATTTGCGTTAGATGTACTTAGTTTGAGGTACAGAAACAGAGACTGCTTGATTGCGGGTTCGTGGATGGTCCGTTTCCATCTTGTATAATTATAATATATTAAACTTGCATATCGAGACCGTGCAGGTTCAGGTTCGTTATATAAAATAAGTGAACACTTACCCTGGTGTACTGGAACGAGGTTGTTGGTAAGTTTGCATTCCCATGGGCGTAGGTTGGAACACTAACGTCGGATACATGACGGGTCCGGTAGCAGTAGCAGCAGCATTCGGAATGTACGACTGTTGTTGTCTGCGGAAGTAATTCGTTCAACATTATAATATAGAAAAAAGTAAGTTTGCCACTCCTGTGGCAAACTTACTTTTTCGCCACTGAAGAATAAAAAAAAAATATCGGAAAATCGGGCTCGAGACTCCTTTAGGTATTTTTTGCTATTCCTCATAGTTTCGGAATTGGCCACCCACGCCCACTTGAAAAAATAACCCTGAATACCCAATAGTGTAAAAATTAAGTTAGCAGCTTCGAAAGACGTGTGGTGCTCTAAAAACCTCGAAATTTCAGTTTTTGGCTAAATCTCCTAAAAGTTGCATCCTACCGAAAAAGTCTTGCTTTTTTTTTTTTTTTTTTTCCGGATGGGAAATCATCAAATGACCCCCCCCACTCTGGGCGGAGCAGAAGGGAGTGTCAGACTTGTACTGACTAAAACCCATCCATGTTCCTTCTTTGCCCTTTGTGTTCCAGGGCCACGGTATCTCTTTCGAACAGTCCCGCAGCCCTGGCAGGCAGTCTTGCTTTACATTAATGATTAGTTGTGAGGGCTAAGAGCTCCAAAGTTTCACAACCAATTTTACCAAAGATAATCGTTGTTATCGTGGAGGTCAAATAAGCACTGTTCATACAAAATACTGGTAACTGTTCAGCCAACAACATTGAAGAATAGCTAGACAGATGACTAAATCTTTAAGATTCTAAACTAGTAAGTCTTAAGTTTCACAGAAAGATTTATCATTACCATAATGATAACGATAGTACATAGCCAGGACCGACGGCTCTATGGTTGCCGACCGCGACAAGCATACCTTAAACTTGATGCATCGACCCATTACTTAGCCACGAGCCCCCCCTCCCCACTTAATTATTTGTTAAGCAATTGAACCTAATAATGGTACCTGGGATGTGTATTGGGTCTCGTTCCGTGCTGCGCTGGTCTGTATTGGTTGTAGTTGGTGAACTGCGTTGAGTGAGGTCGAGGCTGAGGCGTCTGGTTCTGCGATACATAACTGTGGCCAGCCTGAAAATTATCGCACACCAAATTTGAAACACCATTTACCCACTATACATATCTGCCAAAACACCTGGTTTCAAATGAGAATAATTATTTAGTATAAACTAACGGAACTTAACACCTTCTTCCTCATACTAGGTGTATGAGGAAGCAGGTGTTAAGTTCCTAATATATAAGGGAGGCATTTTTCTTAACTAGCGAGTTACCGACTCAGAATTTTTTATATTAGTTCTTAATTTGCGTCATAGACGGCGCTGTAGTACTTTTTGTACTATGCCGCTACAAAAAGTACATAACTCACTGCGTTTATCAAATACTTAGAAATCAAAATTATAATTGCCGCCAAGAAATGGTGCAAGCTACCCAGTAGGCCCCAACAATAACCTGCCACATATTTTTAACTCATACAGTGACCAGATGTCACAGGTCCTAAGGCCTCGCCTCTCATATATAAGGTTGCGATTTTTCAATTTAAATGGTAGTACTTTACAAGAGCAGGTCAAAATATGAAATATGCATACATTTCTGCTCTCGGCTAGCTAGCCGCGGTCGCCAAATTGAAAGCGCCGTATGGTAAGACGCTATGTGGTGCTGACATTAAACGCAAAGCGTACCGCTATGTTATCATCATTATCATCAGCCACAGGAGTCCACTGCTGGACATAGGCCTCCTCAATCCCACGCCACTGAACTCGATTCTCAGCAAGTCTCATCCAGTTGCATCACCCTGCAAACCGCTACCGCTATGTTATGCCCATAATGAATAAGATTATCATTACCATGGTAGTCTTAGACATGTCCTGCTGAGGTGCCGGCGGTGCCGACGGCTGCGGTGTCGGCTGTACTCTCAGCGAAGATTGCGCCGAGGGCTGCGCGCCACCGGCTGTACTCGGCATGTATGCGGCCCCGGCGGCGCCTGAAGGGTGGTAACATTCCACCGGTCCTGCAAACACCATGAAAATATATAATAAACAGCCACAAGATATAAATTACTATCACTTTTGAATGCGGCCTGCGCATATTTGTCAGCTTCGTCTTCTTTCGAACTCACTGTGTGGTGTTGATGCCCGTGGATATCTGTGCACAGTGCTAAGGAAATAATTGGCAAGTTTGTACTTAAACTATGACTGATTTTAAATTATTATTTGATGTAAAAACATAGTTTTGATTTATCACATTGAAATAGCCTGGTAGAGTTTCATTTGTTGCCTTTTATTTTTAAAATACATTAAGAAGGTATAAAGCAAAAGTTATAGCTAACGGTATAACAATAGCACATAAAATACAATCGATACTTGAGATTAAGTTAACATAACAAAACATTCATCTTTAATGCAACGAAAAATGAATGAAGCAAATATTTTCATAAATGTCGTTAGTGCACACTTACTAGTTTGAGTTAATAGTCGGTAATGATGCGAAGGCAGCATGCAATTAGAGTTGGAATACCGAGAAGACGATTGTTCATGTTTGATAGAGTTAGCATTCGTATGCTGCGGTATAAACTGCAGTGAAACATTATTCAGGGGTTGCAAATTGATTTGATTCGCATTGATGTGCTGTGCCACTGCCGATTGTGGCATATTCAATGATGTTTGTAAACTTTGTGCCACATCAATCGCACTCTGTTGTGACTGATTTCCATGGTTGACACACGTATGTGACAAAGTATTCAAAGAACTATTTGTTCCTCTTAGTGCGACCATTTTAATTTCATGATATAAATCTTTTAGAAATTGAATAAGCCAAATGTTGAACCATTCCCAAAACAATGGAGACACGATCATCGGCATAGGGCAATATTATAATTTAATGAATCATTTCGTAACTTTAGCGACACTGGATGTGCCAGTTCAAAGTTTTCTTGTATGTAAAGAGTACCGATACCGCTTTCTGTCGGTGTTGTTGTGATTACTTAAAAGTAACGCCAGCTGATTACGATCACTGCACCATCTTCTTTACTTGACTTTTGGATAGTATAGACACAATGCACATTAAAATAATATTAAATGCAGTCCGCATTCACAATTTAAATAGTAATTTAATGCAGCATAGAGAAAATCGATAAGCAAACGGCGCGCTACATGCTACATCGCTCTACACTCTCTCACAAATATACGACCGACGTGACACTTTCACGCGACTTCAATGATTTACGAAAGTTCGAACGGATGAAACTTTGATTTAACTTATTAAAACCTTTCTATTAATATCACTAGTAAGTAATCAATGCCTCAAAATCGTCTGATGAGATATCGCACCAATGAACATTTTATAAGTGTATCACGACACGGCGAAAGAAAGAGAGAAGTGTATCCACAACCACTGCTAAAAATTTGGGGCGTTCCCAGACGCCCCTAGTTACCCCCGTAATATGTTCAATGTAAAGTTAGCGGCAAAACGGATCACACGCCGTCCATTGCAGCTTATATTACAAAATGACCCGCCGAGAGGGTTGTACAGAGACTAAAGCAGCAATGAATGAGAAACTAGAAAGATTCTACTACACTCGGCTTGCGCGAGAAAGGGACGTCAAAGCGGCAGGGGTTGTAAACTGGTTTTTGTTTGGGGTTCGTCAGGGTTGCTATACCAAAAATAACTCGAACTAGTGACGTGCCTTTAAGAATCGCCAAACGTTTGACGCGATTAACAGAAAGTATGATCAGTATCAATACAGTTCAAAGTTTACATACACAACGAGTGTTTGTTTTGGTTATACTTTGTAGTTTATTCAGTGTGTTTGGCTACCGATTACCGAAACTTTAAGGGCATATTATATACTCATTTCTATCGACAAATACACATTTATAAATACTCCTAACCCCACACCCGCGAATGGCAGCCATCTTAATCGGTTGATCTAGGGTATGTTCAATGAAATGCTAATATCTTTGAATCTAAGAGACCTAGAGACGAGCCAATGATCTTATTGCAAGGGCAAACGCCGAGGCTATCAAATTATTAAATAAATTTACCTGAAAAATAAGCAAAAAGATCCTAAAAAAAAAAGAAATCACGATATTTTACATAAAAACTACTTTTTTTTTACATTTTCTACTCTAGTGCCAAAATTTACCCCTGAATGTTGCGTAACTTTTTATGTTATATCAGAAGTATTTGAATCAACCTACAAAATGTTATCAAAATATTGACTCAACACCAATTATTTTAATAGTTATTGTCATTAGAATATAGCCCCAGAACATAGACTACACAATGTTACAGGTACCCCAGCAGCACATAGATATGGTACCAAAATTACGACTGGGAGTGAGATGCCAGTAAGGTAAAGCGAGTGGACGGCACGGAGGAAACACGGAATGTTATAGATGGCCACCTTTTCACGGACCGACTCGTGCGGCTGTTAGCCACTTCACTCACTCACATTTTGTCGTCTCAGTCCCACTCGTAAATTTGGTGCCTTATCTACCTGCTCAAACAAAGAACGGGGGGTACCTGCAACATTGTAGAGCCCATGTGCGGACAGGGCTATGTTGAAATGGCTATAAGTCTAAAAATATTGGTGGTGAGTCAATATTTTGATATCTTTTTGTAGGTTAACTCAAATACATCTAATTAAACATAAAAAAACCTACACAACATTCAGGGGTAAATTTTGCACCAGAGTAATAAAGTGTACGTAATTTTTATGTAACAATTCGTGATTTCTTTGTTTTTAGGATTTCTCTCTTTTTGCTTATTTTTCAGGAAAATTTATTAATAATTAAAATTCATAGACTTGGGGATTTCTTACCAGATATCGCTTCTATTAGTTATTACTTTGTAGAAAAATGACACCAGAGTTAATTCTGCACCGAAGGAATTATATTATTTTTACTAAAAGTTTGTAGGTATGAAGCTTGTATGAAAAAACTTAAACGGAAACGAAAACCGTAATATCTTTACAGATGGTTATAGTACTAATTATTTATGATGTTTTGTCATACTGCACATAAAAATGAACGAAGCAGTCATTTTTTTTTTAATTTTTGAATTTATTTTACATAATTATGAAACGGTTTGGTTAGTAGTAGAACTTTATTGTTTAAGTTGAGGAACACCGACTTAACGTGTAAAATAGCATCACCCCTATATCCCCGAAAGAGTAGGCAGAGGTTTATAGTTCACCAACTCAAAATGAGTTTTAAAACTTTGCAACCAAAAAAATGCCAAAAAACAAATTATTTAGTTTTCTAATGAGTCTGAAAACAAGTGATTAAGTAATTGTAATAATTTATCTAATGAGTCTAAAAACAAATGATTAAGTAATTACAGTGAATTAGTCTACTAATAAATTTTGATTTCTGCCACCTCTGTAAAGCAGCTCGCGTGAATCTCCGACAAAATCATTTTAGAGTTACTGGATCTTCAAAGTCAAAGTTTTAAAACTCATTTTGAGGTGTCACAGTTTATTTTAATACTGAAGAATTATATTTAAATTTAAAATGCAAGTTTAAAACTGCATTAAATAACATTAAGGGTGATGTTTCTCCATTTGCGGGGACATCATCAAATAATGTTTCCGAAGGTAAAAGCCATATCCATAAAGTTGCCTAGAATTTCGGGGAAATATATTGAATAGACGACTTTCCAATTTGTTAGCCAGGATGTGGATATTCTGAAGTTTGTGCAAGATCACAACTTTTGTTTTAATTGTTTGGGGCACACATAACCACTGCCCGTTTTTTTAAGTGTACAGCCTCTTGTCAAGTATGTTTTAATTTTAATTTATTTTTTTCTTTAAATCACTACATAATAATATATTCGTTTTGTATAATATCACCTTACTAGCTCTTAATTTCCTTAAGGATTTAGTGTCCAAGTGGCAGTAGGACACTGACTCCTAAGTCACGGTTATTCCTAGTTTAGGAGTCTTTGTTTCAACTTCTGTGTGCCCTTAATTATTTAGAACTTTAGCTAGATATTAAGCATACTGTAAGGACTTGTATCAATAAAGTGTAATTATTATTAAGCAGAGACATCATTCCTTCTTGAACCCTAAAGGTGAGCAGGAGTCTAAGGGAGAGAAGATAATTCGTCTAGGGATAGTGTTTTGAAGACCAAAGAACATATCCCCACGGTTGGAGTAGAAGTTGAAAAGAAGGTAGTAACTTATTTTTCGAAGTTATAGCGAACAACTAAGTCCTATTATCCACGGCTCTAGTGAAGGGAGTATCGAAAAATGAGGCGAGGCATAATCATGGCCTTATTGTTGTTAGACCAAGGCTCACAGGCGTCTTTTGTTACAGAACATACTGTTGAGATTTTATGGCTGCAGGAAAAAAACAGCTAAAGGTTTAATAACTGGTATAGATGCTAAAAATATTCTTAGATTCTGTAGTCGACTGAACTTGTATCGACTATTTCAGTCCTAAGTTACCAACTCATTTTGTCTATACAAAACTTGTTTGTAATACCAGCTACTTATGAATACAGGTTTTACGCGTAGTCATATAGGTTATTTAAAAAAAAAACAGCTGTTCATACAAAAGTACAATACCTACACGGTCAAAATGGATGGAGCGGTTGTTTTTTTTAAAGAACCGGCGAGATATTTCGACGCTGGGGTTTGCTAAATACATGGTAACTGTTTGAGCGTCGACTAACGTGACTTATACGTTACACCGTGTATAGTACGGATTTACGTAAGGCACCAAAAGGATATAATATCCAATGCAGCTGACGTAAATTCCCCTCACATGCATACAGCTTTTTTTTTGGTGATCCTAACAATCGCCCCAAAATGTTTGGCGCGGTATTTTTTTTTAGAATTTCTCTCGGTTGGGGTTGCGTAGCCAAATGGTCCGTATGTCACAGCCATTTTACTCTACACAGTTGAAATTTGAAGAGTAGGTGTCTTCTATGAACCGCTACACAAAAGTGATGTGAAATTATGAAAAAAATAGGGGTGGCTCTCCGTACACACGGCAGCATATGACGCTGTAAATTTTCAGTATAACTAGGCATCGCTTTGTATAGATTTCCTATACAACTGGTTTTGTAAAGCTTGATTGGCCGTCGTGAGTACATGTCAAAAAATTATTTAAATGTATAGGACACCGTAAAATTGTAAAAACTGTTAGATTATAATTTATCTAGCGAGATTGTAAACTGTCGAAAAATTGTGAACCGTAGCATACTGATTCAATGTAACGCTTTATTTTTCGGTAGGTAATCTATCGAAGTGAAACCGTCAAATTGTGAAATGACATGCGAGGGATTGCACCTCGCGCACTGATTGGTGAACGTCATGTGCCCCGCGCCGCCATATTTGTTTGTTAAATGTGCAGAGGCTGCCGCAGGACAGAGATTTATGTTTGTTTTTATTGTTTTTTTTTTTTTTCTAAATCGTTTTATCAATACCTTTTTTAATGCAACAAATTCAAACAAATACTGTCAAGG
The DNA here is from genome assembly GCA_963576755.1 of Noctua janthina. Lineage (NCBI taxonomy): Eukaryota > Metazoa > Arthropoda > Insecta > Lepidoptera > Noctuidae > Noctua > Noctua janthina. The sequence goes on along the minus strand of OY755050.1, from coordinate 10,421,042 downwards.
GACTTTTGAGACATAAACTAATACTTAATTGCAATTGTTGTTTTTTTGTTTAAATGTGACTAATATTGATTAAAATAAGAACTGAAATAAAAGGTAAAAATATGCAGCAAAACAAAAACGTTTTTTAGTTTTTAAACCGACTTACATAAAAAAATAATTTTAAAATTTAAAAAGCCCCCACCGCAGCATAAAAAAGCGAACAAACATTTGAAAAGTCAATAAAATGGCTGGGCCGGTTTTGATACAACATGTCTAATTGTAATATGCACAACAAGCCCTTTCTTTTGTTACCCCTCTTGGGTATACTTGAAAAATTTTTATTTTTCCTCCCCCAAATCTAGTAAATGGCTACACATATTTTGATAAAATATATCTAATTGTAATATACACATCATGCACTTTCATTTGATACCCCACTTGGGTATGTTTGAAAATATTCGATTTTTCATACCCATTTTCATCCCCTATATCTAGTAAATGGCTGCACCGATTTTTATAAAACGTATCTAAGAACCATCGCCAAGAAACTAGCTTTGAAATAAAAAAGTGCATCCAAATCGGTTCACTCATTTAAGAGCTACGGTGCCAGAGACAGACACACACACATTGCGGTCAAACTTATAACACCCCCTCTTTATGCGTCGGGGGTTAAAAAGATTTTCTACCAAAAGCAATTTGGAAAAGATATTAATTTAAGCGATAGACTATGAGTAAATTCTGGGCATCTACATCCAATTTTGGAATTTAGCAAATAACATGGACAATTTCGAGAGGTGGGGTGAAGTTCGAAGGAGAAAATCTCAGGGATTCTGTGAATGACTTGTAACAGCTTTACCACCGCACGGCGGAATTTTGTCATGCTGCTGACCGCCCGGAGTGGTTGCGGCAGGTCAAGTGGTATCGTGTATTCAAATGCATAGAAGGCTGTAATTCGCTGTTCAGTCGCTGGAAACTGACGGAAAGAACTACTTCAAGTTGTTCTTGTATGGACGCCCTTACCTTACCATTAAGAAAATTTGTAGATGGATGAATTTCATAAAAAGCGCTAGCAACGGATTAGATGGATGTCAAGAATAAGAATAAACAGATAAGATTAAAAATTTAATCAACCATTAGCATTTACAATTTTGAATCTATCGTATTGTATTGTATTGCGGACACCAGCCCGTTATACAATAGAATAGATTAAAAATTTTAATGGTTGATTAAAATTTGGTGTTCTTACATTTCTCACGGACAAAAATGAAAAGGAAGAAATGCTAGCATGCTTGGACAATTTATAGTGGTTTTTCATTAAGGAAAAAAGAGATTCCTTATATCCTGTAGTTCCAGGCATTGCGATTTATTGTTTAATACTTTATGTAGTTGCACTCCCAAATTATTCTAATCTTATCAAATTATTATGGAAAAAAAAAACAATAACTAATACAAGCACAAGCAATGTCAGACATCTCATGCAGGGCAATATTCTTTTAAAACCTCCAGAAAATCTGCTTGAATTAATAGTTTTTTTGTGTTATGTTATGTCTGACACAGTTACTATCTAATCTAATCATTTATGATTAATAATTACAGGCAAAAACTTAAAACAAAATATCTCAACTAAATAGTATTGCTAAGTATCACACTGTGACTACTTTACTACACCTAAATAGCATACTAACATTTAAGTTTGTATATCTGCTTGTTTTTACCAAATTGGAACTTAGTTTGAGAGTCATGGCAATATTGCCATTGAACAGCATCAAGGCCTGTTGTCCTCAGGCATGAGTATTATATTTATCGCCTGAGTTTTTGTTAAATATGCATTATAATTTGTTTCTACTAAATAATATAGAAAATTATAAAATAGTGTACCATAAACTTTGAACTAATCTTAACAGCATTTATTACATTCTTCATTTTCTATTTTAAGTTGACTTCATAATACCATGCATGTGCAGTGTAGCTTTTTTCAACTGTGAAATGAATTGTTCCACAAACATTTAAAATTGTCTTAATTGTGTGATACTGAAATAAAATTAAAGGAACTAATACTGCATTTCTGACAACAATTACATCAACCTTTTTTAATTCACTACCATGAAATTAAATAACATGTGATTCAAAATTCAGCGAATACACAGAGATAATAGTTAATTTAATTAAAAGTAGAAAAATGGAAAGGTGGCATTGCCCTGCAGAGGGACACAAGAGGGTCATAGTAAAAATAAAGAGTTGGTAAGTAAAATTTTACACAGAATTATTCTTAAATGTTCTTGAAATGTTAAGAGAGAAACTATACTGCCTATACTAAAAAAAACAAGTTAGTTAAGCAGAACTTAAAATAAGAATCAGCTATAAAACATTATTTGGTGAAAAATAAACTTGCTTTAGTTCCCGTAGAAACTGCAAGAAATAATTGCTTTGATTTCGTGCTAAAAAGATGTTACTGCATCAAACTTATCATTAAATCCAAAATTAACATTTTACTTTAAAACTTAACTTAATTCACAACAAAATAATTGCTTTGTTGAAATAAATCAACTAGATAGCTTATCTTGTAGCATATTAACTAGCAAACCCAAACTACATTAAGATAAATGTATATAAAGGTACACTAACACCAGGAATAACTAAAAATGTAAAATAACTTGTACTCTTTACATGCTTAATTTACTCATTTTGTATTTATTAAGTTGTGAAAAGTAAATGTTACTTTCATTGCATTATTCAAAGACTTTTTCATTCTAAAAATTTAATATTTTACTGAGAAATGTTAACCAGTTTTCCTTATGCACATTTGAGTAAACTGAAAATTTTACTAGTTAGTCATAAATTGCAACAAAGTAAAGCAAAAATTAACAAAAAATAAATTGTTGATTGGGAAAATGTTGAATGGCAAAACAACTAACATTGTGATACACAACCACTATCTTTACCTAGTGTGTCATAGACAAAGAATTTATTTGTTGAGTGTAAAGTTTATTATTCTAGGAAACATACTTTCACAGCATAGTTAGTATTTATTTTATCTTTATTTTCTATTGGAGTTGGTCTATTATTTTTGCCCTGCAGTGGGAAGCAACAGGTTGATAAATAATAGTAATGTCTCATGATTTGTTACAAGTTGGTTCTATGCTCATATTGGTATTCAAATAACATGCTTTATTGTGTTACTTTCCCATTCAACAGTACTATTTTCTTTTATTGCATAAATTAAAACTACAATGTAGAGCAAAGCGACTACATTTCTAACTAAAACACATTTAGACATCCCATTTCGCACAAAGATGTAAATAAAATGAACATTCGCTTTGCTCTACAGATTAAGTAAAGATATAACTGATATGGTTTCTGTAAGTCATTACATTAGTGATAAAATTTTAATTTCCACATTTGACTTGTAAATTATGTGTATTCCCCAATGACCAAATACAACAGGTAGGTAGGATGCTTGTTACAAAAATAAAAAAATGCTTTTAGTGCTTACAACACTACAACCAGGTAAGTAAAAATTGAACACTGCAGAAGAATTTAAAAATATTCATGCAAAATTGTCACAAACAATGGTTACTACAAGTCATGTTGCAGCAAAACAAATAAAGCCTGCCAGAATGCAATATAAACTACTTGTAAGTTGGTCTTACAGCAGATTAGAACTTACAGCAGTCATAGTATTTGGTTCGTATCTTACTTACATGAGTGGCAATAATAACAACATTTGTATTTATTCGCAAATGCGGCACTACCGACTGCTGAAGTGGCATATATTACGTAAATAAAATTATACAAACTTTATTAAACACATTTATTAAAAAGGATACGGTCCGGACCCTCGTTGACTCGGCGCCAACGGCACCTGATTCCCGTTGCTACTCATATTCTTGGCAGCATAGGTATCGGGACACGTACACCACTCAAGGTGGCACGTAAAATCGCCCTAACCGATTGTAGGACACATCCGGCACATAGGTAGATACCGACGTCAGTTGATAAGTCACACGATTTAATTTTTACCCTTTGAAAGCAAGGTTTCTTGCAAAAACATTGTACACCACTTGTGAAATCACAATATATATTTCCTGGATAATGCTATTGGCATCACTAGGATAGAGCCCCAGTCACTAAACAAACGACAGTACAAAATGGCGGATGTTAACCAATAAACAAACGTGACTGTCACTGATAGAGTCAAAAATTATTGCTAATCACTTAATTTTAGCGTTGGTGCCGAAGTATTATTTCGTTTAAATAAAGATAAAAAATGTAAAAATATTTATTTTCAATATGAATATCACGTATTTTTGAAATCTTAAAACTGTCATTCGATCGTTCACGTCTACTCACGTCACGCATGCAATGCTCTGCTAGCATGTCATTTTTTTTCTATCCAGTGATAGTAGGCATCAGCATGACGTAGTGATGCGAAAAACGTTAGAAAAAAAAAAAAAAATTAGTAGAGTAGTAACGAGTTGGCAGCTCACAGTAAAAAGATAAGCGCCTCAGAAACGACAATTGGAGTCGAGTGTAGCCAACTCTATAGTTTTAACTGTAGACTTGGTTTTTAGGAAATCTTCCTAGTTTTTTAGCTTACTCCTCCATATCTAAAGTTTTTTATTTCATTCAATTGTTGTTTATTTTCCAAGTTTATTTCGTTGATTTGATTAAAAGTTAGTTTTTCTAAAGGTAGTTTTTTATACAAGAAAAATTCTTTTGATCTCTTTTTTTTTTAATTTATTTACAGTTTTCTACAGTTTTTTAAGCCCGTATGTAGTTTTGTTCTAAGATAGGGTTGGCAACACTAAGTTGAGAGGGTACGCGGCGGCGACGAAACACCATAGACATATAAAACGTAAGTAAGTTTTTTCTTTCTCAATGTGAAACATGGGCGAAAAAGACTTCATCTTTATCATTGAAGATTGATTCGATTCGATTCGATTCAATAACCTACCTATCGAATGGTTGTGGACAGCAACATATAGTTTTTGCATGGTTTTTGTAAGTCATTTATGTTGAAGTTTAAATGTACACAGGTGACTTGTACACTAAGTTTCCTTAAAATGTGAAATGTGTATGGAGGAGCAGACCCCGCGGTCCCAGAGTTTCAACCCCAAATGGCTCGAAAATATATATAGTTACCAATAAGGTTACGATATTAAGGTTCTCCACAGCCGCAGCGGCAGCGTAAGCACAGCACGATGAGCTAGGAAGTTGGGACGGAGCAAGAGTATCGACACATGTTGCATCCCACACTAAAGACCTAACTTATGCCTTCCACGGAAACAAAGACATGCCGTCTGGTCTTTTGCCAAGTCGCGTGCCAAGTCATTGGGCACAGAGTAAGTAACGTACTAATACAACTGGAACGCCGACGCGGACAAGAGCTCGTCAGATGATGTCGTCGTACAGGTATCCAAGGCAAACTTTAATTAAGTATCTATTTTTATAAACTAAACTACATGCACTCACAGAATTGTACTAATTAAAATCATCAATACAATTCACTAAGTTCAATCATGATGAATTCATGAAAAAGGTATTTTATATCATCGACACGCTAAGAAGAAGATTAGGATATTATGGACTTGCAGATATTTATTGAATCTAACTTAGACCCATTTCAAAGTGAAGCGTGCGCTGAAGACCTGTCGTCACATGCTTTCACAGCATTCCGTGCGCAAACGCTCGGTCTTGTTGTTTACAATAATAGAAATGAGGCCGAGATTCATTAACGTAACTTAGCACCTACTTATGCTAAGCGATATTCCTGTCACGGTCGCACAGCTGTCAAATTGTAAGTTCAAGATAGAGAGAGGAACATGTCTAAGTCAAAGTGAGAGCTAAGTACCTATGCCTTATAGATCTCGGCCTGAGACTACTGAGTGCACGCACGGCCGGTACACGTTTCGCTCTGACATGGGGAAGAAAACTAATAACTCTGGCCTCGGTATCACTAGTATCTCTGACTTACGAAAAGTGACAAATAAAACACAATCTAAAAAGAAAGTTTAGATGGCACTCACAAAAAAGAACTTTGGAAGCAAAAACACCCAATACCCAAAAGACAAACGACTTAAAAACATGGGGGAAAAAATATGAATCGAAATAAATATTTTTAGTATTATTTTGTACACTGACTTAAAAGCCTATGGACTGGTCATACCTACAGAATCAGCGTGACTATCTACAGAATCTGGCGCACAAAATGGCCGCCATTTTTCATTCATTATTATTCAAGAAAACAATAAAAAAAATTTTAGAGCGCATGTTTGACAGCAGATCTACCAGAAAACTCGATGCTACCAAGGCGACGCGGTCACGCGTTGTTGCGCTTATGACGTGACACGAAAGTGTGGTTAAATAAGCACTTAAAAAACTGAAGTTGTCTTTCTTTTCCTAGGCAGCTACTGCTTTATTGAAAAGAAACAAAACTATTTTTCACAAGTGTGTCGATGTAATAGTTCTTTCTATAGTAATATATGCCGTCTCCATAAGTATAGCTCAATGGATTAAGTAGAAAAATGTAAAAAAGATATAAAATTGACATTGTAAATTATGTGTTATGTCGATCTCATTAATGAATTACAACGGAAAAACAGCAGATTTTGAAATAGGGGACTCAGGGCGACTATGTAATAATCAGGGCCTATCTGAAGGATAGGGAAATTCTTCAACAGTATTTTATTTTTAAAAGTGACTTGGAAAACATCAACAACAAGGGTGTTTGGAAAACATCCTTAAATTCAAGGAATGTTCATCAAATCTTTCCTTTTCAGAAGTTTATGGTCAACTTGATATTAACTCTGCTTATGAATCTTTTCAGGAATTATTCCTATTATTTTATGTTTCCATAAAGTTAGAATTAAAATGACAAATAAATGTAAGAAAACTAACTGGATAACTAAAGGTCTAAGAATTAGCAGTAAACGTAAACGCTCATAATTTTTTAATATTATGGGAATAAGTCAGAACGTAACAAGATGGCATATAAAAAATGCAGTAAATTACTAAGACGTTGTATGACTAGTTCTAGTTCTTTTGATGTTTTAATTAAAACATCAAATTAACACATACTAAAATATTCAAAAAATAAAAGTAAAGTTGCGTGGACACTTATAAAGCAAGAATTGGAATGTACGAGTAAATTATCACTGATTACGAATTTAAAAATAGATTATAAAATAGAAGACAACTAAAAAACTCGTTTAATAACTACTGAATTGACCTAACAAATCATTAATTTGTCATTTTCAGAAGGTTGCTTCCCAGAGTTGTTAAAGTCTGTGATTGTTAAGCCATTTCTTCATAAAAATGGCAATAGCTCGAAAGCAGAAAATTATAGACCTATAAGTTTTATACCAATCATTTCTAAAGTGATGGAAAAAGCTATTTAAAACCGTCTCATGGAATTTATCGGTAAACATCAAATTCTAAAGAAAGAACAATACAGGTTTCAAAAAAGGAAATCGACCACTCTTGCATGCTTCTATCTTGTAAAAAATAATATTGATGAAGTAGGCCAATGAAAACGAATATCTGTAATCTTCTTCGATAAGTCAAAGGCTTTTGATTTTGTGTCTCATAGATTATTGCTTTCGAAGTTGGAACGATATGGCAATCGAGGACCGGCCCTCAGCTGGCTTGAAACTTACCTAGGGGGCAGAAAGCAATATTTTGAAATTTTAAGTATTACTGGAAACAAAGAACTGCAGGGAATAAGATCTCTTTCCAAATGCAACAACGCAGCGTGTACCACAAGGAAGCGATTTGGGGCCCCCTTTATTCTTATTATACATTAATGATCTTCCTGAACACACACCCAATCCATTCACATTATTTGCGGATGACATTTCAATCATTATGACATCACCAATAATACTGACATAAATAATTACAGAATTGACATTAATAACACAATTTAATGAACTTTCTTGGTTAACTTATAATAATTTGCATGTAAAAATTAATAAAACAAAATTAAAATTGTTCAATTTAGTAAGCGGGATAAACTTGACATTAATTATAATGGACAATCTATTGGAGACAGAGGAAACCATTTTCTGGGAGGAGCACTGGACGGCTACTTCTCCTGGAAACCGCACGTTGAAAAAGTTTGCAACAAATTAAATAAATTCGTTTATTTTCTCCACACACTGCGAAAGGCCTCGTCACAGAGTACTATGTTAACTGCGTATCACGGCTGTGTTGCTTCGACTTTACAATACGGGCTCATACTATGGGTTAACTCAACGGATGTGGACAAAGCCTTCAGGGTACAAAAAATGCATCCGAGCCATTTGTGGCATTACACCATGGAAATCCTGTAAACCACTTTACCTAAAATTAAAGCTCCTTACATTATAAATATAGTAAAATAATTAAACATGTAGTATGTATATTTTAGAATGCGCTAAATTTGTCCGACAGCACTTTGACTTGTTTATAAAGGCTGAAGATCGTTGCCCTCGAAAAGTAAGAGATCCAGATAGAATAGTTCTGCCTACAGCGCCAAAAACTTCTCTATACAAAAAGAACTCTTTTAGTATGTGTGAAATAATTTATTAATAAAATACCAAAGAACTTTAAAGAGTTAAGTCAGTGGCGGATTTACAAGTTTTCAATGTATAGGCTGTACAGTTTTTGCCGCCCTTGCCTCTACAATTGTCATGTCCTACATTATTGTTACAATCCAACAATTTCGTTTAAATTGCACGTAAAATAATTTTTGGGTATATTACCGATTACTGGTTGGGGGGCGGCGAATTAGCTGTTTTACTCTAGAATATGGAAGATTGCTAGTCTGAATGTGGAATGACAAGTGAGAGGGGAACGTCATCGGCAAAATTTGTTGCAAACTTCTATCTTTACAACATCAGAAAACCGTCATGCCAAAATCTTTTTGATTTCTATGAGGCAGCAAAAAAAAAAAATTCGTTTCCCAATTTTGCCGCCCCAAAAATCTGCCGCCCTAGGCTCAAGCCTACTCAGCCTGCTGGTAAATCCGCCACTGAGTTAAGTATTAATTTGTTTTTATAAAGTTAAAATTATGGCTGCTGGAAAAAACGATTTTATTCTATTAATGAATTAATAATGTTAATAATTAATGTAATAATTGCTTGTTTATTTTAATGTTGTATGCCATATATTGGGTGACTGGTAATTAGTGACCGATACTTAAACATGTGATTTTACTCATGATAACAAACAACTTTCCCGAAGAAACATTTTTTTTTAAATATTCTTTCACTTTGATCACAATAACACAGCACGGCAACCGGGATAAGCCCAGTTGCTTAGCACCAAGGATAAAATATTGTCATTAACATTTATGGGTCTTAAGTTGTGAGCTGTTATAAATTTATAATATGTGATTCCAGTAACAGGTATGGCAAAGTTAGTTTCTCCAAGGTCCCTATACCAGGCCCGAAGGCACCTTAGAAGCTGATTTCTGCCGAGTTTCCTTCGGAATCAAGGCACTCTACGTAGTGTCTAGGCGTCTGCTGTAGTCAAATAGTATATTACATACACATCTGTGAGTCATCACATCATAGTATAGGTTTGAAAACATTACAAAAATGCCTACATTTTTCATGTCAACAAAGAAAGCAACAGGTGGCGCCAAATAAGACGGCGCTCGGGTGACAGAATTCAGAATTAAAATTGTATGTTTTAATAATGTTACAGAACCACGCTGAGATGCCGAAGCCATTTGGCCTCTTACAAAGACCAATTTCGTTTGTTTTATCTTTTTCTTATGTTTACTTTTTATATAATTTTATTGTTAACTAGCTTCTGCCTGCGGCTTTCCTCGCATTGATTTAGAATTTGATAAACAATTCGGGTTGTACACTACTAAAGTTCCTATAATAATTTAAATCAATCATGATTCAAAAGACTCGTTATTGTTGTTTTCCTCAGGAACAGTACTTTTTTCGGGATGAAAGGTACTCTATGTCCGTTTCTGTGCACCTGACAACGTATATGCAAAATTTCAGGCCGATCAGTTCAGTGGTTTAGGCGTGAAAAGGTAACAAACTTACTTACTACTTTTGCATTTACACAGGGTGTAAACAGACCCTTCACATAGCCGTCAACCAAGCATTCTGTACGTCAGACTAACTAACTTTACGCAAAAATTATTGCTGGGAGTCGACTTTTTTTTTAGTGAAAAATCACGTTTTAAGGTAGGACTCGCTGGAGAGCACTCAAAGCATTGTGCAGATGGATGGCTCGAATAGTACGGGGATCGTGGAGGTATTTAAATTACAAATCTTACATTAAAAACAGGTATTTAAAAAAAAACTTGTGAAAAAGTTGAAACTTTGACCCCCAAAATCTCCGTAACTAGAAGGTTCCTGTATGGTCTAGAACAAAAAAATAATCGCAAAGGCGGGGAGAACAAGTGCCTTCCGGCTATGTTAGGGGTCTATTTACACCCTTTATTAGTAGTTAGGATCTAATCATTTTTTGTTTTGTTCTGTGCGAGACTAATTTTATGTATAGTATATTTTGATATGAGTGGGGAAACTTTGTTATTCATTCGAGGCGGAATTCTGACCCGAGGCGAGGCTTGCCAAGAACTTGTTTCCAACTGAAAGTTACCACCCTGTAAACTGTGTCCCTATGTTTTTATTAGTATTGGCAAATTTGTAAACTAGGCCTTTGGCCTTTGGGTTCTAGTGCTTTTATAGATTACGTATCATCAGAAAGTAAAATATAGGGACCTATGTATTAATATTATCGGATTATTAGGGGGATATTTATTATACTGTCAAAATTATTGCTTTAAAGTCATAATTTCATAAACTACATAGAAAGAAAACAGGCGAGAGCGTTTGTATGGAAAAACGACCATCCGTATTTTACAAAATCAAATACCTATTTAAGTAATAACATTTAGCTTCATAATTTCCAAAACGGTCGACTGCGAGTAATGAAGAAGAATTATTTTCTAGATTTGCTTTACTTTACGGTTCCGGTTGCCATCAAAATCAAAGGAAAAATAAACAGTTACCTACCTCGTACCTTACATATACATAGAAAGCAACCTTTGAAAATTTCATGTAAGTAGTTGAAGCAGCAAAGATGCGGGCTGCTAATTTCTGAGAATGTACTTTTGGCTTTAAAAACCTTAACAATGGTTAATTTAAAAGTACCTAGGTTATATTTAAAAACGTTTAATACGTACCTACCGATTTCGTAGTTTTATCGATATGATAACGGAAAAGTATGTAATCCGTCATTGTATAAAATTATTAGTAAATGTGTACAATTTCTATAATAGTTAGGAAATCTATGATATGTTTTGTAATATACACTTTTCCTAGGAAATCGATACATTTCCTTAATAGTGATCGGAAATGTATTACATTCTTGATGTTCTTAAGTATAGTGGGGATAGCGCTGCGAGGGGCAGCTACACACAGTCAAGAGCGTCTATCTTACTCCTATTTTTTTATGTTTATCCTAATACACTAGATACCACACCATCATAAACAAGGCATTGTGGCAAGGAAAACTTAGGATGCAAAAGCGAGCGAAGCGAGCTCGGGACTTGGGCACCCTGACTCCGGACAGCTTAAGTTCGAAGAGGGTTGCAGGGTCTTGAGAGCGAGCGGCCCCGCCATCCTTTTTTTTTTCTGATCGGACATCATAAAATAACCCCCTCCACTCTGGGCGGAGCGGAGGGGAGTGTCAGACTTGTACTGACTAAAACCCATCCATGTTCCTTCTTTGCCCTTTGTGTTCCAGGGCCACGGTATCTATTTCGGACAGTCCCGCAGCCCTGGCAGGCATCGGCCCATGCGGACCCCTTCTTGGTTGCTGACATCTCTTTGACGCGCGCGTGGAACACGAATGCGCCGTCGACACGGCGCCCGCCATCCCCTTCGTGTTACGTTACTTTAAACTTTAAACCCTGCTGACAGAAATGGGAGCCCCGCGTAGCGGGGACGTCGACTATGCCTTATTACAATATTTTGATCTTGACGTTGATTTTATTCGTGATTTATCCTCCTAGAGTCATATCGGAATTCCATACAATTCCTAGGAAATAGATACATTTCACAGGAAATGTGTGTATTAAAGAATTTTTTAAACATTATTTTACACATTTCCTAAGTAGGCTCGGAATTGTAAATATTTCCTAGGAGTTGTGTACATTTCCTAGGTTTCATACATTTCCGGTAACAGATACACAAATACCTAATAAATCTGACGAAGGGTCTAAAATGGCCGTTTAGCAGAATCATCATCATCTCCTATGTTATTTGGGGTGGGCGCAACACGTTGTTTTCTTCCATTCTCCCCTGTCATTCGTCACGCTATCATTGACTACTTTTCCCTTCATATCAATCCTCAAACAATCTATCCATCTTTTTTCTTTGGTCTTCCTCTGCCTCTCGATCCATCAACATTTATTTAAATTTCATTACTCTTTTAGTCTCCTGCGATTCATCCCTCCTCATCAAATGCCCATACCAAGACAGTCGATTCCCTTTCAACTTTTCTGTTACTGGGGCAACTTTCAAACTTCCTCGAATCATAATAGGATCATAATATCAATCACGTTATAATTCTTATAATGGGTACAGACGCAGGTAATATTATGGATTATCACTATGCGACCGTCGTATAACCTATTTTTATGCCCCCAGATAAGAACTAACAGGTACTTTCACTAACTACTGGCACTGGTTTGTGTATTCGTTCTTTAGAGTAGGCACCTCCTTGGTCATCATTTAGCGAGTCTAATGTAATACAAATATTTCAAAGTTTCTTACCTCTTTGAAGGAATAAATCGAATAAGTCACCAACAGGAATCTGTACAGCACATTTGTGGCAGGAATTATCCTCGTGGTTAGGTGAATCGCAATCACTTGCACTGTTTGATTGTGTGTTATTAGATCTCGATAATAAATCCCACTCACCAAACATGGGAATGGGACTAGAACTAGACGTATAACATTCTAGACTTGATACAGAAGATTCTTTACTAACTAAAAAATTTACGCAATCTAATAAATACATGTCGTTAACAGATTCAAAAGCACTCATAATGAATTCAGTAAATCAAATCAATAAAATATTTGTTATAACTTCACTGTTGCACGAGCCACAAGAAATGACGACAAAATCAGCAGGAGCTTATTATTCGAGTTTTTTTTTCATATACCCCCGTAATAATCGTTCTTTCTTTGGCACCGGTACATTCACAGCACATGCAAAGCGACCGTCCGGCAAAGATTGCGGCTAATATAAATAATCACCTTTACGTATTCATTCTTGCGAATTTTCTATATGTAGTTAAATAATATATTCCCTGATATTCTACCTCGTGAATTTAGTAAATCGATTAATGATTTAAAAGATGCTGTGTCACTGTCTATATGTATGTACATATAGACAGCGTCACTGCGTGTCAAAAAGCTGTAAAGTGAATGCGTCAAGCTAGCCTGCGATGCAGTTCACGTCAGTTTCAGTTTGTTTGATGGTGATTGATTGTTATGCAAGCGTAACAAATATGTTTTACTATTGACAGAATAGCATCCTGAATGATGTACCAATTATACGTATTGCCCGCGACTTTCGTTCGCGTGAAATTATTAAAAAAAAATATTATTCCCTTTTTTAATCAGATTTTGTTAAGTAGGCACCAATTTCAAGGGTTAATTTTTTTTTTAAACATACACTAATTCATTCTCAAAATAGAAGTAGCCTAAGTTCCTTATAACATCAGCTATCTGCCAGTAAAAATCCTGTCGACATCGGTCCAACCGTTTCGGAAATTAGCCGGAACAAACACAGATAAAAATTGAAAAAAAAATGTGATTGTCGGATCCGATCATTGGTACGGACTTACGGACAATGAATCGTAAGTACGCCAGTGGTGACATCACGCGACCTACTTACAAGTCTACCCACACCACAGCGTGCTTCTACAGAGCCGTGATGTTTACAGTCAGCGTTGTAAATTTTTTCCCTTCGGGGCTAGATCTAGTCCTTATTTTGATTGCTCAGCCCTAAGTATAATGATTTAACCCCTAGCAAATTTTCTAGCACAAAACCATCGTCTAAACCATAGTCAAAACCATAGACACGTAATGGAAACGATACAAAAACTTAGCAAAAACTAAATGCACGCACTCACCTCTAATTTATCATCGAGGATTCCCTGAATGCCGTATAGTATATGTATATTTTTTATGCATTCAGTAAAAAACTGTTATTTTGATATTACAAACGGACACTTCAATTTGGATTAATTTTAAGGGTGAAATTTTTGGTCAAAATTATCTAAGAGGATTGCATTGTTGATTGTAATGATTATTTCTGTAAATACATATTTTTTGCGGTCGAAATCAGTAACAAACACAACGTAAAACTGATCATCAAATTGCAAATATCTGACGTAAGAATAAGGCTGGGTGTAGTTACAGTTTTAGGTGGAAGATCAGCATTTGTAAGGTTTCAAGTGATTTTTACACCTAAGTTAAACCTACCTATTCAATAAATTAGTAAAAAACAGAGGTACCTATATTTCATACTAAAAAAGTTAACATTAATTAATAATTTAACAGAAAAATGTTTGACAGGTATTTGCTTATTTATTAAATAGGTACACACGGCGGCACATCAAGCTATACATTTTCAGTATAAAATGGCGTTGCTTTTCCATACAATGAGAGATCCGCATAAAGTGGATATGTCTAGTTTGACTAGCTGTCGTGTGTACCTAGGTACTAAACAATTACTACTTTGTTAATTAAATTCGAATTAAATACGGGACACTCCATTGCCCATTTCATAAATACTTTCATAAATACTTTCATAAATACTTTCATAAATTGGCCGGATCTGGACCTACAATTTATTCAGATAGAGGAAGGGTTTAATTTTTGGGGTCGATAAATAAGTAATACAACGATGTACACAGTAGCTAGGTACCATAGTTATTTAATGATTTATTTCATTGTGGTAGCCTACCTACTTATCATAAATAACATAATATAATAGAAGATTCTTAAAGCTTAGTTTCTATATTTATTATTCCCCAGTTTGGTATAGTTAATTATTACTTAAATACATAATTAAACTTATGTATATTATTATTGATCTCAGAAATGTAGTGTTTATTCTTACAAGGGAACGAGACACGCATCTGAGCAAAGGAGAGTGGGTACCCAGCGATCAAATCACTTGCCAAATAGCGTTTTATATCTGTATCTATGCCCGACTGAAACTCAGCGTTACGCTCGAATTATACCTAGATACTTAATGTTGGGCCATGCGGTAGCTTTACATTTGTACAGCCCCGTTGAGTTGAGTTTGCACCTGGCGTCGATGGCCCGATTCCGGCAAGGTGAAAAACGCAAGCATTATGTCGCTATAATAGGCTACTAGGTACACCAGCAACGGTCTTGTCTTTGTAACTTGAATCTATTGCCAGTAAATAAGTAAGTATACAGTGTGAATTATTATAGTGGTTTTTTTTTTATATAGCATGGTCACAAACGAGTTTCTTAATAGTTATGGGATGGGCTACAAAACCACAATCATGGTTTTTTAGCTGCAGCACGGTATCTGAGCGTCGTTTATAACTGGTAACTGCAGTCAGAAAAGTCACAATATACAGGAAGCGAGTACAGTTTTGATAGCTTTGTACTTCAACTATAATTTTGAAGTATCTCCCTCGAATGTAGGATTTGAAGTGCCTTTCAGGTCATGCATTCTTGATTCATCCCTCTGCGGTTTTTTCTGCAAGTAAATAAAGAGCTTCTTAGTTACTAGCGTTATTAAGGGCACTAAAGCGGTACCTTTGTATTCTTTTGTCTGTATATGTGTTTTGCGTGTACATAAATAAATAAAACGTTCAGGATAGGGACCCGTAGCCAGACTACACAGACATTTTACTTGGAAATTACGAGAAATATAAATAATATTTAGCGTTTAGAGTGGCAGTTGCCGTAGATATAATCGAGGCATGAAATAAATTATACACTAATGCGTGGTTGGACATGCGGACAATGCGGTTGGACATAATTAAAGAGGTTTTTGAGATACGAGATATTTTAGGTGACAATTTTGTTCTTCATAGTGTCTATGAAATACAAACTTATTATAAACTACAATAAAATCTGGCCAAGTGTGTTTTGTACCAGCGCAGTAAACGGTTCCTCAGTTGGGATGAATATTACCTAAACACATGTACAGTATTCAATGGATGCGCCACAGCATCCATTTAATATAGCTAGTACTAAACACACTTGGCCAGATTTTTTTGTAGTTTTATTGAAGGAAAACAAAGCTTGCTTCGAATTACGTCCGCACTGATCACGTTGATGAATGTTTACTAAGTAGGATGTTCTATGCAGATTTATCTTTTTCCTACTTTACTTTTCTGGCCAAGTATGTAAATGCATGGCGGTTGGGAGAAGGTGGGAAATGATTTTGTATCAGTGCAGCTCACGGTCGGCTGGTGTACGTGTGTTAGGCATCAAAAGATTGTCATACAAGCTAATGCGAAGTGAGATCCGCTTCACAACCCGACCGCGCGGACGAGCGGAGTCGTGTGAGTATCGTCTTAGTACATAGGTATGTGTACCTACCTACGCACAATCACATACTACTGAATACTTGTAAGTATATTGGATAAGTACCTGAGATTTGTAGACTTGATTTGTAAGTCTTGTTTTTCCAGCATAATGGTTTTCAATATCATTCAATCTCTTGCCTTCGGTCTCAGGTAAAATGAAGTAAAAAACGACAACGCCAACAAAGCTGAAACAAAATTTTAATTTTGATGCGGAAAAGTTTTGTAAGTTGTAACAATGATTTTCATTCATCCCATATCGTATAGCTAATTAGCTACACTAACACTTGTTATGACTTGGTATACAGGGTGTAAGGGACAGCCCTCCACAGACTGACATGGTGCAATCAGCTCCTTATTTTGAATCATATTCCACCTGAATTTTTCTCAGGATTTTTTTTTTTCGTTACTGTTCCTTTTTTTCAATATAAAATTACATTATCTGTACGCATCAGTCGATTTATGTAAATAATACGGCTAAAATCAAAAATGCAACAATGGATGTTAAATTAATCTAACAAACGACACGTGAAATCAGCTGTTCACTTACTGCCTAGGTGCAGAGTTCATCGAACTAGTCGTCGCGCTTACCGTTCGCTACGTGCGTTTTGCCAGGTTAACGATACATTGCGTATGAGGAAGTAAAACAAATCAAATTTATTGGATTCCCATAACATACCTGAAATAATTTCTTTTACCGGTCATCTTAGTATGATATACTAAATTCACCCCATCAGTTTATGGAGGGCTGTCCCTTACACCCTGTATAGTACATTTTGATATAAGCGGGGAAACTTTTTTATTGCCTTCGAGGCGCAGAGAACTGCAGTAATAAATCCCCACTCGTATCAAACGACGTTTTTAATAGACTTTCGAAGAAATAAAATATTAATGGAAAGTATTTAATTTTTGTCAGAAATTATTAGGAAACTATGATTCAGTTTGGTTTTTTCCGCGCTTTGCTTTCGCTAGGTTGAAGAAGAAGCAAAGGTATGATGCCGCTAAACAGCCTAATATAAAAAATAGAAAATGCAAATATTTTGGAATTTAGAACACCAATAAAAGTTAATTTGTTCATAAAAGTATATATTTGTTTTAAATAATTATGTTGATCTATGATATTCCATTTATAAACACAATTTAAATACTCAAAAAATATTTACGCCGTAAAGACGCATTCTTTGCCGAGATTTAAAAAAAAAAAACAATCACCATAGTCATTGAACCCATTTGGACTTAGTATAAGTTTAGTTATCTGTGCAATTTTTTATTTCCGCACGTGTGCGAAAAAATAATAAAAATACACACGTGTGAAATACATTGCATGTTGAACCTAGTGCGATAAGAACCAGTTTTCGAGAAAGCGTATGGAAAACTGACCACCAGACTATTCAACACGTACCTACCTGCGGTAAGGTCCTACTGTATCTAAGGCCCAGGTATATCTATATCTGTGGTGTGTACACTAATTACATAATATGTTATAAAACATGGGACTTTATAGAGAGATAAGCAATGTTGGGTAATGTAAGGGCAATGGAGAGGGCTATGCTCGGAGCTTCCTTGCGTGATCAAATCAGAAATGAGGACATCCGCAAGAGAACCAAGGTTACCAAAGTAGCCCGAAGAATAGCTAAACTTAAGTGGCAGTAGGCAGGGCACATTGCTCGCAGAACGGATGGCCGATGGGGCCGAAAAGTTCTGGAGTGGCGACCGCGAACCGGAAGACGCTGTGTTGGAAGGCCTCCCACTAGGTGGACCGATGATCTGGTGAAGGTTGCAGGGATCCGCTGGATGTGAACGCACGGGACCGGTCAATGTGGCGACACTTGGGGGAGGCCTATGTCCAGCAGTGGACGTCTTTCGGCTGAAATGATGACGATGATGATAAAGCAATGTTGTATAATTTAGACGTGTTATATGCTTAAGTAGCAATAGTTTTGTAAAATGTTACGGACGCACCTTTACTTTTTCAATCGTTTTGACACCAACCATGATACGCGTCTAAATCTTTATTTTTTATCTGAGTAGTGAATTTCCGGGTTCCTCGGTAAATAAAAAATATGTGATAAAGTTACCTAATAGGAGCCATAAGACCATAGGTAATGGGTGCCTTACCAAACAACGCCGTAGAAGCCGTAGGTGCCCCATATTGACAAAGTATCGACCATGCTTATGTACATCTTATTCGACAAAAACCCGAATAGGTACCCAATTGCACTTGCGACGCCTGCGCCCCCCGAACGGGTCTTCGCACTGAATACCTGAAATCGAAAACCAGAAATAAAAATAAGTCAACGAATATTGTCATCACCAGCTTGTTTAAGAAATGCTAGCGTAAAGGTCTAGAGTTACGAGTTCCTGCCTAGGCAGGCGTGCTCTTTGTGAAATTTATTCCGTCTCCTCTGCTCTCACAATGCTGAAGGAGAACATTGCGGAAGAACCAGTATAAAGGGTGTAAAAAGACCCTTAACGAAGCCGAAAGGCACTTGTTTCCCCCGTCATCGCGATAATTTTTTTGTTCTGAACCATACCTGGGAACCGTCTAGTTACGGAGATATTTGTGGTCAAAGTTCCAATTTTTTTCACAAGTTTTTTTTTTAATAGTAGTTTTTAAGGTTCTAAATTATTGACTTTAATTATCTCAATGACCTGTTTACTATTCAAAGCATCCATCAGCACAATGTTTTGAGTGTGTTTCATTGAGTTTTACCGTAAAACGTGATTTATCACCCCAAAAAAAAGTCGTTTCCCAGCAATAATTTTTGCGTAGGGTTGCTTCGTTTGATGTACAGAATACTTGGTTGAAGGCTTCGTGAAGAGTCCGTATACACCCCGTATAAGCCCTAGTACCCATGTGATGTGTCTTTGTTATTCACCGCACTGGGGCTGGCATTCTCGCGAATCGCAGCATATTTTGGTAAAATTACTACCTAAGTATGCTATGCTAATTAAATGATATTTAACCTCGCCGATGAGAATCCATGGCAGCAATCTCAATCCGGTGTGTGCTACCAGAGCTAACAGCATCAACAGGGTCATCGGCATCCAAGAGTACGGGTTCCGCTGAAAAAACATAAACCGTGATAAATTCATATCTAAAGAAGACAAGCTGAGCACAAATTCTGTGAAAGATGCCGATAGCTCTGCTATACTATACTATGTAAGTATGGAACTTGTTTGGAACTCCTGATACGATTCCGAAAATGCTTTCACTAATGGGATGCTCCGTTATACCCGTGTGTGTTATCCCGTGTGGCTATATTTAAAACGTTCTCACTGGGCAACAAGATTCATTCATTCACAAGATTCATTAAATATCGAAGCAAAGTTAATAAAATTAATATGCGGGCACCGCGCAAGCTTCTTCTACCAAATGATAAACGAATCACTAAAATCGGACCAGTAATCACGGAGAAATCGGTGTACTTACATAAAAAAACGATGCTGGTCGAATACACGTCCTTTTTCAGAAGTCGGTTTTTTTATGTTATTTGCCTGGTATGTCCCACTGCTGGGCAAAGGCCTCCCCCATATCTTTCCAGGTACTCTTCTCCTGCGCCACCTCGGACCAGCCCTCCAAATCATGCGCGTCCAAATCATCTCGCCACCGTTTTCTGGGCCGGCCTCGGTGGCGCTGTCCATCTTCAGGCACCCAACGTGTTGAAGTCGGTTAACAAACATTAAACGTCACTAGCAAAAAAAGTTATTCTTGGCCTTTACCTGACTGCGGCAAAGGCAAAAGGAAGGCTTGAGACTGTAGCAGTCTGTGTACGAGTATGTTTGTAACATTTTTATGTGTCACCGTAGCGTTCGCTAATGAACAGGGTGCGGGGTGACGGGTGACATAGTTAGGCTACATTTTTGAAACCTTTGTCACCAGAATATGACTTTTGACAAACCGACCGGTCCGGACAGCGGACTGCTGTAGGTGAACACCGGCCATTGACCGATATTTCAGTACCTGTGTCCGATTCGCTATCCACTCCATTTGGTCTCATCTTACCGACTCTAGCTAGCAAAGAGCCTACTTATACTTACTGATTTTTTCTTCAAAGTCTTACCGTTTCCTCGAATATATCTTCTGACGTAGCATTCATGGCAGTCAAAGTATCATTCGTTACTTCCATATTTTCAGCAAAACCGTTCTGCAAACGTATTAAAAAACAAGTTAAGTTTAGAACTATACAGGAGAAACAAAAGGGAAACTTGAATTTAGATTGAAGACCAAAATTACACCACACAAGTACCTAGTTACCTACTGGTACTTGTGTGGTGTTGGTTTTTAAGTTAGTTGTGTTTTTAAACAAAACTGCATTTATCAGAAATATATTTTTTTATGCTGTATACTAACCGTTTTGATATAAATGTCGTAACTTGCAACAAGGATGCAGCACACTCCAGCTCCGCCGGTGGAGAAGAGAGTCAGGGGTCGCTTGCCAGTGTAATGTACCAGTAAGACACATGTACCGGCACCAACTATCTGGAGCACGCCTAGAAGTAACGTTGCATAGTACTTGTCGATAGGCGCCTTCAACATTTGGAATATAGACACTGCGTAAGTCTGCAAACAAAAATATTTGGATAGGAAATGGTACTTTGTTTGTTAAAATTAATAACAGCCACACAGGTCGATCTTCAAGGCAAAGCAGCAGTGATTGCCGAGGTCAGCCCGTGGATGGGAGAACCCTTGTTATTTAAAGGGTCCCCTCCATATCTCGGAAAGCACGTTAAGCCGTTAGTCCCGGCTGTCATTTGGAGATTCGACAGTCGTTACGACGAGTAGTCAAAAGCCTGAAAGTCTGCCAACCAGTCTTACAAAAGGGTACCGTTAACCTAGAGGCTGGTTGGTCGGACTGGAAGCCGACGTCAACGTCAAACGTCGGAACAGGCTAGCCAGATGATGATGATTCAAATCAGGGACAAAAGTCAAGGGTGAACATAATGCCAATAGGCATTTTTACTAGTCAACCTTTAGGTGATGCAGTGACAAATAGTGGAAGGTCGCTTATTAGGTCGAATATTAAGGATTTAGCAATATAAATAGGTACACATTTATTTACCTGTAAGGTTGTCATGCCACTAAAGTTTCCCACGAAGAAACTGAAAGCAACCAAGAAGAATGGCAACATGAAACTTTTTCTCATGTAATACGACATTTGTTCGGACAATGTCTCATCAACTTCAACTAGATCTGAAACAAAAACGTAACTTTAAACTGATTATATCAGTAAGATAAATTTTATAGTACTTAGAAATAGTAGGTCAATATTATTTACCTTTCTTCTGCCTTTTAAATAGGGATTGTATGTCTCGGAGTTCATTTTCGACAGCACCAGGGGTTGTCCAACCACGCAACCATTGCAAGCTCTGAAATTAAATAAACATGGATGTTCTTGACGCTAGGTAGAACACGAACAAGAAAATTTTCGAAAATTTACTTCGAGAGGTGAGAAGGAGCTGATGGTTAAATGATAACAGCCGCACGGGAAGATCTGCAGTGTTTGAAACTACCTGAACTACCCATCCATGCAAACAAAAAAGTTGTTGATTTTTTGTTTAACAAAACAACAACTGACTGAGCTAAAGAAATAAAATCATCAAAGAGACTAATCTTTTTTCTGAACTTCTCATGAATCTATCTACTCTATTGCATAAACATAAAAACATAACATCACGCCTGTAATCTCCAAAAGGTTAGGCAGCGGTGTAGCTATAGTACACCCATATTTCTCCACTTATTCACAGACTTCGTGGCGGCTACTGAGAAATCCCTAATGGAAAACCTCAATAACACTATGACCGACCGGGGAATCGAACCCAAGACTTCTTGCTTAGTAGTCGTGCTTACGACCACTAAACCATGGCCACGAGGCAGCCTGTACTCTATTGGTTTGGTACATTCATTTAGCAATACATAGTCATTATCAGTTTAGTTTTACGAAAGAGTCAGTTTGTTCGTACCTACCTTCCTAGCATCATCGTGGCGTTTCTTCGACACCAGCCAATGTGGAGACTCGGGCACGAAGCACAGGGCAATTACCCCTAGTATCTTCAAACAAAAGTAAAGGTATGATAGATGTTTGGTTGTAGTAATAAGTCCCCGAAACTGTTCACCAATTCACCAATGCATTGGAGGCACTCTTTAAGTTACTGGACTGGCGTTCAACTTAAGACTCGGAGACCGTGTCGCTGACGACATGGCAGCTAACGGTTTAACACAGAACATATATCATAGAGGTGTACAGTCACGAGCACCAATAAAAGTGTATTGGCTAAATTTAAAAACGATTTTCGCGAGAAATAATGATTGTAACTTGAAGATAAGATCTTTTTCAAAAAAATATGAGTTCCAAAATACTATGTTCGTAACAACATGAAATTTTAATCAGAATAGTAGGAGGAAAAACACTTATAAAGTTTTTAAATGTTTACATATTGGTGCTTGTGACTGTACAGGGTAGAAGGGAACGACCCACAATTATTCAGTACGTACACCATCCTGAACACATGCAACATGGAACAGGTGTTTAGTTTTTATTTACAATAATCACGTGTCGTTTAGCTTAAGACAATCATACTAATTGTCAATGTAGTTATCTATTGAAACTACTAAATAGGTCAATTTGAAAGTGTTGAAGGTAGGTATTTCGTACGTATGCCATTACTTTGTTGGATACAATACACTAACGCACGTGGATAAAGCAATCTTAATTAGTTTATAATGAACAGTCAATTCTTTGAACAAACCGTAAATGCGATGTTGACTAACGCTACAGTCCTCCAATACATGAATATTCCGAAGAGGAACTGCGTAAACACTCCCAGTATGATGCAGAGAGAGCTGGTGGCAGTGAGAGCTCCTCGGAGATGCGGCTGCGTGATCTCTGCCACGTATGTCAATACCTGGAACGAGCAGGCAGAAAGTCAGTACACATACATACGTAAACTCACATATTGTTTTCATGTGAGTAGGCAGACACCCAGGCGCGGTCCCAGCCTAAGTCTTTGGGGGGGGTCACAAATTCACAAGGGGCCATAGCCAGGAATTTGGTTGGGGAACGGGGGGGGGTGTTAAACTATTCTCAACAACATTTGAAAAACGATCTGATATCAACCATCTCTGGATTTATAATAAACAAAACAATCAATTATTTTCTGGGAGGGTGCATCTTTAGCTTTCAGAAATTGTGTCAGTTTACAAAGATATACTTTAAAAGAACGGAGAATGTCAGAGCGAGCAAAGCGAGCTCGAAAATTTTAGCACCCTTCCTCGGATAAATTAAGTTCTTTTTGTTCATTTATACAGGAATGAGTATAGCAAGAATTCTGTCAACTTGTGCAGAATTCAAAAGTACAGGATGTATTAGCGAGTGAAGCGAGCTGGAAAAGTTTGGCACCACTTCTTTTTAAATTTATACAGAAATGCAGATACTCTGTTAACTTTTTAAGAATTAAAACAGTATAGGATGTATTGGCGAGCGAAGCAAGCGAGAAAATTTTTGCATTCCGCCTCGGATAGGTTGATTTCTTAATAGTTGTCGAAGATTTCGGGGGGTTGTATCATAACGCCCCTCCTGCCTACGGCCCTGCCCCTGAGATAGTAAGATTTTTCAAGTTTTAAGATGAAGAATACGCAAGAGCGAGCGAAGCGAGCCGGACCTCTTTTTGTTTTATTTAAATCAATGAGTTCAGAAACATGATCACGGTCAACCTAGGCCATGACCCCTCCTCCTGGATCCGCTCTTGATACTAATAGAATGCAAGAGCGAGAGAAGAAAGCTCAAAATTGAAGCAGCCCATCTCCGCTCCGTGTATTAGGTTCTATTTGTTCATTCATATAGAGATGAGACTAAAACTAAATCAGATGCATTAGCGAGTGAAGCGCGCTCGAAAATTTTAGAATTCTGCCTCGAAAAAGGTTAATTTCTCTTGTTGAATGATTAAGCAGAAAATTAGGTAATAATTTATATCCCTAAAAAGCTATTTTAAGAAGGTTTATCAATTTGGCGTGTATGATTTTGGGGGAGTCATGACCCCTCCTCCCCCCCTGGGACTGCGCCTGCAGACACCACAGAACGCCGCCTGCTACGATCCTTACAAACTTCTTTCGCCGCTGTTTAAGCGGATCAATCATTTTGAAGTTATACCGAAATACAGTACATAGGTACTATACATATGGTTAGAAAACAGGTGACTGTTGAGATGACGTGAAAGAAGTACCTATGGAAGAAGACATGTTGCGGCGACACCAATTAAATTGGCATAAGGACAGGAGATGGTGACGATATCTACACATACACCTACCTACATACTTAACAATATTTATTATCATGTAAAATGATAAAGTGTATTACAATGTTCCCAATAAGTAATAATAAATTTATTCCAAGCTCATTAATTAAGTTAGCGGCACATTTAAGATGTTTACTCTTTTATTGGAAATAAAAGAATTGTAAAAGAATAGGGCTGAGTTAAAATATGATTGTTTACATTAAGTAATTAACAATAACAAACTTACAACGTACCTATTGGTAAATAGAAATTGCATCGGGTTGTTGTGGTTTGCAAACAGTATATTATGTGGGTTAAGTTAACTCACGGGTGCTTCTAGTAAACCTCCAGCTAATCCGGTTAAGAACAGGGCTCCGTACAAGTGTCCCGTAGTTGTCGAAAAGTGGAAAATCAGCCAGGCTATGAAGAAAGGCACGTTAACCAACTGCATTGCCCTCCGACGGCCAATTGGAGATGTCACTATCCCTGATAGGGCACATCCTACAGGCACTATAATTAGGTTAATTGAACCTGTAGAAGACAAAACAAAAAAAAACATAAATATTCTATTTGATTTTGGCACATAATTTGTTGTATATTGTAAGATATATTTTAAATTCTTTGATATGCTTGTGCCACGTTTTTTTCGCCTTTTGAATGTCTTTTCAAATAAATGAACTACATAAAATATGCACCTATGTATATCATGACGTAACATTGTCTCGTACAAAGGCTTTGCAAGGTTATGAACTGAGAGATCAAATAATAACCGGATGGCGTATGATACTGCTGGTATGTTTAAAATAAAACCTAAGCAAGTATAATCAAAACACAGTCCCATATTGCAAATAAACTTGATAAATAAATTTAGGTCTGGATAGGGTTACTTTAAAAACTAGATTATTCAGAAAACATAAAGCGTAAACAGAAAAGTAATGAAAAACAAAAGCCTTGGCATGACAAACATATTATTAAAAAAATGTCGTGAATAGGACAATGATGTCAACGTTCTTGCACAGGTAATTAGTGAAGAGTATTCATATGTTAATGCGTATTACAAATACCCTACTTACTGATCCATGAAATCTCTGATTTGTTTAAATGTAGTATTTCGCCATCTTTTGGGTTTTGAACAGCTGGCATTAGAATAGTAGAGAACCCAAGTGTCATTCCATATCCTGAAACATTTGGTGAGATTTAGTGAGGAATTTCGTGGGAAATTGAAACTTCCAACTTTTTGTGTTAAATACACGTTTTTATTGTAAAATTTTTACTTTAAAAACCTCCACGATCCCCGTACTAAATCCAGCCATCAACACAATGTTTTACATTGAGTCCTACCGTAAATAGTGATTTTTCATCCCAAAAAAAAAGTCGTTTTCCAGCAATAATTTTTTTTAGTTAGTTTGATGTACAGAATGCTTGGTTGACGGCTACATGAAGGGTCCGTTTACACCCTGTAGTCCTGCCTTCAAAAAGGCAAGAATAATTTCGACTGTACTTATACATATGGTAATTCATCCAGATGGTCCAGTGTGGGAAATCTGTCACTATAAAAAACTAACATCAAAAATCCCAAGAATCAAGACAACATCCTAAGATGACCCCGAAAAAGTCAAGATCGCAATAAACGTATAGAAACAGGTGTACTCACCTAAGAGAATCAGGTTTTTTGCGCTGACAGCCAGAAACTGAGGTAAAGCAGTCCGGAAATCTTTCTTGTATGTGTACTCGTCACCGATCTTATGTTCACCATCGGCAAATACCATGGTTTTTTCACCCGACATCTGAAGCAAACGTAAATTTAGATTAATTTAGAAGTTTAGATCGCATTTATTTGTGAATACAAACTCCAGACAAAAGAAAAGATAAGATGAGAATTCATGTCAATAAAGAGATAATTGAGACTTGTTCTTTGTTGCTTATCACAACAGGGTTTGAATCTTCATTCATTTGCGTTTACATGATTAACATGCATTTTGGCTCATTTAAACATTTTCCTTCCTTGGTGGCGGATCTCTAGCGCTAAGCGCAATCGGTTCTAGCTACATTGTACGATAAAGTAAGAATTTGCGATTTGAACTTGGCAATAATTAAACAAACCTAGTAGTACAACTTTATTTTCGCATTTCGCGAGAGTGGAAAAAGTGAATAATCTAAGAGGGTTTCTTTTTATGATGACCACATCGCGGTTCTCGTTTAAACTGTGATTGGTCAATTTCTCTTACGTCTCCGTTTTAATGGAGAATCGCCCTATCACGGTTAATTTAACCTATTCAAAAATTGCATGGTCATCTAGATTTTTTGATACCTAGCTCAAAATGTCACAGCGATATTTAATAGTGGTTGCAATATGTTTATTCTCGGTCGTTTATGGAGCGATGCACGGTTTGCTTCTACTCTACCGGCCGATCGACGTCAGTAACGACTGCGCGTTCTCAGGACATCTGCGCTACGACCTATCGTTCGGCATGGGGATGTCAGACACCATCACCTTGGTATGTCAAATCTTTAACTTTCAAGGTAGGTATTCTAATTATTACTACAAAATCATGGAATCATGTAGGTACGTGAGCACATAACTCTTGAGAAAGGTAACTATTTCCTTGTTTGTTTACGTTTTTATGGGCATTTCAGTCTACGCTATAATACGAGGGTGAATCAAAAAGTTTTTGGATACAAAATATTTAAAAAAATGCAAAAAATGAAACAAAACTATTTTACTTTTTACATAATCTCCTTCTAATGCAATGTATTGATTAACGAGTTTCTAACTTTCTTATTCCTTGCGAAAAAAACTCTTTTTCTTGACTCTCAAAAATCTCTTTTACGGCAGCCATAACCGCGTCGTTGTCGTGACATTTAGTTCCACGAATATGCTCTTTTAATTGTGAAAATCACTAGGGGCTAAGTCCGAAGAATATGGTGGGTGGTCAAGGACATTGAAGCCAGCACAGCGGATTGCGTTGACCGCAACTTCCGATCGATGAGCAGGAGCGTTATCGGAAAGAAGCTAACCTAACGATAGTTTTCCACGACGTTTTTCTTTAATTGCTTCATACACTTTCGGAATTAAATTTGAATAATAGGGTCGAGTAATCGTCTGGCTTTTTGGCAGTTCTCTGATATACATACCGCAATATAAACTAATTTATAATCAGCTGTCCCATACAGCCGATTTAAAAAAAACATACTCTTTAATTTTATTAATAATGAATTTATAAAAGTATGTACATTCAAGTAATACGATTGTTATGCAAAAGGTCAGGTTAGTTGTCATGCCAGTGTTTGGTTCAAATCGACTAATTTATTGGTTCTTATTAGCGAAATGTCATCTACATTTTACCAGATGCATAATATTATAAGAACTGTTTTTATCTCAGAGATAAAAATCATAATAATAAAATAAAAAATTGTCGGTGGAGCCGTAGTGGGTAGCAGTGTTTTTTGATAATTAAATCAGCCTTCTAAGTACAATGATACGAGGTGCCGGCGGCCTGAAAAGGCTACTTTAGCAGAATCTTGACAGGATAATATTTAAGAATCTTCCGTAAAATGGTCGCAGACGCAGTTAATATTATGCATACCGGTTACCGGTTCCGGTTTTGGTTCCTTTGTGACACAATTTACGAATTGTAACGTGGTTCTCTTTATTTTTTGAATAGATAAGTGGTAAGTTCGTATTCAGGAAGAACTAACGTCCTATTTCCTAAAATGAATATTAAAAACATACAGAAACACCGAATAAAAGGACACCGTACAAACATCTAAACTATAACAAGACAATAAAACAAAACGACTTCTACATAATACGACATAAAATATAAATATACCAAATAATAATAAATACACCGTGACTTTTCAGTCGTCTTACAACGGCAGCCCACTTCATGTATCCAATGAATACTAAACATTCATAAAAAAAGGTATTTATGAGATTTTAATAATTTAAAATAAAAATATTATTCAGTATTATTACGCATGACGTAGTTAAAACACCCTGTTGTGAACGATGATCTACTGGACTCGAGTGCTGGGTAGGTATAATGTTCTCCCGTTTGACACGTAAACATCATTAACAGGATGTTTCATAATTTTATTCTAATTTTTTATTATTATTTTTCCTTGTACCTGTCCTTGTTATGGAAGAAAAAAAAAATTGCGCCTAGAGCTATTTTATGTCGAGTACATTTAGTGGACGACCTTTATAAGACGACTAAAAAGTCACGGTGTATAAATGTATGTATGGAGCTCGTGGCTAAATAATAACAGCCGCTCGGGTCGATCTTTAGGTTAAGCCGTGCTTGCCTAGGTTGGTCTGTGGATGGGTGACCGCCCATTACATACTGAGTTTCCTCCGTGCCTCGGAAAGCACGTGAAACCGTTGGTCCCGGCTGTCATTTGTAGATCTTTGACAGTCGTTAGGTAGTCAGTGGCCCAAAAAGTCTGACAACCAGCCTTACCAAGGGGTATCGTATTACCCAGTACTAACTGGGTAACTGGGTTGTGGAGGTCAGATAGGCATTTAAAATAGTGGTATTCAGCTGCATCCGGTTAGACTGGAAGCCGACGCCAATATAGTTGGAAAAAGGCTAGGCAGTATAAATGTATGTATTGGTATAAATAGTTCATAAAATTCTAACATAAAATATCCAAATAAAGCATAATAAGCTCAACGTGCTGTGCTGGCATTGCCGCTGCGGCTGCAGAAACCTCAAGCGGCGAAAATATTGAAACCTTTGTGGAAACTATATTTTCGAGCCGTTTGGGGTTGAAACTCTGGGGCCCTGGGGTCCGAGTGCTCATAGCCTGTTTAAGGAAATTTTGAAACGCCTAGTTGACGCTTCCCGTGACCTAAGGGCTGGCTTTTACTTTGGCCAGAAGCTAAGTGTTGCCATACAACGTGGCAATGCCGCCAGTCTCTTGGGCACATTACCAGCTGACAGCGTTGAGGAGGACTTTTTCGATGCCCTTTTATAGTTTGTTGTTAGTTTATTTAATAGTTTTTAATTAATAATGTATATAGCTGGTTTACCCTAATAAAGCATACAATTACTTTATGAAAATGGTAGGAATGCGAAGAGTATTTTTTGAGGAACTCGTTGATACCGTAAAAGTTCCCTTTAATTTACTATTTCTGTAAGGTAAAACAAAATTTGCGATCAACTGTATGTTGCGCTCTAGAGATGAAAATAACTCTGATTTAAACCACTTTGCTACGACCCCGACTGGTTCAAACCTCTTTGCTTTTTACTGTTTTTTTTTTCGTTTTCTTCTTTATTCAAAGTTGAATTGTGTATATGTATTTAGTTATTCGCAATTGTTGGATCTATTGTTACAATAGATACAACGATCTCCAAGAAATCCGTTATTATGTCATTTTAACCATATTCCAACAGCTGTTTACAAATTCGCAAAACTATCAAAAACACAATTAGCATGATAATTTACAATAAACCATTTTGTTTACAGGTATTTCGTACAGTAAATGAGATAGACTACGCATGCAACATTGAAATAGTAACTCAGCACGATCTGAACGTGTTCCTAGTGGTGGTCATAAAGTTTCCCACAAGCATTTCCAGGAACTGCCGTGCGAACGGAGACGCCTTCAGTGTGTTAAAGAAAAACAAATGCATCCGTCTATGTGATTTGCTTGGATCTCGAGACATGCTTTCACCGTACTTCGTCATGACAGTCAGAGGAAGAATTCGGTTTAGATTTTTGAGCAATAGCAGTATCAACAATGACATAGACGTAAGCCAACTCATTTTGTGACAACTAAAGCCTAATGCCTAATGTCTAATGTCTTAACAACACTAAAGGTCACAGCACACATATCAACTCGGAAAGGGATTTATTTAACACTTCAAGCACAGAAGCACAGTGGCGGACTTAATGCCATAGGCATTTTCTACCAGTCAACCATATACAACCAACCGTAACCGTCAACCGTATATATATAATTGGCGAAATGTTGATGTACCTATACTGTTAGGTAAACATCTCCCTTACCCTTCGCGGATTACACGCGTGATGTTATTTTAATTGTCCTTTAGTGTTGGTGCAGCTCGTGTTTAAATAACAAAAGCCGCACGGGTCGATCTTCAAGGTTAAACCGCGCTTGACAATGTCGTTCCGTGGATGCGTGACCATTCATTACATACCCAGTTTCCTCTGTGCCTCGCAAGGCTCGCTAAACCGCTGTCATTTGTAGATCTTTGACAGTTACAGGTAGTCAGTGGCCCGGGAGTCTGACAACCAGTCGTACCAAAGGTTTATTTCTTCGAAAGTGTATTGATAAACGTCGGTCGACGGTTGTCGGTTTGATACGCGTGGGGATTTGTTACTGCAGTTTTCGGTTCCATAACAAACCTACTAACAGCTGACT
The DNA here is from genome assembly GCA_963576755.1 of Noctua janthina. Taxonomy (NCBI): domain Eukaryota; kingdom Metazoa; phylum Arthropoda; class Insecta; order Lepidoptera; family Noctuidae; genus Noctua; species Noctua janthina. The sequence continues at coordinate 10,389,804 of OY755050.1, read as the reverse complement.
GCGAGTGTGTTCATTTTTACGGTTACTTTAATAATTATGTAGTTGTATAATTTACCATCAGGCCTGTACTCCCTGAAGGGTTAGACAGAGGTGTACCCGTAGGGGTCTACTACAGTTTGACAGTTACGTTGCAATCCCTTGGAAAAATTGACGAGCCTATTCAACCAGTAAAAAATCGAATCTCCTAGTTTTTACTGAGAAATAACTGATTGTAGGTTACACTCTAATAACGCTTTGCTCAACCGTGGAATCGAACTTAGGAACTGAGCAAGAGCTCAGCAGCAGTGCTACTGCGCTATGTCATGTATGAATTGTCAAAATAGAATACACCCACTTCGAATCTTAGTCAGGAATTTCTAAGTAGTAGCCACGGACGCTGGAATTGTGCCCGGTTGATTGCATAGGCTTGTGCCCGTTACATCCGACTTAAATATTTATTTTATTTTTCCAAATTAATTTTATTACCTTAAAAAACTGGGTATGTAATGAATGGTCACGCATCCACGGAACGACCTTGTCAAGCGCGATTTAACCTTGAAGATCGACCCGTGCGGCTTTTGTTATTTAAACACGAGCTGCACCAACACTAAAGGACAATTAAAATAACATCACGCGTGTAATCCGCGAAGGGTAAGGGAGATGTTTACCTAACAGTATAGGTACATCAACATTTCGCCAATTATATATATACGGTTGACGGTTACGGTTGGTTGTATATGGTTGACTGGTAGAAAATGCCTATAGCATTAAGTCCGCCTCTGTACCAGAAGTACAGAGGCGGACTTAATGCCATGAAGTGTTAAATAAATAAATAAATATATTAAACGGATGTACACAAACACACGAAATAAATATCACGACGACAAAAGTATCACGTAGGTGTACTCCTTCACTTACAGGAGACCACAGCATGCATAATAAAATGTATAACTAAGCTAACAAAGATATACATATAATAGTAGTGTTTAAAAATTTAAGTCAAAACATATTAAGGTATTAAAATTAAATTGGAAAAATAAAATAAATATTTAAGTCGGATGTAACGGGGACAAGCCTATGCCATCAACCGGGCACAATTCCAGCCTCCGTGGCTACTACTTAGAAATTCCTGACTAAGATTCGAAGTGGGTGTATTCTATTTTGACAATTCATACATGACATAGCGCAGTAGCACTGCTGCTGAGCTCTTGCTCAGTTCCTAAGTTCGATTCCACGGTTGAGCAAAGCGTTATTAGAGTGTAACCTACAATCAGTTATTTCTCAGTAAAAACTAGGAGATTCGATTTTTTACTGGTTGAATAGGCTCGTCAATTTTTCCAAGGGATTGAAACGTAACTGTCAAACTGTAGTAGACCCCTACGGGTACACCTCTGTCTAACCCTTCAGGGAGTACAGGCCTGATGGTAAATTATACAACTACATAATTATTAAAGTAACCGTAAAAATTAACACACTCGCAGTCAGCTGTTAGTTGGTTTGGTTTGAGAGTCAGAATCCTTGTTTTCAGGGTCGGACTGGCCATATAGTCAGGGTGGCGTTTGCCAGCCGGGCCCCAGCCTGCACGGCCCCCGCCACGGGCCTGGCTTGCGGGGTTTTCCGGAAGCCAGGCGGTAGGTAGCATAGCCCGCGGCTCAGAATTTTTAAAAGTTTTTAAAACGTATTATGCCTGATAGCACAGAATTAGTAAGTAGGTACGTAATTAATTGTAGCGTATAGTAGAATCACACTCAAACTAAAATATTTTTAAGGCTAAAAATGAGCCTCTGAGTACTCGTCCTACCGCTACAATGTTACAAATTTTCTTAAAACCAACGCGCAGTTCTTTCTTTGAACTCTGCGAAAAACTTTTATCATATAGGCTCGCTTTTTCCGCCTGTGGATTGGCACTCCTATGAGATTTTCACGTGATCTACCGATATAGACAGAGGCTTAAATGCATTGATCTTATTTACGTGTGTGTATGAGCGAACTACAAATAATGTCGTGCGTTTTAGTAGCCCTGATTGCTCTGAGTTAAGGTTTCTATTTCCTTGAATTAAGGATTGTATTAATTTGTCATGATACTGTGTTTCTAATTTAAGTTATTTAAAAGATTTTTCCGTCAAAATTTAACACCTATTTTTTATGACGGAAATCGATTCAGAAGCCGATTCTGAACCAACTACTTTCAGGTTGCGTTTATTCTGTTACGCGTTGTATATCTTTTATAATTATTAATTTGTATATTTCATTATTTTCCGATTTTATCCCATCTACCATTATCCAGTCTCGGGCCCCGGGCTTGGGGAAGCCACCCGGGCCCGGGCCCTTTCGGCCCAGTCCGACCCTGTCTGTTTTTACTGTGAATATTATGAGGACATGGTAAAGAGTGTTAAATAGGAGCGACACTGGTAATTTATATCTGATCTGAGAGAAAAACTGTACATTTTGATATAAGTGGGGAAATTATGTTATTGCATTCGAAGCTGAATTCACAACAACCGAGCCGCAGGCGAGGTTGTTATGGAACCGAAAACTGCAGTAACAAATCCCCACGCGTATCAAACCGACAACCGTCGACCGACGTTTATCAATACACTTTCGAAGAAATAAAATATTAGAACGGAAAGTATGTAATTCTTGTCAGAAGTTATTAGGAACTATGATTTAGTTTGCTTTCCGCGCTTTGCTTTTGCTAGGTTGAAGAAGAAGCAATGATGCCGCTAAACAGCCTAATATAAAAAACAATATTTTGGAATTTAGAACACAAATAAATGCTAATTAGGTTATAAAACTAAATATTTGTTTTAAATAATCATGTTTATTTATAATATTCTATTTATAAACATAATTTAAATACCCAAAAAATATTTACGCCGTAAAGACCCATATCTCTTTGCCGAGATTAAAAAAAAACAATCACCGCCGAGTATAGTCATTGAACCCATTTGGACTTGGTATTACTTTAGTTATCTGTGGAATTTTTTTTATATTTTTCCGCACGTGTGCGGAAAAATATAAAAAAATTCACGCGTGTGAAATACATTGCACCGTAGTGCGATAAGAACCAGTTTTCATGAAAGTGTAATGAAAAAAAAAAATTGTTGCAGCAACATGACATGCAAACAAAATGACAAAAAAAAAACAACAATAACCGTACAACGCATGACAAATAATATTTGCATATTACTGGTAAAACGAACAGTAAACAGTTTAAAATAGATTTCACGCATGAACTAGTAAGCCATATCCATATTTATACATACGGTGGACAACTTGGAGCTATTACAAGTAGTACCACGGCTTAAATCATCGTACTTTTTGCTTTTGCTGCCTACAACTGTTTTTTTCAAGTTATTTCTTATTCCTTTTTTAAAGTCGTCGCAAAAATGCCTATCACCGAAGTGAAAAACCGGTTTGTTATGTAAATACTTAAATATATATTATGACGTGTTTATAAACTAATACGATGATGTTATTTTTAAATTCATTTAATGAGCTAGAGTGCCTGCCTAGCACCCGGCACTGAATAGGATAACATTCAATGAAATGATCCCCGGTTTTGTCGCAAGTCTAACCGAGCAACATATTTTACATTTTCCCCAAGCAACATAATTATAATTAGGTATCATCTTTCATCATCAAACGTGGTTGCAGGCGGACTTGTATCAAGTGACTGTAACCTCTGCCCGGCTGGAGCCTTCAACCAAATGCAACTTGCGGAACGAGACACTTTGTGTGATAGATAAACAGGATTTCTGTTTCACTAGTGGCGTCGTCTGCGATGGCATCAAAAACTGCGGCGTCTCTGATTGGTTAGTAAAATTTAGCTAAACTTTACTTCTTTGTTCATTTAGCGACTTTTATTATCGCAAAGCGTATGACAGTCCCATCGACATCGTACCCTAAATACATATTGCTCATATCTGGGCCATGAACAGACTGTTCGCCATTTTTATGACAAGATTTTGTGAAAAATTTTACTTTATTATTGTACATGGAACAGAGAGTCTGTCTTGAATTGTTACTAATTACATGCTTTTTTATTAATTGGCTCAGTATTCTTTTATTTACTTGTTGTTTTAAATTAATTAGTGTCGCAAAATTGGTTTTATTTGGTATTTGTGCAAAATATTTTAGACTTTAATATGTGTTTGTTTATTTTCGAGCGTATGGCACTCGTGGGCTGCAGCTGAAAATTTGCGTCAGGTGGTACAGCTTGTATTGCCATCTGGCATTATGCTGAGCTGAGGCCCATATGGCAATATTAGTTTTGCTTGTTTATTTATTTTGAATAATTTTTAAGGTGTTTTGAATGCCAAATAAACACAAGTTTCTTTCTTTTTTCATTTATTATTTCCTACAAAGAAATTATATCCCAGTTTGATAATCTTGTATGTGTAGCAGTAGCGAAGGGTCAATTTTTGTAAGAGATAAGCCGGAGTACATATGTTTAATGTGATTATATAATTTGTCTATAGAATACTGACTGTGCCATTTTCAAAGGGAAGCCGGTAGGAATCGAGTTGTATGGAACCTTCGCCACTGATGAGTAGTATTGTATTGTATCCGCAACTCCACGTCCAAAGCGCGTATTTTGATAATCTTTCTAAGATCTTTTCGAAGCCTAGAATAATGACCCAAAACTTTCATATATTGTGTTGGATATAATGGGCTTGTCCGCAACTCCGCAAGATCCGTTACTATTCAGTAGCCATGTTTGCATTTAGGTCAAGTACTGTGATGCATGAAAATTGGGCTATCATTCAATCATGAGGTGGGCCAAAGCTATCATGTACTTACTAAAACGCACTTGGTGACGATTAGTAGAAAACTAGTAGTCATTCGTTATCCACGTGACAAAAGCAATAATAATAATAATTAACAGCAACACTTACGTCAACAATTACGTCTTCATATAAGATCTACAAAATATTTTTAAATTGAAATACTTACAATATACCGGAAGATTTAAATCATACCACATTTCATAATATCAATTTTTATTACAATAATCAATGAAGAAACAATATGAAAATGCAAAAAGTAAATAGAATAAGAAAAAACCACACCACCACCATTGATTTGACACAATTTCTGTCAATGTCTATCAAAATTTTAGTAAAGATTAAAGAAATGAAGAAATGTTGACGAGATCAGCGGCACGAAGCGCACGCCTATAGCCTCCGGACCCGTCGCTCAGCTCCGCCTCGCCGCCGCCGGAATCCAGCCCCGTCGTGAGTGCTGTGACACCGGCCGTGGCAGTTGCTTCGAGCTCGAGCGACGAGTATTTCTCTCCGCCGACGACGCCACCACCTGTTCGTCGACGAGGAGGACGCCGGTCGCCGGACGGTTTAGGACCTCGAGGCCCACCGGCCTCTGATAGGGTCCCAGCTCCCGGCGGGAGTGTGCCGCGCATGCGATGGACGCAATCCATTAATGCAAATGTCATGCGCGCATACTATGGGGCTACAGAGGGGGGTAACAACCTGACCGCGTACCGTGTTCGGATGCTCTCTCTGTTTCAGGTGCTTGAGCCAGCTGTCAACGTGTCGGCACAACGACTGTCGGATCAGGTGCGAGTCATCCAGCGTAATGGTATGTTGAATGACACCGTACTTGATCGCTTGCGGACTGAAATGCAGAGTAGCCATGTCATTGCCACGCCGCCGCAGACTGTGGTTCCACCACAGTCTACCATAATACCAAATCCCGATAAACGTGAGTAATGACATGGTTACTAATGTAAGAAACCAGTGCAATGAGGAAATGAGGTGTGCTTTGGAGGGTGCGATTCGAGAATATCGGTTCATGCAACCCGATCTTAGACCACGCATACCTCGTTTGCCCATGCTTAACAAAAATAGGGTGCTGGTGGCTGTTCTGGATTCGCAGTTGTCAAACTATTTTGATAACTGCGAAGACCTCACCGATGCTCACTCAATCCTGTATTGTGCGGCTGTAGCGGCATGTCGTGTAGCTCATGTCAAATTTTCTGATGACAGAGCTACACGACCTAAACCAGCCGTACCGTCATGGCAGTACAGGATTGAACGACGTATTGATGAGGCCAGAGCACTCATCGGCAAACTGATCTGCTTCAGGGAGGGCAATACTCGCCCTAGAGTGATGCGTTTTGTGAGGCGGGCGTTCTCAGTGCTCGAGACTACATGTCCCGTGTCACAGAGCGCATCGACTTCCTGAAGCAGAAAGTTTATGCATGGGCAAACCGTATTCGTAGGTATAAGCGGCGGGTGGACCGATACACTCAGAATCGCACATTCCAAAGAGATGAAAGGTGGGTTTATAGAGCTTGGGAGCGACCGGACCAAGGTGTGGCTGACACGCGCCTGCCGGATGATGATGTGTTCATTCTGGCGCAGCATCTGGTCGGTGCCTGTTAGCCATACCGAGGGTGAATGGACTCGGGGGGTCGAGCAAGCTTGCGATCTAGTACCAGAAATGGGGGCAATCACTATCAGCCCCCAAGACGTAGTTCGTGCAGTCCGTCCGTTGCCTAACTGGAAATCTCCAGGGCCGGATGGGCTGCACAACTTCTGGATTAAATGGTTTACAAGGTCGCACGCTCGCCTGGCGATCCTGTTCCAGTCAGCCTTAGAGTCAGGGTTGCTGCCAGAGTTCCTGACAACAGGGATAACCCACCTGCTCCATAAATCGGGTAGTACTGCGGAGCCCAAAAATTATAGACTGATTACCTGTCTTCCGACAGTCTATAATGTTCTTACATCCATTTTGAGAGCTAAAATTAACAAACACATTGATGACAATTCTGTAATGTCCGCTTCTCAAAATGGATGTAGGAACGGGTCCCACGGTACTAAGGAGCTACTCTTCATTGATATGGCCATTAGTCAACAGGTTCGCCGTTCCCGAAGGGATCTGTCGACATGTTGGATAGACTATAAGAAGGCCTATGACTCGGTGCCACATACATGGCTCATGAGGGTGCTAGAGTTGTATAAAGTTGATTCAACTCTGCGCATCTTCCTGATGTCATGTATGGGGCAATGGAGGACAGTCCTTCGCTATCTAGGATGTCGGCAAATCCAGAGGAATAGCGAACCGATAAGGATAGAGCGAGGTATATTTCAGGGCGATAGTTTAAGTCCACTTTGGTTCTGCTTAGCCTTGAATCCTCTTAGCACGTTGCTGGAGGATTCAGGTCTAGGCTACCGGTTGAGGAGAGGTGGTCAAGTTATATCTCACCTCCTTTACATGGATGACCTGAAACTCTTTGCCCCCAACGATTTGCAACTGATGGAGCTACTGAAAATAACGGAAACTTTCAGTAGCGCCATCAGGATGGAATTTGGTGTGGACAAATGTGCGGTCATGCATGTAAAGCGAGGAGAGATTGTGGAATCTGTGGGAACCCAGCTCTCGGATTCCATAAATCTTAGATCCCTCTCAGCAACCGAAACCTATAAGTATTTGGGTATGTCGGAAGCGCTGGGCATCAATGTTGCTGACATGAAGCAATCGTTGAAGGAGCGCTTCTTTGGCCGTCTGAAAAAAGTATTTAATAGTCTTTTATCAGGCGGCAATAAGGTGCGTGCCTTCAACGGTTGGGTCATGCCGGTTCTGATGTACTCTTTCGGCATACTCAAATGGACTCAGACAGAACTAGACGCCCTGGATAGGAGGGTCCGTACATTGTTGACGGCATATCGAATGCATCACCCGCGTTCTTCTGTTATGAGACTGTATATCCCGCGGAGGTGTGGGGGTCGAGGCTTTTTAAACGCTAAGACTCTTCACAATCGCGAGATATGCAGTCTCAGGGAATATTTCCTTGAAACCGACGTGGGGTTGCATCGAGATGTGGTCGCAGTGGACAAGACGCTAAAGAGAACTGCCGCAAACCTGTAGTGCTTGACACTAACGACCGCATGGAAGTATGGCAAAGTAAGGAGCTTCACGGACGCTTTTTCCGGGCCCTACATGGGCCCGATGTAGACCTGTCAGCGTCCGTAGCCTGGCTACGTTCCGGGGACCTCTTTGGAGAAACCGAAGGTTTTGTCTGTGCAATTATGGATGAAGTTATGATGACGAATAACTACCGGAGATTTATTGTGAAGGACGGTACGGTTGACATATGTCGGGCATGCCACCGTCCAGGCGAATCAATCCGTCACATTATCTCCGGGTGTTCTCGTCTGGCTAACGGAGAATACTTGCATAGACACAACCTTGTAGCCAGGATTATCCATCAGCAACTTGCTCTAAAATACAACCTTGTGGAATCGGAAGTACCGTACTATAAGTATGTGCCCGACCCAGTTCTCGAAAATGGCAGTATCACATTGTACTGGGATCGATCCATCGTCACTGACAGGACTATTGTAGCCAATAAGCCTGATATAGTGGTGATGGATCGATCAGAGCGGCGTGCAATGATTGTTGACATAACGGTCCCGCATGATGGGAACCTCGTGAAAGCCGAGAAAGATAAGCAAATCAAGTATCTTGACTTGGCTCACGAGGTTGTCGACATGTGGGATGTGGACTCAGCGATCATTGTGCCGATAGTTGTATCAGCCCATGGCTTAATTGCCAAGAGCCTCGACCAATACCTGAGGAGGCTCTCGCTAGGCAGCTGGATCAAGGGTTTGATTCAGAAAGCGGTACTCCTGGACACGGCTCGTATTGTCAGGAGGTTTCTCTCTCTGGAGCCCTGACCGCCGGTAGCTTGGACCCTGTTCCCGATACCGGTGGGCTACAATTTTTTATATTTTTAAATGTTTTTTATATTGTTTTTAGGTTAAAGAAATATTTAAAAATGTATAAGATTTGTGTAAAAATAAATAAAGGAAAATAATAATCTAATATCACAATATGAACCGTTCCGGTCGGAGTCTCGGTTTATACAGAAGAGACGTGGCGAGGGCATGTGGCTGTGGCAGATAATCAGAGAAACCTAAAATGAACCTAATAGTTATATCGCATAGCGTCGTTTTTGTCGGAAAGAGAAATGCGCCCGCGCTTCCAAGTGACGTCACCGCCACCAGGTGACTCGCCCGACAAAAACGGCGCTATGGGACATAACTATTATTAGGTTCTTTAAGATTCTTTGATTATTCGCCACCGCCAAACGCACTCGGCACATATCTTCTGTATAAACCACGTCTTAGGTTTTCGTTTGTCCAGCGTAGGCGTAGCGCCGTCTACTACGCCTCAGCTTAATGCACGCATAGCCGTAGCAGTTACGATTTGGCGTAGCAGCCGCATAGAAGAGTAGTTGGCGTAGCGTACGCTACGATTTGACGTAGCAGCCGCATAGTTGTAGCGCCCGCTCTGCGTAAACGCAGAGGAATCGTAGCTAAGGCAAAGACACTTCTACGAACAAGTTGCATAGCACGCCTATTCGTGGTCGTCACATGTATGCGTTCGACAAACGTCTACACCGATAGAACACGGTGTAGTCTTGTAGAATATAACGAAATACAATCTAAGACTTGCTTTTAAATAGCTTTTGCCCACGATTTGGTATATTATGCCACTGGAACGTACTACATACCAGGATACCCTATATCCTAACCTGAAATCCGTTTAGCCGTTAAAGTGTGAAAAGGTAACAGACTGATAGACATAAACAAAGTACCGATCCATCTACTTCCTGATTCGACGTATTTGTATGTTATATCCGTTACAATGTGTCTTCCGTAAAAACAGTACTTACTGTGAGTACTTGTTCAGATCCAAGACTTACAAGTACGAGGGCGGTTTGATAAATCCGTGACTTTTGGAAGAAGTAATTTCACGAATTTTGTTTAATTTTTCTACATAATCTCCTTTTAGCTCTATACACTTCGACCAATAATATTTGAGCTTCTTCAATCCATCAAAATAAAGTTTTTGTTAAACCCTGAAAAACAGGCGTTTGTTTCAGCTATCACTTCGCATTTGATTAAAATCTTTGTCCACTAAGCCATTTCTTCAAGTTTGGTAATAGGAAAAAGTCACTGGGGATCAAATCTGGTGAATCCGGGGGTGCGGCAATAGTTCGTATCGCAGCTAAGCACTGCTCAGAAGTTGTAACGCGATTTCGGTTTTGGTGGATTGTGAGTAACCGCGGCACCCATCTTGCAGAACGCTTTTTCATGGCCAGAATATCGTTCAAAATATAAAAAACACATTCAGTCGAGATGTGCATCGCATCAGCTATCTCGCGTATCTTCACTTGACGGTCTGCCAAAACAATATCATGGATTTTGTTTTATCTTTTTTTTATCTTCGGTGGTGATGGTGACCACAATCGACCTTTCTGGGCACTCTGCGTTGTTTGTGGCGGTACGACCACAACGAAATTCATTGAACCACTTATGTACCATTCCATTAGACGGAGCAGATTCCCCATAATACTTTTTCAGTTTATCTTCTGTCTGTTTAATTGTTTTACCACGTAATAAGTAGTGTTTAATTGGCGCTCTCAATTAGTTTTTCTCCATGTTCCAAGAATGGTCTGACCGCAACTACCTTTTTGTAGATAAAACTTTTATTTTTAAACGTTTAGTAAGAAGGTCTAAATTATGAAAAAAGATTTTATTTAACCTTTATAAAGTAAACGTCAAACCACATTATAGTATTGGTTTTAATAAGCTAAAGAATTAGAGTGAAATAAAAGAGAAAGCATGACATGTTATATGGCAACCGTAAACTACTAAAATCACAATGTAGGTGAGAGGTATATAGAACCTCACATCAACTTTATATACAGGGTGTAACAGAAAGGGTATATATATATATATATATAAATAAGGGGATAATTTTTTCGCATTAACGATATTGAACCAATGGAGGAAGTTGTTCAGTTTGATGGTCTGCAGCAAATCCTTTCATATGACTATAACCTTCCTGTTACAGCCCTCCTGTATATAGTAGTCTATGCTTAATAGCCACGGACTTGTCAAACGTAAATAAATAAATAAATCGTACTTATAGAAACATTGTAATTTTTGCTTTGAATTTTAGGTTTGATGAGCGAAAGTCCGAGTGTAGTTTACCTATAGAATATCTGGGCTATGCTCCTGTCGTCGCGGTGGTAGCAGCGCTCGTGTGTGCCCTACTGGCCGGCGGACACATCCTCATACGATGCCTCCCGCCTTTAGCCAACTCATTCTTCATATTCAATGCCAACGAGGACAACAGACTCTGCATCGACCCCGTATACAAACCTCCAGCACGTGAACCATACGAAATGGATAAAACTAGGAGGATGTCGGTTATTCCGGTTGGTTTATTTTAATCACAGCTTGCAACTTGTTTTATCAATTACTTCTTCTTCTTTATCGTGTGGTTTGTGCCTAACCTGGAGTCAGAGTTTTTCTTCGTGTGCTGACAAGGCAAGTTTGTCCGCTATGAGAAACATAACACAATCGAAAATTGATTGTGTGTTGTTTGTGCAATCACGGAAGATATCCCGTAAGTGACAGTATAAGTTTAGTTTTTTTGATTGTCTGCTTAAAAACTGAATATCTTCTAACATCGCAGGTGTCCAGTTCATCCTCCAGCGTACAGACGGTAAACTTGAAACTTGATAAGGTTGCTACTGAAGTCCTTGACCAAGACGTGCCTTCCTCAAACATATGTGCTAACGTGAGTCACTGTTTTTTGTGATGACGCCTACTTTGATTTTCTAAATCGTATTATAAAATCTAACCAGCTAATCTTCTTTTTTTAATATATTTGAATACTGTATTTGTTGGTATTATACTTTTCTCTTGGACATAATAATATTTTAGAATAGTTATAAATATGTAGTACCCAAATAATCTACTTATCATCGCTACATCTATTATATTTATATATTTTATATAAAAAATAAATTGCCACATATATGATGGAGCCTCATTTAAGATCGGCTCGACCTATTTGGCTGTTTTTTTGCTGTGTTCGTAATTGTCAGTACAAGGTTTGTATGAATGAAAATTTTGGTGTTTTCTGCATTAGTAAGTGGCACCCGTGCGAAGCCGGGGCGGGTCGCTAGACCAGCAAAGCGAATAAACTTATCTTGTTTATCACCTATTTCAATAAACATATTTGAGCAAAAACGTTATAATAGGTACTTTAATAGTCGACTGAGCGTGAATGTGAATGCCTTACGGTAAGAAGTTATTATTAGAAAATGTATCCATTGTTTTAAAACATTACAGTTAAAATTAATATGGTTTTAGTTGAATATCGAACAAAGAAAATAGAACAAGAGGTTTGTTTGTAAGACTTCAGAATCAAAAAGTTAAAACAGTATGAGAATGTTCGAGCAACTACGTCAGCCTATGCGAATGGGTTCCCCCATTCGCATTTATATGTGTTTCTATTTCTACCACTACTTTTTTTTCCCTTGGGATAAATTCCACAAGCACGCGGGCGTAGCAGCGGTCAATTTGGCAAATTCGTTTTGATTTTCACTTTATTAATATTTTATATTGTTTGTTTATTAGGCTTCTAAACAATGAGTACACTGTACATTATAATTTGTACATTGCAAACTTAAGTCTAAGCGCCTCATCACTTACAGCACATTATGCGCAGATAATTACACAATTAAATAATTAAAACAAGAAAAAGTTTGAAGAAATAAAAATAAAACTATTAAAAATAAATTGATTACATTGAATTAAATTAAATTAAAATAGATTAAATTAAATTAAAATAGATCGAATTATTTTATTAAAGATTATATTTTGAAGAAATAAAAATAAAACTATTAAAAATAAATTGATAAGATTGAATTAAATTAAATTAAAATAGATTAAATTAAATTAAAATAGATCGAATTATTTTATTAAAGATTATATTTTATATAAGATTAGGTAAATATTTGATATTATTATGGTTATACGAGTAGTCTATGGTTATAGTCTATCAAATAGGATACAGGATGGAAACGAAACCGACGCTAAAATGGTTACCACGTAGCAGTACTTCATTCTGATCCCCTCCACATAGAAATTTATCGGTAACTTAAAAAAAAAATCAGCTTTCGATACATTTTGCCCGTGTAGATATTGCAGGTTCGGAGGAAACAGCTGTTTTTTTTTAAATAACCGACGAAAAATATTCCACCCTGTCACCTTATTGTGACGATAAATTATAATAGTTTTATTTGGTTGGATGACACGGATAATCAGGGTGCTGGGAAAGAACTATGATTAATTTAGCTTTTCTGAATGTGGGTTTTATCATTCCACGCGGAGATTGCGATCTTCTGTTATGGCCTAATTCGCTTCGCCTATGAGCTAACGGCTTGGTGTAGTCCAAACGATCCACACTATGCTGCGCGAGTTTCATGTTTATAAACCGCTTTGCCCGCGTGGAGTTCCTTGTCCCACGGATGGGATCGTACTTCCGGAATAAAAAGTATATTAGTATTTCGGGGAATTGCCAACCGGTTGGTAGACTCTTCACCTGACCGGAGGGCTGATTCATTGCCATCCAACGTGGCAATGCCGCCAGCCTTCTGGGCACTCTTCTGGTTGACAGCGAATTGGACGAATTTTTTGACGCCCCGTAACCCTTTTGATATTTGTACATATTTTTATTACTATTATAGATTTGTAGTTTGTAAATAATGTAAATTAATAATATATATCCTATGTGTTAATAAAGGTTATAACTATCTGTGTGCCAAATCCCTTCATTAGTTTAATTGCGTCAAAGAGTAACAGACATCCATCCATTCATCCTCACAAATTATCGCATTTATAAAAGTAGTAAGATAAGATTTGGGTGGACGAATCCTATCAGTTCATCATCATTCTCCTGCTTATCCCAATTTATTTGGGGTCGGCGCAGCATGTCTTCTTCTTCCATACTTCTCTATTACTCGTCATCTCAGCTGTGACCTTATCAATTATCATCATTTAATTTCAGGACATTCAGCAAGGTCCGAAACGCCAGTCTGCTATGAAATCAATGACTGCGAAGCTGCAGAAAACGATCCGTTCTGTGACTGAGCGAGGAAAGATCATACGCGCGTCTCTTACTGGTGGCAATGATAAGTATGTGGATGACGCGAATCCATAGTTTAATTTTACCAGCATATTAAAAATCTATACCCAATATAACTTTGTTTTAATTATAATTATCTCTTTATCGGATCAGCAGCACAAGTCAAGCGTCGTTTCCACATTTGTATTTGTGATGGTTTGTCGAGGTTTAGCAAACATATAGATAAATCAAGAACTGTGTATAGATTTCTAATAACTTTGCCAATATCGTTAATTAAATTCTTGAAATTGTTCTACCGATGTTTTCTTGATTTGTTTTACCGATGGTTTGTAAAATAAAAACATAATAATGATTTTTATTATGTTTCTTTACAATAATTCTTTTAATCCCAGCAAAAATGGAAATTATAATAAAATCGTATCATTTGACTGTAAAGTAATATAAAAAAATATAAAACTATGGCGGATGCTTGGCTTCAAAACAACACACTAGTTATTTTTTGTTATCTTTTAAACCCCCAGTTGTTTCAGACTAAAATAAATAAATGTGAAATGATAATTCAAAACAAGATTTCTGCATAAAAATGGAAAATACGCAATTACAACGTGCTTTATGGTATTATCTATTGCAAAGAACTAGGTAAGATAAAATAATCGAACTTCAAAGTGATTGACCAATAATAATAAGTAGTAAGTAATGTAAACAATAATAAAAAATGTGGGTAAGGAAATAAAGCAGCAATAAATCAAGCATAACGACAATCTACAAATAACATTTCTTATTATGTTTTATCTTTAATAAATAACCAACCGAAAATGGGTAATTCGTCTATTTGCCCCAAGCAAAAATATTTAAATGGAGTGGATAAAGACAGTTACTACAAAAAATTACCTATACGCGTCGAATTGAGAACCTCCTCCTTATTTACCCGACTGCCAAAGAAGGGTTATGTATTTCGCGCGTATCTTGTATTTTTCTTTGTAAATTTCTCTTAGGTACCCCGTATGTTCCTAGTGACTGGATGAATTTCGACGATTAAGGTATCATTAGATTCGTCTCAAAAACCCAAGTGTCCTTAGAGAGGTATAAAAAAAATAGCGGAATTTTGCCGCTAAACCGCTAATATTCTATTTCAACCAAACCTATCGAGTAGGGTATCAAAATGAAGGAAATTAAAAGGAGATTACAAATATACATAAGACAATTTGTAGTCGGCTTTGTCAATAATTTTAATGATACTTGTTTCGTTGTCTAAAAGCTTTCAAAGACTGGTTTTTATTAAAAATTGGCAAACATCCAACATGCCAACGAAATAGTCGATAGGAAATTTAGAAAGGGCCAACTAATACTTGCTAGGCGAGTTGCCGAGACGGGCGGCACTGTTGGCTTAAAGTAGAAAAAACAAATAGTCACAGACTCTCCCAAAGTTCAAACCGGAATATTACTTATAAAGTTATAAGCTAGATCACTAGCTGTGCCCCGCGGCTTCATCCGCCGTTTTACTTTTTCTCGGTTTCTTAGGGTCGTAGCGTGATGTTAAATAGCCTATAAACCTTAAGAATTGGCCTATCAATTAAAAATATTTTTTTAAATCCGACTGTCAGTTCCAGCGATTAGCGTAATCAAACATACACACTGTTTAGCCATATTATATTATGTATAAGACTGTTGTGTTTCGTATTAATGGTCACGGTTTCGATTGAGCCGGCAGAGCAAACACAGGTGGATATACGGTCAGTATATCGCAATGCTGGGTTTTGTGAACACAACATATTTTGGGTGTGGTATTACTTCAATGAGTTGTCTGAATAAAATTGTCCGATCATGTCTGCGATGTCTTTCTTGTATGTATATTATATATCGCAGTTGGTAGTGCCACAGTGTTTACGGAACTAAAGTCTATACAGTCTATGTGTGTGCCAGGTATCTTTTTCTTATGCATTACTTTTGTCCAAGCCACCATCTACGTAGGGCAACCAAAGAATTACAAGTAAACTACGTGGTGTTTGCCCATATATCATGAAAATAAATCTAATCTGTCTATGGTTACGATGAAAATGATATTTTACAGGCCCCTAGTAATAGTATATTGTTTTTTGTCATTACGGTACATTATAATATAGAAAGTTACAATTTGATACAAATTTCTTATATGCGAATAACAATAAAAAGATTTGCTTGCCTTCATTACTAAGTATCTTTTATCAGGTGCTTGGTTTATGAAGGTTTCTACCTCTTGGGTTAAAACTTTGGATTTTTCTGGATAGTTTCGTTAGACGTCGGCAACTAGGTAATTAAAAGTGATAAGAATAAGATGTTTTGGTCACATTCATTCTGTACCCACGATCTTGATTCATACTTCATTGTTGATCATGAGCAGACAACACGTAGTTTCTAAGGTGTTACCCACTCTGACGGTCTACCACTTTACACCCTTATGCCCTTAGTAATAAGGTCGAAAAGTGCTCGCCCGTCAGTGAGCTCACTCGGTAGTACATACCTACCTATAGTTCTAGTTACGCGTATTATGGGCAACTAATATCAAACGAAGCTAATTACGATATGCTTGCATGAAAATTACAACCGGTATAAATGCGGTAAATCGTAACATAACGAAACGCTTTGTAAGTAAGGAATTCATCAAAATGATGTGTATTCACGGTGTACAAATGAACATCGACGCGTAAACTGATACCATGAAATTAGCACACCGCCAAGAGTTAAAATACGGTAAAAAATTGGTTATTTAAAAAAATACAGTTGTTTCATACCATACTCCAATAATACGCGGTGAAAATGTATGAAACGGTTGATTTTTTTGACGCTGGGAACCGTTTGAGTGAGACATCGACACATAAACGGTTCACAATGTCTCCCTTCTTTATTTCACCCTGTATACAATACTAGTAAAATAAATCATTGATAAAAAAAATGTAATTATGAAAATTAGTTTTTTTTTTTTAACAGAAATTCTTAAGGAAGGATTGTGGCACAAAAATATGTTATGAGTATTATGTTTTTACCGTTCATGTCATGTAGGAATCCAACTAAATAGGTAAGTAATAAAGTGACAGCATATTTCTTAGCACCTTATTTATATAAATACGTAAACAAGGGTTAGCGTCATCTGCCTAGCCATTTCTCAACTACGTTGGGATCGGCTTCCATAAACTAGGGTTAGCACTAATATATCAATCATATATTATACCTACCTACATTAAAATATTCCACGCAGTTATTTATTCTATAAAAACATAACGAGTTTCGTTCGAGGAACATTTGTACTCGCCAAACTAACTCAACTGCTTATTTATTGGTAAACACAAAATATTACACTTAATCGTACACGTATAGAATTAGGTAATTCTATCATGCTTAAGTTGTATGTTGTGAGTTAAACATAATATACCTAAGTGTGTGTTTATAATTTCATGAAAAAATAAAACCATTAATTTTTACACCGATACATAGGACACAACATTCCGAGCGTCGAAACATAAAAAAACTGAATTAATTATTGTTAATAACACTAGCTAGGTAGATACTTCTATTTGGGGCTAAATTAATCGCAAATAGGTACATGTGCACAGCAGCATTGGCGCAAAGCGGGAAACAATAAAAGTTCACCACGTCCATCGTATGTTTGTAGAAACATAAATTAGAAAGACTTACTTGAATGGTATTCACAACTGACGTTTGACGAATATCGCAGGCTTTTGCGAACGGCAGCGACGACGTGAGCTGCAACACTCGCTAGTTGTTGACACTACACTGAGTCTGCATCCGCAGTCGTAGCACGAATAGCTTGCCAGTTACCACCACTATTGTGTCAAGGCACAAGGCTCCTCTCGCTGCAGTCCGGTGAGAGGCACCGCTGCGAGTACTTCGACCCATCTTAACTTTTCTGACCTCAAACATTTTTTACGCGCATAGATCTGGCCACGGATATCGTTCTTTTTACTATCGGAGGTGTCTGATTTAATTATTCAAATTATTAACAACTCGAAGTAAAACTTATCAGCAGTTACGTAACGATTGAAATGACAGAAATAACACCTGTGTATGACTTTAATCAATCTTTTTTTTGTCGAAGGTAGTCGCTCTTCTACAATAATAAAAAATATACGAAAGAAATCAGCGCCCGAACACCGACATGACCTTCTTGACATTTTGATAGGTAGGTATGACTGTGAACATGATCTTGTGAGGGCAAAGAATTTATCCAACTAGCTATACATAATATAATATACAAGTTACTTAGTTAAGCTTAGCTTGCCTGTTACCGGTTGGCCTAGGCCTTAACATTATTTTTCTGTTAACTGTATTCGAGCCTAAGATTAATTCGTCATTCGCAAACGGTGACGCAATACTAAAACTTGTTTGTTGTTTTTCTGCTAGGTATTTGTAATAAGATTTGCTAATTTAAGGAACTAGTCATTTAGTTTTCTTAAGAGCTCCTCATTTCTAAGAGATGGCATTCTCGTTAACGCTACTGATCTAATCTAATCTAATGTAGGTAGTTCATTATAATCTGTTGATAAACCCTGACTTTCGATCTTTGTAGTGTGTAAGGGTACATACTTAGTTAAATAGTTGCATTTATCTCATTAAATTATATTTATAATGTATGTACTTGTAACTATTATGTAAAATGAACCAGATAATTCTGTATTTACTTCTGTCTTTCTACTGATTAACTTTGTAATAGCCTATCTACAATACAAGGTGCGTTTTCCCATAGATCGGTAACTGAAAAAAGAACAATGGAAGTCACATATCCGCTAAGTCAGGAAATGCGTAGGATGGGATCATCTTTTTCAGGCATGAAGTATATCTAAATTATGCAATATCTTATGAAGTACTTATCTCTAAGATATCTTGTTAAGTATGTAGTGACAGACTGATATGGTGGCGGCTTTAACTGGTACATACGAGTTATTGAGAGCGATATAACCTAATATTTCTATACAGATATCTAAACTTAAACAGTATCGAAAATTCGTAATCGCCTGTCACTCAATAAGTAGGTAATATTTGGGTATGCCGCATAAAGTTTCCTAACTGCCAGATAATAGATAAAAACTAACTAGCCATTTCCCATCTGTTGGACGTGGGACATCTTCCAATCTAAGGTAATTCAGAAAATCTTGTGGGGAATTTAACAAAATATGCTTCAAATTATACCTTCTAACATTCAGTAAATAGGGCTTCGATTACCATAAAACTTTTTACAAAAATACAAAGATCTTAAAAAAAGGGACTGCAAAGTGAAAAATAATTTTAGTTTAGAAGTCTAGCCATTTTGAAATACCAACACAACACTATTAAAAGTTGTTAAGTGTTTACATATCGGTGCTCGTCGACTCGTCTCGACTGTATGTGTACGTAATCCCTACTTCTTACTATATAAAGATAACAAAATCTAATATTGAATTGGACGGTTTACGTCTGCCACATGCACCGCTGGATAAAATTCTTAAGGCAGTGGATTCCTGAAGTTGGAAGGCTTTGTCATGTCCGACCCAGAACAAAATGGCGATCTGGATCCACTTGTAATCTGACGGCACGTTTGGCGCAGTGGCTGAGCGATTGACTGTTGCGCTTCGTGTCGTGGGTTCGATTCCCGCACGGAACAAATATTTGAATGGCCTACAGGTAGTTGTTCCGGGTCTGCCTGTTTGTGAATTTAAATGTAAACGCACCCACGATACAGGACAAATTCCTAGTGAGGGGTAACGTTTTAAAAAAAAATATGTCTATGGTAGGATGGCAAATGAGCTCTATGAAACAGGGGCGGACTTGAATGTGTTATCATCTGCAGCATGACACAGAACAATGAAAATAATAGGATTAACGTGTAAGCGCTAGGGTAGCCCGCGAAATCGTTAATACAACCCCCTAACACCCGTAGTTTAAGTCGTGGACTGAACTTAAGTCGGTCTTGACACGCCTACTTTCCACCCCATTAGACATATTGACAGCTACAGTTTGTTTATAATTTGACATAAACGCCCACTTTTCAAGAGTTTTGTAGTACAAGAATCTTTTGGCGCTCGAATGAAGCTGACAGGGGGGCGCTGTTGATAAACCTTTTGTTAATTGTTTTGTAAAAAATATTGAGAAAAGAAAGAGATGGCTGCGTTAGTTCCGATGTTTGCCCGCGCCAGAAGATCCTTGAAACCGTGAAACTTACGTTATGGCTGATATATATACCTACTGAAATTCAAGTGAATCGACGTGTGTAAAATTGTTTTCTTTTTATAGCCAAAGCAAGATGAATTTTGAGGAATATGTCGATTATGTATACGATACGCCATACAATTATATGTCGTGACCCGATGCCGACAACCCGTTAGAATGTTACAACAATAAACAGTTCCAAAAACACTTTCGATTTCAGAAGGAAACCGTACAAAAATTGGAAAGCCATGCGAGAGGTCTTTGCCCAGCAGAGGGACATAGAGGGCTGATATTAAATAAAATAGGAAAGATACTGTAGAAGAAAACACTGTTCGTTTTTGGTTCCAACGTTTTCGTTCTGGAAATTTTGACCTACAGCCCGTGGACGGCCATCGACCCTTGTTGATAAAAACTATTTTCCATCGCCTTTAATTTCGAAGCCAGCTAGTCTGTAGTCGGGATTATTAATGAACTATTATTAATATTGCGAGCACTTGCATTATCCGTGGTAAACATATATTAAGCACGGTTTCTTTTTCAAATCGGTAGATATTTGGAAATGTTCATTATCGTGGGATTGTTTGAATTAGTAATTAAGATCGCGTAAATAATAATTTATAGTCGTGACAAATAGTCGTAATATGGAGTATCGTACACATAAAAGATAATACAAGCTACGTGATATTTCTAAAGCATGAGAAAACTAACGAACCATTTTGAATCTCAGACATTAAAAATGGTGCGAATGGTGCTTATGAGCGAGCTTGCCCATACTCGTGTTGTTTTGTTTATACCTGCGATACCACCAAGTCGCTCTTATCATCTATCTATACTTAAAAAATTCAAAGTCCTGACTGACTGACTGATATATCAACGCACAGCCCAAACCGCTGGACCTAGAGACATGAAATTTGGAGGGTGTATTCTTTATGAAAAGTATGTATCCACTAAGAAAGGGTTTTTTGAAATTCCACCCCCAAGAGGGTGAAATCGGATGTTGAATTTTCTGTGAAACTTTTTATTCTCGGAATCGATTGATTTGGAAATTGGTGTACACACTGTTTAATTAAAATTATGAGACAATTATGTATCACAGTTTTTCAAAATTATCCCCCAACAGAGTCAAATAGGGCTTCGAAACTCACGTAGACAGGCCATGGCGCACAGTGTTGCGCAGGGCGTCCGGGGCGCATTTACCAATTAGTAAGTAGGAGGAATATTTCTGAGGTAGTCGTGTCTGTAAATATATGTGAAAACCCGATTTTCGCGTTGGCTCGTGATACGCGACATTGATATTAAATATTATGTAAAAGTATTATGTCTATATAGATTCCTAATGAATCATTTGATTGTCGTCACCGGTGTCCAATCTCAAACCAGGTTATCAATATTTCACATATGTAATGTAATTAATATTACAATTAACAAGTTATAAGTAAGTACATGTAAGAAAAACGCAAGTGTGTCTGTATAGCTCAAATAAAATGAAATACTTACATTAACTATTATTTATTACCTATTCAACTTTAAAAGTAAAAACTTATAAATCTTATATAACTATTATAAATGCTAAAGTTTGAATGGATAGATGTTTGTTACTCAATCGCCAGAACGGCTGAACAGATCTGAATGAAACTTGGTACAGAGATAGATTATAGTCTGGTATAGGACATAGATAACTTATTATCTCAGAAGTAAGATCCAGTTGGCATTTCCCGACCTCCACGAAACCGCGGGCATAAATTAGTTGCCAATAAAGCGATAGTAGGGCGTGACTTACCCGTGTTACTACCAATCCTACTACCTGTAATAATACGGGTAATCCCATTGCTTTTGCGGTACTATCGCAGTTGTATAGATCTTAAATAGAAAGAGAAAGAAAAAAATACAAATTTGATGCAACCAAGTTGGATGTAGCGCTCGCCGGCCGCTGTAGTGGCCAGTTTCTGTTGTATTGCAATAATAAAATAATCAAATCGAATTCTTATTCGCCGTTGCGTTAGGGGTTTAGCCGGCTGATCTTAGGTTTTTTTTCAAATGATACGGGTAAGGCTAGGTGTAAGCTAGGGCATCCCCATCAAATGAGTTACGTTATGTTAGAACTGGGACCAAAACGCGCTTAAAACATGAACAGGCGGCTTGCTACTGTTAAACGGAGGAAGAGAAAGGCCGATATGAAACACACCATTATGTTGGGTGAACGAATCCAAAGAAATTCAAGGCTACTCGGTTCATCGTCCAACTGAATTCTTCCCTCAACTCTGGACGACCGGAACCTTCTAATAGAGCGAACTGGCGAAGAAAAGCTCGAAGCTTACTGAGCTCTTTTATCACCGCTGGGTTGAAGAGACCACCATGTACCCGCGACGGATTAAAGGCAGCAGGGTACAATTTATTAAACATTGCCACGCGACCACAGTCATTCATCCTTGGCAATCATCCCTGGCAAAAATGGAATAATAACGGTAGTGACGTAGCCACTTCGGATGCCTTATTTCTTCAACAAACCATGTAGCTTGTCAGCTTTCAATAATCGCGGACGAAGGTCATGGGCAACAACTAGTATGTTTATAATTGTGTGATGTTCATATTTATATTTTTGATCTCTCGTTGGACAACTAGTTATAAGCGCCACTGCATGGTGTGAGGTTATGGGTTCGATTCCCAGGCCATGCAGTGTTGTTGGGTTTTACTAACCTAGAGACTGGATCCAGTCTAACGTAGTCCTACGTGAATAAAAATTATAAATTTCCTTTGCTTGTCAATAAATGTGTAATTTAGATAATTTTGTTATTTGTTATACGTGATACTACTTTTAAATAAAATAAAAACCAGTTGGCTTGTATAATAATAATTTCATTTATTTTTTCGGCCTTGTCCCTTGTAACCTCGCTGAATCGAAGTAGCTGGGCGGCACTCAAACGTTCGAGTTTTGCCTTTTGGTATGCTTCTTCTGCTGCCTTCACCAGCCACTTTTACTCCTCCATTTTCAGCAGATGTAACTGGTTGGGCTCGCCTAACCCAGCGAGCCCAAGCACATTTTTTCGCTGATGGGCTGCCCGACAACGTGGTATTTTGATGGAGCTTGTGCTTGCGGACAAGTTTCTGTACGCACGACTTTTCACCAGCCAAAAAGAAAATTCTTGATGCCATTATTTTAAGTGAAAATCTTATAAATGAACCACGAAAAAATAAATATTTATTTTCAAGTAAAAGTTCTTTGACAAATGATGTCAACCAAGAGCATTCGGTAGAACATCAATTTATGATAACTCTAGCATTGTGACGTATTTTAATATAACATTTTTAGCATACAAAGCAGCTTGCAACCTTCATGCAACATACTTTTTTGGGTTTGAAATGGACAGCAT
This sequence comes from Noctua janthina, assembly GCA_963576755.1. NCBI lineage: Eukaryota > Metazoa > Arthropoda > Insecta > Lepidoptera > Noctuidae > Noctua > Noctua janthina. The sequence continues at coordinate 10,366,303 of OY755050.1, read as the reverse complement.
GTTCTTGAGGTAGATTAAGGTGAGTACTCATATGAGCATTTCCACGTATTGTAACATTGGTTGATAAATTGAGGAATGATATAATGCAAGGTTGCGGTTGAAATGATGAGCAGATGAAATGATGATGAGATGTTTGGCTTGGTCATGTTGAGAGGACGAGTAAAAGGAGACTAACAAAACCCGAAAGAGAACACCCCAGAAGGACAAACTTTATTAGTATTGTTTTTCAAAAAGGTCAGGTGGCAGTGACCAGATGTATGAACGTGAACGAAGCAAAAGGAGTAAGCCGGTGGTGTTCTTTAGTGACTGTCCTTACTGTGTGGCATTTACTCTTCGTTGATATGTTGAACTTGCAAGTCGCGTGTGCTGCAGTTTATCTTGATGAGTTATATTTAAAAAAAACACTGACCGCATTAGGAGAAGAAACGACCAGCACGACCCCTCAGTCCACGCACCTCATTTCATGTTGTACGATTTGCCCGCGCTCGTGTTTTTGCTCGATGAAATGTTACAAGCAAATCAAAATCAAGTTTTAACAAAGTGTCAAGTGGCTCATGTCTTGTTACAAATGCAACTTCTAGCTAGTCTGTCCTCACCTTATGAACATCATTGAGTGGGTGTTGCTGATGCGGTGGTGGGCGTTCTTCACCTGTTGCCATGACAACAAATGTCGTTTTAAGTTCAAAAATGGACTTAAGTCGGCTTCTGGAATACGGGTGTAAGTCATTCAATGGGGTTAAATGAACGTAGAGTGTTGAATTGATGATTTTAATTCTGTAACTACATACGTTTTACTTGCGCGATTCATTTTTCATCAATATACTACCTGACACTGACCTGCAAATTGCAAAAAAACGTAAGAAAATTTGAATTTCGCGGGCTACCCTGGCGCTTCCAAAGTAGAAACGAAAAGAGATAAAAAAAACCAGCAAGAAATGTTCAAAATAAGTCAGTGTAGTCTGAAAAAGAGGATTCTCTAATAAGAACAATGAGATTAGCTTTATTTGTTTTTCATCAATCCAAACCTGATATTACATTCATAATAAACTCTCAGAAGTTATTCCTGAACAATAAGGGGTGTCAATACTTTGGTATTTCGAATAACGAAAATTGGGGGTAGTGTGTCAATAACAAATGACCTGTTTTTGCTAGTCGAGAAAAAAATATATTTTGCATGTCCATATTATTATTTATTTTTACTTGCATCTCGCCCCATGGATTGGTTTGCATGAGAAGCACTTAAAGGGTCAATAATTGAGTATGTTACCCTATTTACATTTTTTTTAATTTAAAAAAACATTCAATTAAAACAAATTATACAATATTGCTTGCTTTCGATCATAATCATATATTTGTAATAAGTGTTGGTACACATTGGTCTTGTAGTAAGTTGAGCTTCCTATACATAGTCAGATATTGTTTATGACATGCAAAATTTTACATAGATATTTAATGTTAGAGTATGCAATTCTTCAATATTTATGTCTTTAAATGCCGGTTTCTATCATTCATTACTATATGATAGGTTGACTGGTATCATAAAGTGTTGTTCAGTAGTACTGTTTCCAGCGTTCCAGAACGTTTTTTTTTCAGTGAGTATGTGTTAGCTGCTACATCTCCGATCGTGCGTGTGTGGTTTTGGTATAACGAGATTTAGTCAGCTCTTTGACCTTGCGGAAAAGATCTCTAGTCTCATGTTTCGCAGAATTCTGTTCGAGATCAACACAAACGCCGTCGATTGTTGATGTGATGGTCATAGCCTTTGCTGCAACACTTGCTTTTCTAAAGGCTTGCAGGTCACATGGCGCATATTCAGTGTGTGTTCTTGCTTGTGGGGTTTTTTAGCCGAAGTCGGATTGTGGTAACTGAAAGTTGGTGATCAAAGCCACAGCTCACCCCTGGGTATGTCGTGGTGTTCATGACAGAGGATTTCCATCGGGTGTGGATGAGGATATAGTCTATCTGGTTTCTAAAACGGTCGCCAGGAGAAATCCAAGTATACAACCGCCGTATATGTTGCTTAAATAGGTGTTCATCACGGTAAGATTTTCCTCACTACAGAACTGAAGCATACGTTCTCCTCTCTCGCTTCTGTTGCCGATTCCATACTTCCCGAGTACCCGTAAGATGTTCGTCGCTGTCCGTTTGACCGATTTTGGCGTAAAAACTAGTTATCTCTCTTTTAGGTATTTCTTGGAAAGATTTTGCAAAGGCACTGTAAAAGTTCTCGATTTCGTCCTCGCTAGATTGGGAGTTATGTTTTGACTTTAATATCAATTATTCGGTCGTCGTTAATCGGCTTATAACCGCTGATATATTTGTCTATGCTAAGTGCCACCACGACGCAACACCAAAAGTAAACTGAAAAGTAGACTTTATTCAACTGGTTAGTTGAAAAGTATTTAGACTTTCTCCAGTGTGTTTCGCTGAGTCCATGGATAGTGACTTCCTTCCTTTTCATTTCAATATTATCTGAACTTTTCCAGGTCGGTTTAGGCCACGTACATTCTAAGTGCCAAGGCGATGACTCGGTGAGGCTGTCTAACTGATTTCTGTTTATCAGTAACATAGTTTCCATATGTTGCCTGATCAGACACAATCACATTGCACATTTCACACCACCATCCCCGGTTTGGTGGCGCTGGGAGTCAGCCGAAAAGCTTAACAAATGTAGATCGCTGACTTAAATCCATTGTGACTCTCATGGAAAATTAGTGTAGTGGTTTCCCGTTGCCATCGGCACAAGACATTTGAAGGATTATTTAGATCGTAAGGCAGCTGTAGCCCCTTCCAAAACAGTTACCCGGATGTGTTCCGCTAATGCTCCGTCGCCATAGCCTCGTTCGTTGTCTAGCAGGGAGCAGCACGGCTACGGCTGTAAAATGGCAGCCGCCGCCTTTCAGCGCCTGCAGGTGAGGATGACACTTCCGGCCAGCAAGATGTTATGTCCCCCTTAGTCCCCCTTCGGCTCCAGCAGCTGTAAAAAAATATATATAGCAACAGTGTGTACAGACAGTTTTATTTATTTATTGACTAGCAACACGCCTCTGGCTTCGCACAGGTGCAGGATAGATGCCTATTTTTTTTAGACATAGATCTTTTTAAGAGGAATAATTCCGGAATGCATTGTTTCCTTGTAACTCTATTGGTTTACGCGGCGTAAAGCTCCAGTCGGAATGTTTTTTTATCTTCAACAATTATTATCGTATTTCAGCTAATTTACACAAAACCACAATAAATTATACGCCATCAACCTTCCTCATGAATCACTCCGTCCATTGGTGAAAACCGGCTGATAATCCGTAAGGTAGTTGTTGAGTTCATCAAAGCGGCGGCTGATGGGGGTGGGTGGACTTTGATTCAAAATTTGTAAAGAATTAGTGACACTTACCTAGTCTGGTAGAAAACTCCTCGCAATGAGGCGCTCGTCTGAAACGGATGTCTTTGAGGGCACAACCGAACCATCTTCATCTAGATCTGTAAGAAATAATATAAATCTGACTATATTTGGAAATGAAGAGAGACAATTTAATATGCTCCCGTTTATTTGACTTCTAATCGCTAAATGGAATGAAAAGAAAAAGAAACTTTCCTTAACCGGTCTGTATTTATATTTGTAAGGGTGGTTTCAGATTAGCGTATTTTTTGCTATTAAGGAAAGCCTCTTTTTCTTTTTGTTGTGATGGTACCAAATCTGTAATATTAGTTCAGTATGTAGCCACGTTCGTCGCAACTGCATTAGAAAAACTGAGGCCTAATAAAGTGCAAGCATGGACTCTTGATATGCCCCATGAAGCGAGACATGGTCTGATAGACACCCTCCCATAGTACCAAAAGGCCCATTTAAAAATTATTAACACTTATAGATATAATAATAAAACAAAATATAATACAATACAATACATAATAATTATACTACCTTGGCTGGTGCTACGCTCAACAAAAACGCAGGAACCGCGCACTGGAGACGGACGTCTATAAAATAATAAAAATCTAAATGACACAAGAGAACAGTTAAAAAACCGTGCGGATTGAAACTATGTGGACAAATTCACTGTGGAATTTCGATATTACGACAATAATTAACTACCACTACTGTCATGTAGTCGTGAGTTGAGAGTTCAGACAGACAACATAATATTATGTAGTGATTCAACTTACGGCGCGTGCTGTTTCCGAGGGTGTCGTCAACGTCATCGGGCAGCAAAACACGGAAGAGCTGCGCTGCCCGTTTTCGCTTAATGTGCTTCTGGCGCACAGCGGAAAGACTATTCGCTTGCCTTCTTGTCACCCGTCGATGCGCTCGTACTTGCCCAAGAACTTCATTTCTAATAAAAAAGGATATAAAAAACATCTTTTAGTACAATTATTTTATTGTGTAGACTGCTGCGTCGGTCTAGATAGAGGTTGCAAGTGTAAATGCTGAGCATGGGGTCCTGGGAACAATTCCCAGGTTGGTTGGTGGAACTGAGATTTTGCATTAGGAATTTGTCAGTAGCAGCCACAGAGGCTGAATTTGTGTCCAAATGATGGCAATAGGTCTGTGCGCCCCCTATTACATTTGTCTTAAACAGAACTGGTAAAATGTGGGTGTACACTGTGTACACCTCTGCCTAACCCATCGAAGATTACAGGCGTGATCTTACGTAGAGTTCTTCTTAGTGTCACTAAATTGAGACAGCTCAAAAGGCGACGAGTTTTGTTGTCTTTTATTTTTATTCGACATTCAATCAAAATGTCTAGTACACGTGAAATAATTTCAAATCGAAAATTGAATAATTGACTGAATAAAATCAGTCTCATAATTAAAGGCCTCATCACAAAAAAATTATTATAGGTCCCCGAGTAAGAGTGTGTTTCCACCAGAGATGTGCGAGGATGTGTAGCGAAGGATGTGTTTGTTAAGAACCAATAAAATAACTTCATTTACCTAGCCTCGCTCAGCACAGTTCTAGTGGAAATGGCTCAGCGGAGCGAGGTTTTTGTACATCCAAAATTAAATAAAAAATTTGGAAAAAACCCCAACACAAAGAAGAAAAAGGAACAAACATTTAAAAAGTCAAAAATAATGAGTACCTATTGTTGAACCATCAAATTCGATCAAGTAACACCTAGGTTTTTGTACATACAAAACAAGACAAGGATGTGTGCAAGGCATGTGTTTGCGAGGATGTGTTGCGAGGATGTATTGTGAGGAATGTGTTGTGATGGGCGTATTGCAAGGGATGTGTGCAAGGGACGGACGCGCGCGCAAAAAATAGCAGTTACCGCTCGCATCTGAAACGAGCTATACATCTTTGCACGCTCATCTGTGCTCATCTGTTGCGCTACGCATCCTCGCTCCACTCAGAGGCCTAGTACATCTCTGGCGGAAATACTCACACCGTTCCACAGCCACGCTCTACCTCAACTCGCCTTGCACATCCCTGGTGGAAACGTAGCCTAAATGTGTTACAAAAAAGTTAGTTGGGTTAGATTTGGATAGAATATTGTAATTGGTGGTGGTGCTTTGTTTGGGTAATTATATCCTAACACAATAAACCGGTACACAAATCAGGTTTGGCCAAGATACAAGGAGACAAAATAAATTCTAAGCCACAGAGTACATTATTATGTTGTTGTATTAATAAGAATATGCGCTCTGATAAGTCAAACGTGTATGTTCCTACAAGCCTCCAATAGCATGACAAAATTCGTAATGACCAGGCACGGTACTAAATATTGAAGTTTTGGTAATGATCAATCACTTTTCTCAATTTTAATTTTTGGGCATTGTAAACAAAGCCATTATTTATCTCTTGGTACATAATCATAATACATAAACATTATAATATGGACCAAGTGACATACTCAAAGCAATGGTGACCTACATATAATTTATACCTAAAATTTACGGCTAACTGCATTGTATTTTATGTAACATACTTCAGGCTAATATTATCAAAAGAAACAAATTTATTGTGCTGATCTTTGAACACTAATTTAAAGATGTACTTTTACGACAATTTTGACATATATATTAATTTAGAAAACATTTATACATACTGCAATGTTAACGTAAAAACACGCACACAATTCATAATCACCAAAGATATTTAAATATTTACGAAGCAGTCTATTAAAACTTATATTCAAGTCTTTTAGATCTCTTTGATAATCAGGCTCGGCTTTTATATACGGGATCCGCAATACTCTTCATTTTTTTTTGTGCAAAGTAATTATTATCTTAAACAATCTCACGAAGTTTCAAGCCTAGGAAACAAACATTTTCTGTAATAAAAATTATCACACTTTGCTAAATTATCCTCAAACATTGTACTATTTTATTGCTGTTGACGTAATTTTGACAACAAGTGATGCTACTTAGTTTAAATAATGCGTTTTGATTGTGCAAAAAATAAGCTTTTTTTAAATTTATTTTATTTTTGTTTTTCTGTTAAAAATTGAATAATTTCATAGTGATTTGAGCTATTTTTGGGTGAATAACTACGGAAATTTTCTTTTTGTGACAATCTAAAACTATTTTTTATACAGATCGTATCTGCTAAATGTAAAACGAAACGCGAACTCATGATGACAGCCATTTTTGTGAAAATTTGTGTCATGTAAGGAACTTATTACAGGTCGCGGCACGTAACTCTAGCGCTGAACGAAACGTGGAGGGGATAGCTGCGCATGGGTACTGTGGCGTACGCAATACAATTTAATAGTTTAATTATTTAATTAAAAATAGTAAAATAATGTTAATAACATTATTTTAATATAATGTCAAATAGTAAGTCTAGCGGCGAACAAAATGTTAAAACGACCATTTCATGTTACCTATAATATCATTTTTAACTAGGTTATAGGGAGTAGAAAAATAAATACATTATCGAATTTGTCAATTTTTATTTTAGATACCAAGTCTAGTCTAGCCCGAATTACATATGAGCCTACTGAAGTCTCCTCTCAGGATAAAGGAAACCTGCGAGTTCGGCAGAGTGTGGACATCAGACGCTGCATTCTCCTTTCCAGTAGGTGCCGCTAATTATATCTAGTCCGAATCTGATAATGGTATCACACCTTCAATGGTATCTCGACAGGGCCTTTTACTCACTGAGGGCCCGGGCTCAGGGCTGCTTCGGTCGTCGGCACTAGCAGCGTCATCGTCATCAGACTCACCAAGGCTATCCTCTGAACTGTCACCGTCAACGCGAATGATGAATTCTTCTGTAACCAAATCCACTACATGGTCACTCTTGGCATATTGCTCTTCTATATTTTTTACCTTTTGGCATAACTTCCCCCAATCCCAAGCACCCATCAGCAAAACTTTTTCTTGGATCAGCTCTATACATTTAATTACACTCCACTTCACATTTTTACTGCCAACATATTGCTTTATGTCAGACCATGCCATTTCGATAGGATTTAAATCTGGGTGGTATGGTGGCAGTCTTAGCACTTGATGCCCTTGCTCTGCTAGTATCCTATCAATTGAAAATGTTTTAAATCTAGCTTTGTTAGCCCGTATTAAATTGTATAATTGAGGTTTTAATAGAGTTTCCTCATATTGTAGGCCCTTTTCAGTAAGCCAAGCCTGCATGTCAGCTTTTTTTGAATTAGAAGTTGGTGCGAGGTCCCATTGTTTATTATGGTATGATGCGTTGTCGACTACCACGACGGATTTAGGCGGTAAGTTCGGCATTAACTGTGTCCTCAGCCATTTTTCGTAGTTTTCGTAGTTCATATTGTCGTGGTAGTCGCCTAATTTCGCACCAGCTTTAAAAGTTAGCAGTGCGTTCGGTATGAACCCAGCCTCTGATCCTGCGTGGACAATGACCACCCGCTGTCCTTTGGAGATAGGTTTTTTGAGACCTTTAGTAGTACCATCGGTCCAGGCTTTTGGAGAAGAGTGCGATGAATCTACGTAAGATTCATCTGTATATACGATAGGCCTTCCCTCTTGGCGATATTGTTTCATTTTGCGTAAGTATTCGATACGTTGCAAACGTATATTTGAAGTTTCAATGAGCACTTTTCGGTTGTTTTCAGTATTTTTCCACCGAAACCCTAAACTCTTAATAATTCGTCGAAGACTTCGTTCTGAGCCTTTGAAATTTATATCTTCCTCTAGCTTCTTCTTCAGGTTTCCTACGGTGGGAAGTTCATTATTTGTCCTATGAAAGTTATGTATGCACCTCTTTATTACTCCTTGATCGAAGTTATCAATATCTGTGACCGATTTTGATCTGGAGCGTTTTTTGCCTGGTGTTCTAAATACTGATATTAAATCGGAACTATTGGCTTCAGTGGAGATTTTCCTTACCGTTGCTATGGACGTTTTTGTAGACTCAGCTGTCCTTTTTTGAATTTTCCCTAAGTCACTAATTATAGTTTTTAATTTCAGATTTCCCGCCTGAATAACTTCTGCAGTTTGTTTTATTTGGCTTAAATCTACAGTGGAGCTGTCCGAACCGAGTAAAATACTTGTAGCTTCGCCAATTTCACTTTGGATTTGTTTCAAGGAATCAATGAAGTCATTAGATTCCCTTTTCAAAAAACAATGCACGTCATATACCATTTTCCGTGCCTGTCTTCTCAAAACAGTATTTCTTCTCGGCATTTTCACTGTTTAAAAACTGTTCAAACTAAATTAAAACAGTAAATTAACTAACAAACACAACAAACAAATCAACAAAACAAACTTAACAAAAAAACAATGACAACAAAACAATTTAGAATGCGACTGTACACTGGAAGTGCGCGGGACGTACGGAGCAGTACGGGGGATGGAGTACGACTGGAGAGCCAACCGGCGCAGCGCACGCTCGCCCTTCACCCCTGTATCCCCCCAAGACACCTTATTTTTGACTTCTGCGCAATAACGGTCAGCGCTAGAGTTTCGTGCCGCGGCCTGTACTAACTGGAATGATGACGTGCAGCGGAAAGTCGTTCTGAGCGAGAAAACTTGCTAGTGGATGTCATCCCTTTCTAATAGGCTATCCAATATTTGTGCTTACATTTGGGACAGTTATTCTTTTATAACTTACTAGCACCCCCGCTTTGCATGGGTAGCAGTTTAATCAAAAACAGGGCGAAGCCGAAGCCTACGCATACTGTAAAACTCTGTAAAGCAATAGGTCTATGAAGTGAAGAATACATGACACTTATTTTCATTCACGGTGGTCTACATGTTAGATTACATCCTTCATTTGTAAAGAGATTTCAAAGCGTACAGGGCTGTAACATTCACATAGATGAAGCATGAGCATGTAGTATTTTCAAACAACTTAATATGTAGTATTTGATAAATTTATTAATCACACTATACATTATTAAACGTATAGTTTTATGTTATTGTTGGTTTTAGTATGAGTCAGTAATCTTAGTGCGAAGATGCTGATGATGGAAGACGGTTGCATACTAGGCAATAGGTTGAATACTTCTTCATTAAATGGACAACTTCAAGCCCGTTGCTGAAGATTCTCATAGTTAGGGAAAGAAGAAATAAATTCCACATCCAGCAAACCCTTCACTATTATACCCCTTCACACAACTCGATTTCACCATATTTAAAGAGGAAGATTTCACATAAGTAATGTAAAAAGAACTTGATAACGCAAAAATATGACTTCAGCGCAAAATTAAATCGACCATGTTGTTTGTTTAAATGAGTGTCATCTATGTTGCCATTCAGAAATAACTTAATTCATAAATAATTTAATTTATATTAAGCTTACTTTATTTCGCAAGAAATTATTATTTTAATGTTTAGTATTTGAATATTAAATTAATCCCGTTACGATTTATGTGCTAGTTTAGCTATCAACGGGATTTCCGATAAATATATCAAAAAAAAAAAAAACTTTTTGTTTACTGGCAATTGTTGGACAAGGACACAATCCGCACTTTTCGTTTTCTGGCTTTGAATAATTCTTCCCCCTTTGTGCGTGTAAGTAAATTTTTTCGGGCTGGTATATGTCGCTGCAGACCCCCTTCATTAAGGCGATGACGCACTGTTTGCATTGACATCTGTAACAAGCATTAAGACTTAATATAACTTACATTGAAGTAACAATACCGACAACTAGATATTTTGTATCATATTATCTAACACGGTAGTGAATGGCAGTATAATGAGTGGGGTGGAAGGGATCCTGCTAGTGGCTAGCGACTATGGCGGCGTCTTCAGCTTTTGTTGTGGCACGTCCTCGAGCACCACGAGGATGGTCGCGTAGGGCTCCACCGACACCTTCCTCGTGACGTCGTAGCCACGTTTACGTCAACTGTCTCTAAAAACAAAATTAGTGCTGCTAATATTACCTCAGCTAAACCTAATAAGGGCCCCGATTCCCTCCCCCCAACTCTTTCCACCCATAAATCAAACCAACCTAGACAATCACGGCTTAACCTAAAGATCGACCCGAGCGGCTGTTATTATTAAGCCAAGTGATTCTCCTCAATTTAGTTAGTCACTAATAAGAATATGGCGTTCAGTTATTACATCAGAATTTGTTTTGGATAAGTAACTACCAGATGGCGCTGACAAGACCATACGAATTAAATAAAATTAAGGGAGTGCATTTGCATCCGGAACCCGTGCCTTTGCACTGGCCTTACTCTCTGGCACTCATACATAGGATTGCCCTGTTAAGCAGACTACAACCTCCTAGGCTTGGATGCGACAGGTCAGAGCTTTTCCACAACAAATAATAGCCTCACAATGTGGGCATCCGTCTACTTCGGCCCGGACCCATAGTCCAAGAGGTCTCTAAATTTTGGGAAGTATTTTTTAGGTGGAAACGCCAGGGTAGCCCGCGAAATTCAATTTTTCTTTCGTTTTTTGCAATTTGCAGGTCAATGTCAGGTTGTATAATAATGAAAAATGAGTCGCACAAATAACACGTATGTAGTTACATAATTATAATCATTAAAATCATCAATACTACCATCAAGTTCATTTAACCCCATTGAATGACTTTTTCGTGAAATAGTGATGGAATGTGGTTAAAGCGTAGAGGGTTGTATTCATGATTTTAATTTAATGATTAGTGTGAGAAAAAGGTACGGTGTATTATGTAATTTTAAATTCCGTACGTTCACCTACGTTCACTTACAGCCTAGATTGTTAAACTTGTTGTTGTTTCTTAAACTTTTCTGCATTAGTTGACAAAGTAACTTCTATTTCTAGACAGAAAACTAAGATAACGTCAAAAGAAAACCTAGCCGAGGCCAGCGATTTGCTAGGGGCGCTTGATGAGTGCTTGTGAGAGTAGAGGTATAGGTAGCACATCAAGCTACCCGAAAGTGTCAAATTTTCCCAATCAACCTGAACCTAATGCTTTAGCGATAACGTTAAAAATCTATTAAAGAAATTTGTCAGATTGTAGATTTGTAGAACTTAGCTTGATGTGCTGGCTGCTGGTTGAGGTAGCTGCTGATTGTGGTGGCGTCTGTACCTACCTATATAACAGGCGATGTCATTTTGAAATTAATAATAGGTAATAAACACAAATTAATAGGTAGGTACCTACTACCTATATATTCCAGTAATAGTACATAAATTGGTAGCATCCCGACGACGGAGAATGGATCAATTTAATCAATTGGATGCACTGGCAATCTGCGCACAAGCGTACTGCGCAGTTCCAGTCGCATCAATCAGTAACTAAATTAGAACGAAGTAGCTTACCGAGTGTATTTTAAATATTGAACTGATTTTTTCTACATATAACCTAAGAAAACTCTTAAAACTTCGTCACATGATCGGCCTTATCCATCTACCAGGAGTCGTCCGGCTATTACTGCTACCACGACCTGCCTAGCCTTTTGCCAACTATGTTGGGGTCGGCTTCCAGTCTAACCGGATGCAGCTGAATTCCAGTATTTTACGTGAAGCGACTGCCTATCTGACCTCCACAACCCAGTTAGTTCTGGATGTCGGCTATTAACTACTGCTACCGCCAAGGTTAGATTTTAACCGATCTCAAAAAGAGAGAGATTTCATGTCATGTACACAAATAGAATAGCCAAATAAAACAGGACTTCGCAAGAGAACCTTGAAGTTTTTGGTACTTACATAATTATAGTATTAAAATACATAAAGTTTATATGAAGCTACAGTTCTCTAAAAAAATTTAATTTTTGATATGTGATTTTTCAAATATTTGACGTGGTTCAACGAAGTTGCCGATCGATTTACTTATACTATCGTTAGTTTATAGCCTGCTAATGACTTTTATGATGATGCTATGACTTTTCTCAAACTTATTATTTTCCGAAGGAGTAGCTTTATAAATATCACAAGTCTGAGATGAGGTGTTCGATATCTGTGAGGTGATTTTGCCACCTATCATGGTCTTATGCATAGAGTGCTTAACAGCATGGCTTTCTATAATAGAAGGCTGCAGTGCTGCAATCTCAGCTTCAATCAGACCCTGTTCTCCCACGATGTTTAACTTGTTTTCGTTTGAAAACTTAAAATAAATTAGACTGCAGAACATTGTGGAAGATGGCTTTAAATCCTCCCATACCTTTTCATCGCCACAAACTAAGCGCGGAGGCTTTGTGCCTCTTCGCTTAGTTTGTAGTATGTAAGAACACATACAATCCTAGTATCATCATATTCCGAGAAAACCATTCGTAGAGCTACGCCTGCTACAGAAGAGAGAGTGAGTAGCAGAGCTCCTAACGCATAGCAGTTAAAGCCTTGCCCATGCAACTGGTTAAAAAGTACAACATATACCAGAGCCATTGCAATGTTTGTTTTTTGAATTCCTGACTTTGAGTTTGACGCGGGGCAGTTAGTACAGGGACCCTAAGCTACCTGATCTAGGTTATGTATGACGTCATTGAGGAAAAGAGAAATGCACCATCGGCGCAGGTTTCCGCGCATCGAAGGGTGCGTTATTGATGTTTCTATTTTTAGTTTAAAGGACGCACATTCGGGCGGGCCGCACCTGCACCTCGTTGCATAAACCGTCCCACTTACACCACGTTCGTACATTTTGTACGAACTATCGCACATCATGCTTTTTTGTAGATACTGAAATGCGATGCGCAGTGCATCGCCCGTTACGGCTGTAATGTATTTCAGCAAATAATTCTGAATGCGTCACACTGGTCAACAAAATATTAATATAATAAGAAAGGTGGTACTAATTTGGAATTACCTACTTATCCTCATTCTAACACTATATTTATTTCGATTTGGTCAGGTCTATTTTCTGTGTTACAGCTACTATTCGTAAAATTGAATAGGTACCTACTTTTCACTTTGACTTTTAGTGCAACTGTGATGTCTTAGTTATTGTTCTGAGGATGAGCCCGATACGTTCACTATAGCGTAATAACCGTCCACTTACCAGCGGAGTTATGTTTTTGTTTATTTGATACCTATAATTTATACTGGTATTTCTTACAAGGGATAATGTGAAATAAAACAAATATGAAAATATTTAATCAATTATAAATCTCATTCATTGATATGACGATACCCTCATCATCACTACTGTTCACTGTATTCTTTGTTGTACATTTATAGCTTGGCGCTGGCGATGCATCACGTTCTGTGTACTTTGAAAAGGTTAAATAATACAATGAAACAAAGCTTTTAAATTCAGCTAGTCGTGGCGCTGGTGGCACGAAAATCTGGAACAACTATTGAAGTCCGTGGCGGTGGAAAGTTTAAGTGACGGTACATTGACTAAAGGAAACGCGTTTATGGCACATCGAAATTTTAATTTATTTTACATGGTAACATTGTAGTTGATGTACCTATCCAGCATGTTACAGAGATGTTAAAAAATTAAATTATCGCTATCCTTATCGTTTTCTAGGTCCAAGGTCTCGCAATGCTGCGCCAAGTTATCAAATCAGAAAATAAACCGCCAAAAAATTTGTCAGGATTTGTCAAAATCGAAGGTACAAACCAAAAATTTGTCAAAGTAGAAATAAGAAGTTATAAGGGTTTTAAGTTGGCCGCGGGAACGTAACATGGAGAATTGCGCGGCCATGGAGATTTCAGCAACTACTTTGGTTAGTTCTAATTCTTTTTGTCAATTGAAGACTGAATTTGTCAAAAATTGTCGAAAAAGGAATCATAAGCTCTGGATCAATATTTTAAGAAATATTCACCTTGCAAGTTATGGCCGCGCAATCCTCCACTTTTTGTTTCTGTAGTGTTATTTCTTTAAACCTTAAGACTTCATGCAGTAAAACTATTACAAGGTCTTAATTTGTCTAAAACGAAATCAAAGCTACGTTCGCGCGACCATCTTAAAACATTTCAAACTTCTTTATTTCTACTTTGACAAATTTTTGGTTTGCAGCCTTCGATTTTGACAATTTTTTTGGCGAAGTTTTTCTGTTTCGATAACTTGGCGGAGCAATCGTAACGCCCACCCTGCTAGACTGTCGTGCCATCTGCAACTTGTTGTTGTATAAGTCACCGTAAAAACCTTTAGATTATAATCTATCTCACGCGATTGTAATCTGTCGAAAGATTGTGAACCGTTACATTCTGCTTACACTACTCGATTATAATCTAATGGCATTTAAAAGTTTACAGTGACATAATATATTTAAGGGACTAGCAAGGATCAAAATAATTAAAATAAAATTATTTTCACACAGGTAAAAAGAAGTTTTTATTTCTGAGAGTGTTGTTTACAGAACTAATAATTTTATTACAAATAAGACTTGTTAAAACATACATCCATATAAATTTATAATAAAATAATCATCATTCTTTTTAAAATACACAATCAATTGGGGCGTAGGAACCTGCATATCATTTCCTTTTTCTAAACATTAAAATTGCACAGTTTATTAAAACATGGATATCCAAATTGTATAAATAAGTAATTAGTTTAAAAAAAATACAATACACAATCATGTTGTAGGAACAACCTAAATATTCATAAAACAATGCGTACTTTAGAATAATTAAAATATCACATTTTTGATCTATGATACTATGCAGTTCCAATAAAACCTTCCCCTAAACATTACATTCCAATGAAGTTGACAAAAGTGCAGACTTTCTTAGATGAAATAGCTTCTGCAACAACAATTAAAACAAAACACTCTTCAGTTGTACAGACAAGACAAAAGTTGTGATGGATATGTGGCACAGCTAGAATTAACATGCACTACGAAGGGTGTGCCACACTGTGCTGCCGGGTGTTTAGGCCTGGCTCTCATTGGTAGTGGTCTCAATGGTGGTACCAGCAGGCTTGGTGGTGGGTTTTGGCTTGGCCTGTTGCTGTTGAGTTGGTGAAGCAGCGGTGGCTGGGGCCTCTGCCTCCTGACCATTCTGACGTGGTGCATGGGTGGGCTGTCCGCCAGCTTGGGGTTGGCCCTGACCCTGTCCCTGTTGGAAGTTACGTGGGCGCACGCGACGGTAACCGCCACGGTTCATGGGTCCTGGGCCGCCACCACGGCGTCCACCACGGAAGTTGCGGCGGAAGTAGCTGTAAATTGAAATATATAAACATGATTTTATATTGGACTTATCATGCACAGGAAACTACTCTCACATCCATGACCCGACCCCTACCTGCGCTGTTGTGGAGCTCCGCCTGCCTCCTGACCTTCATCCCCCTGTGCACCCCCCTGGTTGGGCGGGGGCCCACGACGTCCCATTCCACCTCTACGTGGAGTGCCCTCCCCGCCACGTCCGCCACCTTGACGGGGATAATACCTGAAATTTGTTTTCATTAAACACAAGAGCATAGATAGAACCAGGTTTTTAATGATCCAACTCAATATTCACTTACTGGCGATGGAAGCCGCGGCGTTTATCAGCTGCGTAGGGCGAGCCCTTTACCGGCTCACCGCCGGGACCAGTCACTCCGGCTGCTTCATAGCCTTTCTCCCCGGCAACCACGGCAAACTCCACCGCCTCCCCGTCGCCGACCGAGCGCACAGCCTTGCGAGGGTTGTTCCGGGCGATTGCAGTTTGATGCACAAACACATCCTCCTTGGTGTCATTCCTTATAACAATACAGACACAGTATTACTTACATTGTACTAAAAAAGATATTGCGAAAGACACCAACTAATGCCTAATTCTTTACCTATTGATGAAACCATATCCACTCTTCACATTAAACCATTTGACGGTTCCCGAAACTTTCTCAGCTGAAAAAGAAACACCTTGTTTAATAGCTATTTAAAAAAAAATTAAGTTCAAGACTGAAGTTTCTTAAACTCCATTTCATCCTAATTCTACAGTGTGGAACAACGCAACAGTTACCATGTATTCAGTACATCATTCCGAACCCAAACAAAAAAACTGCTGTTCCATTTTGAACATGTAAATATTACACTTTTGAGCTAATTTTAAAAATAACTGAGGAAAATTATGTGTAATTAATATATCTACGTCGGTTTCGACACATGGTAGCCGTTTTTGCGTCGATCTCCATTGCGATAATCGTTCCGGTATAATTGGAATGAAAGACTAAAAAAATCACAATTTAATGGACGATGCTTCAAAACGTCCCCCCAACCGACCAATAGATTTAAAATGTGTCTCAGTCAAAACATCTTAGTGATGTGATCATCTTTTATTATGGCAACATCTCTCAAAAGTGCGGGATTTCCGAGAAAAATCATGTTTTAATACTAACATTTTGGCACAAAATAACGCGTTCGTAAACCATATTTTTGATGTTCAAAGTATTTTTATTATTTTTTTTATTTATTTCTGTGCACATTAATTACATTTTTAAATATTTTTATCACTTTATAATTTAAATAATATATAAAAAAAATACAATACTTACAAAATTAAAATTACAATTATTACACGAAATCAAAATGTAGGAAGTGGCACACATATAATTTAAATTGTAAGGTAGGTACATGGGGCTAGGGCATTAAATTAATTTTAATCCACCGGCAGAACTGCTCAATAGTATTACATATAATATAATTAGTATAATTGATTATATGTAATACTATTGGGTATAATTGACGATAACATTTTTGTATTTAATATGAAAAAATAAATTAATGATGTTTTAATTTTATTTTATTTTGAAACTCCATGGATTTTGAAGTTAAAACTGGTTGCTAGTCTCTTTATAGATCCTAATGAATCTACTAACTCATACGAAAGATCAGTTGGAGGGGGGGGACAGGTCTCATACAAATTTAGTCAGCGTCCTTTATATGATAACTCATGAAACAAGTTTAGTGTTTAAGCACATTGATTGCATTTAAATTACATTAAGTCCCGTTAACATTGGTCTGGTCGTTTCAGAGATTAGCCAGAACAAGGACACAAAAATTTATAAAAATGTTAATTTAAAATAACAAACAAGACTCGTCCTGTCTTGTTTTATTTATCAATTTCCCGAATTATATAGGGTACTATTATTTATAGGAGTGGCGTGTCTATTCAAACATCTAACATTTTATTTAAACCTTTTCCTTTGGTTCTGTTTTTCTTTATCTTTCACATTGCAAGCTTAGTTTCATTTTTTAAGTTGACAAAACCAATTTATTTATGGCCAATTTTATCATTGTTGAATATTTGTGAACTGAAGAAGGAAATATTATTTTAATTAGGATATTAGAGTATGAAAACTGCAAATAATTAAAGTCTTCATCTTAATTAACTGAAGTTCCGCATAAAATGTTATTTGATGTACCTTATTTTAAAAATTATCCATTAGTTTAAACATAAATATTGAATTACCAATAACATATGCACACAGCATTGACAACAAATTAAGCACATGGTAACAGATCGAATGTAAAATAAAATTCTGAAATAGGTATAATGCATCTGGCATCAGACTCATCAGTCAGTTAGCCACATTAGAAACTGACTTCAGAATGCAGAGCTCAAATTTGAACTGTACTGTAAACTTGACAAGAGTGCATTAAAATGTTCGTTATGTTTAGGATGAATGGTATTGGGCGCTGCCATCGATTAACGTATGACACGTAATTGGTAAATAATGACACCCACACGTCCATATATAAAATGGATGGACAGAGATGATGTCAATATCTATACATATAATATTATTTATAAAGTAAGATAGAAATATCGAATCATAACGTACAATCGCAACTGAAAAAATAACATGGCCAAGCAAACAACTACAACATTCCAATAGGAAAAAAGCGTTGGTTATAGTGATTCCATACAAGATGGTTGAAGCCCGACCCAGGACGCCACGCCGCCCTCCATTACGCCGGCGATATTATTGATTCATTCATTGCTGCTCGTACAGTATGTAGTTATAGTTCTACAGTGGGGTCAACACACGATCAATAACGCCGCCGACTAGAACGCCCACTTTTAAAAATCATATTTATGGATTGCTTGTATTTTAACACGGCGATCCAATATTTTTAAAACAACTCATAGATAATATGTCAAAAAATCATAAGATTTTGCAATTTAATGAACATGTGCTTTTGATAAATTCGATGCCGGGGCACACAAAAACTAAGATGGCGTAGCGGTACTTACCAATGACCTGCTTTTGTTTAGCCGCTTTAGCTTGTTGCGGTTGCTGTGGGGGTTGTTGCTCTTGTTGCTGCTGCTGCTGTTGGGGCTGCGGCTGCGGCGCCTTTTCGGTATCAGCCATGGTGTAATTTGGCGAACGGCGATGGTGGCTAGATGGTAAATTCCTCCACGACCTCTCCTCGATGTTCACCGGTCTTAGTCGTCGTTACAATTGACTATCTGTTGAAGTGAGGTTAGAGCGACGACCCGACTGGCAGATTTTATCGATAACATTGATAAAATCTATCGTATAACTAAAAATAAAATTGCTTTAGAATTTTATCATCATCAGTATTAAAAAGATTTTATTCGTATTAAGTAAGTAAAATTTTATTTGTTTAAACATGGTGTACATGATATATTGCATGCAAGTTATTAAGTGTCTTAACTTACATCATAATTGTTATGTATTTTAAAACGGATATTTTGGCGTCATAAAAAATCATGTGATTTAATCGAAACAATTATTAAACTAAAAAATATTGTAGACTATTCCAAAAATAAATTGAAGAAAAGTGGTATCAAATATGTCACTTTGCATTATGCTAGGGCCACATTAGCGATGTTCGGCTAATCATTTCGGTGTTACATGAGACAAAGAGATGGAGCTATACAGGACGTCTAGCTCTATCTCTTTCTCACACTGAAAAGTTCGTCAGATCCCACCAAAGCGGCCCTAGCATTACAGTGATCGTTCTAGGATTTTATTGTTATCGTAAATTTTTCACATGTCTAATGAGTGTTAATGAATTTTTGAGACATTTAAATAGTTATTCTGCTATTCGGGGCGAAGACGAATCCAATAAATTTGAGTCCATTAAATCGGTTCAGCCGTTCTTGAGTTATAAATGGTGTAACTAACCCGATTTATTTTTTTAAATATAGATATAAGATAAGATTTATTGTCAAAATTTACTTGTGAAAAAAAAAACAATAACTAGAGGTTACCATTTCTGCTTGATAGCTAATTATTTGAGGAGATTGGCACTGCAAGCCGAAATACAGGCTTTTGCCTAGTTCGGCTGCAAATGTTTAAATCCTTTTGTTAAGAGAACATATAGCATAAAAGATAAAAAAAAATGATATATTATTGAATAAACTTTTTATTATTTTAATTACAAGTGGAATCGATACATAAAATGTAGGTAATTTTAAATCGTATTTATACATCTTTGTCGATATTTTTTTTATAAATATTAGTACAGCACTTACTAGTAGTCATTATTGCCAGTAGGAAAAATACCATATTCCGCAGAAAATCACAGATAAGTTAAAATGGCTGTGTAGTGTAGAAAAAGAAGAAATAAAACTACGTCTAGGATGTTTGAGAGGAAAATGTTCGTATAGCTTTATCGATACGGTAAAACTCAATATAATTTTGGTACAGATAAGAGTTGTGAATTTAAATTATTCATTTTTGTTTTTAGTAATTTCAAGGGAAACCCTAGGAAGGAAACGGATGTCGCCTAGGTGTCACATGCCATTGCCAAGTATGTCCAGAAAAAAAGTCTTTTGTTTGCCTCATGAAAGAGTTTGCAGAGGAGGTGCTGTATTTACCCGACAAAATCTTGGTCTCCTTGGTCTCCTGTATTATGTCTTTTAACTGCCCATATTTGTGAACCGTATAAGTTTTGCTTATAGCCACGCGACTTCTTTCGTGGACACGAACTTTAAGCCTTTCTTTTAATGCCTTTCCTTTCATACATTGGCCATAATGGCCATGGCCAAACTTTAATATTCTATTAATTTATTTGTGTTTATGGGGTTCGCTTAATGGTGGTAGTAAATAGAAACATCGGTTAAGTAAGTATTTAAAAAAACGGTGTTATAATGCATGGACTTAGTATTCTCTGACTTTATTTCACCTGTGCTTAGTATTTGAATAAAATTTACTAACAAAACTAACTTGCTTTGTAAACTTCAACTAAATGTCAAAAAGGGAGTTCTAATCAAATCATTTCTAATTTTCTATTCATTACGGTATGTTTGAGGTGTTAAATTTTGGAATTGCCATTGATGTGTTAAACCAAATTTTAGTTTGTAGATCGAAAGTTTGGAGGGAAAATGAAACAGTTTTTAATATAATAAAAGCATGTAACTATTTCATCAATGTTTGTAAAATCTTATTTCTTGCTAAATGCATTTCATTTACATGTTTTAAGTAATTGAATGCTTGTTTTCATAAAACAGTATCTTTGGAGCAGAGCTATTTTGTCTTGATCCAGAGGCATGAAGGTCCTTGCTCAGGGCTATGTTTTAAAACCGGACCAGAACAGTTGATTGTGAATTGAAAAATTGATCAAAGTATTTATCTGATCGTTTACTTTCGTCGTCGTTTACTCGTCTACTTTTTGGTTTTAGCAATGATCAAGTACTTGTTTGTCGTCTTCTTACCTAACTAATTAAGCTTGGCTTATCTTACAGTCTGAGGTTCTTACAAAAAGGTATTATACATATTACACTTGTATTTCAGAGTTGGTGGCAATGAGGCCAAAGCCTTGAAAATGAATGAATCAAGGGCTGGCACTGGTGGTGGACCTTGTCCAGCTCCACCATGTCCTTTGTAGGAAAATCTTCAATTGGAGTGTTGCAGTAGATATGGTGCAAGGGCAGCAGGAGTGGTGGATTCATTGCAGGTAAGCAAGCACATTGATATTCAAAGTATTTTGTATTTACATTTAAAAACATACTTGTTCATATTTATTTTATTTTTTAGGTGTCTCAAGCTCTTCTGACAACAGATGAGAATGTGGAGAACCCGGTTCCTTAAACTCATCCTCACTTGCTAACATGCAACATTAGTAGATGTGGCAACTAGAATGCACAGCAAGGCCCTAGACCTGCTGCATTACATTAGTGCTGCATTACAGCCTAAATTGCTCCCACCTCAGATTAAGGTATGTAAAGTTTTATTTCTACTGGTTACAAAGATAATCTCTATAAAATGAATACAATATGATTGGGTTGCATTCAGACAACACATCGAGTCAAATGTGCTGCTACTGACTTCTTAAACCTTTTTCAGACAGCTGCATGGAAATGCCCACAGACATCGCCGAGGCCAGGATACAAAAATATTCTCAAGAAAGTAACGAGTTCTTTGAAGACTTAGTCACTAGAACTATATTGGAAATGTTAAAAAAAATTGACTTTTACTAACAATTTTCGCCAATTGATAATTGGTGTACTCAAAATTAATGATGAGCTTGATCAGCCAGCACCTAGTGTCATGAAATAAAGACACTGTAGATTCTGAACCGGTTCGAAAGACAGAAAAAGCAAAACATTTTGCAACAAGTGCCAAATTCTAATTTGCGGGGAACTCTGACACTATCTAAAGCATTTTCTATTAGTATTAATAGCAATAAATATTTAAATGCCCACTGCATTTGTATTATTATTCTTCGAAATATGCTTCATTATTATACTGGGTCAGCACGCTGTCATGGCCAGGACCTATGGGTGCCAGCTGTGGCACCCTGTGAAAATTTGATGTAAAATATGGGTAGGGTTCAAGGGTTAAAAGACTTAGGTCCTGTAAGACAATATCTAGGCATAAGAATAAATTTAGATAAAAATAAAGATGTTATTACTGTAGATCAGCAACTATATATTGAACAGTTAATTTCTAAATTTCTACTGTCTGATTGAAAAACACAAGTACTCCAATAGGGCATAAATTGTATTTAGATAAGTCTTCTGATAAATATTTATCTAATGTTTCTAATCAAAAACGAATTGGAAGTTTAATGTATTTAGCAGTATTAACAAGACCAGGCATTGCTTACTCTGAGAGCTAACTTGGTCAATTCAATAGTTGTTATAGTCATAAACATTGGATCTATGCAAAACATGTATTGAGATGTTTGCAATAAGTTTTTGTTTGGTACTAAGAAATGTATTAAGAATTGATTAAAATATAGTAATAATCATAGCGATCTACAGGGATTTGTGAACAGTGCTTGGGTTAGTGACGCCCTAGATAGAAAATTCTATATAACAAAATAGGAACTAGAAATAACGTTCTTAGCCGCTTTACATCCTCCAGCAGGGTAGCATCACCCGTCACCGCAGGTTCTCCGCACAACCGGACAACACAACCCCCGTATGTTGTATCAGCTAGTAGGCATAACTCCACCAAGCGTTCGCCGCGAAATAGCTAGTCGCATCGAGTAAGGGAACCCCCACCCCATGTATGGGCCATCAACTAAGTACCACCTTCACGCTTAAAAAGTCTTGATGAGATTAAGACCTCAAAACACGATGTCGATAAATTATCTACACTCAGTGCTTGTACACTAAGAGCCGGCACACAAACGTGTTGCGGCAACGCGCCGCAGAATCGGCGGCAGAGGTCAAGCCACGTCCAACTAGAAACGTTAAAAAATTTACAGAAATTGAAAAATATGCTCATCTCACAGGTACGCAGGCACTTTTTGCGACGCCGCCCCGCATTCTTCGGCGGCGCGTTGCGTGGCGGCGGCGTTTAATTATTGTGTTGGCCCTAAGAGATTGGGTCACCATTTCAAGGATAGTAACTTGCAATATTTATTTTTGTTCTGATAAACTCTCACTGCTGCCATCTACCGTCACAATTTAGTGTTCTTTAAGCTGCTCTTGCGCATGTATTTGGTTTAATTTGATAAAGTCGAATAAACTTTACGCACTACTGCACTCTATCATATATTTAAATAAATCTTTCATATTTCTACCACCAGATGTCCCTAGATATAACATGACAGTTCGTTACGACAGTTATTCTCAGAAGGGGTAGGCAAAGACTTAGCTTAGTGAAATACCAACTACATTTCGTGATCTTATACTGTCACTTACGGAATATCTTCCGTGATTGTTCATTATTTTGAGCTCCCGATATATGGAGCGGCGGATTCGGTTTAGTTGTAAACCGTAAGAGCTTAAAACAGTGTTTACATTTCGTGAGTTACCTATTCAATCCCGTAGAGTAGGTACGGTGGTTGGTACCACCAAGCACCACATGTTATTGCAAATAACCGGAAACAAATCTAGACTACAGAGGAATCTCAAAATGAAAACATTTTATATTCGTTCTATCCCCAGGTCGAAAACTTAGGATAGTCTTCTTAATATACCCCCAAACAACCTGTTAAAGTTCCATTAACTACAGAATACTTTTCAGGTAAAAGTACACAACTGCTGGACCATCATCCAAATACTTACACGTTGTCCTCGCATTCTACTAACCCACGACCATCCCAGTTAGTAGTGCACCTACAGCTTCATTATCATCCAAAAGTCCAAATTCATCTTTTTTTGTATGAGTTTTCTTTAAACTTCGGTTTTTAAAACAGCAGATATTGGATCGATATATTCAATCAGTGGGAGTCAAACAAAGTTGAGATTTCTGACGAGGCAGAGATCGTCCAGTGAGTCTTACCATGACATGTAGAGCAAGATCCCATAGGGCTGCCAGACATTAGGTATTTATTTTCTGATCAACAAAATGTGTGGTATCGAGCGGGTAGTGTTAGTATGTAGTGTAAACGTACGCGTACCTGCTAACTTGTACCGACGACGGCTAATTTTTAAATATCAGGTGCTAAAGTTGCGTAAAATTAATACTAACTTTTGTTATAGCTTGAGAGCTCTTTTTTATGATGTGTATAGAAGATTTAAAAAAATAGATAATTATTAGAAAATTTCTGCCAGACACTTTAAAGCACAGAGAAAATAATGTAATTTTACCTATGACCTGGGTATTTAGTTTTAAATTTGATACTCAGGAAATAATTCCGTACTTATTGTGAGTCAGACCAATCATATGGGGGCCAAACATCCTCCAGACAATTAAAATGTCGATGTATTAGCGCATTGGTTGATTGTACCCATACAAAAATGATTAGTTGGGACTCTACAATGTGTCTGGCTACTTACAGGGAGTATTTAAATTACTCTCTGATATAAAATATAAAAAAAAATTACACTGACATGGTTTTTCACGTTATTTTTTCCAGCTTTAAGGTGTCTGGCAGAAATTTCTGTCAATGGGAAGTGTCAGCCAGCATTAATAGTTAATTTCAACAATATTCTCTGCAACTTACATCAGGATTCATATAAAAATCAGGACTCAGACATGATTAACAAAAAAAAAAGTACCTAACTGCAGCACATGATGTTCAAAAGTTGGCCGTCGGCACAAGTTAGCAGGTATGCATACATTCATAGTACATACTAATACTGCTCGATACCCCTCATTTTGTTGGTCAGAAAATAAGTAAGGTTTGGCGGCTCTGGGATCTTGGACTAAGGCAAGGGAACATGACGTCCTTCTTGGTTCTATTATCGCTTTCCACCTTGCATGATTCACTTCGGTTACCTAATAAATAATAGGAATACAGTCATGAGCACTGAAATGTTTACTCACACTTAGCAAAATTCAGGTTTTCTCGTGAAATAACTCTTTCTACTTTGTTATAAGTTCTATTTCGTAGTACCAAAATACTATGTTCCTGAAAACGTTAATCAAAACGGGAGAAAATCGCTTTTATACTTTGATAGTAGTGTATATTATACATACCTATACATTGTATTGCTCGCTCGTGACTGTACGTTTCCACCATGGTTGTTTGTGGATGCGTATATATACGTAGAGTGCAATACCGCGGTGGGTATTGCACAGATCTCTCTACTCATACATACAATATGTTTAAAAAACCCTGTCCGATCCTAAAGGTGCAAATAGGTATACCAATGACATTGCCAAATAAAATAAGAAACAAAAAATTCATGAAAGTAAAAATATTAATGAATTTTAAAGTGCATGTTTTTGTCCCAAGTTACCACCGTTTCCCTAAATTCTAACAAACTTTTAAAGCGTGACAACACCGTCTTCGGCATGAAGTATGTTCGATCGTCAATTATTTTTTCATGAAGTCACTACACGAGAAGCGACGGCTTGCGCCTGTGTGTTGCCATATAAGTTTCTTCATTTTAGTACATTTTATTTAATTTTCATCGGGGGTTTTTTTTTCTAACTTGTTCTCCAAAAAGGATTACGTATATAGATTCTATTCTAGAAACCTAATAATATCCTCAGGGATCGGACAGGGTATATACATATATTCGACATCGACGATGTGCTCGGCAGCACGATATGTTTCTCGCTCTAGCAAATGACGGTTATGAGAGACAGAAAAGGATAGAAAATGCGAATCCAGGCTGATAGATGAGGCTCAAAACTAAAACCTTTACAATTTATAGAGACTGTTTCTGGAATAGAACCCACGCACGTGAACGAAGTTACACCTCAATGATTATGATGCATATTGAAATAATAAAACATTTTAAAGTAAACTATTTATTTATTTCACGAATACAATTTATTTTGATATTAACTTTCAGATACTGAGCAGCATGAAAATATTATTTACAATTAAATGCTAATAAATTATTATGCCTCTTGTATGTTTGGTAGAACTGTTACACAAATAACCTCCCCTTTTTGGAAGTTCGTTAAGAAACTAGCTGTGTGTAGATAATATGATTTCCTTGATAAATAATTATTACTTCTGAGGGAAACAAGCAAATACAAATACCAATTTAGGTAAAAAATCGCAGCTGTTAGGTACCACAAGATAAAAACAAATTCGGAATTATAAAATGTTTAGGTGCAATTCTTATGTATAATACATTTACATAACGAGTTCATAAAGTTCGACGTGTTTAGTTCTAGCATTTGACCGCACATTGAGAAGCCATCGATTGCTACATCTAATTCCCCATCCGACTGTTGAATAAAACGCGCTGGTATCTGTTTTTCCCCAAACGAAAAATAAAGGTTTCCATGAATATTTACGATTTCAGATTTAGCTGTTTTATCAATGTTAGATTTCAGAAAATCAGAATTAGTGTTTGCTTCGATGTTTGATGGCGTTGATATAATGCTATTAGTTATAAAGTCAGAATTTGAAATTTTTTCATAACCATCCACTACACTCAAGAGGGTCCCATTTGCAAGTTCTTTTGTTATAATTCGTGGTATTATCACATCTTCCTCACTAAGTACTGTGCGATCCGTTTCACTTGTTGTTCTCAGGTCCACATAATCTGTTGGATCAGTAGCAGCCCTCAGATTTATTTTGTTGTACACTGTCGAGTCCTCATAAAAGGATGAAGTCGAAGTAATGCCATTGTTCTTTATACCTGGCAGATCATTGTTAAACAAATTACGATCGTCAGACTCTGAATAGTTTTTATGAAATTGTACGTCATTTATTTTCTCATCAATAAAGTCTGCAGCTTCCGTTCCAGCAATGTAACTGTTATCGGTAGGATGAGTCGTTAGTGCGTTAGGATACATGGTATCACTATTAGCATTTAAATTCCCAAATTCGTTTGTGGGAGATTGTGCACCGATCTCTTTGTAAAAATCAGCCGTCTCAATTGTCTCTTGCTCGTCCTGAGTAATCTCAGTAGTTGTGTCCTCCCGTGACATAAATGGTTTTATTTGATAAATGCTTTGTTTTATGATACTAGCAGGCTGATCACACTTACTTTGAATCTCTGTTAGCTGTTGGAAACTTGATAAGTTATCATGTTGACTTTTTTGACTCGCAGTCGTATTTGTTTGGTTAATGGTATCAATATATTTTGAAAATATATAAATATGAAGATTTATGCATTCTGATAAGGTTTTTTCAGCTGTCTGAAAGTTCTCAAACATATTTGTTAGCTCTTCTAGTTGTGGCCTATTGTCGTTTTCTGGAGTAATGTCGATATCCAAATAAAGATGAAGTGGAAGTACTTTTGTTTCATCAACCGGTTTTGGAAAATAAGTGTCTCTTCTTTTATAATTATTGGAAGATTTGCTATCATTCTCATCATAGCTATCTTGTTCTGTAAATGACTTACCTGTATTGGCAGTTATGAAGTCTTTTGTTGAAGTTTTTTTTTTAAATGTATTTTGGTTAGTCTTAATAATTGGATTTATACTTAACATGTGCAATGTTTGTTCATCAAACCATGTATTCTGCGAATAATTCTGCTTCACCGGATCATAATAAATTCCACTATCTTTTATCTCTGGAAGGGTCACGATGTGTTTTGTCGTCGTTGAACCAGTTTTCTGTAAGGTATGAAGAGAACAATTGCATCCAGGAGGGATGTAAGAGTTTTCAGGTGAACTGTAATAGAATATTTAACAGAATTATTTTAAAAATTGACCAAGCTTAATATTACCAATTTTTTGCTGCGTGCGAATGAACACTTCAAGACCTATGCGAAGTAATTAAAGAGCGTTTTAGTTTACAGGAATACATACGAACTTCTTAAATAGAGGCTACTGCATCCATTTTTTTTTTTAAATTAATAACAATAATTTATTTCGATATGGTTAAAAAAGGTCCTAATTATTGTGTGCTATTTGGGCCAAGTGTAAACTCAACTTACGAATTGCAGTATTGAAGACAAGTTTGTGTTAATCCTAGAATAGTCGTTATCAGCGTAACTGCGGTGATCATGTACATTTCCACTGCGTGCATCATTAGAGGTGTTCCGACTTGTATGACGTTCCACAAACTCATTAAGTGTGTTCACTACGGCCGTTGTCGAAGCGTGGCTACACGATCCGTCACATTAACCAGCCATTAGAACGATAATTTTAATTTACTGCAAAAAGCATGCCTCAGCCTTTTGTCGTCAGTTTTGTGTCGCAAGCCGTAACGCTTTTCAATTAAGTTCGAAGAACTCTTTGTTGTACGTTTGCAATCAAAGACGCATTGTGTTTTTATCAATTAAATTGAATCGAAGCTACTTACTCATATTTTCATATTTCACAATAAAATTATAACACGGATGTATGCCAGATAAAATGACTAAAAGATGAAGGTGGAATGGTTCTTTCGGACCGGATTATGATAAAATTAAGGATGAGGACTAGAACGGTGTGCTGGATAATAAACTAGGGAATGAGGGGTTAGTGAGAGGTAAATGGAATGAAGAATGGTAAAGCGTTAGGACCTGACGGTATATCATTGTGTTCATCGACCTTGAAAAGGCATATGACCGGGCACGTCGTGAGGCTTTGTGGTGGGCCCTGAAAGAAAGCTATGCCTGGGAAGTATGTCCAATTGATCCAAATGTGGTAGGTACAGTCGATATTGTGCCCAAGTCTGGCTACAGCGGACACTACCGGCAACTTCATTGTGGCTGTCGGCTTGCACCAAGGGTCGGCTCTAAGCCTCTTCCTGGTGATATTGGACGCACTGACATCGGACATCCAGGAATCCTCCCTGGTGTATGCCGACGACATTGTGTTGGTTGCCGAAAGACTGGAGAATGTTGGCCTGAAATGAACTAGGATCAAACTGAATACTTATTCCTCCTTCCACATTTCGCGGTCTAGTGCGATTGTATACCACTCCTTTGCGAAAGAGTCCAGCTCATCCCGCCTTCTCCTTCTTCGAGTTACAATGTAAAAATTAATTCATGGCAAAAATTTGTGTGGTACAACTAAAAAGGGGGAAAAAAAAAGATTTCCAAAAAACACTATAATAATATTGGTAATTCATAATCTTACCAGCCTTTTCCCTACTATTTTGGGGTCTTCCAGTCTAACTGGATGCAGTTGAATAACATTAGTTAGGTTGTTAAAAAGTCTAAAACAACTTTAATTTCGGAAGTCGGTGGCAAAAAAGTCAAACAAACGAAGTCACAGACTTCTGAAAGTAAAGTTATTCTAGCGCCCGTTTTCACCAACACTGTCACCTAACTGAATTCTTAATCCTTGCTCTCACCAACATTAAGTGACACCTTACTCAATGCCTAGTGCCCGTTTTTACCAACACTTAGTGACACCTAACTCAACACCTAATGCCCGTTTTCACCAACACTAAGTGACACGACGATGGAGATTCGTAGAATATCTACATCACTAGCTACTTCCCCATTGCTATGGAAATAATATCATTTTGCATTTTTGTTTATGCTATCCCTGAAGTACATACTTTTTCTAGGAGATCTGTACTTCATGATGTTATGGTTGGTGATATGTGTGCGTTACGATTGCTCCGCCAAGTTATCAAACAGAAAAAACTTTGGCAAAAAATTTGTCGAAATTTGTCAAAATCGAAGGGTCATCATCTGCCTAGCCTTTTCCCAACTATGTTGAGGTCGGCTTCCAGTCCAACCGGATGCAGCTGAATACCAGTATTTTACATGGAGCGACTGCCTATCTGACCTCCACAACCCAGTTAGTACTGGGTAATACGATACCCCTTGACTTGACTTCTATTACGACAAATTTTTTGGCGAAGTTTTTTTCTGTTTTGTTAACTTGGCGGAGCAATCGTAACGCACACGGTGATATTGCTAGTGGTAGTGGTAGTCAATCGCCCGAAAGGCTGACAACCAGTCTTACTAAGGGGTATCGTATTACCCAGTACTAACTCGGTTGTGGAAGTCAGATAGGCAGTCGCTCCAAGTAAAATACTGGTATTCAGCTGCATCCGGTTAGACTGGGAGCCGACCCCAACATTGTTGAGAAAAGGCTAGGCAGATGATGGTAGGTGATGTTCCTCCTGTTCAATCATTATGTTTGTTAGCAATGAACTTGATTAGCTGCTTGTTATGTACCAGTCTGTTTGCTTTTAGATAAAAACAAACAGACAGTCAGTTTTTTATAATTGTGAATAATGTGGGTGCCTAAGTAGGAAGTGTGATTACTTCGAAAACTTATTGAATTGTCAACAATACAGATCAAGGAAGTCACGAATGAAACGATGTTCTTTGCTTTGGTTTTTAAAAAAATATTATTATTATTTATAATTTTTCATTTCTTTTTACAGGACTTTATCTTTGATTTTAATTAAATGTGAGTCAAAATTTAAGTAAATTATTAAGTATTCTAATTAATCGCGACTACTATAGTATAGTAGTTTATCAGACGTTTCAAATACGCATAACGTAGGGTCATTGCGCCGGTTAGCGACCAGTTAGCTGGGTTGCCCACAAAAGATGAGGAAAAAAAAATGTTGTCTACACGCAAAATAGTATATGTTAATGTGAATTTGTCCCAAATATAATCTAGTTTGGATACAAAACATAAAATAAAATACATTAATACAAAAATATTTATAAAATGATGAAAAAGTGAAAATATAGCGAAAACGTCGGTTTGCGACCATTTTTATCAGTTTACGACCACCAGTGAGCTGGTTTGCGACCGCTATTTTAATATGAAAAATATGCCATTAAAACAATTATAATCGCTTTAAAAATATTTTAATATTTGCCTCTTAATAAAAACAAACATAGTAATCCTTTGGTGTAATGTTTTCTTATAATTAAAAAATAACAATCTTCCATTTCGTAGGAACTTAGTCATAGTTCTAATAGAATTAACAATCATTAGTCAAACAATATCCTAAATATGTAGTATAACATTTAAAAATAATCTACATCAATATTTTCTAGTCAATCTGGTTTAAAATTATTTTAGGAATCATATTCCGCGTTTCAATAAGTTGTTGCTGGAAGAAGCCATACCTGACGAGTGGTGCAACAGTTCGCTGGTGCCCATTTTTTAAAATAAAGGTGATGTGCTGGAGTGCAATAACTATAGAGGAATAGCATGAAATAGCGCATAGTATAAAAGTTTTTGAAAGGCGACTAAGAGAAGAGAGTGAAATTTCACGAAACCAATTCGGTTTTATGCCTGGTCGGGTAACGATGGATGCCATTTTTGCCATCCGCCAGCTGTGCGAGAAATACAGAAGTGCGCACAAAAAATTGCACATGGTGTTTATCGACCTCGAAAAGGCATACGACCGGGTACCTCGTGAGGTTTTGTGGCGGGCCTTGAAAGAGAAAGGTATGCCTGGGAAGTATGTGCAGTTGATCCGAGCGATGTACAGTCGATGTAGTACCCAAGTCCGGCCTACAGCGGGAACTACCGGCAGCTTCAACGTGGCTGTCGGCTTGCACCAAGGGTCGGCTCTAAGCCCTTACCTTTTTCTGGTGATAATGGACGCACTTACGTCGGACATCCAGGAAGAGGCTCCCTGGTGTAAGCTGTTTGCCGACGACATTGTGTTGGTTGCCGAGAGTGGCCTAGAGGTCCAGAGCAGATTGAAGGCGTGGTGGCAAAGATTGGAGAATGTTGGCCTGAAAAGTCAGTAGGACCAAAACAGAATACTTATTCTGTGATTTCGGCAGTCTCTCCAGTCCTGTGCCCATAACACTTTCCGGAACGCCCATACCGATCTGTCCGATTCGATTTTCGGTACCTCGGGTCACTTGTCCAAAGGGATGGTGAAGTAGACCGAGATCAACTCAGGATGGATGAAATGGCGACAGGTCACTGAAACAATTTGTGACCCACGGATGCTCCTCAAGTTAAAGGGCAAAATATACAAATCCGTGATTAGACCTGTCGTACTGTATGGATCGGAATGCTGGGCTGTGAAGAAAGAAGATTGCATGTAGCAGAGATGAGAATGTTGAGGTGGATGTGTGGTGTGACAAGAATGGATAAGGTAAGGAACGAGTAGATTAGAGGAAGTTTAAAAGTTTCACCAGTTACAGAAAAGTTGAAAGGGAATTGACTCTCTTGGTGTGGACATGTGATGAGGAGGGACGAATCGCATGTCACTAAAAGAGTGATGAATATAAACGTTGATAAATGGAGAGGGAGAGGAAGACCAAAGAAACGATGGATGGATTGTGTGAGGAATGATATGAAAGTTAAAGGAGTAACTGATAGCGTGACGGTTGACAGAGGAGGTTAGAAGAAAAAAACGTTTTGGGCCGACCCCAAGTGACATGGGACAAGGGTAGGAAGATGATGATGATATTCCGCGTTTCTTATTCATAATTAAGCCGATCTTGTACCGTGGTCGTTGGGATCTGATAGTCTACATGTTTCTCTTATTTCCTTCCCTTCTTTTCGGTTATCATCGAGAGCTTTTTTCAGGGCATCTTCAGTGTACTGGACAGTCTTTTTTTTTTCCGACTCTGAAGTATTTGGGAGCTCCATCTAAAAAAAAAGTAATAAAAATAATTTATTGTAGTTTTTATGACTAATTTTGTTTTAAACTGAAATATAATAATATTTAGTTTTCGACAGATTATGTACAACCACATGGTTGCTTGCTTAAATAATTATTAAACAGACCTTTCAATAACCAACCAAATCAAAAAAATCAGACGTGGTCGCATACTCAATGAGCTTTCATACTTATTTCTGTTAGCGGCCGTTATTTCTCTCATACTAAATTATGGTGGTCGGAAACCAATGTCTTTATTTCGATTATTTTGGTTTACGACCACCTGTTTAGCATCCAATTTTGTACGTAAATTAAACAAAGTTCTTTCAAAGAAACTGGTGGTCGCTAACCAAAGAACTACAAAGAAAACCTTTTACAAATACTACATTCAAAATTGTAACAGTCCTGTATGAAGCATTAGGATCATATTAATCAAAATAGAATGATGCGGTTCTCGTCAGTTTGCGACCATGTGGTCGCTATCTAACGTTTTTGATAAATAAGCATTTCGGTTACCGACCACTTGATTTTATCTTAATTATAAGTTTAAAAATAGCAAAATACAACTAAATAATAACCAAAACTTATTCATTGTACAATTTAACATCTAACTTGTGTGTAAAACATGATATAAGTAATAAAACTTACCTTTGACCGCCGCGCGCCATGTTATTTTTTTTCCAACTCGCGGTACATCCACACACCACTGAATCAAGACGCGCCCTGAGAATTTTTTTTTCGGCTCTGGGTTAACCCATTTGTTTCTAACTGTGTAAATTCTTAATTCATAGTTATTTATAGAGCACGTTAGATTTATTTTTTATTTATATTACCTATACAAATACTATTATCTTGATTTAAAGAAACTCAGTCCGTCAAATGGTCGCCTACTGAAGGTGGTCGCGCTACCGGCGTAACGACCCTACCTACCTATAAGTTTAGTTATGCTGTTTTATTACCTCCTTAGATCATGTAAAGTGTAGGTACAAGTAAGAGAAGTATTGAAGCTAATTTAAACTGCAGGCCCCGCGCAAAATGGGGCCACGCGTATCCAAACTCGCTGCCTGAGTGTTATTTTTTTGAGTATTTTGAATTTGCTTGAAGCCACAAAAATTTGGAACATTACACCTTTTTCGACTAAGACAATCGACTTCAGACAATCGGTAGTCGATTATTTCGTTGGCGAAAATACAACACAGAATTTCATACGGTAAACGCACAAGTAGGTAGGTATAATAAGTTTTACAAAAAGTCGTTCGTAGGTAGGTAGGTATAAACTCGTGTCGCATGTAGGCGCTCGCACCCGTGCGACAGCAGCTGCGCGGAATCTACGGTCTACAGAAGTGGATAATAAATAACTTTATATGAAATGAATGAATCGAACAAGCCTTAAAAAATGTCAATTTTGCTCCAATACAAATTATATAAAAAATATTTTTTATAATTATTATCTCAAATGAATTGGGATAAGGGAAAGAGAATGATGATGATGATATGGCCCACTTGTGCTGTCTCGTTTTTTTTCTTCCGGTACACTGAGAGGCCATAATACGCAACGAGCAAAAGCTAGTAGTATACATATATAGGATGGAAGGGACAACGACGCACACATATTACTAACCGCCCCACATAGAAATTTTTGATCGTCAATTTAAAAAAAGAACAAATTTTCTATACTTTTTGACGGTGTACCTACACCGTCAAAAAGCAACCTAGTAAAAAAGTACCTAGGGAGGTACTTTTTTACTGACATTGCGGTATGCTGAAAATATAAATAAAAAAAGCGACTAACATGATAATGATATTCTACCCATGCAAGTGGATACTGCTATGTTGAATTGTTGATATCATAAAAAGAATATAAACGTTTTAAAATTCAATTCTTTGGGTATTTTGGAAGTTTTAGAATTCCTCCACATCCCGGACACCTCAAACGGATTTGTCCGGAAAATACCAGACATTATGGCAACCCTAATGTAGAATGAATTCAATAAGAATAATATTTTATATTTACAATACAAACTATACTTTCCCGATACTATGGGTAGGTAGGTAAATATCAAGCGTCGACGATGAGTAGGTAAAAATATTAAAATGTATGCTGGCACACAATAACAGAGTCAACCTTGGTGAAGGTCACTGCCAATTTACTCACCACGATATTACTACACATGTATAGATACGTACAAGTACATACCTCCAGCTACATAATTCCCTAAGTGAGGTAACATCAGTGAGATAGGCGATAGTATAATTTAATGAATATAAATAAATATATAACATTAATAACATTGGTAAGTACCGGTACATTCCTACCTGTGTTATCAATCATTCGATTATTTAGTTATCGGCTTTAATGTGTAGTTATCCTACTTGGTGTCCAGATTAGACAGCTACAGCATGATCAATTTTTGTCATTCCGTTTACTATCTCGACGTCCAAGGCTTCTTTGCTAATATCCACGGCTTCGCGAAGTAAATAAGCATGATCAAATTCTCCCAAAAATTGTTGTGCAATTTTAGTCATGGATAAATGTTAAGTTTTCTTAGAACATAGCCATTATAATGTAATCAGCCCATAAAAAGACCGCAGTTCAATGGTTAAACGAATAAAAATTAACTCATTTTGTTTCGATAACAATGTCAATGTTAGGTTAAAGATTTTGGTCCTAAATAATAATAAATGTTATTGTAAACTCATATAATGAATGTAAAACATAGTAATTAAGAGCTATCGTTGCGATATTAGGGTAATTAATCGTGTTATTATCTATAAACACTAATTGTCATCACACGAGGCAATCATATATTTTTAATTGTAATTTCGGAAATCGTATTGGCAACCTTTATGTTCTTCTTCCTTTTCCAGAAGATCGACGAAAGAAGAATTTGGAGACAGCAAACGTTCTGATATAGGTAGACCGTAGATGTGGTGTAAAGTGGCAACGAGGACTTACGTACCGCGTAGGTCGTGAGTTTGATCCCAGACAGGCACTTTGTGTAATTTATGTGAGGTATAAAACTCCCTTACATTACAATCCAGAGTGCATTAACTCGCGTGGTGGATTGTGGCCCACTCTGTCTCGCAGAGGAGGCTTGAGATTTGTGTCCCAGCAGTCCCAGCTGTAGCTGTGGGAACTAATAGACTGTTTACGCTGTGCTTAACGTTCTCATGACGACACATTGAACGAACACCTCATTCCATTACAATGTTTAGAGTAAACCATGAGAATATTTTTTGTTCATACTCATTTACCAGAAAATACTACGGTATACGCCATTTTTTTACGGCAAAAGGTAGTTTAGTACGGTTATTTGCAAAACAAAATGTGACGTATCAGCAATTCGAGTATACATATTATGTGCTTATTAAAAATGTAAGCAAGTGAACCCGCGTGGTAGGACTACAAACAACTCTTTGGCATGTCATTTGGATAAACTTATTTTTTATGTGATTGGACAGTTGACAATTGTCTCAACTTTGGTTTAGGTAACTACCACGTTTAACGGTGTAAGCAGAGCGGTGCGGTAGGCATGTAACGTCGAGCTTAGCAGACGCTTCAATGCCTACACGGTACCTATTAATCTTATAACTGTATCTCATTTAATTGGCATATGTCTGCAATAAACGAATTACAAGTACATACCATTTTTATAAATAGTAGCCAGAAGGTAAGTCTAAGCTCCTGGGAATCTACAAACAATACGCGCCTTGTCTAGAACGACTAGGTATCTTTCTGCCCTTATTACAACTGCGTAGAGCGAGACCCTCCACAGGTATTATGTTTTACATATGTATATCTACCGGATGACACTACCTACTTCCCGTGGAAAATACCTACAGCAGTTTTTACAAATCACGTTTCTGATTGGATTAATTACCTAATGTCTCATAAAAGTGGAATGTTGTTAGTAGCTACTGCTGTTAATTACAGTATTCTATATACAATTTAATAAGAACAAGCAGTCATTAAATCGAGAAGAGAACCCATTACACTTCTAAAAACTGTGTCACCAAAACCGGATCGAGATAATTGCATTAGAATTGATTTATAAATAAATGCACCGTTTATCGTGATGTAGGTTCATAAATTATTAAATTAAACGAAAAAAATACTGAATAAGGGTATACATAACTATAAATAATATCTTCTATTTTCTTAGTTTTGTCACCTGACTGTACACACATACAGCTACGATGAGCATCATTTTAGGGTTCACTCCTGTAATTCCCGAAGGGTTAGGCAGAGGTATACTCATTAGTAGGAACACCCCTCATTTCGCCAGTTATGGTTAAGTTTCATTTAATAGGGGGCGAGCCTATTGCCATTAACCGGGCACAGATCCAGACTATGTGGCTGCTACTGAGTAATTCCTGATGGAAAAACCCAATAACACTTTGCTCGACCTAGGAATCGAACCCTGGATCTTTTACTCAGCAGTCGCGCTTGCGACCACTAGACTACAGAGGCAGTCGAACACCAGAGAGAACATTGAAGCTTATATAGTTGCTAAATTAGATTATTTCTACGTACCTACACTACGTATCTTGCTGTTGCAAAAATATCAATAGTGACGTAAACGTCGGTGAACGTAAGATACGACCAAAACTCGTTGAACCTGTTTGACGCCAAGTGAAGCTAACTTAATATTTTGTTTATATGTAAATATAGGTCCAGCACTATCTATATTATATCCATTACTAGATATCTCGTTACCTTTGTAAGTATCTATTGACTTCCTGCGTATTTAACCAGGGCGATCTGAGCTGAGTTAGTGGGGAAGGCACCTGCATCTTGTACTTGAGAAAAGCAAGGCTCTCATTTTCATTCCCTGGCCACGAAAGTAGACTAATTTGCCTACAACTCCTTATTTTACCATCATTCATATTAATTGTTTAATAAAGTAAATAATGCCTTTTTGACATTCATCAACTGCCTATCCTATTTCCAACAATAGAAGGGTCGGCTTCCAGTCTATATGAATACCAGGCAATACGATCGATACTCCTTGGTAACACTGGTTGTCAGATTTCTGTCTTATATCGACTGTGAAAGATCTATAAATGCCAGTCGAGACCAACGGCTTAAAGCTTACCGAGGTACTGAGGAAACCCGGTATTTAATAGACGGTGGTGGACGATCCACGGACCGATCTCGGCAAGCATTGAATACCTTAGTAGAAGGTAGAACTGTTCAGCTGTTATCATTTTGCCAGGAGCGCTCTAGCGCTTTTTATCTTTTAAAATCGTGTAACTTTTATAAAACTGGAACATTGCACAACATCAACGTGTCTAGTCATGAACTATTACCGTTTCGATATTAAGGTCAGTGACTTTATTAGAAAAGCAAAGCTGGTTTGTTCACAATGTCCACCTATACAACCAAGTTTATGCTAGCATTTATAACTTATTTTTGCTCTGAGGACTTGAGGACACACCTCTTGCGCCTTGCGGTAATACACAGATTTTATGGACTATTAGGGTGAACATTTGTCACAGAGTTTTAATTGTTTTTTTTTAATGTACAGGTCAGAAGATCAAAAATCTGACAACCAGACCTACCAAGGAGTATTGTTTTATCCAGTGCTAACTGGCTAGTGGGGGTCATATCATAAGCAGTCCCTCCAGATAAAATAATTCAGGTCAACAGCTGCATCCGGTTAGACTGGAAGCCGACCCCAAAATAGTTGGGAAAAGGCGGGGCCGATAAGATGATCACTGTACGCTACGGTACGTGATTATTTATACCTATTGATGTGTGGCGTTTCGAGGATAAAGGACTTAAAATACTTATGAGAGCAACATTATTAAAAAAGGAGAAAACGTTTAAAAATTGGTGGAACTGGAAATACTTGTATAATTAAGTTTTTGCGTTACAAGATTGACAACATTTACACAGACCAGTACAGTTAGACCTAAGACATAATTGTGTGCTTATTGCAGTTTACCTTTTAAAACTAAAGTGCTTTTCCTCGTAAATATTTCACCAGACAAGTACCTAAGAGTTGCACCACATCTAACATCACCACCTCGGAATCTGAACGATGCTTCCGCGTGTTTCTAAAGCATTCGCTCTGTTTCTAGCTCTAGCAAATGACGGTTCTGAGTGATAGAAAAGCATGAGAGCCTGGAAAAGTGCGATTCCGTGCTGATAGCTGAGGTTCAAGCCTAACGCTATTATTTTGTTTTTAAACACGATATATTTATTTATATCTTTACAAATCAATTACATTTTTAAATATTTTATTTGAAAAAAAACAATATAAAAAAACATTTATAAATTGTAGCCCACCGGTATCGTGAACCGGCTCCAAGCTACACAGGGTCAGGGCTCCAGAGAGAGGAACCTTCTAACAATACGAGCCGTGTCCAGGAATACAGCTTTCTGAATCAAGCCCTTGGTCCAGCTGCCTAACGAGAGCCTCCTCGGGTATTGGTCGAGGCTCTTGGCAATTAAGCCATGGACTAATTATGACCAAGATTATGATCTCTAATCTTGGCACTACAACAGCAATAGGCTGATAAAGATTTTTTCCTAGTTATGTTAAAATTTGTGTAAGGGCTCCACACACTTCTCGTCTCCGCTTAGCTTTAATGGAAACGGTTGAGTAGAGAGGCGAGGAGATGTCTTGTAATTGTTGAGGCCAGCGGAGACGAGAACAGACGTGAGCGGGGTGCTGCTAGCGGCGTGCCGCTTTGTACATCTCTTCTCTCCGGTTTGTAGATCTACGCACAGCTTCAGTGCATACACCCTAGCTTTAACTCATCTCCTCTCTTCTCCGCTACGCACATCTCCGCTCGGCTCAGCTTTGGTGGAGTCCGGGCCTAAAGGTCGGCTTCCCCATTCACATTCTAGTTATCTTGATCTTATCGACAAAAGACGTTTGCATTTTACGCGGATCGAATGCAACCCAATTAGAGGTAAATAACAACACAAACACTAGCACTTTGAATGCTTATTGACAGGATTTAAAACAACCTTCCTAACAGCCGGGGGCACGTTGAGGTCCCCTCGTATATTGAGTACTTGAGCAGTATAGCTACACTCATCACACTAATATTATAAAGGCAAAAGTTTGAATGTGTGTATGTTTATTACTCGTTCACGCTCAAACGGCTTAACTTGGATTTGGATGAAATTGATTATCAAGATAGCTTATATTTTGGATTAACACATAGGCTACTTTTGATCCCGGAAAAATGTGGTGTTCCCATGGGATGATCAAATAACTGAAAATATGGTTTGCCCGAATTTTGATTAAAATCGTGTCTTTGGCGAACAAGAGTACTAGGCTTTTTTTTTTTTTTTTTCTCGATGTGGAAATCCTCAATGGATGTCCTCCGCCCTGGGGAGAGCGGAGGGGTCTGTCAGACTCGTACTGACTAAAACCACACCGGTGTTCCCTCGCACACTTGCGTCGGGGGGCAACGGGATCTGATGCGACTTCCTCTGCCCCAGACTAGTGCCGGCCCGCCTGACCTGCGGGCCTCGTCCCGGGGGGGAGTGAGGTGTAAGATTCCCCCCGTTACGTCTGAGAGAGGCGCGCGTGGAACACTACGCGCCGCCGTCTCGGGTCCAGTATGATCGGGGGGAATCCGTCGCCCCTGGACCTATTTAGGGGGGCCGGAAGAGGGCGTTGCCGCCCTCAGCTTCCTCCCGAGCCAGCCGTCGAGTACTGGCCGGATCGCCTCGACTGTGTCGAGGCCGGCGGTAGGGAGCTCTAGCCTCCCCCACCATTCCGCCACCATGACCTGTTGGAGCTGAGACCGGTACAGCGTGATCTGTCGCTGCACCAGCCTCTCGCCCCGATCATTGGCCTCCTCGCGCCACTGGTGCAGTGTGGCGAGGGTCTTCGCTTCCAGCTCCCACGGCGGGGATCCAAAAGTACTAGGCTAGCATAAATTCAAGGTGTTGTTTATTCAAACGAAGTAGGTAGGTAGGTTGGGTAGGTAGGTTAGGTAGGTAGGTTACGTAGGTAGGTTACTTAGGTAGGTTACGTAGGTAGGTTACGTAGGTAGGTTACGTAGGTAGGTTACGTAGGTAGGTTACGTAGGTAGGTTACGTAGGTAGGTTACGTAGGTAGGTTACGTAGGTAGGTTACGTAGGTAGGTTACGTAGGTAGGTTACGTAGGTAGGTTACGTAGGTAGGTTACGTAGGTAGGTTACGTAGGTAGGTTACGTAGGTAGGTTACGTAGGTAGGTTACGTAGGTAGGTTACGTAGGTAGGTTACGTAGGTAGGTTACGTAGGTAGGTTACGTAGGTAGGTTACGTAGGTAGGTTACGTAGGTAGGTTACGTAGGTAGGTTACGTAGGTAGGTTACGTAGGTAGGTTACGTAGGTAGGTTACGTAGGTAGGTTACGTAGGTAGGTTACGTAGGTAGGTTACGTAGGTAGGTTACGTAGGTAGGTTACGTAGGTAGGTTACGTAGGTAGGTTACGTAGGTAGGTTACGTAGGTAGGTTACGTAGGTAGGTTACGTAGGTAGGTTACGTAGGTAGGTTACGTAGGTAGGTTACGTAGGTAGGTTACGTAGGTAGGTTACGTAGGTAGGTTACGTAGGTAGGTTACGTAGGTAGGTTACGTAGGTAGGTTACGTAGGTAGGTAACATAAGTAGATTAGGCAGGATCCCATCGTATGCATCGACATCCTGCGGGGCGCGATCAGCTGTCGCCGCATCCGTTTGTATCCTTTCCGATCCGATACGATGCGAACCGTTTGGTGGAAATTATCCTTAACATATGTGAGTAAAGTGGCTGCTACACACGTTACGAAAAATCGTTACGATTGGATGGTACAGTTCAAACTGCAACGATAAATCTACATGTGTATGAGAAAATCTGTTCAGTTTGTCCGATTTTATAAAACTGTACAGTTGAACGGGGCAGTATAAAATGAATAGATAAATCGGAATCGGAAGAAACTCTGTCGATAATCGTAACTTGTGTGCCAGTCGTTCAGTTTTCTGTCTTGCTTTTCAATTATTGGCGATACCATGGACAGCAGATGTAAATAAGTATCACTATCCATTCGTAAAAAATTATGCCAATCTTTAGGAAATACCTTTAGTTCCTTCAATAAATTAACATGGGAATGAGCTTCACTTTTCATTAGCCATTCTTTACACCAAATACGTGTTTTTTTTTTCCTTTTGCTTTTTTATGGCGAATAATAAACCAACAACTGCTAACGCTTCTTCAGCCGAAGCCATAGCTCAAAGAATGAATAATCGTACAGTTTTCTAGTAACGTGTGTGGGCACTACGAAAACTGTGTAGTTTAAATTGTACCGTCCGATCGTAATGATTTTTGGTAAAGTGTGTAGTAGCCATAATATTAGTTTTACTTTTAAAGTTGAATAGGTAATAAAGAATAGTACGTGAAAGTATTTAATGTTTCTTTTTATCCAAGACTTGCGTATGAAGGAACCAGTGCATACCTACCATGTTTTCCTGTTACCCTATGCAAGTGCTTACAGAAAGTATGGAACTGTTTTGGCCGCATCGCTCGGTTCCGTTCCGTTCCGACGTATCCGTACTGGGAACCCAAGTTTACTATCTAAGTCCGTCAACGAAGATACGGGCCCGTTCGAAAGTAGCTCGCAACTTTAAAGTTGCGAGCTACTTTCCCTATTCCTATTCCCTGTTATTTTCGGATTCATGACTTTTGAAAACACACCAAGACAAGTTTCAGGCCCCTAGCTAATCGTATCTCCGGAAGTGACAGTGAGTAACTTCGGCCGATACTACGGGCTTCGTGCATAGATAATAGACCTCCTGAATCTTTATCCAAGCACACTCATCATCTGCCTAGCCTTTTCCCAACTATGTTAGGGTCGGCTTTCAGTCTAACCGGACCAACCATCTTTTCCTGTTACCCTATGCAAGTGCTTACAGAAAGTATGGAACTGTTTTGGCCGCATCGCTCGGTTCCGTTCCGTTCCGACGTATCCGTACTGGGAACCCAAGTTTACTATCTAAGTCCGTCAACGAAGAT
Source organism: Noctua janthina (assembly GCA_963576755.1). NCBI lineage: Eukaryota > Metazoa > Arthropoda > Insecta > Lepidoptera > Noctuidae > Noctua > Noctua janthina. The sequence goes on along the minus strand of OY755050.1, from coordinate 10,323,773 downwards.
ACGGGCCCGTTCGAAAGTAGCTCGCAACTTTAAAGTTGCGAGCTACTTTCCCTATTCCTATTCCCTGTTATTTTCGGATTCATGACTTTTGAAAACACACCAAGACATACGATTAGCTAGGGGCCTGAAACTATTCAGGCCCCTAGCTAATCGTATCTCCGGAAGTGACAGTGAGTAACTTCGACCGATACTACGGGCTTCGTGCATAGATAATAGACCTCCTGAATCTTTATCCAAGCACACTCATCATCTGCCTAGCCTTTTCCCAACTATGTTAGGGTCGGCTTTCAGTCTAACCGGATACAGCTGAATAAAGGCCAACCTTACATAAAAAAATTAAAGAAAATTGTAAAAAAAAAAAACAAAATGAATTATGCGAACAATATGTATATGGGTTAGTTGATTTTTTGCTGCATCGATGATACATTTTCACAGCTAATGCAGTTAATAATTATCGTCGTGAGGTCTTGAAATTTGCCTAAATATTTTTAAAAAGAACGTTAAATGATTATCGTCGTGAGGTTATGAAAAATGCCTAAATGTATACGAAATAATAGTTAATATTCTATAAATTGGACGTCAGTTCTAATATTTAAATAAATGATAAATTACTGACTTTTGTTGCTGACCGTACCTATATAATTATTATTTTGCACAACACTATGGGTGTGCTTTGTTATACGTATACTGATTTCCTATTCAATTTATTATGTGATATCGAGTGATGGATCTGTAAATATGATGAATCATCTTTGATCGTCACAGCATCTAAAGTGTTCGTTACAGTAATTTAACAGACCTAAGTGGCTATTTGTTTTGAACGTAAACTTGTCAAGCTTTGTTTCATAAATAATTATTTTAATCGTTTGTACGTAGCTGAGTTACCTATATGTATAATGAGTTTAAGTTTTACCTATTGCAGTTTAGATTGGAAATAAATTATATTCGTATACTTTATTTTTGTATAAGTAGTTATTGGTAAGTATCGAAATTAAAGTAGGATAGTTACCTACGTTATTATAAAGTATTATTGGAAACTCTCCACACAACACGTAGTATGGTGCTGGTCTTCAGACAGCTGCGCCCGTTTGTGCGGCGATAGTACACCCCGTATACTGCGGCTTACGTTATTATAAAGTATTATTGGAAACTCTCCACACAACACGTAGTATGGTGCTGGTCTTCAGACAGCTGCGCTTACCCATCATCTTTTTTTTCGTGTTCTGGCGCGACAAAATTTTTCTTTGGCCCAAACGCCACTTCAAAATTTCCATGTGAGGGGTTCATAATGGTGTATGTGGTAACCGTTTGTGCGGCGATAGTACACCCCGTATACTGCGGCTCAGTCTGTGTTTCACTGGCCAGTAAATGTGACTGCAGACAATCTTTCAGTCATTGTGTTACGGGCTTCTTCCAGTGGCAATAGGTTCGTCCTCTAATACTAGTACACAGTACCTAACTATCATATTTACAATTTGTCCGATCTGTATTGAATCGTGTAAAAACAAGCTAAACGAAGCCGTCGCACTGTGTTGCCGAGGGCGGACAAAAACCAAATTTTAAAGTTTAAGGTAGATGAAAAACAATTAACGGACTTGCAAATAGAATATGTATGTCATAGGAATCCGAAAAATGGAGGGTAGTTTTCTAATAAAAATGACAAGATATCACTCGGCAAAGTACGCTGTCGGCAACTACGGTTTCGAGAAGTGAATACTCAACGTAATTCAAGCAAATACAGTTTTGATATTAATTTGTATTTATAATCAACAACATGGATTCTGAAGTTCAAGGTATTGTCTTTTAGATATGATATAAATGTTCCTAGAATATAAACACAATGTATGTATATAGACAGTTCCAATTAACGAACAAAAATACGACTAAAACAAAAATTCACAAGGCTATTAGTAAGTGTTTTCCGTAACTTTCTATAAAAAAAAACCTTAACACAATCTCTGGACTTTATATTATTATGTTGTGGTAACAATCCTTGCTACGACATGCTACCTCGGTTGTTATTATTAATTTTTTCTTGCAGTTTTTTCTTAGCTCTTTTATTAATCCTACTGATATTATATACGTATCTGTAAGTTTGTGTGCATGTGTGTAACTATTGTTATTCTATTAGATTATTCGGATGAAACTTAATAGTTTAGAACCTGAAATTGGCTACTTTTTAATTTTTATTCAGTTTAACGCGAGTAATGCCGCGCGACACAGCTAATGTAGTAAATAATGGTTATTCTATTAAATACATATATTTTCTATAAACTACTGATGACAGGTATTAAATTCACATCATAAATAATTTTGTCTGAGTCTTACTATGAACCGGCAACACTGTGCGTCGTACATACGAACGTACTAGTCTTGTTCTTCCTGTCATTACGATATATTTTTTGTACTGCTAGACCATACCTGGGGACCTTTTATGTAGTTATGAAGATATTGAAGGTTCAAAGTTCCATCTTTTTCATTCGTTTTTTTTAAAATACATTTTTAAATGGCAGTACTTTAAGTATGTCCATGACCTCTGCACTATTCAATGCATCCATCAGCACAATAATTCGAGTGCTTTATAAGTATTTTTCTTTAGATTTTACACACTAAAAAAAAGTCATTTCCCAGCAAAAATTCGAGAAAAATCTGATTGTTGTCTGTATGTTCGAATGAACACTCGAATACAGGCAAACGACAAATTACCATTTGTGACCGATTAGTAAGTTTTACAAACAGCATGCAAGGTCAGCCTTATTGTAATGTTAATCTTCTAATGGAATGGTGCGGCATTTAATTCATCATGTTCTTTTGTAGTTAGTACCTACTAAACATGACCTACATTCATTTGTTGGTGCACCCTTGTGATTTAATTAAACGTGGATAACTTATTACCAAAGCTCGAAGAAAGAAGAAGAGCTCGATTCGAAGAAACTCTATAGAATTGGAGAGAAAAAATCACAAAAATAAGCTAACAGCGCAACGCTAACACCCGACGACATTTCAGCTGACAAGGAAAAAGCTGGCGGCATGACTTTAGTCCTACTGGATGGACTGGCCGGCGGTTAGTGAAAGATAGAATAGAGTGTAGAGAAGGGAGAACATGGCCGTTGCCGTCAGAGGGTACTAAACAGGCTAATTGGTTAGTTAGACCTGCCTATTGGACTCACCCAGATCGGCGGCATGTAAACAATATGACAAATCTCGTGCCGCCGACAAATCGGCTTTTTTTTCCTCTAATGGCCAACCCACAATTTATTACACTATAAATATTTTAAGTAATTATCTACCATTATCTAAGCTTAGTGTAACAATTTGGTGGCGTGGTCTGTCTAATTAACTAACTAGTTTAAATTATTAAATGATAATGAATATAAAACTAACATAGAATAGAACAAAACAAACAGAGACACAACAAAACAGAAAAAAAAATTAAAATCGAAATAAATTAAAATTACAATTATAACCAAAATTAAAATAAGATACTACTACTACTACTAGCAGAACTAATTTCCAATGAAGCTCTGAACATAGAAATGTACACACAATATACACCATCTCCTCGCCAATGTCAAATAATAGGTACCTATGTCATGCAAACTTAACCTAAAGCAAGTCGTGATTGCCAGATTAATTAACAGCTGGTCGGATGATGGGCACGTACATCCACACAGTACCTCTGCCTTGGCATCACTCTCAAAATCACAGTGATCTAACCACAGATCTAATTTTAACGACGATGTTAGCTTGCTTCCACTGACAAGTCTGTTAAGATGACAGTGATCTACATTGTCCATTGACGTTGCAATAAGGGTTGCATTGCAGCTGTCAGTGGTTCATAAACTAATTGAGAAAGAATTTCGAAGTGAACATCGTCAGGAAAGTGTACCATGATTGTACCAAGTACCTATTGTAAATACAAAATGGCGGCTTTTTATCTGACTATGGCCATGTGCCAAAAGAACCATGAAGCAGTCTACCTCCGCAGTAAAATTTTAGATTAACCGGACTTGTTTTTTTATAGCCTGCTCAGTCCAACTCCTAAGCAAAGGCCTGGGATCCGTTCGTTCCACTTCTAGTGAGCCCGCGGGTGCTCCTTACAGTTCTGACGGAAACTAAACACCCGCCTACTCTTTATCACCTTGATGCATTACTTTGGTGTTCCGCAGGGAAGCATCTTAGGGCCACCGTTGTTCCTTGTGTATATAAATGACCTTCCTCAAGCGATAGACCAAGATTGTGTTCTGTTTGCTGATGACACAACAGTTATTATAGATAATAAAAATGGTAAATCACAGGAATCTAATATAAATAGCATTTTGAACAAAATAATTACGTGGCTAGATACAAACGCTTTAAAAATTAACCTAGAAAAACAAAAACATTAAATTTAAAAACGCATAAAAGTAAATATCTACACCTTAAAATTTCGCACAAAGATCAAACGGTTGAACAAATTCATAAAACAAAATTTCTTGGTATTACAATTGATGAGCATTTAACCTGGAAGGATCATATTGATGAAATATGTATTAAAATAAATAGATTTGTTTTTGCCTTAAAAAAAGTTAAAGATGAAACCTCCAGACAAACTGCGTTAATGGTATATCACGCCTGTGTTTGCTCCATCATCAGGTATGGTATCATTGTCTGGGGAAACTCGTCTGATAATACTAGGGTTCTTTTAGCACAAAAAAAAATGTTTACGCTCAATTTTCAATATGGACTGGACTGATTCTTGCAGACCAGTGTATACATCACACAACCTTCTCACAGTTCCTTGTATTTATTTATATGAAATCGCAAAATTTGTGAAAACTAACTCTTCACTTTTTGAACTTAAAAACAATCTTAATAAACGTACAGTTACACAGTGTCGATTAACAATGCCTGTACCTAGAATTGAATTATTCAGACGTAATTGTGTATTGCTCCACTTATCTTTAACTCTCTACCAAACTTTATCACTGATCTTCCTTACAGAAATTTCTGCAAAGTCCTGAAAAAATGGCTTATTTCACATAGCTTTTATTCCGTAGCGGAATTTCTCAAAAAATCTAATTGTCACTCATATCACTACCGAATTGCATTGTAAAGAATTACCTACATTATATGATGTTGTGTGTGTTTACTTAAACAATTATATTAGGCTAAGAATTTGTTGTATGTTAAAATACTTTGATTTGTAAACATTATTCGTTTTTAGTATTTAATATCATTTTTTTTTTATGTTAGTTAATTAAACTTAGTAATAGTCTAACTAAGCTGTTATAAATAAATACTTTATTTAGTTAGCTGCCTAAATTAATGTTTGTGTATAATAATATTTGCGTGCTATTTTATGGCGAAATGTGTCATTGCACTTCATGTCATTTTTACCAACTTTTGTACCACATTTACAGCAAATAAATAATTTTGACTTTGACTTTGACTTTGCATATTCAAATTTTAACATAACGGCTATGAACTTTCTTGATAGTAATAATATAAATTGTGTTACGTACATAACAAACCTCTTCATTACTTCAACTGTTGTATTGTATGTATAAATACCTTTTTACACAATTCAACAGTTAGTATTAAAATTCCAACCAGCAACAAAGATATTCGAATATTTGAGATAGGTACTTAGTACCTACGCGCAAATTATATCTAGGTGTCAGTGGGTAGTTAATATATCGTCAGATAACGAGTGGAAGTATTTACTTATGTAAAAGTAATGTGTTCTTTATTTATACATGAAAGGCCAATTACGGTGATGTGATAATCGATTACTTCTTTACTTGAATTTCGTTCAGTTTCAGAAAATTTTCTTGTGGCACAGTTTACAGTGTAGCTGACGCCGCTCATCGTTCAAGTCTCGGCTTGTTATACTCACAATCAACCATTAATTTTTTTATCAAATAACTGTATCTGCCGAACTGATTTACACGTCATGAAACGGTGGCGTCCTTTTAACATTATTATCACCTCTATTAGTAGTGGATGAGTTGAGCTCGAGCCCAGATTTGTGACGATGTATTGTTACAAGCTATGACATAACGTTCAGTTGTAGGTACCTAGGGCTGCCAATTCCTTTGAACATTCGAGACAAATAACCGGACATTTGCAAAAACGTCTCGATATTTTTTTCGTTCTTTTTTCAGCACTCATTCAACTTTTCTACTTTCTGAAAAAATTGACGTTAGCTGAAAAGTCAATATAAAGGTTGTAAAAAGACGGGTTTGACGAAGCCGAAATGCACTTGTTTGTTCTCCCCGTGTCATTGCTACCATTTTTTTGTTCAGGACCTTACCTACTAGTTACCAACCTACTAGTTAGGGTGATATTGGTGGTCAAAGTTCCAGCTTTTTCACGAGTTTTTTTTTTAATACTAGTTTTTAAGGTTATGACTTTACTTAAATACCTCCACTACCCGTTTTCTATCCAGTCCATCCACCAGCACAGTACATTGAGTGCGTTACATTAAATTTTAATGTAAAAGGTGATTTTTCACCCCAAAAAAAAGTCGTTTCGCAGTACTTAGTTTGATGTACAGAATGCTTGGTTGACAGCTTCGTGAAGGGTCCATCCGTTTACACCTTGTAGGTACACAAAGCCCGAAAGGACGTTCCAAAAGCTGGACATGTTCGCAAAAATGCGGTCACCCTAGTCATAGGTCAAAATAAGACTCAATTATGTAAATTGGTTTATTCAAATCCCTAAAACCTTAATGTTATAAAGTGCATTTGTATGTTTGTTTGCATTTGGTACCTACCTATGTATTTTAACGAGAGTAGTAAGTAGGTATGTATATGATTGCAGTAGGTTCATGTATAATATGTTTATTATGATGATATGATGGTTCTACCATTTACGTCAGCAATAATATGAGACGAAATTAAGCAAAATAATGATAACCCAGATAATACGAAGCACCAATAAGATAAAATTCATAGTGTATTGGACAAACTAAAACTTGTTTACGTACATAGGTACATTTCATCTTATTGCCACCATGTTGACATTAGGGGTGTAACGTTTTGGTGTTTAGTGAAAACTTTCATTTCTTATTTTCATTACTAAATAGGTACTTTGATTTCAAGATTCGATTCTTAGTTTCAGATACTAGTATTATTTGAGAGATATGATCCTTTCGAAAGATTCTTTGTTTGGTTCGATTCCCGGTACAAGCAAGATTTTCAGAAATGTTCGAAAGTAAACTCTCTAAATTAATTTGAAAAAAAAAAAACCGGCCAAGTGCGAGTGGGACTCGCGCATGAAGGGTTCCGTACCATCGTAGTAGGGGTAGGGGAGTTTTAATTTATTTTTATTATTTGTTGTCGGCAACAGAAATACAAAAAAAAAATCGCGGCCAACTGGACATAGGCAGGTCTCTCCGGTTTCCAAATAAAGTTTGACACAGCCACCTTATTATGAGCGATTATTTTATTGGTGACTGGAAAACAATACGTATACTTACAATGGAAAGAAATTCTAATTCCAATCTGGAATTAATGAATTGCTTGATCACTACTCATTCATCGGTGTTATTCGAAAACAATAAGATACATACAATAGAAAGGAATATCCAAGAACTCAAGAACGTACCTACATAATCAAACTAAGTTAAAAAATCCATGACCTAGCCCACCGGTATCAGGAATAGGGTGCAAGCTGCCGGCGGTCACGGCTCCAGAGAGGAACCTCACTTGACAATACGAGCCGTTACAGGAGTACCACTTTCTGAATCAAGCCCTTGATCCAGCTTCGTCGAGACTCTTCGCATTTGAGCCATTATCGGGCACAATGATCGCTAAGTTCACATCCCACATGTCGACAATGAAAAATAGAAATAAAAATCAATTCCTTCCTGGGTCAGTCAGGTAAAAAGATAATACACTTCACGAGAAAAAAATTACATGTTCATAGTTGTTGGCGTGTTAGCAATTATACAGCTGTATAGCTGATGACGTCTCCGTGCTTCGGGCGTATGATAAAATTTATTGGAACGTTTATTTACCTATGGCGTATGATGGCGTGTATCGTGTGCACTTGGACCCTGTGAACTGTGCATCTATGAAAAAGGCTTAGGTACCTAATTTATTATACTAACTAACGACCCGTCCCGGCTTCGCACGGTTGCAATAATAAACCTTCCTCTTGAATCACTCTATCTATTATTGAAAACGGCATCAAAATATGTTGCGTAGATTTAAAGATCTAAGCATGCATAGGGACAGACAGCGGGAAGCGACTTTATTTTATACTATGTAGTGATTTGGCCTATTAAAGTGAATGCAGTCGCACTATCATGTCGCAGTCCTTCTAACATATGAACCTTTTTGTTTGGTCATTGAAGTGTTCTGGTAATATCTGAAGATGTAAGAAAACTCAATTCATATCAGTAGCTTATCTGCACGAATAAATTCTTTACTTAGCTAGATTAATAAATGATTTGTGGTTCCTAGTTGGGCAAGGCCGTGGCGGCCATAAGATTGTGGCTATACCTTGTGTGCGGTAGTGGCGCAGTGGACCCACTGCGCCACTACCTAAGACTCGCAAATCTAGTTTAGTACCACTGGGTCACCACTTCCCTTTAGGCGAAAGCGTCAGGGTAACTGTCGCTGTAACCTCCACATACAAGTACTGGGTAACACTGCGTATTATTACGTACGTGCTATTGTGAACAACCGGGCACAAATCCAGACTCCATCCGGGTTCGTGGCTGCTAGGTACTGAGAAATTCTTGATGGAAAGCATAGGATAAGATGCAAAACCTAAAAACACTGCCCTATCTAGGAATTGAATCGAGGACCTAGCGCTCCGAGGACCTCGTTGGTCTAGCGCTCGCAAGCGCTAGACCAACGAGGTCAGGCGAGGCTTAGAGTACGTAAAGGGCGATATTCTACATAGGTAGGTACCTACTTGAGTAAAATTGGATCAGGGTTTGTACCTACCTAAAATTTTTTTTGGTTAGGTATATACGATGTAGGTAGGTATCTAATCTAAAAGGAGTAGATACCAAACGCCAAGGAACTAAGCCCCCTAGCCTAACTGAATTTTACATTCTTCTTTGCAAAACCAAATGCATTAAAAAAAAAGGTTTGTCATGTTCACGTCATCTGTCCTGTCAATTCAGTCATAAGCATAACAATAAAAACGCTGTCAAAAGTTATATAATAAAATAATTCTAATGTAGTCTATTTATTATTTTTTATTAAGTATGTTGGTTTTATTAGGACATATTAACGGTTTTCAGCCGCTAGAGATAGGCAAGAACAACTAACTAATTTTGAAATCCCTATAAAGAATAAGTTACAGATTATCAAAAAGGAATTTGAAAAAAAAAACTTGCTCAGGAATACTACCAATACCTATGACTGTATAAATAAATGCGTCTAAAACGCATATATAGTATCGGTCACCAGTCGCACTTGTTTGACTTGATAGTAGTTTATCGCTGGAAACTCTATATAAGTGGAACGCACGCAGCCCGAGCGGTATTTGTGTTCACGGTACGCGTCCAGTGAGCCGCTCCGTCCCGTAGACAACGAACGCTTACAATACAACCTGTCCAAAATGGCATCAAGGGATCCTGCAACCGACCAGCTTGTTAACTTCAAGAAAACTCTTAAAGTAAGTTTAAGTTTGTTAATAAAGTGGTAGTGTAGGCAGTGAACGACGTTGTAAATTAGTGTTTCATTATCGCAGACTTTGTTTACTCATAATAACTTGTGAGCTAATTCGACGAATGTACTTTAACCTACGAATATTAAATTTGACATTAGCTATTTGCATTAACTTTATACTGTGTAATGCTGAGCATTGTGTGTATATTAGTACCCGCCTCATGCCCTCTTCATTATTACATTGAACTTTGTACCTTGACTTGGATTATCAAGAATTTTGTGTAAACACTGTTTTAAACTTTGATAAATAAAAATGTACGATTTTTTTGTCACTTTGATAAAACTTTTCATTGATTTGAGTATTCATTGAAATGTTGAAACACTTACCTACAAGTTATTAGTGAATGAATTTATGCCAACAACTGCATCTAGAACATGTTTATTTTAACATCATTATATACCTACCTCTTGGTGTTCACCTTGTAATGCATTGCGAATTAACATATTACTTAACACTGTGAACATGTGTGACAACTTATAATACTGACTTTTTATTTACCTACCAATATAGTTTTTAAGATCACAAGTGTAGATTTCACTGACTTATAATTATTATTTTAATAATTTTTTTTATTTATAATGTTTCAGGATTCTCCTGGCTACATCACTACAAAAACTGGAGCACCTGTTGGAGTTAAGACTGCTATTCAAACTGTTGGAAAGAATGGGCCAGCTCTCCTGCAAGATGTCAACTTTCTCGATGAGATATCTTCATTCGACAGGGAGCGTATTCCAGAGCGTGTTGTGCATGCCAAGGGTGCTGGAGCATTCGGATACTTTGAAGTGACTCATGACATCACTAAGTATTGTGCTGCTAAGATCTTTGAAACTGTTGGAAAGGTAACCCCAATGGCTGTGAGATTCTCCACCGTTGGTGGAGAGAGTGGGTCTGCTGACACTGTCCGTGATCCTAGAGGATTTGCTGTGAAGTTCTACACTGATGATGGTAATTGGGACCTTGTAGGTAATAACACACCTATTTTCTTCATCAGAGATCCCACTTTGTTCCCTAGCTTTATTCATACCCAGAAGAGGAACCCTGCCACTCATCTTAAGGATCCTGACATGTTTTGGGACTTTATTACATTAAGGCCTGAGTCAACTCACCAGCTGATATACTTGTTTGGTGACCGTGGTATTCCTGATGGTTACAGGCATATGAATGGATATGGTTCTCACACTTTCAAGCTTATCAATGCTCAAGGAGTAGCACACTGGGTGAAGTTCCACTACAAGACCAACCAGGGAATTAAGAACTTGGCTGTTGATAAGGCTGGTGAACTGGCATCTACAGACCCTGACTATTCTATTAGAGACCTTTACAATGCTATTGCAAAGGGTGATTTCCCATCATGGACAATGCATATCCAAGTCATGACAATGGCTCAGGCAGAAAGCTGCAAATTCAATCCATTTGATTTAACCAAGATTTGGCCCCATTCGGAATACCCTCTGATTCAAGTTGGCAAAATGGTCTTGAACAAGAACCCCAAAAACTACTTTGCAGAAGTTGAACAACTTGCATTAAGTCCTGCTAACTTGGTGCCAGGCATTGAGCCATCTCCTGACAAGATGTTGCAGGGTCGTTTGTTCTCATACAGCGACACTCACCGCCACCGCCTGGGAGCCAACTATTTGCAAATTCCAGTAAACTGCCCCTTCCGTGTCACTGTTTCTAACTACCAGCGTGATGGACCTCAAGCTATCAGCAACCAGGAGGGCTCCCCCAACTACTTCCCCAACTCATTCTCTGGGCCGCAAGAGTGCCCGCGTGCGCAGCGCCTGCAGCCCAGGTACAACTTGACCGGTGATGTTGACAGATACGACAGTGGCCAGACCGAGGACAACTTCTCTCAAGCTACAGAACTTTACAAGAAGGTGTTTTCTGATGCCGAAAAACAGCGCGCTGTCTCGAACATTGTGGGTCACTTGAAAGATGCTGCAGGCTTTATTCAAGAGAGAGCCATCAAGATCTTCACTCAGGTTCATCCTGATCTAGGAAGCAAGGTTGCTGCTGGTTTGGCTCCGTTCAAGAAATATCATGCCAATTTGTAATTATAAGGAACTTATTGGTGCTATTTTATATTAGATACTAAGCAACAAGATTATTTTATTATCTTGTGGGTAAACTTGGGTCTTTATGAAATATAGAACATTTTCGTACATAATATACATAATTCCACTTTAAGGTGATTTACACTGAATATACTGCATTATTAAACAAACTGTTGTACTGATTATATTGTTATTTAAAATATACCATTTTGTAAATACAATTGTTGTTTTACTGAATTCTTAAATTCACATACCTATCTGTGTATCACGTGACCCTCGATAGTTATATTTATGACAATCTTATCACTGGCTTATCTTTCGAATTTATGATTATAAAACTATGTGGTGTATGACTTCAGGTAATTCAAATCTTACACACAAGTATACAAAAGACGATCCCAATAAAATCCTGTGTGTGATTAGTTTAGGGCTTGTACATAAAACTGCGATGCGACGCGATGCGAATTCGCAACGCAAAAAGTTGCTAGCAGGTAGGTAGCAGTAGCTCGCAGGTTTTTGCGATGCGATGCGATGCGAACTCGCAACGCAAGAAGTTGCTAGCAGGTAGGTAGCAGTTGCTCGCAGGTTTTTGCGATGCGTTGCGATGCGAATTCGCAACGCAAAAAGTTGCTAGCAGGTAGGTAGCAGTAGCTCGCAGGTTTTTGCGATGCGTTGCGATTCGAATTCGCAACGCAATAAGTTGCTAGCAGGTAGGTAGCAGTAGCTCGCAATTTTTTGCGATGCGTCGTCGCGTCGCAGTTTTATGTACAAGCCCTTATTGATGGTCCAGTTGCTTCAGCTTCCCTTGCAAGGGATTGAAATTAAACCTATGGTGCAAGAAAACACCTTGAGAGATTCAATAAAAACTGTATTTTCATTTCATTCTTCTCCATGAGATCTACGATTTTCGAATGGGCAACTCCAGTCCATTCACAGTTATTATGCGTGTGGCTAGACTGTAGGTAACTTATTTTTGACTATGCGAAAGTGCCTGTCACGGGTATTTTTGGAATAAATGCTATGAGTGGCTATGAGTTTTGTAAAATCGCCAGTACGCCTTGCCCGAGCTTAGTGATCAGGACCAGCTTACATACCTTGTCAGTGTCAGTCAGTATCCATTTTGCCCTGCACTGGTTTCTTAACTTATTTATTTACTTATCTATCAATCGAAAGTTCTAGCAAAATACTTGTGATGATTGAAATAAACTTAAATTACATAAGTGGCTATGAGTTTTGTAAAATCGCCAGTACGCCTTGCCCGAGCTTAGTGATCAGGACCAGCTTACATACCTTGTCAGTGTCAGTCAGTATCCATTTTGCCCTGCACTGGTTTCTTAACTTATTTATTTACCTACCTATCAATCGAAAGTTCTAGCAAAATACTTGTGATGATTGAAATAAACTTAAATTACATAAGTGTCTAGATAGGTACCTAATACATAATAAAGAATAGGGACCTTTTTGTACTTGCCAACATAGTAAAATTAGCATACTTACTCTTTACTGGTAGGGTAGGTACTTTTTTAGACCGTTCTTACTAGTCGAGTGCAATTAGACAATAAGGTGGAACGAAGTTTATAGTGCTCGGATTTTCATGGAACTTTTTTATTGAGTTCCTAGAGAAGTGGAAAAGAAAATTTAAAAAATATTCGCCGTAGCGGTATCGGTACCTATTGGTATTGTTTGATATTATATTGCGCGCAGAGACCGAAGCATGTAAATAATCGTAGATAAAAATCGTGAAAAATGGTTACGGTTAGTTACTGTACTTTTTGTAAATTTACCAACGGCCCCATTCCACCTTCTTCAGCAATAATCAACATTTATCGAGTACCTACCTAAAAATATTTTTTAGTCATTCTTATCTGTGCATAGCACATATATTATTAATAGGATATTTTCAGGATAATATTTAGGTACGTTGACCGTCATAGAAATATTTTGAGAAAATTGGCATGTTTAACTTTTACATAGATGATTTCCTGATAATTGTGAATTAATTATTAGTCACTTCACTCGTAAAAGTCGCTCTCTATCTGTGAAAAAGCATCAGTTACCAATTTCAAAAGAAATCTTAGTCTGTTTTCTGTTTTTTGAAAATAAGACATTTTCAAAAATACTTGAAATAAAAAACAAAAAAAATATGCGAGCGGTGTAATTTTCTTTTGCACTTCTCTAGGAACTCAATAAAAAAGTCCCATGAAAATCCGAGCACTATAAAAGTTCGTTCCACCTTTTGAGTGTTATTTGTCTAATTACACTCTGCTATACCCGTAGCTATACCTAGGTACATACAACAATCTTTCGTTGAAAAATAAATGTACTTAACAGATAACTTACTAAGATAACTAAGTAGGTAATTATTTTGGATATGATTGACCTTCGCTGGCATTCATTAAGTAAGTAGGTAGGTAGATATTTGTTTTATTGTGTTTCATTATCATTATTATGTAGCGTAAAAACTAATTAAGGACAGTATGTAGACTTATTCACTATCAGCCAACAACATAAAGATGTATTTAAATATGTACTTGAATTGGTAGGACTTGTGGTACCTAGTAGGTAGGTACCTATGGATCAGATTCCGTGTACTTCGGATTGACATCCTGCTTTCGGTCAGTGGGTCGTCTTTGGGTTTGTAGAAGTTGGAGTATACGCTTAGCGGTACAAAGAGTAGCAAAAAAAAAAAAAAATTGGGATTTAGACAAAATTTCGGATTTAGATTTTTTTAGTTTTATTTTGTTTTAGAAGGCCCATAATTCGGAAACGGTGCGTCGGAGGAACATACGTCTCAGAACCTTAATGGTTTCTATGGTCTAGGTTAACCCGGTACTGCAATAAAATTGGGAAGTTTTAGATAAAAAAAAAACTATAATTTTTCCTAAGTCCTCGCTCCATAGCGCCCCTAAGGCTACACTCCAACCCTGCTTTTACTTTATCAATCACTATGCATATGCATGCATAATATAATCATTCGGAAATTGTAGAGTATCTGTATCTGCAGGCCAAATACAGATTGCTGTAGAAAGGTAAGGGATAGATTACATTTAGACTACGCATGTTTTGGAGGTCCCTACTTTGTCCCATCAGTATCGTGGTTGAAAGCGTCGCTGCTGAGCGTGTGGTCCTGGGTTCGATGCTTAGGTTGAGTTTAGTGTCATTGGGTTTTTCCGTTATCCGATCCTGCCCTTCGGATCATACAAAAACGGCTGAAAAGATTTGCTTAAGTTCAAAATCCTGACTATTCGTCTAGAGGCGACACCATCGACATCTTATAAAAGGTGCCATACCTGTATACGGTCGAAAGACATGAAAATAAGATTGTTGTAAGCTAAATGCCGCTAGCAATTCTGCCATGACCATTCTTCAATCATAATAATATGTGATAATTGCACTGATTAAAATCTACTAAGTAAATGTTACGATTGATCTCTTTACTACGTTCCAAAAATGTTGTTAGTGAAGACTGCTATTTTTTCGAAACTCATAAATAAACTAGCTGTTGCCCGCGACCTTCGTCGGCGTGAAATTATTATAAAATCCCTATCCCTATTTGAGTCGGATATTGTTAAAAATATCAAATGGCCTGTTTTGAGAAAAAATTGAGAATTAATATAGAAAATTGTTAAGAAATTGCACAGAACCCTAATATTTTTTCTATTCGAAAGCCTAAGTTACTGCTTATAACATCAGCCATCTGTCTGTATAAGTACTGTCAAAATCGGGCCAGCCATTTCGAGAATTAGCCGGAACCAACATACAGAGAGAGTCAAAAACAAAAGTCCCGTTTATACTTATATATGCAATCAGTAAAATGCCGTTATTTTGATATTAAAAACAAAACAGACACTTCATGTTATTTATTTGTATAGATATACATTTACATCATGTATATAACAGGGTGTAAACGGACCCTTCAGGAAGCCGTCAACCAATCATTATGTACCTACATCAAAATAAGTAACTTTACGCAAAAATTATTGCTGGTAAACGACTTTTTTTTGGGGTGAAAAATCACGTTTTACGGTAAGTCTCAATGTAACACACTCAAAACAATAGGCCTCTACAATCGCACGTCAACGGCATTCATCTACAATTCTAGATTTTCGAAAATCGTCCCGTGTTTGTTTAGATACCTACGCCTTTCAAATTATTTGTAGCAATGATTAACTAGTCAATGGAATGCTGTGCAATTATTCATAACATTTGATTAAACTATCTATACGGGGTCATCGACGCACAAACGGTTACCACGCGTTCAGTACCATCATTCTAAAATTATAAATAATGGAAATGGTTGTTGTTTGTTGTGGAGGTCAGATAGGCAGTCGCCCATGTAAAATACTGGTATTCAGCTGCATCCGGTTAGACTGGAAGCCGACCCCAACATAGTTAGGAAAAGGCTAGGCAGATGATGATGATGATAATGAGAACTGTTGGTGCGTCGATGACCCCATATAGATAGTTTAATCAAATGTTTTGAATTATGGCACAGCATTCCATTGACTAGTTAATTATTGCTACAAATAATTTGAAAGGCGTAAGTATCTAAATAAACAAGGGACGGTAGGGATTCCACCCTGTATTATTAGGGACTTACTTATTGTTGGATACTTGAGAGATTTAAGGCGACAGCAGATGCAGTTTCAATGGTTTACTGAACACACCTAATTTATTATAAAAACTAGCTATTGCCCGCGGTTTTACCAACTCTAATCGTCACGGGTGCTTGTTTAGTACTTTCGTCATTCACAGCAATCGGATGAAAATATCTACCAACTATGGGATCTTATTTATCTCATATAAGAAAGAAGATAGAAGTAAGTTGATGGTAAATGGGACATTACTTAGGTAAATGTAACCGATATACATTGTACTTCTTGTCCTAACAAGAAGTACAATGTATATCGGTTACATTTCGAAAAGGTTTCCAGTGACTGGCACGCCATTCAAACTCCTAAGTTTGAATGGCGTGCCAGTCACTGGAAACCTTTTCGTGGTATGGTCATGTGATGTGATGTGAGGGAATAAGGAACATAAAGAAGAAGAAGACATGCTGCGCCGACCCCAAATGAATTGGGATAAGGGCAAGAGAATGATGATTATAGTAAGAAGGTGTTGTTAGAAAGGTGGTGTACCAAAGAAAAGATTGATGGGTTGTATGACAGATGATAAATCAAGGCTTAGAAGTGAAGTGAATTCTGAGATGACGGCTGTTAGCAATCAAGGGAAGTATGGCGGCCCGTACACAGTCAATATCGATCGCGATCTGCGATCCAAATTAATGAACGCGATCTAGATTGATAATGTACGAATTACGGATTGATGCATCTGACCTCAAAATATCTAGATAGTTTGAAATTCAGATTGCGATCCGCTGATCACGATCAAGGCTGAACGAGTAAGCGCAAGATTGCGTCAGTACACGTTTCCTCATACAAGTAGGTATCTTGTTTGGTTATTTATGGAGTTATCATTTGTCATCCAAACATTTTTTCCCCATCCTGAAGTAGTATTTATAGTCTTCTACTTCAGTAGTTAGTTGGATTTCATTTAGTAGATTTAAATAAGCGTACCTACAATTCTCTTTTGAGTTACCACTGCAAGGAACATTACCGCTTTAAGGCGAGGTTACCCCGAGCGCCGTATGCATCAATCGCTTACCCCAGCCCCCGCACAGAGAGGCGATACGTAACAAATTACGCGGCGCGAAAACGCGGGCGCTTAGCGCACTGGTCAAGAGTTCACGAACTCGGATAGGTACTAAGTTGCGTTACAGGGTAGAGCGATGCAGTAAAACAACTTGAATTGATATGTATAAGTTCACTTTGTTTTATTTTTATAGAAAGTATTGGTTGTAGATAGATTAGGAACCTACGTATTCTATGAACGTGAACCTAATTACTAACAATTAAAATAAGTAGATATAATTAAAAATAAGAAGGTATACTTATTTATTTTTGTGAATAAGGTGAATTTAAAATCTGACTGACACTAAGATCATGAATACGGGTATGATTCAAAACTACACGCCACGCGCCATTCGGTTTTAAAAAAATTATGCTTTAATTTTTTTTAGGTTTTGTTGTCATGGGTTTTGTTTTCGTGGTTTTTGGGGTCGCTGATAACTAAAATTAGGCCAAAATGAAAATCCAAGATGGTGGCGACGAAAATTTTCTATTTTTTCTTCATGAATGTCATTTTCGTGGTGTTTGGGGTCGCTGATAACGAAACTGAGGTCAAAATGAAAATCCAAGCTGGCGCCGACGAAAATTTTCGATATTTTCGTCATGGGTGTCATTTTCATGGTTTTCGTGGTCGCTGATAACGAAAATTTGGTCAAAATTAAAATTCAAGATGGCGCCAATGAAAATTTTAGCGTTGTCGTCATGGGTGTCATTTTCGTGGTTTTCGGGGTCGCTGATAACGAAAATGAGTACAAAATGAAAATCCAAGATGACGCCAACAAAAATTTTTGGTTTTTTCGTCATGGGTGTCATTTTCATGGTTTTCGGGGTCGCTAATAACGAAAATTAGGTCAAAAAGAAAATCCAAGATGGCTCCGACGAAAATTTTTGGATTTTTCGTCATGGGTGTCATTTTTATGGTTTTCGGGGTAGCTGATAACGAAAATTAGGTCAAAATTAAAATTCAAGATGGCGCAATGAAAATTTTTCGGGGCCGCTGATATCGAAAATGAGGACAAAATGAAAATCCAAGATGGCGCTGACAAAAATCTTTGAATTTTGATCTCATTTTCGTTATCAGCGACCCCGAAAACCATGAAAATGACACCCATGACGACAAAACCATAAATTTTTGTCGGCGCCATCTTGGATTTTCATTTTGTCCTCATTTTCGTTATCAGCGGCCCCGAAAACCATGAAAATGACACCCATGACGACAAAACCAAAAATTTTTGTCGGCGCCATCTTGGATTTTCATTTTGTCCTCATTTTCGTTATCAGCGGCCCCGAAAACCATGAAAATGACACCCATGACGACAAAACCGAAAATTTTCATTGGCGCCATCTTGAATTTTAATTTTGACCTCATTTTCGTTATCAGCGACCCCGAAAACCATGAAAATGACACCCATGACGACAAAACCAAAAATTTTTGTTGGCGCCATCTTGGATTTTCATTTTGTCCTCATTTTCGTTATCAGCGGCCCCAAAAACCATGAAAATGACACCCATGACGACAAAACCGAAAATTTTCATTGGCGCCATCTTGAATTTTAATTTTGACCTCATTTTCGTTATCAGCGACCCCGAAAACCATGAAAATGACACCCATGACGACAAAACCGAAAATTTTCATTGGCGCCATCTTGAATTTTAATTTTGACCTCATTTTCGTTATCAGCGACCCCGAAAACCATGAAAATGACACCCATGACGACAAAACCAAAAATTTTTGTCGGCGCCATCTTGGATTTTCATTTTGTCCTCATTTTCGTTATCAGCGGCCCCAAAAACCATGAAAATGACACCCATGACGACAAAACCGAAAATTTTCATTGGCGCCATCTTGAATTTTAATTTTGAACTCAATTTCGTTATCAGCGACCCCGAAAACCATGACAATGACACCCATGACGACAAAACCAAAAAATTTTTGTCGGCGCCATCTTGGATTTTCATTTTGACCTCATTTTCGTTATCAGCGACCCCGAAAACCATGGAAATGACACCCATGACGACAAAACCAAAAATTTTTGTCGGCGCCATCTTGGATTTTCATTTTGTCCTCATTTTCGTTATCAGCGGCCCCAAAAACCATGAAAATGACACCCATGACGACAAAACCGAAAATTTTCATTGGCGCCATCTTGGATTTTCATTTTGTCCTCATTTTCGTTATCAGCGGCCCCGAAAACCATGAAAATGACACCCATGACGACAAAACCAAAAATTTTTGTCGGCGCCATCTTGGATTTTCATTATGTCCTCATTTTCGTTATCAGCGGCCCCGAAAACCATGAAAATGACACCCATGACGACAAAACCAAAAATTTTTGTCGGCGCCATCTTGCATTTTCATTTTGTCCTCATTTTCGTTATCAGCGGCCCCGAAAACCATGAAAATGACACCCATGACGACAAAACCGAAAATTTTTTATTGGCGCCATCTTGAATTTTAATTTTGTCCTCATTTTCGTTATCAGCGGCCCCGAAAACCATGAAAATTACACCCATGACGAAAAAACCGAAAATTTTCGTCAGCGCCATTTTGGATTTTCATTTTGACCTCATTTTCATTATTAACGACCCCGAAAAGCACGAAATGACACCCATGACGAAAAAACCGAAAAAAAGTAAAGCATAAAATGCAGAGGAAGTAAAATAAAAAAAATTAAAGCGATTTTATCTTTAATATGGAACTAAGTCAACAAAATAAAAAACTAGTAGGTACACACGGCGGCACATGAAGCTGTCATTTCCAGTATAAATTGGCCTCGCTTTGTATAGATTTCCTATACAATGAGAGATCGGCATAAACTGGTTTTGTACAGCTTGATCGGTCGTCGTGCGTACAAAATACGATATCGACCATTACTCATTCTATCTCGTTCTCCCCTACATACTTTCTTTTTCTGCCCATGTCGAACTCGATAATCTTTGGCTTACCGGGCTCCCTACAAAACTTTTTTAGAACTCCTTACAAAAAAAAATTATTGGAATAAATGTTTTGATTTTAGTAGGCCAGTTACAGGCAGTTTTGAATTTTCGAAAAAAAGATAATAAAATGAAGCTACAGTCCCATTCAAAAGGCATAATAACTGTGAAAGTACTGTAGTTGCCCATTCCAAAGTTACCAAAATTTATAAATAATATTGCGAAATCATAAATAGCGACTTTTGCTACGACACAATAAAGTTCAATTCAGGCCGTGCAGCGCTAATTATCTACAGTTATATTCTCCTAGAAGCTGCCTCACTTTCTAATGCGTAACTCTTATCTTATACCTTCTGACTACGTTCCCTATTAGGTACCTACTGTACTTTTGTGAACAAATGACATTTCAAATAAACCTAGGCTCGGTGTTTACTAAGTATTATTTTTTACAAACTATTTTTGGCTAAGTTCGTAACAGAACTTAGCGGGGGTGGGGTGGCGGGTTCGAAAAATTGGCACACGTCCGACCTCCAACGCGTTCCGCTCGGGACTGAAGCACGCGATGCGAGTATGAAATGATGAAAACAGCACATTTTGGAAATCGTGGTATAGGTTTTTTTAATATTTCAAATTATGATCGCCGTGTACTGTCACATTTTTTACGACCTTTATAATGGTATAAGTTTTATTGTTAAAAACCTAATATAACTCAAATGAAGTAATATTAAAAACCATCATTTAGACTTGTCTTTGCGATTTAATTGGATGCAACAAAGTGCAAGTAATCGTGTATCGCTGTGCCGAAATATCTAGATCGAAGTGTGAAATATGTAATATATTTTTTTCAGAATTTAAATCCGTGCCTTATAGGAATAAAGCACAATCCAAAACGACGTTTATCTGGATAACCTCGCCTTAACTTTATGTAAATGCATGAAAACAGGCGTTAACGTGGCTGTTACGAATTTACGATAAACGGACTGAAGAAATCAAGGTTGACTTTATAATGTTGTGACGAGATCCTGTGATCCGAGATCACGATCAAAACTTAACGATTACAATCGAGATTGACTGTGTACGGGCCGCGTATGACACGAAAAGACTACTGCTCTGGCGTCAATTACAATGAGGACAAAGAGGGGATTGGCGACTTAGGCCCGGTTTCCGAATTGAGTATATTTGAAGTTGAGGGCTTGTCAAACTCTGCTGTAGTAGGTTAGGTATTATGGATTTCGAGGAAATCACCATTTTTATAGTGCGTTATGGTTATCTTGGTTCGTGGCCATAGTCGGAACTAACGGCGCCGCGGCTTTAGGATCTTGTGACAAGTAAAATCTCAATTTTCTCTATTGCATCTCCAAATGTCAGTGATATCTTCTGAGAAAAAATATATAACATGTGACCACAGAGCATCATTTATGATACTGGTATACCATAATTGCAATGTTTTGAAGTATTTTTTTGTAGATTTCTATTAATTTTTAGTTTATTTTATAATGCTCTACAATTTGTGCTTCTTTACAAATTGTTTTTATGAATGCTTTGAACCAAATGAAAAATAAAACTGAACCAAAAGTGATTCGTTTTAAAAATTGTATTCAGTAATTCGCAATTCGAAAGTCTTCAATTTTGCCACCGTGGTCTCTAGTAGGCTCTCGGAAATAAAAAAAGGTATATCATCAACATTACCTCTAAAAGCACTTCCTCACCGGAGCATTCACCTGTAAAGTAATAATTCAAGATTCGATTTCATACTACCGGCCAGAGCCTATACACCCTGCAAAAATCCATGGTATATCACAAGACGCCGCACGACGCACTCCGGCGCCGCGCTGCACCATCGCACCACGCATCGGATATACTACCCGCGCATCGGACATACTATCCGCGAGACCTGGCGGGGAGCGCTGTATGTGTTGCGACGCCGGAGCGGTGTTTAAGTGGAAAAATCACCGTCCGAAACCTTGCGGAGCCGCCGCCGCAACGCACCGTGTGCACTCACTCACTGATGGAAGTGCTGGAATGCTTCCTGAAATCTAACATTACCGGCGAATGCTCTTGGTGAGGGAGCGCTTTATGCTACACAAATCGTCCTTCAAGCTATATACCTATTACCGCGTGCAAACAGGTAACATAAGGAATTTGAACCTTAATGCTTATGCCAAGCAGGAGGAACAGCTGGAACATCATGCACCTATTACCTGTAGTACTTATAAAATATACAATTATCATTTCAGAATGATATGTAAACGTTGTCAGCGGTCACTAAGAAATAGCGAAGGTGTCAAATGTGGAATATGTGAGTCATGTTTTCATACGAGATGTTTCAATGATTCTGTGAAGGAACCCCGCGATGGCGGAGACAAGGGTTATCAATGGAAATGTTCTCTCTGTCAGAACTATATCAATACATACGCTAGCGGTTCAGACATAATTAAAGAAAAAGACATTGAAAAACATAGCCTAATGCAGGCTGTTAATGCAATAGGCGAAAAGTTTGAACTCGTAAATAAAATTCAATTGCCGAAATTGAACAACGATTTGGCGCACATAAAAGCTGTAGCTGATCGCATTATCCAACAGAATAACGATATATTGCAGAAAATGAATGAGGTTGAAGAAAAGAGAAAGAACGACAAGCAAAACCTTAGTTCACTCAGTAGGTACCGGAGAAGGAACTTATGCCTTATTCCTAAATTAACGAATACGCTTGAAAAGAAGGAAGACCCGCCAATGTTGATGAACGAAAAGAATGTAAGATATAGGACACGAAGGCGGTCATATCTTTTGCACAGGATATTCAACATTTTAAACCGAAAAATGGACAGAACTCAGTCTCCACAGTAATATCAGTTGAAAAGAGCGTTCTAATAAAAAATATTAAATCAAATAACTTTTGTTTTATTACTGACTTGCTTTACCATTATGTTCATCCACCGGCTCATACTCAGCGAATCTTGATATTCAAAAAGCCTCATTTGCTTCTTATCGCGTTAAACATTCTTTAAACCAGGCCTATTTGTACTTTACGTAGCAGTATCATTAAGGGTGAGCGTTCTAAATCCGGTGGGAATCCAAAAGGCTCAGTAAGTAAATGGCAAGGAAATACAAATGGACACTCTTAATTCAATTTTCCGCATGCAAACGTGAAAGATGTGATTTTGTTATTGAGCGTCAATCTTCAAATCTTCGAGAACAGCGGTGGTCCAGTGGTGGCGGCACCGACTTACGATAGCAAGTCGAAACCAATGTTCGAATGTAATTTATTTCATCACCACTGCTCTCAAAATGGTGACGGATAACATCATGAGGAAACTGGCATGTCCTAGAACCAAAAATTCTAAGGCATAAGTCATCTACCAACCCGCACTGGGTCCGCGTGGTGGATTAAAGCCCATTCCCTCTCATAGAGAGGAGGCCTTGCGTCTCAGCAGTGGGAATATTATAGACTGATTATGCTATGCTTATGTTTCAAATCTTAAACCCTTCTAAGAAGGTCCTTAGCAAAACCAAAGTGGACGGCGATTGCGACAACCGGCTTCCATTGCTCCATGCGTAACATAAAGGCGCGTGAACACTGCAGCAAACTGGTGGGTCCTGGATTCATGTACTCCCGGTTACCTTAAATAACTATACGCTCCTTGCACAGTTGTTTTACCTGTGATTTTACATCTCTGTCTTTATTTAAGTATCACAAAGGTGGCTTTTATCAATGATAATAACTGTGAAACGACTATATGAGGCCGTGTAATGGGTGGGTCTTCTTGTACCGATGTCTACAGTAACCTATGTGTTTTTAAGGTAGGTATTATGTCGAGTTTTTTTCATCAGTACCTATACTATTATTATTGTATTGCCTGTTTACTAGTGCGATGTAATAATACTACTGTATGCATATAAGCGGTGGCGCCGAGGTTATATTAATGCTTTATTAATCAAATGTTACAATCTGTTGACGAATTAATATGTCAGGCATGTTTTATGGCCTATTATTATAATATAGCCAACACCTCAGGCTATAGGTACATATACACTTCAAAACTATACATACATTATAGAGAGGTAAAATTTGTGTGTAAGTTTGTATATAGGGGGTAATCTTCGGAAATACTGATCCGATTCCGAATATTCTTTCAACAATAGGAAGTAAATTTATTCCCTAGTGTCATAGGTTATTTTTAAAACGTTTCCGTGGGATAAATAACGACCACAAGGCGAGTGAAGCCAGGGGCAAAATCTAGTTATTATATATATAGTTTGGGATATATAAACACTCATTTGGGTATTGGTACCGTTCTTTCTGACTGTCGTTTAAAAACGGTCATTTTGATTTTGTTCGCAGCGCGGGCAATGACTCGTGATGGCTGACAAAATAAGAAAAGCCGGGTTTAGAACGAATCACAACGCGCTCTTATGCGGGGTGGTATGGATACCGACGCGAAAACGGTTACCACGTATTCAAGTACATCATTCTGAGCACCCAGAAATTTTTCATCGGTTGTTAAAAAAAAAAAAAGATTTTTGCCGCCCATGGGCCTCTGACTTGACTTTACATGCTCGCAAATATTTCTCAGGCATGCTGGCTTGGTTTCCTGCACATAAATTCGAAAAATCAGACGGGCGTGTCCTGGGTTCGAACTCGAGACCTAGCGAATGCTCCAAGTGCAAGCACCATTATCATGAGACACGGCATTATGTCGACCGAGAAAGTTATTTAGATTCAGTAGTCCAATTTGACGAACAGCATACTACGATTTGCGAAACGGACTGTACGTTATCTGAGTCGGACCTACGTACATGCACATACCGTACTGGAGGCTATGACCTGTATGAAGTGCCATCATTTCTTTTGTAAGTAAGTAGTTTTTTCACCTCCATACCAGACTGTCTGGACTGTCTGATAAAGCTATATCTAGCTTTTGTTGACTACTCCAAACCCTTCGACAGCATTTCACGTACAGAAATTTTTAACACTTTAAGCAACCAAAACATTGATCCCAATTACGTAAGTTTTTTACGAAACTTTTACACAAATAGTACAATTGCAATTAAACTACAAACTACAGGTGTAAAATTCTAAATAGATAAAACTGTTCACGAGTACCCTCGTAGAAATCTTAAAGGCACTTGACAGTCGATTGGAGGGAAAGAGGCATCGTCCTCGGCGAGACGAGATTGATAAATCTACGTTTCCCCGACGACATTGTTCTCTTTTCATCCTCAGCCACTGAATTTGGACGCATGCAGCTTCAAGATCTAAGTGATTGAGTTTGTTTAAGTAAGCTCGACTGAAGATGAATATGTCGAAGATCGAAGTTAAGTACATTGAAACAAAATTGACAACTAACACGATAAAAGTAAACGGGGTGCCAATACTTCATGTCCACGAATACTTTTACTTGGGCCAAATCATGGTATTATAATATACTTCGCCTGGTATTCTCTTCCCATGATAGCTGGGTCACGTGATTGACCAAGTATACGTCATCCGTTGCGATGCTGTCGATGTGTTGCCATTATGTGTGATTGAATTACCCGAGCCAAATGCATTTTTTACTTTACAAAGCAATTATGAACTAATAATTAAATATTTATATTAATTTAAAACTAAATAGATGAATCACACGAGTAACTAAATAGTTAAGCTAGTTAGTAATTTATTTTATTTTCATTCACTAAATGAGAGACCCTAAATTTACTGAAAAGGACAATCAATGGTAACACTTACCGTGAGGTAGTCTTGGGCCATCGTGGGAAGAGAATACCAGGCAAAGTATATTATTATACCATGGGCCAAGTAGTCTCTTTCCAGACGAGGCAAGACAAAGAAGTCGCAAGATGGACGGAAATCGCCTGAAAAAGTTACTTAAATTGTCCATGAAGGAACTGTTTAAGGGTGAGTTGTCTACGGCACTAAAACACAAGGTTATGGACATGCGTAGTCTCCCCTCTGGTGCACAGATTTAGTCTACTTGGACTACCGTGTTCGAAGAGCTCGCAAACAAACATTGTGGGGGGTTCCGAAAGCTGCTCAACTGAAATGGTACTGGGCAGGACTGTCTGCCAAATTCCGGACTAACATTGGACCAAAATAGCGTAAAACTGGTGTCCTGAGACAGAGAAGCCAGGTCGCGGCAGGCCACGATAGAGATGGTGGGAAGAACAGGACAGGTTCCGTTAGGACTGGAAGAAGGACGCGCGGGTACTTGAGAAATGGAAGTAGTGGAGGAAGGCTTTTGCCCAGGAGTGGGACAGAAGACGAAAAAACAACATCAATTTGTATGTCGGTTCACGGTAAACAGGCAGTTTCATTAAATTGTTAAAAATACTATTATAATACTGCAGATTTTACAGAATACTAATTTTGTCCCGCGACCTTCGTCTGCATGAAATTATTACAAAAATATTACGTTACTATTTGAATCGGACAAGTCAAGGGTTTTCATTTTTTTGCACAGAACCCCAACTTAGTTGGGAAAAGGCTAGGTAGATGAATGAAGGGACCCTACGACTGTCCGTCTGTTCGTCTACGGAACCCAAGAACATCAACGCATCGTAAAAAAGATCGTGGCCGAAGTGTCCCTACGTACCGAATGTGATTAGCTCAGTTTAAATATTCAACCCACGACTATTTGAATGAACAGGACGACTATCTATGGACAGAGTTTAGGCGGTCTTTGACCACTGTTTCAAAAATAATGCTGCTAATTTAATTAAAGAACTGGCTTTTGCCCGCGACCTTCGTTGACGTGAAATTATTATAAAAATCATTTTTGAATCGAATTTTGTTGACAAATTCCAGGGTTACATTTTTTTTTTGTATGGATTCCTAATTTTTTTCTAATATAAAAATAGCCTATGGTTAGGCCTTATAACATTTACTATCTGCCAGTAAAAGTTCCGTCTTAATCGGTCCAGCTGTTACGGAGATTAGCCGGGACAAACAGACAGACCGACAGACAGAACAAATAAAAAAAAAATGTGTTTTCTGTTTTAAATGCCGTTTATATTTTCATACGCATTCAGTAAAAAGCTGTTATTTTGATATTATAACCTTGCGTAGATTCCTTTCGTTCCATGGTTAAACAGCCAGTTAATTAAAAACCAAACCGATCGTGTTAATAACTACTTAGGCATATACTGAAAACATAATGTATTGTGCTCTCGATTGTGAGAGCCGATAGGTACCTACCGCTCCGATAATAGCACTTTTACTTATTTCATAGCATTGTTTTATCTAGGTACTGTGCACGTACTACTTATAGGTGTGTAATCTTTGGCTTGAATTAATTTATTTATAGGTGATTTTTTACCCGACTGCGTCGAAACCCAAAAGGAGGGTTAGTAGCGGATCCAATACACAACTTAGGTAAGAATGCTAAGGAGATTTCGGTGTCGCGATCTCCAAGCTAATTTATCCAGTTATTCCTCAGCTGCTATTAGGTTTCATCTAGATCAGACAACCCTTTGCCTTTTCCCTCAGCTGATCGATGTAATGTACTGTATCTTCTCGATCTTTCTTGATAAAAGATTAATCGAGGATGCACCTCGATTTACTTTTGCACGCTCTGGTGAAGGTTCATGATTGTAAAACTTGTAGATATCATTATCATTTATAGACATCAGATAAGACTTGAATTTACAAAGAAGACTTCAGGACTTCAAGACTTCTTGTGTTAATCACTGTTATATATCGCAAAGCTTTTCGGAATAAAAATGAAAAATGCGCATTAATCAAAATAGAGCACCGATCAAAAGAACTATGAGCACGATTCGGGAAAAGCCGACCAAGATAGGAGATAAGTGGTCACTGCGTCCTATGGGGCATGGTCATCTGCAATACCAGAGACAAGGCTGATGTCATTATGTGGTGCCATCCCGAAGACAGTTTTTAAATGTCTCAAAGTGCGAGTGCGAGTAACCGCCATGCGGCGCCCTGCTCCCCAAACCCACAATATTGGAACATAAAAACTTTGTTTGGCGCAGAAATAGTTAAGGTGGCAGGTACCAATTACTCTGCTACTACTAGAAAGTACTACAAACAAAGTACACACAGTAGAAGATTATATATTTGTAATAACAACTATCATTGGCCACGTGTGCTAATACCATCGTAATTTATCGTTGCTCCGACTGTTATGCTGCTATTATGGAAATATCACACATGACCAATCTATTAGTCTACACCTGATATTAAACTCATTTTAACAAAGGTGTTCTTGCATAATATAACATAATATTTAAGGGTAGTATTTAAACGAGCGAACATAAATTCAAATTAAAGGTGTCAAAAATATTGAAAATGGGCTACTGAAATACTAAGTGAGCGACAAACAGTGGGCTAATACTAATGTTTAAAACAGCGACTTGAAAATAGAAATTTGAGTTACTAGTTGTTCAGAACGATTATGTGATAGTTCAAGGACTCCTGTAAAAATCTTAAAACAAGGTTATTAATCACTAGATTGTAGATAAGGCGTAGTCGACGAACCCCCGCTGAGCGGGGCTCCTATTTCTGTTTACAGAGTTTAAAGTAACCTAACACGAAGGGGATGGCGGGGTCTTAGTTCGCTCACTTCGCTAGCTCACTAGACCCCGCCATCCCCTTCGAACCTAACCTGTCCGAGTCGGGGTGCCACAAGTCTCTCTCAGCATTCGCTCGCTCTTGCTTCCTTAATTCTCCTTGCCGCAATGACCAGATAAATAGTTACTTACTTTGGTACAATAGTCGCCCATTTAGTATATTGGTCGCCAATTAAATTTTTATTCGCTCGATTAATAATTTCCCATATTGTAATATCGTAGGGTTTTCAAAGATTAGTTGTTTTATTTAATCGGAAGGAAAATGTTCGTTAGGTAATATAATCATGAGTTTTCCTTCACGTCAGAATGCATAGGAAAAGCCACAGGCCATAACGTAACGTGATACAGCAGTGTTAGTAAGTTCATTAGCTACAGATTGCTATATAATAAAAACCTGAGACACACCAGCGTTTGTTATCATTTCGTGTTTGCTTTCGAAGCGGCACGATCATCTGCATGCGAGCATGCCAAACAGGTTTCATTTATTTGACGACTTAAGAAATATGTGGAGGTCCACAGTGACGTTCGTAACTTTAAGTTTACTATTATCGTCGTATGCTAGTGATGTGAACAGCGAGGAACAGCCCGTGGTGCGGACCCCGCTTGGTGAAGTGGCCGGGTACTATATGCAAACAAGGGGAGGACGCCAAGTATCTGCATTCACCGCCATCCCGTTCGCGGTCCCGCCGCTTGGAGATCTAAGATTTAAGGTAGGTACATAAAATTCACATAAGTACCTAACAGCGAAATGAGGTAACCTGATAACGTGCTTCATTTATTTTTTAGTTTCTAATCATATTATCCGATAAATTGCTACAACAGGTGCCGGTGATAAACACTGTGTTTGATTTATTGTTTTGCGATTGTTTCTTTATTTTTGAAATAGTTATATTAGGTACCTAAAATAATTGCGCTTGATGAATGAATAGCATAATACACCATGTGTTTTGTATTCAGTTCATCTCAATTTCTGAGTTGAGTTGTTTATTATTAAAATAAAGTATCGTCGTTTACTAGGGTCATAAAATCTAACTTGAAACTGAAGGGACTAGTAGCTTCGATCACATCCAAATATACAATTATAAATGCATTATTATGCAGTCATTTTACGCTACGTAAATCTGTGTATTAATTAGGACCAATTATATAAAACGATAAAATACATGGTAGTCTCTATTAAATTATCGGCATAAATAAGTACATCCAGACAGCTGTCATTTTGATCAAGTAAAATAAAATTTTAAGAAGTATGAAATGCCGTTTTGACAATGTAGGTAAATGGGATGTTGATTATTGCCATCAATATTCTTATTTATGAGTACTTTATCAATACTTTGCGATTCCGTACATCCATAAAAATTGCGAAAATGTCTGTTGCGGTTTCATGGCAAAACCGCAACAGACATTTTCGCAAAAACCCAAGGAAAATGGGAAGTTTAAGTTATTTGAGGAAAATGCTGAAAATCACGCGGACAATGTAGCGTTATGTGGAAGCTTTTTAGTTGATGCGACTTTATCACTAAATGTATTTTGTATATTTTTTATTCACACACCTTGAGGAGGCCGAAACAAAAATTTGATAGTAGGCACCTGCGTCAATTGCAACCTCGCACTGCGATGCCATTGATAAATAAATTATTTATATACGCGTTAAGTTCATGGTTACTATATGCTGATGCGTTTTAGACGAGTAAGTACATGATTATATGTATAAAACTGATTTACAGGCTCCTGTTCCGATAGGACCATGGCAAGAAACATTAGATGCGACCACTGTAACTCCTGTATGTGTGCAGAAAAACCCTTACATTCGCCAAAAGGATATAGTGGGTCAAGAAGACTGTTTGTATCTGAACGTGTACACACCAGCTACTACAAATGTGAGTATTAATACAATACTTATTTAATTTGTTCAACTGCGTGATGGTCTACCAAACGAGAGAAGGACAAAGCCAACGAAGTAAAACGGAGCATAATTAAAAGGCCGCGACCGTTTAGATTTTTTTTTGATTCTGGTAATGCAAGTTCAGTGTTGTACTAACATGAATTGAAATTATGAAATAATCTGGTTTGGTTTGTATTAGAGCCTCCCGTTCTATAATATCAAGTCATGTTTTTTTTTGTTTAACCGCAGGATGTCGACAAAAAACTTTTACCGGTCATGGTGTTTTTGCACGGTGGCGGATGGATGTGTGGGGACGCCACCACGCAAATGTATGGACCACAGTTTCTGCTAGATAGAGATGTGGTATTAGTAACTACGAACTACAGATTAGGTTAGTAACTAGTGAATATTTAAAACAACTTTGTACGACGATAGTGACAAAGTTATCTCGAACCTTTTAAAGAGTTCGAATATGTAAAGGTTTTGAAGTGCACTATTAATAAAATTTTGCTGAAATTGCAGGCCCATTAGGTTTTCTGTCTACTCAAGACGAACACTGTCCTGGCAACAACGGTCTGAAGGACCAGCAGGAGGCTCTTCGATTCATACAGAAGAACATAGAGAGTTTCGGTGGAGATAAGAACTCCGTCACAATATTTGGAGAAAGTGCCGGTGGAGTCAGTGTGCACTATCATATGATATCGGAAACTAGTGCCGGTAAACCCTTGTTTTATTATACATTTATAATACTTTAATTTCCAAAACGAAAAATGTGTGGTCTTCGAAATCGAACCTGCGTCCATTTTAGTGTTGTTATCAGTTGGAAACAATTCACTATCTGGCCGTAGTAGTTTGGGTAGATCTTGAAGAGATGTTATCCACACTCAGTGCGGTGAACATACAATTTACATTACAATGCTTTAAGAGCGTTCATCCATAAAGTTAGAAACGTCGCAAATGGCTGCAAAATATTTACCTGTTTTTATTAATTTGGAATAAGAAATACGGCTAACTACTAGACTATTAATAATGGACAGCAATTAAGAAAGCTAAATTTGATATTGTAACCGTTTTAGGTGTAAAAAAGGCATTTGGAATGTTTCCACATACTTTTTTAACATCTAAAACTAAATATTTAGTGTTACGATATTAATTATTGCTTTTCATAATCAATATTTTAGTTCACTAGTTAGCCATATAGTAATATTCCAAGATTATTGCGATAGCGAAATATTTGAGAGCTATTTGCGACGTTGCCCACTTTCTGTACAAACGCTCTTTAAGCGATAGTTTGATATTTTACAAGACAAGGGAGTGTGGTTACTGGTTAGCACTAGACTATTTTTTAAACAACATTTATTTATTTGAATAATATTCATGGAGGTACCTATAATAATATCAATAATAGTGGTAAGTACATAGACGAACTGGTTGATAAGTTATAATACTGTTAACACCTTAGTTGTGCTGGTATCAACTGAATTGGTTTATTAAAAAGGCGCTGCGCACATTTGCGTCCGGATCGACGCTATTGTGGGAGTTCAAAGAACTTCCAACTATTGTGGATGAGTGGAAAGTGTGAAAGTGTTAGCTAAAGAGGGGACAAAGTTTACTCTTGGAGCAGTACCTTAAGTATGCTCACTACTAAGAACCAAATGAAATACTACCTGTAGTTGGGTTTGTATGAAGCGGAAATAACTTTACTTTAAGAAGCATATTAGCATACAATAATTAAAGGGATACGCACAATGAATGAGCGTTTAGCTTCTGCACAACAGACGGCGGTTTGATCCGATTCTTACCGGGAATAGAGTCTTAGTATAGGTAAATATTTTAAAGTTACATTTAGAGACATAATACACTTTGATTTCAGGACTATTTCACAAAGGTATTTCGGAGTCGGGTACTGCCCTAGCGCCATGGGCAGAGGCTCCACCTGGTGAAGCTCTCCGGAACGCGTTTCGCTTGGCTAAGTTTTTGGATTGCCCTCAGTCGCCATCAGATAAAATGATCAAATGTCTTCGCACCAAGGACAGCTATGATATCATCAACACCGAGTTTAGTTTTTATGTACGTCCACTTTGACTTTATACATACACACATACGCTTATATAGTATTTTTTCATCTGTGATTATTAAATCATCGTGAATATAATTTTTGTTTTAAGATCACATATATCAAGTCATGAATAATTATATGTAAAAATTAGCATGATGTCACCTTTTCCTTTTTAGGAGTGGGACTATGAGCCAATGACTCCATTCAAAGCTGTTGTGGAGCCAGACCTTCCTGGAGCATTCTTGAAGAGGAGTCCTCGAAAAATTCCTGTCGTACCAGCAGTTCCCTGGATGACAGGCCTCACCACAGATGAAGGATGCTTGAAATCAGTTTGTAAGACTTTTTACTCCTAATGTTGATAAACCCAGCAATGTGCATTTGTACGTCTTGTCCATACATTACAAACATAGTACTTTGTAGGTGGGAAGTTTCAGTTGGTTCGGTAATAAGGAACAAACCCAGGTCGCAGACCAAACGTTAACTTAATTTATCTATCTATAGGGTTCATGTTTCTTGGTCACAACACTCAAAACATAAAAATACGCATTCCAATTATTTGTTTACATTTTATACAGGTATCACCTATCGTCTATAATGGCAAAAACACAATGTTTTTAAGTCGTCATGGCTTAACTGTTTTTGTATTCGATATAGTAACAATTAAAATAAGAATTCCGGTTTGGGGAATCCAATTTACTTACTATGTATCTTTTTATTATTACAAGCTTTTATTTAACTTGCAATGTTTGTTTAGGTCAAATCTTGCAACTGAATCTTAAAACATTTATCCCCATACGATTGGACTGAAATTTTGCATAATAATGCATGGTTAGCTAAGTGACATATTTATAAATAAATAAAAAAATCAATATGGTGGATTCCCAAAGATGGAAAACTAATTATTTTTATGCACCCCCATGATATGGGTATCTATTAAATTAAAAGGGTTTGAAGCGAAGAATAGGAAAGAAAAAAAAAAATGTTTTTTAATGTTTTTTCACTACAAGTTTGTGTTTTGTAGGGATTACAGCAAATTCGTCCAGATATGAAGAATTTGTATCAGCTTTTGATACTATCGCGCCAGTGACATTTTACTATGAGAATTCACCATACGTTGATGAAATTACTGAGAGCATACGTCAAAAGTACCTAAAAGAAAATGACCCTGAGGCAACACAGCGAGGAATCCTCGATGTAAGTATTTTAGAACTAAACCTGAACTTTGTCCAATACACGATGATATTGGGATCAGAGTGAAATGTAGCAAATAGCTTTATTCGCACGACGAATTTTAACGTAAATGTGTACTAAATATTTATATTTTTTTATTTTTTAACTTTATTTTGTACTGAATAAAACTAAACTAGTGTGGCCTGGTGAGATGTCAAAGATAGTAAAAAAACAATTTTTAAATACAAATTGAAGTTTACTTGAACGCGATCAAATAGGTTTTCTCTGTGACAAAACCTCAAAGCGAGCCTGCCTAGTCTCACTGATAGGAGTTCAATTATTACCACGGTTATAGCCGTTTATTATTATAATTATTAAATTATTGAAGTTAGGATCCGAGGTATATTATAAACCAAAGGTATTTTTTGTATCTTTAATTCAAGCTTGTATGTACAAGTTTTGTGGTCGCCTTTTTGATGTTAGCCTATTAAGTGTAAGACACCCCTTTCTCCTACCACACCTCTCTATCCTGGGGCTGCAGTCTCGACATAGATAGCGACAAAAATCGGTCGTTAAGTCATAACGATGTCAAATTTCTTTAATAGATTTTCAACCTTAAGATTTCGAAATAAAGTTGAAAATCCATGCAGCCCCTGTGCGATCTTTAGCCATATTCGCCCCGCAAACAAGATCTGATAGTCACACCACCTCGCCGCCTTCTCGGCCATGGTCGTAAGTAATTAATATTTAAAGTGTCTTATTTTGTAATTTGCAGATTTACACAGACTCTTATTTCGCATACCCGGCGTTAGAAGCCATTGAACTGGTGTTTAACTACACGAAAAATCCAGTTTATTTGTATGAATTGGCTTATAGAGCTACAAACAGCTTTTCACAAATATTCGGTGATCCCGAAGGAAATTACGGTGAGTTATTCCTAGTCAAGTATGCTTTGTTTGTGGTATTTATTTACAGAATATGCTTGTGCAGTTGTTAGAATAGCATAATTATCTGTCATTTATAGGATAGACAAATAATAAGCCTGGTTACGAATGTAGACGACCGAGGGATGGCTACCATTCAGGCTTACCGTGAGATTTAAGTAGAAGTCTGTTTGTACATTTCAGGTGTATGCCACGCCGACGATCTGATGCATCTATTCCCGATCGTGTTCCTTGAAAACCCTATTTCTGCGGAAGATCTCAGGATGAGCGAAACCTTAGTTACGCTATTTACTAACTTTGCTACTACTGGGTAAGTTTTTATTTAGACTCTCACACCACACACAAATCTCTAATTTGTGAGAAACTTGACTATCATCATAATATATCTTTTATCAATTTTACTGTATTAGGAAGTTTCATCATCATCTTCATCCATGATCCACCGCCCGGCTTCACCCAATGTTAAGTAAAGGCCTCTCTTTGTTTGTACCCATCTCAGGAAGTAAGTTAATGGCTGAGATGAAATAATTATCATAATCCATCCATCTTCTTGTTACTGCGACCTAGGACCGATTTTTGAATAAAGGTAAGTTATTATTGATTATACTTTCAGAAACCCCAATAAACCCGTATCCGTGCCACTGAAATGGGAGCCAGCGACAGCGGGCCGCAATATGGAGTACCTTGAAATAGCAAGTGAATCGACGATGAAGAGAGGCCTCGCATCTCGCTCGCGATACTGGGGTACCCTGCCTTTGTGGCAAAATGTGCGCAATCGTAGGTTTACGGACGAACTATAAAACATTTAACTTGTAAATAAATATACGAGTATATTTAAGAAAGCAATATTTTTATTTCTAAATATGACAAAAACTTTATTGCGTAAAAATAAGCTTATTTTTAACAAGACTTTAAATTTAATAAGTGAAGGGATATCCTGAAGTTTAGGCCACTTTTATAACCCCGCCGCCCCCTGGTGATGATACGGCGTGATGTTTTAGGCGACCCCTCCTCCCCCCGCGCAGTATTACTTTTTTTTTCGGACGGAACAGACTTGTACTGACTAAAACCCATCCATGTTCCTTCTTAGCCCTTTGTGTTCCAGGGCCGCGGTATCTCTTTTGAACAGTCCCGCAGCCCCGGCAGGCATCGGCCCTTGCGGACCCCCTCCCGTTTGCTGACATCTCTTTGAGTCGCGCGTGGAACACGAGCGCTTCGACGGTGGTCGGGAGCCACCACGTGCCGCCCAGCATCACGTCTATTGTTAACAGACTTCTAAAACGGATGATGTTCTCAATTCAGCTGTTTTTGTCCAATAACACCGTGATTACTGGTCCGATTTACTTGAGTTCTATCTGGTAAAGGAAGTCGGCTCGGTGGTCCCATATGAATAATATTATTTTCACATTGCTTGGGCTGTTTATTAGATTAGATTAGATTTACTTATTTCTGAGTATATGGTACAGTACATTAAGATTTCACATACACTACCGTTGCGGGTGTAGAAATATTAAAACTATATATATACTAGTAGTAGTTATGAGTTATCATCTATTATAATTATAATACATATTTTCTGTATATGGATGACTATTTTCCAACCGACTTATGAAGTAAAGTTAATTTTTACTCGTCACACAATAAATTCATTTATTGTCCCACGTAAATATAAACCCGATTGTCACATTATTGTAAATATAAACCCGATTGTCACATTATTGTAAATATAAACCCGATTGTCATCACGATTAATCAAATCGTGATTTTATTTTACCCCCTCCCGCCCCTACTAGAACCTCACGTGATTAAAGGATGACCACAAAGAGCCGATTAATTTTTGCAATCCTAAAGCTGATATTGATGTCAAGGGATTATTTAGTATTTATAAATAAATAATAAATTAATTAATTTAATTCAGATATCACAAATCCATATAAGTACATTAATTTTCACAAAATCAATTCCCAATGTTAGTAAAAATACAGAACTGGGACTGGGACTACCGAGCCGACTTCCTCTACCAGATAGAACTCAAGTAACTCGGTCCAGTAATCACGGACTTACTCAACTACGTTAGTATTTAAAATTTAATGTAGGTTGCTCCACAACTTATGCAATCGACTGTCCAGTCTTTTACTAAACATCGCCAGAATGCTGTTAGGGCTGGCGCCGACTCTGCAGCGCAAGGCGGCGCACCGCTTGCGCAAGATGGCATGGAAACCGTCCACCTGTGCATCCGCAAACATCCCTGATGCGCTGCATGCACGCGGCAACCGCAACAACACCCTAAACGCGTTATTGGACACGTAAAGCATTGACCGATCTTTGCGTATTGTTGCTCCAGAGATTGCAGGCGTACAGCGATGTACAGTAGGCTTGAAAAAGTGTAACTTTGACTTGAGCTGTACACCGATTGAGCGTACTGGAGATCATATTCGCTCTTATCGCCAATACACTACGCTCCCGTTCAATATCCGGATCATCACATAAATCCTCTGTTATCAAATGCCCAAGGCATTTGAACGTTTTAACCCTTTTCAGAGGTGTACCATTAAGTGAAACTGTGGGTACATACGATGGACACTTGGTACCAGACTTAAAAACCATCAGTTCACATTTACCGGCATTATATTTCAGACAGTGATCTGCAGCATACCGTTCACACACAGCTAGTAAGTCCCTCAGTCCACTGATTCATTTTTTTTATTTTTTAACTAGCTATTCCCGGCATGCGTTGCAATGCACCTTTTTCCTACTACCTTCCTGCTACCTACCTACTACCTACCTACTACCTACCTACTACCTACCTACTACCTACCTACTACCTACCTACTACCTACCTACTACCTACCTACTACCTACCTACTACCTACCTACTACCTACCTACTACCTACCTACTACCTACCTACTACCTACCTACTACCTACCTACTACCTACCTACTACCTACCTACTACCTACCTACTACCTACCTACTACCTACCTACTACCTACCTACTACCTACCTACTACCTACCTACTACCTACCTACTACCTACCTACTACCTACCTACTACCTACCTACTACCTACCTACTACCTACCTACTACCTACCTACTACCTACCCACTACCTACCTACTACCTACCTACTACCTACCTACTACCTACCTACTTACTACCTACCTAAGAACCTTGTTCTGACAGTAGCAAACAGAATAAAAATAGAATTAGCGAAATCGGTTCAGCTGCTCTCGAGATTTGCGCTTAGCAACAAATTCAGGGATTCATTTTTATATTATAGATAATTATGTGTGTGATGTGAAAGAATAATCATAGCTGGGCTTTGTTCGCCAACTATTTAGATTTGCCGTTGAAGATTAGTTTTCGGCACACATACCGGCAGGGGTCCACCAAGAACTTAAGTTTTTATAGATAGTTTGATTTGTCATCAGAGCTTCGTCATTCGCCATGGCACAGATCCGGCAATACTCATCAGTTCTCGGGTCCTCATGCCTGCTTCGAATTGTATAGTACTGCCGCCATCTAAAATATCTGTAATATATTTCGCGGTTTTCCATGATGTCGTTTATCTCCCTGGCTAAGTATCTAGCTCCTAATTTATAGGCATCTAAGTACGAACCAGGTGGCAAATACCTGAAAGAAAATATGAAATAAAATTAATTAGGTACAACATTTAGTGTTTTCTTTCACAAAAGTAATATTAATATGTCGGATCCGGTCATTGGTACGGACATAAAATGAATCGCAAGCGCGCCAGTGGTGTCATAACGAGACCTACTGATAAGTCTACCCACCCCTCAGCGTGCTTCTACAGAACCCTGATGTTTACAGAGGCTAGGATGACATTGACCGGTGGTCTGATCGCAGTGGATTTGAGACGTCCTCGAACTGTACCCGATTTATTGTACCCCGCATAATTGTGTTAAGTTGAAATACCAAGTAATTCGTTAGTTTTGCTAGAAACAGTGTATCGTACCCAGGGTGTTTTCATAGCACGAAATCCATCGTCTGCCCACATGATTTTCGAGCCTAACGGAATAAATCCGGAAATATCCGACAAATTATATTAGTAATATTACTTAGTTCTTGTATGGGTGTACACACCTTGAGTAATCAGCACCGCCGTAGACTACGGGTACGGTATAATGCTCAAGTGCGTACAAAATCTTTTCCGTAACATAGTCCTCGCTTCTAGCATTTTCAAAAGCAAAATAAAAATAGTAGTTCTTTTCCACCTCGTCCAGACATCGAGGCATTATAAATTTCGGACATTGGAAAGTGCCGCATGCACCGTACACGTCAATTTTTAAGTTGTAATCAGCCATGTAAGTTTGAACTTCATTTACAAATTCTTCTCTTTTACTAACTGTGTTACAGTTTGATACAAACCAAGCTCCCGCTTTATTTTTGGACGCTAGTTTCTTCTTTAAAGCTTCATCGATAGGGTTCATTTCGTCCACGCTCCACCAATCCATGTCCGCTCTGGGTCCAATGACGTTATTATTCGAATCTATTATAGCGATGTAGCCCCAGACAGCATCAGAATTAAGTTTATATGTCCATGTCCAGTTAAAGAAATTATCCCAATTA
Organism: Noctua janthina; assembly: GCA_963576755.1. Taxonomy (NCBI): domain Eukaryota; kingdom Metazoa; phylum Arthropoda; class Insecta; order Lepidoptera; family Noctuidae; genus Noctua; species Noctua janthina. The sequence goes on along the minus strand of OY755050.1, from coordinate 10,284,194 downwards.
TCTTTGCAAATGGGATAGTTAGATGCAGCTTCAATATTTGCGTACACATATTTTTGGCGAAAAGTTCGCCGTTTTGGCAGGTCGTCACTACTAATTATGTCTACCAGTTGAGGCCCGCTAAATGCAATGATGTCGTATTCTGTGTAGTCTCGTAATAGTTGCCTGTTACTAGTAACATAACAATTGATATATTCACATTTCTTCTTTGTGAAAATACTGTTCCCTTCCCCGAAGTAAATAAATGGATATGTATTAGGGTTTGTCCACAGCAAGATGTATTTGGTTTTAGATCTTGGTCTGATATGTATTGCAATACTTTCAGTTGTTGTTTTATGCAATGGCCTGTTGGTAACACTTGGAATTTCCTCTTCAGTTATCTTTAAATAGCTAGTATTATTTAAATAAAATATCATGAAAATTAACGTCACAGTTACAAAAAAGTACACTGATTTAATTGTAATACTCTTGAAATTGACGTGCATCATTCTAGGTCTGTGCAAACATTATGCGTGCCTTTCACATAAATGGTTTACAACTTGGCTTTGTTTACAGAATACATATTCGTAGTAGGTATCTGTTTTTCACAAGAACTGTTGGAAACACAATAAGCCACATTCTTAAGCATGATATCTTCAATTATATCTCGATAGTGAATGACTTAGGAGTTAATTTACTGGCTGATTGCCACAATTTTTTTTAATCAAACTTTTATATTTGAAGAAGACAGCATGTCGACATAGTTGCGTGCTAGTAGTTTTATTTCATGAGAAATATTTTTTTATTTTTTATTTTAGATTTATATTTACATATTAGTTGCATTATTTACGTTTCAGCCAATCATTCACACAAGCCCAACCTCACGCTCGTGGGGATTTCAAAGAGGACGTGCAAGATCTCGAATGAATTTCTAATTTAATGCTCATGTTAGTAATTACCTTATATCACTGTTTTCTCTATATAAACAGGCTGTTACAAAAGCTACTTTGTCTTTAATCACTTAATTGCCAAGAGGCAATTAAGTGATTAAAATATATTTTATGATACTGATATAGGTATACACATGCAATGGTTGTTCCTATTCATTTGGATTAAGCTGGTATTAGCAATTTATAACACCAAACATCTTACCAATAATAATGTTTAATTCTGTTCGACGAAACTACATACGTAGCTGTTTTTTAGGTACCATTAAAACGTGAGCGAAAACTTAATCAGTCTAAGTAGGGACCAGATTTTGTTAATAAATTGTTTATTTTTAAAGTCGTCATGGTCATCATCACTATGTACCTACGTCATCTACGTAGTTATAGGTACCTACCTAAGATATATTATCATGTGTATTCGGCATGGTTAACTTGTTTCATTAATTCTGGTCTGAATTGTATCAATGCTAAATCTGTACTTATTTAATTAATTATTTGATCTAGTAGTTGCAAGCACGATTGATTGTCATCAATCAATCGTGCTTGCGACTTAGGATTAGGATTAGGTCCTGTCAGATTTCCAGGTCGAGCAAAGTGTTATTGGGTTTTTCCATCAGGAATTTCTCAGTAGCAGTCACGGAGTCTGGATTTGTGCCGAGATGATGGCAATAGGCTAGCTAATTATATGGGACTTAAACATAACCAGCGAAATATGGGTGTTTTATTAGGTACCTACACCTCTTGCTAACCCGTCGAAAATTACAGGCGTGATGATGTTATTTTTTGTCCTTTAGTGGGTGATCAAAATATGAGTACCTACGCCATTCCGGTTGTCCGAGACTGTGGCTTTGAAAAGTCAAGGCCAACGAATACAGTAATACTCTACCTACTACCAAAGTCAATAATCTGTTTGTCGACGAAGATCGATCGTGGGTGAAATGATGCTGAACTATCCAATAATATGGAATATCAGGCTTAGAGACATGACTACTATATTAACTATTTATATTTTTTTTAAAAGAAATCAGGGATTCATTATACCATTTCTGATTGCGTGAAGCATATAAAACAGTTGAAAAATAATATGTACGTATAGATCACACAAACATGATCAATGATGCTCAGTACTTCTATCAATAAAAAAATATGTTAACTGCTAGCGACGGTACCAACTTACGTAGATAAAACTAGTAGATAGATAGAAGATAGAATATTCTTTATTATGTTACATAAAAGAAAATATTTCACAAAAGGTATTTTCAATGGGCGGGCTTATCGCTGAAAGCAATCTTTTCGAAACAACCTTTAAGGCTGCTCAACACTAGGCCCACGGGCCACAATATGGCCCGCCAACGTATTTGAATTGGCGATAACAATGGTCAACTGCCTTTTGAAAACAGATATCAAAATAGAACAAAAAATTGTTTCCCCATATGAACCCATTCTCAGTAAGCCAACATCCAGCTAGAAATTACAAAAATCACATTTTTTCATCATTTTTGCAGAAAGTATTTTTATGGTTTATCCATCAAATGGTGAGTGTAAAACTCGCGAGTGCACGCGAGTTGGCACCTTCCGTTTTTACCTATTTTTTTTGTCGTCAACTCGCTCTACCTTGAAAATCTGACGTTAAATACGTCGGATGTACAGTCAGCTACAAAAACTTCTTCGAAATGTATAATATAGGTAAAATGTATAAGACATTTTATACGACTTGACTTTAAAACACGGAGGTAACATGAGAAAGGTCAAAACTAACGTAAAATGTTACAAAAGTAACACTCTGGCAACGCAGGATAGCTTGATGCTTGGGTATCATGCGTCGTCGGCCGCATCCCCCTCGCCGTATCCCGAAATCTAAGTAGATAGTCGGTACTTAACCGAATCAGCCCGCGCGGGCAATAGCTAGTTATGTATATAATAGTGATTGGTTTCAATTCGTTTTTATTTGACTGTACTTTATAATGTGCGAGCGAATAGACGACAAAAAATATATAAAATCGGAAGGTGCCAACTCGCGTTCACTCGCGAGTTTCACACTCGCCAGTTGATGAATAAGCCATATTTATAGCCACAACAGTCATCAGAAATTGGTTGAAAAAAGTTACTATAGACAAGTTTTATTTAATAGATTACCCGCCGGTTGAAACTGAATCAAAATGTTGGCCACCTTCAAAATAAGTTGTGCAGCCTTGGGTTAGCGGAACAGGGAGAAACCATACTGGAGGTAGTCTGTGTCTGTGACTTACATAATAATATACGAGTACATACATGCATTAAACAATAAACATATATACTATACAATATGCTTAAAAAACCCTGTTCGATCCGTAAACGTAATAAAAGGTAGGTATCGAGATTCAATTCTATTTATATAAGACTTTTTCAAAAACAAACAAAAAGTACCCGGTAAAAATTGAATAAAATGTAAGTACTAAAATGAGTAAACTTGCATGACAACAAAGAGGCGCGGGCGGCGACACTTCGGCTTCGGTCGCTTTTCGGGCAGTGATGTCATAAACAAACAAGTGACGATCGAATAAACTAGGTGTTGTCACCTTTTAAAACTTTGTTACATTTTGGGGAAATAATCGTGCAATCGTATTCTAAAAGTCCTTAATATGTTAACTTTCAAAAATATTTCATGTTTTATATTTTATTTTATGTCATTGGTTGTCCTAGTCGTGGACAAAGCGTTTTAGGACTTTGGAGCGGAAAGGCAAGATGGAGATAGGACGGTATTCTGAGAAGGAAGTAGGATTTTATTTTTTCGGAAAGAAGTGATTTTCCACATCGATGGAAAAACGCCAAAGGATATAGAGAAGTTGAGAATATGGCATAGGATAGGAAGGATTTCATCGAGGAAAGGGAGTAGGTATCATTTTCAAACTGACACAATCACAACCAACTGCGTTAGATGTGATTGAAATTACACTCTTCTTAACATCATAATCAGTGAATTGACTAAAAATAAATGGGGGATGATCATAGTTGGAAGGTTTGAAAGATATTTTATTATAGCTGCCTTTATGGTCCCATCCCATAACAGTGGGACGAAGTTGAAAGGTGCTGATTTAGTAGATCAATATCTTAAATTTTTGGAATATATCTTGGCGTGATTGAATATAATTTAATAAGTTTATTCAATATTAAATTTTTCAGTGTTCCAAATACCTTTTAGGTTATATTTTCACTTTACAAATAATTCTACATCTGTAGCCGAACTAGGCAAAAGCCTGTATGCGGCTATCAGCGCCAATCCCCTAAAATAATTAACTCTGTAATGTGATCAAAATAAAAGAAATCGATAATAATAAGGCTTTAATCAACAGGAAGTGGCAGCATATTTAGTGAGCATACGTAAATGCTCAAAAAACAAGATGACATGGTTCGAATATTCATAATCATTCATGATGAATTTTTGGGGACGGTGAGGAATTCTGGCAGGGTTCTAACCCCAGACCCTGACGCTGTTGTCCCAGGAGCAACTTGCCAGTGCAACGCCATTAGGAGACATGGAGATGGAAGTCACGCGGTTCTCGTGAGCATGAAGGGTACCTGAAATAAATAATTCATTATTTATTGTTTTTTATATGTACCAAAACTATTTTTGGATGTACCATCGAAGTCGTGTTGGTGGTGTTTCGTCTCCACAACCATTAAATCCCCGTGACAATATCTTCAATCTGAACATCCAGCCCCCCCCTTCCATCAGGATGCGCTTTCATCAATACAGCCTTGCAGGACTAACGAAGCGTGGGCTCACCTTTTCCCAACAAGTCCTAAAGCCCAAAACATGTCACCAAAACTGTTTCTTGTGGAATTTGCTTTGTTGTTTGTCTAAATTAATCCTACTATGTATCAGACTTTACAGCTGATCATTTCGAAGTCATGAAATATACTGTTTTTTTTTTGGGAAACATGACTTCGCGAGACCTTCGGAAGCTTAGAGATTACCACCATTGATTTGACGGCTACAACTTTCGCTCGTAGAGATCGGCCTCGGCAGGATCTATGAGAGGGGTACTGTATAAAACTTATTACGTCATTTATGTACCAAGCCGACGTTAGTTCTGAAAGTTATCGATTCGGAATTGCTTCAGGGACTAGGTAAAAATGCACATTTAGTGTATAACGCAGCTTCCTCCCAAGAGTATATATATATACTCATATTGTCCACGCGGCCCCGTCTGAGTCGGTGTTTGTCTATCACCAGTCTTCGCATTTATGTTTCTTCATGATGATTCTATCGCCGTTTTGTTAGCAGCACATAGATAAAGATGAAACTAATAAAATAATTGTACATTACCAGTGTGGCTGACTTTGAGGGTGTCCCACGAATGTACGTCGTTGTCGTCTGACCCGGCGAGCAAATATCTTCCGCTGAGCGATAGTCCTAAACAGAGTTATTAATTTAATGGGGTCTCCCTTGTTTCATCAAAAAATAAATTGACAAATAATCACTTCCCAAACAACAATTTTCCGCATAATATAATAACCATAATCTTTTGATTGGAATATAAAATATTGAGTAATAGTTATAACGATTTGTATTAACTCGTAAAGTTATTACAAATCGTAATGCTACTGATCTGAGGCGGTGAACCTAATTGGGTGCGTAAGACGCAATAAGAGAAAATCGGGTTAAATTCATTGATTTGATGTAAATAATGATCATTATGATCGCAGATTTTTGTGGCGTAATAATTATGATATATCTATTTTAGAATTCGCGTATTCGCGTTTTATAATCTTGGCGTATTAGTGAAGACGTGATTATAGTAAGGACCTCATAAAATTTAAGAACTGTATGAACAATTTGACATTTGCTATTATTTATCTGACTACTCTAACGAAGCTTTTGATCGGTTTCTAGAACTGTTTCTATGTTTCTATAATTTGTGTTTCCCGCACAAATTATAGAAAAAAAAATCTAAATTGATATCAAAAGGTATCAAAATATGTTGCAACTTACCGCAGCTGGTAAATCCGCTGGCACCTGGCGGGGTGTAGTGTCCAATTTGCTGGTCACTGCGTATGTCGAACAATCGTGCCGTCTTGTCTTCAGAAGCCGTAGCGAACGCTTGACCACTGTTGTGGTACTGCGAATATTTCGATTTACTAGTATCACTTCGAATTATGTGTGATTTTTTGGCAATTATATACATACTAAGTAGGTCAGGTACTTGGCTACACCATCAATTCGACATGGCAGTGAAAATTGAGCAACATAATTTGGAAAACTAAGCATGCGAAATTGCTTAAAAATCTTCAAGAGATAGCACGTCTGGAGGCACCATCAGTGTTAACAAATAGAAAATATAGTCCCATATCTACATCATGTATGTTGTTATGTTATGTGTGTGTATTGTGACTGCACCACTCTAAGGATAAACTAGCAGTTTTGCGCTAAAAGACGCTGTACAATCTTTAGCTAGTGTCGATGGTGAAATTGAATTTTGATATGAAAGTGGTCATAGATCCATGTTCTAGCCGTAATATTATCATCCTAACGTTGCTTATGCGGGGCAAACAGGGATAGCATGTTTATGTTAAAATGTAAACGATGGTACTCACACAAACGCTGTTGACATCAGCGTCGTGGCCGAAGAAAGTTTGCTTCGCTTTCTCATCCCGAATGTCCCACAATTTACAGGTCTTGTCCACTGATCCAGTCACGTACGTCTTCATGTCTAATAAAAATGTTTATTGTTATAAAAAAAAAACAAAACACATCAACATAACTGGCTGCTAGCCGCAGGCTTCACAAACTCACCAAAAGAAATAAATGACTATGATAATTTAGAAAACACTATAATTTAGAAAAGTTGTTGTTCACCTGGTGCCAGCGAAATAGTGACGACATCACCAGCGTGAGCATCGAACTCCATCTCCCGTTTGCCTACTTCCAAGTCCCAAACGCATCTGCGACGTAAACTATATTATAGTACTCTCATACAAGGTGATCTATTGAAATGGGTCATGTTGACAATTTGTCTATTGTATGGACAAATCTGAAACTAATTGAGGTACCTACATAATTACGTTCTAAGAAACCATGTAGCATAGTTTAGAAAAACTAAATTAAAATATTTTGCGACTTCGATAAAGAGAGATTAAAGATGAGTCAGGTTCAAGTAGGATTTTATTGCGGTGATAACTCACATCTTCATGTCTCCGGAGCCCGTGAGGATGTGGGTGTCGTCGAGGAAGCGACAGCTGCTGAGGAAGCCCTCGTAGCCAGCCAGCTCACGCACCATCTTCGCGGCGCCGGTGGAGTCGCGGTTGTTCACGTCATACACAGTACACATGTTGTCCATCCCACCACATGCTTCACACAGAAAAATGCCAAAGATTTGAGTCAATTCCTGCGGTTCCTAGGCTTGCAGGACAACGACGACTTGTCGAGGAAAACATACTCGGAGATCTTATAAGTATGCAGCTAAACCATGGCAAGGCCTTTGAATCTTTTGTAAGCACGAGAGTCGAGGGCTGTTGGAATAGTTTTAGCACACTTTCATCCTAAAGTTGGAGAAAAAACTGAAATAATCTCTATGTAGACTGGTAGCATTAAGATTCGTTTCACGCGGTTCTGCAATGTATTTATAAATAGAAGCTGGGTTAATGGGCTAAAATAATTACGGAAAGCGAAAGACCGACTTTTGTGTCGCCACTCGTATAAATGGAGTTATTACGCACTGTTCACTACCTCAGGTGAGTGAGTTGTGACGCGGTTTGAGTGTAACGAGACGCGCGCGTGCCGCTCGCTGGTTTGCGTTTCCTCCGCGTGAGTACAGTCGCATAGCAAGTCGCGTCGCGGTGACTTGTAGCATGTTCTAAGCATGTCCATTTGTTTTCTCCGAAATGGCTGACCTGATAGCGTGTCGCTTGAACATGCAGCTCGAGGCCACGCGGTTAGTAGGTTCATCCCGTCCATCTACTGCTCGACATTAATTTAACATGATTGAGGTTAGAATACAAGGTATAAATAGACCCTTCACGAAACCGGCAACCAAGCATTCTGTACATGAAACCAAGTAAATCTACGCAAAAATTATTGGTGGGAAACTACTTTTTTTGGGGTGAAAAATCACGTTTTACGGTAGGACTCAATAAAAGTAAGTAAGTAAAGTTATAATTTTCAAAAATAGTATTAAAAAAAAATCAATATCTCCGTAACTAGGTGCATCGCAGGTAGGTAGGGCCCAACACAAAAAAACTGGTCGCAATGACAGGGAGTGCAAGTGCCTTTCGGCATCGTTAAGGGTATTGTTACACACATGTATCAGCACCGAATAAGTTACCTACCTAATTATCTAAATACTCTCCCAGCCCCCACATTTCGCGGTTTAGTATCAATAAGGTAGGTGGCACTTACCTAATTAAGGTAGACCACTATTTGAATATCGGCATTAAAAAAAATTTTTTTTTACCAACAAAATTCCCGGATGGGGCAAATGCGACGCTCATGACCCAGGCAGAGCGCAGCGGGATCACTTGCACCTTGTTGCCGCTCCACGTGTCCCAGATGATCAGCTTCCCGTCCAGCGAGCCCGTGACGCAGTGCCTGTACATGACAGCTTTATTCAGTATCTTATCTTACTTATGCCAACTAAATGTTATGCAGTCGCTCACTAGTTCGCTATACTATATTTTTTTATAACAGAGTAGTGGAGTATCTGTAGGCTAACTGCTCTTTATTGAGTTCAATCAAAAGGTATTAAAGTATTAGGTATCTTTTATCTGTTCCGGGAGCAGATCCAGAACACAATAAAAGTTTGCCGTTGATCATTATTTCCCAGAATTTGATCCTTATTAGCGACACTATCGAATGATGTAATAATACAAACAATATGTGTTTTTCTTTCCAAAATCAATGGGTTCGATTCCTGGCTAGGAATATTGATTAACTTTTATTGTGTTCTGGGTCTGCACCCGGAACAGATAAAAGGTACCTAATACTTAAATAGCTTAGACTAGCTTTTGCCAGCGGCTTCGCTCGCGTTATGATCGCAAATTATCCCACGGGAAAGTTTTAAATCTAGCCTGTGACACTCGGGGACAATGTAGCTTCCCATTAGTAGTGATTTTTTGAATTCGGACTTGTAGTTTCGGAGATTATCCCACATCAAAACTTATAAACTTTGCCTCTTACACAGGGTGAATTTTTGAAGTGCGCGTGGATGGCCAAAACCGAAACTATGAGGAATAGCAAAAAATGCTCAAAGGAGTCTCGAGCCCGATTTTGATGAAAACTAAAACTGCATTATTAGATTTAAAAAAAATCAATATTCCTAGCCAGGAATCAAACCCATTGATTTTGGAAAAAAAAAACACATATTGTGTGTATTATTACATCATTCGATAGTGTCGCTAATAAGTATCAAATTCTGAAAAATAATGATCAATGGCTAACTTTTTTTCACCCTGTATAAGTATGGTGCCTACTTAGTAACCCACAGAACTGTAAGCATGAGAAATTCACTGTCACCATCACATCACCATAGACTACATATCATTTTTTGTCTCAAAATCGTTACGCTTCTAATATAACAATGCCCTTAGCAGAATCTTTGCAGCTGACTTTCTAAAATGGAATTATATAAGTATTTTTATCATGCCTTCGATTAGTGCGATGGACCAATCACAACTTTATTTAAACTCCGTAAGTATCTTATACATTTTGGCTAGTTAAATATACTTGTAACTAATTGAATTTGTAGCTTGCACACCCAGAGTCTTGAAAGCCGGAGGGAGGTGCAGCCTAGCCTAGTCTAGTGGCTTTGAAAATAAATAAATAAGGTAAGAACCTACCCACTTTAGTCTTCTCAAATTGCCTGCTAGGTACCTATGTGTACCATACGTACAAAATAATACCTTTGCCTTCCTATTCCGAGTATTTAGGCGTGTCATAGATATCTGATAATAATTAACACGGGAAGGAAAATTTGCAAAATGTAACCCAACTACGTAATTAAACGTTGAGTCACGAGAGCGTGTGTTCGGGGAATAACTATAAAGGCAAATATGTGTCAAACGATAAGTTTAGCAAGCCAAATCAAGCGTCGCAATGTTATATTTATTTATATCTTCGCACAGCTAAACAAAACGTTAAACATCCTGAAAGTTGACCACATTTAAATCTTGTAGTTTGTAAGACAGGATGCAGTGGAATTATTACGGAATAGTAAGAATTAGACGGCGATTTGACACAGTTTTTTTTTTGTATAAAATTTCAAATAACCTTTAAGGCGGTTTCTTTTTAAATATTAAGTATATCACTATCACTACATAGTATAAAAATTAAGTCGCTTCTCTCTGTTTGTCCCTATGTATGCTTAGATCTTTAAAACTACGCAACGGATTTTGATGGGGTTTTCAGTAATAGATAGAATGATTCAAGAGGAAGGTTTATATAAATATATATACAGGGTTATTTGTAAAACACCAACAACCTCGCAGGAGTAGATTACTAACATCATAAACAACAACATTTGTTCTACGGCTTTTCCGAAAACAGACAAAAAAAAAACGACTTTTCATACAAAACTCGATCAGCTGTTCGGACATATGTATGGAGAGTTGAATTTTTTTTGTCTGTTTTCGAAAAAGTCGTAGAACAAATGTTGTTGTTTATGATGTTAGTTATCTACTCTTGCGAGGTTGTTGGTGTTTTACAAATAACCCTGTATATTGCACTAGTGCGAAGCCGGGGCGGGTCGCTAGTCTACTTATAAATTCATCCTCACCTGGAGTCTCCGCTGTAATGCACAGAGTTGACCTTATTGATGTGTCCTTTTAAAGTCTTCTTCGTCGTCAATCTTATCTTGGTCACGTCTCCTAAATCCCCACATTTTTCAGCTAGCTTCGCGTCGGCTAACTTTTCTTGATCAGCCTGTTGAAGGGTGAATTACTAATAGGTACGTGTAGTTTTTCATACATTACCCTTAAATAACCCAACCATAAAATTCGCACACAAAAATATCATAATGAGTAAGTAGATTTATCTGAATATTCTGCGAATACCTTTACTTTGGCGATCAAGTCAGTTAGCTCTTTTTTTAGGGCCGTGGTCTCCGGGTCTTCCTTCGGCATTTTCCTGCTGTTGACTACCAAGGAACAGTTGTACGACTTGGTCCTACGACTGGTATGAGCCACTAACAGAACCGAGCCCCAGTCTTTAATCTCATTTGCGTAAATTGGATTTCAATTTACTGCTCAACCGAAGCTTTATATGTGCCAACTAATGTGCTGCTTACCACATTTTATTATGTTACTGGTTGAAGTAATAGAGTGAGCAGTTATCTAAGAATTTGATCACGACAAGACGGAAGAGAAGCCCACGGGTCATAATATGGTTTACAAAAAAATGGAACACAGAAAAATCATTGTTTTTTTTCGTTTTTCAGGTCTGGCAAATGAAAGAGTCAAAATGTCAGTACCCACCACAGTACATACACAGCATTTTTTAAGGGTAGAGTAAGAAGTAAATAAATTAAGTAGTAGGAAATTAAAAATGTTTTTTATTTAATGACTGATACGTTTTATTGACTGCACTAGACCTTATTTCAATAATAACCTGCGACGGTTCTGGCTAAATCTAGCTAAAATTCGTTTTCAAATGTACTTATGTTGTTTCCAGAACCCTCTTTCTATGGACACTCGTCATACAGAGGCCGACAAGACTGTTTTCTGTCATTGTTGCTTGAACCAAGTTTTTGTTTTTATGTGAAAAATGTTAAAGTACCCAAATGAATATTTAATTTTGCCTAAAAAATCTTAGCTTCGGGTCAGAGAGCAGGGTGGGGCAAGTGCCCCACCTTGCCCCACCGTGGGGTACTCTTATGGACGTACCTATTTCTCGTCGTCTTCGATCAACAGTACTCCCCTTGGTCAAGTGTTATTTTTAGGCTTCCGTACCTCGAAAGGTAAAAATGGAACCCTTATTAAGGCGAGGTTATCCAGATAAACGTCGTTTTGTATTGTGCTTTATTCCTATATGGCACGGATTTAAATTCTGAAAAAAATATATTACATATTTCACACTTCGATCTAGATATTTCGGCACAGCGATACACGATTACTTGCACTTTGTTGCATCCAATTAAATCGCAAAGACAAGTCTAAATGATGGTTTTTAATATTACTTCATTTGAGTTATATTAGGTTTTTAACAATAAAACTTATACCATTGTAAAGGTCTTAAAAAATGTGACAGTACACGGCGATCATAATTTGAAATATTAAAAAAATCTATACCACCATTTCCAAAATGTGCTGTTTTCATCATTTCATACTCGCATCGCGTGCTTCAGTCCCGAGCGGAACGCGTTGGAGGTCGGACGTGTGCCAATTTTTCGAAACCGCCACCAAAAATAGTTTGTAAAAAATAATACTTAGTAAACACCGAGCTTAGGTTTATTTGAAATGTCATTTGTTCACAAAAGTACAGTAGGTACCTAATAGGGAACGTAGTCAGAAGGTATAAGATAAGAGTTACGCATTAGAAAGAGAGGCAGCTTCTAGGAGAATATAACTGTAGATAATTAGCGCTGCGCGGCCTGAATTGAACTTTATTGTGTCGTTGCAAAAGTCGCTATTTATGATTTCGCAATATTATTTATAAATTTCGGTAACTTTGGAATGGGCAACTACAGTACTTTCACAGTTATTATGCTTTTTGAAGGGGACTGTAGCTTCATTTTATTGTCTTTTTTTCGACCATTCAAAACTGCCTGTAACTGGCCTACTAAAATCAAAACATTTATTCCAATATTTTTTTTTTGTAAGGAGTTCTAAAAAAGTTTTGTAGAGAGGCCCGGTAAGCCGAAGATTATCGAGTTCGACATGGGCAGAAAAAGAAAGTATGTAGGGGAGATAGAATGAGTAATGGTCGATATTGTATTTTGTACGCACGACGACCGATCAAGCTGTCGAAAACCAGTTTATGCCGATCTCTCATTGTATAGGAAATCTATACAAAGCGAGGCCAATTTATACTGGAAATGACAGCTTCATGTGCCGCCGTGTGTACCTACTAGTTTTTTTATTTTACTTCCTCTGCATTTTATGCTTTAGTTTTTTTCGGTTTTTTCGTCATGGGTGTCATTTTCAAGGTTTTCGGGGTTGCTGATAACGAAAATTAGGTCAAAATGAAAATCCAAGATGGCGCCGACAAAAATTTTTGGTTTTGTCGTCATGGGTGTCATTTTCGTGCTTTTCGGGGTCGTTAATGACGAAAATGAGGTCAAAATGAAAATCCAAAATGGCGCCAATGAAAATTTTCGGTTTTTTCGTCATGGGTGTCATTTTCATGGTTTTCGGGGTCGCTGATAACGAAAATGAGGTCAAAATTAAAATTCAAGATGGCGCCAATGAAAATTTTTGGTTTTGTCGTCATGGGTGTCATTTTCATGGTTTTCGGGGTCGCTGATAACGAAAATGAAGTCAAAATTAAAATTCAAGATGGCGCCAATGAAAATTTTCGGTTTTGTCGTCATGGGTGTCATTTTCATAGTTTTCGGGGCCGCTGATAACGAAAATGAGGACAAAATGAAAATGCAAGGTGGCGCCGACAAAAATTTTTGGTTTTGTCGTCATGGGTGTCATTTTCATGGTTTTCGGGGTCGCTGATAACGAAAATGAGGTCAAAATTAAAATTCAAGATGGCGCCAATGAAAATTTTCGGTTTTGTCGTCATGGGTGTCATTTTCATGGTTTTCGGGGTCGCTGATAACGAAAATGAGGTCAAAATTAAAATTCAAGATGGCGCCAATGAAAATTTTCGGTTTTGTCGTCATAGGTGTCATTTTCATGGTTTTTGGGGCCGCTGATAACGAAAATGAGGACAAAATTAAAATTCAAGATGACGCCAATAAAAAATTTCAGTTTTGTCGTCATGGGTGTCATTTTCGTGCTTTTCGGGGTCGTTAATGACGAAAATGAGGTCAAAATGAAAATCCAAAATGGCGCCAATGAAAATTTTCGGTTTTTTCGTCATGGGTGTCATTTTCATGGTTTTCGGGGTCGCTGATAACGAAAATGAGGTCAAAATTAAAATTCAAGATGGCGCCAATGAAAATTTTTGGTTTTGTCGTCATGGGTGTCATTTTCATGGTTTTCGGGGTCGCTGATAACGAAAATGAAGTCAAAATTAAAATTCAAGATGGCGCCAATGAAAATTTTCGGTTTTGTCGTCATGGGTGTCATTTTCATAGTTTTCGGGGCCGCTGATAACGAAAATGAGGACAAAATGAAAATGCAAGGTGGCGCCGACAAAAATTTTTGGTTTTGTCGTCATGGGTGTCATTTTCATGGTTTTCGGGGTCGCTGATAACGAAAATGAGGTCAAAATTAAAATTCAAGATGGCGCCAATGAAAATTTTCGGTTTTGTCGTCATGGGTGTCATTTTCATGGTTTTCGGGGTCGCTGATAACGAAAATGAGGTCAAAATTAAAATTCAAGATGGCGCCAATGAAAATTTTCGGTTTTGTCGTCATAGGTGTCATTTTCATGGTTTTTGGGGCCGCTGATAACGAAAATGAGGACAAAATTAAAATTCAAGATGACGCCAATAAAAAATTTCAGTTTTGTCGTCATGGGTGTCATTTTCATGGTTTTCGGGGTCGCTGATAACGAAAATGAGGACAAAATTAAAATTCAAGATGACGCCAATAAAAATTTTCAGTTTTGTCGTCATGGGTGTTATTTTCGTGCTTTTCGGGGTCGCTGATAACAAAAATGAGGCGAAAATGAAAATCCAACATGGCGCCGACGAAAATTTTCTGTTTTTTTTCGTCATGGTTGTCGGTTTCGTTGTTTTTAGGGTCGCTGATAACGAAAATGAGGACAAAATGAAAATCCAAGATGGCGCCGACGAAAATTTTCGGGTTTTTTCGTCATGGGTGTCATTTTCATGGTTTTCGGAGTCGATGAAAAAAAAAAAATTTTTTTGTTTCTGTTTATTTTGAACTTATTTTGCGTTATCAGTGACCCCGAAAACCATGAAAATGATACCCGTGACGTAAAAACAAAGAAATAATTATTGGTGTTATCGAATTTTCATTTTGACTTCATTTTCGTTATCAGCGACCCCGTAAAGCATGAAAATGACACCCATGACGACAAAGCTGAAAATTTTAATTGGCGCCATCTTGAATTTTAATTTTGACCTAATTTTCGTTATCAGCGACCCCGAAAACCATGAAAATGACACCCATGACGACAAAGCTAAAATTTTCATTGGCGCCATCTTGAATTTTAATTTTGACAAAATTTTCGTTATCAGCGACCACGAAAACCATGAAAATGACACCCATGACGACAAAGCTAAAATTTTCATTGGCGCCATCTTGAATTTTAATTTTGACCAAATTTTCGTTATCAGCAACCCCAAAAACCACGAAAATGACACTCATGAAGAAAAAATCGAAAATTTTTGTCGCCGTCATCTTGGATTTTCATTTTGGCCTAATTTTAGTTATCACCGACCCCAAAAACCACGAAAACGAAACCTATGACAACAAAACCGAAAAAAAAGTAAAGCATAATTTTTTTTAAAACCGCATGGCGCGTGGCGTGTAGTTTTGAATCTTACCCGTATTCATGATCTTAGTGTCAGTCAGATTTTAAATTCACCTTATTCACAAAAATAAATAAGTATACCTTCTTATTTTTAATTATATCTACTTATTTTAATTGTTAGTAATTAGGTTCACGTTCATAGAATACGTAGGTTCCTAATCTATCTATAACCAATACTTTCTATAAAAATAAAACAAAGTGAACTTATACATATCAATTCAAGTTGTTTTACTGCATCGCTCTACCCTGTAACGCAACTTAGTACCTATCCGAGTTCGTGAACTCTTGACCAGTGCGCTAAGCGCCCGCGTTTTCGCACCGCGTAATTTGTTACGTATCGCCTCTCTGTGCGGGGGCTGGGGTAAGCGATTGATGCATACGGCGCTCGGGGTAACCTCGCCTTAAGAAGATCACTTCGTTGTCCGTCTTTCAGTATGTGTGCCAAGACACTTTTCCGCAAAAACGCGTGAAGTTATCAAGTTGAAATTATAAAATACTCAGGCACGTACTATGGCCTATTGTAGCTAAAGAAAAATCTGCATCCTTTTAAGTCATCGCAACCAAAAGAGGGTAATGCCCATAATGTTTTTGCTATGTATGCCGAATATTTTGTAAATCAAAACACATGGGGTACGTACTTCCCGAATCATAATATTTGGCAAGACTAACTTCCCGAATTTGTAATGGCAAAATTCGGAAATCGTTGATTTGTAAATTATATGGTAAATCTAAATATATAAAACCGAAAGGTCACTCACTCACTCATCACGAAATATCGAAAACCGCTTGACGTATAAAGGTGAAATTTGGCAGGGAGGTAGTTAGTAGACATCCGCTAAGAACGGATTTTGCGACAGGGCCGGATTATGGAGGTCTAAGGGCTCTCGCAAGTTTGTATGAAAGTCCTTCATTTTTTGTACTACAAACTTGAAATTTGGCCGGGAGGTAGTTAATAGTTGATAGACTTTCGCTAAGAACGGATTTTGCGACAGGGCCACATTAAGGAGGTCTAAGGGCTCTCGCAAGTTTGTATGAAAGTCCTTTATTTTTTGTGCTACAAACTTGATATATTGTCGGGGAGGTAGTTTATAGTTAGAAGACAACGGATTTTATGACAGGTCCGGATCAACTTATTGACCGCCTCGTTGGTCGAGTGGTCGCAAGACGTGGCGGTCAATAAGTTTTGGAAATAAGGAAATTTTGGTGTGTATACACCAAAATTTCCACGCGAACTAAGTCGTGGGCAACAGCTAGTGAAAAATATATATGTCCTACCAAGCATTCCGAATGGAAGAACATGTATTTCAACTGAGTGTAAGTTAAATGAAAAATAAGTTTGTTTGTGGGATATAAAAAATGTTTAATTCGACCACAGATCCCTTCACTATGCGAGTTCCGACACGCACTTGGCCGGTGTTTTTGTACTAAAGGAGGCTACATAGAAGTCATTCCTAATTTGGGCAGAAACAGCTGTAGCGAAACTAAAAGGCTTAGTTTTTACTTTGCAGATCGTTGGTTCGGGATGTGGTCAAAACACTATTGATGCAAGGACCTTCATCTTCTTCTTTTAAAAAGGTAACCTAACTAGTTAGACTGTTGGACTATTGAGCCGATCAATATTTCCGTTAGAAGCTCAGTTGAATGCAGATATTTTCTCTTCATGAGAAGAGAAATTCTACCGGCGATCACAATCGCTTCATATCACAGTATGCCAATGGTCCTGTAAGTAAACTATATCTGTGAATCATTCAACATTGTTTAACATCAATCAGTCTTATACTGGAGGCTTATCAATTGGAGGCCAGATATGAAGTTGAATAAAAGCAAGCTACAGACAAGGAACAAGACTTCTCTCGAAACTTCGGGTCCATAGGTTCGCTACAGCACAAAAGCTAGCAACAAGCTGCCCTGCGGATTGTATCTCCCTTGGTCTGTCTCTAACCGTAAGGTTAACTCTACCTGCATCCACCTACCTGGAGCACACAAACAGCGATACGGAGCGGCCGCGGCGGTGGGTTTATTACTATTGTCAGTTATTTACCGACTGCAGGGCAATGACCTCCCTTCTCTCCTTCCGCTTATACGAGAACCTATCGATGGCTGTTACAGGTTAATCTGTTAGAAAAGTGTCGAGTTCGTTCCGTCATATCCTGCCGTGTTGCCGTTTGCTATTGTTTGAAACCCACTGTGTGGTTTCTTTAGCCCACAGCTACATAGTGACAGATGTGGCTAGCCCCGTTCCAGTTAAAACTGAGCCGTGTGAGCTTCATCCGCAATTTGAGTTTTGGAATGCAATATCGAGTTCTTGATGTGATCAGTAAGTTTGATTCCTAGGATGATGAGCTCCACTGGTCGCTGACAGACCCCGAATGAGGAGATTTGACACTCGGTTAGTGACCGTGTCTGTGCTCCTACTTTGCATTGGTTTAGAGGCAATTAAACAAATTAGAGCAAAGCTTGGCTTGAGTCGTTGATTAAAATATTTGCTCAGCCAGAAAACCAGGCGCATGAAAATTCTCTTTTTGTTCTTTGGATTGATCATTAAAATTAGGAGGAAGTGCCCAAAGCGGACTAGCAATTATCTACACTAACGTTACAAAGAAGGAAAGTTTGGATGGAGGAGGTAATCTTTGGAACAACTGATCCGATTCTCAAAATCATTAAAATTCTTTCACTGATGGGAGGCTAAGCTACATCATCCCCGAGTCTATGAAAGCTAATTAAAAAAAAACTGGACCGTGGGAAAATTCCGACAATAACGCGAGCGATGCCGCGTGCTAAAGCTAGCACTAAATATAAGGCGACGATAGGCTATCCGTGGTACCTTATAAACGCAAAATACGCGCTTGGACGTGGAGTTGCGGACACCAGTCATGCAATACAATACAATACAATACGTGTACTAACATTTTTTCTGGTTTTATAGGAGCTTTGTCCCTGTGAGTCATGGCAAGCAGTATCGTGTCAGCGATACTTCTGGTACAGGGTACTGCACTAGGTGACAACTACGAAACATCAGAGAAGAGTGTCGCCTGTCGGCATGTTTGGAAAAAAAAAAATTACCGTGTTCATATCTTTTCTGAATTACTTTCTACCACTTCAGAAAACACATAGGCTACTATATAATTTTTGTTTTTATAAAAATCGTCATTTTAATTCTTAGTGATTCAAGTGAAGCGCGACATCGGTGTCCCAGAAACGATCACTTTCACTAAATCATTTCACTTCTTTTTGATCAATTTTAACTGTTTGCAACAGTCACTAAAGAAAAACCGAGACTTCGGCACGAATCGAAGATATTTAGGTATAGTAACTGTATTGTATGGTAAATTGAACTGTTAAAAAGTTGAAATCCGAAAACTTGAGAGCAAACATACGCCTAGGGCCTAGGTGGAACCGATCACTACAACATAAGTTTTGGCACAGGATACAATAAACTATGCTGCCTAATTATGTAGTTTTGCAATCATACAAGGTGTAAACGGACCCTTCACGAAACTCTACGCAAAAATGATTGCTGGGAAACGACATTCTTTTTGGGGGTGAATAATCACGTTTTACGGTAGGACTCAATGTGACGCACTCAAAACATTGTTCTGATTTTGCATTAAAAGTACGGGGGTCGTGGAGGTATTTAAAGTAAAATTATAACATTAAAAAAAAAATATTTCAAAAATATAACTTGTGAAAAAGTTTGAACTTTTACCTCCAATATCTCCGTAACTAGAAGGTTCCCAGGTATGGTTTATAACAAAAAAATGATCGCAGTGACGGAGAGAATAAGTGCCTTTAGGCTTCGATAAGGGTACTTTTGCACCCATTATTTCCTTACAATTTATTCTTAAACAAGTCTCCGTGAGGTCTGTCTCTCTCTACATATAAACCATTAAATTGTGTTTGTATCTATCTGTCTCTTACTAAGCCGTTTGGTTTAGTCATAAACATAACATCACGCCTGTAATCTCCTAAGGTTTAGGCAGAGGTAGACCTACAGTACTAAAACATTTCGCCAGTTATGTTTAAAACCCATGTAATAAGGATCGAGTCTATTACTTGCGACCACTACATTCACAACTCCACAAGGCACTAAGTAAGACATTTTTTTTATTTTTTATTAATTTCATCTTCAAATTTTTATAATTCCATCAAGTGAAAAATACTGCCACCCACATGGCTTACATTAGCTTGTACCAGCCTATAGTTCTGTTGATCTAGAATATTGAAACCAGTGTCTTGGCTACGTAAGCGATCTGTATTACTGTTACAGTTACTTAAGTTTTCTTTTTAACGCCGTCGTCCGCAGCTTTCATTTCACGGTATAATAAGTTTTTCTGAAAGCAATAAAAATAGAGAACCACTCTCACCTTCCCGTTGTAATCAATTTGATAGGTACTGTTGGCGGTCTGATTGCAGTCGTTCGTCGGGAGCTGTGAGGAAAACATGGTTCTTAAGCGTCGGAGCTTTCCGTTCAAATGTTGCTGGCTGTTGGCGATATTTATTGCTCTCAGACAGGGCACATTATCCCAAGAGTTCTGCGAGAAAAAATCTGAAGAAGGCAACTGCAAACAACATTTCCGGTATTCCAAAGGTAACTAACAACTAACTAACTATCTTATAAATCTTTTTGCAATGCGAAGTTGTGCTAGCTAATTTGTTAACAGAATAATCTGCGTACAGTTAGTTTTATATATTATTACTATACATTTGCAATTACTGAACCGTATCGCTATAAGCGTGTAACCTTGTTATTGAATTAATGTTATTCGATATATTAGTTTGCGTTTCTGTCAATTAAATAAAAATAATGATTCGCTGATTACGAAATTACTCGATTTTAACCCCCGACGAAATCAAAGGGTGTTGTAAATTTAAAGTTGTTCCTACCTAATCTGATCAAGAATTTTGGATAGAGAACAGAATATAACACTCTACTCTTTATATGTCTGTGGGAACACTTGACGGGATAACAGCAAATCAGCTGCGAATTCTGCAATGTAGCGTATAATAATAATTTTTCGAAAACTGGTTCTTATGGCACCACGATTAGGTTCAACATGCAATGTATTTCACACACGTGGATTTTCAATATTTATCCGCACACGTGCGGAAATAAAAATTTCCACAGATAACTGTTCTCATACGAAGTTCAAATGGATTCAATGACTAGAGTCGGCGGTGATTTTTTATCTCGACAAAGAGATGTGCGTCTTTAAGGCGTAAATATATTTTGTGTATTTAAATTGTGTTTATAAACAGAATATCATAGATTATTTAAAACAAATATATACTTTTATGAAGTCATTAACATTTATTTGTATTCCAAATTAAAAAATAATTGAATTTTTTATTTTTTAAAACAGGCTGTTTAGCGGCATCATTTGCTTCTTCTTCAACCTGGCGAAAGCAAAGTGCGTAAAAAGGCAAATTAAATCATAGTTTTCTAATAAATCCTGACAAAAATACTTTCTGTTCTAATATTTTATTTCTTCGAAAGTGTATTGCAAAATGTCGTTTGTTGGCGTGGGGATTTGTTACTCCAGTTCTCGGCCCCATAACAACTTCTCCTGCGGCTCGGTTGTGTGAATTCCACCTCGAATGTAATAACAAAGTTTCTCCACTTATATCAAAATGTACTATTGACCATTTGCTTGGACCCTACTCCCGATACCGGTGGGCTACTATTTATTAATATTTTGAAATATTTTGTTTTTCTATATTTTCTTAAGGAATATTTCACTTTCAATTTAATATAAATTCAATAAAGTAAATAACAAATAATAATTTTATAAAGGACAACAATTTTCACTAAATAATCTTTAGCAACTCCGTCCAAAAAAAAGAAAACAGATTACAGTTTTGAAATAGATACCTCCACTAATTTACCCATAGGTAGTTAGGGAATAAATATTAACGTTTTATTTCGAACGTTAGAAAAAAAATTATGGTACGTGGATTTACCTAACCTATCATTATCATCTGCCTAGCCTTTTCCCAACTATGTTGGGGTCGGCTTCCAGTCTAACCGGATGCAGCTGAATACCACTATTTAACTTGGAGGGACTGCCTATCTGACCTCCATAAGCCAGTTATTACCGGATAATACGATACCCTTGGTTGTCAGACTTTTGGGCCACTGACTACCTGTATTGACTGTCAAAGATCTACAAATAACAGCCGGGACCAACGGCATAACGTGCTTTTTTACGTGGTAAATAGCGTCAAGTTTTTAAAAAAAGATCAAAGCAATTTTTTTATTAGACTATGAAACTCAATTTGTACCTGCTTCAATTATTTCATAATACTAATTTACTGTGATTTGATTTTCCTTTTTAAACTCCTTTCTAAAATATTTTTACTTATCTATTTTGTTTTTAAATATATTTTTTTCCTTATCTGTAAAACATGCACATGACGTTTAATAAATAAGCAGATAATCAGTAAGTGCCTTGACCTACCTATATTTACACTCAGTAGTAGATGACTAAGCGAGCGGTTTATCCCCCGTACCACTTGTAAAGCGCTGGCTAATTAATAATAATTCTGAATGATAAACATCGAAACAGGTAGGTACTTTTCTTTGCAGAGAGTCATTCTGTCACCGCGCGCCTAACACGAAAATGTTTATTTATGATACTACTAATAAACAAAATTTAAAAATAAAAAATAAAATCACCACCGACTGTATGAATTGAATCAATTTGGACTTAGCTTATAGTTATCTGTGGAAATTTTTATTTCCACACTAGTTGTGACAAATCATGTTTGTTTAAAAAAATCACGAGTCTGCAATACATTGCACGTTGAACCTAATTGTAGTGCGATATGAGCCAGTTGTCTAGGAAGTGTATTGAAATAGTAGATTTTGATATAAGTGGGATAACTTTGTTATTGCCCTCGAGGCGGAATTCACACAACCGAGCCTCAGGCGAGGTTGTTACGGAGCCGAGAACTGGAGTAACAAATCCCCACGCGTATCACACTTTCGAAGAAATAAAATATTAGAACTGAAAGTATCTTTGTCAGCAATTATTGGGAAACTATGATTTAATTTGCTTTTTTTCCGCGCTTTGTTTTCGCTAGGTTGAAGAAGAAACAAAGGTAAACAGCCTAATATGAAAAATAGAAAATTCAAATATTTTTTGGTATCTAGAACTCAAATAAATGTTAATTTGTTCTTAAAAGTAAATATTTGTTTTAAACAATCAAGTTTATCTATGATACCCTATTTATTAACACAATTTAAATACTCTAAAAATATTTACGCCGTAAAGACGCATTTCTCTTAGCCGAGTTTACAAAAAATGCAATCACCGCAGTCTACAGTCATCTGTGGATATTTTTATTTCCGCACGTGTGCGGATAAATATTAAAAATCCACGCATGTGAAATACATTGCATGTTGAACCTAATATTTGAGGTTATTTCTGTTCCAGTATATAAAAAAAACAATACTTTTTCAAAGCATATAAAATTAGGACGTGTATTCGAATCAGTACCCGGATCTACGATTTTATTGAACCGGGGCAGAAACTTGATAGTGGCGCCCCGCTCTTCAGCGTTTGAGACAAATTACTTAAAAAACTCACAAATATACAGGTTGTTTCAAAAGTGTATCTGTCAGAAAGGAGCATCTGCCTTTAAAAATTAAGCGACATAAAGGTCAAACTTTCAAAGTTCGATATCTCAAAAACAATCCAGTTTAGACTCCAAGTTATCGGGTCAAAAATGTTGTAAATTAGCCCTAGTATCACCCATTTCTAAACAACCACTATAATAGTTGGCATTTTTCGTAAATGGGACAATAAGAACCTTTTAACGTACTCTTTATTATCTATTATATAATAACTTTTTCATTTGTGTGACATGAAATTATATACCCGGGAAAAAATAGAATAGATATACGTTCAGTACATCCACGCACATTTTATTAGCCTTTTTTTAGATTTACATAGATCTACTGTATTTTTCCCGGTTATAGGAAATATATAAGTGCGAAAGACGACGTACAATTAAGTAAGACATTTACAATCTTTGCATTTTTATCTTTTTAATTTCAGTAAAAAGATATCTATTGTTAACACGACAAATCTCAAATCGACATGTCGAGTCCACAAATTAACTTGTGGTGTGGGCTGTGTGGCGGCTTTTTCTTACAAGTCGACAGTGAGCTAAACTGCCGCCCGGAGCGAGTACCCTGGTCGAAATCAGATTTATTTTTCAGCCATTATTTGGTACATCAGCCAGTCCGTCCAGTCTAGCCAACATAATAAAACCGGCCGTGCGGGTCGGACTCGCGCTTATAGGGTTCCGTAGCACCAAACAATACAATAACAATATTTTTAACGCTTATTCATATGCCAATAAAATTTACACTCAACAACAAAATTAATTTTATTTTTCATATTAAGTATGTTAATAACACCTGACTTTATGTTATGAAGTTACTGCTGCAATTTCACGAAAAAGATCAGAATTTTCATCCTCTAACTTTAAAAATTAGGGGAGACGATTTTTACGGCTTTAGAAGCATAAATTATCTCATCTCAACAACTATTATCTTAAGAAAAGAAGTATTTTAGGATACTCGATATCATGTTTTGATATACAGCTGTCTTTAGACGGGTGTGTAATACATGGCATAATATAATAACAGAAAGAATAATATTACTTGAAATAACGTTCATATTTGACGGGACGGTTGGCGCAGTGGCTGAGCGATCGGCTGTTGCGCTGCATGCCGCGGGTTCGATCCCCGCACGGAACAAATATTTGTATGATCTACTGGTAGTAGTTCCGGGACTGGCTGTTTGTGTATGTGAGTTTAAATGTTTGTAAACGCATCCACGATACAGGAGAAATTCCTAGTGTGGGGCAACGATATATAAAAAAAAAAAAAATCGTATGCTATGAAAACAAATAACCTAATTTCATGTGATCTAATTTTATATTTCATATAATCTTTTTTTGCTCTAACAGCGTTAAGTATAACGTTCATTTCATATAATTTTCAATAAGTATAATGTTATTTTTATATAACGTTCAGTTGACCTAATTTTCATTTGACCTAATTTTCATATTTACTAATTTTCAGTCAAAATTATTAAGTAAATATCAGGAAACATCATACTGTTATTACCTTTTCTAACCCAAATTATTCACCAACAATAGAGGGGATCTGGCGCTAATGGTCACTGTTTAACCTAACCTAACCCAAATGATCTGACGCAGGTATATTTTTAAAAACACAAGTTAATACGTATTTATTTATTCATATAACAATGTTATTACCTGATGACATAATGCTATGCTAAGGTTCACTAACCTTATTTTAGTTTTAAGTTAGTGGCCAAGTCCGAAGGAATTCAATTTCAGAGTATTCCTCTTTATTTTTCAGGATATTATCGATTCGTTCGTTTTAAACAGTGAAACGAACGAACCGACAACGTCTCTCGGTCGTCTCGCTCGTTTCTAAATTTTATTAAACGTTGTTATAGATTTTTAATATCTGACTGATATAACTGAATATTAAACTAATTGAATATTAGTTCAAATTTGCATTATAGTAAATGTTCATTAAACCATTTAAAATTAGGTAAAATGAAATTGTATCAATAATTCGATAATGCATTTCATCGTTATATTAAAAAAACAGTATAGTAAATGAAATTAGGTCTTCTGATCGTTAAAACTTTTGTTATTATCTTAAACGTTACACACCGATGATTTTTTTTCTTTTTCTGCTCAGAATGATTTAAGTACTGAGTACATGGTAACCGTTTTCGCGTCGGTGTTTCTTCCACTCTAAAATATTTAATTGTTTTTATTATGGTTTAATAAATCACCAAAGTATATCGATAGGTACATCGATATTTTATCGACATGCCTACTTGCTAATCAGTATTGTGCAGTGTTGCCAGCCCGTACGATAATAATGGAGGTGTATGA
Source organism: Noctua janthina (assembly GCA_963576755.1). Classification (NCBI taxonomy): domain Eukaryota; kingdom Metazoa; phylum Arthropoda; class Insecta; order Lepidoptera; family Noctuidae; genus Noctua; species Noctua janthina. Next base: position 10,258,742 of record OY755050.1, on the reverse strand, counting down.
AAGTTATGCATACGGTATGATTACGATGCCGATGTACTATAGCAGTTATGTTACGTTAAATGTAGTACGATAAATTTGAGGTTTGAATAAAAATTTCCTTAATGTAATAATGGTCTTTTATCCTGCTGTTAATGCGTTTCAGATAAGAATAGTACTAGGGAAAAAAAAATACTATATTTCGCCGAAGAAATGTTGGCCACATTTCTTCGGCGAAATATAGTAAAATTTTTTTTAAAAGCTATAAAATAACATCTTCTGGCTTCAAAAAAATATAGCAATTTATGGAAAAAGCAAAAAATGGAAAAGATAATATTTTATTTGTAAAATGAAACGTTTTTATAAAACTCAAGAAAGTTTTATAAAACCGTTTCATTTTGCACTTTTTGCCTTTTTTTTCAATTACCTGGAATAAGTGTCATTATTATGAGCCACCACGTGGCCCCCGACGCCTGGGCCGACTCTGACGGCGGCTGGAACGTGAGGCTCTTTCCCTCTCACTACCCGCCACCTCCTTCGCTAGCATGACTGCTTCGCAGAAGGAGGTGACGACTTGCATTCCCTCTCGCTTCGGACCATAGCTTGAACTAGAGCCGGACGCGAGAGATCGTCGCCGCCAATCGCCGCTACGAGGACACGCCGGTGCTCCGCCCAAGCTGAGCAGACCACCACGTGTCCCCCGGACGATCCTCACAATGAAAACACATATAAAATTACTTTAAGTAAATTTGGCAAGTTATCTAAGTATGTTTTTAAATATGCTGCCATTTTTGGCTTGTAGTTGTAAACTCACTATAATCAGTTACTTTTGACGGACAGTTCGGATGTATACGAACATTATACGATAATCTGTCATCAAAACATTTTTTAGCGTAAATTCGAGTATTTTAACTTTTGGAGTTGGCAACACTGGGATGATGTCACGGAACTTCACGGAAGCCGGGGCCAGCCTGTGGTTTCGCTTTTAAATACTGCATTACATTACATGTGTGTGTTTCGATCATTTCTGGTAGAACGCTTTGATTATAAACTCTCTGCTCAGTGTAATGTAGGTGTAATATAGATAGGCACATGTATGTATGCTATTTAGATAATAAAATGATAGCATCGCAGAAATATAAAACCATTTGCTGGGCTCAAATGATCTCATACGGTACTGCGGCGTCGTGAATTTGAGTCTGCCGGACGCGGTAATAATATCTCGTTTTTAATGTTGACTGAAATTTGAATACCTACTGAAGCTTATCGCTTCGGAAGCGGGAACTCGTATCTGGAACAAGAGTAACGATAAACAAGTGTTTATTTAGCCGAGTTTTGTATAACGACTACAGTTCTACAGTACAGTTAAACGCATGTCGACGGAAGTCCAGTGAACCCACCCGGTCATCATGTACCGAACTGGGAAGCTTGCAATGTTCTTGCAAACTTTAGGTTGGCTTTTACTGCTGTGTGGTCTCATTGAGGCAAAACGTGAGTATCTAGATAACAATTCATTCAATTAAAGCTAGCGAATATTAAGCTGAGCTGTTCTCGAAATTCTAACATCTGTGCCCTTTTTGTAAATAGAATTGCTTGTTTCTGAAAATGTTTTTGCATGTTTTAGTCATTAAGCGCTGCGTTTCCGATTATATATATTTGTCTGTTAAACTAATACAGTCTATTAAGGAGGATACTGACTCACTACAGCAACCATGTTAAGGTTTTAGATTATATTGATAATAAGATCATCAAATTATGATATAAAACTTGTGTGTTACTGTAAATGCTATTGTATTTATTACTCACCTTTTAGTTATTTTCCTTTCATTTTACTGTAGCCTATAAATATTTTGCCAGAAATTACCAAAATATCCATTTGTTGCAGATGACATAAAAGTACTTACTGTTGCTACTGATGAAAATCATGGCTTGGAGAGGTTCCTACGGTCAGCTAAAATTTATGGAATAGATGTTGAGGTGCTGGGCAAAGGAACAAAATGGACTGGAGGTGACATGAACCTTCCCGGTGGCGGCCAAAAGATTAACTTGCTCAAAGTAAAGTTAAATGAAATGATGAAGTCAGACCCCACAGACAAAATTATATTATTCACTGATAGGTAAGTAGTCATAGAAATATGTAAAAATTGTTTTGGTCATATAATTAAGAACTTTCATAAATATTTCTGACTTCATGTTTTGATTTTAGCTACGATGTTATGTTCTTGGCAAGTTTAGAAGATATCTTGAAGAAGTTCCTGTCATTCCCTGACACTCGAGTGTTATTTGCTGCAGAACAGTTCTGTTGGCCAGATACAAAACTCGCATCACAGTATCCAAAGACAGAGGTTGCCAATCCATACCTAAATTCTGGTGGCTTTATAGGTAACTTTAACTTTCTCTATTATTTAAAGTATCTGGATACACACTGAACACAACCAAATAAAAATTAAATTTAAAATTTAAAAAACACCCATTGCAACAAGGGAAAACGAACAAACATTTGAAAAGTCAATAAAATGGTCGAGCCAGTTTTGATAAAACATGTCTAATTGTAATATACACATCATGCACTTTGAAAATATTCGATTTTTCATACCCACTTTCATCCCCCATAACTAGTAAATGGCTGCACTGATTTTGATAAAACGTATCTAAGAACCATCATCAAAAAACTAGCTTTTAAATAAAAAAAAAACTGGGCTAATTTAAACTTAAATTCTTGTAATTTTAAAGAGCAAGGCGAACTGTGTGCTGTGGAGTAAATAGCAGTTTGTATTGGTCTTGGGCATTCACAAGAATTTTACATTTCTTGGAAATGCTCATTAAGCTTTTGCTAGTATTGTGACAACGGCTCTAGTGTAGAGTCACCTCTAGATTATGAAACAGGCCTATTAGCTTGTCGGTTTAGTCCAGCTCTCAATAACAAACATTATAATTTTAGTTTTTTGGCTTGGGTTACATATGTTGATCAACAACAATCATTGTTTTATAATTTCTTATGTGAATACCTAACACAATGCTCTTCTCATAATAATAGATGACTGTATACAAATGGCAATCAAAATATTTACATACATTCTTAATTCTGTGCAGGTTACTTGCCTGAGATATATGAAATAGTTAATAATAAACCAGTCAGTGATAGAGATGATGACCAGCTGTTTTACACCAAAACTTATCTAGACAAGCATTTTAGAGAATCTTATAAAATAACTTTGGACCACAATTCTGCTGTATTCCAAAATCTTAATGGAGCTTTATGTGAGTATGATTTAACTGAAATTTGATATCTTTACTTTATACAAGGAACAATCACTAACTTGATATATTATTTTCTCAGCTGATGTTCAATTAAGATCAAACTCAACTACAGAGCCATGGCCATATCTAGAGAATGTAGTAACTAAAGAACGACCTCTTATTGTTCATGGGAATGGGCCATCTAAAATGACATTAAACCACTTCGGCAACTATTTAGCTGAGGCGTGGTCAGTCACTAAAGGCTGTGTTTTGTGTGCAGAAAAGAGAATTGAACTCAAGGTAAATATGCCATAAATCTAACATCAAATTGAAACTTGAATTATCAAATAAATATTAATTAAGATATCTGGTTAATCATTGTCCATGTGTTTTAGGATGATAAGCTGCCTACTGTGATGATGGCAGTGTTTATAGAACAAGCTACACCATTCCTTGAAGAGTTTTTAGATCAAATTCTTACAACTGATTACCCAAAAGAGAAGATTCATCTAGTGTTGAGGAACAATGTGGAGTACCATGAAACTGAAGTTGATGATTTTTTCCAAGAACATTCCAAAAAGTATGCTACTGCAAAGCGTATCAAACCCAGTGATTTTATATCAGAAGCTGAAGCTAGGAATATTGCTAAGTGAGTATAATTTAATTTAATTTATCCTATAAACGGACCCTTAACATAGACGAAAGTTCCAACTTTTTCACAAGTTTTTTTTTTTTAATTCATGTTTTAATGTAAGATTTTTACTTTACACACCTCCACGACCCCCGTACTATTCAATCCATCCATCAGCACAATACTTTGAGTGCTTTTTATCGAGTCCTACCGTAAAACGGGATTTTTTACGCCAAAAAAAAAGTCGATTCCCAGCAATATTTTTTGCATAAAGTTACATAGTTTGATGTACAGAATGCTTGGTTGACAGCTGTGTGAAGGGTCTGTTTACACTCTGTATAGTTATTTTAAAGGAAATAAAAAGTATCCTGTATTGTGCGTAGCCGCCATGTCTCTCAAGGCGGTGTTTCACTGGCTCGTAATTTAGCACCGCGCCGCGGCATTCTCGTAGTCGTAACCTAAAAACTTTTTGTTCCTAATCTCTTAATGTAAAAGACACAGCTTACCTACTTTATTATTTTAAAACTGTCTTCTCGAGAAGCACAGTATTCTAATTTTACTTTCGAAATTTCGCTCAAATAATGGACCTTAAAATACCTAGAGGCGTAGCGTGAGTGTCAGCCGCCCGGGGCGGAGGAAAATTTCGCCGCCCCCTTATTTAGGTATTTTAAAACGACTAAGATATAAGTTAGTTCGAAACATTAATGTAAAAATATATCAATGGTTCGAAATAAATTTTCAGCAAGAATGTACAGGTTACGAAAAGCCTACAATATATTTAAAAAAACCCTGACCGATTCTTGAGGTTATTATTAGGTATCGGGATTGGATTCTATTTATGTAATCCTTTTTGGATTTTATTTATGATTTTATTTTATATATGTAATTCGTTCCGCCCCCCCGCCACTTTGGGAGTAAAGGAGAGAAGTAGCGTGCGGAAAGAAGCAGGACTTTTAAAAATAGCGATTATGGCATATGGCAACATAGTTTAAATTCAATACAGTCTACCTGAAATAGGAATAGAAATTGCATAGTTTATTCGTATGTTTATGTTTACAGGGATCGTTGTATCAACAGTGCTTGCGACTATCTATTTTCTATAGACAGTGTGGCCCGTCTCGAAGCGGACGCGCTGCGTAATTTATTATCTTCCGGTTACGACGTCATCGCACCTCTGCTGGTGCGGCCAGGTCACGCCTGGTCCAACTTTTGGGGTGCCGTCAACACAGCTGGCTTTTATGCTAGATCTTCGGACTACATGGATATAGTCTATCAAAACGTTAAGTAAGTAAAATTTTGTTTATATTATGTTCCTCTGAGAATGTTTTGGTATGTCTTCTCAGAGTATTCAGATGAGAAACACCAACCTCATTCAGTGTTTTTGTTGCCGTGTAAATCTACTTGCAAAAATAAATATCGTAAATCATTTATTGAAGTCTGGTTGAACTACCGAAGGGCGCGATTATTTTTGTGCTCAGATATAATTTAATTACTTATCTCGAAAAACCTTTGAAAGGAAACTATTTTATTAGGATTCGGGAAGTGACACCAACGCAACACTAGCCCCAATAATTAATATCATATGGTTAAATTTGTCCTATGATTTTTTTCTAAATTATCTTCATAAAATGTCCAACCAGTAAGTCTTCTGTTTATTAAATTTTATTTTATAGAATACCAAATTAAATAACATAGGTAGTAACATTATTTATTAGACAGAATCATATTATAGGATTATAATGCGTTTTTATTCTTAAATCTAATGCTGTACTTCATGAACAATGCAATACTTGACGTCACCATTAATAACAATTTAGTCAATCAGAGATGTTATAGTATGTTCTGGAACGTGGCAACGAACTCACTCGTAATCGCTTAAACAGTGATATATCTATTAAAACTTATTTTGCTACTGTTTACTGACAATTTATAAAGTAGGTTTTAAATTTAAAATGCCCTGCAAGTAGGTAGTATATAAATTCAGTCGAAGGCAATGGAGAAGTCGGTCTTGAATGAGCGGCGATCAATGGAATACATGTTGTCGGCCGTGCACTCGTACACGCCGGCGTCCATCTGAGTCGCTGGGTCGATTTCAATCTTCGACTTCACGCGATCGTCGCCGATCGGCCACTCGTGGATCTAAACAATAAAAACGGACACTCGTTAGTTCTGTGATGCAAATAATTATGGCTTAGGACCGCGGCATCTTTGTCCTGAAAACAGTCTATTGGCCGTTGTCAAATGAACCCGTTGCATACCTACATGAAATCTATAAAATATTGCTAATGGTATAGGATATAATAAAGCTTTTGATGATGAATATCTAGTGAATGATGCGCATGTTCATAATATGTAGGATTGCATTGAAAAACTAAGCATAAACAAAAAAATGGCTACGTACTGATTTAAATTATCTATCTGTTCATGATGAAATTGAACTTTGGGTGACCTATTCAACGAATCCATAACATTCTCTAATTTAAGATTTTTGCCTCGTGGCTCTAATAAATTTTAATGATGCAAATAGGACAATGACCAGTTTAAGATGTTGTTTACAAAGTAGGTATCAATGACCAACGGAAGTAGTGTCTTTATTGTAGGAATTATACTTATTGTCATGAAAGGCCTCAATAAAGTATCTACGCGGAAAAAACAAGTCAGCCGACACTGATAAAGTTTTATCTAAATAGGTAGGTACATTTTGCCTTTGTTTTTTTTTTAGTTTTGTCGAGCACACAATCTATACATAGGTATTATAAAACAAAGTCGCTTTTTGTGTCTGACTGCTACTGTCCGACCGAAACTAGTTTACTATCATCATCTGCCTAGCCTTTTCCCAACTATGTTGGGGTCGGCTTCTAGTCTAACCGGATGCAGCTGAATACCAGTATTTTACATGGAGCGACTGCCTATCCGACCTTCACAACCCAGTTAGTACTGCGTAATAAGATACACCTTGGTAAGACTGGTTTTCGGACTGTTTGGGCCACTGATTACCTAACGACTGTCAAAGATCTACAAATGACACCCGGGACCAGCCTCTTAACGTGCTTTCCGAGGCACGGAGGAAACTGTATGTTATGGGTGGTCACCCATCTACAACCAAGGCAAGCACGGCTTAACTTAAAGATCGGCCCGAGCGGCTGTTATTATTTAGCCACGGGCTCCTCACTTCACCTGGACCTTTTATTGGACATTACAGACTGCGTGACCGCGTTCTTGTTCTATAAATTCGCAATGGCTTTTGATGGGATTTTTACAAACAGTTAAAGATGTCAATCCCCTCGTTCTTTTACAAATATCAACTTACTTCCGTAACTAATTTACCATAACTTAACATTATAACACAAAACTGAACGATTACGATGATTTATCTAATAAAAAGTAGGTATAAAATATTTTTGCTGCTTCAGAGGTAGGCTTAGCTAAAATACCATGGAACACACCAACATCCATTATCGACAATCTTTATCGCTTGGCTTCAGAAATGGCAAATAGTTCGGCCGTTGTGATGAAAATATGATTATTCATGTTATAAATCGCAAATAGCTGCATCCACTCCGTCTGATGATTTGGACCCATCTGTGTAGGTACATGATATGCCAGCCAGTGTATCTTTCCCGCAATTCATTAAGGGCATTATAATTTAACGAATAAATGTCATAATGTGATTTTGGAGCAGTGACACTAACTAGATACCTACTAGAACTAGAGAACATGTCCCTAAAGTAAAAGTTAAAACTGAATACGAAGACGAAATCTCCTCAGCTCTTCTCTTATACTGCACGAAGTACCTAACTAGTAGAGGTTTCCTCTTCCCAGTCCAGTATCTATTTCCAGTCATACTACTAAGATCTGTAATCTAACTTGTAGACATATCATTTGTCTTGGATTGTAGCTTTAAACAAAATTTTAAAGCGAGGAATTGTCTTCTAACTCACTCTTTATTGCGTCTGTCGGAATCGACTTAATAACACCGGCTATTATTCTTAAAGCTACATTTTGTAGTTTTTCTTATTTATAAGTGTGACTAGTTGCTAACTTATCGTCGTAACCGTAATCAATTCTACTCCTAATAAGGGTCATATAAAGTCTACGCATATAATGTATAGGATGAATACCCCATGATGATCCCGCCAGAACTTTGAGTAACTGATTTTTTTTGTGAACTCTTCCCCATATTAGGAATTTGTTTAGCCACATTCCTAAATATTTAATGTAATCGACAGCTTCTAAAGTATTGTTGTTTACATTTATATTAACTTACGAGTCTTCTGCATCCTCTGACCCCGGATGGTCCGCATACGTACAATATGCATAAGTGAACAAGTACGCGAACAATTATTTAATAGGAATGTACTTCTAGACAAATAATGTTACTTATTGGATGGGCTTAATCTTAGCTTTTCGTTTGAATGTAGTTGTGACATCATGATTAATCCCTGAGCAATTGGCATACTCCCAGCAAGGATATGTTTTCACAAATGTATTACAATTGATCGCTGTTTAGCTTAGCTTATAAATGTGGGGTACTCACATGTAGGTAATGATGAGCAAATATTTCGACTCCATCTTTAAACCATGTGATATGCGGTCTTGGTGAACCTTTGGCGATGCAGAGAAAGGCAATTTTGTGTCCCAAAACGTACTCAAGGTCAAAGTGCGAAGCTAGTAAGATTTTGGCGCCCTGGAAAAATAGTGGACATAATGAATCTGTAACCTAAATAAAATAATTTACGTATGAATTATATTACAGAGGCATGCTAATGCATTAAACTTACGTCATTATTGTTGTAATATTGATCAGATTCAGGATCTCTATATTTACCGGTGATGGGTAATCCAATTTGTACCTGAAATTGAATTGAATGTCACGGAATAACAGTTTAGTATCGTAATATTATAATCTTAATTGTCGTTGACGATTTTTGAATTACTTTTTTCACCAGTTGTTTGCATAAAACTATTATGCAAACAACAATTGTTGAAAAAGTAGTGGACTATAAACTTGAAACTTTGTAAGTAAAGATAAATTTGGAACTAATTCCCTTTAGTGGAATTGCATAAGAATTAAACGTGCAGAATATTTGTTAACGTTCATCAAATACTTTTTAAAATAGATTATGAAAGGTCGTCAAAGGTTAGTCCAACGACTTATACTGATAACCTACAATTGGAGCACTTCATCATCATTATTTCAGCCGGAAGCCGTCCACTGCTGAGCATATACCTCTATACCCAAGCGTTACAACATTGAAACATGTAATATCTTTTGCTATAAATTTCGGTACATAAAGCACAGGTTTATTATGTAATTGATCTGAAAACTATTGCAGCGCTTGTTATTTTAACTAATTTTATATTTGCTTATAAATATGATTACCTTGGATTTGGTCCTACTCCTGGTGCGTCCGCGCCTTGCGTCGCTTGAACCAATCAGGAACGAGTACAGTAAAAGTAAACACAAAAACACGTTGGCTTTCATGAGTAACATTTGCGTGGTTCGGTGTTACGTTGTAAATGGCTCAGTTATAGTAATCTCATAGAATAGTGCGACACGTTCGTGTTAGTACTATGCTGGTATGTTCTTGCGCGGTGCTCTGAGTGCAACTGGTGGTGTCGGCGATTCCTGTTGCGCCAATCTCTCAATTGGCTAATGACGAGGTGCTAGCAGGAGGGCCCTTGTCTCCCCTTCGTGATATACGGCACTCGTCATTTCCTTTCGCATTTCATACGACGGTACTATAAATGTGATTGGGTCAATGGATCATGATTACGTGTGACCTCAAAATTTTATTTACAATTTAAATTTTCCTATCAATTTACCAATGCTTCAAGATAGCGGAAAATAAGTAAAAACTGTAGGTTATGCTTTAAATTATTTATGATACCGGGTTATCAAACCGAGTTCACCTCTTAATAAATTAGGTATAAGTTAAAATGATTGATAGTTGTATTTTACAATGTAAGAAGAATCAACTATTAAAATGCATTTTCTTTATTATACGTATTTGTATATATTTTCAGAGGAGTGTGGAACGTGCCGTTCATCACGAACTGTTACCTAGCGAAGATGTCCATGTTTAGAACCCCTGCTCTGAAGTCAGTGACTTACACTAGAGAAGGCATCGACGCAGACATGGCTTTTTGTGCAACTTTAAGAGATGTTGTAAGTAATTGTTTAACGAAGTAGAAATTCTAAACATTCCTAAGTTTTTATCCAAGCGATTTACCTGATATGTTATTTATTTCAGGGTGTCTACATGTATGTAAGCAATGAAATAGATTTCGGGCATTTGGTAAATCCAGAAACATATGATATCAGTCGCACGAATCCCGACATGTATCAGCTTTTCGATAACAGAATGGAATGGACTGCGCGATATTTGCATGAAGAGTATCACCTTAGTTTCGAGGAGGATAAGAAGCAGTTGATGGTTTGTACATAGTATTTTATTATTATTTTCGCATGAGTTTACATAAACAGAGGTCGGAATAGGTAGAGCATATTAACCTAAACTTCAAGGAAGTACCTAAGTAACATTGTATAACAGCTCCCTCAAATGTAAAAAAAATATTTCGGGAGGTAGTCATCAGCATTCTCCTGCTCCCTGCCCTTATCCTAATTTTTTTTGGAGTCTGCGCAGCATTGTCTTCTTCCTCCATACCGCTGTATTACGCGTCATCTTAGCAATCACCTCCTTTCTAGTCATATCATCCTCCACATAGTCCATCCATCGGTTCTTTGGTCTTGCTCTACTCTTACAGCCATCCACATTCAAATCTCAAAAGTTTCCTTACCACATGGTCCTCTACATTCCAACATGCCAACCGATTATCACAAAACTGTTCAGTCACTTATATACTCATTTATTATTTTATCCATTCACATTACACCACGCATTCCTTTTAGCATCTCAGCCACACAAATTGCCTTTCATTCACCCCTTTTGTGGCCAAATATTCTGATTCATTATGTTTAAGTAGGTTCCCGCATCCCCCGGGAGTCAAATATTGTTCTCATGACTTGCCGCTATTTCATCCAGCCAGTGTTACTTTTGTGCTTATTTTGTTACTTAAAGTTCCATGGAGTTTCTTGCCCATTCTTCTCCAGAGAGATCTATGCTTCGGAATGGGCAACTGTAGTACTGTCACACAAGCTATTATGCCTTGTGACTGTTAACTTCGTTTTATTTGTTTTTTTTTTGTCATTCAAAAGTGCCTGTAATGGTCTAATTGAAATAAATGCTTTGAGTTTGTGTTTGAAACATTCGGCAAATATGCTCTATCTATTCTGATTTCCGATCATAACAGACACTTTTGAATTAAAGAGAGGAGTCTCAAATATTTTAAAACTTAATGCACTGTATCGTTACAGCCGTGTCCCGACGTCTACTGGTTCCCGTTGACGTCCAAAAGATTTTGTTCTGAATGGGTTGAAATTATGGAGGCATTTGGACAATGGAGCGACGGATCCAATAATGTAAATATAAGTAATTTGGTTATCATTTAATAGTTAACTTTTTGATTATAATGATAAAAACAGGTGCGTTAAATGTTTTATAACCGATGGTCTCCGTAGACGGGTTTCAACGGTTTCTGTCCTACTGTACATCTTAAATTTTCACCCTGTATACTCGCTCATACTAACTTCTAATTAAGAAGGCAAGGTGTCGATGGTAGGTCTAGTGCTTATTTTCGAATTGTGTGTTGTATGTGGACTGTGCAAATCTCGGTCGGTATGCGAAATCCGACGGCGCGCGTGGTTTGTTTTAATGATCTGTGGGGTGAATATTCGCGCCGAACTTATACCCTACTCGTCACTGTAACACCTCCAAAAAAGTTTGTGTCTGAAGCCACTGTAACGATGTCGATGTGTTAGACTTTTCGTCGAAGCTCATCCAACACAACTAAAATAATCATTGACACGAACTAGAAGACTTATATTGGCACGAGCGTTTTTGTCCCGCATCTCGTGCAGGTTTCGCCTCAGTTTGACCAGAGCCTAATAAAAAGTTGTTATTCTATTTTATGGTTAGTTATCGGAAACTGATTTAAGGGTCTTCTATGCGTGTCAATGGTAATCTATATTGTGTCACACCGAATGCACCCGAAGAACACGATATAAAATCAGTAATGTGCATTTTTTTTCAAGGCCAGACTCAAGTATACAGCTTGATTATTTTAAGTCGGATAGTATGAGGGAATCCGAATCTATAGCAATTTTTCATGAACAATTTTGGCAAAGAATTAAGTGACGCAGGTTACGTCGTCTGATGTCTCCGTGTTACGTGAACTTTGTATTACTATATTTTGATTGTCTCATGCTGATTTTTTTTATCTATGCAGGATAAACGTCTGGAGAGTGGATATGAAGCAGTTCCCACTCGCGATATTCACATGAGTCAAGTTGGCTTGGATCGTCACTGGCTACATATACTGAAGGACTTTGTGCGTCCATTACAAGAAATGGTCTTCACTGGTTACTATCACAACGTAAGTTTTTCTGCTATTTTATTTACAAGCCAAAATTCACGTGACATTCCGACTACCAGTCAAAATCAAAATCATCAGTCAACCTACAGGTATCATGTGGTTCGTATTTTTTTAAAATAAATGTCGCCGGCGTTATAGCTTTATCTAATTGGCATTAATAATTAATGTGCTGCGCAGAAATAACGGTTATTTTTTGGAGGACGACGTCAGGACGTTACTAACTTTTCGTGCCGCAATTGGTAGGCATTAATGTTAAAGGCTTAAAAAGACGAGGCGCGATACGATTATTTTACTCAAAGAAATCAGCCGCGGTGGCCATATGCCCGAAATCATAACCATAAACGGCATAAAATTATCAGTCAAATAAAGTCAATATCATGGGATAATAAAAAAAACAAACAAACCTTTATGAGTAAAAGAACTCATCATGTGAGAGTGGTCACACAGGCTGATCTTTTTGTAAAAAAAAAACAGGTTTGATTCCTTACTCCGTCAAATGTTTTTTCTAAAAACAAAAACTGCGGTTTATTCTTATCCATTATCAAGTTCATGGTTCCTTTAACCAATTTACTCTACTACCGTTAATATTGGATAAAGCTCTGATGAACTAAAGTTTGTGCTTAAGTTTACCGTCATACAAAATTTAGTTTTTTACGTTATTTACTCTCTTGCATGTATGTTACGAATGTATATTTTGCCGGCCGGCGGTGTCTAGCATGTCTTAGTTTACTGAAGGACAACGTAACTGGAATGAATTTTATTTAAAAAAAAAACAATATTAATTATGATGATTATGTCTTATTTTGACAGCCGCCGGTGTCGATCATGAACTTCGTGGTACGCTACAGACCCGATGAACAGCCATCCCTACGTCCGCATCACGATTCCTCCACATATACCATCAATTTGGCACTCAACACACCTGGTAAGTTCTGCAATATTAAATATTGAGAAGATACAAAAGTAAATAAAGGGCTGCGAATTTTGCTTGTGTATTTGTTCAATTTACATGAATATTTCTTTTTTGGGCAAGGACAGGAATATGATAACATGAATATTGCCTTTTTTCTGGGGACGGGAAAACATCAATAATGTTGTTTCTCGTAGGGTTGAGGCAGAACTAATTTACTTCTTGCACCTTTGTTTTCTTTCCACAAGGTGCCACTCCAACACTAACAAAAAATCTTTATTAATATATAATAAATAATAAATTTTATGTATCAATTTGAATCATGTATATGTTTTTATTTTAAAATATTTAATAATTTGTATACTTTAAGTATATGTAACAAAATTAATGAACGGAAATAAATTATATGTATTACAATTTTAGATGAGGACTTTGAAGGCGGTGGATGTCGCTTTATTCGGTACAACTGCTCCGTGCGCGACACTAAGCCTGGATGGCTGCTGATGCATCCTGGCCGCCTGACGCACTACCACGAGGGTTTGCTCGTCACCAAGGGCACTAGATACATCATGATCTCTTTTGTGGACCCGTGAACTACACTAACAACCGCATCGAAAACATTCAAAATAAGCAATCGGATATAAGTTTTAATGTTCAAGGAAGTAACAGAATAAGTTTTATGCAACTTCTAGATTTATTCTGGTATCCTTTTTAGGTTATAAGCTACATCATTTTGTTTTTTTAATCTACTTGTACAAATACATTGAAGCAATTATAAAATACGATCAAATAAACAGAATCTCATATAGATATTTAAGCTAATGAAATTGTTACACTAATTTACATTATAAACGAAAACCAGGTGGTGTTTGTGAACTGATTATAAAATGTTATTTTCTAAATTTGTGAATGTTGTATTTGTTTGTGGCAATTGCCATCTGGTTATTATATTTCTACTTATACAATAAAAACAAAGTTAAACCAAAGATTCATTGTGTGAGTGCAAATAAAAATGTAATACTATGAAAGATAAAAATATGCAAGTAAAGTTATAACACAATTAAGTTGTTTTTATTATACATTGTAATTATGATTATCAATTTCCTGTTTATTTTGATAAATCTTTAGAAGAGTCGGTTCTCATTCTACATTCATTCATTATTTTACAGTTCGAATCTATGTATAAAATTCCGGTGTGTGCTGTTATTCATCTCCTCCTAAGCGTTCGTTTGTAGCTGGTTTCGTTTATTTGGTACATATAAATATCGGTTCTCAATCAAATGAAAAAAGCCAATAAATAGGGAACGTGCCTACCAAGACCTCATTTTCGTTTATAGTGTCGAATACAGAGCATCAATATAATACATATTATATTGATGCTCTGTGTTCGACACGGCCTATTTTGATTTAAGAACATAGAAATTAATCAAAGTATTTCAAATTTATTTTAAAAATTGTGGAATTGTTTATGGAAAAAAATCGCCGTTAATCGGAGCTCGTGGCTAAATAATAACAATCACTTGGGTCGATCTTTAGGTTAAGCCGTGCTTGCTTAGGTTGGTCTGCGGATGGGGGACCATCCATTACATACAGAGTTTCCTCGGAGCCTTGGAAAGCAAGTTAAGCTGTTGGTCCCGGGTGTCATTTGTAGATCTTTGACAGTCGTTACAGGTAGTCAGTGGCCCAAAAAGTCTGACAACCAGTCTTATCAAGGGTATCGTATTACCCAGTACTAACTGGGTTGTGGAGGTCAGATAGCAGTCGCTCCATGTAAAATACTGGTATTCAGCTGCATCCGGTTAGACTGGAAGTAGACGCCAACATGGTTGGGAGAGGAGAGGCAGATGATGATAGTAAATCAGAAAATCGTCTTATTTCTTATGTTTTTGGATTATTCGGCGAATAATATTTTCAGCTGTTTCGTTTGGCTCCCAAGTGCTCACGTCGAATGTTCCAGATTGTTGTTTCAGGACAAGTTGACACACACAGTGGGTTGATGTTGATGGGTTTTGATGAGATAATGCCGAAAAGCTTTTGGGAATGTTTCAGGTAGGCGCCCTAATCCCAGAGGGTTAATGACGTACTACTCGAAAGTTCCTACATCCATTGTCGATTATCGCTACATGAATGAAGTCAGATTAAAAATAGAAATACGCAAGCTTTTACTGACCGGTTCAGATTTAGCCCAATGATATTTAAGCAGATGGTCGTCATCGCTGGCCTCAAACAGATTTTCGACAAATGTCGGTGCCTTCATCCATGCCATTTTCAGCATCTAAAAAATACAGACCTTCTTTAAATTTGTCTTTCACGTTCTAGAGATGCGGTGGCGCAGTATTACAAATGAAAGAGTAATTACAATAACACTACAGACAACAGTTACAAAGTACCTAGATCTAAATATGTACCTGGCGGATCTGGATCATTGATTTCTAATACCTATTATAAAATGTTGTTAACTTTGGTAACAATTTAGGACAAAGTTGTTGGATAGGTGCTCCCATAAATCTCACATTTTTTGCAGTAGATAAACTGCTTTGCGAGACTAGCATTTGTACATGTTAAGCCGGCCATAGATGATAGTTATGCCTGTACAGTCAAACTGTGCGGGTATGCATGAAAGTGTGTAGGAGAAAACTACAGTTATCCTGGTCTGTACATGAAAACTAGAGGATATCGAAATATTCAGTCAAAAAAGTATCGGGAATGGATGATTTGTTGTTTATGGTTCCAAATTCAATTACTTATTTGTTTTTTGTTGTTGTTAGATTGGCACAATTGTTTTCCATTTTGGCGCGGAGTTTGAGTTTTATCTGTTATTTAGATTAAATAGTGTTGTTTTTAGTTAGATCATAATTCTACGCAGCTTGAATTGCCGCAAGCGCATTTAGATTATGTGGTAAAGTTCTTCCGCTCTCGTCGCTTCTCCTGTAGGTGACTATAGATGGCGCTATCTTCAACATCACCACTATGGTTTTATCAAATCTTCTTTTTATGTCCTGGCGGTCATCCTTTGGAATGCGCTGCCTCAGAATATCAGGACTGGAACCAGTTGGTACACATTCAAAGTGAAAGATCCGAGAACACACAAGATGCTATTAGTAATATTTTCTGTTCACAGCTCTTAATTTTATGTATGTATGTATGTATTTATTCTTATATTTTAGTTATACATACAGTTTTATAAAATAAAATAAAAATAAAAAAACCTATAGGACTATATTTCTCTTATTTACAGTGTTTTACAAATCCTTAAGTTTAAAAAAACATATTTTCGAACCCCTCCCTGAGGTGAAGGCCTCCTCCAGAAATTGCCAGCTATCTCTGTCCTTCGCTACGTCCATCCAGCGTGTTTCAGCTGTACGCACGATCTCGTCCTTCCAGCGAGTGTGTCGCTTGTTTTCGTTTTCCAACCGGTCCTATCCCAGGAGTCGTCTTTCTTGATTTTATCTTTATCTTTCTCTTTCTTTATTTGGCCCATCGATTTTCATGCAGTCTTGCAACATGGCCTGCCCATTTCCACTTAAGTTTGAGTGCGTGTGCAAGGCAGGCCCGGACTTAGAGGGCCAGGGTCCCTAGGCACTTGGCATTTGAGGCCCGTCCGTCTATCTCGGAATCATTCCATTTTGGTTTAGCAAATTATTATAATTAATGTACTAGTATAAAACAAAAAGTTTCAATCGACTTTAATTACATTAATAAACAACAGAAGTACCTATAGTTACGTTAATCTATTTTATAGAATCATACGGCGAGCTTTCGTTTGAGCAAAAGATCGAATAACGTCATCATAAGTCAATTACTGCATCATTTCTGACTCTTATGTTCATTACAGAGTGAATTTGGGCAGTTCTCTGCTATGGTAGATCTTAAGTCATTCTTTACTCTCTTTAGCACCGAAACCGACCGTTTTGCTGAGCAGTTTGACGCTGGTGTAGTGGAACACGGGGGACTTGGCGCCACTTAAGCTAAAACTACAATAACTTTTTACAATAGTCACTTTTTAATTCAGTTTTTGGTTTTTATTATAGTATAAGTAATCAGGATTAACCTAGAAATTTAACAAACGTGCTATACACAGATAGTTACAATCATTTAAAAAAAAAGTACAATTGGCTCCCATTGTCCAAGAGTACGGGGTAATAAGAACAAGAGTACGGGGTAATGAGATCCACCGGGGTAATGGTAGCCTAAAATATTATGATCTCTTTAAACATTTTTTTTATGTGTTATCTTATAACACACAACAAAGTAAATTCGGTTGATGCTAGAGTGAATAAAGCCGGTGTAGAAACTTATTTTCATATTCAGAAACATAAATCAGTGTTAGTGTTGTGTATATAATTAAAATCAATTATTGCCTAATACAAAAAAAATCACAATCGTAATCTTTTTTGGAATCACTTCCTGAAAATGTAGTGGTTCCGATGCAGGGCCTGTCTGATTTGTTTTGTCTGTCTCGTCTGATTTTACAGATTCACAACAAATCATAAAAATGTTGAAATTTTCATGGACGTAGTCACAACTAACATCACCGCAGATATTATGAATTGACTGACTCATCTGATAATGGTCTGATATAGGCTTTTTTTATCTTTTTCATTTACTTTTTTTTTTCCTTTCTTCTCTAATGTTTCAATCCTTCCCTTTTGGTGCTTTATTTTCTTTCATGAATCGTTTTTCTACTTCTCCGAAATTCTAAACAGTTTTCGAGGGACCTGGAACGTACTAGTAGCAATTATAAAGTGGGGTAATGAGAAACAATTGGGATCCCATTACCGCAAATGCCCTTTTTTAGTTTTCATATAATTTTGAAAATACCGTTTTTTATTTATTTCATAACCTTTTTATCCAATTTTCTAATGATAAAGTAACTGGTGAAAATAGGCAACACTTATAATAAAATAATTTTAATACTCACAATTTGTCCTTCAATATCGTAAAAAATTAGATCGATCACCCGAAAATCGACGTGCGGTCTTTTTATGCACCAAAAGTAAAATAAATAGTGATGCGACTAGTCACACGTAGGTCTCCCACGTCCATCTGTACTATGGCAAAACAAATCTAGGTCTAACTTGATTAGAAACGCGTAAACTAGGGTAGTTCTCATTACCCTGTGGCTCCGATTCCCCCGTGTTCCCCTTCTCAATAGCATTCGGAGCGCAATTCCTACGTTTGGAGAAATCTCCAAAAAACATTTTTCTAATATATATGATATACAGCTTTAGTGACGATAGCTCTATAATTTATCATTGGATGCCAAATGAGCTCGCAGGTGCAGACACTCGTTTTCCAAAGTCCTATCCAAATCCTCTGGATAGGACTTTGGAAAACGCTATTAAACGCTAAAGCTATTAGGTTTCTGGTTCCTTCACTGATGTGTTTAGATTCCAAGCGATTTAGCTTCGTAAGAAAGTCAAACTTTTTACTTAACTCTTTATATGCAGATCACCGTCTCTGTAGTTCTGCAATCAGTCTATCTATAATGGCATTATAAATGGTAACTCTGAATCTGTCCTTGCCATAAGGTTCGGTCTCGTCTGCCTTGACTTCGCCGTACTAGATTTTACGCTTACTTTTTATTATTATCATGTTATTTATTTTGAAATATGAGTTTCTTTGATCAAACCATACATTTTGTAGGCCAAATATTTTTTTGAATAATTTAGATATATATCTTGAGATTTAACAAAAAATCTCACAGTTAGTAATACTTTTTTGAGAATCGTCAAATCGACATATTATATTCCTGCTACCCCTCTTAGCTACCACAATCGAGATTTTCAAATAGGAAATTGTTGGGCGTTTCATCGCAACGAAGTTATTTACGCAAAATTAGCTTGATAGTAATCAATTGTAAAAAATGGACCCTGGATCCCGGACTAATCCTAACATTCGAAGTTAACATGCACTGTGTAAACGTGGCCAAGAGCATCTCCTGGATTCACAGGTAAACAGGTACCAGGTAGTGCAGCCATTCTCTGTCTGAAATTGTTTTCAGTGAAGTAAATTAGGCATTGTTGTCATCGCGGGAATGGACGAGACTGGCGCTTGGCACAAGCAAAGAGAGGCTTATACCCAGCAGTGGATGAAGTCGGGCTCTGGATGAATGAATGAAGTAAATCGGAACCCCATTGGGCAGATGTACATAAGATGAGTGACTGTTGGGTGTCCCTCATGCAGAGGCAGACCATATCGACCAGCTGGAAATGTTTGCACCTCATCTCTCGGGTCAATATTTACATTCCCTTACTGTTGGATGTTAAAAATAGCCTGGTCGCTCCCTTTATTTAAAATATGAAAATATATTTTATCGCCTGTACCGTATTGCAGAAATCTACATTTATATGGAAATTAAAAAAAAAATACAGAGAAGAGCAGAGTATGGGACCACCCAGGGTTTTTAGAGTGGTCGTACGTCCGCCATCTTTTGAACACAGACTGTACAGAGGATAGCCTTTGTCATTGGTTTAAGTATCATTTAAAAGCATCTTTGGATACATTTTCTTTCCTTTATGCATAGTGATGAAGGATTTAGTGCGCCACAAGGCCCGTGAATCAAATTTTTGGTCATAGCATCATAGAGCTTTCGATTAGTTTCTGGGTTTCGTATCTCCGCGCTGATAACTTCGTCAATTTGGTTGGGACGTAATTTTTTCGTCAACCACAGCATTAAGTGCACGTGGTAAACTTCTTTTTTGCCACTCGATCGAGAACATGAAGCATTTCATGTCACCAAATATTTTACCTTTTGTAAGTATAGCAACTAACTTTTGAACTTTTATTTTAAACCAAACCCGCGGCCTCGCCCGCGTGTAGGTATGTCGAAAATTATCCGACGGGAACGTACTATCGGGATTTAAAAGTAACCTAATAGGTTAATCAACGACACGTCTCTGACTTCGTGTCCGCGACCTTACATTTAAGTAACAAAGAAAACAATGGATGTCTCAACCGGCGCGGCGGCGCGAGTCACTTCGCACTACACAGCGCCAGAATGATCGCGTCAACACAATTTTTAATTGTACCTCTGCCGACCTCCTTATCGTTCTTACTTTGAAGATATTTACAACAATTACCTACTATTAAACTTACCAGTTGTACAAATAATTAAATTCAGTTTAACCCCAATCGGGTGAGTGTTGCAAAACTTGTATCAATTAGATTTAAGTATTCGTTGTAATAATGCCAACTTAGAATACCTGAATTGTTTGATTCATATTAATTAATTGAGCTAGTGTATCAACAGTGATTGCTATTTTAAATACCATAGTAATATTTCTACTTTTGTGTTCCACCAAGTATCCGTAACATTGGTGTAACGGGTCATGACGGTTACTTTGAAATTATCTTCCTCCTTTCTTGTATTTATTTTCTTTATTCAAACTAGTTTGGTGACTTGTAGTCAATCAATTGTATTGTGATTTTCTGTAAATCATTCTAGTTATTTTTTCCATCTACCTCACATTACTAGATATCATTTTTCTGCTACATCATGCTTTTAAATTGTACCAGTCTGCTTAGACTGCTTCATCTTGCTGGCTAATTGATGCTAGATCACCACCTCCCACCGTAGATTCCATGTTCGACGGTTGTCAGATGTTGCAGTCAGTAAAACGAATTCGGTAATTTTCTAAAATGCCTAATTCGGGATATTCCAGGATTCTTCCGTACCGGACAGCCGGTAATTAGCTGCCGCTGCAGGAGGTGTGGCTGGACAACCCTGCGTACTACGCGCTACCCTCGGAGTAGAAGGCCGACCTACCTACCTGGCTGCCACTAGTCACCTACGTTCTGGGAACTACAGGATAGTTGTTCTTTAGGCGGTCTAGAACCTAACTCGCGCTCGATGTCTAGAACTCACGCACGTCCTCTTCTGGGGTGATTCCGAAATCCTTTTATTTAATTAGTTTTTCTCAATACCTGATTATATTTTTTTGTATATCTCTTCTGAGTTTAATTTACCGACTGAGCTCTAACCGTTACAGTGGCTTTGAACTATATTTCACACCGCTAGGGTAGGTAGGTAGGGTAGGTAAGTAGGTAGGGTAGGTTAAAAAAGGTGCATTGCAACGCATGCCGGGCACAGCTAGTCTTATATATAAAAATCTCTCGTGTCACGGTGTTAGTGGTCGCACTCCTCCGAAATGGCTTGACCGATTTTGATGAAATTTTTTATGCATATTTGGTTGGTATGAGAATAGGTTTTAAACTATATTTCACACTGCTAGGGTAGGTAAGTAGCAATGGCGAAGGTTCCATGCAACTCGATTCCTACCGGCTTCCCTTTGAAAACAGGCAGAGTTAGTATTTTATAGACAAATAATAAAATCACATTAAAGATATACGGCTTACCTTTTACAAAAATTGACCCTTCGCTACTGGTAGGTAGGGTAGGTAGGAAGGGTTGGTGGTAGAGTAGTTAGGAAGGGTAGGTTGGGTAGGTTAAAAAAGGATGTGCGTGTGTTGTGAGGGCCACTTTGTTAAAACTCTTTGAAAATGTGCTTAGGATTTAGTGAACATTTCCCAACAATTGTGAAAGTTGGAATCGGATTTTGTGAAAGTCATATAAGCGAGTTATTGACTGTAAAATTGGGCCCTCAGTTCTCACATAGAGGATTGAGGGCCCACCTGTACCTGAGAAACGTTGGACCCTACAGAAAAAGTTTTCATGCCAAATTCTAAGCTAATAACAAACAAAATTTGTGAAAACAAGATATTATCGAAAAACACTATCCTACTTTGTATATCTTCGTTCAAAATGGGCCCTCACTTCTCAAACACGTAAAAGTTTATCACGCAAATAAAATGAAACCATTAACTTACAGCTACTGTTTCAAATCTTATATGCTACTAAATAAATTGTGAAAATTTGTGACAGCAAGATCAGGTCACCACTTCTTGTTGTTTGAAAGTCCTTGATAAAATTCGGGCCCTCAGTCCTCCATTTCCTTTGATTTCGTTTTATTAAGCTTATCGTATAAGAGATAAGATAAATAAAAAATTGTCTCTTTTTGTAAAAACAATTTTGCAACAAATTCGATACCAGAAAGAAATTAAAAGACCCTTTCTTGTATATGAAAATCGAGTTTTATTATTCTTTTCTGAATTAGGAAATAGGGTGACCACAATTTCTTTTAGATTGCAGCAAAGATTAGTAAATGTAGAGTCATAGGTATTAATAAACTTTCTTCGATTTTACGCTTATTATCGTCATAGCATTTGAAATGACTATTAGTTAATACATGACATTTGTAATGATCAATACTATCAGCGAAAGGTGGAGGAACGAACTCAATTGCTCCGATTAGTTCGTATATCTTTGATTTTATTCTTAGTGTATACGCTATATCCTGCAGGCAATATTCACCAGGGGCTGTAGTCTCGACATAGATAGCGACAAAAATCGGTCGTTAAGTCATAACGATGTCAAATTTCTTTAATAGATTTTCAGAAGGTTGAAAATCTATTAAAGAAATTTGACATCGTTATGACTTAACGACCGATTTTTGTCGCTATCTATGTCGAGACTGCAGCCCCAGTACCGTTTAGATCAAATGCAAGAACAAAATGTAATTGGTAGTTGACTGCTACGTTAGAACCACAAGTAAGACAAGACTTAAATGATTCGTCTAAACAAATTGCGTCTTCTAAACACTCGATCCCAAAAACGGATAACATATCCGAATTGATTGGTAAGAAAGCAAATTGTCTTTCTATTGGAATCGATGTGCAGTAACTGTTAATGCATCGTTTTGTAAATAAGGCACTGTAAAAATGGTTCAGCAGAACTGTTTCAAGATAACTAGCTACATTGCTTTGGCAATCAACAATAATGACGTCATTATTTGATTCTAGTTCTGTTTTTTTTATAAAATGTTTAAGGACTACATCTGTTCGGATTTTGTACGGATCGTAATTTGTTTTTGCACCTGCCAAACATTTAAGGTACTCTGCGATTAATCCAGAGCTGAACAAGTTAATCATATATTGATTTTGAATATATCCATAACAAAAAAGAAAAAAAAAACAGAATTCAGTCCACAGGTATTTATAAGTTAATAAAACGGTAACATATGTTCTACTGTTGAAGTTAAGAACAACAACAACAACAGACGTTGTTGTTGTTCTTAACTTCAACAGTAGAACATATGTTACCGTTTTGCATGTGTTTCATTTATTTTAGTATTTTAGCTGTATCGTCTTATTTACCCTCTCCTTTCCAATTCTCAACTAAAAGTTTGTTTGAAAATAGAGAGTCCTCAGTAAGTATTTTAACTTGATACTTGGCCTTTTTTGTGATTTGTTTTTTCTGAATATGTTTCCTTATTCTTCTATTAAAACTTCTTTTCTTCACAACTTTATTAGTAACTTTATTCGCAAAATCAACTTTAGACGACTTAAGGTCACCTTCTATAAATTGTGCAAAAATCTGAATGAATTCATCAATTCTGTATTTCTGTGTTTTTGCTTTGAAGATCAAATGCTTAACTGTTTTGAAAAAGCATTCCGCACCCGCAGACGATGGAGTCATGTTGTCGGATTTAAAATGTGATACTAATATATTTGACCATAGCGGAAGTTTAAATAATATCCTACGCAGTGTTGCCACAATCGTCGGCAAATAGAATGGATTATCAGGAGTTTCGTTACTATTTTTTTCACATTATTTATATTTTTTTAAAAGTACTTGTTTGTCAAACCAACAAAAGAAATCGTTATTAAGTTCAAGCTCATCAATTCCAACATCTACACTCTCTAGTGTGTTCATTATCATCTGGTGGAGAATGAACGTCTTCATTTTTCAAAATGCTGTTGAGCTTAGTTTTTGTAGAAGGTATCTTTTTACTGTAGCATATGTCCAATATATCGCTAATAGTATATTTCAAATTATGAAAATCTACGCATGTCTTTAAATATAGTATGCACCGAATGTAGTATAATATAATTTCGATGTCAATTCCTTGTAGACATGGTAAATTGTGTAAAGTTTTTATAAAGTGGCTCGTATCGAGTCTTACAAATATTGGTATTTCCTGTTTAATTCCACTCAAAATATAAAATAAATGTTCAATGTAGGCTTTAGTAGAATTAAATTCAGTAAACGTTGTGACTACTGCTGATATCAATGCTGCACAATCATCAGTTATGATTTCTTGAGGCTTTACCCATCAACACTCAAATTCCAAACCTTTAACCAGTTACAAATAGATGCGTGACTATGAGAATCAGTTATCATCTGAAAAATTGGAACAGAACGCAAATTTTTATCACACGTGATTAATCCTTTGTACAAAAACAGTCTTTTTGTAATAGTCGTACCATTTGCAAGTGAGACTGCTTTAAAAATTGAGCCTGTAGCATCAACTGTTACCGTAGACCTATTTTTTATTTCGCAGTACATTTTGTAGAAATCAACTTGTTGTTGGCTCCAAAATTGGACAGTGAAATTTGGATATGTATTTATTTGGCGAAAGAACCTTTTAAATCTGGCATCATGAGACATTTTCAACAAGAATAAAACTACGAAACACAACACGAACACTGAACACTGTGAAATTGGTTGCCAATCCTTTCATCTAACTTAACTTTCCGTAGAGCACACCGGCGGCGATGATGAAATTGATAATTTATCAGGTTCGTTGGATATCAACTTAGAAGCTAAATCTCTGTGCACTCAATAGCTGGTCTATGTTTTAATGTCTTCGCAAAATTTTGCCGCTTGAATGGGCTCAGCTTGGACTTTTTTAAGACATTGTGTTTGTATTCAGGATAAAAGTTCGAAGAGACTGTATGAAAATTGTCAGTCCTTTTAAAAATACTAATATTAATCTGTGCCTTGCACTGGGAACATTGGCCTTTAACTACAACTTGTTCACTGGCCGAAATTTTGCTCGTCTTCACTACCCATGTACATGGTAATTTCGAATGCAACCAAATATTTTCTTTTAGTATAGTCCGAATTGGTTTAATTTTTTGCCATTCATGCACATCAATTTCAAACGAGAATAATGAATTGGCCGACTCCTCAACAGAGCCTTTGAAGGATTCAACGGATTCAGCAGTAGTTGTGCTGTCTGTTAAAGGGTTTGTAAAATACGGAGGTGTCGTAAGAATGACATGTGCAGAGCTTTTGCAGACATTCTTCTATTAATTTCTCGAGACATTTCCATAAATGTGGGATTGTTATATTTAATGTCTATTTCTTGCAGGTCTGCGATATATTTTGTAAATAATGATATTTGTTCTTCTATAGAAACAGATGGTATACGTCCTCTTGGCATGGTTATAGGTAACTGTTGGGGAAAAAAAGTCATTCTATTATGTTATTATTATTATTTGTATTTGTATTTTTATTGTGTCAAAGATTGTTACAATTATATTATTTTCGTTACTATGGTAATCAGTCTTATAGACTAATATTAAGAGTTATCCAATATAAGAAGTTTGCATTATGTAGATACAATTTTTTCACTTACCGTAGAAGTTTGATATCTTGACCGAAGACGAGCAAGTGTCTTGACCAAAGATGTGCTTGCGCATTAAAAATGAATTATTATTTTTATTCTTCACTATGACTGTTTCGTAAAACTCGCCTTAGTGCTTTATCACCTATAACATCCACTGCACTATCATAAACTATTGTTTATTAACCACTAACTGTTACAACTATTGTGCATATGTAAACTAACTTTACTTACTTTGCAACAGCAGAAGGAACTAAAACATCACTCAGTATCGCCACTAACAAAGTATATAAAATGAGGGTAAAAATAAATTATTGGCACCCTACCCACAATGACACACATAAACAATTAAAAAAATTGTTGATTTCGGTATCTATTATGATTTGTAGTTTTATCGTAATTCTTATTAGTTAACAAATAACACCAATTTGTTGCACATTTTTGTTCACAAAAAGAGACGAATTTTGTATTTGGCTTACCTTTCATACGTTAGGAGTAATAAAAAGAAAACAAAAGAATTGGAGGACTGAGGGCCCGAATTTTATCAGGGTCATAACTTTCAAACAACAAGAAGTGGTGACTTCTCTTTGCTTTCACTAATTTTCACAATTTATTTAGTAGCTTATAGGATTTCAAACAGTAGCTGTAAGTTAATGGTTTCATTTTATTTGCGTGATAAACTTTTACGTGTATGAGAATTGAGGGCCCATTTTGAACGAAGATTTACATAGTTGGACAGTGTTTTTCGATAATATCTTGTTTTCACAAATTTTGTTTGTTATTAGCTTAGATTTTGACATGAATACTTATTCTGTAGAGTCCAAAGTTTCTCAGGTACAGGTGGGCCCTCAATCCTCTCTGTGAGAACTGAGGGCCCAACTTTACAGTCAATAACTCGCTTATATGACTTTCACAAAATCCGATTCCAACTTTCTCAATTGTTGGGGAATGTTCACTAAATCCTAAGCTCATTTTCAAAGAGTTTTAATAAAGTGGCCGTCACACCACACGCACATAAAAAAGGTGCATTGCATATGCATTTTAGGTGGTTGGTTGCATTTGGTGCATTTTTGGTGTGTTTTTAAATTGACATATCTCCTAAACTATAAAACTTTAGCTACGGAAAGCGGGGTCTAATAATTAGCAAATGACCTCCTCTATATGCGCATTTGCTATGGCGAGTCCAGATCCAGTCATCCTGTATAATCAATTTAAGTATTGAGAATGGTATCTTCCCGGAGAATCTGAAAACCTCCATAGTTAACCCACTATATAAAAAGTAAGACAAATATCTTATGAAAAATTACAGACTTATTGCTTTGATACCTATGTTTGTAAAAAAAATGATAAAGTGATATATAAGCACTTTACTACAGAAATCAAACATTTTACTTGATGAAAAGAAAGGATTTCGCAAGAACAGGACAATTAACAGGGCTATCCATGATCTGATACGTCCTATCTTATCGAATGTGGATGAAAGAAATGCCGTATGTGCTATATATATGGACCTTAAAAAAGTTTTTGACTACGTAACTTATAAAATACTTTTAAATAAATTAGAGAAATATGGTATAAGAGGCAACATTTTGAATCTTATTGAATCTTACACAACAGAAAGCAGATTTTAGAAATAACACGAATATGCCCACGGACTGGTTACGAAAGAAGATACAGATAGGATTATTAAATACGTAGGATTATTAAATACGGAGTCCCACAAGGTAATGTGTTAGGGCCTCCACTACTCTTTAACTTATAAATGATCTGCCTAGAGAAATAAAACGTCCGATGGTATTATTTGCTGACGACAGCACGGTAGTAGTAAAATGTGACGTTCCTAATACATACGAAGCAGAGATATATTTGACATTGAATAAAATAATTACTTGACTAAATAATAATAATTTTGTCATAAATCTAGAAATTACTAAAATAATGCACTTTTATCAAAGGATTCCTAATGTAAACCTTGACATTAACTACTTGAGGACTAGAATAGAGTCGGTAACTATGACTAGATTTCTTGGTGTTGTTATAGACAATAACTTGTCCTGGAAACCTCAAACGGAAGATATTTGTAAAAAAGTTAATAAATTTGCATATGCCCTCTATAAACAGGCTAAAATTGTTAGCCTAGAATTTGTTACTGTTTTTTTATGCATCAGAGCTATGTGTGGTTTACAAAGTATCGACAGCTGTCAACCTCTATTTAAAAGCCTCAAAATCTTAACCTTGCCTTCTCTGTATATTTATGAGGTAAATTTATTTGTTAAAACATACATGAACCTATATGAAATAGCTTTCAAAAGTCAATATAGGAAAGTGCGTGATAGAAATAAGTTAGAGCTAAAAGTACCATATGCAGGTACGGCTTTAATGGGAAAAAAAAATTGTACGGCCCAAAGAATATTTAATAAGTTACTTTGCTTAATAAAAACGTATTAGCTCATAATGTTAATTTCTCAAAATGAAAAATCTAAATTTAGTCAATTTCAAGCGTAAATTAAGTACTATATTAATACAGAAATGTTACTATTCTCTCAGCGACTACTTTGATGACAGCTCTAACCAGTCAGTTACGTCAAATACATATCCAACTGAGTGGAAAACATCCAAGGTAATCCCGGTACATAAAAGCGGCCCAAAAAGTGACATTAAAAATTACAGGCCAATAGCTGTTTTATCTATATTTGGAAATGTCTTTCAAGCGGTACTTTTCAGAAAATATATATATATATATTCCAAACTTGAACGGTGGTTTGCGGAGGAACAGCATGGATTTCTTCCAAATCGCTCAACCACGTCTAATTTACTAAATATAACTACTTTCTTAGTCAAAAATATCGATGACAGAAAGCAGATTGATGTCGCTTATTTCGATTTCCAGAAGGCTTTTGACCGGGTTGATAATGACATACTTTTGGGTAAATTGGCTTTGGCAGGTTTCTCTAAAACGTCGCTTATATTCTTTGCAAACTACCGATACGATCGTAAGCAATATGTTACATTTGATAATGCCAATTCGGAATGCTATTCTGTCACTTCTGGCGTGGGCCAAGGTACTAACCTCGGTCCCCTGTTTTTTCTAATAGTAGTTAATGATCTACCCAACTATATAGAACACTCCACAGTATTGATGTATGCCGATGATGTCAAAGTTGCACGTCAGCCGCACTCCAACTTGACATCGATAATATCCACAATTGGTGTATTAAAAACAACCTTAATCTTAATATTAGTAAATGCTCGATCATGACCTTCTCTAAAGCCACACAACCCATCATTAATATCTACACTTTAAACAAGGAGTGAAACGAGTTTCTACCGTGCGTGATCTGGGTACTAACTTTGACCCACACCTAACGTTTAACCAACACATTATACAAATCTGTAACAAGTCCCGCAAAAGTCTAGGTTTTGTTTTGCGACAGGCTAAAATTTTTAATAATTGGCAAGCCATAACCGCAACTTACAACTCTTTCGTTCGCAGTTTGCTCGAAACCAACAGTGCAATTTGGAGCCCCCATTAAAAAATCTATAAACTAATCATTGAAAAAGTCCAGAAGTCTTTTATCCGCTTCCTCTACCTCAAATTATATGGGTTTTACCCATATATGTACCCTACGCCATTCGTGTTAGGTATGGTGACATACCAGTGCTTAGAGGTCAGGAGAAATCTTGCTCTCATTAAATATGTTGTTCGCCTAATTCGTGGCTCCCATTTTAATTCGCATTTATTGCAATATATCTCCTTTAACATCCAACTACCTATCAGACACACTCGTCGCCCACGCCAACGTCCTCTTTTTTCGATTCCTCAAACCAGCA
Organism: Noctua janthina; assembly: GCA_963576755.1. Taxonomy (NCBI): domain Eukaryota; kingdom Metazoa; phylum Arthropoda; class Insecta; order Lepidoptera; family Noctuidae; genus Noctua; species Noctua janthina. Next base: position 10,229,188 of record OY755050.1, on the reverse strand, counting down.
CCGTAACCCTTACGACAAGCCCGCTATTTCTAGCTCTTAACCATATTGATATCATTTTAATGTTTGATGAATCCATGGATATTTTTGCAAGTACTGAACTGAGACTCCTCAACACTGCTTCTCGATACCTGGAGTCCATTGACACTCCCAGTACTATCTCCTCGGGGTAAACAAATTGTATCCCTAATAAAAAATATATAGTTTTTATGATGATACGAGTTTTGTTCATTTTTATTGTTATTTCATTGTGTTTATTCTGTCTACTAAAAATGTTTTGTTTATTCTTCGCGCCTACCATATTGTTTACTTAATAATTTTATTACTATTTTTTATTTTTTATTCTGATTTTTATGTTCAACCAATAACTTGTATGTGTGGTGTAAACTGTAAGTATAAGTTGGTTATAAATAAATAAATAAAATAAATAAATAAAAAAAGCTGTTTGACATAAAATATTTGTATGACTATAAAAGCATGACGACTTAGTTCTGTGGACGATATCAATTTTAATAATTTTTCTTAGCAGTAACTTATTGACATCATAACTATTTCCATGTCACCACTGGCGCGCTTGCGATTCATTATATCTGTACTAATAACAATTATTGTAACAACTTGCACACTGTTGTAACCTATGTTTACAAATAAAGACTACTGATTGATTGACTACCAAAACAGGGATACGGTGTTTGCAAGCAACATCCATCGATCGTTAGGAATTTTTTTGATGAAAACAATATTTTGTGTAACATTTCACAGCGCGAATAAAGTCAGAACCGTGCGAGATCTCGTTTAGCAAACATGTATTGTTCTTCAAAGATTAACAAAATGATTGCCATGTTTATTTACATTGCGTTAATTTATTTTATTCCAATGGCTAAGGTAAGTGAAGAATATATGTCTACGTTACTGTAAAAGTTCAAACTAAGGTAAATCCTAAGATTTTTCAGTAAAACCTAAGACTTACCAACTCTAAATGGAAAAAGTCCGAACTATTCTCTTATCAGCGTTCACTTCAAACTTTTACCACCATACACTTGGTAAATCTTAGGTTTTACCTCAGAGACACGGTAAATGTCGTGGGCGAATGACTGTGAGTGACTTACGACGAATCGTAAATACAACTACTTGAAAATATTCATTCAATTTGAATGAAGCGTTAGGTCACAGTTCTAACCTAACCCATATGGTCTGGCTGCCCTACCTTAGTTACTGCGACTCGCAGATTGTTGGTCTTGGTTCTATTACCTACCTATCCCATTGTCGCTAAGTTTAGTATTGCAGTACGTCATCACCAGTCACCAAATTTTTAAGAAATATTCATTGTTTTATTGCCCAAACCAACATTTACCCAACTGGAGTGTTATACTGAATTTCGACACGGTCCCAATTTCAAAAAACGGTGCTTCGACCACTCATTGCTTCGATAGAACGTATTCGACTACTCACTGTTTTCACATTTCTTCGTTTTGTTCGACTAGTATTAGTCCGACGGAACATACTTCGACAACACACACCTTCGAAAAACACAATTTCGACAGAACCCTTCATCGATATGAACTTGTTCGGCGGATCTCGATTTCGACGAAAATATCTTCGACATAATACTGCTCTGAAATGAGACAACAATAATGGAATTTCGCTTTATGATTTTAGGTGCAGAATGAAAACATAAATAAATAATCAGCATTGTACATGCTAATAAATACTTTGTTTTCTTCTATCTACAGGTTTTTGAAAATATATATTCATATATTGATTTCAGGGTGCAGTCCCGGGCACGTTCTTTTGGAAGCCTCGCTTGGGTCTCGATTTAGCTATTCCTACAACTGGTAAGAAATTTACTTACATTCATAGATGTAATAATGAAAAGTTTTTTTTATATGTACAGTGCTGTCAATTTAGTTAACGTTTGTTAGTAAGTTTTTGTTCCACAATGATAAAAAAGTACAGGTTGGGGCAAAACAATTTCACAATTAGAATGGGCTGACACGGTATTCACATAACATTTTGAGATTGTACCAAGTAGTTAGGGAATGGTAATAAATGTTGATATTCATGTTAAATAATTATGTATTTTAAAGTATTAAATTTTGAAATTAAGGGTAGCTGCCACATAGCTCGTCCAAAGCGAAGCGCCGTACGATGTCGTAGCACTTCTCTGTTCAAGATAGTATTGTAACTACGAACCTTTGCGCTCGATATCGAGGCTCATATCGCCCTAGCTATCTATCTATCTCAATCCTAGTTCGTTTTGTAAAATAGCTTCAACACATCTTCTTGACGGAAAGAAACTTTACCCGTAGATTTAGTTTTTAGGTTCGCTAAGCTGTCTGAGTTTACCCCCCCCACGTACAAGGACGGTCCCAGAAGTACCCGACCTGACATATAAATGGCGGTTATTGTTTGAAAATAATGTCTTTTTTCAGAGAGTACCAACCATATAAAACTAAAATCAAAAGTTTTAAGCCTCCATCAAATTACTGCCGCCATCAAATCACTAAATTTCGAACATGGAGAAATTTGGTCACCGTTACGTGATACAAAACTTTCATTTGAAAATCTTCAGTCCGACCCATTAAAGCCTAGTTAGATTCTACTCCGGGGAAGTCTGCTACTTCATTTACAAAGAGGCCATATGAGCTGCTAGAAGATGAACATCGCATTGGTCGACCGAATGAAGTCACTTAGTTGCAAATAAAAAATAAAAATTGGATGACTGTCGATTAAAAGTACGCGAACTAGCAGATAAGGCAAGAATTTCAGAACGTGCTGTAGATCGTTCTTGGTCAAAAATTTGGACATGAAAAAGCTGAGCAAAAAACGGCTGCCGCAATTTCTCAAAATAGAACAAAAAAGTGAAGATGTTTCAGTCGAGTGTTGTGCAAAAATTCAGGGCAATAATGCCGAGTTTTTGACTACGTACATGGAGTTAAAAGGGGACTAAGTAGCAGTAGCGAAGGGTTAATTTTTTAAGAGGTCAGCCAGAGTATATATGTCTTTAATGTGATTTTATTATTTGTCTATGGAATACTAATTCGGAATTCGGAATCGAGTTGTATGGAACCGTCGCCACTGCTAAGTAGAGGAATACATTTAAAAACCTAAGATTTTTCGTGTTTTCTTAGTTAGGCTGGGTACTTCTGGGACTGCCCTCGTATCAGCAAAAAAGCCAGTTTCGATTAAATAAGTGGTATCAAATGTGAGCTTCTTTAGCATAACCCCATACAAGTGTTGCCATAAAGAAGCATTTATGTTTTACTCGAAGTTTGCATATTTCTTGTATCTTAGTATACTTTTACGTAACAAACTTTTTTTTCAGAGTACGAAGGGAGAGTTGCGTTGATTAATAAACAAAACATTAAGGACGGCTTATGTGTTATGGTCGACGGGTATAGAGTAGGTGTTGCTCTCATGGTTATTTTTGCTGGTTTCTCCACTGGAACTTATCCACATTTGAACCCGACGACAGCGTATTTCTACACGAATGTGTATAGATGGGCGCTAAGATACATCAGCCTGTAAGTTCCATGTTCTTTTTTGTTGTTTGCTAAGTTAGTTCGAGAAGTATGGATCCACTTTCAAAATGTTATGCTAAATGTTATCAAGGAAAGTTGGCTTATTACGAGACCTAATCAATACATCACTAGACAACTGCACCAGCGTCGACGAATACTACGTGAATAAAATTATGAGTATTAGAGCATACAAATTACGAAATAGTTGCATAAAAGAAACATTTAGACAAATGTTCGTAAAGATGTACATCAAATCCAGGTTAGAAATGTTTTATTTTATTACTGAACTGAGTGCAAACTTGCTATCGGTATGTCAATTAACAAAAAATGTGTGCAAAATTGCTTTGGGTCAGTCAATTAACAAAAAATGGCTGTAAACTGGAATTCACTGATATGGCTTGTAACATTTATAATGCCAGTAAGATTCTCATAGCTACTGCAAGACTGTCTGATAACATGTACAAACTCAATTGCCCCACCCGCAGCTCATCTCCGTCCGTTATGGCCAGTTTCGCATTGAAGTCCCCCATGACAACGGTGAAGTGAGTTTTGAAACCATGCAGGGCTTTAGAAATATACATACATGGTCTCCACTTCATCGTCGGGGTGTGACGAGGTCGGGGTGTAGACCTGTATGACCTTCAGCCAATATCTTGAGGATATTCTGAATATAAGGTACGCCACCCTGGTCGACACACTCTCGATCTTCACCACGTTATTTACGAGGGACTTGTGGACGATAAACCCAACACCACCCTGGGACTGCCGGTCATCCTCTCGGAAATAAAGCAGGTTGCCGGATTTCAGGATTATCGTGTCCTCCCCCTCTCTTCGGACTTCAGGATAATCCCACAATACTCCATCGCAGCCTGCTCAATTCCTCTCCGAGTTCCTTATCTTCTCGTCGGTCCGGAGTGTACGCGTGTTGTATGTTGCCAGGTCAAGTCGTCGGTAGAGGCAGCCCGATCCCATCCGGAGATTCTTCGCACCCCTTGCCACGCCGCAACCTCGACCGCTACCATAGTCGAGGGTAGACGGGCTGCCGGGTACTAGGGGCCATTTTTGTGTTGCGCTTATCATTGGGGGGGTTTTGCCATAATCGCCACGCTTGGCAGGCGGGTTGGCGATCACCGAAACTAACAAATTAGAGCACCGAAACTAACAAATCGGATAATTTGTTTTTCTTCCCTTTTGGTTAACTTAAATACGTTTGAATTACCTCTGAAGAGAAAAATCTTCTTTGCATACAACAGTTTCACCATCCAACGAGCATGATATATTGGTCCCGGGGGACGCCAATGAATCCTCGCAGCTGGCTAGTTCAGAACTATCATTGTGAGCTCTATTATCTCGTTGTAATAATCCCGGACTTGTTTTTCTGAATCTAAAGCTCTTGTAAGACTCTCAAGAGTACTTTCAGCAAACTGTTCCGCGCTAGAACTGAAATCAAGGCAATCGTTGTGTTCTCAAGAAAATGTATCCCAAACAACCCATTCAGGGTTGTTTGGGATACATTTTTCTTTTGAATAATGGGATCTCAGGAGAGCTTGATGGACCAAAGCACAGTGTAAATACTTTTTAAAGCAATATTTCAAACATGATCACATGACGACAAGTAAGCCATAACAGGCTACGGCCTGTCTTTGCTTCTAGAAGAGCACTTGCATCTTTTTTGGCATCGGTGTTAGAGGCAGTAGTGTCAAAACTCATAGCTTGAACTTGATTTGTGACGTTCCACTGTTCCATTTTTGAGACATGTAATATCAGGTAAAATCGTAATAAAACATGCCGAAGTGTTGGAAGTTGGTTTAGGCTAAGAAGTGACTCAAGATCACGACATCCAAATAGAAAAATGACATCTTTTTACGTGTTGAATGACTCAGTTTAATGCACTAATACACTGATTCACAGTCTTGTAATTAGGTTTCTTCATCGTTTGTTCATCAATCACTCTAAAAGTTGTGTTTCATTATTAATGTTTTTTTTTACACTGAAAACTAACTTGCAACCAAGAAATCAAACTATAGTATTTTTCACAAATATTTCAAAATTAACACTTATTACTATAGATACGTGTGACAAAATTGCCAAAAAAAAAACAAAAAAATTTTTTTTGCCCACCCTGTTGTATATGTTACAATAAATGTGTGCTTTCTGGAGGTTGTATGTACTTTTTAAAATGTGTATCAAGTTTGTTTTTGTTGTACCTTTTGATACTGTACTCTAACGGTGTTAATATCTTATCAATTCTTGTATTTTTGACTTTATTGGATTGGTCTGATTTCAAAGATAACAATTTTAACTATAACATCTTGTTTTATGGTTATAACCGTAATGCTGTTCTGGTCCGCCTGATTACTGTAATGCTTACTGGATTCCTTCCCCGTGAATGGCTGACGATAAGTTCTTTTTTTTTTTTAATCTTTGCCCCACACTGTGAATTTCTCCTGTATCATGGGTGCGTTTACAAACATTTACAACTCACATACACAAACAGCTAGACCCGGAACAACTACCTGTAGATCATACAAATATTTGACCCGTGCGGGGATCGAACCCGCTACACGCAGCGCAGCAGCCAATCACTCAGCCACTGCCCAACCGTGCCGTCAATGTAAAGTTAACTATTTACTATCAAAATTGTAGGAGGCGCCGCACTAAACTTCATGTTCTATTTGAAAATTATTTCAGATTGTTATGACATCATTATACTACTCTTGCCTAGCGCAACGACAGGAAAAAATGATATAATATGTTCAGCATATATATCCCACACAAAACACCGGAATGTACTTATGTTGCCTACTAACAGTCCCTGCAAACCTTGTTGGAGGACGGGCGCGTTCAAAACTTTTACGTACTTGGAGATTATAATCTTCCTGATATTGAAGGGCTCGTGTTGGCAACACAACGACTGCCATGCAACAAATGTTTGCAGGCAGCTGAGTATTTTTATGTCTGTGCTCAATACCAGTGCAATAATATTAAGAACTCGAGCGGGAAGATTTTAGATTTGGTGAAAAGTAACAACAACTGTTCTGTTTTTACACAAACTGACTTACTGTTAAAACCTGATCTCTATCACCCACCGTTGTATATTTAATGCGGCTCAAAAGCATAATTATTCTAAGGCGAATTATGAACTCATTAATCGCGATCTGATCAAAATTAACTAGGATGATGAACTTCACGATCAGTCTGCAGAAGACGCACTGAATACGTTCTATGAAATTGCTTACCAAATTATTAAAGCCCTTGTTCCTCTAAAGACAATTAGTTCTACCAAATTTCCATTGTGGTTTTCCCCATCTCTAATACACATATTTAAAAATAAATTGAAGGCAAGGAATAAATGGAAGACCTATCAAAACATATCTGACTATGAACAGTTTTCACTTTCTATAAAGTACCTGGACCTATGTCCAGATTCCATGCTGCCTGCAAGAACTGTTACAGTCTGTACTTGAAATCAGTAGAAGGTAGTATAAAAGTGAACACCAAATATTTCTGGACAAATGTGTCTAATGAATCGAAAGCACCAATCCGTTCAACCTTTCACTATAAACCCCTATCATCAGTTAAGCCGTTAGACCCGGGTGTTATTAGTAGATCTTTGACAGTCGTTAGGTAGACACTGGCCCAAAAATCTGACAACCAGTCTTACCAAAGGGTATCGTATTACCCAGTACTAACTGGGTTGTGGAGGTCAGATAGGCAGTCGCTCCATGTAAAATACTGGTATTCAGCTGCATCCGGTTAGACTGGAAGCCGACCCCAACATATTTGGGAAAAGGCTAGGCAGATGATGATGATGATGATGATATCAGTACTTGAAATCAGTAGAAGATATTATAAAAGTGAACACCGAATATTTCTGAACTTTTGTGTCTAATCGGCAATCTACAGCTTCAATCCCTTCAACCTTGCACTATAAACCGATCCTGAGGAGATTTGTAATCACTTTGCAAACTTCTTCCATTCCGTGTACGAACCCTCGACTCTCTTAAATATTCAAACCTAGGACAATGAATATGCTGAAAATTGTTCTCTTGTTAGTAGTCTTGAGGTTAGTGCTGACCAAGTACTCAGTGCCCTTAAATGTTTAGATTGCACTAAAGACGGTATTTCACCAATTTTCCTTAATAGGGCAGCTCAGGCGTTGTGTGCACCATTGCGTATTATTTATAATAAGTGTTTTTGTCAGGGAACTTTCCCAGAAATCTGGAAGCGGGCAATTATTACTTCTGTTCACAAAAGTGGTTCAAAACAGGACGTTGAAATTTATCGGCCCATTTCTATACTGTCAGCCTTGTCAAAGCTCTTCGAAAGGCTAGTTCACAATCAGTTGTATCCGATTTTCCATGACAAAATACTACAACAACAGCACGGGCTCGTAAAAAGAAGGTCTAGAACAACTAATATGATAGCTTCCACTGACTATTTATTTAATAATATGGACTCTCGTGTGCAAGTGGACGCTGTATACACTGACTTTCGAAAAGCCTTTGACATGGTCGATCATGAATTGCTTTTGAAGAAACTAGCATTCAACGAAATCGTATATATAGTTATTATAATAAATATAAGAAGTCGTATTTATTACCCATATAGCGACTTGCTAAAAATATATAACATGATCTCTTTGAAGTCTAGACGTACTTTTCTAGATACCATATTTCTATACGATCTGTGTAACAACTCATATGATTGTGTGGACATCTGTAACAAGTTGTGCTATGTTGTCCCTAGAACGATTCAGGGACGTGAGGTGCGCGCACGACCTGTCTTCGCCGTCACTCCTAGTCGCACGAATGCAGGCTTGCGGGCACCTCTACGCCGTCTCACGGGCAATTTCAATAAGTTCTTTTCTAACGTGGATGTGTTTGCTCTGTCTGTTGGATCATTTAGAAAAATATTACTTGACACATTCCAGAATCTACGTGAATAGTATGTGTCTTTAGTGTTCCTTAGTGGCTGTAACTTTTATATATTTTTATACCTTTATGTATTCTATCTCATGTATCTCATGTCTACTCTGTCCGACTTTTACTTCATCAACATTGTCTTTGTCTTCTGTGTATCTGTGGAGAACGTTTTTGGTTGCACATTTGTATAACTCCTTATATTGTATTTTTTGTAATATGTGTAATTGTTGGTTCTTCAGAAATAATAAAAAAAAAAAAAAAAACTTAGGTGAAATAATATGACTGGACTATAAAAGAAATTCACAAAGATCAGGTATTGACTATAGTGAAGAATTTTTCACCAGTGGACCCAGCACATTGACGTCAGGCACCACTTGGTTCTGGACACGAGACCCGGTACATTACATGTTCGCTACATACAAACGGAACATTGATGTTCGCTACATACAAACGGATATGATGGTGGCAGATACACTTACCAAAGCCACATCTCACTCAAAACTGGCTTATTGTTCGTCGAAGATGGTATTGTGTTTTGAAGGAGAATGTTGAAGCAAATTCACACGTATCCATGCCAAACAATAATATTAAAAAGAAGTGGTTTATCTTACTGGCCAGAAGTGGCGCTAGCCTCTATCTGGTATTAATTGTCTATTACTGTCATTGCAATAAACGGTTTCTTTTACCAATGTGGACTCTTAAAGATATCTGGGACAATCGTCGCATCTGATTTAGTGGCTTCATATAAACAACATAATGATATGTCTATGATGTGGCCATCAGGTGCACATAGAAAACAGACATCGAGCGTCCGGTCCATTCATCTACGTCATTGTATTTGGTTTATTTTATTTAGTTTTTTTTTTTCTTGAATCCGGCAGGTACCTAAAAGAGTGCATTAGAATATAATAACTTCTTCGATTTTAATAAACAATGCAAATCCAAATTTCTCCGTTCCGATATGGTTTAGAGATATTAGCTTTTAATCACTTTATTCTGTTCTTTCTTAATATCTAAGTTTCATTACTGGCCGCTCAACTTCAAAACGACGCCAACTTTACCCAAACCCCTTACGTAATTTCTTATTTTTTTATGCTCTATTTGTCTATTTTTCAGGGAAACATATGCTAATTCGTCATTTGCAAGTCTCTAGGTCTCTTGAATTCAAAGATATAAGTATTTCCTTTAACATACCCTTGATCAGCCGATTAAAAAAAAACAAAATGGCTGTCATTTGCGGGGGTCGGGTTAGGAGTATTTATAAACGTGTATTTGTCGACAGAAATGATTATATAATATGCCTTTAAGTATCGGTAACCGGTAGCCAAACATACTGTATACACATAAGGAGAGTATCAGGGTCCTATCAAACTGGCTGAACATCATAAAATGTACGTTTTTCACCAAGTGGAAGCAATGTCTTTTTTTTCTGATGGGAAATCATCAAATGACCCCTTCTGCTCTGGGCGGAGTGGAAGGTAGTGTCAGCAAGCATCCACAATAACTAAATACGAACGATTATAAATTGGCCCGAGAAAGTCGATGTGGATTCTATAAAAGTCCTTTTTTTTTTCTCGGATGGGGAATCATCAAATGACCTCCCCCCACTCTGGGCGGAGCGGAAGGGAGTGTCAGACTTGTACTGACTAAAACCCATCCATGTTCCTTCTTTGCCCTTTGTGTTCCAGGGCCACGGTATCTCTTTCGAACAGTCCCGCAGCCCTGGCAGGCATCGGTCCATGCGGACCCCTACGTGGTTGCTGACATCTCTTTGAGGCGCGCGTGGAACACGAACGCGCCGTCGACACGGCCTGTCGTCATAAGACGGCCGGACGGCGAGCTAGCCCATAACTCGCCGAGCACAGGCCCGCGCCTACGGTGGCCGGGAGCCACCACGTGACCCCCGACGCCCAGGGCGTCTCCCGCGGCGGCTGGGACGTGAGGTTCTTTCCCTCTCACGTCCCGCCACCTCCTTCACTAGCATGACTGCTTCGCAGAAGGTGGTGACGGCTTCCCATTCCCTCTCGCTCCGGACCATGGCTTGAACCAGGGCCTGTCGCGAGAGATCGCCGCTGCCAATCGCCGCTACAAGGACACGGCGGTGCTCCGCCCAAGCGGGGCAGACCTCTACGGTGTGCTCCACCGTGTCCTCCGGACGATCCTCGCAGTGGAAACACCTGGGCGTTTCCTCCCGCCCGATTCGGTGCAGGAACCTCCCGAAACAACCGTGTCCGGTGAGGACCTGCGTCAGGCGGTAGGTGAGGGCGCTGTGGCGCCTCTCTAGCCACTCCTCAAAGAGGGGACTTATCGCCACTATGGTAGCGTGCCCTTTCTATAAAACGCCTGAGGTGTGGCCAACGCGCCAGCGGCGCACGTGCCGGTGACGAAATCTGCTGCGAGCCTCTGCTTTTGTTTTGACTATACCCAAATGCGATTTATGCAGCTGTAATATTAATTTAGACCTTATTGATTCCGGGATAACTACTTTGTGTCCACGCATAATGCAACCGCTTTCTAACGAGAAATGCGTCTTACATAAAAAAAATCGGTTTAATTAAATTATTCGTTAATCGTTTTGGCCAACCATTTACAATATATGATATGATCTCGCTTAAAATTTTATCTTTACACGTTTCATTACGAATTTCGTCGAGTGTTACCGGTAAACTACCATTTATAACAAAGTTAATATACGAGGCGCGATCTTCTACGGGTTTAAGACTGACACCGCTGTCAGCCCCGTGGTCACACCCCTCCCCCGCCGCTGACGACCTCAGCCTCCTCAGGCTGCCTCGTCGGGCAGGCTAGCGCGCGACAAATAATAACCGGTTTTGTCAGCGCTCCGTATGTATTCTATTTTGTAATTATAGCCACTAAGAAACATTGCATAACGCTGCAATCTGTTAGCCGAGACTTCTGGAATACCACGATAGGGACCAAAAATCGACAAAAGGGGCCTATGATCTGTACGGAGTATAAACGGGACCGCCCTTCCGTACAAATATTGGTGAAAGCGCCGCACTCCGAATATAATTGCTGTAGCCTCCTTCTGGATTTCTGGATTTGTGAATACCTCTTTTCTGCGGCATTCAGCGTCCGAGAGGCAAGCGATACCGGACATTCCACTCCATCGGATCCTATCTGTAACAATATCGCTCCTAAACCACCAGGTGACGCATCAACTATTAAAATAATTTTAGCTTTCTGATTGTAATGAGCTAGTACCTCATCAGAAGCCAAACATTCTTTTATTTCACTGTATGCATTGTTATGTTCGTCCTCCCATTTTCATTTACTACCCTTTTGTAATAATGAATAAAGCGGACTCAATATTGATGACACTTTTGGAACGAAGTTTCTGTAATAGTTGACTAATCCAAGAAATGACTGTAATTTGTTTACGTTTGTTGGGATAGGTGTATCGACAATTGCTTTAACTTTTTGTTGTGATTTTTTCAACCCGTTTTTGTCGATGGTATAACATTCAATTTGATATTCGAAAAATACACATTTTTCCTTACGAAGCGTCAGCCCTGCATTTTGTAGACTTTGTAACATTGCACTTAATCTTTCTAAATGTCGCATTTGACTTTCTGCCGTAATACAAATGTCATCAAGCATACACATAACACCGTCTAACCCCGACAGTAAGCATTTCATTGCCCGTTGAAATATAGCGGGAGCACTAGCGAGACCGAAAACTAATCTCGTGTACTTAAATAGTCCGCGGTGGGTATTGATACAAGTAACCTCTTGGGACGCTTCATCTAATAAAAATTGTGAAAAGGATTGTGTCAAATCTAATTTACTAAACTGCTGCCCCCCCATGTAATTTCGTGAATAGTTCTTGAACAGTTGGTAATGGGTACTGTTCAACAACCAACTGTTTATTCACACTAACAGAGTAGTCAACACACAGCCTAACAGACCCATCGCGCTTCTATACAGGCTCGATAGGAGACGCGTAATTGGAATGCTGAACCGGTTTAAGAACACCTATTCGTATCAATCGATCTAGTTCACTGTTTATCTTATCTCTAAAAGCAAATGCATTCGGACGCGCTTTAGAGAAAATCGGTTTCGCGTCGTCTTTTAATTGCAACTACACTTGATATTTTGCAGACATTCCTAACTTCTCTGAGAAAACTTTCGGATATAGTGTGATATTAACAGTTCGACGATGTTTCCCGATTGATTAAAAAAAATTACTTGCAACATTTGCAACTTAAACAGACATATAAAATCACGACCTGAAATTGGTGGGACACCGTCGAGTATCACTCGTATCTTTATTACATGTGTTTTATCCAAATAGGTAAAGGTAATTAACAGTTCCTAAACAGTGAATTACACATCCCGTGTAAGTGAACAATTGATCGCTCCTCAGTGATAATGGTACACCTTCAAAATATTTTCGCTACGTTCTTCCCGACGTCGCTGTGACCGCCGAACCGGTATCTATTTCGAATTTATCCTAACGCCCTGTAGCGAAATGAATAACATCATATGTTCACCTTTATAAGAACATATTTTGTTTACCGTCATCATCACTCTCGTTAGACCTACGAAATTATTTTTTTTACACATTCGGCGTAGATGGTCTTTTACGTTGCACTTTTTACATGTATAACTAGCAAACCGATACTGTGACGTTCTATGGTTTTTATATCCGCACACCGCACACACTTCATTAACACTCGGTTCTTTAGCACTGGGTCCGTTAGCAGCACGGGCGATCTTGAACAGGGACTCGCTCGGCGGCTGTCCCTGCGCCGACGCCGATGCCGGTGCCTGTGCCAGCGATGATGATGCAACTGCTCCTTCACGTACACTGGGCACGCACTCCGGTAGCTCCACCGCTTTCGCCAGTGTAAGTTCCTGAAGGGCCCACTCAAACAGCTTTTTGTTTCTCCGGCACCGGTTGCACTCCCATGACAAACCGGTCATGAAGCGCCTCTTCCACGTTCAGGAACCCGCAGTACGTTGTAAGCCCACGGAGCCTCGTGGCCCACTGAGGGTAGGTTTCTTCCGCGTCTTGAGTAGTTGCATAGAAGTTGTGCCGCTCCCCAAAACCACATTTTTTTGGGGTAGAGTGCTTGTGGAGGAGTGCCAAAGTGTCTTCATACGGCACTTGTGTTAATACCTTCGGTTGCGCCAAATTAGCCGCCAGTTTGTAAGTGCTGTCGGTGAGTGCGCTCAGCAATATCGCCCGCCTTTTCACACCTGATGAGTCCTTTGCATCGTCGATGTCTTTCGCAATGAACTATTGAGTAATTCGTTGCTTGTAAGTTTGCCACGTATGGATGTTGTGGTCAAAACTCGAAAATTCCGAAATGAAACATGTTTTTGTCTTTTTTTTTATCGCGGGTACTCGTCTCCATTGATAGATATGCGAACAAAGGTGACAAGTGAAACAACGGGTCGCTGGAAACACACGGACTGTATTTGTCTAGTAACACTATTTATATAGGAGTGGATGCAACCACCCTCATATTTGCATCTATAACATATTTGTCGATAGAAATGAGTAATAATATGCCCTTAAAATATCGGTAACCGGTAGACAAACACACTGTATATAAACTGACTGATCGATCAACGCACAGCTCCAACAGCTGGGTCTAGATGCATGATATTTTGCACAACGTTCCCTAAATGACGAAAGTATGCACTAAGAAAGGATTTGTGGAAATTCATCCCCTAAGGGGTTAAAACGGGGGTTGAAAGTTTGTATGAAACTATGAAACTTGGTCAATTTTGCGAACGAAATCGTGGGCAATAACTAGTAAATTAATAAGGAGGTTTTTTTTATAAACTTTGCCCTAATTTTTTTTTTATTATTCCACAGTCTTCCATTTTGGTTCGGAGGAAATGGCGTCCACTACTGTGAGACACACAAACTTTGGAAAAGGCGGTACTATTACATGGATGAGTTTGTGCCGCAATGGTTACAATCTGCTTTATTTTATGTCAAAAAAGAAGAATGGGAACAAGAAGCCCTGGAATACAAAAAATTTAGAAAATACTCTGAACCAACATTCGGAAAACATTTCAGGTTTCCAACAAAAATCTTTAATAACTTCGCATCGCAATTCACCCTGGACACTAAAGAGAACCCACATGAAGCTTCTGACCTTTCCATAATTTAAAACAGAAAGTTTTAATTTTTTTAATTAATTTTATGTATCTTTTACCTGTTAAAGTCCGATCTACGGTAAATTCTAAGATTCACCAGTAAGATCTAAGATATACCAACTCTTAATGGAGTCCGTACTATTCTGTGATCATTGTTCATTTCGAAATTATATCACCGTCCACTTCGTAAATGTTAGTTTTTATCTCAGAGACACGGTAAATGTTGTGGGCGAATGAGTGTGATCGACTACAAATTGTGAAGACGGCAACTAGAAAATACGCATCCAACTTGGATGTAGAGCTTGCCGGTCGCGCGCGTTTGTTTAGTTCTAATCTAACCTAACCCATATGGTTGGATTGCCCTAGCTCCATCTCGGCTCGCATAAGGTTGGTTACGGTTCAAACATACCTAACTGATTTGGTGGCTAAGTCTAGTATTACAGTCTTTCTTCTCCTTTATCGTGTGGTTAGTGCCTAACCTTGTGTGTCAGATTTTTTATGCCGCCTATGGGCCTCTGACTTCACATGCCGTCGAGATATATCTCTCAGGCATGCTGGTTTTCTCACAATGTTTTCCTTCACCGAAACAAGTGCTCATTTAAAACTATAAAATGTAAAAAAAAGACAAATTTATCGGGTTATCTTTGTTATCATACAAAAGAACCATTATTGACATTTATTTTTTAAAGATTATTCCTTTAAAATACCGTGTGGGACAGCTATGAGACACCTTGTATACGACTTTCTCCCTTTTTTGTACGATTGGTCACGTCGAATTACTTTGAAACATATAAGTTACATTTATTTTTATACCTCTCATCGCTCTGAAACATGCAATTTTGCGAGTACCGATCAACCCGCCGCTTATACCGTCGAATACGGTTTGCCCATGCATAAACTTTTTGCTTCAGGAAGTTGATGCGCTCTGTGACACGGGACATGAATTCTTGAGGACTGATTCCAGTCCCCGAGAATGCCTCACAAAGTGCATCACACGTGGTCGTGTATTGCCCTCCCTGAGGCAGTGTAGTTTGCCGATGAGTACCCTGGCCTACACGGGACACGAATTCTTGAGGACTGATGCCAGTCCCCGAGAATGCCTTACAAAGCGCAACATATGTGGTCGTGTATTGCCCTCCCTGAAGCAGTGTAGTTTGCCGATAGGTACCCTGGACCCGTCGATGCGGCGCTCGATCCTGCGCTGTCAGGCTGGTACGGCTGGTTTTGGTCGAGTAGCTACGTCACAATTTGGGAACTTGACATTAGCTAAACGACATGCCGACATGCCCCACAGTACAGGATCGAGTGTGAATCAACGAGGTTCTCGCTACTCTCGAATATATTCTTGATTTGCGAGTCCAAGCACACACCAGCGCCCTATTTTTATTAAGCATGGGTTAACCGTGGTAATCTGGGTCTAAGTGTGGTAGGAGTGGATCGATATTCGCGAAGCGCATTTTCCAGAGCGCTCCTCAATCGTTCGTTGCGCTGGCTACTTACCATAGCAAACCTATCATCTTCCTCTACAACAACTGAGTTGGACCGCGGCGGGGTTGCGTCTATTGCTCAGTATCTCTGAACGTAGCCTATCAAGTGCGGCGTCGTCCAACATGTGATTGCGTTGGATAACCCGCACCTGATCCGACAATCGTTGGGCCGAGACGTTGACGGTTGGTTCAAGTTCCTGGAACAGAGACAGCATCCTAACACGGTACGCAGTGAGGTTAGTTCCCCCCTCTGTAGACCCGTAGTAGGCGCGCATGACGTTCTCGTTTATTGATTGAGTCCATCTCATGCGCTGCACACAACCACCGGCAGCGGGGACTGTTAAATTTATATTTATTAAAAGGAAATAGATTGATAAAAGAACACGGTTTTTTTATATTAAGAAACAAAATCAAATCGTTCTTAATAAAACAGAAGCCTAGCAACGATACATTTAAGCATAGACATGTTGGTCTGCCATAGACACTTCGCATCCTCGGAAGTTTTTGAAGAATATTATGATAATATATTCTTTAATTCTAATGCTGAACTTAAACTATGCAGCCTGGGGCCAAACAGTGGTTTGGTTAACATATCAGCCAACTGTTGCTCCGAAGGACCATGCGTTACGTCGAAGTCTCCGTTGCTAACACATTATCTTACAAAAAAATGTTTCAGCTTGATATGTTTGGTGCGCTTGTGATATTCTTGTTATACTTTGGGTTGTGCGAAAGTTTTACAGCTGATTCATTGTACAGGTTCAGTACTGGTTTCTCAATTTTAATCAAGTTGTCAATAAGGCGATTCAACCATAAAATCTCTTGTGCAGATTCGCTTGCTGCTATAATCTCCGCTTCAGTCGAAGAGATGGAGACTGTCGTTTGCTTCTGGCTTCTCCAGCTAATTGCAGCTCAAGAGAATAAGCACACCATTCCAGATGTCGACCTTCCAGTAGTTGGTCTCCTGCATGATCTGCGTCGCTGTAGCAGACTAAGCGTGCTGGCGACTTTTCCGTATAGGTTAGCCCATTCTTTTGGGTCCCTTTTAAGTACCGGAAGGTGCGTTTTACCAGCATGATATTCTTCTCAGTAAGCGCTCCGAGGTTTCGAGATGCAACACCCAGAGCATATGAAATATCAGGCCTTGTGCCTACTGATAAATATGCCAAAGCACCCACAGCTTGTCAATATGGGAAATTCGCGTTGACATCCTCTTCCTCTGCCATCTCATTTTCTTTGATGATAGGCATTGGTGCTGGTTTGCAATTGGATATTCTATATTTTTCTAACACTTTCTTCGTGTAGGCTTTTTGACATAGTGTAATGGTCTTGTCCTTACGGACATTAATTTCTATTCCAATGATGTATGAAGTATGACGCAGGTTTCGTAGTTATCTTAAACCTTGTTTTCAGTTCCTTGATAAATTCTTCTCCTGCTCTGGTAGTATTATATGCTACAAGTCCGTCGTTAACATAAATACCAATAAAGACTTTAGATTGTCCTCTGATTCGAACTAAGCATGGATCCGCTTCCATCTGTTGGAAATCAGATTTTTTTAAGAATTCGGCAATGCAAGTGTTCCAGCAGCGCGGTGTTTGTTTTAGACCATAGAGGCTGCGTTTCAGCGTGCAGACCCGTTTGGTGCCATCCTGATATCCATCTGGCTGTTTCATGTAAATGTCTTCCTTTACTGTGCCGTTTAGAAAGGCGGTTGAAACATCGAACTGATGTAGTTTTAGATTTTGTCGAGCAGCTATAGGAAGCAATGCTCGGACGGTACTCAGACGAACCACTGGACTGAATGTTTTATCATAATCAACCCCAGGTTTCTGGGAGTAACCTTTGATAACGATTCTTGCTTTATACCTATCGACTGTACCATCAGAATTTCTTTTTTACTTTATACACCCATTTACAAGGAAGAGCTTTTCGTCCTTTGGGTAAATTAACCAGATCCCAGGTTTTTTTTGTCATGCAGTGAAGTTATTTTACTGTGCATGGCATCTTGCCATTTTGCTTTGTAAGGAAATTCCATCGCTTCTTTGAAGGTCTCAGGCGCTTTAGGCTTGTGAAGATTTTCGATTTCTTCAGCTGCTGCCAAAATATAATCATCGTAGCGCTTAGGAGCTGGAATCTTTGACCTGTCTCTCAAAGACCTCGTTTGAACTGTCGCATTTTCTTCTGCATCAGCATCAGCTTCATCATCATTGACATCGGTAAAAGATCCAGAAAGAGATTCGTATACACTTTCATTATTTCTTGATTCCATTTGTCGAAAGTCGTCAGTGCTATCGACCAAACTTTGTTGCAGCGTTTCATCTTCATCATCTGCCTCAAAATCACTATCATGTTGCTGATCATCTCCTTCATGATTGTCAAGCTTAATATCCACTAGCTTGCGTGTTGTTTTCTGCGAAGACGTTTTATTGGGTTGTTCTTGTGAAAACTCTAAATCGGTGAGCAGTCTGTAAAATGCAGGCTGTGAATTGTTTTTGGTGCAAATTTGTGACCGTTAGTGCCTTTGCAGTTTGGTTCTATATGGTGCTGTTTATACTCCTGTTTGATAGTTAGTTTGCAGTGAACACTGCTTTGCCCAAGAGTTTTAATGGTGCCTGTGCGTCATACATTATTGCTCTCGCTTTCTCCACAAGGGTACGATTCTGTCTTTCAGCAACTCTGTTTTGGTTTGGGGTATAGGGTGCGGTTTAGTCGTCTCTGTATCGCGCAACGTTTTAGATAAGCGTTGAATTCTTTGCTCATATACTCAGTACCATTATCTGATTGTAAGAATTTGATTTTATTCCCAGTGTGCGTTTCCGCTAACTCCTTGAACTCTTTAAACTTTTCTAAGACTTCGTTCTTGCTTTTAATCATGTAAACTCGACTGTATCGGCTATAGTTATCTATAATCCACAAATACTGGAATCGTTGGAATTGCTTGTTCCAAGCAGGACGCTACGGTTAGGACCGAGGGAGGGGCCTTTTAAGGTTCCGGCAACCCGTACAAACTTATTAAAGTTTGCGCCTGCATTGTGTGCATTAAGAATGCAATGGCGATTGGACATATTTTCTTGCTCTTTAGCGGAATTCCAGAGGGTGGCACTTGGTATGTTGTCTGCTGTTTAACTTGTGCCTCTACCCAGTCCCGTTACTTGGGACTGGATTTTTGCAATTTATGACGAATTTGTTAGCTTGGGTTTTACCTGTTAAAACAAATGTGTGTGTTAAGGAATAATAAATAAAAGTAACGAAGTACTTGTTTCCGCTTACTGTGGGCGTTCTGAATTCTGATAGGTCCACATACATCGCTAGGAATGATTTCTAAGCGTTCTGTTGTTCGTTGAGTTGTTTTCTCACGAGGGGCAGATACTCGATGAAGTTTTGCTTGGGTACAGATTTCACACTCTGCCAAGGTTTCAGAAGCATCAAAGTTCTTCAAGCCGATCAAATTCTCGTTTTTGAGTGCATGTTTCAGATCTTTGGCGTTCATGTGACCAAGTTTTCTGTGCCATTCGTACATATTTGATGAATTCGCTTTCTTTTTAGCAATTGTCGAAAAGTGTCATCATTATGATTGGCCAGATTGTTACGCTTATGTTTATTTGGTTTGATGTAATAAAGATCATCTCCTTGTTTAAAAGCGGTGAGAGTTATTCCATCCTTTGGATTGTTCACCGTCGCTTTAGTCTTTGTGAAGAGGACAGAACAGCCAGCATCTGTAATCTTACTAACAAATAACAAGTTGGTGAACAGACTAGGTACGTATAAAGTGTCTTGTAGCTTTGTAAGGGCTATGCCATTACCATTATTTGTTACAAAGGAGACTGTACATTTTGCGATTATCTCTGCAGTTTGTTCATTAGTTGCCTAAGTTCAATTTTCCGGATGTTCTCTCTATAGTCTTAAATAACTCTCTTTTATAAGTTATGTGAGACGTTCAACCGCTATCCAAAACCCAGATGCAGTTTTCAGATTTTTCGTTGTGTGTTAGGAGGCACTGCATAGCAAAATTGTTCTTATGAGAACCGTTATTATATCTATTAGGTTTTTCTCACTGTTTTTGTTCCAGCAATTGGTACAAATTTTGTGAGTCTTACGTTTGAAGATATTACCACTACGTTTTCAAATTTTACAGGACATATATAGGGCTTCTTCCTGAAAAGAGGATTCAGGTTCGTCGTTATTAGTCATGTTTGGGCTATGACATGCTTCACATTCTTCTCCTATTTTAGTTTGAAGCTCTTCTGGCTACGGAAGAGTGTCTCACGATTCTATAGGGACGACTCTGAAGTTCTCGAATTCATTTGAGAGACTGTACAACATCATGATTGTTAACATGTCCTCATTAAAAGCTACGTCCATGTCTGCCAATTTGTCCACTATATCCATAAACTTGTTTAGATGAGTTTTTACACCGTGTTCTTCTAATTTTGTTAGGATCAGTTGCTTTAATAAGTAGTAATAAGGATGCTTTTTGCGCAGGTTCCTTACTGGCTTACGTTTCTTTAAATTTTTCGCATAATGCTTTAGCAGTAGTGCATTTTTTAATTTGTTTAAGCTCAGAAGAAGCGATTATAAGTATGAGTTCAGATCTCGCCTGTTTATCGCCTTCTTTATCATCCACTGCAATATAAGTCTCGATATATTTCCATAATTTGTGTCGTACGAGTACAGCTTCAGCCTGTATCACCCAAGTGTCGTAGTTCTCTCTAATATTATATTCAGAGTGTCAATTTTCGTGCTCGACATTTCGGGAATGTACTTAAAATTTATTAATACGTACACGCTCTGCTACCATATTAAATTTATCTTTATTAAAGGAAATTCATTGATATAAGAACACAGTATTTTATATTAAGAAACAAAATCAAATCGTTCTTAATAAAACAGAATCCTAGCAACGATACATTTAAGCATAAACATATTAGTCTGCCATAGACACTTCACAGGGACCCGACTCGGGGCCGGATGGCCCCTAAGTCCCAAGCTCCTCGGTGGCCGGCCTCTCTCCTGCCGACGTACAGGTGTCGCGACGTTGGCGGAGAGAAACACTCGTCGCTCGAGCTCGACGCAACTGCCACTGCCGGTGTCACAGCATGACAGCACTCACGACGGGGCTGGATTCCGGCGGCGGCGAGGCGGACCTGAGCGACGGGTCCGGAGGCGGTAGGCGTGCTCGTCTTGCTGATGCTCTGGTCAACATATTAAATCTTCATTGCTTTTTATTTTCCAAATTTCTTTTGACATGCCTGACACATTATGTCAGATCAAATGTGTGGTTTTTTCATACGTATTCTATTTGTTGTATTTTTCATTTTGGAGTATATTCTTGGATTTTGGTAATAAAACTGCTATTTTAAAACTGTGATATATTGTATTACTATTTAAATTTAAGAAAATTTCTTAATCGGTTCTGAAGACGTTTATTTGACATTATAGTGTTGCCAGTTATTAAATTTTGTTTTATTGTTAATTTAACAATTTTATGGTTTTGTCCTGTGCGAAACTAATAAATACTTTTACTTTACTTTTCTTTCTTTTTTCACCTAAGAATAAAAAGATTCAGAAACAAAAAGCGACTTCTAATATAAAGAGACTCGTTTATTTAGATGGTTATTATAGGATAAGTCTTTTATAATTTCTCTATCTCTCTTTTCTTCGGTGAGTTAATCCATAACTCGGTCCGTGTTCGTAATCGAACTGCGATTTGGATGAATTATTTTCGACGAATTGATGGGCGCACGAGGACGTCGACATCTCAGACTGGATTGTACTGGATGTTCCTCCATGTCGGATATGCTGTCCTGCGACAGATTGGTCAGGGTCGGGGCGAAGCATAAATGGGTTCTCATGAACTCCATTGACTCCTCCTACTGCCAGGATTTATAATTTTTGGCCCCTAGCTTGTTGTAAATTTTTGCGACCTTATGATTGCGTGACAGTTGACAGGGGAGAATGGAAGAAAAAAACGACCTAACCCTCAATAAAATGGGACAAGCGCAATAAAATGATGATGATGTATCTTGTGAACCCATTACTCAAATATTTCTATTTGGCCTTGACAGATTCGGGTAAAAAATATTTAGAAATAAATCTTATTATTATTGCTTTCAACAAATATCTTTGCTTTTCTGAACTAGTGCGGAATTGTCTATTTAGTAAACGTAGGGTCATGGTTTTAACAGGCTATGTATGTGTCTATGTTCATCTGTTCCTAATTGACTCCAAAACTACACGTTGTATCCTGACAAACGGAGTCTCGTTAGTAGCGCCTTGTCATTCCGCGTGTCAAAGTCTATATGGCGTGGCGATTTCTAGACGATGGTAGGTATCGTGTTTTGTTTCCTAATAAAAGTCTTCCATTTTCACATCTCATCAAACCGGGCGGGCATGGCTTTACGTTGTATTTTGAGCGCGGGTACTCTTGATTAAAGGTGTATTAGACTAATTAAGTATTTACTGCAGTACTGATTATATTGTTAAAACATTCTAACGCTTCATTTACGTCACTCTTGCTAGTAACGTTGGTCCAATCCACCTTTTGTAAATCAGCAGAAACAGCGTCATAATTTGTTTTAATAGTAATCCTTTTCTTTTTAATTGGTTTTTTGTTTGATGTATTAAGAACAACCATAGCAACGACATGATCTGTTACCGCATATTTAGCAACCACACCCATCAGAAATTCCGTGCTTCTTACAAAAATATGGTGCAAACAACTATGCCCCCTTATAGGTTGTGAAAAGGCTGGAAGTAAGCCACGTTGCGCCATAAAATGTGGATAAGTTACGTTATCATCAGCGTTTAAATTAAGTAAGTCTATATTTAGAACTCCAAGTAGTACCAGTCCTGAATTATGTTTAAGTTTCTTCAAATTAGAATCAGGTCATCGGTCCACCTAGTGGGAGGCCTTCCAACGCAACGTCTTCCAGGTCGCCACTCCAGAGTAAAGGTTGCAAGGATCCGCTGGATGCGAGATGCACGGGACCGGTCAATGTGGCGACACTTGGGGGAGGCCTATGTCCGGCAGTGGACGTCTTTCGGCTGAAATGATGATGATGATGATGATGATGAAATTAGAATCGAGAGGTACTAAAAATTTATCCAAATTAGCAATATAAAGGGATTGATAAATTCCAAAAAAATGCTTGCTTGTCATTTATTATACCGACGCTGTGATACGTACAGTCCCTTACATAATTATTATTGTTATTCCACTTGCCCTATTTTTTAGAGTTAAAAGAGTTGTAACCGTCTATTTGTCTGACAGCAGAGCTCTCATGCAGCCATCACTCAGTGAGTACAATAACATCGTAAACAATATTTAAACGAATCAGTACAATTAAAAACTTATCGAGGTTACATTTTGCACTTCTAATGTTGAAATGTAAGCAATTTAAAGTTGTAATCGTAGTTAAGATGTGTTCCACATAATTCAAGATTAACTTATAAGTGACAATCAATACTGAGGGTTTTATCACTGCTTTCTAAAACTTCTAAGTTATCCAAATCCACGATATAAAAATTAACTTAAATTGGGTTATAAAATGGCTTCTTGTTTTGTGTTAAAGTTCCTTACTCTAGAAATGTGTTCAGTAATGGATGAGCTAATTAGTTTCAAGGCAAGAATTTTTTGTGTAGTAACTTTTTACACTGGCTGGATATTTAGTCTCCGTGGTTATGTTCTTTATATATTTTTATACAAATCTTATACATTTTTTAATTTTTTAAATCTTCTTTATTATTTCCTTTATTTATTTTTATACATATTAAATACATTTTTAAATATTCTAATATAAAACAATATAAAAAAAACATTTAAAAATATAAAAAATAGTGGTCCGCCGGTATCGGGAGCAGGGTCCAAGCTACCGGTGGTTAGGGCTCCAGAGACAGGAACCTCCTCACAATGCGAGCCGTATCGAGGAGTACTGCCTTCTGAATCAGGCCCTTGATCCAACCGCCTAACGAGAGCCTCGAAAGATGGTCGTCGAGGCTCTTGGCTATAAGGCCATTGGCCAAATAAAAATAAATTTAAATTAAATTTATTAATTTAAATTAATAAATTTAATTTATTTTTTTTATTTTTTTATTTTTTAATTTAATTATTTAAATCTTCTTTATTATTATTATTATAAGCCTATATCGTCACACTGCAGGACAAAGGCCTCCCTTCCCTCCTTCTACATTATTGTTATGTTATTAAGGTTATGTTTTTTAGTTTCTAAAAATACATTGATTACATTCTATTTTTTGGACGGTACATTTAGATACGGACAACCTTCTAAGCTCTTTTTGTATGTGCTGGAGTCATGTCAGCAACCAATTGAACTGAAATTTTGCATACACGTTTAGGTTGGATGACAATTTATGGCTAGCTAAGTGACTTTATTCTAAACCCAATGCGGCGGACTGCGAAAGTTGGCGGACTAGTTCTTTTTTATGCACCCCCATGAACCCCCCTGAGAAGGTCTATTCGGTATTTGCCGAGTTTCGCTCTATGCCGATCTTTTTCCTTTTCATTTGCCGACTTTTTCTGCAGTGCATATTTTTGCATGTATTTCGCCGGCTACATTTTCCATACTAAAATTACATTTTCGCAACTTATTCATATGAAACCATTTTTAGTTCGAAATTTGTCGAAATCTGTACTGTCAAACAAATCTTAAACTAAAAAGCTGGAAATAAATAAAGTAGTTGAAAAAACTAAAAAACCAACAAGCTCATTAAACAAAAGTTGGAAGCAAGCGGGGCCCATTCCATTTTGGAATGGCCTTTTTTTTTTTTTTTTTTCTCGGATGGGAAATCATCAAATGACCGCCTCCACTCTGGGCGGAGCAGAAGGGGAAAGGAGTGTCAGACTTGTATTGACTAAAACCCATCCATGTTCCTTTTTTGCCCTTTGTGTTCCAGGGCCATGGTATCTCTTTCGAACAGTCCCGCAGCCCTGGCAGGCATCGGCCCATGCGGACCCCTACTTATTTGCTGATATCTCTTTGAGGCGCACGTGGAACACGAACGCGCCGTCGACACGGCCTGTCGTCATAAGACGGCTGGACGGCAAGCTAGCCCATAACTCGCCGTCCACATGCCCGCGCCTAAGGTGGCCGGGAGCCACCACGTGACCCCCGACGCCCAGGGCGTCTCCCGCGGCGGCTGGGACGTGAGGTTCTCTCCCTCTCACGTCCCGCCACCTCCTTCACAAGCATGACTGCTTCGCAGAAGCAGGTGACGGCTTCCCATTCCCTCTCGCTCCGGACCATGGCTTGGACCAGGGCCGGACGCGAGAGAACGCCGCCGCCAATCGTCGCTAAGAGGACACGGCGGTGCTCCACCCAAGCGGGGCAGACCTCCACGTTGTGCTCCACCGTGTCCTCAAGACGATCCTCGCAGTGGAAACACCCGGGCGTTTCCTCCCGCCCGATTCGGTGCAGGAACCTCCCGAAACAACCGTGTCCGGTAAGGACCTGCGTCAGGCGGTAGGTGAGGGCGCCGTGGCGCCTCTCTAGCCACTCCTCACAGAGGGGACTTATCGCCACTATGGTGGCGTGCCCTGCACGGGGTTACGACAGTCGCTCTCTCCATGTCGCCATGAGATCACGCCGGAGGTCTGTCCGCTGAGCAGCAATTTGCGGCAGTGGAGTTTCCACCAGACGCAGTGCCTCCGCGCGCCATTCGTGCAAGCGCGCGAGGACTATCGCCTCCAGATCCCATGGCGGCAATCCGGCAAGGAGGCTAGCCGCCTCACCGGAGATCGTGCGGTACCCCCGGATTAGCCTTATGGCTATCACCTTTTGGGGCGCGTTCAGGTAGTGGGTGGCTTGCCGCCTCAAAGAACGCACCCACACCGGGGCCCCGAAAAGGGCCAAGGACCGCACGACCCCCGCGTAGAGCTTCCGGCAGGAGGCGTTTGGACCCCTCAGGTTGGGCAAGAGCCGCTTGAAAGCAGCCCCTGTCCTTTCCAGTTTGGGAGCCAAACGTCGGAAGTGCTCCACGAAGTTTTACCGGCTGTCGAGGACGAGTCCTAGGTACTTCAACGTCGACCCGACGCCGATGGAAACCCCTCCCGCCGTCAGTAGGGATTCCGACGGTGGCGCATTCCGAGGCCCATGAAAACACATGGCCTCGGACTTGTGCAATGCCACCTCGAGACCCAATTGCCGGATCCTCTCCACGACTATCGCAACCCCGCGTGTCATGTTTTCGGCCGCCGCCTCGTGCGATCTCCCTTGTGCCAGTAACAGCGTGTCGTCAGCGTAGCAAACTACGCTGACGCCGGTGATACCGGAGTGACCGCCAAGACGACCCCGCCCCGGGATACCGCGTCCCCCGTCGTGAGGGCTCTCACGCGCATGATGGCGTCCATCGTCGAGCGCCGCTTGCGGAAACCAAACTGGTGTTCCGCAAGATCCGGCTCCATCCCCGCAAGGTGCCCGGCGAGGCGGTTGGCAATGACTCTTTCAAAGAGCTTGCCCACCTCGTCGAGCAACACGATGGGCCGGTATGCGGACGGAGAGTCCGCAGGGCGCCCTTGCTTCCGGATGAGGACCAGCTTTCCCGTCTTCCAACGAAGCGGGAACTGGCCTTTCTCCAAGCATGCGCTTAGGAGCCCTTCCAGTCGGGGCCCGAAAGCCTCAGAGGCCAGGACCCAGGCTTTGCAAGGCAAACCATCGGGTCCCGTGGCGGTATTTCTGGCTTTCAGCCTGCGTACCGCCACTCTCAGGTCTACCCCAGTCACCTCCGGAACGTCGTCGTCATCGGTATGGTCCGCTTCCGGCACCGCACGCGGTGACGGAGCCATAGGCGGGGGAGGATGCTCCCGTCGCGAAGGGAACAGAGCGCTCACCACGTCCTCCACGAGCTCAGAGGGCCCGGGTGCGGAGTTTGTCCCGCACCATCTTGTAAGGGCGTCCCCACGGATCTCCGTTCAGAGACTCCAGCATCTCCTCGCGGGCCAGATGTTTGGCCCACCGGACAGCCTCTTGGAGGGCGGTCTTCGCCGCTCTGTACCCCTCGTACAGCTCCGCCTCAATGGCTGCCGCATCCGGAGGGCGGATACGGAGCCTGCGATGCCTGGTGTACAGGTGCCGCGTGGAAACGCATGCCTCGCGCAGAGACGTCAGCTCTAGCGACCACCAGTACACCTGACGCCGGGCGCTTCCTGGCCGAACTCGGGGCATTGCCACGTCGCAAATCTCGGACATGGCCTCCTGGAACCAACTCACCTCGTTATTGATGTCGGCAGGCCTGACCGGTGATAACACCCAGGATTGCACGATCGAGGCTTCCAGGAGGAGCTCCCGGTCCAGCTGCTTCAGCGTTCATCGCGGACCACTCGGGGCCTGTAGGACCGGCGCGCTTGAGGTCTGGGTGGAGATGTCGAACCGGATGTACCGGTGGTCGGAATAGGTCTCCACCCCCTCCATGACGCGCCAGTCAACGACACGCTGCGACAGAGCGGGGCTGGCGAACGAGATGTCCACCACCGACTCGCCCCGCATCCGCACGCACGTGGGGACAGAACCCCGATTTAGGACAACCAGGCCTGTCTCCAGAGCCCAGTCCTCCACCATCCTACCCCGCACGTCCGTGTAACGAGAACCCCAAGCCAAGTTCTTGGCATTGAAGTCCCCGAGCACAAGCACGGGGAGAGAATGGCTTCCGATGACGACACTCAACTCCGTGAGGGAGTTGTGGAACTCGGCGAGAGTTCGGCTCGGGGAGAAGTAAACTCCCACTACAACGATCTCCCCGAACCGTGCTGCTACGCACCCTTGACCCTTCCTGACACTCTCAAGGGTCGGGGTACCGGCGGTGGCCGACGCAATTATGGTGACTGAGCCGCTAAGGTCCTCCACCCAGTCATCCCTGGGCGGGACAAAGTACGGCTCAGCGACCACGGCGATGTTAATCGACCACTGCGCCATGCCATGCAACAGATCCTGAGCGCAGGCGCAGTGGTTGATGTTCGCCTGGAGAAGGCGTAATAAGCCGTTATTGGCACTCCATTTCAGCCCCCTCCCCTACGAGGGCCCCGCTGCGGGAGTTGCAGCAGTAGCGGCAGTGGTGGCAACAGTGGCGGCGGCTGCGGTGGTGGCGACGGTGGGGGTTTTGGCGGTGGTGGCGGTGGAGGTCCTTGCCTTGCCCCTGGTCTTGGCGGGTGTACCGCAGGCCTTGCTCCCTGCCCAATGATCGACCGGCTTGCCAGCTGCTGCACATGCGGCGCAGTGCGGCGCGGCGGAGCAAGTCGCGGCTATGTGACCGGGCTGGCCACAGCGGAAGCACAGGCCGCTGCGGTCCATCTTTGAGGTGCACCGGACCGACACGTGGTGCCCCACATGGCAGCGGAAGCACCTCAGAGGTCTGGGTTCCAGCAGCTTCGCCTGTGCCGAAACCCAGCCCACCAAGAGCCTTCGGCCCTCCACAATGGCTTTCGCCGCAGTCACAGGGCAGCTTACCGTTATGGTTTGCATGCCCGACAGGTCCGGACGTAAGGTGCCTGCCTTGACCTGCTCGGCAGGGCACCCACCGGTCCTGGCGACGGCGGACACCACTTCCTCCTCGGTCACCGAGTCGTCCAGACCCAGGATGCGCAGGTTTGCGCATTTGACGGGCCTGGACACTCTGGCCTCGTCCGCATTTAGAGACGCTCTAAGCTTTTCAGCCAGAGCGTCAGCGGACGAGCCACGGGTTTCGCCGGGGATCTCCAGCACTCGAGCCCCTGTTGCGGTGACTCTAAGCCGGAGGCCCCCGGCGATCCCGAGCTCTCCGAGATCTACCGTCGCCTTCGCCTTAGCGAGCACGTCGCGGTAGGTCACGCCCCTCTTTTCCGCTTCCGGCTGTAGTGTAATCACTACAGCTGCGGTCTTCGGGGCGCTGAGCTTAACCGCGACGCCCCGCTCCTTTTGCCGGCGCTTCCGCTCCCGCTTCCTGGCCTTTTTGGCCGCCCTTCGCTCCCTCGTTTTTTCTCCGGCCACCTGCCACCTGGTCTCGGCCGCGGAAGGGCTTCCAACTTTTGTTTAATTTAAAATGTGCTTGTTTTACGCTTTTCAGTTTTTTCAGTCGGGTTTTTTAGTTTTTCAATTACTTTTTTATTTCCAGCTTTTTAGTTTAGTAACTAGAAAGGTTTTAAACTGTTTTTATTATACGGGGCGTGCCACGACTATGCCACACGGAAGGAAAAATATTGTTTATTTTAGGAGACTTGATTTACTTATCTTTGCATGGTGAATGTCTGAAATAATAGGTATCTACGTCTTAGTTCAGTTTGTCTAAAATTCATTTTCCTGAAAATCTCGGTGACCTCAGTGAGCAACAAGGAGAGCGTTTTCATCAGGATATTGGCACCATGGAGGAGAGGTATCAGGGATATTGGAACGTAAATATGATGGTTGATTATACTATTGTGGAGCATGCAAAATATTAATTAAACACACCTCACGCGAGAAAATCATAGAAAAGAAAATTTCATTCCGAATAAACATATTTAATAAATTTTTATACTTTAAACTATGTGCATTTTTAGTGGTAAATCCACTCACTTGATAGCCGCTAAACTAGAGCTGCTAGATAAAAACGGCATATTTTTTTGAAATCAGCGTGGGAAAACTATTCAGATTCATGAAACAAAATTCATGCATTAGATATGCTATTTTCCTTTGTTATCATTTCAATATAATAGGATTTGCAGTCATTTTTTAGTAGGTCATGTGCGAGCGGAGATAGTCGCAATATCTGAATTAGGGCACCTCGACCGGATTAAGTGAGAAGTGCCGCGGCAGCGACCGGCAAGTCCTACATCCAAGTTGGTTGCATCGAATCGTAAGTGACAATCGTATTCTCAAGTAACTGTGAAAAATCTTCATTTTTAGACAAGGGATTGCAGCTAAACATAAAGAAAAATGGCAGCTGACTAGGCATTCTGGGGACCACACTTACATCTCGCGTACATACGTATAATACTCTCAAAAGATAGGTCTCGGTCAAATTAAGATAAAAGGTAATCACAGCATATTTTTTTAATATTGCATTGGCTAGAATAACATAATTTATAACCATGTTTGTCACGTGGGCAACATCAGAACTAACGCTGTCATCTTATTTTTTCCATACATTTCACGAATGTTTAGCAACAACGCTCTCCTGTCAACTTCAGTGGAGCTTAAAAAGATTCATAGAACACTGTAGGATAGACAACTACGTCAGTAGTAATGTCATTTAAAAATATTTAATTATTATACAATCCAATATACCTTATACTTTACAAGTACGTAGAATTTAGGCCTGTCTAGGTATTCAGGCTGCGGAGCCCGCACTTGCACAACCCATCACAGTGTCTTATGATTTTGGTCGACTTATTCTTTTATGGCATTACACTAGTCATCGGAATGAAATACATACAAGCTTACAATTGCGAAAAATCAAACAATGAAGCTGCCCGAGTTTGTCCAAGACGTCCGGACGCACTCGACCGCGTTCATTTACACTTGGTCGTTTGACGAATTCCATAAGCAATCGAAATCGGCCGAACGACCATGTCTAATTGTGCCATGCACTAGGTAAAAATGAAACAATACTACGAAATTGAAGAAAACATTTATTTTAAGCTAGCAGCATCTGTAATCTGCGACATTGTTTTACCCTCTATCATCTCTGTACACCTTGACTGTTCATTTCTCGTGTTGTAATACTTCACCACTCAAGAAATAAGACTAGTAAACAAATACAATGCACAACTATTCACAACAAAACCACACATCAAGATTTTATTTAATAAAGACAGAAGTGACAATATTTATGACAATTATGACATTTGTTGTTTTGGTAGACGACATAGCTTTGAATGTTGCCATTTAAGCTAAATTCTCCTAAAAACGTTACGTTCATACTTTACGGTTTTATAACATCAGTCACTATTTAATCATTTATTTAATAACATGATTATTTAGCCACTTAAACATGTGGCGAATCGAATAAGAGGCCTGCTTAAAACTAAATCACTCTTGTGTTTCCAAAGATAGGGGAAGTCTTACCCAAAATGGCTTAGATTTGATGGGACTGAATAGATGATGATGATGATGCTGATGAGCTATCGCAGTAATGCAATCTTGTAATACTAGGTAGCAAACGTCTCATTAGACTCACTATTACTACAACCAAAATACTGCTAATTAGTGTTATTATTTAAATATAAATTCCATATTCTGTTGAATATGGTAACTCAATTGCTTAAGTCACTGTTTCTACGTTTCGATATTGCAAATGATTGCGTTTAGATAATATTTCTTACTTATTTTTTTACTTTGCGCAGCTTAGTAAAAAAAAGACGTAACATGGAAAGAAAAGCCCCGTTAGTGCTTCATGTAATGCACATACTTTCATTTATGAAGGCTTCTGAAATTAAGAGAGCCCTACAAAGCCGATCTTCACACCCAACTTCAGCCATATAACATACTAGCTGATCCGCGCAACTTCGTCTGCATCACATAAGAGAGAGAGGGTTAGAGAGAGTGAGTCAACCATAAAAGACAAACATATGCTATCGCGGATTAGGAACCTCTAGCACAATAGCCTTACGTCTTCATCTCGATGACAGTCATACTCCAGCTCCAGGTCGAAAGTTCTCATCAAGGTGCATGAAATAACAATAAAGCTGCTGTAAATTGCTGAGGACCTCTTTCACAACTGCCTTCCGTTTCCATCGTTAGAGCATCGATGACAGTCACACTCCAGCTAGGTCGAAAGTTCTCATCAAGGTGCATGAAATAAAAAACGAAATATCCTGCCGGAGGCTCTACGCGGGGGTCGTGCGGTCCATGGCCCTTTACGGGGCCCCGGTGTGGGCGCGTTCTTTGAAGCGGCAAGCCGCCCACTACCTGAACGCGTCCCAAAAGGTGATAGGTAAGGTAGTAAGGTGATAGCCATAAGGCTATCACCTTTGTACCGCTCGATCTCCGGCGCGGCAGCTAGCCTCCTTGCCGAAATGCCGCCATGGGATCTGGAAGCAATAGTCCTCGCGCGCCTGCACGAATAGCGCGCGGAGGCACTACGTCGGGGGGAAACTCCGCTGCTGCGGCAAATTGCCGCTCAGCGGACAGACCTCTGGCGTGATCTCATAGCGACATGGAGAGAGCAAATGTAGCAACCCCGTGCAGGGCACGCCACCATAGTGGCGATAAGTTTCCTCTTTGAGGAGTGGCTAGTGAGGCGCCACGGCGCCATCACCTACCGCCTGACGCAGGTCCTCACCGGACACGGTTGTTTCGGGAGGTTCCTGCACCGAATCGGGCGGGAGGAAACACCCGGGTGTTTCCACTGCGAGGATCTTCCGTAGGACACGGTGGAGCACACCGTGGAAGTCTGCCCCGCTTGGGCGGAGCACCGCCGTGTCCTCGTAGCGGCGATTGGCGGCGGCGATCTCTTGCGTACGGCCCTGGTCCAAGCCATGGTCCGGAGTGAGAGGGAATGGGAAGCCGTCACCTCCTTCTGCGAAGCAGTCATGCTAGTGAAGGAGGAGGCGGGATGTGAGAGAGAAAGAACCTCACGTCCCAGTCGCCGCGGGAGACGCCCTGGGCGTCGGGGGTCACGTGGTGGCTCCCGGCCTGTGGACGGCGAGTTATGGGCTACCTCGCCGTCCGGCCGTCTCATGACGACAGGCCGTGTCGACGGTGCGTTCGTGTTCCACGCGCGCCTCAAAACGATGTCAGCAAACAAGTAGGGGTCCGCATGGGCTGATGCCTGCTAGGGCTGCGGGACTGTTCGAAAGAGATACCGTGGCCCTGGAACACAAAGGGCAAAGAAGGAACATGGATGGGTTTTAGTCAGTACAAGTCTGACACTCCCTTCCGCTCCGTCCAGAGTAGGGGGGGGGTCATTTGATGATTTGAAATAACAATATAGCTGCTGTAAACTGTTGAGGACCTCTTGCACAACTGCCTTCCGTTTCCATCGTTAGACCGTCGATGACGGTCATACTGTATAGTAACAACACGTCATACTATAAGGGGCACCAAAAATTACAACATGTTTTTTGGTACACAGAGTTAACAAATAAAATGGTGTACAGATTGCTAGGAAAATCAATGAGTTACTATTGGGAAAGTTATTTTAATTTGGGCCTATATATTATGCGTCTAAGAATATTTTCAACAAAAAGAGGCGGGCGTTTAGAGTGCTCTTTTAGCTCTTTTGTTTGGCCCTGAAATTTAGTTAATACATTGACTTGTATATTAACAAGGTGTTATGTACTCCCAATTTTGTAATTCTATTAACTGGCTGTAGTACATTGAGTATTGGGTACTGCATATGTGTAATATCTTTTACCGCAGTCGAAGAGCCTTTGTTAAAGGTGGAATCATCATCTGCCTATCCGGCGGCTTCCAGCCTAACCGGATGCAGCTGAATACCAGTATTTTATATGGAGCACCTGCCTATCTGACCTCCACAACCCAGTTAGTACTGGGTAATACGATACCCCTTGGTAAGACTGGCTGGTTGTCAGACTTTTTGGGCCACTGACTACCTAACGACTGTCAAAGATCTACAAATGACAACCAGGACCATCGGCTTAACATGTTTTTCGAGGCACTCGAGGTGGACTAAATAATAGTCTTATTATAAGAAAAAAACACTAGTGAAGTGAAAAAGATTTTTACTATCGGGAGTCGGAATTTGTTTGTTTCACTAAATTTTTTGCCACCTGTTTCCGAAAGGTCTGTTTCGGTTTTTTGGAAAATCGAAAAGTATTACCATTTTACCCTTTTTAGTTGAGATATCCTACACAAATTCTTTTCATATATAATTTTACTTTATAACGAGAAGTTATTATGATATCATCATGTCATCGACATATACAAAGAAGAAAAAATACGTATAGAAGATAACACATAAACTACCCAAGTTAATAAAATTTATATGGAACCACAGCGCAAGCTTACTCTACTAATTGAAAAAAATGAATTGCGAAAATCGGACTAGTAATCACAGAGAAATCGGTGAACATAAATGAATAAAAAAGATGCTGGTGGAATACATAACCTCGTGCTTTTTTAAAAGTGGATTAATAATACCATTTCCATTTTAATCCACCTGGCCGTCCTTCTGTACCGTTTGACCTTGACCGCGTTATTTGTCACTTGTATTGACAACTAGTGAAACACACTTACCGTGAAAATGTGTTCATAATTCGTATCGATTGGAAAGCAGTCCCCTTTCAACAGCATGGGCATCAATTATTCAAATCAACATTACTCAGTTCGCGTTAACGATTTGTTTGTCTGATGAGTTATGGTGACAAATTTAGTCATAAATTCAATCTTGTTGGATACTGTTCAGCAATAAATGCATGCCAGATTTAGAGGGAAGATAAGCATATTTGCAATTTTCTCCAGAACAATGTCATCATCCGCTTAAAAGATTAATTTAATTTACGCCTTTAAATCTTGTGAACTTGTAGATGAAGGACAATAATTGATATTTTAAGGGGCTTTTATTCAGAAATTTCCAAAAATTCAGATACGTGAGGCTGATGTTTCGAAAACGGGCAGGCTGTTGATTATTTCTGTCTCTTATAGTGCCGTGATGTAAATTTCTCTTCTATCTTAGATCGCCGTCTTGTGAATTAGAACTAAGACATACCGTTCTAATCGAGAAGACGGCGATTCGCGGGATTCGCAAATAGCGTTAAGAAGTTTCAAGTTTGATTTGGTAATCAAAACCATTTTTAATTGTCATTGCCAAGTAATTTTAAATAAGTGTCGCTTGAGACATTCAGTTGAAATTCGATTTGTCAAGTAACAACCGATTTAAGACAGTAATCATCTAATAGGTATTATTATGTATGGGTAGGGACACAAGAGCGCTGCGACGGTGGTGGCGGCGGCAGCTCGTACTACGAGAGGGCGGCGTGGTGGCGGCATCGATCCGCCCCGCCCGGCTGCCTCCTGGGCGCACTTCACTCCAATACTTCCATACCTTGCTCACTTCACGACATCCACCTTATGTATGAAACGTAGTATCTATACGCTTTATTGTTTAGCCACCCCCATTAACAAAACCTGATATCTACCGCTTGGCGGCATAAAGGTCACTAGTCGAAGAGCGCAGGGGACGTTGGATTTAGGCCATGGTATAGTTGACCTCTATTTGACGTTTTCTTCATCATCCCGAATTATTAATCTTAGTGTTACATACGGGTCAATCCTCAAGAAACGCGGTACGATACATTTTGAGATAAGTGAGGACTGTGGACGTTTGTTGTGATCGACTGGTTGGTTGCGGTAAATTTAAAATCACGTCTGTATTATTTATTAATATTATTAACGCGTTACGACGTTCTTACATCAATTTGTCGTACAAACTAACAGAGCGCGGACTTATAGTTCAGTGTAAAAAGTGGAATGATATATATTAGTGAAAAACATATCAGAAATATATAAAAATTCTTAGTGACTTAGAGCTAAAACGTTTGTGTGTTATTGTTATTTATTTAATAGACGGAATAAAGCTTCACCACGTTCCGTCACAGCAAATTACGTTATTCAAACCATTTGCCTTCGCGAGGTTCGCCATTAAATATCCGAGGACAATCAGTAAAAGCGGCGTCATTGAGTCGCATCGAAGCTTCGCCGAGGCTGGCAGCAGCCCCGGAGTGCGTCCGCAGCGCGGGCGGCGCAGTCGGCGGCGCCGCCGCTGGCGTCCGCCCTGGCTACGGGTATGAAGCGCTCTCGGCGGCGAGCGACGGTAGTGAAGGGGATCCCGACGAAGCACCCGAGTACGCCGCTTTTGAAATGGAACTCTCAGGAGGTGGCGAATCCGTGGAAGGGCCTTCTTCACGCGGCTCAACTAAAGTCAATTTTCCACCTGAAGTCGAGTTAGAGCGGCGGCCTACAGTCTCCGCAGTGGCCACCGCGGCCTACCATAAGGGCCGCGGAAGATCCATGAGTGCCTGGAGCGATATTAGCCGATCCAGTATACGCTTCGAAGAAAGGTCAGTCTTAACAATATTTAGTTTGTTGCAAAATATTATAATGTGTTGTACAGGTAAATTGTGGAACAGGTAAAGGTAATCGCTATCAGTTTTACAGTCAGAGTCTTAAATCAGCAGTAGTTGATTAGTCTATTATCTATCAATAATATATCATGCGACAGAGGAAAAGTGCGGAAATTCTGTAGTGCTTTACAGGAACCACAAATTCATGCTAGTAGCAAAGTCTTCTGGAAGGGAGGATATTATCATTAAACCATCGGGAACAGGGAACTCTACATCCACTCACCATTTTTTACATTTAAAACCACATCAACGAGCACCCTTAGCATCATTCTTGACGCATTCTGGCGTCGGGCTCATTTTGACATGCGCGAAGCACGGACGACTTACTGCAATTTTAGATCGAAAAGGGCTTTTGTGCGACGTGACTGAATTTCGAATTTGATGCTACTTCTTTGGCTTACAAATTTTAGTTGATTTAAATAAATGAATATTTGTTCCTGACAATAAAATATCTGATCGTATCGTGATCGTACTAAAGATTTTGTTTTTGTTTCAGTAGGTAAGTACCTACTGAAACAAAAACAAAATCTTTAAAAGATCTTTATAGATAGATTGGAACAGAGTAGAATATTCTTTAGTATATACTTACACCATACAAGTAACATTCATAAAAATGTACATTTATCATAGATGTTTATCTGATAATGTTCTATCTACGCCATCGTAAAGATACTTCATTGTGGTCCATATTCATAGTAAAGTGTAACCTAATAATAATGTTATGTTTAAGAATGTCTCAGTAAAGCCCCACTGCAGTTATTTTAGGTTTTTTGTTTTCGCTTAATTAAAGGGTAATTAGTAATTGGGTGCATTCCTTGAAATGGGTACTAGACCTAATTTGCAACATTTTTAACCCCGATAACTTATGGTACAAAATACCAGGTACTTTATTAGTTTTTCGAGATTATGATTGAGGAGGGTTACAATCAGCCGGTGGTTACTATATATATTTTGATAAGCGATAGCAGTGGTGTAGCTTGTTTGGTGCTAGGAGTTAGGGTAGTAGTAAGGTACTAGTTAGGTGAGGAGCTGGGTTCTGGCACGTTGGAGTTAGGATCGAGCCCAAGATCAGCCAAAGTTACGGGTTCACAGTTTCCCGAGACATTGTAGACTCTAGGTAAGCTAGAACAATTAATAGGATGGTGGCTGATGCCAGGAGCGAGAGGTCCAGTTACGGTCAGTGGATACGAAACGGGGCACTATGAAAAAGTCGATGTAGTCCTATTTCTGTCTGCAGGGTTTAAAGTACTCGGGGTGCCCTAAGTCCCGAGCTCACTACGCTCGCTCTTGCATCTAACACTTTATTGGTTAAAATATTCTATATTTTTTCCTCAATGCCCCGTTACGTACACTCCAACCCCAGATATAGCAGAACTGTTGGTTCCAACTCCAGGAAGATGGTGAAAGGGTTTCTGTAGGGACTGGGGTTTGCCTGCATTGGACTGATAACACAAAAGAAAAGAAATAATATGTGAATTGCTAGATAAGTGTATTACTTTTTCTTTATAGGTAAGTATGAGATAAACACTACTTGATTTACAAAACTCTAAAATTTTCAGTGGCTTCTTTTTTTTTCACGCCAGTGTATTAAACGATTCTCGAATTGATATGAGATAAATGAAAATTTCTGCTAATGGCCGCCTGGGAAAGCAGTTTTTTACCTTTTGGCAACGGAACCCTAAAACTAGAAAGCGGGGATTTAATCAGGACGGTTTATAGCTTAGTTTCATAAAATTCTGTGCTATTGGTATCACTGCCATGACACCTATAATGGAAATTTCACTTCTACTTCGATTAGAAATTTGTTAAACTGTTTAAATTTTATTCTCAAAAAAGACACAAAGTCACTTGCCACACATGAGAACAATGCTTATAATAAATTATTTTTAAAGTTCGTCACAGACGTCACGGTAGCACTTATTGTATTATGATACACCCATTAAATCTGAATACATTGGGAATTCAGATTTTAGGATTTGTGTTCAAATATTCAGCGAATAGAGTTTTGAATGCATTGAATGAGTGTAATTTTTTAATACATGAGGGTATTTTGTTGTACAATTGTGCTCCTTCAAATGTGATTTGATTTTTTTTGCCAAACTTAGTTCTCATATTCGGCAAAATCAGAAAACTATCTCGGCGAGTGCTCCTTTGGGTTACTTGTTTCACTTTTATAAACGAGAAATTAGTCTGTATGCTTTTGTTGAGTGTCTTACGAATAAAAATACATGTATTGTAAATATAAAGGGTTTAAAAAGACCCTTAACCAAGCCGAAAGGCACTTATTCTCCCCATCATTGCGATCATTTTTTTGTACTAGACCATACCTGGGAACCTTCTAGTTACGAAGATATTTGTGGTCAAATATCCAATTTTTTCACAGGTTTTTTATTTTAAATACTAGTTTTTAAGGTTATAAATTGGCTCTAATTACCTCAATGACCTGTTTACTATTCAAAGCATCCATCAGCACAATGTTTTGAGTGCGTTACATTGAGTTTTACCGTAAAACGTGATTTTTTACCACAAAAATAAAAGTCGTTTCCCTGCAAAAAATTTTTGCGTAGCGTTACTTGGTTTGATGTACAGAATGCTTGTTTGACGGCTTCATGAAGCCGTCAAACATGAAGGGTCCGTTTACACCCTGTATAACTGTCTAATGTTAATTATTTTGGTTTCTTCATAAATTTTGTTTGTTGATGTTATATATGGGTAGTTAAAAATATTTTTTTATTATTTTTTTCTGTGCAAGTTGGAGACTTGCTAGCTTCATCTTGGCCGCACTGCCCAAAATTTCAACCAGATATGGTAGGTGTGGTTTTACTAAGGCGTTATAGATGGTGTGACGCAATCTAAGTGGAATACTTTGAACTATGTTTCGGAGGGATCCAAGTAGTGACGTAAGCTTTGTTTTTATATGATCCAAGTGAACAGTCCACGATAGAGAATTATCCATTCTTAAGCCAAGATATTTTTCACAAGTTTTTTGCTGTGTATATTATTAATAACTAATGGATTATGTGGAGGTATTATTTTATTTTTTGCTTTAAACAATATATAGAACGTTTTAGAGATATTTATTGTTAATAACTTGTATTGTAACCCCGAAAAAAGCTTGTTTAAATGGTCTTGAGCCTGGGAAGCAAAATCATGAATGGTCCGAAATAAAATAAGCAGGTGTCATCTGCGTATAGAGTAAGATGGCCATGTAGTTGAATTTCCTGAATATTATTTATGTAGATCAAAAAGAACAGGGGCCCCAAAATTGATCCCTGGGAAACGCCACAAGTTATAGATAATGTGCCACTTTGATAATTATTATCCGTTCTAACTAACTGCGACCTGTTTTTTAGATAGGAATAGAACATTTTTAGGGCACTGCTGGTAATTTTGATGGTTTCTAGCTTTTTAAGTAACAATTCATAACTTACGGTGTCCAACGCTTTTTAGAGGTCAATAGAGATACCAAGGACCATGTTTTCTACATTTTGCTTAATTTTAGTTACGAGGTCGACTGTA
Organism: Noctua janthina; assembly: GCA_963576755.1. Classification (NCBI taxonomy): domain Eukaryota; kingdom Metazoa; phylum Arthropoda; class Insecta; order Lepidoptera; family Noctuidae; genus Noctua; species Noctua janthina. The sequence continues at coordinate 10,189,556 of OY755050.1, read as the reverse complement.
GCTGTTAGTGTGTTGCTTTTTGGTCTAAACCCGTATTGTCTGTCTGAAAGAAAGTTGATAGAAGTTAAATGTTTATCCAATCGGCTGTGTAGGATTTTTTCTAATATTTTTGACAATACAGGCAACACTGAAATAGGTCGGTAGTTACCTGGGTGCATTTTTGAACACGATTTGTATATGGGAGCGACCTTCGCCATCTTCAGAGTATCGAGAAAATTACCTTCAACTAGCAATTTGTTGTTTTGGTTTTCAGGTTGCTCGCATTTAAATTTTTTTATGCAATTTATTGCTTTGGTACTAATTTCATATATTCCAGTACTACAGTTAGGGTCGAGATTTGATATGATTTTTGTTATTTAAGTTGCAGAACTCCGTATCATACCTGTCGTATCCTCAAACCAAACGGTGCCGTATTCGTATCTACTTTGATGATCGGACAAAAACCGACTCGAAATAGAACGGGCCTTATCGCGCTTTGTATTAGAGCGGCGTATCAAGACCGCGTATCATGATCGCGTATCATCACCCGTTCAGATAGGCGATCATGTTACGCGTTGGCGATACGGAGATGGTGATCAAATCGGGCAAATGATCATATTATTATGTGGACCCGGCGACCGTCTACATACCTTATCCTTTTTTGCGAGACGAGATGCGCGACCTAGCTTGGGCTCGTGTTACGGTCTCGACCGGACCGTGACTTTCAGATTTGACAAAGTCGACAAACCGGTTAAGTGCGTGTCAGGTCACGCACAATGTGGGGTTCCGTAGTTGCCCAACAAAATATGCGGATTTGCCTCCAAACTATGATTATTATTGTAATAATAAAAAAAAAAATTACACTTGCGGTTGAAAAACCGTTGCTCCCATATATTACTTTTAGGAAAATATGTTATCCAAGTACATTTTATAAGTTGGTCATATTTTTTACATTTTATTTATTTTTTATATACTTTTTTCAAAAAAGATAGTGATAGTTTTCCTTTTAATTTCGTAATATAAACTACCACTGTCAATTTTTTTTTAAATACTTAAATTATGTTTATAAATAGAATATCATAGATGAACATGATTATTTAAAACAAATATTTCTTTAATGAACAAATTATCATTTATTTGTGTTCTAAATTCAAAAATATTTGTAATTTCTTTTTTGCATATTAGGCTGTTTAGCGGCAACATATCTTTGCTTTTTCTTCAACCTGGCGAAAGCAAAGCGCAAAAAAACACAAATTAAGTCATAGTTTCCTAATAATTCCTGACAACCGGACGACAACCGAATTTGTTACTGCAGTTCTCGGCTCCATAACAAAGCACGACCAAAAAAAAACAAACATAACGAACAAAGTTTCCCCAGTTATATCAAAATGTACTATTTTAATAGTACACCTAGACCTATCCAACGACATACCACACCATGTAGAAAAAAATATCCCCGCTTTACGCATAGGTACAGATAGAGATACCCTAAAATATACTTTTCAAGATTTTATTTTACCACTTTGTCGGCGTAACTAATCTGTCATGCTAAACTAAACATGTTAAATTAAAAACTAACAACTGGTTGTCCAGCACCATTGATTTTAAAAATTGGATGTCATTTTCTCTAAATCTGACAAATCTGACTTTGAGGATATTAACATTTTTAAAAGCTTCGGAAGTCTGTGACAATAAGTTGTATACAGGATGATTGGTAATTGAATGTATTCTTTGAAATGGGTGATACTAGACCTAATTTGCATTAATTTTGACCTAGGTAACTTGAGTTCGATATCTCAAAAACGTTTGGACTCCCAAACTGGGTTGTTTCTGAGATATCGAACTTTTAAAGTATTCATTTTAAAGGATTCTTTTAAAGGATTTATTCTTTCATGAGCTATCAGAAAAGTATCAGTTTAACATCCCGAAAGGCGTAGATTTCTCACAATCAGCAGTTTATGGTGGAGAGGTAGAAAATTTACAGAAAACTTTAAAAGTTCGATATCTCAAAAACAACCCTGTTTGGACCCCAAGTTATCGGGTCAAAATTGTTGCAAATTAGGTCTGGTATCACCCATTTCAAGGAATGCACCCAATTACCAATTACCCTGTTTACCTTCCTCTACGCATGCCTTCGGCAAATACAGGTGTGATGTTATGTATGTATGTGTTTTCCAACAAGCATTGAATGTTACTTTTCCGAAACTCAAAGCATCAATTACTTTTTCTATTCCAGTATCCAATTTCCTCCAACTATAAAGATCACTATCGACTGCTCCGGATTGACGTAAAAGCCACTTGGTCTGTCGCTGGCGTTACAAATCGGTCACCCGAAATTGCCGTGTAAACTTCGTGCTCTCTAATTACAAGCTGTGGTTTGTTCGTTAATTAAAGGAATAAAATTTACTCTGGGTCAAGGAAACTTTCTGCTACTTGACTGTTTTACCACTTAGGTTAAAGTTATAATTATAACATAACAGTAGCAATAAAACGCTAATATTTCAGTCAGCTCTATCAATATCTTACCTGAGTTGATCACTAAGCCAGCTTACAAAGAAAGCTTTGATATACTGAACATCTGGTATGTGTGCAGGATTAAAGAGGAGTAGAGTACGTATAGGTAGGGTCGCGAAGGACGCGGGGGTGCGCGTAGAGCGCGGCGGGAGGCAGTCGTGCAAAGGGCGGCCGGCTGGCGGCGGCGGGCAGTATCTCGCCGGCGACGCCGACTCGAATCACATAGTCTTACAGCCGGGGTGATACGCACGGCGCTCACGTCACGCCCGCGTGCTCGCGTCGTGCCGCGCTCGCATGTAAACACTGCGCGCGTTTCGCGGTACCTTGAACCAAATGTGAATAGGCTCAGTGATCACAAATATTTTGATTTATTAAACAGAAAACAATACAATTAATATCCTATTTGTGTCTAGAACAGCCTGTTTAATGTCTAATTTGATAAGTTATCGCCTTTAACTATATCCCTTTCCTACTTTGAGATAATTTTCCGAAAAGCTTGTTACTTACGTTCTCGCGCTAACTTGTTCTAATTAGTTGGATGGAGAGTAGCGGCATGGAATTAGGAGACGATCTATTTTTCATATATGGACGCTCCGGGTTTGTATTTCTTATTTCGGCACGTACCTAAATAGGTACCTAATAAAAATAAAGAAAAATAATTAGTGTGGTGACAAGAAATACACGGTAGGTACGTTTCTAACAAAAATAACCCGAATAATTATGAATAAATCACGAGAGAAACGGTAAAAATGAAAACTAATGTTTCTTATTACAACTAAAATCTGGATGGTATAGACTTGGCTGTAAAGTATCTCCTTTTTAGGTCAACTATAACGAAAAACAGCTCGCAGCCGTCGGAAATAGACAATCGTGAAACGAAACAGCACTCTAGACGCTAGCACTCATATTCCTGTCCCTTCCACTTTTTGGCGCAATACATAAATGTACCTTTCTGTACATATACACTGTGTATATCCAGTAGTGTGCAATGTATATAGAGTTTGAGCACATAATATAGATTCGATACGTGGTTACGTACCGAATGATGTCGATTGTTTACACACTTGGTATTTAAGTAGGCACGTAAGCACTTCATGATAATTTTTCGTTAAGCCTTTGTGCGGGTAGACCGTGGGAACCGCTTTCTAATAATGTTATCAAATAGAACAAAAAAAAATTCAAGTCAATTAATCAACGAATACTATTTATATACTATTTAATTTGGATATTTTAATGTAAAATAATAATGGATTTCCCCATGTTGCATACCACTGGCGAGGAGGGGTTAAACGAGCCGAAAATTACCATAATAATATCTACACAAACGAAATTCAAAAGTTAAAAAAAAATCACCGATATGTATAATAAATTGTATATACTCGATTTTGGAACTTGGTTTTCCAGCTCGAATATGTGTGTTTCTCCCTAATAATCACAGACTTAAACTTTATAACAATATTTTATTAAAACACGCGACACATAAATTTTCCATAAATATAGTCTACCTATAAATAGTACCTAAGTACTTATAAATTAGTATTTAGTTTTAGTTTACACAATATTTTAACTGTGGTAAAACTAAGTTAAAATTACAGAAGTTTTTAGAACTAAGAACTTTAATTGAGTTGCATTTGAGGATTCGGCATTTAGAGGGAGAAATACCACTAAGGCCAAGAATCTAAAAATATTTCAGAACCAAATAAATACCATCAAATTTTCGATTAAAGACCGCCTCCGCGACTCAACTTCTGTCTTACTTAATAAAGAAAAATAAAGATTGATGATAGATGTTTCGAAGTTTCTGACTCAGTCCTATTAGATAGCGTATTTGGTTTAGGACAGAGTGCTTATTTTTACTCTAAGAAATGAACATAAGCTATTTTTGAGATTTAATGACAACTTAATAATAAATAGACAACAGACACACTCAGTAATCAGTAATTGTTGTTACATTTCTCATTTCCGATTTTATTTCAATATTGGCTTATTTATACGCTTCTTCGAATTCGTTATGCGCGATTCAGACCACAATTATTTACAGTATCGAAACAACAGGATGCGATATTTACAGTATGATTGTAACAAGTACGATATGATACTTGGAATCTGTAGCAATCGAAAGTATCGATTTATATAAGTATCGTGTATCCCAGAGGTCATGTACGATACGATTGTATATATTATGGTATACGGTATATTTGGAAAATCGGATGGAAGCCATTCGATACGATCATAGTAACGTATCGCATAGTTGCAATCCTGATCGATATAAATGCAAGTATCGTGCATCCTTAATTCGAATGAAAAGGCATTTCCCTTTATAAGTTTATTAACGAATATACGAATATTTACAGATGAAAAGTATGAAAATAATTTATGAAATCTATAAAGAAAATAATTATTTTATTATCAAATCATAAGGTGTACTTTATTTCGTTTATGCTATCAGCATAGTTAAAGTGATCTTAAATATTCTTAATAGATGGATCATCTGCCTCGAACTTTTGGGTCTTACTTAAGCTCGCAAAGCCCTCAGAAAGCAGCTGAAGTAAGTTAAATTGGGAATGGATAAACGTTGAATTTGATCCCTTCTTTTTGCTGTCCTAGATATTTAGTTTTCCCATTTTGTTCACGTATCTCGTTTCTATTTCACCCATGACGTTAACCGAGCGAATAGAAAATAAAAAAGCTTTTAACAACGCGCCGAATTGGAAGGTTTCCGTTTACAAAATTAAATGAATACTACGCCGTGTAGCAGTCGCAGCGAAACATGAACTTGTAACTGAGTAGTTGTAGATGAGTGCCGCCTTTCAGCTGTTGTTTAGGCCCACTTGCCAACACGCATAGTCATATGGCATTCTACGTGCTGTAGGTACAAATAAAGCTAATAATTCCGTTTAAAAATTTGGATGTGTATTAAATGACTGGATTACAATAGCAGACACAAAAGGATTTGCGATTCTTTATGGATCAAGATCCTAGGGCTGCTAGACATAGTGTAAGTATATAATGTTTACGTATGCATACCTGCTAGACTGGACCGACGCGGCTAATTTGCAGGTAAGGGGGCGTCCATTAATTACGCGAGGCGATTTTGGCGATTTTTCGACCTGCCCCCCCCCCCCGTTCCCCTCGGTAAGATATCGTGAGATTTGACTTGACGCCTCCGTGCGTATTTGGATTTATTGAAAAACATAATTTGCTTAATTATTTTCATTGAATACGCGCCTGCGACCTTCGTCGGATCGGATGTTGTTAACAATTTCAAGAGTTTTAATTTTTTGCACGGAACCCTAATTCCTTTTTCTAAAAAGTAGCCTAAGTTACTCCTTATATCATCAGCTGTCAAAACTATAAGCCTAATAATACAAGACAAAAATATAAGGTTACTATTGATATTACTGATTAAATAAGTGCGAATTAATATTACAATTTGAGGCATGTCAGTTAAAATATAATCTAGGATAATGTCAAAGTATTACTCAATGTCAAAGTATCAACTATTAGAGATGTTAAAGTATACACTGTCGGTCCTTTTTTGACCCTTATAAGGCTTAATATTACTCGTGAAATAATTCAATGGTATCCAGAAGGGATTTGAATTTCGTGTAAGGATCTGTTACATTGTTTCAACGAACAATATAAAATCATGCATTATTAATTATTTTGCTAATAGAGTATGGTTTGTAGGATGTGAAAATAAAGGTACCTATTGAGTATTACACTCAATAGGTACCTTTATTTTCACACAGTTGGTACTTTCAACAAAATTCTATGTATATTTATAAATCACACTGAAACAAACTTTTTCAGGTTGAATTTTTACTCACCAAAGAGAATAAGGGCCAAAACACTTGACGCTACGTCGTGCATGGCACGTTGAGACGTTGTGTCGTGGTGTCGTGATACAATGTTGTTTCGTGGAAATCTTTGACTTGCATCGTAAAAAATCGCGACACGATGTCGCAACACGGCACGACGTTTTCGATACGACGTTGATTTTTGTAGAAAAATTGCTACAGTTTGTTCCGTATACTTATAGTTTTATGGATCGCACTAGATCGTCTTACCTTTATTTAAAAGAAGCTTGTTTATTTGGCTTACGAAGGTTACCCTTAACAAAGATAACATAATGTGTCCACCGTAGACAGCATTTGACGATACAATAAGGAGATTTTGTAGAATGTGCATTCGGTGCCCTGGCCAATAAGTGGAGGGTTTTAATCGACCATTGAATGTCAATGTATGTAATCATTCAATTAATTCGACAGACATTATAAAAGAATATTGTGTTAAACACAATACCGTTGCGGATAGAGATTAAAATCGATTATTTTATGGAAATACAACAATCAAAAACACAAGATAGAAAAAGCCTTACAAACAAGGAACGAATTTTGTAATTACTATTGGAGCAGTTAGTTGGCAACTAAGTTATATACGAGACCAAGATTTTATTATAGCCTATCAACATCAGGGAATAAACTACAAACATGTTTCCATGTTTTCAATTTCAATTTTAGTCGTCTTCTTTTTTGTTCCATAGTAGGGGAAGCCCTTCCACTATTGATTTAAAGTGGTTTACATTGTTGTCTGTTACTATTGTAGGACAATTACGGCACCGGCGCACGATTCTATCGTCAGTTTTTACGACACGACGTCGTGTTGCACCGTACCACATATCGTGTCGTGCATCGTACCACACATCATGTCGTTTTTACGCTGCACATCAAGTATTTCTACAACACATCGCGACACAGCATAGCAACGGGCATGGTGCCACGTCCATGTGTTTTGTACTGGCATATACACCGTGACTTTTTAGTCGTCTTACAACGTCAGCCCACTTCATGTATCCAATGAATACTAAACATTCATAAAAAAAAAATAGATATTTGAGATTTTAATAATTTAAAATTAAAAGTATTATTCAGTATTATGAATTTATGACGCATGACGTAGGTAAGACGACTAAAAAGTCACGGTGTATTTATCTGTATTTAGAAGTTTTTAACTGATAATACCACCATTTGAGGAAGCTATAAAGTGATTTATAGTTACTGTTTTGTGTATAAGTATTTTACCATCCATGGTTGACTTTTTCTGATATCTCTTAAATTAAGCTCCCCAGCTTAAATTTGTCTAAATTATCTGTACTACAAACATGTTGTTTTATAGAACAGTTGTCAATAATAGATTATAGTTAAGTAGGTTCAAAAACATGCATTATTTTACGAATAACATGATTGTGCCTTCACCTTGTGCAAAACAGAATACATAAAGATGCAGAACGTAGGGAGCCTTGACGCTAATGAGAGATAAGGTGGAGTGCTGTCGTCCACTGCCTTGCTGGAGAATCTAGACGCGTGTAGGACAAGACAACTGTCTAAGAATAGACTACCTTCATAGTACATGTAAATGATGAAACATGAGCTATATCTTCGCATCAACAACAAATCTGGACAAATACTAATACACAAGTGAATTTCAAGTGTCTATAACTCAAATAATATCAGGGTTTGTCAACAACGGAAGCCCTAAGGTTTATTTTTAATAAAACTTTGTCTCTTGATCTGTCTAGCCGAAATATACATATAATAGGTACGAACTGAATATTTATAGGACTCATATATCTGCCTATCTTTACACCGTGCTATGATTTGCATGGAAGAATTAAGTGCAGCCAATTTCAGTAGATTGTCGGATCTAATTGAAATGTGGTGAAAGCGACATGGTGAAATCCATTAGTGCTATTGTCAATATTGTTATCTAAATACAAGCAATTAGCAACAAAGGACAGGTTGGCGTCTCAGAATAGACCAGAAACATAAATTATGTACCTAAAAGCTGCCGCTCCCGAATCAAATGTAGGTCATCAACGTAGGAAAAGGCTCATCCTCTTACCAAGTATATTTACCAATAGCTATACGCAATTCATTACTGGCCAAAATTTTTATATTCAAACACTGAATAGGTACTTGTATATTGGATGCCACATAATTGTGTATCTTATAACATAGAGGCTAATTTGGCAATTTTAAGAACAAACATGTATGTTTCATCAATGAGGAAAGAACAAAAAGAAGAAGAACCGCAATTAATATAACTGCATTTTGTTGAATCAGTGTACAAGTGAACTTTTAAAACTAAAGACAGCAGTGACACACGGTTCAGAGACTGGGACTAGAGAGACTTAGGCACAAGTGCGCATAATTGAAATATAATGTCGATATTCTTCTTCCGATTCCACAATCTACAACGCGCCGAGGAAAAACGAAAGAAGCACAACAGAAACACAAATACTAGACGAAATATGAACTCAGACGTGCTTACCGCCCCGTCCCGACTGCTCGAGCGACCGCTCAGCGAACCGGTTGACAGCCTCGACGAAATCGCCCTACAGATACCCAGGTTTAATAGAATTGTTATCATTTCGCTTTAGCTTTCTGTCATAACGTGGCCCCGTGTGCTTTCCCTGTGCTAACCGCTCAAATTTCCAAGACCCAAATGGGTATCTTCTAGAATTTTAACAGTCTTGAACTCTTGATAGTAGAGGATCCGAACTAAAACTGACCTTCACCCATCTGTTTAATGGATGAAAACTATTTTATTTCAAATTTATTATGTTAAAAAATACATCGCGAGTGGGTTGGCTAAAAAATTCCTGGCCAAGCTATTATTAATTAAAAATTGAAAAATGACTTTTTATTAAACAGTACACTCATGAGTTTAACGAATAAATTATTAATACCAACTGAAAGTATGAAGCCTGTAAAATATGCAAGCGTTGTCGTGGCGTGGCGTTGTAGTTGTTTATTTCTTTCCTGGCGTAAGTACTGGGTTGGCAGATTATATATTATAGGTATAAGATAAGTTTATTAAACAAATGGGTGGAAATAATTAGAATCAACATACCTGTTTTATACCTGCCAACCCAGTATTTATGCCAGGAAAAAAAATAGACAACCCAACGCTCGCATATATGACACTTTCGGTTGGTATTAAAATTCGTTAAACTCATGAATTCACTGTTTAATAAAAGGAATTTTTAATTTTTAATTAATAAATCCCGGAGGTTTTTAGCCAATCCACTCCTAATATATTTTTTACAGTACTAAATTTGATATAAAATAGTGCAATAGATGGGTGATGGTCGTTTGTCGTTCGGATCTTAGATTATGATGTTCTCTGAATTTTGTAAGTGCCATCTTATCGTGCCCGGGCATGTGCATATTTTTTGTATTATTCTTAAGGATGTATATGTTTGAATTGCAAAGTTGTTGTAGCAAAGTTAATTTTAATACAAATATGGTAACCTTCGTTGTTTACATCAAACAATTTAAGGACATGGCTTAATTTTATAAAAAAAACGTAAGTTAGAAAAAATAATGGATACCCTCAAATTATACATCTATCGATTAGACAGAGACATAAAGATAAAGTGACTCGGACGATAGTAGACAACAATTTCATCACATTGCCGGTATGAGTATGACTACATTCGGTGATGCGATGGTTCGAATCCAAGTCGATACAATGAACTCTTTTTGAAGTATTCTTCAGATTATTCGTAACGAATTCAGTGTTGTAGCAGTGTAACATTTTAAAGCTTGAGGGGTTAGCAATTACTGACGCTGTGTGTACTATAATCATTTAGCCATCTAAATGATGACAGTACCATAGATTTTATTGCTGTTCTGATTCTAAAAGAATTTTCAGGGATCCAATTTCATTCGTAAGTGAATTTTCAATAATCAGATACGAATAAACGATCAATATTCAATACCGGTGCCGGGCCTTTGTCCGTAGTTACCGTATTGCAAAAGATTTTCAATTGAATTTATTACTTTTTCATGGGAATTGGATTCTAGAATTCTTCTGTACTTATTCATAGTTTGAATATGTTTATGATTGTTAATTTCGCTCTGCGTAATTTCGTGGTTCCATTTTTTTTAGAAGTTTATCTAAATGTGTGAATTAGATGCGTAGCCTTCTAATATTAAGTCCCACCATAGTAATTTCGTTACTAAGGAAGCTTTACGTTACGTATTGAAGAATTATTTCTATACGTAGCACGTAGTTAAAGTGCATGTTGCACCAACCCATCCAATTTAGACTACTGAACACCCATAGAAATACAAACACTTGGAAATTAAACCCAAAGAACTGGAAACGTTGTCCTATTTGACTGGAAAACAAATGCCCCCCCTCCCGCATACCTGCTTTGGTAGCATACATATTTTTAAGTTGTCGGATTCAAGCTGCAGATAACACGACTTTGTCTTGTTTACGTTTGTGAGACACAGTCACAGGGCAACCAAGTAAGCAGAGTTTTCGTTTCTAACTGGAGATCGGGCGACTAGTTGGTTGCAAAAAGGCCGACTAATCGGCCAAGCCATTCATTGCTTTCGATGCATTTCAGGGGGCATCGGCTATGCCAGTTTTTTGTTTTTTCGCCGTTTCATATAGAGCTGAGTCGCTGGCATTGAGTACATCGCACAACGCACTCTCTTGCACTCGCCTTGTGGTCATAAACATTTTAATTTAATTTTTGTTATAAGTTTAATAATATTTTTCTTGATTTTAGTTCAATTTTATTAACTATCAAAAAAGAGTTCCGATTCTGAAATTATAATAGCCTAAAGCTGATTATAAAAATCATTGTTAACAAAAAAAGGTTATAATTATATTTCAGTCACTCGAGCCGACTAGGTGCTTTTTGTCTACAAAAGTGTACAAAAATAAAGTAAGTAAATATTTATAATAAAAAAAGTTAAGAATTTTGGATAATAATTAACGTACTATAGCTGATTTTGTAAATAACTCATAATAAAAAGGATTTTTTTTTTGATTTCATTCGAAAACTCGAAAATACCCTCAATGTTGGCCATACAATTATAACAAAGAACAGAAAAAAACGCCCGGGACAGATATATACACTACAATGTAGCTAAAAATACTTTAGAAGTCGTTACGAAAACAACTTCCTTAAACCTTTATAACTTTTATCCAAGACTGCTGAGCATACTATTAAATGACATAACTTTTATATGTGCAGTGAGAGCAATACCAATAGAATATAATTTTAAAACTCTTTTGTATTTTATTTGTTTGAGCAAAGATAATAAAATATAAAAGAATTATAAAATTCTATCGGTTCATGAATCGGTCAGCTTATGGCTAACACACACTACATTCTGGGGAACAGGCTCATACAATTTTTGGCCATCTCCTTTGGCTGGATAGTCGACATTCCCAGCAGTCGGTGACTAGTCGCTACATCTCTATTTCCAACCTCCGTTTCATAAGAGCTGCTTTAATAAAATCCCAACCTAACTACGAATGGCACTAATAAAACTTTCGTTAAGGATGTGACATAAAAGGAAGACTACCGCAATATGAATCTCATGACCACAATATTATTACCTATTAAAAGATACTTTCAAATATTTCATAGAAAAATAATAAATTTTGTAAAATAGTAGGTAATCTCTTACTGGTTTTGGAAATAAGTGGCTATCGGCGGTCCGGGTTTCAGAGAGTTATTATTGTTATTCCATGTCTCACCATTTTGTTTTCTTTTTGTTCTATTGGCAAGATAAGGCGTTGAACTGATGTGATCGTATCATTTTGACAAAGTTTGTTTATCCAATAGAGTCGGCCTCCTACTAATATTGAAGAACACACGTGCTCCAAAAAAAAATCTCAAGTGCTCTACTTTAATAATATTCTTACTTTGATGTATGGATCAGAATGTTGGGCCACAAAAGGGATGAATGAAAAGCATTTGCATGTGGCAGAGATGAGAACACTAAGGGGAATGTGTGGTGTTACGCAAATGGATAAAATAAGAAATGAGTATATAAGAGAAAGTCTGAAAGTGGCGCCGGTGACTGAAATGTGGTGTGGTAATCGGTTGTCGTGGTATGGGCATGTGCTGCGGAGGAATGAGGAAAATGTCGTGAGGAAAGTTTTGAGTATGAATGTGGATGGGTATATAAGTAGAGGAAGACCATAAAAACAATGGATGGACTGTGTAAAGAATGATATTGCCATATCATTATTTACACTTATTGAAAGGAGGTGTCTGATAAGATGACGAGTAATAGAAAAGTATGGAAGAAGAAGACATGCTGCGCCGACCACAAATGAATTGGGATAAAGGCAAGAGAATGATGATGATAATTAGATACAATTTCGAACATAACCACGAGACACTGTTCTAGGTAAAGTTTAAAGGCTTTGGGCGTCGAGTTGGCGTTGCGAGCCCATCGGTGTTACTGTTACATCGCGTGCATTTCAGGGGAAAAGAGAAATTTCACAAATATCTCCCGTACTACTCATCATCGAGCGAGCAGATGGACGCCGATGCGCCGTTATTATGTGAATATATGTCGGATACTCCCCACCAACACAAACGAAGCGCTTCGTTAGCGCATTTATAATGTAGGTCAGACAGTATTATATACAAACTACACAGTATTAAAACATTCGTGTCAAAGCATTTCTTATACGCGTGGCTTACTTTTTAGGCATATTATTATAAACTAGCACTTCGCCCGCGACTACGCCTGCAAAAATTGTGATAATTCGGCTTATATGCATGATATAAATACCTAGGAATAATGTATCTTTCTATCAGTGAAAACATTTATAGAATTGATCATAATACTTACGGAGATTACCCCCTACATACAAACTTACAAACAATTTTTACCTCTTTTTAATATTAGTATAGATCTAACCGAATTAGTAAGGTTTTTATGAAGTAAGTTGCAATAATAAACTAGCTACACCTTATCGATCTTATGCCTCCAGTTTTATAAATACGTATAGACGTTTTTCTAGCTACAAACAGAAGAAACAGTAAATAACAAATTCAACTTAATGTGTCAGTCAAAAGTTAAAATCTGTTTTCTACACCGCGGCCTACAGATACAGGCATTTTATTATGCTCGAGCTGCGGGATCTCTGCCCCGAAAACGAGATAAGCCTCTCACAATATAAGTCTTTCATCTGTATAATATAATCTCATACGTTGTAATCCCTACAGAAAATACTTCTAGTCAGTGTAGGAGTAGGTATATAATGGAGGATTTCGTGTAGGAATAGGTATACAACATTAGTTTTAGTATATGCGAAACCTGAAACGCGTGTCTAGTATTTTTATGTAAAGAATCTATATACAAAATTTCAAAACTATTTCATGAAAAATCACAAAGTAATAAGCTTGTTCTGTTACTTGGTTGACCGCTCAAAAACGTGGTCACTACGCAGCGCGCCCGAGCACGAGCCTCCGGCGTTGTCTTGAGTTCATTGATAATAATAATTTGGCAGTAGGTACCTAAATGATTGCGATAAGTACTTAATGTCGCTCGGTATCCGACTTTAACTTATTTAAATATTTTTTTGACAAAATACAACATGGGTTAAAAATGACTGGAATCGATTCTGAACAAATTATATTCAGGTTTCGCACATACTAAAAATAATGTTGTATAATGAGGATTTTTTGACTGAATGTATGGCTCAAAAGATGGTGACTACTGAGATGACGAGTAATAGAAAAGAAAAATACATGCTGCCCAGACCCCAAATTAATTAGGATTAATTAGGGCAGGTCAATGATGATGCTGCGAAATTCACTTAGATTTTCAGTGTCATCTGGTGGCCGACCTAAGCCGTCTTAAACCAGGAGTAATTGCAGTGTGGGAAAGTGATGGCGCTAGACGACCTGTATAATTCCTCCTGCTTTAAGATGTCATAGTACTCCCCTGAACATTGGATTAGTGTTACACTCCTTGCTCATCCTTCTGTGAGTGCAAAATAACACAATCTGGCCATCGAGACTTCAAATTGCAAGTTAGTGAAAAAGAACTACGAGCCTAAACAAGCGAAACACCGGAACTTCGCCTTCGCCAAAGCTGATTTCCACTTGATTGATTTTTTTTGCAACACTACCACTACCACTACACAAAGATCGGTAAACATATTAAATAACATTCCCTTCAAAAGCTTATTGAACTTGATATTAATTCGTTTAAATCTTCATCATAATCCTGTGTTTATTAGGCACGTAGATTTATTCATGTGCATTATTATTGTATTTAGGTCCAACTGATTGTAAATGTCAAACCTATCAGAACTCGGGGTTGACTGAACATGGAACATTATCGTGAGATAACATGTGTACCGGACACACAGTAGGAAAGATGCCACTGAACTGTAACGGTTAGATAAATCACTGACCACTATCGGAAGGATGCCAGCACAAATACTTAAAAATATATTTTAACTTTCATACAATTTGATATTTATACATTCAGTCAAAAAAGTATCGGGAATAGATAATTTGTTTAAGGTTCCAAATTCTATTCTTTGTTGTTAGATTGGCACAACTGTTTTCCATGTTGACCGTTTTCTTTTCTTGCCGGAAGGTCAAACAGTAATTAATAAAGAATATTATTTGACCGTTATACGGCGTTTAAAAGATTAAATTGGACGATAAAAGCCCGATTTGTGGAAAGAAAATTCTTGGATTTTGCTCCATGATAATACGCCTTCGCACAAAGCCATCAAAGTGAACGAATTTTTGACCGAAAACTCAACAAATACCATCGAGCAACCACCTTATTCACCAGATATGGCTCCAGCCGACTTTTTACTTTTTCCTAAACTCAAATTACCACTTCGTGGCACCCATTTTCATTCGGTAGAAGACACAAAGGAGAATTAGTAGCGAGAACTGAACTCAATTCCGGAAAAAACGTTTAAAAAATGTTTTGATGATTAGATTATTCGTTGGCGTAAGTGTATCGTTTTAGAAGGAGCATACTTCGAAAACGATACACTTACAAAGTAATTAAGTTAGTTCGATACTTTCTTAAATAGATAGCGCTAACGTCACCGTAAGACGTTATTAATGGAACGAAAAAAAAGTGTGTTGTGAGCAGGGTGCGATGGTCTAATTGGTGAAGACGTCCGGTGTACTGAATCGGAAGGTCGCAGGTTCAAACCCTGCTCGCACTAGAATTTTTCTTTCCATGTCAAAACAGCTGTAGTTCCCTACGCACGGTTTGCGTATAAAAATATTAAAAAAAACTTACAAAAATCAAAATTATTGCGAAATCTGACACTATCTTTGATATTACACAAACTATATTCCTTTGCAGTAATTGATTCTTTTCACCGATACTATTGATCAGTCTATTAATTAAAGATGCATTTTTTGAAAGATATACCTGGTTCAGGAAGTAGCTTTTGCAAACAAAATTAAAGCTGTAGTTTTATTTTTCTTCAATAACGAGGTCATAGTTCTTTCACTTTGTCCGGTTACTTATATGTTCGAATACAGCTGAAAGTGCCATCGAAAAACCTATTTTCACTTCTGCTACTTACATTCTTCTCAGCTGAAAATGCTTGAAATTACTTTATATTTTTTACATATTTGACATACTTTGGAGCAGCTGACAAACAATTGTAAAAATATTACTTATTGATATGATTTTCAGCCCGTTTGAAAAGGCTTCTTCATATTATTGCCTCCTTCCCTGGAATAACGTGTGTTTTTGGTTTTGGTAGTAGGGGGATCTTTGTGTGGTTGTTAGTGGTGCGAGAATTTGCTGAGCATCAAAACGGTCTCACAAAACATGATACCTTTCAACGGTATGTTTACCAAATCCTCCTTTAATATCAAGTAAATTCTTCAATATTTCCAAGTAGGTCTTACAGTAAAAGTCTGTCATATGCAAGAATAGATACTACTAATCTTTAACTTAATTTCATTACGGCGAAGGAAAAAGGCGGGATTTGATGTGTCTGTCTATTCATCTGTTCCTTCATAACTTGTAAACTAAAAATGGTTTAGAAACCTTGGGTTAGGTTAGTTCGTTTTTGAAGGGAACTAAATGATCCGACACACGCGTCACCATCAGCGAGACATTTGAGTGAGCATGACATACTCTCAACCGCCAGGGCACATTCAAGTCAAGAAAAGATGTAGGTTTCCTTATCATAATTTGACAAATGAGGTATGGCGTCTCGATCTAGATTTTCATTTGAATAAGGCGCCCTCTAGAGGACGTAATGTCAAGAACTAAAAAAAACCACGGCTATCCTCTCAACATCACTATGAATCATAAATACATTAAAATATACAACTTGTAAGTTGTATAATAGACGATAAATATTGAATAGTTCGTACTTAACAATTTCAGATGAGAAAATTTTCTTGTTTCATACTTTTCAGAGCGTGATTTTTCAGTAGTTGGGTTTTTAAATATTGTATCTTAAGTCTGCTGTGGCAAGCCGTAGTAGCACAGTACGAGCTACGCCGTAGCACAATGCGAGCTACGCCGTAGCTCTCAGCGAGTTTAGTCTTAACTCTGCGCGAAACCTCTAAACGATTACATAATAATATTATGAATTTAAAATTAACATACCTCGTTGCCTACGTTCGGGAGATTTTAGAAATGTGTTTCAAATTACATCTGGACGCCCGTTTCTACTTAATCGTGCTTACAGCTTCACACAAATCACCGCACATTAAGTACCAAGTTAACACTAGTTGACATTTTTTTACTTAACTAACATTAATGTTTAAAACGGCTTATAAGTTTCACCTAAAACCATCCTAAGTACCAATATAGAAGACTTACTAGAAATTGAATATCACAAACAGATGA
This sequence comes from Noctua janthina, assembly GCA_963576755.1. Lineage (NCBI taxonomy): Eukaryota > Metazoa > Arthropoda > Insecta > Lepidoptera > Noctuidae > Noctua > Noctua janthina. The sequence continues at coordinate 10,172,379 of OY755050.1, read as the reverse complement.
TCGTAGATAATAATATTTTCAGTATCATTCAAAAAGGACATCTAGAATTAGAAATTACTGAAGAGGGTGCTGGAACTGGAGACGGATGGCCGGGGGTTGACCTTGATTTGGCGATTAACTGGTCAGGACGAAACGTTAAAACCTTTTTAGTAAATCCCGTCGACTTTTATAGTAGCATCCGACTACTCTGAACACCAACTTTCTGGAACCGTTCAAACATTTGTTTAGCCCAATCGATTGACTGTCCGATTGAAATCTAGTATGAAGTGTGTATTTATAGTCAACTAGATAATTGAGAGTAATCAAATTAAAATCAACCGACTTTGCAGGAATAAGCATGCTAGCTGTATGCAATTGATTTAGTAAAGGGCAAAGAAGGAACATGGATGGGTTTTAGTCAGTACAAGTCTGACACTCCCTTCCACTCCGCCCGATACGAAAAAAAAAAAAATACGACATAATGAGTCTCTGTCTGTTTAGTAAAAAAAGTTTGCTGAAACTGTAAATATATTCAAATTAAATTTCCCGTTTCATTATTAAGCCGCTAAACAGATGGAATTTCAAAAATCCTTATTTGCTCAACTACTCAACGTAAGAAACTGTTATGAAAAATTTCTTGCTTCTAGACCCATTCAAAGTATTTGTTATTAATCAAATGCATAGTAAACACTGAAATGTACAAAGTCTGCGTTCCCAGGAGGTTAAGATCCCGTATCAACATCCTGGGGTGTATAAAATTGACTGCAGTTGCGGCAGTTCACACATCGGTCAAACAAAGCGAACTGTCTGATGCCGCATCAAAGAGCACATAAAGGCTGTGAAAAATAATGATGATTAAACATCTGCCATAGCTGAACATCTACTGCCGCCAGGGCCCAATTATGGATCGAATTTCACAACCCACGTATTTTGTCAACGGACAAACATTACTTACCAAGGCTGACAAGAGAAGCAATTGAAATAAGAAAACACGAAAATTTCAATCGAGAGGATGGCTTCGATTGTCAAGTACGTGGAATCCAGTTTTGAGTATGCTCAAAAGTAGCAGCCTCGTAATAAGGACTCCACAAAACCTGGTATTACTGTGAGTGTGTTTTGCCGTGACTTAGTGTCGAGTAGTAGTGCGTGTAGCAAAAGACAAAGAGGATAGACAGTTTTGTCTGCTCCTAATTTATTTTCCAAATCAAATCAAATCATTTATTTGCCAATAATGTAGGTATACAGATATGATGGTAATTAAATATCCACCCACATTCTCCAGTCTTTGCAACAGCGTCGAAATATCGGGAGTTCAAAATAACGAACAATCACGGAAGATGTCCCGTAAGTGATAGTATAAGTTTAAATGCATCGTAGTGGTTAAATTTTGTCAGTACAAAGAGAATTTAAAAAAAAAATACTGAAGATTTCCCAACTTTCATTAATAGCACTTAATAGTCATTTAATTATCATCTATCTAAATTAAAAATTCGACGCTTTTTTTCGAGCTTTTAGTTATATCAGTTTAATTGCTCTAATGCATTCCATAGACTTGCGGTGCTCAGTGTGCTCATAGGAGCCTTCCTCTGAGGCCGCTAATATTTAAGTCTTATAGGTTTATTGTGTCTGAAACTTACGAATATATTAAGTTTAGAACTAAAGTGATACAAGCATGAAAGTACAAGAAGTGAATGTATGTCACCGTATTATTGTGAATAATAAATAATCTACATATCTCGCGAGATTATAAACCATCGAAAAATTGTGAACTGCAACAAACCGTTTTCAATTTAACGCATTATTTTGTAACCGACAAATTGTTAACTGACCAAAATTGTATACGACGGAACGCATCTCGCGCGCTGAATGGTTGAATGACACGTGTCTACCGCCAAGATCGACCGCTCAGGGACGGTTCAGTTTTACAGGTGATAAAAAGCGTCAGGTTTAGTCGATAATTGGCCGAGGTTAGTTTGCAATTTGACATTTATAGATTTTAAACGGCACGTATTTAAATTATCGTTTTAATTTTGCAAAAACAGCAAGCAAAAAAGTCTAAACGGTCATCTTTTTTAATGATTGATCCTCTTTCTTTCACCACCGAAAATGAATGCGTTATATTGTAACAGTTCTGAATTTTTCAGCAGTTTAATCATCTTGTGACAAATATTATTGAGTAACGGTGTTCACAATCTTACGGTGACAAATATAATTCATATTTGGCTTTAGTCAAAACCACTAAAATTATTCTCAACCGCAGCGCTGACATGTTGAATGGCAGTTGGATAATTAACAATTTAGTAACGCTACGCTGACCTCCGAAATTCACGTGTCAAACAAATCTACGTCAACACGCAAATGGAGGATGGATTTTGCAGAACAATTTCGATATGCATATTCGGGAATCCGCATCGAGGTCGAATTGGGATTTCCAAAAGTTTCACAGCAGCATGTATATTTGAATCCTAAACTGGTGATAAAATGAGTTGATCGTAGAAAGCGTGTAACGATATGTTAGAACGTGGCTTTTCGAGTTGGAGAAAGTTATTCTGAGGAAATATTTTGTTATGCTATCTTCAATTAAAGCTGGTCGTAACAGCGAGTAGGGACATACGTTTTTGACGATTTTACACTTCTCGTGTGTAGAATACAAACAAAAGAGGGATCAAAGCCGCCTCCGGTCTGGTTCAGCGGATACAACACACGACAAGTTTGAAAGCAAATACCACGAGCTTTGTCCTGGCAAATACAGCCCCACCGTTTGAACAAATAAAAGCTACGTTACGGTAAAATCTAAAATCATCTCAGCGTGCATTTTCCGTTTGGACGGTGCTCACCGCGAACATTCGAGAACCGAATTTGTTTTGCTAACATTCGTGTAGCGAACGTTTTTATTTGCGAGCATTCTTTGCGGGTGATTTTTTTTTATGTACTATTCGTTGCTTGGAATTTTTTTCAAGTTTTGTTCAAGTTGTGTAATACGGTTACAACTCACCAAATGTTATTTTTTCGAAACGAAATTTTGAGTAGTAGTTGGTCATTGGTGGCATTGTACACACGGCGGCACATGAAGCTGTACATTTTCAGTATAACTTAGCCTCGCTTTGTTTAGATTTCCTATACTATGAGAGATCCGCAAAAACTGGTTTTCTAAAGCTTGATTGGACGTCGTGCGTACCTAGTTAATAAGTAAAGCAAATGTGTTTAATTTTTTTTTTTTCATTTTCTTGTTTCCGTCTATGTCAAAACTGGTTTCCCCTGAAAACCTTCTGAAAACTCATCAATATTGTCCTATACTCATCGTCAATAAAACCCTCAAAGAGGCTTTCCTGATCTTTCGCTTTTAGCTTAGGTCTAAGTAGGTTTTCCATTGAGCCAAATCTGCTCTATTATGTCTCTTGTAACGGCTCATGGTCTATAAGTCTTCATCTAATCAACTTTGATGTACTCCTACTAACCACGAAGTCTGTGAGCCGTCTGCTATTTTCCTTTCAATTAATTATTTTTCTTCACAATCAATAAAAAAGTTTTGATTTGCACAAACATCGGTTTGTTTTCTTAAGTAGGTTCGGGGTAGGGCTCTTCATTAGATACGCGAATGTAGTCTTCGAGAGACCACTTTTTTGGGTTCCGTAGCCGAGTGGCAAAAAACGGAACCATTATAGCTTTGTCATGTCTGTATGTCCGTCTGTATGTCACAGCCACTTTGTTCTGAAACTATTAGGATTACACAGTTGAAACTTGGTAGGTAGATCTATTCTGTGAACCACTTTACGATTCTTATACAAAAATAAAAGATTAAGGGAAACTAAAAAATATGTCATCACACCTATACGTGTGGGTCTATATTCAACATTATTTTTAGTATATGCGAAACCTGAATATAGTTTGTTCAGAATAAGTAACTGAGTCGATTCCAATAATTTTTAAACCAGGTTCTATTTTGTCCCAAAAATATTTAAAAACAAGTCACAAGTTGGACACCTAGCGACACTAATTACCTATCGCAATCATTTAGGTACCTACTGCCAAATTATTATTATCAATGAGCTCAAGACGACGCTGAAGGCGCGCGCGCGTCAGCGCCGCATGGTGACCACGTTTTTGTGCGAACAACCAGGTAACAGAACAAGCTTATAACTTTGTGATTTTTCATGTCACAGTTTTGAAATTTTGTACATAGATTCTTTACATAAAAATACTACACACGTGTTTCAGGTTTCGCATATACTAAAACTAATGTTGTATTGATAGTCTTTAAAAATGACATTAGGGCTCGTAAAACCATTTTTTGTCAAAGTCAATCGTTAGAAAGACAAACACTTTCAAAGTGGTAAAATGTGTCTCCCCCTCTCTAATTTCTAAAGTAAGAGGAGAAAAATTCTGAAAAAATATAGGTTTAGTTTTTGAGATTTAGGACGTTTTCATCAAACTGCAGCAGTAACTTTGTTTTTCATTAACATACTATGAAAAAATTAATTTAGTTTTGCTATTATGTAATACAAACAACATATGAATGAGCCTTCAAAATATTTTTATTATTTTGTTTGGTGCTACGGAACCCTGTGTGTGTGTGAGTACGACTCGCACTTGGCCGATATTTACATCGTTAATTTTTAAAAAAAAATTGTTGTCTTAGCTTGCATGTAATAAAACTTGCGATGTAATAAATTTTTCTCATTGTCGTTATGCTTGAGGTTTGAATTTATTTTGCTGTTATCTCCAATCTGTGATGTTTTTAAGCTCCTTCTGATTTCACCTCGAAACATGAGACTAGTCCTAGACTCACACGTTTCTAAGCGGATAGAAATAAGATTCGTCAGTCAAGAGTCGTCAAACAATAACTTTAATTTCTTCCATAAACTTAACACTGTTCTTCTCCTTTTATATGGGCATAAGAGATGTATCGACAATCATAATGATCTTCACTTTGGCTTTCTTGTCGTTTGCTTCATCTAGCGATTGGCGGCTGTTCAAATCTACACCTTCCAAGATGAGATAATTTTCCACCGCGAACGCCCAATCATCGCACTGTGCGCTATTTGGACCTTTTCAAAAAACTAATTATTCGCGTAACTGGGCCCAAAACCTAATAAAACTTCAATGTGGTTTTCTTCTGACTCATCATCATCTGCCTAGCCTTTTCCCAACTATGTTGGGGTCGGCTTCCAGTCTAACCGGATGCAGCTGAATACCAGTATTTCACATGGAGCAACTGCCTATTTGACCTCCACAACCCAGTTAGCACTGGGTAATACGATACCCTTTAGCCTTTAACCAGTCTTTGGTTGTCAGATTTTCGAGCCACTGACTACCTATAACGACAATCAAAGATCTACAAACCGACTACTACTGACTGGTTTTCTACTGACTTTTGAATATATTTCGAAAGTTATAGTAAACTTTATAATAGTCGGGACGTGAGACGGCCTCACGTCCCAGCCGCCGCGGGAGACGCTCCGGGCATCGGGGGCCACGTGGTGGCTCCCGGCCACCGTAGGCGCGGGACTGTGAATGGCGAGTAATGGGCTAGCTCGCCGTCCGTCCGTCTTATGATGACAGGCCCTGTCGACGGCGCGTTCATGTTCACGCGCGCAACAGTGAGATGTCAGCACACAGGAAGGGGTCCGAAAGGGCCGATGGCTGCCGGGGCTGCGGGATTGTTCGAAAGAGATACCGCGGCCCTGGAACACAAAGGGCAAAGAAGGAACATGGGTGGGTTTTAGTTAGTAGAAGTCTGACACTCTCTTCCACTCTGCCCAGAGCGGGGGGTTCAGAAAAAAAAAGAACGTTATAATAGTTACATCAACAGGATAGTAGATGGCGCTACCAGTACTTATTCGACTACAGTAGTTTCTTCTGGTTCATATCTAATAGCATGTTCATCATTGGAACATTACATTTAGTGCAAGTTAACATAACATCATTTTTTATTTTTTGAGATTAGGTTTCTTTCCGAATATTCTCTAAATCGAACACATTTTTAAACCCCCAATTAAGGCTCATCATTTTAGTTACAAATCAATAATTCAGTTTTGAAAGATTCAAACTTGTTCTTTGTAACGTTTATTACAAAGATTTGTGATTTTTCAAGCTACCTGCGTTGCTAAGAACACATCTTATGAAATCACAAACATCAACATTTGCTAGTCTTTTCGAAATAAAATGGGTTCGGCTTCCAATCTAACCGGATGCAGCTTAGACATGAAGCGGCTGCCTATCTTACCTTGATTTTTTTGTAGAATAAAACTTATTACTTATTCGTTTTTTGAAAAGGTTTTTACCAGAGTCAGGAATGTTTTCTTACAAAAATAGCATTCTGTATTGTGACACTCATCGATAGTGTTTCTGATATTATTTGTGTAAAATCACAGGAAGTACAGATAGACGAGTTGCAAGGTATTTGCGTTGGTTTGAAACAATATATCTATTCGCAACAGAATGCCGATTTATTATTGAAAACCCGATAAATATTGAGATGAAACAGGCATCCCAATTTTATGGATCAATAGACAAGCAGCGCCACCTGTTCATAGCTTTGCGTACACGCAGCCTTAACACGGCTTTAATCTGCAGTTGTGACAAGAGATTTGGACTTGAGTTTTACTGCATCGATGATGTTTTTCGTTAGTTGGTTCTACGTGAATTGTAGTGTGGTAGTTAATTAAATATTTTAACTTCTGTATCTAACTGTTATACTCGTATCTAATCTTTCTGCTCTTGTCCCGTTCTATTTGGGGTCGGTGCATCACGTTTTCTTCTGCCATTCTCCCCTGTTAGACGTCACGGCATCATTTACTCTTTTCTCTTTCATATCAATCCTCATCTTACTATAAATATACCAATATTAATGCGAAAGTGAGGATTTATGCATAGATGTTTGTTACTCTTTCACGCAAAAATTACAGAACTTATTTGGATGAAATTTGGCACAAAGATAGTTTCTAACCTGGATTAACACATAGGATACTTATGTGGCGAATGGTCAAAATTGTGTCAGGGGAAGCCGAAGAAAAAAACCGGCCAAGTGCGAGTCGTACTCACACGCACACAGGGTTCCGTAGCACCAAACAAAATAATAAAAATATTTTGAAGGCTAATTCATATGTTGTATTTTATTACATTCAACAGCAAAACTAAATTTATTTTTCATAGTATGTTAATGAAAAACAAAGTTACTGCTGCAGTTTAATGAAAAATTCCCATATTTCAAAAATTAAACATCAAGACACATTTTACCACATTGGAAATGTCTATCTTTCAAACGATTGACTTTGAGAAAAAATGGTTTTTAGCTCTCATGTCATTTTTAAAGGCCTATCTATAGACACCCCGCACTCATAGGTTTGATGAATAAAAAATTGTTTAATACGGACAGACAGACACACATGACGAATCTATAAGGGTTCCGTTTTTTGCCATTCGGCTACGGAACCCTAAAAATGAGAATAATAATTTTGTTTTTATTTTTTTTTCCCCATTTTTTTTTTATTGTTTATTTTGACCTCATTTTCGTTATCAGCGACCCCGAATACCATAAAAAAGACACCCATGACGAAAACACCGAAAATATTCGTCGGCATCTTTTTGGATTTCCATGTTGATCTTATTTTTGTTGTCAGCAACCCCAAAAATAACGAAAATGACACCCATGAAGAAAAACCGAAAATTTCGAAATGTATTTTAAATTTTAATACCGTTTGGCACCGAGGGCCGATTTTAATACGACCTAAATCTTCACCATGTCTGACCACTATTAAAACTCCACAAATTAACGTCTGATATTTTACATGTAAACTGAATATTATAGTCAAATTATTAAGAATTGCTGCTATGCTAAAGCATAAATGGGCTATAGGCCCACCACGCTTTCCACATGTTTAGAAAGAGAGAGAGAGACGGTAAATGAGTACTTGGACTTGAATCTAGGACACTTGCGCGAAAACACATGCACGAAGAACACTTGCGCGAAAGACACTTGCGCGAAAGACACTTGCGCGAAGGACACTTGCGCGAAGTACACTTGTGCAAAAATTCGTTTGTGCGCATGGAATTTTGCCCGAACGAACTCTTGCGCATCACACCTGACATTACTTGAAGGGTGGGGTGAGTTGTAACTATGAAGGGTAAGTCCCAGACAGACTGGAAGGTAATAGTTATGATCGCTGTTTTTTATTCTTGATTTTAATGGGTGTCAATTTCAGTTTTTTTTTCAAAATGAAAAAATAAAATGGTGGCGACGAAATTATTCCGATTTTTTGACTTATCAGCGACCCTGAGAACCACGAAAATAACACACGTTATTTTCGTGGTTCTCAGGGTCGCTGATAAGTAACGAAAACGAAACATCAAGATGGCGCCGATGAAAATTTCCAGTTTTTCCTTGAAAATCTAAAAATGAAAATCTAGGATCTAGATTTTCATTTAAAAAAAAAACACTGCAATTGACACCTATTAAAATTAAAAATAACATGGTGCTCTTGGCGCTGAGGAGCCAAAGCGCTACGAGATGCACGAGTATGTTGGATAGGGATTCTTCTTCTTCAACCTTTGGTCTCTTCCAAATCTCTCCACTTTTGGCCGTTTTTTGTTATGGATAACCAGTTTCTACGGGCCACTTTAATAAGCTCTTCTCAACATGTGATTAACGATTCTTAACTTGTTTAGCGAATTAGGTTTTGTATATCGATAATTTATTAATTATACAAACTAGTTCATCCTAGCCCGTTGGAACTTTGTACTTGGAATTTCCAAACCAAGCCTCAATCAACATATCGATTGTTATTATTAATACGAGCCACAGACAATATGCTCAACGAAATTGTATTAATATAATTTTGTTTTTTAAATTTTGATAGAAAGGAAGATTAGAAATCTAACTGAAAATCATGTTTGTATCCCCTCATATAAAATTGTCGAACTAAAAGCTTTTTATGAAAATTAAACCTTGGACCGTCAGAAACTGTAAGATAATATATTTCCTGCAGTAGCCAATAATCCAACTTTCAATAATTCACATCATAATGCGGTGTAAAAGTGTATTTTTTAGGCTGAGTAAAGAAATAACGATCCAGTCGTTTGTACTCTTAATAATTACCGAATGAGAGTCCCTCGTTATTCATTTACACAAAATGACGATCCCGACGCGCGACGTTAGGCCGGCAAACATTATTTTAGTTTATCGGTAGATAAATAATGAATTGTACCATCATTTAAATACCTACCATTTTTTATACAGTAAGTACCTACTTTTCGAAGCACGGGTAGTTTCAGTTAATGTTTGAATTAAATTATAGTTTGTACCTTTATGTTTCGGTTCGTATGTAAGAGTAAAATGTTTTTGTATATTAGTAGTCGGTAGGTGGGTTATGTTGTAGCGGAGGGCTAGTGGGTGCAGTGGTCGGGCGCGACAGGCGCGAGCTTGGGAGCGGGCGCGGGCAGCGGCTGGCGGGCCGGCGACGCGCGCCGCGCGCCTCGCCGGCAGTCGGTCGAGAACGGTCGCGCGGCGCGGTTGCCCTGCCGCTGAACACAATACCAACACTTATTACTCTACATAAACCGAAAGTAAACATGCACGTATTTTACGCTCACATTAATCATCACCGCTCTACATTAGACTAAAATACACGTTGTTATATAACATGCCGATGTAGATATTACTTGAAAAATAAATAGGTACACAGTTGTTTTAGGAACATACAAACAAATTAACGTATTACTTGAATACTGTGTGAAATTTTAAAGTGTTTTTCGCAACGTATGAAAATTTTATCAATCAAATTATGTCAGTACTTTAATGGTAGGTACCCTAGGTACTTGTATTTTGTAATATTGTTGACTTTTAAAATCATTTACTCTGATACAATATATATTATATATATCTGATACAATATTTTGTCTGTAATAGTTGTTCTAAACAATATCATTGTTTTAAGGGATTCCGAACTTTAAAGTTACAACGACAATCTTTAAATTTGTTAAATTGAACAAATTATTGTAATCTCAAAATTGAATATTTAATAGCATTAAATATGTCTTATTTGTTTTACGTCGAGGTGCCACATACATTTACTTTGAAGCTTTTAAGTAAATTAGCATCTAATTGAATATAACTAAATTACCACGTCGCGAAACATGCGATCAAATGTGGGTTAATTTCATAATTATATTGTGTACTCATAATTGGTAGAGGATTTGGGAAAAATAGTAACTTTAAATATTGTTTTAAAGCACTTTTTGTGCAAAAGACCAGCGAGTACGTCTGAACAAATGCAATCAGGGATTTTTTTTTTAAAATAGGTCCGTAGGAGCGCTTGCCACCTGTGGATCTATCATTTCGGATTAAGGAAAATTGGATATTTCTGAACCACTCTATTTTCAACTCAACATCAGCTGCAGTCGGGACCGCCAAGCCGGGTTTCTTTGAAGACTGCGGAAGCATTAAGCTGCTTTATTTCTAGATCACTGTGAAACAGTTACCATATTTTCCTAAATTGTGCGGACATATACAATGGCAGCCGTCAGCAGATATAGCTCGTACAATTGCTTGACAGGCTGGGATAGCTATGACAAGATACCGAGGTAAATATTTTACATTGATGTGTTGTCCTACTCAATTTAATATCAGATTTAATTTAATTTTCAGATTTTACTATCGTTTTGTAAGTGAAATCTTAACTTATATAGCAATGATTAACTCCATGCACCAGTGAGATCTACATCACGTTACATTATATTCATCGTGTACTGCGATGCTTGTAAAAATTCCAGTACCTTTACATATCATGCAACAGCATTTATTATCAAACACAATACGACAGGGAACAAATTTTGGACAATGGTGAAAACTGAAACTGGTCAGACGTAGACAATATGTCTGTATGGGTTTGAGGCAGTGTTATTATGCAGTGGCACTGCAAAAAAACTTATCCTCAACAATAATTATACATATTTCATGGTTATAACATTCTGCATACTTTTTGATGGTTGATTGTGATCGTCCAGCTTCATGAATAATAAGGGTTGCTTACGGTTGGCAACTTGCCCGCTTATGGCTTTGCCATTAATATTTGTCTACTACAGGGACCCATAAGTGGCATGGCGTAAATATCGCGACAGTGGGATACTTTGGGCACCATATCCTTGGTTATTTTTGTTATACCTACAATGATACGAATCAGCCAGACCCACCTTACGTAGTAACTTAGCAGATTTTCTTAGAATCTTTCATATGAAAATTGGTATTTTAACATTTTGTCAAGATCGGGCTTTCAGAAAATTGACAGAAGAGTAGAGATAAAAGACACAGAAAGCAAACGGAATATTATTCCGTGTGCTACGGGTGAATGTTGAGGGGTCAGTAAAATTATTTTACAACTAAGACTTAGTTACAAAATGGATTACGAACAATTAGAAAACCCTTCTTATAAGCTTTGTCTCTGTGGGATATTTAATCATAAGATTGCTGTGGCGATTGTTCTGAAGAGTCGACGCGCGCATGTACTTGAATGTTCGAGCATGCTCGTAACTGCCTGTGTGGTGACCGTGAGGAACATACGCAAACGCATGCCGTTGGGAATTATCTCTTACACGCTAGTTTCACCTAGTACTTTGAATTTAGTTCATTGTTTACTAATCAAAGGTTACGAAGGCATACAAGTATCTTGCTGCTTTGTCTGCGATGACCCTCACAATTTATTTCTTAAGCGTATTGGTGACGTGGAACAGTTCATCATATACACTTATATTATTAGTATGTTCGTAAGTACTATTACTCATTCCGAATACCTGAATAATAAGCTTGGCATCAATTTATATGTTTATAATTAACAAAGTAATGAAATTTTTATGTAAATTCGCTGTTCGTATAACCAAGTAATCTCTTGCGTAGGATTACCTTATATTGTTATATATTACATGAGTGTTCGTATTCCCATAATTGTAGAACAAAGGTGTTAGGAGATGATAGTAAAACTTAGGCAGTAATAACCATTTGGATGTGAAAGTACCACGCCAACGTCCCGCACCAACTCCCAATAGTGACACGGTGTATGGCGTAATATGAAAGCTTTTGGGGCTAACTTTATTACTTTTATGGCAGCTAAACTCAAATCTACCACAATAAAGTTGGTTTGGGGCATTCAACAGTTTCTACACCACACACAAATATAGAAATCTTTTACGTAATATAAAAAGTCAAAATTCATTCAATCAAACTTACGGCTGAGCATCAGCATTTTTGGAATATAAAAAATTAGAAGTCAAAATAACATTTTTGCTCCTTGCTTTTGGTGCCTTTTTTGATTCCATTGAATCTACAGAACTACGGTATCACTAGACTTTGACACATTTTGTCTACTGTTTACAAGTTGTAATCTAAAAACGTCTGAAAATTTCAATGGTCTCATGGAGCTGCAAACTCCACACTCTTTACACTATTGGCATATTGAATCCTAAATTATATCTTGTTTCTATCTTAGTTGTGAGGTCGATTATTTCGACATTGCATTTTTTTAATATCTGTCGGCGTCGTGATACCTTTTGGAACTGGTACTAGAAGTCTTATTAAAACTTAAAATCCAGGTATGGGTAGGTATACACGTTAGTTTTTGGATCGACTTATTTGTAGTCGTGGTTGTTTTGTTTTTCAAGACCAGTTTGTTGTAAAGTCTTTGGAAGCTTTCACCGAGTTGGTATACATAATTATTTGTGCGATTAAAAATAATATCACTTGCAGGATGTAACTATACAGGGTTAAACGGACCCTTAACGAAGCCGTCAACCAAGCATTTTGTACATCAAACCAAGTAACCCTACGCGAAAAATATTGCTGGGAAACAAGTTTTTTCATTTGGGGTGAAAAATCACGTTTTACGGAAAAACTCAATGTAACGCACTCTAAACATTGTGCTGATGGATGCATTGAATAGTAAACGGGACATGGAGCTATTAAAAGTAAAGTTATAAGCCTTAAAAGTAGTACTTAAAAAAAAAGTGAAGAAGTTGGAAGTTTGACTATCTCCGTAACTAGAAGGTTCCCAGGTATGGTCCAGAACAAAAAAAATGATCGCAATGATGAGGAGAAAAAGTGTATTTCGGCTTCGTTACGGGTCTTTTTACACCCTTTATACTGTGATGTTGACCAAAAACTTTTTATCGAAAACTTAATCCCTAAAGGTCCCTAAAGTCTGCCTATGTATCACTATTGTACATGAAGTTTAAATAAATAAATAAATAAAGGTGAAAGCGTTAGGGTAGCCCGCGAAATTCAAAATTTGAATTACGCGGGTACCCAGGTGCTTCCCCTTAACAACTGTTTATTTATACAATCCTGCCATTTATTTGCATAAGTTAATTGTTGATTCATTTATATTTGTTTTGCGAAAAATACCTTCGCACAGTATTTTACTTTCCGAACATGTTTATTAGCTGTTAGGAGTGTTAGATATTTTTTATTCACAACTTCTATTAAAATTTCAAGAACCCTCGTTTGTACGTCACTCAGTAGCCAGTCCACCTGCAAATACACGCTTTTGATGACACGGTCAATAATAGTGTATCTTTTTAACCATGTCAAGGAAGTGTCAAGCAATCGATGCAGACATCGCTCATTGAATACCACATTTATCTATATGCCCCGCCCTGCTATCGTGAAGTTCGATTTAAATACATTTATGATCAGAAGAGAAGTAGGGGGTGGTTAAAGATATATTAGAGAGATCGTTTACGACTGATTTTAGTGCCGAATATGTATGTTTAGTCATTCGACCTCTTCTTGGGATTGGGTACCTAATAATTTATTCAACAGTTTGTGCACACAGAAACAGATAAGAAGAAAAGAAACATACAAATTTGATCCTTATGTCATCGTTCAGTCTGTTGTTTTATGGTCCCACAGCTGGACAAATGCCTTTCTCCCTCCAAACCTCTCTGTTTAGTGCAATTTTTGGCCACGCCTGCCCTGCGAACGTGATCAGATGACAATTAATAATTTTTTTTTTCCAAATTCTTAAAGCAAACTAACCTGTGCAATTTCTGTTAGTTTACCTGAATAATTTAGTATTTAAACATTTAGTGTCATCGGGGAAATGAAGCTCTGAACGTGTATACAAACTGGCAACTCAGTGCTGTTAACCGTTCAGGAAAGCTATTAGAGACTATGCCCACTTCTGGTCTCTGGTTTCGCGAGGCCAAGTAAGTTCCGCATCCGTTACGGCTTGCGACAAGTGACATCCATTACACCACTACATGTAGGGGTATGAAAATGGAAAATCATACCGTTTTCCCAAAATCATTGAAATTTTAGTGATGGTAAACGGTAGTTTGGTTTTAGGATATTTTTTATTTGCGCGATTAATGGCCACATTATTTTCTAATCATTCAGTTAGGATAATGTTTACTTAAAGTAAGTACTGCAGTGCGGTCCCAAAGTTAGTTCAACGTTACAGGGTACGTTCTCAAAAGTACATTCAATCTAATTAACATCTTGACGAACTCATATTTAAACTTCCATTCAATAAGATACACAAGAGCTGTTTGGTAATGAGTTTTCAAAATCCTTCCTTAGCTTATTTTATATTTTTGGAATTGATGGCTTCGAGTACAAATAATAATGATTAGATTGATGCAATAGTTTCGAGATGTTCCGATATTCTTAAATTCATTAATTATGTGAGCGGAAGGTACTCTCATCACTAAACAGCTAGAAGGCAAATTTTGTGGGTATTTTGCGGAACCACAGTCGCGCTCATACCCCTTTAAATAGAAACGAGGTCAGATTTGTTCTAAAAGCACACATCGATCCAAATGAACAAAATTAAATACTCGTCGTATATGGAGCCTGTATCCACACCCGCAAATTTTAAATAAGGGCCATACCAGACATGCAACTTTCACCACCGGCGAACAATTATTTGGTGACTGCAGCAATTCTGGATTACGTTATAGAGACTCTTGAAAAAATCCCTAAAAAATATTTTGATCATCGAGTACTGCTCCGTAAAGCATCATCATCATCAGCTTACAGCAGCCCACTGCTGGACATAAACCTCTTCAATTGTATGCCATTTAACTCGATTCTCGGCAACTCTCATCCAGTTGCTACCAGCCACCCTGCGAAGGTCGCCGCTCCACCGAGCCTGAGGGCGTCCCACCTTACGCTGGCCTATTCGCGGTCTCCACTCTACGAACACTAACATGGGCTAATATGGCCGGCCCATTGCCACTTCAGCTTACTTATTCTGTGAGCTATATCGCCAACTGTGGTTCTCAGCTAGATCACCTCGTACCAGATGCGATCCCTCAGGGAGTAAATATTTTTTTAATTATACATGTTTATTTATGACCACAATTTAAATATTCAGAAAATATTTACAGCGCAAAATCTGTTTAAATACAGCTACTGTAGTCAAAAATCAAACGCACGCAAAAAAATATTTTCGCACTTGTAGAGAGGCAGTTTTCGAGGAACTGTATTAAAAAATATATGCATATAGATATGTACCCAAAGATCAATTTGTCCTCCATATTTGTTTCCAATCACTAGATGTGTTCCGAAATGTAGATGTTCCTGCGTACAGCAAGATGAACGCCATATTGAACTTTTTTTTGCATTTGTTTTATTCTTTCTTTATCGTGTGGTTAGAGCCTAACCTGCATGGTGTCAGAGGTTTTATGCCACCCATGGGCCCCTGACTTGGCTTATTTGTTTTATGAAAGTAGTAAAGGAGAAAGTTTGTAAGTTTGGTTGTAATATCCGAAACTACACATGAGTCTTAGGAAATGTTTTTTCGGCGCGAGGCACAAGTTAGTGTTTATTACAATCTTGTCTTATTGATTATATTGAAAGATCGAGTTTGACTACAGTAGCTGAATTTAAACAGATTTTTCGTTGATAAATCTTAATTCTAGACACCTGAAAATGTTCTAACGAAAATATATTTTTAGACAAAAAACTTTTAGATCATTCCACATAAATTGGCCAAATTTTGACTTACGCCATCTTAGAATTAGGTCGACGATATGTCATGCTTTGAACACAGTATCGTACAGCCAGTTTATCAAATTAAAGAGGCACTAAAGTTTAGCTCGTGTTCGCATGTCAATCGCTGTCCAACCAAGACACCTTACATCATACAGTATTTATAAATGTGTCCTAAAAGGAGAAGGCCAATCTTGGGCTCAGTCCTTAACTACTTCAGATCTCGATATCTCTTGCGGGGCGGCTAAGTTTAACAACACAAGATAAAACTAACTTACTAATGTAGATACCGCGAGACTAGTCTATTTCAGTTACTTGCATGGTATGTCTTACGGAATTTTACTATAGGGACGGGCTGCAGATATCATGTCTATTAATATTCTGTAGAAAAGAGCCAGCAGAACCATATAAATAATCTCCGTAGGCGTATCAATCACTCTATCACTCACTATTTTAACTCTCTTCCTGTTCAAGTCATCGTACCTACATTCCAGCTCACACGCCTAATTCTTTCTTCTCCTGAGATTGCGTCTTACGTCGCACCCGCCCGTTCTGGTGCGATAAGCCTTTCCACTTTCCGCAGTGGCCGCGTGCTACCTCTTATGGGGTACGCTCTAGCCCTACCGTTACTTCCATTTGCTCTTAGCATACTGCTTAAGTTCCGGCCGCCTGCCAAACGCCTGCCGGATATCAACCCTTCCTTGAGAATGCAATTATGCACATCTTTATTATTTTATATATGCTAAGTATTCCATTCTTCTTCTTTTCGTGTGGTTAGTGCCTAACCTGGTACTCGCCTCTTACAAAACCCGTTGAAAGAGATGGGTATTTTTTGAGGCCGGCACCACGGATATTTTTTTTTTTCATGGTATTTTATTGAAAAACAAAGTTACTGCTGCAGTTTCACGAAAAAGTCCCATATCTCAAAAACTTACATCAAATCTTATTCAAACCATTTTTCTTTGAAAGTTCTTTTTAAGTTCTAAAAACCGCATTATTTCCGAATATTCCTCCTCTTCCAAAAATAATTAAATTAAATTTTAAAAACCCTCATCGCAACAAAGAAAAGCGAATAAACATTTGAAAAGTCAATAAAATCGTTGAGCCGGTTTTGATAAAACATGTCTAATTGTAATATGCATCATGCCCTTTCATTTGATACCCCACTTGGGTATATTTGAAAATATTCGATTTTTCATACCCACTTTCATCCCCCATAACTAGTAAATGGCTGCACCGATTTTGATAAAACGTTTTTAAGAATCATCGCTAAAAAGCTAGCTTTTAAATTTTAAAAAATGGTTTACTCGTCTAAGAGCTACAGTGCCAGAGACAGACACACACACACATTGCGGTCAACTTTTAACACCCCTCTGTTCGCGTCGGGATTAAAAAGGGATACAACTTTTACGTCTTTAGAAACAAATACTTCGTCAATCATTTACTTAAGAGAAAAATAATTTTTGCAACTTCGATATAAATTATTATTAAGAGCTGTCGATAGACCCCACACAGTTATAGAAATAGAGGTTTTTTTTAACCCTTACTTAACTTTGGAGGGCCAGCACTATTTTTTTCATAATCTCACATCATTTTTGTGTAGAGGTTCAATAGAACACCCCTACTCTTCAAATAATAACTGTTTGCTGCAAACACTCTGCATACATAATCTGATACTATCATCTCGTCTAATTCAGGAGCAGTAGTGTACAAATTTATCAGACAGTTTAACGAGTACACCACGTCAATCCCGTCAATGATCAAAAGGTCTCCGCCTTAAGAAATTCCATTAACCCATTTTCTTATAACTAATTTGCCAACCTAGCGAACGAGTGACTTGCGACCATTAATAGACAATAATGGCACTTGAAAGAACAGAATTAGATTGCCATTGAGTGGAAAAATTGCCATGAGTGCCTATCGATTTATTTAATGACAGTTACTCAAAACGTAGAAGGGGTACGCATGCTGTGTTTATATGGACAATATTTAGTAAAAAGATCCTGTTACAAATGGTAAAATATTTTTTTTATCAAACTAAACTGTATTCAGTTTTTCATGAAATTTCGTACCTATGTTTTCATGAGTTTTACGGCCTCACAATGACAAAACACAATTTCTTATCAATCGGTCCAATGGTTTAGGCGTGATAAGGAAATAGACAGACAGAATGTTAATATAAAATTTCTAATAAGGATTATAAAAACATGAGAAATTGCGAATCCTTGCTATGTTGATACAATTGTAAACAAAGTTAGTCGTATCTTCCAAGATGTATTCCTTCAAGGTAACTTGCATAGTGCTCCCAGAAGCACTATGCAAGTTTTCTGCACAATTTTCTCCCGTGTGGATCTAACGAGATGTTGAAGTTTGTGTGAACCTACAACGAGTGACGTTGGCGGTCGTAGATATTTGCTATTCAAGTATACTTGCATTATTATGCGTTCTAAAATAAACACATACGTTATTACTTCATTTTTTTTTCTTAATTCTACGTTAAGCCTTGACCTTTACTGATATTAAAAATTCTTTCAAACCATAATGATGCAGGTGTTGTTATATCACGGAAACAATAAAGTTTAATCAACTCATCTGAACACATTAAAAAATGATAGACAGTCTATGCTTTCTTTTCGAAGCGGACATGATAGGTTTTTTTTGCATGTGGAAATCCTCATGGTGGTCCTACACCCTGGGTTAGGCAATGAAGCCTGCCTGATTCTTATGACTAAAACCTCGCTGGAGCACTTGCGCAGTCCCCTGCGGTAACACTATCCGTTAGCGTTAGGGCAATAACACAACTGCTGTTTTATTTAAAAAAAAACACAACCTTCATTCACCACCACCACGGTTTTTTTATTCTGCTCCAAAACCTAGATCATGGTTCCTTTGTTCAGTTTACCAGTTAGCTCTACTACCCATGCTTTCGATTTTAGCTTTGATGAGCTAATGTAAACATTGCCATGTATAGGCTGATTTAAGTTACTTCGAACTGAGTTATGAGCTTTACTACATTTAATATTTTGTTTGTTTTGTTATTTCCGACGTGATAGGCTGAAACCGCCAAACCGTCTTGAGCAGGCCGAATGCTCGTGGCTTCTCTGTATGAGGAGAGGCCTATGCTCTGCAGTGGGACGGTAATAGGCTGTTATTATATGTTATTGTCTCCTTCACGTATAATGTTTCTTTAGTGGCCGCCGAAATAAAAAGGCAATATTAGTAAGGCTTTTGAGAAAGTTTTTTTTTCTTCAATATTATAAGATCGGCAAGACTGCGTTATACTGCGTTTCGAACTTTAGTCATGGCTTTATGCTCTGGCTGTAAATTTTTAGGCGCGACCAATTAAGGTTTAGAGGTAACCAAACCATTAGGCTTTTGTAGGAAGCGCTCAAACTAGGTGGAGCGAAAACATCCGCAGGGAGACCGCCTGTAGCGGTTGGGTGACATTAACCAGGCCTTTATCCAGCAGTACTGGGCTGCTGTATGCTGGTGATGATTTGTTTACATTTAATGATAAGGGATAAGGTGTAAGGGCAAGAGAATGATGATGATACTCGAATGTATAATGGGCACCGTTGTTTGGACCAAGGTCTATCTTTTCATACACGAAATATTTTAAGAGTAACTTCTATAAGTCGTAAAGTCGCCATAGCAACGAAAAAAAAAATATCAGAGCGTTTTATTTACAAAATTATTATAATTCTAAAATTTTTTGAGACGTTTTTGCATAAAACCTTTTCTCCCATATTCTAACAATGACAGTAGGTAAATACGACGTAGTAAACTAGCGTAATGTGCTTAAAAATAAGGAGCCAGTATTTATTTTGTGGGTCAAGTAATTTTAAATTAAAAAAATATACTCATATAAAAAAAAAATCCCTTGAAATGGCTTTGTTATAGCCGTTAGATGATTCCCTGAAAATATTTCGTGTATGAATAGTTAGACACTATATTTATATTGTACTCGTCACGTACCTACTTATAATTATGTTGGTAACTTATCATGATTGGTAACATGACATTACCTACAGTAAGTAACTCACGATATGGTTAATATCATGTTAAGACCTTTAAAAACCTTCGTAGAATTGCATGAGTGATAGCCTTTTCCCAACTACGTTGGGGTCGACTTCCAGTCTAACCGGATGCATGAGTAGTAGTTTAATAAAAAACAAAGGCGATGATGGGGGACACACATAAAACTAATATGAATTGTATTATTAATTGAATTCAGCGTGTATCAAAAAGGTGTGATATTTAGGATGTGAATCAAACTGAACAATTTTGTCCGTGAGACAAACATCGTAATCGCGAAACAATAATCAGATGTCCCATTCGGTCGAGTAAGAATTGAAGGTTCCATGATACACGCTGTATACCAATCGAGCCGGTAGGCAGATGATGTCCTGCCACAGACCTAGAGCCCAAGAAATCATCAAGAAGAATTACGTACAAACGCTCACCGGAATTTTTTATATTATAAAGATATACTTTTGGACCTTATGATACTTTTTTTGTTTCAGGGTCCGCGTGGAGTATTACGTAAACGAGAACACTTTCAAAGAAAGACTGCAACTATATTTTATAAAAAATCAACGATCGAGTAAGTATGTCAAGGTATATAAATTAACAATCAATATCGAAGTAGGCTTCTTCGAAATAGAAAACTACCACTTCATATATGCATACGCGAAATTAAGTGGCCATCAATGTGAACGGGTTCTCCATTTGTGACATGTGCCACACGCGATTGGTTGCGTACTTGTTACATGTTTTGTTTCACAACATGTTATGGTCTCCGAAAATAATTAGAAAACCGGAAACAAACACATTTAAATTCTAGGGCTGATTGATAAGTACCTTTACCTTCTGAGTTAAGAAAAACTTTATGAAGAGGAGCCCAGAGGGTTTCTCATCAAACATATTCAGCATGAAAACTTGACAGCTAGTTAGGTGGAGCGTGATTAGAAAACACCGAAACTATATTTGAAAAGTTACAGATGATACACTTGTCCATTTCAAAAAAGTATAAAAGCTAACAACTGTTATTGATTTCCACCTTATCGTGATATGCGGCCTGAACCAAAAGACTTAATAGACAAATCTGACATAGATATTGTAAGCTTTCACTAAATCTGACGATAACAATGCTAAACAAATAGGAGAAGGAGGGCAAGATGAAAATATATTAGGAAGAATCTTTCATCGACCGAGCACACAAGAAAGTCAATTTAGGTAACAGAAGTTACAAAAGATGTCTTCAAAGACTTTTTTGATATTGTTTTTGCAGACCATCGAATAATAAAGATTAATTATCGGCAGCATAGCTGAGCCCATCGGGACTAAAAAAGTTTATTGTGCTTTGCAAAATTGTAAAGCTGCGTTTGAAAAACGAAATCGCGTCCTGATTAAATTACTATAGTAGCTACCAACTATTCCCGCACATCACGAATTGGTATGGTACCTACCAACTATTGCGGCATATCCCGAATTGGTTTAGTACCTACCAACCATTGCCGCACAACCCGAATTGGTATAGTACCTACCAACTATTGCCGCATATCCCGAATTGGTATAATACCTACCAACTATTGCCGCACATCCCGAATTTGTATAATACCTACCAACTATTGCGGCATATCCCGAATTGGTTTAGTACCCATTGCCGCACAACCCGAATTGGTATAGTACCTACCAACTATTGCCGCATATCCCGAATTGGTATAATACCTACCAACTATTGCGGCATATCCCAAATTGGTTTAGTACCTACCAACCGTTGCCGCACAACCCGAATTGGTATAGTACCTACCAACTATTGCCGCACATCCCGAATGGCCAGATTAGGCGCCGAGTGAGTTTTAACTCGAAAAATATTATGGAGATAAATGAGTATGGGATGAAATACAAACTGAATAGGTTGCGAGGTAGAATTTAGCTGGATTTGGTTTAATTCGGCATTCGGCATTTTGCGGCATTATGTAGAAAATACAATTATTTTCTTAAAATATTTGTTTTACTTTTCAATGTGTCGGACTTATCAAGCTGGAAAAACTTAAATCTCTTCGATCATAAAGTAAAAAGACATTTCGTCTTTCCAACCTTTGCAAAATTCGCCTAGTTTTGCAGCACCGAATTACTTATAAATACTGGTGGTGGGTATTCTGAATGGAATTATGCAAATAGTGTATTTTGCGGAGGTTGCTGTTGCATCAGTTTTTTTAGATCCTAGTGTGTATCTACCTATACAATGTGTTTTTTTTTAGTTGCTTGAACTTTTCTGTATAAAGTAGGGTCTGCCTAACTTTCTCGTTACTGAGATATAAGTTAACAAAGTTACAATCTTAGCCTATCAGTACGACTTTGGTAGCTTGTATTTCAAAGCATCACGCTTTATAAGATTTTTTCTCATACAATGCTAGTTTGTATTGATGCCAGGTTTTGATTAAAACAGTTTTAAAATAAGATGGCGGAAAGTTAGGCAGGTCAAAATATTAACACCTCTTTATGTGAGAGCTGTTTTTTAAGTTCCCAAGGGATGTAAGTTTCAGGGTTATTTTAATTTGCAAGCTATTAAACTATTTTTCTTTGTTTCAGGTTTACGCATTAGAATAGCTAATTTATTTTTCAAACTTTTGACCTGTGTGTTGTATATATGCCGAGTTTGCGCTGATGGAGATCCCATTACCGCTTCCTGGTAAGTCAATTTGTTAAGAACAAAACTCTAGTAAGTTTTTGTACAAGCCTTATACATTATTATTTTTAGCACATTAAAAGGTATGTCTTACAGGTTTTCAGCGTTTTAAACTAATTCGGATAATGCGATCTCTAGATTTTCTCTAATATATAGAAATTCTAGTAAATTAATAGATAGTCAGAAATAAAGGAATAGTAGAAATAAAGGATCTGATTTAGCTCAGCGGTACGCCGCCGCGACATTGTAGCACCATTTTAACGAGTAAATGTTAAAGTGCCATCTAACTATTTCTATCTTTGATGACTCAACAATAGGTATTTTGATTTTTTAAATGTTTATTCGCTTTTCTTTTATGCGTTGGGGGTTTGGTAAATTTATAATTTAATATTAATTTTAATATTTTTAAACTTTTTATGGGTTTTTTTTTGTATAAGAATTTACATTTGTGAATGGTTTTGTTTGTAAATTTATTATCTTAGATATTGGCGACACGTCCGGTAGCTTATAATAGATGAGATATCAATGTTATCGTAAGTATGAAGTTTTACGTTCGATTCATCTTCGATTGTAAGAATAAAAAAACTGCAGTGATATATTTGGCGGAGTAAATATTATTCTCTTAGGAGATATTATGCAGTTGACGCCTGTCAAAGGGTGTTGTGCTTAAAACGACCGTTTACATTCCAAGAGGAACACCATCTATGGCGTTATTTTGGGCTTTGCAAGTTGAAAACAAACGTGCGACAAAAAAAAACGATTGCCTATTTATTGATATTTTAAATAACCTTCGAGTAGGTGAGTTAAATATGGAGCAATATGAAATTTTGCTGGAAAGAAATCCTGTGCCTTTGATTGGTGATTTTGCTGACAGGGAAGCTATGCGTATTTTCCTACAGTGGTTAATGATTATAATGAGAAAATGGTAGAACTAATGACCAGAACAGTTAAAATTTATACTTTACTTGCTCACGATGAATTCAGGGAACCCGCAACTTATAACTTTCTTCTATACCTCGAGATCCTAACTGTACGGAAGGAGTTGTCAGTTAAAATCGCAGTAGGCGCTCGAATGATGTTGCACATGAATTTAAAAGTCTCGCAGAGTTTAGGGAATGGAAGTATGGGTATTATTAAGAACCTGGAATGGAATGGACCTTGAAGAGACCAATTGGAAGAGGACGAACCCCTGAAACTTATTTTTATCGTGTTTGATGATAAGTCGATTGGTAGGAGCTTTACGAGATGAAAATGGATGGGTTCCCATACACCCACAACTTTTCGGGGCAAAGGGTATGGCAGTACTGAACGAATAATGTTCCCCATCATTTTAAGTTGGGCGGTACAAGATACAGGAAACAACAGTGGAAAAAGCGGTTACATATTTAAGCCGTTGGTCCCGGGTGTCATTTGTAGATCTTTGACAGTCGTTAGGTAGCCAGTGACCCAAAAAGTCAGACAACCAGTCTTACCAAGGGGTATCGTATTACCAAGTACTAACTGGGTAGTGGAGGTCAGATAGGCAGTCGCTCCAAGTAAAATACTGGTATCCAGCTGCATCCGGTTAGACTGGAAGCCGACCCCAACGTAGTTGGGAAAAGGCTAGGCAGATGATGATGATATTTAAACAAGATTTTTTTGTCCAAAGGACAGTCCTCTGTGGCTTTGAGCCGAGGTAAAATAATATAAAACGTTTTGCAATATGTGAACTAGATCAAAGAAAACTGTTCAATTGTAAAACCAGCTTTTCCCGAGGGCCTACCTAAAAATCAAAAAGTCCTTAAGATAGACAAATTAGCGCGTTTTTGTGCACAGAGGCCAAGCTCTATTGATCAGTCTGATTAAACGGCAGCTATTACAATTAGCACACAGCATTTTCTGAGCTTCTTTTCGCAGGAATTATTTGACGTGATCTTTAGGCAATTTTATTAGCCATCTTTAAATCCTATGCTGATATATGCGTCTTGGCTTATTATGGTCTTGGCTTAATATTTATCCGGGGTAACTATTCCTTGGGGTTTTCTTTGGTGCGTCCTGCGGGTTTTATATTTGTTCCGAAATATTATTTCATATATAAGACATAACTTTTACAAATATAATAACCCTATAAAGTAGAAGACTCTGTAGCGGTTATTAGTAATAATTTATGTAATGATATGTACTTTGGAAATACAAAGATATTAAATAGAACGTTCTTCCATGGTTGAAGAAATTTATTTCTAAAAACAGTTAACAATTTTATTCACGTACAAAGAGAAACGATTTGTAGACAAACGAGAATCCTATTTAGTATTAAAAAAAACACTGGTTTAGTCAAATATACGAGTACGTACATTGGAACGGTATATTGTTTGTTGTTGTTTGTTAGTCATTAACTTATCAATTTGTTAGTAAAATAAACTAGGTATTCTAATAGACGTCGAGTTCAATAGATATTTTTGTATGATGTAGGTAATCTACAAAAGAGTATTGAGACTATGAACTATTGAAGTAGCAAGTAGCCAAGTTAAGATTTGGTACATTTTTGTTATTCTATTCTCCTCAAAATGGCAAAGGTATAAAATACAAACATGTAATCATTCAATTCTCTTTGGTACCTCTGTGCAAATAAAATCTTTTATCATTGTTGCTGATTTGCAACGCATTTTAACAAAAATACCAAGTCTCGTGATGCGAGATCGTTCTCCATGTAGCTCGGCCACGGCTTATGACACTCTGTGTAGTGCTAGTGATAGCCACAAGACGATTCCTGGAACCAGCTTTCTATATTCCGACGACACTATCGCTTCTCTGGTTAAATGACGTCGTCGCTCCATTTCAATGGCTTTTTTTTTCAGTTCCGATCCAGAAATTGTAAAGATTTTGTCAAAACGCCATAACACTGTTTTAAAGAAAACCTAATTAACAGTTGATTTTCTCTTTATAGTCGAAATTTAAACAAAATTCTTTATTTAAATGTGAAACTCACTAAATAGAATCAAAAGCGATCAAATAATAAACCTCAATTGCAGCTATATAGGGATGAATGAAAGGCATTTGCATGTGGCGGAGATGAGAATGCTAAGAGGGATGTGTGGTGTGACGCGAATAGATAAAATAAGTAATGAGTATATAAGACCAAGTCTGAAAGTGGCGCTGATGACTGAAAACTTGTGTGGTAATCGCTTGTCGTGGTATGGGCATGTGATGCGGAGCAATGAGGAAAATGTCGTGAGGAAAGTTTTGATTATGAATGTAGATGGGTTTATGAGTAATAAAGAAGTATGGAAGAAAAAGACATGCTACGCCGACCCCAAATGAATTGTGATAAGGGCAAGAGAATGATGAATTGCAGCAATACTCTAAAAAGTAATTGATAGTTTAATTTAATAAACAACGGTTTGTATGCAATTACTGAATAATGCAGTAAATTGCGAATGTCCCAAATTGATGAATGTACATGTACACCGATGAATGTCCACATTCACCAATTTCGGTGGTGTGAGTCTGAAATTGATTACTTAATTAAATTACTTATATTGGACGGAATCTTAATATTAGTACACCAAGGTAATTTGGTGAATCTTAGATTCAGCGATCTAATGGTAGGTACGTGAATCCGTGATAGATCCAGAAACAAGAAACTTAGTGGTGTTTGTTTCTTCATCATCTATCATATTTTTATGATCTGCCTTAGCCAAGTAACTGCAACCAACTATCGGCGTGCCTTAATGCAGGTTACTGTGTTCCCAAGCTAGGCCGCCGGACCGACTACTGTATTTTACCTACTACTCCTTTAGTTTCACTATTAATCCCTTAATTGTAAGACTTGCCTATTGTCAAAATTAGTACTGATTTTTGTGAAATATATTATATTAGTAAGGATGTAGTGCTAACCGCATCCGCGGCACCACTCGCTTGGTTCACAGTTCTAAGCTAACATAACCCATATTGTCTGGGTGCCCTACGACCCTCTTTTTGTAATGCGCCCTGGCCATAAATTTGGATCAAAATCAAAATCCGAATTGCAGCCGACGCCCACCGGGATCGTATTCCCAAAGATGACACTTTAGAAGGTCGGTGTAGAATACGCTCACCTGCATGCACAAGAGTATACAATGTTCTGTCCGAACTAAAAGATCGAATCAGGATGCTGGAGTATAGCAGAGAAAACGTGGCCTAAGTCATGAACAGTCATTATAATTTCGTCCCTAATGAACATTCACTATGTTGTCGTCACGTCGTTGTGAATGATAACATTCACCGATGGATAACCAAAATCGTCATGACAAGAATAACTTACGGTCATTAATTAGCGAGCTTGGTCAATGTCAACATTCCGGTCTAGTCACATCGGTGAATCGGAAGATTTACGAAGTTTCGGTCATTCACAAAAAGTCACGGTGTATAAGTATTACAAAACATAACATAATTTACTTTTGCTTCTTTACAGCTACGGTTGCAGGCCTGGGAATAAGACTGAATTCGAATATTCGGCTAACTTGACGGAGGAGGAATTTCAGGAGCACCCGATTATTAATTGGGACGGAATAATATGGGTCAATAGGCCCCTATATCTGTGGGTTGTGCAAGTCATATTAGCTATGATATCTTTTACCGAAGCCATACTACTTGCTTATTTAGGTTACAAGGTAAATTAATTATGTCATCAACTAAATTGAAACGACCGTAAGGGACCATCTATTAATTACGTCACACTGTCAGGGAGTTTATAAAGGGTGATACGAGGATGTGGGTAGCAGGCCTAATAAAATACAAAGGTGAAATTATACTTTCTCACCACCTGCTTGCAAATTTCTAATTATGTGGCAAGCAAACCTAAAGTTGAAGACAGTCATTGCCGTAAATCTCCAGGAGGCAACTCATTGGCTCTGCTTTATCCCATCGGTGCATGATTTATTGTTAAATGCTTGTCTTTTCATCTTGGCTAAAATAATATGAATTAAAATACGAACAAAGTAGTTTGAGCTTATGATTTAAGCTTTACTGAGTGGGATTATATTTTAATGGTTTTTAATACTTTTAATTGTGATCACAATTGATCGTTCTCAGTGAAATACTCATCATTGAGTAAAACATTTTTTTTCTTTTACTTTAAACAACAACAACAAACAAGAACAACGTATCGTGTGTTGTTTTATTAACAATATGTCTCATGCTTTACCTGTCTCACTCTTTACCAAGACATTATATAATTATTATTCTCAAATTAATCATATTTTTACAGGGTAATATATGGCAACAAGTGTTATCATTTCATTTCATTTTGGAAATGGTGAATACAATACCATTTGCATTGACGGTAAGTTTTTGCTTACTTAAACATTATTAATTAGTAATATAAATAAAAAAGACACCCATAAAAAGCTAATTTTGTCATGGTTTGAAACACTTTTCTACTCCCTCAAGCAACCAAGTCGACACAACCTATTAGCACGAATACATATTAGGTGTATTAAAATATTATCAACATTTAATCAGAACTTTTTAAATTCATGCCAACTGAATGGAAATTTAGGGAAAATGTGATTTTAACAATATGAGTTGTTGCTTGATTTTTTTGAAGAACACAAAACTGTAATAAAAGTATAACATAATTATTGGTTATTATTTATAATACTTGGTGTCGCCTAAAGGCCTAGCTGTAATCACTGATTAATTATTTGATGGCGTCTTGACGCCCACCCTACTCCCTTCAATTCCTCTATGGTCGAAGGCAGTTGATTTGGCTCGATCTCGAACCCTTCTTTTCAGCTCATCCTACATGAATTCATGACTAAACTTAGTGCAGGCCAGATTATATTCACTTCGTCCATGTACTGCTTAGTGATATGTGGTATACATACCGACCAGCTTCAGCCTTCTCGACCTCCCCCGGGCACTAAAACGAGTTCTGTTTTTAAAAATAATAATCATGCAGGAGCCGCCGCCGTATGCAACCGTTTTTTTTCCCAAACCAGTGAATCTGGGTAGCGACGGTTCGCTGACTGAGTCCTTTTGCAATTTGAGCAGTTTCTTAAGGGTATATCAGTATATCGACAGTTTCGTCAAAACAATTAATGCAAATTCCAGAACGCGAATAGGTCAACTTCTGATGAGCCTTTGATAAGGTAAGCCGACGGGGTTTTTATTGGGCATCGCAGAGAGTCAATTTCCCTATAAATACAGCTCTTGAAATCGCTTAAATAAATGAGTAGTTACCGTTACTTTCATGGTAATGGTTGTAACTTAAAGCGGTTAGAGGATGACTCAAATTGATTGTTTACGAGAGTATTTTGTCATTGACCACATTGCATATTTTCATCTAAAAATGTTATTCAACTTTGATCTAATCTTACAAGGAATTGTTTCATTTATAAGACTTTATATTTTTAAATTAATTGTTGTTAAACTATACCAATTTTGATTTCAGTTGCCGTTTCCACCGCTCAGAAACCTTTTCATTCCAGTATTTCTAAACTGTTGGCTGGCAAAGAGGTCGCTCGAGAACATGTTTGTAAGTTTCAACACCTTTTAACACCACCTGCTTGTTCATGCCTAAATAAATGCATTTCAATAACCCGCTGGTCACTTAAGTGATTTGAATTTAAAACCAACTATACGATTCGTATGAAAACGACCCAAGAGTTCTTATTTCTTTAAAGTTGAGTTGAGTTTTAGTTAGTATAAATATTGTTTACATGTTAAGTAACTAGTGACTTATTACGTGTTACGGTCGTTGGTACCCCCTGGCGCTTTCACCGTAAATGTGTTTAATTTAATAGACTCGGCCAATTGCTGTTTCTACATTACCTGTGGCTGTAACGGTGGCATGTCATCTCAATGTGCGTTAGAATATTACATTCGGGCGCCATATTTACGACATTATTTAGTATGTTTTTGTTGTAATAGCATGAGTTCAGATAAAAATATAATACACGACACTTAACATAACGGTTATTTTATCTCCTAGGAGGACTGAAATGTAGAGCATTTCCCAGGAGATCAAGGGGTGTTCGTCTTGGGCGAGCTTGCATCCCTCGGTGCACCTAGGATTCTAGTCTTAACTCTCTAGTTTCGCTCGGAAGTTAACAAAAACTGCCATCTTTGTTGACAATTTACTATTTGGTTCTTACGCAGACTTCATGCAAAAATGTATTGTTACAAACGCATCCAATGTTCTATGGTGTCAGCGAAACATGTTTTATTCTTCCACTAGCTGTGCCCGCGTCTTTGTCCGCGTGGACTTAGATAATTCTCATTCTTTTATTATAAAAGGCAACATGACCTTTTAAGGTTGATTAACAATAACTTGTTAGGCAACTTTAAAAGATAGGCATATGCTGTCGCGGACTTTTTTTTAGACCTTTTTAAGAGGAATAATTCCCTCTTACATTATTTTTGTGTAATTTTAACCGTTTACGCAGCGCACGCAACGCAAGCTCTCAAAAAGAATAAATCAATGTGTTTGCAAGATTTTTCATTGATGCTCCGCTCCTGTTGGTAGTAGCGTGATGATACATTTTTAAGCCTATAGCCTTCGTTAAATGGACTATCCAACACTAAAAGAACTTTTCAATTCGAACCAGTAGTTCCTGAGATTAGCGCGTATATCCAAACAAACAAACAAACTCTTCAGCTTTATAATATTGGTATAGATTATCCCTTTTCAACCATCATGCTATCATTCACCCCTTTTTCTTTTATATAATGGTAGGACTTTCCTCGATGTACATAAAGACGTTTGCGCTCTTTTACAACTTTTCAATTTGGTTGATTTCAGAACGATCTCCACAGAGCTATGCAAAAGTCCCAGTCAGCCCTCTCGCAACAACTGATGATATTGTGCGTCACTCTACTTTGCCTGGTGTTTACAAGGTACCTAAACAGTACATACTCTTTATTTTATATTAAGTTATTCTGTTTTGATAAGATTTTTTCCATAATATTTAAGCAGCCAATAATGTTTATGGCATTGTAATTTCTATCATTTTAATTCAAAAATCAATTAATTCTTTAAGAATAGACTAAAACAAAACAAACTAGATTTAAAATAAACTGTGCAATTTACCTTTAGGCTTCGTTATATTGTTCTGTGAGAGTCTCATTGAAAGTCTTTATAACCTTCATATATATGTAGGTACTATAAATACTTTCAAATTCGGTATGATGAGGTGTACTGCCCACGGCGCGGCGTTGCGCTGTTGTTCTTTGGGATTGAGATATTCGAATGATTTCAGCGTGCATTCATCAGATGTGATGTTATAATTCCCGGTACATTGTATGACCGTTAGAAAAATAACGTGATAATAATAATTATTTATTTATTTCACTGGCAAATAATATCTAATACAAAATTTTATTTTTTTTTTATTTTAAAGAAATTGTATATTAGGCATTTTCAATTGCATTATTGTAACTTAAAAGCAAACTTTACTTTTTCAGTGTCTGTGGCATCCAGCACTTCCAACGCGCGGGGCATCGCCACCTGAATTTGTTCCAAGCTACCTACTTCGTAGTGGTGACTTTCTCAACAGTGGGCTACGGCGACTTTGTACCTGATATATGGCCATCACAACTCTTTATGGTTATCATGATCGGGGTTGCGCTGGTTGTCTTACCCACACAGGTTAATACATTTTTAAACCAAATTAGAAACTTGCGTTGAATTACTGCAAGACATTACTTTGTGGTTGCTCCGAGGGAAATGACAAATGTTCTGGAGGTTTACGTAAGTTTAAAGCTCGGCAAGTACCAAAGAAGGAGATAGATTAGATTTACAATCACTGACAGGATGATAAAGATATATAGATGGCCCTTTAAGAGAAAAGTTAACTGCAGCTATTTTTCTAAACAGCATTCTTTCATTATTGCGGTCCACCGAAGCGACCACGCATGGATAAAAATGTTACTACTTATATTGAAGCAGTCAATGCTCTTTTTGTGTTTTGTTTTTGGGTTTAAAAACAATTAGTCGGAGTAAAATGTAGGACGGAAGAGAAACAGTCGTCAAAGGGATTCAGCCTTTCCCCCGCGGCGGCATACACGCGGTTGATAAAGGTATACCCATGTTACGTGCGCTCAAATCGGGTGCATCCTTTGAAACATGCTGCCATAACTTGATAGAGAGACGGATACGTAATTTTCGCATTTACTGAATAGATACACCCAAATCGTTACCGAATGCACATAGGAAACATAATAAATCTCATGTCCTCGTGGTCAAACAAAATCTAACATTAATAATTGTTGCTAATAAAATTATTGATGAAAATGAGAATATCCTTGCTAAAGTAGATTTAGCTTTTGGAAGGGTAATATTTAATGCAAGTTATACATTCAGTGTTTCTTTTACTTCTAGATCGGCAAACATGTGGGGACACTTGTTTTTACATTTATTTGAGTCATGGAGAAAAAGCGACTGCGCTTTCATCAAGGACTTGTAAGGCTCTCTACTTTTACCTTAGATGCTATCTAGCGTTCAAAATAGTAGTCTTTTAATAAATAACTTGCTTCCAAAAAAGGCCAAAAGACCTTCAAATAATTGATAGGACCATATTTGAACCGTCGTAACATGTTCTTAATTTCAGTCATTCGTTAGGAAAATATATCCGTCTGCTTAAAGTTGCTTCTATTACAATAGGACAACTTCACTTCCAGGTAGAATATCACGACGACATGTCCGAAGTGTTTACATTGTAACACTAGATACATTTGTAACAGCGATAACGGCCGTGTGTGAACGGTCCCGCTGCATCTGCCTGTAGTGGTGTTGTCGCAACCACGAATTACTTGTGGTTGCGATCTACGAGTAGTTACAGTTGCCCTACAACAGAATCGCTTTTGCAACTTAATCGTATTTCGATATGGGCCACCCTCCACCGCTTGCGTGTGACTGCCGCGAGTAGATGTGTTTGTGACCGCGATGTCGCGAGTATTTCCTTCTCATAACTGACGGTTTGTTAAATGCGACTGCAATTGTACTTGTCTGAGGAATCACTGATACTCGTTTTCAGTATTTCTTGTGCCTAGCGACACTTCCGCCGCGTAGTCAAATAGTTTCTTTTTAAATATTATATTTTTCGTAGCGATGTTTCTATTTCTAACATACGAAAATTACGTATCTTTTTTTATATTAGCGATAAATTATAATATTTATAACTGCATTAATTAGTAAAAAAAAACATTATATGGTTTGTAAGGTCCTAGCATAAACGTGCGACGTAACCGTAAAATTAATTCGAATGATTATAAAGCGAAGAATGAGAATATGCTCATTGGATAAGTAAGCTGAAGTGGCAATGGGCCGGTCATATTAGCCGTAGACGTTTGAGACTTTCGCTCACCTCATCAGCTCTAGTTCCTCGGGTTATGACGAGTAGAGTCCGTCGAAAAACCCCACAAAATAAAACAGTAACCCTTCCCATGATGTGGTCGTTTCGTCGAATGTCTTGAAGAGTGCGATTGACTGCTTCCACAGTCTTCCTATGCGCCATCGTACACTCGTCCCAAACGATCAGGCTGCCTTGTCACTATTGTACCACCAGGAGCGTCCAGGAAAAATGTTTCACCCTCCTGTTGATTGACACTTCGTAATATTTTTTCATATACCGACTTTTGTTCATCAGTAAGGGTCCCAATATTATTGTTTACAATTTTGGCTATCGTAGAACAGCTGTAGTTTGTCTTTGCTGCATATTCTCTTCTTATAAGACCTTCAGTAGTTCCCTGCGGCTGTTTCAAACCATTGCCACTTATGGATATAACAATGGCTTGAAGCGAGTGAAGACAACGGTTAATTACACGCACGGCCTCTTCAAGAGTTTCGACCCAATTTCGGTCATCATCAGGCAGACGCAGCGCACTGCAAGCTCCGTAAAAAGTAAAATTCTCAACGCCGTCAACAGTCTTCAAATATGTGTATGAAGTGGCTCCGTGGACTGTGAGCAGTAAAAGGCGCAAGTAATAACACTTACTATACTTGGATGAACCGTGTACACTCATACTAGTGTGTGCTCGCGATACTC
Source organism: Noctua janthina (assembly GCA_963576755.1). NCBI lineage: Eukaryota > Metazoa > Arthropoda > Insecta > Lepidoptera > Noctuidae > Noctua > Noctua janthina. The sequence continues at coordinate 10,138,721 of OY755050.1, read as the reverse complement.
AGGCTGACCCCGTCGGCGTCTATTGAGGACTCGCGCCTCTCAGGAAGAACTGCGGCCGTATACGGCCGCAGACATATATACAACATTAGTTTTAGTATATGCGAAACCTGAACACGTGTGTAGTATTTTTATGTAAAGAATTTATGTACAAAATTTCAAAACTGTGTCATGAAAAATCACAAAGTTATAAGCTTGTTCTGTTACCTGGTTGTCCGCACAAAAACGTGGTCACCACGCGACGCCGCCGCGCGCGCGCCTCCTACGTCGTCTTGAGTTCATTGATAATAATAATTTGGCAGTAGGTACCTTAATGATTGCGATAGGTACTTGTCGCTCGGTGTCCAACTTGTAACCTTTTTTAAATATTTTTGGGACGAAACATTACATGGTTTAAAAATTATTTTAATCGATTCAGTTACTTATTCTGAACAAACTATATTCAGGTTTCGCATATACTAAAAATAATGTTGTATAAAAATATGAAATATAATTTACGGGCGGCGTGAGGTCGGGAAGGGTAAGGGGGTGAACTTTTATGGGTGAAAAACGGTATATCGCGATTTCCGGGAAAACTACAACTCCTATCGAAAAAATGTAAAGGTTATTTATTATTACCCTTCCCGACCTCAAATCGCCCGGAAATTATTTTTCCTCTTTTTTATATATTTGCTTCCTTTTTTGTGTACCATCCTGTTCTTTTTCTTTTTTTTTTCTATTTTCAAAGTTTTCGACTTCGATTTATTTCATAACCGTCTTTAGCAGTTTCAATAAAAAAAAAACAAATACACTCGACGTCAATGATTCCGAGTATTTTACATAAAACCTTAATACCTATATCTTTTCACATAACAGCTTGCGTTTGCAAACGGATACGTGAATTGTACAATGCCGAATTATTAATTATGCCGAAGACATTTTCATTCAAGGATTTAAAATATACCTTACTAGCTGTTGCTCGCGAACTTCGTCCGCGTGAGATTAATATAAAAAATATTACTTCCCTATTTAAATCGGATTTTATTAACAATTTTACGGGTTTTAATTTATTTACACGGATCCCTAATAGTTTTTTCAAAAAAAAAAAAAAAACTTCAATGTTTTTATTTTTTTTGCACGGATCCCTAATTATTTTACTAAAATAAAAGTAGCCTAAGTTACTCCTTATAACATCAGCTATCTGCCAGTAAAAGTCCAGGTAAATCAGTCCAGCCGTTTCGGAGATTAGCCGGAACAATCAGACAGCCAGAAAAAACTTATAATTAAAAATTATAAGCACCGCATATATTTTAATATGCATTCAGTAAAGAGCTGTTATTTTGAAATTACAAACAGACACTTCAATTTTATTTATTTGTATTGATAATTATCAGTATTAATGAACGGATAACTTTTGCAGTTCGAACAACTTGCATTTACATGGATGGAGAGACAAAAACTTGGAGGGTCATATTCGTCTCATCGCGCGCAGTCGGAGAAACACGTCGTCGTGTGCTCAACGACCCTACATGCTGATACTATTATGGATTTTCTAAACGAATTCTACGCCCATCCCCTACTTCAAGACTACTATGTAGTGTTGCTGTCTCCAATGGAACTAGACACGACTATGCGAATGATACTACAGGTAACTTTCATAAAATAATTTTCTTTTCTTAAATATAACGGGTGTAAAAAGGCGATTACTTAAAAAAACCGAGAGCCATTTATTTTTCCCGTAGTTGTTTTTTTACTGGATATGGACCATACCTAGGATTTCTGGGAACCATCTGATTACGGAGATGGAGATATTTAACGTCAAAACGCGTAGACGGCAGGCACATCGTCGCCAGGAAATCTCTTAGGGTGCGTCCAGATTAACTAACATTTTATAAAACATTTGCTAAATAACACATCTAATTAAAGCACATTGCTAATCTCTCTATTGAATCTTGTTAAATAACCATGTTTTATAACATGTTATGTTATTAATGTGGATACACCCTTAGGATACAATTTAGAAAGTTGGATAATATGTACTTTTTTTGTCGTACGTTTCCACTAAGAAAGTAAGAAATATTTAGAAAATTCTTGTTAATTCCTTTGAGGCGTGAAAAGGCATAAATACCTTTTTAGTAAAATTGTATTCCTTGGGTTTAACCTGTATACTTTGATACGTAATATTTTAAATGTAGTAGTGATGGCTTTTTTTCTTGGTGGACATTAATGTAACCATATTATAAACTCCAAATAACTAACGAAATATTGTATGACGATGAACCAAAAAAATATTTCCAAATTGAATTATTTCAGCGTTAACATGATGATTTTGGCATTGACACGTGAGGGTGAAATCCGAAATTGCAATTTCCTTTTAAAGTCTCGATAAATATAAAAATACACCAAATATTTTGGTTTGACACCGTCGCACGTCGCAACTATATGTATTTGAAAAAAAATTTGATGTACGTTTTTAATATTTCAGGTTCCTATTTGGGCACAAAGAGTGATTTACATCCAAGGATCCTGTTTAAAGGATACCGATCTAATAAGGGCACGAATGAACGAAGCTGAAGCGTGTTTTATTCTGGCTGCCAGAAATTATGCAGACAAGACAGCAGCGGATGAACACACCATACTGAGGTAAAAGTTTAGGTGTTTATTCTTAGTACGATATTTTTTTCGTAAAAAAGTTCGTGGCTAAATAATAACTGCCACACGAGTCGATCTTCTAGGTAAAGCAGCGCTTGCCTCGGTCGGTCTGTGTATGTCCATCCACGGACCATCCATTACTAACGACTTTCTTCCATGGGCAGTCGTTCCACGTAAAATACTGTTATTCAGTTACATCTGACTGGAAGCCGTCCCCAACAAAGTTGGAAAAAGGCTACCGCATCTCAAGCCATATTTACACATTGTTTTCATTATCATTCCGCTGCCCTTATCCCAATTTATTTGGGGTCGGCGCAGCAGTCTTCTTCTTTCATACTTCTTTATTACTGTCATCTCAGCAGGTAACTGGTGTTTTCTAGCCATATCATCCTTTACACAATCCACCCAAATTCATACTCAAAACTTTCTAACGACTTTTTCCTCATTTCTTGAGGTGTTTCATTTACATCACCTTAATCTATCTGCATCGGGTCTTTATAATTCGAGTTGATTTTAGATATCCTCTGTACTGGCCGACGCAAGCTATTGGTGGCCCTACAACAACGCCCAAAGCTTGAATTTTTCGGCGCTCACGAAGGCGCCTCACTCGTTCTGTTGATAGGTTCTGGTACTCGTTTAGTGCGAGCCACCACGTGGCCCTCGGCCCGCGGCGGGTGGGACATGAGGCTCTCTCCCTCTCACGTTCTGCCACCTCTTTTTGAATTTTAAAACGTATCCTAATTTTCACGCGGCACAACTTTCCTCTCGACTTTTCTAACATTTTAGAGTTCCTAAACGTGTGCGTAGTCGCAGCGGAAAAATGTCGAATTTCTTAATTACAGTTTAGCAGATATTTAGTGTATGACGTCGTGTACTTGTGTATGGTACGTAGAAATTTGTGTATCCAACTATTAGGAAGCTATTCAACACAAACTGTTTCCGCTGGATCTATGTCATCCTAGCTTCACTTGTTTTTTCCTATGGACGTACAAGAAAAAAAATACATACAATAATTAGTGTGTAACGAGAGGTAAATGTGTATGTTTAAATGAAATTAGTGTGTCATAAAACTGCGAAGATAATCAAGTTTCCGTTGCGATGATGTTTGGCTATTTCATGAAAAAAAATATAAAACGGTTTAGTACAGAGTTGTATTTTTTTTACGCACATTGCTTCTAATTAGTGTGTAATGTTTGTGAAAACAGAATTTGAAAAAAACATATCGTTCAGAAAATATACACGTAAAAGTAAAATAAGGTTATCGGGTACCAAGTACTTAAAATAGGAACTCTATAGCCTAACTTACAACATTTATTTGTATCGTATAAGGGTCTACAATGTCTTGCCAAGTTTCATTTACGAGTTCTCAGTAATTAATGTATACACATATATACATACGAATGTAGGACTTTTAAATGGAAAAGCAAAATAAAACACATTCCTTGTTGTTGTGTTGAGTTGTAATCTCAAGTAATTTGTAAGTTTGCTAGGAATCCAGTGTGTTTTCATAGTATGATTTCATTAACTGTCCCATTAATATAACTATAATGTTGAATTAAAAATTCATCCAATAGTATTCGCTCGACTTTTGTTTTAAAATATATTGTTTTAATATCTTTAAAGTGGTTTTCAACATTTGAACTACTCGCAACCGTTCTAACGTTAAAAAAATATTTGTTCATGATGCTACTCCACATAGGTAATTTTCGTAACAGTCTTTTTAAAGTGGCATTTATAGCAGGCAAGTAGTATTCGTTGTTGTGTTCGTACCTTGGGTCAAGTAAAATCAAAAATAAATTTTCAGTTTCGATAATCTCGTCATAACATTCGATTAGTGGATGTTCAGTGCTAGTAGTAGTAGTGTATTTGTATTTAATTCATCATTTTCATCCGGAAATATAGATAAACTACTTACTGAGTCATTCTCATTACAGTCATCCATATCAATGTTGTCGTCCAAATCAAGGCTCACGTATTCATGTCATGATACCGTTACAATATGTTTGATAATAGATTTAACTTCCTCGTAGCACTGAAGTTGGTGAATTTTTTATGCAATTTATATAAAAATATTTACATTTTTCTGAAACTTTGTCAAAACTTTGTACAGTTTTTTAAACAAGTGAGATTTGTCCAATCTAATATAGCATAATAGTATAGAATCTACCTGGCCTTCTAGAGGCGAAAAACACTGTGGCAAATATATGTTGGTGTCTGTATTTAAGAAACTACGGCATATAGCCCCTATTCTTGCAGAAGAGTCATCGCAAATTATTTCATTAGACGTACTTCGATAACTCGCCCGTGTGCTTAACCAAGCGGCTATAGTATCAGTCGTGTGAGACTGTGATGCCATGTAACATAAAGGTATACGTGTAGTGTATGCCATAACTGCATACAAGAACATATGTTTGAGTTCTTTGTTTATCAAATTGTCATTAACACCCGGCGGCGAAATTTTTGAAAAATCGAACCGGTTGCATCTATAGACAAAATTATAGGTGTATTTTTAATAATTCGTCGTTATATCTACTTTGTTCTTTTGTCCAAAAGTATAAATACCAAACCAAACAAAACCAACACAACCAAATGGTGGAGATGGTGGTGGTTTGGAACCAAACTAATTTTTTTAATAAATTAATCAAATGGTTTACTTTGCGACATGGCATAAATAGATAGAATAGGATTTCTATCGAACTGAAGTGCTCTTTTAGCTTCCATTCGTATTTGCCTCAAAGTACTTAATTTAGGAAAAGTCGGAGGTTCGCTTGCATTGTCTGTATCCATAAGTTTGTCTGGCATCATAGCTCTAACTGCTAATGCCTTATTGTGATTTAATATTTCTGCTAACGTTTGTTTTCTCGTCGAAGTAAGTTTATTCTTAAATCAAATCAAATCGTTTATTGCTATATCCATAATGTACACTTACAGGCGGTAAATAAAAAAATTGAAACAATTATGGACCATGTCGGGCACAGCAAATTTTTTAAATAAGTAGAGAGAGGAAGATCTTTTTATTACTTTTCCTTGTTGTTAAGTTTGAATTATTTTCTATCCTATTTATTTTAATAGTCGGATCATGGACAAAATCTTTTTTATACTGATTTAATAGACAAGTAACACATATGAAATTTGCAGTTATTGGACAAAAAGTCAATAAAATATTCGCTCCACATTTGTCATAGCATTTGATGTTATTTAGTCGTTAATTTGAGGGAACGTAATTTCCTTTATGTAAATGTGCACTTGATGTCCATTTTTGTCCATATTTGGTCCTGTAGTTCATTAGTCCAACAGTTACTTAACAAGCTGTGATTTGTAGGAGCTATTTCTTTGTACTCATGCATATCCAATGCAAACTTTATTTCTAAATCAGAATTGATTTCATCAATATCATCAAAGTTATTTTCACTGCAAGTTATACGTTTAATTGACATCTGTACATGCCAGCTTTCTTCATATCGTGTTGAAATATTTCACTCAATTGCTTTTGTATACAATTGTAAACATTATGCTATAGGTTATACAACTTGTTTTATATCATCTAATAGTGTAGTACGTTTTATACCTGCCGTTTTAGTTATTTTGTTGATATCGTATCTTCTGTCAGTTGTGCCGGAACGGAAGAGTTATTTTGGTTTGCACCTTTTGCTTGCTTAAGATATTTTCTTCAAGTGACATCAATGTTATGTCGTCATAAGGGCTATAATCTGGAACAATAAAAATATATCTAAGTCCTAAACCGCTTTATGCATGTACGGTTGTATGTTTATATAACGGCTACGTAGGTACGGTATCGTTCACCAACTAAAGGGGCTACGAGTCGCGTGCCGAGACAAGCAAGTCCGGTAGGCGCGTTTGGTAAAATTCGCGATAAGAAGGAAGAGAAAAATACTACGATAGTAAGGATGTTCAAAAAAAATTTATAACATGACATGAGTGATTACAAACAGACGATTTCAATAAATTGCCATTAGGGCTTCAAATTATATCTAATTATATCTAAAAATGTAATGGTGATACATTTTTCGAATCAATACATAGCTCTTTGAAGCTTGATACATGAATGAAAAAATAATAAAACGACCATCTGCCTAAAATAGTTTCAATTTGAATTTAAAGTTGACAATTTAAAAGAAGAATATGGCTTTGAGGTTTTTGCAAAGAGGCTAAAATGCAGAGGTAACTCTGCAGTACGTAATTTATGATCTTACCTTGTTTATCTTCCAATCATTCTCACTAGTGGCTCACTAAATATGTCACAGTCACATACACTATCTTAATATCCGAGTCCAATAAGTTCATAATATTACGTTGATTGCAAAACAAATAGCGCATACGCACGTTGTCGTTGGCTGCACATTTGTGACTGATAAACATAACAATACAGGAAGCGCGCGCTAAGAAGATACCTACCTACTTTAAATTATTCCCTACTACACCGTTAAGTTTTTAAATTCGACATTTGAAATGACTACTGGTGTTAACATTTTTTTCCTAATTCTTATTAGTATTTCTATTTAATCAAATTGTACCGTGCAACATCAAAATATTTGTACGCTGAAAGCAGTTATTGTAACAACTTTCTGTTATATTCTGACGAATAAATGGATTTGTATATGCAATTTGTTTCCTTTATTCATTTATATAAATATAAATTACATATTTAAATATAACAATCTCAATACAAATAGGTATTTATTTATTTATTTATTCCTTAACACACACATTTGTTTTAACAGGTCATAAATTGCAAAAATCCAGTCCCAAGTAACGGGACTGGGTAGAGGCACAAGTTAAACAGCAGACAACATACCAAGTGCCACCCTCTGGAATTCCGCCAAAGAGCAAGAAAATATGTCCAATCGCCGAGAGACACTATTTAGCATTCTTAATGCACACAATACAGGCGCAAACTTTAATAAGTTTGTACGGGTTGCCGGAACCTTAAAGGGCCCCTCCCTCGGTCCCAACCGTAGCGTCCTGCTTGGAACAAGCAATCCCAACGATTCCAGTATTTGTGGATTATTTAGCATACCACGAAAAACCATAAAAACATATTTTACGAGAGCGAGGTTGCGCCTTACTTCCAACTTATAGTACCCAACCATCCCAATAACAAAGAGAGTTGGATACATAAGTGGGTAAAAAGGGTAGACACCAAACTGCTTCCAGTACAGGTATCGGGTAAATTTGTTCTGCATCTTTAATATATAAAAATAGTAGCCCACCGGCATCGGAAACAGACGTCTACTAACTATAAACTACCTCCCGGCCAAATTTCAAGTTTGTAGCACAAAAAAATGAAGGACTTCCATACAAACTTGCGAGACCCCTCAGACCCCCTTAATCCGGCCCTGTCACAAAATCCGTTCGTAGCGAACGTCTAATAACTACCTCCATACCAAATATCAAGTTTGTAGCACAAAAAATAAAGGACTTTCATACAAATTTGCGAGACCCCTTAGACCCCCTTAATCCGGCACTGTCGTTTTAGCGGACGTCTACTAACTATAAACTACCTCCCTTCCAAATTTCACCTTAATACGTCAAGCGGTTTTCGATATTTCGTGATTATAAGTGAGTGAGTGAGTGAGTGAGTGAGTCAGTGAGTGACCTTTCGCTATTATATATTTAGAAGATATAAGAGGCTCTCTTATTTTGAAATTATTACAATAATAATAATTGCTATTATTATTGTAATAATTTCAAAATATGAGAGCCTACAAGTGACCTACTATTTTTATCACGAAAGTTATTGGTTACTTGTTCAAGAATTGTGTGCCCACCTGTACAAATCCAATAATGGTACACAACACTGGAAATGTAGAACGTTACCTCTATATACTGCACGGCCACTTATTTGTAGTCTTTCAATCTTAGTCGGTTTATCCATGTATTGCGGTTGTTCTGGTATTTGTATTATATCTCTTTAATTATTTAGTGTAATGAGCTGAAATTTTACATGTGAATGTGTGTGTGTGTGCATTAATACACAGAATATCGGAATATGTTTTGTATTGCTTTTCGATTAAAAAGTCCTACAATCGGATGTCATATAATATAGTGGTCCAGTCGTAGTTAATTATACCATTGCTCATTAATTACTAATAGCAGATAAATGAAACTTGGCAAGACATTATAGACGCTTCAAGATACAAGTTAGGCTCTTGAGTTTCTATTTAAAGTACTTGGACCTAATAACCTTATTTTACTTTTAGGTGTATATCTTTTGAACGGTATGTTTTTTTAAAATTCTGATTTCATAAACATTACACACAAATTCAAAGCAACGTGCGTAAAAAATAAAAACTGAGGTAAACCGTTTTATATGATTTTCATCAAATAGGCAAACGACAGCGCAGCAGAAACTTGATTATCTTCGCAGTTTTATGACACACAAATTTCATTTAAACATACACATTTACCTCTCGTTACACACTAATTGTTGTATGTATTTTTTTTTCTTGTACGTCTATAGGAAAAAACAAGTGAAGCTAGGATGACGTAGTTCCAGCGGAAACAGTTTTTGTTGAGTAGCTCCCCAATGGTTGGATACACAAATTTGTACTTACCATACACAATTACACGACGTCATACACTAAATATCAGCTAAACTGAAATGAAGAAATTCGACGTTTATCCGCTGCGACTACGCCACACTTCCTTAACACGACCCTTGAGAATCACGAGATATATGCATGTTTTTGGCGACAACAAACACTTTTCTTCGCTTACTCTGGCGGGATCTTACTACGGGGGCCTTTTTCAAAACCTTTTTACGTTCAAAACGGAATCAAACGAACTGAAGTTACAGACTTCCGAAACTACAGATTTTTTTTTTGAGATAACCTCTGGAAAACAGGCATCCTCTCTCAGTGATACATGCGTTTCCACGTGCTTGTTTTCCCCTAAGGGTAAGGTAGAAATGTTCCATATAATTGGAGGCGGGCAGCCCTGTTGTCATCAATCGGGCACGAATCCAAACTTCGGGTTGTTAGTAGGAATTTCCCTAATAGAACTCCCAATAACACTGCCCGACCCGGATATCGAACACAGAACCGCTCACCAGTAGCGCTATAGACATCTAGACCTACGAGGTAGTTAATTTTATAATTAATCCTTATTTTCAGATCGTGGGCTGTGAAAGACTTTGCACCAGCAGTGCCGCAATATGTGCAGATTTTTCGACCTGAAAATAAATTGCACGTCAAATTTGCCGAGTTTGTAGTTTGTGAAGATGAATTTAAGTATGCCCTTTTAGCAAACAACTGCACTTGCCCAGGAGCTTCTACACTTGTAACTCTGCTTCTGCATACTAGCCGGGGCCAGTAAGTTAAACTAAATCAATAATCGAAATGTAGCAGTAGCTCCTTTTAATACTGATAATCATAATTAATGAACACTTTTAAAATTTACAACATTTTTTCGAGTTTATAGAAAACCAATGCATATCGCATAACTTTGACCAATATCGGTACAGATATTAGTGTCGCAATTCGCTATACTTATCCTCCATTTGATCCGTTTTTTTTTTCAATTTTAAGCTATGTTAGTATTAGTATCATTCATGCGCGTCACCAAGACTTAGATTCAAACTATGGTGCACAGATCTCGGGAATAACCTATAATATAATATTCCGTTTATTATAAAGGATATTTTCGCAATGTGCGTGCGACAAGCCAGCACGGCTCAATGTTGCACGCTGGCCACAAACCACAAGATAGTCGTAAAATTGATGATATTTAGAAAGTTTTAACTTTCTTACAGGGAAGGCCAGCAATCACCCGAAGAATGGCATCGACTGTATGGTAAATGTTCGGGAAATGAAATTTACCACATTGTTTTAGGTGACAGTCGATTTTTTGGTGAATATGAAGGAAAAAGCTTCACCTATGCTAGTTTTCATTCGCACCGGAAGTAAGTTCAGCCTAGATTTGTAGACATTTGTATAAAGGAATGTAACAGGTACAAGTAACGTGATTTTTGTCAAGGTATGGCGTTGCTTTAGTTGGAGTGCGACCAGCTGAGTTGCCTGAATTCTATGAAGAAACCATTCTGTTAAATCCTGGGCCTCGTCATATAATGAAAAGTAGTGACACCTGTTATTATATGAGCATTACAAAGGAAGAGAATTCTGCTTTTGTTGTGGCTGAAAAACAAACAGAACAGAAACCTACAATACCAAAAGACCAAACTGCCTGTAGTCTACTTTCTAATGAGAAGAAACTAGGTGACGCAGAGGAGGTTTCTGAGCAGCAGAAAAAACCAGACGGTAGTAGCGTCGCTCAATACGACCTTCCACAAGTGATTCTCCAAGCTCCCGCGAGTTCCACACCAAAAGCATCGCCATCACGCATCAACCAAGCTAATACTGTATCATCCGCTAATTTTACTGTCACTAGCTGTGAGTGTCACAGTTGGTAAACAACCAAAGTAGATCGAATGCATATTCCCTGCATATTATCTTTTATAACATGCATTCGGCCTACTTTCTTTTTTTACTTTGCTTATTGCTCGTTGTCTTTATTGGCGCAATATATAATCATACGGTTGACTCTGATTATTACGTTAAAGGCAAATAGCAACTCACTCATTTCAAAAACAAAAGTACTATGATAACGAGGCAATTAAGCAATTACATTATTATGAGTAACTTCAAACAATACACACAAAAAGGTGTTTACAGTTTAAAGTTACCTTCCTTGTTATCGTGTACCTCTTCATAATCTGTGTAATGCAGGTAAATACACAAACCGGTCAGTGGCTTGGATGTGCTTCGTGTCAAGTAAAATCATCTCAATATATTTCCAGAAACATAGCCCTCAAATTGAGTTTCACCAAAATGTAACAATCTTTGCATGTGTCGTTTGTTTGATAACATTGCATTTAGTTACATGGATTGAGAAGTGTGGGTTTATTTCGAAAATGATATAAACCATGTCAAAATATCGCCAGATGCATCTTTGTTTGCACATAACTACCGTACCCCCGGAAAGACTGTTCTAATTATCGTCACTGCATATTCATTATGCCATAGATAAAAGTTGCCATAGATACGTTGCTGTTTGTTTTTACAATAAGAATAGAATATGAATGTGGTATGCTTTGCCACGACTAAATTTGAACTGAATTGAGTTAATCACTAACGCGCCTCTCGTCCTGCACTGTTGTATTTTTAATTTCGTTTGGCCCCGTTGTATTCGGAAGCATTTCTGGCAAGCAGTGCTTATCAGTTCAGCCCTAGAGATTCTGCATCAGGTCACGTTTCGCTTGTGTGCATCATGTTTTCGTTGCTTCAACGACGACGTTGCGATTCTCACTACCCCCGATCTGCTCATCTCATAATTATTGAGTGTTTTTCTGAGAGCAAATTCTCCATCGTTACTTATAGCATACAAAGTAGTATTGACTGAAGAAGCACTTGCTCTTTCTGCTTTCCCAAACCACAATTTATTACCTATACCGAAAATGCATGAGGCCACCCCAAAAGTTTCACGTTACCTTCAGGTATACCGCATTTCCATTTGACTAGAGCTTTAACGTGACTGTTGTTTTGATTAGCGAATCGTGCATCATTTACAGCATATTTTAAGTGACTAAGAGTGCACTAAATTTTTTGAAAGAACTATTTATTGACTTCAAGTTTTTACAGCTCTTCTAAGCCAAGAGAAGCTGTACAATTTTCCTTACAATTGTCGTTACTAGATTCATAATGAACTATTCCAATTCATAATCAATAATTTAGTTCACTACAGAACCGTATTTTGTAATTCCATTCAGATATTTACCTTATATATTATGCTGGCAGCTAATAAAATGAAGATTTTGGACAGTAATTTGCACATTGAGTTTTATTGAAACATTTCGAAAAAAAATTGCCTTATAATGAAGGCAATTTTTTTTGAGACATTGACGATTTTCTGACATTTGCGAATGAATTTTAAGTCACTACACTCCTGAAAGTGGTCTTCATGATTATCAGTGAAAAAGCATCAGTTGCTAATTTTAAAAGGAATTTTAGTCTTAAAATTCGATATTTTAGAAATAATTGAAAATAATAGGATAGCTGTTTTGAAATGGAAAGAAAAATTCTAGTGCGAGCAAGGTTTGAACCTGCGACCTTCCGATTCAGTACTCCGGACGTCTTAACCAATGTCAAAACAGCCGTAGTTCCCTACGCAGGGTTTGCGTATAAAAATATTAAAAATAATAGGATATTTAAAAAAAAAACTTTAAATGGTCGTTGCATCGCCAACAATGAACAAAGAAACAGGCTGAATTGGCGTTTAACGGATGCCCTAATATGAATTTGTCGAATTTGAAGTTATTCATAAATGCAAAAAAAAATATACCAAAGGGAATTTAAAAAAAAAGTCACGAGCGGCTAATTTTTTTTTAACTTTCTTCGCTACTTCTCTAGGAACTCAATAAAAAAGTCCTATGAAAATCCGAGCACTATAAACTTCGTTCCACCTTTTGTATTTTTTGTCTAATTGCACTCGGTTATTTGTGATGTTACCAACTTTCAGAATTCATCTTTTCGGGGCCCAATTACGAGCTTGCTTTCAACAACTTCTTTGATCACTTGCTTTAAGTTTTCCCTTAATTATAATTATATTTGTAAACGAACTCAATATCTGTATATTATGAAGTATCATCGAACATTCATGCATCTGGTATTTTTGAATTTTATGGATGTTTCATGTTTATTAATTTTAAATTTTATTTTATATTCTAGATAATTCACGGGTGCAGATTTTCATATTTCAGTGTTAAATAATTTCAATTTTGTAGTTACACCCTTTATCACAGCCATCACAGAAATGTGTTTATTACGCTCCCTGAAAATTAGTACTCTTTTGATATAAATTTATTTGTTTATTACATCTATTTTAAAATATTTTTTTTATTTGGAATGTTCTTTATCTACACAGCTAAGTATGGCGAGGGCCCATCGGGTTCAGAGTCTAGAACCTGTTTAAAAGATTCTCCAGGTACAGATAGTGCTACCGACAGTCATCTGTTATTACCCAAGCCCGATACCAACTTTCTCAGCCCTGATGCCTTAAATTACCGCCGAGGTAAGGAAAAATAAATAAACCTTAAAATATGCACTTTAAAAATATGTATTTAATACAAACATTGTTGCAATTCAGGAAGCCGAAGACCATCTATTCTTCCCGTCCCTGATATGGTAACGAGCAGTTTAAATATTGCGTCTGATAATCAGGACGAAGAAGCGGAAGTGGATGAGAGCGAAGACGAGTTGGAAGACGATGTTCCATGGCGATCGCCATCGGAAAAGATCGCGTAAGCACACTTGTGTATTGATCGCCTTCAATGCATCCACATGCACGCAACATTTTAAAGTTATAGTAGGTTAAAATTTTCAATAATTTCTAAACAAACAAATTATTATGATTTTTACTTTTTGTTACATATTTCGTATGTATTAAAAAAAAGGTTTTTTCCTTTTTTCATGATTATCTCATTTAAAGATTTTTTTTTGTTTTCATTATTATTTTATATCGTTAACTGATTTATTTCGAACTGTTGACGTATTTTATTTTTTTCACTGTTTTAGCGTGTAATCACTTCTGTAGATAGCCGACCAGGATCACTCAAGCTGCATGAATACCGCACAGTACGTACTACATAGACCCATATGCATACACGTCAGCTTCGGTATTTCAAATACTTTACCTTTTTTCGACTTGCTAAAATAATTCAGCCCTATTTCGTTAACGACATTACTATTGAAAATATAGCAATGATGCAGATGAACAGACATACCTTTCGAAAATAGTAGGTACATATCAAAAATGTTTAGCAGAATTATTTCGGGAAACCCGTATTAATCGACATTTATCTCGATCAAGAAAATTCCTGAGTGTGCGAACTGTATAATGAAAACGGATAGATGCAACTTTTTTATATTTTTATACGCAAACCCTGCGTAGGGAACCAATAGGGAAATAGTTTGGTAGATAGGGAAATAGTTTGGTAGATAGGGAATTAGTTTGGTATGGCGACTTCTATACAACATTGATTTAGCTGTAATGTCAACGTGTTGGTTTAAGTTAGTTCGATACTTTCTTACATAGATGGCGCTAACGTCACCGTAAGACGTTATTAATGGAACGAAAATTTCGAGAGCTGTGAGCAGGGTGCGATGGTCTAATTGGTTAAGACGTCCGGTGTACTAAATCGGAAGGTCGCAGGTTCAAACCCTGCTCGCACTCGAATTGTTCTTTCCATATCAAAACAGCTATGGATAGATGCAGTCAGAGATATAAATCGGCTTACAACAGTCCAAAGTTTCTGTGAGATTTAATATTAATACTGACCAATAATTAGACAAATGTTTGTAACATGAATAGAAGCGAATACTTCAAAGAGCATTATAATATACTAGCTATTTCTCGCGGCTTCGCTCGCATTAATTTAGAAAATAGAACTCTTAACACATTACTAATGTTTCAATCATGGTTCGAAAGACACGTGGCGCCACCTATTTTCATAAGAACGTTATTGTTCTTTTCCTCGTGAACAGTACTTATTTTTGGGATGAAAGGTACCAATATCAGTTTCTGTACACCTGACAACGTACATGCAAAATTTCAGGATGACCGGTTCAGTGGTTTAGGCGTGAAAAGGTAACAAACAAACTTACTTTCGCATTTATAATATTAAAGTTAGGATTCAAAATCATACTAAAACAGTGCTATGACATGGAACATTCTTTCGTTTCTTCGCAAGTTATCATTACAGCGAACCCGAACGATCTTTCCTTCACATTATTGTTACGTTATTTCGGCCATTAGATCTCTTGCAAGTAAAACTTATCGCACGAACGAACATATAATATATCGATCTTGATTAGTCACATCCATTTTTATTTTGGTGTAACAATGTTCCTATTGTGTCACCCTATGTAAAATGTTCACTGATTCTCACTTATAATTTTAGGATGTACCATAATAAGTGATTTTGTGTCATGTAATGTTAATCGGCAAACGCAGCAAATCGCACCCTGTTTAGTGGCAACACCGAGCTATAGTCTAGAACGGTATAGCATCCTTCTCTACAAGTTAAGACATTAATTTTCGTTCGTTCAAGACGCCTAAAAGGAGACACCTTCCTCCCTAAAGACTATCTATCTATTTTCATTCACCAAAAAAGCATTTTTCAAAAATCAAATGTTGTTTTTTCAACTGCATCATATTGAGTATGACTTAGCTAACAGCATAATTATTTTACTTTCTTTATTATCTGCTGCAACCACAAGCACCACAAGCATTAATTTCAATTGATAAAAATAATTTACATTCTGTAGTAAACTGTATTTGACATACAGATACTTTAAAACTATTCTTGTTGCAATTGTGTGCATTGTGTATCTGTATAATCCCCTGAGCGTAAACCCCCAACCGCACGGCCCGTACCCCTGCTCCAGTGATGACGTCACCACCAGCAGCTTCTCGTCGTTGGCAGCCAGCGACATCGGGCACAGCGCCTGGCGAAATGATTATATGAGGTAAGCTATCATAAGAAATTTCAAACACCTCGGCCTTACACTTACAACTCGGCATTTCACTTTACTGCATAATTTGGTGGGAAGAAAGTGGCTCAAGGAATATTTTCCTAAAATGCGTTGATTAATTAGCCAGGAATCGTTAAAACGCGACGTACTTATTTTTATGCATGATGAAATATCTCCACTCTTTATTTTTTTTCAATAGATCTTTAAATCGAAAAGTTTCCCGGTATCTCTTACAAAAACAGATTTCCCGTGCGTTTAAAAAAAAAACACTGCATATACAGGGTGTAAGGGAAAGCTGTCCGCAGACTGATGGGGTGAATTCAGTATATCATACTTAAATAACCGGTACAAGAAATTATTTCGGGAACGTTACGGGAATCCAATAAATTTGATTTGTTTTATTTCCTCAAAAGCAATGTATCGTTACCGTGGTAAAACGCACGTGGCGAACCGTAAGCGTGACGACGAGTTCGATGAACTCTGTAGCTAGGCAGAAAGTGAACAGCTGATTTCACGCGTCGTTAGTTGGAGTATTTCAACTTCCATTGTTAGTTTTTTTATTTTAGCTGTAAAATTTACATGAATGGAGTGCTGCGTACAGAGAATTTAATTTTACATTGAAATAAAGGATTAGTAACTGAAAAATAGACAACAATATTAAATTTTTCCTGAAAAAAGATCCGATGGAATATGATTCAAAATAAGTAGCTGAATGTTGAGTTTGCGGAGGACTGTACCTTAACACCCTGTGTTATTTATTATAGAAGATAAATATGTTCTAAGACATATATTTTACAAAGATATATTGCAAATTTAAGTATTTTAAAACGAAGATCATCGGAAGATTTTAAAAATGTGTTATTTGAGTACTTATAAATAACCATGTACTTGAAAAAATGCATTTATTTTGAAATCACACTACATATTGTTATATGTATTTAAAATTCCGGTGTGCGTTTATGTCTAAGTTTTTACTAAACGGGTCACTTGGATGGTGAACGCGTCACTTAGCTATGGTTAGACCCGGTAGGTTGCGCTGTTATCGACATCCTAAAGAGGACAGGACAACGTCAGTCGGGTCAGCTTTGCTGGGCTGTTGAGGGTCGCAGCGAGATGTTAAATAACCTATAACCTTCCTCAAGAATAAGGCTATCAAATGCAAAAGAGGATCAAATCCGACTGATAGTTCCAAAGATAAGCGCAGTCAAACAAAAAAAAGAAACAAACTAACTCAGCTTTATTTGAGTAGTACAAGTTTAAATAAGTACGAATTCCGAGTTGGTTTTTACCAGGATTTGGAACTATGAATAACTTGTAAGTCAAGTTATCTCACTCAAATGAAGGTTGAAGGGAAAGATTAGGCAACACCATGCACCGAACTAGCAGGAATTGATATTCGGTAGGTACTAGGGAATCCAATCCCGGAGGAATCCCGCGGGGTAGGGGCCAGTAGTAAAATTAAATTGTTATGATTTCATAAATCACTGTAATCATAGACTTTATAATTTCACGTTTTATATTTTGTACTTACGTTTTATAAGTCGTGAAGTCGAACAGTGGGTACTCCGGATGCGCTAATTCCTCTTTTACTTGTTTTCTTTAGGTCTTAACTGATTCATCATGAACATATTTTTCTGTAGATACTGGGAAACGTCTCATTTTCACGTTATTTTGACAATACACTCTGGTTCGGTGCAAATATCAACAAATTACCACTGATAAACCAATTTTACGTCTTACTCTTTCTAGAATGGTGGTCGGCTAAAGGTAGGTAAAACGAAATTAGAGATGTTTCGATTGCACATACAACGATTATATAAGCCAATGGTTATATCACCTGTCTTGAAACGTCCGTTTAAATACATTAAATAATAATTAACCCACCGACTACAAAAAATAATTACATTTTGAAAAGCAAATAATGGTACTATTTAACTTCTTAACGATGACTTGTCTTATCTTATGAATCGGACAAAATCGACACATGCCTAATAAATTCATATTACAATATATAGAGTTTAGGTATTAATTAGCCTTAATGTTATTTGTTCCTACAATATCACATTATTACCATGCTATAATAACAGTACCTCCGATCAGCGTTACCCTTGAAATCGAAACTTGTTGTAGTCACATCTATGTCCAGGTCGAAATGCAAGGGCATTGTTGTGTGCTGTGAAGCTACGATGTGAACTTGCACCTACACTCTTTGCTGTCATTATTCAGGGAACCGTGATGCGTACTAATGAAGGCAATCTGATTCTTTTGAAAACTGATGGTAATTTATTTAACTTTGCCAGACTTTAAAAGTCCCCCGCACCAGAGTCTCTTGTACCACTATTACAGAGATTATGTATGCTGATGACCGAATACTCCGCATATTGGACTGATCTAAGATGAATGCCATACTTCTTCCAGTCCCTTCCGAATGCTCCTCGCCTTTGGGATAATTGAAAAAAAACAATCAAATTCGACCTAAAGAACCCGGGAGGAGTCCAATATACTACGTCAGTACACTCTGTTGCATCAGTACTTTCAACCGCACTTCATTTAGTAAATAACGACAACAGGTCTGGAGCTGGTAGAACAGCTTCACCAATACTCAATAGTGCGATTCGGTCTTTGATTTGCACAGCACGACCTTCAATCATGTGTCATAGGGCACTCATGTGTCGTTACCAGTTTTTGCCCTTTATATATGGAGCCAGAAGTTCAAGATACCTATACCACTAGAATGGAAGTCAGAAGAAGGCAGTATGGATATGCCGATGGATATTCTCGGTGTCACCTTAGAATTGAACTGGTTGGCATCCTCAGGTGATACTTTCATACATTGCCCACAAGTTCTTTTGAATTATTTTGGAACGCACCTGTCTACGTCTCCCTGTCTGCAAATATTTGGGAGATATCAGCAAAGGCCCCTCCAAACGCAGTTTGTAAAAATGGGCATGTTACCTAACATACTGACGCTATCTATGAAATACGACTTCAGAAATTCCGGAGACGTGGGTCTGGCGCTTGTCATCAAAATAGACTATACAACAGATTCACAGCCGCTGCCGCATGGACTATACCAGAGTTGCAATTCACATACCCAACTAAAGCCAAGTTAGATAAACTGTACATTTAACTATCTAGAAGCTAACACTACCTATCGATCATTATGAATTTAGGACACAAGGAACTTTCATTACTGTGGAAATGCCATTGTCTTAGTCTGGTTGTCATAATGACCAATAAGTGAAAACATCAAGTGCAGAGGTCTTCGTCACTGATTAAATACGTATAATTTGTAAAATAACAATAACAGTTACAATAAAAAATAAATATGACATAGTACAAAAAGGTATAAACAAGTCTAGACGTGGAAAATATGTCAATTTAGTTTTGTAATGAGATAGGAATTTACTTTGGCCAATTCGCGATTGCAATTGCTTTTGGTAAAAGGATCCTAGTCTCGTCAAATGTCTGGCGGTCAGGGTGGAACTTTTCCATAATTTTTCGTGAAATTTTGATCCCCATTCACAGATTTTCAAAAAAATATATAGTTAGCAAGAAAATGGCCATTTTACACAAAACATTGTTTTGATGTCAATCAAAGAGTTTCTAAGGTAGTTCCCCTTACTGCCCTGTTGAAAATTTCCACCCTGTATACCACAGTTGAAATAAATTCAAAGAAAAATAAATACTATTGTAAAAGGTATGTGATATTATAAGAACGACATTACATTAGTTTCACACTTGCGTTTCAGCAGGTGCCGATTTATCGCAATTCAGTATGTCAATACCAAGCAAAAAATAATAAAATTACATAGAATACAATTACCAACGCTTGCACGTGCGATTGATGGCGTAGCGCATGCTAAACGCAGGTGTTATAGCGGATCTAGAAACCTTCAAATACTTTAGATACTAAGGACTAGTTTACTTTTGCACATGTCCCTTTGCGTTTTCGAGCATGATAATTTCGTAAATTTGATGTTTAATGTTAAACACCACTATCTAATAAATAGACCTAAACACAGTCCTGATATACATGTTATGTTAGATGTCTCTATAACTTTTTCTTGTAAGTATGTAAGATTTTCAGTTACACTTTTTTGTCACTTTTAATATTAAAAATATTTTTAATTAAAAGCTTTGCTTCGCCTTATTTTATGACGGAAATTAAGTAATATTTCTAAATTTAAAATATCTGCTTATATAACCACAAATAACGATAACGAAATGAGATATTTCAGGATCGTGAAAGGATTCCCACCGGTGTCTCCATTCATTGGAGTGAGTCCAACTCTCTGTTACTTACTAAAAGAGAAGAAGCCGCTATGCTGCTTGCAGTTGGCACAAGTTTGCGAACATTGTGCTTATAGAAATGCTAAGGAATACCAATGGCAAAACAAAACTATAATTCTTGCTGCTGATTATGCATCAAATGGAATATATAATTTCATCATACCTCTGCGAGCCCATTTTAGATCGAAGACTTCGCTGAACCCTATCATTCTACTTCTGGAACGCAGACCAGACATAGCATTTTTAGATGCAATATCATACTTTCCATTAGTTTACTGGATGCTGGGTAGCATCGATTGGTAAGTACTCAGTGTGAATTCACCAATATGTATGTAGTTAACAAATGAATAAAGTTAAAGTAGTAACATACTTTTCTTTCCAGCTTAGATGATCTGTTGCGTGCTGGAATTACATTGGCCGAAAATGTGGTTGTTGTTAACAAGGAATTATCGAATTCTGCTGAAGAAGACAGTTTGGCAGATTGCAATACAATAGTTGCTGTTCAAACTATGTTCAAGTAATGGTTTTTAATCATTTAACGGCGCTGCGCCATGGCGAATTTCAAATGTTTTTAGTATTCAGTGATTTAGGATTGATAGTTATAAATACATACGTCTAATTTTTGCGCAGCGAACATAAACGACTTTTATGGTACTTCTACACGGTGCTAGTTACACGCACGAGTTACTCGCACTGTGTCACTTTAACGCCACCATCGTCTCTGCGATGCATGTGACTTGCGCAGGTGCAAACGTGCCTATGAACCTCGCGCTGAGTAAAAGCACCATAAGTCTTATCCAAGTGGTATTAGAGTATCAATCAAAAATGTGTTTTTGTTTTCAGATTTTTTCCATCAATTAAGTCAATAACTGAGTTGTCACAATCATCAAATATGCGTTTTATGCAATTTCGTGCTCATGATAAGTACGCCTTACACCTCTCAAAAATGGAAAAGGTATCTATTGGTTCTAAATTATAATTTCTAATACAGGTTAAGTTTGAATTATTACGAAACATTATCTGCTTCCATAATACTTTTGTTTTTTAATATTTTTTTTTAGCGGGAGAAGGAACGTGGCTCGCACATCTCTTACATGTTTCGCCTACCGTTTGCTGCGGGTTCTGTATTCTCAGCCTCTATGCTTGACACATTACTCTATCAAGCATTTGTAAAGGATTATGTCATAACATTTGTGCGACTATTACTGGGTGTAGATCAAGCTCCGGGATCAGGATTTCTCACATCAGTAAGTTTTAAAGTATTAATACATACCTATATGCCTGTGCACCACATTACTAAATTCTTGCGAATTTTTTGGTAAAGAACATTTTTTTTTTTAATGACATTATTTAATTGCGCTGTAATTATACAAGCGAAATATTGCGAACGATTATAGACTTTTAATAAAAGCTGTGATTTTAATCAAACATAGACAGGCTTTATTATATTCAACTTGGACTTCTAACAGATGAAAATCTCAAAAGAAGACATGTGGATACGAACATACGGTCGATTGTACCAAAAGTTATGTTCGACTACATGCGAAATTCCTATCGGAATTTATCGAACACAGGACACGACATTAGCCGATGCATCTCACCACGTGAGTATGTCGCCAAGGACACCATCAAAGTGGTTTTGGTCACGCCTCGCGAGAATGCGACCATCGCGTGCATCGGTGAGTCGGTTAACTCCCTACTCTCAAATATTTGTCTCCTTAAATACAGTCCTTTACTGCAGTTTACGCCTGAAAGCTATTGAACCATCACACACCTTTTCAAAACTTCTAAATTCCAAATTAATATAGTACATCACAAAGTTGCATCTCAGTAGTCCGAGTCTTTGGACTGTATTTCGGGTACATTTTTTAAATCTTATTTTTCTTTTTCTCGCGTTAACGCTACACTTTTTCCATTATTGTAACCTATCTACATACATTCTGAGCCTTACACTTGTGGAGTGTCTGTAATTAGTACCTAGCAATTTTTATATAACTTTCTACCTCTCACGCGATACTGTCTTATGGACTACACGTGCTTCAATTTTATGATTTATACGCAAACTGCTACGGCCGGATGGGTTAGGTAATCTAAGTTTAGCTTCATTGTGGACACGACAAAATATGCATAATTCCAAAAGCTGAAGTGTCACATGGTAATCAAGAAGCTAACCTGAAAGGTCTTAGCTGACCTGGACCAGTATTAAATTTCGCTATTGAACTCGATGATCGCAATCCCGCCTATTTGTTATACTTGTAGTTTGTGTTTTGCATGATGTTATAGAAACCTAGAATTTAACAAGATGAATGAATAATGAAAATTTGTTGCATTATAACAAAGGTGCACTACAGCATAGAGTTTATATTGGTATAACTTTATAAAATAGTATTTCTAAGAAAACAAAAGGGTGATCGCTGCATGTGCATATCTGAAGCCACCTGTACCAACAGGTTCAAATACATCATACTTTTCCATAGCAGTGACAGAGGACAAAGAAATACTAACATAGCGCTACTGCTTCTGCTTCATGCATGCTTTTAGCAAGAAAGAGTAGAAGTCATAAAAAAATACTCATATTTCATGATTTAAACGACAGTTACGACATTGGACTGAATCCAATTACAATGCTCAAATCCCTAATATGAATAAAAACGTTGTCCATTATTTTATCTTCCAAGATCCAAACCTTTACAATGTCAAATAAAGTTGTTTAATTTAAATGTCGAAAGAACCAATTTGTGGCCGATGTGTTGTATAGTTAGGAAAAGTATTGGAAAACTGTGACACGATAGTTGCAGCAGGAGGAGGGCGAAGGCGGAGGATTTTCCACTTGCGGGCGCCGGGAGGCGGCAAGCTGCCTCCGTGGCTGCTACGGAGAACGCACGCCGGCGGTAAGGTCACTGCCAGAGACCTTTCACATGGACTTTTCAAAATAATAATATGATGATAATGGGGTCTGGTAGCAAGGGTTTGGAAGTCAGATAGGCAGTCGCTCCATGTAAAATACTGGTGTTCTGCTGCATCCGGTTAGACTGGAAGCCGACCCCAACATAGTTGGCAGAAAAGACAGATGATGAATAGGGTCTGTTTGAGCGATGCTTAAGGTCCGATGGTCCCTGACGACGGAACATTGTGGCCAATGCCATGGCAACATATGTTGAAAACGATATTGTCGTATCTCAAAAATTTCAGGTCGTAAAATTATTAAGAAAATATAATTAATACTGTCGGATGGGCTGACCTTTGTTTTCCCACGACTTTTTTACTTCGCACTTGTCTTGCACTTTTCTTGAGCCGTCCAAGATCAAGATCATCAACTTACGGCAGTAAACTGCTAGTTATAGGCCTCTCCAGTTGTACGCCATTCAGATCGATTCTTGGGAACTCTCATGCAACTTCTACCAGCCGCCCTTAGAAGATCGTCGCCCCCATTAGCCTGAGGGGCATCCCACCTTACGTTATCCGAGACACGGTTTCCACTCAACAACACGTCTACATCACTGATCGTTGGTTTTTCGGCTAATTTTCTGTGGTTCTCTTGGGTGACCACCCCGCTTACGGCCTACGTAAACGAGTCGACTGCTCGCCGTAAGCGAGTGGCAAGCTCGCTGTAACCGGGATGAAGCCACCGAGACGACTCGGACTGGTTTTGAACTAAAACGTCCAATTCGCAAGACGCCATGTTAAAAAAATTAAATCTAATTTGCAAACGGTCCGAAAAATATACGGTTTTCTTTTATTGCTTTCAACATTTTTTTTTCTTTTTTTCTATAAAAAACGTTGCCCCACACTCGGAATTTTTCCTGTATCGTGGGTGCGTTTACAAACATTTAAATTCACATACACAAACAGCCAGATCCGGAACAACTACCTGTAGATCATACAAACGTTTGTTCCGTGCGGGGATCGAACCCGCGACACGCAGCGCAGCAGCCGATCGCGCAGCCACTGCGTCAACCGTGCCGTCCAATTGTAAGCTGTTGTTTACTATCTGATCCCGAGTCATATGCCTTTACTATGCTTATAAGTGTACAGTATGAAGTTTCATAAAATAATCCCGAACAGTTCAAGACGATACTGAACCCGTGCAGTGTTTCTGTGCGATGTCTTGTAAGTGTTACGTTTTGGGTTGACGCCTGGTTGACGACGAGCCGGTATGGTGGGCTGTTAGCGGTGCCATGTAGTGCTTTATATTCTAACTGCTTTCAAGTAGTTTAAAACGTATTTTGGATTTACTTTAAGTTCGCAACATCTGATCGTCTTAAATTACAGAAACATTGAAAATACCGTAGCTAGTTCACGAGATATGAATTACTTAAAAGTTTTTGGTGGTAAGTTCCATTTCATTTCGAGATACGACAAAATCGCTTTCCAGCATATACGTGTAGATTACTGTTTTTTTTTTGTATAACTGAAGAAAGCGGTCCATTGCTACAGATGGATAGATATGTACTGCGTCAATCGTTACTCCAAGTTTGTTTTTTGATAATTTGGCAAAAAAATTAATGATGTAAAGAATCCTGGTAATTGGTCGTTTATAATCACCTATTATGACAAATGAAAAAGGATTAAACTAAATTGGGGGCGAAACTCTTCAACACTTAAGTGCCGCAGCTTGGTTACGGAGATGCACTGATTTTTCAATGTACTATCGCCAACCGAATATCGATGGGGCAATGCCGTATCTTCAGTCTCTCCATTTCCACCTTTAGTCTGGACTTCTTCGGAAATTAATTAATTAGAGCACCCATTAAAAAAATCACATAATACATATTAGATACGTTAGTCATTGTTTCATCCACTTGGCCAGAGTTTACGTATAATTAGTATTTCTATTCCAAAAAAAAATATAGGTCAGTAAAAACTATACAGGGTTTCAAGCGTATGTTCTCTTGTATTGCAAGACGCTATTCGAAAAATGGCTTTCAGCTTGAATCACTCAAGTCAAAGAATAGATTTTACACCTCATGCCGCTTTTCAATCCTTTTTATAATTTTGAATTAAGACACCATTTGTAAGACCATAGCGCACTAAACTATAGCTTCCTAAGAATGATAATTACGAGTATGTTATATAAGAGAGACATCCGAAGTTGTCTGACTTTTCAATTTTACAATAAAACTGTTGTTCCTTCACAATACTCTAGTCCGAAAAAATGTATTTCTTTTAGTTTTAGAATAATTAAAATTCGGAACTTTCAGAACTTCTTAACTTAAAAAGGGTTGCCCCTGTTTAAAGGAATTTTATAGCTTATTATTTCTATGTGAAAGGACTCTGCTTAGAATTGGTGTCTAATAACATGTGTATCGGATGAAATTAAATTACTTTGTAGTGACATCAAGACGGCTGGTTGCCTACCTCACTCACCATTTTTTTTTTTTTTTTTTCCGGATGGGATATCATCAAATGACCCCCCCCACTCTGGGCGGAGCGGAAGGGAGTGTCAGACTTGTACTGACTAAAACCCATCCATGTTCCTTCTTTGCCCTTTGTGTTCCAGGGCCACGGTATCTCTTTCGAACATGATGTTGAATTTATTCTCGGATTGAGCGACACGTGTATTTGTTTTTTTTATGAAGAGAATAAATGTTAGTTTGACGGCTGATAGGGAATGGAAGAAGAGACGTTTAGCGTCGACGCTATGACTAGCCCCCGTAGCATGACCACCGTAGACATGGATTTCTTTGACGGAAGAATCGACAAAATGACAGATAGTGCAAAGAAATCTGTCATTGTATCGACAGAATCTGTCATTTTCTCGATTCTTCCGTCTAAAAAACCCGTTTCTACGGTGGTCATGGTACGTGTGCTGGGCAGGAAGACGATGGAGCCACAAGCTCATTTACAGAGGCGATATTCTCAAATGTTCGGGAGGGACCAACACGCACTCGAGTTCTATACCTTTAACCAATCCAATCTCTTGTTCGACTTTGTGTACTTTGTTGACCAAACACTACACATTTTAAGAGTGGTCTCCCCGCACAATTTTCACCATATTTTTAGTGAGTTTTAACAATATAACCGTGTGCCGTCGTTCCATAATTACCGAACCTTAATAACAATACCTAGATTACAATATTTCAAATAGAAGAAAAACAAAAAGTTAAAAAAAATATAGCAATGGAAGTCAGTGGCCTTTTTTTTTACCTTGTTTTTTTGCTTTGGCTGACTTCCAAACTGAAGCATTATTCCAGCGGGGTATGTTATACCAGTTAGCTGCATGCTAACTGGCATAATAGTAGGTACTATTATAATGAGCTGTTTTGTGAGTCGAATTAG
Organism: Noctua janthina; assembly: GCA_963576755.1. NCBI lineage: Eukaryota > Metazoa > Arthropoda > Insecta > Lepidoptera > Noctuidae > Noctua > Noctua janthina. The sequence goes on along the minus strand of OY755050.1, from coordinate 10,111,974 downwards.
GCTAGCAACCGTTTTTTTGTCGTGTCGGTTTTTGGGAATTGGTAATAGGTAATTCAGGTACATAATTACATTAAGTTCAGTCGCCTTCGTTCATTTCATTTCTTACTAGTGTAGGTATACCTAAACGGTGTGATTGCTAATTCGGACCATTTTTCAAAAATCCACGCAACTACGGACATTAAACTATTATTTTACTGATAGGTCATGAAAACAAGGATTCCTTATGAAAACAAATTTATCAAAAAAAGTAACCACTCATTTGGGCATTAAGCCCAAATGAGTGGGTACTTTTTTTTTGCGTCCTTAAGTTTGTGCTATGAAAACTTCTTGAATTTTCTCGTTCCAAAGTGTTAAAATGATTGAAATTAGCACCGAATTACCAATCAACCCGTATAGTCACTTAGACCACCAGTAACAGTACGATGTCCACCAAACGAATGCCTCAGTCCATGTTGTTGGAGTATAATAATTAAAATAGTTGGTACCTATGTAGAAATGAAGTAGGTAATGTATGTAGGTATGCATTAAATCGATTTTTACTGTAAAATTATCGCATTATCCGCGTATCGTTTCACTCAGAAAGCGTACAGAACAATAAAGCAGATCATGCATGTTTGTCTTAGAGCACAGGCACCAACAATAATGTGTATGTTAGTGTACATAAAAATGAAGTCTCTAACTTTTTCATTTGTGTATAAAATTCTACTTATATATTATGTTGATGACCATCATTTTCTGCCACGAACAGGACTTCATAGAAACAACAATGTATCGTTTAAATTACTTATAAAATTCACAGTATTCGGCAAGCCTGGCAGATGAAGCTCGGGACAACCATGCTCAAAAAATTGAAAGAGCTGAAATTGCAAACCTAGTCCGCTCGAGAATGGAATCTTTAAACCTTACTGGAATTGACTATGATGATGTGAGCGAGAAAAGAAACAGTCTCTCATATGTCATCATAAATCCTAGCTGTGACCTAAACCTGCAAGAGGGCGACATAATGTAAGTATACAGAAATCACTCGGTCATATATTAGACAAAGCTGTTGAAAATAATGTCTAATAATATATTTATTGCTTTTCAGATACTTAGTTCGACCGTCGCCATTTTCGGCACAAAAAACTTTTGAGCGCCATAACAGTCGCCGTAAATCAAATATAAGCTTTTGTTCACAAGCGTTAATTCAAGCTCAGGGAGTTTCAAGCAGGAGAGGATCCACCATCGGCGCAAGTTACGCTCCTTCTCGTGCTCCTCCCCTTTCTACTACTAAAGCTAACTCCTTATCGCTGCCTGATAGTCCTACTATCATCACAGATTTTAGAGGCAGGTCGAATTCACTCCGGGTTGTCGACGATATATTATTGAGACGATCTAATAGTCTACGTCAGGGACTAAGTGGCGTTGGATCTCGTCGCCGCAAGAGCAGTCTCGAAGAAATTGGTATATCTCACTTCAATTCATTATTACAACATCAACAACAACAGCAGCAGCAGAATGCTTTTAAAATTGCTTTGAATGGCAGTATTGGTTTGGAAGTAACCCCGCCTGAAGAACATCCGATGGAACGTTTTCCTGGACCGAGCATACCACTCGGCGGATATCAAGAGGTCGCGGCAGCTTTGCCGTCCTCCTCCCTAGGTCCTACGCTTCCGATTGCCACCTCATCTCCGGATCCCCAACATTTGCAAGGGACTATTGTATGATACCACCTTATGTGGGGACGACGACTGAGTTCCGTAATTAGAAACAAGTGGACGTAGAAATTAGTCCGGTATAAATGTAATCGAGCTATTTCTCCTGTAGATACCGGCTAAGTAATGTATACTTGAACGCGGAACTTGACTCATCTCGTAGCGTCTCTACTTCCTCGTAGTATCACCTGTACATGTTTAAGTACATATTTAGTGTTTTAGACTGGCGGTGAAAGAGCTGTGTAATGTAAGCGGGATCAATTAGTTACTAGGAAATGGGGATTTATAAGTCAGCACATCGCTGTCAGTGTATATCAGAATTTTACGTGATTTTATTTCAAATTGTAAATTTTAAGTCGTAAATAAACTTTACAAAATGTTAATTATTGTAAATATATTTACATAGAAAAACTATTTAACTTAAAAAGTAACTAATCACTTAGGACTCATTTTTCTAGATTTACTGACCAAAATTTAATAAACTTGTATTTCAAAATACATTCCGTACTTTATCTATGCAGATTTAGATTTATCACTAGTTTCGAACCATCACCTAACAAGTTCAGATAATGATATAATAAACAACATGTATGTATTCACACAGTAATGGCTGGTTTTTATTTCAATCCTTCTTAACCTTACCCTTCAACTGCCTTGTCTCACCACCACCTAAGCTGCTACGTAAGTATGTTGTATACCTAATGGGAAAATCTACGAATTGAAATAATAACGAATCGCTATCATCTTCATGACGGTGTATTATAGTTGGATGTAAGATTTAATTTTGAGGCGAGAGGGAGGGGGGTACAAATTTAGGACTCGTATTAATATGGTGTTCAGTATATCCACAAGCACGCGTAGCATGACCAATTGCATCTCTATTCTTCCACGATAGACAAAGCTCTTTCTATACAACTCAACATTTCTTCTGCCCGAGCATGGGGTGACCCGTGGACTCGAGTTTCTACGAAGACAAAGACATAGAAATTATTTCTATAGCAACGGCGAAGTACCTAGTGAAAATAAAATAATAATAAATCTTTATTTACAATCCAAGAAAGTAAAAAACAATATGAATCTAAAACTGACAATGTAGGTATAATAAAGTACCTATGACGCCTGTATGCACAAACTAGGCAATTCAGATAAGTGTCATTTAGTGTTGATGAAAACGAGCAATTACTCAATGAGTTAGATGTCACTTAATTTTAGTGAAAACTGCCAATAGGCATTGTCTCATAAAGTCTTTGCCGTCTGTGTAAGATCAAGGCCCGGTTAATTTCTCGGCCTAAGAACTGAGGAGGTGCCGTCGGTAGCACCCCAAGATTTTTTAAAATCAATATAGGTCAATAAACACAAAGAATAGTAATAAAAATAATCTTGGCTAACTCCGATGTGGTATAACGTGCATCGCACGAAACAATCAAAGGAGAACTACGTGCAAACACCACACTATGACGTCGACGCCCATAGGAGATCAACTTCGATTCAGCGTTGCCCCCTTAGCCCTTTTTGGGCTAGATCTTGCATTTTTTACAATGGCATTTATTTTTCTCTTTTAACTTGATTATCATTGTATAGAAATCCACGACAAATTAATGTATCTTTGCTGAACAATAGAGGTTGAGTAAACGTGTGTACTACCGTAACATAACCTAGGCCGTTCAAAAATTTGCATTAACAAATTGCAATCCTGTATGATTTTCTATAACCGTTTTCTATAACAAGTTGTCCCGTAAAGCAATTATTGGTTTAACACTTAATCGAACCACTCCCGTATAATTGTATTGATTTACAGCACTTTAGACTAAATGTGTCATGCTTGGCACTATTATCTTTAGATGTAAAGACTAATTCATCGCTTGTTTAAGGAACTTCCACGTGAGATTGTTCTGTAACTGTCTGTCCTAGTAGTACATCGTAATTCAAAAAAATATCTGATATTATGATTAAATCAACCGTAACTAAAACTCCTTCCAAAGACAACTGCAAGTTACAAATATCTATTGGATTAATGGTCGCATTATTAATCCCTTTAATGGGTAAATCATTAAATAACCATTCAATGGTATTGCCTAGTGTCCGCGCAACTGATTCACTTATTAAGCAGCACTCACTTCCAAATTCTATGTAACCCGTGAAAGTTTTACCGTTGTTTGAAATGTATTTTTTGAATTTTTCATCCGTGTTCATTTGTTTGTTTTCATTTAGTCATAATGTTTTAACCTCTACATCTTTTGTAACTTCCCTTGTACAATTTGGATTATCATGACTCTCCTACATTTCTGGCATTTTACTATTGGTTTTTGACATTTTTAAATTTCCAACTTCGTGACCATAACATCGCCCTTAGATCCACGTTGCGACATATCTGATACGGGTTTTCCTATGTATTTTCTTGTTAACTTTTCGGTCAACACGATCATGCTTACATTTCTTAAAAATCCTAACAACTTATCAATGTTATCAAATCGAACGGCTTCGGTGCCATAACGGACCGACCTCTCCTCTATGCCATATACTATACAGTCGATAGCATCTTTCCCTGAAATATGACTACGATTTAGAGCTATCAATTTTTCGTAATAATATTCCTCTAAATCGTCTCCAAATTTAGCTTTCAGGTTAAGCATTTCTGTTAACAAATGTGCATTATTTTCGTTGGTAGGAAAAGCAGCCTTAAGTTTTTCCTACCATATATCCCATGAGTGTATAACAGAGGACTGACCCTCATACCATCGTTTAGCAGTATTCACAAGTTTTGGAAGAGCACAATGAGTAGTTTGTTTGCTATCCCAACCGTAAATATCAGCACATTCGTTGACTTTGGTCAGTCAAGTAACTATTGTTTAATTTTTAACTTTGGGGTCAAATTCGGGCAGTACGTTAATAGATGTGTATTTATTTTTCACTTGAGAATTTACGATTGCGATAGCTTCCAAAGTTTTATTAAGAGTCTCTAAAAAAGTTACACTAATATTATGAGAACTATTTTCTCTGAGTATTTCAGCGGTAGTAGACAACTGCGGCGGCGGCGTATTTGATTCATGTTCAGGCCCTCCAGGCCTGCGGTGACCATTATCTTTCGAATGACCCTCCATACGACCTACCTCCAGCACACCGAGACACTTTAGTAACTTCTGGCGAGCGACGTAATCTTTTAAGTTTTTGACGGTTTTTGCTAAATTATTACTTCTCTGACTATTCTGCAAAATCATTCAGTCAATAAGCAGAAAAGTATTTATATTTACAGGACGAAGGAAAACCTCTTTCGTAAAATTTTATGTTATGGTAGGTATGTCCTCGTGGTCATACAGGTATGACCATGACAAACTAGTATGACCACGAGGAAACTGCAAGAAAGTGAAAGAGGACCGGTAGAACTGAAGATGTCATGAAAAAGTTGCGCCTTTGTTCTCATGAACGGCTCAAGTGTTTCGATAATTTGACAGAAAATAATCGAAAAAAAATTATTGAAATTATTGAATATTTCAATTTATTGGGTAGCGTCAGTGAGCAGAACTTATATTTGGAGGAGCTTATAATTAGTGTAGCTATCTAATACTGATCGAATAAAATTGAAAGATCGGTGAACAGCGCCAGAAATTTAAAAAAATGCTTAGTACTTTATGTAAAAAAGTAAGTGCTAGTGAAAGACAATTCCAGTCACAGTGACAGATATTCGTTTCATTGAGATAAGCAAGTTAATTAATTACAATTTCAGCTTGTTTAATTAAAAGGATTTTCGCCATCAGAACCAATTAACGAGACAAAAATACTACTTGCTATTTGAAAATGTATCGTTATGTGTATCTTGCACTTTTACTTCAATATTTTTATACGGTAGGTAAAATAACCACACTGTAAAAAAAGTGTTCTAGTTTACCATTTTTTTAAGTCATGTTAAATCTTTACATTGTAGGTGCCGCCTGTACTTCTTTTTGATACAATGAGTCTTATCGATGGAATGGCACTTCGGGTGAGTTTTGTCCAAAAATCCTGTCGTTAACAAGTGTTAAATTCGATCATATAGATAAAGAAGGTTGTATTCTTCCGTTAGTTTTTCATTACCGGCTCCCGAACAATACGGCGCAGGCTCTTTCCCAACGACTACTAGTAGGAGAGCTAACAAACCATCCGACTAACCCGTTTCCCACAAAGTTAGAAAAAAATAAATGATGTTTTATTATCCGTCAATTAAGAAAGTATCGGTCTGGCATGTATCTCGCGGTTGCGTCATCAATACTTATCTTTTGTGTTTTAATCTCACCCATAAGGCTAAAATTTTAATATGTTGTAATTTACATTTGTTTAAGTGTAAAAAAACATTGACAACCTATTTTGAGGGTTGCAAGAATGTGCCAGGCAATAGCAAAATTGTCAACGGGATAGTAATTTGACCCTTTCCACAAGGCTAAAATTTTAAGGATATGTTGTCTTCAATTGTTTAAAAAGTATATGTTAACTGTCAGAATATTCCAGCGGTTGCAGGTGTCTGCCAGACGAGTATAATAGTCCTGACCCTCGAGGGAGTACGAGCGGAACAGACATGTTCGAGTTACAATATAAGAAAGAATACATCTATTGTACTGGCTCGTGGCTAAATAATAACAGCCGCTCGGGTCGATCTTTAGGTTAAGCCGTGCTTGCCTGGGTTGGTCTGTGGATGGGTGACCGCCCATTAAATACCGAGTTTCCTCCGAGCCTCGGAAAGCACGTTAAGCCGTTGGTCCCGGCTGTCATTTGTAGATCTTTGACAGTCGTTAGGCAGTCAGTGGCCCAAAAAGTCTGACAACCAGTCTTACCAAGGGGTATCGTATTACCCAGTACTGACTGGGTTGTGGAGGTCAGATAGGCAGTCGCTCCATGTAAAATACTGGTATTCAGCTGCATCCGGTTAGACTGGAAGCCAACCCCAATATAGTTGGGAAAAGGCTAGGCAGATGATGACATCTATTGTACTGTAGACTGCAGTAGAGGGATTCCAACATTATTTTAAAGGATTGAGATAAAGGAACCGGCAAGGTCGGCCAACGGCTATAAGTACAGCATCGTCATTTGCTGCTATTACCTTTGTGGGAGACGGGTTATTCGGATGGTTCGCTAGCTCTTAGGCTACCGGTAGATCTATGTACGAAGAGCTCCTGTATCAGCTGGAAAGTAAAGATTACGTGCCATCTCTTCAGCCACTTTACACAACGCGTCTTACCGCCACTGTTGCGACTCGCCCTTATAGTACGAACCCTCATTTGCATGCTTAAGTGCAAAGGAAAAACATTTTATTTTAATTAATAAGGTCGGTTCCACAAAAAACAGAGCATAAAAGGATGGATGTGTAAAAAATTACTAAAAAACAAAACTTGATAATTTTCTAGCAACCGGCTATCAACTGTACGGCAAAGGTACTTATCTTTGAAAATTACATTTGTTGGGTGGAAAGATTACTTAATTAATCATACATTTCCCGTTGTAGTGCAAAGGAGCGGACTGCCATGCAAATGTGAGATTTTCTTTAAAGCTTTTATGATGTCACTTTCATACTCTCTTTCTTCTTAGCATATCGATGGTAAAAAGTTCAAATATGTCTGGCCCAAAATTCAGCTGCGTGAATTCCTTACGTAGCTGAATTTTAGGTTTACTGATGCAGTCAAACTGCGTCATGAATTGCGCAGAGGATAGGGCATGCATACAAGAAAAACAAGAGAGCCTAGACAAATATAACACTGCCTCGAAAACTAGCTCTTATCGCACGATTACGATTAGGTTCAACATGCAATGTATTTTACACTCGTGGTTTTTTTTCATTTATCACAACTTGTACGAAAATAATAATTTCCACAGATAATAATAATTGGTTCAATTCCGGCAGCCTGGACCTTGTTCCTGATGCCAATGGGCCATCTATTTTTTATGTTTTTAAATGTTTTGTTTACTTTTCTTTGTAAAAATATTTAAAAATGTATTAGATAAGAGAAAGAATGAATAAAGGAAATAATAATTGGTTCAATTCCTATAGTCGACGGTGATTGTTTTTTTTTATGTCTCGGCAAAGAGATATGCGTCTTTAGGGCAATTTTTTTTTTTTAATATTTAAATCGTGTTTATAAATAGAATATCACAAATAAACACGATTATTTAAAACAATATTTACTTTTATGAACAATTAATTAACATTTATTTGTGTTCTAAATTCAAAAATATTTTATTTTCTATTTTTCATATTAGGCTTGGCGAAAGCAAAGCGCGGAAAAAAACGCAAATGAAATCATAGTTCCCTAATAATTCATGACAAAAATACTTTTCGTTGTATTATATTATTTCTTCGAAACTGTATTGCAAAACATCGTTTGGTACACGTGGGCATTGGTTACTGCAGTTCTCGGTTCCCTGACAACCTCACCTGCGGTTTAGTGTTAGTTCCGCCTCAACTGCAATAACAAAGTTTCCCCACTTATATCAAAATGTAGTATTTTATTTTTTTAGTGCACGGGTATGATGTCAACAGCATTGGTAAGAATAAATCTAAATTTTAGCTTTTATTTTAGAATACCAACACAACAACAGAAAACTGTTATACATAAAACACAATTAAACAAAAGTTGGAAGCAGGCGGGGCTCATACCATTTTCATAATTTTATATTCAAATGGGCCCCGCCAGCTTTCAACTTTTGTTTAATTTAAAATGTGCTCATTTTATGTTTATCAGTCGGGTTTTTAAGTTTTGTCAACTATTTTTTTTATTTCTAGCTTTTTAGTTTAGTAACTTGAAAGAATTCGCAGACGATTTAACTTTTTTTGTTATACGGGCCGTCCCACGGTTATGCCACACGAAAAGAAAGTATCTTAACGTTTTAAATAAAATGTTAAATTTCTTGGTCTTCCTTATATTTTAGAGGGTATGTTATTTAGGAAAAAAAATTATCCTTATAATTAACCCCTTCGACCGTTATCATAAAATAAATCTGTTTTGTTTTCACATTATTGGCTGTTTGGATTCCCGGTTTAGGCAGGCAATACTTTAAAACTCTTTGAAAATTAATAAAAAAATAAAATTAAGTCTTATTTCAGTAAAACTTCCTGTACATATACAATATTTAAGGTACTTCCGTGTGGCATAGCCGTAGGACGCCCTGTCTACGAATTTCTACCTTTTTATACGATTTGTCACTTCGAATTACTTTTAAACTTATAAGTTGGATATATTTTTATGATCATCCTTTAAAAGCCTTCATTTGATACCCCACTCAATAGTATTGGAAGAAAAAATAATCACGAACGCTAGGATATGGCACCCGAACATACCAGTGACATTCGCGCCCCTAAGACGAATCTATCAACGTATATTTTATCAAAATCCGTTCATAAATTAAGGAGTTACGAGGGAACATAAAAACAGACTTACATACATACACACATACATACATAAAGATCAAACCTATAACCCTCCTTTTGGGCTTCGCCACAGACGGGTAAAAATAACAAGAAAGCCGACTAAAAGAATACTTACATCTAATCTATCTTCTATATACATAATCTTTTTTCACAATTCTAATTATTTATTTTTCTTTAAAAGTAGAGTAAGCTAACTAAATACATTATTATTTAAAAACTACTAAATAATCTAAAATAAATAAACTAAACTAACACCAAACTATAAAAGGGCATCAAAAAACTTCTCCTCAACGCTGTCAGCTGGTAATGTGCCCAAGAGGCTGGCGGCGTTGCCACGTTGTATGGCAACACTTAGCCTCTGGCCAAAGTAAAAGCCAGCCCTTGGGTCACGAGAAGCGTCAACTAGGCGTTACAAAATTTCCTTAAACAGGCTATGATCCCTCGGACCCCACAACTCCGACTTTTAACCCCAAACGGCTCGAAAATATAGTTACCACAGAGGTTTCTATATCTACGCCGCTTGAGGTTCTCTGCAGCCGCAGCGGCAACGCCAGCACAGCACGACGAGCTTGGAAGATGTGATGGCGCAAGAGTATCGACGCATGTTACGTCCCACACTAAAGGCCTACCCATCTTCCAAGGAAACAACGACATGCCGTCCGGTCTCTTGCCATCGTCGCGTGCCAAGCCATGGGGTTCTAAAACAGTTGGAACGTCGACGGTGACAAGAGCTCGTCGGATGATGTCGTTTATGTTCGCGTGCCGTGCAAAACGACCCGCACTTCGGCTGCATGACAGGCCGAGGTTATTGACAGCTTCACCACAGTGACAGCGATGAGGAGAACAGCAGGCAGCACCAAGGCGTAAAGCTGCAGCAAGGCAGAAGGTCGTGTCGCCGAACAATGTGCCTATGCTCGACGACTGGCGTGCGTAAAGCCAAAGACCCGACTCCCACTCACCCACAGCCAGTAGGCGCGCACGCTCAGCAGTAGTAGCAGACGTGTTCAGTAGATTGTTCTGAACTACTCTGCAGAGTGGCTCGTCCCACCGTCTCTGGGAAAATGGATGGTCGGGTTCTTCAGTATTCGGGCAAGCGAATTACCAAGCATCGATAGCCTCGGAGAAGCACGACACTTCAAAATCAACCAGTGTGAAAGCCAGAATATTCCTGATTAATTTCTTAGTGCCCTGGACCGAGGATATGAAGGCCGGTAAACTAATACTGGAAATTTTGCGGACGCCGAGTCCTTACATACGAATAGGAAGAGTAGCCCCCTTTAGAGCAGTATCCAAGTTGCAGGGGCTGAAATTTTTCCGAAACAGCCTCACCATAAAATTTACAGCAAATCTTGGCTACCATACGACGGTAGGTAGTTCCCCACGTCAATGAGACGAATGCCGCCATCCTTTTTGCGCAGGGCACATAAATTGGCCCCGTACAGAACGGCGATTACGGACTCGTTCACCTTGCCGGAGAGCAGAAGGTTATTCAGAGCCGTAAGCTCCTTCAAGAGCAACTAACCAGCTTTCCCGGCGCCTGAACTTAATAAATCCTTTAGATGCTGAGGACTTAGGCAGTCGAGGCCGCCGGCGAAGCCGCTCCGGAAGGAGCAAACGGCTGTGACCAACTCTCGACCTGTAATGGTGAGGGAATGAAAGTCCGAATTCGGAGGGTCGGGAAGGAAAGGCCATCCGATGGGGCAGGGTGTTTGGTCTCCAGAGCCGCGAGTGTTTCTGGAGAGCACAGTGCCACCACACCGCTGCTGAAGAGAATCCTGGCTGCTCCACTGATGTCGCCTTCCCCTAACTTCGTTTCCACCAGATGGGGTATACCTCTTGTGTGTACCTCTGTGCTGGTAATTTTGAATCTAAATCTTGAGCCGAAACGTTGCAATTTTCTTTCATTTGTGCTGTTAAAGTTTTTTTTGGTTGCCAAATTCTTTTGCACATGAAGGATTCAACACGGAGAGGTGAGCAGTTGTTCCCAAGCACTTATCGAGTTCTCCCGGACGGCAAGGCGCACGCAACCTGCTAAATTTTATGCTACAAGCGGTCTAGCGCCGCGGGGAACTCGTTTTAGTACAAGAACGGATTTTTTTAATTTTGAAACGGTTTTCCAAAGTGGGTCGAAAGAGGATATTGCCTGTATTGTATATGAGGGTGTTAAAACAGGATCTGAAGTAGGTTTTTAGTTTTAGTTTTGTAGTTTATGTACTTTTCCAATATACACATTCAGACCCCGCTTACCTTTAAAAAACCGTGCTTGGGTACAAAGCGCGCATCTCTCCAAGGTTATCAGCGAAGTTGAAGATTGACATGCACTATCAACCACCACATCCCTGCTATTCTACTCATAAATGGTCACTTATAAAATAAACTTATCTTTAAAATTAACTTTATTTAACTAAAAGATATCAAATAAAAAACCAGTTAAACGTCTATACGCCACTGCACTTTTGAAGAAAGAGCACGTGGCGCAGTCTCGCTGGGGGCCTGGGTCGCCGCGCCGCCGATGAAAACATATCGCAGCCCCGGCGACCGTTGCCGCTACACGGGGTCTCTCGTCCTCGAAGAAACTTCAGCGATATTTGGTCCACTTGTTTTGGCACCGCCGATACCTGAGATGCACAGTATCAGGCCTTTCATAAGCCAGGGGCGTCCTTCTTCATTATATTGTTTTTCAAATGTCAAAATGAACTAAATTATAATTATATTAATGAATTCCTATTTCCCTTGTTCACTGCATCACGTGTGAACGGCTGGACCGATTTTGCTAATTCTTTTTTTGTTGTGTTTGTTATTGTCAGGAGAAGATTGTTATGAAAGAGTTGCGCGGGAAATTAGAATATTTAAGAAAACTTAACAACCATATTTACTTTTCTAATGTAATCTTAGCGCTTTTGTTTTGTATGGCGTTTCAAACGATCAAACGATTGTCAAAACTGACAATCGTTTGATAGTTTGCGCGATTGACAGAATGCGCGCTGCAAATGCACGCACATAGTTTAAAACCAAGGAACTTATAAAGGGTGTAACAAGACCCTTAACAAAGCCGAAAGGTACTCGTTCTCCCCGTCATTGCGATATTTTTTTGTTCTAGACGGTACCTGGGAACCTTCTAGTTACGGAGATATTGGGGGTCAAATATATAATAATAATAAAAAAACGTCAGATGACTGCTTCCGGCAATTTAGCGGCGGTAACGTATCTCCATAACCTTTAGTTTTCCAAGGATGCCATAGTTAAAAAAAAACTTTGTAATGGGATAGGTTTATGATGTGAAGAATACGTGACACTTGTTTTTGTTCACGGGTGTCTACATGTTAGGTTACATCCTTCATATTGTTAAGAGATTTTAAAGCAAACAACTTAAGAGTATTTGTCAAATTTATTAATAACACTACATATTGTTGAATACTATGGTTCTGTGTAAGCGTTGGCAAAGCGTAGAACGTTGCCGAACTATTTTTAAATGGTGGGTTTTTGTATGACTTAATAATCTTATATATAAGTACGAAGATGTAACGCTTTTCGAAATAACATAAATATGTCGTGAGAATCTTCGCAGAATGATTCTACTGGATGAGGTGGGTCTGGATGAGGTGGGTCAAAATACATATTTCTTAATAATTTTCAATATAAAAATACTGTACAACTATTAATTAATTTTATTTACGTGTTTTAAACCATTTGTCTGGCACATTGTTAAAAATACTTTTTCACAATGTTGAAAGCAAAGTTTGTAACATATTTAAGCTTTCCTCTATCTATAAAAGTTGAGAAAGACGAAAATTTACAGATATCCACCGCATAATTGTAATCACATTGCTCCTTTGATATAAATAAAGCAGCAATACAATACGCACATGTTTTTTTTTTTGATAAGTTGTTCGTAATATACCCTGCAATATAATATAAAATGTTATCTTTAAAATCAGTTATTGTTGTTCTGCTAATCTGTCCTGTTCGGTTCAATGTTATTAAATTCATCAAAGCTAGCTTGCGAAATATGTGATGTCTTTTTGGGTTTTTAAATTATAATATGGGCGTGGTTTGAAAGCCATCATCATCGGCGATTATATTAGCACTTTCAGTAGGTTCCACGGTATGTCTAAACAATAGTTTTCGCAATATATACAAAGACTTAGTTACATTTAAGACAGAACTTTCTAGCGCTGTCAATATTTAATAAGTGTTTCTGCGAAATTGTAGCGCGCTCGGGTTATCATTAAAACTACATCTCGCTCTAACGCATGAGAAAAATATTTCCACGTGGTCTTGCGAAAATTTATCTCTCTGGTACAACTCATTTTCACACAATGGAAATTTGAAATACTGACGTGAAAGCTTAGCCACACTCATTAAAATTAAAAGTTGTTACTTTGGACCAAGAATTAAATTGGTTTTATTCATGCACATTTCAGGCCATAGGCTTCAACGCGACAGCAGTAGTAAGTACAAAAATTAAAACAGAAGATGACTAAAATCCATCGAATCAATGTAGGTTCATAAGAACATACAAACTTAGAACAACGGACTTCTTTTGTAAACAGGAAATCAGTTGGGGAAGCCATCTCCAACCACTCCTTCATGACTTGTCTAACTAACGCCATTTCTTTGTTTAGTCTTTTTCGCCACTTTTTCGCTGCTGACGTCACGTATTTTAGGAGATTAATTGATGAGTAGTATACAAATCGAATACCCAAATAAGTAAATAACCTAAAATGTGAACACTAAGGAATGTAGAATGAGATAAATTTATTCATATGATTTCAGACCATCGGTGATCTTTCTACAGTCGAGGTAAGGCGTGTTGATAAGAAATCTAATATTGAAAGCGGAATAAAATAAACTAAAGAATTCTTCTCTGAATATTAAGGACGCAGTACGTTTGTGGAACTCACTTCCGCCTAACATTCGTGACTCTAAAACTTTATTTCTGTTCAATAAGCAAGTCAAAGAACATTACCCCTCCTCTATACTGTGATATTCTGGATATATATTATAGGTATATATTTACAGTTCAAGTATTTATTTTATATGTGTATATTTGTATGTATGTTTATTTTATATAGGTATAACTTTGTTTTAAGTTCCAATTTCAATTTCCCTGTTTTGTCTTTTCTACACACTGTGTCTACATTACTAATCCTACTTTCTTCTCGAAGGTCTGCTGGAAGAGATTTCGCATGAAAAAAGCAGTACATTTGTGCTCTTCTATCTTAACGTTATGTCTTGTTGAGTGTTTTGTGTGTTGTTTTCTGTGTGGTTTTTGTTTTTGTGTTTTTTGTTTTGTTTTTTTGTTTCTTCTGTTTTTTGTTTTAGTTATAAATAAATAAATAAATAAGTTTTTTCTAATTTGCAATAAAACCACTCTGTGAAAAGATATTCTGCGTGATCATACATTAAAACAAACTTCTTCAACTCGAGAGGCTCTTCTTTAAAATATTTTTTTTTAAACATAACATTTGTTTTGATTGCCCTGTTCACAGTGCTATGGTCCCTTTTGCAAATCTGCGGCAAGTATAGATAATTTGTATAAAACTATTTATTAGTTAGTTTAACTAAACAGGGCTACAACTTGAGCCAATAAACAGAGCACAGTACAACAAAAATATAGAAAGTGTAATTGAAATAACTGATGTCGCGACCCTAATGCGATTGCTGAATTGCATTTTTAGGATATGTTATCGAGCGCCAGCGGGCGGCCCGCCAGTTGCTTACGTACCTCCGGCCGGTCACGCATTCGTATATCTATTTCCACATCGTGTCATTTGGTAATAACCGACTAAACTATAGCAGAGCCCAATTAAATAATTAGTATATTCAACCAATGTTTATTTGCACCGCCTTTCGTGGGAACCCTAAGACAACACGCACAACACTGAAAACATGATCACGGAACATTATATTGTGTTCAATTATATTTATTTTAGTTATAGTTACCCACTGTATCAACGCCGCAGTACACCGAATTATTTAGTAGACACCCTGTATAACTGAAAAATTTAACTGTTATTATTATTATTTCAGTGCGATGGAATGTTGAATGTCTGCATGGCTAAAGTAAGCGACTCCTTCTAATTCTGGGTTATAGTTTAACATCGTTCCCACCTGGAAACCGAATGCTTTTGCAGAGTTAATCAGCATTTAACTGCAATATCGGAGATTTAAAAAACATGCGTGAATAATTTTGCAAGCGTCGAATTACGAGTTTCCTGTAGTTCAAAAGTAGTAGAACTGAAAATGAAGATAGTTCTCAGATCTTAACCGACAGCTCTAAAATCTCTCCTGAGCGTTTTCGGTCACGGCGTTGAGAGATATTATGATGCTCAAGTGTGTGTGCGACACAGGTGCAATTTCTCTTCTTTCGCTTCCATGAAAATGTGATGATTTAAATGACCTTGCAACTTGCCAAAACTTATAATAACAATTCGAAATGTGTGACGGCCCTGCTCTCAGCGCGTGATGTCACAAAAAAGCCGGAGGGAAAACTGGTCAGATAATTATATGCACTAATGCTACGGCTACATTATCGGGCGATAATTCGTGCCGCGTTGTCGTGGTAAAACTTCATGTTTGATCTATGATGAAATGTTTGACCATATTGGAAGAAACCCAAAAAACGCAACGTCGCGACCGATCAAATAACTATAAGCTCGAATCATCGGCATCGCAAAGGCATTGTATCTTGAAACATCATTTCTCGGCCGACCATCTAATCGATTTACAGAATCGTTTAAGGATTTTTATTTGAGTACCTACAATATTATAATGAAGCAATTTATGCGTAGAAATATAAATCAACTATAATTGCTAGTCCAGTCCAGTCAACTTACGTTGACCTCGGGGACTGGACTAGCGAAAAATACCGGCTAGAAAATTTACATTAGATTGAATTAATTTCAGTGCTTTGGGCGTGCATGTGAAGCACTAGTAAGACTTGTTTTACTATTACACTATCTGTGAGTTATAATTTATGAAGAAATGGTAACTTTAATACTGTAATAAAATTATTTTACAGTGTCGTACAAATTCCTGTATAACATTCGTAAGTTATGATACTTTATCTTTTATACAAACCTTAATTTCTGTAAAAATGAATTAGGCCAATCTACTAAAATTCCCCGGTCGTCTTAAGATTGGCTGGCCGAATTACTGGTGTATGTTTGAAATTATTTTTATACTCAAGTTAAAAATAAAGAAAACTTTCTTTAACCCTTAATTATAGGAAAAAAAATCTCTTTTTATTTTTACCGTTAGCGGTGCCTAAAAAAAAAATTTGTAGATTTTTAGAAATTGCATGTTCAGTATACTTGCATTACATTGCAAAGTTTTCCAGAGAGTGACGGTAAATATCGATGTACAGTATTATGGGCATTGTCAAAATAAGGGTTGAGTTTAATTTTTGTTTTTATGAGATCGTTTTTATGCAAATATGGAGATTAATGAAAATGCGTACAAAGCCAGCCTAGAACCGCCCAGAAACACAAAAATGTCCTGGGGTTCAACTTCACGGCCGATAGGGCCAACGAGTCCTCACGTCGATAACACGTGCACCTTCTCTCAAATTGATATCGATATATAATCTCCAAGTAAAATGGCTGAATGCAATCTGGATAGACGGACAGAATAACATGATGACATTATTAGAGAAATTTAGCTACGGAATCTAAATGACGCTTGCATTACCATCGTGCGAAGTCTGAATTATGTGCCGATGGTCAGTCGTGTGAGAACTAACGACCTCAGAGTGTCAGAACGACCTTGATGCTCTTTTGAATATTTGTTTTATTACCTCGCTATTTTTCAGGGCACAGGTGTTGTCTCTACCTCAAGTGTAAGTCTGAAATAATCACTACATATCATTAAACAAAGTTCACCCCGCCGCATCTGTCTGCCTGAACACGATAAACTCAAGCACTATCGGACGGATTTTCATATGGTTTTCAACAACTGACGGAGTGACTCATGAGGAATGTTTAGCTTATAAATCAGTAAGGTATTGTGGAAATTAGAAAGTTGGATAAAAAGCTCATTGAATACGTCGACGCCATCAAAACTTCTTAGCGCGCAAGTTTCTTAATTTACCCTTATAAAATCCAAGTGTAGTTCAACTTACAATAGCAGTGGTAATGAAGGATTATGAGTAAAAGTTTCGCGCCAATCGTTCGTGTTTACATTTTTATTTATCAGATATAAATATATAATCACACACACGTGTTTAGATTGTGACCGTCATAATGAAGGGACCAAGTCTCCAATGTCTGTCATAAATATATAAAAATATAATACCTATACTATAATATCTACCATTTCCTACTTTTGCAATCATTTTAGCTACCCCATCATATAAATAATATTTTAACAAAATGCTTGGTCCCTTCATCATGATATCAAGATGGAGAGACCAAACTGATAGATTACTCCCTGGGATGTTCTACCTACTTAGTGTTATAATACCTTAAACACTAAGTAGGTAGAACTACCTTAATATTATTGATTTTGGTTGCCCGAAACATATATCGTTTTAAAAATATCGATTATATAAGTTGGACCCTCCAAATTGACGATTACATTGTTTAGTGCAACAGGTATATGGGCGGTTTATTTTCAATCCTCGAAGGATAAATGTTTAATACCTATTTACTACCTTCAAATCATGCAAAATTTCTTACGTTAAACTTTATTTTTACGAACCAAAAAAGAAATTAAAGAAATATGTAGGTACAACGTACAAATTTTAATCGTAGTACCATGGTGTTTTTTTTTTTTTAAATAAGAATAGCACAAAAATATCTAGCTAATATAAAATGTACCAAATAAATGTATCTTTAGTTTTGAAATATTACTATTTATTGGTTTATTTGATTTCATTCTCGTAATACTCAATGTAGATAGGTAAGCAGTCGATGGATTGCATTGCAGTGAAGCTGTTTGCGATAACTGCATCCTGGCTAAGAGAGTGCATTTACGCTGATTTAATTATCATTTTTCCTTAGTTGTAACAATAGTTACCCATCCATCATGAATAAGGAAGAGCACGATTTCCCTAGATGTTCAGAAAACTGTGTTTTTAAAGTACAGCAGTGCATTACAAAACAGTGAATTACCATCACCATGTATATTTGCCTATTACTTCAAAATCAACCAGTGTGGAAGCCAGGATATTCCTGATTAATTTCTTAGTGCCGTGGACCGAGGATATGACGGCCGGTAAACTAATACTGGAAATTTTGCGAACGGCGAGTCCTCCCGTGCGAACGGGAAGAGTAGCTTGTGCCCAAGTTCGGTCGTCCAAAGCCACATTTAAAATTGATGATATAGTAGGTATGTCTGATAATTTGATCCATTTTGTCCAAAAGGTGAGTGTGCTTCCATAAAGGGGAAGCACGAAGGAAATATGTTAATTTTGGGCCGAAACAGCAGTAACGAATTATTATGATGGCCGAATGTATATTAATTTAGAGCAATCTTTCCGAAACATCATTGAAATTATGAATTTTTTCCTCGATAAAATCGGGAAAAGAATTTTCAAAGATCGGAGACCCAAGGAGACGAAGAGAGCTTTTTTCTATAATTTTGATGCCAGGAGCTATTGCGTCGAATTTTGAAAGAGTCAGTTGTCTGTCGGTACTGTCCGGTACAAGTGATGTTGAATGTTCTGAAGTTGATTGCAAAGCGTCCATGGATTTTTCTGGTTTATATAATGATCGGGAAGAAGAAAAAAATAAAAAAGAAGAAATGCGTACAAATGCTGGCGAAGAAAGAATTAAATGGCTTACAGAGCACATTGCTAAAGAGAGACTAATTAATGATTTGATTGATAAAATCAATGATACAGATAATTTATATTTTTTTTCATATTTTAATTGATACCTTATTGAGACTCATTAATTAACTGCCTATGTGGTCAACTTTATGAAAAACTATTATGGCAGTGATGTCGTAAGTGCCCCCTTTTCAAATGTTGAAAGTTATTTTAAGAACGTAAAAACACTTTTATGTAATATGAAAACTAAATCTCATAGATTGAGGGTTGATGATTTTATAATACAACATAATCAATACCTCTCAGTAGAAACTAAGTTGGCTTTTAGCAACTTACCTCATCTCTGTCCCCTGGACTAGATTGAGGTCAAGAGTAAGCCCATTCCTTATAAAAAAAACATTCAGACAACACTATTAAAACACACTATACAAAGACACAATACGACACGTGACCATACTGGTCTCACTGTCGTCTAAACAAAATCCAGCAGATTGTGCTTCGCGCGGAGTTTCCTCAGCTGATCTTGAATCCACTGCTATATGGTGGAAAGCTCCGAATTATTTAAGACAGCAAGTGGTGGAGTATAAAAGGCCGAAACATCTGGTTACACACTTAAAAGAAGTGAAAGAACATACGATTACATTTTGACAATACCTTTGGAATAAATTTTCGACGTTTTCTACATTGACTCGAGTTATGGATTATTACCGTAGGTTCTTGAATTTAAGAAAAAGGACAGTATCACCTCAAGCGGATTATTGGGAACTCAACGCTGACATTTGAGAAGATCATCACGGTGTTAGTCCAAATTGAGGCATAAAAAAAAAAGGCATGCGTCCATTGAAGGCCATTGTCCTATGTGGTAGATCAGGACAAATTAGTGATCTTAACGCCGGGTCATTTCCTGGTAGGGGAGCCATTAGTGCTACCGCCTGATCACAATTATGAAAGGGCTAACGTTAATAGTCTGCAACGATGGCAGTTTCATTAAAAGATGATGTGAGAGTTCTGGCGTTGATGGTCGCACGATTACCTTTATCAATTCTTACAGCGTCATAAATGGAACCATAGAAGCCCCGAGCCATCTGTTGGGGAAGTGGTATTAGTAAAAGATGCAATATGCATTGTTGAGCCTTGGATGCCAATGTACGTTTTAGGCATTTATAGAATTGTTAGTACAACAGTTTCTGAATATAAGAATAAAAGCACAGGGAAAATATCTCAATCAAATGAAAACCATTACTTCTTCTGCGTTATTTTTTTCTATGTTGACTTTACTACTCACAGAAACATTTTTTCAATAAATAAAAGTAGTTTAATTAAAAGAATAAGCTATTATCCTTCGAGCAAGTGACATTCGAAAAATTTAACTATCGTTGACATGGAAGTTTGTAAATGTGACTTTTCGATGAAATGAACAATCGGTGAACAAAAATTTGTAGAATCTTTTATTGAATTTGTAGCAGTTATTTTAAAATAAACTTGATTTTTTGATTCCGGTATGTTCCTTTATAAGCTAAAACATTTTTGTGTACGTTTATTGAGCTTTGTTTGAGACTGGTAGTAAGGCGAATATGATGGGAACATTTCAATGTCGGCGGCATGAATCGAGTAAATTTGATAAAATGGAGGTGATTCTGAAAAAAATCTGATTACAATTAAAAAATATTCACAAAGTTAATATGTGAAACCGGAACGAAGCTCATCAAATATTAGTAATATTGTTTTCCTACAGAGAATCAAAGATCTGGAATTCGATATCGAATAAATCGGTGAAATAAATCTGGTTCATCTGTTTGGAACGGATTCTGAGAGACGAAGAATTTCGGTTTCTTTATCATTGATGCTGCCATTAATGATGATGATTGCGCTACCTGGTTTTATTGCAACGGTTATGAGAACAACGGACACCAAATTCGAAATCAGGAGCAACGAGCGTCTTTAATCCAATATTGATTTTACAGCATTTGATAAATCAATTAATTCTTTTTTTTTTTGTTTTGCAGTGTCAAGGCTTTAAATGTTTTGCTAATGTAAGTATTTAAATATTTTATTTGCAAATACTATTGTGATTTTACAGCGAGAATATGACGGGTTATGAACAGTTTATGTTCCTATGGGTTATACACGCTAAAAGGAGATCGGGCAAACTTCTATAGACTCTGGTCCAAGAAGCTTTGTTAATTCTAGGATACTCAAAACACTTGTTGTGTTTGATGCGTTTCAATTACCAAAGCTCATAGAAATCGATTAAAAAAAAGGGTATAAATAGTACTTTTAGTAAATCGAATTCTTCATTTTATTAAAAAAGCAATACAAGGTAGTATTGGTAGAATGAAGCACTCAACACTTCATCACTGATAAACATAAGCGTAACCATCACGACCATAATCCTTAGAGGGGTAAGTTGACGTGTTTTATCGTATAACGAAGTTGGTCGCATTAGTTATTATGAGTTGAAAACTATCTGTTTGCTAAGTCCTGGCGACAAAATCTTCACGACTATAATCCTTAGAGGGGTAAGCAGACATGTTTCATCGTATACCGAAGTTGGTCGCATTAGTTATTATGAGTTGAAAACGATCTGCTTGCTAAATCCTGGAGACAAAATGTTCACGATTACAAGCCTTAGAGCGGAAAGCAGACATGTTTCATCGTATGCCGAAGTTCACAGTTGGTCGCATTAGTTGTCATGTGATGAAAGCGAACCGTTTACCAAATCCTTGACACTGCAAACACCTTCTTCGTGATGACGTGCCTATCCCAAAAACCATAATAAATACATTATTATGTGCGCAACAGTCTATGGTTCGTTTACCGGTAACGCACGTACAGTAATAATCACCGACGCTTCGTATATATATGTCTTGAATAATTAGAAGATTTTGTTGTCAGTAACTGTGCATTATGGTGTTTAATTTTTTTCTCCCGGCGCCGATTTTTTTATGTTCTTAACAGAGTATAACGAGCAGCCGTGCTTGTAAATCAGCTGATAACTACATCAGAGTTAATTAAACACATTAAATCTAAATCAGCCCATTGCTGTCGCACTGACAGGCATGAGCCAAGCAGTGGGGACACACTTCTGGGCACGAGCCTCTTCTCAGTATTGAAAACGATTCAGGCTTAATAATCATTGGCGAAGGTCATCATGATTGGGTTTGACTCATAATAAACTTTGCCGTAAACATATGCTTTTCGGTTTTCAGTGCACAGGGTATGGCTGTATATCATTGGTAATTAATAAAAATATTCAAGATAATCAGGTATCTAGCAATAACTTTACTAATTTGATCTCTACTACTACTCTAGCCGCTTTCACCAAACTAATAAGTTTTGCGTGACATTTCTTTTTTTTTTTATATTCACATACACAAACAGCCAGACCCGGAACAACTACCTGTAGGCCATACAAATATTTGTTCCGTGCGGGAATCGAACCCGCGACACGAAGCGTAGAAGTCAATCGCTCAGCCACTGCGCCAACAGTGCCGTCATTTAAACTGATATTTGCGTGCAGGTGATGTGAAAAGATCTAGTTAGCTGCCTTGTTTAGCACCTAACATTTTTTTTACACTGCCTCGCGATTACTTGTTTCATTATTCACCGTGTTCCGGACGATATACATAAACTTCGACCAGATGTTCAGACCACGAAATTAATCATTTTTCATTATGGACACATTAATGGATTTTTTTAATTTTTTTTATTTACTCTCGGGTTCCTCTCGTACGTGCTAATGAAATGCAAATAGCATTTGATAATTTAATTGCACTAAGCGCCAACTTAGGCCAAATTAAGACCCTTTCTTACTGCATAGCTTAATTAAATTTCATTACAAATATCTTTGGAAGAAAGCCTTTTTAACTACTACTTTCTGTGTAAGATTTGATTGGTAAAAGCTATAGAAGCGTTTGCCATAGATTATGGATAACGTAAAGAACACAGTGTATATGTATTTTATTTCAACAGTGCGAAGGAGCAGAATGTAAATCGGAGGTAAATAATTACTATAGTTACGTCGAAACACTTAACTCTTTTAAGTATGGTGATAGACAAAAAACCGAAAACAGACTTTAAAACAAAATATTTGGTTTTTAGTCTGTTTTCGCTTGCCGTATGAAAAAGGTTACTAAAGAAAGCGAAGTAAACTCGACAAATTTAACATCCTGCCTTAGATAGGTACGATTTTTTTTTAATGCAACTTTAATCAATTCGTTTACATTATAGTGTCACGCAAACGGTTGCCAATCACATGTGAGTATTAATATCTCAAAACTTTTAACTTATTTTATGATAGGCCAACGTCCCAGCCCCCTCTCATCAGAGGGGGCTGGGACGTTGGCCTGTTGGAATGTTAACCTTGATAAAATGACATTCATCAATGTCATTTTATCGAGGTTAACATTTTGAGGAAAGGTAACCTAATACGTAGTTGAGAACGTAAACGTACTTGCTGGTGCGAAAGCAGGACCCTTTTACAGATACCAACTATAAAAAGTACGCAAAAACCTTGATCACCTACGCTTTAAGTATGATAGCTGATTTTTTACTTATTATGTTTTATGTTAGTTGTGGGCGGTGCTGTAACGATGCAAACACAAAAACTTGTTTGCCAAAAAATACACAGATTAAAAAAAATACACAGAAAAAGTGTAAAATTACTTTACCTTCGGAAGTCGGTGGCAAAAACAGTGAATGATCCGGCTCGTATCGAAACGTCATATTAGCAAATAATCCTATTAGCAAAACGACCTGTTATCAAAACCACACTTCAGCAAAATGTTCTATTAGCAAATCGTCATATGAGCCAATGCTCCTAAAAACAAAGGAATTGGAATTGTAGTCATTCGACACATACATGTAAGTTTTTTTAAAGGAATAAATGTGATTTTGATCTGTTCGAGACAACAAACTAAATCAAATAAAAGAGAGGAGGGGAGGGCTCAGTACGGGTTGGGGGATCTCATATATCTTCGAGGAAAGTCGAAGATTTCCATTTCTATTTTGAGAGCAGTGGTGATGAAATAATTTAAGTAAAGTGCTTCCCTGAATTCGAAAGATCTGCAACTTGTGGTTCGCGTCCGTTTCCATTGGTTCACAGTGGTGAACTGGCTGGTGGCTTAAATCAATTTTATTGCTAAACCATATTAATCGTTAAGAAATCTCTACACTGGAGTCAATAAAATCAATCGTGGGCTGTGATAAAATCAGTCGGCAAATGATCGTGCCAGTTGTTGATCAGCTCCTTCCTGCATTTTCCCATATAGTTAACATCTCCCTTTACTCCGGCGTTTTCCCTTCCCAGTGGCGGAAAACCCATCGACCACTACCCAAAATTCCTAATACCACACTTCCTAGTCACTTTCGTCCAATTTCCATCCTACCCTTTATATCCAAAGTACTCGAGGCCTGTGTACATAAGCAATTCTCCCACTTCATTCATAAAAACTCCCTCATCAGTTCATTCCAATCCCGGTTCAGGCCCGGGCACAGTACCGTTTCTGTTCTCCTTAAAGTCACTGACGTTATAAGGCGGGGAATGGGAGACACTAAAGTTACGGTTTTAGTGTTGATTGATTTTTCAAATGCTTTCAATACCATCAGTTACGTTATTTTACGAAGTCCTTTTATTTATCCTCTCCTATTTCATGGTCTCTCCCGAGGTTTTGGAATGGTTTGCTTGGTGACTCTAACTCCAGCTGGCGTAATCTTGAAACTGGCATCCCTCCAGGCGGTATTTTATCGCCACTTCTGTTCTCTATTTTTATAGAGCTCATAACTACCAAGTTAACTTTAAGAAAACTTTTATACTATCAACTAGTTCCTCAAAAAATACTTTTCGCATTCTTATCATTTTCAAAATGCATTGTGAGTTTTTATTTTGTTATTTTATGTTAGAATTTTACAAACTGTTTATTTAACAACCTTCATTTTATATTATTATCTATTACCTAGTTAAGGATTTTTTTGTGTGTTTATGTTAATTTATTTAGTTGTTTTTTTTTATTTCTTTTGAGGTTTATTTATATTAATGTACAGTGTCCTTTTATTGTGTTTTGTTAAATGAATATAGTTTCAGAGAATATTTCGATGTGTTTATGGTGTAGGGGTTTCAGTATTATTGTTTGTTTAATGATGGTTTGCTTAGTATCTTTAAATTATTCAAAATTAGATTAGAGGAGATTTATGTACAGATTTATTCTATGTTAGATAGGTAAGTACCTATGTTGTTTATTTGAATGTATCTAGCGTATGTAAAAGATGATTTTGCATGCTATTATTATGGCGGGATGTGTCCTGCTATATAATATTTTTATAACGTCCTTTATATACCACATTTTATGAAAATACAAAGCTCGCCCTGAGGCCCTAGCACGAGCGCGCGTTGTAAACGTAATGTAAATACGTTAGAATCACAGTAGCGGCAACACCAATTCTTAAGTAAATCATTATATTGTTTAAGTGTTTTTCCAGTAAATTAAAATGACTATATTTTGGTTATTATTTTTTTTAAGTTAAAAACGATATTTATGTATAGTAAAGTAGCCCATAATTTCAAAAAAGTAATTAATGAAAAATGCTATAAAACGTTTTTTGTAAAAAGTTTTGAAAGCCAGTGTAGATCAGTTTTTTTTTGGTAAAGAGTACCTTTTCCATGTTTTATGATCAACGCCGACTGTAACCACGCCAAACCAGTGCCAGTCAACCTGCCACATCGCTTGATTTTCAGCTGATGAGTACTCACTGCTCCCAGGCTCGTTATTTTAAGGCGAACGGGGTCTTAGTATAGACACTATGGCAAGGTCCGCATGCCTCAGAGTGTACATTTGTGCCCCCACCTCAGCAACAACCTCAATATTTTAAGATTCGGTACTAACGCTTTTAAAATTCATAAAATCTGCTCCAACTTTGCAAGCTAGCAAGTACGCTATACGTTATTTACTACGTTTTTTTCTTTTCAACATAGTTTCAATAAAGGGGGTATTACACAAATCTTCTGCCAAACTGCAGGACAGTTTGTCAGCAGTATTTCATTGTATATTCTCCAAATCGGCTTGGTCTCTATTATTTATAGGTTCTGGCTTAACACAAATATTATTTTTTTTTAAGTGCGCAGGCGACAGTTGTAATTCTTCGGTAAGATTTTAAAAATAATATTCATATTACACAGAAGAAGAGCGCAATTGCTTTTCAGAGTCAGAGATGAACATACCCTAGTATACCTAATGATGTAGAATGTTGGCGTACGTTGAAAAGTAATAATTAATGCGCCTGAGATCATAAGAAGTATAGTATCTTGTAATAGCTTCCAGCCCTTGTCCTTTGTTATTTGAGGTCGGCGCAACACGTTTTTTTCTTCCATTCTCCTCAGGATATCTACGAACAAAATCAATTGATACTTACTTATTTTATTTTATGATTAAGACTCGAAATATTTTTGTTACTGTATGTTGCCCTGTACCACCAGAAAGCGCTGAGTTAGTAGTATAAGGTCAAGGCTGAATGCATGCGAGCAGTATGTACAGGACCGGTCGGTGTGACGACACTTGGTTTAGGCCCACGTCCAACAGTTGACGGCTTTCGAATGAATTTATATAATGTCACCGAAACAACCGTATGAAACTAGAGAAGGGCAAGTGCTTGTGTTTGTTGGCGATTACATACACAACGTTTGCACACATTAAAGCACAATTCACACTACTAACATTAACTTACTGTTATTAAATATTTTCAGTGCAAGGGGCGTCTTTGCAAACGCTCTAGCATATGATTTTAATTTGCGAGTGCCAGGAATGACGACTTCCAGTAACAATAGAGAATATTCCCAGATTAAAAACTTGTTTGAAACATTTTACATAGAGAAAAAAAACGAATTTATCTATGATGTAAAGTACAAAAAAAAAACTGAGAGAATTTCATAATATAAGCGTCGATAACCAGCTCGCCACCTAAAATATAAGAAGAAACAATACCTGATGGAGAACTATAGGAGCATTTAAAGGCATCACTGGAATCAACTAAATATGTCATTCCGAAACAACAATAGAGGAGGACGAGCCTATCGAGAACTACTAGAGGGCCTGCCCATACCATAGGAACTAATTCACTTCCGTGGAACCTTACTTCGCACCTTCGCACCGCCTACATACAGTCCTACACCTTACCTACCTTACCTACCGGCCTACCTTATTACTAAAGATAATGTACTAAATATGTATGTACTAAATATGTGTGTATTTAGACGAAATACTGTTGAGACAAGCTAAATAACAATCCTAGATATAATTCTTATGTGATATATTCAATATTTTACAAAAACAATATAATAATTAAAAATAACAACAGCCTGTCAACATATTTTTTGTTTTACTGACGCTGCCGCCGCCGTTCCCAATGTTTTTTTTAATGATCCAAACATCATAAAGCATTCTTATTTTTATTATCTTATCCTTTTTACCCTTAAATGACTCATTTTTCTTCATATATTTTTTTACGATTTACAATAAAAGTACAGTCACAAGTAATAACATAGAAACCCAAATTCTTGTAGCAAACTAAAACGCAAAAATAAGTATGCTAACTGTGTCGAATAGCCAGTTTATACACCAAAAACTTATTATTTTTCGAGAGTACTTTAAACAAGACCTGTCAGAATAAATTTTGAAAGAGGACTTTTATAAACGGTCAGTCTTTTTGCCTAGCTATTTTGGTAAAGCTCTGTGTGCTTGTAATTTTTAAAATATTGTGTCAAGTAAATGGAGAGGATATCGTTATATCGTGGTTACTAGCACGTACGATTTAATACCACCCTTTTTTAATTTATGCTAAGATAAATGGCGGCGTCGCATACAGAGTAGATTCGAATTTAATCGCTATATTTGGTCAACGGTGCGTCTTGGGAGCTTTTCTTTCTACGAGGCCAGGCACTTTTTACGTTGTAGGTAGGCACTTTTTACGTTTAAGACTGATGTCTTAAACGTAAAAAGTGCCTTCACGTGCCTTCAGTGCCTTCGTACTTTTTCCCGATAATAATTATGTTAGTGTTAAGATCGTCTTGTCCATAAAACATTTCAATATGTTGTATAATACATACACCGTGACTTTTTAGTCGTCTTACAAAGGTCGTCCACACAATGTAACCGACATAAAATAGCTCTAGGCGCGATTTTTTTTTATCTTCCATAATAGGTAGGTACATACAAAGAAAAATAATAATAAAAATTAGAATAAAATTATGAAACATCCTGTTAATGATGTTTACATGTCAAACGGGAGAACATTATACCTACCCAGCACTCGAGTCCAGTAGATCATCGCTCGCAACAGGGTGTTTTAACTACGTCATGAGTCATAATACTGAATAATATTTTTATTTCGAAATTATTAAAATCTCATAAATACAATTTTTTTTTTATGGATGTTTAGTATTCATTGGATACATGAAGTGGGCTGCCGTTGTAAGACGACTAAAAAGTCACGGTGTTTACATAGAAATAAAAGTGCATACCTTCACACATTTTTATAAGCCTTTTTTATTATTTACTAGCGACCCGCCCCGGCTTCGCACGGGTGCAATGTTATTCATATAAACCTTCCTCTTGACTCACTCTATCTATTGCTGAAAAACGCATTAAAATCAGTTACGTAGTTTAAAATATCTAAGCGTACAAACTGCTGAAACAGCGGGAGCGACTTTGTTATATACTATTTAAAGATGTTCAGCCTGTATTAGACAGAATTAAAGTTAAACAATGAACTTTTTTGAAGCACTTTTTTACAGGCAAGAAGCCTGACAGGCTAAACATTAATAATAATAAAACAAGGGCTTCAAAGTGAAAAAAATAAAAAAAAAAACATTAACAATAAGATCTAGATTGCAGGAAAATTATCAGAATTTTGCTACATTGTTTGGTTTTCGAGATACAGATCAATAAAGTATTACAAACTTTGTTTTGCGGTTGGAAACTCATGGTCATATTTTCTTAAAATTATGATTGATTATTATGCAGAACTCTATTGTGCATGTGGGACATGCTTTTCGCCGATTTTTATGGTGAAATAAGCGAGATATTCAAGAATTTTCTAAAATACGTCTAAAACGATGTAACTAGTGCCATCTATGGGCAAAGTTTGAAACCTTAACTTCGCGCTATCTATCCAGTAAATGTGAAACTACAGAAAAGAGTCATGGCGCCGCGCGCAGTACGATACGGTCTTCACAAGGTTGCTTCTGGTTGCGTTGTTGATGTATAGATGGCATTAGCTGTGTTAGGTGAGGATTTGCAGTTAATTTTATAGTTTTGTTTGAAATATGAGTAATAATTTGAAATATGAATTAAGTCTTTTATTTATTTGAATTTTAGAGCTGGATACAGCCTAGCACTTTTATGTTAAATGTTTGTACTGTCCTTTTAAAACAACACATAAAACAAATACGCAGTTTTTCAACAACACACGGGGTCGACCTCCATGTCGCTCGCCAAACTCCCCGTGATACGATAGCGAGTCCCGAGGCGGCTTCAAATGCTGTGTAGTTCCAAGAACGATAGCCACAGGTCGTGGCCTGGAACCAGCTTCAAACATTCCGACGATACTCATCACCTTTCGAAATTTAAACAAAATTCTTCATTACATAGTGAAACTGAATATTGACCCAAAAAAGTTAATATTCTGAACCTCAAATGTAGCAACACTCTAAAACGTACTTGATCCCTAGACACTTTTGATGTGTGGTATAGGATTTCCGTTATTATCAACACCTAACAATGTAAATCCAGCCGATTGGCAATCTAAAAGCATTTGTCTGCGTCAGGATGGCTGGTTGCCTGTATCGGTTCGCGTCAGGCTGGTGACCAAAAATTGCTACCTATTTGCTACCTTTTACTACCTATAGTCAATTAATTGCAACCTAACTTGGAAACAAAATAATGGGACTTCAAAATGACCAGCCATTCTGATATCAGGATGGCTGGTCAACCCTCCGTTTGTGTGAACTATTCAAATTCGTGTTATTATTTTTACTTGAATAATTGCTACCTAATTGCTACCCTCACGTATTTCAATGTCCACCTTGTAACTTTAACGAGTAAAAAGTTGTGACCATTTGATTTTTTTACAGGGAATGGATTATAGTAGGAGAGCCGACTGCAAAATTTCCAATCTACTTGATACCGCGATAAAATGCACAATGGGTTCTCATAAAAGTGATGCTAAGTCCGAATTTGACAGTCTGCCACGGCGGAACTTGCCGAAAGTAAAAAAAAAAAACATTTTCGTTGCGAAAAAGGGGGCGTTACTTTACCCATCTTATACTGAAATAATAGTTATGGCATCAGTTAGAAATTTACTGGTAGATACAGAAAAGCGAAATCTGTCAGTATTATTTTTGCCGGATATGCTTGGCAGACGCTCTCAATGGTGACCCCATCGGGACCCCTAAATATACCCATCTGATACCAGCATGAAACCAATTCCAGTCGGTAGGTATGAATCCTCATTTCTGGAATATATAAGTCTGCCAACGCTTTTTCTGCCGAAACACCTTGACAGACGAGATTATGTAAGCAACATCCGTAGAACCCGTATTTTGGAATTGTACAGATTACGGACATTTTAATTACTGAAGGCTTATTGTATTGCATGTACAATCATTATGAAGGTCTGTGTTAGGTAGTAACTTATAAAAATATCTACAGGTGAGTTTTTTTCACTAGTAGTAGGTTTGGAGAATATTAGCAATTCTGGTTTAGCAGCTAGTTTAGTATATCCTCTTTAACGCGTTCCCGCAGAGTTTTGATTGTAATTATATCGACATGATACCTGGTTTAATCTTTAGGTATAGCCATAAAAAAAAAAGAGACGGTTGACGCCACCGCCCGCCATTTGCATTGCCGCTTGACTTGGTACTGGGAACTGTTTTGTTACCATGACAAAATATTTGGTTGTTTGGAATGTCTGCGTACTGCGTACCGACCTCCCTAGTGCCGTCAACGTGGTTTGCTACGCTGACGACACGCTGGTGCTGGCACTACGGAGGCCGCACGAGGCGGCGGCCGAATACATGACACGCGGGGTTGCGATAATCGTGGAGAGGATCCGGCAATTGGGTCTCGAGGTGGCATTGCACAAGTCCGAGCCCATGTGCTTTCATGGGCCTCGGAATGCGCCACCGTCGGGATCCGAGTATTTTCTGCCTTCACGCGGCTCTTGGCCAACCTGAGGTGTCCAAAGGCCTCCTGCCGGAGGCTCTACGCGGGGGTCGTTCGGTTCATGGCCCTTTACGGAGCTCTGGAGGCGATAGTCCTCGCGCGCCTGCACGAATGGCGCGCGGAGGCACTAAGTCGAGGGGAAACTCCGCTGCTGCGGTAAATCGTCGCTCTGCGGACAGACCTCCGGCGCGATTTCATGGCGACATGGAGAGAACAACTGTCGCAACCCAATGCAGGGCATGGCACTATAGTGGCTATAAGTCCCCTCTTTGAGGAGTGGCTAGAGAGGCGCCACGACGCCCTCACCTTCCGCCTGATGCAGGTCTTCACCGGACACGGTTGTTTCGGGCACGGTGGAGCATACCGTGGAGGTCTGCCCCGCTTGGGCGGAGCACCGCCGTCTCCTCGTAGCGGCGATTGGCGGCGGCGATCTCTCGCGTCCGGCCCTGGTTTAAACCATGGTCCGGCCGAGAGAGCAGTCATGCTAGTGAAGGAGGTGGCGGGACGTGAGAGGGAAACAGCCTCACGACCCAGCCGCCGCGGGAGACGTCCCGGGGGTCACGTGGTGGCTCCCGGTCACCGTAGGCGCGGGCCTGTGGACGGCGAGTAATGGACTAGCTCGCCGTCCGGCCGTCTTATGACGACAGGCCGTGTCGACAGCGCGTTCGTGTTCCACGCGCGCCTCAATGAGATGTCAGCAACAATGTAGGGGTCCGCGAGGGCTGATGCCTGCCAGGACTGCGGGACTGTTCGAAAGAGATACCGCGGCCCTGAAACGCAAAGGGCAAAGAAGGTACATGGATGGGTTTTATTCAGAAGAAGTCTGACACTCCCTTCCGCTCCGCCCAGAGAAGGGGGTCATTCGATGACTTACCATCCGAAAAAAATAAAATAAAAAAAGTGTCATTTCAATATAATTACTATCAAAACTTACTGGAACGCGATAAAGAGGATATACCAAACTAGTTGCTAAACCAGAATTGCTAATATTAAAAACAGCTAATGACAAAAAAACTCACCTGTAGATATTTTTATCACTTACTACCTAACATATACCTTCCAAAGTACCTAGGTGTCACGTTGGACAGAGCCTTAACATATGTACGTCGCTTAGTTTCCACGAGCTAGGGAGCAGCACCCGAAGTTCTTAGAATAACCGGCATGTCCCTATGTTTTTCTGCTAGCGAATTTGCGTGCCCAGTGTGGTATCGATCCGTTCACGCAAAACAAGTAGATACTGCTCTAAACGAGACGTGTCGGATAATATCGGGCTGCCTAAAACCGACTCCTCTCAATAAGCTGTACTCGCAAGTAGGTATCGCACCACCTGCTGTACGAAGGGATGTCGCATGCGCGCTGGAAAAAAAGAACCAAGAATATTATTCCCGACATCCCCTCTACGACCACACACCTAACCCAGGAAGACTAAAAAATGTAAAATCTTCTAACGCTCCACTCAGGCAATCCAAAACAGGCCACCCAAAGTACGCGGTAAGTTATGGCAAGAGAAGTGTCCACCACCCCACGACTTCTTAAAGCTCCAAGAACACCTGGCTCCCGGCAGTGAACTACAGTGGCCTATTTGGAAAGCTCTGAATCGACTGCGTACCTAATTAGGCCGCTGCAAACATAATCTGGCAAAATTGGGGTATTACTGGTCCCTCCAACACCTAGTGCGAGTGCGGCGCTCCGGATCAAACTATGCCCCACCTGCTGGAGTGTCCCAGGTGTCTCTTGACGACCTGAATAGCGCCTCTGCCGCTGCAATAAACGTGGCCACCTACTGGGCCCAAACCGTCTAATATGGAAGGAACATCGATACGATAAGAAGAAGAAGAAGAAGACAGACCTTCATAATGATTATACATGCAATACAATAAGCCTTCAGTAATTAAAATGTCCGTAATTTGTACAATTCCAAAATACGGGTTCTACGGATGTTGCTTACATAATCTCGTCTGTCAAGGTGTTTCGGCAGAAAAAGCGTTGGCAGACTTATATATTCCAGAAATGAGGATTCATACCTACCGACTGGAATTGGTTTCATGCTGGTATCAGATGGGTATATTTAGGGGTCCCGATGGGGTCGCCATTGAGAGCGTCTGCCAAGCACATCCGGCAAAAAAAATACTGACAGATTTCGCTTTTCTGTATCTACCAGTAAATTTCTAACCGATGCCATAACTATTATTTCAGTATCAGATGGGTAAAGTAACGCCCCCTTTTTCGCAACGAATATGTCTTTTTTTTTTACTTTCGGCAATTTCCGCCGTGGCAGACTATCAAATTCGGACTTAGCATCACTTTTATGAGAACCCATTGTGCATTTTATCGCGGTATCAAGTAGGTTGGAAATTTTGCAGTCGGCTCTCCTACTATAATCCATTCCCTGTAAAAAAATCAAATGGTCACAACTTTTTACTCGTTAAAGTTACAAGGTGGACATTGAAATACGTGAGGGTAGCAATTAGGTAGCAATTATTCAAGTAAAAATAATAACACGAATTTGAATAGTTCACACAAACGGAGGGTTGACCAGCCATCCTGATATCAGAATGGCTGGTCATTTTGAAGTCCCATTATTTTGTTTCCAAGTTAGGTTGCAATTAATTGACTATAGGTAGTAAAAGGTAGCAAATAGGTAGCAATTTTTGGTGACCAGCCTGACGCAAACCGATACAGGCAACCAGCCATCCTGACGCAGACAAGCATTTGTGAACTTAACTTTTAGATTACAACTGAAAAGTTTTCCATCACAACGTCAACATAAAAAATCTAATTCGTCACTGCTTGTTATTCTACGTCTTTTTATTCGCTAAATATGGCTCATTGCATATTCAACTCAAGAAGGAAATGTAACCGAAGCCACGGGAAAAATCTAGTTCGTACATCAATGGAAACATTCACGTGTTCTCTTCCTGCATATGTTCTCCTGGTAGCACAACTCTGAGAGCGGGCTCGTATGTATGGATACTGTTCCCCCAAAGCACTACGACTGTAGACATCGAGAAGGTGGGCGGCGGAAAATCGATACTGCGCAGTGGCGAATTTACCAGCAGGCCGAGTAGGCCTGAGCCTAGGGCGGCAGATTTTTAGGGCGGCAAATTTGGGGACCGGTAGTTTTTTTTTTTTGCTACCTCATAGAAATCAAAAAGATTTTGGCATGACGGTTTTCCGATGTTTTACAGATAGAAGTCTGCAACATATTTTGCCGATGACGTTCCCCTCTCACTTGTCATTACACATTCCGAGTAGCAATCTTCCATATTCTGGAGTAAAACAGCTAGTTCGCCGCGCCCCAACCAGTAATCGGCCTCTGCGCACTCTGCCCACACTTTGTATGAGTGAAAAGAGCGAAATAAAAAAAGAAAAAGGCGTACGACAATTTCAATGAAAAATTTTCGTTTCTGACCGAATTGTCATCATCGACCCATTCGAAAAAGGCTCTGTCCTTAGAAGAAGTGTATCCTAATGATTTAGAGACTGAGATAGTTCAAGAATGCATACATTTTCGTAGCCACATATCTTCGCAAAGCATTTTGGTAAAACAGAGTCTACATTATTAGAAAGTCTATCTTCGTTTCTGCGAAAACAGAGTTTGCAGAACGTTTATCCGAACTTGGACATAGCCCTTTGGTGAGAGAAGTTTTTCTTGTCTAAAAAGGATAAAAAATTATCTGACATCGACCTTGAGCCAAGAAAAATTAAACGCTTTAGCTCTTTTGTGCGTAGAGTCGGAATTAATGAACAAGATTACTTACGACGATATCATCGATGATTTTGCCAACAAAAAAACGCGCAAAAAGGTATTGTAACAAACTTTTATAATTTGACCGAGTTGATTATTTTTAACTGTTTGTAAGCGCAATAAAGATTATTTATTCACGTTTACCTAATGTACATTATTGTGTAAGTAGCATACATTACGCCGCCTTATTAATCGTACATGATTGAGCTTTGATTAGCTCAAAAATATACTCATAAAATTATTTTACGTGCAATTTCAGCGAAATTGTGGGATTGTAAAAATAATGTAGGACATGACAATTGTAGAGGAAAGGGCGGCAAAAACCGTACAGCCTATACATTGAAATCTTGTAAATCCGCCACTGATACTGCGACTGCGCACATTGAAAGTGAAAGGGTTCGTGACGTCACTCTACGCATAGTGCGTATACATTATTTCGTGCGACACGAGAATGTTCGCGCTTGTTAAATGAAAATTTAACAGATCACAGTTTATATGATATTGTGAAGAAATAAAAATGTCAGCTGGCTATAACTCAGTAGGAAGATTATCAGCTGATGCTCTGAAGGGTGTAAGGCAGAAGCCAGACAGGACAACGACGGCGACCAGTTTTCTCCAGCATATTGCTAGCTGATTTTGTTTATTGTTTACAGGATCATATTAACTATCAGTGAAACGTTCTTTAAGATAAGAGAGGGTTGTAGGATGGAACAAAAGACTTATAAGCTGAAACAAGACATGAGAAAACAAACACATCACTTATAAAAAAAAGTTTTTGTGCTACCATCAAAAAGTCGTACAGATAGATACAATGTCGGATAAGCTCTTTATGTGGCAATGAGTTGTATAAAAATAAAATAACTTAACGAAAATAAAAAATAGAGTAAAATAAATACCAAGTAATTTAATATTGCCCTATAATTCTATAGTTTCGAAACTTTTACAGATTTCTATTTCATTAATTTTTTTATTAATAATATTTTACAAACGTATGTTTTTTTTTAAACCCACGCTTCTATATAGATGAAAACCTACAATCAATATTAGACGTAACTTAAACAATTAGAATAAAATAATAGCTACAACATGAGTACAATGTTCGATCAAAATTCAAAAAACACGAGGTGAGAAACTCACTAGAAAAAAATTATCTATCACGTATAATTGCGGACCATCAACTAAAACCCTCAAATCATTAGTTTTTCATGAACGAAGAACAAAATTGCGTGCATGTATTATTTTATAAATACAATATTTTATATATAAGGTCTTAACTATTCATACACGAAATATTTTCAGGGAATCATCTAACGGCTATAACAAACCATTTCAAGGGATTTTTTTTTATCTGAGTATATTTTTTTTATAAAACCTAAATAATTTAAAATTACTTGGCCCACAAAATAAATACTGGCTCCTTATTTTTAAGCATCCATTACGGTAGTATACTACGTCGTATTTACCTACTATCATTGTTAGAATATGGAAGTACAGGTTTTATGCAAAAAGTCTCAAAAAATTTTAGAATTATAATAATTTTATAAAAAAAAAACACTCAGATATTTTTTTTTTTCGTTGCTAGGGCGACTTTACGACTTATAGAAGTTACTCTTAAAATATTTCGTGTATGAAAAGATAGACCTTATATACAACAACATACGAAAGCCATTTTAACTTTAACCAAACTGGTGCAATAAACCCAAAATAAATAGATATAACACATGTAATATCTTTAAACAGTAACTGTATATACGGCGTTACGACTGTCATTATTTACAACAAGGGCGTAGGTAGCCCTTTGACAGCAACACAACAAGGGTAAAACGACAATAATAAAATAAAAAATAGTACATCACATACATAAATACATATACAGATAGACAAATTTATGCTTTTCTTTCTCATGAATTTTGGCAGTAAAAACTACAAATAAATAATAAATATTTTTTTTTAAATAGGTCAATAAATATTTGCCTGGGTGTGAAACCACGAGTCCACAATCTTATATAATCGTTATTTAAACCAACGCCGAAATACCGCAAATAGTACAACAACTACATGAGAGCAATATAAAATAAGTAACATTTAATTAAAAGGATCAAAACAAAATTTGTAATCTCCTTTTAATTTCCTTCATTTTGATACTCGATAGATTTGGTTGAAAGAGAAAATATTCACAACCTTCAATTTCTTTTAAAACACCTTTCTAAGGACACTTGGGCTTTTGAGAGGAATCTAATGATACCGTAATCATCGAAATCCATCCAGCCATTTGGAACATACGAGGTAATAAAGAAATTTACAAAGAAACACAAGATGCGCGCAAAAAACTTAACCCCTGCTTGGCAGTCAGGTAAACAGTTAAACGGCAAATAACATACGGTGATGAACAGGCATAAAGCTTAAAAAATGTCGTGGATCAGAATGCGAGTGAGTAACAAAGAGGGTTCCTGTTTGTAGTGTAATATTAGCTTACGTGTTGAAGGCGATAGTTTGCGTAAGGCGCACTCTACACTCACTCAAACACAGGGTGTGTTTGAGTGAGTGTAGAGTGCGCCGGCACTTTTCCTTGTCAGCAGTTGTTAATATAAACGGTATAAACCTATACAGAAGGAGATTCATACATCTCTTGAGTGTGAATATGGAAGTATGAATATGGAAATGATTCGAGCATTTGATTTCGTGGCACGCTGTTTGCTTATTACAGGAACTAATGGATGCTAAATTAAAGTCGACTAACTGGTATCCAAATTCTGGATCGACTCAATTTAGATTGACATGGACACGCAGACGGAGAGAGACGCAGATACTAAAAAAAAAACACTTTTCTGATGACGGATTTATTAAATTTAAAATATTACTACTTTATAATACTTATAAGTATCGATCGATGATGTTATATAAATAGCAGAATGCGTCTACGTTAAGTTATTCTTATGAGCTGCATGAATTATAGATAGTACAGATAAATTCAACGAAATAATGCACACTGTAAATTCATTTAAATATGTATTTTTAGACGTTGTATATTCTTTTTTTTAATATTTAAAAATTTACAATAATAAATAAATAAGAAACATAAATGAAGGAAATAGGTATAAATAAATGAATGAAAAAGATCAATGAACTCGACGTCATTCAAAATATAAATAAAAAACTAGCTACTACGGATTATCAGCAATGATAGACGTTGCTAACATCATTGGTATGTAATGAATCATTAAAATTATATTTAGCATCATATAAAATTTTAGTGACTATTATTATGGCTTATACTCTGGACTGTAAAAGTCTGTGCTTGCACTTGGGAAGGAGCCTCTTCGGGAGGAGCAGGAAAGTGACCATGAGCTCTTCGGTGATTCTGCAATGCGGTACCCTGAAACAAAAATTTATAAGATGTCAAAATTTAAAAGTTATTATACAACATATAACAGAAAGTTTATAGTCATATGAAAGGATGTGCTACCATCAAACTGAACAAATTTCTCTGATGAGACCAACATCGTAATCGCGAAAAATAATCAGCTGCGACCCAAATGTATGGGACATTTGAGTCGAGTAGCTATTGGTTAGTTTTTCTGTGAAGAAACCGAGTGTTATGAGAAGAGGCATTTGTCCTTTATACAGCAGGTATCAGAATAATGTACCTGCGATTTTGTATTACGTTTTTTAATGGGCGACTAACTAGCTTCAACTTTCTCACTAACTGTCCAACTCTTTGACAATTCAAAAGTGCCTAAAATAGGTAAAAATATAGTTTGAATTTTGAATCACCTGTATAAATCTGTCGCCGCAGACTTCGCAGATGTATGGCCGGTCGCCGGTGTGTCGGCGGATGTGCAGGTTGAGGTCGTTGCTCTGTGAGAACGCCTTCTCGCAGTACGTGCATTTGTATGGACGCTGGCCAGTGTGCACGCGCATGTGCCGGGACAGCTTATTGCTGCGCGAAAAACCTACGAACACCATAACAACAGTCCTATAAAAAGATATCGATAACATCTTTAGCCTGGTCTCTTAAGGTTCCTGCCGGTAATCATTTGTCCAGCCTTTTCTCAACTATGTTGGAATCGGCTTCCAGTCTAAGCGAAAGCAGCTACCAGTAGTTCACATGGAGCGACTGTATAGCTGACTTCCATAATCCACATATCCCACTTAATACGGTACTGTTTGTCAGACCTTCGTTTCTGACTACGTAACGATTTTCAAAGATCTACGAATGACAGCCGAGACCAACAGCATAACGCGCTCTCATAATTATTTTAGTAAAGAATACGCTACACATTTAACCTTATTGTAAAATTGCCCCACTAAACTTCAAATCGCTTTAATTTCCTTATTTAAATTTGTTTCTGAACTTTGTAAACGACAGTTATAAAGCACTCGATACCATAACTATTATTGTCATATCAAAATGTGCTACTAATAAAAAATATTAAATAGCCTAATAAAAATATATTTACCTTTACCACAAACACGGCATATGCAAGGTTTCTCGCCAGTGTGAGATCTTCTGTGACACTGAAGATCGGAAGATCTTGGAAAACCTGTAAGTAATGAGATAGGGATAAAAACTCACTTTTATTACAAATCAGATATTCAGCTAAAGGCTAACCTTTGCCACAAAAATCACACTTGTAGGGCTTCTCTCCGGTGTGGCGGCGCATGTGTACGATTAAGTTCGACGAGTTAGAGAAACTGCGGCCACAGTAAAGGCATAAGCAGTTACTAGACGAAGTCTTTTCGCGCTGCGACTGATGAACTCGTTTGTGAGAGCTGAAAATATTACCACATGTTGTATTTTTCTATATTATGTTAATTTAGTACATCATAAAAACCAACTAACCGGAGATTGTCACTCCTGTGAAACTTCTTTTCACAAACATCGCATTGGAAGAAGTTCTCGATTGGCATGTGTATTTTAGTATGTTTAACTAGTAGGTCTCTCCTGGAAACAATAAAAAATTAAATTTACAATTTAAAAAACCCCCATCGCAACAAAAAAAAGGGAACAAACATTTGAAAAGTCAATAAAATGGCTGAGCCGGTTTTCACATACACATCATGTCCTTTCATTTGATACCCCACTTAGGTATATTTGAAAATATTCGATTATTCATCACCACCTTCATCCCCCATAACTAGTAAATGGCTGCAACGATTTTGATAAAAACGTATCTAAGAACCATTGCCAAGAAACTAGCTTTCAAATAAAAACTGCATCCAAATCGGTTCACTCGTTTAAGAGCTACATTTGTTTTTCATAGTATGTTAATGAAAAACAAAGTTACTGCTGCAATTTAATGAAAAAGTCCCATATCTCAAAAACTAAACATCAAAGTTTTTTTTACGTTCTACAATCCCACATTTTCTCAGAATTTTTGTCCTCTTACTTTACAAATTAGAGGGGACATACACATTTTACCACTTTGGAAGTGTCTATCTTTCAAACGATTGACTTTGAGAAAAAAATGGTTTTAGGGACCTGTTATGTCATTTTTAAAGACCTATCTATAGACAACCCGCACTAACAGGAAAGATGAAAAAAAAAATCGTTTAATACGGACGCACAGACAGACATGACGACCGTGTCGTCCTAATAGTTTCGGAATAAAGTGACATGCAGACGGACATACAGACAGACATGACGAATCTATAAGGGTACCGGTTTTTGCCATTCGGCTACGGAACCCTAAAAAGGTTATAGTGAGTCAACCTTAAAGGACATGCTTTGCGGACTTTTTTTTAGAAGTTTTAACTGAGATTAGCGCGTTCAACCAAACAAACAAACTCTTCAGCTTCATAATATTAGTATAGATTTCTTTTAACTTACGAGTTTTTCATTAATTTCACAAAAGCCCGCACACTTACTTGTAGAAACTTCTATTGCAAGTATCGCACTGAAACTGTCTCTCTTCTCTTTTGGTTTTAGAATCAATAAATTTAACCGACACGCTTTGTCCCTCATGATATCGTAGAATATGCTTATTCAAAGATATTTCATAAGCGAATTTCAGTCCACACGTATTACATTTATATTTTCTTTCAATTTCCTTACAAATGCTTCTGTGGCGCGCCGCTGACCGCAAAGAAGCAAACGACTGAAAAGATAAAAAATAATTTATTTTAATACAGGATTTTATCCACTTGCGTATAATTCTGTTCGCTAGTCTAAAGTTACGATCGTTTCCCAGCCCACCACACAAATGATTAGTAGGTAGAAATCAAACTTTATTGCGCGTGACTCTAAAGGGCTCATTTAAGACGTGGTGCGTTGTGCGACTCGTGCGGCGTGACCTCTCGCGGCGCGTTGCGCTACACAAACGTATGGCAATGTACAATGCTATTTACAAAGACGTAAGACCAAGCCAAGACAAGCCATAGCGTGCAAGGCCGCGTGCTCCGCTACGGGTATCGCCGGGTACGGTTCTCCGTGAGTATTGCAGGAAACTGGCTGTTCGCAACGCTGCGTGTGCCACCGCGTTGAACGCCGCGTGCTTTGCGGTGATTTCAGAAATTGTGTCAGTTGATCATCTGCGGGCTCCGCCGCTAGGTAACGCTGCATTTTACACAAACGCGCGTAAAATGGCTTCACCGTAAACGCTCTCAAACATCACAATATTATGTTTGAATTTATTGCGAACTAATTTATTAAATAAGTAAAGGAACATTTATGCTCATTCAAAATGACACAAAGAAAAACAGAAAAGAAAACCATGTGTCCAGTGCTAACAGACAACCAAGTGGCCAGTATTATCAGGGTGAAAACTTTCGGGGAGGCAGTAAGGGGTACCCTTAACCGATTAAGCTAAACGAATATGGTGTTAGGAAACTTCACACTACAAAATTCACCGAAAAATTATAGATATTTTTTCGTGATATTT
Organism: Noctua janthina; assembly: GCA_963576755.1. Classification (NCBI taxonomy): domain Eukaryota; kingdom Metazoa; phylum Arthropoda; class Insecta; order Lepidoptera; family Noctuidae; genus Noctua; species Noctua janthina. Next base: position 10,070,274 of record OY755050.1, on the reverse strand, counting down.
TGATACCCATTCACAGATTTTCAAAAAATGTACAGTTAGCAAAAAAATTGCCAGTTTTACACAAAACATTTTATTGATGCCAATCGATCCTGCTCACATAATACGACGAAGAAAACCCACGTGCAATAAACCGCAGATTTTCCTGAGTTGGCATGCTATGGATTTAGTGTTACAAAAGGCACGATTCAGTTGCATACATACATAAACTCACATTTTTCAGTTGCGTCAGCGCAGAATAAAATAAGTAAAGAAATATCATCCGCCGATAAAAAAGAAGCAAATAAAGTAAGTACCTTAGTGCAGAGGTTGCACCGGTGAGACAGTTCCGGATGCTCGGCATCGCGGTGGTTAATGAGATCCGTTTCTGACGGTAATATGCAGCTACAAGTACTACATACAATAAGCAAGTTGATATGCTCCTGAAATATTAGACATCAGAAATAAAATAACATAAATCATCTCATAGTTAACGACTGGAGGCTCACATAAAAACGAAGGATTTATATGGTACATCCTTCATTCTCCAGTCAGGCAAGAGCAGGCACAAGCTATCGGACTACTCATGTATTAAGATTTTTAATAGATTTACTAACCAGTTAATCAGTTACCCCAGTGTATAAAATAAATGCTTGGTATCAACATACCAAGCTAGCTAGCTATTAAATATAATAGAAAGAAAGAAAAAATACATATTTGTCGCTGGGACATGACGTTCATACAAAATGACTAAAAATAAATAAACATACAACGCATAACAAATATATATAAATACAACAGCACGGAACAAAAAAAATATTAACGGCTTGCACGTCGTGACTGCGACAAGCAGGTTTACAGCATGATGCTGTGTTATGGCAGCCCCACATTTTTAAAACATCCCCTGAAGCAGGCGCCGTCCCAGCCTAAGTTTTTGGGGGGGGGTCACAAGGGGCTATACCCAGGAATTTGGCTGGGGAGCAATTGGGGGGGGCGGCGGTTTAACTTTTGAAATACTAAATTATATCAATCATCTCTGGATTTAAATAAACAAAACAATCAAGGGCGCCTAAGGTTTATTTCCGGGGGGGCGCATCTTTAGCTTTCAGAAATTGTGTCAGTTCAGTTTATAAATATATAAGTACTGAAAAGAACGCAGAATGTCAGGGCGAGCAAAGTGAGCTTAAAAATTTTAGCACAACATCGGGTAGGGTAGATTTTCTTTTGAACATTCATACAGGAGTTGTGTAGGTATTTTTAGACGCAAGCGAAGCGAGCTCGAAAATTTTTGCACCCTTCCTCGGATATATTAAATTATTTTTGTTCATTTATACAAGAATTAGTATAGGAGGAACTCTGTCAACTTGTGGAGAATTCAACGGAGGCTTGCAGAATGTATTAGCGAGTGGAGCGAGCTGGAAAATTTTGGCACCACTTTTTTTTTAATTTATACAGTAATGAGAATAGGAGCACTGTGCTCCGAACATTTGCAGAATTGAAAAAGTATAGGATGTATTAGCGAGCTAAGCGAGCGAGAAAATTTTAGAATTCTGCCTGGAAAAAGGTCTTTTCTCTTGTTGAACGATTAAGATGGAAATTAGGTAATAATTTATATTCCAAAAAAGCGATTTTAAGAAGGTTTATCAATTTGGTGTGCATGATTTGGGGGGGGGGGGTCATGACCCCTGTGACCCCCCACTCTGGGCCCGCGCCCGCCCTAAAGGTTGTGCAATCTCTTCCTCACTCGTCGAATGATACCAGGATACATCCCTCGCGACGGTCCCTAACTTCCAGGATCTCACCAACACATCTGCTAAGGCAGTTGTAGCAATACGTAGAGGTAACTACAGTTTGCTAAACTGTTTACGACGTATTACTGGGTTGAAGGGGTAACCGGTTTGAAGGGATATTTTTGAAACTCTTAGCAGAAAACCTCCCAACAAACATTTTCACATGTTAACGAAATCGTTCTTACTACGTACACACGGCGGCACATGAAGCTGTACATTTCCAGTATAACTTGGCCTCGCTTTGTATAGATTTCCTATACAATGAGATATCCGCATAAACTGGTTTTGTATAGCTTGATCGGCCGTCGCGCGTACAACATTCTAATCGTGCCGAGATTTATGATTATTTTACATAATATATTTGTACGCACAGTGTCTATAATGAATTACTCGAGCAGTTAGTATGACTGGAGACGGATGGATTTAATTATGGCCACCGTTTGTATATTTGTATTAGTATGTACATACCATTTCCATGTTCGGGTCTAGAAATTCTCGCAGTGTCATTTCTGACGGAAAATTTTGAGGCCTTTTAGCAGTCGTGTCTGTTTTAGCCGAAACCTGAAAGAGAATAATTTTTTTAAGAGTTACAAGGAGATGATTAGAGAGAGGTCAATAATACAAACAAAAAACTCTGCACTGCTACCACTAATGATGGGGCTACATTAGCGAGCTATGGCAAATATTTACGTTTTCACGATAAGTGTGACCGGGTAGATCGTTACATCGCGTTGTAATCGGGCGATGACGAATATTTATCGGGGCACTGTCGATAAACTGGCGCGCATCAAAGGGTTTTTTCGCGACAATATTCTCTTGCATCTACACCTGCGTCACTTCAGTGCAGTTCAGACTAGGCCACACAAACAGGCGTCGAACACCACCCAGCACGATGTGCGCGCCAACGCGACATGGATCTAATGTAGACAAGAACATCGCGTATACCCGTACACGATGTTTTTGGCATGCTAACGCGACACGAATCTTCGTTCGCTAATGTAGCCCCACCATAACAAAGAAGAATTGACTTTAGAAACGTATAAATGGTGAATGGAATCTAATAAACTTTCTTCCATCTCAATTGAACTTGACACCCAATTAGATCTCAATTCTTTTAATGGTGAACTTGGCCCATTTTACATTTATGACTGTAATTGAAGTTATGTCATCATCAATATAAAGTTGCATTTCACATGAAAATCTTTTAAACTTATTATTATATTATACTCACATTTTCGACATTGTTTACATCAGCTTTTTCTTCAATGCAGATATGGTGATCAAACATTATCCTATCGATGTATATTTTCTTGCACAGTACACAAAGCAGTACTTTCGATTCTGAAACAATAATAAAATTCATCTGATGGAGTTACGCAAATGCTGGTTTTGCAAATCACAACTTAATGGACATAAGGGAGCAACCAGACCTAATATATTTCAATACAAACCATTCAAAGTACTTTTTGGACACGAATAGTCACTCCTTTCAAAAATAAAATTATAAATAGGTGGGTTGTTGCATGGTTAACAAGTCAATGTAAGCCTTACTTTAGCAGTCAGCTCCTGCTGCTAGAGACTTACATTAGAGATCCCAGACCAAAAATTTCCTCCACAGAGGATTAATAGTCCATAGCTTTGTCAAACTAAACAAAACTATGGACTACAAAACTATGCAATATCTAGGATGACTGAGCATAACTGTAAGATTTCCTTAGGGTACTAACGGATTCTATGCTAGTGTCTTTCGAGGAGTTTCTTCACGACATTCTGCATTCATTTTATTTTCTTGTTCGACTTAGTGGAGAAGTGCCATAAACATATCCTCCGAGGATGAAGAGCACTCTCACACTTAAGAGTCTTGGTTTGCTACAAACGTTTACTCTCAGAATCGTGATCTCTGAGAACTATTCATCTCCCTCTCAGTGATACGCTGACCCACAATTCGGGTGAACACTAAAACACTACTACGAGCACTAATATTCACTATCTGTAAAGTTTACCTGGATTAACTTTTTCTAATTTTATACAAAAAATTAAAGAAAAATTGCGTCCGTTTCGCGGCAAAATTTAGATGTTATGACACGCAAGCAAAGCAAGTGACAGTTGCACTCCATCCCCCGTAATATGACCACCGTCAACAAAGATTTCTTTGACGGAAGAATCGACAAAATGACAGATAGTGCAAAGAAATCTGTCATTGTGTCGACACAATCCGTCATTTTGTCGATTCTTCCGTCAAAGAGATCCTTGTCTACGGTGGTCATGCTACGGGGGCAGATTAAAAAATGGGCGCCTTCTGCTTATGGGTGAAAGAGACAGGTAACACGAAAGGTCAAGGTAAGAGATACAAATGCGTTATCTAGATGATGCTTCTTCAAATCAATGCTGTGTGTTTGGAAACACATATAATGTATAAGAACATTCATTAAAAAGGCACTAACCTTTATGAGTTATAGCATGTGATCCTAATTCTTCTTTGGTTTCAAAGTGTTGCTTGCAAAATGCGCACTCAATCTTTTTAGCTGGCATTGATGTTATGCAAAATCCATTTTCTGATAACTTGTTAAGAATGGTCTGAAATGTTTCAGTTACAACATAATTACACAAAGCATACAAACACGCACAATGTCACAATGTAAGGAGCTCAGCACACATTGCTCCCAGTTGCGACAACCGGCAACTAGCAATTACATAGATTTTTATCAATTACAAATAATTTTGAGAAACTGCGCAGACATAGCCACTCTAGTTGCAAATTTTGGTGATCGCAACAGTTTTCGGTTGCTCCAATCGGCATATGGCAATTTATACCACTTGAGTCAAGATGTTTCTGCAACCGATAATAGCAACGCGTAACGCGACTTCACCCCCTTACCGTCCCCTGCAGCACAGCGTCATTCTACGTATTTATCTATTATCTCTCAACATCGAAATAATCAGCAAGCAATTAACTAAATGTAAACTTAGTTATAAGACTCACACTAGTTAACATCTTCTTAGGTCTTCCTCTCTTTTTTGGGCCCATAAGGTCTGCATGATTTTCCCACATATGTTTCGTCAAGTTTTCTGCACCATTATAGCATGTACCACAAAGTGGGCAGTAAGTGCGATTGGTTTCATCACACTCAACTAAAATAAGTAATGCCAGATTACATTTAATTTTAGATACGGGATTCCACGGTAAGTTCTTACCTTTACAGATACAACAAAATCCCATAAAATATTTTAGAAAAAAACTATATTGAAAAAAAAGTAATAAAAAAATAAATATTTAAATAATCTTTTTTATACATTCTTACTTAACCAATGAATTAGTTCCTAAAAACAGATTACTTTTTCTCTAGTTGTTTCAGATTATAGATTGATTTCTTGTTATTCATTGTAAAGCTTGGCAGTGGCACAAAATATTAATATTTAATATAATATTAACAGCAAAATAATTAGCCGTACAAACCTTTTATGCATATCTTCTCATGTTCTTGCAATTTACAGTGTGTATCAAAAGCGACTAAGCAGCTTTTACATACAAAACATGACTTGCGTTCCGAGCTCCCATGCTCAATTTTAACATCTTCTGAAAATCATAACTTATTTATTTTATGGAAAATAATAGTTGTAACATTATGTGATATGGGAAACAGTCGACCCCACGTTGGTGATAACACGTCTACCTTTGAAATAAAAATTCTATCGAAGGCTCGCAAATTCATCAGTCTCCTATCTAACAAACTAATGAAAAAATCATACCTTGTTCATGAAAATCTGGATCATTGAAATCACTATCAACGTTGTCATCATTGTCATGTGATGACAAATCTTCAGTCTTCACATCTGATGTATTAGTCTGAAATCAAGGTTTAAACAATAATACATAATAATAAAAAATTCAAATTATCATGTTTAAAGTAGGCAGACCAAGAAAAAGTGAATAATTGTTTATAAACATATTGTTAAGATGTTTGGTCTCAACCATACTTTTAAGTTTTTGGCAGAAATGGACCATCTAAGACAACTGTAATAATGACAAACGACAATGATATTGTTGCAATAGAGGATTGATTCAACAGGGACCTTACACATGAGCACAAAGTCCTTATTGAAACCTTGCAGTTCCAGCATACACCACATGATATATGTATATATGGATTTTTCAAATTTGAACCCCAAACTTACTTGACTTAAATTTTTCATTGGCATTGAGTTTTCTTTCTTTTCCTTTTTAAATAATATCCCTCTAAGGGACATATTAGCATCTTCCGATTTCTTCTTAAACTCAAATGCCTGTGATGCTTTTTCCTTACACTCGCAGCAAATTGTTGAAGGCAAACCATCATTTTTGCTTATCTATAGTTGCAATTACCAAAAATAATTAATATATTAGAAAAATGGCAGTTTTGGATAAAAATTTAATGAAATATTGAATCAAGACACACCAGTTTATAATAAGAATAACAAAATGGATCTTATATCACACTTATCAAAAATTCCCAAAAGTATTTTGCAATTGCACTGCTATAAATAACTACTTGAATAACTTTGGTATAGGATTTGATAAGGGTTGCGTAAATTATAACATGGCAAGAGTTATTTACAATTAAGTGTTCCTTCATATTTGTTTTACACAATCTGTTACAAAACCACATATTAGGTGTTCACTTACGAAATACCTATTTTAGAATACAAAAATTAAAATGCCACAATTTGTTTTTCAAAAGCATAATTTTTTAATGCACTTTTGTCTTTTTGTCAATCTAGCTCTTTTTTGCCAAAATTAATCAAAGAACTAGACGAAAGTGTTTTTTGTTTTTTGAAAACTAGAGCTAGGCAAAGATATTTTCTTTTAATGTTGTCAGCAGTGGGACAGCGTGCAAGAGCATCGCCAGCTTTTGGTTTAGGGGACACAGAATGGTGTGAGTAAAAACAGATTTATAAGGGTTAAGTTTACTATTTACGGATGCGAACACTTCAAAAATGTTAGTTGGCAGCTGCCCCCCCCCCCCCCCTGGCGACGCCCATGACAGTGTGGATTAAAAAACATGACACGGAAACAAAACTGAGCAAAGAAACAATGTTTGTCAGCATTTGTTTTAGTGTGAAAATGGGGCATAAATTGATGCACAAGTATAATGGCAATTTCATCCGCTAGCATATTTTTTATTTATTATTATTTCTATTTATCACAAGCACTTTCAGGCTTAACATTGTAGTCATAACATGTTTCAAGTTGCTACATCTTGTTTTATATAGTATATAAAACAAGAGTGTGTGTGTGTGTGTTTTACATAGTTTATATAATATGTTTCGCCAGTTTGTTTGTGTTTCATTAATGAGATAACATATTTGACCTGCCTAGCTTCGGCCATTTCATAATTATTTTCAAAATAGCGGCCACGCATTATACTAACAAAATGTTCTAAAGCGTCACATCTTCGAGATATAAGCCTTCAATGTTATACTGAATGATTGTAATTTTGATGACTCGTCTCTCGGAAACCTGAAGCTTTAGAAGATTTTATCCTTTGCAATACTTGTTTGTATTGATGCCAGATATTGTTTGATACAGTTCTTCTGCATATCTAATAAAATCAAAGTTGTACTGATTTTGCCACCAGTGCATAGATTCTAACTTTGAAAGCTTACATTTCACAAACATGATGCTTTAGAAGATTTGTCTCATACAAAACTCATTTGTATTGATACCAGCTATTGATTGACAGGATATGTGTTTGGCCTCTATAAAAATAAAGGATAGAGGCAGGAGAATAATGTTGATGATGATAGGCGCAGCAGCTGTTTTGAAAATTAAATAAAATTGTCAAAATAAAGAAGATACGGAATTTAGGCAGGCCACGCTTCATACAAAAATTATCCAACCAGTTATTGCATTGTTTCACGGAGAATGCAATGCTATTTATTATTTCTGCAGAAAAAGGTTTATATCTATTTGTATGGAAAATAATAAACATAGCAAACACAAGCATCCTATCATGTAATTTTTAGTAAATATCTTCACTAATTTAATTGTTTTGATCATTAAAAAATGATAGGGCAGTGGGTCGTCTAACAGGCAGAGTAACATGTTTTTTTAGAAATGATATTATTGAACTGTTTTAGCACTTTTTGTATTACTGACGCCTTTACAGTAAGAGTGCATAACACCGCCCTAAGACGACCTACTGTCCTAATTATGTTACAATTTTATTAAAGATCATGATTGTTTATTGTGTATAGGTATGTTAAAATATACCAAAAGAATATGTGTAGGTAACCTTTTATACATATACGGCAGTTCTACAAACAAATAAAATCCATAATAAAATAAAAATACAAACAGCGAACAGCGAAAGTTATGGTATATTTAAATATTATCATTTCGCATTTTGCAAGGTCTAAATAAATTATTACCAACATACATTTAATAATTTACCTTTAACCCAGTAGTTGCAGTTACTATGTAATCTAAAGTAATTGTTGAGCCAAGAAATACATCAAATATCGAGAATAGTTCATTATCCTTCGACAAACATGTTCTACACAATTCTTCAATTTTTATGTTGGTTTCCAGAGTAGAAGCCATTTTCTTTCTGCTTTGCCAACAGTAAGTTCGGCAGTAATTTTAACATTAAAATCACGTCGGCGTCATCAATTTGGCATAATTTGTTGGTTTGAAGTGCTCCTTATTCTTATCGGCCATGGCTAGTCTAGGATTTCCAGTGATGATACATTCGCAAACAGTACAGCGGGCAGTCACCAATTTGTCTACAGTTATTTCGGCAGTAATTTCGACGTAAAATTTGGACTCCGGAAATAAAATACCGTGACGCTGTGGAGGAAGGCCTCACAAATCACAAGTATTCTTTTATTTTCTACTCTTGTCTCTTTGATTATTTTCTTGTTGACCCGAGCCGGGCCGCTCGTTAGCCTACTAAGTTTGCTACACAAACATGGCATGGATGGGTAGACGCTAGAGTAAACAGTCATAGTATGGTAAGAGTAGTTACTATCTTACTAACTCATAATAATATAACTTTACCACTGGCCTAAGCCGGCCCTACACTACCTGGGTATACAGTCTATTAAACTAGAGGTGGGTGTTGAATCAATAAACGGTTTTTTTTAACGACTTTTCATTCGTCAACGTGTTAACTGTTATTCATTAATGAAAAAACAGGTTGAAAATATTAACTGTCAATGAACGTCAACGGACTCAATGCGTTATTTCAATATTAATTAATTCATTTCTGAGAATTTAGTCTCCTTTGGAAATATTCGTTAAGTACGCCTGGATCTTTCGCCAGTCCTAACTGGCTGGGTAAAGCATGGGAAGCCTGGAAAAAGTAGGAAGAAAACGTCATTCCAGTTCAAAAAAATAAAGTAATCTAAATTCTTATCAAATCAATAATCTTTAAAATATCTGCAAAAAAAATTGTCATTGATCAAAAACGTTGACATATTAAATTGACGATTACCGCTAACGATGGAAGTTTTAAAATCTGTTATTTATTTAACAGCTTTTTTAACCCGTTGACCATTAATGATTAACAGTTAAATTACATTAACAAAAAAACCGTCAATGACCCATGCCTATATTAAACTGCACTGCACTCTACCAGCTATATATACACGAATACTTTTAGGTCGTTCTGGAACCGAAACACAGTAACTCCAGTCGAGTAATAGTTACTATTGGCATATTCTTTTTTTTTATGACGTCTAATATAGAAGTTAGAAATTTATCACATTTTTTCTGTCATTCGAGTTAAATCTTAGTAGGGCTCCCACTATTTCATTCATAAACGCAATAACGTACGCGGTCCGCTCGATGATGACGTAGCGTAGCACAGCTGTGCTTGTGCGAGTCAGTTGAGCGGGTCAATGGACGTCGGACGAATTTATTAACCGACTGCAAGTAGGTATTTCATTTCAGGTCCGATTTAGGTTGGTGTAAGTTCATTTACCTACATCATTTCTCGTTCGTATCAGAAGCACGGCACGGTGTTTACCACTATCACATCTCTTCGCTAACGAGAGAAATTAATTGGCATTTAATTCACCACTCTCGCATCACGAAATCACTACTACTCGTACCTATTCAACTAGACTCCGATACGACGACAGTACGCTTGGGAATTAGGCCTTAAATCGAGTGTCGACCAATCAACCTACCTACCTGATTCATAAAATAATACTGCCTAAAACATTTTTTTTTGCGGTAATGCTGGCGGCTGTTACAAACGCAGACAATTCGCACAAAAAAATGAATCGTTTCGTCTGTCGAATAGAGTTCATTATTAGTTGGATGTATTTTAGGTATTGGAGGTATTAGGTTGGAATTAAGACCTTATTTTAATAAAGTGAACCGTGTAATTCGGTTGTGCATCTTTGTAACAGTCAGGTTGGACACGAGACAATAGGTTTCTCAGAATAAACTGCGTATTTTACTTAGGTATCTAGTTTGGGTAAAATTTCTAATTTTCACCGTTTACGGTTAAGAAATAAAGTCTAAATTCGCTTTTCGTATTTATATTTGTGCACCAATTTATCTATCGCGTAGGTACCGTCGGTTTGCGCGACCGATCCTTTGGTTAGAACTCGGAGTGCTTCAGTAAGTAGTATAACGTATACATAACATCATGCCTGTTATCCCCGAAGGGTTTGGCAGAGGTGTACCTAATGGTACACCCACATTTTTCGCCAGTTATGTTTAATTTCCATGTAATAAGGGGCGAGCTTATTGCCATCAACCGGGCACAAATCCATACTAAATATTTTATTTTTGTTTATGTAGGTATCTAACGCATCGGCATCTTTTGTTTTCAAGACGGTGAAGGCACACTTGCGGATGAACTAATTAGATAGATACTTACATCTTACATACCTATTCTAGCAATTCAATTTGTATTGAAGGTTTGCTATAGGTTGCAGTGGTCAGTACCTACCAACCACGTTGTTGCTACAGTAGATACCTACCCACGACAATAATAAATCGTTTGATTCCGCATTCATGACCATTGTGTTGTTTGTTGTGTTTGATCTAAATTGCGTTTATGTTTACGTACTTAACAGTTAAATAACTCTAATTTTTCCTTCATACTTTTTACGGGCTTAGGACCGTCGCGTCAGTAATACATTTTACGTCTAAGTCGGCACCTACCTACTAACTTTGTAAGTACTCTTTTATTATCAAAAAAAGGTATTGCAGGCGCAGGCGTATTTAAAAAATTGGAGCTATCTACAAACATAATCAACTTATAACTAACTAAGGCTAAACACTTTTTAAATAATTTACACTTCCCTGTATCGAAGCAACTGCTCAAAATGGAGTCCACTTTGCTCGATACACAAACGGGCACGTTTAATCACATTGTCTTTTAATTTTCCTAATGTGTATCTGTCACTTTTCACTATCGCACTTCTTAACTCATCTCGAGTAGTATGCTCCTCGAAATAAACTAGTCTTTTAATTTCGGACCACAAATAAAAATCCAGTGGTGTTAAGTCAGGGCTCCTTGCGGGCCAAGCCACAGGGCCACCACGACCTATCCACTGCTCACCAAACTCACTGTTAAGGTACGCACGCACTGCAGGATGGTGGAGGTAAAGGGAACTTGAGGGTCGGTGATTCCACGTGCGCGCAGTGAGTTCAGGTGTTCCGGCTGAGCATAAAGTCGTCTAGCCTCTTCCAGGTTATTGTGCGCCATCCCATAAAAATCCACCATTGCCCAATACTCCACATTGGAGTACGCGTATTGCCGACTCCATTTTAACATGTTATTAGGTTGCGCGTGAGTGACCGAACACGAACCGCGCGACGGCTAGACTCCTAGACTGTGTAAGCGTGGGGTGGGGGCGTGGCTTACGGATCGATGAATGAATTTTTCAATGGGTACCGTTCACATGTGTTGCCGATCGTGAATACGTTTTACACACACATATGCATTTACCGCAAGGAAGCGTTACTTCGAGTTCTCATTATTTCACAAAAAAAACATTAAATTAAATTTATCGTGATTTTTTTATTTTTACTTTTTGAAAAAAATAGTCCCAATTGTTTCGAAATCGATGATTGAGTTTATGGCTTTCGGTTCCAGAACGACCAAAAAATAACCGTGTATATATACTCAACTCACGTCGACTTTTGTTAGTGCACTCTTTTCACAGCTGGTTTACGGCTGACAGTAGCAACAGTACAAAAACGTTATCGTAATAGCGATAAATTAATGATCATTTTGACAGGTCCGACAGTTAGTTAATCTACATAGTACACTAATACATAATAATAAAAAGTGGCAAGATTTGTATTTTTGTATGTTTGTAACGAATAAACTCAAATACTACTGGACTGATTTTAAAAACCCTTTCACCAGCAGAATGCTACATTATCTCTGAGTAACATACACTATGAGTAACATATACTATATTTACATCATGCAAATTAGCCGAGCTACACAATTTTTGCGGGCGAAGTGTGCAGTGTGAAGTGATAATCAACATTAAAAGTACTGTGAAAGAACGTAGTCTAAAACTTGGTAAAACTTAGTAAAACTAGTTTAGACTTGTGTGATCGTGTGTCATTTTTAGATATCAGATTATCGCTATTTTTATACCGGTATTGCGTAAACATGGGCGCCGGCAGCAGGGTGCAAGGGGGTGCACTGTCGGGAAAAAATAATACATAGAAAAGGTTTAGATTTTTTTTATAAGTTACTGTGGGAATAAAAACTTAAGACATCTGGGTTTGCGGTTCACATTTGTTCATCACTTTCTCAATAAATTGCATCAGTTAAAACTGCACTGGCGAAATGTGGTTGTACTATTAGGTAAAGACAAGAAATTTGACTAATTGTCGTAGCTTGATAGCCAGCACATCAAGCTACTTCCAAACTCAAATTTATTTACTTAATAGATTTTCAACTTTATCGCTAAAGCATTAGGTTCAAGGTTTATTAGGAAAAATGTCAATTTTTTAGCCCTTCTGGTACCACAGGCCTGATATTATGTTATGAAACGGCACAATTCACCATTTTAAAGAGCACTGGTTCAGGACATAAAACAATACACAATGGCATCTGTCGGCGAAGATGAAGAAAAAGATAAAGATAAAGATATATTTATTTTGTAAAACATGAGTGGTATGGTATGCACTATACAGGTCTTATAAATAAAAATAAAGTTTCTACATGTTTTGTCATATAGGAACGGCGTACAAAAAAAAATGTTAGGATAAAAAACTAGTAGGTAGTAACTTAATTTAAAAATAGACGTTATTAACTAAAAATATTAAAATAAGTAATGTCGTACCTAACTTAATTGCCGATGTACCTATTGTTACGAATGAACTAGTTTTGTATAAACGTATAGACGTTAGTTGGGCCGAGGCGGTCCAGCTTTGCCAACTCTCGAGCTAATTCCGTCATGGCAAGTTATACCTTTTTCGTATGTAATCGACTAAATTTTGACCAACTAAAAAAATAACATGAACAAAACGACAGTCAGAGAGAAGACAAAAAAAAACAGAATGTCGATAACTGTGTGGAGTGTAGACGTTTACTATGGTTTAAACCAATGTCCTGTAAACAAAGTGTTTTTAAAATATCAAAAACAATTCACAAATATTAATTAAATGAACAATTTGCATTTAATTATTAAATGTATTTAAAATTCGTTTCTGTGTGTCGTTAATGTTCTACTTTGTGCTAATCATAACATTGTAGATTGGAAAATGTAAGTAGGTTTAAAATTATAATAGATTAAGCGAATTTGTGATTGTTCTATTGTTCTGCAGCGAAATTGAAAAGAATAACTGTTACTAATATCTTGCTCGTTACCACTATTACATATTCTAAATAATTTACTGTTCTCTAATCATACTTTGTAATTAATAAAATCGATTGAGACCCTTCTAAAAACATGCGAATGATACGATCATAGTGTTGATTTATTTCAAAAGTGTTGTAGTTATTTACTATCATAAATACTGTACAAAATTAAATACAAATATTCCATTTATTTGTCCTCGGGTACTGATACTTATTATGAGTTTAACTGACCCTAAGATGACCATCTAACGAATGAAAATCAGTAGGCCTGGAATTGGGACAAATAAGTATTATTCCAATTCACTTACATAAATTACATTACTTATCTAAACTTTGAACGTATAAATATTATTATTATTTAATATTTGTTCTTGGTCTACCGCACCTGTTCTCAAAAACATGTGTATGTATTGATTCTAGAACTGGAGCTTTTGATAAATCTGATTATAACTGGCTTTGAGCATGAGGTAAATATTTATTGAGTAATTATTTGTGACACAGTTATAAGTCATAACTAATTAACATTCAGATGCTCATTAGGGGAGGTCAAAAGTTCAAGACCCCTCTTTGGAACAGAACTTGTATCAAATTAAATAAAAGTCATTTATTTCAGACAAAAAAGTTCATAGGCAAGGCAAGGTATAAATGTTCTACAATTTATGATACTGACATAACACAATTTATGATTATGACTGGTTTGCAAGAAATATTTTAGACTTTTACTTATCTACCATATACACAAAAGACAACCAGTTTAAATAATAATGTTGGGTTAAATATTACATTTTTCTTGTTAACAGTTACACTGATTGATGTGTAACACTGATGAGGAACAGAGTCTCGCCTCGTTCTTGTCTAATGGCTGGCTTGAATGAAAATTTGCAAGGGCATAAGTGCTTGGCGGAGGGAAGTATTCCAGTAAGAAGTAACCCAGAAGTATGGCGAAGATGACCACCTGCTGGTGGTGATCTTCGCCATACTTCTGGGTTGTCAGATATATTTGGAATACCTCTCCACTCTTTAAGTATTTTGGGCATAAAATGTGGGCAACATTCGAAACCTGTGTTCTTGGGGGCTTGCATAGATAGCGCATACTCAGAAAATTGTCAGTTGGTGCCTCATATAATTAGAAGCATATAACGGACCGCAACAGTTGGCTTCAGTACCTCATTTGCCTTGCACAAGTCAGAGACCCAAAAGTATTGAAAAAATTCAAAGACATATAAATAATAATAATTCCTTTTTACAAAGGATGATACCTATTAAGGTCTCATCAATCATCAAAACAAACCAACAAGTTTATTTGACTCCATTGAATGACTTTTTAGTTAAATAATTATTGAATTGGATTAAATGAACTTAGAGGGTTGTATTAATGATTATAATTCCGTAACTACATATGTGTTACTTGCGCGACTCATATTTCATCAACCTACAACCGGACACTGACTTGCAAATTGCAAAAAACGTAAGAAAGTTTGTAATTCGCGGGCTACCCTGGCGCTTCCACCTTAATATATGGATACCTGCTCTAATAGATATATCATTAGTAAGGTATTGATAAAATTTAAATCAAGAATTTCAAAGACTTTTATTCCTTGTCTGATCCGAGTAATACAGAGTGCATTGTTGAGATGGTACAGTAAGAGCTTAATCATTTTAGCTATAAGAAAATGGTATTAGTAGACTGTTAGTAATTTTTTCCAGATTCCTATGGGACCAAATGAGGTTTGAGTAATAGAAAAGTCAGTAATTCCAACAAGAATTTGTGTGGTATACAACAACTAAAAAACCCGACTACTAAAAAAATCACCTCTAGTTAAATTCGGGATTTACAAGGTAGAATCGACTCCTCCTAATGTTGAATTTGGTTAAAATGTAACCTATGTTATCCAGGCCATAATAACAAATAGATTGACACCTTATTCATCAGTATCAGATGTATAGTTTAGGCGCTACGGAGAAAAATACGTAAATACAAACATACATACATAGACTGATAAAATCAAACCCTTCCTCATGGATTCGCCGTAGTCGGGTAAAAAACTTATAACAATAGTAACACTGCCTTCTGCCTTGACATTGGTTAGTGCTAGGAAATGAAAGAAGTCAATCTATGATGGGTTACTGGGCAGCATATGACGTCTACGATACTGATAATGATGCTCAAAATGGCTGTAAATTATGAAATGCTTGTAAAAAACATATTTAGGTATTGCTAAGGGTGTAATCGATCGATCGATGCTAGAATGAATTATTCGAAAGAGAGAAACCATCGATCGACGTTGACTCATTCCTTCTACCATCGTTCGATGGCATCGGTCGACGATCGATCGATTAGTGTGGTAACACCCTAAAACTGTCATCTCGAGGACAGTTTAACTGAACGGACAACGATTTCGGATTTCGAACGCGGTGCAATAGTAACTTCTATTCAGTTCAAAAAGGGCTATCCAACGATGTACTGCACATAACTATTGGCGGTTCCAAAATTGATACCATTTTGGTATAGTATTATTCTTACTTTAATATTATTAATGCTATAAATGCGAAAGTAAGTTAAATCCAAATTAGTGGTATTAGTAGTAAAATACTATATCTTATCTAAAACAGTGTTTAAATACAGGTTAGAATTTTGTACAATGCCCATTGCCGGCAAAAGGTTTTTGTCGGTGCCGATACGCTCCCTGAATGGCACGCGACGGTGTTGGTCGGCGACGGAGCGAATAGTCTCATACTTTTTAATACAAAGATTTTTTTTTGCCTGACACGATCCTAGCACGGTCATGGTATGATACGGTGTAGTGGGCAGACTCCTTTAATCAGCAGGTATAATCACATGCTTCAAGACGTTCCGTTCACGACCTTCGAGACAATAATTCCTAACTATTATTCTTGTTCTACGTACTACGTTCTACTAGATTTTAGTACCTACCTATCATCTTTAATAATAACCCGACAAAATGACGAATGAATCAACAAAAAAAAAAATGTAAACAATAAAATTATATGTAGCTATAATCGTGGAGTTCTTAGGGGCGGATTGTAGGCAACCGCTTAACGAGTTAATAATCGCTGCTTAGTAACTATAATAGGAGCGATGAATGCACAAAAAAACTGAAAAAAAAATACTGCTGAGTATAATAAAGGTGCGTCTAATCTAAACGCGTAATATTTTTACTGCAATGTACGGCTGCAATACAATTGCCGGTAACATTGGCACTTGGCAACAATTAAGATCGGCTTTGCAAAATACGACACATTTTTTTTTTGATGCTGCCAGTGCATTTTGACTTTACCGGTTGGTTGGAGGACGGTCCTATTGGAATTCAAAATACTGCCAGTTCTGTTGTTGTTTCGAAGTTGCATAGCTAGTGAACACCGCGATTTGTTGCTATATTCTGTTGTCTTCCTCTACGACCTGGACTATTTTTTCAGACATTATTGCTAGTAGAACGGTGAACAACGATGGTTCAAACATAGTTCCGGGTTTTATATTTTTCAGACATAATGTATTTGTGCTGGACGGACTTTAGTTGAAAATATTGTAGGGTCATAGACCACTCAAAATATAGCCTGTATAGAAGCACCTTTATGTGTCGCAGTCACAAATTGTCGGGAAAGAATGGCTCGTTTCGAATCGTCTTGACGGCAGTACTTGTAATAAGTGCCTGCAATGGTCTCTTGTTCACACCGAAAATACTGCTGATTGCCGAGTCACACGCGAAACGTTTCTAGCTATGTGTTGAAGTCACACGTTGCCTGTTTAATAGCGCCTTAAAACACATTGACTGAGATGACATTAATGCACCATAAATGGGACTATAAAATTGACCGTATTTTCGCTTCCCGTTTGATCGTCCTGCAACCTGCTGGAAACACATAAACATACATTGGCCATGCCAAAAATGTGTTGCTAGTTTGCTACATGGCCTGGCTACATTTAAAATATTGCCGTATAGTCTGGCTGTAATTGCTGTAAATGTTGGTGGCAATTGTATTGCAGCCACCATAAGTTGCAGTAAAAATATTACCCTTTTGGAAGCACCTTTATACACATTATATAAAATTATAGTTTAAAAGAACATGTTCTATTATGTCAGATAGGCAGTCGCTCCATGTAAAATACTGGTATTCAGCTGCATCCGGTTAGACTGGAAGCCGACCCCAATATAGTTGGGAAAAGGCTAGGCAGATGATGATGTTCTATTATGTGTAAAGTCCTTCATATTGCTAACTGCGGACTTTATAATCCAGGCTTGTATTAAACCTGGTATTATAGTACGTCGGAGGTTCCTATTTATTTTTATTATTTATTCCTATTATCTTTTTTTTTTATTCGTCTTCAATATGTTTTTTTTACTATTGTAATAAACAAAACAGTTAACTCCGATTTCTGAAATACTTATAACATAACAGGACAGAAAATTATTAAAAAAAAAATACAAAACTAGTTATATAGAGCAAATACATTTGCATTCTTGGCCTTGTGTAGTGCATAATAATTAAACTAATTAGAAAACGTGCGTGAACGTAAAGAAAATGCTATGCTATGCTAATGATTTTGTAACATAAAACGGCCATCTCATCTCATACGTATAGCAAAGCAGGCTTGAGTTACTAAGACAGTGAAGAGTGAAAGTGAGGTAGACACCAGTTGCTGACAAACTTTCACTAAAAGTTGGCACCGATGAATATAAACATACTCGTACGCCAGAAAACATAATATGCGCTCAATTTTTATTAGAGATGAGAAAGGCTGTTTTTATTAGCCTACAATTTTTTTCAATGATTGTCTGTGTAAACTTCAAAGGGTAACAAGTTCCTTTTGTATTCTGTTCTAGATCTCGGAAAAAAATAGTAAAATCGGGTTTTTTTTTAACAAATACGTAGGTAATCGTTTAAATTAAAAGTTATTATTTTAACAATTAGTGTTGTACTACCTATTACCCGTTCCCACATCCTAGGCCACACCAAACAAAAGTTTCCCATTCATTTCGTAGGAAATTAAATTCGAACTAAAATTAGTCTTACTAATTATCAGAATTACCGATATTAATTAAAAAAAAATGGGCTTCTAAACAAGTATATAAACATTTTAAAATATGTGAGGTCATTTTCGATAAAAAATGTCAAAAAATACAGTATTTTCTTTTCATTTTGTAATTAATACCGTTGTCATTAGTTCGAGAATGTAGATTATAGTACCTAGATGGACGATGGTTGCTTTTTCGTAATTTCTATTTAACAGGGCTCGAGTTCGAAGGGGTGTTCCTAAGCAACGACACGTCGCTTGGGAACCCGGCTTCTTCCTTAGCCATCCGTAAATCAATGTCTTGTGGGAAACAGGCTCACAAGGAGTCTATTTCTTAGCTTTCTGCAAGAAAACATAATGTTATGTCCTGAGTGTAATTGATAAAAACTCTGAATGACCATTAATTACACGGGACATCGTTTTAAAAGGAATATTCTTATTATCACTGGGTCCAAAATTGTAAAAAAGCGGTTTTTCCAAGGTTTAAAAATTGGTTTGACCTACAAAGTTTGATTTTTGTGTTAAAGGTCATTTTCAAAGAGCATCAGTTTGGTTTTACTTTTTTAAATAATCCTCATGATTATCAGGATTATTTTTTGTGTATTATATAGCAGTTATGGCCTCACAACAACCACTTCGCTTGTCACTATAGCCCTTAACATAAAGGACATCGTTATATTTTCCGTGACGTGAAAACTTGTAATTTGAAGAATTAGGTATCTTCAAAGTACTAACTAACTGGGTTGTGGAGTTTAGATAGACAGTTGCTTCATGTAAAACACTGGTATACAGCTGCATCCGGATTCCGGATTGACTGGAAGCCGACCGAAAGGCTAAGCAGATGATGAGGTATCTTCAAAGTAACAATAAATTAATTTTTACATTTATACATATAGTTTATATAGTATGGTGCATTTGTGGAGGAAAAGATCTAGTAGCTTACGGAATAGACACCTTAAATTACTACCTTATCAAGTTGAGAAGATTTTAAATATAAAGAAAAACTTTAGGTTTAACATAGTTTTTCATAAAATAAACCTTTTACACCTGTTGTCATAAATTATTATAACTAGAAGACGTGATATTTACCATGTTTATTGTTGTTTGTTGTTTTGGTGACCATGAAAGTTTAAAATCTTATATTGTTGTCATAAATCATGTTCTTTTTTTGTTGTTTAAAAAACACTTAAGTACACGAATTAAAACTAGATGGCAAATTGGCGATCTGTTTTTTGAGCGCCTATGAAATTATTTATTTATGAGTTATATACTGACTGTGGTTTTAAAAATCTAGTTAAGGTGGTAAATTAATATTAACAGCTAAGCGCAGCAAGGGGTTAGAATATTTTTATCAGCTGATTCAAAAACAATAGTAATAATATGCAAAAATACGCATCAGTAATGGTACACTGTAATGGTTAGAATTTAATGTATTTAGGCAATTGATCAGTTAAACTACGAATAAACGAATATTACGGGAGGCACTGCGATATTTTGCGATTCCGATGACGATAAAACAAATGGTATCATCGAGTGTTGAAGATATACTTATGTATTATAGTGGCTAACGAAACCTATGAAATTGAAAGGCAAAATTCGACGTGTTTGGGCTTATTGGGCTATGCGTGCACTACGAAAATTATTCGTTGCGGATAGTAATCGCCAACCATACCAATAAACCTACTGGGCCCGCGCACTGCGAACAGAAATCGTTTGTGATTTCACAAACAAGTTTTCGATTTCATTTTGCTTTTTAAAAATCGCAACGGTTTAGTTTTGTAGATGGGGCATAGCCTTATAAATGTATCATCGTGTCCTTTATGGATGGTAGATAATAGAACCCTCGAATGGCTACTATTTTGTAAATTCAAGCGAGTTGACTACCTTAAAATATTGTCATCGTCATTCTGCTGCTCTTATCCCAATTCATTTGGGGTCGGCGCAGCATGTGTTCTTCTTCCATTCTTCTCTATTACTTACTCGTCATCTCAGCGGTCACCTCCTTTCTAGGCGTAAAATATTGTGCCTTCGTGAAATAATGAATTATTTCTCAAACATTGTTTTAGATTGGAGATGGCTCTGAGGCAAGAGACCGCTCCGGCGCTGACTCCGCTGCACGACCCGTACCACGTGGAGAGCACGCCGCCTCTTGCCGACGAACATTTTGAAGTGAGTTTACTTTACATATTTATGCGACAGATTTCTTTTGTAAAAATAAATGTAGTCTAGTATGATAATATAAATTGAATTAAATATTAAAGATAAATTGTTTACAGATGGACTCTTTCACCAATATGATGGTACATATTTTACTACTTTTAGTTTGAGCCCAAACACTTACCCCGCATTTCGAGTAATTTTCAGTATTACGATTGGAAAAAACCTAAAATCTTTTTTTGTTATTGTTGCAGGATGAGTTCGAAGACGCCACTGATGAGCATCCAACGTAAGTAAAGCTTTTTGCTGTTTATTATGGGCAGTACGTTTCCAACTTCATTTAATGTTTTGAAAATCGATTTTTCATAACACCTTATTGTTTTAGGAACACCATGGATTTACAAACTGCTTTCGATGACTGTGAAGTGGCCATTAGAAAATTCTTCAATAACGATTTAGTTGGTGCCAATAACTTGATGAAACCATGGTGAGATTAACGTCATTTTGTTTTGAAAAATATGCTTATTTGATATCAAATAGGTTTTTATTTAGTAGACCCATATACCTAGTACGGTATCTCTCTGCCTGGCTTAAAGTTTACGTCCCAGATTACTACTACCAACTTACTTTTGAATACGCTACCGTGCTGGGGGGTTCCAAAATCATGTAGTAACTACTGAATCCATGTTAAAGGAGTTAGAATATTTTTATACGGAGCCTGGTCTTCATACTTTCCGCCAGTACGTACCTACTAGATAACTAGACTGATTTCACTCTGTGCACATGTCGCTGGACAAAACACGGTATCTTGCATCTCGAACTCGCGTTCTTTGTAGAAAGTAATAAGAGACCACTAGATATAATAATTAACAATGCAGTGTTCTTTTTTTTGTTTTTTTTTTTTTTATTTGGTTAAAGGGCTTTGTCGCTTACCGACCACATCACCCAGTGCTGGAAAACAATGCAGTGTTGTGTCAAAATAAAACCTTGTTTTTTGGAGGATAATATATATTCCTATTTATAATATATATTACTTTTTTCTTAGTATGTTTTAGACTTGATAGAAAGGGGTTTGAATATTTTTATATAGCGACTGGCGCTGCCCACCATCTAATCTCGAAATACTAGCAGTGAAAAGCTGCTGATAATTAATTATGCTCACCTTTTTAGCAGTCCCACTATTTCCCATATTATTACATAACATCACGCTTGTAATCCCCAAAGGACTATTATTTTATACATGATTGATTATCTAGCAACGTCACAAGATGTAAATTAATGTATTTAGTGTCATGTTATATTTATAGACTAGAGCCCTAGGTATACCTACCTACCTAAATAAAATAACACACCATTTTTTATGTCTAGGGAACGCACATCGCTTTACCACAGTCTTGGCACTTCCATGTTCGAGTTTATACCAGCAATGCTGACTTTCGACCACGCACAGATCAATCGGACCCTGGCAGCACTCAAAGTATCCATCTCCATATGTAACCAACACAGGAAAAATTACACTTTCGTAGAGAGCATCGGTACAATTATAAAGAAGGTAGAATACTGTTATAATTTTGTTTTTTTCTTTTTTTTTCTTTTCTTCGTCTCCCTCTAGATTTATTATTTATGAGGCGAAGATTAAACTATACATCCGCACGAATATTATAAGTGCGAAAGTAAGACTTATCTGTGTATGTATAACGTTTTGACGCCCTAACGGCTAAACGGATTACGATGAAAAGACAATTTGCCTGAGTCAGAAATCGACGCTCAAACGAATAACCGAGACGGATCCAAAGAAGAGGGGCAATTTATATTGACCCTGGGCCCAGTGTTGTAGCACTTTCAAACCTAGCTTAAAGTGAAGGTCTAATCAATAATAACATTTTATTAAAAGATACCATGACGCCAATCAATTCCATAAACAGGTTTACAGCACTTCTAAAATACCAATTGTTACCAGTATTGCCTGAACTTAATCGTTGTATTTACCATATATACTCGTTTAAATACAATTTTAAAGCTCATAAAAATAAACTATGAAGTATCGAATGACTGTAATGATTCGGTGCTGCTACTCAGCATCGTCTCCTTAGTTGGGAACTCCTGAACAGTTAATAACACTGAGGTGCCATTTTATATGCATTATAGTTCATAACTAATCGTAAAGTGATACAAGATTTAATCTAACTGCAGTCAGATGTGCCGACGACCTTACAAAGGTGGCTAGGTCGAAACTACATACTGATGGATCGGATGGTGACATTCGGATGGTATAAGAGAGATTATTGAGGCGCAAGGCACTTTACTGTTTGTCAATTATTTAATCAGTACTGCTCTAAAAATGGTGAAGGAGAACATTGTGAGGAAACTGGGACTCTGGGTCCAAGGGTGGATTTCAGCCCAACATTATAGACTCAATATTTAGTACTTGGCGTTAAGGCGTAAATAGGTTCCTTCATATGAAGATGAAACCTGGCTGCAGGACAATATCTTGGTTTAACATGGCTGGACGTCGGAGGGCGTATAAAGATCTCCGGCCACCATAAGATGAGATCTGTGGGTGACGAACTTGAGGAGTCTGTCTCCTGGACAGACACACATTCGAACCGTGTTCTGTGCACCTCTCTAGGGGGAACTATGGGCGCAGAGGATGACAGGGCCGTGACGAGCTGGAGTTCTCCAGCACCCCGACCAAAGGTATTAGAAGAATACCGTGTGGTTTACGTCAGTAAGGGTCTGTCTATCTCTGCCCAATCCACGCGCAAAAAATAAGTTGCGTTACCAAATCTGTGGGTGTACAGGAGAACAACTCAGTACTATTAACCGTTGGGGAGTTCCTTCTTAAGGACACGATCCTAGTTGCAGCGCCAAATCTTAGTTTCTGAAAATATTACCAACTGACAAGCCAGTGCTATTGAACATTGAGTAGGATGCTTTATTTTTGCAGTTGTTGTATTAGCAGCGGTCATCATTATTACGTAGGAATGTCCATAACTACAGTACTTTCACAGTTTTTGTGCCTTGTGACTTTGACTGTAGCTATATTTCACTGTTGTCTTTGTTTCGACAATTCAAAAGTGCCTTTAACTGGCGTACTTGAAATAAATGCTTTGATTTTGATTTTTTGAAAAAATTCCGCAAAAATTGTGACAGCTCGGCTAATATGCAAGATATTATTTTGAATTGAATCATTAGTTCCGGAGAATACCCCTACATACAAGCTTACAAACAAACTTTACCGCTCTAAAATATAAGTATAGAAAATGATTCTTACCAAATCGCGAAAGTTGGTCACTTATACTAATAAATGCGTTATACTAATAAAAATTTGAACTGCTGTAACTTTTTATTTGATTAGTTAGCGTCTTTTTGTCATAGAATAAAATGTCAGGATTGATGAGATCTTCATTTTGATGTAGGATAGAAAGTGGTACACTGCTGGGAAAATCCTACCCTATCTTGTTTTCTATCCATCCAAGGGACTACCTTCCTGAGTATCTCGTAATAATTAACAGTTAAAAATTTTTAAACTGTCATGGTGACTAACTTGTTTTTAATGATGGTTACATTGAATTTGGTTAATGATTTTTTAATCGGCCTGTATTATTTACATAGTACCTACCTAACACACCTAATACAACAAAATAGTGTTATCTATTTTTTACATAATAACCCAAATCAGGCTGCAAATGATTTTAAATTAACTTGTAAATAATTAAGTACCGTGTTAAAAATTTCCAGCTAAACAATGTTCACGTACAGAACTAGATATCTTATCACAAGTATTTTATTTATCATACACTTAAGAATAAGCAAAGCCCGCTTACATATTTGTACTGTGTGGATGTCTGCCATGATATTAAAAATGTATTTATATGTATACACATTTTTTTTCAGCCTAATTATGCCACATATACAGATTTGGAAGCTCACGCTGAACTGTGCTACGCAGAAGCCCTTATGCTTCAGGCAGCTATGACTATAATGGACGGAGAAGACCTTACTGGGCTTATCAAGGGCACAATCAAGGTCAAAAATTGCTACAACAGTTACAAGTAATTATTATTTTTATTGAATTCCAGCTTTTACTCGCGACCTGGCACGAGTTTCGGAAATATCAATTAGTTTATGAACAATAATAACATTAACCCTTTAACTTTCATATCCAGAGAATGAAAATGTGTCGAATATCTTCCAAACTCTATTTTATCCACATAATTTAAATTAATTTCCGTTGTAATTCAACAGGGAATGCTCAAAAATACTGGAAAAGAAGCAGTGGGAGTCGGAGCAGTCGAGGATACACTTCCAAAGCGGTGTGCGCCTGGGCATCGCTACCTTCAACGTGATGATATCGCTGCTGCCACCAAAGATCATAAGCGTGTTAGAGTTCGTTGGGTTTTCTGGAAACAAGGTAAATAAACGTACATTACACACACAAAACACATAACAAGACTTAGATTAACTTATAAGCATTAGAGAACATGGTCATATTTTAAACATATTGTAAGCACTCATAACGTCACTTATGTTAAAACAAAAACCTGCTACTCGCTAAGTTACCGCAACTAACAAATAACAGCGCTGCAGCAATGCGAATTCATAGATAATATTTGCTTTGTCAAAAGCGCAATTAAAGCTGGCGATTAAGAATCCTCTTAAAGTTTATGACGTGCTCGAAACATGATCGGGTTGTCCTAGTTGGGAACAGCCGGACGGAAAAGGGTTTGTAGATTTTATATGAAGTGTGCCTGCCAAACTTCTGCCATTTTATTTTTATTTTCTAAATAGCGGCCACGCTTAAAATCTGTGTTAATCAATAGCTGGTATACAAACAAGTTTTAAAGGAGACAACATCTAACGCGTCATGTTTCCGAGATTTAAGCTATCAAAGTTATAATCTATTCACTGATGGCACCATAAGTATAACTTTATTTTATAGGCCACGCATAAAACCGTAGAAGTATTGTATGAGACAAAATCTTCTAAAGTGTCGCATTCATCGCACTCTTACCGGAACACCCATACCGATCTGCTCCGACTTCCAGTACCTCGGGTTGCTTGTCCAAGGGTATGGCGACGTAGACCTCGACTTAACGCACCGGCTCAACTCAGGATGGATGAAATAGTGACAGGTCACTGGAACATCCTGCGACCCACGGATGCCCCTCAAGTTAAAAGGAAAATATACAAGTCCGAAATTAGACCTGTCATATGTATGCTGGGCTGTGGAAAAGATGAATGAAAATCGATGCCAAGAAGCGGAGATGAATACTCATCTCCGCAATTTGGAATCGATTTTCATTCATCTTTTTGAGATCGATGTGTGGAGTAACAAGAATGATAAAGTAAGGAATGAGTATATTAGAGGAAGTTTGAAACTGGCACCAGTTACAGATAGAAAGGGAATCGTTTTCCTTGGTATGGACATGTGATAAGGAGGTATGAAACACATTTGACTAAAAGAGTTATGAATATAAATGTTGATGGATGGGGAAGGACAGGAAGTCCCTAAGAAAAGATGGATGGATTGTGTGGGGAATGATATGAAAGAGAAAGGAATAAATAATGTCGTGACTTCTGACAGGGGCGAAATACCTCAAGAAACGTGTTGCGGCGACCACATGTAGAATGAAATAAGGTCAGGAAGATTATGACGAGGCAATGCTGGCAAGCAAGATCAAATCATTAAACCACTAGGGATTGAAACTCGGGTGACAGACGAATGAAAAAAATCAATCCTGTTTTAATTAATTTGTTAAGTGCTATACAATATTTAAAATTCGTAATATTACACCATTCTATATTATAATCGCGTGTCCTTGTAAGTTTTTTAGGTAGACTTAAAAATACGGTGAAGATACTGTTACTTTTAAACAAGTCTATACGCAATATGTGTGTCGAAGTGTTTTTGTATCAATATTCCTACCTACACATACCTACGGTAAACTTCCACAGAATGGAATAATAACCTTATCGTAAGAATTTCAGAATAATATTTATAGAGAAAATACTAATCTTCAGCTGCATCCGGTTAGACTCTAAGTCGACCCCAACATAGTTGGGAAAACGCTAGGCAGATGATCATAGAGTCAAAATCTTGTCATTTATTTTATAAAAATTTGTTTAAGTAATTATGTTATGAGATGCCTTTCACTTGCGCATTCTTTTTACATCGTGTGTGCGTTTGAATTTAAATCACCCAACACAGAGCCAAAATTACTTAGATCCGGACACAACATTAGCAATGTAGGCTTGTCAAATATTTGTCAATTTCATTTTGTTAATGCAATAATAAATCTCTGCGAAATTGATTGCAGGTTTGTAGTGTACTATGTTTTTTTTTTATTGTTTAACAAGCTGGGCCATAATTATTTTACCTAACATAACACAAACATCTAGCCAAAGCACATTGTGGTATACTAACTTTAATAACTTAAAATAAAAAATACCCATTCGTAAAGTGGTTCTGACTCCTGAGACGTTGCGTTTTGATAAAATTGTGCAACGATCATTAACTAGGGCATACGAGTATCTCAACTGAATATTAAAAAGATCAAAACATCATGTCAACATTATTTTAAGTGAAAATAGAACATTACGAAAATGTGTGACATACTTATAATAGGTACCGCAATATTTACGATATCAAAATAAAAAATAGCGAAATATCGTAATAATGAGCATACGATAATGAGAGAAAATAGGAAAGGTTGAATAAAACGGCGTTTTCGTCTGGTTTGGTTTGACTACGGCAGGCCACGTGACTTGTAAGTGGCAGGTTGCGACTGTTGCGAGGTCACCGGCAACAGACTTTTAAGCCGATGTGTTGTGTGGCACCTGTAGTAACTAATATTCAAATATCTAAATTGTATTCACAATCTTCTTCAATAAGTGGCTAGTTATTTATTAATAACACAAATAGAATAACAGGTTTAAAACAGTTATTACGTAACATTTATGGTCCACAATTTAATAAGTGCTCTCACATAAGTGTAGGAGTAAACCGTTTATCATGTCTGAAGCATGAAATTTGCATGAAAAGATGTCCAATTAAGAAACCTCTCCAAGGGCTTTCCGTGTCACCCCCATTGTAATTATGTACAGCGATTATTAATAGTTACGGCGCTAGGGGAATTACTATTGGCACAATTTCATCTGTAGATCCCAAGTACAATATCCTGTGTCCCATTATATGAAAGCACTTTCTATGAACAAAAATATTACTTGTTCTACGTCCGATAAAATACGCTAGCTGCGTACCTAATTATTACTAAAACTTTACCCACAGAGAAAAAAAGCTTGACAGATATATCAGCCACAAAAAATAAAAGTATGGCAAACCCAAAAAAAACATATCAGGTACATTCCAAAACATTATTTGGTGCAAGTGGACTTAAACATGTTGTTAGGTAAGGCGAAAAACACAATATTTTCATACGTACTACTATAGTATCATAATTGTGTTTTCGGATGAAGTAATCAATTTTTAATGTTCTTGCTACGAGTAGCTGAGATTAGAGGAGCTCGTCGCTATTTAATATCAGCCGCTCGGGTCGATCTTCAGGTTAAGCCGCTCTTTTCTGGGTTGGTCGTGGTGGGTTGGTGGTACATACCGAGTTTCCTCCGTGCCTCGGTAAGCACGTTAAGTAGTAGTTTAATTATCAGACCCGGGCAATCTCATGACTAATAGGGCGCACAGCTTGTCTACTGGATAAAAATTTAGAATTCTTTCATTTAAAATATCAAAAAGCGAATCCTCAGTGGATGTCCCCCTACTGTTCTAACTAAAACCACATGGTGTCACTTCTGGCTGGGGTGCAGGAATATAGGCTCAACCGCTCGGTCTAAGAGGATGAAATATTACACAAAAGTTTCTACTTTAACGAAGATTTAGAAGGTACATTTTTTAAATAATTTATATCCTAAAACGGGTGAATAAGAGAAAAGTCGTTTGTATGGAAACGCTTAATTTTTTCTCTACGATAAATCTTATCGGACACGAGGCTATTAATAACCTATTAACTGTTATAACCGGTTCTCTCTAACTGCAATACCACGGGCAATACTAGACCGTATACTTCGGATCGGGGCAAATATTGAAAATAATCTTTAACAAAAAACAAAAAAAAAAAACACAAGTGCGTGCGAGTGTACTCGAGTTTCCAATTTCGGATTGAAGAAAACAACTTAAGGGTCCGGGAAAGCGGACCCGTAATTGCAATTTGAGGCCAGTGCAAAAATAGTGCCGTCTCTGTTTGTCTGTCGTCAGAGCGCGCGTGACACGGAGCACTGCCGTGTGTGTAGTATTATAACTATACGGTTCATTCATAACGACTCATGAGCATTTCTATGTTTTGTAATATGTTCATTAATTGCTTTATTTTTGTTAACAATTTAACGCGTTTTTTTTTTTAAATTTCCTTATGACAATACCTTGAAATCGAGATCTTATAGAGAAAATCTAGTTACCTACTAAACTTATTTTAAAATGAAGGTTCCCATTATAAAGTTAAGGTAAGAATGAAGAAAAACAAGGGTTTACAATTAAATTAAAATAAAAAAAGTTCTTTAAAAATCTTGATACGTTCATCTATTTAAAAGACCGGCCTAGTGCGAGTCTGACTAGCACACAGAGAAAGAAAAAGTATATATTAGTCCGCACAAGACGATACAAAAAAAAGGTTAAATAACAGTGAAACAAAATTATATAAAAAAAGTAAAATTGGTCCTGCACGAGGCCAGTTCTAACCTGGTCTGGTCTAAGACCCTCAGACACTCACTCAGTGTTACCAACACTTAGGGATACCTTATTGAATGGCTATACGATAACAGTTGTATACAGGAGCTTGGACCACATGGAAATAAGTTCCCGTTAAAAGCCGTGGGTAAAAGCTAATATTATAACCTATCATAAGACATGCTCCGACTTTGGTTTTGTTTATTGCTGTTAATTTTTATTAAGACTATTAAATTTAAAAAACCCCCATTCAACAAAGAAAAGTGAACAAACATTTTAAAAGTTAATAAAATGGCTGAGGCGGTTTTGATAAAACATGTCTGATTGTAATATACACATCATGCCCTTTCATTTGATACCCCACTTTGAAAATATTCGATTATTCATCACCACTTTCATCCCCCATATCTAGTAAATGGCTGCACCGATTTTGATAAAACGTATCTAAGAACCATTGCCAAGAAACTAGCTTTCAAATAAAAAAACTGCATCCAAATCGGTTCACTCGTTTAAGAGCTACGGTGCCAGAGACAGACACACACAAACACATTGCGGTCAAACTTATAACACCCCTCTTTTTGCGTCGGGGGTTAAAAATAAAACCTATCAAGCAAAGTAACTGTGACATATACAATAATATTATCCAAACTTCTCGTCGTGCTGTGCTGGCGCTGCCGCTGCGGCTGCAGAGAACCTCAAGCGGCGTAAATATAGAAACCTTTGTGGTAACTATATTTTCGAGCCGTTTGGGGTTGAAACTCTGGGGTCGTGGGGTCCGAGTGCTCATAGCCTGTTTAAGGAAATTTCGAAACACCTAGTTGACGCTTCCCGTGACCCAAAGGCTGGCTTTTACTTTGGCCAGAGGCTAAGAGTTGCCATACAACGTGGCAACGCCGCCAGTCTCTTGGGCACATTACCAGCTGACAGCGTTGAGGAGGAGTTTTTTGATGCCCTTTTGTAGTTTGTTGTTAGTTTATTTATTTTAGGTTATTTAATAGTTTTTAATGGGAAATTATTAATCGGACGAATAAAAATTTAATTGGCGACCAATATACTAAATGGGCGACTATTGTACCAAGTAAGCAACTATTTATCCGGTCATTGCAGCAAGGAGAATGTAGGAAGCAAGAGCGAGCGAATGCTGAGAGAGACTTGTGGCACCCCGACTCGGACAGGTTAGGTTCGAAGGGGATGGCGGGGTCTAGTGAGCGAGCGAAGTGAGCGAACTAAGACCCCGGAATCCCCTTCGTGTTAGGTTACTTTAAACTCTGCAAACAGATATAGGAGCCCCGCTCAGCAGGGGTTCGTCGACTACGCCTTATCTACAATCAAGTGATAATAACCTTGTTTTAAGTTTTTTACAGGAGTCCTTAAATTATCACATAATCGTACTGAACAACTAGTAACTCAAATTTCTATTTTCAAGTCGCTGTTTTAAACATTTGTATTCGCCCACTGTTTGTCGCTCACTTAGTATTTCAGTAGCCCATTTTCAATATTTTTGACACCTTTAATTTGAATTTATGTTCGCTCGTTTAAATACTACCCGTTTTTAATTAATAATGTTTTTAGTTTGTTTTATTTCCATATATTTTTTTTTATAATTAATTTAACCAGAGAAATTGATTAATCACTGTAAAAAGCTAAAATCACAAAGATATTATAAATAAATATTTCAACTTCACATTTGTAATACAATTCACAAACAAACAGGATAAATACAACATAAATGTGCATAAATTTATATATAAATGTTATATTTAGGATAAAGTGTTAATAATTTATAGTACCTAACGATCAAGTTCTAGTTATATATTGTTTTAATTCTTAATTAGGTATTGTGTTTCGAATACTTAGATATTACCTACTTAGCTCAAGTGCGATCTAACTAGGTTTTGGATTGACGATTTGTCAAATAATTCTGTGCAACATCTAACGCCCCGTGGCGTGGCGCCGCCGCCGCCGCATGCTCTGACTGCTGTTTACCAGAACTGAGGCGATGCCGACCTATTGGGTGCTCATAAGAGTGCGTTGTAGTCTATAGAGAGACAATAATCTCGAACGGGTCATTCTCACACCCAGAAACGAAATTCGACTATATTTTATTTATCTTATTAAATACATCTATAAGTAGGTCATTATGTGACTTGTACCACGGGTTCGATCTAGTAGCGCTCCATTTCATCAGTGCCTCGAAAGCATTTTAAGCCGTTGGTCTGTCATTTGTAGATCTTTGACAGTCGTTACAGTTACAGGTAGTCAGCGGCTTGAAACTTGCGCTGCATGTACACCTGCGCACTTATCGATCTTATGACTGCATCAGCGAACGGAGTTCACATAGCTGAATTTTGGGCCAAATATATTTAATGAATAATTGCCATCGATACGCTAAGAAGAAAAGGCTTGAAAACCTGACAATCAGTCTTACTAAGGAGTATCGTACTACTCAGTACTAACTGGGTTGGGGAGTTCATATAGGCAGTCGTTTCATGTAAAATACTTGTATTCAGCTGCATCCGGTTAGACATAGTTGGGGAACTGGCTAGGCAGATGATGATTTATTTGACCTGGACATGATATAAAACAAATTTACATAAACAGTAGTGACCCAATGGGGTTTTTTGCGTGTCAGCGTCAGCCAATGGGTTCAACATAAGCTATGCGAAAGTTTTCGACTAAGCAGGTTAGTAGTGCTGCTATGCGGCGATTAACTAGGATCTGCTGTACGAATGCTTCACACAAAAAAATGTCTAAACAAAGGTATGTTTGAAATTTTTCAGAGTGTTGGTCTGGCGGAGCTGGAGGCAGGTTCGGTCGCGCCCGGCATGCGCTCCGTGCTCTGCGACCTAACGCTGTTGAGCTACCACCTGGTCATGTGTCACTTCATCGGCGCTCCTATAGACCTGCCAGTTTGCGAGAGGATTTTAGAAAAGGAGCTGAAGGTTGGCACCGCAATGCGTTTACATGTTTAATTATATTTACAGTACAGTCACGAGCACTAATATGTATACATTCAGCTACTTATTCGGTTCTACAATAACAAAATAGATCTTGTCTCAAAGTTGCAATCGTTATTCTAGGAAAAAAACGCTTTAGTATGAAGCTAAATGTAGGTATACTTATCAGTGCTAGTGACTGTACATCGAGCTGGAGAAAGACTATCA
Organism: Noctua janthina; assembly: GCA_963576755.1. Lineage (NCBI taxonomy): Eukaryota > Metazoa > Arthropoda > Insecta > Lepidoptera > Noctuidae > Noctua > Noctua janthina. The sequence goes on along the minus strand of OY755050.1, from coordinate 10,037,590 downwards.
TTGGTATTTATGAAACATAACCCTCTGCAAAGCGAAACTTCTTCTAAAACCATTTGAGCCAAGTAAATGAATGACATGAGAGAAGATGAGGGAAAAAAAATTACCTGCTTATACTGGGCTTCGTCTTGACGTGAACAAAGCCAGTGGACCAGAAGGTATTCCAGCTGTCTGATTAGTGTCGCTATCATGGAAGCTTCCCAACATGCAGCCCGTGCCCAAAAAAGGTAGTCGTGCCGACCCTACAAACTACAGGCCCATCTCACATACTCTGCAAGTCCATGGATCGCGTCCTCAACAAGAGGCTCCTGGCGTACCTTGAAGCTAATGACCTCAGCGAACAACAGTAGGGCTTCCGCCAAAGTCGGTCCATTGGAGATATTGTAGCTTATGCCACTCACATCGCCGAGTGACGCCATCGAGAAATATGAGGAAGCGATTGCCGTGTCTCTTCACATCTAGAACGCCTTTGATAGGGTTTGGCATGATGGCCTTATGAACAAGCTTCCATCGTACGGCTTGCTCACTGGTTCCGTGAGTGAATATAGAACTTCCATACAAGCAGCTATTGATAATATAAGATAGGAAAGGACATCGGTAGAAAAGGTCAGTCAGGTCAGCTATTTACTATATAAACACTTATTCCTAAATTACAATTTTACAGGTGTATCCAGAAAGCGTTTGGTTTCTAATGTTCAAAGGCCGCATCGAACTTTTGCGGGGACAGTTTGATACTGCCATCGCGACGTACAACCGTGCCGTCAACAGCCAGAAACAATGGCATCAGTTTCACCACGTCTGCTACTGGGAGATCATGTGGGTGAACAGGTGAGGAAACAAACAGCACTCCAAACCTTGGCCTATTTGACTTAGGTTTTTTTTTTTACTACTTTGAAGCAGTTATTTAGATGTATGCCAATCACCGCATTTTCTTTCCTTAGGGTGGTAGCGTCAAGTTTATTTAACCCCATTGAATGACTTTTTCATGAAATGGTTATTGAATCCCGGGGTTACATGAACTTAGAGGATTGTATTAATGATTATAATTCTGTAACTACATACGTGTTACTTGCGCGACTCATTTTTCATCCACATACAATTTGAATTTCGCGGGCCACCTCGACTAGTTAATTTTAAATTATTTTTTAATTCATACATACAATTATACATAAAATTACTTGGCTTTTTGTTTACTACCGAATGAACGTGATTGGATATAAAATTTTGATGAAAAGAGTCTGACGGTACCCGATCCATAAGTTACGAACCAAGTAAACTATTAAAAACCAAAATAGCCTTTGGCCTTTGAAATCAACATACAGTACCATATTTGTTTGATTGGTTACAGCTTAAAGATGGACTGGCGCGAATCAGCTTCGTACGCAACTAAACTGATCGAAGAGAGTTCATGGTCCAGGACTATCTACTCATACTCCCGTGCGGCAATGTTGTTGGAGCTCGATGACATCACGCCGTCGGAGAAACAGCAGTGCACCGATCTGATGAGGTGGGTGGATGAACTGCGTCTTAATTGTTCAAAAGTTTAATAAATAACAGCGTCGAAAACTAGACTAATAGACCCAAGTTTAGTAAATTTTAGTATCAGAGCGAAGCTTCGACTTCAGCCATCGTTAAAACGCGCCGGAGTTTTGGCCGATGCCGAAGGTTTCTAGTAAGCGCCGAATTGAACGAACTGTTAAGAATGTAGTGGGTCACTCACACATTTCGAAGTATTATTTTTGACAAGTTGCAAGGTAATTTTCACCATCGCGTGAAGTTGTTTATTTACAGTCACTATACATTTTTAATTTCAAAGTTTAAATATTTTCGATTTTTAACCAATCTTGAACCGTATTTCTAAGGGTTATTTAAACCTTCGGCTTCGGCCGGAAGTTGTGGCGACAGCCGATTAGTCGGCTTCGGCTAGAAATCGACTTTCGGTTAGACACTAGTAAGTTTATTGGTCGAAATGAAACAGCCGTGCAATTTACTTAGTGCCACTTATGAAAAAATATTAACATAAGAATCGAATGATTAAGAAATTCACATTTAGTTATCAAACCTAAAATTATGTATCGAGATTTTAACGATGCAGTACATGGGTACGATAATGTATATCTGATTACATGTTAGTAGTGTGATAATGCGACCACCAAAATGCAGGAACGCGTCTTACTACAAGCAGCGCATCGCGGGCAAGTCGCTGCCGATGGAGAAGTTCGTGATCAAGCGCTGCGCGCGCTACCAGGTGCAGGGTCGCCGCCTGCTGCTGCCTACCATCGAGCTGCTGTGTCTCTGGAACATGTTTCACATCCTCGCCAAGAACGACCGAGGCATACAGAACGTTCTTAAGGTAACCTTCTTAGGATGGACTAATTTTTTATTTTTTTCTCCTTCTATTTATACAGGGTGAAAGGGACACCGTCGCACAAACCGATACAGTCAGCGCCAAAAAGATGTAAACACGGACAAAGAATGATTTCATTGTCTACAACCATTATTCCATAATTGTGTATTCAAAGTAAAGCTACAAAACATAGTAAACAATTCATTTCACCAAAACCTCCTACACAGACCGGATTCATAATAATATAAACATCCTATGGCCAAAACAAGGTACACAGACTGACAATGTCATACGACTTCAACGATTGACATGTCTCACACTTCGTTTGATAGAAGAACAATTTCTGTCCTTTTCATTTCATGCATAACGTCAGTGACGTGCCATTTGTTTTTCGTTGAATTTGCAATACATAATCTAACGAATGATTTTTAGCCCTTTGAAGGTGGTAACTCACCGGGAACATCCGCGTGTTATAAACAATGATCGTAACTAACTTTTGAACATAGCGTTACAATACCGCGCCGCACCAGCTCGATTGACTGACCAAGGAGCATTCGCTCGAACTGTAAAAGTTCGTATGCGTAACATCTATTCAGTTGTATAGACATTGTCAGTCGTAATAATCGGTTTTCCGCACACACTGCTTTACTGTTGGAAATAATGTTACCAATACCAGTTCACTGATGTAACGTACGCTCGCGCGTCGAATCTGAAACTGTTACACGTTAATGCTCCCAGTAATCTAAAGATGTGATCGTTGTGATGACAATTAATAATATGTCATTCTGACGCGTAAGAGTAAATAGATAGTATGATACCGCATTTTCAATAAAATACTGATTTCTAACAGCCTTTAAGATTTGTTTACCTCGTTTTTGAACGATTGTTGTTTACATATTTGTAAGGTTTGAGTACATTACCCTGTTTTGGACATAGAACGTTTATATTATTATTTATCCGGCTGAATCCGGCCTGTGTAGGAGTGTTTGGTGACATGAATTGTTTACCAAGTATGTTTTGTAGCTTTACATTGTAGAAAAATTACGTTGACTAAGAAGCTTGACCTTTTTTTACAGCTCGCAAGGCACCGTCGACCGTATTTCATATTTATTTCAACTTGATACCAGCACGCGTTCTTGACAAATAGGGTCTTTATAGACAGACCATGAAGTGATATTTTAAGGGTTCCGTTTTTTCCTTTTAAGATATGGAACCGAATACCATATAGGCTGAAATGAATACCAAAAGGCGTTTTATTTTCATTCCCTAAAAGAAAATATAATAGATCAGCTAGAAAATTTACTAATTACGATTTCACAGTTTTTAAGTCTAATATACTTATTCCAAAATATGTGTTTAACAGCTGATAGAAGCAACGAGCGATCGCGTGGAGAGCGAGAGTCGTGCTTGGATGGGTGTGCACGAAGGAGACAACCGTGCGTTAGTGCGCTTTCTGAAGGGATGCTGCCTGGCCGCCATGAACCTGCCGCGTTTAGCAATCGACACCTTCGACTCTGTGCTGCAGTAAGTACTCAACATTACGCTTATGTTCCGCGAAGGGTTAGACAGAGGTCTTTTTAGTAGAGTTTTTTAGATTTCTGTAAACGATAGCTGGCACATTACTGCCAACCCGATACAAAGATTCCAGACAGCTATACTACGCGGTTTTTGGACCACACACAGACCTCTTTCAGCAGGCTTTGGTTTCGCGCTGTCATCATATCATGATAGAATGAATAGCGATAATTATCTTTGTCATTAATCTACAGGGTGCGATTGAAGTCATGGGCATTATATTAAACTAAGGCACTACTCACGATACTAATTTCATTAGAGCTACTATTACGCAAATCAAAAATATTATTAATGCAAGTATGGAAAACCTTAAAAATGTAGTAAGTCATATTCCAAAAGGCTTATTGCAAGTTAACACAAAAAGTTATCATAAAAATACTTCATAACGCCAATAAGTCTTGAAGTATCAAAATCTTAAAACGCAGTACAGCGCTTAACGAAAAGTAAACAAACACCAAATAATACTAATAACTAGTCATTGCGGCCGGCCAGCACGCGCGCGGCATTTCTTTACAAGTAGCAATAACAATGGGCTCAAAGGCATGCCTACAGCCCCGAACCCTCTCCGGGAAGCGGGTCATTTGATGACTTCCAATCCGAAAAAAAAATAGGGGGTATATTTAATAGTATTAGTATTTGGCGATCCAAGGCTCGACCTTCACCGGCCGCTTGTTGCTGACGACCTAGTGGTTACATGATGGCCTCGCTCTAACGGACAGTAGGCAGGTCAGGCGTCATACCCATACTAAAATATTTAAACCCCGTTTCGAAATTAGTATTTTTATTTATTTACAGGCTAAAGAATGAAATAAAGGAAGATACATTCTTACTTCCGTACACTGTTGCTGAGATGGCGATGTGTCACTATCAGCTTGGCGATAAGGATCGCGCTCTGCAAATGCTGCAGGATGCCAGGTTGGTTTCAAGTATTTTATTTACAGTACTAAGTCGTTAGTATACCACCCAGCTTTAAAAAGAAACTGACAAACACATAACAGTGACATGTAAGGCGCTCTCGAAAGCCTCTGAAGGTACTTTTCACCATTTACCGTTTTTCTTTTAAGCTAATTGTCTAAAAGAAATAAAGAAAATAACTAGATTATGCTGTCACTGAACTCATTATTATTTTACAGGAAAAAATATTCGGGATATTCTTTGGAGTCACGATTACATTTCCGCCTGCACTCAAAGCTAGAAATTGTCAAGAACGGCAGCCCCAGAGCGAGCCTAAGTCCACGTGGAAGCACCTCTTAAAGCGACAACAAAGGACTAACCACATTGAGACATGGTACTAATAGTCTTGTATCATAATTTAAATGCTCTCTTTTATAAAACTTATGAGTCTCTTGAATCCGTCACTTATCCATTTTAACTACTATATCGGCGCTTAGGGATTTGCATTATAATCAAAATAAAACTAAAGTACAAAATAGATTTCTTGCGGATATGCAACAAATTACTCATGATAAATATTTAAAAAAAACCGTTTTCACTAACTTCAAGCTCATCTAACCAGTAGCGTAGCTAGGGGGGGGGCGGGGGGGGCGGCGGTAGCGGCCACTGTCACCCACTTAGGGGTGACACCCGACCGTGAACATCAGTAGTGCCACCTATAAAATTTCGTAAAACTTTGGTAGATTACATAACCGCCACTATAGTCCTTTCCATGTAGGAAGGTGCAGGTGACATTAGATGTACCGGTCCTTTTCAACCTTGAACATTACCTTGATTTATTATTTTTATTTTTATTTTTGATTGATTTTTGAAGTGACACCTACAATATCCGCACTGGGTGCCACCCATGCTAGCTACGCCACTGAATCTAAGTAGGTACCCTTAGCAGATATCTGAAAAACTCACTCTTTTTGTCACCATTCTATTCTCATTAGGTATCTCGTAACTTTTAAAATCTTCCTTTTTTTCATTTTTGAATAGTCTTTTAGATTTAGTTGGGTGTCCCTCAATGTTTTTAGAAATCTGTTGATGTGCAACTTGCAAAGGCAGTCTGAGCAATTTTTGAGCATTACGCATCGGCCAATCGGTAGCGTGGTGAAATGTTTTTTATTATGTTAGATAAGTGACAGCTCAGTTTCTAGTTAGTGAAAACGAGAATTAGTTTATTGTTTAAATAAAATCTTTTTATATTTCTAATCATGTGCTTTTGAAATATATCGGAATATTATGTAATTTTACAATCATGTGTAGAGTGTATTTAAAAATAATTTAGGTTTTTATCTCTCAAATATTACTTGAGGAGCATTATAATTATGCAGGTTGTTTGGTAGAAGGATCGGCACACTCTTAGCGAGCCTATGCCTGAAGTTTAAACATAGTTAAAATATTCTTTTTAAATATCACTCGTCGTATCGTCTTCATAACGTAAACATAAAATTGTAATGTACATCTTACTACTATTATACACGCCAGAACAGCTGAACTGACTTGGATGAAATTAGGCACAGAGATAGTTTATAGTCTGGAATACCACATAGGCTTTTTATCCTGTAAGTACGATCTCGTGAGCAATCCCGAACTCCACATGGGCGAAACCGCTGTCATAGGCTAGTTTATGTATAATTGATCCTAGACAAACAAATAACAGGCTCTCTCAAATAATGTGTCAATTCTTCTTCCAAACAAGTGGATAGCTACTTACATAACCATCGCCTCAAAGTACGACATTGTCACAATTATCTAGAAACTTCCAGCATATCACTAAACTCAACAACCACTTCCAAGTGATATGCCTCTTATTTTGTGTTATCTCTAACTATTTGTCACTGTTGATTTTTGTGTTATATTTAATCAAATAAATTGCTTTTGTAAAACTAGCTGAAATTATGCTGGGGGGTGGGTTACTATGACGTCCTTAAGCTGTTGTAATTCCAGTGTGGGAACGAGATGGCGCTAGACGACCTGTATAGCTCTGTCTTCGGACGTCATGGTAGGCCACCAGATCCTTGAGGAAATTGCCAAAATTTATTTCTCTTCGTGTTATTTGTTTTTAGTTACCTATACCTACTCACACTTATGTATAAATATAATAGAATTTTCAAATGTATAACTTATTAATGGTATATAAATATACATAAAAAATAGTTAAATTTAAATCAATGTAAATGTATAATCGGTACGCTCGACGACCAGTCAAGCTATACAAAACCACTTTATGCCGAGCTCTCATTGAACGGAAAATCTAAACATAGGGAGGCCATGTTATACTGGAAATGTATAGCTTAATGTGCCGCCGTGTGTACAAGAACTTGTGATGATAAAGGATCTGAATTTTATTTTCTGTACTTTTGGTTGTAACTTAGTATTTACGAGTGTACAAAAAAACTAGTATAAAAAAGGGTATATATTTTTGGACATGATTATTCATTAGTGCGTCCATTACTTAATTTAGGTAGATTACAAATAGGCTGCGCTTCGGGAATATTTCTCCGAGATTTCTCAATTTACGATATTTGACCATTATTATGTTTTAGGGTATTGAAACTTTAAATGTCAATAAATTTAATTGTATCATGGGGTAATTACTCCAGGTATAGAGAATGGGAGGTAACGATAATTAACTCGTTGGACTTACGAGTGGACAGAGAATATTTGTCGAAATTAAGATTCTATTTTATAGTGAATAGGCACTATATATGTATATTTTATATGGTAAAAGTATATTGACTCTTATCGATAGTCCACACATATATTCAGTGTATTTTTTTTTTTCATAATTATGAATAGACCCACATCAACATCAAGGTATCTGAAACTGTCAAATTTTCAATTAAAACTTATTAATATTATTATAATGCTTTAGCGATAAAGTTGAAAATCTATTAAAAAAAACTGACAGTTTGTATAAGCTTGACGTGCTGGCGTCTGTACTAACACTTTTAGAATAATAAATACTTACAATATATTGAAATCTCGGTGTTGCTACATACTATTTTTGGTACAGAGGTTGTAATATATGGCAGTTAGATTATCGTCCAGCCTTAGGTTTGTATAGGATACTAATTATTTTTATACTTATTTTACCCATAGTATATTGGATGCATATGTATATATAGCTATCAAGCTTGTTGTTTTGCGATGGTATGCTGCATACTAGCCAAATACAATTTGCCAAAAAAATACTCAAATAGTGGAACGAAGTTTATAGTGGTCGTATTTTCATGGGACTTTTTTATTAAGGAAAAAGTTATTTTTTTATAGAAATTATATTGTGGCGTAATAGTGTGACCTGTGTGCATCTATTAAATGCCATTTTTTTTACTTTCTTCTCCACACCCAACAGCCGCTCGGATCGATCTTTAGGCTAAGCCGTGGTTGCCTAGGTTGGTCTGTGGATGGGTGACCACCCATTACATAACGAGTTTCCTCCGTGCCTAGAAAAACACGTTAAGCCGTTGGTCCCGGCTGTCATTTGTAGATCTGTCACATTCGTTACAGGTAGTCCGTGGTTCAAAAAGTCTGACAACCAGTCTTACCAAGGGTATTACTTAATACTAACTGGGTTGTGGAGGTCAGATAGACAGTCGCTCCATGTAAAATAGCTGGAAGCCGACCCTAACATAGTTGGGAAAAGACTAGGCAGATGATGACCTCTAGGAACTCATTAAAAAAAGTCCCATGAGCACAGCTATAAACTTTGTTCCACCTTACTGTCTAATTGCACGTGGCACTAAATACTCTTGATCGTTCCTTCCGCTACAGAACTGCTCTAATTTCAGCATTATTAAAAAATAACGTTTTATGCATATCTTCGGAACAAATCCACAAGATAATATTCTAGCTATGTACTAAATTAGTCAAAAAGTTCTAAGATGGAACAATACTAACTCTATGCTGAATGAGGTTCATTAAACATTTTATTTATTGTATTTTATTGCATAGCGATTCCCCGGTTAATAAATCATTAGACATAAAGTAGAGAAACTTAGAAGAAAGTAAACCAAATTATTGAATCAAACTTCCCAAACAAAACTATTCAAAATAAACATGAATGTAAAATAACAGGCTATGGGATAGATGCAAACTAGCACACAACAAAATCTTCCACACCTACGTTAGCACCGACTCACCAAGTAACGAGTGTTTTATTTCTGTAAGCATTCTTTGTTTTATTTTGTTGAATTAATTAATAGGAGGTGATAGTAAATAAGTATTTCAATTAAAATATGTATATAGTGCTTATAATTTATTAATAGAAATAAATGTACAATTATAATATGTATATGATAAATGGTACTCGTTTATAACACGAGACTTTCTCTTAAAATCAATAAGAACTTGTTGGGCAATGTTAAAATTTCCTAAATTAACAAGGGATTTGAATACTTTGGCCTGCCACCAGCCATTTTTTTCGAAATTGCTGCCTTGCTTATTTCCTGTTCATATATTTCGTAAATATAAGCTTATTAGAGCGCAGCGCGCAGCAACACAAGCTCCCCGTCCGACAGCCGAAGCAGGACTAAAGCGGATAGGGGGAAGCGTGGCGGCTCTGGTTAGAATGAGCGGAACGCACGCTAATTTCCTTCATATTATTCAAACAAACACACATTTCGAAAATGTAAAATGTAAGCGTTATAGAAAACATGTAGTTTTGTTATTATTCAAAATCTGTTGATCTACCGTGAAGTATTTACGCCGTACTAAGGGTTTATTTTGTTTTTTAGACATTACTTTGGATTTTTTTCTATCGAGGAAACTAAAAGTAATTGTGTTTCTAAAGTGTACGATGTATAGAGTGAATCCTTAAATATCTTACTTATTAATTGCATAACTAAAGGATAAGTAATAACGATGCAGCAAGGGATCAAGCGAATGCAATTGTTTTGGAATTACGTATCGTTTCCTCGGTGCGCTCTTAAAGTTAGAAATAGTAAGAATCTCTTCACTAACGGCGCCACCATATTTCAGAAACGTGTCTCTTTAGAAAATGTCTCATAAAATACTATTTTGTGTTGATGCCAGTGATTGATTAATTAACACCTTTTGCTTCGCTGTTATTATGAAAATTAAAAGAAAAACGGCAGGCTGTTAGGCAAGCTTACTAAATTATTCTAGCCCCTTTATGAAATGTTCAATGTACAAATCAGAGACCTATTTAAGTAGGCTGTGGCGTGAACTTAGGCCACCGCCTTGCAAGGCTTTTAACGAAATAATTCACACGTAAACCTTACAGTACAAAAAGCATTTACCACAAATAACGAAATCAGCTGACATAATTAAGCTGTACATGGAGACCAAGTAAGAATTTAAAATTCTAAATCAAATTCACTGGCCTAAAACCTTATTTAGTTTTGATTTGATACTATTGAAGTGTCATACTCGTACATGCTCTTTTATTACTTTTTATTAATTTATAAAACTTAATGTTATGATAACCACTTTTTAAACATAACTTTAAATCATTGAATATCACTGCTGATTTAATGTTTTGCGGCTAATATTATGTTCTCTTGTTTAAAGATATGGTTAAAACGTAAACACGTGACATTGTAACCAATATATTCAATCAATTCAACTACTGGTTATATCTGTACTGTAAGGAAGTTAGGAAGCTGAGGACTTTATTGGTTAAACCTGTATGCTCACATGTTAAAGGTATTCTGAGCATGCAGGCCTACCAATAAACTAATAGTACATTTTGATAGAAAGTGGAGAAACTTTGTTATTGCATTCGAGGCAGAATTAACACCCGAGCTGCAGGCGAGGGTGTTATGGAGTCGAGAACTGCAGTAACAAATACCCACGTGTATCAAATGACGTTTTTCAATACACTTTCGAAGAAATAAAATATTAGAACGGAAAGTATTTTTCACAGGAATTATTAGAAAACTATGATTGAATTTGCTTTTTTCCGCGCTTTGCTTTCGCCAGGTTGAAGAAGAAGCAAATGTATGATACCGCTAAACAGCCTAATATAAAAAATAGAAAAATCTAATATTATTGAGTGTAGAACACAAATAAATGTTAAATTGTTTATAAAAGTAAATAATTGTTTTAATAATGCTGTTTATCTATGATATTCTATTTATAAGCACAATTTAAATACATAATAAATATTTACGCCGCAGACACATATATCTTTGCCGAGATTTAAAAAAAAACAAATACCGCCGACTATAATTATTTAACTCATTTGGACTAGGTTTACGTACAGATAACTGTGGAAATTTTTATTTCTAAAAAATTTAAAAATCACGCGTGTGAAATAGGTACATTGCATGTTGAACCTAATCGTAGTGCGATAAGAACCAGTTTTCGAGAAAGTGTATTGAAAATACTATTTTTTTTTAAATTTAATCATATAACAATTGTTTGAATTATGTAGTAGGTACATTAATTAATTACAACTAAAAACAATAAATTATGAATATCAACAATAAAATTCACAAAAAAAAAAAAACAATAACTTATTAAGATAAATATAATGTCAATAGAACGTAAATCGTTATAATATAAATGATTGTAAATACTATCAAGTCAAATTATTATAAATCTGTTTGTACAGTTATCAAAAAACGTTGATAACCAATAATCATGTTTAATAACGGAGGAGGTGTACTTTATTTATCTAACATAAATAATTATAAGCGTGTATAACTTTCGTTAGTGATCGTACCTTGCAGTGACATACTGTGATTGCATCATCTCTTTATTTTATTTATTCTATTATTGTACAAGATTTATATTTTTTTAATATCGTGGATTTATGAATCATCATTTTCCTGTAACGCGTAAAAAATCTTCAAAACGATTGCCAATCTTCTGTCGGAAAATTACAAATTGAAATGTATATTATAACATAATGTTGATATTTATGGATTGAATGGAAATAAAGATTTTTATTTTATCTGTGGTTTTTAACCCTCTTCCGATTAGGGTATCCTCAGTAATTTTTCTTTAGCTAATATACAAACATGGACTAGCACATTAGCCACTTTCCCATGGGAACCCCATAGGGTTAGGCAGATACCTAATCCTACCTTACCTTACCCACAGACTTACTTCTTTTGCTTCTTCGCGTTGACTCGTCGGCATCGGTAAAACGTCTAGAACCTATCAGGTTAGAATTATCTTCTATCTATTATATTATTATTATTGTATAAAATGGTAAACTGACTGACTGACTGGGTGTTATATCAACACACAGCCCAAACCGCACTCGCAACCGCACCGTTCTTTGTAAACAGTGAGTATCCACTAAGAAATCATTTTTGGGAATTCCACCCCTAAAGGCGTAAAATAGGGGATGGATGTTTATATGAAAGTCCGCCAGTTTTAAAGTTAGGATCTTCAAATTTTGAGTTTAGGCTGACGATTAAAAATTAATTTATACGTGTCTCAGCGTTTTTTATCATTCTACCCCCGAAAGGTTAAAAAGGGGAATGAAGAAGGTGACTATGTTTGTTCGGTACGTTCGAACGTACGTATTTTTCGACATCCACGCGGGCGAAGCCGCGGGCAAAAGCTAGTATGACATAAAATTTAATTCTAATCTGTAGGTTCTAGACCAGCCCGTCCAACATACGGCCCCTAGGCCACCTAGTGGCCCGCATAGATCTTTCGTCTGGCCCGCGAGCTCTTCAAAACTTTATAAGACATAAATAAATATTGTGTGGTTTAAAAAATATCCCTAAGTCAGTTAATCCCGCGCCATATTTAGCTACCCGCCCCACCGCACCTACCCGCGATTGCAGACCGCCGCGCCGCATCATCGCTGTCTAGTCCGGCGAAGCTTGTTTTATTTAAATTTAGAGGTCACTTTGAATTTCTTTTGACCCGCTTTGGTTACAAAAATACTAAACTTGGGTAGTGGGCAATAGAATACCCCTTGCTAAGACTGGTTGACAGACTTTTTGGGCCACTGACTACCTAACGACTTTCAAAGATCTACAATGACACCCGGGACCAACGGCTTAACGTGTTTTCAGAGGCACGGAGGAGACTGTATATAATAGGTGGTCACCAAAGCACGGCTTTACCTAAATAAAAATAGGTAAGATCTATTAAAATAAAACAAAATAGCGTTATACACATGAGTGGAACTTACATCCAATGTTGCGGTACATTTTGAGAAATACCCCTGTGACAGAAGATTAGATCTAGATTACCTACGATTTTCACTAATTAAAAGAGATGTCGTGATGCCATGTCAGTGTCATGCCCGCTAGTTGAAAGATAGGCCGCTAGATGGCGTTAGTTGGCAGCACTTGGATTTTTGTAAGTTATCCATTTTTTTATTCTATCTGTTTCTGTTTTCTATTTAAATTATAAGATTAAAGGTTATTGCCTCAATAATTATAAATCTTATTTTTTTTTTTATTATAAATCAATGTGTTTTAGATATTGTGAAGCCAAAAATATAATTAAAGCAAATAAACAAAATTTTAATTTTGTAATCTTTATGACCGATGACCTGGTGAAGGTTGCAGGGATCCGATGGATGCGAGTCGCACGGGACCGGTCAATGTGGCGACAATTGGGGGAGGCCTATGTCCAGCAGTGGACGTCTTTCGGCTGAAATGATGATGAATCTTTATGAATTCGAAACCTCGCATGCCAAGTCAAGTCAATCAGTTATTTACCTAAATTTCAGGTCTCTGCAACGCTTAGTTTAATGATGTCCGTGGCCACGCGGTACTCCACGTTTCAATGGCGCGGCCACGTTCAAACCCTTATAACTTTTTTAGTGTCCGACCGAAACATGTTTTTTTGCCGAAACCGAAGGTTCGGTTTTGATTACAGTTTCGGCCGAAACCGAAACCGAAACTTCGGTCGGACGCTTAAACTTTTTAAAACCATAACTTTGACAAATTTATGGTTTTGGGAATCAACTTTTACAAATTTTTACAAAATTTTGGCATAGTTTTTTTTTTAATTATCGCCGTGGTCGCGCCATCGAAGCGCACACCATAATATGTGAACCGTGCCGTCCTTCACAATAAATCTCCAGTAGTTATTCTTATCCGTCATCATAATTACACCCCATAATTTTACAGACAAAATCATCGTTTCTCCCCGACAGAAGAGGTCCCCGGAACGTAGCCAAGCCACGGACGCTCATAGGTTTACAACGGGCTCATGCAGAGCCCGGTGAAAGCGACCGTGAAGCTCCTTACTAAGACATACCTCCCTGCGGTCGTACTACATGTTTGCGCCAGTTCTCTTTTTCCGAGGAGAGAGGGATGAGAATCTTGTCTATTGCGACCAATGATTTCTAAACTATAGTTTGCCCGCGCTCTGTAGTGGCAACATGAATGCAACTTGCAAGGTAGATACCGGACCTCCATTTAGTCGCGTACCAACCAGTGCCGCGCCTGTAAGTGACATTAAAATAACTTGTGTGAATAACTTCCCCAAATACCTACTTAACAAAAAAATGCCGTCCTTTGTTTTTAGGAAATGTAAAAATTATATTGCAACTGTGAAATATAAAAAGTATCATTTCATGCGTAAGTATCACGAAAAATGTTTTTTTTTCGATGCCTTGTAAGGCGGCTGGCGCCTGAGGTAAGTCACGTGCCATAAGCGCTCGGCCAGTGAGCATGCACCACAGAATGGCAACGTAATTAAAGAAATAATTATATTTATCTCTCTCTAACAAACGGAATTCCGTAGAGGATATTTCATTTTCTTTACCTGCATGCGTCTAAGTAGCTATCTAGCTACTGATAGTAGGTATTTACGCTGTTTTCGAGCGCCGTGATGTTCATGCTTGACGCGTCTATTTATATTACGTCATTGTTTGCGATCACATCTCGATGCATCCACACGTCGGAATGCATGGGCAAATGAGGTAAGCGTGGTCTAAGTACGGGTGTCATGAACCAATATTTTCGAATCATACCCTCCACAGCCTGCGGCGGAGCGGCGGCGTGGCTATAACATGGCTACTCTGCATTTCAGTCCGCAAGCGAAAAGACGGTATCAGGCAGCATATGACTAAGCTGGATGACTCGCATCTGATCCGACAGTCTGCGCCGACAGCTGGCTCAAGTACCTGAAACTGAGAGAGCATCCGAACACGTTACGCGGTCGGTTTGTTTCCCCCTCTGTAGCCTCATGGTGTGCACGCATGACCTTTTCGTAGATGGTTTGCGTCCATCGCATGCACTGCCCACTCCCGCCGGAGCTGGGACCCTACTAAAAACAGGTGGGCGTCCAGGTCCTAAACCGTATGGCGACCGGCGTCCTCGACGAACGGGTGGTGGCGTCGTAGGCAGAGAGAAGTACTCGTCGCTCGAGCTCTACGCAACTGCCACGTCATTATTATTATTAATATGTTCATTTTTGGCCCTGTGATTAAAATTTCTACTTAGATATAGGATAAATATAAATGTACAGTGGCCTCCAAAAGATAGTTGTCTTCGTCGCATTATGATCTACCATCATAGTTTTGATTGGTCGGACCGTTCACTATAGTTTTATTCATCCAACAACTAACTATGATAAGGGATTTCCTAAATTTTTATTTTTTAAATTTGACTACCCATTTTTAGTAGCCAGTACATGAATTTTAGGCGCCAATTTTATTTTTATTTTTGCCGACAAACAAGCATTCTGTGCATCAAACTAAGTAACTCGACGCAAAAATTATTCATAAACGACATTTTTTTGGGGTGAAAAAAATTGTTTTATGGTAGGACTAGGGCATGCAAAACCGGTACCGGTTCAGTGGTAAGAACCAGGATTTACTATGGAACCTGAAACGGTTCTACATTTTCTAGGTAGGACTAAACATTGTGCTGACGATTGATCCATTGAATAGTTCAGGAGTCAAGAAGGTATTTGAAGAACACATTGTTTAAACTTGTGAAAAAGTTGGTACTTTGAACTCAAATACCTACGTAACTACTAGGTTCCCAGGTAAGATCCAGAACAAAAACCAATATCGCACTGATGAGGAGAACAAGTGCAAGGACAAACGGTTAATTTTAACCGTGTAGGTATTGAACTTTTGTTGGAGACAGCTGTTTTTTTTTAAATTACTTACGATAAATTTCTACATGGGGTGTTCAGAATGATATACTGAATACGTGATAACCGTTTGAGCGTCGGTGTTCTTTCCACCCTGTAGACTGACAATTTATGATTTCTTACAAAATATTATAATTTCTCGAGGACTCGAGAAATTCTTGTCGGGAATTCCCGAGACTCGAATAAAATAAGTCAAGAAAAGAGAAACCCAAATCCTAACTTCCTTAACAATGCATGTTGTTCAATAGATAAAGAATGATAAAAATACTACAAGAAGTCTTCTTTGTTTCTCTAATTTAAATAAAATGTTTAGATTATTAAAACTTCATGAATGGATCTCCATTCTGGTTAAATAAAATAGGCATGGCCGTCGCGTTAAAAAGCTAAAGGATTTTAGTTCGATTTTTAGATTGGCGTCAGTCAGATTTATTCAATACAATTGAAGACAAAAGAAAACCGACTGGCTGGTGGTGTTGGACGTGACTGTCGTAATTTTGCGACTTTGTGATAGGACTCGTAAATATATTCCCTGAAATACTTATTTACTACTAAAATGAGTGAGCCAATGAAGTCTGTCTCCGCCATGAACAAATTGTACATAGGCAACTTGCCCATAGAAGCCGATGAAGCAGCAGTGAGACAGCTATTTGCTGAACAGAACCTGACTGTTGCTGATATCTCTGTAAAGAGAGGTGGTTACGCTTTTGTCGACTTTCCTGATCAATCAGCTGCAGATCGGGCCATAGACAAACTGCATGGTAAGTAAAATATATCTATATAAACAAAACATTGCGCATAGATTAGTAAGAATTATATTTGCTTTTACCAAGACACGATGTTATAATTATAGTAAGTCAAATATCTTATTATAATAGTACTCAGACCAACAAAAAAAGGACAACAAACCTTTTTTTTGTTAGTCTGAGTAATCGTAGATATCAAAAACCTGCCAAGAAAGTTAGTAAATAGTCGGGGGATGAAGTAATTTTTTGAGAGCTTGTAACACTCCACTCCAAATTGACAGTGTCCATTAGATTTAAACAATTAATTTCCATAGGTTAATATTTGGCACAAGTTGTGCCGCACAGTAGCAACATAGGTGTAGGTACGCATCGATTCTTAGGGAAGGCCTATCAGCATATTATTGTGCCCTAACCTAACCTAACCTAACTTTGATAAAGAGAGTTCATACGAAATTAGGCCTCCCTCCGCTTCACAAGGATGTTACTTACTCCGTCTTAAATATGCCTGTCTGCCTGCCTGCCTACCTTCTTTTAATAGATTTATTTTGTCATTTCAGGTTATTCGTATTGTGGCCTGCCACTGATTGTTGAACCTTCGGTTGCAAACAAGAAAATGTAAGTAAATGACTAGCAACCAACATTATACCTACTTTTATATCAGGCCGGTGGAACCGACAGGAACGAAATCTCTAATGATCTTTCCCCTGTAACTTTCCAGAAATGTCTGTCTACCTTTGTGTGCGTGTTTTTGGATTACAGTCCATTGTTCACACTGAAACAATGAAACAAGAATACGAGGCAAATTGACAAGAATTGACCACATGTTTTCCGGTTTTTGATTTGTCTAGGATTAAGATTTCAGGATCAACTAACTTGTCAACAATTACGTAGTTCTTTAACATTTTTCTTTATTCTTAATACTATTATAATATTATTGGATTGTCAGAATTGATTATTCTACCTAATATTTCTTTCAGAGTCAACGTACCTAATCTTCAAAGCGCAAGTACCACTCAGCTGAAGGAGGGCAATAATGACTCTCTCCCAGGAGGTTGGAGGTAAGTGAGCTTTTATGTATCCTGAAACCTGTTAAAATTAAGTTGGTGCAATTTCTATTGAATAATAACCGAGGGGTAGCTCGGGGTCGGGATACCGGTTTGCGAGAAGCGAGTAAACTACTGGGCGTACGTTACCAGTATTTATTGTGATTACGTAACAGAGTTTCAGAAACCGTATTTATTTAAATACATTAATTTAACGACAGTTATGGTTTGAATCTGAATGATTTACTAATTGATTTTAACGTTGGAACCATTTTTACGGTCAAAACAAAATCCACAGTAACTACTAGTTTCTGATTTACGTACCTATTTGAACAGAGGATTCGTCAAGCTTTACTTCATGTTACTGGCACGACTGTTCGTTATATTTTGTTGACACAAAACTTCGCCAACTCCGCGGGAGTTATCGGTGGCAGTGCAAAGGTCACTGCATGTTTTGGGGCCCAAATGGCAGGATAAAACGTGTAACATAGAGACACTGCTCCACAAACTCTAATTAAGAATTCCTTCAATGTAATATAGCACTCGAAATTAAAAAAGTTAAGTAGAAGTTTTAAATTTCGATTCAGAAACCGGCAACGAGTCTTATAAATCAATCGATCTGATAGCTAATTAGCTCGTCAATTAATTGTTTGGTGGTAGACTTTAACGCCGTGAGTGATAGATAGCTTTCTAAACCTCATTAGTGTGCGTTTACTGTCTTTCGGCTTTTGACGCGTCAATAGGGTTTTTCCACTCTACCTTACTAAGTTATCCAAAGCCTATTTCAGCCAATAACTAAACTTTCGTTTATTTGTAATTGTTATTAGTGTGAATTCTCATTATAACAAATGCTCTTCAACACAACACTACGAACCCTAGCGCGATTATTGAGACATTCAAATTCGAAATAATATATTTTTTAATACACTTTTTCGAAAACTTCTTATCGCACTACGATTAGGTTCAACATGCAATGTATTTCAAACGCGTTGATTTTTAATATTTTTCCGCACACATGGGAAAATAAAAAAATCCACTGATAGTGGAAAGATGTTTTTTTTTTTAAAACTCCACAAAGAGATGTCTTTACAGCGTAAATATTTTTTAAGTATTTAAATTGTTTATTCCTAAACAGAATATCAAAGATAAACATGATTATTTAAAACAAATATTTACTTTTATGAACAAATTAACGTATATTTGTGTTCTAAAATCAATAATATTCGAATTTTCTGTTTTTCACATTAGGCCGTTTAGCGGCATCATACCTTTGCTTCTTCTTCAACCTGACGAACGCAAATCGCGGAAAAAAGCTAAATAAATCGTAGTTTCCTAACAATTCCTGACAAAAATACTTTGTTCTAATATTTTATTCCTTCGAAAGTGTATTGAAAAACCTCGATTGATACGCGTGGGGATATGTTCTGCAGTTCTCAGCTTCATAACAACCTCAACTGCGGCTCGGTTGTGTGAATTCCGCCTCGGATGCAATAACATTTTCAAAACTTATATCAACATGGACTATTACTTAGATTAAAAAACATGTCTGCAATAAGTGCCCAGTAGATTCTTTACCTACCTACCTGTCTTGCCAGGGTTGTCTGATTTAAATCGGTTTCAGTTTAATTACTATTTCGACCAAATAGTTGTTTTTTTGATGCACAAATCAAGTCTAAAAAGAGCAGGTTTAAAATTTAATGGTGAATGGATAATTTTCCAAGTGTGAAACTCACGATGTAGGTAAATGTGTATGGTCTGTTCTAAAAGTATCCGATGAAACTGTAAACAAACCCTATTCAGGTTAAATTCTCACGTCGTAACTCGTAAAAGAGATTCAACTTCATATCTCACCAATTATTCCAACTGTGTATGTTTTAACGTTATTTTATTGTAACTCTAAAGTCGTCGCACTTCTCTTAAGTAATTAGAATTTCGAGCTTAAGTATCCAAATAATCAAATCGGCACTCAATTATAAATTGCACCACTAACTGCCCCACTAAAGAATTTGGAAGTCATGAAGAGAGGCCTTGGCCAAGCAGCAGCGGGGATGACACAGGCTAAGAGTATCAGTATCAGTACTAACTGCCATCAACTTTTACGTTTCTTGATCTATTTGTTTACCTTTGTCGAAAAGAATGAAATACCATACCATTTGATAACATGTAGGTACGTTCCAAAGCATTTACCAACTTGTAGCACTCCTGGTTAGGAGTTATTTTTAACACGCGCTTATTACGAGGGCGGGTCAATAAGTCCGTGACTTTTTGAATTTCTGACCTCTTGACTGAAACAGCAACACTGCTCCTGTCAACAGGCATCTGTCAGTTGACTCCTGTCAAAATTTTAACTTGCTGCGTCAGTTAGTTTGTGTTTGACAGCTATTTTTATCAGACTACTCACTAATTTGAGGAGAAAATGGAAAAAAGTGAATTTCGTGTGCTTATTAAGCATTATTTCTTGCGAAAAAAAACCATTACCGAGACCAAGGCTAAGCTTGATAAATACTATGGGGTCTCTGCACCATCGATTTCAATGGTAAAAAAGTGGTTTACTGAATTTTGTTGTGGCCGTACAAGCACTGAAGATGCCGAACGTCCTGGACGCCCAGTTGAGGTCTCTACACCCGAAACAATCGAAAAAATTCACGATATGGTGTTGACCGACCGAAGATTGAAAGTGCGAGAGATTGTGGAAGCCGTAGGGATCTCGCATGGCTCAGTGGTTTCAATTTTGAATGATCACTTGGGCATGAGAAAGCTTTCCGCAAGATGGGTGCCGCGTTTGCTCACAGTCGACCACAAACGCAATCGTGTAACAACTTCACAGGAAGCTTTGGCGTTGTTTAATCGCAATATGGAGGAGTTTTTGCGCCGTTTTGTAACCGTGGACGAAACATGGATCCATCACAACACACCAGAAACCAAACAACAGTCAAAACAGTGGGTTTCTAAGGGTGAATCGGCGCCAAAGAAGGCCAAGGTGGGTTTGTCAGCCAATAAAGTTATGGCGACTGTTTTTTGGGATGCACGCGGGATAATCCACATTGACTACCTTCAAAAGGGAAGAACAATCAATGGGGAATATTATGCCAACTTATTGGACCGATTCAATGACGATTTGAAAAAAAACCGACCTCATTTGGCCAAGAAAAAAGTTCTTTTCCACCAAGACAATGCAAGGGTGCACACATGTGCAGTTGCCATGGCAAAAATCCATGAATTGGGCTATGAATTGCTCCCTCATCCGCCCTATTCTCCAGATTTGGCTCCGAGCGACTACTTCTTGTTCCCAAACCTGAAGAAATGGCTTGGTGGAAAAAGATTTGACTCCAATGATGAAGTCATCTCGCAAACAAAGGCCTATTTTAAGGACCTCGACAAATCATTTTTTTTGGAAGGGATAAAAAAATTGGAGAAGCGTTGGACAAAGTGTATAGAGCTCAAGGGAGACTACGTTGAAAAATAAAATTATTTTTTTATCAAAAAATCTGTGTTTTATTCCAAAAGTCACGGACTTATTGACCCGCCCTCGTAGCTTACCTATAACTAACTCACTATGTAAAAATGTTAGGAGTTAAATTTGACCCACCTCCCGGTTTTGGATTGAGCTGAAATGTTGAGCGGATTTTTTTTTAACTAAGATATATTCGATGGCCATTCGGTGACAGCCTTAGTCCACCTGTTATCACTGCGCCTTGCTAGGTGTCCTGCCCAATTCCATTTGAGTTCTGTAACGCGATTTCCAATAGGCAAAGGCATAAGCTGTCACCGAATGGCGTCCAAGAACTGGCAAAAGGAACGTGGGTCGTCCGGCGGCGAGATAGGCAGACGACATAGTTGCCAGGGGAAACCTGGATGAGGCTGGCACAGGACCGGGGAGATTGGCACAAGAAAAGAGAGGTCTATACCCAGCATTGGGTGAGTTCGGGCAGTGGATGATGATGAAGATATATTATTTAAGAATAAGTTTATTAAGGCACGTTTTCTTAATCTAACTAAGCGCTACAAATAATGAAATCGTAAAAAGTTATATTTTAACATAGAAAACAGAGGTCCTCAAACTAGGCTGCGCCTGTATTTTGGGAGCCGGAAACAAAACACATCGTTGATGTGCTAGTTAACAAGGCATTTTGGCAATCGTGGACTAAGTTTTTACAAAAATAAAATATTACAAAAACCACAATTATTCCAATGTGAGTGAGAGCAGATGTGTGTCATTTGCAGTTATTTTATGTTTCATAGTTTAATTAACTTAAAATTTGTTCTGTCTCTTCATATGATAGCTTGGTAAACCATTTTATTATAGTTTTCTTGCATGAAAAGTTGTTTATGTCTATAATGCCCCAGCTTTTGCTGATTCTATTACAACATGGATGTGAAAGTAAATCGGGCATCGTGTGGCTATTATAAGTACTGGTTATTTGCTTTGGGAAGGAGAATGTTCAGGACGCGTTTAGTGACAGGT
This sequence comes from Noctua janthina, assembly GCA_963576755.1. NCBI lineage: Eukaryota > Metazoa > Arthropoda > Insecta > Lepidoptera > Noctuidae > Noctua > Noctua janthina. Next base: position 10,015,432 of record OY755050.1, on the reverse strand, counting down.
TTTTATAATCGGATCTATTTATTTTTTATGGTTTTATGAACATGTAATGCTGCGTTTAAGATAAATAATTGTTACACTCTTCAGCGAACTCCTTATGAATTGACATCTGTTGTGGTAGCGGAAAGGTTTTCTTAAAGCTACTTTGATAACGGCTCTTTGAGCTGTTTCTACTTCTATAAAAGTGCCTGTCCCGGCTGCACCCCAAACAGATATCCTTTTATTTTATGATACTGTATAAAGGGTGTAAATACCGAAAGGCACTTGTTCTCCCCGTCTTTGCGATTTTTTTTTTGTTCTAGGCCATACCTGGGAACCTTCTAGTACGGAGATATTGGGGGTCAAAGTTCCAACTTTTTTTACAAGTTTTTTTTTTTAATACATGTTTTCAATGTAAGATTTTTACTTTACACACCTCCACGACCCCCGTACTATTCAATCCATCCATCAGCACAATGCTTTGAGTGCTTTGCGTCAAACGTGATTTTTCACCCCAAAAAAAAGGTCGATTCCCAGCAATAATTTTTGCGTAAAGTTACTGAGTTTGATGTACAGAATGCTTGGTTGACGGCTTTGTGAAGGGTCTGTTTATACCCTGTAGGTACAGGATGTTTCGTTTACGCTACAATTGTTCTTCACAGTAACTGATCACGAACTCTATTATTCCCTTGCTTCTTTCTGGGGTATAATTTTGTAATTTTATATTCTACGACATTTTGATTGTATTTTTAGCACGCAACAAATGGCACAAAAAACAATTAGGTACTATAAGTACCTGTCATTACCACTTTCAGACAAATAAACACATTGAGCTAAGTATGGATAATAATAACTAGGTAGTATACTTTGTTGGGAAGCCAGATGTTGCATATTTTATTGACAGCAGTTTAGCGAACCAGTTATTACCTCAGCAGCGAGTTTAGTTTGTTTTGGTAGCATGCGCGTATTGCGCCTGCATTCCATATAGGCAATTAGGCGCTGCTCACCTCAGAAGATCTAATTAAACTATCTTTAACTATTACTACATAAATAAAATACGCACATCAAAAGTGTCTAGGGATCAGGTTTTACATCAAACTAGACAAAAGAGTCAAAAAACATATACCAAAATGTTAAATCCCTATTCCACATACTTAACAAGTTACACGAAATAGAAAAACCATTTTTTTCAATATAGGTACCTTAACTGGAACATCGACCAGAGCCGCTGTTATTATTTAGCCACGAGCTCCTTCTCAATAGTGAGCAACGATAGCAACTATTCCATACAGATACAGCTATGTTATAGTTTTGATCAACACTTTCCGTGTCGATTCCATCCCCTGGCAAAAACCATCGGAGCCTCTTTTGACTACGTTATTAAACACATGAAAATTTGTTAAAGATACAATGAAAAACAGTCCAGCGCTTAAAAATTAAAAATAACGTAAGAAATTTCTACCTATAAGTTCAATTCATTCTTAATTCATAAACCGATTGTTACGTCTGCTAGAAATAGGCTACCGTCCATCGAACGAAGTTTTGCGTCGCCTACACTATATTTATTTCCTAATGCCAGGGCCGTCTTTTCCCTAACCAGGGCCTCACAATCCATTGGGGCCCCTAGTTGCACAATGGAGCGCCCCCTTGCGTGCCAGTGTTGTAACTAGAGACTGGCCGCAGGGACGCTGTAAGTAAAAGGGGGGTTGGGCTTAAATTAAGCCGAATACTTTATGGAAAAACTAATAACCAACCTTCCCAAAAATCAAATGTAAACAACTAGAACCTGGTGCGCAAAAATAATACCACAGAATTGGTTTGTTATTCGGTTTTATGGAACCTCATTTTAGAAAAGATCAACTTGTTGGGTTTTACTTGTCGCTTGCTCTTACATCCCAGATTCATGAATAGTCAAAAGCGGGATGCTACAGTTTACGAGTTCACTTGCCTCACCCTCGCTTATATATATCTACTAACCTTCATCCTAAACGCTCTTGATTTGCTACCTCTCCCTCATAATTCGTTTGTTACATCTGTTTCTGTATGAATGGTCAAAAGATCTTTCAGAGGTGGGTGCGGCCACATTCATCCCAAGTACCCGCGGGCCTTCTGTGGGTTAAGGACGGCCCTGGCGCCCTGCCCAACCCATAGACAATTCATAAGCATGGGAGCTAGGCATGTGTTGTTACTTACTTGTATGTATTTAACCAGCTGCAACAATCCTCGATTTAGAACTGTTCGATAACTGATCGGTTGCGAGTATTGCGACTCATAGATAGATGCCCGGTAGGTAGTTAGATGGATTTCGTATCGCGGTGTCTACTTTCGCACTATGATCACTGTTTTGTACTTCGAAATATTCGGTAGCACAATGCCAACATTTAGAAACCAATCGCATGATGCCTACTTTTTGTTCTTCTTACAGTTACATCCAGTTGGCCAACTTTATGAAAGAGTCACCTAAAGATAGCATACACAATGTCTATTTTAGTACAGTCATATCAAAATATTCCTTATTAAATTTCATTCCGGGTGTTTTCACTAACATACCTACAGTATGGGGTTCTGTCAAATGTCCAGGGGTTATACAGGGTGAATTTTCAAGTGGACGTGTAAGGCCAAACTCGAAACTATGAAGAAAACGAAAAATAGTTTAATTTTAAAAAAGTTGTGAGATTTCGGATCACACGTTATATATCCAAAATGAGATATTCAAGTATTTCTAGTTCGCCTCTAAATAAGAATCCCTTCTCTCTTCTTCAACCTCTGACCGCCCAATGGAAAGTAGTGGTCTCTTCCAATTTTCCAAATCTCTCCACTTTTTGCAGTTTTGTGTCTACAAAATGAATATTACATTTGTTTTTGCTTGTCCATAACTAGTTTTCTACCTAATCCAAAAATTCTTGGGACCCACCTAGGTTAGGTCAAGTTTCTTACTGACCATTGAAACAGAAATTGAAGTTATGTTAGTACTTTGTCGAATAATGCAGAAAAGCTAACAGTAATGTAAATCAATATATTGCAAGAGCTAGCGCAGCGAGTTCGAAAATATTGAAACCTGTCATCGGATTTAGTCATATTATTTATTATGAATAGGAGTAGGTAATATAATGTAATAAATTTGTAATTAAGAAAGAAAAGCATATAGGATGCATTTCCGGGCGAAGCGAGCTCGGAAATGCATATGGATGACTTCTTTCGTGAGAAAGGTGATTTCTTTCTCACTTCTCAGACTCATATTCTCAATATATATTTAAAAATTCAGTTCAATTCTAAGCAAATGCGATTCACCCTTTTGGCCTTTTCGCAGCACTCCCCTATAACTAAACTCCAAAGAATAACCAGTTTCCATACGACCGTTAGCGTTATATAATATATTCTATCTTAATATCATTCTATTGCAGTGACCGATTCATCTCTGAACCGGTCAAAACTCAACGATTTTTTTTTTAATGCTAAGCCTTTATTTAGTCTGACGGACATAAACCGTCATCCTTTTAAAACATACTCTTACTTTTATTTCGGTGGAAGCCGTTGCCCGTTACCTAATTTTACTAAACGAAGAATGAAATCCTCCTTGTTTGCGAACTAGAAATTTGCATGAGAGCAACTGGTAAATCTCTAGTTCTTGGTATCTCGAATGCGAACTATGTTGAATAACCCTGGCGCCCAGATGTTCCTAGAAATTTTAGATCCGGTTTAGTTTCAATTTCCGGCCGCCAATGTTTGAGGGAGTATTTTACTCTACGGGGTCAGATACGTCTGATCTGTAATGCTAGCTTTAATGCAGAGATAATCTATTTTGTATTTTCGTTATAGGCAGATAACGAACACCACAAACACCAACATCATTAACACATCGTGGTACGTTGCGATGTCGTGTCGTGGAAGTCTAAAATATGTCGCAGTGGCGAAGGTTCCATATAACTCGATTCCTACCGGATTCCCTTTGAAAAATGGCACTGTCAGCATTCTATAGACAAATAATATAATCACCTTAAAGAAATTGACCCTTCGCTACTGATGTGTCGTATATAAAAAAAGCTGAAACCTAATACCCAACTACGACAAAATTTCAACCACAAGACGTCGATGTAATTATAGCCGAAGTCATACGTTATTTATTATAACTCACATACAAAATTCGTAGCCGCAGAGAAAGTTAGTAAATAATATAACCCTATGTTTAGTTATACAACAAGCTTTACAAATTCCACTCTTTCGAAACTTTTAGGTGCGGTTTATACAGAAGAGACGTGGCGAGGGCGTGTGGCGGTGGCGGATAATCAACGAAACCTAAAATAAACCTAATAGTTATTTCGCATAGCGTCGTTTTTTTCGCAAAGTGAATTGCGCACGCGCTTCCAGGTAACGTCGCCGCCACACCAGGTGACTCGCTCGACAAAACGACGCTATGCTACATAATTATTAGGTTCATTTGATTATCCACCACCGCCACACATCCTCGCAACGTCTCTTCTGTATAATCCGGACCTAAAAGTTTCGAAAGAATGGATTTTGTAAAGCTTGTTGTATAAGTAAACATCGTCCCTGTTTATAAATAGCTTGGTTTTTTATCAAGGAATTCTATTGGTTCTTAACAAACACATCCCTCGCTACGCATCCTCGTACATCTCTGGTGGAAACGCAGCTTAAAGCTACTTCATATTACAACTAGGCAACTAGGCTTCAATTCAACAAGTCGGCTTCCGCTCTATTTTGCCGTCGTCGTAAATTATCGATTACTTCTGTATTACGACTCGTAATACAGAAGTAATCGATAAACATCTTTATATCAGTTAAAAAAAATAGTTTTTTTTAACACGATAATCTACTGTGAAGGTTATATTTCCTTTTACTTGAATGGTGATATTTATTTTATTAGTTAGGTAACCAACAGCGATTCAAGATTTTCAGCTAAACAAAAAAATAAAAATTGCAATACAATACAAAATTAAATTACATAAGGTTAAATTTAGATAATAATTTTGAAAAATAAACAAAAAAGGTTGAATAATTAAAGTTAAGGCGAGGTTATCCAGATAAACGTCGTTTTGTATTGTGATTTATTCCTATATAGCACGGATTTAAATTCTGAAAAAAATATATTACATATTTCACACTTCGATCTAGATATTTCGGCACAGCGATACACGATTACTTTCACATTGTTGCATCCAATTTAATCGCAAAGACAAGTCTAAATGATGGTTTTTAATATTACTTCATTTGAGTTATATTAGGTTTTTAACAATAAAACTTATACCATTATGAAGGTCGTAAAAAATGTGACAGTACCCGGCGATCATAATTTGAAATATTAAAAAAACCTATACCACCATTTCCAAAATTTGCTGTTTTCATCATTTCATACTCGCATCGCGTGCTTCAGTCCCGAGCGGAACGCGTTGGAGGTCGGACGTGTGCCAATTTTTCGAACCCGCCACCCCACCCCCGCTAAGTTCTGTTACGAACTGAGCCAAAAATAGTTTGTAAAAAATAATACTTAGTAAACACCGGCTAGGCTAGCCTAGGTTTATTTGAAATGTCATTTGTCCACAAAAGTACAGTAGGTACCTAATAGGGAACGTAGTCAGAAGGTATAAGATAAGAGTTACGCATTAGAAAGAGAGGCAGCTTCTAGGAGAATATAACTGTAGATACGAGGGCGGGTCAATAAGTCCGTGACTTTGGAATAAAACACAGATTTTTTGATAAAAAAATAATTTTATTTTTCAACGTAGTCTCCCTTGAGCTCTATACACTTTGTCCAACGCTTCTCCAATTTTTTTATCCCTTCCAAAAAAAATGATTTGTCGAGGTCCTCAAAATAGGCCTTTGTTTGCGAGATGACTTCATCATTGGAGTCAAATCTTTTTCCACCAAGCCATTTCTTCAGGTTTGGGAACAAGAAGTAGTCGCTCGGAGCCAAATCTGGAGAATAGGGCGGATGAGGGAGCAATTCATAGCCCAATTCATGGATTTTTGCCATGGCAACTGCACATGTGTGCACCCTTGCATTGTCTTGGTGGAAAAGAACTTTTTTCTTGGCCAAATGAGGTCGGTTTTTTTTCAAATCGTCATTGAATCGGTCCAATAAGTTGGCATAATATTCCCCATTGATTGTTCTTCCCTTTTGAAGGTAGTCAATGTGGATTATCCCGCGTGCATCCCAAAAAGCAGTCGCCATAACTTTATTGGCTGACAAACCCACCTTGGCCTTCTTTGGCGCCGATTCACCCTTAGAAACCCACTGTTTTGACTGTTGTTTGGTTTCTGGTGTGTTGTGATGGATCCATGTTTCGTCCACGGTTACAAAACGGCGCAAAAACTCCTCCATATTGCGATTAAACAACGCCAAAGCTTCCTGTGAAGTTGTTACACGATTGCGTTTGTGGTCGACTGTGAGCAAACGCGGCACCCATCTTGCGGAAAGCTTTCTCATGCCCAAGCGATCATTCAAAATTGAAACCACTGAGCCATGCGAGATCCCTACGGCTTCCACAATCTCTCGCACTTTCAATCTTCGGTCGGTCAACACCATATCGTGAATTTTTTCGATTGTTTCGGGTGTAGAGACCTCAACTGGGCGTCCAGGACGTTCGGCATCTTCAGTGCTTGTACGGCCACAACGAAATTCAGTAAACCACTTTTTTACCATTGAAATCGATGGTGCAGAGTCCCCATAGTATTTATCAAGCTTAGCCTTGGTCTCGGTAATGGTTTTTTTTCGCAAGAAATAATGCTTAATAAGCACACGAAATTCACTTTTTTCCATTTTCTCCTCAAATTAGTGAGTAGTCTGATAAAAATAGCTGTCAAACACAAACTAACTGACGCAGCAAGTTTAAATTTTGACAGGAGACAACTGACAGATGCCTGTTGACAGGAGCAGTGTTGCTGTTTCAGTAAAGAGGTCAGAAATTCAAAAAGTCACGGACTTATTGACCCGCCCTCGTAATTAGCGCTGCGCGGCCTGAATTGAACTTTATTGTGTCGTTGCAAAAGTCGCTATTTATGATTTCGCAATATTATTTATAAATTTCGGTAACTTTGGAATGGGCAACTACAGTACTTTCACAGTTATTATGCCTTTTGAATGGGACTGTAGCTTCATTTTATTATCTTTTTTTCGACAATTCAAAACTGCCTGTAACTGGCCTACTAAAATCAAAACATTTATTCCAATATTTTTTTTTTTGTAAGGAGTTCTAAAAAAGTTTTGTAGGGAGCCCGGTAAGCCGAAGATTATCGAGTTCGACATGGGCAGAAAAAGAAAGTATGTAGGGGAGAACGAGATAGAATGAGTAATGGTCGATATCGTATTTTGTACGCACGACGACCGATCAAGCTGTACAAAACCAGTTTATGCCGATCTCTCATTGTATAGGAAATCTATACAAAGCGAGGCCAATTTATACTGGAAATGACAGCTTCATGTGCCGCCGTGTCTACCTACTAGTTTTTTTTTATTTTGTTGACTAATTTACATATTAAAGATAATCAAAATGAAAATCCAAGATGGCGCCGACAAAAATTTTTGGTTTTGTCGTCATGGGTGTCATTTTCGTGCTTTTCGGGGTCGTTAATAACGAAAATGAGGTCAAAATGAAAATCCAAGATGGCGCCGACGAAAATATTCGGTTTTGTCGTCATGGGTGTCATTTTCATGGTTTTCGGGGCCACTGATAACGAAAATGAGGACAAAATGAAAATCCAAGATGGCGCCGACAAAAATTTTTGGTTTTGTCGTCATGGGTGTCATTTTCATGGTTTTCGGGGTCGCTGAAAACGAAAATTAGGTCAAAATTGAAATTCAAGATGGCGCCAATAAAAATTTTCAGTTTTGTCGTCATGGGTGTTATTTTCGTGCTTTTCGGGGTCGCTGATAACAAAAATGAGGCCAAAATGAAAATCCAACATGGTGCCGACGAAAATTTTCTGTTTTTTTCGTCATGGGTGTCGGTTTCGTTGTTTTTAGGGTCGCTGATAACGAAAATGAGGACAAAATGAAAATCCAAGATGGCGCCGACGAAAATTTTCGGGTTTTTTTCGTCATGGGTGTCATTTTCATGGTTTTCGGAGTCGATGAAAAAAAAAATTTTTTTTATTTCTTTTTATTTTGAACTTATTTTGCGTTATCAGTGACCCCGAAAACCATGAAAATGATACCCATGACGTAAAAACAAAAAAATAATTTTTGGTGCTATCGAATTTTCATTTTGACCTCATTTTCGTTATCAGCGACCCCATAAAGCATGAAAATGACACCCATGACGACAAAGCTGAAAATTTTAATAGGCGCCATCTTGAATTTTAATTTTGACCTAATTTTCGTAATCAGCGACCCCGAAAACCATGAAAATGACACCCATGACGAAAAACCCAAAAATTTTCGTCGGCGCCATCTTGGATTTTCTTTTTGACCTAATTTTCGTTATTAGCGACCCCGAAAACCATGAAAATGACACCCATGACGACAAAGCTGAAAATTTTAATTGGCGCCATCTTGAATTTTAATTTTGCTCAAATTTTCGTTATTAGCGACCCCGAAAACCATGAAAATGACACCCATGACGACAAAACAGAAAATTTTCGTCGGCAGCATCATAGATTTTCATTTTGTACTCATTTTCGTTATCAGCGACCCCGAAAACCACGAAAATGACACCCATAACGACAAAGCTAAAATTTTCATTGGCGCCATCTTGAATTTTAATTTTGACCAAATTTTCGTTATCAGCGATCACGAAAACCATGAAAATGACACCCATGACGAAAATACCGAAAATACCGAAAATTTTTGTCGGCGCCAGCTTGGATTTTCATTTTGACCTCAGTTTCGTTATCAGCGACCCCAAAAACCACGAAAATGACACTCATGAAGAAAAAATCGAAAATTTTCGTCGCCGCCATCTTGGATTTTCATTTTGGCCTAATTTTAGTTATCAGCGACCCCAAAAACCACGAAAACGAAACCCATGACAACAAAACCGAAAAAAAAGTAAAGCATAAATTTTTTTAAAACCGAATGGCGCGTGGCGTGTAGTTTTGAATCATACCCGTATTCATGATCTTAGTGTCAGTCAGATTTTAAATTCACCTTATTCACAAAAATAAATAAGTATACCTTCTTATTTTTAATTATATCTACTTATTTTAATTGTTAGTAATTAGGTTCACGTTCATAGAATACGTAGGTTCCTAATCTATCTATAACCAATACTTTCTATAAAAATAAAACAAAGTGTACTTATATATATCAATTCAACTTGTTTTACTGCATCGCTCTACCCTGTAACGCAACTTAGTACAATACGAGTTCGTGAACTCATGACCAGTGTGCGCTATACGCGCGCGTTCTCGCGCCGCGTAATTTGTTACGTATCACCTCTCCGTGCGGGGGCTGGGGTAATCGATTGATGCATACGGCGCTCGGGGTAACCTCGCCTTAATAGACGAAGAAGAAGATTGGTTGCTTGTCATTTATATATCAAAACAGACCTTCATACAGCTTACTGCAAGTTTCGTAGAATACGGGGTGGAAGGAACACCGAAGCGAACACGATTCAGTACATCATTAACTGATGTTACGTACAATGATGTATAAACTATAGAGACGCAGCCCGCGCTCTGTAGTGGCAACATGAATGCAAGGTAATTACCGGACCTCCATTTAGTCGCGTACCAGCCTGTGCCGCGGCTGTACGTGACATTAAAATAACTTGTGTGAATAACTTCCTCAAATAACAAAAAAAAAAATGCCGTCCTGTGTTTTTTAGGCAATGTAAAAATTATAATGCAACTGTGAAAGATCAAAAAAGTATCATTTTATGCGTAAGAATCAAGAAAAATGTATTTTATTTTTTTCGATGCCTTCTAATGGCAGCTGGTGCCTGAGGTAACTCACGTGCTATACGCGCTCGGTCAATGAGCATGAATCACAGAATAACAACGTAATTAAAGAAATGTATTTATCTCTCTCAAACAAAAGGGATTCCGTAGATGAAATTTAATTTTCTTTCCCTTTCTTCGTGCGTCTAAGTAGCTATCTAGCTACCGATAGTACTAACGCTGTTTTCGAGTTCCGTGATGTTCATGCATGAAGCGTATATTGATATTACGTCATTGGTTACGTATTACTACCACCCCTTATCCCCCCCCCAGTTCTCAGTGCCCCCGCATTCCGCTCCTCTCTACACCCAGTTGCAGTAACTCTATTACCTATGCGTAAATACTAAACAAAACATCCATATTCGCCACCGGCGCTCGGCAGGCGTAACTTCAACGGAAATAGTAAATTTTGATATAAGTGGGGAAACTTTGTTATTGCATACGAGGCGGAATTAACACCCGAGCTGCAGGCGAGGGTGTTATGGAGCCGAGAACTGCAGTAGCAAATCCCCACGCCACGCGTATCAAACGACGTTTTTCAATACACTTTCGAAGAAATAAAATATTAGAATGGAAAGTAATTTCACAGAAATAATTAGGAAAGGACATTGAGCAACTTACTATGGCACTTGGTTGCGCAACTTTTGACACAGTATAGTAATGAAAATTAGACACAAAAAAGGGGTAGTGTCATACTTTAAAACAAGGTTAAATTCAAAATTAAATATTGTGAGGTTTTGAAAAAAAACATAAGTTGAATACCTATTGAGGTTATGTTACATCAAAACAATCAAAACGTCAAAGCTAAAAACAATATTCTCGGGTTACCGAGTTAACACGGTAAACAGAAAACACCAATTTGTTTGACATTTCATCGAATAGTGTTGTGACACGACAATAGACTACGGCGTCATAACATTATCGATTATATCTTAATTGTTTTATTTTTGCCTAGAAATTGCTTTTTTACGAAAAAATCGTAATATAATGACAACTCAAATTAAGAAAGAATAATAATAATGACAACTCTTAATTATTTTTTAGTTGCAAATCTAGATTATTTTATTGTTCCACGATTTATGTTAATGTTTAATCGATCGATTATAATTGAAAAAGGAGTCGCTTCACTATAATGTAAGAAATGACTACTTATTGTATTAAATACTAATTAAAATTAAAATAGAAACCCCACAAATTATTTCAATGAATTTAAGTCAAAAATTGATTAAAATAATATTATGAATTATACATTAACTCAAAAGGCCATACGCGTCAAAAAGTGAATCTATAAGTGCTCAATCTCCTTTGCTTTTTTCCGCCCTTTGCTTAGAATTAGAACACAAATAAATGTTAATTTGTTCATAAAAGTAAATATTTGTTTCAAATATTCATGGTTATAAACACAAATTAAATACTCAAAAAATATTTACCCCGTAAAGACCACCTCTTTGCTGATTACGCACACCGCCGACTATAGTTTAGTATATATACTTTTATATATATATATATTAGTCATTAAACCCATTTGGACTTAGTTAATTTTTATTTCCGCAAGTTTGCGGAAAAATATTAAAAATCCACGCATGTGAAATACATTGTTGAACCTAATCGTAGTGCGATAAGAACCAGTCTACTGAAAAAGTATTATTCCAATTCAGTATTTAATAACAAATTGAACTAGCTTGTGATTGATTTCTTAAATGTAGCCAAAAAACATCGTAAAAACGAACATTTTCAGTACAATATCCTTAGAATCCACGGATAATTTCAAATCATAATGATTTAGTTGTATAGTCATGCTTAAACTATTTCAAACGCTTTCGCACAACTTTAGTTATGTTAACTTTTTTACGCTTCACCTCGAAGTTTAACAAGAAGCGGGGGCGGGCGCCCTGTGTCGGCGTGCCATGGAGGGACAGGCTGAATTGTCGCCCTTATCTTACTACGTGATCGGTGATCTCGGTGCAAGTGGGCTTTACTGCACGCTGTTGAATCAAATGATATACCTACATACATGTACGACGCCGACGTTACTCGAGGTAGGCCGCCGCCGCACAGTGGATCGTCCCCATACAAGAGGTTGGACATAGAATTAAATTTTTTAAAAGTATTTAATTTAAAAAAATAAATATGCAGTTGCATTCCTCTATTGAAGGACAACAAAAAATGTTAACATGCTTTTTATTTGGCCAGCACTTTAGGAGCAAATGTTTTTATATTTGCAAAACACACTAATATACAGGGTTATTTGTAAAACACCAACAACCTCGCAGGAGTAGATCACTAAAATCATAAACAACAACATTTGTTCTACGACTTTTCCGAAAACAGACAAAAAAAATTCAACTCTCCATACATATGTCCGAACAGCTGATCGAGTTTTGTATGAAAAGTCGTTTTTTTTTGTCTGTTTTCGGAAAAGCCGTAGAACAAATGTTGTTGTTTATGATGTTAGTAATCTACTTCTGCGAGGTTGTTGGTGTTTTACAAATAACCCTGTATATAGGGCAGCAAGTTTGCAACTATCAATGAATTTGATAAGCTAATGATGACATGAGCCAATCACAATGCAGAGCTTAAGGCCTATAACCATAGTAATTACAATAAGTAATTAGATTAAGCAAGTACTGGTAGCCGTTACTTAATGTAATGCTTTTTGTCAAATTGCAACAAAAGCGTTAATAAGTCATTAAAGTACTCACTAAAGCACCTGTTATTTAAGGAACTGCTTAGTTATGACTAATTCTCAGTAATAAGTATACTAAATGCACCTCTATTCCATCAGTAATATAATAACAAAGATAGTTACTATAGGAAAAATATCTTGAAACGGTCACTCTAGGGGCACCATGTGTATTTGAAGAAAATGTGGCATAAAATACGTAAATAACAGTAATGAAAACCGCAAATCAAAACAAGGAGGGACAGACATTTTTGTGTTCGTTTCCATACAAAAATAATAGACTTCATCGATTGGTTATTTTTTTAAATTAAATACTTTTTCATTTTTTAATTCTATATCCAACCTTTTGTATGGGGACGATCCACTGTGCGCCGACGCCCGCCGCCCTGGTACAAAAACATTTTTGAACTCTGAAGGGTACCGCTAATCACATTGCTGATAGGTTTTGTGCACGGTTATAAATGCAATTGCATACACATGCCAATCAAATGTCTGCTTCACCTACCTTACTATCTACTAACATTTAATTTTCTATTAGTGATAAGAAATTTTCATCACCTGTGTGTGTGTACACTACCGTACTACATTACAAGTTTTGGCTTAATTCAGTACAATGCCGTTATACGGCTTAGGTACTGCCAAAACAAAACTGCAATGGATGCAACCCTACTTTGGAGATGTGCCGTGCCTACCCTACATTCAACAAGTAGTGTAGTGTTGGTACTGTGTACATTGTGTTTGTGATGGATGATCATCGCCGAACATTTCAGGTACCTACATAATTATTATATCTGATACCTTCCCAGAGCACATCAATGTGTAATGTTAATGCCATATTACTTCCGGAGCCAACTAAGCTTGAACCGGGAAACATGGAAACGAAAACAATGAAAGTGACAGGCTAGCGAAGGATGTAGCGCGGAAAAAGTGTAGGTGTAGCACGTAGGCTGGCGGGCGCGCCGCGGCACGTGTCGGCGGGAGTGCCCGCGGAGCGCCCACGTGCCTCCTCGCCGATCGATACACATTCGCGCACGCGCCGACTCTCCCGCCATTCAGCCGCCTACCGGCCAGGACCTGCCGAAACGTCCCCTAAAAATACTGCCTCAATAAATTGCTACGCACATTTCAAGAGCAAGAGTTCAGAATAGAACCTCACACGTCCAATGTAATATGTAGTTACTAGGTAAGGATTAGCAACTGTTGTGCGGTGGTGGGCTCTTTGTGTTGAAAAATCTAAGCAAAGTTCACAGGAGTCGCATAGCAACATCACATTCGATAATACATAAGTATATGTCAGTAAGAAATATGGTAGGACTAACAATATAAATATTATAAGGTATTTTTCCTCAGAAGATTGGGAAAACAGGAAAATAAAAAAAGTCTGTGTTAACAGATAAAAATATATCTAACGGATGCCCATATTACCAATTAGAGCGACTATATTTTATATCCTGTTTACTTGGTAAACAACCGCCAGGAAATAGAAATGCCCCATCCAGGGCTCGATTTAGAATAAGTACCTACCTACGTGTCCTACTTACATAGCAGCATATTTTGTCTTCGGAGAGTGTGCCGCATATCCCGTCAGCACAAATGAATAACTTGGTTTGGATGCAGACTTTCATTCTCTGAAAGGGATGAATTTTCGAATCCTTTCCTTGTCACCTTCGTTATAAAAGGAACTCTTGCGCAAAATTGTATGAAGACCGAGCGGTTTAGTTTGAGCGTTGGCGGCGCGCAGATGTAGAGCGGAGCAGTTAATTGTGGGAATCTTTCCGGCACTGCTCCGCATGCATATTATGTTGCTTGTTATTCGCTAAAGGTGGGTGCGAAAATAAACTTATGATGGTAGCCGGCTATACTTAGGTAAGGACATTGGGTAGCCGCAGATTGAATTCGCTGAACTCAAATTGTAGCGTCTTCGAATCGCCACTTTCGAACTTTCGCCATTAATCCTTGAGTAAACAAAGTATATGCTATTTCCCAATCCTTAAATTACTTTAAAAGTTTTTTAGGTTATGTGACAAAAAACTTATTTTTTTTAATCGTAACCACATAATATTCATTTTTGCACTCGTATGAGATCTTTATTGTCTTATAATGATAGCCTAAGCATCAGGATGAACGTTGACTTTGTCGGAAGTCCTACTTTTGACACCCCGGCGACACTTGCTCAAAGCGTTACTACGCGGCCTCGACCACCACCACGACTGTTGACCGCAGAAGCTTTTCTGTTTATATTGTAAAAAAAAAATATTACCTACTTTTAATGTGTAATTGTGCTACACGATATGTGCTAAAACCGTCAATTTAGACAGCGGGCCAAATGTATAGCACTTTTTACAAGTTTGCCCATTTTGCCCATTTTGCAGAAACTTTCGTAGCTTTCGTATTTTCTACCTTAATAACATACAATGTGGGGATCATTCTAGAAAAATAATCAATCTATCTTAGAACCTTTATACTAAGCGTTTAAACGCTCATAATACCTGTCACATATGAGTGGGCAAAGTCGTAACGTTTTTTTTTTTTGTAATTTTTCATTTAAATAAAAGGAATAACCAAAACTTTAACCGACTTAAAAAAGTATGTTATGTATTCCGTCATCATCTTCTCATCTTTTTTATTGTAGTTCTGTACCGTGTACGCAGGTACGTTACGATCACGTAATTAGATTAATCTAAAAATATTCAACAGTATTTTAAAACAATGTTAAATTGAGATTATTATCAAGTCATAATAAACATTACTGTGGTATATTATGACATTTCCTTTCGATCCAAATGTTCTTTTTTTTCTTGTAACTCTGTTGCTCATTTGTGTTCACCCTTATTATTTCACAATACATTCAATGTACTTTTTACATCGAAGTTTACATTTTTATCACATGTATAGATTATTTATTGTAATACTTTGTAGACTTTTATATTCTGAACATTACAGTAGTTCCGAAACGAATGTAAATCAAAGTACCTGCTTATCTCAGATCTAATTTAACATTGAGGTGACAACCTGAACAGTAATATTTTGGTGGACAAAAACGTAACAACTACTTCTTTAAAACTAATTTGACATTGCCTCCATCATATTTTCGAGTTTGAGAGAAATTTCGCTTTGTGTATTCGATCATTCTTGTGTATTTATTATAAATTAACAGTGGTTTAAAACTTACTTGCCTGCTGTAATTACAAATCGAGTATTAATGAAAGTTTTGGACACGAGTTTTGGCCCGCAAATTAGACCACCAATTTCGACACAGTTTCACAGCCGACTTAGGTGACATTAGGAAGAGTCCGTTAGTTAGTGTAGCCAGAGACTTATTCAAAAGTCGTCCTCAGATTAAATATTAAACGCAACTAAAAAATGTTCCTTGTAGTGTAGTACCTTGCTGGGCAAACTCAGAGTTAGTTGGGCAATCTAAGCAATCTAAGGTTTGACGGTATTTTATCAATCAGGATGAAAGGGAAACCAGTGTGAAACTATAAAAATCAATTTCTTATGTTTTTTCGTCCATTGCGTAAATTTATAATAAATATTTTGAAATTTCTGTATGGATCGCCAAATGAAATCTAAACCTATCGGAGGCGGGTTGCTAAATACGTTTGAGATCACTTCCGGGGTGCTTTGCATCTTTTGACTAATTCAGAAGTCTACAAAAGTCCTTCCATAAAGAAAGGACTTTTGTAGTGTTTCAAAAGGTCAAAAGAAAATCTAACAAAGAGGTGCAAAAATATTTTCTGTTCTCATCACTGCCGGGATCAGGTATGCGAAAAACCAATCATCATCATCATCTGACTAGCCTTTTCCCGAAAAACGAATCATGTACGTTTTTAAATTTTTACAAATGTAGATAATAACATTTAGGATTCTTTGAAGAGTTATTTGATTCATGTAGGTACATTTTTAGTGTTATGGAAAACGAAGAATGGGGTTTATTTTTTTTTATGCACATTAATTTTGCTGTTATTTATCGAATAAAGCTGTTTTATAGCATAAAAGCTTTTTCTAAAAAGTAACTAAGTTCTAAAAAAGTAACGTCCGGCTCCTAGCTGCTCTCCGACACAAATAGCGAGGCGCAACAAGTTCAACCTGCCTACCTACAGTTATCCTATAAGGTTTTATGCTGTGGGGGTGTAAGTTGCAAACAATTTGTGTGGCGTTTAAGCTCAAATCTCAGTCCAACGTAAAAACAGTTTACACAAGATTTTAAGTTAGCTCAACAGAGCTAAATCAGTGCACTAAATTACTGAAAAGGGATGTGTAAAATCAGCAAGCGGTATTTCAACAACTATACTATCGGTTAATGCAATAAATAACACAGGGTGCTGTTTTGTAATATAAACAGGTTCAATTCCTAGATCTGACAAAAGCTTTTCAATAAAACTGCTGATGCATTCTCCCCCAAAATCAAGGCCATGCCCATGGTTCGTTTTACCACTTTGTTCTACTACCGTAAAAGTCACCCTGTAGAAAGCTCAAAACGGATTGAGTAAAATCAGTTTGTCTATGCTAAGGGATATCCCGACTGTTTTTTCTTTTCTTCCGCGCTGCATTTGTGTTTCAACAAACCACGCACTCTGTATTTTGACGTGTTCTGACAATCCATTTGGTCAATCAGTAAGTACTCAATTTATTATGGACTAGCGGCCCGTGCCGGCTTCGTACGGTGGACATTAATCTTTTAATCATTTTGGGATAAACTTAAAAGTTAAATGTATCTTTAGATTTTCTTTTTCTTTAGTTTGAATTTCAAATTACTTTTTGTATAAAATTTTATAAATTATTTATCCATAAAAAATAATAATAAATGTCGGTACTCTTGGACACGGCTAGTATTGTTAGGAGGTTCCTCTCTGGAGCCCTGACCGCCGGGTAGCTTGGACACTGGTCCCGATACCGGTGGGCTACATCATCATTCTCTTGCCCTTATCCCAATTCATTTGGGGTCGGCGCACCATGTCTTCTTCTTCCATACTTCTCTATCACTCGTCATCTTACCAGACACCTCCTTTCTTGCCATATCATTCTTTACACAGTCCATCCATCGTTTCTTTGGTCTTTCCTCTACTCATATACCCATCCACATTCATACTCAAGACTTTCCTCACAACATCTTCCTCATTCCTCCGCATCACATGCTCATACCACGACAACCGATTACCACACAACTTTTCAGTCACCGGCGCCACTTTCAGACTTCCTCTTATATACTCATTTCTTATTTTATCCATTCGCGTAACACCACACATCCCCCTTAACATTCTCATCTCCGCCACATGCCTTTTGATTCATCCTTTTAGTGGCCCAACATTCTGATCCATACAAGACAGCAGGTGGGCTACAATTTTTTATATTTTTAAATTTTTATATTGTTTTTTGTGAGGATTATTTAAAAATATAATTGATTTGTATAGAATTTGTATAAATAAAGGAAATCAAATAAATGTCGAATATTCAAAATTAAAAACAAAGACTAAGCTAATTTTAATTACGTCGAAATAGCAACTACAATTTTTTGTTTATATTTTTAACAACGTTTTACATTTTTATCCGTATAGATAGACCTATTATTATTCCCAATTTTTTTTATGTCATTTTTTTTTTCTTTTTTTTAAGGGGTTTTATTTTTTTTACCAATATTTTTGGTAGCCAGAGACTTATTCAAAAGTCGTCCTCAGATTAAATATTAAACGCAACTAAAAAATGTTCCTTGTAGTGTAGTAAGTACCTTGCTGGGCAAACTCAGAGTTAGTTGGGCAATCTAAGCAATCTAAGGTTTGACGGTATTTTATCAATCAGGATGAAAGGGAAACCAGTGTGAAACTATAAAAATCAATTTCTTATGTTTTTTCGTCCATTGCGTAAATTTATAAAATATAATTGATTTGTATAGAATTTGTATAAATAAAGGAAATCAAATAAATGTCGAATATTCAAAATTAAAAACAAAGACTAAGCTAATTTTAATTACGTCGAAATAGCAACTACAATTTTTTGTTTATATTTTTAACAACGTTTTACATTTTTATCCGTATAGATAGACCTATTATTATTCCCAATTTTTTTTTATGTCATTTTTTTTTATTTTTTTTAAGGGGTTTTATTTTTTTTACCAATATTTTTGGCTACCTATTTTATAGATAGTGCATGCCCTTCTCGCACTTCGGCACCGCCTCCCTCGCCGCGTTGCCCGCTGCCCTGCGTGGGGCCACACCGGCCAGGGCACGGCGGCGTTTATTTTTCTATTAGTATTTTTTTTAGATTGACTTTTTAAAATTCGTAATATCTTTTGAACGAAATGTCCGATTTGAATAATTCAAAAAGTAATCTACAGGAATTGAAACAGTCTTGAATACTAAATCAAATAATTTAAATGACAGCAACTTCTATTATGGAATAAACGAAAAACCTATCCGATCCTTTAAACACTTAAAAAAAAGCGAGTGAATAATTGAATCCTAGGACACTAACCCTGCTTGCGCAGTAACTCTATACAATATACAGTATAATGAGTTGCGCAGTAGCTCTATACACTATACTACTTACATTGGGCGTCGCCAGCGGGTGCCGGCAGCTGACTCAGGATTTTTAAAAGTTAAATAAATAACAATAAGTTAAATAAGTAGCATTTGTTAGTACTTAGTACTGCCTACATTATTTTACTATAAGGTGAGCTAAGGTCCGATGTTCAAATTTTCGAGCTCAGTTCGCGCGAAATTTTTTATCTATCTATCTAAAGGGTGTAAATAGACCCTTAAGATAAACGAAAGGCACTTGTTCTCCCCATACCTGGGAACCTTCTAGTTACGGAGAAATTGGGGGCCAAAGTTCCAACATTTTCACAAGTTTTTTTTTACACACCTCCACGACCCTCCTACTATTCGATACATTTATCAGCACAATGCTATGAGGGCTTTCCTATGGAGTCCTACCGTAAGAAGTGATTTTTCACCCCAAAAAAAAAGTCGATTCCCAGCAATAATTTTAGCGTAAAGTTACTTAGTTTGATGTACAGAATGCTTGGTTGACGGATATGTGAAGGGTCTGTTTACACCCGGTATACACCGTGACTTTTTTAGTCGTCTTACAACGGCAGCCCACTTCATGTATCCAATGAATACTAAACATTCATAAAAAAAAAAATATTTATGAGATTTTAATAAATTAAAAATAAAAGTATTATTCAGTATTATAAAATCTAATTATTTAAGCAATCCGAGGTAACCGAGGAACTAACATTTTTAAAGTGGCTAATTGCATTTTAGATTCTTAGAAGACTGACCCTTCTGCTTCCCCCCCCCCCCCCCCCCCCGCTACTCAAAAGCTGGTGACGCCCTTCATCATCATCATCATCATCATCGTCATCATTTCAGCCGAAAGACGTCCACTGTTGGACATGCCTATGCCCCCTAGTGTCGCCACATAGACCAGTCCCGTGCGACTCGCATCCAACGCCATGTCACTGCAGAATAAGAGAAATAGGTACCCACCCATTAATTATAACCTATAATATGTTAGTACATCAAAAACTAAAAATCATCTTCATCAGATATACAACTATGCGCATATTGCTAGGCTAAAAATTCAATGATAATTATTTCGTATAGCTTTATTTGCAGTCTTTTAACTGTTCCATTATTATATTTTAATGGAATATTGTTTAAATCACTGAAATGCTCACGAATAAACTTATAAAATTAATAAAAACTGAAAAGATAACCGGTAAAAATCGGTCTTTATTTATTACATGTGGCAATATTTGCAATATTTATGATATTTATGATGTTATCATTTTACGAATTTAAAAAAAAAATTGAAATAGTAATTGCTGGGAATATGGGAAATGATTCGCGCTTTTAGAGGAATTGCTTAAGAGCCTGTCCAGATAGGGCGTTTTACGCGCGAGTCGACTCGCGCGTAGCAATTTTGTTGCGTCCAGATAGGGCGTTTTACGCGCGTGTGTCGCGCGTATGTGATGAGACGGATTTGACCAGTTATAAACTAGAAATAATTTATATGGCAAAACAACGTTTGACGTGTAAGCTAGTATTTAGTGTTCCTATTATTTTTAATTGTAAAAGTAGGTACCTACTTCATTTTTGTTGAAAAAGTCTTTGAAGTTTTTATTGTTTAGATATTTAAGTATTTTGCTGTTGCCCTTGCAGGGTTCATGACAGGTGATCACAATGTATTGTAAACTTCAAAATTCACAGTATTTATCATTCAAAATATTGGAAACCATCCATAACAATAAAGATTATATCTACCCTACATCTTAAAATTGTCACATTTTCATGGAGTTTGTGCATTATGAAAACTTTTCACTAAAATAACATAAAAATACGTGTGTGGCGATTCGGGCATTGTTTTCAGAGCCCGTAATATAACGGTGTCGGTGCTTTAAAGTATTATTTACTTACCTAAAGTTTTTTTTTCTCCTCGGAATCACCAGCTTCACAAAAAATTTCTACTATTTCTTCCCAGTTCCTACGTTTAATAATTCTATTAGAATAATCTGATGATTCCATATCCCATATGGAAACTTCTCAACTTCATCAATAAAAAGTTCCGTGTCAAAGTTATCACGCTCCATTTCGAACCGAATACGTCCACTCGCGAAGGACACGCGCGTAGTTCTGGACGCTGCAACGGCGCCGGAGTATCTCGACTCGCGCGTCGCACGCGCGTAAAACGTGCGAGTCGAGAGTCCCGCTCATTGCAAGCGTTTTACGCGCGAGTGAGGTAACGCGCGAGAGCATCTGGACGCGATGTATGTAGCTCTAGTATCTCGAGTACGCGCGAGTGACAGGCTCTTAGGTGAAAGCGCCAGGGTAGCCCGCGAAATTGAAATTTTCTTAGGTTTTTGCAATTTCAGGTCAGTGTCAGGTTGTTGATGAAAATATAAGTCGCGCAAGTAAAACGTACGTAGTTACAGAATTTTAATTATTAAAATCATTAATGCAACCCGCTAAGTTCATTTAACCACATTCAATAACTATTTCATTAAAAAGTCATTCAATGTGGTTAAATCATCAATTATAGACAGTTTCAGATTCAACCCTGAAGTGCCATCACATATAATAAAAACGCTCTGTTTGACTAAACTAATATCTCAGATTATAAAATGAATAAATAAAAATTACAGTAATTATTACGGTAGACACGCGACCTTTCTATATGTATAGGTTGCTCAACGGATCCCTATTTATGCTAGTCCGGTTCACTCTTGGCCGATTTTAATTGAATCTTAATTTTGAGTTACTGAAACCCACCCCATTGTAATTAAGCCGTTTCGTACAGATGTATTAAAAACGGCGGGTAAATGTCACAGAAACATCCGGAGTGACAATTACACGACATACGACAACCATTGGTATCCCGCACGCTGCCCCCCCCCCCCACCCCCGCCGTGCCACCCCTAAATTATTATAACTTATTTTATGGTTGCTCCTACAATCAATACTCAATCAAGATTGTTTACACCTGAGCGAACAGTTCCAGGAATAACAAGGCTTCTTGACGTGCTTAGATGAGGGAGCTCTACGGAGTCGGACCACTCCCTTCCTCGTACCTACCTCTAACAGCCATATTGATTAATTGCGAGTCGTGATATCTAATCTCATTAATTGACAGTTGAGTGCAGATCTTACTATGTCTAGGGGGTAAATGAAGAAGCTTCAGATTATTGTGCAATGTTTAATTTGTTGGGCGCGCAAACCGTATTTTTTTATTACCAACAATTAAACTTAAACATTGTACTGTTATTCTGCCCAACTAACCTATCTTTACCAACATTATCTTGCGAAATATGCGAATATTGAATTTAGCATTATTAGCACAAAAATGTTGTCAAAATCGCAATACAACTTCAATAGCGGTTGCGCGCCTTTTGAGTGTTCTGTTTTTCTACCGTTAATTCCGGTGTTTGGCGCCCAACCAAATAATGCTTCTCTTTTCCTTGCCTGTTCGCAAACACCAATGTTTAGCCCATTACACATACCTGAAATGGCTTACAAAATAAAAACCGCCAAAATATTATTACAAGTTGAAAGAAGTCTCGGCGCATTGTCGAAAACCAACAAAGCGCTTTTCAATTAGTGATGTACGTAGATAATCGATTTAGAAGTCGTCCAGTGTCACAGAACACTAGCATGAAATGACGTTAAAAACTAAATAGGTAAAAACTAGGAGAAAATGCAGGCGGGTAAATATAAATAATGATACATGTCACCTAACTCATCTCATCTATCTCATCTCATCTAACTGGAATTTATTAACTGCTATGATATTAATTCTGTTTTGGGTTAAGCTCGCCGTTGTAAAGTATGTACGTATTATTGCGATTTCTGCGTACACCTTTTAATTTTGTGTGCGATAAAAAATAGGAATATTAAACATTGTAGTCACCCCAACACGAAAAGATGAATTCTGATCACCCTAAACTCGGTTGTGGTAGCTTCTCTTCGGTCCGAATTGCGAAGGGGATGACCGTCATCTCATTTCATGTTGGTTTCTTTAGGAAGCGGGGCTTCGTTAAAATCGTTACGGGACGCGCCAATGTGTTAGTGTGATTTCGTAACCTTGACCTTCTCGTATATAGTCCTACGTAGAAGCTCTACAGAGGCACTGACAACGAAAAGAAAAATTCTTTGAGTTTTTTAGCTTTTAGTAGATGGGTTATGGAACTCAAATGGAGTTGGGGCAGGAGACCTAGCAAGGCGCGGTGATCACAGGTGGAGTAAACCTGTGACCGAGTGGCGCGGCTGGAAAGAGAAGTGTTGGTCGTCTGGCAGCCAGATGCGCAGACGACATTGTTACCATCGCGGGTATATCCTGGCTGGCACAAAAACGTGGAGCAAAGAGAGCTTTGCCATGCTCCTACTCCACAGCCCGACCCACTACTGTGTACAGATAGGCCTCTGCCTATACACAGTAGAGAGTGAAGTCGGGCTGTGGAAGAATGAAAAAAAAGTGCCATATTAGCTTTTCGAAACTGAAAATTTCCATTTTTTTATTTATATCTCAGTATTAGGTTTAAATATTTTTTTAATGAAAACCAATTTGCGACGGTTAAAAACCAATTTGCGACGGTTAAAAACTTCTGTTTTACAGAATTATTATTACCTACACTTATAGTCGCCAATAGTATATTAGCTGCAAATAGCTGAAGAACATTAGAATGTTTGAATACTGCAGGCTGATACCATATCTTAGTGTTTCCAGTTCCGACAGTAATTGCAGGTCCTAGTAGAGGCCCATTCCTCTTCGTCTTTCGACTTTTGGTTTTCTTTCGACTTCATCGATTGTGTTACTGTCGCCTCTTAACTATCAATAAAATAATATCTATACTATTACTACTTTTTGAATTATCGTTTGACAATACTATGCCGATCGTCTGTTGCTTACGCATTTAGTTCCTAGATTATTTATTGTTCAATTACTCGTCTCGAATTTGAAAATCGAAAATTGATCAAATTCGTAGGCACCTTAATAACACCTTAATCCGTAGTACCCAAATCTTTATAATGTAAACGTTACTCTAAACATACGCTAACTTTTATCTGTGAATTTTATTTCGTAAATTTTGTACTTCTTTCCGACTGACCACGTCAGAGCCTCAGAGGTAACAAAACCACTAGGAAACGGGTCTCATATTTGCATCGGTTCGTCGCTAGGCCTGCTTATGTCAGTTTTATAGACATAATATAAACTTTCTATGGTGTGTCACAGATTCACAGACGGTATTACGGGACATGGAAATGTAAAGATTCGTTCTTAGATCTATGGCACTGGTACGGGACGTGCCGTCGACGTCGACTGTGTAGCTAGGCTTCAATAGAGAGAAATAGCAACGTTATACATGTACTAATCGAGTAAAGAAATGTTATTCCGGGACGCGTATACAGTAGGTAAGTGGTTATAGGTTGGTATCTCTAGGAAGGTATTAACGCTAACTCTGGACTCATTCTTAACGGATTGTTCGGAGCAGGCAAATGATAAACAAAATTGGAAAGACATGGGGAAGCCTTTGCCCAGTAGTGGGACAAAATAGGCTGATAATAAAAACCATAATACAATAATAAGGAAACTGTAAAAGTACCTACATTATAGCTACCTACATAGACCAGGTATTTACTGAACATCTGCATACAGAACATTGTGAATCTGGTGCCTGATAGAAAAGCAGCAAACGTTGTATTGTCTATAGGTACTATAAGGTTCTAATAAGTACCTACTTAGTTGAGGGCGAGCGGCTAGGTAATATTTTTAAAAGGCAACATTTTTAAGTCTCCCTCGATCCCCGGGCTATAACACCACCGGCACCGGGTAGAGCTGCTACTTATTATCATAAGTGGGTTAAACTGTGGAAAGCATGATGGCGGTACCCACGACCAAACAGCCACCACGTGCGCCTTGGCGGCAACGGCGTTGCCGTGGAGACGCGAAGGGGGGCGCGGGCGGCGCAGCGCCCCCCGGTTTCCACCCGCACACGCCCCGCGCCGCACCGCGCCCGCTCCGCTCGCCCGCCCGCCGGTCGCGCCGGCGACGACCGACCGAACGAACGGAACTACTCCGCTCAGTACTCGCTACACGCGCGCACCGGTTTATTCCGTGTGCCCATTTTTCATTCCGTAAACTAAACGCCGCTCGAGGCCCGAGTTCTTGTCGCCGATACCGAACGACATAACATCGCAGCATGGACGGTGACATGTCCCAGGGTGCTTCCGGCGACGTCTCACCCATTTACGAAGATAGGTAAGAGTTTAATTCTATAAGAAAGGAATCTTATTGGCGAGCTATAAGTATGGTGCACAGCGGTTCAACTTTTAATACATTACCATCAACAGGTGGTGCCTCGACCAATCGAGTTATAAACCAAATGTGACTACATAAATAATAGCTTTTTAGGTACCTACATGAAATGATAAGATCTTAAGTTATGGTCGGTATTCATTTCCCTTTCGTACAACTATGGGATTTGAATGTTACTCACAATCATACTTACCTACCTATATTTCACAATAAGTTTATTGTTTTCAGGTTTTTATTAGACATTGAGGTACCTATACATAGATAATTATGTAAGTACTAATTTATACCTACATAATAATGTGCCTATTATTACCTACCGCGTTGGACAGGTAGAGTTGGCTTATCTAATTAGACAGGATTATAATGATAGTCCACAATTCCTTAATAGTTTGTACAAAATGCACATTAGTACCCAAAAGCAGGTCTCGTACCTAGATGAATACCCTATCGTAGCTAGGTATACCTATTGGTTTCGAAATTAGTAAAGACTGCTTATCTGCCCGTGTAGGTACTCGTAAGTCAACAGTGCAGAGTCAGACCCAAATGAGGAAAACTTGTATTATAAGTATAAAAGTTGATAAGTATTATAAGTAGGTACTTACATACCTTTGGCTATTGGTCACGGACTCACGGCCCTGGGTCGAAAGAGGGTCCAAACGAAACTTATCATTAGACATACCCCAACTTTGCAAGTATCTATAGGTAGGTATCCAGAATCTTATGAGGGATCCGTAGTTGGTACCTTCGGTACTAGGTTATACGTACCATAACGAAATCCGTTAAATTAAGAAATATTAAGCTATTCAAACATTATTCTACCGATAAGACTAGCCAATCATAAACAACAATAACTGATGAAACTATACTCAGTTATGGTAAGCTTAGACAGCTCAATTAAAGGTGGAGGGTAGAAGAGGAGCTACGGCTCACATCGCTGACTAGATATTTTGTGAACAACATGGTACCTACTCTCACACTGATTAGTCAGCTGATTGTCTCAGGTCAAGTACTTGATCTCTGAGAATCTCTAGTACCTGAGGATCTAATACTTGCTACTTATATGAATCATGTACGCGGCACCAATGGGATAACTGACGGTTATCTAATTCGGTATTTTGCTGTTCGTACCATTAACTGTCTCTTGTCTCTGTTGTTGTTCTGACAGTACCTACTAAGTACTTACTATGGTACGTAGATACCAATCAAACTATGGTATTATGTATTACAGATTACAGGTATACCTATCCAAATTATCTAAATACCTTAACTACTTATTAATGGATTTGGTAAAAGTCCAATGAACTTTGACATTGAACTCGATGCTCCAAATCTTTAATGCTGATACTGTTACAGATTTGGTTATTGAACAAAAACCAACTTACCTATTTACATAATTATAGACGTGTATTACTATTGTACTCGGGGTGCCGATTTCTCAATGCTGAATTTCTGACGCTGCAGGGTCATCTCTCAATCTCTACCTCACAGTAGGAACAGAATAGGTTATGGAATTAGGTTAGGGAATTGGGAGACACTAGAGCGAAAACTAATACCATAAGATTAGGTACCTAGATAAAATTGTTCTGAGGGCTCGTAATAATCCATGAGCTTTATGAAAATATAGAATTTAAGGGTACCTATCTTTTAAAAACAATATTTGTCTACAGAACTCGTAGCTACGTGGTTTTGACCAGGAATTGAAAACGGAGGAGGTTACTGCTGCTTAACCGGACAAACAGTTCCTTTTGGTAAACGGTTCTCGGCATTGTGTCTCGTTGGGTGGAACGGGGCAGCCTGGGACAGGCTAAATCAGATTTTCGCGGACTGGCACAAACAAGGGCCGGGGAATTATTGCACCGAGCCTGCTAAATCAAAACTGCTAAATATAACAAAATATTTGCTAAATCACAGAAAATGGCAAACAACATTTACAAACCGGTTTCAGTGTTACTTATCATAACGCTGCAATTTTTTTTGGCAGTATTGTGATCAGTAACCCTGAAACCGGTTCAAAAATGTAACTGGTTTCCAGGCCTTGCCAAAAACCTAGTATTCACGGAAACAAAAGTTGAGAAACAGGTGCTAAACAATGTTTCCCACGACTACAAATGTTGCGTAGCTCCTGTTTAGGTATAATACGAAATAATAAATAAAATATAAAAATATAATACGAAACTTGATCACGTGGTCCCAGCTACCAAAATCACGGTTTACTAGCGTCCTGATTATAACGGCATGTATGTATCGATGATTTGAACTAAAAGAACGTAGGTATAAACCTATAAAAAAAACTCTTACGGGATATAAAGAACTCGCGAACTTTGTTAGACTACTTTACTCTTGATGTTTAAATACTTAAGGCATTTCATAAGATCGTTTGTTCTTATAGCTTCCTTGGCATGTACTATAATAAAAAAATAAAAATAACCCCCTTCGCAACAAAGAAAAGCGAACAAACATTTGAAAATATGTCTAACTGTAATATACACATCATGGGCTTTCTTTTGATACCCCACTTGGGTATTTTAAAAATATTCGATTATTCTCACCAGTTTCCCCCTCATGTGTAAAATGGCTGAACTGATTTTGATAAAACGTATCTAAGAACCATCGCCAAGAAACTAGCTTTCAACTAAAAAAAACTGCATCCTAATTGGTTCACTCGTTTAAGAGCTACGGTGCCAGAGAAGACACACACATTGCGGTCAAACTTTTAACACCCCTCTTTTCGCGTTGGGGTTTAATAAAAGAGCACTGATCTTACTAAGGCATGATATACAGCGGTTGAATAACCAAAAAATAATAAGACAATGTCTTCTTAATCAGATTAAAGTATAGATGCCTAGCAGTAGTAGCATTATGAACAATGGCCACCGATAATTGTTTTAGGCTAGTGTTTAATAGGAGCAATGGTCTTTAAACTCACTTAACTAGAGTCAATTAAGAATATCTAGTCTGACAGTGCATTTAACTAAGAACGACTGTTCACGTTTTACTAAATCAATAATTATTATTCAAAAAAACATTTCTCAGAAATGGCCCAATATTTTAATGTTATTTGAAACCTTTTGAAGGAGCTCGTGACTAAATAATAACAGCCGCTCGGATCGATCTTTAGGTTAAGCGCTTGCCTAGGTTGGTCTGTGGATGGGTGACCACCAATTACATACCGAGTTTCCTCCGTGCCTCGGAAAGCACGTTAAGCCGTTGGTCCCGGGTGTCATTTGTAGATCTTTGACAGTCGTTAGGTAGTCAGTGGCCCAAAAAGTCTGAGACCAGTCCTTACCAAGGGGTATCGTATTACCCAGTACTAACTGGGTTGTGGAGGTCAGATAGGCAGTCGCTCCATGTAAAATACTGGTATTCAGCTGCATCCGGTTAGACTGGAAGCCGATCCCAACATAGTTGGGAAAAGGCTAGGCAGATTATGATTTGAAATCTTTTGAATAAATCTACTGCGCAGGTAATTCTACATTAAAATAATAGTAAGATAAAAGTAAAAAAGAAATGAATTAGCATTAAAGTATATAATGTAATATACAAAATTGCACTGCGTGCACACAACGGTTTGGTGTGAATTTCGACACGCTTAAAAAATAAAATTGAGATCACAAAGAGGTGTCAATAAGGCGAATCAAACTTAGAACGGCATTAATAAGGCTTAATGCATTGTCATTTTACTCATAACCGCCAGTGTAAGATTCTTGTAAAACTATTTGCTTTTACAACAGCATTAAACACACCACTGTAAGATTGAAACCACTCTTCATAAGACCCTAAAGCAATAACAGTAAGGGCAAACACTCCGCGCTCTTACAAAGTGCGCCCAATTCCACACTTACCAACGTAATACACAGTGTACTAAAAGAGTATGAAAAATATCGTCAAGATACTTGTAAGACCAAGTTCTGCTAGCTGGCTACATAGGTACCCGCTTGCAACATTCGAAGTTAACGGATACGCCATGTCGCCGGCTTTGGTTTCCATAACATGTTTCTCGCAACACAAAATCATGTTGCTGAAACAATGTTCTGTAACTTTTGCTCGAGACTTGTATGAGATTGGCAAGGAAAATGGTATTTGTTTTCTGTTGTGTAAACTAGTTGCTGAAGAAAAGAGCAAAGTACCCCAGCTGCGCCCTCTCACCTGTCCACTTGGATATGGCGGGAAATGCCACCGTGGTCTGCCTGTCACTGTGGTTCGTCTAGAATTCCCTCACCACCTTACCGACAGCGTTAACATTACGTTAAGCATATTTTCTTCCTGTGCTTTTTCCTGTATTTGCTAATGGCTTCTTCGAGTCTGATGCGTTGTCATGAATTTATTATTACCTTGATGCAGTAGTGAACTAGTGACCGACTTTCAATATTGACTTAATATTCGAACATTTTTGTTTCCGAACAATAGAAAATCGGAATCTCTTTATAAACGTTTTGTTTCTTGATGATGATCAGTGATCCTGACAACTAATAAAATTAGAACCATTTTTTTTAGATAAGTAGAGTTATTTTTAGTTCGTACCATTTATGACATAAAATGACGCGTCGTGTTAGAAATCATTTAAATGATATAAAGAAGTTACCACCGCCCCGCCGCCCCCTCCAAAAGTTAAAGTTAAAATTTAATTAACTAAGTTAATTTATAGACATATTGTTGCATATTTTACTGGAAAAGATTTTTGGAATCGCTCTTTTTCTCTAATGGTTGGACCGTTGTAATTTCAAAATTGATATTTATTGAAATAATAAAAGTGTGCTGGTGAGTCCTAAAATAATTAAATTTCGACTAATGAACTGTCGAGGGGGAAGGGTACCTTATTGACTTCACAATAATTGTATGAACCTTATGTAGGACTACACGTTCTTGATAATTACATTTTGAATCCCTAAAAGTTTAATCGGATCGAAACGCGCAAGTTCGGGAAAACTTTGATTTTGCTTTCAAAGTTTTTAATTTTACAATATCAAATTGATAAATCGTACCTAATCTCATCAAATTAATGGTCACCAAAATTCACCATGAATTTTAATTTTACCTTCATAGAATCGAGTGCTCAGCCCAAAAAGAGTTCTGCATAAAGCGCAGGCCACACCGCCACCTGGCGGGCGGGCGAGCGACGCGAACGATGCCCTTTTTCATACTTTGTTATCGCTGACGTAGCTAAGCTCGGCAGTTCGCGGTATGAACCAAAGTAAGAAAAGAGGTGAAACGATGCGTCGTTCGCCGCCTCGCCCGCCCGCCAGCTGGCGGTGTCGCCTGCGCTTAATTCCACAGTACCCCGGATGAAATCCGCGCTAATTAGAATATGAATTCCAAAAAACACAACTGACCGGTGTCGGGAGCAGGGTCCAAGCTACCGGTGGTTTAGGGCTGCATAAATAGGAACCTCCTCTCAATGCGGGACTGATATTATTGCATATTTACTTTTACGATTTAGTAAATATAAAAATGAGCCATCAGCGAAGACAGCTGGGCAGGTATAGATATATTCTTGAGTGCGTCACCAACGCAAGGCGACGTTCTATTTGCGATCGCGCCTTCTACTAAATAATGCATGGTGAGGATGGCCCCATGATGACCCAGTTAATAAATGGGGTTACAAATCGATAATGGCTGATTGATAGTTTCACATATATTTACTAAACGTTTGATTTTATGTTATTTGTCGCAGGTAACTATGGTGATTACATTACAGTGATTACATTTTTAATGTGATCAATGTATGTCAGCAGTACCACTGACTAACCCCCCCCTTTATATTTTATGTTCGTACAGTCCCATCCAAAGATTGTCTTGAGGATATCGCTATCGGCGATAAGACCTCCATTGTAATCATAGAATTAGCGATATTGTAAAACCGTTGATTCGATTTTGGTGTAGGTCCAATATAGTAGGTACCTGGGCGACCGAGCTCTGCTTGAGTGAAAATAGACAAAAAGAATTTTCTTAGTTATTTTGGTAAACCTCTATATCTCGGCTTTCATCGAGCCGTTTTCTAGAACGTGATTACAAATAAATGAAATATTGCTCGATTTTAATAGTATAGGATTCTATTCTATTATACAAACTGTATTTAAAAGGTAACTAAGAACGGTTAACGATCGTTAGAATTTTGAAATACGGGATTGGTTTTCGAACCAGACTTGATATGAGAGAGTTGATATCATACATTTAAGCAAACTGCATTTGTTGGTTTGGTAGTACACACGGCGGCACATGAAGCTTTACATTTTCAGTATAACTTGGCCTCGCTTTATTAGATAGATTTCCTATACAATTAGAGATCCGCATAAACTGGTTTTGTAAAGCTTGATTGGCCGACGTGCGTGCATTAGTACAGTCAATCAAACAACCAACCCCATAACTAGTTTCTACCCGCGACTTTTCCCGCGTGAAAAACACATTCTATCGCAATCGGTAATAGTGAAACTTTCGGATGAGTAGTCGCAGAGATCACCTCCGAAACCCAAACCTACAACCAATCTTTAACTCTTTATAATATTAGTGTAGATTTCCACAGGATAACAGATGTCCCACCAATCAAGACCATTTTTAGATTCATCTGTGAATAAAACATGCTTGCAAAGTTGCAATATCCATGATATATGATGCTAAGTAAATGTTTAAACAGAGGTTTTAGGGTGCAATATATACCTCTTGAATCACTATCTATTAAAAAAAACCGCATCAAAATCCGTTGCGTAGTTTTAAAGATCTAAGCATACATAGGGACAGACAGAGAGAAACGACTTTGTTTTATACTATGTATTGATGAATGTAAGGGTCTCATAGCTAAGAATCCGTTTTTCAATGCTCCTATTCTCAGCTCAGCCTAAAGGTACTGGTGTGTATAGCCTGAAAGATATCGTTTTGAGAGTTTAATATGAGGTGTGAGTGCAGAACATGCCATTCTACTTTTAGATCGAAATTGATTCTAATAGTATATTAATAGAATCTATTTCGATCTAAATGTCGAATTATCTTACTAGTTTTTTCGTCACTAGTGGTGTCACTAGTATTAGTATCTAATATTGTGCTACAAAAATGTGCCGAAGTCATGTTTAGTTTCGTACATAATTTTTTTTTTTTTTTTTACGTTTCGTTATTTTGTGTCGCCCGAGAGCCAAACCTTGCACATTTACAGTGTGAACAAGCAACCTTCTATTGACTATGAAGTAAGCAATGATATTCCAATCAGTCTGAATCTGAATGCTCCGTGCCCCGGGTCATTGAACTCTCGCAAACTACTTCTATATTTCCCAATCATACTTGGTCGATTCATAAATAAATTGATGCAATTTTCCTTAAGTTCGTTTTTATAAGTTGCGAGCCTTTGAGAGCTTTAATTTCTCAAAATTAATCAACTATCGATCACAATATGAAGATGTCAAAAGCTCTTCAGTCGACTGATGTTATGACCTGTTGCGTTTCTACCACTTCATAAGATCGAAATGAGATCTTAATTGCTTTTGATGTGAAACATCTAGAGCCTTTGAGAGATTTAATTTCTCTGAATTAGTCAACTATCGATCACAATCTGAAGATGTCAAAAGCTCTTCAGTCGACTGATGTTATGACCTGCTGCGTTTCTACCACTTCATAAGATCGAAATGAGATCTTGATTGCCTTTGATGTGAAACATCTAGTATGCGCGCTTAGGCGGTAAAACCGACTCGTATGGCGTGATACCACCGCCACGAAAAAAACCTTTTCTCATTAGAATAAAGTATATTTTGTAACGATTGTTTGAGTAAATAAAAGTCAAAATAGTAATAAAAAAAGGAAAAATTAAAAGATTTTATTAACGTACTTAACAATTTTATTTTTATTTTTTATTTTACTCCATATTTCGTTATAGGTTATTTTTTTATTAATCATGAATTCTAATATTAACATAGATTTTTCACATCTGCTGGGGTCCCGTGACGGCCAATTTTTATTTTTATTTTATAATCTTCTTTTCTAGAAGACCTCTAACTTGCCCTGGCTTGTTTTTCGTTAGCGGTTATGTCTGATAACGCGCGCTCGCTTGCCAGAATTCATCAGGGGTGGCTAAATGAATTAAGGCGAAGCCTCTGATAGAGAACAAAAGCGACATTGATAGCTAGCCAGCCCTGATGGCTTAACTTAAGGGGGCGTCAGGCTAATCTAATCACATGTGACACGACCATCGTCGCTTGGATCTGTCAAGATTGTCGCAACCTGACGGTTTATATGGCGACAAGAGTAGAGAGAGTAGATTGGAAGAGTGGTGGAGAATCTTGGCCTGAAATTGAGTAGATCCATTATTGTTTTGCGATTTCGGCGGTCTCTGGTCCTGTGCCATCCGTACGTACCTCAACCACGGCCATACCGATCCGCTCATCACAATTGCACAAAACAGCTACATAAAGTAATATGGAAAATCAATCTGTCACACGGCTTGTATTTGTATGAGCGTAGTGTGTGTCTATCTCAGCTGCTCCCTAACGTTCTTAACGGCTTGCACCACTAATCTCTGTAATAAATATTAATATATTTTTGTTTTTCGCGGATGAAGTCCAGCAGATTTACGTAAAAATTAAAATCCAAGATGGCATGTTTTCTTGGAAAGCCCTGTTTCTTCCTAAGTTTGCGTAGTACTGGGTATTATCTCATGATCCATTCATAGGATAAGTTAAAGAGTACTTAGAAAAGCTTCTTCCAACTTGTTTTTCATAAAGATCTTGTTTTTCATTCCTGAGAATTGTATAATCTCCTTTGTAGCTAGTAGACCGTCAACTTGATGTTGTGTCCTCAAAGGGGTTTGAATACTTTGGCCTGCCTAACTGTCCATCATTTGACTCTTATTATTAAAACAGCAGTCAAATTAGACGCATAAAATCTGTATTAATTAGCTGGCATCAATACAAACATGTACGAGATAAAATCTTCGAAAGAATCGCATTTTCGATATAATTAAAATCTGTCAAAAGATAGAATCGATTCACTGATGGTGTACAGTACAATTTAGAAAGTACAAAATCACGTAGGAATAAACGAAATCTATGCAAAACTACCGCAAGTTTTCGAAATCTTTATTGGCCGAATTAATGAGTCAGTTGCATGCACATCAGCACAGACCCCCGATGACAATTCTAACAAACGAGAGTGACTGCTAGATAGCTGTTAACTAGAGTACAATGATGTGCATATCCTCGAGGAGAGGGGCTCGTTTAACAAGCAGCATAGGGTTCGACGAATCAAGAATATTGTTTGATTGCCACGACTAGGTCACATCACAGGGCTGAACCGCGAGCCTGTTTGTTATACCTATGAGAAACTAATTCTAAATAATTCATACTAGGTGAAAGGGACACCGACGCGAAAACGGTTACCACGTATCCAGTAATCTGAGCTTTCAAAATTTTTTATTTAAGAACTTCGTGTCACATAACAAATGTTCTAGCCCCCGCAGCATGACCACCGTAGACAAGGATTTCTTTGACGGAACAATCGACAAAATGACAGATTATGTCGACACAATGACAGATTTCTTTGCACTATCTGTCATTTTGTCGATTCTTCCGTCAAAGAAATCCTTGTCTACGGTGATCATGCTACGGGGGCAGGACATCTAACGTCACATCGATAGAACTGTCAGCGAACAATAACCTGTTATCGCTCCATTCGTATTTTTCATAGAGCACACTTCCATTCTATTTCTGTATCTACCATCTTTCACCTCGGTTCATATTCGGACGGACCTGGCCGAAGTCGGAGCTGCCTTGTTGGACCGTAAAATATTGTCAGCCTGAAAACTATTCCGTTACACCAAGTTAGGTATGTGGGTAGGGGGCTGAACGGAAACTTCTAAAAAAATACAATAATTATGTAAGTGCTGTTAAATCTCGTGACATGGATTTTAGCAAATATTATGCTTATTGGGCGTTAATGGTATTGAAAGGGACGAGGAGGTACAGTTCGTGAGGGGTGACACCCCTGTTGTTTAGCAACTGTTGCTCCCAGTTAAAGGTCGTTGATTTATGTCGCACCACTAGCGTGGTAGTTCATATCATGAATATAAGTGATGAACAATAAGTAAAACCAACATCCTCGAATTGTAATGATATAATAATTGTAAAAGTAAACTTTTAATTAATTGATTACTGTTATCGTAATAATTTACTCTCGATTCGCAAAGCAAAAGTTAAGAGCAATAAACATATTTAACATAATTTGAAAAGTTCTGTTTGCTTTTGTTTAATTTCTGGTTTCAGTAACTTTAAGCGAGTTGGAATTATTATGGTGCTGGATTTGTAATGCTTGGCTTAGGGCCTAAAGTTAAGAACCTCACGTCCCAATCGCCGCGGGAGACGCCCTGGGCGTTGGGGGTCACGTGGTGGCTCCCGGCCACCGTAGGCGCGGGCCTGTGGATGGCGAGTTATGGGCCAGCTCGCCGTCCGGCCGTCTTATGACGACAGGCCGTGTCGACGGCGCGTTCGTGTTCCACGTGCGCCTCAAAGAGATGTCAGCAAATAAGTAGGGGTCCGCAAGGGCCGATGCCTGCCAGGGCTGCGGGACTGTTCGAAAGAGATACCGTGGCCCTGGAACACAAAGGGCAAAGAAGGAACATGGATGGGTTTTAGTCAGTACAAGTCTGACACTCCCTTCTGCTCCGCCCAGAGTGGGGGGGGTCATTTGATGATTTCCAATCCGAAAAAAAAAAAAAAAAAAAGGGCCTAAAGTTGAAAATTCAATACCTACCGCGCTTTTATTTAGTCATTAATGTAGGTGATGTCGCCTAGTGTTGTGGCAACGGGCGTTAGCACTCGTCCGCACTGGCGATTTTTTTGAGGCTAATATTATTAAAACCACACTGACACTGCTTTGCGCAGACAGTGGTGTTCTATTGTAATCTCAGCCGGGACTGCCCGTTGAGAATACCAAGAGTTGAAAATTCAGTAGGTACACGATAAAACTCTTAGTAGCCACTGGTCAGTGGGTCAGGATGCTTCCTGTGCTGGCTGGGGCAAGGTTTCCTTTATATCTCGACTCTTGTCACGGCTAGGCAGTTGGATGTTGCGATACTATCTGTCAACGACAAGACGTTGGTAGTCTAATCTTCACCTTCACCTTGCCTACACGTTGCATTTTTTTCTAAAAAGCTAAAAGAAAAGCTTGTTAAAATATATCAATCAGCTTTCTTTTTATAAGTACCAAAGTAGTAGAACAAAAAGTATTCTAAATAATTTTAAACAAAAAATTAATTAACAAATTGAATTAGCTAGCTAGCGAAGGTCTATGGATGTGATGACATCTAAGCAAAGGAAATGATGATCCAGGGCCTATTATTCACGTATTTCTCGGCGCAGATGATGCGCGTTGAACACGCTTTAAAGCGAGATTCAGTCGCAGCCAGCACCCCTTAGCACATGATCAGAAATTCAGTGGCACCGCAAACGCGTTTATAAAATAATACACCGTTTAAGCGCGTATTTTCTGTTTTCCATTTCCGTCATCCTGGTACTTTTCAAAACAACAAATGATTGAATTTCCAAACTTGTATTTTACCATTATTGAGCTAAGTAGCAGATGGATGGATTGTGTGAAGACTGATATGAAAGAGAAAGGAGTAAATGTTGCCGTGGACGGGCTGCGGGACTGTTCGAAAGAGATACCGTGGCCCTGGAACACAAAGGGCAAAGAAGGAACATGGATGGGTTTTAGTCAGTACAAGTCTGACACTTCCTTCCGCTCCGCCCAGAGTTTCATTTGATGATATCCCATCCGAAGAAGAAACAAAAAAACGCCTGACGGACTAGAATGGGAAAAGGGCAGGAAGATGGTGATGATGAGTTAAGAAGTAAGTCGCTTAAGCTCCTAGTTCCAGTTCATTTCTGCTTTCCTATTAGTTTTAATAGATAAGTAATTAGGACAGTTGAATTTGAAAACGTCTATCGATATCATTATCCACGAATCTTTCATGCTTTTCTCTGTTTCATAGTCGGTGCGTTTCGAGGAACAAAATTATAGTATTTTAATTTGATTTTGTTAGCGCACCAGAATGGTGCATTTCACGGTATACTGTATTTTGGTGAGCTTCATTTTGTGTGTTTTAAAGTTGGTGCGCTTCGTGGAATACCTCATAATAACCCCTATGTATGACACCTAAAAAATTACCTGTTTTGTACCTACGGTGCCTATTTTTAAATTCCGTATCCGAATACCTACGTGAGTCAGTGCCGGCCTCGTGTATGACACGTGCATTGAACAGCTAAAAGTCTGTAAGTTATTATATGCATTATGCAGTTCTCATAATTCACTTACAAATAAAGGGTTCAACAAGTTTACGAGATGCATCGCCGAGAAAGTTCGCTTTCAGAAAGTCACCCGCTGCAGGGGGTGAGAGAGGTGGCCACTGGCACGTGTTCGGCGCGTGGACAAATGAATCAAACGAGCACCTGCCATGCTTCTTTGATAACTCATTATTTTATTACCAAAGTGCGATACTATAATCTTTCAAAATAGGACCACCACAAATTGCATAATCTAAAATTTTAAAACCCGATAGCTTTTCAACTAAAACCGAGAGGCACACACATAGTATCTATTTACTCAAACAAATTCAAGGTCTTCCTTCGGCCTTCATTTTAGCCGGAATAACTATATAATAATAATAATATTGTTCTCGTCGGCTTGCAGAAACGTGGCACATGGTCCGCTCTTGTTTATAGGCTGGTTTTAAATGATTGTTTTAATTTTGCAAAAACAGCAAGAAAAAAAAATACCCTAAACTGTCATCTTTTTTGTCCTCTTTCTTTGAGACATAAAATAATTCAATAATTAATATAAACATAAATTTATTTTTAAGTGCTCATTTACAAAGGATCAAATAAAATTGTCCCTTGTTTTTGTACTGAATAATACCCCAAAACCTGTTGCTCTGTGTAGCGTAGGTCTACTTATTTTTAACCGATTAAAGTAACGGTGGTTGCTTTATTTCCCACGTTGTTATGTAGATTTTACCAGTTATTTTAATAAGTTTTGGTTATACAAACTTACAGGAAAGTCATAGATGTATAACTTCTAGAGAAACAACACGAATTCTCGTAGAGTTTATTAAAGAGAATAGAATAATTATGGAGAATGCGTAGAGTAGATAGGATATTATGGTTTTATTGTTGTTTTACCCTGTTTGTATATTAATGTCTGACGGGTATCTTCGACTACAGAGGGCCACTAACAAAATAAATTTGATTTTTAGACTTTAAAATATTAATAATCAATTTTAAACTTGAAGTATTTTTGTCATGAATTATTAGTTTATTAAAAAACTGAACCTTATTATACTGTAAACCTTTTTGGTAACTACAGTTTTGTGTCGAAAATGTCGAAACGCTCGGGCCGTGGGGCCCGAGTGCGCGTCTCCTTTTTAAGGAAATTTCTCGCCGACTGGTCGACACTTCGTCCTATTGTCGTCGTTGTTTTAACTTTTAGTCTTATTTTTGTCTTTGCTTTAGTTCTTAGGAAACTATGATATAATAATTATGCTTATTTTCTGCGCTTTACTTTTGCCAGGTCGAAGGAGAAGCAAATATATAGTCGCTAAACAGCCTAATATGAAAAATATTAAATTCAAATATTTTTGAATTTAGAACACAAATGAATGTTAATTTGTTCATAAAAGTTAATATTTTTTTTTTAAATAATCATGAGTATTTATGATATTCTATTTTTAAACACAATTTAAATATTCAAAAAAAATTACGCCGTAAAGACGCATATCACTTTGCCGAGAATTGAACCCATTTGGACTAGTAAGTATTTTATTATTGCCGCAAGTGTGCGGAAAAATATTAAAAACCCACGCGTCTGAATTACATTTAATCGTAGTGCGATAAGAACCAGTTTTCGAGAAAGTGAAAAAGTATTATCGTCTCTCCGCTAAAGGTTATAGGACCTCTCGGATTGTCATTCACGTGGGACGGCCCCTGCTTAGTCTTTTTCTAATTGTACGACACAATTAGAAGGGATTTGTCAAAAGAATGGCAGCTAATATACGTTAGTATGGATTATGGAATAATAATATTGAATGCGCTGACTTTTCTTATTTTCGTGGACACATCAGCCAAGATTCTGTAATGCACAAACTAAACTTCTATTTCTATCTGTCATTTCAATACAAATCAAAACAAAACAAAAGCTATAAATTATTTTGACCTAAAACTTGCACCCATGGCCGACATTGAATAATACATAAAGTTTTGATGTTTAAATAAACTAGTTCAACAACAATGTTGTTCATCACATTACGTTCTAAGCATTTTGTCAAAAGAAAATTTTTGTAAAGTCTACGCTCTACTCTACGCATGCAATTTCTTTTGAATTTGATTAGCGCTGCGACACACGCGAACCCTCCAGCTAGGTTGTGTCGAATGTACCCGTAGTCTTAGGGCAGATCCACCCCGTGTTTATAATACTGGATCATGCAGAAACTACTTAAATACGCGTAACAGTGATGACGATGTGGTAGGTATTGAAAACTACGCCTGTCTGGCCAGTCGCGGCGGTAACTACGTGTGCGCGAGCGCCGGCTCGGGTATCTGCAAGTGTTGAGATTGTGTTACCAACTAATTTGTCGGTACGACCGTATTCCTGTTTCCTAAAACTATACACCGTCATCAAAGGGCATCTAGGTATGCACTCAGTTTTCTGTCTAGACTACGGGCACTCTTATTTATTTTTACATCAAACTAGGTGTGCCCCGCGACCTTCGTTCGCGTGATATTATTATAAAAATAATTTGAATCGGATTTTGTTAATCATTTCAAGGGTTTTAACTTTTGCACGGAACCCTAATCTTTTCTTTTTTCTAAAATAATAGTAGCCTAAGTTACTCCACATAAGCTGTCTGCCAATAAAAGTCTCGTCAAAATAGGTCCAGCCGTTTCGAGAGAGAGAACAAATACACGGACAAAATTAAAAAAAAAAGATTTTTGTTATAAGTACTGTACTTTTATATGCATTCAGTAAAAGGCTGAAATTAAATTGCTACATACATTCTACCTTCAAAAAGAAGTGTTTATTATAATAAGCTAATACTATAGATCGCCAATTTCCAAAAAAAAAAAGTAATGACTCGGTATTCAGCTTCCCTAAGGTTTGTAACCGTCAAGCGTGGTAGTATGACGTTACTAGATAACTGATCTTTAAATTAATTGAAGTACGCACGACGGCCAATCAAGCTATACAAAACCAGTTTATGCGGACCTCTCATTTTATAGAAAATCTATACAAAGATAGGCCAAATTATACTGGAAATGTACAGCTTGATGGGCCGCTGTGTGTACGTAGTCTAGACGTTCATTTCCTTTTTGCGTTCGTTGACTCTGTAAGCAATATGTAGGTATCTTAAACAGCTAAATCAGCAAACAGTGGAATTGACTTGTTCGCCTCGATTTTTGTTCATAAATAAACAAGTTTGCTAGCATATTCTGGCCTACTTCTGGGCAAACACGTAACTTTCATGCATACATATGTATGGGGTATGTATGAATGTAAGTGGGCTCCAGAGTTTACACGTAGGCTTTCATTCAGATCGTTTTCCGTAGCCAGCTAGCCAGCCTAGCTTCACAAGAAAGAATGAAGCTCCCTGGTGTCTCCACAGGCTTCCCGGTGCGACCTCCCTGTTCCGAGGATTTGTTCACGTTGAGAAGCTATAGCCTCCCATTCTAAAATAACGTGTGTTGCTGATTCCTCTGCCTCGACAGACTGTCGACTTTGGGGCATCTCCAATTGAAAAATTATTGATGGTTTAGGGGCAGTGGTCCGTAATTGTTCCGATCATTACTGAGGTTGTTTCAGTTCAGTCTCCGATATCGCTTAGATAATTACGGCTAGACCCTCACTGCCATGTTCGCCTGCCTACAGTAAATTTTCAACAACCCCGCGACCATCGACATCACTTCATCCATTTTTTCGTTTCGCCCTTCTTCGTTCTAGTTTGCCATAACGTCTCCTTAATTTAATTTGATAATTCAACTAATTTATTGCTATGGGTACTAATAATAACTACGTCTAATTATCCTTACATTCTCTAGCCCTACTAGTAAAGGATTACTTATTTTACTCATTGAAAAGACCGACGCTAGTTTCCGGATCGGGAGACCTAACAGAAAGCGCATACAGAGGGGTTATTGCTCTTCAATGGTCCTTATCTACTTACGTCAACTGCGACTTCCGCGCCACAGAGCGTCAGATGGAAGGACCCGCTGGCGTAGTAAGTAGCTTTGCTTAAAATTAGTTTAATTCCTACTATCTACTATCTTCGAAGCACAAAATTAAAACAAAACATAAATGGGCACCAAATCAATTAGTTAATTAGCCAAGGCCAAGAGTTTCTTCTTTTTTTGATCCGTCCGACGTTTTCGTCTTGGAGCTCTGAGACTCTTGCTGTCTGTCAGGTTTAATGGTAAATAAAGTATAATCATTTCGAAGTTTCTCAAGCAACATGCAGTTAGCCTAGGCCTTTAGAAGCTGCAAATTTACATTATTCGTATCTTTCCTAACATCCTCAAAAATCAATACAGTGCTTTATTTGCGACCTGCGATGTTTTAAATGACTGGCCTAGATAGAATCAAATTAACTTGTTCACTGCCCGCGAAGTAGACACAATAGTTAAACAATCGCAGTGAACTATATGTGGGCCATTGCACAGGGAAAGGGTTGAGAAGAAATATGTATTGTGTTGTTTCCAAGTAATATGACGTGTAGTGGCATTACTATGGTGCTGACGGGATCAAAAATTTAAAAGGCCAAGGAAAAGTTTGAATATGATTTCGGATATGCGGCCATCGCGGCAGGCGCATACATAGTGTAATCTGGAGGTCCTAATTTGCATATATTCTACGCAGTAAATCAGGCTGTATTTCGGCAATAATGCGTTGAATGTTGGCGTCCAAGCTCTCAATTGTTCCTTATTTATCGTCGGAGACATGCGACTTAAGATATTCTCAGAGAAAATGATCTAATGGCGTCCGATCGCACGAACGGGGTTTAACAGGTCAATTTCGTGAAATTGATCATTTGTCAATGGTTCAATCAATAATTCATTCTTTCATTCATTCGTCAACGGTGACTGGTGAGTGGTACAGAGACATGATTACTTAAAGATGATTACTTATTAAGCTCTCCGAAAACACCCGTTCTGTAAGGAAGGGCTTTATGAACGTTTGTTCATAATAATTTAGAAGGAGGAGATTGGAAAAAAAAAGGTGTTACGCGGCGACCCCAAGTAACATGGGACAAGGCCAGGAAGATGATGATGAAGTTCATAATAATTTAATTTGTTTTTCTGGTAGCCCTCTGTAGTCGTGCAGCGTATTTTAAAGTACGTCAAAACCATAGTACAAGTACAGACGAAACGAAAAAGTTATGGCTTGGCACATGTAGGATTGTATAAACGTATAATTCCGCGAAAGGCAAACGGTCGCACTCACAAAAAAAAGAAAGGCCTGAATGAAATTTTATAAGCAATGGAATTCATTTGACAAACATATTTGATGCTCGTGGTATTAATTCATGTTTGTGGTTAAATCAGTTTTTTTTTTTTTTTCAAAATTAACCATGGTCGGTCTGAAATGGAAGCTGTGGCTTAAACCGGTAATTAGGAAACGTGGCGTTGTCGCCAATGGTTGCCGGGGTACCTAGTAGAATGATGGAGCAGTTGATGTCGAGAGCATCATGTGTCACATAATTTTTGCTTCAAATTATTATAATTTGGTCATTATTCTATATACGCTGTACCTACCATCTGTTTATACTATTGCGAATTGCGGTACGGTACTCGTTAGCTGGCTACGGAAGGGTTATGTATGATTTTAGCTGTCTGTATGTTTGTATCATTTTATGCTCCACTGTAGCGCTATCTAGCGCCTGAATTCTACTAAGCCAGTTTTGATAAATGAAGTTTTAATCGATTTATTATTACGATCCTGGTGGCGTAAGGCGCGGCGTGCGCTCCGTTCACCGAGAACATTCGCCTGTAATGTAACAGTTCAGATTCGTTTCTGTACAAAATCGAATCTTGGATTTTTATATTACAGGCGAATGCTCCCGGTCATAGAGCCTTTATGTGAACAAATTCTATACGGCGAATGCTACGTTCAAAAATGTGGGTGTCACATTTTCTTTTTGCTTTCCTATCTAGTGGGATATCAAAGTAAAAGAGGAAAAAATTCAGTGTTCATACATATTGTCCGAATTTGAGTAAACTCAATATTTAAATGCGAAAGTTTGGATCGATGCATGTTTGTTACTCAATAACGCCAGAACAGCTTAATGTATCTGGACGAAATTTGGCACACAGATAGTTTATAACTTGGATTAACGCATAGGATACTTTTTATCGGTAGGTAGTACGATAACGTGAGAGAATAAACGAAACCCGCGCGGGCGCAGACGCGGGAATCGGCTAGTAAAAAATAAAGTTGAAACTAAAACCCCTAAATACGACAAAAAGCAACTATAAATATTCAAGACATGTCATTTTCTTTCGGTTTCGTATAACCGGAGTCACATATATCTAGTATAAGATTATTAAGCAATGACGTAAAAGACCTGGTATAGTAGGTTAAAGTTATATCCAAACTTAGGTTACCAAGTTGACTAATCAAGTAATCACTAAACTAATGCGTCTTTTTATTGCACGATATTATTGGACAGTGTTTGAACATGAGAAGCGCTGCCTTATGCTGTTAACTTCATTTCGTTCAAATGGTGATCGGTAGTTCCTTACGTAGAACGACCACGACCACCTGTGAATAATACAGTAGGTACCAGCGGTATGGTAAGACAAACCGTCTGTTACCACCATTCTCTAAACCAGAGATTTTTTTAGGAAACATTGTTAATAGTCCTGTATACTGCATTGTAGTAGTATTATTAGTAACTAGTAATAAATTGAAAAGGTGCAAAAGGGCGGGGTGGGGGTGCATATGCAGTACA
The DNA here is from genome assembly GCA_963576755.1 of Noctua janthina. Lineage (NCBI taxonomy): Eukaryota > Metazoa > Arthropoda > Insecta > Lepidoptera > Noctuidae > Noctua > Noctua janthina. The sequence continues at coordinate 9,971,099 of OY755050.1, read as the reverse complement.
GGGGCGCGAGGGGTGGGGGTGCATATGCAGTATAGGGGCGCGAGGGGTGTGGCCGGCGTGCTATTGGCCCGGCTCGCTGATTCTAGCATACCGTGCAAGGGTTATTACCGCTGCGGATAAGTGAAAATAGCGATCATCGAGCTGGAGATTAGCGGATCTTTGATGGCCAAACAACTGTTATTTGGGAACAGGAGTCCTGTTTCGGGCCAATCTTATAAAAAATCATAACCGTTCCTTTTGGCTTTGCCGTTTTCGCCAGATTAAATGTCTGTCCAATTTCCTTGCGATGTTAAAACTGGCTTTTCTAGGACAGGATATCCGTGTCTTTTTTCTTTTGGGTGATATTATTATAAAGAAAGATGCCGGATAGGAGGATGCGCTCTTGGAAGGAATTATGCCTGTTTGATTCTGTTATTTTTGTTGGTATCCGTCGTCTGGAACAAACAATTTCTAGAATATCCTTATCTGATAAAAATAAAGATGACAAAAATACGATTTCCTTTCTCTTAAACTTGCTTATTATTTCCTTTACTCTTCTTTTTACTTTCGATAACATTTTTATTTTAGCTGTTGCCCGCGAACGAATAAATCGGGCTTCGTTCGCGGGTGGGAAATTATGATGTGTGTGCTATTTTTTTATATCAATCTATCATTAAGATTCACCAACAGTTTCTGTCTACAATATAAATCTTACTTTAGTTACAATTAGTCTTGGGACTTACACAGTCGCCAATTATATTGGTTAACCAGCATTAGGTACTTAATTATATTTAAAAAATGATATTACTTTTCAACTCGTAAAAATGCAGGTACTTACCTTCGTGACAATATAAATCAAATGAAAGCTATGGCCTTTCATTCAGAACCTTCGTGACAATATAAATCAAATGAAAGCTATGGCCTTTCTTTCAGCGATCTACCCATCCCGCGTTACCTATTTTTATATACCTTTTTTTTTTTCTGATGGGAAATCATCAAATGACCCCCCCACTCTGGGCGGAGCGGAAGGGAGTGTCAGACGTGTACTGACTAAAACCCATCCATGTTCCTTCTTTGCCCTTTGTGTTCCAGGGCCACGGTATCTCTTTCGAACAGTCCCGCAGCCCTGGCAGGCATCGGCCCATGCGGACCCCTACTTATTTGCTGTCATCTCTTTGAGGCGCACGTGGAACACGAACGCGCCGTCGACCCGTCCTGTCGTCATAAGACGGCTGGACGGCGAGCTAACCCATAACTCGCCGTCCACAGGCCCGCGCCTACGGTGGCCGGGAGCCACCACGTGACCCCCGACGCCCAGGGCGTCTCCCGCGGCGGCTGGGACGTGAGGTTCTTTCTCTCTTACGTGCCGCCACCTCCAGAAGGAGGTGACGGCTTCCCATTCCCTCTCGCTCCGGACCATGGCTTGGACCAGGGCCGGACGCGAGAGATCGCCGCCGCCAATCGCCGCTACTAGGACACGGCGGTGTTCCGCCCAAGCGGTGTCCACGGTGTGCTCCACCGTGTCCTCCGGACGATCCTCGCAGTGGGAACACCCGGGCGTTTCCTCCCGCCCGATTCGGTGCAGGAACCTCCCGAAACAACCGTGTCCGGTGAGGACCTGCGTCAGGCGGTAGGTGAGGGCACCGTGGCACCTCTCTAGCCACTCCTCAAAGAGGGGACTTATCGCCACTATGGTGGCGTGCCCTGCACGGGGTTGCGACAGTCGCTCTCTCCATGTCGCCATGAGATCACGCCGGAGGTCTGTCCGCTGAGCGACAATTTGCCGCGGCAGCGGAGTTTCCCCCAGACGCAGTGCCTCCGCATTTTTTATATACCTAAGCCTCCAAAATCTGCTAGACGATTTAAGTTATTGTCGTCTGCCTAGCCTTTTCCCAACTATATTGGGGTCGGCTTCCAGTCTAACCGGATGCAGCTGAATACCAGTATTTTACATGGAGCGACTGCCTATCTGACCTCCACAACCCAGTTAGTACTGGGTAATACGATACCCCTTGGTAAGACTGGGACGATTTAAGTTATTATAGCAATAAATTATTTTCGATTTTGGCCTTTATTCCTCGAAGCGCAACCATTAGTTGCGCGCACAAATTCAAATTAAAAATATTATATGTTTATTCCTCAAAGCACAATCATTATTGAAAAAAAAATAATGAATTCATCATGGTTGCGCTTTGAGGAATAAACATATTAGATTTTTTATGGTTGCGCTTCAATGAATAATTTAGTTGCGCTTAGTTGGTTGCGCTTAATAATAGTTGCGCTTTGAGGAATACCCTAAACTTTTTGAATACTTCTTTTCAAGTTCACGTGACGTGCGGGGTTTTAACTCGCGACCTCGACAGTCCTTGTTGTCCTTGTAACCAGCTGTAAAACTGATTCCTCTTCTCCGATGTTCTTTGAGATGTTCGAATTGAGAACTTTGAGGAAACTTGTTCGGAAACTATATCAAAAGATGTGCAAGGGTACAAGTTGGCTGTTACTATCTCTCTGAAACATCGCCATTGAAGACACATTGCAGCTGCACTCCACAAACATCCTATCAATGATGTGTACTTAATTAATTAGTAATGACTTTATAAAGCACCGAGCGAATTATGCGTTGTATACTTGTATGTAAGAGCACGGAATCAACAGGTTGGATGGCGTTCCCGAACATGAGAGTTCTCGGTTATGACGGAATAACTAAAGAAAAGTACAATAACCCAACCGGCACACGGTCAGATATAAAGGGGGTTGTCCTTGCACAAGGTCGGGTAGTTCGTCTGGCATGTAGGTGTTCTTCTGAAATTTTCAAGTTTTCGATCTTGTCTTTCATTACGACTTTAAAATCTCGCTTTAAAAATATTAAATAGCAAACCATCTTACCTCATGGTGTTCGGCAGCAAATTAAAAGGAAAACACCAGGTCCCGCGCTAAATGCCGTATCGGTGATCCGTGATACACGCGCGCAGGTTGCGTGTACTACGCACTTGACCTTTTTGAAGGACGTTTTCAATCAATATACATAGTATGGACTATAATCACTATACGGGGTGGTCAGTGTACGTCCTTCGTTTCCACTCATCCTCTATAAATTCATATTCATCCATTCGCGTTTTCAACCTAACTCCTTCCTTCTTCTCTTTCAATAAAAACCAACTAAAATTCTTTACTTAGGTTTGTCATTAATTTCAAGTTGACAGCTCGTACATAGGGCGGTTGTCAGCAGTACCACCTAATTCATTCCTGTTCATGCCTTTTCCGTCAGATCATCATCCATCATCAATTGCATCCCGTAGGCCGGCCATAACATTGTAGACATTTGGCGGTAAATTTGGGGACTTATTTTAGTTCTCCACAAGCTCTCGCTCATTTCCCGATTCGCCTAAATATCAGCGCGCCAATTTAACCATCTTTTGTGAACAAACTAAACTAACCTTATTTCACTCTTGACGCTTCGGCAGGATCACATTTAGACTGTGCTTTATTTCGGACGAAACTTAAGTTTAGGCTTTGCTCAAAAATGTTAAAGAGAACTGTGCATACACAGTCCATCGACACGCAAAGAAAGAAGTCGAAAAGCTACACATATTATACGGAATGCAGTTTGAAAAACAAATTATTATTAGTTATTTATTAATAAAATCATATATTTATTTTCGCTATGGCGGTCAAACAGCCGTTAGTATTCTAATATTGCAAACATTTAGCAACCAGCGATAGTATTTAATTTAACCCTTCGCGATTGAATAACTATGTCGGAAAAAAGTCTGCTCCGGCCTAAACCTGATCGTCAATTAATTCATATTTCGGAGGGGTGGCCACTGAAAGCGGATGCCATCTAACGTTCGTAACGATCTTGCGGTATTATTATGTGCGTTATTTATAAAAAAAAAAAATTTCATTGTTTAGTTACTACGGTCTAACCTTAAATCTGTACCTATTGTAATTAAAAATAATTCAGTGTGCCAAAACTACCCTTAAATATCGAGACTATTTCTTTTTGTTTGCATGTGGTACTGGAAAGAAGACTCATTGTGTGAAAAGTTTTTTTTTTCTAAAAAAAACCGCGAAAAACAACCCAATGTCGAGTCATTGTCGAGCAATATCGATTGAACACAAACGTCTCGCCGCCAACTCGCTACTCGCCGTCTGAATTTCCTTTTCCAAATCAAATCAATGCAAATAATTGGAGAAAAAAAACTGATCGTTTTTATCATTAGTTACCGTTGCCCCAACAATAAAGCCTATAAGCGATGGGCCTGTATTGATTTTTGTTACGTCTATTCTCATTTCATTTCCAAAACACTTATTCGTAAAGTGGCTCTTATTGCTCCGCGTTTAGGTTCAACATGCAGTGTATTTGACACGTCTGCTTTTTACATTACATCCCCTTCACGTATTCCGGGAAATTAATAAGTATTATAAATTCGTAAAATTATTAATTTTTGTAATCTATTCAAATTCAATTCGTTTAAAATATTTGACGATTTAACTCGAAGACGTTAATGTCTTTCCTTTAGAATGCGAAGGCATTATGCACAAAACAAACCCGTTTATTTTCCCAAAGATTATTATTTTCCCATCTTTCCTCGTAAGTGTTTTACAAATCTCGTTCGATACGCGTCGTGGGCATTATTTTCAAAAACAATATAAAAAGCATGAACAAATATAGAATATATTAAGTTGCCCACCAGCATCACGAACAGGGTCCGAGCTTGATTTTTGATTAAATTGAGAAATGAACCTCCTAACAATACTCGCCGTCTCCAGAGGTACTGCTTTCTGATTTTTCTAAATTCAGCCCTTGATTCAGCTGCTAAGCCAGAGCAACCTCAGATGTTGATCGAGGCTATTGGCGACTCAACTATCGGCACAATGGCTGCTGAACTCGCGTCCCACATGTCGACAACCTCGCAAGCCAAATCTAGATACTTGAATTGCTTATCTTTCTCTGCTTTCGCGAGGACCTCGTCATGCGGGTGACCGCGCTATATCAACAACCATTGCGAGACGCTCCAATCGATCTATCACCACAATGTCAGGCTTATTGGCAACAATAGTCGTAATTATTATTATTAATTTATTTATACCCAGCATTCGTGAAGTGTCGTGATCATCAAATATATTTAGCAAATCGTCAAAATACACAACATTTACAAGACAAGATTAAATTAGACCAGTTCAGTTGTCAGATTTCGGGCTAGATATCCGAGATGTTATTAACTAGAATCGAAAGATGGCATAACAAACTATGTGCCTGGATATTTTAGCTGAAGTGTAGGTTGGATGCCAGGTTAATGAATGAATAGCCTGAGTCCGGTTGATAACGACATTTTATCTTCTTAACAATTTGTTAAAACATGAACGGCGGTTTGTATCTGATATTAAACGAACGGGCGGTTTGTATCTGATATTAAACGAACAAAAATCGTAGCATAAAAAGGAAGTTCGTAAAGCCGTAAAAGTATTAGTACCTTGATCTAGTGGCTGGATGTTGGAGGTCAAAGTAACGCTCGCGGCCTACCTAAGCAGATGGTGTAGTCCCGCCACAATGGGAACGTCGAGAGTATGTAGTAATGTGTATTTTGGACATGAGGGGTTGACTCCCCAAAGCGACGCGGCGCGCCGGTGCACAGCTGCCGTCGCCGTTAGATCAGCGTTAGATCCCATTAGCAACACGCTCTATATTATTTATACGGATATTTGAAAAGGAATCTATGGACCGAATTTGATTGAATCTTCTTGTAAACATTAATTTGTAACGAATAGCCAGCCTCGTTCAAACATTGCTGAAAAGAATATTTTCTAAAATTATTGTAAATTATTTTCCGAAAATTACCGACGCCTAAGAAAAATAATAATATACAAATTGAACTTGCAACAACAAGCATCTGGGTGCATGCCGGGTGCCAATGCTAACAAAAAAGCAATTCTCCTAACTTTTTCTTTTATTTCGCTTCTTCGGTTGCGTTGCGTTTTGAAGGTCGCGGTCACGGCCGCTACGTTACACAGCTTAGATATACAAAAATGGCCGTATTGGAAAACAAAATGGGTTCATATTTTGCTACTGAGAGTAGGATTACCTTACCATACCTATTACTTAGAAAGAAAAATATTTATGGATAGATTAGGTTATTTTTTGTTAGTATTATCGATATAGCCGAAGGAAAATAAATTCAGTGCTTCTTAGGGTTGAACCTCATCTGGCAGCACGAAATCGTTTTTTTCCATGCTCGTATCCTTATTTAAGCTTTTTATCATCCTGACTCCTGTCTGCGACAAGTCTCATCAATTCTTTTTTTCTTCCTATCTGTGGTTTTTGTCCTGTACATACCATTATGTACACTTTAACAGGTATTTATCTAGTGTATACCTATGTAGGTAGTATCTATTGTATTTACAATAAAGTAAAAAAAAAAAAAATGCCGCTTGTATGAAGGATCATCTCTTCAGAATGGTAAGGGATCTGTTTTTTACCCGACTGCGGCGAAGTTCAAAAGGAGGGCTATTACATGAATAAAACAAAATTTAATTTAGTTAAATTGTACGCACAATTTAAAATATTGTAGGAATTTGGCCTTTCTTCTTTTAAATTGTTCGTAACCTTATATCGATTTGTTTGATTTTTTTTGTGATATTCATAATATCGTAATTGACAGGATGTTAGTAAATTACACCCTTGTGAAGCAGGGGAAGATCGATACCTCTTTATTTTAAACTTAAATAAAAGTTTATTAGTAATACCTACTTACCTATTAATTTATATTTCGTTATCAATAGATCTGCTCTATGTAATTTCATTAGGTCGATAATTTATTATTTGGCAGTCTATTTATAGATAAGTACCTATTTATTGTGTAAAAGGTTGTGGTTATAAAATTAATTTTACAAACCAGATAGGTATTTGAAGGTAAAATACAAATTAATGTCAGAGACTAGACGATCATAAAAACTTCGTTCGATACTCGTTCGTTCCTACTCAACGATGGAAATTCCTTCTGCTCCGCGTACTCCGTTATATAGGCGTCTGTATAAGGACGTCTGTAAGTAAAATAATGATTCATACAATGACGTAGGTATTGTATGTAGAGGTAGGTATAGCGTCGGTTTAGTGCAAGCGTTCTGGATTGAGCTCGTTGTGTTGTGGTTAGTGGGCTCGTTCTCGTCGCTCGTACGCACGCATCGAGTATGCGACGTCCCACCTAAAAAATTCGGTCGATACGTTGTAAATATTTCAAAAATACTTTTCCTTTCAAACGTTTTTTTTTTCATAATTATTTAATGGCGTTACTTTGGTTTTATTGGATTACCCAATTAATATTAGAGTTGCTGTACGCTTGTTGATTTAGTTCGCGTAGTGGAACATCAGCATTTCTCGGAGCCAGCCTTCTGATTTTAGTAACTTAGTGCCTTACCCTCGTGTAAGGGCAGGATAAGCTATTTGAAGGGCGTTTTCTCCTTGGAGCTACGTCTCGTCTACTTGTAATTTTAAGGTGAAGCGGGACACGAGGCGGGCGACGCCTGTACCAGACGAAGTAGGCGGTGTCGGGCGACCGCCCTCCGCGGGCCCCGGCCGAGCGCTGTGGAAAACGCATGGGCGCGGGGCGCCGTCACACGGACCCAGTAACAAATATACTTCACGAACCTGTTATCGCTCTTAGTGATTGACCATCAGTTCCATTTTGTCGATATTAGTTAAAATCAAATTAATTAGAAATATATAAATTAAGCAATTATCCTTAGGAAACTACCCCGTTGTCCTTGTCTAATACGTACCATATTATGTATAAATGAAAAGCCAACACGTTGTGAGCGGGATAACTTTATCTTAAACTTGTTTAGAATCGCGGCGCCAGTACATGCTATGTTGAAAACCTGTTAGAATCCTGAAAATTAACCTTATAAAACCAAAATAGGTACCTAATTAAATGTCCTCCGGGAGCGCGCAGCAGCGCTTCGCTGCGTGCATTTAGTGGCGAGCGCGGTGCTAACTCATCGCTTAAGTTCACTAAAAACACTGTAGTGCTACAAGATATTTTGAGATTGCTTTTTATTTGTTGCAATTCGTACTTAAATTCCGGAAAATGTGCGTCACCACGAATCGCAACATAAATATTGAGAATCAAATGAGTAAATAAAAAAAAAACAGGATTAAGCATATAGATGCCGAAAAAACGAGCTATTTTAGTACTAAATTGGACAGTTTGTGCGTCCTAAAACATGTAGTCATAGTGAGGTGCTGTACAGTGTAATAAGATAATTATCACTTAATTCAGATTAAAACGCCAGAATTCTAAGATAAAGTAGAACAAAAAGTTGTAACTACAAGTTTCGTAAAATACCACTGCGTAAAATCTAACTAAGTATTGTTTTTAAGTATGTTGGTACGTAATTTTATTGGTGTGTCATAATCATAAGGTATTGTTACTCTTGACAATGTACAGATTACACTGCAAAACCGTTCTTTACAGTTAATGATAGTGGATTCATCAAGAAGTTAGCCGCGAATTGAAGAAATAATCTTTTTGTTTCGTATTATATTTCCGAAATTATCATTTGATATAGGTATTTCAACGCGAGTATGGTTTGGCGTAGTCAACAAATTAAAATAAGCAAACAAGATGGTATATAAATTTATAGGAATATTAATTAATTAATTATAAAGTATGTATATTGCGAAAAAATATTTTGGACGAAAGTAAAATGTATAAAAATCCTAAGCAACACTGGCCGTTGCTAGACTCGATATAACTTTAAGATCGATACTTGCGCTTCACTAAGGTGTGGCGTTCTCTCCCCGCGGGCCCCGGCTCAGCCACGCCCAGCGCGCGCATTCTCAAACAAAATCCGCAGAAAATGTTGTGCGAAGAATCGAGTAGAGTCTGCGTCGTTCGTTTCGTTCAGTCACGCACGTCACATCAGTTAGGCAGCTCAGTTGAGTAGTGATCTCGATAGCCGACGAACCGTACGCACGGCGCACACGTGCCACTCGCGCCCATCCCTTCTCCGCCGCACCGCACTCCCGAGCGATTTCGCCGCTCGCTCGGTGACGCCACCGTCCGTCGCTACTCCGCCGACGCCGCTTGTGCTCGGTGTCGTTCCGTACGGAGCTTTGCTACATCATACTATATTATGTAATACGAAAATAAACAGCTCAAAGCAACCACGTGTGCGCGCCGGCCGGCTTACATTCAAATTCGTAATTTAATTACAATCAACCAATATCACGCTCCCGAAACATCAGTTAACATCAAAGAATAAAGTGATAGGTGAAACAAATAAAAAAACATTCCAATCTTTTAATCAGTATTTAAAAACCTAAACATTATTATCGTGGCAAGATAATCAAATAAAAACAAGTGAAAATGTCTAATTCGGTGGAACAACAATTTAGCGAGCTTAGTTTGTCACAAGAGGACCATGATCAATATGAACCAGAGGATCATCAAGACCAAAGGTTAGTACCGAAATGTACAAATTTTACATAACATTAAAAACATTTTTTCATTCTATCTTTACAAAGTTTTTACTGTTATTTTTTAGTTTTATAAAATATTTGCGCGAAATTTCTTGACTAGGTAGTTTTCTATTCCATGTTAAGGTAGGTAGTTTAAAAAGAAATTGAATCGTGGTGCACTAACACCTTACGCCGCTTATCCTACCAAAAAAAGGTACTTTATTATTTCCTAAGAAATTACGATTAGTGTACAAACAAAATTTGTTTAAATGAGTGGAATAAATAACTTGAAATTATATTATAAAATAGCTCAGCCGTGACGATTATTTTAATAATAGACGTGTTTTTCTTAGTATGAACCTGATTCATTTAGTAAATTAAAATAAGTTGCTAATAGTCGGTCTACTTTTTATTTGCAACTGTTACGGTACCCAACAACTATCTTACTGATTTATCCATTACCTATGTATCAAAATATTTAATAACCTTGATAACATTAATTAACTAACATAACATTAACTCGGAGCATTAATTTTATATTCATCACGAAAAGCAATTTCAAACAATTTAGGTGTACTGTACTGTCACAAGCACTAATATGACTATATTATTATGTATATGATCTGCTCATACAATAATAGTTGCTATCACTCTCACATTTATTGACAGCACGGTTAGCGCAGTGGCTGAGCGATTGGGTGTGCTGCGCTGCGTGTCGCGGGTTCGACTCCCGCACAGAATAAGTATTTGTATGGTTCGAGGTAGTTGTTCCGGGCTGTTTGTGTATGTGAGTTTAAATGTTTGTAGACGCCCCCACGATACAGGAGAAATTACTAGTGAGGAGTAAAGTTTAAAAAAAAAAGCTGTTGAGACTTACATAATTTTATATTCATATAGACTTATTTCATTATGGTATGGGTTCCAAAATAGTATGTTCTAAATAAGATAAGAATAATACAATAGGAGAAAAACAAGTTGCGACGTGCATACATGTTAGTGCCTGTGACTGTACACCTTCATCTACGTTCTCTAAGAACATGTTCTTGAAACCGTTAATTAAATGAAATGATTACAAAAATATTACTTTTCTATTTGAATCGGATTTTGTTCAACTACCTTTTTCTAAAATTACAGTAGCCTTAGAAACTCCTTCTTATCATATCAACTGGTCATTACCACGCAACTCGTATTGTGGCAACCCAAAATCTGAACGCACTCTGATTGGTTAGTTGCCACAATACGAGTTGCGTCCGAGTAGGAATCAGAGTCCACTCTGTCCGAGCATACTCTGTTCGTGTCAACGCGGCTTTAACCGCAAAAACGGAGACAGAAAAATTAAAAAAAAAATTGTTTACAGTAGGTATCGTAATTCCTATGCATTCAGTAAAAAGCTGTTATTTTGAAATAACAAACAAATTTAATTTATTTGTATAGTTGTTTGGCGCTGAAACATCTGATATTGATAATTTTTTTTCGATATTTAGATGCCACGATTAAAAGCCTTAAATTAAAACGTAAAAAAGTAACCAAAATTATTTCTGTAACAAAACACGACCATGAGTGAGAGTCCCTAGGACTCACCTTCGATCAAAACTCACCTTTGCAAATAACGTGCGCACGCGACGTTCCACCTCAGCGTCAACACTTCACGACAGAAAGCTACTGGACCACACTACTCCATACGCTTAAGGCCTCGTCCAACGTGTAGATCTAGAAAATAGCATTGGCACCAACGTTGGGACAAATGAAAAAGTTAAATTTTTAGAAGTTTACCAGGCACATCTAATAATATAGAGCAATTTCCATTTCTGTATCGGACATCTTCAAGTCTGCTCTGACGGGACAGGACTGGTATAATAGCCAACGTGGAAGCCTCTCGCAATTGATCGACCAACGTTGGTACGAGCGTTGGCGGCAACGTGTGGCGCCGGTGTAAAAATAAAATTCATTTTCGATGCAGAAAAACAGTCAATCCCGTGGATTCATAGTGGTGAATTCAGGCTTCATAGATGTCATCATCACGCGTTCTAATTTCCCAAGAAGGACGATTACAAACCGTAGGCACATCATAGAATAAACGCAAGCGTCATAGATTATGAGTTTTTTAATAATGTGAGCGATAGAGAGATGTGCGATTGTCAGCTTGATGTCACCGGGGGTAAGGTTATGATTTGAGCTTGACTATTTTTAGGAGTTTTTTAAGGCTTTGTTTATAAAATTAATAAAAATGTTTTGCAAAACTGCTTCTGAAGTTATGAAAGAGGGGATTTTGTAAGGCTTGTTAAGAATAAAAATCAATTTCTTGCAAAACTGCTTCTGTTAAATTATTGAATGAAAGGGATTTTGTAAGGCTTGTTGTATAAATGAACATAGGGCAAACTAACTAACTATAACTTTCTCCTCAGTTAAATCGAATTTTGTACCATTAACTGCAATGTTAACTACATAAAAGCACCCTTAGTGTATAATACACTGACAACTGGGGAAAATTGAAATAAAATTGCTTTCTGTACCCACCGTAAATGAGGCCCATTTACGGTGGGTACAGAAAGCAATTTTAGGACATCAGGATCTAGAGGAATCCGTTTTTTCTTCAGTATAAGCCTTAAGCTGGATATTTTGGGGTCTGATAATATAAGAAGCCTATTAAGTAGGTCGGTATTGGTGTCTAATCGTGACGTTTTTCTAGTGATTTTAGTAATTTCGGCGGTCATACTGAAAACCGAAAAAAATGTATGTCGCACAAAATCGCAAGTTTTATCAATTTCAAATTCTCAAAAGTTTCTCTAAACTATAAATTAAAACCAATAAAAGACCGGGATATTCAGGTATTTTTTTTATACATTTTTTGTTTTGCAAACCATCTCTAAAAAATGCTTAATTTAACTGTGCTTTCAATTGATGTTATTAGATCATTATTTACCTATTACTTAAATAATATATATAGATAGATACACAATGCAATAAATCAATAAACAAGACTACGTTAATTTGACCAGTAATCTCAAGTGACGATGGCACTTTAATGTTGTTGTCCGTATTGTAAGGGTACAACGATTGCCATGGGATCTGGAGGCGATAGTCCTCGTCGGGTGGAAACTCCGCTGCCGTGGCAAATTGCCGCTCAGCGGACAGACCTCTGGCGTGATCTCATGGCGACATGGAGAGAGCGACTGTCGCAACCCCGTGCAGGGCACGCCACCAAAGTGGCGATAAGTCCTCTCTTTGAGGAGTGACTAGAGGCGCCACGGCGCCCTCACCTACCGCCTGACGCAGGTCCTCAACGGACACGGTTGTTGCGGGACGTTCCTGCACCGAATCTGGCGGGACGAAACGCTCGGGTGTTTCCACTGCGAGGATCGTCCGGAGGACACGGTGGAGCACACCGTGGAGGTCCGCCCCGCTTGGGTGGAGCACCGCCGTGTCCTTGTAGCGGCAATTGGCGGCGGTGATCTCTCGCGTCCGACCCTGGTTCAAGCCATGGTTCGGAGCGAGAGGAAATGGGAACCTGTCAGCTCCTTCTGCGAAGCAGTAATGCTAGTGAATGAGGTGGTGGGACGTGAGAGGGGAACCGTTTACGCCCTGGGCGTCGGGGGTCACTTGGTGGCTTCCGGCCACCGTAGGCGCGGGCCTGTGGACGGCGGCTAGCTCGCCGTCCGGCTGTCATATGACGACAGGCCGTGTCGACGGCGCGTTCGTGTTCCACGCGCGCCTCAGAGAGATGTCAGCAACCATTAAGGGGTCCGCAAGGGCTGATGCCTGCCAGGGCTGCGGGACTGTTCGAAAGAGATACCGTGGCCCTGGAACACAAAGGGCAAGGAAGGAACATGGAGGGGTTTTAGTCAGTACAAGTCTGACACTCCCTTCCGCTCCGCCCACAGTGGGGGGGGCCATTTGATGATTTCATCTGAAAAAAAGGGTACAACGTTTATTATCTACCCACATTAACATTTTTTATTAATTTTTTAAACCTACCTACAAGAATTTCTAAAATGTAGCTGTGACAGATAGGGTCTTAAGTATAAATAGGTTATAACTATATTATCAATGATTAAATTTATATTTAGATTTAAATCCAGTAATTGCGAGATTCCCACTCTGTACGGCGTAAGGTGAAGGTGCGGTGCAGGCTTGATGCCGCTTCAAAACGTTTTCATACAAAATGTACGTAGGCGACGTGTCGTGAATAACACTCAAACGGCGCGGCGCACAGTGTGGGAATCATGTAATCTAGGGGGATTTAAATCAAAATATAAATTTTAATAATAGATAATATTGTTATAACCTATTCATACCTAAGACCCAATCTGTCACAGCTACATATAAGAAATTCTTGTAGGTAGGTTAAAAAAAATAATAAAAAAATTTGAAGTGGGTAGATAAAAATCGTTGTACCCTTACAATACGAACAACAACATTCAAGGGTCATCTTCACTTGAGATTACTGATCAAATTAACGTATAGTGTATATTGGTTTATTATTGTATTGTGTATATCTCTCAAGTAATAGTTAAACATTGATCTAATAACATCATTTGAAAGCACAGTTAAATTAAGGACTTTTAGAAATGATTTGCAACACAAAAGGTGTAGAAAAAAAATGATTTGAATATCCCGGTGTTTTTATTGTTTTAATTTATAGTAGTCCGAACAATTGATAAAACTTGCGATTTTGTGCGACCGTCATACATTGTTTTTCGATTTTCAGAGTGACCGCCGAAATTACAAAACACACTAGAAAAACGTCACGAGTAGACAAAAACACCGACCTACTTAATAGGCTACTTATATCATCAGACCCCTTCATATCCAGCTTAAGGATTATAATGAAGAAAAAACGGATTCCTCTAGATCCTGATGTCCTAAAATTGCTTTCTGTACCCACCGTAAATAAGCCCGAAAGTGGAATTAGTGACTAAAATAACAAAATTTATTCAAATCGCATTTTTTTTAATACATCTTTATTTTATATTTGAATACCAATCAATATTATTTTTAAACTTATATCTTTTATTTAAGTCAATTTGGAATGAAATCCCCCTAGATTGTGAAATTCCCACACTGTGCGGCGTAGGGACGCCGATACATACACACATTACACATGTACATTACGTACATTTTATTAAAAGTATCCAAAAACCTGACTACAAATCGTATTATGTACATATATTTAAAAATACAAAACAAAAAACAGACCACCAACAGAACACAACAACAGAGAACTTCTACTTCTAACTTCTACTTTAGTTTCCTTATAAATTCCACGCCTGCGCCGCGTCTTCACCTTACGCCGTTTCTATATGTATAATTGGCACCCTATAGTAAGAGAGCAAAATTATGTTGCATGGTTTTACCGCCAAAACCGTAATAAGCTAAAGATAGATAGCGACTAGATGAATGTGAACCCCTAACTATATATATAGGTGGGTAGTACAGTCAGAAACGTCGCAGTTTTATGGGGGGCAGTTCTACTATGTCAAAAAAAATAGGCAGTCGGTTTTAATACAATATGTCTGATGAGTTGTTCTGAAGATGCCATCAGTAATTTTGATAGCTCGGAACCTGACATTTCAGAACATTTTGTCTCATACAAAACTTGTTTGTATTGATGCCAGCTATCGCTATATATATATATATATATATAGGTTGAAAAAAAAAAAATGTCGGAAGTTAGACCGGCCATTAAATTAAAACCCCCTTTGTTTTTAGTCATTTTACGCGTCACATGTCATGTGACCGTAGCGCATTTTGAAAAAAGTCAAAAATATTAGCTGACCTGTCTCATAGCAGTCCGGTTATTTTTTTAAAACCTTACGCCCGATATCATTTTTCAGCAACTTTCTTCATCATATCGAAAATTTTCCAATGGTATATTACCGGTGGCCAAATATTTTCAACACGTTTAAAAAGGTTTCAACACAAAAAACTTTGCGAAAAATAATCGACTTCTTAAAAACCACTAAATAAGTCTAAAATAACTTTACCTTCGGAAGTCGGTGACTTTGTTTGTTTCATTTACTTTTTTGTCATCGGCTCCCGAAAGTAGGACTTGTTTAGTGGTTTTTTGGAAGTCGTGTTATTTTTCGCAAAAAGTTTTTTATTTTACCCTTTTTAGTTGTAGTATACCACACAAATTCTTGTCATGAATTAATTTTTACCATTGTATCTAGAAGTTATTAAGACCCAAGAAGAGAAAATACGTATTTATCACATTCATTGCCAAGCCAAAACGCTTAACTTACCTAGATGGCCAAAATAAAAAAGGATCGTTGAATGTCTTCCCTAGTGGCCTAACAAGTACCAGAACCCATTACGCTGCGGCCGCTATTTTATGGCTAATTATAAGACACCATCACGCGGCATCGCGTGAACGGCCATAACATAACAGGTCTCTTCACGCGACGTCGCGTGATGTGACAATTAACGTGTCGAAAAAACAACAGAACCGATTTTGATGAAATTTGTATGGGACCAATCGGGAAGTATATCCTTTCACAAAAAAAAAAAAAAAATTTCAAATCGGTTTGGAAATTATGAGGTAACGAACATAATACAAACGAATTGAGAGCCCACTCCTTTTTGATGAGTCTGTTAAAAAGATGCTCACACTTGCTTCTCATAAATGATTATTTTGTTTGCTACAACTGACGAATGATCACTAGAAAATAAGATTTCACACCGTTCACTAGGTTTTATGCCTCATTCCTAATGTTCTCATATGGATTTTTCTTAGTACGCTATTGGTATCTGAAAATTTTGTTTTCAATACACTTTCTCGAAAACTGGTTCATATCGCAGTACTATTAGGCTCAACATACAATGTATTTCACACGTGTGGATTTATTATATTTTTCCGGACACGTGCGGAAATAAAAATTTCTAATAATTCCAAATGGGTTCAATGACCATTGACGGCGGTGTTTTTTTTTTTTTTTTTTAAATCTCGGCAAAGAGATGAGTCTCTACGGCGTAAATATTTTTTAAGTATAAATTGTGTTTATAAATATAATATCATAGATAAACATAATTATTTATAACAAATATTTACTTTTATAACCAAATTAACATTTATTTGTTCTAAATTCATTTTTTAGGCTGTTTAGCGGTATCATACCTTTGCTTTTTCTTCAACCTAGCGAAAGCAAAGCGCGGAAAAAAAGCAAATGGCAATTAAATCATAGTTTCCTAATAATTCTGGACAAAAATACTTTTCGTTCTAATATTTTATTTCTTCGAAAGTGTTTGAAAAACGTCGTTTGATACGCGTGGGGATTTGTTACTGCAGTTCGCATCGAATGCAATAACAAAGTTTCCCCACTTATAGTAAAACTATCCGCGGTGAAAGAGTTTGTACACGAACTGAAACTTGGAAAAAAGAATGACACCAAAGAAAGATTTTTTTTTTCATGTTCTTGATAATTGGATGCTATAAGCTGGTAAAAGTAAGCTGTGCTACCTCCTTATACTACCTACCTAACGTACCTGCCTGCCTACCTACATACTCCACACCAACCAATAAAAAAAAAAAAAAGATTACTATTCACAGAACTTAAAAATACATTTAAATTAGTTGAAATATTAATGGCTTAATAGCCAATAGCCAAAAATGTTTAAAAATGTTAATTAGTAAGTAAGATAAATGAATAAACGTGGTAATAAAAATTAATCTAGTGGTTAACAACCTTGTTTTATGTTTTTTTCAGAGTCCTTGAATTATCACACTGATCGTATTGAATAACTAGTAACTAACTCAAATTTGTATTTTCAAGTCGCTGTTTTAAACATTTGTATTCGCCCACTGTTTGTCGCTCACTTAGTATTTCATTAGCACATTTTCAATATTTTTGACACCTTTAATTTAAATTTACTATTATCTAATTTTTTCGCTCGTTTAAATACTGGTAGTATATAAACGAGCGAAAATAAATTATAAAAAATTAAATTTAAAATTTAAAAAACCCCCATCGCAACAAAGAAAACCGAACAAACATTTGAAAAGTCAATAAAATGGCTGAGCCGGTTTTGATTAAACATGTCTAATTGTAATAATTTACATCATGCCCTTTCATTTGATATCCCAGTCAAATATACCCAATATTTGAAAATATTCGGTTATTCATCACCACTTTAATCCCCATATCTAAAATGGCTGAACTGATTTTAACAAAACGTATCTAAGAACCATCGTCAAGAAACTAGCTTTCAAATAATAAAAAACTGCATCCAAATCGGTTCACTCGTTTTAGAGCTACGGTGCCGGAGACAGGCAAACACACACATTGCTGCCAAAATTATAACACCCTTCTTTTTAGCGTCGGGGGTTAAAAATACCACCTTGGTACTGTGAAAACAAAAAAAAATGAAACAGTTTTGAATCGTGATCTTTTGTTTTTCGATGACGAGTCGGGCATAAGTCATGTGTGGTACGCCGTACGACTACAATTCCCATTCCTTTGTTTTGATTACCAGTTGGTCATAGGACGATTTGCTAATAGGATTTTTCGCTACTGAGCCAAAAATTCACCCCAGTACATGCGTCACGAATCTTTGTGATTGTGGTTAGCTGCATAACGGATTTTCTTTCAATTAATATGTAATTAAAAAGGTTTTGGTATTTGATTTAACGCTTCTATTTTTTACTCGATATATTCAAATTTTCAATGCTGTGCAAAATTAACTTTCAAAGTTAAGGAAGAAAAGCTTTGATCTACTCCAGAGCATAATTTTGTCCGAAACGATCGCATTAAAGATAGTTTCTTTAGCCTAAAGCTTAAGCTAATAATTTAAGCCGTCTGCATAATATTATGTGCATCACGGCGCAGTTGTTGCGACTTTGCACCTGCCGGCAGGTGGTTCGGCCCTTTACAGCACACGTGCCGTCGCCGCGCTCTTCATATTACCTACCAACTGTTTCGTTTTTTATAGCTAAATTGATATTATTAAAATAAATTATTTCTGCTTATGGCGAGGTTTCAAACTTGAGAAAAAAATATAATTATTCGAAAACAACCTCAGGGTTCTAAGCAGCTTTACATTAGCATTGAAAAATGCATACATGTATTTTTTCATAAAATACTGCATTATCAAAAGCCATATCGAATGAATCTTTTGTACCAAATATAAACTAATGTATTTTTCAGTAAAATAAAATACTGCCTCATTGGTTGGTAATTTTTATCGTATTTACTACTCTGTCAAGAGAGCAACTGGAAACGTTCAATAATACAAAAAAAATTAGTTAGTCTTCCAAAGTTATTTTATCGCCTTCAAAGTGTGCTCATTTAGAATCGAAATACTTCCCCAACGAATAATCCAATCATCGAAACATTTTTTAAACGCTTTTTCTATAATTGAGAAACTAGTACCTTTAGCCTTCTAGAACATTTTCAGGGACTGTGAACACAAACTCTTTTTTGCGACGAAATTCGCAATACACACTAGATATGATCTAACTAAAAACAGCACTGTATTTAATATTAATAACAGATGCAACTCAAACTCCGCGCCAAAATAGAAAACAGTTGTGCTAATCTAATAAAAAAAATTGAATTTGGAACCATAAACAAATCATCCATTTCCGATACTTTTTTGATTGAATGTAGGCATGCGAATGAAGACGTAACAAAAAGTATGAATTTTAGGAATTTTACTGAAAATCTTTTAAATCAGAGTTTTTAAATAATCAACAATACTAAGTGGCTTTATAAAAATGATAGCTGTACAGAAATCTTATATATTCAACGTTACGCCTTAATTAATGCCGGAAATGCGTCATTGTGAAATAAACGATTCTGATTATTAGTAGTGAGTAAGACTTAAGTACCCAGATCTACTCAGTAATAACGAAATATGCAACGTATAAAACGAAGTATTTAATATATTGTTTCTTTTTCAATTGACGTAAATTTTCGAACTAACTTGGTATTTTACATGAAAAATTGAACGATTCCAAAAAAAAATGCATCTTTAAAATTGGATCTTTCGCAAGTAATGAGTGAAGTCGGCTTTCAGTCTAACCGGATGCAGCTGAATACCAGTATTTTTCATGGAGCGACTGCGGTTGACTGCTATCCATGCCCATCAGTAATGATATATTCCGTAGAATTTCCTCTTTTAATCAAAAACTTTTTGGATTTTATGAAGAACATAGCACGATAACGATAAAAGACAATGGTGAAGAAAAAAAAATATTATGCGCCGGCGCCGAACGGTGGGTTAGTTATCCAAACTTACTGATCTGAACTTAAGAGCGCGCATTCCGCTCAGTCAAACTCCCAAAAATGCTTGCTATTTTACCAAGCGCCGTATGAGAAAGCGAGATGCACATACTGTAACTGCCAACCAATGTTTGCAGTCCTTCGGGAACACCGGTAATTACAAAAAGTCTCGTATTTACTAAAAATCATTGCAAAATAAAAATATTTGAACTTATTGATAAATAAACTTCTGGTAATTTACCAGAAATTTATTTACATACATAAACTTTAATGCAATTTATTTTCACCCAAATTTATGTATGGAAGTATGGAACTTAAATTCTAAACCATTTTTTACCGTTTTAATCAACAATAATATCTACAGACTGTCCATGAGTAATTGCTTGAGCATTATCTGTTATAGTTTCGTTTCTATATCTAACCAATAAACGTCTCCACAAACGTAGATAGCTATGCAACGTTACAAGGTTACAACTTCCACTGCCATGCATTATGCATTTTTTTTTAGCTTTTATTTAACTATTCTTTTTATTTGTCTTGTTAGATGTATTGTACAAATAATATTGTTGGATGTGTTGTTCAAATAATACATTTTCATGACAGACATGACTTGTTCCTGCAGGATCATCTCCTCACCAAAGAACTCCTCGACGATTAATAGCACGGACATGTATACCTACGCGTTCTATGTTGATCATTCACAGCCTGAATTTACTGACTCCTGGGTATTGTCCTCTCTTTTCAATCTGCACGTTCCTGTGCCAACTCATTCAGGTACCCCGATAGCAACTAGGTCGCCGCCGGACGACCCACATTTCTTTTCCCAATTCTTGGAAGCCATTCGGTGACAGCCTTAGTCCACCTGTCAGCGCTGCGCATTGCTAGGTGTCTTGTTAGTTCTGTAATCATGTTTCAGCACTGTACGCCATTGTGGCAGAACACACTGGTTATGGAGGCGGGACAAAAAGATTCATTGAATTTTAATTATGGTGTCCCACTCTTACACTTTTCTTAATTTCAGTCTTCTGCAAAAAAAAAGTTATTGTACCTAGTTATTATGATTGCACCCAATAGTTCTACAAATGTCTTACATAATATACCATTTAAAAATATATATACTCATATAAAAACACAAAATTGTAGCCCACCGGTATCGTGAACAGGGTCCAAGCTACGGGTCAGGCCTCCAGAGAAAAGAACCTCCTATTATTAGTAGTATCATTATCCATCAAAGTATCTATTTGACCGCGAGTCTGCGACTTCTCGTTGGGCTAGTATTTCGTGTTCTTGTGACTTTTAAAGGATATTCATGGAAAATAAAATTACAATCTATGGTCTTTATTTAATAATTTGTTTTTGTTTTATCCCAGTTTCTAAACTGAAGGAATAATAACATCTTCCTTACAAACTACACGTATTGACTGGAATTGATGACTGAACAATTTATTTGAGCGAGTTACCCCTTTTTTCCCGGTTCAGGGAAGATTTTCGTAAAATAATTATTAAGCGCTTTAAATAGGAAAATTTCAAGTTCATCATGTTTATGACGTTTTTTTATTAGCAAATTATTTACTATGTACTATTTCTCGGGAATTAAACCAGTCTCATAATGATAACGGATTAGTGAATGGTATGGGTTGTTGTTTTTATCAGTATGAAGCGGGAGGGGGTGGGTGGAGGGCGGCGCGGCATTCAGTCGTTTTGCATTGCAAGTTCGTTCTGAACCCGCGTCGCGTCCGCTACACAGCCGGGTACTCAACTCGGTTCGAGTCGGTTCACTCATTCTTCAGTCACACGGCAGCACTCGCAGTTGCGCTACAGCTCGTGTACGAATGGGCTAGGTTCATCACTCCTTCCGGTCGTTTATTCATTTAATAAACTACAAATGTACCAGAGATCGTAATACGCTTGATGTTTCTGTTATTTCAATTGGAATCGTGGTGGACATTTCTGTCGTAGTGGTGAAATTGAAAGCGTCGGTGTGCATCCACATCAGGCACGTGCTGTGTTAAGTTTCACAACTTGCTTATGGCTTACAGAATGGCGAAATACCGCAGGTATGACTAGTTTAGTAGGCTATCCTATCCACACGTATACGCCCACATTCCTAAACGATCGTTACAGCTGGTATACTCGTAAAGTAATAGTACGATTAGAGTTTGGCAACCGTGAAGTTTATAGGTACAAACTTACACTACATTTGACATTTCATCTGTCGATTGTTTAAATGCAGTGGAAGCTTTAAAATGCTTCAATAAATTCGATGCACATGAACACGTGGTGCGTAAAGAAAATGGCGGCGCGCAGAGAGCTGCTGCCCGCCGGCATAGCGAGCCGTCGCGCCGCGGTCATGAATCACTGATACCGAACGCGCCGGCCGGCCGGCCGGTAGGCACTATGCAATGGGTTTATTGATAACAATTTTTCATAATTATGGTTTCGTTAGGTTTCATACAGGAAGTATTAATACGTAAGTATGGTATTGTAGATAGGTTACCATAGTACCAGTAGTCCAGTAGGTAGGTGGTAACATTTCATTTGCTAATAAATAATACCTAATTATTAAATCAATAGGTACTTACATACAGTATCTAATCTACCATGCAAATCTAGTAGATTGAAGTATCAACGCACTTTACCGCGTAGTTCGCGTACCTAATATTACAAGGCTTTGATTTTGGGAACGCTTGTGTATCGATTAGGAGTAGGTATTTATTTAGCTCGCAAACACAATACAGTGAGTGTGTAACATACACAGGCGACTACGCTAGGTTCTTGTTTAATAGCAAATTGCAACATGGAAAACTGATTGATACGTTGATTAAATAACCAGGATTGTAGTGAACAACGAAGGGAGGCGCCACTAAGCTAAAATGGTTCTGTCTGTCTGTGGGTATAGCTGCTATCTATCACATACAACGTAAAAGTAGGGAAATTACTAAAATCAGAGCTCACTGTTCTGACAACTTATTATATCGGTGTGTACACATTTAGGTTTGCAAACCTACATCCAAACAGGTTAAGACGACAAACAGAATAGGTATGCCGCCTTTTTTGGCGAACTGCAACGAACATGTGAACGAGTTTGGCAGCTCTGAAGTTCTTGGCTTTCTTGTTTTGCCCGTTTTTGAAGATTGTAATATTTTAGATTAGTCTGTGGTC
Organism: Noctua janthina; assembly: GCA_963576755.1. Taxonomy (NCBI): domain Eukaryota; kingdom Metazoa; phylum Arthropoda; class Insecta; order Lepidoptera; family Noctuidae; genus Noctua; species Noctua janthina. The sequence goes on along the minus strand of OY755050.1, from coordinate 9,948,281 downwards.
AATACAGACAGCTATAATAACGTATATTGGATGGGCTCACCACAGTGCTGAGGCACTCTTGGGAATGGCCCCGACGCGAATAAGAGCTATAGCTACAGGCCTACAGGTTATCTGAATTCTCACCTGTCGATGGCGTCCGATTGGCTTTGCAACCAACCATACATTTTGTTGGCAGCGCAATCATGGTTTGCGGTCACCATGCTGTTTTTTGGTGAGATATACATTTATAGCTCTAAATGGCACCAACTCATGGAGTCGCTTGTTGCCATCATAGCCTTTAGTGATTCCTGGTCCTGGGAATGCCTAAACCTATCATATTGTAACTATTATCGGGTTTTTATTAGACCTGAAAGACCTAAATAATGAAGCATTCTAAAAAAATGCACCTATTACTTCAGCGAAATGGAATAAGTATCTATACCCTAATATCAATATTAATAGAAGATTAAATAAATATTATAAATTAAACTTATCTGTATCTGTGGTTGTAGATGATGTTCAATGAAGTTAATAATAAATAACCGAGCACTGTTATAAGTTTATCGACCCCTGTATGGTATGACGTAATTATGTAGTGTGGTGGTGATTATTGTAATTGTATAAGGTAGTAAAACAATATTTTAAAAAGAAAATTATTAAAATATGCAATACCTTTTGTAGTCATTCCAGTGTGGGGCTGAAATAGGTAGTTATATCAACTTGCTCTCTAAAATCACAATAAATAAACTGGCGTACGACTATGACTTCATGTAGATATGTAGGTACAAAGAACGTATAACGTTCCTGTTATCTAGTGGGAAGAAATCGACCGCGGAGATATTGATTCACGACCACGAGAGGGGAACGACCCCAGGAAACCAGGTTAATAAAATTACGGGTTCGTTGATAAACATGATAACGTCACGTTGCTGTTACGGATATTAAACCTACTAACTTTAGAATATTGATACTCGCACTTTTGGAAACTATTCGACTAGCTTATTCTATTTAATATGTATAAATAATTCCTTAGTAGTTTAATGTATAGAAATAATAAGAAATGAGCTTCATTGCATTTTGTAGTAAGTATTATACTAAAGATGTCATATTTTTTTTGCTATGTGATGGCACTTACCTAGATAGACAACATGTAATAATTCTTATAAAATGTAAAAAGATACTTGATAGGTAACAACACCAACCACATCAATTTGTTACATCATCCAAATAAACGCAGAGCGTATAACTACATGCAAATAGTAGACAGATAGGTACCTAATAAACGAACGATTCGATTGTTGGTTGTATCCTGCAGTCGCTTTGTGTTGATATCTAGGTATATATTATGTGTAGAGTGAGGTAGTAGGTAGGTACATTCACTACGAGGGGTCATGCATCGAGCGAGTGCAATGGAACGAAGTTGTGAATGGCGTGCGAGTAGTGGGGAGAGCCGGGGGAGAGGCAAGGCGCGCGGGGAGCCTGCCGGCGTCGCCGGCCGCTGCGCCGCGCGCCTCGGCCGTAGTGACGAGGGCGCGGATGATGTCATCTCCGGAGCTCCGCCATTTTGTAGCCAATGATGTTCGAATAACGCAACGTACCCAACAATTGCCAATTTTTATTTCGTCGTTTATGTATTAAAGTTTCAAGTGTCCTCCCACCAAAATTTTAGTAAAAAAGGCAAGGTTCTCGAGTGTTCGCGTATATTTTTTTATAATTGCTTTTTGCAAAGAGGTCTGATTAAACCAGGGACCGAAGTGGACCCGTGTATGGGTTATCTCTTAAGGTAAAGCGAAAAACCCTAGAGTTAATCCGCCTATAATAACCGGTTCACTCGGTGAGTTCATTGTTAGGGTTCCGTAGCCGAATGACAAAAAGGGAGCCCTTATAGATTCGTCATGCCTGTCTGTCCGTATGTCACAGACACTTTATTCCAAAACTATTAGGACTACACAGTTGAAACTTTGTAGGTAGATTTATTCTGTCCGCCGCTGTGAACCGCTTTACGATTTGTTTACAAAAAACGTTTCAGTTCAAAAGAGGTTTCAGTTAAAAAAGTTTCAGTTCGATGAATGGATCCATACATCGAACTGAAACTAAAAAAAAAGATTTTTCAGCAAACCTATACACGCGGGGAGATTATATTCAGCGGGGAGCTCTTTCATTCTGGTTAATCAGCAATATTTAAATGAGTAACCCATATATTATAATGATTAATCAAACATCTGTCGCATGCCGAACGAACTGTGGACTCGTAAAGCTCAGGATTGGTGCCCTGAAACAGTAATACGGCACGGCAGACCACGAAGGAGGTGGCGGAACGAACTGGATGTCTTCCTTGAGAATTGGAAAGAAGTAGCACAGAAGCGTGACCTTTAGAAGGAGTTGAGGGAGGCCTTTGCCCAGCAGTGGAACAATGTGGGCTAGCTATAATATAATAATCAAACATTATGGGCCTAACACTCTAACCGGTTAATCTTTTAACCCGATTATAATTAGTCCATAATTGCAAAGATTATTTTGGAGACTGTATACTTCGAAGCAGGCATTTCAATTTTAAGAACAAAATCCAGGGTAGATAAAGAGGGATGGATTGATTTTTCACCTATTGAATTTTAAAACTGTGAACAGATTCTGTTGATACATCGTGTTTGGGCTTATTTCATTCACCTTGATGATAACAAACCAAGACCCTAAATCAAGTAACAAATGGAAATAACTCCTGCTCTTAAATAAACGTAACAAATTGTCATGCGCCGTTAAACAAACAAAAATGAAATAATCAACGAAGATCAATCAACCTACCGCGCAATTTTTGCGAGCAATTTTCTTACCGAATGAAATCCATTTCTAGTAAAATTTTAATATGCACTGATCATCCAAATGAAAGTCAGCTGCCGCACCGATGGGGGTGTCCAAAGTTGCAACATGTCAAAGTGTAAAAAAGCAATTTCAAACCGCGCCCTAACCAGGGACGATTATTGCGGACACTAAAAACCTAGAAAAAATAGTCACCTGCATAGAAATGAAGGAAATATACTTCAGCTGCGTTAATGATCTTGGGATTTTAGAAGGCCTGCTTGGCTAAATTCGAAACTAAAGTTAGACTAAGTCAAAACAAGCAAAGAAACCATGACTTAGATATTAAAGAAAAATATTACTACATTTTTAAAGTTGTTGGCTGTACGCACGACGGCCAATCAAGCTATACAAATCCAAGATATGCGGATCTCTAATTGTATAGAAAATCTATACAAAGCGAGGCCAAGTTATACTGGAAATGCACAGCTTCATGTGCCGCCGTGTGTGCCAGAATCGAGCCCGTTATAGAACCATAACACCACCCTGTTTTATCGCACTAATCAATAGCGTAGGTGATCTAGATCAAATACTGGGAACAAACATGTGAAAAATCAAAGTAAATGACTTTTTTTTCAATTTTGCGTAATAAATAAAAAAGTCATAAATTCATTAGTACTGCAAAAACTGACACTTCCTTTTAATTGACTTATGCAGCTGACGTATTAATATTCCTCCCACTTGCATGCAGCTGACTATTTTTTTTTTTGGGTTGAAGGACTTGATCCCCAAAATCATTTCATAAGGCTTCGACGCGGTATGAAATACTTTTTTTCAATTTTGGCTTGTCGTAACTCTGGATTCCCTAACTTCTGGAGCAGCTGACTCGCAAATCCATGCTGTGCTATGGTTAAACTATTATTTGATACTAGCTGTTACCCGCGACCTTCGTCCGCGTGAAATTATTATAAAAATATTAGTTCCGTATTTGAATCGCATTTTGTTAACAATTTTTAAACGGTTTTTTTTTTTTGACGGAAACCTAATCCTTTTTCTAAAATAGTAGTAAGTCTTAAGTTACTCCTTATAACATTAGCTTTCTGCCAGTGAAAGTCCTGCCCAAATCGGTCCAGCTGTTTCGGAGATTAGCCGGAACAAACACAGACATACAGACAAAAATTTAAAAATAATCCGGCCAGGTGCGAGTCGGACTCGCGGATAAAGGATTCCGTACCATCGTAGTAGGAGAGCCCCCTTTTGTTTTTAATGTATATATTTGTTGTTATAGCGGCACAATAGCAACAGAAATACACATTATGTGAAAATTACAACTGTCTACCTATTACGGATCATGAGACTGATAAAGCCCGCTGACAGACAGACGGACGGACAGCGGAGGCTAATAGGGTCCCATTGGTTACCCTTCGGGTGCTGAACCCTAAAAATGTGGTTTTGTTACCGTACTTATTTTCATAATGCAATCAGTAAAAAGCTGTTACTTTGAAATTACAAACAGACACTTCCATTTTATTTATTTGTTTAGATGATTTTCAGCCGGTATAAAAAGACTTCATCAGATTAACTGTACCTCCCGTACTATACCATCTGATACCATCATTTTACGCATTACATGTAATTTACTTGTTAGTTTGTTAAGCAAAATGTGTTTCTTATATTTACGTTTGAGGAGCTTTAGTTTATAGCAATTTTTTTTTTTTTGTTTCACTTATCTTTTTTTGATGTAAAATTTTAGTTATTTGTTTGGTGCAAAATAGGCCCAAGTTTGCATCAGAAGTTGTCGCGCGTTTTCGAATAGTAAGCGTCTCTTGATATTCTTCAAGTTCATACGAGAAACGAACGTTTCTGCGCATTCAGAGTTTGTCCAACAATCTGGTAGGGGTCACAAAACCGGAGGATATATCTTTAGAAAAACTTTTTAACAAAAAATAAAAAATATAATGAAAAAAAACCGACTTCAAAAACACAAAAAATTTAAATATAAATAACTAGCTTCAGAAGTTGGTAACTTTTGTTTGTTTGTTTGTTTCTTTTTTGTCTTTGAATTTTTGGAATTTTTTTATTTTTCTTTTTTTATTTTGGTGTCCTATACAAATATTCACTATGCATTTATTTTACTATTTTTTATAATTTTTTTGTTAACAATACATGACTGTCACGGTAATAGGCTTATCCCCAAAAAAAAGTACTTAACATAGGTACCAGTGGCGAAGGTTCCATGCAACTCGATGCCTACCTGCTTTCCTTTGGAAACTGGCACAGTCAGTCTTTTATAAACAAATAATAAAATCACATTAAATATATCTACTTCGGTTTACCTCTTACAAAAATTGACCCTTCGCTACTTATAAGTAACTGTCGAAATGTGGGTGTACTGTACACATCAGCGTAGCCCCTCATAGCATACAGGCGTGATGTTAAGTTATGGTGTTGTGTAAACAATAAACATCCAAGCGATTATTTGCTGTCTATGATTGAAGAGTTCCATATCTCCATAAGTCCATTATCAGATCATGACAATATTTTTATGGGACCAACTTCGGAGTATACTCTTTCACATGTATACATACATATATACAGCCGAACATAGAACCTCCGCCTTTTTGAAGTCTGTTAAAAACTGAATTCGATTTTAAAACAAACAAAAAATCGATTTTCCGTTTTCTTCTTAATTGTATTTTACTAGCAGTTGCCTGCGACTTCGCGTGGAAACTGATGTGTATGTGTGAGAAAATATGCTATTCCAGACCATCTCTGTGCCAAATTTTATCCAGTTCCGGTCAGCCGAACGTACTGGCGTAATTGAGTAACAAGCAATACATACATCCATCCAAACTTTCGCTGTATGATTTTTGAAATCGAATGTTTTTAGCTATAAGGCTGTCCGCGAAATTATTTTTTTTCTGGTATTTTTACCAGACTGCCGCGGAGGGTTCAGCCCGCATATCTGTTCATCTGTTCCTGCATAACTTATTTAAACTACATATATTATAATTTGACAAATGAAAAATCGTTAGAAGCGTCGCGTCTGCGTCGTTCGCTGGTTGCACAGGCTATGTGACGTAACATAACACTAAATTCATTATTATACTTCTAAAGGATATAGACGTAAATAAAAAAAAAAATATATGTAAATTGCCGTGGTGGATATCAAATGAAACATATTATTAATTTTATATTCTTAGTTTCGTACTTTTTAGAGCGAGATTTTTACGTTTTAGTGCAATCGTCGTGTTATCGTCGGTGCGCGTGCAAAAGAGCGCAACAGTAATTTGATACAGAGAGAAAGAAGAAAGAATTTGATACAGAGAGAAAGAAGAAAGTAAATGTTATGATAGCTTAAACATGTTTTATAAGCTTTTATTTTAACTTGCCTTGTTAGTTTTCAAACCAGTTCCCCCAACCAATGGAGCTGAAATTCTGCACACACCATAGGTTCTGGTTACGACAATACATTTTTTGACAGATATGACTTGATCCTGCAGCCAGGATCACCTACTCGCGAGAGAACTCCTCAAATGTTAATAGGCACGGACACTAAACTTTATAAACGCGTTCAATTTTTATAAATGAATCGTTATTTTATGCATATAATACATTTTGATATAAGTGGAGAAACTTTCCCACGCGTATTAAATGACGTTTTTCAATACACTTGCGAAGAAATAAAATGAATATTTTATTTACAAAAACAATAATACTTTGCGTTCTAATGAACGCAAAGTATTATTGTCAGGAATTATCAGGAAACCATGATTTAATTTGCTTTTTTCCGCGCTTCGCTGTCGCCAGATTGAAGAAGAAGAAAAGGTATGAAGCCGTTAAACAGCCTAATATGAAAAATATAAAATTATATCAAATATTATTGAATTTTGAACACCAATCAATGTTAATCGGTTCATAAAATAAATATTTTTTTTATGATATTCTATTATTAAACGCAATTTAAATATTCAAAAAATATTTACGCCGTAAAGACGCATATCATTTTGCTGAGAATTGAACCCATTTGGACTTAGTATAAGTATCGTTGTGGATTTTTTTTATTTCCGCACGTGAGCGGAAAAATCTTAAAAACACACGCGTCTGAAATTCTTTAAATCGTAGTGCGATACGAACCAGTTTACGAGAAAGTGTAATGAAAAAGCTTTGTTTAAAGAAAGTTATATTTACTTTTTCATCTTAAATTTATTTCTAACTGAACTTGTCTGTAACTTCTTTTTTTTATTATTACACGGGGAAGTTGAAATAAAGTGCTCCAACGCGGTCTTACAAGACATCACGTCATCGATTGAATAAAGTCTGGTAGCGCCTTTATACTTTTCCAATTCTTAAAATAATTTTGCAGCGGGGGTGTACTCAAACTGAATCAAATTATTACCCCACCTGTACCCGCTATGTAGTACATGTATAATAACGAATTTTCTGTTTCTAATTACTACTTCATATTATCAGTCACTACTTCAGTAGTAAACAATTTTATCTGTTACCTTGTATAGCTATCGATTACTAACGCGTTAAGTTAAAAACTAGTTTCAAGTGACGCGGAGACTAGTTACCAACGAAACCCAAATAGCTAAGTAGAACTAGTTATGAGTAAATAAAATGAATCTAGCTCGAGACGTCAAGTTAAGCTATCAACTAGGACTAGGAGGTGTAGTTAATATCAATAACAAAAATGTTAAATAAAAGGAACGATAAAACAGTAAGGTATTTTGTAAAGTAGGAGGTACCTATATTAAAAAAAATATTTAAATAGGTTAGGTGCCTGATGATTTTCTTTACATGGGTATTAAAAACACCCATGCATTTGTTATCTAAAATAATATTAATACCTTGATTAAATATCCTACCTAATGACTATAGTATTTATGAAGTTAATAGCAAATTGTTGTAAACAATGGTTATGTCGCTTCTCGCAGCCGGTCATCAAAAGTACTCATCAGTGGGCTACCCCTGCATGTTCGCTTCGACAACATCGAGCCCCTGCTCTCACAGTATGGCAACGTACAACATTGCGACAAAGCGAACTCGCGCGATGCCAACACCCAGGCCGTGTTCATCACGTTTGAGACGCCGGAGCAGGCGCAGCAGTGAGTATTATTGTCTGTTTGAGGGTTCTCTTGGGTGTGCCGTCTTGTTCGCACCGTCTGCTTCGGTTCCAGCTTTTCTCTTATCTCTCGCATCTGTATTTCGGCGTTCGCATGATGTATTTAGTGATATGTTTGCTTTATTACTATTTTGCTTATTGCTTTCCAGGTGGCACAGAAGGTATAATGTACAACTGTTTCCTTATTTTTCTTTCTCCTCTGTCTGCCAGGACGCCGTCTCGTTGGCACATAATTGTGTAACTATGTTATTAAATGGATACCAAAAGCCCCTAGTGATTTATTGTGTTTTGAAGTTTTATTAAAGTTCTTTATGAGTAAAATCAACTCTTTCCTTCACTTATTTGTTATGGTGTTTTGCGGTTTTTCACTGACTTTAATTGATACTGACAACTCTGCTTTTATATAAAGACATAGATTACGCATGGGTTGCTGTTCAGTGTTTGGCGTGCTGTTAAGCGTTATTTGTATTTTTCACGAGCTCAACTTGTTACAGAGCCATCAACGGCCTAAATGGGTGTGAACTGGAGGGAAGTCGGATGAAGGTTGAAGCGGCGGAGCAGAACACCCGTGGCGGCAGGCGCGGACGCCCCGGTGGCGGCCGCGGCGGCGGCGGTGCCACCGGCGGCGGCTCGCGGCCCACCGACTTCCCGCTGCGGCTGCTCGTGCAGAGCGACATGGTCGGCGCCATCATCGGCCGCCAGGGCAGCACCATCCGCCTCATCACACAGCAGAGCCGCGCTCGAGTTGATGTCCACCGCAAGGACAACGTTGGCTCTCTTGAGAAGGCCATAACCATATATGGCAATCCCGAGAACTGCACCAATGCATGCAAAAGAATACTGGAAGTCATGCAACAGGAGGCCAACAACACCAACAAGGGGTAAAATCTATTCAGCAATTAATTTTAATAAAATACGACATAAGTTGTAATAGTCCTTTACTTGTAACTAACATTGCGTCATTGTTGTTTTCAGTGAGATCTGTCTTAAAATTTTGGCTCACAACAATCTAATTGGCCGTATCATTGGTAAGGGCGGTAACACGATCAAGAGGATCATGCAAGAAACTGATACAAAGATTACCGTCTCTTCTATCAATGACATCAACAGCTTCAACCTGGAGCGGATCATCACCGTCAAGGGTTCCATTGAAAATATGGCTAAGGCGGAGTCACAAATTTCAGCTAAATTACGCCAGAGCTATGAAAGCGATTTGCAGGTAATTTGTCACTGGCTACTAAACAGTAAGTTACTTGATTAAAGTGTATGTTTGCTTAAAATTATTCTTATTGGTGTTATAGATGCTGGCGCCGCAAAGCATCATGTTCCCGGGGTTGCATCCTATGGCCATGATGTCCACTGGTCGTGGATTCTGCGGTGCTCCCCCGCCGTTCCCGCCGCCTATATACGCTCCTCTGCCGGGCCAGGGCGGCGCGCAGCAGGGAGCCGGTGATTCACAGGTACTAACTTGCGCATTTCCAGGGAACTCTGTTAATGACCCCTTCTGACTTTTCTGTATCCACGTTTGGCCGTAATGCTTCATTGCTTGTTCAAAAAGCATTCGCAGGCATTTCGTGGTGCCATGTTGACTTTCGAGCGGCGAAGTTCCTTCAAGGGGTTCCCGATCTGAACTCAACTGGTTGTATGACTGGAACTTGAACTGGTGATGTTTCCATACCAGCTAAAAACTTATATTGAAACTAACTCAAGTCTTTTCTACAATAGGAAACTACATACTTATACATCCCAAATAATGCTGTGGGCGCGATTATTGGCACCAAGGGCTTGCACATTCGCAACATTATTCGATTCAGCAACGCTTCTGTGAAGATCGCTCCTCTGGAGCAAGATAAACAGGGAGAGAACCAAAGCAACCCTCAACAGGAGCGTAAAGTCACTATAGTCGGCAGCCCTGAGGCTCAGTGGAAGGTATGTACTGGTTTATTTTAATGCTCATTATATAATACTGTTTTGAACATACTGGACATAGTTTTAATTACTTATTCTTGATATTTACAGGCTCAATATCTCATTTTTGAGAAGATGCGAGAAGAAGGTTTCATGTCTGGTTCGGATGACGTGCGGCTGACAGTGGAGATAGTGGTCGCTTCGTCGCAGGTCGGCCGCATCATCGGCAAGGGAGGTCAGAATGTGCGAGAGCTGCAGCGCGTCACTGGCTCGCTGATCAAGCTGCCGGAGCAGCCGCAGCTGCAGCAGGGTGGCGGGCAGGCGCAGGATCACGACACGACCGTGCACATCGTGGGCCCCTTCTACAGCGTTCAGGTATGAATAAGTAAAATACTTACGCCTAATTTGTTTAGAGAAGGCGGTTTTTTTTTGGAAATATTATTTTATGTTAATATGCTGAAATTTTGCATAATACGATAAAAGCGGATAGAGTTTTCAGAGATTTAAACAAAGATAAATTATGAAAATTGTTGCATTTTGGCATATAAATAATATTTTAAAATGGGGTTACCAATCAAGACATTTAAGTTACCATGTTTAGGACGTGTATGATGTAATTGAATATGAAATAAATTGCTAAGCGAAATTTATAGAACGGTACTGTTCTGTGTAAGATGTATACATGTAGTTACGAGTCCAAACTGAATTTACTTATAAGCATAATTTATTATAATATACATATAATTTAAGATGTGGTGTGTCGACATACGTTCTAAATGTCAAAAAGATAAGTAAGTATATGGTTTTACTAATAGCTGGCGCAATGCGATGCAATAGTGCGTATAAATTCGATTTGAAAAACACGACTCACTTTGGCATAATGTGATATTTACGTTTTGTAGCAATCACCTGACGCGGGATGAAACATTATCGAGACACTGCCTGTCTAAGAATACAATCCTCAGTGAGAGCCAATGAAATGGCACCACACCATGGCCATGCCAAGTTATTTTATGCCTTTGGTGCTGTAAACAATAGGTGAGTTATCCCAGTATCAACGTAAATAATAAATTATATCAATTTTATGGCGAATGTTAAGATTGACAATAAAATTAATTCTCTATGAAATATCTTTTAATTATCTGCTACGCCTTTATTGTTATTGGACTATGTAACTACATGTATATATGTTGTACAGAAGTGACGGGCCACTGTATGATGGTAATGATCATTATAGGATTATAATACGATTATATATATAAAAAAAAACTGACTAAGCTGGTTCTCACACGCCGCTCGTCCGTCCGCGTGCGTGGTCGGGTGGAGGTGGCGAAGGGTATTGTGCCAGTGCGCGGTGTACCACAGAGTTTCCTGACGGTCGCCTACTTTTCAACCTTATCACTTAGCACGCTTTATTTGCGTCGAATTTCACCGCTTGGTGGAAGCGGACCCTTAGGTATAATGGCATTCATAAAAGCCAATGACGTTAGATCCTCTTCAACGCCAGACCGCGCGGACGAGCGGTGTCGTGTAAGAATCGCCTTACATGAGTTTTATTTAAATTAGTGTCATGACGGGAATTCATGTTGGGGTAATATATTTTGGTATAATAGGTATCTAATGCAAAGCGATATTGTGAAGTATGAAATAATGGCGCTGCTAAATAATATTTGCAATGGAATAAGTTTTTCGCTGCGTATATGATTGAAGTACGTGTCGATCGGTCTTATAAACCATTCAACTCCTGCGAATGTGATTATCGTTTAGTAGTTGTACGCTTAACAGTTCCTGTGTATGTTATCAGTCGGCGCAGCGTCGCATTCGTGCGATGGTTGCGCAGGCGAGTGCGCCGGGCCGCCGTCGCGCCGCGCAGCCACCGCCGCCCGTGCAGCAGTAAACTGCCTCCGCAACTCCAGGAACCCCGCGCGCCCTCCAGCACCTCTCACCCTCGAGCCCTCGCAACACCCGCCGCCTCGCCAGCCTAGCCGCGAGCGGGCGCGGCGCCGACACGGTCACCACATGCCAGTGCCGTCGTACTGACGCACTTCACTAGACAAGCTTCACCTGCACACTTCCGTTGCGCTAACGTTGACCGTGTCGTAACGCTGCACCCGACTACAGCGCAGGCAGGCTGTCGAGTTGACTATTTGTGTCCAAATGTTGTTGTTGACATAATTCTATTATTGTAGTGAATTGTAATTAAATCTATTGATAAATCCATATTTTATCCCGGGAATTATCTATGTTGATGATTAATATTTGAATATATATAACACATATATATAATATTATTCATATACACTATTTTTTAATAATAACGTGATTGTTAAGTTGTTTTCATACCATGTTATTATTCTGCTACCATGTAAAGAGTTGTCATAGATTGCAATAGTTAATTATTATGTTCTGTATACTGTTTACAAATGTTAATAGCAGTTTCTATAGTATCGTGCCGTTTCTATATACAAACAAGAAGAGCAAAATATGTTTTTTTGTTATAAAGTAATAGTTTAATCTGTTAAAGTCAGTGCACCATACTGTTAATGTAATTTTTTGAAGGGTGTGTGGGATACAACTACTAGGAACGGAAATTACACGACGTTGCTTTAACGAGGAGGCTCATTGGACAAACGGCTTTGCAAAGTATATTGTAAGAATATTTCTTTAAACGATACACGGAGTTTCTGCATGCATGCTGTTGAGAATGTGTCGTACAATGGTTTCTATTGAACTGATGTGTGTTGGGTGATAAGTAACTAATCCAAAGAGTGAACGCCGATCGTGTGTCGAATCGGCCTGACGTAGTGACGAGCCTTGACTTGACTAAGCGCGCGCGGCCGGGAACCTGCGCCCCGGCCTGCGCCTGCTCCTATCGACGATAAGGAGACGATGATCTACCTAATTATGATGGACAAATATTTTTGATATAATAGTAATTGTTGGAGAGTAAGGAGTAAACTTATGAGTTTTAATTTGTAAGTAACATTTGTTGATCGTTTTCTTTGTAATTTTGTCTTTGTTAGCTTTATAATGTTTTCTTGTATTGAAAATGTAATACAAAAGTTTCGACATTGAACGATACCGTAGCGTTTAATGGTGCGTGTGTAAATGTCGCGTCGGTCGTATTGTTCGGTTCTATCGTGATATGTTTTATTATTCAATTGTGCGATTTGCGTTATCATTGTGCCAAGTGAGATAATTTAAACTATGAGAGATTAAGATTAAGTGAATAATATCAAAATTAATGAAAAGCTTAGATATTTATATGTATAATGTGATAATATATGGAAGTTTTGGCAAAAATGTTACTAAGAATGTTTTACATTCTTATTTCCATTTTCTCATTTTTTAGGTTAGATTATAATAAAATTATAAATTGTAAGTCGTGAGGCGGTGGCGAGGGCGCGGCGGCGCACGGTTGTAGCGCGCGCGGCCCGCCAGCGCACGCGCCTCACCAGCTGATGTCCCGATACTTCAACACTTGTCTCTTAACATCTCGTCACGTCTATTCCGTGTCCCAAATGCATTAAAATAATTTTCAATTCATTACGGTTAAATGGCGTAATCTTCTCAGTTGCACACCGTGTTTTAGTGCTGAATGTAAAGGGTACAATATGCATGCTTACTTATGTTACATATGAGAGATTACCTAATAACTCTTCAACAAGACAAAGTTCTCAAAGACAGCTACGTTGCGTTTTGACCGCGTTTAGTTCCTGTGGCGGACTAACATGCTGGATGTACGCCGTCACATTAACTTAGGTACTGGACCGTTGCGTTTTTATACGGGTCCTCTTTTATGTCAGCCTTGGACTTTGCTTTGTTACACTGTTATTAGGTAATAAAACTAGTAACATTTCGCATTTATATTATTCAGAAAGAATAAACATGATTAGATCTTCCGATAGATTTCATTTTCCCCCTATCACCTTGCTGACGATTAGTATACACTTAACCATGGCGTCATCATATCTCTACGCCCATCCACATCACTTCTTTCTTAACATGAAATGTGCATAATGTTGCCTCCCTGAGCTATCCATTGCTCGATGCTTTTGAGGAACGTTTTAAGTCCTGCAAAATAACTCATCAGTACCACAAGCACAGAAAACGAAGTATAAATTATGGTCAGTGTACTATCGGAAGATATTCTCTATACACCAATATCGTGGATCTGTGTCAATAGATCATTATGTGGTTGTAGTACTACGGTATCTTTGCTAATTGGTGCGATCTTGCTTTATTGTTATAACTTATTTGTAACTTGTTCTATGCTTTATTTTAATATGAATAAATTTTTTGTGATGAATACAAATTTTCTGATGACCCCTGATACTTCACGTTGTGTGATGGTTGTTTATTTTTTGTAATTTTGTATTGCTTCCACATATTATTGAAAATAATCTCACATTTGGCAAATACTTAACTCTAAAAACAAGTTGAAAACAAGTTGCTGTAGGTGCTTTATATTCAACGATAAACTAAGAAAGTAACCACTTTTAAAGTACGAGCCGTGAATAAATACAATTATGTCGCCGTTATAATTTTATGATTTTTCATAATATAATAGTTTCACGAGTCTACAATTTTATTCTATTGAAATATACTATATTATACTGCCATGTTACATACTATTAATAAGTCTCTCTTAAATTAGTTACTTACTGTTAATTATTGACCCATAGATATCGTTGTTATATTACACAAATACATAATAATATTTGTATTTACAATAAAAAGGAAACTAATCGTAAACTTATAACGGCTTAATTTTAATGTGACAAATCCGTCTATTATAATTAACAGTACATTTATGTAGTACGAGAGTATTCACAAGAGTTATGTACGTGAGTTCCTTTACACGCTACGGATGTGTGTGCTCTTCTATGGAGAACTCACATGAAGCCATTGATTATGTAAATAACGTATGACATTGTAGAAAACGGACTTCATTTTTACAAACATATCAGGAAGAATAAACTGCCTATGATCAGAGAGCAGTGAGAGTCCACTTACTGACACGCGACACGCATGTTGTGTCGTGTGCAGACGCTACACAATGCGAACACAAATGTTTGGGCCAGGATCCAAGTTTTTATAAAATGAGTGTTTAGTGATTAGAATATCGTGCGATTGGCCGCACGTGTCGCTAACTTTGTTACTCTCCACAATAGCTGTATCACTTAAAACTGATAAGCCAGGAAGTAGTGTATAAAGTACCAATAACTATATCTACCTTTACAATACATAATGAGTATAAGGGCTCCTGAATTTATTATTCAACTGAATATGATTTTTTGATGCTAGAAGTGTAATGGTTTATGCGCTTAATGGCGTATAAAATATTGTCAGGATGCTCAGAAGAGTCCTATGATATCGGCAAAAAAATACATTCCATATTTCACGAAATAACACCTTTTGCTGAAAGACCGACCACCTGCAATTGAGTATTTTAGAAAATTACTAAATTATAATATAATTTCGCATTCAATGTTATTACTTATACGGTACGAGTGAAAAATATATGTGTAGATGTATGCAAGCTAATTATTGTTTCGCTAAAAGATAATTGTATGCATTATCGATATTTGAATGTCTTGAATTAATGTTAGAATTCATATTGGTGTAACATTTCCGCTCGTTAGTAGAATAAACAATATTTTCTGGAAAGAGAAGTTGGCTTGTATTATGTGTTCAATATCGGTTGACTACAGCTGTGGAGCTAGTTGACCGACTATTGTTCGACACACAGACAGCCAGATTCCGCTTGCATCGGCTATCAGAATGGAATATAATAAACGGTTACTTTCACTGCGACAGGAAGAGTGTACATATAGGCATGTTGTTTATTCCTTCCAAATGTAAGCAAGAGAGGGTTACATTATGATTTGTAATGTTAGGATGCAGAAATAGTTTTAGTTGATTATTATTGTATCGTTGCGAAGTAGTTTAAGTTGATGTAGGCGCGGGCGGCGCGCGGCCACGAGACTGAACTACACCCCTGCCGCCGCGCCCCCGCGCCCATTACTTACATATTGTCATTGTCGCTATTATCATTCTTGTTTGATGGTTCTACTGTTATTTACATTACATTATAATTCTTTCTCGTGTGTGTAACCACTATTTTGTGTATTTACGTGTGAAAGGATAGATTTCATTTAATGTGCATGATTGTAGTTTTGGATTTCATCTAATATGTATGAAAATATTTTACTGAGTAATTATTACGACGAATAATAATTATTACTACGAATAATAGTTTTTAAAACATTTTAATTTTATGAAATGATGAAAACCTCGAGCGCACATTGCATTATTATTTTTTCAATTACTTGTTAATTTTATTTAGTGGGGAAATGGAGCACTCATTCTGTTGTTCGTATGTTACAATCCCCTCCAGTGTATGCTATTGAAGTTTACCGAGTCTATAGTAATAGTGTTTATGTATGTCGTATGTATTTATGTACCTTGCTGGAGCATGTATATCAGTGTGTAGCGTGGTCGCGTGGCGGCCGGGCGGGTGTAGGAGCACGTGCACCGGGTCGGGGGCGCCACCGCCCGGCCAGACTCGAAATTCGTGTCGTCGCGTCTCGTCCCGCCCGCCATGTGATAAATATATTATAAAATAACGGGCGTACATACGCGATCTCATGAGGCGGGACCCACAGTATGCGTTATTTTTGTTTAGGTATAGAGAAGCTGTTGTTGTTGCTTCTCAAATAAATGTATCAAGGTCCAATATTCATTGATATATTGTTTTTTTTTCACTATTATTGCAAGACAGGACATACATAGTTCACCGCATTTTCTTTAAATTTTTACTGTTATTTTTAGAACCATTTTATAATTGGTTTAAGTTCTGAAACTAATAACTACCTCAATATTACTAAATGAATATGATAATTATCTTTGTGCATGTTTTTGGGAACTGAATTTAAAAGAATACGAAAATTCAATATAGTATAAGATTGCTATTTTAAACATAGTAACAGAAAGTTGTCAAAATTAGGTTTCTTAACGTAATAAAACTGGTGAAATTTGATTTTGTTTTTTATTTCCATATTGCCCCTAGCCCCCCAAGACAAAATTCTCTTATTTCCGGGACTACCGCAGTACCACCAACGCCAATAGCCGCGTACCCGTAAGCGTCAGGACCCCTGGACCAAGAGAGATATTTGATGTTTAGAAAATACCAAAATTTACTACCTTTTTGCTACTATTTGATACCTAACTTCAAATATTTAGTACCTCAACTGATAGCGAAAAAACACGTAAAGAAAGTGGTCAGCCATTCTGACATCAGGATGTCTGGACCATTTTTTTTTTCGTAGGTCGAGACAACACACCTTATTTATCTCTTTGTAAATATTTACTACCTTTTTAGTACCTCAACATATATTTTTTTCAAATTTTTTTGGCATTCCGGAAAAATGCTACGCATGAAAGATTGACCAATAGAGATATTTGATGTTTAGAAAATACCAAAATTTACTACCTTTTTGCTACTATTTGATACCTAACTTCAAATATTTAGTACCTCGACTGACAGCGAAAAAACACGTAAAGAAAGTGGTCAGCCATTCTGACATCAGGACGTCTGGACCATTTTTTTTTTCATAGTTCGAGACTACATAACTAATTTATCTCTTTGTAAATATTTACTACCTTTTTAGTACCTCAACATATATTTCTTTCAAATATTTTTGGCATTCCAGAAAAATGCTACGCAAGAAACTTTGTTAGTTATGTATATTCTCCCTCACACACACACACACACACAACACACAACAACACAGACACACAAACAAACATTACAGAATAAGCAATAATATTATTAATTATTATTTAAAAAAAAATATGTAAAATCCTAAACCTGTCCTGTAAACCTACACTGTGAAGTGAGGCCCCCTCCTAAAATTTGTATGCTTGTTTTGTTTCTCTAAATCTTGTTACATTCTGTAATCTTCTTGTTATTTTTTAAAGTTTTTTATCACCTCCCTCCATATACCGTAAGTACAAAGAGACCTTCACAGTAGCCCGCGAAATTCAAATTTTCGTACGTTTTTTGCAATTTGCAAGATGTCATGAAATCCTGACATTTGATAGCAATACTAACATAGGGATTTGTATTACTGATTGTAATGATTATAATTATGTAAGTACATATTTTTACAGTCGCGAATCATACTTTAATCAACGCACACCCAGACACTGAGCTGCACATTGCAAAAAACGTACGAAAATTTTAATTTCACGGGCTAACGTGAAGGTTCCCCCTTAATACTTATGCCATGTAAATAGATAAATTGTCACTTTATTAATAGAAATATCATCATACAACAATTAATCATAAATAAGCTTGACTTCCGCAAATCTTGTTATCACTATAGTTAGTTGGTCTCTCATACTGAAACAAAGTTTTTGCCCGTAACATAAACATTCAGAACACTAATCTGACGACGGTATACTTTTTATTTCCAACAATATTCGTGGGTACCGTATAAATTATTTCTTAAAAACTACCTACCCTCATGATTGGTTAATAAAGTTCGTCACGTCGCGTCTTTTCGTTCGCGTCACACAGTTCCACCAATAATTATTTCTAATAATATTAATTCGCCAGTGGTTATACTTAAGCAGTGATTACGTATATTTTCTATAATAAACTATGAAAAGTATACGCTGATCTAGCATTCTATAGGATTTTCTTACAATAAGAGGTCAGCATAAACTGGATATTTATAGTTTGATATGTAGCCTACAATCCTAGTTATTAAAATTATTTTTTATATTAGAGTGTATGATTTTCTAATCCACAATATAAATGTATCTATATCCTAAAAATATAAGCTTTATGTGGCAAATTAAATGTCCATTATAAAAAATCCATTATGTATAAAAATCTTTCATGCGTAGCATTTTTCTGGAATGCCCAAAATATTTGAAAGAAATATATGTTGAGGTACTAAAAAGGTAGTAAATATTTACAAAGAGATAAATTAGTTATGTAGTCTCGAACTATGAAAAAAAAAATGGTCCAGACGTCCTGATGTCAGAATGGCTGACCACTTTCTTTACGTGTTTTTTCGCTGTCAGTCGAGGTACTAAATATTTGAAGTTAGGTATCAAATAGTAGCAAAAAGGTAGTAAATTTTGGTATTTTCTAAACATCAAATATCTCTCTTGGTCCAGGGGTCCTGACGCTTATGCGTACCCACCTAGCGCACAGGCTCGCGCGGCAGCCTCGGTGTCCGGATCGCGAGCGATGGCTCCCGCGGCAGCCTCAGTAGTTTTGTTCAATTTACACGAGGCCGCCTCGCGAGGCAGGCTGAGCGTCAACAGATGGCTCGGGGCCGAGCCGTGCTCGGTCGAGTAAACGCGCGCCCGAGGCAGGCCGAGGCACGTCCACACCAGCCGAGGCATTTGGCTCGCGAGGCTGCCGCGCGAGCCTGTGCGCTAGGTGGGTACGCGGCTAATCGCTTCCATATTTGGTAATAATTAGTTCTCAATTGGTGCTAACTAGTGCTCAAACAACAAAATTGGTGCCTTAGTAGTTTTCGAGAAATTCGACTACAGGGTCTACCTTGCTCTTTGTCAATCACATGTGTGATGGCGGGGTGGTGCTCCTAAGACCACAATGCTGAAATTTGAGAGGGCCCAAAGAGCGTATGCATCTGGATTGAGGGCCCATATTTTAAATCCTTGAGAAACGAAATAAGACTTATAGGGGAATTAGTCAAAAATAGTTAAAAAAAAATGTGTGCGTCAGTATGGCTGGTTGCCTGTATCGGCTCGCGTCAGGCTGGTGACCAAAAATTGCTACCTTTTACTACTTATAGCCAATTAATTTGCTACCTAACTTGGAAACAAAATAAAGGGACTTCAAAATGACCAGCCATTCTGATATCAGGATGGCTGGTCAACTCTCCGTTTGTGTGAACCATTCAAATTTGCGTTATTATTTTTACTTGAATAATTGCTACCCACGTCTTTCAATTTCCACCTTGTAGCTTTAACGAGTAAAAAGTTGTGATCATTTGATTTTTTTACAGAGAATGGGTTAAGGTTATTACACAATTACACGACGTCATACACTAAATATCTGCTAAACTGAAATGAAGAAATTGGACATTTTTCCGCTGCGACTACGCACACAAACATATAGGGCCATGAATTTCTTACAACTGTTATGATCAAATAACTTGGGCCCTTAATCCAGACGCGTGCGTAAAGTGAATCAAATCTAAAATCTAAATCTCAAAAAGTACTAGATTAAAGTTAAGTTAAAGTTCTAGATATACCGCTATAAATTTGTAATGTCATATTCTACAGATTTGGGAATTTTTAAAATGTTTAAGAAATTCTTAACTAAATTCTTAAATAAAAATGATTAACTCAGAGCTAGTACTTTTTGAGATTTAGACTATGTCACTTTACGCACGCGTCTGGATTGAGGGCCCAAGTTATTTGATCATAACAGTTTTAATTCACGTTTAAGAAATTCATGTCTGTTTGCTTTAAGTTTTTACTATTTTTAACTAATTCCCTTATAAGTCTTATTTCGTTTCTCAAGGATTAAAAAATGGGCCCTAAATCCAGATGCACACCCAAAGAGCCGTGTTAATTAAAGGTAAGCTCATTTCGCACGATACTTTTCCCAACAGAAGATTTATATAAACATTGCAAAGTACTTTCTGTCAGACAACTCTTTGTTCTTAATACACAGTCCTATTTACAACACAAATATACCCCTTATTATGTAACCATCACTAAAAGACGTAAAGATAGTGTTTGTCAGCACTACAGATGTAAATACTCATTCACCAAACGGTTTTTTTGTTTTCAAGGGCCACAATTATAATAATAAGCTCAATAGGAGATTGAGACTTGACTCTCTTTCGACCTCGTCCGTCAAGAAATCTGTGACAAACTTTCTTCTTACAAATAACTACCTGGATACAGAACGCCTGCTTTTCTCTGATAATAATTCACCCTAAACCCTTCCATCGAGAACATAACACTCATCCTGCACCGACACAACACACACCATCACCATTACACACACACACTCAAACACGAATAAAGCAAATGTCACATAAATAAAATAATAATGTAGACCTCTTGGCGTCCGTATCCTGGCTACGATTCGGTGACCTCTTTGGGAAAACTGAAGGTTTCGTCTGTGCGTTTATGGATGAAGTTATCATGACGAACAATTATCGGAAATATATTGTCAAGGACGGTACGGTTGACATCTGTCGGGCATGCCACCGTCCCGGTGAATCGATCCGACATTTTGTTTCCGGTTGTTCTCGTCTTGCTAACGGTGAGCACTTGCACAGACACAATCTAGTGGCTAGGATTATTCTCCAGCAACTTGCCTTGCAATACAACCTTGTGGGTTCTAAAGTACCATACTACAACTACGTGCCCGACCCAGGAGAACGGTCATGCCACATTGTATTGGGATCGATCTATCATCACGGACAGGACTATTTTATTTTAGATCGCCGAGAGCGCCTTGCAATGATTGTTGACATCACTGTCCCTCATGACGAGAATCTCGTGAAAGCTGAAAATGATAAAAAAAGATTGATTGATTGATTTAGCCCACGAGGTTGTCGACATGTGGGATGTGGACTCTGCAATCATCGTACCGATAGTCGTTACGGTTAACGGACTAATAGCAGAGAGCCTCGACCAACACCTTAAGAGGCTCTCATTGCGAGGCTGGGTCAAGGGCTTGATTCAGAAAGCAGTACTCCTGGACACGGCACGTATAGTGAGGCGGTTCCTCTCTCTGGAGCCCTGACCACCGGTAGCCTGGACCTTGTTCCTGATGTCGATGGGCCATCTATTTTTTATATTTTTAAATGTTTGGTTTACTTTTGTTTTTTGAAATATTTAAAAATGTATAAAATAAGAGAAATGATGAATAAAGGAAAAAAAATTTTTTTTTTTTTCTGAATTCTGCAATTATGGCTTTAAGTTAACTTTAGTTTTAAAACAATTGCTCTGCTTGCAATTATTTTGTAAAACTAAAGTATGTATGGGCTTGTACCATTGCCCTTACAAGTACAAGTACAACAAGACAAGAGAGAGTATACAAGTTATTTCATAACTTAGTAAGGGTGGCATTAGGTATTTGTTTGGCGGCGCCAAACAAATACCTAATGCCAGCACCCTTACAAAAAAAAAAAATTGTTATTATAAGCGCAATTAAAAAAAGTCTGAAGTCAGGTGAGATTGCTCAGCTAAAGTATGTAAAACAGTTGCTAGACAAAAATGGTGTGCTTTGGGAAGCACTTTGAGGCTTCGCGATCGCGCACTACACGGCCACGACAAAACGTGGTCCAGGAAGAAGTTTGGTTACACTACCTGGCGAATGATCAGTTTTGTTCAAGACAGCGGCTGTTCAATCGACAAGTCCGCAAGTGGCCGCGTAGTCGTGTTCAAGGTCCCTTCGAATTAGACTAGAAGTTTTACAAAGAGTAAATTAATAACAATGGACGTTTGTCACAGGACTCACAGTTAGTACAGCTTTAATAGATAGTAACTTTGTATTCCTCCACTATTGGATTAGCTGACGGATGCTTAGATTTCTTTGGAAATACGGTGAAACTATTTATTTGATGTGGTTTTCAGAAAAAAAAAAGACTTTAAATAAGAAATCATTAAACTAAACCAGTTTGAATCGATTTATCATTTTGTAGATAATAAATTCATGATCAACTGTATATATTACTGTGTAATTATGTACAGTCACTAGCACTAATATGTCGTTATGTTTATCCGGTATCTTGACAGATAGTGTTCAGCCTTCATTATTTACTAGTTTGCACCACATAGGAGACTTTCAGGGTGAAAATGACAAAAGCCGTTGTTTTCAGGAAATGGTATAGGCATTCTGGAACTGTTTTTTAAAAAGATTTTCATAGTTGTAGTTTTTTTCCGTTTGGTAGTGGTAGACGTGCTATTATCCATATCGTTCCCCTTAATATTAGTTGTCAAGTGTTCCTCTTCTGGCTCTTCTGTGTGCGCTAACTCTTCTTGCAATTCTAAAGCTAATTGAGACATTTCGACTTCGTGTGTAGCGATTGTTTCGGTTGTGTCACCATGGCTGACCTTGAGATGTTTCTTGTTGAGCTTAGAAATTTGTGTAGTTTTTGCTATAAAAGAGAAAATAAAAAGTTACGTTCAAAATCACATCAGCGTCAAAAATTTCATTAGGTCGAACTTTTCATAATGAAAAGAATATGCTATGTAGTACGTAAGAACAGCCCCAGCTACAGTGTGGATCATATTTGGTACAACATGAATTCAAAATCGACTATGAAATAATTACCATTTGGTTTCTGGACTCGCTTTTTCTGTTTAATAACACTTTTTCGGAGTTTGGTTTTCAGGGTTGACGGTTTGATTTTCGGAAAATTGGGTTTTTTGGTTTTCGATAGGATAGACTTTTTGGTGGATTTGACTTTTGATAAGATTGATTGACTGGTAGAATCTACTGTCGCTAGCAAGGACTGATTGGTGGGGTTGGTTGCCGACAGGATTGACGTAGACGGTTGTCCATTAGTTGTTGGTAAAGAGGTTGTTGAGGCTGTTGACTCTTCCACGTGTAAAGTTGTTGCTTCGCTCGTCACTGATGGTAGGCTAGATGTGGTTTGTGCTTGTGAAGTAGCTGAAACCACATGTAATCGCAACTCGTCACAATTATTAGTAGGAACGTTTTGTAGAAGTTAGCCAGTTATTATTAATGAGTCGCACGTATGAATTATACTGTCTGAACATACCTATTTGAAGCTGAAACTCAGGATCAGCAAAGACATAAGAGATAATCAATGGCTACTTGTGGTTTGCACAACTAGTGAGCTGAACTGTGACCGCATGGTCAACTAGTCACAAATTATTTAGAAGGAAAGGGGTTTCATTATTTTGGCCATTTAAAATTAATTATCGAAACGGCGGCAACGCTTTTTTTTAAAAAAACAAAATGTTAGTTAGGCAAGCCAGGCAATGAAATACTCAAATCCCTTTTGTAGATGTGTGCCAAATCTTTGAGAGTAGGATACTCCTCGAGAATTTGCTGCATACCTTGGGGTTGGAACCTGAAGTTATTTTTTCATTATAAATAAATAGAAATATTGTTAAAGTCCGTTATTGATTACTGGATGATTGATCCATATAAGTACCTGAACCTTCTCTCGAAAATGAGCTGGTACTTAAAGTTAATTCTCTATTAGTTTCAATTTATTTAACCAAATAGTACTCGTAAGTAATTATTAATCGTAATAAGCCTAGAAATGCATACATGCTGTGCTTCAGTTCTTGTAATAGGTTACAAGTTTTTATTCCAATTAGGTACCTATTGCAATATATTCTCGCTACATATTCATGTTTAAATTTAGTCGTGTGTGGGTTTTTTTATTCTGGGAACTCAAGGAGATGGAACTTGACTATTAATAATTATAATACCAGATGATTGTTATCTACCAGGTTTTATTATTCAGCTAATTTAACGTGCTAGATATAGTTTGATGTTATTTCGAAGCAGTCGTTCTGCTTGGATGCGGCTTACCTGAGGTGCTACCAAGATCAGCAGTTAGATCATTGTTAAATCTTCGAAACTGTCCTAGAAAATAGAATTCTATAATGTGATATTAGATTTTTTCAAGTTCAAATGTTGTAGAATCTTATTCAAGTTAGTTGTGCAGTTTTCGAACTGAATCTTTCACTTTAGGAACGTAGGGACCGCTTTATGTTACAGGTACAGTGTGCCAGACTTACCACCATTTCTAAAAGGAGGATCTGAAAAGTCCGGTAAGTTATAATTATAGAACTTTTCTAAAATAATAGGTACAGAGAAACACTGGTGGCCCAGTGGAAACAGCTAACAGAGAAATCACTTTTGACCAATCCAGGACCCTGGCAGGACCTCATCATACATTTTTCCGTTATTTTTTTCACCATGGCTTTAAAACTGCGAAAGTAAACATCGTGTGGGTTCCGGAGTTTCAAACCAATCAAAACTTAAAGACATAAATGTTTTCCACTCACCAGAACCGTTGCTGGTGAATGGTGATGTAAAGCACCTTGGAACTCTTCTGGCGACACCGTCATCATTTATGGAAGGTAGTCGACGCAGTGTCTGCGCGATAGGTATAAGTACAGTACCCACTAATAACCTAAGTCTATGGTGCAACTTGATTTGCGCGGGTTGCGTCAGATTATCGCAGGAATGATTTAAGGTAGTTAATGCTAATGTCAACTTACCATAATAATAATAATAATCAGGAATCATTCGTCGACGGCTGTGTCCTAAAAATGATCAAAATTTTATAATCTCACACTTCACACCTAGCTTCAGCTAACACGCAAGCCGTATAAAATAGTAGGTAACTGAATGTCCAACAGCTGAATTGCGGATGTTTCATATTGAATTATTCTTAACGCAACTTCCTGCTTATGATTCACTGACTTATGATGACTGACATGGCGTAGGTAATTACATAATTTGACTTCGTTCTCACGAGGGTGCTATGCAGCTGGCGTTGGTCCTGCGTACTAGGGACTTAATGAGTTCACTCTGTGCGAAGATGACACTGATTATTATGAAGAAAAATTAGCTGGTCACGATGAGTGCCTAGCTCGCGAAATACATTCTATTTTACCGGCCGGCCTATGCCGAATCATTCCGAACCGAACATCTTGTCCGACACCTTAGATTAGCTTACTGGTTAAGAGGACATGGGCTGCGATTCTCCATAATTTTTTTGACGAAATCGACGTTTCGTATTACCCTTTTTTCTTCCTGAATAATCGGCCTGTAGAGCGGTAATTTTTTTTTAAAAGATCTACTCTAGACACGTCCCTGTCATTTTCTTTTTTTTCAGCAACTAATAAGTAAAGAAAATGTGACCCTCCGAAATTGACAAAATATGTTCCTGTTTTACGACAGTGATTTGAGGACTAACAGATACATTCGAAAAGTTTTTAACATAAAAAAATTGATAGGAATCTAGACATACTCTTTCTAAAAATTTAATGTCAAAAATGATTGGATCGGCTCATTTTTCGAGGAGAAAAAAAGGGAAATACGAAACGTCCACCTCGTCAAAATTTTTGTAATATTTACGATCTGAGCCGCAGCTGTCCCTATCGTACTCTACGGGGGCAGGCTTGACGTAGCGTTGATAGTTTCTTCAAATACTTATTTTTCAAATTCTTCGCAGGCCGTGTCCTCACACTTGATTGTTACCAAAATATCCACTATTCCACCTGTTTAGTACGAGTTTTGTTTTTCCCTTTGTGGCTTTGACTTCCGGTGGTCAAGAGCGCAATTTAAGATCAGAACGACTTCTGCGTCAGAAGATAATAATGGTAAACTTAGGTGTCTATTAGATCACTATCTTACTGTACGGGAATCTATAATTTTCATCCGGAAATCTTCGTTGGCCTGGCACGGAAGGCCGGTAGCCCATAGGCATAGGGGGCCAGCTCGAGTATGGCATCATCATAGGTGCCCCAGGTAGCATATTGGGCTGCGAAGGTGGCGGCGAAACTGGCGCCGAAGAGGGCGACGAAGGAGGTGGCGAAGCTGGCGGCGAAGGTAGCGCTGTATCTGGCGGAGCAGGTGGCGGCGCAGGTGGCTGCGAAGATGGCTGCGAAACTGGCGAAGAAGCTGGCGGTAAAGGGGGCGCCGAAAGCGGCGTTAAAGGGGGCGGCGAAGCCTGCGGCCCAGCCGGCGGCGAAGCCCGCGTCAAAGTAGTCATTGATACAACATCCTTTTTTCATTTTACTAACACTACCTAAGTAGTATAATTATTTGGTAGTCTTGCGTCCTGCTGGTTGTACCAAAATAGCTAAAAAACTTTAATTTAAATCGGTTCAACTTGGCGACGAATTTGGCGCTTTCAATAAAGCAGACTGGATAGTGCATAGGTTGTTATTGAATTAGGTACCAATTCAAATTTTTAAATCACATTTATAACTTCTCAGAAATAAATCAGAGGATTGGAAACATTCGTCAGAGGTGTTATGTGTAGATTAATTCAGGAAGGTAGGCTGCCATCCCTAATAAAAAAACTAATACCTGTTACTTCTGTTTCATTCACTGCCATCGTGGAATTGAAGTCTTCTGAAGGTAGCGAACATGTGCTGTTTGTATCTTCTTCTTCTTCAGTAGAATTTGCCACATCATTGTTTTCCCGTAAAACTCGTGCAAAGTCTTTTCAAAAGAAATTAACAACATGTATCTGTCGAGATCTATTTACATAAAAGTTAAGAAGGAAATTATAATTATGAATCTTACCTGTTTTAAGCAGCCTAACCAAAAATAGGGCTTGTTTTAGAGTGTCATCGAGATCATCAATTGCTATAGCGTCCTGAAAGCTGAAACTTCCTATTGCTAAAATTCCTATCAAATTCAGTAGCTTCTTACTTGAATTCATAATGCCTGTGCACATTGCTTCCAAAATAAAGAAACGACTATTTCGACATTTTATGCTAAAAGAATTCGATGTAATAAAATATGCGTTCGGTATGTTTCTAGTTAAAGCATTTATATTTTGCAAGTAAACGTGTCGGTTTGTGAAAAGTAGTTTAAAATAACAAGGCACATAAAAAACATTTTATTTTTTCTTACATAATAAATGTATGTAGTTACCCATGTACAAAAAAAGAAGTTTAAAATATTCAATAAAACTTAAAACAGCAATTAGATGTTATAAATAAACACTCAAACAGGAACTGATTAAGTAGGAAATTTTATGCTATGACAACTTTTAAACAACTGTTTTGTTTTTCAGGGAAATTAACTGGACACTCATTCATGGTATTCACTTCACATAGCACTGGCTCTGATGTAACTTGATGTTCAATTTGATAAATGCACATCTTTCCTACGCTTCATTTTCATTATTTTGCCAGAAATTGCTGACCTCATTAAAGGGTGGCTGTTGTTCTGCCACCTCGTTGCTGCTTGCTGAATCCTGTTGGATAACCGACAATAATATTAGTTAAAATATTAAGCTCCTAGTTACGTTTATATGGGCAAATAAGGTGTGCTCAAAGTATTCTGCCCTTTGTCAGGGCCAATGAAGTCAAGAACTAAGATACAGAATTAAAGTAATAGTGCACTCAAATACTATATTGTTTAGTTACAGTTTAGTAATAACAAAACTGACCAAAATATTGGTTGCATGAATATGAATTCATGGATATCGTTACCAAAAATGTCGTGACCTCCTTCCTAGTCTAATTAATAGGTAAGACTGATGTCACAACATTGTCCCGATATGCTTAAGCGAACTCTATACTCCACACCGACAGTGTGTTTCTATCGCAGAATTGATAAAACAAACTATTCTCGAATCAAGGCCTGATTAGGAGCAGTGCCGGCGAAATTAGGAGGGAGCGCGATGGGGCGACGGCCCGGGGTGCCTTTGGTGGGGCGCCGAGGTCTGGGGATGACGCTAAACGAAAGATGAAATTCTTAACATAGGTCAGCAAAAAATTAACACTTGATAATGATTTCCATAAGTGGGCGCCACAATATTCCTACCGTCAGTGGCCCAAATGCCGCCCGGTACTGATTAGGAGCTCGACCACGGTGAAAAGAATATTATCAAAGTACTCAATTATGCGTTCGATTTTACATAAGTAACTTAGGTAGTATCTACTGGTACTTGATCAGTAAATCAATAATTGTTGTTGGTTCTTACTTTAACGGTATGGCGTGCCGCATGTCCCTTCTTGCGAAATGACACTAGTGTTACCGGCTTCGGACGTCTTTCGAAGGGTTCGAAGTAATCCTGGAACAATACCTTAGGTTATTTTATGTCTCGCTATCAAGCAGTCAGGTAGGACAACTAGGTACCTAGTCAACAATCTTGATCTTAGTCACTAAGTTCGCGGCGGCGGCGTAACAAACTCGTCTTCTCTGCGGCCGTCAACGGCAGAACTATATTATAATGGGCGTAAAAGTACCCGAAAGCCGAAAGAAAGACCACACCTGGGAACCTTCTAGTTACGAAGATATTGGGAGTCAAAGTACCAACTTTAAAAAAAAATACAAGTTTTTAATGTTATTCATCATCATCATCGACAACCCGACTTGACCACAACTACTGCCTCTCTTTGCTTGTGCCCCGTTCTTGTGCCAGTCTCATCCAGGATATTTCCGAAATGGCAACAATGTCGTCTGCCCATCTCGCTGCCGGACGACCAACACTTCTCTTTCCAGTCCTTGGACGCCACTCGGTCACCACCACCCTCCTGCCATCATCGCGGCTTGCTAGATGTTAATTTTAATACTTTAAATCGGCACAATGTTTTGAGTGCTTATAAATTGAGTCCTACCGTAATACGTGATTTTGCATCCCGAAAAAAAGTCGTTTCACAGTGTTTGCGTAGAGTTGATTTGATGTATAAAATGCTTGGTTGCCGGCTTCGTGAAAAGGCCCGTTTTTGCAACCTGTATACGTTATCCCCAAAGACCGGTCGCCTTTTGAAGGTTTCCCCACGAAAACAAAAAAAGGTCCGTAAATGAACTTGGAATTTTGGATGGCATATTTGGCTTAATTTTCGAATTAAGCCTATTTACTATGTCAAAGCAGTCAAAGAAACCATTACCTACTTAGATTTTGAAGAAAAATAAAACAACATTTTTAAATATTTCAAAGTTCTTGGCTGAACCAGGAATCGAAACCGTTTCATATCAAAGCGATAGTGTAGCTGTACGTGATCTAGATGAAATACTGGAAACAAATTTAATGTTATGTGACAAATCAAGGGAAATTTCTTTCAATTTTCCGTAATTTCGCAATAATTTTGATTTGTTAAAATCTAAATTACTGAAATTACTTCAATATTTTTCGTAGACAAAATAGAATGACGAAAAGATTGGCGAGCCAGGATGTCAATCTATTCACTGATGGCGGGCCCCCCATACAAAAATACTCAACCCACTTTGAAACGCCATAAGAAACGATTATTAGGTAGATGAAGTCCTTACTTTGCTCACCTTACTAAAAGAAGGATCAAATCCTAGTGACAGTGTTTTAGCAAGTTTCGTCAACGAATGCGGATTGTTGAGTAACATTTCATATCTTCTTATGTTCGCTCCCAACATTTCTGGTTCCTGAGGAAAAAACAGGTTTTTGGTATTTATTATTGCTATATACAGGGTGGTATTGTGGGCAATAAGAGCAGTGTCACGTTTCCGAGCTATCAAAATTAAAATCCATTCACTGATGGCATCTTCAGCACAACTTTGATTTGATCAGCCACGCATAAAACCTTGATAGGTTTTGCGTAAGTTGTGCTGAAGATGCCATCAGTGTATGGACCTTAACTTTGATAGCTCGTATCTGGGAAACGTGATACTTTAGAACATTTGGCCTCAAACAAAACTTGTTTGTATTGATACCTACTATCGATTAATACAGGTGTTATGTGTGGCCGCAATCTTGAAAAAAAAAACATGGCGGAAGTTAGGCCGGCCAGGCTTCATACAAAAATCTTCAAAGCCCTATAAACGAGTACATTTAATTTTGTGTACATTTAACATTATTTTTTTATTGCAGGGTTATAAAAACAATGTAAATGCCTAAGATGTTTGTTACTCTTACACGAAAAATCTTACTGAACGGATTTGGATGAAATTTGGCACACCGTTAGTTTATAACCCGAATTACCACATAGGACACTCACAATTTATTCCGGTAGTTCAAACCCGTTCCCGTGGGAAACTGACCGAATCCACGCGGCCGAAGTCGCGAGCAGAGGCTAGTAAAACATGTCGTAAAAGCGACACGAAGATGAACTTAGAACATACTCACATTGCTCATGCGTGACGTTGAAGTTTTATCCGACAGAGATCCTTGCTTTAATGATATTGATGGCACCTCTGATGTGAGCCTGGTCGGCGCTTGCCCTGTTGTTGGTTTCAAGGTAGTTTTCGCTTGCTTCATATCTTTTGCGGGTTCCTCAATGACTGGGGAAAATCACGTTACACTTGTTAAATAATATTGGATTTTATCTAGGCCTGCTTAACTTCTGCCATTTTAATTAATTTTAAAATAGCGGCCACGCATTGAACCTGTATTCATAAATAGCTGGTAGCAATACACACAAGTAATAAAATGTATCTTCTGAATACCTATGCAAGTATTATTTACAAATTATTTTCTTTATTCTTCAACGTAATCGCCTTCGAGATCTATATATAAATATACTTTTCCCAAAAGATTCCACTTGTTTAAGCCCTCCAAAAAATATGATTTGTCAAAGTCTTGCGGCACCCATCGTGCCGACAGCTTTCTTACACTTATTAACTTATTTTGTAAAATATTGATTGGCGTTCCGTATGATATGCCTAGACATGCCTACTTCGCGCACTTTAGTTCGTTGATCAGCGAGAATCATATTGTGGTATTTATTATAATTTCCTCGGTAAGCATCTCTGCCGGCCGCTCTGGCTGCTACTCAACAAAAACAGATGCACGACCACGTTTAAATTCGTTAAACCAATATCTAACGGTTGTCATAGAATGTGAAGGGTCCCCATAGACATCATCAGTTTTATTTCATAGCATGTTTTATATTCAATAATTAAAAGCGAATCACAGAATGATATTGCTCTTTTTCCATTTTGTCGAAAAACACGAAACATTGTGTCAAAAAAAAAATCTTTTTTCCAAAAAATAAAACCGACTTCAAAAAGACAGAAAAGTGAAAAATAACTATAGCTTCTGAAGTCGGTAACTTTTGTTTGTTTGATTTACTTTTTTTGTCACCGACTTCTGACTCTAAAGTTATTTTGCACTTTTCTGTGTTTTTGAAGTCGGTTTTATTTTTTGCGATAAAGATTTTTAATTTTTCCATTTTTAGTTGAAATATCCTATACAAATATTTGCTACACATTTATTTTACATTGCAACAATACATTTCATGGTAATCGGCTTATCACCAATAAAATAAAAGTTAATATACCTAACTGTCGCAATCTGCGTGTACAGTACGCATCTGCATACCCCTCGGAGCATACACCCGTATGTTATGATATTGTGAAAACAATAAACATCCAAGCAATAGCAGCAATCTAGACAGATTTGCTGTCTACTATTGAAGAGTTCCATTGTATAATTCCGAAGATCACCTTCACCAAAAAACGGGACCACCGCGGAATATAATTCTTCCAAATAAAAAAGAAATCGTCGAAATAGGTACACAATTGTCGAAGATATCGATAATATAAATCCCATCATTAGATCCTGACCTGATGACATGACATGGGACCACATGAAAAGTATACTGTTTCAAACAATGCCCATAAAATTTGAGGGTTGCCCTTAATTTTTACTGGGATTCCATCATCTGAGGTATAAGTCAGGAGACTTATACCTTCCATCATCAGTTCAGCAACATGAGATGATTATTACCAGATGATTATTATCTGAATTGAGTTGAGAAAGAATATGAAAAACATTGTATGTGAATATTAAATTTCAGGGTTGCCCTCGATTTTCCTGGGATTCCGTCATCAGATTCTGATTTGGTGACAAGTTCGAATAAAAAAAGAATTATGAAAATCGGTCTATAATTGGCGGAGAAATCGGTGAGATAGGTACATGAAAAAAATACATACAGTCGAACATAGAAACTCCTCCTTTTTTTTAAGTCGGCTAAAATTTGTCAAAGGACTTTTGGTGAAACATTAGTGAACCGTTAACAATACATGTCATGGTAATAGGTTTATCCCCAATGAAATGAAACTTAACATACCTAACTGTTGAAATATGGGTATACTGTAGACTGTACACATCTCAGAGCACTCAGGCGTGATATTGTGTTATGATGCTGTGTAAACAATGAATATCCAAGCGATTGCAGCCATCGCGACAGATTTGCTGTTTATTATTGAAGAGTTCCATTGCAAATATCCGAAGTTCAGCATCAGATCTTCACCAAAATTTCAATGGGATCCACCACGGAACAATATTATTTCAAACAAAAAAAGAATTATCAAAATCGGTTCACAATTGGCGAAGATATCGCTGAACATACACACAAAAACAAAAAAACAAAATTCAGTCTACTTGATAACCACCTCTTTTTGGAAGTCGGTTAAAAATTGGCGCCAAATGAAAACTAATGCCAAAATTAGTCTGAAATTCAACATAGCCTAGTAAGGAAAAAAAGGAAATTGATAAGATAGTAATAACAATTTCCCTTAGGGGCCATCCACAAATTATGTCCCTCCTCCCTAGTGCGACTTCACATATTTTGCAATTTTACATGTTCATATTTCATACTCTTTGCCTTAAATACTTAGATGAACGTATTAGATTTTGAATGTGATGTCACGAAATTTATCGTGACATCACTCGTCACACAATGTCACACTTCATCGAAAATCGATCTTCTCGTTAAATAAAGGTTTCTAGGTGCCTTGAGATAAGACCTATTTCGTAATAGTATGGCTTCCAAAACACTTTGTCAGTGAAAACGAAAAACGTGAATCAATACAGTAGGAGAAAATCTCTTTTAAAAGTTGTTTCGTGTATATTTATTAGTGCTTGTGACTGTACCTAGGCAAACTATCTATGAGTCTATCCTAGCTATTTGCTAGGGCTACTTTACATAACCATTTATAATATCAGATATGCAAAATGTTTACTTACTTTCGCATGATACAATGTGTGCCACAAAAGGTAGAATAGCGAACGTCATGTAAATGTGCATCTTAATGAGTAACTGCTATAATCTATTGTACAATAACTTGCATGTTACTCGCGTCGAGTGTCGGATCAAACTGATAGCTGATTGTTAGTAAGTGTGGAAAAAATATTCCGTGAGAACGGCTTAGTTTACAGGTTGAAACTGTTCCTCGAAGAAATGTTCCACAATATCACTGTCGTAACTTAACACTTATTGCAAGAACTGAGGCAGAGCACGAGCGTGCGGTGTAAACGTAATGTAAATACGTCGATTTCAAAATGAAAAATACTCGTTTCACATTTATAATATTTTGATTATTTTAAGAATTAATTCGTATTTATGTGATTTTACTGATTGTGCGTTGTGAACATTTTAACTAAAATACCTACTATAGCATAATTGTATTTTCGATTTAAAATCGACTTATTTACATTACGTTTACACCTCGCGCTCGTGCTAGGACTTCTGCTGGGCACTACGTTGCACTAGTTGTCGCAAGCGTCCTGTTTAACACGGTGTTCAGGGTTCGATCCCCAGGAGTTTCACAGCAGCAACACGAAGTCTGGATATGTAATATCGATTACTAAGCCGCTTTTCTGCATAATTCCTGAGACAAAACTAAAGAGAGGATGCAAAAGCGCGCGTAGCAAACTTGAAAATTGTATCCACGAGCCTTTCTTAGGTAGGCTCTCTATTATTAAATATATTAATTTGTTTTTATTTCTTATTGTTTTTGTGTATGCGTGGGCGTATTTCTCCAGGAACAACCTACAATCGGGTACAAATTGTTGCCCCCTATAGGGAAGTAGATACTACCTAGTACCTACCTCAAGAGATGTTAATGAAATATACAAGAGTAGCTTGATCCAGTTTTTATGAAGGATTTTTATATGTCAGGCTATAGAAAAAAAGGTTTGCAGTTAATTAATATTCAATTATCGGCCTCGGGAGGGTCATCGGTGATGTTGTAGAAGGCTGTGTGGCAGGGCGCGCGAGCACATGGCCGGTGTTGCTCCTCGCGCTCGCCCGGTGCACACCGCCCCGCCACGCATAGGCGGTACCGGATCACGATACCGTCACCGCATGTCACTGAACAATTGCCCCATTTGCTCCACCGACTCCATATTTTACGATTCTTCAATGTTTGGTCGTCTTCGCATGACACTGTTTGGACAACAAACGTAATAAACAATCAATATAGACGTGTGTTTCGCAAATGTAGTGTGGCACGTACCTATTCATAGTTTTGTATGGGCGTATTTGGGGGTGTTTTTGGGGCTTGATTTCAATACAATTGCGTAACGGGGTGGGTCACTCCTGTCTACCGGACTTCCCTCTCCCCCCTCGAGATTGTCAATACCTACCGCGACTGCACCGTTTGTAACTGAACGAACGTGATTGGTTCACTGCAATGGAGTCATCGAATCATTACCTTTCGCGTTTTTAGTACTGTAAAATGGTTCTAAAAAAGAGGTTAACTTTCTGGAAAGTTCTCGGGTGTTTTGGAAATTGTAAGAGATATTCTCTAGTTTCTTTTTATATAATGTTTTTATCGTAAAATGAATAGGAAAGGCGATATTGTCAAAAAACTGCCGCCATATTTCCTAAATGGGGGCGCGAGGGGCAAAGATACGAGAGGTGAGAAAGTAGATTGGCCGTCGTGCTTAATATAGCTAGCACATCGCCCGCGACTTCGTCCGCTAAAATTGTGATAGTTTGGCTGTATGATATAAATATAATTTATAGCCTATAGCACCCACGAATAATGTAGCTTTCTGCCAGTGAAAGAATTTTTAGAATTGAAGCATTCATTCCGGAGATTACCCCAACATACAATATTAGTAGTTATTAGTTTATAATAATAGTTAGTATAGATGAATTGTATTTACATCTTGAAACTAAATTACCTAAAACAAGTGTAAAAATAGGTTTTGGAAGCTTTTGAATAGAGTTTTCCACCTAAAACGGTTACAACACCTAATCCAGTGTTGTTATTGAAATTCATAATCAAAATTTTAGTGCAACAACAAAATATTTTATAGCGAAGTTGCCATCCATGGACCTAAATAGTTTTAGAATAATATCATAACAAGGCGCCCGTAATCCCAAAAGGGTTAGGCAGAGCTGTACCTAATTGTAGTACCTAGACCCACATTTCGCCATTTTGTTTTTTATGTTTAAGTCACAATGTAATAGAGGCGAGCCTATTGCCATCAACCGGGCACAAATCCGGACTCCGTGGCTGCTACTGAGAAATTCCAGATGGAAAAACACTTTGCCCGAACCCAGGACCTCACGCTCAGCAGTCGCGCTTGCGACCACTAAATCAACGAGACAATAATGTTTCAGAAAAATTCAAAAATACTACGAGTGTAGTGTAGATTGACCCAAAATTCATAAGTACATAACCTCACGCCTTTATATATACCCTTACCTTTGGGAGATACTGGCGCGATAGACGGGTATGTGTTATAAGCAAATTGAGAAAATTAGGAATGTGCTCATCATCAACCTACAGCACTAGGTCCACATTTGGACATAGGCCTCTTCAATTGCTCGCCACTAGGCTCGATTTTCGCCAACTTTCAACCAAGTGTGCTCAAGTTATACCTATCTACTGCTACGAAAAATAGGATAAACTATGGAATTCTGAAAAACACCGAACTGGTGAGTGTGTACCTATGTCATTTTCTGAATTATCCGGCTCCAACGGTTTAGTAGTCTTCTCTATATACGCCACCGTGGCTTTTTGCTGAGAAGCTGTGTTTTTATGCTGTTCTTGTCTCACGAGATCAATCAATTCAATGGCACTCAACAATAATTTGCCCTCCTTTCGGTTTCTGTGATTTGCGTGCGCTAGGGCAGTGAGCACTACAAGAAACACAGCTATTTTATTCATTTTAATAAAAGGGTACACAAATGGTACACAACAAGTCGACAGCTTATGCCATTTTGTGACATTACTGTCCGAAAGAGTTTGTTACCTGTATAGGTTTTAAGATACCATAGATGTACTTATACATGGTGTAAAACCCTTCAAGAATCACGAAGCCGTCAACCCAGTATTCTGTACATCGAACTAAGTAACTCTATGCAAGCATTATTGCTGGGAAACATTTTTTAAACCACAATTTATGGTAGGACTCAATATAACGTTCTAAAAACATTGTGCTGATGTATGTATTGAATAGTAGGTACAGGGGCCAAGCGGTAATTAAAGTAAAATTATAACATTGTAAAATTGTGTTCTACGAAAAAGTTGGAACCGTGGCCTCTAATATCGTAACTAAAAGGTTCCCAAGTATGATCCAGAACAAAAATATGTTCGCAATGACGAGGAGAAACTAACTATATATAGGAAGACCAAACTGCAGACACAGATCACTGCCACCTTGGGCTTTAGCAATGCTACTGGCTTCGCAGATACGCAGTCATCCACAAGCCAAAACTGAAATGTTTCATTTTCTCATGTGCCTGTTATTACAACGACAGAAGCCATACTCATAAACGTAGTCGCAGGCATAACTGGTACCGCTGAGGAGCCCGTGCATGAAAAGGCACCGATTTGGGCCGATGATGGTTTCGTGACGGTATTGAAGCGGAAGCGCCGTCAACGTACCAACAAGAGCCGCTGCGGTACGGCTCCTCGAAGCCCAACGGGCCTTTTCGTGCCGCGCAGCCGAACACGCTGGTATACATCTCCCGCCTACACTACACCACTACGGCGGAGGCCATCGTGGGGTACGTGCGTCAGAAGACCAAGTACGTGGTGAGGGTGTTTGAGTCGCATAGCAACGTCTACTTTAAGGGGTTCGTGGTGCGAATACCAACGTGTTTTCTGCACCTTATCTTGGAAGAGGACGTTTGAAATCAAACGATGTAAGGGCAATTTTGTTCAAAATTAATATTTGTGATGACTAAAGTATTATTATGTGGATGAGGATTAATACTATGTTTATAAAAATACCTTCGCAAATAATGTATTATTTTAGAACAAATTTGAATATCATAATTAATGTACACGATCGGTATCCGGATGCAAAACCATAAAAAAGGTCAACCTTAAAAGATAAACATATCGTTGACTTTTTTTAGAACTTCTTTTTAGCGGAACGGAAGCTCTCAAAAGGAATAATTTTTCCCCGTTTTAGTCTTCATCGATAAATGAGCTATCCAACTCTAAATAATTTTTCAATTCGAACCAGTAATTCCTGAGATTAGCGCGTTCAACCAAACAAACAAACTCTTCAGCTTTATAATATTAGTATAGATAAACTCTCCAAACCAATGTTGCGGTTTTAGATCTCTCAAAATCGGGCTCGAAACTTCTTTTAGTTTTTCGTTATTCCTCGTTAGTAGCTAGTTTCGGGTTTGGACATCCGCGCCCGCTTGAAAAATTTATAATAATATAATCTATGGGTCAAAGTTACCTGAGAATGAACATTATGTTAAAAAAAAAAAAAACAATCGTCTTTTCAAGTTGTTTCGTTTGTTCTAGAGGAGACAAATCTTATAGTCCCGCCAATTAATGTACAGCCAGCACATCTAGCTACTACAATCTGTCAAATTTCTTTAATAGATTTTCAACTTTATTGCTACAACATTAGCTTCAAGGTTGATCGGGAAAATTTGAAAGTTTCGGGTAGCTTGATGTGCTGGTGTCCGTGCAATCATTCGCATTAAAGCTGAAAATAGGTACAGATCATAGATAGGCTTAGAGAGAATCGATTCAGTTTAGATTGCCATCGACACGCTAAGAAGAATATAAAAACACCAATAGCCACTCAGTTGCAAAGGCTGTATACTAAGTACCTAGTATTTAGAAATAAATCTGCATAATATGGGTGGCATGTGTTGTTCATGGTACTGAATATTATAATCATCAGCAGTAGTATGATCATAAATTATCAGTGTGTGGTGATTGAAAAATATGCCTTTATAATATTTAGCTGCATCGGGTTAGGCTGGAAGCCGACCCCAAAATAATTGCGAAAAGGCTAGACGAATGATGGTGAATCAAGGTGATATTAGACGTACCTACCACTTATGAGAATGTACAGAAACTAATATAGTATCAAAAGAAATGTGCTCCATTTCATATTTAGAACATGGTATTTTGGCTTTTGGGATGGCGAAAAATAAAACTGCATTATTTTATTATCATTTATTTAAGATATTTCTTTGGTTACACCTTATACATGATCTTTACTACAGTTACTGAATATTAAAGAAAATTATATACAGACGAATTGAGAAGTTCCTCCTTTTTCTAACAGAGATAGAATGATGCTGGAATACAAAATGTAAAAAGTAGAACTATTGTCAGAGTCAGAGTCTTACCATGGCCAGAGATTTCTTGTTATTCGGAGGGTAGTTTTGAATGTTACATATACTTGAAAAGTAAACAATGTTTAAAAAGTACCTACGCAACAAAATTACACGTACCTAATGATATTGAAGGATTCGTATAAGTGTGAAAATAAATTCTTTTTGACAACATTTAGATATCATAATAATATCACGTTATTATTTAGACGAGGTACCTATTATTAAGGTTTTGTGAACACATAATTATATTAGAAAGGTTTTTTTTTACCCAAATACGTCGTTATTTAAATATATCTCATACCATAACTACCGCAATTAATTAAAATGTATAATTATAACTAAGAAGTAGTTACATGGACAATTACAATACAATAAACCCCACGCAACAAGTTTCGATATTCCCTACAATGCAATCCCTACCACTCACGAACTTTCTTAAAAACATCTAGATTACTATTGCTAGTTATATTTGCTCTCATAACATTTACAAGTTTTCTCTCAGTATTTGCTTGTGTTGTTTTGTAACGAATTTAAATATAACTATATATCATTTCATAATTCTTATCACAATCGGTTATGTGTCTGTCGATTATCACTTACTTGTAAACCACGGCAGAAGAGCCTTTTGATTTTGTAACATTTATTGTCAATACTTCGAGTTATCAACAGTGAGTAGGTAATCATTCGATTTATTGGTAAAGCCTTCTTTTGTAATTAAATAACATCGACCATTACTAACTGTATAGTTGGCACGCGTTTGAGAGCACAAGCCACGTGTGCACGTGGCGACAGGACACAGGGAGTCGGTCGCCTGATCTGCAGCTGACAATAAATCGAACATATACTAAAATAAACCCTGAAGATCACAGAACAGACTGATTTATATTGAGAACACTTTGTCCAGATAATGCGTTTTAACCGCGTAGTTCAAAGCTACTATGCGCTAAATCATTCCGGGACATCTATAACACGCGAGTCCAGAAATCGAAACGTCCAACAAAAGCGCTTAAACGAGTTATATGGTTATGAAATTAATAACGTAAATTTAACCTTTCTTATTTTTAAAGATATTTTAATGTACATGCATTAGGCCCAGATTTGAGTTTAAATATTATGTCGGCCGATAAATTAATAAGTGAGGTATATTATTACCCTACGCAAAGAATACGTTAAGATGACTAAGCGTCTAGATAAACCACGCAAGAGCACGGGACTGCGGCTCCATAAATGCCTGATATACAATTTTCATAAAAGACGAAGAAATCGGCCTTCCCAGTCCAGCGCTCGAACCGCGGTCGAGCTTAAAGTATATAGGTGCTGTCTCAATTAACCTGCCTTCTTGCAAAAGCTTCAATGCACCAGCGTCAACAAACAGTATTATTAAGAATAGATATCTTTCAAATGTCATCTGGTTATTAGTGATAAATCCTATTTAAATTGGCTGATCGTGTAAAAACGTAGATACGTGCGCCATATATACAATAACGCGCTAATTTCAATGTTTTAAATATTATTAATACATTTGAATGCTTTAAAAGCACGAATGATAAACAATCAATGTACATACATATCATTTTGAATTAAAAACTACTTTTAACCATAATATAATAATTTACATTGGGTAAGATCCCATTTTGTATATTCAGACTTCTGAGTACTGTCTTTAACTTGGGCTTTATATAACAATTTATTATAATCCCAAATTTTGTTTTAGATATATTTTAATCTTTTAAATCGAGAAAGTTGGTAACAAGCATAAGTATGACATTTAATGTTACCTATACAATTAAAATTGCTTTAATATACATCACTAACAACCGATTTCTGAAAGGCTACAAAAAAGAACACTAAAAATAGCTAACAGGCTAGTCATTTTGTTTTATTCCTGTCAGAAATCGGATATAAATAAGGTAGCTAAAGATTTGATTCGATTCTATTAGAAGGAATTATAGTAAACGCTTATAATGGTGTGCATATAGATAATTACAAGAGATCTTTTAAAACATTTATTGTTATGTACTAGCTAGTCTTTAGCTATATAACTGAATCTTTCAGTCTATTTCCAATAGGTCCAAGCGTATTAAAAAAAAAATGAACGCCGTGATGGCATCCTTGCGACTAGGTTCGACTAGAGCAACGAGTTGCTATATGAAGGAACAGTAATTTATTAACAACAAATTTATCAACTACTCAGGTCACAAAGGTAACAGATACAGATTGGCGTTAATTTAATTTTCAAAAGAACTATATTAAACAAAAAAATAAAAATAGCTACATACGACGAAAGACAACATTAGAATTAATACATTATTTCAGTACATTTAATATATTTGATGCATTTTATTACTTATGCTAACGAACACTATACTTGAGAAATCTAAGACAATAAAAATATGTACGTTTACAATATTAGCAAAAACAATAACAATTACGCCTCAGGGGCCGTCCATAAATTACGTCAGACGAATTTCATGATTTTTAACCCCCCACGTCCTTGTCACAGCCGGCCACATTTGTGAGACTCAGGGGAAGTCTCATATTTTGCAATTTTAAATGTTCCATACAGATGAAGTTGGAAATATTTTCAAGATTTTCGTTCATAGTTCAAATTTCGTTTAGTCTATTCGGTCCCTTCCCCTTAACATCTGACATAATTTATGGGTGGCCCTTCATACACTTACATAGAGTATAATCACTATCGTATAACACCGGGTGTAAAGGGTTAAGAAGTGCGGAATTAACAAAGCTGTGATTTTTTATAAAGTACATGAAGTTCATTAAGGCCTCCTAGTGGGTAACATCAGTCCTGACAGTATTGCGTTTTTAGAAAGTGTATCGCAGTTAAAGCGAGATGATCCAGTTTTTTTGGATACTTTCTAGAAGGATGTGCACTGTGCATGTATAGTTTAGTTTCAATTGTATAGCCATACATATATTTGGAGATGAAGTAGATTTTGAAGGCCGAGAAAAATTATTATTTGACGTTTGGATATAATGGGTGTAAATATAACCTTAACGAAGCCGAAAGGCACTTTGTCCTCCCCGTTATTGCGATCATTTTTTTGTACTAGACCTTACTTGGGAACCTTCTAATTACGGCGGTATTGGGGCGTCAAAGGTCCAACTTTTTCTCCCCTTTTTTTAAATACAATTTTTAATGTTATAAGTTTACTTTAAATACCTCCACGACCCCATACTATTCAATGCACCTATCAGCACAATGTTTTGAGTGCGTAACATTGAGTCCTACCGTAAACCGTGATTTCATATTCCGAAAAAAGTCGTTTTCCTGCAATCATTTATGCGTAGTTACTTAGCTTGATGTACAGAATGTTTGGTTGACGGCTTCGTGAAGGGTCCGTTTACACCTCGTATGTTAACAGAAATAGTGAATGTATAACAAAAACCTCCTCGTATTAAGTCAACTTTTATTTTAAACTTATGCTGTAAAACAATTTTTTATATTAAGTGAGCCTACTCTTGACCAATCTTGTTAAATGTCAGCTAATATTTACCGTATCACCGTCATCGGAAAACGAGATATTGGTATATAAAATGGGTGTAAAAGTACCCTTAACGAAGCCGATATGCACTTGTTATGCTTGTCAATGCGATATTTTTTTAGTTCTAGACCATATCTGGGACCATTCCAGTTACGGAAATATTGGGGGTCAACGCACACAACTTTTTCGCAAACTTTTTTTAATAGTAGGTTTTAAGGTTATAACTTTACTTTAAATACCTCCATGGCCAGTCTACTATTTAATGCACACATCACACACAATGTTTTGAGTGCGTTACATTGATTTTTACCGTCAAGGATGATTTCCACCAATCGGCTCGCATCGCATCGGATTGGAACGTATTTTACAATCTTTAAACGATACTAAATCGTGTACA
This sequence comes from Noctua janthina, assembly GCA_963576755.1. Lineage (NCBI taxonomy): Eukaryota > Metazoa > Arthropoda > Insecta > Lepidoptera > Noctuidae > Noctua > Noctua janthina. The sequence continues at coordinate 9,905,518 of OY755050.1, read as the reverse complement.
CAGTATTTAAAGTCTATATTACAAAGCCGCGCACAGCAGCTTGACCGCGGGCGTCTTCCGCGACACGTGATTGCAGCCGAAAGTATGCTGCGACGCGCCATCGGCTCTGTTCGCCTGTCGTCGTATACGATCGGTCGTCAACACGGTAGGAATGAAGCTATTTGACTAGGCGCAGAAACGGATACGTTCGCGGTCGACATCCTGCCGAACGCGATCGGGTGTCGCCGTATCGGTTCGTATCCTTCCGATCCGAGCCGCTTGGTGGAAATCATCCTTAAAACGTGATTTTACACCCCAAAAAAAAAAGTAGTTTCCAGGCAATGATTTTTGCATGCTTAGTTTGATGTACAGAATGCTTGGTTGACGGCTTCGTGAAGGGTCCGTTTAAACCTTGTATTTATCAGTGATAATGAAAACATAGTGCAGTTTTAAATTATATCTTCTATTTCACAATACCCATGGACACACTAACTATGGTACAGTCACAATTAAAAAGGTTTATTTTATTTACACAAAGCGTTCTTCAAAGCGTTTTTATTAAATTCTAATTTAACTATTTACATCTTAAGACACCTGACTATATGATAAACTGGATAAACAGGTAAAATAAATGGCTTGCGATTCCTACTATTGGTAGGTTTTACTAATAAAGTCTGATGCTGTTGTCATGGCGATTGATACAAAAGAAGAAGAATAAGGAACAGATATCGGTAGAGTTTCAAAGTATTTATACGAGCGAACCTGTCGAGCAAAATACTCAAGCGTGACGTCAGTCATCACGTAGATAAATTTGACCGCGGTGAAGATGAAATGCACCTTCATGGAACATACATAAAACAACATACTTTTTGTCAATTTTTTGGATTTTCGTTTACTTTTCATGGACACCCGGAGTATTGTTTGTAGATAATTAAATGCTAAGTGAAACTTGTACAGTCTGTCTCTAAATAATCTTTAATAAATGATGTATTGTTAAATGTATTCGTTTATTGGTATTTAGACGTTTATATTTTAGAATGTGTTCGAACAAACCATAATGACATACAGGCAGTCTGTCTTATATTACATTAAATTTATGTTTTGTTAGAGGCAATGTATGTTAAACATCATAATCACGCTTACATTTTATACAGTATTTTACAATCGTCTCTCTTACTTATATTGATTTTGCGCACTCATAAGCCATTCGAAGCTATGCCATTTACAGCCGTTTACGCTTATACGAGGAATGAAGAATTGAATAGAACACACACATCCTAAATACGGTAATCGGACTATCGCTAAACGTAGACTGCCTGTTTAGCGATTCTCCTTGCCAAAGACCTTCCACTTCCACACAACAAAGACAATATTTATTATACATGTTATTTACATAGGACACGTATTCATGCGAAACATTATTTCGTTGTCTTAGTCGCGTAAACTTATAATAAAGTTTGGGTGTAAACTATTTATTCGGAAATAACTTAACTAATTAAAATCTATGGTGTGGTTAGCACCCTATAATTATGCCTTAACATCACTGTTTTTTAGAATTAATGTACCTTTAGCAGTATAGAGTCTAAAAGACATTAGTGTTAGTCGTTGAGTTCATATTTAGAACAAGATACGGATGGAGCGTGTCGTCAGTGCTTTGTTTATCATCATTTGCTGAGAGGCATGCGGTCAATTACAAGTGCACTCGCGTGATCGCGAGCGCCGCATCACACGACGCCGCCCGGGGATCGTAGGCCCGCGTGCCGACAATCATCTTACAGACTAGCTTACTAACAAATTTCATTAAATGTTTCAACAAATAACTTTAATCGACCACTTCAAAATATAGCTTTGCAGCTTTGTTTTATAGTGTCGTCACTATGGTCGATTATAATAATAATTATGTAAACTATTAAATGGTATTTGTATTATAATGGCTTATAAATTACCTTTTTTTTTCTTTATATTTTTACCGACATTTATGTTTATTAAATTAAGGAGATAAGTGTCGCTGAACACCGTCGCTTAGGCCCGGGCTCCACCAAATCAGAGACTGACGAGCGGAGCAGTACGGACACGTTCAAGTTTCGACCGATCACAAATTAGTCACGAATCACAATACAGATTGCAACCAATATGATTGGTGGATTTCCGCACGTCTACTCTCCGCTCCGCGCGTGCCCACTTTGGTGGAGTTCGGGCCTTAAACAGTTGTCTAAGTATTACAACTGTTTGTTTAAGAGAACAATGAATACAATGTAGTCAAATAACATCAATTATTTTCCGCTTCTGTATTATTGAATAAATCAGTCTAAAATATTTTCTAAAAATTGAAGGGTCTGTTTGTAATATAAAAATAACAGCTTTTTATTGAATGCATATGAAAATATTTACGGCACTTATAACAGAAGCATATATATTTTATTCAATATTTGTCTGTCTCTCTTACTGTTTGTTCCGGCTAATCTGCAAAACGGCTGGACCGATTTTGAGGGGCTTTTTACAGCTGATATTTTGAGGTCTAACATAGCTTACTTTTATTTAAGAAAAATAATTTAAAAAAAAAAAACAAAACCCTTGAAATTGGTAAAAAAATCCGATTCAAAAAGGAAAGTATTATTTTTTTATAATAATTTCACGCCAACGAAGGCCGCAGGCAACAGCTAGTATATAATATATCTTGCTTATACCTAATAGTAATAATAACTGGTATGGGGGCTAGTCGCACGTTGGCTACTATCGCAAGACTGTCAGCAGTGAGTGAATCTGATGCAGAAGCGGCCCACCACGATGTTGCACAGCTGAACGAGCTATTCTCTCACGAAAATCACTAGCACTAACGCAAGAAGGATCACGGGAACACTGCCACCTGGGGGTTACTATGACGTCTTAAAGCAGAAGTAATTCCAGTGTGGGAAAGAGATGGCGCTAGACGACCTGTATAGCTCTGTCTCTTTCCCACACTTGGAATTGCCAAGGTGGAAGCGCAAAGGTAGCCCGCGAATTTCAAATTTTGTAACGTTTTTTTCAATTTGCAGGTCAGTTTCAGGCTAAATGTGAAACAAAATATGATTCGCGACCGTCACACGTATGTAGTTACAGAATTATAATCATTAAAAGCATCAATACAATCATACCATGACAACCATGTAAAAGTCATGAGTTTGATGACTACAACTCTGTAAAGCTTGTTACGGTCGCGAATCATATCTTAATCAACATACAATCTGACACTGAACTGTAAATTGCAAAAAACGTAAGAAAATTTAAATTTCGCGAGCTACCCTGGCGCTTCCACCTGAAAGATGTCATGGGAGGCCACCAGGGCAGATGTGAGCGCCAATGCTGCGTCCATATACCTACGGTGCATGCGAAACAGCTATGTATCGGTTCGTGAAGTTAACAACTGTCGCATACTTGTTTTGTTGTAAAAGCACGCGTCTCTATGTGACCATACAGAGGCTGCTAAAGCAACTCTGCTTTCGATTTCCACCGGAAAATGACGAGTACTCATAGTCATAGGCTAGTGCTATACGAATTCTATAGCAAACGCAAGCCTCACATGTTGTGTGAGCTCATGCGGCAACAGCGCAGACTGTAAAGCAACTGCGAACTCCTCAAGCGACAGTGGCCAAAGAGCGGCGAACCTCGCAAAATTACACTTACAGACGAGCGTTTAATGAGCTACCCTCCCAAAGGTGCAGGGTACCCAATGAACGCAGTTAATTAATGATTATTGGAAGTTATTTCTTGTATAAATCGAATGAATACTTTCTAATATAATACCAGACGATAAAGCTTTTTTTTATTTCCTAACTATAAATTTAAACATCAATAAAGACTTGATTCATTTTAATTTGTATTGATTTATGCATCGTTTGGTTTCTATTTTCATTAGTAATAAGGCAGTATGCAGGTATTTTGGATTATTTTTACTCGACTAAGACAAAGTAAATAATTTATTAGAATATGATTATTGCCAGCATTGTATAGCTATAGTCACACTTTCTGTCCTGTCATCAGTAATTAATAATATGCAACAGAAGCACGCAAACACGAACAGTCGCTCGGTTAATTTATTGATCCTCAAAACAACTCTACGATATGCGTTTAACTTTCTTTTCTAATAAAATCACAATAATAAAATACCTTAATCTATTTTGCGAAGCCCTGTTCGTGATAATATAATATTCTATTAAGCAAAAATATATTTAAGGCTTTTCATCTTTAACAAACACTTTGAACAAATTGAAACTAATATTATATTTTATAACAAAATATTGGGCTAAATTATTCTACTTTACTACATTTGACAATATAATTTATGTAATATTTTTAAAGGATTTAAAAAAAATCCGTTACTTGTACATTGGTGCTAAAATTATACTAGGTATGATTCCATAAACATCTGCGGCGTAGGTTTTACTAACTGTTGAAAAAAATGTTTTGGACTAAAAGTGAGAGATGTTTATCTTACTGGACCCAGGAGGCCGGCACCCACAGGGGCTCGGACTGCACTCGCCATGCCGCCTTCAGCAGCTGCGACAGCGCGCTCGGCAGGTCGTCGTTCACAATCTCCTCATCAAACATGTATCCATACAAGAAGTTGATGCGGTTGGACGACCGCACGATGTCTGAGAACTCTTCTTCCTGTCAATATATTAATGTCTGCTTTAGGAAACTGGGCTAATTGATTGATTTTATTAATGCACTTCACTTTGGAAATACACATAATTATGTACGGTATATGTCCGTTGTTGAAGCACAAAGAAACACCATCAATCCATGATCATAATTATTATTTTTTTGCTTCCATTGGTATCATATAAAAAATCTTTTTGCAAAAAAATAAAACCGACTTCAAAAACACAGAAAAGTGAAAAATAAGTTTAGCTTCAGAAGTCGGTGACTTATGTTTGTTTGATTTACTTTTTCCATTTTTTGTTGTAATATCCTATACACACATTTATTTTACATTGTCAACAATATATTTCTCGTGGTAATAGGCTTATCACCAATAAAATGGAAATTAATATACCTAACTGTCGCAATCTGGGTGTACTGTACGCATCTGCGTACCCCTCAGAGTATACAGCCGTTATGTTATGTTATGATATTGTGAAAACAATAAACATTCAAGCGGTTGCAGCAATCAAGACAGATTTTGCTGTCTACTATTGATGAGTTCCATTGTATAACTCCGAAGATCAGCATCAGATCATCACCAAAATTAAAAGGGACCACCGCGGATTAATATTCTTCCAAACAAAAAAGAATTATCAAAATCGGTTCGCAATTGGCGAAGATATCGCTTAACATACAATCAAAAACCAAAAAAAAATCAGTCGACTTGATCTTGAACCCCCTCTTTTTGAAAGTCGGTTAAAAAGGAAAAGAATGTGTGAAACTCTGTTAGGGTACAATTTTGAAAGAGACTGCAGACTGCAGCGGCACCGCTGGTTTCTATTTAACTCATAAAATGTTTCCGTAGGTGGCGACATTGCCGCCTGCCGCTGCGGTCGAGTGGCGACCAGTAGAAAGTATTTTTTTGTTTGACAAATAACTTTTTGTATGAAGTTTTTATATTTATCAAATGCTCATGGAATGCGAAAGAATGGCGGGAATAGTTTAGGTAACGACCATTTTGGCCATTTATTACTGTGCTTTATTTCGCCTCCTTACTTCAGAATTTTATAGAATGAATACATCATTAGGATAAACCCTGTCATTTGCACCAGCCTGAGTAAATAACTAACCGTGAAAGCTCGAGAGCATTCTTTGTCGAAGGTGGAGCGTGCGTTGGCGGTCGTGCGTGTTTCGACCAGTCGCTCCTGAGTGGGTGGTCTGATGAACACTATGTAGGGCCGCAGGCGCGGAGTGCGGAGCATCTTAAGCGCCTGCCAGTGAGGACTCAGCACACACACGCGACCTGCAAACGTTCATCGAATTCATTACATAATGTTGTTACGTCATATTATACAGTTGTCGCGATCGAATGCTAAGATATAGGTACTATGATCTTTATGCGGGCTACTCAAGTGTCGTTTCTTTGGTATTATTCGTCTTCATCAAATCGTTGAGCTAATTAACTTCTGAGTACACGATTACTGACAAATGCTTGCACTGACTGGACAAGTCCACTCAAATTTTTGTGGTTCTTTCCTAAATACACCAACCCAAACACGACATGGTCCTCATACGACTTGACCAAGATTATAATACGTCTAGACTTTATGTTTGTGATGTTTATTCTCAGATTAGTCGGATATGAAACACCGACCCCATCTCGTTTTAAAACAAGCTATTTTTGACGTGTAAAAGCGTCTTTTACAAGCAATTTACAAAAATAAATGAATTGATGATGATCGAAGCGTAAGTTTACATTAAGTTTCTTCGTCGTGGCTTATCCTAATAATCCAGATATTTTCCGACCCAGTTTAGAAGAATGACAGAAGTTATAAAATCTGTTTATTTATATGAGACCCAAGCAAGCAATCAATATCCTGACTGTGAACCGGCAGCAGCTGCACACTAGTTTATATTAGTGATTGCGTCATTTGCGAACCATTTGAGGGTTCCTCTACCGAGTTCTTGGGTAACACGATACTTGGAAATCAAGTAACTATCTTATCTGATAACCAGTCAGTCCAAGTTGACTGTCGACGAGTCGACGAGAGACTGGCTGTCAGATTTCGGCAGGTTTGGACACGCACCGTAGCCACAACACTTAATGTGAGAAGTCAATTTAGAGAGATCTCTTAGGTGAAAAAATGTTATTTTTACATTCTTATGGACGTGACAAATATTGGTATTCAGCTGCATTCGGTTAGACTGAAAACTGACCCCAAGATAGTAAGTATAGCGAAGTAATTATAAATAACGCGTTACCTATCTACCATAATTGATGTTACACAATACTTCTTTTTAGTTTGTTTTTTCGTGGGTGTATAGGTATCCACATATCAGTCGACATTTCGTGATTATGAAATACTTACTGGAATTTACGATGGTCTCAACGCTCTCCGCCGAAGTTCCGTATAGGTTCCCCTTATATTCGCCATGCTCAATAAATTTCCCATCAGCTATATCTTGCTCCATTTTTTCACGACCAACAAACATGTAATCTTTACCGTTTTGCTCGCTCGATTTTTGAGGTCGTGACGTAACTGAAAATGTTAGTAGAATTATTATTTCCTTTATTTCTATACAAATCAATAATATTTTTAAATATTCCTTACAAAAAATAAAAATAACATTATAAATATAAAAAATTGTAGCCCACCGGTATCGGGAACAGGGTCCAATTAGAATTATTGTTATCGTTATTGTCAGCTAAATTATACAAATAAGTCACAAATTCGCTTGAAAGTGTTTTAATGGATTTTTTAAATATTTTTTTATCTTGGAGCTAGCATTGGCAAAGCTGCACAATATTATTTATTACTAAGCTAATTTTTACTTACATGGTATAGGTGTGACATATTTTTCAGGATCAGTAGCGATAAGTCTTCTGCGCAATTCATTCCTGCCGACTCCGGGCGCACCTACCAACACAATTGGTCTGACCATTCCCGGGCGCGGATATAACCGTGCTACTTCTTCGTACGTTGGTATCATTTCGCGATCAAAATCATCATTCTCTGTAATGTCATATATAACCTTTTTCACTTTGGGTGTGGACTTGCAGGGCAATAATGCGGTAGCCGTTGGCGTTGGGGAGCACGGGGTTTTCGAAGTGCAGTCCGAGGTTGTAACGGAGACACTGCAAAGAGCCGGCTTGCCTGCGCCGAGCATGCAAAATGGGTAAATGATAATGACCTGACAGTGAAACGACACAACATGCATCTTTTTATAATCGACAGTAATATTAATTTTACATAAATGTATATTTGATATTTGCATTTTTGTAACCTTCGCAATTGCTAACAAGTAAATACGACTAATCACCACATTTTTCACCAAATAACTATAACGCACCATCCAAAGTTTGCGGATCCGTTTGTCTTTCATGGATGATGCGACCTTCTTGTAGTGCTCTTGACGGTATTAAACCTGCTCTCATTACTCTGTCGCCTTCTCTTCGAGCTTGCCACCTAAACACAGGAAGGCAACCGTTAAAATACGCTTAAATAATAGGTGATAAAATGTATCAGTGGTTAAAAACTTGCCAATATGCGTCATCTTGGGACACTATGTGCAGTACGTCTCCTTTCTTGAAGTCCAGCCCCGCCTCCTTGCACGGAATATACGGATCCTCTGAAGAGTTGTAATTGAAAAGAGCGCGGACTCTCACTTTACTCTCCCGTGAACCTCCTTTGCCAAATGATGGCACTAATTTGAAGGTAATAGTGCCCTCGGAACTTTGCTGTGAAATCAATAGAAACTATTTTAGTAGTCCATTATTATGGTGGTATTTATGAAAGTGCACAATTACTGAGGCTGGTACTGACGTACCAATATCGACAGCACGTCGGCAGGTGTCTTGTTTTCCACGCTGATACCGTTGACCTCGATCACTTCGTCACCGGCGTGGATCAACCCAGATCTGTCGGCGGCGCCGCCGTGCATCACACGAGCTATCACAATTTTCCCGGTCTCTTCATCCGTTTTGATTGTTGCTCCCTATCGTACAGAGTGAGTCTAAGTATGGACAGCTCCATGTTAAGTCGACAGCATTATCAAATTATTCATGTTGATTTGTCGGCGAGATGATAATACCATACAATACGGCATGTTCGAACTCTTTGGAAAAACACATTCTTTTTTGAAAAATGCACTTATTTGAAAAGTGGAGGATTTGATTCACATTCATTATAAGTACTAGGTTATAGAAAAAAATTATAATAACAAGACACTATGCAAAAAATCAAATACATATAGGTCAGGTTGATAATCAAAATAATAAGCAAGATGTATTGTGTGGGGGTAATAGTGTAACAAACAAAATATTTGAAAATGGTGTCGTTCTCGACAACACAATACAAATTGCATCGGCATCTAGAGATAGCAGCTAATCATTCTTAAACTTGAAGACACGGTGATGGTGAAGAATAACAAATACAGAAGAACATCGAAAAGACAAATGAAAAATAGGTGAATGCGTATACGTACACTATGTGGAAAGGATTGAAAATAATATTGTAAGCATTCAAATGAGTAGCATAAGTACTAAACATATATCAATACTTACCACTATTGGCTCTGCACTCTGTGCTCCACCCTTTTAATAAAAAAATAATTTCAATATACCCTAAAAGATGACATGGTATTTTATTCACTAATATTACTTAATATTGCTGACATTGCATTGTATATAGAATGGTCCATGCATCTGCTTCATACTTTAAAATAAATTCTTTGTTTTTATGAAATTAGCAAACACTTTCACCTATATAAGAATTCGGTTAAAACTATTTTAATATTGTTGAATACCATGTTCATTTACCACATTTAGCTGCTATTTCTAAATGAATTTACTAGGGTTTGTTGTTAAGTCTGCCATTGAATTATGGAATATTCGATTCTAATTCTTACCAAAGGCTCGTCACTTTTAACTAATTGAACAATTTTCACAGTTTCTTCTTCATCATCCATTTCCGGAGGAATATCGGGGAGATGCGGGTAGTAATCTTTTTGAGCAACCGCATCATGAGTGCAGAGTATTGCCTGAGGGATACACAACTCAATTATTACCTTTGTGAATCTGTAATGATCACGTATTAATATTATCATCATTCACTTGACTGCTTTTTTTAAACATAATTTCAGAAAATTATAAAGGGTGTAACAAAAAACCCTTAACGAAGCCCAAAGACACTTGTTCTCCCCGTCATTGCCATCGTTTGTTTTGTTCTAGCTAGACCATACTTGGGAATCTCCTAGTTATAGGAGATATTGGGGTCAAACTTCCAACTTTTTTTTTTAAATACATGTTTTTAATGCATGATTTTTACTTTAAACACCTCCACGATCCCCGTACTATCCAATCCCTCCATCAGCACAGTATTTTGAGTGATTTTTCATCCCAAAAAAAAAAGGTCGTTTCCTAGCAATAATTTTTGCGTAAAGTTACTTAGTTCGATGTGCTTGGTTGGCTTCGTGAAGGGTCCGTTTACACCCTGTATAATTTTACTTTTGCACTCTTCAGGCCAAGGCTAACTCAATGGAATGTTGATTTCACAATTATAAAAATGTGTTTATGGCAACAACTTTATTCTCGGGCCACAATACTGACACATTCCATCATTATCATCTTCTGGCTTCTTCTTAGACTAATTAAAGGAGTCTACACACCAAACCCGCCGACCCGCCGACATGTGTCATGGGGCTGTGTCGGTGAGTTAGTCGGCGGCAAGAAATCAGTACAACTTTTTTAGTTAGTGATTGCAGTGTGTACGAACGTGACGTGTTGTTTTTCTCGAATATTGCAGCCTACAATAAACATGGATACTGATGCTGATCTAATAATAGCAGCATGTGGCACCGACATGATTCTTGAAGCAAAGTCGCCGACACCAAGCCGCCGGGCTGTGTCGGCGGGTTTGGTGTGTCCTTAAGAGTTTTAGTTCTCTTTAAATAATTTTGATATAGACCCACACAAATATGGTTTTAGAGAGTGACATTTAAAACAAAGATCATTATCGAGAAAGATCTATCATTCCATACAAGCTATGTAAATAAGAATAGGATGGACCTTTCAATTATATTTAGCTAGGATGATTTGATCATAAGAATTGTGAAGTGAATTGGTCTACTTTGGTGACTTGAGTTATAGCAGGGTCAGGCATATATTTATATACAACAATTAACAAAAGTTTAAAAAATTAAACAACCTTATAATTTACCTAAAAAATAGTAAAATAGAAACTACTTACTTGAAAATGTGGTTTCTGCAATAAGCTAAGGAGCTCTCCATATTCTTTTGAAACTGATACTACATCATGGAGAAGCTCAAAAACTTCAAAAGTAACTTGCATGGCATTGGATAGAAGAGGATAGAACTTATCATCTTTGCCTTTGGCCACTATTTTGTTATGTACTTGAACAAGAGCATGAAGCTGTTTTGACTGTAGAAATTCAGTTAAAAATGCAACATCTTCGCCACCTGATTGTACTTCTTTCAGCGATGCAAGGAGACGGGTGAGAGCTATGAAACAAATAGTACATCTAATTATTAATTGCATGAGGGCTGATGAAATTATTTATTTAGTGTACATAGGATAAATAGTAATAATAGTCCTCCTGACTATGTTTGCTCTCTTTGGCCAAGAATTAGGCATTGGCGCAGGAGATATTATAGTGCCCAAGTGTCTATGAAGACACTTCTATTGCTGTCTTGACTGAGAGTCACGGACGAAAAAGTGTACCTGTGTTTGCGCAGACACATTCTCTCTTCTTTCCCTCTTATAAAATTAGTAAATGCTGCCGTCAGCATATCAAACCACAGCAGACAATTTAATTCTTCTCGTATTGGAGTTGTTGGTACTCTTGAGATCAGTTGGGGCCAGTAGGTGGCAACAATTGATAATTAATTAGTTTACCAATCATATTGACTCATGTGGTGAGCAATTGACGATAAAGGAGATCATTCACGGCTCGTACAAAAAATATCAAAATTTGAAGTGCCCGGCCAATAGAAATAAAGTAAATACTTCGAAAGAAGGTATGACAGTTAAGCTGTTCGACCAATACTGGCGTTGTTTTTGAAGGTTGAAAATGTGGATTTTCTGTAATAGTCTTCAGGATCACAGTGCAAAGGGATTTTGCAGATATTTTAACCGATTTTTCTTAGTGTATAGGGAATGTCTTTATTTAAACATGGTGATGATCTGATCATGAATTCCGGAGATGAAGAGTGGAACTCTTCAACGGATAGGAGTAACTGTACCGTGTTTAAAGTTATTTGCTGTTGAAAACATTGCCAAACCGGTTAATCATTGGTCATCTGAGGGTCTAAAGATGTCTCTTGGATACAAAAAATGCAACTCCTCAACGGATTAGAACAATACAACCGTTTTTTGAGTTATTTCGAATAACAGATTTGGGAAGTGAATCACTTGAACAGACACGAAACAGAAGCGAATGTATACCTATCGCTCTTGCCCATTTGTACCATGGTCTTGGCTAAGTAGAACGTAGGAGTAATAGTAAGAGTTTAACACTGATATCCAGCAAAACAATAATTGTTAGCGATTATAGACAAATTTCCAAAACATTGCTGGCAAATGTATGATTTTTACTACTTTCTAGAACAGCAGCCAGGAGGCAAATAAGAAATTCGTTTTTATTTTTCGACCTTTAATTTTTTGGTACAATTTGAATGATGTACTTTTTAAGTCATTGGGTTGGATTGGGAATAACATGGGCTGGAATATACTTTATTTGGACCACAAAAGTAAAAGAAGCAAATTCAAGGTAATTGGAAATTGTGTGCATTTCTTGAAATGCGTGAATGCCTAATGCCTAATTTGCAACAATTTTGACCCGATAACTGGGTTGTTTCGGAGAAATCGAACTATGGCGCTTAATTTCTAAAGGCAGATTAGCCGAGCGCAATTAGACAAAAAATACTAAAAAGATGGAACAAACAAATAATTTTGAGTACCTACAGGCCACTCTGTAGGTACTCAAAATTCTTTGATTTAATTTAGATTGACATACTTTTTTAGGTCATATTCTAATTCTTCCATTATGATCTAATATCCTATATTGTATGCAATTTGGTGCAAGATATTTAAGACCTGATTTTAAGTACTTATGTATTCTACTATAATTAAGTGATCATGATGAAAACAGAGGTTATTTTTTCTCGGTCAGCTCTTGTTTAGAAAATTAAGAGAAAAATCGATTTCACGTAAAAAACATGTATTTTAGGCCTCTACACATGCCGCCATGGGATCTGCAGGCGATAGTCCTCGCACGCCTGCACGAATGGCGCGCGGAGGCACTACGTCGGGAGGAAACTCCGCTGCCGCGGCAAATTGCCGCTCAGCGGACAGACCTCCGGCATGATCTCATGGCGACATGGAGAGAGCGACTGTCGCAACCCCGTGCAAGGCACGCCACCATAGTGGCGATAAGTCCCCTCTTTGAGGAGTGGCTAGAGAGGCGCTACGGCGCCCTCACCTACCGCCTGACGCAGGTCCTCACCGGTTGTTTCGGGAGGTTCCTGCACCGAATCGGGCGGGCAGAAACGCCCGGGTGTTTCCACTGCGAGGATCGTCCGGAGGACACGGTGGAGCACACCGTGGAGGTCTGCCACGCTTGGGCGGAGCACCGCCGTGTCCTCGTAGCGGCGATTGGCGGCGGCGATCTCTCGCGTCCGGCTTTGGTTCAAGCCATGGTCCGGAGCGAGAGGGAATGGGAAGCCGTCACCTCCTTCTGCGAAGCAGTCATGCTAGTGAAGGAGGTGGCGGGACGTGAGAGAGAAAGAACCTCACGTCCCAGTCGCCGCGGGAGACGCCCTGGGCGTTGAGGGTCACGTGGTCGCCCCCGGCCACCGAAGGCGCGGGCCTGTGGACGGCGAGTTATGGGCCAGCTCGCCGTCCGGCCGTCTTATGACGACAGGCCGCGTTCGTGTTCCACGTGCGCCTCAAAGAGATGTCAGCAAATAAGTAGGGGTCCGCAAGGGCCGATGCCTGCCAGGGCTGCGGGACTGTTCGAAAGAGATACCGTGGCCCTGGAACACAAAGGGCAAAGAAGGAACATGGATGGGTTTTAGTCAGTACAAGTCTGACACTCCCTTCCGCTCCGCCCAGAGTGGGGGGGGGCATTTGATGATTTCCAACCCGGAAAAAAAAAAAAAAAGGCCTCTACACAAACTAGCTTGGCTTGGACGATCACACTTATGTCCACAACAATAATCTCTCAACATATGGGCGTCCAATCGCCTTTGGTAACAAATTCCCACTGTTTTTATGTCCTGATGGAAACACTCTACTTGCTCTTCGCTAAGTCTTCCAGGCTACCTTGGAAATGATGGATATGGCTGTAAGGTCGCCTTTGGTAACAAATTCCCACTGTTTTTATGTCCTGATGGAAACACTCTACTTGCTCTTCGCTAAGTCTTCCAGGCTACCTTGGAAATGATGGATATGGCTGTAAGTTAATTTCTATGTTCTATGTTATGGTTTTGCTTTTAGTCTTTATCGTGGACCATTGTATGTGATGGGTAATGTCTATCTTGATGCACCAAGTCCGCATAGGCACATCAGCCTTCTTGTTCCCCAGGGAATTTTTTGTAAATCATAGATAACTCTTAATGAGTTGAGGTATTTAGGAGTCCATCGAAAATTATTGTGTTTAATAAAAACTATTTGGAGAAGCCCTTGACAGAAACATCAATGTTTTTAGTCTATTTGTCAAAAATGTTCTGGACTTTTTAAGCATTTTCGATTAACCCAAGACCCAAAGTGGGTCAAGAGTTGCTTTCACAACTTTTGAGGTATCTATCTTCTTCGTTGATTCGATGTAATGAGAGTTAAATTAACTTCCATCATAAATATTCCACCTCGTCGACGTTGTTGGTGGCCTCGGACACATCCCTCAAAGTGCAGGTAGAATTACACATAGAGCAGAACATAAGGTGAGCCGTGAACAACAGTTTGTTTTAAGGCACCGCAGTTATACGCCCATTGGAATACCCCCCGCGGCAAAGTTGTATCTGCAGTGGCCTAGCTGGCTTCGCAGTCAGTTTAGGGTGTTCCAGGTGGGCTTGGCAGTAGGTGTGCCTATGGGAGCTTTCAGCAGTTTGACATAGTTTTTTTTTTTTAGTAGATTGTTTTTATTTAATAAGTACTTAAAATTTCACTAAGATTTTATTATAATATATTGTAATTGAATTTTTTGCTTGAATAAAGCACATACAATTAGTCAAATTATTCTATTAAGGGCAAAAAATTAGATGTAAACAAGGTAGATTGAGGTAAACGACATCACATCAGGGCTGTGACAGTCACAGAAGTTTAATAGTCATAGAAAATTGCAGGATTTCAATTTTTTTTTCAGCAACAAGCTTTATTTGATCTTTACTTTTAATACTTTTCTTGGGTTCATAGTACTGTATTAATGATTTAAGTAAAGAAGAAATGATATACATATTCCATATTGTTACACTGTTGTAAAGATGGCCCAGAGGTTAACGCTTCGCCTATCATGCACAAGATTGTTGGTTAAAATCTGGGTTGGTATCAATGTGACTTTTTCAATTTAATTTACTTTCTAAATTTAACTTTGACCTGTCTTGAGCAAGGATGGAAGTCAATGCTCATGCCTTCTCTCTATGAAAAGCGGCCTTAGCCCAGCAGTAGGACAGTAATGATCTGGTATTCTCATATTTACAATGTCATTGTTATGACATGTGCATGACCTTTTGTTATATTTACTTGTAAATATAACTAAATCAAAGCATGGAAGGCTAGTTCCATGTTTTCAAAATATGAGCTTGGTGTGTGGAGTTGCGGACACTGTCTGTTTTACAGTATAAGCTAGTTTTGTAAACAAAGAACTAAATACAACATGAGATACACGAAAATATAGGCCTAAGTCTCAGTGTTTTGGCTAGAATCTCTCAACGATTACTATTGAGCAGTGGTTCAAGAAGAAATAAGGAAATATGTCACATCTTATGTAAGCATGTTACAGCAAATACAGTTTCAGTTGTGTGTATAACTAACTCAACAAGTGGGTGTTTAATGAGATCTATTCAATGAAAATAAACTAGCATTGATTATCAGATTTTGATGGTGCCAAGAGGTGGATTCACAAAAATAGAAGGATTATTGCCAATGGTTTCATGAGTCTCATTCAATGCTTGTATTGCTTGTTATCATTAGGAGCTCATGATGGACCCAGAGCAGAAGTTGGGCACAGGAACTCCATAACATAGATATGGTGTGGTCTATTACATGATGTACTGCTACTACAGTACATTACATAACAAAACCATCATTACAATGCCACATACCTGGGTCCCAGTGCTCAGATGAAGAGTCCATAGTCACAAAGTTCCACTTCAGCTAGATATTGAACCTTGGAAAATACAGACATTCAGCTATTGATTTTCACCATGAACACCCTATTTCACATAGCTAACATCGCGTGCTGCATTAGGATTTATTATGTATAACCGCGCCCTAGATCCTATGAGTAGACTATAAATAAAAAACACTGAAAAATGATATTTTTAACAATGTGTTAATTTTTTTTAAACATTAATTTCATCTGCACGGATTCCTCCAACCATTGTTTAAATTCCAATAACTGATCGTTTGCCATTCGGTCGCAAATTTAAATATTTCAGGGGTGCATGAGATGCTGAAAATTCAACGGTAGGTATGTTTTTTTTATCATCCCGGTTAAATTAAAGTCGATTTAAAAAATATAATCAATGAAAACATGAAGAAAAATTATTTTCACAACAGTTCGAAAAAATATTGAATTATCTAAACAGGACGAGCTGGCCAAAGTAAACTTGTTAAAACTATGCTACACACAACACATCTATGGCGTTTACGTACTGGAAGTGAAACACTGGAAACTGAAACGTCAAATGAAAGAAAATCAATATACGTACAGAAAAAAAGATGTGTTCCTAATTAATAATTTTGTCTCTTTGTTTATGTGTTTTATTTAGCTTGTTTTGGTAACCTAATAATTATCATTGAAAAATTAAGGGACCTCGCTTTGGCATAAGTATTCTACTCTTTATAACTTTTAGGAGCTATCTTATAATCAAATCAGGCAGAGTGTGCCTGATTTGATTATAGAAAGACAGACAGACAGCAAGACAGACAGAAGACAGCACCTAGTTAAAAAAAATAAAAACAAAACTGACTGTAATGCCGTCTTCGCACCACTACACTTGTAGAACTTCAATAAATGATAACGGTACGGTATCTAGAAATTATCAAAAATGTTGATAGGACGTAAAAAACCGGCTGAATGATCTAGCAATTCAGAATTTGATCCAACGCTCATCAGTCGTCTGCTATCTGATTTACCCAAGATTTACCTTATTAATTCAACAGTTACTGAGAAAAAATAGCAACTGTGTGAAGTGAACAGGAAATAATAGAATGAATAATAAATAATAATAATAATTTTCTATGAATTCTATTTTTTTCCAGGTTACTCACTAAAACTATTGTTGGTCTAAATAAGGCACCCCTGAGAGACGATTAAACGGTTTGATAGGTTTATCAAACATTTTTGGCGCGTTTGATCGTCTCCCAAACATTTTAAATCAGCCGCGACGCAAAATTAAAAAAAAATATGCTTTTTTGCTTTTAAGCGCAGGCTACACCGCCAGCTAGCGAGCGAGCCGAGCGAGCCGAGCGAGCATCTTTTCACCTCTTTGCATACTTCGGTTCACACTGCGAACTACAGAGCAGAGCTACGCTAACGAGGTGAACGAATAATTTAGCTTCGCTTGCATTGTCGGTTATTTCATTCCCATCGTTTGTATCGCTGACGTAGCTTATCACTACGGCCGCCCGCCCGGCTCACCCAGTGTGCCCGCCCGGTCTCGTTTGGCGATCTTCTCCCACTAGCTCACTCGCCCGTCCGTTCAGAGTTTTCGGTAAGAAATTAAGAACCAACCCAAACCCAAAAATAGTCTAGCTCGCCTTTTTTTTTAATGTCATTTCGCGTTCAAACTAGGATCCAATGCGGGCTGGCTCGAGCAATTGTCGGGGAGGGCATGAATCGGGATGTCGTGACGGGTCTAGCTCGCCAAAGCTTCGCTTAGTTTAGGTATATTGATTCCCTCGCCTCGTTTCGCCCGCCAGCTCACTCGCTCGATCGCTGGCTGGCGATGTGGCTTGCGCTTTAATCTATGGTTGGTATCACATGAAAAGGCTGTGTTCCAACTTTAAGGTATACATACATTTTTCCTAAGAGTATTGTTTCTGTTAAATGTCTGGAGATGTTTTAGGGTTTTCTAAAATCAATCATAGAAGCGGCATTCCCATGTATTGCGTATTGTGTCGTGTAAAACTGGAATAGTCACAAATACAAATGAATGATCATGCTGTAATGATGACTTGGATGACTTTAAATCAAGTCTTTGAATTAATAACAAATGGATAGTTTTTATTTTTTTTAATTAAAAAAATAAGCTAAAGGAGATTGCACAACGTGCCAAAGGATTAAGGGATAGTCGCTATCGGAGAGTGGCAACACTGTGAAAAAGTTTATAGATTGTTTTCGAGACCGAGGATTTGACCATTTGTTGCAAGTAGCGGCAGCGGCTGCAGAAAGTAAATTCGATCGTGATCTATCTTCGCGATAGAAATTGTAGAAGATTGACCAAACAAGTTGGAAATTAAGAAAAGGTTGGTATTGCCGTCGCTTATTCGTGCTCCGAAGTATTTAGAGAAAGAAATAATGGCGCTAGTTTGAGATCCTCTATGTAGTTTCATGAACATATACAGATAGGTTGATGTAATAGGTGCCTATGCCAACAGTACTGTGTGTAAAGAAATCGATTGACCTTTAGTGAAACGCCGATTGTTTACTTACTAACACTTCTTCTATTGAAATTACGTTGTATTAGAGAAAAACTTGACTACGTGTCGTCGAAGTATATTGCTCCTACAAATAAAGGTAAGGAATGAGACTTCTTGAGTACATGGATCATAAAATCGTTGATAAAAAATTGCATTGAGGACAGTGTGACTCGATTTACTACGTTGGAAACCCAAAATAACGTCATCACTAGAATTATTTACATTTCCTATTATTTTTATTGCAGTTGATTCAAACTCGTATCTTATTAGAAATATGTACATATAACTATGGAATATGAAGTATTTTGTGTTACTACTGGGTTAATTTAATCAGTTATAAATAGTAAACTTATCTAAATGATTAGTAAATGAAAGTTTTTAGTGATAAGCTGCCTTAAATTTATTTGTTATTATATCATATTTGAGGTCATATTGTACATTTTTTGTTTATCACTAAATAAATCCAAATAAGAATTTAGAATACTTATATTAAAAATATTCTTATCTAATGATTCCCCCCACCTTACACAGTGTTTTTCCATCCCTCATTTGTTTGGTGTTCCAAAATCTTATCATATTTGTTTTTTTTTTTCAATACAGTTACACCATTGCATAGCAAGCAGTTCATAGAATATACCTTTCTTCTAAACAACTTTTGTGGGCTAATTATTGTCCCTGTGTAAAATGGCTCTGATATAGAGCTGGACCGACATAAAAATATTATGAAGGTCCTGTTTTTGCCATTTACAATCCTCAAAATATGTTATGATATAGCCTTTGTCTTTAATATTATGGGTCAAATGTGTAAATATAATATATAAATTATCATTTCACACTCGCAGCCAATTAAGAAGCAAGAAACTGGCACACTTATTTTTTCAAAGTTTGGATTAAGGTGACGGTGAACACGCATGTCAATGGTCAATAGAGATTGTGCATTAACTGAGATATAGGTTTATCTGGTTGTGATCAAACATATTAACCAACATTCGGGTAAAAACACATATTGAATGTCTTAACATCACAGTACTTGAATATCAATTAGCAACAGATGCGTACTGACGCTACAGTGTATGAGCCATTTACTGATGACATTTAAATACTGAACATAATAGAAACGTGATCTGAATATAAATTAAATAAAATTAAGGGTTCCTTTAATAGCTTTGATTGGCATGAGTTTTTAAATCACAGCACAGCTTATGTGATATTATTGAACACCACAGGAAAGTCTTGAATATTTAATTAAATCTTTTTATTGATTAAACTTCGAACTCGAAGACTTTTTTTTGTGTGTATAATTTAAAATGAAGTAGGTGGGAATTTAGATTTGTAATTATGCACTCAACTTTTGACAAATGTGGTTACAAAACTGGTTACAAATTCTGACTCTACCAAGATATTCCTGATGGAGAAAACCCAATAATAATAATTTGCGACCACTAGACCTATACTCCAATAAATTTATTTTTTTGACTATTGTAATGTGTTGTGACATAAAAGTGATGTTGTCGCCTATGCTTAGAACATCTGTAGAGTTTTGTATAAATGTATTGATAACATTGAACATTGACATTGATTAAAAGAAATACTGATTGATTTATTATTTATTTGCTTCAGAGAAGAGATGCTTGATGCCGGTCACTCAATTGAACTTTAAGCCGGGGCCGGCAGATCAGTTTTCGGCCTGCACAGAGGAGTCGCAACTCGAGCTCCACCTCCAGAGGCAACTGGAGGATGATGTTGCGAGGTAAGCATCTCTTTGAATACTTAAGATTATTTTAGTATATAGAACTATGGTAATTAGTTAACTGTTAACATAAAAAGATTTAAAAAAAACATAGTTTTCAGCCAGTGAAGATGTCCATGTTTCTGACCTGGTCCTCTTGACTTTGACTACCATGTTACAAAATGTTAACACATGGCACATAGAATGCTCAAAGTTACCTGTCACAGTTAGTTGCCTTTGAGCAAAAAGGAAAGGACACTGAGTGTATGTCCTACGCAGATGCGACTCGAAACTGTAATACATGAGCAATTGTAACCGTCATCCTAATCCTACAATTTATAATCAAGGCAACTTTTGTGTCCTTTCTATAATCACAATATGTCTGATATCTTAAGTGTAGTTCAGCAGATAGTACCTACATTTTATTCTTATTTATATCTCACAGAGAACGCACGAAGGCGGTGATCCTATTGCCCACCAGGCACGTCGATAGTGATTACTTGGTATTATCTTTTTTTATGTTTTTTTTCTTACTTCATAGGCATAAATAAACCTACCTGTTTTTCGTCCTGGAATGCAACATAACTCGGAATATCATAACTTACCCCTGTCTTAGTAACCAATCCAAATCCCTACTTTGTTATCTTAATGTGTTGTTGATTGTTGGTTAAGTCTATTGATTAATTTAATAGTGAAATAAATTAGCAATTAGTAGATTGTATTGTATGTTGGGCTTGTGTCCACAACATGCCAAGCGCGTATCTTCCGTTTTGGTCGTTAAAGGTCTCTATATTTTTTCCAAGTGAATAACAGTTAGTATAAATTGAATGTATATTGTCACGGATGTTCGCTTGGTAAGGTAGATGTTGAAAAACAATGCTGCGTTTAGTGTTCCTATCCAACCGATATTTACGTATTACATTACCCATATGCATATTATTTATAAATCAATTCTACTTTTCCGTGAAATGAAACCATAGGCATAAATATAACAACATGCATGTTACGAGGTACTAACTGTATAACGCCATCCTGTATCAGGGCTTAGTAATGAAATAATATTCTAGTAATCCGAAATTTTGGATCGGAGTAGGGTAGGGACCCTAGTCCCATTAAAAAAAAATGGATTTGCATCTCTATAGCACAAAGTTACTACATGCAATGCATAAGCTGATAAGCCAATCATTGTCTCAGCATGTACGGAACCAATTCAGATTTAACAGGGGTACCTCAGGTATAGAAGGAAAAACAGACAGACAAATTCTAAAAGCGATTGTTCATGTATCTCGTTTTTCCCGTCAATTAGTGTGAAATAATTCCTATGTAGAATTTCTGACCTTAATGTTCTAGTCATTGTAAGTATTTAGATATTTCTGTTGTGGTTTTTTTTAATAACTTAGACTGTGGATTGGCTATTAAGATTGGGAGCTGGTGCCTATTTTTTAAATAGGATTTTCACACGCTTTTTCGTAACATAATCATTACTAATAAATAACATGTTTGGTGTCCTCATAAAACTGCAAAAATACAGAATCTGTATTCTGGTTCTAATTTTAATTTTTGTATTTTGTGTGTTCTGTCAAAAATAATCTGGTTATGGTGAGGCTATGTAATGTGGGTACTTTGTAGGGCTGCTTATATATTAACAATGCTTAATTACATTTACTTGTTACAGAATTTTTGACGAATCGATTTATTCTGATCTTGAAGTGGTGTGTGGAAAATTAAAGATCCTGACTCATTCTTGCATTTTAAGAGCACGCACTGATAAATTTTATCACCAACTACATACATTTTTGCATGTGAACATTGAACGCAATACTTTTGATGAAATATATTCTTTCATAAGGTACGATGGTCAGTTGGTATATTTATATGATTGTAGTTGCCTTTTGTAATGTAGTTTGTGGGCGAAAATTTACTGTATTGTTCAGTTGGTGAATTTTAGAAATGGGACTTTAGGGTGAACATCTTTTAAAGCAGTATTATTTTAATATTACTTCAGTGTGGGAAATAGATGGAGACATACGTCCTGCATAGCTCGATATTTCCCACGCTGGACGCTGCAGTAATATGGCGGTAGGCCCCCAGAACTTTCATAAGCTCTGGAAAATGGACAGTTATATCATTCTATTTAGTTGAAAATAGAAGCAGCATTTTTTTGTTACTCACTAAGTAAAATAAAAGTAATAATTTAAAAATAAATCGGTATTGTTTATGCTAGAAACACAGTTTTGGTTATCATCAATATCGAGCTCACTTAGCTTTTCTGTTCGCCGTGAATTCCCATATTTAATTAAAGAAAAACTTGTATAGCATTGATTGTTATTC
The DNA here is from genome assembly GCA_963576755.1 of Noctua janthina. Taxonomy (NCBI): domain Eukaryota; kingdom Metazoa; phylum Arthropoda; class Insecta; order Lepidoptera; family Noctuidae; genus Noctua; species Noctua janthina. The sequence goes on along the minus strand of OY755050.1, from coordinate 9,882,976 downwards.
AATAGTGATCACATAAAGTATGCTTTGCATGTTAAAACTCATCCATGTTTATATTAATCACAATAATCACACTATAATACGACAGCCATAAAACATTTTTTTTATACAGGATGTTGTCTTAAAGCAAGTAAAAAGAAAACTTACTCTCGCAATATTACGTGCTTATTAAATGGTCGAAAGTACATTATGATTAGGTCCAGCAGAATGTTAGAACCAACCCCTGAATTAGATACTTCCTGAAGAAGTTGGTTAAAAACTGATAACTGTATCTCGCTTTACCAAAGCAAAAACAGCATCATGACTTTTTCTGTGGGGAGATAACTTAAAAATAACGTATAGATGCAACAACTTTTACAGTGTAATAGCTTCTCTACTGGAAACGTTGTGCTCAAAGTAAACGGTTATGTTATAAATAGCATTTCATGAATGTGTGCAATTAATGGGACATAATTTCGTCTTAGTCAAGTCTTTTTGAACATGTCGATGGCTAAAACTACATACAGGAATATGAGTCAAGCTAAACAAATGAAGACAAACTTTAACTCGCTTCACAACATAATTTGGAAAGCTACTATTTTTTTTGCCTTTCGGTAGCAAAAGGCTGCACATCAAAATGTTTGCTATTCCGGCAACAGCAGCATTTTAACACCTTTTTCTCAAAATTCAAAATCAAATTTCTCAATCGCTTTTTATTGGGCCCTGGTGCACGCGCGCACTCTGAATCTACAAGCCTGGGCTCGCACTCTAATTTGATATACACTGTAACTTATTAGTCGTCTTACAAAGGTGGTCCACTCAATCTACCCGACATAAAATATCCCCAGGCGTTTTTTTACCTACCATAATAGGTACAAAGAAAAAATAAATAATACATTAGAATAAAATTAGTAAGTAAGTAAGTAAAGCTCCATGTAAAATACTGGTATTCAGCTGCATCCAGGTAGAATGGAAGCCAACCCCAATTTAGTTGGGAAAGGCTAGGCAGATGATGACATTAGAATAAAATTATGAAACATCTTGTTAATTATGTTTACGCGACAAACGGGAGAACATACTTACCCAGCGCTCGAGATCAGTAGATCATCGCTAGCTAAAGGGTGTTTTACTACGTCACGCGTCATAATACTAAATAATATTTTTATTTTTAAATTATTAAAATCTCATAAATATCTATTTTTTTATGAATGTTTATTAGTCATTGGATACATGAAGTGGGCTGCCGTTGTAACTAAAAAGTTATGGTGTATAAATACTAGTACTGCCGTGAGATATCCTGTATATTTGTGTTTTGTCCATAATAATACGAAATACTCGTAAAAAAAACAATTTCTAAACAAATGACCTATTGCTGAAGTTTCCTTTATACTTCCGACAGTGTGCTTTATTTCTGGCTATGCGCTTAAGTTTGACAACAATGCGCTTACGTTCTTACTGCAATACGCTTATAGTTTCTGGTTAAACTTGTCTTACTTTCTGGCTACAATATAATATCGTGGTAATAACGGGCTACCTAGATGTAAAGTACGGTTTTTTGTTTTTACGGAAAATGATCCAAAACAAGATTGTTCACCGATCAGCACACTAAAGCTGCCATGCTAAAAAATAATGTAGTTAAAACAAGACATGCCGGGAAAAAGGAACGCTTTCTCAATCGTATATGGAAAATATGAATGCGATTGAAGATATTTTTCAGAAACCTGCAAAAGTAAAGTGAAAATTGATTGAAATAATCTAAATTATTATTGGTGCCTGTGCAGTGATTATTTAAGTAAATGCTTTACAAAACGAATTCATAAAATCAATGCCTTGATAGCACAGAATTAATTACAATATACGGGGTGGTAGGGACACCGATGCTAAAACGGTTACCACGTATTCCTCCCTTGTAGAAATTTTTCATCGGTTTAAAAAAAATACAGCTGTTCCATACATTTTGACCGTGTAGGTATTGCACTTTTGTAGGAAACAGCTGTTTTTTTATAACCCATATGGTGGGGCTCAAAATGATGTAGGTACTGAATACGTGGTAACCGTTTTTGCGCCGGGTGTCCCTTCCACCCCGTATGTATAAGTTGTTATTTCAGTAAAAGTCAGTTGTTACCAGATATTTTATGAGCAACTCTGAACATTTCATTATATACGAAGTAAATCTTAGGCCATTGGTAAAGATTCCTTTTATGATGTTCATATTCTATTGCAGTGATGTGTATACTGAATGCAACATTCAACATGAAGAAAAAGAAATAATTAAATATCTGAAACGCAATTTAAGTGTTATAAAACCTACCCCAGCCAAACCTAACAAACCCAAGGAGGAAGCGGAAGAACCTGAGGTTTTTTCAACGCCGAAGTGCATTACTCCATACGTAGATAATGACGTCCAGAAAGTAATTCATTCTAGTCCAAGCACTGAGTTAACAAAAGAATACTATGCACTAGTGCCCATTGAAGTAAATCTACTTGACAAGGAACTTATTGAGCAGGACGAACTCTCTAATGCATTTCATTCCATCATAAAAGGTCAAGCAGAAGACTCCAGTCAAGTAAAAAACTCGCAACTCAATAAGCCAACTTCGCTATCCCTTAATTCTAGTCATACTTCCAAAACAGTCAAACATTCCAGTAGTTGTGATATTTTGAATAACATTTGTCTAAAAGATAAAATCTCTCCAAAACACGATGATAATCTAAACACAGTCGCTGATAAGGACTTTAAAACTAATCAGACATTACCGTTAAGTGATACAACTGGACGTAATACTAGTAGGAACATAACCAAACCTAATCTGGGCGCTGATAAATCTTTGGATCTTCCATATTCGCCTGACAGTCTAATTACGGATGAACCCAGTTCTTCTTCAGATTATCTGTCTGCCGCATACGCTTGTTCTCCGGGCGTTCATTCGTCTGGTTTCCAACATCAAGTAAATGTTGAAAACATCACGTCCAGGATGGAAAACATTTACACCTTGTCAGATTCAGGCTTGGAAGATACAGCATTGTTGGGTAGCGTCAATAGTCACAAGGACGTTACTTTAACAAATATGTCTTTATCTGAAAGCACGCTCCATGATTTAATTGCTGACGATGCAAGCATCTCTGCAATATCCATACCTAGTTCGTTAGCAGAAAAAAATCACGTACAACGATCAAAGCAGAGCGGTACATCTTCTGAAAAAGATTGTAATGGCCAAAATAACATTACAGAACCGTGTGGTAAATCACTTAAAGAAGAAAAACAGAGACAAAACGAAGAAATTGTACTATTAGAGTCGTCTTCCTTATCTTCAGAAACGGGTTCTTGGGAGTCAGTTTACCCACCTAAATTAATAGAAAAAGAAATTTGTGAAAAATTTTTAGTCCATGAACGCCGGCAATGTTTGAACTCACTTAATTTAGTTCAAAACACTCCCTTCAAATCAACGGCCTGCTTCATAGATGCCTCGAGCTTAGTTGACGAAGAAGAGACGACAAAATTCGAAACAACTGACAACGCCCTTACCTCTAACGTTATGTTAGATATTTTACCCGCGCCAAGTCAACCGGTACCCTGTTCAACTATTAAACCGGACATTAGTCCAGTCGACTGGTCAGAAGGTAACGACAATGAAGATTCCTTGGAACAAGCAGAAAAGAAAGACCCTGATTCTATACAAAAAGATTTATCACCCACTATTTTTGAAATGACTCCAATTACCGAAGACTCCTTATGCACAAATGCATTTGAAAATGCGACTCAAGCAGAGCAATCTGTAGAAATCGACGAGAGTGCTAACTACACGTCTGACAAAGAGGGATCAATTCGAGTTAGTGCTGTTTTCATGTCCAACACTCCAAATAATTCAATATTATCATTAAAAACCTATAAACAGTATGAGTCAGAAGACAGCGAAAGCAATACTACTATTGTAGATTCCGACAGTTTTACAATGAAACAAAGAAAAGGCAGCAATTCTCCACCTATTTTGTCAGGAGGGGTGTCGGTCGAGGATCACTTGCCTCAAGTAGGCAATAGTCACGAAAGTAGTCCATTACCAAAATTTAAGCTGGAAAACACACCTATTGTAACTGGCGCATATTTACCGCAATCAACCGACCATAGTCAAGGAAAACCAAGAACAAGTTCTGCTTCAGCTTGGGTGGTTGATATGTCTATTGATCCAAAAACAGATGATAGTAATTTAGCGAATTCTAAAGCATCCGATGAGGTGGTAAACGAAAAAAAGAATATATTTTCTATGTATATAGATCTAGGTGACAAGTCGGCTTTAAAAGACATGCCTACCAGATTGTCTTCTTCCATGAATACAAAAAAGAATTCTGTTAGTGTTGAAAATAAGTCAACCCTGCGGAATTCTAAAACTCCAGCAAATACTACCGAACGTACTCTGAAAGAAAATGATGCTAGTGTCTCTATTTTTGAGAAATATGAATCTTTGTGCAACGATCCTAATATTAGTATTTCAGAAATTATTGCGATCCCGGAGAAGCATGAAGCTATTCCAGAAATCTTAGAAGATTCTTTTGCAGATCTTACACCCAAAGCAAACCTGTCGCGAGCGCAAAAAGGTGCAGATAAAATGTCCTCGCATAAAGAATTGCCTGAACAAGAAGCCGATGAAGCCAAAGATCTTTTCGTAAAACTATCCGACTTAGATAAACCAGTGCAAAAAACGGAAACGTTAATCTCAATCGACGAAAACAGAGTTGATGTACGCATGACAAGATCTATTCCCGACTGGGGTGAACAAGCATATTCTACTAACTCTAGATCGATTGAAGTTATTACATCCTTTCACTCTGAAAATGCACTAAGTCTGAACAGATTGTTTCCCCATTTGAGAAACGAGTTCAGTAGAAGCATGCCAGGTTCGTTGTCAAGCAGAACACGCTCACCTTTAAGACTAGGAACATCTATTACCCTCGGGGATGCCGATGAGCAAGTGTCAGATATGTCTGAAATAAGTAGCATGCAGAGCAGTAATTGTCGTTCGGGATTTGGTAAGATTATCAACAAGTTTTATTAAAATACTGACATAGTCATTTGCTTTCCCACCGACCTACTGGTTGGATTGGGCTTTTTGTATGCGCTAGATGGAATACCTCCTAATCGATTAGTTGGTCGGAAGGGACTCAATAAAACATTATTTCTATAAAAATATAAAACTACTCAACTGGTTGTCCCGACTGCACAACTTGTTGTGCCATCCAGTTGGCTAGTGGGGAAGCTGTCATTTTTTTAACCCCACCTGTCATTGATCAGTATTTCTCAGTAAGCGGTTCTCTGCTCAGCTGGTCTCAGTGTTGCCATCATTTACTTGCTTATACCAAATTATTTAGCACAATAGTTAGTTACATACTAACCCCTCACTATCACTGTAGGAAACAGTACAACAGATAGTCAGACGTCGAGTTTAATAGAAAATTGTACGTCACGACTTGGTCAAGATCTTCTAAGGATGTTCCTTGAAGAAATAGCGCCTGATGTCATTGTGGAAGTGTCAGGGAAACGATTTAAAGCACATAAGTGCATTTTGTCATCCAGGTAAAATACTTAGTTTTTTATTTTTTTTTTATCTAGGTATTGTATTGTTTCATAACGTGGGCAAACTTGAGTACCGTAAGTGCAATTTTGCTTGAATACTTGATTAAATTATAACAACAATACAATACTTTTACCAGCATATTCCTCCAGTTAAAAGTTACAACCATTGGTTTAATGAAATATTATTAAAGATACGCGAGCGAACGCGAATGCACTGTCTGCTATTATCGCGACTGTCTTTAGATTTTATGAATAACTTCTTTCTGTTTTAGGTGCCAGTACTTTGCCGGTATTTTGAGCGGCGGTTGGGTTGAAAGCTTAGGCAACGTCATTGTACTCCCACCGTAAGTATTTCGAGGATTAACATGGCGTCCACTGCAGTATTGGGACTCTTTAAATTGGGATTGCTGGCAGTCACCATGCTACCTGGGCTATTACTTACTAATTAACAGTTTATTCATGATCTAGGTCGTGGGATACTAATATACGCGCTGAAATTTTAAATATACATTTAGATTCTATATCGCTAAGCTAAACAAATTTTAACCCAGACAATATGTTTCAAGGTTCTCATACAATGTGGTTTATTTCGCACTGTGTCACATCTACTCTGGTCTGGCCACCATCCCAGATTCTGTGAGCATCGTAGAATTGGCCACAATCGCCGATATGTTGGGCTTAGAAGGGTTGAAGGAAGCCATCATGTTTACGCTTAAAGCTAAATATTGCCATCATTTCCATAAGGTACATTATTTAAAATTAAATGTATTTTTAATAATATATTATTATAATTTCTGCTCGCTTTTTTAAATTAAATTGCTATTGTACTAAAATAGGTATTTTATTCGAAGGCCTTTGATGGGTTTGGCATGATGGCGTTATAAAACAAGCTTCCATCACATCGTTCCATTCCATCATAAGGCTTGCCCACTGGTTTTTGTGAGTGGATATCGGACTTGCTGAGAGGGCCGTCAATACGTAGTTATTGATGACTGATCGTCTGGTGAAATGAATATAAATACCGGAGTTCCTCAGGGGTCGGTACTTTCTGCAACCATTTTATTTGCTTCATATTAACGACCTGCTAAAACCCGGTTGCCTTTGGGTACGCAGAACAAAGCGCGGTTGTAGAGAGTAACAAATATCCAGTGCACGTACCAGTGCGGCTGAAATCCAGTCACTCAGGGAGACCATGGTGGAGCGCTTGAACTACTCTCATGGCAATTTCCGATTGGGGTGATGCCAATTTGGTCAAGTTCAATACAGCCAAGACTCAAGCATGTCTTTTCTCCGCCAAAAAGAAGCCTTTTGACCTGGCCCCTATTTTCCGTAACATATCCGTTCCGATTATTGACCGTCTCGAGCTTCTTGTTATTACTCTATCCTCGACCCTCAACTTTGGATCATATATTGAGCCCGACGCCCAATTAGCCGCCAGAAAGCTAAATGGGTGTTCTCGCAAAGGTGCGAAAGTATTTCACGCTGGAACAGCTGCTCACGATATACCAAACACAAGTTCTATCGTGCGTGGAGTACTGTTCGAACCTTTGGGATGGATCAGCCAAGTACCACCTGCAAGCGTTAGGCTATTGAGCGACGTACCTAGATCAGGCCGCATCATCGCGTCATGTGAGGCGAGTTGCGGCCAAACGCAAGCTTATTTAGTTAAATATATAAATACAAATATAATGTTTGGGTAACAGGGGATCGACCTTATTCTAAAGTTTTTTTTTTATTGTAGCCGTGTGAAGTGTGCATAGTTGGAGTTCTGGAATGTTTCCCACTGTCCGCCGTGTATGGTTTGGATGATTTATATCACAAATGTGTGAAATGGATAACAAAGCACTTCTCTAAAGTTTGGCCAACTAAAGCATTTGCCACATTGCCCACGGATCTCCTAGACAAATGCTACCAGCACCATACTGTCAATCTAACCATTGATAATGTTGTAGAAACTGTATACGGGTGCGGCATCGCTGGTAAGTTTGTTATAACACATTACAGAACATGATGATGAGCAAACTTTGAAGATTAAAAATTACCTTCTTTGTGCTTTTATTTAATTTATATATAAATAAGTTTCATTCAATAGTATAATCAAAGTTATTGTTCTTTGTAGCGGCGTCCTTACAAAATAGTAGATGGTCCGAAGGCGTAGCGCGCATGTGCCGGAGGCTAATAAATGTGGCAGCGCACTTCGCAGCCCCCAAACTTGTTGCTGTGTACAAGGCTATCCCTCCGTTACCCAGCGAGTCTCCTCACGCCGCTAAGCAAGCGCTGGACGATTTTCTCGCGGCTGCGATAGAATGGGCCCCTCCCGAAGTAGTCTGTTGTGCTTATGGTTACCTCTCAGCGCTTGTCAAAGAAATACGTAACAGCCAGTACTCGAAACCTGATTTAATCAGCAATGGCACTGAATGCCGCAAAAACTTCGGCCCAGGTAACCTACTGTACACGAACGCAAGCAGTTGGCGCATGCAATGTGAGGGCGCGTTGGTGCGGGCGTCGCCTCGAGTTGTTGCTACACAAGCCTTTAAGGAGTTACCTTCAGACCTACGGAAAAGATTGCGAGAACTCGGATGTATCAAGTATGGCGCGCATGCTATGCCACTCGCCTCTCCTACACATCAGCCAGAGAGAAAATCTAAAAGCAAGGCGGTAATTAAGAGCAAACCAGTCACGTCAACGGTTCGCAGTGTAGATATAGCTCATGTGCGCGCCTCATTTGTACCTTACACGGCAAAACCTTTAGTTCCGGTCGGGTCTGTTGACACTCTTAAAACCAACAGCAGTCTCCGTATGAATGAATGCAAGAAACCATTTGTCTCTCCTCATACACCGAAAGTGAGAACAACGAAAGCGCAGGAGGAGCGTGCTAAATTTAATAAAACAAAGAAAACTAAATCTCAGGAATTGGTGAATAGTAAAACGAGAGTGCACCGAACTCTTTCGTACGAAAAGACCGCACCGAGGTATTTAGAACCGCCACACAAAGAGAAGAAAACGACGGTTGTGAACAAACACTTGCCGAAGATTGAATCTTCGAGTGAGTCGTCACGGAACTCAAGCCCTGTACATTTGCGAAACTTGCGGTCGAGCCCACAGAAAGGGCGGCGGGGCGAGATGGGCGGGCAGACAATGTCGCAGGACAGCCTGGCGACCAGCTCGCGGCCGCGCACTGCCGAGCCCAGCACGGACTCGCTCAGCGAGTCACAGACGAGTAACAGATATGCCACCTACACCAAGCAGAAGCATACCAAAGGTTCCGCGGAATGTAAGTACTACTTGCTTCATAAAAGTTCGGCTTCTCTATTTTTATCTTTGACTTGTATATAACATAGCGTAACACCATGTGTCATCCTCGGAACCCCATGGCAGATGTGTACTTTTATACTACTCTATACTTATGTTCATCTAAATTTCGCCTTTTGTGTATTTGTACTGTTATTCTAGACGATATGTGGCCGCTTCAAAAATAATTCTCTGTTTTACATTCTACAGCCATAAAAATCATGAAAAATGTAGAACCAGCCCCTGCTTCGGTAACAGAAAATAAAATGAAGACGAAGATACCCGTGTACTTAAACCAAGGACCAAAATACAAGGGGCTTGACAATCGGAATTCGAGAGATCAACAAAAGTGGGGCAGGCTTGCCCCCAAACCGAACGCAATCAATAACAGGTCCAATGAGCGCAAAGTGCCGGGATCTTTGATGAACGCTACAAAGTCAAGCTCGGCGAAGATAGTTCCAAAGGTAGGTTTGTTGTGATCCTGTTTTAATATTCCCACCTGTCATCATCTGGCTAGCCTTTTCTAAACTACACCGACCGGCACCAATTCTCGGTATGTGTTCCGCTTTAACAAATTATCTATCACAGGTAGTGAAAGAGGCGGAAACGCCCTGTAAGACCAGTATGTCCCGGAGTCAGAGATCTCTACCCAGCAGGCAACATCCTCACCATGATGAGAAAGAATCATCATCCCTCGTCGAGTCGGAGACATCCAGGAATAATATGTCGAAGAGCCAACGAAGTCCTCATCCGCACTCGAGCAGGCAACAGCCTCAAGATAAAGAGTCTTCATCGTTCGTGGAGACAGGCTCTCACAAGAACCACATGTCAAAGAGTCAGCGAAGTACCCACTGCAATAAGCCACAGCCTCAAAAAGACGAGAAAGAGGTCCCATCATTCAAAGAGATACCTGTGATGGAACGCTCCGGAACATTCCTTAAAGATGAACCCACTTTCGGCGACATTATCAACTTAGATATATCACAATAAATATCTTCAGTCTCATTAGCAAATAGTAGAATATATTGAGTAGTATCTCTATTTTAATATCAAAGCACTTCATGTATATTTTGCCTCAGTAACTAAATCTTTTTAGAATAGTGGAATGCTTTGTGAATGAGCTCATCCGGGGATATACTTTAGTCTCCGTTTCTGGCAACGCATCTTCGCACCTGTAATATCGTTATTATTGCAGATATCCGTAGGCCGCGGTAACCGCTCTAGGTGGACCGCCGGCATTGTTACCGTAAGATACTTCACGAAAAAAAAAAATATCGCAGTTGATATGTCTTATTCTCTAATTGTCTCAACTCTTATTTACTCATTCATTAATTGTGCTCTAAAAGAAGATTTTACAGTAGATATGTAGTCTTTATTGCAACTAACTTGTATATAAGTTGCGCTGTTGGCATTTTGACTGGTCTGTGCTCAAAACATCTGCAGTGGGTACGGCATATACTCCTCTTTGCACTCGGTGAGTACATCACTCCGTAGATAAAATCATGTTAAAACGTTACACTTATGCTGTGTAAGACTGAAGTAACCTTTTGAACGCTATCGGTGACATTTAGCGACAGCATTAACTTCGATTAGTATTTATAAGGTGTAATGAGCGTTTCGAAGATTATAGAACAGTACATTATTATTGCCAATATGCTTTATGTTGCCCATGGCGTTAAAAGGTTGGTAATTGTATCACCTTTACCGTACAAGGTTGAAACAAAAGTTCTGTTTTTCAGGCGTAATCAAGTACTAAAATAATTGTAAATATTTAAAACATGGCCACATAAAAAGGACAAGATGGAAATGCAGGAAATAGCAGATGAAAATAGTGGCAAGCTTTACAATAATAATAATCAAGGTAAGTTTATGAGTAGGTATCTCATCTTTAAATATATAATTTAATATATTCATTCTCATTACCTCAGCATAGATGTAGCTATTTCCGTTCGGATGATATCATAGTAAACTTGTATTCTAAATCTAACTCACGATTGCTCAATAATTCTGCAGTGTAGGAAGATAACGCTACAGTTTTATAATTTTAGTTTTATGCAAGGTTATTTGGGACTTGCATGTTATTATGTATTGTGGTATAAGACCCGTCTATGTACCACAGCTGTACATGTAGTTTAAATAACTACGCTACGCTTTTAAACAACTAATCTACAAAGAATTGAGGAGGTACTAATATTAATTACGTAGACACGCTAAAAACAAACTAAGCAAAAATTCGCGCAATGTCACATACATAATCAATATTATAATGTTGGGCAGTACTGACGGTCGCGATGCCTCGGGTATGGAGATGCTGGTTGGGTTCCCGGTCGGGCTTGATAGCCGTGGAATACCTCTCCACTCCTCTATCACCTCCGAACAGGTTTCCCCCGGTCGCTACGTCACTTAGTGCTACCGAAAATTTTCCGGGGATCCATTTACTGACAATTATTGGACATTTATAAAACATTGGTCAGACGGGCTTAAAAAATCGGAAACACGACAATCGCTTATATTTGGAGATGACCAATAATAGGCCAAACAAAAGTCACCGACTTCCGAAAGCAAAGTTGTTTTCCACTTTTTAGTATTATATTGTAGTTAGTGACTATCTGGTATTTTGCAGGCCCAGATGCAATCACAAGAAACATGGAGATATTCAATATTAATGTGAAAAAAGTGATGAACATACACTCACAAGGAGTGGTGCTTCGAGAGCTGTGACAGACCAGGGCACTAGTTAAGGTATGTCAGTAACATTTTACATTTGTTCATCTTGTAGTTCTTGTACCTACGTGAAAGCTTCCTCTTCCCACTTCTTCTCGACCACTAAAACACTTGTAAGTGGCGGAGGGCGTATGGACCTAGGGGGGGACAGGCTTATGTAATATTTTTATGTTAAAAAGTGCTGCTTCAATTAAAAACCGTGAAAAGATAAAGAGGCCTAGCTCTTCGTTGCACTGCGGCCAAAAATGTACTACCAAGATAAGAGAATTGAACATATCGCTCATTTGGTGAGTAGATATGTCGGGTCAAGGGAAGTGCTGAAGGGCCGTCGTTTTGGGAGATTTGAGTAATTTTGCAGAGCAAAAATACTACTTTTAAGCCTAATGTTAATAAATGACTTGATTTTATTTGGATTGTCTCGCTCTCGTTGTCGCTTTGATAGACTAGCTAGTATACCTGCCAAGTGTCATGTTATACACTTGATCATTGTTTTAATCACTGCTATGGAAATTAATGAAGTTCCTGTTTTATATTCGCAGCGATACAACGAGGACATCAGTGTTTTTTCTGAGAGAGTCACACACACAACAACGAAAAGGAGTGTTAATAAATAATTGGTCTCTGAGATACGGTATTTAACAACTAAAGAGCCTTCCTCGCTAGTAAAATGTAAGTAAGATCAATAATTCAAGTTGAACTTAAATTACATCTCATTCATTTTTTGTAAAAGTTTTCATCTTTTGATGCTTTAGCATGGTTATGTCAAATCAATTTCACTTGTTTAGATTGACCACTCAGTGTATGGTATTGACCTATATCCAATTAAATATAACCTGAAATATTTGTATTTCATTACAGCCATGTGAAGAGTGCATAATTGGAGTTTTGGCATGTTTCCCACTGTCCGCCGTGAATGGTTTGGATGATTTATACCACAAATGTCTGAAATAAGGTATCCATTTCACACAAAGCACCTTTATAAAATTGGGCCACACAAAAGCAAGAGGCTGAATAATTAAAAAGTAAAACTGGGCCATCTTGCCCTTAGGACGAACTCAGCAAATAACAGGTCCGATGACCGCAAAGAACCGAGATCTTTGATGAACATTACAAAGTCAACCTCGTCAAAAATAGTTCCGAAGGTAGGTTTGGTTTCTTTTTTTTCTTGCCTGTCTATTCCGTCCCACTCCTAGGCGAATTCTTTTTTGTACTCCTAATATCTTGTTCAGTTCCTTGGCTTTCAGTTATATCTAATCAGTTCAGCTCTCCAGCTGCGACACTTACTTTCTGTCTCAGGGGTGTTCTTTACTATTTGCGCCCGCAACTTTTGTGACATGCGGCTGCTTTAATTCTACGTGTGTCTTGTCAGTTATTTTAATAATAATTAATTAGACACGCGACTATTAGTGACAAATTGAAAATCTTTACAAGTTACTCAAAGCACACACACGTAGTTGTTATTTTTCCTCCAGCATCTCGCGCGCGTCAAATTAGCTTAAACTCGAAAATATTGATGCGCTGCACATGTTAGTTGTAGTTTTATTTTTTCAATTCATTTATGTCATGCATTTTCGTTTCATTTACAGGTTTTAGCGCTACGATGTTTTTGAGCACCGACAACATCAACGGGCAGTCTCCTTTATTCGTAAAGAAACTACGTTGGTAAATCTATAAATTCTTCTCATACATTTAAAAAATATAAGTTTATGTTGTAAACATAGGATTATAAAAACTTCTAATGTTCGTTTTAAAACGCGTACTGCATAAGCTGTTCGAGATACTGATTACAGTGCAGGGGACAAAACATTTTTTTTGTATTTAGTCTGATTTCATAAGATTTTAATTTGTTTTCTTCTCCGGATCGAACTCTTATGAATTTACCTACATTAATAAGTTACATGTGCCAAGCTCATAATGAAAAACATTGTGCTTTGCTTTGCCACAGTCGCATCAAAACTTGTTCTAGCTGAAAAAAAAAATAAGTGTCTTGCTTAGTTAAAAAGAAGAATAAACTAATCCTAAATCATATATATCAGAATAAAACGTAGTGGCCACCTTTCAATAATCTTGATGTTGTAGTAATTTATAATTATACTCGATAAGTTACCGAGGCTCTTATGTGTTTTCCGGTTATATGTATATACAGTCATGTTATCCTTAGGGAATTTATTATAATCCATTTTACCATGTAGTGTAAAACTAAAGACAGTTTATTTACACCGACACATTTAATAGGGGTTGTATATAGTATATGGTACTGGCATTCTAGGAAGTTTTGTAAGAACATCCATCATGCGGTGCGCGGCATAATATGTCCGTGTACTCATTTTGTGCCCGCTTGCTCCACATCGCACGATAACGTTTAAAAGAAGACATGACTAAAATATAATTCTGTCTCTGTCATCTTCAAATCATTGACAGAAACAGAGCGATGTTTTAAATAAGTTTAGCGCTAAACGCAGTTAGTGATTAGTGGTGAAAGCGGGCCTTATCTGGATGAAGACTGTGTTGGCGCTTGCGCTCTTTGCTGCCCTCACTCTCCCCGAGCGCCGACACTGTAAGATAGCTAGTGATAAATCACTCTTGAATTGTACAGAATACGTATATATAAATATTTTATATTGACATGTTTACTTGTAATTTGACTTATTACCTAGCTGAATAGTTAGATTTTTATGCAACAAATAGTTAACAGAACACCATTCGACCTAAAAGAAAATAAATAAATTGCTGTTTAGAAATAATACAAAAAAAATATTAATATATTGATTAGGATTGAAAGATCTTTACGTATGTTTGTTTTACGTCAAAATTAAATCTGACATTCTATAAAATAGTGTGAAAATACACGTCAAAGTAGGTGAATATGGGCTCCGTTTAGTATTTCTATCTACTAGTATATTATGTCAATGCAGTCACTTAAAACTTAAACACCTTGTATGTACTTACTGCTTTGCTATCTATCTACTCGTAGAAATTTTTAAATGTCTAGCTGGATCTAGAACATATAAAATAGTAGTAGCGATTATTAAGATTACAATTTCGTTGCCATTTAAATTATTAAATATTATGTAGGCTCTAGTAGTAATAATACAACGGCACTGTCTTTTTCATCATAAAATAGGGTATTGTATGTTTTTTAATCACATTTCAAATAATATTATATCTTTCTTTTTTTGTAATATTTCTATACAATATACAAATGTACAATGTACATTTTGTAATTAAAATATTCTTAATAGAGTTCTTTTCCGTAACACATCTCAGCTCAGTATTAAGTATATAATAAGACTTCCCTCCGAAAAACGTGAATATAATATTTCTTATTTAACTTGTATGGTACTAATGGTACGTTATTTTGTTATACTTATGCATGCAAAGTAAATGCTTTATATTTCATAACCGTAAAAGTTTCTTATATATGCATAGGTGGAAAAACGAACTCCATCTAGGGATAATACCTCTCATAATTATTCATATCTTTATCTTTTAGTAGAAAGATAATTTATTTTATTTTTACAAGATAAAACTACTTTCATTGTGTTGACTGTAGTTGCTGCACTAGGGATCAAAACCACTTCAAAGCAAAAAAAAAAGTATGCTATTAAAGTGGGTTTTAACTGTTTATTTTTTCTTCCCATTCTTTCGCAAAGCATGAATACTCAAGTTCTCTCTACTGAGACACGAAAAAAACGCAGACCGACTAATTTTTCGATCTTGAGACGATCTGTGTGCAAGAGCCAGGAATCATACGCTATTGTATTGTGAGTCAGTATAAAAAACGGGATTATGTGATTCTAAAAAGCAATTTTGGAGCAAAATACATGCATAACATTTATAAAAGGTATTTTCTATCCATACGTGGTTTTCGTTATTTCTTACCGTATATATAAAAACTGCTTTATTACATAAGTGTAGGTGACTATCCAACTGTAGAATATTGTGGTATGTACGTAGGGATTTAAAAATAATACAGCTACATCACATTCTATTTAATATCTATGTAATCTTATCTTAATATAACAATATTTATGTAAATAGGTTTTAAGTATTATTTTTTTAATAATGATTGTGATAATTATTTTTTCGGTAATTTAACTTTTATAAAGTATATTTTCAGTGGTCTCATTATTATTAATTTACTCTTACACCTGCTTTAAAGGTGGTTGGGTTTTTAAACCCAAGCAGCTATCAATGTATTATCAAACTTCATATCTCTCACTTACATGTCAAAATATCATTTTTTAATCGCCTTGTTAGTTGTTTTAGGTCGTTCAATGTGGCTCGGCATTATATGACACATAGTGATATCCCATTTTTCTAAAAAAAATTAATAGTTAGAGTACCACACTCGTTAAAGTATGTCCGTTCGGTTACTTGTCGTGCTGTATTTAATGATGAGACTACAGAAAATGGTTTTATTTTAATTATTTGCGGCGTTTACTATCGGTAAAATCTTATTAAACTGCATATAAATGTGTTAATGAAATATTGCTAGCTGTAATTCAATTTATTTTTAAATTATTAAGATACAAATATATTTGTACTTGGGTTTACTCTAAAAATGATCTCAATGATGCACAGTATTCAATAATTTTGTTGGTTTCCATCAGCACAGCACCAGGCCATCAGCCGCTGCAATATTAGTTTTTATTATTATTGATTTTATTATATATCTATACACTGGGGCCTGTTTTGGTGTCCGGATAGTGTTAATTGTTATAATTTTTTGTAAATATTTTATTTTACATACAAACACATAATAGTTTCTCATTTTATTACACGTTTCTATCACAAATCGCACCGTTTGTATGAATTCTAAGTCTGTAAACTTCTAGATTTTAATCATGAATATATATTTATTATTGTAATTGTTGATGGAAAATGTTATTTTAGGAAAAAAAGTAATGACGTTATTAAACATGTGCAAAAGCATATTGTTATTTTATTTTTAAAATGCCTCATTAAGCTGATTGACACTCTTGTAATACTCGAATTGTAGATTAGTGTTAAAGTCGGGGGTTATAAAGCCCTTGTCAGAATGGTCTTATATTTTTCATGAAAATCTGTTCAGCCATTTTGAAGATAGTCTTTTCGGATTGGTGTAAGGATCGCAGCCATACAGTGCTGCAATGGTCTTTATTTCATTTACGGTTGTCTGATCGGCTTGAAAGTATGCGTTACCCCAGCAAGAAAA
The DNA here is from genome assembly GCA_963576755.1 of Noctua janthina. Classification (NCBI taxonomy): domain Eukaryota; kingdom Metazoa; phylum Arthropoda; class Insecta; order Lepidoptera; family Noctuidae; genus Noctua; species Noctua janthina. The sequence continues at coordinate 9,866,219 of OY755050.1, read as the reverse complement.
TGTATTTTACAAGGAATTGAATGTTACCAATATTTAGTGACTACTGAGCTGTAAATGTGACCCAAATATAATATTAGTGAGTCCTGTTCTTTCGAAAAAAAATCGAAAAAACTAAACAGGAAAATTCTAAACGTATGACCGGAGCGAGAAATAAAGTATATGGGCATGTATCTTATATTTGTGCATAAATGTGAGTTTGTGCATCTCAAGGGTTATAGAGTTATTTCATTTCCTGCTGGACTAACCTATTGCAGAATCTGGTTTCTCGGAAACCAAAGATTGCTCTTAGTTTGTGCGTATTAGTGAATTAATAAGGTTTTCAAAAATATCAACCGTTTCCAAATAATCATACTTTTATGAAAAACCGAAAAAAATATCCTAATGTTTAAGTGAACAGACGTATAAACCTACTGAAAACTGTTTTAGGTTCTTCTTGTTGTTCTTAACATACCCATAAAAAGTTAAAAGACAAAGTATATATAGATAATATCACTTCTAAAGCTAAACCTAAAAATATCATGGCTTTAATGCCAAAATGCAAGAAATATAATCAACCCAAGAGGTTTGTTTATAGAATGAAGATATGAATGCTTAGTTAAGGTATATATCCTGAAAATATCAACTTCAAATATCTCGTATTTTAGCAGATACTAACCGAAAACCAAAACTACAGCTACATTACTGGTTATCCAACCAAATTCGAATGTCCACAAAAAAGCGACGTCATTTTTTTCCACCCGACTTGCCGATGCCGACTTATGCATAACAGTTTCAGAATAAATAAGTAAATTGGAGTCCAGAATGCAAAAGCGAGCAAAACGAGCTTGAAAAACTTAGTAGTCGGTCTCGGATTTGGATAGATTTTATTTTTACCATTCATACAGGTAATATTGTCGACATAATTACGCATAAAAGTTTCTGAACAATTAAGAGACTAGGATGCGAGAGTAGCGAGCTAAACTAGGGTTATATATTTTAAATTTTATTAAGGCCTTGTGTAGAACATCAGACTATCGATCTTAATTATGGTTGTGGGCTTGCCCACAACGGTGAATCCGCGCTTGATAGAACACCTGTCTATGGGATGAGTTGAAAAGACGAGTCAGAGCGAGAGATCCTGCTCTAGGGACGCTTGGCCAGCTTAAAAAAGCTATACAAGAATAGTGGGATAACATCCCACAACACAAGATTGTGACTCTCATCCGTTCCATGCGGAACGGCATGGAAGCAGTCATTAGAGCCCGGAGAGGAAATACGACATACTGAATAAACTTTTTCTTCGATATTATTTTACAAATTCTTCTTATAGGGTAAAAACATACCTCTAAAAAAAGGAGATCGGGCGAAGCGGTCCAAGTAGCGTCGGTGAACGAAACCTATATATTCTTGAAGCTGATGTCAAGAGCATCAGTTTTTGTTATGGCGTCAAAATAATTCCTTTATGGCGAAAAAAGTTATTGATCATTTAAAATGAACTATATAATCAACGATGGCATTAATTACAAACAGCGTCGGTGATTAAGACATACATTATTTTAAAGCTTGTTAGAAGAGGGTTATTCTTTGTTAAGAACATAAAAAAATCGGCGCTGGGAGAAAACAGTTAAACGCCATAATGCACAATTAGAGACAACAAAATCTTCTAATTCAAGAGATATAGGAGCGTCGGTGATTATTACCGTACGTGCGTTACCGGTAAACGAACCATAGACTGTTGCGCACATAATAATGTCTTTATTATGGTTTTTGGGCTAGGCACGTCATCATGAAGAAGTAGTGCCATCCTGCGCATTTCCTCGACTCTATTGCAAATAGTTAATAGTCGAATCATTTGTTCAAGGCCCCTTAGGTTGTGCGGACAACTGTCCTGTAAGATTACTCTCAAGCAGCTCTAAGCTGTTTGCTGTGTCAAGAATTTCGTAAATGGTTCGCTCATATGACAACTAATGCGACCAACTGTGAACTTCAGCATACGATGAAACATGACTGCTTACTCCTTTAAGGATTAAAGTCGTGAAGAATTTGCCTCCAGCACTTAGCAAACATATTAGTTTCAACTCATAATAACTAATGCTACCAACTGTGAACTTCGGCATACGATGAAACGTGTCTGCTTACCCTTCTAAGGATTATAGTCGTGAACATTTTGTCTCCAGGACTTAGCAAAGAGATCGTTTTCAACTCATAAATTTAACTAATGCGACCAACTTCGTTATACGATAAAATATGTCTGCTTAGCCCTCTACGGATTATGGTCGTGAAGGTTACGCTTATGTTTATCAGTGATGAAGTATTGAGGGCTTCATACTACCTGTACTGCCTTGTATTGGTTTTTTAATAAAATGAAGAATTCGATTTACTAAAAATACTACTATACCCTTTTTTTTTTTAAGCGATTTCCATGTGCTTTAGAAAACTGAAACGCATCAAATACAACAAGTGTTTTGAGTATCCTAGAATCAACAAAGCTTCTTGGACCAGAGTCAATTCAAGCTTGCCCGATCTCCTTTAATTTTCATTTGAATCATTAATATTTGTCAAACGATACCTTACAATATCCGCAAATAACCGACATTCTTTTTTTTTTTAATTTAAATAAAAATACATAAAAGTCATACAAAACCATACTTCAGAGGTGTTTCGATTTTTTTGATGAGAAGTGTATATTACTTGTTTGTATTGACGAGTGCTATTGATTGTTATAAACAGGTAGGTAACAAGGTGGTCACAATTGTGAAAACAAATGGTGAACGACTAAAGAGTCGACCGGCCGAAAATATTCAAACCCCTTCTTTGGTATATAATTAATGTAATAGTATCTAAAGAAACATTGTGAGCAGAATCAAAAACGAAGACATCCACCAAATCGCAACCGGCCCGCGTATATATGGCTCACTCACAGCTTGTGACAACTTTGTAGGTTGATCATATTAATGCGGGTTGCAGACCGAAAACTAGGCTATGCCGAAGCTAAACTAAGCCAGCTAAGCTAAACTAAAAATATGTCCTGTGCACGCCAAAGAACTAACCGAAAGCTCAGTCAGTGTTGTGAAGAAGTTCAATCGTGTAGCTGCGTATCGGCTCAACCAACTAACTTAGCATCGCACATACACTCGCGAGCAAAAGTATGGAATCACTTACTTGGAATTGATTCCACGCGATCTTGAGTACTTAATAACTAGTTTGATACCAAATTCATTCAAATCGCGCCATTATTTAAGAAGCTATCCCGGATTACGTGTAGAAGTAAGGATGAAAAAAAAATGTTTCAATTGTTTGATAAGTCGCTAGTTGCGGCCTATTGACCCCCTATAATAGCACGTGTTATCGGATTTTCTTTATTAGTTAGCTTTCACACGTTGACCGGTACACATCTACGCTACTTTTGACCCTTGAACTTGGACGACAATGGATACTACACCTACAGAAGCAGCACAAACCGACGCCCTATTGCAAGAAGGGCTCAGCCAGCGGGCTGTCGCACGTCAGCTCCACATAAGCCAGTCCTGTGTTTCGAAAGTTTATAAACATTTTCGGGAGACTGGTGGCATACTCCCGAGACCAAGATCTCGACGGCGCCGGTGCATATCAGAGAGAGATGACAGTTTTATTATGTCAACCTCTCTCCGAAATCGACATTTGACTGGTGTCGACGTCCAACAGGAGCTCCGAAATGTTCGTGGGGTAGCTGCCAGAGAGTGGACAGTCCGTCGAAGACTTAAGCAAGCTAATTTTACTCCAAAAAGGCCTGCCACGGTCCCGAAACTGACGGCAGGTCACCGACAAGCACGCCTTCTATTTGCTCGCTCCCATCTAGATTGGGAGGTTGAGCAATGAAGGCGAGTCCTGTTTTCCGACGAGCGCAGAATGTGTTTATACGGCAGCGACCGAAGGGGTCGGGTCTGCAGGTGGCCTGGCGAGCGATTTTCGTAGTGCTGTTTCGCTGAGACAGTGGCTTATGGGGCGGTTCTTGTATGATGTGGGCCGGCATTTCCTTCGATGGTAAAACGGAGCTTGTTTTCGATCCTGGCGGGGGACGAGGAGGCGGTTTAACTTCAAACCGCTACTTTTCCGATATTCTGCTGGAACATGTCGTTCCTTATGCGGGATATATCGGTGATGACTTCCTCATTATGCACGACAACGCTCGTTGTCACACTTCCCGAAGTGAATACCTCGAAGAAGTCGGTATAGCCACCGCTCGGCCCGGACTTGAATCCCATTGAGCACGTGTGGGATGAACTAAAGAGGAGGGTTCGTTCCAGAAATCCTGCTCCTTCAAGTGTGAATGAGCTGAAATCGGCTTTGATAGAGTGGAAAGGTAGGTATCCCGCAAGAACCGATTCAGAAGCTGATTAGGTCAATGAAGAACCGTCTTCGAGCAGTTATTAGGGCGAGGGGAGGGAACACAAAATACTGAAACTCAATAATAAAGCCAAATAAAAATTTTATTAATTAACTTTTGTTGTTTTCTTCATTTATTAATTTTCCATTATCCTTTCATTTTCCTAACTCTCACTCAATCCGGGATAGCTCCTTAACTCCCTGGTGTGATTTTAAATGAATTTGGTATCAATTTAAAGTTAACAGTTTAACCTTTAAAATTTTACCATTTTTATTATTCTTAACTTAGTTATTAAGTACCTACTCAAGATCGCGCGGAATCAATTCCAAGTAAGTGATTCCATACTTTTGCTCACGAGTGTATTTTAGCTAGCTCACATACCTTAGTTTGCAGTCTGCACACAAGTATGCACAACTGCGTCAGCTATGCGAGCTAAGCCGATCTAAGGCCGCTTTCACATTAACACGTTAGCAGCGCGACAGTAGCGCGGCAGAAGCACAGTCGAAGATAAAAACTAAAAAAGAAAAAGATTTTTACCGTCTGGACGTTAGACGCGCGACTGTCGCGCTGCTAAAGTCGCCTAAATGTGAAAGCGGTCTAAGTTAGCTTAGTTTTCGGTCTGCATTCCGTACAAGTTGTATATCTACGTGCCTAGGATTAGTAAAATAACCTGGTTTTGATTTCGAGATTGAAAGGCATCAGGCCGCATCAGGTGTTTTCTAAACGTAGGGATTAAAGCAAAGATGATACGAGTCATAAATTAAGTCTTTTATTTCAGAAAACGATACAATATAGCATAATAGTACAATATAACAACAATACCATACGGAAATTTAAATGTTTTCTATTGTTAATTTTAAAATAACCCTACTGCATGCTGAATCTGTGAATAAAAGTTACGTGTATAGATTACAAGATAACGACACATTTATTTAAAAATTGAACCTCTTGTTAAATATTTTTAGACACATTAAGCCTGGAATACACATGCTAGGTAGTAGCACAAAAGTGTGCTAATTTCGAGCAGATGCTCCCAAGTAGCACACAATTTGCATGTGTATACGGAAAGAGTATGATTATTTTTCACACGCGGAGAGCATGCCATAAATAAGCATACTGCTTACTAGCAAACAAATATGGTTTTTAATAACACATGTATTGCAGCCTTCACGTATTTACATGGATTTTACGAAAGATTTCAACTCAATTTATCAAACTGCCGATCTTTTCCAGTTTGCATGTGACAGTATTCTGGTATCCTAAGTAAATATACATTGAACTTTTGATAGTATTCCATTGGTTACTATGCATTATCATATTAATAGTTTTTAAAAATGCTCGTGTCTATTTTAAATATGTTTATTAACACAATAACTTCGTGAATTTCAATTAGCTTTTAAATATTTTAGAGACAAGTTTTCATTAGCTATCTTTTCCATTTTATACTAATGGAAAATAGGTGCTGTCATATATTAACTCTTCGGTTTTCTGTACATGTGGTGTTAACAGTTAGATCTTATCTAAATGATGTAGAGATACATTAAATACAAGTAAAACATCCTGTCCATCGGCAATAATTACAAAAACCACCACAAATGAAAATTAAAAATGCCACAAACAAGAGTGAAATTCTTCTAAATATACTGACACAAACTACGATTAAATGTGCTATGAAATATGAAATGTTGACGCCTATTTTAATATTGAATAGTAGCCGTGGAGATTACACAACAGGGCCACGGTTGTACCTACTACCAATTTAACTCGAACAATCCTCACATCGCACCTTGGATCTCAGCCCGACACTAGCTGAGCTTCACTACATTCAACCTACAATATGTATACCACATTGAAACATGATCAGTTCTTAGCGATATGAAAAAAAATATTAAGAGTACTTCAATTTTCAACAAGTCTAAAGTTGCGTATATTAAGAAACACATGTAAAGCTCAGCTAAGGCCAGACCAGGCCATATTGTTTACAGGTTTTATAAAAGCGAGTTCCTACCCTCACTGCTTATCACTCCCGCTGTGCTCTTAAAACAAATAAACTTAATATTCGTTGTAACAAAATTATTTTATGGTTTAAAACAGAATGTATTTTTAAATTTTACGACGGCCAACAGATGGAGGCAAAAAAAATTACTTCCCAAACCCACAAGGAAATAAACACTAGATTAGAAAACTGTAGAAAAATTCACCGGGATTCTCGGAACTATTAATAGACCATAATCACGTTTACCTAGGGTTATTAAGTTTTCAAATTGTGTAAGCGTATTTTCTATCGAATTTTAAGAATTTACATACAATAACCAAATACTTATGCACTTACAATACGCACATTTCAAAAGCCATTATTGTATACAAGTTTAAAAATAATTATGAGACATTTTATTCATTTTTTACACGAAAATACACAGTAAGTATATGAACCTGATATTTTACGCAACGTTTTCACTTAACACGCCATAACATTAATTCCTAAGTTTTCAAGGCTGGATATTGTAAGTATGACAACAGCTACATACCAAAACACAATGACTAAGTTCTATATAATATTTGTATTATTTTAGGCGTATACCACACTGAAACCATTACATGTAACTGCGAGCACGGTATTAGGTCACGCAGAGAAGCAGAGCCGGACACGCCTATATTGGTGTCTTTCAGTGGTTGTACGTGGTTTCAGTGTGTACAGTGCCATAGTGAAATTATGCGCTAACACAAATAAATCACCTAACGTCTTCTGTAAGCTCGGGGCTTCGGAATATTAAGTAAACGTTTAGTGTGTAGTCACGAATAACACACAATACGCTAGACATTTCCATTATTTATAAATAATAAGTAACAATTCAAATTACTAACATTTAGACTTTGCACAGTGCCATTGTTATTTGAAATATGATTCCACATCGATTGATTTGCCATAAGCCAATAATTAGATTTTCGACAACACTGCTTAATTTATTTATGATATTTACCCATGCACCATGCACCCTGAAACGTATTAACTGAAAAGTTTGATTTTAATAGGTTATTCCTCTCGCATGTATATTATCATTGCCGCCAGGTGCTATTTTATAACGTCAGCTTTCTTTATATTTTTACAGCAATTTAGTTAAACATAATATTATATTGAGTATTTTACTAAATTGAAGAAAAAAATTACAGCTGCTTTCCTAATTACTATTAACGACTTTTAAGACAAACACTGTTTTAAGCTTTCACGGTTTACAACAAAACTTGTACTGTCACTTACTATCTGATGAGTCAACCCGCGATCATGGCGCTTGCAACAGCGTCGAAACATTGGGAGCTCAAAATAATGAACAATCACGGAAGATATCCCGTAAGTGACAGTATAAGTTGACTTTTAGGACGTTGTGGTCTACACACTACACTGCATTACTGTGTTGTAGACGATGATCTGATGATTTGTTGACCACAGCTTTTACAACAGCAATCAGGTAACGGATAATCCCACCCACAAACCTTTGACAAGTCTCTCCAATTTAGTCTAATGCTCTAGGTTACTTGAGGCACCAAACTACAGTTCCAAAACTCTTAACACATTTCTGAATACTGTAAAAACCTTGACTACTTCATAAATCTATGTGTACCTAAGGCAATGGAGGAAGCTGACACCAGTTCAAATGGAAGAAATGATGGCACTTCACATTAGGCACGCGTCCACGTTATGGCTGCACGAAGCAGTGTGATCTTTAGCTTATCCGTTACCACATAATTATTAACTAAGAGATGACCCTTCCCCCACACCGCGTCACCTGGGACTAGGTGTCTGACGTTCAATACTTTGTCAACTGGATCCACCATTACCTCACTATTCTTACATCAAACCTGTAAAATGTTACTATTTCACAGAATGTGTAGATACAATATTACAGTAATTTTATAATCATATCATCCAATTTAGTATAAATGCCGACAAGCACACTTGGCAAGCCGCATTTAGTAACTCCGTTTTCTTGATAATATTTGGTAATTTGCCAAAGTAATTATTTTGCATTTTAATGGCAATTATTAATTATAACGACGATGTACATGAACATTATAATATAGAAGACCGTATGCGCCTTACTATATAAATATCACGTTTACTATGTATAAAATAATATCCAAGTTTATCAAGAAAAATAGTTACATCTTTAAAGTAGATAAACTACGCAAAATAAAGAAATATCTATAATATATATAATAATCTATTGACCAATCTACTGCCCTGACATCTTACCACTGTTATAAAAATGCTTTAGTAATACACATACTGATAACACCTTCGTTTTAATTTAGGATTGTGTTGATCTGACTTAGTGAGAGTCGATCGGAATCAACCTAATTACAGTGAATGGTGACATACAAAAAAACTTAATGCTGCGTGAAGCGTCACAAACTAGATGATAACAGTAACAGCATTATTTAATATAAACGTAGTGCTACTTATAATAAAATAACATGTCAATTGCTAAGTACTATTGCAAGTTGCATTAATGGTAGAGATAATGACATTGTGTGTTAGTTAACAAATCTAAGACATGTACTTAAAAGTAACGCGTAGGTTTTATCAATTAAAACAGAATACTTTTAAGAATTCTCAGGCTGAATTGCACAATGACTCGCTTAACCTGTCCCAATCGACATGAACGATATTGAAATTAATGTGATGTGTGTATGTTTTGAAATATCTTTGATTGATGGGTTGTGTCGAATGATATGAAAGAGAAAGGAGTAAATGAATCCGTGACGTCTGACGGGGGAGAATGAAAGAAGGAAACGTGTGGCGCCGACCCGTAGAATGGGACAAGGGCAGGAAGACGGTGATGATGTTTTGAGTATCTTTATTTAGTGAGTCATTCTGCAAGCAACCTTAAGCATCTATCTCACATTAAAATAACTATAAGGCCCAGTCCCCATGATAAAGCTGATGAACTCGAACTCGTATGAACGAATGCCTATGGCTCTTTGTCATAAGAACCTGGCCGTAACAAACAGGGCAATGATTGGTTTCAGAAACATGTAAATAATTTGTAAGCTCCGGGGTTCTTTATGTATAGATTCGGAAGAATGGCTTGGCATAAATACTAGCGTATTTTAAAGAGGTAATATTAAGAAAATCCTTATATAAACTTTTGTGAAAAGGAACATAAATACCAAATTCTATGAACTGCTTTTATTTAGAAAGGAGGTTGTTTTTTTTTCGTCTATACCATTAAATTAATAAACAACTAACAGGAACACATTGGTTGCCTTGGAATTGGATAGAGCACTTTATTAAGAAATAACAAACATTCTAACAAACTATATAAAATGGAAAGAGTGGTATATTTCCGTTATTTGAAAAGCAAGTAGTTAGTCTTGGCGAATCTATTAGAGTTTAATGCAGGTTGTGATCGTATAAAACCATAAAAGGAAGAGTTTCAGTTCGGAGGTTAGTTAAATAGTTGGGATTACACTGATAAAGTCGTCAAATTCTTAAAGGAACACAAGTACAGCATGACGGAAGCTATGGAGAGGTTGCTTTAAAAAAAACAAGCTGCCTTGTGCGAGAGGGAGGCATCGGGAACGGTGTAACAGCGGTATCTGAGAGGCGATGTCAAGGTCACCGCGGGGTTTAGTAGACCATTCACATGAGGAACTTGCCGATGATGATGCCAAGAATAGCCATGCCCACGGCGGTGATCACCCAGGGCATGAGCGTGATCTGTGCGTTTTTCTCGGGCCCGTACGAGTGAGGGGTGCGCGCAGCACGACCGTCGCCGCCCGCCGTCTGGCGCAGACGCATCAGCTCCTCCTGCAGCACAATTACCATTTATGTAATTACTGACTTTACCTTCACACACAAACACGTATTGGACTGTGCATTGGATCGCTACTGCATTAAAATATTAGTTGCACATGGCCGATATAATAATAGCAATGCAACAGGATTAATGCAATTATAAGGTAGACGCGTCTGTACATATTTATAAACCGGATCTAAATAAATTACTAGTGGTTCCTTAAAGTAAAAGGGCCTGTTTATTTTATTTTGCTATTTTCGGGTCGGTAGCGACCGTGTCAAATGTTTATTTCGAAGTATCATTAAATTCTTCCGGACATCTCTCTCCGATTTCAAGTTACTTGATCGAATGAGTATTTTAATAAATCATGCAATTTGAGGCAAATTCTGATGTTTTTTTGCGGTATTCCAATACTACTTTGAACTTTTCTAATACTGTCAACATGAGAATAGATGTCTGTTTAATCTTACTATGATCAACTACAAAACATATTTCTACAAGTATCGCTGAGCAAAGTTGTGTCCTACAAGAGGCAGAATGTTCTGCCTCTAGTACCTCACATGGCAATTTATAACAATGGTTTTTTATACGCGCTTTGGACGTGGATTTGCGAACTCCAGCCCGTAATACAATACAATGGTTTTTTATAATAAGAAAAGTAAATTTTCTAGAAAAAAGACCATTTCTTCAGTTTTCGTATGGGTCAAAATTTCAAAACACTGGGTATGAATTTCGCAATTGTATTTAGTGCATGTCCAAATAAGGAGTTTGTCTACGTTCGTAAAATGGCTTATCAGGTCGAGTATTAAGGGATTACGAAATAGTAATGTTAGTAAGGAAATCTTCTAAAAAAATATATTATAAATTTAGTAATTTTCGCAAATATCAATGTGGTGGGGGGGGGGGGGGGCTCAGAATGATGTCCAAAAGTACAATGCTTTACTAATACGAATCAACAGACCAAACAATTGAATGATAGTTACACTTTACTTTGACTATTTATTCGGATTTAGAAATTAAAAACAAGATAAGTCACGCGTAAGGTTAGCAGAGCCAGATATCCAACTTGAATGGATGGTTCAGTTACACACTCAAACTGAAATAACTTATCAATATATTACTTTACTACACACTACATTAGTCTGATGTCCCAATTTTTAAAAAATCTTTATAGAAGTCATAGAAAATAGCATTGCTGGAGAACTACACAAGCAACAACATCCCGAGCAATCAGCCTTCTGTCCCGGACTTTCTACCACCGACCACTAGCATACCATCAGATTATAAAAAAAATATTTTGAATTTAACATTCTGCTTTACCTTGCATGTGTGGACTACTCGAAAGTAATCTGCACCAAGTAAGTCTCCTTTCAGGCGAGACAATACAAATAAGTTGCAAGACGCACGGTAAATGCCTGAAAGAGCTATTCAATGGCGATTTACCCAACCCCTTAAAACGCAAGCGAATGGACATGAGAAGTCTCCCAATACTGACATATGGTGCACAGACTTGGTCTTTGACTGACCCAAACTCAAGGTTTGCCAACGAGTGATGGACCCCAGCATACTGAATGTTAAACTAACTGACCGAATAAGAAACACCACACTGCGCTCCAGAACGCAAATTGCCGACGTAGCTTATAAAGCTGCGAGATTAAAATGGGCCTGAGCATGCCGTGTGTGCCGGATTTCGGCACAGCTGTGGGCTCGAATATTGCAAAAGTGGAGCCCTGAGACAGCTAAGCTTGGACGCGGCAGACCGAGGAGAAGATGACGGAAAGCCTTCGGTGGCTTCCTCGTGAATTATCGAGAAGAAGCACATCATCAAGAGAAGTGGCAGGAATGGGGGAACGCCTTTGCCTAGGAGTGGGACAGTACGTGCTAACAAAAAAAACACTTCTCAGAGAACGAATTCAGGGTGCTTTTATTGTCTTGCTGATTTCGAGGTAATAACCATCATTTGAAAAATCACGCATGTGGGCCAATCCCAATCAATGCAGCATGGCAGCAAAACGCTCTAAGGCCTTACACAGATGATGTAGTTTATAAGCAAGAGTAGACACCATGCGGTGTAAATATAAATAGTAGCACGGTAAAAAGCATAGTGAACACATCAATAAGCATGCGTGCTCGATATCTCTTCGTGCTTTAAAGCCGCATCATCTATATAACACCATAGAATTATTACCGTATCATGAATGCCTAGCAAAATTTTGTATTTTGGATGAAAAAATAATGCTAAAGTAATATCCAGCTCAGAAGAAACATCGCATTGCAGCAGGGCATAGATTCGCAAAACGCGTACACAACATTGATCCAATTAGTTTATACTTGAATGTATTAGTAACATCAATAATTAATTCAGTATTTTATCATCGGTAAATATCGGTGGACACTTATCGTCCCGTTTTTCCCTGTACGAATGTAGAAGCAATGTTCGGTTAATAATTTGACTCGAAGTAAAACTAAAGAATCACGCATTAGCACGAGATTTATTTCCTCATATCATGTTTTACACGTGAAATTCCAAGTAGTAACCTTGTATATTATAATCTGTGAGATTATTGTTCTGGATATTCCACACGACTACATCAATGCCTCTTCGTCGTATCATCAAATCAAATAGGTTATATTGGGCAGTTGCTAACATCCGAATGGATCGCTGCAGCAAACGATGTCATTACAATTTAGAGACTTGACAGAATTAGGACGGAGCCTTACAATGTTTATTATCATAGCTTCCATAGGTAAGCCTTCTCTCAATTGTTGTCCTGAACATGTTATGAGCGAATATTTCACATTTATGTTATTCAGATCGCCCGGCACTCGTAGCCTTCGTACAACTCGTCAGATTCGCTTTGTGTGCACAACATTGTAGCCGGAATTTTGCCAATCATTTGTCATTTTAAATTTAAAGGAAAATTCATAGTTTTCTACATCGGGCAATATAAGGATATGCTTAAATAGATAATTAATAGGAAAAAAAAATGGAATTCTTGCAGGTTTCGTTGTATACGATAGATGGCCAAACCCAGAACAAAAAACAATTTAAAAAAAATAACTCACTTTTAATTGCAGATTTTCATGTCTTAATTTGCTCTCTTCCTCCCTCAAGAGTATAACTTCTAATGTCGCCTTTTGCAAATCAGTTTCCGCGTTCTCAGACTTAGGGAAAGTCAAAGTCTGAAATGACGATAAAAAAAAAATGTATATACGACTATTCATATGATATACTTACTTAAACAATAACAAAAAAATATATATAAATAGTACTTTTGCAAAAAAAAATTATAAACATGCAGTTAAAGGCAATAGTAGAAAATATACATTGTGTGGGTAATGGGATGTCAAGGATGTTTTGGAAGTATACAAGATACGCTAAGCTGATCGATTCCACTAATCTATGATATATTTAGCAATAAATTGTTGCAGTGCTAATGAATAAAATATTTTTCCTTCAAACTTAATGTTTTATTGTAATATATTTTTGAATTAAAGTAAAATTTTACCTTACTTTAAAAAAGAAAATTCTTATGAATGCGACGCATACTACTACCTAAGTATAATATATAGATAACACACACAAGGCGAAATGACTGTTTTTAAAAAAATGTTGGAGATCCCATAACTTTAGAATAAAAATGGAATGGTCGGGTACCGGTTTCACGCCTGAAGTGTGGTCATCATCCTTCCGCTTTGCTTCATTCTGGATAAGACCTTCTACGGCATCCTGTAAGACAATCGAAATAACATGCCAAGCTTGGACTAATATTATCCAATCTGGATACGATATATACATAATCATAATTCACTAACGGTACATTGGTAATGATCGTCTTAATTACTACAGGTAATATGTTATCTAAGCTGAGCGTTAGTCGCAATACTACATGGCTGATAGGCGAAAGGGCAAATCAAAATTGAAAAAGCTCACAAACAAAGAAAACGTCAAGTAAATCATACAATCATTTCGTGCGCAGTCTCGTTCTACACAAAGAGGTAGAAGAGAACTCCACAAAACAAAACATCCATTAAGTTGTAAGTACAAAGTTGGTACATTACCTTTGTCGATGATTTAGTTTCATCTGCAACGGCGACACGTTTCTTGGTCACTTCGTTTTGAGCGACGTTGTCACCGGCATCCTAGAAAAAAATCTAAATTAAGTATTGACCTGATATGTATGATTGTTAAGCTAGTTTTCGTGAAAATCGGCAAGCGTAAGGTACGCCCACAGACTAAGTGGGGTGAAGAACTTTACAGGTTGGCTGGAAGCAGCTGGGTGAGAGTTGCCGGAAATTGAGTTAACTGGCATGACAACGGATAGGCCTATGTCAAGGTAGTGGACTGCTAAAGGCTGATGATAATCAGTTCTGGTGCGGTTCCAGGACAATTTGGGTTGCAATTTTTCAACTTACATTCAGATTGGTGCCGCGCGGAGAATCGAACACGCACTTCAGCTTATAATCCATCAGTTGCTCTGGACTGATCTCCTTCCACTGAAATAGTGATGCATAAAGTTGTATTAATACATTTGCAAGAAAACAGTTTTTTGGGTGGTCTTTGAGTTGATTTTTACTTAAGATTGGATAAAAATAAATAGAGAATTGAAATTGGCAGTTGTTAAAAATAAAACTATTTTAAGACCTGTATGAATGTTTCGTATTGCCACAATATTTATTGTCACGGTACATACCACTTGATCAATGTTAGTCTTTCCCTCCGGAGCGACCACACTCTGCACCATAAACTTATGTTTATGTTTCTCATTGGGGTCTACATACACCGGCTGTGGAGTAACTGAAAACATTCAACACATCATTATTTAGTTACACACAATATGTACGATGCGACATTTCAACAGATAATGTACAATGCTTATGAAGGGTTCTCAAGAAACAGCTAACTCCTTGTGGCAGCATCTTTAAAACAATAATAATACATTCCTCCTACAGCATAATCACTTCATAATGAGGACGACTTATATTGAATATGATACATTGTATAAATTACACTTACTAGCAATTTCCACTTTGGAGTTCGGTTCCAGCACTCCAGAGTTAGGGCGTACACAATACTTCTTTGGTGCAGTAGTTTTTATCTTGAAGAGTACTGTATCATTTGATGGGTTCGTCAATCGCATGTAGGTTGTGCAGCCCTGCTCGAACAATCCTGAATAATCAACTAAAAGACTCAATGATAATGACTATTTCTTTCAGGGTTGGCACACTAGTAACAGTTATGCACTTGTATTAAGTAGCGTAATGTTACTCTTAGTGCTTACAACATGGCTGAAAACACTAAGAAAATAATAACTATAATTATACAAGAACACTAGTCTTTTATATTCTGAGTATGTATGTAGGTATATATAAAACATTTGTATGTGTGACTATGGCACTATTTTGCTGCAAAATATACTTCGGTTAAAAACGGATTCGATCATCAAAAGAAAACACGATTTAAACAATGTAGATCTACTATGCATTATGTTAATTGATCATTAAATTGATTACTGCATAACATCATGTGGAGGTACCTCAAAATCACACCTCATCGAAGTATAAGGGGCTCATTGTGCCATACTCAAGGTTGGAGTTGGTCTCGCCTTTCGTAATGATAAACATTCTCAACTGAAGTTTGACTCTAAAAGCTACTTAAAAACAAGCTTAGTAGTATGTCCCACGCCTGAATTCAAAACCCCACTTCCTGAAAGATTATTTTGCTTCTTTGGGCAATCTATCAAATCCTCTACAATAAATTAAACAATTTCCTGAGCCTGTATGCCGAAACTAAATCTAGCTGTATTAAAAGAATAAAAAGAAATTAAAAACCCTACAATCACTCTTATTTGGCAGCATCCCACACTGCACTCACTCCACTAAAGACAACCTCACCCACACACTGCACATATAAACTACACACATCTTCTACCACTACACACTTACACAATATATAAAATCACTTACACAAAGTCTCCCATCTCACATGATTCAATAATCTCATTAATTATAGATAGGTAAAGGTATTCGCTATTGTTATAAGTTCTCCTTTTGTTATTGTATATTCTTTTTCTCTGACGTGGTCTCTTTATAAAAGTTAATTCTAGCCGTAGAAGTGGTGTGGTGACCGGTAAAGCAGGTGTTTTTTTTTTAAAAACCTACATCATGCATCAGTCTCTCACAAAAGTGGAATATAGTTCAGGTATTCATTTGTATATAATATAAACTTTAAGGCAACCATTTGTAAAGACAGAATAAATTATTAATTTTGTATAAATAATACAAAATTATTGATATATGAGTTGGTTTACAAGAGAAGTCAAGTGAATGATAATTTGTGTGTAACAAGTTGATGTCCAAAAACCTACAGCTGGCCCATATTTATGCACCTAAATATATGCTTATCGAACAAAGTGTATGTTAGGTGTGTCAAGAAAAGGCATGTTGGGTGATGCTTTTGGTGACAGGTCGTCTTGTTGACCAGGTTTTGTTACTGCTTTTAGAAGTTTTTCTTTTAGTATAATGGTCCTAGTTTATCATTTGAGACTTCGAGTTACTGCTAAATATCCAACATTGTATGTGTAAGACGGCACGCCCTTTCTGCCTGGATGTTTTATTTATGCTTGAGTATATTTTTGGTTTATTTTGGTTTTGTGCTAGCTGACATGTGGCAATAATTTAATTGATTCTATGTTTATGTTTACTTAACAAACAATTGTATAAAAACAAGACCTTCTAAGCCAACAGACAGATGTGTTGCTGGCATTTCCATCAGAACCTAAAAACACTGAGAAATAGGTACCAAGAGATGGGATGCCCATATGTTGGCACTTACTGTTGTTAGGGACTTATGCGTGATTGTCCAAACCGAAATTACCAAACAAAAGAAAAGTTCTTTGTGCAGAGGCCTAATAAACTGCTGTTTTTAGTGAAATCGATTTTAATCTTTATTACCTAAAAACACCTACCCAGAAAAAAATAACTACACTTTTAAGAACTACTTATAATATTATAATATACTTATAATCGAGTGCAATTAGGCAATAAGGTGGAACGAAGTTTATAGTGGTCGGATTTTCATAGGGCTTTTTTATTGAGTTCCTAGAGGTGTGGAGACGAAAGTTAAAAAAAAAATTTCGCCGCTCGCGACTTTCTTTTTTTTGAATTTTTTTTTTTTTTGAATATTTTTTTTTAGTTTATGAATTACTTGAATTTCGCCGAATTTATATTAAACGTAATAGTAGGAGTGCATCCATTAAACGCCAATTTGGTCTGTTTATTTGTTCAATGTTCATATTTCAAGTTTTTTTTTGAAAATATCCTATTTTAATCAATTATTTCGAAGTTACCGAATTTAAGACTGAGATTCCTTTTTAAATTGGTAACAGATACATTTTTACAGATAAATGGAAAATAAAATGTTCAAGAAAACCATATTCATGTGTATCAATATACACATGAATATGGTTTTCTTGAACATTTTATTTAAAATTAAAATTCATTCGCAAAAATCAGAAAATCGTCTCTGAAGGTATTTTTTTCGAAATTTTTCTATGTGATTTAATGTGCAAATTATTATAAATTACGTGTCTTTCTATTATGCCTTAATATAAATTAGCGAATTTCAAGTTTTTCATCAAAGAAAAAAAATATAACAAAGGAAATTAAAAAAAAAAGTTTGCGAGCGGTGAATTTTTTTTTAACTTTCTTCTTTGCACCTCTATGAACTCAATAAAAAAAAGTCCGATGAAAATCGGACCACTATAAACTTCGTTCCACCTTTTGAGTATTTTTTGTATAATTGTACTCGACTATTAATAGAAATACTTAAAATCAGGTCTTGCACCAAATATCATGTAGGCCTATGTTATGTTTTATCAGCCTAATTTGGATAAATAACTTTTGTTTTTATCAAACTAATGAATAAAAAGGCGAAAGTTTGTATGTGTGTATGTTTGTTACTCCTTCACGCTCAAACGGCTTAACGGATTTGGATGAATTTTGACAGCATGAATTCAAGGTGTTATGGTTTTACCGAATTTTTACTTCACTCGTTAGCGACCAAAGTACTAGGCTAGCATAAATTCAAGGTGTTGTTTATTCAAACGAGGTAGGTAGGTAGAAAGTTAGGTATGTAGGGTAGTATCTTTTTTCCCAGTTTCAGTTCGTGTACAGACGTCAGCACATCAAGTTACCCGAAACTAACTAATACTTTCGCAAGTATCGCATTTTTATGGTATTTCGTATTTTTGTGAGTCTCATGGAGGACCGAGGACTCTATCCAAATAAGACAAATCCTAGTCATAAATCCAATACACTAACAGTCACTACACTCGTAGTATCAAAGTCTCGCTTGCGACAAATCGACAAGTTATACGAATCTCGACATAAAATTTGCAAGTTTTTTAATAAAAAAGATACCCCTGGCCCACGGGGATCTACGTTGAAATCGAACGCTGACGCAATCCGCACGTGTTAAAAGGGCACGTGGAGCCAGATGGAGGGTGGGTCAACTTCTGCTGAAAGTGACGCAACTGTCAATGATCGCGCTTCAGTGGACATTGAGGAACAGGGCGATCCAATGAGACTGGATCGACAGCCAGCCACTTAATTCATGGTGATATACAATGTGGATCTGGAACTACGACATTAAATTAAAACGGGCACAGTACTAGTCCATCTAAACATTTTAAAACACGAAGATTAATAGTTAATGGAAAATTAAAAAATTGCAATTTTCAAACAAAATAAATAGCAGAATCAACTCCATAAAATGCAAACACGCTGTGTCTACGAAAATTCACTGACCGGTTCTTCGGCGCGGTGCGGGGCTCACCGGGCAGCGGCGCGCGGGCGGTGCGTGGCTTAGTTGAACGTAGGGTAGGTACTTTAGTTGCAAAACAACAAATCAGAGGCATAAACTCACTAAATTGCGCTTTTGTAATTAAAAGATCACTGATTGAATAATGAATCACATAATATCATATCACAATCAGAATTTACACCATCAAACGTTCGTGTGTCACCATTTGTATCCCGATATGTATGCAATGGTAAAGCCGCATTTTGGTTACATTCTCCTTACGTAAGTACCACGTCGGTGTACTCGCCAGCTGGGTACCTTATTAGAGGCATAATTAAACTACAAAACTTTCAAACCTCACCTAAATCACGAACCTAGCTACATATTAAATGCCTTATTAACTAACTAATATTACACTAACACTTAACAATAAGTCACATTAATCTATGCACTAATCCAACAATCATAAAACGTCTTTAATCACAATAACAACTAAAACATTTCATAAAATCACGACAATGCGCGCGCGGCTAGTTTCGTGATAAAAAAAATTAGACGTGTGTCTCCTCAAAGGGCCTATGCACTGACTGACATAGTGCGAGACTTTTTGCCAAAAAATTCCGCTCACACACACATACGCAATGATCTATGCACCACTAATGCATAATTTGCGTAAGTAATATTTCTTATTCTTTCTAATCGTTGTATTTTTTGTGACTGGGCGGGGCGCGTTAGAGTGAAACAGTATGACACCTTTCTCTGTCTTTCAAGCATGAGACGTAGAGAATAGAATCGTACGTTTTGCACAGGTTCTTGACCTTACCATGTTTACCTATTATTACGGACTCAGATCTACATCATGTTGTAAAATAAAAAAAGGAAAAATAATTTCCTATGGCTAAAGTATTCATTTTTTGTATACGGGTAAAGAATATGACACTCTTTACGTGGTTTGAAGGAATGTCGTACGTCCTGCTCCACTTTGTATATCACAACCTTTTTCAAAATTTTGAAGGAAAAGAATATAAGATATCATATATACAAATATTAACCGAAAACAATTTAATGAATCGTTTATGTTCTGCACTGTGTCATAGGCCTTATTTAACACGCAACAACTATTAAATTGCACCCTACCCTCATCGCCCAAAACTGTTGTGATGTTTCTTGTGTTAACCTACCTTCTTCTGATTTGTTTATTTTGTAATGGTATTTTTAAGATACATATTTGGTTTTGTTTTATATACGCTTACTGGCAGATAACATTGTTCTAAAAATATTTATGTTTTTTTCTGTAAGTGAATATGTAATTCTTTTGAGAAATAGAAAAATCCCTGCAGTATAAACGTTACAGGATCATTATGGATCTTTTGTTACCGACGGCCAGCATGAGTACGAAGTCCATTTTAAGTTTTTCAAGCCGTGGTTAGGCCATTAACTCAGGAAAGGTGTTTGAGGCTCTTTCACCAAAGACAGATCTTGCTGGCATGACGGATAAAGATTATTTTAAGATAGAACATTCATGTGTGTCTGTAACTAGTAAAACATAAACAGTACATCTAAACTCCCTAAGCATTTACCCACGGCTTGGTCCGCTTAAAACTCGGACATTTACCCTTCGGTACATACTACCCTAGGACCTGCTCCACAATAAACTTTCCTAAACTGGGTCATGGTCTACTTGTATACCAAATTTCATTGAAATCAGACAGACATGGTTATACTTTCGCATTTATAATATTAGTCATAGATAATACACCACAGTCTATCCACCCTTTCGCAATATTTAGGTGTGTGTTTGGCTGTTGTCTTAATACAATAGACACATTAGTGTGTTCAAAGTAATAAAGAATGTTCATAAAAGACTGCCAATCAAAAAGATAACTAAAGCTTTTAGCATTTTATAAGGGTTAACAATATTCTCCAGAGACAAACAT
Organism: Noctua janthina; assembly: GCA_963576755.1. NCBI lineage: Eukaryota > Metazoa > Arthropoda > Insecta > Lepidoptera > Noctuidae > Noctua > Noctua janthina. Next base: position 9,845,336 of record OY755050.1, on the reverse strand, counting down.
CATGCCTAGCTTAGCTATAAACTCAAGTCTTTAGCTTGTCCAGCCGTCAATGAAGCTCTTGCTGGCAACAATGAGTGATGTGAAAAGGTTATTGTTTAGATATGTATAGTATTCATGAATTGACGTTATTCATCAGAAGTATTACTGTTTTCGACATGTGGACACTCATTCTAACAAGTATGTTGAAATTAGAAAACTATAAAGGCAAATCTAGTTCATATTATAATAATCATACGAGTTTTTCTACGAACTAGTATTTTTGCTTACAAATCACCTACACATGTTTTGAAACTATGCCAAAACTCAATTTTATGTTTGTCCTCAGAATAACGTTGAAATGAATGCTTAATAACAACTTGTTAATGCATAAATACAACAAGATACTAATGAAGATGTTGTGTTAATATTAACCATTGACACAAACTATTTATACAAATAAATAAAATTGAAGTGTCTGTTTGTTTTTTTTCAAAATAACAGCTTTTTACTGAATGCATAATTATATTAAAATATATATGTACTTATAACTATTTTTATTAAATATTCTGTCTGTCTGTTTGTTCTGGCTCATCTCCAAAAAGGCTGGACCGATTTTGACGGAACTTTTCCGACAGATAGATGATGTTATAAGGAGTAACTTAGGATACTTTCATAAAAAAAAGGATCAGGGTTCCATAAAACACTGGAAATTGTTAACAAATTCCGATTCAAATAGGGAAGTAATATTTTTATTATAATTTCATGTGGACGACTGTTGCCCATGACCATTCATGGGCAACAGCTAGTTAATAAATAAACTGAATTATTTTTGGTCTATTTACAAAATTGAAAATGTAGGTTTATTAATAAATAATCTAAAACATAATATTTGTATTCCAAGCATGTAATTTAACTACCTCTTAATACTACGTCTTAATTTAAGATATGCATCAGAAAGACTACCATGTAGTTTAACTTTTCGCAGCTCTAATGATGGATGCATCAATGGTCAGCTTAAAGTTGCAATTGTCATTCCCCAAGTAAATCACTTGACAATTTCGGTAAGTGCAGTATAGATATTGGTTGTCTGACTGCATATACATCATTGTTTGTGTATTTTGGTAATTTTTCAAGTGTTTAGTTGCATGATTGGTTTTTGTTAATCAATCGAAATTCCTAACATGTAATCCAATGAAATGTGTCTTGATAAGACTTTCAAAACAAATGGTCAAATTAGTCCCTACGCAGGGTCTAATTTATTGGCCATCCATTCTGAAAGTAAGTCTACTGTTTTAAAATCTTTAGGTGCTTCCACCAATAAGAATAATCAACATTGGCAATTCCACCAATAAGAATAATCAACATGGGCAAATATCAACTCAACAAAGACATAATTTATAAGAAACAATTTATTATTCCAATACTATATGTATGGGCCATCTTCACTGATGATGATGGCACTGATAAAAGCAATTCAAACATTTTGAACAATGGTACCCTCTATTACATGAGAAAAGATCATTATTAAGAATGAGTAGATATTTAGCATTTATGAACAACAAGTAATGATTCATCCTTGTTACTCATAGTAAACTAGTGTTTGTATAGTTTCATCCAAAAATCACTTCGACTTATCTAATTATGTGTCCCTATAATGTTCAGTATCTATTGTCACATACTTGTAATCTAAATATTGTTTTATGAGCAAAATGTTATTGTTGTTTAATACAAACCATGTAACCAATGAAATACACGAACACCATGCAGATTATTGCTATATATTCAACATCACTGCTCGCACACAATGTGACAGTCAACATAGGTAGGTAGCTGCACATACATGTAATATAATGTACCTACGTTTATCACCAATTCATATTTAATTATACGTAGTTTCCAAAATCATTATTTTTAAGTTACGTGAATGGAACCTTACAGCTGGTCGGTACAGTTGGGTTTCTCTACGATTCAATGGAATCCATGACCATTTTTGAGAATCTCGTTTTTTCCGGATGATCATTTCAACAATACAACTTAATGCCATTCATTAATAGTATAATAAGCGATTCGTAGCAAATAATAAGGAAAATGTAAAAAACCGCACCCTGACAAAACGCCGATATCTGGAAATAGAAACTCCATTTGTCAGCAGCTAGCTCGCGACCTATGTATGCTACCCAAGTTTCAATGCGGCGGTTTAGATCTTGTGCAAAATAAAGAGATAGAGTACTCACCTTTAAATTTTAGTTCGTTTTGGGGCTCTATAGTTAACACCTGGTTAGGCATTTTGTTTTATTATAGGTTTAGTATCTCGTTGGCAAAATTTGCAGATCACGAAAAAATGACCGTTCCGCGATGTCGGCCAAAGCGAACGAACGATGAATGACGAATTCGACATGCGCTTTGCGCATGCGTTCTCTTTCTTTTTTCATGGCGTCTATTCTTAAATTCGCTCTGAAAAGACAAAATCTTTATCAAATCTAATCATTCTCAAAAAAAAAAAATCTACTGCTGCATAAAAATTAATCATCGTTTGAATGTGAAATATCTTTTTAATTAGAACATGTCCATAAAAGTATTATTTTGTTGGAACAGCACTTTATAGAATAACCTCCTTTATGGACTTATAGATATTTGGACGTACACTGTGGATGTAGCCATTGCCATACCCACTTGATCATTTGCTACGCAAATCTGCGCGCGCATGAATCTATTCAAAGGGAAAAACTTATGAATCTTCAGATTTTTAACAATTTGATGGGTCACTTAAAATATTACATGCGTCTAGTAGCATACAAAGCTACGATGTATGAATAAATTAGTAGAAGGGCCCAGCACCAATGGATCATGATCATCAAACCAACACGCTCTCAATCTGCATTTCTTTCCTTGAAGAACTACCTACATTAAAGGATTAGGGAACGTAAACTTAGATGGATTACAGATGAAACGTTTTCTTTGATTAAAAAAATAATAGTTAGGCTCATGATAATATGGCACACAAATTCTACTCTTGTTCTGGTCGATGCAGTATTTTATTGCTTTACACACTGCCTGGTTTCTGATGTAATTATGGTAGCTGGACCTGGTGGAGTACGGTACTGATTACTGACTACATCTACTTTCAGTGGTAACTTAGTAAAGGACATAGAAAACAATTTTTTGAATCTTTATGTGAGCTAAGGCTAATATTATATTATGAAATATTATTTCATTCGTTTCGAGAATGTCGCGGGTTGCTCACGCAGATTGTATTCAGTCAGTCAGGTTGTAAAATGAATAAGATAAAGCAGGGCAAGGCAAATAAAATCAAAAATGATTATTTACAAGAAAGACCAAGACTTTTGCGGTTTAGTACATATTAGTTCCATGCATTTGGCTATGAACGTGAATCTTTTTCTAGTTTTGACTGACTACGAAACCAACCAAGTTATCTGTGCAGGCGGAAAAACACAGAACTAAAATAAATGTATTAAGTTTGACATATCGATGCATTTTTTCTTGACAACCGGCTCCACCTTAAACTGCACATTTAAAATAGTTAAACTGTAAGAAAAGATGCCAGACACATTTTCATTTAAAATGACAATTGATACTGTTGGTTGACAGACGACAGCCAAATTGAAGATCTAGGTAGTGTACTGCGTACCTATTGGTTTGAATTCCTGACCATTTTTCCTTATTAGTAGATTATAACTTTATAAAAACATTCGAATATGCACGTGCTAGGAAGTGCCGGGAAAATCTAATACTGATTGATTTTTACAAAGTGACACCTTCAGTTAATCATTCACCTTTTTCTCTTTTTTCACAGTTAGTAGGTTTGACGTCTTGTGGTTGATTGAAATGTCAATGATTTTTATTTATTTCAAATTATTTGCTATTCCTATTCGTTTCATTGAAAATGTGCAGCAGTAAGATTCACGAGATTCATTTGAAAAACGAATGTGCCTAAGCCTGAATAAATGTGCCATTATTTGGTTGGAAACATATTGTTCAATACAATGAAATTTAAACATTTGTAATGCTTGCATAACAAGTTCGTGATGCCCGGCTATTGCGGTTAGCCACTTTTTTAAATATGAATTGTTTATATATACATTTTTCTCTGAATACGTGTTTAAAATTAAATGTGAACACTAAAATTAAACTATTGTTGAGTAATATTCATAAAGATCATTATAAAGTTATCAATCAGAAATGCGGCTTTAGGTCGAGTTCCTATAGTTATTTTCGTACAACAGAAGCTGATCATGTGCTCAAAGATGGTATTACAGATTTACCTTCACCACAAGAAGTAAGTTTATTGATTTTTTTGTATCAAAATGCAGAAGTCATGGTAGGAGAGCCCAGAGGGTTTTTGAGCAAGGATATTCAGCATGAAAACTTGATAGCTGAGTATGTAGGGTATGATAAGAGGATGGTAAAATTGTACTATTTTACCAATTGAAATATAAAATTATTGAAACAGAATGGATCTGCCTGCTTCCAAAAGGGCTTGTTTTGTGCTTTTCAGTCAGGTTTTTATTTTTTACATATACTTTTTTTATTTCCAGTTTTTCAGTTTAATAATGTGAAAGATTTCACAGATAATGTAACTTCTTGATTTTTTCACTTTTGTTTGATTTGTTATTTGGAACAATCAACTTTAAATTATTATAAAACCTAAATGGGCATTTGAAATTAAAAATGATATGAGAAACTTAAAGATGATTTTCAAATACCTATTCAATGATACCCCACATAACATAATATATAGTCCAAGATCCCAGGGCCTGCAGACCTTACTTATTTTTTTCATAAACCAAATGTATGGGATTAAGTAGTGTTAGTATGTATTTTAAGTGTATGCATACCTGCCAGCTTGGGGTGACAGCCAATTAACCGCCACGTCAATAACTAAAACCTGTGTTCTCTACGCCAAGCACTTTAAAAAAGTGTTATTTTCGACGTGCCATGTTGTCCGAGGACGTGAGCACTTTTTGATTTGACATCCATAGACATCCATGGCAGTTAATAGGTTAATAGGTACCTGCTGCTCAAGGTAGTTAAAAATTAATAATCAATATTGCTAGACACTTTCCATGGGCAGTAGCTTTTACCAGACGCTTTAAAGCTCTCAAAAAAATAATGGAACTTTACTTATAATCTCAGTCTTCATTTTTATACATGATGTTCAGGGAACTATTTCAAGACTGAGATTATTAAGTAGGGTTACATTATTTTTTTGGGTGCTTTAAAACATGTGGTAAAAGCTACAGCTGATTGAAAGTATCTGGCAGATTTGATTATTAATTTCAAACTAAAACATATGTAAAAATCATCACTGAAACTTTAAGAAATGTGAATACTATTTTTACTTACCTTTAGCAGCGGGTATCTGTTAATTACTTACACTCAAAGTACATACTAACACTACTCAATCCCATACACTTGGTTTCTGAGAAAATAAGTAAGGTCTGGACCCTGGGACCTCGTTCTCATAGTTAGTCAACCTTAATTTTTTTTGTTTTTGTCAAAAATAATATGGCGTCTGGTGGTCGCCATACGACTTTTGATTACTGTCAGGAATTTAGTGACACTCGCAATATTAAGAAAAATCAATTGATGTAAAAATCATCAAAATTGGCCCACATGTTGGTCTCTAGAGTGCCACAAAGGAACAAACATACATATTATATAGGCTGATAATCCGGTACCCTCAGTTGGGTAAAAAACCTCTGGGCTCCCCTACCATCAAAATAATGAAATGAATGGCTTAACACTAACACAATTTTTTTTCATTTCAATTCTCATCTTTTAACATTCATAAAATAAAATTAAAAAAATATAAAAGATCAACAATAGCATCATTCTGCAATTATAAGACCACACTTTCTCAACTATTTGTTTTGTTGTTATTAGCACAAAGCCAATTGGTATATCCTGAAGTAGTTTATTTTTCATTTGGATACTGTTTTTTTTTATGTAAGTTGGGGGACTGATTTAATATTTTTTATTGGCTTCTAGGTCACTGTCATTCTACAGAAAAATGAATTCAATAAAGAGTTCACACAAGGTTCTGTCAAGTCATATGACTCCAACCAGCTTGCTTCAAACAACCCTATTGAAGATACCAGATTGGAAGCTGTCTGCACAATGTCTCCAGGTAGCTAAGAAAAGGATTTTTAAAATAAAAAAACTTCACTTGTTATGAATTTTTTTTTAAAGGTCATAGAATTTTATCTAAAATTCATATTGTTAGAGTCTAGTAGACTGTTTGGATATGAAAAGCTAGAAAATTGTACATTTTAGCCATACCTAATAATTGAGTGACAAACTTAATTTACACATAGATGCTGGCATCCACTCCAATATACTTATATTTATTGATTTTAATACAATATTTACAATTTTCGAATATTTAATACAATTTTTTTTTGATGAGTTTTATGCAAACATGTACTTTCACTACAAAGGGCAAAAAGGCTTGGCAAAAGAGCAATTGGGTTTTTATAACTTTTCCATTACATAGGAATTTATTTGTGGTAGCCCGAGTTTGGAACAGGTTTGTGCACTATCTGGCGTGTACTTGTTAATTTTTTGTTGAAATTGGCCGCCGTGCCCGAAATTCGGGAGAATATTGACTATTGTTATGATTTCAATTTTTCTTTACGAGTCTGTGACAATTTTTTCAGGGCTGCTGATGGGTATATTCGATGGCCATGGTGGGCCTCAGTGCGCGCAGGTGTTGTCAAAACGACTGTTCAACTATATAGCAGCTGCTCTCCTTCCAACTGATGTCCTCAAGATATTCCGAGAGCGTGGACTGCCACCGGAAAAATTGATTGAAACATTTAACGACAAGGTATTTGATTGTTTTAGTAGTACTGTAATATTCCAGTAGTGCTAACATTATTTCTTTATATGCTTTGCTTTTTTATGTTTAATTTAATTAGAAGCAACTGTGCGATTGTTTGTGATATCATTAAATACATGCTGCGAAATCTATTATTGATCACCTAGAGACTAATTTGTCTATTCAATTGCAATTTACTTAGCTATGATATCTTTTAGAAGTATGATTCTATGCTGCTTTTTGTCAAACAATTAAATGACATGTAAAATATATGGATTTCAGATGCAAATCGTACAAAATTTAAGAGATAAATACCGTAGTAGTTTCAACCTATATGTAGCTGAGCTTGCTAAAGAAACTGACGAAAGAATAGTTGAGAAGTCATTGGAGAAGGCTATATTAAGATTGGATAGCGATTTATCAAACGAGGTTCTTGAGAGTTACAAACAGCATGGTAAAGTAAGTCAAAATAGCCTGGCGGTTGCACTGTCTGGGGCAGTCGCATGTGTGGCGCATATCGACGGGCCACACCTGTACGTGGCTAACGTCGGCGACTGCAATGCGGTGTTGGGTACTATGACGGACGAGAATGAATGGATAGCCAAAAAAATTACCAAAGAGCACAACGCCGAAAACTTCGATGAACTAAAAAGAATTTGGAATGAGCATCCTGACAGTGAAAGAAAAACGGTGATAAGAAGGGACAGGCTGCTAGGCGAATTGGCACCTCTTCGTAGTATAGGAGACTACAGATATAAGTGGCCTGCTACGCTTCTGAAAACCCTAGCCGCACCTTTTTATGGAGCTAAGGCTGTACCTGCTAATTATTACACTCCTCCATATTTAACAGCTATGCCGGATATCTTCTACCATCGACTAACACCTAAAGATAGTTTTTTAATAATAGCTTCAGATGGTCTCTGGGATATGATGACACCATTGCAAGCAGTAAAATTAGTTGGTGAGCATATGAAGGGAAAAATTTTCTTTAATCCGCTAAGTTTACCGAAAAAGAATATACAATTAGGAGCCATCGATGAGCTTTTGGCTCATAGGAAAGAAAGTTTGAAGAGTAAGCCTAAAGATAAGAATGCTGCGACTCATCTGATCAGACACGCGCTCGGCGGCACGGAGTACGGCGTGGACCACTCGCGGCTGGCGCGCCTGCTGACCCTGGCGCCCGAAGTCAGCCGCACGTTCCGCGACGACATGACCGTCACTATCGCCTACTTCGATCCTGAGTTCCTTAGACAGTGTCCATCATAAACTTATAAATCCAAATCATGTGCCTTCCTATTTTGGTTATATTTTATCGAGACGCCTCAGTACCGTGACTGTTTTTGTCCCTCGGAACGACTGTACAATAGAATGTCAATTTGGAGTTTTTAAATATAGCGGTAGCGATGCTACCTGTTATGTCAGCACTGCCTTAAGTGCCTTTATTTTACGCTGTCGTGGCGTCTCGGTGACACGTTAACCTCATTGTAATGTTTTTGCCTATTAAATTTAAAGTAATGTTATTTTAGTATTTAAACGTATTTGTGTGCGTACTCAATCATCAATATTTTTATTGTGTATCGCTATTATTGCTGGCGCCCATTGGAATTAAGTATTTTATTGAAGTTCTGCTTAGCAATAATTCGTAATTGAATTAGTCATAGTAAATACAATTGGTGCATTTATTCTAAATGCTGTTTTGTAAAGTTTGACATTACAACTATGAAACGATTGGTCGTAATCGTCGATTAGACCCGCAATTGTTAATGTAATTGAAGCTTTAACTGGAAAGATTCTATTAATGATCATGTTAATTAGGTATTTAGGTTCTAAAATAATGGAAGAAACATCTCATAATTATTTTTTGACAAATTGACAGAGAACAGGTGCATTTAAATATAATTACGGGTTACATCGAAAATGTCACAAATTATTGTAATTGTATTTGAACCAAAAATATTTAACTTCTGTAATTCTGTATATGCATTGTTAAAATCATGTTAAGAAATACTCACTGCGTCTATAAATAAATTATAATAATATAGCAATATCGGTTAATAGGATCCTAAGCAGTTATTTAAAATTAACTAACTGTAGTTAAACATTTCTATTGAATTGACGCGAATGCTCTATACATGATTTCTAAAATTATTAATAATATGCAAAATTATATATAATTATATTAATATCTGAGATACCAAATTTTCTGCGTCACTTCGTGTCTCGGAAAGCATGTTAAGCCATTTATCCCGGCTGTCATTAGTAGATCTTTGACAGTCGTTACAGGTAGTCAGTGGTAATCATGTAAAGTCCTGGTAATTAGCTGCATCCGTTTCGAGTTTAGACTGGAAGTCGACCGCAACATTAATTAATGTCTTCTTTCTTCCTTCCTTCCTTGTCAAATAAATAAGACGTACAAATCCCACGATCGATATTTTTGGACAGAGAGTAGCTTTTGAAATATAGTTACGACAAAAATGTTTGTTGTGTGTCGAAGTACCTAATAGTGATATGGGAACTAAAATATACATAAGACCCAATGTATGGTTAGTGTTATAAAAGCGAATTCATTCAGCAATAAAAGTATTGCATTCATTTAATTTTGTTTTGTGATGATATTTAGATCCACATTTTTGTTGAAGTTCATTCAAATGCTGGATAATTATTTTTTATTAAATTGTGTTATATTTATTAGAGAATTTTACAATCGGACAAAACTCACATTTAGATGCTAGTTTGACGCCTATGTTTATTGTTAGTCATTTAAATGCTAAATTGTATTATTGAACGTTGTTATATTTATAATGATGATTATTAGTTTGAAAATAAAGATTTACTCAAGATTTTTTGTTTGATTTACTATGTACATAGATCTATGGTTCGGGCGCAGCAGTGATGGCTAACGCTGCCGAAAAGTTCTGTTCTGGGGTTGTGACCGTACCAGTGGCGTAGCTAGATGATAGGTCTTGGTCCGAAGAGGAAATTGGACATCACTCATGTCCCGGGCGAGTTTCGTTCATTGATTTTGTTGTAAAGTGGCCTGTTTTCAGCTATATTTGTATCCTACTTTGGATCTGTACAAACACTTCTGGCAATGAGGCAACTTTCTATCTATGCGGGGTGGAAGGGACACCTACGCGAAAACGGTTACCACGTATTCAGTACATCATTCTGAGCCCTCCACGTAGCAATTTTTCAACGGTTATTTAAAAAAAAATCCATACACTTTGACCGTGTATCCATTGCACTTTTGTAGGAACACCGTATATTGACTTCAAGAAGCAGTCTTCCATAATATTTATTTTATCCTCTCTCTCTATTTTGGGTGAACGCAGAAAACACATAGACACACAGTTAAGGGTTTAAGAACGGACCTTCTCAAAGATTTTACACATTTTTTCACTCATCGATCAGTTCGTTACGATTTATCACCTACCAAAAAGGCATGTAAGAATGCTCTCGTAGAATGGCTCCACAACATAGATTATAAATCAAGTGAGCAATTATTAGCTCATCCTAAATCATCTGACCTGCCACCTCCACACATATCCTGCATTTTTCAAAATTTCGTTGCGACTCTTCTGTTCTCGACGTTGTTACTGCGATTTGCGGTTGCAGCCGTTTTCGAAAGAGTACCTTAAGGCCGGAGCAGAAAATGCGTGCGCATCGCGTATCCTTTGCGCGCACGCACACGACACCTGCACGCCTTTAGTTAACTCTGGCCTTTAATCGATATTTAAAACTGTCGCATATAGGTCTCTGCAGTCAGCGGATTTGGCATTGAATATTATCTGGAAAGTAATTTTTAAAACTGCACGTTTAGGAGGTTAATATGATCAGTTGAAAAAAATAATGGGAAGTTATTTTATTTTTGAAAGTTGGTAATTAATTTTGTTTATTGTCCGCTTATTTCATCTTACAATATCAGTACAAAAAAATGCGTAAGCAGTCTAATAAATAAATGGCCAATAAAATTTTGAAATGGGTAGTGAAATATATCATCGGCGATAATAGAGCGAGTGAAGCGAGCTTGGGACTTGGGAGTGAGCGGATTAAGACGTGTTGTTAGGTTTCTTTAAACCCTGCAGACACAAATACTTGAATTATTTTTTTGACGGTCTTTTGTTTTGCTAAGTTTTAACTGCCGAACTTGTTTAATAAATATGCATTTTGGAATTTTCAACTTACCAAAACTACAATATCCAACTGCCGCTTTAAATCAGTGCCTTATTATTTTAGCACGTTAAGTATTTTTTTGAGTTAAAGAAAGATGCAACAACTTTTGAGGCGCGAATCCCTTCGAATCACGACGCCATCGGCAATGTTCCATGTCATAACATAACATCACGTAAAACGTCTGATGGAAAAACCCAATAACAATTTGCCCGACTCTGAAATCGATCCCAGGACCTCGTGCTCAGCAGTCGCGATTGTGATCACTGGACCAACGAGGTAGTCCAAGTCCACTATGCCTATTATAGCGTTGCTTCGCCCATGAACTGGTAGTTTCAACCAGTTGAGTATGGGGTTGAAATAATGAGACGTAAGTATACGTTCATTGCCCCAGTCATAGAGTGCCATGGGGTCTACAAGGCACTTGACTCCCCAAGTAACTAAATTTGGTACTTTAAGAGTCCTGAGAACGTTTTAGAACGTGCTGATTAGTGTTCATGATTAGTACTATAATGGTGTTGTAAACGTTTACAGAACCCCAAAAAGCCCCTAGTTTTATCACTGGTTTATTCTGTAAACATTACACAAAGGCTCTCATGGTGATAAATCAGCTCTATAGTTGAAAAGTAGAAGTGTCGAGAAACGCTTTTTAGTACTAAAATAGCTGTCTGCAATGTTTATGTCACAAATTTGCACTATAAAAATAACCAAAACATGTTAATAGTGCTATTTTGCACCGTAATAAACGATTCCAGTGATCTTTTTTATCAAACGTCGTGAGTGTTCCCCAAGAAAACAAAATATATCAGTAAGTTATGCTTTATATCATTTGCCATTGTTGCTTAACGTAACGTATAATAAAAAGGACATGCTACAAAACATTGATGGACTGTAACTCTGCCATAACTAGCCATTGCGAAAAAAATTGTATCGATATAATCATTACGCTGATTTCAAATTTGACAACGCGCCCTTGTAATTTTCGAGTTTACATTGAAATTGAAATTAATATAATAACGACTTGTGCCGACTATGGCTGCTATAGTACACATTGGCTCCAGCCGTGCTGTTAATCTACTATCATGGCAGTAAATAGCAGCCATATTTTCACCGAAAACGAATTAGGGTTCCGTTGTCCAAATATAAAATAGTGTAGTCAGAATAAATTTCTTGGTATGGAGTAGCATTAAATGCACACTGGGGCATATTTTGGGATATGGTAAATATGTACCTAGAAAACGAAAGAAGGTATATTTTTTTAAATCGTAAGATAAAAATCATTTTTTGAAAATTCCACACGGAAACCAAGAGATTATTTATGACCATAGTAAAAGGTGTATTTAAGTATAATTCTCACTCCGCTGCCGCGGCAAATTGCCGCTCAGCGGACAGACCTCCGGCGTGATCTCATGGCGGCATGGAGAGAGCGACTGTCGCAACCCCGTGCAGGGCACGCCACAATAGTGGCGATAAGTCCCCTCTTTGAGGAGTGGCTAGAGAGGCGCCACGGCGCCCTCACCTACCGCCTGACGCAGGTCCTTACCGGACACGGTTGTTTCGGGAGGTTCCTGCACCGAATCGGGCAGGAGGAAACGCCCGGTTGTTTCCACTGCGAGGATCGTCCGGGGGACACGGTGGAGCACACTGTAGAGGTCTGCCCCGCTTGGGCGGAGCACCGCCGTGTCCTCGTAGCGGCGATTGGCGGCGGCGATCTTTCGCGTCCGGCCCTGGTTCAAGCCATGGTCCGGAGCGAGAGGGAATGGGAAGCCGTCACCACCTTCTGCGAAGCAGTCATGCTAGTGAAGGAGGTGGCGGGACGTGAGAGGGAAAGCACCTCACGTCCCAGCCGCCGCGGGAGACGCCCTGGGCGTCGGGGGTCACGTGTTGGCTCCCGGCCACCGTAGGCGCGGGCCTGTGGACGGCGAGTTATGGGCCAGCCCGCCGTCCGGCCGTCTCATGACGACAGGCCGTGTCGACGGCGCGTTCGTGTTCCACGTGCGCCTCAAAGAGATGTCAGCAAACAAGTAGGGGTCCGCAAGGGCCGATGCCTGCCAGGGCTGCGGGACTGTTCGAAAGAGATACCGTGGCCCTGGAACACAAAGGGCAAAGAAGGAACATGGATGGGTTTTAGTCAGTACAAGTCTGACACTCCCTTCCGCTGCGCCCAGAGTGGGAGGGTCATTTGATGATTACCCATCCGAAAAAAAAAAAGTATAATTCTCAGTTTTAACATACAGTTCGTGTTATTTTCTAGGTTAGAATTAGAACAGAAAATACGCAGCTTTAAATATTTTCCAGTTTATCGTCCAATTCAGTCACGAAATCACCACGAATGTGTAGTGTGTCTTTAGTCTAAAAAACAATAGTTTCATTAAAAAAACAATGTTCCTGTGTGCCTGTAATGCAAGCTCACAGCTTATTTTGATTAAACTAAAAGTTACTACTATGTCATCGCATGCCCAATCGCCCATCAGCAGCGAAGAAAGTCGGTTCTTTGATAGGTAGAATATTCCTCTCACTCTCATTTTCTTCATCCTTATTACTGGCTTGAGAAAAAGGAACTTTATTGCTACAGCCCTGTTGTGGTACAAAATAAATATTTTGTGCAGAACCATGTGCTTTAATTTCAGTAACAGTCGACAGTGTGTAACTATTTATTAAATACTAGTGATATAATTGATACTGAAAAGCTAGTATGGATCTAAATAGTCCATTAATTATTAATTTTAGTGCTTTTATGTCATGTTATGTCACGTTTTAGTACACGAACTCACTTGTAGAGCTATTTAGAATTTAAATTGTTTAGCAACTGCACCAAGAGTCGTTATGGTACTATTTAGTACTATCGAAAAGTTTGCATGACTTTAACAGAACTAGCCCCATAGTAATGCTGAGGGATCTTTTAAGAAGCTAAAAGGTTATATAATGGTTGTGAAATATACTTTTATAGTGCAGATTGATCCTGTAATAGTGTTTTCGTTACTGCTACAATACTAGTACTGTAAAAGTTACTTTTGACACATTATTAGTGCAAAATAGATACATAAAAGTGACAATAAGGTCTTCTATAGTACCGACTAAATAGTACCATAATCGCTTTTTTCATATCTATTACAGTGCAACACTTTAAATATTCTTTTGTATGGTCCTGTAAGCGTTCTAAGAACTAAATTATAAAACTTAAATGCTCTTTAATCCTATAGAACGAAAACGCTCTGTTAAAAACCTTTACAGTACAAGCAGTTACAATAGTTACCATTTTAGGCCTACTATATCACTCTTTGGTGATAAAACGCCTTGGTTATAGAAGATTTTGTTACTTGGGTCGTTAACGGTTGTTGCTATTTCATAATCAGCGTATAAAGCACTCACTGCGGAAAACATAGGCCTCCTCTTTTAAAGGCAGTGGGTCTATAATGTAATAAGGCATGCACCTATTCGTTGTACAAATACGTTTAGTTTTCAAAACGATTGTGCTGCGGAATCCGTGCGGTCCCACTGCTTATTTGGCTCACTTTCTTCTTAGTTTTATGTGTTATGTTTAATCTTAAACCTCGGCGACAGACACTCTTGGCCGGTACTATTGGTGCGTGCTTGGCTGGCCTTCTGGCCCGGTGATATGTAGCTACCATTAATATATTACGTATGTCAACACGCGGGCCCCCAACCAAATACCTCGGGACCTCATGCACCGCCCGCTAGGGCCGTAGTTAGAATTGAATTTAAGGTAGGGCAGCGGTGAGACCTACCTCACTGCTCCTACCGGAAGTAGTCCCGGATCTACGATTTTTCAGAACCAGGCTGAAACTTAAAACACTGGCGCCCCCTTTTTTCAAAGGTTTGAGATTCAGATAAATAATTTCAAAATACTCACTAAACAAATGTACTTTAGTAATTTGCACTGCTTATTACCTACATCCCCGTGGATTCATAATATACTTTTCTCTACGAACTTTGAGACCACGTCCTATCGTCCATCATCCTCAAAGTAGTTGTGGCGTTACTTTCTAGTCATAGGGCTCTAGTCAAAGAGGAAATTGGGCACCTGCATCCATATCGCCCCGACGTACTTACGGTAACGGTTCAAGTACTGAAATCAATAGGGTTATTATTCTCTTCGGTCAATATTTATCGCCAAGTGCTGTCGGTTCTCGTGGTCGTATGCTACCAAGTAGGTTATAATATAGCGAATTGAACATCGTAAGGTGAGAAAGTTTAGCACAGGATAGATTTCCTTAGACATACCTTCCCTTGTACATGATTAGGAGCCACCTTGTTGGCGTGGAAATAAGGCTGTTTTGTGCCGATGCTAGGGGCAGGCTTATGTCTTAAATAAGTCCTATACCCCCAGAATGACGCTCATCATCATCCTTACCAACTTATTCATCTTGTGATGCTGTGATTTTGATGAGACATGTTTGTGTACCGTGTGTGGTGATGATCCCCATACACGAAATATGTTATTTTGTTGTTGGTTAGTTTAGTAAGTCTCTTTAGAGGCCTAGCAATGCCTACTTAAAATATTGCGCCAATGCTCAGCAATGTTTCTAAGTGTGGTTCGGTTCTCTGGCAACTTGGTATTGGAAGTATCTACCTATCAATTGATATATACTCGTACATTTTTGATCTTAACCATTTGATCTTAAAATCTAAACCGACTCTAGAGAATACCAATATTTAAATATTGGTATTCTCTGGAGTCGGTTTGACTGGAAGCCGACCCGACGAACGACGAACTAATGAATGATTTTCTGCCTGCACCTCTAAAATTTTGCAATGCAGTTAGGTACATTTTGCAGCAAAAGTATTGCCTATTTTGGAGCGCCTTAAAAGGCACTTTATTAGTATCTACCATCTTAACTTGACCCTACCTACCTAACAATTGAAGATGACATTTAGTTCGATACATTAGGTACAATCATCTATCTAGAGTAGGAACATAGTCAAAATCATCAAAACCACACTGAACGTCTCGAAACTATTGTTTCCACGAACTGTATGCAGAAACGTGAACCTGTCATCTGCAAAAGCAACACCTATCAATACCTATATTTTGGCCACAAAGAGGTCATTCATATCATCATTCTCTTGCCATTATCCCAATTCATTTGGGGTCGGCGTAGCACATCTTCTTCTTCCATACTTCTCTATTACTCGTCATCTCGCCAGACACCTCATAGAGGTCATTCATATATAATTGTGAAATGAAGTATGTCAGGGTACGCTTCCTTGAGGAACTCTGTGAGTCATAAAAAGATTGCTACTTATCCAATCATCAACATATCCACTGGAATATTTTGCTAGTGAAGACAATGAACTATGAAGAGTTCGCGTTGTAAATCCCTATTCTTTCAAGATAATCTACATAGTACCTACCTACCTAGGTAATCTGGGTACCGAGGAGACCGAGTCGAATGCCTTGGCCAAATCGAGAAGAATTGACAAAACTTTGTTTTGTTTATCTACATTATGGATGTTTAGTACTTTCAGGACTATGTCATTGTGTTCAAATCAAATATGTAGGTTAATAGCGGAAAATATATCAGTAAGTTGTTGGGGTTTTATTTGTTAAAATAAAAAATAACGCCAATTTCAATTCGTTTATTATTAATCATCATTATTATTAAAAGTGAATATTATCATAATATCTATGAAAGTAGGCGAATAATAAATTACTATTTACATAGAAAGAGAATAAGTAGGTATAATCAGATATAAATAGGTATGATTACAAATCGGTTGATGGCGACTCTACTGCTAAATTTCAGTTTACAAAACTTTTTGCTAATTCGTTATTCGTAGAATGAACCTACATGATTAACGTTACGTAGGTACAGGTTAGTTAGACATTAGGCACACTTTGCATTTAGCGTTATGGTTCAATATCGCATCAACGGCCCAGCAATACGTACTTACTTCAAATATTGCTGCAATACTCAGCAATAAGTTCGGTGTGATCTGATGTACCTAGATTAGATTAAGGTTCATCGAATGCTGCGTTAACGTGCCGCTAATGTCGCATGAACGCGACGTCAACCAAATTCAATTGTGAAGGCAAAGGCACCTATTTCCTCATTATAAATTCAGTCAGTTCGTCGCCATTTTGATATAACATGGAAATAATGACAAGCTTGCTATGTTTAGTTTAGTTTACATTTATAAATATACAGTTGACAAAATAAACGCGTGTAACACATTGCATCGTTTTTACAAGTACCTATATTTATAATATTGTAGGTATATTCATGAACAATTTTAACAAGTACCATAAAATATATTTATGTAGGTACGTCTGATGAATTTCTCATTAAATACGAAGAAATGATTACATTTTCAACGTGGATCCTCTTTTAATACGATATAAACAATAGACGGGATCTTTGGGTACAACAGTCTGTACCTAAGCTCCTCTGTGATAGAATACTGATCAAAAATGCCTAGGTACTTTTATTTAATTACTTCTCTCTTTAGCCAGGCACAAGAAATTCCAATTAGGCGCCTTCGTTAAAAACATAAATTATAGATTAATAAGTACCTAGGTCCTAATGATTAGGATGGCAACAATACAACAATTTATTGTTGTTATATTTATATAAAACAAAAATAATAAAACAAGTCTATGTATAGTTACCAGATGGTTTATGTGGTATGTTTATGTTTTGTAAAATAGTTGTAACAGTGTTTATTGAACAATAAAGGTAAAAAAATGCATCGAATCAACTGTGAAGTAAAGTGTAATACTTAATTCAAAGATTTGTTAAACATTTCTAATTAAATGACATTTCATCCGTGCTCAATCTAAATGTTATTAGGATTAGTCTGACACGACACAGAATTACACTCTGTGATGTATCATGCTCTTCTTTGATAATTCACTCACTTTCACGTTGTTAATATGTGATTAACCTACAAAGTAGTTCTTAGAGCTAGGTACTCTTCTTGTTAGTTCATGCAGGCATACCTAGTTCCATTTAGTTCAAGCAAGGCGTATACCTACCTGTTCCCCAAAAAGTACAGAAGATTGAAGTTCTCAAGCAGTAAAACAGTTATAAATGCATTTGGAGCAGAAAATAGCTACTGAAAAATACTATGTCTATATAATTTATTATTTCTTAGTAATGTACTTATGATTATTTAATATGAATATTTAAATTTCAGCGTACCTTTAAGATAAGATCAGATTTTATAGCCATAAGTAACCAAGAGTTTAGACCTATAACTCAGTCGTAGGGGAATTTGCAATTGGATTTTTAATTACCCGTACCTACTGTTAGGAGAGTTATAAAGAGTATTCTCCATTGAAGAAATCATTATCATACTGTCCGTCATTGTCTTGCTACCAGCTGTGATATTAATCAAAAAGATAGCCATAAATATAAACAAATGAAGAAATCAACAATCTCAAACAGTAGAGAGTTAACACAAGAATAAGATCTCTTACAACGAGAAAACAGTAAGGCAATTATACAATTTCAATTTGGAGACAGAGTTGAAGTGGCAAAAGGAAAACTAAATAGGAAATAAAGTAAGTAGGTATGTAATAGAATAACAAGCACTGTAGGTATAAGATACATTTTCAACAGTCCAACATGAGATCCGCTACTTAACCTATACGAAATGCACAGCCCGCGACAAAGTCATTACACTAGTTCGTTTGAAAAACGTATCTTAACGTCTACAAACACAGTTGAAAGACACAAATTGACACGTGATCCAAAACTACCAATACAAACCTTACCTAATGTTTCAGAGCTCCAAACGGACGACGCCATCGCAATAAATAGCTGAAAGGTTACGAAACGTGAAAGTTCACACCTTAATATAGAATCCATTACATGTATCATAAGAAGTTTAGATTACTTTATAAGCAAAAGATAACAATTAAGTTCGTATAAAGCTGTAGGGAAGTTTCTTACATGATAGTAGACTTAACAACTACATTATGTTGAGAATCGCTAAACGGAAATATCCAAAAGTCCTCCAAAAAATATTTATAATTATGTGAAAGAGGATGGAGAGAGAGAGATGTAGGTAGCCCTGTCTTAGGGAGAAATTTGTATAGATATAGATAGAAACTATATATTTGGCAATGATTATACAAGTAAAGATTATTAGTGCTCTCCAAGAAAAGTGCTTAAAGTGCCGCCGATATGACTCGGACCGGCTGAAACATTCCAATCGTGCTTTAATATTTCAAAGTTAAAATGTTTTACACCAACTACGTCATCTACTACTGCTCTAACACATGGGTAATTTGTCATAAACATAGACACAATGAATTTAATAGATTTATATGTCATCATGATAAAACTCGCCGAAAGAATTGCGCTGTAATAACGCATCGCGCTCGTCTCAACAATCATCATTTTTAACGTTACTTACACTATTTTTTAATATTTTTATTACAATTTTGACAATTTCTATAATGAAGAACAATCATTGTACGACGACTCCTCTTCACGATTTAAATTATCTTTTTTACCCTAACGAATTGTTTTTTCCACTTTTCTACGTATTTAAAATAAATCAACGCCTAATTCTTAAGTTATAATATAACTTACGAATTTCATAAGTTCAAAAATGTTGTAGGTGTCTCGTCTTCAACGCAGTTTCCAAAAATTGTAGACGAGCATTATTTAATATTGGATAAAAAACGGCACAGTTCGTTTTTGGGTATGGCTTTGCCACATCTGCACACCAATTTTATGAGAGTATTTCATATTATAAATATGGGGCAGTAAAAACCCAAAACGCCTGTACGCTAAAATTTTTATATTGTCTTAAAATGCAAATTTAACGTTAATGGGGCGCAACACTTAAAAAACTAACAATTTATCAACAACAACAGTAAAGTGTTAACGTGATGTTCTGACATAACGCATTAAAATACCATAGTTGTTAGCGTAATGCCAGCAGGGTGCGCTGTGCGACCCCGTGAGTGCGTGTCTGTGTGTCGACACTTTTATGAATTTCTCATTGTAAGTTTTGTTGATGACATTAAGATTAGGCGATAGTTTAACGAATGGTTTATAATCGCTGCTTTATGAAATGGGTGCCTAGTGCACTGACGACTTTACAGCCGTCTGCGTTATCTCCGGTCATACTCTCGCACGGATTATACTTTGTTATGAGCGAGCAGAACTCAGTCTAACAAGTTTTATTATTTATGAATGGCTTTTTATCGAAAATTCTTTAATATTGTTGCATTAATGGGGTGGGAGTTTAATGATAATCAGCATCTAGTACCTACATAAGAAAGAGCGTTGTTAAATTTGTCAACACGAAGCGAATGGCGAGGACACGTTTAATTTACGTTAATACTGAATGGGTTTAACAATTTTCAAGTCAGTATTTGTATGGATTACACCAATGCCAGTAATAATAATTGCAATATGTAAACAACCTTAAATTAATTCATTCGTAAATGTGAATTGCAGGTCGTTAGCATTTTCTTCGTAGGCCTGTCTTGGGTGTTAAACGTTTAGGTTCCAAGATTTTCTATCAGAAAACGTCAGGACGGTTGGCACATTGTCCCCGTGGAACCAAATAATGCGTCACATCGAGACAATTCGTACATTTCCTACTCATCTATATCACAAATACTTGCGGAAGACACAAACTTGCTGCAGGTACCGCGACGAGACCCATTCATTAAGTGATTTGTTTTTCAATTCTTTTAATCAATTTATTTTTTAGGAGAAAATCTTAGTTTTTATGCAGAATTTAAATTTTATGTAAATCAAACATATCGAAAATGATGAAGTTATTAGCAATTTTTTTTTTTAAATTACTTTTTATTAGTTACTTTTTTCGACCGAATTATTATTGTGGATAATTGTATTGATTAAATACACGAAGCTCCTGGCCTTCATATTGGTGAAAATTAGGTATTAAAAAAAAAACTTGATTCATATTCATCCGTCGCCTACGCTACAAAATATTAACAACGCTTCAAATTCCATCAATTAATTAAGTTTTGAGAACTAATAGATCAATTGTTTAATCTGATCTAGGTGTTGTGACAAATAATTTTATAATAAGTAGTAAGTAACCACTTATTGATGACAATTGAAACAATACACAGCGAAAAATTCAGTTACTCAGTTCATCAAAGGACTAAATCGAATAAAATCATCTCTAGACCTAAATGAAGACAACACGTACAATAAATGAATACACAAACTCAAGCAGCTGAATGATATTAGCTTTCTACGTAAATGTGAAGTCCGGCGAGAGGATGACCGTCGATTAATCGCCTCCAAGTGAGAGAGCCTGAACAATGCGTGGGTCTGCCTTGCTGCCCTCGCGGAACTCCTCGAGGGTCAGGCGGTCATCGTGGTTCTTGTCCATCTGATCGAAGATCTTGTCGACGCGTTTCTGAGGGGTGTTGTCGTCCTCAGGCTGAGGGGTCTGGCCCTGGAGGCAGAACAGAGGTTGACATTGAGAAAATAATACAGAAGAGGCAAAAGAATTATGTGGATAACATCTGATGAAATTATGAATTTAAGAAGTATTGGAATGGGCCTGCAAAAGTGTTAGAATTGCTAATGTCTTGATTTTAATAATACAGCATTCACCAATGGTAAATCTTTGTGATTAGTTATGGGCACACCCAACCATGTACCATTTCAAAAGCTTCATCAGGGTTTACAAATAAATTCTAAAGAGAGCTAATAAAGCCAAATAGTTGCCTCTACATTATGGAACGTGCCACTCCACTGCGGTATTGCATATTAAACACTGGCTGTGGCAATAATTTAATCAATAGCAGATTCAGCCATGAGAATATAAAAATAGGAGTAGTCAAAACGGACGACTACGTATCGAAAGGAAGGCATTTAGGTCCCGTCACCAAAAATTTACTATAAGCTTGACAAAATTACAGCAGCAAACATTTCTTAATTAAAAGGTCTATTCTGTTTTTGCAATTAACTAAATCTCTTCAAATTAAGACTGTTCCGATATTAGCTCGTATAAAACTTTTCTATCACCTAAAATGAAGAAGGAAATGGATATTTACTGATATGTCTCCGTTGCTAATCGAAAGCGAATCAATCAAGATAATATCTTTATTGTGATGACATTAAGGAGGCATTTTTGACGAAAATTCAAATTCTACGCGGTAATGTTTCCGATCTGTGTTGAAAAGTAATGAATGAAGAACGACAGAGGACGACAGTCTCAATAAGGAAGCTAAGGAAAACAAAAGCAAAGTAAATAAGGTTATTAAGTTGATGAAGGGTCATTTACACGTACCACCATCTGATAGATAGCGTCGACTATGTTGTACATTTCATCCCTTGTGATGTAGCCGTCGTTGTCAACGTCGTAAAGGCGGAAGGCCCCTGAAATTTATAACACCAATTAACCTGAATAAATTTTCACTATATAGGATACTTTAGTTGAGAGATATCATTAATTATTGGGAATCTGCAAGTTCAGCTAACTGGATATTTGGAGCGAATGCTTTATGTTGATCGTGTAGGTGTAATATTGAATTTTAAACATAGTGTTTGGATGTCAATTAGTCAGGAATTTAAGGAAGTTAAAGGTAGAAACAGTAGCACATCATAACATCATGCATAAGCTATGCATGCCTATAATGTTCCCACTGCTGGGACACACGGCCTCATCTTTATGTGAGGGAATGGGTCAGGCGGGTTGGTATCACATGTCTTCGAATTTTTGGTTCTAGGACAAGCAGGTGACCATGTGTTCCATCACCGTTTTGAGAGCAGTGGTGATGAAATAAATTACACAAAGTAATACGGCTGCCTGGGTTCGAAACCACAACTTACTGTTGGTAAGTCGGGGCCGCCACTGCTGTTTGTCAGTAGCCTACATACAAATTCTATTTAAATATATCTATATAATACTATAATATAATGCTATAATAATACGTACAGTGCAACTTTTCATCAAGGTTTCCCCGCGACGTCACCGACAAGGCTCGAATGAATTCTTCAAACTCAATCGAGCCGTCCTGAAAAGAAACGACAATCAATTAGATTCTACGGTAGGCTCTCTACGGCGTTATAGTTCAATTATAACGAAGATATTCCATTTAATCTGAATATTTTTAGCGTATAAAGAAACCATGTATTCATTAGAAATCAGTGGTCTATCCATGACGACAGAAGAAATGATGGATAAGGACTGATGATTAATCATATTTCACGTAGTTTTGGTGATTTCCACATTTAACGAAGCTTCAACGAATCTTCTCGAGTGAGATTTCTTTGGAACTGTCAAACAGACATATCGTCTTATGAATATTAAATATTGTTGTCGTCAGTTACCTAATACTTATTAATTAAGGGCCGTATATTCTAATCTGCAGCGTGTGGAAAGTGGGTCGTCGTTATTTTTCTCGCAGTCTAGATTTCTCTCGGGCTTGTTTACCGTCAAGATGCTCTCATATCATATTACTATGCTCTTACATTACATCTACTTGTGATGCGATGGTCAGTATTTTTTAAACATTTTCATGAATTTTTATTATTATTACAACGCGCCTGTATTCTAAGGGTTGGCAAAGCCGTTATAAGTAATGAATTAGTTGTAATAAGTTGTCGTTGACCGGGCAAACCAACTTTGTCCAACCTGGGGATCGAACCTAGGATTAAATCTAAATTCAGAACACTGGCCCAAAGATACTCATCAAAGTAAACTTTGGTTTCGTTCCCAAATTAGAATTAGTCATGCAACAGAAAAATGGAAAAATATTTGTATTAGATAAGGAGATATAAAGATGTAATTCCTCTTACATTGTTCTCGTCGAAAACACGAAACACCAATGATGCGAATTTGCTTGGGTCGCCTTGCGGAAAGAACTGTTTGTAGATCTTAATGAACCCCTGGAAATATAAAATGAAGAAGTAAATATAACTACTTTTGAATTTCTTATATAGCTTTACATTTATATGAATGAATAAGAGATCAGATGCAGTTTCTAGATTAGCTTTTGAAGGAATGTACGGAATCCACTTTCTAGGTATAATTAGAAAAAGTAGAATAACGATATTAGTTTTCATGAAATGCGCATATGATACAGGGGAATATAGTTTTGAGCATGAATTGGTTAGGAATAGGACGAGGAGAAGACCATGAAGTAATGGATGGACCGTGTGAAAGATGATTTGGCAAGGAAGGGGCCGACTGTGGAATTTACGGCTAATGGTGATGTGGGGATGGAAGACAGTGAAGACAGTGTGGACTAGAAATAAATCGGAGAATAACAATAATGAATGTTAATAAAGGTGCATGAATGATAATGTAGGCGAAGAGATCTTTGTACAACTTTTGTGAACCTTACCTGTTCGGTCAGGAGCCCGTTTGGACAGTCCTTAAGAAATCCTTTGTGCCTAAAAAATAAACAAATCATTAATAATCTTATTAGGGCTTAAAGAAACAAGAACACCTGCATGTTTCACTTAGGCCTCAGCATACGTACCAGAGCCGGATCTCTTTTTCCGTAACTGAAACAAGCAAAGAACAAAGAATTAATTAAATTTATCGAGAAAGGTGTAACGAAAATGTATGACGAACGTGAATTAAGTAGGACTGTTCTGTTGAGAAAATGATACTGTCTGAAACTTTGAACATCGAGCGTTCATCGTTAACATTGCCATAATAGCCTAGCCGGCAGGTACATCCCGTTTGGTAATTTTCACAACTAAACAAAAGACGTGCAAAATAAGTGAAAAAAGTGACTTTTCGTAACTATTTAAATTTTCATACATTGAGTCCCGTTTCGTTAACCATGATTACCCGACTGCCAAAGAGGGGTTATGTTTTTCGCGCCAAGGATCTTGTTTCTTAGTTTGTTTCTTTATAAATTTCTTTATTACCTCGTATGTTTCAAATGGCTGGATGGATTTCGACGATTACGGTATCATTAGATTTGTCTCAAAAACCCAAGTGTCCTTAGATAGGTGTATTAAAAACAAAACAAAATGGTGGATTTTTGGCGCTAAATTGTAAGTCGTTAATATTATATCAAAATAAAGGAAATTAAAAAGAGATTACAAATATATATATCAGGGTGTAACAGAAAGGGAATAAGTCATACGAAAGGATATGCTGCAGACCATCAAACTGAACTCTTTGGGTCAACAAAGGTTTGTTACGAGAGAACTAAATTTAGAATTTGAAAAAAAAAGTACAAAATCGTGGAGTCTGGAGTATGCCGTAGGCATGGTCAGTATCTGCTTAGCCTTTTGTCAACTGTGTTGGGGTCGGCTTACAATCTAACCGGATGGTGCTAAACAGGTATTTTACATGGAGCGACTACCTATCTGACCTTCATAACCCACTTACTGGTTACTTAACTTAGTTTTTCGAGATATAGATAACATTTAATCTACAAAGATCAATTTTTTAAAACCTATTTTCGCATCCATATTTTTTTGTTTGTCTAAACGCGAGCGTGCTGCCACGCAAAACAGAAAACCATCCATCCAGCAAATTGTAATGAAATGTTTCGCAAAATAACAGCCCACGCTGTAACGAATTTATGGATCGGGAGGGTCTAAAACGGGAGCTACATGCATAGCGCTTCAAGTACATAACATCACACCTGTAATCCCCTAAGGGTTAAGCAGAGGTGGTTCCTATTTAATAACACCTGTAAAAGGGGCCAGCCTTTTGCCATCAACAGGGCACTAATTTATACTTAGGGTTGCTACTCAAACTCAAAACTCAAAGCATTTTTGTATTAAGGACGAAAAATGCTACCAGAAAGTCGTAAGTAACTTATGTAACACTAAGTTACATAAGTTACTTACTTCGTTTCAGTTTTTCTGACCAATTTTCATGAAAATACCACCTATTGCTTTTTTCGTTTTTATAATAGAAGGAAAGGATCGTCTGAGTTTTCTATTCACGGTAAGATTATGCTTAAATTAATCAAAAATTTTGATTATATTTATAATTGAGTCGCCTCCCCGTAAGCCTGAGATTAGGACAGAGAAAAAAGGCGGCCAAGAAATCCTAGTTATTACCGTAAATGACATAATAGGAATAAGATTCGGCGTACACTGTAGCGAAAAGAATTGCCATGAATATTATAAACACGTCTAAGCCGTAAGTACGGTCCACACAGTAACAATAAAATGTTACAATTCCGCGAAATGGTACAGTGTTGCAAGTAATGTAATATTACATAATATCTGCAAGCTCTTTAAGGAAACGACTTCCTTAATACCATCATAGTTTGTTTATTTTCTTAGATTAGATTATAAACTTCTATTAGTAAATAAATGGCTACTTTCGAAGGTCGTGAAATTTTATGTTTTGATTAAAAAATCAGCATGATTGTGCTAATTTACATAATTATGTGGCAGGCCTATTCTCCTAAATTTTCCACCGCTGAGAACTTCTATCGTCGTCATTCCGTGTGAAACTGTCGTATTATCGGACGATTTTAACTATTTATGGATCGTGGTAACATGGGTGAATTTAAACTTTGGATTATAACATTTTAAAGGTGAGATTATGAGAAAGCGGATAGCGGATAATCTCTTGGGAATACATACATCATTGGTGAATGGTTGACTGGTGTGAGGTTTAAATGAATAAATGGATTATTTATCGGATTATTACAACCGGGCCGGTTCCAATTGACTCATGATATTTCAAAGAATGAATAATAAACAAAGGCATCTTGGACACAATAAGACGCGATGTCATTCATAGATTATTCATTTCATAGATTATTTTCGTATTCACAGGATTATAATAATGAAACAAAGAATGTTATCTTATGTTCATCATCATCATCTTCCTGCCCTTGTTCCATCTTTTGGTCACAAGATAAATTTTTCTTAAGTTAAATTCCGCCATCATTGACACATACACCGCCGCCTTAGTGACTCCGGAAATGTGATCGAATCGAATCTCATGATTTATACAAAATTAACAAACCTAAGACACATTTTATCAAAGGGAAAGTGTTTATAAATATTGCCTCTGAGTCAATAATCCCATCATTTGGTGTGTGTATGGGAAAACGAAGATGTCATTCGTGCTGGTTAGTCCCTTTAGTAAAAATTTAAAAGAAGTAGTTTTCAAAAATAGTGCCAGTGAAGTTTTAGCTTTAGTGTTGTGCATCAGATGTGATCTAACAAGTTGTGTTATTTTTCTAGGTTTTAACAGTGGCTGGCCACTTGGTATTAGCAGACGCAGGTTATCAGTACAATGCTCCAAGTGCGTCCTTCGGTCTGCCTGGTAATCAACCTGCAAACTTTCGACCGGAACATAGTTCACAGCAGCACATCGCACTACCGAATGAGCAAGATAGACCGTTAACGCATTCGATATCATACAAGGATTATGTTTATTTAAAACAAGATGATATTCACCACATCAACGGAAATCATGAAAATTTAAACCATGGCAGTAACAGTGGATTTGCAGCACCATCCAACATTCCATTTATTGCTGGTAAAAGTTCGAGCTATGGTTACGTAAATGCAGGTTACTCTCAAAGCTACGCACCAGCACCGACTGCGAATTTGAACAATAACTACGCGGAGAACTATCCATCAATTAATAATAATTTCAACAGCGGCCATATTCAAAGCTTTATACCAACCACCAGTGGCAACATAAACAGTGGTTATTCACCGTCTGGTTCTAATTCAAACGTGGGTTACGCGCAGAATGCAATAACATTCACCGGTGGTCTGAGCACTGGATATGCTCAGACGTCATCAGCATCTACTGTTGATTTAAATACCGGTTACACGCATACTTCAGCACCAGCCGTCAATAATTATTTTAACGGGGGTAATGTCCAGACTGTTGCACCTTCCACCAATTTAAATAGTGGTTACTCATATGCACCAGCACCAACCAAAAATACGGGCGTGAGCCACAGTTACGCTAATGCGGCCATACAATCTACTAGTTCTAACCAAAATACAGGTTACTCGCAGACTTTAACACCATTAGGTAGTGCAAGTTTGATAAATGGTTATTTAACATCATCTGCTAGTAGTACTCTGAATACTGGTTATTCACAATCTTTAGCACCATCCGGAATCGCTAGTTTTAGTAGTAGTTATGCTCAATCTATACCTTCTCCTACTAGTGCAAATCTTATTAATAGCTATTCCCAGCCTATATCAACATCTGGTTTGAACCAGGGTTATTCCCAGGTATCAGTCTCATCCACTAGTCGTGATCTGAATAATGGTTACTCACAAACCCTAGTCCCATATTCAAGTGCATCTAATACAAGTAATGGTTACGCCCAAACATCACCTTCATCAGCTAGTGGTAATTCGAATAATGGCCATTCATATACATTAGTCCCGTATTCAAGCACGTCTAGTATAAGAAATAGTTACGCCCAAACTTCTGCTGGTACGGGCAGTAATTTAAATTCTGAGTACTCTCAAACTTTCCCGCCATCTGCTGGTAGTAGTTCAAGTAATGCAGGTTATTCCGGAACTTCCATCCCGTCATCGGTCGGCGGTATCAACAATTATAATACAGGCTTCTCCCATTCCCTATCGTCTGGCACCGCTACTACAAGTAATGAGTTTGCTAAGAATGTTATAATATCCGGTGGTTCCACTCTGAACACAGGATATACGCAGTCAGCTACTTTCAACTTGAATACTGGACCCCCACAAAGTGGGAGTTTCAACAGCGGTTTTAGCCTGACAGGTATACCACAGACTAGCGCACACTTAAATACTGCCTACGGAGCACCAGACAGGTCATTGAATAATGGCTATGCTCAGACATCCGCTACACCTCTCAAAATAAACATTCCAATATCAACTTTCGATACTTCTATAAACAGTGGTCGTATTCAAACTTCAACAGGTGCGGTAAATTTGAACATCGGTTTTACGCAAGCAGGTTCTAATAACAATTTTAATGGAAATGCCAACACAGTTAGTGGGGATAGCAGCGTAACGGCCACTCCGGCGGTGTTCAAGCACATATATTTCCATGTCTCTCCACCAGAAGTTGAAGAACAGAAAGTGATTCCACCACCGCCACCACCAAAGAAGAACCTCAGGATTATTTTTATAAAGGTGCCGTCACAGGAATCTAGGTCGAATTTGGCCCGTTTAAAGCAAATAGCTGGAATGAGTAATGCGGCGGCTTCGGTTGAACATAAGACTCTGATTTATGTGTTGGTGAAGAACCCGGAGACTCCGCAACCGGTTGTGATCCCAAACCGAACTCCGTCGGAGCACGAAGTGTTCTTCGTGAAGTACAATG
Source organism: Noctua janthina (assembly GCA_963576755.1). Taxonomy (NCBI): domain Eukaryota; kingdom Metazoa; phylum Arthropoda; class Insecta; order Lepidoptera; family Noctuidae; genus Noctua; species Noctua janthina. Next base: position 9,816,109 of record OY755050.1, on the reverse strand, counting down.
GTAACCCTTTGGATTTAGCGGCGGCGGTCAACGAAGACCTGGATAAATCTGGTGCAGTTCAAAGTATTGTTCCTCTAGAACCAGGTTTATTGAATGAAAAGAAGTGAGAGGATGGGACGCTATCCCAGTGGTCTCGTGTGTAAAAAGTGATGAACATTATTGGCGAAGCGATTGCGTTTTCAATAATAATTTATTGTATATCTCAATGTAAATCACAAAAATTGCCAGATTTATAAATACAAGTAGATATTCCAATCTCTTGACTCTTCGTTCTGCAATCCACCAAAATAAAAATGTTTGAGACGAAAATGAGTTGATGTAGAGAATGTACTTGATGTAATTGTGAATAATTAAGTTAAACACTGTTTTAAGCTTTCACGGTTTACAATTAAATTTAAACTGTCACTTACGGGATATCTTCCGTGTTTGTTCATATCGGGAGCTCAAAATAATGAACAATCACGGAAGATATCCCGTAACGTCCCGTGACAGTATAAGTATAATTAAGTTAATCTTAGCTAGCTATTTTATATTCTATGAATCCCTCCCGTATTTTTGTTCAAAGGTATATCTGGATAAATACCACGAACAGTTATGTTTCCCGAAAGTATGCAAGGTGTTTTTTTATTATTTCAATTTTGATTATTAAGTGCGTTAATATGTATATATTTTGCCTTTATGCGAACATCCGCCGAGCGAAGTGCTACAATTATATTATTTTATGTTCGTACATGGTTTGTACCTTCAAACATTATTTCTGATTTATTCGCATATAAATAATTATAGTATGTACAATGAGGTTTATATGTAACACAGGACATGACAATTAAAATGATTTCAGGTTTATCCTAAGTTTGTGTTAAGTTAATTAAGTAATTTATTAGCTGCTAATGAAACTAAGTGCATATGTTGAAGTGAACTGATCAATCATATCGTCCATTTTACTGTACATGTATCAGACATTGTGTTTCGAAGTTTAGTGTGAAATCACATGGAACTGATTTTCAGAAAATTCATTCAAACACATAAACAAGCATTGTTATAACTTTGTTGAAGGTGAAACAGTATTGGCTCGTTGTCGGTTGGTTTACTAGTTTCATAGCGTCACACGCAACGATCCACGAACAGAATACACTATAAACTTTGGTAAACACATATTGATTCAATGGTCGTATGGCCATATACATGGTAAATAAAAAATTATGTAACATCCCCAAAAGTCTGTCTGTTTAATGTTGGTATGATTATCATCAATCTAGTTTGTACGTATGTACCATCAATGTTGTTATGTAAATTGCCTATGTTTAGTTACATAAATGAGTTATGTAATATGTGAAATCCAACCATCGTATCGCAATGAATGAAGAAAATTTGATAATTAAATTTAATGGATTGTTTACATTGCGTTTTTATATAAATATTTATGTTTTCGTGTGAAAGTTTTATCGACCATGACAGGTTCCCAAACCTTACATTCAATGGCACTACTCACGATGGTTTAACACTAAGTTAAATAGTTTGTTTGCACTATAGACTAGATTGCTTTAGCGCTAAAACAATTAAAAAAATCATTCTGAATATTTGTTGACATTGTAAAACGATGTTTTTAAAACGATGTTTTTAAAACGTTCAGCACGGAATGCGAGTACCTATATTGTGCAACCGGTTCTAAATCGTACTTAATTTTGTTGAAAAAGAAGGGTTAAATTTTTCTTTTGTAACGACGTTGTTGCCTCGAAGTGAAAAGAGAAGTGAAGCTGTAGTATCAATTTGCGGCGTTTATATGCGTCGATACTGCCTGAGCGAATGGACCGCCTCTTCTTCGTCTCGACAAGTTTATAGTTTTACTCTGTTTGCGGAGATTGAATACTTTAAAACTGATTAGGAACTTTATTGCGTTTGTTTATGGCACATTTTATGTCAATTACCTACGTTTTTACTATTTTTTAATTGTAGTCGTTTTACGTGATTTCAACTTTATTAATGACTAGCTTCTACCCGCAACTTTACCCGTGTGGACAACACATTCAATGGCATTCGGATGAATAATTTCTGACATTACCTCCTACATCGAACCCACAAAGAATACCTTTTATAATATTATTAAGAATAGATAGAAATAGACTATTTTGGATAAAAAAAGATAATAGAAACTAGCTATTGTAGTATTGCAATTAGCTACGAATACACTGTGACACAGTCCATGGTTAAAATAGTAAATATTGAACGTTAGGTTAAACTAATCGAGTGTCCAACCGTAAATAGAGTACCCCTCTCGACTATTTCAAGTCCTCTCAATATGCTAGCTTAATGAGTCCGACAAGCGATGTTCAGTATCACACATAATTGTGACCAGAGAATATGTCGTTTATTGAATCGAAAATACAGCATTTTAGTTAAATTATTTGCAGTATGCGCAATCAGGGCAGCGGTGGCCCTGTGGTGGAGACCCCGACTTACGAGCAGTAAGTCGTGGGTTCGAACCCAGCCAGGCGCATTACTTTGTGCAAGTTATTTTATCACCACTGCTCTCAAAAACGGTGAAGGAAAACATCGTGAGGAAACCGGCATATTCTAGAACCAAAAAATTCGAAGACATGTGACATCTACCAGTACCAACCCGCACAGGGCCCGCGTGGTGGATTATAGCCCATTCCCTCTCATATAGAGGAGGCCTGCGTCCCAGCAGTGGGAACATTAATAGGCTGATTATGCTTATGCTATGCGCAATCAGTATCATCGATAGTTTATTTTTTATTTTACTACACTCTGTACCTAGTATTTAGTAAGTATTTTCATCACACATGAGTTGTCAGTTATTCATCTAAATTAGTTTTATACCTGTAAGTCTTGGGGGGCCTGGTAACCCGTAACACAGGTATTGTACACCTATTTCGGGCACCAGTCTCTTACAAATGTTTACCCTGTGTATTAGATTTAATAATTCCTGTTCACTGTAACGTTTGTGATGAGAAAATAAACGTCTTATTTATTTAAGTAATAATTTCTTAAAACTATGAAAATGATAAATGTGAAAATGTGAAACGAGTATTTTTCATTTTTAAATCGACGTATTTACATTATTTTTTCACCGCACGCCACGAGTGTGCTAGGGCTTCAGTTCTAATAGGAAGTATCTAATTGAGCCTGCCAGGGCTGCGGGACTGTTTGAAAGAGATACCGTAGCCCTGGAACACAAAGGGCAAAGAAGCAGTACAAGTCTGACACTCCCTTCCGCTCCGCCCAGAGTGGAGGGGGGGGGGGGTCATTTGATGATTTCCCATTCGAAAAAAAAAACAAGTATCTAATTGAAATTGACTTCTGTAAAGTGAGACCATTACTGAAAGCATTTTCGGACTCTGATCCGTAGTTCCGAAGATTACCCTCTCCATTAAAACTTAAAAGCTTTACCCCTTGATAATATTAGTGTATGTAGTATAGTAGACGAACGACTTAGGAAGAGTTGAAAAGTCGAGGAAAATGCAAAAGGTATTTTTGTCGCAGAAAAATGTATTTTTCCAGTGGACACAATTTGGAGCGCTGAGGCTGCCAACACCAATAAAATCAGATGCGTCATACCGAGGCTGTTGTTACACTCGACTTTTAACAAATCCCTAGAGACGTCATCGTGTTCTCAATTGTTCGAGTTACGTTAGGTAAGCGACGGGAACAAGCAAAAAATAAATGGTTTCTGGTATTTAAAAAAAGTTCGGCTTTGTATATAAGGTCTAACTATTCTTACACGAAATATTTTCAGAGAATCATCTAACAGCTATAACAAAGCCATTTCAAGGGATTTTTTTTTTCTGAGTATATTTTTATAAAAAATAAATCTCACTAAATAAATACTGGCTCCTTATTTTTGAACATCCATTACGCTAGTTTACTACATCGTATTTACCTATTGTCATTGTTAGAATATGAGAGTAAAGGTTTTATGCAAAAAGGCTCAAAAAAAATTTACAATTATAAAAATTTCGTAAAAAAAACACTCAGATAATTTATTTTTTCGTTGCTATGGCGACTTTACGACTTATAGAAGTTACTCTTAAAATATTTCGTGTATGAAAAGATAGACCTTATAGTCTCTTTCTAGACTTGGACTAGATGAGTCTCATGAAAGCCAAAAAGACACGGCTAGATTGACTAGGCCAACTGATGCGAGATGTTTCAAACTGTCAGATGCAAATACATTTTCAGATTGTTAAGTTACCCAGCTCAGGTATACCTACATATTTGCACATAGAACCACGGGCCGGTCGTAAGTCGTAAACAAATTAGATTTAGAGGCCCCCGGGACTGACCTTTGCCAAACAAACGGAAATTACAACCTTATCTTATTCATCTCGGCCTATTAATTCGACGTATACTTCGACCTAGGTGCTTACTGCCGTGCGTCCTTCTTATTGTGCAAATGAACCCCAAGCGCTTGAGGTAGTTTGAACGATTTGCGATGTCAAGGTGTTGAACTTATCTTACTATACTACTTCGTATTGCAAATGCGAAATTTTGTGAGGATGAATGAAGAGCAGCACGTTTCTAAATAATAACAGCCGCTCGGGTCGATCTTTAAGTTAAGCCGTGCTTGCCTAGGTTGGCCCGTGGATGGGTGACCCACTACAAATCGAGTTTCCTCCGTGCCTCGGAAAGCACGTTAAGCCGTCGGTCCCGGGTGTCATTTGTAGATCTTTGAAAGTCGTTAGGTACTCAGTGGTCCAAAAAGTATGACAACCAGACTTACCAAAGGGTATTGTATTACCCAGTACTAACTGGGTTGTGGAGGTCAGATAGGCAGTCGCTTCATGTAAAATACTGGTATTCAGCTGCATCCGGTTAGACTGTAAGCCGACCCCAAGTTGGGAAAAGGCTAGGCAGAAGATGATCTATCAACATTTATATATAGAGACATCGGCAGACTCCGTTAGAGTTATCTCAAAGTTGCCTTTGAACTGTGCTGCGCGACAAAGCGAGTTTAACTAAATGCAATTTTCTAATCAAGTCTGTCGTTAAGAGAGTAAGTTTTAAATTAAATAAACAGCTAGAAAAGCTTATCGTGGAGGTTATGCAGCGTTAAAACTTTATTCTTGAAGACATTGATGAGCACAAGTCGGTGCGGATAAAGAGATCGACTCTCGCTCCATATTTGACACCATCCAACTAGGACAGGTCCCAGGAGACGAACCAAGCATTCAAGTAACAGCTTCTGGCTTTTATAAAGAAAAATAAAATGTAGTTTCGTTGTGATGGTCTGCGGAATACTGGTAAAATTCCATATGTCTACATACAAATATAGGTAACAAGTGACATTTAATTAAAAGTATCAAAAAACGCAAATATGAATTGTAAAATGTACCTATATAAATATATATTTGTAGTCTCCTTTTGATTTCCTTCATTTTGATACCTTACTAGATAAGTTTGGTTGAAATAAAAATATTAGCGACTTACAATTTAGTTAGCGCCAAAAATCTGCCATTTTTTTTTAAACACCTTTCTAAGGACACTTGGGTTTTTGACACGAATCTAATGATAACTTAATCGTCGAAATCCAGCCAGCCATTTGGAACATGCGAGATAATAAATAAATTTACAAAAAACAAACAAAGAACAATTCAAGATACGCGCGAAAAACATAACCCTTACTTGTCAGTCGGGTAAAAAGTGGCTTAAATCTTATGTGTATAAAGGATAGCTCCTAAGATAGATTAATAATAAGGTAGATAGTCTAAATTATCTGTAAGCACCAAACAGAGACTCACACTATATTCAATAAAATAATGTCATTGCTCTGTAGGTACCTATATTATGAACATTTCTTAAGAAAATTCTCGCCAGAACTTCAAGTTATTGTTGATAATATTTGCGTCTTATCGTAACTCAAATCCACGCTGTAAATCCCATTCTTACAATAAAGTTTCCTTTTTATAAATAAAATCGGACAGAATTGTCATACGTATGTTATTTCATTTACATGTAAATTATTCGGAGTGGCCGGTCATCACAGCAATGTCTCTGGACTGTAAAAAAATAAAAGAATCACGCTGATTCTACATACAAACAGAAATAAATATTAAACGCACGCGTTTTTCAAAATGGTGTAGGCAGATAAGGCAGAAACTAGGTTACGCCACCTGCTACCATCCATATAATAGATAATAAACTGCACTATTTGAACGATAAATGCAGCAGTCGAATTCAAAGTTGTAAATACTTCAATTTAGGTCACTGTACATCCACCGTTAACAAACGTTACGTAAGGCTGCAATACTGTCAAGGGTCTGACGGTACTTAAAAATATATAATAAGTTAAAGGAACCTACAAAGACCAACAAGCCTAACAGTCTCTACGACCCTAAGCCCTATAAGCCCTACAGCTCTACAGCCCTAACCTATCATATACCTACTAGGTGACAAATAAATATCTAAATAAGTTCAGGATGTCTGCAGTCACCAACAGTTCAAATTGTATTCATTAAAATGAAAGCAGCTATCTTGGGCCCTATTTGAAAGAAAATAAAGCAGAAAATGTGTGAAGGAAACTTATTAAATTGTCGAATACTTAATGTCGCCAACAGTCACCTGTCTGCTGTCGGTTTTTATTAAAAAGGCCTCAGGACAAAAGTGGCGGTAACAATAGGGTTGTACCTAACTGTTGTGATGCATATACAAAGAAAGAAAACAGAGGTAAATTTTGTAAGGTTGGATGTAGGGGTAATCTTTGAAAGTACTGAACCGAGTCCGCAAATTCTTTTACTAGGGAAGCAACGTTGGCTCCGACTGTCATAGGGTATATTGGGTGTAAAAATACCCTTTAACGAACCCGAAAAGCATTCTTGTTCTACCCGCCATTGCGATCATTTTTTTGTTCTAAAAAATGATCACCATAAACCTGGGAACCTTCTAGTTACGGAGATATTGGAGGTAAAATTTCCAACTTTTCAAAAGTTTTTTTATACTTACATGTTTTTAATATTAAAACTTTACTTTAAATACCTCCACAGCCCCCGTACTATTCAATGCATCCATCAGCACAGTGTTTTTGAGTACGTTTTATTAGGTCCTACCGTAAAACACGATTATTCACCCTAAAAAAAAGTCGTTTCCCAGCAATAATTTTTGCGTAGCGGTATTTAGTTTGATGTACAGAATGCTTGGTTGACGGCTTCGTGAAGGGTCCGTTTACACCTTGGGATATTTTCCGATGATAACACGAGTAACGTCGGGGCAAAAGCTGGTATATAATCCTCATTAGTTACAATACAACGACATACTAAGGCATTCGTTCCGAGAAGATAAATCGTAGCTACCAGTGGCGAAGGTTCCGTATAACTCGATTCCTACTGGCGTCTCTTTGAAAAATGGCACAGTCAGTATTCTATAGACAAATAATATAATCACATTAAAGATATGTATGCCTATCTAGAGATGAGATAGATATGCTTACATCATCTGCCTAGCCTTTTCCCAACTATGTTGGGGTCGGCTTTTAGTCGAACCGGATGCGACTAAATACCAGTATTTTACATGAAGCGACGGTCTATCTGTTACCTCCACAACCCAGTTAGTGTTGGATAATACGATATCCCTTGGTAAGACTGGTTGTCAGACTTTTTAGGCCACTGACTACCTAACGACTGTCATAGGTCTACAAATTACAGCCGGAACCAACGGCTTAACGTGCTTAATATATATATGCTTACCTTTTACAAAAATTTACCCTTCGCTACTGGTGGCTACTATCGTACCAACAGCTAGAACAACCTCGACTGGAACCCCGACTAAGCTGAAAAAGCAGTTAAAAAAAAGGAAACAATTAAAGGTATTCAGCACTACATGGCGCCTGCTAAACTCTAGTTTAACTACTCTGTCGACTGCCAGTGTTAATCATTTAAACTCAACGAAGCAGTTTAACGGTTCGTGGTAGTCCCTGGGTATAGCTAGGTTCCTACCACTGTTGAGAATTTTCTCTGGTTTCAGCTTATTCAGGGTGGAAAAGTAGAAGTTTTAGATAAAATATATTAATGCTTCTAAAATCGTGCAGATTATTTTGCGAACAAACTTGCCCTAGAGTTAAACTTGCATAGTCAACTTAACCTTTGAGAAAGAAAGACGAATGGTTTATTGGAAAACTTTTCTACCTACTTATATATTTTACTTAGTAACTTATATTACGTAAAGTTTACATGACAGGATATTTTAAAGAAAGCTAGGGATCTGATAATGCTACAAGCAATATTGCCTAAACACATAAACTTCACCTATCAGTTATCCACATACGACTATTTTCTCCCCTCAACATATACCCCTAAAGTGTCCTACTCGATGTTTTATAACCCATAAAATCTTTACTGGACCCTAGATAAAACTTTACGTCAGGTTAAATTGCTTGTGAAGTATTGAATGCATCTTGTGAAAAGCTTTTAAAGTTTGCTTTCAGAGAATCGTTTTTAATAAGAGTATTTGGTACTAAAAAACCGATGCAAACACCTTAATAAAATTCTGAGAAAACAATTTCACGAAGATCAACATCATCAACTGTTTCAGTATTTTCTAACTATGTTAGGGTGGCTCCCGGGATGCAGCTGAATATTTACTAGAAAGAAAATCAAAATTTATCCGAAATGGCGCACTCCACCAATACTCGTAGATTCAATTATTCAAAGATCTAAACATATTTGATGCAACGTTAGTGATTCAGGCAACACGTGTTTCGCCTATAAATCTTCACTGAGATAGAAAAATAGCAATGCTTTTGCAATAAATCCGGCCTGCGGGTTGTTGCTGCCTGCTGCGTGCCGAGCCACTTTTTTCACGTTCACCATTTCCCTCGTAAGCATTTCCGATTTTGCTCTATTTCAATTGACTTTATGCCTTAATTCCTGACCTTACGACTATCAGCCACAAAGTTCTGAATTAGAAAACTTTTGATTGGAATCGAGAGTATCAACCTGTGAACTTCTGTGTTGGTTGTTTGTCGCAATTACTTTGTTTTTGTTAAAGTTCTATTGTCTTAGCTGTAAGTAAGGTTAGGGTGCTGTGGTTAAAAACCAACTATCTAGACTCAGGGCTACGGACGTCAAGGCAATAGTAATAATAATTTGAACGAACGACAAACATTATTTAGTGCTATCGAAATCGATCACATTGTTTTGACCTACAGTAGCTTAGCCACGCGAGGGCAGATTGAAAAATGATATTTTCAATAGGAGTGCACTCCAAGTTATTGGAGTAGGTACTATCGTATTGTTTACTGTTATACAGCAGACAATAAGGCTGTATGAAAACGAATCACGGCCTCCGCGATACTATTTCGATATTTTCACTCAAAGTTTTATCAAATTGACATCGGTGAGTGACGTTAAATTAATAGATTAACGCGATTGCTACCATTTTTCGACGTTCATCCACGAATTATTGAAATTCTGTCTGTAATCGACAATTACTTTCGCAATAAAATATAAATAAACTTATGTATAAATAGATTTGAGTACCTACATTGCCATCACTAATCCGATAAGTCACACTAGGCCTTTTTTTTTTTTTTTTTGGATGGGAAATCATCAAATGACCCCCCCCACTCTGGGCGGAGCGGAAGGGAGTGTCAGACTTGTACTGACTAAAACCCATCCATGTTCCTTCTTTGCCCTTTGTGTTCCAGGGCCACGGTGTCTCTTTCGAACAGTCCCGCAGTCACACTAGGCCTTGGAAAGAACAATATTATTTAACAATTTAATTTCAAGCCCACTTAACAATTAAACATGGTTGATGTGATTAGGTATGGATATTAACGATAGTACTAGGTATGGGTATTGACTTCTTCCGGGCGTTATACCGGCGCCTACGCACTAGAAGATTCTTCACAAAAATTGAGGAAATAATGACTATAGAATAATAATAATAATAAAATCTTTATTAACAGGTGATTGTTAGTAACATCAGTGTAGCTCTGACTCTTGTGCTAGGATGCCCTGTATCACAAGATGACAAGAGCCAAAGAATAGAATAGAATAATTTATTTCAATCAACACGGGATCATTAAATTCAACATAACATAACATCTTAAATTATAGATACTTACCTAACACTAAATATTTCGATTGCTCTGCAAATGAATCATACAGCAATGGTTGAGGTACTGAATATCAAACCTCTGCGCGAATACCCTCACTACCGTGAAATCGTTCTTACCAGGTAGTCTGCAAATGGCTTTGCTTCACCGAGCCTTGAGCATCTAAACGCTACCCGGCCAGTCTGTCCCAAATGTCTGAGCATCTAATCACTTCGTTCTAAATTAATCCTTTCACATAGTTTCAATAAGTTTTTCTATAACTCGAATCTAGTTTAAAGAGGTTTACTGCTGGATCCTACCTTAAGGATGACCGGCCATAGCTTGCATCCAGCGGGTTTCTCTAACCTTCACTAGGATAAAGGCAGGACTACGCTGCACCTGTACGCTCTGCAGAACTTTCAGCCCAATCGATCGGTCGGTCCCACAACGGTTCTGGGTGCATTGTGGCGCAGTAACTATTACTAAACTGTTGTCCTTCTTCAGGCTATGCTTGTTACCATGATACTTGGTTACAGTATAACAATGAATCAAAGAGTTTTAAGATAATTTATAGAGGTTACGAATGGAAATGTCGTTGAAAAAACCCGTGATCTCATGTTTCAGGTAATAACATGTTACACTTTTACACCGACACCAACGCTTTTCTTTTTACTAGCAGGTTACGATTTTGGTCGCGTGCTCCGGCTGAGGTACGTTTATTTAAATGCCTTTTTACAGTAAAAGATGCTGACGCGTATATAGAAAAGTGCGCAGTTACCATTGTAGAACATTGTGTGTTTTTAGTCTTTTTGCAAAACTTACCAGAGCTCGTGCAGGGTGTTAGAATAAATAAAGGATTGTAAGGAACTATTAAAGTTTTGTTTGAGTTCCATTTGGAAACGCGTGCCCGCGAATATCGATGAGAGTGAATGACGTAACTGGATTTTGTGATTACTCTGACTCTAGTCTTGGCCTAGATAAAGGACGGACAGATAATTCAATAACAAAAACAAAACCATTCTTGCATTTCCCTTTCTTTTTTGCCACTAGCCATTTATAAGAATTCTGTAATGTGACAAAAGTTTGTCAATATTCATTAACAGCAACCCGCCCCGGTTTCGCACGGGTGCAATATACATAAACCTTCCTCTTCAATCACTCTATCTATTGTTGAAAACTGCATTAAAATCCGTTGAGTAGTTTAAAAGATCTAAACGTACAGACATCGGGAGCGACTTTGTTTTATACTATGTAAAGAAGATGAGTATTGTACTAAAACAACACGCAGCCCTTCCACAGCACAGAACTTCTAACAAAGGAAGATATGATTTGCCCTCAAACTATTGAGGCGAAACATGCTTATACATCATACGTGTGTTTCTTGGGCCGCTTTTATAAAGGGTGTAAATAGACCCTTAACGAAACCGAAAGGCACTTGTTCTTCCCGTCTTTGCGATATTTTTTTTGTTCTAGACCATACCTAGGAAACTTCTAATTACGGAGATATTGGGGGTCAAAGTTCCAATTTTTTCACAAGTTTTTTTTTTTAAATACATGTTTTTAATGTAAGGTCTTTACTTTAAACACCACCGCTCTATTCTGTCCAGTAACTTCGTCAATATCTACGATGTCAGCAACTCGGCGCACACGAATGAAGGAGTTTTACTTTGTTGAGTGGAATATTTGATTGTATTTTGTATTTTTTGTTATCTATACTAATATTATAAAGCGGTAAAAGTTTGTACCTAAGTTTGTATGTAGGCGGTAATATTTGGAACTACTGATCCGATTTCGAAAATTCTTTCTATAATGGGAAATGAGTTATTTCCGAGTGTCCAAACTATATTAAAACCTTTTCGTAGGATAATTTACGACCATAAGCCGAGCGATACCGTGGGCTAAAGCTAGTTTATTATTAGCCATATTGAAGTAGTTTTTTATCGCAACAAATACATAATAACTCTAAAACTATACTTTATAACTATTCTACATGTCATATTATCATCAGTTACGATTCTATGCAACTGTGGGTTTTTACCTAAGTATATTTATTCACATTCCGTATGCAGTAGTAGGGAGTCTACCCTAAAAATATATCCTATTGAAAATAAATACAAATCGTAGCTACAAAATGGCGACGAAATACTATTCGCACTTCTGTTGGAATACATTGAATTCTCACCGCGCCGGTTGAATCGAAAAATCAAACTCGACATCTTCAGAATGACCATCCTGAACCACGCTAGAGGGATGATTTTATTTTGTAAATATTTTCATAACTATTGTGTTTTCTGAAACTATTTTCTGCATGACTTTGTAATATTGGTATCATGAGAGGCTTTTGGGTCGCTGCTGTATTTTAATTAGGAGTAAATTCTATCTTAATTATTATAGTCAAAACCCAAGTGTTACCCAAGTTTGTGCTCGCAGATCGAATTTCACATTTGAGATGTGAGAAAGTATGCTACAAAACTTAATTAAAAATTATTCGATTATATGCCGGAGTAGTTGAGCAAGCTGCACACGCATCAATAATAAAATTACATTAACCGCTTGGCCACAAGCTACGCGATCCAGCGACACTCGTGTTGCGGCTGCGGCTGAGACTGTGAGATAACAAAGGAAAGATGCATTGCCTGAGGTAGTGAACAGGGTTTAAGATATTAAGCCGCCCATAGACGATAGGTTATGCATGTGCAGTTTATCTGCACAATCAAAGAAGATGACGATTTAACTTTTACGAGTGATCAGAAGTCCGAACACAAAAACGCTATGTAAACGTAACATAAAGTAAATTCGAAAGATGTTTGAATTGAAAATAAACTATAAATGTGGCACCAAATTTGGTTAAAGTTTTGGCGATATTTAAAAAAAGAAAAAAAAAATTATATATTATTAATAATATATATATTTATATTCTTTTATTCATCATTTATCTTATTTTATACATTTTTAAATATATTAAAAAAACAAAAGTAAACAAAACATTTAAAAATATATAAGATAGATGGCCCATTGGCATCAGGAACAAGGTTCAGGCTGTCGGTGGTCAGGGCTCCAGAGAGAGGAAACCGCCTCACTATGCGTGCCGTGTCCAGGAGTACTGCTTTTTGAATCAAGCTCTTGACCCAACCGCGCAATAAGAGCCTCCTAAGGTATTGGTCGAGGCTCTCTGCTATTAGTCCGTTAACCGTAACGCCTATCCGTACAATGATTGCAGAGTCCATGTCCTACATGTCGACAACCTCGTGTGTTAAATCAAGATACTTGTTTTTTTTATCATTCTCAGCTTTCAAGAGTTTCTCGTCATGACGGACAGTGATGTCAACAATCATTGCACGGCGCTCTCGGCGATCTATCACCACAATATCAGGTTTATTTGCTAAAATAGTCCTGTCCGTGATGATAGATCGATCCCAATACAATGTAGCATGACCGTTATCGAGAACTGGGTCGGGCACATACTTGTAGTATGGTACTTCAGAACCCACAAGGTTGTATTGCAAGGCAAGTTGCTGGTGAATAATCCTAGCTACTAGATTGAGTCTGTGCAAATACTCACCGTTAGCAAGACGAGAACAACCGGAAACAATATGTCGGATCGATTCACTGGGACGGTGGCATGCCCGACAGATGTCAACCGTACCGTCCTTGACAATGTATTTCCGATAATTTTTTGTCATGATAACATCAACCATAATCGCACAGACGAAACCTTGAGTTTCCCCAAAGAGGTCACCGAATCGTAGCCAGGATACGGACGCCGAGACGTCTCCATCAGGCCCATGCAGGGCCCAAAAAAGCGTCCGTGTAGCTCGTTGCTCTGCCATACCTGCCTACGGTCATTAGTATCCAATACCACAGGTTTGCGCCAGTTCTCGTTAGCCAAAGAGAGCGTGGTGAGGCCCTTGTCCACTGATACCACATCTCGGTGCATCCCCACGTCGGTTTCGAGAAAGTATTCCCTGAGACTGCATACCTCGCGGTTGTGCAAGGTCTAAGCATTTAAGAAGCCACGATCTCCGCACTTCCGCGGGATATACAGTCTCATCACCGCTGACCGTGGGTGATGCTTCCGGTTTGCGGTCAGTAGTGTGCGGACCTTTCTATCTAGGGCGTCAAGTTCCGTCTGAGTCCATTTGAGTATGCCGTAAGAATACATCAATACAGGCATGACCCAACCATTAAAGGCGCGCACCTTGTTTCCGCCTGATAAAAGACTGTTTAACACTTTGTGCAGGCGGCCAAAGAAGCGCTCCTTCAATGATTGTTTCATGTCGGCAGCATTGATGTCTAATGCTTCCGACATACCCAAATACTTGTAGGTCTCGGTTGAGGAGAGGGATCTAAGGAATATGGAATCCGAGAATTGAATTCCCACGGATTCCATAATCTCCCCTCGCCTTACATGCATGACCGTACAAAGTGACTGAAACTTTTAGTAGCGCCATCAGTTGCAAATTGCTTATTAATATTTAATTATTTTTTAAATTATGTATACAGTCTAAAGGATACAGTCGGAGGAGCTCGTGGCTACATAATAACAGCCGCTTGGGTCGATCTTTAGGTTAAGCCGTGCTTGCCTAGGTTGGTCTGTGGATGGGTGACCGCCCATTACATACCGAGTTTCCTCCGTGCCTCGGAAAGCACGTTAAGCCGTTGGTCCCGGCTGTCATTTGTAGATCTTTGACAGTCGTTTAGGTAGTCAGTGGCCCAAAAATTCTGACAACCTGTCTTACCAAGGGGTATCGTATTACCCAGTACTACCTGGGTTGTGGAGGTCAGATAGGCAGTCGCTTCATGTAAAATACTGGTATTCAGCTGCATCCGGTTAGACTGGAAGCCGACCCCAATATAGTTGGGAAAAGGCTAGGCAGATGATGATATCGATACAGTCTAAAAACTGAGAAAATTTTAGTACGGAAGTAAACTTCTTCAGTTTCAAAATCTTTCGAATTGATGTGTTTAGGTACCTACTCCTCGTGTACTTGCTAGGCCCACGGCAGTTTACCTATATAGGTCAAACTTAAGTCTTAGCTTAAGTATTGCAATCGACCACAATGAAAAGGAAAATGAATATCGAAAGACTAAGTAGCTCAAAGGGTTTTTTAACAATCTTATTCATCATGAAAACTTGATAGCTGAGCAGGTAGGTATGTGATGATAGAAGCCCAAAATAAAATTAAAAAAATTTCAAATGTTTATAAATTTTGAAGAGTTCTCTAGATTTCTTCAGGATCCCATCATCAGTTCCTGACCTGATAACCATGGGACCACCTGGGAAGTTTTACCCTTTCAAACAAAAAAGAAATTTTCCAAATCGGTAATCGAACATATAGATATAGTATATTATCGATGCATATAGTATATTTTGATATAAGTGAGGAAACTTTGTTTTTGTATTCGAGGCGGAATTCACGCCCGAGCCGCCAGGCGAGGATGTTATGGAGTCGAGAACTGCAATAACAAATCCTCACGCGTATCAAACGACGCTTCTAATACACTTTCGAAGAAATAAAATATTAGAACAGAAAGTATTTTTGTCAGGAATTATTATGAAAAAATGATTTAGTTTTCGTTTTTTCGACGCTCTTGATACGCTTTTGATACGCTTTTTAGTTTGAAGAAGAAGCAAATGTATGATCCCGCTAAATAGCCTTATATGAAACAGAAAATTCAAATATTTTTGAATTTAGAACACTAATAAATGTTATTTTGTTTATAAAAGTAAATATTTGTTTTAAATAATCATGTTTATCTGTGATATTCTATTTAAAAACACAATTTAAATACTCAAAAAATATTTACGCCATAAAGATGCATATCTCTTTGCCGAGATTAAAAAAAAAACAATCACCGCCGACTATAGTCATTGAAGCCATTTGGACATAGTATTAGTTTAGTCATCTGTGGAAATGATTATTTCCGGATGTGTGTGGAAATATTAAAAATCACGCGTGTGAAATACATTGCATGTTGAACCTAATCGTAGTGCGACAAGAACCAGTTTTCGAAAAAGTGTGTTGAAAAAAAAATAGATTCCGACGAATTGAGTATCTACTCTTTTATTGAAGTCGGTTAATGTCTTGAACAATCAGAACTTGACGAAAATTCGTGACGTGAAATTATATCTATTATTATGATACTTCATCAACTGCCTAGCCTTTTCCCAACTATATTGGGGTCGGCTTCCAGTCTAACCGGATGCACCTGAATACCAGTATTTTACATGGAGCGACTGCCTATCTGACCTCCACAACCCAGTTAGTACCGGGTAATACGATACCCCTTGGTAAGACTGGTTGTCAGACTTTTTGGGCCACTGACTACCTAACGACTGTCAAAGATCTACAAATGACAGCCGGGACCAACGGCTTAACGTGCTTTCCGAGGCACGGAGGAAACTCGGTATGCAATGGGCGGTCACCCATCCACAGACCAACCTAGGCAAGCACGGCTTAACCTAAAGTCGACCCGAGCGGCTGTTATTATTTAGCCACGAGCTCCTCTTATTTAGCCACGAGCTCCTCTATTATATTATGATACTTATGACACTATAATATTATGTCGTCGATCTTGCAGAATCGTGCCAACACCCGATGTTTGGAATTTTTCTGAAAATATTAAAAATTAAATATTGATCACTATCTTTTCTTGGCAGTTGGCTTTCAATAATAAAGAAGGTAGAATGATAGAACATTACATAACAAAAAATCTAAATACGTAATGGTGTAACAATCCATTTGACTTGAAAATATTCCAGGGATTGTTATTCTTACCTTTTTATTGAAAAATATATACAGTTTTACTTGTTCGCGTTACAGTGGATGTTCGATCTGGGTGCCAGACACTTGTCTGGGGTGCTCTCATGGGAAATTATTTTAAGGTGGCTGTAGGAAGGAGGGAAACGGAAAGACTGGTGATATAAGTGATTAGCTCATGATATTATGTACGAGATAGACGTTCTAGATTAAACTAGCGTAAAATGTATTAACTAGGACTTTAAATAGTTAAAATGCTGGAGCTACTTTGAAAACTTGGAACAACAAACGGAGTCCACCAACTGTTTATATCAAACCGGTACGGACATGCTCAGGATGCTGCTCCGGACCCCGGACTCGAAAAGATAATGTACTGAAGTACTGGCCACTGTCCGCAGCCGGCTATCTGGCTATCTGCTCGTAGTGGTTTGATCCGAACCTTTACTTCTTTACAGGTTCGGATTATCAGACGGAACGGATAGGTTCGGGCAAAATAGCCCCATACGTTCTGTATAAACTCGCTCATGCAAATCTTGTATTTATTCCTCCCGCGCCAATCGGTACAGATCGGTAACTAATTGTCCGTGTTCTTCATTTCGCTGGCACGACATACACGACGACGAAATTTTGGGCTAATAAAATAGTTCAAGATTTCGCCGGTGGCAACCCAGGCTGCATGTGTTGGGGTTCAGTGATCAGGTTAGGAGGTGGAACATAGCTTGCGATATAGCTCCACGCCAATACCGCGTCGCTGACCCGTTGAGGTAGCCCACTTCACTTTGTTGGAGTTACATCTTCCCACTTGGGTCTGCAGGCGGTTCGTCCATTCATGGGGACCACTGGAGGTTAGACCCTCTAGGAAGATGCTCGCTAGCTAGTAGATAGTGAGTGAGTGGGAGACCGAAATACGGACGGGGACCAGGCCGGACAGATACTTCCAGACAGGGACCAAAAAACTGCAAGGACATATCCGGATAGACGGTCACCGTATCCGCCCGTCCAACGTGCATCAATGAAAACGATTTTTTCAAATACAACAAAGTATTTTAGTTATAGTGTAGTTTGTTCTTGGACCATTGTTATTCAATAGTAATAAAGTGGATTAAAAAACCGACTCTTCAGCAATTTGTCTTTAAATGTTAATTGCTAGTAGAGCTAGGTCAAGCTAGGCTAGCTGGTCATATTTCGCTGGGATAACTGCGACTGTCTCAAGTTCTGCCATGATGTGAGCAAGTTGTTAATTGCTGACATAAATCGTGGGCGAACATTACACTCAGTTTCAGCACCGTCTACGATTACAACTATTGTTTGTCATGGTTTCCTTTAAATGATGACATGATAACACAATAGTGTCATTCACACCGGAATGCGACAATACACAATTAGTAAATACTTTACGCGGTTTGTTCTGTTTACCAAAACATCCGCAGTCAGTGACTTTGTATATTGTAAACAACACGACAATATCGACAACTACAGTCAGGGAACAGTTTAAGCTTGGCTACGTAAAGTGATGGTTTTGATATCCAGAACTTCATATGGAGCACGTGAGTTGAGTTTATATTAATATAATTAGGCCTTCTTCTTTCAAGCGTGCAATTATTTTATGCAACCGTACAATCCTATAAAAAAGATTATACGTCTATCACTACTAATAATGTTCTTATAAAGCCATTGCAATACACCATTTAACTTATAATAGAATTTGCCAAGCCTTAACATACTGAAGCGCATTAGTTTTATATCTCGGTCTTATAGTTCGCTGCAACACTTACCTATAAAACATGTATGGAACACTTTTACTAGTAATAGCATTTCACACGCGTAGATATCCTCAAGAGCATTTGCTTTTATAACTCAGTCTTATAGTTAGCTACAAGATTACCTTTTAGGACACTTTTAGGAATATGTCTCTTATAATTGCTTACAGTAAAACTAAATAATCCAAAATAACATTTTGATCCTATAGTAGCATTTTGTGAGTGTTCAAGATATTATATCATACTTAGCTAAAATCACTATAAGTTTGTGCCGTTATAGTTTTGTTCAAGACTCTTTTAAATCTAATAGTACTTTATAAGAGCGCTTGTTGATCAACAAATCTTATAAGCTACTAGATCAATAACTTTATTAATAAACCTCAGCCATTTTGTTGAAATTCAGTTGTTTCCCTTCATCTTGAGGAAATAAGTTGAACTTGAATTTAAGCGATTGGAAACGATTGAAAAGGAGTGGAGTTTCAGGAGAAAAGTTTAGCAGGCATATTCCAAGGGAACCCTAATTTTGTTTTAAAATGGAGGCGAGTTATCTGGACTGAAACTGCTACAAGTACTAATTTACCTATAATGTACTTACTTACTTGTTACAACTACTAATTTAGTCATAAAGTACTACAAAGTATTTAGTAAAGAGCTGTTTCAAATTAAGGCGAATATTCATAAGAATTGATGAAATATTTTATTTACAACAATATACTAATGTGCTATTTTTCGGAGGGGATCCAAAATTACTTCTCCACGAGTTCATACACTATATTTACGATACTTATTTTAAAATTAATATTCCACAATAGTACAAAATAATAGTGATAGAAACTTATGGTATTATTAAGTTTTACGACAAAACAACCGGAATCATCAGCCGAAGCAACAACAAACTCAACAAAGAAAACCTCTTTTAAAGTATACTTATAACTAATAACTTAGTACGTTACTAGTGCATTATAAACAAGATCGCTTTAGTAAGATATTTATTTCAGATACTAACCAGGGCGTTAGAGCTTGTAATTGTGTAGTTTCAGATCATTATAGAAGCTATTGCTCTTCGTCAACTATATTATAGGACTCAGTAACATTTAATAAGTTGATTATAAGATAGTTATAGAAATAAACGCTTCTATAACTGCGCCCAAATCCAGCTTTGTAGCATGCTACAAACAATTTATAAGTAAAAATAAAAATAGTCTTGAGATCGTTATAAGTACAAATTTTGCTAATTGGGAGCACATTGACAGGTTAAGTTAAAACATCCTGTATTTTTTCTTTACAGGTTATCGCACTTCTGGTTATATTCTCAATGAATTTTGCCATTCAAAGTTTTCCTATAGAGAATGGGTTTTCGGTGAAGTTCAATCCAATTTCTACTAAAGAAGAGCTTAGACCGAGTAACTTCGGGTCATTATTTGCAAAAATTCCACAAGAATTTCAAACCCAAGAGAAAATCAGGCGGGAAGAAATTCTCGACACGATTTTGATTCCTGAGAAGTCCGAAGTGCCGTCAGGATATTCCAATCAAGTGGGTAAATTATTATATCCCACTAAATATGTTTATGAAAGCAATTTAAATAATGTATCGATAGCGCTGGCAACCCAATGGGCGGGTATGAGTCATTTGAATCTGCCTTTAGTGAGGCAGCCATTTAGTGATTATAAGGTGTTAGTGGCTACAGCACCACCAAACGTGCACCTCGGAGGTGACAATAAGCAGACGTTGGTGTATATTGTGTTCCCTGAAGAAGGATCTGGCGAACAGGGGGTCAACAATGTACCTGTAGTATACTTTGTTAAAGGAAAAACTGCAAAACGCAGTGTTAATATGAAGCGGAACGAAGAACCGATAATTATCGTCGACAGCAACCGGACTGTTACAGGAATAAAGAGTAAAGAAATCCAAAAGTTCGTTAGTTTTAAAAATAAATTGATACAACGCTACCAAAAAGACTGAAGTACTTTCGATCACATTAACGGTTTAAGGTAACGATGTTCAGTAAGTTTTAAATATATCGCAAGTTGAAAACAAAATTGGCGTTATATGAAATTGTCATTTTTCAGTATGACTATTTAAAGCTTTTGATGTGTCATTTGGGTCAATATCTTGGCAAATAACTGGAATAAAAGACTGCAATTAATTTTACTTATCACTTTGACTATCTTATTTAAGTTATGTACTGAAATCATGCCAGTAAATTATGGAGTTATTTAGAAAACATGTTTTTAAAAATAAGTTCCGTGTAGTACCACTTTTGTTTTACGTAAACCTACTCGTTTTAGAATAATTACCCGAAGACGTATTTTTTTTATTCATCAGAATTTTTGTTTTATGTTACTTTAACTAATTAAGCGACACTATATCTACTTAAAATGCCATTTTTGTAGTTATTACTTCAGTAGAATATTATAGCTTGAATTACCTACGTTTAAAACGACACTAAACATAAATTGCCACTTTTTTACTCACAGTAGAGTGTGTCCTATCCAAATGCTTCTCTTCAATTGATTTAGTGTCACCTTATGAATTACTACTTCGTCATTTTACCCAAAAGTATAAACTGACACTAGCGGCCTCTAGGGAAAAGTATTGAAACTACGATAGTGTCAGTTTTTGGATTAGAAGCGTTTTCTTTCAAGGAATCTAGTCGTTATACTCAATATTGCCATTTTCGGTATAATGCCACTTTTGTTTTGAAGGTGCGATATTCTGTTAAGTGTACAACTTATCATCACTATGCCAATTTAATTTAATGAATAAGAAAGATTCTTAATAAATTTCGACGTTCGTTTCATTTATGTCATTCGCCGAGAAATTAAGAAATTAGATGCTCTGGGCACCTAGCCAGTGGATGCATTATGTACGGGGTAGAGAAAATGCGTTCGTTGAGACCTCATCAATACTCGTGGTATTTCCACCTCGAGGTTAGTAGAAGTGCTCGAACATGGAATGCAGCTATTAATGCCAGATGTGCGACCAGCCACCGCTACGATATCACCTTCTTAGATCGTAAGTACTAAGTATTACGTAGAGCTGCAATATTAATTAAGATGTAATTATTGGATAATATTTTTACCTTCAAACTTTAATCGGTGTTTATGCTATGATTATATGACCATCTCAGACGAGAACCTGCATGGTCCTCATATAATCTGACAAAAAAAATGTCAGGACTTTAAAAGAGACTTGGGAGAAACAGCCGAAACATCAATCACATCTAGTTTGTAAAAAAGGCGTCGTCCACTAATCACGAGACGCTCGATAGGGCGGGCAAAAATCACGAAATATCACTAGGAGTGAGGGGAGGAGTTAGTGAGATATCACGTGTATTTTTTTTTCTTGAGAGCAGCGGTGGCCCTGTGGTGGACACCCCGACTTACGAGCAGTAAGTCGTGGGTTCGAACTCAGCCAGGCGCATTACTTTGTGTAAGTTATTTCATCACCACTGCTCTCAAAACGGTGAAGGAAAACATCGTGAGGAAACCGGCATGTCCTAGAACCAAAAATTCGAAGACATGTGACATCTACCAACCCGCACTGGGCCCGCGTGCTGGATTATAGCCCATTCCCTCTCATAGAGAGGAGGCCTGCGTCCCAGCAGTGGGAACATTAATAGGCTGATTATGCTTATGCTTATTTTTTCTTTGAACGCGCGATTTCTAAACCGAAAAGCGGTGCGTGACCTTGACATTTTTATCAAGGAGCTTAATTTTCCAGAATTAAATTAGATTACACCTGGTAACCTGTATTTAAAGATAATATTCTGATTTGTTTTAAGATACTTTGTACCAAAAAAATACACGTCATTTTGGGTAAGGCGGACGGGTAGTCTGAAACCGAAAAAAGTTGCTAAAAAAATATCACGTGAGTAATGGACGACCCCGAACGACGTGTAAAAGTGTTTTAATAACCTACTAAAAAAATATTATTTTATTATGTTGCCTCGGTTTTATTGCCAGAAAACAAAAGACAGTCGAGGCATTCAAGCCAACCAAACGTCAATAACTTGCAAAGATATCGGTCAGTGTCGACCTTAATCTAACTAAAACAAGAAAGTTAAATTGTCGTTCAAGGTGTCAGTGTAAAGTTGGATACAATTTTGAGTTGGAGTTGGTCCAGCTGTGAGAAATGCCAGCCCCTAAGTTTGTGAAGGTAGGACAAGGCAACAAGGTCGATATTAGCCACGTGCAGGCTATCATTGTTCGACCCCTTTTTGCGGAACTTGATAGGTAGTTAATACATACCGATGTAAAAAAAAACAATAAAAACTATGCACAGTTATTTTGCACACTAGCATATTAGTATTCACATGTTTTCTTTGGTAACAAAATAAAACTCTATCTCAAAAAAATACCTATACTCATAGTCCACGCAATACAGAAACAAAATAAGATTAATAAACTTTACACGTATTTTTCACATGATAGTAATAATCATGGTTAGATTTCTTTTTGTGTTATTAACATTATAAAACCGTTACAGATTTCTCTGAAACTGTTATTCCAAAAAGTTATTCGTGTCCGTATGAGACACGCGTATTATGATGAAGAACACCCTGATAAGCCGCTTCGCGTGGACGGGGTTATATCAGCCCTTGTAACGAAACCATAGCGTGATTCAGGAAAATGCGTTTCCCGTACAGTGCCATCTAGTGGTTTTCAATGTGAAATACACAGCATTGACACCGCTACACCCTACAACGATTGAAATAAAGTTCATTTCGTATTGGCACTATGACGTTACCACCTATTTGTGCAAATTCGTAAAGCTTTCTCAATGTCTTATAGTTGTTTAATTACAGGTTCTGATATTAATATAAGGTATCCATTAAGGAACAAAGAAAATAGAATAAGGATCGTCAGGTATGTGTAAATCATGTTTTTTTTTACTCTTCAAACAATGCGCGCCGTATCGTATTAAAGTACATTCTCTCATGAGATGGAATTTTCATACCTAATTCATTATCTGCCTAGCCTTTTCCCAACTATATTGGGGTCGGCTTCCAGTGTAACCGGATGCAGCTGAATACCAGTATTTTACAAGGAGCCCAATACGACGACCAAACCACCATCCAACCATCACCACCATGAAGGCGAAGAAAAAAAATGAATTGGAAGGCAGCCAATTTTTAAGTAAGTTATTAAATAAACTGTATTGAAAACGTAAGTATTATCGTATCTATATTATATAGGTCATTTATAGATTCAGGTCTGTTCCCACCAAGACTTTTTTATATTCGAGAGAAGGCTCAAACGAAGAAGTGAATTTTTGAACTGAAATTAAAATTTTGAAATAGCTTCTCTCTTTGCTAAGTCCATCGCGTTAACAATCGCAATTTTATGACTCAACATCAAATATTTCAGGGAAAATATGAAAATGGTTCGACAAGGTTCACTTTTATGTCGTAACTGTTTATGTTGAGCATTTGTTCTGCGAGCTTATTGTTCGTCTAAGTATAGTCCTCATGATGAAAAGAATCCTCGTCCAACGGCGTGCTTCGCTCACAATATCGGACAATATATTGCCTCTCACAATACTTACTGTTCGGGGTAATATATCAATTTTTATGGCAGCCATGAGTTGTTACAATAATAACGAATATTGAAGTTATGACTCTCGTCGTTTGAAAAGCAGCTTTGAATTTAACTTGAATTCTCTAATGGGTTGTCTCAGAGCTCAGAGCCACCTATGTGGGAAAAACGAATACGGTTTTATGGACGTGTTCGTAACTTCACAAGTATAACTTGTGGCTCGAAACTGCCTGATGATATAATTAATAACTTCGAGACATTTTGTATAGATGGCGCAGACGAATTGATTACGTATTCGAGACGCGATGTCGCCTTACGTGCTGTAAGGCGCTGTGATTTTACGTTAGCGATAAAAGTTTAGAGAAAAATGAACAGCATAGTCGTGGAAAGATTTCATTTCAAAATAACTTTATCAAATTTTTTTTTATGGAGAGGAATCTGTTTATGGTACGGTCGAGTGTTTACTTAGGTAGATGTAAGGTAGCTATAAATCTCTATTGACTACAATGGAATTTCACTAGCCATACCCTAGTAAATTATAATTATTACTGAAGTACTAATAGGAACGATTCAAATTGTACGAAATAGTGATAGCAACACTTTTTAGTTCGATTAGCTTGCATTTCGAGCGACAGGTTTATCTAGAAAACTTATTTATAACGATCCTGTAAAATGTCTGAAGTTCTTTTCATCCTATTGTTGCTTCCCGGAGCGAGTAAATTCATGCTGATAGAAAATCAGCTAAAGAAAAAACCAGTTGCTAAGAAAATAATTGAGAACCGCTCTGCTGTAATACCTTTTGTATATGTATTTTTTGTTTACAAACATGTTCTCGGATAAATAAACAGCTTATACAGCGATGTCGAGAAAACACGGTTACTGAGTTGGTTATCACAAAATGGGGTAAATATACATATACATATACAACTAACTATACTATACTATTAACACTAGAAACGGAATAAATACCATGTTTATGGAAAAGCAAACACAAAACGAACAAAACATGGAAAAAACACAGGAAACAAAAACAAACAAACACATAAAATCAAACAAAAAAGACTTGGTAAATATCCCGTTTCTAGTGTTAGATATAATATAATATAATGTTTCTAGTGTCATATATAGCCTGATGATACACCGCACAAGCTATATTATTACATAGCACGCAGCATCACGCCTGTGTTTCCCATGGGTTCGGCAGAAGTGTGCCTAAGTACACCCGCTCCTCTTTATGAGAAGTGAAGACTGCAGGCTCAGAGCTTTGCCCTGCAGTGGTACAGTAACACTATCAGAGGGCCCCCCTAAAAGCGACAATAACATGCGTTAGCTTGGTATCATCCTGGGCAGTCAAACATAACTGGCTAGTATTTTATGATGATGATAGTGAGGTAGTTATGAGATAGTTATACAACTGGTAGCCGAGTGCAATTAGACAAAAGATACTCAAGAGGTTGAACGAAGTTTATAGTGGTCGGATTTTCATGGGACTTTTTTTTATTGAGTTTCTAGAGAAGTGGAGGAAAAGTCTTTTTTTTTTTTTCGTTTTTAATAACTTCAAATTCGACGAATTCATATTGTGGCGTAATAGTGGGATCTGCGTGTATCCATTAAACGAAAATTTGGTCTGTTTCTTTGTTCATTGTTGTCGATGTAATGCATATTTCAAGAATTTTTAGAAAATTTCCTATTTTGTTCAATTATTTCTAAAATATCGAATTTTAAGATTAAGATTTCCTTTGAAATTGAAAACTGATGCTTTTTTACAGATAACTGGACGTAAAAACATTTAAGAAAACTACTTTCATGAGTGTAGTGACTTAAATTCATTCGTAAATGTCAGAAAATCGTCTATGTTAATGAAGGCAATTTTTTTAAAACTTGAAAATCCGACCAACATAAATTTTGTTCCACCTTATTGCCTAATTGCACTTGACTATCGTGCCCAAACGGACAAGGACCACCAAAATACCTGATCAACCAATACAAGTTGAAAAATTGATATCTAATAAAGAAACGACGAATGAACGATGTCGATGTGACAAAGTGTTAAAATTACTTCGCGAATTCAATTTTAGTACAACGATTTTTCCCCCTTATTTGTCAATTTTTTATTACCCACGAAGAAAAATGTCGGCTATAAAAGACTTTGGCAGTAAAAGTCAGATCCTATAGGCGTTGGTACTTCGTTACGATAGAACAACCAAAATAAATTATTTGAAACTTTGACTAATTAAATTGGTGTCGTAAAATCAGAATTCTTCGACAGCCTAAACTCCGAAGTATTACCCAGTTGATGCTATTCAACTCTAATAGATGGTACATCCAAACAAAATCTGTAAGCCTTCACGTGTTCACGTCTTCGCTTCGAAGTTCTATAGTGGAGTTCAGACGTGTACCTAACTGGAGCTAAAGTGTAGAACTACCTTTGCGTTCCGTCATCGAACGTCAAATATTGGCAACGTAAAGTTTCATGATGCTTGAAGCTTTCAAAGTTCAAGTTCAATAAGCAAATAGTACGTTCATTTGATGCATACTTGCAGGATCCTCGAACAGCCACTTCGAGCAGCTTAACTGAACTTAGAAACCTCTCACCACTTTATAAACTTAAGGAAGATATCTCGGTCACATTTTGTGATATCGATATCGTTTATTTTCCTGTGTTGTGTGTACCTTTTGGGGTTCCTGCAACATTTCAGCTACTTCCATACATCTCTAATACACAGTTGTCATCTGAGTATTCACCGTCATTTATAACCTTAGCATCTTTTCACACAGTCCATCCATCGTTGCCTTGATCATCCTTACTCCCAGAACTTTCTACATTCTTTCTTAAATCTTTCTTTACAAATTGTGCCTCAGTTCTCTGCATTGTATACCATGATAACCAATTGAGATGTTAGATATTCCGAAAATAGTAGTACCAAGTAGTATTTAATGTGTTACTGCTATCATTTTATCTAAGTCTGTGTGGACCGGTGCTGCAGGCGGTAGATAATAAAATTCCGAAATGCTGTTTTGAATTTCATACTCCAACGCACAATTACTTTCTTATCAGTTTCTTGAATTTCCAGTGCAATGCCGCAGTGCACCTGTTTATTACTATCAACGGCCACATTGTCTGCATATCTGTGTCTGCTACATTAAACCTTATATAAAGGATATAGCCTGTTTCACCTCTATTTGTATAGAGTGTGTAATATATGGCATAATAACAGCCTAGTAGTATAATATTACTTGAAATAGCGTTCACATGATATAATTTTCATATGCTATAAAAACAATTAGCCTAATTTCATGTGAATCGAATGTAATATTTCATATAACCTTCTCTTGCTCTAACAGCATTTAGTATAACATTCATTTAATATAATTTTCAATTTGTATAATGCTATTTATATGTAACGTTCAGTTGACCTAATTTTAATTTTTATATTTACTCATTTTCAGTCAAAATTCTGTAATGAATAAGTAAATATCAGGACACATCATACTGTTACAACCTCATCTAACCCAAATGATTCACCAACAATAGGATCTGGCGCTCGGCGGCCGCTGCCGCGTTTTGCTAAACGAACGGATCGACGTCTCTCGGTCGTCTCGATCTTTTCCAAATTATATTAAACCTTACAATAGATTTTTAATATTATAGTAACTGCATATTATACTAATTGAATATTAGTTCAAATGTGACTTATAGAAAATGTTCATTAAACCATATAAAATTAGGTAAAATGAAATTTTATCAATAATTAATTGTATCATTTCATCGTTATATTAAAAAAAGTATATTAAATGAAAATAGGTCATCTGATGGTTAGAAGTTTTGTTATTCTTTCAAAAGTTACACACCCGTTAGTATAATGTTAAATTATACCACTCAACTCTCATTTGTCAAATACACCATAATAATTATCTAAGCAGGTTAGTTTGGATGTTAAACTAAACACAGTAAGCGTATATTTTAAACGGTTGAATCTCATCTATCTGCAAAGATTACTTTTCTCTTTCCATTCTAACAGTTAAATACGTTTCCCTGAAGGAACCACGACCAATAGACACCTCAGTCTCAAGCAGATTTGAAAGCAAAATTGGATGAGACGACATTTTGGAATTCATTTCCATGAAAATACTTAGGTTTAATGGACTAGAAGCGTTTGAGCCCTTTCTCCATTATTGTATTTAATCCGAATAAATGGAAACTGAGAAGTTATCAACACTGAAATGGGATTGTATGCTTTGTGTGCTTGTTTTAAAGTTACAAATTGAGTGATTAATATCTTTGATAGTGGATATACCGGAACTAAGAGTAGGATTACAACTTTTTAATGTTCTTTCTCTGTCTGGAGTCGAAGTTGCATTCCGCATTGATTATGACAGATGAGGTTTCGTAATAATTTCAGTATAACTTCGTTTGTCATTTTTGAGCACAATTATACTACTGAGTAACTTTATAATTGATTGATGTACTAGGAGCGCGCTAGGGGTGTGCTTTGTCTCCAGGAGGAAGTGGACATTTAAGTAACCCAGGTCAACTACAGGACCCCTAGAGTCCTGGATAGCTATGTACATTCACTGATGGATGAATGTGGATATTCTAGCTAACTTCAGTGAATTATTATATGGAAAATGTACGACCAGTTACAGGGTTTTGATGGAGTTTAATGTACGTCAATAATTGATAGATGTGTTTGAAAACGTGATAGATGTTGACTAAAGTTAACCTAAGATTGAAGTAGGGTCGTAAGGAGACCAATAAGTTAGTCTAGTAAGTTATAAAATGATTGATTATATTTTACGAACGTAAAGGACGTCATTAGAACAGTTTATTTTTCACTTTTCGGATTAATTCAATCATGTTGTGTGAGCTGTCATTTATTGTCCCTTTCCAATATATTCACGCACCATCTAATGTTGGTATTAAAAAAATCATAATCTCATCGTTACATTAGATAAACACACAACAGAATATGAATATTTTTGTGTGTGTATTTACCCATCATGAAAATACCATGCAGCTCTGGAGAGCAGTCTGAGAGCAGTTGGCGAATGTACCCGACAAAGTTAAGTTATTGGCTGCTTTGAATTGCACCCAAATAGTACCTGAGGACTGTAAACTTTGGCTGCTCTGGGTAGCGACCGTTGCATGTCAATTTCTCGTTTTTTTTTTTTTAACTTTCGTCTATAATCAAGAAAAAGCAAGGTTCCAAAATATCCATGCAGATTCATAACTTGATCTCAACCGATTTTTGACTCAAACCGCTTAGAATTCAGACCAAATTGGGTCTAATTTTTAAAATAACCTTTTACCCTTTGTTACGTTTTATTAAAATTAGATTTAATTTCATCTAAATGCAAATAATAATATCTACTTGAGCTTGCTCCTTTTTGTCTTGCAGCATTTTCGTTTCCAATCAGAATTGGAAGTATGTACATATTAAAAGGGGAGATCATAATTAAACCTGGCTAATTCATTGATGTCAGTTTGGACTTAAGACTTGTGAAAAAGAAACATTTTGACGAAAGTCCGTTTTGAAAGAAATCAACACTAAAAAAATAACCAAAATATAAATTATATACTGATGGAACTCTTGAGTGTTAAAATTCTAACAAAGCGCTTTTAGTTAGGTGCTCCCTAGTCTTAGTGAAAATGGATATTATTGGCGTAGGCGATAACACGAAGCAAAACTTGTATAGCAAGAACTTTATAAAATTCTTGACTCACAAATACTCACAAGCTTGGCTAGAACTTTAAAATTGTGAATAATTTTAATGCCGCTCTGCTGAGAATGGATTCTTGAGATTCATCGCTGAACAACGGTCTTACACGTACAAGAATGAATCGTGAATATACTTTACAAGTCGCCTAGACATATTTTACAGAGGGAGAAGTTCTGTTCCGTAACATATAGGATTGCCGGTTTATTGTGGATAGGTTTATTTTTTTTTTAAAGGAAAGGTCCATTACTCCACGCCTTGTATTAGGGAATAATAAGGGTTAGGCAGAGGCAGAGGAAACAAGTAGAATCACATTTAGCCATGTTTAAGTCCCATGTAATAAGGAGCTAGCCTATTGCCATCAATCGTGCACAAATCCAGACTCCGTGGCTGTTACTGAAAAAATCGTGATGGGAAAACCCAATAACGTTTTATCCGGAAATTGAACCTCATGTTTAGCAGTCGCGATTGCGACCACTAGCCAGGGATTCTCAAAGTGAGGTATGCGTACCCCTAGGGGTACGCTATTCGACGTTAGGGGGTTCGCGACAAGATTTATGTAATGGTGGCTGCATTACAAAGTACTCTGTGGGTGGCTGGGATGGAAGGCGGGTGTGCCACACATATTGATAATGCTGAAGAAGCCTGTATTCGAAACCATTTATGGTCACGACCGAGACAGTAAATTCTAGTTTGAGTATTAAGCAACAAGAGTCACCACTAGAAGATACTTATGTGAGAGTGGGTTTTCACACCTAATCCTGATAAAAACGAAATACAGAAGTCGACTTGATGTCATGATTAAGGCTAAATTGTCCAAAATTATTCCAAAAATTGATTCAATTTGCGACAATTTATAAGCCCATCCATCATATTAATATTAAAAAGACATTTCTTTTTGGCTCTGTATTTGTTACGTTTTATTTAAATAAAAACTTTATATTCTTAAACACATGATTTTATTCATTTTTATCTTGGAGGTTCGATGCCATCTGGAAACTTTAATGGGATACGTGGAGCCATAAGTTTGAGAAACGTTGCACTAGACCAACGACACAGTAAAAAAGTGAAAAGGAAATTGTCGGATTCAATTTGTGTCTGACTTGTTGTATACAGATACAGGTAATCCTATTTATGAAAGGAAACTACACACTCACGTCTTCATCCCATGGGAGTAGGCAGACTACAGAATGCTCCCTCTGCTTCGTTCACGGTCATACACGCACGCTGCTTGCGAAAACCACCTGACCTTTCTGAAGAACATCACCACAGGATTTTGTGGATACATGAACCTCTCGGTTGATATTGATATCGACCGGGTACGTAGGGCGTTGGCAATGCGTTGCAAAATAATTGGCCGTAGGTTTGCAAAGTGTACAACGGAAGTTAAGGTTACTCTAATCAAAGCGTACTGCCAGACTTATTGCACCTGCAGCCTATGATCTGCGTGATCTGCGAACACGCAGATCCGCTAGACGCCCTGCGTGTTTAGTATAATAATGGTTTTAGGATGCTGCTGGGGCTGCCTCGCTTATGTAGTGCGTCAGGAATGTTTTCTGAGGCTAGAAATTATTGTTTTAAAACAATTGTATGCAAACGGATAGCCTCCCTGATGCTTCGTGTGCGCGACAGTGCCAGCAGTATCTTAAGAGCGCTTGTACAGAAAGTGGGCAACGTCGCAAATAGCTGTCAAATATTTCGCTGTTTTGATTAATTTGCCAATATTACTGTATGGAAATAACTAGTGAACTAAATAAAGTATTGATTATGAAATGCAATAATTAATATCGTAACAATTGAAGTGTCTGTTTGTAATATCAAAATAACAGCTTTTTACTGAATGCATAAGAAAATATATTCGGCACTTATGATAAAAACACATTTTTTTTTAATTTTGTCTAATCTCTGTTCTGGCTAATCTCCGAAACGGCTGGACCGATTTTGACGGGAACTTTTACTAGCTTATAGCTAATGTTATAAGGAGTAACATAGGCTATTTTTATTTTAGAATAATAATTAGGGTTTCGTGCAAAAAATTAAAACCCTTGAAATTGTTACCAAAATCCGATGCAAATACGGACGAAGGTCGCGGGGCGGGGCACAGCTAGTCCGAAATAAAAAGAAATCATTTGTTTTAATGTTGGTGCGTGAGGGTCGAGGGTGCTTTACATTTTTTTTATATTTTCAATACTTTTAAATACGTTTTCCTTCGGACTCCCTTTTATTGTAATATAATTTTATTGCTTTAAATTGGTTTTTATGCGTTTTTAATAAATACTCGCTTTGCTTGAAGCTTAGCCTGCGTGGAAGAAAAGATTAAAAAAGAACATGAGTCTAGAATCTCGCAACAACTTTGTGTTAAAACATTTCGCTTTGATGTCCCTTACATTATGAAAAATGATGAAGGTTACAATTTGCGTGAAAAGGCTGTAATATTAAACATTTTATTATATATTCAAGTGCAGTTTAATGTGTATAGGTAAGCCGGGTTTATATTAGAAATCAGGTCACTCAACCGTTGCCTGCTACGCTGCTCGTCATTTTACGAGCCTTATGTGAAGTTGGTTGAGCAATAAATTGCTCCGGGAGAGTTCCGACACTAAACCGTGGATTAATTGGTTATATTTCTAAAACTGTTGCTTCAATCATTACACCGTCGTTGATTACGATGGATTAATTGTCGCGTGTCATTTCAGTGAAATAAATTGAGGACTCAAATCCGGACATGGACACTAATAAAAACTATGTACTGGAGTATCTATCTGTCCGGCACTAGCGAAGGGTCAATTTTGTAAGATGTAAGACGGAGTACATATCTTTAATGTGATTATATTATTTGTAGAATAGATTACTGACTGTGCCATTTTTAAAAGGAAGCCGGTAGGAATCGAGTTGTATGGAACCTTCGCCACTGCTGTCCGATGTCCGCTGCAGGTCCTCAACTTGTCCGTAAAACAGTTTGGCTTATCCTTTAGTCTAGCGACACATCAACCGGAAATATGAAAAGTTCGACGTGCTTAAAATCGATAAAAGAATATGATAAAGCATTGCAGGCGGCAATGTTTTTATCGATTTTGTAGAAAAGCATCAACTGTATAGGATCATCGGATGTAGCTGAATACCAGAAATTTACATGGAGCGTCTGTTTATCTGTCCTCCACACTCCTTCGTCTTTCAGATTTCTGACATTTCGTAACGACTGTCATAGTTTTACAAATGACAGCCGAGACCAATAAATGATCTACAAAATATTAAGCCTGAATTACGTTGCTCAATTTTCGTCAGGTGTATCGTGTAACAACGAGTGCCAAAACACAGACTTACAAGGAATAACCAAATTAGGTACATGTTTTTTCTTTCTATATTTTCTCTTGAAAGCCATTTCAAGTCAAAAATGACGTTTCGTCCCTCGGATTAGGACGTTTTATTGCAAAACGGCAGGTAAGCTGCCATCTCGGTTCACCGCACCTTTTACTCTTTGAACTGAGGATTAAAAATGATAGTAGCACGCTGTGACGGTAATCTGGGATATAATTGAGAGATTTTACTCCACAGAGGCACTAATACGAACGCGCGGTGTTATTACGACTGATATTAAAATAAAAAAAGCTCGTTTCACATATAATATTCTCTTTTTCTATTTCAACATGAATGATGTTACCAATCCATGGAGTTTCGTGCCCATTCTTCTCCATAGAGAGCTACGCTTTGTGATGGGCTACTACAGTACTTTCACAGTTATTATTGTGTCTTGTGACTAGGACTATAGCTTCATACTTTTGTTTTTGACAATGCAAAAGTGACTGTAATGGTCTAATTGAAATAAATGCTTTTAGCTTGGGTTTGATGCGCGTTCGTGCCTGCCTCTATCTACTGTGCTTTTATATCTTTATACATAATGTAATAATGACACAGATTACATAATAGCCGCTTCGTAATCTGATGCAATCGTTAGTGTTTTAAAGTGGTCTAGCCAGGGTGTGGCGCAAAGTTTGACTTTTATTTATTTGGTTATGAGATGAGGTTTTTATCTAGACAGACATGCTGTGGGCAGACTGCTTAGCTATCAATAAGTCACTATTACCCGCTCTTTTGAAATAAATACTCGGTCACTTTTTAAGGTCGCGCTGACCCCACGGGGGTTTTGTACTTCTATCATTTTTCGAGCATGAAAGATAACTTCATCACTTACTATAAAACACATCATCATCTTCATACCCTCGTCCTATTACTTGGGCTCGGCTTGGGGTGGATTTTCTTCATTCTGACCCATCGGCCATCACGGTGTAATAAAACGACGCGCAAGATAACGAGTGTTTTTCACTACTTTTCTTTCATATCATGCACTTACTGACTGATAATAACAGCGTTAATTAGGGATGCTAAAGTAGCTGGTTATTATACCGTAATAGCATCGTGTCGAGAGAATTCGATTTTCGTGAGGGCGTTGCTTGATGAACGGGCCCGCTTTTAATGAGTACAGTACAGCCCGGCTTCTAACAAAGTGGAGGCGAGAGGAGCATAGAGGAAACCCGTCACATTGGTTGAAATACACATCGCATCTCTCCTGTGACCGTTCGAATCTTACACGTATTCGTATGCACCACTTCTCTTGGACCATAAGTTGATCACATCTGTTACATATTCCGGTGACGTAACATGAATTAACTGCAGTTACAAGTGGACCGCCAACTCAATCAAGTTCTCCTTGCTTACATTGACACAGGCATTAACTATTACTCACATGTATTTAAAAAATTACTACAATTATACTGGGTGTTTTTTTAAACGTGGGCAATACTTTAGGGGCATGTAGTACTCACGAAAGTAAGCAACTTTTATTATGGGACCGACCATGAAATCGCGAAAAAAATATGAGCTGATCCATACATTATTGGTCGCGTAACTAAAAAAATATAGGCAACAGCAGATTTTTTAAATCATATTTCATTTTTAGCCTCATAGTAAGACTTGGTCATATTTATGAGTACTTTAGTCCCTTAAAGTATAGCCCATGTTTAACAAAACACCCTGTATTCTGCTTACAAACAGAGGTCTAATGAACAATTATTTTGTAATATTAATAAAAATGCGGCCAATAGGTACCTAAATCGTACCATCTTAATAAAGATAAACTCATAAATATTCAAAATAACGCAAGTTTCAAAAGTACACCACGATACATTGAAAGAACAGTTTGAGATGCATCACAAATATCGTGTTACGTTACCACATGTCAGGGTCAACTGTTTTGTTATTTTAATTAGAGAAATAATAACAGGTTTTTTTTAACATATTTATTAAGTTTTCATGATATCTGATGACGCAATTATTTATTGTAAAATTCTCAGGTAACTGTTATATAAAAATCCTTTGGTGTTTATATTTCTGATACAAATCACATGACAATCTTAATTCGAGGAATGAGAATGAATTTGTTAAAAGAAATGAACGGTTGGTATGACCAATTAAATATACCCATGTTAAAATCGAAATTACAATACTCGTACCTAACAATATAAATGAATAAAAACAAAGAATATCGGCTCATGTATGTCTGAAGCTATTGTTAGGGAACATAAATAAAACTGATCGTATTTTGAGATTACTTTTACGGATTACTTTCATCATTAAATATACTTTTTATCAGGAATGTGCATTACAAAAGTAAAATGTAGGAGAGACGGTCGTTTCATACCGACACACGAATTAGTATCGGCTTATCAGTTCAGTTTATCGTCTCCAACGACATTAACATATTACATAAGGTAGGTAGTATTCGGCGTCTGGCGACATTGATAAATTGGTAGTTTTAGAGTATATTCTACAACGATAGATCTCTATTAAGCAACATGATTTTGAAAATAAGACAGTTTGTTAATTTATGGAGTATTAAGAATACAAGAATTTGTTGGTAGGTATTGCTGTGTTTTAAATTTTATGCCGAATAAAGTTTGGTAAATTTCGGACTCCGGATTTTCTAACCATGGTTGAAGGAGTTCGAGCCAAGACCATGTCGCTGTTTCCTGTGTACAGATATGTGTGGAATCTCTATTTTCGAGGCCTATTGTACGCGTAATGTCCTTAGAAAGTACAATACACATTGAATTATACCTAATGGTCTTAATTATTAGGATCGAATTTACACGCCATTTAGTTTAATGTAGGGAGCATAATGGATAATTAAACCGTAAGGGAATATACATGATACGCCGTCCATTTATCTTGTCGATCGAATTCGGCTAGCCACGTAATTAAATCGTTGATTAAAGTTATGTCACTAAAGACACAACATGAGTCACGTTTATGAAATCTAGTGGAATTCCAACACATTCTAATCCAAATTATTGGAAACTAACTTATGCCCACGGCTTCGCCCACGTGGAGTTCGATAATTGTCCCACGGGATCATATTACCGGGATAAAAAGTATCCTATGTGTTATTCCACCGTTGTGCTAAATTTCATCCAAATCCGTTCAGTCGTTTTTGCGTGAAAGAGTAACAAACATCTATACATCCTCACAAACTTTCACATTTATAATATTAGTAGGAAGTAGGATTTAAATAAGAATTAACATTTAATTATGTTTTACGTCTCGTCGGCCTTAAAACTTAAAGAAAATGGAAATTGAAGGTAAACAATCTGTCGTCCTTTATTTACTCTGAAATGAGATCAATGTCATAATTGAGCCTTAAATATATAATATCTTTTACACTTGAAGTACTTAGCTCCAATTTTATAATAATTATTTCCGCACAATTATGGTTATTTTTTTTTTGACATTGACATTGAGTGAGATAATGGAAACTGACAAAATAAAAGGGTTTTAAAACAATTCCCAGTACAAACTGTCGCAGAAGAGTTTGAAACAAAATTTTAAACTCGGTAACTAAAATTTTGGCCTGTCTGTATCGATCAATGCTCACTTAGGTAAAGATGTGAATTTTTCATGGTAGGTAGACCGTCTACTTTTATATTCATTGTTAATAATATTTCAAGCATAAAATAACGTTTAGGCATGTGTTAGAACTGCAATTTTGTATAATAACAGGTATTAGCATAATAACACAATAAGCACTGTTCATTTACATGATATGAGATCTTATTCTGCACATTTTAATATGAATGCTGAGATAACATGGCCACACAATCGAAAGTAACGTCTTAACTTTGTGATTAATGTGTGTATTGTTTGGTTGGTGCAACACTAGTAAAACTAGTGGTTGGCACTGCTGTGCTTTATTAGTTATGAACATGGAACTAATAAGTACTAAGCATAGTTAAGTATGTCTTCTTTAAACAACGCATCGGGTCAGTGGATTTGTAGGAGTTGGAGTATACGCTTAGGGGCACTATGAGTAGCAAAGAAAAGAAAAAAAAAATTTTTTTTGGGACTATAATTTATCAGTCAGTAAAAAAAAAATTATTTAAGTTTTATCTAGTTTTAGAAGGCCCATAATTGGGAAACGGTGCGTCGGAGGACCAAGCGTCTCAGAACCTAAATGGTTTGTATGGGTCAGCCTAGGTCAGCCCGATACTGCAATAAAAGTCCGTAATTTTTTCTAAGTCCTCGCGCCATAGCGCCCCTAAGGCTACACTCCAACCACGCATGGGTTTTTTTTTTAAATTTTATTCAATAACTGTAAAAAAGCACATTATGTAACGACGTCATCTGTCGATGTGCACATCTGTCTAAAGATTGAAATAATCAATAACCATTACCGCAGAAGTCAAGGTGAGTGTCCGTATTTAATAAAGAGCAGATGTCGGCTGATGAAATTACCTTTCAGGAGCTTCGCCAAATACATTCGTCCATATTCCTTTCAACATTTCTTAATCGACACCAAACTTAGATTATTTTATTACCTTTAAAAACTTAGAGCATTTTAAAACGGTATCGTTCTATTACATCGATGCGCCTAATTTGCTAAATTAAAATAGCAGAGATGAAGTGAATGGAAGGTCAGGTTTACATCACAACAGGGGCCTCCCTGTTTGTATTTACGATATTGTTGCGAAATCAGGATGCATGTGGCAACTTTTACTTTGCTTTGTAAAATAATATCTATACCTATTTATAATAACATTAGAGACAGATATTTTTAAATGTAGGTAAAACAGAAAATAAGCTGAATCACATACTTACGTGTTACAAAACGAAGTTATTATGTAAATAGTTATGCAAAATTTTTACTGTTCTTGTATAATGTTACAAACTGGAAGAAATATTTCGTGGTAGGTACTAGGTAAACTACATATTTATGAAGTCAGCACCGTTTCAACTTAATATTTATAAAGTTACGACGACATTTGTTTTTGCAATAATAACACATACCCGGAAAAAGTAAGAGATCCCATTTTCCTTTTTCACAGAATGTGTTAGGATTATGGTACGAACCAACCCGCTTAAAAAAGGTGTGAACCACTATTGGTACGTTATTGCAGTAAGGGGATAGTTGTTATAAATAGCATTTTGGGTTACAACCTTGTCTCGACCTTCGTTGGGTAGGTACGGACTTCGTAGGACGGAGATAGAAACTGAAATCAAGTCCTCGTTAATATTATATTCAAAGCTGATATTTGTATAAGTAAAGATAATGAAGACAATATCCCAACATTTTTGATGTTACCTACTTGAATTATTATGAGTAGCAACAATATTGCTGAGTAATTGTCTTCTCAAAGTTTCCGTGAAGAGAAAACTGATATTTCATCGTGTTCTTCTACTAAAAATCCTCAAAGGAACAGTTAATCTGCATCACCATGGCATGCTCGGTCCATGGTATACCTTAAATATCGCTTTTCATCAGGCATGATCGATGCCAAGAGCAGGCCTAACAACAAAAAAAAACTGTCTTTTAAAATAATATTTGATGACCTCACAACCGCCTCTGACGCTGCCTTTTTTTTATTAGTGTCAATAACATGCTATTAACTGCACGGGACTGTACCTATCATGCATGATAATGTTTTTTTTTGAAAATCTGTGAATGGGGCTCAAAATTTTACCAAAAATTATGGATAGTCTCCTAACGTAATTTTCGTGTAGCTGAAATGATTAAGGTAGTTCCCCTTACTGCCTTCTGAAAGTTCCCACCCTGTATATGGCATGTCTTTAAAGAGCAGTCATTGCTATTTAAAAAAAAAACTTTCTTTGCCATTTGCCAGCGTAACCCTAAAATGGCTAAAACAGGTCAATAATGTTGCGGGCACCAAAACAGTTAAATCAATTCACCGAGACTTATGGCGCGCAATAGTCCGGTTTATTGCTGGCTGTTCTAGATCCTGGCTTACTGAAGTTACAGTAGGCAATGTATGTGTGTCAAGGGTAGCATAGTAATCCGACCGGGGGACGAGTGAGAAGTCCATATAAATGAAAGCAAAATGTAAAAGCAACACAATCAATTAGAGGGCTGAGAAGTGAAGTACACTAAAGTCTTCTGTTCTGTATGCCTTACGCATCCATATTCAAAACAACAACTGCAAAGTTAATCTATAATTAGCTCTAGGTATTTTATTTATCTAGGATACATATAGTTGACGGCTCGTGAAAGAAGGACAATTAAAAGTTATCACTGACGATATTAGGGTAGCACAAGAAACAGAAGACGTGCAAGAGAAAGTAAGCACTCCGAGAGAATTATGAAAAGACTGAACAAGTTTTAGTGATCTTCAAAGAAGTTGTTACGTATTTTTTTTAGTTCAGAACACTGAAAATAAGTCAAGATCGTCAACGCTCTGACATATCGATTTGTGTGTCCTGCAAGCTCTTAGTGGGATCCCTGAGAGGAGCATCATTGTTCTCGATGTGTATCCTTTTAGCACCACAGTTTGATATCTGTTGGCCAGATAAGTTGAGAACCACCTCAAGAGATTTCTACTGATACCTATAGATTATAGCAGCTTAATACCTACGCAGAAGTATAGCATGATCCAAGCGATCAAAACTCTTGCTATTATCTGTGTAAATTACATATACATGTGTGTGATGAGAATACATTCAGTCTAGTCTAGTGACTACGAAGTTTGAGATTGGTGGTTGTGGGCTGACCTCGTAGGAAGCCATGTTGGAGGTCACTGATGCTTAGTTTAAGAGTAGCTTATAGCTGTCTGTAAATATTATTTCCAGGATACTTGGTTTGGATATGGGCCTATAGTTCTCTAAGAGGACTATAGGCACTTTTTTTGTGAATTGGAGTGATTAATGCAGACTTCCAAATTGTAGGTACCTCACCCAACTAGGGACCGGACCGCCTGAACAGTGGTAAAAGAGAAGTAGTCAGACTTTTGGTACATGAATATTGTCTACAAGAACCCATCTTTTCCGAGGACAGACGATGATTGCCGAAGCGCAAACTTTTTCTGGGAGATCTGGTGGCCTACCATGACGTCTTAAAGCAGGAGTCATTCCAGTGTGGGAAAGGGATGGCGCTAGATGACCTGTATAGCTCTGTCTCTTTCCCACACAGGAGACGTCATAGTAAGCCCCCTGTACCTAAATACATCTGTATTGTTTGGTTCTGAACGATTCTCGATTCACTGACCTACCATTTCCAAAAACAGATCTATAGCAAGTGAAAGTCGAAAAATTAACCAAGTGTGTCAAAATTCTAGGTTTATGCTTTCTAAGTAGATATCTCGCATCGATTGCTTTTGAACTTTTTCTGCGAAGGTGTGTCGTTTTAGTGCCGCCATTGTTTTATCGAAAGTCAAAAATGGAAAGTAATCATTGCAATTGAGTTATTTTGCTGTGTTTTTTAGAAATTATTCGTTTTTGATGATGAAATGGGGGCTAACGCGCTTGAATTTTCCGCTAGAGGCGTTCGAGTAGAGTAAGGTCTTCAGAAACATCAGATGTCTTATAGAGTTCGCGCGTTGCGCGCTTTTTAGGGTTCCGTAGCGGAATGGAAAAAAACAGAACCCTTATAGATTCGTCATGTCTGTCTGTTTGTCCGTCCGATTGTCACAGCCACTATGTTCCGAAACTTAGAACTACACAATTGAAACTTGGTAGGTGGATGTATCCTGTGAACCTCTTTACGATTTTTATAAAAAAAAAATGAAGGGGGTGCTTCCCATACATGGAACGGAATATTTTCAAACCCAATTTTCAATCATCTAACCTATAAGTGCGCCGTCTATAGATAAAAATGATATTAAGGTTCGTCATTTTTTCTCAAAGTCAGGCATTGGAAAGATAGACACTTCCAAAGTGGTAAAATATGTGTGTCCCCCTCTCTAATTTCTAAAGTAAGAGGAGGTAAATTCTGAAAAAAGTTTCAACGTAAATATGCCGTTTATGTTTTAATATGATTTCGGGTATGTGGACTCCGCGGCTAGTTTCTTTGGGTAAATTACATAGGTACTTACATTAGATATAATACCGGCAATGTAAGAGTTTTCCTACGTTCTCATGCTAACGGAAGACGAATGACAAGTGATTTTTCATTGGTGTAAAAAAATAATAGTATTGTGCAACTGCAAAATTCGTTTTATTTGGAATATTCCAAGACTCGCAAAAGAGATAAGTATCCCATAATTTTTATGTGAAATAAATCCTCAATGTAGGTAAGTATCGAAAATACTTTTGAATTTTCTTTCTTGGCTGACATGAATAGCTTTGCAGAGAAAGTTTTTTAAGCGTTGCCATTTATAAGGATTAATTGATTTCTGAAAACTTCTTAAAAAGCAATTGATGGCCGCCTACGCTAAAGTGGCTTTTAAAAATAAATTTGGTGTAAACGATTTTTTCAGTTTGTATTAGGAACGTTACCCATATATATATGCATATTATATGCTCACAAAATTATATTATATCCTTACTTTGGAACACTATCGTACTACATTAGAAGCAAGACACTCCTAGCAACAACAAAAATGCCACAAGCAGTGGTTGTTCCGGGGTTTTCTAAGTGTTTTTCTCAAATTAGGACAAACCTTTATTTTCAGCGAGGGTCGTGAGAGGAAACTACGGGATTACGGCTAAGGTTGAACTGTACGATGATATACATACAGGATGGAGAGACACCGACGCCAAAACTGTTACAGCGTAACCAGTACATCATTTTGAGCCCACCGCATAGAATTTTTTTATCGGTAATTTAAAAAACAGCTGTTTCCTACAAAAGTTCAATACCCTCACGGTAAAAATATATGGAACAGCTGATTCTTGACCTCGTATGTGAATGATAACAATATATTATAATTGCGTTAAGAAGTTTGCTACACGTGTTGATAGCAACATCCACTCATATCTAAAAGTATAAAAGCAATGCTATTAATTTCAGCACAAATTGTATTTGTAGGGAGGCGCAATCTAAAGAAATATGTTCGCTTACCTCTCTGCTATAGCTACCAGATTTATGTCATCGTGCAACTATAATGAACACTTTATCACAAGTAGGTGTCTGGCAGCCTGTCGCTGGCGAACGTTAATTAACTTGCATGGTCTGAACACCGCCTAAACTTAAACCTACTTTAGTAATTGCTTTTCCAACAGTACATGAAGCTGCTGTGTTGATACTAGATATTACAGAAACCAGTTAATCCATTGTATTCGCAAATTGTAACGTAATGACAATGTGCAAACCATATTGCACTATTGCACCAATTTCGAAGATTCATAATGATAAAAAATTACCGTATATACAAAAGACTTGCTTCACTTCCTTACTTCGATGTAGGTTTCCATGTGGTTCTCTCAAGAATTCTTATGCAATCATTTTACGAGTGCTCGAATTGCTCTCACAAGGTGGAACGCAGCTCGATTGCCGCTTGGCTACCGCAGTGGCGTCCACATCTTTTACACTAACTCAACCGGATGTAAATCATGGCATTAAAACGCCGTACATTTAACTATCGAACTGGTTAAGTTCACTTCAATAAAAAAGATTAATCCATGTTGTTGAACTGCCTTAATTATCTCAGTATCGCTGCAACGGATCGGGACACTCATGAGAACACTGTTACGTAATATATATGGAACCTCAGCGCCTGTACTACCAATTAATTAAAGCAGATAATTAAGTGATAATTTGTAAAATCCACAGAGCAGCGATGTGCAGGGAAGTGAATGGCAGATGCAAATAGCATTATGACACTGTAATACAATCTTGCCGCTCTGTTTATAACAATGACCAACATGTAGCTGATGAAACACTTGTTTTTAAATAACTTATAGGTACATATGTCTTAGTTAAATGTTTCAGTATTGAGTACTTGAACTAAATTGCTTTTTAGTATCGCCTATTGATATGAAGTGAAAGGAGTTGGGGCATCTTGGTATGGTCGCCGCCGTCGTGGTAAACGCTCGGAGCGATATAAAATGTTCCGTTGTCTCAAAGTCTTACGTTTTATTGGTCCGTTAAATTTCTGTAATACAGGATTAAGAAACACTGTCTCGGCAAAACGTTCACAATCACAATGATAAATATTTTTATTCCAGACGAACGAACAATGTAATATGATTAAGATAAGTCGAATAAATCGAGATCAAACTTTCAATTTCGATTGTATTTACAATACAAAGTTCGCTTATTGCATTCAATTCATTGCAAAAGCTTATATTTCAAAATCATAGGTTCTAGGTATTAGGAATTGGTTTATTCGTGTGTGGCAATCTGTTGTTACATAGTAACTGATGACGTTACCTGTAAGACGAGATCTGAAGAACATTCTCCTCTCTCCAGTCTGAAATGAGTCATCACTTAGCGAGTGTTCTTAAGTCTACCTTGAATTATAAATCAGATAGTACCTAGCTCGTATATAGCCTTCACACTTCGCGCACGTTTTTACTGAGCTGGTTTAGTTTTCTGTAGGCACTGCATTGTTAAACAGCACATGAACACACCTTAATGTAATCCCAGAAGCGTTATGTTTATGTCCCATGTAATAGGGTGTAGCCTATTACCATTAACCCGGCACAAATCTAGGCTCTGTGGCTGCTGCTCAGAAATTCCTGATAGAAAAATCCAATAACACTTTCTACAACGTGGGACTCGAACCCAGGACCATCATAGTCAGCAGTATTTCTTGCGACTACTAGACCAATGAGTCGGTCTACTGCAAAATTATATCTACATTTCAGGTCAAAGTGACCAAAAAGATGTCCTGGGCTGGTTCTGTTATGATAACAGGTCCAGTATGTCTCCATTTTTATTCAGGACTTTAAAAAAATAATATATGGCCACACTGAAAGGCTTACAATAGGATTTACAGACGCAAGCGTCTCATACCAATTTGAACATTATTCGAATACATTTATGTTTGTATTCGCATGACAAGCTGGATAACATTTGTTTATAG
Organism: Noctua janthina; assembly: GCA_963576755.1. Taxonomy (NCBI): domain Eukaryota; kingdom Metazoa; phylum Arthropoda; class Insecta; order Lepidoptera; family Noctuidae; genus Noctua; species Noctua janthina. Next base: position 9,771,978 of record OY755050.1, on the reverse strand, counting down.
GAATATGGGCATTATACGCATGAGAATCAGATACATATTCGTATGAAGCACTTATATCACTTTATAGGGTAAAGTTAAAGCTCGGTGTCTTAATTTTGCCCTTAGCGTTCTTCTTTGTACTGAATTGACTGCTTTCAATAATATTTCGAACATACGTTCATATCAATGTAGGAAGATAGAGATAGGGGAGTACTGGAATAGTTCAACTCACCTGCGAGAGGAGAGTTACACTTTTTATTGCTTTTCTCGTTTTTTTTGTTCAACACATCATAAAGTTTACAAAATGGTAATTGTTTTTGGAAAAAAACATCAGTTTCCGATACCACTCAAAATGTTTTTAATACATTTTCAACAGTACTTGTCGTTCTGAAATTAACTTCATGCATATAAGCACAAAGTTGATGTTTGTTTAAGAAGATGTAACATCAATGAAAGAAAGAAAGAAAGAAATCATTTATTTGCTGATAATGTAGGTATACATATAAGTTGGAATATTTGCTAAGTGTCCCGATACATTTTACCTTACGGCATGCAACATATTAGGTTTGAATTTAAATATAGTACTATAGATACAGCCATCGATATGATTATTATTAGCCATATTCAAATTTAATATGTAGTTACAGATCGGACTAAAACAAAAAATAATAATAATAATAGCAATAATAATCAAAATAATCAGTACAGCAGTCATTGTGCCGATAGTCGTGTCAGCCAATGGCTTAATAGCCAATAGCCTCGACAAACATCTGAGGAGGCTCTCGCTTGGCAGCTGGATCAAGGGCTTGATTCAGAAAGTAGTACTTCTGGACACGGCGCGTATCGTTAGGAGGTTCCTCTCTCAAGAGCCCTGACCACCGGTATTTCGGACCCTGTTCCCGATACCAGTGGGCTACTATTTTTTATATTTTTAAATGTTTTGTTTTATATTACTTTGTATAGAAATATTTAAAAATGTAAATTATATGTATAAAAATAAATAAAGGACATAATAAAATAATCAATGAATTAAAATATAAATCTCTCGCAAATGATATAATGAAGAATATGTCATAATGTGTAATGTCAATAATTTAAATTCGTGTGTAAAATCGTCTCACTCTTAGAGATGACTTGCTGTATAACTCATTAGGACTTACTTAGTCTAGAGCCGAGACTAAAACTAAACATATTATTACAATATTTAAAGTAATTTTTTGCGGTATTTGGAGGAACACTGCAACATGCACACATACATTTTAATGTAATTTGCAGTATTTTTCTGTGATATATTGCCAAACCCGCTCAAATATTATTCATAAAAGTCCGAATCTAGCAAAATATAATTAAAAACAATAGTATAAACCTTTGTTAACACCATCAGCATAAACAAAGTCAGTCGAGCAGTGTTAGTCATTTGAGAAGGAGCTGTTATTTTGGGCGATTAAGCCTCAATCCGACGGCAAGTAGTATCCTTGATTGCGACTGGTCGCCTAAATAATTAAACTCTTGAATTACTGAGGCGTATTACCGGGATCTAGACGATTAAATACCTCGGTGGATGTGTACGAAACTAGCTTAGAACTCACTGAGTTTTTAGACGATAAGTAGTTTAAAATCGAAGTCAAACCAATTATTCAGTTGGGCCATTAGAAGGCACTTTTGATCGTCAAACTTTAAACCAAAAGAGTTGGTACATCTATCCAAATCTTTGTTTTTACCATAATCTTCAATCTGAAGGAGGTAAAGGTCTAAAACTCAATTACGTTACAATCTTAACTTTTAACATGATTTATCGATAAATCCAGACGTATTCACTAGCTAAACTTAAGATGGATCGGAGACCGAACTTTTCGTGGAGAACAAGATATTTTACCACGACCACATTACATAAAATACGTATAAATATACGTCTCACAATTATTTTTGTGTACAAATAAGAAACTTAAACAGCAAATGAGGCGAATTTCCCGAAAAACAAAGCCTTAACATAAGTTTACCAAACAAGACAGACAATAAATTCAGGAGATAATTTATTACAGTGCGATCGAATTGCTCAGAATTCACGATAATATTGTGTACTTGTATCAGAGTAATGTAGCTTCACGGAAACCATTTCACTGCTCTGTTTTTGGTACGATTCCAAAAATCGTCTGGATATATATATATAACCTAAGAAGTAACTCAAACTTACTTCTTAGGTTATATCTGTGGATCAATCAATACTATTTTTTTCTTAGAGGCAGATAGAATATGTGGTAATGTGGCTTTATGTAAGAGTTTTCGGATTCGTTTCTCAGTTACTTTTATTCATGTGAGCAGGCAGTAACGGTGTGACGTCCGTCGTCCAGTCCAGCAGAATCGTCGCCGTCTACGTGGGTTATACAGCACGTAATATAAATTATTCAACACCGACAGACCCTTCGTAGATTTTTCCGTCCCTGTTCCTCCTAATTCTTCGATCAGGGTGCAAGGGGGACGCGTAGCCGTTACATAAACGTGCGAAAGAGCCGATGACGAGTACACAAAGGATTCCATTTATCATTCGCTCGGAACACTGTCATTTGTGAAGTGTTCAGCGAGAGTCGTGACGCGTCGATAGCCAGCATGTTAATGGCGATTACCTTCGAAAGATATTAATATAACGCTATTTACCGAAAGCCTTCCAGGGGTCGTAGTGCGATGTTAAAAATAGCTCTTCTACTTTATGAGTTACTAGCTTTTGTCCGCGGTTTCGGTGGTGTTAATTTAGAATTTAATAATTAAACTTAACACACTACTAAAGTTTCTATAACAATATAATTCAACCATGATTGGAAAGACACGTGGCGCCATCTAATATCATAAGAACGTTATTAATGTTTTTTTCGGAAACAGTACTTTTTTTCATGACGAATGGTACCCTATGACCGTTTCTGTACACCTGACAACGTATTTTCAAAATTTCAGGATGATCAGTTCAGTGGTTTAGGCGTGAAAAGATAACAAACAAACAAACTTACATTCGCATTTATAATATTGGTTGAATTCAGGTTCAATTTTACAGTAACACTCTTGAATCTGAGTCATTAATCAACCAATTTCAGAAACGTCGCCAGACACTATGGCGCGGGCGGCAGCACTGAAGCTTGACGGAATATTGTAAGGTACACCGAAAATTATATTTTATATGTTGGGTTCAAAGCTGTTTTAATTTGACCCGTAGCCTTTAATTATAAAAATAATGGTAAAAAGGGTGGCGACCTTTTCGCCAAGATTTTTATGACGCTATTAACACCTGAGTAATTAAAGGTGTCACAACAGTTTATGGTTAAGGTGGTGTAGTGGAAACAATCAACAAATATTTGCTTAGCTATTACAGAGAAGTGGCTATAATAGGATCAAGGAAAATGTACTCACATATACAGGGTGTAACAGAAAGGGTATAGTCATATGAAAGGATATGCTACAGACCATCAAACTGAACAACTTTCTCCTTGGACCCAACATCGTAAATGACAAAAAATTATCAGCTGTCCCATATATTTGCGCCGAGTAGGTATTGAAATTGTGTATAATTTTTTCACATTAATGAATAGTATATTTTTCTAATATCCCACTTTGAACGACTTGTCAAAAACTGTTAACGGTTTACGCTAGTGATGCACTCTGGCGACAGAACATTGCAGTAATACTCACTATTCATTAAGTTCTCCGCCTCTTAAACGGACCACCCGTTACATATATGATATGGTCGGTATGTTATTAGACGGATTCATTTATTCGCAGTGATTGTCTCAATAATATTGTCCAAAACTAAAAGATTGCGATACAGTTCTAATGATGACGCACACATTTTGACATATTCGATGGTCGTGCATCTTTTGCAAACCACATGATATCCATAAAATTGTGTGCATTGGCTTTCTTTTACTTTATTTGACATTCATGTCACTCTGCTATGTGGTTGGTTACGTTGACATTTGGTTTTCTGTTACCCAACCTTTATATTTTCGATTGTAATTACAGCAACCATCGTAAAACGCCTGTTTAAACCCCGACCAAAAAAAAGGGGTGTTATAAGTTTGAAATGTGTATCTGCGTGTCTGTCTGCGGCATCATAGCTCCGAAACGGATGACCCGATTTTGATAAAGTTTTTTTTCGTTGGCAAATAATGACTGTCTTAACTATGTTTAAAAAAAAACTGCTCGGCTTTTTGAAGATCATAGTGTGTTTTCTAGTTTATTAAGAGATATTAAACAACCACAGGTATGACCGATTCGAAATTTGAAATCCTGTTACTTATTAATGATATTACAAAAGTATGAGAACCTTGACCTGATGCGCGAGTATCACCAGGATCATACAGGATACCCAACCCGCCAGTGTCTTGTGTTTGGGCTCTTACGACGCGTTTTGACGGACATAAAATAGTAGTAAAGTAGAAAATAATAAAATCTTAGCGGTCCCCCGATGCAATGACGCTTGGATTTAAGTATTCTACTTATATTAAACGTAAAAGGACAATAATATTATTTAGATATATTTTTTTTCCTTTTTAGAGATTTTTGTGTTGAGTTTTTTATTAGTTTTTTGGCTACAAACAGAATACCGAGAATCTATTCTAATGCAACGTTAATGTCGTTATCGACGAATGTTAAATTTGGATATCTTGAAATTATCGCAGTATGTGGTCGGATGTAACCAGTCGTGTGGTATGTCGACCACTCGCCGATGACGTCACTGAGTGAACGTCGGCTGCGATCATTCTTAAGAAGCACTTATGCTGTAACAACTGGTTAGGGATAGTCATGGACCAATTTATGGATTTGTACCGCGGTCTATGCTTGGATGATTACGGTGAGAGCCAGATCACGCAACGTTCAAAGAAAAACGCCGTGAGAGTGGTAGGTGACCTTCCAAGGTCATCTTTTGAAAACAAGGTCTCGGAACGCTTTGAAAATTCTTGAAAAGAGGTGTAATGACGCGTCATATAGGAATGAGGTCAAATACGAGTGAGCATCTGCGGCGTCCACCACATCGTTATATAAACAATTAGCTGTTTCGAGAGCGTTTGCATTCTTTATTTTGGTTTCTTTATTTCGCGTATGGCACTCATTAGGTAGCGCTATGCGGTGGCGTGTAATTGCTGCCTTATTTTCACGCAGTTTATGAGTATGTGCCTCACGTTTCGTTTTAAGTGAAACGTGGTCAAAACACTGCATACAGCCGGCCCCGGCAGGTTCAACAGAGAGCGAAAGTGGATTTGCTACCTGATGGTATTTTTGAGTCCGTGTCTGCTATATATCAGCCAAGCCTCAGCTTTATAATTTGTTGTAAGAGTAATAAAAAAATGTATAAAATAGGTAGGTCTTGACTTAATAAATCATAGGGTCCTTTTCATTATTTTTTTCAAGGTCGTTCAAAAAGTTGTTCCCTTACAATTTGTTCCAAGATTATCACGTGACAGAGACTACATGATCAATGTTCTTTAAATGAACGTGGAGCAACAAAAGGTCAAATGAAATTACAATTTCAAACGCATTAGCCATTGAAATAGTTTGAACTGACGGCACCTTAATGCGTGCTTCTGTAAGCGCGCGCGCAGATTACTGCTAAGATAAATTGATCACGGCTCGCCACTTTGTTGTCCTAATGAAAGTTACGAAACTTGTTCGCTACAGACAGACGCTACATACCGATTACTCTCATCGATACGTTTAAGTGGAGATTATATAATGTTGGACTAAACAGGATAACTTCACTCTGTCTAGAATCACCATACATGAATGCTGATTTGAATGTATTACTTTATCGGATATAGGTTACAATTACTTAACCACTGTTATATTATGCGATCGGTTTGCGCTCACGCGTTCTGTGAACTGCGTTCCTCATCGATATGTAAACGCAGTCAATATTTATCTGTAGTCGGCAGTTCGGCACAGCATTTCTATTTTTTATTTATATTTAGCAGTCATCTCGGTAGTGGGTACTCTCTTTCTGGCCACATGTAAAATTTATCACGCTGTCTTCATATCTTTATTCACAATTCCAGTGTCCAATCACGCCATTTTAAAAACATTTCCCAACTATAATGGGGGCGTTCAATCTAACCGGATGCAGCTGAATACAACTACTTTACATGGAGCGGCTGCATATCTGACCAGCACAGCCCACTGGTTTGATACGCTTCACATAACATTGTCCACACATATGGGCATTGTATTTGCTAAACTAAGGACCTTTTCTAACGAAGAGCAGATTTCTAAACTAGGTGGATTACCTAATCAAGATTTTTTTATAATCACAATGCAGAACACGGTTGTAACTGTCGGCGTCGGTCAGAGAGATGTTTTGAAAGGGGTTTTAGTCAGAATCCACCTACACGTACTCGTAAATATGTAAATTCGTATGCAGTATTGCAGATGTGATGGCAACACTTAGTGGTCGTATGTGCGGAGATTTGAAAACGCTGCGACCTTAAACTGGTCGCCAAAGTTTATGCCTTTTAGAGCCAAATTTTGCTTTCTTTGTCTTTATTATGCGTAGGATCTGAGTAGTAAAATGCTTAGACTAGGTCGGTCGTTTCAATTGAATTTTCTTTATGTAAGTACATAGTATTTTACATATCTAGGTACAAACGTCATATGGGTAAACCTTGTTTCTGATGAGTTTCACGGGGGCTATTACTATGAATATAATGCATTCAATTTTCCGGTACCTTATAGATAATTACAGTTGTAGATTAGTAGTAGGTACGAGCTTTATGCATACCTGGTAACATAAATAGAAATCGACGTTGTATTCATAGAACTTTAATAAAGTTCTACGGTAACATATTTTTAATTAAATTCAAAGGTTCTAGTTAGAGTATTTGCAATATCGACTGCAATCTTTCTACTATAATAAATGGGAAAGTTTGGATGGATGGATAAACATCCATTCATCCAAACTTTCCCAGTTACTTGATCACACCAGAAAGGCTGGACGGATCTGGATGTAATTTGGTACAGAGATAGCTTATAGTCTGGAATAGCACATAAGCTACTTAGTTTTCTTACACATATATTCATCAAAATTTCCACGCGAACGAAGTCGCGGTAACAGCTAGTGCAACATAAATCCTATTTACTACGCCTCTATACATTTTGCTTATTAACGAACGCTTGACAACTGACGATAGGAACCGATACCAGCAGAAAGGTGGTTCAGTACTTTTTATTGGACCCCGATCATACTTTTTAGTTTTTCCAATACTTAGGACCAACAAAAAGAGAATAGTAGCAAGCAGGGCCGCGGGCTTTGAGGTTCCGTGAAGCAAAAAGTGTAATTGGGTTGCAAAATTCCCTGTTATAACCCCGATATTCCGATATTGGGCTTGTGCACGATAAATGGCTTAAGGCTCGTTACATCGATGCAATCGGGCTAGAAATGCTTAAACTTTAAAAAAAAGCTCCCGCAACGTGTGCTTTAAAGATGAGTTTTTTCCACTCCCGAAGTAATGGCATGTTTTGAAGATCTTATCAACATATAGTTATAGGTACTGTCACGTAGGGGCCCTCAGTAAACCGCTCCTAAAATTGTATCATATTGCTGTAAAATGGATAAAGCACAGATAACCTTCTTGAATAAAGTTACATTATTATATTACTGGTACCAAAACACTTTGTCGCAAGATAATTTCCAAATGAAATATTTACTTCTAGAAAAAATATATGGCAAAGATGGCTCTGTTTTATTTATTCACATTTTATTGCACAAGTCAAATGTCGTATAAAGTGCCTCATCCCAGTGGCTGTCTGCTGGCATCCGATCAAGTATTGGGCTAAGCAAAAACACGACGAATGTTTGCGTAATAAACTTATATTGAGCCAGTCCTACTTTCAGAAAAACCTATAATGAAATAAAGCCAGATATCCCTGAATAAAATTATCTTTTCTAATCGGATTATAATCTAAAAGAAAGTCCATAGATTCTTTGATAGTATAATATTATATTACTTAATTAAAAAAATCGGATTGCTCCGACCGTATCAGACTTACCTCCGGTAATGGGAATTAATTTTCATACCCTTGTTCGGAGAATATTACAGTTCTTTAATAACTTGACATTTTAGACTGAACTTTATTCTACCACGTTGATCTTCTTGAAAATAAACTACTAGGATTATAAATAAATGTTCATAGACAAAACGCAACTAGAGGAGCTCGTGGCTAAATAAAAACAGCCGCTCGGGTCGATCTTCAGTTTAAGCTGTGCTGACCTAGGTTGGTTCGTGGATGGGTGACACACCGAGTTTCTTCCGTGCCTCGGAAAGCACGTTAAGCCCGGCTGTCATTTGTAGATCTTTGACAGTCGTTACAGTCAGCCAGTGGCCTGAAAGTCTGACAACGAGTCTTACCAAGGTGTATCGTATTACCCAGCTCTAAGTGTGTTGTGGAGGTCAGATTGGCAGTCACTCCATGTAAAATGTTGATATTCAGCGGCATCCAGATAGATTGGAAGCCGACCCCAACATAGATGGGAAAAGGCTAGGCAGATGGTGATACAGAACGCAACTATTACATAATTACAAGAACTTCATGTTTTAGTTATTTTATTTTTGTGAAATTAATATCACTAAGATTTCTAGCTACAGTTCCTTCAACACTGCTCCAGAATAAAGCTTTTAAATAAAATTGCAACTGTATTTCCTTTAAACATTTTTCATTCAGGCTGTACGACAATGAGTGGAAGTGTCGTGGGGTTTTAAGATAACAACTTTATAATTTTAGCAAATGAGCTTAACTAGCATTGCGAGCGGTGTCGCGCTGTGGGCTGCTCTGGCTCGAGTGCCATTGTGCTCGACGAGCTTCCTCACTTTGATAACAACTTGTGCCACTTGTTCAAGTTCTGTTGTTTATTCTAAGTTTACTGCTGGGAATAAATGGACTTTATTTATTTGTGTGCGTTCTCTTCTTTTGTCCATAGCCTACATAAGCTCACTCCTGTAATCCCTAAAGGGTTAGGCAGAGGTGTACCTAATACAACTACCCACACAGTACACCCACATTTCGCCAGTTTATTAAAGTCCCGTGTAAGGTCGAGCCTATTGTCATCAACCCAATGACACTTTACCCGACCTAAGAATCGAACCCACGACCACATGTTCAGCAGTCGCGACCATTAGAACAATGAGAAAAATAAAACTTCCTGAAGAACTTCATCACCAACAAGATCAGAGCATATTCTTCTAGGGCATCACCTCCCGGCGTTGCCTCGCACGTCAACCGTTTGTTAGTCGGCTTTTACTCATCCTCTTAAACTGACCAAACAATCAAAGCAGCATCTAACTTCTGTATTCCTGTAGGTTGAGATCGTCGACATTCAGACAGTTATGTTTGAGTCCCAGGTAATATGGAAGAGTTTGTTAGTATACCATTAATCGGGTACACATTCAGATTGCGGGGAGAATATAATAATAGAAGTAACGATGGCATGGTCGGTATCAGCTTCTACTGCTAAAGAGACGACGGATGTTACTGGCTTAATAAATATATCCTTCATCTTCTATTCTATGTGTGCCTGTGGACGGCGAGTTATAGGCTAGCTCGCCGTCCGGCCGTCTTATGACGACAGGCCGTGTCGATGGCACGTTCGTTCTCCACGTGCGCCTCAAAGAGATGTCAGCAAATAAGTAGGGGTCCGCATGGGCCGATGCCTGCCAGGGCTGCGGGACTGTTCGAAAGAGATACCGTGGCCCTGGAACACAAAGGGCAAAGAAGGAACATGGATGGGTTTTAGGCAGCACTCCCTTCCGCTCCGCCCAGAGTGGGGGGGGGGGGATCATTTGATGATTTCCCATCCAAAAAAAACTTCTATTCTATTAAAAGGATAGTAGGTCGTATTTTCTTTCTTCTTTATTATTTTTACAGTACTTCTTCAGTTCTTCACCATCTGCCCAGCCTTTACCAAACTATGCTATGGTCGGCTTCCAGTTTACTGGATGTAGTTGAATATCAGTACCTATGTTAGCTGGACCACACAACGGAGTTACTGGGTAATAAGATACCCCTTGGTAAGACTGGTTGTCAGACTTTCAGGCTTCTAACTACTCGTATTTTTAACATAATTTATGAAACAGATAAATCTAAAAACATTTGATAACTTTGATAGTTCTCGTTAAAACCGGGTTAATGACGGTCCCTGTAAATGCTACAAACTAAGTTAGCTTATCTCTACAAATTCTCCGTAAACAGTCATTACATTTTTATTTTATCTGTTTCAGATCAAGTTGAATGGAAAGTTTATTTTATAGCATCGCTCCAGCCATTAAAATAAGTAGAATTATCACTCAAAAGTTTCGAACGAGAGCGTTGTAACATTAGTCTGAATTCAACTTTTTATCGTACCAGAACAAAGTGGTATATTATTCACTTTTTTTACCTGTACTGTGTAAGTAGAAAGAATATGTTCAAATAAGTGAATTTCTTGCAAGGCTGTTATGGTGACAGGACACTCTCGCTGAGACTCCCAGGTAATGGTAACATGTAATGCTAGAAGAAGTAAACTTAGGTTTATACTGGTTACAACTTTTGAGTAAATGTGACCTGGACGGGCTGGACAGTCCAGTCCAGTCTTTGACAGTCGTTAGGTAGTCAGTGGCCAAAAAAAGTCTGACAACCAGTCTTACCAAGTGGTATCGTACTAACTGGGTTGTGGAGGTCAGATAGGCAGTCGCTCCATGTAAAATACTGGTATTCAGCTGCATCCGGTTAGACTGGAAGCTGACCCCAATATAGTTGGAAAAGGCTAGGCAGATGATGATAAGACCTGGATGGGCTGGCTACGGGCATGTAGGCAACTGAACGCGCACGAAAGTTACATCCATCGTGCAAAGTATTATGTACAGAGACTTGACAGCAACCTTCAGCAACCAGCCACCAGATTACACCCGTCTGGTCGGAGGATGAGGATATTTGCATAATCATATCTCTAAAGGGGGACCACTGAAAACCAGGGCAATGCTGTGGGCATAGCACAGTATCATGCTGAGTGGTAACCAGTTTGTCGCAGTCACGATGTGCAAGCTTTTAACTTTTTCTTTTTTTTCTGTCTTGTTGTATTTACAAATACTTGTTATGCGTTGTACGTTTATTGTTATTTTTTTGTCATTATGATGCACGTCATGTCTCTGCGACAAATTAATATTGTTTGTTTCTTTCTTTCTTTCTTCTTTCTAAAGGCCGGTGAACGGGACAGACTGGATGTGGACGGCGGAAAACCAGGTGTTATGGACTGCTTTAAGCTGAGGTGATTGGTTTATTGACCTAGTGGAGAAAATATTTACTTCTTTGCTTGAAATCTTGAAGCCGTGATATGTTGGTAGTTGGTATAAAGTGTGTGAGCGGAACTTGACACGATCGGTAAAAAATAACTCCGTTGCGTTGAAGATATTGCGCTCCAGAAATTAAGTAATACTCGAAAAGCAACATGTTTGTATATACTTTAGAGTTATGAGTCGTAATTATTAATCATCATTAATTATAGTGGAATGTTTTACGGTTAAGATGGTTATTTTGTTACACTAATATAACTTGCTTAGCTGTTGTCGCTGAAGAATTTTATGGAGCAGCAACCAATGTAAATAAAAAAATAACAACAAGAACTAGCGAGCTGTGATGGCTCAGTGATAATGACCACAATTAACGAGTTTTAGACCATGAGTTCGAATTCAGATAATCGGATAACTTTGTGTAATATCTAAGAGAATCTAAGACAATCTTGTGATTAGATATCACATAACTTCGAGGTCTTCGAGAATTTTCTTACCCGCACTGGGCCCGCGTGGTGGATTACAGCCCACTCTGTCTCATGGAGAGGACCATTACGGGCTGATTATGATGAAGACCGACTAGTGAGCGTCATATTGAATGCCTCTATAATGACATAGATTGCAGAGAAAATAATACGTTTAATTAATTAGGCTCTTAGTTATGTAACATTTCTAAGGATTACAAAAATAACTTTACATAACCCAAACTTGAGTTTAACAGTTGCTGAGAGATTCATTTAAAGTGTAAAAAGGTTTTGTTTGTCTAATTTCAAAAGCGTTTTATAATCCGATTAGGCTGAATTTAATGTGGCGCTTAATGAAATAATTTAAACCCTTGCCAATCAGCCTGATACTCGAAAAAGCTCATTGCTTTCTAGAACATTCTTTGCTGTGCAAAATTCTAATATAAAGTGATGACTAATGCGAATAGGAAGCCACCATCTACGAACGGACTGATGAAACATTCGTGGACAAAGCAATATGAAAAATGGGTGTCGTTATAAAGATCGGGTGCTGTATATGAAAATGTCGCTGTGGTAATGGACGTCTGCATATCTGATGAGAGCAGGAGCTCAATGAACAAATAGTTCATTTTATACCTCTACTTTGTGCAGGGTTTTTATCTGCACCGCGATCGCTGACGCCCCCCGCTCCTTCTCCGACGAAGAAATTACTTATGATGCATTCACTTTAAACTTTGGAATAGGTAGGTACGCTAGATTCGTTCTCATATTTATAGCAGCATTTTCTCAAAACAAATGGTCTTATTATTTAATAAAATGAACGCAAAAAAAATCTCTCACTTGCGCGATCCGTAAACTCACCACGAGAATACGGACCGCGCAAGTTAGAGAGAGATTGTTTATACAGGAGATGATCAGATTGGGATTTAAGTCAGTAAAATTGTATGGGTAATTGATTAGCGGGTGAATGTATTGGAAAGGTCGTGCCAAGGTTGTTGGCTGGCCGTCGCTGGCCCAGCTTGGGCCAACGTATGTAACGTATGGCGGCGGTTGGGCAACGCGACCTCCAGCAGATAATGAGACGCATGCGAGGAGAAATAATATCTAAATCATTACCTACGTTGCCTACCGCTGACCTCTGTGACTAGCCACAGTTCAAGGTGTCTGTCATTTTACTAATTGGTGAAATAACGCTTAACGGCTGCGATTATGTTCAGTGTTGTTAGTTCAGTGTCAAACTTATATTACTAAATGCGTAATGTCAGTTTTATTGATATTATTGTTGTTGCACAAAACCTCACTAAGTCCGTCTCTGCTTGATTGATCTCGTTAGGGGATTTGTTTAAATTATTCGTCTGTTCAAGTTGCAGAGCTGAGGTCATTTCGTAATCTTTTGAGTGCCTTAATACTAGGGTCCGACCACACGGATAACGTAGCGAACACTTAAATATTATCAAGACTATTATATATTAGAAACTATGGAATCACTAGAAAGAGATTACATATATCTTTCAATGTCTAGTGATTCCAACTCTATGAATGGATAATTCGCTTTAAAGACATTTATTTTCTCAAAGAACAAATTACAGTTCACTTAAAGAGAAACTTAACTAAATTAACAATAGGTTGTAGTATACATTACGACGATTACGATAATTCGTTTACGAATCAAGTTGGATGTACTGTAAATTATAATCTGTGCTTTGAAGCGAGGGTACTGCAGTAAAAACCAACCTTTAATGTCACTTCTTGTTACTTAAAGGCAGAACTACACCACACGGTGTAGTGTCGCGTCAGAAGCATATCGGTTTCATACATTTATTATAGTTACAGAGTGACGTCTCGCAGCGCGAATGTGATTACGCTCCATAGTAACACAACACGACACAGTAGTGTGTTTGAGCCTTAAGTTTTAATATTCAGAAAACAATATTATTACATTAGGCATCGAATTTAAATTTTACTTTCTTGATCATTATTATGGCCGCCATTAACGGACATAATTATAGGCAAATACTAATAATTTGAGTAAGAGGGAAGATACTTTAATTGTAGTATTAAGGAAATAATCAAACGAATTGAATGCCAGAATACTTCACTAATAAGCTAGCCACCATTTGCAATCGCCGTCATGTGAATGTCGGCCGATAGATAAGAGTTCCGTAGTCCATTTTTTTTTCAATGCTAGCATGGTATATTTTCATAATTAATAAAGGTTCATCAATCTTCGTTCGTAAGACAATCAAGTTTGTCGTGTATATTACTACTGCACTAATCTATTAAATAGAGGCGGTGTTTCTTTGTTATAAATGCACTAAAAGACAGTTATAAAGATTCCGTAAAACGTGTTATGGAATGTTAATGGACCCTCAGTGTTATAAAAGTTTTAGTTGTTTCCCGATACAACCTTAATACGACGAATTATTCAGTTCTGTACTGATTAGGTTAAATATTAACTACTACGCATCTATTATTTTCTGCAATTCAGCGTGATTGGAGCCTGTTATGCATAACATTTTCTTTGAACCAACCAATCGGCTGGAATTATTTGTAGCATTACATTTTCTAATCAAGTTTCGATGGCTTCTTCAATAATAAAGTGTATACATACAGCGAAGTGAAGCCATAGAGCCTATCGTAAATAAAATACAGTTAGTTAGGTACTGGAGGTAGTGGAGTCGGTAATTAAATGTTGTAAACAACACGAATGGAATGATTAAGTTAGATAAGTTTTTAATCAAAGATTTTACAGGGTTTTTCGTTACGTCTTAAGATTTAAATGATCCCTAAGGTAGTGGTCACGTATGACTTATCGATGCGGAAAAAAGGACTTTACACCCGTGCGATAAAAACGAGAATGACATCATTCGCCTGGCTTCGGTTCGAGGTATTGTCTTATTTCCTCTTCTCTTATTTCCAAAACTGAATAAATAGGGAGGTAATAGTCGAGTCAAAATAGAGAGAATAAGAACCTACAAAGAACTTCAGATTGTTTTACTGCCAACACTTTTCTTTTAACATTCTCCTTTTACAAATAATATATATCTTTTGATAAGGAATTGAATGATCAGTCCTTGTTTTAAGGGCATGCTTTCAGTCCTTACTGTTCTTTTAAAATATACTTTAAAATGTTCATTATGCGGGCGCACTTTGAATCTTCGCGGGTTCCCGATGAATACGAGCTTTTCACCAGATATTTAAAACGTATTCTATGCTTTCCAAATGCTGAGTACCAAGTTACGGTATCCATTTGTGAGCGCATTGTTTTTGCGTTGCTTGCCCGTTGGTGACGTCATGCTGACTGGAATGGATGGCACAAAATGAGCAAAACTTTACGCTGTAACTCTGCTGGAATGTTGCTGTTCACGAAAAATATGTATATTTTTAAATTATGTTATGAAAATGGCTAGAAAGGGGGTCATGAGATGATGACTAACAGGGAAATACTTATGGAAGAAGAAATCATGCTGCGCTAACCCCTAAATAAAAGCGGATTAGGGCAGGACAGTGACAATGTTATGGAAGGACAATATTCTACGAAAATGTGACATAGTAGTTATCTCAGCCTGTATCACTTAGGCATCCGTGACTGCCACGAGCTTGGTAATTGGAAGGCACCCCAAAATAAACTAATAACAAACCACTTTCTTTTCCGTCCAATAAAGTGTGTATTTATTTTTAAATAAAAGAGCATTCATCATTTAAACTCGTGAATGAATAAATAGCGGTGAAATAATTACAGGTTTATCGAAATCGCAAGAGACGAGATAGCAATGTAAGTAAATTGATGTAACCAAATTCGCCTCAACCTAGGTTACGTATTTACGTAAAGATATACGGCGTAAGGTGAAGGTGCGGCGCAGGCATGATGCCACTTCAAAACGTTTTCATACAAAATGTACTAAGGCGACGTGTCGTGAATTGTACTCAAACGGCGCGGTGTAGGCACGCCGTTCTTTCGTTTCCTTATAAATTCCACGTCTGCGCCGCACCGTCACCTTACGCCGTTTCTGTGTATTTGCGCCTTAGAATTTTAAGACGACTTTATCGTTACTATCCTTATTTTAAAGTCGATATTGGGAAAGTATGTAGACTATCGAAATATATCGGTTTTATTTTGTAGGCCATCATTATGAAAGAATGATGCTGGTTTTGCGAATATCTCGCTAAGTATTTTAATTAAAAATTTCATTTTAACATCTGACGCGCGGTTTATGTAAAGGGTTCGAGCATGTTCTTCGTATATAATACCTAGTTGAACATCTAGTAATTAATTAAATGCAATCATGGATTGTGAATAAGGACTCTTTACCTCACCGCAGACAGCAGTCGATGGTCAGACGGCATCCTTTAATTTTATATGCAGCTCGGTAATTTTATTTGCTTATTCAGAACACCATTTAATGAGACGTCCATCGGGGTGAAGGCATACAAAATACGAACCCATTTAATTATTGGATTCCTTGTGAGCGGACGAAAATGCAACCAATTAAAGTATAGATTCGTTCGTTAGAGCGAACGATCATTACATATTATACTTGCACGAAACTAGCATCCATTCATAACCGGAATACTTTTAAAAACAGGTTTTATTTTAACAAGATGTGTATAGATGTAGCAGTGACAGTCACTTTTTTAACGCTCTCCTTTCTCTGAAGCTAATAAATTAAATTGTACAATGTTGCAGCATTGTTAAATAAAATAAAAAAGGATGCACTGCTTCCAGATAGCCTACATTGAAGCTACAATCTTTTAGAAAGGTAACATTTTTTACCCGACTGCGGCGAAGTCCAAAAGGAGGGTTATGTTTAGATATTATTTTCCCCAATTTTCAACTGAAGCGTTTCAGTTATATTGGTTTATTGCATCGAAGTGTGGAATGCGTTGAGCAATTTATAGTGATCGGGTGTTAATATGATAAACGACGTTGATTTTGGAGGCTACGTTCATTACCAGCTGTAAAGCAATATGCACGTTGCAAATTGACGTGCTAGCTGTTGTTGGTGTTGACAGAGCGGCCATTACCTAGAAATAATAAATAGTTCAATGAAGAGGTTCAAGGTTAAGTCTAATGTGGAAAGATCAGCTCAAGATAAAGAAGACGAAGAAGAATCGTGTCTTTTTTCTAAACCACTTATATTAGCATTCTCATCGCAATTAAACCTATCACTGTATGGGAATAAGGTGGGGATAAAAATGGATTCTTGAGTGTCGTAATTATGAAGCTAAAGTTATTAATTAAACGTAAGTTAAGGACCGTCACATGCCGCAATCAATTAAAGGATTTCTGGGATGCTGGCGCCGGGAAACCGTAGACTCCGGCCGTTAGGATACAGAGCCTTCATTATAGTAATTAATGCAACTCTTATAGTAAGATATTCAGAAAATTACGTTGCTTTAAATTAGCCTTGACGAATAGCTATCACGGGCGTACGTTCAGACACCTCTCGGGCCGTGTACCTTGGATGTCTGTCTTACCATGTCCCACTTATAGTCGCTCCATATAAAATACTGGTATTCAGCTGCTTCCGACAATAAAATAGTCGGGATGGCGCTAGGCAGATGATGAGAATATCTTACTTACGCCTTTATAAGTGTAATTCATATCGACACAAGAAGAAAGAATAATGGTCATCTCAAAAATTTCCCAACAAAATTGGGGTTCGCTTCCGGTCCAACCGGATTTGGCTGAATACCAGTCATTTACATGGAGTAACTGCCTATGTGATCTCCACAGCCCACTTACTGGGTAACACGGTACACATTTGTAAGAGTGGCTTTCGACAACCCGCAACAATTATCACCATCATCCGCATGGCCCTTCCCAAATATGTTAAGGTCGGCTTCCAGTCTAACCGGGTGCAGCTGAATGTCAGCATTTTACATAGAGCGACTGCCTATCTGACCTCCACAACCCAGTTAGTACGGGGTAATACAATACCCCTCGGTAATACTGGCTGTCAGACTTTCGGGCCCCTGACTACGCTACGGCTGTCAAAGCAAATGACAGCCGGGACCAACGGCTTGTCGTGCTTTCAGAGACACGGCGGAAACTCCGTAAGCAGTGGGTGGTCACCCATTCATGGACAAACCTAGGCAAGCACGGCTTAATCTGAAGATTTATCCACGAGTCCGAATCCTTATGTTAACGTATTTAAAAGAAAAAACCTCGGTTCCAGTGATAACGCACTATGTGAAAACTGGATTAAGTTCTTTTATTTCTATCTGTTTTTTTCTAAGATACTGCAGATGCACAGGTATCCGATACCACAGGTCGAGAAAACACAAAATTAACTTTGACGTATCTAACAAGCCTATTAGGAGCAGCTCTAAGACGCTTATTTAACTCGACAAATAATAGTAAACAATCAGAAAATTGTCCTAGACAGCTGAGGTCCATAGGAATTTCTATTATATTTTTTACAATTCCTGATGAAAAATTCCAGTAACACCTACCTGGGAATCGAATTCACTACCTCATGCTCAGCAGGAGTGCTCAACAAAGAGTTTAGTGGTACCTTTGGGAGCTGACTGTACTGTACAAAAACCAGTTGAAATTTGTGGTTGACGAAACGGGACTCAATGTATAACGATTAAAATAGTTACGAAATTTGACTTTTGCACGTCTTTTATTTAGTTGGCGAATCGGGAAAGTTACCAAACGGGATGTACCCTTTTGCGATCACAAGACCAACTGGAAAGTCTTGAATTTTTTATTTAAGCGAGCCTGTTTTTGTTTATATATTATTATGATAATTAATTTAATAGGCATATGTCGTTACATATGCGTATTGAATAAATTATAATACATCCATTTAATTACCCAGTGTATGTGTAAAAATGTAAATTCTCAAATCGCAATATTAATACATAATGAGGTTGTCAGAAGCTCAAATATATTGTTTAAAATAATATGTATGTACAAATATTTCGGTAATAGGCAATCAGAGTTACATTTTGATCTGATTTCAAAAACACAAGTCATGTTAGTTATGTTTGTGGAGTATCCATCAATCTCTATAATTGCGCTTTTAAGAATACCTTGATTCAAAAAATCTCTAAACCTTGGTAAATCTATGACCATCAAGGTGAGATTATTCGATAGTTAGGGACGTCCTTAATAATCACAAATGTAAAGAAGCTACTCTCAAGCCAGCCTTCCTGTATTCCTCTGGGCCCACAGCTCTCGCTCCGAAGACGGGGCTCACAAATATGTTCATCATGTACCTACAAACTAGAATATTTGTTTGCACGGCATCGCCGCTGACGAGGAGCTAATATTGGATATTTCCAATATTACTTTTTATCCACATTTTCCATATTGTAGATATATGTATTTTACGGCCATTACTTTTTATGTGTATGAACGGAATTCTTTAAGGCTTTCGGTACATATATTTTTGGGTGTGGACCAATCTGGTCGCCCTATTTAGACTGAATGCTGCCTCAACAATGTTTTCTCCGACTTATCGGAATGATCTGTTTGAAATTATTAAGGTCATTGATTATTTTATGATAGTAATTGGATAGATGCCAATAATATTCACGTAAAACGCATTAGATAAGTGGTTGTGAACTATAGTGAAGTACTTACTAATCCTTGGTTATTACGTAATGTAGGACAATATTCCTGGCCTGTAAGCTGGCCTGTCTCTAGTAGAAGGAATTCAGGGATAATGTAATTAGCACTTTATTTCTGGGTCAGTAACACACTCTTAATAAAATTAATGTAACTAGGTTTGACTGCGTAACGCAAATTAAAGCAATGAATCGAAGTGATTTGGTCCTTCGGGTTTTTTTTATTACGCAGATCGGTTTCCGAGCTATTATGTAACTACCTTATTTTAAGTGGACGCCATAAATGTACCAAATTAGGAGAAATTTTGACCAATCTGAAGCTTAGCCATTCACAGAAGATAACTTCAAAAGGGAAGAAAAATATGTTATTTTGTTTATTAAAATGAAGATACCGAGATTAATCAAAAGCAATACACTTGACGCCGCTTGTTGAGGATCAACAATCTTTTTCTCTTCACTCTGTAATTTATATTTTCGTTTGACTTAAAACAATGAAATTATTCCCTTTATTGTGCATAAAAATCTCATATTTCTTGGTAATATAAATTGCCAATTTATTTTTCTTCGCTAACACTCTCTTTATAATAATCTTAGAGCTGTCAAAAAACTTATTTTGAAAGAAATAATGATAATTCGTCACGAGTATTTTGAAATATAATTAAAAAACAAGTATTAAACTGCAAAAAGATCAATTTAGAAATATAAATTGCGAAGGTCTGAAATACATTTAGTTAAAATAGATTCTATAGTAAAATCCTTTGATTTTTCAATTCATTCCATTTTCGCGAAACAACAGAAAACTGCGTGAAGTTTTGAAAATGGAAGCTTTGTTTTTCTCAATTCAGAGCAATAACAAAGTAACATGAATGCAGTCCGACATTGCTTTCAGTTGATTTTTTATTATCGAGTTTAATTGTCTGGTATGTTTCCGCACTGTATGTACAGCACATAACAGAATAAACACAATTCCTGAACATTGTTTGTTCAGGATCGACCACCGAAATTGAATTCAGACATTTTTAGTTATTATTTTGCCTGATAAAACATTTTTAAATTCGAATACCTGTTTTTTCGTATGGTTGTATTATTCAGTAACGAGAGCCTAATAACGTCAAGAAAAGCCAAGCTAGTTTGGCTATGGTAGGACGAGCTGGACAAAATTAACGAAAACTGGTATACATGAGCCTTGGAACAAAAGAACAGGACATCATGGGCCTGGGGTTTTAGCCATACAGTAACAGTCTTATGTAAAGGTAGCAGATGATAAGTAAAAACACGAACCCTAAAATGGAAATGGACAGGTCACATGATGAGCACAGAAACAGAAAAGTGAACCAAAAAAGTTACTGAATGGTACCCAAGGGACGGAAAAAGACGCAGTGGAAGGCAGATAAAAAGATTGGAGGATGATCTGCCTAAGGGATGGAGGAATATAGCGAGGGATCGACAAATGTGGAGGGAACTTGAGGAGGCCTATGTCGCAAGACACCCTGACCTGGTAGTTGATAAATAAATGAAATATTTATAATCTAAGGTTAGTTAAGTTATAATTTAAGTTTAGATGTAGAAAAGAAATATGTGTAAGTTATATTTATTTTTCAAAATTATTATTTTGTGTATATGAAGGTAGGAGTAAATAAAGGCTATTTTTATTTATTTATTTATTAACTTATGAATAGGAAAAGACTGTCATGGCTACTCAATAACATGTGCGAATATATGCAGCTATTGTTGTAACAAGTTGTTTACTACTCGTTACAAAAAATAAAGAAATCTAATTATTACGTGCACTTATTTTTGTTACAAATATAGCATTAAAAAAAAATTATTCGTTACCATTTAAATACCTAACGTTCCCAAAACATAGTTCTAACATAGGTATGTTACACAACAGGCACCGAAGTAAACTTGGGCCATATATATAACCGCAACACGTCGCTCCCAGGCATTATATTTAACTACAACGTCATCCCCCGGGACACGTGCCAGGCTATGCGAATTCTTACTCATAAGCGTCCCACTAATATATATAATTTAGAACCTTAGTACAGTAAATAGCTTTTCATCTACTTAGTGGTTACTTTCTGAAGAGCAGTAATTATTTTGTATACGTGAATGCCGGTCAACACCGAGAGTGCCTCTCGGTATATTTTTACAGCACAGATGTAATTAAAATGAAACTGAAAACCGGAAAAATAAAAGGAAATTCTCTTCATACAACTCTTTGGAAGAAAACGACTTTTCAGATTAACATTTTACCTCGCCGTTTATTGACGCTAATTTTAATTTCCAAAATTGGAAGGGGGTGTAATGTCGTGAATTTTTCTGAAACTTTATTGTAATAGCTTTTAAGCTTTGACGCTCTAATGCATTTTCCTCGTTTGCTCAGTGAAATTTGAAAACAAGGGGACATAATAATGATTCGAAGCATTCCATCATCTGCCTAGCCTTTTCCCAACTATGTTGGGGTCGGCTTCCAGTCTAACCGGATGCAGCTGAATACCAGTATTTTACATGGAGCGACTGCCTATCTGACCTCCACAACCCAGTTAGTACTGGGTAATACGATACCCCTTGGTAAGACTGGATGTAAGACTTTTTGGGTCACTGATTACCTATAACGACTGTCAAAGATCTACAAATGACACCCGGGACCAACGGCTTAACGTGCTTTCCGAGGCACGGAGGAAACTCGGTATGTAATGGGTGGTCACCCATCCCCAGACCAACCTAGACAAGCGCGGCTTAACCTAAAGATCGATCCGGGCGGCTGTTATTACTTAGCCACGAGCTCCTCAATGATTCGAACCATTATTCTCCACCAATTTATTTGGTGTCGGCGCAGTATGACTTGTTCTTCCATACTTTTCTATTACTCGTCATCTCAGCGGTCACCTCCTTTCTTGCCATATCATCCTTCACACAGTCCATCCATCTTTTCTTTGGTCTTCCTCCAATCTAATAGCCATCCACATTCATGCTAAAAACTTTCCTCGCGACATTTTCCTCCATATAATCACTCGAATATGAGGAGATTAAAAGATTTGGCAACAAAAAAATATCGAACATTGCACAAAAATAAATCGGGAAGTACTTTTTTTTGTTGTTTTTTTTTTAATTTATTCTTGTGCAGTTCAGGGTCTGGGTATTAATTGGAAATGATTGATTTCCGGTCAATGCATGACCTACTTTGTTGAGGACATTTAGTTTTAAATAGCAATTTTTAAAATATATACCAATCGGTTCAAAACGTTTTTGAAGATTGTTTAAATTGTATTTTCCTTGTGGATCAAGAATATGAATTGTTTACCTAATTAGTTTTAAAATATTTTAAATTCTTATACTCCAATTGATAACATAAATCGAGTGGTATCAACGAGCTCTATACGAGTACAAACACCACAGCAAGGAGACAACACGCTGACCCCCGTGTTCAAGAACAATACCGACATCTATTCAGTTCAGCTAAATCTGTTAGTGTCAACTTAGCGTACTGGAAATGGTAACAAAGTAACAGCATAACATTTTCCGCCTCTCACGTTGGATATTGTTTCAATGTAATACTTGTACTTCAGCATTTGCAGTTTCGAACTCTGGCGTTGGTTCAACTATAACAAAGTTGGTAAGAGTATGGTCAAACAAAGTAATTTACCGAGGGCTTTTCGTTCACCGCTAACCGAGGAAATCTGTTTGCCCTGAAATTAACAACAAACAAGTTTTATAATTCAATTTCGTTACTTATACGCTCTCGTGGCCGCCAACGAAAATAAAAACACGTGCCACCAACAATGTATCCAGGATCCAGCCACATCTTTAATGTATTTTCTCTAACGTTGATTAAAATCTTTGTGTGGAGCGTAAATTCCCGCTGAGTTATACAACCGACCAGGTGAGATAGAATTTCAGACGACCGATGCATTATACGGAAACCAACATAGATATTGATTACAAAAAAAAATCGATCCAGTTGTACGGGCGAAGCGCCCGCGCCAAAGTAGGCTGTAGTGGTTATGGAAGTCGAGCACGGCGATGCGTGGAGGCGAGCGGTGGTCGCTAAGGCAGCGTATCGAATGCGCCCGCGCCGACCGTGGACCTCGGCGAAAAGAAAGGACCGTATACTTGTTGAATAATGACGATAGTTGCATGTTACCGAGTGAAATGCTCGTAGGGATGGAGTGTTCTGACGAGATGAGCACCTTGCTATTTAAGAGCGGGTCGGCATGGCGAATGTCATCAGTTAACACAAGCTCACAGCCACAGGAACATCTCCGAAAAGTGGATTTGTTCTAATCGGTTGCACCATTCGACTTTGGAGTAAAGGTCTTTAACACTCGAAGCCGTCTCACCCAAGCACAATATGCGGACATTTATGGTAAGCAGCTCGCGGCATATTTACTTCAATAATTTTTATTTAATTACTGTTTGGCACATGCGATGACAATTAATTTTAAATAATATTATTTTTTGTTAAATTAAATTAGTGTTCCTAATGTGACATTTTATACAGAGTATAATCAGCATTTCAGGAAGTTTGGAACTGAAGTGAAGTGTTCAGTGATTGGAATATCGCAGTGTGCCAAATAGTGAAAATATATACTTCAGTGACGTTGAAGTGTATTAGTGAATCAAAAGTAATTAGTGTCTGTGAATTATTGCCAATAAAATCATGATTTCGTAAAAGTTTGAGCACAAAGCAACAATTAGTGAAGTTATCATTATTCTAAAATTACAAACTCCAAATTAAAATCAATCCAATTTTTGGAGCCTTGTATATAAATTCGATTTTCAAAAATCACTTCGGAATTGCACAGTTAAAATTCAAAACGGTTTTTTTGTGCATTGCCAGTGATATTATAATATCTAGAGAAAAGGGAGCAATAGGAATAAAACAGGCCTAATGGTTAAATTAGGGCATTAGTTCTCTTTAACAATCGTAAGCATGAATTAAATGGACGACGGTGGGCAGCGCGATCGCATTTGTTACTCAAGCTCATGAAAGGACCACTCGATCATTATTCACTCCGAGTGCGATCTCCATTTCACTGAGTCCATTTCCACACTTTACATGCGCGCAATAAACGTAACTTGTCCATCTGTATTCCACAAACCTAGCACATACAGAAATCAACTACCGCCGAAATTCCCCGAGTCCTGTTTGCATAATACAAATTATTTCAACTTGAATACCATTACCGCATACGCCTTACGTCACATCACATTTTGCACAGTTTCTTCAATATAATCACTTTCGTATTTGTTATATTTATTAAAAACTTACATGGAGAATGAAATGTATGGGATAATGATGCTTTGCGAATTGATAATGCTGCGCGTTTCTTTTGTAGGTACATTGTTAGTTAACTGGTGAGTGTGATGTGAGCGTTAGCTACTTCTTGGACATCTTTCACTCCGTCTCGGCTAATGTGATGTGGTTAGCTAATGGTGATGCTAACTAACTTAAGCAACTGACGGCTACATTTAGGTTTCCATACAAACAAAAAAATAAATAAAATGAAAATACTCGTCAGCGTAGGAAATGAAATACATAGAGTTGAATTCGGACCCAGTGCCTCGTAATCGCTCCGTATATCGGACGCGACCGTCTCTTCATCCCCGACTCGCCCTCGCCCACAATATACGGAGCTCGATTAGCTGCCTCGTCCTCATCCAATCATGGCTACATGCCGCCAGCTTGTGTTCTTAAATTGGATTCTGTTGTTAAAAATATTTGTTGTTTGTTACAGGTACTCGCCTGCGTGGCGATGGCTTATGGCCGCCCCGAACCCCCGGTAGGCTACAGCTACTCGGCTCCCAGCTCGGGAGGATACAGCTCGGGTGGACATAGGACCGTGTCCGTCGGAGGCGGACACTCCGGTGGCGGTTCCTTTGGCGGAGGCCACTCAGGAGGCGGTCTGTCCTTCGGTGGCGGCCACTCTGGTGGCGGACTCTCGTTCGGTGGTGGACATTCTTCTGGAGGACTCTCTTTCGGAGGTGGTAGCATCGGAGGTGGTAGCATCGGAGGTGGAAGCATCGGAGGCGGAAGCATTGGAGGTGGATTCGGAGGAGATGATGGCGGATTTTCCGGTGGATACAATGGCGGTGCTCTCGTCCAGAAACATATCTACGTCCACGTGCCACCCCCAGAACCCGTTGAGCAGAGACAGCAACGTATCCCTGAAGTCGCTCCTCCCCAGAAGCACTACAAGATCATCTTCATCAAGGCCCCGGCTCCTCCCGCCCCGACCGTCCCCATCATCCCCATCCAGCCCCAGAACGAAGAGAAGACCCTCGTCTACGTGCTCGTCAAGAAGCCCGAAGAACAGCCCGACATCGTCATCCCCACCGCCGCCCCCACTCAGCCCTCAAAACCAGAGGTTTACTTCATCAAGTACCAGACCCAGAAGGACGGCGGTATCGGCGGCGGTATCGGTGGTGGCGATGCTGGCGGTATCGGCGGCGGCATCGGCGGTGGTATCGGCGGTGGTGTCGGCGGCGGTGACCTCGGCGGCATCTCTCTTAGCGGCGGCTCTGGCTCTGGCATCGGCGGCGGTGCTGGCGGTCACGGTGGACTCGAAATCAGTGGCGATTTTGGCACCAGCGGCGGCGACGACAGCGGCTCTGACGGACACGGCGGAGCCACCAGCTCCCAGTACGGACCCCCTGGACACGTGGCGGGACCTCTTCACTAAACGAATCATAGCTCGGGTGGTAGGATAATAAGAGGAGTTATTTATTGCTAAGCGAAAATTATGCCAGTCTTCAATATGACAAATGATCGCGGGTTGTTTCCGCGATCGAGAATGTTCGAAAGGATCCTGCCACCGCGCCCCGCAGCACGCGGCCGAACGCCCTGCACATAGTCACCTGCTCAGCGTTCGCCCGCGAGCTACCCTACGACATAACACGACTCATCGATTATCTCATCATCGCCACTCATCTACTTGTTATTAGTGCACAGTGTTAATGTTGTTCGAAAGAGGCATTTTACTGCGACTGTTATGTTATAATATAGCTTTTTTTTATTTTTATAATAAAACCAAATGTGATGCTTAATCTGTTTATTGGTACCTGTTGGGGAGTGGGAATCCAAAACGGACAATTATTGCATCACTTCCGCGAGTAGTGGTGAAAGGTTGCCCCGCGAGTGAAGGCGCTGTGGTGGCGAGTTCGGGCCGGAGTAGGTCCTTTCTCGGGCTGCGATTAGTTTCAACATAAAATCGAAATTTGAACAATCAGAGAGGTGTTACGTAACTCGAACGAGTTCGGGCGGCGAGCGGCGCGAGCGGTGAGCCCCGCTCATGAGTGCTCGCCGGCCCGACTCGCTCTCATTAAATGACCGCCTTAATGGATCATACGTGTAATTACACTTTCATATAATTTAGTGGATGTCGGAGTGGTTACGTAAACTATCCGTTTCTTCACACCGCTGGACCATTACTATTTTTATGGATTAGGGCATTCCAACTCTTATGATTTCACAACCCATAAAGTGAACGTGGGTTTTATTATCTTTTTAAAGGTTTACTAAACAAGCTCGAATGAGTTTGGAATGACTATGATTAGTTCATTCTGGAGACGTGTAGTTCCATCAATCACTGGCTGTGGTTTAGCAACAGGTACCTACGACCTACAGTAATGAGCTTTCAATTAGTTTATCAACTTGACTTTGAGCCATTATCGATCACAAGAATCATTCCACTTTGATCAAAATATTTTACCGCAGTTCATCAGAGTTGAAAATCAAAAATTAACTTTATGTTCTTAGTAAAACCGTATAAAGTAAATGTTACAAGCATATAGACCCGCCCTTATAGTCTAGACTAGACCGAACACCATTTAACACTAAAAGTCATACCAACTTGTAAAAGCACTTGAAAGATTGGCTGAACCGTGTCGTTTGTTTTTATATTCTGCCGTCGAAAGCCACGAATTACAAACTGAGTCCACACCGGCCAAACTTCGCGAAAACTAAGGGGAAAACAAATAAATAGGGTAAAACAATACAGCCTACGCACGTTGAGAATTCCTTTACTTTATTCCCCTTTCCAAAGATAGTATTTACCCGGCATTTGAACGCCGAGGGTCTTGCTACCTCCTGCAATAGTCGATATTTACGCGGGGATCGCAATAAACTTCTGGCTACCTTTCCCTGGGCAGCAAGAAATGACATTTTGTATTGGCAATGTGCCCAAACAGCTACGCCCGGCCATAACATTGGATGTGGCTTGCAAACTCGCTCGATACTCGCCGGGGAGATAATACGATGACGCGGGCTTTGGTTATGTTGATACATCTGATTTGACACATACACAAGACCTTTAACTTGACATAAGATATGCAGATCAATAGTGTCGGCAGACGTCGAAGGCCGTGTTAGTGAATTATTTTTCCGAACTTATGGAAAAATACGGTGGGGCCAGCGGGATTTTTTTTAAAATTATTTTAATCATTTCCCGCTGTCCCCACCAATGGGATCACGGGCGGTGGGGCTAACGGGAATACACCTGGAAAACATTCGATAAATTGTGTAATGTAACAAAGGGTAATTTGTTCCGACAGAAAGGAGAGAACGTGGGGATCGGAAACAACAAACAATCAGGGATCGATTTTTTGTCAGGCGAAACGAAAATTATCGTTGGCCCAACCATAAAACGGAATAGTCGATGGAATAGTTAAAGAGGAAGCGAACGCGGCTATTTAACGAAAACTACCGTATAAAGTGCAATACCGATCCAATAGAGGGCTAATATTGGAGGTAATATGTTATACAGAAAAGTTCACTCTTCCTCGAGCTTACTTTTAAGGCGTTTGAGACGTCCTTGTTACCGGCCAAGAGGTGACATTGATAAATGAAGCTTTTATAAGCTTAATCTCAAAATTGTTCAGGGAGCTGCATTAAACGCGTCTTTTGTAAATTTAAGGTAAGATTAAATGTAATTTTTCTCTTTAAGGCCCAATGAAATAACCGACACCAAAATTAATCCCTTTTGCCTATTAATGAACTTTGATAGTTAACGTAGATAAATATCAAATCTACTCTAAGCAAAAGTTTTTAACGAATATAACAATTTTTGTAGATAAGTAATATTATTCCACATTTGGAACATTGGACTAGTTCGTCGTGACCAACAAAATTAACAGATTATTGGTTGGTTCATAAACAAACACGTCTATTATGAGAAGTAATATCGGTCTGATTGTGTTCCAGTGACCAGCTCAAACGGAACGCAGTTTAATGAAGGCAGCCACACACGTCCTGCTCATTAGACCAACCGCAAGCGGTCAGCCACTTGTTAACTATTATTCATGGTTCCATTTTGTTGGTCCAGCGATTGGCTGCCACAGACCACACTAGTGCACAGAACAATTTCAGGAATACTCGTAGTTATTTAGTAAAATTACTTGCCAGTTCAAAAGTACAGCCCTGTGTGTGACAGACATGCGGCTCTTATTAGTAAGTAGACAGGATTATGCAACATGAATTAAAAGCGTGTGGTCGTATTTCAGAATTTGGAAATTAATAGAGAGAAATCAGCTACCCCTTACCATTGGGGCGATAATGAAGTTTTGTATGGGACGGCTTTTTTCGCGATTACGATGTTGGTCCCATTGAGAAAGTTGTTCAGTGTGATTATCTGTATTACACGCTAAAATATGACACCTTTCTGGTTCACGCTGTTTATTATTATGTTCTCCAGCATTTCGCCATCAATGTAGACGCATCGTTACCAGCTTCTATGAAAGGGAGCGTCCATTAGTTACTTGAGGCAATTTTGGCAATTTATTGACCCCCCCTCCTCCCTAGGTGAGATGCCGTGAGATTTACCTTGACCACCTCACCCCCCCATCTCACATGAGATTTATTAAAATGCGTAGTTTAGTGAAAATACTTACGTTATCTTTGCCTGATTTCATCATTTCCTTTTTTTATTTTCATTGAATATTTATTACATATTAAATATTATTGTGTAGGATTTAGTCCCAGCAGTGGGAACATTAATAAGCTGATTATGCTTTAGTGTAGAAACATGTTGGCTTAATTTATTTTCTCGCAATTTTTATTTATTTATTATTTATTTATTTAAACTTCATGTACAATAGTGATACATAGGCGGACTTAATGCCACAAGGCATTCTCTACCAGTCAACCTTTGGGTTAAATAAGAAAACATTGTGATAGGGTACAAAATAAATATATAAAAATAACTTCTTGCTATCGAAAATAAAATCAATTCAATCAATTTTTCAATGGTTATTGTGGGAAAACAATTATTACGTAATATTTGCCGAGATCCGTCCTCTCTCCCTCGTGAGATTAGGTGAGATTCGGATCGATGCCCCCCCCCCCGCCCTCCCTAAATGCCTCACGTCATTTATGGACGCCCCCAAAGATTATTATCAATCAAAGTGGTGGCTTAAAGGTACCCAGACAAAGAGAAGAAAAGTTGAGAACCTACGCATACTTCCCGCATCATCCCATTGTCCGGCCATGCATTCATAAATGTAGGTACGGCTATGATAGTCGTACCTGTATTTATAAATGCACGGCCTACCTATAACCGAGATTTTTTTCAAAATAAAATGGTAGATTCAAAAAGGTCGGGATACTGATTTTGCATAGTAATATAAGCTTATAAAAAGGATAGTTGAGATTTTAAGATCCTTTTACATTGAATCGAAAAGTACCGTAAGGACAAGTCGAAGAAAATTGTGATTCAATACTTGTTACTCCTTAGTAACAAATCGTTCTGTTTAGTGTATCACGCCCGCTTGTCAGGTAGCGTTCGTGTGACAAAATCAAAAATCTTCGAGATCATCACCTTTGTATGATTTATTCCCAACTCAATATTTTTTTAAATCTTCTTCTTCTTCTTTCTTCTTCTTCTTCTTTTTTTTTTTTGCAAAAAATTGCAATTTTAACTCACGGTATATTGGCTTTTTTTTCGATCAAGTACTGTGAAAACTTGAAAAGTGTAGGCGAAACTCAGGCTTACAGAGGGTTTAAGAAGACATAAGTGCGAATAAGCTTGTGGACACAGGCGTAGGCGATGGTCCTCATTATCTTCAGAAGCTGCGTTTGTACAAAATAGGACGGGAACTTTATTATTTTTTAATCAGTAAGTGTAGTCTCGTCGGGTCAATGTGGCGACACTTGGGGGAGGCCTATGTCCAGCAGTGGACGTCTTTCGGCTGAAATGATGATGATGATGATGAAGTGTAGTCTCACCGCTGGACAAAGATCTACCCAAAACTTCGAACATTCTTATTATTTCTTAATATCGCCATTCTCCTCTATCCCAATTTATTTCGGGTTTGTACTCGTTACCTCCTTTCTATGCATAGTACTAAATGAATAAACCTTGGTAATAAATGACAATAAAACTCGCACATATTTTACGTTGCAAAAGTGCTTGTGACATTGTGTGGCGCAATCTGTTTATTATTACTTGCGTTAATAAGGTCCGGATCCCTTTCCATCTCCAAGCCGGATATTGCTTGAAATGTGTTCGTTGATAACTTGATTAGTTACAGTTCCAATCAACGGGATTGGGTACACAATATACACATGTATATTTACGATATGTACGGGAATATACAATAGGATTTGCAGAACAAATTGTTTCAGGAAAATGAAATATGACTGTTGAAAATATTGTAATACAAAACAAGACAATATTCCTTAATTACAACAAATTGAAATTAGTCAATGGGGACGGGTTATCATGTCCACAGATATTAAAACACAAAATGTCTCCTAAGATCAATAAAAAAAAAACCGCATTAAATAACGTTTTTTTTGGTAGTCCTCGTCACGTCACGGTGCCAGTGTGTTCTGTTTGTACAATCTCGTGCAGTATTTTCAATCATTTATTTTACCGCGTTTAATTTTAATCGAACAACACTACTACATATCTACTTCATTAAAAATAAGCACGAAATCATCATTAGTTACGGTGAAATTGGGGTAACAAAACTACCTACGTTCCCTGGATAAGACTTCAGCTTGCATAAGTAGGTACACTCTCCACTTCTCCAGTCAAGAATGTACATTTAATCCCACCCATAATATTCTCGACATTTTCATAACGCAGATACGTCAATAAAGTAAATCCTAACTTTACGATTATTGCCGTTTTATCGCTTTAAAGTTATTTATATTCTTGCCTCGATCCCTTAGTTACTGTCGTTGGCTGGTAGGTACAGTCACAAGCACTAATTCGGAAGCTTTTTCTCAGGAACTTTGTGATTTGTTTTATTTCAATATAGTATGAGGGTCAAAATGCCATATTAGTTCCAGGAAAAAAATTACAATAAATAATTCAGGAGAAAATCGCTTTCAAAAGTTGGTGCGTATATACATATATTAATGCACGTGACTGTACGTGTACCTATCAGTTATTTGAATGAAGTTTTTCTTATTTCTGATGTGAACTTTTCCTTATCGCTGTCACACGGCCGGAAATAATAGATTTACCCCAATTTCGTTCGCTTGCCAACTTGGTTTTTCTTTACATTTGTAAACAAGGACTGCTTTGTAAACGGGAATACAGTAACATTATGTATTACCAGATTTTTCTCGCTGCCTACTCTTTTTCTTTTCTCTCTTTATTGAGATTAGGTTACCATTTGTTATTCTTGTAATGTAGGTAAATCCGCATCTGGCAATAAAATATTATTTTATTTTTGCCGAGACGGTGGCCGTAAGAAACTCCCGAACCAATGTAATAGTACATTTTGATATAAGTGGGGAAACTTTGTTATTGCATTCGAGGCGGAATTAACACCCGAGCTGCAGGCGAGGGTCTTAATTCCACCGAAACGACGTTTTTCAATCCACTTTCGAAGAAATAAAATATTAGAACGGAAAGTATTTTTGTTATTAGGAAACTATGATATAATTTGCTTTTTTTCTGTGCTTTGCTAGCGCCAGGTTGAAGAATAAGCAAACAATTTAAATACACAAAAAATATTTACTTCGTAAAGACGCATATCTCTTTGCCGAGATTTAAAAAAAAAAACATTGAACCCATTTGGACTTAGTATACTTAAGTATAGTTAGTTATCTGTGGAAATTTTTATTTCCATACGTGTGCGGAAAAATATTAAAAATCCACGTGTGTGAAATACATTGCATGTTGAACCTAATCGTAGTGCGATAAGAACCAGTTTAAGAGAAAGTGTATTGAAAAAAAATTGTAACTTTTTACCTAAAAATATTTAAGTACTTGCATTTATTAATTGTAACAAACTTTCATAGAACTCTATAACAAAGTTGTTTTAGTGCAGTAAAAGCATGTCATGATGAAGTATAAACTGAATAGATACATTTTAGCTAATGACTGATTAAGAATATAAAACGTTACATACCTACAGCAAGAGCAAATCTTTCTTAGTTCCAAAACACAAAAGTGCTAACTATTGTAGGTATTAAAAGAAAAAGAAACTAATAATATCTTCATGAATCATCTAAAGCTATTTGTTCGCAAGAGGTCTTAATGATTTTCTTCTGTTTTCCAAAAGCGCGTTGCCCTCCACGACACAAGACTGTGTTAAAAAGGTTTTTATTCTGAAAGATACTTCACCTGTCGTGCCATTGTTGGGCCAGTTCCGCCCGCGGACAATGAGTGCTTTGAGCCGTGTATAAATGTTATACTTATGTTGGCAATAGGCATTCTAATCTCAAGTAAAACCCTATTCAAATACTCGTAACTATTAGTCCAATCTGCAGTTAGCTCCCACTTTCATATCCGTGTTTACAATTTATTAACAGGTAATGTTATTGTCTCTCTGAACTCTGAATGGACAATGGGTCGAGTTTTGCAATATTAAATAAAGATAATTAATTCGTTACCATAATAAAGCTCTTTTTATCTCCACGGACTCGGCATGATTAACTTAACGTAATTAGGTTTGTGCTAATTTGCTCAATTTATCTTTTGCTTTCACTAGGCTCACTAAAAATTACTGTAAAATAATTGGAAAGTGTTAACTTAAAAGTAAAGTTGCGACTCTTTAAGGACCGGTTTCACGATGTTAAGTTTTGTTTAACTCGGAATTTTGACTTGTTCAGAGTTATTCAGAGTGATAAACCTTCACACGTAGTGCAGTCACAGATATACAAATTGCTATTTAACTCTGTGTTCTCACTGGTGAAATATTCACATAAAACACTCTTCTCTTATTTTTAATCCTTTATATCATCATAAAACATGTTTTTATGTGTGAATGCACAATAACACTCGCAAAATTGCAACCTTAAGGGAAGCAAAAATGTGGTAAAATAAACAAATAGAGCCGCTTTGTGTCACGCGACGCCAAAAGTGCGGAAAGAGGAATGTGTTAGTGCGTGTTGGTAAATTTGTTTTCTCTACAATTCAATACATTTTGAGTAGCACGTTATTTACATACAGAAGTCGTGCGAGTTCACGTGACAACAATATCGATGACTGGCGTGACGCGAACACCAATCGCGGCTTGAAATCGAAAGTGTCGACGTCATGTTCACCCAAATTAGCTACATATTGGCAATATTTAAATTCGTAATGTGTTTCAAGGAATAAATGCAAAGTTTACGAGACCAGTTATGTTGTCATAGGTGTTGTACGTCTTATACTAAATGTATAGAATAATATTTATTAATGATTGCCTTTTATCCAAGCTTTACCTTTTTTTAAGGAGGGTACCGTTGCCTATCGGCAAAAAATGGGACTCTTATAGATTCGTCCTGTCCTAGGTAACGTTCTATTGGTGACTACCAATCAAGCGTTATTATAATAAAACTGTCCGAGCAGTAATTAGAGGCTTCTGATTTATGTGAGTTCTAGATCATAACAATTATTCCGCATTCGCGGTCACTATTTGTCTTATACTATTTAAGAACAAATAATAATGCCCTGGTTTCGCACGGGTGCAATATATATAAACCTTCCTCTTGAATCACTCTATCCATTTCTGAAAACCGCACCAAAATTCGTTGCGTAGTTTTTAAGATCTAAGCTTACATAGAGACAGAGACAGTGGGAAGCGATTTTGTTTTATACTATGTAGTGATAGATGGGTTTACAGAGTTCAAAATAGTGCCATATACAATAAAGTTAGGTTAGTAATTGATACAGGGTTGCGAAAAACATTGGTCTGATACAAAATGACGTCAATAAAGTTTCAATACCGACGGAATTAATGAAATATGCTTTTTACGATAATAATCAGACACGTTTATATAAATATCCGGTTCCATTTCCGTTGTGCCTTTGTTTCATGATATGTAATCACGACGAAACAATAATATCGTTATTGTTACTAGCCGGTACATAAAAAAAATACTCAGAAAATGATATTCCAAACTCAGCTTTGGATTTTATGTTATTTGCTTTTAAACTTTATGCTAATGGCAATGTTTTTTCAAATAGTAGTAGTAGTTGATGACTTGGAGCTCGTGGCTAAATAATAAAAATATCTTGAAGATTTTTTCATAATATGTTTAAGTTTAATATTAACTTCTACGGCATAGAAATCTTTCGAAACAAATTATATAACAAGATAGTGAAAATCGCATCACAATCCGTTATATATCAGTAAATCAATGCGGTCACGCAGAGACATACACAAAAATCGACTTTAATTTATATTATCTGTACTTAAAGATCTGTCATTTATCAACTTTTTTAGAACTGCCCGCAAGCTCCCAAATTCTAGCATGGATTATTAATCAGCATAATTTTACTTTACTATAACAATAAAATAATTAACGCGATTAACGTGGCCACCTACCCGGCTCAAGAAATTTGAAAAGTCCTACGATCGATACGAAAGAAGAAGAAATTCAAATACATTGCAAGATCAAGTTGCATCGTTACGGACTGGTAGCTTTTCAAGTCACCAGTGCAATGAGAGAACAATTACCTGAACTCCACAATTTTCCAGGATTTAAATTGGTTTCGGATAACCCTTAGTGCAATTACTTGCAGTTACTGTCTGTAGAAATTAGACCCTAGTACCTGAACTAGATACTAATTGGGCCACGGGCACGCAAGGAAAATGTTGCCAAGGTTTTGAAAATACGATGATTAGGTAATAGCTACAATAAACAAACTATTAGCAAGAAAGTTAACATTTTTCTTTACATTTTTCATTAATATATAGCTTTTAACTTTATCCAAGCTCAACTTTTCAGCCAGTTTTGGTATTTAGTTTTCTAGAATTATCGCTGGAACGTTCGAAATTCAAAAATTAATAGCTCGATGGTGTTAAGTCTGGGTCTTAGGAAGATAAATCACATCTAATAAGACCGTTTAAGTTTAAGTGTTGATCCTCCTACCTCCATTTTATTTACATTACGGAGTTTTTTGGTAAGCACGAGTTAAACGACTAATAAAATCATAATATTGTTAGTAATAAATCTATATACGATGCAAATTGACACGCACCAATATTATTTGATGGTATCTATCTAGGATTTTGGGAGCAAGCACCGCTCATAGAACCTATAACCATCCCCAAGTGAAGAGGAACAAAGTTCTAAGTCACATCAAGGATGCAAGCTAGAATGATTCGTAATAACAGACAGTAGAGTCTCAATTTATATGAAACGTTCACATTTACGACCAGTAGATGCTTCGGGATCCAAGATTAAGACCGCTATTACCAGAATGTGTTCGTCTATTAAAGATATGGTACTTATGAATCAAATATTCTGATTAGAATGTTTATGTACGTATTATTGCTCTCGGCCATCACAAGTTCAGTACAATGTTGTATGTCAAATCCAATTCACCTGGATCACAAAAGCCACCAAACTTTCTCGTGCATGTATCAAAAGTTAATTTAAATAAGGTAAAGGAAAAACTCGAAGCGAAATGAACAAAAGTGAATACCTAAACAAAACAGTATAAAAACTAATAGTCTTTTTTCCTATTTCAAGGAAGACGTCAATCGTGCAAGAGTAACTGGAGTTAATTAAATAGCAAGCAAAGGAGACTGCACAACATAAGAAATATCTGCATGTCTCAGAAAATAATATCGTGAATCCATCAGACTTTTATTAGACTTACAGGCATGACTAGATGTTATAACAATAACTTGGCATTTCAAGTTGAAGAAAGAAATCAATATTCATTCTAAAAATGTATCTGAAGTCCTAGACATGCGGTAGGTAAATTGTCCAGACGAGTTCAGGTTACCAGAAAAAAAAGCAAGTTGCTATCCAATAGCAATCAATGTTATAACAATAGTTTTATATACCTACTAGCTTTTCACCGCGGCATCGCTCACGTTATGTCTGGAAATTATCCCACCAGAAAGTTTTAAATGTAGCCTATAACACTCGGGGATAACGTAGTTTCCCGTTAGTGTAAGGATTTTTTGAATCGGATCACTTACAAACAATTTTTACCTCTTTTTAATATCAGTATACATAAATAAACATGCTTGTTCTTTAAAGATAATAAAGCGTGTATCGGAAAGGTTATATTTAAGGGTGCTACAGATACCGCGTGCCGAACGGCAAAATATAATCATGGAATAAATCTTTTCGCTTAGCTCGTATTTAAGGAAGTTGCGGTACGAAGTTTGATGATCGGTACGACCTGAATATTTGAGTTTGTAATTGCATCGACTCGGTGTTAATTAAATACTTTTCGGTTACTACTGAAGTACTGAGCCGAATGTAGAGGTACGGGTCGGCTCCCGCACATGTGTGTAACAACTTTCATTTTAACTAATAGGTGAGCTTTTACTTTCTTCCAAAAGTTTAATGTCAAGGTGTCGTTTAAATTTGAACTTACATGTTATGTGCAATAGGCAAAGTTCAAAGTCAAGGGTCACGTTTAAAATGAATCAATAACTTGACGTGTTACGTACATGTTCAGAATGAACTTTAGTCGATTATACATCATGCGTCTGTTTGTGTTTCAGATTAAGTCATTTATAATGTTTTGCTGTTTCACTTTATAATTTTCCATTAATTATTGGGTAAAAAGTATGGACCGACTGGATTTTTCGACGGACCTATGTTTAATTGTTCTAACATTATTTCCCAAAGGTAGGTAAAAAATACATATTTCATTTTGACCGTTACTGACAGGTACTTTGCCTAAGCGTTATCTTCTGTCAATGTCGCACAGCTGTCAAACTTCAAGTGCCAGATACCTAGAGACGGGAACATGTCAATTACAGATATCGAGCTAGGTGATACGTCTCATGTTATAGGGGGTGAGACAAATGCTAATTGCTAATTCAAGCACAACAGACTGAGAAATTCTATATGTAAAGGCTTTCATAAAAACTTTTGAGACTTGAAGATCCAATTTCACATAAAGAAGACCGTGACGACGTGAAAACAAGACAACTCTTTGCCAAGCGAATTAAAACTTTAAATATATAATAATGAACACAGAACTTAATGGAATAGCGTAAAAACCCAGCCGATGCTTAATTAGCGCAGACATCAGAAAACTTTGTTTCGACAACTTTCGTATTGTTCATGTAGTCTGCACAAAAACAGTTCCGATCTGTTTACAGGATCATCAGGATTCCAACTACACACTAGGCGAGCTGAACTTTTGCCTGCAGAAGGCAAATTTACAGTAGTTGGTGTAGTCTCCTTTGTCATAACATAACACCACGCCTCGTTTTCCAAAGGGTAAAGCGGACGTGTATTTATAGTACACACATATTTCGCTAATTATTATTAATTCTCAGAGATGATTTCCGACAACCGGGCGCATATACAGACACTGGGTGACCTGATGGAACAACCCACAAACGGTTTTCCCGACCTGAGAATCGAACCTACCTCATGATAAGCAATAGCGCTTGCCACCTCCAGACCTACGAAGCAATCTTCTTTATGTGATGTTATCTTTGGTTGTGGCAAATAAAATTATCGACACTATGTACACGAAACTCCATCACACATTTTATGGAATAACAAAGTATCAAAGGCAAAGGGATTTGGGATGTAAAGCAAACTCATGTTGACATGTCGTTATGCCGCAATACCATTTATTGCAGCAAAACGCTCGATCGCTGCTTGTTAAAAAAAACTGTTGCACTTTATATTTTTTTTTTTTTTTGTCAGAAGTCAAAAAAAAAAAAATTTAATATAAGAAAAAAAATATAAAAAGTAAAAAAAAAACAAGTCTTGTAGTAAAATTATAATAAAATAATTATTCGGTATATCTCACGACTTTATAGTAATATCAATTAAAAGAGAACTAATTAGTCCTTTCCCGCGAGTCAATGTTTTTAATATTTTCGTAATTAATTTCGTCAATACGCCAAGACCAGGTATTTATTAATAAAAGGATCCTCGGAACTGAAACAATGTTTAAATGAAAATAGCTGCAATATATTTAATTAAAAAGACGATATTAACCGTGGATAAATATCACTTTATTTAAAGCTACAGTGAGTGAGCACGCTCCTAAAAAATACCACATTATTATTGCGTGTCCCAAATGTCTATATACACCAGCACCTTTGATAAACAAATGAGCGCCACCGATGCAAATACTGCGTTTAGCCAAACCATCTATTCGGAGCAAGTAATCTAGCTAGCTATCGATTCTAAAAGATGAAGAGGTATCACTTGTTCCTTTTTTCAGCTTAAAAGATAAATATATGTTTTGTTGACCCTTTTCTTATGTGCGGTATCGAATCGATTTCAAATACGTTGGGTCGTGGCACCCCCGAGAGGAAATTCTTCCTCAACATATAATTTACCATCTACAAAGCTCTACGGTAAATATTTTTACGTGATTTTATCTAAGATCAAGAAAGTAGGTATACAAGGGGACTTTAGGTACTTATTTATAGCGAAGCTCTTTTTGTACACATAATTTAGTTAAGGTGGAAGCGCCAGGGCAGCCCACGAAATTAAAATTTTCTTAGGATTTTTGTAATTTGCCGGTCAGTGTCAGGTTTTATATAGAACATAATATGACTCGCGGCCATAATACGTATGTATTTACAGAATTAAAATAATTAAAGTCATCAATACAAGCCTCCAAGTTAGTTCAATCCCATTTTTATTTTTTATTTTTTTTTCGGATTGGAAATCATCAAATGACCCCCCCCCCCCCCACTCTGGGCGGAGCGGAAGGGAGTGTCAGACTTGTACTGACTAAAACCCATCCATGTTCCTTCTTTGCCCTTTGTGTTCCAGGGCCACGGCATCTCTTTCGAACAGTCCCGCAGCCCTGGCAGTTTAATCCCATTGAATGACTTTTTCATGAAATAGTCATTTAATGCGATTATCTATATGAACTTGGAGGGTTGTATAGATGAATATAATGACTAAAACTCAGTTAAGCCATATTGTTACAGTCGCGAATCATATTGTAATAAACATAAAACCTGACACTGACCTGCAAATTGCAAAAAAAAACGTAAGATAATTTGAATTTCGCGGGCTACCCCGACCTTAAAGAAAATCAATTTTCTAGAATAAAATATGTCCGAAGTCCGAGCCTTATTTTCATTAAGTTGAAGTGGAATCGCCAGGCATTTCTCAGTAGAAATATAATCAGAGATCCTAATAAAAGCGATTGGTTTGTCGGAAATGCATCATTTCTTATTTTATGCAATATTATTATTTCTGTCAGTGTTTCCAGCCTGGGGTCGAAATGCGCTCTGAATATTAATCTGAAGTTTATGATCATTTTAATAAAATACTTTCAGCATAACTATTTTCAATTATAAAATACTGATTTAGTATTCAGAGTCACGGCAGCCGGCAGTTCAGCTTATAATAAAAAATGCGTAGACGGCAAACTGTAGTTTATAGATTTAATAAAATGGTACTTAATTAGGTACCTATCAACATTTTTCAAAGGTTTAATAATAACTAAGCGGTGTTCCTAAGTAGAATCTGTTAGTTCTTCAAATAAGTCAGTATGTAAGGCTGACCTAATTTGTACGAGGCCATGCTTATCTATTTGTGTGTGATGAGGATGACGATGTCACAGCAACTGATTGTACCTACTAGGTAGATGCTTAATCTACCGGCGTGCATTGTAATTACAATAGGGCTTTGATTTATACTGCATGCTCAATGAATGCTGCATTTCCCAGAAATTCTCGGTCAGAGAAGCAGGTCATCTATTATCGGACCCGTCCGGTACCGGACGTCTGATGAATGACAACGATCTCCAACCGAATGAAGAATTGAAACCGCCTCCCTATTGTGTTACAATTTCCTTTTTTACTTTAAATCCGCGCGCTGCATACGTGGACGCTTGTTAAATGTTGAGAGCTGGGTTTTGGCGCGCTCCGCCGGGAGCTCAATACACGCTTCCCATTTCTTTTTTAATCCCGCTCACAAAGCTTGTGAAACAGGTGGGACTGGTTCACTGCGCCATATATCAAGATGTGTCTAAGTGTCTACCTACCAATTTTTCTCGCGACTCGAAGCAACTGGGTTCTTACGAACCCGACGAGGCGCATCACATAAAAAAACTTTTATGTTGAATAGTAAGAAGGTATGTTTTAGGGCGAGGAGAGATCGTAAACTTTGTTTTATCCATGGAGTTTGCTGAGATTGAGTTGCGACCTTCACCAAACTAGATAAATATCTTTATGAGATTCATAGTTTATTCTCTTGTTGATGCCATGCTATGGCAATTATTTCTATCAATTTAACTTTATGTTTACGCTAAATCGTTAAACTTTTAAACGTTGTTCTTTTACAAAAACCCGCAGGCCTCCTCGTCGTGTTTAAATTAAAATAATATCGTAAAAGACAGTGAAATATTATTTCCTGGTAGGTAATACTTTTCAAGAGAAACTCGCGACCTCGCTGAACTTTCGTAGCTTGACAGTGACTGGGCAAATTAATGTTGTGGGTGCGGTTAAAATGATATTGTTCTTTTTGTTAAACTCATCCTGTACACGGCGAATAGATCGGTGTGTATACCTGCCACCTGCCAACCGTTCTCCGAGCGAGGTAACTCGTGTGAAACAATTTAAGGGGTTATAGGGTTAATCGATGCTATCTACTGTGAAATATGAGGTTTCATTCATAGAGAGAGGCCGAGATTGAAGTTTCATGTATAGATAGAGACGGAGATTGAGGTTTCATGCATTGAGAGAAACGAACCTAATTACATAAAGCGCGTTAGACCCCGGCACCCGGCACCCAGATATAAAGAAGTTGCAGTGTTCGCTCGAATGGAACCTTTAATGGACTTCTTTATTCGCCATCGGTTTGCACTTTTATTGTTCTCCAGCGATAGTAGAATAATACGGGTCTTTAGCAAAACTGTGGATTTATATCTCTGACTTAAATAAAATGCGATTCTGCTTGAGGTAAATAATTGAGGGTTTGAGTTTACCTCCCTTAACGTGTTTTTAATGTAGCGTGACAATAACAGTGTCTTTATAATTTGAATCATTTGCGCCAATCAAAGCTGTCTTACTTGATGCTACATTTACGATTATCTCTTATATTTTAGACAACAAAGTTAAAGCAGTAGTATTTTTCGACTCTAGAGTGTTTTAGCTAATTGTTCCTACTAGATCTACGGCTGACAGCGGTACAATTTATGGCCCGAATTCAGAAACAATCTCGAATAGTAGAGTTCTGTGTCCATGAACCGGGATTTGAATAGAATAGTGTCATTTTAGTTTCTAAAGACTATTGGCACACATTTTAAGTTATTGTAGGTACTATTATGGCCAAATCTGAGGCCCGAAAACGATTGCACAGTGTAAAAGTAACGTCAATACAAACAAACAATTTTGAAATTGAATACCCTCATTTCACATACAATATGCACTTTTTTTTTTTAATTATTCTATGATCTTATTGAGCTGGTCGCATAAAATGGTAAGAAAAAGCTATAGGAATGTTGCATTTTTTATTAAAAAACCAACTGTTTTACATAACGTTTACACCGAGCGCTGAAACCTGAGAAATATGAAGAAAGACCTATCTATGTGTAGGGCGTGTCTGTCAATACGTTTGTAAAGAGTCGTGAGTGGCAGTCGTCTTTGTCTGCACTGTGAACAACTCTGTGGCGTGATCTGTTTGCAAACACGCCTCTAATGACTATCTCTGTGAGAAGCTTACGTCCATTCGCTATTCATAAGCCGGATGGTGAAGTATTTGAAAAGTAATGCCCGGACATTTAGAGGCTGTTTACGAAATTTTGCCGATTTCGCTAATTTACGTTTTTACAAATAAAATACATTACATCATTATTGAAATGATCTTTCATGTTGTGCATTCAAACTTATAGAAATACAGTATTTTAACTGTCAAATTATGTCTGTAAAATCAAAAGAAATAAATAGTAAATAAGCAAAATCAGCAAAAATACGTAAAAGCCTATTAAAGTGCTACTTTTAAAACTGATCTAGCTTGCGTGTTAGAAAATTTGGCTTATTTTAACGTTACCTAATACCGCATAAGTATTCTGTAAACACGGAATGTATTTAAAATGGAAATGATTGATTTATGTTCTAACTTATCTTTTTTAATCGAAAGAACAAGTGTGTATTTATGTGTACTTCATTAGGTGCTGCAGTCTGTCTGTCTAAATTCTGACATAATAAAGTAGTTGTTGGTTAGTTAGTCAAAAACTCCGCAATTAAGAAACGAATTGCCTTGAATATTTCCGCAGGAACTTTTAACATGATAACAAGAAATATCAAGTACATCATCAAGATCAACGCATTAAGTCGAAGTGACAATTAAATAAGTCAAATAATAGATAAAAGTCCAGTCTATAATACAAAGATAACACAATCTGCCATTTTCCTCAATTTATGGCGATATAAATTCGGAAAATGCTAGCTTACGTAACGTTGCCATTTTCTTAAGGCCTTGCCTACAGTAGGTATCTAAAAGTGCCATAGACAATCGTCCATTCTGTGAAGTCTTTGCTTATCACTCTTTGTACGAGACTTTAAGGATTATTGCCTTCAAGAAATCCGCCCGAGGATGGAAACCAATGAAATCCATAATTCTCTACAGCCAAACCGGCCTGTTCGTGTACACATGCCTATAATTACTCAACACAGACTTTTTACTGAAATTTTAATAGGTTTAGACGAGAAGGATTTATAAAAATGTGTAAACCTCTTTCAAAAAGTTTCCATCAATCAATTGATGAAGAATGACTGTGCAGAGCATAATCTCAGACACAAAAGGCTTACTAAATTCAGAAGTATCTTGAACACATTTTAGGTTAACTCGGTGGCCTAGATTCTTCAAATAATTATTAGTGGAACTATTTTAGTGTAACGAAACCTGAAATATTCGGAGCATATTTGCATAAAGTCGTTTCAGGACGACTCTGAAATGCTACATGATTTTATACAATATGAGTTGATCATAGATCATGACGCCATGATCTATTGATAAATCAGGAGCATGTACCTAATAATGTGCGGATTCAAAACTGTTATTCAATAAACACTCGTGTCTTGATATCGAATAAACTACGGCTCAGAATAACTTATCAACATCATCTGCCGAGCCTTATCGCAACTATTTTGGGGTCGGCTCAGAATAACTCATTCGGTTAGAAAACATTCCAAACAGGCACAACTTAACTGAGTTTTGACCTAATTGAAATCTCTATATTACGTAACATCACGCTTATAAATGCCTGAAGGGTTAAACAGAGGTAGACCTTTAGTACACCCATATTTCCTCAGGTATGTTTAAGTCCTATGTAATAGGAGGCAAGGCTGTCAAGTGTCAACCAGGCAGACTCTACTCAGATATTTCTAAAGGAAAATCTCACTAACACTTGGTCCGACCTAAAAATTTAGCCCAGGTCCACAAGCTGAGGAGTTGCGCTTTAGACCATTAGAGTAATACCGCAGTTCTTTATATAAGTTCACACGTAAATTTAGTAACCACTAAAACTACCAACAAAGTAATTCATCAAG
Organism: Noctua janthina; assembly: GCA_963576755.1. Lineage (NCBI taxonomy): Eukaryota > Metazoa > Arthropoda > Insecta > Lepidoptera > Noctuidae > Noctua > Noctua janthina. The sequence goes on along the minus strand of OY755050.1, from coordinate 9,727,763 downwards.
CGACTAATAGAAACGCTATCTCTCAAAGTAAATGATATCACAGTCTTGTCTTAATTGGAGAGCCGTTTAGTGATTAGATATTAAAACACGTTTGAACCTCGAGACGCGGGGAGCTCGTTAACTGGTAAGCACCGGATGTCATACGTATGTACTACATGCATATATTCTATCCCCGACTCGACTACGTTTTGTGAAATATGTTTTTGCCCCCAATCGTTTCAATTAGACGACAAGCTACGAAAGGTGTTGATTTAAAATAATATGCAGTTTAAGGAACACGCTTTTGTCATGCCAAAAAAAAAACTTTTTTTTATACTACACACGTTTCTCACCTTGGCTTGGATATGATATTTCTAGCTCCACGGCACTAAAACCAGTCAAACAAACCCAACACTAAAGAATTTCACTATTCAACTCCTGGCTCCGTCATCAGACCTTCAACACCAATCCATTGGACTCATCTAAACGAATCATATAAGTTAAAGCTCTAGTGTTTTATTAGTAGCCACTAAACACCTCCTGGCTCCATCATCAGATCAGCTGCAAGATATCAAATTATGGTATTGTCATCCGAACTACATATACATACAAACTTTCATTTCGATACCACAATTAGAAGTAGGTTAAAATTGACTACCAAGATTTGATTTCATCGTTTGTTACAAGTTAAGCAAAGATACACAGTAAGAATCTCGTACCTATTTAAGAATATTCTGTACCTACACAAAGGTTCCGTCAAACCAGTGCGGAAAAATTGCGGATACTCTGGTATGGTAGTGTTTGCTCTGACGGATAGTTGAGCACATAGTTGACAGTGACACCTAGTTGACAGTGACACCTAGTTGACAGTGACACCTAGTTGACAGTGACACCTAGTTGACAGTGACACCTAGTTGACAGTGACACCTAGTTGTCAGTGACACCTAGTTGACAGTGACACCTAGTTGACAGTGACACCTAGTTGACAGTGACACCTAGTTGACAGTGACACCTAGTTGACAGTGACACCTAGTTGACAGTGACACCTAGTTGACAGTGACACCTAGTTGACAGTGACACAATGAACCAATAAACCAAACGCACTTAATTTTAGACCTGAAAACCCGACTAATTTTCAATTAACTCTAAAATTATATTTTTTGTTGCTTTGAAATCAATAAATAATTGAATAATTCAGCTGGCAAATGAGTGATGTTACCGGTTTCTATTGCCATACAAAACCCATGGCGTACCCGCTTTTTAACAGCTCATGATAAGTCTATTGATTGGTGTGTCAGTGTCAACTTATTCAGTAAAGTATCTGTCAGTGTCAGTTGTTCGGTGTCGCATTCGAAATTTTCCCGCAGCATTATGACCAACAATTTACAAAAACATGAAATTATTCTTTCTTTAAGCAGTGACAGCCTAGTGGTGTGACAGTCAGACTGCCAAGTCATAGGTCTCGAGTTAGAACCCAAGGCAAGCACCTCTGATTTTTTTGGATTCATGTGCGTATTGTATAATCATCACTTGCTTCGGTGAGGGAAAACATCGTGAGGAAACCAGCATGCCTGAGAGATATTTCTTGACCGCATGTTAAGCCAAGTCAGAGGCCCATGGGCGGCATAAAAACTCTGACACCAGGTTAGGAACTAACCACACGATAAAGATGAAAGTATTGAAAATGACATTTTTAAAATGTCTCCTGCATCTAGGCGATGAAATACCTAGCTACCGATTTAATAAATTCTATATTAAAACGCATTCTACGCGTCCAACGACATTATAAAAAATATTTTCTTTACTTTGGTACCTATTTTATTTAAGGAGATGGATGTCTAGAAAAGCCGCGTTGTCCATTGTGCCGCATTGTCAACCCTCGTCGGTTTCAGACGAAGTGTAAAACAGGCTTGATCGATGGTAATCATTAGTTAAGGGATAATCAATATTCATGCTTAAACCTTATCTATTGTGCAGACCATCAAGGCCATGATGCTTAAGGACTTAAGACAGTGCCTCTCGTGCACGGGTTTAAATCCCGACAAGTGCCAATATCAGTTTCTCAACTCATATTTGATGTACTTTCAAAGTTTGTAGTTGGTGCCACTATTATAGGTGAAACTTGGACGCTTAGTGTCTGAAACTGCCAACCATACTTGAGCAAGCGAGGTGATCAGTCTTGCTCATGCCTGCTTTTACTCTTTGTATAAGAAGAGATCTTTGCCCTGCAACGAGGCAGTAATAGTCTGCTTTTATTTATTACATCATAAAAACTTGACATGGAGCATGTAATCGCCAAAGGGTAAGGCAGAGCTGTACCTAATAGTACACCCACATTTTGCCGGTAATGTTTCCGTCCCAAGTAAGAGGGGGTGCGCCTATTGCCATTAACCGGGCACAAAATCAGAATCCGTGACTGTTTCTGGGTAATGATGATGGAAGAACCCAATAAACATTTGCCCGAGCTGGGTATCGGACCCAGAACTTAATGGTCACCGCGAGTCGCGCTTGTAACCACTCGACCAACAATTATATTCATCATCTGCCTAGCCTTTTCCCAACTATGTTGGGGTCGGCTTCCAGTCTAACCGGAAGCAGCTGAATACCAGTATTTTACATGGAGCGATTGCCTATATGTCCTCCACAACCCAGTTAGTACTGGGTAATACGATACCCCTTGGTAAGACTGGTTGTCAGACTTTTTGGGCCGCTGACTACCTATAACGACTGTCAAAGATCTACAAATGACACCCGGGACCAACGGCTTAACGTGCTTTCCGAGGCACGGAGGAAAAAAAATCGGTATGTAATGGGTGGTCACCCATCCACAGACCAACCTAGGCAAGCGCGGCTTAACCGAAAGATCGATCCGTGCGGCTGTTATTACTTAGCCACGAGCTCCTCTGTCGACCAATAATTATATTATGAGCTGATATTATGATAATTTCAGTTGCGATGTAGAAGGGTATTTTTAATTACCCTTCTACATCGCCACTGCAATTTCACCCAAGGGAAATTGAAATCTAATTGCTTGTTATACACAAGCTAATTTCCCTTATTAGAAATTCTATTCAAGAAGTATCTTTTCAAAGAACTGCATTAGTAGCATAATTTGAATTGCTATATCGAAGGTATCATGCCACTTACAATAACTCTTTTCCTTGGGATATGCTATGTCGTGTATGTATGTATTATGTATTTAGGCTTTACCTTAACGATTTATCAATACGTAATGGTTTACTTCCGTCGCATTAACAGGGTGTTTGTGTGCTTGGTAACGTTTTCTAGATGTTCTAAATTTAGTTATTTTCTAAAGTTTTTGGAATCCTTTTATTTGAATTCAATATGTACATTATTATAAAATATTTTCTAAAATGACTTGTACTATTGAAAAAATAGTAACCGTCATTTAGAAATGAACCAAATTTTCATTGAAATAAAGTTGAAATACGTTTTAGTGGTAATAATAAAGGAACCACGAGCACTGTGACATTGTTTCCGCACCAAATCTCAATTCAATCAGGTTTCTCATTCGCAAAAATGTCGATCTTCGATAGAAAAATTTTCCTTTTTCAAAATATTTTTTTCCATGCTTAATTTCGTTAAAAATGTACTTGTGCACCAGCTGTTTAGATTGTGCATTGATGCTAGTGAATTTAAGTGCGTCGTGCTAGTATAAATGAAAAAAAAAGAAGAACCTATCTTGACCTATATTATTAACTCACTCGTACTTCGTTACTTAGGTCTCTAGGTTCGTGTTAGGGTTACTAAATCCCTGACCAAAGGAACGTCACTCATCGAACGCCGATTGGCCGTCGAACTGCCGGGCCCTACAGCCTTTTGTTATCAAGGTTGGGTAGTTGTGTAGGTCCCTACCTTATACAGCCTTTCCCAATACCTTTTATTTCTTAAGAAAAGCTCACATACTTTGTAGGTATGTACGTATATATCAATACTTTGCTGAAGTTTCAAACCAATAGGTACTTTCAGGAGTTTCTGTAGAAGCCATCTGAGGGCCTGAATCGAGAAAACTTCGGAAAATTGCGTAGTAATTTGTTGAGACACAATCATAGAGCATTCCCAATCAAAGGTAATCAAAGGTCGCAACGTGACACGATTTTGTTTTGGAAATAATAAACAACATTTTGTAAGAATTCTGTTTGTGTCGAGGTCTTATTCATTTACGAATCGGGAGTAACGGCACCACCTTTTTTTTAATACCCGCCACGTTTAATTGCCCGCCACGTTCGTATACATGAAAGTATTTTAAAAATATGACTTCCCTTTTTTATTCGGTTTTTGTTGACTATTTAATGGGTTTAATTTTTTTTGTACGGAAACTTGGGAATGTAAACCGGTTTCATCGAAACCGAAAAACCGGTTTCATCGGTACCTAAAAGCCGGTTTTACGGCATAAATGTAATTACTAAAAAACCCAGGTTTTGTTTTCATGTTTCCGGTTTTTCGAGTTTTTATTATTTTCACATGGCAACATTACTACACCACTTGTCAGTCAAAACAATGCATTTAATGTCAGCGATTTTGTATTGCCAAACGATGCCAACGGTTGTAAGTGAAAAGACGTGTTGTTTTAGCGTAGTTTTTGGTAACTTTTAATTGTTTTCAATAGTTGAGTGAAGGAGTTATGTTAATTTGTCGTGCAACTCAGTTATTTTTGTGAGTATTTGACCTTTATAGTATGTTTTTAGTTTAGGTATAAATTGCTATTTTAAAATTTGTGTGACACACCACACTTATATTAAAAATAAAAAGTTTGTTTGTTAGCATGTTTGTCGAATATTTTTAATTTCGTGTTAATTAATTAATTAAACAGGTCAATTTATTATTCTTGCTTCAGATTACTATGGATGACTTCGTAGAAAACATCAGCAAAACTGAAGATGAAAACAGCGTCATATTTATAAATCGAAAAAAAGAAAATTATCGTTTAGACAAACAATAAAAAAAACTTATTTCAAACCGGTTTCACCGAAACCCGGGCTTTAAATGTGCGGAACCCGAAAACTAAAACGGTTTTTCACTTTGACCGGTTTTGCATTCCCTAACAGAAACCTAATCCAAAAAGGATTAGGTTTCCGTTAGGTAAAGTAAGTTATCAACTATCTGCTAGAAAAAGTCCCGTCAATCGGTCCAGCCATTTCGGAGATATCCGGAACAAACAGACGGACATACAGGCACAATTTTTTTTTTATAAGTACCGTATATTACGAGTATACGGAACTTATAACAGTTTTATGTTTTACACACTTTCGTTTCCATTCAGTGAAAAGCTGTTATTTTGAAATTGAAAACAGACACTTCAATTTTATTTATTTGAATGTACGAATATGTATTGAATTCAGTGGCTTTTCAATAATAGTTCCATGCATTTCGCCCAGACAACGTCATTCGATCTTCAAAATATCATTCCAGCAATGTATGTGTTGTTTCCAGGTCAGTTCGTATTCTGCCGAACTTCACCTGCCACTCTTCCAGATTGTTTCATGGAAATTAATCCTGAACAATAACAAATCAGAATGATTGTTCTTGTTTGTTAGGACTCTGACCAGGATTAATAATACTGCTTATTAAATTTTATCAGTGGCTGAACTGTTTCCAGGAGTTTTCATTTCAATAGGAATAAAAACTTGTTTATGTCGGATCCGGTCATTAGTATGGACATAAAATGAATTGCAAGTGCGCCGGTGGTGAGGTCACGCGACCTACTTACAAGTCTACCCACACACAGCGTGCTTCTACAGAGCCCTGATTTTCAGCTCAAGGCGAGGGCGACAGTCAATGTCTGAATGCTGCACGGAGTTGAGCCTTCTGAAACTGTACCTGATTCATTATGCCCCGTGTTATTGTGTTAAATTGTAATTTCAAGTATTTTTTTAGTTTAATAGAAACAGTGTATCGCACCCAGTGTATTTTATTGCACGAAACCCATCATCTGCCCACATGATGTACGAGCCTAACGGAATAAATCCTGACATATCCGACATATCTTAATTTTGCTATGCTTCACTTTTCCCTTCGGCAAGTTACATGTGAATTGTAACAAAAATATCAATTTTCAAGTTTAATTTTACGGCTAGTAATATAACCACCTCACAACTGTATTCTGAAATGATTTACTTAATTACATTTCATGCTTTATAGTCGTAAGGTAATAAAGCTAAAGCATAGCGAACATTTTATGCCTACAATTAAATTGTGGATGGGCGAGCATTGTCGCAAAACAAACTCGGGTGTCAGGAATGGGAAATACTGACACCGTCGGTAGTGAAAGTGGCCGCAGGCACGCTAGCCCCCGACCTCCACCTCGCAACCCTCAGGGAGGAGCGGGCCGGGGGCGACCTCCGACACTGTCAACCAATGTACGCAACAAACTAACACCCTCCACCTATTATATCCTGGTAAGGCCTTATAATTAGTGGTTCGTCTTTGACTGTTACAAATTAAGCATTATATCCTGGGTTATGGGTATATATACCTTACCTGTCTTACACGATAAACAGTCCCAACTTTATTTGTTAATCTAAAGTTATAAATGGAACTTCTACATTCGTAACTTTAAAAGGAAGATTCAAAGTAGAAACAATAGTAATTTAGCGAACGTTCATGTAAGTGAGATGTGATCATTGGGAGACAGGGGCGCCGGGCGCGCTCGCAGGCGCACAGAATTTCCCCGCTCATTCCGGTTGTTCGGAACTATTTGACATTATAATTGTAAACGACTAAAGAAAAGTTTTGTGAGCGAAACAGAGCACGTTTCAGGACTCTTTTCTTTCTTGAATATTTTAGCGTGTTTTATATTTCGTAGGTATTCAATTTTGTAATTTGAGGGTTTAGAGTTGTAGCAGGTTTACAGTATTCTAACTGAATGGAGACGTAATATAATAAGGCGTTGCAAATAAATGGAATAAGTCTATGTATTTATTTTTGTAAGAAAGAATACCTATCTTTAATTTGGAAGGATGGTACTCTTGTAATATTACATAAATATGTATGAGGCAGGACAGTGTTATCGGGCTGCAGTGGCGACTAGCGAGTCGTGGCGAGTCTCCCGGCGCAGCCCGGCCGGCGCCGCCCGACAAACTTCCTCACTTAAGTTCGCCATAAAGCTAAGTTCGCCACTTATTTGGGAAAACTCCGCAATTACTACACAGCTAAGATCCAGGGATCCAGCTACTTCTAACTTAACGCTGTTATTTATAGACAAATAAACTTCAATTACCATCTTCAACATAACTAATTGAAATACTATCTTGATTAAGGAGTTGTCTAGCTGTCAAGGCATGTGAACTAATTTGCTAATAAGCTTACCTATTGCCGGTGGCGGTGGCCGGGTAACTGGAAGCTATTATTAGCATAAATTCATATGACGATGACGGAACGACTACTGTTTTGGTTGGAGCGCCGCGGCGCCGGATTACCATATGATTGTCAATCCACGTGGTTAAACTGATTACACCTTCAATAAATTAATTTATTATGCATGAAATTTACACTTTAATCCTATCAGATAATAAATCGGCCACCATTTCTTTAGTAACGGATTAAACTTAATGTTGGTGAATCTTACCACAATTGTATGCGGATAATCTGTGTTCATTGAGCAGGACACGTCTACAATGTTGCTAGGTTTAAAAAGGGGATTTATCTGTTTTTGATCTATAAAGAGATTAAGGTAGCGGCCATGACCCAGTGTCTTAATGATAATACGTAGAGTGATTAAGAAGTTACGACGCCGGGTGCGAGGCGAGGTAGTGGAGCTGGCACGGGGGTGTGGCCTGGGCTCACGGGCTCACGGCACGCACCACAGTTTCATGAATCATGAGCCTGACAGTGTCGCATTCACTTCACTTTCCCATTAATACCTATTTAGGCGCCCAGTCGATATGCGACACGGAACTGAATCGCTTCGTCGCGTTTTTGTGGGAGTTTTATTTTTATATCCAATAAAAATAGAACATAACGGTTCAGTGTTATATGCAAGTCTTTCATTTTACAATGCCGAAATTTAGAGGCGTTTCGGTTATAAATTTTATTAATAGATGTCGAATGCGTGAATTAAAGCAGTTATTTTTCAGTAGGTACATGTTTCTCAATCAAAAATGTTATTAAGATTATGGAAAGACGTTTGTTTTCACTTTTGTTATTAGTAATGGTAGGTACGTTCGTAAAACGAGTGGGCGCCCGGCACCTTATATATTTAATATGCAATGTAACAGGTGGCGTAACGTAGGTAATCTTGGATTACCGGAATACCTCCATTTAGTAGCAGGTAAGAAACGGCCCGAGTAAAAACACAAGTGTAATAAAGATGAAAACTGATTTCTAACAAATGGCATAATTATTGGGTACCCGATACACGTATAATATTGAAAAAGATTATATTATACCCCAATGATTAAACGAAGTCATTGTTTAGGCAGTACCTAAGTACCACCGAAAAGGACTAATCTTTAAGAGTAACTAATCCTTTTACAACAACAAAACGTTAATTCAGACCTTTTGCGGTTTCGTGTAAACCGTGTAATAAAATCATCCCAGAACGATTGTTTGTGGTGCCTTTAATTACGATTCGCACGGTTGCGACCCCTGATGAATCGATATTCACTTATGGTGGCACTCGGCAAGGACGGGACCTTATTGAATCGACTGAATGCGCAACTTAGCCAGCTTAGCCCGAATCGAAACCTGCAATACCACTAGCAAGAGCTTTACTTTAGCTTATTTACAGGAATTGATGGACACTACTGATGGTGCTGAACTCGAAGATCGAGGAGGACTGAACAAGATTGCTATAGATGTACTAAGAAGGGCGAGAAGAGCTTACCAATTGAGTTGACGCAATTACTTACTTGCCTAGGCGGCTAGGAACAAAAAATAGACCTGAACCTAATATCAAATCTGATTAACACGGCAAAATGTTTACTTAAATATTTCAGTATTTCACCGGCGTCATTTCATCGATTTCGTTGTCAAGTTTCTGTTAATTAACAGACTTGGGAAACATAGAAAGGGTGTGGTTGCGCCGCAAATGAGAACGTTGCGTCGCATGATGCCGCAACTCCGTAGCTCCACCGCGCAGGGCGCACCATCGCGCATCGCGGCACGTCCGCACAAAATGACTCGCTTTATACCGCTTTACACGCTTTATACGCTTTTGGTGCCCTGTGCCCCCTTTGCATAGCTAATCGGCACAAGATTCGAAGCTGATTACCTACTCTGAAAAAGTTCCGTCTAAAAAATTGTGCAAAATATTCCTGCTTTGTTCATTCGAATTCTATAAAGCCGTTGAAAACAACATGTTTACAAAATATATTTCCCATATTTTGTGTTGTGAATATATATATTTCCCATATTGTGAGCGTGGTTGTGGGAACAGCTGCAATATTATCAATTAGTATGATTGAGCAATGAAAGATCAACTCAACAATTCAGTGTTGTGTATAATTCAACCAGGCATAATAAGCAAATGCATGCATTCATTACGAAACATCTGTTTAATCTCTGGTTAAATTTTGTACGTTTCGAGGCTAGAAATCACCGAGAATCGTACCTACTAAAATGTTATCTGGAATGAGTAAGCTCGATAAGCTACTTTTTATTAGTAATTCAGCGCTTGGTTGGCGAGCTCGGCGGGAGGCGCGTGCCTTTTGAAATCACACGCCCGTTTTGGCCGCGGTGGTCCGATAAGACCCGCGCTAAACCATACAGCTGGGACGTCTAGAGGCTATTCATCTTGGCAACGAAGCCATTGTAGCGCCAGTAACGGAACGGTGGCACAGTTCGAATCTAGTGCCTCATCAACGAGCTTCCCGAACGAGATTGAATTGGTCAATTGCTGCTTTCAAAGCCATAAAGCCTGTCGAAACTGTGAGGACGGTCTTATAAACACGATTTGCGAAGCGTGTCACTAACTGATAAATGGTGTATAAAGGTAAAGAGTACTTACAGTATGTTGCGGTCGTCAGACGGTCGATCGTATCTTGTTTTAGTTTCGAGTTCTTCTTACCCATCTTGGCTGTGGACAATTGTTCGGCACCAGGAAGCACTCACACTAAGTCAAGTCTGTGTTTGTCACTAGGCTGTGACGTATTACATATTATTCAACGGCGCCCGATTCACTCCACCTGTGAACAGGAATATTCTATATTAGAACAAAGTTTAACAATAACACTTTCCTAAGTATTTACGTAAGGACGTTAGTATTGAGAAATTATAGTTTTTATTACACACTGTGACATAATATGGTCACGTAGTATCACAATTTGTACGAAGCTGCGTCAACAAGGTTCCTTGCTTTTCTACCTCTCTTTGTCTAACAACAGAACTCCAATATTTCCGTCCCGCTCTGTATAAATTATAGCTGTTTTCCTTCTCCTGAATATTGCAGGGCGAGTAGCGAACGGCGGCGAGACGTAAAAGAAATACTTATTTTGGCGTATCTTTGGCGAAAACAAGCCATTTATAAGATGGCGATAAATCAACTGTTCTCATGTTACTCAATATTTAGTCAGAACTAAAAGTCTTAGTCATAGCTGTTTATTACTTTAATAGCGAAGATAAGGAGTAAATGTTTAAAAGGTTACACAATTCAGCTGATCAAAAATTAAAGAGTTCTTGTCATTATCTTCCATTTATTAAAGTGTTGAAAAATCAGAACAGTGTTTTATACGTATGCCAATAATTAATATTAGGTTAATTAGTAAAGTATCTTTACTAAAACTTATACTATCACTTCCTGGATATCTTCCGTGATTGTTTATTATTTTGAGTTCTCGATATTTTGGCGCTGTTGCAAACGCGCGGGTTGACTGGAGAATGCGGGTGGATGGAAAAAAAAAATGAACAATCACGGAAGACATCCCGTAAGTGACAGTATAAGTTTAGTTGTAAACCGTGAAAGTTTAAACAGTGTTTGATATTCACCAAAAAGTAAAAAGTAACATTACAATAAATTGTGATATTAGATGTACATAGGTACTACTGACAACAATTTAATTTTGTTATCAGTAGACGCGAGTATTGCAGATGAAGACCACGCAACATCAATTAGAAAAATTACTGTTCTTTTTTTTTTTTTTTTTCACTTAATTCATTCTTCAGACTTGCGTTGCAGTAATAATCAATTATTCAGTAGCGGCCTAGACCACTAAGCTCAAGAGGCTAGCGATATTCGACTTTCTGAGAAGAAAAGAAAAAACAATTACCAAATTAATTTCAGCTGAAGAACGTAATAAATGTGTCCCCGGCGTTCGTTCTACTGAAAACATTACGATAAATATATACCTTTCTGTAAGATTTTTTATTACCTTTTAGTTAAACTGTTTAGTTGTTATCCTCCTGGAAAACAGAGCATACTGGCACTCCATCACACTATGTCTACCGGATTATACACTACTTTATCTTTTCAGTTACATTTACTCTGTTTTCAAGAACTCGGTACGATATCTGAAACGAGGGAGAAATCTCTCGTTACTATTGTAAGTGGTTTATATTAACAAAGCTAAATATTCGCGGGGCATTTTCGCTTTTTCATCAACGCTCGAAGCAAAGTTTTGTTCGCTAACTCTATTAAACTCTACTAAAGTTTTCTCTTATAACAATCCTTCTATTTTAATACTGATTTCAACAAAAATGATTTATGGGGGAGGAATTTGTAATAGTATGAGTTACAGTGTTACTTCACACGTATAATTTAGGGTGTGTTTTTATTATTAAAATGGCGCAGAGCGGAGGGGAAAAGCACTTTACGAGATGATTTTTAGGCGAAGGTGTGTCGGTAAAACGCATTTGGAGTGCAGTTCGTCTTTATGTATAGCAAAATAATGGGGACGCGTGTCACATACCTAAATTATATTTATCTAAAAGGTTTCAGTTTTGATGATAGCGTGCCTGTTTACTGCACAGTTGCAGCTTGACCCTTGAAAGTAGAGTTATTTTTCAGGTTTAACATAATGGGTTGAATGTAAGCTACAGGTTGTGGTGCACGACAGGAAACGAATCCTCATAACGGTGAAAGTAATTTGGTCAGAATTGTGTTGTACGATATCGTATACAATAGAGCTTGTATTAACAAAATTGCTGGGTGAGTCATGTCTTATTATGGTCAATATTTCATAGATTTAATATCGTGTACCGACCCTGTAGCGTATACAACGTAACTTCATGCCAAAGTTAGTATTGGCGAGTGCGGAAACTAGTTAATTACTTAATGAAGGCATGGTATACCATGGCTTCCTAACTTGTACACTAACTTCCGTGCTGGAAACTCTTTAGTCAAGTAACTCTTCCCTCTGGCATACTAATAACTTGCACATCAACCTCATCATCTGCCTAGCCTTTTCCCAACTATATTTGGATCGGCTTCCAGTCTAACCGGATGCAGCTGAATACCAGTATTTTACATGGAGCGACTGCCGTTCTGACCTCCACAACCCAGTTAGTACCGGGTAATACGACACCCCTTGGTAAGACTGGTTGTCAGACTTTTTGGGCCACTGACTACCTAACGACTGTCAAAGATCTAAAAATGACAGCCGGGACCAACGGCTTAACGTGTTTTCCGAGGCACGGAGGAAACTCGGTGGTCACCCATCCACAGACCAACCTAGGCAAGCACGGCTTAACCTAAAGTCGACCCGAGCGGCTGTTATTATTTAGCCACGAGCTCCTCACACATCGAACCACATCAACCTATCTATAGATTATTTCATTTCGTTTTCAGGTATGGCGGAAAATATTTGATACCGCGATACATGTCATTTTAATTAAATTGTATTTACTTGATATTACAAGAATGTCCTCTAAGCACACATTGGACAGTAAGTCGATATCATTCGTGGAAGAATCTCTTTAAAAATTGAGAAAAGTGAAAATAGGACATTTGCAGTCCTCGCGCGCTAGTTTGGAGGGTACTAGTATTCTGGGTTAAAAAGAATAACAAACTAGTGCAAGCGGGGAAACATTCATCGTTTCACTATTCTTTATCTTTTGTCTCTTTTCTTTTGTGCTCGTTCAAGCCACTCCACGAAACAAATTTACGAGTTTTCGTGCAGTTTTGTTTTTTTATGATGTTGTTACAATATTCAATGGCAGTTGGTGTCACTTCAGGTTTACAGCATCGTAAAAGTAAGCGTCGATGCGCACTGAACATTGATTAACAAATGTCATTCACTGGTTATTTGAGTGCCGAATTTTACGATCGAAAAGCTGCACTAACATACCTATTTCATTTGATTATTATTGTCCCTTTTATATGTTCGAGGCTTATGTTATTGTTTTAATCACTCTATTATACATTAGTGTTGAATTAGTTTTGTGATATCCAAAAACAATATTAATGTGTAAGTAAAAACGTAATAACGTAAGTTTATTTTTGTTTTTACTGGGTCATCATTTGAAATGGATAATGACGAACAGTATTATTTCAGATTTATCGCTATTTTTATTTTATTAAGGTCTTTTTATGTTATTTATTCAAAAAGTTTTTATTTAATTTTAAATAGTCGTGAGCTATACAAAATAAACAATTTTCTTTCACAATATCATGTAAAAAGCTATTAGTCTTAGTAACATTGTGTCATTTATAATTTTATTCCAAACAAAAACTGAATAACAATGCTCATTAATCATTGTCTTGATTATTAATTGACCTGTTCCAGTATTAGAATAGCAGGAATTTAAAAATATGCCTGGAACTTTACGGATAGGGTTTTGGTACAAAACGAGTTTTGCCAATGTAGGTACTGATTCTAGTGGTCGCAAGCCACGGTTCGATTTCCAGGTCGGGCAAAATGTTATTGAGTTTTTCTTCAGAAATTTCTCACTACCAGCCGCGGAACCTGCGGTCGATGGCAATAGGCTTGCCCCCTATTACAAGGGACTTAAACATAACTGGCGAAACGTGGCCGTACTTTAGGTACAGTCAAGAGCCAATACGTATACACGTTCCTAAATTTAAAAGCAATATTCGCGAGAAATAACGATTGTAACTTGGAGATAGGATCTGTTTCATAAAAAAAATATGAGTTCCAGAATACTATGTTCGTAAAAACATGAAATTTTAATCAGAACAGTAGGAGAAAAACATTTTCATAAGTTGTTAAGTGTTTACATATTGGTGTTCGTGACTGTACACCTATGTTTAACCCTTTGGGGATTACAGGCGTGGTGTTATGTTATGAGATAATGATTTGTTTTGAAAAAAGTCAAATATCATTCACATATCGATATTATATTGCTACAGAATGTAAAATGAAATTGTAGACTTGTTAATTCGTGACGTAGACGGTTACGAGTGTAGCAAGCATGAGATCCGCTACGAGCTACGAACGGCTACGATATCCGAGCGGATCTAGGCTGGTGTTGCTATGCTCCAGATCCGCTACGATAGCGGCTCCAGCCGAGATACTAAGCCCGGTCAAGTTAGACATGCAAGGTTACAAAAATTCGCATAGAGCTCAAATTTATACGAGTGTTCGGTCCCCATCGATCTGACCTTTACAAAAAAAATATATTCAAGGTCAAAGTTCGCTAATATGGGTTTTTTGTGTTTTTCAACCAAACGGTAAGTTTGAACATAATAATAGTTCCTACTAAAATTGTAGATCATGCAATTATCTATAATAGTTGATTTTACATTTTTTTCTAAGAATCACCATTTCTGAGATTTATGTAGCTATTTAAAAACTTGAAAAACTTGTGTTCTTCATAATATGCACGTTTCCACGCAACCATGAGGTAGTGTACTTGGCCCGTTTTTTTTATCAAATAGCCGATTAGTCCGTTTTTTGAATAGCTAGATCTCAGAAACGGTGATTCTTAGAAAAAAGTGTAAAATCAATTGTAATAGATAATTGCAATCTACAATTTTTGTCTGAAATATTTTTGTGATAAAACTTACTGTTTGGCAGAAAAATGCAAAAAACCCCATTTACGCAAACTTTGACCTTGAACATTTTTTTTTGCAACAGTCAGTGGGGACTTTTCACATTTCATTTGTAATGGTGTTCCTAGAATTCCTACCCATTTTTAGCTCTATAAGAATTATTGTAACCTTACGCATATTTTTTGAGCTAACTTGACCAGACTAATACATATCTAAAATACATAACCATACACTAACGATAATTTTAATGAATTCATAATTAAGGATGTTTTCGCATTGCAATTTCGCAGGGCGTATTTCAACGTCGATAATACACGAATATAAAACGTAATAACTAGAGACCAGATGATATGAAAATGCAAATTTTCATAATTATGGATTCGCTGATTACGGCCGTTTTTTAAAGATGATGCAAATTTTATCTAAAATTAGCATTTTGTGCAACGTTTTTGTTTGTTTGAAAAATGCAAATACGTGCCAGAGGTGATCTCCGCAAAAAGGCATATCTATTTTCAAATAGTGCATAATATTGACCCAAGTGGATGGAGAACGATCATTTTCAAGATATAAAAATATTTTCAATAATAGAAGGCTAAAATTGAACTAACAATTTGGAACAGTAATCGGTATTTAAGAAAAAATAAAATAACTTAGAAAAACATAACTTTTTTAATGACATAAAATAATGTATTTTTTTTTGGTATTTACGACATTTTGAAGTTATTTTTTTTATAGTTCAATTTTATATTGCATATTTCAACCATTTGTGATGCATATTTAGATTATAAGTTGCATATTATCCAGTCTCTAGTAATGAGTTATTGTATTGAAATAATAAAAAAAAACAAAATATTTTAATATCCTCATAAACATTGTTTAACTCGTTATACTAAAAAGATAGAGTTTCACAAATAAGTAAAATTTAAATTATTGTTTATTTGATCAATGAAATGTAATATTCAATGATTGTATTGTTTATTATTCTGTTTGCGTGTATAGGCGTTAAACTGAATTGTATTTTGACATAATAGCTGTTATGTGAATTAAATGTATCTAAGGTCCATCGAAGTTAAACAATATTAGTATGAGGCTTGAATTAGTAATCGCAAGCGGGTTAGTCAGTCACATGTTAGTAGTTCTAAGAGCAAATATATGCATTATGTACCAAATCAAGTGTCAACCCACAAATAACATAGCATAAAGATATACACACTTAACCTGTTTGTTGCCGACCGAAGATAAACAACTTCAACATATCGAATAACAACTTTATGTACTTTTGTTTAGACGTAAATAAAACCTTTTTCAGATATTATGCAGAAGATATGTTTGTGTATGAATTTATCGTTTGTGTGTAGAGGTGAAATAGAAGGCGACAGGGTTTCTGTCGTATGAATGTGCACGTGTGTATGTGTGTGTGCGTGTGTGTAGGATCACGTACGTCCTGCCTAACTCCAATAAATTACGTGTGTCCGACGTAAGAGGATGCCGCACATCTCCACACGCCACGGATTATAGCCGCTTGAATTATAGATAGATTTTATCAGGAACCCTATTTATTTTAAGCTTTGCCATGTAGACCTTCGGCTACGGACAAAGTGTACCAACACCATTTCTGTGGCTATACCAACCAGGTCAGACAAAAAGTACAATTGATTTTTTCTATGAGGGAAAATCTTGGTAAAAGTCAGGGATCAGAATTGTGCCCGGCATGATAAGCTCGCCCTATAAAACACGGGGACAGAGCGGCCTAATATCCACGAACTGCGGTGTTCGACTAAACCGTTCGTTGAAAGTTGAACAGACGAGACCATTAACTATGTAGATGTTCTAAAGGTATCTCCAAGTTCAAAAAGCCTCTGTGACACGAATATATTTGGTATTATGGGTGGTTATTGAACCTGCAGTTTTGAAGGCAAGAAGAACAGGATTACAAATACAACAGCATGTTCTATTTATACACTGCAGAGTGCTGCAGTGCAGATTTTTGAACAATTTTTTTTTCTGTAAAATCTTGCTGTAGTTCTCACTTTGGAATCAAAGCTGTGTAGTCAAACAAAAATCAAAATTATAATCAAAATATTATATTTTACAGCCTAGATGGGCACTTATAAAACGTCAACAAAAATGTTGGAAGGAGCTGTTTGATTTTGGGCTACCACTATGTACACTACATAGATAAATAGGAAAAAAATAGGGGAATTTCATAAAAATACTAACAAATTAATTTAAAGAAACCCGGTACAGGCGTACAAAAATGATCATTTGAAAAGATTTTTAATAAGATAACCCTATTTTTAGGTCAGCCATGACAGTTGTGTTTGACATAACGTTTGACGACTTTGACAGTTTTAGGAAGTGACGTCTTTGAGATTTTCTATGCTTTGAGTTTGAATTGGATGTGTTTCGGAATTTTTTGTGATTGTTTTAGTTTGCAACTCAGTTTACTACTACGGACATTGACTGATTGCTTCTCTGTTGACCTCGGCTTTGTTTTATATTACGATACACGTCAATCAAATGTCATTGTTAAAATGACACTTTTCGCATCTAATTCACCATGTTTAATTTTATGTTGTGTTGCTCTCCTTGTCCAAGTTAATTTGAATGTTCATTGAAACGAAGTGAAATTAAAGAAAATTAACAATAAAAAACGGTTACTGTATTATATAGCGATATTTACATATAGTGTACATAGTGCTAGCGTAGGCTCCATACATTTCTGGAACATCTCCTTTCTAGAATGATGTACTTACTGAATACGTGGTAAAAGTTTTCACGTCGGTGTCCCTTCATTTCCACGGCCATTAGCAGTGCTATTTCGCCAATGTAATGTGTCACATTTTAAAATAGCTGTCACTAATGTAATGCAGTGTCTTCTAAAATTAACTAACGGATGGTTGCAGTCAGACGATGAAAATATGAAAGGTATTATTTGATTAGTATACGGATACGATATTCACACAATGCTTTTAAAATATTTTTGCAGTTTGGACTAAATAAGCCTTTGAAATGGACTGCAGAAATCCATTTCAATTTTATAAATAAACAATTTTTATAATCGAAAATAGTCTGGAAAAGAATAGAGAATGCCTTCGTTCTGTTCAGTTCTATCTGACTAATGGCCTTTTCTATGTCTAGTCTTATCTCAACTAATACAAAATTTTGCTTTCTAATTCAACTTTTAGTTTTGAAAATACAATTTTGGAAAGGTAGTCGGTCTGGGAATACTCGTAGTTCGGTCATATTTTGCGTGAACAACATGAGTGTGTTAAACTCAAAGGACGCCTCGCAGTAAGGTATCGGTAGCTTAATAATAGCCGTAGATAGTCTGAGCAGTGGGTAAGAAAAGGCTTTTGTCGGCTGAGCCAAAAAACACAAACTACCTGATATTTTTCGAGATTTATTAACCTGTTGGCCACGAGTTGCACGATCAAGCACAACGCGTCTTGAAGGATACAAATGAAAGAATCTGTTAAGAGCAGACCACAAGCCACGGTAGGTACCCAATCACGCAGAGTTACGCGAAGGGAAAAATAGTGACGCCCGCCCACGCGTCATCCTTCACGCAACTCGCATCGCCTAAAGGCAAAAAACATGCAAGTGTTATGGAATCTCACTTTTCAATAAACAAACTGGAACGTGCTCCAAACACTGTAAAGTAGTTACTTTACGAGTACGAGTACTGTAAGAGTAAGTAGTTTGAAGAGTAAGTATACTCCTCAAACTACCTACTCTTAGTAAGTAGTTTGTAGAAAAAAAAATATAAAAAGACTAATAGAATTTAAAGGACCTACTCTTCAATTGGAAATAAAAATTATAAAAAAGCTGCAACACCAAGTTTGGTAACGATGACGCCAACGAGAAAACTTTCCAACTTCAATCAAATTATGTGGACCTATCATATTTTGTTACTGAAAACATAATAACTGAAGTCAAGTTGGCACTAAGTATTTGCTTACTTATAAGTGCAGTTTCAACGAGAAATGAAAACTTGTGGGGAAGAAAATCGGTGTTTGAGCAGAACTTTGTCGTTACAGGTTTTGTGGTTATTTACTTGGTGTCTTCAGATACTCGTATATTCACGAAACGATGCAAGGTATTTCGTAATTATCACTACATTGCAAGCTTTAAATATTTTACAATACATTCTGACTGGTCTGATCGATATAAGCACAATCACTTGGTGATACAAACCATCATCGACATCATCAGTCTGCTTCGACTTGCAAAAAGGCTAAGCAGATGATAAGTTAAGTTGTTCTGCTTTCAGTCTAAGCGGAATCTTCTGAATATAGGTATTTTACATGAAGGTGAAGCTACCGCTTATCACAAAAATGTTACTAGTTAACATGATATCCTTTGCTGTATTACCAGACATTGGTCTTATTACGGAAATATTAATAAATTCGCTACAAGGTTTCTACATGGTCTAAAATTGCGGGAGGTTACGTCATAAATTTGCCTCGTGTTTTGTTTAATTCAGTTATAGCTTCGCGCCACCCGTCATCCGACAACATACATTGAAATTGAGTTACATACCTACTGCCCGACATTTGTCTCTTCGTGAGCACAAGATTGAAATTATCCTTTGAAAATTTTAAGTGTTTTTACTTGCATGTGGATCTTGCACTCAACTGCAGGAGCCAGAATTTATATAACAATTATAGCTGCAGTGTAAAGGAAAGTCACTTTGTTCAGGAACATTTGCAAGCGTTAGCTCCGCAGCTTCGAGTTTACGAACCTTATCTATAAGAAGAAAGTTGTTCTTATTTTATCTTTTATCTCGGCAACCTACTTTTATGTTTGTTTTATATTAGGATTAAGTTATAGGATTGGTGTTACAATAATATGCTGCTACTTACATACATGTTCCATTAAAATGTCTTTGTTATAAAACAACATAATTTTTGGCTTTCTGATTCAGATGGAAATGTTGGTTGGTAGTAGGAATTAATTATTGTCTGTTTATTACGATAAATAGCTCTCTGAATGTTTTCTCTCTTATAAGTATTTCCATAAAAAAAGAAATATTTATTTTTATAAAACTTACAATGAACTAAACATAAAATGAATTTCGAAGATCCATGATGTATAAAGTAAGCACCAATTCGGAGTCCAGAAAGTCAACTTTGTTTCAAACTTCATCAACATAAAACTGGATCGTCTTTTAAAACGATAAGTTCGGTTTTGACTTGAAAACATTTTCGGTTTAATGATTGTGACTATCGTTTAACTTGGAGCCATGTTAGAGCTCACTTTACCCAAAGACCAAGCCGACCGCATTTCATTATTTTTTTACCGCCGCTACCTACGTGTTTGTGCAATAAGATAGCCTTTGGTAAGCTTGCTTGTCAGACAATAACTTGCCATAACTGGAATAGTTTTGTCTTGTACAAGAATGTTGGTGAGAAAACGCTACAAGTAATCGCCTGAGCATACCTTAGCATTCCCCGTGCAACAACGGCACGCAAGCTGCATAAATTCCACGAGAGAAATTCTTCGAAATAAAATCACAATTTGTCACAGACTCAGAGCCGATATTAAATGTAGTTTCATTGTTTTATCTCGTACATTCAAGTTATATCGGTAAAGTTTGTTCCAAGGAGATAATTTACTGAACGAAAACTGGCGGGAAACACGCTCCTTCATTTGAAACGGTGTCTTGTTATCTTGAATGGCTATATCTGAAACAGACTTTGACGAATGAAACCACTGGTCTTACTGCCGAAATTGGAGGATTACATATTTTTCTGAATGAAAACAGCATTGGTGACTGTAACAGCAAAGCAATAAATAAATGTCGCTGACTTATTTTTGATCAAAAACTGTCAAAAAGCACCATTTACAGTTTTTCTCGAAATTTAGAAGTCTTTCTACGAAGCTAAAGAAAATTATTGGATTTCTAGCCGACTTCGACTTCTTGGACTTCGTTCTCGTATGAGACAAAGAACAAAATATATTCCAGGCTTTACTTGTATTGTATCACTGCGCCAAATTTCATCCAGATCAGTTTAGTCGTTCTGGTGTGATTGAGTAGTTAAACAAACATCTATCCAAACTTTCGCATTTATAATATTATGTAGTAAGATGGTAGTTGGCTTGTCTTCAGTCGAAAGAAAAAGTTAAGGTATGAATTCGTTTTGATCCCTCAATATCCGTTTTCTATCCACTTAAACTTTTAGTTTCTCTAACAATATTTCAGTAGAAGCTAAAAGCTAATATTATTATGGTTTCAACTGCAAGTACCTAACTTGCCAAGAAGCGAAAATAATTATCAAATTGTCGGAACAAAAATGACGCCTATAAGTCTTGTCCTACAAGATTGCTTCTCCCGATGATATAACTTGGTAAATAGCTTTTTCTTCTCGACTTCCGCGTATTTTTTGTTTAATAGCTTGCTGGTCCCGCGGGACGACGACTCTACCCCGCGCTAGGCGTTTAACTTGTGTGGACTTATCTGACGTTATGTTACGCCACCGGTTTCGGCTTCCGATGGTCTTATTTTGTAATTAATCTCGATTTTTCTTTCTAACCTTATTTTTGAAGCAATGCATATCAAAAGGTACACGCTCTTCTGTTACTTAAAAATAGTCTTTTTTTAAGATAACTGCTTTTCACATAAATTCTTTATGCAACCAAAGTAGACCTCTAATTCCCTTTATTTCTAGACCAAACAGCCATAATATTGAATGCCTTAGTGTGCTTATAGAGGACAAGTTTAACCAAAACAATTGTGTGATTCAATGCAATGTAATTTCCGTGGAAGGGTTAAATAGGGCCTCTCTCCAGCCCGTAAAGTGTATAAATTTCGTCGGTGTGCCGAGTGTCGCTAAATTACATTGCGGGGATTACCATGCATTTATTATTTAAATCGAATGCTGTTTGAAATAAAAATTCAGCAATAGGATTATTTTTATTTTCCGTGCCTATTAATGTTTAATGGTCTAAACACAGAAAGATATGATTAATGTTTGTGCGTCAATGCTTCGGGGTTGTTGGGTGGTTTATTTCGTCGTAAAATAAATTGGCACGATACTATAAAATTTTATCTTAAGTTTTATGTCGTCGAGATAGCGGTTAAGTTGTATATCGAACTTGTAATCGAGTGCTCAAGTTGTTGTAAGACTGAATCCTAAAATAAGTAAACGTACTTATAAATACTGAAAAGGAGGGAGCGGTAATGGCGGAGGCGGCCCGTTTCATGACGAAGGCAACGACGACCGGTCGGCCCCAATAACACGGGCGTCAGAAGCGTATCACAGACTACTGGGGATTACTTACAACAAACGCCGATAAAATACCGTACCCAGAGGATATATTATATAAAATATGGACTTGCAATTTATAGGACTGTCCCTTGACGCAGTGCCTCGGGCAATCTTTATTTAGCTTACCAAAAAGGTAATTTAAGTGCTCGTAATTTGGCAACGAATTATAGAACTAAAACCTTAGCGTATTTGAACGAAACTTTAGTTGCATTCCCGTCTTACAACAGTCACGGTATTGCTATTCTTTTGAAGGAAATTTTCGAGCTGAGCAAGTTTATTTTCCGAGTTAGAAATAATAAAGAGGGAAAAGGTTTTCCTTTTGCTTACCAGGTGGCCTACCATGACGTCTTAAAGCAGGAGTAATTCCAGTGTGGGAAAGAGATGGCACTAGACGACCTGTATAGCTCTGTCTCTTTCCCAACTGGAATTACTCCTGCTATAAGATGTCATGATAACCCCCCTGTATTTATTTATTTAGTCCAGAGGGCAAACCACAGTAAAGGGACATTTTATCAGAGAATAAAACAAATCTATAATAGTAATAAAAATATTTACAAGTACCAAAATTGTTACAGGGCGTCCAAAAATTCGTCCACTTCGCTGTCAACAGGAAAAGTGCCCAGAAGGCTGGCAGCATTGCCATGTTGGACGGCAACGCTAATTCTTTGGCCAAAAAGTAAGTCCGCCCTCTGGTCACATGAAGAGTCGACCAACCGCTTGGCAATTTTCCGAAAAACTAGTTGGGCACTCGGATCCCATGGCCTAGTGTTTCAACCACAAACGGCTCAAACACATAACTACCAATTAAATTATTGTATTTGCGCCGTTTGAAGTTTTCAGCACCTGCAGCAGCTGCCCCAGCGCAGCTCACTGTGATAGGAAGATGGGATGGCGCAAGGGTGTCGACGCAAGTTGCAGCCCACACCAAATGCCTACCCAACTTCCATGGCATTATGGTCATACCATCTGGTCGACGCGTGCCAAGCCATTGGGTTCTAAGAAAGTTCAGCGAAAAATTTGAATGAATTAAAATAAGCTCTCGAAAAACGATGTTCAGCGTCCCGGAAGGCAATATAGAAATATGTAGCGTTATGATAGGTATTACCAAATTTGTCTAGACCACAACGACTGAACTACAAAAGTAAATAATCTTCACTGTTGAATCTATCGGTATATCGGTATTGTAAGCTTAAACAAAACCTTTATATAGAACATGTGTAATATGTACTAACTTATGGTATGTCTGTGTAAGCTAACTAATCGAACACAAACACTATCGAACCTATAACAAATTACGTATAGGGAAAGTTAACCGTCTCAAGATAAAGATAAGAGAATAGGCTTATAAAACCCACTTATTCAGGGTTTTCTAAGGTCGTGTTTTAATATAAGCAATCGTCTCATGAACATGCAAACGTCACTTTCATTTGTTCGAAATATTGGTGGTAATTGCGTGACACACGTACAGTGACAATCTGACTTCATTCATTACGTTATTTACATCAGGTAAATAACGTAATTAATGAAGGTACCTCATTGTGGAACGAATTTTTCAAACACATGTTACAATGAGTTAGGAATTTATTTCGGAATCCTTCGGATCGTGATAGATAGTTTGCACAACGCAACAACATGTTGGAGTGCTAAACATGCTTTCTGTCGGCGGGTGCAGCGATCGCTTACATTAGAACACGGCCTTATACCAACAAATATCTTTCTGATTGTCAAAGTAATTATCAAAGCTTCGCAATGTAATTACAGCTGTCAAGAAAGCAGGGTACTCTAATTAAGCAACTCAAGCAATAGATTTTGTTACAAATTTACAAAATCATGTCATCATTATTGGTTCGGAGGTTTTGAGTAAGTATTTGCGTCATAATTTCCGAATCGTTGTTAGGAAAAGCTATAAATACGCCTTTAGTAATTTCTTTTAACCCTTTGACCGCCATGGTCACATAAACGTGACAAGCAAGCGCTTGCCCTGTACGCCATACGACACAAATATGTGACAAAATGGTAGGAAAAGTTGTGGCTTGGCGTAAAGGGCACGCGCGTGCTTTCATGCTTTGGCGGTCAAAAGGTTAAGGATAACAGTTCTTAAGCCTAGTTATCTATCATACATTTTTGTATGATAGTTAACAAAAACATCCTAAAAGGAATATACTCATATTCGTTATATTTATTGAAATACGTGTCCTGCCACTGATGGTACTACCTAATAAATATTTCAGACGGTCCACTACCGAGATTTTTCATTTTACTATCTGCCTTGCGATAGTACCAACTGAAGTTAAAGCTTAATCTAATAAATTTCATAATTAAAACAAATGACGCTATAATAAAAATTGTGGAACAATTAAGCGCCACGAATAAATTTATGAAAGACTGTAAGTTAGATAGCGAGCGAAGTTAAGACAGGACAAGGTTTTTTATGCTTATTGGCAATGCAGAAAAAATGAGGTGAATGTGATTATGTGTACATACAATGGATGTCGGGAGATAGACGGCGCCGCCGAGACCGGCCCGGGAAGAAGTAGCGAGACAACGTGACATTCGAGGTAGCGCGAGTGTTCCTGGCACAACTTGGGAGAGGCCTTTGCCCAGGAGTCCAATAGTACCTACAAACTTAGTAAAAAAACGTAAAGTACGCTTTCAATTACAAGGTTTATGAAATGTCATAAATTGAGATAGGAGAAAATCAACATTTCCGTAAAACTTAATAATTCTACGCTAGTCTAGACTATTTATTAGAAAAAATCTGTTTCATACAAGCCTAGTCAAATGAAAGATTTATGTGGAACACCAGATTTTATATAATAACGACGCTAACTTTCAACTCTGGCGCATCTGGAATCATCCCTTTATACCTTCTCAAAAGATTAACCACAACAATCCAGCTACTTAATTTCTTTTTACAGCCAAGCTTGGCTGGTCAGCAAAATAGGCCATCACGGACCTAAATGGCTTATCAGACCTAAATGCCTGCCGAGATAAAAGACAGCTCAGCAAATATAAAGAGTTTCCTCAACTCGCCACCAATAGGGTCACATCCTTTTGAGGTCACTCAAGGATATTCGTATGATATATAGGGTCTAACTATTCATACACGAAATATGTTCAGGGAATCATCTAACGGCAAAGCCATTTCAAGGGATTTTTTTTTTTATCGGAGTAGGTACATTTTTTTATAAAAATAAATAATTTAAAATTACTTGACCCACAAAATTAATACTGGCTCCTTAATTTTAAGCATTCATAACGCTAGTGGTAGTTTACTACGTCGTATTTACCAACTGTCATTGTTAGAATATGGGAGTAAAGGTTTTATACAAAAAGTCTCAAAAAAATTTAGAATTATAATAATTTTGTAAAAAAAACCCGCAGATAATTTTTTTTTTGTTGCTATGGCGACTTTACGACTTATAGAAATTACTATTAAAATATTTCGTGTATGAAAAGATAGACCTTATATTAGTTACTAAGCAGGTCTAAAATGTTGGGGAACGTATTAATGGCTTAAGCTCCTTCTAGAAACAGCATATGAGTTGTTTAGGGTGTATAAGTTTCTTGACGAAGCTAAAATGTGCATATACCGCACGCGTACATGTGCACGTACATGAAATAAATAAATGATCCTAAAAAAAAAACGCTATCGGATCGACTGAAAAGCCGCAGACAGAAATATCAGACAGTAATTTTAAAAGTATTTTTTTAGTATTGGACAACATTCTCCTGCATAATCAAACCAATTTTATTTAAGCTCAAATGCCGAGCGCCAAAAGTGATTTCCTATCTGTAAAAAAAGATGAACACCATCTCTTGTTAACCCGCATAAGGGATAATATTTTGAAAAATATTTTTTAATGTTCATGTAAGAAAGTTGTGTGCCAAATTGCAGACCCTCGGTTTAATATGTTCGTTTCTGTGTGTGCATTTAGGAGATAATTGAGATCTACATCATGTTTGCGCTACACACTCTTCCTCTTCTTATATTGACATTACAGTACTAATTCTAATACCAAGGAGAGCTAAAGTTTAGTTAGGTTCAATAGCTAAAATCTATTACCGTAAGGTGTTAGTTTACCAACAGTTAATATGAAAAGTTTTGTTTACCAGAGCCATACCCGCGCGTGTGTGTACATGCAATCATTTTTAATTTACGTGACTTTGAACCCAGTATCCGGACGTATTATAAGTGGTTTAGTTTGCAGTTTTTAATAGTTTTTCCCCGCCCGCTAGTTTCACGAATCCGATAATGGAACAGCCCTCCAGTTTCTGTTGACGTCTCTTAATTTCCGCAATAATGTCTTGACCGACTACCCTTTAGAAATATATCGCAATATATAGGTGAACGCGCCTGAATAAAACATTATTCTCGGCCCAAAGGGTGTTTGTTGGAACTAAAATATGTGGCCATCGGCTTACGCAGGACTCGGCTTGTTAATAAGTAACACGCTGTATATTATATTATGGTGGGCTTAAACGTTTTCATAAAAACCTTCTAGAGGGAAAGTGAAGGAAATAGTTTAGGTATAACTCAGCTATATGACGCTATGGAGAATGCTCAAGTATTGAGATGAAGAGCGATCGATGGAGTTGGCCAAATCTTGAGGAGAAGCTCGTTTACTCAGGCTAAAGTTACTATAGGTAGCAGGTTTAATAAAGTTTGCCTACCACGATTAATTTCAAGTTCAAAGTAATTGTACTCTGCACTTGAAAATAATGTTAGGTTAGCTGTCTTCTTCCAGGGATCAGCATAATTGAGAATTGCGTTTCGCTTAAGGAGCAAAAGTTGCTTTTAAAAAGCACCGCAAGTTAAAGTCCAAAGCTAACTAAATAGTTGTTTTTAACCCCGCTTTACTCCAGGGTTAATTTTATAGGTAACACTCGCCCGGTGATATTCTAGTTACTTACAGTTTAAATAAACTTCTTTTTACTGGCTAAAGGAATATTCAACTCATAAGCCGTGCTTGCCTAGGTTGGTCTGTGGATGGGTGACCACCCATTACATACCGAGCTTCCTCCGTACCTTGGAATGCACGTTAAGCCGTTGGTCCCGGGTGTCATTAGTAGATCTTTGACAGTCGTCAGGCAGTCAGTGGCCTAAAAAGTCTGAAAACCAGTCTTACCAAGGGGTATCGTTTTACCCAGTACTAACTGGGTTGTGGAGGTCAAATAGGCAATCGCTCGATGTAAAATACTGGTATTCAGCTGCATCCGGTAAGACTGGAAACCGAACCCAACATAGTTAGGAAAAGGCTAGGCAGAAAATGATGAAGCGCCTGTGCTTGTCTTTCGTCCAAAAAGATGTTTTGTACACCTACTTCGGCCCACGTGACCCCATAAACGATTTCTCTGTGACTGGGAAATAAGATAATATTCATTGATTTTATTATTAAAAGCAAAAACAAAGAAACCATTCAGTCTGCCTTCGCTGGTCACACTCATTAGAATCGCAGTGTGAACTTCAACTACGACACAGTTAAAGTTTTTGAAAATTATAACAACTTTGCGGCAAAATGGATGAGGCAAATTCACTGAGCTCATTGTAATCAACCGCTAACGAGCCAACGCGGTAACACGTTATTGCCTTCGGTTGAGATGAATTGTGCATTCTCTCTGCGCAGACACTCATTTACATAGAAAAGTAAAGAACACAACTAAAGCGCTGATGAGAGCTAAGAAGGTCCCTGATGAGATACGAAATAACATAATATCACGCCTGTAACCCCCAAGCGTTAGGCTGAGGTTCGAACCCAAGATACGCACCTCTGATTTTTCAGATTCATGTGCGTATCGTATAATTATCACTTACTTCGGTGAAGGAAAACATGGTGAGGAAAACCGCATACTTTAGAGATATTTATTATATTAAAACCAAGTCAGAGGTCCTTGGGCGCCATAAAAACTCCGACACCAAGTTAGGCACTAACCACACGACAACAAAAAGAAGGCGGTGGTGTGTACCTGATAGTACACCAAACTTTTCGCCAGTTAGGTATGTTTAAGTCCCGGGGCGAATCTATTGCTATCAACTGGGCACAAATCTAGACACGACTGCTGAGCGAGATGTCCTGAGATTCAAATAAATCTAGTTCCACCTGCTCGACTGCTAATGACTCGAAGTCCAAGAGAACGCTGGCATTAATTAATGATTTAAAATGTTGACGACGACTCCCCCACTGTTGCTGATCCTTATTTATGTGACAAGTATAATAAATAAGCGTCGTCGCCAGTCACTGAATATTATCGAAATATTTCACGCAGCTTGATATTTTTGTTTTATACTCTTCAGGATTATGTATCGGGTACGGATATTAAATATTTTCGATCATGACTAGAATTTTTTAACGGTATCGTGATCTCTCGCTGCGACTGCATAGGAAAAGCATTTTAATGGAGCACTTAAGTTACAAATTTTTATTGAATTTTCTCGAACCTTCGCTTAATGGTAAGTAACTTATTATTAGCTTCAGCTATTCAAAATAAAAATGAAGTTCAGTTAATAATTATTGTCGTCATTATTCGTTATTGCGTCGCTGCCGTCGAGGGCTACAAAATGCTGCTATTTATCAATGGAATGAATGTATTAAATTGAATGAGCTGGGCTGATCGACGGTTGGCATGATATTATAACTATATAGACGGGAGAATTAATGGACGCGCTTGTTTATGTTGCCGCGCACGCAAACCTTTCTGTGTCACACCTCTATTTAACAATTACCAGCGAACTCGTATTGACAGTTGGTAAAACGATTGATATCGCTGGCAACGATTTATCGTTTTTTTTTTAAGAACATTATTTGATTTTATATTTAGGTGGAAGGCTAAATGATAACAGCCGTTCGGGTCGATCTTAAGGCTAAGCCGCGGTTGCTTAGTTTTGTCCGTGAACGGGTGACCACCCATTTACATACAGAGTTTTTTCCATTTGTAGATCTTTAACAGTCGTTACAGGTAGGAAATCAGTGGCCCGAAAGTCTGACAACCAGTCTTATCAAGGGGTATCGTAAAGCCCAGGCTAACTGGCTTGTGGACGTCAGATAGGCAGTCTCTTCATGTCAAATACTGGTATTCTGCTGCATCCGGTTACACTGGAAGCCGACCCCAACATAGTTGGGAAAAGGCTAGGCAAATGATAATTAAGGTGGTAGGTGTAGGGGGTTAGTGTTGAGTAATTTTGCAAAAAATAAGTTGAGGGCGTGAGTCAGCTAGACGTAAATAACTTACGTTGAATATTATAAGCACCAGTAGCGAAGGGTCAATTTTTGTAAGAGGTAAGCCGGAGTAACTACATATTTTTAATGTGATTATATTATTTGTCTATACAATACTGGCTGTGCCACTTTTCAAAGGGAAGCCGGTAGGAATTGAGTTCTATGGAAACTTCGCCACTGATAAGCACCAGGATCCATTACATTAACTAATTTAGTAACCGATTGTAAATTAAAAAAAAAAAATTAACCCTCGTACGGCAATGTAGTTTAAAACGAACAAACGCAGCGACAATTACAGTACAGTCTCAACAGTGATGGCCTAGTGGTGTGGCCGTCGGTCTCCTAAGTCATAGGACTCGAGTTCGCACCCAAGACGCGCACCTCTGATTTTTCAGATAACAATTGGTTCGGTGAAGAAAACTTCGTGAGGAAACCAGTATACTTGAGAGATATTTCTTGACGGGATGTAAAATCGAGTCAGAGGCCCATGGGCCCATAAAAACTCCGACACCTGGTTAGGCACTAACCACACGAAACAAGAAGAAGGCGGTGGTGTGTACCTGATAGTACACCAAACTTTTCGCCAGTTAGGTATGTTTAAGTCCCGAGGGCCAATCTATTGCCATCAACTGGGCATAAATCTAGACATGACTGCTGAGCATGAGGTCCTGAGATTCAAAATAGTGCAGTCAAAGGCACTAACCACACGATAAAGGAGAAGAGGTCTCAACGATCACATCTGACATTTGTAGGTCATAATAACAACTATTTACTTTCCAGCTGACTGAACCTCTAGAAAAGTAATAGTTTTTCATTTTCAATAAAGTGTAAAACCGACAAAGCCACAAGCAGCTTTATCAAACAAGACAAGAGGAAATGAATGCTTCTATTGATGTCGACGTGAACGAGTCAACAACAGATTATTGAAAATAAAGTACTCTTTAACATAAAGATGTTGAAAAGGGTTGAACTTTGAAAGATGCTCACGCTCTTTAATGGTGAATTCATTGATATTAAATTATTGTAAAATACATTGGGAGAGATCATTAATAAAATCCACAAAAATTGAATCGATAATTTTAATAGTTGTCGAAAAGTCAATTACCTGACGATTATGTTGCCGACCTAGCGAATCATCATTACGTTATGAAGCAATGGATTTGGGTATTTCCTTAAAAATCTGGGTAGTGATATAAAAGTCTTACACATTTGGGTGGTCAGGTCTCAATTTATTTTACGCCTACATCTTATATATAAAATTCTCGTGTCACAATGTTCGTTCCCGTACTCCTCCGAAACGGCTTGACCGATTCTCATGAAATTTTGTGAGCATATTGAGTAGGTCTGAGAATCGGCCAACATCTATTTTTCATACTATTTATATGGCAAAACAACGTTTGCCGGGTCAGCTAGTAATTACATAAAATTACTAGCCCACCTGTACCAGCTTTATCCGGTGACGGGTTTTGTTATATTCCCGCTGACCCCTCTGCCCGTGTCCCCATAAAAGACGGGACCTATCAGCTGTGAGCCGACGCCGTTCTGTCTCCCACTGTGCTCTGCCTACCCACTGTTGCACGGTACGATAGTAATGAGAGGTGATAGGTAGCTGGCGCGCTAGCGCAAATTTCATACGTCCGTTGTGTAATTGTGATAAAAGTGAACGAGTAGGTATAACAAAAAATGTTTCTTTGGGAAAGTTGTTTGTTATCATGAGTATAATCACGTGTTTAAGTATCGGTCACTAACTACCAGCCACCCTTTATAAGCGAATCTACAAGGCAACGCACTAGTCTCTATCGTCGACGCAATACTAAACGTACAAATTGTTGGTAAGTATCAGCCAAAAGTTAGTATTATTTATAAGAGTTAGAGGTAACTTATTAGCAATCTGTCTGACATAGTACTGCGTAGAAATTTCCAGTTCGTATTCCCACTGGAAGTCATGAGTCCTATTCACAATTGTTCACAACTTGTTACAGATGTGGCTAATGACTGCTGGCCACAGTCTCAAAGATACTCTAATGTTCATGCTGAAACTTGTGGTCGTAATTTTATCTGACTCGGCTGACCTTTTTCGTGTGGGGTGAGCGGAGGGTTATGTCGGACTCTAACCGACTAAAAACCCACTGTTCCTACTAGACCGACCGCATTAATGAGTCCTCCGCCTAGCCCCATCCACAAAGTCCTACCAATACGTGAAAAACCTTCAGAATATTCCATCTAAATTGATACCTTCACGAGGACTCATTAAAACACTCGGTCTATACCATAAGTACATTCGCATTGACCATCTCTGAACACTGTTCTTCGAACAAACACTTCCACACCCTAGGAATCACTGACAGTCCCCTGTGCAGAACGTGCATGGAGGTGGAGGGAACGGTAGTGCACGTACTCCTCGAGAGCACCGGCGTCCCCCAGATCCGCCAGGAGACTCTTGGAACACCAAGATCCCTTGCGGATGTCCTGAGAAGACCGGGAAGTTTGATCTGCTTGTGGAGGGAGGCGGGCTGGTTGGAGTAAGGGCCACCATAGCTCACGCACAATGGTCCACTTTAAGGACTAAGTGCGGAAACCAAAACCCTTAACATAGAACATAAAATACGTGCCTTGAATTTATAAAGCTTAACTAAATAGAAAAGACTGAAGGGACTCTCAAAAAGAAAATGGTGTAGCTTAACACGATATACGTACACAATGTCAACTGCCATCGCAGATCCTATTAATCAATCCTATCTCCACATTGTCTAATATTTTAGTTCATTAAAATAAAAAACTCAGGATAAATGGTCTAAATACACTGATATATTTCACGCTGTACATCATTTTGATCTCGTGTATTTGTCAAACTTACATAAGCCTTTAAGCGCTTTTAAATCCGCAACGGAAACTACAAATATTCTATCTCATTTCTTCAGGAACTATCAGCATGTTTCTGTTTCAACATAAATACCGATTCATAGCAGTCGGTTGCAATCGGCTGCAGTCGGCGTTTCGCCTTTGCGACGCGAGGACTACGCAACTTTGGCAGCCGATGCACATTAATATGATCGTAAAAATTAAATAACTTTTTACGTTGGAAGTTATCTAATGTTGGCCTGAGTTTTACACGGTTTTGTTATTTTCTATGCGTTTAATTAAACGTGCTTTGTTTGCAAAAAGATTGAAGGTATTATCTAAAGAAATGTGATCACATGTCAAAAATATATACAATATGTTAAAAAACTCTGTCCGATCCGAAAGGGACATTTAAGTATACCAATAACATTGCCAAATTAAATATGAAACATAACATATTCATGATAGTAACAGTATCAATGAATTTTAAAATGCATGATTTTTGTCCCAAATTAATTTTCGTTTCCCTTAATTCTAACAAACTTCTAAAACGTGACAACACCGTCGTCGGTATAAGTATGTTCGATCGTCAATTGTTTTTTTTATGACGTCACTACCCGAGAAACGGCCGCTCGCGCCCGTGTGCTGCCATATAAGTTACTTCATTTTAGTACATTATTTTAAATTTTCATAAGGGATTTTTTTTACTTGTAATTCAAAAATGATTGCATAAATATAATCTAGTCTCGATACTTAATAATACCCTCACAGGGTATTTTTAACATGTTGTGTAAGAAAAATGATATAATTGCTGAGTTTCAAATGTTACACTATAACTGACAGCACCCAAATTGGCTCTTGTTAGTAGACGATTTTTTTCGCGTTGTCTCGTCTTTCATTAGGATTAGAATATTTCAATGTCTTTTTTCATGTTCATCTTCGTTTAGTCCTCAAACTCCTAAAGAACTTGATGGACAAGGACAAATTATTAAATGTTGCAGGAGCTGCCGTAGCAATGAACTAACTTCCCATCGCTTGCATGATTATCCGACCTCAGATCTGAAGTACCTACACAGTATCTAATCTGAACTTGAACAGTAAACCAGCTTGAGTAAACTTTATGAGACTGTATCGGTAGTGTATATTTTCCTAATCGGTACCAAACTGGATTTGGATAACATGTGTGTAAAGTTTGGATGTAGAAGGCACTCTGAAGTTACTTATCCGATTTTGAAAATTCTTTTATTGACGGGACACTATTACCGAGTGCCATAGAAATGTTTATCACACGGGAGAAGTCGCGGGTAGAAGCCAGTCTTACACAAAATTCTTGAAATTGGTTATAGTCAGCAGTATTTTGGCGTGTCGAGCGTACTATGTTATTTTTTCCAGACAGAAAGACGCCCTTGTTTGTTCATTTGACGTAATCCTAAGTCGGTAAGCCGCCTCACACTGCTCCCACATGCCGGGCGGAATTATCCTAATTTTCTCTGGAACCACATCAAATTATTTGTGTATAGTATTTCGCTTGCATTTGTATGCATTAAACAAAAATGAGGAAAGTTTTAGCACAACAATTTTCTGTGAAAAGGCGTTGGCGGGTCGCTAATTGTTTTAAAAACCCCTCATTATAAACGCTAAAGAATTTAGCTGCGTCATTATGGCGACGTTTGCTTTAAAAATCTGGTGAAATCTTAGAGGTGGAGAAGATCTACCTACATAATTATCTTGAAGGGTTGTTTTGCTTCTATGTACCAATGGCACTTATACTATGTATCTTTTTACACCTACATTATACCTGTTTCTTGGATAACTAAATGACAGAAAATGCTCACCCATGCTAATGAAGATCGATTCGTGATATTTTGAAGATATAACCTGAATTTACTGGTTTCTTCTCTGTATAAAAAATGATAAAACCGAGATGTTTTAGACAAGTTCGTCTTGTATTATAATAAAGAGTAAAAGCCAATTAAGTAGGTACGAGAATTCTGAGGGTTCCAAAATAGAGGTATTGATTTAACTTATTTACGAAAAAAAAGGAATCAATATTTTTGTTGACGCTACGGAAAGTTTTGCTCTAAACAATCACCCGTTGGGAGGGTGGTTGGGAGGTGCCTTTTGTGCTCAAGCCACAACTTTGGTTGCTGTCAGCTTCGGGACAAATAACTACGTATTAAATAGCGAAGGTAGATTCATACTTATTTTGTTTAGACTTCATTTTGTTTTTTGAAAGTTTTCAGCCACAGTCTCGGTGTAAAGGTAAATGCAACTACCTACCTACTTGTTGATGTGAAACATCTATAGCCGCACGTAAAACCGATTTCTGGCGTGGCGACGCATGCCGTGGCGACGCGTCGCCTTTTGACTTTGACTTTTGTAACATACTTCAGTTACCATCGACCAATTGTCACAGTAATACCGTCCTCAGAGGCAACATCGAATATAACTATTACCGAAGTCACTGATTAAACGAATTAAGTAGTCACGATTTGAAATAAATTCGTAAATTTTTGTATTTAATGAAAATAAATGTTTATTCAATAAATAGTCATCGTTATCTGGAAAAAAACTCGTAATATTTTATTTTATCATTATGACATATTTAGTTCCTATCACAATCTGTTCTTTTCTGCATATTACTTTTACAAAATAATGTCGATGTTTCACATCTGCCAGGCGTCCCGTGACGGCTCACATTTTTTTTTTAATAATCTGTTACTTTTTTCGGCGGTTATAATAATTTCATATCGAGTTTTTTTAGTCAATCAATGCAATGGGAAAAGACATGTGGGTATACTTGAGAAAGACACGTAACCTAAGTCTAAGGGTACCTATCAGTAGGGAAGGGTCAATTTTTGTAAGAGGTAAGCTGGAGTACATATCTTTAATGTGATTATACTATTTGTCTATAGAATACTGACTGAGCCATTTTTCGAAGGGAAGCCTGTAGGAATCGAGTTCTATGGAACCTTCGCCACTGGTATCTATGTATAGAACAGCTAATATCAAGACTAACAAACGATAACTGTAACTGCTAATGTCCTATAGGTAACATCTATCATTTACTTGTATGGGGACTACGTGGGTCATACTATTATTATTATTTTTTAGTTCAGTTAGTTTCACGATTGTCTGGCAGTTTGAGTACTATATGCGGCCTACCCAAAGGTCCTTTCTTTGGTATTGTTCGTCGTGTCGTTGAGCTCCTTGGATTATGAGCCGAGCTACACGATCACTGACAAATGCTTGCACTGTCTGGACAGGTCCACTCAAATCTGTGTGGTTATTTCTTCAAAAGACCATCTCAGGCATTAATCCATCTCAGACATTAATGAGCAAAGTCTGGACTTTAAAAGAGACGGTGACCTCTGAGTTTGTTTCGGATGTTTCTTCTCAGAGTAGTCAGGTAAGAAACACCGGCCTCATCTAGTTTTAAAACATAACATGTTGACATGTAAAAGAGTTTTGTAAACCAATTTACAGAAATAAATATGATTTATGATTTATGATTTATGATTTACTAGTCAGTAAGACATACGAATCAGGGCATATCTGTCTACCCAACACGAGTGCACGTCATATCCTCTGAATCTTACCATTTGGCTTGCTGCTGGCTACATGCCAGGGTTGGCTTGCCTTGCTTAACGAAACTAGGTTACCCGCCTGTTAGCTCACCCACGTAACGTTTTTCCATCTTTCGTAATAGCTATTATGATCAATAGGGAGTTAGGCAACAGAACTGGCTGAAAACGACTAATTATAGTCGTATCAAAATATTCACTTTAGTGAGTTAGTTAGTCTCTTTTTAAACTGTATCTTAATTAATGCATTATCACAATAGTAACTTATTTACTTAAAACAAACCCAAAAAGAGGTTTTATTTGTCATTTATGAATGCAGACTCTGGACCAGCTCGGATTATTTTATAAAATATTATGCAACGCAATAAAAGTGGCGAGACTGAAAAATGGCTGCATATTTAATTGAAAGTAGAGTGGAAACACTGAAAATAAAATCCTGCTTTATTTCAATATTCTGCAACACTTTAGTCCCGAAATAATTGCGGTTGAAAGTGTTTATTTATAGCTTAAAACAAGCTTATAGGAAAGTAACAGTTTCAAAAAAAACAAGCTTTTAAATATCGATGGGACCTCATTTCAGTCATTTTATATGTGTTACGGTTTTTTTTTATTCTTTTCAGCAAAATCTTTGAATTGATACCCCTATCATGGGGGTGCAAAAGAAATAACTAGTCTATCTTTGGGAATCCACCATAATGGATTTAGAATGACATCACTTAGCTAACCATGCATTGTCATCCAAACTAAATGTGTATGCAAAATTTCACCTGAATCGGTTGGGTATAACTGTTTTTAAAATTCAATTGCAAGATTTGACCTAAACAAACGTAATAAAATCTTGTAAAAATACTGGTTTTGTAAAAATATGAGGTTACTGGTAAACGGAATAAGTCTATACACGTTTAGTCATACTGTTGCCTATACCTAACCAACTTTCCCTTTGAAACTTTCTCTTTTCCTTGTTTAGTTTCCGTGGCGATTGCCGTTACCGCGCATTTAAACTGCGACTGGTGGGTATCAAAGCGGTCTATTGAATCGAACCGCCACGCCTTATGGAAAAAATCGGGTGAGAAATGGATGTACATTTGCATATAATTAGGATCGTACGGCCCATGACGCTCTACGGAGCACGTCTGTGAAGACCCGTGATGGAGAAGTGGCTCGAGAGACGGCATGGTGCCACCACTATCGGCTGGCACAGCCCTTCGCGCACCCCAGGGCATAGAAAATTCATAAGGATTTCAACAGAAAAAAAATAGCTACAATGTGGTATCTTCACTCATTATGCCCGTTATCCATCGTTTACTAAGAGTGCCGTGGCACCTTTGCGACGCTCCTAACAAGTACCTACCACATCGCTCGGTGGCCGGCGTTGGGGTAGGTACCTATGCCTGGCCCAAGATATTCTTGTTACACTTCATTTTCTCACCTGGTACCCGGTACGTGATTTTAAAGACATTTCACGTTACTTGGCCGGAGTATTATTTACATTTCAATGGAACCTATAAACCAATTTAAAGCCTAGTAAAACTAAAGTCTTAGAATATTTTACAAGCTTTTTTGTTCTAACTTTACTTTTATTTCGGTGATTGCATGTTGCTTAGAACCAAAAAATTCAAACACGTGTCACATCCACCAACTGGGTCGTCGTGGTGGAACCAGTTGGTCCGAACTGTCTCTCAGGTAGGATAAATGAAAATATACGAAACGAGATGTGAAAACATCGGATACGAATACAAATATAACGGAAATAATATTCCAGTATCAAAATACAATCGTATTCAACATGTTTTATTTTATTTACACTTTGAATGTTCAAAAGAATTATTTCCAACAAACACAAACATTCGCTGCGAATATTTCATAAACCGATTGTTATCCTGATTCGATTGAAATACTGAAAATGATACACGTCCACGCATACTGGGAATACGTGAAACAAAACGCAGCTTACGAGTACCGAAAACTACGACACAGCATACTTCAATAAAGTATTGTATTTTCAAGGATTTAGATGCTCTATTGTAGTCAAAGAACATTGCAGCACCTTGAAATTTCTAAATTTTGATACAGATGCATTGTTACTCTGCCATCGTAATACAAAAAGCGGTATCTCTAAAAAATCCCAATGCGTTTTTAAAGCGCCCTAATATATGATGATCAATGATCTTGAATCAGACGGTCTACTACTACTACACGACTGATCAAAGTAATCTGTTTTGAAACATAAAACATGCTTAGGTATCTATGTTTTGTACTGATTAAAGAGAGTTAGATTTGTTGAGTTTCCACCCTTTGGGCTTTCAGGGACAGTAACAACGTTGACTGGATAAGCCATATGGCAATCGGCTTACCTACGAGATCCGGGGACGTTATCGGCACCCGAAAGTGCGCAATAGCTGCAGCCGTTACTCCACAAAGGGCCTATAAAGGCTTGCCATTCAATAAAAACTTCTCAATCAAGCACGTTAAGGTTCACGACCCAATGATTGTTTAGTCAGTGCGTAGGCGACCATGGGCGATTACACCAACTTCATAACAACGGTACCTATTTGTTATTTACCTTTCAAACATACCAATTTCATCATGATCAAAGGATTCTGACATTTAACTTGAGCAAATAAAATATTAGTTTATCATTCGTTTCATGCTAGAAATAGTGTAAGTATTTATCTTGCTAGTTGAGAACTGAGAATTTAATTTAAATTAGAATGTCTCAAATAAATATAGACGTGAATATGGAAGTTGGGCCACTAAACTCAAGATAGGAAGAAAATAACGCGTTATTTCCTGCAAACATAAAAGTAGGGTGAAAATATGACGCATAGATAAATAAGCTCTCTACAGCCTGTACGTCAATTTTACCAGGAAATATGGCGATGCTGCATAAACAACAGAGTGACACACAAGCTCCATATACAGCGTGTATTAGAAACGGTGTAGTCATATGTAAGGGTATGGTACAACCCATCAAACTGAACTATTTTCTCCCATGAGACCAACATTGTAATCACGAAAAAATAATCAGCTGTCCCATACATTTATGTCGAGTAGGTATCGATTACTTTGACAGTAGTTCGGTTTGATGGTCTGTGACTCTGTACTATATCCTTACATAATATCACTACACCCATACTGTCACATTCTGTGGATAGGTACACAAGGAACTTCAAATTCGTCGCCAATACTGCAATACCGCCGCCATTTTGATTTTACAGTACAATTTCACAAACTATGTGTACCCCAGGACCCTCCCCACATTGCCACTCAGGCGAAGCAAAAGATCCTTGTAGCTCTGTACGCCATTTTATTGGCTCTGTAGTGTATTTTAAAATAAAAGCTAATCGGTACCCGGCGTGCCATACGCAGATAACCAGCCGTGTGAACTGTCACCCGTTTTGAAGTTTGATCGAAAATACATAGTCTGACGATTTGCGATTCGCTGTATCATTCGGTAAATGCTATGCTCTATCATGGATTAATACGACAAATAAAGATTCATATTTATAAACGGTATTATTGAAAAAAAAACCGCCTAACGAAAAAAGTTTTCAAACAGTACTCCTTTTCGAGGCAGTTCAAAACTAATGAATTATGAATGGTACAAATCTACCAACCATAATATTTACTGTAAAGGTTTACTGCAACAGTGGCCTAAAATGGCCGCTTTTTAGGGTAATAAAAAGACAATTGATAATATTAACTGCGACTAATGTGACTACTTTAAGATTTTTAACGTAATTTATATTATTATTCTATAATGGTTCTGCTAAAGCGGCCATTTTAGACCCTGTTACAGTAAACCTTTACAATTTAGGCAACATTTTAAGCCCCCTGATTATTCCATTTTGCTGATCCCGTGATAGAACTGATTAATTAACCAAACACATTCTCGTATCCACATTCTAATGAACCAGCTAACGTTAAATCTCGGAATACATTTCATCCCTTACGGGTGGAGGACATTTGGCCGTAGGTACAATTGTGAGATAAAATTGTCGACACCCCTCTCAAAGTTGCCGTTTATATGTTAATTCCGAACGTTTTATTGTTTTCCCGGTACCTACCGTGGAAATAAAATGAGAAGCGCGCTCGTATTCTGATTTTAGCTTAGAGAGAATTTAATGGTCATTAAATTCTCTCTAAGCTAAAATCTATACCTTTATTAGTGAGGCACATGGAACGTGCAGTTGATTGGATCACTGTATTGTTACGCAATCGGCAAAACATTCTGTCCTTAATGTATACATAGACTATAACACTTTTTGGTCTGATCGCTTGCCGCTCATTATCGAGTGTAATTTAAACTTATTAACACCAAAGCGACCTGATAAAAGTGTACTAAGCAACGATGTGTATGGGGGACAGAACTGATGAGCAGATTGCGTTATATGTGAAAGAATGTCATAGTAGGCTAAGGTGTGTTGATTTTCCTGCCGAGTTTACAAGCTGTGGAGATACATACTGTAATAACTCGGACCATGGGCATATTCTTGACAGGCTTTATTCTGACATTGTGGTTGCCTTACGAGGGGCAGCATCGGCGGCGGCGACGGCTCGGGGGCCACACGCGCGGGGAGAGGTAGGAATGGGCCACGCATTACTGGGTGGAATAGGCATGTCAGCGGGGCCCACCGGGTGGCTAGGTCGAAGTTTCAAGAATGGGTGATGTGTGGTAAGCCAAGATCTGGGATTGTATACGACGAAATGTATCAAAGTCGCAAAATATTCAAGTCCAGACTTAAGTGGTGCCAAAAAAATCAAGACCAAATCAAAATGGATGCACTGGCTGAAAAACATAAGAGTGGTCAGTTTCGTAGTTTTTGGAAGAGCACAAAGTAAACGTTCGACCTGGTTTACCGGTGAGTGTCGAGGGTGTGAGTGGACCTAAGGATGTTGCTGATATTTTCAGTCCATTTTCGTGTACTGTCCCCACGGGGACCGGCGGGGACGGTGCTCGATGTTGAGATGCCAGACGAGGACGTGGGGACTTGCTTCGTTGCCAAATATGTGGCACAGGTCATAAAAGCTATATCTAAGGGCAAGTGCCCTGGCCACGATGGTCTCAGCATCGAGCACCAAGTTCACGCTGGCCCACAGGTAAACAGAGTCTTAGCAATGTTTTACACACTATGCGTGAGCCATTCTTACCTACCATCTGATTTCATGAAAACCGTAGTAGTCCCGGTAGTGAACAATAAAACGGGAGACGTTGCCGACAAACGTAACTATAGGCCGATTTCTCTTGCAACGATCATTGCAAAAGTTTTTGACGGTTTGCTTAATACTCAGTTGGACAAGTACCTGGATCTGCACGATAATCAGTTTGGGTTTCGACCTCGACTGTCAACTGAGAGTGCAATACTGTGTCTTAAGCATACCGTCAGATATTACACGGATCGAAAGACTCCAGTGCACGCCTGCTTCCTCGACCTGTCCAGGGCTTTTGACCTGGTGTCATACGACATCCTGTGGGCTAAACTCGAGGGAATAAACCTACCACGTAAACTTGTAAACGTTGGTCATGGGTTAAAGTACAATGTGACTAAAAGTCAATGCATGGTTTTTGAGGTCGGTACGAAACGTTCGCAAAACTATCCACCCGTTTTTCTTAACGGTGTTCCACTCGAAAGGGTGGATCAATTTAAGTACTTAGGGCATTTAGTTACGACCGACCTCAAGGACAAGGCTGACATGAAGCGGGAACGGAGGGCCTTGTCGGTGCGGGCGAACATGATCTCAAGTAGGTTTGCGCGCTGTTCGAGCGAGGTGAAGATAACGCTCTTCAGGGCGTACTGCATGTCCCTTTACACGTGCGGTCTGTGGGCGGCGTAAACGCGTGCTTCATACGGGGCCCTCCGCCTCCAGTTCAACAACGCACTTAGGGCTGTATTGGGGCTGCCTCGCTAGTGCAGCGCCTCAGCCATGTTCGCTGAGGCGCGCACTGATTGCTTTTACGCGACCATGCGCAAGAGGAGCGCGTCGCTGGTGCGTAGGGTGCGGGGCAGCACCAATGCTGTCTTGGCGATGATCGCGGACCGGATGGACTGCCTATACATACGGCACTGTTGTGATAGGCATGTTGCCGTCAGCAGGGCCAGTTAGATGTTGTCCTCTTGATGTTTATTTTTAGTATATTTTTGTTTTAGTTTTTATTATCATTTGTGTGTGGTCTGTATTTGTGTGTACTCCAATATGAGTTAAGGTTGCTCGAAATAAATGTATTATATTTTTATTTATTTCCTTTATTTATTTTTATACAAATCTTCTACATTTTTAAATATTTCATAAACTAAAAACAATATAAAAAACATTTAAAAATATAAAAAATTGTAGCCCACCGGTATCGGGAACAGGGTCCAAGCTACCGGCGGTCAGGGCTCCAGAGAGAGGAACCTCCTAACAATACGAGCCGTGTCCAGGAGCACCGCTTTCTGAATCAAACCCTTGATCTAGCTGCCTAACGAGAGCCTCCTCAGGTATTGGTTTATTTATTTTTTTATTACGTCGATTTTTTTGGACAAACCTGTATGTTGATATAGAGTTTTGCTATCAATTTTGAAGATCTTAAGAGGAAATGCGGGTGGTCTTTTCTCCATACAAACGCTCTCGCCTCTTTTCTTTCTGGTTTATGTTATGACATTAAAGCAATGTTTTTTTCAGTAAAATAAATATCTGTTCTTCAATGTCCCTATGTTTTCCTTTTTGATGATATAATATAATCTTGATAAACACTAGAACCTTTACAAAATTCTCAAAACTGCCTATTTAGACCGCTGTCAAAAGAGGCCTAGTGTACAAATTTGGCAACTATTAATGAAAAAAGAAAAACATAGGGACACAAGACATACCCTTCTTATTCAGTTTATGAAATATCTTTTAAATTGGTCGAATATTGGAGGAGGAAACAATCGAGAGCCAAAACTCGAATTATGACTTTTTACTTAGGCTATTCAGTCGGATCTGCAGTTGTCCTTATCGCACCAATGTCGAAATCGCGCTCGCAGTGCTACAGCGATAGTGTTTTCAAATACCTAATTTTCAAAAGTTTCTCCGACCGCATTTTCTCTTAAAGTAACCTTAAAATACACCTCCGAAGGGGAGTCAGTCGCTATCCAGGGTTGTTTGTGTATGTAAGTTTAAATGTTTGTAAACGCACCCACGAAACAAGAGAAATTCCTAGTGTGGGGCAATGTTTAAAAAAAGTAGCAACTGCAACCCAATTGCTACGAAATGCGCCTGTTCGCTGTAACGCGATTAGTGTCTAGTAACTCTTTGAAAACGGAATAGCATCT
The DNA here is from genome assembly GCA_963576755.1 of Noctua janthina. NCBI lineage: Eukaryota > Metazoa > Arthropoda > Insecta > Lepidoptera > Noctuidae > Noctua > Noctua janthina. The sequence goes on along the minus strand of OY755050.1, from coordinate 9,684,671 downwards.
TATTACGTTTCACACTCTAGTACGATGCTCCAACATGTAACGTAGTCCTTTATTCTGGAACAAGAGGGCTTTACATATATTTCATGACAATAATCTCTACTATAATGAGTTTTAAATTGATATTTGCTTGACCGTCGTACTAGAATATGAATGAACCTCAGAAAATACTGGAGGTCCTCAACAAATCTAGTTTTAAATCGAAGCACACTTGAGCAACGATATTTCAAATTGAAATTCTAAAGGGCTACTTGAGTATTGGACTCATGTCCTCGCGTAGGATCGTAAACCTCTCAAATGGACAACTTTCTCTTCGCATTTGTGGTGTTACCTACGTGTACGAGTAAAAGAATGACCTATCATTCGTATATTTCTTTTTATATTGAGACCATGGAGTTACTTGCCCGTTCTTCTCCGTGCAGATCAGCGCCTTGGAATGAGCAACTACAGTTCAAATACAGTTATGCCTTTTGGCTGAGACTACAGCTTCATAAGACTGAGTTTTTGATTGATGTAACTTTTTAGGCAATTTAAAAGTGTAACTAGTTTATTTGATAGAAAAGCTCTGGGTCGTGGTTTTCTTGTATGTTTAAATTTTTACTTTGTTTTATTTTATTATTTGCCGTTATAGCTGCCACACTTTGCGTACGGAACCCTAAAAAGGTAGTTCGTTTGAATTAAAATAAGGTTGCATCGTTCCTTTGAGTTTGTCCTGCGGTGGACGTTAACGGACTGTTGTGGCATACTATTATCTTTTCCGTGGGCTAAATGTCAGTCAACGGTACAAGGGAATACGCTCACAATTATCTTTTTTTCTCTTTTTAATAAACGTTTTTCCTTAAAAAGCCCTTTCGTCGTGTTATCAGGGAAAAGTTTTAATTTAGTTGTTAAGGTCATGTTGTCGTGAACTTGAACGTTAGAAATTCGGCCAGGCATTTCTTTATCCACATTCAAGAGTTGTCAGCGTCATATTAACGCAGTTTGGATACACCGCCATAGGGCAATAGCGACCTTGTGCTGGCCCTCGCAGCGTGGGTAAGATGGATCAACAACCGACGTAGATAGGCTTAGTTTAGCAGTTAAATTCATTCAAATTAATAGTGATAACCACTATGGGGTATAGTAATAAGATCCGGAATACCCAAGTCGCAAATGAATGACCAAGGTCTGAAAAAGGAATGAACGATCATAATCAGCCTTAGACGTTCCCACTGCTGGGACTCAGGCCTCCTTGTTGTGAGCCACAATCCACCACAAATGGACCCAGTGCGGGTTTCTTCGTTTTTCTGTCACCGTTTTGAGATCAGTGGTAATGAAATAAATTGCAAAAAGAAATGTGCCTGATTGCGACTGGTAGGTACCTAAGTTGAGGTCACCTCTGCTCAGGTCTTGGTCATGCAGTGAACGAGCGTACGATTTATTCATACAACATGTACCAGAAAGGTGTGGTCATATTTTCCAAGGTGTGATTCAGACCATACAACTGTACAACTTTCTCTGTAATCGCGAAAAATATTACATATATAATCAGCTGTTCTGTACAAAAACTTCAATACCTACTCGACACAAATGTCATCATCATCATCTGCCTAGTCATTTCCCAACTATGTTGGGGTCGGCTTCCAGTCAAGCCGGAAGCAACTGAATACGAACGAAGCGACTGCCTATCTGACCTCTAAAAACCCAGTTAGTACTGGTTAATACGATATTCCTCTTGGTAAGACTGGTTGTCAGACTTTTTGGGCCAGTGACTACCTGTAACGACTGTCAAAGATTTACAAATGACAGCCGGGACCAATGGCTTAACGTGCTTTCCGACGCATAGAGGAAACTCGGTATGTAATTGGTGGTCACCCATCCACAGACCAACCTAGGCAAGCACGGCTTAACCTAAAGATCGACCTGAGCGGCTATTATTATTTAGCCACGAGCTCGTTTGGATTACGACACAAATGTGTGGACAGTTAACTATTTTTCGTAATATATGCTGATACCATTAAATTTAGGTCATATACAACATCCCCGATGATCAAAATGCTTTAAGTAGTACACCGCTTTAACCACATTATTGGAAATTCTTGCTAAAGAGAAAAGGCTTCCGTGCCTGGCTCGGTTGGATAACCAAACACTACTAATGGAAGCTTAAAATAATGTTATCATGATCGTCAGCAATGTGTTTCATAAAATGTTAAATCTAGCTACCTATATGTCGTTCGTACACCGTTGTGTATTTGGGATCTGTATAGAGAACCAGCCTATCGGAATTCATTATTTACTCTTGGCTTCAAATGAGAATTCAGTATATACCGTTAAAAAATACGGATTGTTCGGAGAGGGCAAATTGTACACAAAATTGGAAAGCCATGAGGGAGGTGCCCAGCAGTGGGACAGAGCAAGCTGATATAAAAAAAGCGTGCTAAAAACCAATAGCAGCCGTTTGTGACAGTTTCAAATGAGATAATATCAAAATAAATATCAAAAACTCATGTCAGGACTTATTCAACAAACACTTACAAAACCATGTAGGAACGAATTTAATTAAGGAAGGAATTAAACCGTTGACCACTTACAAACCGGTTCAGCCTGAAATCGTAGTTTCCATGAAATCCGATTTCCAATCCGAATTTTCCTCTTGATTCGGTAAATCTACAAAAGGTGTCCGAATTTCGGCGAGCCGGGCTGAAACCTGAATGAAATAAGTATTCCGTATTTCGAGGTAAACGAAAGTTATTCACGGCATTGGTTAGTGATTACAAACACTCGGGATATGTGTGTGTGAGTAAAGATGTAAACGAAAAAAAAAAATAACGTTTGCCTTGCGTATCTAGTGTTCAGAGAAATATAATTATGACTTTGAAATAACCCGCTTCAAGTTTCGGTGCACTCTGCGGAAACCTAATATTTCATGTTAACCTATAGGTAGGTAGGTAATCTTAATATGTAAAAATCATGTTCGTACACGCTAATCTCTAGAACCACACACCCGATTTTAATGAAATTATGTGAATGTGTAGTTGTGTACGGTTGGTTCCAGCAAACTCTTTCAGAAAAAATCCAGTGTGAGCAGGGTTTGAACAGCTATGTTCCCTACGCAGGGTTTGCGTATAAAATATTAAAAACTCTTTCAGAGTTTAAAGTTTGAAATCGATAGGTGGTGCCTGGCGAAGGGCCGGGTTATTATTAGTACCAATACAGGGTGGCTTGTAATTAGTGACTGATACTTAAACACGTGATTGTAGTCATGATATCAAACAACTTTCCCAAAGACACATTTTTATAATACACAGACTTTTATCACAATAACACAACAACCGTATGAAATTCGCACGCGTGCGCCTGTGACCTATCAGCTGTTAGCCGTTTAAAAAAATTGACAAATTTTTTTTGGGAAAGTTGTTTGTTATCATGAGTTCAATCACGTGTGTAAGTATCGGTCACTATTTACCAGTCACCCTATATATCATGTAAATAAGAAAATGGTAGGTACAACAAAACCCCACTGTGTAATCTAACTGAACAACGGAAAGTAATTTTGCTAAGCTTTGAAGTAAGATTACAGAAACCATTAATTGCTTATCTAGCTCCAAAGAAACCACGATACTTACTATAGTCAGCCGGTCTTGCCAAAAGATAGTTAATTTAAAACTAATTAAAGCTATCCGAAGAACATGTACCCAGAACTTTAAAAATTTAGAAGCAGGTATTTTCGACCATCATCATCTGCCTAGCCTTTTCCCAACTATGTAGGGGTCGGCTTCCAGTCCAGTTCCAGTTGAACACCATGATATTATAAATAAAAAAGGTAGATATCGCACTAGCGCGCAAATTGTTGCAGACAAATTCAGACAATTGTCGTAATTTAAGTACTTCAAGCGCAACAGCCATCTCTTTCTGTATCATACGTTCCGTATTATCTATCGCAGTCGTAACAACGCAACGATATTTAAACGCCGCTCAGTATGAACGTAGCGTAACTTCTTTATAATATATAACGTAAGACATGATATTGATACTCGCCTCAGCCGCTAAGGTGTCTTAAAATTTTATACAGGAGCTGTTCACGCTCGAATGCTAGTGAATTTTCCGCCCCAGACCACGAGAAAAACGCCCAGCACTACCCCTCCATGGAGTAATGGTGATATTTACGGTTCTGCACTGTAATCAGTAGGAGGATGACTGTACGTATTACACAATGCGGAGGTTTTCTCGACATTCCTTTTCGTTTTTCCCCATAAGCCATTGACTCCTTTCTGCGGCATTTTTCTAGTTGCATTGATGTCTCTATTCATCTTGAATATCGAGGGGTGGAGGGTTTCAATGCATGTATTCTTCGGTCAACTTTCATGAAGAGGAGCATCATTCCGGTCAACTACGGGAAAATTCACACTGTATTCTCGTTCCTTTTTTCCGGGCATTTATATTTGTTTAAACACCCGCTAAGAAAAGTTTGGAACAGGGAACAATTTTTTAAAGTTTACCCGAGTTTGTAGAGGTGAGCTCGTGGCCTCCGTCGAAAAACATTGTTTTAAAACTAACAGCAACTTTTAACCACAAAACTAAACGAAAAAGAAGAGAGCCCAATCGATATTTTCAACGTAAAAATTAGGAAAAACCTATCTAAAATAGTGTTGAAGCAGCACAGTGATGTAATAACAATATATTTAGCTTTCTGGTTCATAAAATACGCGAATTTTAACGAAATAGGTAATAATTTTTCTTTATAAGATAATATTTCTGCTTTACCTGCGTCTGAAAGAGGCCATGTCTAAAATATCTTCAAGCATCTATTTTATAGACAAAAGTACCTGAGCGCAAAGGTTTTAAGTTTGATGTATTTTTTTACGTCATGTTTTTTTGTGGTTAGTAGAAAATTTTGGGCCACAAGTAATTTAATTATAGGCAAAGGTGCAAATGCTTTCACGTTTTATAGCAGCGCTTTAATAACAGGCTTTGTGCAGGTGCAATAAACACGTGGTTGCCGTATTTTTACCATCGCCACTGGGATTAAGAACATGCGATTAAAATTTTCTCGTTCGTTTACTTTTATCACGTTTGCGGCAGAGTAAAATCGCTCTAAAAGCTGTGATACAAGATATGTGGTCACGCCGTAAAAAATAATTAATGTCGGCGACAAACTTAGCAATTTACTGAGTGGCTCGTAAAGCCTGAAGTTTTGCCCGTCAACCCACTGAGTGGCACACAACTTTGGACAATTCCAACGTAATGTCGACGCGTCAAATGACGTCGGGGGAGTGACGATGGCCTAATGGAATATCCTACATTAAATGAATGTCTAACTACAACACTTCCACACGCTCCTACTACATTATGATGTCGACAAAGCCGAAGTTTCCATCAATCGTGCCGGCTGATTATATGTTACATATAGTTTATTTATATCATGGCGTTCCCTTTCACGTCGTTTATGATAAGTAATAAATAATGTCATATTGAAACTAAGTTAAACTGAAGTTCGCAACGAACGACGCAACGCGGCAAATAAATGTGATTTTAAACGGTTATTTTAGTAATATTTCTAGTTCGGTTCGTTATAAAAACGGCTCCGCTTAGTTTACATGGTTTTCAACTTTGAAGCGAAGCTCCACCACCGATTCATACCCTCAGGGAAATACGTTATGTTTTTGTCCAATTTACGTTTATATTTTTTGTTCTAACACAATTTTCGTTTCGACACAGCTTTTAGTACACCCGGTTTAGTGGCGTCCTTTGCTAACGAAGGATTCAAGCTTTTAAATGAAGTTGAAAATAACTCACGGATCAAAACGTAACGAATTTTCTAAGCTAAAGGACATATAAAAAGCCCGAGTGAATGAGTGAATAATGCTCACCCTCGATAATAACTCGAAAGTTAAGGGGGAGCGTGACAAAATTGAGGCTTCTCTCCGTAATCTTCTTATCGAGTAAAAGTCAGAGGGAGCGGATTGCAGGCTCACACGCGCTCATATCACTCGTCAGCAGAATCGCACCACGTAACTCATGACGGCATAACTAACGTCACTTCGGCTCAAAACTATCGTCTGTGTTCTTGCTACTGGCGTAATTATGTAATAACTTATGCTTCTAATAATTAATGCAAATGCTTGTAACATTATTATTATTATTATTATTTATTTATTTATTATTCCTTAACACATACATTTGTTTTAACAGGTAAGACCCAAGCTAACAAATTTGTCATAAATTGCAAAAATCCAGTCCTAAGTAACGGGACTGGGTAGAGGCACAAGTTAAACAGCAGACAACATACCAAGTGCCACCCTCTGGAATTCCGCCAAAGAGCAAGAAAATATGTCCAATCGCCGAGAGACACTATTAAGCATTCTTAATGCACACAATACAGGCGCAAACTTTAATAAGTTTGTACGGGTTGCCGGAACCTTAAAAGGCCCCTCCCTCGGTCCTAACCGTAGCGTCCTGCTTGGAACAAGCAATCCCAACGATTCCAGTATTTGTGGATTATTTAGCATACCACGAAAAACCATAAAAACATATTTTACGAGAGCGAGGTTGCGCCTTACTTCCAACTTATAGTACCCAACCATCCCAATAACAAAGAGAGTTGGATACATAAGTGGGTAAAAAGGGTAGACACCAAACTGCTTCCAGTAGAGGTATCGGGTAAATTTGTTCTGCATCTTTTCCAGCATCTGGGAATACTTCACTGCATAAGGATTCCAGATAATAGCACTAGTTTCCAAGTTGCTTCGCACCAACGCATTATAAAGTGTTTTCACTGCTGCCATATTAGTGAAGTCACGAGTTTCACGCATGACAAAACCAAGATTTTTAAACGCTTTTTTGCATACCTGCACTACATGCGCACGAAACGAAAGATCCCCAGCGAAAGTAACCCCGAGATCTCGGACTGACCCCACCCGCGGTATGACGTGACCGCCCATGCAATAATCATGGCGTCGGGGTACCACAGCCCGCGTGATTGACATTACGCTGCACTTCGTCACATTGAAGAGTAGTTTATTCTCTACACTCCACGCTACTACCCGATCGATGTCACGCTGGAGCATTCCGCAGTGTGTAAATACAGCGAAGTTTTCGTCAATAAAGTTGTAAAGTGTTGGGCAGAGTAATTGTTATTGATAAATTCACTGTCAACTTAGTGAAAAGCAATTACTAGGCACTTAAAGTTGCATGTGTAATCCGATCAAATATTTGGTTACATCACACATGTGTTATTAATAATTAAATTGCTGATGTATAATACGATAAGGTAACTACACTAATAAAAAAACGAGTTTTCCTATCACTTTTCATTGAAAACCCTCTTGACAAACCTTTTCAGCAGTGTCAGTTTATTATATAGCTGACATTAAATGGATAAGGAAAAAAAGTTTAAATGCGCTGGCGTTTTCAACCCCATCGCGAGGGCCGTCTGCGGGATAGGTACCTACCTAACTTTCCTTTGTATACTTGCCTTAAAGAAAAAGCTTTTAATAATGCCTACATATTTGCACCTTTTGTTAAACTGGGTGATTTGTGGGCTCTGAGTAATTATTATAGTATTCAGCTTAGTTCAAATGTTGACATTAGAATTAGATTGTATAATTATGGTGTGTATTTTATTTGTTAATAATGCCTACATATTTGCACCTTTTGTTAAACTGGGTGATTTGTGGGCTCTGAGTAATTATTATAGTATTCAGCTTAGTTCAAATGTTGACATTAGAATTAGATTGTATAATTATGGTGTGTATTTTATTTGTTTTTTCTTTATAACAGTTCGACGTATATAAGCATAAGCAGATAAGCAGTGTATACTTGCACAGGATGAGCATTGATTCAACTCTCACCAACATTCTTTTTATAAAACTCCATATACGCACTCTTAAAAACGTCACGGCATCGCCTCGATTCGGGATCGGCTTATAAAAAAGATCCGAGATAATGATGATCCCATGCAGTGCTAATAACTCTGCATTAACCTTAAGAATGAATTCATAAATTAATATTGAGGAATTAATGGTATTTTTTTTTTATAATAATAATAATATACTTTATTGATACAATTCCTTACAATATGCTTAATATCTAGCTAAAGTTCTCAATATTTAAAGTCGCACAGAAGTTGAAACCCTGACTCCTAAACTAGGAATACCTGTGACTTAGGAGTCAATTTTATATTTGAAGACAAGCTGTTTAAAGTCCTTTCTTTAAATAAAGGAGACAAGAATAACAATGGAGATAAATAATAGCTAAGTGAGTTGAATCGGAGCAGAATGCGTTTCAGAGTAGCATCGACGAGCGTAAAGTCACGTACCCCGTCGGACGAGTCACAGAGCGGGACCAGTCGGGACGTCCACGACCTACTATAACAATGTTCCATTTACGTAATAGTGTAATACGAGTAATTGGAAAAGCTCTTAATCGTCTCTCAATATCTTCATGATTTAACAGCCGTTTTTCTAATCGGTATTCCGAATATTTTCGTTTCATTATAAGTAAATTCATAGTGAGTAAAATGTTGCGAGGAACAAAAGATCAAAGATACGTTAGATGGAGTGTGTGAAAGACGGCATGGCTAGGAATCTTAAGAGGCCTTAGCCACGCCATGGAATAAACGAATGGAATGGATGGATGTATGCAAACAGGATTGGGGCAGGAGAAGGATAAAGTAGTATACCTCCGTATCTCCGCACGTAACAAATAATTGAGTTATATATACATTCAGGCAAAAAAATATCGGGAATGGATGATTTGTTTATGGTTGAAATTCAATTTTTTGTTGTTAGATTGGCACAACTGTTTACATCAACTGTTGCATCTTTTATTTAGATAAAATACAGTGCTGCTTTTAGTTAGATCATGTCTAGTGTGTATTGCGAATTTCATAATAGACAAGATTTTGTCTGAAATTTTGCAACGCCAATGGAATTTCGTGTTCCTGAAAATGTTACAGAAGGCTTACGGTGAATCGACTTTATAAAAAAAAGAGCTTATGTGTGGTACAAAGCGTTCAAAAGAGGTCGAGATGTAATGGAAGATTTTCCTCGCTCTGGTAGGTCATCAACGTCTTCAACGGAAGTTAACATCGCAAACGTGAAGGAAATAGTGACTGAAAATCCTCATTCAAGTTTGAGATAGATAGCCGCTGAACTTTCTGTGTCTCACGAGTCGATCCATACCATTATAACAATTACTACTTGGATATGAAACATGTTGCCGCTCGGCTAGTCCCAAAAGACCTGAATTGATTCCAAAAACTCAATCACATAAGAGTCGCTGAGGACATGCTAGAACGAGTCATTTCCGACTCAACATTCATGAAACGCATTGTTACTGATGACGAGGCGTGGGTTTACGAGTTTGACATGCAAACTAGTCAACAAGCTTCAGAGTGGCGCCTTCCAAATGTACCGAAACCGAAAAAACCACGCCAAAGTCGATCAAAAGTCAAAGTCATGTTGACCGTTTTCTTTGACTATATGAATGAAATGAATTCTTGCCGGAAGGTCGAAACAGTAAATAAAGAATATTATTTGAGCGTTATACGGCGTTTAAGAGGGCAAATTCGACGAAAAATACCAGATTTGTGGAAAGAGAATTCTTGGATTTTGCACCACGATAACGCCTTCGCACAAGGGCATCATAGTGAACGAATATTTGACCAAAAACTCAACAAACACCAACGAGCAACCTCCTTTTTCACCAGATATGGCTCCAGCCTTCTTTTTTTTTTCCTAAACTCAAATAACCACTTCGTGGCACCCGTTTTCGTTCGGTAAAAGAGAATTCGCGGCGACAACTGAACTCAATTCCGAAAAAAGCGTTTAAAAAATATTTTGATGATTAGATTATTCGTTGGCGTAAGTGTATCGTTTCTGAAGGAGCATACTTTGTAGGCGATAAAATTACTTTGGATGATAACTAAAATTTTGTGTATTATTGATCGTTTCCCGGTACTTTCTTGACAGAGTAGTATGATTAGGTAATTACCGGGTTAGAAGTTCACAAAAACACTCTCGAATTTTAATTAGCAGTTTATTAGTATGGAGTTTTCCGCTAATTACATGTGCTTACGGGCGAGATTTTATGAAAATGGTTCATAAACGCGACAGCCAGAGTCAGGGAGTATGAAAGTTTTTGATATAACACATTAACAAAATCATGTTTGTGCCACACAGTATTACCAACCACTCGTATAATGGGTGTAAAAATACCCTTAACGAAAACGAATGGCACTTGTTCTCCCCGTCGTTGCGATATTTTTTTTTGTTCTAGACCTTACCTGGGAACCTTCTATTTACGGAGATATTGGGGGTCAAAGTTCCAACTTTATCACAAAGTTTTTTTTAAATACAATTTTGTAATGTCACAACCATACTTTAAATACCTCGACTACCCCCGTACCTACTATTCAATGTATCTATCAGCACTATGTTTTGAGCGCGTTACATTGAGTCCTACCGTAAAACGTGATTTTTCACCCCAAAAAAGAAGTTGTTTCCCAGAAATAATTTTTGTGTCGGGTTACGAGTACTTAGTTCTGTGGACAGAATGCTTGGTCTGATGATTTGCAAGGTAGATGTGAGTGGCAACGCCGAGAGGTTAAGCCCTAAGAGGACATACACTGACCTTATTGGTGAGGTTCTTCAGAAAGGTCAGGTGCGTAGTACTCTCAACCGGCGTGCATGTATGACCAGATATGTATATGAATGTGAACAAGGCAAAAGGAGTATTTAAGTATCGTAGAAGGTAGCGTTCTGTGAGATCTGCCTACCCCCAAGGGAAAAAGGCGTGATTTTATGTATGTATGTAATGCTTGGTTGACCGCTTCATGAACGATCCGTACTTTTTATTGTAATTATTTTCAGCTCGCGTAGAGTTAGGTAATTATCCCGCGGGGACATAATAACGGAATAAAAAGTAAATGTCCTATATTCTATGTCACATAATATTAGTATGGACGTTCTGAAAACAGAGACGGTAATGGGCATAGCCGTCTTTACCCAATTTTTGTCGCAAAATCAAGAAGTAAAATCGTCCAATTCCATGGGATTATGACTGGACGTAGTGGGCGTAACGGGCCGAGCTCAGGGCACGAACGAGCACAGAAAGCTAATGACTCTCACCGGCCATGACTTGTGGCCCCTAAGTTTCTTCCTTGGGAAATGTAATGAGCAGGGCCTGACTGTCAGAAACTAACACGTTGATAAATGGTTCTGTACAGATGGCGTTTTTAACCAACTTCAAAAAGAATGGCCTTACTTATGTATTTTTTAAATTTTATTTGTTTCAAAAATCGGTGACAGAAAAAGTAATATAGATGTAACAAAAGTCACGTTTTCGATTGTTATTATTTTGCACTCTTCAGAGGTTGAAATTCGGTTGTATTTTTGGAAAAACATTTTTTTTTTCAGAAATTATTGTCTGAATTGAGCTGCAGGAGGCAATTGGTGGAGCAATATCTTCGATTATTTTTGTTGAATTGTATGTTTAATATATAGATGTGTATAGTGTGAGTATTGTAAGATACTGAAACCCAACGGTACCGAAACAATCAGGTATCAGTTGCCAATATTTTATTTTCTGAATTTTCTTTATTCAAAATTATTTTTAGTATATGCGAAACCTGCGTAACCTGTTTAGAATAAGTAACAGAACCGATTCCAATCATTTTTAAACCATGTTATATTTTGTCCCAAAAATATTTTAAAAAAAAGTTAAGCTGGACACAACGCGATAACCACTGGATCTAGAAGCAAACACAAGAGTATCATAATGTAACTCAACGGTGAGCATTAAAAAGCATGTTTGAATATTCAAAGTTTGTAATTTGTTGCTTAGCGCGTACACGGCTTGTGAATTGTACAATATTTGATTAGTTTAATTAAATGAAAAGTAACACAAAACGCGATGACAAAACTAAAACGCACAAACTGAAGAAAATGGCTCCAAAATGAATGATCAACAAATACCTAACAACGGCCATCAATCACCCTTGGAGCCACATTGCTCAACAGTACAAAGGAAATACAATGAAAAACGACTAAAAAACAACGAAAACGACTTGCTTTATTTTCGGACTATTTTGTTAAAACAGAAGTTGTTGCCTTGGACAATATTAGAACGATCCAATAAGATAAGACGCATTATTAATAAAGAGATTTAGTAGACTGTAGAAACACTGTCAGCAGAAAGGTCATAGAAAATACCGGCCAAGTGCGAGTCGGACTTCGTACAAAGGGTTCCGTAACACCAAAAAATATTATTACGAAAATTTTAACGCTCATTCAAATGACAATTTTCACTCAACAGTAAAAAGAAAGCTTTTTTATAGAAAGTTAAAGAAAAACAAAGTTAGTGCTGCAGTTTCACGAAAAAGTCCCATATCTCAAAAACTAAATACCAAATCTTGTTCAAGCCAATTTTCGTTGAAAGTTATTTTTACTTTTTACAAACCCACTTTATTTTCAGAACTTTCTCCTCTTACTTTAAAACTTAGAGGGGGCGGGGATACAATTTTTACTTTGGCTTTAGAAGCAAATACTTATTATCATCAACCATTGACTTAAGAAAAAAACAATTGGAAAACGTAGTAGGGACTATAGCATAGTAGCATGGCACTAGCATCACAACGAGGTCACTTTTTTAATTATAATTAGACTATGGCATTCAGTATTATACATATCAAACATCAATTTGTGGAGTTGTAATAATTTAAATTTTATTTAGGAGTAAACTTCAGCGACGCGTTGGAGCTAACACGCTTAATTTTTTTTCTTAATTTCACATTACTTTTGTATACCGGTTCATAGAAGAATCCTGCTCTCCAAATTTAAATTGTGTGATGCCGAAAGCCTCGGAGTAAAATGGCTGTGACATGCGGAAGGATAGACAGTCAGACGGACAGGACAAATCTACACTAATATTATAAAGAGAAAAGATTTGAATGTTTGTATCGAATAAACTCAAAAACAACTGGACCAATTTCAAAAAATCTTTCTCTATCAGTATGCTACATTATCCCTCAGCAAAAAAGGCTAGTCCACAGCTATAATATAAAATCTTTTTTTTGGCATTTTAGCAACGGAACCATATAAATGTCTCAGTGACGCCTTAAAGTATATTGATATACCTACAGCATTGCCAATTTTGACACATTACATTAGAACTAAACAAACGAGTTTGTCCTTCTATTGCAGGTTCATAGAAACGTCTTCGATTGTAAACAACGTCTCCTTTGTAAACGAGTAGACATTGTAGCGTATGCATTCTCCTGACAGACGCCACTGACACTGTTCTAACTGAAAGCAATTATATTTGTCAAGTGTGGCATTAATTACTGAGCATTCCTACGCAAACACTGTGCTCGTGTTTCAATATTAGCTAGCTTGCATACATATATGTAATATTACAACCGAAGCAAACATCAACAGAGTAATTGTTAGGGTTAACTACTCAAGTAGGTACGTCATATGTATCTCTTTGGTCATAAAAATATAAAATGAAATCTCAACCTTCCATAGTCGTAACCTTGACCAACTGTTTTGTGTAAAAGTCGGTCAAAGTTAAAAAGCCGTTTCAGTGGTTGTGTAAGAAGAGGCGCGGGGGCGGCGTTGGGAGGAGATAAGCTTTATAAAAGACTTGCTTTAGCCCGCGACTTCGTTCAATACAAACTTCAAACCCCATTTGACCCGCTCAGAAATGGACTTTAGGGAAATCATTTGTAAAGGCTTACACGGTAAGTAATTTTAATACCTTCAGATTTGTCTTTTCTGGACCAAAACCCGTGAAACGACTATCTACTATGGCCTAGGTAATTCGCCAAAGGCGGCCAGAACGCTTATCTACCTACTATAGAAGCAATTTGAAACTGAACAGTTCGATCATTTAGCTATCTGCACGCATCCGGTCAAATTCGTCAGTCGTCAACTCGTCATGTTTTGCTCGGTGTGCTAACTGGCTGCGGTCACCGAGCACTAACGGATACTTCAGCAGTATATGTGTGGAGGAGTTCGTGTCCGGAGATGTGTCCACAATTCCGGGTCGGTCTGACCAAACTTTTAGTCATGAGTCTTTAAATCAAAACGTCAATTTTATAATGTACATCCTTGTCTACTGTTGTGTTAGTCACCCATAAATAATAGGGTTACTATCGAAGTGTCCTTGTCAAAGAACTTGTAAAATACCAATTATACTCTCAAGGTAGCATCATGGTGTGGAACCACGTGTGAAACAAATGGTTTGTGGAATATTTTCCCACGTCAATTAAGTCCGGTGGAAATTATACCTGTAGCTGTTTCTTTAAACTAATCGTAGCTACGATCGGCGTCATAAATCGTAGGTTATCGATTTTTTTTACATGCTAATGTGCTGCCCTAGGTATTCTAAGCATAATTTTGTGGGTGTACGTTGTTGGAGAACTTCCTTTTTCTGATAAAACTCTGACCACACTGAAAGAAATCGCGTGCGGGATGCAGGACGCGACCGCACGCCGATTGCGTCAACTGACTTGTATGGAGGTGTTCAAAGTTGTGTGACCTCCGTTATTCGTATACAATTGACTCATCATCATCTGCCTAGCCTTTTCACAACTATGTTGGGGTCGGCTTCCAGTCTAACCGGATGCAGCTGAATACTAGTATTTTACATGGAGCGACTGCCTATCTGACCTCCACAACCCAGTTAGTACTGGGTAATACGATACCCCTTGGTAAGACTGGTTGTCAGACTTTTTAGGTCACTGACTACCTAACGACTGTCAAATATCTACAAATGACACCCGGGACCAACGGCTTAACGTGCTTTCCGAGGCACGGAGGAAACTCGGTATGTAATGGGTGGTCACCCATCCACAGACCAACCTAGGCAAGCACGGCTTAACCTGAAGATCGATCCGAGCGGCTGTTATTATTTAGTCTCCGTCTACAATTGACTATAGTTATTAAAACAATCGACTCTAGCAATTGAGGAAATGCTTCAGTATGAACGGCTCTTATGATAAGCGCCTAGGATGCATATTATGCTTAGCAGATAAAAGCTTCTAGTTATGGGGCAATATTGAGACAACACACAATTTGTGTCCAGGCATGGGGCAGATATTTATTCAACGTTGTTATCGGCGCCCCATTATTCATGACCTAGGTAAGCCTTAGTATAATTTTCCGCTATGTTCCCACTAAAATTCACTAAACTAGCTAATAATTACAAAATTAACATAAATAACTCCATAAAACATGGAAATACCTGCCTCTGCCATACCTCCAATTTGCGTTGAAATTGAACAGAATATCCTCATTTTCGTTAGAAAATCTCTGTTTGGCAAAAAACGAAAACGAAACAATACTGCAATATGACGATAAATGCATGTTTCAAATATCAGTTTACACACAAAGTGACATTTGGTGGATTTAATTCGCCACAATCGTGGTAATTATTCGTAATTAACCCATTTAATGAGGTATGATCAAAACTATCGAACTATCGGAATCATTGTCAGATCGAATTATATTGTCAGATCTTATTGTGTTTCCTGATTGTTTGTTTGTTTGACATTCAACCCTTTGACCGCTCTTGAACGTGAGAACAACAGAATAAGGGACGCGTGACAAACTAGTAGCGTGGCTTGCTGATGACATCTCTCGCTAACTTGCGCCTAGTAATTTGCACGCCAGCGGGATTCAAAGCCAACTGTCGGTACCATTCTCCTATCTATGCAATTCTGCTACTCAATGCAGATTGCAGTTTGTCTGCTTGTGGATTCCTAACTAGTTATTTCTTACGTAATTTTATTTTCAGTGTATTTGTTTTCCGCAAAGCATTTTCTTCAAGAGATACGTCATAGTCCATCACAGAAGTTTCTATTTAATTTTGCTGATCTTTTTTTATTGCAAGATTCTCTTTGTAAAAGCGGTTCTTAAAATGTTTACAATAGCTCGGTCACGTTAAAAATAGGATGTCGGCGAGGCGTGGCGACCGGCGGGTCACTGCCGCTTGCGCCCACAATGGCAATTTAGGGTTGAACGTCACCCGCCACGACTATTGCAAGACTATAAGCCAAGCCGACATTATCGCATAAAATTTTATGACGGGTCATGCAGAGTAATCTTTTTTATTCATTTTGATTTATGGCAATTTTAGAAATGACCTTGTTCAAGACGGCCTCTAGCATCGCTGAACCTTATATCGGACCAATACATTTTCTATTTTAAATTAGATCCGTTTAGACTGTGTGCCGTAAAATTGGCTTTGTGAAACGTGTCATTCGGCATTGAAAGTGCTTTTTGATAGCATCGAATGTGCCAATATTGAAACAAACCCGTTTAATAGAATTACCCGGAAGAGCATGAGTTATATGATTTGAAACAAGTGGGAGCTTATTGTGACAAGACCCTTATTTGTATCACTAAAAATATTCTGTGCGTCTATACATCTATTGTTTTTATTGCATCTTGATAAAAAATGAGTGACAGGGTGCGTGCAGGTGGTATTTAGGGTTGCCGGGTTATCATAATTTTGATCATGGTACCCACGGTGCCGTGGTTACGCACAGGTGTTATCGACTTATGACGATAATTTACGGGATACCTACGCAGTACGCGCGCCTCAGGTACGCAGCTCGAAATTCCAGGAAACAAGGGAGTTACACCACAAATCCTGATCATTCATACTACGACAAAGTTGTATTAAATTTGTTTTCAAGAGATTATGGTGGATCATCCGAACATAACGTCTGTAGCTTTTTAGGATTCCGTAGCCGAATGGTTAAAACGGAACCTAACCCTTATAGATTCATGGCAACAGTCTCGGAGTAAAATGGCTGTGACATACGGACGGACAAATAGACGGACAGGACGAATCTATAAGGATATCGTTTTTACCATTTTACAAAGGAACCCCAATAAACGAATATTTCATAGAAACGCTGTGGTTTAGGAATTCATTTCATTTTTTTGCTCCACTTTAGGAATTTCTTCTGTATCGTGGGTGCGTTTACAAATAATAATAAATAACAACATAACATAACATTAATTGTCTCAATACCTTGTAGTGAACCACCGCTACACTTCAATAACCCTGAATTTCCATACCGACTTCAGGTTCAGTTATTTATTCAGGAGAGCGGTGAAAAGCGAATTTTACACTATTCATGCGACGCGAATGTTCCTCAGAGACCAGTTCCTTGCCTTAACTACAAGTTATGTATAGAAAAATCGAAGATATTACGTTCACATTTCCTTTCTGGATGAAAATCGTGCCGAAAATAGTTCAAGGTTGCGCTGCTTGTCAAGAAAAAATGCATCAATATGTCAAACTTAGTACATTTATTTTAGTTCTGAGTTTTCCCGCCTGCACACAGATGAGTTGGTTAAAATGTAAACCCGAAGACGCTTTAACTCTGAATAAAACATACGCGGTTCTTAAACTTTTAATAAGCAAAGTTACAATCTGAATGTTACAACAATTCTGCAGAGTTTTACTTACGACTCAAATATTCCCCCGCCACCCCCGCCCGTCCTATCTTTTTGGCTACTGTGCATTTTATTTCGTTCAATTATGTACAGATATAAATCTACCTTACCTTCGGCGGAGCTTCGGAGCGGTAGGTATGCAAACAATGGAAATGAAACAAAGATAATCATTTTGTTAGAAATACGTAAATCCTGCCTCGCATACCGTAGCTGTTAATGTTACTAGAATTACGAAATATTCTTTCTGATTTCCAATTAATGATAACGAGATCATAATTTTAAAAGATTTTTTTACAAAGTGATCTGAACACGGAGCTATAAAACTATTTATTGTATCAATTCACTTCCTCGAAAACTGGCTCTTGTCTCACTAATATTAAAATGCAATGTATTTCACACTCGTGGATTCTTTTCATTTATTTCTACTAGTGTTTTATTTCCACAACTATAAACAATTGTTAATTCCTGTAGACGGCGGCAAGGAACTTATAAACTAACTGGAATGATGACGAGCAACTCAAATGCGTTCCGAGCGAAAGAACTTCAAGAGTAGATGTCATGTCTTTCTAATAGGGCATCCAATATTTGTGCTTACTTTTAAGACAGTTATTATTGTGTTATAACATGCAATCACCCCGCCTCTCGCTTTGCATGGGTAGCAGTTTATTCAAAATTACGGGGTTAACAAGACTTGACTACGTGAAACCTGCGCATATTGTTCATCAAATGCATTAAGAGTCATGTTGAAAAAAAAAATGAACTACCTACTTTATTTTTAGGTATAATCATATTAAAAAATTCTCTTTTGACTGCTGCCGGCAATGTAGCAATGTAGGTAACGTAACGTATCTCCATAACCTTTAGTTTTCCAAGGATGCCACAGTTTAAAAAAAACTCTGGAGAATATGTGGCACTTGTTTTCGTTCGGGGGTTCTACAAGCGTGTAGACCCCCCGGACAAAAACAAGTGCCAACAAACAAGCTACAAGCTACAAGCTATGGAAAATCAAAGGATGTAACCTAACATGCAGCGGCATGTTAGGTTAGACGGAGACGGAGACGGAGCATGAGCATGTAAGTAGCATATTCAAAAAACTTAATAGTATTCGATTTATTTATTAATCACATTACACATTACTAAACAGTATGGTTTTATGTAATTGTTGGCTTTTTGTTCGAGTTAGTAATCTTAAATTTAAGTAGGAAGATACTTATGATAGATGATAGCTGTTAACTAGGCAATAACTTGATACATCTTCTTCTTCTAGGGACAACTTCAAGCCACCGTTGCTGAAGAATCTCATTGTTAGGGAATCTGCATAGAAACGAAATAAAATAAAAAATAATATTAATATTTTACTGAAAACTACTACTGATGACAAGCGTGATCTCCGAACAGTTCTTTCTTTTTATTTATGAAAAAATCTCATTTCCTATTTTGATTACTACGTATGACTACGAAGTACGAGCTTAGCTATTTTATTATGCTTAAATGTAATTTTTATTCCCATGATCCCCGTTTATACATCTAGAACATTGTCACCCTAGTCATAATTTGTAAACAAAGTTAAAATAACTTACCTGAAAAATGAAATTCCACATCCTTCCTCACTATTATAACTCTTCACACAAGACGATTTTACCATATTTAATTCGAGTGTCAATAAACGTCCGACGATATAAAATAACACGACGTTTGATTCTCGTGGGCATTTATTACTGCAGTTCACGGATTGGAATAAATTTCAATTAAGCGATCAACGATTTGACACATGACAAATCATGTCGGTATTTTCGACAAGAGAACACGTTCAGTACCAGGCAATAATTGAAATGATGATAGCTCAATTTATCGATATTCAGCGCACAAATAGATAATGGAATATATTTGTCATGATTAATACGTAGTTGTAATTACTGTTAAGCGGATTTACTATTCAGATTGACTAATTAAACTTGGAAATACTACGAAACATACAAAACTAACTATCGAAATTAATAATGCAAATACCGTTTAAGAACCTATTTCGTCTCCAATATTTAGTGATATTGAAAACCATTTAGTCTACCCAGTTAAGATTCCTTATTTGTTTCCTTGGAGCATGTGTAAAGGATAAAATATGGCAACGTATATACATATATTTTCACAGAAGCATTTCCAGTATTGCCACAATATTTTCCGGCTTTTTACGGCGCCTACGTTCGATTACGAATGCCAATTTGAATTTATGTTTGTATTATAGTCTATGAAATATTATGAGGAGTACCGTATACAATTTGACAGTAAACTCTGTATTGGATGTAAACATCGGCATCGGCTGTTGATACTTGTTTGTGGTAATATATAATATACGCGGGAATCAAGAGAAAGAAACACACGGTCAACTTCGAAATAAATAGTGCCGTGAAACATATTTTCTTTACGATGCTTTGTTTTGCAAATTTTCATTTCCGAGCTAACGATCGTCTATTCTTGCCGCGTACCACAACGCTCCTCCCATTTAGTTTCAACGCCTGAATTCAGTAAACTTTTCATTTAAAATCAATTTCCTACAGCGAAGATGCGGAAAAGTGTTATGAAAATCCAATAGGATTACAATATTCCCTCTCCGCATCAGCGCAAAGAGGGGGATATCGGCTGTAATCCCAAACATTGAATGGATAATCCCATTTTTCCGATACACACTCGAGAGCCGCGTTGCATGTCGACGACTAGGTTCCACACACTACTCACATGTCTGAGGATACAATTTTATTCAGAGCCAGGTATCAAGTATGTCACTTCTTCAATTCATAGTTATGGATAGGTACGGGGTTGGATCGCACTTGGCCGGTTTTTTTATTAGTCTGAGGGTATATCTGCTGGTAAGCTGTTCTTCTTTCCGGCTGCGCTAAAAAGCTAGTGGTGAAAATATTGAGTGCTGTCTTTAATCATTTTTGTCGATTGAAAATTGTCGTCTCTCAGTAAAGTTCCACTAAATAAATGCTCGTTTTTTAATCAGTTTTATTACATAATGTTAGCCTTTATTCTGCTAAGACACTACATGTGTATGTATGTAAGTAGCTTGCTAGAAAATGTCATCTAGTCCTGATATATCTGGCTTGCTTTCCGGTTTATTAGACACAAGATGACCAGAACTTCCTTGGACCGTCTGCAGAAGGGACGTGATTTATCGACTGACTACGGGAGATAGAAAATTATAGGGTTTGCGATTACAAAAGTGTTTCTAGCTAGCTGGGTGGGGAAACTACTTATACGAGTTGACCTCGGTGACGATAAAGCAAATCTACCTATAATCATCTACCAAGTATCGTAAATAAGTTCTGTTAAAAGAAAAAATTGTGACATAAAAATAGATAAACATTTACGAATATGTTTAGAAAACTTCATAGTTGCCAATTAGTTTATTGGTTAAAGTTAAAATACGTCATTGTAAAGTATTATTTTTAATTAATATTGAATGTGTCAACAGTTTGTTAATAAAAAGTTAATCCAACCAGTTTATGAATTACATTTCGTAAAATAAAAATAGGTAGGTATTCTGTTTTTGAAGGAATGTAAAACAATGTTTAATAATTGCATTTTATTTCCTTTTTTTAAAATAACAAAAAACCGTTAAATTAAATAACACATTTGTAACAATCATTGTTGCGAAGGGTAAGCGCAAAAAATGTACCCCGTAAAATATCCCTGCCATTCTCAAAGTTTTAGAAAATGCCGGGGAAATATCTTATGATTTCGGTCGACGTAAATATTTCGGAGCCCTACAACAAACACGGTAAAATATCGTACAGTTGTTATCGTATACGATGATTATATACGTTCTGCTGCAGCTGCTCTAGTTTCCTGCACAAAACAATATAGCAACATGATAACAAAACAGTGTGGGCAAGGATGTCACGTTCGTACTGCAACCACAAAGTAACCGATCATAGATTCTCGACACAAACCTTCCGGCCGGTACACCGAGGTACACGACGTAAGTTAGTATAGCAGTGATAGCCGCAGACATTGCACAGCATCCGTAGTCTGTTTATCATAAATAACTTCGCCAGAATACCGCATAATGCGACTTCGAACCGACAGAATCGCTGCGAATCCCGGAACTTTGCAAATACTTAAAATTACACAAGTATTTTGTCTGTCGTATTAAAAACTTAAAATGTCGTAACTGCAGCTTTTGGTGGTAACTTTGGCTCTCATTATTTGAACATTATAACTCTGATTTAGAGGCGATTGCGCGAAATATAAAAGCAGATTTAATTTGAGATTTGTAGGTAACGACATATTCTTTATTAAAAGTATAAGAATCATCTCCGTTCGGCAAGTACTGTCTCAATTTTACATATCAGATGTGGCTTTATTTTACGCATCACTGTAATAGTATAAAACAAAGTCGCTTCCCGCTCTCTGTCCCTATATATGCTTAGATCTTTTTAACTACGCAACTGATTTTGATGCGGTTTTCAGTAATAGATAGAGTGATTCAAGAAGAAGGTTTAAATACATATATTGCACCAGTGCGAAGCCGGGGCAGGTCGCTAGTAAGGTATACAGGTAATGCTATTCGTTTTAAAAGGTATCAATATGTTTGCACGTCTCTGATGTCATGAACGTCTTTGCGGATTTAAATGTTTTTGTTTGTATAATTACATAATTTAATGACAGAACTCATTATCAGTACTCAATAAAAAAGCATTGACCTACCTTCTATTTATAACTTATCGCAAAACTTCCAAATCGTTTCATTAATTATCTAGGGCGCACTGACCTACACGAAAGCGCCTGTCATTAGGGCAAATGCTTTTTTAGCCTGCTTTATTTGTTATTTTTATAAAGAAATCTGATTCGTATCTCGGTACTTGCAGGTTATGAACTAATTTCAGTTTTGTAATAAAACTAGGGAGATAATACCTTAATTGTTGTGTTATTTTTAAGTTGAATATTAATTGTATTACGAGAATAGATCTCGTAATAACTTCTCTAAATCCATTGAGTAGAAGTACTAAGCGGTCTTGTGGAGTGCGAAAATTAAATTTGTTTTGCACTTCGTAAAGCGTAGCATAAAAAACCGAATCCGATTTTCGATACAAAAAAAAAACAGTTATATGCAGCCACAAAAAAAAACTGACCGTTTTTTAAGCCACTAAGTGTGAATCTGTTGAAAAATAAAAGAGTTCCAAGTTTATTGGGAAATACAATTCGAATCACAATTGAAGCCATTAGTCGACGATTTTCGAACAATTTCCACAAATATTTTCACGAATACGATTGTATTTTTCGGCGAATTGAATATTAATTTCCAGCTGCATTCAAACAGTTTGATTCGGCCATTTATATGTCATGTGGTTAACCATAAAATAACGCCTGTAATCCCCGAAGGGTTAGGCAGAAGTGTACCTATAGTACTCCCAGTGAATGAGCCCTTGATTTTTTTCATTCGATCAATATTGTAATTTGTTAAAATTATAACTTTTATGTTTTAACTTTTAATGTTTGTGTTTTGATAGATTCCTTTCCATCATTTCAATTTACCAGAATAGCCAGTTATGATTAAGTTCTATTTAAAAGGGAGTAGTGTTAGAATTGTAACAGAATAATATAGGTGTATGTGTTTGGCAAAAACAACATATCTGATTGTAATAAATCCGCCCCCAACCCATAACAAAATAAGAGTTCAAAGACAAGATCGGTGCTTAATCGGATTACTCAGTAGTGCTCGCGGCTGTAGTCGCGGCTAAAAACTTTAATAAGAAAGTATTTTGACGTGAATATGTCTTTAAAATTGCTTTCATAGTGGGAGTCATGTCAAAAAAATGAAAGATAACAAAATCGGGGGATACAGCTTGGTGTTGCAGCTTCATATCTATCATCTCCATCCTACATTCAATTACACCATTGGATAGCTAAAGGATTAAAGAATTCATTACGCCAAGTGAGGACTGTGACGCATCGCGCGGTGTGGAGGGGGAAGCGCCGCCATTTTAAGATCATTTTGCTGCGTATCGAAATTTCCACTTAGTATAACTTTTGACTCGAAAAACTATGACGTTCGTTTAAGTTTCAATCGTCAGCTCTTGTCAAAATCTATCGATTGTATATAAAACATTAGTGTCAAATAGTGACAGTGAATGTAATGTGGTAAAATAATAATTTTCAAAAAGATACAATGTCGGCCAATAAGCGCCAAATGAACAAATCCAAACACAGAGATCGTATATGGTTGGAAAGGGCTTCTCAAGAGCGATCGAATGCTACCAATAAAACACCATATGACCGAGTCAAGCAGTGCCGGGAACGTAAATGAATGAATGCGGCCGAGCGGATGAACGACTTTGCCAGTACATCTGCAGCTGGGGCGGTTGAAATTATGCAAGTGGATGATGATATCGCTTCTATATCGACACTGGAATGTATAGGCATCGATTGTGTACGTTCGTCGATTATAAAGACACATTGGCCAAGAAGGTAGTGCTAGTGTTTCAACACGACGTATGTCAACAATCCATTCAGACATACATAAGTGTGATGTGTGTGATCGTCTATGGTTTCTGCACTCATTGAATAATATTTTATAAAGAAAATATTACCCGTTACGTAAACGTATTCACGTCGTACGACACACGGCCGTGTCCATGACACAGCTACACCCCATTTTTTATTCTTCTCAAGTTACAAGATACCAGTTTACCTCTTCTAGGGATTAGTCAGACAGGTACGGACAATTTGCGGACCAGCTGCGGACACTAACGTATACAGCAGAAAGTATTTGTATGTCCATGTCCGGAGCTATGTGTGCAACTTGTCCGAACCTCGACACAGTGCAAGCAGCTGTAAAAACTTGGCAAACACACCAACTGAATTTCGAAATGAGTGTTTGTTTCTATGATTAAAATAGCTTTGAAACCATATTCAGCAGTATTAAAGTTTCCCTCGT
The DNA here is from genome assembly GCA_963576755.1 of Noctua janthina. Taxonomy (NCBI): domain Eukaryota; kingdom Metazoa; phylum Arthropoda; class Insecta; order Lepidoptera; family Noctuidae; genus Noctua; species Noctua janthina. The sequence goes on along the minus strand of OY755050.1, from coordinate 9,660,287 downwards.
TGAAAGTTCACTGCACACTTGTTTTGAATACCATGTTTCCTGGTAATGTTACAATTGAACTGCTACGAGAGCACTCACTGTGAATTAGACTAAAACAATTTAGTTCCACTAAATTTAGGGCACCACAAACCGTGTTAACTATCAAACTATTTCAAAATGGCTGAATATAACTGCATTTGGGGGTATTGATCATTAATGTTGCATATAAACCGTAGTGAAGAAATAGAATGTGACAGATTAAACTGAAAATGTCACTGAGGTGATCCAAACATCGGCTACGGCGTAGCGCTACGCCTGCTACGAAAAATGATCTCGACCTATGGTCGTCGATGTGGAACAACATGTCGATTTAGACACGTTCCCGTCTCTGTCTTGCACTTGTAGTTTGACAAAAGTATGTTTGGCGATAGTGATAGGAATACATAAGTACGAACTAAGTAATGTTTATAGGCTGGATTCTGAGCAAAGGCTGTCTTCTAAGATTCTTAGAAAACTGCGTAGGTAGTATTGAAGTGTACATCAGCAAACAAGTAACAAGTGCGTTATTTGCCGTCACTTACTGCGCTCTATGCTAAAGTCTGCGTGTGCAAAACTAGAAAATATATAGCAAAAACAACAACAAATCGTAAAGGCGGGAAGCTCCCCTTTGACATCAAAACCTACTTAAATTATCTGTTAAGATGCTGAAGATGCTCTAAGTTATTTTCTGTTTAAAATATTCTCCGGGCTTTTCGTGGGGCTGTCAATTTTCGTAGACTGGGCCCTTAAATTGTTACACAAGTAAGGTATAAAAATAGAAAATTATAACATTAACTTCGTCAAATATTAAATTAGGAACATTCCATAAGAACAATGACGCTACTACCAAGTTAATGGCTGTACTTAATCACCAAAAAATCCCATTAGAAGTATATTCACGTTTGTGTACCTACGTTGTTTATTTCAATCGCAAGCTTTTAATTATTCACCCTGTTTTAATAGTGCACGATTGATAATTAATATAAACAATAGCGCTGATAATCCTTTTGTGCGTGATTGAAACTTGTTAGCAGAAGCTCAATCGGAATAAATATTGAAAATAAAAAGGTGTATTAAACAAAGCGCTAGGCAATGAATATTTAGCTTTCGCGGCAGGGTTGCCTGTCAGTAACGTTGGTAAACGTTTATGATTCGTTTTGAGAAATAAAATTATTAAATAGACAGATAACGTGTACAGACATTTTTCTATCCTACGTTATAGACCAAATAATTCGAAAAGAAAAAAAAAAGTGAATTAAACTAAGTGACACCTTCACAAACGCTCTGTTGGACTTTTAGAAGAGTGCTTCGGAACACTTTGGAGCGAATAGAACACATTTCAGCGTGTAGACGCACGTCCTACCGCAGTCTCAGTCTCTCTCGAATAAAAAGAGAAAACGGACGTAGTGGTGCATTACAATGCATCTTATTCCACTTTAGTAGATGTTTACAAGTCATGTAAATGAGAGCAGTCATATCAATTTCATTACGATGCGGTCCGATGCGCTCCGCTGGGCTTAGAAGAGTTCCATCAGTCGGATATCGTTAGACATTTCCCCCTTCAACTCTTATTTCGCATAACAAACCTAGAAATGGCAGCGGTATATAAAATATGAATTATTAACCAAGAGGGCCACGCTTCCGATGAACATGAACACGGAAGCGTGGCTAGATGAAATCTACGGCACGTTGAAGGTTATGCAACGCTAATCGAGGCCGGTTCGTGAATGGGTGACCATCTATTAAATACCGCGGAGCTTCCGTGCCACTGCCGGTCGCAGCTGTAATTTGTGGATCTTTCTCTGTCGCTTCGGGTTGTGAAAACTCCGAAAACCTGACCACCAGTCTTACCAAAAGGTATCATCGTGCTACCCAGTTTATGGAGATCAGATAAGCTGGACGCTCCATGTAAATTAGCCTGGTTAGACTGGAAGCCTACTTCAATACAGCTGAGAGTAAGCTAGGCAGATCATAAAATAAAGAAGTGAAAAGAAGAAGTGTGAAGTAGTGTGAATGAAGAAGTAAAGAAGGTAAGAAGTTCATAAAATAAATTGAAAGCATACTTAGATATGCGAAGGGCACGTTTTAGCAAAAAAACTTTGTCCACCGCCCGGGTAACGTATTCCTAAATAGGTCCTCTAAAAACTTTCGGTTGATCATTACAAGTCAGCCACTGAAAGGCTCATGTGTCTCCTCGGCATACATAAAGAATAAAATTCTTTTACCACGACCTATTTCACGAATTAGAAAGGATTAAATTGTATATTTTTCGAAGAACAAAACGTGTTATCGTGCATCCACTATCATATTATTAAATTATAGTAAATCTACTAAAAGCTACCTAATCACAACATTGCACAACTGATAGCACTATCAGTAAAATAATTCAGCGCCGCGATAAAATATAAATAGTTGCTTAACAGGGCTGCCTACGTCATTCATATTCTAAAAAAAAATAGACTGAGTGATGAGAAGCGGCATGATCCTACAAATCATAAGATCTATCCGTCGCTTTTATAGTCTGGGAGCCCGATTGTCAATAACTTTTTTTCTTCAACTACCCTTTTACTGCGAAAACATGTCAGGAACCGCTCAGGGCGTCGTCGGTCGCCCGCAAAATAAAAGAGATGACATATCTGTTCTCTCCATTATTTATAGTATATGATGCGACTCTGAGAACACGGTTAAGTAAGTACATCATTGCCAATACTACAGTAAGTGCACGTTGACATACAATCTAGAAAACAGCGCTGAACTACATGCCTTGCAGTTTGTTCCTTTTTGTCATTTCGTTCACTGGATCGGTTTTATAAGCGGTGACATTAATAAAATATTGTCTGCGAAAACATTTTCAAAGCAGATGGTATGATATTTCTAATCTATATTTATCCTTGACTGTTGAAAAATATAATTTATTGGAATTTATACAGAGTTGTTTTGATGAGTCATATTCTATGCCAAATATAGAGCTTACTAAACGCTTTAAAACGTGTCTGAAGATAATGAACTCAGAAAATACCAACATTATTCACTGTACAGACTCCTATTGATTGATTTGAGCGCAACTTACACTTGAACGTTGGAGTGACACTTGAGCGATCCATATTTCTCAATGCTGAAAGCGAACTAGGGATCGCTTTTTGTGAAAAAATCGCGAGATACGCTGTAAAAGGGGGATGAAAGCATGAAGTACGGAGGTCAAAGAGGAGGAGCACATATGGGAATATAGGAACGTAGTGACAAATAGAAGAATACTAGGGAGTACCCACCCCAGATGCGATTCAATCTGGAATCACGCAGTCAGCCCATTGTATTCGAGGCTGAGCCTGTCACCGGCCGTGATTGACGACACTGCCCGAGTACTGCCGACTACACTACAGTTACTGCTGACTGACCTGACCCCTCCGTTACATAATGAATGTAGAAAAACTGTATTTCCTTGGACTTTGACGTAAATTTGCTACAACATTAATGGCGGTGTTTTTATTACTACTTTATTCTCCTAAAAGTCAAACTGACTTTATGAGGGATATAATACCCATAAAAAATCAGGCATAATTAATATGAAAAAGAAAAAAATCTGGACGTGTTCCTGAACCCCTGAACTGAAAATAGAAACGTACTCCGCCATCTTGACTTTCAATACATTTTAAGAGCGTTAACGTTTAACGGCATTTCATACAAACATTCACGTGATTTTTTTTCGAAATGACTGAATCATTTTTAATGAAACGTCGTACGCATAAGGAGGATACATAAGTCTAAAAACTTGACAGAGAACATTTTCGAAAAATCGTGTAACAGCTAAATTAGACCGATTTAAGATTTGCCATAGAAACAGAAATTTCTAATTATCTTTTTTTTAAAAAGACATTTCGAAAAGTTCTCTGTCACGTTTTTATACTTATGTATCCTGCTTATGCGTACGAAGTTTCATTAAAATCGGTTCAGTCATTTCGAAAAAAAATCCCTTGAAATTTTGTATGAAATGCCGTAAGACGTTACCGGTCTTAACAGATGTTTACCTACAGCGACCCCTGTCAATGTTATTCATACGACAACAAGTCCATGTACCTATCACTGAAACAAACTTTGATGAGAGGAGACATCGTTGCAGAAGCAAAACAAATAAAAACATCGTTACAAACAATTTCATTATTTTAATAAGTACTCACAATACCTATGCGACGTCATTAAATTGTACGAGTATGCTCTAAATTAATGACGTTCTGTTTTCATTTTTTAGGGTTCCGTAGTCAACAAGGATCCCTTATAGTTTCGCCGTGTCCGTCCGTCTGCCTGTCCGCAGCTTAGCTCATGAAAAGACTCTTAGTGCTAGAAAGCTGTAATTTAGCATGAATATACAGATTGGTTACGCCGACAAAGTGGTAAGATAAAATCTCGAAAAGTATTTTTTTAGGGTATCTCCTGTACACGAAAGGTGGGAAATTTTTTTTCTCGCGTACCCTGTAGTGTGGGATATCTTTTATAATAGTTTTTTAAATTGTGACGTTGAAACATATTCCATTATTCGTGTCTTAGGTGCAGCATATTTAAAAGTAAATTACGTATACAGCGCGTCACTTGTCGATACAGTCATTATAATTTTTTTATGACATAATAGAAGCTCGTTTCTGGACGGCACCTACAAACGACAGATATGGAAGAATGCCATCCCGAGTAATGTCCGCACTTAACCGGGACGACGTTTTTATTGTTATTTATTTATTTAATGAAGTTGTTAACCTACAGAAATAAGACGCAGTTTAGGCTAATGATTAATAATCTTGTCTGTTATGATTTCCTGCGTATTTCTCAACAGAGTTTACAGTAAAATGTTTCGTGTTAGCATTGATTTGAGGCTCCAGTCTAGACAAATAAAACTTTCAAATTAATCTATTAAATTATGAATATTTTATCGAAGTTTTGTTCGAACGGGGAGGACAAATAGTCTGAACAAAAGAATAGATATTTCAATAAAGTGATACTCGAAATATTTTTTGTAATAGTGAAGGTATTAGAAATATACGAATATATTTTTCGTTTTGTATTTTAAAAATATTTTCCGTCGGAATATTTACCCCGCTCATAGCATAAATTACCGCAATGCCTAATAAAAACAAACCAATTTCATTTATGTGTTATTAAGTATAATAACTGCATGTTAAATTCTCATGAAACTTTCATGTAAATATAAATAAAACCGGTGTCCATGCCGTCCAAATGTATTTACGGTGCATACTTGTCAAGTAGTATAATAAATCTCAAGGTACATAATGTCGGATTGGATGCCCGTGTTACTGGCGCAAGTAAACACGCGCCGTGTGGCTGAATGTGTCAAGACATAAATGGCACAGTAAGGGCGCCGCCGAACTAGGACGCTTGTAGGGGTTCAAACATTGCAAATGTAGGTACTCACTCCCGTGCCGTTGTCTACTTGGCTCGCAGTCAGATCATTACGCGACTGTGCATCGATTTTTCTGACGTTAAAAGATATTAGTACTTTAAAGTGCTCGTCATCTCGCGATCTTAGTGGTCTTGATGCCAAGTTGACATTTTTGTTACAACTTTTATACTTTATACTTAGAATAAGGCTGCTCTCAACGAGAGGTTGTAAAGGTCGATGAAGAGCTCTCGGTGACCTTCAACCAGATTAATGTTTCTTGAATCTCTTCTAGTGAAGACAATAAATGGTCCACCCACCTTAGTATACCTGTAATTAAAGGTTTTCGGGGTCATAACCGTGTCATCAAACATAACCCATGTAAAGTTTTGTTCCAAAATAAAATCGGAACAGGTAAAAACTGAAACAAAAAATATGAAACAATCTTAACAGAATCGACATTTAATTTGGTGTCACTCATGTTTATACCTATCGAGGCTCCATCAGATTCAATCTGCATACCAAACTCGATGACATTTTCGATTCGATGTCTGTCATAAAAATGTATTGTCACCAGGACTAAAGTTGTATGCAAAATTTCAGCTCAATCGGCTGGAGGGAACCGGTTTTAAATTCAGTTGCAAGATTTTACCAATACATACTAACTAACTAACAAGGCAAGGTAAATAAAAGCTTATATAATGGCAGCGGACTAGAACAATAGATTCCCACTCGTTCAGGATTACGAACTTTATATCCAATATCAGTTCATGCATGTTCTAAATAGCTGTTGTTGCAAAAATACGAGTTCGAGTATGTGAACGACTATTGTTGTTAGAAATAACTACTGAATCGCTTGGCGTTGATTGCCCAGCTCGTACATTGCCCAGGTCATTCATTACGCAGCTTTTATTTGTCCGTTATCATGCATTATAATAATTCTGTGATAACAACATATATCTGTAGACAAATATTAGCTATACTTGTGGTTTCTGTGGCAATAATTAACAGCAGCAAACTGAACCGCATCATAGTCGTTATTATTGGATTATGTCAACATTACCGCGAAACATCCACGTCTGTGTGGAACAACACTACGAATTATTATTGCAAAGCGAATTAACACTAACTGTGTTAATTTAATATTAGCATAAATCTAACACTAAGGAGACGAGAACATTTCAAACCGAGTAAAACTGAAGTTTAATTTAAACATTTGCGTTCGTTCACGGTTGTTGGTTTTTACAAGAGTTGTTTTGATCTTGTAGCTTCGATTTCGATTGAAACACGGAATGAACTGTTTGTTTGTTGGTGGACTAATTGATGCAGCTGTCTGTCTCTTTGAACTATTGTTTCAGATAGACGAGTCATAATATAAAGACTGTAAACAGACCTTTCACGAAGCCGTCAACCAATCATTCTGTACATCAAACTAATTAACTTTACGCAAAAATTATTGCTGGGAAACGAATTTTTTTTTGGGGTGAGAAATCAAGTTTTACGGTAGGACTCGATGGAACGCACTCAAAGCATTGTGCTGATCTATGGTTTAAATAGTACGGGAGTTTTGGAGGTGTTTGAAGTAAAATCATCATCTGCCTAGCCTTTTCCCAACTATGTTGGGGTCGGCTTCCAGTCTAACCGGATGCAGCTGAATACCAGTATTTTACATGGAGCGACTGCCTATCTGACCTCCACAACCCAGATAGTACTGGGTAATACGATACCCCTTGGTAAGACTGGCTGTCAGACTTTTTTGGCCACTGACTACCTAACGACTGTCAAAGATCTACAAATGACAGCCGGGACCAACGGCTTAACGTGCTTTCCGAGGCACGGAGGAAACTCGGTATGTAATGGGTGGTCACCCATCCACAGACCAACCTAGGCAAGCACGGCTTAACCTAAAGATCGATCCGAGCGGCTGTTATTATTTAGCCACGAGCTCCTCAGGTGTTTGAAGTAAAAATCTTACATAAAAAACATGTATTAAAAAAAAACTTATGAAAAAGTTGGAACTTTGAGCCCCAATATCTCCGTAACTAGAAGGTATGGTCTAAAACAAAAAAATGATCGCAAATACGGGGAGAATAAGTGCCTTTCGGCTTCATTAAGGGTCTATTTACACCCTTTATACCTCCCTTCAATGCACGAGAATAATTTACGAGTACTACCTATTACAAAATGCAGACTCAATATGGACTTAACTGCTCAAGTGATCTTTCATGAAATTGCTTCATTTTTCCTCCTAACTAAAGGAACAACTTTTCTTGACTTTTAAAATAAATAAAACGCAAAGTTGCTACACTTTTAACTTAAAATGTAACTGCAACTTATGTTGAAAGAAACTTTAAGCGGTTTGCAATAAAACTTAGTTTTGAGCGTTTATTGAGAGGGACTATGGAAACCTATCAATTTCTACGACTTCGCAGAATGTGTTAATAAATAATGTAACGTCTAGTTAGCCTTTGGCATTTTGAAAGCAAGAAAAAAGTACTAGGAGGCCAAAAAAATATTGCTCCGGGTACATTTTAAACAAACAAGAATTTGTGTGGTATACCAGTACTACAACTAAAAAACCCGACGACTAAAAAAACACGTCCTAATTAAATTCGTGGTTTGCAGGGTAAATGTAAATCCTCCTAATTTTAAAGTCCGGTAAAATGTAGCTTATGTTACCCGGGCCATAGTCGACACCTTATTTATCAAAATCGGATGATTTGTTTAGGCGCTACGGAGGAACATACGTAAATACAAACATACATACATAGACTGCTAAAATCATAACCCTTCCTTTTAGCTTCGCCGTAGTCGGGTAAATACAGCGTAGTTACAGCTATTTTTGAAGCCAGGAACTTATCTCTGACGTAGAAAGGATTAGCAACCTACAGGGTGTAACAAGACCCTTAACGAAGCCGACAACTAAGCATTATGTACATCAAACTAAGTAACGTACATCAAAGTAAGTAATTAACGCAAAAATTATTGCTGGGAAACGACTTTTTGTTTGGGGTAAAAAAATCACGTTTTACGGAGAGACTCAACGTAATTCGCATTCGCAACGCATTCAAAACATTGTGCTGATGAATGGATTGAATAGTAGAGGGTCGTGAAGGTGTTTAAAATGCATATATAAAGCATAATCAGCCTATTAATGTTCCCCACTGCTGGGACGCAGGCCTCCTCTCTATGAGAGGACTTACTGCTCGTAAGTCGGGGTCTGCACCACTGGGCCATCGCTACTCAGTTTAAAATGATTACATTAAAATGTGTATTTAAAAAAAAAAACTTTGCCCCCCAATGTCTTCGTAACTTGAAGGTTCCCAGGTATGCTCTAGAAAAAAAAAAATATCGCAGGAAAAGAATTTCTCAGTTACACTGTACGTTACATTCATGTTATTTCTGTAGGATGTTAATAGTAGTGCCCGCAGTAATGTCATTATTCTTTTTACACCCTGCTCCCTAATGGGCATGGCAGCATTTCTTCTCCTTAACGCGTTTTATATTCACCTTTTGTACTAAGTTATTTGAAAGTAGCTACACTTTAGTACTTTATTTAAGTTTAAAGACAGTTACAGTTTTTTTATGGTAAATTTTTAAGCAAGCTGCTATTTCTTTTAACTTATTTTTAGGGTTCCGTTACTCAAAAGAGAAAAACGGAACCCCTTATTTTATAGGACCTCTCTGTCTGTCCGTCTGTCACAGCCAATTTACTCCGAAACCACTGAACCGATTTGAGTGTTGAAATGCGGTAGGGTACACATACATAATATACGGTCGGTGACATTAGAAAATGAAACAACAAGTATTGTAAACTATATCGTGTTACATATCAAACGAAAGGGCTCAGTGTGAAATATATACTTTTTTTAATTTAAAGGTACATAGTTTTGAAGTTTTTTAAGAAAATAGGCGAAAATTTACCATCCCCCCCCCCCCCCCACTTAGCTCCGAAACTACAGGGCCGAAAATTTTGTAAAAAATACTATTCGGATCTATAACCCTGAATACCCTGGTACCGGAAATTACAGCAATTTCTGAGAAACGAATATTTCAACTACTGATACATAGAAACAACATCTAGAATTGTTATCGAGGTACTCCACTATAATATCAGCAAAGCTTCACAAAATATATTTGAATTGATTCTGCATACTTCGGACGCAACACCGTTAGCCTTTTGAATTGACGAAATGCAGTTGATTCAAATGTAGCTATACTACTGTGTATTGACAAACACAATAATGCTCTGTTGCCCGGAGTGGTTCGCTGGAATCCTTCAAAACTACACTGGCTGCGTTTGACTAATTAGAGACAGCAGGCTTTTGTCCTACAAGTGGGACAATTCAGACTCAGCCATTCAATCCGATATGCTATGATTGTGTGAATCATTGGCATGTAAATCAGTTAAAATTTGAAGTCAGGAAAACTTGATACTATTTCGAGGGTTACGTTCGTAAAGGATTATATTACTGACTTATTAATATTTATTATGACTATTATGCACTTGGAGTTAAGTCCCTTTAGTAATTTAGTTTTAAGTTGTAGTTTATTTTTTATTTTGCAAATTTGTTTTTGTACGCCTTACGGGTGAATCATGTACGTACAAAATATCAATATTGTGTCATATTGCATGTATACGCATGTATTGACAAATAAAATTATCTTTATCTAAAGGGATAGTCTGGCTGGCTACCCAGGATTTATTTATGAACGATATCTATCCGCCTGTTACAATCACAGTAAAATGCATTGTTCGAGTTGTATTATATTATCTTGAAACTTAAAGGTGCTTGCAACCGGAGTGCCTGTATCAGCAGATAAGTGATATGTGCAGATACGTGATATGTGTAGATACGTGGATGAAGCAAAAGGAATAATAAAATGTACGGATTGTAGGAGAAGGTGTTCAGTAATTTCTGCCCTACCAAGACCTCTACTACTAATCTGCTTACCACAGAACGAAGTGAGATAGTTTTAGGTATAGGTACCAACTCTTGAATGACTTTAAAAATACGCCATCAAGTTTTAAGCACAAAATTAAGCTTGATTATAACTAACACTCCCAGTAAGTGATACGGAAACCCAACACGCAAATATGAGTCCTAATTGTTATAATTGCGTCATCTCATTTCAGAGATAAAGTAGGATTAAAGGCATAAAACTTGAAAACGATGTGTGGAAACGGATCCGGTCTTCACGAGCAAATAAACCACACGGGTCAACCTGGATGACTTGACCCTTTGTCTTAAAAATACGAAAAAAAACCCGCTTTGTGACAAAAATAGCTTTGCTACGAGATTGCAATTAGACGTGATTACAACCGTCTTCGCTTCGTCTCAGATCTAAAGCCATTTAAAACAACAACAATAGAAACTCATGCGCTTTGATGCTATTAATGAAGAACCGCGCAGTAATTAAAAATGATATGTCAGTCTGTAACTAATGCTAGCCTATACTTATGTAATAATAATATTTTAAAGATGAAAGATTTTTTTGTTTCTTTGTACCGAATAAGCTCCGAAACTACTAGACCGAATTTAACCATTCTTTCACCAATAGAAAGCTGAATTATCAGGAAGAAACATAGGCTATAAATTATATTTATATCATGCAAATTAGCCGAGCTAGCACAATTTTTGCGGAGGAACTCGCGGGCGAAGTGCTAGTTATAATATAATCTTCATGTTACACAACAGTTAACAATGCGGACAACAACATTAAATTGTTCATTTACAAAGCAAACAGACATTCATTTTCAGTTATGAAGCAAACAGACATTTTTATTTACTATCGAATTTAAATGTAATTAGTATTTTTTCAATTCTGCCTTGGTTCCGTTATACATGATAAATAAAGATAAGTACATTTATACAGAATGTATTGAACTTTTTATTGAGTTAGTATTGATGGCATTACGGTCAAGCATTGGTGGTTTTTTTAGGGGCCTAAGCTTGTGTAATTCACTTACGGCTTTCCTACGGCGCACCCCGCTTACTTGCCACTCCTGCTTCAGCGAAACACCTAAAATACCCAGCAAGTATGCCAGGTCAGGTTGAACGTAAAAACTGTTTTATCTAGCTAAAGAAAAATGGCTTCAAGGTTAAAAGACTCGATTAAGTTATTTTATTTTCATCGTTTTTTATTCGGTTTATGATATTACGCTGTTAGCCCATTTTAACCATTTTGCCAGCTTTAATGCCCGGTTTATTCGAGTTAAATGAGGAATGCACCCTTCGTATATACAGGCGTATATTTGAAGTGAGTATTTTTTACGTTACAAATGCGCTAAAATACCGATACTTGGTACAAAAATTGTATTTACTAGAACTCAGTGAGTCATATCGTCTCTACTCTCTTTGATTTACTTTCGTATTACATTTCAAGTCCATACAGTTACAAGTATGTTGTCTATAAATTCTGGAAATGAAAAATGGTACGTCCAAACTTTGCTGTCCGATCAGCAATATCTCGTTCGCAACTTTGTAACAACTGTTATGTCAGCATTCTGATATTATGGAGTTGTTCAAATGACAAATGTATCGTAGAAATATATCTATTCGTAGAGATCTCTCAGTATGCTAGATAAAACCAAGGCCACATACTTTTAGGTAGTGTAAAAATGAATCACTTTTACTATAGGACCAATTCTGAAATCATCATCACCATATTCCTTGCCTTATCCCAATTTATTTGGGGTCCTTCGTCTTCTATATGTCGGTACTAAATATGAAATGCAATAACTGCTGTTCCGAATGTACATAAGCTTAATACAACTACAGCGATCCGAAATGAATGCAACAGCTGTTTTTTGTCGTGATGAGTATTAAACCAACTTATAAATGATAATGTCCGTCGTTTAACCTAACTGCTGTGTATCAGTCTGTAGCACGGACCTCATAATATTAACCGTTGGTTTGCAACCCAGATGTGAATTCCACAAAGAGGACAGAGGGTCGCATAACGACATCATGTTCACGTGAGTGAGTCCGTGCAGCCTACGTCAAACATTAATATCATTTAACAAGGACTTGCCGAGAGGCACAGCACATTTTACACGGAACTTTAAAATATATGGACAGTTATGCTAAAAGCTTTAGCATCAGAAACATTGTCGGTTAAAAAGTTCGAATACCGGATTAGCAGTTAAGTTTTTAATATAATGAGAGCAGCGGTGGCCCAGTGGTGGCGGCCCTGACTTACGAGCAGTAAGTCGTGCGTTCGAACCCAGGCAGGCGCATTACTTTGTGTAATTTATTTCATCACCACTGCTCTCAAAACGGTGAAGAAAAACATCGTGAGGAAACCGGCATGTCCTAGAACCTAAAATTCGAAGACATTTGACATCTACCAAGCCGCACTCGGCCCGCGTGCTGACTTATAGCCCATTCCATCTCATAGAGAGGGAGGCCTGTGTCCCAGCAGTGGAAGCATTATAGGCTGCTGCTTTTAATATAAGGTTATTTAATACTAAGCTTTTATAATAAACTTTTGAATAAACCAAAGTTATTTGGTGAAGCTATAAACAGCTGATAAATTATGAGACAAACTCAAACGAGTTTACAAAGACAAATGTACAATGGATCTTATCGCTCCGTTTGAAACTTCAATTGAATCTCTAGACAAAGATCAAACAGTTACTTGGCACACGGATGGAAAACAAAGTGAAGAAAATAAAATGCTCGGAAAAGTATAAGAATCCGTCTTCTGCGGAGGTAGCACAGCACAAAAGGAAGGTTAAGACAGGCATGACACCTCTCTATTACGTTGCATCTTTAAATCTTTGGGTAGCGAGCCAAATGGCTCTTTAATAAGTGAATATCAATTTTACGTTAATCTTAACATTTTTAGTAAAGATTCATTTTACGTTAGCATACCCGCAGAACATTATAAAACGTATTATTCATAAACTATCCCAGCGAAATAATCTGATGTAATTATTTGTGTTAAGCACCGTTACATTGTTCATTGGCTTGAAATTATCGTTCAGGGAGACGTAGACAAACCCTGTGAACTCAATTTGTATTCCAGCGAACAAATACAGAATTCCGTGTTTCAATCAGGACAGCACCAGTACAAGATCAAAACATTTCTACAAGCCAGCTGTTGGTATCAAAGGAAACTTTGCCGCTAATTATGTAATTAACGCGAAAAATATCGTAGAGAAATATAGGATGGAACGGGGCGAGAACAAAACGCTTCGAGATAAATTAATTAATTCAGTACGCAGTCACTGACTACACTCCTTTATGAATGTGACTTTTTGATAAACGTGACTGTTTATAAGGCTGGTGATATCATCTCGCTGTAACGGCAGCTGTAGGTATAAAGTACGGCGCATACAAGAGAGTAACCGTTTCGGCTGCTGGCAAAGTGGCACGTATTTGAACGTTTCTATGCTATTTGTTCCAAACGAGTGTAAGCCGGTGCAAGCCGTCTCGCGAGCAAAAGGGATTGTTGCTCTAATTGGCGCCTGTCCTTAACTGCGCCTAGTGGGACTAACGAGACGTTCTCTCTTCAGACGCCTTTTTGCTATCAGCAAAAGCTGCTTTTGACCTGCAAGCAGCCAATGAACATGAGCATTCTGTCTCTTTTTTAATGTTGCCCCCACTCTAGGAATTTCTCCTGCATCGTGGATGCTTTTTACAAACATTTAAACTCACGTACAGCCAGAGACCCAGATTTAAACGTGTGATGCAATATTGATAAATAAAACAGCGGCGTAACTGTTGAGTTTGCAGGAGTTTGATGTTTACTCTCACTTACATACATTAGGTACAATTTTGTCAACGCACTGACAGCAACTGATGGTTTTTTAAGATAGAGTTTTTTTCTAAAAGAAAAAGGAGTAATGAATAATAAATAAATTCTTTAACATACCAAAAGCCATCACAATAAAGATCTAAAACCTAAGGGTAAATATGGCTGATAACTAGGTTACATTAATTTTAATACTCTGACTCTCCTAAACTAGGCATATTTGCCTGTGTCTTAGGAGTCAGTGATTCTCCGTAACAAACAACACCATATTATACTAAATCAGTACGTTACAACAATAAGCAAATGGTGTAAAAGAAATCAAAAATAGTAGTAAGTAAAGATAATATATACTGTTCTTGATGAAATATCTTTTGAATGTTTGACTTTATTTGGTAAGCGTTTTAGAGATCAAGTTTTCTTCCCTTTATATATTACTAGCGACCCGCCCCGGCTTCGCACGGGTGCAATGTAAATACACATATAAACGTAAACCTTCCTCTTGAATCACTCTATATATTGCTGATAACTGCATTAAAATCCAGCGGCTTTGTTTTATACTATGTAAAGATTTAAGAAGCATTCGCTCGTAAAGTTAGACTAAATTCTATGACCGTAATGAAAGTCCACGCAGCAGCTGTACTTTTTTAACAGAGAACAGCTTTGTCATTTCTGATGATTGGAGCTCCCATTTATGACAAGCTTAATAACCTCTGTTATCTTATAAATAATGATCACTTCATTGTTGTTTCAAATACGGAAATAGGCTATAGTTTGTATTTTGTGAAGCTATGAATAGCTGGACGGGATCTGCAATCATCAGAAGTGACAAATCTTCAATTGTTTATATCATCCATCGTCCTTCAAGTAATAAATAGTATAGTCTTTAACTGTGAAATTGCTGTTTTTTTCTCACATTTTGTTCTGTTTGTAACTTTGATGTATAGTTATATTTTTTCCTATTTCCATTTTTATTGGATTAATTGTTAAATGTCGTATCTTTTAGAGTTTAAAAATCGTAGTAGTTGCATATTACCTCATAGGGTAGTGTGTACAAACACTTATTTCAATGTGCCGTCGGTTTCCCTACTTCAAGTAGGTATATTTTTGTCATAGACTGTGTTTTGCGAATTTAATATACGCAGTGCAACGCAGCTTTTTTCACTGTATCTATTGTAATTGCATCATACATAATCGGTTCAGACGTTTCCAAGAAAAATAAAAATGTTATTATGGGAATATCACTTTTCACGAAATCGTCCATACAAGTCGGCAATTTCATACTTTAACCCCTTATATTATCATAACGCGTTAATAAATCATTACATGTAGTGTAGTATAGGTAAACTTGCTTTCCTTCAATGAATACATATTATTTGTATTTCTGCCACGCGCTCCGTTCGACTATAAGTTATATTTCAACAAATGGCTTTTCATTTGACATTGTGGACCTTGAATGAATACTGCCTTATTTAGTTATGTCAGATGTTATCGTGTAAATCTAACTTCGGTTTTTTTTCTTCGTAATAATTACGTCGTTTGGGAGAACTTACTTTATTTACTGTCATTTTATGAACACAGAAAGAATAAAGAAGTAGGTCGAATAGTTCCGCATTACCTTCCTAGTTACATTATAAAAACTTAATGAAGATATTCAAATGTAATTAATTAATGTGAAGTTAATATGAGGTGTCATTATAGTTAATTTAACCACGTCAATGCGCTTATTATGGGCTTACCTCCGAAAACTACATCGAAACATGGAAATATTAATCAAGTAATTGGCTCTTGAAATTGATCATCATTTTACATTAATTAATAATTAATCGCTGTTTATTTAATATTAATATATACATGTGTTAGCGGTTTCGTCACCAAAAGATCACGTCTGTAATTCCCGTAGGTTAGGCAGAGGTGTACCTAATAGTACATCCACATATCGCAGTCCCATGGCGAGCCTATATGATTACACCTAGGCTCGTGCGCCGAGGTCTCTGGTCGGTCGGTAGATGGGTGACCATCCGTTACATAGAGAGAGAGAGAGACCAACCGTGACTTGGAAAGCATGGTAAGCTATTGGTCACCTGTGTCATTGTCATTGTGTATTGGACAACTGATATTATCAAAGGTTAGTAATTTTGATGGTCAGATAACCAGTCGCTCCATTTAAAAAAAAGGTTGACTGGTAGAGAATGACTTGTGGCATTAAGCCCGCCTATGTACCACTCTTGTACATAAACTTTAAATAAATAAATCATCATTATCATTTCAGCCGAAAGACGTCCACTGCTGGACATAGGCCTCCCACAACTCGCCACATTGAAGGGTCCCGTGCGAAATAAATCAGTAAAATATTAGTATTCAGCTACAATCAGTAGACGGATGGAGAAGGAGAGGAAGACCAAAGAACCGGATGGAAGAAAAAGACGTGTTGAGACCCCAAGAAACATTAGACAAGGACAGGAAGATGGTGATGAGCTGCAATCAGTTAGACTGGAAACCCAATACAGTTTCAAAAAGACTAGACAGATTATGACCTCAATATTTAACATTTCTGAGAACTTTATCGGTTTTAAATTGATAATAATTATAGTGTATAATATAATTATAACCTGAGTAGGCTCTCGTTAGGCAGCTGGATCAAGGGCTTGATTCAGAAAAAGGTACTCCTGGACACGGCTCGTATTGTTAGGCGGTCCCTCTCTCTGGAGCCCTGACCGCCGGTAGCTTGGACCCTGTTCCCGATACCGGTGGGCTACAATTTTTATATATTATTAAATGTTTTTTTATATTGTTTTTTTTGTAAGGAATATTTAATTTGTATGAAAATAAATAAAGGAAAAAAATAGTGTATAATGATAGGTAGTACTTTCGCTGAATAGCTCGTTTAATAGCTAAATACATGGCGCAGGAACTTTAATATAAGTTTCGACGAATTCAGTGGCAAGTGCAATAATGGCAGTCTTCACGAGTCGCTATACTTAGCGGTAGGTACAGTCACGAGTATTATTAATAATGGGTGAAAGATATCTTTAGCGAAGACGAAAGGCATTTGTTTTCCCCATCATTGCGATATTTTTTTTTGTGTTGTACTATACCTGGGAACCTTCTAGTTACGGAGATATTGAAGGTCAAAGTTTCAAATTTTTAACCACTTTTTTTAAACACAATGTTATAAGTTTACTTTCAATACGTCCGAATGACCCCCGTACTATTCAATGCATCCATCAGCACACTTTTGAGTGCGTTACATTGAGTCCTACCGTAAAACCTAATTTTTCAAACCAAAAAAGTAGTTTCCCAGAAATATTTTTTGCGTAGAGTTACTTAGTAGATGTTTGTGGTTTCGTGAAGGGTCCGTTTACACCTTGTACATACTGAGTAACTTTTAAAAGTTATTTTCTCCTACTGTATTGATCGCAATTTCATCTGATTACGAACCTAGTTTTCAGGGAACCCTCCTGTTATGAAATAGGTTTGATCTTAAAACAGAAACCGTCACGAGAAAATGGCTGGAATGTTGTTAGGTGCTTACATATCTATGGTCATGACTGTACGTACGGCAAACCATGGCCAGTCAGCCTTGCCACCACCTTGCCACTGTCAATATGTTACCACGGTACAGCGGTGTGAGCTGTTTATTTATGTGAGGCCGCGGCATCTGAAGGCTAGTAGTGACACATCTGCTGTCGCTTTTATATTTTGTTTTTTTTTTAAATTTATATTTGGTTAGGCTATTTCGTTGGCCTAGTGCTTGCAAAGCGCAGCATGAGGTCTAGGGTTCGATTCCCAGGTCAGAAAAACTGTTATCAGTTTTTTTTTTTCATAAAGAATTTCTCAGTAGCGGAGGAGTCTGGCTGTCTTCATGTGTGCCCACTTGATAGCAATGGGCTCGCCCCGTAAATCATGGGACTAAAACATAACTGTCCAAATGTGGGTGTAATAAAGGTACACCTCTGCGTATCCATTCAGAAGTTACAGGTGTGATTGGTAAGACTAAGTACATACTTTCAACCCACCAAAATGGTACTTCAACGCACTTTCTCACGCGTATTCCTGAGTACCTTCAAAGTATCACATCCTCTATCCTCCAGCCAAAATTGGAACAATGGGTAATCTTTCAAATTTCCGCTCGTACGCAAACCGCAATATAAGTGGGTATGAGCCAAGTGTTGCCAACTTAAATAAAGTCTCGGTGACCTACATACGTCATGTGAACCGTCATTTTTTTTCTTTAATACTTGTAAATAAAACTTGAGGTACTTAGGTAATCCTATTTGTCATCCTCTATTATAATAAAGTAATTTCGTGAACAAACTATTTAATTAGTCTAATTTTAAATAAAATAAGCTACTCAGACCAGCACAGTCCTGAACTGTAGGCTACAGGAAATTAGCCTGTTTGCGAGAGGGCTACGACAAGCCTACGGCGTAGCCGCAGGGTCTACGAAAGTCTTGTGGACACTACAGAAGAATCAGCGGCGTAGATATCAATTTGCTTTCGAGATTTACAAAAATGTTTTGAATTAACTTCAATATATTTTGTTCAAAACCGTTAAGAAAAAATATTTTGCATCAATTTATTTTCATCAATTCAATTTATATCATAATAACGTTGAAAATAAATTTTTAAAAATTGCATTTCATAATCAATATTTTAGTTCACTAGTTAGCCATATTTCTTATTTGCATTCAGTAATATTACCAAATTAATCAAAACAGCGAAATATTTGACAGCTATTTGCGACGTACGCGTTGCCCTCTTTCTGTATAAACGCTCTTAAATGTTGCGAAAATATAAGGTATCTCGTGACTCGTACATTCAGAAGACGAACATTACACACGTCGGTATTTCTCTTCAAAGCACTTTGAAGCGGTGACCTCGGAATAGCGCATCTGATATTTGTAAGACATAAGACATCGCTTTGAGAAACAGATTTTATTTAAGCAAACCGAATTGAAAACCGATGGCTAAAATTTGTAAAAGATGGCAAACCAGGAGGTAGGTATCTAATACTTTGGTAAGTATTCGTAAAGTCGTTTGTTTTGATCCTGAGCCGTACTTTAGTTGAACTAACAGATTATATCAAGAGCAACACCAATAGCACCGACGGCTGAAGCCCAAGTCTTCTATAACATAACATAACATCACGCCTGTAATCCCCGAAAGGTTAGGTAGAGGTGCAAATAATACTACACCCACATAACTAGTGAAATGTGGGTGATCACTATATTAGGTACACCACTGTTTCAGTTTTCCCAAAAGAGATGATTTGTGTCGTGTTAAGGATGATGATGAACTGTATTTATATGAAGGTGAAATGCTGTTAAATAATTTAAAATAAAATAGTACAATTTAAAATCAGCTGAAGGTTTATGTTTAAAGCCCATGTAATAGGGGGCGAGCCTCGCACTGCAGTTCTCGGCTCCATAACACAGTGAATTTCGCACTGACTACAATGACACAGTTTCACATGTATCAAAATGTACTACTTTTTTATCTAATTTATCATTTCAAAGTTATAAAATACCAGTTTGATTGGAAGTCAGTTACCGAAAACATCAAGCAGAATATCAACTTTCAAAAAAACTGTCTAATGATACACTATCTACGTTAAAACGTTTTATTAGAATCAGTCACTTGTACCTATTTCACTACCAAAACCTAGACTCTTAACACTTCGAGGCTTCAAAGTTCTGACGGTGGACTCTTTAGAGAGCGCAGTTACTTTGAGCGCAGCGGATATCAGCACTAGTGCGGAAAACACTTGGGGTTACCGTGAATTTCACCAAAACCTTCCTTCCCAAAGTTCATGCAGATGCTCGGAAAGGCTTCTGTTACTAGTGACATCTTGAAATGGATTTTGATTAAAAAACACTTTATTTATGATTAGTTTCTTCGTCCGTCCGCAAAAAGTTGTTATCATAAGACAGCAATTGTGTAGCATTCTGTCTCTAAAATATTTTTTTGGATTAGTAGCTTCGGAAATTATCTCCTAAATCTAAACCTACAAACTTTACCTCGTGTAATATAGATGAACTAAACATGGCTAAGAAAAGAGTTAATACTAAAACTACTAAATAAGTAAGTGCTAAAAACTATGAACAATGAAGTAGTTTTAAATTCCATCCCCATATAAAACACATGTTAATCTCGTAACATGAATTCCACAATTGGCAAATTTAATTTATAGGGATACCAGGGTAACCCATACCCGAACTACAAATAACATACGGATGGAAAGAGCACTTGAACAAAATTAACACAGCGAAAGTATTCGAAAGGGTCGCGAAGGGTCTTGTGGCTCGAATACATCGTAGCAAGCTGACCATAGCCATACTCGTACACGACGTTATTTTTAGTGTAATGAAAAACTAAAACACTACGGACACAATGATTTAATTAAAAGATAGCATTTTGTGGAACATTTAAATAAGAGGTACTTTAGTTATGAGTGCTGAATGCGCAGCTCACGAATATTAGTCCATACTAATATGTAAGTAGTTTCCTCCGTGCCTCGGAAAGCACGTTAAGCCGTTGGTCCCGGCTGTCATTTGTAGATCTTTGACAGTCGCTAGGCAGTCAGTGGCCCAAAAAGTCTGAGAACCAGTCTTACCAAGGGATATCGTATTACCCAGTACTGACTGGGTTGTGGAGGTCAGATAGGCAGTCGCTCCATGTAAAATACTGGTATTCAGCTGCATCCGGTTAGACTGGAAGCCGACCCCAACATAGTTGGGAAAAGGCTAGGCAGATGATGGAATGCTTCGAATCATTATTATGTCCCCTTGTTTTCAATATAGTTGGGAAAAGGCTAGGCAGATGATGATGACTAATATGTAAGTACCATATCTGTCTGTCTGTTACATTATGTATAGATTTCTATTGAACTTGTCACACTGGGAGACCATGACCTCCTTATCTCGGTCCTTTGTTTCCTTTTCCATACATATCCGACTTCATACGGGAAAATCGATTAAAACGCGAGCGAACCGCACGGATTCGCACGGGTGCATTTTGCTAATGAAAAACTGCCCATATATTTTTCTTTGCTTCCAACTTTTATTTAATTTTATCTTTTTTTAACTACCAATATTTCTTTCATTCAAACATTGTCCTGATATTTACGAACACAACAAAAAAACAGCCAAAGTTTAGAGCCATTTATGAGTTTTACGAGATCAACGCACGACAATTTGCCAAAAATAATGTTTATATCGAAGTTTTAAACTACTAAAAGCAATTATAAAGCTATAAGAACTCAATTCTGAATAAATCACTAGATATAGGAAAAATTAAAAACGTTGTAAAAATGTATAAGTATTTTCCCAGTAAACTGAGTATTTGTGGCAATGTCTGTTTCTTTATTACGAACGAAGATTATGGGAAACTACGGCGAAGTCTACGCCCAGCGGGACGCCTAGGGACCTCCGTTATGGGAATATATGAGGGTACTTTCAAATGTTTGTTATGGGCATGGATAGGACATGTCTGGCTTTATAAAATAAATGGCTAGTTGGTACTAGGTACTTACTTTATTCTTTTAGAAATTTCAGGCCATACGGCTTTTCAGAATATTGATAACGTCGATCAGAGTGATGTTATCATCACGTCTACTTTCCCCTATAGGCTAGTAAAAGGTACAGGTACGGGGCTATAGCAATTATTTAATTAATACTAATTTATTATTTAATCAAATAACAATGTTAACATTAAATAGTAATATCTATAAGCGTACTTGATTGACTAAGCGATTTCCGAATAGCCACTACTTAACGAATAAATTAAAAAATGGAATAGTATTTGTATGAAATTATCTGTCAATTAAGTTAACGGGAACTCAATCGTAGGTGGTGAAACAGGCCTTAACCAAACAGGAATAAGTGTTACACCCAGCACCCTTACTAAGTTATAAAATAACTTGTATTAAGAGCAGTGGTACAAGCCCATAAATGTTTCAATTTCACAAAAGAATTGCAGGCAGAACAAGTGTTTTAAAAAAAAATAGGAGTTTTTTATCCAGCCAGTAACTTGTAAGTAAAAATTTGTTACTTATTTCTTTACGGACGAGTTCAATCGGTAATAAGACTGTATTATGAACAAAGAGTTGTCTGACAGAAAGTACTTTGCAATGTGTATATAAATTTCTGTTGGGACAAGAAAATAGCAGACTATCGGATTAACCGTGCACAATTACAGACTTTAAACTGCTACAGACAAATAAATAGTTCAGGTACTGTTTATGTGTATGGAAACATGAAGTATACAAATTCTGTAAGTACACAAATGTCTTATAAATCTTTATTTATTTTAGGAGGCCATTTGATGTGTAGCTTTATATTCAAAAGGGGCATACGCGTAGGTACTAAAACTCCTTCTAAAATATTAAGGGGACTGCTCGTATTGAATTTTATACTTTCAGAGCAATAACATGTCTGACTTTATGTTGGTTGAGAAAAATACGAAATGCGAACTCATTTAAATGAAAGCAATTGATAATTCTGTGTATCGATATGCTACAGATATTTATAAGCCAAGACATAATTATTGACATAGATATTGGATGCGTGAAATTATCTGAAGTGAACGTGCAATAAATTAATAAATGTCTTTTGATTGCAAAATACATTTATCTTGTCTTCTAGTTCTAGACCAAATTCGTGGTATCAGAAATCATTTAAAGAGTCTTATTTTCAAAAGATACAAGTGTGTGAGAGATACGTGTAGGAAACATAACAAAAATTTGATAAAATCGAGGTCGACACCATTCGGCAGGATTCCATTCAAATCTACAACCCTTTTTTGATTTCTATTTCAAGTAAAGTGACGAAGTGTGAGACCCGTCCGAGCCTCCGATATATCCTTATATACCAATTTGCATGTGCCGGAAGATATCACGAAAATTGACGGCCACGGGAATATATGGCAGAATATGTATTGGTATATTTCCTGCCCAATTTGCGTAAAACAATTGGTTTGCACTGAGTTCAACGAAAACGTTTACATTTCACGTGCCGGACAGATTTCACCTCTGCCGTTTTAATTTAAAAAAGTGAAAAACAAAGCAATTAATTGTGTTTATTAACTATATTTAACTTTCTGCACTTGGAATGAATTGTATTTAATTTTTAACTGTTGATAATTATTGTACAGTCATCAATGTAATAAGATCTTTGAATGTCTATTTAAAATATGTATAACTATAATAATATATCTTACGAGAATGCGAGAGTTGTGAGGATGGATGGATGGATGGATGGATGTTTGTTACGTACTCTTTCACGCAAAAATCACAAAACGTATTTGAATGTTCGTCAGACAGATATTAAGTTTTTATCTCGTTAGTACGATCCCATAAAGGGCAATTACCGAACTTCCGCGGGCGAAGCCGAGGGCTTAAGCTAGTATCAAATAAACTTTACGGAGGACAAAAGTCATTACAGTTAGTAAATTTTTTTTTTCTTTCAAAAAGTGTAACATACTTTCTTTTGTGGCATTAAATTATTTTTTAAACAAATCCTTCTTAAAATCTTATTTAATTTTGTAAATGTGAAAATAAATTTGTTTATTTGTTACCCTTTAACGCCTAAACCACTGAACAGACCAATCTGAAATTTTGCATATACGTTGTCAAGTGTACAGAAACGGACATATTCATATTCATTCCGAAAAAAAGTACTGCACCCGAGGAAAAGAACAATAATCTTCTTATGATAATAGATGGCGTCACGTGTCTTTCGAATCATGGTTGAATTATATTATTACAAGCAGAGTACAACCCGAATTGATTGTCAAATTCTAAACTAACGCGAGCGAAGCCGCGGGCTAAAACTAGTTTAAATATAAGAAAGAGTGAATCTTTATTACCTAAAAAACCAGTGAATGGGATGTAAAATATTCAATACACCAAGTATTGGATACAATAGACGTATTGTATAGTACGAGATACAAGAAAAGAGAATTATTCCCACACATGTCCTGCTTACATGTCTGAACGATTTTATTTAGGTACTCCTTACAGATTGTGTGCAGAAGATTTATATTACACGAGAAGAAAAGGTACTTAAGGACACCCGAGTTAAGGGTTCGCCTACGTTATCACACGCGCGGGCGATTATGACCTCGCGAAGTGCTGATGAATAGTAGGCAAATCTAACAAAATAAAAATTAAATAATAAAAGCTTTTGGCTAAATAATAACAGCCGCTGTTTCAATATTTAGGTTAAACCGCGCTTTTCTATGTTGATCCGTGAATGGGTGACCACCCATTACATAAAGAAATTCATCCGTGAATCGCAAAGCACATGAAGCCGTTGGTCCCGGCTGTCATTAGTAGATCTTTGGCAGTCAAGACAGGTAGTCAGTGGCCCGACAGTCTGAAAACTAGTCTTACCAAGGGTATTACCCAGTACTGACTGGGTTGTGTAAGTCAATTAGGCAGTCGCTCCATGTAAAGTACTGATATTCAGTTGCATTCAGTTAGACTGAAAACCAACCCCAACATAACCTGGAAAAGGACAGGCAGACGAGCATAGGTACAATTTAGTCGCATGTGACAGAAAATGTAATGAAAAACTCGTGGCGTAACTAAAACCGCCTTTTCGGTATGTCGCCTAAATTAAATCAACAAAAGCGTCAAGAATTATCATCTGCTTAGACTTTTCCCAACTATATTGGGGTCGGCTTCCAGTCTAACCGGATGCAGCTGAATACCAGTATTTTACATGGAGCGACTGCCTATCTGACCTCCACAACCCAGTTAGTACTAGGCAAAAGCGTCAAGAATATTACGTTAAAAATATTCTCGGTCGACAAAGCCAGAAGATCGTAGCATAAACTATTCACAAAACAAGACTATTGTTATGAAAAACAAAAGCATGGCGACGGCCGTGAACGGTGAGTGAGAGGCACGGAAAGCACTCACTCAGGTAATTTCCTATCAATCTCCGCCGCTCAAGTGTTAGTACCACGATCATTTCATCAGAAAACGAGCCGAATTAACGGTGATTCTGTTAATACAAATCAATTTATGCAAATGTATCACCTTGAGCTCTATGATAAATGAGCGACTTGTCTCACGAAATACCTCTCACTTTGTAATGATTGTCGTTCTTCATTATACACGGCGTGACATAGGGAAATGGCGAGGGATAACATGTATAATACTTAATACGTTTATCCGGGTAAGGGATTACGTCTAGAGGATCAGCAGAAACATGTGCTGTTGTGCTGTTGTAATAACTACTCATGATTTGTGATAACCTATCTTCAAAACAAGCATCGTGGCAATCATTATGGATAAAGACTAATTTTTGGGGCCAAATACCAATATTTTGCCAGCTGAAAGGCTGACAGACAAACTAAGCTAACTAACTATCTCGGCCTAACTTCAGGTGTTCTCAACCTACCTAAAAACATATAAAAAATGGTCATATCCGCTATCCTAGCAAGCAATTATCATTGAAGTCGATTTACAATGACGGTCTCGTTTTTATACTTTTCCGGCCATATTGTCGATTCATATTATAATACACTTACCCAGTTTCCCTACTCTGAATTGGCCACTACACCACGTTAAGGGTTGTAAGTGGGGAGCTTAAGAATTATATCGAGTGGCTGTGGAGTATTCGCTGATATTTCTTCAACCCTCCCACTCAAACACTTGACATTATTCTTAAAAGATTTTTATCGGGTTTAAAACAGATGTCTTTATTATTATACATCTATTTCAAAAAAACATCGCCGTGAAAGAATAAACTAAATTTTACAAAACTTTCTCCGACAGTTAGATTTATTATATCATCACTTTTCAACCATAAAGTTAAATTATTATTAATAAATACTCCAGGTACATTATTTTATTTTCTCATTGTGCTCTCTTCAATTTCGTAATACATTTTCGTTGGACCTCTAATTTTATAAATTCCTGACTAAAATATTTTTAATTACGAATCTTTTACATTCAGATACTACCTCTTCACATTTATAATAGAACGAGGTCGCTCTAATGAATAAAGGAAAGAGACAAGCGAATTAATTGTGTCCCTTGGCGCTTTTTCATGACCTAAATTACTAGCTATTGAAATTGTAAACGTAAAAGCTAGATTAATGCTGCAATAAATTATTGATGAAAAAATCTACAATCGGTGTCTATTGTTGGTTAACCATAATGTTGAATGTCGGATTTATTGCGGGCGTGTAGTTAACACGGACGTGGACCCTTGTCACAAGTTAGTAACAATAATGTTAAGTTTGCAGCGATTTCGCAACTATGTTGTATCACGTATTAACTATTAATTGATACGAGTGATCGCACAGAGAAAGTGCGAGAGAGAGAGCTGACCTTACGTCGCGTGTCGGGGTGCGATCGGGATGTGTAAATTTAACGACTTATTGTCCTAGCCCGCCCGGGGCATGCTAACATTCTACAAAATTATCAAGCATTTGATCAAACAAACATTTTAGCCCTAAAAATATTACTGACAGCTCTTCGCGATAAATGGTAACACAAATATTTGGAATGGAGATTTATATCCAAAATGTAGGCGAAAAACGCCCGTATTTATTAGCCTCTGTAAACTATAGACGAGTAAACGTGGCACTCAACATAATTGTGTTAATAAAACTGGTTTCCCTATAAAAGTATGCTAGGCAAAAATATATAATCCATATCAGCATAAATGTACCCACGCATAGTCTTTATGGTCACCAAACATACGACTAATATCGCTTTCGTTCTATTCACATTCAATCCTATAAGCATGAATATCAAAAAACGCAAACAATGTTTAAAAACTAAAAGGCATACATACATTTCTAAAGTCGTGTCATAAAATGGCCTCCTCCGAGTTCTAGTTATAAAATATGAAAAGCATTTAAAAATGTAGGTACATTTCAGGGGGATGCAGTAAAAACGTCGGCCCTTACGGGCCGTGGAGCCGTGGAGCACCGCGAGTGAAGCTCAATGTCAAGTTGCTTTCAAAACGATGCTTTTATTCGCTAAGCTTCGTTATTTTTACCTGACTACGGCGAAGCCCAAAAGGAAGGGTATGTGTTTGACCTGTATGTATCTATTGTCCGTTTCTTTGTTCCCTCTTAACTCCTAAACGGATGAACCGATTTCGAAAAATTAATCATCTTGGTGGCGAGTGACACTGGTTACATTATAATTTATATATAATATATATTATAACAAATATGGCGGATTTTGGGTGACATATTGTGAGTTTTTTTTTTTTTGTCTTTCAACCCCATATTTTTGTAATCATCGTTTAAAACCCTTCATTTCGATACAATTATCGAAATGAAGGGTTTTAAACGATGATTACAAAAATATACCCATGTAACTTTTAATATGTAGAAAAGTAATTCGAAATGGCAAATCGTGTAAAATGTGAAAAAATGTATAGGTAGTAAAAAGTTATATTGTCCGCGAAATCTTTCAGATTAAAAAAAAAGTTACTAAAAAAAACTAAAATCCCGACTGCGGTACAAAAACTGAAAAGCGGAAAACAAGAGCATTTAAATTAAATAAATTTGGAAGCAGGCGGAACCCATTCCATTTTTATAATTTTATGTTCATATGGGTATCGTGTGCTTCCTGCTAATGTGCCTGTTTTCAGCTTTTGTACCGCAGTCGGATTTTTAGTTTTTTTTTTATGAAATATAAAAAAAAGCGTAGGCCTCTGCAGATAATGAGTTGGAGTGCAGACTCAACCTTCAGTCGCTCTTTTGAAAGCGAACAATTCTCAGCCATATTTCTTAATTAAACACTGATTTGAGTTATGATGTAGATGCCTTTGTTTTGTTCCGTGGACCCTCTAAGGAATACCTTTAATTCAGAAAATGTGAAACGTTCCGCCTATCTTGAAAGCAGTTTCATGTTGTGTTTCTAATAAAATTTAGATATATATTGTTTTAGATCTGGTACAAAAGGGCATGATAAAAGATAAGGCCTTTGAGGATATACAGGGAACAAGGGAGCATCGGAGGCGTGATGGTCCGTGTAATTAGGCCGTGACTCGGCCGACCTTTCGGCCATCTGCGCGGCGGGCCCTTATTTTACCTTTATTTCAACTTTCAATCTCTTTTCATCACTTACCCTTTGCTTCAACAAACCCTATGACTTCCAAATTGAATGGGTTATATTTCAGCAGTATTTAAATAAGAACGGTTAGCCTTTAAAAGTTTTGTAGCAACTTTGTTTCTTCAGCTAAGTGCGAACTATAAAAAAGCACTTTAACTCATCTGTACTATTTATAAGTCGGAAGGGTTCGATAAGTCTATTTGTAGACTTTTTAAGAGTATTTTGTAGTGGAATGAAGCTGTTGAAGTTAACTCCTAAAATACCATACTTACATCTATACTAACTAATATTAGAAAGCTGAAGAGTTTGTTTGTTTGGTTGAACGCGCTAATCTCAGAAACTACTGGTCCGAATTGAAAAAATATTTCAGTGTTGGTTAGCCCATTTATCGAGGAAGGCTACAGGCTATATAACATCACGCTACGACCAATAAAAAAAAAAAAAAAAAAAACATTTCATTCAGATAACTTGATCCATACACTGAAATTAAAATTAAATTAAATTAAATTAAATCAATAGGAGCGGAGCATTTATGAAAAATTCAAACGCAAGCGAACTTGCGCGGGTCATCTAGTATAATATAATATGAATGTGTTGAAAGTAGATAAAGTGCGCCTCACATCATGCATTGTTTCGATAGTTTCATAACTGCACGCCAGTTGACTAACTTGACCTTTCATGTTTGCTGTTCAGTTAAATAATTAAGGATTTAAGCTTTTTATAGAGAAGACTTATTAACGTATGTGGTTGTGGCAAGACTCGTAGTGTGGCTTGCGGCTTCGATGTCACTTGTGTAAGATTAGAGAATGCACCGTGAATGATACACTAGCAGTAACATTCTAGCCTATCTGACCGTTTGGTAAATCATACGTAGCGTTACTTCTTTTAGAACACTGAAATTTGATTTGAAGAGATGAATATAAAAACATGACAAAGAATCATAATAAAATGAAAAAGTTGCATAAAAGTAACTTGTCTTATACCAAAAGATATAAAATTTCCCTGCTGTCTTTAAAAGTCACGCGAACGAAGTCGCAGGCCTAAGCCAGTAGTCAAATAAAAAGCTTAACGTTTCAATATTGAGAGACTGGATTACGGAATATAAAATATATTTTGATGAAAGTTGAAATTGGAAAATATAAAAAACTGGAGGGGGTAATCATTGCACTTTTATGGCAGGGGTCATGTGCCACCGGGCTGAGATTTACTAGTAATTCATGATCGGGCGAAGCTGCACGTCTCGGTTGAGAGCGGGGTTAACGTATACATAAAACTATGCTGGTTTTATGCAAGGTATATTTTGAGAGGGGGCTGTGAGATTTGGTTCTAAGCTTTTACCGTTATACCTAGCTATAGGAAATATATAGGGTCTAACTATTCATACACGAAATATTTTCAGGGAATCATCTGACGGCTATAACAAAGCTATTTCAAGAGATTTTTTTTATCTGAGTATATTTTTTTATAAATATTAATAATTTAAAATTACTTGACCCACAAAATAAATACTGTAGTATTTACCTACTGTCATTGTTAGAATATGGGAGTAAAGGTTTTATGCAAAAAGTCTCTAAAAATTTTAGAAAAATAATAATTTTGTAACAAAAAAAACACTCAAATATTTTTTTTTTTGGATGCTATGGCGACTTTACGACTTATAGAAGTTACTCTTAAAATATTTCGTGTATGAAAAGATAGACCTTATAACAATACCCCTACCCCCCCCCCCCCCTACCCCTACCTTATGACCTTACTTTAATAGTACAAGGAGACAGTCATTAACTTTTTGGCTGATTGCTAATTACGTTTGTCTGATATTGGAAACATGTTACTGTCTCTTGGCATTTTATTTTGAGTTTCGTTTGCACGAATTAATGTCAGAGTACCAAAAAATCCACGATCATATTAATAAAACAAAATTTAACTTGAATTTCCGAAAAAAAATTAATGACAAAGTAGATCGAGTTGACACTTTTTACTGCCCGTCGCAAAAGCCAGCCTGTATGAAGATAGGAAAGTACTTAGTAGCTACTCCATTTATATCACTGATGTCTTAGTATCTTTTCTTTAAAAACCTCAAGATTAAATTAAAACGTAGAACGCAACTTTAGACATTCTTTGTACAACTTTACATCAAAATTTCTTCAGCAGGTCTAAAAGTTGAAATTGGATAAGTACATTCATATATGAAATTCACGTGTCTCTCTGTACAGTTACGGTTGTTGTTGGAATAACCGACGTCGGATACATTTTTCACGTGAAATATGGAAATAGGAACAAGTTGTAGTTATCAATGTCTTGATAAAATGTCGGAATTTCAATGTTCAAAGTGTGTACGTATTATGCAACATTAGTTTTAGTATATGTGAAACCTGAAACACGTGTCTAGTATTTTTATGTAAAGAATCTATGTACAAAACTTCAAAACTGTATCATGAAAAATCACAAAGTTATAAGCTTGTTCTGTGACTTGGTTGTCCGCACAAAAAGGTGATCACCACGCGGCACCGCCGCGCGCGCGCCTCCAGCATCGTCTTGAGCTTATTGTTAATAATAATTTGGCAGTAGGTATCTAAATGATTGCTATAGGTACTTAGTATCGCTCGGTGTCCAACTTGTAACCATTTTTAAATATTTTTGGGACTCGATTCAGTTACTTATTCTGAACAAACTATAATCAGGTTTCGCATATACTAAAATACAGATAAATAGCCGGTTTAAGAATTCTTTTCGGATATAAAAATGTATTCCTTAAGAAAAACATTTTCTGAATAGTTACTGGTTATTTATAAGTAAAATTGTTCTATAGACATAATTGTAATGCAAAACTATACAGAACTTTGTTCGAGAAATCGATCCAAGGGAATGTGATTTTCGCTGTAGCTCTACAAAGGCGCTTAAGATCTCAAAAAAAAAAATATTAAAAAAAAAACTTAGTTTCATCTCTATACTATTTTACTATCCTAATACATTACAACAAGCTATTAAACATTTCCTCTCAAATGAGTTATTTATAATAGTGTACGAACAAAATAGAGGTAGGTAGGTGTCCACTTCCATTGTTTTTAGAAATTTTGAGTTTAATGGGGTTCATAATTTTGGTCCTGCTGCTGTTAT
Source organism: Noctua janthina (assembly GCA_963576755.1). Classification (NCBI taxonomy): domain Eukaryota; kingdom Metazoa; phylum Arthropoda; class Insecta; order Lepidoptera; family Noctuidae; genus Noctua; species Noctua janthina. The sequence continues at coordinate 9,628,926 of OY755050.1, read as the reverse complement.
GCACGAAGATCGGATGAATTAGTTAAATTAAATGTAAATTAATAAATTTCAGAAATGCGCTTAGTATGTATTGACCCTGAGCCATCCTTTTCAAATGTGAATAAACACAAAAACGTGTTTGTTCAGATCTTACTCAAAGGAAAACGCGACAATATATCATTTATTTGAAATAGTCTCGGTAAAGTAAGCCGCATGGAAACTCAAATCCCTAGATTGACAAACAAAGAACATCGTTCAGACGCTGCTAGTAATTCGTCCATAAAAAATACGCGTGTCGTCGACAGGTCGGCTTCAATGCGTGTAGAAGACGAACGCGACCGTCTCCGTCCTAATATGGTGATTTGTATGCAAGTCTGATTGTTTTCCTAGACCTCCGTATAAGCCGCCCCGGCTCTACTGCTCCCATTGCGTACAAGAAACAATATAACTTACTGCCTCACTGAAACTACTAATTTGATTTCAAACTGTGAAGAACGTAGTCCTGTAAACGGCATACATTTTCATTATTTCCTCGACACTACTTTTTCCGCCCCGCCGAACTTTTATCTCAAGATTAAGAAATAACTTATAGCCGTTCCGCGTGCGTGACGCTAACATTATTTATGGTTAATTCTGGATTCGCGAAAAACAACTTTCTTTTGTTATTATACCAACACACAATAAAAGTAGGGATTTTCAATGTCAACTTACATAACGACCGTATATTTCTGACGCCATATTCTCTGATACTATTTTAGTAACTTTTTCTATCTATATTTATTTATGTTGTATTTTTTATTTAGCTACCTACTTACACATTTAATGCTTATCTTTCAGCGGCATTGTACCTGGTTTTAGTATTTTACCTTAGTGTGAAACCCGGCTTGCTAATATTTTAGTAGAAATACTTAATACTTTACACGTGACAAAGTGGCTGTCTACATTAAATAAAATACCTTATGCTCACGCTACTAAGATGTACCTAACTTTGTATATGTTTGTATGCTGACATTCGAAGCAGAGGGCCACTATCTTTAACAAAGCTAAATATTCCACTAAGGTATCCTCTAGCTTAAACATCCTTTGGCAACTTTAGTGCCTTCTGGCTTTCGAGAGCTACTTCTGAAGATTGCCCTACGTTCAGACTGAGCAAGCCTCTCTTCGTACTCCATTACCTGATTACCTCTTTGACCTACCCTTTGCAGGCGAAGCCGAAGCTTACCAGAAGACACCTAAAGAGGAATGCAAACTAAAGTTTCCAAATTCAAAGGTTTGATACTAAAATTGCAAGATATTATACTATCCAATGTTATGTTATGATATGGATTATGCTTTAAATTTAATTTAGTTTTTGGACATGGTCAATGCATTATGAACATTAATATTCAACGTATGCATAATTGATATTTATTCATGAATTTCGGTTTCCCACTAGCGAGCATAAGGTAAATATTTATACTGAAATTCAGGTTTGCCTGACCGATGATGTTCTAAAACGGTAGCTCATTTAATGTATTATTATATGTATGTTTACTGATATTGTTTGTTTTCGTGATTGTGATGATTCTGGTACAGGGAATATTCTAGTCACGAGGAAATTGAAGCTCAAAGTTCTACAGTTTTTTGACTACATACGTCGTAATGGGTACCTAGCGTAAAGAGCCATTTCCCACTCCAAAAAAATTTAATCAAATATTTTTGTCAACAAACTTACCTCGATGTAGTTAGGTAAGAGTCCAAAATCATGTGCTGATTTCATGGTAACAGTTTGTGCAGTGTGTGCGTAGTTGTTATTACCTGTTAATGAACATAACTAGCTAATTAGTATTAACATTGGCACCACGTAAGGTGATACTGGGCTACCACGTGGCGCATCCTGGGCAGTCAAACCTCACTGTAACCTGGCTGAATAGTCGATGTTTTTCTCTGGTATGAATATTATTGGACCAAAGTATCATACATGTTATAAACAGACCCTTCACATAGCCGTCAACCAAGCATTCTGTACATCAAACTAAGTAACCCTACGCAAAAATTATTGCCGCGAAATGACCTTTTTTTTGGGGTTAATAATCACGTTTTATGGTAAAACTCAATGTAACGCACTCAAAAGATTGTGCTGATGGTTTCTTTAAAGTAAACAGGTCGTTGAGTTATTAAAGTCAATTTATAACCTTAAAAACTAGTATTTAAAAAAAACTTGTGAAAATATTCGAACTTTGACTTTAAATATCTCCATAACAAAAATATTTCCAGGAATGGTCTAGAACTCTAGAATAAAAAAAAATATTACAAATGACGGGGAGAACAAGTGCCTTTCGGCTTCGGTAAGGGTCTTTTCACACCCTTTATACATATTTTTCGTCATTATATTTCGACAGTGTAGGTGCGCTTTTATAAGAAACAGCAGTGTTTTAAAAAACCGAACTTCAACACTGGTGTGTCTATCATATGCTGAATAACGTTAGTTTGCGCGACGCCCTTTGGACCCTGTATAAAATATGACTTGATAGCAACCCGCTCCGGCATCGCACGAGTGGCAGAATAAAGCTCCCAGTCAGCGAGATTTTACCCTACATCTCCAACAATAATCACTATATTCCAGACAATTTACACAACACCGATTCATGAGAATCACATCATCACATTGGAAATGTTATGAAAATCCGCTTGGTCGTTTTTGAGTTTACCGCGTTCAGACAGACAGATGCGGCAAGGGGACTTTGTTTTATAATATGTAATAAGATATGGCAATTTTCGAGAAAGTCCTTTTTGTAACAGCGGTTATTTTTTGCAGAAATAATAATGAAACACAAAGCTGTAAATTGACTGAAACTGTGTTCAACGTATGTAAGCGTACCACTTAGGCCCTACGAAACATACTGTTGATTTAGTGTTTCTAATACTTCCGTACGTTGCTAATAATTCATTGCTGGCAATTAACGTCACTGATGCCCATTGGGTTCCCCATAAACTGGCTCTATGGCTGTACAGCTCTTGAAAGGATTATGCTATAATCAGAAAGGCGGTCCCAGACAAGTGACAACCGCTTCCAAAGAGTTTCGTATTTCTACAACGACTTCTGACTTGATCGAGCTTAACAATAGCATAAATTAATACAAATACATTATTGACCTTTTCAAAAAAATTATACATTTTTGACTTTCCATTATCGTTATGGCTGTAAGAACGACATTTTGGTGCTGCGGTCGTCTTAGGTGCGGTCCGGTCAAACCGGCAGGACAGCGGAGCAAACACCGTGCTGGCAGTGGCGAAGCGTCAAGGGGAAGCCGAAGAAAAAGTTGAGATTTGCAATTTTTGACCTCATTTTCGTTATCAGTGACCCCAAAAACCATGGAACAGACACCCATGACCAAAAAGCTGAAAGTTTTCGTCAGCGCCATCTTGAATTTTCTGTTTGACCACGCTTTAGTTATCAGCGACCCGAAAAACCATGGAAATGTTAAACAGGACGAAAAAACCGGAAATTTTCATCGACACCATCTTTATTTTTTTTGTGTCATTTTATGTAAAGAATAAAATGCAGAGGAGTTTAAAACAAAATAAAGCCGGTCTACCTCGACGGATATCCTGCGACAGGAGTAACGATCGCTGCCCATCTCTACGGGCAATTCACAATTTAAATATTTCAACAAAATAAAATGTCTTAGATACCAAATACGTAATCAATAATTACTCATTCTATCTCGTTTTTCCCCACATATTTTCTATTTCTGCTTTTGTCGTAATTTGATTATAATCCGCTTGGCTTTATGGGTCAAACAAAACTAGGATTTAAAGAAACAATTGTAAATTGTTTGGCATTTTTCAAAGAACTTTGATGAAAATAAAAAATACCGTTCAAATTCCGACTACTTTCAATGTTCAATGTCAAGTTAGTCAATAGCGCTACCCATTGCAAGGACCACTACAGTTTATCAGCAACCGGTTTATTTTTTTACCGGTAAACAAACAAAGAAAAACGTTTTGTGAAAAATTACGCCAAAAAAACCAAAAGCACTCAGAAGAAACAGGATATGTAATGCCTCGTGTCTGCGTTACGATTGAATTATTTACACAAGGCTGATAAGTACCTATATCTAATCGAGTTTTAGAACGTTCTTTCTATCGATAGCTTCCAAGTTGAAATTTTGAGATACAATAAATTATACTCTATAATTCTTCCCAGTTTTTTTTCGCTCTACAGTCTTTTCACTGTCTCTTTCTAAAACTAGATGGTGTCTAATTAGGGGTCAAATATTTGTCGGATATGTTCTGGATTTATTCCGTAAGGCTCGTACATCATGTGGGCAGAGGATGGTTTCGTGCTATGAAAACACACTGGGCGCGACACACAGTTTCTAGCAAACTAACGAATTACTTGAGATTACAACTTAACACAATAACACTATTACAACTTAACACAATAACACTTTGCACAATGAATCCGATACAGTTCCAAGACGTCTCTACTCCGCCACAATCAGACATTGATTGTCGCTCTAGCCTCGAGCTGAACATCAGGAGTCTGAAAGAAACACGCTGTGGTGTGGGTAGACTGGTAAGTAGGTCGCGTCATGTCACCAGTGCCCACTGGCGCGTTTGCCGATTCATTTTATGTCCGTACTAACAACCGGATCCGACATATTTATAAAATCATTTTATAAATACAATAATCACTTTTCACAGCCTGTTAAACAACGCAAACTTTTGTCACATAAACTTTCTTGTGGCTCTTATTAGGAATCAATTAGGTAATGCGTTGGTTACCTACGTGGCTAGTGCTACGAACTCTTTCATTTTGACACGAGGGATTAACAAATAGGCTGGTAATCGCTTTCAAAGCGACTTTTACATCAGCCAACTTATATGTGCAGGGGGGAAAACACAAAACTGAAATAAATATGTCAAGTTTGACTTATCGATCCATTTTTATTGACAAGCAGCGCCATTTTCAACTGCACATTTAAAGTTGTCAAACTGTAGCAGGATTGACAGACGAAACTTATGTAAATCTCTTATATTTTTTACTTGGATTTTAGACATCAACGATAAAGACGATGGAATGATGGATGAGTCAAAGTCAGAAATATTTAGCATCTTACGGCCTAGGTAATAAGATTCTAAATATGGTTTTTATAGGCAGATTGTAGCTACGCATACATATCTAACATGCCGACTAAACATTAACAAGCTAAAGTACTCAATGATGTCAATAATTTACGAGATAATTCAATATTCAGTATGTGAGATTGCTATTAGCTGGTAATGCGACAGGCATGGTGGCTAATAAAATTTAGTTGTTCAAATGTTTAGATTTATCTGCAAATACAGGGACAGATTGGTGGTAAATGGAAAATGTGAGCACACCGCTTATTATTCATTAGTACTTCCGTAATTTATGAAGATAGCGTTAATCATCTGTCTAGTCTATTTTCAGATATGTTAGTATCGGTTTTCAGTTTAACCGGATGTGACGTGTACAAACTGCCTTATAGAATTCATCATATTGGAGGTGTAAAGTCATTCATTTCCTGTATGTTTATTTAACTTGGAGCATGTTCTGCCTGTTGTTCATATACATTGAACTAGGACCAAGCAAATAAAATAACCGGCCAAGTGCAAATTGGACTCGCACACAAAGGGTTCTATAGCACCTAACAATATTTTTACTTTAATACCATTTTTTTTTCGAAAGGTAAAAACAATATAATAACAATATTAGCTTTACTTTTACATACTAGTATGTCAATAAAATAATATTAATAGGGAAGTATGGAAGAAAAAATGCAAGCAGCGCCTGCCCCAAATAAATTGGGACAAGGACAGGAGAATAATGCTGGTGACGATGATACATATGTCAATGTCAAACAGTAAAACTACATTCGTTTTCCATAATATGCCTACACGGTCAAACAGATGTTTTTTTTTTTAAATTACCGATGAAATATTTTTGTGTGGAGGGCGTTCAGAATGATGTAAGTACTGAATACGTGGTAACCGATTTAGCGTCGGTGTTCCTTCCACATTGTATAATAATCCAATTCCAGAAACACAGGACCCCCCTTTTTATTAGGGGAAATGGACTATTACATAACCCACCACGCCGCGCCGGCCTAGTGCGGGTTGGTATACATGTCTTCAAATTTAGCTCCACTCGCTTCTCGTTAATCGCCGGCTGTGGGAGATGTGCACAAGGGTACGTATTACGTCCTTGACTATTCGAGTTCGTAATCCAACACTAGCAATTTAATTGTCTGTCAGTAATTCTAACTTGCCTAGTCATATCCATTGTGTATTCCATTCTAATACAAATGGCGTTAGTATACATCATTATATATACATGATTTGATCATTCTGATTAAACGTCAAGTTTTAGTCCGTCTAAGTAAATTCCGAGTTCGCCGTGAGCTAAATCGCGTGTTAAAATTAGTTAAAATAAAAAAAATGAATGCTGGTTCGAAACAGGCGACCATTGAAAGGGCTTACTTCTGAAATACATAGTATTTTCAAAAAAAAAAAAAGCTCTGTGGGGGTTTTAATTTTAAAAGCCTAGTATTTATAAAGCTTATTGCAGAGATAAATAAAAGTATTTTCTCTTTCTGCACACGCAGTTCGATTTGTAGTAAAATAGTGTAAAATTTAAATGTCTTAAAAACAAGCTGTTATTCAAGTAAATTGAATCGCTTTCCTACTATTTGATCGCTATCATTATATTTTATTAGAGTTACTTACTTACACCACACGTGACTAAAAATATAAACTCTTTTTTCATGTAAAGAAAAGGATAATAACCAATTTGTTTTAAATAACACCCTTTGATTCGAGGGTGAAAAGCGGACTCGTCATGTTTCCTTACCGCTAGTTTTATTCGTAAAGGCGACATCAATTATGAGTTTCATGTGCCTTATGAAACATATTGGTAACTATTGTCCGACCGACGCTTCAGCTTCAGCCACCTTCGGCCTAAAAAGCCTTTTGGCCTAACCTTCGGCTTTACCAAAATGGGCCGAAGTTTTGGCCAAAGCCGAAGTGCCGAAGTACCGAAATTGTACGAACCGTTACACGAAAGCTTAAGAGGCGACTCGCGAGGGTCAGGGGTAACGCATTCGAATTGTTCTTATTATTGAAAAATTGCTTGGTTTTTTTTTTCATTTCGTCAAGTTGTTTAAATAAGGTCAACTTACAATTATAATTTAAAATTATAAAAAATCATTATATTATTATCATCACCTTGGGCGGCTGCGGCTCCGGCCATAAATTGACCTTCGGTCGGACACTATTGATAACTCATAAACTTTTTTTAGGATTCCGAATCTCAGTCGAAAAAACGGAACCCACACTTTGTTATCCGTCTGCCTGTCAGTCTGTCCGTGTGTCAAGACAAATTTTCTCAGGAACGCGTGGAGGTATCAAGGTGAAATTAATATCGAATACTCAGATCTGTGGTAACAGTCCAAGGCAAAACAACGCGGTCAAAAGATATGATCATTTATGGCGCATATTTTGCGAATTCACAAGGTAATGAAAACCTATAGGGACCCGTTGACCTATAAAAAAATTGGCAAGAAGCAATGTCTTACAGCACATGTAAAGGAAAAAATCTGAAAACTGTAAATAGTACATAGTTTAATAACAAAATACCTATAAGCTTAAACGGAACCGTCGGTGCGCGAGTGCAACTCTCACTTAGCCGGTTTTTTTATTGCATGCAAATGAGTGGCACGAGACCCAAAATAATAAAACAACATGCAGAGACGACAGAATAAAATGCCAGCAATCACTATTTGATAAATAATCAACGCTTTTGTAAAACGATTATACCGTACAGCTAAAAAATTACCTGAAGATGAACCTAATGGAAAGTTAAGTTTCACTCGACTGACTGACTTTATTGGTGATGTTTTTCTGAAAGGACGTAGCCGATGGCGTTCCGAAGTGACTACCTACCCCCATGAAAGGCGTAAGTATACGCATGTTTGAATACAAAAGGTTGTGACGCATTTGTTCACTTGGGAACACCTGTCTTGTTCATATCTGCAAGCTACGTATCTATTAGTCATGACGTAGTGTCTCATATAATTATAGACATGTTCAAGGCGAAAGCAAAATTATTATGCATAATAATTATGCTTTCCCTTTCTACATGTCTTTGAACCGCCCTTTCTCTCGCATCATTTATTATGCAACTTTCCGTTGAAAATTCTGCGAAGCAAGTTCGTTTAAATTGTGAATTCTTATGAATTATATGAACGTAGGCTGTCTAATGAAGGTAATCGATTTTATGCTACCTACTACTACTGTCCGACCGAATCTTTGGTTTCGGCTAAAAAAACCACCTTCGGCTAAAATGTACCGAACTTTTGGCCGAAGCCAACAACAGGAACAAGCGCCGAAATTGAATAAACTGTTGTGAATGCGCGAGAGTGCATTGGTATATGCGACACGCAGAGGGCGGAGGTCATTTCGAAGTCTTATTATTTTTGCACGGTAATTTTAAACAAACACAAACTTTTATTTCTGACTTTAAAAAATCATTATATTATTCACTTTTAACTAATCTTGAACTTAATTCCTCAGGATTATTAAACCTCTGGCTTCTGATTCGGCTTTGGCCGAAGCTTGTGGAGATAGCCGTCTAATCGGCTTCGGTCAGAACTCGTCCTTCGATCGGACACTACCTACAGACCGAACATGACATTTTGGTCAAAGCATTTTTATAAGATAAATAAGTATATTTAGTTATGTACCGTCCACCCTTGGCCAATAATGTTTAAATCCCATGTAAGTAATAGGGGGCGAACCTATTGACATCAACCGGGCACAAAAGCAGACTCCGGGCTGCTACTGAGGAATTGACGGAAAAACACGTTGCCCGATCTAGCAAGCGAACTCAGGACCTCATGCTCAGCAGGAACGCTTGCGACCACTAGACCAAAGACCCAACGAGGGAGTCTACAGCAGGGTTAGCAGGTATCAATGATAATTGTCATTGATTATTTTAATACCTTGATAATTATCTTGATATCCGAAAGCGATTTTCCGCTTCCGCGCGTGTTAAAACGCGTTGAGTGTCAATAAAAAAAGAGGTTACAATCATTGTGTTTAATCAGCTAACAGAGCTTTTAGTACTAGTGCTTTTAGTATTTGTGTTTAATTTTGTAAAGGTATCGTTCGAAAAAACGTAAAACGTTAATCAATAGAAAAGGAGAACATCACTTTTAAAAGTTGCTTCGTGTATTTATACATATTGGCGCTTGTGACTGTACGTACATCCCCGGATCAGACCCCACAAAGAGCTTACCACTACAGAACTATCTGCCTACAACTAGTTCATACACACCTACAAAGTCAATGTTCAAAGCAGTTCCATTAAATTAATAATGCAATGTATCAAATGATAAAGTTATTATTACGTACTAGCGTAATAAAATAATTATTATAATTAGGAATAGAAGGGCGAATGCAGAAATATAGAACTGAGAATAGGCATTATTAGTAGGTATACATACCTACTAAATAAGAATGTTGTTATATGCGAAATCTGAATATAGTTTGTTCAGAATAAGTAACTGAATCGATTACAAAAATTTTTAAACCATTTTATATTTTGTCCCAAAAATATTTAAAAAAGGATACAAGTTGGACACCGAGTGACACTAAGTACCTATCGCAATCATTTAGGTACCTACTGCCAAGTTATTTTATCAATGAGCTTAAGACGACGCTGGAGGCCCGCGCACGGCTGCGCCGCGCGGTGACCACGTTTTTGTGAGGACAACCAGGGCACAGAACAAGCTTATAACTTTGTGATCTTTCAAGATACAGTTTTGAAATTTTGTACATAGATTCTTTACATAAAAATACTAGAAACGTGTTTCAGGTTTCGCATACACTAAAACTAATGTTGTATATAAATAAATAACTAATAAAAAAGTGAGGCCAAATAAGAAACGAAAAACACAACGCAAAGTTTACCCTTAAAATGTCTTCGTCCCACTATCTTTATATTTTTGTCGGGATAACCTAAGAGGTTATCAGTTCCTTTGAATATACAGCATAGAATTCTCATTCCTAGATTGAACCCCACAAAGGCTAGGAGAGCGACCAGAGATAAGTACCTATTACGAACCCAACAGACTTTAAAATAATTAAAGTCTGGAATTGACTTTGGAAATACGGGCAACGAAATAATTTTGCTAACAGAACTCCTGTTTCATAGTTCGTACGTATATTTTGCTGATTTAAAGTGTAATGCAGCATACTGCTCGAAAATAAATAGCAACTTTAGAGAACTTATTATGTGCACTCGGTTGTAATTAATAACATACGTTAGTAAACTGGGTCAAACATAAATAACATAATATGTAGTGTATACTTTATGAAACAGTGTCCCAGACACCTATATAAATAAAATTCGGCTGCTTCACCACATTCTGGCTCCTGTCCAGTATAGGTGCTCATTATGAGAATTAAAACTAGTGCAACTTGAGTAACTCAATTACGAAGTTAATGTTATGTTCTAGCTACGTAGTCTAATCATCAGACCGCATCCTAAAAAAGTAGCAGTCGAAAAAGTAACATTCTTAAGTTTCTCATCATCAAGTTTATCAAGATGTCACCGCTGGAATCTGGCCCTCTCTAAGCCAGGTCACAGCCCAATCACAAATGAACGTAAAACAAAACAGACGAGGTATGGATGAGCGGTTAAAACCAGACAAGCAATGATCGACATTTGCGGAGAAACAAATGCCTGCAAAAACCGAAATTGATCGAAACCAACAGATATCATTTAGGGTAACGACGACGTTCTTTTTGTTTTCTATCCTAAAATTTAAGCCCGGAAAGATACGCTTGACGTTTCATTGAGTGTATCTTTAAAGCACAAGTGACTTTTGAATGTCTCTCCTTGTTTGACCCCACACCCCCACCCGTTGTTTGTCGTGATTTGCATAATCAATATGCAAAAACAAGCTATCTAAAGATTTATGACATCCTGAGCAGTGTTGCCTGCAATAAATTAGATGCTATTCATATCGAGCGCCCATTATGACGATGGATGACTACCGGATCACATAACCCATAAAAATGCCGAGGAGAAAAGACAACTGGCAAAAGACGGCACAACGAGTCGTTTAAGGATGTTGAAGTTCTTAGAGCCAGTCCCAATCATCATCATCATTTCAGCCGAAAGACGTCCACTGCTGGACATAGGCCTCCTCCAAGTGTCGCCACAATGACCGGTCCCTTGCGTCTCGCATTCAGCGGATACCTGCAACCTTTGCCAGGTCATCGGTCCACCTAGTGGGAGGGTTTGGAGTCCCAATTACAGTATTAAAACCTATCTCAGCTTGCTCATTTGTAAAGATTCACAAAACTGGATATACCTACCTACTTGTTTCAAATATTCAAATATTGCTGAAAACTCAATAAGTTACAAGACAAAAACCAATATCTCACAAGAGTGATTTGAAAATGAGCCGCCTTATTACAAGCTTAATGAAATGTTCAATTGACACAAGTACGGCACTCCAGGTCAAAAAAGGTCCCGGGATCAAAGGCGAAGACGCCGCTCTAAACGTGACGATTAAGTAAGGAAAATTCACGAATCCCCGTTAAAAACACTCGGCGAGTAACAACTCAAGTACAAACTGCGCGATAAAAATAAAAGTTAGTACTAACTTTTATATTACATAATATTCATTTCACTTCATCGACTAAGCCGTTTCCTATTAGGAACATTCCTAATTATTTCGGGATCAGCTTCAAGACTATACCAGCGGCCAAATCCGTATTTACACGAACTGCCTTCAAGATGTCATGCGCTATACAACGCCGAACCAATATCATATACTTGTATCATCATCATCTGCCATCTATATTGGGGTCGGCTTCCAGTCTAACCGGATGCAGCTGAATACCATTATTTTACATGGAGCGACTGCCTATCTGCCCTCCACAACCCAGTTAGTACTGGATAATACGATACCCCTTGGTAAGAATATCATATACTCGTATATTCTGTTTTAGTTGCTATAGATTATATTAAGGACTTGGTGAATTATATCTAGTAAAAGTTCAGTATTATTGCGAATGCGGCACTCACTGTGGAAGCGGTACACCAGCTCAACATTCCTGTTAGTTAGAGAGTATTTTTGCGAAAGTACATTTTTATACTCCACATCGCATTCCCGTTGAGACCAAACTGCGTTGTACTCACATCTTAATATTTCAGTACTGTTTCCAGTCTGCGGTAAAATTTCCATGAAATGCAATACCTATTAGTATAAGTCCGTGGAACTCTAACTATCTAGTGCAGCGGTTCTGTCTCGGCCAAGGTAAACTGACCAATTAACATCCAATGGGCAGATAATTTACCCAACCGAATAACGATGCATTCTTGATCGTTAGCTCTTATTTAGCTTTGTTTTAGTTAGATCTTATACATATATTCAGTTAATTTCGAAAACTTCACTCAATTTGAATTCCCTTTATTTTAAATTCAATAGTTTCCAATTTCTGAATTTATTTTAACTGGTGTGAAAATCAAAGTGTTTTGGTTATTTGTTCGATGGAAGTGAAACAGCGATCCGTCGGGTAATTGAATTAATATAGATTTATTGATACCTGCACGAATTTCCCCGAAAAACAAACAAATGGCACATTTACAGATATGCGATTAATTTTTCATCATGGCTTGTATTGGATGCGAAACCACGTAATTAGTGCCAACTGGATTTATCTAAAAGGATGTCAAATATTCAAAGCAATGTTAATTACCTACAAGGGTAAACGTTTAAACCGAACCCTCAAATTATATTAAAATGAGATGAGGGAATAAGGTTTATTTAGATTCTGCTTAATTGCACGAAAAAGCAAAACATCGACGTAAATTTAATTGGAATCTTGCAACGGGATTCGATTTATATAACTCAAGGAGACTTTAGAAGCAGCGCTCGGGCAAACAGTCATGAAGAGACCTAAACTAACAGCGTCTGGCGCAGCGCGCGAGGGTAACTTTCACGAGAATAAACTTTAAGAGATCCCAAGCAGAGACCTCTAATGGCCACCCGCATTAACCAATCCGCACAATTTAATTTCTCTCCTTATACATTAATGTATTGGTATAACTTTAACCTTATTCTCGGAGGTTATCGCAACCCCAAATAACAATATTATGTTATTGTATTAACCCACATGCAGCACTCGGTTTCAGTTTGAATGTATTCATACGTGTGTGCGGTTTAGGATGGCGCCAACGGGAATGCAATTGACTGCCCTCTGCGGAGACGCAGCGAACTTCTTACAACAAATATTCATTACTAACTTGTGTGCTATGTGATTCTCAGACACGCGCGTGTTACTGTGTCCCCACTAAACGTCTAGCTCAGTTTGCGGAGTCATAAACTGTGTATATTCGTGCCAGCCTCTTTAAGAGCTCGACCGACATCTACAATATAACGAGGCACCAACATCCTTACACAAAACCCTAAACCGAATCTATTTACGCACATGAGTTCTACAAATAATTTATAATTCACAAAATCTGAATAAAAAAAGGCTGCAAATTAATGAATCCACAACGAATTGAAAACTCAAAAGTATGATTCTTTTAGAATTTTCATACGTAGCTAAATTTACCTATGAGCACTTTCTCAATTTAGAAATTCATGTAGCGCGTAATTACTTAAAGCGAATCTGCTGTGATGCTGGATTTCCCAATTTGATTCGTTTAACTTTGATTCAGGGCTGCTTGAAAAAATCCGATTATTTAATGAAACGTCGACATCAGTTTCAGTGTGAAATGTAAGCAAACGATAAACGTGACTAAGATAAATATTGTCTGAAGGGATTTTTAACTAATTTTGAACTCCCGAAACATCAACTTATAAGAGAACTTAATATTTATCAAGTGTAATATGGGCTGCAGTGGTCTGTGGGTGTGGTTACTAGCCGCCCAAAGCCGAACCAAGCCATCGGCTACCCTCAAATCTCTATAAGCTTGTTGTGGTTGAAGCCATTTGAGTGATACGAGTAGTTTCAAACACAAATTCTGCACGGCAATAAGCGAAACACGGTATTGTGGTTTTATAAGTGGAATTCCAGTCTAAATATCAAATGGTGCTTGACAAAACGGAATGAAACAGGAAGCTCTTGAGAAATATATCAACAATGTATAAGCACATTGTGGCGACAGATAAAATATAAAAATATTTCTTTGAAATGAAACCTATTTGGGACGGTAAATGGTTCCGTGCGTTTCTCAAATGTCCCAAAACTGCTGGTAATTCACTCGCTATTTATTTTTTTACGTTTATGTAAATTATCTTTAGATGATGCTGTTAAACAAAACGTTGAACTGAAAGGTAACTTTTGTACAAGAACTGTTTGTCTCTGGTGGAAATGTTAAAGTAAATAAAGTTGAGGTGCTTTACATAAAATGTAGTGTCTGGCTGGAGGACTGAAACGCATAACGGCCACTCTGCGTTGCGTGTTATCTCACTGTTTCTCATTTCAGCGAAAACAAAAGAACAAAGAACTGTTAATTCAATAAACTATAATCCACAAAAGTGAATACCTACGCGTTTGATGTTCGTGATAAGCAACCATCGATGCGCTGCACTCACGATTACTGATCTGATATCATTCGATAACTAAAAGCATGTTTATCAGAGCAGCTACCACATTTTTACAGATTTATTTCCATATGCGTAAAAAAAATCACATTTGGATATCCCCATACTCATGTCGCCGTTTGATGGATTATCTTGACTTAAGACCGAACTGTGGTTCCAAAAGCCTACGCGATATAACAATTCGAATAAAATCCTTTTCAGTTGAAAAAGGTTTTTGTTCCGTCTTTAACAAAGCTTAAAACCGTCTCTAAAATAGTACTGCTCAAAGAATATAAAAACTGAAGCGCAATGCCAATCTAATTTTCATACGAACATACGTAAAGTATTCAAAAGGGTCTAGATTAACAATTCCTTTTAGTTAATTTCCACTAGTTCTGAATACGGTCGGTTTACACTGGCATTAAAAAAGAATGCACAACTAGCTTTTAGCGTTACCGTAAAATAGAGGAAAATTATTGAAATGGGACGCAGCGCGTCTCGGATCAGCATAGAGTGAATGCAGGCTCTATGCGGGCCCAAAATTCCACTCGCAACTTTCTTCCCGTAAAGAGCACATCTGTGCTCTGAATTAAAATTCTTTGCGTATTGCAAATAAAACACGGCACAGTCGCATTGTTTCCAAGTTTACAATCAAGTTTTATAAAATGTATATCATGCTGAATACGCACGCGGAATAAACTTATTTCAGTTGTATTACGGAGGCAAAATACGACATTAATATGTATTTATTTTCGTTCACATTTTAGTCCGCGAAAGTAACGAAATATGAAGCATTTTTCTCTTCGGTTTTTACTTTGTTGGTGTCGTTTTTCCCTAAAGAAATTCCTTAGTGGCCGGGAAAATTTTAAGAGAATTTCGCGAAAAAACATTATTCTCCTACTAAAATATGTTTTTACTCTTATCACATTACGATTAGGTTCGACATGCAATGTATTTCAAACTCGTGGATTGTTTTCATTTATTTCTACTAGTGTTTTATTTCCACAGATAACAATAAATAATCGTTCAATTCCTATACTCGGCAGTGATTGTTTTTTTTTTTAATCTCAGCATAGATGGAAAAGACGCGCATGTTTTCAAGGCTTAAATATTTGAAAAAAAAAAATTGTGTTTATAAACAGAATACCATAAATAAACATTATTATTTAGTATACAATTATTTACTTTTATCATTATATTAAAATTTCGGACGGATAGATTATTCAAAGATATTTTATATTATTCAAAAAAAAATATTTTTTTTTTAATATAATGCTGTTTTGCAGCATCATACCTTTGCTTCCCCTTCAACCTGCGAAGGCAAAGCGCGGGGAAAAAGCTAATAAATCATAGTTTTATAATGATTAATGACAAAAATACTTCTCTTTCTGTTATTTTATTTATTCGGAAGTGTATTGAAAAACATCGTTTTAACTCACGATGGCGTTAATCACTGCAGTTCTCGGCTCCCGTAAATTCCTCCTCTGTTGCAATGACAAACTTTCCCCACTTGTATCAAAATGACCCAAAGACCGAAAGGCTTGCTACTTTATTATAAAATAGATACCCATTTATGATTATATATTTTGCTAATATGTAGAGAAGATATTTTATAATAAAATACTAATTTCCTTGGACATTAGGATAACAATGGTCGTAACGCCCACATAGCTACGACGTTGTACAAAGAGCTGTGTATCTAACAGACAATAACTGTTGCCTTTACGAGATAATATGTCGTAGATAGATCAGTGAGCAGCCGACAGGCTCGCTGCGAAGCATTAATCACGGGCTGCCAACATAGCCGAGCCGCGCTAAAATGATAGCCGCTTTATTAGACCTCTACGAATTTACTACGGGGCTACGAAACTCCGTAGGCCCACGACTTTCATCAACTTTTTCAAATATTTACACGATTCTAATCTACCGTTCTTCACTTTCAGGAAACGTGACTTCTAAATCATTTTGAATTCACAAAGTTTTTCGCGAAAATGTAGGAATATAATTTCTTTCAGGGTTTTGGAGCTTAATATACAGTTAAACTTAAGGCGCCAAAGAGTTTTCGCCAGGCTTCTTAAATATTATTTTTGCTCAATTTGGTATTCCGGTAATAATAAGAACTTATTAACTTCTTTCGTGAAGAAATATTAGTAATAGTAATTATCATACGATTCGAAAACAACATGAAAAAATCTAACGCGCGTAATTTAAAAATTGAGCACTGAAAAGGAGTCGTTTTTTTTTTCAGAAAATATATTTTTTAATCAATGTAAAAATATATATTACATTGATTATATCCTTAATTAAAATAGGTATCCTTTCGCTGCCAGCTGCAAATTCTAATCAAGATGAAACAAAGATGAGAGCAACCAAAGCGATGACAAATTGTTATATAACGTTAGATGATACAGAGCTTATGAGAAAACAAAACAGTAACAAATAAATGTAAGTAAACAAATGGCTTACCGCCTTAGCTGGGAAGTTTGGAGCCAACTGCAGACGATTAAAGTTTAGGATCTAGACTTGGAAAGTGTTGAGAACAAAGATAGCTAAGTCGGAGGAGGTCGGTAGCGCGGTTCGGCAGCGGCCGTCGGCGACGGTCGGCGCTACAGCGGTAGTACGCGGGACGCGCGCGCTCGGGGTAAGTGCGAGTGCGGCGAGGGTGCGAGTTCGTGTGAAGCGCGCAACCACGGCAGGTCCGCTCTCCAGGGCGGCTCTACTTGGAATCGGCGTCGCCCTCCGCCACGGTTATGTAACACGCGCGGCGTAGCGCAGCGCGGCCCGGACCCCGCTCACCCCGCTTTTAGGGAAAAGATGAATGAGTAAAGTTTCCTAACGGACGTTAGTCCATGGATCGCGCTCGGTTTCAGATCGGCCCGCGGTTACATAAAGCCTCCTGGCACATGCGCGCTGGCTGCTGAGCGCCGCATCACGACCACGCGAGTAAGATCGCGCGCGCCGGTACTCAGGCCGCTCCTGAACCTACGCTTAATGGGCGACGCATACATCACGCGCCCTCCTACCCTCAGTGGAATAACGTATCCTTCCCATCTATGCACACTTTTATAACGTACTACGAGCGTACCGTCATATTTCTCTACGGCAACGTAACTATGACAGTTCATTCGAATTCGTACCTAACGATATTTTACGGTCGCCAGAAGCCATCCAGAGAGGTCCCTTTCCCGCAGCGTCATAATAAAAGTATTATTAATTAATGTCCTTTTACCGAGGAAAGCCACCTTTATTACAGTTTATATGGATCCCATAGGTTTTTACTTTATGGGACTTATGTAAATCCGCTATTAGACCCTTGAAACATTAAATAGATAACGCCGCATTACTTTTGCTAGGGATTAATAAAAAATTTAATAATTTATGTTGATAATAAACTAGTGAGTTATTCCCCACGGTCTAGCACAACAGGGAATTTATTTGGTTGACGCAACTTGGTGTGTGAACTAAGCAGCTAAAAGAACTTGAATTATTTCCTAACTTTACAACGTTATACAGCTACAAAACCGTTTTCTGAAAAATAAGTTATTGTGTTTAAGGTTGCATTACACATTATTTTTTTCTTGTGTGAGACCTCTGAAAAACTCTTAAAACATACTGTCACGCTCATTGACGGTTGACTAAGTATAGTATGGGGTTGGATCCGTCGGAAAGTGTCATTAGGTTCTTCCATTAGAGATTTCTCAGTAGTAGGCCGGTCGAGATATGTGTTCGACTGGTGCCAACAGTGCCTCGCTTCCCATGGTACTTAAATATTTAGGTGTTATATGCGTGGGGTGCTATAGTTACACATCTGCCTACCCGTTCAGGGAATAAAGCCATATATCATTATCATCTATACATAAAAGGTGTAAACGAACTCTTCACATAGCCGTTAACCAAGCATTATGTACATCAAACTAAATAACTTTACGCAAAAATTATTGCTAGGAAACGATTCTTTTTTGGGTGAAAAATCACGTTTGACATTGTGCTGATGGACGATTTGAATAGTACGTGGGTTGTGGAGGTGTTTTTTAAAAATCTTACAATAATAACAACTATTTAAAGAAAAAAAAAGAGTGAAAAAGTTGCGACTTTGACCTCCAATATCTCCGTAACTAGAAGGTTCCCAGGTATGGTATAGAACAAAAAAAATATCGCAATGACGGGGAGAACAAGTGCCTTGTTAGGTTTATAACCTACATTAGGTTTTTAATAAATTATTTAAAGAGTTAGCTGACAGCAAATTCACTTTTAAAAGAAAAGTTCGTAACTTCTATGGGTGTTTTCTTGGACTGGACCCTTAGTACAGTCCAAGAAAATTGACACCGTCGAAATATTCGTGCAGGTTTACAAGGTTTACAAGGATTACAAGTTCTGTTCACTCCTTACGAGGTAACAGAGGCTATATTGCAAAATCTATGTAGCCAATAAATACTCTTTTAGCCTTGTCTTTAAAATTTGCTCATTAGTTTTAGTAATAAATCTTTTATTTTCATAATCCGATTGCAATAATATCGTAAATTTTCGCGGTTTTTGATCTAAAAAAATTCATTCTTTCTGTAAATAGATTTGTGTTAATATTAGATTTTATTAAAGGGCCAATGTTGAACGACACGACAATATAAAAAAAAAATTATAATTTAATAATTTTAACCGACTGCAAAGAAAAGAAGGGTAACGTTTTTATCTATGATTTTTCATTTTTTACACATGCGCGAACGGATACTTGCGGGAAATGAGAATCCTTACGATGAAGCGAAATAAAAATCAAAGAAGAAAAAGAATTTTGATGAAACATTACAATGTTATCTTATGTATTATCCTTATACATCAGAAAATACATAGGCTATAATTTTAAAGATATTGTGTGAAAAAAAATGCACGCACGAAGCCGCGGGTATAAGTCATGTTGTATTCTTAAGCTGCATTGCCTCGTGAGCAAGTCATTCCACGTGTGCCGTCGAGTAGTTGTTTAGAAAATGGCGTGGGCGGGTAACATGAGTTTAATTTTCGCGTCGCCATTGAGAATTAATTGTTGCGGTGACACGTGGGTGTATTTCTTACCGAAGGTGGTGGATATATTATTATGGAAGCCTTTGTCCCTGTGAACGTCTTCTGGAATGTTGGTGACGATAAACTGGACGCTGTGTTCTCGACAGTAACAAATAAACTATTTAAATACACATTACTTTTGTATGAATTATTGGTCGTTATTGCTAAAAGTAATAGTACATTTTAAATTTTTAACGTTGAACATCTGTGCAAAATTTCATCAAAATCTGTTCAATATAGATTTTATTCCTACGTATGCAAAAAAGTGGCCGTCTGAAGATTTACGAATGCTTAAATATTCGTGAACTCGACACAGCGTTACAGAACCATGAGTTGCGTGCACCCTGGACTTGGAGGCTTGTTCTTAGTATACTATACTATATATAATCGGCCTATAACCCACTGCTGGAACACTCTACAAAACTGCGTGGACCACAATGTATGACGTGGGCCCAGTACGGTTGGTGGATGTCACACGTTTTGTTCTTGCTTTGTTCATTTGCTTCACCCTTTTGAGCGTAGGCGAAATAAATTATACAAAATAAATGAAATTTGAACCCTCGACCTAAAACTCGTAAGTGGGAGTGGACCA
The DNA here is from genome assembly GCA_963576755.1 of Noctua janthina. Taxonomy (NCBI): domain Eukaryota; kingdom Metazoa; phylum Arthropoda; class Insecta; order Lepidoptera; family Noctuidae; genus Noctua; species Noctua janthina. The sequence continues at coordinate 9,608,688 of OY755050.1, read as the reverse complement.
CCACTGTACACTATTCTTTAATATGCAGGCCACATACGGCTTTCTACCTGATTTGTTTGACTCTATACAGGGTGGAAACCACACCGCGAAAACGGTTACCACGTATTCAGTATATCATTCTCCTCCTACATAGAAAGTTCCCAACGGTTATTAAAAAAAATCAGCGGTAATTTGATTTAAAAAAAGTTTTTCCTACAAAAGTTCAATACCTACTCGATCAAAATGCATACAAAATCTGATTTAAAAAAAAATACCTTTGAAAAATTTTGGAATGATGAATGAATGCATAAATAATAATTTTCGGCGCATTGATGGCAATGTGACAATTTTTGTTTCTACTTGAAAGAACCAATCGGTTCCCCTTGGTACAACTGTGCGAAGAAGAATATTTTAAGCGGTCACCTAGCTACGTTTTTCAACGACATTTCTTCCGATATGTATGTATAGTCTTAAATCAGATAGACAATAAAGAATACTCATCTATCTATATCTACTTATATAGCTATGCTATTGTTTAGTGCAGGGGCGCACAAGCAGCACTAAACAAAGCACAAATCAGATTTTTATCTGCATACTGTAAATTCCATAGCGGAGTGAACTGAGCGGTTGAAGCGTAGACCACCAACGAGCTAAGCTAACTTAGCTTGGCTCACACTGTTACGGCGAAGTATGACGATATGGTAGTATGAGATACGGAGCTATCTTAGGTTAGCTCGCGTAGTCGAATGCAATTAGACGATAAGGTGGAACGAAGTTTATAGTGGCCGGATTTAATGGGACTTTTTTATTGAGTTCCTTGAGGTATGGAGAAGTAAAGTGTTTTTCCAGTTATTTCTAAACTACAAAAGTATATTAAAATTTAAAGTACTTAATTCATAAGCAAAAAAATAATAATAAGGGAAATTTAAAAAAAAAAGTAGTTTTTTTCACTTTCTTCTTCACACTTCTGGTAACTAAATAAGAATAGTCCCATGAAAATTCAAGGACTATGAACTCCGCTCCACCTCCCTCCAACGGGTTAGCAGACGTAGCAGGTTCCTATGGTGTAATGTGTGTATGATTCCGTTATTTTGTTAGGTACACCATCCGCACATTGCCAAATAAATGTTATTCTTTTTACTTGCCAGACGCACCTGGACAACAAGACCTGTCTCGTAACCCAGAGTGTCTGGCTTGCATACTCAGACACGGGAAGATGGCCAAATATTTTCCAAACCTCATCTCAAAATAAATTTGATGGTATCACAAACTTGCAATCTATATAATTTTTAATATTATAAAGCTGAAGAGTTTGTTTGTTCGGTTGAACGCGCTAATCTCAGGAACTGCTGTATCGAATTGAAAAATGATTTTACCAATAGGGGCAAACAAAAAAAAACAAGCCAGAAGCGGCGGCAGTAACCGCGGGCACAGCTAGTACAAAATAATCTTAAAACTAAACTATCAACTATCTAGTGTCCAGACAATTCTATCCTGTCCAAGGTAGGTAGGGTGTTAAAATTTCGAGCTCGCTTCACTCGCTTTTGGAGCCTTAGTTCCTATTGCTCTTCAAGTTGTCTCCCTAAGTAGATTAATTAAAATACATTTCTGAATAAAAGAACTAAAGAAAAGCTAACCTATATATTGTATTGGAATATTGAATAGTTTCTCGAGGAAGTGACAATATAATTCCTCGAAAAACTATTCAATAAAAAACAAATTCAATAATAATGTATTTTCTTTCTTTTAATAAATATAGTTGAATGGTCAAAACACGAAAGACATTGCCATTTTAAGTGAGCGCAATTAGAATAAAAGCTAGTAATCTTCCAGCCAAGAATAAATCTGGGGGCACGGTAGCGCCCCCGCCAAGACGAGCCAAGCAAAGCGAAAGGGCACTACCTACCTTTTCTCGACGCTCTTCGTCGTTTTTTAAACCCTTAGAATTATTCTTGACAACTCTGCAACATCGTCTACGCGATATGCCACGGCGTAGCACACTTGTAGTAATGACGTCATTCCAGGTTATAGATTTTCAAAACAAAATGCTATGCTCGTTCTGGCCCGCCGCTCTTTGATCAAACTCCAGGTGCAAGCGATTTTCGCCTTATGAGTGATCCACGGCAACTAAGCATGTTTGTAAAACGAAGGCACGCGTGAATGTCATCTACTAACTATTTATTTACGCTTAATAAATCTACTTATTTGTAGATAAAAGTTATCAGACTATTAAAATCAGCTCCATGTGAAGCTTATGAGACCGCAATCGAGTATTTGTACTTATCATAGTATAAAACCCTGAACAACAAATAAAAGCCGAATCATTAATAGATGGTAATTCATACATAATGTGTTTACGTTGCAAAAAGTTTTACAAAGTTTTGTCCCGGTTATGGTATTAGTCTAGACTCTAGGTCAAACTATCTTACCAAGTTACATGAAATTTATAATCAACTCTCATTTCAGTTTTAGTCAAATTGTATATTTGAATAGATATACATGATTTGATTTGTTTGTGTGCGGTTTTCCGCAATGCGGGTTAACCCTTATTTCATGCAAGTTCTGTTTTATTTTTAAATGTTTTCGATCCATTTTTATTAATCGTGGTAAACAACCCTTATATTTTAAGCGTTTATTTCTTATACAGCGATCGTTCTACTATTTAACTAGAAAGTATTTTTAATACTAATAGCGCAAATCTTGCACTCTGCAGTTTTCCTATCAAATGATTTTCAAAGAAAGGCGCTCGACCGTAAATTATTAACAAAAATAAGTGGAAATTTAGACAATAACGAGTTGCACAAGTTAGCAATTAGTTACGTGTACTCGCTTTTGGTTGAGTTTTCTATAAACGGCACTCTATCAACTTGAATAAAGCCATAGGTAGTAGGTTCTGTAATATGCAGTTCAAAAGGCGGTTTCTAACAGAAAAAAAAAGCGAGCTAGTTAGAAAACCGGCCAAGTACGACTCGTACTCACACGCACACAAGGTTCCGTAGCACCAAACAATATAATAAAAAATTTTTGAAGGCTCATTCATATGTTGTATTGTATTACATTCAACAGCAAAACTAAATTTGTTTTAATTATATGTTTATGAAAGACAAAGTTACTGCCGCAGTTTGATGAAAAAGTCCCATATCCCAAAAACTAAACATCAAATCTTATTCAACCCAATTTTCGTTGAAAGTTTTTCCATTCTACAATCCTACATAATTTCAGTATTTTCCTCCTCTTGCTTTAGAAATTAGAGAGGTCATATAAAATGTGTCCCATTTTATCACTTTGGAAGTGTCTATCTTTCAAACGATTGACTTTGAGAAAAAATGTTTTTAAGAACCTCAATGAAAAAGACACCCCCGCACGTACCTACAGGTTTGATGTTTTTTTTAGTTTCAATTCCATGTATAGGAGCCCCTCTTAATCTTACAATTTTGTATAAAAAACGTCAACCTGTTCACAGAATACATCTACTTACCAAGTTTCAACTGTGTAGTCCTAATAGTTTCGGAATAAACTGTCTGTGACATAAGACAGACATACAGACATGACGAATATATAAGGGTTTCGTTTATTGCCATTCGGCTACGGAACCCTAAATATGAGCTTAATCCAGTATAATGAAAAGTGCAAGTAGGATAAAGGTCCAACTCCCAGCGAACACTGAGGGCTGGTGGTAGCAAACGGTTAATTAGCGTAACACATACGTACATCAAATAATAACGAATACTAAGGTTGTTAAATAGAAAGAGTTGTATCACTGCGAAGCGGGTTATTTCACGTATAAGTAACGGACGAGTTACGACAATAATGACGTGAACGTTGTTGTCAAAAAACGTTGTTGTGAAAGGCGACTTACAAAAGGCAGTGAGTGAGTCAGTGGCAATGGGGACGCCCTAGAAGGACATAGACTGACCTTATTGGTGAGGTCCCTCTCTGCCTAGCCATTTCCGTCTAACCGGATGCAGCTGAATACCAGTATTTTAAATCAAGCGACTGCCTATCTCCAAAACCCAGTTAGTATCGGGCAATACGACACCCCTTGGTAAGACTTGTCAGACTTTCGGATCACTGACTACCTGTAACGACAGTCACAGATCTACAAATCAGACAGATAAAATGACTCGACCAATGGCTTGACGTGCTTTCCGAGGCACGGAGGAAACTGGGTATGTAATGGATGGTCACCCATCCACGGACCAACAAGCAAGCGCGGCTTAACCTGAATATCGAGCCGAGCGGCTGATATTATTTAACCACGAGCTGCTCCTCGAATTGATTGGAAATACCGTGTACGAAAGAACCAGTACCAAGGCTCTATTAACGGGTAAAATTTAGATGAAAAAAAATGACAGATGTGAAGCCCTCGGTCAACAACTTCATTCAATTTTACATGTAATACAGCCCATGACTAATTTTTCTTGATTTAACTTAGATTATCAGTAATATTGGAGAACAGAGATGCAAATGTTTGACCACTAGGTATGGCGCTGGTTACGGTATTCATTATTTTTTATACGCGTGCGTTATGTAGACGAGAAAAGCCCACCCTAAGTTTTTCTATAAGTAAACCTCACTTAACCAACTCGGATAAAGCCAAAGTAAGTCCTGTATTATGCAGTTCGAAAGTCGGTCCCTGAAAAACATGAAACAAGTTGAAAATGAAACAATGAGCAAACACCTATAATTAAATGCGCAAATAGGCCACTGGCGGTTGGTAAACAACTGCTTTACAAACTTGGGTGGGTAAATCCATAGAAGGTCCGGTATAATAAGTAGTTCAAAAGTAAGTCCCTGAGAACATTTTTAAAAATATCGAAAAAATAACTCATTGTGTGCGCAAGCAGGTCAGTAGTTACGACCAACTTAGACTAACATGGTTTTTATGATTCCGTACCCGAAGGGTAACCAACGTGATCCTATAATTCAGCCTCCACTGTCCGGTGGTCCGTCCGTCTGTCAACGGGCTGTATCTTATGATCCGTAAAAGGTAGACAGTAGAAATTTTCACAGAATGTGTATTTCTGTTGCCGGTATAAACACAAAAAAAAAATTAAAAATATAATTAGGGGTCTCCCCTACTAGAATGGTACGGAACCCTTCATGCGCGAGTCCGACTCGCACTTGGCCGGTTGTATCCATAAACGTTTCTCCACCAACATCGCTAAAGCCATAGTAAGTCCTATGTTGTGAACTTGTAACTAGTTCAAAAGTATTTTCCTCATAAAGTCTTAAATAAATCGAAACTATTACTTATTGCGCATGCGGACCAGAAGTTACGACTAACTTGCACTTAGTCGGGTTCTCTATAAACAGTAAGTACATAAACTTAGAAAAACCCATCAAGATCAATGCACACGTAAATAGTTCCAATATTGGTCTAGGTCTTCCTGAATAAAGTCCAATAGATGTAATCATCTAAGCAAGAGCAGTTGAAATAAGTCTTGCATATTCAGGATCGCACCCCAGCTTTGCTATGTGTATAACACATTGCATTAGTTTCAGTCCTGAAAACCTTTCATAGGACTTCTAGCGCCATCTAGGATCGTCTATAGTAAACTAAACTGCCATCTAGTACTGATTACAATACGGTAGTTTCAACTCGCTTGTAAATGGAAAGGTGGCGCTTCCTAAAATATGAAAGATTGATGCGTCACAACCTAATTTATCCAGCAGTTACAATTAAAACAGCAGTAGGAAAAAATTTAACCTAAGATAGAACTAACTGCCATCCAGCTCAGTGGCTATTTCATTATAACAAACACATTTTACAAATTTAGTAATTCATTCACTGACAAACAAGATGCAGCCTAAAGACTGCTGTGTCTAGGTAACAAGCATGACATTTTACAGTAAAGAGGGATTTTTGAAAATTCATCCCCATTTATACAGGGGGTGGAATGTGGACGCAAGTCCATTATTTCCGCCTATAAGCTGATAAAACCTGAGTAAAATAAAAGGTATTTAATAAACATGAAAGATCGAAAACCATTCGCAATTTCATGAATAAATAATTTATCATTATTCGCATTAAGTGGAACAAACGATTTTAAGTTACAAACACGCACTTGGCTACTTACGGAAACCTATTGTTTACAACAAGGAAATGCATTTTTATAACAACATCACGCTTCTATTCCGCGGAGGGGTAGGCAGAGCGCAAACGAAATTAAATAGGAACAAAACTGTTACGACAATAATTACGTTTCCATTTTTATTGTTAAGCTAGCCAGTGACATAAGATTTAAACAAAGGCCTAGAACTCCTAGTGCTCGAACAATATAACACATTTTCATCGTACTTACTTAGGTACCTCTAATAAAAGACTAGAGAAACGGCATCACCGTAAAGGAGCATAGGGGAACAATTTGTGGGGTTTTTCTACCGAATCGTAATTTGCGTGTCCAGTAATAATTTACCACACGAAATGTAGAACAATGGACGACTAGGGATCGCTACGATCACAAGCGTGGAGCGGATTGGGCCAAGGGAAACACTTCTATTTGTTTTCGTACAGATTCGATCTGAATAATTTGGACGGTTTAATTAAAGCCAGTGTGATCTAGCGGCGAGAGTGGGGCTACGGGTCTTTAGGTACTGTTCCGATTACCTAATTGTTTTTTTTTGTCTTTAAAAATACTTGACAAAGCCGCACCAACTCGTGAATTCGTGACGGTAGGTAGGTGAGGATTGAAAACAATGACTAATTAGGTAACTAATTAAATAATTAATATTAATTCCTCACAATATTCTTATACTTAACTAGATATAAAAACCGGCTAAGTGCGAGTCGTACTCACACGCACACCATACAAAACAGAAAAACCAAATTTGTTTTTCATAGTATAATTTTCGTTGAAAGTTTTTTTACGTTCTACAATCCTACATTTTTTCAGAGTTTTCCTCCCCTTAATTTAGAAATAAGAGGGGGGGACACATTTTACCACTTTGGAAGTGTCTATTTTTCAAACGATTAACTTTGAGAAAAAATGGTTTTAGGTACCTCAATGTCATTTTTAAAGTCACCCCGCACGTATAGGTCTGATGATTTTTTTTTTGTTTCATTTCCGTTTGTGGGGAGCCCCACAATCTTTTATTTTTTTTATTTTTATATAAAAATCGTAAAGCGGTTCACAAAATACATCTACCTACCAAGTTTCAACTGTGTAGTCCCAATAGTTTCAGAATAAAGTGGCTGTGACATACAGACGGACAGACAGACAGACATGACGAATCTATAAGGGTATCGTTTTTTGCCATTCGGCTGCGGAACCTTAAAAAGTAACATTATATTTTTAAATCCTACCTTAATTTGAAAACACCTTAAAAGTTGCATCTTTAGGCCGACAAAGTTCAAAATTATAAGTAACCTTGAGGTAGGTACCTACAGCGAAACATAGATAAATTGGAACACAAATAACTTCAGAAACTAAAAGGACGGCGGGCGTCCGGTTCGACGCATCACTTGAGACTAATCACTAACGCGTTACGGACCGATTACGAACAGAACTCTATTCAAATATTAGTGCCGGGAGTTGGAGCTATCAATCATTAAAATAGCCTTCATGAGTGGCTAGTATTTTGAGGAGCTTGTGCCTAAATACTAACAGCCGCACAGGTCGATGTTCAAAGTTAAGCAGCATTTGCCTAGAATGGTCGGTGGATGGATAACCACCCTTTACATACCGAGTTTCCTCCATTATGCCTCGGAAAGCACGCTAAGCCGTCGGTCCCGGCTGTCATTTGTAGATCTTTGGCAGTCGTTACAGGTTGTGGCCCGAAAGTCTGACAACCAGTCTTACCAAGGGGTTTCATATAATCGTATTACCCAGTACTAACTGGGCGGCATCCGGTTAGACTGGTAACCAACCCCAACATAGTTGGGAAAAGGCTAGGTAGATTATTCGTTAGGGACAACGCTTTTCGCACTAAATTGGTGAGGATTTTGTAATTACATGTGTACTGTAACAATTTTGTTGTGTTTGTTTGAAATAGGTAAATGTCTAATCGAAGAGAAAGCACTTCTTTGATCGTTTGAAGGTTTTTATAGCCTTCTTTAAGACGGAAACAAGGTGCGCGCCTACAACAGTTGGGTCATGCATACTCAAATGGGTCCACACTGCTGACCACAAACCGGATGCATCAACTACGATCATTGATGATGAGACTATATACTATAATACTAATGGAAAAGACAATAGTCGGTCAGACAATTTTTAGAATAAAAAAAAATCTCCAAAAAAATACCTCTTACCTGCTTTTCGAAGTCGGTGACTTTGTTTGAATTTTTATTTTACCCTTTTTAGTTGTAGTATACCACACAAATTCTTGTCATGAATTAATATTTACATTGTAACTAGATGTTATTAAATCATCATCTCATCATCACAGCCCAAGAAGAAAAAATATATGTAGGAATTAAAGGGAAAAAAACAAACAACTGAACCGATTTTGATGAAATTTATATGGCACCAATAAGTATGGCAATTACAAGGTAAAAAAAGAAAAAAAGAAGAGGAGCTCGTGGCTAAATAATAACAGCCGCTCGGGTCGATCTTTAGGTTAAGCCGTGCTTACCTAGGTTGGTCTGTGGATGGGTGACCACCCATTACTTACCGAGTTTCCTCCGTGCCTCGGAAAGCACGTTAAGCCGTTGGTCCCGGGTGTCATTTGTAGATCTTTGGCAGTCGTTAAGTAGTCAGTGGTCCGAAAAGTCTGATAACCATTCTTTGCAAGGGGTATCGTATTACCCAGTATTAACTGGGTTGTGGAGGTCAGATAGGCAGTCGCTCCATGTAAAATACTGGTATTCAGCTGCATCCGGTTAGACTGGAAGCCGACCCCAACATAGTTGGGAAAAGGCTATGCAGATGATGATGATTACAAGATAAAAAAAACAAATCGGTTCATAAATGACGGAGTTGTGAGGTAATAAACAAAAAAAAAATACAACCGAATTGAGAACCTCCTCCTTTTTTGAAGTCGGTTAAAAATAGTATATAGCAGATGCACAGTACGGTTTTAGGAAAGATCGTAGCACCGTATCAGCACTATTACAGTTTTCAGAAGATATGAACAGTAGTCTCCACTAGGGCCATCAGGGTCCTGTCGCTGTTTAGTGATTATAATAAAAGGCGTTCTATTACCTTGGAGGTACCCATGAATTACTGTTGCAGGTCCTGGATGAGTGTGGGAACAGTGGCTCCACATACAGGTGGTTCCGGAGTTATCAGAGTGGCAGAACCTTACAGACCTGTATTTGTAGTGTTGGTAAAGAAGCGGCAGTACAGTACAGCTTGGTGTTCAGACTACTTCAGTGTATGGTCCGTTTGGCTATAATGTCCATGCTTGTCAATAGCGTCAGTAATGTGGTAAGGAAATGTCGAGAGTATACAGGGAAAAACGACCTACTCCTTGAAAGGGGTTATACTAGAGGCTGTTAGCAACAAATTAAGTCTAGTTAACTAGGGGTCAAAACTGGATGTCTGACCGTATACTTGGATAGTTACCTAAAATGTAATGGGTGGTCATCCATCCACGGATCAACCTAAGCAAGCGCGACTTAACCTGAAGCCCGACCCCGAGCAGCTGTTATTATTTAGCCACGAGCTCCTTATGATCCTTATGGACATTATGGTCATTGTGGATTCTGGGAGTAAGTAAAAGGACTTATTTTCGAATCAAAGTATTTATTTAATTCACATACATTTGCTAATAATTGCATGGAGCAAATAATTCATACCTACAACATATTTTCTAAAAATAATTAATATTAAATAAACATAAATCTAAAATGTACAGGATATTAATAAAATTAATGGTTTATACACAAAGAAAAATCAAGAAATAAAATATTAATACAATAGTATTAGACCAAAAGCCTGGTTGAGCATGATTTACATAGTGAAATAGCTCTTTCATGAAGTATTTGTTTATAATATATGTATACCTCAAAGCGTGTTGGTTTTTAATGCGTAGGTGTTTAGTGTTAAATAACGATCCCACTACTAGACATGATTAAAATTATTCATTTTTCAATGTTTCCTCATAAAATTCTATACACTGATAATACACTTATGATCAATATTCTGAGAAATAATACATCTTTTAATATGAATAAATATATTGTATAATACTTATTATAAGTAGAAATATATACCAGATTTTATTTCTTAGCCTGTTCCATCCCACCCCCACCACTCCCACTCTAGTAAAAAACAATCAACTTAGGACATGCGAACTGCCACAGTTTGCAAATGCCCTAAGTTAGATAATTAGCGTTAGAAGAGGACACTGATTTAGAGAGGTGGCATCCACAAACCGAGTGAGCAGGATCACTGTTCACCCATCAACCAACAAGTCCGCTAATCCTCCACAAGTAGGTATGAAGATATACCTAATATATAAAAATATGAACGCTGCCTGCTGCATACTCATTAAAACTACATTTCTCAATTTAAATGGACAGAACGATTAACTATCATAATTTTGTGATCAGTAACATTTTTAGTCGCTGTTTCGTGCTTGTAGCACCTCTAGATGGGACCATTGTGTCATCGCTTGAATTCTAATAATTATCTCAGTATTTTTTGTACTTTTTGTGTAACCTTAAATACAGCAGGCAACAGATATAGTACCATTTATCATATAACTTGTTTTAATTTTATCAATTTCAAACTACTATTATATTTTTATAAAAGTAGGGCACTTTTCCATCACTCATTTATTACGTCTTAGAGACGTAAAAAACCTTATCGTATATTTCTTTCAAACATATGTATATAATATTGAATATATGTATATAAATAACATTGATAAATGTTTTTTTTAATGTAAGTATACAATTTTGTATAACTTCTGCAACGCGAGCATACTCGTGTGAACTAGTTATTACAGATTTTAAAAATGTGTTAACTATAACAATATACAGGGTTGCGACGACCATACGACAGTAAATTAAATTGCATATACCTCATGACACAAGTTGCCAACTCGGTCCTTCAAAAACCTTTGCCAAATTCGTTCCTCACATTTTATTTCCAGAGGCGAATTAGTGCAAATTATACCTCGAGTTAGTGAACCAACATTTATAAAAGGTTTTCTATTTCGTTAACAGTTCTATGCTATTTAGTTTATATGTTTTTTTTTAATTGATTTTAGGATTTATTTGTTTTTGTTTTTATAAAATATTTCTATGAATGTTACCAGTGTTTTAATTTGTTGTTGGAAGGTCCTCGCCACCTTGTATATAGAATAGAAATTAGAATAACATGGAATAGACATTAGTCATATACCCCAATATCATAACTGGCGAAAAATAGGTGTACTGTTAGGTACACCTCTGCCTAACCCTTTGGGGACTACAAAGCGAGATGTTATGATGTTATGAAACGTGCCTAAAATGTTCATAATATTTGTTAGCTGACTTATTTGTGAAAAGAAAAATATTTTTTTTACGAAGGACGACCTTCTGCCTTGTTTAAACGTCGGGTTCAAATACAGCGGTTTCATAAATAAGTCAGTGGCACCGTACAAATTTGAAAATCACATAATTACATCTCAGCAAATGAACGTCATGGCAAATATTTTCAAAGAAATAAGCTTTAATTTTTATTTTAAATGATTTCTATTTTTACTATCGATAGTTTCGTGGAGAAACATTAATAACATCACAAGTGACTATCGTTTAACATCTGTATATTTAAACAGGCTTACCTGAAATAAATACAACTATTTAAATTTATTTTTATTCAATTAGTGATCTAATATATTGAATATACAAAATGTTAAAAAACCTGTCCGATCCGAAAGGGGCATATAGGTATACCAATGGTATTGCCAAACAGAATAAGAAACATAAAATATTCATGAAAGTAAAAATATTAATTAATTTAAAATGCATGATTTTTGTCCCAAATTACCACCAGTTCCCTAAATTCAAACAAACTTTTAAAACGTGTTGCCATAGAAGTTTCCTCATTTTTTAGTACATTTTATTTAAATTTCATCAGGTTTTTTTTAACTTGTTCTCCAAAAATGATTACATAAATAAAATATAATCTCGATACCTAATAATAAATACCCTCACGGATCGGACAGGTTTATTTAACATGTTGTATAAGTTCCTAAGGACCGCTACAGTGTTATTATAATACTAATACTGTTAGCTAAGTGGTATTCTTAATCAATGACATTTATCAATAGCAATGGTAAATTTTCACTTTAAGTAGATATTATACCTACTTTTTAATCTCATGGTTGTATGGTATATGCCATCTAGTCGTAGCAGTATAGAAGACCAGGAAAACTGTATATTTTTACCATAGACATACTTATTATATAATCTTGATTACATAAGCTACTAATCAGTGGCAATAGTAATTAACTCATTTTCAACTACATGAGCATGTACTGTCACTTACGGGATATCTTCCGTGATTGTTCATTATTTTGAGCTCCCGATATTTCGGCGCTGTTGCAAGAGATCGCGGGTTGACTGGAGAATGCGGGTGGATGGAAAATAAAATGTTAAGAGCAGACAAATCTATCTACCCTCTTTCTTTGTCTTTTGCTAATAAACAACCACGGAAAATATCCCGTAAGTGACAGTATAAGTTTAGTTGTAAACTGTGAAAGCTTTACAGTGTTTACATGAGCATGAAGTTACGTTAGTAAGATAAGATACCATATTGGTATTCCAAAGAGTTTGGCAATTCTTCGGGTTACGTCGGTAACCTAGTTTCTCTTGCGGATGTCCTTATTTCTGATTTGATCACGCAAGGAAACTCCGAGCATAGCCATCTCCATTGCCCTTTGGGTGACCAAAGGTGCCAAACTTAAGTGGCAATAGGCAGGACACATTGTTCGTAGAACGGATGGCCGATGGGACCGAAAAGTTCTGGAGTGGCGACCGCGAACCGGAAGATGTGCGTTGGAAGGCCTCCCACTATGTGGACCGATGACCTGGTGACGGTTGCGGGGATCCGCTGGGTGTGACTCGCACGGGACCGGTCAATGTGGCGACACTTGGCAGAGGCCTGTGTCCAGCAGTAGCAGAAATGATGATGATGATTCCAAAGAGGGTAGAGCATTTTGGGACTAACTGATTCCTTTTGACTAATTCTTTTACTTATTTTTTTTTCATATCTTTATCTTAACACTTATATCTTAAATCCTCTTAAGTTTACATGATAAGATATTTACTTAAAATTTAAGTATGATTTCATACTGTGAACAATACGGTCAAAATCCGTTGTTTTATGAAGCGAAATATGTGCAGGAAAGAAATTATGACTAGTTTTATGAAAGGTGGAACAATATCCTTTATAACGAGTAATTGTGTGCTTAAAATGTCTTTGTGTAAAGTACACATTCGTACTTGCTACAACATTTGAAAATCTTCTTATAACCTATTTACAACATCGATTTAACAAGCATGGGAGTGCTTCCTAATAACATTAATATTAATAATGGTAACGTATTAAAATTACACTAGCAAGAGAAATGTCATGAAATATTAAGCGAAACTTATCATAATTTAATGCTATTAAGTACACAAATACAATACTCAATTCAAATAATTAAATTTTTTGTAAAATAATAATAATAAATATATTTCTACTGTTAAAATCAATCAGAATAACTGCAACAAATCCGGTTAGTGACAGTTTTATCTAACTATAAACATGAGAATAAAAAAAACAAATAAAGAAATTTTTCAAATCTAAAGTAGTTTTCTTTTTTTACAGCAATGAACAATGAGAGCTAAAATTGCAGGAGCAACAATCAATTTTTTAGGTTTAAACAGTTCAAATAAGAGTGTCACAGGTTCCCGAGTTCAATGTTTAAAATGACGATAAGAATACTGTTCATATTATTATGAATAATATGTAATATAATACTATAATAGTTCTCCGTCATCCCACCAAACCCTAACAAATTTAATATAAGATTAAAGTCTGTTAAAGCTTTTCAAAAGTCTTTTGCTTCAGTTTTATATATATGTTTTATGTATATTTAAAAGAATACTTTGTTCACTGTCTGTTTCTTTCACTTGGGGTTGAATATCGGAGTTATCCGACACTGGGTTGTTTTCTGTGTAATCACTGGATAAGCTTAGCTTTTAAGCTTACAGAACTGAGTCTTTGCTGGTGCCTCCTAGTATTGGATGCTCCGAGAAGCCTCAGCATCCTGACGGGTAATGTTGAATGCCTCCGTTTTGAGGAAATCAACAGTTTTGTATGCATCAGTGTCAACTGCAGACATAGATTTTCCGTGAGCGATCTCAACCTTCTTGTTAGGCTTGCTAAGTTCCGGCCCCTGTAATAGTAAAAAAAAAAAATAATATTAAAGTTAGTAAGCAACAAACAAAAAAAAAATTAATTTGAAAAAGTTTTCAATTGTCATAATTATTTTTTAATATCCCTGTCCGGTAACAGGAAGTCAGTGGCCCAAAAAGTCTGACAACCAATGTTACCGAGGGGTACCGTATTACCCAGTAATAATTGGGTTGTGGAGGTCAGATAGGCAGTCGCTCCGAGTGAAATACTGGTTTGGGCTGCATTCGGTTAGACTGGAAGCCGACCCCAACATAGTTAGGAAAAGGCTAGGCAGATGCTGATTATTATTTTTTTATAGCTTGAGCAATTCAATAGTTTTATCAAATTGGTACTTTGCATGTTCAGATAATACAAAATAGTTGCACTGTGATTACAATACCTTTACTTGGGGAGGTTTTGTGGTGTGAAGATCCAAATCTAAGTATTGGAGCACATCAGGTTTGTCCTCACATTGTCCTAGTTTTAGACCCTGAAAATCAACAAAAACGATATGATAATAGTCCACGATAACCTCGTGGGCGGTCACTAACACAAACAGGGACCAGACAACGAACAATAATCTGACATAATACTATGGAATTACAGTTGAAATCAAGACGTCTCCGACAATTAACATGCAATTGATTGCCACAGTGGTTCTGTTGGCGCGTGGCCATCGAAACAAACGCGGCCATTTTGTTTCGTCAATACAATTTCGCTTTTTACCAGGAGAGCTCATGACAATGATATTCAAGCGTCAAAAAGACCATGTGAGCTATAAAGAACAGAGTTCTTTCATAGTGTTCATTATTATTAGCGTTCAGCTATTCCGTTCTGTAGTGAATGCCAGACATTATAAAGAAAAAAGCCTCTTTTTACGGTCATGGTCACCCAGTGTTGGCCAAGAAATGGATTGGTGTGTAATATTCACACAATATGTTTGTTTACAATACATAAGCCACTGAGTAACGTATACGCGACCCAAAAAATCTTTCAACACTTACTTGACATACTGTACTGGATTTTTACATACTAAATAGGATTGCGTTTGATTGCAACTCGCTTAATGAGAACCGATGATGCGGCCTAGGGTGGAGATAGTTATTTATCTCTTCATTTAGGTGATCAAACTTCACTAGTCACTGTCTTCATTTTTTTGACTAGACTGTTTATCTCAAAGTTTTTTTTCGACTATCCATGTTTAGTAAAGTTTTCATAAAAGTATATTATTGGTTTAATAATTTCGGTTTGAGTAAGACACTTTTTCTGTGGCGCTTGTGAGACGATGTATTTTATACATCACAGAACAGAGTCTAAAGCCATAATAATGTACTACCGAACATTCAGAATATACAACAAATAACGTTCCATGTGACAAAATCAATCCGAAATAATAAAAAATACCTTTTCTGCAGCTGACACCCATGCGAACGTATGTATAATCATTCACCTAAATTAACCATTCAACTAAACGATGAAAATATATGGATGAAACGATAAATATGTGTGATTGTCTAACGCAAATAAAAAACTAGAGCCGC
Source organism: Noctua janthina (assembly GCA_963576755.1). Lineage (NCBI taxonomy): Eukaryota > Metazoa > Arthropoda > Insecta > Lepidoptera > Noctuidae > Noctua > Noctua janthina. The sequence continues at coordinate 9,592,850 of OY755050.1, read as the reverse complement.
GACGATTTCATGCTCTCTGTACACAAGGTGTCATAAACTACTATTTATTTCGAAAGACTGATCAAATGCAGGAAATTGAATGGAATTCGATAGAGGGTCTTGTAGCAACATTCTGATTTAAAAGAGATTTCCGATTTGAAAAAGGCCACTACCGTCGATTCACATTTATTATGCCCTGTGGCTAGGAATACAGCTTCATATTTCCGATCGATTGGTTGCTATGACAATTCAAAAGTGCTGTGTCTATTTGAATTATATGTTTTGACTTTTTTGACGCCCTTCTTAAACAAATTCATACATCTTTCATGTTTTTTGAAGTCATATTTTTTTTTTAAATATTGCACTGAATTTTTTTTACGTATAGTAGTTGTGTTTTAGCATAGCAATAGCGGTCATCGTCCTTTCCCTGATATCTCTTTACACGAACTGAAACCATAAACCGTGTACTTATCGTTTCTTCTGTTAATGTTCAGAATCACAATCAATGTCAATTCAGGGGCTATTAAAAGGTTTGTATACGGTTTTTAAAAGAAGAGATTCAATAAATGTATGTGGTTCAATGACCGCTATTGCCATGCTAAAACACAACTACTATAGTTTGGTCTCTTTATTGGCACTAGACTGTGCTATCAGTTTTTGTTTTAGCAAGCTTTTTTTTTTTTGGACAAATATATGTCGTATATCCTAATTTAGGACCTTTTATCCCGGTCTCATTCCCGTCAAATAATTTTCTATGATCACGCTGGCGAAGCCCTGGTCAAGATCTAGTAGTTTTTAATAACTCTTCAAAACTAATTCTATTAAATTTCCTGCACTTTTTCACTCTCTAAAACATCAACAGTAAATCAGACACGTCGTATAATCTACCATTTCACTAACATTTCGACCAGCAAAGACGAAGACTAAGTAATATTTAAATAAATGTAACGGTTTGTTCATTTGATTACCGGCACGAGTGCTTGTGCCGCGGGAGGTCGCGATTCTGCTTGTGCTTGAGCGGACGCTTTTTGCTGCGATGTCTCGTTTTCTAGCGGTACTGCCGATCTTTGGGACCCAGTGAAGGGCGCCAAATTTGCGTATGTGAAGATATTTTCGTATGTGGGGACTTTAGCGTACGCGGCCATATTTTCGTATACGGCGATATTTGAGTCTGCTGGGATATTTGCGTATGCGGGGGGGATATTTGTCGTTGCGGAGATATTTGCGAATGCGCAGATAATTGCGTAATCGTGAATATTGGGAGACGTAATCTCCTTATAAATTGGGATTTCATAAATGTGTTCTGGTTCCGCTTCCCCGATTAGTTCGAGGTACGGAGACGGTTGCGCAGGTACAAGCGGCAGTGGACGCTCTAGCAGCGGTATGGGTGGAAGCGGTCTCTGAGCAAGAAGCGAGGTAGTACTTTGCGGTGAAGCCAGTCGCGATGGGGAAGATCTAGAGCGACTTGGTGGCGAGCCCGACGGCTCACAAGTTATATACACACGCGACACGGATACCAGCTGTGTCGTGATAGGTGATAAGCTTTGTCTGGGTGTACAGCAGCCTTGCCAATGATTGCTATCACAAGCGCAGATGATTTGATGCACCGTTACGGTTTGAACGTGAACGTTAATAACAGCCTATAAACAAGTAAAGAAAAAATGGTGTTAGTAACGTTAAACGGATAAGATCCTATCTATAATTATTTCATGTTTAAATGTAAGACACCTATCTTCATGTTTACAAAAAACAGTGTCCAGTTTAAAAATAACAGGAACTTACTTATTCCCTATCTATTAAATTATATACTCGTCAGCTAGTGGTACCATAAAATTTTTGTATCATATAAAATTCTAATGAAGGATGACTTCGGGATGAGCTAATTTATTATTATTAAATTAGTGAGGGATCACTTTGTGAGGAATGGTAAAACACGTGTAACTTCCAACCTTCGATGCTCCATACGCTCATAGAAAAAGCGATTGAGCAAAACCTGCGGTCGAAAGTGTTCGTCCAATCACTTGGGAGAAACCACCTAACGTAGTTGACCAAATCTAGCGGTGATATTGTCGTTTCGAAGGCGGAGATTCTTATAGAAGTCGAAAACTTCTACGGGCAGTTGTACGCATCGCCTGCATCTCGACCTGATCCCGAAAATGGGGATTCCAGAGCCAGCTTTACCCACCATTTCGCAGTAGACCTGCCAGAAGTCAGCCAAGATGAATCGAGGCGGCTCTTTGACAGCTTAATAATGGAAAAACCCCTGGTGTTAGAAGCTCAGTCGTTATCCCATCCTGGATAACGACTGAGCTTCTAAAAGCGGGAAAAATGTCCTTTATTATGAGACCTTCGGGAGATTTTCAACTCGGCCCTGTTCTCTGGGAGTACTCCAGAAGAGTGGAGAAGGAGCGTGGTCGTTTCTTTAAAAAGGGGAACAAGACAGTATTAAAGAATTACAGACCCATTTTGCTCCTGAGCCACGTGTTTAAGCTGTTTTCAAGAGTCGCCACGAATCATCTAGCGCGAAGATTCCAGCCACCGGAGCAAGCCAGATTTCGAGGAGGATACAGCACCATAGACCACATCCACACGGCAGATTATACAGAAGTCCGAAGAGTTCCTATAATCAGCCTCTGTGTCCTGCATTTGTGGACTATGAGTAGGTTTTTTTTACTCTATCGAGACCTGGTCAGTTCTGGAGTCTCCACAGCGAAGCCAAGTAGACTGGCTTACACATCCAAGTGCTGAGAAGTCTTTATAAAAACGCCACAATGACCGTCCAAACACAGAACAAGCAAACAAAGCATATACTCATACCATTGCGTCGGGAGGTAAGGCAAGGAGACGTAATTTCCCCGAAATTGTTCACCAACGCACTGGAGGTGTGTTTAAGACAGTAATCTCCTTAGTACATGTCACATTTGAGATTAGCAGATGACATAGCCATCGTCGCCGACGGAGAACCAGAGTTGTCGACATAGCTCACAGAATAAGTAAGCTGAAGTGGCTATGGGCTGGTCATATTAGCCGTAGAACCGATTATCGTTGAGGTAGACGTGTTTTTGAGTAGAGACCGCGAATCGGCAAACGTAAACTGGGTCGCCCTCAGGCTCGGTGAAGTGACGATCTTCGCAGGGTGGCTGGTAGCAACTGGATGAGAGTTCCTGAGAGTCGAGTTGAGTGGCGTGTGATAGAGGAGGCCTATGTTGAGCAGTGGACTGCTGTAGGCTGATGCTGATGATGATGATCGTCATACTGGCTGTATCGCTGCATATGACACGATTTGCAGCAGATGCTGGATGGTCTAGTTGATTCTTCAATACGCATTGGTTTTAGGGTGAACTTGATTAAAAGGTTATGTTCAACGTCACCTCAGTATCTATTGTTGTCAATGGCGGTCCTCTCGAGGATGTTCGAGAATATTAAATTAATATTATTTTATAATTACCTCGGGCAAACTCTGCATTACGGTTGGTACGAACTACTTTGATATTTTTTGAATATCAAAGTTGATTGTATCCAATTATATTTCACTACACCATATTAAATCTAGTCAAAGTCCTTTATTATTTTTTAAGTTACATTTAATTAATAAGTCCCCAAGAGTCCCAAGACGACCGCTCTTCACGTTGAAAAATGGCTGACTCTCAACCTAATTTGATGAAATCCTTTTATTTTTTAAACTCTTTAACCGTTTTTATCCCACGTGTTGCCTGTAGGTGTTTCAGTCATCTAAGTTCTAAATAGACAAACGTACATACCTGTGTCATTATTGAATTAAAATGGCCGATACTGTGGCTTGAGTGGCGTGGTTTTAGATTGCGATCGACGGCCGGAGGAAGGGATGGCAAGTTGCAGTACTGCATGGACTGTGGACAAATATTTATTTATTATAAGCCAGTGTGGTGTGTGGTAAATGCACAACTTCTTAAGACAACCACCGTGACAGAGTAAAGCCACGAGTAGTTTCTACAAGGTGCAAACGGACCCTTTACGAAGCCGCAACCAAGCATCCTGTATATCAAAAGAAGGTACGCGCGACTTTTTTTTTGGTGTGTAAAATCACGATTTAAATTACGGTACGACTGAATATAGCTCACTAAAAACACTATGGGACTACCTCTCGTCAGCCGATAGCCTAGACCTGAACCCTCCAGCAGTGTGCTGAGACAAGGCTAGACAAAACCACAATGGACTCAGACTATCGCCCTGGAATATGCCACGCTCAATCCTTATCGGTTCGCTGTTCCCCTGGATCTGTCGACATCCTGGATACCGAAGGACCGTTCTCCAGCACCCCAAACATGACATCAGGAAGGTACGCAGAGTTGCATCTACTTCATGCAACTCCAGCACCCTCATGAGTCATGTATGAGGCTCCGAATCGTATTATTTATTATTTTATTGCCGTGGTTATTTTAGTCATTAGATACACTGATTCAGAGAATTTCGATGTTTGCTTGAATGGTAAGATTAAAATTGCATGTTACTTGAAATTATTTAACTATGTAAAAGTATCATTAAAAGATAAGGTAAAATGTATGATCATATTAATTTTAAATTCACAGACATGTTATTTGTTATCATTCGTTCAAATGAATCATGATGGCGATTATCTTATGATGACGAAAACCTTATTCATTCCTATGAGACATGTTTAAGGTGAATAGTAATTCTGTTCTTTCCTGGAATACCTATCTTATCTGTCGGTATTGGTTAATAAAATACTTTTCGAAAACCGTAACAAACATAATTTAACGGCTCTACGTCATTAATGTGTTCCTTATTCGAATTGATTTACAGCAAGAAATAAAACCGAATTATTTTCGCTTTGACAATTATAGACAGGACTCTGGCAATACCAGTGCATGGAATTAATAAGTTCTGTGTCACTACAATATCAAATTCTGCAAATATCTGCAGTTTTAACAATTTCTGTTTATTGTTAATTTTATACATCAAAACCTCTTTCTTCAGTTAATACAGTTCAAATTTTTATTGAAGATGTCCATAGGAAAAGGAATTTTATCCGAATAAAAGCAATTTCTATGAAGAGAAAATTGCCAAGATTTACGCATTTTGGGCGTAAATGCGTTTAATTGAAATAAAACCTTTTTCGTTTATGTTGTGTACTTACTGCATGGCCTGGGGAAAACTCCTCTTCCTCTTCAGGGCAACGTACGACGGGGATCAGTAGCTGTCGCGGCGATGATGGCGCCCCCTGGGACATGCGACGCGGCACCCTTAATCTCTGCGAGTGCTGAGCCTAAAAATACATACAAACAGGATTTAATTTGATTTTAATCTACTTCTTTAGAATACAACAAGCCGTTTAAGTTGATTGCAGTATTTTCCGTTTCTTGTTGATTAACTCAAATTTTGTTCAACCAGCAAGAAGTACGTGGACAGGTGGTGAAATGAAGGTGGTGAAATTTACATGATTGCAATATGAAAGAGAATTATCATTATCATCTTCATAGACAGTCAGACTTCATAAGCAGTGACAGCCTAGTGGTGTGACCGTCGGACTGCCAAGTCATAGGTCTCGAGTTCGAACCCAAGGCACGCACCTCTGATTTTTCGGATTCATGTGCGTATTGTATAATCATCACTTGCTTCGGTGAGGGAAAAGATTGTGAGGAAACCAGCATGTTTGAGAGATATTTCTTAACGGCATGTTAAGCCAAGTCAGAGGCCCACGGGCGGCATAAAAACTCTGACACCAGGTTAGGAACTAACCACACGATAAAGAAAGAAGAATGAAAGATCATTTTCATCATCGATCAAACAGTTTTCTTTCTAACGGTTGTCAAATTAAATCATGCCTGTTATCTGCAGTCTTGTTAATTATGTTTAAGTCTCATGTAAAAGGGTACAAGCCTATTGCCATCAACCGGACACTAATTCTCTTCGGCTGCTACTGAGACATTCCTGATGAAAAAATCTAGTAACACTTTGCTCTACCCTGAATTCGAATCCAGTACCTCATGTTAATCAGGCGCGCTTGCGACCACTAGGCCAACGCTTTATTATTAACATATTTGTATCCTCAAGACATTTGCCTTCATCGCTTGAGGTTTGACGTAAACTGTACATTATTTATTGTACATTTCCGTCGCGTCGGGATTCCCAATTGATACAAAGAGGTAAACAATATGTGGGACGTAACCACAAAAGTCAGTATTACGCGTAATATTTTTGTAACAATGCGTGAACATTCCTTCTGATTTTCATAATTTAAACTCGACTAGAACAGAATTGATTCGGAGGCTAACATTCTTTTTTTTTTAATACCAGTAGGGCGATTTTTGGCGTAATGAACAAAAGCAATTTTATAATATTTTATCGTAAGGCAGAATGATCTTGTAATCGCTATATTAAAGGACACTATTTTGGGAAGTCATGTGGCATCTAACTCGAATGCAGCGGCGCCATTTTTGTAGCGAGATATATTTGAAAAACAAGCCAATAACCTAGAAAACCTAAACTTAACAAAAACTAACTAACTTAAAAAAAACTTAACTTACGTTGTCATAGACGTCTACAGGCTCTTGAATTTTCGGGCCTTGGAATGGATCCTTCAGTGGAGCTTCCCTGCTGCGTCCAGCGAAGGTCTTCGGTGGACGCGGAGGGACGGGCGGTCCTGAAATTCATGTGTATTTACTTTTAATGATTTATTATGAACAAACACCCACGTTTCTCTTGATTTGTTGCAGAGCCAAGTCATAGACTCCAGGCTGTTCCAAAGGAAAAGTCAATCACGAGCTGGGGATTGAAACCCTATGCTCACCAGTTGCACTATTTAGTCTAAAGTTACGAAATATTCCTCTTAAAAATATTTATCAAACTATACTGAAGCTTTAATTCTAAGATTAACACGTCACAATAACGAAAAAAACTTTCTATAAAATTATTTTAAGCAAATCTTTAATTAAGAGCTATTTTGGGATAATTATTTAAGTATCCTCAAAGGAAAAACAAGTCATTGAAATGAACCAAGGCCAATGTCATAGAAGAAATAAAAAAAAACGAAAACATACCGTCTTCAGAACCATTCTGACTCGGAGCGACGGACAACTTGGTGAAAGTTTTGGTTACAGCCCAGTCTGCTAAAAGGAAAATAACATGCCATTACACCGTCAGCATGAAAGATAAATCGCATTTTGTATTTCAATAAACCCGGGTTTCGGAAAGGCTGTTCAATGTTCTTAAATAATATGTTGATTGGCAGTTGTTATATCTAGTAAAAACAATGAGGAAGACCGTTAAAAGCTATATGTAGATGGCGCGACCATAGCTAGGTCTCAATCTGACCAATGAGGCCAAGCTATTTTCAAATATAAAATGACATTACTAGATTTTTTAACCAATGACGATTTTTGGAACCAGTTGTGCTAGCGCCATTAGCTTCACAGTTGTCTTCCCCATTACATGTTGCAAGTTGGAACGCTCATGGTACAAAAATCGCCTGACAAATACATTTTCTCCTAATTTTGACTACCTATATGGTTGTTAGGGGGCCTGAACATTGGTCGGACTTCCAGAAGCCGAGTGTGAATATTAAAAATAAAACTCTTACGTAAGTTCTGGTGACTAGCGTGGAGCGAGTGGTCGTCCTCGTCGCTGCAGTTCGAGTCGTTCTCGGAGAGTTCCGAGTTGATTCGAATGTGGGGCTGGCTGGTGTACTGCTGGCCCTGCTGTCGTGTATGACTAGCTATTGTTGTAGGCTCAAACGAAAAATGACTCTGGTCGTCCTGCAAGCAAGGATTCATTTCAATCTGATGGCTCTTAAACCACTAAACCACTTCGTCCGTCGTCACTAACGTTAGTAGCTAAACATGAATTCTGAATATGCACGGTTTAAACGGTCCCTTCAAGCAGTCAACCAAGCATACTGTACGTCTGCCAGGGCTGCGGGACTGTTTGAATGAGATACCGTGGCCCTGGAACACAAAGGGCAAAGAAGGAACATGCATGGGTTTTAGTCAGTACAAGTCTGACACTCCCTTCCGCTCCACCCAGAGTGGGGAGGGGGTCACTTGAAGATTTCCCATCCGAAAAAAAAAACAAAAAAATCATACTGTACGTCAAACTAAGAAACTCTCTGTAAAAAATATTGCAGGGAGACGGAATTTTTTTTTTCTGGACTTTCGGTCGTCCGTAATTTAACCGTAATTTTGCTGTCCAAAAAATAGGTAGTAGGACAAAGTAACGCACTCAAAACATTGTGCTGTTGGATTCATTGAATAGTACACGGGCCATATAAGTATTTCAAGTAACCTTATAACATCAAACTGTAAGCGTGTACCATAAGGCCGCGGTCATATTTCAAGGTATGATTATTACCATCAAAATCGCGAAAAAAATCAGCTCACCCATACGTTTTGGTCGAGGAGGTATTGAAGTCATGTATCTACTGGATAGCAATTATTTTTATGTTTTTTTTTTGGAATATGACTACACCTTTCTGGTACAACCTACGATTGCAAAAAAAGAAGTGGTCGGCATTTATATCATATACCACATCTTCGGAAAACTTATTTATACATAGATCTTAGAATACTACCTCAGATTGCGGAAATCGGATATAAATAAATAGGAAATGAGTATAAAAGAGGAAGTCTAAAACTGGCGCAGGTGACTGAAAAGTTGTGTGGTAATCGATTGTCATAGTATGGGCATGTGATGCAGAGGGATGAGGATAATGTGGCCAGGAATGTTTTGTGTATAAATCATGACACACCCCATTTATTTACTTTCAGGCAACTTTGGACCGTAGATATATACCCTTCAGACTAGTATGCAGTAACACTAATATGCACTGAATTTAAAAGGTGCCGCTTACGGCTCTATAAGACCTTACAGTGGGGGGTGCACGTCAAAAGCGCAAGCGGAGTAGAACCCGCCAGCTGCCACCCGCCTGCACGATTTAACCATTCGATTATTGAAATCACACTCGAAAATTAACACGTTCAATCCTGTAGTATTCTGTAAACTGTCGATTTGAGTGGACGATTACGGAATCCACTCAAAACCGCAAGATTACAGTATCTATCACTTAGCAATGTGCATTATCAGATGTTTTCAACGATGTAGGTAAACCCCCAAACTAACCAGCTCTCGATCAGAAATACCTGTCTACCGAGTTCGATGAAATAACGGACCGATTACCTCACATAATTGTAGCATATTCACAGAATTGCTAAGTAGCCGTTCAAGTTCATACAATTTTCAGGGTATCTTATCATTTCACCGAAAATTAATTTAAAAATTTTCATTTGAAAAGCAATGATTGGCAGAAACATGATTGGTCATTTCATCTTTTACAACAACAAGTTTGGCAAATAATTTACTTAAAAAAATTACCCGATAAACGTTTTTTTGTTAACCAATTATTTGACATACAAATCCTTTTATATTCATATCATCTCGTAAAACAAAGTTTGAAATAAAAACGTTTTACTTGTTGTATTATTACGCAATTTCCTAAAAATTAAACCTTGAGAAGGTTTATTTTTTAAGAAATTGCGTAAGGTTAATTTTAATTATTAAAATAACAAAAACTTATGATTCAAGAGCGAACGAAGTGAGATCGGGACTTAGGGCACCCCGACTCGGACAGGTTAGGTTCGAATTTAATGTAATCTAACACGAGTAATATAAGGTATGAAAAAAATGTATATGAAAAATTGGTTATATACTAAAAATTTGCCGAATTTTGATGAAACATCACTGAACCGATTTTTAGTCACCATCGTAAAAATGTGAAATGTGTTTTTTTTTTTACCTTATTCAACGCGCTAGTTTAGTTTTAAAATGAAACCAATTATACTACATTTCGAGTTATGAGTTCATGTGGACGTAGTCGTATCATCTCGATTTAATTTATTTCCATTGTGGTTCAACAGCAAGGTACGATTTTACTCGAATTGAATATCATACAAGCTATAATAGCATCACACACGCCATTTTGATATTAGAAGACAATTTGCGTATTGAGGTAAAACCTACACAAAGAATTATACATAGTCCGGTACATGCCACACAATGCTGTAATGCAGCCACCCCCGCTGCACTGCCTGCCTCCACAACGTAAACATACGCCGTCTATAGTAATCCGACGAACCGATAATTGCCACCGACAGTTCGCCGATAAGAGAAATGCAACATGACGGATTGTTGAAAAATGGAATGGATTGTAATCCGTGAAACCCATACGCATGGAAAGGTTGAATTTAAAAGCTACATTTTTAAACACTGAAAATTCATTTCATTTGTATACGCACGTAAATGCACCCTTGAACTTTACCGCGGAATCTAATACAGGCAAACTGAAGTGATGTGAAAGTAAAAATTTATTTCATATTGAATTCACATTATTAAAAAATCATGTTGTAGCAAATTCAAATAAGAGATGAGAATAACAAATGTAAATATCGTGAAACGCAATAATATGCGGATCAATTCCAAGGTCCTGAGATTCAAATTCAAGTGGGGACGATGCAATTCAAACGAGTTTAACAATTGCACAGGAGCATTAATAGAGAGCAGCCAGTACCTCGGTCTATTTCTAGACATATTATCCTCGGTTCATTGAAGGGGGACTATAATAGAAACAAACTTTAACTTCGTTAAGAATAAATAAATCTTTTGTGTTACATCGATGACATAAATGTTTTAACTTACCGGAGCTCGAACGCCTGTGATGCATTCCGAAATGGGTATGTATGGGCCGGTCCCGTCAACGGCTTCATAGTTTTTATTGCTCATTGCTGACATGGCCGATAAATTGTTTTGATATGTGTCTGTAAGGCAATAAAACACTATGTTAAAAACAGTAAGAGGTGTAGGTTTGTAACATAAGAATAACCTTTATTGTCATACCATACAGGGTAATTGGCAATTGAGTGTATTCCTTGAAATGGGCGTTACTAGAGCTAATTTGCAACAATTTCAAATTTTCTTGAAACTTCCCTTGCTTTTCGAGGCAATTTTCTCAAAACAAATGTATGACACTTCTCGTACATATTTATTACAGGAACGCTCTAGTATCACATATTTCAAGGAATGCACCCAATTAGCGATCACCCATAATATGAGGTTACATTATCGCTTGAAGCCTCTGTATTTTAGGAAAAAATTTATATGGCAGGAATCAGCGCCTTCTCCCATTTATATTTTCTATTTTTATAAGTAAACATAAATCTTACAGAGTATGTTTATTTGGTAAATGTGACTTTTAAAAAATAAAAAAGAACAAGGATGAAAGCAACCAAAATCTACAGAAAGTAAATTATATAATATGGACAGCATTTTGACTGCATGTCGCTGAAAATGTATTAATTAGTATCTGAACTATCACGAATATCTCTATGGATTTTAAACTAGTTTAAAGTCGAAATGCAGTCCATCTAACAGACGTGCACGCTAAGAACTCATGGTGCGGTCAGCTTACAGACTCGAAAACGAACTCACTTTAAGAGGAAAAACGAGTTACGACTCGAGTCAAAGGGGTACTTTGTTATTTTTGAGGTAGGCATAGGGTAGCTAGGTATTTTTAATACCTTGACACAAAATAACAATTTATTTTCGTTATCTTAAGATTGAAAAATAAGTCAGAAGTAAAGTGCGCTTTACTCTCGCAAGACATCGGTAACACACACAAGCGCAAAAGTCGCCGCGGATACAGCATTGTGTTAACAGGTCATGAAACCTGTGCCAGAAAAAAGGCAAGCCTTTCTTTTGCAACGGGGAAAATAGGTCTAAACATAAAATTAAAACAAAAAGAGCAATGCAAGTTTAAAAAAAATACCGCTGCAACACCGTTGAGGCTTAAAACAAAATCAAATTAGTGGATCCATTCGCAAATTTTAAAACGTAAAAGTATTCTCCTGAAAGCCCGTGGTGAGTTCTTGACGTAAATACATCACGTGTGTAGGTTCATAGCTGATGTTTAACCAAATAAAAGAAACTACAAAAAACAGTTTGCAACCAAATCGCGTTTGCTATTTGCGGAGCATTGAAATCATACAAATGAAGCACAGCAAATCGGATAGCACTACGCCAGAAAATAAAATCGGAATAAAGCATAAAAGTTGTGCAAAAACGTTGACTATCATGTTTCCTACCATTGAGCACTCCACATTAAAAGCTAACGCAACAGCTATACAAAAACCACGATAATAGAATGTACGCAGTATTGCAGTTGCATTCGAATATTTAAATGTAACTATAATTAAACCTTTTTGAATTCTATTTTTTCAGTACCTTAATAATTTGTAAACTCTTGAGAATTTCGCTAAATATTTAATATTTCTTTTCCAGTTCGTGAGAACTTTAATTAATAATCTTACGTGGTTGATGTGTAGGTTACTAATGAATAAAAAGAAAAAAAAAGGTCCATGATATTTGCATAAAAAATATACTACAGACAAATATAGGCCAGCACATCAAGCTTACTATAAATACTAATAGATTTGACCGAAACTGTAAAATTTTCTCAATCAAGCTTGATCCTAATGCTTTATCAATAAAGTTTAAAATTCATTCATTCAAAAACTGACAGAATGTAGTAGCTTGATGTGCTGGCGTCTGTACGTTCACTAGCTAAAACAGAAAATAATCTGTAAAAAAATATGAATAATATTTATACAATAAAAATCTCGTGTCACGGTGTTAGTGGTCGCACTCCTCCTCTTCCGAAAAGGCTCGACCGATTTTTATGATTTTTTTTATGTTTATGTATATTTGGTAGGTATGAGAATAGGTCGTAAAGTATATTTCACACCGCTAGGTGATTAGGGGATAGGTAGGGTAGGGTAAAAAAAGTGCATTGCAACGCATGCCAGGCACAGCTAGTATTTTTATATCTTGATACAGTGTCATGCATTCACAAAATGCAGTGCATCACCATATAAGTACTTAGTACCTGATTCCGAGCTAGGTCCTGGATTAACCAATATATTAGGTTGAAAGACTACTACCGAATCTAGGACAAAATAATCGAATAATTAATCAAAAAGAAAGAGAAAATGGATTTAAACAAGGTGCTACCCCCGACTTTTCATTGAAAGGTCTGTTGTGGTATGTTGTCTAATCTAAGTTTAAACTGAAATAACCTAGTAGTCAAAAAAAGAATTATACATTTCTAAGATATTATAAAACACTAAAGTCGTGCTTCTAACTTTTAATTTAATTTGTACCTTAAGAATAGGTCAAATATCGTTTAGTCACATCACATAAAGCAAGGTTTTCTATAGAGCGCAAGCACGGCGCGGATGAGGTTCTGAGTGCGGACGGATAGCCAGGGTGGCTGACAGGGCGAGGAAAACAGTATTTACTCCCACATCACCATCATCTGCCTAGCCTTTTACCAACTATATTGGGGTCGGCTTCCAGTCTAACCAGATGCAGCTGAATACCAGTATTTTACATGGAGCGACTGCCTATCTGACCTCCACAACCCAGTCTGTACTGGGTAATACGATACCCCTTGGTAAGACTGGTTGTCAGACTTTTTGGGCCACTGACTGCCTAACGACTGTGTATTTAGTATTAACTCCCACATAAAACTAAAATCCCTGTTATTATGAAAATAATACTAATTGAAACTATTTTTGATGTGAAACGTCTATATGCGTGCCTAGGCAGTAAAACCGGCTCGTAAGATGGCATGACGCTGTCATGGCGTGATGCCTCATCTATGCCACGAAATCAACCTTTTCCCATTAGAATAAAGTTTATCTTAACCAATTATTAATTTTGGCTCTACTTTAATTAAGAATATTTGATAATTATCATTTATCAAGTTTTCAACATCAGACTTATGGCAGGCATTACAGGAAGTTCAAATTCCATTGCAACCAACATTTTTTTTTACAAATGGTCACTCAAATGTAAATTGACTATTTTACAACTATTTATATTTTAGACTATTTTATAAGAAACTAATTAAGTAAAGTAGCAATGAATGCAAATTATCTATGATTCTAATTTCAAGTGCATTATGTTATTAGTACCTAAAAATAACTTATTACCTAGTTATACATCTTAGGCAAAAACCACGCAAGAGCGACATATAAAGGTTATTTTTAACATATTTTCATTCATAAACGTACCGTGAACGTTGTGCCTAGCAGTAGTATTAGTGGCTGCCTCTTCAGTAGCGCGCAAGCCGCAAACTCGGCAAATGGCGTCCACCCACCGCTCCATTTCCGCTTCGCAGTCGGCTTCCAGGTGATAAGTTCTTCGTTGGGTTTGGATTGTGAATACAGAACCACGGATCTTTGGCTTTAGAGGCGCCTGGCCGTGGCGCTCCATATGAAGCCCAGCATCGACCTGTAAACATATTATTGAATGAAGCACTCTTTCTAAACAACTAAACATTATTCATTATAACACTACGTAGACAAAATTGAACCCTAATTCCATAACACAGTTTTCTATCACATTCCGAAGGATTTTAAGAAATTACAAAACTGTGTGAATGGGGATGCAAAGGTCAATAGGGACAAAACTTTGCAACGCTATTTCAACGTCTAATACAAATAAAATTTGGAAGTAAATAGATATATTTTTGTTCTTATTTCATGAAAATAAAGGCCTTGTAGGCTACAAGGAATATTTAAGCCCCCAGTCCACTCCATTTTACCAATACCTAGTATATTGATTCATATTATGTTTGGCCGCCAACGAAAAATACTAAATCAATGTTGTTGAATTATCAAATTGAATAAGCATTGGGAATGCGAGAGTGTTATGCAATTATCCCGCTGGTCTACCAGGTGGTTCGAAATGGCCGCTTTAGCAGAATCATATTAGGATAATAAAATATGAATCACGATTAAATACTTAAAATGGTAAGAAAATGACAATTCATAATATTACCTGCATCTGTGACCATTTAAACAGGACTGGTCTTTGGATAGGCCAGTTCTCTTTAACCATTTAGTCGAAGGCCATAATATCTACGAGAAACTTTGCAGTCATTTTGGTTCAGGCCCCATACGGTGAGATGAAAATCAAAATTGCTCAATAGTCTGTTATTAGTTTAAGGCCCTTTTTGAAAATTTAAGTGTGCCCTTGCCAAAGGCTCCTGTCCGAACCTTTTCATAGTATAATTTTAACATTCTGTCATCATGCCCTATCTACTCATTTATAAAGTTTTCATGCTGAATATGCTTGCTGTAACACTCTCTGGGCTCCCCTACCATACTCAGTATACTCACCAATGTATAAAAATATTACATTTAATAAAAATATACTTGATTGTTTATTTTTTATAAATGTACTTATGTTATTTTATTACACATAAACACAGAGTTCTTTTTTTAACATACAAGCTTGCTTAAAATATGGATGTGTCATTCTTTATTGCGTTACACTTGTGACAAATTAAATTTCTTATGAAGATCACACGAGTTAAAGAAAAGTTTTACATGCTGGTCAGAGTTTATCTTGTAATGAATCCAGACATTGTTGTGGCTTATGCCCATGTAAAAGTGCCAGTGGTAAAGTGCCTATTTTCTATTGCACCGCTGTATGTACTGCCTGACTTGTAGATTTTACAAGATATCAGCACATTCATTTCAAGTATTTCATTTGACAATACTAGTACAACAAACGGAGTGTTAAGAACAGAATTAATACTAGATGGATGAAATGGCGGCAGGTCACGGGAACATTATGCGACTCCCGCATTCCCGTAAACTCAAGGGGAAGATTTATAGAACCATGGTTGGATCTGCTGTCTTGGATCAAAATGTTGGGCCACAAAAAGGATGAATGAAAGGCAATTACATGTGGCTAAGATCAGAATGCTTAGTGGAAGTAGTAGAGTAGAAGAATGATAAAATAAGGAATGAGTACAGTTGAGGAAGTCTGAAAGTGGCGCCGGAAACTGAAAAGTTGTGTGGTAATTGGTTATCATGGTATGGACATGTGATGCAGAGGAAGGAGGAAAATTTTGAGTATGATCAACACTGAAAAAAACGAAATGAATGTTGTTGAATTGTCGAATTGTATAAGCATTGGGAATGCGAGTGTGGTCTATAAGAGTAGAAGAAGACTAAATAAACGATGCATGGACCGTGTGAAGGATGATATGGTGAGAAAGTAGGTGACTGCTGAGATTATGAGTAATAGAGATGCGTGGAAGAAGAAGACGCACTGCAAGTGCTGTATCAAATTTTGGTAGATATATTTTGTCATTGGTATGTTCATAATAATAATTTCATTTTAGTGTAGGGTATCAACAGTTGGACATGTGCACGGAAAGAACAATGAGTCATTTTCAATGACTGATTTGGTTAGCATAATATTGTTACCCTAAATATGTATTAAACACCGATTGATACCAACATTTTCAACAATAAAATTAAGCTGTTATACCTACCTAACTCTCAAATATTTGTAAGGAAACTTTAAAAATACATAACTTGATATACATAATTACTAACTAATTATGGTAAAACTGGTCTTTAAGTTTGTACTGGTAGCCTAATTCATGGCTTGCAACGCCAATCTATAGTGAGTAGCTATGAAATTGTTTGGGAATGTTTATGTAAAATTATTAGTTTGTTAAACAAATTAAGCTATTGCAGGCATTCAACTAAATACCCAATCTTCGCATATTTAACTGGGCTTAATCAAAGGGATGATAATTTATTTAAAGTGGAAGATAATGGCAGTTTATTGTATTTATCACTAGCAGAACTATTTCAGAATGCAATGTTTAGCAAGTGATTTATTGATTCAACCATGGTAGACTAGAAAATTTAAGTGATAATTAACTAATATTGTCTAAAACTGGTAAAGCTTTTTTATTGTTTTTTACTGTAATAGATTGTGTTATAGATAGATACGTTTATAAATATATATTATATATTGAACATTCACTTCAATGCACATACTTGCTCACAAAGGTCCAGATCTATAGTGCCCTTGAGACGGCGGCAGTTGCGATCAGCATAATAATCTAGAAAATATTGGCCAGGCAGCTCGCCCGACTGCCGCAAGGCAAACCAGCGCCTGCGCCATCTCTGTAGTAAAAAAACGAAACACTACACAAATTTGTCATGTTACTGTAATAAAAAGCTATCAAGCTGCTACGAATCTGTAAATATGAAGAGCCAATTTTTTCTTAAACCCAGTATTCACTTACTCTGTCAACAAAGGTAAAATGCCAAGCTAAAGTTGAGCTCACCGTTCGCCAAATACGCCTGTTTGGTGGAGATTTTGTTAGCCACCCTTCGAAAACAATATTCTTTGACATTGTTTTTAATAACTATCAAACGTTTACTATCAAATTAAAATGAGTCACATATTAGTAGTGTTTTGCGATTGTGAAGTACATTCACAAACGTTGAAAGTTCACCTCGCCACTAATATTTTTCTATTTTTTTCGCTATTGAATACAGTGCGTAAGTGTTGCAACAGTTGCAAGTTGCAAGCGCTTTTTTTTCCACAGACACAGATGTCGCATTGATCAAATTGTCACATAACCATAATCGACTAAACTGCTAATTAGAATTATTATTGTTTTCATGGCATGCCTTTAGAGCTTTTATCGCTTACTCTACATCGCAAGCTCTCAAATAAAATTAAAAATAAAGTACATATTTTGATAAATTACATTAATTTGACTGCTGTTGCTGTGTGCCACAGGGATGTTTAAACAATGTTCGCATGTTAGTTTATTTGCATGTCTTCTCATGTTCTTGTAGTAATAGCAGTATATAATGGCTAGATGCAGATATTTCGATTTATTTCAAACGGTATCACAGTTATACAATATTACCACATCCTGTTTTTATTGCAGCCAGGTGATATGTAAAAGTGGGCTGTCTTTTTTTTACATCTATGGTCATCTTACGCCAATATTATTATGATGTTCTGTGCGCCCGCTTGTCAGGAATGTCAGGTAGCTTAAATGTGTCAAAATCGGAAATGTTTGGGGAAAAATTTTTTGTATGACAATATTCCTATCCGTTTGGTATAAGTATTCTACTCTTTCATCCCAATTCAATCTTGAACTTGTAAATAAACCTAAATTTGAAAATCTACCAGTGCCTAGACATGGAAAAAGTAGGCCATCCAAGCGCTCCTCCAAGTAACGTCGCCAAGTTCGGTGATTACGATCCAGCCAAGTAATTATAAGCTAAAAAGAATTATTCTGTACCTAACTTTACCAGGATGAAAGTTTGGCCGCACAACCGGGAGTCCGATCAGTTTTGGAAAGATAGCGGCCGGTTATGTGACAAGTCGTGGTAGTGGCCACGCATCATGCGTGAGGTCCCTTACTTTACTTGTAGATTTTGAAGTTCAACTTGCAAATATTAAACTGGCTGTCCTAGCTCTTACTTTGATAAACTATCCTTGCTTGGGCCACCCCAGTGTTACTCTTACTTATGGTCTCTTCACACACTCCGGCTTTGACTCCTAGTATCAATGAGTTAGGTAACTCCGGCAGGTCGAAAGTCGAAACAATTCTTAAACCTGTATAAGACAAGGTGTCAAGAAATGTTGTCCGACCAAGTAACTCCTGTATGAAGCATTGAAACAGTTTTAAACTGTTCAATATATAGAGTGTTAAAATTTTCGAACTTGCTTTGCTCTCTTGGAGCCTCAGTTTGTTTTGTTTTTAAAATTGTCTACCTAAGTCGATTAAATAACATCTATTTCTAAATAAAAGCGCTTAAGAAAAGCTAAGTTGTCTGGAATAGTGAAGCCTAAAATTTCTTTTTGTTCCTAGATTTCAACTTTTCAAAATTAGTAACTTCTGCTTCTAAATAAACAAGTATGGAAAATTAGAAAAACTTCAGCTGCATTTGTAAATAGTAAATTTAATCCTTACAAATACATTTTGACTATGTGAACTTCTTACTGGTATCGATTAAAATAGTACATTTTGTAACTGTTGGTACAATTAAAATTAAAAAGCATCTTGCTGATTAATTTTCTGTATTAGAAGTTTGAATTACTTGAAAGTACATAAAACTTGGATTAGAAATAGATTATATATCTACAAGACCTCCAGGTCAACATATCCTTGCAAGTTAGCATTTCTTTTGGTAATAAAAAAGAGGCTAGACTAACATTTATACACGAATTTGCAGTTATGCTATTACCAACGTGTCCCGCACTTTGACCACGAGTGAAGCCTTGATTCCTGGCTGTGCTCCCCGCTTGACGCAGCAAAGCATTGCCAAATATCTGTCACCTCTCACCAGAGAACTCAATGAAGTTCCAGCAAGGTCCTTATATTTTAATAATTATTTATAGAAATAAAATCAATTGGTACATGTCATAAATCATCATCACTTGAGAACAGCTTGGCAGATTTATCTTGTGTTGTGTTTGTAATCGTCATGTCCCGGTTTGTATGAGTTTTTTTTGGAAAATTTACTGAAATATTTGGTTGAAATGTATGGATGGTATTTCTGTTTTTGTTTAGCACACCTACTTCTTATTTTCGTCGTTAGTTAATTGAAGAAGACGAAGACGAAGGCGAAGACGGGGCGGGTCAATAGTTTTATAACAGGTGTAAAAACACCCTTAGCGATGCCGAGAGGCACTTGATCTTCCCGTGATTTCAGCCATTTTTTTTGTACTGGACCGTACCTGGGAACCTTCTAGTTTCAGAGTTATTGAACGACAAAGTTCCAATTTATTCAAATCTTTAAATAAATATAAAAGTTTTAAATATATTACATTTAAAACAAGTCCGGTTTATAGCGGGCTCTACCGGCAGCTTCAATGTGGCTGTCGGCTTGAACCAAGGGTCGGCTCTAAGCCCTTACCTTCCTGGTGATAATGGACGCATTTTCGTCGGATATCCAGAAATAGGTGTATACTGTTTGCCGACGGCATTGTGTTGGTTGCAGAGAGTGGCCTAGAGATCCAGAGCAGTTAGGAGGTGTGGCGGCAAAGATTGGAATGTTGGCCCGAAAGTAAGTAGGTCTAAACAGAATACTTATTCTGTGATTTCGCTGGTCCCTCCAGTCCTGTGCCCATAACTCTTGCCGGAACGCTCATACCGACTGTTCTGATTTCCGGTACCTCTGGTCGCTTGCCCAAGGGTGGGCGCTGTAGACCGGGACGTAACGCACCGAATCAACTCAGAATGGATGAAATCGCGACAGGTCACTGGAACAACTTGCGACCCACGGATCAAGTTCAAGGGGAAAATATATAAATCCGTGATTAGACATGGCGTACTGTATGGATCGATTCTGGTTGAAAAAAAGACTGCATGTAGCGGAGGTGAGAATGTCAAGGTAGATGAGTGGTGTGACAAGAATCGATAAGGTAAGGAACGAGTTACTTTTACGAGGACATAGAGGAAGTTAAAAAGTTGCACCAGTTAGAAAGTTGAAAGGATCGAATGTCTTGGTACGGACATGTGATGAGGATGAGACGAATCGCATGTGACTAAATGAGAGATGAATATAAATGTTGATAGATGGACAGGGAGAGGAAGACCAAGGAAACGATGGATGGATTGTGTGAAGAATAAAATTAAAGAAGAATGATAGAGTGACGGTTGACAGAGGAGAATGGAAGAAAAAGACGTGTTGCGCCGACCCCCAGTAACATGTGACAAGGGCAGGAAGATGATGACATTTAACCAAGTATTTTTTACTTTTTTTTAATACGTCCGTAACTCCTGCATTATTCAATTCATCCATCAGCACAACTTTTTGAGTGCGTTACTTTAAACCGTTATTTTTCACACCAATAGAAGTCGTTTCCCAGCAATAATTTTTGCGCAGTTTTACTTATATGACGTACAGGCGCGAG
This sequence comes from Noctua janthina, assembly GCA_963576755.1. NCBI lineage: Eukaryota > Metazoa > Arthropoda > Insecta > Lepidoptera > Noctuidae > Noctua > Noctua janthina. Next base: position 9,572,072 of record OY755050.1, on the reverse strand, counting down.
CACATCAAGCTACCCGAAACTGTCAAATTTTCCCAAGCAACCTTGAACCTAATGCTTTATCGATAAAGTTGAAAATCTATTAAAGAAAGTTGACAGATTGTAGTAGCTTGATGTGCTGGGGTCTGTACCTACAGAATGCTTGGTAATGTTTGTGATGGGTCCTTTTACACCTGTAAATAATAAAATCATATTATTTTGTAAATTGATTTTACAAAACATATGACACATCATGGACCGGTGTTTCGTACCTGACTACCCTGAGAAGAAACATCCGAAACAAACTCAGAGGTCACTGTCTCTTTTAAAGTCCAGACATTGGTCAAGTCATATGAGGACCATGCAGATTAATGTCTGAGATGATCTTTTAAAGAAAAAACCACATAGATTTGAGTTTGTGTGAGACCTGTCCAGTCAGTGCAAACATTTTTCAGTGATCGTGTAGCTTGACTCCTACTAACCCAAGGAGCTCAAACACACGATGAACAATACCAAAGAAAGGACATTTAGGTAGGCCGCATAAAATATTCAAACTGCCAGACAATCGTGAAACTAAAATAATGATGAAAAAGTAAATAGGGTCAACTAAATGGAAAATGAGCTGTAGAGCTTTCATTTCTAAGTTTAACAGACTTTCTTCAAAAAGCAGGAAGTTCTCAATTAGGTTGTATTTTTTTGTTACCTCATAACTCCGTAATTTTTAAACCGACTTGAAAAATAATTATTTTATATGAAAGGATGAACTTCCCGATTTGCCACATCCGGCGACGCCGCGCATACTATTATGTACGAGCCATAAATAGTGGCTGTAGTGTATTGGGTTCTGGTATTTGTTTAGATCACTAGGCCTTATTATTTTGGCCATCTAGGTAAGTTCAGCACTTTGGCTTGGCAATACGTATTTTTTCTTCTTGGGCTATGTTGATGACATGATGATCTCTTAATAACTTCTAGTTACAAGACAAGAATTTTTGTGATTTACTACAACTAAAATAGGGTAAAATAAAAAACTTTCTCCGAAAAAAACCGGCTTCCAAATAAAAAAGTCTAAAATAACTACTTTCGGAAGTCGGTGGCAAAAGAGTCAATGAAACGAACAAAGTCACCGCCTTCCGAAAGTAAAGTTATTTTAGACTTTTTAGTGTTTTTTTGGAAGTCGTTTTTTTTCGCAAAAAGTTTTTTTGTAAATAAGTACCTACTTCATACGTAAGACCTCCGCTATTGTTCTGCTTAAGCATAATATTATGTAGATCTCTTATCTACCTCTTTAGAATACATACCTTCTGTATCAAAGCCTGGAGCACAATATAAATTTCGTGTAACGTTATGTTACCTACTGCTTTAGCGCTAATGACCATTTTAACAAAACGTTATTGAAAGCATGTTAGGCCGTTGCCGCGTTGTTCCAGGCTATCATTTGTAGATCTTTCACAGTTGTTACGGGGAAAGTTACAAGCCAGAAGGTCTACCAACCAGTCTTACCAAAGGGTATTGTATTATCCGGTAACTAGGGTGTGTGGGTCAGATAGGCAGTCACTTCATGTAAAATACTGGTATGCAACTCCATGGGGTTAGACTGGAAGCTAATCCCGACATAGATTGGAGAGGCTTGGCAGATAATGAGAGGATGACGTGACATTTTATTTTAACTGCCACAAAGGAACAGAATATGTCATGTGATGTGATATTATTGCTTTTGTGCCCTCTGGACGCATATATTTCTGAATCTTGAAACTGGCAAACTAGTACGCCATCCGTTTAGTGACTATCAAACACCCCGACTGTTTATAACTTTTTACTGAATTCTTTTATAATTTGTTAAATTTCTATGTCAAGGCCAACGATAAATGAACTGCCTGATGCAGTAATAGATAAGATGGTGAAACGAGACAAGGCTTTCTGGGTAGATAAACCAGGCGTCAACGATTACGTTATTCACGATTCCTATCAACAGTACGGATTAACCACAGAGGTTGTAAAACCAGGTAAATTTTGATTTTTATAACATTTAGGTCCTATTTCACGATGCCCGAATAGCTACTACTTATCGAATGAATTAAAAAATGAAACAGAATTTATATGAAACTAGCTGTTCCCGGCATGCAATGCACCCTTTCCTACTACCTACCTACTACCTAACTACTACTTACCTATTACCTACCTACCTACCACCTACCTAAGAACCTCCTGACAGAACAAAAAAGAATTAGCGAAATCGGTCCAGCCGTTCATGCGTGATGCCGTGACTAAGGGAAATAGGGATTCATTTTTATATATATAGATTATCTGCCATGTACGTTAACGGGAACTTAATCGTAGGTGGGTAAACAGGCCCTAATTTACGCATGTGAAAAGATCCACCACCTAGCCCAGAGTTAGGTAGTTGCATTCTTGCTATCATCGCATATTTTATAACATCGCCAATTCGCCACCCCTGTCAGAGTTATTAGAGCACTTTTACGACACTTCAAAAAAACAGACTGATTATGGATCATATTAAAATGCCTCAATTTTTTTACGAAGAAATTCGTTGTTTTGACACTTAGGTAGGTAAGCAGAGTTTTCTACGTTCAACCATCTTGTAATTGCGCTCTTGAGCGCTTCAGTTTTCATACCAAAATTTAAATGTCATGGCTGTTCAGGAAACATTCAGAATGCGCCAGGGCCGCTGGCAAGGGTGATTGGAGGTTCTAAGACGCTTTAATTAATCTAAAACTTATTTACAGTACATCAGGATCCATTCCCTCGTTCATACCAGTATGACCTGGACTGTGTCCGGTACAGACGTACTCATGCCTGTGACGGTCTGAAGCAAAAACCAGGCGAAAATAAGGTGGGAAAGGCATTTCTTTATTAGTGCAATGTAGTGGAGTTTTTACCTAGAAATACATGTATAGATCATTCTTCTTTTTAGCGTGCCGATGACAGTTCAAATTGAAGCAGCCCAAAACTTCGCGACGAGTTTGGCACTTTCAGTAGCGTCCATCAGCTCCTGTGATGTGCAAACAATAGGACAGGCAGGACACGATGTCAAATTTGCCATTGTTTGTGGGTTAACACCAAATTTACACTCCAGGGCATAGTCATCTATGAATCTCCACCTGAACAGATGTTCCTTGCTTCGGCCAACTTTGTTCGGGGTCTATTTAAAGACTTCCAGGTCAGCCATGGCAACTCGTTTCCAGGTGGGAGATTAGTTTCAATGGTTGTTATGGAATTTTGATTTATTATACTAGAAATGGCAAAGTTTACCAATTTTTGTTTGTGCTTTCGTTTTTTTTTTTCATTAAGATCAGTTTGCTTAATCGTTGTAGATACAGGAAAACGATCTTAGGAGACTAACCCTAACTTTTGAGGATTTTTGATCTGCATTCACAGATTTTGGAAACTGAAGGTAGTCAGCAAGAAAATTACCTTTTTTTACAAAAACATTTTTGATAGCAATCGATCCTGGTACTAAGGGACCTCGTGTACTACGTGTCCACGACCACAACTTTTGGCCACAGAAACTTCGACTAGGAAGAAAGTTTGTGCGTACGACCGGGCGTCTGACCAATTTTGTTCCAGATAGCGACCGGTCCCTTAGAAGACTCAAAAAGCTCTATTCGAGCAACTGAGGTTTCAGTACTAGAAAAGTCAGGAAACATAAAAAAAAGTTCAAAAATGTTAAGATTAGTGGCCTAACATCGCTTTCCTGTAACTGCAACGGTTAATGAAAAAATTGAGAGTACAAAAAATAGGCTTTGAATTATTTGGCTGCCTAACTTCTGCCATTTTATTTTATTTTCAAAATTGTGAAGTTTTTAACTTTGATGGCTTGGATCTCGGAAACATGAAGCTTTAGAAGATTTTGTCTCATACATTTCCGGCCGTTGTTCGAACTATCAATTCAAGAGAATTTTTTTAGGAAATAAATAAGTTAATTAAAACTAAATGAAAAAATGCAAACGACTTCTAAAAAAGTGAAAAATAACCTTAATTTCGGAGTTAGTGAATTTTGTAAGTAAAAAAATTAAGGTTAATTAATTATTTTACATAATAATGCAAAGTATATTTTATTAGAAGTCGGTTGTATTATCTTGCCAAAACGTTTTTTGTTATTTTTCCATTTTTGGTTGTGGTACATTGTCACTAGTGGCATCATCAAAATAGATGAAGCAGTTAAATGTTGAATTTTTCAAAATAAATAAAAAATTGCGCCCTGCGCCAAGGATATATTGGGGCTGAAGAGACAGCAAATGACCCGTTCTTTCGGCCCGTACAATTTAGCAAACGATTCAACAAAAACTATATAACCGCTTAATGTGGTGCTGCCCCGCAAACGATGGGACACTTGATATCATGTCCTGCCTATCCTGTTCACATCACAGGGGCTGGTGGACGCTACTGAAAGTGCCAAACTCGTTGCCAAATTTTGGGCTGACTCAATTTAATTATAATCGACACGCTAAGAAGAACCGCCTCTAAGTTGAAGTAATTCGTTAAACTGGTGTCTGTTCATTCTTAGGTTTTTGAACATTTAAATATATAAAATAAAATCCATTTATTTCAGGTTCTCCCATATTAAAATCACAAGTTATGATTATGACACAAATAAATAAAAATCACAATATAAAAATAAATACAATTATCTCCTATATCTATATAGTTTTATTAGTAGCCGCGAAAAATAAAAAGGGACCTAACAGACGCGCTCCTACTGCGCCACAGTCGAGCCACTGAATAACTTCTCTATGGTAGCGCCACTGCAGCGCTTCTTCACGCCTTTGGGCGTCGGGGGTCACGTGGTGGCTTCCGGCCACCGTAGGCGCGGGCCCGTGGACGGCGAGTTATAGGCTAGCTCGCTGTCCGGCCGTCTTATGACGATAGGCCGTGTGGACGGTGCGTTCATGTTTCACGCGTGCCTCAAAGAGAAGAGAGATATCATGTCGTTATATCTCTAGGTCCGCATGGGCCGATGCCTGCCAGGGCTGTGGGACTGTTCGAAAGAGATACCGTGGCTCTGGAACACAAAGGGCAAAGAAGGAACATGGGTGGGTTTTAGTCAGTACAAGTCTGACACTCCCTTCCGCTCCGCCCAGAGTGGGGGGGGAGGTCATTTGAAGATAAAGCATATGAAAAAAAAAAATTGTCTCTAATTTGAAGGCACCCTTAGTAGAGACTACTGTCTAAGACTAATTAAAAGCACTACCATTTTATATGCTCATTTGTAACAAAATGTTCTTCATAAAACGCCTGCACGTGAACAGACTGCTCGTCTAATAATCAACCATTTTTTTCTTCAGAAACTTATAAGCGTCCATTGTCGCGACTGTACTGACTTGAGCAAACCAGCTCTGACTCCCTTTCAACTGGCCTGGATCAAGGATCCTTCACAGAAGAGGTGGAGGTATTATCCTGACCTAAATGTCACATTGACACGAGAAGAAATAAGAGCCTCCATGGATGAGTAAGTTCAATTACTATGAGTACCTATCCAAATTAGCGAAAACAGTACATTCGAATTAATTAAAATGAGTCACTGACTAACGACTGTCAAATATCTACAAATGACAGCCGGAATCAACTGCTCAATGCTCTCCGAAGCACGGAGGAAACTCAAAATAAAATGTGTGGTCACCCATCCACGGGCCAACCTAGGCAAGTGCAGCTTAAAAACCAGAAACAGACAACAAGAACCTCCTCCTTTTTGTTTAGCCGTAGAACGAACTGATAGCGACAATCCCATGGTTGTCCCAACCCTATGCATATCGGGCGGGCATCACTATCGATCGGCACGGCCGCGTTCGCTAGGACACTATATTCGGGAGTGCGCAGGAGTGTGACGTGTTCGTTCATTATTTAAAATTTACGTGATGTTATAAGTCTCCATGGTTTGATTTCAAGACCTAACTAAATATAGAGAAAACGAATCGTTAGAACAACCCTCATAACTTACAAGTCCTACTAATTAAATAAAAATTATATTATAAATAAATAATACAATAATAAATTATATTATTATATTATGACTCAACACTTTAAGTGCTCAAAATATCACCTATGTGTGCGTACCTACTACGAATTACTACGGGCTACAGAAAAACGCCGCTACGCGCTACGAACGAACTACGCCGTAGATCCCGAATCATAAATACAAAAGTAAAAACAAAAAAGAAAAGATTTTATTTAACTAAAAAGTTACAAATAATTGAATTGTGATAAAATATTGATAAAATAAAAGCGTCTTACATTTTGACGGCAAGAGAAATAAAGAAGGTGTAACGCACTTTTATTTTAAAAAAATGGGATATACTGTACCTATAAAATGGTATATTTCTTTAGTTCTCTAACTCTCTAACTTTTTAGTTATTTTTATTAACAAGTAATAAAAGCTTGTTTTAAAAAAAAAGTATATGAATGGAACATGCAATAAAGAATATTCTATTCTATTCTATTTTATTGTTTTAGTCATGAAGTTATGATTGACGTGTTCAACGTTGTTAATAATTAATTTACTCACCAGCAACTTGCCTTGCAATACAACCTTGTGAGTTCTGAAGTACCATACTACAAGTATGTGCCCGACCCAGTTCTCGAGAATGGTCATGCCACATTGTATTGGGATCGATCTATTATCACAGACAGGACTATTTTAGCAAATAAACCTGATATTGTGGTGATAGATCGCCGAGAGCGCCGTGCAATGATTGTTGATATTACTGTCCCTCATGACGAGAATCTCGTGAAAGCTGAGAATGATAAAAAAATCAAGTATCTTGATTTAGCACACGAGGTTGTCGACATGCGGGATGTGGACTCTGCAATCATTGTACAGATAGTCGTTACGGTTAATGGACTAATAGCAGAGAGCCTCGACCAACACCTTAGGAGGCTCTCATTGCGCGGCTGGGTCAAGAGCTTGATTCAGAAAGCAGTACTCCTGGACACGGCACGCATAGTGAGGCGGTTCCTCTCTCTGGAGCCCTGACCACCGGCAGCCTGGACCTTGTTCCTGATGCTGATGGGCCATCTATTTTTTATATTTTTAAATGTTTTGTTTACTTTTCTATGTAAAAATATTTAAAAATGTATTAGATAAGAGAAAGAATGAATAAAGGAAATAATAATTTACTCAATTTTGCCTAACACTGCAGTGTGTTAAGTATTTGTGTCATTATGTTTTATTTAGGTAATCTATAGTTTCTGGTGCTAGAGTTCAACTCCGGCTTCGCTACATGTATTTTTTTGTAATATATCGTAATAACCGCATCACAAAAAACGAAAAAAAAAAAAGAAAGGAACTACTTATTCGAGTTTCTATTTATTCTGCGGACAAGTTCTTCAAGCATCGACGCGCAATGTCATGCCTTATACAGGGTGATTACTTGAGTAAAGGTAATAACGTAAGATACGATTTTTATTCTGTAGTATAGTAATTACTTGAAGTTAGAACTGTCAAAAGTGAGAATTTTTAACTTTGCTTCCTTTGACGGTTCCTACTTCAATAAAATTCTTGTCGATTGCATAAAAGTGGTTGCATAAGTACCTAATGACTTCATCATCATCATCATCATCATCATCATCATCATCATCATCATTTCAGCCGAAAGACGTCCACTGCTGGACATAGGCCTCCCCCAAGTGTCGCCACATTGACCGGTCCCGTGCGTCTCGCATCCTAATGGCTTACACTCAAGTAATTACTTTAACTTGACTTTATATAGATACGAGTGTGGATCTTAAGTTGAACACCAGGCAGCACCCTGAGGGTTCAACACCTGAAGACCCTTGACACACGTCTAATATTAGATCATTTTTATTATTGGGAGTTAATTATTTTCCGCCGACCGGATGTGCGTCCGCCTTTATCTCTCTTTGTCTCGTCGCGAAAACACCACTTTCTATTGTAAAATCGCGTCTAAGTACATAGATCCAGTGATCTATCTCGCCGGCTTTCTGCTTCTTGCTCGCCGTCTCTCTTTGATATTCCTTCATAATATTATTTATTATTTACGGAGTCCCAAAAATAGCCGCTCAAAAAGGTCAATATATAATTTTAACATTACAATAACAAATATTACTAAGTATTTTTATTTTAACAATTATTTTCTATGCTCAGTTCCTATAAGTCCCACCCAACGACATACCCGGGCAATATTCTTAAAATATTGCTTTCTTAGGCCATCACAATCCGATCTCAAACACAATTAATGTTTGTTTTTTAGGTTTTATTTTCAGTTTCGGTATTTAGCCTTTTTGGGAAGTCTTGCATTATTTATTGTTTTTAACCGACTTCCAAAAAGAGGAGGACCGACTAATTTTTTTTTTTTGTTTGTTCAGCGATATCTTCGCCAATTGTGAACCGATTTTGATGATTCTTATTTTGTTTGGAAAAATATTATTACGCGGTGGTCCCATTTAAATTTGGTGAAGATCTGATGCTGATCTTCGGAGATTTGCAATGGAACTCTTCAATAATAAATAGCAAATCATCTGTCGCGATGGCTTCAATCGCTTGGATGTTCATTGTTTACACAACATCATAACATAACAACACGCCTGAAAGCTCCGAGATGTGTACAGTCTACAGTGCACCCACATTTTAACAGTTAGGTATGTTAAGTTCCATTTCACTGGGGATAAGTCTATTACCATGACATGTATTGTTAACAGTTCACTAATGTTTCACCAAAACTCCTTTGACCATTTTTAACCGACTTTAAAAAAGGAGGAGTTCCTATGTTCGACTGTATGTATTTTTTTTCATGTTCCTATGTTCACCGATTTCTCCGCCAATTGTAGACCGATTTTCATAATTCTCTTTTTATTCGAAAGCCTATACTCCTGAGGTAGTCCCATTGTTACCAAATCAGAATCTGATGATGGAATCCCAGGGAAATCGAGGGCAACCCTCAAATTTTATAGGCACACACAATTTTTTTCATATATTCTCTAACGCAGTTCAGATATTTGTGCCTGGTAATTATCATCTCATGTTGCTGAGCTGATTATGGAAGGTATAAGTCAGAATCAGATGATAGAATATCCCAGTAAAATTAAGGGCAACACTCTTTTATGGGCAATTTTTGAAACAGTATACTTTCCATGTAGTCCCATGGTCATCAGGTCAGGATCTAATGATGGGATCCTGGAGAAATCGAGGGGACTCTGCAAATTTTATATTATCGATATCTTCGGCAATTGTGAATCTATTTCGACGTTTTTTTTTAATTTGGAAAAATATTATTCCGCGGTGGTCCCGTTTAAATTTGGTGAATTTATACAATGGAACTCTTCAATAGTAGACAGCAAATCTGTCGTGATGGATGTTTAATGTTTACACAATATCATAACATAACGGCTGCATGCTCTGAGCGGTACGCAGATGCGTACAGTGCACCCAGATTGCGACAGTTAGGTATATTAACTTCCATGTTTTTGATGATAAGCCTATTACCATGAAATGTATTGTTGACAATGTAAAATAAATGTATAGCAATTATTTGTATAGGATATTACAAATAAAAATGAAAAAATAAAAAATCTTTTTTTGCAAAAAATAAAACCGACTTCAAAAACACAGAAAAGTGAAAAATAACTTTAGCTTCAGAAGTCAGTGACAAAAGAATAAACGAGGCCACGATGCTTTCCCGAACTGGTTAGGGCTTTAAATTAGTTCGACCTAGACGGCGCCGCCGAGGTCTAGAAAGACCTGGCGAGATGACCTGGACGTCACGAGAGCTGGTTCCAGGTGGCGCGGGAAAAGAGTTTATGGAGGATTTTGCGTAGCAGTGATATAGTACAGGGCCTATAGCGCGCCTATAGCAGGTATTACTGCTGGGCAAAATTCTCCTCCTCCTATGCCTATACTATAGGCTAACAAAGAAAAAGTAGGTAATTATAAAAACTAAAAAACCAACTCATTTAGAAGCAGGCCCATTGAAATAAAAAAAATATTAAAAACATGGAATGGATCCGGCTGCTTCCAAATACGCTTGATATTTGTGTTTCAGTCTGATTTTTTAGTTTTTTTAATTACTTTGTTTATTTCTAGCTTTTCAGTTTAATGTACAGTAGACCTCAAAAGTGCAGTACCATGCTAAAGATTACATTGCTATGAACTGTGCGAGCGCGATACAGCAGTGTGTGTGCGTGTGCGTGTATGAGTGATGTCTCAACATTCTACACATAACACACACTAATGAACTGTCGTCACACTACGCGAAATAGCATTATATTTCTGTTGCATTTAGAATACACATCATAGTGATGACCTGTTCTTACCATTGCATTGTTAAAATTCGCGTAGTATTAACATGGGTTGGTAGCTGTTTGGGTTGAGCATGGGTTCACGATCAATGAAGTCCAAGTTCGAATCCATGTTATTACAATGTGTGGCTGTTTTTTTTTTCTTTGAAACCTTAATTATATTTGTATTTTAAGCAGAAAGTCGTTAGGTATTTATGTTTATTTATAATATAGTCATGCTTATTATTTATTTTTTATAAGTTAAATATTAGATGGTTATTGTATTATTATTTAACCTCATTAATTGATTTTTATTTTATGTTTTCGGTGTTGGAAGGTGGAAATAAAAAAATCATGCTGAATGATAACAAAAATGTTTATTCGTTTTATTTATTTATAAAATTAACAAACTTTTATGAGAATTGTGACGTCACATTCCTATCTAGGCAAAAAAAAGTTCTCTTATCACCGTTCATAAGATTTTTTGTTGTATACCCACTTAGTCAATTCATAATAAGAATAACATAACACCGTTGATACCCGCTTATTATAGGTATCAGTATTCAGCAGAGTTAATTGAATACTAATATATGAGTTAGACTTTATGAACGTGTTTTTTTAATGTAACGTCACATTGTATTGAGGTTATAGCTTAAGTGTTCATTTTCTTGACGAAAAGAATATTGAAACTAAACCCCACTTTAAGATTATTAAATTTAAAATTTATTTCTTAATTTTTTTTTTTTTTATTTACGGTTATGTTAATATTACTAAATATTTAGTTACCCGGTCTACTTACTTATTAAATTAAGTATTATTATTTTTTCGCCATAAATTAAGTCTTCCTTTTGGCAAGACTTGAAAGTCTTCTCGTCAGAAAATACAGTCACCTCCCAGTTAAAATGTAAATAATCTCGAGCAAAACGTAGTCTTTCCTTCCTGTGTTTTTGTGTCAAAAATGGTTTTTAGCTGGCTTCCGATGATGTAAACCTTCAGCATGGACTGCATGGCGAACAGTCTGTAATGTAGTATCCAATTGCTCTGCAAACATTATAGTTGGAATGAAACCATTTGTTTCATATTCTTCCACCATAAAACGTCGCTGAGTCGGGTTAATAAGCGGCGGCCTTTCACTTCTTAGACGACTCTTCAGACTACCTTCTTCCTCAAACCTCTTTACCCAACGGCTAACAGAATTTCTAAAAAAAAAACAAAATGTGATTACACACTTGCAATTAGCAATTTATTTAATAAAAAGAAAATCACACACCACAACTATCATCATAATAATTATAATTTTTAAAAATAACTTACACATTTTAAGCTAGTTTCAGTTGAAATTTGAGAAATATTAAGCCCATTTTTACACAAAGTGACAATATTTGCCCTGTCATCAATACTAATATTAGCTTGCATCTTGAATAAAGACAATCAAACAATACGCTAATCGTAATAATAACACAAACGCTCGTAACAAAGTTCACCAACTAACAACGTCATAACTAACTACTTTGTTCAATCCAGAAGTTTATTTTGTTTCACATTCACCCTCATCTTTTTTGTTAATAATAAGTTCCAACTAATATTTAGAAAAACATATCTCATCGGGTCTAACGTATCATTTATAATTAAAACACAAAAAGTGTAATGTCACTTGGGTTCGAACGCAGACTATACTGTGCGAGACATTTTATCTATAGCGTTAACCGCTAAGCCAGATAGACACATAATTGTTTGTTTGAAATTAAATATCACTAACTTAATACTCCGTCGCGACATGACAGGCTTGTCACTAAGGCAAATGATCATTATATCGCACTCTTTCTGACTAGATAATTATGAAAGAAAGCGATATACGAGATCGTGTATGTGTGCAAAATGTTTGTTATGGAAAAAGGTCGTAAGTGCGACTTGTTTTGTTGCGATCGTTTTGTGAAACTGCTACTGCACTTATGGTCTCTACTGTATGTAAATGTATGTGATTGTGTCCACTGCAAACCACGGGCACCCCATGCATGAAATAACGTCATTAGTACATGCGTGGGTTACTCGAATATGGCGCTCACATAGCTCAACGCTGTGAACACCGTGCACGCTGCTGTGCACGCGGTACAAACACAAATATTAACCCACGACTATGCCGCGGTGAGCCACGCACGCTACAGTTGCACATAGTTTTGGGTGTGTCTGTGTAGTGTGTACTGCTGTGGAAACGTAGACCCACGTTGTCAAACAAATTAATTACCCGTGGACAGCGTGCACCGCGGTGGGTTTGCGCCTTTAGCTTTACATAGTTCGTCGACTTTCATTTTTTTTTTTCTTTATGGCGTCTGGTTGTCGCCATTTCTCGTATATTTGAATTTTGATTACCGTCATGTACCTTCACGAAGTCGTCAACCAAGCATTCTGTACAACGAACTTGTAAAGTAACTAACTATATAAAGAATAACACCAACGTTACTATTGTTTCAGCGTTGGACGACCTTTTCATAATGAAGCATGCAATTGGTACTACGAGAACTACCCTCCTGTTAAATACGATTGCATAGTTCGCAAATTTTCACAGTGAATAATAAATATTCATAGTCGATAATAACAAGAACAATGTAATTATTCAGTTTCTAATGAAAAAATAAACTTAGATCATCATCTGCCTAGCCATTTCCCAACTATATTGGGGTCGGTTTCCAGTCTAACTGGATGCCAGTAAAAAAAAACTTACAAGTATTATCTTAGTATCCCATACTACTGAAGCTATTTGAAATATGTAGTACATTTTGTTACAAATAGGGAAACTTTGTCATTGCAACCGAGGCGGAACTTACGACGGTCTTACGAGAAGTGTAGTGATAATTGCCCACGTGTATCAAACAACGTTTTTCAATACACTTACGAAGAAATAAAATTATAGAACATAAAATATTTTGTCAATAATCACAATGAAACTATGATTGAAGTTCTTTTTTTCCACGCAGGGTAAAGGGAAGCAAAGGTATGAAACCCGAAAATAGAATAATCTTAAAATAAAAAATTCAATGGTTCTTTTTATTTAATTTAGAATACAAATAAATGATAATTTGTTGATAAAAGCAAATAATTGTTTGTTTATTTTTGATATTTTATTTATTAACACAATTTAAATATTCATAAAATATTTAGACTTTAAAGGGCTTACACATCTTTGCTGAGATAAAAATAAAACAATGGCCGCCGATATATTTATTGCAATAAAATAATAGTTTAAAAAAAAAAATAACCACGAGTGTACACTCAATTCTGAAACTAATAGTAGTGCGATAACAGCCAGTATCCGAGGAAGTGTACTTAAAAATATTTTGACTGTAAATAAAATGTATAAATATTACGTGTTTTTTTTTCTAAGTTAACGCATCATTAACAATGCTATCTTCTGCCAGAATTTTGCATTTAAGCAAAATTATCATGTAGTCAGGGACTATCACATGATATTTTATAATATAACATAGGAATATACCCATTTTAAAACGTTACAAATTCAGAGCTAATTTTAAATTTCATATATCCGACCAAACATTGAAAACACGTAAAAAAAATAGGTGGGTACTCACATTGTTTCCTCACATTTGAAGTCACTGGCTAGCACTATGATTTAACGCTATTTACAGTGATAAGAGATTTTGAATTAAATCATTAGATTTTAATAAAATAACAAACAAAACGAAAGATGTTACTATTTTCAGTGAGACCGGAGACGCATCGTCGCGAGCGGATTATAGTTAGGGTAGCAGGACGACTGATTAAAGTCACCTACTTATAAGACTGTATAGGGAGTTGACAATAGAGACAGAGCTAAGGTGTCGATATCTCGTTGTACCTATTTTGTATTTACGTCTGTGTTAAGGGTATAACCCAACATATTTATGGGTTTTACTGATAGATACGATTTTTTTCGGGCAATGGGTCTGCTTGAGCCAATAATTTTTATTTTGTCCTTCGGCCTCATTCGGGGTCATATAAACTATTTGAGTCAAGCTTCTTCCGTTTTCGTGTCACATCTATACGAGTATGGGAAACTATCTTAACTTATTTTGACAACACGATGATGACGTATTTCCGCCTTCGTTCAGCAGCACGTCAAAAAATTCATTGGCGTCCTGTTTTTCGGACCGTTCACATCTTTAAAAGTTAACGTTGTTAGCGTTCGATATTTGAGAAAATATTTTATAATATCTGAAGTTATTAGAATTAGGCGCTTGGGCGGGTGTTAAGCTATTATCAACAACTTTTGAAAAAGGAAATTATATCAACCATCTCTGGATTTAAATAAACAAAACAATCAAGGCGGTGTGGACGCCTCAGGTTTATTTCCGGGTGCATCTTTAGCTTTTAGAAATTGTATCAGTTTATAAAGATATATTGAAAAGAACGCAGAATGTCAGAGCGAGCAAAGCGAGCTCGAAAATTTTAGCCCTACATCGGGTAGGTTAGATTTTATTTTGACCATTCATACAGGAGTTGTGTAAGTACTCAGACGCAAGAGCAAGCTCAAAAATTTTTGCACCCTTCCTCGGATAAATAAGGTTCTTTTTGTTCATTTATACAGGAATGAGTATAGGAGGAACTATGTCAACTTGTGGAGTATTCAAAAGTACAGGATGTATTAGCAAGTGAAGCAATCTTGAAAAGTTTGGCACCACTTTTTTTTTTAATTTATACAGTAATGGGAATAGGAACACTTTGTCAACTTTTGAATACTCAACGAAAATTTTTGCTATCCGCCTCAGATAAATTAATAGTTGTCTCTTTTTATTTAAATCAGTGAGTTCAGAAACATGAACACGGTCAACCTAGGCTCAACCCAGGCGGGGTGGTCATGACGGCCGGCCATGACAACCCTCCCGGATCCGCTCTTGAGAATGCAAGAGCGAGAATAGAGAGCTCAAAATTTTAGCAGCCCGCCTCCGCCCCGTGTGGTTCTATTTGTGCATTAATACAGAAATGAGAATAAAAGTAACTCAGATGCATTAGCGAGCAAAGCGAGCTCGAAAATTTTAAAATTCTGCCTTGAAAAAGGTTAGTTTCTCTTGTTGAACGAATAAGCAGGAAATTAGGTAATAATTTATACCCCAAAAAAAGTTATTTTAAGAAGGTTTATCAATTTGGCGTGTATGGTTTTGGGGGGGTCATGACCTCTGTGACCCCTGGGACCGCGCCTGAATCCACGCATGTGACCCAACGGCCCTAACATAGGTATATAGGGTGGTGCCGATAATACCTATTAAAATAAATTATACTGCGTGCGTATATCTCATGATATTCTCAGTCTGCAAATAAAAATCATTCGAGTATAGTAGTGTATCCAGTAGTTTAGTTACAGGACATTATTTTCCATTTTCAGCATTTTCTACATGATGCAGATTAATAGAGTAGCACCGACAGGCAAACGACCCCTGCATTAGTATAAATTTTAACGGAAAAGTACGTAATCCGTCATTTTATAATATGTCACCGTAAAATTGTAAATACCGTTAGACTATAATTTATCTCGCGATATTGTAAACTGTCGAAAAATTGTCATCCGCATACTGCTTACAATTTAACGCATTATTTTTCGGTAGATTATAATCTATCGAAATGAAACCGTGAAATTGTAAAATGGCATGCGAGTGCGACGTATCGCACCTCGCGCGCTGATTGGTCATGTGCCCCGGCCATATTTTTTTTCAGTTGCTACGATCCAGGGCTAATGTGGGCCACGCCAACTGGCTTGGGCAGCCATTAAACATTACGTTGCAAAAAATTATCGTTAAGATTGTCCCACTGCACCGCGCTCCGTCGCGTAGCGCGGGGCCGCAGATTTTAAACTGCGCGTCCAAGCATTTGCAGCTAACTACCGAGCCGCCATTAAGTTTGAATCGAACTGTAAGTACTGTTCGCTAGGATTCTGAAAACAAATACAGTGCCACCAACTTAGCTGGTCAGGTGGACAAAATTGGAACAACGGCCGCCAGTTTAAGAACGTCATTCCGCTGTCAGGCTGGCAATGTGTTGTATCAAAATATAACTTTAATTAAGATTAAAAATAACAAAATTTCATTTCAAAATTTAATTTGTTTGTTTTCATTAAAATCATAAAACCCATTAAAATCTTTGAGGAATTTTCTTTAGAAAGTAGTAAGTTTCAAAGGAGGTTGTGGCCTTAATCATAACATGATTGGAATCGGAACAGAGTCTTTATAACTGGCTGGTATCATTTTTTTTTCCTATCTAAAGTGGCATCCATGTCAGTCTATAATGTCAATTGTACTTGTCAGTGGTTATCAACAAAAATCAGTTTTCTGTTTATGTTTAAATCGTAAATTAAATAATAGTGTTTACTTTTGTTTTGTGCTGTGATAGCGGCAAGAAACCTTATCCAAAATTTGTATTGGTTTCATCCTTATTATCTTGTGAAGTTGGTTTTGGAATAAAAACCTTAACGTGAACGTTGACTACTTTGAACGTTATGTTCCCTTGAGCAACCTATGGGATGTTTTATCATTAAAGCTGCCTCGATGCGTTTTAGAAACACTCTATGGAGGAAGTATGGAGCTCGTTGAAATAATCCCAGGATTATGGACTGGTTTTCGAGTCGTTAATCTATATTGCACACTGTATAATAAAGAATTCTGATTATAAACCAATATTAGCAATAAAAGTTTTATTTAATCTTAGTAGGTACTTGTAGGTCTAGTAGAATGGGTTACTGTGTGTAAGAAGTTGTGAATGATTTCAGGATGACAAATAATATTCAAACGATGTAAGTCCGCTAAAACACGCGCGGGAACGGCTCTGGGTTCACATTCACGTGTCAGTATTGGAAAAGAGTATGAGCAGCGTCAAAAAGCGTGGCCGCTGGGCGCGTACGGCCGGTTTTCTAATAGAATAGAAATTTATAGAAATTTTATAGAATAGAATATTTTAACAGAGAGCACTCGCGCAAGTTTTAGTAGATGCTCTGAATGGTAAAAATATATTGATTCTCTTTAGCACTGGTTATAATCTAAAGCAATACAATACAATACAGACATACATACATTGGATACTTTGATATACATTATTTCCTTTGTTTTCACACCATCATGCCCTTTCATTTGATACACCACTTGGGTATATTTGAAAATATTCGGTTATTCATCCCCCACATCTAGTAAATGGCTGCACTGATTTTGATAAAACTTATCTAAGAACCATCGCCAAGAAACTAGCTTTCAAATAATAAAAAACTGCATCCAAATCGGTTCGCTCGTTTACGGTGCCAGAGACAGACACACACACACACACATTGCGGTCAAACTTATAACACCCCTCTTTTTGCGTCGGGGGTTAAAAACACCCATAACGAAGCCGAAAGGCACTTATTCTCCCCGTCATTGCGATATTTTTTTTTGTTCTAGACCATAGTTGGGAACCTAGTTACGGAGATATTGGGGGACAAAGTTTGTAATGTAAGATTTTTACTTTAAACACCTCGACGATCCCCGTACTATTCAATCCATCCATCAGGCCAATGTTTTGAGTGCGTTACATTGAGTCCTACCGTAAAACGCGATTTTTCACTAAAAAAAAAATCGTTTCCCAGCAATATTTTTTGCGTAAAGTTACTTAGTTTGATGTACATAATGCTTGGTTGACGGTTTCGTGAAGGGTCTGTTTACACCCTGTATTATTTACATTTTTAATTACTCAAATATAAAAGAATATAAAAACATTTAAAAATATAAAAAATAGTAGCCCACCAGCATCGGAAACAGGGTCCGAACTACCGGTGGTTAGGGCTCTTAAGAGAGGAACCTCCTAACAATACGCGCCTTGTCCAGAAGTACTGCTTTTTTAATCAAGCCCTTGATTCAGCTGTCAAGCGAGAGCCTTCTCAGATGTTGGTCGAGGCTATTGGCTATTAAGCCATTGCTCGACACGACTATCGGCACAATGACTGCTGTACTCACGTCCCACACGTCGACAACGAGCGAGCCTGTTGTAGATATTTGAATTGTTTATCTTTTCTGGGAAGTAATGATACGTGCCTACATACCAAGCCTGCTAAATTATAACAATCCTTTTGACTTTATCATACTTAGGGACCTCACACAATACGCGGCCACGACCACGACTTGTCGCATGAACGGTCGTTATCGTCGTGCGACCAAATTTTCATCCTGGTCGAACCTTCTGCGGCCAAAAGTCGTGTAGTGCCCGAGGTCGCTTAATCGGTTGAAATAACCCTCGATGCGTATCTCTGGTCCACATATAAACACCTCTCCGGAGTTTACGACTGGACTCGTTCAAATGACTGTCAAATTTAGAAGACAAGTTTTCTTATGATGTCAAATTTACCATTCCATCTTCTTTTGTTTGTGTAAAATATCAAAATTATAAATAAGAAAATCTCTTGAAAAAAAATTAAAAGTTATGATACCCATCCCCTAACAAAAACTCACAATGACAGACGACGGTGGCCTTTTCCTCATGGAAGTACTCATCGACAAGGTTTCATTTTCGAAGAGTCCCTGTTTTACCGACAAGGACTTCAGGACCTGCGTAACTATAGAAGCCCCATCAGTAGAGCCGCTTGAAATATGTGACGATGATCCTCGGCAAACTATCGCTAGAAGTGGAGGACCTTTTATGAAGACTTTCAACAGCGGAAAGTCGTGTCTGTTCTCCCTTAAAGAAGAAGATATTGAAAAAGCCATGACTACCTTCTTCATACAGGTCACAGTATACAAGTCACTTCCATGTGGATGTCTACCAACAAAAATAATAATGGGCGAAGCGATAATAGATATGACGAAAGAATTTGTCCAGACACGTAATAAGCATTTGGAAGATCCCGCGAATGTTAGCTGCCAAGCTTTAAAAGATACTTTTCAAATCGTTTCCCCAGAAGGCCAGGCGACGGGTACAATATCCATCTTTTTACGCATTTCTTGTTTTGGGAAGTTAATAATTACAAAATTCCATGGTGCAGGCCCACCTACTTTGGGAGCTGATCGAGGGCCTGCTATCGTAGATCGATCATGTAATCCACCGAGGGAATATCAAACTTCTGATGATCCTTGTGTTTGTGGTGCCGCCCGAGTAGCAGGACTTGGCAAGGGAGTTCCTGGCACTGGTCCTTCCTGCCAGTACGGCGGCGGGAGCGGAGCAGGTCCTTGTCCGATAGGTACGGATTTATAAGTAATACTTTTGGTTTGTTCATGTTTATGGTTGCTATAAAATATTACAGAAATAAATCCTTTCAGCTCCAGATCCTTGGAACTCTAAGCCATGTGACGATCCAGATGAAATTTGCTACTGTTCTGGCCCAAAGCCACATTCAAAAATACCAATGGTCTGCAGAAATATGGATCAGTATTGTTTGCACGTTCCCAAAGGTGAGAATGAGCTCTTTCATTAAACTAATTGAAAATTATTGGAAATTTATTAATCACTTTTACTCAAATTTTGAGCCAATAATTATGGAGGTACATTACATATTAATTTTTTCCCTGTACCAGTAGGCCCCGTTAGTATAGGTAATATATTCAAATAATTATTAAGTTAGGGACAAAGAATAATCAAGCCGACATGTGTTTAACCTAAGTATGTTTATAACTTATGCGAGTTTACGAAATCTGAATGCATGAGAATCAATTTGTTGATGGCCAGGTCCCAGTAAACATTTTGAAGAGATAGGATCGGTTTTGGGCGGCAACGAATTAAAGATAAAAGTACCAGCCAGCTCATCCGTCATCAAGAAGATCAGTCAAACTCATTGTGCAATGCAAAGTCCATACATGAAAACGGACAGTGAAGGACCCTGTATACCACCCTGCGGAAAAAATAAAATCTTCCTAGCATTACCGAGCGAGGCTACATGCTGTCACGGCTTGCGAGCGCAAGGCACGCAGTTCACATGCACGACTGAGGGATGCGTGCAGACTCAGAAGCACGGACTGCAGGCCATGCTTGCGCGCGGCGATACGAAAAACGAGTACCCCGCCAATAAAGATGTTTTCGTTTTGAAAGTAGCAAAAACTGCTGTGGAGGATGATAAAAAGATTAAACTGGAATTGGAACTTGTTACTCCTAAGGGTCCAGACAAAAGGCCACCAGTCCGTAAAGTGAACATGAAAATCGCAACCGGTCCGGACTGTTGTTGTTGCAGAAAGAGATCGCCTACTAGGGGGAAAAACAGACATACATTTCATTAGACTGAAACTTGCTCTATACCTGTCTTGTATTTTTGTTTTCAAATTCATCTAAATAACTTGTGTAATGCTTCTATATTTTTTATAACAATTTCATAACGATTATTCCCCTGATAAATCACCAAATTGTGCAGATTGCTGCCCGACGGGGAACAAGGTGATATTCCAAATGCCTTCGGACACCTGCAGCATGAACCACAAGCAGCGAGCACACTTTCACTTCACATCTGAGGGAGTGGGTGACGTGTCCCGGGACGACCCAGGCCAGCTAGTGCCCACCACGGCAGAGGATTACCCCGGGGTTGTGTATGACTTTCCACAACAAGTGATTAAACTACGCGTTGGAAGAGTTATAGAGCAGCCAGGTCGAAAATCTAAACTTGAATACCAATTCATCACACCTGCTGTCCCTCAACCAAAAGTTATACCTGTGATAGAAACTCGCACTGCGCAATGTTTACCCACCTGTCAATACTGTTGTCCATCTAAATCTTCTAAACATAAAGTTTAACATTTTAAATTCACGTTTTATAATAATCTATTGATTAAATGTTTGTTTAAGTGGGTTTATTTCTTTTTTTTTGTTATTTTTATAATCTTACGGAACCTACTAAAATATTAAGGCTAGTGCCTATACCTTTTACTTTCATATTGTTTAATTTATTGCTAACATAAATAAAATGTAGTCAACTCGTCCTAGGTGTCCTGCCGAGCTTGCCGATTTATCAAGAATTGACAGAAGAGCTAATGAATCAAACAAACAAGGAATTGAAACTACTTCATGTAGAAGAAGAGTTTAAGGCCAATAGTTCCATAACCGAATCATCGACCCCATGGTCTGAAACAGCGACTCTAGTCGATGAGTATTCACAATCATTTACGAATATAATGGAATCCTCAATTGAATCGATACAAGCCGATTTTGATCAAGCAACTTCACTGTGTAACTTCACGCCACGTCACGTCACATGTAAAAGCCGCAGCGTATCGTTTTCTGACAAAGTAGATTACGTTTCCAAATGTAGCAGGTATTTCCCAAACTACCCAAAAAAGAAATCTAGTTATATACCTAAGAGTTTATTTGGCAAAACTGAAACGACCGTTTATGTGACGATGTTTGATGATCTCTGCCGCCGTCGCACATCTGGAACACAAGCCACAGGTTCCGTAAATAAATGCTTACAAGCTTCTCGAAATAGATTGATCATCAATAACAATCAAAATAGTAATTTGGTTTGCAACACTAGTAACAGTAATTCTTCAGGCTATACATCGACATTGGATAGTACTAAAGTAATAGTAAAAGATAACAGAGTCATATACTCTGACGTTTACCGTTTTGGAATAAAAAGAGAGGAAAAGGGGATGGGATCTAAAAATAGAAAGCCTGAGGTAAGCGAATCAAGTCAACGACCGAAGGAAAGTAATTCTGAAACACAAACTAAGAAAGTCAAGGGTCAGGGGAAGAATGTTTCAATTAAAGCAGCAAAACCCTGCCCAAATATAGTTAGCGTCTTCAGGGAAGAATTGGTTGCGACTGTTTCGCATATTAAAATCGGACCTAAAGAATGTTGTCCCGTGCACGGAAAAGAACCTTGTCAAGGACCTAGATGTATTGTAGCTGCAACAGGAGCAAATGAACAAGCACCTGTTAAGGTTTCTACGATTACAAATGCCCGACGGGGTGTATTTGAATTAGTAATTCGTAAACTGAACGGAGCTCCACTGGCAACGAATGAACTAATGCTGGAGTGGAGTCCGCCGCCGTGTCGCCCACCTCTGTGTCGCCCACCTCCCTGTGGATCGCCATGTCCGACACCTTGTGTGCTTTCCGGGCCTTGCTTCCGACCATCTAAGTGCAAGATGATAGTTTGCCGTCCGCCGCGGTTCAGCAGAACTCCATGCGGGTCACCATGTTGGAAGTGTAGCGGTAAGCCCTGTCGACCTTGCAAGCCCAAAAGACCTTGCGTTCCAGCGTCGTCACTGATATGCAGGCCATGCCCGCCATGGCCACGTTGCAGGCCGTGTCCGCCATGGCCACGTTGCAGGCCGTGTCCGCCATGGCCACGTTGCAGGCCATGTCCGCCATTGCCACGTTGCAAGCCATGTTCGCCATGGCCACGTTGCAAGCCGTGTCCACCATGGCCACGTTGCAGGCCGTGTCCGGCATGGCCACGTTGCAGGCCGTGTTCGCCTTCGCCACGTTGCAGGCCGTGTCCGCCATCGCCACGTTGCAGGCCGTGCTCGCCATCGCCACGTTGCAGGCCGTGTCCGCCATCGCCTCGTTGCAGGCCGTGTCCGCCATCGCCTCCTTGCAGGCCGTGTCCGCCATCGCCTCCTTGCAGGCCGTGTCCGCCATCGCCTCCTTGCAGGCCGTGTCCGCCATCGCCTCGTTGCAGGCCGTGTCCGCCATCGCCTCGTTGCAGGCCGTGTCCGCCATCGCCTCCTTGTAGGCCGTGCTCGCCATTACCACGTTGCAGGCCGTGTCTGCCATTACCAGGATGCAGTACACGCTGTTATCATTCACTTAGGTGCCGACCGTGCCCTCCGTTCCCACGATGCAGACCTTGCCCTCCGTTCCCACGATGCAGACCTTGCCCTCCGTTTCCACGATGCAGATCGTGCCCTCCGTTCCTGCGTTGGAGACCTTGCTCTCCGTTCCTGCGATGCAGACCTTGCCCTCCGTTCCCACGATGCAGACCTTGCCCTCCGTTCCCACGATGCAGACCTTGCCCTCCACGCCCGCGGTGCAGGCCATGTGCCCCATGTCGGCGCAGGCCATGTTCGCCGCCTCCGCGATGCCCGCCGGCTTGCCGACCACTACCATGCAATTCTCCTTGCGAGCCACCTTCTTGCGAGCCACCTTCTTGCGAGCCACCTTCTTGCGGATTACCTTCTTCCGGGTCACCTTCTTGTGGTTCACCTTGCAGCCCACCTAGCAAAAGTTCACCATGTATACGGCCTTGCCCTGTTGTATATAGGAAACGTCGTAGGATTCGTTGCCAACCGAAAATAAGGTCGCATCGCAAGTTAACATCTCCTTGCTCAAATAAATGTAAAACGTGCCCCATGGTACGCTGTCGTAGCGTTTCCGGCCCGTGTGTTGGATGTTGCAGTGTGCATCCCTGCCCATCTAGAAAGTGCTGCGTCCCTAGGCGACCTCGATGCCCGATGTACGTAGTATGCTCATCACGAAAATGCAACTTGTCTCCCTGCGCGCCTTCGCCCTGCCCTCCTTCGCCCTGCCCTCCTTCGCCCGGCGCACTGTCACCCTGCGCGCTTTCGCCCTGCGCGCCTTCATCCTGCGCGCCTTCGCCCTGCGTGCCATCGCCCTGCGTGCCTATGAACTGCTCGCCGGCGCCCTGCCCACCACGGAGGTGCTGCACAAAGTCTCGCTATAAAATTGCAAATTGTTGCAAAACACGTTGCTAAAATAGCTGTGCCTAAGTAAAACATTGCAAGAGTACTTAGTTATATGACAATGTATACAATCGATACTATTATAATAAATAAATATGGCGGGCATGGTGTTGTTTCAAGTATCGCGACGTTGTGTTAAAGTCACTCGTAATCCACTACAAATTAGCCAAGTAGTTAATTCAACTAGAAGAAATAACTTGTGGGTGTAGTACGTCAGGCGCGATCCTATGGGGGGGGGGGGGGGGTCACAGGTGTCACCAAACTTTCTTAAAATAGCTTTTTTCCGATATAAATTATTAACTTCCTGCTTAATCGTTCAACAATAGAAACGAACCTTTCCGAGGCAGACTGCTAAAAGGGGATTGCCGATTTTAGGCCCAACAATGCCCAAGTTTGTTCTATTAAAAAATCTTATGAAAAGAAGAAGGATCAAAATTAACCCACGTCCTACAGCAAAGAGAAGTATCTCAAAAAATTATAAAAATGGGTATAAAAGATTGCATACTTCTAAACTCCATCCTAATATATTTAAAAGTGCTATGAAAATTCGTATAGGAGCAGTCATATCTACAATGAAATGAATAGAGGGTGTGAACGGATCCTTCATGATGCCGTCAACCAAACATTCTTCATATTAAACTAAGTACCAGCCAGTTTTAACAGCAACTTGCTTTGAAGTACAACCTTGTGGAATTAGAAGCGCCATACTATAAGTATGCGCCCGACCCAGTTTTCCAAAATGGTAATATAACGTTGTACTGCGATCGACCTGTCGTCACTGACATTACTATTCTATTGATGCCAATAGGCCTGAAATTGTGGTGATAGATCGATTGGAGCGTCGCGCATCGGTTTTTGATATAACGGTCCCGCGTGACGAGAACCTCGTGAAAGCAGAGAAACATAAGCAATTGATCTGGCTCGCGAAGTTGTCGACATTTGGGACGTGAGTACAGCAGTCATTTTTCGGATAGTCGTGTCGGTCAATGGCTTAATAGCCAATAGCCTCGACCAATATCAGACGAGGCTCTCGCTTGGCAGCTGGATCAAGGGCTTGATTCAGAAAGCAATACTTCTGGACACGGCGCGTATTGTTAGGAGGTGCCTCTCTCAAGAGTCTTGACCACCGGTTGCTACTACTTTTTATATTTTTAAATGTTTATATAATTTTTGTTAATAAAAATATTTAAAAATGTAAATAGTATGTAAAAATAATTAATAAAACAAAATAATAATATTTAAAAAAACAGTATGTACAGTTGGAACATACTCTACACTACTCTATCTTAGTCTACTCTATTCTGTTTAAAAAAGCTAATGATCAAAGAATCAAGTTATAATTCACAACTAGTTCGATGTTTGGTGGTTGAAAAAGTGAGAAAAAACCCTCAGTTCGATGATGGAATTCAATAATTGAATAAGCATTTCTCAATATTGTAACATATTCATCGTAGATATTACTAACCCTGGACGAATTATCATAGGAATATTTTTAAATGCTAGACGGTAAGGATGGAGTTTGGAAGTAAGCCATCTTTTTATACCCATTTTTAATTTTTTTAAGATACTTCTCCTTGCTATAGGTCGTGGGTTAATATTGTATTGACCGAGCCCGATCTTATTTTACGTAATTAACTCTGCTATTCACGACGCGATAGAAGTTGGAAACATATTTGAAAAAATAAAAATTATTGAAACAATAACGAAATTCTGTACCTGTGGCTGTGCTGAATAAAGTGGAATTACGTTTTGGAATTGCCTTTTTTATTCGGAGTAACCTGTGCCAACCAAATTCCTAGCTACGGCCCTGTGTGACCTCCCTCGAAAGTGTTAGGTCGGGACCGCGCCTGATCAGAGTCAGTTTACACTGGGAAGTTATTCGCGCTTGTAAGATAGTTAGTGATACATGTGTTGCTCACCGGCCGCGGTCACAAACAAGGTCATGGTTATGGTATCCAGATGAACAGATATTTGTGCGAGTAAGGGAAATACCATATTACTTCACGACTTAACACTGTAAGAAATTGTTACACAACCTTAAATTATCTTCTTCTTCGACCACATATGGCACGTCTCCTACCTGCAGTGTGAAGCGCTCTGTACAACCCTAAATTATAGATCATTATTATAAATATTTACACGATAAACTGTAGTTGGTTGGCCAATTAAGAAAAATAAAAATAGGTTACCTTAACCTTGTTTATTACCGTAGCCGGGGTGCAATCAATCACACATACTTATTTACTCAAGTAGCGCATGCGTCTTTCTCTGAGGTGATTTCTACGTAATTCCTTAACTTTTAAAAAGCAGTGTCTTGAGGCACATATTATGACTATGAAGTCCATGTAAAAATTAGGACAAAAAGTAGGTATTCCTCAAAAAGCCTGGCTCATTTTTCTTACGGCCACGCACGGGTACGCGAAAAGTAAGGCAGGCTTCTTGGTAAGTGTATAACGATTTTAGAATTGTCTCCCCTAGCACTTTACTTTGAAATCAGAATTACTCTTTGTTTAAATACATTGGCTCTGAAGTATTTAAACAAAATCGACATAGTTAGCTTTTTAGGATACTGAACGTATCAAAGAAATATACATATAGACATTATACATGTACCCTCCTGGATAATCGGGTAAAAAATCTGGAGTCTTCTACTTTCGGGACGAACCTGGATCTACATCTATCCCTGTACATCGTGCTACTATGGAATAAGGTTAAAAAGGCACAGAAATCTGTGTTTTATAGCTCTACACACAATATCAAGTATCCACCGTTAACTAGTTACATACATAGGTAGATATAATGTTTCCACCCCCGGGGCAAGGCGTGTAAGCAGGGAGCAGTATCCAGAGAAACACCAAAATATTTTTGACAAGTTGTTGCATGCTTGATGGACTCGGACAAAGCATGCGCCATGCCTCCTATTTTTTTTTTCGTACTCAATGGATCACATGTTGATAGTTTGTAATGTACTGTGCACTTACATATATGTCCAATTTACAGGTTCCGTGCTAAATTTACGTAAAAACATTACTCACTTGATTTCTATATGTTCTATAAAATATTGTTAAAATTTAAAAATAATTAACTGCCAGACACTTCCGTCAGCGGTAATTGCTGCCAGGCGCTATAAAGATCTTAAAAATATAACATGATTTTACTTATAATATGATTAATAGGCGTTAAAATATTATTTGATAATGATTGAAAACTTCCATTACACCATTAACAACTTACCTAAATTTAATGAAGCTGTGTGTCAGCAGCAGTCCACTTCTTTTTTAGCCACATCATCCTTCACACAGCTTATCCATTGTTTCTTTGGTATTCGTCTACACTTAATAGCCATTCACATTCATACTGAAAACTTTCCTCATTCCTCCACATCACATAACCGATTACCAATTTTGTAGCACAACATATTTTTATGGGGAACACCCAAATACTCCCGAAATATTTTATTCCGAATCGAAATTCGGAATAATGTATGTGTTCCCCATAAAAAGTATGTTCCGATTATCAAAAGTCCGAATTTCATAATACCTAAGAATTTCATAATAATGTCTATTATTAAAAATCACAGAATTTATTTTACCGAAAGTCGTAAATCCGACTTGGGCGACTTAAGACAAAATGAAGATTCAAGAATCTTCATTTTGTCTTAAGTCGCCCAAGTCGGATTGTCGCTCCGCTCGCTCAAAAATTTTTACATCTTGCCTCGAATAAAATCAGATATGTAAGAGATCAAAAAGTCCACAAGCTCTATTTTATGCAACCTTGTGTAGGTATGTATGCCATAACTACCTATTAAGGTCACGTGGCAATCACCGGCGCCATTTTCAGACTTCCTCTTATGTAGGTACTCATTTCTTTTTATTCACTTTTCTTTATGGCCCTTTGCATTCTCATCTCAGCCACATGCGGTCCAATGTGACATGTGGCGCCACCTGGTAATAGGATCCATACGTTCCTGCAGTCAAAAACTGGTAAATCGTTTTTTGGTCCTCAAATCAATGTTCGTGCGTACTGTAAGCATTGTTTCTACTTAGTGAACTTTCATCTGTTTCTTTTATTTAGGATTTAATCATCCGGTAGGCGAGTAAAAGATGCCGACCGCCGAAAACCAACATCGTTGGGTCGGTCCACTAGTGAATTTGTTTTTACACTTTTGATTTATTTGTTGATCAGACGTTTCACTGTTGTTTTCACTTCTCGTGAAAAATGCCGATAAATAATACGCAAATTCATATGTGTTTAATGTACCTATGCGTTTTTAGAAACTATGTAGTTTTAGGAGAGTTGGATGTTTAGTTATGCAGTTCCCGCGTACCTGTCTAGATGTCGCTGTACTCAATAGTACTTAAATACAAATTCAGCTCGGAAAATTGGACCGCAAATGGGATGAATGAAAGGCAGTTGCATGTGGCTGAGATGAGAATGCAAAGGGCCATAAAGAAAAGTGAATAAAAAGAAATGAGTACCTACATAAGAGGAAGTCTAAAAATGGCGCCGGTGATTGAAAAGTTGTGTGGTTGATAGTTGGTTAGTAGTTTTCAGTATGAATGTGAATGGTTATATAAGTGAAGACCAAAGAAACAATGGGTAGGCTGTGTGAAGGACGATGTGGCTAAAAAAAAGTGACTGCTGAGGAAACAAGTCAAAGTGATTACTTGAGTAAAAGTCATTATTTAAGATACGATTTTTATTCTGTAGTTTAGTAATAGCTTGAAGTTACAACTATCAAAAACTCAAATTCTTAGCTTTGCTTTCTTTGACGGTTCGTACTTTGTTTAAATTCTTGCCTATTGCATACAATGTCTGCATAAGTAATTACTTAAACTCAAGCAGCCTTTAACATTAACTTGTTGTTAAATCCAGCGTGTTAACGTGTTTTATTCTCTGTAGACAATAAAACACGTTAAGGTTACGGCGCCTATTTATATCCAAATTCTGGTGCATGAGCGTGGGGGAAGACTGGCAAACCAAGGATTAATCTCAGGATTCTCATGTACTGCAGTTAGGTATACATTGGAAAGTATACTATAAGCACAATCGAAGGAATTTCATGAATATCCACTTACCTATCTACTGCACCAATTGACAAAGTCGATTGACGAATATTGATCTATTCGAGAGTTCCTAACAATCAATTGCTGTCGATTGCGACCATTATTGATGCATCAGTCTAACTAGTGCAAGAGTCTTCATTGAAACTGCAGGTCTATTAATATTAGATACCATAGATGGGCCTTCACCCCACTTAGGCCGCAATCCGAGAAACAGTGTCTTTACTGAGATTGGCGAAGTCGAACATCCCGCTTAGAACCGACTGTAGGTACTTATCAGCGGAGAATACTATTCAAGGCTACGAAGTAGAAACGAACATTTTTGGAGCAGTATGGCGAATCATGATGTTCACATTATGTTAGATACGAACTCTGGGTTTCAAAGAGTATAGCAACGTAAAACCCCCTCTCATTCGAACCAGGATCGCATCTTCCGGACCGATTGCTTAGGCGGATTGTGCGTGGTGGATTGCTTAAGCTGCAGTACCACTGCGTCGTTGCAAACCTGCGTAGCCATAGTGCAGTGTGCATTGGTATGTATGTATTCTATAATAGGTACCTTCGCTACGCTACTTCACGTCAGTTCCTCCACACTGTGCAAGACGATCCCGCGGTTTACGATACATTTAACTTCGGCGGTACGTCTTGCCCTGCTAATCTTTTCAGCATGTTACTAAGCCGCTACTCTTGAATAGTTCTCTCATTTACTCATTTACAAGGCGCGTCGCATGGGGCGTTGTGCCGTTTGGTCCGCAATAAATTTAAAGATATAGCGATTACAGATGGGTAACTCAGGAAAGATAGACCAAAAAGATATGAATCAATCTGTTTCCATCAATCACTCTTTATATCCATTCACATCCGAATGTATCACTGTATCAGTCAGTGTATCTTTACAATGATACTGGTTTTGACTGCACGTGTACTTTGCCTAAATTTTAGTCACTCAAAATCAAGTGGTTTTGGCGTCTGCGTCAGGATGGCTGGTTGCCTGTATCGGTTCGCGTCAGGCTGGTGACCAAAAATTGCTACCTATTTGCTACCTATTTGCTACCTTTTACTACCTATAGTCAATTAATTGCTACCTAACTTGGAAACAAAATAATGGGACTTCAAAATGACCAGCCATTCTGATATCAGGATGGCTGGTCAACCCTCCGTTTGTGTGAACTATTCAAATTCGTGTTATTATTTTTAATTGCTACCCTCACGTATTTCAATGTCCACCTTGTAACTTTAACGAGTAAAAAGTTGTGACCATTTGATTTTTTTACAGGGAATGGATTATAGTAGGAGAGCCGACTGCAAAATTTCCAAGCTACTTGATACCGCGATAAAATGCACAATGGGTTCTCATAAAAGTTATGCTAAGTCCGAATTTGATAGTCTGCCACGGTGGAACTTGCCGAAAGTAAAAAAAAAACATTTTCGGTGCGAAAAAGGGGGCGTTACTTTACCCATCGGATACTGAAATAATAGTTATGGCATCAGTTAGAAATTTACTGGTAGATACAGAAAAGCGAAATCTGTCAGTATTTTTTTTGCCGGAAGTGCTTGGCAGACGCTCTCAATGGTGACCCCATCGGGACCGCTAAATATACCCATCTGATACCAGCATGAAACCAATTCCAGTCGGTAGGTATGAATCCTCATTTCTGGAATATATAAGTCTGCCAACGCTTTTTCTGCCGAAACACCTTGACAAACGAGCTTATGTAAGCAACATCCGTAGAACCCGTATTTTGGAATTGTACAGATTACGGAAATTTAATTACTGAAGGCTTATTGTATTGCATGTATAATCATTATGAAGGTTTGTGTTATAAAAATATGTACGGGTGAGTTTTTTTCATTAGTAGTAGGTTTGGAGAATATTAGCAATTCTGGTTTAGCAGCTAGTTTAGTATATCCTCTTTAACGCGTTCCCGCAAAGTTTTGATTGTAATTATATCGACATGATACCTGGCTTAATCTTTGGTATAGCCATAAAAAAAAACAGACGGTTAACGCCACCGCCCGCCATTTGCATTGCCGCTTGACTTGGTACTGGGAACTGTTTTGTTACAATAACAGAATGTTTGGTTGTTTGGAATGTCTGGGTGCTGCGTATTAACCTCCCTAGTGCCGTCAGCGTGGTTTGCTACGCTGACGATACGCTGGTGCTGGCATAACGGAGGTCGCACGAGGCGGCGGCCGAATACATGACACGCGGGGTTGCGATAATCGTGGAAAGGATCCGGCAATTGGGTCTTGAGGTGGCATTGCACAAGTCCGAGTCCATGTGCTTTCATGGGCCTCGGAATGCGCCATCGTCGGGATCCGAGTATTTTCTGCCTTCACGCGGCTCTTGGCCAACCTGAGGTGTCCAAAGGCCTCCTGCTGGAGGCTCTACGCGGGGGTCGTTCGGTCATGGCCCTTTACGGAGCCCCGGTGTGTTCTTTGAGGCGGCGAGCCGCCCACTACCTGAACGCGCCCCAAAAGGTGATAGCCGTAAGGCTAGTCCGGGGGTACCGCACGATCTCCGGCGAGGCGGCGAGCCTCCTTGCCGGATTGTCGCCATGGGCTCTGGAGGCGATAGTCCTCGCGCGCCTGCACGAATGGCGCGCGGAGGCACTAAGTCGGGGGGAAACTCCGCTGCCGCGGCAAATCGTCGCTCTGCGGACAGACCTCCGGCGCGATTTCATGGCGACATGGAGAGAGCAACTGTCGCAACCCAATGCAGGGCATGGCACTATAGTGGCTATAAGTCCCCTCTTTGAGTAGTGGCTAGAGAGGCGCCACGACGCCCTCACCTTCCGCCTGATACAGGTCTTCACCGGAAACGGTTGTTTCGGGCCGGACACGGTGAAGCATACCGTGGAGGTCTGCCCCGCTTGGGCGGAGCACCGCCGTGTCCTCGTAGCGGCGATTGGCGGCGGCGATCTCTCGCGTCCGGCCCTGGTTTAAGCCATGGTCCGGCCGAGAGAGAATGGGAAGCTGTCACCTCCTTCTGCGAAGCAGTCATGCTAGTGAAGGAGGTGGCGGGACGTGAGAGGGAAACAGCCTCACGACCCAGCCGCCGCGGGAGACGGGCGTCGGGGGTCACGTGGTGGCTCCCGGCCACCGTAGGCGCGGGCCTGTGGACGGCGAGTAATGAACTAGCTCGCCGTCCGGCCGTCTTATGACGACAGGCCGTGTCGACAGCGCGTTCGTGTTCCACGCGCGTCTCAAAGAGATGTCAGCAACAATGTAGGGGTCCGCAAGGGCCGATGCCTGCCAGGGCTGCGGGACTGTTCGAAAGAGATACCGCGGCCCTGAAACACAAAGGGCAAAGAAGGAACATGGATGGGTTTTATTCAGCAGAAGTCAGACTCTCCCTTCCGCTCCGCCCAGAGAAGGGGGTCATTCGATGACTTCCCATCCGAAAAAAATAAAATAAAAAAAGTGTCATTTCGATATAATTACTATCAAAACTTACGGGAACGCGATAAAGAGGATATACCAAACTAGTTGCTAAACCAGAATTGCTAATATCAAAAACAGCTAGTGAAAAAAAAACTCACCTGTAGATATTTTTATCACTTACTACCTAACATATACCTTCCAAAGTACCTAGGTGTCACGTTGGACAGAACCTCAACGGATAAGTCACATTGTCATAGTACAAAACAAAGTCGCGACCTGAAACAACTTGTTATGTCGCTTAGTTTCCACGAGCTAGGGAGCAGCACCCGAAGTTCTTAGAATAACCGGCATGTCCCTATGTTTTTCTGCTAGCGAATTTGCGTGCCCAGTGTGGTATCGATCCGTTCACGCAAAACAAGTAGATACTGCTCTAAACGAGACGTGTCAGATAATATCGGGCTGCCTAAAACCGACTCCTCTCAATAAGCTGTACTCGCAAGAAGGTATCGCACCACCTGCTGTACAAAGGGATATCGCATGCGCGCTGGAAAAAATGAACCAAGAATATTATTCCCGACATCCCCTCTACGACCACACACCTATCCCGGGAAGACTAAAAAGCTGTAAAATCTTCTTACGCTCCACTCAGGCAATCCAAAACAGGCCACCCAAAGTACGCGGTAAGTTATGGCAAGAGGAGTGTCCACCACCCCACGACTTCTTAAAGCTCCAAGAACACCTGGCTCCCGGCAGTGAACTACAGTGGTCTATTTGGAAAGCTCTGAATCGACTGCGTACCTAATTAGGCCGCTGCAAACATAATCTGGCAAAATTGGGGTATTACTGGTCCCTCCAACACCTAGTGCGAGTGCGGCGCTCCGGATCAAACTATGCCCCACCTGCTGGAGTGTCCCAGACGACCTGAATAGCGCCTCTGCCGGTGCAATAAACGTGGCCACCTACTGGGCCCAAACCGTCTAATATGGAAGGAACATCGATACGATAAGAAGAAAAAGAAGAAGAAGACAGACTTTCATAATGATTATACATGCAATACAATAAGCCTTCAGTAATTAAAATGTCCGTAATCTGTACAATTCCAAAATACGGGTTCTACGGATGTTGCTTACATAATCTCGTCTGTCAAGGTGTTTCGGCAGAAAAAGCGTTGGCAGACTTATATATTCCAGAAATGAGGATTCATACCTACCGACTGGAATTGGTTTCATGCTGGTATCAGATGGGTATATTTAGGGGTCCCGATGGGGTCACCATTGAGAGCGTCTGCCAAGCACTTCCGGCAAAAAAATACTGACAGATTTCGCTTTTCTGTATCTACCAGTAAATTTCTAACTGATGCCATAACTATTATTTCAGTATCCGATGGGTAAAGTAACGCCCCCTTTTTCGCACCGAAAATGTTTTTTTTTTTACTTTCGGCAAGTTCCACCGTGGCAGACTATCAAATTCGGACTTAGCATCACTTTTATGAGAACCCATTGTGCATTTTATCGCGGTATCAAGTAGCTTGGAAATTTTGCAGTCGGCTCTCCTACTATAATCCATTCCCTGTAAAAAAATCAAATGGTCACAACTTTTTACTCGTTAAAGTTACAAGGTGGACATTGAAATACGTGAGGGTAGCAATTAAAAATAATAACACGAATTTGAATAGTTCACACAAACGGAGGGTTGACCAGCCATCCTGATATCAGAATGGCTGGTCATTTTGAAGTCCCATTATTTTGTTTCCAAGTTAGGTAGCAATTAATTGACAGTAAAAGGTAGCAAATAGGTAGCAATTTTTGGTCACCAGCCTGACGCGAACCGATACAGGCAACCAGCCATCCTGACGCAGACGTTTTGGCGCTCTGGTTACAAAACTAAACAATATATCAGTTTATTAATTTGCTTTATTCATTAGTTCAAGCTTCAAGCAGTGTAGATACGAGAGCTTGAAATAGCAATCCAAAAAATCAGAGAGATACGTAATGTAACGACAAGCAAAGTGCAAACAGCTTTGGTACTTATCTATCACTCATACTGATTCATTGGATTGAGTTGAGGGAAGCAAGCCACGCTGAGCAGTGAGCAGCACAGAGCAATGTCACTGCGTGTCGTGTGCGGATACATAAGGATATAAAGATATAAAAGAGTGATACATATCCCAGCGATCGAAAGATACATTTCAATCTTTTCTTTTCAGTGATACATTTTGCACATCTCTAATAGCGATGTATGAGAGTCCGATTTTATGCGCGTTTGCCTAAAACTCAGCGTTACTTGCGGCGGAGTCGCGGTGGCATCGCACCGACACACGCGGCGTTCAACGCGGCGGCGGCGGCGCATGTAGCGTTGCGGCCAAACGGCGTGTGAAACGTAGCGATATCCGCGACGAAACACGCGGCATCCCACGCGTTACTTCACGTCCCACGTCCTCGTTAACAACATCGTACATTGTCATATGTTTGTGCGTTTGATAAAGGGGGCCGCTGCACATGCCGCACGCAACGCACCGCGTCTCCGTTAACGAGCCCTAACACTTTTGCTGCGAGGGCGCGAGGCAATAATCGGAACAGAAGCCGCCGTTTTGTAAAATTTAGCAAACGTTGACCAGCAGCGACCCAATAATGTCATTCAAGCGCCAAAAGAACCATCCTGCACTGGACTTTAAGTATGAGTGCGCCTACCGTGTACGGCGGTGTACCTATTACCTATGTACGCACGACGGCCAATCAAGCTATACAAAACCAGTTTATGCGGATCTCTCATTGTATAGGACATCTATACAAAGCGAGGCCAAGCTATACTGGAAATGTACAGCTTCATGTGCCGCCGTGTGCTTTTAGGTCTGAAAGTGATTTTCTTTTAGGTCTTATAATTTGTTGTAATTTTTTTATAATTATGCTGCTATGAACATTGGGTTTCGGAGCCCATACAATTATGAAATACGAATACTCGAAGTTGAAATCGAATGATTGATTTTTGCAAAATGTAAAATAAGTATATGAATCACTTTTGAGAGTTGTCGGAATTTAATTTGCACGTTTCACAAAGAAAACAAACTAAAAAATAATACGGGAGCACTCACACTTGACAGACATTGACAGCCTGACAGCGGAATGACGTTCTTAAACTGGCGGCCGTTGTTCCAATTTTGTCCACCTAACCAGCTAAGTTGGTGGCACTGTATTTGTTTTCTGAATTCTAGCGCACAGTACTTACAGTTCGATTCAAACTTAATGGCGGCTCGGGAGTTAGCTGCGAATACTGGGACGCGCAGTTTAAAATCTGTGGCCCCGCACTACGCGACGGAGCGGCGGACGGTGCAGTGGGACAATCTTAACGTTTATTTTTTGCAACGTAATGTTTAATGGCTGCCAAAACCATCTGGCGTGGCCCACATTAGCCCTGGGTCGTAACAACTGGAATAAAAATATGGCCGGGGCACATGACCAATAAGCGCGCGAGGTGCGATCCGTAGCACTCGCATGCCATTTCACAATTTCGCGATTTCGTACTTTTCCGTTAAAATTTATACTAATGCAGGGGTCGTTTGCCTGTCGGTGCTACTCTATTAAACTGCATCATGTAGAAAATGCTGAAAATGGAAAATAATGTCCAGTAACTAAACTACTGGATACACTACCTACTGGACTATACTCGAATTATTTTTTTTGCAGACTGAGAACATCATGAGGTATACGCACGCAGTATAATTTATTGTAGTAGGTATTATCGGTGCCACCCTGTATACCTATGTTAGGGCCGTTGGGTCACATGCGTGGATTCAGGCGCGGTCCCAGGGGTCACAGGGGGCACAGGGGTCATGACCCGCCCCCAAAATCATAAACGCCAAATAAATAAACCTTTTTAAAATAACTTTTTTGGGGTATAAATTATTATCTAATTTCCTGCTTAATCGTTCAACAAGAGAAACTAACCTTTTTCAAGGCAGAATTCTAAAATTTTCGAGCTCGCTTTGCTCGCTAATGCATCTGAGTTACTTTTATTCTCATTTCAGTATTAATGCACAAATAGAACCTAATACACGGAGCGGAGGCGGGCTGCTACAATTTTGAGCTCTCTTCTCTCGCTCTTGCATTCTCAAGAGCGGATCCGGGAGGGTTGTCATGGCCGGCCGTCATGACCACCCCGCCTGGGTTGGGCCTAGGTTGACCGTCAGAATGTTTCTGAACTCATTGATTTAAATAAAAAGAGACAACTATTAAGGAATCCACCTATCTGAGGCGGATAGCAAAAATTTTCTCGCTCGTTTCGCTCGCCAATACATCCTATACTTTTCAATTCTGCAAATGTAGACAGAGTGTTCCTATTCCCATTTCTGTATTAATAAATACAGAAATGAAATTTTCGAGCTCGCTCTTGCGTCTGAGTACCTACACAACTCCTGTATGAATGGTCAAAATAAAATCTAACCTTCCCGATGTAGAGCTAAAATTTTCGAGCTCGCTTTTCTCGCTCTGACATTCTGCGTGCTTTTCAATATATCTTTATAAACTGACACAATTTCTGAAAGCTAAAGATGCACCCCCCGGAAATAAACCTTAGGCGCACACACCGCCTTGATTATTTTGTTTATTTAAATCCAGAGATAGTTGATATAATTTCGTTTTTCAAAAGTTGTTGATAATAGTTTGACACCCCCCTTAAACGTTCCCCAACCAAATTCCTGACTTTGGCCCCTTGTAACCCCCCCCCCCCCCCCAAGACTTAGGCTGGGATCGCGCCTACGTCGATTGTCTATAAATATTTACACGGAAAAAGTGGAAGCCAAAACCACACGGGAAAACGTTTTTTTTTTTTTTAAATAATTAGGTAATCTTAAATAGTTTGGGCCTGGTAAGAGAATGAGTGAAGAGCGACGAACAAGGCGGTTTTGAGCGTAAAGCTGGGAGGGAACGCCCTAGCAGGTTACACAGGTGATGTTCTTCAAAAGGTCAGGTGCGTAGTACTTGAATTTGGAGTGCGGGGATGATCAAATAAATGTATGAACTAGTGAGAAGCAAAAAAAATTAAGTACCTACCTATGAAAGGATATTAGGCAGTATGTGGCGTTCTGTAGGTTTCTACATAACCCATACCACGGGTAAAAGGCGAGAATTTGTAAATGAATGAGTCGACAACTCCGAAAGTGTTACAAGGTCAATTTAAAAATATTATTATTGACAAGTCAAAATATATCGACGGAAAAAATGTCAACAATGATCTCGAAATAGAATTATGAGTATGATTTATGAACCGAGTTTGAGCTTTCGTGGGAGGGCTGCCCATGCATAAAAAACGCAATGTAGGTACTTACAATCCTCACCTATAGTTAGGTACCTACTTCATAAATATCCCATGCTCATACGGCGTCTGGAGCCCAGCCACCCTACCACCAGTAAGTAGCTAGTACTACCTATTTGAATCAAATATAGTCTATGAATCAAATCGTACCAAATGCTGTAAAGTCGTTCGGTAAATCCCAAAAAAGGATCTATGTCCAAATATAAATCGACCGAAATCAAAAGAAAAGAAGGAAGGAATAGGAGATGACAGCTATCAAAGCTGCTGACAGTATATGTGTGACCCCTTTGTGTGTTCAGATTTGGTTCAGATCAAGCTCGTCAAGCAAAAATGCATCGATATGTCAACCTTGCTTTGGTACAATCATTTTAGTTCCGTGATTTCCCCACCGCCAGGTCAGATAAGTTGGTTGTTCCTTTTGGTATAACTAAGTTATCAATCTTTTGGTACACGTATTCTACTCTTTGTTCTACTCTTTGGTAGGTAGTCTTCGTCCCGTTTGGTATAAACCTCTTTGTTCTACTTTTTTGTCGTTGTCTTTCAAGAGGCTTTTGAAAAATACTCATGAAATTGTTCGGTTAAAAATTTTTGTTGCAGTAAGAAATAGTCTAATAGTATGGCATCACCTCAAGATCCAGGTAATAAAGCTATACATAAACTTAAACAAAAAAAACCATATGAGGAAATAAGTGCTATGTTCAATGGTAATGAGGTAAGTCAGCAGTTTTTAAATTCCGTGATTATCACTGTTGCCTGTAGGTATGATAAAATAGATGTAGACAAGAAAGAAGGCCCAGTTATTATTATTTATCATACTATGTGCTGTAGCATTTCGGAGGTTCAAGATAATAAGTACATTGCACAAAAAAAAATCGAAGAGTCTAACTGAGGATTCCGTATATATATTATACAAGACGAGCCAGCATTTCTCGTGGCTAGTTAATTGTGCTATGAAAAATAGTGATTTTACTTTTACGCAGACATATAAACAATAATTTAATTCAATATTTTATTGCCATTGTTGATCAGAATCAGACACAGAATCTTCATTATTTACAGTTAGGTGGTTCCTATTAATGATACACGATTCGATTCTTTAGATTTTTGGAGTATCAATACCATATACAACATTATGCGATACTCGAATATTTTGGATTTGACAAGAAGAAGTAGTTGTAGCAGCCATCCAAGCAATGTAGCTGCTTGGATCGCTGCCACAAGTACTTCTTCTTGTCATAAGCTTCCCCAAATATTACCACACAATCGTAGCTATCGTCGTTAACTTTCTCTATTTATTAAAACGATTTAAAATGTCAGGTGAAAATACGAGTGCCAAAGAGCACACACAAGCCGCCTAGGCTGACTCCGTCGCAGGTCAAGTTGCAGCAGAGCTGTACCTGTGATGACGACGAGTCTGTCTGTTCGGAGACATGCGGCATGGTGTGTGACGAGCCAACATGCCCCTCGAACAGGCTAGACTTCCAGGTATCAGTATGAAGTGGTCTCCTTGTGCCCTGATTTTGTAATAAAAACTCGGTAGGTTTATAACAATAAAATTCCTTTTAAGTGAATCCGCAATTTTCGAATTTGCACCAATCTCAGGTTTGTCTCTGCACCAGCCAAAGGTTGACTGGTAGAAAATGCGAACGGCCTCCGTACATTTGTTTACAGAAACGTTTTAGAAAATAACACATTCATGATCAAAATAGAAGTTATAGTTATGCAGGTATTCAGGTTGCAATGCAATCTGTAGGTTATAATAGAAATTGATCACAAATACTATCTATTTCACTGATATCATCCACCTGGAAATCCGAGGTGGCTTACTTACCTAACATAAAATCGCAATTTCGCTGGCGGCCATTATACCACTTCTTTCTTACTCGTACAAAAATATTTTCATTTCAGATACCTGACGATATATGCGAATCACTCACACACAGGACAGCTCAGAACTCGGAGATGATTTACTCGAAGACTCCTTTCAATCCAAATCTTTGCAATACATGCAATGTAACGCCTAAAGATGCTCCCAAGGGTGTGTTAGCGCAGAAGGTTCTACATCCAGACAAAGATGTATTCGTCCTTAAGATTGGGAAGCAAACTGATGAACCAAACCGTACGGGAAACATTGAGGTAAGATTTAGTTTTTATTGTTTTCTTGTTATAAATAAACAAACAAAAACACCTGTAGTTCCCTAAAGGGTTGAATAGAAGTGTACTACTACACCCGCATTTCAAGTCCCATGTAGTCGGGGGCGAGCCAGACTCCGGGCTAGTCACAGAAACTTAGGCGCATTAGTATCAATGTTAATTTAAATCCGTGGTGCTTAGCATCTGCACTTTTCCCAGCTGTACAGTCACGAGCAGATAGTTCTCTGGTACTGGTTGAGCTTCATCGCATCGGCGGCGCTTTTTTTTTTTCTCGCCACTTTTCATTCTGGCTTTTAAGGAATGTAGAGGTTGGGAATAGTTTGGAGGAATTGACCTAAAACACATTTTGATATAGAGGTACGAGGCCTGCATAGCCCGGGCATGATCTCCAGGCTATAACTTGCTTCTGTTAACTAGTAAACATGGGTTTTTCTTTATTGATAGCTAGATGAACATTGCACATACCTAATCTTTCATTCATGTATATTCAGTGTTTTCACTGACTACACTAAAATATAATAAGGAACATATGACCCTTGACATTTTAGAATATACAACAATGAATAGATATGTTTCATTATCGACAAACTGTCATAATAAAACATAAAAATTAACTTCAAAACAACAAAAAAATTTTTTTTTATTATTCTATTTTGAGTTAGGTGAACATTTTCTGACATCCACTGGGGTGCCCCTTTCTCTAAAATTCTTCTACATATCGTTAGACTAGAACAGACCACAATTAAAATCAAAATGAGACCATCTTTAAACAAACAAAATCAGAGGGATTATTGCGTAACACAATCGTAAAGCCTTTCGTATTATCTATCACTATGCTTTTGCCCGCGGCTTCGCTGCACTATGGTTAATCCTACGGTCTCGTTTTAAAATAGCTATATAGCTAATAGGTTCCCCATTGTTGAAAGAATTCTCGAAAGTTCCAAAAGTTACCCCCTTCATCCAAACTTATTTATAATTAGAAGAAGAAGAAGATTATTTATTGCATTACTCACGGACATTTTTTTTCAAACTTATGCAGCAATGAATAACGAATTTCCTTTAAAATCGTTCGTATTGTGATCGGAAGTGTGTTAAATTAGGCGCACGTCCTTCTTGACAATTATTTCAAGTAACTGTATAATAATAAGGATTAAAAAGCTCCTCTTTTTTCAAGTTGCTTAAAACATGCTATTATCATCGTAACATGGTTTATTCGGTTATTTCATGTATTATTTGTTTTTTATTTACGAGGGAAGATACCATCTCACGTACAATGGCCCACTATAAGGACTAAGTGCGTACTAAACCAAAACCCATAGATACCTTCTCAGCCTTTTTTGTGATTCCCACAAATGCCAAACATGCAGTCAATCCAGTTCGCCATATTAGGTCGCAATTAGGTGTAACTTCGAACTTCGTCAGAAAACTGTTCCCCAAGGATTCGGTATGAATGTAAGCCCAAAACGGACACCAAGTAATGACTGACGTAAATGAAAATCGAGCTCGATACAGACCGCGCATTGTATTACAAAAATAAATGTCATGGCGAAACGGATACTGTTCTAACTAGAGTGTAGTGTAATTTATGCTTTAAATTGGTGTTGCACTGTGCCATTAATTTAATGATATACCTACAGTATGTAGGTACACTCCGTTCTGCTGTTCAAGATAACTTAATAGATACAGTATTTAGATTTATCCAACATCATATAAAAAGTAAAAAATATTTATACTTATATTGTGAATACGAAACTAACTGTTTGTCTATCGTGTCGTGTAGATGATGACATTACAAATACTGTATAGTATTTAGATTTATCCAACATCATATAAAAAGTAAAAAATATTTATACTTATATTGTGAATACGAAACTAACTGTTTGTCTATCGTGTCGTGTAGATGATGACATTGATGAAGAGACTTACGAGTACCTTGTCCAGTTAAGTCATAATAACCAACCATTTCTTCGTTGCAGGTGGAACTGGTCACGCCACGCGCGCCAGCCAAAGACCAGCCGCCGACGCATGCATGCATGAATACCCAATGCAATGAGGACGAAATACCCTGCTGCATCCCTTGCAGGACCTGCGGTAGAATCATGTCAAGGAAGCGGAAATGTCGAAAACGCAAGTGTTGCTACTGATAGAAAACCCTATCCATTTATTCAAGATGTTTTTGCAAACAATTTGTAACCAAAGCATTTTTACCTACATTTGATTTTTGTTGAAGCTGTTTGAATTAAATCCAACTAAACAAAAAATAAAAAGACTTAGTTGACAATAGAATTGATTAAAATAAAGTCTGTTGTCTCTTTTAAGCTTTCACAAGACATGTCGATTGACAGTACCTAATCAGAATCACGGTTTGTTGTTTTATGCTTCAAACAGGTTATATATAATACTTAAAAAAGACTGGTGTTTCCTCTTAAATACTCGAAAAAATGGCATAAATGACTTAGTTTATCATCATGCCTGTTTTTCCCGAAGGGTTAGATGGAGATGTAC
Source organism: Noctua janthina (assembly GCA_963576755.1). Lineage (NCBI taxonomy): Eukaryota > Metazoa > Arthropoda > Insecta > Lepidoptera > Noctuidae > Noctua > Noctua janthina. Next base: position 9,529,798 of record OY755050.1, on the reverse strand, counting down.
CCCCAAGTTTCGCTATGTTCCTATATTAGGGCGAACGTATTGCCATCAACCACGTTCAAATCCCGCCTGAGAAGACCTGAAAAGACCTAACACCTAAAGTAGCTGCCAAAACGACTCGCAAAGTTAAAATTCTAAATGTATGGAGCTATTTATTTATGCTGGTTTTATGCTTCAGCTGCTTTTTAAAAAATAAAATAAAATGGTGGAAGTTAAGCCGGACAAATAACTTGGACCCCTTTTCTGCACAGTCTGCCTCCATAGATTTTAATTAATTGAAATGACAAGTATCTAGCTAATAAATGTTAAACGACCGGCCACATTGGTCCCAGACCCAATTTCGTTCAAAATGATCTAGGACAAAGATTGCCTTCATCGCGTCGGCTCCGTTTCATTGTAATTGTCTGGTGAAATTTAAGACAGCAAGTGTTCTCATCTGTGGAAAGGATGGAGGTGTGGAGTTTCTGTAGGACTGAAACTGTCACGACTCATGTTATTAGCTTACACGTACACGGTTTCTCGATAAATGTAGGCTTGAGATGGAGTGTTATATGGTCGGCAGTATGGCCGCGCCACTGCAGCGCTTCAGAAATGTTTACGGCGAGAGCCGTAGATGGTTTTCATGCCATCATGCGGAAGCGTTGTGCGTCTCTTATGAGGCGCATGCGTGCCAGCTCGAACAGCCTTCTGATCGTGTTCGTGGGCCGCTGGGACTCGCCGATGTGGCGGCACTGGATGCGACTACACACTGCAGCTGCAGGACGTTTAGGGCTTGGCATGAACTGGCGCTCCTGAGCGGCGCCTCTTTTTTCTGTAGGTTTTTCTTTTTTTTTTTATTTACTAACAATAGCTTTATAAGGTTTTTTGTGTTACTAACAGTATAATTATGGACTACGTCTGAAAATAAATTAAATAATTATTATTATAATTATAACGCTTGTGGATAGAGTCCGAAGACTAACAAAAGTTGGAACTCAAATGTAGAAGTGCTGGTCGTCCGGCGGTGAGATGAGCAGACGACTTTGTTGCCAATTGCCATCGCACGGAAAATTGGGATGATTCTGAGACAGGATCGTGGAGATTGGCAACGCCTATACCCAGCAGTGGATGAAGTCAGGCGGTGGATGATGATTATGATGAGTTGACTTTACATCAAAGTATTGGAGTCATCGTGTTTTAATAGATAAGCATTTAACTTGAGTTAAACCTTAAGTAACTTGTAGTCATGCAGTATAACGCTTAGCTACCTGGTTGCAAACACCGACAGGCAAGTTAATTTAGGTAACGTATTTTGAAGCGTTCATGGTTTGATGTGATTCCGAATTATTTCAGACGAGGTGAAGCAAACACGTCTTGTAGAAAATAAATGGATTCAAGTCAATAGGGTCTTTCTATTGGCACCTGCTACTTATTGTTCCTGTAGTGTACATTAACGTTTAGGTGTTAGGTGCCGCCAAGTCTTACCAGCTAAAACCATAGCTCTTATGTTCGTTCGTCCGTTTTTTCAACATAAATTATAAAAAACAATGTCATAAAATGTTTGCCGACGACGCCAAAAGAGCTCTTTAGCTATAAACCTGCACGTTCAGCTATGTCTAATTTTCCATCACAAATTGTGTAGCAAGTAAAAGTGTGCATTTACTGCTGATCGTGCGCTTGAATGTCTAACGTATTACGTGCTCTGTGTAATTGATTATTAACCGACAACGCTCAGAATACTTGTCAACAGCCAGTGAGTGTTGCATCAGACGGACTTGGGTGGCGATGGCGCCCGCGCAGAAATGTAGATGGCAATGAACTTGCCTAAACGTGGCCTTAGCAATTAGTCTTGGGACTCACTTGCGCTAAAGTTGCACAGTTAGCCCTAAGGCCTGGCAGTTTATGTTTACGTTTATTAATGTTAGACCAGTTTTCGTGACTGGAGTTGCAACCTTCGAAATTTACCTCTTTTTGATACTGCCAATTGACACAAATTGAATCTGTGAATTTTGTTAAACGTATTTTGCCTATCTTACTAACGTTAGGCAAGAATGGTTTATAATCAGCCTATTAATGTTCCCTCTGCTGGGACACAGGCCTCCTCTCTATGAGAGGGAATGGGCTATAATCCACCACGCGGGCCTAGTGCGAGTTGGTAGATGTCACATGTCTTCGAATTTTTGGTTCTAGGACATGCCGGTTTCCTCACGATGTTTTCCTTCACCGTTTTGAGAGCAGTGGTGATGAAATAACTTACACAAAGTAAAGCGCCGGGCTGGGTTCGAACCCACGACTTACTGCTCGTAAGTCGGGGTCTCCACCACTGGGCCACCGCTGCTCTCATTTGAAAATGGCTTGCCTAGATATAAATAATTATAATTTTTAGAAACATTTCTTGTAGTAGATTTTTTTGTTTCAGCTCATCTTGATGGGCCACTAAAGTTCTTTTTAATGAGCCTACCTAGCAGTGGCGAAAGTTCCATACAACTCGATTCCTACCGGATTCCCTTTGAAAATGGCTTTTCAGTATTCTATATCCAAATAATATATAGATTATCACATTAAAGATATGTACTTCGGCTTACCTCTTAAATTGACCCTTCGCTACTGCTAGCTAGACTACCCCACTGCTGGACTACACCTTTCCCTATAAGGCTCCTTATGGCTCCTAAAGTTAAAATTCATTTCAGCGGTAAATGGCGTGGAACTCTGCCCGTTGGAAGGAAATAGTTAGTTTGTTCACCCTTTGTTTTATTTAGAGTTGACTGTTAGCTATATAAAGCTTGCTCGTAAATATCTGCTTCTAACTTGAATCTCCGTACATGGGTTAGCAAGTTCATGGTGAATGGTATGCCGTAATCGTAAAGTAGCTGTACAACAAAGCGTAATCTACTCAGTATACTTTATACGTATCGTTGATTAGTACACGAATTAATTGAACACCTGAGAACGTGTTAGATTGAGTTAGATTTGCAGTTAGATTGAACTGGCAGGTTTCTTACTTTGTAACTGTTAGTTACGTCTAAATCTAAATAAACTAAGGCAAGTTATAAAGCTTCCGAAATAAAAATTAACATTCTGTGGTTTACTGTTATACTAAGTTAAAATTAATTACCGAAAAATTAATAGAATTTGAACCAGCAAAAAATGTTGTACCTATTTAACTAACAAACATGAGTTTATTCAAATTACAATTCTACGAAAAATAATAAAATAAAATTCCATAAAAATAGCGTACTTCCCAAAAAAATAATAAGTTTCTTAAAAAAAATACTAAGGTTCTGAAAAACAAACTAAGTTTCCGAAAACATGTTCTGCTAAAATAATCGTTTTCTTAAGCGCTATAACTTGGAGGCAAGAGCGAGCGAAGTGAGCTCGGGACACCCCGTCTTTAGGCTTGGTTAGGTAACTTTGCAGACAGAAATAGGAGCCCAGCGTAGCATGGCTACATGGACTACGCTTTATTAGATTTTGATATTTATCTTGACGTTGATTTTATTCCTGTTTTATTTCTTTTATAGGGTAAAACGCAATTTAAGCTGGTGCAAAAATATTACGTCAGCAAATTGTGAATTGATTTTCGGAATTTTCAGTATTTTTTCGATCGTTTCTTTGTCCTTTCAGTTGTCGCAAGATTAGTATTTAAAGCAGTACATTTCATATTTTGAATATGATCATTTTTTTTGGAGCTTTCATTAATACCCATAAACTAATAGACAAATTAAGACACTCAAAGTTGCATATATTGTACAGCTTGGAAGAATTGTTGAAACTTTGCCGTATCTACCTGAGAAGTGCCATGGTGGTCCAGTATTGTCCATTGTCCATCATCATCATCCAACCATGTTAACCACAGTTACGGGACAACATTTGAAAATAATATTTTTTTAAATAAAGGTCAAGAATGGTTCTTTTGTATGATAATAAAGATAACCCGAAATTTTTGTATTTTTCATATTGTTTTAGTTTTGACCGTTACATACTTTACTCTGTGCAAACTGTTTCATCACCACTGCTCTCAAAACGGAGAATGAACATATTGTGAGAAAACCGGCATTACCTGGAACCGATACCGGATAAAAGAAAGACAATTCAATTCACATGTACCAGCCCGCACTGAGCCCATGTGGAGGATCACAGAGACGAGAGATTTGTTCTATTAGCAGAAGCACGGAATACGGCTACGTAACCGTGTTTTTCTGGTAATGATATTGTTAGCCTGTACCATTCCACCGCTGGGCAAAGTCACTCCCCATTACTTTTTTTTTTAATTCAGGGCTAATGTGGGTCGTTGATTTCGTCCAGCTGGTTCCCAGAAGGCGTGTCAGGGCTCCAAAAAGCGGCAATTTTGGCCCACAGCTCATTGGATAAGCGGCAGTCTTTAGGTGCATGAATAAATTCTTTACATAATCCTTAGGTATGACCTTTTTAAAATCTGGGAATTGCCGTTGGTTTATTTAATAAGGAAAATCATATACCTACTTTATTTTCCTGTACACTGCTACTAATATAGCAAAAGTTTAAAAATAAAAAAGTGAGTGTTGATAGTTCTTAGGGATTTGTACCTACTGAGTTAGCTAGAGTACTTTTATGCTTTCAATGTTTTATTTAGGGTAGTATTTAAACGAGCGAACATAAATTCAAATTAAAGGTGTCAAAAATATTGAAAATGGGCTACTGAAATACTAAGTGAGCGACAAACAGTGGGCTAATACTAATGTTTAAAACAGCGACTTGAAAATAGAAATTTGAGTTACTAGTTGTTCAGTACGATTATGTGATAATTCAAGGACTCCTGTAAAAAACTTAAAACAAGGTTATTAATCACTAGATTGTAGATAAGGCGTAGTCGACGAACCCCCGCTGAGCGGGGCTCCTATTTCTGTTTACAGAGTTTAAAGGAACCTAACACGAAGGGGATGGCGGGGTCTTAGTTCGCTCACTTCGCTCGCTCACTAGACCCCGCCATCCCCTTCGAAGCTAACCTGTCCGAGTCGGGGTGCCACAAGTCTCTCTCAGCATTCGCTCGCTCTTGCTTCCTTAATTCTCCTTGCCGCAATGACCAGAAAAATAGTTACTTACTTTGGTACAATAGTCTCCCATTTAGTATATTGGTCGCCAATTAAATTTTTATTCGCCCGATTAATAATTTCCCTTTTATTTAAGTGCATACTAAAAGTCAAAGTAATTTTACAGACACTTGAAATTGAGACCTCCTTCGCATCATCAACGATTTGTCATCATCATCATCATCATTTCAGCCGAAAGACGTCCACTGCTGGACGTAGGCGTCCCCCAAGTGTCGCCACATTGGCCGGTCGCGTGAGACTCGCATTCAGCAGATGCCAGCAACCTTTACCAGGTCGTTTGTCAACATCTACAAAATTAAAGGTAAGTACATGTATAAAAATTAGAGATTTGATATTCGAATGCATATTTACCTAAAGTACGTTTTTTCCCAGTATAGGGTACAAAAGTATGGAAGCAGATTCTTATAATGCCAATTTTTCCCCGGGATTGCGGTATTCCATAAATAATACAGTGTGTATGAGTACTCATAAGCATTATGAATACTTAAAATTTTATTATAACTACGCAAGAAAGTTTAAAATAACACGAATAAATACTATTATCTTATAATAATATTAAAAATAAAACTATTTGTTTTTTTGATAAATATTCGGATATGATAAAATATGGTAAATATGCCAATTCATTTGAAGTAAAAGAATAAAATGAAAGAAAAAACAGACCGTGACTTTTTCCGTACTGATGCGCGGTCTGCGGTCCATTCTAGTCAACACTCGAACTTCAGGTGAATATGCATCTGAATATCCGATCCCTAATGATCATCTAAATCTTCGTCCTTTTTCCGCGACCTGCGACCTTCGTCCGCGTGAAATTATTATAAAATATTACTTCCCTGTTTGATTCAGATTTAGTTGACATTATAAGAGTTTATTTTTTTCACGGAACCCAAATAATTTTTCTAAAATAAAAGTAGCCTAAATTATTTCTTGTAACATCAGCTATCTATGTCCAGTTAAAAAGATGGGCACAGAAAGTAATCTGGGTAGTATAATCTGGGAATTCTACGACGAAATATACTTCTGTTATATCATTATTGATTCAAATGAATCAAACGTATTTTTTATTGTCTTATAGAGGGTGTTTAAAATTAGAGTATCCACCTAGGGAGCAACACTATTACAGACAGAGTGGAGTGATGTTCTTTGAATCCCTTGTTGCGCTCAGGATCTACTCTAGTTTCCTGCACTCCACTCTGGATTCAAATAAACACTCTCGCCTTTAAAATAGTTTTTTGTTACCTCGGCAAACAATCTTGAATCTCCTATTTCATCATCATCATCTGCCTAGTCCTTTTCCCTAACTAAATTGGGGTCGGTTTCCAGTCTACCTCTGTTACTCCAACTGGTCTGGTCTGTCTGGTCTGAACTCCCAACTTGAATGCTTATGATCAATCCTCTTCTAGGTACTTTCTTTCTAAAGAATGGAATGAATTCACGATAGATTCTTTAAATAAATCCTGTCATTGTGAAGTGTGAACAGCACTGTGTGAAGCGGTTCATTAAAATGCGAGGATGTGTAGCTTTTCCTTCCATATATATAAGCTTCATTCACTCACAGCACTTTACATAAGAATGTGTGGCCTACTAATATTGGCACCTAATGTGTATTTAAATAGGATTTAGGTGAATGTATTTAGCTCGTACAATATACTTTGATCTACATACTGGTAGTTTGACGAGCATATAAAGTGCCCTAAGGTTTAGAGCAAGTAGATACCTTCCTACTTTCTTAATACCTACTATAGTGTTACAATTCCGAATATTAAAATCAGCATGTACCTTCGATGCATATATGCGTATGTTTTTATTGTTAATTTTCCTTAACTTGGTAGGTAAACAAAGAACTAAAGTATGACTACTAAAATCTGACAATACTCACATGGTATAGGGACTTGAATAATAAATAAATATGTTCCATTTAGCATAGCACATAAATGACTCATTGATCCGACATTATTTTATTTCATTAATATTTCTTGCATTTCTAAAAATAAATACGAGTATGAACGAGGAAGGACAATCAGAATAAAATACGCGACAAAGGTATTCCTTAATACCTACAGCATATTACAAAGTTATGAATTACATACCAATGTATATTTTTAATGTAAATAAAAGTTGTAAGTTCATCCATGTAGATACACGCTGGGTACTCTAGGTAGAATCAGGTACTGAGTTTTGGATATCCCTTACCTCCACACCATGTTACAAATAGGTACTTCAAGCAAGCTAACTTTTAAGTAGTTATTAATAAAAAACTTTCTGTGAAAAACAACCGACTTCCAAAAAACACAAAAAATGTCTAAAAAAAAAACTGTGGTGGTGACTTTTTTTGTTTCGTTGACTTTTTTTGCCACCGACTTACGACAGTTTGAAAGTTATTTCAGACATTTTTAGTGTTTATTTTTGGAAAACGGTTTTTTTTCGCAAAAAGTTTTATATTTATCCTTTTATATACTACACAAATTCTTGTCATGAATTAATTTTTACATTGTAACTTGTAGCTATTAAGAGAACATCATGTCATCAACATAGCCCAAGAAAAAAAAAATGTATTAACACGTTGCCAAGCCAAAATGTTGAACTTATAAAGACGGCCAAAATAAAAATAAAAATGGTAAATGTCTTCCCTAGTGGCCTCAACCAGAACCCAATAGGTAGGTACTCTGCGGCCGCTATCATCATCATACCTGCGAAAGGATATAAACTCAGAATTCTTTTATACTTATTTTCGAACTGATGACGTAGTTCAACCGTTTCTATTCTTATGTAGATTTCCACGTGACCGTTTTAGTCCGTGAAGACGTCATCAAGTTATGAGATCTTTCACTTAAAAATAAATTTGAAAAAAGGGAAGCCTTCGAAGAATGAACCATTGAACTTACATCATCACTCAAAAATAAACTCAAAATGTAATTGACGACGTTCTCCAACTGTTGCATTCCTATGTAGACACGCGTGAAATCACGAGATTTTTTTACATATAAATAAATTCGAAAAGGGGGACAAAGGGAGTCTATTAAACTTATTTCATCAATCTCAAAAGTAAACACAAAATGGGATAAGAATGGATGCTGCTGAAGGTTTAGATTGAACTTACATAATCTGATGATTGTAAGTGAAACGATCAACGACCTGATGCTCGTTACAAATTGCTAAACGTAAGTGACTTCAAATTGGACTTCGGAAGACATGATGGGTTTCCTGATAGACATACTAATAAAGACGTACATGACTAAGTAGTTACCTATGTGATATTTTTAGAAAATCGAGAACGAATTATCGTCGACTGATTCCATATTGAGATAAATGACGTGAACCTTAACGTGACGTGATTGATTCAATTTCATTTAATTTGATTGTATTGGGTTCTATTTGATTTTATTTTGATTCTATGTTATTTTATCTGATATTATTTGTTCTCTTCGGATTTTTATTAATTTATTTACCTGAAATAAATGAATTTATTAATTTTTATTTAAAAAAAAGGTATACCTAGTCACCATCAGACTTCTCAACATGGGTACCGTACAAGACAGTACAAGCATTAACTTTGTATTCCTACGGAGGAATGTAGACACGACTGAACTCCGTCGCTAACATCTTCACTTACTTTTTTTGTTTCATCTGATCATACAAGTTAATCAAGTTATGGCTTTCAAAAAAAAAAAACACCTTTTTACGTCTCATTTGCGTTTTATACACAATTTATTACGTAAGATTACTTTCACTACGTCTCAGAGCAACATCTACGTCATGATCCTGAAACATGCGTCAAGCCATTCAAGAGTGAAATCGCACATTTTTTATAATATCCGTAGTAAAAAAGTGGGTTAGAAGAAAAAACTGGAACAATATCACTATTTTTTCATGACAAATCGTAACTTGAAACTCAACCTAATCAAATATAAGTCCAATTACAGAAGGAAATGATTTCGATCGTTATTTTTAGATATTACAAGAATTGAATTTATTTTTAGCTTTGTGATTTTTTTCTCTCAAAATTGGTCCCAACCTTATCTAATACCTAGCCCATTTGATTAGAATGGCTTAGGTCAGGACTGTGATCAACCGCTACATCCAAGTTAGCTGCGTATACTTGATCATTTATTATTTTAAGTTACCAAAATGCGAATTATTTAGGCCCACAAAAACATGCATTTATTTATTTACTAGCGACCCGCCCCGGCTTCGCACGGGTACAATATATAAGGTCTATCTTTTCATACACGAAATATTTTAAGAGTAACTTCGATAAGTCGTACAGTCGCCACAGCAACGAAAAAAAAATTATCTGAGTGTTTTTTTTTTTACAAAATTATTATTATTCTAAAATTGTTTGAGACTTTTTGCATAAAACCTTTACTCCCATATTCTAACAGGTAAATACGACGTAGTAGACTAGCGTAATGGATGCTTAGAAATAAGGAGCTAGTATTTATTTTGTGGGTCAAGTAGTTTTAGATTATTTATTTAAAAAAAAAAAATATACTCAGATAAAAAAAAATCCCTTGAAATGGCTTTGTTTTAGCCGTTAGATGATTCCCTGAAAATATTTCGTGTATGAATAGTTAGACCCTATATATATAAATAAACCTTCCTCCTGAATCACTCTATCTATTAGTGAAAACCGCATCAAAATCCAAGCATACATGGACAGACAGCGGGAAGCGACTTTGTTTTATGCTATCTAGTGATTAGGTACATTTACTACAGCATAAGCCATTACAATACTAAATTAAGTAATATTTTAACTATATCTTCTCACAGAACCACAAACATTCTAACCTTATCGTCTTCCATTCATCAGCAAAACTAGTCCAATCTTCCGATTATTTATTTATTAGAGCGGCCTTATTATTTTAATGAAATCAATATAGGAATAATTTGGGTTTCGATTCTATAATAATTACTATCAAGCTTTTCGCTACCTCTGGATAAGCAAAGCGCCTGGTGAGAACAAAAAAAAAAAATCAAAAAGCCTACCTAACTAAGTAGCGTTTTACGAGCGATAACGATATGACGTTAATAAAATAGAAGAAGACATATAGGTACGTATTTATTTTAAAAATGTTATCGATTAGACTTTTGATTTATGACAGGAATAAACAGTATTTTTGTCACAATAAACAATCAGTTCAGTGAAAGGTTTACCTTGGCAATCGGCAAGGATTTTATTAAATCTTTTTATCTTCTTGTGTTGGTCACATTTAATGTAACTTTTGGGAACATAAAGATGCGTAGTTATTATATTTATATTTCGAATTATATGAGTGCGCTTAGTTTGTATACTATTATCCCGTTAGCGTAATGGATGCTAACGGCTATATCACAATGCTATTATCACAAGCTTGCGCTGACATAATTATGTAATCTATCTATACTAATATGTATTACAAAGAGGAAAGATTTTTTGTTTGTTTGCACCGAATGGGCTCGGAAAGTACTGGAGCGATTTTTTCACCAATAGAAAGCAAAATTATCAGCAAGTAACATAGGCTATAATTTATTTTCAAAAAAATTAAAAATCCTTAAGAAAATCGCAATAATGTAACCCGAAGTAGCAAAATTTTGCCTATAAAATTCATTATTTGGCGTGCGCTGAGAAAACTATTGATGATACTTAAAAATGATGTACCACATGATTAAAGTACTCATTATTACCTACAAAAAAGTCCGAGAGGGAATATATCTAACTATCATTGTTTAGTCACAATAGCAGTTTTTGTGTTCTAAAATTTAATTAATTCTTCGCGCCGCGCCGGTAGAAACAAAAGTTGGTTAAATTCGTATCGTTGTATTAATTATTATTCGACGCGTTTATATATTTTTTTTATGTATTATGTATGACCATGCATAACTTTTTACAGAGATGTACGATATGTATGCTTCTTTTTTTTGTGAAAAGTGTATATCTCGAAGTTGGTCCCATTTAAACTTGAAAATCGTGTTTGGGCTCATTTCATGCACCTTGATGAGAACTATAGACCTAGCTGGAGTATGACTGTCATCGAAGGTCTGACGATGAAGACGGAAGGCAGTTTCAAGAGGTCCTCAACTGTTTACAGCATTTATATTGTTATAGGGCTCATTGCATACACCTTGGTGAGAACTTTAGACCTGCCTGGAGTATGACTATCATCGAAGGTCTGACGATGGAGACTGAAGGCAATTGCAAGAGGTCCGCAACAGTTTACAGCAGATTTATCGTGTCTCGGCTTATTTCATGCACCTTAATGAGAACTTTTGACCTAGATGGAGTATGACTGTAAACATAAGTAGAATATTTTAGCGATTAATGGAAATATTTCCGAAAAATTAAATTGTTACCTACTTGAATCTGTACTATATAATATTATAAAGCTAAATAGTTTGTTTGGTTGAACGCGGTTATTTCAGGAACTGCTGGTTCGAATTGAAAAATTCTTTCAGTTTTAGATAGCCCATTTATCGAGGAAGGCTTTAGGTTATAAAACATCACGCTGCAACTAAAAGGAGCGGAGCATGAATGAAAAATGTTGCAAAAACAGGGAAAATTTATTCCTTTTGAGAGCTTCCATTGCGTGCGCTGCGTAAAAGGTTAAAGTTAACACAACAATCATATAGGACGGAATCGTTCCACCTAAAAAAATAAAAAAAAAGTCCGCGATAGCATATATCTACCTTTTAAGGTTGATTCTCTCTCTCTCTCTCTTATGTGGCGCAGACAAAGTTGCTAATGAATGCGCAAGTAAGTTTATTTGTACGTTTGTTATCTTTTCACACCTAAACCACTAAACTAATCATCCTGGAAAATTTGCATATATGTTGTCAGTTGTACAATAACGGTTATAGGGTGGGTACCTTTCACCCCGAAAAACAATATTCCCGAGGAAAACAACAGTAACGTTCTCATGATAATAGACGGCGCAACGTGGCTTTCGTATGATGTTGAATTATATTATTATAGAAACTTTAGTAGTGCAAATTGATTGTCAAATTCTAAACTAACGCATGCGGAGCCGCGAGCAAAATCTGGTTATTATTTTATATACTGGAGCCCACGCTTTTAGAACAAGGATGATTGAATATGTATTTTTACAATATCCCTTGAGGCTGATGCAACATAGCTCGCAGATTTCAAGGCCCCTTTCTAGGCAGTTCGAATGCAATAACTTTGATTTGAATGCTACTACTTATACAATACCAACAGCAATGTAGACTGTATGCCAACTGAACATTTACTTTTTCGTTTATATGTGTAGTTCTCATAATTTTCTAGGTAATTATTTTTTTATTTTTAGGGTTCCGTTGCCAATACACAATACGATATGAATGAGTCTTAAAAATATTTTTATTATATTGTTTGGTGCTACAGAACCCTGTGTGCGTGAGAGTACGACTGGCACTTGGCCAGTTTTTAAGATTTATGTGTTAAACATGATCAAAAAATGCATGTTTGTTAGGACCATCCGTTTTAGAAAATAAATATATTAAAGGGTGTCTATCTAAGTCTATTTATTGTACTGAATTAATCAATTATATAATCACATTGACGAGTATTTTAAGTACCTACATTGGTAACGCCAAGTTGTTTTATTCAGGCGTTAAAATAGTGCCAGCTAAATTAGCACTTATGAATCATAAGTCAAAAATGAATGGTTTCTATAACAACTGTGTCAACAAACAAACCGTTCTTTATAGTAAAAAACCGGACTATTGTTACATCATTGACGATAAAAACTATGTATAATTTTTACGTGGCAAAGCCAATTTCGTTTGGCAAAACGTCACGGTCGCGGTGTAACTGTAAACAGAATTATAGCATTTGTACGTAAATGTCGAAGACGCGTAAGATCCGCATACGTTGGTGATAACAGGGGGAATTGAAAAGGGGAGTGTGATGTAGGGTGCCACCCAGTCAAGCAGGGCGCCGCCACTCGGCCGGGTAGCCGCGGGCACGTCGGCATTGCTCGCACGAGTCGCACACTCGCACATGAAAACGCCGACGCTCCCCAGTACGCTATGACGCAACAATCGGTCTCGCTTGCTTGTACGGTGAACTGCCATGCGTATTGCGTACGTTTGCTCTGGCATCGTTCATCGGTTCATTCTGATTTTAACTCGCGAGTCGGCTGGTCGCGTACCGCTCGCTAAATATATAGCACGTGGCCCAGTGCTTCAGTTGTTTCGCTATAACCTATAACCCGTCGCTCGGCAGCCGGCTCAGACTGATACACAGAGGTGAGTACAGTATAAACGTTGTTTTATTCAGTAAACCGTAACGCGATGCTTTGATTGTGTTGACGCGTTTTTCGATTCCAAGTATTCGGGTGAAATAAACCAGAGCTTTTTGTCGTCACAACATATGGATGTGTACACCTTTCGAATTTCATTTATTTTTTTGGAAGGAATTTCAATGCTGTGTAACTAATTTTAGGCAGAGTTTTCGGGTTAGTTTAGGTGAAACTAGTAACCTAAGATGGATATCGGTAGCGTCTGGGTGCAATTAATTTACTGTTGCAGTATCCTGGTATTGTAAAAAGCGAAAAATAACGTGTCAGCAAAATGAAAATGCAAGTTCAAACGCGTGTCAAATAATGTAAATAAAAGCATATTGTGTTCGTACGTTATCTGTACTAAATTCTTATCTACGTTAAATCACTTTGTCAATATTCGGGGAGAATGTTGAACGCTTACAAAAGGCGCGAACGGTCGAGGGCCAAAGGATCATTGTTGATGAGCATCAAACAAACTTCATTCAGTTTAACTTGACATTCAAAGTAAAGTGCAACCAACCGGTTGTCGGCGTGTGGCAGTCGCCCAGTCGCGTGTCGGATAGCCCGCCAGCCCGTGTGACGGCAGACAGGCCGCGCCAAGCCCACATCTGTCTGCAGTTCTGCGCCACATAAATACCTATGCACATTTACGAGCTTACTTGCAGTCGGCTGTTCCTTGACATTAATACGATAAACCTATTTAATCTCTTACATAAATGCTTTACCTACCACCTATATGTTTTCATTCATGTTACCTTTATGTATCTTCTAAGTTACATTGGAAAAGGTCATTTGGTTTTTTTTTCAGCCCAGACTTATGTTAGTTTACGCTTTTAATTTAAACCAAATTGCTGCAACAGTTTTTAGTTGTACACGTAAATTTTGTATAATTATGTAAACTAAGTTCATTGTATTTGTTAAACAATATTAGGTACATACGTTCTGTCGAACAACGTCAGGATTGATTCGTCGTTATTATAATGGCGCTCAATGTCGTAGTTACTTACTATTCTTGAGAAAAAGTTTATTCAGGTGCTTACAGAGACCTGCGGACTTAATCCGTTTGTAGTAAAATCTACTAAGTACCTTTTTACGATATTTTTTATTCGTTTTCATCAACAGGTCTATAGGCGTTAAAAAAATTATCGCCTGTTACCGTGTTTACTTATTTTGTAGATAATAACCGTACCAAAAGAACTAGTAAACTTTACAAAAAATATAATATTTTATTTCGTATTCAACCTTCTTACACTTATTAATTTTGCCATAAGTTACCTATAATCTTGGTAAATCTTGGCAACTCGGTTCTACTTCGTCAACGCAAAATGCAATCTAACGTTCCCCATATTTTTTGTCCGTATCGGGTTACCAATGAAGTAACCACAAAACCTGGTAAGACTGCTCATTGCAATGCTGCAATATTTATTTTTTACGATTTGTAACTTTTTAAACAAAACCGATCAAATTTTGCGACAAAATTAATGTTCTTACCTAAAGTTTCCCACTGCGTGGCTAGAGCGAGGTCATTGCTTCTTGGCACAGTACCTACTCGGTCAACTGATTACCTGTCATGGCGTATATACTTTCATTTGTCTACTTTTCACTGTGCTAACAAAACCAGATTGAACCGGATAAAAGCGACGTTATCAAAAAAAAGTAAACGCTATTATTCTATGTAGTCGTAGCCGTCGTAGGTGTAACGGTGTACATTTTCTAACTTTTTATAAGCGCAAATTAATCCACATTGTAAGTAATGTTAGTTGTATACAGACTGTATAATATTAAGAGATAACTTTACAGTAATTTCTGAATCTGTATAATTAGAAGCAGATAGATCATCATTTCATCAACATCATCTTTCTCCTGTCTTTATCCCAATTTATTCTGGATCGGCACAGCACTTCTTTTTCTTGAATATTTCTGAACTAGTCGTCATCTCAATAGTTTTCACCTTTCTAGTCTTATCATCTCACACATAGGCCATCCATCATTTCTTTGGTCTTCCCACATTCACTTTCATACTCAAAACTTTCCTCACGGCCTGTTCCTCATTCTCCCAAACTACATGACTCTTCAACTGTCGACACTGGTACGATTTAGGTACGTAACTGGTAAATCTAAAAATATTTAAAATTGATGAGGTCGTAAGTTAAGCATGTAATTTGTAATATTCTAAGTCAATAATTTATAATATTCTATAATTAGTGCCGCTACAATTATAAATCACCACGTGTCCAATAGAATAAAATGAATGTCTTATACGCCATTTTGTTAATTGAAGACACTGCGCTCGTTCGTACTCACAAAAATTGTATTTTTGTAAATCAACCTGTATATAACTTTTTACAATCTGACTAAGCAGTAAGCATTACCGTTATATTCTCGGGCCTTAATTGAAAAAAAAAGCATTAAACAAGTTATTGCTACTTCGTTCATTTTTTTTGCATAGCATCAGTTACAAAAATTGCTACTAAAGTATGTATGTATTAAAACTTAGGTACCTATACTCTGCAGATTGTTAGTATAATGGAATAATTAATATGTGTACCATGCAAAACTAATCATCTATGCAACATTTGCTTTATAAATTATATTATTGGGCCCGGCCTAAGAGAGAATAAAATAAAATATTATTTATTATGTACAACATGCCAGTAACTTTCATAAAAAAAAACATTTCACATAGGGTGACATAATGGACGGTCTTATCGCTAAAAGCGATCTTTTCAAGACAACCTTTGTATGGATTATAGATAGAGGGAGAAATCTAGGTATATATCAATAAATGACACTCTTGATATCATAATTATTGACTACATATCCTAATTATCATTTAGGTTATGCGGTATCCAATTACCACGTGCCACACCATATCTAGTTGTGTAGTGTAGGGTAGCCGAGTAACCTTTTTAGACTGTAGACCACCCAATATTTTGCGTGGACATCGTAAGATGAGAACCAAGTAAAACTATAAAGGGTGTAAATAGACCCTTAACATAGCCGAAAGGCACTTGTTCTCCCCGTCTTTGCGATATTTTTTTTTGTCCTTGACTATATCTGGGAACCTTCTAGTTACGGAGATATTGGGATCAAGATTCCAACTTTTTCACAAGTTTTTTTTTTTAAATACATGTTTTTAATGTAAGATTTTTACTTCACACACCTCCACGTCCCCGTACTATTCAATCCATCCATCAGCACAAGGCTTTGAGTGCTTTCCATCGAGTCCTACCGTAAAACGTGATATACCACCCCAAAAAAAAGTCGATTCCTAGCAATAATTTTTTTTTTCTTAGTTTGATGTAAAGAATGCTTGGTTGACGGCTATGTGAAGGGTCTGTTTACACCCTGTATGTAACTAGTATAACTACTCCTATTTTGAGGGATTTGTTGCCAGCCACTTTGGCATTATGATAACACTGCCTAGTTGGCATAGTGGTCGCAAGCGCGTCTACTGAGCATGTTCCATCTCCAGGTTGGCGAGTGTTCTATGTATATAAGGAATTTCTCAGTAGCAACCCGGTCGTTCCGGGTATGGTAAATGGCAAAAGACTCGTCCCCTATTAATCGCATAACGAAACGTGGGGACACTTCTGTCTTTCACTTCGAGTTATACGGGCGTGATGATAAGTTATTATTACATGAATTGTCAATGCACGTCATAATAGCCGCTGCATCTCCATGTTTAGTATCGCATAAGTACGGTTCAATAAGATTGACTGACTGATTGATATGGCCCAAATAAGAGGACACATTGATGCGCTTGCGGCGCAATATATTACCACCTTGTCTCATGAATTTTCATCTAATCATCTGCAACCATGATAATATATTGTGCGATAAGATGTGACATCTTTTAGTTGACGTTTTTCCAACGTAATCCGTGGACAAGGTTCTCAAAAATTAATTTTTTGTTTTAAAGTTTTTGTTTTTTTGACATAACAATGTTCTTAGTAGTCCCTTCCACGAATTTATTATGTTATGATCATACCCGAACCAGTATTGTAAACTAAGTAACCAATTTTTGTTTGAAAGATTGCAATAAAAGTGTACTCAACAACCCTGTAATCGTTCTCGTATCGCTGTTTGCCCCTTGCCGTGCCCACACTGCGACTCCGCTACCTGCAATCTTTGCAATAAAAGAACAGTTACTTATTGTTGTACATCGAAAGGGTTCCAAGTAAGCTGCACACAACAAATCTTAATAATAAATTACATATTCTTGTTATAGTAATATTGAAAAACATGATTTATAGCTGCTGCTGATTAATGCAGCTGTTTAGAACTTTGTATCGGGTAAACACACTTATTGTTGACACCTCTCCAATTTTATTATCTTCACCATCGGTTTTTTTACAAATACTTGTATAATAATTTTTTTATCGTATTTAGACACTTTCTCCAGTTTCTATTTAATGTACCTAAATTATTTACTTTCACTCATTCACGCCCTATGGATTCTTGTTCTTGAATTCCGCCGAGAAATCCATATAGGGTCAATAATTGGGTGTTGCACCCTATATATTTACGGCTCAACGTGACACTTCTGGTCGTTCGAAGAAAACTACATGAACCTAGGTTCATGTGAAACGTATGTAATTATTACATATATCCGTGTAGTGAAACCAAGTTATCCGTGACCAATCGTACCTATTACTTTAACAACACAATTATTATTTTCTTGCGTTATTAACTTTGAGAAACGCTGAATGTTGTGAAATATACTCGTTCTAATCGTTCATCAGTTAGTTTTCGCGAAGTTTATGACGGCTGGCCAGTTAATAGTACAGACGACAGCACATCAAACTACTACAATCTGTCAAATTTCTAGAATAGATTTTGAAAATCTATTATAGAAATTTTATCGCTTAAGCATTAGGTTCAAGGTTTATTGGGAAAAATTAACAGTTTCGGGTAGCGTGATGTGCTGGCGTCTGTACTTAAGACCCAGTATCTCTTCCAATTTAATTCACCCCTACAAAAAACACGTCAAAATAAGTTCATAGTTGCCGACGATTTTTAGCGAATTCTTCAATCGTTTTGCCTTGTTGCCTGTTGTATTAAATATCAGTCGTCAAAATCTTATCTACAAACAATTGATAAAACATTGTCATGTCTCCCAATTTTCCAATCGATAAGGCCAATTGATTGACCGAGCTGGTGAAAGCCGTAGATCATGATAAATAGGGAAGCAAATAGCCTTGAAATACAGATGTTAATCGCGATTTATGAATCTTTCGTTATTCGTAGATACTATCTACGAATTACGTAAAACTACGAGTAACTGGAAAAAAAACTGTTTGTTGAAGATCATAATCTCGTAAGTATATCTTTTGCTAATGGCTCGCAGAGATACAAAGACCAACAGACAGACTGACCTACTTAGGAAAACGTAGGCAGACATCGCGTATTTAAAATATACCTGGTCGGCGAAAAATACTTATTCATTAGTACATGATAATAACTTTCAAGTGCTTTTTCAAATTAAAACGGTTATTAGTTGTTTAGATCAGTTTGTTTTAGTGTAGTGTTCTTCGTAGCATACGCCGTAGTGTTCTGCGTAGCGTTCGGCGTAGCGTAGCGTAGCGTATGGCGTAGGTATCTCGATACACATTACATTACATTTTGAAAAGCCAATTAACACTTATGACCTCCATCTTTTATGCTATTTAAACTTACTAGCTACTCAAAATGGCTATATAGCTACGTGTTACGGTATAACGGTACTATAGTAAATATTCAGAACTATCTGGATCGATACACAAATTGCACTGCTACTACACTAGCGACTGGCCACTGCGTTTGTTTGCTGAGTCATGCTGTGTTGACCTAGTAGCGTACTGCCAACTGAACGTCGGGATTAGGGGAAGGTAAGAAACAATAATCATAAAAATGGTTTTCACGTTGTTTGCTCATTTTTATACCTATTATTCTTTTGGGTATTTCCATCAGTAATTTCTCAATAACCTGAAGTATAGATTCGTCCCCGGGGCATGGCATATGCTTACCCTCTTTTACATGGTTCTCAAACAAAACTGGCGAAATGTATGTGTAGATACACCTTTGCGTAACCCTTCAGATTATTCAGGCGTGAAGTTGTGTTGTTTTACTACTGGCTGCGACATTGTCACGCTACGATTAAGACTTCGCAGGCAGTATTCCCATTAAACCAATCAGATGGTTTCTATGCAGAATTGTTAAACTGTGAACATCATCTCTCATTACTTTACCTTCGAGGATTTACCAAAGCATAAGAATATCGGCCTATGTCATAATCAGCAAATAGCAGCCGTTCAGCCGCACTTGCCTAGGTTGGTCGGTGGATGGGTGACCGCCCAATACTTACCGAGTTTCTTCTGTGCCTCGCAAAGCACATTAAGCCGTTGGTCCCCACTGTCATTTGTAGATCTTTGACAATCTTTACAGGTATTGGCCCGAAAGTCTGACAACTGTAAGTCTTACCCAGCACTAACTAGGTTGTGGAAATCAGAATCGCTCCGTGTCAAATATTGGTATTAAGCTGCATCCGGTTAGACTGGAACCCGACCTCAATATTTGGGAAAAGGCTAGGCTAAATCCGTCTACTTTGTTTTAACTACATATGTATACGTAGTGAGAGTTATTGCAACCAAAATAATTGTAAATTGTAAGCTGACTGATATGAATATGACAGTTTTTTAACTTGTCTTGCTTAGGTACTTAATACCTCGTTTGTATCAAAACCTCAGGCCTATATTCAACGAGAGGCTGGGTAGATGGGTACAAAGTACAAGGTGTAAACGGACCCTCGACGCCGTCAACCAAGCATTCTGTACGTCGAACTAAGTAACTCTACGCACAAATTATTATTGCTGGAATACAACTCTTTTATTCATGTTTTACGGTAAAATTCAAAGTATTAACACATTGTGCTGATAGATGCATTGAATAGTAAACGGGTCATGGAAGTATTTAAAGTAAAGTTATAACCTTAAAAACAAGTAAGTACATATTTTGAAAAAAAACTTGTGAAAAAATTGGAATTTCGACTTTCGATACCTCCATAAATAGAATGAAAAGAAAAGATGCAGTTATCGTCCAGTACAAAAAGCAAGTGCCTTTCGGCTTCCTTAAGGGTCTATTAGCACCTTTTATAGTGACCTCGGCCTGCTACTAAGAAATTCACACCAAAAGTTAATTTACACTACCCGACCCAATCACACGAATCAAAGACCTGATGTTCTCTCGTTTTGCTAAAAACTCTTCTACTACTGCTTGTTGTTAACTAGATGCTTCATTGGATTAGTTAGACAATTGAGCACTCAAGTGTTGTCACTCAAGCTTGATCCTTGATACTTAACAACAATAGACCTTTTAACGGTCAATGCCTTGTTGAAAGCACACACAAGTCTTATCTCAGGTTTATTTAAGTTTGTAATATGTATTTAATTGTCTTCGATGTCTAGAAATTAAATTATAGCCATATACGAATGTAGATAAGTATTTTTGGAGTGGAATTAACATTTCTTATTGAATTAGAATCTCTTCTTGAAGTTGAAATACTATTTTTTATGTACCCTCCACAATTGTTCCTGTTCCCGATAGCGGTGTGCTATTTTTTTATAATTTTAAATATTGTTTTTATTTGTAAGAATATGTAATATTTAAAAATGTATAATTTTGTATACAAAATTACAACCGACTTCTGAAAAATTACTAAAAACTGCGATAGGTATACTCTTAATGTTGAAAGTCGTTTACACAAAAAAACAATTAAACTAACAAAAGTCACCGACCGAAAGTTTTATATTTTTCCATTTTTAGTTATACATTGTAAATACCTATTTAAAGAAGCTAATCCAAAAATCAGTCATCGGAACTTGACAATTTTATGGATAGACCTTTAAAGAAGGAAGTTGTGAAATACTAGCCGATAAATAATAATTGTTTAATAACTATAATTGGAGAAGACAGTCTCCAATTTGAGCGGAAGTCGTTTCGACCTCATAAAGATCAGTTGGTGGTCTACCTAATTAACATTAAAGGATTTTACAAGTTGTTTCACTTGAAGACACTTTATAACCGCATGCATTAAAAGCGTTGCTTAAGTGGTCAACGGCGAAACAACAGAACCACGGTTGCTATGGCATCCTGTCTGGGTTCGATCTCCAGAAGGTTTTGTAAGCTATTCATATTTCTACAGACTTTAATCAGGATTGACATTGACATAGGATTTCCTGCAGTTTAAGTCAAGATCTTTTTACACTATTCCATGGCCGTAATCTTTGATAGAGTGTAGCTTTATCATACAGTTACGATCATCCGAAAATTAACCTTCTAACGTATTATTTACTATTCTACTTCTAACATATAGCTAATCTAAACCTATATTTGTTTAACGTCTGTGTTCGTAATCGCTTGATGACAAGCGCAAGGAATTTACACATCTTAAGTCGGGCATTGTTATTAAGTCTTAAGGCTTTCTTTTTAGAACCTCTCAGTTGAACCCTGGAGTCCAGAATCATGCCATAGTGATGACAATTATAGTCATTCTCCCTTAAACATACTTCATTGGTGAAATATGGGTGTTCCAATCTACTAATAATTCCGCTTACACCTTCGAAGATAACGGTCGTGATGTCATGTAATGTTTGATCATATTATATATGCTTGAGCACGTTTACTTTTATGTCCATGAAATCGTCAAATCATGCATAGACGCTTCAATTTGAAAGAACACAATCTCGATGACGCGAGTTGGCGAAGGTTGAAATTTGAAGCATTACTTCGCGAAAATTCCAATTCAGTCACAGTAATACCTACTGAGAATCCAGTTTTGGCAACCCAATTTTGCAATGCAAATTAGGTATTGAACAATTTCAGTTCTTTATAAACGCACTGAATTGCAGAAATATAAATAATTTATCTTTGAGAAAATGATCATTACGGGGCATTACCGATTTAGAAGTGAAACTCACTGAAAATATTGCCATCACAGTGGCTTAAGACAAGACAATGTGATAGTTATTGAAATAATTATTATCACGCAGGTTTTGACAGCTGTCTTACCTGTTTTACACAAGTTACTGGTATTAATTACCAGCTGATTTCTTTATTATGCACCTTCTTTTGTTGTCCGTTAATTTATTTAGTTTCTGATTACCATGAAAACAAACCTGAGTCATTATTGTCAAAGAAAAGTATAGTAAATGAACGTTTTTTTTAATGAAATTACTAGCAAGCTGACCTCTTTGCACGGCATTCCATATAACCTTTCTGAACACCAAATTAATGTTTAAAAAAGCCGCATGAAATTCTGATACGAAATAAAGAACAACACAGTCACACAAACATACACGAAAAGCAACTTTAATTATAATTATATAATGCAAATAACATGTGTAGATTTGGCTAATTCCTTTGGTTAGTGAAATCAATATTATGTAGTTTAGTTAGTATTATATTTTGTTATCGAAAGGGACAATGTTGTTAAAAATAAACGCTACCTAATGGAAATCCCGGGTCAGTTCCCAGTTTATTTAATCATTTATTATTTAGCTGTAATACATAGGTACCTAGAAGGTACATAGTCATTATTTACCACGCTTGTTTGTGGCTTGCCTTATTTATCTAAGCAAAGTGTTTGCTTTTTATTTTGCATACGTCATTTAGGTAGGTCTCTTCATAGCTTCATCTTTAAATTTACGTATTACTTCATCTTTTGGAATGTGAGCTACTGTTTATAAAAAGCATGACTTCTTGACTAGTGAAACACTGATAAATGGGAATGACTTGTACAAATTTATTTATGTAATAATAAAAAAAAAACAAAATGTCATGGTTATAAGTACCGATAAGTGATAAGAATTTCCATATGTTCCGGTATGCCTGTCATGTGGTTTTCATTATCTTTTTTTCTGATAAATAGAATGATTTTCAGTGTCGTTTATTTTCAGCCAACCTACTTTGTCTATAATATGTCAATGTGCCTGGCTGTTAAGATTTATAACTAACTAGCGACCCGCCCCGGCTTCGCACGGGTGCAATATATATATAAACCGTCCTCTTGAATCACTCTATCTATTACTGAAAACCGCACCAAAATCCGTTGCGTAGTTTTAAAGATCTAAGCATACACAGGTACAGACAGACAGCGGGAAGCGACTTTGTTTTATACTATGTAGTGATTTAAAAAAAAAGATATTATTTTCAGAAAAGGAATCAATTGAGTGCTTTTTCGAATTAATTGGACTATAGATTTGTTTTTAAATATAGCTAGTATTAGATAACGCAGTGTCGAATTTGAAGGTGCTATTTTTATGTTTAACCTAAATCATCAACGGAAAGTTACTGGGTGTAGCTTAAACCAACCATAAACTAACACAATTTTCAGGACCCACTTGGGAATCAGTAGCCAATAGATCCTGCTACAGACTTTCAAAGATAACCAATCTAAAGATTACTTATTTTATTTATTTTTCACAAGGAGTCCTTTGTCTCAATTTATATGCTCAAAATAACCCACTTGTGCGGCCTTATATGCGTACAATGCACATATGTCAGGGATAATATTATGTTCCAATTCTTCCACTTGCTGTCAAAAACATGATGGGTTAGGTATATGGCGCTGATCAGGATTCGGATGAATCTTCAAAAAAATACCAAAATAATTAAGTACCTTTTCTTTAACTTCGGAATTAACAGTTCTGGGGGGTTACTATGACGTCTTAAAGCATTCGTAATTCCAGTTTGGGAAAGAGACAGAGCTATACAGGTCGTCTAGCGCCATCTCTTTCCCACACTGGATTTAAGACGTCATGGTTGGCCATGGCCATTACTCCTTTAAGACGTCATGGTTGGCCACCAGATTCTACCTAGCGAAGCAAATGTTTGAAAAAAATTAGATTTTCTGGAATAAAAAACAGTATTCTGATACCCCCATTACCACAACTAGGCCACTGGACAAAACACATCTATGGTGTAAACCGCCTCGAAGCATGAAACCACGTAAAACGGTACAAGTGACTTCCTGAGTAAGAAAATGAGGAAAGAATGGAAAAAATAATAAAAATAATAATAATGGAATGGTGGATGGAATGGGAATGAGGAATGTGGAATGGGGATGGGTGTAAGTGGGGATATTTGAAAATTGTGGTTTAATATTTGGTTATTTTCTGTCGCTGAAATCTCATCAATCTTTACTCCTTAGGTTGGAGACCAAACGCGAGAACTTTTACGTTCTCGTGAGTAAGAGTAACATGTCATACAGACGTGCTGTAAGTATGTCACATGTATGTATGCAAAATGCATTCGGTTGTTTTGGCGTAGCGCCCGATACGATATTATTTCAAAAACAAACTTTCTTTGTCTTATCTCGCACATATAACATTGTCTATGTACCATTCATACCCTTGTAACTGTAGAATTCATACCGACTATGGTATGTCATTGCAAAAATTTCAAAAATAATTCAGGAATGCGTATAGAGTCGTCATTATTCGTAGTACGAACCAAAACGACATAGCACGTGCGTATTGAAGTGAAATATTAATCTTTTTATTTGGCAACAACAGACTACTTTATTCAGACATTAAAATTATGGGTCTGATGAACTATACGGGTAAATGATCCAATTACTTATTGAATTTATTCATCCAGTAACCTGTACTGCACACTTGGCGGATTATAGCCCACCAGCTCTAAGTCCCTGGCTCTCAACAGTGGAATCTTGTGAATTTGACTATATTTTTCATTCTCCTTTGGATTTTTCCTGTGATATTATTTAATTTTTAAATGATTTTATTTATTTCAAATTACTGTTACTTATTCTGTTATTGATTCATTAATGACTCTGCCCTGCAGTGTAAATGAGGTGCTGTTCCACAAACGATGGGGCACCTAATATCGTGTCCTGCGTGCCCTGTTGTTTGTTCACTTCAGAAACTGATGGACGCTACCGAAAGCGCCAAACTAGTAGCTCAGTTCTGGGCTGACTCAATTTAGATTGCCATCGACACGCTAAGAAGAAGAGACTGTTACTTATTTTAAAAGCTATCAATATTGTATAAAATTGTTGTGCCCGACCCTCCCATGTGAACTTCATTACCATGCAATAAAGAATTGAATTGAACTTAGTACCTATGAGGTATATTATGGTTATGCTATTCAAGAATTTACCTTTATGATAGATTTTGTCGGTGTTCCCAAATTCATAGGACCCCAATCTGTTTAAGTGTCGAGTTAATAAGGTTGCTTTTGTTTTAGCTCGTTCCATCGTCGACCATATATATAATCTGTGAAAAAAAGATTTATGTAGGATTTTTGAAGTATTTTTTTAATTGTTAAATTTTTGTTAAGTTATGTACTGTTTTGAAAAAAGGATAAGAAGTACTAGAAACATAAAGCCTGTCCCATTAAAAATGACCGCTGCACTGTGTAGAAGATTCCGTTTCGTTTCCTCTCAGCGTTGACATGTCGCCATGTAACGAGCACGCGTGTTATCAATAATATTTATTTTAGTCTCCTCCTGATCGTCACATAGATTTCTATAGCTATGATTTGTTAGAGGGGGCCTAAAGTAAAATGAACAATCGATTGATTATTAATAAAATTGACAAGAAATTACCTTTTTACCGCGCATTTTCGATTTGTTACTACATCGGTGACTCACAGGACGTTTTTCGAATTTCCTTTTACAAGTTTTTTGTGAACCGCTTTCAGTACATACTACGTTCTTGTTCCGAGGCAGAATAAGTCATGTTCCGTCACAAGTTGCGAGAATTAAAATCTATTTTTTTTTAAACAGAAAAGAATATAATAGAAGAACTAAACAGAGGCATAGAGGATACGTGGCGTAAGTGCCCACTGATTTAACAGAGCCACACATCAAAATGCCTTGCTGATCTGGCAGAGCCATATTGTCTGCCTAACTGTGCAGCCATAGCGGCTGTGCACACGGCGACAAATCAAGCTATACATATCCATCTTGACCTCTATTTATATGAACTTCCAGTAGAATGAGAGATCAGCATAATGTGGGTTTTTAAATTAGATTGGTCGTCGTACGTACCACAACCAGTAAGTCTTTCACAACACGTATTACAATCAGTAAGAAAGGTAACGATACAGTATCGATACGATAAGTGTGCGTTACCGTATGGAGGTTAATTATTGATTAAGGAATTCAGAACAACGCGCCGATGTGTATTTATTTGTATGTGGTGTGTCCGGATGGTGGATTAGAGCCTCATTCTTTATCATCAAAAGAAAACTTGAGTCCAAGCGTTAGTTTATAAGGTTAATTATGAACAGGCCGATTTATGAGGCAATAACTGTTTCCTAGAAGCATTCGCACCTCTCCTCTTGTTTGGACTGGTCAATTTAAGTTTAAAACCTTCCACGGTAGGTACTTGAGCTTAAACTCGAATCTAACATGAAGTTGATTAACGAAGACTTTCAAAAACCAACCAACCAAGTTAATCAAGTTATTAAGTAAACTTATACCTAAGAAATTGTTCAGAAGCCTCACCGCGAACTTTCACCAAGTTCACGTTTCATGAACCGCGCAGTTTTGTGGAAAAGGAACACAATAATCGTAGATTTTTGTTAGACAAAATACTACAAATACATGATCACTGGTCAGTTCTGCCTCCAGATTCCAGAATCGTCACGTCTGACTTAAATCCGAACAGTGTATAAAACTACCAAGATCGATCACAACAATTACTATTAGAAGTTATTCATTGAAACCAAACAGTCGGATTGTAGATATAGCAGTCCCCGCCTGAATACAGGCCAAACTTAGCCTAGCTTATAGCAGTCCCCGCCTGAATATAGTCCAAACTTAGCCTAGCTTATAGCAGTCCTCGCCTGAATATAGTCCCAACTTAGCCTAGCTCACAGCAGTCCGCCCTCTACCATCCCGATCCTAATTTATAGCTTCATTTACCTTGACAAGCAGATGAATTTGCAAAACTTGTAATTTGTAAAGGTATTTTTTAC
Source organism: Noctua janthina (assembly GCA_963576755.1). NCBI lineage: Eukaryota > Metazoa > Arthropoda > Insecta > Lepidoptera > Noctuidae > Noctua > Noctua janthina. The sequence continues at coordinate 9,502,494 of OY755050.1, read as the reverse complement.
AATTATTGTGAACTTTTAAATTCAAAGGACTGCGATAGAAAGTGTGATACTCGGAGCGTGGTTTGACTGGTCTGGTGCAGATTTATCTGGAGCTGGACGCTGGCATACTAATGATTAGGGTCTTCAAAAACGATAGGGTAACACAACCTCGCAACAAGCTTCCAGTTCAACAGAGTGGCTTATTTATTTGTAGAAAAGCATATCAAAATATTTTCTTTCTTTATCTTAATAAATGAAAGGCTGATAGCCGATACCAGTCATCGCAAATTGTTTACAATTCACGGCTATCTTAGTTATCACCAACTATAATAAACGATTAGTCTTCGGCTGTCTGTCAAATCTTTTATCAACACTATTTTTGTTATGTTTTATGTGACCCGGTTTTCATCACTTCTTAGCCTTGGCCAGAACGTTTTTATCTTACTAATCAAATATTTTGTTTTCTTGAGAATTTAATGTGTATTTTGTAGTGCGATATGATTTGTTTTGTTGTTCTTATATGGCTTCGCTTCCCTCCTTCCACTTATCTGTGTAACTTGACTATTCTTTCCTGATTGATCACAAGATCAGTAGTATCAGAAGAGTCGAATTCGACCCATCATCTGTGGAGTATATGTGCTGGGGCAGGGCTATATTCAAATGACAATAACTTTAAAAATAATTTGTTTAGAGTCAATATTTTGATATCATTTTGTAGGTTGACTCAAATATTTAAAGTTTAACACAAAAACAAACGCAACATTCAGACGCTAATTTTGCACTAGAGTAGAAAATTTCTTATTTTTTAGGCTCGTAGTGATTATTTTTCCGGAAATTTATTTAAAAAATTTGGTAGCCTAGGCGTTTACCCTTGCAATGAGATCATTTGCACGTCTCTAGGTCTGTTAGATTCAAAGATATTAGCATTTCATTGAATACTCCCTAGATCAGCTGATTGAAAAAACAAAATGGCTGCCATTCACGGGGTGTGGGTTCAGGATTATTTAAAAACGTGCATTAGTCGATAGAAATGAGTATATAATATGCCCTTAAAGTATCGGTAACCGGTAGCCAAACCATTGTATATAACAAAGTCGGAATAGTTACACCATTTATAACTCAAGAAATAATTAAAATCAGAGAATTAAAATCGGTCCAGCCGACCGATTTTAATTATCTCTGATTTGTTGGATTTGTCTCCGCCCCGAATAGCAGAATAACTATTAAAATATCTAAAAATTTCACGGAAAAAAATATTATGAATAAAAGCGTTTTTAAATAAATTAGCGCAATTGACAGCTCACGTAGGGAGGTAAGTAGGTAGGGGTAGGTAGGTAGGTAGCTAGGGTAGGTAGGTAAGTTAGGATAGGTAGATAAGTAGGGTAGGATAGTAAAGGTAGGAAAAGATGCATTGCGACGCTTGCCGGGCACAGCTAGTTGCTAATAATGATGTGACCACCCGATTAGCCTACCTATAAGTTATGTAATAATTTATTATTGATACGCTGAACGACTATGTTATCGCAATATTTCTAAAAGAAATTGCAAAGTAGACCGTAAAGTTTTATAACATCGTTGCCGTTGAAGCGCAATTTGTGTTATAAAGCAATGTTAACAATATAAACTTACTTATACTACGTCATAGGGGGGTGACATCGGGGGGTGGTTGTAAAACGTGAGGGGGTGTATCCCTGAGGTGCCACCAGCAGGTGTTTGATTGTATTCTGCAACGAATACCACGCAGACCGCAACGTGCTTGCAATACACATTATTTTCAAGACATAATTATTTATGTCTGTTTGTCTGTTTGTCTGTTGGGTGTCCACCACTATTCCAGCATTGTGAATTCTGTATGTTTTTAGGGTTCCGTACCTCAAAAGGAAAAAACAGAACCCTTATAGGACCATTCGCGTGTCTGTCCGTCTGATACAGTCAATTTACTCCGAAACTACTGGACCGATTGAGTTGAAATTTTATACTCATATGTAAGTCGGTGACCCAAAGACGGACGTGTAACGTAAATTAATGAACTTTAAACATGGGGCCACTTTTGGGGGATGAATTAAAAATTAAAAACAAAAAGTTTTGCAAACTATATCGTGTTACATATCAAATGAAAGGGCTGATTGTGAGCATCTCAAATATATTTTTTTTATAATTTTAAGATAAATAGTTTTGAAATTATTTAAGAAAATAGGTAAAAATTGAGCCCCCAACTACAGAGCCGATAATTTTGAAAAAAATACAAAAAATAGTTTTTTGCCTATAGATTACAGGAAAACCTGTAACAAAGTTATAAAAATAATAAAAATTTAAGGGGTCTCGCCTACTACGATGGTACGGAACCCTTCATGCGCGAATCCGACTTGCACTTGGCCGGTTTTTTTAAACTTATTACCACGGTAGGCAGAGCCCGCGTGGTGGACGACGGCCAATCCTTCTCACACACAAAAGGTCTATGACTCCTGTGGCTGTCCCAGCTGTGGGAAAGCTAGCTGTTTTTATTTATGTAATAGGTATAACGTCTGGGAAGGTTTGCGTTCTATTTTGTAACGATAACCTACCTATGCAGTTCAACATTTATGAAAAACAGCTCTGTGACAATGCATCTACGTAACTAACTGTTTTGTAGCAAAAATTGTGAATAACATTGACGTAAACGATAACACTGTCTGTTGTAAACACTATCTTCTCAGTTACAAAACACAAATGTATTTATTAATATACGTACCTACATAATAATATCATTCATTTGCCGCTATTTTCTCGACCAGAGTCATACACTCATACGTAGGCATCATTTCTCTCAAAGAAAATGCGTAGTCATGAATAAACGATAGGTACTGACATAAATCAGAGGTTTAATAATGTACCTACCATTCTTTTTATAAATTTAAAAAAATTATAATCCAGGCCGATTGTACGTACAAATTACCTAATAACGGTGAGGTCTATAAAACGGTACTCACTTTTCCACGTGCAAAACTAACAATGTCGCTCGCGATATTTTTTTTTGGGGTCAATAAACTTGTTGGCGCCTAAGTGATGATTGCTATTCGTAGCACGGTTCATTTAGATCGCACTTAATACCGTGTGATGCGATAGTATCGTAAGTAGCGGTACCTAGAGGTATTTGAATGGCTTCCCTTCGCTGCAGGGTATAGTCCGCGTCACCCAGTGTCGGATTTCGCCCCGATGCGATGAGTGAATGGTAGAACCGTGGCACGTTTTCGACGTCATAAGCCAAGAAATACGATATAATTCAGTGGTATATCGACGTTCTTACAGTCAGCGATAAAACTGCATACTTAGGGCGCGTTCCAAGCGTTGTGGCTTGTATATTTAAATGGAGGTGTTCACATGTAGGATGACACGATTCACTGTTGTCCACGACTTTTCCATATATTATCCAACGATTCATTAATCGTCACGACATAGTGGGAACGCGCCCTTAAACGCTTTTACATCTTTCAGTCGTTTTTTGAAAAAGTCTATAAATAATTAAGAATACTAAATTAACTGGTACAGAATAAACATTAAATTAGCTGTGAAATGTAAGCGACTTTAACATGATTGTGACGATATTTCTTATTGATTAGGCACTAAAAAAACAATTTAATTTATAAGACTAGGTAGGTAACTATCTAACGGTAAAAGTTGTTTCAGTAATCATTCAGGCTTCAGGATACTAACTTTGTTTAATAATTCTGTAAGTCTTGTTTAATCAGAGGCTATACAGGGTGTAACAGAAAGGGTCTAGTCATATGCAAGGATATGCTGCAGACCATCAAACTGAACAACTTTCTCCAGGGGTCCAATATCGTAAATGCGAAAAAAATATCAGCTGTCCAATACCGTGGGTCGAGTAGTTATTGAAATTTTGTATGGGACAGCTGATAATTATTTTTTTAATTTGTCGCCGCTTCCCTTCGTATGCTTTCCGATCCTATGCGATGCGAACCGTTTAGTGGAAATCATCTCTTAGTTACACCTCTGCCCAACGCTGATTTTATGTTATGTTATGTTCTTTATAAATTCTGAATGAACCAAATTAGACTTTTAATTGCCTACATCCTCTTACTGATTTTATTTACACTACGAAATAATTTATCATTGTCAACACTGAAAACAGAATATTTACCATGTTAAGTATTTGTTATGGTATTTTAGTGACCAAGTCAGTTTAAAAACGTATAATAAATAGTTGTTTAAGTCTGGTGTTGTTTCCTATTTGATATTATACATTTAATTATATTTTACGTATATTTTAACAGAATTAGATTTTAAATATTATTTTCAAAAACATCTACAATAATTCTACACGGTCCAATGTATTATTCAACAACTAAACAGCCTGTTGGTGATAAAATTAAACAAGGAAATCATTTTAATTGAAGATTGATTGATTATTTTATAAATAATACTTATTAACACTGGGTTTTCCGTTAGTTTGCGCCCGATAGAAGTAATCAGAATTTGGCACATGTAGGGCAATTAAATAAATAATCTGTTTCTTGATTTTGAACATTTTCCTGTAGGCGTTGGGGGTTGCATAAGTTTTATTAAAATACTAATCGTCTAATATAAATGCCAAAGTCTCGACTCAAGTATGTTCCCCTGTCTGCTATCTTCGCCTATACTACTGAACCAGACCTTATGACAGATAGATAGATGGCCTGGGACTTCTAAAAGGACATGGGCTGCTTTTCATCCAAAATCGCAAACGAAGTTGCGGGATACAGCTTGTAACAAACAAATTCCAACTACAGTCGGATCCGGTAGATATAATACACATATTATCTCACATGGCCTATCGGTTGAAGGATAAAATAACTAGTGATACTGTCATAAAATACTATAAAACAACAATGACACAATTGCGGCATAAATTGACACTGAAATATAAGGAAATGTATGTACTATACGCGCATGTGTTTGTGTAATAAAACGTGATGTACTCATCAGACTAAAACTGGAAGTCCGACATCAATACTTGCAAACAGACATAAATATTATACCCATGGAGATAGGCAGAAACCATAGAACACCACTTTCTATGATCCTTATACAGAAGATAGAGAAAAAAAACAGCTATTCCATACATATCGGTCGTGTAGGTATTGCAATTTTGTAGGAAACAGGTGGTTTTTTATTTAATAACTGATGAAAATTTTCTGTGGGGGGTTATTTTTTTTTTTGCTTGTATTCTCTTACGCGTGTCGGCAAAGACATTCAAAAGTAGGTAAATATTTCGTGACGAATAAGTTCCTAACAATTTTGTAAACAAAGCCTATGAAAGCTTTTATTGTTTTTTGTTCCCGGTGTTCATATGTAATCGTAACCCACACTTACTTTACCCCCTTCGTTTGGCAACACAATTCAAAAACAATGTCAAATCAAAACAAAGAAATTAAAGCTGCAATAATATTGCCATGGTTTTGGAATGAAAACTTGATGTAACCAAGTTCTTCTCCATGACACACACAACTGCTTAATTACTAGGGCGGCAATCATATAAATTGCTGTGTACGCACGACGGCTAATCAAGCTTTACAAAACCAGTTTATGCGGATCTTTCATTGTATAGGAAATCTATACAAAGCGAGGCCAAGTTATACTGGAAATGTACAGCTTCATGTGCCGCCGTGTGTACCTGTGCTACCTTTTAATGTTTGTTCATTACAAATTGACAGTGTAAGTGTATTCATTGGGTTGGTAGGCAGTACGCACACATTTTCTGATGGTGGGTGCAATATGGGGTAGTTACTGACTTATCATATCATAATGAGTGTCGTCATCTTACTAGCCTTTTCCCAAATACATTGGGGTCGGCTTCTAATCTAACCGGATGCAGCTGAATACCGGTATTCTACATGGCGCGACTGTCTATGTGACCTCCACAACCACACTTGGTCACGATACCCCTCGGTGAGACTGTTTGTCTAGACTTTCAATATCACAAATGACGTCCGGGACCACCGGTATAGGCGGCATATCATGAGTGAACGTAAAATAATGGACACCGCAAACCGCTTTTACGTCCTAATAATGACAAAAAGTTTTAACATACAAACAATGAACTGATTTATGCTACCAATACGATTGTTATTTACACAAATAGGGGAAACGTGTGTTGTATTGTATACCGAGTATAGTATTATCATTAACACTAGAAACCATATTTACCAAGGTTACTGATTTCTTTGAGTTTCCGTAATGTTAGTGACCATCATCATCTGCCTAGCCTTTTCCCAACTATGTTGGGGTCGGCTTCCAGTCTAACCGGATGCAGCTGAATACCAGTATTTTACATGGAGCGACTGCCTATCTGACCTCCACAACCCAGTTAGTACTGGGTAATACGATACCCCTTGGTAAGACTGGTTGTCAGACTTTTTGGGCCACTGACTACCTATAACGACTGTCAAAGATCTACAAATGACACCCGGGACCAACGGCTTAACGTGCTTTCCGAGGCACGGAGGAAACTCGGTATGTAATGGGTGGTCACCCATCCACAGACCAACCTAGGCAAGCGCGGCTTAACCTAAATATCGATCCGAGCGGCTGTTATTACTTAGCCACGAGCTCCTCCTCCTCCGTAATGTTAGTGACCATGATAGTTTAAAATCTTATACATACCTATAACGAGTATAGTGTCCGCAGCTCCACGTCCAAAGCGCGGGTCATCTTGTATCTTTTGTACAAGATGACCCGCAGATCATCTTGTACACCAACAACAATTTGTCTGAGGCGCGGGGGTCGGTATGAAAAACATCTAGATGACGTTAATAGTTTTGCTGCAATCGAAAAGGATCATCTCGTACAGGTCTCCCTTAAGCAATAAATAACTCTAGTATCCAGTTAGCGGGAATAAGTGTAATAAAAGTAATTCCACACGTTTAACTATAAGGTTAATACGAGGCAATTATAGATTGGCCTATCAAAGCAATAGGTAATGTCGCGTAGACAGCTGTAAATCGATACACATGAATGAATAAACTGATCGAGCGCAACTTAATACAGGTACGAACTTCTTTATAAGTAAATTTAGATTTCCTTACAGATGTCTTGTCTGTATCATTATGATTCAAGCCGACAGTCGTCCAGTGCTGGACATATACCATCTCTTTCCGCCCCCCCCCCCTCCCCCTAAGCGCCGCCTGATCGACCGGTCATGTCCTTCTCTCCTCCCCCCTCCAATTTAATTCCCGCGGCCTTCACAAGGTTATCGGTCTGCCTTGCGGGATCTACGTAAAACGACGAAACGGCATTAATTTTCTTTAAAGTTAAAACCAAAGTTTAATTTAATTTTAAATCGAAGGGTAGCTAAAACTACACACGATAATTTGACAGTTGGTAATGTAAAACTGCCTACCTAAGTCTAGAATTCCATCTTAGTCTATTTGGTAAAACCAACTTATGATCTCTACATAAACTACATCACTTCAGCCACCCGTTTTCACGATATTGCTTGTGAATTAGATTAATAGAGAAGTATGGAAGAACCAGAAATGCTGCGCCGACCCTAAATAAATTGGGATAAGGGTTGTAGAATGATGATGACGACGACTGATGATGATTACTATTCCAGAATTCAGGAACACTTCACTTCCGTTTCACCCAGAGGCGAAACATCACCTAACAGTAACATTTCTGTCATCATCACGAGTGTCCATTCAGTAAAATTACGACAGGAACGTCTTGCCACTGAATATGGCTTCTTAAATTACAACAAGGTTACCCTACACCTATCAACCGCTTGTTGCCACGAGTTAATTGATTGCTTCCTTTGTTTGTACAAGAAGAGACAGCCGATGACCTGGGGGTCACTGAGGCAGCAGATCATTATTATCACTTTAACGTGTTATCAGCAAAACAGTGATAACACACGCTTACTGTCAGTCGATGCATTGAAGTTGAGACAACGAGCCGTGTGCTAACTTCCTTTATGATTGTTGATGGTACCCTCACCGGGGAAAGTGAATGCTAATGTTCCTTATGTTTTCACAATTAAAAAAACTTGTTGTTCCGTTTAATACGTATAAAAAAATGTCTTTGATACACATTTGGGAGAGTTAATATGTATTTTATATTATCATTCCATGTCTTCTTCTTCTTTGTCGTGTGGTTAGTTCCTACCCTGTAGTCAGAGTCTTTATGCCACCCATGGGCTTCTGACTTGGATTTACATGGCGTCAAGAAATATCTCACAGGCATGCTGGTTTTGTCACGATGTGTTCCTTCACCGACGCAAGTAAAAATTATGCAATACGCACATGAATCCGAAAAATCAGAGGTGCGTGCCATGGGTTCGAACTCGAGACCTATGACTTGGCAGTCCGACGGTCACATCACTAGGCTATCACTGCTAATGAAACGAAATTCAGTGAGATCGTTACTCGTTGTGTCGAATAGTTACCATTAATAATGATATTTTCTATAATGCTTAAATGCTAGTTAATGATGTACATACTAATTAAGATAAATAAAGAATCAAACAATTACTATGTTATTAGAGGCGTGCGTTAGTAAGCACGAGTAGGTTTACTTACGTCATCACACCAATCAGTACAGACCATTGAAGACCGGTGACTGCAATACCCCACGCCGAAGTAAGGGGTAATTTCGACCACACTTGTGACATTTGTCACGGTAAAAAATAAAAATAAAAAATTCGATCCTCGAAAAATGATAAATCTGGTTGTAACTTTACTTGGAGTTTATTCATAAGGGGGATAAAATATAACCAGCAAAAATATAGGCAGAATAAATCCATATGTCAACGTTTGGGATAGTCATAATGCATAACAAATTGAATAGTGATCTGGTTTCACTTAGTACATATTGCTCCATGCTGCTGCCCAAGAGTCATCCTGCCCCCGTAGCATGGCGTTTATCTATCTCTATTCTTCAAGAATCGACAAAACTCTTTCTATACAACTCGACATGTCTTATGCCCGAGCATGCGGCGAGCCGTAGACTCGAGTTTTCACGAAGACAAAGACAGGAATTCTTTCCTTAGCAACGGATAAGTAGCTAGTGATTTGGTAGATGAAGACATGCTGCACTGACCCTAAATGAATTGGGATAAGGGCATGAGAATGATAATGCTTAATCCACTAATAAGGTTGCCTATTATTTATACAAGGTAGTTGGAAGGCGTACCTAACCTGAATTGAACTTACTTTAACGAGAACAGGCAGACCCTGTGATGTGCTAGGAGACAGATCCTGGCTCAGCTCCCTATTCAAATATTGCACCATCTCTTTACTTATCTTATAATTTTCGAGGAACTCGTTTTCAGGGAGATCAAAAGCCCCGGTTAAAGCTCGTACAGCGTTCCTTTTGGCCTTTCTTTCTTTCTTCTCGGCATAAAAACTGAGAAGATGGCGACAGTAGGACCCCGACATGTTTTTAAAACCAAAGTGGCTCACAAACACAAATAAGAGTTATAACAATAATCTTTTCTGGGTCCGATGTGATGTGGACTACTTGACATTGGTTGAGAAGAAACGTTTCTACACCCAAGTGACAAAAGTAGAGAAGAAATTGTCGCCATGCTCGCCGTTGTCGACTTTTGTTGACAGAAGAATAGAAACTTTTCTTTTCCACATGTCTAACATCGCCATGCTTAGGACGATAGAAATCTTTCTACAATCTGTCATTTTGTCGATTCTTCCGCCGTCAAAACCCGTTTCCACGTTGCTCATGCTACGTGGGCAAGAACATCAGTTACAAATTACCCTCACAGTTCGAGCTCAATACTAACAGCTGTACAGGTCGATCTTCAAGATTTACCACTTTAACATATAGATAACATCACGCCTGTAATCCCCGAAGGGTTAGGTAGAGATGTACAGTCACGAGCACCAATATGTAAACACTTAACAACTTTTAAAAGTGTTTTCTCCTACTGTTCTGATTAAAATTTCATGTTGTTACGAAATAGTATTTTGGAACTCATATTTTCAGAAAAAAGATCCTGTCTCCAAGTTACAATCGTTATTTCTCGCGAAAATTGCTTTTAAATTAGGAAAGTGTATACATATTGGTGTTGATCTACGAAACTTTAGAGACTTGTCAATTGTCACCAGTTTGTATTTTTTTTTAAATATCGTTTTTTATTAATTTTAGATGCCCTCAGTCATCCCATTTAGGTACAAAATGGAGTATCAGCAGTTATATAAAAAATGGCCCGTTTAACGTCTGGCTACTAGTGTACGTTAATTATGAAAGTCTTGCGTACCCAGTGAAGGACTTATTTTTGGACAAAATGTAAACGGTTTCGTTTGGTCACGAACCCACAACAATTTAGGCCACTTTTCACATCGAGAACCCAACGTGTCCGAATAAAATTATCGGAGCGTAAAATCTTTTGTGACAAATATCTTAAGTTCGTGTTACACGATAAAAAAACTGACCACAATTTCAGAATCTCTCGCTAACCTTTTTTCTGTAAACCAATCATTGATATCTGTTTGAATTTCCTTTTAAAAACATTTTCTTACATACCTAAACCTAATCACTGCGTAGCAAAATATTAAACATCTCGATATTTACTTATTAAGTTAAGAAAATAGCAGTTTTATTAGGTTTTATTGTAATTAAACTTTATTATAACTGTTCTTCATTAACCGACTTCTTAAAAAGGAGGGGGTTATGTATTCTACCAGCATCTTTTTTTTTTTATTTATTTTCACAGCTGTCTCCGTGATTACTGGTCCCATTAAGTGATTATTTCTTTCTTTTTTTTGGTAGAAAAAAGCTTGCGCGGTGGTCCCGTATAAATTTTATTAACTTTTCTTGGTTAGGTACTTTATAAGTTATCCTCCAAATTATGCATTTTTACTTCTTCGTATGTGGATGATGAGCTAATATTTTCTTATTACAATGTTAAATTGATACTTGATAAGGATTTGTGTGAGATACCACAACTAAAAAATGTAAAATAAAACTTCCAAAAAAACTCAATTTTGGAAGTCGGTTATTTTTTTGCAATTTTCTTATTTATTTATTTGCAATTAATTGAACAGTCCAGTAGGGGCAAGACTGCTGTAGGAGTTGTGTAAAAGTCCCTGCTTTTATCATGTCACTTCAGTTTAATCATTTATTGTAATAAGTACCTACGTACTAATAAACGCACCAACGCTAGACAATTTCATTGAAGCATTCACAGATCCGAAGAAGAATTTCAAGTTTGAAAAAAGATACTTAATTGCAAAGTTTATCTAGGGACTCTCCTACATGTAAATCTGCAGAATGCAGTGATATAACTGTGTCTCTTTTAATTAAATAATAAGTAGGTAATTATAAGATGTACTTGGCTCATGTATAACCTGACTCACTCAAGCGAGAGTTAAAGGTACACGAGCTAACACCAGTCCTTGCATCTGGCATTAAAAATATGTCTAGGATAAACATCGGGAAAAGCAAGCCTGTCTCGCCTCGCACACAGGCCACACAGCCTCATTAGCCATTAAGCCATATTCCAACGACGTTATATTTTAGCACGTCAAAATATCGACTGAATGGCCTGGTATCGTAGCAGACGATCGCGAACGAGTGTTTTGAATGACAAAACATCACGGTTCAATCGAGGTGAACATTCATTGCGCTATTATCGATCAACTTCGCTGAACTCCATAGTTTTTTGTACTGACGCAGTTTGCTTTGTCAGATTGCATTGAGATTTAAATACTGTGTCAGTCCAACTCCGAAGTCAGAAGTATGACAACCACCGTTGGCCTAGGCTGTCATTTGTTGGTCTTTGACAGTCCTTGAAGTCCCTGAAGTCCTGAAGTCTGGCAACCCGTCTTTACAAGGTGTATCGTGTTACCAGGTAGTAACTGGGTTGTGGTGGTGAGGTAGGCTGTGGAGCCTTATAAAATTCTGGTATTAATAATTTTTTTGTCATTTTTATTCTGAACAAAAATACATTTGTGTCGAATACAGGATTAATACAATAATAATAATCAATAAAAGTTACAATCAATAATATAGTTAAAATGTCAAAAATAAATAAGTAATATCAAGAACTTAGTTGAAATAAAAAATAAAACATAAAAAAATAAAAACACAATTAGCCTAGTCAAAAAAAACATTCCACTTAATAAAAAAATAACATGTCAAGAACTAGACTTAAACTTAAACAAATAAACAAGTTACACTGTGGCATTATTTTTGTCCCTAAAAAACTCTTCTATACTATAGTAGCACTTCGTCAATAGGAATGAGTTTAATTTGAATTTAAATATTCTTGGACTATTAATCATTTTTAGTTCTAATGGCAATTTATTGAAAATTTGTACAGACTGTACTTTAGAGATATGTTTGACAACATTTAATTTTGGCTGCAAATAATTAGGCAAATCTTTCCTGCGCGTTTGCACCCTAGTTTCCCTTTCTTCCTTTGTCTCGTTTCGTATTTAACTAGGTTTTTTAGAAAACTACTTAGTAGAACCTAAATATAAAGACAAGGTACAGGTAGAATTTTTAATTTCACAAAATGCTCTCTACAAAATTTAGTCTGGTCTATGCGAAGAATAGTTCTGAGGGCTCTTTTTTGCATAACAAAGGCGTGTTGCATCTTCTAAGACTGGAAGCCGACTCCTTACGGAATGGAAAAGGATAGTCAGATGACCTCCTTTCCTTTGCTCCTCCCATTCAACAACAAGGGACTTAAAACCATGAATATAAAATGTTTTCTTACACTCCAAATAAAGGAGGAGGAGCTCGTAGATAAATAATAACAGCCGCTTGGGGTCGATCCTTAGGTTAAGCCGTGCTTGCCTAGGTTGGTCTGTGGATGGGTGACCGCCCATTACATACCGAGTTTCTTCCGTGCCTCGGAAAGCACGTTAAGCCGTTGGTCCCGGCTGTCTTTTGTAGATCTTTGACAGTCGTTAGGCAGTTAGTGGCCCGAAAAGTCTGACAACCAGTCTTATCAAGAGGTATCGTATTACGCAGTACTAACTGGGTTCTGGAGGTCAGATAGGCAGTCGCTTCATGTAAAATACTGGTATTCAGCTGTATCCGGTTAGACTGGAAGCCGACCCCAATACAGATGGGAAAAGGCTAGGCAGATGATGATGACACTCCAAATAAAGCCATTCCAGTTATGGGTACCAAACTTTGGTACCCAAAACGATTGGGTACCAAAGTTTGGGTACCAATCGTTTTGGGCATGCTTTACATTTATTAATACCTACATATAGCATTACCTACTAACTCGGTTTACCCTATAAAAGTTCTAGGCAATTATATTTTATCGTTTAACTCGATGCTACAAAAAGTAAACGCAGTAAGTAGCAAAAATGTAATTAACATAGACAAACGAAACCCTGTAGCTAAAACAAAACAGTTAGTTCAAGCCATCCATACAATACAATAGATATTTGAATGAGAATTACTCACCCAGCCGACAAATAGGTCATGTAGGGTTGCCACTACGAACACACGGCGGCACATCAAGCTGTACATTTCCAATATAACATGACCTCGCTTTGTAATAAATTTCCAGTACAACGAGAGATCCGCATAAACTAGTTTTGTATAGCTTGATTGGCCGTCGTGCGTACATCCACCCGGGCTGTAGGTTCTTGTCTCGTAAAATATTCACAAGTCCGACCTAAATAAAAAGATACTCGTTATTTTAGTTAGACGAAATTTGAGCGATGTCGAACAAACGGCTCTCAAATTCTAGCCGTGCCGAATATTAAATGATGTTGTAACCAGATACAAATTAAAAATAGAAACATCTGCGTTACTTTGTCAGGTAATATATTCGTCTGAGTAGGTACCTATAAATGTTCACTGTCTCGAAGTCTCGAGTCATATGAAAGGGTGTGCTACAGGCTACAGGCCATCAAACTGAACAATTACTTTCTTCATGAGACCCACATATTAATCGCGAAAAAATTGCTGTTCCATACATTTAGCGAGAAGCTATTGAAATTGTATACGACGCAACTGATTTTCTTTTGATGCTGTGCACACTCTTGTTTTCAAGAAGTTCACAAAATAACAAATATTGAACAATAAAACCGGTAAAATTTAACGAGCCTAAGGCATTGCCTTTATTCTGATGCCAATGACCGGCCCGTAACAGGTTTTTATGTATCAATTATTCACACAATCACACGTTATTATTCATATTGCCTTACCTTTATGTAAAGTTTTCATAACACTAGTGATAGGATTTTATTTTCTACATGTAGACCGGCAAACTTCTGGTGTTTTCATAATGTGCCGCGTCTGTTGTCATAATTAAAATATTGTATTGGACACTGAAAAATTGTGTTTTTTTTTTTTTTTTCTTATGTATTATTAAGATAGCTTGATAGCAAAATAATAAATGAACATAAAGCATCATCATCTGCTTAGCCTTTTCCCAACTATATTGGGGTCGGCTTCCAGTCTAACCGGATGCAGCTGAATACCAGTATTTTACATGGAGCGATTGCCTATCTGACCTCCACAACCCAGTCTGTACTGGGTAATACGATACCCCTTGGTAAGACTGGTTGTCAGACTTTTTGGGCCACTGACTGCCTAACGACTGAAAAAATGAACATAAAGCAAAATAATAATAAAATAAACAAAGATAACCGTGAAACTGCCAACGTAAATTCTGTATCTCTCCTATTCCGAATACCTACTTATGTTTTGCACCGATCTATTTCTCAAAATTATTTAATTTTATACTCAAGACAAAACCTGGAAATGTAATAGATTTTTGTCTCGAAAACGTATAGGTACCCGAAAGATGAATAACTCAAAAAAAGATCGTCTAAAAAAACAATTAAGTATTTGTGGAGCATTAAAACAACATCAATGTGCTTCTTAAAATCGACATTGGCAATAAATTTGGAAAAGTAGGCACACTAATATTTTCCTTATTGCCAGACGAGGAAAATATTGTCAAAAATGTCTTTAAAAAATCTCATTGGTAAAAAAATCCCATAACATTGAACTAATTCAATAATTGGTGTAGTAAAGCTTTACTGTATACCACAAGAAACGTAGAATTATAAAATCGTAACTATACCGCATGGCGTACATACCTATTATTTATAACAGCTATGCAATTTTATTTTCTTTATTGTGTTTAAGCATGGACGTTTCCATTTCTTCACTCAGATTTGTGCAAAGGTGCCTAATGCTGACATACCTCAATAATACAGGAATTTCCATAAATCAGATAAACAAAACAAGCATCATGACTGTACCTCGTCTTTGCTCTTTCTGCACCCGAAAATAGCACGGTATTAAAGAACCTCGAAATGGAGCCAAATTGGGCCACTGTGTGAAAACTGGCGACAGAAACGGTTGATTAGCGCAAGCTTTGTATCTATTGTACTTGACATAAACTTGATAGTCGGCGCCAAAGTGCACACGAGGTATATATCAGTATTATCACGAGGTCCGCGATTGACTCGCTGATATATCTCCAGTCGATATTGGAGGCTACACGGAGCGTATTATCAGTCGTGAACAAACTATTGGTAAGGCAACACGTACCTACCTATAACAAGTGCAAGATACGTTTTAAACACTAAAGTTCAAGTAAGTCATTCAATTCTGAAGATTAATCACACTCGTGTTTTTTTTACTTAATTTTTATCTGAATATTTGCGTTCGCGCTAACTCGTGAAAATAAACAGCTATGCAGAGTGATTAAGCGATAAATGTTTTTTTTAATTATCACGTATGGAATATTTGCATAGTCATCTTCCACCAATTTATTTTCCTAGCTACTCATTTTTATTAGCAGACTAGCAGTTTTCGATTTTCATAACATGGTGTAACATTAGAAAATGAAAACCTTGAAAATCAATACAATTTTTTTTTTTAGTATTATAAAAATTGTCATGAATAACGAAGGCTTTATGCACATTTAGATTATTCATAAATAAGAAATGTAGATAAATATTTCTTAAAATGTAAAAAAAAACATGTTACTGTGTTAGCTTGTGGATGATAACAGGGCCATCAATAACATTGTTTTTAATTAATGAAAATTTTACACGCTGCTTTTTAGGGTAAATGAAATAAAATATATTTAAACCCTTATAACCAAAGAAAGTTCTCAACTTAATTAAATGAAAAATCAATAGTACCTAAATAAACAGAACAAAAAGTAAACGTCACAACAAACCAGAAATGACTATTCTAAATTAACACAATGCCAACTAATATTTTATTATGAGCCCGTCTGACTAATTCGTCGCTTCATAATGCAGATTTGCCCACGCGTACGCGCAGCCAACCTTGATCTTCGTAAACTCGTACATTTTGTGTTTTAAGCATGACTCGAGATGTTTTCACAGATTTATCCGCTTCTAAGCTAACGTATGTAGTAATCGACAAATATACATAGCATTACGAGAACTATCTTGTCATGCTTATATAGAATGACATTAATAAAATAAACTGTGTATAATTTAGTCCTGGAATGAACTTAATTTTTTTTGCTAAAACAAGCTTTTGTTAAAATGAAAATTTGATTTATATATTAATATGGAACGCGTATACAAAATTTCGTGTCCGTGATTAACCGTTGAGGAGTTCTTTCGTGAGAAGGGATTCTGGCTGCACGATCAAGTCATGTCTGTCATAAAAATGTATTTATTAGAACCAAAGTTGTGTGCAAAAATTCAGCTCAATCGAATACCAACAAGTAGTCGAAAAATTATTTGCAAATTTTGAGGCGAACAACTTACATACATACGAACATTTCTATTTTTATTAAATATAATAAAACGCTTGTATAAATTAAGTTTAGAGAAAAAGTAGGTAAAATATATGCAGTTGTCCTTATTATTTTGGTAATATATTTATTTTATTTTACAATA
The DNA here is from genome assembly GCA_963576755.1 of Noctua janthina. Lineage (NCBI taxonomy): Eukaryota > Metazoa > Arthropoda > Insecta > Lepidoptera > Noctuidae > Noctua > Noctua janthina. Next base: position 9,485,659 of record OY755050.1, on the reverse strand, counting down.
GTTAAGTTCTTAGGGTACAAACTACAAACAGACATAGACTCCTAAACTACTAAACCCATTTTGATGAAATTTTGCACAGTCGGCTGTTCTACATAGGTCAGGGAAGGTTTTTTTTATATCTTCATTTTATATTAACCCATCAATGAAATAAAATGTCTTGAGATGAGTCAAAATGTCCAAGTGGGTCGTCCCGAAATGAACATTTTCCGTCAGGAACATATTTCGAACGCGTGTAAAAAGGAAAGCGACATTTATTCAAACTTATACAGGGTTATTTGTAAAACAGCAACAACCTCACAGGAGTAGATTACTAACATCATAAACAACAACATTTGTTTTACGACTTTTTCGAAAACAGGCAAAATAAATCGACTTTTCATACAAAACTCGATGATTTTTTTTTGTCTGTTTTCGGAAAAGTCGTAGAACAAATGTTGTTGTTCATGACGTTAGTAATATACTCCTGTGAGGTTGTTGTGTTTTACAAATAATCCTGTACAGCTGATGCCACCGAATATGAATAACCACAAAACCGTTACGTATGCCATGTAGATAGGTAATTATAATAGCATTGTTATGTAATAAAATAACTCAACTAACGTAGTACTAGTTTCTTAGGTACCACATAAGAATAGTGTATTATTCAGGTTTGGATCGTAAACCCGTCACTTTACATTACCAAGCAATGAAGCTATTCGTTTGAAATACCTTTACGATAAATAACTTCTATGACTTTATGTCATGAGCGATTTTTGTAGCTAACTACCTATTGCCGTTATTCTTATAATAAGGAGCACTTTAACATACAGGTCAAACACATATCCCTCCTTTTGGGCTTTGCCGGAGTCGGGTAAAAAAACATATTTTAGTTAAAGTTTAACTAAAATATGTTTATTTTTACCGGACTACACGAGTACACGAGTTAAAGTTTAACTAAAATATGTTTATTTTTACCTGACTGCGGCGAAGCCCAAAAGGAGGGATATGTGTTTGACCTGTATGTATGTGTCCGTTTTTATTAACATTATTTAAAAACGTAGTCTGAAATACGATCATTAAAATTAATACAGTTTAGTAAATAGTATGATACATAAGGAGATATCGAATGATTAGTAATAAGTAATCGTTAATTAGCTATAAGCAGCGTGTGTATTATTTTATGATAACTAATGGTACTAATGTTTGTTTTGTTGACAGGCGCCCACGAGGAATACTTTATCGCTATCCACTAACGGCTATCAACACATCAAAATGGTGAATGTGAGTATACATAATATGTTTTTAAATATATAATACCAATATCAAAAGAAGATTTTTTTATCGGTAGCTTCCACATTGGACACCATTCAGTAAACATAAAAAACGCGTTTCACTAAAATAACGTTAAATCCCTTTTTTATATTATTAACCTAATTTTTCACAGTTTTTCCAACTTTTATGCCCAAAAAACTTATTTATCGATAAGCTATCGCAATTCTTAAAATGTAACAATCATAGTAGCACGTTGATTATCTATACTACTAATCACCCATAGTTCACATGTCAATGTCCTTTTATCATTTCTAATAGATATAAAATGAAATAATACTATTTTAATAATCGCAATGATGAAACGATGCAAGTTAGTAGTGTATCTAAATGGTGCCCGACCAACAAAATAATATACTTAAGTAACATGTTATGTTAGTAGCACTTTATTGAAGCATCAGGCGTCTAACCAATATAAGTCACAGTGTCAACTGCCCTAATTAGGGCATGTCGTCCATGAATAGGTTACTTAATGTTTGACATCATTACTTTATGCCTGGAAGAGAAAACGAATTGATAAAACAAAGATGGACGGAAATCATTGATAAAAAAAAAATATAAAAAATATAATTTTTTATTATGGATGTTTGTAGGTAAAGCATCTTAACTTTGAAGTCAGAACTATCCGAATCTATACTAAAAGCCTCAGATAATTGATTTGTAAAAACATGTCTGTCAGTAACCTTTTCCGAATGAACGAATTTTGATGTAATTTGGCACATAGCAAGGCTATGAACTGAGTTAGGAAATAGAATGCTTTGAATCCCAGTCACACGATACCAAATGTCCGAAATCCAACATGGTGAAACCGTGAGCAAAAGCTTGTAAGATAAAAACGTTTCTCGAGTGAAGATTTTTCACACGTCGCAAGTGACATATACGCACCTTGTAGATACGTTATCGTTTCACACGACTTGGCGTTCAATCCGCGTTAGTAAATCAAATAACTAAACAAATAATTATCTTTTTCAAGGTTCACTTAGTGCGCTATTCAAAACAAACTTGAAAGGTTAAGATGAAGACTTGTTCAAAGGATTTTCCTTAGTTATTATGCAGTTGGAAACTGAATTTAGTTACTACCTGCAAAACTTATACCTGCATTATCATCACAAGTACCTCGGTATATTATAACAACTAGGTTTATTTAGAGATCCTATCAGTGCTTGATTTTTATAAAAACTCAATGATAGTAATAAAAATGAATCCATTTTTATTTGATATTTATCTCTGTTTATCTTATTTGATAGACTACTTATATTTATACCACACAGTTAATCAACCAATTTAATTGAAATACAAAACCTGCGATATGCTTGTTTTGATACTGGCTATTAGTATTATCTGATATTAGATTTATCTCTGATTGCCATCGAGACTATATGTTATCTTACTTTTTTCATGAGATAATGTATGCAGTAACTGTAAAGGTCCACCATTAAAATCAGTTTTGGTATATTGTTCTAATAAAATACGGAATACTCATACTACTTAGTTGTATGTATGACTATCAATGGCTTTTTCTTTTATTAGATGCATAAAACATTATAAAAATAATGAAAAACTATATATTGGGTGCAAGTAACACCGAGGCGAAAACGGTTACCACGTATTTATTCAGTAACTACATCATTTGGAGCCCCCCACATAAAAGTTTCATTCCACCCCGTATTATATTCAGAAGCATTAAAAAATCAACACGCGGACTGCCTTCCTATCATTAGATTGCGATAAATTCAAAATAGAAACCTAAGATCTATGTAGGTATTTATGTATCTATCCGGATCGTATCGAACATCTAAGAATAACAATATATAAATAGTATTATAATGAGAAAAACTAAATGAAAAACCTACACTTCATAATTTTTTTAGCCAGTTACTAAAACTGGAAGCTTCTTTTCCCAGAAAGTAGTGTATTCTATTCCCCAGTGTAATCACACGCAAGTATTTGTGTCATCTAAAAATATATCTCTTATTCTAGGAAGCAAATGGCAATGCGCCTGCGCCGCAGGAGCTGGAGACATTCCTGTCTCAAGATGAGAAGAAAAATGAGAAAATCGTCAACAAGTAAGTATTACATATAACATAACATAGAACATAACGTCATCACGCCTGTAATCCCCGAAGAGCCAGGCAGAGGTTTACGTAATAGTACACCCACATTTCGCAAATAGGAGGCGAACTTATTGCCATCAACTGGGTACAAATATTGTCTCAATCTTCGTTAGTCGAGTGGTCGCAACCGCGACTGCCGAGCATGAGGTCCTGGGTTCGATTCCGGGGTCAGGCAAAGTGTTATTGGGTTTTACCATCAGGAATTTCACAGGAGCAGCCTCGGAGTCTGGATTTGTGCCCGGTTGATGCCGTTGATGGCAACAGCAAGAGCTCGCCCACTATTACATGGGACTGAAAATATAACTGTGTGGGTGTACTATTAGGTATACCCCTGCCTAACCCTTCGGGGATTACAAGCGTTATGTTATTTACCAATAATTTGGAAAATATCTGCAACGTCATCGACGTAAACTAGTATTTTTTTGGGAATTCGTAGATTTTTGAGTATCGTAACCGGTATTCAGAAGCCCGAAAGCCTTACCAGTGTTACCTTATGGTATCGTGTTAGGGTTGAGCCTCCTCTATCAGCATGGAATCGCATTTTTCCATGTTCGTGTTCTTTTCCATGTTCGTATTCTTTTCTAACTCTCAGAACCGGCATTTGCGAGTGCTGCCGAGCGCATCGCCGATGCTGCCGCGTTCGTTAACACCCTTAAGCCCGGACTCCATCAAAGCGAAGACGAGTGGAGCAGAGAGGTGCAAAATTCGACCAACAAGAGAGACGAAAGACGAGATGTAAATTTCAACCAACATGATTGGTCGGTTTACGCACGTCGCCTCTCCGTTCCACTAGTGTCTGCTTTTGTGGAGTCCGGTCCTTACCCAGTTACTAAACTGTGAAGGCTAGCTAGGCCATCGCTCCATGTAAATTACTGGTATTCAGCTGCATTTGGTTAGGCTGGAAGCCGACCCCATCATAGTGGTGATAAGGTTGGACAGATCGTTTGATAAGTTGTATAATTTCACCAAATTTCTGTTTAGATACAACATGACGAAAGATCCGGAGGCCGCCGACTTCGACCCGTTTGCCGAACGAAAGTTGGAGAATCCCACTTCGTAAGTATTGTTTGCTTTTTATTACGCCTTAGCAACTCTTTGGCTTTTATGCTCAACAGAGCAGAAAATGAAACATTCCAATTTCCTTTCTCCCTTTTGATTTTGCTTTGTAGGAAAGGTTGACACCGAACCCATAAGACAAAGAAGAATAACACCTGTGTTCACTGCTGACATTTAACCGACCCGCCTAAATTAAAGCGCAATATTAGACTTTCAACGTTTTGTGCCGAGAGTCCAATTATATTTAGTCATTCGATTTAGGTGTCGCCTACTCTTGGTGAAAATACGCAAAAGGGGGTTTTGTTCCTAAATACTTCGCACCTAAAAATCTGCACTGCTCTCACCTCATCCTCTTTCAGCATTATCTTCGATGTAATTCAATTCTAATCATAACTACCTGGAACCAGTATGTCTGCGGAGGATGGCCACTAAAACCTAACAACTAACAACTACTTAAACCTTTCAACCAAATGTAGAAGTTACAATAAAATTAAAGCTATTTTAGTAGGTCGATATTTGTAGAAGGTATGCAGTTTTTATACCCACGTAGTGACCTAGAAACCCATAAAAATGCAGGCCACTGTTACCGTAAATGCCTACAGAATAGTTTTATTTCTGCTACGCGAAATATTTACATAATTTTCACTGGCTAATGCGAATTACTAATAAATAGCTTAGCTCATTTTGAAACAGAAGCATTTTCCCATAAACAGGATTCCCAAAGAAAATGTAGGGTAGGCAGTGATGCAGGTCTTCTGAAGTATTACCCAACAGATTTTCTGCCTCTGGGCGGTAGTCCATATCATTTCTCTTTGTATTTTAATTCATTCATAATTTTTCATGAATGTTTTAGTTATAAACCATTTCCAGTTTATAGTACTTATCAGATCGCTGCAAGACACAATGGAATATACCTATACAAATATGTCGTGTAGGTATATGATTCGCAATCATACAATAAGATATATAGCAGTGAAACAGATATTTAATTATGTAAATAGTCACGCTACGTGTCTTTAAATCTCTTACCTATTATGTCTACTTTCCAATGTCCTCTGGGGCCCCATAATATCTTGCTATGACACCAAGATGCGCAGGCTTTTTCTCTGAGAGAGTGAGCAGGCCTAGTGTAATTTCCCAAGCATAAATCAAAATCCATCCGGATCACTAGGTATTTTGTTAAGTAAGTAGGTATTTCTTTCCCGCGCAGAAACCTCACGCCCTGAGTTCATTGCTAAGCGTACCTAATAGGTACTTATTAATAAAATCGTGTGAGCGTCAAAAATATACAAAAGCTGAATGATGTGTCCAGTGCTATGCTACTGAACCAAAAAACATCTGTGCTTGTGTAAGATAAACTTCTTATACACGAGATTCTTACTAGAGAACCTATATTTTTTGCTCAAAGTTGTTACTATGTAATATACAAAACGGAAGAGACACAGACTAAACGGTTACCACGAATTCACTACATCGGTCTGAACCCTCCAACATAGAATTTTTTCGTCGGATATTAAAAAAAAACAGCTGTTTATATCTAGTCTAAATTTAAAAATATACCTATTACAGTTCATCTCTTTGACAAACCAAAACAACTCCCACCTCACCTAAATGGTTAGAAATAGCACTATTGGAGTAGTCGTCTCGTTGTTACCGAGGACTTCTCGTGGTGTTACAGAAACATGGACACCTTGACGCATCTGCTGAAGGCGTCCCTCGGCACGGGTATCCTGGCCATGCCCAAGGCGTTCAAGTGCGCTGGGCTGGTCTCCGGAATCTTCTTCACCATGCTGGTCGCGCTCATCTGCACTCACTGCTCTTACATCCTCGTAAGTATAATCCAAAGTCACTGCTATGCAATTTCTCCCTTATTTGCGACAGTCCATTGTGTGTTTTCGATATGTTCCATAACTTAGTTTTGCTTTGCGCGATATTGCCGTAACGCGCGAGTGTAAAAAATGCTTAGCGAATCCTCAGAGCAGAAACACATAGGCAAGAGGAGTATATTTAAACCTGAAACTCAATACCTAGTCCTAAATAAATTCCTTCGACAATACAATCTTTTGCATTTACGTCCGTCCACTTCTGCACAATTAGGCCTCCCCGTGCACACATTACAGCTTGTCCTGTGCAGTGTTGCATTCAGTCGATTTCCGCTACCTCAACGACGTCCAGTTTTCCTAGTTGTTGCTGAGCTAATCAAGCTGTGCCATAAGCATGTTTGTTCAAGCTTTTGTTAATTAGAATGTTTTTGTCATCAGATCAAATGCGCCCACGTATTATACAAGAAAACTAGAAAAACTCACATGACTTTCCCAGAGGTGGGCCAGGCAGCGTTTGAGAATGGACCGCAGCGGCTACGACCGTGGGGAAATGCTTTCAGGTAAATTGAAACTAGGTTTACAAAAAAGAAACATTTAAATACACTTTTGGGACAGTTTCCTGATGAGGAACATACAGACAGGCTTAAACGAAGGGAAGCCTATGGCTTGTCCTAATCTTAGGCTGTGGATGATCGGCCTTTTTCACCATGGCTCATTAAGTTTTCGTGAAATTACTTTGCCAATAATTTAAAAAAATCTGTTCAACTTTTTTGCCGATGGGCCATCCTACTAAAATAGTGGGACGATTAGTCCAACCGGCAAAAATGTCGAACATCCTTGTAAACTTTCATCTCCTTTTTAAATCCTGAGGATAAGAAACTCTTGTGCATTATTCCGTGCTCCTAGGCACCGGTTTAGACAGTCCATTGTATGTAAGCAAATTTTAGATTTTCATTAAGACAGTTCCATAAGATATTTTTCTCGAAAACTATGAAACTCGTTGATATCTATTTTCCTTACCTAAATGTTTTGCTGCGCTGATTGACTAAATTTGTTTGTTTTCAGAATCTTCATTCTAGTCAGTCTCTTCCTGACCTACTTCGGAACTTGCTCAGTGTACACCGTCATCGTCGCTAAGAACATTCTGCAGGTGAGAGCTTAGATACCTAGAATAGAACCTCAACCTATGTAGGTATCATTTGAACTGAACTGTACCACATATTATTATGAAGACTAATGACTGCTAAAAAAATCATTGGACGCAACAATAAAACCATTTTCACATTATGTAATTGTTTCAGGTCGTAGCGTACCACATGGGCGAAGAAGAAGAAAATGTAGAAATAAGAATATTTATCATAGCCCTATTACTGCCGCTCATCTTCATGGCATGGATCCGCAATCTCAAGTATCTCGCGCCGGTGTCCATGATCGCTAACGTGTTCATGGCTCTCGGTCTTGGAATCACATTCTACTATCTGGTTGGAACTGGAGAACTAAAGACTGACAAAATTCAAGATATGCTTTTCAAACCACCAGTACAATGGCCTGAATTCTTTTCACTGAGTATCTTCGCAATGGAAGCTATCGGTGTCGTGATGCCTCTGGAGAACGCTATGAGGACTCCTCGTTCCATGCTCGGCACATGCGGCGTCCTGAACAAAGGCATGAGCGGCGTCACCTTGGTGTACATCCTTCTTGGTTTCCTCGGATACCTGCGCTTCGGGGAGGATGTCAGTGACTCCATCACCTTGAACTTAGAAAAATCCGATATGTAAGTATTCTACTGATGCATTTATCTTTGCTTAACGTCGTGCCTTTTACAAAATAAAAAGCATGCTTTTTAAAAAAACCGGTCTCATCAAAACATTGATGGACAAACAGAATAGAATAGATGTTTAAAATTGTGTCGCTGTCCTCCAGTGGTGCCTAAGGGAAATAATTTTTCAATAGACTTTCTCGAAAACTGGTCCTTATCGCACTACGATTATATTCAAAATGCAATGTATTTCACACGCGTGGATTCTTAATGCGTGTGCGGAAATAGAAATTTCCACAGATAACTATTCTTATACTAAGCCCAAATGGGTTCAATGACTACAATATAGTCGGCGGTGTTTTTTTTTAAATCTCGGAAAAGAGATATACGTCTTTACGGCGTAAATATTTTTTGGGTATTTAAATTGTGTTTATAAATAAAATATCATAGTCATAATTATTAAAACAAACATTTACTTTTATGAACACATTAACATTTGTGTTCTAAATTAAAAAATATTAGAATTCTCTATTTTTCATATTAGGCTGTTTAGCGGCATCATAACTTTTCTTCTTCTTGAAGAAGAAAAGTTATGCCTAGCGATAGCAAAGCGCGGAAAAAAGCAAATTAAATCATAGTTTCCTAATAATTCCTGACAAAAATACTTTCCGTTCTAACATTTTATTTTTTCAAAAGTGTATTGAAGAAGGTCGGGCGTGTGGGGATTTGTAACTGCAGTTCTCGGCTCCATAACACCGCCTCGAATGCAATAACAAAATTTTCCCACTTATTTCAAAATGTACTATTAAAGTTTTGTCTCACTGTCCACCACTGGTGTACAAGAAGGTAGCGGGAATCATACCTTAAAAAATTGATTCGAACATGTCTTTTTGTTTACAGTGCTGCCCAAGTTGTTAAGATCGCTATCGCCATTGCCGTATACTGCACATATGGACTGCAGTTCTTTGTGTGCGTCGAAATCATGTGGAACAGCATCAAAGACAAGTTCACCAAGCGCCCAGACCTCGCCGACTACATCATGAGGACCATCATGGTCACTGCTTGCGTGCTGCTGGCCGTGGCCGTTCCCACCATTGGACCTTTCATGGGTGTCATTGGCGCTTTCTGCTTCTCAATCCTCGGACTGATTGCGCCTGCCTTCATCGAAGTTATTACCTATTGGGACATTGGTTTCGGACCTGGCAAATTCCTGATCTGGAAGAACGTAATCGTACTAATCTTTGGTCTCTTCGCACTTGTGTTCGGCACTAAAGATGCCATTAAAGAAATTATACGCGTATACAGTAAATAAGGCAACACTTTAAATGTGCACAGCCTTTCATTCAAAGATTCTGTGTTAATGTGTGATAGATATAAGCGTACAGCTTAGTAATTAGAATAGATAATTTTATACCAGTTTTGCGTGTGATATTTTGAGTCGTTTAAAATAGTCAAGTTTCGAGGTCGTTATTTTGTTTCGTTACCCAGATACTTGTAATACTATTTCGACCAAATGTCTCTTGTGAAACGAACCTGGAAATTGTTGTATTGGTAACTATGAGTCACGCTGCTAAACGAATGGTGCTACTTATTGCATGTCGTCAATATTTGCTCCACATCATTAATTTGAAACTATATACTTGTTACTTTATACTATAGGTATTGAATGTTGCCTTTTATTCTGCTGTATTTTATAAAATATATTTTATAGATACAAACTATGATTGGGCATGTTAAATTAAATTATATAAAATCGCTATTACATTCCCAAATCAGAACTGAATACTGTTGAATGGTGTACTTAGAAATGGGTATTTGAGTCAACATGTATTTTTGATTGTGTGATGTAAGCACGATAATGTTGTAACAATGATTTGTTAATCCCAAACAAAATGAGCTACCATGTACACGATAGATAAGTATTTGTAAAATAAACAAAGACCAAATAGCGATCGAACATAAATTGTCATAGGCATACCTAGTTTTGTCAGTACTTAATATCATTTCGTTGAAATGTTTTCAGTGTATGAACAAATGCTTTCATTAGTAACTAATTCTTCTTCATTAAAACTGAACATTTTTATCTTATATTGGTGACTGGGATCTTGCATTTAGTGTTTGTAAGCTTAAATGTATTATACATAATTACTGTAACATTATTTATAAATATATGTGTGTATTTTATAAGTGCATTGTACGAATTTCTATAAAAAAAACTGCACTTAGTTTACTCACTAAGTTTTAAAGATACTTATATACCGAAGAACTGAAATTTCAATAAGTACAAGCAGTCGCTTGTGATAAATAGACGAGAAATATCAGATACGAGGCCTTTCGTAGTATGATCAGAACAGTGATCGAAATATCAATTATATAAGTCCATTTTGACTTTTTACATTCGTCTCGAACAAAAAGTCTCGAGAAATATACAACAACCATCATTTTGATAGTGTATTTTTGAAATGAGATCTATTATTAAGTAAATCAAATTGCTTTTGTTATGAATTTTATGAGGGTATCTAATTAAATTTTATGAATCAACTGTAATAATTATGTATACACTTTTTACAGAATTTATAGGCGTAATGTCGCAACAAACCCAATAAAGTTCCTATTTGTTCTTAAATTGTGTAGAAAATTAATTTTAGGTACTTAAACTAAATTTTGTTTTGTTCATAACTACAGCGCACCAAACATTGATAACAATTTATTTGAAATATTATCAGTTATATGATATTATTTTGTAATTTAATTATAATCTTAAATTACGCAAATAAACCATTTATAAGCTCTGCATGTTCATTTTATTAAAAAAAAAAAAAAATAGCTTCAAGTAAAAGAGCCTATCAAACCTTTCTGGGCAGAAAGTGTTGAAAATAAAACCACATTATCGAAAATTATTATATTTATTATGAACAGTGTCTATTCCCGCTAATATTTTCAAGAGAGCTCACTGCTAGCTTAACAATTACGTTATAATGTTATAGACGTTCTCCTTCCAAAGAGGGTTTAACGATAAATCAGCAATCAACTAAAGACTTCTATGAACAGGCATCAAGTTCGTATGAAATAATATAATACACAAATGACTTACTTAGTTTTGGAGGCGGTAACCTTATGTTGACGACACGTCAATAGATTCACAAAAATGTCGAAGACACGTACGCCTAGGATTCACTACCCTATCGAGACTCTACTCGAAAAAAGTCAAGGTCATTTTGACGCTTGAATGAGTCTGAAATGCTCAGCTGGAAAATATCCTCTGTGGCAACCGTCCGGGGCGTTAGTTCCGATAATGGCCGCTCGCCAAAAGATCCTTGTACTGCTTACGGTGAAATCATGTTCCTATCTACGCACAAATCAGCATGGTCCCTATAATTCTATCCCGTTCAGTCTCTCAAAATCGTACTTAACTCACTAGAGCAAGAAGTGCAATAGGTTTGTGTTAAGTGAATTTAATACTCTTTCTCTGTAAATTGCTATGCCCTTGCAGGGTGTAGGTATGCCAAGTGCTGGAACCCTTATACAGGTTGTATCAAAATAAGCGCTATATCTTTCAGGTGGTGATTCAGACCAATGTTCCTTACAGTGAAAAAAAAAATAATTTTGATGAAGCTGTAGATAGATACTGAGTACTGCTGATTCGTGCGTTGTATGATTTATGCTTATTCGGATATCGATCAAGGAAAAAATCAAGGTACAGTTAATTTATATTAAAATTTGAAATATAATTTCACTTGCTATAAGTTCGTTGCTTTTAATTCGACTTTGATCTATTAAATATTGAAATTGACTGACGTTTGATGTAGTTTGAAATTGACTGTTTTATCTAACTAGTTAACTATTCCAATGATAGGGTGCTTGCATAAAGGTACCTAGACGTTTCAGGTCTTCGCACATTGCACAGACTCGACACACAATAACGCATTGAAATGTGAGCTTTATATCGTGTTGCTTATGGTATAATTTTCTTGACCCACGCGTGGTCCACGCATCATGCACTTTTGGCTGTGTTGAAAATTCTACCGTAAGGAACACCATATAAAGCTCACATTATATGCATTGTGAATCCGAGTCGGAACGGTAACTGTATGCAAGTATCCGTAGACTAAACCTATCACGATATCATATCATAGATCTAATAATTTATCGTAATAATTCGCTAACACTTAATGAGTAGTCGTGAGGGCCCGGAGTTTCAGTGAGTGATAAGTGTCTCAAGCACGAGGATACAGGGTCGAATCTAGTAAGTACCAGTGTGACTTTAAAACTTTATGAAGATGAAATTGAATGGTCGCAGAGGTGCTACGTCTGCGTTCCTGTCGGCGCATTCGAAACGGTAGTGTTTGTTGAATAACAAAACCGCCAAACTTAACAAAGAGACAAGTATATATAGGTACTCGGCTTTTAGATAGCTCGTGCCATTCGGCGTCTACCATCGAAGCCTGGTTTGGTTCGGCTAAATCAGAGCTAATCTGTGGCGTTTTTTCCCGAATGTATAATGTATTTTCGATTCCCGCCGTAACGAGCGGGACGAGTCCCGCCGATTCCAACACGTGTGTAACACCACTCTTACATGAATGGCTGGTACTTCCACTGTACGAGAAGAGGTCATAGCTTTGCAGTGGGACATTTATACTAACTGAAACCCACAAATATACAGCTTGTACACACGGCGACACATTAAGCTGTACCTTTCCATAACATGGCCTTGCTTTGAATAGATTTTCAATACAATGAGAGATTCGCATAAACTGGTTTTGTATAGCTTGATTGGTCGCCGTGCGTACTATAAATGTGTGATCATATTTAAGGGTGAGGTATAAACCATCAAACGGAACAACTCTCGGTGGGACCAATATCCTGATCGCGAAAAAACCTCTGTATACCACACCCTTAAATATGTCCACACCTTTCTGAAACACGCTGAAGTGGGTATCTAGTGATTCTGACTGGATAATGCCAATCCTGAGGATACACTCGGCTGCTACAACACCGTCGAAGGCGGATCAGGATACTAATTTTCAAGGAGAAACCTACTTTGATATACTAGCATAATCCCACTGGAGTGTAATGAGCAAATTGATTAATCTAACCTATTTTAAAGGACTGCTCATATGGGACAGAGCATATTATATTTACAGAATTCAAAATAGCATGTGAAATTATACTAACATTCATTTAACATTAGATTCAAATTGTTAACAAGGCAGTTTACATCAGAAAAGATGAACGCAATCACATTTATACGCAATTATCAACATTTCCTGCTTTTACATGACTTTAGACGACCCTAATACAAAAAGGGTTTCATATGATGATGCTTTGTATGAGATTGTGTGTGCATGAATAAGATTCCCATTCGTATGAAACACTTTAAGTAGTGTAAAATCGAAATTTAGGGATGTCAGCATTAGAGATAGAAAAACATAAAATATGCTGATCCTTGCGTGTAAGTATGGTAACGCCCTCGTACCACCTTGATATCTTAAAGATTACTTAGTAAGCGTGCTGAGCGTGTCTTCACTAACATTGACAAACTGTTCAAACGTTACCAACGCAATGTGACCTTGCACAAACATTACACTTATATTGACTCTCAGTTAAGACGTATTGCGACACAAATACACGATAAATGCACATACACAAACAACACTCGTTTTAAAGACCATTGCATAGTCCCAAATTCAAATCTAAACTAGCTCCAAACTAGCTTTGACGACACTTTACAATTAACACCTTCTCTATGTGCACTTCCGAACGAGCTTTCAGCACCTCTTATAAATTAAAATTATACAGGCCTTCCATTTCAAACATTAATAAACTAACTCTACCTATGCGTTTAAATTAAAAACATGAACTTACAGGCTAAAGCAAAAAAAAAATACAATTTTAAAATAAATATGATACGAAAATAATACTTAGTTTACATGTTCTTTTGTTATTATACCAAATGACAAGCATTCCTGGTGTGTAATAATAGGCAATATTGCAAATGCTGACCACATAAATTCTAATTACTATTATTTACGATAGTTCAGGTAAAAAGTTAACAATTTTATCATTAATTTTTATATTAAAACACGATAAGTCATGAGCTAAGTATGTAGAGTAACAACGTAATTCGTGCAGGCACAATTCTCACTGTAGTTCTAATAACTGACGTAGACGTAGGCGGAGAGGATATAACGTTTGGAATTCGGCAGTATTGAGAAATAAGGACACTAAACAGAAACATCCGTTCTAGCGATATGGCAGGTGATTTAGAAAGCTTCGAATACGGGAATGGAACTCGCACGATCGCGAATGTTTCTCCAAACGTTACAGCGTCTCCTATGGGAGTGACAGCTACGCATACAACGGTAGTGTGCTAATCGTCACCAACGGACTCTAATATAGTAAATATTAATTTCTTAGATTAAAACAATTCCTGATTTTATCTCTTTAGTAAATTACAGATTACTACCAATGGGTAAGTTTATAGCGATAACTTGGGTCTAAACGACAGCTCCTAAAGTTGCGACCTTACCTAAATATCTAATAAGTAACTCAACGAGTGCTAGCCAACTATCAAGACTTTACATAAAATCCCAAACCTCAATGCCCCCATTATATTCGATTTAATAATTGTACAATAATTAAGGAACACTGAAAAACTGAAAATTTAATCGTTTGCTACAGTAATAACGTTACTTATTTATCCGATAATATTCCCCAGGTTCAAGCACCTTCGAATAACAAATCCGTAATTCTACTGAATATCATAACATATTCTGACTGTGACTGCAACAGTAACTTGTTTTATTTTTATTCTTAAATTGTCGCTGGATGGCAGTAATATCTTAGTTTTATTTTTTTTTGGTTTTTTTAATAGTTATTTAACATGACACAACATCAAGAGTTATATGATTATACCTGGGGATATAAAATGCCTTTTGCCTAATAAAAAAAAAGTATTTACAGCAAATAATTTGAGTGAATAAAAAAGTACTAAGCAAGGAATTTGGTCGGGGTCAGATTCAATTAGCTGTTGAAAAGTGAAGTTACGCCAGCTAATTTAATTTGACTGTCAAATCAAAATAGCTAATATTAATTTTATAAATACTGCTGTACTTCGTATGTATCCTGAGTTACGCGAGCTCGGACGTTGCTTACAAAACTTGCTGCCTTGAATAATATCCCACTAAGCGAATTAAAGGTCCACATTTTCCACTTTAACAAATAACGCGGAAAACAGCACAATTTTAAATTATTCACGTCAAATATATTTTACATAATTACTTTATATATTTTTTTAACTTATGGAAATTAACTAAAAGTTACCAAACGACGTGTTAAATTATCAAATTCTGAAATTAAAATTTAAACCTTATTTAGTTTTCATGTATGAAATATTTCAGTCTAGAAAATAACTGGACGGACATCTCATTTGAGGTTTCCAATTTCGATGCACCAGAAAACAATTGAAATATCTAAAAGACACGGAGAGTATTATTGCGGTTTATTTTTAAGTACCTCTCCATCCATTAGAGAGATTCAGTCGAGTATCAATTATTTTGTGTTTATTTTATTCAACCACTTGATCGTTATCAAACCCCTTTCAGTACCTTCAATATTACATATTATTTTATGGTGATTCATTTTAATCCCTGTTTAAAAAACAAAAAAAAAAGTTAAATTTATGCGTATTGATAATGTCTTCATCACAAATTCGCGAACCAGCTGTCATAAGGGATTCGTACACAGCAGAAAGTCATAAGATTTCTATTCGCTGTCTATTGTCTTAAATATTACTATCAAAAACGATACCAAAATAAAGCGTACGTAGCCGATGCTACACTACAATACCGATAAGTAATTTTGTATTTACTAAATTACTTCAAAAATAAACAAAATTGTAGTGCTTGACTAATTTAATAAAAAGGAATAATATCCTAAATTTAATAATGGCACAAGTTTTGTTGATCTTAAATGTGGACGCCTGTGTTTCCTAATTGCGCAGATTTTCATGAGAATTAATAAAATTGTCTAACCTTTGTAACATTAAAAAGTGCCAGATAGTAATCATTTATCTTATCACAGGATACCCAAGATCTTATCGAGGTAAAATTGGAAGTTACCTACAGTGTCTTATTGATACTTGTATTCCAAGAATCCAGAAAACTATATTATTAATTTTATACAAGGCCCTAGGAGGCCACTTATGAGATTTGCCTCTGATTCGAGAATTGCTACTAGACAACTAATTTTTGTCACGACGTATATCTCAGTACCGGTTTATGGAAGATCCTTATTATCAGTTATTGTGTGTGAGTTATTTTAAATTCAGTTACTATGGAATAATTAGAAAAATATCCCACTACAAGGCTCGCGCGAATACATAACTATTATTAGTTTTTAAATAGCATGACTTTTTTCGCGTTACGAGCCACACAACACTTATTTTCTAAAACGCGATAGGTAGCTTTGTTAAAATATTTCAAAAACAGTCGCATGGAACATGTATTCTGCGCAAACCTTCAAAGAACATTCTTTAACAAAATTATCTAGCTAAACTAAGTATACAAATCTAATCTAAGTTTATAAATAGTAAATTGAAAACTAAATTAATGAAAAACTGTCGATTTAAAAACGTTAGCAACAGTGTTCTCTTCAAAGCGTGTAGATTAATGCTAATTTACATGTATATTGACCGAAAACATAGTTTACTTTACAAAGACATAGGTATTATCTTACAACTATTTATATTAAATATTCTCAAGTAACAATTTAACAGGCGTTATTGCGTTTCTCACTTAGTTATTTGAAAGGAATCTAGAAACTATCGCATCATTAACACTGTCTACACATATAAAGTTTTAGATTCTGGCGTTTAAAATAAATTGAAATGAAATACAAAAATACATTATAAAAACTTTGAACGGCAGAGGAAACGAGGAAACAATTTTGATTCAAAGCAATTGTAATCTCATAAACAAAGAAAAAGGTTTCTTATTCAAGTGTCATTAATTAATTTATATTTTTAGTGTCTTATATTGCAAAAACGTTCTTTTTAAAATCCGTTTACAATTACAACAACAGCACTAGCTGAACGAACTGCACCGACTCGTAGAGATTCTTATTATTACTAACATTATAGTAAGCCTAGCCGAATCTATCGATTGCTGTGTTTCAGCTTTCTACTAATGTTTTAATACACCCACCACATACCCTACGAATTCTAAATACATACTGCAATCTATTGCGATTTAAACTTCAAAAATATTTGTACATACATAATAATATTACATTTATGGCAGTTTACTCACATATTTGTAATTATTATTCATTATAATTTAGACAACATGGGTGTAAAATGGAACATGTATATAACAAGCGCGTTTATTAAGGTAAGTACATACAAGGCTGCAGAATATATTCACAACGTATGTATTTTAAGCATGACATCAAAACTATATATATATTTACTTTTTTGGTCGGCGCGCTGCTACCAAGTTTACTAACAAAATAAAGGCTCGTCAATAAATAACCCTTGTATATTTCGATAATGAGAACTATTGCATTAAGCTTTTTTATGTATTGTCGACGCATATTTCTTATGGATCAAATCATGCGTGTAAAACCTGTTCATAATATTATTGCCGTGTTTATTGTAACTTAATCCATTTCGCTTCTACCGTTGATTCGCCAGTTGTAAGAATACTTAGAAACAATACTGCGTAAGGGTAATCTGGCACATTGCTACTTTTTCTATGTACTCCCACAGTTATTTGTTAGAAATAAAACGTCATTCGTTAGATTACAGTGGTGCGCAAGGTACCAATATTTGCCTTACTTTAGTGTAGTATATTGAGCCAAACTTAAGCTTGAGACAAATAAATTATATGTAGTTGCTACAAAATAACAGTCCCTAACCTAAAACTTTAAGACTGAGATTCTACATTAATACAGATAAGAGTTCAGAAATAAAATGCGTAGATACTGCAGACGTTAAACAAGGTAATACAACAGCAAGCACGTTATTGCTTCCATGTCTCTTAAAGTCTAATTAATAAATCCCTAATACAGATCCCTACTTTGTACAAAAGTTTGTGTTAAATAATAGCGAGAATCATTGACTTTAATTATAATAATTTATAGTTTATTAAAAAAATTAAAAAATAAAGTTACAGTGTTGTAATGATAAAAATAACTGGCCATTACATTTGAAAAAAGAAAATAAAAGTTAAAAAATTATATTCTATTTTAGATCGTACATTTCTGAATGAGATTCAATGAACCGTGGCGTGATAATTCTCCCAGAGTCAACGACGGGCGTGAGGAGTTCCTCGGATGGCACTTGGATACGGATCCTATTGTCTGACGGTAGGTTGGTGGAACCGTTGCTGGCGTAGAATCCGAGGGAGACAGGTTTGTGGTGTTCCTCGTTGTTGTAGGGTTTGTACTTGGAGGGGCTGATGGGGTGGAGGTGCGGGCTGCCGGCGAGCGGGTTGTACGTCACGTGGATGCGCACCACGTCGTCCGACATGGGCGATACGGAGGGCGGGTGCGGCGTGGCACGCGGCGTCGAGTGCGCCGTCGACGGCGCTCTCTGTATACTCAACCCGCATATCCCCGAACTGAAATCAACAAAACACACCTATTAAACGTGACTAATCAATTGGTATTGTATCGATCAAGGAAATTGATGCATTTCTACAGAGGAAAACAGTTTACAAGGTAAAATAACTACATTATTACACTGTGTTTGTGCAAACTAAGTGAAAATTAGCATAGCCCGCATTTAGAGTATTAGCTATCAAGATTATTAAAATTCAATTATATGCTAGATTCCGTCAAAATGTATTCATAGTATAATATCTGGATCATTTTTCTAAAATTAACATGAGTAGCGCTAGCGTAGCTGAAAACCAGGCTTAAGCAGAATCGGTAGAGTAATGATCTCGGTACATACAAGTTATGCCTTGCTTCAACATTAGTTGACAGAATGACAGGAAGCCGCCGATGTCCGGGGGTGCTACTTACAAACCAAATAAAGTATAGTTTTTTGACTTTTCTTGGTCAGTATTTGTCATGAACTACTTGGTAACATAGCATTTCAATTGGTTGGTTTTTGTTACCCTATTTATTCTATTGGAGAATTTGGAGAGTATTATCCTTATTGATATTATTGGACTGCAAGCTTTACAAATTTACACAAGTAAAGATTTGGCAGTTTAATTGCGAAGGATTTGACGCAATAAGTACTGGTAAATCATTTGTGGCCCAGCCAACAACGTATTGATTGGGTGACCTTACGAAAAAGTTGAACACTTTAGACTTTGTCACATTAAACTCGTTTCTCAATTCACCTTCACGTCATTTAATATGACAAGGTTCTAATATGATCAAGGTTTGCATATATATAAAAACGTCGAAATAAGAAGGTCGTACAGTTCGCAAAATGAACTAAACAACTATGAAATTTAAACTCAATCCCTATTAAATTAATTAAATATCACGTCATTTTAAGAAAAGTTGCGTTGACAAAGTTGTTTCACATTGAAAGTGTTTGTTAATTCTGGAACACCTCTTGGAATTTATATAAAGTCTACTTTGATTGGCTAATCAGCGCCAAAATGATGGCGCATACAGACTGTTTGTACCTATCATTTTGGCGCTGACTATACGTTAAATATTTTATTGTTGCAACTAGTTTGGGATTAATCGACGATGACCAGTCGAGATACAGGGAGACATAAGATTGTCTCAAAATACATTCAGCGGCAGAAAATGCGACCCAAGTGCTTATCGCAAATTTGTAAACAAACTAAGTGTTAATAATGAGATATTTTGACGAGGGTAGCTTTCAAGTGACCTGTTTAGATTCATTTTACACACACACACACAAGATCGCGCCTGAAATTCCCGTAGGGTTAGGCAGAGGTGTACATAATAGCACATTTCGCCAGTTATGTTTAAGACCCATGTAATAGGGGGGAGCCTATTGCCATCAACCGGGCACAAATCCCAGACTCCTAGACTCTCTTAAGTGAGTAGTCTGAGATTAATTAACTTAAAAAAATACTTTCTATAAAATGTTTGCGAGAATTGTTTTGAATACATATAATGTAAGTTAAAATTATTTTTTTAATCGTGGGTAAAAATGTTTTAATGATTTTTGCTCACGCGGAGTCACGCGCTCTTGTTAACCGATCAAGGACGAACCCTACATGAGGTTGCTGCATTTCTTAATGTACCGCGTACCACCCTCAAAGGTATCGTGAGACTGGACTTTATACACGGCTACCAGGTAGTGCTAGAGTAAGGTTTTCCTCCACCACTGAAGACCAATTTGTTATTTTACATTATTAAGAAACCGCTTCCTAACCGCAGTTGGGATCTGGTGACGGCTTCAAGCTGCACGTGGTGTCGATGTCAGTGAACGGACCATAAGGTGAAGGATGGAGGAACATGATTTACATGGACAGAGACCAGCGCGAAGCCCCGAGCTTGAGAGACATCACCGAGTTGCACGATTGAGAGTTACCCGTGAATTGAACTATCGACCAATGGAGCAAGGTTTTGTTAACCGATGATTGCAGAGTAGCCTTAAGAGCACCAGATGTTCGTGACAGAGTGTATAGGCGCCGTGGAGAACGTTTTTCCCATCAGGACACAGAAGACGGTCAGTTACCAATGCGGGTCTGTCATGGTTTGGGGAGGTATGTGCACGTAAGGAGCTTGTCATCGAAGATCAACGCCTGACAGCAACCAGGTACTCCACGACCACTTCTCAACCTTATGACTTAGAGCATAGGGGTGAAAAGTGGCAGACCGTCATTGAACTCGGCAGTACATTGAAGAAGTCCTCAAAGAACATGTTGTGCCTTTTGTGGGCTTTGTTAGTCGAGAAGATTATCTGCTCATGCATGATAATGCAAGAGCTGACACTGCTGTCGTTGAGTCTTACTTAGCTGATGTTGGTATTCAAAAAGTGCCTTAGCCTGCTCGCAGACCAGACATGAACCCTATGGAATAAATGGACTATGGAACATGTCTGGGACATGCTTAAAAATTATTTCATCTCTTTTTACTTTGGGTCACTTTTTCTGCCGCTGAGTGTATGTCATGCATCATCGATCGACCATACTTGCAATCTAAGGCCACTTTTTCACACACGTTTAGGGGCCGTTAATAAATCACGTGAGGCTCGAAAGGGGGAGGGATTCGGAAAAATCACGAAATATCACTAGGGGGACTGAACTGAAAAGCGGTGCGTGCCCTTGACATTTTTTTTTCATGCTTAATTTACAGAATTAAATTAGATTATACCTGTTAACCTGTATTTAAAGATAATATTCTGATTTTTTTAAAGATACTTTGTACCAAAAAATATGTGATTTTGGGTAGGGGTAGTCTAAAACCTCACCACGTATCACCAGGGGGGAGCGGGGTCTTTAAAAGTTGCAAAAAAACATCACGTGATTCATGGACGACCATTTGGCAGTTTCTCTCATCAAGCTTTCTGCTCTTATTTGTAAGGTAAGAACTACAGGTGTGAAAAAGAGGCCTTATATATATTGGAGCATTATTTGTGTGATGAGTGCAATCTACATCTACAAAAGATCTCACCCATCTGACCCAGTGGCGTCGTCGCTGACGTTCGAGTGCGTGTCGAGCGAGTTGTCCATGGCATGCGAGCGCCCGCTCGAGAACACGCTCAAGTCGGCCGTGCTCGTCACGCTCGTGTCGGCGAGCGAGCGCCGCGACCCCAACGCGGACACCGAGTCGTCGCACCGGATGCCCCCCGCTACCCCGCTGTGCTCTAAACAAACACATGACGATTGTACAAAAATAATAAACTAAAGGCCATCCGCTGCGTTAGGCAGCCTTCATCAGACTTCTTCTTCTAAGAAACAGATCCGCACGCGGACTGTCCGCCGAGGACGTTTTCCTTCAGCAGCGGATGGTCTTACGAATAATTTTTATTCAATACAGTCATAAACCGCGAAAAATACACAATGCTTGGTTTTTCACTTCCTTAAAACGTGACTATTACAGTCACGTTTTAAGTAGCTATTACTGCCCAATATGACGATATGACACGCTTTTACTAACTTTCCGGGTAATTAGCTAATTCGGTAATAATAATATGACTGCATAAAAATGAGGTAATTCTAGCCACTAGCTTTATACGCATAGCGAACAACACACAAAGCAAAACTTTCATGCAAAATATAAATAAATTAGTTCTTACCTTATTGGGCACACAACGTCAAGCAAAATCAATGAAATATGTAATGTAACACAAAATCACATGCAATATTTCGAGCTTTTAAATCAAATCTCTGCTCGTAGTTCTATCAATGAAATCAGAAATACGTTATGAATCTCCGTTATTTATTCAGTACATACAGTATATTTACATTAAAATGAAGGAAGAATTAAGGAATTAACGTCTTCGTCTTCTCGTTATCTGAGTTTTCTTATTTACAAGGTAGCTGTAGTTACGAGGTTCGCTTCGTTGCCTGTTAAATGTGGACTGGACTGGGGAATCTAGGTGAATGTCCACGGCCGCATGGGACGTACGGAGTGGGACGCCAAATTGAGAAATAGGATCTGAAGAAAAACGTTTAATGGTTTTATCATTGTATTAACAAAGCCTCGGATTTGAACTATTAATGAAGGCTTAGTAGGTATGTTGCCAAATTATCCATCTTGTCAATTTGCAGTCCAAGAAATAACAATTACCCAGATACATTTTTACCTTAAGGGCCGAAGACCTAGGGTCAAACGCTAATTAAAAATGTTTGGTAGCGTGTACATTTATGCAGTAGCTCAACTTTGAAAATGTATGACTATGCTGTCCCTTTTGAGGACGAAAGCATTAAGAGATCGAGCGTACCACAATATATAAAAGTATCCATAATCTTGGTTTTAATTAACTAAACTGTGACATAATAATAACAGCAAAGTTTAAATTGAAAACCAAAAGTAGGTAATAATAGCGTGAAAGACAATAAAATGAAGTATCAGTATCATATTTCGGTGTTTTTTTATTTTTGTTTGGTGTCATTTATCTACTGTAATAACTAATAACGTACTGAGAACAAAATCATTTTAAATGTGATAATTTTAAAAACAACTAAAAGCGACACTGATAAGATATACAATGTGTGCTGTGTCTACGTAATGCACAGTATGTGATGTCTAAATATACGACTATAACGTACCATTCATTACAGATTTTTATGTGTTTTGATTGTTTTATTTTATTTTTTGACGTTCCTCATACTACCACAGGCGGCAAAACTAAAAATAAAACGATATAGTTATGTTTTCTCGCGTTATTCAATATGTTGCCCATTGAATGTAATCGACATATATTATGATTAAACTCCAATCAGGCTAACACATCGCCTTCGAGGAAAGTTAACCCGAAAACATCGACGTCAAATTCGTAAAAATTGATACATAGTAAGTTTGGTTCGCTCAATGAATAAAAAGCACAAACAAACAATGAGCACAATCCAATCGGTAAACTAAAATACTCAGTGGGTTTGAATCAGTTTATTAATTAATTTAACGTTTTTTTTCCCATGGGTTAAATTCAGGTCATATTGTGGATTTTTCTGGATCTTAACTTAGAACTAAAGATAATTAAATAAGTTTTACTACTGTACCCAATAATCATTTGAAAAAATCGGATGATAGGGGTGGGTTTATGCAAGAACTTAAGTTGAGGGGTGAAACGGAATCATTGATAAACACTATTGAGCAGAGATTCATTTGAAGCAGACTGTAACCGAGGTAGAAGTTTTGAAAATACGTCATGTAAGGCACATCAAAATGTTGCATGAAGTGCGGTTTGGGCGGCAACGCAAGCCCGACGATTTGGTGTTATTGTAAAATTAATGTTAAAAGTTTGTAAGTAAAGAGAATATATAGTGGGCGTAGCGTTATTTTATGAGAAGTAGCACAGACAATGCAGGAAGCCGGGGATCGTTCTTAAGATCTGAGGAGTTAGTAGCCTAATCACATATAAGTATTTTATTACAACATTAACTGCATAAAAATTAAAATGAAGGGACTCGGTCCAAAGATTTGTAACTCAAGCTCCTCAAATCTTAAGAAATGCCATGTTAAATGTATGTCGTTTTAATCGTGTTAATCATGACATAAACCCACCTCCATACCACCTATTAACATGCTAGTGCAGAGTTCCAATTACACACTATGTCTAAATCTAAAACAAAACATGATTAATGGCTAAAATGCCATTATTTTGGATATTCGTGTAAGTGAATTACATAAAAACCTGCAAGCCAGTGCAGTGTCAAACTCGTCTGTAGTAGACGCTATGTATACAGAGATCTAGGGATCAATATCATAATGCGGCGCTTAAATATAAAATAATCGAGTTAAGTTTTTTTATGAATTTATACCATAGACATTGTACAGTAAACTAGGGACGAGTTCCACACTCATAACAGCAATGGATGCAACAAGGTGTGTCCACATCCGTGCACTCTCATTTTCATCTTTTAGCTTTAACTTCCCATGCATTTTGTGTAACTAATTGTTAGATGAATCATAACATAACGCACGCATGTAATCCCCGGCGGGTCAAGCCGTGGTGTACCTAGAATACCCCCAAATTTCGTCAATTATGAATGTGAGTAGAAACTTCAGTTTTAATTAGCTTTCTCGGCAAAGAGCAACTTTATGTGTGAGTTGTGTGCTAAGACTACATTGGATACACCCATAGCATCAGAAGAAAGCGCAAAATGAAAGGGCACGTATGTAGGAATATGTACTTATAAGGATACATACGACAGGGCAAAATACTAGGTACTATCTATAGTTGCTGGCAGTTAATATCGCAATAGCGGTCATTAAACTACATACATTTATGGAATCTCTTCTTTTAAAAAACGTATACAAACCCGTTAATAGCCCCTGAATTGACATTGATTGTGATCCTGAACATTAACAGAAGAAACGATAAGTACACGGTTTATGGTTTCAGTTCGTGTAAAGAGATATCAGGGAAAGGGCAATGACCGCTATTGCGATCTTATTAGGCAGCAACTATAACAACATTTGAAAACATTGCGTATCTAGCATAAAAATCTTTTTTCAATAGAAGGTTTATAATAATGAAATCAAACATGGCAATATTTATGTAAAATGTTTAACTAAAAGCAATTGGTTACAAAAATAGATCTACGGGATGAAATCTAGAATAAATTATCATGCTTTTTTTGATATTATAGGGCGACGTAACTTGATTGTAAAATTTGATTCTTAACTTATATGTTTTGGTTCATGTCTCGCATCAACTGTCTAGTAAATAAAATAATATCGATATAATTGAAATAATTATAAAACTAAATACTGGAGAAAACATGAAATACCAACAACGTTAACACGTACACGACTACATATCACATTCTATCTAAAAAGGGCGATGGACAAAATAACAATCTCAAGGCAAATATGAATAACTAATTGTATGCAGAATTCAAATGTCAGATGAAATGACTACCTTACACGGAGGCCAATAAGGACAGGCTAATCTGCGACAATATACATGTACAACAGCTGTACATACAAAACGTACAAAAAAGCGAATCGCAAGCCAGTTCTGGCCATGCACGGTTTTTATCCGACAAAATCAAAATCAATCAATCAAAATCAGGGTTGTGTTTTTGGTCTTATAAGGCGATTGATAGAAACAATTTCAAAAATTCAAAAAAGGTAACATATTTTTTTTTTGTAACCAATATTTGAATGAACTTTTTAACAATTTAAAAATATAATATTGCCCATTGCCCTCTGAACTCATCCTGCTTTCAAAAATAGCTATCTAAACTTGTATTCGATAAAATAAATTAAACTATATCTAAAATAAAAATACGGGCTAACAACGTAAGAGAATCGCCACATACATCTTAATTTCAGTGAGTACTAATTTAACTGGACATTTGACCTTTAGAATAAACCAAGTTTATTATGATGTTGTTTGATTTCTAATTTTCTATAATATAATAATTTAGGTCGTTTAAAACCAGACATTTATTTAAAACAAATAAGGTGGCACAGTTACTAAAATTATTGTAAATATTTGTTTTTATCAGACTACCTATAATATAAGTACTTAACTTTTGTGTGGAGTAGGTGTGGTTGTTATCTTTGTTTGATGGTTTAGTAACCACTCACATATCTGTCAGTCTTCATCAACTAACTTGCATAATTATTCATG
The DNA here is from genome assembly GCA_963576755.1 of Noctua janthina. Classification (NCBI taxonomy): domain Eukaryota; kingdom Metazoa; phylum Arthropoda; class Insecta; order Lepidoptera; family Noctuidae; genus Noctua; species Noctua janthina. The sequence goes on along the minus strand of OY755050.1, from coordinate 9,459,352 downwards.
AAAAGGGCATATTTTAATTAATTTGTACTTATTAGGTCAAAATACTACATCATGATTTACCAAGAAAACCTAAGAGTAGTAAGTACAACCTAAAGCTATGACAAACATTCATTACCAACTTTAAAAGCATTGGGTTGCTACCAGTCAAAGACAACATACTGGACAACTACTAAAGGGCACACCAGTAAAATGGTTTCAAACTGAACACATTAACTAAACTCTGGTTTGTGACATAGGTATTTGAGTTGGTCTCACTTGTAATGCAACCGCAGTCTATAACCTACTGAACTGCACGGGCAAGACACATTATTGCTACAATTAGACATCATTGTTATACCCTGGCCAGTCATGGACTATGACTGTTCACGATTGTGCAAAAATCAGTCAAGAACATGCATCAATGATTACCATTAAAACAATGTGAATATCATGCAAATGTGATTTATGTGAGCTATCCAAAGGTATGTCGAAAAAAAAATACAGCTACAGAAAAGTAGCTCGAAACAATCTGGACGAAATCCTGAATGACAGAAGCGAATGAACTAACGAATATAATTAAACTTGCCCAAATACTATTATACACTTGCTGAGTTCACATTGGCGCAGGAGTTTAGGTACAGTTCGTGATTAAATTCAACGCTATGTTTTCAGATAAAACGTAAAGCTCTCAAGTATTCAGGATTGTGCTTCAATAAAGTGTGCCAATGTAAATGAGCAAGGCTTATAAATGCGTGAAGTGGTCGGAACCAAGGCTCTCGTCGGAGGTAGTACGCGAAGTGGATAGAGATGCTTCCAAATTACCTGACACTGTGTCACTCTGTGAGACCCGAAGCTCCTGCAATTCCATTGCGGCCTTCTCACGTCTGAAACAATACAAGTGCTGTTGAAGAACAAGAACAACGATATAAGTGTAAAATAAATTTCTGATTTCTGTGTGCTATGGTTTGTGAAACTGTAGTTCTTACTAAATAGTTCATCTTTGATTTTCTACTAAACATAGAACGCCTGTTCAAAACTTGTACGCCATTAATTGTACTATTTTGAGTTTAGATGCTGACTGAAAATCTGTAAGGCTTTCGCACTTAAATAATTATTGCACTATTCAATAGTACTTTGGAACCTTACCTCAATATCACAGTAGCTCTAGCCTGTTTTTCAGTCTCAGTAAATTTTTCTGCCCGCTGTCCAATTTTCGATTTTTTGTCAGGCTCCACAAACATACCAAGCTGTCGTTTTGGAAGCTCGTTGGGCGGCGGTGGGCCGGGGTAGTCAAGTTTGGCTCGTTTCAATTCTTCCATTGATCGTTCCAAGTGATAAATTACTATGTCGTCCTCAAACCCGAAATCTTTATGTAGCTTAACCTAAAAATTTAATATCTTATTCACTTACAACATACAATCTTGTATTAATATCCGGCATGGATATTAATACAAGATTGTAAATGCTACTTTAATTATTACACAGAAAATCAGCAGACCTGAATATAATTTACTATAAGATCCATATCATTTAACTTCATGATTGCTTTCTTGTGCAGCTTGAGTATTGTGTAAGCCATTGCAGTAACGACTCTCTCTCCATCTAACAGATATATATCCCAGACCCTGAGGCATAAGCTAAATGGCACCCTTTCCACGAAACAAACAAAGAACCATTTGAGGGAATAGAGAATGGCGTCTAAACCGAACTTGTCAAAATGGTGTTTCAATTTTGGCATAAATTTTGTGAGTATTTTGTCATGGTGCCCTAGGAACCTCGTTAACTTCGGAAATCCTTCTATGTATAAACCATGCATGGCATACTTCTTATCCGACAGTAGTACAACCAAGGCCCAAAAGGCATCTTCTTCATCCATATACATGAGCAGTACTCCGGCCAGGCCAGACATACCTTGACAGTAACCTACTTCAGAGTTATACATGCTATAAGCACAAAGGACATTGAATAATGAGCATTGTTTTTCTGAATATCGTTCTCTATAAAACTGATGTTCTCGAAACTGTCTGTTCACATCTGAATCTATTTGCCTTACATCAGTGGACCACAGTTTTGCTAGTTTCAACATTTCTTGAAATTTTCCTGGATTAGCAGATTTAATTCTGTTGACATCCATCAACTTGCACCAAACTTTTATTCGAAGTGAATTTGGAATGCCTTTGTATATTCGCCTATGGAGTTTCTCTTTGGTAGTTGGTGAGTCCCAATTACTAAGCATTTTGACCCACTTTTTTTCCCTCTCAACTTCAATGTTGACTTTTTGGGGCCCTGTCTTCTGCGGCAAGCGCTCATCATGTATGAATCCATATCTGGAAATATGACAATCTTTATACATAAAAGGAAAATTATGACATGTTTTATTTTATACTATGTGTAAATAAATAGCTTCTGATAACGATACTTTAGCCAAAAGCACAAAAAATTAAACTTTGCCATGCAGCTTATCACCTAAATAAGCAGGGCTGGAGTTGCTGAGCAATATAAATAATTTTGCAATTGTTAATATTGGTATTGCTAAGTTTTCAGTCCTAAAACTGGGCCAGCTAATATGTGTGATGAAGCTGGTGGGAATAAATATTATAACAATAATAACTTTAAACTTTAAGGTATTGTTAGGAGGTGCCTCTCTGAAGAGCCCCAACCCCCGGTAGCTCAGATCCTGTTCCCAGTGCTGGTAGGCTACTATTTTTAAATGATTTTAGTTTGTTTTAAGAAATATGTAAAAATATAACAAATGTGTATAAAGATGAATAAATGAGATAAAATTAACATTATAGTTCATCAGATTTGGCTAGCAAATTGTTTATTTTGATCTTATCAACATGTCAATTATTAACACACTGGAGAATGATTTTCCCAGAGAGTGGCAAACATTTATTTTGTTAGTGTGTCTAAATCATATTACTTCATACAATTTTTTCTTTTTTTATTTTATATTATTTTCAGCTCAGCCTTTTTATCAACTATTATTGTATATCTTTGCTTCATAAACTTCAATTTTACCAACATGTTATGTTTAAGTATGAACATGACATCACTCCCAACCTAAATTTTTAGAGTTACAGTGTGTTTTAGTTTGTTTAGGCATAAATGACTAACTACAATAAGTACTTTGCTTTGACGCCCTTGATTGCTTTAAATAAGGCTATGTAAAATAACAATTAAATACTTATTGCAACTAGCAAAGACCATCATTAAGCAGTGCAACAGCATTAGCTAGCACAGCCTTATACTTATAATAATACCAGGGTGTATAGAGTAATTTTAAGAAAGCTAGGGATTGCTACCAACGTCAGTTTTGTATCAGTTGATTTAACCTCTAAACTCAGCATGTATACAGTGCATGCATAGCAATCAGTTCGGACAGAACGGAAAAATCCCCATGCACTTACTAGCTGGATTGAAAATAGAATGGTCCTATTTTCAATGCAGCCAGTAATTTGCTCATGCATTTCTTTTTTATATAAACTGACCTTAACAGCGTATCTGTAGCTAGAAAGGGCTACCAACATAAATGCATAGAAAAAATTCAACAGGATGATTATACATGAATTTGAAGATGTTTAGATATACTAGAATTGGAGCCATACATAGAAATATGTATGTATCCCAAGTCTAGAGTTTATTAAATTAAATACCAAACCAAAGCAGGAAGTTCATATACTGTGTATTTGGTGTCAAATATTTAAAGTACTCAAAAGCCTAGTTTATTCATTTGTAATGCTATGGAAAAGATCATATATCACAAAACTGAATTAACAAGCAGTCTTTATTATTACTTGTCAAATAAAATCCAACTTTATATCATTGTTACTGAGTATAAAATCAGTTATTTTTTATTTATTTATTTCAAGAGGGATATAAGAGTGTAAAATCAGTTACAAAGCAAATTAATCCATAAATGATCCTAAACTACTATTACAAATGTTAGTTTGTATCTTCGTTGCTCTATCACCAAGTTGAAAGTTTAAATGAAATCAGGTACACGCACCGACTGTGACCCAGATTAATTTAGGATACTAAATATGGGTCCTTGTGGCAGTTTCGCTAGGAGGATGTGTGACAAGTGAAATAATGAGCACCAGCAAGTATAAACTAAATTGTATAATACCAGAATTATGAGAATACAATAGTAAATACATACTTTGTATACTCAAATCGCGAGTTACAGTTATTTTATTAATTAACCCGTTGTGTGCCACAGCAGGGCAAAGGCCCCCATCTGACTTTTCATGTTTTTCTTTCTATAGCTATTTGGCCTACTCATTTAGGTACAGTTACCACAAGCATGTTACTCGAGAGCAAATCTTGTTCAAATATATATCAATTTAAAGCACAAATATAAAAATGATTACTAATTGAGTTTCAGTTGTATCTACTTATAAAACATGTTAACTGTTTAGGCAAAGTAAGGCCAATAAAACATGCACAAGTATCTAATATTGTGTTGTAAAATAAAGTAGAACATTAATATAATATAAGTAATACCAGAATCTTCTTGTAATGAAGTGAATTTCAATGATCTGATAGAATGTTTATCTCAATCAATCATTCATCATTGATACTAAACTCGAAACTCATATAATGTACACAAAGAAAATGGTAAAAACATAGCTTTATTGAGAAAAAAAATTAAGGTAGAGTTCCATTTTGATATTCACACACAATACTGCTAACAAGGAAACGCCAAATAATAATTGAATAAGTGTACATTAAATCATTAAACAATATGCAAATTCGCAACACATAAAATGTCATACCGATCTGTTTTGTGGTACTCCTCGAACTCCGGGTCTTCCCAAGGGTCTATTTGTCCGACGAGGTTCTCTCGGCCCCTTTCGTATCGCTGGAAGATGCGCTCCCGCTCCTCGGAAGCCCGTGCCAACAGTGCCTCCTCATTCATAACACAGCCTGCTCGTACCACATACCGAAACACCTACACGACGTCAGATCTTTTCACCGACCTACAAAATACTTCGCTTACTTATGACTATAACTAACCCGTCTACAGGGCAGCCCTCAAATCATAAACTACTATTAAAATCATCACGCCCTTTTCAATTGAAAATTCTTAGACGCTAGATTATTATTTGACGTGCTCACTGCTGTCATGTCATAATTGCTACCAAAGACCAAGTTATCGGTTGGAGAGCTAACACAACACAATTCACAAGGAGAAAACAGTTTTACATAAATTTTAACAACGAAATAAATCCAACAGAAAGTATATAACAACAGGCTTTCGTAAATAAAGGGTATTTAATATTCAAATAAGAGAAATACGCCCTCTTTTTCAATTAGAACAGGAAAATTACGAAAACAAAACTATTAACAGAGATTCCTACTCGTCGCTACTCGCTTCGCGTATAGTTTTTACTCCAAATTTGTCTTGTCTACAATATATTGAACGAACGAATGAACGAAGGTTTGACGCAAAAACTAAACGTAACTACTTGTTTGACTCTCAACGTTTATGAGGTTTATTCGACACAGTGCTTATAAGCCTCGCAGTCAAACCAAAAATATGAGAAAGTTATAAAAAAAATAATTATAAAACTTTCAAAAAGCCTCATCAACTACATTTATTGACTACATCACAATCAACATTTCTTTCGTAAAGCTTTTAATTAAACCATGATTCAGACCAGATGGCGGAGGCTAGTAAAATCACGAATACAACCCTCTAAGCTTATTTAACCCCATTCAATAACTATTTTATGAAAAAGTCATTCAATGGGGTTAAATGGACTTAGATGGTTGAATTGATGAATTTAATGATTATAATTCTGTAACTTCGTGACCTAAGTACGTATTTCTTGCGCGACTCATTTTTCATCAACGTCAATCTGACACTGACCTGCAAATTAGACTGCCTTATATAATAACGAATTAAATAAACTTGAGAGGGTTGTTTTGACGATTTTAATTATTATAACTCTTTAAAACCATATTTGTCAAGGTGTCTAATTATATTTTAAATATTCATAGTACATAATACCTACGGCAATTCGACGAACGCCGTCATCTCTTTTGCGTAGGCCACATAAATTGACGCCGTACAGGATGTCGATGACGTCCTCGTTCACCTTCCCGGAGAGCATAAGATTATTAGAGCCGTAAGCTCCTTCAAGGGCAACTCTACAGCCTCCCCGGAGCCTGAACAGATTAGGTCCTTTAAGTGTTGAGGACATAGGCCGTCAAGGCAGTTGGTGGAGACGCTCCGGAAGGATCAAACGGGTGGCTTTAACCATGTTTTAATAATAGTATATTATTATACCATTTCGCTTCATCGGCTTTGACCATCTCGCAACCTGTAATGCTGAGGGAGTGAATGTCCGAATCAAGAAGGGTCAGGCAAAAAAGGCCATCGCATGGGGCAGGCTATTTTCGGTTTTACTTTTCCTTTTGGATTTTTTCGATATTCAAATATGTTTTTATTTAAATACTAATGAACGTTTTAATGTGCTGTGATGTCTGACAGGGGAGAATGGAAGAAGAAAACATGTTGCGCCGACCCCAAATAAAATTAGACAAGGGCGGGAAGATGATAATGATGACTAATATGTATTAATATTCTAATAGTTGTTTTTTACGTTGTGTGTGGCAGCCCCGGATCTTGAATTAGTTCGAGCCGGGGCAAGAACTGAAAAATGCCGCCCCCGCCTGACAATATTTTTACCTTTATCATCATCATTTCAGCCATAACACGCTCACTGATGGACATACGCCTCCTTCAAAGAACGCCACAACGACCGGTCAAGCGCTGCTCTTTCTCTGTTAAGTCTATATTTTTAAAATACATGGACGTGTTGGACCCCTAAGTCTTTCGGGGGAGTCAAAAACGAAATTATTTTAACCATCTCTGGATTTAAATAAACCAAACAACCAAGGGCGCCTAAGGCTTATTTCCGGGAGGTGCATCTTTAGCTTTCAGAAATTGTGTCAGTTTATAAAGATATACTGAAAAGAATGTAGAATGTCTGAGCGAGCAAAGAAGCTCAAAAATTTTAGCACTATATCGGATAGGTAAGATTTTATTTTGACCACTCATACAGGAGTTGTGTAGGTACTCAGACGCAAGAGCGAGCGAAGCAAGCTCGAAAATTTTTGTATCCTTCCTCGGATAAATTAAGTTCTTATTATTCATTCATACAGGAATGTGTGTAGGAGGAACTCCGTCAACTTGTGGAGAATTCAAACGTACAGGATATATTAGCGAGTAAAGCGAGCTGCAAATGTTTGGCACCACTTCCGTTTTTAATTTGTACAGAAATGAGAATAGGATCAGTCTGTCAACTTTTGCAGAATTGAAAAAGTAAATGATGTATTGGCGAGCGAAGCGAGCGAGACAATTTTTACATTCCGTCTCGGATAGGTTGATTTCTTAATAATTGTCGGAGATTTCGGGGGGTTGCACCCATCAACCCCCTCCCTACCTACGGCCTTGCCCCTGAGATAGTTAGATTTTTCAAGTTTTAAGATGAAGAGGACGCAAGAGTGAGCGAAGAGAGCCGTACCTCTATTTATTTTGTTTAAGTCAATTCTTTCAAGTTCAGAAACATGATCACGGTCGACCTAGGCCCAACCCAGGCCGGGTGGTCATGACCGGATCCGCTATTGATACTAATAGAATGCAGGAGCGAGAGAAAAGAGCTCAAAATTGAAGCAGCCCGCCTCCGCCCCGTGTATTAGGTTCTATTTGTTCATTTATGCAGAGATGATAATAAAAGTAACTCAGATACATAAGCGAGCGAAGCGAACTCGAAAATTTTAGTTTTCTGCCCCGAAAAAGGTTAGTTTCTCTTGTTGAACGATTAAGCAGGAAATCAGGTAATAATTTATATCCGAAAAAAGGTATTTTAAGAAGGTTTATCGATTTGGCGTGTATGATTTTGGGGGCGGTCATGACCCCTGTGACCCCCCGCCTAGGACCGCGCATGTATTGGACATATATTTTAATTAGGATAGGACAAGATATGGTCTGAGAATAAAACGTGAGATTTAATTTTTGTAAGTATATTTATTTGCATAAAATGTGGTATATACAGGATGTTATAAAAATGTTATAGAGCAGGACACATTCCGCCATAATAATAGCATTCAAAATCATCTTCTACATAAGATAGTTACATTAAAATGAACAACATAGGTACGTACCTATCCAACATAGAATATAATTATATACATAAATCTCTAATATAATCTATGAATAATTTAAAAATCTAAGCGAACCATCATTAAACAAAACAATAATACTGAAACTCCTGCACCATAAACACATCTAATATTCACTGAAGCCATATTCATTTAACAAAACAATAAAGAATATTAAAGACATACACAAACACACAATAAAAGGACTGTACATTAGATATGAATAAACCATCAAAAGAAATTATATAAAAAAAAACAACTAAACGAATCAACGTAAAAACAAAAAAAAAAATATTAACAAATAGGTATTCATATATAGCTACGCATGTCTTTCGCACGCACGCTAACCGCCGCCCGGCGCCGCCGTCAAATGTGAGTGCGTTTCACCACTTGCACACTGCACGTGTCACTGCACCGGCCGCTACGCGAAACATCGCGATCTATGCCTACGCGCCCCGCGGAGAGTAATTAATTGTTTATTTTATTATTTTACTATACTGCCCGTTAGTAATCGCAAAGTTGCGATAATGCTAATGAGTAGTGTATTCTTTATCAAAATTGAATTTGCCGCCCGGGGCACGGGCCCCGGCTTGCCCCCCCCCCCCCCCCCGCCCCCTAGATCCGGGGCTAGTGTGTGGGTTATAAACCCTAGACAGCCAACCTTCCTAAATAGCCCTTTATAGCTAACCATTCGTTGAAACGACGGATATAAATGAAAAATTGATTTTTTTTTAGCTTACGTATGTTTATGACATAAATAATATTTAATGAATTTAAAAGTGAAAGGGTATTAAAATTAAATCACGTTATTAGTTTTTTATAAATGGTGCTACAAAAAAAACCTGAGATTCTAGAAAAATATGAGATCAATTTTGTACATTGCTTCGGTTTCGTAGTACAGGCGCTTTTGTAATTTTTCTGTCAATTCGAACGAATAATGCTGTCCATCGTACGCAACACAAATCTATTCTGGACAATCGATTTCGGACTCAGATGAATGATTTTGTATTTGATCCTTATTATGTAGACAATTTTAATAAATAGGTACATAATCTTAACGTTTCGTGAATTTTTAGTTTTCCACGTGATGGTGGATAATTTAAAAGAAAAATGGATTGATCCGACGGGAAATAAAGATATTAACTAGCTAAGGTCCTTAAATAACCAACGTTACAACTCGACAATGTGTTAAGGTCGTCCATATAGAAATCGTTATTTATGATTATGATATTGGAAACAACCTCATCCTGCCATTTATCAACCGGCTCAACCAGAACTCTAGTAGCTAAGAATGGAGCAGAAGCCATCCCATATATGTCAACGTATTGAGCTGTAAAATTTTGTTAGGTATATCGACTTGATCCCTCCACAACACAAGCTGCAGGTGCCGCTTTGATTTATGTAAGGGTACTTGTCGGTACAAGGGCCTTTGCACATCACGTTTTTTTATGCACTGACGATGCACGTTTATTTAGCGCGTCCTCTGCGCGTACGTTTTAGCAGATTTTACATGTAAAGCGCGTTTGTATCGATTCAAACGCGCGCTTACAGCGCGTTTGTGCCATTGGTGGTGCAGGGAAGGAGGTGATGCGGGGAGAGTCATTCGAAAATGGGTGTACCTAAAATATACGCTGTTTTTTCTGTTTGATTCTTTGTCGTCGTTTTAAAAGCAGCACGAAGGCTAGCGTAAGCAGAGTTGTCTCGGACGACGCCATCGTAATACTGTGGTTCCAAATGGCAGCGGCTTTCTGCGCGATGCATCGCTAAAAGCGCGCGTTTGTAGCGATGTATTAGCGCTTTTATAGCGATACAAATTCAAGGATGGTGTGCAAAGGTAACAACGTGATTTCAGTCTTGCGTTTGCTGAGAGTCCTGATTGCGTTCTACGCGCGTCGTCAGCGCTTAAAAAAACGTGGTGTGCAAAGGCCCTGAAACGAATAAGAATCGAGAATAATAACAACCAAACTTAGGTCTTTCAATTTCACTTAAATGTCTTTAACATCACTTAACTTCGGGGTTTTTAATTTATTTATTTTCTAGACACAAGAAACGTTTAATTGCGATAGGAAACGATTTACTAAGTGCCTGCTCCGGCGCCTCTGTCAGCGGCACCATGACCGAAAATCGTCCTTCTGGTGAACGACAAAAGTGTTTTTATAAAATGGGACTCGCAATATTGCTCGTCAATTGAATAACTGTTAGAACCTGTAGGTAATTCTTCTACCTCCCAGATTTTTTTTAACAGAGTTTAGGATATCTTGAAGTTTATTATTTTTTACTAAATAACAATGTACATTAGCATGGCTAAAATAAGATTCACCGATAGAGCCAGCAACTATAGCCACCCTAAATGGCTATCCTGTAATAAATGGGCTTATTCACACCTGAGACTATTCTTCTATTAGTAGGTACTTACAATTTCAAAAAAAAGTGGTCTGCACTAAGTAAGATATGATCTCTTTCGGCAGGTTCATGAAACAGGATCTACCAGTGGTCGGATGGGGCTAGCTAATACTGATTTGATACCACTGCACTGCTGTCTACTGCACCTACTTGAACCCGACTGTTGTCGAACAGTTCGATGAACTATGCTGATCATTGATCCAGTTTGAAAACTAGATAGTAGAGTTTAGAAAGAAATATATCACGGACTCGTTCTAGTGGTCGCAAGCGCGACTGCTGGGCATGAAGTCCGGGGTTCCATTCCCAGGTCGGGCAGTGTTATTGGGTAGTAGGCATGCCGGCCGATGTGTTGAAGAGCAGACTGCAAACAGCTCCTGAAGGAACATCCCCTAATGACATGAGGGATGTATTCAAACAGCTGATGGAGAGAGAAGGTCCAACTGCCCTCTACATGTGTTGCACCTGTCATGATCAGGGCCTTCCCACCCAATGCAGCCTGTTTTGTAGGGTTTGAACTAGCTATCAATTTCCTTAACTGGGTGGCCCCTAACTTTTGATAACAATCAACAATGATGTATGATTATAAAGAAAAGTAGTATCATAGTTAGTTGTAAGCAAAAGTATTTGAACTTTTAAATTTGACAAACATTATATTATTTTTATGATCACATAAGTTCTCGAGTTTGTGCTAAAGAATATTTAATTCATGACAGATTGCATATTTATTTATAAGCAACTGTGCACAAAGCAAATACCAATAAACCTCATCAATAATACGTATTTGAATATAAAAGTATTAATGGTTGTTATAGGAAAACTGAACATCTGTGCTAATTTTATGTGCAGTGCCTTTCAGACTAAATAAACGAAATTTTAGTTATAAAACCAAAATAATATAATGTTTATATAAATATTGTTATCAGATGTCTTTTGATGATTTTATAACTATTTGACATACTTTTTTAATCATTACAAGTATTTGTGTTAAAGTGGTAGGTATTGTAACACGAGATAATAAATTGTAGATCCTCATATGATGTTATAATGTTATCTAAAGAGATGGACAAATTTGATTCTGTGATAGATTTTTCTATCAAAATATTAATTAGGAAGGATAGGTAACTAAATCGACAATGGCAGTTCAACACGTAGATTTAGAAATGACGTTATAAGTATATATTTTATAATTGTTGTGATAATCGTAAGGAAGTAAAACAGCATGTTTCAATAAAACTCTCGCCTAAACTTTATTTCAAATGATTTGTCACTATGGTGGTCTCTTGCCAACTTCAGTCTATTTTTATGTTTTACTTTGTCTTGGGATTTGTCAACAGGTTTTTGTGTAGCATGTCCAAGGCCTTTCCTGTCTCTCTTCTGTATTGTTTTGATGGGATATAGTTTACCAGACCCATCCGTTCCTAAGCCAGACTGCCTGTTCCATCCACCTTATAACATCAACTGATACTAGTTTATTTCCTCTGCTTGCACTGATATTCTGTAATGTTGCAGATAAATGCTCTTCTCTGTCAGAAAATGTTCTATTACAAATGTCACATGTACCGTACTCTCTTCTTTTGATGATGATTTAACTTTAGTTTTTGCTTGGAGGAATAGGCTATATATTTTAGGCTTTTCAATAAATTTCAGTTAGGCCAGGCGCCGGCCGACAGATTGTATCAAAATGTTGTTAATATCATGAATGAAATAATGTAAAGTAGGTAACTGAGTACTTATCTATCGAATAGATAATTAGCATCGATTACGTAAACACAGTGACTTGAACAATTTTGTACAATACTTTTGGAGTTTGATTCTTGGACGCTAAAACAGACAGCCGCTCCCGAACTGATAATATTATAACCTAAAAAAGTGTGTTTTTTCTGTATTTAAAATGTTTAAAGTAAGTTTAATGCTACAAATTACTTAAATCTGTGAAAGCCAATGCCAAATGTGGAAATAGGAATATTAATACGCACATATCATATTAAAAAACAGTGCATGTCAATCTACCAACTTTGAATGGTTTCCGAATGAACCTTGAATTCAGTTCTCGAACGGTAAAAGTGATCAACAATAAACATTATGGTCAGAAAATTTGACATTCATGATATAAATTATTGTTCTGTGTATGCGTGTAACATTGCTTTATCTACTTTTCTCATTGCGTAGTATAATTTGTGTGTGTAAATGGAAATTGTTGTGTCTATGTGTTTTAATTCTCATTTCGATGGGTGCCTGTTACTAATTGGCTATTAATACCTTTGCTAGGGTCTAGTTGGTTTAGTGACCGGAGGAGCATCGGGGCTGGGCCGTGCGACCGTCGAACAATTACTGAAACAGGGTGGAAGAGTTGTGATATGTGACTTGCCTACAAGCACTGGACAAGAGACTGCAAAGCAGCTAAAGGAAAATGTTGCATTTGTACCAATTGATGTGAGTATTAGCGCTAGTATAACAGTAATATAGATCTATGTCTATCTATGCGGGGTGGAAGGAACACCTACGCGAACACGGTTACCACTTATTCAGTACATCATTCTGAGCCCCTGTACATAGAAATTTATTGTTGGTTATTAAAAAAGCAAACAGCTGTTCCATACATTTTGACCGTGTAGGTGTTGCTCTTTTGTAGGAAACAGCTGTTTTTTTTATAAACGATGAAAAATTGCTGTGGGGGGTAGGGGCCTTAGAATGATGTACTGAATACATATGTATGTATACATATTATATGAAGGAAAGTGAAAATATGTATTTTCTTACTTCTCTGCTGTTCTTATTGTTTCTGTGGGACTTATTGAGCTTCACTTCCTCAGTGCTTTTCTTTTTATGTTTGCAATGTTGATCCTGGTGTCCAGGAGTTGTTTTGATAGGGAGTGGTGGAATTGTACTAAATCCAAACTATATGCTGTTACTTAGAAGTCACGAATGGAAAATCTCTAATAAGTACTGCCCAACTTGCTGATTCAATCACACCCATTATTATTTACTTATTGCTATACAGTCATGAGTACATAATTACTTTGATTTTCTGTTTGTAATAACTGAGTGATTGTATTTTACAGGTCACATCAGAAAAGGATGTTAAGAATGCACTACAGACCACCATAGATAAGTTTGGCCGTTTAGATGTGGTTGTGAACTGCGCTGGAGTGGCTACTGCATCGAGGGTCTACAACTTCAAAAAGGATCAGCCCTTTGATTTGAAAGCTTTTCAAAGGACTATTGAGGTATGTACACCATCAACACACTAACTGTTGATCCTTCCTATTGATGAAATCTTTATGTTAATGTTTCTCCAGTGCAAACAAAGTGGTAAGAATATGAACAGCTTTTTTTGTTTTCTCTTATTGAAAATATTCTTATCAAAAGTATAAAAATAATCTCGTTATGTACGTTGAGTACATAAATATGATATATAATCAGTATTCTTCAATAATGGGTGGGGGTCCAGATAACAATGATAAATACCTGCCACATAATTAATTGAGTTATTTTCGTATAATGTATAACTAGCTGATTATTATTATTATTATAAAAAAACATTTCTTCCCTTTTTGAATCGAATTTTTTTACCAATTTCAAGGGCTTTTTTACACGGATCCCTAAATCTTATTCTAAAATAAAAGTAGCCTTAGTTACTCCTTATGACATCAGCTATCTGCTAGTAAAAGTCCCGTCAAAATCGATCCAGCTGTTTCGAAGATTAGCCGTTTGAATCGGATTTTGTTAACAATCCTGTACTAGCTCATCACAATACTTTAACTAATTATTGTAAAAGTAGATCATAGTAATAAATTATAAATACTTGTTAATGTTACATTACAGGTAAACTTAATAGGAACGTTCAATGTGATCCGGTTAGCAGCTGGCTTAATTGGTAAGAATGCTCCAGATGCCGATGGACAGCGCGGAGTCATTGTGAATACAGCTAGTGTAGCAGCTTTTGATGGACAGGTAAGCATACTGATTATTGACATTTTAGTACATTAAAATTTGTGGTCTGTTTATTATGTGGGCTAAATAATAACCAGAAAGCCAAAAAGGTTGATCTTCAAGGTTGAGCAAAGCCTCTACACAGAAACCCGTTTGTGGAGGTCAGATAGACCGTTGCTCCATGTAAAATACTGATATTCAGCTGCATCCAATTAATGTGGTTGCCGATCTCAACATAGTTGGGAATATATTAAACTTTTTAGTGTAGAGATTTGGGGTGATTTGTAACAGCATAAAGGTGAGGGTCATCCAAGCAACCTGTGAACTTCAAAAACATTATATTTGAAGTAAAGTAATTTGGATACAAGCCGTTCATCTAACTTCCAGGATCTAGTTATTGGGTAGCATGACATCCCATTGTAAAACTGTTTGTCAGGTGTTCTGGTTTCTGACTACTCTTAACTGCTGCCAGTGCCCGCGGTTGTGTCATGTACCTGTCGAGGCACGGTCTCGGAATGATCTATTTCATCACCCATCCAAGAACCGACCGTGAGAAGAGCAGGTTAACGTTTTGCTTAAATAAATCTAAATTTTAATTCTTTCTTATTACAAAATGGGCCTGCTCTTGATCTCGATCACGCCTGATGGAAAGCGATAGATGAGATCTATGATGGGACGAGCTTGCCCAAAAGATGCCTGTTAAATGAATTAATCCAGGGCTCTATACAGGATTTCAAAATGACAGAAAATCTTTTACTTTGCAGATTGGCCAAGCCGCTTACTCAGCTTCGAAAGCGGGAGTCGTGGGCATGACATTACCCATAGCTAGAGATCTTGCCAAGCAGGGCATCAGAGTAGTCACCATTGCTCCAGGTAAATATATAGGGGAGATCTCAACCTTTTCCTCAAATTTACCGCATATCATTACTTCCCAGAATTCGATCGCTATTAGCGACACTATCAAATGGTGTTATAATGCAGCGTGTATATATTTTTTCAAAATTAAGAGGTTTAATTCATGGCTAGGAATATTGATTTTCTAAAAATCTAGTGATGCAGCTTTAGTTTTCATCAAAATCGGACTCAAGACTCCTTTGAGTATTTTTCGCTATTCCTAATAGTTTCGGAATTGGCCATCCACGACCACTATAAAAATTCACCCTGTATATCTATCATATCAGCAATATCAATTTAAATTTATTTATAAGTATTTGCGTCTAATTTATTTTCCTAAAGGACTATTACCCCTATTCGAAACTTGAATAAATGAAACATGTTTCATTAGGACGTGCTACCCAGACCTTCAGGGCGATACGATTGAGCACAGACTGGCAGTATCGTATGTATGTTTTCCGGCCGGATTATGTAGCACCCGTAAAATTATGTAGCACGCCTTAGGTCTAATTTCAACTGAACGCGATCAGCATTTTATGTCATTTGAACTACATTCAAGGGCTGTCAGTGTCAATTGTTATGGATTATTGACACTTGCAGCTCTCTAACGCAGTTGAAATGAGCTAATCCCGTTCAGTATTATTGGTTAGATCCGACCTGAGATGTTCATGGATGTGACTTTTGACTTCCAGGGTTATTCCGTACGCCCATGATGGAGATGCTGCCTGAACCAGCCATCAAGAGCCTGGAAGCCACCGTGCCTTTCCCGCCGCGGCTGGGTCACCCTCACGAGTTCGCCCTCCTTGTCCAGAGCATCATCCAGAACACTATGCTGAACGGTGAGACCATACGTCTCGATGGCTCGCTCAGGATGCAGCCCTAGGTATCGTACTCTTAAAAACTGTATGTAGTTCTAGTAGGTACAAGTGATTTTATAGTTTACTCCAATAATATATATATAATATTGTATTTTCTACATATGGTATAAATAAACGCTGGTTTTTAGTACTTTTGATTTTTTTAATTTAAAAGTAAGTTTTAGTACCGTCTTTTTATATATATATATATATTTATTTTTCTGTTTTATCTGTTTGTTAGGGTTTATTTAGTTTAGAAATAGTTTGTTTAACTTTTTAATGTAATTTATAAAGATTTACTACAATAACCAAAGTTAAAGACCAATTAAGTAATAACCAAAGTTTAATTCAATACAAGCTATTTAAGAGTGAGATGATTTCCATTAAAAAATTTACAGTTTTTGTCTATCGTAAGTTTATTACTCATAAACAGACAATATTCGTTCGGCTATGGTTTCCATAAAATCAATCGAGATCTTACTAATAAAATTTGGATAAAAATTAACATTTTTTGTTTTAACTTTCATAGTTAAAATAAACAATAACTTTCTAAAAGTGATTTTATACATGGTGTAAACGGATCCTTCACGAAGCCGTCAACCAAGCAATCTGTACATCAAACTAATTAACTCTACGCAAAAATTATTGCTGGTAAAGCACTTTTTTGTGGTGAAAAATCAAGTTTGAGGGATAGGTATGGGTAGGACTCAATGTAACGCACTCAAAACTTTGTGCTGATTGATAAAAAAAACTTATGAAGAGTTGAAACTTTGACCCCCTATATCTCCGTAACTAGAAGTTTCCCAGAGCTGAATAGAAAAAAAAACATTACAATGACGGGGAGAACAAGTGCATTTCGGCTTCGGGAACTTTTACACCCATTATATGTATGTGGTAAACAGAATACTACCGTTTATTGGCAGTGCCTTAAAATTCGCATTTACTACTTTACACACATCTGCCTAGCCTTTACAACTATATTGGAATCGACTTCCAGTCCTAACCGGATGCAGCTGAATTTCAGTATTTTACGTGGAACGCCAGCCTATCTCACCTTCACAACCCTAGTCACCACTACACTTCTTCTTTTTGTTTCGAAGTTACATAATTATACACCGTGACTTTTTAGTCGTCTTACAACGGCAGCCCACTTCATGTATCCAATGATTATTAAACTTTCTTAAAAATAGTTATTTATGAGATTTGCATAATTTAAAAGTACAAATTTTATTCATTGTTATGACACGTACTTGAAACACCCTGTTGCGAGCGATGATCTACTCGACTAGTGCGCTGGATAGGTATGTTCTACCGTTTGGCACGTAAACATTATTAACAGGATGTTTCATAATTCGAATGTATTATCTATTTTTCTTTGTACCTATATCTTAATTAATGGAAAAAATAATAATCGCGCCTAGAGGTTCGTTATGTCGGATACATTGAGTGGACCACCTTCGTATGACGACTTAAAAGTTACGGTGTATAATGTTTGGGCCCAGTAAGTGGCCACGTTACTTGAAGCATCAGAGGCGTTGTTTAGGTCATCAAGGGTGCAGGAGAGCGGACACTACTACACTTCTAAATACACTACACTTACTTTTTATGCTACTTGACAATAAAGCGAGGTACTCAGTTGTAGCATGTAATGTATCTGATATTTTTGTCAACGCGCAAACGTAAATTAGCGTAATATAGGCCGTCCGTTTGTCAGCTTAACCTTCGGTATGCCGGCGAACGCGGATCCACCACATAACGAAAATGCGCGTTAGTATTTTAAAGTAACTTTAGTTTCGCGGAGTCACGTTCCGGCCATACAAAAGATAAGCCCATCTATCTAGCAGTCTGCGTATCGGCACTGCGATCTCCCTTGTACTCAAAGTCAAACTAACATCGGGTCACTGCGATATAGATCCATCAACGAACCTGTTGCATCCACCTCTTCCTTACTTACAGTATTAACATTACAGAAACACATCTGAGATCTCGGCTCAATGCAGGACAAGTTAGTACCATTAATTGCGCTATAAAAGATATCTTAGGTGGTTTTAATAGGGACTGATATGGCTGGAAAGGAGGTGGCAGCTGAGATGACGACTCATAGAGAAGTATGGAAGAACACATGCTGCGCCGACCCCAAATAAATTAGGATAAGGGCAGGTGAATGATGATGATCAATCCTCAAAACATTTCTACATTAAAACCGTGATCTAGAAGGATATGGGGCAGGCATTAGCTCAGGAGTGGGCTGGAAAAAGATACGAGATCTATAAATCTTACTAAGCGCGTTCTTATTTTACAATATTGTCAGTATCCACTATGATAAATTTGTAAGTTGTATTCTTTATTAAATAGAAACTTGTAGATCTGTAATTGTAAAATACAATTCATAATTTGTAACGTTTATTAAACAGGGCCCAGGTTCACACAACTAGGTGTTAATCTAAATCAGAGTAACATGACTTCATGTGGCCTAAATGTTCAGCTTTTGCGTTTAATTTTTTCGCTTCGTAGTCATTCGCAAAACAAACGTCTTTTATGTTCATTTACTTGCTTGCTTGCATGTTTACTGAATTTTTTATATGCTTGCGCATATTGTTACTTGTTTACTCATTCTGTTTATTTGTTTACATGGTTGCTTATCTGTTCAATGTTTTTTTTTTTTGCCCTTATGCACGTTGCTTGCTAGCTTGCGTGTTGGTTGGTTTTTTATATATGCTACTTATCCTGTGTGCCTTTAATTTCCTGTTTATTTGTTTGCTTGCATGTTTGGTCACGCTTTATAATGATCCTATTGACATAATCTATATTTATAAAAGTTTTTACTAGCTTTGCCCGCTGCTCTGTCGATTATCCACAAACTACACAACACCAACTGTTTTCATATATATTTAAATATACACTTAAATCTCTTTTAACCTTTTCCAATTGTCTCAACACGTCATCTATCACCAACATTCTCAAACTCACAACCCGGTCAGTAATAAGCTATCGCCGTTTAACTATTGCCATTGTTACCACCCGAATTTCTAATAATTAATAATCGACTAGAATTCTAAAAAAACAAAATATTTAATAATATTCGATTCGCTAGTTGTCTGCGTTTGGGCGCTCCTTGTGGGGCGCCACATCGCTGTCAATGCGGTAAAGCAGTCAAATTTGGACATCATGACCTTTCCTGCAGTAAGAGCGTAGGTCGTAGAGCAGATTTCATCAGTCGTGTTGTTGACACCCTTGCGCCATCCCATCTTCTTAGCACGGCGCACGGCTGGGGCGGCTGCTGTCGGTGCGGAAAACCTCAAACGATGCAAATACAATAGCTATGGGTTAGGGGTTGAAACACTAGGGCCATGATTGCCCGCCTAGTCTTTTGGGACATCGCCAACCGGTTGGTCGACTCTTCCCGTAATCAAGAGAGCTGGCCTATTTTTTGGTCAATGATTCAGCATTGCCATCCATCGTGGCAATGCTGCCAGCCCTCTGGGCACGATTCCTGTTGACAGCGATATGGACGAATTTTTTGACGCCTTTTAATGCTTTTCTTTTTTTCTATACGTACATATTTTTCTCATTTTAAGTTTCGTTATAGATCATTATGTAAATTGCAAAAAATATATCACTACAAAGTATAAAACAAAGTTGCTTCCCGCTGTCTGTTCCTATGTATGCTTAGATCTTTAAAACTATGCAACAGATTTTGATGCGGTTTTTTTTTAATAGATAGAGTGATTCAAGAGGAAGGTTTATATGTATATATTGCACCTGTGCGAAGGCAGGGCGGGTCGCTAGTAAGCTATATATTGAAACAAAATCCGGCCTAGTGCGAGTCGTACGCACACAGGGTTCCGTAGCACCAAACAATATAACAAAAATATGTTGAAGGCTCATTCACAAAATAAAATATGTTTTTCATAGTATTAGTTACTGCTGCAGTTTGATGAAATAGTCCCATATCTCAAAAACTAAAAATCAATCTTATTCAAACCAATTTTCGTTGTAAGTTTTTCTTACGTTATACTATCCTAATTTTTTTCAGAATTTTCCTCCTACTTTGGAAATTACAGGGGGGGGGGGGGGCACACATTTTACCACTTTGGAAGTATCTCTTTTTGAAACGATTGACTGAGATAAAATGGTTTTAGGAACCTCAATGTCATTATATTATTACCTAAACAGGGCTTTGAAATAAAGATAGAGATAAATTAAAAGATCGTCCAATATCTAGTGCCTAAATGTTTAAAATAAGTAAGTAAGTAATCCAAAGCAAGTCTTACAGTGCCATCTAGCTTTTATACTAACTAAACAGCATAAAAACGCTTTTTAGTATCAAAGCTAGATGGCGCTCTTAGAAAATTTTCTATACTCAGCTCATTCAATCTTTTTTGTTTTAATTATATTATGAATATTTCACCTTTTACTATAAAGTGGAGCCTTTTAGGATTTTATTAAAAATTATAATAAAAATTAATAGATCATGGGTAGGCTTTGGTCGTTTCCTTTCCTCGTCATTAGAGACACCTCCAGCTTGCTCCTTTCATGTCATATGGCTTTTCGATAATACTAAAATAAAGAAATGATTTAGATAAATAAATAAATAATAAATCTGGATATCCTTCGCTCGACAACACTAGGCAAGTAGACAGGTAGACTGGTCAAAATGGCAAATTTATTTTTAGGCGAAAATTTAAACTAGGCAACAATTTTCTTTTAACCGTTTAGGCCAGGCGGCAGTAGGTACACTATTGGGTAAGTTACCGTGTGACGCCTCTTGTTAGCTTGATAAAACTAACTACGCATTTGGAGTTGATAAGGATGAGGCATGACCTAGTTTTAAATAATTACTAAGCATTCTGATTGCCGAAACAGCTCTTGGTGCGCTGTATAATACAATCGTTTATTCAGACCAATATAAATATGTTTGCCTAGTAGTAGTGTAGTATGTTTGTTTGTTTGATTCCAATTTTCTTATAGGTATAAATTATATTTAATTTATCTTTACTTCTATATTTTATTAGAAGCGAGTTTTGTGAGGTTGTATGTATGCGGTGGGTAATCTCCGGCCACTGCACCTTTTTGGAAAAAACTTTCACCATTTGGATGGTACATTATTCCGGATAAACATAGCTCCTTTTTATCCGGGTACCACGTGGGCGAAACAGGGTACAGGGTCGTAATTTGAGATGAGGCCTGAAGAAAAGAGGAACTTACCGTTGCAGCAACAGGTACATAACACAACACACTAGGGGTTAGGCAGAGCTGAAAGTAGTCACCCACATTAAGCTAGTTGTGTGAGTTACGATTGCTCCGCCAAGTTATCAAAACAGAAAAAAACTTCTGGCCTTAGGCCAGCCCTTGGGTGGCGGGAAGCGTCAACTAGGCATTTCGAAATTTCCTTATACAGGCTGTGAGCACTCGGACCCAAGACCCCAGACTTTCAACCCCAAACGGCGCGAAAATATAGTTTCCACAAAGGTTTCTATGTTTACGCCGCTTGAGGTTCTCTGCAGCCGCAGCGGCAGCGCCTGCACTGCATGATGAGCTTGGAAGATGTGATGGTGCAAGAGTATCGGCGCACGCAAAAAAAAGAAAATAAGTTTTTAAGCTGATGACGTCATCACGATTCCTTTGCTCATTCAACGATTTAAATTGTAAGTAAGTGACACTCTATTGAGACTTGGTTTTACTAATGGCATTCACATATAGTTAAAGGCTCGTTCAGACACGAAATGATTTATTTATTTTAATATTATTTATTCATCACAGCTTTCAAAATTAACAAAAATATAAAGATTAATTAAGTAATATTATATTCGCCAGTTAGAGGTATTCCCAAATCAAGTCGAAATTATGGTTACCCTGCTAGAACGTTGTATGAGAAAACATAATTTTTAAAATTACACGCGTTGTAAACTGTTCTGAGGGTAAAAGGATATGTCATTCTAATGAGGTTAAAATGCCGAATAAATGGATGTTCACACCGAAATCCTAGCAATTATAGATAATAAGATATCAGCGTACAAAGTAACGTTTCGATCGCGCGGTTACGTACTTTTTGTTTTGGACTTATTTCGTCTGTTTAACAAAACTTTAGTAGTATTTAATGCTTTCGTTAGTTTTGACAAATTAAGACCTTTCTTCTTGTAACAGTTTTAATGTAGGAAGTCTTAGGTTTAAAGAAATAATCAACAATAAAGAAACAACAAGTGGAGGATTGCGCGGCCATAACTTCCATGGTGAATATTTCGTTAAATATTGATCCAGAGCTTATAATTCTTTTTTCGACAAATTCAGTCTTCAACTGACAAAAAGAATTAGATCTCTAACCCAAGTAGTTGCTGAGATATCCATGGCCGCGCAATCCTCCACGTTACGTTCGCGCGGCCAACTTAAAACCCTTATAACTTCATTATTTCTACTTTGACAAATTTTTGATTCGTACCCTTCGATTTTGACAAATTTCGACAAATTTTTTGGCGAAGTTTTTTTCTGTTTTAATAACTTGGCGGAGCAATCGTAACGCACACAGCTAGTTATGTTAAAATCCCATGTAGTAGGAGGAGAGCCTACTTCCATCGACGGGGCACAGATCCCGACCCCGTTGCTGCTACTGAGAAATTCCTGATGAAAAAACCAAAATCACTTTGCCCGACCTGGGAATCGAACCTAGGACTTCAAACTCGGTAGTAACGGGCGCTATCAATATAAATATTTTATGAAAGTATAAATGACATACTGTTGGACAAAGATTACCCCTAAATCGTTTCTTCCTCTAAGCGATACAGAGTTGACTTTTTGAAGTGGGGCAAGGGATGCAAAGCCACCTTACCGTTGCAGTTACAGGTAACGTTTTTAGAAGATACTAGCTTATGCCCGTGACTTCGCCCTCGTGGAGTTTAGTAATTGTCCCACAGGATCGTAATTTAGGTATAAAAGTGTCCTATGTGTTAATCCAGGTCATAATTTATCTGTGTGCCAAATTTAATCCAAATAAGCTCAGTTTTTGCGTGAAAGAGTAACAAACATCCTCACAAACTTTCGCGTTTATAATAGTAGTATGATTACTAACGCCAATCGATGCACTTCTGGATAAGGACTGCTATGACAGTTCAACACATCGTTCTCAGTATGAGTGCATGATGTGTCAGATAGACTTCTGTCGTACTATGTATATTACTATGTCTTTGAAAACATCGTGAGGAAACCAGCTTACCTGAGAGATATATGTATTATGTCTCGACGGCATGTAAAGCCAAGTCAGAGGCCCATGGGCGGCATAAAAACTCTGACGCCAGGTTAAGCACTAACCACACGAACAGAAGAAGCAGGAGCAGTGGGGTTCAGTGGGTATGAGGATTTCCCCATACCAAAAAAGGTATTCAGGTTCATAACACTTACATAAGGAGGAGATGAAATAAAATGAGAATTATTTAAACGAAAATATCATTTATTTCTACAATAACGGCGGCGGCGCGAGCGCTCGCCCTCGCCGCCGGCGCGTACGTGCGTCTCAATATTTATTAATCACCATGAAAATAAATACATTGAAGATGCTCGGGCGACATCTCACACCGCCTTACATATCTATGTTGCCATCTAAAAATAGATCATCGTGTTTTAAACTTAATGACACCGCTAAACAATAATGACAATAAAAATAATTTTAAAGATTTAGCGACAACAATAACTATTATTTTAAATTGTATAAAAGACGCAAACGTGAGGTAATGACACGGTACATAATTATGTGGCTGTGGTAGCTACTGCCGGTTGCCCCACTCTAACTGAACTGCAAGGAAGTTGCGATTGGTGACTTTTTCAGTAGTCATCGATTTAAGTATCATTATTAAGTCCTTAATAGGAAATGTGTTATAATTAGTCGTGCCGTGACAAGTTCACATTTTATAGTTACATCTATTATATGAAAACATTATTTCTAACAATAAGTGATGTTAGCAGTGATGTGGTGTTTAAACGTGGGACGTTTAAATAGAGCTAAGTTAAGTTGCGAACACTCGTTCAGTTAAAATAGGAGCAGCCTCACAATAAGCCTTCGTGGCTGAACATTATCGGGTGTACTTATGTTATTATATTATAATAACATGATAAGTATAACA
Organism: Noctua janthina; assembly: GCA_963576755.1. Taxonomy (NCBI): domain Eukaryota; kingdom Metazoa; phylum Arthropoda; class Insecta; order Lepidoptera; family Noctuidae; genus Noctua; species Noctua janthina. The sequence continues at coordinate 9,435,000 of OY755050.1, read as the reverse complement.
GCGGTCACTGGAGGGAGTTGCGAGGGTCGTATTCCACTCGCGGCGGCTCGCCTGTCCGGGGCCGGGCTGGTTGTGCGTGACCGGAACGAGGTACTCGTATATTACCACAAGCTAACAGCTTAGCTGTTTCGCAAACCCCGCTCTCGACTCCTGACCTCACCACTAACAATAACAGTAACACATAAATAGCCGTACATCTAAGATGGTATCAGTTTAAGATTTATTTTAATTTGCATTTGCAATTGCATTGCATTGGTATTTGCCAGCCCCATGTTTTCAGATACAACAATAACCATTTAAGACGAATGAAAACTGTATACCTCGCCCTATCTATATGTACAATTGATAAAGTAGAACTAACACGGCGCGCGAAACAAAGTTAGGTGCAACAGAAATTATCGCTTAGGTACTTAAGATTTACAGCTAGTATGAACCCTTCAGGTTGAGGCCTGTCGATTCGCTCAAATTCACATCCTCACATAAACTTAACCACGAGAATACTATACACAGACTAAAGTTAAACAACATCGACTGAGATTAATCCTAACTTATCGTTAATGAACAACAAAGTGGTAAACTTACAAATTGCAACGCTTTGTCTATGCGCGTCATTTAGCGTTACTTTAGCGATATTTTGGAATGTGTGCGACGCGTACATAGTCATCGGCAACCGATCACCTAACATAGTTATTATCAAGCAAAGCACGTGTTGATGAAACGATTAGATGCGAGTGAACCGAACGCGCTACTGTCTGTACACCGTACACCGGGTACGATACGTTACGCTGCGCGAGCGAATCTGAGCGAAGTAACAGTGCCCGACTCGGACGAGCATCGCGCCCCGCTGCCCGCCAAGCAGCGGCGACGCGGGACGCGATGATCCCGCTGCGTAGTTTGTTATTATCTATCACTTACAATCTAGTTGAACTCAAAATTTACATTTACATAGAACACTCATCGTGTACCTTAACATTAAAATACTTATAATTTTAAGTCATAAATATAGATATTACTTACATAACGTACGCTAAGAAACAACTTTACGTTGTACATTACAACCTAAACTTAGACGTAAATAGTAGGTTTAGATTTTTATAGATTTTATATATTGAAATCTATATTAAATATTTAAAGGATAAAATTATAGTTGATTAAATCAAATGAAGCGAATGACAAAAGATGTGATAGAAAATTAACCGACTAACAAAAAACTATGAATGAACACTGGCACCTTAATGTTGAACCGTTTATTGTCAGGGGAATGTAGCCTTTGTTCATGCTCAAGAGTTGTACTTAACAGTGAAACGCGTTGGGGTAGGTAGTAATCAGGGGTGAGTGTAGCACTCGGTTCGAGTGAGTTCGCGTTGGATGATCGCTATCCTGAAACAGGTGGACCCCAGCGGCCACATGAATGCCACAAGTCTTTCTAACATTGCGCTTAGCCGCCACTAACTGGCGGGTGACTACGTCGCTATGCATACACTTGATAACTTATTACAATACATGGTATAATATTTGATACATACAATATTTTATGCTGTGACGAACAATATAATGAATCAGTTAAGTTATACATTTTATGGGTGATAATACTATTTAAGTTAAACGCACACTTATCAGACCCAAACAAAGCGAAAGAGCAGTAAGAATCGAATTTTAGAATGACTTGTATGAAATCCTTTGAAACCTCGCTTACTCACTTATCCGCGCGAATTGGGCGAACAGGTAACGATATACGTATCATAGAACGTTTTGTGTGGCGCGGACAAGTGTGCGTTTACCTTAATATAACAACCGACGGTGTTCATTTAATTTTCAATGTAAACGGATTTAATTACTTCAGTGTAATTAATAAGATATTTGTTCATTCATTATATTGGATTAACAGAACATTTCAATGATGGACGTATGTTTCCGCATTTTACATTCATTGGCAATACACACGCACTGTCGAATGTAAGTAAGCCACAAAAAATATAAATATGTAGATAAAATATTATACAATTTTTGTAATTAAATGTATGCAAGTAGCTATTTGCCCCGAGGCAATAACATGGGACTCCTTAAATTAGAAATGTGAATGTTGCTTGAATAATATATCTATCAAAATAATACTGTAAATCTAAGCAAAAATATCCATGTGACTGATGATAAAATATTAATATTTAAAATGGTAACATGTTTGGTAAAAAATTCACAGGTCTAATTAAAGGAGTCGAACATTGAGGTATAAACGGCTTCCGAACTAGTGGTGCTAATGTTTTGTTTCTAACAACGATAGTATTAAGTAAGATTCTTAGTTCACCGACTTCAACCATGAAACTTGAACCTAGTCGAAAAACGAGGTCTATTTTAAAGCTGCACTGGACAAACGGCTGTTTTGTTTAAAATTGGTCACCATCGCTGTGCGCGCTGCCATGCGAGCGACATAATGATCCACGCCGTCTAATGTACTTAACTATGTCATACCATCACAGATCAGCTTTGCCTTCGATAAAGCGCCTAAACTTGAGAAGCTGCGAGTTACTTTAATTCTTTTCGATTCATCGTTTGCGATGTAGAATCAAAGTGACGTTAGCGAAGAATACTCTGGATTAAGGACGATTTCAAGAACGATCACAGGGAAAAGTGCTCATAAAAGTATATAAAATCACTGAATGAAAACATTTATTTTTATGAATGAAATGAATATTACAATCAGTACGTGCTTATTCCAAACAGATTCTTCCTACATCGGAGCTTCTTTATGTACCTATTTTAGCATTAAACTTATAACAAGACGTGTGTACGTCTGTGTGAAGATTTGATATTACGGTTCTAACTATTTACATTAAAATATGTGGTCGTCGATTAAAAAAGTGTAGACGAAATGTTGTAATGAAAATGTATTAAATATGCTGTTATTAAACACGGCAAATAACTTAAAACTGTTACAGTCGTAAATAAATGTTTATAAAACTTTCAACAGTGCTCATTCAAGAAATTTAAGAATTGTGTATATTTTAAAAATTGTACCACAACAACGTTTTTTTAAGGAACTTTTTTTTGCAGTTGTTTGTTTATTCATCTATACAGGTACTACCCTCTGTATCTACTGTAACTTCGCATTCCAACTAGTATCACGTCTATTGTATAGAAAATTTAATTCGTGAATTTGTAACACAATATCATGATGATAAAATTACAGTGTTATCCTGAGTGTTCACTGGACGGTTTTGTAGATAAAATACGGTGCCATAGTATTTTTGTACACATGAGAGCTTATATAAGAACAAAGCTAAGCCAAAATGAATAACCATCGTAATTTATAACCATAATCTACTCGTTGACGCAACCTACTACCTAAACATTCGCACTTGGTGCATTGATATTTCGTTAAACAAAATTTTGAATTACAAACTTTCACTTTAAACACAAACCGTCAAATCACAATTTATAATTAGTTAAATGATTCGTTACATTACGTAGAGGTACAAGTGTCTGGCGCCTAGCGCTCGGTCTCCCAAGCTCCGCGGACTACACTTGCATCCATCAGCTTCCTATGCTCAGATGTCGAAACAAATAAACAATGGTCTAATGGTCAGTATTCTTTATCAAATTGACACCGTAGTAAAAAGAAAACGTTCTCAAATTAAATTTGTAACGTAGGTAAGACAGTTTTTCATAAATATTTGATAACACTTTATATTCAATATTATGTATAATCACTTCCACTTTAAAAGTAGATCTTTATTTTTCACTTGATTACGTACGCTACTATATTATTTGTTAGAAAAATACGAAATCATGTACTTTCAGTTAACATATTATATATGTTAATAAAGAACAATATGTTTTATATAAAAATACATCGCCTTCCTCGGCCATTAGCCGATAGACGCTAGTACCCATATATTTTAAAAATCTATGATTTTTAAGGCTTCTTGCACGTATGTTGAGAAATATTTTACATAATTACACAATCATAAGTAGGACACATCACTGTAAATGTGTTTATGTTATTTACAAGGATTATAATTTGAATTTGTACTGGTATGGCCGATAAAAACAATACTTGATTAATTTTATACAACATTCAGATAAACATTTTTTAAGGAACAACTGTAAATTTTTAAAATTGATTTAATTTGCGATTAATTATTCATTTTTACATTATATAATACACATAGACCAATATCAACATTCGATAAAATTTCTTTCATATCTCATTCAAGCCCAATATCTATACTTAAAGTAGTCGCTCACTGCAACATTCTCACTCCGTCAACAATCATTCAGCGCGACACATACAAGCTATAGAACACAACGTATTATAAGATATCAGTGAAGACAATTTAATATACATTCAATTGTAAAGTGCTTTATAGTCTTAAAAAGAAGATGATCCGTAAATTTAATAAGTAACGTCAAAGAAATAAAAATCGGGCATCGCCTGTTGCGTTGCGCGACCACAATATATTGTATGTACGTATGGTACTGAATACAACTAACATTTATAATTATATTACACATAATGATCATTTTAACTAACATTAAAAACGGTTTTCATCAAATTTCTTCGTTTATAATCACAGACACTTTCCTAAAATATGTATTGTAATATTTCCCTTTACTTACGCACCGGAGTTAAAGAGAACCTAGTTATATAATGTACTTACTCAATTTTGAAGTAACACGATATAGACTGCTAAATAAATTAACCATAGCTACACAAGACTGGTGTATAATATTTGTATATTATTTTACAGACAATAGGTAGATAAATATTTGTTTTATCTGTATCGGACTAGGCACGCGCGGCACCGCCGGCCGGCGCTCGGCGCAATAACTTACATTTGATAATCACACACCAAGTTATAAACTAAAACTAACTAATAAGTAAAGTTTGTTGCATATTCTATCTGATGTGGTGTCGGGAGCGCTTGGCGCATTTGTGGTCTGTTTCTCTTCACTGACACTTCAAGATCTGGAAACGGAAATTGTCCTGCATTATTAACTGGGTCATATAAGAACATTACAATAGATACATATACCGACCCAGAAGGATATCAAGTCACCGAGTCGTGATGTCCGTACACACTATTAAATTCAATAATACATTTATGCATGTAGGTCATGAATAAATGAGCTGCGTACATACATCAAGGTTCGGCATTCTTAGTAAGTTCTTAAAGCCAAACAAATCATAAAACTAAAACCCAAACTCAGATAAAAATAATTTAAAATACAAAATTATAGGTAAGGCAATATTAGTGAATAAGAAGAAAAATAATAAATGCTGTTTTGGTTGTACACAGATGAGTTTAGGAAGTAGTACTTCAAGTCGAAATCCGAAACTAAATAGATCAAAGATTAATGTTTGTGGTATGCCACAGCATAAATGAATTTTAAACAAAAATATACCAGGGTATTAATGATTTATTGGCGTGAGTATAAATGATTGAAACAACTGGATATTCAAAAACATCGCCATTGCCTTCGATTTGCCTTTTAAAAATAATTTTGATTTAGGATCCTGTTTACAGGTATTTTTTTTTACAAATTCTTATATACTCATTTCATATATATATATTTTTTTTCATTAAAGCAAACGTATCTTTGAAAACTCAAAAATAGTGTTCATTTTCTGCCCAAATCGTGACTTTTCGTTCTCTTTTAATTTTCCTGGTAAAGGATTTCACTTTGAAATACTATATGAAAAACTCACCCTATGTAGTCTTTGTGCTATTATTTTCTTTTTGTGGTATAAATAGGTATTATGATATGCGCGTGCGATTAGTATTCTCGTCACGTTACTTAGAATTTAAATTTTATAATTAATTAGTTAAATCTCTATTATTTATTGAACCCTTCCACATAATATTTTTACAAATTAATTTTATTTACAGAATTGAGATTGAATTTTAGTAAGATATAATACTGAATTATTAAATTAGTATTTTGTAAACTGTGCTTTTCCTAAATAATACATACGTTTTTAAGTTATGATCGATACAAAATCTTTAATCAATACAAACTCAACAATGCTCGCGGTGATACTTTGCATGATTTCAAGACCCGCCAATGGTTGGTCAATGTATCCTAGCAGTGTCTGTAGCAACACTAGCAGCCTCAACTTGGTTATGTAACCTGGACGGTCAGTGTCGACGTCAGTTCTTATGTATGACATAAACACGTTTATCAATACGCACTCCAAATAGTGAAGTAACGTAAATCTCTTTTGGTATTGCCGCCCAAACATAATCGCGCGCGCATTGAACACAATTATGTATTTCTTGCCAACCAGTTCTTTCGAAACCTGACAAGAATCCGCGTATAACCGAGATAATTTCATCATACAATTTTTTTAGAAGTATGCCAATTCGCGTAATAAACAACATAAAAATAATATAAATATTTTGTTTATTGTTGGTATTAAACTGATAGTGCCTGTAACCATACAATAGACTAAAAGTAAAATGATAATAACTTGCAGTGAAAAAAGTGCCAGAAAATCATAAAGTAGAATAATATTATTTGAAATGTGCAAGTAGTAAGTGCGAGGATGGTCTCGGTGTATTCGTTTATTACGAGAATGCTTACTCTATATAGGCGATTGTTGCTCAATCGCGTCGCTAGGCAGGAATCCGCACCTGATACACACAGAGCAATTTCTTATAGTGTACACATCTTTACTACAATGCTTTACGAGGCTTTGAATACCCCCACGTAGAAGCCTTTTGAAACTATTCGATAACTATAAGGCGCGGTTTATACAGAAGAAACGTGGCGAGGGTGTGTGGCGGTGGCGGATAGTCAAAGAAACCTAAAATGAACCTAATAGTAATTTCGCATAGCGTCGTTTTTGTCGGGCGAGTCACGTGGTGGCGGTTACGTCACCTGGAAGCGCGGGCGCAATTCTCTTTCCGACAAAAACGACGCTATGCGACATGACTATTAGGTTCATTTTAGGTTTCTTTGATTATCCGCCACCGCCACACGCACTCGCCACGTCTTTTCTGTACAAACCGCATCTAAGATATTTTCCGGTGTTTACAACTTAGAATATCTAGATTATTATAACTTCAGCAAATAAACGTATTGTGAGTATGTATGGTCTTTTATATCAGATTGTCTGATAAGAGACCATCCTCATTTTGATCCTCCTATTTTATCAGCACAATATTGTAATTAGCAATGGGTGCACGGACACGATAACTACTACAACTACTAATCATTTAAACTAGGTTTGTTTCAAACAGTGTAATTTTTGAATAGTTTAGGCTTTATATAATTCACACAATAATGCGTTGATGCATTATACTGTGAGAATACTGATGCAGCAAAATTGATTCAAAATAAATTTGAATTTTCACGAGATGGCATACTGGCATAATATTATAACCGGCTAGATATGGTACAGTTTTATAGAAGCTAGAACAATAAAAATATTGATTCCATAATTATTAGTGTGTGTGTTCATTAACTGAATTTCTCACTAAACGTATTATTTTAATAAACACTAATTAAAATTAGAAAAAATCAAATTCCTCCAGTCAAGTTAGTGGCACCTTCTTAACACAATAATTTCTTTGTTTCTCTCTATATTTATTTTATAATTTGCCTTTGTCACTATTTGTTCACAAGTTGCGCTAGGCAGATTGAAACAGTACTTTATAATGTACAATAAAAGAATGCTTCGTTATTCGTATTTAGCCATCATAATTGGGTGTCTTCGAATTCAAGCAAATAAACGACTCACTCTTAAGTGGTTGTTGATTGGTTTCATATGCTATGAGTGCCAGAAAGAGACATAAGACTGAATGAAATTTCTAATTTGTTCTTAAAAAGAGCTTGATGTCTTCAGAACAGTAGACACAATCAAGTTAAGATCTTCTCCAAAAGAGAAGTTTCGAAAATTAAAAAGATAAATCTTAGTATGTTTTGCGTTTTGGTCATTTGAAGCATTGTACGGATTGTTCGTAACAACTAACAATTGTTGACTATGAACTGAAAACTATTTTCCAGAAGAAGTCGCTCTCCAAAAAGATTTTGTCCTATTTAATGCCCATTAAAAAGTAACTACCTGTTAAGATTTAAGAAGAAAAATATATAAACTAATTACTATATTCTAACTACTCTAAATGAGTGAACTAGGCCACCAACTACCAAATTTACTACGACTAACAAGAATGTTATTATTTATATCCTACTAATTTAATAAAACCATTATGTACCTAGCGCTTTATTAGATTAGTGGTGTCAGCTACTTCCTACGTACTCTTATATCCTTTGTTTTCACTATATACACTTTAACCATACAGTTTTCTTTACTAAAGGTAATTTCGTCTGTCAAATCAAACTCTAATTTCTGTAAATCATATTATGCGTTGACTTAATAATATAATACATAAATATGCATTCACAAAATGTTATTTGCTTAAGAAGTCTATAAGTAATTATAAAGTCTATGACTATCTACCATGATTATAAATTAAGTATATTATGTTGTGATGAGCTATAAAAGCGTGGTGCAAATATAAATAGTGGAGCAGAGTTGCCAATTCTACATTCATATTATTATTTTTCTAATTTAGGTAAAATTGTCAACATATTAAAATAATTACATTCTTTTCAACATTGGCAACTCCAATCCAAAAATTGATATACACAAAAGATATTTATTACTGTAATCGCCAATATTGTTGGAACTCGGTAAAATAAACGTCTTGAGATATTAGTTTCTTATATTTCCGCCTGTAGTTTAGTCTGTAAGGATTAAAAAGCGGTACTAAAATATAGAGTCTCAAGTAGTAAGTTCAATACAATAGCTATGTTTTGTTTCGATTGATTTTACCACGTCGTTTGTTTAAAATTCTCGGCATTCAAGTGGTCTATGTAATGTTATTTGTATTGGCGTAAAATAACTTTGGGTAATCTGTCATTTTACGCTGTGTGTACTTAATTATCGAAATAGTTATTCACAATAAACATATAATTATATAGTATGAGTAACCTATTGAACAATGTGCACCTGTTTTTTAAATATTTTTTATTTACTTTTAGAATTTTAGTGGCAATGTATTAAACCTTATCTTTTTATATTTATTTAAGTAGAGCACATAGAGACTCGATATTTTCAAGATAATAAGCTGTTACCAACATTATTAGCTGATCCTACTATGAGGCACTAGTTTAATGTATGGTATATAAATATATTAAAGTATGATATGATATAGAATAACATACAATCGGTCAAGTGTCGACGTGTGCTCGGCATTCCGGTTAACCATTTCACCTCCGTTCGGCCTAGAACGAGATATATGTTGCATTTCTCATCTGCTAACTTGAGGAAAATGCCTAATGATAATGGTCCCCATTTGGAAAATATATTGAAAATATAACCGGAATAACTTGGTTGATAGAAAATGAAGGCCCAAAAGAAACTGCAGGTTAGGAAAATATTTGGTTCAAAGATGGAAATTGTAAACGAAAAAGACCACGTCGGTGTACGATGGAATTGGACGAATACAATGTATGTCAGTGATTGAATGAGAGACTCACTTGCGCTTCGCGTGCAGCATCTCCATGAGAAGGGTCTGTGTGGGCGCTTGGCCGGCACAGTGCCGCTGGTATAGGTGCTCCTCTCCTCGAGCCGCTAGAGCGTGGATCTCAGGTACAACCATAACTAGTTTGCCGAATTTGTCCTGAAATATTAGGATATTATACTTAATAGGGGGCCGTATGTTTGAAGATAAGTTCTTCCTTGTCTAATCGAAATTACCTTGATGATGAATTTCCAATTTAGCGCCTAAAGCGCGTAAAATCAAATGACTCGAGTCATTTAGTTAGGTTTTTTGTTAGTTAAAAATTTGAAACTACAGAAGGTCGAATAGATAATAATAATAATCTTCGTCTTATTAGCCTTTAGCAGTCTAAGTTTGGGTAGATGTAGACTACATGTGAAGACATGGCGTTCGGAAAGTGTGCTGTTTTCATCGACAGGGCTATGCAGTAGTCGAATTAGTGTCCTCTAATCCAGGAAACTGGTCTACTAACCTGTATCGTAGGATAACAGGACAGCGTGTAGTCGAGAAGTGCAGCTTGAACTGTCTGATAACCATCTCGGACGCACTTCACATTTACGATGCCTCTCACTTCTGAAACGTCAAGAAAATCCTTCAAGAAAAAAAAACAACATTGTGTAGTGTAGTGATGGACGAAATCGTGTCATTACACAAAATTACGGACTTCGTATAAACAAGAATTGCATAAAACAAAACAAAAACACTTAACAAATCATTCGCATTAGGGGCACATCTTTAAAGATTTAAGATAAACAATAAAATTAAAATTATACTAAATAAAAGATATCATTATTATCTAAATACTAACCAGGGTTTAATAGAAGCAAAAATTTGACGCATATGTAGTCCGGGACATCGAATTTGAGCTCTGCTAGTTTGTTCTGGAGCTCGTTGAAGTGATCAGCCAACGAGGGGACGCCTAGGAGTCCCAGGCAAAGAAGGTCGAACTTCTGGCCGTTGTGAAGTGTAGTTTCGTCCGGCAAGCCATTGTGCATCCTCTGATGCAGATGATCTAACACCAACATGTCAGACCATGAATGCTGCAACAGCTTCATCTGATCGTCAACCTGCAACAAATCAAAATAGCATTGCTACACATGCAGGGCGAAATAACCAACTCTTCGCAATCTTTGCGATGTAGGTCTCGAGATGTTTGTCGTCACTAATGATATGTTACAAAGAAGATAGAATATGTTGAACTTGTACCAAGTGTATAAAGTAATTACTTCAAATAATAATATAGAAGCAGTTCTAATAAATCGCTTTAATATTGTTAGTTTTTCGCTGAGCATAGTTTAAACAACAATTTTAGTAACTGCTCCTTTATTATAATAAAAAAAGTACTGTTCTTAAAATATAATTTCATTGTAGTATACAATATTAGTGACGACAAAAATTGGATGCAGATAGGAGTTACGATGTGTCGGTGGTACAATATTTGGGGAGTAGTAGATGCTTCTTGTATTTCTTTGGTTTAAACTCTATTTTTGCATGCCGCTTTTTATTATTATATATTCTAACGATAATGAGGTTATATTTTGCTTTTGTTACCGCGTCATTCCTAGTATCTAACTAATTCAGGTGTCGTGTGTAATCAGAATATTATCTGACAGTCGCAACCGACGACGTCGTTCTGTGACCTACATTTTATTGAGTTGCATTAGAAAACACGGGGCGGAGCTCGAGCGCGTTAAATTTGCCGTTTACGAAATGTTACAACTGAATTTTAGGTCTCGAAGGCATTGCCACACCGCTTGCTGCTTGCTCAACACGATGGTCGAGATCGGAACGATGAACTAGCACTAAAAAAAACATTATTTATTTCGGTCAAATAATGGCATTGACACTAACTATAATTTAATTATGAAATTAACGTTTTTAATGAGTACAACGTTTATACTCGTCACATTATATCGTTTTTCTTTTTGCCGTATTTGCAAAGTAAACTTAACCTTTGTTCAAACATTGGCTTCAAAATTTTAGAAACCCTAAGTATATGATACAATGCGCAAACTATCTCAGTGGACGCTTTGTATTAAATAAACGTTTCTATTTTCATTGCTGTAAAGCAGAGTATTGCGGAGAGTGGCAGTGAGTCATTTAGCCGTTTCGGATCTAGGACAACAAACACTCCCTTTGGTTGGGCGGCCATCTTGAACCGAGTTGTTGGTAATCGGTAGTGCGCGAAGTAGGTCAAAGTCGTCTTGAATTGCCGCGTGCCCAAAACTTTAGATACCAATGTCGGGAGTCTTATTGGATCTACGGATTATTGTTAGAGCTAAATTCTTATTATACTCATACTATGTATAAGGATAGTGGGCTGTAAACTATTTCACGTAATGTAGATCTACTTTTTATGGTGAGTAGACCACTTGTATGATTTCAATCCAATATACAACTGCTAATAATACACAATGGTACGACACCAGTTAATTACAGTGCTTCCCGAGTTTGCCGAGAAGAAATAGGTTTTGATACGACGTAATTTTGATTTTTATAGTTATTTTTGACGGAAATAAAGTATTAAATCTTTTTAAAATCTGTTTCTATAAAAAAATTGTTGTAATCTTTGTGAAATAGTAAGATAAAAATAGTTTTAGTTTGGTTGCACTGAATTGTTTCACAAGTAAATAAAATGCCGAACATGCAACCGGTGAGGTACCTATACTAGTTATCATTATTGACAGTTTCGAAACTAGGACTTGGCTAATGTCTAGACCGCAGAAGATCGAATCGTAATGAAAGTGAAAGGCTAATCGTATTTTTACAAAGTTGATGGCTACACAAAATCCTTTCAAAGTAAACTATTTAAAATATTATCATCGTTTAATCTAATTATTAAAAAAAAAAACAAATTTAATTTTGTTACTTCATTGAAGCCTCGTAACAGTATTAACTGTGGTAAACCTTGCATACTATTTTTAATATTCAAATAGAAATGACATTAAACCGATAACCTAAAAAATATCTACGAGTTCGATATCACTATGGAAATACGCGGCAGCTCAAGTTCATCGCGCTGTTATGTGACTAATCGCAATTAGTATTACGTAAGAGAAAGCGAAGAAAGGCCACAGAACTTGTTACGTCTCCGTTACGGCGGTTACGCGTCGCGGTAAAAAGTGCTTTCTCGCGGCAACTCGGCCACGGGCAGTGTGTCAAGTGCGGCGGCGAAAGTGCAGCGTTGCCGCCCCGCGTGCGCGCACCGTTACATCACATCCGTCTGGGGAAAGTTTAGGTCATCAACATCTCTCCCACCCGTACTTGCGCCCTTAGCGCTTTAACGCATTTACAGAATCGCGTGTGCTCAACATAATGTGGCTATTTTATGATCAGAAGCCAAAAAATATAAATAAGCTTTGTGGTGACCTATTTTCTAATAAATTGTGTAATAAAAGGAGTCACTTTAAAATGCTAGGATTTCCGTAAACAGTATATGTACAGTGAAATATATCTTCGTTCACCACCGTCCTAATTCCGAGAATGGGTCGTAAATATGTCGCGTCATTTTAGCACAAACAAAAATGGCTAGTTGTGAAGTGGAGGCTGTCTGTGTGAGTGAGACGAAGCGATGAGCGCAGAGTGGCAACGTCGCTCGCCCACATGACCGACTGCGGCTCTTGCGTAAGCGTACGACGACCACGGTGCGGCGGCCGCCGCCACCACCACCGGCTTGCTCCCGCTCCTCGCTGATTGACTCCTGCTGATTGATTGAACTCCCGCTCGACACGCGTTATTAGGCACCGCGCGTATTAACATTCCTTTTTTGTTTTTATCGCAACAATCCCATCTGCATTGTACTTTTCAGCAGTTTACTCAAATAATCAGAGTTTTCGAGGAAAAACATTTTCATTAGTAGCTTTGTATTTAGAATTTTCGTTCTTTCATCCGGCAACTCAATCACTTATTTTTGTCCCTCATTAAAGTTTATGTTTAGTTTATTTAGTATATGGAATGGAAGTGTGGCAGTGGCAGGCACACGCTCGTCGTGGGAACTTGACCCAGTTGGTGGCGCGGCGCGGGCGGCGCGGCATATCGATTGCGAGAGGCACCGCGTCGCCCGCTGCGTCACACGCGCCCCTTGCACGCACACAACCACATCGTAACTAGTCACTATCTGTAAGTACGCAAATCACTACAACCATTCGCAATGCGTTACAATAAACTGTAATGAATAATAGACAATGCAGCAGCGCAATAGCGTCGCATACGCAAGCAAGTTTGGTGTACACCAGGATAGGGTTGAGGGATTTGGGACAGGATTTTGATACTTAGCTATAAATTCACCTTTAAATACTTAAAGAACACGGTGTTTCTCGCCCAATCCACTTGTGAAAATAAGTTTTGGTCCAATACTTTGCACATTAACTCAAAGAGATCGACCTCACACTGATTGTAAGTCTGACTCTGTAAGAGCCCAAATAGCGAATTCTGCCACTCGCGATCATCAATAGTTTGTACGAATTCGCGTATCATGGGTGAGACTCGTAGGGTTTCAGTGCTTGTGGGTTCGGTGCTCGATGGCGTGGCGGCTGTTGTGGCTGGGGCGTCAAACGCGAACGCGTCCGGCGATGCCGAATGCGGCGAGTGTGCTTCCCACTTGTCGTGGGCGGGTGGCGGCGGCGGCTGGGGTGGCTGCGGCTGCGCAGCCAGCAGGGCCGGTCCGGGTGATGACTCTGGCGATGACGTGAGAGACGACACTTGTGGGATCTGTATCTCTTGCTTGACCGGTACTGCGGCGTAAGGAGAACCAAAGCCCAGTACCAGACCGCTGTCACCTAGTGAGCCTCGCAATGTCTGCACCGCGATTTGTCGTTGTCTCATCATCTGTAGTTTACGGGCGCGATCTCGTTTGTACATGGGACCAAACTTGTTTCGGCCACCCCGCATGCGATCAGCTCGCACGGCTGAAACAAAAAGATAATTCATTAAATATATGATTATTCATTTAAGTGCAGGATTTTAATGAAATTTTAAATATAGTCATTTGGATTTCTTAGTAGGCCATAATTATGACGACTGACATGACAAAACTATATACGATGCGATCTGGACGAAACTAGAAACTAGCAATTTTACCATTTCATAAAAATAACCCTTTTTTTAATATTTCGCGATTATCACAGTTTCCCGAATATTCCTAAGTATTCCGTCTTTATCAGTAATACTTTGCTCTAGATATACTCGCTTTTCAGATAGCGGTGTACCTTATTTTGTAAAATACTGGTATTCAGCTGCATCCGGTCAGACTGAAAGCCGACCACAATATATTTGGGAAAACGCTAGGTATAAAACTTATGGTTGTCTACAAATATTCGCTTCTAACTACTACCTTTATAAGGAGTTCTAAGAACCTTACAACCCGTATTTATTTGTGAGGAATATCAATGGCTAGGCTGTAACTTTAAAAACTACTCGACCTGAAGTTGCTCAAGCTCGTTGCTAGTAATCCTTAGGAGTCAAGGGCGAACTCAACGAGAGATATCTGAAACTTTAAACCTCGTTATGCCCCACGTCAGTAAAATCAAAGAACCTGTGACTGATTTCCGTACAAAATAAACAAAATTACAACCCCTATTTAACTCCTTCAAGTTAAGATAGAAATATCCAAAGATTCTTCATATTTGGGTAATTACAATTTCATAATATCTAGTGTTCAAGTATAATAATGTTAACATAAAATATAGGTTTATGATTTGCATATTTTGTTCTTATTACTAATTTGATATAGCCTGGTTGTTACAAAAGTTAAAAGATTTGTTATGTTTAGCCGTGTGATATTCTTACATCATAGTTTACTGCTGCAAGTAATTGTTTGGCATTCAATAAATATTTAATAACTTGGGCTTGAAATTTAGGACGGTGGCCTCATAACACACGCGGAGTCGACCGCTCTTTATGATTCTGGCTGAATTCCAAATTCCGAACGGCGCTCCTCGCGAATCGCGATACCAGCAATTTATGTATGTTCCGATTCTTTGTACACGAAACTGACTGACATTTTTGTAATCAATGTGAATTTAACAGCAACTAAACTAATTTACTTAAATAATAAATTTGTATCATAAAAGTTCATAGCATTTGCTTAAAATGAGTTCAGGACATCAGGTATGTAGGTTTATTGCATCAAGGCATTAAGCTATCAAGTTCTGTAGTATAGGGGCAGTATATTTTAGTAAAGATACTTCATTCCAGTAAGTCATTGTACTATGTGTGCCTGTTTACAAACCTATTAATATTTTTTTTTAATTATAAATACGTACACGTACATACATACTAGTCTAGCTTAATTAATTTAGAAAGGCTTAATTGAATAAGGCAAAATATTATGGGCAACAACCAAAAGAAAGGGGAAACCTATGGTTTACTTTGTTATTGCACCAGTAACATTCTTATATGATACAGATCAAGGATTAGATACTAATCTTTATCTTCATTAAAATCTTTATTTTCTTGTAAGAAAAAGGATCTATTTATTCGAGAATAATACACTAAAATCCATATCCATACTTCCATACTTATTTATAATGTTATAAATGCGAAAGAAAGTTTTTTGGTTTGTTTGTTACATTTTCACGCCTAAACCACTTAACCGGTCATCCTGAAATTTAGCATATATTATGTTGTCAGGTGTACAGTAACGGACAAAGGGTATCTTTAATCCCCAAAAAAAAATGTTTCCGAGGAAAACAACAATAACGTTCTTATGATAATAGATGGCGCCACGTGTCTTTCGAATCTTGATTTAATTAATTACAAGCAGAGTACAATCTAAATTTATTGTCAAAATCAAAGTTAGCGCGAGCAAAGCCGCGGACAAAAGCCAGTAGTTAATAAACACAAAAGTAAAGAAGACACTAAAGCTAAAAAAAAAAAAGATTAATATAATGGATCGAGTGCCTGTGTGAGTACCCGAGAGTACTAAGAGCTCCGCGTTTATATCTACAAATTCTGTTTAAAAGGGAACAGGGGCCGAGATTCTCCATACAAATGTATTCTCCATTTTTCTTCCTGAATTAAGCTCCCTAGAACAATATTATTTTTTCATAAAATGAAGGTCTGCTGTAGTCACGTCCCTGTCATTTCCTTTTTTTCAGCAACTAATAAGTAAAGAAAGTATGACCCTCCTAAAATGGGGTATTTTTTGGGGACTGCCAGACAAATTCGGAAAGTTTTTAACATAAAAGATATTGATATGAACCTAGACATACTCTTTCTTAAAATTTTAATGTTAAAATAATGGAATTGGCTCAGTTTTCGACGAGAAAAAAGGGCAATACGAAACGATCTCGTCAAAATTTTTGAGATATAGTCGGTCTGAGCTGGGCAGACTTTACGCACCGCGATGGCAATAGTTTCTTCAAATGCCTATTTTTCAAATTCCTCGCAGACCCTATTACCTCTTAAGGCTTTGGTGTTGACTTGTGAGCAGATAATTCCGACTCTGTATGCTCTCGCTTTAACTTTAATATAGACAGTAGACTATATTAAAGGCACCCCAGTTAGATAGTAGATCCTGGCGATCAACCAGCGCTCAACTGTATAGTACTTTTGAATCGGTTTCGATTTGGATTGTCCAACAATTATACGTCTTATCTATTAATCCTTAAAATGTCTGCCTTTTCATCGTGCTTTTTTCGAGCTGTCTATCAGTGAGATGTTCCCTATTTTAATTTTGTATTTCAACAAGTGGATTGTTGAGCTCAGATAGGCAGTCGCTCTTAACAGCATCCGGGTAGACTGGAAGCCGACCACAACACTGTTGGGAAAAGGCTAGGCGGATGATGATGATGATTTGAGCAGGTTATTAGATTTCGTTTTAAAATTCATAAATTTTTGAAGTCATGATTTGTTGTGTATATTTATACCATGTGTCCGGTGAGATATTTTTCAGCTAAAACCTTTCACTCCCTATTTGTTAATCTCGTTAGTGCTCACTTTCGTTGTACCAAGAGTACTAAGACCCATTTTAGGGCGCGCGTTGTCTCTCAATCAACTTAAGATTTCTTAAGTTGCAATATTTAATTGCCGCCAAATTACAATATTGAAATCTGCAAATATATACTTAATAATAAACCTGGAACGGAAAGGGGCTTTCAGTAAGTCGCCGGTTCGCCCAACTCGCGAGTTAAAAATAACAACCAGTTTTTATTGTAGCCAACGCGCCACTGAGCGATAAAGACAGACTTACAGGGTTTCGTAAAGGGTTCAAAAGAGACGGCGAGCGTAACGGATTTAAGCATTGCTGTGTGCAATTCCATCAGTTTCGTATTGCAGACCGGGTCGTTTCACGAAAGGATTGTATGCTTTCGTTCATAACAACTAAAGCAGCAGTTTATTATTAGTAAAATTCACTTTACATTTTGAGTAAATAATGCATGAATCTTTTGTCCCTTACCGACTTGAGGCCAAATATTTAGTTGCAGTTATCAGAATAAATTGTTAGCCTTATTTGGTAATACTTTATGCTATAGAACTCCCAACTGATTTTATGGAATACCAAAGCTACACCGATAATGAAAGCATTAGAATCATTAACCATTGGTTAAGTAAGATTGTACAATGCGGTTTCACTGGTACATAAAATTCATGGTTTCGTTATTTTCAGTAAGTTATCTCAGGAATTCGAACTATTATGAAAATATACACCACGTTGTTTTGTAAAGGAATTGCAGGGGCAATGAATGGGGTCTTATGTATAAGTATAAATGGAAGCACTGACATCTATCGATAGTCCGGTTAAGCAGAAGCCAGCCTCATAGGATGTCATGAGAGACGCCATTAAAATAAATAAATAATGTCATCTTCTAAACTATTCGATAGATGCCAGTTTTTTTAGATGTTGGTCCATTAACAACTGTGTCGCCGTATAAGCCGTAGACTTTTGATCCGACACGTGTTTTGCTTTTTTCTCTATAATCTTTCAAAGGAGTACGGTATGTAAGGATCGTAGCAGGTGGCGTTCTGTCGTTTTTGCTTACCTCTATGGGAAAACGCGCGTTTAGGTACGTTTTTCTGAACTTTCACGATAATGCTTGTAAATCTACAATGCTTCAGGTACTCGGCATAGCGTTGAACTTTGAATGTAATTGTAATAATCCTTTAACGACCATAGTCGTTATCTCTTTCTTTGCCTAGCCTTTTCCCATCTCATTTGTGGTCGGCTTACCTAGCATTTTTACCTAGACGTTGTCTGTACGGGGTCATCGAAACACACTCGTACCTTATGGTCCATATACATGATTGGCAGGTGTTATTCAGTAAGAAATGTCTTTAAACCTTGATGATGACTCTTTTTTGCTTCAACCTTAACCAGCCGTCCACAAATTGTCCTTTGATATTTAGGGTCGACTTAGTTAAAATGGGCTAGCTCTCGTAGTAAGGTAATTAATTGGAATTACCAGTTTTTCATCACGCCTCACAAGATGTTTTTAATGCGTAATAGTATTTTAAATTGTAAACTTTAGATCCTGACTACCTTAATTCAACAGTCCATAGATTTTGAGATTTGGCAGTCTGCAGTAGATCTCTCTCAGCTAGTGAAATAAAGCTAACTCAGCCTATCATAAACAGGACAAAGCTTGATAACAAATCAAACTCAGATTAAGCTGATAACATATCAAATTCTTTTCTTTTGTTCTACAAATGTTTAATACTATCAACAAATATCTTAGACTAAATGAGGTTATCGACAAGTCCTAACACAGTATAAAAAAGGTGTTACACATGTTAAAAAGTTTTAGTTTACTTTATTATTCGTCAATTATTTTTAGGGGTGGGTTGATTTAATAATTTTATATCAATCTTGAGACTTTCTCCTTGAAGGAGTTCAGATTTTTACGAGCACTTGTTATCATAATTGCTTCTTTTTGATTTAATTGTGATGCAAAATCTTTACGGAAATTAGTATAATAATATAAACAGGTTCATTGAGAACTGCTTTGAAGAAGGGAGGCGGGGTTGTGGCATGATAGGCGGGGCTTGTGAAAAAAAGTAAAAAGTTAAGTAGCGATTTAGAATGACTCGCATATGCACAAACAAACTTCAATGCGTCGATTTCATCTAATGTTAAATATAATGAGCACATAGCGTATAGCAGCCGATAATGCGGTAAACGAGGTCAGTTGTTTATAACACTACTAAACTAGATCAAGGTCAAGGTCATTTTTACAAATCAAATACATACGTCGCTGTGACAAACACCCGGTGTGCAGAAATAGATACATACGTCTGAGTTCACCTCGGATTCTGATGTTATTTGTAGAACTGCCCCAGTTGTAGATGGGTCAAGGTCGACCTTACGAAACAGGTCATGGAAACGCATCATATTGTCTCGGTGACAGCATCTGGATACGGGAACGTTTAGTACAGAAACGAAGACACCTTTAGCGCCCTACAAAAATCTAACTTCATACCTGTCACTACCAAAGTTTCGACCTTGGCATACGCGTCAGGGCCGTCAAATGAAGTAATCGTGTCAACGAGATAAAAAGTAGTATGTACCGAAAGGACGGGAAGAGGTGGGGATCGCTCCTTGTACCGACGACTCGGTGAAACTTGGTCAAGGCTGGCAATGCCCCTCTCCTCCCCTGTCGTCCCCTCCCGTCCGAGTACCGGCGGAACTGGCCGATCGCATCCGAACGCCCGCACGCACTCGATCGCGCGCCCAGATAGCGGCAGCGGTGGTCGTTACACAACCTAGATAAATCACCCGCGATGATCCGCCGAACTATGTCAAGATCTCATCAATACATAGTAGAATTTAGCACCAGTCAGAACAAAATACAATCAGATTTTAATATAGTTGGAAGAGAAGAACCTCGCCAGACAACTGCAGCATGTCCAGGAGATCCATCTTTTTAACTAAACACGTTCTGTTTGAGTCTAATATATCATACAAATGCGGTTATGAATGTTGTCATGATAGAAGCTATTATGCGCATACTTTTGTAACATGATTTTACGCACCGAAACCGGTTTTTGCGCCACGGAGGCGTGCTTGAAGCGCCTGCGCACCAAAATCCTTCCAAGATGGCGGCACTGGTAGAACTGTCGTAATAATACGACAGGTAATGCCTAAAAAATAGAAAGGCCCGGTGTACGAGGCCGCTCTGTCGAAACACTCGATTCGGGTCAAGGCAGCGCGCCGAAATAGTCGGCTGGCGCGCGAGTTTTTACTGTGATCTAACATCTGTCGCTGCCCGCGGCCGCGGCCGTCCAACCCCCTGCGTCTTAGCGTTCCGCAACCATTACATGCGTCTTATATGTTTTTCGTATGATCTTAAGATTTTTTATTATCATGATCTGGACCGCTTAGAATTCATCAATAACTAATTGGAATATACCTCATATCATTCCGTTTTGAGTCATTTTTTTCTAATTAGTTCTATTGTGCCGACATGCATCAAATATGAGATTTGTATTTCAGAAAAAAATTGCTAAGTATGAGTCATGCTGTCAAGTGTCGTTTCTGAACTTCCCCCCTTATTATATTTTCCTTTGGTATTGTTTACTAAATAATTGAAATTATCAACCACCCTAAATACCATTGCAGGTATAAATTATAGGGTGGTAGCCTCTAATGGCAAGAATTGGCGACCGACTTCCCTATCAGTTTTAATTGACGTTACTAATTAATTACTATTTTTTTTTCAAAGCTCAACAGTGTGGCATTTTTGTGATAAATTTGGCTTAGGGAATAACCATCCCTCTTATTATTAATAGCGATCGCGTTTTTGTAGAGATTTGACTTAACTATCTCTCATCGGAAAGGACATAACGTATGATGTTGTGAGGCAGATATAAACAAAAACTAAGCAAGTTTAGCAACATTTTCAGGATTCTGATGCGGCTTCCTCGCTATTACAGTGTATCTCGTAAGTTTACGGAGGCCCGAACGGACGGCTTTCATGCGATTGTACGCAAAAGGGTAGCCTCCCTGCCACAACGCGTGTGAGGCAGTCGCAACGGCATTCTGCAAATGATTGTATCCCGTACGGATTGCTCTATCCAAAACAAATGGATGCTGCGCATGTTTTGGGCGCTCACTAAAAGGTCGAATACTAACACAATTCTGAATGTACTGTAAATTATTTCAAATATTAATAATAACAAATATATAATATTATTATATCAAATTAATTTACAAAATTTTCAAGTTTCTAAGATGCAACCAACTGACTTTTAAATAACTCACCAATTGAGCTGATTATAAACATTTCATTATAATTACTGGACATATATTTGCATAAATACTATAATCAATCAAGAACTGTATCTTAATTATTATGTTGGACAAAAATACATGAATAAAGCAATGGCTTTATTACGTAAAGTAGTGTGAACTAAAAGCAGCAGGCCGTGTATCAACCATCATTATTCGTGGAGCGAGGTCCGTTGCACAGTACTACCGGCTGCCGTTGCGCGTCGCATCACTATACGAGGGAACTAATTAGTCTTTATGTATATAGGCATTTCAAGAACGTTAATGTTGTTAAGGGAAACAATTTTGTCTATAAAGACAGTGTTGATAATTATTACGAAGTTATATATCCAGGCTGTCTGTTGGCAAAGTCAACTAAAAGCCACTTCAATTTCTAAGTCTCTCACTCGTACTTGTTCCTTGTTCGACTAATCTATAGCCTAACCCTGTGCCGATTGTCTGATTTGCCTGTCTGTCTGTAGGTAACAGGGATGTAACCGTAGATTCTAATCTAAACAGAAGGGGAGTCCCCACACAACCTCTGCCTTTTTCAACGTTTATTTCTTCCATAAAATCATCGCTGCGTTTAGTTGCGACAGATAAAAATAAATAAACTGCCCGTTTTTAAATTACCATTTGTGATGCAAATCGTCATGCCATGTTATAAGCGTGGCGGTCGTAACTCGAACGTAGTTCGTGATTCGTGCTGCAAACTTATTAGGTTCGCTTATACTGTCCAATTTCACATGCCCACTCTAAATATTAAATGTCTTTCATCGGTTGAATTATTGTATACCAATTTACTGTCAATCAATCTACTACAATTTGAATTTTCAGTTTCAGGTTGCAATATTTGTTGTTCGTTATTTCCTTTTGATCTACAGTCGGTAGTTTTTGGAGAGTCTGAAAAGTTCATTATTTGTCTCTATCAAATTTACATACTCTCCCAAATTTACACATAGATACATCCAATTTGCAATATTTAATTAAATTCGGCATATGTATGCACGAATAAGTAACGTGATACGTGTCCAGGTCACATTTGGGTAGCCCATTGCGACAGGTCGACCGAACGTCTTGTGAAATGACGCTTGCGCAGCAGCGTACCCCACCGACGACGGTCGATTGTGTCGAAACGCACGATACAGTCGCCGGCGCACGCCCGATCCACATCCCCCACTAGACTCTGAACTATACAAATCGGATATAATGCAACTTTATGATAAAATATCAAATATGTTATAAAAATCTTAGTAGCATTTCCATATCAGTGTTATTTTTTTACTAGCTTCATTGTGAAGCAACACCTCGCAACTCTTTGAATGTTGAAAGCGCTTAAGTAAGCCTCGAGTAATTTCGCATAGGGACTTTTCTGAAGGGAAAACGGCACTCTTATAGGCTATCCAGACACTAGTCGAGACAGACTGAGGATTCGATTTTCTTAGTGCCAACTAACAGAATGCACTACAACTCAGCTACGGGTACTACTCACTCAGACAATGCTTAATGGAAAATCGTGGCTGCGCAAAGATCCGTTTGTAACGCTTTGTTGATTTGGCCAATGGCTCATAGCACGTTTTGAGGAGCTCGTTTCATATTCAGTTGAAAACGACGCATAAAATTGCTCAAAATGTAGCGCTTGTTTTTCGTAGCCAATTTTTTCTACCGTTTTATAATTCTTGATAGGAACGATAGCTAGGCACTAACACAATTTATGAAAACAAGTGTCGCGTGTTTAAGGAACCTTTGAAAGAAGGAAACTATGCGCGGAATAAAGAGCCTTTTAGAGCCCATCGGTTTGGTGCTGTAGCGGTGGCATTGCACAAGCCTTGCCGCAGGTCGGGCAGGCGGTGCGAGGCTCTCGCAACACCCATTATTCGGGTCAGGCAACTATTTGTGTGAATTGTGTCATTTGACATATTACTCGTGCGATAAATATTCTTTGTTTACTTTTGTAATCACTAAGATTGACGCTTTTAGCCTTAATGCTCGTAAATTATTTGTTGCAGTAATGTATTTACTGTTTGAAAGACTAAACATATCTATACCGATTCCTGAAATACTGCCTACTTTGTTTATTAGCCTGATTATATTTTATCCCTTTTTGCCCTTCCGTTTCAGTCGTCATGTTTCGAATTATTCTGGGTTATTCAGCTCGATTCGGCTGATAGAATTGAAAATTACAATACAAATTACAACGTTTTAGTTGACGTATTTCAAATTGTGTGCCGATCAGAATTTCATAATAATTACGTCTATAATAATACTAGGAGAAGGATGTGAATTTGAATAGAATGGAGTTTGTTAGGAATTGTATTGTACTAAACTTATGGATCAATTTAAAGTGTAGTTTGGGATTCTTTACTAAAATTTTAGACTATTAGATGTTGCAAACATCACAGCATCTGGCGAAACGCGCAATGGCGAATGTCTCACGCACACAGCGGCGCATAAACGTAGCATTACGCACTAACACAGTCAGCGCGCGCGCCGCATCGCGGCCCCGCTCGCAAGTAGGTCAGGGCGCTCTGCGGCCGCGCGCGTTTTAAATTTAGAACGATCCGCACTTCAAGCTCCGCCCCACGCGATCGCCTAACTACAAGTTAATGTGTAAATTACCTTCAAAACATCCACATGATCCACCTGTAACCGCACCCTTGTATCACAGCCCACTGCTGTTACTAATAAATTTGAAAAAATGCTAATATTTACGCAATAAACCGAAAACAATGATTTAATGACAATTATTTAGGACTTGACTGACGATCGTCCAATTATTATTCAAAATTATACAGACATGTAGTAAGTATTTCTAAATGTCTTAAGCTAAACTAGTACACTTCAAACACAAATAATATCGTGTGTAAATTATTTTGAAGTGAGCCTTGACAAATTGGTGTCACAAAATAGACTCTTAATCGATAACGTTAATTAAGCAAGTATGTTTTTTTTTGTCAAGCAACAGTAAAGTAAGTAGATACGTATGCAATTATTGTATTAGCAATATTGGCATAAAATTTTTTCGGAAAAGACCCTCTACAGTCTGAAAGCATCACTAAACTGGTTCGATATCGTCAATTTTCTCCAGTTTATATTATTTGAATTGGTTATTACGACAATTTCCGAATTTTACTGCTATTTTAATGCAGACTGATGGGATAGTTTATGTCGAATTTTGAACCGTTTACTGTACCGCTGATTTTTTTCTTTTATTGAGAGGGGGTTACGTCTCAGATTCAAACACCCTGCAGCGTCTCAGAGTCGACCTCTACTACTAAGTGGGTGAAGGTCGGCGGGGGAGTCGCCGTATTTGTTACATCTATATTACGGCATAGACGAATCACTATTTCCAGGTCTTATTGTATTAAATTGGGTTTAATGATGTAATCCTATTTAGGACAATAGTTGCGACCGATCGTCGGACATGAATTGCGATAGACGCACCCTGAAATGACGAAGTGAATAGGCGACATAATATCCATAGTAAAGAAAACGATGTTACTGATGAAGTGATAGATGAAAATATACAAAAAGTAGTTACTCACCTTCGAGTTTCATGCCAACGTCGAGGCACTTTTGGAAGCGACAAAATGGACAGCGCTTCCGTTGTGTTTTGTCTATGTGGCAGGCTCGTTCAGCGACGCACGTGTACACCTTCTTGTTTTGAACGGTCCTCTTGAAGAAACCCTTACAGGACTCGCACGTTAGTAGTCCGTAGTGGTAACCGCTAACTTTGTCTCCGCAGACGGGACAAAGTTCTTCGATTACATCCTTTGTATCAGTCTGGTCGCACACTGTGCCGGCTGCAGGTAAATAGGCGCCTTGTTCACCACCGGCGCCTGTTGGAAACAGATATGAAGCATCCAGATTGGCGTATCCGAAAGATTGTTGCTCGGGAGGGCATTGATACGCGGCGCCTTGCGGCACGTACTGTTGCGATGCACCCGAGGGACCACCACCTGAGCCAGATCCTTCAGGACCTGGGCTCAGGTCAAACGGGGACATATTGAGGGACATGAGGCCTGTCTGCTGGTCCATCGTCATGCTCGGCCGCTCAGTGCGGCTGTTTATTACAAATCCCTACGGCGGCGTTCAACCGCAACAACGTTCACACAGTCACCGAGTTCACTAGC
This sequence comes from Noctua janthina, assembly GCA_963576755.1. NCBI lineage: Eukaryota > Metazoa > Arthropoda > Insecta > Lepidoptera > Noctuidae > Noctua > Noctua janthina. The sequence goes on along the minus strand of OY755050.1, from coordinate 9,409,099 downwards.
GGTCTGGCCGCAACACTAGCTACCGCTGGCGGGCTGCACCTGTTCAAGCACTATAGTAGGAAGCACATAAATCCAACACATTTTGTTCAGTACGAGCGGAGTAAGAAGATAACAGGCCGGCTTAAGCGTCTGTTTCAGTCACCAAAGTAACTATTACTACTGTTCGAACAAGTGTTGACAGCGCGTGGTATGTTACGATCGTAATGAGTATTATAGCTTCAAGCGGCACGCGTGCCGCTCGGTAAAGGTACCGCGATCGACTGACGGGTAGCCGGCCGGCGACAACGGCGCGCGTGCCGGCGCCTCCCGCATGCGCGCCCCGCCGCCACCCGCAGGCCCCTGCTCGCTCGCACAATGGAAAACGATTAGGAGCCCATGTAATAAGTGAAAGTGAGTCGGTGACCCACTTTCCCGCGATCCAGGTCTATGTTAGTGCGCGTTCGCGCGGTTGCGCCACCGAGCGGGCAGAGGACGGCGCGGGGGGCGGCCCACTGACCCAGTTGCGCGCAGTGCCGCAGCAGGGCAGGGTTGCCGCGAACACCGAGCTAATGTTTACGTTCGCACTGCATTCGATTATGAGTAGTGTTCGCTGTACGCATACGTAACTGCCGCAACACACGCGTACAAGTGTAACGCCAATTGCTTATCCGACTTCAAGACCAAGCGCGATATCGAAGATGTAGCTGTGGTCAAACAAATAAAAATAACATTTTTAAAGATTTTGCTATGTTAGGATGTTATTTAATATCTTAATTTTTCTACACTTTACGAAACCTTCGACAACCACTACCCCAATTCATCAATTTATCCTTAATAAATATTTTAAATACTGAGACGTAATTTTTTTGGCTTTTTTTGGTGTTCAACAATTCAATTATTTCATTAAATATCGTCAATTTTTATTCGATGTCCTAAGGACGCCCCAGAAGAAGTAACGTGAAACCATACAATTTCAAAAAGGGTGGCTATATAATTTCGTCCTGTTCGTCTGTCTGCCCATCCTAGTATCACATAACCACTAGAAAACTCGTCAGCATGGCACTATTTCAAAGAGACGGTGTATTCCATGAACAGCTAAAAATAATAAGGGGTAGTGGTTGGTACTTCCCATAAATGCAACCAAACTACCCTAAGTGACAAGTAGTCGGGCCTTTTTCAAAGTTTAAAACTATTCAAGAAAGCAGATTCCACCTACATTTAAGAATTTAGAGACATTCATGAAAGATAGGCAAGGTCTCTTCAAGAATTGCACGTGGGGCCATGCTCAGATAGAGACTATCAAAAAACCGACACACAGTTACTCTTTTTCATGTTTCATTGCAGACAACAGACGGAGATTTGGTTTAAAAGATATTTGGGACTCCACTTTTGTCTAACTCTTTTTCTTACGGACTATGGAGCATACATTGCAGCTATGCTCCATCTTTCTTATACTATTATAAATGCGAAACTTTGGATGGAGTTTGTTATTCAATCACGCCAGAACTGCTGAACCGATTTGTAATTTGGCACAGAGATAAATTATAGGCTACTTTTTATCCCGTAAGTAAGATCCCGTGGCCAATTCTCGAACTCCAAGCGGGTTAAATGTGGGCAAAAGCTCGTCCACAAATCTTTGATTGAACTAAATCTAGTAAAGTTGTTGTGACAGAATAATACAGAAGCTTGGAGACAACGGTCTATCAGGAAGGCTGATATTTCTTCAGTGATGCTCTAAAGTATTCTCAAAAAATCCATATATTTACTCATCAAATTATTATATTGCATCCATTTGTGTGTTCTATGTGTGATTAATGACACACACCCACATCGTATGGCAAGAATATTTTGTGTATAAGCAATTACGTATTCGAAATTTTCGTAGGTAATTTCAGAGTCATAACGAGAGCCATTCAATATCAAAAGCGAAATAAAGATCTTGACCTGGATTTTGTTAAAATCAGTCAACAGGTCACGAACGAGTGACTGTCTGTGACAGCCTTGTATTCGCAATGTAATTTGATTCGACGTGTTCTACAGCACTAAACAGAAACACATCGCAAACGGACGAGGCTTGACTTCACTACGAACTATGATGTGCCCTACTCTTCTAAGTTTTCGCAGCCAGTTTTATCATTTGAAGTCGCCTTGGCTCAGGACAGAAAACGCCAAAAAAAACTGCTACGAAAAAGAGAAAATACTAAAGGGTTAAACCGTCTTCCCTACTTTGAACAGTTTCACAGGAGCTTAGTGTTGCTTCCTGACGTCTTCCAACATGACAAAAGGCTATCAAAATGAAATAAATAACTACTACTTTGTCTTCACAAACACAAAACAACATGAAACTACATATCGTGCATAATAAGCCACAATGACTCAATAGTTTCGATTTCATAATCAAGACCTGAATACCGGATGAAAAGCGACGGCAAGGTAGGTATACCCGAAGTATGCCGTTTTCGCTATCGCACAGACGCCACGGCCTCCGACGAAAGCAAGAGTGCTCGCAGAGTCGCACGCGCAATGCTTTCTTCATGCGCGCAACTGACGTCACACTTTCTCCGCACGATGACGCATGTTGATGTAACGCATCGTAATACTGCGGTAATAACACTGATTTACAAAGCATTAGTATGTTACGACGATGTATTTATTGATCCGTTTAGTTAGACGATGCATGACATTGATTTCGTATCGATTGAAACATTTATGCGAGCTTTTTACCTCCGTATTGATTTTTGGAACGGGTTTTGTCCTATTTAAGTTTTAAGAATATCGAATGATTATTTCTAGTTGTATCGAGAGGCTATCTAGTTGAAATTAACAAACCTAGAGCTTTTTTTTGAATGTAAATGATTTCGAGTGGTCATTATGGGAATGGGACGTTCTGAACGTAATAGTTTCGCATTTAGGAGGTAGAGACAGCGAAATATTTTTAAACAGAGAAGTGTATCGAAATAGTACGTACTCTAGTTTAGAATTATAATACCCAATACCTTCCTACATCAAAAGTAACAAAGACCCCGTGAAGCCCTATTCAATGTTTACAGTCATTTACATCTCTAATCTCCTAAGGACTCTCTATGGCGCGGATTTACATCGGAAAGAGAATTGCGCCCGCGCTTCCAGGTGACGTCACCGCCACCAGGTGACTCGCCTCCGACAAAAACGACGCTATGCGACGTAACTATTAGTTTCATTTTAGGTTTATTTGATTATCCACCGTCACACGCCCTCGCCACGTCTCTTCTGTACAAACCGCACCTATGGGATTCCTACCCAACTACATATTTACGGGATATCTACAAATATACCGGTTTATATAGGTAAGCTTAGCCCACGTTTTTCCCGTCAAGACTGAGCTGAATTTCTAATGGTATCGACTGGAATTGCGTCAGTAGACCGACTGTCACGAGCACTGTTAGATACACATAGCTAGAGACACAAAATTAGATAAAAGTTATGGAGCTGGTGCTGGAGAATATTGTAACCCCTTTTGACGCAATTTAATGCCATTTGCTAAAAGCTGCTTTTTTTTTCTAAAGAAATCACAGACATTAACAAGTTAATTAATTAATTATTATTTTAAGACTCATTTTTACAAGAAATTGCTTCTCGGATTTCCTACTTTTCATTTCCATTTTTAAAGCGTACTGATATCTGAGGAAAACCCAGTTCTATGTCCATTAACCAACTACAATTTGTTTTATGTCTCAAGTACTTTTAATTTTAAGAATCTAGGACATTTCGCCGCTCTCCCAAGACTCTGTATAATACAATGAATTGTCAAAGCAATCTGACATGGACAACCCTCTCAATACCTAAAAAAAAAAAATGACCACTGCAATAAATGTAGAATAATAATTATATTTTTTATTATGTGAAACAATTTTATTACTTATGATTTCTTGTCATCAAATGCTTTTTATTATTATATAGTTTTTTTTCTAATTTCTTTGTATACACCTAGTTTTATGTGCATGCTGTGGTCTTCTGTAATTGAAGGAAAACACTTAAAATAACTTTTGTATAACTGTGACCTATATTGTATTTGTGAGTCTTTTGTTGGAGATCCAAATAAATGAATATTAAATAAATTACGGTAGTCGGTAATAAGATTAATAAAGTTTTCAATAAACTTTGTTTTGCAGGTATAAATGGACGAGACTAGGGTTCCCGGATTTATAATAAACTTTTACAGAAAAAATGGCAACCCTGCACGTGAGAGAGCTCGGAACTCCGGTTGCAAAACACGAATGCTTTTGGGCGGCCTGTATTTTTCTTAAAACCCACCATGCTCTTTAACGCTTTTAGGAGAAAGACGGAAAGGCTTTAAGTTAAATTACTCACTTTCATTTTTATGGTCAAAAATACCATTACTATAATTTATGTACTATTGTTACGGGGTGTACGGGAATTTACAGCGGGCGTTTGGGGGAGGTTGAAGTTGGTGGGGTTGAGTAGAGGGCCACGCAAACGGGGGCAAAATGTAGGTTTCGGAGCCAAGTGCATTGGGTCACTGGGTCAATGATAACGTTCGTTCCTGGGAATACGTACGAGCTGCAGACTTCAGTAGTATGGAGCAGAAATACTTGCCCTACAAACATTTTCTATTTATGAACATAATAAATGCACGTGAGCTTCGTTCACAAAATCGTTAACACCTTTCCTGGTATTCTTTGTAGTTACTTCCAAAATTAAATACCTTGATACTTGCGCAGTTCTAGTGTCAAACGCTTGACACAGTTTGTCGTACATCTTGATTTGATTTTGATGTACAGATTTTTTATTTATTTTTTATTAGAGCTTGCATTATTTTCCTATGCAACGTATTATTCCAGTCGCCATGTTGAAAAAAGGGGAGGTATTTGGAAAGTATTCCGAAGTTAATGGAACTTTCACAGGTTATTTGGGCGTACAGTAGGAAGACTATCCTAAGTTTTCGACCTCGACAACCCTGTTCTAACTGGGGGGGGGGGGGGGGAGGGACAAAATGTATGCAAAAAGTGATTTAAAAAAAATACCTATGAAAAAATTCTATGTTGGGGGTCCATAATTATGTACTGAGAGTACATAGAGAATATGTGCCACCCCACCATACATATTGCAAGTGGACCCTCCAGGTGGGTCACTGGCATTACGTTTAGCAAAAGTGAATCCTTCTGGAGGGTTCTCGGCAGTGAAGGTCTTAAGGAAAAAGGAAAATAACCTTCTTACAAAAATAAACTGGCAAGTAGGTAATATCGACTTTCCGTCAGCAATTTCTCTAATTAAAGAAAAAAAGTGGTGACAGTTCAGTGGTGCTTTCGATTGAAAAAAGATTGCTTCTTTTCATACTTTCTTTTGCTTTTATTTAACTTACCTTGTTAGTTAGTTAGTATGTATTGGTCAAATCTTGTAACTTTAAATCAAACCAGTTCCCCCAATCGATTGAGCTGATATTTTACACACAGTTTTTGTTCTGGTGACAAAACAATTTTATGGCAGACTTGGCTTGATCCTGCAGCCAAGATCGCGTCCTCGCGAGAGAACTCCTGAATGGTTATTTATTTATTTATTTAAACTTCATGTACAATAGTGATACATAGGCGGACTTAATGCCACAAGGCATTCTCTACCAGTCAACCTTTGGGTTAAATAAGAAAACATTGTGATAGGTTACAAAATAAATATATAAAAATAACTTCTTGCTATCGAAAATTTATATTTATATAGGGTTAATAGTACGGACACAAAACTTTACATATGCGTTGAATGTTGATAGATAAAACTAATTTATTTCATTTAATTTTAATAAGAGCTTGTTTTTTTTTAAATAGTTTAATTTATTTAACTTGCCTTGTTAGTTCGTATTGTATTGGTCAAATCCTACGACTGAATTTCAAACCAGTTCCTCCCAATCGATTGAGCTGAAATCTTGCACACACCTTTGGTTCTGGTGACAAAACAAATTTATGACAGACTTGACTTTATCCTACAGCCATGAACGCGTCCTCACGAGAGAACTCCTCAATGGTTAATAGCATGGACACGAAACAATGTATACTCGTTCAATGTTGATATATAAACCTAATTTATTTCTTTTAATTTTAATATGAGCTCGATAAAAAAAAATATATAGGTATATGTAGGTAAAAATGTGAAATATCCTTTTTGAGTAGTAGGAGTATTAGTGAATTTTTAACTAGTACTTCTGTTTAGAAGTAAAAAACTCCAAGTAATTTATATTACCGATACAGCATACAAAGGCAGTCCTGTAATGTTATTTCGTAAACACAAACTGTATATAATGTGCTGAAATATACAGATGCTGGGAATAACAAATTAGGTTACCCAACCCGATAGTTGAAAAGAAACAGGCGACCTGATTTTGAGATGAGACGATTTCACTTCATTTCGGATACATTTCGAAATAATTTAACTTTAAGATATACCAAAAGGTAGAATCGTGATTGACAGAAATATATTTCACCGGTTTAGCTGTTTTTTTTAGAATGCTAATGAAATTTTATAATGTCGTTACTACACTGATCAAACGATATTTTCACCGTTTGTAAATATATACTATGAAATATTACGTTTCATATTTAATGATTAGGTAACTGTCTTTTTTATGATTCATTACTCTGAACATTTGCCAGATTTAATTAATTTATACTAACATAAAATTCAAATGAAAGAGTATTTTATTCAATACCGATGAATGCTCTATCAAGTAATGGATAAAATTAGGGGTTAAATTATGAAATTGCCGATTTGTATGGACGATTTCGTCAAAAGTGATATTTCCATACTAACATTATTTTTCTTGGAAACGTCTGAACCGATTATGTATGATGCAATTGCAATAGTTAGAGTGGAAAAAGCTGCGTTGCACTGCGCATCTTAAATTCTCAAAACTCAGTCTATGACAAAAATATACCTATCTACTTGAAGTAGTGAAACCGACGGCACATTATACAGGTGTTTTGATACACAACCTACCTTATGAGGTAATATGCAACTAGTAGTACGGTTTTTAAACTCTGAAAGGTACGTCATTTAACAATAAATCCAATAAAAATGGAATTAGGAAAAAATATAACTATACGTCAACGTTACAAACAGAACAAAATGTGAGAAAAAAACAGCAATTTCATAGTTAAGACGTATTATAAGCTCTGTGTCACTGACTGGTCCCCGACAGGAGGCCATAGTTGTTGGGGTTCTTACTTAGGTACGTACAGGAAATGGAACTATTTTATTTATATGTAAAATATCAAGTCTTTGATTTGGAATAGTGTAGAGTTGAAAATCATCTTTACGGTTCAAGAATCTTGAATCTGCCCTAACATTTAACCCTCTTGAAGGATGAATAGCTTTGTGCTGCTTTGTAATACGAAATGTGATAATACTATCAGGTCGTGCTTTAATTTAGGTCATCACACAGTAAATAACACATTGTGTTAAATAAGTTCCTACAGGAAAACGAGGTAACGCTGGCCTAATTCTGCCTCGCTGAGGCCGATTGGTTGCGAGTTATCAACTTAAATGCATCTTCATGAAATTATGTTTTTTTTTATGTAGTTAGCTGTAGGAATACGGTAATGTTTTATTAATAACTACCAATAATCCACAAAAAGAAAAAGAAAAAGACATGCGCCGCCTGCGCAAGCAATTCACACAAAGTCTGTCTTGTAAGCGCCTGCGCTTGCGTTCCTGAAATGATACCCATATATTCTTTTTTCGCTCATGCTATATTCCGACAACTCATAAACAAGAGCTAATACTATCCGCACCTACTAAATTAGTCGGCATATTTAAAACAGAGAAGAAGACAATAGACCCAAAAATAAGCCCATTCCCGATCTTTTGTCAAAGTTACCGTTAGATTTTCTACAAACATTACAAAAGCATTTTATAGTTACAAGATGTCTGCATCGTAAACGGGTGTAGGGTCTTAGGTAAGTAACTTTCTTTTTGAAAAAAAAAAAACTTTTTATTATATGGCATTTAAACTTGTAGTAAGTAACAGCTTTACGATTGAAGTTAAAAGGAGATTTGCAACGCCCATGGTGAGACATGCCCAGTTAAGATATGGTCGGCGAACAACAATGAAAATTTTATCAAATTACCGCTAAAGACACACAAGCAACGATGAATACATTAAAATGAATATTTGTCATTGAAATAAAAATATAATCAAATGTAAAGCATGATTTTTTTTTGGTTATAGGATATGGCACCGGTAGAGCCCTTAACCTTTGCCACATTATAAAAGAACAAGAAAATAAAAAATAAGGTTGAAATTAGAATAAAAAAGTAGAGACAGCTCTCTCGAAAGATCAAGAATTAGGAAGTTACCGCAATATTATACTTTTTATTAAAAAAAAAAGTATCTAAACGGTTCAATAAAAAATAATTGTACATACTACACATACAATTAATTATTTATTATCAAACCGTTTAAATTGCATACAAAATATAGGACAACAGTTGAAAGGAATATTCGATGAAACCGTTAGATATGAATAACTTACAAGATGACAAACGGGATTTCTATTTAGGTGCGCATTTTACTTTATGTATTACGTAGCATGATGTCGTATGACTTGCTAATATATAGGACAAAACGTAAACAGGTAACGATCATTTGGACTTTAAAACACCTGTTTGTAATGCTGAAGACCTACTTGCGAGTACATTTCAGTTTTGCAATAACATGATAACGGGAAAATCGATCTACGTATGTATAGATAGGGAAAATGTAGGAAAGTTAACACTCTTTTCATCGTCACCGTAGCCCTAGAGTAACACTGTTTCAATTTCAAGTAACAGCTGCGTTTTGTTTCGGTGCAGGTACTGGCTGTTCTTTAATATTTATGACATGCGGCCCACCTGAGCGTAAGTGTTCACTGAAAGACGCCATACGCAATACCAAAGGTATAGCAGGTGTGCTATCCCAAAAACAAAGCTGTATTTTTCGTGCCAGTAATTACACCGGCACCCAAACACAGCAACACTGGGGTATCGTACTACCTGTATTGGGAGGTCAGATAGACAGTCGCTCCATGTAAAATACTGGTATTCAGTTCCATCATGTTAGACTGGAAGCCGAGCCCAATATGATGATGAATATTTTCTATGAGCAAATTTAGTGCACGGCGTGTAGGCCATAGATCTGGGGCTACAGTCTCGACATAGATAACGACAAAAATCGGTCGTTAAGTCATAACGATGTCAAATTTCTTTAATAGATTTTCAACCTTAAGGTTTCGAAATAAAGTTGAAAATCTATTAAAGAAATTTGACATCGTTATGACTTAACGACCGATTTTTGTCGCTATCTATGTCGAGACTGCAGGCCCAGGCCCTGTATTGCGGCAGTGCAGTGAAAATAGAGCGCCGATGCCGCTCATGTCCGCTCGGCGGTTGCAAGTCTCCCAGCCCAATTTGTTATTCAGCTGTGCCAATTTTAGGTGCTAACTTGCTAAATTATTGATCAGGTAGTTTCAATTCAATGTCGTTAAAGTCGTTCGTTTCGCTGCTAAGAGCTTTACACTGATACAATTCACTGATTCAAAAAATAAAACCTTCAACAACAAAAAAGAACTTCTAAAAAACAAAAAAACACAAAAAAGTGAAAAATAACTAGCTTCAGAAGTCGGTGACTTTTGTTTTTTTGAAGTCGGTTTTGCAAAAAAGTTTTTTTTTCCCTTTTTAGTTGTAATATCCTATACAAATATTTACTATGCACTTATTTTAGATTGTTTTTTTTATGGTAATAGGCTTATCCCCAATAAAATGGAACTTAACCTAACCTAACTGTCGAAATGTGGGTGTACTGTACACATCTGCGTACCCCTTCAGAGCATACAGGCGTGATGTTGTGTAAATAAACATCCAAGCGATTGCAGCAATCGCGACAGATTCGATATCTACTGTTGAAGAGTTCTGTTCCATATCTCCGAAGTCCATGAATATTTCTATGGGATCAACTTCAGAGTATACTCTGAAAGAGTATATAACTAAAGAAAAAGAATTTTCTAAATCGGTTCAGACGTCTTCGAGTAGTCGGTGAGCAAAAACATAAAAATTAAGATTCCAGCTTCTTTGATTGAAGTTAAAAGCTCCTAGTCTATAGAGAGCCATAAATAGTCACGAACACCGTACCAGAGTAGATAGAACCTACCTATGTTTTGTGAATTTCATTGTTTCTATCCGCAGAGCAACATACTTCCGCTTGTCTGGGTTACTTTTTAATTTCACTGTACTGGTACATATAATATAATGTTCTATATACCTCTACTTTTCATTCTCTCTACCTGCTTTGCAAGGTCAACAAGTGCTGCGGTTTGTGCACGGAACAATTATTTTATTGGATGTTTTTATTCGTACTTATCGTATACTTTTATTTCTTGTCGGTTTTTCTCAGCACCGAAGCATTCAGTACAATTCTAAGTAATTTAGATATCAGTAGAGCTACCACACATTTGCCTTGCAGTTTTTTTTTCTTTTTTTTTATGGACATTTTTAATCGCAATGCGTACGTCAGTCCCATCGTACCCTAAATACGTATTGGTCATAATTTAGCCGTGAACCTAAACAGACACCTCTTCGCATTGTCGCCATTTGGTTGAGACAGGATTTTATGGAATGTGCGAAAATGGCTAACGCATACCGCGCCGTCCGGGGAGACGGTTTGGTTATGTGGGCTTGCACCTACTAAAAAACACCGCCGTGAGCCTACGGTCGCCTTTGCGTGTTGGCCGCGAGAACTGTTACGCGTGACGTTTTTGACTTACGGAATGCGTGTACTTGAAGTCTGTTAAACGTCAAGAGCCTAAACAGTGCTCATTTCTCCCAAACTCATTCCGAACACAGTCCATCAATAAGTGGTGTAAGTCTTCAACAACTCGACACTGTTAGGCGAGTTCGTTTTTTTAATCATGAACGCAAACGTTTTACATAAAAATGTGTCCAGACCTGAATGTATGAGCCGTAACAACTAATTTTCGACTTAAATTACTGTTTATAAACCAGGGCACAAAAAATGGTTGTCCCTGCTTGGTTTTATACCAGAACTAATTGTCTAATGAGCGCTTTTAAAAATAAAAGCGTTTTTTTTATAAATATTTTTTCTTCTTTCTTTTCAAAATATTCCTTCCAATCACCATACTTCTTCTTTAATTTTGGTAAAACTTCTGCATAATCCAAAATTATATTAGTTCCTTTCCATTTTTTTTTGCCTCGCAGTTGCAATGTAGAAAAGGTCAATTTATACTCTAGTCTAGGTTTCATATTTAGTATACAGATTGACAAAATACAAACATTTCTTACAATTTCTATTATTTTTGCCACGATAGATAGAGACAGAGTTAATTCACATCGAAATCAATAAAGCCCTACACAATTGTTGGCTGACTACTTAGATAGCCTTACTAGAATAGGGATAATTAGGTCGACCTAGTGTACTCAAATAAAAATCATTTCATCATAATGAAACATATCAAGTAAACTAATAATAGCTTCGGGGTTCCTATGTTCTATACTATTAAATGAGTAATATTTGTAGGAGGAGCTCGTGGCTAAATAATAACAGCCGCTCGGGTCGATCTTTAGGTTAAGCCGTGCTTGCCTAGGTTGGTCTGTGGATGGGTGACCGCCCATTACATACCGAGTTCCCTCCGTGCCTCGGAAAGCACGTTAAGCCGTTGGTCCCGGCTGTCATTTGTAGATCTTTGACAGTCGTTAGGCAGTCAGTAGCCCAAAAAGTCTGACAACCAGTCTTACCAAGGGGTATCGTATTACCCAGTACTGACTGGGTTGTGGAGGTCAGATAGGCAGTCGCTCCATGTAAAATACTGGTATTCAGCTGCATCCGGTTAGACTGGAAGCCGACCCCAATATAGTTGGGAAAAGGCTAGGCAGATGATGATTTGTAACCACGTTTTCGAAAACGGCCGTAATGATTTCGATGAAAGTTGCCATATAGGAGTTTACGGGAGCGTAAATTCGATCCATCAAGGTGTAATATCGGGGAAAATTCGTTTTCTCTATTTTCACCCGAGCAGAGCTCAGCCCAGACACTACGTACCTCGTAAAAAACTCATACTGGTCATACATTACTGAGGTTCCGAAGAAAGTTATCACTTCATAGTCCCCCAGCCCAGCCGCATATGTCGGTCTGTCTGTCTAAACGCGATATACTCAAAAACTACCAAACGGATTTTCACACGGGGTTATACCAATGGACGAAGTGATTTATGAGGAAGGATTAAGTGTTTAATTCATTTAAAGTTGTGTAAATTGACTGGAATAATATGGTGATAATTGTTGAACATGTCGGAAAAAAATCATGCCGACTTAGGTTTACTAGCATGCGCCGCGAAAACCAATAGGGTTACCTATATGAAAACAATGTACATCCTAAAAAGCTCTATTAAGCGGTAGCAACACTATATGTGGTTGCTCGTACATAATAAATATAGTTAGAACATTGATGCTCACAATATTAGTATAGGAAGACCAAAGATGATGGATGGTTTGAGCGAAAGATGATTATATAGTATATTATGGCCAAAAGATGACATCTGGACTGAGGTATGGATGAAGGTGACTATCGAGATGTATGGAAGACGAATACACACTGAGCAGACTCCAAATAAATTGTAATTATGTTTTAGTATCTCGCTAGATCCCCGCATGCGCTAACCGAAATGAATTGGAATGACGGCAGGAGGATGATGGTCTTTATAACAAATAGAAGATACAGAAGACATTGAAATATCGTCCGAAAACGCAACGATGAAGGAATCCAATACAACGTATCTCCAAATGAAGATTTACCAGCTTCCATTGAAACTTGTGGTGTTATCTCACACGTGGTCCTTTGAGCGCCTGTTTCAAACGACTCCGCGTGGGAAAATACTCACAGTTTCTGGTCAGCAATCAAGTCTATCGGAATAAGATTCACCAGACGACTATCAGGATTACTCATTTTGTATGTGCCACGGAAGAGCCAGTCTTGTTTCAAGCGCTCGAAACTTGCAACTTTGACGGTGGTCCTTATTTTATCATTCGAAGAACTGCTTAGGTTTGCTTAAGACTAATATTGTATGTTGAGGACGCCAAAAAAGTTTAATGGATTCTATGGGCACCATTTTGTTTCTTTTTATACTATTTCTTTCATGACGAAAGTTTTGAGTATGGATGTAGATGGCCAAAGAAACGATGGATAGGGATGTGTGAAAGATGACATGGTTGGACAAGGGTTAATAACTGATGAGACCAGGGCAGGACCATTTTTTATAATCAATGCAGGAGAACGATTATCTTATACAGTGTCTTTTGTACATAAAATAAATAGTAGAATACAATTTAGTGTAATTATTGATAGGTTAACTTCCTCGTATATGGTATGTAAGTACATTCACGGCACTCCTTCATAAATAAATAGGCTCAACTCATGTCATTTTTGTTGTGAATCGTAAGCGTTGAATTCAGTGCTGGAATACAATCAGCCAGCAGCATGCATTAGCATAAATGCATCAGAAGCGATATGCATAACTTGGCACAACATTAAGCATAATTAGGCAGTGACCCACTTTTTTATCAAAGCTCGTCGTCGATACGCGGCGCGGGCGCATGGTACACTGGCACACACGCGCAGTGCGAACACGACGCACGCGCACAACACACCTACAATACAGCGCTCTATACAAGCGAGTCAGATAATCATTTATTTATATACATTGTTTGTAATCAAACTTTAAATAGATAACGTGTGATAACCGCATACCTACTAGGTAGGTATTTTTATAAGTCCTTGCGATATGGGTATTCATAAAAAGAGATCTTTTGTTGCAAAAAAGAAAAGGTCTCCTAGCTTGCACTTATTTAACACTGCTGTGCCAGTCAACAAGAGTTAGCATCTAACCGGTCGAACCGTAAGAAATGCTTTGAAAACCCCTAAGAACTTGTTAATCTAGACACGATGTGACAGACGATCGACTTCTCGCATTAAATTAAAATCCTTTTGGTAAATCAAAATATTGTCTTCTTTTTAGAATCCAACCATTATAAAAAAAAACATTCAATTTAAAAAGCTAAAATTGTAAATGATATGCACCATGTGTCATTTAAATCAGATTAAAAAAACTGTTCATTATTATTACACTTTTGTAATCTGATTCAAAACATATACATTTATTCTGTACCTACATACTATATGATTATATGAATAGTGAGAACGCTATTTCTCACATACATGTAAATAAGCGGAGCCTTGGCCTGGTTACCACGATTTTAGCGTTATTACAAAATACTCAAGTGATGCGGCGCCCGCGCAGCGAAGTGGGGACTACGCACACACAGACCAACGGCCACGGTTTAAAACAAAAATATTTTACTGTATATAACGTGTTTTGGTATCTTATTTTTAAATAACTAGTGGAATTTTCCTTTTGTTCAGTGAATATTGGAGAAAATTTCCATTAACTCACCGAATAATAATAGAATAGGATCATATCGTTTTATTATAGGTTCCATACCAAAAGGATTCACACTATCATCATCATCATCATCTAGATAGGAGAAAATTAATTGGTTTAATCGATCTGAACGAGTCTACGATCGCGTCGTTCGAGGTGAATTAACATTATCTTCTACGAAATAATAATTAGTGTCAGTAAACGAATATTTTTTTTTTTACTAATAAGCTCGTTGATTTCAATCCAATGAAACACCTACGCGGGCTCCTGCATATAGTTATAGCCTTGCTTTCTAGAATGCAATAGTAAACAAATTAAACACATTCAAAAAGAAATACAAAACCTCTCGAACGTTTATTAATTAAAAATGCAGAAGGCTCAACTTTGTGGCAAACAGTTTGGATTCTATTGACTTCTAAGAATTAATGTAGAATCAGGATTGTTATGACTTGAAATTACTAATGCAGGTATTATCAGTCTTAAATCAAACATCTCTGCAGTTACGAAAATCTATACTTACTAAATATAAATACTTGTAAAGTATATGTAATAATATTATAAATGCAAAACTTTGGACAAAATCTATCTAGGATGTTTGTTACTCAATCACGCCAGAACGGCTGAACAGATCTAGATGAAATTTGACACAGAGGTATATTATATTCTGGAATAGCACGTAGGCTTTATCCCGGAAAATTTTCCACGCGAACTAAGTCGCGGGCAACAGCTAGTAAATAATATCTGAATAGACCTTCAGCAATTTCAAATATTAACAAGTGATTTACTCCTCATGTGCACAAGGTACATCAATAAAGAACAATTAATATAAAATGTGCAAGCAGACATACATAATTATGAATGTGCAGCATATGTGGAAGTGGCACAAGGTTGTCTGTAGAAACGGTTGCGCGGGTTGTAAGGAAACAACGGATACCGATCATTTGCCTGAAAGCATCAATTTTGATGAATCCAATATCTTCATCACATCGACTGGGTTTAAAAAAGTATGCCGTGGTTACGTGTAGGGTTTACTCCACAAAATCACTATTACTGGCTGTCCGTCTTCTATATCACCAACAATAAAATTATGACATTATGTACACGAATATTAAATACATATTGATATTGTGTTCATGTTTGGACGAGTTATGAGTTGTATGTAGGGTTTCCCAATTTGGCAAGGTCACATGAAATGATTGGATAGAGATCGTCAGTCACAGAATAATGTTGATAATCTAATACAATTTAAATTGTATTTAATTGTGAATTTTTGTATAGCATTAAACTAAATTGTGCAATTTGACCAAGTTACACCTTCAGTGTTTTTGAAATATCAACGATTTAGGTGGATATAATGCACATTTATTTTTTTAAATTATCTTATTTTGGATATGCACCACAAACGGTAACACGCATTTAACTGATGTTACATTTAAATGAAGTGGGTAACAGACTCCTTTGTGGGTAGCGATACTATAGTGACGTCTCCACGGAACACATTCATTGGTACGCGTGCTGCAACATGCGCGACCGCCGTGTCCCACATATCAAGATAAATTCTATTTTGCCAAAGGGCAACAGTTATAAGCGCAGAAGCTGAATCTATACATAAAACCGTAGCAAAATCAAAATTAAACTTTAAATAATTTGGAAAGAACTAAATTTACTTAATTCTAGCATTCGTGGCAACGATTCTGAAGCGGAAAATATAGTTATTAGGATGTTTGTCTATTAATATTTTTATCCTGTTTGCATTTTCCATGCCATCGTTTTAAGTTAACATTTAAAAAAAAAACTATGTTTTAAATATGATACCTAGGTACGCCTAGGTAGTTTTGACCATCACATGGTGACAAACCTAATTATTTAGTCGCAAATGCGCGCTAGAAAAAAAATAAAATGACGTATTACCGAAATCCTTTGTTCTGTGGATATTCTGGTTGCACATCGGAGTCGACTCTTGCACAATCAAGTAACCTTCGAAATGGAAAAGAAACGCACGGGCGCCCCCCCCCCTTCCCCACGTCTCGTCGCGACGTCGTTTGCCATTTTGAAACTACTTCAAAATCGTTGGAACTTTTTAAACTTTACAGGAAACATTTATTGTTTAACTCGTTCATTTCCACCGTTTCTACACATTTAATTAAATTTCTCTGCTCTCTGTTCTCAGTACCAAAAGGTTTAATTAAGTATTTCATTAACCCTTTTTGATAAAGTTCACGCAATGCCTGCATTGTTATTATAGGACTTTTCAATCAGGACGCCGTACTTGAGTCGCTTGACAATACCAATTCTGAGAAATGGGCTGGAGTTCCAATCAATTGTCGCATTCATTGGTTCAATATCTCTTTGAAAGGAAATAAGAATATAAAGGTACTTATATATTCAAAGTAAATGATAGCTAGTGGTCTGACTCATACAGGTAGTATTCATATAGATACTTTTTGAATCCATCTACCTAGAGTTATACTTTAAAATTCAAATTTTATATACCTACTCATGAAAATAGGTCAATAAATGTAAGTTTTCAGATAGGGTAAGTAGGCAACATGTATTTTATTTATTTTTTGTCAATGACATGGTTTAAAAATGACACAACTGAAACAAAAGTGATATTTGTATGTTCTAGGTACAAAAGGTTCGTTATGTAACGAACTGCTGACAGTTTTTCATCACGTACTACCTACATACGGCACAAGTATTGAGTAACTTCAACTCTGCATATTTTAACAGGCCTGTAGGAAGGAGGCATAGAAACATATTATGACATTTTTTTCACTTTAATCATGCTGTCTGTGAACAAACCAAAGTAAAATCAACCTGCTAATTTAAAAGTACTTATCTCAAAAGGAATTTATTGATACAGGCTTTAAAGAACTTGTATGGATACTTAAAGACGCCAGCACATCAAGCTACTACAATCTGTCAAATTTCTTTAATAGATTTTCAACTTTATTGCTAAAGCGTTAGATTCAAGGTTGATGGGAAAAATTTTACAGTTTCGGATAGCTTGCTGTGCTGGCGTCTGTACTTATCAAGTTTTCAATAGCGTTAGCGTTTTACTAATCTACTGCATAAAGATATTGATCCTAAACTATCTAGTAATACTGAAGCACACAGAAAACAGTGCTTGAAACCGGTTTTGATTTGCTGATCGCGTTTATTTTATTGAAGACTAGCTTTTGCCCGCGGCTTCGCTCGTGTTAATTTAGAATTTTAATTTCAATCAATTCGGGTTGTATTCTGCTGGTAGTAATATAATTCAATCAGGATTCGAAACATACTTGGCGCCATCTATTATCATAAGAAAGTTGTTGTTCTTTTCCTCGGGAACAATACTTTCTTTCGGGATGAAAGTTACCCTATGTCCGTTTCTGGACACCATGCAACGTATATGCAAAATTTCAGGATGATCGGTTCAGTAATTTAGGCGTGAAAAGGTAAACAAACACACTTACTTTCGCATTTATAATATTATTATTAGTAAGGAAATGATATTCTTTTTATATGAATTTGGCCTACTCTTGACCTTAATCTAGTCCTGAAGACAGAGATGAGGTCGACGATGGAACGAGCTAACCCAAAAGAAGCCTATTAACTCGCGACTTGAATAGATTGGGGTCATATGAACTTGGGAACATCGACGCAGGCAGGGAATTCCACTCCTTGGCTGTGCGCATAATAAACGATGTGGTAAAGAATATTCGACCTTAGTCGGTCTGCGAAACATATCTATGCTCTATTTTCCTCCCGAAGGCATAATTATTGGTAATTGACTGCGAGAAAGACATAAGATTTATTTCCAATTATACCTGATATAGTCGTTGACCTGCACTTTCTTAGCAACGATGGTAGCAATTTTATCAAAGGTAAGTCAACAAGATGGCCGTATAACGAATTCCGACTTAAATTGAAATATGACTGGGGCTTTGATAAGGCAGGATAGCAGTGAGTCAGTTCACTTGGGATGGATTCAGAGGGTTCACTCTGACAGTCTTCGTCATTCGAAACTACGTTATACAGGGTGGAAACTTTCAGCGGGGCAGTGAGGGGAACTATCTTAACCGTTTCAGCTGACGTGTAAAATTAGATTCCGTTTACGTGATCATTTGTCTTTTATTTTACTTTTTGTATTTCAGTTTCACAAAATTCTTTCTTAGGAGCTGCAATGATTTCCTACGAAATGTATGGGAAAAGTTTTTTTTAATTTCTGACTTTTTTAGTACTCCAAGCTGGGTTTGTCCCATAGAAGTTTTTGATCAGTATTAGAAACAGGATCGAAAGGCAACAATAAAAAAAATGTTTAAAATGGCCATTTTCTTGCGAACTCCAAATTTTTTTGGAAATCTGTGAATGGGGATCAAAATTTCACGAAAAATTATAGATAGTCTCCTAAAATCACTTTCGTGTAGCTAAAACGGCTAAGTTTAGCTGCAAGTTTCCTCCCTGTATGTATAGTTTTTCCGGACATTGTAATGCTACAGTAAATTAGAGTTAGTTAGTGCATGTGACGTGCATCGTTCGCAATTACCTACGCACGTTTACCTCGTGTTGTTTATTATCGATCCCTAAGTGACGTTATTTAGTCAGCGCCCTGTTACCTGACTCCACTTACAAAGGAGAAGAGGGGAAAAGGGGTGTAATGTCAGGGACTGACTGTACATTGACTAAATTCTCTGCGCACATCACTATTACCCGATGAAGACAACAGCTTTACTCCAACGAGCCATGTTGAAGATTTTTCGATTTTTTGACACGTGTCTCTTGTGCATCATCCCATAATTCTAAAGCTCATGCTACGATACTTACTAGGCATGTCATTTCTGTTTTGCAAAGGTTAAAATATAGAAGAATTTAAAGAACAATAAACGCCCAGAAATTGACATCTTATTTGTCAAACGTGTTCTGTTATTTTTTATTGTAGGTATTAAGAACTCTCCTAAGTCAAAGAAGAAATATAGTCTTATTCTGAATGTAGATAGTACCTAATAATAACGGCATGTAATCCCTGAAAATTTTCAAGTACATTTAAAATGAAAATGGGCATCGTTATGATGTCAACTATGATGTTGCATGCAGTAAATTATTTAAACCTGTCTTTTATATGTCAAGAGTTCTCTGAAAATTGGGTCATGCAGACTTGCCCAGACAACGGCCTTGTACCAGGTAATTATAAGTCAACTATTGCTATTGGATTACAGTTATATAATATTAGGATGTTATTTATCATGATATATATGTAGATCATATGAATGAAATCCACATGATTGTTGACAAGCTGAATTGGTCACAAAAGCCACTTCTGACCACTTATAGAACAACGCACAGAGAATCAGAAAAGTTCTCCATCAGGAAAACCAATCAATTCAAAAAGTTTATTACGAGGTTCCCTCTCAATTGTGGCGACAATTCACTTTTGTTTTTATTGTTTGCATTGGTAACAATCAAGGAAAATAGCTTTACGTACGTTTGGGGACGGTTTGAAAAAGGAACGTTTGAATGGTTGAAGAAAAGTTCACTTCTAAATTGTTTTTTGATTTCTTATTAGCATTAGTAGGCTTCTTATTCAATTCACACTCTGTTTTTTAAAGGGAACTTTTAGCGTGGGAAATTTTGGCGAATCCATATAAGTCAGTAATAGCCAAGTTTCTCTTTTCATTTTGAGGAAATGAGATTTATTTTAATTTGCATTTACGCCTCCTTTGGTGAACGTCTTAATTAACGCTTGGTAAAATCCTTAAAAAGGTCCGCTTGTTGCATGCTTGAAGCCGCATGAATAGACATCAAAAGTGTCAGGTTTCCAACCACACAACCTTCTACGGACTCTTCTACGTCCTTATACATAAACCTTTGTAATTGTTAACGATAAGTTATAACAAGTTATTAATTTCATAATTATGGCCTTCGCAAGTAAGTAATACTTCACACTCCCAAATACTATAGGACAATTCACATTGGAACCGCGTAGAAAGGTTCTATTAAAAAAAAAAAACAAAGGAAACCAAGAAACTTATGAATGCACAAAACCTTTTGGTATTCCTTTCCGTTTCAAGTGTCTAAGAAAAGTTTGTTTCAAAGGGTTTTGTTTTAGAATAATGGTATGGCTAAATCTACGGTCAATACTACCTACCGTCGGGGTTGAAGAATTTTACCCAAGAACGTAAACATTTTTAATTGTTAGGTATTGTTTTATTTTGAATTGTTAAAGAAAAGTTGGTTTTCAAAGCTTTTTTTAATGATATATTGTTGTTCTACATAAACTTGACACTCAAAGCTCCTGCCCGTGAACGGCCATAAACTCATTTGTACGGTGCATGGACTGGAACTCCAGGAAGTCAGAACAAACAGATTCTGTATTGTTTTCCTTTTAATTGTTGCGGAAAAGTATTTTTCAAAGATGTTGTTTTTCTTCAGCTTCGTTAACTTTGGTACAATATTCACGGTTTTTTTTTAGGATGGAAATCATCAGATGTCCCGTCCTGTTCTGGGCGGAGCGAAACGGAGTGTCAGACTTGTACTGACTAAAACCCATCCATGTTGCTTCTTGCCCTTTGTGTTCCAGGGCCGCGGTATCTCTTTCGCACAGCCCCGGCCACAATATACACGCTAGCATTGTGTTGGGGTGTTTGGAGTACCTAACTACGAAAACCCAAACCAAGTTTGGTTGTGAGTAAACTAGAATTGAGACCGCTACCTACGAGATCGTATCCGCGTCCGCGTCGGCTGTATTAATCATCACTATCAGGATATGTTCTTGGTAATGGTAATGCTTCTATTATTCACTGTCATTCCATATCTATGAACAGACATTAAAGTTGAATGCAATTAGAACCAAAATAATTTGAAATGAAAACTGTTTGGCGGTTATAATGACAGTCTTATGATGATTCTGTTGTGTTGTGTGTGTACTGTTCCCCATACTTAAGTACAAATGCTGTATCCATGATAATTGTAATACCAAATGACCTGAAAAGATTAACCATGGAGTTTCTTGCCGGTTCTTCTCCATAGGAAACGAAAAACCTGAACCGCACACCTTTTTGTCGACGTTTTATAAGTGCCCATCGAGGCCTACGTGAAATAAAAGATTTTGATTTAAAAAGGGATTCAGCTATTTCAAATTTTCATTTCGGAAGTTTTTTTTTGTCTTTTCCACGTGCTTATAACGATGCAATGATTGCGTTTATTTCATCAAATAAAAAGTGTACTGAATGTTTTTGCTTCTAAAATATTCCATAACCCTTTGCCTTATTCAGAAATTGTTGATTTGTTAAATAATGTTAGCTGCTGTGTCTCAGGACCTTGGATGGCAGGAGAGGGGGGCGCGCGCATGAGGGAGGGAGGGGGGGCATGGTCGCGGATGACGCGCGCCCTACTGGCATACTGACACACTTACCCAGTGACAGTGGTACTGCTTTTGGTCTGACGAGGTCGATGCGTCCTACCTACGTGTAATCTTATGTATATGTACTCAGATAAACTTAGCTCATAGTAAACGTAGTCCCGATTGAAGCGAACGAAACTGCTGGAAACTCCGCGCTACGGCTGGTCTGAATGGGTATGGCTGAAATATTTTTGTCAGACAATCGTTACATGCCAGAACACGTTTCTTAAGCTGTAGATGGTACAGCAACCTACGCCGACGTAAATTTCTTAAGATTTTTATATAGGGACATAATCTGTACACATAAAAATATTG
This sequence comes from Noctua janthina, assembly GCA_963576755.1. Classification (NCBI taxonomy): domain Eukaryota; kingdom Metazoa; phylum Arthropoda; class Insecta; order Lepidoptera; family Noctuidae; genus Noctua; species Noctua janthina. The sequence goes on along the minus strand of OY755050.1, from coordinate 9,386,950 downwards.
CTTTAAACTTTAGCAGTACCTATTGATATTAATTAATTTTATTAAAGTAATAAACATAGGGCCACATAATATTTTATGATTCTGCATGTATGTGAAATGTGAAAGAACTTCATAAAATAACATTGCGTAATTCCAGTAAACAAAAAAACTATCGAAAGTATTGCAGCTATACGCTAAATAACTGAACACACTAGGTGCCTGAGTATATAATTGTTATTCTGTAAAATGGACGACCTTGTAAAATTGCGTTTTTGTACACAACCTTGAGTATATAACTACATTCATATCTGTTATTAAACGTTAATTCAATTCACCAACAAAATAAATCTCAATTTCTATTAATTGACGAAACATTTCTGTGTCAAGGTTGTGTGTATTGCACAGAGTTGAAAGGTAAAATCTACATAGTTACTTCAACCTTGCTGAATATGTACATATTTAGCAATTAATTTTAAATAAATAAATCATTAGTCAATAATCTTCACTGGAAATAGTGATGAGTTATTAAAAACAATAACAAGGAATACTTTAAATTAATAGGTAAACTATTAAAGTAATAACTTAGTGAATAATAATATTAGAGATTATAGAGGTTTTTCGCAGGCTTCCTTGCCCTTAAGTAACTATTTATAACTTTTCTTTGCAATTTAGGATAAACAAATATTTACATAACCGTAATATAAAAAACATAATATATTTTAAATGAATCCCAAAATAAGTTCAGAGAGTTGCATAAAAGCAAGGAATTTTCCATGAAATTTTTCGTTGTTATTATCGTCTCCTCTGTACGCCGTCCCTCTTCTGATGTGGCGAGAGAGGTTTCATTTATGTAATCCCTCGTGACTTGCTGCCAAAAAAAGGACAGGAAGATAAATTATTTTGTGCTCCAACATAATTCCGTCCTTGGAAAGAGTACGAGAAATAACATATTAATTGGTAAATTTGAATTACGTAGGCAATATGAAGAATCCTTCATGTAGTCCCAGAATCGGTAACATGCGTAAAACTTATTTTCATCTTCCTTCACAGATTTATGATGACGACATGTCACGGTTTTTGCAGTTTCGTGGATAAGAGTTTAATACGAAATGTTTGAATTCCCACACTGTTATTGAGCATGTACTTACGTAGCAATTTTTTGCACGACTTGTGAGTTGGCAAGCTACGGATACTAACTGAATACTGCTGCAGATAAAACGACTCTCTTACGTAATCATTTTATCAGGTTATTCAGCAGTGACACCAAAATTAGGCAGCACGGGTAAACAATCTACTCGTAATTTGTCAATCAAGAGAGTGATGAATTGATGATCGTAACTCAGTTTCGACGTACATATGTTGGAACAGTGATCCCAAGAGAAACTTGTTAGGGTCCTGATTGGCCTTGACACGAAAAGGCGGAAAACTACAGGAATAACACATCATTCACAAGTTTATTTATTTAGTTAAATGAAAACTTCATTGCGGAATAGCTACGAATTTTCCATGGTTGGTTATACAAAATATATAAGAGAGCACCACAAAGCTTTTCTCAATTTTTTTTTACAGGCAGTGCTGTAAAGCAGATTAATAAAATTGTCTCAACTGCTATTCCGAGCGATAAATTGTAAGCGTTTTGTTCGAATACCTACAAGTAAAATGGGTCAACGAAATTGTCAGATTTAGAGCTATCTCGTACTGCAGGGAACTTTTAATAAATATAGGTCAACAGTTCAATCACAAACAGGTCGAGCCTCTGTATCACACGGCAGCTTCTTGCCTTCTCTCCCCAATAAATATGTAAAACTATTAATTTTTTTGGCTACATCCCGTTTGGAATCTTTTCCGATACGCAAACTAAACAAAATATATTATGTACCGTGAATGATAGCAATTAGCTGACCCACCTTTGCATAAATGGTTGAGATTTTTTATAAAACGAATCGATAGAATTTTATAATTCTTTTATATATTTTTTTTTTTTTTAAACTTTGCCCCACACTTGAAATTTCTCCTGTATCGTGGGTGCGTTTACAAACATTTAAACTCACATACAGAAACAGCCAGACCCGGAACAACTACCTGTAGATCATACAAATATCTGTTCCGTGCGGGGATCGAACCCGCAACACGCAGCGCAGCAGCCAATCGCTCAGCCACTGCGCCAACCGTGCCGCAGTTTATTTACTCTGCTAAATAAAATACAAAATTCTATCCATTCGTTTTCTAAAATATCTCAACCATTTATGCAAAGGTGGGTCATCAAATTGCTATCACTCACTGTACTATCACAAAAGTGCCGTTTTGTAACTATTTTGATCTTCACACATTGGTTCGTTTCGTCAACTATTGAGTATGCCTGTATTCATACCCGTTTGGTAAACTTTCTGTTGCATGTGAAATCCAAACATTAATATTCTGTAAGCACTTGAAAATAAGTGATTAATTTTATAACAGAACAGTATTTTTGGTAAATACCCAACAAAAAGTACTAGGCTTGTACACATTCAAGGTAGTATGTATTCTAACAGTTCCATCTGTTCACGCAAGTTCTGGGCAGAACCTGCTAACGATAAAAGTACTAGGCTTGCATGAATTCAAGGTGGTATTCATTCCAACACACAGCCACTGGAAAGTCTGAATTATCGGATGGGTTTTACCATTCAGCATATTAAATCAAACTTTTCTTTGACACAGCCCCGAATATTATGAGCAATGCGTACTCGTGCATGACAATCGATTTTGTGGTTTTATAATTCTCTGCATTAACCTAGTCAGAGGTGGCATGTCATTAGTATACTGCCTAATCCTTCGGATTTAAGGACGTCTTCAGCTTTCAAATATGCATTAGGATCGATCTCTTTCTAGCTACCTTACTCGTCCTCGACACAGTTTCTGCAACTCAGTTTTTTCCTTATAAGATTTTATATTTCGCCTAACGAGACATCTTTGAAAGAGCGGGTTTCCATCTTGTTTATAATTGCATTAGTGTTGTTTGCTTATTAAATTTACTTTTTATATTTACATCGTATGAACATGATTTAATTCGAAACGACGCGCAGAAATACGGCGAAGCATCACCATAATATGGTTGAAGTTCCCGAACAAAGCGATATGCTTCCACATTTATTGTGCGGACCGCCAGTCTGTGGAATTCACTGCAGGCTTCTCTGTTCCCTGATCATTATAATCTGGATCTATTCAAAGTTTGAGTGAATCCGTTTCTTCTAGGTAAGCGTGCTAGCGTGCTAGCGTGCCCTAGGCCGCATCATCGCTTCACATCAGGCGAGTTGCGGACAAACTAAAGTAATTATTATCAAAAAAGAAACCCAGAAACTGAAGTTCGTTTACGCGCGGTGATTTTTTCAGGCTGCCTTCGGTCGCCATGGCGCAATTACACTTGATCGTTTTCCCGAATTCGATTGCCTACAGAATTCGGGCAAATGACCAATTATTATTAGTTCGAGTGGGCCCGTTGTCCGCAAACTCGTTCGGCTCCATGGTTTCGAGTAAATGTGCAAGTTCTCGACTTCAGTGATAAGTGCATCGGGTGCTCGAATTCGAGTCTTATTCTTTTGTATCGAAGGTACTCTTGAGCCCAGATCGAGTAAAGTTATTCGACCACCCGAATACGGGCTAACGACCTAGTATGGTTGCGCCATTCCTCTAAGTTTGGCATAGCGATATACCTGAATCATCATCTGCATAGCCTTTTCCCAACTATGTTACGGTCGGCTTCCAGTCTAACCGGATGCAGCTGAATACCCGTATTTTACAATTTTTCTTGTAACATTAATTGGGATTTATCCAACTAGCTTCTTACAACGTTATGTTTAGTCGAATATTTAACAGGACAGTATTTGTCAGTGTCTAAACGAGGAACGTCTAGGTCTTGGGTACGTCAATATTCCAATCTAACTAGAAAATAATTACACACTTCCTGCGCATTTTAGTACCAGACGACTGTGCCAAGGATTTTCTTGTTGTTCTAAGACTACCCGTGAAACAAATAATTCAATAGTATCAATCGATCTTAACTATTTAATTTTACTATTGTTTTAAAGTTGACCTTTCTATGTAAGGCTACATTGTTTTTGTCATTGTTTTAGAAAAAAGGAACAATCTGTCCTTGTCATTGCGAGTAGCTGAGCCGGAAAAAAGTGATTTTAATTAAATATAATTACTGAGATGATAATGATCATATCAGATCTGTAATGTCTAATAATAAGACGATTGCAAGTAAGTTTTGAGCACCTTGTAGACATGCCTGTTCATAATGAGTGTCAGGGCTGTGGCCAGAGTTGCGCAGCATAATCAGCCTATACCGTTTTCACTGCTATCCCCCTCTCGGTGTGTCATGTCGTGGATAAAACATTTTTTATTTTAGTTAGTAAGTACAGGTTTTATTACGATGTCTTACTCCACCGCTTCGAGAACAGTATTGATGAAATATTAGTCATTCCAATAGGTTCTCGGTATTAGATATACAAATAAAAAAAATGTAAGTAATAAAAACAGGGAAATAACAGCCGGTTGACAGCAGTAAGTTACTATTTACTGCTTTCCTGTAAGAGAACAGGACAATATTAAAGTAGGTCACGCAGTTTTTAGTAAATAAATTTATTTTTCTCCGTACCTAATGAAGCAATTATTAGCAAACGTAGTTTTCGTCCTTACAAAACGATTAAGTTACAATTATTTCTAAATATAATAAGTTGAAACCTGAAAACTACAATTGTGAGTTATCAGAGCACGATTACTTACAGGGGTCTAAAACAAAATTGCCAATCGTAATCTTTTCATGAAATTGAGAAGACTCGCTATAAAATTAAAATAATTAGAGTAACCACATGATATTATTTTTATTTTACAAGAGGTAGGTACGTATTTATACGCAGAAACTGGGGTCCGCCTAAAGCGCAGTTATAATAGAGGGGTTTTATTACAACATCGGTATGAGTAACGTCTGGGGTCGACGTGAATATGGGCCAAGTTTATACGAAACTAGGTCAGGGGGATTTAAACAACTGGGAGTTAACGATCGTTCCTGAACGGATATTTCTGTACTCACGTTTCGAAATTGTTGAAGGTCTTATATACGAGATCTTATATTGATGGGTACATCTTGAACACGTTTAAGAGTATTTTTTTTTGATTTGGTTTAGTATGCTTATCCAGTCCAAATACCCGGTTTTACTATGGGACCGAAACCGGGTTCCGCATGCCCTAAATCTAACTATTTATACCGGTAACTGCATTTTGTATAGACTGTATTACGTTGTACGGAGGCGTATAACGTAAATATTTAATTACGCTCCAGATGAACACGACGGACGGGTCATGATCATTTTGAGAAGTAGGTTAGAGGGTATCGCATTCATGCCTCCTCATTCGGCCGTGGAACGGGAAGGGTGGCGTCGCCGTCGCGCGTCGGCTGCGAGCTTCGCCCTGTCCTTGCTGTGCCATCTATCCAGCCACGGCTTTTAAATAGACTAGCTAAAACTCATTGACTAGACTGCAGTTTGGAAATAGTAGACACCATTTATAAACTGCAGTCCACTCACTGAGATCGAACTCTCTACACTTTTTGTGTAACAGATACTTATTTTTTTAAAACTTTATGCACAAGTACAAAAATTGTCTAAAGGCGGAATTAATACCTTGGGCATCTTATACCGGTCTACTACAGGGTGAGATACTTCGTGCGGCTTTCCTGATGTTGCGTTCATTTATGAATATTTAATCGTTTACAAAAAGCCTAAGCCTGTCAAAAAAATCAAAGCATTTATTTCAAGTAGGCCAGTTACAGGCACTTTTAAATTGTCGAAACAAAGACAACAATGAAAAAGAAGCTACAGTCCCAGTCACAAGGCATAAAAACTGTGAAAGTACAGTAGTTGCCCATTCCCTAACATAGATTTCTATGGAGAAGAACGGGCCAGAAACTCCATGGACACTCTTTTAAATTAGAATACTTTTACAAAACCTGTTTGCGGCTAATAAATAACTAATTTAATCAATCATTCTCATAGATTTCCAAGTGCTAAGTACGAGAGTGGAATTACTGCATTTTGTCTGTATGTACTTACATAAGAACCGTAATTTCAGGAGTATAAAAATACCGTTTTTCGAAGCTTTCGTGATGTTAAAGTGTGATAGATAGCTAGTGTATAACGCATGGCCACTATTATGCAGCAGCGTTACCCTTGACGTAACCGTGAATGCGTCGCCTGCACTAGCACACTAACACTCGCACTGCATACGCATAATCGTGTTTCCACCACTTAATAGTGCATTCATGTACACAGTTAATATCATTTAAACATCCATATATCGCCGCAAGTAGGTCAAGTTTATAAAAACCAGGACAGAGGATAACAGAAATGCAGTGGACAGTATAATGTAGGTCACGTAACACTATACCTATGAATAGACATACAACACGTGGATGTGTAATGACATTCGTGTTACGTGCACAGATATTTTTATATGTCTTAGGTAAATAAGCGGTAATATTTTAAATAGGTCTGGGCCGACTGTTCAAAATAAAAGACAACGCGCACATCACCTTATGTTATGTACAGTAATTTTATTGACACTTTTGATTTCTCATGTTTGAACTAGAGACAAAATTGAATTTGCCAACATGCTTATTAAAACTACATTTGCGATATAATGGTGGCTGAGTAAGTCGTTACTAATGCAGTGTGCCATAGTATCAGCACATGCCCTTACAAGTGCAGCATTAAATTGGTTACGCTAATTAGGCAGGAAGAAGTAAAATACACGTTGCGCTTGTTATTTATAATAACAGGTATAAAATCTGTGGAGCATGATGAGCATCCACAGATGATGATGGGCCTCCACCGTAGGACACCACAAAGAATGGCGGCGCTATTTGTTATAATTAGATTCCTCGCTTGACACACAGATTGTATGGTGTTATTACTCATGTAGTAAGTAACAAGTGCTACTTAGTACTTACTGACCGTTCATCTGAAACATTATAATCCCTTTGTTGCCTCTGCAGAGCTCAGTCGCGGAACGGCAAGGAAATGTCATTGCCTATACTTAGTTGCGCCAGTGCTTCCCTAACCACACACCAGGACGTCGCTGTCGCCTCATCGTATGTTTTATTTTATTTAGTTACTGCACCATTCACTATAATTACGCGACAATTTCTCCTACAAAATTGCAATTGCATGACCCCTTTGCATTTCCATGTGAATATTAAATTATGTATTGTATTTCCTCTGTTCTGTGTCCCATAAGGTTTCAGTTTGCAAATATAATCCAATACTATTTAAATGAGCAATATTTGACTTCGCGTTCTCGCAAACTACTCTAAAGTTGCAATATGGGGATTTACGGAGACGAAAAATCGATCTAGCTAGATCTCATATCTGGGAAAAATCGTTATCTCTATCATCATCCGAGCAGAGCTCGATCGCTCAGGTCCTAGATAACCAGTAATTTTGAGTTACTAACTAGTCCATTATTTATATAAGTAGCCATTTAATTAAAATGGCTACTGTGCAAATAATGTACACACAAAGGACCTTATTAGAGGTGATGCAATATACGACAATTTTTTTATTTAATCGAACCTTAAGTACAACCTGTTCTAAGGGTCTTTCTACACAGTCACTAGACGGTTAACGTTTTTTTATATCCCAGGTTTCAAGAATAAAGCAGTGTCTGGAGTTTTTATAAAGCTATTTACAGCTTCACAGTCATAGCCCCCGCATCCGAATATGGGATTTTCCCACAATATGTACGCGGGGAAACGATCACCGTCCGAGCGAGCCTTTTAGCTTTTTTAAAAAGGTTACAAAACGAAACTTCGTGACGTGTACGGGAACTTTTTCGCCAATCGTGGGATACTAAGCAGTTCTGACGCATAAAATGGTTGCTTTATTTTAGCACGGTTCACGTCTCTTTACATGAACCACAGTCAAATTATAACTCTAGCAACAATAATTTTAACCATGAACATATTAACCCAAGCGTGTGTGAACATGTACATCGCCGACAATTTTGTAACACATATGGTATTACACATAATGATGTGTAATACCTCACTGTTAAAAATGAGGGAAAGAGACAGATATAATGTTTTGAAAAGATTCGCCCAGTAGCTCGATTCGAACGAGCGAATAAGTAGGCGAAGGTCAAACGCCATTGTAGTCGACGTGAATATGGTGACGTTACACCTTGAGACAAGAGATAAGCTGTAGTTGTTACGTGAAGCTGTTGTGCTAAGCCTCCCAGTCAGCACAATTGCACTTATAATATAACAACTTTAAAAACACTAAATAATCTTAAAGTTCAAAAAAGGTTCGTCAAGGTGATAACGATTTTATTTTACAGATTTCTTTAGGAAAAAACATGTTTGACTCTTCGGTGCTTCGTTGATTTCACAAGAAACCTTGAATAAGAAAATGTGACGAAAATCCCTTGACCTAATTTTGAAATAATAATACTCTACCGACTAAAAATCTTATTTAAGTACCTTAATTAGGTTAGGGATAAGCTGATTTGTGGGACCTGTGCCTTTCAGGATACTGTTGTAGGCTCACGTACAAGACTAAAGTGTACAGACCGATAGTAGTATTACAGATTTAGAAGGTAATATCAATTGTTATTTTGCGTATAATTCATGTTCGGTGCTTCTATTCCATTTCACGTATTGTGTCTACCTATGTTAATCACAGCCCACGAACACCACTTAGCGGGAAAAATTCACGGATCGTATGACCCGCATAATTTTTAGAACATGTACCGACGTATTGTCGAATGGCCGACGTATATAGTAGAGTTTCCATTTCTAGAGTAGAGATTGGACAAAAATCTGGAAAAATTCAAAAATTACCAGATATTTTACATACTCTCCGGCGGACAAATAAAAGTCATCTGGGTGGCCAAAATTCCGTACATGTCACGATAAATCCGGATGGTAGTTACGGGTCTCCTTCTTGTGGATCAATATTAAAACTGATATTTTACATTAGTTTAAATAACGAAAATGCTGAGGATCTGGAAAGAACGTTTTAGTATTTTTATTGGTGCTGATCTGGACTCTTAAACCCTACTGATGTTTTGTTTTCAGGTCTGGTGTTATTTTCTTGGCCGAAAATTTGCTAAACAAAGTATTAAAGTGCCACAAAATGCAGTACACACTTTCTTTTCAAAGGGTCAGGGTATTTAATATATAGTTACCCTGAGTGCCGCATGCAGTAAACAGCCTGAAAGTTTTATGATAGTCATTTGTGTAAAATTAAATTAGAAGGCTATCTAGAAAGCCCTGGTTTCTCTGTGGGCCTTCACTTTTGCAAGCTTGATCGAAAGGGTTGAATAGTCTAAGGGGTATTGCTCCACTTTTATTCAGTAATAATTTATCACATAATTGGTAACCTTGGTGGGAAATGAACTATGAATAATAGATTGAGGGTGAAGTGCATTTACCTTTCGCACTGGTGGCGAGGGGATTCTATTTAAGGATTGATGTTTGGTTCAATGGTGGAGTAACCATTGACTGCTGTGCTGTTCAATGAAAATAGTTGTAGTACCTATATATTCGAATTTACTTATGTATGTAGTCACAGTTTTGTTGTACACGGATATTCTGGCGTGTGGCCAAAATCAGAATTGACATTAAGTTTTTAAAATGCATTTCACTAAACAATAAACACAACTCCCTTTTCTCAATGTCGTTCCTGCATTACGGGCCCCACAAGATCCTTGTACGATTAGCATGCTCAACAGCGCAATCTTTAATTGTTATTATAAGTTCCAGGATGATTAAAAATGGATTTAGAAATAGTTATTATTCAAATAAGCTCTTTCTTGTTTTCTTTTACTTGCAAACAACAACTAAGAATCCAGCATTTTCAGAGCTTTTTATTTGACATACCAGTAACAGATAATAATTATGTGAACCAGTTAGTTCTTTATACCCGCATATTTTTAAGTATTAAATTTTGATCCGAAATAGAGATTTTCTAGTGGTGAACTGGTATATAACAGAAGTCTTTATAATAATAGACATTTTTACCTTGAATCAACACGTTAGGCTTGTGCGAAGGTTATGTTGTGTTGGTACACAGATCACACGCTTTAGACATCTGTGTGTTTGTAGAAAGGATTCAGTATCCAAGTCTCTAGTGTGCATTACTTCAACTCACTAGATACTTTGTTCGGTGGCTAAATAGCATAACGTAACATCACTCCTGTAATCCCCAAAGGGTTGGGCAGAGGTGTACCTAATAGTACACCCACATTTCGCTAGTCCCATGTAATAGGGGGCAAGCCTATTCTATTGTTTTATCGGTGGCTAAATACGGATTTACAATACCGTAGGTTATTACTGTGGGTAATATAAGTCTTCAGATTTTTAAAAAACTATCGGTACTGTGATCTTATTGATTTTTCGAGAAATTAGGACCCTCTGATTTGCAGTATAATCTATCAATCTTTTCAGAGCGAAAACAATGAGTATACTTACCTTGAGATACGAATATCCTTGGAGAGATCTAGAAATTTTTACGAACATTCATAGATACTTTACTTTTACATAGATTTGAGCGTCCCACTGCTGGGTAAAGGCCTCATGTTTTATTTTTTTGCTGATGGAATTACTGCAGGTTACAGATCACTTCATATGGGAGGGATATCGTTTAAAACATTTAACATTTTACGATATTTTGGGCAGGTATATAGGTACCTTAGTTTTTGGCGGCCATCAACGTAAACAACTTACAAAGTACATATGTAATATGTGTCTGACAGTCTGACCACACATTGTGCCTTTTATCATCGCACCGCCTTTTCGGAAAAGATATACGATAATTGAAGTTAAATGCTGTTCAACCATCGCTTTATTTCTAAATGCTCGAGAACGAAGTCGGCAAAGCAAGCGATGGATATGGTACTATGGACAGGTTCGCGGAGTAAATCATGACACTGACATCGTAGTCGCTCTCCTCGACCTAGTCTGCTGGTGAGCCATCTAAGGAGAACTATCGAGAGCAGGGCCATCGAGCTCTTAAGGGGCATTGTTGACTGATTATTTATTTTAACATTAAGCAAAACAAATATTAATCGATATTGACGTGCAATTTGTGGATTAGCGAAAAATCCCTTTATACGACTCTTACAACACTTGTGAAAATTTTTAGATTGATAAAATTTAATAATAATAATACACTTCAAAAAGCCTTTTCGCCTCTAATAGTTACTCCATGAGGGTCTGTAATTTCGTCACGGAAAGATAATTTTATTAGTTTTGCAATCACCGCCTGGCAATACACCTACCGTTACAGACTTCAAGTTATATTATAGCGTGTCGATGCGTTAAGTTAGATGCCGCTGATGTCATCATTTATATCTCTGTAGCACGCTATGACATCAAGTAGCTGAGTAATGTACTGAAGTGTTGGCGAGCAAAGGTATAAAATTATTTATAAAGTTTCAAAACTTTGAAGACCATTTTACAAAAAATATTTTAAATACTCGAAAACTACGAGTATCGCTCGTTGCGACACTGAATCGAATTAATTACCTCGCAACCGGGCGTAGTATTAAAAAACGGTTTGCGCAAGAGTCGATCCGCACCTTGACACAGATAGCGCTCAAACTGTCGTTTTGAATACACAAAAACCGGACGCTGCCTCACTATTTTAAAGTTACTTGTGCACAGTCAGGCTCGCACAATATTACACTCATGCACTTGTCATAAGCCTAAGGAGAAAGTAACTTCATAACTAAATATCCGCGCAGACTGAATTGCTCAACACAGAATTTACAAACCAAAACTGAAGGAGAATAAACTTCATTACAAAATAAGGTAATTTTAACCCGTTTCTTTTTAAGAATGATGTAGGTAGAACTATCAGTTTTTTTCATCACTGCGTAGAGATAAGTCAAAATGGCAGCCCTAAATGCAATGTTAAAAAAAGATTATTTAGAATTGAGGTTAAGACATGCTAAGTTATTGGCAAACTGCGCGAGACAAAGAAGCTCATACAAATAAGACGCTACACGTGTCGGGAGTTGCGTAAAAAGCACACTGTTTAAACGTGCTTATCTACGTATTGGCAGGAGTGGACAGGGAACGAGGACGATTCGAAGACGAATGGCCTCCAGGTGCAGATATACAAAATATTACAGTAGATTTTTTGTTTATGAAAATATATATAATATCAATAATTTTAAGTGACTCATAATTTATGACAACAGTTGTTTGGTTCTAAGTCATACAGAGAAAGGTACAACAAACAATCAAATTATGGACTGTAACGAGGAGCGCAATTGCCAATAAAGGGCGTTGTTATAGGTCAGAATGGAAAAAAATGAGTATATTAGTTAGAAATGCACCCCATTCAAGTCCACCCTATTCAAGACATAGTCTTTCTGACATTTTAATATAATGATAACTTCTTAAATACATTCTGAAGATGAAACATCCCTGCCTAACTATATTAATTGATCTGTGTTTGGAGTTAACAGAAATTCAATCATTTAAGGCATCTTCAAGTAACCAACAACTGTAAACTACACCAAGAAAAAAAATGAAGCCGATTAATAAAAGAATTGGTTCGTCTCTCCGTTTGCCTTACATTTTTTTGCCAATTGATTCATTGATTGGGGACTAAAGAGGGCATCGCTGTGACGTTCATCTGCTTGCTCATATTTCTTCACTTTAATCATTAATAATTCTGCAATGTTGTTGAGCAATTCGGGAGATACCTATGACCAACAGTGGACTACGATAGGTGGAGTTGATTTAATTCCGCAGTCACTTTATTGACTCCTCTCTCATAGCATTTGATGAGATGGCTAGGCCCACCTTAGTGGACTCATAAAATCATTTAAGATTATGAACATAAAAATAAATAGATTAATAATAGCCTTTATTCCACCACAAATATTTCTACCTGATACATAAAAACTAAATATTAGAGTTAAATGAACATTCATTAATATAAACCAACGCTGTTTTAAGCTTTCACGGTTCACAAAAATAAAAGAAAGAGGGTAGATGATTTGTCTGCATCCTAACAATTTATTTACCATCCACCCGTATTCTCCAGTCATCCCGCATGGCGCTTGCAACAGCGCAGCGTCGAAATATCGGGTGCTCAGAATAATTGTTAATCACGGAAGGTATCCCGTTAGTGACAGTGTAGGTTTATTCATTAATAATTCATAAATTTATACATTTTAAATGCTATGAACATAGCAGCTAGTAAAAAGAGCCCCTTGGTCTGACCCTAAGATTAATACTTGTGAATGCACAGTATCTTGGAAGTGATCAGCTGTACTAACCTTGATGAATGTTAATTTTTAAAGTAATTGGAACTGTTAACTTAAAACTCTGGAGTTTTCTCTACCAACGAGTCGAAATAAAAGCTGGTCTGTGTGATAGTTAGCCCAAAAATACCTAACTGCCACAAAAATATCAGTAGTGGATTTGATGCCCAAATTGTACAACTAGAACGCTATTCCGAATAAGTCGAGCCCAAATTACGGTAACCTTAATAACTTTATCTGTTAAAAAACCCTATCACTGTAAACTTCAGCACGAAATATACCATCAATTCAGGCAGCCGTTTATCAGCTACGTTCGATTCGACAGGTATGACGGGGACTAGTTACAAGGAGGAATCCCACTATACCTATTATACTATGCTTTCCATTTCAAATCAATTCAAATGAAAACGTTAGGTACGTTATTCTCATTCGTAGTCTTATCTCAATGTATGTTTTACGTTTAAAATTTATAGTGAATAAAGTTACTATTCCTAGAGTTCAGGTAAGTAGTTAGGTTTTGTTTGGAAGTCACAAACTAAAATTACTATATGTGTTTTCGCTATTAAGTTAAAAATGTGCAGTGAATAACCTTCAAAAGCTTTCCTACCAGCATGTAATAATATTTTGTTAATGGAGCTTACCACAGAAACTGTTTGATTTATCGACGTACACAGCACAGGCCTTATATGAGACCAGAAACACATTATTCCTGGATATTGTGTGTGCGCGGAAATGTGGAACTTCAAAATTAATTTGTGATATGACTCTTGCCCGACTGCTAGCAGGAACTCATTGGAAAACTTTGTCGGCCAATACGAATGTTAAGTGCCACAAATAATACAATATCTCTAGTGAAAGCAAAAAAATTGAGCGTAGGGTCTTTCATGATTCAATTGAAAATGACCGACATCCCGCACTTAATGTCGTTAGACGTAGCTGGCGTAAGAGGATGGTCCATTTCACGCCAGCTAAACGGATTACCGACACTTAGCTGCGAAGTAAATCAATATACTGAAAGATGAATATGCTCTGTGTCTGTCAATTGGTTAGGCAACATATTGAGATAGTATTCCATGTACCTCAAAATAGCATCTGTTAAAACATCATACTGCCTTAAACGTGTTCAAGAATCAAAAACTTCAAATTGCATGTCTAAGTTTTGGTTTGATTTTTAGCAATCGTTACACTGATTCTTATTCTAGTATTTTCGTTAATATTTTCACACTGGAATTCAGTAGTTAGGCTCTATCACTTCTACCTCTGTTAATTTACGACGGATCTCAATTTATTGAATGAACCGGGCAGTTTTCGTCTGGCCGTAATTCTCCCCCAAGTTGCGCCACAACACCGTGCGCCGTCTGCAACCACGTTCCTTCGGCGCATTCAGCCGAGGGCAACCCAGAAATCTCCAGTTTCGAAGTTTGGAAAATGTTTTTATATCTCACGCACTCTATTCTTACCTCTTCATCTTATAATGTATTAATTTTCAAAAAAGTTCCCATCCGTGGTTGAGATTTTAGTGATGTTGTTACCCATGTGCGAGTCGTACACTATACATTACTCAAAGCGTTTATATTGAAAATATAAAACAAATAATGCTCATTCCACTTTTATCCGTGTGATCTGATCTGATAAGGGCGATTCCAATCCGTCATAAAAAACTAAGCTGTAAAGTTGATATTTTATTCAAGAGGTATTGGGAATGCATAATAGCTTGAGATATCCGGATTTAACCTGCACTACGTCCTGTCTTTATGAATGTTTTAAAGACCCGACGTGTCAGTGCAGTTATTGGTTTATCGATTACATTTGATTCGTTACATAATATTAAAACGTCAAAATCCCACGTACTGCTGTTTCAATATACAGGTTGGAAACTTTCAGCGGGTCAGTAAGGGAAACTACCTTAACCGTTGCAGCTACACGTTCCTGTTTCTAAAACTGATCAAAAACTTCTATGGCACCAACCCAGGTTAGAGTACTAAAAAAGTCAAAAATTGCAAAATACTTTCCTCATACATTGTATATGAAAATTTTACACAAACTTTTTTTTTATGTCAATCGATCCCGTATTCACCGAATTCTTTCTTAGAACAACAATACTATAGAAATTTACTATTAAATGACATAGATTTTATATAAGTATATAATTATACATTCTGGGGAACAGGTTCATACAACTTTGATATCATATCCATTATGAATAGTTTCCTAGATAATTTCCGTGTAGGTGCAACAGTTAAGGTAGTTCACCTTACTGCCCCACTGAAAGTTTCCACCCTGTATACGAAAAAAGTTTTTCTACTCAATACTAGTCGATGTAAGTCTGCAAAAAATTGTTTACAAGATGACTAAGCCGGGGAACGTATTCGATAAAAAATAAATGCAAACGCTGAAGATACTGTGTTTTATGATCAATATGCAAACTAAAATTTGAACGCACTTTGAATTATACTAATTGCAGAGCAGGACATGTAGCTTGTCATGAAACTAACTAACGCTATGTAGAATAGAGTTCGAGACCTCGGAGTAAAGCTTCTATTCTTGACTGTTGCAACCCCGTGCAGGGCACGCCACCATAGTGGCGATAAGTCCCCTTTTTAAGGAGTGGCTAGAGAGGCGCCACGGCGCCTTCACCTACCACCTGACGCAGGTCCTCACCGGACACGGTTGTTTCGGGAGGTTCCTGTACCGAATCGGGCGGGAGGAAACGCCCGGTTGTTTCCACTGCGAGGATCATCCGGAGGACACGGTGGAGCACACCGTAGAGGTCTGTCCCGCTTGGGCGGAGCACCGCCGTGTCCTCGTCGTTCAAGCCATGGTCCGGAGCGAGAGGGAATGGGAAGCCGTCACAACCTTCTGCGAAGCAGTCATGCTAGTGAAGGAGGTGGCGGGTCGTGAGAGGGAAAGAACTTCACGTCCCAGACGCCGCGGGAGACGCCCTGGGCGTCCCAGGGTCACGTGGTGGCTCCCGGCCACCGTAGGCGCGGGCCTGTGGACGGCAAGTTATGGGCCAGCTCGCCGTCCGGCCGTCTTATGACCACAGGCCGTGTCGACGGCGCGTTCGTGTTCCACGTGCGCCTCAAAGAGATGTCAGCAAACAAGTAGGGGTCCGCAAGGGCCGATGCCTGCCAGGGCTGCGGGACTGTTCGAAAGAGATACCGTGGCCCTGGAACACAAAGGGCAAAGAAGGAACATGGATGGGTTTTAGTCAGTACAAGTCTGACACTCCCTTCCGCTCCGCCCAGAGTGGGGGGGTCATTTGATGATTTCCCATCCGAAAAAAAAAAAAAAAAGCTTCTATTCTTAATGGTGAGCTGGACAGTGAAAGTAGGTACTTAACCCTTTGATGAATGATGATAGGGAAAACCTAAAGATTAATGATAAGCAGAAGATAGAGCACTATAGCTCATTCGCAGTTAGTCTGTCAACAATTGAACAAACCGCAAAGAGAACGCTAGAGAAATGTGATGCTGAGATGAAAACTCTCGGTCAAGAAGTCATATAAAGGAGGAATACTTGCTTGTTTTGTAAATAAAAAGCTGGAATATCCTCTTCGTTTTAAAATCGTAGTTTAATGTAAAGCGTAGATTCGCTTGAATATAGGTTAGTGTTAGATTGAATATTTTATGCTAAATCATTCGAATGCAATAGTCTCTTTACCTATCTACTTCGACTTTGTTTTATACTCCAATTTGTTTTCGTAGCAGGATATATTCGTAGATAATTATATTTATCGTTTTCACCTAATTTATTCTTTTGGATTGCGGGTTGGGGTTTTTTTAAATTCATAGCCGTACGTGACAATATTGATATACATATTTTTTGCTGTGTTTGTTATATTACAGGTGTTTTTATGACGGCGTTATGAATTTATGGTAATTTTACCAACAAATATATTGAGCGGATTAGCGGCCGTCTAATAGATTAAAGTCAATTTCTTTAAATACGTCTTTGTTATCTGCAATTTTTGTAAAGTCGGTAATGCTATGATATTATATTTTGCTGGGGCTGGAATGTACTCTTGGACAACAGAACACTCTTTTTGTTATAATGATAGTACTCGAGCATAGTTTTTACAAAACAATTAAGGCCAGAATCTGACATATTATACCATTTATCTCTTCCTCATTTAAGGTGTGCTGGACTACTCCTATCATTTCATGATGATTTAGCTTTGGCCCACAGCTTCGCTCGTCTTGTGGTCGTAAAATATTCCACGGAAACGTTTTAAATATAGCCTAGGGACAGTCGGGAATAAATTTGTTTCCCATTATTGTAAGAATTTTCTGAATCGGATCAGCAGATTACAAACAAATGTTACCTTTTTCTAATATTAGTATAGATGAATAAGGCATTGAAGGATATAGATCACTATATCCTTCAATGCCTAATTCATCTATACTAATTAATCTTCGATATATAGTGTGGATAACTAACCTAGCCTTTTTCTGAAAAAAAATCCCCAGCATGCTTTTATTTCTTAACATCGCAATTGATTTTCGATTAAAACGGACACTTTTGAATGTTTTTATATAACTAACCTAAAAACCAATATTCACAAAATGCTTTGGAAAGTTAGCAAAGTTCTCTGATATCATATCGTAGGTAATTCATCAAGTACCAACCATCTCATCAACTCATCTTACCCATGAAGTATTATAAGAGGCTAAACCTTGGAACTAAAAGCTTGTCCCAAATACCTTTACACATCTGTTCAGCCCACATCTTTCCGATCTCAAGGATAGCTTAGTGCTTTTTATTACGCCATCTTTTCTTTTAAAAACACCGTTGTCGCGTCCTCGCCTACAGATTGTTCCCTATTATCTACCTACCCACCCTTTAATAACACACAAAGTACCTAAATCAACAAAAGCAAGATTTTCTGTTGTTAAATACGATTAACAAAACCAGTCTGGGTGTACACGAGTCTCTGATTACGAAATATCAAGGACATGAGCCCACCATTCCATCGGGAAGCCTTAATAACGTAAGGTACCCATAAATACTACCTACCACCAGCACGCGTAGAATGCCCACCGTAGAGACGGGTTTTGTCGACGGTAGAATCGACAAAATGACAGATCAACAAAACAAATCTGCCATTTTGTCGATTCTTCTGTCGACAAACCCGTTTCTACGGAGGTGATGCTACGCGTGCAGGATGTGGAGGAAATTCTCTAAATGCGATACTCTATTGTAAAGGATCGTGTGGGTTTTCTGTTTTCAACTTCATCACAATTTTTTATATTTCTTGTTTGTCACATGCTTCTTAGGAAACCCACTTATACCGACCAATTGATTTCTAATTCAGAGTAAGTCGCATGTGGGTGCACTGAGATTTCTTATAGACTATTGTACAAATATGTTCTTTTGCTCTAATTTCAATCACATCTGAATAAGGTTAGTCACAAAAGTTCTTAGTTTGTAAAATATGGTAGGCTTGGGTGTTTTTTCATATTTGTGGATTAAATAGGTTACCTATAGAGCGGACACCAACCATTAGCAAAATGTTTCTGGCAGTCTCTCTTTTTGTCCTAAAAGAAAGTCTGTAAAATGAACTACAATGATTACAAGGCAAATTTTCTATTATTCGTATACAAGGCGTAAAGTGGCGGCTTCGTGAAGGGAACCCTTCCAAGTGTTCTGTGCATCAAATTAAGTAACTATACTTAAATATTATTGCTGGGAAACGGCTTTTTTGGGTTTAAAAATCACATTTCACGGTAGGACTCTATCCAACGCACTCGAAACATTGTGCTGATGGACGCATTGAATAGAAAAGGGGTCATGGAGGTATTTAAAGTAAAGTTATCATGTAAAACAATTATTTAAAAAAAAGTTGCAATTTTGAATCCCAATATCTCCGTAACTAGAAGGTTCCCAGGTATGGTCCAGAACAAGAAAAAAAATAGCAATGAATGACGAGGAGAACAAGTACCTTTCGGCTTCGTTAAGAGTCTTCACATATATACTTTATAATAAAATCTATCTCTGCCTTTTGAAATGCATTGCATATCGGAACTTAGACTAGGGAGTTTTGGAAAATATTTCAGAGAACCGGGACAAAGGAAACGAGTTCGAGTTTTGTTTGAGAACACTAGCTTGTTGTTTCCAACTTCGGAAGTTGAGCGGACACAAAATGTACTCAAACTTTATTCCCACTCAACTTTTAACAATCAAAGTTTTAATGAAGTTGGCCTTAAAAGTTTAATCTTTACATAGTGTAAAACAAAGTCGCTCCCGCTGTTTGTACGGTTAGATCTTTAAACTCCGCAACGGATTTTAATGCAGTTTTCAGCAATAGATAGAGTGGTTGAAGAGGAAGGTTTTTATGTATATTGCACCCGTGCGAAGCCGGGGCGGGTCGCTAGTGTATAAAGTAATATTTATTGTTGATGAGTTGCAGTCGTCCTAACTTTGCCGTACAAGGTACGAAATAATTGCAAAGTGTACCCTTTAGTAAGCTATAGGAACAATCTATTGAATTTACCTATATTTGAGTAATTTCTACGTATGGGGTAGAGAGGAGCAGGGAGCTCACACTTAACAAAGAATGTATTCAGGTTAAGGATGGCGATTCCGATAAGAAAGATCAGACATAACACCTTTAGACGATTAGTAAACACATGGGAGCTTTGCTTTCGATAAAGAGGGCTTGTGCAAAGCCTTTGCGAGAAAAATCTTCATGGCAAAGGTGAAACTACGCATCCGGATGGGAAATCATCAAATGACCCCCCCCCTCCCCACTCTGGGCGGAGCGGAAGGGAGTGTCAGACTTGTACTGACTAAAACTCATCCATGTTCCTTCTTTGCCCTTTGTGTTCCAGGGCCACGGTATCTCTTTCGAACAGTTTCGCAGCCCTGGCAGGCATCGGCCCTTGCCGATGAGGCGCACGTGGAACACGAACACGCCGTCGACACGGCCTGTCGTCATAAGACGGCCGGACGGCGAGCCTACGGTGGCCGGGAGCCACCACGTGACCCCCAACGCCCAGGGCGTCTCCCGCGGCGACTGGGACGTGAGGTTCTTTCCCTCTCACGTCCCGCCACCTCCTTCACTAGCATGACTGCTTCGCAGAAGGAGGTGACGGCTTCCCATTCCCTCTCGCTCCGGACCATAGCTTGAACCAGGGCCGGACGCGAGAGATTGCCGCCGCCAATCGCCGCTACGAGGACACGGCGGTGCTTCGCCCAAGCGAAGCAGACCTCCACGGTGTGCTCTACCGTGTCCTCCGAACGATCCTCGCAGTGGAAACACCCGGGCATTTCCTCCCGCCCGATTCGGTGCAGGAACCTCCCGAAACAAACGTGTCCGGTGAGGACCTGCGTCAGGCGGTAGGTGAGGGCGCCGTGGCGCCTCTCTAGCCACTCCTCAAAGAGGGGACTTATCGCCACTATGGTGGCGTGCCCTGCACGGGGTTGCGACAGTCGCTCTCTCCATGTCGCCATGAGGGATATGGAGGTCTTTAAGCAGTATTTAAGAAATATAGCCTGCCTAACTCATTATTTTTATAATATTAAAGATTGCAATAACTGAAGATGATCGATGTTCTTGATTTCATGTATGAATTGTTAGAGTACTTCGGTACATTCTTTTTTTTTTTTTTTTGTGTCATGCAGTGAACTCTGCGATGCCACCGATAATGCCGTGGAAAGTGTGTGGTGTCAGAGACACGAAGATGATTGTTTTAAAATTTACAATTTTGGGAAATAATCGACTTTCGCCTGTACACCATGATGAATTGATGAATTCTAAATTGTATTTGGGACATTTTGTCGCGTTTAAAAACATACATCGAATTAAAATCACTTTGCTTGAATAAATTCAAATCAATCACCCATCTTGGCTTTACCAGACACACTAAAATCATAATTCAGCCAGAGTTATTTATTAATAGGTTAAAAAACTAAAAATAAATCTAACTATAGCTTAAATATTCATGTTGCAACAATAATAACTTTTGTGAATAATTACTTTTTATTTTTTATAGCTTGCCTTGAACTACTTTGAAATTGAATGAAACCTGAAAATATGTACACATTGCAGGTTTAAACGAGAACATTTTAAATTCTCTGAGCAAAACATTAATAGATTGAAAATAAAAAGAATTAGCGCAGACTTGTACTAATACTCAATATGAAAGTCTGTATCTAAGGTGTTTTGATAGCATGTTTCGCGTAAATTAAGAATTTCAGCATGAAAAGTATGTCGCAGTTGTCGGCGCCAACTGATGTAAGCCAGGTCACGAGGGCTGGGCGTCATCCGTATTATTTTTACTGGCCCACCAGTGTAGCCCGCTTTAAGCGTTTATTAATTCGCGTTTACGTACTAGTTGGTTATTTTAAAACCCGTAATATAGGTAGCTATTACAAAAACTATGCATGAGTAGCTTTACAATTTTCCTCGACATTGCAACGTATGACCTAAATTACTCGTCAATATGATTGCATAGGAGGTACGTGCAATAATTACTATTAAAATTACTATCAGAAATGTGTAATTAATTGGAAATTGTTTAAATCTGTAGTTGTGTAGCATACCTACATGATAAATGTAGTTAAATTCATCATTGTGTATGTGTGTGTGTATTGTTGTGTATGTTTGTGTGTATTGCGTGGTTGAGTGCGTGTGTGTGTGCGGTTGTGGACGATACAAGCGATTGCTACTCTGACGCGTAACTAGGTCACTAGGTCACAGACGAGGTCCACTGATAGTAAAGAGCTGTTGTTTCCCAAACTACTTACAGTTTTATACAGTCATAAGAAATAAATACTGACCGTATGGAAACTGATCAGCAGAAATAAATACTGACCATAGACACCATACGTGCTTTTAGTACCATATTAGCTGTATCTGTGTCTATTAAAGTTCCTATGAAGGTAGTGTTAGAGTATCATTTTTATAGCTTTACATACTACGTCATTAGCGGATTTTGAATAAAAAAGAGCTTCTAAACTAATTTAGCTATTGTAGAGTAAAATCATACATTTCTAGTTCTAATTAATTTTTAATTAGTATTTTAAAATATTGCTTGAAAAAACAATATTGTTTTTTCAAGCAATATTGATGACTTGTAAGACCTCCATAGGATAATGTAATTTATTGACAGTAAATGAAAATGAGATAAATTAATAAATTAATTAAACAGTGGAGTAGTGAGCTCGAGCGCTGTGTACATTGAAGTGTGCGTGTTGTAAGTTATTTGTTCTATTTTAATGTTAGTCGAACGCACCAACCTTGCTCCACATTCAAGATTACAATTAAATAAAAAACAGCTAAGTGCGAGCCGTGTTTCTTGTAATAAAACTATTTTCATACTGTTTTTAAATAAATTTATAAAACATTAAAAAAAGGCTTTATATTTTGATATTTTCAATTGGTGGTATGTTACAAAGTGCCAATTGTATCTTCTTTATAAAATTCCCACGCAAAATTCAATCTTTTTTCCTTTATATTTTTTCAAGAAATTTTAAGAGCTTAACACTATCCACTAGATGCCAAATACCAAGATATCACCAAAACTGTTCGAGAGACGATTCTCCTAGACGTGGGTTTTATATTAGGCCGAGCAATTAGACAAACATGTTCTATTAAGTTCATACCTAGCACCGTCAGTACAACACTGCCTAATCACTTGGGTAACTACCTAACTACAGGTATTATACGTGCTTATAGCGGACGCTATGACCTAGCATTTACTTATCACATTCAGTCTATAATTTAAAAACTAACTACAAAAATACTGTCATCCAAATTGGCTAGTTCCTGACTACTGACCCAAAGGATTTTGCCGTTTACAGCTAAATAACGAACTAAACAAATAATCAGTTTGCATCATTGAAAACGCCAGGTGGAAACACTTATGCTGTCTCCGTTCATGTTGACAAGACCTTGTTGCCACCCTACTTCACGTTGGATAGCCTAGCCTACACAACATACTATTATGTCGAATTTCCAAGATGCATGACGATTATGCAACCGATTGTCTTGTTTTAAACTGCAGTATTTACACCAAATATTATCATTATATTTTTGGCACATTTTCCACTTCAACACCGACACTATCGGAAGACACTGACAGGCATGTGGCGAGATTACCTTCAACCTACACATCCAGCAGTCACGATTTAATGAAGAAGCAACTGAAGTGTGACGGGAAAAATACCAAGAAAGTTGAGGATAATGTGAAGTAGTCGCGCGTTCCTTTTACAGTAAGGGCTCAAATAATGAGTCTAACTTTTTGATAAATTTCAACTAGAAACTTTTGACAAAGAATACCGACATAATAATAATGATACTGCGTCCACGGGCATTGCCTTGAAATAAACACTTAAGAATATTAGGCAACGTGATAGCCGCTGGTGGTGCAACGTACATTGTTTTGCGTTCTTTTACAATACACGTCCAAGGACCTCCAAAACGTGTCGGTTTCAACTACTAAACATCGAATTGTTTTGAATTTTTAAGCATTGATGGATTCTCGTAGCTCGTCGCGCAGAAAACAAAATAATAGTAGTCGTAAAATAGTAGAATCGAGTAGACTTACATAGCGGGAAACATGTCAAAACAGCCAGTTCCAGCTTTACTTTCCTTGAAAAAGTACTTTACAACCATCTTATAATATGAAGAAAACAGAAAAGTGATTTCAAACATCATGTTCCTATAGTTTACAACTGCATTATAGCTGCATTATTGCCCGCGACTTCGTTCGCGTGGCGATTTTGATGTGTATGTGTGAGAAAAAAAGAAGTAAAAATAACCTATGTGCTATTCCAGACTAAAATCTATCTTGGTGCTAAATCTCATCCAGATCCGTTCAGCCGTTTTGGCGTGATTGCGTAACAAACATCCAACCATCCGACGAACTTTCGCATTTATAATAGTAGTAAGATGTAGGCATTTAATACTTACGCGTGGGTTTTATGTGGTTATAGAAACCGATTGATCAGTAATGATTATTCATTCGTTATGTTTTATCGATTTGAACCATTTTTTAACGTGTGTTTTTTCAGATTCATTTCTAAAGTTGAAAAAGAGTAAGCAGACGTTGACCAATCTATTTATCTACTGATAGCATCATGCTGATAATTCCTAGATTCTTTTAAGATTACTAGTAACCAATAAGCGTTTAGTAACATTTGTTAAGCCCGCTCTAATCAGAGTAGAAAATTGGTCACAGAAGACCGCTTGGGTTAGGATTGCAGCATTGATTGCAATTAGTATGGTAGAGCTCTTGATAAACCGAATTTATTATTGAAATTATTTGTATATTTAGGCGCGGCCACTCAGAGATGCACTGGACTGATATATAAGTCTTGTAAGACAAAGGCGTCACCAAGACAACAGATGCATGCCTTTAAATGTAAGTCGATCGACACGTTCGCACTTCAAGCAACATTTGGGGCAAGTCGCAGTCACGTATGTTGCCTTTCGACACACATTTATTCTCGAAATTAACAACTGTCACTGTTTTGTCATCGGATGGAGATTTTAGACACGTTTCATTGCTAACAATACTAGAATTACAATTTGACATTATGGATATTATTCCTTTTTACATTTTGCACAATTCCTACAAAATCTTGCTAGGAAATATGTAGATATTCATGCTGCATTGGATCACTAGAAGCTTTGCAATAATTTGGGAGACAAGTTATTTCAAAGCACGGGACATAGGCCCGAGCTTTCCCTACATAGGTAATACAACAATACATCACCTTTACCAGTCGGCATCATTAATGCCAATAGCAACCATCGCAAATTGGGTAAGGAAAATAGATTGAACGTGTGAATGTACTTCGGTACGGGGAACCCTCAGAACCTCTAAATATATCAATCCAAAAATTACATTGTATTTCCGCAAGCAAAGGAACTTCTCTCTCCTTCCCGAAAGAAAGTGTTATGTTCTTTCATTTTGGTCCAACCTTAGGACTAGCTCCGTATTTTTTTCATACACCTAATAAGTATTCTGACGTCAAACGCTGTGCAACAACAGGCAGCCTACGTCGTCTGTGGAACAAATACTACGGTCTATAGAAATGTGCCTAGAGTTACAACACCCAAAGGTTTGTCGCAGCGTTGGCAAACTTAGAGATAAACTTTAAATAGGTATTTTGTGTGCTTTAATTCGCTTCCGATACCTCCCAAACCGGATCATAGCAATGCTGCTGGGCAGCGGAAAAATGATATGGTGTTAGTTTAGTGGCATTACTTCCTCGACCGAGTTCTTCAACAAGGAGCTCTAGAATTGTTTTATGCCTGATTATGCCTTAATTTTTCAAGTTAATCTAATAAACAAGAGTAGGAACAGGATTTAGCCACTTGAATGTCCTTCTCAGCAATACCAAGCGGATAACCAATCATGCAACAGTTATATGCACGTGTCCAATTGAGTGAGGGGGACATTTGCACATGACATGCCTCATGCCTAAATACACGTAGCCCGTGGACTAGATTCGCACCTAGCTCAGAACCAATTTCTCTGTAACCAGATCGCTCAAGTTTGGTGCGCGTGTACGTAATTTACTGGCCGATGGCCTATTTGTTCCAGCGAATGTGACAGTCTCGATTATTTTTTACTTGTATTGTGTCCGCAACTCCACGTCTAAAGTGCGTATTTTAAGGGTGTCCTTAGTATTTTAGAGCATAACTATAACCTCTATCTATTGGATAGGTTTCTTTCGTCTTCAGATCTATGCAATTCTCATAGAATTTTACTTATATTAACCTTCTAACAAGTTCAACTATTTGATGTGATTGCATTATAAACGAAATGATACTTCGTATTGGATTCCGGGAACTCCTTTTACCATTTCTATAATAACATACAACTGCAATCAAAAACTTCTCTTTATCGCTTCCTCATCATGCTAGTTTTCTTCACAGCTCTGCCTCAGACAGTTACGCGAACAAAAGAAAAAAAGAGCGAAGAGAGCTGAGTTCCTGAATTTTGTCTTCATAATAATGCATTAAATATTCTCAAAAAAAAGCAGAAGAATATCTGACTCGTCATGCATTACATAATATCTCGTTTTACTGAAAGCGCATCCATATCCTTTACAAGGATGAATCATACAGTATAAATAACAGAACGCATAAAGGAATATGTGGGATGTGTGCTGATTTCCAAGTAAGACATTTACTTATATTTCTCGTTGGTACAGGAGGGATGTAGGTATTTATTTTGTCTCATCTTGTCTCATGACGAACATAAATAGCTTTAGATTTCTATTATCTTTTGGATATCTATTTTTAAACTCTTCAGGTAGTTTACCTATAGGGTGTAAAAAGACCCTTAACGAAGCCGAAAGGCACTTGTTCTCTCCGTCATTGCGATCAGTTTATTGTTCTGGGTTATACCTGGGAACCTTCTAATTATGGAGACATGTCAAATCGGTCTAAGTTCCAACTTTCCATGAATTTAATGTTATTACTTTAATGTTGCTTTCAAATCCATGTTTTTAATGTTATATCATTAAACGGGTCGTGGAGGCATTTAAACCTCCATGGGCCGTTTACTATTCAATTCATTCATCAGCACAATGTGTTGAGTGTGTTACATCCAATTTTACCGTAAAACGTGAATTTCACCCCAAAAAATTGTCGTATAATTTGTATGTTGGGTCACTTAGGTAGTTTGGTGT
The DNA here is from genome assembly GCA_963576755.1 of Noctua janthina. Classification (NCBI taxonomy): domain Eukaryota; kingdom Metazoa; phylum Arthropoda; class Insecta; order Lepidoptera; family Noctuidae; genus Noctua; species Noctua janthina. Next base: position 9,360,013 of record OY755050.1, on the reverse strand, counting down.
ACAGAGTGCTTCATTGACGGGTCGTGAAGGGTTCGTTTACACCTTGTATATTTGGTAAGTAAAATTCAAACCACTACTTTTGTACAGTCAAGAAGACTATATATATAGACAAGAAATGAACTTTGCACTAAGGCAGTACTCATTTTCTTTGAAGTGAATTATAATATAATTATAATACTAATTGTAGTTCAAGCCTTGGTAAAAATTTTACACAGTCAGCAAGTTATTTACGGAGCTGACTGCAAAAATCAATACTCGTGGAGGATTTGAATGCAATCATTATATAGCGCGCTTAATAACAGAGTGTCATACTCAGCCTTCGGGGAAATAGGGTGGGTTTTTTTATTATTTTTTTATTTTAGATATAAAACGTAATTAGATCGACCGACTACTCGGCAAGCTCACAACATGAGCTAAAACCAGTTGAAGTAACCTGACGAGTGACTTCTATTTGATTTCGATTGACTGCAAGACTAAAGGCTACACTCATTAGCAAATAGAACATAATTCTCGCATTGTTTACGGATTTCAATAAAACGTCAGACAGCAATACCCTAGCTGTTAACAAGGGTCGAAAAAGAAGTTTTCCATGGGATAGGGGATAATGCCATCATCGGAATGCCTGGCCGATTAAATTAAAATAAAATCTTCAGTTATGGGTGTTTTTGGTAACCTAACATGTAGTGTAGACAAGCCTGTTCTCAAAACTGGAAATTTCTTTAGGATGTCTACCTAGAGGAATAGAGTTAGAGTAGATACATAAGAGGTAGGCTTTCAATTATTATTTACCTCCTCTCTCTTTAATCAGATAAGTTTTCCACGTTTTTGTTCGACCTATCGACTTTTAACTAGACCTTTTCTAATTTCTGACAATGGCCACGATTTATTTCCAACTTATTATTATTATAAGCCAATCCCACTGCAGGGCAAGGGCCTCCCTTCCCCCTTCCACGTTTCGCGGTCTAGTGCGATTGTAGGCCAATCCTTTGCGAAAGAGTCTAGCTCTTCCCGCCATCACCGTCTGGGCCTGCCGCGTTGTCGAACTTAAATAGTCATTATCCTTGTTCGAACTATTGTAACTTTCGAACCTTTTTTTCCTCGTTTTTCTCGGCCGAGTCAGTTCAACAAATAATCTTTTGAAGCTTACTTGTCAGATTCCAAATAGAACTTTGTTCGTTCTACTTCCAAAAATATCCCAAACATTCGCAACAACGCGTCATTATGACAGGCAATCTGCAGAATATCAAAACGTATATGAACCAAGTCCGATGGTTGGCTCCTACGAGCATGCATATATGCAGTAACTGGTAAGTAAGTGTATCACGTCGAGACGGTTATTTCATATGGTGTAACAACCGGAGTGCCATGCTCGAGCTACTGCAGCCCGTGTCGAGTAAACGTGCCCTACTGACACCAAATGAAATCAAAATTCGACGCCGCGCCACTCATTGAATACAACATCAAACAGCCGTTTGACAGTGTACTTATGTACATTTAGTCACTGTGATGTAGTTTATTATACAATCAAACTATTCTCGAAACACGTTCTATGAGCCACTATTATTCAGTAAGTCTTAAAACACTATTTTACACAGCTAACTCTATCGCAGGATAGCGCGAAAAAACCAATGCGGCGTTGCCACACCGTGCAGCCGAGCGTACGAGCAGGTAGACTCCACAATGCATATACATAATGTAGCTATCTAATCTACGTGTGTATTATTATACAACGTATTCTTTGAATAGCTAATGATATTCACTACGTACAGGTATTTATCTCATAGACCTCATGTCCCCAATAATTAATCTTAGAAGACTCCAATTTGAATTATAATAGTGACACTGAAAACAACAGTTAAGTACATTTAAAATTAATACATTTCATTATTGAAACATTCACAAAGATGCTTTCAGTTATGTTGCCACTTTATTATTCAAATCTGACTTAATATGCTCGATTACTTCTTCAAGTCATTACCATGACGTTCACCAAATAATGGAGCATCTACAACAAGTCTTGTGTAATTACAACATAGAGCATGGTGCACTTACCGCTAGTGGGGTTCACATAAGCAAGTTTTAAGTCCATTTCAATAGTTTGAGTCGGTTTGAGTTCAACAGAGTTAATTTCATAGTCCACGGGGACTTCAGTCACGATCTCACTCTTCGCCTGGCTCGTGGAGGCGGCTAGACTTTGCGCTACACTCATTTTTGGAGCGTCTTCGTGCATTATCCACAAATTATTGGACAGGGCGACAGAATAATGCCGCCCAGACGACTTTAAGTATTTCACCTACGTCGTATAAGGATACGATTTAACTCAAAAATCACGCAAAAAAGCGATAATACGATTTAAAAACAAAATGTAGGTCTCTAGGCCACTTCACTTACACTTTGATATTCCGACCGACATAACTCAGGTTCAATGGAGCTACCGTACTCATGACTGACATTGAACTAAGTCGGTAAAGGGCAGTGAGAAAATAACCCAATTACCAAAAAAACTGTGTCATGACCTATTTTGTAAATAAATAATCCAAAATGACTTCATTACTCCTAAAATATGTTATTTTAATTTTAGCAATGTTAAAATGTGGTACTGAATAATGAAAAACAATAAATAGTTCTTTTTGCCCATATATTTGAAGTAACTCCTGCAAACTTTAAAAAAACATGTAAATGATGCAAAATGACTACGTTTGCTTATGAACATGCCGTGTTGTGTAATAAATGACCGTTTCTATTGCACAATCCTTTCACAAGGGCTTCGAATGTAGGTCAATCTTTATGAGCATGATTGCAATGTTATATCTTTATAAACGAACGTCTTGCTATACATTATGATTAATTTATTATTAATTTAATTTATAATTTAAGTACTCTTTTAATGAAAATTTATTATAAAATTGTGCTGAATTATTAAAATTAAAGCTAAATATAGTACCGTTTCCGGTGCTCTGTAACGCCATCTGCATTGTATTTTCGTTTATCTTAAGATTACGTAGTGGTTTCGGCAGTAATCAATAGATGTCGTGTTTTTCGTGAGCAGACACAAGTGACTCACTGTTCACAATGTAACAAATTAATTGCCCTCTAGAATGTGTAGTTTCATCGGTTTCACGTGGTAGTTAATATTTTTGTACACCACGATCGATAGCGTGACTAATATTTAAGCAGTTCATGACGACGGCGACGCGATGCTTCCTAAACGAAACAACAGTATCATACATAAACTGATTACTGTTCGCGCACGGTCACACGGTCGAGAGTTCCGACCACAGACGAGAGTTCATATTTCTGTACGAATATCATCATTTCATTTTTAACAAGCGATAGTGATGCCTAAGTATTAAAAACACTACCGGAATTTGTTACCACTAGTCACTAGTCTAAGCCCGCATTTCGCCCGCGTTGAGTTCGGGAATTGCCCCGGGGTTCGTACCTACATGGGCTTATTTTTTAACCTAGAAGTTAAAAAGTAGCCCATGTGCCAATATTCATCCAGATCCGTTCAGCCATTCTGGCGTGATTGAGAAAGAAACATCCATCCAAACTTCCGCATTTATAATAGTAAAATGTGTCTTGGCTGTATGGTAATTTTACTGTGAAAAACAAACTCCTTTCTGCGAGAACCAGGCTTTATTTTCTCATAAAACTATGCTTAAACTGGTAGTATAATTTAAATAGGAGGGAATCTAATAAAAGGGTTAAAATAAATAAAAATCAAATTAAATACCAAGAAATTTATTAGGTAGTCATTCTTTTGTTGTTGTGTATCCGTTGTTCTTCACATAATAATGCTCTAATTTTAACATAAATTGAGCACGGATCGAAATTACCATTTAGAAAACACTTACATATTCTAACATTTCTTACAGTTGAAACAGCAATTCAGAAACGTACACTTATGTACAACATTTGTTTATAGGGTAAAAATAAAGGCGAAACATTACAAAAAAAACAACATAAAATAATAATAGATATATTTTTTTTTAACAAAATTTGTAACAGGATTTACAGAGTGAACAATACTGTACACATGTGTTAAAAGTCTTAGTTATAAAAACAATCCTTATAGAAAGCGATAAATATACGTTTTATTTAGTTGGATTGCATGGCCTGGGTGATGATTTCCCTGGAGATGATGAGTCTCTGGATCTGTGATGTGCCTTCGTAGATCTGGTAGATCTTGGCGTCTCTCATGAGCTTCTCGACGGGGTACTCGGTGTTGAAACCGTTGCCTCCGAAAATTTGGACGGCGTCGGCTGCAGCCTTGTTAGCGATCTCAGAAGCGTGGCACTTAGCTACCGAGGCGAGGACCGTGTTCCTGATACCTGTACCAAACAACCATATGAATAAAATTGCTCCTGCTTAACCTATAGAATAGACCAAAAATTTGTTAAGCAAAATTCGCACTCGATAATGTAATTTATCCTTTCAACATTTTTAGATCATACTGAACAAAGGAGCGAGGGCCGTAATATGTTATGTACCACATGAAAAATCCAAATACATAATTCATTATCACCATATTTGCACATTTCGGCTGCGGCGACGAGGCCCGTATTTCAATATGACTATAAATACTTTAACCTACTTATTCGTACTGGCCTTTTAGGTTGATGTATTTCGTCGCGCTTGCTAATAGATATTATTGATCAAATATCGAGACATGAGACATTATTTTATCAAAAATGAATTCTTTCTTTTGGTTTGTCGTATGTCATTCATAATCCAATACTTCCCAGAATTGAATTCTTAAAGGCGACGCTATCGAATGGTGTAATAATACAGTGTTTTTTTTTCAATATAAGCGGGTTCGATTCCTGGCTAGGGTAATTTATTTTCAAAAAATCCAATGATGCAGTTTTAGTTTTCATCAAAATCGGGCTCTAGACTACTTTGAGTAATTTTCGCTATTCCTCATAGTTTCCGATTTGGCCATCCACGCCTACTTAAATAAATCACCCTATATAGTATTGGAGGCACACTCAACTGAGATGAGACATTTCAGGTTTGTATGCAGGATGACAACGCATCTTCATTATCTTCAGTTGTCTTTGGTATTGCAAACAGCATCGGCGGTGGCGACTACTTACTCTCAGATACGTTGTTGGCTTACTTTATTGGTTGGTTGACTTTACAAATAGACCATCATATTGTACATACATAAACCTTACACCTGTTTAGGGCATAATCTACAGAAAACTACCTACTACAATCTCTCTATACAACATTATTTTTAGTATATATGCGAAACCTGAATATAGTTTGTTCAGAATAAGTCACTGAATCGATTCCAATCATTTTTAAACCATGTTATATTTTGTCCTGAAAATATTTTAAAATAGTTACATGTTGGACACCGAGTGACATTAAGTACCTATCGCAATAATTTAGGTACCTACTGCCAAATTATTATTATCAATGAGCTCAAGACGACGCTGGAGGGGCGCGCGCGGGCGTTCTGCGTGGTGACCACGTTTTTGTACGAACAACCAGACAACAGAACACCACCGACAACAACAACCTTATAACTTAACAGCCTTATAACTTTGTGATTTTTCATGATACAGTTTTGAAATTTTGTACATAGATTCTTTACATAAAAATAACCCCACGAAAACGGTACTAGTCATGTTTACCCTAAAACGAACACTAGGCCTCTATCGCCTACCCAAACTTTTCGATACAGAACTCCAGTTAGCCGACGAGGTCAAGTACCTGGGAGTCATCCTGGATAGTAAGTTAAACTGGAGTAGTCATCTAGACAACAAACTAAACAGGGCCTGCATCACCTTTTGGCAATGCAGAAAGATGATAGGTAAGAAGTGGGGCCTATCCCCTAAAATTATACTTTGGTTATATTGCGCGGTGATCCGACCCATGATCACCTACGGGGCAGTAGTCTGGTGGCCCCGCACCAGACTAGCCACGGCCTCCATTAAACTGCAACGCATGCAAAGGCTTGCCTGCATGGCGATTACAGGTTGCATGAGGACTACTCCGACCGCAGCTCTCGAAGCCATGTTGGGCCTCCCACCGCTCCATCTGTTTATACAGCAGGAGGCGACGATGACGGCAGTACGCCTTAATACACTTCAACTTTGGGGTAAGAAAGAAACAGAGCACACTGCCGTACTGGAGGGATTCTATATTGAGTTCCCCCTGGCAAAAGCAACAAACGATCGGATACCCAAACAGTTCGTATTCGACAAAAAATACAAAATCCAACTCCATGAGGACCACCGCTGCGAGGGATTGAGCCCTGCGGAACTACGGATCTTCACAGATGGATCTAAAACAGGTACTGGCACTGGAGCTGGAGTCTTCTCGGAAGATCTCAACATCCATATTGCCACACCACGGGGGGTCCACAACACGGTTTTTCAGGCAGAATGCATGGGCATTTCCCTGGCGGCATCAGCCATCTTAGCCAGAGGGGTTGTGGACCACTCTATTCGTATACTCTCAGACAGCATGGCTGTTCTGTTAGCACTAAACAACCATATAGTCAACTCTGGGTTAATACACGAGTGTCACCAACGCCTGAACCAGGTTGGTAATCACAATAATATAACCATCCAATGGATCAAAGGACACAGCGATTCCCGAGGCAATGATGCAGCGGACGAACGCTAGAAGGGGATCGAGCATGGCAGCAGTGGGTCCCGAACCCATTGTGCCACTCCCCTTCGGGTACCTACGCACACTGGTAAGGAAACAAACCAGCGAACAACACCACAAGCTGTGGCTGGACCATGGCGAGTGCAGGCAGGCCAAGGAAGCACTTCCTACTATCGATGGCCGCCTCACCAAACGAGCGCTTAGGCTGTCCAAACTACAGCTGCGCACACTCACAGCCGCCATCACTGGACACGGCTCTTTTAATAAACACCTCTTTGTCATAGGAGTCACAGACAGCCCCCTGTGCCGAGCCTGCATGGAGGAAGACGAAACAGCAGCCCACGTGCTTCAACATTGCCCAGTGGTTGCAACATACAGGGCTAAGTACTTCGGTACCCCAGGTACTCTCCGCGAGATTGTCAGCAACACCAAGGCGCTGCTGGCCTTTCTCGGGGAGTTAGGGTGGATCGAATAGATTTCCCACCCGCACGCAAAATAGGCGCTTTGACGTGGAGTTGCGGACACCAGCCCGTTATACAATACAATACATAAAAATACTAGACAGGTGTTTCAGGTTTCGCATATACTAAAACTAATGTTGTATAATCTCAATACCCGTTTGCTCCGTCCAGGTTTATACATCTGGTCATACACGCACGCTGGTTGCGAGTACTACGCATCACCTATTCGGCCGTCCTTCTAGGAAGAATAGATGGAGTATATGCCGTATAATTAGTTACCATGATCAGCCATCCAGGCAGCCTTCATCCAGGCGAGGCGCGCGGTCTCGACACCGATGGCCATGTCAGCCAACATGAAAGCCACAGCTTGGTGCCGGGCGATGGGCACGCCAAATGTCTTGCGTTCAAGTGCGTATTTGGTGGCCTCGGTCAGGGCACGCTGAGCCAGACCTGTGGCTCCTGCGGCTACCTAGGAGTTAGTATGACAAGTTAGAAATGGAAAGGAACAGAAACAGTGTTGTCAAAAAAAAGTCAATAGTTTCCAAGAGTACTGCACATCACTGCGTTCCAACTAGCGATGTTTCACATAAAACACGTTCAAATCTGTAATTATTCCTTTTTCTTAGTTAAAATATTTCATCTTATGAGACAACAAGTTTTTATGTGAATGTTTCGGTATAGGGAATAAACAGTCACAGTGTTGGACATAGACTTCTTACAATTATTACAGCAAAACATTTTCTGCTTGTCTTAGATTAATTGAAATATGTTACCGACCTTTATTCCTAGATCGCGATAGACAAAAACTATAAAACGTGATTTTAGTCCTGAACAAAATAAAAGTAACAATATACTATAACTCCATTGCCGCAAAACAAAACAAATGCAATTACTGCAGGGACATATCACCGACCTATATGATTGGACTACTTGTTGACCGCTTATTATTAAGCCTCGATCGATTCCTTATTTCAAAGAAAATACAAAGAAAATAATTGTCTTTAATGGGGTTGAAACGATATTGTATTCGTCTTCAAGGACGTCTTTGTGAGACTAATTACATGTCTTTCATAAAAGAAGTTCCCTGAGTGGCGTAAAAATGTCTACAATGGCTTTATCAAAGAGCCACTGCAGCCTTGAATTTACCTGTCCCAACAAATTGCAATGTTTTTAAGGAAATAATATGGTTGTTACCGGTGGGCGTGTCTTGTCAAAAGCTCCCATGGCGATCTTGAAGCCGGCACCTTCCTCAATAAGAACGTTCTCTTTGGGCACACGCACATCCTCAAACGTGATGCCGCGAGTGTCGGAAGCACGCTGACCCATGTTTTGTTCCTGAACGTAAAAAAAAAAGCATTTTAATCAATTTACATAATATGGCATTAAGTCAGTCTCAGTATATTTATGTGCTTAAATAAATGTCCACCAATTCAGAAGGTAAAATAAAAACTAGATTTTTCCTAATTAAAAGATGCAGTTTTTGTATGGATGCCTGTTTTCAGTTCCACGAAATAAAATACGCCAATTCCCCCAAGCCGTATAATTTGGATCCGAATTTGTTTACGTAGTGTAAATGTGTGAATAAATAAAATTCGACGAACCCGGTGGCGATCAATCAAAGCTACGTAAGTGGCAATCGGGAACTAACAGAGAGCAATTGGGTCAGTTTAAAATGCCACTGACCGATTGTACTGTACCTAGCACAACAGCAAAGATGGATAGATGAACTTTTTATCAATCCATCTTACATATTGTACTAAAAAAATATTTACCAGTCGTAACATTAATGTGTTTATGTTTCTGTCTTCATAATATTGACGTATTTTACTCATATTTGCTCTAGGAAAATAAAAAAACTTGTAAAGTTTATCTATGGATTCTCAGTTAGTTTTAGCCGTGAAAACTTAATAGTTGCCAGGACAACCATTCAAAATTCGTGCATATTGATAAAATCGAACTGCAAGATGTAGAGTTAGCTATTAAGAAACTTAAACCAAATTCTGCTGTAGGTTCAGACACCATACCCGCATACATCATAAAAGGATGTAAAGAATACTTTATAACACCTGTACTTCACATTTTTAATTTAGCTCTCTACTGGGCGGTATCTACGTCGCGCACCTTTGGAAAGTTTCGCGAGTTCAACCTACACCAAAATCTAAGGAAACTTTTCATGTAGAAAACTATTGGCCCATAGCCATTCTGTCATTACTTCCTCAATTGTTGGAATCTTTATTAAACAAATTATGTAATTAGATCCAACTATTTCTTTGCGACTCTCAGCATGGTTTTCGACTGAATCGTTCAGTTACTACAAACCTTTTAACGCTTTTAGAACTCATACCACAGCACTTGTACAATGGCATAGAGGTTGATGTTTTTCATTTCGACTTCGAAAAAGCTTTTGATCGCATAGATAATGACGTGTTACTATCTAAGCTTAGTGACATCGGCTTTTCACCAAAACTTTTAAATTAGTAAATTAATCGTGAGTTACACCGTCAAAATTGTTTTAGACATGGTTGTTTTATTTCGGAGCCATATCACACGCGATCTGGCGTAAGCCAAGGATCCATCCTTGGTCCATTATTTTTCAGAATAATGGTTAACGATCTTGAGAAGGCACTCAAACACTCCAGGTGCTCTTACTTTACGTTGATGATCTTAAGTTAATATACGGTGTTGATTTGACCGACACAGTTACTCTTCAGAGGGGCATTAACTTAAGTGTTCCAATGAAGAATTAAAAAGAAGCTCCTATTTAACACGGCTAAATGCAATGCAGTGTCATGTCCTTTAGTCGTGCTCAATACCCTCGACATTGCAATATTTCCCCCCTATGATCCCTCGCCGCTTAAATCATACAGAAGACTAGCGTTTCACTATCCGAAATGTGCGTGAATTCCCCTATGAGAGTACTTATGCTTTGCTTCTGGAGAAGGACCAGGAATTATTCCTTAGATTTTTCTTAAAGAAACTGTTCGGGTATCTTTCTGTACCCCAGTAGTTTTTACTAGGAATGTTAAAATTCAACTCTCTCGAAGACAGGCGTAATTACTTTTTAGTGATGTTGCTTGTCGTGTCTTTCGTGGTGAATCTGATTGCCTGGAACTAGTAGCTCAGCTTGTGAGACTTTTTGTTCCTCCTGTGCCTAAATACCAACCCGCTACTAGACCGCGTGGACTCAGATTGTTGGATGTTCCGTCTGCACGCACAGTTTGTCATTTTAACTCTCCCTTGGTTCGCGCCCTGTCTATGGTGAATATTTTATTGGCATGGACACCGGAGTGTGATTTATTTGCCTCGAGAATGGTAAACGTACCTATGTCGTGGATGTTTGACTTTCTGTGAGAGGATGAACGAAAGATGATTTTATGGGGGCTCAGAGTGCTGTGCCGAATACGTGGTAACCGTTTTCGCGTCAGTGTCCCTTCCACCCCGTATTCTCAAATAAATAAATGAAAACCATGGAAAAACTTTTGAACTGTTTTTTTGCCCTTGTTTTATTTTTGAGGTGATTCCGAAATTAAGTAGTTTAAAATTTAAGAGTAGTTTTCCTAAACCCATAAAATACATTTTTTTTTGTTCAAGTTCGCGAAAAGGTGAGAAATGTAAAAATAAAACGTTGTTACCTTGCGCCCAGGGGAGACTCCGGGCCAATCCCTTTCTACGACGAATCCGGTGAATGCCTTGCTAGCAGGGCACTTGGGGTCGGGGTTGGTTCGTGCCAGTACGAAATACCTGAATGGTAACGTGCCTAATGTTAATAGAAAATACTTTATTCTTTATATGCACCCTATCTGCATAACCTGACCTCGTAACGTTTCTTAATAACGTCTTTTCACTCTTTTGTGTTGAATTCCTTGGGACCTATTGATGTTATTTTTAGGACATACCAGTTGGCTACCCCTCCGTTGGTGATCCACATTTTCTGTCCGTTGATGACCCACTCATCGCCTTTCTTCTCGGCTCTGGTTTTGACACCGGCGACATCGGATCCCGCGCCCGGTTCGGTCACACAGTACGCCTAAATAATAAAACAAATCCTTTAGCTTATTATAAAGGTGCAGTGTCTTTTAGATATGCTAATATGGGCTATAGTAAGCACACCAGTTTAAAACTAGAATACTGGAGTGGATTTTAAAATGATGTGTACTTACAGCAACAATGGGCTCTTCCACGAGTCTACCTAGGTACTTCTTCTGCTGTTCCTTATTGCCAGCAATAATAACAGGCATTTGCTGAAACACAAGTTTAACGATATACCAAACAAATATTTCGTATGGGTATATATCCCGTTGTGTATTAAAATTCAATAAAAATAACTATCTACTTCAATGAGATGCCATAACGTACGAGTATATTAGTTAAAAAACTGAAAATAGTGGAAATGTTACAATACAAATTAAAAAACTAATACTATAAAATTAGTGCAATGTTATACCTGTTAGTTTGTAAGTTAATGAGAAAATCATACTGCCAACATGCTTAACATTGAAAGGGTAGTGATCATATTTTTCTTTTTACCGTAATTTTTGCACCTGGATTTCATGACCTTTACCGTCCTGTTTCATGTCTGATGAATAATACCCACACTACCTTTCAAGTTTTCATGGAATAGATATTGTTAATGCTTGTTACTTGATAGGAAATGAAACTTTAGAATCACACGTGCATGCTGGTAATTTAAAGTTCAGTAAAGGAATAGAAAATCCTAACTACGGTTATATGAGTCGTAATGCGATGTAGATGTTATTGAGGCAGAATGTCATGCATACGTAAGTTAAGCATGGTGCGTGGGCCACTCACTCCGAGGCCACTGGCTTCCATTGCAGTCATAATTCCAGTACACCCGTACGCCAACTCCTCGGCGACCATACACCCGTCAAACACATCCATATTCATACCACCTGCAGGGAACAACACTGACAATAAGCAAGATGGATATTATGAACTCGAAATGACAACGACACTGGACATTGTTTCCTTACACCTGTTTTTTTTTAATATATTAAGCCCTATTAAATTCCTTTAAGTATTGTAGGTGCATTAACAAATACAAAGCTCACATTTAAATGCATAAATAGCCTTTATGATCCTATCACTCATAGTTCCATTCTATGAGAAGCTCGGACACAAATGCAGGGCAATTCACGTACTTAAAAAACGGTCAAGTTCAAGTCGCAATCTCATCTTAGCGATGATTATTGTCAAAAACTTTTCAGACAAACAAACAAACGCCATTTTCGACAGATTAAATTGTGCACGTTTTTAAAAATACGAGAATTGCCCCTGATTTGTCCAACTTGTCAGTCTTACTGACAAGTTTTCACATTGTCGGCAAAGAAGCACAGTTGCACTTTATCACATTATGTCTTTGAAGATAATAAAATAGATTCGACTGCTCTGTAGCGTGACAATATTTATAGATTTAAACTCCATATACATGTCTGAATGTTGGTGATTATGTTTGACGATTCACATAAACATATTTTTGCAACATTGAAAAGCAATTCCTTGTTAATAAAGGTACATAAAATACTTGGATATATTGTTTTATTCAAGTTTAGGAGTAACGCATAAAAGTCCAATACATAATTTCTTTGGATACAAATGTTATTATGTAAAGGTGAATGCCCATGCAGCTCATGTCAGACCAGCGCACGTATTAAAAGCAGGTTTTTTTGCTAAAGGAAATCATTTCGGCTCCATACATTTTTGGGCCTTTTCTGAACAAAAAAAAATGATACGTATTGTTAGAACTAGCCATTTGGAGCAATAGTTAATATGCCGTATAAGTTGTATGATTGCTCTGAACCAAGTTATTCAAGTTCGATGATGCATCATTTTCATACATTTATGATTTCTGAAAGTGCTGGAAAACATAAAATAATGATATTCTCTGATCCAAGTTATTCAAGTTCGATGATGCATCATTTTCATACATTTATGATTTCTGAAAGTGCTGGAAAACATAAAATAATGATATTAACTATTGCTCCAAATGGCTAATTCTAACAATAAATACGTGCCAATTTTTTTTGTACTATTTTATACTTTCAGAAGATGCCCAAAAAAATGATCTCCTTTAACTCGGTATGAGTGTGTGATTCTATATTTTGTATTGTACTGTGAGAACTTTTTTTAATCGACTGACCCAGAAGGAAGGTAATGTTTTTCGCGCGCATGTATGTCCGTTCCATTGTCGTAACTTCTAAACGGATGAACTGATTTGGATAAATTATACGTTTTTAGATTCGTCTTAGTGGTGCATGTGTGTGACTACAAAACTTAAAAAAACTAACGAATGAAATGGCGGATATTGGGCAGATTTGGGTACCATATTGCGGAGTATGCCTTTTTTTTTTTTTCAAATTCGTCGAGTGGGGTATTAAAATAAAGGGTTTTAAAAGGTGATTATAAAAGTATATAAAACTTATATTGTTTAAAAGTAATTATATATTCAAATGGGTTTCGCAGCGGGGTAGGTGCAGCATGTCGTCTTCTTCCATACTTCTCTATTATTCGTCATCTCAGCAAGCCATAAGCATCATTAAGCCATACTAGAAATATTTCCTAGAAAGAAGTAATTACGAAATGCGATTTTAGTTTTTAGTATTTATTAGCAGTTAGACCAGTTCTTTTTTTTTGTTGAATATTATTAAATAATCTTTTAAAACAGTAACATTTAAGTTTTAATCCTTCCCTATTCCCACAAACCTATCTGTGTTCTGTTCCTGAATATCTAGTTAAATAGAAGTCGTTTTTTTAAATGAACTAGTTTAGTGTTACGTAAATAATCTATATTATTTACGTAACTTTATTTTGAAAGAACTTTTTTTGTGATGGCACCTCAAATAGACGTTATCATAGCTCCTAAATGAATGGGACTCACTCCTAAAGTCGTGCCTCCAACTGCTGTAGTTATGCCTGTGCAGCCAAATGCCATCTCTTCGGCAGCGATGCATTCTTCTAGCACCCCCATACCTCCCCCAACGCCCCCTGAAATGTCTCTAGAAGCTAAAGTCGACGAGTTGAAGAGTCTTTTATCATTGAAACTCCCAAGTTGCTGAACTCTACCCTTCTACGCCTCCTAATTAGATGGTCCCATAACTGTTTGAAACTGGGAATCCGCTTTGTGTAAAACCGGATGCGGCTGACTCTCATTATGAGTCAAACATTAGTACATGCATTATAAAAAATAACACAATGTCTGTTGAAGACAATTTAATATATATTGTCAATTTAATATTTAATTAAAATATTCTGATTTAAAAGAGTGTCCATGGAGTTTCTTGCCCGTTCTTCTCCAAAGAGATCTACACGCTAGGGAATGGGCAACTATAGTACTTTCACAGTTTTTATGCCTTGTGACTGGGACTGTAGCTACTTTTCATTGTTGTCTTTGTTTCGACGATTCAAAAGTGCCTGTAACTGGCCTACTTTAAATAAATGCTTTGATTTTGATTTTGACGCGGCTTATTTATTTCGCAATAGATTCGTCACGTAAACGTCATTTATCGCTAAGAATTGTTTCAAAATAAACTTTACCTGAAAAATACTGATAAATAAATTATAGCGAAAACCCTTTTGTTTGCATTCCACATTTCGAAAGTGCATAGAAAAATATTTGAAACGATAAACAGTAAGCAACGTTGATGGCACCTCAGAGGGCCTAGACAAGTGGCAAACGCTTTCAAAGTGATTCGTATTTCTATTATGACTTTCAACAGGATTGACCCCAGCTTTTCGGTAGCTTATATTATTGTCAATCAAATCCAATTTTGAGTTTCTTTTCTTGCTGATAGAACGTCACATTGTCTAGGAACTCAGAAATTTTGTATAGGCAATTGAATGGGGACTCACTCCCAAGTTGGTACCGTCAAGTGCGGTAGTAATGCCTGTGCATCCGAATGCCATTTCTTCGGCTGCCAAGCACTCGTCCATCACTCCAAAGGGTCCAATGCCCCCTGAAATGGCTCTAGATGCTCAAATGTTTGTTTAAGTCAATAGTTGGTGACAAGCGCGATAAAATTCACAAATAAATGTGTCCCCCTCTCTAACTTGTTAACGTAACGATGAAAAAATGATTAAATCAATGAATTTTAAACATGGGGGCCCCCATGTTTAAAATTCATTGATTTACGTTTGATTTATTTATTTTTGGAGTGTAAATTAGAAAATGAAAAAAAAATAATGTTATGAAACTCTATCGTGTTACATACGTATTAAATGAATGGGATAAAAGGGATTTTTTTTCTATACTATTAAAATAAACAGTTTTGAAGTTATTTATTAAAAAAAATACAAAAAAAATATCTGCCTATAAATTACAGGAAAACCTATAAGACAGCTATAACAACAAATAATAAAAATAAATTCAAAATTATAGGGGGTTCGCCTACTACGATGGTACGGAACCCTTTATGCGCGAGTCCGACTCGCACTTGGCCGGTTGTTTTTTCAAGCTTATTTTTGGTGTCTATAAAAACAATGTTTTGTGCATGTGTAAATATTCATCCCGACGATGGATGGACGTCTGAAGTTCATGGCATGCACTATGCATGGTCCGACATGCACTTAGTCGGTTTTTTGATTATCTATCTCGATAATTTTTTCTCCATAAATAACTAGTATGTATGTAGGCACTTCCAAATTTTATTAAATAATTGGTGTAACAGTACCCTTAACGAAGCCGAAAAGAACTAGTTTTCCCCGTCACTGCGATATTTTTTTTTATTCTAGACACGCACAATGTTTTGACTACGCACAATGTTTTGAGTGCGTTACATTGACTCCTACCGTAAAACGTAATTTTTTATCCCCCAAAAAAAAGTCGTTTCCCAGCAATATTTTTGCGTAGTTACTTAGTTTGATGTACAGAATGCTTGGTTGCCGGTTTCGTGAAGGGTCCGTTTACACCCCGTATTATAAGTACTTAAAAATGTATAAGGGGAATGTAATGTGGGTATTCACCTTTGTAATTATTCTAAAGCTACAATTTAGTTGTAATTTTTTTTTAAATAATTTTGTTATTTTTGTGATTGATCGTATTATTTTGTTATTAATAATATCCCATTATTGCTTTGTTTTGGATGAGTGGTACGTACCTAAAGCTCAACGTTGCTTTACGTCTTCACAACTTGAAGAATGTAAGTGAGAAGACCTCTCAACTTCCTCAAGTTGTGGAGATCTGCGCAAATCAACATAAATTTAAATATGTTTCCCATATCATGCATGATTGTCATAGAAAAAGTATTGTTAAGTTCTATTTTTAGTCAATGAGTGATATTTCAGTGTGCAGCAATCTCCCTTAGAATGAATTGAGTTTTACGAATATTTAGAGCGTTATCCAATCTACTATGAATGTGGGCCAAAAAAGAATTTGGGTGCTTTTTTTTTGGAAAAAAGCCGATTATCTGATCCTGCTGGAGTAAAGTTGTTTAAGCAGGAAGATTCTAAACGAATGACCGCAGAGAGAAAGAGAAATAAGGTACGAGAACATGGGCGGATAGCATATATGCGTGCGTAAATGTTTAGGTCATTTAGCAGATTACGGTCGAATTATTCGTAGAACCCAATTAATTTTAGAAGAGATTTCCCTGCTGGGGTAACTCCCACGATATTTTTGTAACGTCCTAATTTGATATTGTTATATTGAGCCACTGATTTGTTGCTCAACTTTGGTCTCTACAGGGTGGAGACGACAATACGACAATAAATTTAATTTCAAGACGTTCCCAGTCTGCATACACTTTTTTTTTTTCATTTATTTGCCTGAAATTTGGTATTTTACAGATTTTATAACACGTACACCATAGTTCTTCATATTCCGCCTACTAAATTCGGCATGCAAATTTTGTTACAATAACAATTATTAAAATTTAATCAATTTAAGCAAGTCTCGAGTTTTGTTATTATTTCGAATATTTGCAGTAGTTTACCCACAGGACAATATTTTTCATTTTTAGCATTTTCTACATGTATCTGTTAGTGTTAATAGGCTAGCACCGACAGGTTAACGAGCCCCACATCGATATAAAAATTAAACACATGTACCAAATCGCTAGTTCAAAAACCTTCGCCAAATTGGTTCTTAAATTATTTTTCCTGATGCGAATTTGTGCAAATTATGCCTTATGCGTGAGATCAATATTTTATAAATCGTTTACAGTTATGCGCTAATTAGTTGTTTAAAAAATATATTTTTAAAAGTCGTTGTTAGGATGTATTTGATAGTTTAAGCATATTCCTATGAACTAGTTTTGTCAGGGTTTTCATTTATTGTCGTCTCCACTTTGTATATTCGACACCGTCTACAGACGTCGGTAAGTCCTAACATATTTGTTGAATAACGATGTTGGGAGTTTACAATAACGTAAAGGACATTGAGCATATTGTTGGATACTCAACGTTCAGCTTAGTGCCGAAAGTTGACAATACAACAGCGGGGTCATTGTTCCTTACGGCATATCAACTCACTGTTGATCTCTCTCTTGCTAAAGTAAACTATAAGAAGAAACATTGTACGCAGTAAACAGTATGTTGATGGCACCTCAGGTAGAAGTTATCATAGCCGATTGTAATAAGACTCACTCCTAAGTTCGTGCCTCCTACGGCAGTGGTGATGCCTGTGCATCCAAAAGCCATCTCCTCGCCTATGATACACTCCTCCAGCACTCCGAGGGTTCCCACGCCCCCTGAAATTACTCTAGATGCTCAAACGGACTGTTCAGTGTTCATCTCATCCTTCTCAACAGTTTGTGTATTGTATAAAAAATAACGCGGTAAGGTGTACCTATTATATTTTGCTTTTCAATTTAGAAAATAAAGTTTCCATCAATGATGGAATGTCTATTTATCATATTTATTTTCTATTCACTTTTCATCTATTTGAATATAACTTAAATAATTTACAAATGACTTTTATGAATATGGGGCTGACTATACCAGCTACCAATACACTTAAGTACTTAGTAACTGGTAGTTTCTTAATCGTTTACAAAATTATAACATAATAATGATTGATATGACTGAATGTCCTTTGCAAAGTTTTGAAATATAGCATGACTAAATACTGCCCAAACCAGAAATCTCCAAATTCTACAATCATGAAATCAAAGGACAGAATAAGGTCCACGTCCACATGCTATCACCGATATAAATGATCCACACATTACAGTAACTTGCTTACTCCGACTTCGGTGATAGTCATCGCCGCCATTATTCCTGAACAACCGTACGCAAGCTCCTCGGCCACGAGACAGCCTTCGAATACTCCTAAACCTAAGCCTCCTGCAAATTGTCGTCCATGACGTGTCAAATTAAACATCATAGAATCAAACCTATAAAATTCGTAAGTTAGAAGCAGTTAATACTGAGGTAAAAGCCTTATTCCATGAAAACCTTCAGCCATTACAGGTGTAAATGTACTTTTTAAAGTGTACATGCCAATGACTTACACCGATGGAACTGGTCGAAATGGCAGCGTTAGTGCCAGCACATCCGAACCCCAGCTCGTGGGATATAAGACAAGTGTCTAGCACGCCTAGCTCCATTCCTCCTGGAAGGTAGTTATCAGTACAGTAGGCGTTTCATAATACACAAAAAGTTCACTTTGTAGAACTTGATTTGTTAGATTAATTACTCGGGTTACCTAATATAGAACCTCAATGGTACCTGAAAAGCACTGTTATTTGGTCCCTACATTGATCGTGCTATTTTAAAATGTTTTTATTAAACCACCGAGGAATTATTTAATACCTGCAAAACAGATTTCTTTCAAGTATTCATTTCATAAGTCTAAGTCGCTTACGCATCAAATCTACTCCTTTTCAAAAGAATATTTTAATTTACGTTATCATTTCAATTAATTCAATATTTCTTCAAATGGAATTGCGAATTAAGAACCAATTTTCTGATTTTCCTCAACTATCATTGGACAGAAACTAATGAAATACAAGGTACCTTGTGCACTGCTTACTCACTATGCAGATGAAAGCCCTGCTTCCGTTTAAATTAAAATTTATAAGCTACTTTTCTCATCAATATGAGACCAACTTCCAACTTTTCTTTAATGTCCCGTTTTCAAAACGGTGTAGTACATTGCACAGATTACATTTCAAATGTTTGTCCTTCATTCGTTATATCATCATCTGCCTAGCCTTTTTCCAACTATGTTGGGGTCGGCTTCCAGTCTAACCGGATGCTGCTGAATACCAGTATTTTACATGGAGCGACTGCCTATCTGACCTTCGCAACCCAGTTCTTACTGGGTAATGCGATACCCCTTGGTAAGACTGGTTGTCAGACTTTTGGGCCACCGACTTTTCTTGCTTCATTCGTTATAAAGCAAGAAAAATCAAAACTAAAGCTTGTGCGTTTGGCCTAAATTGAATCTAACTTCGCCATCTTGTTTATCGATACGAGTCACAAATATTCACCAACAGCGCCCTTTTGTAAACGACAATCGGGTCCTGAAATATCCTTGTATCACTCACTGTAGCTTAGATTTGAGCATTGAATAGTAACTCAGCCTTATTTGTCATTTAAGGCTAATTGCTATGCAAAACTAGAAAATACAGTAAGGTAAGCTGGTGTAGGAAAATAAGTAAAAGCTTGGCTATTGAGCATTTTCTAACTATTACTTTTGCCTGTTTCATAAAGCATAAGTTGACGACATTCTAACTGAAATGTGGGTGCCTAAAATGGCCACTTTAATAGGATAATAATAATGATTTACGTTACAATTTGTAAAATAGTCACTGACAATATAAAATAATAACTGCGTCTGTGACCATTTTAAGAATTGTAACGTAATTCTTAATATTATCCTATTATGATTTGATATTTGATTCGCACATTAGTACTGTATTGTTAATAAAGTATATTTATCTAGACCTCGCTGTTTCTTCCCGTAGTTCTTTCTCGAACTACCTCCGGATTTACTAAAGCTTTCATGTCCTCCCTTTTTTCAGCCGCGCGACTGTTTACGAGTGTAACACTATAATTGCGATTCGACCTTTATATGTTTAGGTTTATCGCATTTCCTGCTTGATTTGAGGAATACCTATATAAAGCGTTTTGTAAATGGCGCTTTTACAGGGCCATTTCATTTTGACGTATTTTAAAATGACTCTTCTATCTGGATTTAGTTTATCCTTAAACGCTAGTTAAAATTACGAGACGTTTAAACGTCACTAAATGTATGATAAACAGGTAGCCAATCATTACTTAACTATAAGCAGCGTTATGAATAACCCTCCTCATTTATATAATATGCTATCGCTAATTCGCCTTGAGCAGGCGCAATGATCTGCTCGTAACGTGGCTTCTCTGTGTGAGATGAGGTCTTTGCCCTGCAGTGGAACAGTATCAGGCTAATATTATTAGCACTATTCTGCAATATTTCAACTAACTTTATACTTTAACGCTTTGCTATCGAAACAGTGAAGGAAAACATCGTGGAAATGGCAGAACCAAAAATTCACCAAGCCGCACTGGGCCCGCGGGGCGCGTACCGGTCCACTCCCTCGCACAGAGAGGAGCTTGTGTCCCAGAAGTGGGAACGGTACTTTAATTCGATATCTAGCCACGTTATAAGGTACTGGATATCATTACCGCAGTGCTCAGGGATGTGCCCGTTCATTAGTCCGATCTCCCATGCCTTCTTTACGATGGGCCAGGGGTACTCGCCGGTCTTGTCGTATTGGGCCGCTACTGGCACGATCTCCTCCCTGGTAAACTTGCGAGCCAAGTCTTGTAAGGCTTTCTGTTCCTCGCTAAGTTCTGAAAAGAAATGGAAAAGAAATGTTTTATTTTTATATGAAGTGTTAAGCATTAAATCGCTTTACGGAGTCAAGGTCAACGCGCAGTTATAAGCATTGGGCGGGATCAGTATTGTCTCAATTCGATTCGTTCGGGGTTATTTCCATGAAAGTCCATATTACAATAGATACTTCAATCATATCAAACTTGTAAAAATGAGGTGAGGACAAGTATATCCAGTGTAGTGTTTAAATTTTTGCTATGAACTTAGTTGAAAATAGTAAAGTCATCGTCATTGCGTCCCCATCTACTTTCATATAGCAATGGCAGCAACGCCATGGCGTAAAATCTTAGGTAAGTAAGTAACTATTTATTGAGGATGAATATTTTTATGTTCCTGCTAGGGTTGTTTTTGTTAATATAATAATGGCAATAAATAAATAACACTAGTCATGTGCCATGTCTATGTCTAGGTCATGCGGCCCTTAGTACGTTTGCCTGCGGCCCGACCCAATTTTAAGAACAGTACAATAGAAAATTTTGTAAAAAACAAAAGATGTCAACCATCTTGGAAGAGATTGTAATTCATTTTGTGTTTTAAGTTTTAATTACTACTAAATAAACGTGCTAAATGCAATGAGTTTTATTTTTCTTTAGGTTGGATTTTGCGGCCCACTGATTCTACGATTTATTTGGCTTTGCCACCAATGATTTTGACTTTGACATGGCTGGTCTAAGTGTCAAGCTGCATTAAAAATATTTTGTGTGCTTGTGGGTTATTTTAAGACAAAGCATAGGACAAAGTAGCAGCATGCACCTGCCAGTCCTGTCACCCTTCAGTTAGTTCTTTAAGTAATCGCAAAAAGACCATTTTAATTATGTTTTATATCCAGTAGTAGCAGCAGATGTATAAAGTTTTGGCCTATCGACGTTATTATGACAAATTATGCCAAATTCTATTGACAAATCAAACTCATCATCGAATAATTAATTATTTAATTCATAGTAATTGTTTAATATTATATATAAAAAGATTTATTCATGTAATAATTCCCCTATTCGGCAGTTTTGTTTTAGTTCTATGGACCTAATAGTGTCATCAAGACAGACCCGAAGACAGGTCTATTAAAATACCAAAATTATCGAATTTTGGTATTTTTTACAGGAGCTCAAAACGACTCGATGCACAATAAACATGGCGCGTTTTCAGCCACAAGCTAGAAATAGACTGAATTTTTTCCAGCGAGATAAAAACTAAAGAAATAAATAAAAATACTAAAATAAAATTATAACGAACATGGCCTTCAAAACTTCCTCGAATACAATAATACATTTTCTTAATGGCGGAAAAATAAGTTAAAAATAAATTGAAGGACCAACGCTTTTATGAAATACACAGAATGTCTGTGCAATGTCAGGAATTCTCATTTTAATTGAACAACAGACCTTGCAGCATACTGATCTGGTTTCCAAGAGGATTATCTACAGGTTGATTACTCTGTACTACATGAACTTTGCAGCGCTTAATATTCCAAGATATTAGTTTTTTTTTTAACAATTTGGGGTTTAATGGATTCAATCGTCCATAAGCTATCAGAAATGTATCAGTTTAAAGTCTTGACCGTCTCGGATTTTTCAAAAGCAGCAGTTTATGGTGGAGTGGTTGAATATTTCTGAAAAAACTTTGAAGTTCAATTTGTCCAAAACAACCCAGTTTGGACTCCAAGTTATCAGGGTAAAAATTATTGCTAATTGGGTCCTATCACCCATTTCAAGGAATGCACGCAATTAGCAATCACCCTGTAATTTACGAAAACATCTTCGTCTTTGCAAGTATCAATAAATAAACTAGTTCGAGGAATTTGTACCTTCGTTACTTTGTAATAACAACCTGTAAAATAATATCATGACTAAGTACAATTTACATTAGAAAATATATAATTGTGGTTCTGTTATCACTTTTGGACTTTCAACTTAACTCCTACAATAACAAAATAGGTAGAAATTTGGATTTTGTACAACAGCCTTTACCACATTGGGCAAATATTCGATTACTACTTATTTTTAACCTTATTTAAAGCCTTTAATGGATGAGTTTTCAAAAATACTTCCTATTATTTACTTTCGTTATACAGGGTGTTTTTTTCACGTGGACGCGAACTCTCACACACTTGAACACAAATTTTTCTGTCAGTGAATTTAAATTTTTCCAAATGTTGTGTTGTTTGTGCGAAAATAATGCTTTTTATTTTGTGCAATCATTTTGTATTCTACTGTACAATCCATGCGGATTGATTGACCCATTGACCTGCGCTTCAGCGTCTGGAAATCAATTAAAGGAATTTACGTGCATAATGAAGCTAGCCGAGAAAAGCAATTAAAGGTGAACAGGCTATTTCAAAAGACTGCCATTTATTGTTCGTAATACATTGTCAATAAGGTTCTATTCAGAATCAACACAAATAATAAATAAATAAAAATAGGAGCGTGCCAGAACCCTTAATTGAAACCTACACTGCATATAATAAATAGTATGTACTAGCATTCGGAGCTTAGCTAGAGTTGCGTGAGAAATGTTTAATGATCAGTTGTTTATAAATAAGTAGATAACAGTTATCAACAAGAATTGAATAGAAAATGATCCAGGATGGCTGCTGTACTTTGTATGCACGTGCATAACGTGCAAACACGATATCAGTCGTGGCGTTTTGTACTTTGAAATTTTTGTCGTTCATACCTACACATAGCTATAATATTTGATAATGATTTATCGATAACATGGTAGAGGTAATAAGCCGCTTGGGTTCAAGTGTGGCAAAAATCCGGATAAAACCCCGACAATATAAATGATAATACCGTAGCCTTGTGTCGAGTGATAAAAAAAAAGGTTTTGTTATTGAAATAGATACTACGCTTACGCTAATATTCAATTGTGAAAGATTAACATTACAAACTCGAGAATTTACATGATGTTATGTGAAATATGTGCATACTACACATAATATGAATGGTGGCTTCTGAATTGACATATTTAGGTCAGCTACTGTTGGTTTTCCTCTTATAGGAAACGACCTGAAAATGCCAGCAGGCTTTTGCCCCACTTTACATGGTTCAGGCAAGAATACTTGATAGTCGCAAGGTTTTATTTATTTAATGTGTATTTCCTGGTTGTTAATTGGATGTTCTTACCGAAGCACATTCCAGTGGTTGGCAGGGGCTTGGCAGCTGCGACGGGGGCCGTGGTCGACAGCTTTCTGTAAATAGGCCTGGTGGCGCGTATCACCTGAAAATTTTACATATGGATTTTAACATTCTTTTTAAGAATGACATTCGCTATAGTAAATACATAAACATCAATGGGTAAGCAATAGCAGGAGACTTATTCATAAAGAAAAATGATTCTGTAATTTAGATACAAATGCTTTGTTAAGTGTTCGTATTTTATTTTCTTTGTCTTTAGTCTTATCAAGATTGCGTTTTTTTCTGGCTGTTACCAGATATATTATTGTTATCTGGCTAAAATGAGCGTAGGTAGGTATAATAATAGAGATATCTCTTTAAATGTTGACTCAAAATCTTGTTGTTTACGAGATTTTGAGTAGACGAAATACAAGGTTAACTCTTGAATTCGCATAGCATAGTAATTTTGTTTCGTGTTGAACTGTTCACCAAATTGTAGGTATATTAAGGCTAATTAACTCATAAAAGATCATTAGGTATCTACTTTAGACATTGCTAAGGATATTTTTATCAGATTATAGATATAAAAATTATATTGGTTGGGTATCAAAGTAACATAACATATTATATTTTCCTGTGACTATACCTGCTTTATGACTTTCAAAGATCTCATAGTATTGAAAAGCAAGATGGCGTCTGTAGTTCCAAAAATGCCACGCGTCAAAATATCCACATACAACTAATACTTGGTTTTCGAATCTTATTCCAAACAACATTTTATTATGTTCAAAGTCTATCTTGTTTTTTGTTTCAATAGGTATCATCGTTCTTTAAGTTATTTTGCAGCGATATGAAGATAGACTTTGAACATAATAAAATGTTGTTTGGATGAAGGAAATGTCATGACGTCATCAGTCTAGTCTAATAAGACATTTACATAATATATATTTACACAATCATTTTGAACTGTTTGAGTATTTTATCGGGTCCAATACAAAGTCCATCGAATACGAGACACACCTAGATATACGATACACGTTCGAAAAAACGTATTTTTATGCATTTAAATTGAGAAATTAGGTATTTTAATCATACTTGGTTGGAGTTAAACAAGTTTTCAACAACAAAAAACTTAATTCACACAATTAAATACTACGATGGTTATTAATACCCACAGTCGGTGGTTTTCTATTTAAAAAATAGATAGAGAATAAAGAGAATAAATGTAGGTAAAATATAATGATATATCGTCGAAATAGACAACAATTTTTGCTTAACAAGCGCATCAGCTGGTATGTCGCAATAGTAGTTTATAATAATGATATTAAAGCACAGCTTGAGCGACATCTTTAAATGACAATCGCAATCATTGTTTTTGTTCATGGAAAAAGTTGCAAAACATTAAGCCCAGTGGAATGTTCCCGAGATTCATAGGCCCCGATGTTTTTGAGGTCGTTGCAAAATCTGGATGAAGTCAGTGTTCACGATGGTTGAAGAAAGAGATTCACCGTTCGATGTAATGTTGACGCATTGCTCGTCGTGGAGGCGATTAGCACAATCTCACCCACCACCTCTAGAAAATCGGACCGTATGAATCTTGGGAGCAAATGTTTCCTTTGATTGTGCGAAGGTAATCACTGAGGAGTTTCTCCAGCTCCAAAAGACACTTCCCAAGTCACAAAGAAATGAGGTGCACAAAATTGAATCAATGACATCGAGGGAATCAATGCTCTATTAATCAGTTTTCGGGAAAAATTTACCATGATTGAAGGGCCATACTTTGGTCCCTGTAGGGTTTATATAGCTGGGGTTGGGCTTAAAATTGTTGCCAGTTTGGTGTATTTATATAAACACTGAATGTTATTTGTAGAAAATGCAAAGTTTTAGAGTTTTCGAGCAAAAAGTGATAAAAGTCCCAAAATTTCGCAGTTTATCGCGTGGTGCGCAGCGAGCACTAGTTTTTCGAAGTTACAAATTTGGATTCACATCACCCTAACTGATCTATACAACATATCAAAAATGCAGAACTATATCATGCTTTGCGATTTTAGCCTTTTTTAGTGTCAATTTATACTGGGCTAATTGTTAACGTAATAACATGTTGCTGAACACTTTTTGTTGCCATAAACAGTGATATTTGTGTGCGAAACATCGAACAGAAAGTTGCGCAACTTTTATTTATTTCGTTTTCACTCATTTTCACTGAAATTAAAAAACACCTAAATATCTGGCAAAATGCATGTTTACTGAGCCGAGCTTTAAAACATCTGCAGAGCGCTTTATTTAGGTATTCATTTAGATATTTCCTAGTGTCAGTGAAAATGAGCAGATATTATGATCTAATAAGTCTAATGAGGTATAAGTTTTTTTTACTGTTTAATGTTTTACTGATTAGTTTTGACAGAGCAATTACATTCAGAGCCTTGACCAGGTTTTTAGTAAGTGGCCATGTATTATACAAAAATTCACGCCTTTTTTCTCATGGAGGTAACATTTGAAATGTAGATAGGTAATAAATATTGTTATATGTATACTTAATTTTAAAACCAAGGTTAATAATCCATTACAAATTTATACAATGCTCAGAATATCTAAATAGTATTAGTTTAGTATGGTATGGTCATGATTTGTCTAGGACATGACAATCTAATGACCATGCATAAAGATAATTTCTTTTTTATTAAATTATGTACTGGCCCCAGATGTACAGGGTGAAAAGGTGGCAAGGGCCCTGGTAGGGAAGTACTCTAAATATTGTTGCCAATTTTTATTCAAAAACACATTTGATTTGGTAGGTTTGCTTTATATCAGGGAACCAAACCGGCAAAATAAAGCACCTGTATTTTTATGACATAAGGATCAAAATCTTTGCCGTAAATCTAATAAATGTTTATTTGAAGGGATATGATGCAACATTTGATTACTGATTAGATTCAATAGACCAAGTTGCGTTTTGGTTTCCTTTTCAATGTGTCATTATTAGGGATTGGATATTCAGATGCATTTTTACCCAGAGTAACTTTTCACCCAGAATAGCGTACAAAAGCATGGAAGTGGTTTCTTTAAATGCCAATTTTTATCCCGGGGTCGCGAAATTTCATA
The DNA here is from genome assembly GCA_963576755.1 of Noctua janthina. NCBI lineage: Eukaryota > Metazoa > Arthropoda > Insecta > Lepidoptera > Noctuidae > Noctua > Noctua janthina. Next base: position 9,332,876 of record OY755050.1, on the reverse strand, counting down.
TCTCTTCAGTGTCTATACAATGCATTACTTAAAAGCACAACAAATATTTATAATCTATTTAAAACCAGACAAGAAATTTGCTAAAATAACAAGTTAAAAAAATACTACAACTATTTGAATTCAAATTTTGCTGCTGAAATATAGAGAAAAACAAAATTTTAAATATAGCTGGGCATAAATTACTTGAATTATAACAATAAAATGAAAATATAACTATTTATTTAAATAAAAAATGACTATTCCCACACTGACACGGGCTTTATACTAGTCAACACTCAAATTTTAGGTAAATATGCATTTGAATATGCGATTTCTAGTCATTATACAAAGACATAACTATTATCTTATGTATTTATACAAGGGTGTAGGAGAATAATGTCATAATATAATTGCCTCGCTTGGCAACTACATTGGCATTTGTAGAATAATAATGTTTATGCCAATTTGTTTTCATTTACTTATGTAATTTGCTGTGCTGTAACCTTAATTTATAATTAAAAATTATTTTCTCTCTTGTTTTGGTCTGGCTTATTAGGAATAATAAATCGTCTTTGTTTATCTGCAGGTTATGCCAGTAATCTTATCAGAGAATAAAATTTATCTTTACTACAGCCCACGGACAATGAGCACCAAAAATATTATTCAAGGGGACTATAGGCTCATCGTAGAAATATTTGGTCATATTGCGAAGAAGTTTGGACATTGATTAAACTGTCTCCAGAAGTCGCTCAGCATTGCATTAAGTTGAATATTAAAGTTTGATTTAGGTTAACTTTTTAATAAAATGTCTAAATAATTAATTAATCTATGTTTTTTTTAATAATATCTCTCATCTACACATAGTTTGAAATAGATGTAAAGATTTGGAATGAATGGACCCTGCCAGCCTACCCCCAAAAGAAAAATAAAACAGAGATTTTTAGGTTAACCTTCAATTTATCATTGTCAATGTATTTTTGTTGCTAGTAGCTAAACAAGTAGAAATGCTACCTAATTGTCAGTATGTTCTATGATATTACACACACACACAGAACATTCACCAATAGTAGACAATCGTAAATTCCCAATTAATGTAAGAAGTCAATACATAATTCAGAAGGTTACAAGATTAGTACCTATCTCTTGTTCTCGTTAAATAATACCGTTCACATGTAAGTGTCTAGTACAAAGGTAGAAATGCCAACACAGATAAACATGTAATGAGTTCGACAGTAGATGTAACTGTTCAATGAACTTTGGACTTTGGACTTCAAACTATATCAGGGCCGTTGCGAACTTTTCCACTGATGTGACTTAATAAAAAGTTGTAAATGAACAGTTAAGATCATCCTTTCGCTTAAAAATCGTCCTGTAGTACTTAACTACATACATTTATAATCATAGGTCTAGTTTAAAAAAAAGAAAGTTTACTTACTTGAGTAATCGGATTCATTTCGAGTTTGTTTCTTTACGATTCTAACACTAAATTTTCCAAATCTAGATTATTTTGTTGTTAGACTTTGATCTACGAAATTGAACTATGCCCTTGTTATTCGTGAAACATGAAGGCAAACAAACTCCTGCGCCGAGTCGACGTAAATGACATTTATATATAACACGGACACAGATAACAAAGTGTGTATCAATAACGTTTTATTTGGTTTGAATATGAGTCTTTTAGACACTGTTATTTTTTATAATAATTCTCATTATGCTAATAAGTAAGAGTAATAGTTAGTACGAGTCGTGTTTGGGCGTCGCCAGGGAGGGATAGGACGGGGGGGGGGGCTGCCGTCGCCCCCGCCCCCTAGATAGTCAGGTTTTTCGGGAATAAATTATTAACTTGACCTGCTTAATCGTTCAACAAAAGCAATAACCTTTCCAAGGCAGAATGCTGAAATTTAAGAGCTCGCTTCGCTCGCTAATGCATCCTCCCCTTTTCAGTTACATTTATTCTCATGTCTGTATGAATGAACAAAAAGAACCTAATACACGGGAATTAGAATTTTTAAGCTCTCGTGTCTCGCTCTTGCATTCTATTAGTACCAAGAGCGGAACCAGGGGAGTCATGGCCGGGCGTCATAACTACCCCGGCCTGGGCTGGGCCTAAGTAGACCGTGATTATGTTTCTGAACTGACGCTAATTGCGTTTTTTTCATCTTAAAACTTGAAAATCTAACTATTTTCAGTGTTTTTTTTTCATATATTATAAATATATATATATATTTTTTTGTTTATCGCGGCCTACCCTCAGTGGAGAACCACTGCACGCCACTGGCAAACAGATATAGGCAGAGTGGTAGCTTGGGAAGATACACAATGCGGATATATTGCGAAGGGTGGAGCTGGTCGTGCCAGACGGGTATGTGGGTCGTCGTCGATGGAACCGCGCACGTGAACTAACTTGCTGTGCGAGGCGCCGCTCACGAGCGCGCTTTGCACTGTCAACCTCATTGCTGAAGACTTGGACATATTCTGTTGCGCTTTGGGTAAATTTACAGGAACAGGTAACTATAGAATTTGCTAAAAACAATTGAACTATTTTAAATGGCTACAATACCGCATTGGGTCTGGCCTGTAACGATATTTGTATGTTTAGAGTAAATAAATAAATAACCTGCTCAAATAAAGAACGGGGTATCTGCGATATTGACATTAACTCTTAAGATAATTGATGTGGAGTCAATATTTTCATTTCATTCTGTAGGTTGACTCGAATAGTTCTGATTAAACATAAACTCTTAAGCAAACTTCAGGGGTTAATTTTACAATAGTAGAAAATCTGAAGAAAAAAAAAATGTTGTGTAAAATTTCGTATTTTCTTATTTTTTTAGGCACTTTTTGCATATCATTCAGGAAAATTTGTTTAGTAAGTCGATAGATTCGGTATTTACCCTTGCAATAAGGTCATTTGCACGGCTCTTTTAGGTCTCTTAGATTCAAAGATATTAGCATTTCATATATTGCATAACATACCCTAGATCAGCCGCTCCATGTTGGAGCACCGGATGCAGCTGAATACCAGTATTTTATACTGGTATTCAGCTGCATCCGGTTAGACTGGAAGCCGACCCCAATATAGTTGGGAAAAGGCTAGGCAGATGATAATGATACCCTAGATCAGCCGAATAAAAAAACAAGATGGCTGCAATTCGCGGGGAGTTGGAATTTTTTTTTTTTTAAATTTAGTTTCTACCGCAGACATGGAGGTCCGCGCTCTTTTTTATCTTATATCAATGTGTGCTTGTTTTATTTGTATTTTTTCTTACATGCGTGCTCCTACATAGGACACGTTACATTATACTTAACTTATTGTAGTACAAAGGTAACTTAAAAATCTACGTGAGTTCATCGATAAATATTATTATCTTCCTTTATTTATATTTATACAAATCTAATACATTTTAAATATTTCTTAAACTAAAAACAAAATAAAAAAAAATTAAAATATAAAAAATTGTAGCCCACCGGTATCGGGAACAGGTACCAAGCTACCGGCGGTCAGGGCTCCAGAGAGAGGAACCTCCTAACAATACGAGCCGTGTCCAGGAGTACCGTTTTCAGAATCAAACCCTTGATCCAGCTGCCTAGCGAGAGCCTCCTCAGGTATTGGTCGAGGCTTTTGGAAATTAAGCCATGGGCTGATACAACTATCGGCACAATGATTGCTGAGTCCACATCCCACATGTCGACAACCTCGTGAGCCAAGTCAAGATACTTGATTTGCTTATCTTTCTCGGCTTTCATGAGGTTCTCATCATGCGGGACCGTTATGTCAACTAGCATTGCACGCCGCTCTGACCGATCCACCACCACTATATCAGGCTTATTGGCTACAATAGTCCTGTCAGTGATGATGGATCGATCCCAGTACAATGTGATACTGCCATTTTCGAGAACTGGGTCGGGCACATATTTATAGTACGGTACTTCCGATTCCACAAGGTTGTATTTTAGAGCAAGTTGCTGATGGATAATCCTGGCTACAAGGTTGTGTTTATGCAAGTACTCTCCGTTAGCCAGACGAGAACACCCGGAGACAATGTGACGTAGCGTCCTTTACAATATATTTCCGATAATTATTATTTTATTATTATGAGCCTGATGTGTCCCACTGCAGGGCTAAGGTCTCCCTTCCCTCTTTCCATTTATCTCTGTCTTTGGCTATTTGGGCCCAATCCCTTTGATAAGATAACAGCTCGTCACGCCATCTCCTGGGCCTGCCGCGTCGCCGGGTTCTGTTGTTCGGAACCCAATCTGTAGGAACCTTTGTCTGTTCTTTCGGTTTCTGCGAAGAGGTCCCCGGAACGTAGCTAGGCTACGGACGCTGATAGGTCTACATCGGGCCCATGCAGGGCCCGGAAAAAGCGTCCATGAAACTCTTTACTCTGCCTTACATCCATGCGGTCGTTAGTGTCAAGCACTATAGGTTTGCGCCAGTTCTCTTTAGCTAAGGAGAGCGGGGTGAGCCATCCACCGCGACCACATCTCGATGCATCCCCACGTCAGTTTCAAGGAAATATTCCCTGAGACTGCATATCTCGCGATTGTGGAGAGTCTTAGCGTTTAAAAAGCCTCGACCCCCACACCTCCGCGGGTTATACAGTCTCATAACAGAAGAACGCGGGTGATGAATTCGATATGTCGTCAACAATGTACGTACCCTCCTATCCAGGGCGTCTAGTTCTGTCTGAGTCCATTTGAGTATGCCGAAAGAGTACATCAAAACCGGCATGACCCAACCGTTGAAGGCACCTTATTGCCACCTGATAAAAGACTATTAAATACTTTTTTCAGACGGCCAAAAAAGCGCTCTTTCAACGATTGCTTCATGTCAGCAACATTGATGCCCAGCGCTTCCGACATACTTTATTATTATTATAATTTTTTTTTCAGCCTTTCTATTATATTTACTTGACATGTTTATTAAAATTTAATTTACTTACTAAAGGTTACACTTAATAATAGATAACGTTCACGTTAACATTTCACTGATAACTGCATGGCAAAGTGAGCCGACCGGCTCCGACCGACGGCACCCGTTCACGACATGACTTGCACGTCCGCGCCGCTTAGCTCAACCATTTTTCAGGGAACTTAACGACCGGATGAGCAGCGCCACCGTCGGCAAAGCTTTTACTTGAGAATGACAGACTCACTCTGCCATGCAGTTTTACATAATCTATATTTTATTTCAGGGAGTACAGACTGGATTAGTTTGGGTTAGGGGTTGGATTTCGGGGTTTGGATGGGGACTGGATATTTACATGGGTCGACTGACCAGGGACTTCGCTAGCCTGAACAAAGCTTCCACAACGACCGCGTCTCGATGCTGCATGGCCGTCTTTAGGTTGTACTCGACGACCGTTTTAGTAGGCGCATCCATCGCTCTCTTTGCAAAGCGGCCCGTGGCGTCATCGGCGTCGTCGGTGTAATAGACGCAACTGACTGTATATCTCAACACCGCCACTACTGCGTGGGAGATGCGGTCGAGGATTTGGAGTCTCCTGGACTTGGTGTTGATGATAATTACGCTGTCGAAGGTCAAACCCTGGGCCTCGTGGATGGTTAGAGTGCGCGACCCTTCGCCGGACCCGTATGCCTGGCTGACAAGAGAAGCTTTCTCCTCTTGCGTATGAACCAGGAATAGAGTGTTTTGGGCAGTGCGCTCCTGTGTACCCTTTGACGCTCAGTGAGTGGACCCGCGACAGCGACGCCTTGGAGGAGTATATACCGGAGTATATCTCGCTCAGTGCGAATGCCACATCCATCGGATTGCGGTGTGTGCAAAGTAGCTCCCGGGTGATGCCAGCCACCATGTTTGGACGGGTATACCTTAACTCGAAAAGGTTCTCTCTGTCCAAAAATGGTAGCTGGTTTACGTCTCCTATGAGGACAACCCCGCTTGCTCCTGACAACTTTACTGCCGTGACTATGGCCCCAAAATGGTTCATAAGAGCCTCGTCTACCGTTAGGCGGTAGCATTTCTCTTCTTTCTTGAACCCGTTGACTAAGATTGAGGCCATAGTGCGCACCTTTGTCTTTACTCGGTCTACTAAGCGGTGCGCAAGCTTCTCTTTGAGGTTTTTGGCAGCTTCGGTAGTCGTGGTGGCTACAACGACTTTCTCCCCATCGAAATGTTTCACCACCCAGGTTGTCTTGCCACAACCTGGAACTCCGTTTACCCACCTGATATTGGGTACCGTCCAATGTTCCTGCGATGCTGTTATATCCGGGATCCCCGAGATGGACTGTGCCATTTCGAGGATCTTATCGTCCAGCATGAACTTGGTACATTTGGCGGTAACCACTATCGGGTCGTCGTTTGATGTTCTAAATTTTGGCCTTCCCACGCGCTCCGTTTCCTCCTCGTCCAGGGCTATGAAACCGTTCTTTGCGCAATAGGCTGCCATTTACGACCCCGTTATTTCCTCTTTGATGACTTGGGATTTGACGTTGTTATACACGGCTGCCTCTGCCTCCTCGAGTAGTATCTTTAACAGTCCTTCTGTGTTTCTTTGGAAGGTCTGCAGTATCTTCTTGCATGTTATGAGATTAACCTCTCTGGTCGCCCTCACAATTGCTAAGTACTCGAGGAAAGCGCTCTTCACGTGGTCTGTGGTGCCCGAGTTCAGTGCGAGGACAGGCGGGCTGACTTGGCCTTTGTCGGCTCTCGTTGGCGTAGGCGTTGTGCTGGTTTTGTATATATGTATGTATTCACCCCGTCTTAACCTATGGTGCACAGACTTGGTCTTTGACTAACATCCAGAAGTCCAAACTCAAGGTTTACCAACGGGCAATGGAGTGCAGTATACTAGGTGTTAAATTACAAAAAAACAATACTGTGCTACAAAAGCCGAAAAACAAATAAAGCTGACGGGCACAAATCCACGTGTACGATGTGCTATTATTACCTTTCGATGCATAATGAAAACACTGCTACTTATTATTTTGATAACACACAGTATACCTAAGAGAGATGTACTTACAATTAGGTTGCATTGAAGAGTAAATTATTACAGTATAATAATATTGTTATCAGCACAATGGATGCTGTATGTTTATAAGTTGATTCTAAATTAAATACCGGTCACTTCCAAACCGATCGTTACATTATTGTGATCTGCTCACACAGGACGGGCATCATGTGGTCAAATATAATTATAACAGTTTCCTTGTTTTCTATGGTGACGACTAGAAGACAGCTTCTTGTTCGTGACGACATCCATCCCACGAGAAAATCCATACAGGAATATATTGAGTTCCCAACAACAGGCCAGACACAGGTAAAAGATCCCAAGGCAGAAGCCATGGTCGAGAAATTCATCGAAACTGTGACGTCAAGTGAAAAATATTTAAAAATTATCGAAAATGTGGATCGCAAACTGAGGCAATTGGCCTTGACGTACCATGAAAATTCAAACAGTGTTCTCAAGTATTTGAATGAAATACTCAAAATAACCAAGACATCATCTCCAGGTGAACTAGAAAATGTTTTAAAAACTGTTAAACTGGAATTGGAGAAAATGAAGAAGTCGTTTCCAGAACGAGTATACCAAGACCATATAGCTAAGTCGAAAGGTTAGTGTATTATTTTCGTTATTCCATTATTCTAACTTTTTTTTAGTCACATGTATTCTATCCCTCCGCGCTTATCTGATGTCCATACTCGTATCAACCCAGATGACACCCTTTCAATAAAAATGGCAAATGGCTGAGTTTAGTGCAAGCAAACGGGTTGGAAGATTTTTGTATGAAGCGTGGCCTGGCGAACTTCCGCCTTTTCAATTTACTTATCTTAAAAATAGCGGCTACGCATAAAACTCGAATTAATCAATAGCTAATTAAAATACAAACCAGTTTTGAATGAGACAAAATCTTCTAAAGCATCACATTTCCGAAATATAAGCTATCAAAGTTAGAATCTATGCACTGATGGCACAATCAGCACAACTTAGTTTTTATTGAAAACGCATAAAACCAATACCTGTTTCAATCAATAGCTGGCATCAACACAAACAAGTATTGTATGGAAGTCTTCTAAAGTGTGACATTTCCGAAATATAAGCTATCAAAGTAGTGCTGATGGCGAAGATTGTAACTTTGACGGCTTATATCTCGAAACGTGACGCTTTGGAAGATATATAATCAGCTATATTCATACAGATTTAATGCGTGGTCGCTATTTTGAAAATAAAATAAAATGGCGGAAGTTAGGCAGGCCAAATGATTCAATAACCTTTTATGTCGACACTAAGAAGAAGCAGAAAGTAGACTATACTCGGCTGCTCATCGCTACGCGATCAAATGGATCAAATGACATTTACAAGAGGAAACCATAACTTATTTTATTTTTTTATTTGTGGTCTCCAAATATATTTAATCTTGGCCTCCGTACGTTTTTTTTCTGGGGTGACGTTGAAAACAAGCGCTGTGCTGTGGGACTTTAATAACACAGTGCAGCATCATGCTAAGTGAAAACCTCTACGTGCAGCTGGCAAATTTTTTATTTCGTCCTGTTGTGTTTATAAATATTTGTTATGCTTTGCATGTTTATTTATTTATTGTGTGGTTTGGTATGCACCGTGCACTTGTCCTTGCCTCAAATAAATATATTTTCTTTCTGTGTTAAATAAAGATGTGGTGTTTTAATTTATCCCGTACCCAGCTCTCAACAAAATGCAATCTGATGGGGATCAGGTAAATATTTAGGCAAATGGTTTAACTCGACAGTCTTTCATGAAACCACAGAAACGTGCTTTAGAGGATGGCTGAGCCTTAAACCTGCGCTCTTATAAAAGCAGACAGTTTTTAACCCTGTGTTGAATGATGTGCTCTTCACATCAACTGTTACGCAGTTTGGTGGGTGCGAAAAAAATTACAAAATGTTTGTTCCTGATTAAATGTCTTTTTTTTATATATATTTTCTCCTAAAATTATTATAACTAGAAGACGGGATATTTACCATGTTTATTGTTTTCTTTGAGTTTCCGATATTTCGGCGCTGTCTCCTGTGTTTCGGCGTTTATCCGTGATCATGGTGCTTGCAACAGCGCCGAAATATCGGAAACTCAAAGAAAACAATAAACATGGTAAATATCCCGTCTTCTAGTTATAATAATATTTTCTCCTCTTGAGGATATACTGATGACTGTTGACTAACTTTCTCAAATTGCAAAAATGAATTTTAATTCATTTTGGCAGTTTCAACACCCAGGATCAGATGGAATCACTAGAGTTTATAGCGTAAAGATTGGTACGAATCAATCGTATTCTTCGATTAATGTCCAAACTCTGCTTTCTACCAATCGATAATAGTTAATTATCATCATCATTTCAGCCGAAAGACGTCCACTGCTAGACTTAGGCCTCCCCCAAGTGTCGCCACATTGACCGGTTCCGTGCGACTCACATCCAGCGGATCCCTGCAATCTTCACCAGGTCATCGGTCCACCTAGTGGGAGGCCTTCCAACGCAACGTCTTACGGTTCGCGGTCGCCACGCCAGAACTTTTCGGCCCCATCGGCCATCCGTTCTGCGAGCAATGTCTGCCCATTGCCACTTAAGTTTGGCAATTCTTCGGGCTACGTCGGTAACCTTGGTTCTCTTGCGGATGTCCTCATTTCAGATTTGATCACGCAAGGAAACTCCGAGCATAGCCCTCTCCATTGCCCTTTTGTGACTTTAAGCTTTCTGATGAGGTCCATTGTGAGCGACCACGTTTCGATCCCATATGTAATCACTAGCAACACACACTGGCTGGTCACAGTCTTTTGTCTTGAGACACTGCGGTTGGACGAGTAGATTCGACGATTGGCCTCTTTCTCTAAGTTAGATCTACCTAACTAGACCTTTTGTCAAAGGTAGACATAATCGTCTACAACTTCGAGTGTAGAGTCTCTGATCTTATTAGGAGGCCTCCCACTAGGTGGACCGATGACCTGGTGAAGGTTGCGGGGATCCGCTGGGTGCGTGACGCACGGGACCGGTCAATGTGCCGACAATTGGCTGGCCTATGTCCAGCAGTATATACGATACGAAACGCTTAAAGTGGAAGTCAGAGCACATAAAAGAAGACAATACATACCCTGAGTGGTATATTGTGTGTGCCACTTTCAAAGGTAATACTATACAGTATTACCTTTGAAAGTGACGTATTAGGTCTTTACCTCTGAAATTGGAAATTTATATGAAAATTTTACTTTTTTTTATTTTTTTTTTTATTTTAGGTTATCTAGCTTTTTTTCTTTCCGATTTGACGCAAGTGCTTCAATGTCGTTTGACATTCCATTCCAAGGCCCGCAGCAAGCTCAGCCGTAGATTGAGTTGGATCCGTTTCCACTACCGCCTTCAATTCGTCGTTGTCGACAATGGTTACCGGCCGACCGCGAGGCTCATTCTTCAACTCAAAATTTCCAGATTTAAAAGGATTGAACTAATAATGGACCGTGTTTATGCAAGCAGTGTTAGGCCCGTACACGTCGTTAATGTTTCGTGTTGTTTGCGCAGCGGTATGTCCACGTAGGAACTCATATTCGAAAATTGTACGAATTTTCAGTTTATCCATGGCGCTAAAAACTACCACAATTTCACAAAAACAAAAAAACTATCTAAAAACAAATAACTGAATTTGAAATTAAAAGAACACGGCTTTCGAATAAAATTTATTTGAATTTCGAATTGCGCGACAAACCACAGATAATTAAATCTTAAAATGCTGGTTATTAAATCTCCAATTACATAGGTATAGACCTATTATATAGTAATGGAGATACCAAATGTGTAAAACAACGTAGCTGGAACCTATTTGGGTTACCCTAAGGTTCTACAATGTTTATGTAAGTTATTTGATATTGTACTATGAATATTACCGATAATCTATGTGCTAGAAATAAGTGTTATAATATGGCTTACATTGCTTATTGTTTATCTACACTGATAAATAGTTATAACTTGAGAATGGTTCAGGACAACATATAATTGTCCTGGATTATACTTTAAAAGATGTTACCGTGGAGTTTCTTGTCCATTCTTCTCCACGGACACCTAGGTTTGTGAATGGACGTAGCTTGATAGGTAATTAACGTTACCTATAAATATCTGACAAGCCTAATCGAAACAAATGATTAGTCTTGTCTTTCTGTGCTTTTCTTGATAAAAACCCTTTTCCCTATACACCTTTTTAGAGATACTTTTAGACACAGTAAATAACAAGTAACCATTCTGACACTTTCTTCATGACACCCGGCGGCGGTCTGTCCCCGTCGAGTGAGACCCCTAGTTGCCCAGGGGACCCAGCGGGAGACGACTAGCGACAGGGGTCGCGACTACGACGCACCTACAGTGGAAGTGTGGCTCCTGTTCGTCCCACTACCATATATCGTAATTCTCATCAATCATAATTCTCCATAAAACTAGCCAGTTGCTGACCTCAGTGGTTCCGACGTCCAACCCCAAATTGCCCCACCTGCAGCTCATCCCCGTATCGTTAGCCCCAGTTGAAGACCCTTGTCCCCGACAACGGTGAAGTGAGTTTTGAAACCATTAAGAGCCAGACTTTAGAAATATCCTCACACATGGTCTCCACTTCGTCATCGGGGTGTGCCGAGGTCGGGTCGTAGACCTGTATGACTTTCAGCGAACATCTTGAGGATATTCTGAGTATAAGGTAAGCTACCCTGGTCGACACATTCTCGATCTTCACCACGTTATTCACGAGGGACTAGTGGACGATAAACCCAACACCGCCCTGGGACTGCCGGTCACCCTCTCGGAAATAGAGCAAGTTGCAAGATTTCAGGATTATCGTGTCCTCCCCCTCTTTTCGGACTTCAGATAATCACACAATACTCCATCGTAGCCTGCTCAATTCCTCTTCGAGTTCCGTTATCTTCTCGTCGGTCCGGAGTGTACGCGTGATGTTTGTTGCCAGGCCAAGTCGTCGGTAGAGGCAGCCGGATCCCTTCCGGAGATTCTTCGCACCCCTTACCACGCTGTAACCTCGACCGCTACCATAGTCGAGGGTAGACGGGCTGCCGGGTACATTTTTATGTTGCGATCATCATTTTGATATAATCGCCACGCTTGGAAAGCGGGTTGGCGATCGCAGTACGGTTGTTACAAAAAGCACAGAGTACACTGCTGCACATTCTCTGGTAAGTCCCTTAGTCGCCTCTTACGACACCTACGGGAAGAGATGGGATGGTGCTATTCTTTACGTCCGACACCATACAGAACTTATAAATCGATGATATTATAATGATAATAATCTATTAAGTGTAATAATTATATTGATTTTTCTCTCAAATTTTGTTAACTTTAAGGTAAGTGATTATCTTTTTTGATAAATGCAGTTTTAATAACAGTTGTTTGAAAGACTCCCAATTTGTATTGTAATATAAAACTTATGTTGTAGTCTATCTGGAACGTCATATTGTTAGATCTGATAGTTATACAATAATTTATTAATTTTGATGAATATAATGCATGATTTATTTTGTTAATTGATTTAATTTTGCGTATAAGTTCAAAATATAATATTTATTGTACTTCAAATTGTTACTTTGTTAAATGTAATTATATCAAAAAATGGAGCTGGGCCAAGCAACCCAACTTGAATTTTAAGGCGATTTTTTATGATTTATACAGGGTATAAACAAACCATCACGAAGGCCTAAACCAAGCATTCTGTACATTAAACTAAGTAACTCTACGCAAAAATTTTTGCTAGGAAATGACTTTTTTTTTAGGTGAATTATCACGTTTTACGATAGGACTCAATGTAACGCACTTAGCGCACTTAAAACATTGTGCTGATGGATGGATTGAATAGTACGGGGTTCGTGCGGGTGTTTAAGTAAAAACCTAACATTAAAAAAATTTATTTAAAAAAAAAAACTTGTGTAAAAGTTGGAACTTTGACCCCCAGTATTGGAGGTATAGGTTAGGTATAGAGGTAGTATAGGGGGTTCCCAGGTACGGTGTAGAAAAAAAAAATGATCGCATTGATGGGGAGAACAAGTGCCTTTCGGCTTCGTTAAGGGTCTTTTCAAACCAAATAAAAACAAAAAAAAAAAAATTACGTAGTTAAGTAGTATAAAAAATAATAAGAAACATCCTATCATTTTACACCTCGATTCTCAACGTGAACACGTATAAAATTAGCTGCTAGGATATTCACCCTAATACTATACTAAATTCTTCGTAGGTCAAATGTGCATTACCGACCACTCGACTGAGATTGTCCCCATAGACCACCGAAGTGTCCCACGGCGAAAAGAGTGAGAACCTAATATTTTCGTTAACTGTATAATTTATAATTGAATTAATATTGTTTTTATTATTTATGAACGAATTAAGTTCCTTTGAAGCTCCAACGAAGTTTTTCCCGTTATCGGAAATTATCTCCGCAGGTTTATCGCGTCTGGATATGAACCTTTTTAGAACGAGTACATGTAAGCTTCAGTACTAAGACTGGTAACTAATTTGTTGAGAAATATATAAACAGATGTAACATTTGTCTAATTTAGCCCTTTATTTAACAATTCCCAAAATATACCTGCACCAATAAGAAGCTGAGTTGCATGAGGCAAATAAAGTTTGGAACTGAATGTTACATGATCAGGAATGTTAAAATGAATATTATTTAAATTAAGCGATGGTAATGGAGCAGCGGTGGCTCAGTGATGGCGGCCCCGACTTACGAACGGTAAGTCAGGCAGCAGCAAGCAGTGGGAACATTACAGTCTGATTATGCTATACTATGCAGAATGTCTTCTTCCATACTTCTCAATTGCTCGTTCTATTATCAGACACCTCCTTTCTTGCCATATCGTCCTTCACACAGTCCATTCATCGTTTATTTGGTCTGTCTCTATTCTTATTCTAATTATACATATTTACTTTTTTAGTGTTTTCTTTTTAAAATACCAGTTTGATTATACTTATATTTGTCAATAGATTAATTTTACTGTCCTAATTAAAATGTGTTATGGCCTGAAACACAGGTTTAAATAAACCTAGATCGGGCAGGTCGCTACCAAACATTTGAATTCAACATTAACATTACTTGCAACTGTTGAATATCGATTTGATTGCTGATTCTTACATTACAGGCACTATAAGTAAGTGTTCCTTATAGAATCAATAAATTGAAAAATTAAAATAAAATGATAAAAAACTATTAGTTTCTGATTTATTCATTTGTATTCACCCAACTACCTATCTGGATACCAAATTTGAACTTTCTAGGTCATCTGGAACTGGGTTAGAGTTTTGATCTATAGGTTAGTCAGTGATAAAAATGACGATTATTGACGTTAATATTTTGACGTTAATATCTAAACAACCGTTTGAGGTGTGTTTATGAAATTGGAGCACATTATTTATCTCGCAAGTCTCAATATATTAGTCAAATTTGATGTTTATGTGAAATAATTTTTGAGTTATGAGGGGGTCAAAAGTGGCTCCAAATGGTTCGGTAAAACGGTGCTGCTCGCCAGTTCTATTAGCTTGAACTTGGCTTGACACGCTACCGCGTGTCTAAATAACAACGAAAAAAGATTATTCAAATCGTTTAAATTACAACTGACGTCTTTATCGAACTTTTTTATTATCAGTAAACAGTTACGGTGGCGCGTACGTCAAATGTCACAATATGCTGCACCCTTGAATCATTGCCATTATACCATTATGCCATTATATTATATCATTTTGTGATATTTCACTAAACGGTTTAAATGGCACAATGGCATGATGAATGGCGTATTGTCGATACAGTCGATAAGAAAAGAAGACAATGGGGATTGTCCATTTTTTAAAGATTGAGATTGAATTGATTTTGTTTTTACAAAACCATTTCGAGGAATAAGGTCCTTAATTATTTATTTCTCGTTCAAATGAAAAATACACCCTATTCATTTATATTTAAAAAAAAAAGTGATTAACATTCACTGTCATCATCTCAAGAAGGAATATCGTGAAATACTCTTAAGCCTACGTTCGGACATGGCAGGAACCGTTTGTTTTCAGAACCACTCGGTTCCATAAAACAACCCTCAAATATTTTTAATTTGCGATATGACGTTACGAATTTGACATGTACGAGTCGGTCACTTATTACAGGATGCACTCAATACTACCATTTTCTTTTATTTTTATGAGCAACCAAAGCAATTTTACTATTTTTTCGACGACTTCTATTTCCAAACTGACGCTATCTGCCACTTATATATTAAATCATTCAATGAGGAAAAAAAGGAATCTATTCCAGTGATGACGTCATCAGCCCTAAATGCCCATTTCCCAAACAATCTAATGTGTATATTTAATATTTTTTTAGTTGAAATATAGTATTTTAAGAAATTAATTTGAATATGATGGCTAGTTTAATTTATATTTAATTTGTCCGAGTCGGGGTGCCCCAAGTCCCGAGCTCGATTCGCTCGCTCTTGCCAAATAGACTAATATATAAAAAAGAGGATCAATAATTATTTTTGTATTTCAAATATCTGTAATGTTGGGGTTCCTAATGGGTGTTATTCAAGGAAACGACCACATCGGTTACGTACTATTTAATGAATGCACTCGTAATAATATAAAATAATGCATATAAGGTTTAGTGCAAACTCAGCATACATACGGTTATAAAGTAGCGTACTTACTTACTAAACTAAAGGAGCATACATAATTATTCTTACACTTCATATCAATTGAGTATGTTTAAACATAATTATCTTGTTACCTTGAATGCAGTTCATTTATAATTTATCCGTAGATCAACTAATATAGACGCAACAATTAATATAAAGATTAAACATAAAAAATACATCATTTGTTTTTAAAAGTGTCCGTTTACAATAGATCAATTAGATTTTAGAGAATCAAATAATATTGTCCCTTAAATTAAGCTCACCACCAGCACAGATAATATAATACTACGTACAGATACCCAATCCCATACAAAGAAATGATACCTCCCTAAAACTGGCAATCGGACCGGCTATTTTTTGTCCTCCATTTTTTCAACAGATGGTAGCACCAACGTCTCACTGATTACCAGAGGCAGTAGTTTTACAACGCCATCTAGGAGTAGGCCTAGTTTCTAGGTGGCATCGATACTAAGTGGCATCGATACTACTAGATGGCGCATAGATTCTCTACATCGCACCGTGCGTTCAAGGACAAATAGATAATAACAATACAACAAAAAATATCTCTAGTTGGCGAAACGGTTTCATTTGTGTGAGTGAGCTAACAAACATCTCTTTGCGGCGAATGCGTCTTCATTTGTTTTTGTTGAATATTTCAATACCCTTTTAGAGCGTTTACTACTTACGGCATTTCGTATAAACTTTCAAGTTCTTTTTTTTCGAAATGACTGAACCGATTTTAGAACATTTTCGAAAAATAGTATTACAGCTAAATTAGGACGATTTTAGATTCATAGAAACAGAAATTTCCAATTATCTCTTTTTTTAAAATGACATTTCGAAAATGTTCTCTGAGAACTTTTTCGACTTAAGTATCCTGCTTATGCGTATGAAGTTTCATTTATATCGGTTCAGAAATTTTAAAAAAAAGGACTTGAAAGTTTGTATGAAATGCCGTAAGTCGTAAACGTTCTTAGAGCCAAACCACACGGCACGGTGCGGCGCCGTACCGCAAGCCATTTCGCCGCACTGACAAACACACGGGAAGTGTGACATCGCAGCGGCGATGAAAAAACTATTGGCTTGCCCCACGTACTACAGTCTGTAATAACAATGGATCGCAAACAACTGTGCGGTGCCACGCCGGCGCCGCTCTGTTTATCCATTCCCGCCTCGTCTCGATTCAGACACGCGCGCGGTGCGGTGCCGGAGAGCACCGCACAGCGCCGTGTGGCTACAATACATTGTTGTATGTAGAAAACCGGAGCGGCAACGCTCGGGCGCCGCGCCGGAGCTGCACCGCGCCCTGTGGTTTGGCTGGAGAAAACGCCAGGGCAGCGCGCGAATTTTTTTTTTTACCATTTTGCAATGGGCAGGTCAGTGTCAGGCTGGATGTTGAACAAAATATGATGCGCGACCGTAACACGTATGTATTTACAGTATTATAATAATTCAAATCGTCAATACAATCCCATTGAATAACTATTTCATGAAAAAGTCTTTCAATGGTATTAAATGAACTTAGAGGGTTGTATTGATGATTTTAATTATTACAATTCTGTAACTACATACATGTTACAGCCGCGAATCATATTTTAATCAACATACAACCTGACACCGACCTGCAAATTGCAAAAAACGTAAGAAAATTTACTTACGTTAGATACTCCGAACCGCCATAAAGTTTGCAGATCATCACTTGCAGCTCATTATAGGTACTCAAATCAATCAAATCTAGGTATACAATTGCTTTTAATTTAATGTAGTTACTGCGGCAAGGAAATGATATGAAAAGGTAGGTACTAGGAGTAGGAGGATGAAAGATGGAAGTAGGTACTAAGTACCAACTTACATAAATAACAAAAAACCAACGGAATAATTTTATAAAAATATTTTAATACTTCAATCAAATACCTAACTGCTTTTGTAGTTTAATTTTTGTCTTTTAGTTTGTTTTAATTGCATAACTGTTAGGTTTTAACAAAAGAAACGCGAAGTCATTTGAAGTAAAAACTAAAATTATCCTTTTCAAGGCATTGGTACGTTGTCATCTAGTGTATGCCAGTATAGCATGGAATCCTATGCAGTACATTCGCAGCGCCTCGAGAACATCCAGCGAGCGTTTACGAGACATAATTGCATACATGTGCACAGGAATATCCCACCGATGTCCACACGAAGAACGTTTGACTTTCTTTAAACTTGAGTCGCTTCGAAACCGTCGACAGTGCGACGGTTTCGAAGCGACTCAACTCATGACTTAGTTTTCTCCATAAGGTTGTCAATAGTCAAATTGAATGCGAACAGTTGCTAGAACGTGTAATGTTGCCAGTCCCAAACAATCGTCCTAGACAGCCAATTTCTAGACTTTTTCAAACGCAAACCAACTCACCAGTATCAAGAATGTGCATTCAATACTACGAACTCAACTGTAAATTACCTGACTTGGATGTGTTCTTTGGTTCCCTACCAAAGTTCAAAAGTCTGTTGCGCTCTCATATGAACCTACATTTAAATGGCTATAATTAGTTTCTTATCAGTTTTATTTGGATTTTTTTTATTTTGTTTTGTGCTTATTAGTGTAAGTCAGTTTTTTGATCTCTTCTTTAGTTTAAGGCAAAGATGTTTTGTTTTCTATTTTATGTTACATTTTATTTCTTTAATTTTACAATAAAATAGCTATATTGTACTTAAGAGAATGTTGTGAACACCTGTAATTGGTACCTACATAAGAACCCTAACCTGTATATTTCTATTATTAAATGTAAAATGTATGTACTGTAGGTGTATCTATTTTAAATAAATAAATAACTAAAAATTCTTGAAGCATTACTTTTGAAGTGATGTTTTCCTAAATTTATTATGTTACTATCGACCCGCCCCGGCTTCGCACGAGTGCAGTATATATGTATATATAAACCTTCCACTTGAATCACTCTATCTATTAATGAAAACCACATCAAAATCCGTTGCGTAGTTTTAAAGATCTAAGCATACACAGGGACAGACAGACAGCGGGAAATGACTTTGTTTTGTACTATGTAGTAATTAGTTTTACTACTTTTATTTTTACAGTTTGTTATATTTGATTGTTTCTTTTTTGATCAACCTGGAAGACATTTGAAGGGTCATTTTTAATTTCTTGCACTTTGGAGTGTTCGTTGATTTCCTTTTCTTTTATGTGTCAAAACATAAAAGTGCACTAGATGCAGTTGGTTCTTCAACATTTGGACTGTTACAAGTCAGTTGTGTCTTATACACTTTGGTTGCGAGTCAAAATTTTCAGTACAGGTGAAGTTTCTTGAGCTAAAAAAACAGATATAAAGGTAACGTAAGCTCTATGTTACAAACT
This sequence comes from Noctua janthina, assembly GCA_963576755.1. NCBI lineage: Eukaryota > Metazoa > Arthropoda > Insecta > Lepidoptera > Noctuidae > Noctua > Noctua janthina. The sequence goes on along the minus strand of OY755050.1, from coordinate 9,313,895 downwards.
ATTGACGACCTGTAAGAACAGTTCTTGTCATTCTTAAAAACTTACACACAGAATTCCCATAAATGAGGGTACAATAAAATTGTGATTATTTAAAAAAATATCTTGTGATGTTGATGGACATGGTGAATGCAGTGTCATGACCAAGCATTGCACATCGTTGTGGTTTTGAGGCACTGCCATTTTTGATAATTTTTTCCTTTTGCCAGTTTTAGTCTGAATGAACTTATCACCGCAGTTCCTGATGATTAAGGTGAGCTACCGTCATGTTTCCTAAAATCACAAACAATATGTTATTGACTAATATATGGCCACATTTTAGATGTATTGTATATTGTTGCTATTAGTTTTCAGTTAGTTCTCAACATTTATAAAAACAATTTGGAGTAACCATTGGCTATAGACGTTAGTAGTAAGTACATATTTTATTTTATGGAGTATTTATCACACAATACTTATCAATGTTACATTATAATTATTTGATCATACTATGTACTCCTAAATTAATTAGTTTCTGTAATGAGTAGTTAAAACTGAAAATCAGTGTATGTGCGAGTTCAGGAGACGTTTAACACTAGTTAAATTTGATGTATTTCGTCATTAATTTGATTTTTATTTTTAGTATCTCAAAAGTGACTACATAATATTTTAGCCGTAAATACACTTACCACAATTGCTCAACCAAACTGCCAAACGACTTGCATGTCCAGTTGGAATCCGACACATTGAGAAATCTTTCGATGACTGTTCGCTTAAATATGAGCACTTGATAGGAGCCATATTGAGTGTACTTTCTAAAATCAAAATTCAAAGTTTTTACTAGCATAAGTCGTCGTATGTGCAAGATTCGTTGTTGTACAGTATCCAGGGTCCAGGTCAAGACATAGGGAGGTGTCTTTTCTAAAATCCATAGTTCGAACCGAGGTCGGTTAGAAGAAAACAAAAACGCATTCAAAGCTGGGTACTGGGAGTCAGACATGACCAAAACAGAATTGACATTGACATTGACAGACAGAGTAACTACCTACTTTGAAAACGTTTCGTGCAATGCTAGTTCCGGTTTTAGTTACATGAAAAAATATATAATTATTTACCATAAACATGTTAGAAATATTTCTTACATTTCTGTGAACAGTAATAGATTTAAAAAAACATACTGAATTTCCTTTAAATGAATTAACTAAACATATTTAGCAACGATTGTGGTTACATTGTATGTGACGCTTTGAGTAAAACGCCATCTATTGCAAAGAGCTATAGACAAAATGGATAACAGATAGCTCCTTTAACTAACTTTATCATTCTATGGGTTCGAATGAATTAGAAAAGTCTTCAGTTATTTTTTTTGTCGAAATTACGTGATTTGTGAGTATAAATAGATAAATCAGCATTAAACAAGGAAGTTTTGATTTTTACTAATCTTACTTCAGCCAAAATCTGCCGTTTAACTCATTTTAGTGGTTGTTAATTTCATAACTGTTACCTATGCTGCCATCTATGATATTTTTTCAAGACTAATTATAATGTGTTCGAGATGGGACCCCATGCACCAGTAAAGAATTTTTTTTTTTTAATTCTCTTCTCGTAGGTAGCGGCACATCTTGCAAAAGCATGTTCACTTCTTCTCTTTAAAAAAATCGTACCTATGTGTCATATTCCATTCAAGTTTTGGGGCAAGACATGAAAGATGATGACATTTTTGGTTTTTTGGAAAACTAAATGAAACCAGTGAGTCATTTAACTCATTTGTACTTGCTGAGCTTGCTAACTGTCACGCTGTTTTCTTTTCCAATAATTAACTTCGATTTTCGGATAAAATACAAAACAGATAAATTATTGCTAATGCTACTCAAGACCATTTTATTTCTGACATTATGTAAATTTTGGGCAAGCCTTTTTGTTAATGATTACTAACTTATCAGCTTTCAGAAAAATATAAATATTAGAGTAAAGTAGCTATATCTTTTTTTTTTTTGTAACATGTCAGAATATTTAAAAAAAACGAAGAACTGGCACAGCTCGGTAGCCATTCAGTTTTGGTCCCTATATAACTGGGCTTAATTTGTTGCTAATGACCCCTTTCAAAGCATAGGTTGAGTTTGCCTGTCACCTTATTATATTTTTTGTTATTGTTGATTTTGTTTTTTCTAATCAGTTAGTTTTGCTAAGGTTGCGATCCCCTGAATGAGTGTTTACAAAATTTATAGCTTCTCGCTTTTTTCTTTAGTTCTCGTAATGGGGACTTGATACTTTCTCAATTCTGCAAAAGTTGACAGAGTTGCTCCTATTCTCATTTCTGTATAAATGATCAAAACGAATCTAAATTGTTCCAGAAGAGATGGTAAGATTTTCCAACTCACTTCGCTGGCTAATACATCCTGTTCTTTTTCAATTATGCATAAGGGCACAGGACTTCGTATTTTCAATTCCTGTATGGATGAACAAAATAACTTAATTTAACCGAAGAGGGGTGCAAAATTTTCGAGCTCACTCTTGCATTCTCTTAATTTTCTCAAAAGCCATAGTCGTCTAAGTACATTAAGTACCTACATAAATCCTGTATGAATGATCAAAAGAAAATCTAACCTAAAATTGTTGAACTACGCCAAAATTTTCGCGCTTGAATTGCTAGCTCTGACATTCTGCGTTATTTTCAGTTTTTAATAATAAACTGACAATTTTCTGTTTTATTTGACAAAAAGAAAACACATCACATTTGAAGTGGGTGGCTCGCTACGCTCGCTCTTGAATCCTGACTTTGTTTATTGATAGTTTTTTCTATATTAGTCGACAAAATTACTCCTTACATGAATCGACACCGACAAACGAAAACCGATATCCGTGGTGGAGTACAAGTTCTTTAAGGGAAACTGAAAATGTCTCTCGTGTGCTTTACTTGTAATAATTCTGCCCCATGATCGTGACGTTGAGGTCTATCAAAGACTGTTGTTCAGCGCTATTTCTCCCTGGTTAAGGTCCCGAGAGTCGTATTGAATAAAAATGAATTTCTGTCTACCATCACCATCGCTATCTACCGTGCCCTTCCTTTCGTATCTCCTAAAATATGGGTCAATTTCAACGTTTTTTTTGTCAATTTTGGTGACAAAATTTTTTCTTTAGTTTTCGTGAAAAATAATGATCTGGTATAAGAATAGAAAGTCCAAGCTTGAAGAATCTACAAGAGGTCTCAGATTATCTCCATTACTTTTTGAGATATTTTAGTTCAAAGTCTGGTGTGGCCACCAAAATTGAAAATCGCCCACCAAACTCGAAAGTGCCCACCAAAATTGAAAATTAGTGGCACCAAAATTGGATTTCTCTGTCAGAAACCTCAATCTCACTAATAAAGCTCAATGTGACTAATCTCACAAATTCTCGAGAAGTATCAATAACTTTTTGTACAAACACTTCAACACCTCGATGTACCGGTAGTCGATTTGGCACCGTTGGGGAGACTGCAGTACAACCCAAGTCTCGATCGAGTGGAAGGCTTTCTCGTAGTCCACAAACGCTAAACAGAGAGGCAGCTCTTCGGTCTTTTGTATAACCTGCCGCAGCGTATGTATGTGGTCTACGGTGCTAAAGCCATTATGGAATCCGGCTGGTTCGGGATGATTCTTGAAAACAACTTGTAGACATGGCTTAAGTGAAGTTGGGCCTATAATTCTTCAGCCGGGTAGTAGTATAGTCGCCTTTTTTGAAGAAGATTACCACCATACCCCTGCATCATGCCTGTGGGGTTTCCCCTCGAGTACAACGGAATCAAACAGCTTCTGAAGGGCCTTAAGTACCAGTTTTCCACCCGCCTTTAGGAGTTCGGCCGTAATTCCGTCATCACCCGGTGCTTTGTTGTTTTTAAGCTGTTTCAGAGCCATCCTAATCTCGTACAGGCTGACATCCGGAATGTCTTCGGTATAATGTCGGGTAAGTCTAGGCTCTTGGGTCGTTTGCCAGATTTATAACAGGTTTGAAGTGTACAACTGCCCATAGAATCGCTCGATCTCCCACAGTAGTATTCGCCAAACCGGGGCTGGTTTGGCGGATACGATCCTGCCATGGTCGGTCTTCAGTTTCGTGAGCTGGCTCTGCCCAATTGCCAGATCTCTTGTACCTTAAAGATCCGTCGATCCGAAAACCACCAAAATTGAGCCACCAAAATTGGAACCAGGCATAAAAAAAATCTTTCAAATTAAGGGTTTTAAATTAATATATAATAAAAATTAAATTAATGTCATTGATTTATGGGTCACCCAAATCATTAGCTATAGCATGTAGCTTACTATTATAACACAAATCAACAGTAAATCGATCCACCAAAAATTGAACAATTTTTGTCCTCCGTTTCACCCAGGGCGAGTACTTACGTTTTTGGAGGGTAAGCATAGCACTAATCACACGACTGACAGATGCGAAATATGTAACGCGATTGATCGCACACGCACGAAACTTCATGTTATAGTAAGTTGAAAAAGTGCTACCAAAATTTTGATTTTTGCTTGGGCAAACTTTGATCGAGTGTCCTGTGCTTTAAAATTAGATTTAATAATATGGTTTAATTGTTTTTAGATTATGTGTCTTATGCATATACTAATTAAATTGTTTATTTTTTATTGTACCTCAAATTATTACTTTCATGAACTCAATTTTGTCAAAAAATGGAACTAGGACAAGCCACCAAACTTGAATTTGAAGGCAATTTTTTTTCCCTGATGATTTAAAAACACTTATAAAAAAAAAATGTGGCCCTAATTGAACCAAGTTACGTAGTTCACTACAAAAAAAAAAACAGAAACATCCTATCATTTTACACCTCGATTCTCAACGTGGACACTTGAAATTTGCTGATATGATATTTACCCATATGCTTTGCTACACTTCTAATACGCTCAGCCATTCCATTCCAACTTTCATTTACACTTCGATCGTACATGACTCCCATGTCTATATGTAATTTTATTCACCACTCCTTCTTTAAATTCTTTCGCACTGTCATTCTTCTCTAACAGTAACATATGGCATTTTATTTTAGGAGGAGGTCTCTCTTTGCTGTTTCTGAGTTTAGTTTGTACGTTTACTTCCAAAACCAGGAGTCTGTGCTGTGAAGCCAACTCTTCCTCTGGTACGACTTAGCACGTCTTTGATATATTTTAACATGTTTCGTCGGAGCGGAAAAAAATATCGATTTGAGTTTTGTGATTGCCACTTTTGTACGTAACTAAGTGTGCGTTATCTTCTGGAACCAAGTGTTGGCTACTGCAAGGTCAAATGCGGTAGTGAATTGTAGCAAAGTCTCTCCCTCGTTATTTTGATTCCCGAATCCCCATCTTCCATGCACTCTTTCATAATTCCTTCTCATTATTTACACATGTCCATTGAAATCCCTTCCAACTATCTACTCCTCATGCACCGGGATGTTCATCAAAACGGAGTCTAAATCCTCCCAAAACTTTTCTTTTACTCTATCATCACATCGCACTTGCGATGCATATACACTAATTACATTCAGCATTAGATTTTCTAACATAACTTTTACACTACGACTAATTACCAATAACAGCTTAAAATATCCGTTGCTATCTCAGTTAATAAAATGTATTACATGATCCCAAAGGAGATGGCTAAATGACTGCCATAAGCATGTATAGGAATCTCACATTAACTCGTAATATTTAAGTATTCATTCATAAATTATTTATTTAGTGTTTAATAATTTCCTACAACTTTTGTGAACTGTTAAACATAAAAAGTATCTTAATTGCTTTTTGGGCTTTTTCTGATTGTCATGACAAGATCAAGGGGAAATAACACCGTACTGCAAGCTAGGGAGGGGTTAAATCGCTTTTCCAGAATATCAAATCGAAACCGTACTTAGATCGATATGAAAATAGTTCTCAAACCGATTAAGTGGCAATCAGAGTTTTTGGCGGGAATCGATGCCGTTTAATTCGGTGTCCTGTTTAGTTGCTTGTTATTGTGTTTTCACAGGGTTTTGTTTCGGAAAATGGGGTTGTTTTTAAAGTGAAAATCGACTGTACTCAATTCCATTTTATTTTAATAAAATCAAATAAAAATAGCTGAAACCTTCGGAATGTGGCAATTCGTTTAATCTTACTACCTATTTTGTGTCAAAAAATATTAACTGAATAGTGGTCGACAAAATCTATTTCTATTTTATCTTTTTAACCCTTTCGATTACTTTATCAATTATGTTACACTTGAAGTTCAATCCCATCTCTGAAAAAAATCAAATGTCAGATGTCAGCAGTCAGACGGCGTTTGAATGCTTTGCCGTTTGCTTGTTCGTTGTGCTTTTATGTTTTTATTGACCCTCGCTTGGATTTATTGTCTGGGCTCGCCTACCTATGGACCTCTCACTACTCGTCACGGACTTGACTTGCAATTGCAATCAATTCATCATGCGATGCATAAACTGCGGTATAGCCACGCAAAGGCCGCGGCGGCATAGCACCTTTTCACTGCCTGCTGTTCTACTGACTATCCTAGTACTATGGTTAAGTCATCTACAACTAGAATCATTCTAGAACTAATAAATATAAGAAACATCGAACAAATGTGACTACAAGTTGTTTACCGTAATACATATTTAATGAACTCAATGGCAATCACGACTACAACAGACTGGTTGTAGGCGCGTCGCTCACACGAACTAAGGTCGAGGTGAACACTGTCCTTATTTCAACACATTTGGATAAATAGTTTAGGTTTTACGAAAGTTTAAATACAAGCGGCCGGGAGTGATTTTTGCGCGGATTGTAGAAAACCCGTTGTACGACGTTTTTTGATGCAATTACTCCTTTGTAGATATTTACTCAAGTACTACCGTGTGAAATCGGGGTGGGTCGCTAGTTAAAAATACAATTACCAATATCATCTCAGATACATCCAAACGCCTAGGTAAAAGTTCATAGCAATGTCATATGTTTGCAGTTTTTTATACCTATTGACGAAGGAGTCACACGATTTTATTTTCAGGATTGTAAAGATATGAAAAGATCCTGAAACTTTTTTATATGAAATATTAATATTCGGCTATTCAGCGTTACATATTGCTAGGTACCATGTTTATACATTACTGGGGCAGTCGTCCATACAAGACGGCTGTTTGGTCTACATATAATATAATCAGCATTGTTCATTCAGATTAAATCGTGGGAAATAACTAACTTTTTATACCACAGTTGGTATATAAAGTAGTTCACACATGTAGGTAGGCACAGTAACATTCAAGACGACGATTAATAAAAAGTGAAATAAGAATTTTCCTTTTTATACCTTTTCTCCATTCAAGTTCTTTCATAATAGAAGTTTCTTGAGAAGCCGGCCGGTTTAGGCCGTGTATACCTAATACCTTTACAAGTTCAAGGTAATCAGTAACGTTTTAGAATAATTTGTTTCGGCTTCTATCAATGTGAGGTCCAGTCTATGTAAGTACGCTTGACACCTCGTATAGTTGGTTCCACGTCAACATCCTAAACATGGTTAGGTACTTATATCACCAGTTACAATCAATAATGATTTATTGCCCATTGAGTTTAGTATCCCGCCCAGTGACTCTAAATTTGATCAATAATAGTAAACCGTGGTCATCTAACTCTAAATGCCTGTGAGAACTTCATTAAATAAGGTCACTTTAAAGTAATTACATATATGAGAAGTCCAGTTTAAGAATGGATCCATAGTACTAAATGTTCTTGTACAGACCTATAAATTTATTTATTTATTGAAACTTTATACACGTAATGTATAAAGGCGAACTTAATGCCATAGGCATTTTATACCAGTCTATTCTAGGGTGATGCAAGGACAAAACAGTAGGCGCAATAGTATTGAAACCAAGAATAAAATATAATAATAAATACATATATAAGGTCTATCTTATCATACACGAAATATTTTAAGAGTAACTTCTATAAGTCATAAAGTCGCCATAGCAACGACCAAAAAATTATTTGTGTTTTTTTTTTACAAAATTATTATAGTTCTAAAATTTTTTGAGACTTTTTGCATAAAACCTTTATTCCCATATTCTAACAATGATAGTAGGTAAATACGACGTAGTAAATTAGCGTAATGGATGTTTAAAAATAAGGAGCCAGTATGTATTTTGTGGGTCAAGTAATTTTAAATTATTTATTTTTTATAAAAAATATACTCAGATTTAAAAAAAATCCCTTGAAATGGCTTTGTTATAGCCGTTAGATGATTCCCTGAAAATATTTCGTGTATGAATAGTTAGACCCTATATACATTATACATACAAACCAATTTCAAAAGATCTGGCTATTGGGCAGAGCCAGCTCACGAAACTGTAGACCGACGATGGCAGGATCGTATCCGCCAAACCGGAGCTGCTGAGGGAGATCGAAAGTTTTTATGGGCAGTTGTACACTTCAACCAGTAAACCCGTTGCAAATCTAGCTAACGACCCAAGAGCTAGACTGACCCGACACTATACCGAAGACATTCCGGATTTCAGCCTGTACGTGATTAGGATGGCTCCAAAACAGCTAAAAAACAACAAGGCACCGGGTGATGACGGAATTACGGCCGAACTCATGAAGGCAGGTGGAAAACCGGTACTTAAGGCCCTTCAGAAGCTGTTTGATTCCGTCATACTCGAGGGGAAAACGCCGCAGGCATGGGGTGCAGGGGTGTGGTGGTACTCTTCTTCAAAAAGGGCGACAATGCCCGGCTGAAGAACTATAGGCCCATCTCACTTCTAAGCCATGTCTACAAGTTGTTTTCAAGAGTCATCACGAATCGTCTCGCGCGCAGGTTTGACGATTTTCAGCCTCCCGAACAAGCCGGATTCCGAAAAGGCTTTAGCACCGTAGACCACATACATACGCTGCGGCAGGTTATACAGAAGACTGAAGAGTATAACCTTCCTCTCTGTTTGGCGTTTGTGGACTACGAGAAAGCCTTCGATTCGATTGAGACTTGGGCTGTAGTGCAGTCTCTCCAACGGTGCCAAATTGACTATCGGTACATCGAGGTGTCGAAGTGTTTGTACAAAAACGCCACCATGTCAGTCCGACTTCAGGACCAGACCTCGGAACCTATCCTTTTGCAGCGAGGTGTGAGACAGGGAGACGTCATATCTCCGAAACTGTTCACCGCTGCACTGGTGGATGTCTTCAAGGTTCTGGAGAGGACCTTCGGTTTGCCGACGATATAGTGGTCATGGCTGAGACCATGAAGGACCTCAGTACTATGCTCGATGACCTCAGTAGAGCTTCCGGAAGAGTAGGTCTTAAAATGAACATGGACAAAACCAAAGTCATGTTGAATGCCCATGTAACACTCACTCCTATCAAGATCGGAGACTTTACACTCGAAGTTGTAAACGATTATGTCTATCTGGGACAAACGATCCAGTTAGGTAGGTCTAACTTCGAGAAAGAGGTTAATCATCGAATCCGACTCGGCTGGGCAGCGTTCGGGAAGTTGCGTGGTATTTTCTCGTCCAACTTACCGCAGTGTCTCAAGACGAAAGTCTATGACCAGTGTGTGTTGCCAGTGATTACATACGGGACCGAAACGTGGTCGCTCACAATGGGCCTCATCAGAAGGCTTAAAGTCACCCAAAGGGCAATGGAGAGGGCTATGCTCAGAGTTTCCTTGCGTGATCAAATCAGAAATGAGGAAATCCGTAAGAGAACCAAGGCTACCGACGTAGTCCGAAGAATAGCCAAACTTAAGTGGCAGATATTGCTCGCAGAACGGATGGTTGATGGGGCCGGAAAGTTCTGGAGTGGCGACCGCGAACTGGAAGACGTTGCGTTGGAAGGCCTCCCACTAGGTGGACCGATGACCTGGTAAAGGTTGCGGGGATCCGCTGGATGCGAGACGCACGGGATCGGTCAATGTGGCGACACTTGGGGGAAGCCTATGTCCAGCAGTGGACGTCTTTCGGCTGAAATGATTATGAATGATGATGACATACAAACAAAACATACAAAGTAAAGAGAGATAAAAATTCATAGATGGAGAAAAACAACAAACCAATTATTGTGGGAAGAGTGGCAACTTTTATGTATCGGTTCATCTTAAATGTGAACCGACGTGTTGCCGTCCTGATATTCACAGGGAGCGCATTCAAAAAGAAAAGAAGATTTTGGGAAACCAGAGCGGTGAGAAAATCTTCTACGCTGTCCAGAAGATTATTGGAAGACTGAAGATTCTTGCTGTGCGCAGAGCATAAATATTGGAAGTGAGAAGTCAGATAAGAAGGAGAAGTGGGTTTGTCTAGAAGAGAAAACAAGGGTGTTAAAGCCCTTAGCGCTCTGCGCTGTCTGATGGGTAACCATTTTAAGCGCGACCGATTTGTGGATACATGATCATACCAACGGAGATTAAATACGAATCGAATGCAGTTATTAAGAAGTCGGTCAAGTATATTGAGGAGGTCTGCATTCAGGTCATAGTAACACACATCACCATAGTCAAGTATAGAGAAATAAGGGACTGAACAAGCATTGCCTTTATGCGTGATGGGAGAATATTTTTGAATCTATAAAGCGACCTTAAAACTGCGAAACTGTCATATTTTCTCAATCAACCATAAACCTTACGGTTTAGCGTTACAGTTGAAAATCTATTAAAGCAAATTGACAGATTGAAGTAGCTTGATGAACTGGCGTCTGTGCCTACCTAAGTAATCTACTTTAAAAAATATCTGTACATTTATTATAACATACCATTTGTCTGTCTTCCGGTTCGCGGTCGCCACTCCAGAACTTTTCGGCCCCATAGGCAGTCCGTTCTGCGAGCAATTTGCCCAGCTCACTACCGCTTAAGTTTTGCAATTCTTCGAGCTACATCGGTAAACTTGGTTCTCTTGCGGATGTCTTCCTTTCTGATTCGATCATGTAAGGAAACTCCGAGCATAGCCCTCTCCATTGGCCTTTGGGTTACTTTAAGCCTTCTGATGAGACCCATTGTGAGCGACCACGTTTCGGTCCTATATGTAGTCACTGGCAACACACACTGACTTTCGCCTTGAGACACTACGGTAAGTTGGTCGAGTAGATACCGCGCAACTTCCCGAACCCTGCCCAGCCGAGGCGGATTCGACGACTGACCTCTTTCTCGAAGTTAGATCTACCTAACTAGACCATTTGTCAAAGGTAGACAAAATCGTCTACAACTTCGAGTGTAGAGTCTGATATTGATAGGAGGCCTCCCACTAGGTGGACCAAGTACCTGGTGAAGGCTGCGAGGATCCGCTGGATGCGTGACGCACGGGACCGGTCAATGTGGCGACAATTGGTTGGCCCATGTCCAGCAGTGGACGTCTTTCGGCTGAAATGGTGGTGATGATACCATTTGTTTTGGTGTCCGATTATTCAGTCACGTTTGAGTTTAAAACTACAAGACTCGAGTTCGTTAATTTTATTTATGCCATAATGATATGAAGGGCAAAGGAAGCTTGTAAAAATAATATTGTTTCTGTTGTTGGATTTATTTGCTGCTACCAAACGTGTTCTTTTACACAAGATTGAAATGCCTTTGCATTTCAATCTTGTGCACTAGCATGAATCTCTGGAGATTTCTGCAAAGGACTTACAGTACCTGACAGAGGACACACATTCCGACAGATTTCAATACAACTGAAGAAATAACAGAAGTCACTAAATGACCTGGTCATCAGAGTCTCCGAGAGTATTCATTACGGTGATGATGATGATGATGATGCCATCTAGCCGATTTCGGCCACAGCGACTGCATTCGATGTCTTTCTAGGGAGGTTGTCGAAAGCTTTGCTGTGCTGCTCTATCATGTGCTCTCAAGTGGCTAGCATACCCAACTTTGGCCGAAAAACTCCGAGCACAAAGCGGACATGTCAGAACACCATTGACGAAATTGTAGGGTATAGCTGCAGGTGGCATTACGGTAGTGGGTTCCTAAACTTCCTAACCATATATTTTGTATTGTATAAAGGGCTGTGTCCGCAAATCCACGTCAAACCGCGTATTTTGCGTGCGGGTCGGAAATTTATTCGATCCACCCTAACTCCCCGAAACCATATATTTTATTATGCTACTAAAAATGTAATAATACTGCATTCCTATTATTTTATTGCACGCATACACACAAGATTATATTATTTTTCTTAATGTTTCAAAACATGGATATACTTACGCATATATTCATGTTTTATAAATATTATCATAACATTGTGAGCAGTATCAACATTCTAGTACGATACATCTGTGCGAATCATCGTGATTGTCGATTCACTTCGCAAGTTCGCGGTTTGTTTTATTTCTCTGGTTATCGGACAAATGATTAAGTCAAGCCAGTCGTTTCACATCACACTAGACGCACAGACCGCATTATGTTACGAAAGCGTGCGGTTCTTCAAATTGTACTGTTCGCCCTGACCATCATATCTGGTGAAGTGATAAGGGACAGGCCGGAGAAGCGAGGTCGGTGGAAAAGCGAAGATGCTGACAAATCTTTATGGAAGAAGGAATACGAGGAAGAACTAACCGATGCCATACTTACCAAGAAGCGGGAAAATTTCACCCGTTCGGGGGGGTCAGAACCTGGCAGCAATGACAACGACGCAGTTATAGAAAAATTAATGGATAGTATAACCTCAAGCGAGAGATCTCTCAAGAAAGTAGAGGCTATCGAATTTAGACTTAACAGACTGGACATTGAAGTTCACGAGAAGACTAATTCGATAATGAAGCTATTAAATACTATTTCGAAATCGATTCAAACTAATGCTTGCTCTGAAAAATTGGAGTCCGCCGTGAGTGCACTGGTGGCTGATGTGAATTCTATCAAATATTCTATAGAAAAGAACCCGCGTGCACAGTTAGCTAGCCCAGGTAATATAGCTGTTCCTTAAACAAACTAAAAAAAAAAACTTTTGCCCTTACATTTTTTTACAATTTTTTGTCTAAAATAAATGTGTCCTATAGATTACATTCAATTTTTAAGTAGATGTAAATAAGACCTTTTTTTATTGGTTCTGTTCGTTTCTTCTCGTCATTTCTAATACATAACCGAAAATATCCCTTTTGGGAATGCAAGTGGAATAAAATAACTTTAAATAATTAGGTAAGTTATTTTCAGTATTATATTTAAATATGCTGTTATTATGTTTCGTTATTTAAAAAGAAAAAGTCTGACAACCAGTCTTACCAAGGGGTATCGTATTACCCAGTACTAACTGGGTTGTGGGGGTCAGATAGGCAGTCGCTCCATGTAAAATACTGGTATTCAGCTGCATCTGGTTAGACTGGAAGCCGACCCCAAAATATTAATTTTAAAAAAATATGAACGTGCTCTACATTAATTCTACATTTTTGTTCGATTTTGGTGTTAAAAATATAGTATTTATGCGTAATTGCGTACTATACAACATTAATTTTAGTATATGCGAAACCTGAATATAGTTTGTTCAGATTAGGTAACTGAATCGATTCCAATCATTAATTTATTTATTTAAACTTCATGTACAATAGTGATACATAGGCGGACTTAATGCCACAAGGCATTCTCTACCAGTCAACCTTTCAAGTCATTTAAAAATGATTGGAATCGATTCAATGTCTACCATGTTTTATTTTGTCCCAAAAATATTTAAAAAAAGTTACAAATTGGACACCGAATCATAATCAAAATTTGATTTTGTCCCACCCTGTATATTATTATTTAAACAACAAATTATTAATAATTAAGTAGCTAGTAGGTACGCATTCTATAAATACAAAAATGGTATTCGTATTTAATTTACTGAATACTAAGTTTAAACCCTGATCAAAAAAGCGTGGTGTTATAAGTGCGAAGTATGATATATGTATCTGTGTGTCTATCTGGCATTATAGCTCCTGAACGGATTAACCGATTTTTTTTTTTTTAAAAGGTGTCTTAATCGAGAGCGTTCTTAGCTATGTTTCAAGAAAATCTGCTCAGCCGTTTGAAGACCATCCCCTCTTTTCTAGAACATGAAGAGATATAAAGAACTTAGGCAGGTCTGGTTAATTCGAAATTTGAAATCATGTCACTTGTCAATGGTATTTCAAAAGTCAATCTTGAATTGATGCGCTGGCATCACCCAACACGCCAGAAGAACTCCTCAACGGTGTACGGCATCTACTTTGTGTTTGGCCTTACTTAAACGATGCTTTTGACTAGCAAATGCTAATACAAGATGGGCGGTTAGGGTACAGGTTTAGCAAATGTAAACATTTTCAAATATTGAAGTTCAACACCACACCACCACAAAACTTAGTTCAAAACTAAAGTATTGACGTAGGTACTGTTTCTCATTCTTTTAAATTCTACTAAAGTCGATCTGTCATGGGGACTATAAATTAAACAGCTTTCTTTGGTGGAATCAAGTCTACCAGTATTATAAGTTTCAATAGCATGAAATAAAAATTAAAAAACGTGGAAAGAATTGCGCGAGTTTTGAGAAGCCAAATTCCGAATGCTTGAAATGGTTCCCCCGATACCACTAAACCTACCAAAGAACGTGTTCTTCATGTAATAACATCAGAAAATGATAAACATAACCATGTAAACGAATATGCAGCAATTCTCAAGCAAGGGCTTATTAAGTCCACCAGATACACCATGCGCCCAAAATACCCACCTGGGATGGATTTAATGGGTAGAATAACAATTAAACTAAACGAACGAGAAAAATCCTTGACGGCCATGAAACAAGAGGTTAACATAGAAGATTTACTGACCCCAATATGGGAAGTCGATACGGACATGAAAAGGAAATAGCAAAAATAAGACTCCTTCAACTACAGAGAAGCAGAACTGATTCACGAATATAAAGAATTGTAACATATCTAAGGGCTGGTTCTTAGAGGTCCCTCAAAACGCGGTCACACGGTCTTAATTTCTAAACTATTTAACGTACAGTCTTAGGACCAAATACAGATTATTCTTTATTTATATATGTGTATAATTTTAACATTAAACATCTAAAATGATTTATAATTTTTATTTAAAAAAATATCGAAAACGGGAGCAAAATCGGTGTTCTTCGCGCGTCACACTCTGTTCGCCGTCACGGCAAACCTTGATAACTTTTGTATTCATACTATTGAAACTTAATTCTGGTAGACTCTTTAGGAACAAATTAACATTTACTTGTGTTCTGGATTGAAAAAAAAATACTCAAATTAAATCATAGTTTCTTAATAAATTATTATTAATTCATGACATGGTTTTTTTTAAATTTTGAATACACTTTCTCGAAAACTGGTTCTTATCGCACTACGATTAGGTTCAACATGCAATGTATTTCACACACGTGGATTTTAAATATTTTTTCGCAGATAACTTAACTTATACTAAGTCCAAATGGGTTTAATAATTATAGTCGGCGGTGATTGTTTTTTTTTTAAGGCTAAGAGATATGTGCGTCTTTACGGCGTAAATATATTTTGAGTATTTAAAATGTGTTTATAAATAGAATATCATAGATAAACATGGTTATTTAAAACAAATGTTTACATTTATGAACAAATTAACATTTATTTGTGATCTAAATTCAAAAAAAAAAAAATTTTTTGTTTTTCATATTAGACTATTTAGCTGCATCATACCTTTGCTTCTTCTTCAACCTGGTGAAAGCAAAGCGCGGAAAAAAAGCGAATTAAATCATAGTTTCATAATTTAATTCTTGACAAAAATACTTTCCGTCCTAATATTTTATTTCTTCGAAACTGTATCAAACAACGTTTCCGTTTACAGGCGAGGTTGTTATGGAGCAGTTCTCGGCTCCATAACAACCTCGCCTGCAGCTCGGGTGTGAATACCGCCTCCAATGCAAACAACAAAGTTTCCCCACTTAAATCAAAATGTACTACTTCCTTTTTAAATTTTTAATATTTTTATACGCAAACCCTGCGTAGGGAACTACAGCTGTTTTGACATGGAAAGAAAAATTCTAGTGCGAGCACCCTGGGTACCCTGGGAACCCTGCTCGCACTAGAATTTTTCTTTCCTTTTTAAAGGTCAAAAACCTTTAAAAAGAAGTAGTCGGGGGTTTTTTTAACTTATTTTTTATGGCAACTTCGAGTCAGTGCCATTTCTTTAAACTGCGAGGCACTGTAGCCAACAAACGATACCACATTGCCAGACTTAGGTACTCTCTCCTTTTAAAGATTTTATCGAAAATATTTCTCAGGTGCGAACCTGAGAAATATTAATTACCTGAGAATTAATCTACTAGTAGGTAAATAAAAATCCAACAATTTTGAAAAAATTACTTTTACCTCCTCCAAAAGACTGCCTGTCACACCGGGCTCATGATGACGGAGACGAAATCAATCTATAAAGCCGAACTTTTCCCAAAAACATGATTAAGTTATTTTTACATTTCTCATGTACCTATCTTCAGGTGATTTAGAATTTCACGCGGATCCTGCGTTGAACACTCGGCTCTCGGTCCTGGACAGCCATTTGAAGTCCGTGCAGACTGGCGTGGACTCCATCGTGGCTACTATATCGGAGGTCAAGAACAGACAGTACAGCAGAGCGTTTCCGACCAAGTAAGTTAGTTTTCTGTAGCTGACGTGACAAACTTTTGCCAAGCTCAAAGAAACTAAAGGCAACCAAAAGCTCTTTGGGTTGATGATAATATTGAAATCGTGGGAAACACCCAGCAGTGAATGATTCCGAATTGAAAAAATGATGATGATGAAGGTATATAGAAAGAATGAGCCATCATCACCATCCATACCTTGCCCTTGTATCAATTTATTTTGGGGTCAACATTGCATATTTTCTTCTTTCATTTGCTAGGCGATGCTTATCCCGTTATACCCGTCCTTGTGATTTTATTTACATCCCTTGATTCAGCGTCATTCACAGTTATCGTGTATTGAATACCGTATAGGTGGGTATCCATTACACGATAATGGTTAATGGTTAATTAACAAATTTAAATTCTGGTATTCAGCTGCATCCGGTTAGACTAGAAGCCGTAAGTAGTTACAAGTATTGGATCATGAATTTCTCCGTAATGTCCCGTCTATCGCTCGTAAATATTTGAATGCCTTTGTTTTAAAATTTCTTGTTACGCATTCGCGAGGATCCGAGGCACTAGGCCCCCTGTACGAGCGATGGTATGAACATTCAGTAGTTTATTTCTTACACAAACTAGATTTTGTTAAAAAATCTAAGTGCGCCTGTGCCAAACTACCTGTTTTTAGAAACTAGACACGGACAGAAACGATATCATTACTTTGTTACAATTTGATGTGTTTACAGCTCTAGTTAGTGAGAAAGTCTAGCATTACCTATGTCTTTAACAGTATCGGAATGTTTGAATGTCTATTTGATTCCTGTTCCGTGAGATAATGAATAGCACTGTCGGCTGCTGTCCGACAAGGAGTGAATTTGATAATTCTGTGAATGCCCAATATGCGATATCTTCCTATTACCGTGTCAATGGAAATCTAAATTGAGTCCTCCTGAAACTGAGAACCTGGAACTTAGAGCCACGATAGTTTGGAGCTATCAGTTTATGTAGTGATCAATCAATAGGACACGATATAAAGTTTGGTGAATTGGTGTATGAATGTGGGTGGCCAAAGAGAAAGACAGAAACAAGTACCAAAGTAGCGATAGATGGACTGTGTGAAAGATGATGTAACTAGAAAAGGGTGAGGCGACGACTAATAGAGTAGAAGCATTCTGACTATCAATGTTATAATTTTGTAACTTTTGTAAGTGAAGCCGCCGCACGCGCCTGGCCTGGGTAGGTCAATGTACGTTCATTGATTGTTTTATTTCAGAGAAGGTTGGGCGGGAAGTTTTGTAGACCCCATTAATTTTATCACCGAGTTCAGAAAAATTCTTCGTGAACAGAAAAATAGCAAGAAGTGTGAGTGCAGGTAAGTTTTTATTATTTTTTTATTTTTCCTATATTCATTCTTTGTACTAACACATTTAAAAAAATTTAAAAGTAAACAAAACATTTATAAATATTTAAAATAGATGGCCCATCGGCATTAGGTCCAGGCTGCCGGTGGTCAGGGCTCCAGAGAGAGGAACCGCCTCACTATGCGTACCGTGTCCAGGAGTACTGCTTTCTGAATCAAGCCCTTGTCCCAGCCGCGCAATGAGAGCCTTCCAAGGTGTTAGTCGAGGCTCTCTGCTATTAGTCCATTAACCGTAACGACTATCGGTACAATGATTGCAGAGTCCACATCCTACATGTCGACAACCTCGTGTGCTAAATCAAGATACTTGATTTTTTAATCATTCTCAACTTTCACGATATTCTCGTCATGTGATGTCAACAATCATTGCACGGCGCTCTCGGCGATCTATCACCACAATATCAGGTTTATTTACTAAAATAGTCGTGTCTGTGATGACGTTCTCGAGAACTGGGTTGGGCACATACTTGTAGTATGGTACTTCAGAACCCACAAGGTTGTATTGAAAGGCAAATTGCTGGTGAATAATCCTAGCTACTAGATTGTGTCTGCGCAAGTATTCACCGTTAGCAAAACGAGAACAACCGAAACAATATGTCGGATCGATTAACCGGGACAGTGGCATGCCCGGCAGTTGTCAACCGTACCGTCCTTTACAATGTATTTCCGATAATTGTTATTTTAGTATTATGAGCCTGATGTGTCCCACTGCACTCCCTTCCCTCTTTCCATTTATCTCTGTCTTTGGCTATTTAACTTTTTGGAACCCAATCTGTTGCCACTTTGGCCCAATTTTGATGCGACATGCGCCAGATGTGGCCTGCCCAGTTCCATTTTAATTTGGCGGCCGTGTTGCAAACGTCTGCGATTTGGGCCTTGGATCGAAGTAAACTGTTCCGTACACGGTCAGAAATTTTGACCTCTAGTATACTTCATTCCGTTTCATTCGCATGTAAGTTTATCATATATCATATCAATGAAATCAAATAGATACAACCGAACATAGAACCTCCTCATTTTTTGAAGTCGGTTAATTACAAACAATGACATTCTAAACATATATCATGTCATTTTTGTTGTAGTCATTGTTGTCATTGCTGTATACTATATTTTGAAATAAACAAATACTTACGTAAGCTACCCACTACATAAATAATTATACTTACTACTTATTCCACAAATAAACAACAGAGATTATTTACTTTGCAACTCGCAAATATTTTTTATACAATGTCTTGGACCAGCCTTTGCAATGTTTTTATTCACATCACAACAGAGCATTTCACTTTTGGTGGCATTAGCAGCAGAAGCACGGTCTCTGAATCTCTGCCATGGAGTTATAGATCCCAAACATCTTAAGTAATGTTATAGATGTTAAAGTCTGTTTGGTTGTCACGCCTACACGCTGCGCTGTAACTACTCAGCCGATCGTTATGAAATTTAACATAATACATATATCGAATAACCCATGACTTGAGTTGGACGTAAGATTGTTTGTCTGGTAGCACGTTCTTCCATGGTAATTTTCGTACTCCACGTGGCAAACAATATCGTATGTGTCCAAATATGCTTATACAAATGTGTTGTTATATCAGCAGGACCGCCCTCAGGGTGGACCGATCAGAGCGGTACCCGACAGACTGCCACGAGATCCAGGTGCAAGGCTTCAATGTCTCTGGCATCTACAAGATCAAGCCGGACGATATGGAGCCCTTCTACGTGCTGTGTGACCTCACCACTGCGGGAGGCGGCTGGACGGTAACTACAAAACTTTCAACATGTTTCTAGTGTTAGGTGATTGTATGTAGGTAATGATATCTACATCGCCTGTAGGAGTACCTAATTCCTGAAATTATCCGCATGAATGCATTCATACACAGACATTCTTAGCACCATAAGTACCTTAATAACAACCTCACGAATCGGACAGTTTTTTTTACATACTCGTATTGTAAAAACTCCTTTCATCCAGGTATTCCAAAACCGTTTCGATGGCTCTCAAGACTTCTACAAAGGCTGGTCTGATTACGAACATGGTTTCGGTAACCTTGCTGGCGAGTTCTGGCTGGGATTGGACAAACTCAACTATCTGACTAATCAGAAGCTGTACGAGCTGAGGGTCGAGATGGAAACGCAGAACGATCAGGAAGCGTACTCTGCCTACTCGGTGTTCACGGTAGGACCTGAACAGGAGGGATACAGAATCAGCACACTCGGCACATACTATGGAACAGCAGGTGGGTACAGTGTCTTGAAGCGATGAGAACTTGTAATTAACAAAATTTCTCAATAGGAACCAGCAATGGGTTCTATAAAATGGGAAAACATAATTGAGGTGTTGAGCCGTTATACTCAATCTCTTTGAAGGGTACTGGCTTGAATTTATGTTTAATATTATTTATACACCGTGACTTTTTAGTCGTCTTACAACGGCAGCCCACTTCATGTATCCAATGAATACTAAACATTCGTAAAAAAATAGGTATTTATGAGGTTTTAATAATTTAAAAATAAAAATATTATTTAGTATTATAACGCATGACGTAGTTAAAACACCCTGTTGCGAGCGATGATCTACTGGATTTGAGTGCTGGGTAGGTATAGTTCTCCGGTCTCCCGTTTGACACGTAAACATCATTAACAGGATGTTTTATAATTTTATTCTAATTTTTTTATTTTTCTTTGTACCTATTATGGAAGATAAAAAAAAATCACGCCTAGAGCTATTTTATGTCGGGTACTTTGTAAGACGACTAAAAACTCACGATGTATAACGAGCTTTTTCCATCAAATGGTTCTTGTTAACTTCTGCCTCGATAATGTAGTGGTAGCAAGCGCTACTGCTGAGGTCTTGGTATCTGGCTGTGTTATTGGGTTTTTCCACCAAGAATTTCTGTAGCATCGAGTTTAGATTTGTGCCCGGTTTATGATAATAGACTTGCATGCGAGTTCTAGTGTAATGTGGATATACCTAGGATATACCTCTAACCTAATCCTTCGGGAAAATACGCTTGATTTAATTTTTTGCCTTTTACAACAAGAAAATGATTGAATTTCAGGCGACTCTCTATCGTATCACGCCGGACAAAAGTTTTCGACGTACGACACTGACAATGACGAGTGGAAGGACGGTGCCTGCGCAAAGGAACACGGCGGCGCATGGTGGTACAAGGAATGTGACAAGAGGTAAATGACCTTTTTCTTTCGTGTTGTTGAGTTTTAAAATTTCTTGGGCTCAATAGGTAGCCACCGGCGTCTGTATTTGCCTCCTGGGTATGATCTGCAGTGGCCCATCATATGGAAGCAGTCAACCGCTTGCTCACCTAGGTAGGCCGCTACAAACATACTTTGACAAAATGGGGGATTAAAGGTCTTTCCAACAATTCCTGATGGTTTTCCATCAGGAATTTCTCCCAATAACACTTTGCCCGACCCGGAAATCGAACCCAGTACCAAGAGGTGGAGAGGGGTTCGATGGCTCAGCAATCGTGCTCGCGATCACTTGACCAAAGAAGCAGAAAGTTGTCATAATTATCAAATACTGTATTTCATCTCGAAATAGTACAAAAGAAAACTTGTTTCATCAAATACGAGGCATCAGCAGTCAGTCAGCGCCACTTGCACCGAGGTTGACTTTCATCTTCGCCTACTTAAGTATTTTTATTATTTTTTCCAGTAATCTCAACGGAAAATATTCAGTAACGGGTGACGTAAACCGAGGACAATCTATGTATTGGATATCATTCAAGGGTCCTAATTTTCCACTTTCTAAAACAAAAATGATGATCAGACCTCTGCCTGCGAGCAAACCGATTGATTACACGGACAGCCCCAAGGTAACGTAATCCTTTATATCATTGTGCTTTGTGATGCAATATCTTTATCGATAATATTCTACTTAGCAGGTACATATAGCGAGTAACTCCTAGCACATTTCATCAGCATTCTCTTGCCCTTATCCCAATTCATTTGGGGTCGGCGCAGCATGTCTTCTTCTTCCATACTTCTCTATTACTCGTCATCTCACCAGACACCTCCTTTCTTGCCATATCATTATTTACACAGTCCATCCATCGTTTCTTTGGTCTTCCTCTACTCATATACTCACACCTAGCACATTTATCTCACACAAAGTGAACGAAACTGGCGCACATTAAATTATTTCTTAACTTAGGTACATACATTAAATCACGCCCACTTTTTCCCACGGGCGTAGGCACGAAACCACAGCCACCACCACAACGCCACCTAATCCCATTATTTTCCGTAATTGTAAGCAATACACAGATTTATCAACATCCTTATTAAAGTATAGCTCCATAAAACACCACCATTAATGTATTCAATTTAATTTATTAACAAAATATCCATGTACTCATATTTTACTAGGGCACCAGTAGCAGA
Organism: Noctua janthina; assembly: GCA_963576755.1. Classification (NCBI taxonomy): domain Eukaryota; kingdom Metazoa; phylum Arthropoda; class Insecta; order Lepidoptera; family Noctuidae; genus Noctua; species Noctua janthina. The sequence continues at coordinate 9,291,546 of OY755050.1, read as the reverse complement.
TTAGTAAGCCACACAAGACACTCGTTTGGCACCTCCGGTCACCTTACCGCCAGAAAGTCTTGGGGACATTAAGTATCTAGTTGTGCAACTGAAGAAATACACTACGTGTGCGTGGCTTCGTTATTTGCACTTCCTATATAAAGCACTTTACATGGAAAATAATATGGAAATAAATAATAAGCCCAAGAAAGAACAGCTATTGTTATTTTCAGAAACTTTTAGAAGGTTTGCACCTAGGACCGCCTTCTGATAATCTGATCGTAATGCCCATTAAGACGGGACGTCCAACACGGACTCAGAAGAGTCACAACCATTACAGGAAGTATGACAAATCTCCGGGCACCGGCTTCTTTCAACAGCAACAGTGAACCACCACAAACAGCTGTCAGCCACAATACTACGTATGCACATCCCCATTAATGTTACCTAGTTCTAAGGCCTTGGTTGGTTTGTGATTGCCTTTTTTATCATTGTAAATAGCCTAGTCGAACGATACAAACTTCGGAATGAGTGTCTCTCTTTCGCTGATCCGGTGGGACGCTTATTTGACTGGGTTATTACCTTCGTACCTTTTTCTCTCTGTTTCATACGTCTTAGTACTTTACCAAAACATAATGCAAGTAGTGTTGTTTAATTTATTAGATTTAATCACCGAATGCATTACGATAGATCTGTGGGTTTGGCAATAAGACGTGGAAATCTGTTTGAAAACCTTGCTGTATGTGACTGTATGTGACTGTATTCTGCCTAGACATTAAAGTACTTTTATTTGTTACTAAAATTTAGTTCTGAATAGAATTTTGTGAAAATCGGAATGGTTTGCCTAAAGCACTTATTGCGTGTAAAAATAATAAGTGCCTTATATTGAATATTACAGAAATGGATATGGCCCAAAACTGACGGATTGGAATTTAAATAGAAATTAGGCTTTATTATAATTATTTTAAATGGTATACTTTAAGCTTAACAATTATTGTTACAACCTTTTAGGCTGGTTACATTGAAATTCAACTAAGCTATAGATTATAGATATAGATTATATTATTATTTCCTTTATTCATTTTGCATACATATATTTAACATTTTTAAATATTTCATTAAAAAAAAACCATATAAATCCATTTAAAAAAATTAAAAATAGTAATCAGCCGGATTCGAGAGCAGGGTCCAAGAACCTCGTCACAATGCGAGCCGTATCGAGGAGTACTGCCTTCTGAATCAGGTCTTTGATTCGACCGCCTAAGGAGAGCCTCGAGAGATGGTCGTCGAGGCTCTTGGCTATAAGGCCACTGGCCGTTACGACAAACGGCACAATGAGCAGAGTTCACATTCCACATATCGACAACCTCATAGTCAAAGTCAAAGTTTTTTATTTGTTAAACATAGGTGTAAAAGATGTAAATAAATATAAAAGACATCGCTATGCTTTGCCGACAACGGCGTACAAATATTAAAAGAATTATTAGTATTTTTTCTTTTTTAAAGTTCAGCTACCATATATTACTTCTTAATAATATTCTTATTTCTAGGTAAGTTCCTAGGTCTTAAATTTATTATACTATAAACTATTTTTAAATACTATGTTAATTAAATAATTTCAGACAAAATTGCTTTAAACATTCAGATAGGAGAAAATAAAAATAAAAAACATTTATTAAATATTTTTTTCTTAAATTACCATCTAATCTAGTTAGCTTGCATTATCGTCTCGGTATTCTTTAATAGAGTAGGATGCCTTTTGAGTTAAATATTTGCTGAGGTACTTTTTAAAATCATTTAACTCATTTTTTTCTCTAATAGGCTTCGGATTTTTGTTGTATAGTCTGGGTTCCATACCTTTAAAATGCCTCGTGTCCCAAATCGATATATTAGATTTGTTTCTCTTTCTCAGCTTTCACGAGGTTCTTGTCATGCGGGATGGTAACATCGACTATCATCACGCGGCGCGCTTATCGTTCTATCACCACTAAGTCAGGCTTATTGGCGACAATAGTCCTGTCAGTAATGATAGACCGATCCCAGTACAGCGTGACATGGTCTTTATCGAGAACTGGACCACATACTTGTAGTACGGTACCTCAGATTCCACAAACTTATACATCAAGGCAAGTTGCTGATGAATAATCCTGGCTACTTGGTTGTGCCTGTGCAATTAAGTACTCGCCGTTAGTTAGATGGGAACAACCAGAAATAGTATGTCTGATGGACTCAACCGGAGGGTAACATGCCTGACACATGCCAACCGTCCCGTCCGTTCGTTCGTTCGTGTCGTTCGTTTCGGATGTGGAGAGGTGTAAGGAATCCGAGACCTGAAATCCCTGGGATTTCATAATTTCCCCTTGCTTTACATACGTGACTGCACATTTGTCCACACCAAATTCCATCCTGATGGCGCTACTAAAAGTTTCAGGTACTTTCAGTAGCTCCATCAGTCGCAATTTGTTGGAGGCAAAGAATTCAGGTCATCCATGTAAAGAAGGTGAGATATGACCTGACCGCCTCTCCTCAATCGGTAGCCTAGACCTGAATCCTGTAACAATGTGCTTAGAGGATTCAGGGCTAGACAGCACCGAAGTGGACTCAGACTGTCGCCCTGGAATATTCCCCGTTTAATCCATACAGGCACATCGTTCCCCTGGATCTGTCGACTTCCTGCATATCGAAGGACCGTCTTCCATTGCCGCCTTCCTTCGCCTTCCTTCCCATACATGACTCAAGGAAGGCGCGTAGAGTTCCATCTATTTTGTACAACTCCAGCACCCTCATGAGCACCGAGTCGTCGGCTATCTTACAATTATAATCTATCCAACATGTCAACAGATCTTTGCGGTAGCAGATCTTTTGCCATGTCGATGAGGAGTAGCTCCTTAGTGCCGCGGGACCCATTCCTACATCCATTTTGAGAGGAAGACATATTGGAGTTTTTGTCAATGTGTGTATAAATTTTCGTTCTCAAAATGGATGTAAGAAATCTTATAGACCGTCAACAAACACGTCATCGGTCTATAATTCTTGGGTTCCGCAGGACTACCTTACTTATGGACAGGGGCGTATTTACCCTAGGGCCAAGGGGGCCATGACCCGGGGCGGCAGGCTGAGCTCGGCTAGCCACTGTCAAACATCGAAATTTTGGAAAGATTCGAAAATTTTGCCCTAAGAACAATCTCAATTGCACCCTGGTTTGTCTCTGTTTGAAAAAAGCAAAACCTACAAACAGAGACTGAGCAAGCACAGCAATGTCTTTGCCAAGAACCTCCTAAATAGACAAGGGGATATAATTCGCCTTAAGATGGCAAATCCTAAACTTAGACCAGCGACAGTGAAAATTTTAAATTATTTTAGTACTAAACCACATAATGTGAATCAAAAAATCTCAAACAAAGACTATCTGATTATGGCTAGACGGGCCAATCGCAGATAAAAGCAGAGCGGCAAAAATATTTAAAAAAAAATTACAGCGTCAACGGTGCGCGCAAAACTACTGCAAGATGTCTTGACAGCGGCACTCAAAAATGTAACTGTGATAAGCTTATCCCAGACGAGATCATCAACTAGGGACGATGCTTGTTCCAGTCTTAACAAAGACTGGATTTAAGTAATGCCGGCCCTTGAAGCCATAAAAGGTGACACTGGCAACCAACCGCTTTGGTCAGAAATAAAGCTGCAGGGTTGATTAAACAGTCACTTGTCAGAATTTTGGGTAATTTTGTTTTTTTTATTTTTATTTTTGGGTTATTTTGGGGTTGACTCGGACCTGGAAGTCGTTTCTTACCTTTATGAGTCTTTAATTAATTTCAATCAAAATAAAAGAGAATGTTTTGACGATTTCGACGAGGCGGGTAAACCGAAATCACCCGAAGAATACAAGCACAACCATTTGTCAAAAGGAAGAAAAACGCGAAGGAGAAGTATTATTACAGGGACGTGACCACTTTCGAGTAAATAACTTTTTCCCGTTGTTGGGCGAGTTGAGGAGGCGCAAAAAGTCATATGAGACAGTGACAGCCAGTTTTACCTTCTTAGGTAAATTAGACACAATGTCTGAGGCAAAGTTAGAAGGAAAGCCGTAAAACTTTAAAATGTATATCCGTTAGATCACGCGGTAGATCTACAAGATGAAAGTGTTCTATTGAAACACTTCTTGGCAGCCTATGAAAATAATGTCTGTGACACGTCTCATATATTTTTGAGGACTGATTCCAGTCTCCGAGAATGCCCGCCTCACGCGCAGTGCATCACATGTGGCCGTGTATTGCCCTCCCTGAAGCAGTGGTTTGCCGACGAGTACCCTGCCCCCGTCGATGCGGCGCTCGATCCTGCACTGCCAGGCTGGTATGGCAACTTTTGGTCGAGTAGCTACGTCACTATTTGTGAATTTGACATTCGCTAAATGACATACCGCAACAGCCCCACAGTACAGGATCCAGTGTGTATCAACGAGGTCCTCGCTAATCTCGAATAAATTCTTGTGTTGCGAGTCCAGGAACACACCAGAGCCCTATTTTCATATGCAAGGCTAACCGTGGCAATCGAAGCCTAAGATCGGTGGGAGTGTATCAATACTCGCAAAGCGCATCCTCCAGTGCGCTTCTCAATCGGTGGTTGCACTTGCTACTTACCGTGGCATACTTACCTATCATCTTCCTCACACAGCAGCTGCGCTTGCAGCATGGTTTGTGACCGAGTTAAGAAGATACGGTTGCTCAGTACCATTGAGCACAGCTTATCAAGTGCGGCGTCGTTCAACATGTGATTGCGTTGAATGTCCCGCACCTAATCCGACAGTCGTTGAGCCGAGACGTTGACGGTTGGTTCAAGTTCCTGGAACAGGGACAGCATCTTAACACGGTACGCAGTGAGGTTAGTTCCCCCTCTGTAGACCCGTAGTATGCGCGCACAGTGTTCTTGTTTATTGTTTGAGTTCATCTCATCGCTGCACACAATCACCGGCAGCCCGGACCCGGCACGGGCCGGATGGCTCATAAGTCCTAAGCTTCACGGTGGCCAGCTCTTCCCTGCTGACGCACAGGTATTGGCGTCGTCGGCGGAGAAATATCCGTCGCTCGAACTAGAGGCTACTGCCGCTGCCGGTAACACAGGTGATCCGGGTGCGTCGAGGCGGGCTAAACTGTTTTTTAGTTAACTAACCAATGGCAACTAACCAATAGTGAAGTTTATAGCTGCACGGGTGCGAATAGTGCCTACAACAAATTCTATGACAATTTCATTATGTTGTATGACCTCTGTTTTCCTCTAAAGAAAATCAGGATACACAACAATCCTGGACAGAAATGGATCTCGCGTGGCGTAAAAATATGCAGCAAACGTAAATGCCAGCTGCTGTGGCAATACAGTAATAATCCAAATCAAACCACCAAAACTTCAAAAAAAATGTCAAAACGACTTCTTTATTAACTCTGTCACAAGTAAGAAATAAGCCACTTGGAAAGTAATAAATGAGATCAAAACTAAGTATCCAAATGAAGGCATAAATCAATTAATTATAAATGACAGAATAATAAATAATCCTAGTCATTGCGAACTCATTTAATTTCCTTTTTTCTTGACATCAATAATAATAATGCTAGTGTACAGTCACTGACTTTAATTGATGAGCCACTTGCCACTATTCTTATTTTAGCCGTATAATGCAAATCGTGTTTAGTCGGTTATATTCGTACATAGTACCGAGTGACTACTCAAAGTCCACCAATTGCAGGTGTAGCAACCGTAACCTAGCGACAATTGTTTCAGCGTAGCCGTAGTCATAGATTAATATACCTTTCGCCATAGTAACATTGACGTACGGAGAAATTGTGATAGGTAATTTCAACATCGGAAAAACTTGATGATTAGTTGTTGGGAACATAACACAATATAATGCCTGTAATCCCCGAAGGGTAAATAAGATGTGCTAAGCTAAAAAAAATAGTCAACCTTTGAAAAATAGTTTTATTTCGTTTATCAATCAATATTGTTGGACTAACTTAATATCGAGTATATATATTATGCTCATTGGCTGTCTATTACATCTTGTAGTCGTAATTTAGTGGAGTTAACCAATCTAGTGCCAATATCAGTCCCTCGCATGTTTTCACAATCTTCTTGGCAATATTGAGCCAGATCTTCTTTTCTCCGTTCATTACGGTGATGCACCATTAAACCTTAGAGATTTTCTATGGGATTCAGGTCCGGAGATTTAGCTGGCCATGGAATTACCGTTATGCCTAGATGTGCATCAAACCAGGTGCTGAAAATCCTTGCTCAATGTATGGCACAATTATAGTGAAAAAAAAATATATTTGCCATTTCGTGCTGTGAATACGCAATCCTTACACAGGGAAGCATGGTTAAACTAGCATTTTGGAACATAAGTTCCAAAATGCTAGTTTAACCAGCTCTCCTACACCTTCGGAGCTCATCCTCACACACGCGCATGAATGCACAGACCCTGCCGATGCATTGTTACAATTCTGTGGCGAATTTCTGTGGAAACTGCAGCCGGCATTATCGCGTAAATTACTACGGCTACGATTCACCAAAATCCGAAAATTATCGTCTTTGACATCGACATTTCAGTTGTCACTGTCTTCGGATAGGTTTTCAGAAATGACGAGTATTTAATGAGCTCTAATTCAAAGGAGGTCAGTATCAAATTAGATTGGATAAAGGTACGCAACATTGTATGGATTTATCATTGACAACTTATTAGTCATTCTGCAACCTCTATGGACAAGACTACTTCCGATTATTAGTAATTTGTCATCTTGTTTCCGAGCTTGCGGTTTGAGTTCGTGTTTAATCGCGTAATCTCGTGAATGTATAAAACTGTATGCATAAATCCTCTAATAAAGTGACTTAATTCTAATTCAATTTTTATGACACCCATCCCTGATGACATTTATAAAATAATAATTGCTCTAAAAAATAAAAAACAGTGCGGTACGAATAATCTAATGATAAACATTAAAAAAAAAAAAAAATTAAAATACGAACTCGACGTACAGGTAATTTAAAAATCCGTTACCTAGATGAACGACAGAACGACATTGGAGAGACTGAAAGAACAAAATTTCTAGGGTTACATATTGACAACAAACTTAATTGGAAATTACATATTGACCATGTATGCAAAAATCTGGGACAGTTTTCATATGCACTTCACAGATTAGGGAAAATAGCGAATCAAACTACTTTACTAACAGCTTACCATGGTTACGTTAACTCCACCCTCAGATACGGTGTAATATTTTGGGGAAGCAGTACAGACAAGAAACGTGCGTTGATCGCTCAAAAACGTTGCATCAGAGCTATATTTAACTTACATGAAACTGACTCATGTGAGCCATTTTTTAAAAAGATGAACCTATTAACTCTACCATGTATCTATATATTTGAGACCGCAGTCTGTCAAAAATAATATTCAGTTATATGATTACCAAACACGTATACTGTGTAAGGACCCTTGGCGCACAGTAGCTAGCAAGATTCATTTAATGTATGAAAGTATATTTTTTGCAGCTTCACGCAACTTCAATAATATCCCGGGACCTATTAGAATAATTTCAGAAATAACAAAATTTAAAAAGAATCTCCATGACATGTTAGTACACAAATGCTACTACTCTGTAAAAGACTTCCTATCGACAAATCACTGGTCCAATACAGTCTCCCTCAGTCATGATGCGTTCAGTAGCCCTCTAATGTGTATATTTTACTCTCTATTAATTTACAGAGAATACTCTGTAAATTAATAATTTAATAATTTGTAACTATAATGTATTAATGTATTTAATTTAATTTTCGTGCAAATAACCATTGTATGCCCAATGGGCGGGGCATAGCTGATCACAATTTCATTATTTAAGAGCTGTAATAAGTACCTACCTATGATCCACAATAAAGATATTGATTGATAGTTTTTCACTTTCTGGTTTTGTTTGCATTTTTCTAATTTGCTATTATTTGTTTTGTTAAAAAAATCTATTTTAAGTTTTTTAGGTAACTATTGCAAAGACCTTTGTATTCCAACCAATATTAATATTAAAATAAGAAATAACGACGATTTAACAGATGTTTGATCTTGTATTGTAGAACGGGCCGATGTCCGCAAGTCCACGTCCAAGCGCGTATTTGGCAATAATTTTGATATAAATAAAAAACATACAATATCAGTCTCATTTTACTTTATTTTCCTTAATGTACCAAGAAATTAGATCCTGCATCTTCTTGAGCACTATGTTGGACATGAAAACGTTCTAATTACTTATTAAGATTGTGTCGAATCGTGTAGTCACATCATCAATACTTACAATATTTAAAGTTAAAGACACTATTTATCGATATAACATTTATACATCCACTATATGGATACATAAGCAGTTTTACTTCTAAAAACTGTACGAGTATTCATAACCGTGACTACACTAATGTACATGATACTTCAACATGGCAGTGCTAATTTGCTGAAGCCGACTGTTCGTTATACATACACAGTTAATTTACTTACATTACATTACATTACATTACATAAACAAAGTGTAATGATTAATCTACAACACTGTACTACCATCGCTATATTAAATTGTATTGAAACAAAATTAATTGAGTTTAACGATGTGTTGTTGGTATACCATATATTTAAAGGTAATAATATCCTATTATAATACAAATCATCTTACTACAACACTAATCGACAAAAATAATTATGTTGTCCATAAATTCATGCGGAACAAAAAATTATAAAATAGAATTTGTGTTTTGTAAATTAGCATTCTACTTTACTTAACGTTATTTTCGAAGCAGCTTTTAGTAAACTATATTAAATTCCCAGTTTGAAAACATCAAACTGATACATAATACGGTACTTATACATTTACTGACCTCATTTTGGTTAATGCCTACCCTAACAATTTCAATATGTACAAAAATGATGAGACGACTGCACACCCGCCCACTGTGTTATATCGTTTAACAAACAAATATTTACATACATTGGCCACGGTATATAAAGTGTAAACAGTTAATGATTCAAAAATTGAACATTTATCTTAATTTTATATATTCATTTTAATATTATACTATAATAATTATAATTTCAAATAATCGCTGTATCGTTTTACGTGTAAAAAATATCTACAAACACATAATATATTCCTAACAAAAACGCAAGAAAAGCCACAAAATACAACTAAGTAGCACCACAGGTGTAAAAGGTGTTTGCTGGGTTAGTGAAAGTGTTTCCATAAATATAACTCGCGAACATAACACACACTAACAAGCCGAGGGATCATTTAAATTATAATACACCAGTTCTATATCGGTAATTGCACTGAATTGAACACGAATTAACTATATAAGCGAATATTCACTATGTTATAAACTTTAAATTACAACAACTGTTACTCAATGTGAAACATAAAAATGTACATTAACTTAGTACGACGTTAACATTATTCATAAATATAAACGTAAACTACACTAACTAATGAACGAAGTGTCTGGGTTGTAACAAAACGACCATTCAACATTCATACTGTATAGTAACTTGAGACTTGGGCAGACCATCGATTTCAAGTCTATCATTATATTCGAATAGGATAACGTACCGATGCTAATTATGTTATACTGTTTATAAATAAACAAGAGCTGTTACCTTTAATGAACAATGATAAATATTATCTTCTCGATTATAATTTGTTAAAAACTAAAAATTTTTTAACCGTTGAAGACAAATATAAACGTCGATTTATTGACGATAAAATATCGATCGTCTGCCGAAGTCGCGTATCATCTATGACGTAAAATCTGTACATTGAATTACTTTCCTAACACGTTGATCGTAGAATTTAAAAAGTTTTCTCCACACACATCAGCAGTGTTACATTTTTACCCTTTTATAATTTTGATATGATAAGAAATTAAGTGTGTATGAAATAAGGATACGTTGGAAAGCCTGAAATACATCAACGGTGTGGGTGTCAGACTGTAGAACGCAAAAGGTCAGTAGTTTGACGCCCACCCGTTGCAATATGGACGAGAACCCACTTCTAGTATAATCATTTTAACTTAGTCAGAAGGGCAAACAGGATTACTACCACGCAACCCAAATTAATATAAATCAATATAAATCCATAAAATTATGTAAAAAAAAAAATTTATCGAGTAAAAAATTAGAAGGGAGAGAGACAAAGTAATTATAAACTAAGTACGTGTTTAAATAAGTCAAACTTAATACTAGATAGGCGGAACTTTCGACATTTGTCCTAAGTGCACCATAACATTATCCGAATTTATAATGAAACGCGATAATGTTTCTGGCCAATTACGAGTAATGTAAAAAAATGGGTGACGGCTATAGGGTGACAGATATACCGAGGCTGCACAAGGCGTAGCTTAACGCAGCTACGGTGTGTGAGAAAGAGCGAGAAGATATACATCCAACAATTACAGGCTTATTCTTAACAGTTAAGTATATAACAGGAAACAGTGAAACATTGAAGATAGGACCTAATTTGTTTAGGGCTCTATGTTAAGTCTGCTGCAGAAAACCATGAATGGAGCACATCGCGTGATATCTAGTAAAACAAGGTAAACGAGAGTGTGCAACTATATTTAACGAGGGAAAAGCAGTATTTGCCTTAATACAAATATTAATAGGGATATTATTCCTAAAACTCTGATAATAGGTTGGAGAACATCTAGAGGACGCTAGAATGAGTTATACGCGGCTTTAGCCTTAACGGCAAATACATCTGCCGCATTGTCAGAAGCGAGTTGTCGCAGAAGGCCAGAGGCATAGCGCACTAGGGAGCGGCCCGTGTCGGTCAGCCGTGGACAGGAATAGGTTTGACTGCTTTCTGAAATGTTTATTGATTTTCTGCACAAACTAACGCCTAAAGCTCTGGTCATGCGAATCTGGTGCGGGATGCGAGTCATTGGTTAACACCGATTATGTGAACCTACTTGTATGGAGACGTTCAGACAGGCGCGAATAATCGCGTGATATCGTGATTATTAAAACAAATGACGTGGGAAATACAGTCCCGCGGCCCTCGCGGTTTCACCCCAATGTGGCCACAGCTTAATCCTCAACCAATGTAATCCTAAACAGAATATAGTAAATATAGAACGATATGCGGGCACGCATACCATGGTATCTGAGTGAATCGAACGTGTATTTCTAATTCTACAAAGATATTTACGGGAGACGGTGGCGTAACCCGTAAGCTTATAGAATTAACAAGTTAACACCAACTACTACAATTATTCTACACTGATAATAACTGTCCATACGTGCTTGAGTAATATGTTCGTGTAAACGCACGCATTCTTCGACTCAACAAATTACAAGTTGTTTGCGAAGAACGCGTTCAGTAATTCTGCAACAAGGAAAAGTTATGGTTAGTAACAACATATTTGGAAACCTTGACCATACAGTGCTACAAAGATCTTTTGGCCGTAGCTTGTGAACATTGGTAATTGTGTTTCATGAAATTGTAGTGATATACAAAACGGCGGCGTTAGTTCCATTTCCTTTTTTTTTTGCTATTCCAATCAGAAATGACGTAATAAAATAAAAGTGTCAAAGAGAGCCACATCAATTGGTAAGTTCAGGAATATTATCTGACAAACTCAAGATTACGTAAAAAGCTTATTTGTAACGTTATGTTATATGTTTGTACAAGGTAACCTCAAGATAAATCCAATTAAAAACAATATCTCACTGATATAAAGCTTCACTATTACTGACTATCATAGGATATTTTGCGTCTACGAATTGTTGATGGTTACCTCAGTCATGATCATGGGACGACTGCTCGCTCTCAGGTCGCAGAGAATCAATACATGCTACGATCTTGAGCGCCGGCCCCAGCTTCATTGAGAGTGCCATCACGAGATGCTCCGGTTTGATCAGCAGCAGGGCTTCACCATCGACCTCCTGCATTAGGAACTCGTCGGCATAGCTCGCGCACCCCGGTATGTTGCGGATGAACTCGCATACTTCGGATACCTGTGGAAAAATACGTGTTTTATAGCTTGTTTCTGAGGAAGTAAGGATCGGTAGTTTCTGCCTCCCCACGGGAGCAGGCCACGGCTTTTGGAAGCTGGAAGTCTAATAACCTGTCTTACCAAGGGGTATCTTATTAAGTAGTAACTACCAAATGCATATGGAATCAGATCAAGAACAAAACCATTACTTTATTGACATTATCGTATAAAGAGACCAACGAAATAATAATTTGCCGCTGCTTACATAACACAAAAAGATTGGTATATGGTTTCGCTTGTTTGGTTCAAACTAACTTTCAACCAGTAAAAGGGTTTTAAATATTTTTATACGCAAACCCTGCTTAGGGAACTACAGCTGTTTTGATATGGAAAAAAAATTCGAGTGCGAGCAGGGTTTGTCACCGTAAGACGTTATTAATGGAACGAAGATTTCGAGAGCTGTGAGCAGGGTGCGATGGTCTAATTGGTTAAGGCGTCCGGTGTACTGAATCGGAAAGTCGCAGGTTCAAACCCTGCTTGCACTCGATTTTTTCTTTCCATATCAAAACAGCAGTAAATGGGTTGTGGAAATTTGCAATTGCTTTTTGTAAAACATTGGTTCAGCTGCATTGGGATAAACTGAAAGCTGCTTCCAACATAGTTGACGTGATGATGGTACTCACGCTCCACTTTGTAGCATTGGGTATCTTAGGAGTCGATGCAGCGTCGGCGCTGGCCGTGCTAGCGGCCTCGGCAGTGCTTGTCGCGGCCGCTTCGGCCTTCGCGATGTTGTTTGATTGCGTAGAGCTGTGAGAACCGCTGTCAGCGGACGAGGAGATGCGTGCCACGCTTGGACTGTGGTCCACCATCTGCCTCTTACCTATTTTAGAAAATGGGTGGTTAGGTTAGTTCAGTATAGTGGTGTATTCACACCGAAGTAACTTTTTGTTAAACAACATTTTGCAACACTGAATAACTTTTGCGGCTTGTGTTCTACACTGTCGCCCACAAATACTTGCAAACGTTGTTTCACAAAAAGATACTTCGATAAGGCTGCACCCAACTGATGTCTGCGTAATGAGAATCACATAACCTTAGTTGGTATTCTGAAACAAGTTATCGGTTCAGGTGTTACGTGTTCACCAGCTGTCAATCGATTTTCATATTAATGATGTCAATAGCAGCGGTTATATTCAGTTAACATGTTATGATCGCGTTTAGCTTCAGTGGTGAAATTCCACATAAGACTGTTACCGACTTACATAACATTACATGTATGGTTAGATTTACAATACTTACGCGGTGGTCCAGAGTCATCAGAGGAGGGTAGTTTGTTCTCCTTGTTCTCCTGTTCTTTGTCCACCCAGTCGCGGAGAGGACGGTTCACCTGCACCAAATTACTCTACATATCAATTACCTATAGCGTTCAATGACGGATACAACCAAATGCCAACATTAAGTCCAGTCGCGGGCTAAAAATGTAGGGTTAATTTCACCAGCGTTCGTCGCAGGCGAGTCATAAAACGTAAAAAGGTCATGACACTAGACTTAGACTAGAAGACTCTCTGTCTCGAACGTTTTACGCCTCTGTATTCCTCTAGTCCTGACAAGCCTTCAAAGACCGCATTTCTACACAGAGTGAGGAGTCGCATTCGAAATCTAACGAACATTTTTAGTCCGGGATTGTACATTCAGAGAGTGTCAGTGTTGGGAGCAGTTAAAGATATTACATTTCTGGACAGATTTATCCCATTTTATAAATCTATTCATCGATGTTTGATGGATCTGAGGGATCGAAATGTGATGGTTGAAATGTGATATGTTCAAAAAAGGTAAGGAAGACGGTCCGCTCAAAACGTGACGTTAGTTTTGGAAAGTGCAAATGTGCCCACTCTTCGCTCCAAACAACTACCGTCTCGTTAAGTTGCTCACGACATCAACTAACAAAATACCAGTACCTTATAATAAAAGTCCTGATGCCGTAGAATGTAACAAATAATACGACAATTTTAGTTATGCGCGTTTCTTATGCAACCACGCCAGAATATCGTATCTTACGTACATGTTACAGGGAGGGACTAATAAACTTCAAGCTCTGGGCTGCCTCAATTTAGATAGTCATCGACATAGATACCAGAAAAAAGAGAGATAAGGTAGAATTCATCTTATTACGGGTCATCTAAGGTCAATTTACTGTGATAGGGTCGCGTTGATAAATCAAGGAACATGAGACTTACAGCAAATGGTTCGGCGGCTTCCTGAATGACGTATCCTTCGATGACATGTGTCAGTATGTTCGGCTTCACCATCGCTTTCGGGAGCCCCTTGTCTGCAAAATAGTTAATCATAGCACCTTTGTAGTTTGAATATGGCGATAAAATAAAGCAACAAAAATTCAAGCATTAATATTCATGTCTCGATTGGGTCACTGTTGATCAATCGTAACCGTCACCGTATGACGAATGACGTTTTAAACAATATATATTTTTCACAGTATTGTAAACGAGTCGGCTGAAACCTGAAGGTGTATTTTACCGTTTATGCAACAAACAGTGGCCGTATTCACATTTTTTATTAGCCACAGAATATCATATTATTAGTATTTCCTAATATCATAGACTGCAAATAACTTGAGCATGTGCGAAAAACGAAACGCACTGTCATTTGAGAAAGGCATGATGCATACGTGCCGCAGTTGGCGCCATTGTTCTCAAGTTGTTTGTCAGCTTTTATAAATGTATTGCAGATGTAACAGTTATGGAATTGGTTTTGGCATGAACCGTTATTAAGTTAAACGCGTCATCTCTACTAAAAATGTTGGTATGATGTTTTCAAAATGGTCCCAAAAAAGCCTACCCACTTAAAAACTAGTGGTTGCTGGTCAAACGTAGATTGGACTGTTTTTTGCAACCAAAAGAATTTTTGACTACAGCCTGGACACAGAAGCTTGCTATGAAACGAAAAGCGACCCAATCGAGCCAGAACTGGCGTAGTTCATAAAGATGTTCATACAATACTGACCGTGGGCCGCCTGACTCATGTGGCGGGGAGTGCACTGCGTGCTCTTGAACAGCGCTGTCGACCCCCCGGACGATACCGGCGCGGTGATGGCGGCGGTCATCGTGGACGACGACGATGTTGATGAAGCTACTGTAGTCACCACCTGGAGTTGAGTTTGACGTTATAGGATGCCAAAACACTTTTGCGAACGCATTATACGTCTTAGATTGACGTTATGGTTTCAATCAAATCTAACTTTCTCAAGTCATACAGTCGATAAATGGTCAGCAGCCAATTGGTGACCGGTATCTACGAGCATGTTTAACATTCTCACCTGTGGTGCAACAGGGGTAGTCTGCTGCGCGCTGCTGAGCACTGGGGCGGTGCTAGTAGCCACCGACGCGGCCGTGGTAGTGGGCGGGGTCTCTGTCGATGTGCCTTGGCTCTCCGTCTTCGATGGACTCGGCTTGGATGTCTCCATGGGTATCACTGCTGCTGTCGTAACGAAATGTATAAGATGCTTAGTTCTTGATCAACACATTATCAGGCTTGTAAGTCCAGAAGGGTTAAGCATAGGTGTTCCTAATAGTACACCCACATTTCGCCGGTTATGTTTAAGTCCCATGTAATAAGGGGCGAGCCTATTGCCATTAACCGGGCCCCAATCCAGACTTCGTGGTTGCCACTGAGTTTAAAACCCAATAACACTTTGCCCGACCCGGGAAACAAACCCAGGACCTCAAATTTAGCAGTCGCTCATGGGACCGCTAGTATTGTGAGTTTTATTTTATAACGAAAGGTGGGCTCGATGGGATTATTCCATCGCCATAAATTACAAAATCCATACAAGTCAATTCCCTGGCTATTGAACACCCTTTCAAACATTCCATGTTCAAAATGTTAAAAAAAATAATCCGGTCCGTGAGGGTTTTATTAGGTATCGAGGTTAGATTTTATTTATGTAATCCTTTTTGAAGACCAATAAAAAAATATCCCGATATAAATTAAATAAAATGTATTAAAATGTGGAAACCTCTATGGCAACACACGGGCGCGAGCGGCGGTAGTGACGCCATAAAAAAAAACAATTGACGATTGCACATCCTTATGCTGAAGATGGTGTTGTCACGTTTTAAAAGTTATCTGAATTTAGGAAAACAGTACTTTGGGACAAAAATCATGCTTTTTAAAATTCATTAATATTTTTTTTTTCATGAATATTTTATGTTTCTTATTCTATTTGGCAATGTCATTGGTATACCGGACAGGTTTTTTTAAACATAATTTTATAAAGGGAATTTTTGTGCAAAATTGCTAGAGCCAGCCATTGAGGTGGTGCGGTGTTGTCAGTGAATCTAAGATTTTATTTTATTTTTCTTTCCTGTTGATAATCACGACAGCTAACGAAGTTGCCAGTTTGTTATAAATTCCTTGTGATTTTCTTTTTTTGTGTTGATTGAACTCAAATTATATGAGACTGTTATGTAACCACCTGCACAGCTCTATTATTGATCATCGTTAGAGAGACCAGGTCTTATGAATAGATTCCTTACCAATGGTGGAGGTACTGGTGGAGACGGCGGCGTCAGCTGTTGACGCGGTGGTGACCGACACGGCTATCGTGGTGGACGTAGCGTCAGAGGTTTCCGGCACGATCTGCGTCGACGGCTGGATTTGGATCACCGGGGCCTAGAAATAAAATAATGTTTATTTCGGACAAGCAACAGGCATAGTAAGTTAGGTAAAGAGAAACTTATAATCTTTGTTATATCATTAGAACACAAGCTTGTTGTTTGAGCTACATCTACGTACTACAGATATAGGGGAGTCGCACCTCCCTGCTATCGTCTAAATAAGGGCTCGTATTAGAGTTTCAGAGCATTGTGGGAGCCTCGTGTTTTGTTTCAATAAAATATATAATGAACCCAATTTGTTTTCTTTTCATTTTTAATGAAAGCTAAATAAGCTTTTCATAGAAAATGAAAATCACGAAAAACAAAGTGCAACTAGACAGCGGTCGGTTGCAATTAGAAATGTTGACTCTAACAAGTGTTTATAACTCATTAGTGATCAATACCAACTATCTGACATCAATCGAAAGCATTGTAGTTGCATCATACAGTAGCAAATTTCTCAACATACCGGTGTAGACGAGATCTGCTGAGCTTTATCCTCCTCGGCCTTGACATGCGTGACGAGGGTTGTAGGAGTCGGCAGCGGCAGCACAGAGGCCTGCACTGGCGCCGCGATGAGTCCCACCGTGCCCTGCGCGGCTTGCAGCGTCAACTGCGGAACACTCAGGTTGCTTGATACCTATACCAGTCGATGTTTTAAACCACGCGTCACAATCGCATTTCGCAGTTTAAGTTGTAAAACCACAATTTATGACGGTTTTGACATTTTTGATGCAGTTTGTAATCGAACAATGAGAATCGAAAAACGCGTTGTTTCAGCCAATCGGGAACAAGCAACGTCTCTATCTAATATAAAGTGTACACAAATTATAAAATGGTATTTATGTAAAATTATGCAGTTTTGTCACTCTTCTGTAAATTTGCTATTTTTGACTTACGTGGTTTTAAAACTTAAACGATGATATCTCTTTTTCTTTCTACTGATACTCGAAAACTTGCAATTTACTGCACTAAAAGCGTTTTGTGACTTCTCCCCGTATCGAGTAAAAGACGTAGACAAATTCTGATACATGCTCGTTTCTCTCGCTCGTAGTCTAAGCTACGGGGAGAATACATACATACCTACCTACTTGAACAAATACATCATGCATTTTATCATAATGCGACGATTGTGATATACAAGCAGAACCTGTCGGGAACGGTTATGTTGTACGGGACCCAATGTAATAACAGTCTCAGCAATGTTATTTACTAAATGTTCACCATCCTGCCACTGCTCCTATAAATGCGAAAATCTTTCACATCTACTACACAACATGCTTACAGATGCAGATTTCTTCAGAACATAGATATATTGCCTATCGTATATCTTACGAATACGACGTCATAGCTCTGAATGATCTCTTACATGCACATTAATATTATGGAACATGAGTAACAAGCAACGATTCGTTGAGGAACAGGTCTATTTTAGGTTCTACAAGTATATGTCATTCAATAAAATAAATAGTAAAGGCGCTCCCCTCAGCGGGAGCATTGGCCTGTGATGTTCAGAAGCACATGTTTTTGTACAAAAAATCGAATCTTGGACTTTTACAGTAGAGGCGAATGCTCGCGGTGAAGTAGCACCGGAAGACGAAGAAATAGGCGGACTGAAAAAATATGTCCAATTTAAAATATCGATATTATATATTGCCAGGATTAAACAAAACACCATTTGAATTATTTTACTAAGAAGCTTCAGTTATCGTGGAAATCATCTTACAATAACTGATACTCCTAACATGAACTGAAAATATAACATCGATCAATTAAAGTTGGGCATGCTACTGTTGAAGCCAATTCAGATGATTTCACCTTCAAGTGTTGCCATAATAACAACGATGGCAGCACTATCACAATCAGAGCGGACACTAAGAAACAATCAAGCCAGAAAAGGTATGCGCATCGGTAATATTTGTATTTTTAAAATTGGAACACGAAGCGTTGGTATTTCCAAAGATACCCGATGACGCCTCAACTTTTCCTAGGAGATCTATACATTCGATAGTGTTGCCATCAAATCTATCTACCCTATTTTAATGAATGTACGACAATATACAGAGATATCAATAAAAAAAATCGATGATTTGAATGAATGGAGAGTAACGTTTGCGAGGTTCGTGAGGCTACCTCGTGGTGCAACAATGGAGAGACTTGCACGAGGGGCGAGCTCAGCAAGGCCGTCCCGTCAAGCGCGAGCCCCGGCTGCCAACGTTTTTACCACTCAAATATATAATATACATAAACATAGGTCTATAAATAACCTAGTGACCTAAAATATTTGGTCCATATTATTATCATATATAACGACAGGATATACTATAGAAGATTTTATGGGAAACATCAGAATAGAAACATAGATCAAAGAACTTTGGTAATCATAACAACACAGTCCAGAGGCTGACACCCAGTCTTACCAAGGTGTGTTACCCAATAACTGGGTTATGGGGGTCAAATTGGCAGACTCTCCTTGTAAAATACTGGTATTCGGCTGCATCCGGTAAGACTGGAGTGTGATCACAACATAACTAGGAAAAGGCTTAACAGTTAAATAAGAGCTTTGCGGATTGCAGACCGAAAACTAAGCTAATTTCGTTCAGCTTAGTTCGCCTAGCTGACGCAGTTTTTCATACTTGTGTGCAGATTGCAAACTAAGTTATGTGAGCTAACAATAATATGCGAAGGTAAGTTAGTTCTGTATGCTGCTGCGAAGCTACTCGGGGTAAACTAAACCCTTTCCGCCTACCCTGGCATCCCCCCGCCAGTGCTGTCCAGCGTCTGGTGTCGTATATAACTGAAAATGTTCGTCATCTAACTCGTGTAAAATAAACTCAGTCAGACATCAGTCAGATAAACTCTCCACTTGTTTGCCGAGATTGAATGTGTTGGCATATCCAAGGTCTGGAACTTATTTTCTTTAGATAATGATAAGTTAGTATTAATTTTCTTTTCTGTGTAGCGTATTAAGTATCTCAATTTTTTGCATCGTTTACATTCATGGCGAGCGATAGGTCCGTTATCACATCACTGACTGTTTCCTTTCTTGGTGTGCACGGGACATATTTCTAGTTTAATTTAGATTAGATTAGCTGACTTAGTTTTTTCGGTTTGCAACCCACGTAAAGCTTTGGCGATCAGCTAAGATGCATCTTCAAGACAGCTGAAATCCTGTCATCGTTTTCTATGGAGTGCTTATGCTATTAGTTAGTTTCACTCATTATTAGGTACTACCTAATTTCACTTTTAGTTTTAGTTCTAACCTATATCAGACCTACATCCTGTTCAGTTTCAAACCACACCCTTTCAGCTATCAACCATGTTAGTCAAACCAACGCATGCTTAGCGGGGTTTTAACGACCAAGGCCAGACAAATATTTCATGGGATATGTTTTATCTAGAAGAACTATGACAAAGAAAGATTCACTACTCTAGGTGAAACATTAACATTTGAGATTACTACAAAGAAAACTATTAAAGTAATCCTTATTAGAAATCGTACTTGTAACGAATTTTAGTGTGTGGTTAGGTTTGAGGGGTAATTACTTAACGCGCTTACAATGGTACTTGAATGTCGAGTAAGTTGAAATTCTATTTTATCCTTATGTCTTATTTAGCCTTGTCGCAAAAACACCGCTAATAAAGGTACGACTAAACCTATACGGACAAATTCTGGACTCCGGACACCGGATTCTGACAGAACGTATCTGTGTCTGGTGTGCGCAGCCGGTCCGTACCGGTTTCACCGAACCTTGTAGAGTGTAGTGGCGCTCGTATACACGAGTGGGGACTCACCGTCTGCATGGACGCAGAGTGGTTCATAGCAGCTTGTTGTTGAACGGCCATGCTTACGGATGTCTGGACTAAGCCGCTGCCTACCAGCGTCTGTAAGTGCCACAAATAAACATCGTTATTTGTTTCATGATACATGTACACAGGGTGAATTTTTCAAGTGGGCGTGGATGGGATTCGAAACTATAAGGAATAGCGGAGAATACTCAAAGGGGTCTCGAGCCCGATTTTGACGAAAACTGAAAATGCATCATTAGATTTTTGAAAAATCAATATTCCTAGCCAGGAATCGGACCCACCGATTTCGGGAATAAAATTACACACTGTATTATTACACCATTCGATAGTGTCGCTAATAAGGATCCTACTTGAAAAATGCACCCTCTATATTATTATTATTATAATACACAAGTTACACTTGTAGCGATATTAACTAGTTAGTTTTTGCGAGCAGATTAGGATGCTGTTCGCTTTTTCCCATCCCGTCTGCTTTATGTGTATTTAAATATCTAATAAAATGCACAAACACTTACGACCAGTGTTTACCTCAATCACTACAGCAGAAAAGTTGAAGAGTTTTATTTAAAAAGCCTTGTACGCCCCCTATTACATGAGACTTAGAACTTACTTGACTTAGAACTGACAAAATGTGGGTGTATTACTAGGTACAATTCTGCCTAACCCTTCGGGGATAACGGGCGTGATGTTATGTATTGTTCTTACCTGTGGTTGCTGCAAAGTCTGCACACTTTGCGGCTGCGAAGTACTGAGCTGGCTCACCAGCGTGCCAGGCTGCCCCATGCTGCTCAACTGTGAAACAGATACACACCAAGTTAGCATACAACCCAATGACTTAAACATTTAATGAAAAGCCAAAGTACAAGGACAGAATTTCATGACGTTCAAGAGAATTTTGCTCTATAATATCCAATTATCGACTTATCGAGCCCGTAACATAAGGGTTTTGTTTTACTTAAAAACGTCACAAAATGACAGTAAAAGCTTCACAACGTTAATAATTAGCAATAGTTATTACCGTCATAATACTCACGGGATGTATTTGCTGCACCATAGAAATGGTTTGCGGCATACCTGCCATGGGGAGGGTCTGAGCGACCGATCCTACGGGCATAGTACCTTGTTGCATGCCCAGCGACATACCTGTGTATAAAAAAACATACTTTAATCTCCCAACTTCTAATGTAAGCTCGCCGAACGAAAAGGCTCAGCAAAATTGGTTAAAGTGCTACATGGTGTTAAATGTAGTCGGAATCGGAACGAACGCCGCCATCTTGTTTTAGGGTTTTGTGCGTCACAATAAATAGACTGTTAACTAAACTATCGAAAGTGAAAAGTGCTTAATTTACAGGACAGGCGATTTGAAGTTTATTTTATGGATAACTTTATCATCCATTAAATATACTACTTGTGGAAAAGTTTGTTATCCATAAAATATACTTCACATCACTGTCCTGTAAAGTAAGCAGTTATCACATTCCATAGTTTATCTAGGGATAGTTGAAATATGGGAGAGCATGTTTGTTTAACAATAATGTTAAGTTTATTCTCGGGATAAATCGTGTGTGTAAAAGTCCTACTCAAACTTGGCCAGTTTTAAATAGTATTTCCCAAATGTATATCAACAAAGCCCTCTGTCTTAACAAACTCATTAAGCGCCAAACGAACTATGGAGCACTTAACGCGATCACTTCATTTCCCGCAGAGATATGTCACTTTTGAACCGACTTCCAAAAGGAGGAGGTTCTGTTTGACTGTATGTATTTTTTTTTATGTATATTCACCGATTTCTCCACCAACTGTGGACCGATTTAGATGATTCTTTTTTGTTAGAAAGAGTATTATTTCGCGGTGGTCCTGTTTTTAGAATTGTCTTCCCCGGGAAAAACATTTAGGTGCGACTTCAAAATAGCCTGAAGTTGCATAACCTTTTCATTCATAGTGTGTTAGTATTGATAGTGTGGCGAATTCTGAAGCACGTTGTGATTATTTGTACTCGATATTAGTGGTGGGTCCGATTTAAATATTTTTGAGGCCAGCTAGTCGATCTAAACGTTTGTATCAGCAGCATGTCTTCTTCCATACTTCTCCATTACTCATCATCTCATCAGACACCTCTTCTCGTGCCATATCATTTTTCACACAGTCCATCCATCGTTTCTTTGGTCTTCCTCTACTCCTATACCCATCCTCAGTCATATCAAAGTTAAATTGTGAGCTCAAAAAGTTAAGTTATGATTTGCTTTGGTGGGCGGGTTTCAGTAATTATGGGCCTTAATGTGCTCTGTTTAGGGCCTTCAGTAACTATTTGTCCTGTCTGCTATTATGTGTAGCATGGTGTGGGTGACATTAGATGAAGTAGCATTTAAATTAACGCGCTTTTATTTATGTAGGTATTACGAGTTTCCTGTTAATGTACGGTTTAAACATTTACAAATACCTAAAAGGTGTAAAAAAGACGCTTAACGATGCTGAAGGGCATTTGTTCTCCCCGTAATGGCGATTTTTTTTTTGGACACCTTTACACCTTCTGGGAACCTTCCAGTTACGGAGATATTGGAGGTGGCCAACTTATCCCACTTTTTTTTTAATTAGCCTTGTACTAGCCAATGCATCAATCAGAACAATGTTTTGGGTGCGTTACATTGATTTCTACCGTAAACCGTGATTTTTCACCCCAAATAAAAAGTCCTTACCCAGCCATGTTTGCGTAGTGTCACTTAGTTTGATGTACAGAATGCGTGGTTGGCGGCTTCGTGAAGGGTCTGTTTACACCTTGTATTATACATACACGAACACTGACACCCGGAGCAAACTGTCAGTGCGGGAATCGAACCCGCGACCCGTATCGAGCCGTCATGGTAAACTAGGACACACACATAATAATTAATGAACTTACGTGAATTATGGATACGATGAAAAGTAGGTCCAACGACCTACTTGTAGAAAATTGTTGTGAGTTTACCTTGTTGCTGATAATGCACCATTTGCTGAGTTTGTTGCTGTTGATGAAGCAACTGCTGTTGTTGTTGTTGCTGCTGTTGCTGTAACATAATGACATAATATCAACATAGGTTCAAATATTAGATCGCTTACGCTATCGATAACGATTGCGTTAAATAACAACTTAACAACCAAAAAGAAATATAATAACATAGTGACCTGCATAGCTTGTTGCTGCAACAAAACCTGTTGCTGTGTATTCTTAGACTTGTCCTGCAGACTCGTGATCTGAGTCATCTGGCCCGAGTTCATCAGCAGAAGCCTGAAAGAAGCCACGAATATGTTACCTAATCTATCCACTCGAGCGAAACTAATAGTAAATAAAGTCATTAATACCATTTTTTTTTCCCGGCGCCAACATCTCTGCTGGGCCGGCTCACCGAGGCATTAAAACAGAATTAATACTCAATGGTAATAAAAGAAGTTTAAAGTGAGTATAGAAGCGCATGCTGGGAACACAACACTGCGTAAGAAAATACTTGTGTGAGGTCAGGTATTATGGCAGCTAACATTTTACTGCGACTCCAGAGCCAGGGACCGCGGCTTGGTGTTCTCATGTCGGGCCAGACAGCCAGTTGCGCGCGGCTCAATCGTCATTACGTCAATCATAGATCAAGGATATTTGTCAGTACCTTCACACATAGACCTTCGGTCAGAAGCATATCGATAGAGGACCATTGGTCATGAGACCATTGGTCGAAAGAAGAAGTTGCACAAAAGCGGGGAACGCACGTGGGGGAGATAACCAACAATCATTGGGCGGATAACTTACTGTTGTTTTGGCTGTTGTATCTGATGCTGCATCTTATTAGTCTGATTCGCCGCATCTTGCTTAGCAGCCGGCGCCGGCGAGCGCAAGGCTGGTTTCCCGCGTTGCTTTGCCTGAGACGAGTACAGAGTTACGATACGATATTCTTTTAGCGGATAATGGAATTCAAAAACTGAAGTTAGAAATAATTAAGAATTTTGGATTTCAGTGTCAGTCACACGCGTACCATGCCGCTTTTTAAGATGGTTTCTTTGGTAGATATTTTTCAAAGGCACTTTTTTATCCTTGGAAGACTTCCAGTAAGAGCTAGTTTGTCTAATCTCCGGTGTATTCTAGAAACACAAACCATCCAAATTAATTTGATTGAGTGTAAATATTTGCGTATGTGACAAGGATTTTGCCTTTTCCTGGATTTTCTACATGGCCAGGTTTTAATTTGGTGCTGACCTTATATTAAGGAGCAGTAGGTATGACTGATATTATAAGTAATTTAGAAATAAATATAAATTCAACCGACCTGATTCTGGGCTTGGTTAGCGCTGGTCTGCGTAGAGACGGAGGACGCTGGGCCCGGTCGGATGCTGCTGGATGGCAGAATGTTCGAGAGCGGGCGCGGCGCTTTAGCGAGGCCATCGGACGAAGCACGAGGCTTAGATGTCGTCGACGTAGCACAGGCCACACTCACACCTGAAAGTGATAACCAAATAGTAAATATTACATACGGTGCAAAGTTTTAACGTGCAGTACTAACAATTATGCTATTCAAAAGCACAAATGTGAAATAAATGAAGTACAAAAAAAAACAAATAGTTTATAATCGCTTTGCAATGCAAAAGCAACATTCGCAATTAGAAACAAAGGAAGCACAACACAATATTGTTTACGCCAAACGACGTTAAGTTAACAATCTTATAATACGACTAAGATTAAATACACACACAAAATAAGCCCCAATTGCTTTATCAAGTCCATAGATAGGACAAAGGATTATACTGACCGGTATGCTGCACGTTCTGCGGCGAGTGCTGTATGAACATCGACGGAGGGGCGTCGGGCTGCGTGCCCCGGATGAAGATAGGGTTGGGGGCCAGCAGCCCCCCCGCGGGCAGAGTCCCCGCTTGCAGCCCCCCGGCCCACACTTGAGGCAGCGCCCCCGAGATCTGCCACGGCGCGAACTGCATCGTCTGACCGCTCTGCGGAACAGACCACTTTGTTAGACAATAAATTTTATATTCATCAGTACATAGAATAATATACATAACAGTTTATATACATGACACCATATTTAGTAAGGCTGCTAGTTTTGGGGGCCAAAACATTCATGGAATTTATGCAGGTTAGGCAAAAAAGATAAAATATCATAACAAGGAACAGACTAAGTTCGAAGTGTACTCGCGTGTATATTTATTTTCTTTCTATATAGATAGGCTCACGTTTGAATACCATTATAATAGGTTATTTATTATCGTCCGCAATAATCATACAGTGTCATGCTTCTAGTCATTTTCTGTCGTCACCACACTGTGGGTGACGAACTAATAGAAGCGAATGGTGAATAACGACAAAGCGACAAAGCTTAGAACGGTATGTTGCGTTAAAGCATATCCTGAGCTAAACATGCATCCATTGAACCGTGCCCATAATCGAAAGTAGCGCCGCCATCTTGTTATTTCAATCGATTTTAAAAACAATAGCCATTGATTTATCTATACTAATATTATAAAGAGGTAAAATTTGTTTGTAACTTTGTATGTAATATATAATCTTCGGAACTAATGATCCAATTCTAAAAATTCTTCTATAGGCTATAAATTATATTTATATCATGCATATTAGCCGAGCTATCACAATTTATGCAGACGAAGTCAGGGGCGTAGTGTCAGTTAAATGTAAAAAAATAGATGCAAATTTCCTTGCAAATGTCACTTCAGAAAGTGTCGTCGATATATCAAACTAAAAAAATAAATCACAAGTTCTTAGTGACTAAACACAAATTCGATCTTACACCGACCACATAAAATTGTGTTTTAAACGCGAGCATGCACGTTATGTCGCATATTTTCCGCACATGTGCGGAAATAATATTCCACAGATAACTAAATACTTATACAAAGTCCAATGGGTTCAATGACGGCGCTTACGGCATTTCATACAAACTTTCTGTTCCTTTTTTTTTCGAAATGACTGAGGCGATTTTAATGAACCTTCATAAGCATAAGCACATAAGCAGGATTAAAAAGTTGAACGAAAACATTTTCAATAAATAGTGTTACAGCTAAATTAGACCGATTTTAGATTTTTTTAATTTTTTTAAAGGAAAACATCGTGAGGAAACCGGCATGTCCTAGAACCAAAAATTCGAAGACATGTGACATCTACCAACCCGCACTGGACCCGCGTGGTGGATTATAGCCCATTCCCTCTCATAGAGAGGAGGCCTGCGTCCCAGCAGTGGGAACATTAATAGGCTGATTATGCTTATGCTTAGATTTTTCATAGAAACATAAATTTCCAATTATTTTTTTTTTAAAAAGACATTTCGAAAAGTTCTCTGTCAACTGTTTTAGAATTATGTGTCCTGCTTATGCGTATGAAGTTTCATTAAAATCGTTTCTGTCATTTCGAAAAAAAATACTTAAAAGTTTGTATGAAATTCCATAAGTCGTAAACGCTCTTAACGATATAGTATACCATCATGAGGTTATAAATAAAGAGGGTGTTAATTTTTATAGTTACCTGTATAAATTTAATATCAACGCCAAATTAAAATTATGGAAAGGCTATTTGTAAAAATATGTATGCAACTAAAATCGTGTAAATATGCATGCACATACGCATAATAAGCGCTCAAAATAAGCAACATAAAATTGAAATAATTACTACAAAATAAAGTTTTTCTTTTTTATTTATACGTTCTCGTCGAGATATATATTTTTTTTTCTTGAAACTCGAGAACTGTTCCAAATTATCAATAGTACGGTTGAGCCTTCTATTTACTAAAATATTTTCATAACTTGAAAACGAACTCTGGCACATTTTTCCAGATAAAATTAAAGGAAGTATATGTGGTGGAAGGGACACCGAACCGAAAACGATTACCACGTATTCAGTACGTCGTTCTGAGACCCCCACATAGAATATTTTCATAGGTTATTAAAAATAAACAGCTGTTTCCTACAAAACTCCAAAACTTTACGTTCATAATGTATGGAACAGCTGATTTTTTTTTAATAACCGATGAAATCATTTTCGCGTTTTCGTGCCGGTGTCTCTTTCACCCTGATGCCCAAAAAATGCACCATTTATGCCGATTTTATCTTAAATATGCATTATATATATTGAAAAAAAAAACAGCCATAATATGAAAACGCAGATTTGCATCATAATCCGAATAGAATAGAATGTACATTAATTTATTTTAACATAGAGAACCACGTGTATGTTAAAGATTAATAAACGTATTAAATCTACTTTAATGTTTTTAATTTAATTTAGTTAATTTTAATTAAAGTACATAATTATTGCAAGCTTAAATAGGGTTACTCTTATTTAAAACTCCTGATCGCTGATTTGCAAAATAAACAGGGGACAACACAAACCTAAAAATGTAAGATTCTTGTATGTACGTACTATTGAGTTTCAAATGTCACAAAATGGATTTTTCGGACTATTTTATTTTGACAAAAATGTATATAATCAAATCGCTTAGAGCTGCACCTGCAATGCATCTTTAAATATTCGCTAATGCATCATAAACTATCACAAAACCAGCTAAAATAATTTAATTTTAATTAAGTATTTATCATTAAACACGCTTAAATAATCTAAACTTAATTAAGCATTCGTCAATTTTTCCCCAACATTACCAATTTTAATCTTTGAATTAATCCCACATTCCCACATAATGTAAGGGAATATTGACGATGTAAGGAACTAAAAACTAGAAATTCATATGCTATACTGAATTGTTCAAAGTCCACAAACGTATCGGAATCACATTTCACAATGACTTGTATATTGAATACTACATCCACAAAAGGCAATAAGGCCTTTAAGGACCACAAAATGAGGTGCGATGCAAACCCCCACCTCGGGCGGTTAGCCCCTATTAGATAGCACTAAACATTACTGGCGAAAGGTGAATTTAATATAGGTACACCTCAGTCTTACCCTTCGGGCCTGCAGGCGTGATATTATGTTATGTGATTGCGATACATTTACGTCCATTGATCTGCAGCAGGTAATTTTGTAGTACCTGCAACGGGCTGATGATTTGCGCCTGTGTCGGTTGCTGAGTCCCCAGCACAGGTTGGGAGACCTGCACGCACTGTGCCTGCACAGGCACAGTCTGCGTGCCACCAGTCCCTGCCTTGTTACCGGTCCCCTTGGCGCCACACTGACGGTACGGAAAGTAATTGGTTAATTGACGAAGTGGTTTACGGAAAAAGAGGTTATAGAAGGCCTATAAATCCTTGACCTTATTTAGAACTTTGCAATATTAAACAACGATAATGTCAAAATGGAAGCGTCAACGACGTTAATAAAAACATAATTGATAAAGACTGCTATAGCTAACATGGATTATTCGGCAGGTAGTCAAGATAGGCACTAACGCAGCCATCTTGTTTTCTCATTACATTCACAAAATCCTTTCGCAAATGTTAACACCCTACCCATCATGCGAGCGACAAAAGATCCTTCCCGCACTGTACCAAATTGACAAGTAACGAGTTTTACATAGTCGAAATTAGATCAACGTTGTCGTCAGGAACATGTTTGGTCCTTGATTTTATTTTTTCCACGAAATTGATGCTGCCAGTATACTCTGACTTCGAATTAACAGGGAGAGAGTAGCATTTTATTTAAAAAGGATGCTTGTTATTTTTCGTAATTATTTGACAGTGTAAACGAAATTTAAAAGATTCCTCGAACTCATGTAGCTTGCAGGTTATATTGCTTATAAATTCACTTAATCAGTGTACTTTGTTGTCTATAGTATACGAGTATTTTAGGAACCTAGGGTCAGTAAATGCTGTGGAAAACTTTTAACATAAAAGCGCACTCTAAATCGGTTAAATCGATTCAGTGAACCTACTGGAAAACAAACTTTATTAATAAAAACGGATGGATATTTAAATGACTTTTTAATAAAAAGTTTTAACAATACGTTTCATGAAAACGTCATTTCAGTTTTTAAAACAAAACTCTCAAAACAAAACTCACATAAACGAGCTGTCAGCGGAATAGTTGCATATATCTATAATATACTATAAAAATGAATCCCTGAATTTGTTGCTAAGCGCAAATCTTGAGAGCAGCTGAACCGATTTCACTAATTTTTTTTTTGTTGTGTTTGTTATTGTCAGAAGGTTCTTAGTTGGGCGGTAGGTAGTAGGTAGGTAGTAGGTAGGTAGTAGGTAGGTAGTAGGTAGGTAGTAGGCAGGTAGTAGGCAGGTAGTAGGCAGGTAGTAGGCAGGTAGTAGGCAGGTAGTAGGTAGGTAGTAGGTAGGTAGTAGGTAGGTAGTAGGTAGGTAGTAGGTAGGTAGTAGGTAGGTAGTAGGTAGGTAGTAGGTAGGTAGTAGGTAGGTAGTAGGTAGGTAGTAGGTAGGTAGTAGGTAGGTAGTAGGTAGGTAGTAGGTAGGTAGTAGGTAGGTAGTAGGTAGGTAGTAGGTAGGTAGTAGGTAGGTAGTAGGTAGGTAGTAGGTAGGTAGTAGGTAGGTAGTAGGTAGGTAGTAGGTAGGTAGTAGGTAGGTAGTAGGTAGGTAGTAGGTAGGTAGTAGGTAGGTAGTAGGTAGGTAGTAGGTAGGTAGTAGGTAGGTAGTAGGTAGGTAGTAGGTAGGTAGTAGGTAGGTAGTTTTAATAAAATCCGTATTCGCTATAAATGCGCTCTGTCCTTCCACGAACTACGAATAAACTTTTTTGATATAAATAGTACCTGTTACTTTTTTTAATAACGTTTTCAACTAGGTTTCTATTAAGTTAACCAATGGCAATGCTGTAAAAGCATGAGGTAGTTTATAAAGCACATCCGATTAAGAACAACTTAAAGGTGTCAACTTTGACCGTAATTTTTTTCTCAAACTTGTTAAGTTATATTAAGAGCCGAACACAACATAATATAATTGAGGAATATAGGGTCAAAAGTAACTAACTACGTTCTACGCATGCCGATGGCACTTACCTATTTTGATTTTATTCGCCTCATGTGCATGTGAAGATCGTACCTTATGCATGTCGGCTTGCTTCTGCTGCCCGATGCCGGACACGGTGGACTGTGAGTGCGCAGGCAGGATGCTCGGCTGTGAGTTGATCACGCCCAGGGGACTGAACACGAACGTCTGGTTCTGCGTCGTTGGGATAGCCGGGATCGTTGTGTACCCGGGGAACGGCGCTGACGAAACAACAACACAACGCTATATCACACTACCCATTATATCCTCACACTAATTCAACACTTCACGTTACGACTAATGATGAGCATGATTGAGAACCGTGTAAAGCAAAAATGATTTAAAGAGAACTTGAACGATAAACCGTCACACAATATAATACCAACACTAACAAATATGTAACTCAAGTATTATACAGTGCGTGGGAAACTAATAAAAAGCTGCACTTGCAATGTGATCCATTAAAAAAGCCTACGTCTGCATTGAGCATAAAAATTAACGTTGCTGTAAATTTTGAAAAAAAAAAAGCTAAACAAAGTCAAGTGGAATTGCCAATTAAAATATATTGCTCAAACAAACCAAATCAACGAAAAAAGATCCCTCAGGAAATTAATGTACATTCACATCTTCAATCACGAGACTCATAATAAAACATTTTGAAAATTGTATAAACCTTGTTCCTGATATGTAGTGAGACCTGTAAAATTTACTGAAAAACTAAATAGTGTAGAAGTTCATTTCGGCACGACACATTACGACTGGTCGTGTTCATTATTATACTGGGATTTTATGGGATTAGGACAGCTAGAAATGTGCGCTAATACATAACGTTACTGGCTAAGTGGCGTGCGGTGAGCTATGATGCGATGTATCAGGACTGTGTACTGTAAGGTTTTATAGCTTATAACCAACCTTAAATTAGGCAGGCTGCTTATAGCTTCGCATTCGGATTCTCAAAAAAAATTGAATTAAGAATAATTTAGGAAAATAATAGTTTTTTGATATGGCACTGATTGTCAATCGAGTTTCATTCTTATAACAGTGTGGAACATATTCTAAAATATAAGCTAAACTTGCTAGAAGCCTTTCATTTAAAGTCTCTTACAGTACATAGCGGTTTTTTATTTAGCATTTAAGCTGCAGTTGTAACAGAGAAAAATAAATATTTTGAAGTAATTACGCCTGAATCTACTGCATAAACCGCTACATAATATTATAATACTGTATGTCAAGAATGTGAGCTGGTGTTGAATTGGTTTACGTTCGCATCAGTGGTAACACTAGCAATACGAAGCCCGCCATTAGTTCTATGACATAAAGGCGCTGGCAATGTTATCTTGTTTCCAATGTATGTAGGCTGTCCCGGCTGTACGGTCAACACGGAGCCGGCTTGATCAGTAGGTAAGTACATTATGAAAGCGGCACGGGGTTAGTTCTGAGTGCACGCTCTTATTTCTAGCCGCGTCAGTTTGCAGCGACCTCGGACATACGTAGCCAAAGAGTTTATTAATAAAGTGACGTCCGTCTATGCCACACAGAAGCATCCAATTTAGTGCTAACATTATATGGAGTCATCGATCGATCGTCTTTAGGTGTATGGTTTATACACTCGGACAAATTGCCGTCGCGGCTCTGAACACCGGATTATGACAGACTAAGGTGTTCTCCAGTGTCCGCAGTACGCAGCCAGAACGCACTTTGTCTGTAGCAGTTTGATCCTTTAAATTTGTGTGAAGGTGTCAGCGTTTCTTTATGTATTACGTTAATAATTGAATAGTCTATGGTCCAGTGCGTTTGTATAGCGTACATTAAATCATATTAATTACACGTTATGCATAGAATAGTAGCATTTTTTTTATAAATTTGGGGGATTATCAAAACATTTAGTTTTATCAATATTTTTGCTAGCTGGGGTAAATAAAATTTAACGGACTTTAGGACGGTCTAGAAGTATTCTAAACCTATTGGAGTAGGAACTTACCGGCCTGTCCCTGCAGGACTTGTTTGCCCTGCGTGGTTAGCATGTGGGGAGCTAGTTGGTTACCCTGGAACGGCTTCCCAGCGGCGATCACCTAGACGACAGGCTTTAAGTTACATAAAGTACCACAAAAAAGAACGATCTGG
The DNA here is from genome assembly GCA_963576755.1 of Noctua janthina. Classification (NCBI taxonomy): domain Eukaryota; kingdom Metazoa; phylum Arthropoda; class Insecta; order Lepidoptera; family Noctuidae; genus Noctua; species Noctua janthina. The sequence goes on along the minus strand of OY755050.1, from coordinate 9,259,006 downwards.
GCTGCCACTGCAGAGTATCTTCAAGACATCAACATAATATTCTAATTTTATTACGCTGCGCTCACAACTAGTTGGTATGGTGTCAAACGGAAAACTGTATTAAATGGGTCTAAATAAACTCATTCATTTTAATGCTTTTCTTTAGAGGTGACTTTATTAGGTTGCTAGCACAACGTCATAGAAATAAATCAAATACTTAGATATCTTCTGCTGGGCGTATAATACGCCCAAAACTTAAATAGGAAGTATTAATATATTCTGTGTCTAGTTTTAGAGATAAAAAAGTATGTTGTGTGTGTACATACCTGTATTTGCTGTGAATTTAAACCGGGATGTAGGGCAATATTGCCTGGCATTAGCAAGGGTCCCTGCGCATTGTACAGCTGTTGCAAGTACGTGCTATTCTGCAGAGGTTGCTGGATCACCTGCACGCTTCTGTGGCCCCATTCCGCGCTACACAAAGTATTATACAGGGTGTTAACATTACAAGACTGATGATTATTTGTTGCATTACGCCGCATCCTAACAGTACGACTTGAGGCGAACCCGTGGCCGTTGCTTTCATTTCATTTGTCGACCCCGAGCGCGTGTTTGAGGCTACAAAGGATGCATCCTGGTTCAAATAAGTGACGTGAATGCGATGATCGATTATTCGCGGGACGGATCACTTTCATACGGTCTCGGGATTAACTCCAGGTTTCCTCACGATGTGTTCCTTCTAAAACTACTAAACTAACTAACTAACGGACAGTCAGAGGCTGGTATTATTATAATTATTATATTAAGGTAAGATCAAAATTACATAACTTTGAGTTGAAGTTTGAGTGGCACAGTTAATGGATAAAAACTCTCTTCAACTCTATTTTCAATTAAATGAAGTAAATAAATTCAAGTACCTGTTCAGGTTTTTCTCATATAGTGTTACTACGGTAAATTATGCAAATGCTAGGTTTAGATTATTATGTTTTCACGGAATAAATAAAATGTGGAGGTCATCGGGATGAAATGTTTACACACACAATACAGAGAATAAACGAGGAAAAATATTGTGTAAAATGTGTCGAATCGATTTCGCTATATTCATATCCCAGTTCCATATGCTGTCGATTTCTAATTTTATATTCATATTAACCTGTCTGTTTTCCTGATGCGAAGGTTCAGGAAAAATAAGAAAATAAGTATAATACATACATAAATACATTAAATACATGGGTTGTGTATCTATACTGTCATGTTTAGCGAGGGATAATCCCAGATTGAGGTAGAGGTACCTAAATAAATTATGTTTCATTTTGATGTTAACAAGATGGAAAGATATTTCTATTTTGTTACATACAAAGTGATGTTTTGGCTTTGTTAAGTTTTGATTTATTTCACCCCGAACTCCCAGTTAAAATCCGTTAGTAAATATTTAGATTTGAAGTTAGCTGTTAATATCTGTAATAAGGGGGCTTACGCTTGTGCGTAGTAAATACTACCATCAAATATACAAAGTGTGTAAAAAAAACAGCTATTCCAAAAATTTCTACCACGAATTCGGCACTTAATTTTAAGCTGGGGCGCCTAAAATGAAGTACCGAATAAAAAAAGGAGTTCTAAGTTGTTTTCCAATGAAAAAAGGAGTTTTTAAAAGTAAAGTAAGTGTTACCTGATCTGCTGAGGATGCTGCGTGTTCGGAGGCAGGCTCTGTAGCGGTGGCATGGTGGAGATGCCCCCCGCCTGCTGTTGGATCCCAGCGCTGGCCTGCTGCTGCTGTACCTACGTCAGGTGGCATTGATTCAATGTCCATTTAACTTGGGTATTGTTCTCATGAGTACTCGCTCAATTTTTTCGAGTATTAGTTTGATATGAGGGTTATAAAGGAAACTGACACGGTATCAGCACCTTTCAGGACGACGAAATCAAAAGGCGACTGCCCAAACTTGAACTTAAAACTCTTTTTCTGTGACATTATCTGACATTCTTAGTTCCAAGAAGAATCACAGTACCATTTTTGGCAAAAAATAAATTGCAATTTTTAAAACTAGCACGATACACAACACTGTGGGCGCTCATCGGTCGGCGAGCACAAGACGAATAGATTCGATCAGACTATAAATGAGCTAGGCAGCTGAATACATTCCGTTTTCTGTCCTAATAACTTATTTTTCGCCTTTTCCTTCTCGTACATATATCGAGACGGATTCCCTCCTCGAGAACATTGAAAAACAACGCCAGGCGAGCCATTACAACGTACAATTATAAGAACTATCACCAAGACTCACATCAATTTCCTACTTTTATCCTAATAGCCTCTTCTTGCTACGATAATTTTGACAGTTCTTCTCCGATGCACAGATATTTCATCTATATGTTTGTGAAAATAACAAGTGCGAATCGACTCTAATTCATCTGATGGTGAATTTGAAGCTGTAAGGGGTATCTAAGCCCTCACAACCTTTGCAAGCTAGAACAAGGTGAGCGGAAAATTATAAGGCTGGCGGCACATTACCTACTACTTTTCGCCCGTGCTACTTATCTCTTAAGCGACCAACCCGATATTTGAGTGAGCGGGCGATCGCGCGAGCTGTGTTGTCTCCCGGGAGACCTCATCCACAACGCTGAGTCCTCGGAAAGGGCAGCTGCGACAGCGAGGAGATCGATAGAATACAGCTCTATAAATATAGAAGCGAAGGCTTCTGCAAGTAACTAGGGCAGACATTGAACAACATTTAAATTGTGCTCGTTAGTGGCGTTCTAGAACGGAGCCAATATAAAATCGAGTAAAACAAGTAGTTGGTCACGCGATAGTAGCCAATGTGCGACCAGCTTCGTAAGGGTTAGTGATCTTGCCCAGTAACTATTCCACTCAGCGGCACGGAATGTGGTCAAAACACAAACAAGCGATTTTCGCAGTTTTTCAGGACATTTGTTTTGGTTAATTTAAGAGGGTAAGCACACATAAAAAAATCATTTTTTTTTATTTCTGTGACTCTTAACGTTAGTTCGTTGCTAGAACGCACAAAACGCGGGTGAGTTAAAATGGCGATATTAAAATGGTCGTCCATTTAATCTTTATTGTTTTATTTATTAATTAATCTGTAGTCATTTATGCTTCCAGAATTGGAACACAATGCTCGAAGATCTGAACTGCTCCTGCACCATCGCGTAGCTCGACTTCGGTACGTTCGCGAACACGCAAATTGGACTGAAGAGCATTGGACTAAAGTTCTGTGGACTGAATGACTGACTGAGTTCCAGATGGCCGCGAACGTGTGTGGAGAAGGCATGGGGAGAGGTTTCTGCCAATCACTAACAGGCAAAAAAGTTTCCATGGTGGATCAGTTATGATTTCGGGAGGGGGGATCTTTTCAGATGCACGCACAGAGTTGGCAGTAGTGCCAGGTCGCCTAAAGGTAGTGCGATACCTACATTGAAGAGAACACGTTTTACCATTGGTTTCATCGGTAACGATGATTTTATCTATAAACAAGATAATGCCCGACCTAACACAGCACGTTCCGTGAATGATTACCTTTCGGAGGTGAGAATTATAAAATTGGTGCGGCCAGCACGAAGACCAGACATGAATCCCATAGAACATGTTTGGGAGATGCTTAAAAGACGCATCAGATCCAGTCCCAACCCTCCAGATACTATCAGTAAGTTGAAAACCGCTGTGGTGGCCGTCTGGCAAGAAATACCCCGTGTGGACATTAAAACCATAATCCACAGCATGCCTGATCACATGCAGGCGGTCATCAGGGCCAAAGGTGGAAATACCCGCCATTAATTTTAAGTACATAGCCTAATTTTGTAAATTTCATTCAAAAACATTTACTTTAAACTTAGAGCTTAATGTCTTTTTTTGTAAAATTTTAATAAACTAACGTCTTATTCTTTAAATTAATCATTCGCATTTAAGAATCAAATAAGCAATTTGGTTTTACAAAAAAAAACTGTTTCGCGTTTCATTTCAATAATAAAACACATAACACGCTTGTGCCGCTGAGTGTATATTATAAACAAGTTGCCAAAGGTTGGGTCCTGCATCAATTTCCCTTCTGACAAACCAATTACAAGTGTATTACTAGACCAACTCAGCTTGACACGTCCGGGTGGTCGCTTGCTAAGAAAAACTTCTTCCACTGGCAAAATATACATTTGAACCGTAGTTCGAAATTCCACTGCGTCTCAAGATATGTTGGTCAAGTTACACGTGTGTTCTCTATAAGAGAGCAAAGTTTACCTGGTGGGACATGCTGCTCGGCATGGAGGACACGACGGTGACGGTCTGGTGGTGCTGCTGCGACGGCTCGTGCTGAGCCATGCTCATCTGCTGCTGCACCACTTGCGTTTGACCGTCTACAATCTGTGTATCAAATTGATGACCGTCAGTTGTTATTCTTCACGATGAAATGCATTTCTCTGGATGCATATTATCATAAACTATAATGAATATTTGTGAACTTAGTATATACCTTTTGTCCAAAGTACAAGTCATGAAAATACCGTGGCAGTATAAGTAAATACTACCCGACAGCAGTGTTTCTAAATCAATATCAAAGCATTTATTTCAAGTAAGCCCGTTACAGGCACTTTTGATTTGTCGACTCAAAGACAACAATAAAATGAAGCTAGAGTCCCAGCCACAAGGCATAAGAACTGTGAAAGTAATGTAGAAGAGAAGAACGGGCAACAACTCTAAGAAGAATACTCTTTTAAATCAGAATATTGTTACAAATCTTGGTTACATCATTCATGTTGAGATTGTGCATTATGTGAGAACGATGTAGCAAGACGTGTACGTTAAAAGTGCCAATAGTAAAGACAAATAAAATAATTAATTCAAATAAGCCGTGGCAACTAAGAGATGACCAGTCACAACTGACATACCACAAAGGCTCATTTAGTACCGAGAGTTAATTAAACAATTTCATTTCTAAAGCAAACTAGAATTTGTGTCGTCAGCTTTTGGAAAAAGTCGCGTTGGAATTCAATTAACCGTTTGGGACGAAATGCGACTGCCGAAAATCATAGTAAGGTATCAATTCTCAAATATTGTCAATTATTGTCATATCCTATAAAACATGGCGTCTTACAGTTTGCAAAGTCTGCTTTCGTTGAAATCATGTCACATAAAAACATAATATCACGTCGACGTTAAATATGAAAAGTATGTGTTCTTGTAATTCATTAAGTATTATTATTATTCTCTTATAGTAGGTAGGTTAGAAAATATAATAGGTACTACTTTTCCGGAGTGTACTACTGAACGAAAGATGACATTTTGTTCTATGTCCTATGTAAAGATAACAATTTCTAGGTTATGTAAACGTCATCTCTATAACCTTTCATGGCTGTCATAACTCTCACGACAAAAGTAAATTTTTAATGTGTGCATAGAAACCATATGTAAAAAATTTTTTTAGGAGTTTTTCTATTCAGGGGTTAGTTATCCAGCTTTTCTGAAAGGTTATGGCCGGAGTCCCATACAAAAATGGAACATCTCCTTTAAATGATAGACAATTTAAAATTTGAGTGAGCCCCAAAGACATTTTAATCTCTTTGGTGCTCACCAAAGAGATTAAAATGTCTATTATGAGCCCCATATTCCAGAATACATGTTTTTCGCAATAATGCACATTACTTATTCATTCTCTGGTATTCTAAGGGACTACATTAATTCAGGATCACTACACTTACATATGTATTTGTTATAAAATAAAGTGGTGGAAACTCTACAGGTGGAAAGCTAGAAGCTGATTTTCAAATGTTTAACAAATAAATCATAACACCCCGAAAGCATCTATAAGGCCGTTAAAATAATGCATTTCGTATTTAGAAACCTAAACGCGAAGGCCTTTTTTCTTAAAAAAACTTATTTGAAAGTCTTGAAGATGTTCTCCCTTTTCACATCTCATTTTCTTCTGCGCTACAAAACCGGCCGACCGACCGTTTTGCGCGTCAAAACAATAGTTTAAAGTTTTTCTGCCTCTGCTTTTTACCAAAATTGGTGGACAGATCTCGATCACACTGACCTCATCCACGATTTTCAGCTGGATTTGCAATGCCAAGTTTTTCTTCAAATATACAACTTTAGAACCCATTGCAATAAAGTATTACGGTAGCGGCTAGCGCTCGGCGCGAAAAATGAATCAGTGCGGCGCACTGACAGTACTGAGACACGACCGGATCCGAGCTCACATTGCAGTGCACTACCGAGTGGCCCTACAATGTCGCTGCATCCGGCAGAGGTAGTAATTTCGGCGTAGCCTCACCGAGTCCGAACATTTTAATTTATTCCGATCTTGCGTCCCGCCCGTTTCGCACGGGTGGAAAAGTGACATGTCAACTGTTACCGTGCTATTTCAAAGTTAGAAAATATATCCTCACCCTCGCGGAAAAAGGACACACAAAAAGAACCTTATATTTCTGTGAACGGCTGCTAAAATGTTAAAGCTCACTTCTCTCGAATCAATTTTTACTCACACCCAAACACAACAGCTTATCTGGTAGAGCGGGGGTAGAACTTGAGTCTAACTAAAATTAGCACTTTAAAGCTTAATATTTGACAAACGAATCCCTTAATCGAAAAATTATTTGAACAAACTCGCAATATTTTTTAAAGACCTATCCAATGACATACCACACTATGAGGTACGGGAGAAAAAAAATCCCCTCTTTACGTGTAGGTACAGGAGATAACCTAAAAAAATAGTTTTATTATACCACTTTTTCGGCGTAACTAATTTGTATATTCATGCCAAATTACAGCTTTCTAGTACTAAGAGACTGAGCTAAGCTGCGGACAGACAGACATGGCGAAACTATAAGGGATCCTTGTTGACTACGGAACCATAAAAAATATTTCAATTAATGTAACCTGACTGAAACGTGACTCAAAATTTTTACAGGAAAGACACTGAAATTACACCGTATTTCACGGAAAACAGCAGTGACTCTCGAAAAAAGAAAAAGTCGGTTTCAAGATCGTCTAAAGTCCGTTTATCTTTAAAACTATCTTCATCTAAAATACAATTACTACTAATACTTGGCATCAATACGCACATTAGTTTTCCGAAAAAACCAGAGTATTGTGTATGACGACATTGTGACCGACATCCCAAGTTTGACACCAGCTGATTGCTATGAAACAGTTCCAAAGGGCTATCGTCGCACTGTTCAATCCGACGTTGGTCAATTAGTTTGGATCGCACTTACACCCGGAAGTAATCAGTCCACTTGGTCTACACGAATGAAACGCAAATTAAATTCAAGATATGTTACATATCGTTACGCTATTTCAGTTTACAGGATAAGGAGGCCACAAGTTGAGCGACACTCGCGATGCATGAACAATAGGAGACCTCGATGACGACTGACCACAATTTATCGATGCACCACGGTAATTTGTGTAACATATACGAACATCATTTATACCAGTTGTAGACCCCCCGAGGTCGCAGTGGCAAGGTTTATTAATTTTTCAACTATGATTGGCCGTTACTATTCTTAGGCCAAGTATCGATCGATCGCTTCACAAAGCTAGGGTAAGTGGATCTATTAATTGCACTCGGCAAAAATATCGAGTAGCGTAACACGTTTAATATTATGATAAGTACGGTTTTTTCTTCCTCGAATTTCCGAGCTTTATATAAGCGCTTTATCTTGGAAGAGCGAGAATAACAAAGATATAAAAGATACCTGACGAACTATAATGAAGCTCACTCAATTGCCTCTTATAAATCGCTAGGGAAGAAAATAATAAATTAAGCTTCATTTTTCTATTTCTCACAATTCATAAAGCTTTTTTGCTATTGAAAGGTTTCTGTTGAATCTACCCGCGATTGGCACTTATTATAACGAGGTAGTAAGTAAGTGAGCGTGAACTCTCTCAATTTAATCAATCTTCAACTAAAGTTTCGTTTTATAAAATGTACGTACGCATGTTGTATTACAATATTATGAAACAATTAAACTCATTATCAAATAGAAGATAATTATTATAAAAATCATCAATTATCATCCACAGCTTAAAACTATCCACTATTTACACCTTAGATTTTTGATATAAGACTCCTTGGCTGGTTTCTAGACGTTTAATTTTCGTATTTAAAACAAAAAGGTAATCTTGCGCCTCCTACAATATGGATTATATTTGTTGGAAAGGCTCACTTGAACCTACGCGCCTCTTTTAGTTTTTGAGTAACACTGGATTAACCACGAAAAAAGTTCTATAAATATTATCAGACTATCTTAAAGGGGCGCAAAATTCGTTCTTCAATCAAGAGGTAACTTACTTGTTGCTGCTTGATATCTCCACTCATTGTTTTCTGATTCTTGTCAAAAAGCAGGTTGCTCTGTGGTGCCAGAAAGCTGACGTTGATCTCGCCGATGCCCGGTACGTTGAACTGCACCGGCTAAATACCAAAAAAAACACACTCAAAGCGATGAATACCTGGTATTCCTCAGCAGCCAGTCTCTGAACTCCCTGAATATAGTGCTAAAACAGAATATATCACAACAGCCAGTTGAGTCCACTGCTTAACTAGACTGTTATAATAATTATGAAATAAGTGGCTGCCACAGACACTCGTGAACTGACTATGTTGCTCCACGCTCGGAGAGAGATTGAGTGCCCGAAATCATTTTCCACTCTTTCCCGACTTTCTTTGTGTCGTACGCCACTCGTTAGGAAGACCCACAAGTAGAGAGGGGGTGCCGTTTATGTAAGTTCAAAAGATTCTCTAAAAACCAGGAAACATTAAAACAATCTTCCGTAAGGATTCTTACGACTTTGTGTTAGCTTTGTATCAACAGTTTCCTATTCTTCTGACTAAGAATAGGACCACAGACCTTAAGTCGGCCTAGGTTGTACCTACCGATGTGCCTACCTAATGTCATTCAGCCTAGCAGGCTGACGTGCACTTATGACTGGCATAATTTCCTACGTCCAGCACATACGTAACATTTTATGAGTACGAATCGTGGATGAGATAAGCACGGGACCGATGACAGTGGCGAAAGCAAGGGGTCGCCTACAGCAGTGGGTTAGAATCGGGCTGTGAATGATGATGATGATAATAAATTACCTACAAGCTAATTTCTATGATAACAGTATAAAACGAAACACACAGGTTCGCGAGTGTGTGTGAGGACGAAAACTACTGACAAATGTTTCGCACCATTCCGACGCAATTCAATCGCGCAAATGAACGTAACCACGCAACGCCAGACATGACCTAAGATTTCGTTCAGTAAAACATATTTTGCAGTACTTTAGAAGATGATGATTGACATTGTCAGATAAATAATAATAATTTCTGTCTCTTAAAATACAGGTTTATCCTAGTTTAAGAGGCAGGGTTATAAACTTGGTTTGCACAGATTTAGCAACAGCTGTTTTATATAAGTACTTACTATCTGTATTTTTTGTGAATAAACATTTATTATTATTATTATTATAATATACGATAACATTTTTAAGTTTCCCGATTATAATACCTCAAAACGATAGGCAATGATTATTTATCTATGTACATTATTTATATAGATACAAATAGTACATTAAGAAACGTTAGCGTTAGCCATTTTTGTGCCATTTTTTTACGCAAAAAAATAACTTTTTTTTACCGTTGAACAACTGTCATTTCCAGCTGTTCCCACTGAGTCGTGACAACAGGAAATTAAAAATAAAAATATTCAAACGTATTGTAAAATTTTCGCGAACGCCATTTGGACCATCCTTTAGTGAATAAATTGCTTGCCCCGAGCAAACGAATTTTTGTCAAAAATAATTAATTGAAACTCATTATAGGTACAACATACTTTAAATGTCACACATTAAATTACATTTTCGTCCCAAAAAAATTACATGTGATTATCACATTATCCCATTAACACCTCCCCTCAGTTGTTGCCTCACATGATAAAAGGACGATTCCTAAATAACAACACATTAAACAGTCAGACTACCTGTCGTCACGACATAGTGGGTACATTCGCCTTGAAAATGACAAATGCTTGTGATGATGAGCAGATGATGAAATGATGACAAATTGTTATCAAATGCACAATGTTACTTTGATAACTACCTGTAAATACTTCTGCTGTTGTTGCTCTCCTCCCTGCTGGGTGACCTGAATTAATTCTGTCTTTTGTTGCTGCTGTTGTTGTTGTTGTTGTTGTTGTTGTTGCTGCTGCTGCTGCTGTTGCTGCTGGTGTTGTTGTTGTTGAAATTGTTTCTGCAGCTGTGAGGACAAAAGCCATGGTAAGTTTCATTATTTTCTAAATTACATACGTAAACTGACGCCTTTTTACCAAGGAGTAGTCACAAACTGCAGAACACAACCTGCTAAAACCATAACATACTCCTTTCGCCTCGTCCACCTACACCAAGACTTACACACACGCCGGTTGCGAGTACTAGGCACCAGTACCTGACCTTTCAGAAGAACATCACCGACAATATTGGTTTACTTATGAGTGTGACTAATATTACACAATCTAGTTTTATGCTCATAAAGCAAAACTTCTTCAGAGTATTTTTATAAACTAGTTTTATTAATAATGTTTTAGTAGTAGGAAGTGAGTATGCCTCCTGGTAGGTATCTGTTTCTCAGAAAACCTTGTTTGTGTTTGAGTCACTTAGGATTTGTTTTCAAATCAATTATTGGACATTTAAGTGTGATGTTGTAACATACTTCTTTATAATTTAGTCAATTGTACAGTAGACGGGTTTATGTCAAGATATGAATATTCGGAAATTAATGTATGCTTTATAAGTTCAAAAAGTATGTCCAATATCATTTAACTTACCAACTCCTGTTGATCCTGATGATTCTTGATATGCTGTTGTATAACTTGCTGTTGCTGCCGCTGCAATGCCTGCTGTAAAGCCTGTTGTTGCTGCAACTGTTGCAGCTGTTGCTGTTGCAACTGTTGCAATTGCTGTTGTTGCTGCTGCTGGATTATTTGTTGTTGGATCTGGTAGAATTAATTGATCTTATTATTACAAGAACATTTTTCAGTTTGCCATTTTCAAAACCTATATTTTCCTCATTTCTGGTAGTTTATTTTTGCAAAATTTTGTTTGATTGAGGTTCTGTTGTGAGCTTACCTGTAATTTATCATCATCCTCTTTTGGAGTCCTATATCTGTATTCCTCTTGCTGATTATGATTTTCAGGTTCAGACTTAGGTGGCTTTAACTCAGGCAGTCGTCTATTAGTGGTATTCTGTTTATCTAGAGCTAATAGTGTGTTTGCTGCTTCGTATTTATCCTCAAAAGTTATACCAGCCTTCTCAGCAAGAGTCTCTAAGTACTGAAGAGGCCTTTTAGACGGTTTGATCTGGTTTTTCTTTTCTGCCTGACTGCCACCAGGTGACTGCTTCAGAGCAGTCTTTGTTATTGTAATACTGTGTTTATTGCCATCATCCTTTTTCTCATTTTTAGGTTCTAATGTGAAATAGTTTTTATGATAGGTGTTGTCTTTGTCTTTTTCACCATTTAGGTTCCCGTTTTCTATTAAAGTTATTGTTGTTGAGTTAGTAACCTTTATAGATTTATCTTTTGAGTCTTCTTTAACTTGCACAGACTGGCCCAAAGTGTGTGTCGGGGACAACAACTGTTGGGCTGGGACATGCTGTGTCACCGGTACATTAGTATTTGGGACCTCCGCCGAGTGTAGTGAACTCTCAACGGGCTTCACAAGCTGCTGCTGGTAGTTTTTGACCTGTGATTCCTTCTCCTGTTCCTTTTTCTTTTGTATATTTTCTAGGAGTTCAGACCTACAAATAAAAAAAACACCTTAAATTCAGTTGATTTTTAATTATGGTGTGTTGTTAGTAGAACATGGATAAAATATTAATCCAAATTAATGATAAATGATTGCACACACAAATCCCAGTTAATATCAAAAGGAAAACACATGTAACATTACACAAGTTGACTAAAATAATTACTTGATTAGAATGTTTTATAACTTTACAACACCTAAATAATCTGTAACTTGGCATCCATATTTGACAAATATAAATTATTTTGTTAAACTTTATTTCTTTTCTATTATTTCGAATTAAGGACTTTGTTTCCATGGTCATGAATGAGCTACCCCACGAAGATTTTTTATGTTACCTGTACAGTTGTGCCATCTAATTTGTAACAATCAATGCTTATTTATATAATGCAGCGTGTACAATAAGTATGATATATTGTGTTCTCTTTAACGTAATACTGTAGGAAGGTAAATTAATAAAATACGATAAATATGAGTCCAGCGTTTAAAGCGTCGTTTGTATAACACCGATAATTACAGAAGGTAACTAATTTTAGGATATATTATGCTATTACACCATCGAGTGAATAAAAGAACACTTCATACTGAAGAAAGAAACTGAATTTCATCAATTAAACTTAAGCATAAACTTAGAATAACAATACCAAAACTTCATTGCAACCTAAAATTACAGATAGAAACTAGAATGATGAAGTTGAAGTTAGCCAACTTTATGACATTGACGGTTCAATTTAGTTGCCAGTATGACAAAAATGTTTTCCACATAACAGTAAAGCATATCAATTGAATTTTTATTTCCTTTATTTAATTTTATACAAATCTTCTACATTTTTTAATATTTCATAAACTAAAAACAATAAAAAAAAAAATTAAAAAATATTTAAAAAAAAAATGAATTTATTATTACAATTTGATAAATTTAAATAAGTTATAGTTACTCCCACTGATGTACCATTTTTTATGTACTACATAAGAACGATCGTCGGTTTTAAAAACAATGTTTCCTTTACTACAATGTCATTTTTAGTGCTTTAGTTTTGGCGGGTATAAGTTGTGGAATTGATGGAAGCAACAGTGGCGCCCTCACTCTTTCCTTACTCACTACATCACAGCACAGATAATAATCGCAGATATGACGGGCGACGATCGTAATTCAAATGTATGGAATTATTAAGTAGCAAAAGTGACCAATAACCGAAGCCGAAAGTGATAATTGTTTGGATTCAGGCACAGAACTCCATGGGCCCAATAGGCACATAATAATACATTTTATTTGTTACACTATATTCAAGTTAATTTTGATAATTGTAGACAATTTTTGTAATAGGCCTTTTTATTTTTCCATCCAACTGCGAGGAAGGGCTATTTTTTTTAAAACCAGAAGTATTTTGTATGATTGTATTTCTAACCTATTCAAAAACAGCAGCAGCTAACTTATATCAACACTGGGTAAGAACTTTGAGATTCTGAACGCTCGCAACCAAGGCAAACATCCTTCATCTAGTTGTATTTTCAGCCCTTAAATAGGAGACCATTTTTATTTGAAAGTAGTACGGAAATTACAAAAAATTAAGTGACATAAATACCACGAAGATCTTAAAACCATTGCAAAAAAATGATGTTTATAAAAAACTTCAAAATACGGACTGGTGGGGCAGTCTATATTTTGAAGAGTACCACGAGACCACTAGATCTAGTGGTCGCAAGCGCAACTCCTGGGTTGGATTGGAGGTCTGGCAGTGTTACTGGATTATCAGGAATTCTTAGTAGCAGAGATTGGATTTGAGCCCGGTTGATGGCAAAAGGCTTGCCCCCAGTAAAATGGGACTTAAACATAACTGGCAAAATGAGGGTGCACTATTAGGTATTATGCCTCTGCCTAACCCTTCGAGGATTACAGGGACGATGTTAATTATGTTATCTCTTCAAAATATTCCTGGTTTTAATCGTCTTTGCACTTTTAAGTTTCAAATTTCTAACTAGTAGTCGGCCGCCACTGACATGGTGTGTTGGTGGCTTGCTGGGCCTATAATATTCACTATCCTTACTCGTGGCAGCAGCCAGTTTTGCAGTGACTGGGGAAAATTAGACTACTCCAAAATCGTTATTTCCTGCTGATTTTCGTGACTCTATTTTAACTGGTAATATAGATCTATATTACCAGTATTCTTATAAAATATCTACCATAATAGTACCGCGAACATCAAACTGAATACTGCAGGACCTTCATTTAGTATACAAAAGTTTCCACTGGATGGTTGCCGGAAGGACGGCGCCGCCGAGACCGACCCAGAAAGAGGTGGCGAGACGATCTGGACGCGTACCGCGAGGGTTGCTTCGAGAAGGCACGGGAAAAGAGCACATGGAAGGAATTGGGGGAGTCCTTTACCCAGCAGTGGGACAGTACAGGCTAATAAAAAAAAACAGAATAATAAGTACTGGTTAAAACGCCATATCTATCTATGGCCAATACACAAAGCTGAGAGAACCGGATAATAAAATCGGTTGGGGTATACCGGTTGGGGTATATGTAATGGCTTGGTTAAGGTAAGTTGTTTAATAGTTTCTCTAAAACCTGTCTAGGCTTTTAAAATATGATCCCAATAGTTATTTTTAGTTTTAATAGGAGCAACGAAACTTAATAAGCCAGCACGTCGCCAAATATAGTTCACAAAATATTAGTTCGTTCTTTGTTTTAATGCATTGCAAGTGTTGTGTTGATAACAACATAACATTTGCAATACATTATATACATCCCCTGTAGACATCACTAACAAAGGGCAAAGGAAAACATCTTGACATAACCTGCAGATTTTAGCCTGGCAAGACCAACAAAGAATCTCACCACGTAAAGCGACGGTGCACTGAACTGTTCCAAGTTTTCAGTGCTACCTATAATCAGTAACAGAAAGCAAAAGTAAAAACTTTGAATAGGCATATGAAACAATTAAAATTTAACGGTTTTTATTAGACGGGTTGTCTAGAAACCCGTTTACATGGACTAGTGGGCAGGTAGAAACAAGAAGGATACTAAGGATTATAATTCCATGGCAAGAGACCACTTTCACGTTGGTTTTATTGTGGCTGAGTTCAGACTCAAGATATAATGCTATGCAGAATACACGCAATAAACAAGGATCATTGACATCTTTCAAATAAAATTCAATCGGATGAAATGATTGCATCTTGACTTGATGATATCCTTATCAAGATGCAAGAGTTAACTGAGGAAATTGGGTTATTGTGAACTGTGGGCGATACACTGTCACTCCTAATTTACAACTTGCTCTGGTCAACTGTTGAATATCAATGTAGTTCATTCAGTGCATTCACCTCCCGAGTGACCTCACGTTATTACTTACATTATGCGCGCCTTACGTAATGATATTACTGCAATTACCATCGTCTTTCATATGAAGTGCTTTTAATTCTCCTCGGATGATTCAATCAGAGTATGTCATTAGGTACCTATTCTGCCCACATCCAATATTGTCAGGTTCAAAGATTAGATTATGTTGGTTTCATTGAATTTGTTATAGGTAGTACCTGCCTGTCTGTAGTGTATTATGCAAAATGCTCATTTCAGATTCTTTAAAATAGAATCTCGAATTTGATGGTCTTTTGTTAGTCGCTATCATGGTCCCTGCAGCCTGGAGTAAGTAGTCTAGGAAACCAGTGTAGCGTAGAACAATATCCAACTACCAACTTAGGTGATTTCTAACTGTGTATTGTCCCATAACAGAGAAACAAGTATAACAGTACCATATTGAGAGTGCGAACTAGTTATTGTTTCTTAGTTACTAAAAAGTCAGTTCAGATTTGTTGACGAAGGTGTCAAACTGTCTAATCAGATACTCAAGAGGGCTCCAATTGTTAATTCAACTTTATGGAATGTCATTTGTCGCACGTGCTAGTTGCGGCCCTAAGCCGCCCGCGTTGTAGCCACCAAGTAATTTAATGTCCCATGTAAATGTCTTGATTGTCTATATAATTACACTTAGTACTTAAAGCGGACAACATCTGCTTTCTTCGAGCACTAAAGTGAATGAGTTGATTGAATTGAAATGGCATAAATTCACGGCTGATTTGTGAGAGCTCTTCAGACTGGTCACTCACACATCTGTCTAGCTAGGCACTGTCTGACTCTCGGACAACATCAAGTTTTACGGATGCCGTAAACTTTGATTTCATCGGTCGCGCTTAATTTTATTTCACGTAACTGGTTAGCAATAATCGAGGTATAGCTGTGCCGTGAGAAACTACAAGGAATTTCTAGCCTAGCAGCTCTACCGTGACTTATTAGATTAACTTTTGTTGTCGATTATCTTTATTCTACAAGGATTCCTCCCGAGCCTAAATTGAGAAGAATTAGATAATGATTTCGTCGCCTTGAATCAAACGAAGTTGGTAACAACAATTTTTAGTAACTAAACGCTCTACTTTGACGTTTATTTATGTTTTATTACAAGAATTATTTATGTTAGGTCTAAAAATGTATAAATTTGAAAAGATATATATGAAAGATAGTTGAGTTCCAAAGGCTTCTTAGATAAATTAAATACCTCTTACGTTGTGTAACGAAACTATTCTACGAGCTATCTGAGTCACAAACTAGGTACTCACTACTCAGGATAGTGTTTTAAATTACCATTAATGAAGGTAGATATTAACTGCCATTGAGTATAGTTACGTATAGCAAACAACAACTTATGGAAAAACATAAAATACATCAATTACATTGGGCGGCAAAGCTGTTGATCTAACGAAACTCAATCGCGTTACTCAAATTTTGAATTCGATCCTATTGATTTGCTCCTTTCAACATTAGGGGAGTGTATATTGTAAGAGAGAACACGAAAAATATTATTATTTAACACACAAATCACAATGGTTCGATATTCCTGACTGTATTGTTCTCATCGACGGAATTAGGGTGAAAGTCCCCATCACAGACATCATTTTTCTTTACAGTGTGTGATCGAGAATCTAAACCCTAATAGCATAACGCACTCGGAATGACAATTCCTTTATTTTGTCGTTGTGAAAATATCCATTGCGTTTTAATTACTAACGAGCTATTGATTTTGTCAAACATAAGAAGCAATGGTAATGAGGGTGCCCCATCCTAATCAGTATTTTATTTGTGTAGGGTGTTTTAGTTAGATGCTAATTACTCATCAATTGAATCCTCAATATGTACTGAAGTATTTCTACCACCAACACGTGCAAAAGTACAACAAAATATTTTGTTCATATGAACCTATTTTTGTTTAAAACATAAACTTAGCTACAACCATGACATTTGTTCTGAGAGCAGTCCCTATTGGCCATAATTTTATAGCAAAGCTTTATGCCAATAATGTATAGGATTTAAAAAATATCCAGGTTGTGGCAGACTCATATTGTCATTGTCACCGGATGATCTTATATAGAGAATATTACATTGATAGATCAATAAATTAAAACTTTCGAGTATGACAAAGGTGGACAGACAGGTAAATTTTCCATCATTAAACGCTTTTACACATAGATTAAGTTAAATACAAGGTGTTCACGGACCCTTCACGGAGCCGTCAACCAAGTTTTCTGTTTATCAAACTAAGTAACTCTATGCAAAAAATATTGCTGGGAAGTGACTTTTTTTTTGGGAAAAATCAAATTTACGGTAGGACTCAATGCAACGTACTCAATACATTGTGCTAATGGTTGCATTGTGTAGTACGAGCGTCGTGGACGTATTTAAAGTAGTTACAACATTAAAAACTTGTATAGGTACATTAAAAAAAGGGTACTTTTACACCCATTACTATTACCTACGTCATCATCGTACAGGGTGAAACCTGTACGATGATGACGTAGTTTATAGCAACCTCTGCCATCGGTTCGAGGAAAACTGGCCGGCAGGAGTGAATGTAATATTGACTGAGGCGTAAATCGACGGTAGTGAAGCATGCTATCCCTTGTTTCCATTACACCACTACTCGTAGCTCTAAAGGTCATCTTATAAATAAATAAAATTGAATTGTCTGTTTGTAATATAAAAATAACAGCTTTTTACTGAATGCTTATTAAAGTATACGTATTATAATTATGTAGGTATATGATAGGTACTTATAACATTTTTTTTTTTTTTTTGTCTATCTGTCTTTTTGTTCCGGCTAATCTCCGAAACGGCTTATTTGTATACAGTGTGTTTAGATAAATTAGGTATGGATATGATTGTAATAACCTACCAAATTACTGTAGATCTGTCCAAAATATTCTTCATAAGATTTATATTATTCATCATTATTATGACCCTAGTATTATCCAATGTTGTAGTTTAGAAACTTATTTTGTCCTTACAAATCCAGCATAATATTTCTGACATCAGTCCGTGACTCCAGATTTTTGAAGTGCCGAGTTTGTCAACATTGAAAAAATACCTACTCTTTAATTTTGATGTCATCTTTCTACCTATAAATTATTTTTACATTGATATTTCCTATTTTCCAACTAGTTACTTGGCTGAATTAGGTATAATTAATAAAAGTTTGCAAAACATAGATAGGGCATTGGAAGGGTTGAAGCCGTTGAGGTATCCGGTGTCAAATTGCAACTTCCGACGAAGTAGTTGCTACGAAGTTTTTGGATAGTGGAGCCATGTTATCGTGAAGTTAGGTGTAGGTAAGTAATTAAATTAGTTTAGGTCCTGCGTAGTTCAAATATTTACCAATACCACACGTCACAATGCCACAAAGTGCAATATTAGGTGTGTTTGTTATTGACAACCAAGCCATGCCACGTGTTTTTGTGTTACTTACCATCACTGCCAGAGACTTTAAGCTATAGACCTATTTAGGAACAGACACCTAAATAAAAACGGTCCGTCTGGTATTATTTCACAAGGGGAAGCAAAAAATAATGAAAACGTGCGAGCGAGAGAGCGTTATGCGAACGCGTGTGGCATGATAAAGAAAGAGACCATAAAAGCCCACTAGGGGAGTCGGAGCGCGAACCGGTTCTGCATGTGTGCAGACAGACGGCGCCCTCCCTCCCCTCGGCTGTCGACCCTCGAGTGCGAGAGCCTCACAGTGTCGGCTTTTCCCCGAAGCGTTGCAATAATAATAACCACGAAGCTCCTACATCAGTTTTACAACAAAGCCTCGAGACTGTTATGTAGTTTTCAAAACAATGGAAGTATATAATGTGAGACAACATGTGTGAGTTATTGTGTTAAGATTCTATGGTGAAGTAAAAAATATTGACACTGAGTGGCACCCTTTCTCCTTCACTTGCGCGTGTTTCACGAGCCGGAGTCAAGTTTGTTCGCTAATATTGGATCAATTTATACAGCTCCATTCCACTGTGATGACAAGCCATTGCCTAGGCAAGTCTGCTCACCATTTATAGCCACACGCGACGCACTCACTCACAACAGATCGCAATCATAAATTAAATAAATAACATAAAATACCTTTTGGTGTAAAAACCATAAGAACAACGTTCCATCGTTTCAAAATAAAAGGTTAACTGAAACGTAAGCGCCGTCCCATGCGGCAATGATTAAAAGAAAAAAACAAACGAAAAGGTGAGGATCGAGACATTCGCACGGGTGAAAGTAAACACAACACTGATTATCGACGAAAACGACATACAAACACACTTTATCGATAGTCCGGTGCCCGTGTCATTGTAACAATAACCTTCTTTTCGAATGGCGAAACACGACTGCGGCTGTGTAATGTACGCGCTACCGGCGCGCCGCCGCCGCCGCACCCATGCCCCGCGCTGCCCATGGTTACCCCGCTCAGCCCCGAGCTGCACCGCTCTCTATCACCCGTCACCAATGGTACGCCTGCTGCGATCCACGGCTGCTCATTGGTCCAACGGTTTTACGGCCGTTCCACAAACAAAACCGGTTGCCAAGAACGACTCGAAAGGGCGCGAGGGACGAAATTAGCGTATGCGCGATTATTATTATTGTTACCTACTAGTTCTTTCTCTTTTTCGCTTGGTATTAAGAAAGAGATAGTGTTAGTAAAACATTAACTCGTCGTTGCGCCGCACCTTTCCATCCTCTCACCGGCGGTTTTTTTTTAAACAGTTCGTTAATGGTGCTCATAATTATTAGCCTTAGCTGTTTATTATTATGTTGACCCTAAACAGTTTACTTCTATCTTGTACAGTTTAATAATCAGCAATAATAATAAAATACTTACACTGTTAACTGCTTTTATTATACTGAATTCATTTAATTCGAATTAAAGCAAGTGATGTCAGTAATAAATATTGCTTTATTTCCCTTTATGCACTCTAGTAGTATCTAAGGTACTTACCCAGATAGTAGGTATTTATGTAGTAGGTAAGCTGGACCAGGAAATGTGAGCTGAGATTGATTCCTTGAAAGGGAGACCAACCTACCTGAAATGCGTAAACCTTAAAATAATTTAGTTTTTTATTAAGTAAAATATTTTTTAAGTCGTGTAGGTACAAATAATTAAGACACTATACCAATTTTATAAACTCAATAAATTTACGTTTTTTTCTAACTATAATTACTTGACACGTCCCGTGAGAAATAGATAGCACAAGTCCGCAACAGTCAACACGTAATATAGGTACCTACACGTGCGTTTAAAAATGGTTTTTGAAATGGCGGCGAAATATTATTGTTATTTGCCTCTCGCTTACTCAGATTACGTGTAGGTAAACGAGAAGAAATGAGTGCAACCGCCATCATTAGATTTGCCTACAGTAGTTAATTATCAACTGAATATGACAAAAACAGAAACTCGAAGAAATAGAGTTCTTCCTAAAAATTATTGTCTACGTCCTAAAAATAAAAAAGAGTAATATTTATTAAAAATTTATTTCATCAGTGTCTAATGCAGCGCCATCTGTTGAAACCCTTACCACTCGGCAAATCAGCGCGTCAACGCCATCTGTGACTTCTGCCTCATAACTGGATTCGAATCATTTTCATGTCGAGAAGAGCATCAAACTGAAAAGCTAATCACAGCAACAGAACGAATTATGGCACAAGTTGGTAAACTCATGGATATCAGGAAGTCGACATTTCGTGCGAAAACACAAATAACGGACGTACAACGAATCGTATGTCAGAAATGTTTGGGTTAAGTAGTAGACTGCAACAAACGCAGTTTCCCAAATAAGCAGCGTCAGTAAGAAATGATGATAATGATGGATTAGTGAGACCAACTCGTTTTAAAGAATCACCTTGAGCATCCAGCAAGACGTTGTCTTACAAAAATTGCTCAACATGGGGAGACATGCAGCGATTCAGCTACTATGACGATTTTTCCAGTTCAGCGTCTTACATACATCCTCCAGTGCGTTGGTGAACCTTTTCGGGGAAATTACGTCCCCTTGTCTCATATCTCGACACGGAATATAGATAAGTCGATTTTCCAACGCAGCAAAGACTCCAGAACAGAACAGACCAAGTCTCGACGAAAAGCCTTCTCATACTTCACAAAAGCAAGACACAGGGGCTGATTATGCTCTTCAGTCTGCTGTACAATTTGTCGTAATGGGTAGATGGGTGGCTGGGTGTATGGTGTTGTAAAATGTTGATTAAATAAATAATAATTTTAAAAATATAATTCATACATACAGGTTGTAAACAGACCCTTCACATAGCCGTCAACCAAGCATTCTGCACATCAAACTAAGTAACTTTACGCAAAAATTATTGCTGGGAATCGACTTTCTTTTTTGAGGTGAATCACGTTTTACGGTAGGACTAGGTGGAAAGCACTGAAAGCATTGTTTTGATGGATGGATTTAATAATACGGTCGTGGAGGTGTGTTAAGTAAAAATCTTACATTAAAAACACGTAATTAAAAAAAAGGTAAAAAAGTTGGAACTTTGACCCCCAATAGCTCCGTAACTAGAAGGTTCCCAGGAATGGTCTAGAACAAAAAAATGATCGCAAAGACGGGGAGAACAAGTGCCTTTCGGTTATGTTAAGGGTCTATTTACACCCTTCATATTTGTAATCACCTCTTAATTTCCTTTATTTTGATATCCTACTCGATAGGTTTTGTTATTTTTTTTATTAACGTTTATTACTACTTCGTGCCAAAAATTCGCCATTTTGTTTTTTTTTTTTCAAACACCTACCTAAGGACACTTGGGTGTTAGACGAATATAATGATACCTTAACTGTCGAAATCCATCCAGCCCTTTGGAAGAGACGAGGTAATAAAGAAATTTACAAGATACGCGCGATAAACCTGACCCTTCCTTGGCAGTCGGGTAAAAAGTAGACCTGGAAGAAATGGAGGAATAACTGAAGACACAAGTAACAGCACAGCAGCACTGTAAAAATAAGCAATGTAGGCAGTGCCCTACTATGAATCTGGCTTGTTCGTCGACTGGCGACTGTGAACATCGCGCGTGCGCGCGTGTTGGCACCCTGCGATTTTACCTATTTTTTTTGTCGTCGAATCTTGCATTTTATAAGAAATACTGTCAAACAAAAAAGCCGAAAGTAATATTGATTGAAACCTGATTTAATCAGCAATCTAAAAAAGTTAAAAGGATAAACGGATCATTGATAAATGAGTTTTAAGCTTTTAAGTTTAAAGTCGAATTTACGATGTATATGCAGGTAATTAAGACGCAGGAAAAAGCTAAGATCCAGTGTAAGTACATATTAACCTAAGTATATGATATTCACCACATCATTATTGTTGTCTACTTTCAAAAAATATTCTGTGATTCTGATTAGTATACGATGGTCGCCGTTCGCGTTGCTGGGCCGGTGGACGTCATAATAAATTCGAAACTCCACAAACCGTTTCAATTAATTTAAAGCTTTATTTTCGTAAAGATTGAGTCTAATGTGCTCCTAATTAAAATTTCCCTAATTAGTGTAGTTAATTTCAGCCTAGGGGTATTGGGAGAAGGCGTCGCCTGGACTGTCTATAAATTACAAGACCCTCTTCGAATGCAACGGTATACGTACGTATGTATGATGTCGCTATAAGGATTCTATAGAACGTAATTACTGATTTATGGTAAGTCTTGTTGTAGCTACGCGGGACCACTGGTAGCAAAACAAAATTAAGTTTTGTTTATTACTACTATGACTGGTACTTGTACCATGGCTTCTCAGCCATGCCTAAACAGTAACGACAGCTAAAGATTAGAAAAATGTAGGTACTTAAATCTCGCGAAAGTCACAAAACTGGGAATGGGTTGAAAAGAGAGAGAAGGGAGAGAGGAAAAGAGACAAAACATAATATGAAATGCTGAGAGAGAGGGAGAGAATGAAACAGATGCAAAGGGTTCCATATAAATCAAAGAGTGAAAGAGAAACCGGATATATTAGATGGTTCACCCCTCGAACCTTGTATGTTGTAGTGTAGATAATAGAAGTAAGAACTGAGGTGAGTCGAACTCAATATAGTAGGTACCTTACAACATCTATAATGGGTCGGGGTGTGTTTTTGTTCACGATTGGCATAGGTAAGGTTTTCGCGCCAAAAGTAACAAATAATCATAATTATCTAGGGTATAAATTAATAATATAGCTACTCCTAATTTTAGATTACACAATACTCTATAATATTGTGTAACCTGAAATTTTGTACTTTATTTTAGGAGCATAAGGAAGGTAGGAAGAATATTCAATAAAAATACAGATTGTTAAAGATTATGGAAAATGAATGAAAAACTACAAGAGGTTTAATATGGGGAACATTCTGTCGTGTCCACAAAAAGCTGTTTCTCAGATAATTCGGTTATGCATATTTTAAGAGGGTAGTATTTTTACATTCCAGCAGTACGGTCATCTTATACAAAGAAGGAGAACTTTTTGATAGACCTCATTTGATAATGATTACCAAGATAGGGTTGCTTATAAATAGGTAGGTAATCAGTACCCAAAACCAAATTGGAAACTAAGGAAAATTAATCGGATCCCTCTTTACAAGGTCCAATATACCGACGCTGTAATCTGATAGTAAAAAGCAAAAGTAATCGGACTTTCAGACCGTCCAGCTTAGCTTATAATTGCACAAGGTCAATTCTAACGTAAACTTCGAACACCAGAAACGGGATTGAATGCTGCTGCAGTGCTTAACGACAAAATAAGCTTAACCCTTGTGAGCCAGTTTCAACACCGTGCTCACTGGTCTATACTCAATGCTCTAAGTACGAATCCTCGGGTTGCGAATTCACCTGTAGTTAGGACTTCCGTACCAACAGGTATCCGTTAATAAGTAGGAGTAGATTGTACCAGTTCATGATAACATGGGACATTACGTGCGGCATCTAAATAACGAGTTAGGTTGGCAGCTGCAAAGTAGTGAACCGATTATATTGGTTAAATGTCAATTTGATCAACATTTACGTAATGGCGTTTCATGAAATACTACAAAAACCTTTGGGGTTCCTGTGAGTCCAGTTCCACAAACATGTACAAAGCTAGCAATATCATTACATACAGTCAAGTCGAAAGGCGAAATCGTGACACCCATCATCATCTGCCATTACATCAATATCATCGTGATACCCACTCTTGTAAAAAAAATGTACACCACGAACAAGGGCGCGACCATTTAGTTGAAATTAACCAAATATCGCCGGTAGCACGAATATTTTTATAAGATTTACTATGTATTTTATAATTTGCCTACTATTAAATTTACGATAAATGAGTTGCGAGAAGCTCGTTTTTTTAACGTAAGTGATAGACATGTGCTGTGATACTTTTGACAGGACTGAACTATCCACTGCGGTGGCCGGTGATGTCGAAGTATACTGAATAGTAGCGAATCGTATAAAATTGAAAAAGAGTTCACCTTTAAGACTTATTTTTAAATTCATATCAAAAAACTTATCACCCGTCAATTTACATCAATTAAATATTATTTTCATATCAAATTACTGTTTGCTTACCAAATATTTTTATTTATATTTGCTTTTGGGGCTTTTCGGGATGGCGGGGTCCCCCCCGTCCCCACCTTTTTAGTGAATTTAAATACTAAAAAGAGTCTATTCTGCCTGAAAAATAATGCAAATGTTGTTATTTATCTCATTGTGTTGTAATTAGCGAATAATTAGATTATTATGACAAAATATAATAGAAAGAAAAAAACAAGTTTGTTTTAACAAAAATGAATTACAAAGTTTAGTGTGCGCTAGTTATTATAAGATATGCGGTCAGAAAAAAGCCCCGCTTTTAAATTAATAGCGATGCGTCAAATTGTTGCTAAAGTAATAATATTTTGAGGTAACTATTTTGATGTGCAATCAATATTTTTGATTGGCATTGGATTTTTTTTAATATAAAAAGGAAGTTTTTTAATACTAGCCTTACTTTAATAGCAGTTCAGTGTGGGAAAAGCGCTATGCAGGACAGCTAGCTCCATCTCTTTTCAACACTAACTAAGATTAAAACAACCGATTTGCGAGGTCATGGTAGGCTAGCTGCTTCAAACGTCAAACCGTCACCTGAATTACGGTACTTATGATTATAAAAAATCATCAAGTATACCCCTTCCTAGCAGACG
This sequence comes from Noctua janthina, assembly GCA_963576755.1. Taxonomy (NCBI): domain Eukaryota; kingdom Metazoa; phylum Arthropoda; class Insecta; order Lepidoptera; family Noctuidae; genus Noctua; species Noctua janthina. The sequence goes on along the minus strand of OY755050.1, from coordinate 9,233,703 downwards.
CGATGTAAGATTTCTTGTAACGCAGAAAAAAATGCAGATTCCTAATACATTTTACATCAATCGAAAGCTGTAAATCGAGCTAAACGTGTTTACTGTTAGGTTAGCCGCAGGGTGCGATAATACAGTAGAACAATCCTGACGGCCATCGTATGTGCGTGTCTCACAGACCTACAAGTTCTATCTCTGTCGACGAGCTCGAAGACAAATGCTGGATCTAGATAAATTTAGATACAAGAGTTTTTCCAAATATTATTCTTTTTATTTTCACATGGCTTCGCGGAATTACGTAAGAACTGGTTTCTCTGCTATGCAATAATGGCGGTGCGGCTTAGGAATTCTACAAGGAATTCCGCTTGCATTGCCGTTACTGGGGGGCGCCACCCTCCTTTGTTATACCCATCCCAACAACATGCTTGTACTATAGGTACCTATACGGGTAGGTCTAACAGAACTTGTAATGTTGATGTGAGTTATACAAAACTGACCTGTTTTCTCGATTAGTTCTGCTCCCTGTGCAACAAACTCTGAATGTCATTCCCTTTTATATTGACATTTTAATGTTCTAGAATATTTCCTTATTGTTAAAACAAAGTTTTTTTTAAATCTATATCCATTGACCGCGGTGTAATGGTAGACTTGCTCCCTGCAAATACCCCATCATACCGAGTGCACGTTTTTGTTAGCGTGTAGCGTGTAATGGGATACCTGCATCCTAAATTATACGAAATACAATGTGTGATCTAATGGGGGACTTGCACCTAAATTGCAATAAATTGCGAAATACACTCGGAAAGTAAGTCTTAGGAGTCTAAGTCCTAGTCTCTTTAATGATATACATTATTAGTTCATGACCAAAAAATCAAAAGTCGCCATCGATCCTACATCTACCTAGTAAAAAATATGTTCAAGGTCAGTGGTCAAAAGTATTGGTATTTTGCATTTTTTTCGTAAACGCTAATTGTTATAAAAAAAGGTTGTAGGTATACACTTTTCCTAAATCATTCCGGAGATTCATCATTTAATTTTGAAACATTTAAAATGATAATATGAACGCCTCCACAGCCTATTAAAAACACTTGCATCATCAATTCATCAGTCATTTCATTGGTTGTTCGTGCAGTTAGTACAATAGCTAATTTCCAACAATTTTGCCCCGATAACTTTGGGTCGAAAATCGAACATTTTGAGTTATTTTTTTAATTTTCGACGTCTCTTCCATAAACGACATTGGTAAGAAAGCTACGCAGTCCAGGACGTTAAACTCAAACTTTTCTAGTGGCTTTAAACGAATAAATCCTTTGAATACCAATATTTATAAAAAATTTACTCACACATTCCGACAGCCGTAAAGTTCATGTTATGTTTTTTTTAAACGTCTCTTGTTTCGAAACAATTTACAAAATAAATGTACCTATGCACATGACGGAAAAGTTACGGGAACAACCTCTTTGACACATTAGCTTTCTGAAATGGTATTTTTAAGTGCCTTTTTTGTTTTATAATTTTTTTATGAATAGAAAACAACTGTTATGTGCATGAATAAAACTTGGTAGTGCCTAGGTTTACTTTTTTTGATACACGCAGATTTCCTTGTCACTACTATGTGTTGTTGGCTCTCGATCAGATCTGCCACTATCTGTCTCTATTCTGGTGTACTTATCAGACCAATTTGTCAGCGTGATTATTTTATGTAGGATACCAGATATAGAGGTACCCATTCCAAATTACAGATTTCTATTAGTACGAGTCTCCGAGCTACGCCGCGAACAAACAGACAGACAGACGGACGGACGAACACGGAAACCTAAAAATGGAAATTAAATGAAAAAACAATAACCGACTTCGGTGACTTTTGTTACTTTTTGTTAGTCACATACTTCCGAAACTAAGGTTACTTTGCACTTATTTGAGATTTAATGAAGGTAAGAAGTATCTTTGCAAAAAAAAAGTTTTTTTAGTTAAACTTCATAGAAAAAAGTAATAGGGTCCAGAGAGCTGACAGCGCGCGTAAAGATGTTGAACATTCTAAAGGCAATAATTATTAGAATTTAATTTAAAAACGCCTTTCATTAATTTTACGATCCCGACAGTACCTAGTTACATAAAAGCAGTTTTGGGGAGCTAAATATTTTCGTTTAAAATTGAAATAATGTTCAACTCCGTCGCGAAACGAGAGGTGTCCCGTGCAACTCCGTGCTATAATTTTGTTAACTGCCTCCCACGCACAAGGCCGAGCTAGCCTAGCTGCTAACCCGATTTAAAAATTGAGGTCCTAACTTAACATTTCTTACCGAAAAAGGGCTTATACAATAATTGTCTAGTTTAACGTCCCTTTTTTAATGAATCTGTCGGCTAGTCCGTCAATGCTACACCTCCAATATATTTTTTTCCGGCATGGTAAGATTTGAGATAAAAATTTAAAAAAAAATGATTTTAAAAGCCGAATCTGAAAGCTAGACTAAAGATCTACTATGGTTTCTTCACTACACGTCCTAACGTTTTTAGATTGGACACATCGTGCCTCTATCAGTTGTGTGACAGTGACGGGAATAACGCTTAGGCAGAGTAGAAATGTGGTAAGTAACAAAAAAAAGTCTTGGCCTTCGTCATAGCGTTATCTTTAAAACCTTTTGATTGACAACAAATAATGGAAAAATTACTTATTGCAAGATATATAATTGATTATAAGAAGTTCAGCTATCGGCATCAACCGTGACCAAGGGCTTACTGGGGCTGCAGTCTCGACATAGATAGCGACAAAAATCGGTCGTTAAGTCATAACGATGTCAAATTTCTTTAAAAGATTTTCAACCTTAAGCTTTCGAAATAAAGTTGAAAATCTATTAAAGAAATTTGACATCGTTATGACTTAACGACCGATTTTTGTCGCTATCTATGACGAGACTGCAGCCCCTGGTTAGGTAACCTCCTTTGTTTACAATACTTACACTGTGACTTCAATTAAGAGCACTTAGATTTCTACTCTCGATTCAGTTCCGAGAGTTTGAATTGCAAGAGAGCAATAATATTTAGCCATTTAGGTGCAGGTCAGTTTTATTGAAAACTGGTATCAGTGAAGTACTTTTTTATGAAATACCTGTTACCATTGTCTGCCGGTAAGTACTTTATTACGACCGTCATACCGAACGACCACAAAAACTTGTAACAATCTCTGCCCTTTCACGAAGGTTCAATAATAATTAATTGGTTCAGTTTGCAAGGGGCTCACAAATTAAATGCTTCGGTAAATTGGGACACTGTTTTTAATTACAATTAAGCTGAACACAGCAACAGATAACTCCAGCAATTTTTTTTATAACACATTCCAAGTTATATTCAAAGTTTAAGTTTTTGTCAAAGTCACGTGACTTCACGTTAAGCGCAGGTGGGAAGGGCAGGATGACCTGGACGCATAAGCATCATCAGCCTATAGTTGAGACACAGCTCAGACAGCCGACCTCGGTGAGAGGGAGTGGGCTGTAGATCACCACGCGGGCCCAACGAAGACTGGTAGATGTTATTTCACATGGCTTGTAATATTTGGTTTCACGACACGCCGGAAGAACTGGACTTTTGTCCAATATTTTATATTTCCCGTATTTTTATGGAAGTTACACAGTTAAGTTGTACATAAAGGGTGTAAATAGACCCTGAACATAAACGAAAGGCACTTGTTCTCCCCGTCACTGCGATCGTTTTTTTGTTCTAGACCATACCTGGGAACCTTCTAGTTACGGAGATATTGGGGGTCAAAGTTCCAACTTTTTCACAAGTTTTTTTTTTAAATTAATGTATGATTTTTACTTTACACACCTTCACGACCCTCGTACTATTCAATCCATTCATCAGCACAATGCTATGAGTGCTACCGTAAAACGTGATTTTTGGAAAATCGAGTCCTACCGTAAAACGTGATTATCCACTCCAAAAAAAAAGTCGATTCCCAGCAATAATTTTTGCGTAAAATTACTTAGTTTGATGTACTGAATGCTTGATTGACGGATATGTGAAGGGTCTGTTTACACCCGGTATACAACTTGCTGTTAGTTAGATAGCAGTTGTTAAAGCCAGATAGGAAAGCGGGCCTTGAACCTATCTTAAACTGATCAATCAGTTATTTCAAATTACTTAATTACTTTTCGAAGCTTTTAGGTGTCGCTAGAAAGAATTTTTTTGCAGAAAACTAATTGCTATAGCGATTATTGGTATCCAGCTGTGCTTATTATGCCCATCTGACAAAAACAGGACAAGGATAAGGCTGCGTTTCCATCAGAGATGTGCGAGGGTGTGTAGCGAGGGAAGTGTTTGTTAAGAACCAAATTGAATCACTTTATTTACCTAGCCTCGTTCAGCGCAGCTCTAGTGGAAACGGCTCAGCGGACAAAACAAGGGAAGGGTGTGTGCGAGGGATGAGTTTTTTAAATTAAGTTTGCCCTTTTGTCTAAGCCATTTTTTTAGCCATACATTTTTTGTACGCCATTCCTATATGGCAAAACATGTAGAGACTTTCATAAGACCTATATAATGTATACAAAATAAATAGGCACGTGTTATTTGAATCTTTAAGAAGAAATATTGTCCTATTTACGAGCAAAAAATGGCAGTCAGTCTGAAACGAGCCCGCTACACATCTTCGCACCGCTCATCTGCGGACCGTTTCACAACATCGCTACACATCCTCGCACCGCTCAGCGGCCTAGCACATCTCTGGTGGAAACGCTCACACCGTTCCTCAGCCTCGCCTCGCCTCGCCTCGTACATCTCTGGTAGAAAAGCAGCCTTACCAAATAGCAAACAATAGAAAGCTAGAGAAACTATTCTTTTTGTAAGGAAGTAGTGATAATAGAGCAGCGTGTCGGTTTACTTTTAAATAAGTAGCTACCTTGCTATTATTTATTATTTGTTTAGTTTCAGATTATTGCCTTAGTCTGTCTCTGATTCCTACGAAATGAGGGTGTACTACTAGTTACACCTTTGCCTAACCCTTCGGGCACCACAGGCGTGATGTTGTTTCAGACTCGAATGTTTTAGGTACTCACGGTTTTCTGACGTTAGAAGATAGCAGACGTAGTGTTCGGTTTTCGGAAGGCCTGCAAGCAAACAAATCAAAATATTAGTATCAGGTCATTTAATATAATTAATACTACTCAAGTACTTATTCTTAGAGCTTTTACTGCATAAATATAGGATTCCTTTTGCTTCAAAATTGGCAGGGTAAACTAGTTATCGAAATTCGAATGCCTAGTTATACCAAACAATTTTAAAACTTTTAAATACACACAATATAAACGTAATGACAAAGTAAACGCTCAAGTCAGAGTCGGACTAGTGCACTGTGTTCCGTAACTGGGGGTTTACTATGACGTCTTAAAGCAGGAGCAATTCCAGTGTGGGAAAGAGACAGAGCTATACAGGTCGTCTAGCACCATCTCTTTCCCACACTAGAATAAATCCTGCTTTAAGATGTCATGGTAAGCCACCTGAAAGAGAATTAATTTTGTATTTTCATTTTTCATGGTTCAATGTTCCATTCACAGAGCTTCTCGTGATTTTAAATAGTCTTCACTATTGATTTGCGTCAGCGATGTGAAATGAAATACCACTGACCTATATGTCTATATTTGTAGATAATATTTTCATGTTTTCCTTGAAAATTCTGAACAATTCCCAAACTGAAAACAATTTCTAATAAACGACGAATATTAATTTGGCAAGTGCCAGTAAAACATCAAACAAATTATGAAAAAGAAACCAATTTATTATTTATTTGGTTGGTTGTGTGTGAATGTGTTGTAGGTAACATAATTAGGTTAGTACGATACCTATCTTGAAAGTGAAACTAAAGTCAAGTAAAAAATAAGTGAAAAGTAAGACAGGTTAAGTCAATCTTCCTACGTTACTCTAGGTAAGGGTAAGGGTAACTTGAAAGAAAGAAATAATGCTTATACAACACAAGAAACACACACAAGTGGAGAAACTTTGAAGCGCGCAAATTGTTGCAGACACATTCAGACAATTGTCGTAATTTAAGTACTTCAAGCGCAATAGCTATCTCTTTCTGTTTCATATGTTCCTTATTTTCTATCGCAGTCGTAACAACGCAACTATATTTGAACGCCGCTCAGTTCCTACTGAGCGGCGTTCAAATATATTTCATTATGATATCATTGTTAATGTTGAGGACGCATATCCTTTGCCGGGAAAAAAAAAAACTATTACCGCCGACTCTATGGAATTGAACTAATTTAGACTTTGTATATGTATTATCTGTTGATATTTTGATTTCCACACTAGTGGAGATAAATGAAAAAAATCCAGGACGTGAAATACATTGCATGTTGAACCTAATCGTAGTGTGATAAGAGCCAATTTTCGAGTAAAGTCTTTTGAAAATAATTTATTTTACTCAGGTTTAGTTTCTTCCTATTTCTCTACATTTAAACAATCTAAAATAGGGACATGGAGGCTGTTGTGTGACTTCACCTTTGCTTCATTTTTCACCTACGAAAGCAGAGCGCCGGAAAAAAAAAATAGTTTCGTAATAATTAATGACAAAAGTACTTTTCGTTCATATATTTTATTTTTTCGAAAGTGTATTAAAAAGCATCGTTTGACTTTTACACGTGGGTATTTGTCACTGCAGCTCCATAACAATTCCGCTTATTGCGCCTCGGCTGCAATGACAATGTTTGCCCACTTGTATCAAAATGTGATGAGCCATGTACCTACGCATTGTAATTTGGAATAAAAGTCGCCGCCAAATCGGCGGTACCTACGTCTTCTAATTTTTATCATCAGTAAATATCCTGAGTTCTTAAGTTTAAGAAACTCGCGCTCCGAAACCAAAGTAGGTAGGTACTCGAGTGACAATTAAATTTGTTCAGTGTTGTGTCTGGTCCCGCCAAGGCGTAATAAGCACGATCACGCACTAACGCGACTTCCTCCTAACACGGCCTTACTACGTTACTTATTGTTATTCCGCACCAAACGCAACATTTTTTGTTTCATCTTCACTCCTCCAATGTTCTTCTCCTGTCTCATCCTTTCTTACACAGTTTCATATGTTCGTCTCGCTCACTCACCCGCGTGGGTGTCGGCCCAACGGCCAATGAACCCGATCGACACAGCTGTTTTCGTCAAAGAATAATTATAAAGGACGCACTAATTGAGTAAAAGTTGCCTAAAAGTAAGTTGACACACAGCGGGCACTATCAGTGATATATATTGTAAACAAATACTGATAAGGGTCACCACATGTTATCAGAGTACGTGACGATATTCGGTTAAAGCTCGGTGGAAAAAATGTAGACTAATAAAAAGTTTCCTTATGATAATATGCACAGTTTGATAGCCACGGTTGAGTGGGCTGTAAACAGAGCTCAAGCTTTTATGTTCCACAGGAGATAATGTTGTTGATTGAAATTTTAGTAGTTATCTGAGAAACACGATACCTTCCGGGCCGGCCAGGAGTAATTTTTTGTAAAAGTAGAACTTTTAACGACTTCGAACTTTATAATATATCGATGACACCCGCGAGTGAGCGTAGCAGGAAATAATATAAGTTTTATATGTTGATATGTTTCTAAAACACTTTCGGTACTTTGGTCATCGAGAACAGGTCTGTGTTTTTTTTTGCTGATGCAGATACATTGTACAAACAATTGTGCACATTGTAAAACAAAGGTTTGTTTACTATCTTCAAATGAGAGGTGAAAATGAAACCCTTTCATAACTTCAATCCTGTTGTATCAAACCGAAAAAAAATCTAAAGGACTAAGGGCACTTTTCTATGAAGTCTGGGCGTAACTACACACAAAATTGAATTATACATATTAGTATTTGATCCTTATTAGCGACGCTATCGAATGGAGTTATAATACAGTGTTTTTTTTACCAAAATCAATGGGTTCGTATCCTGGCTAGGAATATTGATTTTTCAAAAATCTAATGATGCAGTTTTAGTTTTCATCGAAATCGGGCTCGAGACTCCTTTGAGTATTTTTCGCATTCCTCATAGTTTCATGGATTTGGCCATTCACACCCGCTTGAAAAGTTCAACCTGTATCTCTATTTTTATTATTAGGACTTCACTTCATTGTAAAACAACAAGTAGGTACACACGGCGGTACATGAAGCTGTATTTTCCAGTATACTTGGCCTCGCATTGTATACATTTCCTATACAATAAGAGATCCGCATAAACTGGTTTTCTATAGCTTCATTGGCCGTCGAGCGTACCTAAGTCGAAGAATGAAATTATAACCATTTAAATTATGTTGCTGCATTTGACCTACTGCTCTAGTCACATCTTGGACAAAATCGAGACAATACAACATTTTTAGCCATATCTCTGGTCTTCGGCTACATTGTTACTTGTCGCAGTAGTATGAATTGAAGAACACATTATGAGTATGAGCTATGATTCGAGATATATTTCCATTCTGTCGGACTTAAGTCGTCGATTTTGACCACAAACGTTTTAATTCGAAAGCATTAGACGTCATGGTAACCCCCCAGGACCTACTAGGTCCTGGGGGGTTACCATGACATCTTATGGCAGTACCTATTGTTTGAATGTCGCTTTAGTGTGTGAAAGACATGGGACTACACAAGAGTCTAGCTCCATCTCTTTCTACACGTCATGATTCATTGACTGGCAGACAGTCGAAATCGCAGCAAAAGGCTTCTTCTATTTTGTACCGGAATCTTAAAACAAATGAATGAATAAATATATGGGTTACGTTACGAATGTTATTAAAACAAAACCAAACCAACCAAAACATCCAAATATTTCTGTCCGATATTTAAGTAGCGTCCGGTCATTAATCCGGTAAGGTACACAGTAAGTTGTTGGTACAACAATGGTTAGGTTAGGTTAGGCTATCAATTCATCAATTTTTATATACACTAATATTATAAAGTTGAAGAGTTTGTTTGTTTGGTTGAACGCGCTAATCTCAGGAACTACTGGTTTGATTTTAAAAATTCTTTTAGGATTAGATAGCCCATTTATCGAGGAAGGTTATAGGCTATAAAATTTTACGCGGACGAAGGTCGCGGTCAACAGCTAGTTGTTAATATTTACAGTTAACATTTTTGAAAACGCCTCTCCGTTGGCGTAGCCTGTATCAGCAGGGCAGCTGGGGCGAACCACGCTGAATCGATCGTAGGGTTGGTCGACCCCTCAACGCCACGCCACCTCGCTGCCTCCCGAGTTCGGCGCACCCACACAACTTCGTGAATGATAAACTCGTAAAATGACGTAAAGGACATTGACCGTGGTTATCAGACGACTTTGAAAGTTTCGCCGACGAAGTGACGCATCCCGAACTTTTTATATAGGAGTTCGGAGGCTAAACGAAAGTAAAACCTATAGGTAGTATTATTTTGTGTCGAGTAGCAATTTTGTATTAATAAATAAGTATTATACGAGTATTATTTAAAAATGTCGATGTGGCGGGATTCAGAATAATGTACACACAGCCTAATGAACTATAAAAAATATAGCTAGTATTGTGTGAGACCTTACAAGAGATGATGAGCAATCAATAAAATAAAGTTCCAACTTGATAGACAAAGATAAAGTTGTTTTAAATTCATTTTCGACTCCATTTTTAACCTTCTTAAAGACTGAAAGGGTAAGCATATAGTAGTAGAATGCCACCATAAAACACGCTACACCAACATGGATTTGAATTCGATTTATTTTTTTATTTTAATCCAATATAAAAATATTTTTTTTATACAAAGTCATCTTGTTGTTTTCAATGATGAAAAACATAAACTCGCGATATATTAATTTTATTTTTGTCAATATTTTCAATGATTTTGTAATTTCCATCATTTATTAAAAATAAATATCATAAAAATATTACTTCTCCATACATAATATTGTTGTATTTCGTTGATTAGTTAAAATGAATTATTTCGTCCTGCCTCAGTTTAGTGTGGTTTATGTAATATGACCTTGTCAGGTACCTTTCATTTATGAGGGGTTGAACCCAAAATTCTTTTTGTCTTCTACGTCTTCGCACGTATAGTAATAAAGCAAGCAACTGCCGACGTTCCAAGAAACTCATCGTTCCTAGACTTGCTAGCGGAATTACGCGTGCGTGGCGTGTAGTTTAGAAGAGAGTTACCCTAAACTGCGCTGCACCGATCCGAATAAAGACGGACAAGTGCACAAGCCAATCATCTGATTTGTTAATGCCACATCGGACCGTAAAAATAGTGCATAAACGCCCTAAGGGGGCTTCAACGCACAAAATTTTACTATGAATTCAGTAAGTAGGTGATTCAAGTCTAGTCTAGTAGTAGAATTTCGTCGGAAATTATCCATTACTTACATCATCTAGCAGTAGCATCAACATTTTTAGATTTTCCAGCAATATCTGGCACTATCCAGCAGCAGGGCATTTCCTGCGAAACATCTCCGCGGAAGAATCTAGTTTTCTACTTCAATTTCCAATGTACGTAAATGTGGAATTGCATCGAAATCGAAAATGAATTTCCGAAGATCGCGAAATTGTTAAAATTTGCTTAGACCTTTTTGGGTTTACCTAAATTGTTAAGGCTCCAGCAAAATGGCATCTTGTTTAGTGAAATCACAACAAATGATACGATACTTTTAGACGCAGAGCGTATCTAAGAGGGATCAGCGAAAGAAAGGACGCCACATAAAAAAAAACATGAAATGAAACATGACATGACCAACGTACATTCTGAACAAGTAATGAAAATAAAAAGGCAGATTACAAACTGTGAGACTAACGCTACACATAATAAGTAGAAAGGAGCCAAGGCAGCCGAAACAATGCTACTTGGGCTTGCGCATAGTTGAGTCTTCCCGGAATCGTTAGACCCTTTGGCCAGAACAAAACAAACAAGAAAACGAATTATTTCTTTGAACAGAAGATTGTTGTTAGGCTTTGTTATTAAATAAGTTTAAAGTCATAATGTTGGTTTCGTTTGGTGTGATGGTTTTTTTTTTGCCGGTACAACTGAAACCTTGGCCAGTGGGACTTTACTCTTCATAAAAATATAAAAACTATAGATACAATTATAATATAATACTATTATAATAATATTATAGTATAATTTGCTACCCTTTATTTCATTTGCTAGACATGTCATGTCTAGCAAATGAAATAAAGGGTGTAAATAGACCCTTAACATAAACGAAAGGCACTTGTTCTCCCCGTCACTGCGATCATTTTTTTGTTCTAGACCATCCCTGGGAACCTTCTAGTTACGGAGATATTGGGGGTCAAAGTTCCAACTTTTTCACAAGTTTTTTTTTAAATACATGTTTTTGATGAATTTTACTTTACGAGACTGAGCAGCTTATGATGTCATAAACGCGGTACACACTCACACACACACCATAAAGTACGTCATCCCTACCGCCACGACCCTCGTACTATTCAATCTATTCATCAGCACAATGCTATGTGTGCTTTCCATCGAGTCCTACCGTAAAACGTAATTTTTCACCCCAAAAAAAAAAGTCGATTCCCAGCAATAATTTTTGCGTAAAGTTACTTAGTTTGATGTACAGAATGCTTGGTTGACGGATATGTGAAGGGTCTGTTTACACCCGGTATACTATTAGGTACTTTCATTAAATCTGTCTGATTTTCCGATTCCCATAATTTCCGCACCACACAAATGTTTTTAATATTTAACCACAAATGGAAATGCTGCTCTTCAATCCGATTAGCAGTAACATCACTTTGCAAATTAATTTTCCATTTTATTAGCCCTCAAGCAGTCAGGTCAGATTAGACTTTAATCCTCTTAGTTCGCAAAATGATTTAATTGATACCCCAAGGACCATAATTCGATAACCGTAAACGACTCCGGTCGAGCCGAGCAAACGGGAGAGTTTAAACTCAATTGGTGTATGCTATGCTCCTAGTCTAATGTGTGAAGGGTAAACTGCTGAACATAATTATGCGAGGTAAAGAAGCCTTAATGCTTGTACCGGCAATTTATTTAATATAAAATGTATGTATTAAAAGTCTTTGAGACATCAGACAAAATAGCCAATGGTTTTAATTTAATTAGTTAGGAGAAGCGGGCAAAGAGACGCGCGTCCTCCTGATACGATTTTGATTTTCGATCTTAGCATGACGTCACTTTAAGACAACACACTACATCTCTCAACTAATTTTATAATATGAAAGATCGGCACAATAATTAATTTATGGAACCTAAACTATGGAAAAACAAACGTGTATGGCACACGATGGCAACGAAAAATAACCAAAAGTAATAGAAGACTATAATTATATAGGTAGTCCCTTTGTAGATTTCATTTTGTTCCCAACAATTGTTCGATCGAACGTAAAGCTAAGCACTCTACGTCTATTGGGAATTGTTTATTTTTAAATGGTGATTATTTCAAAACAATGTGATTGTCAAGTGTGACCGATTATAAACGCTTAACTTACACGCATAAGCTTTATAATGGCCGCACAGTAATGGGCTTTTAGAGACACAACATGGTGGACTTATCATTTTACGGATAAGTAAAGAAAGGGGCTTCTTTCTGTTGATAACGGAATCCAATGTTTGTTAAAGTTTATGAATTTAAGGGCAATGTCATAATCGGTTAAGTAGGTAATAAGATTAACCTAGGTTTGGTCGACTTGGACGTGTTTTGTTCAATATAAGACACGTCCAAGTCGACTAAATGAACGTCACTGAAAAATTCATAAAAAAGCGTTAATAAACAATAGGGTTACAATTTTATAATTCTAGTTGTGTTACATCCATTTCGGAGGCAGTGTGTAAAGATCAGTTAACAGTATCTTCACTTTTATATCGCAGATTGTACAACTTGATTTGTAGTTAAACTAAAGAACTGATCCATGATAAACTGAGAAAGTGTTAATAACAGCCAGTGCGGTCTCATAGCGTATGTAGACTTGTTCCACAACTCCATTATCGAACTAGGCTAAATTGTGAGCGCGAGAATTAAAACGGAGTACTATGTCCTTCGGAACTCTCGGAAATGACTCGCCATGGACTGTTATAAAAACTCACGCTTAGTAGAGAACAACTTAGTGCCTTGGCTGGTGGCCTTAACTTCATTTGAGGCCACCACAGAATAGTTCGGTTGGGCAGTATTGCAACAATTACAACCTTATCGAGATTAAGTGGGAATGGCCATATAAAAAAAACTAAAGAGAACAACTTAGTCTTGCTTGATACAGTGACTGATAAATTGATAATACAGGGTGTAACTCTAAAAGGGCAATACCTGTTAGGTGGTGATCACTGTTGAATATTTCTGAAAGAAAAAATGGCGATAACAAAAATGTGGAATGCAGAATATCGCATCAATTCTTTATTAAGACTACATTTATTTTTGACTTCGATTCCTTAGTGTAAGTTAAAAAACTAACAATGGTGGTGACTACAGCGTTAGTTTACTCCAACGCAACGTCGTCATAGTGCTAATTTCACCAAACGCGATCAGCACATATAAACTGCGTTCAAGAGCTGCCAGTATCATATCATTGCCACAGGTACAGTGGAGCATCACTTGAGGACGGCTCGATAGATTTGCCAGTTTTTTTTTTGTGGAAAAGGTAAGTGTGAAAGAAAGATTTTTTATTTTTTGCTAACAGCTCTTCTCATTTCCTTCATCGAATCGATCGGGCAGATATTTACATACTTACATATTATATTTCTTAGTCCTCAAAAAACCTAGTTCATAGTTTCGGAAACATATTTGGTAAGTCTTGTACTAAACAAACAAAAGATAAAGGATAGAAACAGAAACCTATTTTGAAACCTAATAGATATAATCCTGACTTGAAACAAAATACATCACAAAAAATTAATAAAAAAAAACTTTGAAAAACTGGTTTCGAAGAGAACCGTGGTTGTACAAACGGTGAAACCGTGTTACTGTGCGAGGATAAGAAATAGCGCAGACAGGACTTTTTATTTTTATTTGTATTCGTACTACAGTAATATCTGTATTGTACTAGCTTTAGCCCGTCGCTTCTCCCGCATGGATTTTGTCCCATGAAAACATAACTACTACGGGACAAAAAGTATCCTATGTCCTAACCCAGGCCATGGTGTACACGTGTGCCAAATTCCCTTGCAGTCCGTTAAGGCTTTATGATGTGAAAAGGTAAGGTACAGACAGACTGAGTTACTTTACCAAAATAAGCAATATTGCAAAAAAAAGCCTAGACACAAATTCACAATAATGGTGTGCAATAAAGTACATTCTATCTATCTTTTTATAAGTATGGATACCTACTGTGGATAGTATGGATTCCGTACACATTGTGGAGCTTTCGTTCGATACCGTTCGCCCCCGCGATGCTACATCATGTTATCCGCCGAGCCGAAAATAATTGTTTCACCCCCAGGCGCAAATCATTCGGGATCAAAGTAGGTACGCCGTGCGCCTATCGGCTTTAGATCAAAACGCTGCACTGGGTAGATTGTACTTGTACAGGTTATATTCAAATCTTTTGATAGTTATAATTAAAAACATGTCCTAGCACAAAATGTAGTGCTTGTACTGATATGGCGACAATTCAAAAGTGCCTGTAAATGGCCTACTTGAAATAAATACTTTGGTTTTGATTTTGCTTGATCAGTACTTGCTTTAAAAATTACCGCAATTTATTCAGCGTTCTTATTAGTACCGTACTTCTGTTGTCAATTAAGCTTTTGATGAATGCTCAAAAGAGCTTCTTAAATCTTCAGTAGATTCCGAAGAAGGTAAGTATGTCTTCTTGCGTCCTTTTCTCCTCTCAATAATACACACAGATTATCGTTCTAAGCCGCAACGAAAAACTTCTAACAATAGTTGAGGCAGGTAAAAAAGGGACGCTCCCAACGAAATCCCAAATCTAGCATGGAACATTTTGTTCTGCGATTTGGCAACGTCGCTCTCACATGTTAGGGGTGATAAGTGTGGCAACGTCGCCTTGTGGTATGCCGTTACGATAATATCTGGCGTCACATTAGGATAGGACTATAACTGGGGTTGAATTTTCAATAATCATTGGAGTTCTCACCAATTTAGGCTTTATGATAACGAACAGGTAGTGTGAATTTGATTGAGTTATTGTATAGTTTTAGGACAGGTTTCAAAATTAGGTATTTTAGTTTTAATAAATAGTCTTGTGCATAATTAATTTCATCTTTATTAGTGTAATAGATAAGGCAAGTCTGCGAATGCAAAACTGCGGGAGCACATCCTGCCAAATAATCTGAAATACTAAAGATGCTAGACCATCGTTGTTGTTCGTATAAACCTGTGGTACCTATAAAGTATTTGCATTTGCGAATATTTCGCGAATTTGATTCTTTTAATCAGGCGCCATTCTGTACCTCTAAATTAAATTATCTTTGTCTCCAATTTGACTTTTAACTCTAACTTGTCTCCAATTTGATTTTTAGTCACGCGTATATATTACTATCTAAACAGTCAAACTGGTTAAAATGGTAGAAAAAGGGTTCTGTTTCTTATCCTTTAACACCCCTACTATTTTTCTTCTAAATATACGTCTACAGATTTATTATAAGTCTCATCAAGAGCCAAGAGCAAAATTTGCAAATTTTTGTCATAATTGATATTTTCATGGTTTTCGAGGGTGCTGATGACGAAAATAAGCTTGAAATAATTAACCAACGCCTTCGTAAATCGTGAAAAATCACATCCATGACCAAAAATTCGCTACTTTCGCAGACAATCTATAATTTTGATTTCTATTCATCGTACGGAATTTCATTTTCCGCAAGTATCCGTTCGCACTAGTCTCTATCGCGCATGTGTAAAAAACAAAATAATCGATAAAAATCCTTCTTTTCTTTGCAGGCAGTAAAAATTATTAAGTAGAGCAATGTTTCGGAGACCAGGGTGTTTTGAGTACCCAGTCGTCCTGGAATAATCTCCCACTACGTTTAGACGTGCGCTCCTTGCTTGCTAAGTCGAATGACTTCGCTATTGGCGCACCCCTGAATGCGTAGTGTGAATACCGGGCATGACCCACAAGGACCTCGGAGGGAGAGATACTATTCGGGAACGCTGAAGCGGAAGAATGACAACACGTCACAAAACTTCTTTTTTCTTTGTTCCCTAGGTTTCGGCTTCCTTTTTCTTGTTGTTGCCTCGTCGGTGGCTGTTTGCTATGGCCTCTCGCAGTTCAGCCTATGAGGCTGGCTTCTGATTAACCGGTCTAGCTTAGTGTAAGGCCTCCAGCCAGGGGCTTAAAAAATATTTACAAACTAAGCGACCACACGCTAAGGGCACCCTCTGTGGGGTACGAGCCTCGGTTTAAGGCATCGCTGGGGAGGGCAGCAAGGGGACAGGATGAATCTGATTTAGGGTCTGATTTATTACTACAGGCTCAGCATCGCGGGCTGGCTCTAGCAAGGGTCGGGGGGCAGTGAAAGGGGACGTTGCGACGGACCTCGACGGCGAGGTCGGAATATCGGGGGTCTGTTGACACTATTTTCGTTAAAATATCTGCACTAATTAAAAATCTCATTTTCAAGTTACGTAATTATATCGGACTAATTTTCTAACTTTTTCTAACATTTTTTTCTTTTAAACTATCATTATTCAGTCTTATAGAGATTCTAATTAGAAAACTAACTGTAAATATCCTTTTTAAAAGCTAATTAGAGAACATGTCACAAAAAAAAACTTAGAATCTAATTAGATACTATCTTACACTCACAGCTCGCGACCTGCTGTAGTGAAAGTACGCGTTTCTAAGTACCGATACTACTTGCACCCTGAGGCCTGGCCGGGTCAGGGCTGCGGGACTGTTCGAAAGAGATACCGTGGCCCTGGAACACAAAGGGCAAAGAAGGAACATGGATGGGTTTTAGTCAGTACAAGTCTGACACTCCCTTCCGCTCCGCCCAGAGTGGGGGGGTCATATGATGATTTCCAATTCGAAAAAAAAAAAAAAAAAAAAAGCTGGCCGGGTGTTAAATACTGAATTACCTGAAGCGCTACGTGCAAGGCTTAAATAACGCCGCTGTGTGTGAAACTGTAGTAACCAGAATTAAAATATTTTTACAGAATTCAAAGATATAACATGAAAATACAAACCGAGCTGATATACATTTACTATCCCAAAGAAAAAAGTCATACGACTAGAAATGAAAAATTGTTAGAAAGAATTATTCGAGATGATAACTCTAACAAAAACATGAACGAAATAGTAAAGAAGGTCTTAGATTCACCATTACTGAAAAAAGATTTTATATTACAAAGATTTTATAAAGCGACGTCTAACGGAGCGTCCTGACCTGGCAAATGCGCCGCTAGCGAGCCGCTTGCGAACTGCGCGCGTGCATTTCATGTTCGTACGCAGCCCCTGCGCCGTCCGCGCGCCGTTCGCGTGCAAGTTTCGCGTCGTACTCGAGCGGCGCAGAAGGTGCGCTTATTTTAAAAAACGGAACCTGCCACCAACGTCTTCTGTTTTTCCTTTTAGTTTTTGTCAGTAATAAAATAGCCGATGCTGCAGCATTATGCTAAAGGCAGTCGTATGGTCCGACATCTTCGGAAGCAAATTCACAACTGAGGCTCATAGTTAACGCGTATGTGCGCACCAGCTGCGTGCGCGCTGCACGCGCGCCCCTCTCGAGTCTTACTAGGCTTGCACTAAAGCGGCGCACCAAATATCAGTGGCGTGCAGTGGTTCTCCACGGAGGGTAGGCCACGCAAACAGATACCCAAAAAAATAAATAAAATCGATTTATAATATATGAATAAAAGAACATTGAAAATAAGCCTGGAAAAATAAAAGTTATAAATACAAGAACTCACCACATTATTTAAGGTTTAAATCACGATTTTCTTACGATGCAAACGGAAGTAATAAGTTAACTACGGATTTGAAATCAGTAAAAAAATCAACTCATTTATAAATTAAATCTACGCGCCTATTTTTTTTTCAAATTTATTATTATGCAAATCAATACATCCCTTACTCCACTTACTATACAAAATAAACAAAATGCACGGAAAACAAAATAATTTATTTGTGTGTATGCCACCCACACAGCCAGCTAAATATTGCACAATTTTGAGGATTGAAATCACGAGTACGAGATGAATTATCATATTTTTGGATTAATTCTTGTAATTCGGGTACACATCTATCAACTTGAATCTCATCATTAAATGATAATTGCGAAAACTTACTGCTTTTAGCTTCTAACAAACACACATTATCAACGCAAATTTCACAACAGGACACCATTTTATGTAAATAAATAAATAATATTTACACTACTGTACGTCTCAAAACGAATTACTTCTAAGTTATAACTTAGTAAGATATAAAAACATTCAAGATCGCATATAAATTGCTTGTCACATGAAACAATATGGATCCTCTCGGAACAATTTAATTCGTAATTTGTTAAAAGAAAAACACTACCACATAAAATTGCATCATTGTCAATCCGTGACCCTTTATAAAAGCGGTTACCATATTTGCCGGATAATAATACAGACAGTTGACAGCACAGAGTTGTCAATACTTACTTTCCTAACTGCCCAAAAAACAAAGCGAAAAATTAAATTCATGTAGTATTTAATTATTTTTTGTAATTGGTTTATCATATTTTTGGAAGGTATAAATTCGACAATATCAACCTGATTTAAAAAAAAAAAATGCACCAGCTTGCGTTAATTTATCAATGAGAACTAGGCTGGACACGTTCTTGCCTTATTAGTGCGTCCAGAGCGTCGTAGTTGCGTATAGTGTGAGTCACGTTACACGGACGCGACAAGTTACTATAAGTGTTATAGGAGTTGTTACAGGAGTTTTAACATTTTTTTAAATATTTTGTATTAATTATAACATAGTTATAATAAATGCATTTGGCGCTGTTGGTAGGGTAGGCTAGGCGTAATTGCCTCTATGGACGGCACGCCCCTGCCAAATATAGGCTGTAACCGCACGCGAGCAACACGCGTGCAGTTCGCAAGCGGCTCGCGAACAGCACGCGAGCAGCGCATTCGCCAGGTCTGGACGCACCTTTAGGCCCCTATCCCACTGGCATTATACGAGCGCTGGCGTTTCTCTAACGTCTGCACAGTGACAACGCTGCGCAGACGCGACGTTGACTTCTCGAGTTTCTAGTGGCAAGCGTTCGGGCTGCGACTTCGCAACGTTAACGTTGCGTTTTTTGGCAACAGGTACAATCACGGTAAAACGGGTAGTTAAAAAGATACACAGAAGCGTTTCAACATTTTTAACAGCCTGTATGAGAAATTTTATTGTATTGTTTTTCTTACCTCAAAGTTATAACAAGCCTCTATTCTCTCTTCTAGCCTATATGCTTCATTTTGAATCACTTCTAAAAGTTCGTCAAATGTAAATAGTCTCCAGCTTCGCAAATATTTGTAAAATTCCGATTCATTATTTTTAATATTATTAGCGGTATAGCGGCTTTATACTATACATACTATAAAAGACATTTTTTTTTAAATAAATCACTAAAACAGGAAATGACTGAATTTGAAAGATAAGGAGTTTTTTATAAACAACCCGTATTACAACCCACTTACTCGATTAACTCATTAACACTCCATTTTGAAACCGAAAGCGAAAATTATCCTGATTTGATGAATCCGGTCGGAATCGGAACCGGATTGTAAATGATGCCGGATTACAATATAGGGACTCATGAATATCAGTTGTAAACATGCAATTTCGGAATTTAGGTGAATTATATTCTTAGATACTTACTGTCTTTGACATTGTTTCCATGCGTTAGCCCTGAGCTGTAACAAAAGAGACATGTTTGGGATGAATCATGAATGAAATGAAACAAATTTTAATGACGATGACATAAAGACAGTATTTATTTGAGAAAAACGTGTACAGCCGTTGTGCCTCTTGGCTGGAGCCTCGGGTTACCTTAGGCACTAGATGACGGTTCTAAGTACAATAGTTGTAAGTACTATAACAAATATTATCTGCCAATACGACGAAATTGAGCAAAAGATAATAATGGCAAATCTGCGTAGCGCATTCGCAGTTCGACTAATAGTAAATTGATGGATCGATAACTGACCTACATTGCTTCTCTATGTATACAGGCTGGAAGGGACATCGCCACACAAACGGTTACCACGTATTCAGTACATCTTTCCGAACCCCTCGATAAAGAAATTAATCACCGGTAATTTTAAAAAAAAAACAGCCTTTGCCCTCAAGAGTGCAATACCTACGGCGTTGCTGTCAAAACTTTTGGAACAGAAGATTTAAAATAAAATTACCGGTGAAAAATTTATGTGTCGGGAACGATGTACTGCAAACGTGGTAACCGTTTGTGAGGCGATGTCTCTTCCACCAAAACACACGGCATGATGAACTATAGAAAATACAGCTTGTGTTGTTACGAGATGATGAGCAATCAATAAAATAAAGTTTCAACTTGATAGACACATTAAGTTCTTTTAAAATAATTTGTGACTAAAACACGCTACAGCAACGTGGAATTTAAAAACACTGAAAGGGCATAGTGCACCGAACGTCGATACAGGAATGTTGCATAAATTACACGCTCGTACTCGTACATGTATGTTATTTGATTAATTAAAACAATAAGTATTAAAAACACGAGCATTTATTTAGAATAGAAAAGTGTTAAAAAGATTGAAATCAAAAACAGTGGAACATAATTTTCTTTATTGTTAAGGTGTGATGGAAAGGTTAGCTGCATGCATTTGGACACATAAATACATATTTTACAATGCGTTACATGTGGTAATTTCTTTGAATTGCAGGTTTACCAGTGTTAGTATTTTTACAAATAAAACCATATCATAATCATTGTGCCCTTTCGTCTATATTAGTCATGTTTAATTGCAAAGGTATTTTTTTCTTTTTTTTTATTGAACAATGTATTAACGGACCCTTCACGAAGCCGTCAACCAAGCATTCTGTAGATCAAATTAAGGTAACTTTACGCAAACATTCTTGCAGGGAAATTACTTTTTTTTTGGTGTAAGAATCATGGTTTACGCTAGAACACAATGTCACATAAAACATTGTGCTGATGGATGCATTGAAAAGTGCAAGGCTCATGGAGTTATTTAAAGTAAAGTTTATAACTTTACAAAATATGTAGTTATTTTAAAAAAATCTTTTAAAATGTTGAAATTTTAATTTTCTCTAATACCTCCATAGATGGTTCCCAGGTATGGTCCAGAATAAAAAAAAAATATCAATGACGCTTAGTTCGGTAGTTCGCGGTGTGAACCAAATTATGAAAAGAGTTGAAAAGTTGCCCGCCGGCCCGGGTAGCTCGCTCGCTCGCTAGCTGGCGGTGCGGCCTGCGCTATATTCTAGGTTATATTAATAATACATTTAATATGATGTCCATAATATTCTGCTGCTTCCAGCGTACAAATATATCAAAGAATTAAAATTAAAATTAAACCATACAATGTCGAGAATAATATAATAATAATAGCGTTTATTGTGTCCAAAAGTTATACACAAACAATTTTGGGTTTGGAGTCTTCAATTAAGCAAATGATGCCTGTATTAAAAGACTCCGCTCCTTCACAACAGTGGTACTTAAAACACAAAAAAACAGTACATGGGTGTAGTAAAACAAAATATAATTGTGTGAACGTGTGTGTGCGTGTGCATAAGTGTGGATGTGTTGTTGAGTGTATATGAGTGTAATGGATGTGTGATTGTATGTGTATGGGTGTGTGATTGTACGTGTAGGTATGGGAGTCTCTGTATGAAGGTATGTGAGTGGGTCGTTTACTTGAATTAAGTTAAGTTTTGTAGGAGAGCTTCAATATTTCCATATGTCAGTGGTTATTTTGTTTATTTTGTTGTATAATTGAGCTGATCGTTTACTAAATTGGATGGATCCGAGAATAAGGAAAACGTTAACTACTATGAAATACAATGTCAGGGGTTATTAATTACAATGTCAAGAATGGTTAAATACAATGTCAAGGTTATTAATTATAATGTCAAGAATCATTAAATGCAACAAAGAAAAAAAAAAAAAGTCAATACAATGTCATAGAAATTAAATTCCATTCAATTATTAGGAGGAAGTCGTCGTATAATTTAAAATTTGAATTAAATTTTTCATTTAAAATTTGAATTAAATTTTTCATTTAAAAATTCATTCGTTGAGTAGTAACAACTTTTGCAACAGAAAGTTAGATAGTTTCTTTTTGAATGTCATGAGGTTAAGACTTTTAAAAACATTAGGCAATTTATTATAAATTTGAATTGCCATACAGTAAACATTATTCGAAAATAGTTTAAGCCTTTGTTGGGGTGCACATAATTTGTGGATTATTCGACTTTTCCGTATTAGAACATCATTGTGTACTTGAAATAGAGCTAAGTTTGATCGTACAAAAATGCAGAGTTCGAATATACATATATAAAGATGGGATGGTAACATTTTAATTTTTTTAAAATTGGGACACAGCTTTGTAATGGATGGGCTTTAGTCATGGATCGAATACATTTTTTTTGGGCTCGGAATGCTTTATTAGTGTCAACAGAATTTCCCCAAATGATGATGCTGTAGCGGAGAATTGATTCTACGTAACCATGATAAGCATAAAGTGCTGCATTAATACCAGCTACGCGAGTTATTCGGATCTTTGCAGCTTAGAGCATAATTTGTCAACGTGTACTTTCCAGTTGCAATATTTATCTAATGTTATCTCCAAAAAAGTAGCACAAGGGTATTTGCATATCTAATTTCTAATTGGTGACGTTTGCTATTGTAAGTTTTGAACTGTATAAGTTTGGTTTTACTAATACTGACATGTAGATTGTTGTCTTTTAGCCATTCTATTATTTAACGTGTCATTAACCCCTTTTTCATATATGGTAATATTGTTATCGGTGATTTCAATACTAAGAGTTGTATCGTCGGCGTACAGAATGCAAGAATATGGGGTTACGTTGGGCAAATCATTGATATAATAGCGAGAACAAAAAGGGTCCTAATATACTGCCCTGGGGAACACCACATGAGTTTTGACGATAGGCGGATCTATTTATTTTATATTCTGACAAGGTATGCCTCGATTTTTTTACGCATTGCTGGCGATTACTTAGATAAGTTTAAGGTTGTAATGTTATTTATACCTTTAGATGCTAGTTCAAGAGACAACCCAGATCTCATAGAGTTTAAAATAAAGTGTGTGTACAAACCTACTAACAGAAATAAATATTAATAAGAACGAAACTACAGTTTAACAAATAAAATCCTTATTGAAGTACCAACTAAGTTAGTAATTGAATCTTATAAGAATATAATCGAAAAGCCTTCCATGCTGAAGTTTCGCACAACAAACTTCATTTCGCCGTGTGAAAAATATTCCAGCATAAGATTTTATTTGTTAAAGTTTCTGAAGGTGCATCGTATTGCAAATATCATGTTGATATTGTAATAGAATTTGTTGTCATACTTAGAAAATTGCACTGGGAATTTAATATCAGAAATATCTAATATCGTCCAACAAGAGGAGAATATTTAGAACTCAATATTACAAAAAAAAATGTTTTTATTTAGGATCCTTCCGTAACATGAAAGGGCCTAAGATTAGTGTGGTCAAGAATAATTAATTTATAAACCAAGTTTTTCTTTCGGAAGCTAATACCATGCAAGTGCGACTGCGTGAGTTATCCTAACAACCTATACGTGAACGGATGCCGATGTGATTTCGCAGCTCAGCTCGCTCTACTTGAGTTAAGAGAGGCATGCATGCAGTAAAATGGAAGAGATGGAACTGTGACAGTGTGTGGGCCAAAGCTTGTTTATAATAGTTTTCTAAACTAATAATATAGAGATATTAAATTGTTTTTAGTTTTTTAGAAAAGGTAATCTCTGGAATTGATTTGGAGGTGATCCGATTTTTTTATTCACTAATAGAATATTACTAGTTTTCGGAAGTCATTTGTCTTTTTAGCCATTGCCCAGCAGTAGGATGATCCATCAACAGCAGGAAAAGTACCATAGAATATGATGCAGGTAGAAAAAAGCCAATGTCGACCAGTGTCGACATTGGCTTTTTTTTTTTTATTATCCTAGCTAGCTAGGCCAGTGCCTAGCTAGCTAGGATAATAAAAATCCTTTAAATTTGCACTAATCCCAGTGTGAGTAACAGAATGTGAATCTAAAGTGACTTTGAGTGTTTGTTTCTCAACCGGGCTTCTTTTTTATCGTGTGGTTAGTGTCTAACCTGGTGTCAGAGTTTTATGCCGCCCATAGGCCTCTGACTAAGCATTCACATGCCGTCGAGAAATATCTCTCAGGCATGGTGGTATCCTCACGGTATACCCCGCAACTTTAGTCTTGAAAAAAAAAACGCATTTTTTAATCAGTGTGAGATTCCTACACTCATACAGGCTACAAAAGAGTGTGCTCACCTATCTACGAACAGTTTCAGAATAAATTATATTTTGAGGAATTACTTTATTCACTTAACATTGTCTTGAAACTGTAATCAATTTTGATGACTTCGTGTGTATTGCTAAAGGTACAAACACAAGTACAAAGGTAGGTACGATACGTATGATGTGTGTATGTATGTAGGTAGGTGCATTTAACATCGTCGGGTCAGGTGTCAGGTTGAAACGACAATCCGAAATTAGAAGCCCCAAGGCCCACCAGGGCCCCTCTGTGTGGTATGTCTGCACAAATACATGCATAAATACACAGCCAATCTGCTGTGGTTGACGACTTACAACGTAACGCGTGTTGCATGGAACGATCCAGTGAAACAACACCCAATAAAATCACATTTCTTGTGTTTAGTAAGACGAAGACCAAGACCTCTCTCGAAATAAAGTAGTTAACACGAATGAGTTACAAGAAAACAGAAAGTGCTAGAAAATGATAACCAAGAGAAAGACAAACTTAACTAATTCAAAGCTAAATGAAGCTATTAAAGTAAAGCTCGACGATAGAAAAGAAAATTAACTCAGAAAAATCTATACATCTTTACAAATAAATAAAATTGAAGTGTCTCTTTGTAACATCAAAATATCTGCTTTTTTCCGAATAATTTTGAAAGTATACAACGTGTAACAGATTAAGCGCTATTGCGCTTAATCTGCCTCAGACACCCCAATTAGAATATTAAATAAGAATAAAACAAAATACGTAATTAAATAAATTTAAACCAAACCTAGTCTTTTTTTTATAAAATAGTTATCCTTACTAAACGCAAAACGTATGTACATCAACATCCCTGCACACACACTCATGCAATGTTAGCAGCCGACGCGACACTCAAACTCGGGCGCCCGCCAGCTGACCATAGCTGTAGGCATTAAATGTGCTTTAGTTCAATGAACGAATTTTACGTACCGAAACAGGCTGATATTATGAATAACTTTTGATACTTCATTGAGTTTACCGTGTAATGATTGATAATTTTCTAGTAAGTGAAATTATCAACACGAATCTAACAGTTTAGGCTTAGTAACGGGTATGCATTTAAAACAGCGCCTTTTTACCCGAACTACGAAACTAACGAAGGGCGAAGCGCCCGGACTCCGTGCGGCACATGCGGGTAAAAAATGTATCTCAGATGCGTAACTTTCGCGATATCAACTACCCCCTGATAAGTCGTGTTTAGGTACAGTTTATTGTTTGTACTACAAAAACATTTAAAGAGCCGCGTGTTTAAAAGATTTGAATCATAATATTTACAGTGATAAGAATACAATCGTATTGATAGGAAGAAGTAGGTACTTACAGAACTGGACTATTTACACTTTACACTTAGGTTATTAATTAGCACTATTTCTGCGATCCACTTTCATTAAAGTTTCAAAATGACCACCGCCTTGTTCTATGCACTTATTTGCACGCTTTCTTAAATTGTATTTCAATTTTGTAAGCACCGTCTTGACACCGTCGAAGATGAAATGGGTGTTCACCATCAGCACGCAACGTTCGCCACACGTACATGTGGCTGCAGTCGAACTGGGGTGCTGCTTCTTTTGAGCTGTCAACGCAATTCCTGAAAGTTGTTGGACTTTCAGGAATTGCGTTTATTCTGTTACACGTTGTATACGGTAGGTACTAACTACTAATAACAAAAACATATTTTTTAAATTTTTGTTTGTTCCGGCTAATCTCCGAAACGGCGGGACCGATTTTAACGGGAAATTACTGGAAGAAAGCTGATGTTATAAGGTCTAACATGGGGTACCTTTATTTTAGAAAAATAATTAGGGTTTCGTGAGAAACAAATTAAAATCCTTGAAATTGTTAACAAAATCCGATTCAAACGCCTAATCTCCGAAACGGCTGGACCGATTTTGACGAAACTTTTACTTGCAAATAGCTGATGTCAGGAGTAACTAAGGCTGCTTTTATGTTAGAATAAGAATTAGGGTTCCGTATAAAACAAATAAAATCCTTAAAATTGGTGACAAAATTCGATTAAAAAAGGGAACTAATATGTATTTATAATAATTTCACGCGAACGAAGGTCGCGGGCAACAGCTAGTCAACAATAAATAGTGTTTCCTTTTAATAAAACCACAATATTTTCCAATAAATCTCTATCACCGGATATCTCTTATTATCTTGATCCGGTCGAACGTGTGCCATGGTAACTAGAGCCCCAGACGGTATCCATGGCAATACTAAATTTACTAATTAATTAACTGCGGGCCGAACACTTACTACGTGTAGGTGGTCCGACATTTACTCAAAAACAATCTTTGGTGTTAAAACTCGATGGATGTCGCGGCTGGCGGAGTATGGGCCTCGCCCTTGGTCCCACGGGATCATTACTGTGCCCGTGATTAAGGGCATACTCGTTGTGTGGCCATGCGCCATGGGCAAGCCGCTATAGCAGCTTCAGGACGTCCTAGTGCGGCTTGGGCAATATTTTGATGCACCCTTCCTTTCACGAGCCCGGGAAAACCCCTGTGCGCACTATGTCCGTGTACAGTCGCGCCAGTGCTCTACCGTACGACTGGCGCGTCTGACTGCGCAAGGCGAGAAGAAGATTGGGTCTTCATCAGAGGCTATTGGCGGGGCGAAGGTCTCCCCCAGGTGCCTATCGACTGCTGCGATGTTCTCAACGGTGTCGGCCTGGTTTGGCTCGAACTGACGCTCCAGGTGCTAAGCGAAGATCTCCGCACGGTCTGCTGCGGTGTATATCGGCGCCCCGTCGCTGTGGCGTAGCTTGCGTACCGGAGCCGAGGTATTCGCAAGCTGCCTGCACGGGTTTTGTATTGACGGCGGTGTTGAGCTCCTGTAGCTTGGCCCTGACCTTCTCCGCGAGATGATTGAGGTCGAGCTTGATCCTGGGACAGCCTATGTCCTGCCACCGCCTCTTCTGGGCTATCCTCATCTTGAGGTGGGCGCGGAGCGGCTTGTACACAAGCCCCGGTTTTTGTGGCAATGTGATCGTCCGCCTCTTCGAGGCCGCGCTGGATGCAAGCATTCTTCTGCTAGCCCGTCTACGTCTGTGGTGGTCTCGATGGGCCAAGTAAGAGTAGTGGTCTCCATCATTTCCGTGAACTTTGTCCAGTCCGTTTTTTGACGTAGCGCTGGACGCGAGAGTCCGGTCGACATCTCTGATAAGACGACGAGTACAGGTTGATGGTCCGACTGCATCTCGTCGTTTATCAACTGTTCGGTGACCTAGCATCCCAGGCCTCTGTGGACCACCATGATTTCCAGCACGTCCGGTGTGTTCCTGGTTATCTTGGTAGTGAGTCGGTGTATCAGGGCCGGACACCATGTACCTAGGGGCTACCGCGTCCGCGAAGAGCCGTTGTCGTCATATTTGATGGCGCAGGCAGTGAATTCCTTCTGGCCCTCCAACTTCCTTGGCAGCGCCGCTGCTGTTAGCGGGCGTCGGCTTGTGGTTTCCTGTTGTGGTTTGGTCACCGCTACTTGCACGGCGACTGGGATCATGTCCGTGGGTGGGCCAGGTCGTCGGCGATCCGGCTCCGGCTCGACCGCGCAGGTCACACTGCGGTAGCAGGGAGACGTACCTACTCGGTTTGCCTCTTCGATGGTCTCGTCGTCGAGCTTCTTGGGCAGCGATGATGGCATCGAGCTGGAACTCATAGCCGAAGGTCAGCACATCGACGGTGAATATAGGTTTTAAATCGCCACTAACCTTAGTTTTCTTCCCCGGTGGGCCGGATCGCGCGGGTGTATCGGCTGACACGCCTCGGCGACCGGCCATGTAGCCTGCCGTCGTTATCGAGAGGTCGCTCCCCTCCTTCGATGAGCACGAGGACAGCACAGCAGCAGCCGGCGCAGGACGGGTGGGTGTGGGTTGAACAAGGTGCGCGGGCGCCACGCGGGACGCGAACGGCACGGTTGCCCGTATGGCCTGCGCAGAGGTGCGCACGGCGGGGGCGGAGGCGTGCGCAGCGGTAGCGCGGTTCCAACTTCCGGCGGGTCCCGGGGCCTGGGTCGTCACGGGGCGGAACGCGGAGGGGCGTACCAGCAGGGGTAGATGGCGGCTTGTTGGGGGCGCTGGCGATGCACGTGCAGTCGCTAGCAGTGGTGGGCCGATAGCGGCCGGTCTCGCTGTCGGTGACAGAAGGGATGAAGTTGATGGTGTCCGCTTAGTGGATGGTCCTCTGCGTCTTCCTTCGGCGGCACTGACTGGTGGAGCACCGGACGGCGCGTCCCTGATGAACGGGAGCGACGTCGCCCGGTCCCTCATCTGTCAATCCGCCGGTGGTGATTCTCCGGGCATCTTCTTGTAGTGGGCTTCCGCTGTGAACACACCGGCGCTAGGCACCCATATGATCACAGCGAAAGATTACTTTGTTCGAAGTCCGAGTCCAACGGTTTTTCTTATCCCTTTGTTCTTCGTCTTCAAAAAAAGTTAGCGTTAGTGTTCGCGGTTTTGGCTTCTACCCACAAAAGTTTTTGGCCGATGATGGCCGATGGCCGGTACACTAATGTTATTGAACCACTGGCTAATCCCCAGTCGTTTTTTTCGTTTGACACTGATCTAGACGTCTCTTATGACAACGGGCCCCTCCCCCACATCCCCCATTCCACCCCTCCCCCACCCCTCCATCGAAATAATGTATTTTGTTGGAAGGCTTTGCGATATGCACTGTTATAAATGCGTTCAAGATTTTTCTCTAATTGTTATTTTTCTTCATGTTCAAATCAGACGTTTGGACTACTTCTATTTACGTTTCCACTAACCTCTCACGCTACATTCTACTTTAACATAAGGTAAATAAGCTGCTTTCGCAAGTTGTAGATTTCAACAATTTGCGAAAGCAGCTTTTTCCACTTTTAAACTTATGGCAACCATATGTTTGAAATAAGTTTTTGAAGTAGAAAAAAATTACACTAGCAACTGTAATTCCAATATGCAAGATAGCGATAAATAACAGAGTACAGAACATCGACGGAAAACTCATACTACGCAAATGAGACAAAATTCAATTTGTTGTGAATGGCAAGTGAGTGCAACGAGCGCGGGCGGGCGGCGAGCAACTGTATTGTTCTGCCACTTCTGCCCTCGCTGTTGTAATCGGAATCCGATCTTCATTTGGAATAAACCATGGGGCGATTGCGAAAATTTTCAGAAGCTTGTTGATCTCTATGTTAGAGTGTGATGCTGTTCCCCATAGCTGGATGCCATAGGTCCATAGAGGCTTGATTATGGCTTTGTGTAAAAGGATTTTATTTTCCACGTGTAATTGTGAATTTCGGCCAATTGACCAGTAGAACTTTCTTAGTGTCAGCCCAAGTTGCTTCCTTTTCGTGAAGATGTGTTTTTTCCAAGTGAGTCGACTGTCATGGTATAAACCAAGGTATCTAACATGTTCAGCTTGAAGCACTTGTATTATATTTAATTGTACTGGTGGGGTGGGCATGTAACTTTTCTACTAGAAAATGTAACATTTACCGACTTGATCTCGTTTGCTTTTATAATCCAATTTTTGAGCCAGAGGGCTATGTCGTCCCAACAGGTCTGCAGCATAGCTGATGCTACTTTATGGTTAGTATGGGATGCCAACACAGCAGTGTCATCCGCGAAGGTTCCTGTAGTCGCTAAATTTGATATTGGGAGGTCCGCAGTATGAATCAAATACAAAATCGGTTCAAGCACACTGCCCTGAGGTACCCCAGCAGCGATAGGGTATAGCTTTGATAATGCTTCTCCACTCTGCACGAAGAAGTATCTCTCAAGTACGACATCATCAAGATGAGGATGGAGATGTTGCTTGGGGAGCTGTTTTTGATTTTATAGAGGAGGCCTTCGTGCCAAACTCTGTCAAATGCTTGAGAAATGTCAAGGAATGCAGCAGCAGAATATTCCTTATTTTAGAAAGTGTTGCGTATTTTACTGCTGAGCCTGTGAACTTGGTCTATTGTGCCTTTGTCGGAACTCAAATTGATGGTCGGATATTAAATGTTTTTCTTGAATTTTATAGTCATTAAGCGTGATACCAGGAGCGATTCATACACTTTAGACGTTATTGGAAGCAGACTTATTGGTCGGTATGACTTTGGGTTTTCAAGTGATTTCCCTGGTTTAGGAACCATTGTGATCTTAGCTGTTTTCCATTGAGGAGGAAAAAGAAAAATCTTGGCATAGCGTTGTAGATTGATAACGGGAAGTTCTGGCCAGAATCTGGAAGTTGTTGCAAAATCATGCCAGTTATCAAATCGTAACCAAGGACTTTTTTAGGTTTTACGTTTTTTATCGCTCTAATTAGTTCCTGTTTTGTAAACTTTGAGATGGGGCTGGTAGATGAATCACAATCCAGCTGCACATCTTCTTTGTGCTCTGGGGGCCCCTCGTAGGAGTGAGGCTGAACTACGTTTTTTAAATGATGTGCATTATTCTTCTTCATTTCGAGCCCAGCACCCGTTGGCTTGCCGAAGTCTTCCACTTCGGCAAGCCAACGGGTGCTGGGCAGACACCGTTTTAGGCCGCTTTAGTTTTTTGGTAGATTTCCACAGTGAGTAGTCGGTAGTAGCAGTAGCACCAAGGTTGCTCAGGAACACCTGGACACTATTATTTCTGCCCTCATCTAAAAGCTAAAGAGTTTCCTAACAGCATGGTTTAATTTACTTTTATCGTTAGGGCATCTAAATTGTTGCCATTGTTTTCTTAGTCTCCTTTTATCAGTTATTTTATATCCAGTATAGTATGGGGTATAGATTTTTTGTTACTCTTGAAGTTGTTGGTAGGAGTAGACTGCCAGCTAGCAGTTTGGACTGAATAATTGAAGAATTCCATTGCTGCTACTACATCGTCTTCTGATTTTAAGCTGACTATTGACCTGAAGATTTCGGAATCTGTCTTTTTGGTGTGAAGGACGCAGGTTTCTGAAGTTTTTTTAAACTATTAAATAATGTGCCTAAGACAGGTGAATGGTCGGAAGATAGCTAGATAGCTGCTCTGGCACTGGAAGTATTCTCTCGAGACACCTTTAACAGCACAGAAGTCTATTAGGTCAGGTACTTTATTTTTGTCGGTAGGCCAGTATGTGGGCTCACCTGATGATTCAATATTGTTTGGGCTGTGCGGGCGCTGCTACTGCAGCTGCTGGAATCCTCAAGCAGCGCAAATACTGTAACCTGCCTGTACCTGTATTTGGGGTCGAAACACGCGGGTCATGGGACCCGAGTGTGTTTCCTTTTTAGGGAAATCTCTCGCCAAAAGGTCGACATTTCGCGTGACCAGAGGGCTGGCTCTTTCTTTGGCCAAAGAATTTGAATTGCCGTTCAACGTGGCAATGCTGCCAGTCTTCTGGGCACGTTTCCGGATGACAGCGATGCGGAGGAGTACTTTGACGCCTAAGTGTCCTATTGTTGTCGTTATATATATGTAGGTACTTACTTTTAGTCTTAATTTTTATTACTATTTTATTTAGTTATGTTTAGTTGTAACATGTTATTTTTTTTAACCTATTTTGTTACGTAGGAGCTCGTGGCTAAGTAATAACAGCCGCCCGGATCGATCTTTAGGTTAAGCCGCGCTTGCCTAGGTTGGTCTGTGGATGGGTGACCACCCATTACATACCGAGTTTCCTCCGTGCCTCGGAAAGCACGTTAAGCCGTTGGTCCCGGGTGTCATTTGTAGATCTTTGACAGTCGTTATAGGTAGTCAGTGGCCCAAAAAGTCTGACAACCAGTCTTACCAAGGGGTATCGTATTACCCAGTACTAACTGGGTTGTGGAGGTCAGATAGGCAGTCGCTCCATGTAAAATACTGGTATTCAGCTGCATCCGGTTAGACTGGAAGCCGACCCCAACATAGTTGGGAAAAGGCTAGGCAGATGATGATGATCGAAGCGATTGACGATGTTACGTTCGATACCCGTGGAGTCTCCGCTCCCTCGTACGTCCTTTACAACTCTTCGCGGCTGCTAAGCGCCTCCTACGTGGCTGGTATACGGTTGACACAATCTGCTACGCACCTACGCCGCTGCCCTACGCGCCTACGCCGCTCGCGCTTTGCGCCTATGCTGTTGTTGCTACGCGCCTAAGTACGCGGTAACCATTTTCGGCTCGGTGTCCTATTCCACCCTGTATTGGAGTACCTACAATTCGTCACAAATTCATAATACGAATGACCACCCTTCAATGCTTTTGCATAATAGAATGATCGTGTGCGTTTGAAGTCCCCTGCAATACGAACCCTACTATCCCACCACGCCACAAGTCTCATCATTACGACGAATTGAGTTGAGCGAACCCTAACACTGCTTCTGTAGGTACTCGACCCACCGAGCGATCAGTCAATTAGTCACATGTTTTTTGCTTTTATCAACGACCGATGTTTGGAAATCACATGTATCTTTTAAGCGTAACATTTAAAAGCGAATGCAACGAAAATTACCTACTTCCAGCTGCTACAGTCAGGAGCACTTATGTGTAGCCTGTCTTAGCAAAATTCCAAGCGGGTTACCAGTGGATATGTATTTTAAAGAGAATGGGTTCCAAAATACTATGTTCATAACAGCATAAAACTACAACCGAGGAGAACTTGTGGATTATGCATCAACGGAAAAGCAATGCGTGACGTCACGGGCACTATTTTGAACGCGAACTCGGCGAGGGATTCTAGGGCTACCGAGCGGAGTGTATACCTAACTAGAATCCAGAGAGCAGTGAGGGATTTAAGCTCGCCCAAGACGAAGACACTTTTATGCCCGAGGAGCATCCTACTCTACTTTTCACGCCTACTGCGAGGAAATAAAAACCAATTCAGTTTTCGAAGTTGGTTGCGCTAGTGTTGATAGTTTGGGAATTGTTTTTCTTTTTTTAAGGGAAATATTCGTTATAGGAAAAGCAGAAAGTTACAACACTAAAAAAAAGTGTGATTAAGAAAACAAGACACATTTTACAGCTAATTTGTAATAATAACTTGCTTGTAATAAGCTGATTGCAGGTTCAGACAATAAAAACACGGGCAAAATTCGATACCAAGCAAACTTTTTGTGAATTAAGGCGAGGTTATCCAGATAAACGTCGTTTTGTATTGTGTTTTATTCCTATATAGCACGGATTTAAATTCTGAAAAAAAAAACATATAACATATTTCACACTTCGATCTAGATATTTCGGGAATGCGATACACGATTACTTGCACTTTGTTGCATCCAATTAAATCGCAAAGACAAGTCTAAATGATGGTTTAATTATTATTTCATTTGAGTTATATAAGGTTTTTAACAATAAAACTTATACCATAATAAAGGTCTTAAAAAATGTGACAAAAATCGGGAACCATAATTTGAAATATTAAAAAACCTATACCACCATTTCCAAAATTAACTGTTTTCATCATTTCATGCGCTCGCACCACGTGCTTTAGTCCCGAGCGGAACGCGTTGGAGGTCGGACGTGTGCCAATTTTTTGAACCCGCCACCCCAACCCCGCTAAGTTCTGTTACGAGCAGAGCCAAAAATAGTTTGTAAAAAATAATACTAAGTAAACACCGAGCCTAGGTTTATTTGAAATGTCATTTGTTCACAAAAGTACAGTACCTAATAGGCAACGTAGTCAGAATGTATAAGATAAGAGTTACGCAATGGAAAGAGAGGCAGCTTGTAGGTGCATATAACTGTAGGTAATTAGCGCTGTGCGGCCTGAATTGCACTTTATTGTGTCGTGGCAAATGTCGCTATTTATGATTTCTCATTTGAATTTTGAATCTTAAGTACTTGTAATATTGTGTATTCTGTGGCCGTAGTGTAGAAATGTGACAGTATGACCATTTTTGTCACATTTTTTAAGACCTTTATTATGGTATAAGTTTTATTGTTAAAAACCTTATATAACTTAAATGAAATAATAATTAAACCATCATTTAGACTTGTCTTTGCGATTTAATTGGATGCAACAAAGTGCAAGTAATCGTGTATCGCATTCCGGAAATATCTAGATCGAAGTGTGAAATATTAATATGTTGTTTTCAGAATTTAAATCCGTGCTATATAGGAATAAAACACAATACAAAACGACGTTTATCTGGATAACCTCGCCTTAATATAGTTTTATATCTCTCTGTTTGTTTTCATTTCCAATTTGAAAAATATAATGGGGAAAAGATTACTTAACGTTTCATTTTGG
Organism: Noctua janthina; assembly: GCA_963576755.1. Lineage (NCBI taxonomy): Eukaryota > Metazoa > Arthropoda > Insecta > Lepidoptera > Noctuidae > Noctua > Noctua janthina. The sequence goes on along the minus strand of OY755050.1, from coordinate 9,199,097 downwards.
GAAAAAATAAGATTAATTGGGAACATTTAAAAACTCTATCTAGCAATCCTAGATTACTAACGTTTTGTGCATACATCTTAAGGCATCAAAGTTGCAGACATGTGGTTTCAACAAGACGGCGCGGCGCCTCATGTCAAACAGGGCGCGATACGATTAATTTACGCAAAGAAACCAAACGCGGTGGTCACATGCTCGAAATCATATTCAAACATAAATGGCGTAAAATTATCAATAAAATAAAGCCAATTTCATGGATATTAAAAACATTTTATTGTGTTTTATTTCAACTTAATGTTCTCCACCTCTAAAACACGCGTTACATAGGTACCTACAACATTACGTTCATTTGCAGAACATCAAGACGTCGATCGAAACAATGTACATATAATACCCAATGTTTTCTATATGCTCTAACTTTGTAAATAGCACCACAACACTTTCATTGTCAATCGTGCAGGTCTGACCTCGACTGAAGTGAGGACTTTTCTTGCCGGAACCGATCTATTGTAATCACTCAAATCCAGGCGACGGTTTCCGTCAAAACAACGATCTCAGGGCGAAAAGGTATGGTTTTTGATCTGGGGTTACATACGTGACCCACTGGTCAATTAGAGAATAGACCGGTCCCAGTATGGCGACTTAAAAGTAATCAAATGCTTCTAAAATTATAAGGCATAAAATCTCTGTATATTTTTTAGCCAACCCATAGTATTACTAAAGTGTTTTAAGTTTGCGGGCTTGGCTTTTTTTTTCTATGGTTTCTGAACATCTGAATCGTCTATCTTTAAGATATTTTTAAATACCTTATTAGCACCTACTTATTACCATTTCAGCAGCAAATGAGCAGTAGGAATTTCATGACATCTTTAACTCTCTGCCCTGGCATGCGATTAGGGCGGCAGAGTGCACCTTACCTGCAGTTCATCATCGGGGCTTATCTTCGTGACAGATACATTTGTTATGTGGGTCGGGACGGTAGCATTCATCGCAGGGAGATTACGTCTGGGGTTCCGCAGGGATCTGTCTTAGGGCCTCTCTTCTGGAACCTCGCTTACGATGTTGTCCTGAGTATTGTCTCCCCGTTGGCGTTAATGTCGTTTGCTATGCAGACAACACCCTGGTGTTAGCCGGCGGGGACACCACCGAAGAAACCATTCAACTTGCAGAGCTTGGATTAGCAAAAATGGTGGCGCCGATCCGCGAGCTGGGTTTAGAGATAGCGCCTCATAAAACTGAAGCCTCCCTCGGCAGCTTATGGAACCATAGTGTTCCATAAGCTGCCGAGGAGTAGAGAGCCACCCAGCTCATTTGTCAGAGTGGGAGATGCGCAAGTCCAGGTGGGACGATACATTAAGTATCTCGGCCTAACCTTGGACGGTCGGTGGGGCTTTGAAGAGTACGAAGGCAGTGGGTGCGTTGCACAGGCTGTTATAGGTAGGTAGGTAGGTTGTCAGGCGTCCCACGCTGCAGGACTAAAATCAACAGCCTGCAGCGAAAAATGGCAATTCGTATTGCACGAGGATACCGTGCTGTGTCCTTTGAGGCGGCAACTCTACTGGCTCGTTTTCCGCCGCTAGATATCCTGGAAGATATGGACACGAGGGTTTATAGCCGAATCCGCCAAACTTGTAATAGTTTACCAGGAATCGCTATTGCAAGGCTGAGGCGGTAGGAACGGCGCAGTGGCGGATTTACAAGATTTCAAAGTATAGGCTGTACAGTTTTTGTCAATTCTTAATTATTTTTACAATCCTACAATTTCGTTGAAATTGCACGTAAAATATTTTTTAGGTAATATATTACTGACTACTGGTTGGGGGGCGGCGAACTAGCTGTTTTACTCTAGAATATGGAAGATTGCTACTCGGAATGTGCAATGACAAGTGAGAGGGGAACGTCATCGGCAAAATTTGTCGCAGACTTCTATCTGTAAAACATCAGAAAACCGTCATGCCAAAATATTTTTGATTGATACGAGGCAGCAAAAAAAAAAATTCGGTCCCCAAAAATCTGCCGCCCTAGGCTCAAGCCTACTCAGCCTGCTGGTAAATCCGCCACTGGAACGGAGACACGCGCTCGAGCAGTGGCGTGAGCGGCTGCAAAAGCCGCAATATTCGCGTAAGCGCGTTGTCGAAGCCGTCCTGCCGCACGCGAAGCCTGGCTGAAAAGAGAGGAGCGGATCTCCTATAGACTTACTCAGGTACTTACCGGGCACGGTTGCTTCGGCGAGTATCTGAATAAGATGTGGGCGAGAGGCCACAGCAAATTTCCATCATTGTGGAGGCAACCTGGACTGCGCATAGCACACGCTTGAGGAGTGCCCTGCATGGGACTCTGAACGACGGGTCCTGGTAACAAAGATCGGGCAAGACCTGTCTCTGCCAGCCATAGTTGGGGCTATGCTGGCGGAGTCTGACAACTGGAGGGAGGTGACCTCGTTCTGTGAGACCGTGATGGTCCAAAAGGAGGCTGCCGAGCGGGATCGTGAGAGAGCCGATCCCAGTAGGAGAAGAAGTCGTCGGGGAGGCAACCGCCTCGCCGCTTAACACACCGAAACCCCACCTGCATTACCTAAAGCAGGTGGGACACTGGGGCCACGGGCGTTGAGAGTGGGGACTTTGTGCGCTCACCGAGTGACCTTGGAGCACAGTGGTCACGTGCTGCCGTGCACACTTGCACAGCGAGCCTCAGGGGAGACCTCTGTATAGTCGCCCCAGGGATGTGCCTTAACAGGCGTTGCACAAAGGGGGGACAGGTCTTTTAAGAGGAAACGGTACTCTCATGTGCGGATGGTGACCAACGGGGTGGTTTAAGTGCAGTAAAAATCCCACACTCCCCTGTCTTATCGCCAAACGCCGGTCGGTTTTTGAAGGTTTCCCCCCGAAAAGAAAAAAAAGCTATTTCATGACATTTAATTTCTCAAAGTTAAGGACTTAGTCGCTCCAGAAAAAGAAAAATTACTGAAGCGAATAATTTGTGTCTACTATTGTACAAATACGTTGGTGGCTTGTGTAGTTGTGTGCACAGCGACTGGGTGACTACCCTTTGGTGGCAGTAGGTAGTTGCATAGCAGGCCGATCGATACAGAACGCAGCAGGTGTGCGCGAACCTTAACTTTCGCACGCAGTTATTGTCAGTTTTTATACCGGGGTCCTGCCCTTCCCGAACTCCCTATTCATTAGGCCCCTCGTGCCGACGGACTTTTTTGTTAAAATGACTAGGTACTGTTTGGTAGGCTAGCTACTTGGCTATTGATTGAGCTACTAGGCTATCGAAATAATTAAAAATAAGTAGGTACCTAACACAAAACGGTTTGTACTATTTATTCTGTGCTGCAACCCTTTATAATTAACTTATTCATTAATTTTGCACCTACTTTCAAATTGCTGTTGATACAATATTCTTGTATCTACCGACAGGAATAGTGCCACCAGAGCAAGTCGGGCAAGCTATAGCGGAACGACCAAAATTAACGAGTACCTAACAACACCCTTGTGCTGCGAAGGCTAAAAACCCATAACAGCTTTATTCAGTACTGCTTTTGCCCGCGGCATCGCTCGTGTTAATTCAGAATTTGTAAATTAAACTCTAAACACACTGCTAAAGTTTCTACAATAATATCATTCAATCATGATTGAAAGACACGTGGCGCCATCTCTTATCATAAGAACGTTATTGTTGTTTTCATTGTGAACAGTCTTTTTTTCGGGATGAAAGGTAGGTACCCTATATCCGTTTCTATACACCAGACAACGTAGGTATATGCAAAATTTGATGATCGGATCAGTGGTTTAGGCGTGTAAAGGTAACAAACAAACTTATTTTCGCATTTATAATATTAGTTAGGAAGTTAGGATACCTATCCTCCCGCTTACTGGCAGACAGCCTAAAAGACTACTTCAGTTGTGGCGAGAAACACCAGTACTTGAGTTGCTTTGACTAAACTAGAAGTTTTTGAACAGATTCCGCGGCTAAGCCTCCCGATTCTAGTTGATCGAAACAAGGAAAACCAGCACAGCTAAATACTAATAGACGACTCCAGCCTGCAGTGCAAATGTGGTACTGTTCCGGAAACTACCACACCTTTTGACGGCCAGAGCATACACGCACGCGCGTGCCCTCCACGCCAAGCCACAATTTCACCTACCATTTCGTCACGTATTTGTGTCGTTTGGGTGCGCTTGTCACGTAGGTATATGTGGCAGTTAATACCTCAGTTTTGAGCTAACAGAATATTTATTTAGACATACGCCGAGATCAGACAAATAAATAAATTTTATTATAGAAAGCCATTTCGTTACTAAAAGTTTTGCCTTTGGTTTTATTTCATAAAAAACTGTAGCATTTTGTAGTAATCAATTATGTTTTTGTTACCTTTTTGGAAGTACGTACTTAGTGGAGTTGAATCCGCGGGCACCGCTAGTTTCTTAAATAAATCTTGATTTATATAATACTTCGTAGTAACATAGTCACGCGAAGTTGGATACTCGGCTAATCGGTCGCTAACCGTTAGTTAGTTAAGCTTGTTCAAACGAGTTAGCAGCTCCCTCTAGCGACGAATTATTCAGTCTTTCACCATCTCCAAGTAAAGTGTTGATTAGTTGTGAAGGAGGTGGCGGGACGTGAGAGGGAAAGAACCTCACGTCTCAGCCGCCGCGGGAGACGCCCTGGGCGTCGGGGGTCACGTGGTGGCTCCCGGCCACCGTAGGCGCGGGCCTGTGGTCGGCGAGTTATGGGCTTGCTCGCCGTCCGGCCGTCTTATGACGACAGGCCGTGTCGACGGCGCGTTCGTGTTCCACGCGCGCCTCAATGAGATGTCAGCAACCACGTAGGGGTCCGCATGGGCCGATGCCTGCCAGAGCTGCGGGACTGTTCGAAAGAGATACCGTGGCCCTGAAACACAAACGGGCAAAGAAGGAACATGGATGGGCTTTAGTCAGTACAAGTCTGACACTCCCTTCCGCTCCGCCCAGAGTGGGGGGGGTCATTTGATGATTTCCCATCCGAAAAAAAAAAAGTGTTGATTAGTTACTCGCCGATTAGCGTTCATTGACAAGTAAAAGTGATGAGTATCTTCTGTCAATTTCACAAGCGAAATTGAAGCTTAACTAGGCTTAGCTTGAGTAACAACTTGAAGTATCAAATCCTACGTTGCATTCGTCCAGTGTGACGTCAACAACCCTCGTCAAACTGTGGCATATTATGGGGTTCAAGGTAGAAGTTAAAACAAAGAACACCGTTTTATTTATTGCACTTGTCATTTTTTGTGTGTTTGTCTATTGTTGTTTTTTTACGTGATATTTTAATTTGTTTTAAGTACTGAACTACTAATTTAATAACATAAACAAATGAATAAAAATAGATAGAAGGATTAAAAAATACCACGCACCTCTGCGTTTTAGGCAATATTTTTTTATATTTATATGATTTATGTAGTCAAGCACTTCGTTCAACGAAATCTTGCAAAAAAAAACAGTTTCATCTAGGTCCTTAAAATATCCAACACAGAATTTAAATGTTGCATCGTAGACAGTTCTAATTCATCCAATTGATGATCAAACAAATCCATTCAAATATTCATAACAAATAAAGCTTCGCACGAGACCCTTTGATTAAAATATATACCACTCTAGCTCGTATGCGAAAACAACGGAACATAACAATAATTCACAAAGAGTTTGTCAGGAACAGGGTAGGTCGGAGGATAAACAATTTAATCATAGTAATGGCAGGTTTTAGTGCATGCCAGCCGGCAGCTGCGGGGTGAGACGCCACTTGTCACGTCAAAGAGAACCGGTCAAGTGGGACTAGTGGAAGGTTCCGTAGCACGGGCTTTGACTGGCAGGTACGAAAGTAATTAAATAATGTATGAAGTCGGCACAATTCATTATGATTAAGGTTTAATAGGGGATTTGGAGAGGATGAAAATTGAGCCACAGCGCGCTTCGTTCTTTAATAGCAGTAAAGAACCAAGTTCTATCGAAATCTGTACTGATAAACAGATAGAGTTAAAGTTTGTAAGCTTGGATGTAGGAGGTAACCTTCGGAACTACTGGTCTGATTTAGAAAGTTCTTTTACTAATGGGAAGGTACATTATCCCCAAGAAGCTAGTTTATAATAAACCCACATCAAAATGCCTCCCTTTTAATAAAAGCTTTTATTTGACGCGCCATATTTGTTAGTTTTTGTAGCTCACATTTTGCTATGTGAATTAGACCATTTTCGTCTCTTTTATGTAGTTTAAATTTTACAAGTTGGTTCAGTTTTGATGACTATCCATATTTATGATTGATCCTATTCTACATAAGGAGGTGTTTGATGAGATGACGAGTAATAGAGAAGTATGGAAGAAGAAGACATGCTGCGCCGACCCCAAGTAAATTGGAATAAGGGCAGGAGAATAATGATGATGGTCTGATTCTACACCCAGATAGGCTTCAGATGGGAACTCCTCAACGGTCAACAGCACAGAACCAAAACTGTGTATGTACACGTTCCATTATGATAGCTCGTTCTAAATTCCACCAAAGCAAAAAAGTTTTTATAAATAATCTCCTTGTGCCGAAGTATTTGTAATGATTTCAGATAGATAACGCGAATTTATTATGAATCTGTTCCAAGCATAGGTTATGCTATGATACGTTTTGGATGTATTTAAATGGGACTGTTTTTACTAGATCGTAATATACCACATTCAGAATTTTGGATAAGTATGATGTAACTGAACTAATAAGGCGTGACATCATCCAACGTGCTCTTGTCACCGTCGGCGTGCCAGCTGTCTTAGAACCTAAGAGCTTGTCACGCGACGATGGCAAAAGCCCCAGACATGTCTTAAAAGTCTTTGATTCCTTAGAAGATGGGTAAGCCTTTAGGGTGGGACGCAACATGTGTCGATACTCTTGCGCCATCACATCATCCAAGCTCATCGTGCTGTGCTGCCGCTGCGGCTGCGGAGAACCTCAAGCGGCGTAATATCCTTTGTGGAAACTATATTTTCGAACCGAAGTTGAAACTCTGGGGCCGTGGGGTCCGAGCGCTCAGTCTTTTTAAGGAAATTTATTAAGGCCTAGATGAAACTTCCCGTGACCTAAGGCTGGGTTTTACCTTGGCCAGTGGCTAAGGGTTGCCAAGGTAAGGTAAGGTGCCATATAACGTGGCACTTCTGCCACCCTCTTGGGCACATTACTAGCTGACAGCGGCAGCGTTCAGGAGTTTTTTGATTCGATTTTATAGATTGTTGTTAGTTTATTTATTTTTGTTAATAATGTTTTTTTTTTATTTAGTTAGTTTATTCAATAAAATTAGATAAGTGAATAATCGTGGAAGAAAATTAGGCCTTTACCCAGCAGTGGGGAAGTAAATTATTCATAGGTCATAAAAAAAAAATCTGCTGTTTCCTAAAAAAGTAAAATACCTACACGTTCAAAATGTATGGAACAACTGATTTCTTTTAAATAACCGATGAAAATTTCTATGTGGCCGGCTCAGAATGAAGTACTGAATACGTGGTAACCGTTTTCGCGTCGGTTTTCGTTTCACCCCATATATATTTTAACAAAAGTGAACAATTGTGTCTATTTAGCAAATTATTCCCTTTCAATTGACACCGTGAAATCGTTGTCATACGTGTCATTACTTGTATCACTACAAGTTATTATGGTGACAGAAACGCTTTTCAGAACAATCGTTTGAAAATTCGAGTGCTAGGCAATCTATTTCATCGTCATTCGAGGTTCCGTTGACTTGTCAGACTAGCCAACCACGGTAATTACTCAACTTTTTATATGGACTACGAAGTCATTTTTGTTTTGGTACCGCGAGCCGTAACTTTTTATTGAGGTGTTAGTAAAAAAATGATTAAAATACAAACTAAAAAAAAAAGAAAAGTATTCTCAATTAATCTCGTCAGATGGTCTTATATGCCTTTTAATTGAAATAAATTTTATTAGGTTACCATCCAGCCACCTACTTGAAAAACAACTTACAAAACTAGAGTTTTCTGAAATTGTGAATACTTTTCCAAAAGTTTGTCTAGATCTTGTTAGTTTCTGCACCTACACGTTCTTTGCGTATTTCACTCCCAACAACGACTTTTCGCAAACGTATGTAGATCCAATCAAAGTGAATTTGAGCACTGCTTTAAACGGTTTTATATTACTTGGAGGATGCCCCCGTAGCGTAACTCCCTGTTTTCCCCTTTTTCCTTCAAACAGAACTTCTAGGCTGGTATCTTTCTTTAATCGATATGCCATCACCAGGACTTACGCCAGGCGGAGCACACAAAACCACGGTGGGCCGCAGGTTGAGTATGACAGGTCTGGCCCAAATATGCTACCTTGGGGTACACCTACAATAATACGTAAAATATGCTGGTCTCCTACAATTTAATAATATAATTTAAATAGGTATGCTTTTGTATGATGTTGGTGACTATTTATTGAACGGGTAACGGACTGAACAAGACAGAGAAATCGACACAATTGACTAGTAGAATTTATAAAAAGCTAACTACTAGTGTCATTCTGCCGCTGTGACCATGTCGATATCCAAATTGTCAACTATAAATGAGAGCTACTGCCCACAATGTATCAGTCAGTACTTAGTACTACTCATTCGCAGAAATACCTACATAACGAATGAACAATCAAAGCGTCTGGCTAATTGAACACACTCACGTTTATTTCAAAACAGAATTTCGCATCTGAGTAAGTATGAATTAAATACGAACTTGTTAGAAAAATATGTTTGAATCTTATATAAAAATGATAGCGTGGAATTAGGTACTTAATTAGAATTAAAGTAACTTGATTGTGGAGGTCAGAGAGGGAGTCGCTCCATGTAAAATACTGGTATTCATCGCATCCGGTTAGACTGGAAGCCGACCGCAACATAGTTGGGAAAAGGCTAGGAAGATGATGAATCAGAATTAAAGAAACAACAGTGAATACGCGTGTGCGTGCATGTGGTATTTAAATACATGCCCATTTGCAGAGTATAAGTAGTAACAATGAATACTTATTGTTGACGTAATAATATGAGCATGCAGGCCAGGCATTATAGGCAGGCGATGAAGTGTCGTTGCTCTACTCCACGGATATTGACGGAAACCCGACCGTGTTTTGTCGCGCTCTCGCCTGCTAAATGCAACAAGACTCCCTATTGCATCTCAACACTAACATGAAACACAAGCTTTACAATGCCGGTTTAACAGAATTTTCAACTAGTAAGATTCCTATCAGACCAGCAATGGATTTAGTGGGCAACAGTGAATTGGAATAGTGAACGGAATCTTGGTACCTAGGACAAAATTCCGTTCCGGTGGTTAGCGCCCCTCGTGGTTCTTCCCCAACTTATAATTTGTGATGGTTTTTGTTTACCTCTTGTATTGGTGAAGGATTTACGTTGAGGAGCATTCTGTGGTGGAATATTGAAAAGCGTGTCATAAGCACCCAAATCTGTGTTGGTAGATTACCGGAACTAACTCTACAATTAATATCGTAATTATTTATATAATAAGCATTAATTAAAGTAACTGCAGTTTGATTGTGCGTTTTTAAGATTATTGTAAGTGACCTAATTTTTTCTTCTTCAATTTATTAAATATAGGTAAGTATTTAAATAATAATGTTAGCTGGTAACATTGCTCACCGCCGTCCGTCACCCTTCCTTCAATGGCTTAAGCGTAATGTCATAAATAGTGCGTAGTAGTGTAGGTGCTCCTAATCAAACACACATCTTCTTACACATTTGAAAACCCCAAACATGATAGCAGCTTGAATTCACGCGCCACTAACGAAGTAATGAGTCACTTTTTGTAAGAAAACTAATAAATAAGAGTGCACGCATTCTGATAAAGGTTCACACACACGATCACAATAACCTAGTTCAATGACACGGTCGTTCAACGCGACACCTAACGCCATCTTTTGTCACAACGAAGAAACAAAAAAAATGTGCTTGAATACTCACTTGTATACACAATCTAGAGTTTAGGTGATCCGTCTCCGACATCCGCGCTAGTGGCACACGCAATCCAAAATCACTTTGTTGACAAACAATCTGCGTTTGATGCAAATCGCATCAGCAACACGATCCTTCGCAAGGGCCCGGGACGGACTGCCCGGGCGTCACTGCGATCCCTTTCGTGAGGGCAGACGTGCACCGGCCGCGCACATTGGTTACACTGCCGACCAATCACGTCGCACACCGCGCTCCTTTGCCACTGGCTGACATCGTCACAGCGGAAAAAGCGGTGGGGAAAACAACTGACGAATTCGTCTGGACTGACTTACTCTTCTACCGCCTGTCGTTTTCACCCAAATTGGTGTGTGAGGCCACACCGCTCTAAGGAGAGACACCAATCGGTTGTGGGCGATTACCAGCCGATGAGATCTCATACAATCAATGTCACTAACCAGTTACCATTAAGCGAGATATCGCCATCGCCAAGACAACAACCCGGTTTACTTCTGACATTTAGTAGCATCGACATGTATGAGTAACGAGATATTTATTCGTGGAAAACCGCAGCGATTCACTCAGCGAATCTACAAATTATATCTAGCATTAACTCGTAGAACCTAGACGTGTCGATGTTGTTTTGTTTTAAATCCACACCGAACGCTTCAAGAGTGTCAATAGTCACGCCTTTGAAAGTGTGGTTTCAGTGAATTTAAACAAGTCTTGTCTATATAAGTTACGGTTTTATTACCATTCATTAGGATTCAGATAATCATTTAGGATGATGGTATTCACTAAGCATACCCTATCGTTTATACTTGGATCGGTGGACGCGTTTGTCTAGAGATTCTGATGAAGGTAAAAAGTCATGCTCATGACTGACCGACGAAAAAGCAGAAAGTGCAGAAGCAAAGATTCCAATTACAACCTCAATGATGAAATTTAATGCAGGCAAGAAACTCGTCCATCGACTTACTTGCCTGGATTAAAGGAGATTGGGCAAGATTGCCCCAGCGCCCAATAGCTTTAAGATATATAAACATGAATTGATCTCTTCAAGAAGAATATTGCTTTCTCTGAATCGAGTAGAGTTACTCGATTCAGAGTCAGTGAGGAGCCACAGTTCCGTGCCAAATCAACTACCTAGTTAGATCAATAAAACCGAACACACTACGAATTAGCAAAAGTTGTATAGTAGCAAATGTTTTCATTAAAAAGCTCTTTCGAATGGTGTACACCTTATTGCTATTGGCTACCAAAAAAATCTTAACTTCGGTGCCCAATATTACCAATCATCCTAGTGTGTTTGGTTAACGGTTTCCGACATTTTAAGGGCACTCATTTCTATCGCCAAATACACGTTTATAAATACTCCTATCCCAACACCCCGCGAATGGCAACCATTTTGGTTTTTTATTCGGCTGATGTAGGGTATGTTCAATGAAATGCATCTAAGAGACCTAGAGACGTGCAAATGACCTTATTGCCGAGGCTATCGAATGACTAAATAAAATTTCCTGAATAATATTCAAAACCCCTAAAAAATAAGAAAATAATTATAAAAATACAACATAAAATACCTTATCTTATGTTTTATTTCTAAAAAAAGTCCTTCAACTATGATGATAGCGGTAGATAAAACGGTTAATTAAAAAAGTGCATTATATTAAGTGCATTATATTAGGGAAAAACATTATTTTTGCCTATTGTTAAACTGACATAACTCTGAACGGACTAAGATTTAAGAACTTGGCGCCATTGTAACTTTTGTGCAACTTAAAAATACTTATCCAACAATGTATTATACATAGCTATTGGAGGGTGGGACCAGAGTTCATACAAATCCTAGCATCGTGTTTTTACATCACATTTTCTGCTTTAGTGCAAAGTTAACCCCTAAATGTTGTAAATGGTTTTATGTTTAATCAGAAGTATCAGAGTCAACTTACAATATGAAATCAAAATATTGACTCTTCACTAATTATTTTAAGAGTTATTGTCATTTGAACATAGCCCTGCCCCAGCGGTAGGCTCCATAATGTTGTTGGTAACCCCGTTCTTTATTCAATAGCCATAAGATATTATATACATAATTAAAAGAGCTTTTTTAAGAGAACCTTTGCTAGTAACACGACTCTTGGTAATTCGCAATACGTTCGGAGTTATTGACCTAAATAGTTGTACACCGAAGTTACGTTTTCTAGGCAACCAATTAAGGTTTTCTGGGTAACAGATAGTAATAAGAGGTACACCACTGGATAGAACTGTTCAAGGATAACCTTTATCAGTAACATGACTTTCGCCAATTCGTTGCTCGGAGTTACTGACCTAAATATGTAGGTGACTATTTGGGCACCGAAGTTAAGATTTTGACAACCCATAAAGCAGCGTTGACACGGTCCGAGTATGCTCGGACCGAGTGGACTCGTACGAGTAAGCTTCATACGGAGTGTACTAGGATAGCTGTTGATATTATCATAGTTCACTCGGATATTTTCTTCATTCTACAATTATTTTTCAGTCAACATCGAAAAATGAAAGATTTTGTGCGTAATATTATCGAAATTGTCGCAGCCATGTTAATCGAAGAGCTAAGACGGGAAAAAGGTAAGGCATTTGGCAAAAGGAGAAGAATTTGGACTCGCTCTTGGATTTTGTCCCTACTCGTATAGGTACGAGCTAGCTCGGAAAAGTAAAAGATTAAGCTGCGTTGACACGACCAGGGTAAGCTCGGACCGAGTGGAGTCGGCTAAGAGTAGTTGAAAAAAATGGCGAATAATAAACACAAACAAGCGTCTCGTACCAAAAAAGTGGTCGGAGCGTGAAATAGCTAGATTTGTAAAACTGTACGAAGCATAAGAGATTCTCTGGAACGTAAAGTTAAAGGAATACAAAAATAAAGACGCCAGGAACGCGCCTGTACAGCGTCTGATAAGAAGTTTTGTTTTTGATATCACTGTTGACGATGTAAAGAAAAACATCATCAACATTCGGAGCAGCTATATCCGGGAGAAAGCAAAAATTAAAAATTCTATGCGCACTGGTTCGGGTGCGGAAGAAATTCAAGTTCCTAAAACCGACACTTTTCGATGTTGACTCTGAAAAATAAAAATCTGACACTTAAAACCGACACACCCGACACACCGACACTAACACCGACACCGACACTTAAATTTCATCCAAGTAACAAATAGTAACAAACAACCATCCATCCTCACAAACTTTCGCATCTATATTCGCCAATGCGAAAATCGGGATTTCACATAATATTTACAGAAACGTCTACATCAGAAAAATCTTACCTACTTACTAATAGGTAAATACTCCCGCACCCCGCACGCCCTGCCCCACACTGCGCGCCATCCGCTCGTCCACGTGAGTTTCGAAGCCCTATTTGACTCTTTTGGGGGATTAATTTGGAAAAACTGTGATTCACGAGACTCATAATTTTAACTGAAGAGTGTGTACACCAATTTTCGAGTGAATCGACTCAGAGAATATAAAGTTTCACAGAAAATTTAACCCCCCATTTCACCCTCTTAGCGGTGTAATTTAGAAAAACCCTTTCTTACTGGATACTTACTCTTCACAAAGAAAACATCCTTTAAATTTCATGTCTTTAAAACCAGTGGTTTAGGCTGTGCGTTAATATACCAATCAGTTAGTCAGCACTTTGTGTTTTATATTGGGAATGATTTTGGAAAAACTGTGATACATATGTGCCATAATTTTTATTGAAGAGTATATACACAAATTTTCAAGTCAATCGACCCCTAGAATAAAAAGTTTCACAGAAAATTCAACACCCCATTTCACCCTCTTAGGGGTGGAATTTCAAAAACCCTTATTTAGTGGATACCTACTCTTCACAAAGAATACACCATCCAAATTTCATGTCTCTAGGAACAGCGGTTTGGGCTGTGCGTTGATATATCAGTTCAGTCAGTCAGGACTTTGAATTTTATATGTATAGATGAAGATACTATACACCGTGACTTTTTAGTCGTCTTACAAAGGTCGTCCACTCAATGTACCCGACATAAAATAGCTCTAGGCGCGATTTTTTATTATCTTCCATAATTGATACAAAGAAAAATAATAACAAAAAATTTAAATATAATTATGAAACATCCTGTTTAACGGGAGAACATTACCTACCCAGCACTCGAGTCCAGTAGATCATCGCTCGCAACAGGGTGTTTTAACTATGTCATGCGTCATAATCAGAGGTCGGAATTAAGTAGAGTTATTTATGTACTTGCATCGAAATGTTGATATTAATATGGATCTTCCCGGGATTTATAATACAATCCCGTATGGCCAACAATATTACAAATAAATAATAATAAAAACCTCAGAGATAGATAAGACAAATAAAACAAAGATAATTAACATACAAAGTTTATTAGTATTTAGATTAATTCACAATACATTTTTTTATTTACGTTGCCCCACAGTAGGATTTTTTCCTGTAACGTGGATGCGTTTACAAAGATTTAAATTCACACATACACAAATACCCAGACCCGGAACAACTACTTGTAGATCATACAAATATTTATTCCGTGCGGGACTCGAACCCAAGACATTTTTTCATTAACTGCTGGGCTGCGTGCACAGGATGTCCGATGTCGGATGGTTTAAATTGTGTAAAAGTAAATACATAAATCACGGGATTCTTCTGCTCTTTAAAATTAATCTCGGGATTTGAGGCATATCCACTTTATTCTTTTGCTGTATGAAATCAGTGTAAGTACACAAATAACTCTACCTAATTCCGATCTCTGGTTATAATACTGAATAATATTTTTATTTTTAAATTATTAAAATCTCATAAATACCTTTTATTTGTAATTACGTTATACTATGACGAGTAGAGTCGAGTCCAACCGGTTAGACTGTCCCCAACATAGTTAGGAAAAGGCTAGGCAGATGATGAGATTTATGATCACGTTCTCGAAAAGGGCTTTAACAATTCGATGAAAGTTGTAATATGGGTAGTTTACGGGGCAAAAAATCGATCCGGCTAGGTTTCATATCTGGGAAAGTTCGTTTTCTCTATTTTCACCCGAACAGAGCTCGGTCGCCCAGTTACTAAATATTATACATTATTATTTAAAGCCAAATATTCTTTTAAAAAATAAGTACTATACACAGTTTCAAAAAGTAAAACGCATCTGAAGTAATGAAAGCTTACAATAATATGTGGATCAGATTTGACTTTTTAAGTCGTTTTGAGTCAAGTCCCGTACGATGAGATGAAAACCTACGAGACTATAGTAAACTTCTCAAATATCATAGTGGCGTTCTCTGATCAGGCCCCGTCAGTCAGCTATTGCACGCGTCCACGCGTTTTTCTTACCGGCGAATATTTTCTTATTTAGTTTCAACCGACCGTTGTAATCTAATTCCTTTCGTAATATATCTTGTACCTACTAGCGACCCGTCCCGGCTTCGCAAGGGTGTAATATGTAAATATGAACCTTCCTCTTGAATTACTGTATCTATTAAAAAAAACCGCATCAAAATCCGTTGCGGGCCTTTAAAGATCTAAGCATACATGACATAGGGACAGACAGATGGAAGCGACTTTGTTTTATACGTAGTGATACTGTCCACTACACTTTTATTTTGGATCACCACGGCCTATCGTCGCGATCAATATGTCATAGTTAAATTAAGTTTAATCACCCAGTATAGCACATGCTGCTCCTTAGTAATGCACGAATAACACATTAAAAATAAACAAAATAAATTGGAAAATGTTGGTTTCAGCGCCACCTAGCGGAAAAATGTTTCCGAGCAGACCGTTTGTTTCACCTTAGGGCCTCCGCCCACGGAGACTTTTTGTAGCGACGCTGTCTTATTATGTTTCGTAAAACCGCTTCTGCGTCGCTGCCATCGCGCGTTTATCACAATTGCAACGCGCAGCAGAAACGATGCAATAAGTACTGTATCGACGCGCACGTGCGACTGATTTTGACGAATCTTTCTTTCGTAAATAGATGCGATATTTATGCTGCTTACGTTAGCAATGCGACCTATAGTTATATCGACGGAGTCCATCGTACAAATGTATCATTGACAGGCGTTTACAGGCAGCTACTTACTAGACCAAGAGAACCAAAATCAGTGAATAAAAGGATTGCTTAAGAAAACACTTTTATTATTTAAAGGTCAAGAAATCGCAATTTATGTAGATCAAATTAGTTGTCGACATTAATATTAATATTGTAATATTAAATACTATCTACTAACTAGGCACTCAACTGTAGTTAAAACTACAAATTCGCTATCGTTTCCACATTGAATTTTAATAACTTTTAAATTTTAAAAACGCTTTGGCATAGGAAAACAGTCAAATAATGAGTAGATTTAATTGTGGACTCTGGGGATTCGGGACCTGAGAGTAGGTAAGGTATGGCTTTATTTGTGGATCAGAGGCTACTATGATTAGGGAAAACCATGATAATGTAGCAAACTAACCAGATTGGATAAAAGATCTTAGAAGAGCCAAGCCAAAAATAAATCCCAAATCAAAGAAACGATGCCATCGGTCGTTTTGAGCTTTTATTTTGGTGACAGTACGAAAAACTAACAAGTAAACTAAAAAAGCACCTAATGCTCACAAAAACAGTATGAGAAAAGCACCTCTCGTCACCGGGCAATCTGCCTATGGATGCTGACTGGCATTTACTTTCTGAAATTAGAGTACTTCTCCTCGTCATCGGCGCAGCCACACTTCATCTTCCTCCGTTCAGCCCGAGTGACCGCCTCACCGGTCGCGTAGTTGACGTCCCACCATATTGCGCCACCGAGAACGTTGCGATAGTATGGCGGAACGCTACCCTCGCGCAGAAGGTACCTGAACGTATCATAACATTAATATCCACTCTTGTTACTAATAAATTCGAGCGCCGCCTGGCGATTAGAAACGAGTTGGTGAGCAACAAGCAGCGAGGGGTGTAGTTTTGATCGATTGTCACTGGGCTATGAACGCGCGAGTGCGACAGGAGATTTCTGACTGAATGACTGCCCAGTCACTTTCTGGTATGCGAATATATTACGATAGATTCTCAGCAAGTGATTTCTCGGCCAAGTGAGCGTTGCTCACGTGCGTTGCGATATACTGCGGAGAGAGAGTTCTCGCCGGCAGTGTGCGAACCGTCTGGGATCAACTATTAATACTTACTTGTGTCTCTTTTACTGAGCGATGCTTTTTTGAGCGAGAAAATAGTCCACAGCCAGTCGATTTCTCGTCAGCAGTGGGACAGGTGCATAAAGCTCCAAATAGTGTAACGCTAAATCTGTCACGTACCGTCAGTAACGATAAGTTAACATGTATTGTGTCACAGCGTTTCCAGCTCACATTGGTGCTCGACATCAGCAATTGACGTCAACGTAAACTGTTTTTGTCCGAAACCTTTTCGTACTGCAATAATTTACTGATAACACAAAAAAATATCATGACAGTGCTTGTTGACGCTCGAGGAACGATCTTGAGTTTGTGTGCATAAAATTTTTAACTTTAATTCAACAAGCGCGCTCGAAATTTGAAAATGACTCATAAGCATTAATATAACATCACAGTCCTATATATGACTCTTCTGCTGAACGCGTGTGCGTTTCTGCCCGAGCCGAGCCTTGCACCATCTTCTATAGTCCTAACCTATTTCTGATTTTCTAACCTAACAAAGAGTTCAAGTGAGGGACTTACTTATAGAACTGCTCTTCCTTATACTCCTCTGCCCTCCGGCGCCAGTACTTCTGCAGGGCTGGGCTCATCATTTCGCCAGCCTCGGCCTCCTTAAGTAAACTGTCCCGCTCTTCCTCCAAAACTTTCAGCTTTTCTTTATCGGTTTCCACTGTGCCGATTTATTTAAAAAATATAGCAAATAATGGGGCTATAAAATAAAACCATGCTTGGATGAATACAATTTACAGTAGCTTACATCGATGTAGCTGAGATTGTTCTTTTTACACGCTCATGGTGGCTGACCTTTATTACAGAACTTAGAGGACAAGGTAGTTTTATTGGAGGACAAAAATGCTTGGTTTAGTTATTAAGTACCCCACATTTATTAGACTTTCATGCCTCAGAAAACTAGTAGGTATAGGCATTATCCAGCGCAGCTGCTATCATTCGAAAATCTTTACCAGAACCCCAGAAGTCTGCTACCAGCGCCACCCGGTAACTGGGATGTACAGCTCAGAAAGGAAGTTGCTCTTACATACATGCTTATGCTTTAGTATACATACACCTGCATCTGGTTAGACTAGAAGTAGATCCCAGCATCTTGGTAAAAGGTTAGGCATATGATGGGTAAGGTAGTTGCACGCTTTGACATGGTTTGACATAAAACGAGTAGATATTTGCCCCAAAAAACAATGGGTTCTTGCAAAAGTGTGTAGCAGGACCGCAAACAAATGTAATAGCCAATAAAATATATAATATTATTATGATGACTAAGATGTTCAATATTTACCTTCTTCAAAAGATTCTCCCTCGAAAGACAATTCTTCTGGTTTCACGGGAGGTTTAGTAGTGATGGTAAGCTTCGCATGGGACTGGATATCGTCAGCTATGCGAATTTTCAGGTCTTCGTATATTCTGTTAATATTACAGATAATATTAACAGAATGTTCCCAACATAGTTGGGAAAAGGCTAGGCAGATGATGATTATCAAAACGAAACACGACGGCAGATCCAGAGACTGCCTAGTGGTCGAAAAGGTAACTTCGGAGCGCGGCATCGATTTTTTTTAATCCTTTTCTAGTTAAAGTGCATATTCCCGAATGACTAGGCAGAGGTGTACAGTCACGAGCACCAATACAGTTTCCTAAATTGAAAAGCATTTTTCGCGAGGAAATAACGATTGTAACTTAAAGAAAGGAGCTTTTTCATAAAATAATACGAGTTCCAAAATATTATATTCGTACACAATATGACATTTTAATCAGAATAGTAAGAGAAAAACACTTTCAAAAGTTGTTAAGTTTTTACATATTGGTGCTCTTGACTGTACTTAACTCACCAGATATAGGTGAACTAAAAATTAACTAAATCAGGGACATACTTTAAGGCATCACACGTCACTGTTACGTTTTACCCCAGGCTGATCAAAATTTTCGTTTTTACTAATTAGTCTAAGGTTGACTCTCCATTGGGTGTGTATTACTCAATAAAAGACTAAAAAGCGACCAACGCAAAAATATGAATCAGAATTTGCTGTTTCAATACAAAGACGATCAAAATGGAACAGTTGTTTTTTTATTCTTATTCTAGAGTTTAATTTGTTTGATAGAGTGTGGTGTTAGGTTTTCCAGGAGAGCAAGAACCAATTTCTTGTAGCACAGGTTTCGGGCGTACGCTAAAATTCGCGGATGAGGGTGTCTGTATTGAAAAGAAATTAGTATGAGCAGAACTAATATGCCGAAATTTTGACGTATTCCCTTAACACCCAGCACAAGAGTCAGGGAGTTCAAACACAACTTGTAACCCCCTTCTTGGGCAATAAAGATTATAATTATTTATTGGATTGTATGTGTGAAGAACTAAGAGCTAAACCAGAGTGTCAGTGGACTGGCCACATGATGAGAACAAAACAGGAGCAATTGGGCAAAAAAAAAACACACACATACATTTGTTTTTACAGGTAAGACCCAATCTAACAAAGTAGTCATAAATTGCAAATTATCCAGTCCCAAGTAACGGGTCTGGGTAGAAGCATAAGTAAGACAGTAGACAACATACTAAGTGCTACCCTCTGGAATTCCGCCAAAGAGCAAGAAAATATGTCCAAAATACAGGCGCAAACTTTAATAAGTTCGTACGGGTTGCCGGAACTTTAAAAGGTTCCTCTATCGTTCCCAACCGTAGCGGCCTGTTTGGAACAAGCAATCCCAACCATTCCAGTATTTGTGGATTATTTAGCATACCACGAAAAACCATAAAAACATATTTTACGAGAGCGAGGTAGCGCCTTACTTCCTAACTTAAAACGAAATGTTATTCCAGAAATAGTAAACAGAGCAAGAGAAACCACTAAGGAGATGCAACGATGAGGAGCAGGCCCTAACTGGCGGAGAGGGGCTCATTATAGAAAACAGCTCGACGAGGTCTTTGCAAGAGACATGCTGAATTAAAATAAATACTTTAAAACACACGAAAACAGAGGAACATTCAGAACAAAAGGGGTTATAAATAAATAAATTTGTGTATGTGAGTGATTATGTGAAGTACCTGTGTGCTAGAGCTTGTATGATGTCATCAATCCGTCGCTCGTCCTCAGGCCTGGGGTCGATGATGGGTGCGTTCAGAAGGCTCTCGCAGTCCGACTGCATTACATATCGGTAACGCAGCAACGCAGTAAGAAGCTCCTTCGCACCCTTTAGATGTTTTCTTTTCTCCTCATCCCATTCTCGTTCTAAAGTCCTGTTTTGATGCGGTTGCGGTTGAGCTACTTTGAGTGCATCACAGTGAATAATAAAAAACTATATGAATTTCATTCGGTACAGAATAGGACGTAACAATTGCACAATATCTCCCGAACTGATAAGGGAAGTATCCTAATTATTGATTTTACTCAAAAGGAAACATTTAAATATTTTTTTAGGAATACTTCAAATCGGGAATCGAAGTACTAATAATATTTGAGCAGGTTTAAGGTATCTACTCAGATCAGTAATGATTTATTTGTGTTTATTCCGAACGGTTATTTGCCACAAGCACTGATTCAGAAACCAAAGAAGTTTTACGCCACCTTGACAGAGTACTCAATAGTAGGGAAGCCCACAGAGTTATACAGCATGAAAACTTGATAGCTGATTAGGTAAGGCATCATGATAGGGATTAGCATAATCTACTATACCAAGTAATGTGTGACCTATCGGCCCATATAACGTTGAGTAGGAATAATTTCGTCAGTACTTATTTGTGTAGTTGGATCCAGATATAACAGAATACAGAACAAAATTACAATCGTCGACACTCCACAGTTAGTTTTATTGCCGATCTAAGGATCTCGAAGTATCTGATACCATAGATTTGGAAATATAGCGCACCTAAGTATGTAAGCCCTTGGCAGCCTCTCTGGCAGCACATTATCCGGCTTTGCAGGCTGAGGCATAAATCTCTCATAAGGTCTCATCCAATGGTAGAAACCTTTACCAGTATCTGGCTTTAAGTCCTTATATTTCATAAACTTAGGCTTATTGACCTGTTTCGGTTCCATCAGCCATTTCTGAAATATTAGGTGTTTATGTAAACATCGACTTTAGCTTACTTACTACTACTTAATGTTAAATTCAAATTTTCAAACCTCAGTTTCCGTAAGTTGAATTGGAGTGAGAATAGAAATTAGATTCCGATGATCTCCAAATGTGTCGTATTGGTTGATAGAACACCACGGCTTCCAACGACAAGCTCGCTTATATTCGTCCACTAGGGCTCGGTGAAGGAGCTCAGCACAGTTCAAGTCGCTAAACGAATGAAATATAACAAATCTAATTATATAAAACAAAATTGGTTTAGTTACACCATTTATAACTCAAGAACGGCTGGACCGATTTTAATGATCCCTGATTTGTTGGATTAGTCTCCGCAACGAATAGCACAGAATAATTATTAAAATACCTATCTAATAAGTTCTCGGAAAAAAAAGTTTTTAAATAAATTAGATTTAGCATCTTCCTCAATTGACAGCTCATGTCACGCAAGTAGAGTAGGTAGGGTAGGTAGGCAGGGTAGGTGGGAAGGTAGGTAGGGTAGGTAGGCAGGGTAGGTAGGCAGGGTAAGCAGGTAGGTGCGCTGGCGACAAAGTCAGTCAGTCAAGTTTCCGGGCCTCTCTTATTAAGGTTAATGAAGGTGCTTTGTCATAAGCATGGGAAGGCACTTCTAGTAAACGTCTCCTCATCTGGTTTAGCGTCGTTTACTCCTACAAAGGGAAAAAATCAGTCGGTGAAACTGACTAAGGTGACCATAGCGGCTGTACCAGGCTCGGTAAGAGATGGATTCACTGCCATCCGCGGTAAGGTCATGTCTGCGGTGAGGCGAATTCGATTAGCTTATGTCGGCAATGACACCGTCACCCAGTAGCGGGCTGCTCATGGATATATGGTGTTTACCGTTGGCCTCGCCCGATGATTCTTCCACTAAGGCGGACAATCTCGCTAGCGGTATGCGCGATGGCCTCACCGAGTTTGATGTAAAAATGATGATGTTCCGAGGTTGTCCTGCATATAACAAATGATATTAACACTAGCGGGCAGTTAATTACTTAGGACTCACATCCTTAATGAGGATCAATAAAAGAGAGGCCTGGAAACTTCGCAATAGTCTGCATAAAAAGGTTTTGTGCATTGGTTCAGGTTGCATTGGAGATTTTTTATATTTGTGTTTATTGTCCTAGATTTATGATCCCTGTGTGCGTCAGTATGGCTGGTTGCCTGTATCGGTTCGCGTCAGGCTGGTGACCGAAAATTGCTACCTATTTGCTACCTTTTACTACCTATAGTCAATTAATTGCTACCTAACTTGGAAACAAAATAAGGGCACTTCAAAATGACCAGCCATTCTGATATCAGGATGGCTGGTCAACTCTCCGTTTGTGTGAACTATTCAAATTCGTGTTATTATTTTTACTTGAATAATTGCTACCTGATTGCTACCCTCACTTATTTCAATGTCCACCTTGTAACTTTAACGAGTAAAAAGTTGTGACCATTTGATTTTTTTACAGGGAATGGATTATAGTAGGAGAGCCGACTGCAAAATTTCCAACCTACTTGATACCGCGATAAAATGCACAATGGGTTCTCATAAACGTGATGCTAAGTCCGAATTTGATAGTCTGCCACGGCGGAACTTGCCGAAAGTAAAAAAAAAAACATTTTCGGTGCGAAAAAGTGGGCGTTACTTTACCCATCTGATACTGAAATAATAGTTATGGCATTAGTTAGACTGGTAGATACAGAAAAGCGAAATCTGTCAGTATTTTCTTTGCCGGAAGTGCTTGGCAGACGCTTTCAAAGGTGACCATCGGGACCCCTAAATATATCCATCTGATACCAGCATGAAACCAATTCCAGTCATTTCAGGAATATATAAGTCTGCCAACGCTTTTTCTGCCGAAATATCTTGACAGACGAGGTTATGTAAGCAACATCCGTAGAACCCGTATTTTGGAATTTTACAGATTTCGGACATTTTAATTACTGAAGGCTTATTGTATTGCATATATAATCATTATGAAGGTCTGTGTTAGGTAGTAGGTTATAAAAATATCTACAGGTGAGTTTTTTTCACTAGTAGTAGGTTTGGAGAATATTAGCAATTCTGGTTTAGCAGCTAGTTTAGTATATCCTCTTTAACGCTTTCCCGCAAAGTTTTGATTATAATTATATCGACATGATACCTGGCTTAATCTTTAGGTATAGCCATAAAAAAAAACAGACGCCATTTGCATTGCCGCTTGACTTGGTACTGGTAACTGTTTTGTTACAATGACAGAATGTTTGGTTGTTTGGAATGTCTGGGTGCTGCTTGCCGACCTCCCTAGTGCCGTCAGCGTGGTTTGACGACACGCTGGTGCTGGCACAACGGAGGTCGCACGAGGCGGCGGCCGAATACATGACACGCGGGGTGGCGATAATCGTGGAGAGGATCCGGTATTTGGGTCTCGAGGTGGCATTGCACAAGTCCGAGTTCATGTGCTTTCATGGGCCTCGGAATGTACCACCGTCGGGATCCGAGTATTTTCTGCCTTCACGCGGCTCTTGGAAAATGGCCTCCTGCCGGAGGCTCTACGCGGGGGTCGTGCGGTTCATGGCCCTTTACGGAGCCCCGGTGTGTTCTTTGAGGCGGCGAGCCGCCCACTACCTGAACGCGCCCCAAAAGGTGGTAGCCGCAAGGATAGTCCGGGGGTACCGCACGATCTCCGGCGAGGCGGCGAGCCTCCTTTCCGGATTGTCGCCATGGGATCTGGGGGCGATAGTCCTCGCGCGCCTGCACGAATGGCGCGCGGAGGCACTAAGTCGGGGGGAAACTCCGCTGCCGCGGCACATCGTCGCTGTGCGGACAGACCTCCGGCGCGATTTCATGGCGACATGGAGAGAGCAACTGTCGCAACCCCGTGCAGGGCATGGCACTATAGTGGCTACAAGTCCCCTCTTTGAGGAGTGGCTAGAGAGGCGCCACGGCGCCCTCACCTTCCGCCTGATGCAGGTCTTCACCGGACACGGTTGTTTCGGGCCGGACACGGTGGAGCATACCGTGGAGGTCTGCCCCCCTTGGGCGGAGCACCGCCGTGTCCTCGTAGCGGCGATTGACGGCGGCGATCTCTCGCGTCCGACCCTGGTTTAAGCCATGGTCCGGCCGAGAGAGAATGGGAAGCTGTCACCTCCTTCTGCGAAGCAGTCATGCTAGTGAAGGAGGTGGCGGGACGTGAGAGGGAAAAAGCCTCACGACCCAGCCACCGCGGGAAATGCCCCGGGCGTCGGGGGTCACGTGGTGGCTCCCGGCCACCGTAGGCGCGGGCCTGTGGACGGCGAGTAATGGACTAGCTCGCCGTCCGGCCGTCTTATGACGACAGGCCGTGTCGACAGCGCGTTCGTGTTCCACGCACGCCTCCAAGACATGTCAGCAACAGTGTAGGGGTCCGCAAGGGCCGATGCCTGCCAGGACTGCGGGACTGTTCGAAAGAGATACCGCGGCCCTGGAACACAAAGGGCAAAGAAGGAACATGGATGGGTTTTATTCAGCAGAAGTCTGACACTCCCTTCCGCTCCGCCCAGAGAAGTCATTCGATGACTTGCCATCCGAAAAAAATTAAATAAAAAAGTGCCATTTCGATATAATTACTATCAAAACTATAAAGAGGATATACCAAACTAGTTGCTAAACCAGAATTGCTAATCACGTTGGACAGGGCCTTAACGTATAAGTCACATTGTCATACTACAAAACAGAAAGTCGCGACCCGAAACAACTTGTTACGTCGCTTAGTTTACACCTGGCTCCCGGCAGTGAACTACAGTGGCCTATTTGGAAAGCTCAGAATCGACTGCGTACCTAATTAGGCCGCTGCAAACATAATCTGGCTAAATTGAGGTATTACTGGTCCCTCCAACACCTAGTGCGAGTGCAGCGCTCCGGATCAAACTATGCCCCACCTGCTGGAGTGTCCCAGGTGTCCATTTACCTGCACTCTTGACGACCTGAATAGCGCCTCTGCCGCTGAAATAAACGTGGCCACCTACTGGGCCCAAACCGTCTAATATGGAAGGAACATCGATACGATAAGAAGAAGAAGAAGAATACAGACCTTCATAATGATTATACATGCAATACAATAAGCCTTCAGTAATTAAAATTTCCGTAATTTATACAATTCCAAAATACGGGTTCTACGGATGTTGCTTACATAATCTCGTCTGTCAAGGTGTTTTGTTTAGAAAAAGCGTTGGCAGACTTATATATTCCAGAAATGAGGGTTCATACCTACCGACTGGAATTGGTTTCATGCTGGTATCAGATGGGTATATTTAGGGGTCCCGATGGGGCCACCATTGAGAGCGTCTGCTAAGCACTTCCGGCAAAAAAAAATACGGACAGATTTCGCTTTTCTGTATCTACCAGTAAATTTCTAACTGATGCCATAACTATTATTTCAGTATCAGATGGGTAAAGTAACGCCCCCTTTTTCGCACCGAAAATGTTTTTTTCTTTTTTACTTTCGGCAAGTTCCGCCGTGGCAGACTATCAAATTCTGACTTGGCATCACTTTTATGAGAACCCATTGTGCATTTTATCGCGGTATTAAGTAGGTTGGAAATTTTGCAGTCGGCTCTCCTACTATAATCCATTCCCTGTAAAAAAATGAAAATGGTCACAACTTTTTACTCGTTAAAGTTACAAGGTGGACATTGAAATACGTAAGGGTAGCAATCAGGTAGCAATTATTCAAGTAAAAATAATAACACGAATTTGAATAGTTCACACAAACGGAGGGTTGACCAGCCATCCTGATATCAGAATGGCTGGTCATTTTGAAGTCCCCTTATTTTGTTTCCAAGTTAGGTAGCAATTAATTGACTATAGGTAGTAAAAGGTAGCAAATAGGTAGCAATTTATGGTCACCAGCCTGACGCGAACCGATACAGGCAACCAGCCATACTGACGCACACAAAAAATTGACGTTCAACTAATAGAGGTAAGGCGGGGATCATAAATCAAGGACAATAAACACAAATATAAAAAAATCTCCAATGCAACCTGAACCAATGCACAAAACCTTTTTATGCAGACTATTGCGAAGTTTCCAGGCCTGTCTTTTATTGATCCTCATTAAGGATGTCCTCAGTAATTAACTGCCCGCTAGTGTTAATATCATTTGTTATACGCAGGACAACCTGGTTTTAGCCGCCGTAGACACCTTCGAAGAGACCATACAGCTTACCGAGCTCAGATTGGCAAAACTCGTGGTGTTGATCCGCGAGCTGAGTTAAGAAATAGCGCCGCGAAAATCGAGGCGTTATGGTTCCATAAGCTGCCGAAGAGCAGTGAACCACCCGGCTCATTAGTCAGAGTTGGAGATTAGTCAGAGGTGGGACGATACATTAAGTATCTCGGCCTAACCCTGGATGGTTCGTAGAGCTTAGAAGAGCACTTTGAGCGCCTGGTTCCCCGAATCGGGAAGTAGTGGGTGCTTTTCACAGACTATAACCCAATCTCGGGGGGCATCGAGAAGATGTTAGCCGCCTCTAAGTGGGTCGTCCGATCGATGATCCTTTTTGAGGCGCCTGTTTGGGCAGGCCAGTCTGTCAGGCGTCCGACGCTTTATTTACATAGAAGAAGGCGTCGGGGAGGCTTTTTAACACGAAAATGGTCTTATAGAGACTATCCAAAAACTTTTGGGACACGTTGTTCCCCATTCACACATTTTGAAAAAATGTACAGTTAGCAAGATTTAGGTCATTTTACGCATTTTTTTTATTGATGCTAATCGATCCTGTTTCCAATACTAATAAAAACTTATAGCATTTTCGTGTAGCTACAACGGTTAAGGTAGTTCCTCTTACTGCCCCGCTGAAACTTTCCACCCTGTATATTACATGTTTACATAATACATACAATGCATTTTCTCATGGACCCCCATGAGAAAAATGAGGAAAGTAGACCGCCACCTTCTAAATCCATACATACTCCTTTCGCCTCGTCTCCTTTCATACATCTGGTGATAAAATTACGCCGGTTGCAGGTGTTACGCACCTGACCGTTCTGAAGAACCTCATCAAGAAGTTCAGTGTATGTTCTTCCGGGCGTCCTCTCCTGGCTTTGTCAATCACATCTGCCTATCAAACACCTTTTGTTCATCGCTTTTCACTCAACCTCTCAACATGAATAAACCACCCAAGCATAACGTTTGTAGATACATGATACACAATATGCAGGTTACGTACCGTCGTAAGATGAAAAATCTTATATTTTTCGCTAAGTACATCTCTCTACACTTTCCATGAGATACAAGAGAACTCTCGGATTTGCCATCCGGCTCTTTTTCTTCGCTGGGGTTTTTATTACCATCTTCCATTTCTTCTGATTGCGCTTCATCAGATATGTTTATAGCACCTTCATTGGTGACGACGACTTGTGTATTGAATGAGTCCGTCATTTTCAACCACACCGGTTCGACATTGTAATTTGAACTGTTTTCTTCGTTGGTCTTCATTATTGTTACGTTACACTTTGTAAAAGCACGGCATTCTGAGCAAGCTTGGTATGAGATGTTCAAGGTTTCCCCATCAAAATTAGCCGTAGTTACTTTATCCAGGATAAAATCATAATTGTTGTTCTTATCGACAATAACCTCCGTTTCATTTGGTGATGCTACAGATATTGTTCCATTGACGTTGTTGATTGAGATTGTACAAAAATTTGGATGTTCTATAGTGTATAAAATATGAATGAAAACGTAACCATCCGTTCTTTCTTTTTCTTTAATTTTCTCTTCTTCCATTTTTTTTGATAATGAAGTGCCACTGCTCGCGTAAGTTCTTTGCGATGCTCTCGAGCCTCTGGACCTTGCATCTTGAAACGTCTCAGGTTCAAATGATTCAAAATATTCTATTTCCTCTTCCGTCCATTCCGGGTATATTTCGATATCATCAACTACATAAGATGTAACAATTCTAGTTTTATCAGGAAATGTTACGCAATGAAGACCATTTTTATTCATCAAAATATTAGTTCCGTCCATGCGTCTAGAGAAAACTTCTCCTAAGCAGTAGTCAGTTGCAGTTTTAATAAGTAGTTTTTCTATAGTAAAAGGAACATCTTCGATCCACTTTTGCCGTAAACCGCTGGGTTCTATAATTTCGAATTCATTTACAACCAACTCATATTCAAGTGGTATGTCAGTGATTGGTTCCGGCTCTATAACTTTAGAGATTTTTTTGTACGCTTTAGTTTTGCTTTTTTTTACTTTATCCGGTGGTTTGTTTATTACAGTTTCTACCAAAACACTTGAATTAGGAACAACTTTTTTATAGTATTTGTCTATTTTAATCCAAGTTCCATCAGGTTTAAATACTTCAATAACATTGGAAGGTTTAAAAATAATAACTTCGCCGTTTAAGCTTACACATCGCATTTCCTCATCAAGATCTGGCTTTTGACCAGAATGATATTGCTTGATGTGTGAAATAACTGGTGAATTATTCTCGTTTACTGTCTCTGTGATCATGCCGTTGGGCCATGAAACATACAGAGAGTGAAAATATTTTGTCTCATGGGTTTTTAATTCTGCCTCCACAACTGACGTATCTTTTTTAATATCTTTTTTAGTATCTTTTTTCTCTTGTGTTATAACCTCTCCAGTAGAAACATCTTCCAAGATGACTGTGTACATTTGTTTTATTACGTTTATTAGGACTCGATCTTTGCTTGTTATCCTAAACGACTCACAAGCGTCTTTTACCTCTGGTTTTACAAAATCGCCTAAAGCTTTATGCACCCAAAATTCATTATAACTGTTACCCGGTAAAATATTTAAAACAATGTATTCCAAGTTTATTGGAATTGTTAAAGTGTACAGACTAGTGACTTTAGTGCCGTCTCGCGAAAAAAACGTTGCGTCTTTACCAAATACTTCAACTCTTCTATCTCCCAAGTCATAACCTAAGAAAGGTTTTGCAGGTAGTTCAATAGATTCCCATTCTGAAGTTTTATGGAACGACCTGAATCTAGGTTGTTTTTGACTAACACCTGCTCTAACTTTTCTATTACTTTTAGAATCCACATCCAACGATATTGGTAACTTTGTTGAAACTGACTCTGTAAACTCAGTATTACTCTTCTGGGAAAACGCCTCGAATTGTACAAATTCTTCAAATTTTAAAGAACCCTCCATGAGCAGTTCTGTTTCGACATCAGTAGTTTCTATGCAAGATTGTAATGCATGTGGATCAACCAAATCTTTAGATTCCGATTGGGACTCCAATAAAAGGTTTTCATCATAAACTTTTTCTTCTTCTTGTATCCAGACATATTGCTCCTCTAAAACAAAATCAAAAAAGTCTTGCAAACAAAGTGGCGTTGCCAAATGACTTCGCCACTCCTCACGTGCTATACCTTCGTTATCGTGGTTGTTATAAAACATGAGTATGAAACAATCTGTCACTTCACAATATTTATAATCGACACAGTTAAATTTATTGAAAGCATCACGCATAACCTGAAAAGCGCAGTTACCGGTAAGATCTTCAAAAAAGTCATAATCGTCGATCACACTATGCTTAATAGGTTGATCATTTTCTATTTCCGCAGCTGATACTAATTCACTAATATCCGGACAATCAAACAGTAATTTAATTCGTTGAACTTCAGGATCTGGATCTGATTTAGAAAATGCACATTCGTATTCATTTTCGCTTTTTGTCATTGATGGGAAAGATCCAGACATCATATGGCCGCTGGAAACTAACGACGGACATCTAGCCAGTGGCTCAGCGAGTACGCTACGTTTCAAATATTTTTTCTTAAATTCAAATATGGTCGTTGTTGGTAAGTGGCGCTTCTTCAATGAACTCCGATTGTTATACAATTTGCGACAAGCTAATATATGAATTAGTCTATTTAACTCAGCCGTTTCAACGTCAGGTCTATCAAAACATGACAATAGAACATTCACATGGAAATTAATTTTGGCCTCAAGCTCATCAGACGGACGAGGTTGATTTTGCCATAAATTGTGAATGGGCATGCCAAACAGAGATGAAAATACGATCTTGTCTAAATTTGTATCTCCTAGCTGAAAGGTCTTATATTTAGCATAATCTCCATAGTCAAGCACAATTGGGTCTTTATTTTCCTCATATTCTTGCCCGTATGTAAGACGATATTTTTTTTTAATACTCTGTGTATTGCATAATGTGTTAAAAATTTGTTTAATAAGATAAGCTGAATTTTCTTCAGTCGTTTTAGGTCCATTGAAAGTAATTGCAGACGACACAGACGTTTTAGTGGGCATATCATCAAAATCTAGACTAAGGCATGCTGTTTGAAGAATACTGTCTAAAATGGAATAAACAGTAACACACTCCAAAGGCAAATCATTAATTATTTGCTTATAATAGTCGATAATAAACTCGTTGCTAACGTCTTCGGATATATGCATAATACTCATATTGTCCAGGTAATGAAGATGCTGCCTGGATAAGTCCTGGATATCGTACATGAGAAAACAGAGCTCATCGTAAATTATATTAGGACTTCCGGAAAGATCTTCAGATTTCCAATACGGAGGAGAAAATACAATAAAAGCAGTGCCCTTGAAATCGTCTGCGGTACTCTCATGTATTCGCAATTCTTGCATGTGTTCCCAAAATTGCTTGGATTTTCCAGCTAATAATTCAGTGAGACTTTGACCTCTTTTTGTAGCTTTAGATAGGGTGGATGGTATTCTACTCGATGTTAGGTCGATTCTGATTTGCACAACGGCTGTTAAAGGTATACCAATTTTCACTAGACTTCCCGCAAGATAAGGTTCCACAAACCCTGTAACAGCGACGTAGAGATTTGGTCCATCAGTAGGATAATCATCAACGTAAACTTTGTCTCTCCATTCTTCACCCCTCACTCTGAGCTGAGTACTGAATTTCTTTCCTTCCTCTATCACAGGGTCACTTGCAGGTTCTCCATCGCCTTTTCCTTTGCCTTTAACTGATGCTGGAGGAGGAGGTTCGTCCACTTTCACAGATACAGTGCCTTTTACTTCTGTCCTGTTAAGCATGTAAGAAGATTCCCTTTCCATACCTTCCTTTACTTCAAGTCTTTGCCGTTTAATATAAAGGTATTCATCTTTCATCTTCAAAATAAGATACTTAATGACCAAAGCTAAAAAATCTGACGGTATATCCATCTTTTCTGATAGATAATGTTGACACTCTTCAAAAACTCTTAAATTAGAATCTTTAAGTTTTTGATCGGCTCCAAGTTGATTAATCATAAAAATTGTCTCAGTTTTGCAGATATTTTTGATAACAAATCTTTTTTCTTCGGCAGCAAATATTTCGAATTTGTTAAGATATATCCTTTCCTCTTCGCCTCCCGCAGATTCGATAAGAATTACTTTTACTTTCCAATTTTTTTCGTCTAGTGGCGCTTCTTCAATAGTTGTTCGCCAAATGTTTTCTTCGTCTTCAAGATTTTTTTTCTTAGGAGCCATGGAATAAGTTGTCTTATTAAATTTATTATGTATTATTATTTGACGATGTCTTCAACAACCGTTTCATCAAATCAATAAATCAGCAATAAATAACGTCCACACTAGTTGACACTGACAGGCAAGTTGGTAATGGCACTATGGATGGGGCGGATGAGGCTGGCACTTGGTTTAGTGACATGCAAAAAGTATGAATTCTAATAGACCTCGAATTTATAATATCTTTAATCTTCTTTTGCCTTTGACGGCCGGGACTATTTATATTAGAAGCAAATCGTTGGAACCATTATAAGCGTATGATGCTTTCGATTTTAAATAGAAATAGTTTCAAGACAAATGCACTTCGATTCAGGGCCCGATCTATTTAGATCATTCCAGGCAAAAATAATATTCGCCGCCCTTTACAATTCGATTCACACCTTATAAGTATGAAGTCATCATCATCTGCCTAGCCTTTTCCCAACTATGTTGGGGTCGGCTTCCAATCTAACCGGATGCAGCTGAATACCAGTATTTTACATGGAGCGACTGCCTATCTGACTTCAACAGCCCAGTTAGTACTGGGTAATACGATACCCCTTGGTAAGACTGGTTGTCAGACTTTTTGGGCCACTGACTCCCTGTAACGACTGTCAAAGATCTACAGAAGACAGCCGGGACCAACGGCTTAACGTGCTTTCCGAGGTACGGAGGAAACCCGGTATGTAATGGGCGGTCACCCATCCACAGACCAACCTAGGTAAGCACGGCTTAACCTAAAGATCGACCCCGAGCGGCTGTTATTATTAAGTCACGAGCTCCTTATAAGTATGAAGTATGAACTCTTATTATAAAATTAAACAAAAGTGTTTTTTTTTCATGTGCGTTGCAACGGGCAACGCCAAAAACATGGAAAATAATAAAAACTTACAAATCACCTTTGCATAATACATTTTTTGCAACCAATTAGCTAAATATGAAGGAAAATTGTCATTTGCATGATTATGTGGGCATCTTTAGACCATCATCCTCGGTTCGATACTGAATAGAAATCGTTCTGGTCAAAAAAGTTAGAATATCTTTCGATGAGAACATTTTTTCAAGCAGAAGCTTTCAGAAATTTGACAAAATCGTCTTCTTGATGATTTTTAGTCGACGCTCCATAGCGATTCATTAGGTACGTTCATACATCATTAAATTCTGATTCGTATCTGTTGCGTCTGATGGTTCAAGTTCTTTTGGGGCCAAACAATATTTTGATGTTATTTTAGCGAAATATTAAACAAAAGTAAGAAACAGTCCGTATCCGCAAACTTAGTGACTTTTGGCAAAGTTCGTCACAGCGGACAAAAAACATTAATTTGTGCGTGTTTAGCAATGTGACGGACAAAACGGATGCCATGCCAAAAAAAAAAAACTTAAAAATACATAACAAATAAAGATTTACGAGTAAACATTATATGAGTCCCAAAGCAAAAAGGTTCAATATTAGGATGACTCAAACTTAAAAACTGAAACAAATTTACCTCGCCAAGAAAAGACAATCGCCTCCTTGCTGATTTTTATTTATTTTATTTATTTTTTATTTCTTTTCATTTTTTTTTGCATTTTTAAACAATATATAAACATTTAAAAATAGAAATATTTGCCCAACTATCAGTAAAGTTATATAATATTGAAATTATACAACTAACAGACATGTAAGAGCTTTATAACAATTTTGCAGCAACTTAACAGTTGTAAAGTAGTATTCAGTTCGACGCATTATTTTTATATAATTTAAGTCATATTAATGTGCCTGGTAAACGTCATCTCAATACGGACGGACATATAAAGTTAAGTAGAGTAAACGTTTTAGTCAGAAAATAGTGATGAGTCGCCATGTTTTTTAAACTTAGAATCCCAAAAAGTAATAAATTGACCACACATTGTTTGACCGCTTGGAAAAACTGTTCCTGCTTATAACAAAGAAACAAAATCAAAATATTGTAATATGCGGTGATTTCAATGTTGACACATTAAAACGTAGTAATATATGCTTTGATTTAGAATGTTTGCTACTCAATTTTAATTTTAAATTAGAAATCAACCAACCGACCAGGTTAAAAAGTAACACATGCATTGACAACTTTGCACATAATCTTGGTAGTAAATGCAAAGTTTAAAAATTCTCTTCAATACGCAATAAGGAAAACACTTTCACTAAGATAATTTCTAGAAAGTATAGTTGCATTAAACCGTGGATCACACCCGATCTCGTTCGTTGTATAAGACTCAGAGACAAACTTCATCAAAAATCCAAACTTGCGCCTGATGCCGTAACACTTTCTGTTACCTACACAAGGTATAGTAACTTCTGTAAAAATCTTTTAAAAAACTGAAAGAACCAGTACGATAAAAAATGAAGTACAGAAGGCGGGAAAAAAATAGTAAACTTCTGTGGAAATTTATAAAACCAAAAACAGTGGCTAAACACTTGGCTGAAAAATCCTTAAAAATTACGTCCTCCCACTCAAAACCTAACTAGGTTATCTTCCACATTAAATTCTTTTATTTTGTTAGATATTCAACGAAGTAGTTAGAATAATAAAATGGTCAAAGGATGTCAGCGTCTGGGTGGGATGATATACCAAATAATCTACTGAATAGATTAAATTGAGGTGAGCAAGCCCACATAATATTAAAAAAAAATAAAAAAAGAACACCTTCTTGCCCCTCCGCTAACCCACATTTTCCAGCTATGCTTTTCTAAAGGGATATTCCCAAAATTGTTAAAAAACGTCTAGTCACACCCATTTTCAAAACAAAATGAGACAAAATGAGTGTGAATAAATACAGACTCATTTCAGTGCTGACGGGCCTATCAAAAATTATAGAAAAATCATAAACAGTAGACTTATAAAATAATTGGAAGAAAACAAATTACTTTCTGAAAAAAATTTGGGTTTAAAGTTGGGATATTTCTAGAACTTGCCAAGGCCTTCGACACTATTTATTGCGCTAATCTTTTGCAGAAGCTTGAAACACTTGGTATAAGAGGAGCGCAGCTAGTCTGATTATCTTAGCGATCGACAGCAATGTGTAAAAATTAGTCCGAATAAACGTTCTAATCTTTCTAATACTTGTTATGGAATTCCACAAGGCAGTATTTTAGGTCCTACATTATTTTCAATCTATATTTATGACCTTTGCAGCCAGCCACTCGAAAATGGTGTTGTAATGTCTTATGCGAATGATACTGCTCTGTTGTTTGCAGTTAAAACAAGAGCGTAGGCCTAAGAACATGTTCAGAAAGGTTTCAACATTCTTCAACAATATTCTTCTAACACTGAATACTGATAAAAGAAAATACATTTCATTTACAATGAGAAATACTAACACACCACTTACTAACCTAATCATTTACGCGCATAACTGTAGCACGTACGCTGACACTGCATTGGTAAGGGCATACTTTGGTAAGAGCTGACCATTTTAAATATCTAGGTGTCACTAGTGACCCCAATCTAAATTTCCGTAAACATATCGAGTTACTGTGTACTAAATACGCAAACTAATATATGTTTTTAAGAATTTACGTAATGTAGCCGACTATCTCTATTCTACACATATAAAATTCAAAGTCCTGACTGACTGACTGATATATCAACGCACAGCCCAAACCGCTGGTCCTAGAGACATGAAATTTGGAGGGTGTATTCTTTATGAAGAGTAGGTATCCACTAAGAAAAAGTTTTTCGAAATTCCACCCTTTAGTGGGTGAAATGGGGTGTTGAATTATCTGTGAGCCTTTTTATTCTCGGGGTCGATTGACTTGAAATTTGTGTACATACTCTTCAGTTAAAAATTATGAGTCACGTGTATCACAGTTTTTCCAAAATCATCCCCCAAAAGGGTTAAATAGGGCTTCGAAACTCACGAAGACGGGTGGTTGGCGCGCAGTGTGGCGCAAGGCGTGCGGGGCGCGGGAGTATTTGCCTATTAGTAAGTAGGTAGGATTTTTTTGAGGTAGATGTTTCTGTAAATATATTATGTGAAATCCCGATTTTCGCATTAGCGTATATGGATGCGAAAGTTTGTGAGGATGGAAGGAGGGATGGATGTTCGTTACTCTTTGGTACTTGGATGAAATTTAGCGCACAGATAGTTTATAACCTGGATTAACATATAGGATACTATTTGTCCCGGTAGTATGAACCCGTGAGACAATTATCGAACTCCACGCGGGTGAAGCCACGGGCATAAGCTAGTTAATTATTAAAACAGGTTTATTTAGCCTGTTGTGTCAGTCTATTCTAACCTATCATATAACATCCTGGGGTGGCGCGGAAAATACAATTCTTCTCTCTCTAGAACGTGCTCAAAGAGCAATTGTAAAGGTTGCTACCTTAACCTTTCGTCCGTTTAGATTTCCTACACACCAGCTCTACAAAGCATGTTATGTGCTCACAGTACTTATATTTTATTCTTCATATTATACTACACCAACACTCTACACTTCCCTATGACCCAGGTTCTTCCGATAGGAGAAGGAAGTACCTGGTTTACACAAAGCCTCAAACTAGACATGCGTTTGATAATCTATTCAATGTGTTTTTTGGACCTTTTCTGTATAATAGACTCAACAAGATACAAAATTTCTATGGTTTAAGTTATAGAATGTTGCAGTGCAGTAATATCGGATCATTTAACGATACTTAATTAGAACTACACAGGCACAGAAAAACTTGTAGAAGTTCTGGTTTAATTATGTTATCCTATACAAATCAATTATATTTTTAAATATTCCTTACAAAAAACAATATAAAAAAACATTTAAAAATTGTAGCCCACCGGTATCGGGTACAGGGTCCAAGCTACCGGCGGTCAGAGCTCCAGAGAGAGGAACCTCCTAACAATACGAGCCGTGTCCAGGAGTACCGCTTTCTGAATCAAGCCCTTGATCCAGCTGCCTAACGAGAGCCTCCTCAGGTATTGGTCGAGGCTCTTGGCAATTAAGCCATGAGCTGATACAACTATCGGCACAATGATCGCTAAGTCCACATCCCACATGTCGACAACCTCGCGAGCCAAGTCAACATACTTGATTAGCTTATCTTTCTCGGCTTTCACGAGGTTCTCATCATGCGGGGCCGTTATGTCAACAATCATTGCGCGCCGCTCTGATCGATCCACCACCACTATATCAGGCTTATTGGCTACAGTAGTCCTGTCAGTGGTGATGGATCGATCCCAGGACAATGTGATACCGTCATTTTCGAGAACTGGGTCGGGCACATATCTATAGTACGACACTTCCGATTCCACAAGACTGTATTTTAGAGCAAGTTGCTGATGGATAATCCTGGCTACAAGGTTGTGTCTATGAAAGTACTCTCCATTAGCCAGACGAGAACACCCGGAGATAATTTGTCGGATTGATTCGCCAGGACGGTGGCATGCCCGACATATGTCAACCGTCATCATAACTTCATCCATAATTGCACAGACAAAACCTTCGGTTTCTCCGAAGGCGTCCCCGGAAAGTAGCCAGGCTACGGACGCTGATAGGTCTACATCGGGCCCATGCAGGGCCCGGAAAAAGCGTCCGTGAAACTCCTTACTCTGCCATACCTCCATGCGGTCGTTAGTGTCAAGCACTACAGGTTTGCGCCAGTTCTCTTTAGCCAAGGAGAGCGGGGTGAGCCCCTTGTCCACCGCGACCACATCTTTATGCATTCCCAAGTCGGTTTCAAGGAAATATTCCCTGAGACTGCATATCTCGCGATTATGGAGAGTCTTAGCGTTTAAAAAGCCTCGACCCCCACACCTCCGCGGGATATACAGTCTCATTACCCCAAGAACGAGGGTGATGCATTCGATATGCCGTCAACAATGTACGGACCCTCCTATCCAGGGCGTCTAGTTCTGTTTGAGTATGCCGAAAGAGTACATCAAAACCGGCATGACCCAACCGTCAAGCTACACATAACTAGGATAACCTGACTTTACTTTGTATGAGCTTACCGTACGATGAGAGATCAGTTTCATTTGTTTTTGCATAGCTTGATTAGCTGCCGTGCGTACCTTATTTCCGCCTGATTAAAGACTATTAAATACTTTTTTCAGGCGGCCATAGAAGCGCTCCATCAACGATTGCTTCATGTCAGCAACATTGATGCCCAGCGCTTCCGACATACCCAAATACTTATAGGTTACTGTTGCTGAGAGGGATCTAAGATTTATGGAAACGGAGAACTGGGTTCCCACAGATTCCACAATCTCCCCTCGCTTTACATGCATGACCGCACATTTGTCCGCACTAAATTCCATCCTGATGGCGCTACTGAAAGTTTCAGTTACCAACAGTTGCAAATCGTTGGGGGCAAAGAATTTCAGGTCATCCATTTAAAGGAGGTGAGATATAACTTGAC
This sequence comes from Noctua janthina, assembly GCA_963576755.1. Classification (NCBI taxonomy): domain Eukaryota; kingdom Metazoa; phylum Arthropoda; class Insecta; order Lepidoptera; family Noctuidae; genus Noctua; species Noctua janthina. Next base: position 9,161,018 of record OY755050.1, on the reverse strand, counting down.
CACCTCTCCTCAACCGATAGCCTAGACCTGAATCCTCCAGCAGCGTGCTTAGAAGACTCAAGGCTAAGCAGAACCAAAGTAGACTCAATCTATCGGCCTAAAATATACCTCGCTCTATCCTTATCGGCTCGCTACTCCTCTGGATTTGCTGACATCCTGGATATCGAAGGACTGTCCTCTATTGCCCCATACATGACATAAGGAAGTTGCGCAGAGTTGCATCAACTTTATACAACTGACGAAGTCATAGGCCTTCTTATAATCTATCCAAAATGTCGGCAGATCCCTTCGGGAACGGTGAACCTGTTGACTAATGGCCATATCAATGAGGAGTAGCTCCTTAGTACCGCGGGACCCGTTCCTATATCCATTTTGAGAAGCGGACATGACAGAATTGTTATCAATGTGATTGTTATTTTAGCTCTCAAAATGGATGTAAAAACTTTACAGACCGTCGGAAGACAGGTATTCGGTCTATAATTTTTGGGCTCGGCAATACTACCCGATTTATGGAGCAGGTGGGTTATACCTGTTGTCAGGAACTCTGGCAGCGACCCTGACTATAAGGCTGACTGGAACAGGATCGCCAGGCGAGCGTGCGACCTTATAAACCATTTAATCCAAAAGTTGTGCAGCCCATCCGGCCGTGGGGATTTCCAGTTAGGCAACGAACAGACTGCACGAACTACGTCTTGGGGGCTGATAGTGATTGCCCCCATTTCTGGTACTAGATCGCAAGCTCGCTCGACCTCCCGAGTATATTCACCCTCGGTATCATATGGCTAGCAGGCACCGACCAGATGCTGCACCAGAACGAACACATGGCATCATCATCCGGCAGGAGCGTGTCAGCCACACCTTGGTCCAGTCGCTCCCAAGCCCTATAAACCCACCTTTTATCTCTTTGGAAAGTGCGATTCTGTGTGTATCATGCATACACTTTCTGCTTCAGGAAGTCGATGTGCTCTGTGATACAGGAAATGTAGTCTCGAGGAGTAATATCAGTCCCCGAGAACGCTCGCCTAACAAAACGCATCACTCTAACAACAACAACAACAACAAGACCTAAGGGCGATTAGGTATTGAGCTAGACTGTGGTAGAACCATAGCCTGCGCTGACGGGGTAATGACATGGCTACTCTGCATTTCAGTTCGCAGGCGACCAAGTACAGTTTCATCCAACATACGATTACGCTGGATGACTCGCACCTGATCCGATAGTCGGTTCGCCGACACCTTGACAGCTGGCTCAAGCACCTGAAACAGAGAGAGCATCCGAACACCGTACTCGGTCAGGTTGTTTCCTCCCTCTGTAGCCCCATAGTATGAGCGCATGACGTTTTTATTGATGGATTGCATCCATCGCATGCGCTGCACACTCCCGCCGGGAGATGGGCTATCAGAGGCCGGTGGGCCTCGAAGTCCTAAACCTTCCGGCGGCCGGCGTCCGTCCTCCCCGTCGACGAACAGGTGGTGGTGGTCGTCGGCGGAGAGAAATACTCGTCGCTCGAGCTCGACGCAACTGCCACGGCCGGTGTCACAGCACTCACAATGGTACTGGGTATCGGCGGCGTCGAGGCGGAGCTGAGCGACGGGTCCGGAGGCGATAGGCGTGCGCGTCGTGCAGCTGATCTCGTCAACGTATCTTCATTGTTTTTTATGTATCTACCAAAATTTTCTGACAGACACAATGACACATTGTGTCAAATCAATGGTGTGGTTTTTTCTTTCGTATTCTATTTATTTTCATTTGCATTTTGGTGTTTCTTCTTTGATTTTTGTAATAAAATTGCTGTTATAAAACGGTGGTATCGTTCAAATCTTCCGGTATAATTTTAAATTTTAAGAAAATTTGGTAAATCTGATAAGAAGACGTTCGATTGACGTAAGTGTTTCCAGCTTATTAGTGTTGTCAATTTGATTATTCTTTTATAGTTGTTAATAGATTAATATTATTTTATATTTTTTACTGTCCTAATTAAATGGAAAGTGATGGCTTGAAACACAGGTTTAAATAAACCTAGATCGGGCAGGCCGCTACCAATCATTTGAATTCAACATTATCGTTACTTGCAACTGTTAAATAGAGTCTGTCAAGCGAGTCTAGTCCCATGAAAAAGGCGGCAAATTCAAAAATCTTTCAGGTGTCAACACTGATATAGCACGCTGAAAACTTGTTGATACTTGAATTTTGATAAAAAAATTACTTGGGATAAATTAAAAAAAAAAGCATTTCAATGTACGTATTTATTCATCAGAACTAAAATCAGAATCAAGAAATTCAATGCCTTCAAATGAGAAATCACTGTCAGTAGAATCATTACGCACAGAAATGATGAAGGGTTCCAACTCGGTTTCGGATATCCTGTCTCTTACTTTATACTTATTTTCGACACTAATAGTGTGATCTGTGCATTTTTTCCAATCATTGGCTGTGACACTATTAAAGCATTCTTTTATAAGGTTCTCCATTTCTTTACCTGGAATCCCTAAGTTTTTGCTGGCTATTTTTCTTTTAGCCAAACTCCATATGAGTTCAATTGCGTTCAGGTCACAATGATATGGCGGAAGTTTCAAAACCTCATGGCCATGTTGTTTCAAAAATTCTTCAGCTTCATACATTGGAGTTGTTTTATGTTCATTCACAAGGCACATAAGCTCAGCCTTTGTAAAGAATTCTTCATAATGAATTCCATTTTCAGTTAGCCATTTCTGAATGTCAGCCTTTAAATCATTCATAGATGGTGGCTTATTTATTTGTGTTACATGGTAGCTAGCGTTGTCCATAACAATGACACTGGGCTGACTTAAATTGGGTATTAATTTTTCACGTAACCATTTCATAAAATTATTTCTGTTCATATCATCATGATAATCTGCCATTTTTGATTTAGTACTGAATACCAATAATCCATTGGGAACAAAACCTTTTTCGGATCCAGCATAAACAACAATATGTCTTTTGCCTGACGATATTTTGTCAATTACACCGCTTGTTGATGGCCCTTGCCATGATTTTTTAACTTTATAATTTTGGTGGACATAGGTCTCATCAAGATAAACTATTAATTTTCCTTGTTTCCGCTTTTCATCAATAGCTCTGAGATACCTATGTCGCCATGCAGCTAGTTCATACTTTTCAATAAGAAGAGATCTCTCATTTTTATTTTTTTTGAATTCAAATCCATTTTTGAGTAATAATTGTCTCAATGTTTCATGACATCCAGTAAATCCAATTGACTCTGTTAAATCTGCAAGCAAACTTCGTAGAGTTGGAACTTGCTTTTTCACACAGTAAAATTCATTAATTTTATTGCGTATGGCTGATAAGTCAAAATTATCCAGATTGGCTACAGTTGGCTGTCATGGACGTTTTTTCCCCGGTGTGTTCCACTCGCCTTGGTTAATAGCACCTTCTTTTTTAATTCTTCGCAGTGTTTTCACACTTAAATCTGAAAGTTCAATATGTCAGTTCAGTATCAAACGCACAAATTTTATGATAATATTTGTAGAAAATGCAAACAATGTAAACAAATAAATCTGTACTAACCTGTCATAGCAGCAATTTTTGTCAAATAGTCTGTTTCAGATTTCATTTTTTTATTCTCATCTATGGCTATGACTTGCTTAACTAAATTATCAATTGTGCTTTTTATTAATTCATCATCCAAGGTGGCTGAAAAAAGATGACAACAATCTCTTATAATACTTTTCACTTATAGGTGCCCCATTGAGATTCAATGTCATGTATACGACGTCTGAATCTAAACCAAAACCGAAATCGTGATCACATCATAGTAAAATAAACAAAATTAGACAATTGTGCTAAATGTATCAACATTTTGTAGCCAACCTACCTGTTGTTGAAACAATTTCATCCAAAAGTCGTCGTTTTTCTGTTAACACGTCATCAGATTCAATCTTTACATGATTATATTTATTAATCATTGTAAACAGCAGGCTCCTGACACTACTTTTAATAGGTTTTGGCATTATAACATTAAAAAATTCAACAAAAACCGGAATGCTTCGAGGTTAGAACAGAAATTGTGACAATCTGTTTGACAGATAATAGTATTGCCATTATAAGAAATCAGTAAAATGGTTGTGGACTCGACTCGCTTGACAGACTCTAGAAGGTCAACTATTCATACACGAAATATTTTCAGAGAATTATCTAACGGCTATAACGAAGCCACTTCAAGGGCAGTTTTTTTTATCTAAGTAGGTATATTTTTATAAAAAACAAATTAAAATTACATGACCCACAAAATAAATACTGGTTCCTTATTTTGCAACATCCATTACGCTAGTTTACTACGTCGTATTTACCTACTGTCATTGAAGCTGGCAGCGTTTGGCGCGGCTAGATCAAAGGAGCGCGCGCGGCGCGATTAGATCAAAGTAGCGCGCGCGGCTTGCTGCGCTCCTACCCCCGCGCTTCCTCAGTCCCACTCGTCTTCAGTCCCACTCGGTACGCGTTACGTGCCGCACGCGCCCTAGCTAACGATCGGTCGCGAAACAATCGTAACAATGCCCAATTACAGGTAAACGAACCAGGATTACCAGAACATGGTGATGTGCTACAAGGAATGTGGAAATGTTTTTCTCAGAGCACAAGCCCTCTACGGTCCCAATCAGCAGCAATTATTATTGTAAGCGATAATCTATTAAAATAATACTAGATCGAGTTTTGAAGTCTACCTATGTTCAAACTTTGGTTTATTTGGTACGCCTGCATTCCCCAAATATAGGCAGAGATGAGAGATATATTTTCGAACGACCACTACATTTCACCAGCGATATTGTTAAGCCCCAAGCAGGACAGGACAGGTGTTTGCATCCAGACTCTCACAGAGAACAAGATGCATGTCACCCGTCGCCGCATCGGCACGGCGCGAGTGCGGGGCGCGTCTCATTCATAGAATAGGTTTTATGCAGAATGTCACAAGAAATTTTAGAATTATAATAATTTCGTAAAAACAAAAATACTTAGATATTTTTTTTTTCGTTTCGGTGACTACTTATAGAAGTTACTCTTAAAATATTTCGTGTATGAAAAGATAGATCTTATTTATTATAGTTATAGTTTACTTATAAGCAGTAATTATATTATTGTCTGAGAAATAACACCACTGGGTCTAGATGTACACTTTTGTAATACTTTCTTAAATAAATTATTCTTATTATAATAAAAAAAAACAGAATTATTCTAATTATTCTTATTTATTCAAATTAAAAATAAACATATTTAGAGCTCTATGTAAGTACATTTATCAATGGTGCGTTGTTTATAAATTCTACTCAAATATCAAAGTTTTTATCACATTAATATAATTGGATTGGTTTTATGCATAAAACTAGGTAACAATAATAGTGTGGATGAGTTCAAAACTATCCCAGGAACGCAATCGGCCGGTAGATATAAACTACTCGCGAAGACATGTTACAGCTAAAACAAAAATAATAGTTTTTATTAGTTCGATAACGGCATATTAAAACAACTAATACGTAATAACTGCAAAATGTACAATGGGCTGACGGTAGATATAATCTACTCGCGAAGACACGTTACAATTAAAACAAAAATAATATAGTTTTTATTAGTTCGATTACGACACAGTATAACACAACTAATACTTAAAAACTGCACAATGTACTGCCTGCAAAAATGCCTGGACAGTATAGAAATAAAATCGTGTGAAGCGAGGATGACGCCATCTAGAGTAAAACAGTTATCGACTAACAAAATTTAATTATGCTGTTACTAGAGGGCGTTTCATAAAATATGTATGTAGTTTCTTTTTGTCTCTTCAAATATTCAAATAATTTTTACTATAATATAACTATTAACCTACTATGTTAAAATTGAATATCAATTTATAAATATCTGATTTTATAAGTTTTAGTTTTCAAACTTGAGAGGGTAGGTTGAATATGGACTAATAAATATATTGGTAGGTAGTGCAAATAATTAGGTCGAGGAGTTATGACCATTATGACTAAGCTCAATTAATCGTTCGGTAAGTTCATTTCGATTACCTCGTTCGAGTGCTTTTTGTTAAATTTGTATTTTTATTCAAGTGAATCACTTATTTTACCATAATGAGTACGCGTTGTAATATTGATTTCGTTACAAGAACTCAAGTAATTACTTTGCATAATAAAGGCAAAAAATTGTCAGAAATAGCCAGACAGACCGGTGTTAACGTAAATAGTTTTGTTTTTACACTTTTATAAAAAAAACTCCATTAATTTTAGTTACTATACTACATATTAACCTTTTCACCGCCTACGTACACAGAACACGATGCCTCGCCAGTGCCAAGTGTATAACGAAGTATACAGTATACAGTAGTGATGGGGGTATCGTCATATCGATGAATGAGATGTACACGCTTTAAGTTAAGTTTTATTTATAATTTTACGAATATAAATAAAAACCGATTAAATTTTTTCATATTTGTTTTATTTCACATTATCCCTAGTACGAAATACCAGTATCAAAGAAACGAAAACATAACTCCATTAGAGCTCTAAGAAATGAGGTACATCTCTATTTGTTTCATGACGTCATTTTTTGACTTCATTTCAAGTCCTTGGCGCTCACAGCACGATAAATTCAATTGTGATTAGGGATGTGGTCTATGGTTTTTCTTCCTTCTATTTTTGTCTACTCACGTGTTTTTTAACGTTAAGTCAACGTTTTTTACCGTAGGTATCTAAGCGGTACTGGTACCTCATTTCCTAGAAGAAACGAAAACATAACTCCATTAGAGCTAGAGCTCTAATGGAGTTATGTTTTCGTTTCTTTTATACGTATAATTTTGGTATTTCTTACTAGGGATAATGTGAAATAAAATAAATATGAAAATATTTGATCAGTTTTTATTTATATTCGTAAAATTATAAATAAAACTTAACTTAAAGCGTAACTAACAAAACTAAAACTTTTGTACAGTGAAGACGGACGCTTATGGTAATAAATATATAAATAAACTGACTGTTAATTTTGAATGATAAACTGTGAGGCCTTTGCCCAGGAGTGAGACTGTAACTCTAAAAAAAAAAAAACTTAGAAATAAACCTCTGTAAGTATCTTTTTGTTTGTTTGGCGAGCCTGTTTACCTGCGATGATTCTGCTCTTTTTCCTGTTGCTAACTAAATACCAACTCGAATATTACATTATTAAATTTAATACCCACTCGTTAGCTTAGTGAATATATTCCTATCGGTTTATTTTGTTTTTTATCAGTTAAGCTAAGTATACTAGTAAATGTAATGCTGCAACAAAGCTTACATAGATAATTAGATAAAACGTATTAGCTGTGTAACTGCTCACTTAATCCTTCTTAATACGTTTCTTTCTAACTCCTTATTTAACTCTACAATTCCCATGTCCAAGTTCATCATTGTTTTCCTATAACTCAACAGAATAGTAGGTTACTTCAATTAGGAAAAAAAATTAAAATCTACATGTGATTTTAATTATTGTACAAAATTAAAAGTAAATTCAGCTTGTGGTAGAAAAAACTTCTGCCCCTACAAGTGACACTGGAAATTGAAGAGTTAATTCGTTTCGTAAATTAGTCATAGTTGTGAACAAACGAACGCCATCTAGTTTTTTTTTTTCGAAAACTTCACTGCAAAATAGACACTAAGGTATCCATGCAATTTTGCAGGTGAGTGTAAAAAGGAATTCGAAAATAAAGTTAATATAACGTTATACTTGTGACTAGTATACTAGTAGGTATTTTTTGATATGAGATACTAAGACATTTCTTTTTCTTCCTATTTTTTTTAGAAGTAGTTAGCTCTAATTTAATATATAATATAATGGATGTAAAAAAAATCTTTAACAAAGCCTTCTTTTACCCATCATTGCGATCATTTTTTTGTTCTGGACCATTCCTGGGAACCGTTATAACCGGTTATAGTTCCAACATTTACATTGATTCCTACCGTAACACGTGTTTTTTAATCCCAAAAAAAATGTCATTTCCCTGCAATAATTTCTGTGTAGAGTTACTTAGGAGACTTACTGCAAGAGAAACACTTCATATTTCTGGCAAATGCTTGTCAATCCATTCCTTGATCAATTTCGTGCCTCGTTTGTTTAGTGAGTGCCCCAACCTCTCCATGGTGTAAAAGTTTCCTTGAACTCCAAGCTTTTTTAGCGTATCATATGACTCCTTGCTCCATTCTAAATCCACAAGGTCATCTTTGTCGCCATGAATTTGAAGTAACGGTGGCACTGTAACAATTAACAAAAATCTTGGTTACTCGACGAGTCTTCCTTTTAATATGAATTTACTTATGTCAATGCGGCCGAGATTAATAGCATTAAAATGCAATGTTAAAATAGCACGGTGAGTACAAAACATTATAATCATCAACACTTCATTGATTTACTTCTAATAATCTACTCCTAATTTCCCATCAACAACTTTTAAAGATAACAAGATGAATCTGTAGGTAATATCTACCTACTCACTAAACTGTTATAGATTAAAATGATTGGATTGGGCGGGCCTTAAAGTAGGTACCTAGGTAGCAGTAAGTAAGACTAAGTTTAATGTAAGACAGCCTGACGCGGAGTTAAGCACGCGATGCTAAGCATCAATTACTCAAAGACCAGGACGCGTTTTCGCACGCGTGGCGGCACAGGAGAAATGACGGTGGCGAAAGGAGCGTTTTTATGACTCCAAACTAAAATAGTAACACTTACGGTGATTTTGGCCGTTTTAAGATATATTTATTTGTAAACATGTGTAACATAATACATATAAATGCAAATGTGGATGTAAAAGTGAAAATGTGTGAGTTTCAACATGTTTTGCCAACATTGACGAACAAAATAATTTATAGCCACTAGAAATATAAGACAATTAAGAAAGAAAAAAAAGAGAAAGCATAACTAAATTAAAATATAACACAAATAGATTAGAAACTATAATTTAAATTTCTTTAACATAATATGATTCAGGATCAGACTGTCTTAAGGGTAAGGTAAAGCTACACATGAGTTGCCCTGCCAGGGCTGCGGGACTGTTCGAAAGAGATACCGTGGCCCTGGAACACAAAGGGCAAAGAAGGAACATGGATGAGTTTTAGTCAGTACAAGTCTGACACTCCCCTCCGCTCCGCCCAGAGTGGGGGGGGTCATTTGATGATTTCCCATCCGGAAAAAAAAAAAAAGCTACTTATGAGTTGGTAATACATACCTACTCTTTGCTCTCTTCCATTTTATAATTTTCCTTTTCATGTGTAGTAGGTATAATATATAATAATAATATTATTAAATCCTGATTTATGACAAATTATAGAATTAAGTTAGATGTGCAGCTCACACTGTAGCTACTAGTTCTCGTTGTATAAGTATACCGGATGCCCAAATGCATGAAAGGGCAAATTAAATAAATGATAGGTCAAAAGCAACATTAAGTAAATTAGGTAGGTGACTAGCAACTCGGATGCTTGCAAATGTAACTTCTCAAACAACAAGCTATACATTTAAAATTCAAAGTCCTGACTGACTGATAACTATATCAACGCACAACCCGAACTGCTGGTCCTAGAGACATGAAATTTGGAGGAAAGAGTTCTTCGAAATTCCACCCCTAAGAGGGTGAAATAGGGGTTGAATTTGCTGTGAAGCTTTATATTCTCTGGGTCGATTGACTTGAAAATTGGTGTACACATTCTTCAAATAAAATTATGAGACACATGTATTACAGTTTTTCCAAAATTATCCCTAACAGAGTCAAATAGGGCTTTGAAAGTCACGTAGTCTGATATTTTTTTGTTGTTATATTTTTGAATGATATGACAGCTATCTTATTTTTATTTGATATTACCATATTATCTTACTAATTTATCACAATTTTTTATATTTTTAAATGTTTTTTATATTGTCTTTTCTAAGGAATATTTAAAAATGTATGTAATTTGTAAAGACTTAAATAAAGGAAATCTTACTAATTCCTTCTATAAATGCGAAAGTTTGTGAGGATGGATGGACGGATGAATGGATGGATGGATGTTTGTTACTCTTTCACGCAAAAACTACTAAACGTTTTTGGAAGAAACTTGGCACAAAGATAGCTTATAACCTGTATTAACACAAAGGATACTTCTCGGTAGTACGATCCCGTGGGACAATAACCGAATTCCACGCGGTCGAAGCCGCGGGCATAAGCTAGTAAGTCATAAAGCTTCATATCGCCATGTTATATGTACTGAAACTTACACCAAATTCCGGCAGATTGTTTCAGCTCACTATAAACAGCTGAATTGACATTTAAGAATGAGCTGAACGCAAACGCTGCAGCTACATTCTTTTCCCATCTGTATGCAGTATGGAATGCCAATGCACCACCCATGGAAAAGCCACCTGCAAGTAAAATTGTCAATTTACTACGATGTACTGTCACAAGCGCCTATACATGTCGGATCCTGATAAGTATGTAAAAATTAAACACAAACGCGTTGTGCGGACTCTAGAGGTTATGGTGTTCTATACGGCCCATAGTACCATGGATTGACAGTGATTGTTCGGGTGTGGTCGCGACACATACTAGTCTAGGAACTACTCTATGTTTTCTTTTATGTTCAGAGTATTTAGTTAGTACAGTAGTGTTAGTAATTGACTCTGTAACAATAAAACTGTGTATAAGTTAAAGGAGCTATTTCTCTAGTTTACCCATATCCAATCCTGCGCCCAAAACTATTTATGTATGTCACTCAGTACATCTGACCACGGTCCTATGTGCCAGGATGTGTATGTTTACACTTAGCAAAATTCAAGTTTTTTGTCTTATGGAATAACTAGCTGTTACTCGCGACCTTATATCGCGTGAAGTTATAAAAAATTTTACTTCCCTTTTTTAATCGGATTTTGTTAACAATTTTATGGGTTTTAATGTTTTGCACGAAACCCTAATTATTTTTATAAAATAAAAGTAGCCTAAGACCTTTTAACATCAGCTATCCGCAAGTAAAAGTCCCGTCAAAATCAGTCGAACCGTTTCGTATTTAGCCGGAACAAACAGACAGATAATCATGTAAAAAAAATGTGTCTTTGTTATTAGTACCGTATTACTTCACTAGCTGTTTGCCCACCACTTCGTTCGCAAAATTGACCAAGTTTCATACAAACTTTCAAACCTCGTTTTACCCTTAGGGGATGAATTTTCAAAAATTCCTTTTTAGTGCACACTTACGTCATTTAACCCTTGGACCACCCTAAGGATCATATTTTATAAACTCGAACTGTTTGTTAACATTTTTTTTGCTTTAATAGGAAACAAAATGTAAGTTAAAACTTTGGAAGTACCTACTATATTATTATCTAACTACACAATAAGAGCTTTACTATTTTAACCAATTTAAATAATGTTCTTGTAAGTACACTTTTGAACCTAAATTCATACACTGAAAACGCGATATTTATTTTTAAATATCCCGTTTTCAGTGTTAATGATAGTCTTAGTGACTATGTCAGTTTAAAAAACTTATACATTCACACATTTGTTGGATTAAATTACTTTGACAATATTTGATCTTTGACAGCAATTAGATAAGTTACAGTTATAAAACATCAAGGTAATGCTGCTGATAACAGCTTCTGATATTCAGAAACTCATTTATATTATTATGTACAGTTACAAGTTCTCTACCAATGCACCTACACGCAGTAACTTTTAAAAGATTTATATATTCTCATATGGTATTGTAATTATATGTTATTTTGCAACCCATGCTATTATGAATTTGTTCTCAAACTTATATAAATATAAATAAAATTGAAGTGTCTGTTTGTAATTTCGAAATATCAGCTTTTTACTGAATGCATATCTACATATACATATAAAATAAGAAACTGACTGGCTGACTGATTCCCTGACTTATCGATCAATACACGTGACACTGCTAGGTCTAGAAGCATTATATTTTGCGCAAACGTTCCATTATTGAATCTGATAAATTCGACTTTGTAAGTACTTACCAACTATTATCCTATTAGTAGGTATCCCAGCATCATTTTCCTTTTTAATGAGATTCTTTACCTCCACTTCTATATGTGCAAAGGAATCTAATATTTCAGGCACTTTATTACTGATATCAGCTCTGTCAAACCAGACTTGACTCATTTGCCCCCCGGCCGGAGTGTAAGGCTGCAGAGGCGCAGTTGGGTACATCACTTTGATATGAGGAAATGAGAAATTTGATACCATTAATCTTACCCATTCTTTCATATCAGCACCTGAAGATCCTGAAATTAGAAATTTGTTTTTGACAAGCACCAACACTCTTTTATTCTACTATTATTTCTATCGTCTATTAATATACTTTTGTTTTGAATTGAAATAAATAAGGCAAGAGGTTACAAGATGAATGCTCAGATTTGTATGGGCGGAATTCGTTTTTGTGGGTGTACTGCTAAGTTTTTACTATTTCATGTACTTAGCGGTCCCCAACACTACAACATTTGAATTAAAATGTTTTACTCATAATAAACATAAAGGGACAATATAGAGATATATTTTTTCCCTTTTTAGAGGTTTATATTGTGTCTGTGGTTTCTTAAATAATTTTCATTTCATGCTTTTTTAACTTATACATAAATCCAGTAGGTACCAGCTAATTTAACGGACTACAAAAGTGCATTGATAGAAGAATGGAATCTAATACCACTAAGTTTTATTTATGATTTAATAAAAAATTTGCCCAGATGAATGCAGGCAGTTTTGACCGCAAGAGGAGGTAACACTACTGAATCTACCAAAAATTAGGAAAAAAAGCAAAGATTTGAACAATATTCAATTTCCTCAAAGGACAAAACTGATAATTATAGTTATATTAATTAATTTTAATAAATCCCATAATAATCACAATAAAAATTGTTTTTGTTATCCATGAAAAATCAACAGTTTTGAATACTTTGTCACTTTTTTTGCGTTTCTCTAAATATGTCAATGAGCGTATTTATAAACATAATTATCATAATAAGGTTACTTTTAATTAAAATGTGCGCTATTCTTACCCGATCCATGGAAAAATATAACCGTTCCAGAATGTTTTGGGCCGGTATGGTGAGTCAAATGTAGAGCACCTAATCGTGACATCTTACAAAAATTATAATGTATATATATTTAAAGAATATTTATTTTATAAATTATTAGACAAAATGGTATGCACCAACATATCAGTATCAGTAGCAAGTTGTATCAAGCAAGGAACTTATATATTAATTGGAATGTTGACGTGCAGCGGAAAGCCGTTCCGAGCGAGAAAACTTCGATAATGGATGTCATTACTTTCTAATAGGGTATCCAATATTTGTACTTATATTTGGGACAGTTATTCTTTTATAATTTACTAGCACCCCCGCTTTGCATGGGTAGCAGTTTAATCAAAAACAGGGCGAAGCCGAAGCCTACGCATACTGTAAAAATTTGTAATGGGATAGGTCTATGAAGTGAAGAATACGTGACAGTTATTTTCGTTTACGGTGGTCTACAAGTTAGGTTACATCCTTCATTTGTAAAGTGATTTTAAAGCGTACAGGGCTGCAACATTCACATCGATGAAGCATGAGCATGTAGCATTTTCAAACAACTTAATATGTAGTATTTGATAAATTTATTAAACACACTATACATTATTAAACGTATGGTTTTATGTTATTGTTGGTTTTAGTATGAGTCAGTAATCTTAAATTTAAGTGCGAAGATGCTAATGATGGAAGACGGTTGCAAACTAGGCAAAAAGTTGAATACTTCTTTAAATGGACAACTTCAAGCTCGTTGCTGAAGATTCTCATTGTTAGGGAGTCTGCATGGAAACAAAACAGTATTATTAATACACAAACAATAAACAGTTTTTAAAAAAGTAAAGACAGTATTCGTTTATTTTCAAGAAGTTATTTTTATTATTTCCTTTATTTATTTTGATACATATTAAATACATTTTTAAATATTCTAATATATAACAATATAAAAAAACATTTAAAAATATAAAAAAAGTGGTCCGTCGGTATCGGGAGCAGGGTCCAAGCTACCGGTGGTTAGGGCTCCAGAGACAGGAACCTCCTCACAATGCGAGCCGTATCGAGAAGTACTGCCTTCTGAATCAGGCCCTCGACCCAACCGCCTAAGGAGAGCCTCGAAAGATGGTCGTCGAGGCTCTTGGCTATAAGGTCATTGGCCTTCACGACGATCGGCACAATGATAGCCGAGTTCACATTCCACATGTCCACAACCTCGTGAGCTAAGTCGAGATATTTAATTTGTTTCTCTTTCTCAGCTTTCACGAGGTTCTCGTCATGCGGGATGGTAACATCAATTATGATTACGCGGCGCGCTGATCAGTCTATCACTACTATGTCAGGTTTATTGGCGACAATAGTCCTGTCAGTAATGATAGACAGATCCCAGTACAACGTTATTATTGTTTTATTTTTGTTATTATTAAAATGGAGTAATTGATTAAGTTTTGCTACTGAATTATAAATGATGAATTTTGTACGCATTTGCACAAAACTATAAATACCGATATGGATAATAGAAAAGGCATATTCTTTACAATATTTACTTGATCCCCGTATATATATCTAGAACATTGTCACCCTAGTCGTAATTTGTAAACAAAGTTAAAAGAACTTACCTGAAAAAAGAAATTCCACATCCAGCAAACCCTTCACTATTTTACCCCTTCACACAACTCGATTTCACCATATTTAAAGAGGAAGATTTCACTTAAGTAATGTAAAAAGAACTTGATTACGCAAAAATATGACTTCAGCGCGAAATTTAATCAGGCATATTGTTTGTTTATATGAGTGTCATCTATGTTGCCATTCAGAAATAAGTTAATTCATAAATAATTTAATTTATAATAAGCTTACTTTATTTCTCAAGAAATTATTATTTTAATATTTAGTATTTGAATATTAAATTAATCCCGTTACGATTTATGTGCTAGTTTAGCTATCAACGTGATTTCCGATTGATATATTAAAAAATATTTTTTTGTTTTTGTTTACTGGCAATTGTTAGACAAGGACACAATCCACTCTGAATCGCTTTCTCGCTCTGAAGTTTTATTCCCCCTTTGAATTAGTTGAAGTAATACGAACTCAATCCCTTTGAGATAAAGTTCATTTTTAAACGGTTTTTTGATATCAAAATTTTGTTCGTAATCATTCCAGTTAGTATATAAGTTCTTTGGTATCAAGTTAGTATAATCTATGGTCCAATGTCTGATTACTGTCAATGTTGTTCAAGTTGTCAAAGTGCATGGACCTTGGTATGGACCTAATTAGTACCATAAAAGCAACTGAAAATCTCGTGTTCTAAGTCAGAAAAAAAAACTGACTACCTATGAGTAGTGTCTTTTACGAAAACCACTTCAATCCAAGTGATCAATTTGATGTCCACTACAGTGAGCACCAATGACTTCATACTTGATGGTCACTGGTCATAGCCAATACGAACCTAAGCATTTGACAGTTAATCGATGAACACTCAGCCAAGTGATCATCACTGTAAACAAAGATACGTAATAGCCCCGCTGGCCCATGATTTGAATTGACATACCACAAGGATATATCGACCATATATCGACTAACTGTAAAGTTTAATTGGCAACAGAAGTTAAGGCAACAGCCAACAACTCCGCATCAGACGTATTGGCAAATCAGCACGTTTCTGAGATTTAAAAAATATCATCGACACGAAAAGTAGAAGAATCATAGGCCAATCCAAGGTATCGAAGGCAAAATGATAAGGGTACTTACATCTTATTAAAAAAAAACATTAAGAAATGTGGTGACATGGTTTTGAATAAATATTATTTCAAATAGAAGATGGTAAAGAATGGGTATGCATAAAATATCTCAACATTTTTTTTTTCTGGATCACTGGGACGGTCTTTTCAGGTGGTTTCTCAAGTTTTACTTCTTCTCTGTTTACTTCATCTGAGTCCAATAATGATATACATTTCTGAAGTAGGAGTTTCTCTCGTTCTTCAAAACTCAAACCTTCATTATTTTTTAGTGTTGGTATCCATTTAAATTTATGCTGGTTTTCAATATTATCCTTTAATTTGTTGTTATGAGTCGCCAAAATTGTTTCAATGCCGTTACAAACTTTATATTCATTCGGCGCAGGCCCTTTTTGAGAAATGTTTGCAAAACGTTTAGCTCGAAATAAAGGTCCACGTTTAAAAGCAGGAAAACATTCTGGTTTTTCTAAGCAGTAATAGCCAGGTCCAGGAGTGTCTAACATCCCATGTACATAAATCGAGGAGAACCAAGGCATAAAGCGCCCCTCAGAAGAGAAAAATGGGACTGCAGATTGTAATTGGGCAGATCTTCCTTCACTAGTTTTAATTTGAAGCATGAAATCTGCTGGGCTTGGCACATCATGTTTTTTAACTAAAGGTTTCATTCGAACAGTTTTAGATTTGAATTCCCACGTTGGTAAAATACATGGTTTTGAGTCGTTCTCTGGTCCTACTATTTCATCATCGTCGCTTTCTTCGATTATGTCTTGTTTAAACCTTTTAGCAGAAGTCCCAAAAGGCGCATTTCCGCAGTTAACAAAATTACATACTCTTGTATTGACATGATAAGTAGCTGGACTTGGTCCCTCTTCTCGTTGAGTTCTAAATCGCTTTCCTTTCATACCGAAACAAGCTGGTTCCGGAAGATTAGCATGGCATAGTACATCAGGCGGTTTTATTGCATCAAAATCTCTTCGTAACCAATGATCTGCTGGACCCGGACTGATATCAAAATTTAATTTAGGGTTAGGAAATCTTTTAGCTTTTGGGCCTAAAAAATTAAGATCTGTGCCTCTGGGTGACATAGGACTATATGTTGCAGGGCTCGGAAAATTTTCTTTTATATTTTTTTGTTGGATCACTTCAATAAAACGCAGTTGCCTTGTCGATTTTCGTTTCAACGCGCGTAGTTTTTCTGCACAAATTTCTTCTCTAGTAGGCTCCCTTTCTAGATAATAGTCTGCAGGACCAGGTTTTGATTCAATATTTTTTTGATCTTTTGCAGTTCTATTACTCCATTTGCATCCGTGATAAAAAGCTGTAGTCTCCATCACTTCAGTATTATAGAACGGTGGACTTTCTTCTTTAATCTCCTGCCTCATTCGATATTGACCATTGTCAGATATATCAAAACCACGATCATTTCTTGACGGAGTTGATAGGCCTTCATCGAAAGCAGATCGAGGCGTGGGACCTTTAAAAAGTCTTACTTTTACTTTACCTTGACAAACAACATCCGATTCTATTTCTTCTCCAGTGGGACATTCACATTGAGATGAAATCCCACATCTACACAAAATTTCTTCCAAATCTTCTGCACTCAAGGCTTCATACGTGAATCTTGGCTTTTTGGAAAGCATTGAAGCATAATTTTTGAGATTACTAGGCAAAATCGGGTTATAAACGGCTTGAGTCCATAATTTTGCACCACCTTGCATTTCACGAGGTAATTTCGAGAGAAATGGAACGGCATTCTGTTTTGTTTTGACCACATTTTCTGGATTATAAGAACCAGGATCAAGAAGGGTAAAATATTTTGGTTCTGGTGGAAATCGAGCAGCCAAATTGTAGGCCATAATTTATAATATGGCTCTGCTACCACTGTTACTGGAGTGGTTAAAAATAAACACTGTCTAAAATAAATGCGTTTCAAACATTGTACAATAAAATTATAAATATTCCCAGTAATAATCCTATTCTGAGAACAACACAGAACTATTACTAAAATAATGTATGTACTGTCATGATCAAATAATATGAACTGTCGTGATTTATTTAAAAACATAAATAATGATAGTATTTGATGGGACCAAAGAGTCCTCAAAAACTCTTTGGTCAAATTTTCGAATAAGCACCCGGAAAAAACAGGTATTTTTTGGAATGAACAAGTTCTTTTTTATGGAAGTAATGTTTTTTAATTACCTAGATATTAGATATTATATTAAGCTTGCTACTGATATTACAAACTGTAGTATCCTCTTGTAACTGAGCTAATAGGTTGATTACACAATTTACTAACTTTATCACAGGCTAAGCCCCCAGTTCAGGATACGCTAGGCTTGTTTAAAAAGTATCGATATATCGATGTATCGACATTTTAAATCCGATATATCGATTTTTTCGCCGTTATGTTTTGATCTGATAAATCGATTCAAAATATTCAATATCGAAAATTGTATCAAAAACGATATATTTTTCTTATTTAAGTAACTAAAGTCACTAGAATTTAAAACCGTAAAGGATAGGAACGAAAAAGTAACTATATTGAGAACTGATCAGTTGGGTCATGACATCTGGCGGTTGAAATTTTAATTATTAATAGCCATTGTGGCATTGCGTTAGATTTTTAGCACAGAGCATAAATATTTGATGCTCTGTGGCACAGAGCGTCACTTATACTCTACTTGTTTTTTCGTAATTTTGCTAAATCTAGATTTAATAAGTTCTTCAAGAAAAGTATTTCAGTAAGGCAGCGTAATGGCTTACAACAACAAACAATGTGAGTTAAAAATATCAATTGAAATATTCCTATAAAAGCATCTTTGAAACCTAGCTGGAAAATATTTAGAAGTAAATTGTAAATAATATTTGTTACCTAATAAAATGCTTTTAGATGCGAACTTAGAGTCCCTATTGGACTTCCGGCTCCGTTTTGAGAGAATGACTAACGATATAACAGTCGCAGATCAATAATGTCTTCGCCAGCCGCCCTGCGCGCCTTTGTTGCTAATCGCGATAGTTCATTGATTTCGTAAATGATGGGTTTTCAAGCTTAGAAATAGTGCACATATTTTATCAGGTATTTATATAGTATGATAAGAATAAGCCACAAAATATTTTCTCTTCCCTGGTCAAGTTCCTTTTTTTCTATTGAAGATCATAATAAATAATTTCCATTTGAAAATATGTATTTCTATCACATCACTCCATACCATACCACCATCATAAAAGTGCAAAAAAAATCTGTCAATTTCATCATCTTGTTATGAAAATGTTTTAATCAAATGCATTGTGAGGTATTCAAATATGTAAATCAATCAAACCAATAACTAGAATATGTTTTTTTAAAGTTGTCATCTCCGGGCAATGTTAAACTTACCATGTCTTTGAGCAGCTTAGGGTTGGTTAGTAAACAAAGTTTTGCGTGCTGTTTGATTATATAATTTTTAAAATGAAACTATGCATAGTTTTTCATCTCATACATTCTGAATGGATATCATTAATTTCTAATAAATACCACATAAAAATTAATTTACTCGCAGGGTCTTGATGACTTGACAAAAGGTTTTATATAATATGTTAGTCTATCATTACCCAACCCGGTACTAACTGGGTTGTGGGGGTCAGATAGGCAGTCGCTCCATGTAAAATACTGGTATTCAGCTGCATCCGGTTAGACTGGAAGCCGACCCCAACATAGTTGGGAAAAGGCTAGGCAGATGATGATGATGTTAGTTTATCATTGATTCAATACTATACACATGATCCTTCCGGACTTAAGTATGGTAAAATACACATCAAAATGACTGCCATGAAGTTTATATCCAGAACACAATCACATGGCTATAGTTTTAATTTTATTTTATTAATTACTAACCCTGCAGTTTCAATTGCCGTTTACAACTTTTTAATTTAGCTCAGGTTTAAACTAAGGGTGATGATAAAAGGTAATACTTTTATTTATATTTGCCACCTGAGCATTTGTTGCCATGGCTGAGTTGGAAATCTCTAAACGGACTTCAACCCAAGTTGGCCAGAGTATAGACAATCCCAGCTCAAGTGCTCAAGAGCTTAGACCCAGTCGTATGGACAGTTTCCACGAACCCATCGTTGTATTTGTCCACTGAGCTTCCTAGGCACTAGAAACGATTCTGGAGCTCAAGCTGAAAGCTCTTGGGGTTTTGGATCTGGACCTGTGCTGGACGGAGCATAGACTTCATCAGTCGAGACCTTTTAAGCTTTATATTGATGTTCAATATGCCTCTTACCATGCGGTGATCGCTCCCAGTTTTCACTGAATTGATCACCAAGACATTATTGAACATTTGCTTCTTGGTTGACATGATGAAGTCAATCTCATTTTCAGTTGCACCATCGGGACACTGCCAGGTCCACTTCTGTGCTCACGCTTTTTGAAGAAGGAGTTCATCATATAGAGGCCTCCTCCCTCCTCGTCTCTCCTTCTCCATAAAACTAGCCAGTTGGTGACCCCGATGGTTCCGACGTCCAACCCCAAATTGCCCCACCTGCAGCTCATCCCCGCCTCGTTTGCCCAGTTTCGTGTAAGTCCCCCATGACAACGGTGAAGTGAGTTTTGAAACCATGCAGGCTTTTAGAAATATCCTCATACATGGTCTCCACTTCGTGGTCGGGGTGTGCCGAGGTCGGGGCGTTGACCTGTATGACCTGCAGCGTAAGGTAGGCCGACCTGGTCGACACATTCACGATCTTCACCACGTTATTCATTAGGGACTTGTGGACGATAAACTCAACACCACCCTGGGACTGCCGGTCACCCTCTCTGAAATAAAGCAGGTTGCCGGATTTCAGGATTATCGTGTCCTCCCCCTCTCTTCGGACTTCAGATAATCCCACAATATTCCATCGCAGCCTGCCCAATTCCTCTTCGAGTTCCGTTATCTTCTCGTTGGTCCGGAGTGTACGCGTGTTGTATGTGGCCAGGTCAAGTCGTCGGTATAGAAGAAGAAAGCTAGTACTGACAGAATTATTCAAATCTAGTAGTTCCAGTAATAAGACTGTTCAAACAAACAAACTCAGCTTTATTATATTTGTAGTAATATTCTTAATTAATTCTTTTGAAGCTTTAAAAATGAATCTAAAGATGGAGTTTCTTGCCCATTTTTAGGGTTCCGTTGCCAATTGGCAAAGAATGTTTTATGAACTGCTTTCAGCCTTCTTTTTGCCTTTCATAAAGGGATGTGAAATTAAAAAAAACCTCGAAATCCTTACACGTAACTATGTGTTGAAAAAAAGTTCTACTTAAATACTGTGCGGGCTGTCTGTCAATAGCTCTTGAAAAATGTTATTGAGGCTGTGATATAAAGAACTGAACGAAAATGGTTTTGTTTTTTTTTTGTGTTCTCCTTTTATCTGCGATCAGCTGTCTAGCCATAATCAGATAGTCATTGTTTGAGATTTTTTTATCTTCCAATAAAAATTATGTGGTTCAGTACCAGCATCAGGGAAAATTATAAGTTATTTTAATGACTTAAAATTTTCGCTTTCGCTGGTCCAAGTTTAGCATTTACCATCATTTTATGCGGATTATATCCCCTTGTCTGTTCAGGAGGGTCTTGGTTAAGATATTGCTGTGCTTGCTCGGTCTCTGTTTGTAGGTTTTTTTGCATATAATATTCTTTCACAGTTGGTAATTTTAAGTGCTTGTGTATTTCTATGTTTCTGACAAACCAGGGTGCAATTGAGATTGTTCTTAGGGCTTTTTGAAATGTTTGCAAAATTTCGAAGTTGGACTGGCTAGTCGAGCCCCAGAGTTCTCATTCCGTAAGTCCAGATAGGTTTAACTATTGCTTTGTAAACAAATGTTTTGTTGCTAGTGGACAATTTTTGATTGTCTTCCTAAGAGCCAGGAAAGATTTTTCATTTCAATGGTAGATAGCTTTTTCATGGCCTTAATGTGGTTGGCCCAGGTAAGCCTTCTGTCAGGCGCGGTCCCAGGGAAGGGGGGGGTTACAGGGGTCATGACCCCACCAAAATCATACATATTACCTAATTTCCTGCTTAATCGTTCAACAACAGAAACTAACCTTTTCGAGGCAGAATTCTAAAATTTTTGAGCTCGTTTCGCTCGCTAATGTATCTGAGTTACTTTTATTCTCATCTCTGTATGAGTGAACAAATAGAACCAAATTAACGGGGCGGAGGCGGGCGGCTTAAATTTTGAGCTCTCTTCTCTCACTCTTGCTTTCTATTAGCATCAAGAGCGGATCCGGGAGGGGGCGTCATGACCACCCCGCCTGGGTTGGGCCTAGGTTGACCGTGATCATGTTTCTGAACTCATTGATTTAAATTAAATAAAAAGAGGTCCGGCTCGTTTATTTATTTATTTAACACTTTAAGCAAACAACGAGAAAGTGCAGAGTGCAGAGGCTTAATGCTGTAGGCATTTTCTACTAGTCAACCTTTGTGTGATGCAGAGACAAACAGTGAAGGTGTAAAAAAAAAAATATTACAAGGATATATCTGCAAAAAAAAAATATTACAAGGATAAACTACTATACAAGGATAATACTGTAACAATATATGTATGAAAATACAAATTTACACGGATATACTAAAATAAAAAGACAAACAGTGAAGAAAACATTAAACGTTGTGACGAAACTGCCAGCTTTTTCTGAATGTACTCGCGAACTTTAATTTTAAACGATAAACGATTGGTTGCCATCCCGATTTCCTGGGGAAGCGCATTCCACAGACAAATAGACTGAATGAAGAATGATCGGTCAATGAAGTCAGATCGGTGAGAGGGACATTGAAGAATTCGGTTTTGCGATGAGCGCAGACTCCTATCATGATTGGCACAGATGTATTGAAAGTGGGGAGCAAGGTAACTAGGGGAAGAGGGAGAAACAAGGAAAGAAAACAAGGTATTTAGCGCCCTTTGCTCCCGACGCTGACGTATGGGCAACCACTTAAGAAGAGACCGGTACTCTTTGTAATAGGCACTCAACCATAACTTGGCAGCTCTACAGTATAGGAAAGGTTATCGCCAACATCAGTTAAACACGCTCATCTCTATGCCAGCCGGATGGACTGGTTCTACTACTGGCTTCTACTACCCTTGTCTATATTTTATACTCTCATGAGATTTCCTTAACTTATGAAAATCATGATCCCACCAATACAATACGTTTTTTTTTATGATCCACAGATAACACTAGATTCTCCGGGCGCTACAACACACCAGGACACTTTGTAACTTCTGGGGAGGTAAATTTGATAAATTAGAATTGTTATGCTGAAATTCGGGATGGTAAAAAAGTACATGACAAGTAGACAATTTTATTATTGTTGTTTATTGCATTGAAATGTATACGGAGTAAAAGGGAAACCGACGCTAAAACGGTTACCACGTATTCAGTACATCATTCTGACCGTGTAGGTATTGCTCTTTTGCAGGAAACAGCGTTTTTTTTTTTTAAATAACTGATGAAAAATTTCTATGTGGGGAAGTTCAGAATCATGTACTGAATTCGTGGTAACCGTTTTCGCTTCGGTGTCCTTTCTACCCCGTATGAGTACATAAAATTTATGAAGATAGGAGAAACTGTTTGTCCCTTGCAGGACCTTTTTTTACTTCCCAGGCACCCAGAATTCTATTGGGTTTTTCTGGAAGGAAAATCTCATTAGCAGACTAAAGTTTACAGTCATACCTTGCTCATGGCAATAGACTCGCCAATAACATGAGACTACAGTGAAATGTTTAATGTTATGAGGAACTATTGATTGAATCAATTTTTATGCAATTTCAATTTGACTGCCACTCAACAAGTAATAAAATATAATGTCTGTTACCACAGTGCTTTGGCGAGCCCCGAGAGCCCTGGTACTGGCCACCACCACATAAAGTCTTCAGTTACCCTCTGACTGATCTCAAGTCCACACATTCCCAACATCGTATGAGATAAACGCAATAAAGACTTGCTTACCGTCCCTTACGATGTTGGGTATCCACCAGGGCTTTGCCCTATTGTTTGACTAACGCGCCTGTGGTGAGGTGTTGCACAAGATGTCGACACGAGACTCTCGGAGGATAGCTCTGTGGTTTGAGAAACTAGTATGGTCACGGAAATCACAATTCGTAACCATACATGATTCTCTAGACTTAAGTAGACATAAGCTGCTCCGGATTTCTAACATGTGATAACCCTCTGAAATTGTAACTACAAAATTCCTTAATGCAAAATTGCCATGTGATCTCCATCTCCAATTGGCGAAACGATGAGGTTGCAATTTTACTGGGTGATATATGGTAGGAATATGGATGTTGATGGGTGATGTGTACCCACCATCACTGTATGAGATGATGAAAGGTTGGACAACTCCAAATTGTGCCTTATTTTACAGTTTTATGTTTGCTTCTTACATGCCAAAGCTGTTTTTTGTTTGTTTTCTACATACTTTTCTTGTCATTTCGAGCTCTCATTGGCTACATGTATTACGGCAGCATTATGCTGCTTCCTGCTTACGTTTTAATTTGCTGCGTTTGATTGCGTGAATGTGCGAGCGAGCGAGTGAATGGTGGAGCGCATCTCCCACTTGGCTGAATGACGCCAGTTTGTGTCGGGCGGGCTGAATATGGACAACGACTGACGGCAGTGAGTAGAACCCACTCCCAGCAAAAAGCGGCTTTGCAGTGAGTACTCACTAATATGTAATTCGTAAGCGGTTCATATGTCCTGCATCCGATCAGCATACCACAAAATACGGAACCCAAGTCGCACTTGTGTGCTGTATAATTTACGTCAGACAGTATTTTACCTGACACAGATTGGAGACTGATTGACAGTTTCTATCTGGATGATATCACGTGGGCTTATTGGAGGCCTATACTTAGTAGACGTTGCGAATGCTCGGTGTTACCATAATGAACTATGTCGATAGCCGTTCGGGAAATCGCCGCGCAAACAGCAGCAGAGCAAAACCTGCAGCCAGTTAAGGTGAGCTGATAGTGTTAGTTCTGCGACACAGGCGCGTTACGCCGAGTTAAGCTGCTTATTCTAAGAAATCTGACGTGAGCTTTAGGGACCTCACCACAAAAGAACCATAGGAACAAGTCTTCGGCGTGGCCGTATAGTGCGCGCGGTTCTTAATGGCATATAAAGTCGAACTAGAATTCAGAATTTTGATATCCACTCAAATAGTGGTACTAGTGCTAGTGTTAAATATAGGGACGTTGTTGTTATAGGAGACTTTAATTTACATTCTTGTAAAAATAATGTGATCAATGATTACGAATATTTTCTTTCTTTTCGTGAATTCAGACAGGCAAATCACGTACCTAATTGCAATAGCCGTCAGTTGGACTTAGTATTGTGTTCATTGATTGTGGGTGAAGTGCGCGTGAGTGCGGCGGACGACGCGCTTGTGCCAGTGGACCCCTACCACCTACCACCCGCCACTCGTGATAAGCGTGCCCAAAGGTAAGCGCGCTTTCGGTTAGTAAATCCACTGATCATACGCCTCCAGACCATGCAGTGACATAATCAAGTGACTTGGGGCCACAGTGGAGTTTTGCCAAGGCCGATTATGCTTTATTATACTCGTTGCTATTTTCAACCGATTGGCGATCGATGTATGACATAGGTACATGACCCAGAGTCTGCGGTTCTATATTTTTATAACACCGTAAATAACACAATTGATAGTTCCAAGGAAAAGGAAAATATGCGTAAATTCTAGGTATAGGTACCTAGGTTTTTAGTCTCAGCTGTATACTGTCCACCAAAACATCGAATAGACTCCGACCTGTTCTCTCACTTCTTCTCAAGTCTAGGCAATCGCTTCATAGCAGGAGGCGATTGGAACTCCAAACATGTCCATTGGGGTTCAAGATTAATAACAATTAGGGGAAGACAACTAAAGTTGAGCGTCGATACAAATCACTTAAGTACAATTGCCCCATCAGGACCTACCAACTGACCAGCCGATCACAATCGAATCCCGGACATACTCGACTTCTTCCTAACAAAAGGACTCTCCAAACAGTACATGAAGATCGAGTCATGTGCTGATAGCTCATCTGATCACACCCCAGTCTTACTAACTATCAGCTCAACTATAATTGAAGTCGAGAGACCCACACTATCATACAACAGGCATACTGATTGGCCCTCCTTCAAGGAACACATAAGAAAACCTTAATCTGAAAATTAGACTCAAAGAAGCGAATGAGATTGAAACAGCAGTAGTGCAATTTACTAATCTCATACAAGTTGCCGCGTGGAGAAGCACGCCTAGTACTGAACAGAAACCAGTCTAAAAACGTACCATTAAAAATAAAGATCATGATCCAGGAGAAACGCAGACTACGCCGAGTTTGGCAGCTGAGCCATCATTTGCAAGACAAGGCCGTACTTAATAAAGCCATTGTAGAAGTAAAGGAAGCTATAAAGAATGCCAATGACTTAACAATGCAAGCAAATATGGAGTCTTTAACTGCTACTAAAGCCAGCAACTATTCGCTCTGGAAAATCACCCGTTCTTTTGACAGACCTAACGTACCAAAAACCCCAATCAATAAGGAAAACGACTGGGCCAGAACACGCCAGGACAAAGCGGACTTTTTTGCGGATCATCTAACAAGCGTTTTTAAACCGAATGTAACACTGGACAAATCATCTGAAGAATATGTTGATCTTATTCTAAAATAATACCTTCAAATGGAGCTTCGTCCAAGACCTGTGTCGCCCGCGGATGTCATAAAAACGATCAAACGGCTGGACAGTAAAAAGGCACCGGGTTACGACCTGATAACTAAAGAAGTATTGTTGGAACTACCGAGAAAGGCTATTGTCTTTATCACCATCATCTTCAACGCTATGTTACGAATAGGGTACTTCCCGTGGAAAGTCTCGGAAATCATCATGATCTTCAAGGCTGGCAAAGTAATCACCGAAAAAACATCCTATCGACCAATCAGTCTGTTCATTGTCTCTGTCGTATTGTCTCTATTCAAGGTACTGGATAGATACCTAAGGGTGGGATGGATTCAGACGTGAGTGGCTATAGGCCAGTTGCAATCCTGTCAACTCCAGCAAAAGTTTTTGATCTAACCATACAAAGGTGCATATTAGACCAAGTGTCCAGTTTACTATCGGACGCCCAGCACGGATTTCGATTGCGTGTAGCAATTTACTGAACCTTATGTCGTACGTGGTTCCAAATGTTGATGCTGGAGTACAAGTCGATGCTGCCCACGTTGACTTTAAAAAACGATTTGGTTGATAATGATATATTATTAGACAAGCTGGCAGCAGTCTGATGTACTCCTAAATTGCTTCAGTTGTTTGCTAACTACATGAGGGATCGACGGCAGTTCGTAGAATATGCTGGTTGTAAATCTGAGCCTTATTATACAAGATCAGGAGTAAGCCAGGGCAGTAATGTGGGTCCGCTGAGCTTCATTATTATGATAATGACCTGCCTGAGGCTGCCAGGGTTGGCACTTGTCTATTATTCGCGGATGATCTTTAGTTGCTCATGGCCATTAAAGAAAAAAGTGACTGTGCACGATTGTAGCAGGATATAGACTATGTAGCTGAGTGGAGTAGGAAAAATAAACTCCAGGTTAACCTTAAAAATGCTCAGTCATAACTTTCAGCAGAATGAGAGAACCACATCATCGCGAGTTTTTAGCTAGAAGGCACACCAATTGACCGGGTAGAAAAGGTACGCAACCTGGGTGTACGCCTGAAAAGTTAACATTTCGTGACCATATTGTAAATGTTTGTAAAAAATCATACAGAAGTCTGGGTTTCGTTCTTCGACGGGCATCAGGTTTTACAAATATAAATGCAGTTGCAGCATTGTATAATGCGCTTATAGCTATAGATTATAGGACTCGGCTTGAGTATAATGCTGACATATGGGCTCCGCATGAGACTAAATAGAGTCTCTATTTAGTCTCATGCTGGAGCGCGTATAATACAAATTCACCAGATTTTTATATATGAAATTTGACGGTGTTTATCCCTTCTATCCGTTGATGTACCCAACCTTATTCGTTCGGTATGGTCGGGTACAACAAACTCGAGGCAAGGAGAGACGTAGCGATAAACACATACGTATTTAAACTATTACGTGGTATGGTAAGATCTATAATTCCGGTGTTTTGAAGGAGATATGTCTTAATGTGCCTGACAATTATGTAATGCGGCGCCGGACGCCACGGTTACTAGCAGTGCCTCGCGCATGAACCAACTTGCTCATCAAAGCGCTACTGAAGCGCGCCTCGCACTAAATGACACTGCCGACAGGGTCGATTTATTTTCCTGCTCTCTGAATGAATTCACAAAAACAATATTGTATGTGTTATGTTATTTAAGATAGTTTAATTTAGGACCAAGCTAACGCATTAAGAATTCCCTGGAATGTTATTAGTGTTTGTGATAAATAAATAAAAGGCTCAAATCACGCGATATCAATTATTTTAAATCTTACAACAAAAGAATCTTAAAAACGCCTACACTTCAGCATAATTAACTTAGCTTTATAAATGAACGTGACATAGGAATTGATATGCATGTTGCGTTAGGTGCATTTGAAGGCCGAGGATGTGAAGATGGAAACGGGCGCCAGCTCGAATGGGTCCAGGGACGATGACAGCGGTAGCGTGCCGGCTCGGCCGCACTGGATGAAGAGCAAACTACCTGGAGGTGAGAGCGACATACTTTAGCTGTACAAGAATCTTTTGGCGGGATACTAACGCCGCCATCTTATTTTTTTTTTCAGAAGGTTCGATTTCAAAATTACACATGTCCACACACACCTCTGTCTCTTCAATAAAATATTTGGGTATCTTAGTTTCTCGAAATCTGAACAGTAAAATCCATATTAATAATCTCACCTCACAACCGCGACAGCTAAAAAGATTAAAAAAAAATTAACATGTAAATGATAATAAAATAGCTGCTTATGGTATAATGGCATGGGGAAAAACTTACATAATTAAAGTAAAAAGAGCGCAACGGTTTTCAGGTATACTATTATAGATTTATATAAAGAATTATTCATTAAGACAACTACACTAAAATAACATACGAAACCATAAACCAATATCAAATAAAAGACGACAATTTATTGTTTCGCTGTTCCCTTCTGTCGAACAAGTTTTGCACAGAAATTGATGTGTACAATCGAATTAATCAGTCTGTATATATATCGTTATGCAGCAAGTTTGAGTGCAAAAGGATATATTATAATATGTTTGTGTGTTTATAGATAAATATCTCAAAAATATGGACCACGAATCAACAGATAAATTATTAATAATTTTATACGCGTTGTAAACATACAAGTTGTTCTAAAGTTGTAAACATTGGCTAAATTTAACGGAAATTTCGAAATATGCGCCATTTTGGTTATTTTATTTTTAACAAATATATTACTTTGCTCAGTAGACAGTACTGGTTACTCCATGTGTATAAAAATCTATGTCTGTTCGTCTGTTCGAAACCTATAAACTCCTAAACTACTGAACCGATTTTGATGAAATTTTGCACAGTTCTTCCTAAATCTGTGTCTGTTCGCCTGTTCAAAACCTATAAACTCCGAAACTACTGAACCGATTTCGATTAAATTTTGCACAGTTGTTCTACATACGCCAGGAAAGATTTCTGAAAAAAGACATTCCTATGCATGCGGAGCCCAGCTAGTATAAAATAAAAAGGATGTTCTGTAGAGATTTAATTACACCATAAAAATAATTGTTAATTGGTGGATTTTGTTCCCAGCTTTATCGCGTAACTTCGTCGTCGTAATTTATTGATTGAAAATTTGATTGCCTAATGCCTAGCACTTGAAGAAATTATGGATTACTATTCTCGTCCGCCTACCCTTTCTGTAAATCCAGTCGTAATGTTATGTTATTTCGCTCACAGTGAAGAAAGTGAGCAACAAGGAGCGTCGTCGTCGTCAGAACGAGAATCTGCGGCGACTGCTGACGCCCAAGAATGCGCTCATGGTGCTCAACGAAATGATGCCGAACGAACAGGTGGCCAACGTAGGTGTTCTTATTTGTTTTATTTTAACATAAAAAAAACCGGCCAAGTGCGAGTCGTACTCATACGCACATAGGGTTCCGTACCATCAAACAATATAATAAAAAATATTTTAAAGGCTCATTGATAAATGTTGTTTAATGTTTCAAAACTCAATTTGATGAAAAAGTCCCATATCTCAAAAACTAAACATCAAATCTTATTCAAACCAATTTTCGTTGGAATTTTTTTTACGTTCTCGTTCGTTCGTATTCCTCCTCTTTAGAAATTAGAGGGGACATATTGTATCACTTTGGAAGTGTACATCTTTCAAACGATTGACTTTGTGAAAAATAGTTTTAGGAGTCTCTATGTCATTTTTTAAGACCTATTATAGATACACCCCGCACGTATAGGTCTGATGAATTTTTTTTTGTATAAAAATCGTAAAGCGGTTCACAGAATACAACTACCTACCAAGTTTCAACTGTGTACTTCTAATAGTTTCGGAATAAAGTGGCTGTGACATACGGACTGACAGACAATCAGGCAGGATGAATCTATAAGGATTCCGTTTTTGCCTTTCGGCTACAGAACCCTAAAAAACGATTGTCATGGTTGACTGGCATGTGATGCAGAAGAATGAGAATGTTGTGGGGAAAGTTTTGAGTATTAATGTGGATGGCTACAAGAGTAGTCCATGGTCAAAGAAACGATGGAAGTACTGTGTGAAAGATGGTATGACTAGAAGTTAAGTGACTTTTGAGATGAGTATGGAAAAAGGTAACTAGTTGCGCCAACTCTAAATAAATTAGGATAAGGACAGGAGAATGATGATGTTACACGGCCAAAAGCCATGAACATTTTTACTAAAGTCATGTTTAGAATATAATAAAATGAAACACACAGCTGTTCATCGTACTCTAGACATACAGGCTAGCTCTTGCATTTGTCCGCAAACAAATGACAATCACGTTTAGCACCCAAGAGAGCGTTGGGCGAAGAGAATGCGCGTTAGATCGGAGACGACTTGAGTTCGACTTCCACGCAATTTCATCTTTTACCAGTCATCAACGTACAGGGTTAATAGTCGGGGAAACAGACTATCAGTCATATGAAATGACTATATCCTTTCCCCTGCACGAGTTCCCTATGATTACATCCGCATTCGAGAAATGTAAATATAACGATAGCTATATGATTACTTACTTCGTCTATTGTCTCTCAGCAGTTCAAAGTGGAGCCTTCGCCGGCCGCGCAGTTCAACAAGGCGACTAACACCCTCCACAACTTCTGCGCAGACCTCACCATACATGGAAGCAACTACAAAGGATACGGTACACAACACTATTGATAAAGAAATGGATGACCTAGCCTACCCTTGTCAGATTATTAAGAATAAAAATCGATTTTCTCGTGAAATATCGATATTGAATCGTATCGTATTAAAATTACAATCAATACTGGTGGATATGTGTATGCATTTAGTACTTATGACTGCACAAGCGTGATGTTATATGCTGTTATGTATAGTCTTACTCGGTAAATGTTGATGAGTAACATGAACCTGTTTGATTCCCTAGGTGACAACAAACTGATGGCCCGCAACGCAGCGGCTGAACAGGCGATACGAGACCTTATCATAAAGAAGATGAGCAAAGCTACCAACAGTGACAGTAGTGAGTTTGCCTAACCTCTCCTAACTATGTACCTAATGTTAACACAAACTATACGGAAGTATGTAGAAGTAGCCCAGTCATCTTACTAGGATACCAACGGAAACATCTATGACAACGCCAATTTCAAAGTGTGTTAATTAACCTCTTCTCTAAATATATAAAAGCGAAAGGTCATTCACTCATCACGAAATATCGAAAACCGCTTGACGCATAATGATTAAATTTGTCAGGGAGGCAGTTTATAGTTCGTAAACGTCCGTTAAGAACGGATTTTACGACAGGGCCGGATTAAGGAGTTTAGGGGTCTCTCAAGTTTGTATGAAACTCCTTCATTTTTTGTGCTACAAACTTGAAATTTGGCAGGGGGGTAGTTAATATGCTGTAGGTAGGTAGTAAGTAGGTAGAAAAAGCTTCAATGCAACGCATGCCGGGTACAGCTAGTTCCATTAATATCACTTTCAAAGCACGGTAGTTCTACGGCTTTTAACAAGATATACTTCAAAGTTCTCGGTAACGTATGTTAGTCCAATACATTTACTACTTTTTAACCAGGTGCTAAAATGGAGACCATGTATTCGGCCAACCTTTTTTTAATTTATTTACACCGACTACTTCGTGGTGAGTGGTCCTATTTACGTGATTATTTTTTTTATACGGTAAAAGAAGCATACGCTCTGGTCCCATATGAATTATTATCTTTGGTTCGGTAGTTTATGACTTGTCTACTATAATACGTATTTCTTCTTCTTCGTCTAAGTGGATGATCTCTTAATATCTTCTAGTTAAAATGAACACATGACAAGAATTTGTGTGGAATGCTACAACTAAAGCAACCGACTTCCACTTCTAGGGCAATTTATTTTTTCCACCATCTTCATCGCTAATGGAATGTCACTTTGTCCAGCCTTTCAGTCGTTTTAATTAAAGGAACTGACAAACAGGTGACGGAGATAACAAAGGATCATGGACGAAACATTCAAGATAATGTTTCACATTCACAGCACCATCTCTTGTGATCCCCGATTCGGGCCCCAAGATTGGCGACGTGGGCGCGGACGAGGAGGCGCTGCCCATGATCCAACTGGCGTCCTTCGCCCTGCACAAGCTGTTCTCAGAGTGGGAGTACGAAGGACACAAGGTGCCGCAACTCAAGCCGACCTCGCTATCGGTAACTGTACCTGCACTTGCATCATTTATTTATGAACTATAGGAGACTTCCTAATAAACAAACCAGAAAAAAAAATTGTAAATGAAACTGACAGCCAATTACAAGTCTTGACTTATAAAAACAGACTGGTAAAGATGTTATGAACAGCACTGCCCACAAAAAAAAGAGGACAACAGCAAACGTTTAAACTCGAAACATATATCTAATATAGGCACTAATACTTACATCTACTGAAGTTATATTTGAACATAACCACAAAATATTTATCAACTATACTTATACTAGGGTCTAACTATTCATACACGAAATATTATCAGGGAATCATCTAACGGCTATAACAAAGCCATTTCAAGGGATTTTTTTTATCGGAGTATATTCTTTTTATAATAAATAAATAATTTAAAATTACTTGACCCACAAAATAAATACTGGCTCTTTATTTTAAGCATCCATTACGGTAGTTTATTACGTCGTATTTACCTACTGTCATTGTTAGAATATGGGAGTAAAGGTTTTATGCAAAAAGTCTCAAAAAATTTTAGAATTATAATAATTTAGTAAAAAAAAGAACACTCACATATTTTTTTTTTTACGTTGCTATGGCGACTTTACGACTTATAGAAGTTACTCTTAAAATATTTCGTGTTTGAAAAGATAGACCTTAAAAAAGGCTGGCCGTGGACACACTTGTCGAAATCGTGCCGTTTACATACTTTATTGAAGTTTTTGCTTGCACGCAATGTGTCTAGAAAATCGTCGTCAAAATCATCATCATCATCTTATACATGGATGGCGATAAGCTTTCTCCACGAACTCGTCACTCTTACTAAAACATATTTTTTATTGTGATACAAATGTAAATAAATCTGTTCGTTATAAATCTTAAACAATCGCTTACTAGAAGGAATATCACCTCCAAACGCAATATCTTTCGATTTATATTAGAAATTGTGGTTTTTGACTAATGCTGATTGGTTCACTACATTGCACTACAAAAGACTAAACATATTTTACTGACGAATTTTAATTTAATGTATGATGATGACAGATAAAGAACGATGTGTCTGATTAGTGCAAAATGTATTTAGTGATTCTGGTGCAAGCGGGCCAAAGATTGCGTTTCACCAGACTTAGAAGATGTTACCGATTTTATTGTTTAGTTTGACACACATCTCTGGCTACGCATACTCGCACATCTCTGGTAGAAACGCAGCCTAACTCTACACAATATGATCTGCCGAAATGTATACCGTCATCGATGTTTGACACAGACATCAGAAAGTCCAGTGGAGCCAGTCAGCAAGAAGAGCAAGGAGCTACCCGCCAACGCCGCGGCGATGCACCCGTGCATGCTGCTGACGTACATGCGACCGCACCTAGAGTACCGCGAGGTGACCGTCGAGGGCGACCGGCCGCAGAACATTATGTTCACCATGGGCGTCGACGTCGACGGCTCTACCTACATCGGCAAGGGTGAGTGTTACACTCTACTCTACATGGCGAAATAACGTCTGTAAATCAAAATCAAAGTATTTATTTCTTATAGGCCTACATGGGCACTTATAAAACGTCGACAAAAAGGTGCACGGTTCGGGTTGGTCGTCTCCTATAGAGAAGAACCGGCTAGAAACGCCATGGTTATAATCCGCCATTTTCTAGAGAAAAGGTACACACAAATCAGTACTGTCACATAGCGTACTACCTGCAGACATTGGGTTTTGACAGATACTTCAAAACACACATATATTATGCATACAAATACATTTGCATACATTATATGTCAAAATACGGAGTCCTGTCTAGTCGGTTTGACCGAAACTATAGGAAGGCAATGTAGTATATTTTTTTTTTAAATCAGTTCTTTTTTATCGGTTTTAGTCTATGAACCCATAACAACCGTCTTTGTTTTTACAACAGGTCTTTATGCCACGAGATATCCATTTAACTTTTTATTAGCGTTTATTCTTATTGTGATAAAACACTGAGAAAAAATCATGAAATTTATTACAGGCTACATTAACATCATTTTAATTTTTCAGGGTTTTCTCAGGATTAGTCTTTTTAAACGGTTTTCCAAAATTTTAAGTGACATGTTTTATTAGTGTTAATCATGAGATCAATTGGCTCGCGATTTTCTCCACATGTGGGATGTGAACTCAGCGATGGTTAGACCTACTGTCTTGTATGGACCAGAATTTTGAGCCACATAAGAGACGAATGAAAGGCATTTGTATGTGGCTGAGATGAGAATGCTAAGGCAGTTGCGTGGTGTTACTCGAATGGATAAAATAAGAAATGAGTACAGAAGAGGAAGTCTGAAAGTGGCGCCGGTGACTGAAAAGTTGTATGGTAATTGGTTTGTGTTTCGATTTCGAGTACTTTCTGTTATTATTAGTTTTGAAGGTAAGTAGGTACAAATTCGCTCGAGAAAAGTCTCATCACGGGTGAACCTACGCCAGACATGATTTATTACTAAGCTAAAAGACCTGGGTTCGATCGATATAAAGAATACATCGTTTCACACACAGATACATCAGATAAACTTTTAGTAAACACTACACTTCCTCCGAATTAAAAAACTGAAAAAAAATAAAAACATTTTGTGTTGTTATCGCAGCGCCGAACAAGAAGGAGGCCCGCAAACTTGCGGCCAAGGCGGCGTGCGAAGTGCTGTACGACATTAAGTTCGAGGTGGCGCCCCCGGCGCAATAGAGCGGGGTCTGGGCGATCCGTGCGCTCGACTCCGACTGGTCAAGAGACTTTCATACATAAAATATTCTTCCTACTCGTATTGGAACTCGTCCAGCGCCTAAAAATCATTCATTAAAAAGACATTCTACACCCTCGCAATTTTCTAAGACTTCTCGGGATTCAACGTGTTTACCGCTGCATAAACCCACGCCTCCACGTGATACCTCGCTGCCGCATGATCCTTCGCCGCCGTGTGACCCTTCACCCATGAGGGTTCCTACACACCCTCTCGTGTTGATTCACCCATGAGAGAACCACCACCCTCTCGTGATCCTTCTCCTATGAGAGAAGTGTCCTTTCACCTATGCGGCAACCTACGAGTTCGAGTGATTCTTCATCCATGCGACAACCTACTCCACCGCGTGATCTCACGCCCTCGCGTCATCCTACGCCCCCACGTGGTCTCTCGACCGTCCGTGATCCTTCACCCATAATATCGTTTGTTAAAAGGGGGTCCATTTACCGCCAGCTCTATGCCGAATTCCCGTAATTCTTGATGATGTTGACAACAACATCAACAAGAATTTCGGGAACAACAGCAACATCAACTAGAGCCACAACAGCAACGACAACAAGAAC
Source organism: Noctua janthina (assembly GCA_963576755.1). NCBI lineage: Eukaryota > Metazoa > Arthropoda > Insecta > Lepidoptera > Noctuidae > Noctua > Noctua janthina. Next base: position 9,125,034 of record OY755050.1, on the reverse strand, counting down.
AACAACTACGGCAACAAGAGCTACAACGACCATGGGAACAACAACAACTTCCAAGGCAACAACAAAAAAATAACAACGAATTCAGCAATTACAACAGCTTAGATTAGTTCAATAGTAAATTACTTAGAAATTTTGTTTGTTAACACTGAACACTGTTTGTTATTCGCGAGCTTCGGGGTGCCACGGTTCAACCCCATGACCGTGCGCTTGGCCTGCTTGCTGGACGAGCACCAGAGCGGTCGCCCGGCACCCGTGTATGAGCTGGACGAGTTCCAAGGCGAGCCAAATATTCAACCGAATATTTTATAGATTTTTGTTTTGCTGATCTACATGCATTAATAATATACATTTATATGAAGTTGGCAATTTTTTGCATGACCTTGAAAAACCGAACTTAATTTTAATTGATAATTTTTTGTGACATGTATGTTATCTACAATTAAGTGTAATATTGTTATATTTTTATGATTTCATTATTTAAGTATATTCTCAGCAGAAGTATCTCAAAGCCTGCGCAGACGAAGGCTATTTGACCCATGTATTTTAGTACCCATGCACGATGACACAGCAGACAAATGGCCACAGTCCGTGACTAATTCACTCTTCAAGGATTTTTATCCTTCTCAGAGTAAAGTCCCACGTCTGCGCACGCCTTTAGTGCAGCTGATCACGTGTAGCATCTTAAACGCTATCTGAATGTGCCTAGCACCGCGCTCATGGACTGGACGTACGCTGTACGTATTCCTTTCACTAAATGCATACTTCATCGTTGTCTCCAAAATAATAATCTAATGCCGAATGCTGTCTTCAATATGGCACAATGCACGTCATTGTATTCCCATAATATTAATTAACCCTTTTTCTTCTTAGCGTGTCGATGGCAATCTAAATTGTGTCGGCTCAGAACTGAGCTACTAGTTTGGCGCTTTCGGTAGCGTCCATCAGTTCCTGTAGTGAACAGACAACAACGCTTTATAACATAAATTTGTAGCATTATGAAATAAATGGTAATAAATGGTGACCATCAATGTTTTAGTATGTATTCAATATGGCGCAATGACGTGCTCCATAATATTATTTCCAGAACTCTCGATGTCTGTAACCTTTATAATTAAAAAAAGTAGCCTTAGGAAATAAATGGTAACAACCAACGTTTTAGTATGAATTTAATATAGCACAATGTCGTGCTCCATAATATTAATTCCCAGAAGTCTCGATGTCTGTAACCATACAAAAAATGTGTAGCCTTATGAAATAAACGGTGACCGTAAACCGTTACTAGTGTTGTTTTATTTTATCTTTATACTAAACCGGCATTTCCTAGAGCCATAAATTCGAAGACATATGACATCTACAAACCCGCACCGGGCCCGCGTGGTGGTAGATTATAGCCCATTCCTTCCTCTAGAGAGGAGGCCCTGTGTCCCAGCAGTGGGAACATTATAGGCTGCTTATGCATACCTGAGGGCACGGGCGTCTCTGGGGGGGGGGGCAGGTCATCCCAGCCACATCCATAGAATGCAGTACCATAAAACGGGGTGAATAGGACCGCAGGGGTGAATAGAGACAAAACTGACGGGATTTTGAAGTTGAATTAATTTGATTATGTTATCAAAAAGTACTGTTTTTAGTTATACTTAATTATTTAGAGACCTTGCTAGTAAAATTCAACGTTAAAATCTCTTTCAAAATTTGTCTCTATTCACCCCGTTTTACCCGGTACTTACAGAATCGATTCCTCCGTTTTCCGAGCTCGCTTCGCTCGCTCTCGGAGTCTTAAATTTATTCTTAGAATTGTCTCCCTAAGTCAATTAAGTAACGTCTATTACTGAATAAAGAGTTTACACTTTCTTTTAGTTCCTTCACTTTTCAAATAACTGGACAAATTTAGTAACTAACTGACCTATATGTTTATTATATATAAGCATGACTGGTGGTGACGACTAGTACATGTACCTATGTCAAAGGCGCTCTCTCTGTTTTCCCGTATATTTTTCATCCAATTTGAGCGGGAATTGAAGGAGCTGGAGCAACAAGTAATATGTGAGCGGTGGTGTGGTGGCTGTATTTATTTCCTGTTCCGCACGCACGTTCGATCCATACAACCACAACCCGAAGATTCGGATTTGTGGCCTTTGCGGATACGGCGACGCTTGTTGCAGTGCTTGCACACGTGCCCAAGACTTCTTTTCAAAGATTTTCAAATTCAAATTCAAAAATGTTTATTTGAGACACATTGATAAAGTAAATACACGGTGTTATAAAAAAAAAAAAAAAGTTATCTTTCACTATGTGCTGCCTTGCAAAGGCGTACAAATAATGTCTACACATTAAGTCGTGCAGGTAGTTTTTATAGGTATGTATAAAAACTGAAACTTAATTAAAAACTAAAACTAGGTACTGTTATTACAGCGAATTACCTAATATTAAATCTTTAATAAAATATACGTTAAACAGAAACAAATAAACAATACAAAGTAAGTAAACAATTAAATTATTGACTTGTATGTAAGTAATAATAATAATCTTATGAACTTTAGTTCATAAGATTATTATTATTACTTACTTGCTAATAAAAGTAATAAAAATATAAAACAGTCATTTTTCCTCAAGGAATAATATGCTTTGTGAATAAAGAGAGTTTTTTTAAACGTATTGGAATCTCTTGATGCTTTTATTGACTTAGGTAGTTTTTTGGAGCCATTCCTAGGAAACTTTGAGTTGTTTTTGTTTTCACCCAAAGGTTGACTGGTAGAAAATGCTTATGGCATTAAGTTCGCCTCTGTACTTTTGTGCTCGAACTGTTAAATAAATAAATAAAGGGCTGTTTGATGGGATTTTGACTTCAGTGCACCTTGGTGGCGTTTAGAGGATACTGTTTCGAATTGGTTAGAGTTATTTTTGATAAATATGGCAACTTCATAAATGTAAAGGGACGGGAGTGTTAATAATTTTTGGATCATGCATACTGCACGAACACATTTTTTTAGGGCTTTAAAGACCGCTTGCCTATCTGTAGAATTACCCCAGAATATTACTAACATATCGCAGTGTTGTGGAGACGTATGCGTGGTATGCGGTAAGAACGGTGCTGCGATTTGCCACTTTATTTAAATTGTGTAGGGCATAGCAATATTGATTTAGCTTTTTTTATTAAATGCTCAATATGTGTTTTCCATATCATCTGCCGATCTAACCAAAGCCCTAGAAATTTTGTGTTGTCAATTTTAACAATGTTGTTATGTTCATATTTAACATTTGGATTTACAGGATTGGTTCTCTGGTTAAAATGCATGACATGTGTTTTGCCAATATTAATTTTTAGGTTGTTATCGGTTAACCATTTAATAATTAAACTTAAGCTATTACTTATATCCTGTTTATATTTTTGTGAGTTTTTTCCTGTAAATATTGTGGTACAGTCACCAGCAAAAAGAAACATGGGATGTTCTTTAGTTAAGGGTATATCATTTATATAACATAGGAATAACAACGGACCTAGAACACTGCCCTGAGGCACGCCGTAATTTATAAATCTTTGTTTTGATAGGTAGGTTTCTTCTGTTTTGGTTCTAGGGCACACTTTTGCTATTTTAGTTATTTGTTTTCTATTAACTAGGTACGACTTAATTAACTCTAGGACATTGCCCCTGGTTCCAAGCTTATTTAATTTTATGAGTAGGATTCTGTGAACTACAAAATCGAACGCCTTCGTCATATCCATGAATAATGCTGAAACCGGGATTTTGTTGTCCATGTTAGTAATAATTTTATTTATTAATTCATAGATTGCCATATTAATATTTTTCTGCTTTCTGAAACCATACTGTTCTTTACTTTACTTAGAAGATTGTTTTTTTTCATGAAATGAATAAAGGCTGTTATAAATCGCATTTTCAATTATTTTGGAAAACACTGGTACGAGAGCAATAGGTCTATAATTTTTCATATTTTGTGGATTTTTTGTGAAGAGGTTTTATAATAGATAATTTTAAATCTTCAGGGTATTTTCCACTATCTATACACATGTTTACAATATAGCTAAGAACTGGAGAGATTTCTGTAACTACGTTTTTTATTACATGTGTAACAATTTCATCATAAACGCAACTGTTGGTATTTTTAAGAGCAACAATAATTTTATCATGAGGAACAGTCGGTGCTAAGAACATTGAATTAGGGTTGGAGTTATTAATGAAGATGTATAATCGGTACTGTGGTTATGTTTGTTGATAGGTTGAACTTGGTCAATGAAATAGTTATTAAACAATTCAGCAATCCTATTTGGTTCTGTGATGTATTCATTGTTATCTAAAAGTATTTTAGAAGGATTTTCTTTTGGGTAATTAGTTTTAGTTGAGTTTAAAACTCTCCAAGTTGCTTTAACCTTTTTTTTTTTAATTTGGTCGTAGAAGACCCACCGGTTTCCATACCCGATTAATTAGAGATGGTAACATCGCCGCGCTTTCATGTTAGACTTAACACTAACTATTATTACAAGTATTTTGCAAAATGTACAAATAAATATTAATGAACAAAAAAGCACGCCTTTCCTCTTATACGTTTACCCGCCTTTTATTGACACTCCACAAAAATCAAGCCATAGAAGGCGGCCTTTCAAACTTACATTTTCTTTCTATCTTTCCTATCTGACACTGATTATTACCCGTTACAACATTTATCAAATACACGGTACCTAATATTTCCATGGTTTGCAAAACAACACTGTCGCCGCATCTTTTGTCACTGTCAAAGCACTGTGTCAAACATTGCGTCAAACTCGGAAAAACTTGACATTCGCTTCGCCCCCGTGATTGGTTTACTACACAGATTTTTTGCAACTTTCGTTCGAGTTCGGCTTGCAGTTGCAAGTGGTGACTGTTGAACCATCGATATATTATTAAAAGTACATGTATTGTTGAATATATATACCTCTAGCAGGTCTAAGAGTGAATTAAGTTAATGATGCACTTAAATCATACCGATAATATGCGTCAAACATGGGGTTGACCCGAATGAAGCTTTACATTATTTTATTCTGTCTCAACTTACTGCCGTTAGCGTTCGGTGATGAGGAAGGAATAAACATAGATTCTGTGTGTAATTCTACGGGATCCGAGCAAGTTCATTACGAGTTTAATTCAGATGTAGTGAGTAGTGAACATATAATATCGTACAAGGGTTACTTCCCGCGGTCGACTCGAGATAACTATGTCAGCGCTGCTTTGAGGAATGCAGGGGTGAGTTTATTGTTAATAATATTGCATATTATAAAAACTAAACATAAGATTAATTTGTATTAGGCCCAGTAACCATAATCATTATATTTTCCTTTTTACCTGTTTTCGCTGCTGATATTCAATTTAATTAAATATCTAAGACTGCACATCCTTTAATAAATTGGTGGACCCACCACCAAGTGCCCATTACTTCAATCAGATTTCTGTAGTATAAAATTTCCTAATGAAACCCTGCTCTAGAAGAGTAGGGGTGGGGTTCATTAGGACAATAATTTTGGTAAACAAAAAAATATATTATATCTATGTGTCTATCTAAGTTTCTTCTGTATAATGGCATCTATTATACTTGTATAAATAAATTAGACAAATATAATTTTAGTGTGACTGTGACTGCCTTGTGGGTGGGTGAACCTTTCAAGACCCCAATGAACTTTATCTTAATTTTAATCAATTTGTAACCTTATCACCAGTTATTATTTTTCAAATTTAATAAATAATTATGAATTTTGAACTTGCTGTGCTTTTTTAATTACTCAGTTAAGAAATTAATATTTAAGCACTTGTTTCTTTATCATGTGGTTAGTGCCTAGCCTGGTGTTCTAGTTTTTATGCCGCCCATGGGCTTTTGACTTGGCTTTACATGCTGTCGAGAAAGGCATGCTGGTTTCCTAACAATGTTTTCTTTAACCGAAGCAAGAGATAATTAGCACTGTGCACCACCAACAGCTAAATAATAATTATGTTAAGCTATTCTGCTATATAAATAATTCTGACAATTGTTTGAAGATGATAAAGACAGAATGATATTTTGTGTGCCATAAATCACTAAATGTGTTTAGCACTTATCATATTATTTAAACACATACACTTGATTTGGGGTGCAAGCAGGTCTCGGGCAGCTATCACACCCAGCCATGAAAAAATGCTATCAACCAATATATTACCTGATGCTAAGCGATGATGATTTTGGCGACAGTGCATGTATGCCTAGAAGTAATGTCACTGTAGATTTGAGATTACTCGGATTAGAACTGTTCTTGGGTATTGAATACCATTGCTTTGCCGGCTAGCTTTTTCCAACTTTATTCCAATTTAACAATACTTGTTGTATTAGAGTGAGTTGTTTCATCTATTACACTCAGTGTAAAGGTCTAATTGAAAATTAGCATCAGGCACTTGGTTGTCTGGTAATTTGCTGAATTAGGCCTTTAAGTCACCAGACCATTGAGGCACACAATATGTATATAGGTTACTGTAAAAGCCTACATCTAGCCTACTGCCAAATTAAATTAGATTAATTAAGATTATCCAGTAAAACTTAAGATTTACCAACTCTTAATGATTAAAGCCCAAACTATTGCGTAATAGTTGTTCATTTCTTACTTTTACTTCAATTTGTAAATCATAGGTTTTACCGTAAATATTTTAGGCGAACGATTGACAATTCATGAAGACAGGGATTGCAAATAATCCAACTTAAATGTAGTGCTTGTGTTTGGTCACAGTTCTAACCTACACCTCTGGGTCGCTCAGTTTAAGTAATAGCCATCGTTTTATTCCTAAAACTAACATTTACCAACTGTCATTGGTAAAGCCTAGCATGTCCCAAACTGTCATAGTAAAAACTCGAAGAATCATCTCTTCTTTATAAAATTCATACATTAAAAATCTTTTTTTTTTGTTTTCATATTGTGTGTACTTATGACCTATGCCAAGTAAACATATTTAATTTTTGCTTTCTCATTATTATCACTAAGTTTTGTCTATATATATCTACATTAGCTGTGCTCTCGGTTTCAACTGCCGTTTCTCTTTTTGCTCGGCTCTTAAGGGTGGTTGTGTGATGTTAAATACCCACAAGAATTGGACTATCAAAAGCAGAAATAATTTTTCAAATCCAACATGCAGTTCCATAAATTATCGCTTTCAACCAATCTAACTTGGATCCTTTACTTCCTTTTCTAGCCATTCTATATTATAATTAATCTCACTTACAAGATTACAATTAACATCAGATTTAATTTAAAGTTGTTGTTTCTGTCATAGTCTTTTAGTCTAAAATATAAAATAACTTGCGAAAATTATAACATCACCATCTGCCTAGCCTTTTCCCAACTATGTTGGGGTCGGCGTCCAGTCTAACCGGATGAAGCTGAATACCAGTATTTTACATGGAGCGACTGCCTATCTTATCTATTATCTAGTGATAATTATAACAACTCACAAGAATATAAAATAATAGTTAAAGAATCCAAAGCAAATTGTGAAAACAAACATTGGCAGGATAAGTTACTTTCCATAAGTTTTTCCTTGTTACCAGTGACTTTTGCGCCTCTTACAGAACTGATAAACATTCATGTCATGTTTAAAACATAGAGATGAATTGTCAAAAATCTTTCCACAGTGCTCATTATCAAAAAGGAACTCATGTGCAAAATTTCACCCTTCTACAACATAGAACCACTATGTGTAGATGCTGTGCGATGCAGTATGCTGTGCTTTGTCTGACAGTGAATGAATGTATTTAATGTAATTAAATAGATAATAGTTATTATTTAAGTGGCAAATTGAACAAAAACCGGATTGTTTCAGGTATCAAACTGGACCCTGCTGCGACGTAACAACCCTGCGAAAGAGTATCCAAGTGACTTTGATGTGATCATTCTTGAAGATGGTGGGCGAAAAGCACTGGATGCTCTGAAAGACCATCCTGCAATTAGACGTGTTACGGCGCAGCGGCAGGTCACACGTACCATCAAGTACATTCGTGAGGTAATAGAATATGCCCTCAGTACCCGGGGTATGGTTACCATTTCGGAATTTTAGAACTTCTGACAAAAAGCAGGCCATTTGCGAAAAAAACCGAAAATGTTACTACTTAAATCTTCTTTTTTAGTAGGTATTATAGGTGTCTACTATAGTAATTTAACGTGCTCTACTTCATAATAAATCACCTTTAGTCGAACAGATTGCCAAAAAGCCAGTTAAATTCGGACGGATGGTAATCATATCGGGGGGGTTAATAAGGCACAACGTATTTTGGAAAGAGATTCGCACAGGTAGAGAATCAGACATGTCAATCACCCAACAAAGCCAATTTGTTTTCTAAAACTCGTTTGCGCCAGAAACACAGTGCAGAAATATCGGGAACTCACTATAAATAATAAACATGGTTAATATCCCGTTTGTTCGATGCGCCAGGTTCAACAGCCTTTGGCCTTTGTTTTAATAAAAATGTAAAATAGTTACCGCATGAAAGAATTGTATCAAAATACTTTGAAATCACAGCTGTGTTCAATTATTTTAGTCAAATAGTCAGTGTGTGTGTAAAACGCTAGCGGTTGTTATACTCTTATTGTAATTTAGGATGATTGCGGACCAGCTGGGTGTTTGTATAAAGGCTGGCGCAATCATCGCGGTCGAGACCTGCACTCCTTGAGACAGCCGCGAGAGGTAAGGAATCTGTTTTATTTACTCGTATACTTATATTAGGCCTTCTCGCACAACAAATCACTAAACACGCTAAACGAATTTAAAACATCTATCGTTCGGTTACGTCAATCGTTTTAAGATGACAGAGACATAGTGGTGTTTAAAATTCACAGACATTACAAGCATTCAGCGATTAGTAGTGCAAGGGAGCATTTAAGTATACCAAAAATAAATGAACTTAGTAAATAATTCCTTACCCGCATTTGCAGCCTTTGCAGGTAACACAAGATGTGGGTTGTTTTACATATGTTTGCCCAGTTTCACTAACGCAAGGTGATGTCTAAATAAAAGTGCACTATTAGGTGTTCATCGCTTGGCTCAGCGTCGAAAATTCAACAGGACAAAATATTAACTATTTAGGTGTTTCTTAGTGTTAGTATAAATTGGCTGTGATGTATGTGTGTTTGAGGGTGAACTTGCGTAATTTCTTAGCAGAATGGTGGCTACACGTCACGGAAGTTATTGCGGACTGTGCCACGTCAAATAACATCGGTGTTAAAGGCGGACCTTCTTTGGTCTCTTGGTGTAACTGGTGAGTACCTCATGTGACTAATTATTGCGAAGTAAGAAGTATTTATATAAAGGTATAATGGCTAACATTACTTTCAAGAGTGCATGGTTCTCTACTAAAATTCATTGCCACCATACATTAATTTTATTACTTTATCGTAAGTACTTCGTAATCGTGGTGTTGTTTCCTACGCTATACTGAATATTTGATTGTTTTTATCAGGTGAGGGTATAAAAGTAGCAGTATTCGACACGGGGCTGGCTCGAAACCATCCGCACTTCGGGCGAGTTCGAGAGCGTACGGACTGGACGGGAGAGAACACCCTGGACGACGCGCTGGGTCACGGGACCTTTGTGGCCGGCGTCATCGCCTCCCGGTCTGACTGCCTCGGCTTTGCTCCTGATGCGGATCTACACATTTTCCGGGTCTTCACTGATAATCAGGTATGTTGTAGATTTCGTAATTGTCACGCGAAATTAGTATTGACGTCACTGAAGAAACTTTAGGTCATTATTTATCACAGCACAGCAAAACTTGCGTACTGACTGGACGCAGGCCTCCTCTAGTAAGAAGGATACAATTACATTTTCTACGTAAATCTTTCTAAATTACATAATTATTTTTTGAGCAAGGTGAGCCGTACTCATTCATATCATTTCGGTCGGCTTCCAGTCTAACCGGATGCAGCTATGCAGCTATGCATCCGGTTAGACTGGAAGCCGACCCCAACATAGTTGGGAAAAGGCAAGGCAGGTGATGACGTACTCGTAACATGACTTCAAGTACCGATCTACTTTATAATCAAGCGATAAAATGGAAAATACTTCATGAACCTTACAAGTAAATACATACATAAACAATTATACTCGTACTATCAGAAAACTAAGAAATTGACGGAAGTGGAGTCAAGGATTGATGATTGTGTCGGCGTGATTTAATTAATTAATTGATAAGATAATAGTGAAGAGAATTTTGTGAACTGTCGAATATGAGCGCTACAAAGTTCAGCTAGCTCGATATAACTGTTACGATAAGGAGATATGATTATTTCTTGTGTTTAATTAAAGATTACATTTTAGAATTCGTCTGCTCGATAACATAAATAAAAATGAATATGGCTGAATTCGTCATCATCATCACACCTCTGAGTATAGGCCTCTCTTTGCTTGTGCCTGGCTCCCAGTCCTTGTGACCATAATCAAAATTAATGACAATGAGATTGTGAATGTGTTATGCATTTACTTGCTTGCTTACCTTGCTGTGTATATTTTAATCTTATATCTTTTTATTTACTAATTTTACCTACTAGTTTTGTAAGACAAAGTTAGCAATTTTCTTTAAAGGTTTTTCTTCACCTTTATATAGGCACTAAATAACATTAAATTGCACTTAAATAATATAATCATGATCGTTTCCAGTGTAACGTATATGATGTAGTCATACACTCGAGTTCAAGTAGTACTTTTATTAATTAACGATTGACTCTTCATAAACATGTATTTACAATGAGTTATAAACTTTCTAAGCCTCTTAAGGGAATAAAATACCGAATGTACCAAATTTATTAAAAGTACTGCCTCGAGCCACTGCCTCGTTGATGAGGTTCTGGGTTTGATTCCCAGTTCGGGCAGTGTTATCGGGTTTTTCATCAGAAATTTCTGAGTGAGCCCGGATTCAGAATTTGTGCCCTGTTGATGGCAATTGAATCCCCCTATAAAACTTGCGTAATGTGGGTCATGTGGGTGCTACCTTATAAGGTACCCCTGCGCTCGGGGATTGCAGGCGTGATGTTAAAAATAAATGATATATCCAGGTTTCATACACATCGTGGTTCCTGGACGCGTTCAACTACGCCATTATGCGTAAGATTGATGTGCTGAACCTAAGCATCGGAGGACCAGACTTCATGGACCACCCGTTTGTCGATAAAGTGTGGGAGCTGAGTGCTAACAAGGTGAGTAAGACCATTATCTGTGCAGTCAGCCCCAAAATGATGTAAACACGGACAAGGAGCCATTTAATTGTTACTTAATTAATTGTTTAATTGTTTCTTTATTCTTACATTGTACAAACAATCGACGAAGCATAAAGATTTTTGTAATACCGGATACTTGTACTACGCACATTCTCCACATCAGATAATACTGTTAGACACGAGATGTTTGGGGTGTATTTCAAAGGTGCATCCACACCGACTTTTTGTAGTGCAATATGATAACACTAGCTGTTGCCCATGGATTCTTTCGCGTTAATTTAGAATTTGACAATCAATTCGGGTTGTACTCTCCTCGTGATAATATAATTCAATCACGATTCGAAAGACACGTGGCGCCATCTATTATCATAAGAACGTCATTGTTGTATTCCTCGGGAACAGTTCCTTTTTTTCGGGATGAAAGGTACGGTTATGTCCGTTTCTGTACACCTGACAGCTTATATTGCGAAATTTCATGTTGATCGGTTCAGTGGTTTAGAAGTGGAAAGGTAACAAACAAACTTACCTTCGAATTTATAATATTAGTAAGGAAGTAAGGATTAAGTACCTTTCTATAACTTTTTATTACCCGTAGCTGCCCGCTAACATTTGCAAACGTTGCTCTACAAACATTCACTTAAGTGATAATGCAACTTAGGATGCATTCTCGTTGAGTAGCCGATATTGATTGCCGAAAGACAATTTACTTTGTTCATTGATATTCGACTGACCGAAGGTGATCATTCGGAACTCAGTTCCCATACACGACACTGAATCAACTTGAACAAGTGATGTTAAAAATAGACCTTTACTGTGTTGGAACTGAAACAAAAGCAAATCCTCCTTCTAGGTGATAATGGTGTCGGCGATAGGAAACGACGGCCCCTTATACGGAACCCTGAACAATCCAGCAGACCAGATGGATGTCATCGGGGTAGGCGGAATCGGTTTCGACGACCGAATTGCTAAGTTCTCATCCAGAGGCATGACTACCTGGGAACTGCCGCATGTGAGTATTTTGAGCGAGCAATATGACTTACATCCCAACCAAAGTGATTTAAGATACCGTTGAGAAAGCTTTCAGGAAAACCGGACGCCTCTTGAAGGTATCCCCCCGAAAACGAATAAAGGTACCTATTTGGGTTAACGTTAGTGAATAAAACATAAGACACGTGAATGGCACTGTAACACTGTCTGACCACTAAAACGAGACTTCTAAATTCTACTTTGAACAGTCGCAGTTTCTATTTTAACTGAAATTGGCGCCGTTTTATATTCCTAACGATTATAGTTAAAACTATTTCTCATATATGGATAAGGATTTCTTTTAATTTTTTTTTCTTAGCCTATCATATGTCCCATTGCTGGGCAAAGGCCTTTCTCCTTCCAAACCTCTCTATCTTGTGCGATATCTGGCCATGTGCGCCCTGCAAACAAGATCAGATCGTCGCACCACCTTCGCCACGGTCTACCTCGACGTTGATTTCCTCCGTCAAACGTCCAGTGAGTGACGATCTTAAGGAAATAAAGATAAGACATTTTATAGAAGCGACGCAATAATTCCGCGTATCAATCGTTATGCGCCTCTGTTTTTATTCTGTTTACGAACGGTTTATTTTTAGATATGTTTACAAGTCGTTTCGCATACGTCACGCTTGCATCTCTTAATAAAGGGAACTATAAATACTTATAAAGACAACTAGGCCTTTTTTGTGTGTCACTCATAAGACATGACCACTTATGTCTCATAGCAACAACCCCGACTTAAGTACGTGTAAGTACCTGAAGTATGCTTAGAATTCGTGTAAAAGCATGTACTGTATGGTAATACTAATGTCTACTATAGTCATGTGTTCCAAGCCAACTGGTTGTCCGTTCTAGGGTTATGGGCGAATGAAGCCGGATATCGTGACTTACGGAAGCGGCGTGAGGGGCTCAAGTGTGACTGGAGGATGTCGCTCCCTCAGTGGTACGTATTTATAATATACAGGGTGTAAACGGACCCTACACGAAGCCGTCAACCAAGCATTCTGTACATCAAGCTAAGTAACTCTACGCAAAAGTTGACTTTTTTTTTTTGTGTGAGAAATCACGTTTTATGTAAGACTCAATGTATCGCACTTAAAACATTGTGCTGATGGATGGATTGAATAGTACAGGGGTCGTGAAGGTGTTTAAAATAAAAATCTTACATTAAAACATATTTATAAAAAAAATTGTGATAAAGGTGGAACTTTGACCCCCAATATCTCCGTAACTAGAAGGTTCCCAGGTATGGTTTAGAACAAAAAAATGATCGCAATGACGGGGAGAACAAGTAACTTTCGGCTTCGTTAAGGGTCCTTTTACACCCCGTATACTTTATACTAATAAAATTAAGAGGTAAAGTTGTAACTCCAGAGGTAAAGTGGTGTGTGTTGTGTGGTTTGTGTGTTAGGATGTAGAGGGTTAATCTTCGGAAATACTCATCCGATTTCGAATATTCTCTACGCTACGTTATCCTCGAGTGTCAGAGGCGTGAAACAAGTAGATATTTCAAAATTTCCCGTATGATAATTACCGCACATGTGTGCGGTAATGTATGATAATTACCGCACATAAGTGCGGTAATTATCATACGTGAAATTTAGAAATATTTCCTTGTTTCACGCCGAGAGAAGCCGCGGGCAAAAGCTAGTCTATACAAATATTATAAAGCGGATTTTTTTTTGTTTGTACCGAATAAGCTCCGAAACTACTGGACCGATTTTAACTATTTTTCACCAATACAAAGCTAAATTATCAGGAAGTAAAATAGGCTATAAATTATATTTATATCATGAAAATTAGCCGAGCTATCATAATTATTGCAAACTAAGTCGCGGGAGAAGTGCTAGTATTAAATAAATAGACACACTGGAGGTAAAGGCCATAAAGGACCCCGTGAAACAAAACATGATTATTCCTCAACAAATGATTGTTGCATAAGTAACTCTGTCTGTCCGTCTGTCTGTTAGGTTTTCAAGCTTTAATTAACCATTGAACCAATTACAAAAGAACAGGGGAAACTTCCAAACAAATTTTTGTTGACTTTTTTTTTGCGTTTGCCTATGAAAAATATGTAAAAATATAGAGTTTGAGTTCCTTAACAGTTTTGTCTTCAGTTATACTTTTATAGGTAGTCAGGAATTAAAGATATTCCTATTTGAAGTTTTAGAGGTTATGTCTAATCTTGTCAATAACAGACTAATCGAAAAAGAAGAAATTTCTAGTCAAATAATCTCTGAATTAGAACTATTTTTTTCCAGACTTTGTTAGGCCTTATGCTTAATTTGACAAAACTTAGTTACTTATTTACGGTCTCCATCACGGTGACATACGTAGACGCTTAATAATTTCATCGCGGGGATCCTTTAACTGATAGGTGGCCTGGGCCCTAGTAAAAGACGTAGGCTTAATTTCAGTCTGGATATTTGTATTGAAAGTAATGAAATACAAAATACACGCAAAAGAATTCTACGAGAAATTCTCGAGCAAAAGCAAATCAAATTTACCAAATAGAAATAACTCTAACCTCCTTATACTATCTGCGTCTTAATTAACGATGGTGTCACGCTCAATGTGTATTATGAAATCAATTTCGTACACGCAGCCTAACCAAACAGGTCATTAACCCGCAATCATAACAATTTTTATCTTGTTGCCGTAGTCGTTTATAATTTGATGGTTCTTCGCTTTAATTGACATTTGTTTAATGGGATATTTATTATCCTCCTAGATTCACGAGGTATTCCGTAATGTGACAATTTAGGAGTTGAAACCTTGAATGTACCTTTTGTATGCTTGCCTCGACAAAAATAAAATAATAGGTAGGTACCAGCTATTTATTTTAGAAAACATCTTTACATAGTATAAAACAAAGTTGCTCCCGCTGTCTGTACGCTTAAATCTTTTAAACTATGCAACGGATTTTAATGCAGTTTTCAGCAATAGATAGAGTGATTCAAGAGGAAGGTACATTATACATCTACGTGCACTCGTGCGAAGCCGGGGCGGGTCGCTAGTGTACAATAAAACAGATAAATCCAAGCTATTTCACAGACAAGACACAGATAAAAAGAAACATAAATTTGAGTAAATAAATATATTTTATTATTATATTTACTATGAGGAATGATAAAAATATTAAATAAAAATAGCAAGAAAAAATCATGTTTCGTTCATCCTCTCACAGAAACATAAACATCCACGACATACGTCTGCTGGACCCATCTCGAGGCAAATAAATCACACTCACTCTTTACCATTATTGTACCTCCTGTTTTATTTTTATCATGTTTGTTAGTGGTCCTCAGATTTGCATAACATCCCCAGTTATCCATGAGTAACTGTAATTTGACTCTGTATTACTCAACTAGCTTCTGTGCGTGGCTTCATCTGCACGGTACCCGGATAAAAAATAAAAGTAGCCAGTACCCGGATAAAAGTAGCCAATGTCTAACCGGAATAGTGAACTTTTCAAATGATGAAGAGAATTGTTTGAAGTCCCTGACAAGCTGTGCTGGATGATTGACCAGTGTTACAAGACTTATACTGTCACTTACGGGATATCTTCCGTGATTGTTCATTATTTTGAGCTCCTGATGTTTCGACGCTGTTGCAAGCGCCATGATCGCGGCTGGAGAATGCATCATCATCTGCCTAGCCTTTTCCCAACTATATTGGGGTCGGCTTCCAGTCTAACCGGATGCAGCTGAATACCAGTATTTTATATGGAGCGACTGCCTATCTGACCTCCACAACCCAGTTAGTACTGGGTAATACGATACCCCTTGGTAAGACTGGTTGTCAGATTTTTGGGGCCACTGACTACCTGTAAAACTGTCAAAGATCTACAGATGACAGCCGGGACCAACGGCTTAACGTGCTTTCCGAGGCACGGAGGAAACTCGGTATGTAATGGGCGGTCACCCATCCACAGACCAACCTAGGCAAGCACGGCTTAACCTAAAGATCGACCCGAGCGGCTGTTATTATTTAGCCACGAGCTCCTCGGCTGGAGAATGCGCGGATGGAAAATAAATTGATAAGAGCCGACAAATCTTACAACCCGCGATCATGGCGCTTGCAACAGCGTCGAAACATCGGGAGCTTAAATTTTGGAATAACACATTTTATTTATTTGAACAGATAATAGAATCCCTATGAGATTGCCCATCGGCTAAAATGATGAATCTATTAATCTATTTAACCCCCTTTAGGGGATACATTGTATGTGTGTGTGTCCATTCTTCTCCATAGTTACACTTTTGCAAATGATCATCTAAAATCAATTCTATTTCCGTATAAAGTGTGGCGTTAAAAATTCTCCTAGTTAAATGGATTGACTTTGACTTTAGGTACGTCAGTAGCGTCGCCCGTAGTAGCTGGTGCCATAGCTTTGTTGGCAAGCGGCGTTCCTCGACACAACCTGACGCCGGCAGCGGTGAAGCAAGCTCTTTGTATGACGGCGCTGCGACTGACCGGCCCGAACATGTTCGAACAGGGGCACGGGAAACTAGACCTTATTAGTGCTTACCAGGTACAGTAACTCACAGCAATCGTTTCCTTCAGTAATTTTTCAGTAACAGCCATGGAGTCTGGAATTGTGCCCGGTTGATGTAATAATAGGTAATAGGCTCGCCACCTGTTACATGCGACTGAGACATAACTAGTGAAATGTTGTTGTTGGTTGGGATAACAGGCATGATGTTATGTAATGTAATTGGTATATGTAACGTGGGTGCCTTTAACACCTCTGACCTCCCTTTCAGAAAATACAGTCGCCATGTTATTACTTCATTTACTTCCAGTTCCTTCGCAAGTACGAGCCTCAAGTGTCTCTAAGCCCGAGCTACATCGACCTGACGGAGTGTCAGTACATGTGGCCGTATTGTACTCAGCCGCTGTACTACAGTGCTCAACCGACCATCGCTAATGTCACCGTCATCAACGGACTGGGCGTCTCTGGGAGAGTGGTATGTGGGACTATACTTATATCTAATTAGAGACCAGGTCATATGTTATTTAAAATCGTCGATATATGCAACAAAAGCACCAAAAGTGAAACATAAAATTAAAATAAGTACTACAGAATAAAGTTTTTTGTTCCTGGAAACTAATTTAGTACTATTTCTAATTATCAGAAGTACTATTGAGCCTTATTAAAATAAAAATATTTTTGCGGGTATCATCTCTGGCACAAATGTGCATTTTTCTAGTTAGATTTAAAACAGCTACACACAGTTACAGTTAAAATTAAAGGAAACATGTCCAAAAATCCACGATCGTCCGATTTTAGCTAAAATAAGCATTTTCTTAAAAAAAACAGCCATTATTATGCAAATATGCATCTGCATATTATCCGGTCTCTACTTTTCATCATCAGCAATCCCCTGCCCTTACCCCAATTTATTTGGGTACGGCGCAGCATAATTATCTACTTTTTTCATATTTCTCTCGTCACCGCATGATTCACCCTCTTTCTAGCCATATATCATCGTAGCACACTTATCAATACTATTAGGTCTTTACCTATGAAATTGGATATTTGTATGAAAATTTTAAAAACAAAAATTTTTGTATTTTTTTTTTTAGCTTATCTACCTTTTTTATCTTTCCAATTTGACGCAAGTGCTTCAATGTCGTTTTGACACTAACTCCAAGGCCCGCAGTAAGCTCAGCCGTAGATTGAGTTGGATCCGTTTCCACTACCGCCATCAATTCGTCGTTGTCGACAATAGTTACCGGCGATCTCTCGCGTCCGGCCTTGGTTCAAGCCATGGTCCGGAGCGAGAGGGAATGGGAAGCCGTCACCTCCTTCTGCGAAGCAGTCATGCTAGTGAAGGAGGTGGCCGGACGTGAGAGGGAAAGAACCTCACGTCCCAGTCGCCGCGGGAGACGCCCTGGGCGTCGGGGGTCACGTGGTGGCTCCCGGCCACCGTAGGCGCGGGCCTGTGGACGGCGAGTTATGGGCCAGCTCGCCGTCCGGCCGTCTTATGACGACAGGCCGTGTCGACGGCGCGTTCGTGTTCCACGCGCGCCTCAAAGAGATGTCAGCAAATAAGTAGGGGTCCGCAAGGGCCGATGCCTGCCAGGGCTGCGGGACTGTTCGAAAGAGATACCGTGGCCCTGGAACACAAAGGGCAAAGAAGGAACATGGATGGGTTTTAGTCAGTACAAGTCTGACACTCCCTTTCGCTCCGCCCAGAGTGGGGGGGTCATTTGATGATTTCCCATCCGGAAAAAAAAAAAAAAAAAAAAAAAAAAAAAAGCTCAGCCGTAGATTGAGTTGGATCCGTTTCCACTACCGCCATCAATTCGTCGTTGTCGACAATAGTTACCGGCCGACCGCGAAGCTCATTCTTCAACTCAAAATTTCCAGATTTAAAACGATTGAACTAATAATGGACCGTGTTTATGCAAGCGGTGTTAGGCCCGTACACGTCGTTAATGTTTCGTGTTGTTTGCGCAGCGGTATGTCCACGTAGGAACTCATATTCGAAAATTGTACGAATGTTCAGTTTATCCACAAAAACTACCACAATTTCACAAAAACAAAAAACTATCTAAAAGCAAATGACTGAATTTGAAATTAAAAGAACACGGCTTTCGATAAAATTTATTTGAATTTCGAATTGCGCGCCAATCCACAGATAAATAAATCTGAAAATGCTGGTTATATCTCCAATTACATAGGTAAAGACCTATTATTATTATAAACTAGCTTTTGCTCGCGGGTTTGCTCGCTTTAATTTAGAATTCGACAATCAATTCGGGTTGTACTATTATAGTTAGGAGGATGAAAAACCGGTCTATGGACACTCCAGTCTCATAAAATGTATCAAAATATATACATTAATAAAATTAAAAACTTTTAACACACTACTAAAGTTTATATAATAATATAATTCATGGTTCGAAAGACACGTGACGCCATCTATTATCATAAGAACGTTATTGTTGTTTTCCTCGGGAACAGTACTTTTTTTCGAGATGAAAGGTACCCTATGTCCGTTTCTGTACACCTGACAACGTATATGCAAAATTTCAGGATGATCGGTTCAGTGTTTTAGGCGTGAAAATGTAACAAACAAACTTTTTTCGCATTTTTAATATTCGTTAGGATTAGGAAGTTAGGATGTGAAAGTAACTTGTTCTGCCTGTCGGTCTGTCTGTTAAATTTTCACGCCTAACCGGCTGAACAGATGTAGATGAAATTTGACATCGCTAAACAATAACCTGTCTTGTGTTTTAACCCGGTACTTGGGAATTTAGGATAATTTATGAACTCGACGCTGGCGAAGTTGGGAAAAAAGTAGTATTATACTAACTTTTTATACCACGAAGCACGGAGACGCTCCCTCCGTTAGAGATAGTATTGTCATACGTGTTAGTGGGCAAGGTGATTCTGTGATCTGGTGGCCTACCATGACGTCTTAAAGCAGGAGTAATTCCAGTGTGGGAAAGAGATGAGAACGTATCAGGTCTTAATATCTTAAAATAGAAACATTATTTCACGAGGAAATCGCGTTTGATTTTTGCTAAGTGTATATATTTAGGTGCATCCATCGTAGTTACTTTTTGTAGAACAATGTTTCCAAGTGTTACTTTCGATAGCAAAAAGTTATTTATTGTTAGCATATGTTACAAACTGACAGGGTGCATTCAGCTCCTTATTTTGAATCATATTCCACCGGAATTTTTCTCCGGAAAATTCATCGAACTCGTCGTCGCGCTTGCCGCTTGCTACGTTCGTTTTACCACGGCAACGATACATTGCGTATGAGGTAATAAAACAAATAAAATTTATTGGATTCCCATAACATTCCTGAAATAATTTCTTTACCGGTCATCTTAGTATGATATACTGAGTCCTCTCCATCAGTCTGTGGAGGGCTGTGCCTTACACCCTGTATTATATATATAATATTATAAATAGTTAAAATTGATTTGTGTTTCGGAACTACTGATCCGACTCCGAAAATTCATTCACTATCGGAAAGCTGCATTACCCCCGAGTGTTATCGACTACATTTTAACGTTCCTGTGAGTACATTCCGTACTTAACGGGAGCTAAGCCGCGAGGAGAAGCTAGTATTATATATTTTCCCGTCAATCCTGTCTTCTTTAGGTATTATAGCCATAATACTCGAAACATCCTCACGACATTTCCCTCATTATAATATCTAGTTGCGTAAAAACGTTATCACCATATTTTTTATTATTCTATTTGCTTTACTGTGAAGTTATAAATATGAATACCGACATAAAAGTTAGCTTGATCTTCATGCTCATTTAACCCTTTAGGCACACTGATTTTCCATCTGAAATGAGTGTGTCTTAATTATAATTTTATGATTAAACGTGAAGGCATCCTATTGGTAAACCAAACAAAGTTCTAGGTAAAGTTACGTCACAGAACTAACAGAAGATATTGTCGCTGAACATACTGAACTAACAAAAGCTGATAACATGAATTCAGACAAGGTCTTGGGCTACTCTTGAGAAACAAAGATTTCTTATCTTGATTTTCTTTATTTAATCATTGTAAATACTCCATGCCAAATCGTGTGCAAAAAATATTGAATGCCAAATGTCGCTTTTTTTCTATGTAAACTATCCCACCGTTACATAAATTCACGCCATTTTCCTATGGGTGTAGGCAGAAATTACGGAACGCTGTCTGCTACAATTATTAATACTCCTTTTGCTGCGTCCACGTTCTAACATCTGGTCACATATGCATGCCGGTTGCGAGTACTATTCATCCATAGTTTTTTTTTTTTTGAGTGAACATTCTTTCTTTTAGCTTGGACATCATTATCCAAGCTAAAAGAAAGAAAATCTTTCGTTCATCCTCTCACAGAATCTCAAACATCCACGGCATACGTCTACCCATCTCGAGGATATTAAATCACACTCCGGTGTAGATGTCAGTAGAGCATTCAGCATATATAAACTCACTCTTTTTACACTTCTGTTTCCCAGCTTAATCAATAGAAAGTTTTAAGAAGGGGCGTTTTAGGGCTACAGTTCAATTGATATTGATAAATTACTTTGACTAGAGCCTTGAATCATTTTTTTTAGCCTCTTTTTATTAATCTTTTAACTCCAGTTTTGTTCTTATTACAGAAAGATGTATCATGGCACCCGCACTTACCCCACGGCGTGCTTCTCTCAGTGTCGGTGGATTACAGTCAGATCCTGTGGCCCTGGTCCGGCTGGCTTGCACTCAGCTTCTCCGTACTAGAGGACGGCGCTGATTTTGATGGCGTTATCGAGGTAATTCTATTACCGTATGATACGGATAGGTGTTTGGCCGGATACTAGACATCAGTAGCGAAGGTTCCATATAACTCGATTCCTACCGGCTTCCATAATGGCACAGTCAGTATTCTATAGACAAATAATATAACCTATGTACTACGGCTTACCTCTTACAAAAATTGACCCTTCGCTACTGCTAGACATAAATCGTACTTACGTTGTCATACTGGTTTACTATAACACATTTTAAAAGAGTAACGATGGACTACCTTGCCCATTCTTCTCCACACGAAACTAACCTTGGGTTTTTTTTTTTAAAGTTTGTCGTTCAAAAGTGCCCCTTAATGGCCTAATTGTAATAAATACTTTGCATTTGACTTTGGTTTCAAACCAACACAACAAACTGGACAATACACACCGAAGTGAACCAGGCCGCTTGATTGCTCGGGGCGACACCGGTATCCGCGCGTTCCACCCGCGTAAAGATAATGCTTAAAATGGTATGACAGTGAAATTGCCGCTGCGCTGTCACTTCGGTGTGAGTTAACTCTTACTATTCTTCTATCCGGCCGTATAGTAAAATAAGGCCGGTTGATTGCCGGATATCCGTTTTTATCCCTAGTAACTATACTCTACTACTTGAAGAACTTGTACGTGGGAAGAGGTTTGTAAAACTGCGATCCTGTGCCTCATATTTTCCCGGTCGTCATGTTACTATGAGGGTGAAGAAAGAAACAACAAATCTGTTTGCCAAAGAACTTGTGCTGCTTCTTCAAAGCCATTTTTGTTAAGAAAAACGACTGTTGACAAAACAAAGTGCCTCATTATTCGTTAATTGGCCGTAGAGCGTCACGGTGAATTAAAATTGTGTATAATATTGTATGTACAATCCGGCAGGGTCACATGAACGTTACGATCGAGAGCGACGATGACACCGGAGAGAAAATTATGAGGAATGCTACGCTAACACTACCCATACGGTAAATATACCAACACATGAACGTTAAACATAGTCAAACACATGTTTATTTGCCAAATCGAGATAACAAACTTGCGCCATACAAGTAAGATACCAGTAAGCTGTAGAGGTAGTTACAATTTTTGTTTGTTCTTTATCGGTACTTATTATGGTTGTTAGTACGGAACTGATTGCCTTTGTTCCCCGTATATAAAGGGTGCAAATAGACCCTTAACATATCCGAAAGGCACTTGTTCTCCCTGTCTTTGTGATTAAATTTTTGTTCTAGACCATACCTGGGAACCTTCTAGTTACGGAGATATTGGGGGTCAAAGTTCCAACTTTTTCACAAGTTTTTTTTTAAATACATGTTTTTAATGTTAGATTTTTACTTTACACCTATTAATTTTTTTTTTTCGCAACTATTTTACTTTACACTACTATTCAATCCATCCATCAGCACAATGCTTTGATTGCTTTCCATCGAGTCCTACCGTAAAATGTGATTTTAAACCCAAAAAAAAGTCGTTTCCCAGTAATAATTTTTGCGTAAAGTTACTTAGTTTGATGTACAGAACGCTTGATTGACGGCTATGTGAAGGGTCTGTTTACAACCTTGTAGACTCTTTATGGTGGACCAGGTTTCCCCTCGGTTTTTGTGGAATTTCTCAATACCAGCCACGGGATCTGAATTCATTCCCTGTAGATGGTAATAGGCTCGCCCCCTATTACATGGGACTTAAACATAACTGGTAAAATGTGGGTGTGCTATTAGGTACACCTCTGCTTAACCCTTCGGGGATTACACGGCGTTATGTTATGTTATTATTTTCGTAATCTACGTCCAAATGAAAACCAGTTTCGGGGAATAGTTGCTCGGCATTCTGCTGAATTAGGTCTATTTGACCACAATATATCTTTCTTATCTTTTAAGATAACGTTTTTTTTTATATTTCATTATTTTTGTTTTATATTGTGTTCACTTGTGGCATGCGCCAATTAAACGTATTTTCTTTCTTATTATGATTTGTGTCATGTTTTAGCTCAAAAAATGTTTGTTCTTTAACAGTGCTCGCGTGATCCCCGTCCCTGTGCGCTCCCGGCGCCTGCTGTGGGACCAGTTCCATAGCCTGCGCTACCCGGGCGGGTACTTCCCGCGCGACGACCTGCGCGCTAAACACGACCCGCTCGACTGGCACGCCGATCACGTGCACACCAACTTCCGCGATATGTATCGCCGCCTTCGCGAACATGGCTTTTATCTCGAGGTTATGGGTGCGTTCATATTCTGCCATCTTCTTCTTCTATCGTAAATCATATTTATTTCTGTAAGTTGGCTTTAAAAAACACATTCACACAAAATTCAAGCATAAAAAGGCGGTAGCAGTTTCCAGGGCTAAAGCGCAGGAGAAGTGGTTTGACTCACTTGACAGTCTTTAGAGGCCAGAAGGAGCTCTACCGTATTACAAAAGTAAGAGAAAGGAGAACGAGAGATGTAATTCATATAAAGAGTATAAAAGATGGCGCTGGTAAGATGCTGTCTATATAAAAGGTAGATGGAAGGTTCATTTTGAAAAGTTATTGAATGAAGAGAATGAATGGAGCGGTGTTTAAAGACGTACAAGTAATTATTGGTTTGGTGAGGGAAATTGGCATGGATGAAGTAAGGAAGACAGTTTGATGTATGAAAAAGGGAAATGCTATGGGGCCTCGACGAAATACCAGTAGAAGTATGGAAGTGTTTAAAAGAAAATGGATGTATGTGGCTGACTTTATTCCTCAATAAGTTGTTGTGTAAAGAAGCTCTCACAATAATGGTGCATTTCGCTAGTGCTCATTTTTAAGAATAAAGGTGATGTGCAGAACTGCACAACTATCGAGGGATAAAGCTCATGTCACATAGTATGAAAGTATGGTAGAAAATCATAGAGAAAAGATTGCGAGTAGTGAGTGGGTTTACTCAAAATCAGTTTGCGTACAAAACGGTAGATATGCACGAACGATACCGCACTCCGATTTGTGTCTGGTTGACGACAGTAGTCTCGCCCACTATTACATGGGACTTGAACATAAATGGCGAAATGTGAATGTAAAGTCAGGAGCACCAATATGTATGCAAGTAGCTACTTTTAAAAGTGAACCCTTCCGTATTAACTACAAACTAAAACTATTATGCAAAACAGAACTAAAATCAAACTTTTTCAAATCCAGGTTGTCCCATAACCTGCATCGACACATCGCTTTACGGCGCTTTACTACTAGTGGACCCGGAAGACGAGTACTTTCCCGAAGAGATGGCGGCGCTGAAGAAAGCCGTCAACGCGGGGATGTCGCTCGTTGTGTTCGCTGATTGGTACAACGCGTCGTTACTGCGACACGTCAAGTTTTATGATGAGA
The DNA here is from genome assembly GCA_963576755.1 of Noctua janthina. Taxonomy (NCBI): domain Eukaryota; kingdom Metazoa; phylum Arthropoda; class Insecta; order Lepidoptera; family Noctuidae; genus Noctua; species Noctua janthina. The sequence goes on along the minus strand of OY755050.1, from coordinate 9,100,174 downwards.
ATACTAGACAATGGTGAGTGTTTCAATTTTGTTTTTCTCCTTACAACCTCCTGTCACTTGCCTTATTATTTGAGGTCGGCGAAGTCTTCCATACTTCTCATGTGGTGTTCATCATCTCATGAGTCAGCCCCTTTTTAGCCATATCGTCTTTCACATAGTCTAGTCATCGTTTATCAGGTCCTCCCCTATTCTTAAAGCCATCTGTACGTTCAAACTCAAAACTTTTCTCACGCGGTGACATTTAACTTAATTCTCCGCATGACATACCGGTGCTACTTTCAGAATTCCTCTTATGTAGTCACTTCTTACTGTAACTCGAGAAACAGCGTGAAAGGTCTTTGTTTTCTTTTTTTTCGGATGGGAAATCATCAAATGACCCCACCCTGCACTCTGGGCAGAGTGGAAGGGAGTGTCAGAATTGTACTGACTAAAACCCATCCATGTTCCTTCTTTGCCCTTTGTGTTCCAGAGCCACGGTACCTCTTTCGAACAGTCCCGCAGCGCGTGAAAGGGCTTGGAAGATTTTTGTATGAAGACTGTCCGGCCTAACTTCGGCCAATTATTTTTTTTTTCATTGTTGCGCCCACGTATAACAGCTATGTATATTATTCGGTAGCTGTTATCAATACAAACAAATTTTGTTTGAGGCAAAATATTCTTAGTGTCACGTTTCCGAGATATGAGTGCTACTGATGGCTTCTTCAGCACAACTTGGTCGGCCATTAAATTCAAACCCCTTTCAATAAAGAAAAATAATTATCCAAATTCAAAGTTGCGAGGTTTGAGAACATAAACTGTGCGACACGTAAATAAAATATTTTGTCATAGTCCCCATTTGATTTCTGCTACTGGGAAAACGACACATTTATAACACACACACACACAATATACACATCCACACGACACATATATACTGGGCCGCTACTTCAACTATTTGCCGCAGCTGTGAGATACACAAAATTATCTTTTATTTCTGTTTAGATTAAGTTTTTTTATTTTATTTTTATTCTTTCGTTGTATGCACTTGTGGCTAAATAAGTATGTTTTCTTTCTTTTTTCTTTATAAAATTTTCATTGTATTTCAGGTGGATACCGGAGACGGGTGGCGCTAATGTGCCCGCTCTGAATGATTTGCTCAGCATGTATCAGGTAAGACTCCCAATGTCTCGTTGATCTGGTCTCTAGCGAGATTGCATCTAGCAGCCCAACCATCCGCTTTAGGAATTGACTACACTTATCAACGCAGAGTCACCTGGACCCGTTTAGAAGAGCTCGTATGTCCATGCAATAAAGTGAATTTTCCGACGCGGATCGTATCGTTTAGTCCGAACCAAAACGGAATGATGTCTTTTTTGCTTATGTTGCATGGAAATTAACGTCTTTGTGGGGCTTGCCTGGGTTGGTCCGTGCATGGGTGAGCACCCATTATATACAGAGTTTCCTCCGTGCCTCAGGAAGCACATTCAGCCGTTGGTCCCGGTTGTTATTTGTAGATCTTTCACAGACGTTTCAGATAGTCAGTGGCCTGAAAGTCTGACAACCAGTCTTACCAAGGGATATCGTGTTACGTATGATGATGTGACTAGCCCAAGCCGATTCCACCTACATAAGTGTAGTCATTCCATAATGGTAATAGTATCGCATGCATGACACATGATTTTAGAATATAAATGCCTGTTCTGCCTTAAGTTAGCTTTCCACCAGAGTTGAGTTTGGAAGTAAGCGTGTAAGTATCAGTTGTTGTATTAAACTCTGGTGAAAAGCCAGCCTTACCCTTCGGAATGTACAGTTAGACACGTTACGTTGGAATATAAATCGTAAAAAAATAGTGAGTCTGTGTGTAATGTAGATATTTTACATAGGATGACAGAATGAGCAGTCTTATCGCCAAAACCGATCTTTTGTTCAATTCAACAGTCAGACAATCCTGGAGATGGAGAGGCCAATTGTCTGACTGACTGTAAGTTGTCTGTAGTATACCATTTACATAGTTTAATGCTTTCAATGTATTTCGTCAGGTTGCCTTAGGTGATCGCGTGTTCGAAGGCGCGTTCAGACTGGGCGGTCACCCAATGTACTACGCCAGTGGTACTCATATCCACAGTTTCCCGGAGCATGGGATCCTGATCACTGCCCCCCTCAGCGACCAGGGACATCAAGTGAGTAACGTTAAACTATTTAGTTTATGTTTTACATTAAATAACTTGCTTTTTCCTAACTATGATTAGGTCGGCTTGCAGACTAGCCGCATACAGCAGAATACCAAGTATTTTACATGGAGCGACTGCTTATCTGACCTCCATAATTCAGAAACTGGGTAATACCCCATAGAAGATTGGTTTCTGACTTCGGGCTCACGACTACCCGTAACGACAGTCAAAGATCACCAATGATAACCAATGGCTAAACGTCCTTTCCGAGACATCATCACCATCATTTCAACAGGAGGATATCCTCTGCTGGACTTAGGCCTCCCTAAGATCGGCGCTTCTCTCATCCAGCGGATGCTTGCTACCTGCACCATGTCGTCGGTCCACCTTGTGGGTGGTCTGCCGACGCTGCGTTTTCCGATACGCGGTCGCTACTCTAGAACTCTTCGGCCCCATCGGCAATCTGTTCTATGAGCAATGTGCCCCGCCCACTGCCACTTTAGTTTAGCAATTCTTGGGACTATGTCGCAACTCCGGTTCTTTTACGTATCTCCTCATTTCTGATTCTATCTCACAGAGAAACACCGAGCATAGCCGTCTCCGTATCGTGTTTTAAAATTATTGAAATTCTGGAAAGATTAGAAAACAACGCAATCTTATTGGTGTTTTTTTTAATGTACGATGGACCATAAAAAAGAAAGAAGCCTTTCAAAATTACCTTTATCTTGACAGCGATTAGTGTCTTTCATTTCGTGTACTACGCGATCACGACCAAATGGCGAATGGTAAGATAATGGTCGCGGCAGGCGGGCTTAGGTTATCGAGAGCTGTAGAAATAAAGCGTTGGTGCTCTTAGGCTATTCCAACTAGGGCATGTAGAAGCGGAACCATGTACGGTACGGTACGATACACGATATGATACTCACCCTATAAAATTCCCACTCACGGAGACGCATGCGCAGTGGGACATAATCCACCACGCACGAGAGCCTAATACGGGTTGGTGGTTTCAAAGCAGTGGTGATGAGTTATGTTATACAACGTAAAACGGATTAACATAATCTAACTTGAATTATCTGTTACATAGATAATGTCTGGCGAGAAGCCGGGCGGGGGGGGAGGCGCGTCGGGCGGGGGGAAGACCGTCGACGTGCCGATACTAGGACTGCTGCAAACCGATGGCGAAACGAAAGACTACACTAATGACACCAGCGAGAAACTACCTAAGGTCAGTAAAAAAAAGTTTTTTTGCCCATAAAGTATCCTACTGCTGGGCGAAGCCCGCACATTTCTCTTTCTATATCTATCTATCTTTTGTGATCCCGGCAATGTTCGCCCGCAAACAAGATCTTTAAAGATTTATTATACACGGTGAAACAGAAAGGTTATGAATTAAGCTTTATAATCTTTTTTGGTAGTATACAGGGTGTAACAGAAAGGGTATAGTCATATGAAAGGATATGCAGCAGACCATCGAACTGAACAACTTTCTCCCTGGATCCAATATCGTAAATGCGAAAAAAATATCAGCTGTCCCATACATTTGGGTCGTGTAGGTATTGAAATGTTGTATGGGACAGCTGATAATTTTTCAAATGACTATACCCTTTCTGTTACACCCTGTATACCATCAAAAAAGATTATAAAGCTTAATTCATAACCCACTGATATACCTTACGTTACACACACTGCCAACTATGGTACAATACAGAGAGCAGTGGATGAAGAAATGAAGAAATTGAAGCTTTTGCACAGCGGTAGACACAAAAAAGGCTAACATAAAAAAATTACCTTGCTTTTAATAGGGAAGACCGTTAAAAGCTAATTGCAGATAACGCGGCCATAGCTAGGTCTCAATCTGACCCATGAAATCAAGCTATTTCGAAATATAAAATGACATTAAAAGATTTTCAACCAATTGTGGTGCTTGGGAACCAGCTATGCTAGCGCCATTCCAGTTGCTATCCCCATTGAGTGAGCGCTAAAACAAACGAAATAACAACTAGTAGATAGTGCACGTCAAGAGCTCTATTAGGGTCAGTTCAGACAAAACGATGATAATCCATTGCGGAGGCGGATTACCCTGGTGGGGCTTTTCTCATCGGCTCACGTTGACGCGCGTTTCGTTGCGGAGTTCGAGCCTTTTCTTGATGTTGCACTGTCTCGAAGCGAGTTTCTGCTCATGGTGTGAACTGCGACCAGAGGGCACTCGAGTCTGCGCGAGTATTCTTCCGTTCTGCCTGAACTGACCATTAGATACACGATTGCAATTCTGCCCAAACTAGCTTATACTGTCCGCTGGCTTTACGAAATAATAGAATAAATAATTATTTAAGTAAGATCTTGTATGCAATAAAGAATTGAATTTAATTAAAAACCTAACCGATGAATGGGGCAATATGAATGAAATCTTGTCTTTTAGGCCGGTCGTCTGGTGGTATACGGCGACTCTTCCTGCCTAGAGGGCGGTGCGGCGCGCAACTGTCACTGGCTACTCCTGGCCGCGCTACAGTACGCTCTCGTGGGTCACCTGCCCTCCTCACTCAAGGACGCCGCGACCCCGCACCAGCATCGAGTGCGGGACGTACATATTATACCTTCAGGTAGGTTAACCCCTGCCAGAATGGACGAGGAGGAACACCGTGTGGTGTTAGTCATCAGGTATCTGCCGGACTCCACCGCCCGCCCCTCGGCAGAGCACATCCATTAAGAATTTAAAAAGGAAAAAAGGGTTAGCGAGTGAGACTGTACTTATCGACACTGGGTTGAACCGATCATGTATCACAGTATTTTGTCGCATTTGGGGCGGTGTTCGGTCACGTCGTCCACACTGAAACGAAGCGAATGACGTAATTTTGGCTTTTATTACGTGGACATCTAACTCTTTCTGAACGCCTCAAGCATATTCCGCATCGATAATCTTGTTCACTCATTCATTTTGTTTCTAATTATCCGAATTGACAGTTAATCGACAGGTATAAAGAAAATTGATTTTAAATTGTCATATTTTGACTCATATTTGTTGGTGGTGGTGTTCAGTTTGTTTTTGGCTTAGCAAATAGTGTTATAATTGTTCTATTGGGTTTCTGTCTGTAAAAACAAATGTAAGTGGTAGGTTACCGTTTTCAGATTTTTTCCTTTACATGTGCTGTAAGACATTGCTTCTTACCGAATTTCATATTTCTAGACTAACGGGGCAGACCCTATGGATTTTTATTCCTTTGTGAAATCGCAAAATATGCTTTTGATCGCGTTTGGTTACAAGTTTGATTTTTTCACTGATACAAGGGTTAGTAGATCTATATCTTTATCTTTATATCTTTATGAGTATTCAGCTTGATACGTTCACGCCTTTCTGAGAAAAACGGTATTGACAGACGAACAGACGGACAACAAAGTGATGCTATTAGGGTTCCATTTTTGCCGAGTAGGGTATGGCTCTCTAAAAAAACAAAGTAAAAACTAATAACAATGACTTAAACCTGGTCAGCAAGACGACCAGTCACCACAAGCTGCACCCGTACACGAGTGTCGTAGAGTAGTCTCACAGCAAGGAAAGTGTAATATATCTCTGTTCTCTAAACGCATATCTTCTGCTGTTGTGATCTAGTCCTTTCGAAAAAAGTCAATTTCGTTTCTCTGTCTTGATAGCTAAGCATTATACAGAACGAAAGAGTAGTTCTTTTAACACTAAAATACTATTTCTCCTCTGACCCGATTAAACCTTGCTTGTATTTTCCGAAGCGGCAAGAACTACCGGTGACACAAACGTCACCTGTATTCTCTGCTAAAAATCCCTAAAAAATATTATTTTTAATCCTGCCTTTTGAGGTTATATCATCATCTGCCTAGCCTTTTCCCAACTATGTTGGGGTCGGCTTCCAGTCTAACCGGATGTAGCTGAATACCAGTATTTTACATGGAGCAACTGCCTATCTGACTTCCACAACCCAGTTAGTACGGGGTAATACGATACCCCTTGGAAAGACTGGTTGTCAGACTTTTCGGGCCGCTGACTACCTAACGACTGTCAAAGATCTACAAATGACACCCGGGACAACGGCTTAACGTGCTTTCCTTTTGGTTATAACGAACGAAATAACCCACCCAACAGTCGCCGAAACTAGTTTATCATAAAATTCAATCGTTGGAATGTTTTATAGAAATCGTTCAACGCGAAATTGAATCAACGAGGTGATTTCCGGTACAATCCTGATGCACACAACGATAAAATTTTCTATCTTACATGTTTCCCAATAGGAAACTTTCTCCACCCCTTATATTTACCAAATCAACAAACTGCATTGTTGTAGTCGACATAACCGGATATTACGCCAAGTCCCCTAAATCAAAAATGCAAAACCCATTTTCCAGTAGCGTTCCTAGCTGATTAGTGCTTCCTGATGAAGGAAATGGTGTATTTGTTGTAATAACTTTCTTACTCAGCTAGATATGAATGCTTAAAGTGTGCCTATAGTTTACTGTTTATGTAATTTCAAATATCCCTAGAACACTGCCCGACCTGGGGATTAACTCTAAGACCACATTCTCAATAGTCACGATTTGACCATGAGCCAACGAGTTAGGCATATTTTCTGTCCTCTGGAAGATATGGCAGTCAGCTATAAGACTGCCACTGTACCCATAGAATTGCCCCTAGTGTAAAAGTACAATAAAGTATAATCTATTCCACCAAAAACATTTCATGTAAATATTTTGCAGAGACTCGCAAGCTCATAACACTTTCACTGCTAAAAAGTTATCAACTCTCGTGAAAAGCCAAGTCCATCACTCTACAAGAACTTACTCTAAAAATCCCATCTCTTGGTAAAAAGTAAGGGTGGACTGTTTCTCGGCCGTCGCACAGACGCTGGTCTTAAATATTGTGTCATGCAGTAGTTCTATGAAACGGCTAAGCCATATTTTTTTACCAACAGATACGATTTGTAAACTTAGTTCTTGTAGAAGGATGGGCTCCTCACAAGATCTGATAACTTTTTGACAGACAAAGTGTTATGAGCTCGCGAGTCTTGGCAAACAATTTTATATAAATGGTTTTGGTGGGATTTCATTTATTTTTGTCTGATTTATATGTGTATGATTTTTGCTAAATCGAAAACCAGAAACGGGTCGTTTTGAAATACGTAAGTTACCTTTTTCTTTTTGGCTCACCTTGGCGGGTGCACTGCCGTACCTCAAATGTATCTATCGTCAATGGCTCATCTTACTTTTCTTTCTTTAGAACTGCCGCAGCGCGCCGAAGGCGGTCGCCTTCACGTGTACTCGAGGGTCCTATCTCCGGACGGCAGTGGACCCCGACCTGTGCCAGAATGTCTTGTTTCTACGCCAGTGGAACCCCATCCGATACACGCGCCCCCATCGGCGAGGACTCTCGCACCGAGGCACCAGCCCACTGACCCCAAGAGTATCGGTAACTACGATTTATTTTTTTCGCAATCGGGTACAAAGTTGCAACCCGACTGAGATGTACCGACCATATCATATGATATTATTAAGGTGAAATTTAAATATTCTTGGGATTTTTTTGCAATTTACGGGTCAGTGTCAGGTTGTATGTTGATTATGATATGATTCGCGACCGTAACAAATATGGCTTTACAGAGCTTTACTTAGTGGGTTGTATTGATAATTTTAATGATTATAATTCTGTAACTACATACGTGTTACGGTCACGAACTATATATTGTTTCATATATAGCCTGAAAAACCCGCAAATTGCAAAAAAATCCTAAGAAAAGATGTTTAAATTTCACGGGCTACGCTGGCGCATCCACCTTAAGTGATTAAGTAATAGTAGCACACAGGTCAACCGAACTGAAGCTACGCTTGCCCAGGACAGTCCGCGGGTGGATGGTTGACTTGGTTAAAGAGGTAATGTACGAGTACAAAAGCCTTTCTAATAAACTTGACTTGGGCAGTTTGATACCTCAGATAAACAAATTGGTACTTAACAATACGTATTTGGATTTCATCTTTACAAATACGAATTTGTGTTAGCCAAGAGAGTAAAGTATTCCTTTTTGCTACCTAACAAAAAATCACACAGTAAGGCGAACCCCACTCTACTGTTTTTCCCGTGAATTTTTAACATCCGGCCCTTCCCAATTTATGTTCTAATTGTACTCTTAGTACATAATGTAGCATGATCTCATTCGTGATTACATTTGCTTTACATATTTCTCTTTGTTACGATTCTATAGATGTTGAACTTTATCCTGAGATAGTTTTGTAAACATTTGTAGTAAATGGTTGTATTTACTTTAAAAAAAATTAATAATGTCTGTAACTTTGTCAGACGTAACTGAAAGAGTAATAATAGTGATATTTGCCATCTTATACTCTGTATATTTACAAATCAATTATAATTATTTAAAAGTTGGTCAATATTAAATTAATAAATCTCTATCCAAATCAAATCAAACTTATTTGTAGCTAATTGATGATTGTTATCGTAAGTATTTTTAGAGATGAAACAATTATACAACAAGTATCCAGTATCAGTATGATAATTATACTGAACTACTATCCAGACGATACTGGATTTGTATTACGTCCGAATTGTACAAACATGAAATCGAATATTTCATTAATAAATTAAAAATATGACTTTTAACCTCAAACGTAACCAGTAAGAACTGATTCAATTCAATTAACAAGTTGTCATTAGCTTCACTCGGGCTTAGAATAGCTTATGCTTGGCTGAATCGCTAGCGGGCATTCTGAAAATATCAGCCAATATCCGTCTGGACAGGGACACATATCCGTTTTTTAACTATTAATAATCAGAAAAAATAAAGACACTACTTTAAAAGAACTCTTCTTACATTGCATAAAAAGAATTGTACTGAGAATAAAGCTGTTGCATTGACTGACCAAACTTTTTCTAAAGAGACACGTAGCCGTAAGTCGAACTAATTCTACTCGTAAAAGTGTAATAATATATAATCGAACAAAGAGTATGCCTTAAATTCTGCATCGCCAATGGAATTTCGTGTTCGGATTTCCTGAAAATGTTACAAAAGGCTTACGGTGAATTTACTTTATCAAAAACACGTGCGAGTGGTACAAAATTTGTAATTTCCGTAATCATCATCTGCCTAGCCTTTTCCCAAATGTGTTGGGGTCGGCTTCCAGTCTAACCGGATGCAGCTGAATACCAGTATTTTACATGGAGCGACTGCTTATCTGACCTCCACAACCCATTTAGTACTGGGTAATACGATACCCCTTGGTAAGACTGGTTGTCAGGCTTAACGGGCCGCTGACTACCTACCGACTGTCAAAGATCTACAAATGACAGCCGGGACCAACGGCTTAACGTGCTTTCCGAGGCACGGAGGAAACTCGGTATGTAATGGGTGGTCACCCATCCACAGACCAATTTAGGCAAGCACGGCTTAACCAAAGATTGGCCCGAGCGGCCGTTCTTATTTGTAATTTCCGTAATAAAACTGTTTAATAAGCGAAAAATATTATCCACATGTTACGTATAAGAAAAAAGTATTATCCACATGTTACTTATTGCCTTGAGGTTTGGGCAAATATTATTAATATATTCCGATCTCTGGTTACGAGTGAAGAAGAAGAAGATGGAGAAGATGCTGCTCTCTACATAATCAAACTTTTTGAATAACTCGATGTTTCATATCTATACCCGGTTACCGTGCTTTCATATACGATTTAAAATTGGCTGACGATTGGATTGATAATAATTACAACGAAAAATTACCTCATATAATAGAGGAAACATCTGTCATGTGCGTTCTTTCTGGCAAAATTTTGAAATCCTATGCTATCACGAACCATAAATCAGTATCTGGAGGTTTCGAGGTATTCGAATTTTCAGGTAGAGTAGTGTAAAAAATTGTTTTTTTTCTTAATTTTTACCTACGTTTTCCTTTAAGTGTTCATTAAATACCGCTAATCTTGTCTCGGTATATACTTAATAGTTTCAGCTTAATTAATTTAGTTTTTTTTTGTGAGCGTAATGATTATATAAATTCAGGTTGTACCAAAAAATGTAGTACTTAAAAGAGATGAAACGAATACGGAAACTATGTAACAAGGACAAAACGAACTAAACATGTATTCTATTGCTTTGAGAAGACAATCAATCTTATGTACATCTGATGAATAAAACATAGTAAAGGCGGTTATAAAAGATATATTTTTCCAAAACGGGTATTTCTAAGCCTTTCATTCAAAATAACGCACGTGCTATGTTCAATAACTAAATGAGATAAAGAGCTCCTTTGATATAAAAGGATGACATCAGTCCGGTACGCTTCAAATAATATATTCCCAATCGTCTCGTAACTTTGGAGGGAGAATTAAAGGTGACTCGCAAGCACAACAAAAGGGGTACCGCTAATATGAATCTGTTGAGAGGGGCCGCCCTACGAGGGTCAGAATTGACCTTGGCGAGCCCCAAGGTCAGTTTCCGAAGGGTGCGTAGTATTCGCGACCGGATTGCAAATATGAACAGATGGATGAATGGTTCTAAATTATAAGGGGTTGCGTAATCAGTATAGTCCGTCGAATGTAGAGATTAAATGTACAATTTTCAATATTACTTTTTAATCCTTTCTTTATATTTGTCCCCTTGAACGATTTTTGAAATTTTCTTTTGTTCGGCACATAATTGACCGAAAGTTCGTCTTCGTCTTCTTGCAGAGAGGTTCTGCAATCACAAGTGTCTGTACCAACTGGAAATAGTTGTAGAATTGTTATTTTATATCAAAAAAGTGTTGTCTTGCATGTCATCGGCTAAACTGAAGAAGTTTTAAGAATTTTTGCGGTTAGCCGACAACATGCTTGCACGAAGTATATTATATTATGTTGGTGAGACGAGAATTGAATGAAGTTAATTTTGCAGGTGCCCCGGAAATAGAGGGTACGGAAGCAGCGCCGCGGACTTGGCGTGGCGCTGGGGCTGCGCCCTCGCGCTATCATGGTGGGGCGGAGCACCAGAGCCCGAGTGTGACTAGCCGGGCCATGACCCTGCTGGCCATCATAGCCATCGTGTACTGCCTCACCGCCGCGTGGAAGCGCTGCGGCCGCAAGCTGCGCCGCCGGAGACTCATGTCCCTCGCCACCTAGCATCGGCTCAAAAGTGATGTGAGGCCCAGACGGTATCAAGTGATAAAGACTTAAACGTGGGGCCAAATGCATGTGTGATCGAATGTTTACAACGGTAGTAGGGTATACTTTCAATCAAGAATTACTTGGTTGCAAAACAGATTGACACACCCCTTCGATTTCCTGTGTTCAAACCGTGACCACGACTGACAGTTGTGACTTGAATTCATGATTTGATAGTCAGTTTGCTTATCAATCAAGTACCCTGATTTAACAAGGGAACTAGTTTTTATGAGGTTATTTTTTAGGTGGGTGAAAGAGGTGGCTAACTCATAATCACAATATCTTTATACCTAGTAGGTTTTCTCAAACACATCGTTGTTACACAATATACTGTAAGTAGCTGATTGTCGTCACAGTTTATATAAATATTTCGTAATAATTTATTGACGACGATATAACGTCACAATTATTTAATTACTTTATTTATATCAATTGCAACATAATAGACTAATTTTACACTGGCTTATCGTGCTTTAGGATAACAAAAGAACTTAATATTTTTGGAACAAGTATTATCTCGCGCAATCACTTATTTAATTAGGTGTTTCTAAAAATAGCATCATCTACTTTGTTATTTTTCCGATATTACAAAGATCTCGTTGACGTATGACATCATGTGCACGATGATCGTAAGGCCCCTACACACGGAGTTTATAGATTTTCTTTTACATGGCTCTTTCAAACTACATTAGTTTGTAACTATATGAACATTGAAATTTTGATGTATGATCCCAACTATTTGCTGTAAAATATTATACAGTACAGTTCGTGTGAAAGGCCTGAAATATCAAAGTGATCATTGGGATTATTATTATTATAAGTTTACCTAATACTATTCAAGAGATGAACTCACAGTTTATTTATTTTAAAATATATTAACTAAGTGACCAATATTTTAAGTTACCAAAACGTACCTCACTGCACTGGGACTAATTTATAAAATCTATTTATTACCTACGTTTTACCTGTTGTGGATATTAATAGAGGAATTATATAGAGGTCGTGAAACTTGTAGAGAATATTTCTTATAATATATATTGTACGTTAAGTGAATAGTTTTATATACATAATGATATTTTCTACAGCGTTAAGCTCGGGTATATTGTTCGTCCCATTTATAGTCTGTATATAAGTATTGTTGCTTAATGTTATTATTGTCTATTTATTCTATGGAGGTAGAGAAGACCTGGTTATTTTAGTAACATACATATTTGATCGTAAGTACGTAAATATTTGAATAAAACGTATTGCTTTAACGGTTATAGTTTAGGTTATGTATGCAGTTAGATTTTAAAAGAAATCGTAGCGGTATCCTGCATCATTGGAAAATCTAGGAACTTTATGTGTCTCACACGACTGCTTATTGTGACTGTAAGCAGCTTTATAAGTTGCAGCAGTTGCGCTTTTTTGTCTTTAGTTAACTCACAAAGTGGTTATTAGACGTCGGATTATATGCACGCACTATCAAAATGCCAAAATATGCAATGAAAAGGGCAATATGCCCACAATCAAAATGATATTATTTTCCTTCATTTGTTTCATGGAAATTTTTAATTATTCCTTCATAGTACAATATAGAAAAATGCTATTTACTATTAGAATTTGCGTTTAATGACACAAAATACATAAATTAAATGAATAATCCGTTGTAATTCTTGCAATTAAATAAATTAATAAATAAAAAATATATCCACAATTTAATATTTATCTAGATTATCTTGAGCAAACTTGAGACGTTTGACACTTAAATTAATAAAATTTGTAGGCCAGAAATGACCTCTCCGCGTCAGTGAGGTTACTAGACAGAACTTGAAAGGGCTAGGTAGATTTTTTTGTGAAGGCTGGCCGGCCTAATTTCCGCCATTATATTTGATTTTCAAAATAGCAGCCACTCATAAAACCTACATTAATCGATAGCTGGTATCACTATAAACATGTTTTGTATGAGGTTCTCAAGTGGTGGCACTTAAGAACATTTTGCGTCATTGCTTCTGCCACATTGTTTCCGAGATATAAGCTATCAAAGTTAAAAACCCATTCACTGATAACATCTTTAGCACAACTTTGATTTAATTAGCGACGCATAAAACCTGTATCAATCGAACAGAACCCAAAATGGCTTATAGAAGGTAGGTCTTGACTTGACGATTAATCTAAACTTGGATGAACGATAAACAATATTTAAGAGGCAATTCGTACGTTTATTTAAGTTTTAAATCTATTCATTGATGGCGTCACCACTTTGTTAAAAGTACCACTTTGATAGCTTATATTTCGGAAACGCTTTAGAATATTCTGTCTCATACAATACTTGTTTATGTTCATAACAGCTGTTGATTAATACAGTTTTTATGGGAGATTCATAAAATCAAAGTAGTATTGATATCATTAACAGTGAATAAATTTTAAGTTTGATAGTTTATAAATCTCGGAAACGTGACGCTTTCGAAGATTTTGTCTCATACAATACTTGTTTGTGTTGATGTCAGCTATCGATTGATACATATTTTATGCGTGGCCGCAACTTTGAAATTAAAAAATAATGATTAGGCCAGCCATTTACCACGGAGATGACCGGTAGCATAGTGGTCACGTGCTGCCGTGCAAACTTGCACAGCGAGGCTCAGGTGAGATCTCTATATAGTCGCCCCAGGGATTTGCCTTAACAGGCGTTGCACAGAGGGGGCCCCGGACAGGTCTTTTAAGAGGAAACGGTGCCTCCTCTCATGTACGGATGGAGACCACCGAGGTGGTTTTAGTGCGGTAAAAATCCCACACTCCCCTTTTTAAAGGTTTTCCCCCGAAAAACAAAAAAAATCGGCCAACTATTTAATTCAAACCCCTTCGGTGCGATTAATGAGAAACCTCATCAGGCAGATTTTGGCCGGTGCCGTTGATATAGTTATATGGTCTTTTTCCTTTAAGACACCGGTTTACCTAGAACAGCGTAATGCAACGCGCTTAACTCATAACTGAAATAAGCACTATCGATGAAAAACTACTAAAATGTCCAATGACGGTATAAAAATAGCGTTTATTCATCTGCATATGCAAACATGCAAATGCATATAATTCGATGTTTAGTGATTATATTAGGAACCCAGATCGAGAGTTATATTTATAAAAGTAGTGATTTTTACAAATTTTATTTAGTAAAGAATTTTACAGTATTTTCGCCCTGAAAGCAAAATACAAGTTTGTTATCAACAAAGTCTCAAGTCGTGCTTTCAACAAACTTGCTTAATTTAGAGATTGATTTACATAATCATAAAGTTATGTATTTCATGGTAGCTTACACAAGAAAGACTGGTCATCACGTACGCTTTAGATTCGCGATTTAGTCTCTAAGTAAACAAGTAAGTTTTTGTTAATAAAGAATCATCAACTGTTACGTCAGAAGTTTTATTTAAATATGATCTATCTTTTATTCGATAAACTTATTTTTAAATTCTATAAATAAAAGTTTTGGCCCCTAACCTTGCAACCTTCATTTCAGGAAAACATTGATACTGAAATTATTGTGTAATTTTGCTACATATCATCGTCATGGACTTCCAGTCTAACCGGATGCAGATGAATACCAGTATTTTACATGGAGCGACTTGCCATCTGATCTTTACAACCTAGGTAATGCGATGCCCCTTGGTAAGGCTGGTTGTCAGATTTTCGGGCCACTAACTACCTGTAACGACTGTCAAAGATCTACAAAGACAACCAGGAACAACGGTTAAACGTGCTTTCCGAGGTACGGCATGTTACACATATAAGGTAATTTTTAAAATCACATTAATCTCATAGTAAAAAAGGTCGGTTTAGAAACTTTACTGTGTGGCATTCCAGCCATAATTATGTTGTCTCCGATTCTGCTTCTGCAGGTTTTTAGAGCCTTATGTCGTGTAAATTAATGTACCAGATTTTTTAAATTGGTGCCTCATTAACGAAAAGCAGATTCTGCTGGGATGACTTTAAAAATCATAGCAGCAGCCATAAAATCGAATGGTTGGGTTTAGGTAGACATACTATTTATGTCTACCTAAACCCAACAATTCGATTTTATGGATTTGTGCTGATTGTGCCTGCAAAATCCAAATTTGTGTCTCCTAAGGTTCGAAGTTGTTCCAATTTTTGCAAAAAATAAGCTTCTAAACGTTTCAAATTGTTTTATGTTAATTTGGTTAAAGAATGTAAAAAATCACTCACATACAGTAGGTAATTAAATGTTCTTTCAAAGCAAAAATAAAACGATCCGAATTCGTCCGGAACTCGAAGTTTCGGACAGTGGGTCGTCTTTGGGGCGGATTTGTAGGAGTTGGAGTATACGCTTAGGGGTACTATGAGCATAAAAAAAAAACAAATTTGAATAAAAAACAATTTTTTTGGGACTTTTTCGGAAATTTCCCTTTATTGCACCTCCTTATTAACCTTGTCCTTAGAACATTTAGGTTCTGTGAAGCATGGCCCTACGACGCACCGTTTACGAATTATAGGCATTACTCTATGTTTTTTTTAATTTCTACAAAACGCCGCGAGCGTTTTATAGAAATTAAAAAAAACATACGTTATCGCGATTATCTCGAACACGGTGCGTTCTAGGCAAAAAAATACCAAATTTCCCTAAAAACTAGGTTCCCAAATGTTTTGTAAAAATTTTAAAAACGTTCGTTTTACATTGGTCGTCAAAAGTTAACGTTTTTCCCCTGTAAACTTATGAAGTATGAATGGCTACCAGTAGGACCGTTTTTACCAAGATCTAAAAAATTTGAAGATATCAAGGATTTTTCCATCAATATGTTATAGGCTGACTGTAGGCCCATTATAAGAGAAGGTTATCCACAAAACCTAAAAAAGTAGACGAAAATTTGCTATTCTTATTTTTTTTTAATAAGACTCGTTTTCATGTGAAGAAATATTTCCAAAACCAGACGACGGATTTTATAAACAATAATTAACAACTTTCAGGTGGGGTAATTGTCAAATAAATAAAACGAATAAGCATTTTTGTAATATGGAGTGAAAAACAAACTGGTTCGCAGAGTACGTAAGAACGTTGAGAAGTTATTGTAGGTCTATTTATTTTTTACTTGTAAAAATGGTGTGTGCTTCTGTAACTGAGCGTTATTTAACATCATAATTTCACGCCGGTCGAGATTACTTGGGGATGTGGGTAAGTTAGAAGACAGGCGTCGCCAACGAAGAGTACTTTTCAAATTAAACATGTTACAGGGCTACAGAAGGTGTCGCCAAACATTACAAAGGAACAAACAGGATCGCTACTCAGAGACAAGACTGTTCTCTACAAAATGCTACGAGAAGGGAGCCTTAAATTTCAGCTCGCCAGCTGGCAACTCTGTAGTCCGGCCTGAGTTTCAAGCTTTATATAAAAAAATCTGTTATTTTCTCCTATAAAGGGTGCAAATCTACGCTGACGACACGCTGGTACTGGCACAAGGGAGGTCGCACGAGGCGGCGGCCGAAAACATAACACGCGGGGTTGCGATAGTCGTGGAGAGGATCCGGCAATTGGGTCTCGAGGTGGCACTGCACAAGTCCGAGGCCATGTGTTTTCATGGGCCTCGGAATGCGCCACCGTCGGGATCCCTACTGACGGCAGGAGGGGTTTCCATCGGCGTCGGGTCGACGTTGAAGTACCTAGGACTCGTCCTCGACAGCCGGTGGAACTTCGTGGAGCACTTCCGACGTTTGGCTCCCAAACTGGAACGGACAGGGGCTGCCTTCAAGCGGCTCTTGCCCAACCTGAGGGGTCCAAACGCCTCCTGCCGGAGGCTATACGCGGGGGTCGTGCGGTCCATGGCCCTTTACGGGGCCCCGGTGTGGGCGCGTTCTTTGAGGCGGCAAGCCGCCCACTACCTGAACGCGCCCCAAAAGGTAATAGCCATAAGGCTAATCCGGGGGTACCGCACGATCTCCGGCGAAGCGGCTATCCTCCTTGCCGGATTGCCGCCATGGGATCTGGAGGCGATAGTCCTCGCACGCCTGCACGAATGGCGCGCGGAGGCACTACGTCGGGAGGAAACTCCGCTGCCGCGGCAAATTGCCGCTCAGCGGACAGACCTCCGGAGTGATCTCATGGCGACATGGAGAGAGCGACTGTCGCAACCCCGTGCAGGGCACGCCACCATAGTGGCGATAAGTCCCCTCTTTGAGGAGTGGCTAGAGAGGCGCCACGGCGCCCTCACCTACCGCCTGACGCAGGTCCTCACCGGACACGGTTGTTTCGGGAGGTTCCTGCACCGAATCGGGCGGGAGGAAACGCCCGGGTGTTTCCACTGCGAGGATCGTCCGGAGGACACGGTGGAGCACACCGTGGAGGTCTGCCCCGCTTGGGCGGAGCACCGCCGTGTCCTTGTAGCGGCGATTGGCGGCGGCGATCTCTCGCGTCCGGCCCTGGTTCAAGCCATGGTCCGGAGCGAGAGGGAATGGGAAGCCGTCACCACCTTCTGTGAAGCAGTCATGCTAGTGAAGGAGGTGGCGGGACGTGAGAGGGAAAGAACCTCACGTCCCAGCCGCCGCGGGAGACGCCCTGGGCGTCGGGGGTCACGTGGTGGCTCCCGGCCACCGTAGGCGCGGGCCTGTGGACGGCAAGTTATGGGCTAGCTCGCCGTCCGGCCGTCTTATGACGACAGGCCGTGTCGATGGCGCGTTCGTGTTCCACGTGCGCCTCAAAGAGATGTCAGCAAATAAGTAGGGGTCCGCAAGGGCCGATGCCTACCAGGGCTGCGGGACTGTTCGAAAGAGATACCGTGGCCCTGGAACACAAAGGGCAAAGAAGGAACATGGATGGGTTTTAGTCAGTACAAGTCTGACACTCCCTTCCGCTCCGCCCAGAGTGGGGGGGGTCATTTGATGATTTCCCATCCGGAAAAAAAAAAAAAAAAAAAGGGTGCAAATACACCCTAAACGTAGCCGAGCGACGCGTGTTCTTCCCGTCATTGTGATATTTTTTTGTTCTGGACCTTACCTGGGAACCTTCTAGTTACAGAGATATTGAAGGTCGAAATTCCAACTTTCTCAGACTTTTTTCTTTAAATATGAATTTGAAATGTTATATTATAATTTTAATTTTTAAATACTTCCATGATCCATGTACTATTCAATGCATCCATGAGCGCAATGTACAGAATGCTACGCTGCTACGAGAAAAGAAAAAAAAATGGTTCCGTTGCCAGCCCATATGTTTCAAGTTTAACTAGATTTTTTACCCGACTGCCAAAGAAGGGTTATGTTTTTCACGCGTATCTTGTATGTATCATTGTAAATTTCTTTATTACCTCGTATCTTCCAAACGGAATGAATTTCGACAGTTAACATATCGTTATATTCGTTTTAAAAACCTTAGATTTGTCCTTAGATAATAATAGATTAATAAAAAAATATATAACCTAACCTATATTAAAAAATAAAGGAAATTAAAAGGGAATTCCAAAAATATATATAAATTATATGTTTAAATTTAATTAGGAATAATATAATAATAATAATATTTGCAGTCGGGTTTTTGATTTTTCTAATAATGTATTAACTTGTTTGGTCATTTGCTTTTGATGACTGTAAAAAAGCGGCGGTATGATATTTCGCGGCTCCTAAATGCGTTCTATGCCTTTTCTTGATTGGATTTAACTTTTCTCGATTAGCACAAATCACAAGCTAATTTTAAGCATTCGGCTTACCTGAATCCACCTACACCCAGCAATTAAATTTTTTTTTTTGAATTTTCAGAAGTTTTCCCTACAGAATCGTTTTCCGATTGAATATTTTGGACTGTCTACTAACCGCCATTTTTTTTTTTTCAAAGGGTTGAATGAATGATAAAATGAAAAATGTGGACATAAAAGGAAGTCTGCAAGTGACGCCGGAGACTGAAAATTTGTGTGGTAAGCGGTTATCGTGGTATGGACTTATGATGCGCAGGAATGAGGAAAACGTTGAGTGTGAATGTAGAGGGCTATAAGAGTAGAGGAAGACCGAAGAAACGATGAATGTACTGTGAGAAGGATGATATGGCGGTGAGTGCTGAGTGAGCAAGAAGGTGACTGGTGAGATGACGAGTAATAGAGATGTATGGAAGAAGAAGACATGCTGCGCCGACCCCAAATAAATTGGGATAAGGGAAGGAGAATGATGATGGTCTTAATTAATTCGTAACTGCGTGCGCGATATTTTATATGATTGTAAAATTTATTTACTAAGTGCTGTATGTATTTAGGGTTTGATTTATTTTTCATGTTCACTGGCAACAACTCCTTAAAATATTGCTAATAATATTATACCTAAAATCTCAGTTTAACAGTGCCTAAAATTTAAATAAACTCTTTAGGGCTGCTTAGCGTTGGTTTTGTGCGTTTGAGCTAAGCGCGCAGGGACCGCGCATGCGCGCTGCATGCGTGCGTCATCTCGGCGCGATTACGAGCCAAGCGTTGAGCAGCAGCACTTGCCGGATCGACCGCACGTCAGTCGGCATTCGGTCCGAAACCGCGCGCCCGCGAACACGCCCGCTCACGCGTCTCTCTGATCTCAGCGCGACCGCACACCGACTTAATCCGCGATGTCGTCGCGCGTATTTCAACCGACCGACCATGTCGTCGAAAGATCTCGCCTGCCTTCCTTCGAGCAATACCAGAGCATGCACAAGGAATCGCTTGAAGATCCCGAATCGTTCTGGTCGGAATTAGCGAACGAATTCTATTGGCAAACACCATACCAGCGCGGAAATATTCTGTCTTACAACTTTAATGTAAACAAGGGTAAGATCTTCGTGAAATGGCTGGAGGGCTCCAAGACCAACATCTGCTTCAACGTGCTGGACAGGAACGTGAGGAACGGCTTCGGAGACAGAATTGCATTCTACTGGTAAGTTATTTTCTGTTAACATAGC
The DNA here is from genome assembly GCA_963576755.1 of Noctua janthina. NCBI lineage: Eukaryota > Metazoa > Arthropoda > Insecta > Lepidoptera > Noctuidae > Noctua > Noctua janthina. Next base: position 9,079,969 of record OY755050.1, on the reverse strand, counting down.
TTCCAAAATCAATAGACAGCTGAGCGGCAATGCACTGAGACGGCGCGCGAACTTATTGATTTTTCTCCACAGGCTAGATAGGCTACAGAATATACCAATGGAACAAGCTTATTAATACTGAAAATGAACCTTTGTGTTATGTAATAGGTACGTCAAGCTAAGTGCAAAGCGAAATGTTAACATTTTCCATTGATTGACATTCCAAGGAGTGAAAAATTGGTAACCTATACTGAAATCATACCCTGACTATGACTATGATTACCTATTTTTTATTATTATTAAATAATTATCGAAGTATTTAAAAAACATTCACTGCCAATGACTTTTAGGTGGCAAATTAGGTGTAGGGGTTTAGTTAGATTATCTACTATTACAGTTCACTACCTAATTACAATCAAATGGACGTAATTAAAACATATTAGCATGTATTAAGTACGTAGCCACATAGTTGTGGTTACATGCATATGTATATGATTATCATAATTATGCCCTTTTCCTTTTAGATATCAGAATTAGAAGCGGTTTAGAAAACTGTCAAAAATTTTAGTCGAGAAGTCGTTAGTTTTTTTTTAAAGATTGTTCTACCTAGATTTTTACTTCTCATCATTGGATTCCTCATTACCAGCTCCAGTTCCTGAAAATCTCTCTAAATACAAGATTAGTTTTAGTATATGCGAAACCTGAAACACGTCTATTATTTTCATGTAAAGAATCTATGTACGAAATTTCAAAACTGTATCATGAAAAATCACAAAGTTATAAGCTTGTTCTGTTGCCTATTTGTCCGCACAAAAACGTGGTCACCACGCAGCGCGCGCCTCCAGCGTTGTCTTGAGCTCATTGATAATAACAATTTAGCAGTAGGTACCTAAATTATTGCGATAGGTACTTAAATTCGCTCGGTGTCCAACTTTTAACTTTTTAAAATATTTTTAGGAAAAAATTTAACATGGTTTAAAAAGTATTAGAATCGATACAGTTACTTATTCTGAACAAACTATATTCATTCTAAACAAACTATATTCAGGTTACGCATATACTAAAAATAATGTTGAATATCTACATATAAACGTACACTTACGAAATTTTGCTCACGGGTTTAGAAAATTCACACAGACTAACATATACGAAAATAAGTAAACGTCATAGACGGGTTGAAATGATAACCTCCTTTTTTTGAAGTCGGTCAAATTACATAATTTGCCTATGTTCGGTTTTACAACAATAGTCTTAACAGGCTTCGAACTTATGACCTCTCCCCATTCTGCACCACAGTGTGGGTCTTTTCCGCTTTTTAATAATCATCAAAATTCTAATTTTGTCAACAATTTTGTATCTTTAATGGCCAGAGCGATCGTGATAACTAGTTCTAACCCCATCAGATATGTATTAAATATGTCTTCTTCTTTAGCCGTGTCGATGATTGCATGTTCAAGTTAAATGAGATTCGAACAAAACTCGTGAAGATCAACATATTGTTACAACGATGTTGGAAAAAAGCATATGACTTTAACTAAAAAAGCACGTGAACTATCCAGCACCACATATGAAAACGCACATTTATCTTGCTCCGCTCGCTTACAAGTTACTTCTTGTAGGCTCAAAATACCATATTTAATATTATTATAAACCAATAATGAGTATACGCGTAATCAGCCTATACTATTCCTTCCTCTCCACGAAGGGAAGTGGTCTGTAATCCACCACTTGGGCCCAGTGCGGAATGGTAGATGTCTCGGATATGTCGGTTTCCCCAAAATGTTTTCCATTACCGTTTTGAGAGCAGTGAAAAGGATGGTTATAATAGCAATGGCCTTACTCTGACGCAGATGAATCGTCCATTCCAACTCTTTAAACTTCCTCATAACATCATGCCTGTAATCCCCGATGGGTTAGGTAGAGGGAGTTGTTTTGCCGGTTTAAGTATGTTAATAAAATTTATTCGCATACAATCGTACATAAAATAAGATGTTACAATAAACTGGGTGATCCCTTGTACGGTATACCTTATATTATATAAGGTATGCAATGAAATTGTTAATAAATATGACAAAATTAAATTATGATTGACATATTAACAGTTAAAGCAATAGTCTGTTTAGCACATTCATCGTATAAAGACATTAGCATGTAAGTACTTAAATGTCTCCAATGCAAGGGGGCCCTGGTGCTAACAGCTCCTACATAATGTAATATCTATAATGTTCCTTGTTGAACTCTGACCTCTCCCGGCCGAGCGAAATTGAGTTCCTGCATTTCCGCTGATTGATTTACCGTACCGGGCCCTAGGCGCACGCAATGTTATAATCTAGCGACGTTGGACATACTAAATGCGTTTAACCACCCCCTGTACCCCTCCCGGGCGTCTTTACCTGTCCCCTTCCCTCAGGTGTCTAGGCAACATGCACTTAATCAATACGGGACATACAGCCTCCCTTGCTTAGACAGCTTACGAAGCCACCCTACAAGCGGCGACAATTTGTGTACAATTTTCATAAGGTTGTTGAGAGTTTTTCAGTATGTTCCTTACATTTTGTGTACGAGTGTGAATTTTAGCACAAAATATTTTGTTAAAAGAGACATAGGTACACATCTCCTCACCTTTTCCCATCAAGATAAGTTACAATGCAAACGAGGTAGGTATATGTTCTATAATGTTAAAGTAGCTACTTAACGTCACTGACGCATGCTTGTGCATACGAATGCATTTCAAAGCAGACGATCGCAATCAATGTCAAAATTACTTCGTATGTTACGAGCTCCTAGAATTAGTCGTTTTCTCCTGAGCCTTATACAGCTTAATCAGTCTATAACGATGGGACATAGGCCTCCTCTACCTGGTGGTAATTATGACTTACGCTGTTCGAAGACATGTGACTACTTCTATCTCGCAGCTGGTCGTCGTCACATGTCAGACGTTTTGGTTCTATGCTAGGATAGATTCCACACAATGTTTTCTTTTACCATTTTCAGATCGAGATAGTGATTATTAAATAAATTACGCAAATGATAGTGCCTGCCTAATTTTAAATCCGTAAGTTCCGATACATAGGGGCCTGGACACATCACCACGGCGCGGCGCCGCAAGTTACAATAACATGATAATATTCCAATCACGGGTCACTATTTCCACTTTTATTATGAAACTTGGACAATTGGCTGGGCTATGCGTAATCAAATCAAAGCGCTGGGCTGCGATCACTAGGACAGTCCTTCAGGCCCTGCTCTACTTATACAGCAACTTGTTTTTTTCGACCACTTCTATTTTAGTCTATTTTGGGCTGCCTACAAACTCGGTCCAGATATTTTCCGTGACCCGACTGCTACCAAGTTTTGCACATTTCGGCCTTTTGCTATTTCATTTCCGTTGTTAGGAGGAGGCACTGTATCAGTTTTTGTTGCTATTTGGTTTGTCATTCTTTTACATCTGGTGCTCCCAAACGCTATGGCATGTAATAACTCTACAAGTTCGTGGTCTACGTACTACAGTCTGCTAGAAGCATTACTCTTGAATCCATAACAACTAAATTCATGGAAATCGATGTTTATCCTTCTTAGCGTGTCGATGGCAATCTCAATTGAATCAGGCCAGAATTTACGCGACGGGTTTGGCACCTTTAGTAGCGTCCATCAGTTCCTGTTACATGCAGACAACAGGACAGGTTTAACCCGATATTGAGTGTCCCATCATTTATGGAACAACACCACAATTTCACTCCAAGGCTGTGTCATTTATGAATCTCGATGTGTGAAAAATCTCTGAATAGACAGAAATAGATACAGGTTACATCTAGATAATTATGATATGTGAGCAAACAATCTCTTTATCGGACTTTATCTTGTTGATATTTGGGAACTTGTCTTCAAGTCCCTGCCTGCCAACTTAATAACATTATCTAATGTACCTACCATTAGCTGTTAAAGACGAAGTGTTTTCACTCAATGACCTTATGCTTGTGATAATTATCAACAAGTTTGATAAGCTGTACATTGCATATTTCTTATTGTAAACATGCCAGCACATGTATTTGCAATAGATTTCAAGATAATACTAACTATTAAAGTGCCTTGTCCTTCTGATACTGTTGTACAGGAAACGTGATACATGTAGATTTATTACATAGCAAGGTTTTGATTATGTGAAACAAAAAGTCTTACCTATGAGAGGTGAGCCTGTTTGTATTAAAAGATAAACAAAATTTTATCTCAATTTCATGCAAGCAAAGTATGAAAATTTAAAAGTTAAATGCCTGTTCAAAAAACACACGTTTTATGTAAATAACTCACATTTGTATTTGAACAAAATTCAAAGTCATTAAAATTTTGTTTTGAACATCTTGGTTTTAGAAATATTACGTCCTCTATTTAAATTATGAAACACGCAGAACCTTAAGGGTGTTGTACACATTTTCGGCTCGGCATTATTTATTGAACAACAAAATCTACTCGAATCAATTACTACCCATATTCGGATCCTGCCAATCGGCGTTCTGCCTCTAATCGCTGAATGACCGGTTCGGCATATTTCGAGCTATGCCTAGCGGCTATTTCCTGAACATAATTGTACATAAATAAGCGCGCCCTGCAGAAGAAATGAAGCCGAGCCTAATATGTGTGTGGCACCCCTAAGACCAAAGTTGGGTTAAAAATTCAGAAAAAACTCGCAACCTCGTCACGTAGTTACTGCATTAATATGAGTACAAGTAGGTCCCTACTTGAGGTTGCGAGTTATCGCGAACAATTACCTACCTATTTACAAAAACCCCACAGTGGTTACTGAGCTTGTCCGTAGATTCCATTCAATAAAAATTGTCCATTCAGTACTTACTGAGCTAGGTATAGTACAGACCGATATAATATAGGTCGAAGAGTCAATGAAGTGAAGACTTATTCTCAAACATATTTTATTCGAACATTTGACCTATCAGCCACCCCGAACTGGCGGCTCTAATGTTCTAAATTATTCTCTTATTTATGAAGTTACAGTTTAGGATGGCTTCTTCCCTGTATTTTTTTATTGTCTTAGTGGCTCTGGTGTCCATACAGACGATAAAAAAAAACATCATCTGCTTAGCCTTTTCCCACCTATATTGGGGTCGGCTTCCAGTCTAACCGGATGCAGCTGAATACCAGTATTTTACATGGAGCGACTGCCTATCTGACCTCCACAACCCAGTTAGTACTGGGTAATACGATACCCCTTGGTAAGACTGGTTGTCAGACTTTTTTGGCCACTGACTACCTAACGACTGTAAAAGATCTTCAAATGACAGCCGGGACCAACGACTTAACGTGCTTTCCGAGGCACGGAGGAAACTCGGTATGTAATGGGCGGTCACCCTTCCAAAGACCAACCTAGGCAAGCACGGCTTAACCTAAACATCGGCCCGAGCTCCTCAGACGATAAAAAATATTGTTGTGTTTTATTTGTTTTCTGCAGTTTTATTTACATTTTTAAATCCTTTACCTTGAAATTTCATTCGAATCTACTGTTTATGTTGGGGGAACCCCATCGATACCTAGGCAGGTACCTTACCTATGCCCCCTTCCCCCTACCTCTGGCAAAGACCTTGCGCAGACGCATGTACCCACTTAACTTAGCGACGTGCTCAAGAGTTTACTTTTTTACGTAATTAACTCTAGTCTATGGGTACGGCTTCACGGAGTGAACGTCTTGCTTGCTCTTGTATAATGTCAAACAAATAAGTAGTCATAATGGTGCTAGCTTGTAAGGTCGTTATCAAGGTCTGCTGAATAAGCGGAACTTATTACTAATACTTATTGACTTATGAATTTATTTCATATATAATATCCGCGTCAGGAAAATCGGAAATGTACGCGTAATGCGTTGTTAGCTTGGTGGTCGCATGTGCTACTCCTCAGCATGAGGTCCTCTGATGGAATCCATGGTCGGGCTAACACTTGTACCTAGTAGTCATTAAAGTAATTACTGAAGTTTAAGTAATTGCATTATGCAACCATTTTTTTGTAATAGACAAGAATTTGAACGAAGTTAGAACTGAAAGAAAGCAAAGCTAAGAAAAAATTCTAACTTTTGGCAGTTAAAGCAATTACTAAACTACAAAATAAAATCTTAAATATCTCATTTATTTTACTCAAGTAATCACTTTAAGTTGTTTATATGTACATACAGTGTGGAAGGGACGAAACCGACGCCAAAACGGTTACCACGTATTCAGTGCATTATTCTAAAACCCCCATAGAAATTTTTCATCGGTTATTAAAAAAAAACAGCTGTTTCCTACAAAAGTGCAATACCTACACGATCAAAATGTGTGGAGCAGCTTCACAGATCTTAAAAAAATGTACACACGCCAAAAGAGATAAGGTACCAGGCACGTAACCACAATTCGTTAAATGTGATACAACAGACAACCTTATTGAAATTACTTATTAATTACTGGGTCGCGGAGACATCATAAATTAATACATTATTTTTAATAATAATTATACTCATCGATATCGTAGGCGCCTTGCGATTTCACTAAAAGAAATGTTTTGCTCATGCTAAACAATAATCTGAGCTTTTTGAAATATGCATGGTCAAGTTAATCAATTTATTCCCACTCAACCTTGAACCTAATGCTTTAGTGATAAAGTTAAAAATCTATTAAAGAAATTTGTCAGATTGTAGTAGCTTGATGTGCTGGCGTCTGAACATAACTTCACAATTAAAGGCAGGAATGTATTTTTAAAGCCTCTAAACTGGCAAATAATTTTAATAAGGCGAGAAGCTTGTGGTAGGTTCTCAAACCGGTCAGAATATCGTTTTATTCAATTAATATATTAACTCTAAATTACAAAATCACAAGAATAATATTTTAGAAAACCTGTGGTTCGAACTTAAATCATTCGTCACTGTATGTTGAATGGTTACATGTTGCGCTACAAGAGCATCTATCATAAGGCGCGAAATCATGTAATATGTACTATACGTTAACGCACTCACTCAACGAATGCGATGTGTGCGTGCCTGGTTACTTATCTCCTTTAGCTTGTGTACAGTTAGCAAGGAAATGGTCATTTTACTAATTTTTTTTTATTGTTGCCTATCGGTCCTGGTTCTAATACTGATCGAAAACTTCTACGGGACCAACCAAGGCTGGAGTAGGTACTAAAAAAGTCAGAAATTTCAAAAAACTTTTCACATACATTTTGTATGGGAAATGTTTCCACCCTATATATACGGGTGTAAGTGTGAAATTGAAATTCAAATATGTTTATTTGTGACACATAGGTAAAAGTAAGTACATGGTGTTTTAAAAAGTTATGTCTCACTATGTGGTGCCTTTAGTGGACATTTCAATTAGGAATTTCTTATTAGGAGCCCGGAGTCTGGATTTGACAGGCTCGCCCCTATTTGACCCCTCGCCGGACAAACCGGCGAGGGGTAAATATTTACCTTACCTTTAAATATTATTAGGGGCGGAATGTAAATATTTTATAGGTAAGTACACCTCTGCCTATTATTATACATTCGTGATCGTAACATTTTCACAATAATTAGAAATATTTACTCTCGCTAAGTATCGTGATGTAACTACGTGTGCTCAATGTAATTCTTACACGTTTTTTTTGATGGTTCCAAGAAAAAATAGGAAAGTTTAAAAAAGACATTATTTACAATAAAATACACATGTTCAAGAGAAGGCGTATTCCGAAATAATACAAAATAAAGGAGTATTCCTATCTATCTTCTTATTTCGATTCCTCTCTAATAAGAGAATATTTTCCATCAATTCCGAATATTAATAAGAATGTAATTTTCCAATGCGAGGTGGAACAGCTCAACATCAATTGTGATTTCGATCCATTCCGTGATTTACGAATGTTTCTCAACCAAGACCTTTTTCAAAAATTTTTAAATAAGTACTATAACAAATCCGAGGCAGTGTGATAATGGTGTCGAGCTCGATTCGCTCGCTCTTGAATTGTGACTTCTCAAACTTTTATGTATAGGTCGCTAAACCTCTATCTTTATGAATTTTCTTTATTTTTTTTTTATAAACGGTCAAAAGAAAATCTAAGCTCGCTGCGCATTGCGCGGTAGCAAATATTTATCTCTTTTTTTTTTGTAAAATCGTGGGGCAGCTGACCATGTTGGCATGGGGCGCCAAATCTTAAAATACTGACTGAGTAAACGTAAAACATAAAATTAATCAACTTTTTTTTTGTCATTGTAATAGCATACCGATCCAACCATGTCGAATCTTTCATCGCTCTATCGATAAAGTAAATGAAATGAACACATGATCGCTTATATTTATATGTATTACTTTATTGGTGTTCACTGTAGTGTTAATATAATGAAACAAAATGAACAGTCACTCGACTGACGACTGATGTCGCCTTTACAACTTCCCTAAACACTTCAGGTTACGTGAAGGCTGTACACTCATCTATTCATTTAAAACTAACCTAGTTGACTATCGTCCTTCAACTTCGACAACCTTATTACTCGGTCAGATACACAATATACTTATCAGTAGGTAAGTGTACCTAAATCTCGTTACCGTTCACTGTCCAAGTCCCACAAAAAAATCTGAAGGTAGTAAAGTTTAAAAATATTTTTTTTTTGTTGAGTTGTTTCGGGAGTGCTGGTGGTCCAGTGGCAACGTCACGACTTACGCGTGGCAGGTCCTGGGTTCCAATCCAGGCAGATGATGATTTTAATGATTATAATTCAGTAACTACATACGTGTTAATGGCGCGGTTCATATTTTCATCAACATCCAACCTGACACTGACAAGCAAATTGCGAAAAACGTTAGAAAATTTTAATTTTGCAGGCTACCCTGGCGGTTCCACCTTAATATCTATCTATTAAATTATGGTTGCGTGACGAGGCTCGCGAACTCTCTCTAGGTCTATTGTTATATTAAACGGTTTTCAATAACGTGAAGTTGCTGATTGTTAAACAGCTTAATGGATAAAGCTGATATTGACAACCTGTAATAGCTGTAATTCACAGGAGAAATATGTATATTAATAATTTGTATCTGGTAAACAATTGTATCTATGTAAGTAGTTGAAATTTTGTTTAGCACTTCGTAATTCATTATAAAAAACTATTTGCAAAAAAAATACATGAAAAGTCGGTCACGGTTTTGTAATTTGTTCACACATAGAAATGTTTCGTTTGCGTAAGTCCGTATCTTGAAAACTACTGAACCGATTTTTATGAAACTTGCACTTTACCCTATACAGTCAAAACATACCTTAATCCAATAAAAAAATATAATTCGATTTCTAGTTTCTGAAAAATACCTGGACATTATGTACATGACATAGAGGAAATTGCAGAAGACCACATAAACCAACATATATGGAAATTGTTCAATTGCAAAAATATTACGTACATACTGGGTAGAATTCAATTTTTTGAACCAGTAAAAACGGAATAAATCATCCATACATAGCTAGAAAAAAGAGAGTCATAAGTTGATAGTTACTGAAGACGCGATCGACAATGCTTAAAGAGGTGTAATCGATGCTTATGATAGTAAAGCAAACGAAAAACACGTTCACGACGAATGGCAGCTGTCCAGATCTAATAAGATCTCTCTAACGCTACTGGACCTGAACCTATTGGAACAGCTCTAACAATCGGTGACGTAACATTACTGCTCAGAATCGACAATCAGATTCTAATTGGACCAAGCTGTTAATAAATGCTTTCCATTCATGTATAACACAAGGTGATACCGGTCTTGGACTTGACAGAACTAGGCAAACTAGTATTGTTAACCTCGACCGTACTTAGTTCCCTTCCTAAATACTTTCAAAGAATAGCATAACACGAGCGCGATATACAATCGAATGAATCTGACAATCATCCTCGGATCTCTTGTAACACCTATATATTTATGCTTGCGTCACGAGTTCGATATTTTCCTAAAGATATAACGTAAGGGGTACAAGTTATCGAGATAATGTCACATCGATGATTCGGTTCAAATAATCGCATGTCATCCAGATAAATAAATACACGATCCGATTGTAGAGATATATTTAAAATCATATGAAACCCTGCATTGCGACAATACCACACGAGGGTGAATTAAAAAGGGAAAATTCTGCTCCCCAATGCATAGATTTCATAGGTCTTCTGAATGAAATTGAAATTCTCAACCCCTTTTATCTATAGCATTAGGCAGAGCTAGCACTACAAAGAGTAAATCCCGCACCCGGGACATCCCGCGAGTGCCTTTGACGGATTAACAGAAATTCGCGTCTTTTGAGATGGCAGATGGAATAAAACTCATTTGGCGGAATGAAAATTGAGATTGAAGGGTTGCTCCCCTGTTCTAATTAGACGAAGGGTGGACTCTAAAATATAAATCCTTTTTGCGTTGGATTACCATTTATGCGAATATGTTTCTGTTTATTTAAGCCGTACCTAGAATATTGTGACACTCTATCGTGTCATAATACATATTTGCATAATATTTGTTATTGTATTACTTCATTTGAAACAGAGCGTGTCCAATTAGTTTTTACAATACATTGTCCAAACTTCGAGCGTCTCACGAAGTCACTTTCCAGATTTTCTTGAGCAATCGTGTGATTAATTACTTGAAGGTTACTAATAGCTGCCTATGCGTGAACATACATAGGTACTGTATACCTTGTCTAGCCTGGAGGTTTCTGCCATCGTCGTATAATGCTCCAGCTGTTGTATCTAATAATTCAGCTTGACCTTCAAGTTGCCGAAGCATTTGTTTGATACAATGTTCTTTGCAGGGAAGGCAATCACCCGGAAGATTACAGCCGTATTACATACATGAAATTGATGGACTTGGTGTGCCAGTTCGCTAACGGCTTGCGCGAGCGTGGCATCGGCAAGGGCGATAGGGTGTCCATCTACATGCCCATGATCTTGGAGACGATTGTTGCCATGCTGGCCTGTGCTAGGATCGGGGCTGTTCATTCTGTGGTGGTAAGTTTTGAACACTACTGATACATGATTTGAAACTCAGCCTATTAATTAAGTATTGATTTCGTCACCCTTACTCGCTTCGCCAACGTCATGTGCCCCGCGCCGCCATATTTGCTTGTTAAACGTTTTGGTGTTTGTAAATTTATTGATTTCGTGTTAAAAAAAAAACTCAAATCTTTAGAATTAGTTATATAAAATTGTTGCGGATGTAAAAATGAATCTGTGATTAACCAAAGAATTGCAGTGTGAATGATAAATAAGTTAGTGTTAGTCACCTAATGTAGCCTAAGTTACATACATTTTCCGTGTTTTGTATTTTTTATGCGTGTGAACTTATGTTAACTCATATGAAAATATTTACAATTTATTAAGCCTGTCCATTAAAAACCCTGTTAGTTTAAATTCGTCAACAAACGAGTTAACAATTACCCCTATTAGCAAATAAATGATTTAGAATTTGAAACAAATATGGCGGCGTGCGGCACATGACTCTCAACCAATCAGCGCGTGAGGTGCGATCCGTCTCATGCCATTTCACAATTTGACGGTTTCACTTCGATAGATTATAATCTATAGAAAAATAAAGCGTTAAATTGTAATCAGTATAATAAAGCGTTAAATTGTAAGGTTCACAATCTTTTGACAGTTTACAATCTCGCTAGATAGATTATAGTCTAAAGGTTTTTACAATTTTACGGTGACATAAATATAAAATGTACCTCAATTTACTAAGATATTTCTATTTAATAGATGTAATGTTTTTGTGCCTTATTTAACTTCAACTGAGACTAAGAGATATTTTCAGTTCGGGGGTTTTTCTGCTGACTCGCTGGCAGAACGCATGTCTGACTGCAAAGCTAAGGCTCTCGTGACGGCTGACGGTGCCTGGCGCGGAGAGAAGCTGCTCGTCCTTAAGACCACATGCGATGACGCTTTGGAGAAAGCTAGGACCAAATACAACCATTCTGTTGAGATGTGCATCGTGGTTCCGCACTTGGATAGAGTGACTCCTTGCGGACGACTTCCCGATGACGTCAGAGCTCTGGTACGAATAAGTCGTTGTATTACTAGTGGGTTGCGTAGCCTGCAATATAGTAGTGTACCTATTTCCGATGTTATCGTGAAGCCAAACTCCAATAAGTCTTACACCTTTCCGTTTGTTTTCAGTACAAGTTTAATGATGATATTGATGTTTGGTGGCATGATATTCTGGAAGGCCAGTCGACCATCTGCCCACCGGAATGGATGACTCCTGATGATCCTCTTTTTATGCTGTACACCAGGTAAAGATTAATTCAGCGGGAAGATTTTAGGATCTTTTTTTAATTATTACTAGTCATCTTAGTTCCTATACAGCCATATCATATCATCTTGGTCGTGCCTCTTCCTTTTATAGCCATCCACATAAACTTTCCTCACGACGTTTTCTTGTTGGTAATCATGATTGTTTGGTGCAGTGGCTCCACTGGCAAGCCCAAGGGGGTGCTGCACACGACTGCCGGCTACATGCTGTACGCCGCTGCCACGTTCCGCTACGTGTTTGACTACCGCGATCGCGACACCTACTGGTGCACCGCCGACGTCGGCTGGATCACTGGACACACCTACGTGGTTTACGCACCCATGGCCAATGCTGCTACTTCGGTTATGGTAAGTTGCTATTTTGTCAAGCCCACTCTCTCTGGACCCGGCCAGAATACGCCCTATACATTTACCCTGGAGGGAATTTGCTGATGGCTGAATTGGAAAAGCAAAGGCCTGATTGATAAGGGTGAAGAGACGAGCTAGTCATGATTTCTATCGTGCATAGGTACTGTACTTACCCTGAACCTGAATATCGAAGTACTCGTGACATAGTCAAGGCATGTTGTAAAACCTAGTTTTCCTACACATGCTCATTTGCACAGTTACAAAATAACGAAATTTCTGAAACTGAACTAGGTTAGTCGGAGCAAGGGGGTTAATAAATTTGCGCTGTTCATCATTAGTAGTTAAGACAATTATCACTTATTAATTAACGTTATTATTTCAGTGTTACCTACCTTTTCCGTTATCGTATTTTCTGAATAGCAAAACATCATGTAGGGAACATACAGCATCGATTTATATGTTTACAGTTTATGTAATTGATTAACTATTTTATTAAATTATCAAGAGCCTCATATCTAAACAATGTATTTTGACTTTGAGGTGACCTTCACTGTACTTACTTCATCATCTATCAGGGTTGACGCTTCTATGCATCGTTTAATGAATGACCTCCACGTAGTGTTTGTGAGGACGTAAAAGCACGTGTTTAGAACGTTATCATTGTTTGTAAGTAAACAATGATATGGAATTATTTGCAATTACTTATTTATTTATATCTACTTCTATTTTGTCACGGACGCTACTATGAGCAAACATTTGGTCAGTGGGTCGTCTTAACAAAAACACGAACTCTGCCCGAGTTCGTGTTTTTGCGGGCACTTTTTTATATTCGACATGAATCCTTTGAAAACGCCAAAAAGTATCTACATTCAGCCCCATAAAGATGTAAACACGAACTAGGAACCATTTCATTGTCTACACTCATTATTCCGTAATTGTTTCTACAATACAAAACATAGTAAAAATTCATGCCACCAAAACCTCCTACACATAATAATATAAACACTCTATGTCCAAAACAGGGTTATCTACATAAATCTTACAAATATGAAAACAACAATCGTTCAAAACGAGGTAAACAAATCTAAAAGCCTGTAGGAATAAGTATTTAATTGAAAATGCGGTATCATATTCCTAGACAATCTACACTCAGCGGCACGGAATCTTGGCCAAGCGCTTATCTCGCGATAGCAAAAGCTTTAAGTGTTTCTGATGAATGTTTGTTAAGTAGTTATGTCAAAAAATGTTTACCCTTAGTTCAAGAGGGTAATTCATTATCTTTAAGTGCACCACGACGAAACTTTTAATTTTTAGTTGAATCGGGTCATTTGAGCGACTAAGTTCCCGTTTTAAATTTGTTTGTTCTGAAAAGTTTACTGTTCGGTTATTGAATTATTGTGATTTTGCGCTTTTAATTCAATAAGTAAAGAGACTTTAAAATCAATAAAAATGCCACTAACACCAGCACAGGTTGCACAAGCCGTAGCATTAATTGACCAAGGGCTGACACAGCGTGAAGTTTCTATTGCGCTTAACATACCACGGTCACCGATGCAGTATGAAACCCCTGCTGCCCTTAAACGATACCAGGAGACAGGCCAGTACACCCGCAGGCCAGGCAGTAAAGGTGTAAGGTGCACATCGGCCCGAAACGAGCGCTTTATTGTCCTGGAGATTTTGAGAAACCGCTACCTGACCGCTGTTGAGATACCCGAGCAGCTTCAAATCGCGAGAGGCGTTAATATTACCGAGCGTACCGTGAGAAGACGAATGGAGGAAGTAAATTTAAAAGCTCGTAGATCAGCACGAGGTCCAGAACTTCTCAGACAGCACCGAGTACCTCGACTTCAATTCGCACGAGAACACGTCAACTGGACCCACGAGCAATGGGCTAGAGTACTGTTCACAGATGAGTGTCGAGTAGCTTTACGTGCTCCAAGTAGTCGGGAACGAGTGTGGAGAAAAAGAGGAGAGCGGTTTTTACGCAATACCACCACGCAAACAGTGAGTTTCCATGGAGGCTCAATTATGGTATGGCGGGGTATAAGTTCCGACGCACGTACAGAGTTGGTTATCGTCGATAATCGGCTAACAGCCGTTCGATACATCGAGGAAGTTCTTCAGGAACACGTAATGCCTTATTTGGGGTTCATTGGACACGACCCTCCTAATGCACGATAATGCATGCCCAAACGTCGCACATTGCGTAGAAGAATATCTGGAAGAGGTTGGCATACAAAAATTGCAGTGGTCAGCTCGTAGCCCAGACTTAAACACCATTGAGCATAACAGGGACATGCTAAAAAGAAAGATAAAGTCCAGCTCAAACCTGCCGCAAACTCTAAACCAGCTCCGAACTGCAGCAATGGCCGCTAGGGGCAATATACTGCAAGTTGATGTCAGAAACATCATCCAAAGTATACCAGAACAAATGCAGGCAGTTATCAGGGCTAGAGGAGGAAACACCCGATATTAAAACATATAGATAATAAAGTAAAATACCTTGTTTTTAATTTTGAAGTGTTTTTAAAGGAGAGTGGAAAATTCTTTATTTCAGTAAAAGTGCGTGATTTAAAAAACTGATTTGTTAGTGAGGCTTTTCATTTCTAAGTTCCTAAAGCATAAGGACACTTATTGAATCCACCTACCCATAATTTATTGACAAAAATGCAAATGCAAATAATCCACAAAATCACGAGTGGCCAAGTTTCCGTGCCAGTGAGTTTATTTACTCTTACGCGTCAAACTGACATATTACTATCATCATATTTAAGGTAGACACTCACTGCATGGGAGCATTACCGTGTTACAGTTTCAGATTCGATGCGAGCGAGCGTTACACCAGTGAACTTATTATTTACTTACTATTAGGACAGAAACAAATTTGTTGTTCTTCTATCAAACGAATTTCGAGACATGTCAATCGTTGCAAGTCGTATGACATAGTCATTCTGTGTACCTTGTTTTGTTCATAGGGTGTTTTTTATTATTATGTGTAAGAGGTTTTGTTTAAATGAATTGTTTACTATGTTTTGTATCTTTACATCAGAATTATGGAATAATGGTTGTAGACAATGAAATGGGTTCCTATTCCGTGTTTACATCTTTTTGGGGCACGACAAGACGACTATTAGCCAAGAACTTGACATTAACTATGAAAAGACAATTTTGTAACCTTGCAACTTACTTGTCGAGGACATTACCAACGCGCAATTAATAGAGAAACAATGTAACTAGGAAGTAATAAACTTGATTTAGAAATGAAACGATTCAGAGTATCGATTCATTCAAGTAGTCTAATCTATACCTACTAATATTATAAAGAGAAAAGATTTTTTTTGTTTGTTTGTTTGTACCGAATAGGCTCCGAAACTCCTGGACCGATTTGAACCATTTTTCACCAATAGAAAGCTAAATTATCAGGAAGTAACATAGGCTATAAATTATTTTCAAAAAAGTTAGAGATCCTTAAGAAAACTGCAATAATGTAACCCAAAGTAACTAAATTTTGCCTATAAAATTCATTATTTGGCGTACGCTGAAAAAACTATTGATGATACTTAAAAATGATGTACCACATGATTAAAGTACTCATTATTACCAACAAAAAAGTCCGCGAGGGAATATATCTAACTATCATAGTTATTTAATATAATTTAAAAAAAAAGCACAATGGCAGCTTTTGTGTTCTAAAATTTAATTAGTTCGCCGGTAGAAACAATAGTTGCTTAAATTTTATCGTAGTATTAATTATCATTCGACGCGTACTTAGATATATTTTTTTATGTATTATGTATGACCATGCATTACTTTTTACAGAGAAGTACGATATGCACGATTCTTTTTTTTTTTGTAAAAAGCGTATATCTCAAAGTTGGTTCGGTTACGGAAGATAGTCGCAAGAGGTCCACAACAGTTTACAGCAGCTGTATTGTTATTGGGCTCATTTCATGCACCTTGGTGAGAACTTAAGATCTGCCTGGAGTATGACTGTCATCGAAGGTCTGACGATGGAGACGGAAGGCAGTTGCAAGAGGTCCTCAAGAGTTTACAGCATCTATATCGTGTTTGGGCTCATTTCATCCTTCTTGACGAGATCTTTAGTCCTAGCTGAAGTAAGACTGTCATCGAAGGTCTGACTATTTAGACGAAGGGCAGTCACAAGACTTCTGCAACAGTTTACAGCAGTTATATCGAGTCTCAGCTCATTTCATGAACCTTGATGAGAACTTTAGACCTAGCTGGACTATGACTGTCATCGATGGTCTAACGATGGAAACGGAAGGCAGTTGCAAGAGGTCCTCAAAAGTTTACAGCATTTATATTATTATTGGGCACATTTCATGCACCTTGGTGAGAACTTTAGACCTGCCTGGAGTATGATTGTCATCAAAGGTCTGAGGATGGAGACGGTAGGCAGTTGCAAGAGGTCCGCAACAGTTTACAGCAGCTTTATTGTGTCTCGGCTCATTTCATGTACCTTGATGAGAACTTTTGACTAGCTGAAGTATGTCATCGAGTTTGTAAGGACGAAGACGCCAGGTTGTCGAGGGCAGCCCTTATTTGGAAAAACATAAGTAGAATATTTTAGCGATTAATGCAAATATTTCCGAGAAATTAAATTGTTACTTACTTGAATCTGTACTAATATTATAAAGCTGAATAGTTTGTTTGGTTGAACACGCTAATTTCAGGTACTATTCGTTCGAATTGAAAAATTCGTTCAATGTTGGATAGCCCATTTATCGAGGAAGGCTATAGGTTATATAACATCACTCTATAAGTAATAAGAGCGGAGCATCAATCAAAAATGTTGCAAAAACAGGGCAAATTGATTCGTTTTAAGAGCTTCCGTTGTGTGCGCTGCGTATGACGGAATTGTTCCTCTTAAAAAATTCCAAAAAAAGGTCTGCAATATGTCTATCTTTTAAGGTTGACTCTCTCTCTCTTATGTGGCGCTGACGAAGTTGCGCGTCAGCTAGTATTCAATATTTCAGTGGATCTTATTGGCAGGACTTAGTGTTTAAAACATAAGTGCGAATGACGAATGCTGTTAGATAGCACATAAATAATAGGTAGGTTCTACAGTACCATGTTACTAACAGTTTGGAGTAACATTTAAGCGTCGTTCTCGATTTTATATTTCAGTAGATTAGTGACAAAGGATAAAATGCAATTAAAATATACAAACTGTACAAAAACGAAAGGTCATTTCTAATAAATCTTATGCCACTTTTTAATGCCGTAAAGTTTTACCAAAGAGACAAACTACATGATGCATTCCTGTTTCAGTTCGAAGGGACTCCATTCTTCCCCAACCACGACCGCTTCTGGTACGTCTGTGCCAAGTACAGGGTGACCCAGTTCTACACCGCTCCTACCGCCATTAGGGCACTCACCAAGTTTGGAGACGATATTGTCAAGAGGTAAGTTAAAGTTGGAGTAAGCAGCATTTAATGGCCGGCCTTGCGTCGCAAGGTTTTTATTTCAGATTTTTTTGTAGTTTAGGAGTGTATATTGTTTTTCTATATCGTGTGGTTAGTGCCTAACCTGGTGTCAGAGATTTTATGCCACCCGGCAATTACGTTTAATAAAGAAATCTCTTCGAAATACCAGCGAAAGTGGAGCAGATCGAAACCTGACGTTAGTGTCGCGGTGTTTTTAAAAAGAGATGTAGACACAGTGTGTAAGAGAAGTGATCTTTGTTTAAAAGGCATGGGTGATAATAAATTAAAGGTACATCAACAGTCATTATCATCACGGTATTATATCCTAGACTTGAGTGACTGCGCTATTACCTACCTACACAGGCTTTGCTTACTCCTCCGCTGACTTTCCTGAGGGTACACACGGCGGCACATGAAGCTGTACATTTTCAGTATAAATTGGCCTCGCTTTGATATATTTGATAGATTTTCTATGCTTTGAGAGATCCGCATAAACTGGTTTTGTATAGCTTGATCGGCTGTCGTGCGTACATTTTTCCTTGTTTTTGACAGAGACGCCTGTATACAAACCTTCTTCCGGTTCACGTGGACACCGGAACACGTGCGCCGTTGACTTGAGCAACTGATTTCCTTAAGTGCTGTGTTTACGCAAGGCACTTGTGGGTACTCAATCAACGTGACTTTTGTTTTTATTAACTGTTTCGTATCACACCACTGTGTAAACTTTCCCTCGTTGAATCAGTGGTCGGATGCGCTACTGCTGAGATGATGGTCCTGGGTTCAATTGCCGGGCATTCAATTGTTATTGGTGTTTGTCACTAGGAATTTTTACGAAGCAGCCTGGAGTCTAGATTTGTGCCAGATTGATGATAATGGCCTCGTCCCCTAATGTTTATACAATAAATCATAAAATTATCATTAACACTAGAAATGCGATATTTACCATGTTTACTGTTTCAAATAAAATAAAATAAAATCAAAACATAAACTGAAGTCATTGCGGGTGGGTGTTAGTGACCATGAAAACTTATAAACCATAATATACTTCGTCGAGCAGCGAGCATGTAAGTGTGGAGTGCAGTGTGAAAGTCCCCGAGACATGCACTTATTAGCATTAACACATCCTGATTCACTTGCTGAGGGTTACAAATATTGTTAGCAGAGGTCGACGCATGATCAGAGCTGCTGATTCGCTACATTTGTAAAGGTCGACCTGGTTGCATATCGAGTATTAATTTAACACAGTCTGCATATCAGAAAGCATCTCTTAAAAAGGGCAAGAAGATCTCTTATACAGGGTGGCGCCGACAATACGACAATAAATGAAAACACCGGTACATTGTAAAGGTCGACCTGGTTGCATATCGAGTATTAATTTAACACAGTCTGCATATCAGAAAGCATCTCTTAAAAAGGGCAAGAAGATCTCTTATACAGGGTGGCGCCGACAATACGACAATAAATGAAAACACCGGTAACACTAGTTCATAGAAATAAAAAACATATTAAAAATATTTTGAAACTATCAAATAAATCCTTATATCGAAATTAAACAAAAAACATACAAAACTAAATAGCATAAAACTTTTAACGAAATACAACACCATTTATAAATATTGGTTTAGTAACCTTAGGGTTTGCACTAATTCGCGACTGGAAATAAAACTTAAGGAACTTGGTAAAGGTTTTTGAAGTAGCAAGTCGGCAGCAAGTGTTTAGTGTCTATACCGATGCGGGGATCGTTACCCTGTCGGTGCTAGCCTATTTACTACATGATGTAGAAAATGCTGTAAATGAAAAATAATGTCCTTTGAGTGACTAAACTACTGGATATATTCGAATGAATTTTTGGATGCAGACTGGGGATGTCATGAGGTATACTCAGTTTAATTTATTGTCGGCGCCAACCTATATATAAACAGGTTTAAAAGATATGATTTCGTAGAAGAATATTTTCTTTGTTAAGCCTGTATAACCCTAAAAAAGGGTAAAGACTAGGCCCATTTCATATAAAAAGAGAAGAAATATTATTTTACGCATCTTTGTGAAAATAAGACCCCTAAAATGTAGTTAGTTTAATTGAATTTGACCGCGTGCAGATTTTGATCACGATTAGTCACTCGCAAGTCGCGAAAGCTCTAGAGGTCTAATCGTAAAGGTAAAAAGGCTCGTAAAAGCTGCTTTTTTGTCATGAAAGCATATAATTTACCAGGTGTTTCGATTACCATGACCTGTGACAAAAGCGAACTGCCCTTGTCCTCGCAAAGAAATTGATTGATTAGCTACAATAATCAATTCATTATTCATCGATGCATACTCGCTCTAGTGTAATTTAAAAGCACATAAAAGTAGTCGCGAAGGTCTAGACGTTTACTTAACCCAATTGATGGTAGCTGCAGCCAGGGCATCATTTATTAACGAATGAAAGTTTATTTGCGTAACCCACCACTAACTCGATCGATGCAATAACATTGTTAACAAGAGCTGGCAGGCTCACTTATAACATCGATTATGGGGTATATATATATATACACAATTGTACGACTTTTTCAATATTATGGATAGTCTTATTGAGCAAGCGTGGCGATCAATGCTCCTTCCTGCCTTCTCTGTATGAGAAGAGGCCTTTGCCAAGGAGTGGGACAGTATTAGGCTGGATAATTATTCATTTTTTCAACTAGCAACATCTTCTAAAGTTAAGAAGCTATAGTTAGTTGAGAAAATTAAAATTCCCAAAAACCGTAACTGACTCTGTTTGAGAGATTGCGCATACGCCTATTTCTTTCATCCAATGTCAATGATGAAATAAAACTACATACATGGTGGTGCTATTTAACCATGATTTATTTAATTTACGAAACATCGCATTACTTAACGCACGTATGTTGTAGACATAACCTGGATACTCTGCGCGTGCTGGGCAGCGTGGGCGAGCCCATCAACCCTGAGGCTTGGCTCTGGTACTACAACGTTATCGGCCAAAACCGTTGCTCCATCGTGGACACCTTCTGGCAAACGGAGACCGGCGGCCACGTGCTGACCAGCCTCCCGGCCGCGACTCCGATGAAGCCTGGCGCTGCCGTAAGTTCTTTATACGAGAAAACACACTCCTTATACCTACTCCTAACAAGAGAAATTGAATCTTATTTCTGTTTCCACAGGGTTTCCCATTCTTTGGCGTCGATCCCATCATTATCGACGAGGACGGCAAAGTGATTGACGGCCCCGGCGAAGGGTACTTGGTGTTCGATCGCCCGTGGCCCGGCATCATGACCAGCCTGTACGGAGACCACAGCCGCTATGAAGACGTGTACTTCAGGAAGTTCCCTGGATACTACTGCACCGGCGATGGTATGAATTGATATGATGCTTTTACTACAAGTATATCCGCAACGAATATAAAGTATAATATTATCCAAACCGTATCCTAACCTTTTGCAAAATATTTTCTATTTTCTTTCTTTCAAAATATCTAATCATATAAAGTCATTGTTGATCATTTAAAGAATAGGGTTTTAACTTAGTTTCAGTGATAAATAGGAAGTATTCGCCTTCGATTATGTAGGATTAGGTAGGAACTATAAATATCGGCCTTGATTCACATTAACGACAGCTCTATATTGTCATATCGCATGTTCTGTCTTTAAAGTCTTCAATTATTGTCTTAGAGTGAATGAGTTAGAACACATGTTTATAATTTGCAGGTGCCAGGAGGGATGAGGATGGGTTCCTGTGGGTGACGGGCCGTATCGACGACATGCTGAACGTGTCGGGACACCTCATGTCCACGGCCGAGGTGGAGGGCGTGCTCACCGAGGACGCGAACGTGGCAGAAGCCGCCGTCGTGTCCAGGCTTCACCCCGTCAAGGGTGAATCCCTCTACTGTTTCATAATTCTAATCGAAGGTGCCAAATACGATGCTGCTTTAGTCGACTCTTTGAAAAAACGCGTGAGGGCAAGAATCGGGGCTTTTGCGTCTCCTGATGCGATCCAGCACGCGCCCGGACTGCCGAAGACGCGCTCGGGCAAGATCATGCGGCGCGTGCTGCGCAAGATCGCCAACGGCGACAGAGACGTGGGAGACCTCTCCACGCTGGCCGACCCCTCCATCGTTGAGATACTCTTCCAAACCCGTCGTGTCTAAACATTCAGAGAATAGGGAACAGCTGATTTTTACGTTGCTATTCAATTGTATGGCCTTTGCCGTATTTCATTGTGAACCCAATTATTTTCAGCTTTCCTCCAGTCTAGCTTTGAATATCCGTCCGCAACTGTTTCGATAAGGCCCTGTGTTTCACGGTCATTCAAAATTTTTGCTTAAATGTCACCGGTATATTCATTGCTTACCTATATGTAGTCATAACTTGATTGTATGAGGTTTATACATGGGTTAAAGTAGGTATCACATGCCTTGAACACATGCTATGTGCAGGTATTTGTGTAATGTATTCATCATTGACTTATAGAATCACTCGATAGATCTAAATTAGCTAGAAATATAGCAATTTACACAGGGTGTGTCTACCGATATGGTTCGAAATCTCGAATTTGTCTACATATATTATCTTTGATCGTATATTATCGGTGCACTTTATATAAGTATCGAATAGTGATCGGATATCTATTTAGTGATACAAAGTCAATGATATCACTTTAACTACACTATAATATTTAGTTACAACACTGTAGGGGGTTCTCATACATTAACATTAACATTAAGTACAGAACTTATAATGTTTGGCATTTATATTTTGTCAAAAATCGATAGGATCGGTTTTCTTTGAATCAGTTAACTGATTGTGATATAAAATAGGCGGGTTTGGCTTCAAAAATCAAATTCTTATTTATAGTTGCCTGGCAGTTTGAGACAAGGAAATTATATTTCTGATTTATGTTAATCTTGTATCATTCAATGATACTTTATAATCACCGCAGTAAGCATAAATGTAAAATTGGATTAATTTGAGAAGCATCCTTATTTATTCAGATATATTCACAAGTTTAACGTAAGTCTGTAGGCCTGCTGGTGATGTTTGAATATTGGTTAATGATATTCAGTCATTCCATAACACGTAAAGTTTAACTATAGTATATCTTTTGCATAATAATATTATGTGTATAAATATAACCCAGTGTCAAGTGTACAAGATGCGATCTCGCGTTTACTTGCTTAGAAATAGGAATCATATGTAACCGCGTAATCATATTTTAATAGTCGACTGCTCACATTTCATTACTTTGTGGATTACACGTAGATGCCGTATTCAAAATTATTTGAAGTAGTCATGAGATATGTAGTACCAAATTTTTAATTTAAACTATTTAATCTATATTTAATTACAATAGACTGACCATACTTACTTCGGACAAAATCTTACGTTGCTTTAATTTGCTGCAGCACTTTAGTTTTTAGTATTTATTACTTATGTGATTAAGTTATTTTTCGGGTTTATGAGATCCTAGATTTTAAGGACTGGAAGATCAATAGTTTTGCACAAACATGTATACAGCTAAGTTGCTAGTGTCACGTCCCAGGCCATCCTAGACTAGGTATAATCTGCCATCTTTTTGTTTCAATGGGTTGTGACCTTTTTTTTATTTAATGATAGGCTGTTTTGTTTTGTTCTACACAAAGATTTTGAATTCGATAAAAAACAAAAAAAATATGTTAGAATTAACTTCTGATGGCACTTATTTGTCATGCACAATGTTGAAATTATGTAAGGAGTAGTTTAACATGTAAACCTACCTATAGGTTAGGTTCTAGGTTTAACAAGCGTAGAGTTATCTATGGCCTTTTTGTGGATCAATTATGATTAGTTACCAACCAGTTTCTTTTAATTTAATGTTGCTTTTGGTGAGTATAAGTTTTAGTCAGTAGGTATTTTAAATTTGGGTTTATTTATTTGCAAGTAGATAATTAATTAAGCATATATTGTGACCTAGTCTGTTGTCTGCAGGAAATGTATTAAACAACAAATAAACACATACAATAAAATTACACAATGTATAATTTGAAATTCCTGCCAACAAATTAAAAAAACAACGATTTTGCCATCGAAACAATTTATTACTTTGTGTAAAAGTAGAGAAGAGCTGACATTCTATCCTACTTACCCAAATATTGATTTCCTTAACATAATTATTATAATTTATTTTGATTTGTACGAGTACGCCATTTAGTTGTTATTTTTATACGTTTTGACTTGGTTTAATATTCTTAGGGTAAGTATAGTTTGAGTTAGACTGTCAAAGTCACTCCATATAATAGCAAATAAGGGAATTTATGTGATTGCATGTCATATCATTAAACTGATTAAATGATATTTGAAATTTGATTTTCAATCATTATACTTACAATAGTACCTAAAGTATGAACTCAGAAATTGATCACACAAACAGAAACACATTGGAACTACTATTTCATGAACAAAACGCGTCGACACTGTGAAATTTATTATCATATAGGCACTACAGGCCGCTGATCTGCCTCGCAAGGTAGTCCTGCGTCGTGGATAATCAGTAAGTTCTAAGTATCTATAAGGAACCTATAACTCGTACCTGCAGACGCCGAAATCAACCAAAATACCTATTCGTTACATGTACCCACTCATCATGAAATCACCGAAAATAAGTAGGTACAATAAAGCTCGCCACAGACGTAGCTATAATATGTATATAATAATATATTATAGCTACGACTGTGACGGGCTTTAGTATATTCTATTCTACAGGATACAGACATATTCCCTCGATTGGTTTATTATATGATTTGCTTATAAATTAGGTTGATACATTGCACATTTGAAATATTTTCATAATGAAAGTGTGGCAACATTTAGACATTAACCGTAATTTTTTGCGATAGGAGTCATCACTCAATTAAGTACATAGTTAAAACCACCCAACACCTACTTAAAATGCGAAAGATTTCAAATTAGCGAAAATGGTATGAAAACTGAAGACTCGAAAAGCGCGCCAAGCGGCGAATAGCTGTAGCTACCTACTAGCTTGTTTCTGTCAAGAAGATTCATAGCGCCAAGATCTGATTCAGTAAGTCTCTAACAATTTTGAGGTTATTGACCAAAATTGCAAAATAATAGTAAATCTATCTAGTTTTGCGAAATCCATGTCAAAAAAGCACGTTCAATAAAATAGTGGGTATTTACTACATAGTGAAAATATTGGTTGATTCAAAAACTCATTTAATGATTTTAAAATTTAATTTAAAAACATACAAGTAAATATTATCAATATAATTTACACTCACTCACCTCAAGAACTAATTTATTTAAAAAACATGGGACACACTCGCAAAGCATTTTGATTCTTTTACCACTTCAATTAAGACTTCATTCGGTTTAGCTATTTCTTCTTCAGCTTCTTAGGAGGGACCTCTGTGCCTCCACCAGTCTTAAAGTAGAGACTGTAGAAGACTCCAGTAGCCACCACCAATATCGTGGACAGCACAGTAATATACTCAGCGCGGTTTCTGTAAAAAGAGTTTCATGTACAAATGGAAAAAAATGGGCTTAAATTTTTGAAGCAAAGGTACCTAACCTACATATTAAGATGAAGGCAAGTACCTTTATACCAACTCATAACACATGAATTCAGAACTAATGTAACACACGACGGACCTGTGGCCACTGTCCTCATAATTAGGTACATTTATTTACATACACATGAAAAAACATCACGCCTGTAATCCCCGAAAGAATTGGCAGAGGTGTACCCTAAGTACATTTTGCCAGTCTTGTTTAAGTTCATGTAATAGGGGGCGATACCTACTATTGCCATCAACCCAGCACAAATCCAGACTGCGTGGCTGCTACTGAAAAATTTCTGATGGAAAAACCCAATAACACTTTGCCCGACCTGGGAATCAAACCCGGGACCTCGTCCTCTGCAGTCGCGTTTGTGACCACAAGAGCGACCACTTTACCGTTTACCATGTCAGCGTTACAAAGACGATAGCAGGCATAAGCCTGGTCACATTGCCTTGTGACAATGGGATAGCAGGATGATACTTTAAAACAATGGGTAGGTACTTACTCGAAAGGAGTTCCGCACACGACATACCAGGTGGCACCGTTCCTTGGGAGCTCCTTCACGCAGTGGAAGTCGAAATAGTCCTCGTTATAGTCCGTCGGGCAGAAGTATTTACGTTTCTCCAACACCTGGAATTTTACCAATAATATTGTATTTACCCATAATTATATCGACACTTATTATGTTAAGTTTCCACAAACGAATGAGCCAGCTCTTGACCGATCAGACGAATTTAAGGTCTAAGCTGCTACTGAGATATTCTTTGACTAGGCTGAATGAAGTGCAGTTTAATGTTGCAAGTAAGCTAGAATGATCGATCACTACCGGCGCCATAGAATCATCAGAATTACGAAGAAGTGACATAAAGCAATAGGTATTCATTTTACACATGGACATAATAGCCGGTCTACCTAATCAATTTAATGGTTTGCATAGATACAGCCATTAATAGTCTTAAAAGAACATCAAGCTGATTGTCTCTATTATTAGTATTAGGTATTGCTAGTATTCAAGATTTGTAGCTAAAGCTTGAAAAGACAAGATAGTGAGAGGGTAAAGCAGCATTTTAGGCTGCGTTCGATGTCAAAATCCTCGAGGCTCGAATATTATTTCGATGTAGAGCAGGTATCTACCTATTCCGGAAAACTTATCAGTGGAAATACTTACCTACTTACATTACATAATCTAATTAATTAAAATCTCTGCTAATTCCTAATCTACGTAACCATTATGAAATGTTTCGAGTTGAACTTGAACCTTTCTGTCCTAGACTAGTCCTTCTAACGGAGATTCTCAACTAAAAGGTGTTCTTACAAACATCAAAACTTTTTGAAAGAAGTTAATTTTACCTGTCCAAATGGTGTGGTGAGTGTTGCGACTTCGTTGCAAGGTCCAACAGGCTCGTGCAGCCCCAGGGACCACTCCTGCTCAGGGTTGAAGAAGATTGTGAAACTTAGGTACAGCAAGTAATGTACCGCCAGCTGCAAGATCAACACGTAGTCGATCGTCGTCAACCTAGGGAAAACGAAAATACTTGGTCAGAAACAGAGTTCCGAGGGCGAACAATTTTATCTCAATAGGTATTTTAAGTAGATGGGCTAATTTATTTCAATAAGTAAATTAAACTTACTTTTTGCTGCTCTTCTCCCTGTTGCTCAGAAGTCCAGTCAGTACGATGACGGAGAAGATTGCGAAGAGCAAGAAGAAGGTCACTTCCGAGTGGATCTTATGAACGTCGTGCAGCGGGTGGTAGATGGGAACAAACAGGAGCACGCCTCCTGGCATGCCCAGCAACGACGCGATCAATAGCGACTTCCATTCCGACTTCTTGCTATAGGTAAAGAAGATTTAGGCTGAAAGTTTTAGCTTGAAATTCTTTTTTATGACACTAGGGCTAAAATT
Source organism: Noctua janthina (assembly GCA_963576755.1). Classification (NCBI taxonomy): domain Eukaryota; kingdom Metazoa; phylum Arthropoda; class Insecta; order Lepidoptera; family Noctuidae; genus Noctua; species Noctua janthina. The sequence continues at coordinate 9,052,459 of OY755050.1, read as the reverse complement.
TAATAAAGTTTAAAAGAAGCAACTTACTCGGCTGCATCCCACTGCGCAACTTTCGGTGCAAACCAAGATCTGCTGGCAGTAAAGAAGTAGTAGAAACTGGCAGCAAAAGCAGCGTGGAAATAGTAAGAGTTCCATGGTACCCAGTAGTGACGGTCGTAGATATTGGGGTCAGTGTCATGCCAGGTCCAGTGGACAAACTTCACGGCCGTGATGTCGTACGGAATGTCTACCAGAACTGTTACTAAACCCACTGCGAAAGGCTCAGCGTATTTGGGGAGATTCAATCTGGACAATGCGTATACGGCGTGGTAGATAAATGCAGGATCTGAAATCAATTAGTTTTATAATCGTTTAAAAATATGGCTATGGTCAATGTAGGAAGCATCTCTCCCAAAAGATGACAAAGGATTGTCGGAAAGCAGGTAAGAAACTGATCCAAAATTTATTTAAAAAATATGATTAGTTGAAATCGGTGTCTTTAAACAGTCAATGGCGTAGAATATGAAAGAACTTAACACAAAAAATATAGCTTCAATATAAGTCAACCTACGTGTTTTAAACCGCATCAATACTCACACAAAAGGATGATGTGAAGAGGCAATCTGGCTCCCAAGAAGATGATGGGGGTTTGAGAATGCCAGAAGTTATCGTACTCTGGCAAAACGAAGTGCCAGAAATTGTCGGTCCAGAGTCCATGAAGGATCGTCGCCAACCAGAGGTACGGCCATCTACCACCTTTCCTGAAAGCTGAAATAAATCACGTGTAGCTGGAACTACCGTCTAACCTTGATTTTATCATGATTCAGGCAAAAAACACAGCCGAATCTTCCCGTATCCAGCGGATTCCCGATTCCTCGACTTCCACAGTCTTAGGTAGACTACTACTTTTGATTACTTGGGCACAACTTATTCATGGGACGTCAATAATAAGGTGGTGGTTAGCAACTACCTTCTGTCTGTTTATTCGGGCCACAGTACCCAACACTGTTTTTTATTCATCTAATGCTTACGTAGGTACGCATACGTACTTCGGTCGTCATAATACCTTTTCAATGAGATGATGAATTTCGAAACAAAATTAGTGGGTATAAATAACTAACGCACCATCAATTTATGTAGATAGGTGTGTGAGTATGGTACAGTGAAAAATGTCTTATGGTCAAGAGCAGTTGTTTTATAAATCAGTAAAAAGGTAAGGAGTTTTTAATACAATACTGACGAAATTAGTCATGGATTACTTAATTGAATTCGCTTGTACCTACCTACTTACCACGCCAACCATTTGTTGCAGTCGCTGTCGCAGATTACAATAAATCATTGTGTTTTTTTTAAGTATTAAGTAATGTTTGATAAAACATATGAATTAGTAAATGCTAAAGGCACATCCATTGGACACGGGAATCGCAGATCCTAAATCCAGCAATAGACGACTTTCGTGATGATGATGATCAAAGTCATAGATAGATTATATAGGTACCATGTATCAGCGTCACAAGCCCTGCTAGTGTGTAGACAGCTTGTGAGAGGATGTACGTGGGCTGAGCCGCCCACAGCTGCTTGATGTCATTGGTCTGGACGAGCCATTGCAGCCACTGATGACATACACACCGGTTTACAGTTATTGCCAAGTCAAAACCTAAACGCACCTTATTGGACTTCTGTAAGTCCTTTAAAAATTTGGGTGGGTGGAAAAACTTATTTTATGTGCTAGGTTCAATAACCACCATGTCGGTTCGCGATATTAATACCCTAAGTCCTTAAAAGTTATGGAAAAATGTTGAAATAAGTAGCTATAATCGATATTTTGGAACTGACCGGCAAACGACCAGCTGGTATTGAAAATTAAATATCTAGGTAGGTCAGTATTTAAAATAAAAAAAATAAAATAAAAAAATACATTCGCATAAATTATTCAGATTGATAAAATGTTTGAAACTAGAATTATTATGGTGTTACCGTATCGCCTCCGCCGGCTTGGGTTGCCATGTCGATATGCGCGCGCGTCGCTTCCGAACCTTGTCGACTCAATGATTAAACCTAAAATTCTGATACCATCAATTTGAATATAGTGTTGTATCGATATAATTCGGGTTTTTTATCGACTTTTTTCTGCAATCTCTTTAGTCTTTACCTACTCATACACACAACTATAAAAAGTTGAAAAGAGCCTCTTTGGTATAATGAACGCAATCACTGCATAACAGCTAAATAATATCGGGTGCAGCGTTCCGAAGTCGGACAAGGGCTAAGTGTCACACTGAATTTTCCGCCGGGCTCGACTATACGGATAGGCACAACCATTTTAGATATGGGGATGAAAGTGGGGATGAATAATTCTGAAAATGAGGTTCGTCAACCTCTTATTGCAGACTTAAACGCCCATACGGATATCAGCGCCTGAAATATCTCCTCAAGTGTGATCTTAAACAATATCGAAGAGAGAGAGCGTGTAAAACCGTTAGCACTTAGCACCCCTTTGTATTTTAAAAGAAGGTCCTTCAATGCTGAGTTTTATGTTGGCTGAGCTTTTGTGCTATATGTTTCTAGGTAGATAAACTAAGTAGACAAATGTCGAAAAAAAATACAGCGCTCGCGACATTTGGGATCGATATTACTTTCTGTATTGAGAACACGCTCACAGGCAGAATTCAGCCTGCCCCTCCGGGAGATACAGGCATAACGGTGTTTGTTGAGATACAGAAGTCCTCTTGCAGAAAGGTGAGCAAATCATCTTTGATTCTTCTGGCAATCACTGAAAGTCCATAGGCGACGGTAACCACCTACTATTAAGGACCACCTGATCAGCTACCTTGTGCCAATATACAGATTTAAAAATAATTCGGTATTACAGTTGTTGTCATTGTGTGTTTTGTTTGTATTTCCCTATCTATCTATTATTTACCCACTTACTGATATCGACTTAATCAGTCGACACTTGCCATCCCTCAATGTTATCTACGTCGTGTAGTACGCTACGTGTCTACTAAATGTGCCAACGCGGGTGCCACATAGATTTGTTTTTTTTTTTCGTTTAACTGCATCGTAACACCTGCGTAAACTAAAAATATGTAACCCCTGCCATGTGTCGACCTAGAATGTAGAGTAGGTACCTACCTACTGCTAGTATTTGTTTTGCACTTCAAAATGTTATCTCCGTTATTTTATTTTCTTGTAATAATGATAAGATTTTTTACTAACTTGAAATATTGTCTTTTATCGTTTTGTTCAGATACAGACGCCAGCATATCAAGCTACTACAATCTGTCAAATTTATTTAATAGATTTTCAACTTTATCGCTAAAGCATTAGGTTCAAAGTTGATTGTGAAAATTTTACTGTTTCGGGTAGATTGATGTGCTGGCGTCTATACCTTAAGTGTGTTATTATAAGATATTCAGCCAACGTTGCAGACTATTAGGCTTGGGTCTGATCTGGATAGAATGAGAGCCCCAGTTTACTAGGAAGTACACCGTTACACCATTAAAAGTGCCAGCAGACCAACGCGAACGGTTACACACAGTGGCGAGCGATACAGCAAAGTGGGACACCCTGGTGACATTTTTTTTTCTTCGACTGGTTCATCACTCTTGGGCAAAGGCCTCCCTCCACTCTTTCCATTCCTCGCGAACCCGCGCGTCCCCCTTCCAGTTCTGACTGAACCTGTCTAGTTCGTCTGGCCATCACCGACACCAGTTTCCTATTATTTTGGCCCACAGTTTGTCGGCAGACATGTCCTGCTCAGTCCCATTTTAGTTGCAGCCTTTTGAGCTATATTTTGAAGCGCAGTATTGTGGTTCGAACACGATCCATTAATTTAACACCTAGTATACAGCGCTCCATTTCTCGTTGGCAAACCTTGAGTTTGGAATTCTGGATGTTAATCAAAGACTAAGTATGTGCACCACAGGTTGACGGTCACATCACAAAATTTTTAATTTATGTTAATCCAAAATTTATGTGAAATTTTTTAGAGCTCGCTTCGATCGCTTTACATTTTAAGCTCTCTTAATAATTTTAGACTTTTCAGAACCTGACCGAGGTCATCATCTGCCTAGCCTTTTCCCAACTATGTTGGGGTCGGCTTCCAGTCTAACCTGATGCAGCTGAATACATGTATTTACATGGAGCGACTGCCTATCTGACCTCCACAACCCAGTTAGTACTAGGTAATACGATACCTCTTGGTAAGACTGGTTGTCAGACTTTTTGGGCCACTGACTACCTGTAACGACTGTCAAAGATCTACAAATGACAGCCGGGACCAACGGCTTAACGTGCTTTCCGAGGCACGGAGGAAACTCGGTATGTAATGGGTGGTCACCCATCCACAGACCAACCTAGGCAAGCACGGCTTAACCTAAAGATTGATCCTTGCGGCTGTTATTATTTAGCCACGAGCTCTTCCTTGTTAAAATTTTTGAACTCGTTCGCTCGCTCTTGCAGCTTGCGTTGCCTTCATTCTTCGTCTTTTATGTTAGGTCTCGACCAAGTAATTCCTATTACTGAATGGAAACCTCCATTCAGCGGGACCGACTGTCGTAATACTTTAGAATTACTTCGAAGGAATCCATCGAAGCAGAGTTAGCTAAAAAAATAAAAAATGAATCCATATTAAAGGACTTTAGCAACGCAAAAATCACGCAGCTTACAAAACTAAAACTTACAAAAAAAAATACATTTTAATATTCTCCGCGCACTTATATAAGTATGGTAGATCTATTCTAATCCTGAGAATAGGATGGTACCTAAAGAAAAGAGCCTCACTAGTGCGTCTTCGCCCACGTCTAGATTAGTCCACGCAACACCACTGGACTAAGTGCAAGTAAACTGTAAAATAACCTTTAGCAACATGTTTAGGAATCGCAATTCTCAGTGCAGTGCAGGTTATCTTACGAAACTAAAAAGTAGGACGCAGTGACCTGCAGCGACTACCACAGTAGGGCAATGGCCGTGAATGCCCGTGACTCCGTGACAACAATAGAACAATTTTATAAAATAGGTGATTTTATGTTTTAGTAGGATCTGTTTTTTTTCTTATTTCAAGCTAAAATGGGAATTTCTGCTATGGAATTTTAACCTAATAATTAAAATAAATGAATACCGCCGTGTAATTTTTAGTTTATGTGATCTAACAAAACGTTTTTTACAGAACCTGTGGTAACAATTTTTCGTTCCACGCAGTTATTCACAATGTCAAAATATGGGTCAAATGTTTTGTCAATCTGTCAATATTTTAAAATCGATGATTGATTCAAGTTCAATGGGAGTCGAGATTTAAAATAAAATTTAAAAATGTCGACGCTTTTCAGAAACCTCTATAGAGGGACGAGTTATTTGGTGAACAATTATTATAATTTTTGCCCTCGTGTTACATTCAGGATAAGAACTACTATACGGTGCAATACGACTGTGGCTAATGCGTTTAGGTCACAGAGAGTTAGACCTAAAAAGGAACCTGGAGAGATTTTCAAATGGATATTATTGGTTTGTACATTATAGTATACTTACGAAGTGCTACACTCTTATTAATTTTAAAATAATAACCTTCAATTTGTACTTACCATATTTAATTGTGTAAGCTTGTAAGTCTGACTTTCTAAAGATATAATGATCTGTCACTTCGAGTTTTAGATCTAGTTTGAACTGAAAATTTATAGGCCTCATTGCTCTATATAAAATTAATTTTGTTACCAACACTCGGTAAGAAGATACAGTTTTATTGTATATTTTAGATGATCCCAGTCAGCTCTTTCGGATTGGGCTGTTGGCAGGCGTACCGCCTGCAGTGGAAGTTGGGACTCATTGACATGATGCAATCTAAAACAAACGCTACACCAGTTGAAATGCCAAGCGAGTAAGTATTTCATGAAATATTGTTATGTCATATTGTGTATTTATCAGAAGCACTTTAATGGTAAAATAAAATGGACATAGAAAACATTAACCACTGAAATTGGCATGCCCTAGAATGATTGATTCAAAGTAAGCATGGTAGATTACGGCTTACACCGTCACAGAGAGGAGACCTGTGTCCCAGTGGGAATGATGTAGGCTGATTGTACCACATAATAGTAAACATTTATATCTGTAAAACCTGTCTCACAGCCAACAGTTACTAAGTCCATCTACAAACCAATACTAAATTAGTGAGCAACAACCATATATCTGATTTTCTGCTCAGCAAAGTTTATGGCATGTTAACACTTGAACAGTCTGTGATCAACCATAAATAAGTATCCATTACACATACATGCAAATCATGGGACCATCAATATTTTGTTGCTTTTGCCTTGGCTTTAAAATAATAGTTATCTAATTTGTTTCATTCGCTCTCTCATAGTTACCACAAATGTTGTCAGCACATAGGACATCGATTTTTCACCCTTCTTTCGAGTTCATCCCAAGCAAGCTCAATTGAAGAAACGTCAGGTGATCGAGATGACCATTGCATGATTTTTTAAATATTTTCATGTTTTTTTATTTTTCAAAAAGATGTGGCACAGTTTAGACAAGTGATTCCAGGAGATTCATTCCACTGGGTGCATAGGAATCTTGAAGAATTTTCAAATAATCTTGATCAGTTTTTCAGTTATCCTCCCAAGATTTCCAGGTTTACTGTTGCCAAAACACCCCCAAACCATGCCATTACCATCGCCATGTTTGGTAGTACGCACTGTACATGCTTCGGAAGCCCTTTCTTCTTTTGACCGGCGTACAAACACACGTCTATGGGATCCGAAAATCTCAAACTTAACTTCTCTATGTGGTGCCGTTAAGTGTCGATTCCGTTTAGAAAGAACTCTGATGAGGTTATTCTCTAGATTTGTTGAGTATTGAAGAAAGGCCTGCTAAACCTCTTTTGGTGGTGTCAAATTTTTCCTAGTTTCTTGTTTTCTAGCAAGGGTGTAGTGGGACACTTTAACGAGAGAGTCCGGCCTTTCTGCGTTTTTACGTTCACTGTAACCTTCCTCACAAAGAGTACAAATAGCAGTTCGCTGTTCAAGCGTGATTTGCTTGCGTTTTGCCATTTTCAGAATTAAAAATATGCTTAAAGCAGTAGTCCGAATCTTTTGAATACAGATAGTGTTAATATCACAACCTTCCCGTGCCAATGCTCAAATGCGACTAAATAGGATCCAAAACATTTTAAACCACCATATATTTTCAATAAAACCACGTCATGTATAAAAGCAAGTATTTGAAGGTGAACCTGAAAAAAGTGTATCTGAGATTTGAATAGGACAATGCCTAGTTTTGATTGAATCATGTGTATTTTTTTTTTAATTTACATCCATGTGAAAAAAGTAGTATTTTCTTTCTTTGTAAGTCAGCATGTCTAAATGAACACTTGTTTTTCTGTAATGCTCCAATGCACATTCTGCTATTTGGGAATACCTCCATTTAAAAAAATTGCATATAGATTATCTTTGTTCTGTATGGTAATGCTCTTTACTCTTTTATTATAGATTTACCGAACTGGAAAAGATGGAATACTCGCCAGTAAAAGTCAAAGGACAGTTCCTTCATGACAAAGAAATTCTCATTGGACCGAGAGCATTGATTGACATAGAAACTCCAATTCCTAGGTCAGGCTCTCTGGTATCTGACCCTAAAAGGAACCAAGGGTGGCTTGTGATAACTCCATTCATGCTAGCTGAAACAGGGTAAGATATTTTCTTTTATACATATACTTGTACTCACTGCTAATTTTATAGATTGTATGTATTTTGGATGATAGGTACCTACCCAGTATTTGAGTATTCGGACCAGACAAATATCTCTGATCAAAGTAGAGAAGCGCAAGGAAGAACTTATGTCACATGTTGAAGGCTTACTTGAGCAAGCTTTAGACTGAGATTCCCTGCACAGGGTTTAGGGAATCTCAGTCTCAGTAACTCCATCTGAACACAATCGGGTTCACCGCTATTCAGTGTCTATTTAATATGACTGCTATGTCACAGAGAATTCGTCTCTCCTTAGCCGAAAGCATCTACATATTGGGCGTTACAATCTGTGAGGTCCAGTTTAGATTGTCATTTGGACGCAAACCCAGACTGTTATCACTGTGTTGGCTATCAGTAAGTTTTATTAAAAATATCTTCTCGTTTCAGAGAAATTATTTTGATTAACCGCGGCTGGATCCACCAAAATATGCGGCCAAAAGAGAAACGGGAGTCTTCTATGGTGAAAGGGGAGGTCGAGTTAGTTGGCGTTGTGAGGCTAACAGAAAAACGAGCACCGTTCATGCCCAAGAACAATCCAGAAAAGGGGTCTTGGTTCTCTCGGCAAGTTTTAAAATTAAATGCATGAGTTAGTTCATATAAATCCGGATCGAGGTGATACGTCAGAGAAATAAAGTTGTCGACATACATAGCTCATAGAACAATCAACCTGAACACAAAGGCAACAAAGCCATGGAACAGATAGAGCAGACGTATTCTCGACTGAAGACCGTGAATCGATAAACGTAAAGTGCGTCGCTCTCAGGCTAGGTAGCAAAGGTCTTCGCAGAGTGGTTGGTAGCAGGCAGATGTTGTTGCTGAGAATAGAGTTGAGCGGCCTGCGACTGATGAGGTCTATATCCTAGTAGTGGACTGCTATAAGCTTGCCGAATTGAGTTAGAACAAATATTTGTAATAGGTCATTGGGGTAAAGGTTTCGGCTCAGCCAACCCTCGTAAGGATGGGCAAGAGCACGTTAAATAATCACCCACAATGCGAAACGTATCCAAAAGGACACGCTATATTTTTTATTCTCTAGTGCTTATACAATGTCGTTAAGGCTAGAAAGCCGATCTGGTATGTTGTTGTATTCGGAGTCAAAATATTTTACCCGCTCATTTGTTTCTATTACTGTGACCATAATCAGAAACTTAAAATACACCTTAGTAGGAATCACTCGTATCACGGACGTCATTAATCGGAAGATATCAGAAATTGTCGGCCGTTCTTGTAATCGGTATGTTCTTTTGTTTTGTATGAAATCTGCACTTACATGTACATAATTATTCTTTCGTTTTTTCAGAGATCTAGACCAGATGAGTGCCTATCTGGGCTCCGCTCCTGTCTGGCTTGATGCTCGAGGCATACCAGACCCGCCTGAAGGATGGCCTATCCCTAACCAGACAAGAGTCACTTTGAGGAACGAACATCTTTCCTATATTGTCACTTGGTGGTCACTTTCAATAATAACAGCAATCATGTGGCGTCGTTTTTTTGTTAAGAAGTTACCATTACTGTAAATAGGCTGTATTATAATGTGTGTTATGTTGTGTTACAGTTGATTGCATTTTTAAATGGAAACTGTGCGCATTTAAATCAAGTAGATAGATAAATCAAAAAAATTGTCTTAAGACTCATTTGTTGTAGAGACTGTCCAAAGTTAATCATGATCAATCTGTGTGTGTTTGTAATAGAACTAGTGTGTAATATGTTGCATAATTGAATTTTCCCAACAAGCCAAGTGTACTATGTAACTAAGTTTTGGGCTTGCCGAGACCACGGCGGCATATACACTTGCTGTAACGAGTTTAATCGTTGAGACGCATTTCTTTTATTACTATTACTAAAAATGTACCAAAAACAACGCATATGGTGTGGAGTAGGGTGCGTTAGCTTCCATTTAATTAGGGTTTCGCACACTGGCAGAATAAGAATTGTAATAAAAAATCAATTTTTTTGCATGTTATTCTCGTTCATTTAGGCGATTTGAATACCAGACAAGGCGGCCCTGTGCGGTCTCAATAAGTCAATACGAAAGTTGATCAAAACACGCGACACCCCGCTTGGAGTAGTTGGAGCAGTGAGGAAGCTACTTCCAGCCAGCTAAGCTTATCCTGGCGCGCCGGGAGTTTGGCACACCGCTTGAAGGTAGCTTTCTAATATACTTTGTGTTAGAATGCGCTTCGTGTCTTGTTATCAACACTTGTAATCAGATGCCATTGTTAATTTGACCGATTATTGAAGTGAGATCCAAAATGTCTGTCTTCTGCGTAAACATACGTTTCAATAGAATCAAAACCGGGGAAACTTTCGTGCAAAGCAGTTTCCAACTGAAGTATAATTGCAGTTTCAACTAGTCTCAAGCAGCACAAACAGTAAAGAAGTGTTTCCTCATGTCAAACAATTAAGTAATTAATTCAAACCTCAACTTTTATCAGTATCAAAAATAATACGCATCCGTTCAGCTTTCCCAGTCTATTCAGATGCGGACGCATCTCCATACAAAATCATTGTTTTCTATGGACAAAAGCTGAACAGAGCTGATTAAGTGTGGTTAGTCCCTAAACCTACTCTACTGCTTGTGCTGATGGCGGCTTCTATCGACCTTATTTAAATACTGTCCCATTGCTACAATTTCGCGCCGCTTTGTTACATTGACTTAGCCAATGAAGCGAACATCATGATGCTACCTACACCAAAAAAATATTCGCTCCAATGGGGTAGTCCAATGACTTTTGCGCCAATGTACCGGCCCACATTATGTGTAAATCTATCAATTATTTTTTTTTAACTATTGAAGTCTGTCTTTAATATGTAGTGTATAGTATAAAGATACATTTAAATAAATATATATCTGTGTAGTGATATGTGTTTGTTATTTGTTGGGTTTAATAAATTAAACACAGCTTTTGATTGAGATCTAATTGGACACATGAGTTTAATTAATAAAGATAGATGGTTAAAATACATAACTCATTATTCACAAATAATTACAATTATTCAATAGTAAAATTGTCAAGGAATTTAAAGATCTTAAAAATAATCCGTGTCTTTATGTTTAAATAAAAAAATATTTTGAACCAGATAATTTTTAAAAGTTATAACGCCATTCAACGTCATTAACCAAATTAATATTATAGATAGTAACTATGGTAAGTTACGTCAACACTACAGTGTTACACACTACTAACATTTAAGAAATACCCAACAGATGGTGATTTGGGATGATATGATGAACACTTAAGATGTATTCGACAGAATATTACATGGTTTCCAAGACAGTCTACATGATTCTTATTGAAATTAAAATCTTACAACTTATATACAACACAGGAAACAAAACCTAAAATGAAAATATTACTTAATATTATTTTTTAATAAAATTGTATATTACAAATCTTAACATAACATTTCAAATAAACTATTCATAATTCATTAATTTCGCTAAATTAATATATCTAATTTCTAAAAATTAACCATCACATAATCGAAATTATGTAAATACTAAATTCAAAACGAATTATAACTTACAATTACATAAAACTATTTTTTTAACTACATGCACACACACAAATAAACATAAAGGTGTCCTTGCACACTACACATTCAGTAAAACAAAACAGCAAATTGTTTACTCGCTGCTTTTTATAGGCAAATGCCCTAGTCAATATTAAGACAGCACGTTTAAGAGCATTTATACAGAAAGTGGGCAACGTCGCAAAATAGCCGTCAAATATTTCGCTGTTTTGATTAATTTGACATGTATGGAAATAATAAATATGGCTAACTAGTGAACTAAAATAATGATTATCTAATGCAATAATTAATATCGTAACACCGAATATTTAGTTATAGATGTAAAAAAAGTATTTCGAAATTTTCCAAATGCCTTTTTTTACACCTAAAACGGTTACAACATCAAATTCAGTGTTTTAAATGCAATTCATTGTTAATATTCTTGTTCACTAGCTAGCCATATTTCGTATTTACATACAGTAATATTGCCAAATTAATTAAAACAGGTAAATATTTGACAGCTATTTGCGACATTGCCAACTTTTTGGATGTACGCTCCTAAGGGACACCTCTACATTCATAGGAAAGGACAATTCCAAAACATAATTATATAATTTCATAAATATTTTGTCCTTGTGATAGCTTTAGAAAAATAAATTTTAGATTTTCGGCCTTCTCCCGATAACAGGTTATTTATATGCGTAAAGGTTGTTATCGTTGTAAGAGTCAAGTAATTAATAACAAGTTACCGGAATTGGTGCGCGGGAGAATAGAAGGCTCAACAAATGTTGATAATTTAGAGATTTAAAATCCAATTTTGTAGCTCCGCTTGATTCTTATTACCAATTGATGTTATAATTTCATTAGATGATTAATAAAAACTTAACTACTTACTAATATTTATGCCAACACGATAAACGTGAAGGCCTGACATATGAACACAGGCAATATGAACTTAAATTCAAGCGGGCAAGTCAAAATTTGAAACATGAATTTGTGGCACATGCACCGGATCAATTTTAGGGGTCGTTTTGTAGTCACAAATGCCACACTCCTTTAGTTTCCATTCCCATCCCATGATCTGGACAGCATGCAGAGTTTGTGCCTCCGTGTGTTGACGCCGAAGCATACCTTCCTGTAATTTAAATTCATTTAATATCACATAACATACGTTTTTATGCAAAAGTGGGGAAAATCCGGCTTGTTCTGGAGGCTGAAAATCGTCAAAATCTGCGAGCGAAACGATTGAAGTCATGGGTATAGGCAGCCGGATCCCTTCCGGAGATTTTCGCTCCCCTTGCTACGTAACCTCGACCGCTACCATAGTCGAGGTGGACTACGAGAAAGCCCCTGACTCGATCGAGACTTGGGCTGTACTCCAACGCGGCGCCAAATAGACTATCCGTACATCGAGGTGTTGAAGTGTTTGTACAAAAACGCCACCATGTCAGCCCGACTTCAGGACCAGACCTCGGAACCTATCCTCTTGCAGCGAAGTGACAGGGAGACGTCATATCTCCGGAACTGTTCACCGCTGCACTGGAGGAGGTCAGAACCAGTCATGTTGAATGCCTCGAAGTTGTAGACGATTATGTCTACCTGGGACAAACGGTCCAGTTAGGTAGGCCTAACTTCGAAAAAGAGTTCAATCGTCGAATGCAACTCTGTGGGCAGCGTTCGGGAAGTTGCGTAGTATCTTCTCGTCCAAGTTACCGCAGTGTCTCAAGAAGAAAGTCTATGACCATTGACCAGTGTGTGTTGCCAATGAATACGTGAACCAAACGTGGTCGCTCAAAATGGGCCTCATCAGAAGGCTTATTTGTAGTCACCCAAAGGGTAATGGAGAGGGCTATACTCTGAGTTTCTTGGGTACTTAATAAAATTGGACTGGACCATTCACTGTTTGACTCTTCGATAATATCGATCATTTTCTAGAATATTATCAACTTGCTTAGCTATTCCTGGTTTTAGTGCCTGTGGTAACCTATACGGCTTGACGTAGACTGGAGTCGAGTTTTGTTTTACAACCATAGATTGCTCATCAATATTTGTTGTTGTTAACTTATCTCCCTCTAAATGAAAAACGTCAGAATACTTTGCACATATTGCTTTAATTCGTTGTTTCTCTTCTCCATCTAAATAATTAAGATTTAATTCAGACAGCAAAGTTTTAACCCTCGTAAAGTTGATATTGGTCTTATTAAATTGACAAATATTTTTGTCCAAAATTTTTCAAATCTCGTGTCAAAGATGGCAAACTTACTTCCTTGTCACTTACATTTAGTATCTTGACCGCAATCCTATTATTACTAATTTTTACTTTTACTTTTGCTATAATAAACACATCCTTCGCTAACTCACTACTACACCCTACAACTTCTCCATTTACATTCTCATTGATGAATTGATTCCGAGCATGCTAGAATAAATATAGAATTTTTCATCCTATCTTGTCCATCAACCAAATGTAGATAATGTTGTTTATTATTGTTAAAGAGTGTTAAATTATTTGAATCTATATCAATATTTACTCAAAATTTTTCTAAAATTCTAAGCCTATGATTCCATCAGCTCTTAGTGGTACCAAACCAAAAACAAGAAAGTTATGTTGAAACGTGTCGGGATGATAATATAAAATGTGTAAGATCGAAAAAACTGGTTTGATGTACATGCATTGTCATAGTTGTCGCATTGACCGTTGTCACCTACTTGCTCTACTTAAAACGTATTTTGGCCAAATCAGAAATAAGGACATCCGCAAGAGAACCAAGGTTACCGCGTAGTCCGAAGAATTGCCAAACTTAAGTGGCAGTGGGCAGAGCACATTCCTCGCAGAACGGATGACCGATGGGGCCGAAAAGTTCTGGAGTGGCGACCACAAACCGGAAGACGTTGCATTGGAAGGCCTCCCACTAGGTAGACTGATGACCTGGTAATGGTTGCGGGGATCCGCTGGGTGCGAGTCGCACGGGACCGGTCGACGTGGCGACATTTGTGGGAGGCCTAAGTCCAGCAGTGGACGTCTTTCGGCTTAAATGATGATGTTGATGTGTGAAAAATGAGAAGAATTCATGAATACCTTGATCTTTTCCCATTTATCATCGACTTCTTGAAGCCATGAGTTAATCTGTCTGCCGTTGCAGCGGGAGCGCTGCGCGTTGCGCTTCTCCTCCTGCTCCGGAGCCAATACATTGTAGACTTCCTTGTCTCGAAGTATCGTGCACACGGAGAACGGGAGTGACTATAGTAAAAAGAACATTAGATGAAACAAGGAATATTATTTTGTATGGATAAAGCACATGACACTAAAAGATAAAGAAATGGCTTCTGAACAGTACTGTAATTGGGTAGCTGCACCATTAACCAATAATTCCAAGACAACTTTTCTAAAAAAACGTTATATTTTAAGCCAAAATACCCGAATCATTTTCAATTTACTGTTCTGTACAAGTTACATTTTTATTTACCTTGAAAACAATGAGTCATTGAGTTGGTAAATTAGTTTCGTCAAAGGTTGCTATTGGCATACAAAATTTATGGCAACCGTGTTTTGGCAGCTCAAAAAAAGTATGTCAATTGTTTTGTGGTGCAATTTCCGTAATATACCTGTACTGAATAGGTTGGTATCACCGAGCCAGTTCTCGACTTGCGTGTGCGCCGCGATTTTTTCGAAGACAACCACTCAGTAGGCTAGACATAAGACAGACTTGGAACAAAATATGGTCCCAGACTTTATGACCATGGTTAGGTTAGATAGCAACGCCTATTTAGCTGTGCAACGATATTACAAAGTAATAGGCGACGTATTTCTATCGATGTTATAGTGAGTCATCGGTTTCATGTAGGTTCAACTTTACCTGGTTTGCCACAGCGCGTTCGGCGCGCCCGTGAACTCGCAATATTTCTTGTTCAACGGCCAACACAAGCTTCTCTTTTTCTACTAGATGTTGTATGCGTAACCTGGTTCTGCAGAAAAGGAAGAAAATTTGATCAAAGCAAGTTTATGCAAATGCTATAAAATTCAGATATAAGAAATCAGTAAAAGGAAATATGTTAATTTGACATACCTCTCCTTTTCTTGAGCAATAAACTCATTAATCATCTGGGATGGTAAGTTAGGCGGTATTTCCACTTGAGGATCAGGGTTTACATTACCCTGGAGAGTGTATGTGCACCGATTCATCAAATATTTATTAAAATCTTTTGGAGGTTTTGGCTTTACCGGGAATAAGCTCCTCTGGCGACGATCAATCTGTAGAAGAATAGAACAACTCTATAGTTCGTAAGTTTTACAAATACAACGTGTCTCAAAATTCAACGATAAGCGGGCACCAGAGGATGGACCTGCTCATGACTACTCGAAGAAAAATAAGAAAAGTTAAAAATATCATAGGGGGTGTCAATTTTCGAAGGATTTCAATTTTTTTTTTTGTAATTTCAAATACTATTGAGATATATTTTTTTTCTTATTTTTCCTCAAGTAGTCATGAGCAAGTCCATCCTCTGGAGCCCGCTTACCGTTGAATTTTGGGACACGTTGTATACATACATAAAGTCACGCCTTTCTCCCATGGGGGTAGGCAGAAACCACAGAACGCCACCTGCTACGATCCTTACATATTCCTTTTCTTATCAGAATAAAGATTTATTCCTAAATATCATTAGAACTAACCTGCTTCCGTATATGAATGTACATTTGATACGGATTGGAGTGAGTGATGTTATGGCTGGCGCTGGATTCATGCGACTGCTCATTTTTGGATTGATCACGAGAGTGTCCATCTTTTGACGCTTTAATTTTCCTCTTTCGTGGATGCAGCTCCACATGGCCTGAATTAGCTGTTAATGATAGTTAAATGTTAGTATACTATCTGGGAAAAAGGTATTTTTTAAACCAGACTCAAAAGGTTTTAAAACTGACGTGAGTTAAATTTCTGGCGCTACTAGATATCTAGCGCACGCCATTCCGAAAGTTAGAACATAACTTGAGTGGGTTGTTAGTAGTGTTTATAGTTACAACTTACATTCTGCCCTTGAAGAACTTGATGATGAGACAGTGTGGTCGTGATCCTGGCCCTAAAATAAAGAGCATTTCAGTATTAATAATGCATACTCCTAAGATCTTTGCATAAAACTTAAAGGAATGTAACATTTTCAAAAGGATCGTGTGAGTTATATTAACTACTATTGTTAAAAAGTTGAACTACTCATGTACTTACAGAGCCCGAAGGTGTAGGACTTTTATTGGAATTCAAGTTAGCTTGAGCTTGTCCCGCCCCGGAGCGGCTGTCATTCCCTGTCTGAGGGGACGTCCTCTCCTTATCTTTATCCCCGTCATTCGTCCTATGAGAACGGAGGACTCTCTGTCCAGCCTTCGGACGAAAAGTAGGTTTATGAGCATATGTTAGTTCTGGTATTTAGAATAATCATTAAATTATAGTTAAAATAAAAAGGAGGCTTTGCATTCTGTAACACTAACACACGAATGTTTTGTAAAATTAGAAATGTCTAAGAAGATGTAGGTTTTAATTACCTTTCCGCCTTCGCCTCTCTTGTCGTCAGAGGTGCCGTCGGAGCTATCTGAAGTTTGCCCAGTGTCAGTACTCGTGCACGGAATGACGTACGGCAGCGTTGATGCGTTACCGCGTCCCTTTCCGCTCCCTCTTTGACCTGTTCCACCTAGTCAAATTAGTTAAAGGCAAGAAAAAGGGAATAATATCGTAGAACGTACAACTTTTAATGGTTTCACAATTAGCAATATTATTAAGAAAATGGATGTGTATTTTTTCAGTATTCATCATCATCATCATCATCATCATTTCAGCCGAAAGACGTCCACTGCTGGACATAGGCCTCCCCCAAGTGTCGCCACATTGACCACACATTTAAAATGTTTGATGTATGAGTTAAGATCAGTCGCTCCATGTAAAATACTGGTATTCAGCTGCATCCGGTTAGACTGGAAGCCGACCCCAATATAGTTGGGAAAAGGCTAGGCAGATGATGATGTATGAGTTAAGATTGGCGGAATCAAAAAATAGGACTGAGTCTTACCCTCGCCTTCTTGTTCGTTCCTATTGCCGGAGCCCCCCGCGCCACCTGGTATCACAATCTTGAGCGGCGGGAC
Organism: Noctua janthina; assembly: GCA_963576755.1. Taxonomy (NCBI): domain Eukaryota; kingdom Metazoa; phylum Arthropoda; class Insecta; order Lepidoptera; family Noctuidae; genus Noctua; species Noctua janthina. Next base: position 9,035,095 of record OY755050.1, on the reverse strand, counting down.
CTTGGGTGCTGCCTCGTGGGTTTTCGTGTCCTCGTCGCCATCATTACTGTCTTTGTTTTGGTTCGGCTTCGGACTAGCAACTGGGCTTTTTCTGTCCTGTTTGCCTATTTGCAATGACCCCCCCTTTCCTCCGCCTGACTTGCCCTAAAAACAATAATATTTTTGTTGGAAACAGCATACAACTATGTAGGAATAAACATTTAGTAATCTGAATGTTTTCATAAATGGGCATGAACTTAATGTAATGGTAGATTTGTTCATAAGTAATTAAGTGAACAAATCAACCATTTTTTCGTCTAAGACATGGGGGATGCCTGGTATACATTCGGTATACACAGAAGGAGCCAAGTAACCCCATAATAATAAATAACATGAATATTATTTAATACTATAACTGGCCTCAATACCTGATGTGAGCCTTGTGCATTGGTCTTAGAGCCTCCTCCGCCTCCTTTCCCCTGCGCTTGCATATTCCCCTTCCCGGAGGAACCCGCTCCTCCCTTGCTTACATTCTGTCCGCCGCTGTTCTTGCCCAGCGGTATAGCGCCTGTCTTACTTGCAGGCCCCGGTGGTTTACTGCCAGTAAGGATACTGTAAATACGCAAAATAAGATATGTAGGACAATTTGTAGATAAGAAAAATTACTATTTCATTTCAGCCTAATTGACAGGTCGAGTATCATCGAAGTGTACTGTTTCTAGTAGGGAAATACTGATGAGAATAAGCTTATGATCATGTCTTACCGTCCTGGTCCCCCACGCGCCACCGGAGCCGGTTTGCCCATTGGCTCCTTCTCCTCATTGTCTTTGCGTTTCTTCCGTTTGGAAACGTCATCTTCGACCGTTTCATTGTCTGCGTCGTCATGCGGCCGTTTAATGCAGTCGTCTTGAGTCGATGAAACCACCCCGCTACTTAGTTGATTACCATCTGAAAGCAATATAAATCGTGTACTAAAAATTTGCTCAGTCATAATGTGTCATGGACACGCGTTATCTTTGGAAATTGTCATGAGTGGTTTTAACAAGCTTATTTGTTAAAATGGTTCCTGAGATTAGAACCTAAGCAGGGACAATACTAGGACAGACAGACCCGACGTGTGTTACTAAAATCCCTAACATGTGTACTGTACGGGTAATACAATATTTTTTTTAATATATTGAAGTGACCTCATTTTAACAAGACTCACGATATTTTTGGTTCACCTGTATTTCGCAAAACCAAAACAGATAAAAGTATGTAGGTCTGGCCGTTTGCTACATAACGTAAACAGCCATGCTCATTTAATACGCGAACAAACAAACATACATTCATACAGACTGATACAGATGTACAGAACATGGTTCTAATCTTTTAATTTGAGCAATTTATATGCTGGAGAGAAAATAAAACATTTATATTAATAATAAAAAAATCTGTTAGTATTCTGCAGTTTTGACATTGTGAGCATGTAAGTCAGTAACACGACGTAGGCGTCTGGCGGCGATTTGTGGCGCCGGTTTTCGATGCTTTCAAAATACGAAAGTTTGCTTTTTATGCCTCTAACCGTCACGGGTCTCGGCTGCGCCCCCTTTTTCCTGTGCGGTGACGTCCTTGCCATCGAAATGTTCCCCCTGGGCTAGGGTCTCCATGTTGTTCCGCTTACTGCAATCGCTGTTACCACTGGCATTGCAAACTTTTTTGGTGCTGTCATCCCTTGCCCGACTGACGTGTGTTGCTCTCGCGTTATTATCTGTTTACATAAACCAAGATGTTCCACATAAATAGGAACTTTTTCCTTTGTAAGTATTTACACTAGTTTCTTTAAAACGCTGAAATGAAAGTTTATCTAAATTGTTAGGCACAAACTTTTGCATAGATATAAATGTATGTGTATTTGTGTTGAATGTATTTGAATGAGCCAAAACAAATTGTGATATGCTTCTCATTAGTACAGTAAATCAGGGAGCTTAATGCGAAAGAATTTTGTTTATTATTAGACAAATTTATAATTTTTCATGAGTATCAATGGAAAATGAGTCAGCTGATTAGGATCTTGCAAAAAAAAACAACAAAATATGTTAATTATTCTTATGTGGTAAAAATAGGGCATCATTAATAAAACGTTGAATTTAATTGAAATCTGAGCACAACCAAAAATAATCACAAAAAAGTTACTTTTCACATACCACTGATATTAACTGCGTAGTGTATCTTCGTGTCTATGAGTATGACTATTTTGTAAAAAGGCAAAATGGTAAAAGTTAATAAACTATATTTCATCTATATCTACTTAATCATAATCTAGATTATATCAAATTACTATCTGAATAACATATTATATTTACTTGCCTTGTTTATCACATAATTGACTGTCATTCAACTGCCATTAGAAATATATAACAGCAATTTTGTATCACATATTTTGTCTCAGTAATATAATAAATAAATAGATAACAAATGAGTTTCTACTTTGTTGTGGAGCCTATCAACAAATTAATTTAATAGTATTTAAATTATTAACAATTACAAACATAGCAGTTTTAATGTTTTGAAGGTTAAGTTTAAATAAAGGTTATTCCATTATCAGTAAAAACAAATTTCTGATATATGACAAAGTACCTATGTTGAATTTTGTTTTACAGTGTAACAATCACTAATTTAATATATTGTTTACAGTTATGAAAACTATCCCTAAGGCTACATAATTTATTCTTTACAGAAACCAATGAATAGCTGTACTTATTTGACATTGAAGTGTTTATCCTTTTAACCTAGTCACATAAAATATACCTAAATATATTACTGAGGGATTAAATGTAGGCAAAATACTAAATCAGCATGTAGCATTGATAATGTCTAGCTTTAATTATTTTTCCTCATTGTGAATTTATTAACTATATTTACTTCAATGTAAATGATTTTTCTAAAGTTTATTGTCAGAATTGTAGAGGAATATTAGAATATTCATAGAATAAAACTAGGAGCACACTACCCCATACGGTTGGTAAGACAATGGAACACTACTAAGACAGAATGTTAAAAAAAGAAATTACTGGAATAGTTAATATTTAATGATACATTGAATTACGAATATCCCCCGAATCCCACGGAAACGTACTTACTTACCTGCAAATACAAGGTATTACTAATTTTGATTTAATGACACTTCGAAACGTAATTACCTCAGCAACTCTTCAGTTTATTTACAAAGGTTTTAAATAAAGTGTACTACGACTGGTTATCACTGTAAGTTTGACAATCCATTAATTGAGTGTTTCTAAAATAATCATATGTCAGATCATCAATATAAGTTTACGCAGGGGTCACAGCACGATCGCGACTGATGTGCGGCGTGCATCATGATTTTAGTAAACTCTCTTTGACGAATAATGAGTAAACGTGAACTCCCCTTTGTTGTGCGAGAGCGTCCTCCTTTGCATTTCACGTAGTCCGACAGTTTGAAGAGTTTATACTCGTCCGTAAACTGAAATTTTCCACAATAAAAACTTATGCTAAATCGGTCCGCAAGACCGCCACGAAGTTGGCGTTAAGGATCGGCCATCATTCGACAGCCCAAGAACACACCCCAAATCGCTCCTTTCCACGAACTAATTTTAACTAAATATAAGAACAGCCTACAGATTAAATTATAAGTTACTTAGATAATTAGCTCATATTATAAAACAAAATAATCGTTGTGTACATAATTTTAAAATACTGTCAATTTTTATTTTAGAAATTAAATTAGTAAATTACCATCATTCTATAAAAAATGCAAAGAAAAGAAACAATGCCGTCATCGATTCGATTCTTCAAGCGGACCGAAAACGGACGAACTTCACACGATTACGTTAGTCGCTCGCTCAACGTCGGCGTCGTTCCTTTACGCGTTAATCGCGTTTACGTCGTTGTAACATAATAATATCAATTTATAAACTAGTTCAAAATTTAAAAAAAATTGTGTATTCCCAGAATATCTACACCAGGAAATTATTATTATTTTTTTTATCCTGGCGATTAAGAACTAAACCAGTGCAGCGACGGCGATACAATTAAGGTAGAAGCCCCAGGGCAGACCGCGAAATTCAAATTTTCTTCCGTTTTTTTGGAATTTGCAGGTCAGTGTCAGGTTTTATGTTGTTGAAAAATGAGTCGCGCAAGTAACAGGTATGTAGTTACAGACCTGCACACAGAAAATTTGAATTTCGCGGGCTACCCTGGCGCTTCTACCATAATATGATTTTTTTTAATATTAACTAGTTGTGCCTGGCATGCGTTACAATGCTTTCCAAAGTATCGTTAAAATCGGTTGAGAAGTTTAGGGCGGCTATATGTTTATTCTACAGGCGCACATACAATGGTTTAACAGGTACACAATTCTGCAAAATGTTACTCTAGCGGGAATGCAATAACTCGAAAACCTGAACACGCACAAACTACATTTTCGGTGCATTTTTTTTGCACAAATATTAACTCTCTGGCCATGCACAATATTTCTCTCTCCGATCAATCGTTTAGAATTTTCCTGCTAGAAAAACGTTACCCTAGCAGGAATCGTTTTTTTCCAAAACGACAAAGCGCGCCAATTTTTTCCGTGGTTCACATTTACAGCAGATTATATACTTTTTATACCTAGGAGCCACTTTCCTGCTAGGGTAACCAGCACTCCGTTTTCATAAAATCAATACTATAGATGTCAGTGGAATCCGAAATAGCTGAACTATTTTCATGTTTAAGCTGTTAAGCTAATCCACTTATTGATTGATTCAGACCAATGTGGAGTAGGTCTAAATAGTTAGGTAAAATTCGAAAGGCACGTGGCATGTTTCTGAACTAGACAACTTTTTTTTTATAGAAAGGTCGGTGTAGCTCAGGTTTTATTTTAGTAATCACGCCTGACGGAGCACGTCTAAAACGGTCGGAGTGGATGAGTCGCAGCGCTTTGCACCCTATAAACATCTATAGAGCCGATCGGAAATCGCGAAATGAGCAAGTTTGCGTTCAGCTGGAAGCCCGGTTTTCACTCATTTAGAGCGGAGAGACGTGTTAATTTTGACCAATCACAGGAAAACTAGAGACGCGATGTCGATTTCAAGCAATTTAAATAGAATGTGCTTGGTAGATTTCCGCACGTCTCCTATCCACGCCGCTCGCTTTATTGAAAACCCGACCTAAACAACTTCGTCTGCTTTCAACCGGTTGCAACATAACGTATACATAGGTACGCGTCCGACTTCAAAATATCGATCAGAAACGAATGCCGGCTAGGGTCGCCACTACCTGCACCTTAATTTCAGCCCCCAGTGTCAACACTTATTTTGATAACAATCAACATGAGCAAGAAATCTGTTGCTTTCTTTTGTATGGATAAATCGTCTGCTCGGCTCGACCTCAAAAACGCAATGAATAGCCAAACTCAAACTTGCATCTGTGAAGTTTCTTCAGGCTTCGCTCGGAAACGAACGCTGATGGACAATGATTAAAAAAAGTTGAAAAGTAAAACCCAACTACGACAAAAGGGACAATTGAAAATGTATACTTAAACACGGTATCGATGCATTTTTTTTCGGTTTTCGTATAACCACGCACGTGTCTGTAATACATGACGTATAATTGGAGTGTAGAGCGTATAATGTGAGATGTATTCACATACAATGTCTATGTCACCCAGAATATAATAACAAATCGATTGAAACCTCATTCATCAAAATGGACTCAGTAGTTTAGGCTCTACGGTGAAACATAAAAATGTTACAAACATCTAAAAACGAAACCGAAAGACGTTTGTTCTCTCCGTCATTGCAATCATTTTTTTGTTCTATACCATACCTTCTAATTACGGAGATATTGGGTTTCACAAGTTTTAATTTTAAATACATGTTTTTTATGTAAGATTTTAACTTTAAACACCTCCACGACCCCGTACTATTCAATCCATCCATCAGCACAATATTTTAAGTGCGTTACATTGAGTCCTACCGTAAAACGTGATTTTTCACCCCAAATAGTCATTTCCCAGCAAAAATTGGTGCATCGAGTTACTTAGTTTGATGTACAGAATGCTTGGTTGAAGGCTTCGTGAAGGGTCTGTTTACACCCTGTATATTAATCTATTCGTCTTCTATTATAAATGCGAAAGATTGAATAGATGGTTGTTTGTTAGTCACTCCCTCCAGAAGGGCTGAATCAATCTGGATGTAATTTGGCATAGAGATAGGTTATAGTCTAGAACAGCACATATGCTACTTTTTATCCCGGAAAACCAATCAAAATTTCCACGCGATCGAAATCGCGGGCAACAGCTAGTACATACATTTCTACAAACATAGACTTCTGCAAATAGAGGAAGTTCCTGCCTCCGGAGCCCTAATCACCGGTAACTTGGATCCTGGATCCTGCTCCCGCGACCGGCGGACCATTATTTTTTATGATATTCTATTTTAATGTTTTTATATGGGTTTTTTTTAAGAAATATGAAATATGTGACAATTAATATCCTAACTAAGAATAACGAAGTAAACACCGACCAATGTACTCTGTGGTGCGCGGCGAGGCGGCCGGCGGCGGCGTGCGTCAACCCTACTGAATTAGTCCGTCCGGACTCCGGACGGGCCTGCCACGTACTTGTAGCTTCATACCTAAACTGCGGAGTGCGCCTGGCCTGGTTATGTTTAACTCCCATGTGATAGAGGGCGAGCCTATTGCCATTAACTGGGCACAAATCCAGTCTCCGTGGCTGCTACTATGAAATTTCTGATGGAAAAACCCAATAACACTTTGCCCGACCTGAGAATCGAAACCGGGATCTCATGTTCAGCAGCCGCGCTTGCGACCACTAGACCAACGAGGCAGTCAACAAAGACAAAGGAGCATCGAAATAATTATTGAAAAGACTAATATATGAAATACCTAGTTACGACTTACGAGTACATCAGTCTGTAAAGCACCCTTCAAACTTGGCTTGAACTTTATGGATTGGAAAGACAATGGGTCTGCAAGTTGCTGGTGGATATTCCTAGAAATAAGGTTAAGTCTGTGCAAGTACCTAACTACCCACCGTGGACAAGACGAGAATAACCGGAGGAAATGTCGGATCGATTCACGGTGACCGGTGTTCGGTAGCATGCCCGAGAAATGTCAACCGTGCCGTCCTTAATAAAATTATATTGTTATGATAGCTTGATCTACAGGGTGATTGGTAGTTGGGTGCATTCCTTAAAATGTGTGGTACTGGGCCTAATTTGCAACATTTTTGATCACGATAACTTGGGGAAAAAAAACTGGATGGTTTTGGAGAAATCGATTTATTTTTTACCTTTTCCAGCTCTTCACCATAAAGCTAATTGAGACAAATCTAGGACGGACAAAATATTTTTTTAAATATAATAAATGGACCTACTCTTGACATCAATCTGGTCCTAAGCACAGAGATGAGGTTGACGATGGAACGAGTAAACCCAAAAGAAGCCTAATAACACGCGAAAAAAAAGAAATATTTTTGGCACTTGACGTACAAACTACAGGATCGACTTCTTTGTCTCATTAGATTTCTAAAATGGTGCCACAGTGGCCACTTGTAGAAAGCATGTCATCAGAAAACAACAGTTGTTCCTGACAAGGTAGTATTTCAATAAATCATGGTACCTACCATGTAGTGCACTTTTTTCGATGCACGTCTTCCTTATTGGAGATTTTCTTGTTACTACTACGTAGTATTAGCTGGTTGACTTAATGTTAGTTCAGTTTCTCCAAACAATTCAGTTTGGACCCCAAGTTATCGGGGTCAAAAATGTTACAAATTAGACCTAGTATCACCGATTTCAAGGAATGCTCAATTACCAATCATACTGTAAATGTATATTGCACATACAAAACTGAAGAGGTGCCTATAACGTAGGCGGGACATAAATAGTTTCTAAACAATCAATAACGTGGCCATGGAAAGCCTGGAGTAACCGCCCGTGACATTCTATGCTCTGCCATACATCCATGGGACGACCTGGTGAAATTCACGGGTGAAGTATAGGACCGGAAGTTGTTGCCGATTCTCGGGGGTGGTGGCGATATCTAGTGGATGATATGATACGGCATGATGGTGTCCACTAGTTGACGCCAGTTTTCGTTATCCCAGGAGAGCCGGGTAGGAAAAGAATAACTTATATATAACCCACACAAATATTACAAGAGCAAAAGTAACTGTCAGTCGGTTTAATGGCTGAACGAATTTAGCAGGTAACCCACGTCCTTGAAAGTATGCTACAGAAAAATTATACTTTTTATCGCGGTAACACGTTCCCGTGAAATAATTTCAGACCTCCATGCGATCAAAAACTAGTCAACTCAATAAATCTCGAGGTAATGCTCAAAATAACACTTCAAAAATAACCTCAACTCATTTTTTTTTAAACTTTGGTACGGTTTTTCCTAAAAATGCATCTTAAAGTACGTAGACATACAGCATACTTGTCTGTCTGTCTGTTTTGATGGATGAAATGCATTGCTGTATTGTATATTGTAGTGTATTCATTGAATAAACGCAAGCGGAAGATGTCGGGCACTGGCGTTGTCCTTTAAGAATGAGAAAGGTTAATTTAATAAAAAAGTAAGATGTCAAGCGGTACAATGACGGGTATGCTTCATCGAACATTTGATGAGCACAAATCATTATATTTTCCTCTCTTTCAATTTCAAATAATAGTAGCAATGGTGGGCTGATTTACGATTTTTAAGTTGTGGTTTCGAACCCGAGCATGTGCTGAACTTTATTTCATCTCTACTTTTTTAAAAACGGTGCAGGAATATGTGATAAAACCGGCATTTCCTAGAACCAAAAATTCGTCGACATTTTTGACATCCACGAACCCGCGTGGGGGAGGGGGGGGGGGAAGGCCTGTGTCTCAGCATAAGGAACACTATTTAACAGGGTACTTTCTTTAAAAAAATATTCAACATGTATCATTCACGCTTCGTAATAAAGTAGGTAGGTACGCACGACGGCCAATCAAGCTATACAAAACCAGTTAGTGCGGATTTTTCATTGTATTGGTAATCTATACAAAGCGAGGCCAAGTTATACTGGAAATATACAGCTTTTTTTTTTTTTTTTTTTTTTTTCCGGATGGGAAATCATCAAATGACCCCCCCCACTCTGGGCGGAGCGGAGGGGAGTGTCAGACTTGTACTGACTAAAACCCATCCATGTTCCTTCTTTGCCCGTTATGTTCCAGGGCCACGGTATCTCTTTCGAACAGTCCCGCAGCCCCGGCAGGCGTTGGCCCATGCGGACCCCTACTTGATTGCTGACATCTCTTTGAGGCGCGCGTGGAACACGAACGCGCCGTCGACACGGCCCGTCGTCATAAGACGGCCGGACGGCGAGCTAGCCCATAACTCGCCGTCCACAGGCCAGCGCCTACGGTGGTCGGAAGCCACCACGTGACCCCCGACGCCCAGGGCGTCTCCCGCGGCGGCTGGGACGTGAGGTTCTTTCCCTCTCACGTCCTGCCACCTCCTTCACTAGCATGACTGCTTCGCAGAAGGAGGTGACGGCTTCCCATTCCCTCTCGCTCCGGACCATGGCTTGAACCAAGGCCGGACGCGAGAGATCGCCGCCGCCAATCGAGATCGCCGCCGCCAATCGAGATCGCCGCCGCCAATCGGAAATATACAGCTTCATGTGTCGCTGTGTGTACTGTACCAACTAACAACTCCGTTTAGTGATTGTTACACTTAACTAAGGTGGGGACACACGTCGTAAATTGACTAGGCACTAAACGTCACTCAGTATTTATTTAAATATCCGTTGGACTTATACTAAATTGTTCAAAGAACTTCGAAAGCATAATAATAAGGATATTTTCATAAACTATAAAGCTTAGTACACTCAAAACAGTTTATTTTTATTCGCCAGGTAGCTTTACACCATCCAAAACTTGAAGGAGGTTCGGAATGATTTCCTAATTTACTTTGCCGCGTTAACTCTCGACCACGGCCGTCGTCGCCAGCTTTTGCCAGGAGAGGGGAGGGGGGTCTGTGGGAGCAGGCAGGAAAAGTTATTACTTTAAACTACTCTCTAAGGGGAGGCAGCCACCCTCCTAGCGCCGCCCATGCTTGTAACTATACCATTAGTAATACCTAACAAAATAAAAATGCTTCACTTAAGACCAGTGCTGCGACATTTTATTGTTTAGGTACTAACTGGGCCCGCGACCTTCATCCGCGTCAAATTCTTATAAAAACGGATACTAATATTTCTAAAATAAAAGTAGCCTTATCTGCCAGTCAAAATCTGTCCAGCCGTTTCGGAGTTTAGACTTTCATATGCATTCAGTAAAAACCAGTTATTTCGAAATTACAAACAAACACTTCAATTTTATTTATTTGTATAAATAAATTTCAAAATTCATCCAAAACAGCCAGAATATACGGGTCGTCGTCATGTGAAGTCATGTGTCAAGAGGAGCTCGTGGCTAAATAATAACAGCCACTCGGGTCGATCTTTAGGTAGCCGTGCTTGCCTAGGTTGGTCTGTGGATGGGTGACTGCCCATTACATACCGAGTTTCCTCCGTGCCTCGGAAAGCACGTTAAGCCGTTGGTCCCGGCTGTCATTTGTAGATCTTTGACAGTCATTAGGGCAGTCAGTGGCCCAAAAAGCCTGACAACCAGTCTTACCAAGGGGTATCGTATTACCCAGTTCTAACTGGGTTGTGGAGGTCAGATAGGCAGTCGCCACATGTAAAATACTAGTATTCAGCTGCATCCGGTTAGACTGGAAGATGTCCCCAATATAGTTGGGAAAAGGCTAGGCAGATGATGGCAAATGATGATTTAGTTTTTGTTTTTGAGACATGGGACTTTTTGGTGAATCATTACAATGCTATGAAAAACAGATTTAGTTTTGCTCTCGAGTGTAAATTGACATATGAAAGAGTGTTAAAAATAATTTTGTGCACGAATTCGACTCGCACTTGGCCGGTTTTTTGACATCTCAAATACATGGCAATGCAAAGTCATTTAAGATAAAATATCTACCACCCAGTAACGAAGGTTCCATACAACTCGATTCCTACCGGATTCCCTTTGAAAAATGGCATAGTCAGTATTCTATAGACAAATAATAATATCACATTAAAGAAATGTACTCCGGCTTACCTCTTACATAAATTGACCCTTCGCTACTTCTAGCACCCCTAATATAACATTACATATACAGGGCGCCACACGGCTAAGCCACACTGAAAGAAGATGTAATTTTGATTTCCAAAATAATTTTCACTGCTTTCAAAGATATTATTTAAAAATCTTTGAAAGCAATTAAAATTATCCTTCCTATTCTATCCTATTATTCGCCTGCCTGAAATCTGTATACTACAGAATGGATCACATTTTAAACATTTGATAAATACAAAAAACTCAACACAAAAAACAGACAATAAATACAACAAAACAAAACAAAAACAGACAATTTTTTTTTTTTTTTTTTAATAAATTAAATTGATTTTAAGTTGAAGTTCAACATAATTATTAAAAATAAAAATTTCATGGTCTTCCTTCCTAAGATACTATGTTATATAATAAGAAAAAAAAATCCTTATGTTATCATAAAATACGTGAATTTCACATTTGGCGGGTTCGATTCCCGGTTCATGCAGTTCAAATTATTTTTAAAATGAAAATGAAGTCTTCTTTCAATATTTCCTATATACAATATTTAAAATACTTTCCTTTCATGTGGCATAGCCCTCGGACACCCTGTATATCCTTAAATCAGAACCTACCAACATTTTGGACAGTGTTACTACCTGGCAAAGAAGCAAGACCATCAAGATGCATTTTAGATCTTCAATGTTGATATTTTAATGTAAAAAGTCAAACATTGTATTCATTGGTCAGGGAAGGTAAACTTCAGGTTAAAATATATAAATGTCAAATTCAATCAATTCTAACACACACTTCATAACTTACCATCGAATGAAACAATAACAGACTGTTATTATAGTTTCAAATCTTATCACATCCTTAACAATCAACTTCCATATCACAAAATACTAATTAATCTACATATCACAATCAACATGCAACAACTATGGGGCTGAAATTATCAAAACATTGGCTGTTTGATATTTTCTCACCCTAAAACAACTATTCTCTAACAGTCTACTACGATTAACTATAACAAAACATGCCAAGTCTATAGACATACAACACTAAATGACATATATGAGAAGAACAGTCAGCAGTTGAGGGATGTAATCAAAAGCTTCTAATTATACGAAGCAAACATTTAGTGTGTTCGAGACAAGCATGACTAGTTCTTGATTTATTTAAATAAAAACAATGTCAATTTGTGTAAATTACATAGTATGAGTCAACCGTTTTGTTACCCTTACAATATTTTTTAGTCTGTTATATTTTGAGGAATTGTGTTAACAAGTCCCTATAAAGCAAGTCCATATTATTTATGGATTGTCTAGTACAAATTAAAATGCAATTTTACAGTATATAAAAAACAAGTAGTAGAATACATCAAAAGAATTAAGTAAATCTATCTAACTCCTAAAGAGATGTCTGTTTTGCTTATATCAGCGAGATGACTTTTTTTATAGTTATACACAAATCTTGCTAATATGATATAATTTCATTCAAAAAAGTAATAAATAAAACCTAGGTAGTGCTAAGAGCCCTTTGTAATATATGATACCGCTAAACAAGTTAATCCATACTAGACAATCAAATAAAAAAATAGTTGGAATTAGAAAAACATACCTTTCAAAGACTGCAGGTACTCAAAGATGTGTGGTGCAGCATAATCTGATGGCATTTTCCCCTTGGTATTCTTGACAAATGGATCGGCTCCATGCTCAATGAGAAATTTGACCATTTTGAGATTGCCAGAAGTTGTGGCATCATGTAAAGGAGTATCATCATCTAACCCTTTAGCATTGACATTAGCCCCACCATTCACAAGTACCACTACGACTTGATACCACCCATAACTGCAAGCTTCATGAAGTGGTGTCCACCCTATGATTTAAAATTTTATTTAGTAATATAAAATTTGCTCAAGCCAAATAAGCTAAATCCTTTTGATGGTGAACGCGCTACAATTTTTGCTACCTGTTGAGTTAGATGTTAATTCCTAAATCACTTAAAATATAATATTAAATGCAAAAAATGCATTGATAAGTATTTGTAGCTAATAATCAAATTTGAAATTAACAGTTTGACTAAGCAAGGTCATTTTGTTTTTGTTTTGGTACTACTACTTTGCAATTTTAATGTTTATTTATTTTTCAATGCTAGAAATGTATTATTTACATTACTAGTTTCTTTGTTAACCACCCCATACAAACTAATCATGCTTGTGCAAGGGGAGGATTTATCAAAACATAGTTAAATTCAAGCTTACAGTATAAACATTTCAAAAATTAAATGTTTGATATTTTTACAACATACTTGTTTTCCGTTTAGCTTGAACTTAATTTTAGTATACTGTTTCTATTTGTGTATGTGAACAAATATGAACTAAACATCAATACAATGTGAGTGAATATGACAACAAACATTGACTTTGAAAATTCAACATCAAACATGTATATTCCTTGATTTCACAGAAGTAAGCAAATAAATTTCATACCTAGTAATTGGAAGCAAGAAAGTAGAAACATGGATAAAATGGAGGAAACTAATAGAACATTGACAATTATTTATAGAGGTAAATAATATGTTACCAGCAAAGTCAGGCACATCGGGATCTTGTCCTTGCACAATCAGCTTTTTTACTTGTTCATGATCTCCTCGGATCGCAGCCACATGCAGGGGGGTCTCACCGCGCTCGTTACGCTGCTGCCTAGTTCGTTTTCTCTCTTCTGCTGGGGTCGGAGCGGCTGAACACGAAAATGGCGGGAAGTCAGATCAACCAGCTCGATATTTGTAAACTTTACGATGTTGTACAGTATCAAACCTGGAGGGGCGTCTTGTGATGAGATCTGCATCACTAGAGCCAGCTGCTGCCGCTCCGACATGGGCGCTATGACTTGGACCCGTGGCGCGCCGTCCGGCCCGCGCCCGGAGCCCCTCGACCGCGACGTCGATGGCATGCTTCGGGCATAACCAGACCTCTAAAGATATAACGAAATTATTTCTCACTGCGCACTTGAACGCACTTCGTCAATATTTCGGAATCACTAACGCGCCAATATCATAGATCAAGATGTGAAACGACAATTACCTTACTTATGGCGCGAGTAGTAAGTCTACCGCATATAAAACATCATTAAAACTTGTAGCACACTTTCATTGAAGACAGAAACGAAATAACAAAACAAATCATTTTAAAATTTCACAAAATTCTACAAAATCAGCTAAAAGGTAATCATAATCACTGGCTAGCTCGTACAACAGACATAGCGACAAACTGAGACGTGAAAATATTGTTGTGAATACAAGCTTGTCTATGATACTTTCCTTGAATCGATTTTATTCGATCTGAAATAAATAACTATAAAATATATTTGAACCAAGGTTTTGAACATACAGTAATTTACTTATTAATTTTAAAAAAAACGTGACCAACGTCCAAAAAGCCGACGATTATGTTTCCTTGAGGCTAAATCCGAGATAGAGGTAACAATTGTCAAATTTGACTCAGCTAGGTAGCGATCGGGAAGCTGCACAAAATATTCTTGACCCACATGCCACATTAATATAAACAAAAGGCTTTGGTCAGTGCTTGTTGCACCGAAACATAGTCCCTGGGCCTCATTAGAAAGCTGAAAGTAAGGGTTATGTTTTAGAAATGGAGGGGTCTAAGATTTCGTGCGGTATCAAATCAGAAAAGAAGAGAATTATCAAGAAATTGCCATGCTTATTTTGCAGTACGCAGGGCACATTGCTCGCTGAATGGCCGAAGGGGCTAAAAGGTTTTAGTGGCGACCACCAATCAATAGGCACAGCGGGCTAGGTCTCCCCCTATAGTACGAGGTGGTTCGATAACTTGACTCCACTTTTTGCGGGGAATCTGCCGAATGCGAGAAGCACAGGTTCAAGTTGATTAATATCGTCAAAAAATAAATTGTCTTTTATTTTTTTAAGGAATAAAGATGTTATATACACTCATAATTCAAACAAAACTAAATTAATCTTACAGACGGCAGCACATCAAGCCACCCGAAACTGTCAAACTCCCAACCTTGAACCTAATGCTTTAGCGATAAAGTTTAAAATCTATTAAAGAAATTTGCCAGATTGTAGTAACTTAACGTGATGGCATCTGTATGATCAGATGAATGGATACCTACATAAAATTTAAGAGTACCAGGTTCCCGTACCGTGATATATGCACAACAATCGCTGTAAAAGATTTAGAAAAGTAAATGTGATGGTATAGAAAAAATATTGTTTCTTTATTGATTTATTGTCCTCAGGCTCGGTGGCTGGTAGTAACTGGATGAGAGTTGCTGAGAATCGAGTTGAGTGGCGTGCGATTGAGGAAGCCTGTGTGCAGCAGTGGACTGCTGTAGGCTGATGGTGATGATTGATTTATATTCAATAAAGAATATATATTAAAAAAGGCGAAATAACTTTACTTTCGGAAGTCGGTGCGTTTGGTTGTTTCATTGACTTTTTTAAAGTTATTTTAGATGTTATTTTCCTGTGTTGTCTTCTGTGTGTACATAAATAGTTAAAGAACTAAAAATAATATATATGTTACCAAAAAAGTTTAAAAAGATTTTTTTTTGTTCAAATTAAATTAATTTACTATGTAACAAGAAGTTACTAAGGATTATTATTTATGATTTTTAATGTTATGTGTCACGATTTGAAATAAATTCGTAAATTTTTGTATTTAATGAAAATAAAAAGTCATCGTTATCTGGAAAAAAAACGTAATATTTTATTTTATCATCATGACATATTTAGTTCCTATCACAATCTGTTCTTTTATGCATATTACTTTTACAAAATAATGTCGATGTTTCACATCTGCCAGGCGTCCCGTGACGGCTCACATTTTTTTATAACTAACACGATGCATTTAATTATTAACGACTTTACTCCTGTATAATGAATTTCGAATTCGATCCGAATCTACAAGTCCAATCGAATTCCAATCAAGTTGGATACAGTAATATAAATATGTGAGTAAAGCTGAAGATTTCGGTACTGTCCAAATTGAGCACTACTCGTAAGCCATCCTTCCTTACAGACGCCGTCAACGGCGTCGCCAGGTTTTGGGCTCGAGGGTCCCCCCGGACAGGAGGTAAAGAAAAAACTAAACAGACTTGTAGGGGGTTTTGTTTAGTATAAAGGGTGAATTTTTCAAGTGGACTTGAATGGCCGAATAAAAAAAACTACACAATGAATTTAAAAAAATACAAAAGAGTCTCTAGCCCTTTTTTGATGAAAAGTAAAACTGCATCTTTGGGTTTGTGAAAAATCAATATTCCCAACCAGGGATCTAATATCGAAACCGTTAATTTAAAAAAAAAAACAAACACACTAATAATATACCATTCGATAGCTTCACTAATTAAGATCCAATTCTGGGTAGTAATGAAAAATCCCATATGCACACAAAAGGAAAGCGTTCGTTTTTTAAATTTTCCGCATGTGATTAGTTCCTAGAATTTGATCCCTGTTAGCGACACTATCGAATGGTGTGATAATACAGCGTTAATTTTTTTTTCACATTCTACTGGTTCGATTCCTGGCTAAGGTTATTGGGTTTTCAGAAATCCAGTGATGTAGTTTTAGTTTTCATCAAAATCGGGCTCGAGACCCCTTTGAGTATTTTTCGCTATTCTTCAGAGTTAAGGAACGCTTACAGGAAAAACGTACATACATAAAACATATATACATATGCACATACTAGCTGTTGCCCGCGACCTTCGTTCACGTGAAATTATTATAAAAAAATATCACCTCGTTTTGAATCTAATTTTGTTACTAATTTCAAGGGTTTTAATTTTTTTCACGGAATCCTTATTATTCTGAAATAAAAGTAGCCTATGTTAGACCTTATAACTTAGGCTATCTGCCATTAAAAGTCCCGTCAAAATCGGTCCGACCGTTTCGTACATTACCCGGAACAAACAGACAGACAGACAGACCGACAGACAAAAATAAAATAAACTGTATTTTTGTTATAAGCTCCGTATATATTTTCATATGCTTTCAGTAAAACACTGTTTCATTTATGTTACAAACAGACGCTTCAATTTTATTTATATTTATAGATGCATAGATAGCTATCTCACTAACAAATAAAATAACTAACTTAACATATTTTTGAAAGTAAGTGTATTAACGAAGTTTAAAATTCTAAATTTTTGTGCTCATTTTAAAATAATTTTCCCAAAATCTGGGTATTTTTTTTACTTCTTGTCGAAAAAAGATAACGTAAATAGAACCGAATGTTGATACCTCATAATATCTTGACGGATTCGAATCGGACAGGGTTTTTTAAACATATTGTATAGATAGCTCCTTATGTTGCTGTGGCTGACTGGGTCCATATCGATCGTTTAGTTTGTTACACCATCTATATAATACATGTAGATTGCAATAAAGAATTGAGTATTAATTAGTAGTAGTCGCAATACACCGGAAAATTTTAAGAACAAAAAGAACTAAAGCCACAAGCGCGAGCGAAGCAAGCTCAACGCCGCCTCGCATAGGTTAATTTATTTTTGTGTGACCCTTCATTCTGACATTAATTATGACTTGGCGCGCGCGCGTTCGAGTAGCTCTAAATTACAAAATCTCAAATATTTATTATCATAGTAAACTCGTGGCTCGAAATTAAATTATTCGTCACTGTAGGTTGAATGTTTACCTGTTGAGCCACGAGAACATTAAAATTTATGCTATGTCGCGAAATCATGCTAAACTATCATTTAGACTCACTCAACGAATGCGATGTGTGCGTGGCTGTCATTGTGAGCAGTACGTACAGTAATGATATAGTTTTGTAGTGTGCGTGCCTGGTTACTTAAATCTCCTTTGGCGTGTACGTCGTTTGAGGCTGTGCGAACTTTGGGTAGCTCTTCGTCGGCCTTCTCCTGTATCTTCTTCCGCAGTCGATCTAAACTGCCCTTTCCCATGAGTCAGGTAGTAGACGTTTTTTTTTCTTTAATCACCTGAAAATATTTTACAATATATTTTCCATTTCTTCTCATTTCATGCACAAGCGACTCCATACTCTTTTCGGCTATTGGGGTCACTTTCAGACTGCTTCTAACGTACTCGCTTCGAATGTTTTGTCCAAGAAAGGGGCGGTGGCGAAGATATCCATCACCGCTCCTGTCTAAACTCACTAGCGAAACATTTGCTTAAAACATGTTGAAATATCTACTTCTCTCTTCGTTGAAGTATTTTTTTATCTCTTTAAAGATACATGTTTTTATGTGAAATAATTCGCATTTATTCCTCTTAGCATTCTTATCCCAATTTCCTTTCATTCGAATTCAAATCGAATTTCAATGTTTTAATCGATAACGATTAAAACATTGAATTTCGAATAATGTTTCATTTTGAACTAATCGCATCTCTTTATTTTTTATATCTGTGGCAAATAACCATGGAGAATTCCGCGGATCACAGTGATGGTCGTGAAAAAAAAATATCGATGTTTTTGTGCATCGCTCAGTGGCATTGCTGATAAACCCATTTATTAAAAAACATAGGGATGATTTCTATTTATCGGTCGTTTTTTTAACAAAATAGGTATGAACGTGGTGTATTTAAAAAAAAACAGGAATTTATTTATCAAAAAGCTTTATTACGTTCACAATTTTGAAACTAACAAATATTTATGAAACGTATAACAAAATCACTCAAACTTAAATATTTTAAAGGTTAAAAATGAGGCTCTGATACTTTTACTACCGCTACAAACTTGCACATTTTCTTTGAACCAACGCACGCGTTTCGTACTTTGATCCCTGCGAAAAAACTTTTATCACAAAGGCTCCTTTTGATGCCTCTGGATTGGCACTCCTATTAGATTTTCGCATGTTCAACCAGTTATAGATAGAGGCTGAAATAAATTAGGAACCCTTGGCCCGAGGCTTTAATAGGCACGATAGCATACATACCTACACAAGGTTGCCAAAATGGAGCATATGGATACTTTGGTCTCAAATAACATAATTATCTGAATTTATTTGAGAAAGGAAATAAAAATTTCCGAATTTGCTCCGCTCACTTAATATAATTGCAATATAGCACTTGAATACATTTGATTGATTCTAATCAGTCCAAGGCAAGATGTTCTAAAAATTTCGATCTCGCTTCGCTTGGTCTTGCTGTCTTTGTAAGTCAATCAAGTTACTCCTGTATGAAGGGTAAAACAATTCTAATCTGTCCAAGGTAGGGTGTTAAAATTGACGAGCTCACTTCGCTCGTTCTTGGGGACCTAGTTAATTTTGTTCATAAAATTGTCACCCTAAATCGATTTAGTAACATCTATTTTCTGAATAAAAGGACTAAAGAAAAGCTAACTTGGCTGGGGTGGAGAGCTTAAATTTTCTTTTAGTACCAAGACTTCTCAAATAACTCGTCAAAATTAGTAACTTCTACTTCTATAATAAATAAGTACTTATCGAAAATCTAAGCAAACCGAGGTACCATTTTCGAAGTGGCTATTGCATTTTAAATTCTAAGAAGATCTTCAGCTGCAGCCGTAAATATTAAATTTAACTCTTACACATTCTTTTTTACTCGCAAGCTTCTGCCCCCCCCCCCCCCCTCCGACCAAAAGCTGACGACGCCCTTGCTCTTCGATGCATCAAACATCTAATTCAATCAACTAAAAATGTTTTGTTTATTTTTATTCTTACATCTACCATATTGTTAACTTGGAATTGTTATTTTATTTTTAATTCAAATTTTGACTGATTTTATGTAGTTTTAATTGATGTGTATGTTCTAGTCATAACTTGCATGTGTTACACCACACAAATGTAATTATAAGTTGATTATTAATGAAAAAATAAATGTAAAAAAAACCTTTGATGTTTATCGATGTATGTATGTCGTCCATCACTACGGATTGTCGGGGACAAAATAATTTTGCGTTGAACACAGCGTAACGTAACCATAGTGTACTTTGTTTCCATGTGATCTTAAAACTATTTAGAAATAAAATGTGGAGGCCGACATTTACAATATTACAGAAAGTTGTGTTGCCTTCACTTAGAGAGAATGTGAATTTGTCGAAATTATTATTCTCTACTAAAAGCCGGTTGCCAAAATCGACATCAAAGCTAACCCTCGTCAGTGCTAGTATCGGTGTCCTCCTCGGTGCAGGCTATGGAGGTTACACGCATTACAAAGTGAATGTTAAAAAGACTTTCAAACCGGGCGAGACTGAGGAGTATGCTTTTCTGAAGGAGGCTCCCGAGTACGAAGCTCACTACCGAGTAAGCAAACTTTTAGCATTGTTCTTTAGGTTGTAAACTAATCGTAAGCTTTTTTATATAACACTCGAGCCACCCCCCAAACTTTGCGTGCAGTATTCGAGTATAATTTATAAAAAGAACAATAAACTAGTGCCATAAATTTGAAATTAATCATAATAGTAGATAACCTACAAAGCAAACAAGTGATGTAAAGAGAGCTGTCATACATTCTCACTATGTTTTTTCTATAGATAGAATTATGGTACTTTGACTCACCTGCTCTGCTGTCAACCAGGACATTGCTGGCTGTGATTTAGGTTAAGAGAATTTGAGTTCTATTTAAGAATTTCAGTCTTTTATCCTTATTAAAGATATTAGTATGACAAAGGGATTAGATCATAATCATTGTGGTTTTGCAGCTTAGCAACATTCTTGACAAGAAATTCAAAGGCAGGCTGTCTAGTTAAAATATAATTTTCATAATTTGTTGTTTGTGTGTTGATGTACTTTATAGAAAAACAGTAGATAAGGGTACATTTCAGAACAAAAAGTACTTGGGAAGCAATTTTGAAATATTTCTCACTGTTGATTGATGAACATGGAAAGCACATCAAGTTAAATTTATTGATGTCTTTAGTACCAGTACTTAATGAAATAATAATAATATGTATGTGGTACCACAAAATTGTAAACTTAAACTATAATTATCTGTATTTTTTGGAAATAAACATATTTATTATATTATTACCTACAGATAATTTACTAATTTTTTGTATGTAGGAAAACCATGCATTATTAGAACTCTGCACACTAAATGATAAACTAGGTAATTTAAACAACTACACAGGTACAGACTTATGTACCTGTGAAGTTGAATTTAAAATGTAGTTATTTATGTATGGTTGACAAAAAATTCTAAATGAAATGAATTTAGTTAAAAAAATTGGAATGCTGTTTTCAAATTCAGTAATTTTTTTTTTATTATTGTTTAGTTTTCACCACATTTGAAACTTTTTCTTTAGTAAGGCCCCTAAAAAAAATATGAGTAATTATGGAATATGATTTCTGTTGTGACTCGTGAAGGCTCAACATTAACTACAATCTGGATAATTTGATCTAAAACATGAATTCACAGGATTCATGTTGAAAACTACAGTTCAATTAGGAATTAAAGGCAATAGTGGAAGCTGATAATGTTCAATCTACGGCAGAGTTAGCAGAAACTTTCAATGTTAGCATCCAAACAATATTGATCCATTTGAAAAGGTAAAAAAACAAAGAGTCCCACAAAAATTAAATGATCACATTTACAGCAAATGCATTGAGTTATGGCTTGCATTGCTTTACATACACAGAAATAAAGCGATTTTGAACTGCATTATCACTCATGATGAAAAATGGATTTTGACAACCATAAGCGCTCAACATGTTAGTTAAACCCGGCGGCTCCAGTGGTTCATCACCTAGGCAATGCCCCAAACAAAAACTTACCCCTAAAAAAGTAATGGTTGCTGTTTGGTGGTCTAGTACTGCTGTAATTCATCACAGTTTCTTATAAAATGTCAGGAGCATTACTGTGGATGTGTACTGTGAGAAACTAGACACAAGGATGGAGAAGCTCGCAAATCTCTGGCAAGCTTTGGTTAATCGCTTATCGCCACTGCTCCAGCACGAAAACGTTTACGTCACACTGAACAACAAGCTACAAGAACTAAGGCTGGTTTTGCGTGACGGTACTCACCAAACCTTGTGTCGACAGATAACTACTTTTTCCAGAATTTGAACAACTTCTTGGCAGCTAAAAAATTCAAAACCTTCGAAGCAATACAAAATGACTCTGAAGAGTTGGTTGCCTCCCGTCCACCTGACTTTTTTAAGAAGGGCATTCAAGAAAAATAACCACCTGACTGGCAGAAATGCATAGATAGCTTGACTGCATACATATCTGAAAAGATTAACTTTCTGTAAACAATTGGCAGTAACATGAATGTTACTGCCAATTGTATGTTTGTTGAATGTTCAAATATTCTGAAAAGAATAGTGCCTAACTTTACCAAGAATTGGCGTACAAGAGGTTTTTTAAAATACTTACGGCTTTAGAAGCGAATATCTCATCAAACAACAACTTTAGAAAAAAGTATTTCAGGAACCCTAAAATCATTTTTCAAGAGCTGAGCGAAAGTTGGTTTGAATAAGATTGGGTATTCAGTTTTTGAGATATGGGACTTTTTCGTGAAACTGCAGCAGTAACATTGTTTTTCATTAACATACCATCAAAATCAAATTTAGTTTTGCTGTTGAATATAAATTGACCTATGAATGAGCGTTAAGAATATTGTTACTATATTGTTTGGTGCTACAGAAGCCTTTGTGTGCGAGTCCGACTCACACTTGGCCGGTTTTTTGCCATTTGGCTGCAGAACCCTAAAAACAAGATCATAAAAATTATAAAAACAATTTCTTGTGAGGCAAATAAAGAAGTCTTTTTTCTTCTGTCTTTTTATTAGACAGGAAAAAAGGGAGGCCTTTGCCCAGTATTGAGATTATCCTTTTTTATTGAGTATTTTTAATTTTGAGGCCAGTAATATGTTGGGAGTGTAAATCTTTAACAGGACTGAAAATCACTGGCTACTTGCATTCATTCATTATCTCTGTAGGAAGGGATTGATCACATTGTAATATATAATAATTTAGTAGTTGGTTTAATATGTATGTTGTATACCTAAATAGTCAAATACACATCTATTTACATAATACATCAAATAATGGACAAACAGGATAATTTTATGTGAATTATAGAAACATTTCATTGCACAGCTGCTATCATCTTCTTTCTGCACTTGTCCCATGTTCCTTGAGGTTGCTGCAACACGTTTTTTTTGTTCCATTTTCCTCAGCCAACCTACACCAACATGGTATCATTTACTTCTTTTTCTTTAATGTCATTCTTTACACAATCCATCCATCATTTCCTTGGTCTGCCTCTCCCTCTCCACTCATCATACAACATTTATAACTCAGCTGCTTTCAATACAACAAAAAATAATTTTATCACAAAATATTAATTCTTTATTAATTTCATATTCTATTGATTGTTGTTATTGAAGATACTAATTTTGTGCGACATGTTGTTTTATTTACTGAAATAGAGTAAAATCAATAAATTCAAATCAATAGATTTGAAAGAAAATGTGAATTTTATAGTTCATTTATACAATTTGTTGGAAGACATAAAACATTATTCTGTTCAAGTTCACTGTTATAACACTCTTATCAGTCAAAATGATTACACAATAATATGTAGTTAGATGATTTGGGTTACATAATCGTTTTTTCACTACCATTTTTTGCAAAAATAATAGTGTCTAATTGTAATTTTGATTTCCCGTTGATCTTTGCACTATCACATACTATCCTGTATTACATGTTGTGCCAATTTGGGTAGTTTTGGACATGATTAGCCCACCATAACATGTGACTCAAAATCAGAGCCTCAATATGTGAAATTTCACTTTGCCGAGTCGCTATGAACACAAATTTGTGTATTATTTAACTGTGATTCTGTATGTTATCACAATCCTAAGATTAGAGGTACATAATTGATCTTTTAACTCACATCTAACACTTCAAACATTCAACATAATACCTTCTCCAATCACATTGATGGTCATTTCACGTCACCGATCAGGTGTATCTTATTGCAGAGCTGAATGATTTATGTCGGAAATCACTAATTCACTGATCAGTGACACAAGGCCACTGATCTTAATCACTTCACTTATGATCGTGGTTAACGTTATTATCATATTTTTCATGCAACGAGTGCGTAAGATAATGAAATAGATCGTATTACCACAACAGGCGACGCTAATTACGACCAGGGAAGGTTTTACCTAACTTAATTTTGTAGTGAAATTCGTCTGGAATATATTATGTAAATCATGAATTTTCCGGTCTTTGGAACGCAATTATACCTAATAGCTTTCTGCTTCAATCGGGACAAATACCATTGAACAGTTTTTCGTTTCTCATGGGTAAAGTTACTTCATGAAATTGTCCGGAGTGTAGTACAGTGGAAGACTCTTACCATATTCTGATGGAGTGTGTCCGGAACGAAGCCGAAAGACTCTTAATTTTATCCATTTCAATGGATGTTGGTAAATGCAACAGTGTTCTTGCATCACCTTTGTCAAAGGATGTAAGACGCTGTATAAATTTGCTAAGACAGGATTTAGACCGTAAGAAATATTTGTTTATACCGATAAATAAAGAAAAATATAACAAATAGAAAAACCTATAGCTAACTATTGAGTCAGTGGGTCGTCTTAGGCTATACTAACCGATGGACCAGGCGCTGCTGTGATGTGATTTTAATAGGTGTTTTGATTTTCAAGATCATTGATCCCAGAGTGAATAAATTATTT
This sequence comes from Noctua janthina, assembly GCA_963576755.1. NCBI lineage: Eukaryota > Metazoa > Arthropoda > Insecta > Lepidoptera > Noctuidae > Noctua > Noctua janthina. The sequence goes on along the minus strand of OY755050.1, from coordinate 9,010,288 downwards.
GCCGACCGACATTTCTTTTCGGAAGCGTTTCATGTAAAACGCGAAGTGACATAACATTCTGCGATGCACTTTATGATATTGATTTATGAGCGACGAGTTCGGGGTCTTTAAGGGCGGATTCCACCAAAGCGGAAGGAATAATAATGTGTAAATAGTGTAATATATGTAGAATAATATTTTTTTTTGTCAATGTCAGTCATCGTGAATATTTTTTTTTTACATGGATTAATAATAAGTATGTACTATAGAAAAGCCTTGTCAGAGGCCGATGGGCGTCATAAAGACTCTGACACCAGGTTAGGCACTAACCACACGATAAAGAAGATAGAAATAATGGGATAGGGTCTACACCCAACTATTTAATTATAGGTAACGTTAAACTACTACTAGTTTAACGTTACCTACAATTAATTAGCCTAGCTAGTTCATAAAGGACATGGCCGGAATTTGTATAGAGCTGTGGCCTTACAAAAAATATTCATGTACCTACATTGACATACAGTACATCACATTAAAGCTTACAGATATGTTTTTGTTTTTTTTTGTGTTTTTAGTTTTATGATCAGAGAAGAAGCGAGAGATGCTATAAACAGGATACAAAAAAAAGTTCCTAAACATTTTGGATAGCAATGATCATAAATTCCGAGTCAAAACAATATGAGAAATGCTATCGATGAATAAAAAGGCCGTTTCTTCACTAACCGACACGACATTTCCAATCGATATCAGTGAAAATGTATGGAACACTGTCAAAGTCGGTGTAAACAAACAAGTTCAATATGTACAGCAGAATATTAACATTAGAAGCGTAAACGAAAGTCCGATAAACGATAGCGTGGGGTCAAGTTAAAATATCCAATACAGAAACGAAAAGACAACACAGTATTAGGTGATAAGATTAAGGTGCAAGACTGCACAGCTGTGCAGTCTTGCGTTAATCAAATCAGTTCCTTGCTGTGCACAGCAAGGAACGTATAGAGCAAACGCATAGAGTTCGTATTACTTTAATGAATTCAAAAGGGGAAAGATACTTCAGAGCGAGTAAGCGACCAGAGTGGAGTGTGTCCTTGTCTTGCATTTGCAAGTAAAAAAAATAAATTATAAAGTAATCGGAAATCACGTTGATAGCTAAACTAACACATAAATTTATTATTAAATTTTAATTAAATATTGAAATACTAAATAACAAAATAGTAATTTCTTGCGAAATTAAATAAACTTAATATAAATTAAATTATTTATGAATTAATTTATAATCAGTATGCGTCGGTTTCACTTCGTCAAGTCTCTGTAATTTTGAATAAACTGCTACAAAGTGGGGGGAGGGGGTGTGCTAGGAAGTATTATAACACAATAATAACTGTCCCAAATGCAAGTACAAATACTGGATACTCTATTAGAAAGAGATGACATTCACTCTGGAAGAACTCTCGCTCGGAACGGATTGAGTTGCACGTCATTATTCTAGTTAGTTTAAAAGTTCCTTGCTGCACAGACAGTTTAGTTTAGCGAGCGCAGAAATGTCAAAATAACTCTAGGCCGTTTGGATACACACTCTTGAATATATTGTTGATTTATAATGTGTAACGTGAGTGGCATTAAGACGCACGGCGCCTCGAAAAGTGGTGTCTGCGATAATCGTGACCGTAACCTACCGTTAACTTTTTTAAGGTTCTTAGCAACACAATTCTGGCAGTCACGGGTGTTTTATATTTTAATCTGACCTTCAGGCGTACTACAAATAGGTACAGTGTTTGTCTTAATCGTGTATCCAAACGTAGATGTAATTTGTATTGCATTCAATGAAACATAACCACACAAAAACAATTAACACACATCTTTTTCGAATTTTTTGTCGCCTGTTCTAGAGAAATGTAATTGTTGCGATTAATTTTAGAAGCAATTTTCATAGAATAATAATTAATGTACATTACGAATTCTGAATTGATTCTGAGGGCAGGAACTGGAAATGTCCTTTAAATCGAAACCGAAATTAAGGTTCTATAACGGAGATCTATCTGAAGCAAGCGCATCATAAAGTTCTGAGCTATCGTAGGCGCATTGAAAAAAATGTAAGGTCGATTAGCTCGCTCCTACTTTCTAAATTCTTAAGTTTTCTTTTTAAGCCGATAAAGTAACTCCTATGTTTAAACTAAAAATAAAAAGTTGTCTTACGCAATAAATGACTGGCGCCTACGCAGCAAAAAATTTTGAAAAAAAACACGTTTTGCTCACTCTTAGATTCTAGTTATTTTTGTGAAATAAACGAAGTGCAAACATTGTTCCTATTATGGGCCTTAACCCGGCCTTAACAATTGTGAGCACGTCTACGATTATCATGCATCGTTGTTGCTCGGTGTTGCTGTGCTAATGAGTTTTGTATCTTTTGCTCGCTTTAGTATTACAGCTTTATTATCCTACGCAGTAGGATTACACATAAAAAAATGGAATAGGACAAAAAGGGCCAAATTACATGCTTTAGCGATTAGGCGGTAGGTGCAGGTCCAATCATATTAGGCTAAATTTTCGGTGCATGTGCAATACTTATTAGGCTATTATTTAGCCTATTAAGCGAGCTTTTCGTATGTGGCGGGATGTACCCTACGCAATTTGTCTTTGTTGGCGGAAAATAACATTTGACGATTACAAATAAAACTACCGTCATTTAAGTTTTTTGTGTAAAATCAAACAAATTTTAAGACCATTTACGACTCCATAAAAAACATCGAGTAAATTTTTATAAATTTCGGATTTACATACATTATCGTTTTTATGATTCTAGCAGATGTAACTTACTATTAACAGGGGGAAATCCTCTTACTAGGCAACATTGCTTGAAAATCGTAGGTGTTAAAAAACGGAACATGGCTGTGCTCTGCGTTCCATGTCGGCGACATGACACAGTTATTTAGCTTGTCTCCTCAAAGTAATGCCTTGCCCTACACTGACGCTCCCTTGCGATGCTTGCTGCGAATGCTGCGATGCGATATGTTATTACAGTTATTGTGTGCACTTTGTCCTGCTATCGCAATATTATATTAGGTCTAAGCAGTGATGTGTCATCAAAGCGAATGTTCCTCCTTTTCATATCTTAAGCTTTTTATGACTTAATGCTCAATTGACTTCAAAATAAATTAACTCGCAGATGCAATTTGTACTTGTAAATCCTGAAAAATAAAAGACTGTACTTTTTAAAAGGTGGATGTGCCTGGGTAGCCCTAGAAATTCAAATTATCTTACGTTTTTTTGCAATTTACAGGTGAGTGTCAGGTTGTATGCTGATCAAAATATGATTTGCGGCCGTAACAAATATGGCTTTACAGAGTTATAATCATTGAGATCTGATGATCTCTCGGTTGTATATCAGTACAACCGAGGTTTTTGTGAAATTGCCATTGAATGGGGTTAAATGAAATTAGAGGCTTGTATTGATTATTTTAATAAGTATAGTTCTATAACTACAAACGTGTTACCGTCGCGAATCATATATTGTTCAACAAACAGCCTGACACTGACCTGCAGATTGCAAACAACTTGAGAAAATTTGAATATCGCGGGCTATCCTGGCGCTACCCGTTTAATATCCTGGAATCACTGTACACATCCTTCTGTATCTGTGACGCTAGCGTTTGATTGGGAATGTGTCAAAATGATTGAAATGTTTGTTATCAAAACAGTTTTGAATAGTGGTTTTTAATAAAAATATCACTACCTAAGCAATGATTTTAAATATATGTATAAGTAATTACGAACTAACTTATGGCTTATTTTGATAGGCCCAGCTAAATGATTATCAGAATAAAAATAAAGGTTCGTAACAGGTTCGTTATGCTATAGCTAGTCAACTTAGTAACGGATCTGTGATTTATCTTTTAGTAGCGACTCGCCCGGCTTTGCACGTGTGCAATGTAAATACACATAAGTTTGTATACATATAAACTTTCCTCTGGAATCACTATCTATTGCTGAAAACTGCATTAAAATCAGTTGCGTAGCTTAAAAGATCTAAGCGTACAGACAGCGGGAGCGACTGTTTTATAGTATGTAAAGTTACAGGGCGATTGTACACTAGGCATGGGCATTCCGATTTTTTACGGTCCGAAATGGAACGCCATATACGTAGTTTTACCGTCCGACATTTTATTTTTCCCCATTCCGGGCGGTTTTAAAAGGAAAAACATAAGTAGCTGTAGACATCCGATAGTAGTTAAAATGAAGTCTTTCGTCTTGCCTCAATTTATTGTGGTATATGTAAAATGAACCTGTCAGGTACCTTTCACTTATAAGGGGATGAACCCAAAATTCTTTTTGTCTTTTACGTCTTCGCTCGTATAGTAATAAACCATGCAACTGCCGACGTTCCAAGAAACTCTTCGTTCCTAGGGTAATTACGCGTGCGTGGTGTGTAGTTTCAAAGAGAGTTACCCTAAACTGCGCCGCACCGATTCGAGTAAAGACGGAAAAGTGCACAAGCCAATCATCCGTTTTTTTCGGACCGCAAAATACGGACTGACTGACAGTAAAATTCCTTGTCTTACATGTAATGTAAAGTAAAAAAAGAAAGATTAAAACATTTCAAGATGAGCATTGGTTCGAGTAAAGGTAGCTTAGCGCGAGTGTGGCGCTGGCTCTCGGTAGAGCAAGGCTGTTCCATATAATTTATGGATGCGTTCGTTTAACATGACAGCCGGGACGGGTCGACAGTTGCAATCAACTACATGTCACTATTGACATGTAGGTTACAAGTTTAGTGTTTAATTCTTATCATGTCACTTTGATAAGGCGTTTTAGGTATCAGCAAGTATTTGTAGTGATTGTGTAAGTAATGACGTCCAATATATTTGTTTTTAGATAATAAATGATGCGGATACAAGTGACCTGCGGCTTACGCTGTTCCAATACCGTACCTGCCCATTTTGCTGCAAGGTCCGGACTTACCTGGACGCTCGCGGCATCAGCTACGAGATTGTGGAGGTAGATGCTGTCCTTCGCCAGGCTATCAAGTGGTCTGGATACAAGAAAGTGCCCATACTGCTTGCCAAAGTTGATGGCGGATATCAGGTAAATAAAATCAAATCACAGGTTATTCGAATTCTATAGATAGAATACTAATACTCTTTATGTGTAACCATACAAAGTATACGTATAAAAAGAAGAAATTAGGCTGAGAATTTGTACTTTTTGAACGTCAAATGATATAAGCCAGCCGTTCAATATGTCCAAGTGTTTTGGCTAGGATTTTAGTGTTACAGCAGCACATGAAGATCTGGTCAAGTATTTATATTTTTGTATGAAACCAGACCTGCGTTACATACACCATTTTATTTATACGTATGGTATAACTTTATTGTGTAGCCAACAGTGAATAAATTCAAACTTTAATGGCATTTTTTTATCAAAATTAAACAGAATAAATATTGTATTTAATACATCCCTGTTCTGGCCCAAGTTACAAACGACAGCCTATTAATGACTCCGATACAGAGTTGAACTCTAGACTTCGAACTTTCATTTAGAACTTTTCTTTGATTGCTTCCTCTCTCCATTTATCAATATCCTGTTTATAATGATGAATAGGGATTGCTAGGTACCATGCAACTACGTTTATTATAATAAACATCTTTCAAATATAATTATTAATTATGATAATTATTGAGTTTATATCACTTTTACATCTCAAAGCCAAAAGTCTGCCGCCAGGCTAGCTGGTTAGCTGTCCTTCTATTTCGCGTGAAATTAATTCCAAAAAAATATTAATTCCATATTTGAATCGGATTTTCATATTTTTCTTAAATAAAAGTAGCCTAAGTTACTCCTTATTTATAAAATCATCTATCTGCCAGTAAAACTCTCGTCAAAATCGGTCTAGCCGTTTCGGAGATTAGCCGGAACAGACTGACAAACTTAAAAAAAATATATTTACTTACTTTCTATTTAGTAAAAAGCTCTTATACTTTTGTTGTTGTTTATATATACTTCAACTTTATTTATTTGTATAGATATGAATTAGTGTTTGCCCCCCTAAGTAACTTCATAAAATGACTGCGGATGTTACATCTCTACAGTACCTACCTATATTTTGATTTTCTTGAGATGTTCGTGTAGTTAAATGTGTAATTGGTATTTCAGCAATTGTTGGACAGCACAGCCATCATATCCGTCCTTGAAACCTACTTAAAGGACAAGTCGGTTGATCTGCGGGAGATTATCAAGTTCTATCCAAACACGAAGTATGTCAACGACTCGGGGACTGAAACATCCGACATTGCTAACAAATACTTCATCATGCATCAAGCTAATGTACCTGATGCAAAGGAGAAAGCTCTTGAAATGTAAGTGTTGCATAGACGCTTTTATAACCAGAAGTAGTAAAGTGCTTTTCTTATATGGTAAATGAAACAAGCACAGTTTGAAAATCTCCTGCTTTCGCTTATTTTACGTTCGGTAGACGTCTTGATCTTTGCGAGATAAAAGTGAAATCGTAAGTTACATTAAAACCTGCTGAAATTATTCATTATATATATTTATAAACACACATTTTGTCAAAATCGACAACTTAGTACGTATTCGTTTACCAAATAAGACAAGTAATAAAGTTAAACAGACAGGTCTCTTTATTTAGTTTTAGTCGTCATAGTTGATAAAACTTGCTCCGAATCGCAAGCTGAATTGCACGTCTTACTCACGCGTAGTAAAGCCGAGGGGTATGACAAAACCCCTCCCCATTCAATCGACTGCCTGGGGGACAAATGAGGCGCACTTATTATTTTGCATTCATGCGAGGAAGGTTTGTCGTGGTAGCACGGCCAAGTCAAGGTCACGCTCGTATACGTTCCGCTTACAACATGTTCATCATCGTTCTCTTGCCCTTATCCCAATTCATTTGGGGTCGGCGCAGTATGTCCTCTTCTTCCATACTTCTCTATTACTCGTCATCTCATCAGACACCTCCTTTCTTGCCATATCATTCTTTACACAGTCCATCCATCGTTTCTTTGGTCTTCCTCTACTCATATACCCATCCACATTCATACTCAAAACTTTCCTCAGGACATTTTCCTCATTCCTCCGCATCATATGCCCATACCACGACAACCGATTATCACACAACTTTTCAGTCACCGCCAGTTTCAGACTTCCTCTTATATACTCATTTCTTATTTTCCATTCGCGTACGGCACACATCGCCCTTAGCATTCGCATCTCCGCTACATGGATATGCCTTTCATTCTACCCTTTTGTGGGCCAACATTCTGATCCATGCAAGGCAGCATGTTATACTATGGAAACACAATTCAACCACGATATTCGGCCACGATATCTTTGCGCAGTTTATAAACTTTTGTAATTATTGTAAAGCTACATACAAGTTTGAATGTAGAGGCAGCCTGACGTCACAAATTATAACTTTAACTTACAGTGAAGAACGTCAATGGCGTCAATGGGCAGACTGCGTCCTCGTCAACACGCTGTCACCCAACGTGTACAGGACTCCGGGCGAAGCCCTAGAGACTTTCCAATGGTTCGAGCAAGCCGGTAGCTGGAGGAAATTCTTCCCGGCTTGGGAGTGCACACTCATGGTCTACATTGGAGCCGCCGCCATGTATATGATTTCGAAGAGATTGAAGACCAGGTATTGTCTCATTTTATAGTTGCTGTTCTCATGATACCGCACGCAAACTCTTTAACACACTTAAGGATGATTTATGCTAGGCTCTGCCGGATGCGAGCCGTGCCACATAGGAAGCACGGATGAAGCTCAAATCTAAAATTTCACGAATATTTTAAATAGAGTAGTAGTGCATAATAAACCGTACGGCGTCCGTGTCCTCAGTCCCTCCAAATCGAGCAGATACAGACCCGGACCGCGGCCGGAACGGTCAAGCATAAAAAAATTCCCTTACGCTTTTGAAATCCGAAATGCCGTTGCCGTCTCCAGAGATATCGCGCGACGTTGGTATGGAATAGGTATAGTATTTGATCGAAATAGCTTGTAGTTTGGTAAAAGTAATAGCTAGACAGCAAAAAGAAGTATTTTTAGCTGGGGTTCTAGTGTTAATACACTTGCAGAAAACGGGTCAGTGCGAAAATCTAAAATTACTCTTAATAGACTTAGCGGCATGAATGAAACTGTATGTTGTACATAATTTACCAGTTAATAAAACAACACCAAATGTTGAGAACATTATTAGTTTAATTGTCAAAATTTCTTAAAAAAAAAATCAATAAATTTTACGTTTAAAAAATAATGGTTGCGAACTCTAAGGGTGATTGTATGGATAGCAGTTCGCCATTTTTGCCGACAAGGCAACATGTTGTAAATTGACGATGACGTTTATAGGACTCACCGTTAACATTGCATACAACTACTTTCAGGCATAAGATCAAGGAGGATCCTCGCGAGTCTCTCTACGATGCGGTCAACGACTGGATGGCTGCCGTCGAAAAAAAAGGAACCCCATTCCTCGGCGGCCATAGACCCAACCTGGCTGATGTCACCGTCTTCGGAGTCCTCAGTAGCATCGAGGGCTGTGGAGCCTTCCAAGACTTGAAGAGCAACACGGCTGTCGCGAAGTGGTACTACGATACAAAGAATGAAATACAGACACGAATGGGTAAAGTTATCGCCATGCATGCTTAGACGTCTACGACTAAGAGCGGTTTCACACAGCGTCAGTTTTTCACGCTTCAGTAACAGATCTAGGCGCTAGCTATCAACCTCTACACTGTTTGTTCCACCGCAATGCGGTCGCGCGTTAGTATCGTCGCCGTGTGTAACCGCTTTTACATTCGTGTTTTGGTGTTGATACATTGAAAAACCTTCGACATCTGTTGTTCAGATTTTTTCTCTAAACCTTTAAGTCTGTGACTCAGTTCAGCAATATTAGGACTAGTTACTTTAATAATGTTTGTTAGAGATTATTTGACCTACCTTACTACGTTTTTGCATAGATGTGGACAAGTTGTAGCGCACTAGTTGCCAGTGTTATGAATTAACTAGAATTTTTATGGATTAATAAGAATGTCTAAGAAGTAATACGTAGCACAGTTTAGAAAAAATTGTTATGCTATAGATTGACTTAAAAATCTTGTCGAGTTTTAGAATATGGTAACATTTTACTAATTAGAATACCTTTACCTTAATGAACTCCGTAGTTTCTGGAACACTTTCTTGTTACTATTTGTAAAAAGTATTGTATTATGATAGCATACACAAATGGTGTGATTTCAGATAACACTGCGTTTATAACTATTTATTGATAGTAGAACTTGCAGTAATGCTGTGGTTCGGTGTATTCCCTTTGGCCCCACCGCCCTTGTTCCCACTGGTGGGGCCAGCGCGAATTGATTAAAAAATAATTACAAATTGTTTCCATTGGCCTACCGTATTTTTGAGTAATAAAATATTACTCCAAAATTGTATGGGATCGTTATTAGTGTTAGTGCAGTTGTGCTAGTTATGGGAGTAACCTTACGAACAGACTAGACGGGCATGAATCCGAGAATGTATTAATTTATTACTAGAAGACCATACCTACCCAGAATTATTAAAATGCATACTACCTTGAGCTCATGTGAGCCCATTTACCTAATACGTAATCTTCATCTTTCATTAAAGCCGTATGGCAGTGGGGACAGTAGGAATAAAATTGCAGACTACCCGTTGATCCCACCAGTGAGGCGGGGCAGTGGGGCCAGCGGGAATAAAATTGCAGACTACCCGTTGACCCGACCAGTGGGGCCGACGAAACGACAGTTTTGATGTTTCCCGTTGGGCGATTTCTTTAAAAGCATCTTTGACAATCGTTTGTCAGAAGACCACCGAAAGTGTGACTAGTTCTTACCAAGGGTTATTTATCGTGTTACCCTTTAGCTGAGTTATGGTGGTCAAGGAAACACTTAATTACTGGTATGCAGCCGCATCCGGTAAGACTGAAATCTATACATATAGATTACAATATACTTGGGAAAACGCCTAGTCTGCTGATGATGATTTAGAGGCATTCAGTTCGCCACAATAAATTATTTTAGATAAATTAGAAATTCAATGGTCCAATCCAAAATCAGAAAACGTATTAAGGTACTAAATAGTTTTTTCTCAAAGATTTAGGGCCGATAGTTACGTTATTACAAAGTATATTTACATTATTCACGACATAATTACATGTTGTACAAATATTTAAAACGAAAACTGTTTGTTATAAAATTTATTGTCTATTTGCCTGTTATAAGATTCTGTGCCTTCCATGTAATATATTTCCCAGTTTTTATCCTACCAGTTAATTTTGTATAGAAATATAAACTTTAAGTCATAGACAAGAAGCCTAATTATCACATATTAGCTATCAGCACCACTTCACGTAACTTAGAAAAAAGTATGTAGTTTTGGGCCTGTTTTAAAAATATCTTTATGAAGAGTGTAGAGCAATATGTTAACATGTGATTTTATTGTTTAGTTAAAGTTGTTATTAAATACATGATTATTTATTTGTGTTGTAATTTTATGTAGTTACGAACATATTATTAAGGAATAATAAGAAACAATATTGTAAATCTACTTATAGAATAATTAAAGCTAAATATTTACAACAAAAAAACCCGGCAAATTGCGAGTCGGACTCGCGCATGAAGGGTTCCGTAGTAGGGGAGCCCCCTTTTATTTATTTTTTGTTATAGCGACAACAGAAATACAAATTATGTGAAAATTTCAAGTCACAAAATTAAAAGCTTCTTAAGGACGCTGTTACATTTTCGATGAACTCAAATTTAGGTAACTAAAGTCGCACACAACAACATCACGCGTACGCACACATTGAACAACTCTGAGCGCTCGATTTTATACTTCACTTATACAATCTTGGTCCATTTCATTATTTTTTAATTTTATTGATTCTAGAAGATTACTTGGACCTTTGAAAATGCATTTGGTAACTGTTACTTAGTACCGTCGTCTTGATAAGCAGGTTAGTATTTTTAACCGACTTCAAAAAAAGAAGTTGCTCGACCGTATGTATCCGCGATTTTCTCAAAAACTACTGATCCTATATTGATCGGGTTTTCGTTTACAAATGCAAATGTTTTCAGGGAAGGTTTAATTGTAGAATGTAAAGTTTGTGCGGATGAATGGATGAATGTTTGTTACTTTTTCACGCAAAAACAATTTTGAACGGATTTGGATGAAATTTGGTACACAGATAGTTTATAACCTGGATTAACACACAGTATACTTTTTCTTCCGGTATGACGTTCCCGTGGGATAATAATCGAACATCACGCCGGCAACGCCGCGGGCATAATCTAGTACATAGGGTCTAACTATTCATACACGAAATATTTTCAGGGAACCATCTAACGGTTATAACAAAGCCATTTTAAGGGATTTATTTTTATCTGAGTATATTTTTTTTATAAAAAATAATTAATTTAAAATTATTTGATCCACAAAATAAATACTGGCTCCTTATTTTTAAGCATCCATTACGCTAGTTTACTACGTCGTATTTACCTACTGTCATTGTTAGAATATGGGAGTAAAGGTTTTATGCAAAAAGTCAATTTTTTTTTTAAATTATAATAATTTTGTAAAAAAAGCACTCAGATATTTTTTTTTTTCGACTTTACGACTTATAGAAGTTACTCTTAAAATATTTTGTATGAAAAGATAGACCTTATATATAAGGTCTAACTATTCATACACGAAATATTTTCAGAGAATCATCTAACAGCTATAACAAAGCCATTTCAAGGGATTTTTATTTTTTCTGAGTATATTTTTATAAAAAATAAATTATTTAAAATTACTTAACCCACTACATAAATACTGGCTCCTTATTTTTGAACATCGATTACGCTAGTTTACTACGTCGTATTTACCTATTGTCATTGTTAGAATATGGGAGTAAAGGCTTTATGCAAAAAGTCTCAAAAAGAATTTAGAATTATAAGAATTTCGTAAAAAAATAACACTCAGATAATTTTTTTTTGTTGCTTCGGCGACTTTACGACTTTTAGAAGTTATTCTTAAAATATTTCGTGTATGAAAATATACACCTTATATATGCCTTATATATGCATCTTGGATTTTGGTTAAGACTCCATGTTCGATATAAGCGACCCCAAAAACCATGAAATGACACCTATGAAGAAAAGTTATCAAATTTTTGTCGGCAGCTTTTTGGATTTTGGTTATGATCATATATCCGATACTAGAGACCCCAAAAACCATGAAATGACACCTATGAAGAAAAGTTATAAAATTTTTGTCGGCAGCATTTTGGATTTTGGTTATGATCATATATCCGATACTAGAGACCCCAAAAACCATGAAAATGACACTTATGACAAAAAGTTGTCATATTTTTATCGGCACCATCTTGTATTTTGATATTGTCTCCATATTCGTCATACATACAAACCGGTTAAAATCATAACCCTCCTCGCGCCCATCCACTTTCAAACCTCCTTATCCATCCCAATCCTAACCTTACTTAGAGCTGCTTAACTCCACCCATTCATTCCAAATTCCGATCTTACCCAATGTAATTTCTAAACCACATTCTAATAATAAAAGTATGAAACTCGTACTTCATTTTATTTAAATCCGAAAAAGTATCAACTCCTTCTGATTACGCACGACGGTACACACGCATACATACTACAATATTTTCTAGTAATTTTATCGTATTTATTTTTTGCGAGAGAGCGATACACCCGTCCTTCCAGGAGCGCTTCTGAGCGCGGAAATCCGCGGAATGATGACACGCGAGTGCAAAATGTATGAAGAATTCGGCAAATGTTTTTATTTTAGCTAATAATTGAAAAAATATGATGATTTTGGTACAAAATAATTAGCTAATTCTATAAAGGACTATATATACCGCAATTTGTTATATTTTTTAAGATAAAATATGCTGTAAATTCACCTAAACTGGCACCTATTCTGACCCTATTTTTTAAATTTTCTGCGATTATTGTGATGCGAAAAACGTATTTGTGCGAAAATTTGTATGACGTCATACATTTTTTCTGATGCCAATCTGGAGATGAATATACTATTTTTAAATTAAGACCATCATATTTTGATATTTGTGATTGCTTATACATTAAAATGGTACTTGAAAAACACTGTTATTTGTAGAAAAATGTAATAGCGTCCTTAATTACTAGCTGTTGCCCGCGTCCTTCGTCTGCGTGAAATTATTATAAAAATACAATTTTCCCCGTTTTTGCAACATTTTTCATTATTGCTCCGCTCCTATAGCCTTCTTCGATAAATGGGCTATCCAATACGAAAAGAATTTTTCAATTCCAACCAGTAGTTCCTAAGATTAGGGCTTTCAACCAAACAAACTCCTTAGCTTTATAATATTAGTATAGATACTAGTTTCTCCAAAGATTCAATTATTTAGAAAATAATTGCATCTTTGTAGAAATCGTGACGAATAATATCCTGTTAGGTTAGGTTTTTGCTTTCAATAAGACAATCAATAGTTCTGAGTTATATTGAATATAATAATATCATAAGAGCAACATAACATGTTTGAAGGAAACAAGACACCTTCAATGGCTTCAATTTATAAAATAATAATTATTTTCTTTATCTTTTGTTATTAAAAAACAACACATTTAAAAATATAAAACGTAGTAGTACCAGCATTGGGAACATTATGATTGTTAGCCCCAGTCGGCCCAGAGCAGGACAAAGGCCAGCTTTTCCTCATCTTAGTTTACTCCATCTAATGCGAGTGAAGGCCACAGTCGTCCCAGAACAGTACAAAGGCCAGCTTTTCCTCATCTTAGTTTACTCCATCTAATGCGAGTGAAGGCCACAGTCGTCCCAGAACAGTACAAAGGCCAGCTTTTCCTCATCTTAGTTTACTCCATCTAATGCGAGTGAAGGCCAATCCTTTGGAAACGAGTCCAGCTCATCTTGCCATCTCGTTCTGGGCCTTCTGCGTTGACTTTTCATGCTACTTGGGAGGATCCACTGAGTACTGGTTATTGAACATTCGACACTGTTTGGGCTCTATAGGTGTAGGTGGGGAGAATGCACATGTCCATGAGCATTCGTTTAATGATTAGCGTTTCGTATAAATTAATATAAAAATATAATTAAAACATCTTTGTTTCGAAAAGAAAACGATAACTTAGCTTATCGTCAGCTCATTTAGTTGAAGTCTTCTTTTCAAATCGGCTTTTTTACATTTCCTCACAAAACCCCAACCAGTTATAAATAAATAAATGTTAAGCTTAAATAAATCTTAACTAAACTTCATTTAACGAAATATTAACCTGTGTCTTTCTGGCTCCTTTTAGGAAAACCAAACATTGCCTTTAACATTATCAGTTGTGTTTTGTCTGATTGACTACCGCCGGTACCGAAAAAATAATCTTGGTATAAAAGTGAGTTGTACAGTATATATGATTACTGTTATTCATTTGTTGTTTTTTTCTAAATAGGAAGAATTTATGTGGCTTGTGTGCTGCGCTTTTAGAAAATGTAGGCCATTTTACATGGAGAGAAACCTGAACAGTGCGCCAGATATGTCTCAACGAATCGCATCACTTAACTTTTAGACTATTTAGTTGTAAACAATTGTCGTATGCTATCTTGAGACCAGGCGTGCTTATTACTACTTGCAGCTTATTCGGGTCGGCTTGATTAGGCACCTGGGTGGCAAAATATATATCATGCCGAAACATCTGGGGCCCCCGAACATTTTCGTGTGTATTTTGAACAGAGGAGACGGATTTGAAGATAGAACTGACCACAAATGGTAGCATAAATAGAAAAAAAACTATGGTAGGGATGCCACGATAGCAGATCAGCAAGCAATTTGAGTATATTGCAGCGAGAATCCTCGGTTGGCGATGTCAGGTGGACTGACAGCTGTCGCTCCTTCGTTGGCGTTTGTCACCACGTATAGAACGAACGGCTTCGCTCCGCCTGTAAAACAGAATACATACATAAACATATTAACATACCTAACCTTAGTCTGACGCCTTTTATGGGGGGTACAAAAGCTGCTACGATCCTTATATCTTTTGCTTCACCTTGCATTTTATTCTTAAGGTGGAAGCGCCAGGACAGCCCGCGAAATTTAAATTTTCGTAGTAATTGTCAGTGCCAGGTCGTATGTTGATTAAAATATGATTCGCGACCGTAACAAATATGGCTTTACTGAATTGTAATTAAAAAATCATCAATACAACCCTCTGAGTTCATTTAATTCCATTCCATAACTTTTTCATGAAATAGAGACATTCCACTCTCAATGAGACATTTAATTTCCCCGAGGCTCAAGTAATAATATTAAACATAAGTAGACTCATCCTAGATAATTACTCTGTAGTAGCCCAAAGTGAAGATTTTTCTCAATAGACCTACATGTAAAATGCACTGCATGCTTAAAATTCACTGGCAAAATGTGGGTGTGGAGGTAAGGTATGCCTCTGTTTAACCCTTCAGGAATTACCTACAGGAGTTAGGTTAAAAAATAGGTAAAAATACTTACTTTGTACTGGAACGAATCCGAGACCACAGAAACGGTCTGTGCCTGCAGCCAAAGCCGTGGCTACCACGATGGGATTAGGTATTACCACGAAGTCTGTCAGACAGTTGGCACCGTTGACAGCTCCCAGGTTGGTGCCGAGTACAGTGTTGTCAGCACCTTCCACGTCGCCCGTCAGGGTAAAGGAGAATGCGTCACCTGCGGCCTGGCATGGATAATGATAAGGTTATTCAATTGGATTTTTTTCCGTACGATTGTGAGTTGTGTATCTCGTTGATGACAGTGGTGCGACTTGTTTGATGCGTTCTGCAATATTGTATATTGAAACATATCTACCAATGTTTAGCGAGCGGCTGGCTGCAAGTATGAGGAGAGCCCCAATAAAAATATCTGAAACGTGGCTATAGCTGAAAACTAGGCAAAAAAAAAACATTGGATTAAACGTACAAAAACTACAACCACTATCTGCTATAGGTAGGCATAGTGTGTCTGGTTGGGTGAGGTCCGTGTGCATGTGACATGGTTCCATGTTGTGTGAAAAAAAATTAAAAATGTTGTCTCACCTGCGCATACTGTATGGCACAATAGCCCGCTTCCATTCTAATGCAAATGCCGTAGTTCATGTTGACAATCTGCCTGGTGCCGGTGACCAGGGACGCACTGAGGACTGTGTTGGCAGCGGTCCCGTAGTTGAAGCTGTTGATATTTCCCGTTATTCCGGTGTAGTATTGAAGGCAGCCGTTCGGCGCTGCAAATAATATTTAAGTCTGGAACTGGAGCTGGTAACCGTAAGGGCAACCAGTGTTTTTGATGGAATCGGTTGTCATTCATGTTCTGGCCATGCAGGGAAAGTTCTGAGTACGAAAGTAGATGGCAAAGAGTAGCAGAACCCTTGTGTAGAAGATTACACTAGAAAAGGGGTCACTACAGAGATAATGGCTAATAGGATGTATGGTAAAAGACATACCTCAAATAGGATTGCGTACTCAAGCTTCAAAACTTATGGAAATGGCACAAAAACCTGGTTATTGCTGTTATTTTGCTGGAAAATAATTACTTACCAATTCCAGGACAGTCACATCCAAGCTGGATCAGCTTAATGTTCCACCTTCTTGCGAAGGTTGTGGCCAAGGTCGCCGTGACTATGACAGTGATGGCTGTGTTCCCGTTGAAGTCCACGAAGATTGACTGCCCAGTGAGGTCTCCGCAGAGCAAGGGGACAATGGTGTTCCCTCCTGTCACTGATATGGAGTCTGTGACGCAGTTCCCGTCACCGTCGGGTTGTGCTAGCACCAGGTCCAAGAAATCTATGCGGAGCTAGAGGTATAGACAATATTAGAAAAATATTCATTTGGATTTCGCTTAGCGTTGGGTAGTCAAAGCTCTCTAAGTCGGTCTGAGTTTTAGCTAGTGCGGTGACGGGACGCCATGTGGAACGAATGTTCTAAAAACACTTAGCATAACCCTGTGAATTTATTTTATAGATGTTGTAATTTGGGTGCCCATAGATATCTATCTACTACTAGTGTTAGTTCAATAACGTCTTAAGAGGTTACAAAGAAAAAATTCAAATTAAAAATTTAAACCATGATAAAGTTTTCGATTATTTTTCATTTCAAATGAAAAAAAATATGTACGCTGGTTGGTTGGCTCACCTGACAAACATTGGCATTACAGCGGTTCACGATCATAGAGCAGGCCGGGCCGCCGGCGTACGCGGCTGGATAACCGGGGCTTGTGAAGTACGTGTTGTTCACGTTCGTTGTGGCACCACATGTTCGAGACACTGGAATGCAAGCAGTTACCGGTAGGTATTGAGAAGTTCATGCCAAATTGTTTTGGTAGATATTGTAACGGTTATGACTATCCCGTTTCGGATCAGATAGTTTATCGGCCTAGTTTTCTTCACCGGGCAGAAAAGTAGGCTTCATTGGGTGGCCATGTAGGCGTGGCCGACGACAGGCGCGCTCACGCAGTTTGCCTATGTGTAAGTGTCTTCTGTGTTCGGTAGAAGTGCCACGGCGCTGTAACGTAGCGCCGCTTGCTTCACGCCACCTCGGCGGTCTGTCAACGCCAGGTGAGTCCTTCCGTTAAACAGCAAGTACAACGAAATATTTTTAACTGTTAGGTGCCGAGAAGTATAATAATTTCAGAAAATAGTTGGCTAAGGTTTTTAATAGCTTTCGGACCTTAAGTATTACATTATCTAGGTTCGTCGGTAGCACGTACAGACACTACCACACTTAAAGATCGTTAAATATTATAATAATCCTGTAAACTAGGAGAAAATGGGACGCATGATAATAAAATGCATTTTTCTTTATTCTTCATTTTCACCGGGTCGGTTCTCGGACAAACTCTGCCACCTCAAAATCGTTTATAGTGGACAGGTCACTCAAGGTGCAGGTCGAATTACACGAGGACCAGTATATGGTTCTGCAATCACATTTTATTTCATCGGAGTACCCCTTCAGACTAAATTGCACCTGCATGGGGTCCACCTGGTTTTGTAGTTGGTTTACTAGTTTCTTGATGGGCCATGGTAGTTGGTGGCCCGCTCGGAGCTTTTCTGTAGGCTATTCATAGTCAGCCATAATTTTATTTGTGCCGCACTAAGGCTACTTTTATTTATTGAGATGGATGACCTGAGAAAACTGGTACGGCTCTTTAGCGTATAACTAGTACTTACCGACGCAGCACCGGCCTCTCCTCGTGGCACAGACCCCCGTGATGGTGCCGTTAAGATTGTTGCACTCCCGCCGCGCCAGACAGGTGCCGTTCATCGAGTTGGCGGTGGCACATTCCGTGTTCGCGAATCGGACGATGCTCACGAAGGGAAACACTGCAACAACAAAAGTTTATTTATTACTAGCGACTCTTCCCGGCATCACACGGGTGCAATTTACTAATGAAAAAAATGAAAAGAGATGCTAGCAAAAAAAAATGAGTATTATCTAACATACAAACCTTGTCCCGTTAAATTACGAATAAAACAAAAATAAAAATCACTCTAATCGGTCGGGCCGTCCTAAAGGCATATGTTGTGCTCCATGATGCAAGTGGCAATAATTTAGTCCTGCAGTACCCATTAATACTAAATTATGTTAATCCTATTTCTCTAGCCTTCTCACAGCACCGCAAACTTTCTATCATTATCGCCTCCATTCATCAGCAAACAAGTCCAACCCAGGGTTGGTTCTCAAGAGCGTGTTCCCACGTTGGATGTGTTGGTGTGTTGATACCGCGGGCCCAGGGACCTAGTCCATATTCCGCCAGGGGGCGCGGCTGGTGGGTCTATATGCGCGGTTATGGATTAGGTCCCTAGGCCCGCGGTATCAATACTGTGCCCGAGAACTTCGGGCACTTCGTTGGGTGGCCATGTAGGCGTGGCCGACGACAGGCGCGCGCACGCAGCTTGCCTATGTGTAAGTGTCTTCAGTGTACGGAAGGAGCGCCACGGCGGGCGCTGTAACGTAGCGCCGCTTGCTTCACGCCACCCTGTCTGTCACCGCCAGGTGAGACCTCCGGTTACCCGGTTACCCAGCGGGAGACGAACAGCGACAGAGGTGACTCAGGCGCTCCCTACCGAGGAGGGCAATATTTTTTTTTTAACTTGGTAGTCCCATAAAAAATCTTAAACAATTTTTTTGTTTTGTTTTCTTTGCTGCTCTTAGTGCCCCTGAACGTATACTCAAACTCCTAAAACTGCGCTCCTAAGACGACCCACTGACCCATAATTTTAACTACTTTATTTTTTTTTATTGGGACAGGCCCGCCATATTATTCCCAATCCACTGCAACTCCTAAAATCTAGAAGCAACAGTGGCGGAAAGCGCCGAGACAATGAGGCTCGACGAAGTCCCAAAGAAACAATTGAACTGTCTTGGAAGAAGAGTAGTTGAAGAGCAGGAAAATTACAAACAACTACTGTAGGAATACAGTTGGATGTTTCTATAAGTTTAATTGTATTGCGCAGCTGTCTTTTACATTGAATCGGTAAAGAAAATAAAATAAAATATTGCCAGTGCATTATCATATAGAATTCGCGTAGCGTTAAAACAAAAAGTTCAAGAAAAGTAAGGGGCAGAAAAAAAGAAAACCAGTGAATAAAATAAAATGCAAAGTAGACACTTACATATCTTGCCCTTCCTTCCTCCGTGTTCAGTCACGTTGTTGCTTTCTGGCTGATCGTATTCATCGAAGCCGTCGTCTTCATCGAATGTATCAAACTCGTCTTGGTCGAATCTGTTGATGGTGGTTGCTGCAGCCGCTACCACTAACGCCAAAATAACTAACCACCACTTTCTGGAGCCCATGCTTTTCCAAGTTTCTGCTCTTCGCGACGACCCCAGCACAGTAACTAACTGACTAACACAACCTCTCGGTCATTTGTAACTACTGAAATGTGGTTATCCGTTTCACTGTACCTGATCCCAATAGAAATGCTCACAAAATGAGAGTAGACTTGTCAATCATGTATAAATAAAGTAGGTGATAACGGTTTTCTATTTGTGCAAAGTGTTAGGGATGTTACCGTTTTCCGTTTAGCGCCTACTGGCAGCCTATGTGCTAAAATGACGCTGTGAGTGGATGAATTAGAACGATTTAGGTAAAAGTTTACTTCGTAGGCAGTACCTACGCGTATCGTGAACTTTTTGTGTATAGCTAATGACAAATTTTAAGGTAGACTTACGTATACGTGCTTACGTAATTATGATGACTTATTATTGAAACCAGCTGATAATGGCAGATTATAACTGCCAACATTTAAGTGGGTTCCCTACTTGAAATCGAATGACACTTGCTTGAAAACGTTAACTCGATAGTGCCTACTTAAAATCGATAAATTATGAGCGCGACAGTTCACTTCCTCGATGCATCAAAATCTGGAATAGAATAACTATAAGCTCGAATCATCGGCAAAGCGAATGCCCATTATTTTGTGGCCCAAGTTATTTGATTATAACAGTTTTAATTCACGTTTAAGAAATCCATGGACCTTTGCTTTGTTTTTACTATTTTTAAATAATTTCCCTAGAAATCTTATTTCTTCTCTTAAGGATTTCAAATATGGGCCCTCAATCTAGATGCACATTCTTGAATGACATAGTCAGAAGGAAGCTGTTGATACCTGTTTCTTTTGCAAATGATTTAACCCGCTTTCGGCAAAGCCAAAAATATCTAGCTTAGCTATCTTTTTTTGTACTAAATAGGCTTATGTTTGACTGCAACACGCCTGATGTGAAGCGATGTTGCGGCCTAGGGTAGAGCACGCTTGCCTAAAAGAAACCGAATCACACGAACTTTGTGTAGATACAGATTATAATGATCAGGAAACAAATAAGCCTGCAGTGAATCAATGTAGGTTTGTATGGTTGTAACAATTTTATGATCACCGTAGCGTCTGAACTATGTAGCAGGGGTCAATCAATTCGTTATTATTTTCCGAGCATAGGTTTAATGATATTATAGTGCTTTGGAATAATTATCTATTTTCTCAATCAGGGATTATAATGTGTCCACTAGACATGAAACGGATAGTAATTTGTAACAAAAAAAAAAAACATTTTGATGAATTTAGTTTTTTATTTAGATAAGTAATACATTTAGTAGAAGATTACGAATTATAGTTTAGTAGGTAATAATAATTATTGCTTAAGTACCTAAGTATACATATAGCATACCTATCTAATCGTAGTTTTAATAGAACATTCGACAGCACCTCTTTGTTTTGAACAATTATCGGTGAGGTGTATCACAAATATGTACTTATAGGTAAATGAAAACATGGTAATTTATAAAATTATAAAAATAAGTTTTCAATAAAATACAGCATTAGCGCTGATTAATTGCAATATTATGTGTACTCTCAGATTTTTTATAAGTACTCGTTAGCATAAAATCAACATCTATCAAACAAACTCGACAGCACCTAGTTCCTATGGTGTTTCAAAAGCACGGCGCAACAGTGTCAAAACGCATATTACGCCAATCAAGAATACAATACAAGCATGAATAGTTTGACTAAATAATACATTGCGTCATTGAAAAAATATTATTTTTACCTCATGATTAAGTTATGAAGTACGATATAACAAAAATATTATACTATGTAACAAAAAAAGCAATAGCGTATAGCAAACAGTACAGTCCGTAAACAGTACAGGACCGTAACAGGACAATAATTCAAGCATTTCAGCAAGGAATCACTCGTCATCCTATCAATACCGCCTTTCATAATCCCTCCTCCACCAGTAAGCTTGACCCTCGGCAGCACCAAGATCTACGAGTATGTTTCGAACTGGCTAGACTGCCAAACTGCTGGGGGTGAACAGACTGAACAAGGTGTGAGATACACGGACGAAGTGGTACTTTCTCTTGTTCTCTCGTACCTCGCTCCTTTCCGCACCTCCTGCATCGACACAGCCAGGGTGGCCATAACAGGACCTGCCTCCCAGACCAAAACATCAGAGCAAGTCAATCAGGAAGTATTAGCCATAACATTGGCTGCCTACATGACGCTGGCCAAGCCTGTCACCGCCCAAAATGTGCCAGCGTTCACCAAGAGTTGGAAGGCTGCTATGGCATCACAAAACATAACCGATTTGATAGCCCCCACCTCTTGGCCCAGCATCACGGCGCTGGCCAGCGTTTTCCATAGCATCATCACAGGGCGCCCAGAACTTAGTAGAGGTAGTTAATAGGATGCTAGAAATATCGAAGGTGGGGGCTGAAGGAGCCATCCTATCTCAAATAAAACTAGTCTGGGAGTTCTCCTCTCTCAAAGCTGTACAGTACATGGACCTGTTTATCAAGTCCCACTGCAGGCGATAAATCTCCATGAGAAATGGGAAGCCTCAAAGAACGGGGACCCTCAACTAGCTTACAGCAGGGTGAGGGAACAGCCACCCAGACTTAAATCAAGCACACTACCCCGATTTGTACTACGCAGCCATAAGTTATGCCAAGGCCAATAAGCTCGTGGGAGACAACTTTCAGATGTCGAGTTCACATCAATCCTCCCACACCCTGCTAATAGACAGATATATCAAGAAGATGGCATCAACGGAGTTAGGTGAGCTGTCTGAAGAAGCCAAGGCCAAACTCACAAGACTGGGGTACCCCGTGCACACATCCAGTAGGAGAAGGACCAGACGCGATGACTCAGAGGATGAGAAAGAAGAGGAGGAACCGCCTACCAGACGTCACCGTAGACACTAAAAAAAAATCACAAAAAAATATAGCGCACACGCTAAAAATCAACCAAAAACATTGCAAGTAGTTTAGGAAATATCTTAGATACGAGAAAATATACAATCTTAGATTTGTTTACTCTAAAACTATGGACGTGACAAAAAAATTTAATTAGTTACTCATCGTTATGAACATCTGTTATTGTAGGACAAATCCTGATATCGCAAAAAAAGCATATACATACATCCATTTGGCGATTAAAAAGAACACAAATGTATGGGACAGCTGACTTCCTTATTTCAGGGTTCATCCTGCAGAAAGGCCACAAGAATGTAAGTGACTGACAAGAAGTGTTATACAATTCTTGACAGTCTTTGCCGTAGTGGCATTACCTAATCCTACTACATCATTGGAACTCCAAATTAAAGTTGATACCTCTTTAAAGTCTCACATGTGTACCATTACAATGTCGTGAGGTTCACATTGAGTACCATCTTAATGCCAGCAATATAACACCGCACATGTGGACCTTTAAATAGCCCGTGCCGTATTTATCCCCTATTAAATTGCTCTTGTTCAGCTTTTAAAATGAAAGCTGACTTAAAGATTAATATTATCCTATTATAACACCAATAGCTACTTAATAGGCCACTTTTGCACTTCTATATAAGCCTTATACAGGTACGAGTGAATTTGTTCACTTTAATACAGCCAATGAACCATGTGTGGGTAATGTTAATGCATCGGGAGAACTAAATGTGAACTTATGAAGACAACAGAATGCTACTTGGGCAGTTTATGCGGATGACTTGTACGGGAAATTTATACAAAGCGAGGCCATGATATATTGGAAATGTACAGCTTGATGTGCCGCCGTGTGTACAAGACAGAATTATTACAGTATCCGTAACCGGTATGAGAGCTAAAATGAGGCTACGAAATCTACGAGGTTAGTTGAGACAGAAAATATCACTACCCGTTCGATATGAGATTATATTACCTTAACACTAAACACCTACTTTATTTCTGTGATGATCACTTTATCAATATTTCTAGATGATCAACTTGATCTATGTATAAATGTCACATAAAAACTCTTATCTGTGTTTCTTTGCACACTTTTGAGATTTGGTGTATTTAGCAAGTTCTTGTCAAACAACACCACTAGGATCCCACGCATACTTCACTTTGTCTTCTGAAAGGTTGCTAAGTATCTGCATATCTTCAGGTGCAATGTCGAAGTTGAGAGCAATATTTTGTTTCATATGCAAGGGGTTTGTAGATTTAGGTATAACAGCAATATCTTGTTGCACTGCCCATCTTAACAATACTTGAGCATTGGTGACCCTAAGACCTTTGGCTATTTTTGTAACTGACGGATGGCTTAGTAACTCATCATTGTTGACAGATTTTCCTCCAAATGAACAATATGCCTGTAGTACAATATCAGTTGCCTTACAATAATCGAGCAACTCTTCTTGATAGTAAAACGGGTGCCACTCCACCTTAAAAAAACAAAAAGCAATTACTTAGGACATGATCCAAATTGTGGTAAAATTGTGTTTTAGTGTGGATTTACATGAAATATACCTGATTTACAGCTGGAACTACACCATGATTCATTTTCATAAGGAGGTTTAGGTGGTAAACGTTGAAGTTAGATACACCAATGGCTTTGACAAGGCCATTTTCATAAAGTTTCACCATGCCTTCCCAGGTTGCGTGCCGAAGCTCTGTATTTTTTTTATCAGTGACTGCAATTCTCTGTGTCCCAGGGAAATGGATCAAATACAAGTCTGCATAATCCAACCCCAAATTGTTAATTGATGCTTTATAGGCTTTCGCTACCATTTCTGGTCCTCCATGATCAGCAGGTGCTGTAAATAAATAACTATTTTAGAACATGCACAAATAAAATAACTAAGTAGTTGTTATTTGATTTTAGAATTTTAGCATAGACTGATTGTACTCTCAGTTTGTGTTATCCTTTTTCATGCAAATTAAAAAATTACCTACCCAAAAACATACATCTACTTATCTTGCCACTATTATTAATGCGAAAGTTTGTGAGGATGGATGGTCGGATGTTTGTTACTCTTTCATGCTAATACTTTTGAACGGATTTGACTGAAAGATTTTGCAGCCAGATAGCTTATAACCTGGATCAACACATAGGATAATTTTATACCAGGAGTAGTACGACCCCGTGTAACATTTACGGTACTCCACGCGGGCGAAGCCGCGGGCATAAGCTAGTTGCTACATATTATTTTAGCAACCATATTTGATTAGAATATCTTTTTTTTAAAGTACCTACATTGTGCAGTAGCAATAGTAGTTTAACACAAAATTATATTACAGTAACAGCACTTACAGAGTTTAGTTGTAATGAAAATATCATCACGTTCTAAGTCATGTCGGGGAAGCAATCTTCGGAAGGCTTCCTTCAAATATGGTTCATTGCGGTAGACAGCAGCTGTATCTGTAATTATTTTAATAAATAAAACACCAAGAAACAATGTTCATCTTTTGTTATCAACCTTTTTGAATGCAGACAATAAATAATAGGTAACTATCATTTATTGTCTGCATTCAAAAAGCAAAAAGAAAATTCAGTAAAAATTCAATTCTTTGTAAAAAGAGAATTCAGTCAACTGAGGGAAGTGTGACCTCTTGACTCTCTAGTCTAATACTTGAAAGCGCAAGAATTTCTGTGGTGGTGTCACCATTTCTCTTCATTGATAACAGGTTGATGAGTTCATAATTTTCACAGTTTTTGTTTCCCAGTGAATACATGATGTCTATGCCATAAGTAGTAAGACTTACCAAACATACGGTATCCTGCTGACAGAGCCTGGTCCACTACTTCCATGACCTCGCCCGGATCACGAATACGGAAGGTTCCCACTAAAAAAATGAGAAATTATACTATCATGTTACTAATAAGTGTCAACTGTTAAAATATTTTCAGGAAATATTCTACTAAACCTTACAACATTGATTGCTATTCTTTGACACTACTTTTCAAATGTGTCCTTGGTCAAAATGGGCGTAAGTCCAACAGAATTGAAAAATAGCTCAAATCATAGCTCACAATAAGTTCTCCAATTCATACTATGGCGACAAATACTAAACTCACTGGAGCCCAATGCTACGGCAAATTGAAAATGTTGCAATTTATTTCATTTAAAATTTGACTACAGCAGTCAATTGTTTTTAATGTAGCTAATGTTGAAAAGGACGAGGTCCTAGAGTCGACTAGGGATTGTAGAGCCTGTGTAATAGAAACTCCTTTTTAATCTAGGTTTATTATTAGTTTGAATAATAGGTCAAATCTTTGGCAAAATTTTGAAAAAGGCAACATATATCAAGTGGCTCTACTTTGGTGGCTAAGGTACTTATTGTTTTAGAATGAACTGAACTTCTCATTAAAAGCTACTATTTGAGATATATTTTAATTCTGTTGGTCTTATCCCAATTGTTCAAAGAAAAATATCCATGGTCCTTTACTTTTTTTCAAAGCAAATATTATCAGACATAGGTTTACAATGCAAGGCCAAGATTATGGAAACAGATCTTGTAGGCCCTAATTTTCTATGTAAGAGTTGTAATTTCATTCAAGGAATTTTGACAGTTTGGTGCCCCAGTGCGAGTTGATCTGATACAATACTCATTTGTCTTTATGCCAGCTATTGATGAATTAATTCAGATTTTATTTGTGGCTAATAAAATCAAAGTTGTACAACCGCTGCAACCAGATGGTAAGGGCATCTAAACGCCGATACATTTGTGAAAATGTTCTCAATTCTTCACCAGCTCTTATTTGGAGTTTCTCAAATCACTTGGCATGACAAAGTCTCCCTCTAGTATTTTACCTTCCAGTCTGTCCTTGAATATTCTAAATAAACACTATCAACGTCAGCTACGCTTTCGGTTGATGTTAAGAATAAAACTATTCATGACATAACTTCCAAGCCAATGTTACCTCCTGGCTTTCTCTTTCTCCCCCGTGACTAACCTTGAGGTCCTTAAATTTTTTACGTTGGTTAAGTCTAGTGCTGTGGGCTGAGATGGGATCAGCAGAACAATGTTATCCTTTATGACTGATAACATAATTCCTATTGTTATTCACATTATAAACTTCTCTGTCTGTGTTTCCAGCTTTGTGGCGTAAGGCTTACATTATCCCTCTTCCAAAAATTTCCAGTCCCAGTTTGTGAAATCACTACATACCCATATCCATTCTCCCTTTCCTTTTCAGAATCCTTGAAGCAGCTGCTCTTAGGCAAATATCCTCTTACATTGGATTATATATATATTGGAGATTGGAATTTAGACAACAGGTTATTCTTGAGAACAAGAATAACCTGTTGTCTAAATTCCAATCTAGTTTTCGGCCCAGCCACAGCACAGCCACAGCCCTGCTTAAGGTTACTGAAGACATTAGGGATGGCTTGAAGAATTCGAGGAACCACGATATTCTCTTGGCCACACTGTCTCAAATTGGGATCTCCTCTTTGTCACGCGATTGGTTTTCATCATATCTTCGTGGTCGCCAGCAGGCGGTGCGTGCTGATCAGGATTACTCCGACTGGTGCGACCTAGCAACTGGTGTTCCACAAGGCACACTACACTAGTTTTTCCTCTCTTATTTTCGTTATTTATAAACTCCATTACTAGTATCCTCAAGTGTTCTTATTATCTTTACGCTGATGACCTGCAACTTTAAGCTCAATCCGACATTGCTAACCTTTACAATTGCATCTCATTACTAAATGCAGATCTTCAAACTATCGGAGAATGGTCTAGTAAATTTGGGTAATTTTTATAATTTGTCAACGTCGGGAAATGCCAGGCCATCCTCATAGGTAGTTCGTACTACCAGAGAAATTTGGAATACTAGCCAGCTAATGCCGCGTATGTTCGTCAACTCTGTGATCTCTCTCTCACCACACATTAAAGATTTGGGCCTGCACATTGACGCAACACTTAGTTGGAATAAGCAGGTAGCACAGGTTAGCCAGAAAGTCACTTACTCGCTGCGGTCTCTCTATAGATTCAAACATTTTCTCCCATCTAGCACTAAATTAACTTTGGTCCAGTCACTTATGCTTCCCATTATCGACTAAGCTGATGTTTGTTACACTGATCTATCCCAAGAACTTTTAAACAAATTGGATCGTCTTCTCAATAATTGTATTCGGTTTGTTTTTGGCCTTCGTAAGAATGATCACGTCTCTTCATACCGTTCTCAGCTTAATTGGCTGCCTATCCGACTCAGGAGGTCCCTCAGATCTCTCTGTATACTCTTAACTATTTTGACCGATCCATGTGCTACCGATTACCTAAAAGAATATTTCAAAGTGTTGGGTGGTTCTCACAGTCGTCAGCTTCGAGCTTCCAAAAACCTACTACTTGAAATTCCATCACATCATACTGGTTTTATTTCCAATTCTTACGCTGTCTCAACTATAAAGCTCTGGAATGCTTTGAGCTTTTTTAATGCCAAGGGGTAGCCCCTTGGCATTAAAAAAGCTCAAAGCAAAATGGCTTTCAAAAGAACAGTTCAGCAGTACTATTTAAAATCAGACTAAATTGCTCACAAGCTAGATATTAGCAGTCATAAGTTTATTTCATTTTACTGTATATATGTGTATTAGTATGTACCTATTTATGTATATCAATATATGTTAACAAAATGGTATTTTTCTTATTTATTTTGTCGTACTCTATCACAATGCTGTACTATTTGACCCAAAGGTTGACTGGTAGAGAATGCCTTGTGGCATTAAGTCCGCCTATGTACCACTCTTGTACATAAATAAATAAAGTTGTACTGATGTTGATATTTGTAACTTCAATAGCTTTTAATTATCTTTAAGTCTGTCTCTGTACCACTCTTGTGTATGAAGTCTAAATAAATAAAGTTGTACTGATGTTGATGATTGTAACTTTGATAGCTTACAATTATTTTGGAAACGTGACGTTTTGAAGATTTGGTCCCATACAATACTTGTTTGTATAGATATCAGCTATAAATTAACACAGCCTTAACGCGTGGCCGCTATTTTTGAAAATCAAATGGCGAAAGTTAAGCAGGCCCAACTATTCAAAACCCTTGTAAATGAACTTAAAAACAAAACTGGAACCATCTGCGCTGTTTTGCCTTGGGGGCTCTGGGTGTAGGCGCATATTAGTTACGAGATAGATTAGATTACGCCATTCTATGAAACTGCAATAAAATGTACTTACAACCCACGGAAGGCATAACTTTTCCATTGTTCAACGTAAACTTCCTAATCGCCGAAACTGAATCAACTGCTGCAGCCATTTTTTCCAATGCCTTTTATTCAGGTAAAGTTAGTTGTTTCAGTAAGGTTTACCTCAATTATTTTGTTCTATTATGTTTTTAAGATTGCTCTGACTATGTAAAACGAACGCAGTACCTAAGTATTTAAGTAAGGTAAACACGGTAACCACATGCAGTAGAGCAGATGCAACATGACAGATAAGTGAGTATGACAGATAAGTGAGACAACTTACTTTACTCTATGGAGACAACAGACAACACCAAAGAGTAGAATACTTTTCTTTTCTGGCTCGCACGTTTTGTGCAAATGTGCATTTAGCTAATGTCATGTTGTGATTTAGATTTTGGCGTAGGACACAGAGGTAGGGAAACGGGAATTCATTAATAATATTTAAAACAGAATTATTATTTATTGACTAACTATAGTAATAATGAATGACGAAAAAAATATATTACAATTTAATATTATTATTGGTACTGAATGGAGCCATAATATGCATGCTTTTTAAGTTCTGTCGTTTACATATTTGCCGCCAATTTTGAATGAAGAATAATTGTTCAATGTTCAAAATATCAAGACAATTGAAGGGAATTAGGATTAATGCAATATTATTTAGTCACAGGTCACAGCGTTGTTTTGAATCTGTCAGGTCACGTTCGAAAATGAATCTCACTAAAGCGGGCCATAGACGTTCAAGTAATTTGTTCAAGAAAATTTGTAGCACAACCATGAACGCATTCATTATAACTTTAGATGGTTCTACAATCCTTTTAATTTATACTATTTTATACCACTAATTAGAAATTTTATACCTCTCAATTATCGTAGTACCTATACAGGTCGAGCTGGGAAGATTCCTTCCCAGCACTGTAGTAAGAAAAACGATGGCTTCTTTCGGTACTTGTAGTAAGACTTCCATCGTGATTAAGTCAAAGCTGGGTCCTTTTCTGTTGCAGAGGTTTTTTATTGTAGGCCAGACTTCTATAGTAGTGTGAGACCGGGGTAGTGACATTTGAACATCTTGTTTAAGAAATGAGTTCTTTTTTCTTCAGATATTAGGTATTTGTTATACAGGATGTATTCTATTTGTTGCCTAGTTATATGACCGAATACTTTTGCCAAATGCTCAGTAAATGTATCAGCCTTTTCTTGAGGTGTCCTTGACCAACCTTGGTTCCTTCTGAGAGGTGGTACAGCTACCTGAGGTCTGGTATATTGCTTTATGAACTTCCAGAGAGAGTAATTGGTTGAGGCTGAAGGAATGAGAGTTAATGAATAGAAAATAAACAGCAACTTCCTGACCAAGCAGGCATCCGTTTTGGCCTTCCTCCCTATCATCTACATGCAGTCAACCAACTAAAGAAAAACATCAACAATACTCTCAAGAATACTCCCACTACAACTAGCTTTAGTAGACTACTCCATAGCCTTCGACAGCATTTCACATACAGCCATTTTAAACGCTAGAAGCAACCAAAACATTGATCCCACCTGCACACATCAGTCTACTACACAACATTTACAGAAATAGTACAACTGTAATGACATTACAAACCACAAGTCCAAAATATAAAATATAGAAAGGATTCAAATAGGGCGACCCGCCATCTCCTAACCTGTTCATCAGTACCCTCGAAGAAGTCTTCAGGAAGAGGCAGTTAGCAACCGATTGGAGGGAAAGATGCATTGCTATCGGCTAGACGAGACTGTAGAATCTACGTTTCGCCGAGGACATTGTATTCTTTTCCACAGAACTTCAGCTAATGCTTCAAGATCTAAGCGATGCAAGTTACGGTTGCACTGATGATGAATATGTCGAAGACCAAAGTTATGTGCAACGGAGCAACCGCCACGTTTTGTTTGACAGCGTTTTGTCTACGGAAGAATCAACAAAATGACAGATTTTTTTTGTTGATGTCATTTTGACGATTCTTTCGTCGACAAAACCCGTTACCTACCCCGGGCTGTACGCCAAACGACACAAATAGGTGACCAAATAGTAGGTGAAATTGTGGCTTGGCGTGGAGGGCACTCGCGTGAGTTTGCTCTGGCGGTCAAACGGTTAAAAGTACTGAATACATTGTTGAAATTGGTGACCTTTTAATCCGGTAGGTATATGATATATAAATGAGTACTGTATTTTTTCTTCAATACACATAAATGAATAAGTAGTAATAAGTCGATTTGGTTGCTCGCGAGTGTAGCGACTCGCGAAATTAATTAGTTGCGCGGCGACATCCTTAGGCCGCGTTTTCACCAGAGGATGGAAACGTAGCCCAGCACCGTCCAGCTACCGCACGAGTACGAGGTAGATCGACGGTGCGAGGATGCGTAGCGAGGCTGTGGAACGGTGTGAGCGTTTCCACCAGGGATATGCTATAGGCCGCTGAGCGGTGCGAGGATGCTCAGCGACGATGTGCAACGGTGCGAGGATGCGTAGCGACGCTGTGAAACGGTGCGCAGATGAGCGGAGCGAGGATGTGTTGCGGGCTCATTTCGGACTGACTGCTATTTTTTTGTTCCTAACACACTTCCCTCGCAACACATCTCTCGCACCCATTCTCCCTTTGTTTTGTATGTACAAAAATCTTACTCTGCTGAGCAGTTTCCACTAGAGCTGGCTCGCTCAGCGAGACTAGGTAAATTGAGTGATTAAATTAGTTCTTAACAAATACGTCCCTCGCTACGCATCCTCGCACATATCTGGTGGAAACGCAACCTTAGGCAGGCTCGCTATCAATGTAAGGTCGAAGGTATACGGGAGAGAAATAATAAAAATGCGTGATATCATTATACTCGCTTTATTTTTTTTAAATACAAAATTTTTCGGATACATAACCTGCACGCTTCAAATAGATTAATTTCTTAGTTGTGCGAAATTTCGTGGAGGGGAGGGAAGAAAATACATAAATATATTGAAACCGGCCAAGTGCAAGTCGTACACAGGGTTCCGTAGCACCAAACAATATAATAAAAATATTTTGAAGGCTCATTCATGTTGTATTGTATCACATTCAACAGCACAACTAAATTTGTTTTTCATAGTATGTTAATGAAAAACAAAGTTACTGCTGCAGTTTGATGAAAAAGTCCGATTTCTCAAAAACTAAACATCAAATCTTATTCAAACTAATTTTCGTTGAAAGTTTTTTTACGTTTTACAATCCTACTTTTTTCACAATTTTCCTCTTTAGAAATTAGAGGACACACACACACACATTTTACCACTTTGGAAGTGTCTATCTTTCAAACGATTGACTTTGAGAAAAAAAAGGTTTTAGGAATCTCAATGTCATTTTTAAAGACCTATCTATAGACACCCCGCACGTTTGATGAAAACATTTTATTTTATTTTCAGTTCCATGTATGGGGTTCCCTTAATATTTTTTATTTTTTGTATAAAATCGTAAAGCGGTTCACAGAATACATCTACCTACCAAGTTTCAACTGTGTAGACCTAATAGTTTCAGAATATAGTGGCTGTGACATACAGGCAGACAGTCAGACAGACATGACAAATCTATAAGGGTTCCGTTTTTTGCCATTCGGCTACGGAACCCTAAAAATGACCCCCTGGCTATGGTCCTATGAATGATTGATGTATGATACTTCTAGGTTAGCTTTTAGGTTTTATTGAAGCTTATCCTAATAATACAAAACTGAGATGTCCCAGCGCTTAGGCCAAATTATGACTAGACAAAACATGGAAATGTTTATAAATTTTTAAATTATTTAGAAGCATTATAGGTTCATGGTAATGACTACACGTATGGTAGTGTTTAAATGGAAATATTTGATTAATTATTTAGCTGCAATATAGGTTGTTCACAGTAATGACAACACATTGTATTATGGTAATGTTTATATTGAATTATTTGATTATTAGTTAGATGTAATATAGGTTCACAGTATAACCCTGTCGCCTTGTTCGCTGCAGTACTCAACAGTATCCTTCGTCCTCTGGCGCAATTGGCTGCGCCGGATATTCGGCGGACGCGGCGGGTAGGAGGAGCTTCGGGGGCCTCTCCCCGCCGCGTATGCGCAGCGCGTACACCGCCATCTCCACCTTGTTCAAGTTGGCTCGCGTTACTGGGAGTTTGCGGATTAGAGGACGGCAGCCTGTTATGCCTGGAATGAGAGTTGTGGCTGTCTTAGTAACTTATTATTTAATATCAGGCAGGCAGTCGAGGCAACTGTGCCTGTATCTTGTTGATCCCCACTAAATTTTCTTTGGTTAACTTGGTTAGGTGGGTTAGATAGCTGGAGTATAGAAGGAGAATATCTCGCATTTTCTTCACCATTAATACCGGGTGGAACGGACATTGACGCACAAATGGTTACCACATATTTAGAACATCATTCCTTGACATAAAAACAGCTGTCCCATACATTTTGACTGTGTAGGTATTGCACTTATGTAAAAAACGGCTGTTTATTTTTAAAATTGCCGATTATAAATTTCTATGGGGTTAGCAAGATGATGTAATTAACACGTTGTCAACGTTAGTGCGTCGATGTGCTTTCCACCCTGTATATTGCAGACATAGCAACTAGTGCTTTGGTAGCAAATGAATGTTGTCATAAAATATGTAAAAGTATTCCTGTTGTGGAGAGTGATGGATTGAAAAGATTAGGAAGAAAAGAAGTCATTTTAGTAGATGGTTTTTTTCCCAAATTATTACTAAAGTTATCATTATTATCCTCTTTGTGTAAAGTTACATATTTTCCAGCATTTATCTTGGCCTTTCCATTTCCAGCAACCGTGATGATTAAAGGATTAACATAATTAAGGTCAACTTACTTAAATAACCAGTATACAAGTGCCTGATAACATCACAAGCTCGGAAGCAATCTTCAGTATCCCCACTAGATATACTGTTAATGGCCTTCCTCATCAGTTCACCTGTCAGATCAGCAACACCCAACATATAGTCAGTTTGTGAAATCATTGTAACCAATTGCCTTTGATTATCAGCTTCTATTATACAATACTCAAACTCTTTCTGAACTTCTGGGTAAGTTACAATCCTTTTCTCTGTCATTAAAGATAGAAGGGTCCTGGCTTCAGCATACTCCTGGAAACCAGCTGTGACTGCCTTGGAATGCAAGTGTGCTGGGCTGTGCTCTAGCTCTAAGCCAATACTTCTGATTGGATCATTGATCAGCTTTTGAATTCGTTCCTTGGCTTCAGTGATAATACTCTCAGATGTTTCTTTCCTAAAAATGTATGATTTTTATTAAAAAAGTCCTGCAAGAATGAAATTAAGGTTTGCACACCGCCTCTAAAATGTTAGATTTTGTTTTTACAAGTTTTTATTTAACTTCCTATGTTTGTTTAGATCAAATCTTGCACCTGAATTTTAAAACAGTTACCCCCAACCGATAGAGCTGAAATTTTGCTTACACGTTTAGTTTTGGATGACAATGCGTGGTGAGCTAAGTGGCGTCATTCTAAATCCAATATGGCGGATACCCAAAGATGGCGGACTTATTATTTTTTATGTACCCCATGATATGGGTCTCAATTAAAAGGGTTTGCTGAGAAGAATACGAAAAAAATAATAACATAATACCTATATTTAAAAGCTTGGTATAATAAATGATTATTTACTATAGCTTGTTATCATTCTTCTTGACGATCAATGGATTTAATTTATATTTAAAATAGCAGTTACGCATTAAACCTGTATGAATCAATAGCTAGCATCAATACAAACGAGTATTGTATGAGACAAAATCTTCTAAAGGATCATTTAGAAGATATTGTCTCATCTCGTTTCAGAGATATAAGCTTTATGCGTGGCCGATTGGCCGCTTTTTAGAATACAAATGGCAGTTAGGCAGGCCACGCCCACCCATTGAAATATAAAATTATTAAAACATGGAATGGGTCTCGCCTGGTCCAAAGTGTGCGTATTTTTTGCTTTTCAGTCGGGTTTTTTAGTTTTTACAATAAGTTTTTTTAATTCCAGCTTTTCTGCAGTTTACTAATATGAAAGATTTCACAGATGATTAACTAAAAAAAATTTTTTTTTTTCTTTATATTATTTTTTTTAAAAGTTGAATCTGTGTACAGTCACGAGCACCAATATGGAAAATCATAACAACTTCTAAAAGTGTGTTTCTCCTACAAATGTGATTAAAATTTCATGTTGTTAAGAATATCTTTATGAAAAAGATCTCATTTCCAAATTATTTTATATTAGGTTTTCGTGACTCTACATCTTTGTTGGAGAACCTAAATAAATAAATATTGAATAACCAGCTTTAAATCGCTATAAAGATCTATCTATATCTGTGTTATAAATCCTAAATGGGCATTCGAAATGTAAACGATACGGGAAACCTAAAGATGATTTTTAAATACCTATTCAATTTTTCACAGTATGGCGTCTGGTTGTCGTCATTTTGAGTTTTGATTACTGTCATGTCTTTAGTGACACTCGTAAGATTAGGACAAATAACTTAGTGACGTAAGAATCATCAAAATTGGCTCACACTTTTTGTCTCTAGTGCGCCACAAAGGAACAAACATACATAAAATAGGCTGATAAACACCTCAGGCCTAGGCCTCCTCAGTCGGGTAAATAAAAAATCCCCTAAACCTTACTAAGAATTAGATCTATACTCACGTTATAGACGAATGCAACAGGAATATTATCCTTTTGCTTTCAATAGTGATATCGCGCGATAGTTTTACGAGCCGCTCGTGCTTGTCCTGCCGTTCATTCAGTTTCCTAGCAGCATCTTTGAATACTGCCAGTACTGGGCTGTCTGCGGCAAAGGACATTGCAACTTCCCTTCCAACGGAAGCTAGCGTGTGAGCTGTGTTGTTACCACCTCTGCGATTGCCGCGGTTAGGCCGTCCTGAAACATTACAGTTTAGGTGTCTAAATATACAAAAATTCAAGAGAATTAACATATTCAGTTTAATAGTTGTTTAATGCTCATAAAATCTAAGCAGAAAACAAAGTCAGTAACACTACTCTTTAATACAATCAATATGCTAACATGTTTAGTGCGAAAAAATTGTTAAATAAACGTACCTGGTGGTCCAGGCATTGTTGTTATAGATGTAGAAACAGACTCTCAATTGTTTATACAAAAATAAGTTTTCGTTTTTTCATCTATGGCAACGTAGCAAAGTGAGCACCCGGTAGTGTTAGTAGCTGAAAGTACAGGACAATTTTGTTAGTTAACATGGAATATTTTATATAAATATGTATTTTAAAGAATGTTATACATACAACATCACAGATATTTACAATGTTAAAATAACACACACTTCATTTTAATCGTTGTCGTTTTAAATGTTGATTTTTCTTTTTCAGCACTAGAAAATTCAAAAAAGCTTTAAAAGTTCGATTTCTTTAAAACCACACAGTTTGGACCCGCAGTTCATCACCCATTTCAAGGACTGCACCCAATTACCAAACACCCTGTATAGATAGATTTGGAGACGAAGAGAGTGTAAGAGTAGGGTTTTGACAAATAAGAGAGGAGAACTGTTTCATCAATGGAATAGATTTATTATTCCAACAGGAAAATTATATTATTAATTATTATTCCAAGAGAAAGGTAGATTTTATCCAAAATTACGAAAGCGAGAAAACTTTTGACAAGAAACGACAACGTTATTATCTTCGACGGTTAAGGGGAGGTTCTGGACATTCAACCTGGAGAGCATTTATGAAAGAGGATTTCGTGGCACCATTACGATTTACGATTCTCAGACATTTGTCCTTGACCGAATCTAAAGAGCTTTTTTTGTTCCATGGCTCATTGTAGACATGCTTTTTGGTGTATGGATGAGCTGCCTACCATATTACCCTACTTTTAGACTGTGTTGTCAATATTATCCATTCGTCGGGAGTGGATCAGTTTGAGTCCAGTATAACCCCCAGAAAACTGCCCTTTACTTTGATTTGTAAAGCTTGGCCATCAAAATTAACAGGACTTTCCCCATGAACCCTGAGTTTAACACTGAAATTTGAATAAATACTGCATAAGACTTGATAGATCTTAGCCAGGATTGTCACTTCTTGCATCTTCTATCTGAGAACTGGGAGAAGGACAGAGTGATAGTCATCTGAAATGATCAAGAAAATAGCTACCACGGACTCATTCCTACTAAGGGCCAACCAGATCTTTGATGTGAGGATACTCACACTAGAGCTGTAGCTAGGTCTTTCTGCCAGCTCTATTTTGTCGTGTACATGGGTGAGGACAGATCTTAATTCATCCAGAGTAAATGGCCTATTCAGAGGGTAATCTGTTATCGGCTGAGGCCCCATAGAGAGACACACTCATCTACACCAGGAACATAAACTGCGCCCAGTTCTTGAGACAGTACATGTTAAAAAACCATTGCTTTTACCCAGGTTCATGTTGGAGTTGAAATTCATTTCAGGCACATTTCTAGCACTGATTACTGCAGAACAGTCCCTATCCCACCATGGTAGAGATGGAATTTTGCCTGTTGGCAGTTTTTTAGAAGTGACGCAATCATCTGCTGTGGATGATATTATGTTGGAAAACATATCTGAGCCGGAGTGAGCCGACTGATTGATGAAGAGGTGACATGGTCTAAAATTTTTGAGTATAAATCCCAATCCGCTGGCTTTAGTTGGTTTTTAATAAGAGGAGGGAGCAGTATTGAAATGAGGCATTTTCGAAGGGAGTCAACCGTGATAATAAATATCATAATAATCGCTTCCATTAGACATTACCAAGATTCTAGGACTTTCACACGTAATTTAGCATTTTATTGTAAAACTCTGCATTACACAGTAATTAGCTCTCGAAATCTAGGACTACAGCTGAATCTATTAGCGACTTTCTAACTCAACGTAATAATATACTTAATGCGGTAAATTCAAAATACGGAGCAGTCAAATAACTTTTGGACACACTTCATTAGGTACTCTATTAATATACAAAAACAGTTAGTGCAATAATCATGAAATTTCGATAACAATAACACTACGTACGAGACTGTACACAAACGAATGATACGCTAGAATAATCCGCTCAGAATGCGCGCGCATAATAAAATCAATAAATACAGGAACAACATTTTGTTTTGATGCTACCTTTAACATGTTACCCAGCATTATTTTAAACTAAGTATTATTTTAACTAAGTATAATTTAATTATTATTAACAAGAAATAAAGATTACAATTATTTAGTTTTTACGGTTATTATACGATGTATTTTATTTAGTTTACATTTAATCCCAAACCCGTTGAATTAATTTTTCATGAAATAGTAATTGAATGTGAGGGTTCTGTGCAAAAATAACTAAAACCTTGAAATTGTTAACAAAATTGGATTCAAAAAGGGAAGTAATGTTTTTTATAATAATTTCATGCCAACAAAGGTCGTGGGCAACAGCTAAAATGTATGTTTATTTTTGTATGCAAAGAATTTAAGGAGTCTTATTACTATACTAAATCATTATAACAAATAGTGATACCAATAATGATCACTGTTTTCTAAGACATATACTCCTCCTTTTTTTTAGTTCTTAGGTTTGCATTTGGTTGCAACTCGCCTGATGTAAAGCGATAATGCATATATAACCAATGCATACAAAATCATATGAAACCAACTCACTCTAACTTTGGGAAGATCCAGATTATAATGATCAGGAAACAGAGAAGCCGGTAGTGAATTCCACTTCATTGTTAATTCACATGCCATGAATTAACAATAGGGACAAGTATGGTTGTTGTTTGGCCTGAGCTGGCTTGTTTCTGCATAAGAGACAGGTTTGGTCACAAGCTTTTGTGCCCCTTTGCTGACTCAATTCAGGACAAGACTTATCAAGCATAATGATTGCCGGAACACAATATGCAAACGGCATATTCAGTGGAAACTTGGCAACCATTGCCTGGGTGGACTTTACCACATTTAAAGCAATGATGGTGTGTATGTTGTTGTGCTAGTCAAATGTCTGATTTGTTTAAGGTCAATTCTATTTAATGGTATTAATAGTATATGATTTAACTTGAATAATAATTTAAATAATACAATGCAAAAAAATATATATTTTAAATTAGAATTATAAGTATCCATCGCATGCCTAAGGTTAAAAATAGTGATCCCGACTTTAGAATTAGATCTTTATTATATTATAACTATGTTTCACAAATAAATAATTTGAATTAGGGGTTGCGAATGACATTAATATGTGACCGAAACAACAACAGTTATAACATTAAATACAGTACCATAGGAGTTGCCCAAAAAGTACTACAAAAGAGAACCGCGGTGTCAGTTGGTTACCACTCCATTACACCTTGAGAAGATAACATACCTACCCATTTATTTTCCAGGTATTTACAAAGGGGATGAATCTATCAGGAACCTTGTTGTTCTGAATGACCTCATCTTCAGTCCATTTGATTTGCATGTCTCTTAAAAGACCCATGTATGAAATGGTAGCAAGAAAGTCATGTTGGATTAACATACAACTAATTAGAAACTGTTTGCATCCTAGTGAGATATAAACTAACCTGACAACCAGCTGCTTCCTAAATGTTTTACACTACCTCGGAGAATGTTGCAAATTAGCATCAAAAACATCCCGAATTTATAATCATACAGAACCGTACCTGGGGCCGGGCCGTCTTTCAAGGAAACGTACTACGTGTGTTGTCGCTTAGAAAATATGATTAATACGCTGTATCTTTTTAAAACAATTGTGATGGTTTAGTTACAAAAGTCGCAGCTAATTTTTTACTACTAGCCGATTCCGAGATCATAATATTTTATTGAACATTCGTCGATAGAAATGGAAATAGGGATCTATTGGTTTTCCGGCGTCCATAATGGATGCCTAGTCAATACTTGAGACAAGACACCAGTTTACACTGTTCTTTGAAAATAAAGTTAAAACTACAAACCTGATGCACCACCAACGCGAAGAACAATATCGATTGACAATATTCAACACAAGAACAAATTAATACAAAAGCGCGATCTTTCTCACCTTCACCTTCATTTTGAAACTTGAATAGAAACCGATCAATAATTTGTTGTCACTGTCAGTTTGTCACTGACAATTTAGTTTTTTTTAATGCCCGTTTTAAGATAGACTATTTTTCAGTTTTTCAAAGTATTTTCAACTTAGTATACAAACTGAAGGGATCAGGGGAAAAAGGATGAATGTCAATCCGACAAAATTTATCAGTAGACTAAATTCAACATTACAAGACTGTCACTGCCTGTGGTCACTGCCTATTTGTGAGCCATTTTCAAACGTTTATTTGATATAATGGGTTGCGTTAGTTCATAATTATTCATAAAAAAGGTGGAAAACTAATGTTTTGCATCTTTTGATAGAGTATTTTTGAAAATAGAGTTACAAATTCTAACTTAATGGAATTGCAGTCATACTTGTACATAATGGAGGGATTATGAAGTTAGAAGGCTAACACATCTTATATGTTAACTGGAATGAGGACGTGCAGCGGAAAGCCGTTCCGAGCGATAAAACTTCGACAGTGGATGTCATCCCTTTCTAATAGGGTATCCAATATTTGTACTTACTTTTGGGATAGTTATTCTTTTATAATCAAAAACAGGGCGAAGCCGAAGCCTACGCATACTGTAAAACTCTGTAATGGGATAGGTCTATGAAGTGATGAATACGTGACACTTAGGTTACATCCTTCATCTGTAAAGAGATTTTAAAGCGTACAGGGCTACAACATTCACATAGATGAAGCATGAGCATTTAGAATTTTCAAACAACATAATAATTATGTGGACTCAGCGATCATTGTACCGATAGTTGTATCAGACCATGGCTTAATTGCCAAGAGCCTCGACCAATACCTGAGGAGGCTCTCGTTAGGCAGCTGGATCAAGGGTTTGATTCAGAAAGCGATGCTCCTGGACACGGCTCGTATTGTTAGGAGGTTCCTCTCTCTGGAGCCCTGACCGCCGGTAGCTTGGACCCTGTTCCCGAACCCGGTGGGCAACAATTTTTTATATTTTTAAATGTTTTTTATATTGTTTATAGTTTATGAAATATTTAAAAATGTAGAAGATTTGTATAAAAATAAATAAAAGATAATAATGTAGTATTTGATAAATTTATTAATCACACTATACATTATAAAACTTATGGTTTTATGTTATTGTTGGTTTTTAGTATGAGTCAGTAATCTTAAATTTAAGTGCGAAGATGCTGATGATGGAAGACAGTTGCAAACTAGGCAATAGGTTGAATACTTCTTCTTTAAATGGACAATTTCAAGCCCGTTGCTGAAGATTCTCATTGTTAGGGAGTCTGCATGGAAACAAAACAGTATTATTAATACACAAACAATAAACATTATTTAAAAAAGTAAAGATAGAATTCGTTTATTTTCAAGAAGTTATTTTTGTTATTATTAAAATGGAGTAATTGATTAAGTTTTGCTACTGCATTATAAATGATGTACTTTGTACGCATTTTCACAAGACTATAAATAGGTACCGATATGGATAATATAAAAGGCGTATTCTTTAGAATATTTTCTTGATCCCCGTTTACATATCTAGAACATTGTCACCCTAGTCGTAATTTGTAAACAAAGTTATACGAGCTTACCTGAAAAAAAAAAATCCACCCCTTCACGACATTTAAAGAGGAAGATTTCAAGTAATGTAAAAAGAACTTGATAACGCAAAAATATGATTTCAACGCGAAATTGTATCGGCCAAATTGTTTGTTTATATGAGTGTCATCTATGTTGCCATTCAGAAATAACATAATTCATAAATAATTTAATTTATTTAAGCTTACTGTATTTCGCAAGAAATAATTATTTTAATATTTAGTATTTGAATATTAAATTAATACCGATACGATTTATGTGCTAGTTTAGCTATCAACGTGATTTCCGAATAATTCAATAAAAAAAAAAAAAAATCTTTTTTGTGTACTGGCAATTGTTAGACCAGGACACAATCCACTCTATCGCGTTCTCGCTCTGAAGTATTCTTCCCCCTTTCAATTAATTAAAGTAATAAGTACTCTATTCGTTTGAGATAAAGTTCATTTTCAAGCGGTTTTTTGATATCAAAATTTTGTTCGTGCTCATTCCAGTTATATTAATGGCTTATTTTTTTAAATATGCTGTAGTGGAAATCTGCAAACAAGTAAAGCAAAGACCGTAAACAACAGCACACAGAGTACTTTTATATTTCGGTTTCGACTCAACATTCCACCTTTTTAGACGGGACAGGAAAACTTTAAAGTCAAATATCTCGCGGCAAATGCTCTGTAGGGCTTTTGCATACGATTCTACGTAAAATTTTCCGCTAGATGGCGTTAAAATTTCAACTTCGTAAACAAGGTGACATTCATCCTTTTTCCCCTGACACATCATGCTCAGTCCAGGTGAAGGAAAAAAGTGCCGAGAAAAATTTATGAAGATTTATGATGATGAGGAAGATTATGATCGTTACTATCTTCATAATCTTTATCTTATTATGTTGGTCCAATATCACAGGGCCGCCAGACATTACTTATTTACTCATTAACAAAATGTATGGCATCGAGTTGTGTAAGTATGTACAGTGAACCTGCTAAATTATACCGACGGCCAATTTTTCAATATTGGTTGCTAAAGTAGTGTAAAAATAATAAAAATTATTCTTAAAGTTTGAGTGCCGATTTTTTATATGTTGCTGAAGATATTGTTAAAATTTAATAATTATCACAGCCTAACTCTTCCCGTTGACGGCAATTTCTGCCAAACGCTTTAAAGCTTGGAAAAAATCACTTGAAACTCTATTTTTTTTAATATTAATAATTGATATACGGAGATTTATTTTAATATTCGCTGTCGCTCATACAGCGAGATTTTAATTGTGTCTGGGGGTTATTTTTACTCCTTACCTGTTTGGTCTGGCTCACAATAAGTACTGAAATGATTCTCTGAGTATCAAATATAAAAAAATAAAGTCTCAGGCTTAAAAAAATAAAAGGATCAGGATAAAATCACATAATTTTTTCCTTACTTTCAAGTGTCTGGAAGAAATTTCCGTCGACAGAAAGTATCTTGCAGTGTTAATAATTAATTTTTAACAATCTTCATACAACATTCAATCAATACAATTCTGATTTTGATACTGAACATAAAAAAAAAAACAGCACTCAGGCTTTAAGATGGATACGCCAGCACCAACGCCCGCGAAATTAAAAATTTTGACGAGGCTTTACTGGCAGATAGCTGATGTTGTAAAGTCTAAAATAGGCTACTTTTATTTTTGAAAAATAATTAGGGTTCCGTGCAAAAAAAAATAAAACCCTTGAAATTTGTAACAAAATTCTATTCAAGTGCCTATAATTATGGCGATTTTTTACAATAATTTCACACGAACGAAGGTCGCGGCAAACAGCTAGTATAAAATAATATCAGTGGTCGACCTAGACCCAGTCCAGGGAGAGGGGCGGGGGATCATAACTCCTATGAACCCCCCTGGATCCACCCTTGATCCTAGTAGCTAGTTATTTTGTCTGCCGGTTTGCATTTCTGTAGGGCGAATCATCCAACGGCAAGTCGTTGGTGATTTGGCCTAGGTAACCGTCATATATAGGCTTGTCTATAATTATTTAACCTGTATATTTGCATCTCTGTCAGAATCAGTAATCTATAACTCAGTACAAATAAGGTCCGTTACTGTCACAAAACAGTTGCCCACTTTACTATTTAAGCCAAAAAAATTGTGCATAATTATGTTGTATTTAAATAGGTCTTCCGTTGTCGTTCCATCCATGAACATCGGAAAGAGAAAAGGTAAAAAAATAATAAAACAACTGTAAATGTGACTAAATTTAATTTGTTCTGAAACGTGAAGCTTGCTGTAACATCCGTTACTCTCATGGCAATGTTTGTTATCATACAAAGTGGGTAATAGCATGCAATAAGACAATATTATCTTGTACCATTGACATCAGTGCATAGTAGTCAGTTTTTGTTGTTCGACTACAAGTTGTTGCAGTTTATAATAGCGTGCAAGTAGTTCGATGAGAAAAAAATATTTTTCATTATAATTTGATTACCGTTTCTAACCTCCTTTTGGATAAATCATAAAATTAACCAACCGACATTTAATTGTCCACAAAAGTTTTAGGAACTAACTAACTAGTTGTAGTAAGTTTAGCGCGTTCACATTGGGCGTTGGTGTAGGGCCTCGACTCTGCTTTGGCTTCACGTCAGTTTATTCACAGATTTGTTTTTTTCTATTTTGTCATTTCAGAAACAGTATTTGACCAATAACTCCAAAAAAGCTAAGTGCTATCTTTTATATTTTATCTTCCTATG
Source organism: Noctua janthina (assembly GCA_963576755.1). NCBI lineage: Eukaryota > Metazoa > Arthropoda > Insecta > Lepidoptera > Noctuidae > Noctua > Noctua janthina. The sequence goes on along the minus strand of OY755050.1, from coordinate 8,965,946 downwards.
TATATTAATAATTTTAGCAGGACAGTCAACGTCGTTCTTGTGAATCCATTTTTAACGATTGTATTTCAATTAAGTAAGTTAAACGTCTCGACAGCGCCTACACTGCGCCTACGCCGCGCTACGAGGCTGCTACGAAGGGTTACGCTCTGTCTACGCCGCGCTACGCAATGCCTATGCGCGTCCACTACGCTGGTAATTATAATAAAAAAATCTGTTTTTTCTCCGAAACAAATGAGCTTTAGCGAATAAGGGACATCAATGGTACAATTTTTCGTCAGAATATTACACCAATTGATGCATTTCATGGCAAATGGCATTTCGGCCTTATCAGTTCAGTTGAATTAAAAATAATAGTTACCGTATTTACCACCTCATGGTACATTACATTACATAAACTGAAGGAATGACAGTAAACAGATGACCATAGCTCTAAGTCTAGAAGGTAGGTGCAGTAATTTAATCTGGAGGATATTTTGATGCTCGAAGTTAAAACTTGACGGGTGCTAGGGATTATCAACATAGTAATTACTAACAGACAATTTTGGGGGAATAGTATCGTAGCCTGAATCTACAGTGCAAGCCGCGTACAAGACGGATAGGTAGAACTAAGAAAATAGAAGTGGTCCTCATGGAATTGATAATTTAACTTTAAATATGTGACTTTAATGGTACTTTCGTAATAGGACTTCTGTAGCATTCATATCTTCTATTCGTATTCGTCAATATGACATTTATTGATTCGTTTTGATCGGTACTCAATGGACGGGTGATAAATACTGCAATGTTTGTTGTAACGGTGAACAAATTAATTACGACAATATAAGTGGCAAATAACAAACTGTTAGTAAATCACACTTCTGGCAAAATCTACAAACTATGTATTTAAACACATTAAATCCATATCTATTTTCTCAATATAATATATCTCAACTTTTTACACTCAACTATAAAAAATAGGTATATAAAAAAGAATTTAAAAACACGTCATTGGTAATAAATTATCTTGTGACTTAGTCAACATACTTAACTATGCACTTAAAAATAAACATTACACGTGAAAAGATACAAACATGATCGCATAGTAGCTACTGAAACAATAGTAAGTACCTATAAGAAATAAGCAAGAACAGAATATAGTGAGGTACGATTTTTATACAGAAAACGAGCTTACGACTACAGATTTTTCATAAGAACTAAAATTAAGTTTTAATTAAAAATATGGCATCTACCGACATGTTTATGGCAATTATTCGGTTCAAGAAAGTCAGCACACTAGACGAACTTAAGTTTCTAAAACACCTGATTTCAAGAGTGCTCAAACAGAACTACATGAAGTTCTTGTTTTTTTCTTTCTAATATTAAAATTATCATCTACTCCCGTAAAGTAAGTCATTAAATTTAAGGCCTCATTTAATTTTGTAACGTTTCGAAAGGCATTATGACTGTTGAAGTCATTCTCTAGTCTATTTAAATAGTTTCTCGTGAAACAACTACACTTCAGACTAGAGCTTATGCTTATACGACAATCAGGCTGCTAAAGTAAATGCACACGTATAAGCACGGCATGGGGTCAGCAACACGCCTCAATTCGTGGATTTCGTTCAGGACTGCAATACACGCTTGTAAGCATCGTGATGGAATCAGCTTGACTCGGGTTCAGCTAATAAACTGCATCCAGCTTACTTAAGCGGGTCGTCGTCACGTACGTACTTACGTTAGGTGGACGTCTGTCGCCTGGCTGACGACGAGCCGATGATGTGAAGTGATGCCGATCTCGTGCCGAGCTTATACGTGAGCATTAACCTTGAATGTGTTTACAACAGCATAATTATGTTGTAGAATTAAATTATAGCACAAAATATACCTTTTGGTTCCATTTTCATAAAGTTAGAGAGTTTGCGCAAGTTAGACACAATTAAATGCAAGAAACAGTGGCAAGATACAGTGCGTCTACATTAGGTGTGGTTATGACAGTCAGCTCCTATACGGTAGCTATGGGATGCAAAGTGCTTGTTAAGAATTACGATGCAATCTTTCGAATATCTTGGGTACACTGGGGACAAATACATAAAATTTAGTTTTCAATTTACTTTATCTTTATAATTACGTATCTGTTTTACAATCACTTTTTGCAGTTACCTGTACTTGCAAGAATATGTCAGCAAGGCAAGGAGGTAATACAATACATTCTCGATACATATTCCAGTACAATAATACAGCATTTAATACAAGTTAAATGATAAATGTTGATTGATATTTACAGGCTTGATTCAGTTCCAAAGTGAACTATAAATACAGAGGCAATAAGCGATATCAGAATGAAACGATATTTCTGCAAACATAGGCGTTAATATTAATTAAATACTACATTTTGAAAATACGTAATTAGGTAAGTATAACTTACAGTAGCACAAAATACTAGTGACTATTAAAGATGGCAATTGCGTTATAGTAAATATTAAAAGATTTAGTTATAAAAGTGTGAATGTGGTCGGTTGTGCGCCCGCGCAGGCACGCAGGCGCAGGCGAGCGCACAAGCTGGACGGAGGCAATAAGGCTGATTCAAGACATTCCTCACTAAACTGCCTAAACCATTTCGTAAGTTATACGCTAACATTATATTAGGCGCTACATTATTAATTTCCTATAATATTTAAATTGTTACCATAATAGAAAGTACAATAAATATATGTTATCAAATATAAAATATATTATGCGCGATGAAACATGCTGGTTCACTTTGCCGGACAATTGTTAAGGCAATCTGTGGTGATATGACAATGTGAAAAACAAACTTTAATAAATCGAGACTAGAAAGTGTAAAATTTGAACGATCCAATAATACGACCTTAGGATCTCGTACACGAAGTAATCAGGTTTTATTGATTTAGAATGTTTTTAGCTGAAAAAGGAAAATTTCTTAGGCATGTTTATCCAATTAAATAATTTTAATGAATTCCTCGCCTAAAGATAAAAGTATAAAGTAAACTTTTAATAAAGTCGACGACGACTACAAAGTACATTTTGATAAAAGTGTGTAAAGTTCATCACTGCACTCGAATCTCGATATTAAGCAGCCGAAAGTAAGGTTTTCGCCCTGTAGGCTGACATTTAAAATATTTATTGAAATTACCATCGAATTGAAACTAAGATCGTACCATTAAAACAGCGTCCGTACATTAAAGACTAACATACATCTACTTACTGATATTTACGCAATAATAATATTAAAAGATAATATCTTGGATATTCCTTGCTCTCTTATTAATTAACTTACGATAAATTAACTAATCATATCTAATGAATACTTAGAGCTTTTAATTCACGAAGTTTTTTACCGACACCATTGCTGTTGTAGTGAGCAATTTTTTTACGAATCTTTGAAATTCATTTCTGGACATATTTACTGGAAATTTTAACAATGGACAAAGTTGTAGAAGTGTGTGGAAATTTACTTTTTCTAAATGTAAATGATATTTTAGTAATTTAATTAAAACAGGAATGTCGGTTAAATTACTGGTGAAAACATTAAACAGTATTTAAGGTCAAATAGTGCTGAAACTTGAAGTCTGTTTAAACATACACACGATGCATGAATCTGACCCAGTCAACAAATCTGTTCAGGAGACGCTCATTATTGTAAAATAGTAAGTCGTGTATTTCTCAAGTTATAGTTTTAGAAGATTATTGAATCAGGAGCTAAAGTAAAGTAGAGCATCTAGCAACGGTGTCGCAAACCCCGCTGCATTAAAATATTTGTCATTTTTAATTTACATCATATATCTATAAAATACGGGTGTTTTGGGTTCTGTATCATGACTAATTGAGTCATTTACAATTAATAAGGTATATATTATGTAAAGCGATTTCCTTGGTAATGCTGTTGTGTTGTACGTATTGTGACTTTATTAGCGAGAATCGTATAGTAATGGTTAACTGATGGTTTGTGAGCAAGTACTAATACTTGACCACGTTAAGTTCTCACCACTGCGTGAGAATGGGAGATTTTTTAGTTACTATTTTTGTAAATTCACTGGGAACTTCACAGTCATGACACTTGAAGAGGCAGAAACTGTGTTGTGTTGTCAGCTTCGCTTTTACAAAATATACAATAAGCATGGTTCACTTGTCGTGAGCCGGTGGGCCGTGGCCGATGGCGGGGCATCGCGCGGTCACAGCACGCCGTAGAACGTGTCCATCAGGGTAGTGTCCAGGTCACACTCCAGGAAGATGCTCTCACTGCATTCCTCCTGTAAAAGGGAAAATGTAACTGGAATTAAATTTCTTCTTAATTTCTAACAATTACGATTCACTATGTTCGTATATGCTAATCTCCAAAACCATCCAATCCATTTCTATTAAATTAGGTGAATGTGTATGGTTGGTGCAAGCTTGAACGATTCGCTGTAGCTCACGAACTTTAATAAGAATTATAAAATCAGATTATGAGCTTGATGTTGTCCACCAGTAACGTTAAACAGACTGCTGGCGATGACAATTCGAACTAGGAGTGCAAATCTGTGCCTTTTTACTCAAGATGTGAGTGGGAGGATGCCTGAAATCTGTCCTGCATACCTTGTGATGTCTGTATGTTCCAGGAACGAAGAGAGGCAATGAATGAAGAGGGGTAATGCTAATCTCGGGTGTTAAAGGTCTAGGCTGAAATCATTTAGATTGACATGACACGCTTACAAGAAGAGGAATAAAAAGAGTAGGTGTGATGAGTATCTGAGTGTCATTTGTAGCTCTTGGGTAGGACATACATGGAGGAGCAGGAAGTAGCTGGAGCAAAGTTATTTAGGATCTCAGTAAACAGAAACGAGGCAGGACTAAGAGTTACGTATGTGATTGATACCAGAGTGTTGTGTGGAGCGGGCTGTTGGGGACCATCAATAGGAGGAAGTAGGTAGTACTGTGCAGGACCTCAGAAAACAGGTGTATTACCCGAGTGGTATGTGTAGCTGGCGGCTGGTCACCGTCCCTGCCCAAGTTACTATTGGAGTCGGAATCTAGATAGTTATAATTCTTCTGGACCAAGAGTAAAGTACGTGATTGATACCTGAGTGCTGTGTGGAGCGGGCGGCTGATCCCCGCCCCTCCTCGCGTGTCATTTGGACGTCTTGGGCAGGTGCCTCTTCATGTGCAGCGCCAAGTGGTCGGAGCGCGCGAAGGAGCGCTCGCAGACGGCGCACTTGAACGGCTTGGCACCCGTGTGCTTGCGGTAGTGGCGCGTGAGCTCGTCGGAGCGCGCGAACCGCCACTCGCACTCCGGCCACTGACACGTGTACGGCTTCTCACCTGGGGACATGGGGCACTTCACTGTACCACCGCTGACTCAAGCTAACCATACCAGCGCAGGCGGTGCGACTTGTGTCACGCGCCTGCTTTACTTGTTTCTTCGCGTGAATCGAGTAACCATCGCGTCGCGTCGGTCGTGGGGACTCCCAATATGCTCTAAGCAATTTCTTTCATTTGTTTCCTCCGTAGTAGTTGCCGCAAGAACGTGTAGCTCGATACCAAGTGGTTGGTTATGTATGACGGTCACAGCTGCGCCAGCAAACAGGTCATTGTCATGATTCAGATTGGCTTGACTAGTGGCATTCACTTTCAAAGCGTTTGGTGTTACTACAACCTCTTTCAACGGGAACGACTTAAGCTTTCGGTAGTTCATGTCATTATAAATTTTTGACTTTTCTATTACCGGTATCGCTGACTGAATAGGATAACTTTACAGCTTTCGATCACACATCCATGTTAGCGTGTATTTAAATATTTTTGATGTAAAACCCTCATGCATAACCTCGCGTATACGGTCGGCGTTATAGGGCAAAGGTCTATATGTTGAGTTTTTTAGATGTACCACTTCGGAACCATAAAACCACGATTTAAGCGGTATAAGAATGATTAAATTTTGTAATGTGTGCAAACCCTTATTATTTCACATTTTACAGTTACGTTTCCATAAAATATGTGACACTGCATAAAATCCGGTATGTATCCTGCACAGGGACTGAATCGTGTCATCGATGTACATTATCGTAATACTGCCAAAACGTCAACAAGTCATGTTTTCAGAAACTGGGAGAAAGTAATTTGCCTAATCGGCAAGCTTTGTTGACTTTCATAATTTCAGTTTGATGTCAATGAACTCTACTGTGGGGTTCAACTCTGAACTTTGAATAAAATCCTAAGTATGAAGTAAATTTAAGGTTTTAGAAAGCTATGCAGTAACTAAGTAAAGTCTGTGTTAAATAAATTGGACAAGTGACAATATATAACTATTGCGGTGAAATTTAAACGATACTCGTATCACAGTACTTAGGGACATTGTAGCCTTATATCTGTTACTTTCGCTTGGCCGTTGAGTAGTCCACGTACGTATTAAGGAGATTGTCGAGTTAGTTTAAAATGCATGACTTCTTTAAACACGTGTAAATTGATGTATTTAGTACAAACAGTGGATATTCGCAATGCCACGTGGATCACAGCTATTTCGCAGTGGCTCAGGTAAATAAAAGTGCAGTTAATACCTGTGTGTATTCGCTGATGCGCCTTTAGATGCGAGCTCTTCGTGTAGACCTTGGTACATCCTGTAATAAATAGTTAGGGTTTTAGATATCTTGTGAGTTTCTATCTTTAGTGGTCGATTGTAAAATTATGTCTGTTGCGAAACTTGGTTTAGTAACAAAACTATAAAAAACGGGTTGTTATATTTCGCCTTGTTACACATACGGGAATGTACTGACTTATTGCGCTACTTGTTGAATGCATATGAGTTGAGGCCATCGATATACCGGATTTTGAAACCTTCTACGTTTTGTTGCCAGTCCATCGACTTATGAAATAGAGTGCCCAGGCTGACAAGATTAATCCCCTAAGTTCATTCAAGGTCAGTGGCACAATTTGACCAATCAGGTCGTAAAACGAAGCTAGCAGGCTAATCTATTTCAAGAGTAGTTTCTACTCTATCTTTATTGTTTCGTCTACTCATCCTGCATAGTGTTTCTGGTGACAGTGAACTGATTATTTCCTTGACAACAAACTTTTGACTGTTATACTACGAACTCTATCACGAATAAATTTCTGATTTACACGTACTCGTATTATTGCTAGTGAGTGAATCAGACGGAGCGGCCCTTCTTCAGAAGACTTTTTTTGCATATTTTTTGCTTTACAAACTTGGTTCGGGCCCAAGAGCAAAGTAAGGTAACTTTTTTTAACCAAATCTTAGCTTCCATAATTACCCTTCACTGGGACACAGACCTGCTCTTTGTAAGAGGAAGTGCGCCGTAATTCACAGCCCTGGCCGCACTGGGGTTGGACCACCATTCGATCCAAATTACTCTATCGGTTATCTCCACGTCTAGCCAATGTTATTGCCCCGCCCCACTTGATACTCGCCCTGTTATTGAAGTCGTAAACTTTCGTCTGACGAAGAATTTCAGTTTTAATCGATCTTAGTAGAGAGCCTCTACGACTGTATACGGAGGGCGGAGGAGAAGGTATTTCGGTGCAGCTAGGGAGAAGCCTATTTCCTGCAGTGGACTGCAACAGACTGAGTTAATTGGTTGTTTGTTTGTTTGTTTGTTTGAGAAATAGCCTTAAGTCAGTGTTGCAAAGCTCTTTTGCGCTTTGAATGACATTGACGGGGGTGCTGCTGATGATGAAAAAAAACAAAATGGTGGCATTCTTTTTGATTATGGCCACGCGCCTAAAGATAAAGAAGATCAGACAGTGTTACCTATAAAGTCACAGTGGTGCACCCTCCTCTTCTCAAGCTCGGGGTTGTTCCGCCGGTTGTACTTGACGTGGTGCGGATGCGCTAGCCGCGAGTGCTGCATGGGCGCGTGGTGCGGCGGCGGCGGCGGCTGCGGCGCAGGCTGCGGCATCTGCACCGCCTGCGGCATCGGCTGCATCGGAACGAACTACTTTATTTATTTATGATTACCGATCTGTTCACAGTTAAGGGTTCAACGTTATTAGCATGTGAGAAACATGGGACTAGTTTAGTTTTCGAGATAAACTAAGTCATGTGGTTAAAGAAAAGTGAGTTTTTATAAGTTTTTAGATTTCGAGATTATTTAGGTCATGGTCAAAAAATATGGAATAGTTATAACCGTGCCAATTTCGAGTTCCTATTTTAAGCCTTTTAGGTGGTAATATGTAGTGGTAGTCACCTGCGGGTGATGGTGCGGATGCGGGCCAGGATGCGGCGGCGCGTGCGGCGCCCGCAGCAGCGGCGGCGGGTGATACGGTGGCGGTGGAGTGCGCCGGCCCGCGCCCTGCGGATAACACGCACATGTTGCTGCACTCATACATACTAGCCAATGTCTCTCATCGGCACGTATCAAACCAATGTCATTTGCTACACATACAATATTCAGGACCTTACCGCCGCTCTGATTACAATTGTTATAAAGAATGACATCCGACTGGCCTTTGCCTGCACGTCTCTACTGCAATAGAATAAAAGACAGGACATACAAAGATCGCTGAGCAAAAGATGGTACCATCTGTCGCGTACGCAAGCGCGCGAGCTCACTCGGGTGGACTTTTACCTGCATGGTGTTCCCAGGGCTGCCCTGCTCGGAGCTGGGCGGCGTCAGCGGGGACATGTACACGAGGCGCGAGGGGGGGTACTTGGCGAAGGATGTGTTGGGCTGGTGCGGCGGCGGGTGCTGCGGCGGCTGCGGGTGCGCGTACGTGGGCGGCGCGCACAGCCTCTCCGTCTTGATCTCGAGGGGGCTGAGTAGCGGGGTGGCGCACTCCTCCAGCAGCGCGTCGTCAGCCTCCAGCTTGACGTGTGTGGAGCCGAGCGGTGCGAGCATGTTCGCGTTCTCGGGGTCGATGTTCCTGATGGAGGACGCGATGTCCTCCCACAGAGCGGGCCGGAGGAATGCATCGTCGCGTGAGGAGGTTCCACCGTCGAATAGGTCCATGTGGGCGGGCGCGAGTGAGGCGCCCTCCTGCTTACACAGCAGCGACTCTAGCTCAGATGTCTGTAACAAAACAAACAGACGTCGTTTGGTGATTTGCAGGTCCTTATCATGACGGTTTTATGAAAATCCTATTCAAATATTAATAACACATTAGAAAGTTCTCATGTTTTAATGTGTACCTAAAGCTTTTGACTACAAAGAAGTCCCTGTAGTTTTAGAAGCAATAAACATATGAATTTATTAACGTCACAATGGTCGGTTGCCATTGGCTGCGAAGTGGCTTACTGCTGCGTTTTTCACTTATCAAAATACCACTTCAAGAAAGTAAATATGAGGCTGCTGAAGCTCGGGCTGCTGTTAGTAGGTCCAAAATCACCTACGTTTAGAATTATACAAAATTGTTCTACTAACAATCAATGTAAAAGAGCACATGGAAGGGAGGGCTTTGCCCAGCAGTGGGACAGTACAGTCTACTAAAAAAAACGACCAGTTTAAACGACTGTTGTGCTACAACTTTTCCTTTCATATAGTGAAGTTAGTGAAAAGGCTAGGCAGATGATAGTGAAGTTGTTTGTAGGTGTACTTAAGTATACCAATGTTATAGCTTAAAAATAAGCTGCAAAATAAATAGCCAGAATGTACCGCCGTACCACATAGTCGTACCGTGTTGCCGTTTATATCAAATAAGACATGAACAACACGCATATTCTCGGAAACTGATTGGCTGCATCAATCATACTTAAGAGGATTAAAGCTACGATTAACATTATGAATTTACACAATTTTGAACAATTTCTCCGTGCTAGGTGGGCAAGCGTTGTTGCGCCGGCGCGCCGTGCGATATTAGCATACAATGGCTACGACCCACGCGCGCGCGCAGGTGACGAGCAAGAGCTTTCATATCGTATCAATTCATACATAGACATTTCGGGATGAGATAAAGCTAGCATCGAAATTAGTTGAAACTGTGTCGACGCATAATGTCAAGATCCTTTGGTCAGACGTAACAAAGGAGAAAAGCAATGAATAACTTTTATAGAAAACAATAAAGTTGCGTAGACATTTAGAAAGTGTTTAATCTCTAAACATCTTTTGCTATAGGTATACTTATATACCTTAAATTACTCTACGCCGTTTACGAGTGACAATAAAATAAATGTAGTTGCAGTAAAACTTGTACAGTGATAGTGTTGAGTGTAGTGCTAGCTATATGCGCTTGTACACCTGCGTAGTTGCTGCGCCAGCGTAGTCTGTCAACGGTGAGCAGTGTCGGACCAATTCCTTGATAGCCCTTCGAGAGGTTCTAAAGCTGTACTTACATAAAATATTCATTGGTCGTATTCGAGGGATGTTTATATTTTTAACGTGGCCACAACTATATCAGAATTAAATTCTCTAAGACTTACAAAAAACAGTGATCCTGAAACACCAGTATTAAAACGAAACTACTGAGACAATTTCAATGGATTCCATTGAAATTGTCTCAGTCGCTTGTTAAAAGACAGTTCAGGACCTCATAATATACAAGGTATACTTCATTGACCCGGTAAGTTGAGGGCAAATATGTATTCCTATGTAAAGCCGGCTACCTAATTATAATAACTTGTGAGTAATAACTAGGTGTTAAAGTTATCTGACAACTATTCGTTTAGTTTTCAATCACTTATTACTTATCTGACAATACTTGGTTAAAATTCAGTGTTACTACTTACCTGTTACTTGATTAGAAAAGTATCTCAAGTTAGAAATAATAGCATTTTATTTATTAGGAGGTGTCATGATAACTCGTAACTGTATTAATATACATATTTTATGTATAGGTACCAACTGACTAGGTAAAGGTGGTGAAGTAATTTCCTATTAGTTCATGTTATGATAGAATATGTAAATATTGATAAGTTTTATGTAGTGTTTTATCTGTTTGCTTTTCTATTGTTTAATGTCGACGGTTTCAACTAGTCATATCTATGATTAGGTGCGCATACTTACCTTACCCATGTGTTTATTCTAGCTGTTACTTGAAAATAGAACACCATTCGTGCATGTTCGGTAATGAGATTCGTTTTTATTGGGGAACAGGTGAAATAGAGTTAAAGTAATAGGTGAGTTGGGTCGGCAGCGGTCGGAACACTCGGAACCTCTTTGGAGCAGCGTGGGGTGTCGCAAGAACGCCGGACCGCGCAAATTCCTTCCATGACCTTTGCGGATCGAACGATTGCGCAGTGGCTCCTCCACCGCGACTAGACGAGCTTGAGCAACAACCACATAGACTATACTGGTGCAGAACAACACTGGTCAACCGTGAGCTTTGATACATACACACATTACACTTTTATGTTCCTTACGTCAATAAGGCTTTGGAAGTCTTCTGCTACAGACCAAATGTCAGCTGCAAACTTTAGTTTGATGTACAATTTTAAAATGAAAACAAAAAAAATAAATGCTCACTTTACAGTAAAATAGTCGTTTGAAAAAGACCTAACAAGATAGTCTATGGAAGTACCTGCTCTTTATTCTGTATAACTAAATCATTACTTGTATTTGTCCATCAACGACTTTGAACAGGATTGACGTAAGCTTTTCGGCACCATAAATTAAATCGTTTTGGACTTTTCGCCATCTTTATCGCTGGTAGAATGTTACTGTGACAAAGCACTCTGGATGAACTTACAGGTTATAATTTTATTATCTATTTGTGTAATCCTTCTAACTCAATCCGTTTTCTTACCAAACATAAAATCATCTTAGTTTTCTCTGAGTCGTAAAACCTGAGACATATCTGTGTGCAAAGTTAATTTTATTCTATGCGTTGGGCGGTGCGCTAGGCACCGTATTCGCTTCGGTTTAGCTCATTTACGAAGCCAGCTAAATCAGTCGGCTTATAGCGAACAGACAGCTATTGTGAAATGAAAGAACCTCCCGCGGATTTGCACCGGCCAGTGATGAAACACGCACTTGCACCAGATTATATCTCAAATCTAATAGATTGTTGTTGTTATTTATTTCGACCGTTGAATGAAGCAAGTGCCCCAGCGCCCAGCGCCAATCTACTTACTGCTCTCAAAGTTTATATTAGTGAGGTCGCTTGCACCATTAACAGGGAATTGTATTTATTTGAGTATTTCCTTCGGTTTATGGATCTAGATCTCTACTGATACTATGTATTTTTGGTAAGCACTTATTAAGTTTATGATAAGATATTTCCAATCTTGTATTATTTTTCTGCCTACGTATAATATAAACATCCGATCATCTCTATCAATTAATCATATCAGCGGGAATACCAGCGCTATCTACTGTTCATGTGAATGGCTGAAAATGAAGGCAGGTATTTAATAAATCCGTGAAGTACACACTCTCGTTAGAATTATCAACAATACATTTATTGATAGCGATTACAAAGAAATTGTGGAGGTGGTACAACCGCGAACATTTGTGTTTCCTATCAATTCAACATGTACATAAATACCGTTATCTGTTTTATATCTCTGACGAATAGTGTGAAACTGCAATCATATTCATGTAATAGGTATAATGAAATGGAATGGCGGTACATAGGAAACTGTGCGGAAAAAATTCACGTGTTGTGATTGGTCCTCTTTGAGATAATGATGTTGATGGCGGGCGAATTCATAAATAGAATGGTAGAGCGTCGCGATGGTGCGCACGTGCTACGCACCCGCCGACCAATGACGGACACGCTGACGTCGCTTAGGAAATTACTCGCCATTATGTTTTGTGCCACATAACATAATGACACTGAAACGTAGGTAAAGCGTAGGTACGTTTTTTAAGGTTCGTAACACAGACTTATGCATCTTTGCGGCTACAACAAAGCGTAGCGGATGTAGCGGGGGCCCGGTGGCAGATGTTCCGTTACGTAGCAGAAAGGGGGGGAGGGTCCTTTGAACTTCATATCAGTTGGACAAATAAACAACTAAAACAGCGGTAGTAAGACTTGATTAAAAAAAAGTGCGCTTTTTTGTCGAAAATAATGAAGCGTTTGACTCGTTAAAACATGACACAATCTGGGAAGCACTGAAAGAGTATGGTGTTCCACCACTCCAATAGTTACAAAAATACATTACGAGAAAAAGTGTGAAACCATTGTAATCAAAAGAGGAGTGCTACAAGGTGATCCAGTTTCTCCAAAACTGTTTTCGGTAGTTCTGGAAAAAGTCTTTCGCAGTCTGATCTGAGACAGTTCGGAGATATCAATCGATGAAGCCAGATTGACCTTAGATTCGCTGATGACGAAATTCAATCGAAATGATAGCAGACCTAGCTAAAAGCAGCGACTTAGTTGGACTTACTATGCACACCCACAAAACCAATCTTGTTACAAACTACCAAAGGCTCTTGAATTCATGGTAAAAATTTCAAGTCACCGAATATTAACACAATAAATGTTTATTTAGGACAGATAATTTCTAACATGCACCAGTGTGAAAAAAAATAGAGAATCCCTTAAAGAAATTATGACGAGTCCTGATTTCAGTCTAAAATTACAAGGGAAACTATTTGATGCATACTTGCTTACAAAGCTTAGGCTTTACAAAGTCACAAGGCAGAGGAAGGGAGTAAAAATAAAAGACCGTATTCGAGACGAGGACATAAGGCAGGCAAATGCGGTGACAGACATCTCGGAAAACCAGACGGCGTAAATGAAACTGGGCTGGACACACAGACACATCCACCATTCAAGGAAAATGGAGCAAAAGCATAATAGTGTCGTAGCCGCGAAATGGCAAACCACATAGAAGAGGGCAGAGCATATGATGGAGCGACGAACTGGAAAGAACAGGAGGAAAATTGTGGATTTGAATCGATTGAGAGAATTTCTCTCAGAGAAATGGAACCACATGGAGGAAGCCTTTAACAATACCAAGCCAGCGCCAGTAAACTAGTGTAAATTATTGTGAGTATATTTATTTATTTACATGTTGATAATTTAATTTTAGTAGAGTAAGTTTGTAAATGGTCAGCTGCATAGATGGCTTTTGATTTGATTTCATGAAATCGTCATTTGTGTTCTTTAACTATCGTAAACCAAACAGGGATTTTAATTCGTTCAGTTTGAAAATTGTTACAGTGCATTTTTGCAAATTAAAAAATAATAATGACAGAGGTATGCCTACTAAAACATAAAACATAAGGTATATACATATATAGGCAGCCCTGCGTGTTGAACCGCTATTCGCGAAAGCAATTCTATTTTCTCTTGCATGGACGCCTACCTACTTCATAAAAGATTACTTAATAGTCTATAAACCAGAGATAGCAGCTTAAATTCAATCAAGAATAGCAATAACATCCATAGGTAGAGGCATTCATGTGTTGGAATTGTTTCCCTCTACCAAATCTACATATAAAGCATTCAATGTATCGTAAGTGTGTCACAATTTCATTGTAAAACAAAACTCGACGACAGATGACAGTCAAAAGTATCGATGATAGACGTAGACTTGTTGCCAAGTCAAAAATAAAAGTACGATACATCTAGAAAGAATACCTACTTACGTTAGTCAACTTGATATCTATAAAAGTGATAGTTAAACTAGTTTTGTAAACAAATTGAACTTCGGAACGCTAAAAATAATTAAAATCATAAAACGCGTTGCAACATCAGAAAGCTTTTTAATGGAGCAAAAATATTATAATGTGCTTCTATGAAATAGCCGCTTAATGTTAACCTGCATGGGCACTACATTTATAAATACCTGATAAACGTATGTATGTAATGCTCATTATACTTATTGCAGAATTAATTACAAAAGTTTTAACATCAATATACCTACGTCATGAAAACCATTCTGAATGAAAAACTGTCGAGCGGCGATAGCAGGAAATGTAAAAGGTCAGAGGAGGTCAGGCCACGCTGTGTAGGTACGTAGGCATAAGGCGGTAAACATAAACCTTCCCGACGCGACCCCCGGGACTGTGTGCTAATTAGCTTTAAGGGGACGCCTATGACAATCGACTGTTTGATCTGTCGATCAAATTGTTATGACCGTTGGCTTGTTTTATGACCTAACTTTCATAACTGGAATGACTACTATCGAAAGAGGGTTAAACGCACGCTTTATGTTAAAAGCTTTTCGTTAATACTTTTTAATTTACTAAATTATTACTGGAACCCGCGGCAAACATAGTCGCCCGACTGCGTAATATTCATAACTGAAATATATTTCGTGGAAACACGTTCGCACTTTCGAAGAAGCAACGTCGCCTTAACTACCCCCCAATAGACAATACGACCTTTTCAATAATGTATCCTCATATGAAAAGAATTAAAATTGCCGTCTCATACCGTTACGGCATTGTTTGAACAGCGCGTCTCGTCGACTGTCGTCGCTCTATTTCCATAATTCAACTGACGCCCACGACGGTTCATTCTTCCATACGCACACAATACTATGTAAAACAATTAAAAGACATACGTAGCCGTCTTAACGCAAAGTCGTAAAGTTCATATTGCAAACAAAAGTTCTTGGCTAACAGTAAACTGGGCGCTGATGTAGGTAATCGGCATAATTCACAAAGTGACGATTATCATGATTACAGTCTCATGGCAGGCTGGGTGACGGTGACGATCGCACAATATGCTCTGCTGGTACTTCCGATTCTTATTGTGTTTGACGGCATTGTGCACGCAAATTTCAAGTGCAGGTTCAGACTAAATGATGCCATTTTGCAAGTAAAGTCAATGCTAATGGTGAAATCGGTTGCGACCTTTATCCGATTCTGTAATTTTCGGTAACACTGTGAAAGCTTTAATAACATTACAGAAGACATAAAAACGTTTAGATAGGTACCACAAACACCTAAACTCTGTCGGGAAAACCGCCAACACAAAATATATTCTCACATGTTCGCTTTTAGTTGTTACATACAAAGTAAGGCTTTTTATCATCCAATAGGTACCCCTAAAACTTATGACGACAATAACTAATAGTAATAACATTTTATAGGCAGTGAGCTCACATTGCCGCGGAGTCGGGAGTCGTATTTATCGGTTGGGCGGACTAGGGCGGGCGGCGTTAGGCGGATCGATAAGAACCGCCCACCGTAGTGGGGGTCGCAGTTGCTTAGAATATATTTTAATATAAAACACTATGCTGTGTCCTGTCGCAGTTTTTAATGACAAATAATAGTAGTTTTTGACTGATTTAAATAATTTTGTGTAGGTACCTTTAACTAGTCATAAAGCGGAAACTCGGCTAAGCTAATAGGTTCGCAAATATGCTAAAGGCATGCATTAATTTAATTATTTATTACATATTATATTATAATAGGGTTTCTCAAAATTTTCTGCTTCGAGTTCATATTACACTGCGAAGATACTTCTTAAACTCTATTGAGTTTAACTGCCGAAATATTATTAAAAAATTCTCGTTCTAGTGAAGGGGAGTACTCCAAACTTGTTGAAACAGTACGTGTCTCACGGTGGCGCTTAATAGAAGAATAAAAAAATGTAATTTGAGTAATGTTTGCATTTCCCATAATTTTAGCTAAATGGCGGGCCGGAGGCGGCTGGCAGGGGTTCCCGCCACCAAACACACCGCCGCCGATGTACTCACGAACTATGTACATGCTGCTTTAGGGCGACATTTTTGTGTACTACTGATTTAACTTTAAATTTCATGAGAAATGTTCTCAGAAAAACCTTATTTTACATGAACGTGGATGAAGCAAAAGTACTTAGTATTTGGCGTTTCCCACTTTCTGCCTACCCACAGGTAAAGACATGAGTTTAGGTTTTGAAATTAGTACAGCGTATTTTGTTTTGAGGTTTATGTTGAGAATTTCTATTACCGAAGAATTGCGTGGGCGAACTCTATCAGAGTCTATTACAATATAAACACAGTATTTATGCATTTTCACTGACACGGGACTGCCTTAATAGGACTTAAATATAATTTGGAAAGCCTTAGTAGCAAAATTGGATTCAGTTATCGGAAACACCAAGTAATAACAAGCAGCGCAGAGAGAACTAAGGAGTTCTCAGAATGCCACAACTAGGTTATTATCGAAATAAATAATGTAGATATGTAGCTACTACGTTCATAAGTGAGGAATGTAAAGGAATGTACTATCTGCTAACAAATACGTAAAAACGGCGTGTGCTCACAGAGCGTGTGGCGCGACCGAGCAGCCGGGCCCGCGTGCCGGCAGCGCGTGCCACTTCATGTAAAAACAACATTACTATTATAAACTAGAATAAAATAATACTCAGCAGTACATACGGTACATACCTATCTCTTTTGAACATAAAAATATCCATCTAAATAATGTTAGAGTTAAAGTATTTCCTGCATACTTTCATTTCCTTCCGCGCACATTTCTTAATGTTGCGAAAGCAGTGAAGCACGTATGAACATTCGCAGTCAAGAGCGGTTAAAGGCATATTACATACGGCTGCAAAGTTAATGAAAATTTGTTTCCCACGACAGCGTTGTACCGAACAGAACGTTATGTGCCCCTGTGTTGCACAAGTGGCGTACTCGCCTGACGCACGCTGGATCCTATCTTTCATACAATCAGTAATCAGATTCTGCGGCGAGCAGCGTGCGGGAGCTGTGCACAGCCGGCACAGATAACGCACAGCTCCACACATTAGGACGCCACTAAAGTTGACATTACTGGGTACATGTTTTCCTGCATTACTCACGCCAGTTAGCTTTCATGTTATTACTAAGTGAATTCGTCGAGAAAGCGCTTGAATCATGTACCTTAGTGTCGACATGTAGGACGCTGTGGAAGATTTACTGTAAAAACATTTCTGGGAATAAGCGTGTGCCTGTCTGTATTTTCACGATTATGTTACTCAAAGAATAAAATAAATAAATCTAATAAGATTTGATATATATCTACGAGTATGTCTTCAAAACTCTGTTAGACCCGCTGTTCTTCGCGTGCCAAGATGTAACATTCTCGAACATTCGTAGCGAGAGGTTGTGCTTGTCTGTAGGCTCATAGGCTATGACTCTGCAATGTCGTGTAAGTCACCCCTAACAAGTACCGCGGCGGCGCTATTAACAAATCACCGTATAAATATTCATGGGTGATCCCCTCGCCAGCCAGAGGGATGAGCAATACGTATAGTTTTAATAATAAAAACATATTAGCCGCATCGCATGTCTGTCTTTCCGTGACCGGGCAGTTTTACACCTGGCCAAGTGGGGAGACGGGGAGATGGAAGGAGGAACGTGGGAGGGTAGACAGGGGTCCAAGGGGATAATGGGGTAAAGAGGAGGAGGGGGGCAGAGGCACCGTTTGTCAGCGGCCAGCGGTCAGCCATTAATGAATGTGCCCATAATGTTTATTGTGCCCGCTGAGCAGTTTTGGGCATTGCTTGTAACTCATCGTTTTATAAATTAACTGTCATGACTATCGGCTCTATCGTGGCAGTACGCTACGAGTACTGATGTAGTTTTTAAATTGAATGTTGGCATGTTGCGTACACTACCTTTTATAGATTTGCTAATAAATATTTGCATGGTGTTTCATGAAGCTTAATCTAGATACGGATTGACTGTGGTATCCAGATAAAAACCAAGAAAAAAATCAACAATAGTATTTTACAGCGGTCATTATCATTTAGTTAAGTAGACATGTTATTCTGAACGAAAGAACCGATGATGGTTCAAAGTTGAAAGGGCAAGCTGTCACAATGATCAGTAGTTAGAGGGTCACAGTAATCACGTAACCTCGTTTACACGTTTGACTTCGTTTTATTATAATAATGAAATTATTAGATAGCAGGGGTCGCTCGCGTGCCGACCACACGACCCCTGTCGGATTGCCATTACCTCATTAAAAGATAGTCTGATGCTACGACTGCGGGGGTAGTTTAACTTTTTAATTTAATGTATTATGCTTGCGGTTAAATACTTTAGTATTGTGAAAAGGTGTGATTTTATGAGGGGTCCGCTGCTATCGATTATTCATTTACCGCTGGCGCTACGTCAGCTACGCGTCGAATATAGCGCTTCGTCGTCTACAGAAGTCGACATCAGTTAAAGCCAGGGACACGTAACTACTTAAACTGCTCACTAACACTAAGTTCGTAACATACTGCATTTTTATTGTATGTGTGCGTCTAAAGCAAGATGCCAAGTAATCTCGTTGGTAGATAATTTTCAGTCTTACGACTTAGATTCATCTACGCATATAAACTAAACAACTTAAACTGGCAAAATATTTTCTTATTACACCTGTAGTGCAATTACACGAAATCTCTATGCTTATAATTACATAATTATCCGGAGAAAACAATCTGGATTCGCTAAGAATAACGAAACTCATTATAAAGTAAAAATATCTCTATAAATAAAGAGCTCTTTGGTAAAACCAATATGTTTTTAGTCGCGAAAACTGATATTTAAATTGAATGTAAAAAGTTGGGTGTTCTGTTCGTTATGGAAGTCAATTAGACAGCCAAGAAGGTAACAATCTGGTAAGAAGGGGGTCGCTGGCGGCCTGGCCGGCACCGACAGCGAGCTACTAATTAGCTAATGGCCGGGTCGCCCCTGCTCCGTGCCTACTGGCTCCACTCCGTAATGGATTGTGGCACGCTCGCGCTCGCCACCTCGCTGTGGTCACATCTCAAATTTCGTCCGCGGTACCTTCCCGTTATGGAAAAATATGGATTTTTAATAATGACTTGTAAAAGTGTGGGCACACGCGCACATTAACTATGATTACTCAGTGAACGAAGGGTATTTTACTAGATTCAGGGATAAAGGAAAGTTTATTGCTAAACTGAAATATGTCTCTCTTCGCTAGTACCTAGTTCTTGCCAATTGCCCCGTTTAATGAGCTTTTTACAGTTTTATGTCAAATGATTGATGAAATGAATCCGTGTCGAATACTTTCACGCTTGCCATGGGGTCAAGAGTAAATACTAATAATTTCAAGTAAATGAGCAGACAGACAGCTTATTGGCTAGACATTAACTATGACTTTCCAATTGTATCGATGAAGTCGTAAAACTATCACTGCAAATAATAATTACTAGGTTTTAAATTAAATTTTATACTCAAAAAGCACATTTATTTCTTTGAAAGGACTGATTCTATGTCCCAATGTGCGACTCAGATAATATTGCATCACTTACTTGTTATTTAAACTTTTATAAGTTCAGATAATCTACAAATAGTAATAATGCTAAAGTGTGATGTTTATTAGTACCCTTTTGCTGTAATTAGCAAGGGTAAATGGCACATAACGTCTGATTAAATTTCTGTTAACGACCGTAGCGCAGTTGGAATAAGTTATGCCAGCAGCCCGGGCGGCCACTTCAGATTGGGAACTTCTTCAGTAAATTGGTTAAAGACAGTCTATTGTGTTTTGAATAAGTTTGTTTGTGGATTAGTAGGAAATTAGTTTGTACTCAACGTATTACCTAAGATATATTAGTTTATTTACCCTTGCTGACTAACAGTGAAATAAAAATGTACCTACTTATTACATACATTAAACAGTCGATTTCAGGGTGGTCTTGCAGGGGATATAATATTAATGCTATCTACTACGGGATATTAGCCAATTAACAAAGACTATTTTTTTCCAGAACATGGTGATCAATTCTTTCTGTTTAACTTACTCCCTATGACTACAAGTTCCTCGGAAATTCCATTGATAAAATAAAGAGCTTTCTAAGGCATTTTAAATTCATTGTGCTTTATTTTAGCCGGAAAGCCTGATGCTTTCCGATTTAAGAACTTACAATGCTTTTCTGATATTAATGATTTATAATCAATATTACTTCCTGCTAATCTTTATTAATCTGCTCAAATGCCTTTACGGACACTAGGATTCCAATCAACCTTTAAACTATTGCGGGCTTGTGCCATAACTATTCTGACTTAACGTTATTACTACTTGTCCATAAACAAGTATTGAATAATAATGGTGTAGTCTATTCATTGCTCTATCTATCTGCTTCACTTTCTATCCGCGAGCGTGACAACCGAGTGTTATTAAATCTTGCGTTCAATTGTAAAGTATTTTCTTCAACTTTCAATTATATTTTCAAGTACTACCGGGAGACCCCGTAGTAGGACAGTAGTTATCGACTTTTTATATTATCTTAAAAATTATTCTCCAGAATAATCGAAACAACAGTTTTATAGTTGGCTGCAATAAAAAACGCATAACTCGTGTTCTGACGCAAATTGAATGGACTCAGGGAGGTGAGAGGTGATGGATCACTGCTGGCATATAATACACCTACGAAGTGAGAACAGTTAGTTCATTTTCCCTTGGCAAGATGTGGACACAAAGCAGTATGGGGTAGTGGGAATTATTATAGAGTATATAGATGGAGGCGAATAGTAGTAATGCAGCGATATCAGATATCGACGTGACAGTAAACGGTGAAGTAGAAGTAAGTAGTAGGGTCGGTAGTTTACGGCCCCATCTTAAATAAGTTAACTGTTTTATATTAATCCGAATGACTCGGACGTCGATAAATATGCCAGTTTGTTTTCTTCCTCAGTAAATATGTAAATGTTACGGTCAATGCTCTAAATGCATGCAGTATTGCCACTGTTCAGGCGACTTGTAGCTGTAGAGAGTATATTAGAAGCAGACAGCCCCGAGGATTGCGAGAACTATATTTATATAAACAGCGGAGGGTTAGAGGCCTTTCATTTTCATTACAGACTGAGTGGTGAGGTCATGTACTGATGTGGTACGCGAGTAGGAAGTAGTCGTGTACTTCTGTCATTAAGATCTTCATCTGTACGACAATACCGAGCTTAATAATAGAACTAAAATATGCGCTTAATTTAACAAATACTTGGGCTGAGAGGTTATTAATTCAAATTAGCGGTATCTATACAACATTCAGTTCGTGTCGATGTATTTACTTATAAAATATATAATTAATATTCGGTGACGTCAGCAATGAGTCATCCTTAGCAGACACTGTGTCTAAGTCGTTGGAATAATTATAAATTTGAAATTAGCAGATATAAAATGGCCATCTCTAATGTAACAAAGGTGCTATATTATAAGATGATTAGTGAATCATCGGTATGTTTCTATTTCAGTAACATCACGTAACGTAATATATAACAAGTTATTTTACATAATGAACTATGAGTGGTATTCTGAGTTTGTTTATGAGACTGTAGGATGATTCATCTTTGAGACAATAAGAATTATAGAATGAAAACTTTGAATATAATCTATTCGGAATATACCAATTTAATACACCCAGAATGTATCACTAGCCATCTATGCATTCCCTGTAAACGGACAAAGCTTGTAAGATAGATAGAAGCCTAGCCTAGCCTAGCCTTCCCAGGAGCTTTGCTACACGAGACGGTAAGTAAGCAAAGGATCTTGCTATGAGAAGCAAAAACATTATAGTTTTCAGTACCTTTTCAGTTTGCCTTCGTCTACACTATAACTCGTAGACCGCAGTCAAAGTCACGCTAATAGTTTTAAGTGCCCTCCGAAGGGCCTATTCACGGCATATTACGATTTAGCATATTCATGTGAAACCCTGAAACGTCAGTGCCGATGCCGTCAAGAATGTCGTTTGCATGTAAATTACATTCTCCGTGGTACATGCGCGCGCAGTTATCGACGTGTCACTGCATACACCCCCGCCCTAGCCGCCCGCCCTGAGCCGTGATTGGGCCGCGAGGCGGAAATCGTCAAGCGAGCACTTGGAAGTGAATAATTATGAATACATAATGTAAGCACATAATGTACCGCTAGACGCTATATTGTTAGATTTAAGGCCTATGCCTTTGACCTTTGCGGTAATTGTTAAATGTTGGCATTACCAATGCACGGTTATGACGTCATTGAAGCTTGAATTTACTACCACTTGCCAGATTTATATTTATTATTGTAAGGTTCTTTGTCGATGAGCCTTTCAAATGGATATTTAAGAAAATCAAACATTATCCTATCCAACTTACTTTAAGCAAAGAATAACTATATTTGTAGTGAAAAAAACAACAGCAATATTTTTTTGGGCTAGATTTAATTCAAGTTGAAGAAATTACATAAATATTAAGATTGATATTAATGAGGTTTGAGAACCTAATGCAGGATGGGACGGACACCGACGCACAAACCTTGTATTAGCCATACACACGTAGACATCTAAATAACACGATTTAGTCCAGATTAGAATAATGTAAAGTTTCCTTTCGTTCTGTTAGTAGCGGGAACGATTTTGTATTCAACACTAGTGAAAGTAGTTTTAGGGCACTGGGGAAATAGCTCGAACAATGAAATGCATGTACATGTGGTATTAGCGCCGGAGCTAACGACTTCATTATGTTGCCATACTGCCTCTTTATATTCCTATTACACCGAAGTGTCACGCCTCTAATTCTCTAATAATGTACGTACTCATAATTCGTGTTAATTAAAAGTTAACGTGTAATTTTCTATTCGTATGCGGATAAAAACACAACAAACTAAGACAAAAGGTATAGGTAGACAAATAAACGGCTCGAAGTCTTTGAGTATGTATGAATGAGTACGCGAAGGAATGCGGCGCACGCGACTCACACACACAAACCCACTCACATTTACATACACAAACTAAGCATAAAACAAGATTTACCACACACAAACGCACGTCGTCAGAAAGTCTACATATACACACACACACAATGTATACTCACCAACAAAATACTTTTTAAGTAGGTGTATTGTTATTTTATTCAAATTGTTGTAATTTATTTTGATTTATTTTTGCCCGTGTCGCTAGGCTTTTATTTAATTAATAAATAATAACTAATTCTGAATTTACGGTACCATACGTTGCTAATAATCTTGTAAAAATTATAATCTGCATTAATAAGGGCAATGAATAAACTGTTATGTAGGACTGTACCGGTAAATACTCATAATGACACATAATAATTATATAGTCATAAATCAACATCTACATACCAGTAACTAAGTTTTACTAATATCTTTTTCAAGTATTACGCTGTTTATATTATTTATAAATAGTAAATACCAAATTCTAAATAATTAATCAACTTAACTAATTTTAATGTTAAGATTTTCACGTCGACGGTACGCGCTCTCTTGAATGGCGTTGCCAAGACGCGAGATTACTATTAGCCCGTTACTTGTCTCAATGAATGGTGTTTCTCTCAATAGCACCCAAAAAGTCTTAAATATTCTTCACGTTTCATATGAAATTGTGCCTAATTACATATATTATAAAGTTGAAAATGGAAAAATTCCTATGACTAAAAGCCTCATTCTATGTAGGTTTTAAGATTATGATCCCATGTTGAGAGGAAGTGAAGTGAGGTGCGTAAGAGTGTGCGAAGTTATTTTTTTCGAGAAATTTTGTCTCGGGAACAAAACCTGTGACGCCCACGCATCGCCGGAAATATCGTACAGATCCTAATCGAGGTCTTAACTTTAACTCAGTACGCTGCGCACGATTCCGTCATTAGTAGGAATTGTGCATTTTTGCCTTTCAAGAAAGGAAGTTGAGATTTGATAAGGTCAAAAAGTTTTGAGCATGTCGTTGACCTCTGGATTAGTGTAATTCGAGTTATATTCTCGTCTTCAGTGATCTGTGAATATTAAACGTAGCCTGCGCCCGTTCACATCACGTTCTACGTCACCACAACGCGTATCTTGTTACGAATGTAATATTAATTAAGAAGAATCTTTCCATATTGGCAACTTGGTGCAATCATTATTACGATAGAGTTGTCACGGCTTACAAGTCTTGGTTGGTAAGCGCCTATGGATCTCCTAATGATTGGTAAACAATTCCTTCTTAGGAATAATATACATAAATCTAAGATAGGAGTTTCTCGCCAAATATGTAAATGAACCGATACCATTACAGTCAAAGGTTTTAATGTGAACACAGTCGAGACAAAGTATTCAATGTTATTATATTAGACGTACGAGATAAGGAATTGAAGTGTCTCTAACAATATTGTTAGCAGGTAGACAATGGTTCCACAGTGTGACAGGCGCAGGGCCGAGCTGTCCGTCTGTCTGTCTGTCTATCCGTCACGATACACAACTGATCGCTTAATCACGAGAATGAATTTCATTTAGATATTGTTTAATTATTTGATAGCGAGCTTGTAATACCTTCCCGATTGAAAATCAGTATCTAGTTCACTGAAAGATATTTATAGGTCGTTAGAATTGTGTTACATAAATTGTGAGGATAGATAAAAAGTATACACGACAAATATAACTGACTACAAAATATATTTTCGCTTGGAGCTACTTTAAAATTCATAACTTTTGATGTAGGTAAGTCATTATGACTTACCTACATCAAAACTTATGAATTTTGGGTCGTAACTTATATTCTTAGTAAAACCCACGTTGGATATTGGCATGTGTGAGTTTATCAATCAGTTTTCAAAGTGTGCCTGTAACGATTTAAAGTGCATATTCAGGGTTTTTATCAGTAGGTCACATTTAGCAGTTTTACTGTCAAAATAAATGTCTGATTGGTGTCATGATGAAATTGGACAAGTTTACGGAGCCATCAACTATAACTGGTTGTAAAGCAAAGTGTCTCATTTGAGCTGATGACACACGGGAGGAGAAACCGCCGAGCACACCTGTAACATTCCGCGCCAACACAATAACTACGCATGCACAATATTACTTGGAACAGATAGAGGCAAGAAACAAAGAGAAATTCTATAAAAATATTGTTTTTATCAAAAACTTAATTATCCAAGTCAAAAGAAAATAGATAAAAGCTTACATTTTAGTTGGCCAGACAGCTG
The DNA here is from genome assembly GCA_963576755.1 of Noctua janthina. NCBI lineage: Eukaryota > Metazoa > Arthropoda > Insecta > Lepidoptera > Noctuidae > Noctua > Noctua janthina. The sequence continues at coordinate 8,940,244 of OY755050.1, read as the reverse complement.
GAGAGATTGTGCGCCCGCGAAATTTTTATGAATGGACATAACGGCACCGTGGCTATTGATACCTCATTAGCATGGGGTCATAAATTACAAGAACTTTAAATTCGGAGGCTTGTAGGTACTTCGACGGATTAGAAGACTCGACGGGATTGGTTGGACGAACGTGTCTAACGTACACAATAAACTGTTGTATATTTTTGGCGATTATGGCATTGTATCGGGCAATATTTCTTCAAAAGGTGCCAAGACGATTTAGAACGATAATTTAGATTTGGTATTTGGATAAAATTATTTATGAATCGATTGTCTTCTATAAAGAAAACAGATAGGTACCTAACTCAACCACGAACTAACAGATTTAGAAATCACATCACAGCGGACGTACGAAAACCACAATAGTACTAAGTGCACATTCCGACGCGAACGGAAACGGCAATAGTTACCCCACTTCCAAGACTAGGGTTTATAGCTGTAGCGGGATGCGCCAATATCTTTAACTGCTTATTCTCCATACAATTCGTAGTTTTAATGACAATAACGCACCGTGTATGTAGGTATTGTGGAGTATTAACGTGGCTGCGCGGTGATGTCACCGACTCACCGACTCCGCGGCTGAGGTAACGGACAGCCGGCACTGTCAGAAGCTGTTATGTCCGACATTTCGATTTTTGGGACAATTTTTCGGCAATCGGTAGTCGTCCACATAATTTGTAGCCCTGTTATGGGATTCCTTGGATTTTTATGGACTATTGAACTCCTGTTGGTAATTATTTGGAATTTATGCTCATTTGACGGAGTAATTTTAAAGGTTTTCGTTAATTGTTATTGTTCGTTTATTGATTGGATTGGTTACTTAACGATTCGATGGTACCGATGACTTTAAAACTGACATCTGAATGTTCAAGTTAAACTGGATTTTGATTAAACTTCCTCACTCACGAATTTTGCACATGACCGATCTGAACTTCTGCAATGGTTAAATTGTATTAGCAAAATATCTAGGTACGTTTTGTAAATATTTTAGCGCATGAATGAATGTCTTAGTGACTAGCATATGATTATGCTGGCTGGTGGTTAGCTATGTATTCTCTATAAGGAAGAAAAGCTTTTTGTACTAGCATTTGAATCATTAAAAGTTTTTCCCTGTGGATAGTAGTTTTATCAAGGAATGGTCTAAATGCAACGATTTTTTTTTTGGTTATTACTTTTTTGCCGTATTCAGATGCCGGGCATTCTGCCACATACTGCGTTTCTAACAAGCCTGCTCTATACGGAGATGTAGAAAAAACTGCAACCGTCGCTAAGTGAACGTACTGCCTAAGTTATTCTAATAATTTTCTGTCTTATAAATTACTCATTACGATTAATTTAGTGAATATTGATTGTAAATTCTATTGGATAAGGCAAATAATTTTATTCAAAATATCGATTGAGATACGATTACGTCTCAGCTATGGTTTTGGGATAACTAAAGTAGACGCGATTGGAAACGTGATTATTAAGGCAGTTTCAGAATGAATTAACATTAACACACAACATAATGGCAAAACAAACAGGTTTTGGCTTAAAATAAGCTTTCGTGTAAAAGTTTGGGTCAGTAAAATATGAGTCAGGGTTACACTGCATCTTTGTTCATGCTGCCAGCCCACCAAAGTGCTTAGAATTAACCGAAGAAAATCAAATTACTAAGTGCTTGTAAGTAGAGGCTAATAACTTGAAATTACTTATGGATTATAGCGGTCGTTAACCTGACTCATTATTGCTTTACATGGATTCTAGGGCCAACTGTCTAAGGTGAGACCCGCAGCCCTGCTCACACCAGACGAGTGACTTTTTGGCCTCTGTATGTATGTACATACGATAAGTACTAACTCCTGCACGCTATCCCATTTACCTGTGAATGTTCTGAAATTAACTGCGACCTAAACCGCGTTCAAGAGCGGTCAGTGTCATAAGAGCTTATAAGTCCCTTGTAATTGCTATAGATAGAAATATAGTACTTACAGGTTTTGAACGCCGTTTAGATCTTCTAATCGCGTCTAGTCGCGTTCAGTTTCGTTAGTTACACGTAGGTACGCACGACGGCCAATCAAGCTTTACGAAACCAGTTAACAACCATTTAGCGCAATTAATGTTCTGAATTTTCAAAAGCCATTTCGATAGTCGGATCATTGAATGTATGTCCAAGGGATTTGTCATCCTCTGAAAAAATGATTTTATATTTATTCATTTAGGTTGTCTTGAAAACATCGCTTTTAGCGATAAGAGTTACAAAACTCACCACCCTATTTATAAGTTCTATATTGTAATACCTGTGGTTTGTATGTGTACATACGAGGGCAGTTCCAGAAGTAAAGTATCCGGCCTAACTAAGAAAACACAAAAAATCTTAGTTTTGTTATATTTATTTCCTGTACTTAGTCCCCTTTGAACTCTATGTACATTATCAAAAACTCTTCTTTGGCCTGATTTTTTGCCTACCACTAGACTGAAACAACTTCATTACTCCATTTTGGTTCTATTTAGAGGCAGCCGTTCTGGGCACAGCTTGTTCATGGCCAAATTTTCGGTCAAGATACAATGTAGGTACCTACAGCACTATCTTAAATCTCCACCTTATCTTCTAGTTCGCGCACTTTCAATCGACTGTCACATTTTTTGGATTTTTTGGCTGTTTCTGGTGTAGTCATTTCATTTGGTCGACCAACGCGATGTTCATCTTTAGCCTCGTATAGCCTCGTTGAAACTCGGCTACCCAATATTTTATTGTTGTAAATGAAGAAGCAGATTCCTTCGGAGTAGAATCTAACTCGGCTTTGATATTGGTTGGACTGAAATTTTTAAAATGAAAGTTTTTATCATTGTACCTCGTAACGGTGACCAATTTTTCTCCATGTTCTAAAGTTCAGTGACAGCGTTCACTATTTGATGAGCGCGAAACAATAATATGGAGGCTTGAAACTCTAGATTTTAGTTTAAAATGCTGGTACTCTCTACCAAACACATTATTATCAATCAATAACCGCCATTAATACGTCAGGTCGGGTACGTCTTGGGCCGCCCGTATAATAAAGAGTATTCTATCTTACTAACTACGATGTTATTTAAAGTTCATAAAACTCGCGTATGGTTGGTAAATCAGGGGTTGAAAAGAACACACCCCGACTGAAAGCCTTCTTTGTAGTTTTTACATATGTCGAGAGTGCAATTTGACTTTATCCATGATTCTACAGTCCATACAACCTTTTAGGTTGTCTATGGTAGGTGTGCACCCAGGGTCAGAACTATTATAGAATAAACACTACTTTACAATAACTAAACAATTTGTATCCGTATGCATTAAACGCAGAACAGTGACTTTTAGCCTATAGAAGTTAATAGATGCAATAATTTCATTTAAATTATCCCGTGGCCTGCAATCGACCCACTCAGAGCTAAAGGATTTCTCACGAACCGAACAATATTGCGTAGGACAAGTGGCCGGCACTACGAACTCCGAACTATTGGCTAATAAAACATTAGTACGGTGTCCTTCAAAATATTATAAAGTCTATTGATTTTATTACCCGTAATTTATAGCTGCAAACGCATACAATAATAGATAAGTTTTACTATTGAAAGGTGCTTTTTACGATTAATTCCGCAATCATTCTATTTAAACTATTAACGAACGCACAATCTGCCTTATTCGTATTAATTGCCTTTTAGCAGAATAAGCATTAACAGTGTAAAATGCGATAAGCTGAAAGACATGAGACGGGCACAAAAACTGGCTAAATGAATAAATACCAAAGCGCATTTAATAGCTATTGATGTTATTGTAAGTCTTTCTCTGTAAATATTTGAGCTACAATTGAAGAGCACTCGAGCCTCTTGGCTGTCAAGTGGAAATCTGAACTGATTCACATGGCAAGCCATGTCACAGGGCTGCCACACTGCCACTCTGTCATATTAGAAAGTTTAAACGTTTTATAGTATTACTACTTAATCTTAGTTAGGTCAATTACGTACGATTGCTGGTTTTGAAAGACTTGTATAAATATTAGAATTAAGATTATGAAGCAAAAAGATTTTTTTGATAAATCAAGTTGGAGAACTTTTAATGAAAGTAATTAATTAAATTGTACTATCAATTAAATAGAAAAATGTGTGAACAATATTAATGACATAGAAGCCGTATATCTTGTCTATGTGAATCGATTTATCAATCTGTAATTTGATTGAATCTTTTGGTTTACCTACTTACTTGCAAAACTGTTTGAATATTTCTTACTTTACTTCGAACCGCCAGAAAATCTTGATAAAAATTTTAAGCGTATGTCAAAAAGATGGTACTAGTCAGTCAGAATTTGGGAATTAATTAAATAAAGAAACTATTTAAAGACTAGAAAACCCATGCCCAAGCTCTAACAACCCTAGATATCTACAACGACATTCCTAATTTAGTATTAATTAATTAAACAGTTTTTGTGACATTCCGCAAATGCGGAGAATAAGGGAAGACACCGGGATTTGAATTGCTAATGTGGAACTGCCAACTGGGTTTAAATAGTTACAATTTATGTACGTATGTACGGTCAGTGGAAGTAGATTGACTATATCTATTCCACTTTTCAATTGCGATACTACGAGATCTAGTAGCGAGAAGGGATACAGTACAAGCAAAATTGCACAGTGGTTTCAATTGACAGAACACATACACATTGTCTACACATTTAATTCGGTAGTGGAACATTACACACTATCGTCGTCAAAAAATATTTATATTTATTTTAGTGATATCTGCGAGTAGCATGTAAGTAGCGTTCGATATGTAAGCCATCGGTCTGTATTATTGATATAACTGTTTGGGTCGCGGGACATGGGAAAACGATGCTGCCGCCCACGCGCGACCAACCGGTGCCGCGGACAGTCGCGCACGGCGGTGCTTGCGGGTTGCGACACTCCTCAAGTGATCCAAGCAAGCGACACACGTTTTTGATGGCAGTGATGCTTGCCTTTGTTAGACGGATAGGATTATCAATTTCATAATTTTGTCATGTTAAGGTTTGAATTGGAAAACTAATGAACTAAGTACCTTAATGAATGAATCGCTTTTGGTATTTTTAGGGTAACTTGAACATAACGAATGATTTGGCATATATCCATCATACAAATGGAGGTATCTCACAGAACAGAACGCAGACACCTATATGCGTACTTATATGCTAAAGGCGTAGCCGTACTTGCTACGTGCTACGGAACCCTACACTGCGGGTGGTCCAAAAGGCACCTGGCTGATTTTTTCACATAAACTCGTGAGCCATTACGACTTGTGGAGATCCTAATGAGAGGAGAATACGCAAAAGGAAGTGTTTAAGTGGAAAGTGTCTAAATCATTTCACTTTTGTGTGCGACGATACATGACATCATCTGGGGTATAAGCGCAAATTAAAATGCTAGTTTCCTGTTTATATCTTTTCATTTTGTATTTATTTTATGATTAGTCAATGAAAATGGTAAAATTGGTCGAATCAAATTACTTAAACAGTTTTTGTTCGTGGTTAAAGGAATAATTCGGAACTGTTAATCTATGATAACTTTATAAGGTAATTTAGGCTTCGTTTTAAAGAAAAGTTTAAAGACAAATTTAGACTTTGGTAGGCGGCCTAATTAAAGTTTATTAATAAATAACTGTTAACATAGAGATAAGTGAACCTCCTTATTTGAGAGAAAGTATTAAGAAAGGAAATATTTTGGTGTGTTAACGTTGATAAGAGGTTCAATATAATTATCTACCAGACAAACTATTATACAGAATTCAAAAGCACTTCTCATGTTTACATTAATAATAATAAAAGCGGAATGAAATGTGACAGTTTGTTAATAAATATGGATTAGCCAGATTCTAATGGAGTTAACACATCTCTAAAATACTGTCTTTGCCGTTCATTTGGAGGATATTAGACTATATTTTCTGTTTGGGTAGTATTCAAAAATACATCAAACGTAAGTTCATGACAAATTATCTTCAAATAACTGGTCTTAAAAGTATTAATTCTTTAATTAGTGAGCAGAGAGTTTTCGTGAAGTAAATCTCTGCGTTGCCGCGGGCCAGTGTTATAATTATTATAATGTAGGTAGTTACTTATTGGAACATATTGATTTGTTACTATTATCAAAAATATCGAAGCGTAGAGTGAAGAATGACGTCAATGTAACCGGTTGCCGTAACACGTCTCGGCACCATTTCTTTTGGCCATATCAAAAATTTTTTCGGAAATTTCTTTCGACAGTAAGTAAGTACTTAGAAGATAGTGTCAAGTATCACAGAAATGTATCTTTAAGTGATTGAGTAGGAAGATATTTTAAAGAGCAAAGAAAAAAAAAAATTTTTTCCCCATAAAATGTTATAATTATGTAATTTAGTAATATGAGCAGATTTACATGATACTACCACAAGGAAGCCACTCATTAACAAGATAAATCTACAATTTGATTGGAATGTAATAACCTCAAATAAAGCTTGAACAGGCATTTCAAATGATAGGCAATGCTAATAGCGAATTACGATATTGCCGGACAGTAAAATTTGATTCGTTTCATTAAAAACCTATTACATAAAATGTATTTATTACTGACAAAACACAAGTAAGGGCAATTGAGTTATGTATAGATTTACAGTTTTCTAGTCTCAGTGATTAGTTCTGTAGATATCGGGTGTACAAAACATAGAGTTGCTATCCATCAAACTGGTTGGCTGCGCAGACTGACTGGTGCGTCATTAAATGTGACCGAAAAGGATTTAGTCGAGTCTTAATAAGGAAGGCTTTAGTGGAGTCGGTAAAAGTGGCCGACAGTAAGTATTCGTGCTGTTATGTACTGTTTCGGTTATTGTTATCGGCGTCGTCATAATGTGCTTTTAAGGGTTAGTTATCATACCTCATCTGATATAATTACTAGGAGATGAACGACGATTTCCAGCATGATTAGTATTTCTCTGTTCTATAGTTTTCACAACTACCCAACAGATGCGCTTCAAAGTTCAGTGCCCAATAGACACATAATTTCAAGCTTTAATTTTTAAATTCAAAGTCTACACGGCAATATTTTATAATAAAAATCATCAACAAAAATAACAGCCGTACGGCGGGGCCTAAGAAACATCGATACATCATAATTACATCGGTTTGTAATCGTTTCTACAAGAAGATCGATTTCAAGCTCGCAGCTATAGGTAGTATGGGTACCTACTAGTCGGCTTGTAACAGTAAATTGGTAAAAAAACATACAATAATGAAGATTTACTGCTGAGCGGGCAGGTGGCGAGATTGATCGACAGATAACGCAGTTATTCCGATCAGCGGGCTGGTCCACTTTTTTCATTAGATGTTGTGCCTAAACGAATCGGATGGCGAACCTGGAAGTTATTGTATCATAGCCATGTTAGTTAGATTATTTCTCTAAAATAAATATTGGACACGCTTGAATTTCTAATCAAGTTCAAATTCCTATTAGGTATGTTTTAATATCTTATGAATGCTTAGTATAAGTTTACTATCTTGCCTATCAGAACTAACTAACTATACAGAGTTGTTACGAAGTTACTATGGATTTAAGTAATTTTTTCAATATGCAGGTGACCTGAAGTTAAACCTAGTTGTTAGTTATATACATATATATATACGTGTAACCTGTATATAAAATATACGACATAGTTTTGGAAGCATAGAGGACGACAATAACTGGGAGTGAAATGAATGATGATGAAATATATCAGCTAACAAAATCAAATGATTTAGATAGCCTTAACATGAGGGATTGTGCACTGAACAGGGAGTTAAGGGTCAAACAGACGACTGTTTAAAATTACATTATATAAATTATAACAGAGATTACATAAATATTGAAGCATGACAAGATAATTGGAGCCACGACTTCTAACTTGTAAGCTCTCGCTCTTATTGATACAGCTCAACAACTAAACAGCTCAACACTCGTACCAGGTGTCGGTAATTCTAATTAGTATTATTGGTATTTATTGCAGTAAGTAATAAAATATTTAGTACTTAATGTCGATTTATTAGTAAGTATTATATTCGATAGTTATAGGATAATTCATTAAGGAATCTGTAACTTGCTCATGTAGAGGACAAGTTATTGCTTTAAACAGAGTGTAACATTATAAACGCAAGACCTCCCGTGTGGTCTCTCAGACCATGAATCTAAACAGCTTTTGTTCTATGACTGTTCAGCGGATCGCGTCAATTCCTAAAGAAAATCCATTTTTTTTGCGACTTTCTAGAACTCGTAAAACAAAAGTCGTTCAGTTTCATGGTCCGAGAGACCACATGGGAGGTTTTGCATTTATTATGTTACACCTTGTATATAGCCTGTAGTAATGTCGACATAGTGTAAAACACCCAATTATTGAGTTTCTCTGTGCTTCTTACGCAAAATAATCCATTAGGCGAGTTCCAAGTGTAAATAAATGTTGTTGGAAGATAAAATAAATACTGGAGAATGTTACTAAAACACTAAAAAAGTTTTTATGCCTGAAAAGTTTTTTTTGTAGACTTTAGTAAAGACAGGGCCGTACCTAGTTATTGACACACTTTCCCCAATTATTGTCATTTGAAATACCAATTTATTGACACCCCTTGCTGTTCAGGAATAACTTCTGATAATAATTTATTATGAATGTAATAATGGTTTGATGAAAAACCAATAAAGTTAATCCATTTGTTCTGATTAAAGGCTACTTTTTCAGACTATGTTCAGCCCTCAAACTCGGTCAAACAAAATTTTAACACTTTAAAAACATTGTTACGTTTTGAGTCGTGCTGCAGATGCTATCATGGTTCCAGCTGGATTATTTCAAGGGGATGCAGATATGGCTCCACAAAGCGAGTTGAAAAATGATTGATGAGCTTTCCGTTTGTTCACAATGGGTTACGCAGACTGCAGAAAAGCTCACAAGAGAACATAGGATGCAAGGGCTGGGGAAACTACCTCACACATAGTCTCGGATAGAATAGGTTATTTCGTCCCTTTACACAGAACGTTATTTAGAAAGTTTAAGAACTGATTAAGAGATTGCAGAATGTAAGAGTAGGCTGCAAATTTTAGCATCTCGTTTCGGTAGGGATTTCTGTTGCTATGTTAGACTATATGTACCTACATTTTTACGAAAAAAATAAAGACTAGGGATGCAGTTATGCAGATACATAACCTTGGGGGTGCCGGTGGGATGTTGATATAATACGATTAGATTGAATGTTAGGATCTGTTATGGTAATTCAACTCTTTTTTTCATGTTAACCTGCCTCAGCACTTAAAATGAACTTTACATACAAATAGTGGTGTTCATGGTTACATTCGGTAGATTTGGTCAACTACCAATTATTAAAAAAAAAAAACTTGAGTATTGAGTATTGTTCCGCGGTGACCATAAAATGGATTTTCATACTTTGTGAGTATGTACGAGATATTGACACATTAATTTGAAAGAGTTGATGCTCATTAAAGTTTGAACAACATGTGGAAACACATTGTATCAGTCTTAAATAAACAAAATAATATCAAACTGTAAGTTGATGTTATAAACAACCATTACCTTAGCAAATACATAGTTAAATTCTTTGTGATTTTGATTGAGTATGCAATATTGTTTTTTTTTAAACAGTTCTGTACCACCAATATAATAAAAGTATAAATAATACTCCATTTCCTTTACTGTTCAAGCAACACGTCAAGAAGATTTATTCATTTATTTGATAAAAACTGTTAGGGTGTGGATATTGGTGGGGTGTCAACAATAGGTGTGTACATTTACTCCAATTCAAATTGAACTTCATAAATTAACAAATAAAAACCGATACAATAAAATAAAGTACCTCATAAACTACTAAAACAACTGGTAATGTGTCCAAGAGAGTGGCGGCTTACCTACCTACCTACCCTACCTTTAGAAACCTTTCTTGATGTATGTAGAACAATTACGCAAAATTACATCAAAATCAGTTGAGTAGTTTAAGAGTCTATAGCTTCGAATATCGAATAGACATTGACATTTTCTATATTTTTTTTTGTTTATCGAAAATGTTTAATTAGTGATCTCGTTACATAAACTGGTCATTACTAAAGAGGTTACGTACTGTATATTTCAATTCAACTTATTTTTTCGTAAAATAAGTCTGAAATCGCAAATCATATCATGCCTTCTCTGTATGAGTTGAGGCTTTTGCTCTGTAGTGTGACAGTAATAGGCCACAACAAAAAATTACACAATCCATTCAAATTTATATGAATAAGTAATAAATAGCCTGTGGCGAGTCTGTGTAGTTGAACAGAACGCATTACTTAGCAGAAGCTGAAAGCTTAAGCGCGTTTGACAGCGATAGCTGGGGCATGAGGGCTGGCAGGGTCGCGATGAGACTGCGACACGTTGCGACTGTACGACTGAGTCGCGGGTGCACTTTCTATGCCAGCGGTGATCGATGCGCTCACAATCTCACATCATTTCTTTTCTCTCAATAACCGCCCGCTTATGCAGTGGCTCGCCAATATGAAGACTTTTTAACGTTCTAGCAGCAGATTATGTGGATTTGTGAAACAGTTAACTCGCCCCGATTCGCTTTATTAATAAACGACGTGTTCTATCGTTTTAAGTTATAATTATATTCCTTTAAATATCGCATACCATAAGTCTGTAGTCACAATATCCCATAATGTGAAAGAACTTTTGCGCGCTTCTCTTGGGCGATCTGTTAGCACCACCCAAGTCCGAACGACTTTAAAACGTGACTCGAATGCACGTACGAGTCACCAATCTGCCAAACATGATGGCAATACCAATGGTGCCTTGTGATCGCTGTTCTACACTTCTGGAGTCGTTAATCGCCGGCTGCAGATCGCACGCTCGCGTAAAATACGTGTGTGGCCTATCACCTCCCGTAAGCCTTGGCATGCCAGTAAACGCTCGGCCCACGCGTAATTACGGTGAAAACTCAGATGATTTCAAACACCAATCACCTCTTAAGTAATTGTATTTATGCTGCAATTACTGTTGTTTAAACCACTGCTGGCTGAACGCGAGAAACTCATTTATAGTATCAGTCATTATATCATTATGATTATGATTCTCTTTTCCAGATTCGGTTGAGGCGCGTGGTATTCTGTTGGATATTTTGATAAAGGTGTTAAATTCCTTCTAGTTAATCGATTCTATGTTAACAGTTAACACAATTTATACGATTTTAGGACACTGACAGCCTTACCAAATAAAACACTATTTGATTTAAATAATTGCCTATTTATGTTCACGCAGATCGTAAGACGCCAACGCGCGCTTGTAAATATATTACACTTAATTTTGTTTGTTTTTGAAGAAAATACTCATCGACTGCTCATGAATGGGATAAAACGAAATATAAGTTGCTTGAAGTACCAAATGATGTTTTTGTAGCACAATTTAACGCCGTTTAATGATATTAAAAAGCCATCGACATAATTTAGATTACTTAATGAAGTTCAACACGACCGAAATATTTTATTGAATGGTCGTGAGGGATCAAATTAAATGCTTATAATCAATAAAAGCTTGGCAACAAACTGATTACTGATACTACAAAATAAATAGTCTTTCTTAGTATGATAATAAGAAAATAATAAATAGGCCGAATGTAAAGACTGTACTTTTACGTTTCGGTGTCAAATTTTCGTCTTGTATCAATGTGGCAAGGTATCGTTCAACTTGAGTTTCGTTCTTTTGGAATTTGAATTGTATGCGCATAAGCACAATTTAAATTTTGATTTAGCATCACGCATGTTACTCTATCTGTCCGATCTAAATCGGCTTTACCCTTCACTCTGACAATTGAGGCAGCCATTCAAATCTAGCTATTTACATCGTCGTGTTTTCCTTGCGACTTCTTACACGTTTGTTCAGTGACACAGCAATGTATAATGCGCTTATCTAAAGTTTCGTTCGTGCACTGCTTTAAGACTGACGTACAATGATACGTAGAGTTTTGAGCTCATTTGTCATCGAAAAGATAATAGTCAATGTTCGTTGAATCGACAATGGGTCATATTTTCTTCTTGTTGTGTGTGTTATGTGCATAAATGTTTAGGGTTTTGTGACACATCGAGACAGGTAAAATGTTGCTTTAATTTCAAGCAGTCTTTTAGTATGAAGGTCTTATTATGTGCTGGTCTACAATTTATGATTTGACGTGACTAAAACGAATTTTTGTAATGCCCATGCAGTTATCGCTCCACCATTGCAAAATAATTGTTTCAATGTGAATAAAGAGCTGCGAACGACTTTAAATCGTCGAATTGACGATGTGCAATAATCGTATGTCATTGTTATGGGATATAAAAGCATCGTGACTACCAGTGTTTAGCGGGGGCTATAAAATTTCCAGTTTTGTGGCCCATCTTGGACATTCAACGTTTATCAGAATCAACTTGTAAAATTTTAAATACTCACTTTCAATAATACATATGCAGTTGTGAGATTGTTTGCAACACCACTGTGTCATGTGGGGTATAAATTAAAGTTACATCGATTGTTCAAGTTGATATAAGAGATATGTCTACTGTCTAATAACTTTCTAGATAAAGTTAGTGTTATAGTTATAAATCTTCACAGGGTGCAGCAACTTAACTGAGGGTAAAATCTGGCGCTGGCTCTCTGGCTCTTATGATTACTCATTCATGAGTGGCTGTAAATCTTTGCCACGTAATCAATTACTTGGAATGTAAAAGCTTCAATGACAAACAAAAAAGGTTTAATCCTCACGCCAATTTACTTAGTGACGTTGTTATTAATTCAGAACAAGAAGAACAGTCGGAAAAAGACTCAAAATCTTTTAATCATCAGTATAACTGACAGAGACAAGTCAACAGAGATGATGTCTTATACTGTTCAATTAATTGGATGGTTCACTCAGTAAGTTATAAGTCAACTTAGAAGCAAAACGTTATCACACAGCAGTGAATTTGAAGATATAAGGCTTGATGCAGATACATGAACAACCAGTTGCAATTTCGAGCTAACAGCTTGAAGTACCTACGGCTAGGTTATGTATGTTTCGAAACGCGTTTCACCTGATAGAGTGAAAAGCTTTGAATTATCTAGGGCTGTCAACCTGTTACGATGTTAGATTATTATCAGTGCTGAAGGTATTTGGTTTGTAAAAGCATTGAGTTTTGGGTATCAACACTATGAGAACGAGACCCTGTGTCTTACTTAAACATGCTTGAAGATTGTTGTGATAACTTGATAACTAACTCTTTAGATAATCACTTAGGTCTTATTTTTGATTCTGATGAAAGAAAGTCTGAGTGCGGAGCCACATCACAAACGATATTCCATCTCCTGACTCGTTCTTTATGCAACATTATATTCTGTAGCAGCTTAATTAGTTAACTTAAATAAAATCATCGAAACGACGAAAATACTTTTCTTTCTGTCTTTCACATCTCGATTTTCATAAAAGATTTAATTTTTTTAAAGCTCGCATGCTTAGCCCGCGTCCACTGTGCGAGCCTAGCGTGGTTGCGACGACGGGCGCGAATAATCAAACATATGAAATCGCCATTTACGTCCATAGTGTAGTGACTAAGGCGGGCGCCTAGCGTGACGGGCATGAGCGATATAACGCGCGTAGTTTTCAAACGTTCCTATCCGCGCGTTATGGCCACAGTATACGCCTAGTCAACCAGGCGACCAAATGCGCGGGTAGAGGGGCTATCAAACCAATTCGATCTTGTCGCTCGGCGTAAGAGCGTCTTCGTTTTTTATTGTTAAAATCCCGATAAATACTGAAGTGTCCTGCAATATTCTAGGGTACAAACTCAATTCTTAATACAAAGTAAAAAAATACCATTTATTTCTCTGTTTTTATTTATTTCGTGCACACCCCCTTCTGTTCAACACCTCCCATCTCAGAATTGGACTGTTTAGTAAAAATACTCAATCTTCGTCCATGGTTTGCAGCACCTGAAATACGTCTAAGAACCACAATACCTCGCTCGTCATTGTGGCCACCGCACGAGCCCGCCGCCCGTCGCGCACGCATTAGGCCCTAGTCGCCGCGCATTCACTGTGGACGCACACTTAGCAAGCAACTTTTGACGTGTAAATAGTCAAATTACACGTCAAAACTTGCTTCCTAAGACTACCAAAAAAATTATTATATGTATAATCAAAACTGCTGTAGGGTTCCGTTTTTTTTCTTGTTTTTGGTTCTTCTGGATCCGAAACCATTAAGAAACTGAATTCTCGCTAACTGTAAGAATCATTTTGTTTTTTTTTTGTGTGGGAATGATTTTAGAGCACACGTTTGTATAAAAAGTAATTTATTTTTAAGTTTTTCTGTAATATTGAAGAAATTTCATGACTACTGACGAGTGATTACTTCACTCGATTTCTGGTATCTAGTATTAAGATATTTTAATCGGTAAAAGGTCGTTAAATCTTCTATTCTTAGGGATCACCCGTATTTCTGTTATAGTCTTCAACAGATCTCTATGACCCTTCACATCTATAAATGTTTTATTGTCATTTTCACTTTCTATATATTTATTGAAGTTCTATTTTATTTTATTTATTTGCATTTCAATAAATAAATTCAATAGAGAGCAGCGGTGGCCCAGTGGTGGAGACCCCGACTTACGAGCAGTAAGTCGTGGGTTCGAACCCAGCCAGGCGCATTAATTTGTGTAAGTTATTTCATCACCACTGCTCTCAAAACGGTGAAGGGCAACATCGTGAGGAAACCGGCATGTCCTAGAACCAAAAATTCGAAGACATGTGACATCTACCAACCCGCACTGGGCCCGCGTGGTGGATTACAGCCCATTCCCTCTCACAGAGAGGAGGCCTGCGTCCCAGCAGTGGGAACATTAATAGGCTGATTATGCTTATGCTTATGCAATAAATAAAGATATCAATAAAATCTAGCTTACAATATCTTCAGATTGTAGGCTTGTAACTTTTTCAGAACACTATGTAACGCTTTCGCTGCCAAACTAATTTACATTACCATCTATACTAATAAATACAATTGAAGTGTCTGTTTGTAATTTCAAAATAACAGCTTTTTCCTAAATGCATTTTTTTATTATTAACGCATGTCATTTACTTTCCAGAATTCGATCCCTATTAGCGGCACTATCGAATCGTGTAATTGAGTGAGTGTTTTTTTTTTTAAATTAACGGTTTCGATTCCTGACAAGGAATATTGATTTTCCAAAAATCTAGTGATGCAGTTTTAGTTTTCTTCAAAACCGGACTCGAGACTTCTTTGAGTATGTTTCTCTATTCCTCATAGTTTCTTATAAAACCATTGAAACTCTTAATAAAATCCGATTCCGATATTTTTATAATATTTTCACGCGGGCTAAGGTGCGGGCCAGCCTGCTAGTCAAATATATTTTTCCGATGGAAATGGCAGAGGTGTACGTTAGTGAACCTCTCGCTGTATATTTCGCCGCAGTTTAACTCCCATGTTGTAATAGGGGGCGAACCTATTGACATCATCCGGGTACGACTCTAAGATGACTTCTTAATCGTAAATCGAGCATACCTACTTATGCAATGGTACCTATGTTGGCGTTAAAAAGATTAATGAACTTCACTTTAGCGCTTCAGTTTCAGTTGTTACGTGGCTTTCCAGAAATTTCCTAAGTCCGAGCATTGAGCAATCCTAAATTTTCTTATCGAAAAACATTTTGGTTCCAGTACTGTTGGACGTCTTCTGTATTTACGCGAAGCTAATACCGGCTTCACTTATTAAGCAAACAGGCTGACAGCGTCTTATTAGCCGATTAATTAGTTAATACATAAACACAACTATGTTTAATTATCGACCTTGCTTTCACAGTACATTTATGTGTTAATCCTAGGCGGCCAAGTGCCAGGCTGTCCGGCGGGCGTTTTCACACCGAACCGTGATAGCGAATATCTAACACAGCGTGGTTCCGTACTTTATAAATCTTACTTTCGAATAAATAACGAGCTAGGAGCTACCCCAGAGAGCCTATTTACTACTGCTATTCAAATATTCAAAGTGTTTCCACTTTGAATGGAGATATCTTGATAACCACATTAAAGTTCACTGTATGTACATAGGTATCTATAAGCCTTTACATTATAAATGTACAGCCTTCATTAACGGGTATCTCTCGCTTGTACTATGTAGGTACAATATCCGAAGAATAGGGAGTAATTAATTTTCAGGGGTGTTCGTTTACCGTTATAATATTCAGTATTCTTTACTTGGCTTTTTAGCAATAGTGCTTGTTTTAAAGTAAGTAGGTAATTACAGTTAACATTTAGTCACAATTTGGTTACCAATGTCAAATATTTTTCCAAAGATTTTCTTTTATTGCTGCCGTGAAATTTTACAGAAAGTGCAATGTCGCTTTGTAAGGAGTTATTGAACACTATGTTCATCACCATGCCTATGTATAAAAAAAAAAACAAATTATGTAAATTAAAAAACCAGCGGAAAAATGAACGATATCGTTCCGTATCGTACTCGCCGGTACTGAGATTAGCTAATCGATCCAGCTACTTCGGATAATTAATCGATTTACCGCGGGGCCACATTCACCAGTCGATACATTAGGTCATAGGTCGCCGCTACGCTAAACAAGGACAGCTATCGGTCCCTCCGTTGCACCGCGTTATTCGGCTTGAAATAGCAAATCACGCCTCCCACGTCAGAGTAGGACAGCATTATCGATAGTGAAATGTTAAAATGATAAACGTGCAATGCAAATGTAACTTTATTAACGTCACTTACGGCTCTTTATAGTGCAGCCAGCGCCACAGTCACGATTCCAATATTCTCTTCAGAGGCATTCGGTATTTCACTACATTGTGTCTGTTATTATCATTTATACCTTTAAAACATATTATACATATGAAAATGAAATAGTTTCATAGACTATTTACACAGCTGGTTCAATGACTATTGTGTTTAGTGCCAAATTGTGATGACAAATTTAAATTGTAGTTTTAGGGAATTATCATAATGTAATTTTTATCGATGCTATTCCTATTTATTTTTACATATAAAACATATTTCCATTTCCTCCGTGACTATTATTAGGTACTTCTCATACCTAGGCATAATACATAATCGGATCTTGAAACATTTTATTATTCAGCATACCTAATCTAATCTAGAATTACGAGTTGGTTAAAACACCTGTGTAATACCTAAAAGGTACCGATGTTAGTTGTAACATGAAAATAATATGAACATCACACACACTTCTTAACAGAGGAAAACCTAGTTTCAAATAAGCCAGTTAGCCAGCAAGTTTTTAGTCTGAAACACCTTCCTCCACTTTCATTTGAGACTACCAGTAGGTACAAAATTTTAAAAAGAAAATCCGCTTTGGATAGTGTGTGAGAGGACAAAGTGAGTTATTCCTAAGCATCCTGAAGAGAAGGTTCAAATTGCCTTAATTTCCTGATAGTTAAAACTAAATGGAAGACGTTCTTCCCATAGTGTGAAAGGTTTGTTTGCCAGCACTGTCAGTTGCTTCGCGATTCTATCAGTCAAAATCAATAGCAGGCCGCGTCACTGACTTAGCGTAGACTGTTTGTATAAGATACATAGTCCGATAACAACATACGACTCTACTTATAAGGAGGTTTTTGTAAGCGGTCGTGAAATGTGTTCCCCATCATGGTTATAATGTTCTAGAAACTGAGGAAAATATTTTGTGAGTTTGTTAAACTTGTTCTCAAAACCTTTTAATTATATTACAGAAAGTTGCATTGTTTAAATTGTTCAGGTAGTAAGTAGACTTTCTTCAGAACTCTTGGGATACCCACACTTAATACTTGACTAAGAATTTCTCATCCCATATTACTTACTTACCAATATTTTACGAAATGTCTATACTATTATTTAATTACTAAAGTACGTCCAAATCTAATAAGGAGCGCAAAGTGAGCAATTTTATTTGGTATCTATCGTAAACCGAATTACAGAGATTATAGATTTATCTTTCCCGCGTTTTTCCTTCACGAGGTAAACGATCTCCAATAAAGATAGCTTAGCGGGATTGATTTAAAAATTGCAAACCTGAGCGAGCAACCATGTTGACCTGGATTTGTTATGGTATAGTCACCATGACCCATTTTCTAGCTATCACTAATTCTTATAGCTAAGTTGTCAAGAAGATAAGCAGTTAACAGTTACACCGTTACTTTGATGCCAGCATATTAGTTTGCGTGGGTGTTGAGGTCAGATGGGAGACAAAATTCACCTGTGCAACAATACTATTATGGTAAAAGCGTCAAAAAAAATCGTCAGTCAATAATGAATGGAAATATTTGAACTCGTGCTGAAAACAAAGAAAGAAGAAAACAGTTTCATGTATTTAAGTGAAGTATTCTTCTTACAATGTCAGTGGTAGTTAAAGCCATAAAAGATAGGATGAAAACAAAATATCGTCTGATTCTGAATTTCTGATAAAATCTGTTAGATAGAGGTAGTACCTATAATAACAATCGCGAATCAGATATAGAATCATATGTAGTCATTGCCACTTTTACACAAATTATTGAAAAATTGCGCCTCGCTGAAATCATAATCATTGATGATGATTATGTGTAGTATATTGTATACGCTTACCCACTGCGTTATCTGTGGGTGTTTATCTTACGATATAGGTAGCTGTAGTCGGTGAATATGAATTGCATTAATAAAAATACATTATATCGAATAGTATCGGGTGGTAATCTGACGTTGCGGGACCGGCGCGCGGCGTCGTCATTCAACGTGCGAAGATAAACGTTCCGTCGATAATACTGCACTTACGAGTAAACACATAATATGGAGATTAAATAACAAATATTACACCATATAGGCTACATTTTTTTACCGTTTATTTATTTATGTACACACAAAATACTTAACAAGACATTACATTAAGATAGAACAGCACAAAGGTACTGCTTATTTTATGAGAAATCTCTTCCAGCAGACCTGCGAGAGGAATGTAGGATTAGAAATGTAGACACAGTGTGTAGAAAAGATAAAAACAGGAAAATTGAAATTGGAACTTAAAACAAAATTATACCTCTATAAAATAAACATTCATACAAATATATACATATAAAATAAATACTAGTACTGTAAATATATACCATGTTCGTTTTAACTACTTTACTGGATTATTACATGTGTAGTAATCCAAGTTAAGTTTCGCAGCGCTGTGAACGCTGGTTCTTGTCATGTTAAGAGAGACAGTCACTTTATAGTTCACAGATTTCCTTTCCCAGTTTCCTGGTCAAACAATCTTTATCTTTTATTACAGCAGTTGGATATGATGACTATGATGAGCATTCATTCCCACACATTTATTGTCTAAAAATATAGTAGTCTAGTCTGTAGAGATTGACTATGAAAATCTTAAGGTTTTCCTTTCCCAGTTTCCTGATCAAACAATCTTTATCTTTTATTACAGCAGATGGATATGATGACTATGATGAGCATTAATTCCCACACATTTATTGTCTAAAAATACAGTAGTCTAGTCTGTAGAGATTAACTATGAAAATCTTAAGTCACACACAACCTGCATTTCATTCTTTGCTCCTTAACATTCAATGGGTCATAACAACAAAATTATTGTATTAACTTAAACATAAATCTTCGTTCCAGACCATTATAGTACCTAGCAGTAGCGAAGGTTCCAAACAACTCGATTCCTACCGGATTCCCTTTTAAAAATAACATAGACAGTATTACATAGAAAAATAATATAATTACATTAAAGATATGTACTCCGGCTTACCTCTTACAAAAATTTACCCTTCGCTACTGGTACCTTGTTAACATTAGAATAACCATCATGTACGTGCCTGTCCTAACATGAAAACTCCTAGTTTTTACCAAAACTAGGTACCTATATTTTCCGTTTGTTATACCTACACGTAGGTGTTTTGGATGTCATAACAAGGTGTCAATTTGTCTTATCAGCACCACGGGTTTAAAAACGTAGTCACGTGTATGAAAGTAAAGTTAAAAATAATTAACTAAACCGAATGTGGGTCATCAAACAAAGGTGGGGTTCGCAAAATAGTTGATTTTAACCAGTTTATCTACCTTCGGTACATTGCAGAAATATTGATAAGATACGTTGACAGATAAAAATGTTTGTGTAAATAAAAGATGCATATTTTTCACTGATATCGTCTTTAAACCACTTGTTGAACGGCTTTTGCATTTCCTAGTACTTGCCGGAGACTTATATTACTTTATGCGTTGAAAGCAACATATTTCAGTTGTTAACGAATACTATTGTCGGTTAAGTGTGGCATTGCTGAACTATGAGAGATTATAGTTCACGGGCAGTCGCTACAGCATTGTTTTATTTATTTATTAAAAACGTTATGATTATGTTTCTGACTTCACTCAACTTGTTTATTGTAAAGGCTTCACATCGAGAGATTTGTTGTCCGAAAAAAAGCATGTTATGGGACTGCTTTCCCTTTTAACTATAGGAGATATTTATGGAGGTACTCACAAATACCTAACTGTACGAACATAAGCTGAAGAAAATGTGTTAAACAATTATTATAATAGATCATAACCGACCTTATTAAGTAGTAAAACTTTTTGAATAACCAATAAAACGCATTTAATCTTTTTGCAATAGATTCATGCGTGCACTCTGACAAGTCGGATAGTCTATCTATTGCTTGATGTTTTCTTTCACAACTCGACAGAAACATACAAATTCACAGTAAGCACAAAGATACCTACAACAAATCGAACTTACAGCGCATAGGTACTTATCGAACGCAATCAAAACAGTATTTCTTATTTACATATTATATCGTAGTAAATAGAGTCATCTAAGCGTAAAATGTGTCGTTAAAGTATAAAATAGGATAGGCTGTGGTTATGATCGCACCAGTCTGGCGTGAAACAAGAAAGCCTTGTGGAAACATTAGCTACAAGTGGAACGAGTCCGAGCCTCGTATCGCAGCATAAGTGAAACTGCAGCAAGTTTATCAAATGCAATTTCATTATCTCGCAGACACCTGCTGGGGGAGCTATTCTCCACACTAGGAAGACCATTACTCTATGATAAAATAATATCACTTGTAATTTTTACTGAAATATGAAGTCACGTGGGGCTTTCTTTGGCTGTGTTTGTTGCTGTTTCTGAGGAAGGTTTTGTTAAAGTTAGAAAAAAGAGATGGTCTGTTTGCTAATGAAAAGAGTATAATTAGTATTGAACTGAAAAAGTACCCTTGATTTTTTTATTAAATGAATTATAAGTAACCCTCATTATTTTTTCCCACTGACTGTTGAAAACTTATTCTGCAACAAACCTCTGTTGCATGAGAAAAGTAAAAATTAGCAACGTCTAAGTAAATTAATTTGATCAAATGTTACTGTTTCCACATTTATACATTGTCCATAGACTTTATATTATTGTGTTACAAATTATACAGGTAATTTAATTAACTCATAACTAACGAGTATTTACGAAGAAGGATTTTATTACGCAAACATTTGATTCAAATGAAGTTTGGCATTATTAAAATTTATATTAACTAGATATTTTCTACTCCTATCGATATCCAATCTATAATATGTATTCTATCTGTAAGTATTCGCAGTACCTAAATCTGTCTGTGTCGAGATAAAAGGAATCCGCGTAGTATAGTTACCGCTTGTTGGGGTAGAGAGCAGTACTAGGTTATAACGGGCAAGTTAATCCAACATTAACAGTAGACAGTATCTTCTCTTTCACGTTGTGGATTTTCAGCGTTGTATGCACAATTTGCGCAAGCAAGTGCGCATTATGCGTTCCTATATAAACTTATACGAAAACGAACGAATTAAATGCACCTACAGAAAGCTATGTAAAGAGATATGCTGCTCAGCTACCAATGAATATTCTGCATCTGCTGATATCCTAATTATATTATCTCTAAAAGTAAGTTAGGTACCTATTGTCTATTCTCCCGTACATTGTCTTTACCCCCGTACAATCATGTTGGCTACGACTGACTATTTTGTGACATAATTCGAACAATTCATTTTTTTCAATCATGGCAACTTTTGAAAATACAGATGAAAATAATTGTTGGCCGAGGAGAATTCATATTACAGTGATGCTCGCTAAAACTTTGGGGGTAGCCACACTAATGTATCTGCCGCACCTGGCGATGAAAGGGGGGGCACTGGGGCACTTGCTCGTATACCCATTATTTCTTCATAAGCTTCGAAAACCCTATTCCTTATTACGTTTGTGGAAACTGGAAAAGCCTGATTGCAACATTTTAAACTACAACTTGTCCGTGAACCAGCAATGCATGAAGGTAAATGATCCACTGCCGTATTGTACAGATCTGTGCCACACATTTCCAGAGTTTCAATATTGGAGATTTTATTTACTGGGGTTGGATAAAGACAGCTACTACTTGCCCTGGCGGGTCGGTCTTGCTTCTGCATGGATCGCAATCACTGTGTATCTCAGTTGTTTCAAAAGAACACGCTCACTGCACTGTTATTTCTTATTTGGTACGTTATATCCTATTTCTGCACGTTTAGTATTCATGATAGGATCCATGTTGCAAAAAAGAGTAGTGGTGAAATATGAAGATGCCCTAGACGCTGATTTTAGTATATTCACTCAGCGGTTTAGTCTGGCAAATACAATAGCCACGGTGCTGTACACTCTCAACATCGGCACGGGCCTCTCGTTCGGCTCCGCCACCAGGACTTCGTTCAGTGCTCCGTGCTACTCCAACACCGTCATCGCCTGCTGTCGTGGTCGGCATCACTGCTGCGTGACAATCCTCGGGGCCTGCTCAACCGTCATGATGACCTGCCCATACGCTTTCATGAATGATGTCAGACCAGGTCTCATGATGGGATACAACATTTCAAATAGTTTTGAAAAGATACCTCGATTGTTACATGTGTACGAGCACACATCTTTTTGGTTGATACTTAGCTACAGTTTTATCTCAGTATCAGCAATGACTCTATGTATATGTATGATTTCAGACTTAATAGAGGTGTTGTCAAAAAGGTACTCCCTAATAGACAGAGGTCCGGGTCTAATCACTTTTGTATTTGTAATGTCTCTTTATATTTTGACTGCGCCATTATTGGGCAATTTGACCTTATATTATTTGATAGACGCTAAAAATGTGATGAATCTTCTAACTATATTCTTAGTTCTGTTGGAGAACATTGTGTTTGTGCTATGGTATGGTGTGCAGAGGTTCTCTGAAGATGTTCACTTTATGCAAGGTATACAGCCGAATACTCCCGTGAAAGTTGGCTGGTTGTTATCTGGCATCGTCCTCGTCTATGTGTTTTGTCATGAAACCCATAGACTATATCAAATTAGGAATACCTCAATGGGTTCCTTAGCAGGTTGGTATATGTTTCTTTTGAACATTGTCCCAACGACACTCGTGGTCATTGTTAGATTATTAATAGCTTTGTATAAAAACAAATTATATGAAGAAGTCGGTTTAGACCCTTCATGGGGCCAAAGAGTGACTTACTGAAGCGGAGTAGAGCCATGTTCACTGCGCAGGCGATGACCAAAGAGTACATGTACCGACAGTACCACCTGCAAGCAGGAATACTGAAGAGGCAGAAGCAATCTAACGTAAGAAGTTGCTACAGAGTAGGATTAGTTCCAAAACCAGAAAGCGTAAAGTTTGAACTTGAGAAAAACTGAATTCTATTAAAAATACAGCGCATGCAGTTGCAAGTGTTATATTTTTCTTTTCTTTTAATAGTAAATTATTCGTCATAGTTGTTAATTAACATTTACGATTTCCTTAAAATCTATTCTTCAATGAGTGTTTTTTTTATCGATAGTTGAGTCACTGTATGTTATGTTATAAATGTTATAATCTATGGCTATTATTGTAGAACAAGTATTGGGTATTGCGTAATACGCTAAGTTCAGCGTGAGTCATCGTCAAAAATATTTTAAATACATGTACCAAATAGTATAAAATAAATTATTATTTTTATAGGTATACATAATTAATTTATTTCGGAGAGCATATTTAGTGACTCATTGATTTTGTGTCTGTAAATCAATTCAATCAGACATGGGATAAGACGGGCAATGTAAATCAGGTAATTGAGTACCTATTGTTTAAAGTAGGTAATAGTAATTATTCAAGAAATAATTTTAATATTTATACACAGTGAGTTTTTAGTCGTCTTGCAACGGTGGTCTAGTTAAGAATAAGTTTTAAGTCAAGAATAAGTTACTATTTTAAAATAAAAAAAATATAGCATTTGCGGCTTGCCGTAAAATATACCTTCCTTATAATAATCAGTGTCGCTAAGCACTATGACTAAGCTATACCCAGGGACTAGGACCATTTTATATACTTACATGTGTATTACATATTATCTATACAAATAAATAAAATTGAATTTTCTCCTTGCGATTTCAAAATTTCAGCAGCTTTTTACTGAATGCATATTGTGAAAGTATATATATATACGGTACTTATGACAAAAAAACACGATTTAAATTTTTGTTTGTCTGTTTGTTCCAGCTAATCACCAAACTAGCTACACCGATTATGACGGGACATTTACTTGCAGATAATATAAATATAATGTTGTAAGGCGTAACTTAGGGTACTTTTATTTAATACAAAAGCATTAGGGTTCCGTGTAAAAAAAATGAAGACCCTTGAAATTGTAATAAAATCCGATTCAAATATTAAAGAAATATTTTTAGAATAATTTCACGCGGATGAAGATTGCGAGCAACAGCTAGTTATTAATTAGTTATTAAACACCGATAATACTGAAAAAAGCATCTGGTGTGTCAAGTACCTAAAAATGGTATAATAACATCGCGATTCTCGATTAAGAAATATGTTTCTAAAAATATCTGAAAAAAATCCGGTGAAGAACGATCAGGGCTCGTACTCTTTAAATAAAAATACTAGAAAAAAATATCCTGCATTTATTCTGAAAACAAATTCTAATCCTTGAATCTAAGCGATCGATGAGTGCGAAAAGTATGGCAAACAATTTGCAACCCCACATTGTTTTTAGAAAAACCTCTGTAACAGAGGGATGGGCACAAAAGTTATCTTAAAGCCAGCCACCGTTTCTGAGACCATGATGGTTTATGTACACAGAGCGATTTTTTCAAGTAAGCATTCATATAAACGCAACAGTGTAATTCTAAACCTTTTATACGTCTAACAGTCATCCAATTTATTACATTCTCAGAGGCTATAAAAAAGAAAGTCAACGGTTTCCTCTTCAGCCCCCGCCTGGCCGCCTCTGATGTCCGACTTTTGTTAAGAAAAAAGATATTATTTAAAAAAAGTGGCGCGCCAAGCTGTCTGCTACCAGCGTAGTGTTGCAATCGTGAACGCGGCCACGACTACTTTACAATGATACATGTCCAGTGGCTCTGTGGCACGACAACACTCGCGACTGATTAGTGTTGAGCTAGCAATCGACGTCGAACTACAAGAACAATCCTACGGCAATAATTTAGTAACCCGCGATAGATAGCTACTTGAGT
This sequence comes from Noctua janthina, assembly GCA_963576755.1. Taxonomy (NCBI): domain Eukaryota; kingdom Metazoa; phylum Arthropoda; class Insecta; order Lepidoptera; family Noctuidae; genus Noctua; species Noctua janthina. The sequence continues at coordinate 8,914,681 of OY755050.1, read as the reverse complement.
CGGTAGTTACCGCTTCTTGTTCAAAGTTACGAACCAAAGCACGAATTCCCAACTTAGAGGAAAGTGAGGACAGAAAAGCCGTTTGCTGAAAAGGTTTTTCTTTTTAGGAGACAGGCAGTGACGTTGTTCTTGTAAAATGTTCTATTTTATTTAAGGTAAATCATTTAATAAGAGACAATCAATTAAGGATAATTGAATCACATTCGAGTACACAGTTTCTCAGGGCTGTAACGAATTAACAAATTACGTCTATATAAGTAGAAGGGGAACTCGGATAAAGCACGTCCTTATTTATATAGCGGTTAGTATATAATATACGAGTGTTGGTAAGACGAGTGCAAATCCAGTCCGAGGCACATTGCGTCATACAAATGGAACATTTAGAATGTTTGACCCGACGTCAAGACCGACCGGTGGCGGCGCACTGGCGACGAGTCTCGCGAATTCCGACCATTGTCACGACATTACACCTATCTACTCAGTACTCAGCTACCAAATACATTAAGCACAAAAGCTGCACAGCCACTTGCTTGTCATTTAGTTTCAGTATTGCGAAACTCAATTTCGGTTTCGTTTGCGACCAAAATCTTAGTACAATTTGTTTTGTGCTCGATTTGTTTACTAACTTTATGATTTACGTCACAGAGCTGCGTAATAAGGTTTATCCGAAAGATAAGCGCGTAGGTTTCAAAAATGCTTCACATACAACTCTTTAGGCAGGTGCAAGTTAACAAAGAACTTTCGATTAATACATATGTACTTAAGAAAGATGTTTTTTTAAGAATTTCTGAACCTGTAATGAAAACTGTTTGCTGAGGAGCTTTTCGCTAGCAAAACCACTATCGACCTCTAATCACTGCCTAAGATACGTACGATGCTGGCGCAACTCGTTCCCTTTCAAGTAAATGGAGTTCAAATTCTTCAGAAGTTTAAGCTTCAATAAATAATGCGATGATAAGTTTCGTAATCGCTAAATACGTTAAGAGTGGAATTCCATGACACCATCAGCTTACGTCTGCCGCTATCTGGCGGCGAGTCGGCGACACCTACACTTTGCTTCACTTGCCTACACTTAAGAACTCCGTTCGCAATTGCACAACATTGTTTAGGTGCTTTTCGAAAAAGACACCGTATCTGGCGTTTAAGTTATTGGTTGCACGGTGTCTAAAAAGGCTGTTAAGTCTTGAATGGCATTACCGCGGTGTTTCTGTTTATCAGGCACGTTAACCTGTCGTGTGCGGTCCGCCTGACCAACATTCGAGCCTCGGCTTCGGGGGCGGGCGTGCGCATCCAACTGCAGACACGTCACTCCGGCAGTTTGTTGGGTTTAAACAGCGACCCTAATATGTATTTTTGTAAATTTACTTGACCGCATTAGGTAAAGAAAGGGAAATATTTAAAGTTAGTGCCATTTAAGCGCATGTGTGAATCAAATGTCGTTGAGTGCGAGGACTTATTAGATAGTGGTGGATACGTGCTTGTCTGGCTCTGTTTTTGTATTTAATATACTATTGATACAAGCAAATCGGTCTAGTAGTCAAAGTCGACATACGACCAATATTGCCGTTGTCATTTGATTCCTTTTATTAAATACAAAAGCTCTCTTGAGCCTTTCCTGTAACTTGCCCGTTGTTTGACTTCGAGTTCTAATCTTAAGGCTTATTAACATAAAAGCTCAAAAGTGTGCATTATTCTTATAAAATAACTTTGCTGAGTATTGAACATAGAGTACGGTAAACGTAAATGACAGTTCTATCAATCTAGATGTCATACAAATTATTATTTGACAGTTGGCTGGGTAATTCAGAAACAAGCATGATTGTAATAAGTTGTTCGTCAAATTCAACATATATTACAACCGCAACATAACATGAAGATTAGCTTTGTCATATCTGACAGGTGACTAGTCTATAATAGTTGCCGCCTGATCACTTTCGTGGAGTCGCGCGCGCAGGTTGCGGGCCGGCCCGCGCTCGCGCACTGCACGCGACACGGCAAGGCACGGCAGCCGCGACATGGCTCGCGTAACGGTGTGTTTTGTTCAAGAAAAGTCAACAATACATACGCAAGCTGGCGCTAATGCACCCAATGACCGTTTAAACAACGGAAGTTTAATTGCTTATGTTTTACCCCTTTCGTTTAGATAATTTTCCGTATACGTAATTAATATATAGAGTCATTTATTTCCGAATCTTGAGATTGAGGGTTAACTATAGCTAATGTTGTAAAGGCAATAACATTTTGCTAAAACTATAATACTTCTCAATGAAGTAACTGAGAAATTAAAATAGAGCTATAAATTCGATGAACAAAAAACTCATTTGAATGTGTGTAGTGAAAAAGATATAGATGACATTAGCATCGAAATAAATAAGATAAGAAATAATATTGCATGAGTATCTTGTTCGTAAAATATTAAAAGCCGGCTAATATTTTTCTTTAAACATGATGAAAATAAAATCAATGACGGTGTGCAAAAGGAGACATGTTGTGGCTTGTGAAACGGCATTTTGGAGACTTGACTCGACCGATAAGTCGTTTGAATGTGTCAATAAGAGATAACCAAAGCAAATAATAGAGTAAAGGCACAAAGTCGATGACACTGTTATATCTGTGACGAGGAAGGAAACTTGTCCACTGTCGCCACCAATGAGACAATGTTAACAGTAACAAAATTTACAATTTAAAATACATCTTAATGATTAAATAGATTTTATGTTATCAATTTCTACCTTCTGCAAGAGCTTACTATGCCAGCATATCTTTCACAAGATAACTATAACAACTTTTGCACTGAACTTAATTGAATGACACAAATAGGGATGAAAACATTTGAATGCAGGCGTTCCTAGATGTGCCGAAGGCCTTTGATTGCGTCTGTCTGCAGTCTATGCCATATTAATTGCTGGAGCATGTGAACATACATATGAAGCGCATGTTAGCACTAACAGAGACATGTATACTATTTCAGTATCTTACATAACAGTAATCCTTGAAGAGTTAGGCAGAAGAGTAATTAATAGTACACCCATATTTCGCCAGTTATGTTTGTCCCATGTCATACGGTGCGAGCCTATTGCCATCATCCGGGCACAAATTCAGCCTTCGTTAATCAGTATCTGTGGTTAAGAATGTCGTCGGCGTCACTACAATTTTTTTTTAAAGGAGTGGAGTTAAGCAAGGGTTTGCCCCAGGCCCATTTGTGTTCAGCGTCGTACTTGATATACAGATACAGTGGACATGATGGTCAGCCATAATGAACCCCATAATGTACAGATCATACAGGACCAAGCTTTATGATCAAAAATTAATGCAACCTAGATAGTAGAGTAAAAAACGATGCCACCTTTGTCTGGATGTGTATTTATTATTAGAAATGTTTTAAAATGGGTGTATTTAAACGAGCGAAAATAAATTAAAATTGAAAATACTGAGTATGGACTACGGAAATAATAAGTGGGCCACAAAAAGTGGCCGAATACAAATGTTTAAAACGGCGACTTGAAGATACAAATCCAGTTACTAGTTGTTCAATACGATCAGTGTGATAATTCAAGGACTAAGAAAAAAAACTAAAACTAGATTATTAACCACTAAATTGTAGATAATGCGCGGGGCAATTAGAGGGGGAAGTAACCTAACACGAAGGGTCTGAGTTTGTGCGCTTCGCCCGCTCACTAGGCCCCTACATCTTCTTCGAACTTAACCTATCCGAGTCGGGGTGCCACAAGTCCCGAGCTCGCTTCGCTCGCTCTTGCTTCCTATGTCCTCCTTGCCGCAATGACCGGATAAATAGTTACTTACTTGGTATAATTGTCGCCCATTCAGTATTATTAGTCGCCCATTAATTTTTTATTCGCCCGATTAATAATTTCCCTTTTAAAATCCCTTTCAACTGAATTTAGATCAAGAATTAAAATTTTGTTTTGTCTTAAGACCATCGATGATATACCACGTAAAACTCATTAAGCGAAAATGATATTATTAAGTAACTTAGATTAATATTAATGTGTACATCCTCCACAAACGTAAAAAACACCACTTTCTTCGTTACATTATCACGATTCTAATTCGAGGCTCACTTCGTTAGCGATCGATCATTAAATCAAAGCTGTTTGATTCGATTATTACGAATCAATTTCCCAATAAAAATTTGAGACATTAATTGTGTATCAATAAAAAGTTGTTAGCTGTGTCCGGTGGACTGTGGAGTAGTATCACAAGACCGCAAGTCCCATTCTGCTTCATTCCACAAGTTGCGATCGACAAAAAAACGACACGTGCCCCACATTACGATAACTTAAGCCCAGCCTCCATTAATATACAACAGAATAGATCATAATTCACTGCGCACATTATGTCTAAGTGTGCTGACTTGTGTGTTTTATTTTATTGCCACCTTTATAATATCAATAATTTATTTAGCGATTGGCACGTGTCTTGTGGCTAGTATTAACATTAACCTATTAATTTCTGCAACATAGGATTTCCTGTGAAGTTGTTGCTGTTTGTAATGATGAGATTCATTAACATAAGTTTATCGTCTAAATCATATTAGTTATGAATGTCCAGATTATTGGTGTTCCTTCTGTGAAGCGTTCCACTTAGTTAATTACTGGACAGATGAGCAGATGGTAGTGTTAATCGTTTTCCAGTGTTCCTAATTTCCTATGGTTGGTGGTCGGGTCGGTAGTGGTCGGCTTGGCGCAACGTGTGTGAGGTTGCCGCGGGCGCGGAATGTGGCAAGTAGTGCCGCCGCCAGCGCCGCGGGGTAGAAAGCGGCCGCGCAGTCCCCGGCCCTTATCAACACTTCAACGACACTAAATTGTTATGTTACACGCTTATTTAGGACGAGATGCCAAGCCTGCCCATCCTAGACATTTTTTTTTGTTTTTGGAAGAAGAGCAATTCGATTTCGCACCTTTTCATCATGTCGTGTTTCTCCAATGCTAGGATTCTTCTTTGACCAAACATTCTTTACTGGAAAGACTTTGGAAGAGCAAGGTTACTTCAATGAAAATGAAATGTCTCGATAGTTTCAATGAACTATGCAATAGCGGCCATTAATGGACGCCTATGTGGCTAGCGGACTGTGACTGGTTATTTGTTAAGGAGGAAGAAGTTGATAGGAATTAATGTTGACTAAGTAATCATGGCTTGGCACGCGTCGTTGGGAAGAGACCCCGATGGTATGACCATAATGCTATGGAAATTGGAAGGCCTTTGGTGTAGGATGCATCTTGCTTCGACACCATTGCGCAATCCCATCTTCCTAGCACAGTGGGCTGCGCTGGGGCAGCTGCTAAAAACGTCAAACGGTGCAAATACAATAATTTAATTGGTAGTTATGTGTTTGAGCCGTTTGGGGTTGAAACACTAGGGCCATGGTGTCCGAGTGCCCTCCTACTGTTTCGGGAAATCGCCAAGCGGTTGGTCGACTCTTCACGTGACCACTTGAGGCCTATTTATTGGCCAAAGAATCAGCATTACCATCCAACTTGGCAATGCTGCCAGCCGTCTGGGCACTTTTCCTTTTGACAGCGACGTGGACGAATTTTTTGACAACCTGTAACCCTTTTGATACTTGTACATATTTTTATTACTATATAATATAACTACTACTACCTCCACCTTGCCTCGTTCCTGCCTCTACTACTGCTTGTATTATTACTATATATATTTTATTTTTATTGCTATATTTATTTACTTTTCCTTTTTTTATAGATTTGTAGTTTGTAAATAATAAATAACATTTACAGGAATCATTACAACTAAACAGGTAATTGTATTGGCTTATAAAAATTATATGTAGTTAGGTGTTGTTGGTAACATTAGCATAAGGCACAATTTAATTAGCTGATTAGGAAGCGGCAAACTTAACAGGTAGTATCTATTACTAGGTAGACAGTTTCCACAGATCAGAATGCTTGATCAACTATAGACTTTGCTAATTTATATTGAGCCGAGAAATAAGTACTTACTGAAACATTTTAGGAATTCACAATTTTGACCATGATTTCTTTAGACAACTATGGCAAGTTGCTTGCCTGTCTTCTTACTAATGCGTGCTTGCAGAAAAATACACATGGCTTTTCAATTATTAAAAGATAAGTGGATAACCCGTTGATAGACGAACGACAAAAAATCTCGGAATGCCTGTCTGTAACATGAGAAAATTTTAAAATCCCTAAAAAATCAACCGTTGGCGAAGTATACGTAGAGCTTTCCATTGAATGGAAAAATGCACCGTGAAGCCGGTTTCTTCATACCTTCCGGATTCCCAACCTGCTACTCTAGGTCAGCACGCGCCGTCCCGCTCGCACTCGCGCGCCTCGCCTCAGATTGCAAGATCGATTTGGGGTCGCGGCGCGTCGCCCTAACCTAGATTGTCTGCGCTCAGTAGACTTTGTAATAAAGCCTGCCTCGACTCCGCGGCTGGTCCTTATTAAGTATGCGAACTCCTATTTTCATGGTTAAAACACCGAAAAAAAAGCTTTTCATGAGTGCCTGTCGAAAGAAATCAGCTCCTTTATGTTTATTACTTATGGATAATACATAATATTGAGGCATAATAGGATTTGTAGAAAATAGAGTTAAAATTATTGATTGCACGTGATTGCGAATATATCTAGATATTTTAATTTAGACATTCGTTTAACATTGCCTCACCATCAAACGCGCATTAAAGTTTTCACTATTAACCTAATAACGTTCAATCATAAACATCACACGTTTAAAGCAGGTAAATATATTACAAAAGTCACATTAATATGCAAGTTAATAAAGTCCATAGATATACATGAACTGTACTTTAGAGATGGGGTCCTAATAAGGCAGCGCACCTGTGCGGCGCGGCGGCGGGGCCCGAACGTGCCCGAACGGGGACAAGCGGCGAGCGCGCGCTTTGTAATCATTCAACAGTTCCGACAAAACCGACACCATCCCGTACCTCCGCTCATAAATACTTACAAAACGGTATTTACAAAAAAATACTACAAGACATAATTCGCCTTCTGTGGATAATTGAATCCAGAAATGAGAATATTCCACATAAGAATTCAATTATATTTAATCGATGTTGATAGATTAACCGTGATTACATTTTAATATTTAACTAGGATCGAACTCTATGGGTAAAGGAATATTGATTGGAAGTTAATTACGGTATGAATAGAAATGTGAGGCGCTACATCAAATTCAGACATAATAATTATTGAAATTTAATCAGTATTCGTAAATGAACCAGACGTGGATCACCGATATTTTTTGTGAAAAAAAAAAAACGATGGAAAGAAGTTTTGATCGTAAATAGAGTGACATGTAGTTCTCTACATCGACATCCTGTTCTCGTACCCGTAATAAAAGAACAATAAAAATGTATGACAGTATGTAAAAACTAATAGAGTCTACTCTAAACTGAGTGAGTCAGAGACAGATGATGTAAGTTTATGAAGTACATTCGTATGACATTTGAAGCTGCTGTCTCGTTAGTGAACAGTTATACAAAGATATTCTTTTTCTAATGAGCTACTGAACATATTTAGCAATTAAATAATATGTCGGTTCTAGTTAGTGAAAGCTGTCCGTACAACTTTTACTAAATAAATTCCATTTTTCAAAATGTTATGCATTGTTTATTGTCCCATTCATCTTGTTTTATAGTTTCCGCGATAAATAATTAGACGTATCCGAGCATAGTTTATGTTTTGTTTAAGCAAAATTAAATAGCTCTTTCAAAGTATTGTTGATATCTGCCATAAATTGTGTTTACGGTACTAGGAACTTTTGTGATTTAACACCTATCGGCATTCGACCCCGAGGTTTCCTAAACTCATTACACAGTATAACATTAATAAATGTCAGGGCGTTTATGAACCTGCCGCGTGGACTACATAGGAAGTAAATACGAGACCTACACACATTACGAGGTGAAAAGCGCTACTCAAAAATAGTTTTAAACATATTTCTTTCTTTTGAGGTTGGCCAATAGCATTCTTTGAGGCATGAATCAATCGGTAAACAGGCCACACTTAAACTTGTAACAACTACGTGTATTTACTGCGATAAATATTCTAAGTAACCGAGGCTAACTTAAGTTTACTTTTTGATATAGCGATATCTACCATACCTTCATATCGCTTAATATGGTGTACGCTATGGCATGTTTTCGCGGATTTTATCTGTTTATCAATAGATTTATACTTGTAGGTAATCAAGTAGGTACTTACGAGTTTGAGTTTGTACATAAGTTTAGGAAAATGCACATGAAAATGTATCGCCATCCGCTTACGCACCGAAAGCTGTTTTGTAAATGTGATGTGTGCATGAAATGCATGCCACTACCGTTAGGAAAATTTTAGAATTGTATATCAGTTACCAAGCATGAAACTACGTGCCTACGTGGATTCCTATTACATTTATTTGGCGTTTGTTTATTTAGATCAATACTGCAATTCTGTAAAGCTTGCTTATAGAAAACGAAGTGATTGTGAATTCTTGTTGTTAAATGTACGTAATCAACATAGGAACATCATTCGAATAGCAAGCATGACAATACGAACAAGAACAGAAATCTTGAAGAATTCTCTGAATAGTTTAGGATTAAGGATGAATGGGAAAATGTCGGTGCTGGTGATTTAAGCAGTGTTTTAGACGGAATAATACTGAATTCAGGATGATGAAGTTATACATGTAGGTTGGAGAATAATACACGTTCATCGATGTAGTACGTAGCTACACATAATGGCATAATCGATCACGTATTGAGCGCGATCATTGTGCTCGTCAGTTGGACCGTGAATCCTGTCACTACATCCCCGCCCCCGGCCCGGCCGCGTCCCGCTGGACCCCTCGTCCCCATCATTTGAATCTCATTTACGTTGCGCTTACGCAACTGAGTAAAATCGCTGAAGTGTGAAATGTTATTAATATGTAAGAGATAGCTTTATTGCATCGGGTCGGGGAATGTTTAACTTTGATATTAGTTTGTTTAGAAAGAATGAGGTTCGATCGATAACTGTTTATTAGTAGTTTTAATTCTGAACGTCATTCAAGAACCTTTAATACTTTTAGATATAGTAATATAGTTTAATGGCCTGTGAGTTCGCCATAGCACTGCGCACTTTAATTAATTCAATATAATTGGACAGTTTCGGCATTTCAGGAGCAATTTTAAACAAATAATATGCAACTCGCTTTCTCAATGGTTAGATACTAACTGAGTAGAAACTTAATTACATAAAAATATTTGGATTAAGTATGCTGTCTAGGGTTTTTAATTTTCCGTAGATAGGCAAATTATGAAAAGAGCAGAGTGTGAAAATAGAAATGCTACTTTGAAAAACAGATGTTGTTAGATACTAACTAAGTAGAAACTTAATTACATAAAAATATTTGGATTAAGAATGCTGTCAAGGGTTTTTAATTTTTCGTAGATAGGCAAGTTATGAAAAGAACACAGTGTGAAAATAGAAATGCTACTTTGAAAAACAGATGTTGTTAGATACTAACTAAGTAGAAACTTAATTACATAAAAATATTTGGATTAAGAATGCTGTCTAGGGTTTTTAATTTTCCGTAGATAGGCAAGTCATGAAAAGAGCAGAGTGTGAAAATAGCAATGCTACTTTGGAAAAAAAAGTTTTTGCTGAAAATTGGTTTCGAACCATAACAAGTGGTTTGTCTGAAACATAAGCTACAATATGATGACCACAAATATGAAGCATGTGATGATTCATTTAAAGTTTATTTACATACAGAATCGTTGATCCATCGTTTATAATTAAGGTTAATGTATTGCTTAATGTCTCATATAAAGATAAACTGAAGTTATACTTAATATATACGAAAAGCATAAAATCAGTCGTATCGAAGTAAGCCGTGTAGGTATTAATTTCATTGATTATTTAATTCGTCGATCGTCACATCAAAAATTACGCACTGAGATGGACACCCATCATCTCAGTGTAATTTTCAGGATAGATTATTATTATCAAATTTTAACCGACAACGAAAATATCTTAATGTGTATTGTGAAATAACGCTCACTCTTTGCAATGTAAGATACAGGTAATAAATTTTGATATTTTTCAGCAACTGATCTTTCGGGATGTCTCCAAGTGGTTGGTCGACTCTTCACGTGACCAGAGGGCTATGTTTTGGCGAAAAAATCATTGCCATCCAGCCTACTGGGCGTTATTCCCGTTGACAGCGACGTAGACGCTTTTTAGACAGCCTGTATTAATTTATTTTCTTTTCTCAATGGGTAATTGTTTCTCCTCATAATATTTGTTGTCTTGATCATATTTATATTATTTATTTAAGTTTGTTTATTGTTTATAAATGTAGTATCGCTAATCGCTATATAGGGTGTTTTTTACCACGTAAGGAAGTAATCGCTGAAATAATTTATGAATTAATAAGTGTGAAGAAAAACTCCGTTGTTGAAATCAGTTAAAAATAAAAACTTATGATACGTCTGGCTGGAACAATTACGTATTGGAATAGAAAAATCATAGAGTCGAGCCGCAGAACAGAACAATAGGCGATGTCACAGTGCGTGCGGCTCTAATGGTGCGTTTAATATTATTTTACACACGGTACCGACGGCAAAAAAACGTAAAAAAATGAATACGATTTTATGGATCAGGTTCTGTTGAGGAGGATACAGTATAGCGAGTGCTTAGGTAAATAGATTTTAATAAGTATTTGTCTTTATAGGTTTTTATTAATATTTTAAATTGAATTGTTTTCATAATAATTAATAAAGCTACCTAGTAATTTTGATTCTTAATTAAAAATTATAAAAATACTCCATGAAAACGTTTCTGGGAATACTTAGCAAGGCACAGTAGATGTGCCTTGCTAAGTATTTAGGTACATCATAAACAATCGAAAACAAAGCCAGAAAACAATTTTCATAAAATAATTAAATTAAAATATACCGTTCGTAAATGGACTCATACATATTTTTTGTGTGTGCATGTGTATTTGTGTAATCTACTTGGCGCTGCGCATGAGTGGTCTCGTACTAATAACGACAAACTTGCGACTTCCTCTGCACACTCCAGTGGGCTTTAATATCCCATAGTACGGATTTTATAAAACAATCTTATTCACCCACCACCGGTACATAAAATGATTGTCTTTCTGAATTTTATTGCCTTTAATGTCGTCGCGACTACGCGATGTCGTAAAAAAAATAATTGGTTTTGTATTGTTTTTTTTTTTAATCAATGGTGTGTAATATCTTAATATTTTGCTTTAAAAATTGGTTAATAATATATAAAATGGATCATTTGTCTCGCTGCGCTATGCAAAAAAGATGATTGCTAAAATGTATTATTAAGCGGGTATATTGTAGTAACACTTTCACAGTTCTTCCCCCAGAATAGACTGGTTACATAACAAAATATCATGCATTTTATAATTCCCCAAATACTTAGCCAGATGTACTCACATATCGCTAGTTATGTTTACCTTGCTTAAAAGATATTTAACACCATTTGATTAAATCGTGCAATTTAACTGATTATAAGTACATCATATTCAATGAGCTATAACCACTATCATAGTTGTTATCACGTTTAAATTAAAACGCAAGTGTTACGTTTGGCGCAGGAAAAACGAACTTTCCATTTTACATTTACTTATAAATAGGCGTTAAAAAGCGGTGTTACTGGCCGAACGGTCTGTAATCAATATTACTGATAACAACGCTGCCGCGCTCCGATACTACTTGGTATTTCCTCCCTCATTAAAATCCATTCGCAACGATGTACCTAATTTAATTTTATAAATTAATGTTTTTTAAAAGAAAAATAAGGTTTTTGTACTGTCTGTGCTGTATTTAAGATTGCTATATGCTTCTAGGTCAGGTAAATAATAACAATTAAACATAAGGATAGCGAAATGAATATGAAGGGAATATGAAGGGAATGTGAAGAAGGAACCTAAATAAATATTACATATATAAAAAAAAAAAGTATATTTAGAAAAAATCAGGGTACCTTTCACTGGAAACAATTAACGCTCATCATCAAGTAAGTACATACATAGTTAAAATAGCGATACATTTCTGTCAATCGCTAGGAGTTGTCAGAGACAGATTTTTTTTATAAAGTGCAACTCAAGCTACCTTCAAAATTATTTAATATCTGTGATCTCTAATTAAATGAAAAAATTATAGCTCATAAAATAAGCTGAGTTGATAGATTTGACCTTAAAACATGAAGGGGATGTGTCAATGATGAGTTGAAACACGTGTCCTTACAAAAGAGACGTTCGCCCCAGGGCCACACGATTCATTTTTAAAGGTCGTCTTTGTGTGACCGACCATAATTGGGGTTTACACCCTTTGTATGTGCCCACTGGGAATACGACTATTTTGTCTATAGTTTTTTTGTATGTTTGCTTACGGTTTGTGTTATACAACGGTTATAGAGAGCTGGATTGTTTAATTTAACGGTGTCTTTTGCAAAAAAATACATTTTCCGGTAATTATGTCTAAATATAGGGCAAAAGACCACATGCCAGTCATGGCTGGGGGTACCACACTTTGTTCCGACAAAGTCTGCCCGCAAATATTGTCGCACCGATTGTAACCTACAAGGTCCTATTAATTAGACCGTTCAACCCGCAAATTGCGAACAGGACATTGGGTTCCCACTCTAATTATTATTAAAATACTCATTGTCCACACCAGTGTGTGTACTTTACACAAACTGGTATTGTCCGTGTCACTTGTAATGTCATTTTATTTTAATTGCTAACCCTATTTTCCCGTTTAACTAGTGAAAGACATTAAAAAATCAATATATCGATTTTTTTCGTTTGAAATACTGTTTACATATGACTTTATGACTTAGTTATGCTAACTTGAAAAATATTAGACAATTAAGACTTGATTTGAAAGTGTTAACCGACTCTTAAAAAAGTGGGATGCTTTTTACCCGACTGATGACTGATTAAGATTGTGAGTCTGTGACTTATTATCATAATTTCTTTTGTGTTAGTTTTCTTCTTCAACCTTTGGTCACATAATGCTGTGTTATGGCTATCCAGTTACTTCCGGCTGCTTTAATCGGTCCAGCTAATCGATTGTCTTCCCACATTCCTCCGTCATGTACGTGACCTCCACTCCAGCACTTTCCTCCCTCATCTTCCAGGCATCTACTGCATATTAAAAGCCCACCCACTTCCACTTTCTTGCTGCTATCAGTTTTTCTATGTCCATAAGTCCGTCTTCGTATATAGGTATTTCTCAGCCGGTGTTAGAGGGAGATGGCTCGGTCCATAGCTCTCTGAGTGGCTTGTATGCTGTGGATAGTTGTAGTAGTAGTATGATGAGTGTTTTCCGCCCCTTACGTCAGGTCTGTGAGGACAGACGGCTCGAACATGCGACACTTTATGTTCATGGGCACCCCCTTCGATTTGAAAGCTTACCGAAAGCGTTATACCTTATTAAATTTACCTGAATTTTTCGTAGTTTAACTAAGAATATTTTTTAAATAATAAGATAGTCATGTTGAGTAGCAGTAACTTAACTCTAGGAGGCAACGAAATGCAAAAAGTGGGTCTAGCGCGCACCCGTGCACCTACATATAATGATAACCGCTTCATTATATTTATAATTTTTTAATGTGTTATTTAACTAAAATCGTGTTAATTTTAAATACCGTTTTTTTTAATTAAAAGTGCCTAATAATTAATGAACCGACCGTCCCTAATTTCTAGCCATTTCTGAAAATTATTATGCAAGGGGAAGTTTTAATAAAGCAAACAACTGCGGCAAACAAATTAAAAATGTTTTAAATTATAACACTATTTACTTACATATTTTTAGGGTCGTATTCCAAAAGGCAAAAAAACGGAACACTCATGTTTTACATAGTAAAGCTCACTCACTAACCACTAATTTTTCAGCATAACTACGAATTAGCAACATTTATTAAATACTAATTTGTGAGACAAATAAAAACAATCATTATTTTGCTAGAATGATTCAAATGGGTATCGTGTTACCCAGTTCATTAGTTGTTTAAGGTTAAACTAGAAGCCGATCCCAAAGCAGTTAGGAAAAGGCTAGCCTTTTCTCAACTATTTTAAGGAATCTGCTTTAGACAAAAGCAGAATATTCATTTTATATAGGAGCTTCAGCGGAGTATTTTTCATAATAATATGCACTAGTACTTTAAATCAAGCTGATTATGTACAAGAACATTGTAAAAGTCCTCTACTGGACATAGGCACTGTAAGCATCCCCAATGAAAAAACGAAGCGGGTTTTAACAACCGATGCTCTTCGGCAAAAAACTGTAAATAATTTAAAGCGTACAAACCGAAATTGCCATGCTCTATTAGCCCCAACATTACACAATACAGATTCCCATACGTTGCACGGTGCCTGCGCCCTGACAATGGTGTCTCCACACGTTATGTTCCGTGTAAATTGCTGTAATCTGTCAGTTAGCTGCTTTCAAACATTTTGACTCCACTCAACTGTGTATTCCATCTACAACCGTGTCTATCTATTGACTAGCCTAATAACCCTGTATAAAAACCGATTTGACAAACGAATAGAAGCAAATTAAGCCGTGACAACGTAATTGATTATTTGTTTGATGTTGAATTTAATTCCTACAGAAACTAAATTGATGTCCAAAATTAAAATGGCATTGTAATAAAGCCTACTCGATCATCTACAGTTATTAATTAACCCTCAAAGTTTTACGAGTCCCTTGACAATGTGTGACGTACATGAACATTTTACAAGGAACAAAACAAAAGGCAGAAACCCACATTTTATAACAGCAGAAGATTGAAATGATGTTTGTTACTCAATTACACTGTAACAACGCTAAGGATTTGGATGACATTCATAAAGATACCACCATAAAGATGAATCTTGTTAGATTAGCACAGATAAATCTTCATCCAGAAAATCTACCATTTGAATCTAAAAGGAGATTGAAGCAGCAACATTCAATTAACTTCCTTTAATTTAAAGACAGACCTACCAAGCAGTAAATTCTGCATAGATCAGATAAAGCAGTTGTATCGAACAAGAGATGACCGCAAAACATGCAAAGATATACTTCTGTTGAATTGTTAAGACGGTGTGGAAAATTCAAGGACAATATCAACATCAGCCGATCGCAACAATCGGCTACTCCAGTAGGAAGGGAAGGCACTGCAAAGCTCGAACACTGACGACGCTAGATAGATGATAAGCCACAGTGACGCATTCTTGTGATACAAACACATTTATTATTATTAGATCTACGTAAATAGATATACACACATGTTGTTTATACGTGACAATGTCACTGCCGTGTGCGGCATAAAAATTAGTCCTCACTATTACCGATACTGAAGCGGCAATTCAAAATTAACCTTAAATTCGCAGTATAGGGTACAAAATCCAGTATTAACACCATATATTACGGGTTAACCGTAAAGGTAAAGTGTGCTTATTCATTATGTTTCCATTCTATTGGCGTATTCCTGTCGGTTCTTCTGTGCTCGTCTGTTGAATTTTTCTAAGGATAATACTTTATTTATTCTATAAAATTTATAGTAATTGGAAGATAACCAAGAGTCTTTAAGGCAAATTGCAAGTATTTGTTTGTATGCGTTCCTAATATAAAAGTTAAGTTGAATTTATATTGATTTTAATATATGTGGTACGTGAGTTACATCCTACAGTCATTGCATTAATTTGACGCATTTTTCAATAGTGGCGCACTCAACAGTAAAATAATTATAAAGCTTCAATTCCAAAGTTAGGATAAGCTGTTCCTTCATTATTTGTTAGTTTCCTTATCATTAGCATAGCCAAAGCCCAGTCAAGTTTTCTATCGGGGATCAAATCACTATTAGTCAAACAAAACAAGACGAAGTAGATTTATTTCGCGAATAGTAGATATTCGAAACTAAACTGTCCATCTCAATGACGTTTTATAGTTTCAGTAAACTGCACAATATTTGGTTATTTCACATGAACGTGTGTTTTTAATAAGGCCTGATTCAATTTTGACGATTTCAATGGAAACAAGATGTTGCAGACGCGTTCAAGAATTAGAATTTTCATCATGGTTGTGGAATATTGACGCTGACAGCTGTTGAACGCGGTTCAGATGTGCTGATCGCAGATACAGTGTAAACTTTATCGTCTATTTTTTCACTCAAGTCCCGATTTTGCTTAAAAGGTTTAACAGGAAGTACGATGCATATCATGACGACTGTTAGTTGACAGTTGTTGTCAACAATTTGTAGTTGACTATTTGGTTTAAATTCGCGAACATTAGTAAACTTTCTTGTATCCTGAATTGAACAATGTGAAACTTTAGAGTGTAAGTAAGTAATTCTTAACAGCTTTTTAACTTTTTACTATAATAGCACCATGTGAAACGTAATTCAAAGTTTTTTTTAATTAATAACCATTTATTTCTCACCACATTATAGGTAAATTAGAGAGGTGTCAATAAAAAATACGTAACAGTAATAATTATATTGTGGGAGACTGGTGGAAAAGGTGGTTAAAGGTGTCTACTAACCTGCATCTGAAACCAGGAGTCGAGAAGGCCGGCGGCGTGTGGAGCACCCCAACGACCGCCGCCCGGGACAATCTGAAACACACACACCTCCTTTATTCAACCGACTACAGCAGCAGGAATCAAAAATCCATTTATAAGTAAAATGGGTCGCATCAGAAGGCAAGACAAGTAACATTCTATCAACAATGATGAATTCTTATTTTGAGGCACACTCTTATCCTAGCAGAAGAATAGATCACCAGATAAGATACAAACTTTTATCTTAATATTTAGTAGTTCCTTAGGGTATGGATAAAGTGACTTTTATAAGCAGAAACGATAATGGAAAGTAAAAAGTGTGATGGGTTGATATAAGCTACCAAAAAGTATTGTAGAATGATATAGCTACCAAAAAGTGTTGTATATTGATATAAGTTACCAAAAAGTGTGGTGGATTGTGAAAGCTACCAAAAAGTGTGGCGCCAATGAAATAAGCTGCCAAAAAGTGTGGTGGAATGATTTAAGCTGCCAAAAAGTGTTGTGCACTGATATAAGCTACCAAAAAGTGTTGTGCCAATGAAATAAGCTACCAAAACGTGTGGTGGAATGATTTAAGCTGCCAAAAAGTGTTGTGCAATGATATAAGCTACCGAAAAGTGTTGTACAATGATATAAGCTACCAAAAAGTGTTGTGCAATGATATAAGCTACCAAAAAGTGTGGTGCAATGATTTAAGCCACCAAAAAGTGTTGTGCAATAATATAAGCTACCAAAAAGTGTTGTACAATGATATAAGTTACCAAAAAGTGTTGTACAATGATATAAGCTATCAAAAAGTTTTATGTCCTGTTGAAAGTCGTAGCAGGACTATTAAAAAAATGTGTCGAAAGACAAACAGGTAAGATGTACGTCAAATGTCATGGAATTCGAAAACTAATCCACAGGGGAACTTGTAACCGTCTCCACTAAAGCGCCACACGGATTCCCCATAGTCACCCGAGAATATAAAATTATTTACTTATGAAACAGTAAAGCACGCTGTCTTGCTACCATATTAATGTGTGAAATTGCGCAAAATGTCATTTGGATTTCACAATTTTTCTTGTGAGAATAGTTAACGAATAATTAATAATTACGTCAATATCATAACATCACACTTGTATTCTCCAAAAAGTTAAGCAGTGATGCACCAATAGAATACAAACATCACCAGTTACGTTAAAGTCCTACGTAATAGAGGCAAGCCTTTTTTCATCAAGCGGGTACACATCGTTATGATTTGTGTACGGGTTGCTATTGAGAAATTCCTAATGGGAAAACCATTGAAAGCTATTGTGGTGGTAATATACAGCCAGTCAGCAAGGTGTGCTCGAAAGTACCCATCGTAAATATTTCACAGATGATTGTTAAATGACCTTTACCTAAACAGTGCACCATGAAACCGTAAGATATAATTATATTGTGACGCAGATGCCTAACTTGTCCATAATTAAGGCGCATGTTCGTCAATGCGAATCAGTATGCTGTCATTTATATTTTAGGACGACGCTACCTCTTTTGATGTCGTCTATTTAACAGTTGCATTTCATTTCATGCATTGGTAGTTGCAAGCGCTGCTGTTGAGCATGAGGTCCTGAGTTTGTTTTCCATGACAGGAAAATTGTTGTTGGGGTTTCCATCAGGATAATCTTAGTAGTAGGCCGTTGTCAGTATCTGAGCCCGTTTGATGGCAATAGGTTCAACTTCTATTATGTACAATTGTACATGGGACATAAATACATACATTGGTTGGTCTGTGGATGGGTGACCACCCATTACATACCGAGTTTCCTCCGTGCCTCGGAAAGCACGTTAAGCCGTTGGTCCCGGCTGTCATTTGTAGATCTTTGACAGTCGTTAGATGGTCAGTGGCCCAAAAAGTCTGACAACCAGTCTTACCAAGGGGTATCGTATAACCCAGTACTAACTGGGTTGTGGAGGTCAGATAGGCAGTCGCTCCATGTAAAATACTGGTATTCAGTTGCATCCGGTTAGACTGGAAGCCGACCCCAATATAGTTGGGAAAAGGCTAGGCAGATGATGATGATGTACATGGGACATAAACATAGTTGGCGAAATGTCATTGTATAGGCGTCGCCACTGTTTAACCCTCTGCGGAGATTACAGGCGTGATGTTATGTATAAGGGATTTATTTCATAATGAGCAAGAATTGCAAACATCTAACGCCTGTCCAGTGTTAATGATGAAATGTGCTCTGTTGACTACAGAAACAACTCCATAAATGCTGTAAAACAAGAAGAGCTTCTTATATGCGTTTAAATTAAAATTGTTTAGAACAGCCCGATATGAGAATAGAACATAATGGTAATAAGTTCATAGCTACCATAACTATGATTAAGAGTTACTACTAATTTTGTTATCTATATCTTTAATTTATATTAATAAATTGTCGTGCCTGTCTATGTGACCGCGTTGTGCTTCTCTGAACTGCGCAACGGATTCGGGTGCGATATTTACCATTATTCAGAGAATTAATTCCGGAAGGTTTATGTGTTTATAAATATTGAAATAAGACGTAAAAAAACCATCTAAGCAGAGGTGGGTCGCTAGTAGGAGAATGAATTAATTATATAATATCAATCATATGTGCATCTAAATTGATTAGGTTACTATTAGTACTAACAATAAACGTTACACAGTTCTACTCCGGTGGTCACACTCTCAACATTTAACTCTTCATTGCTAATTACTATTTCCGAGTGTCGTCGTAAAATAGCGGCAAAACAGGTGGTTAGTTTAGTAGTGGTTGTAACAGTAACGTTACTACATAGTAATTATAATTGCTGCCGAAGGCGGTACGGTCATGTGCGCACGGTGCCCACTATTCCACAAGAGCATTTCGTTCATGAGGAAGGACTTTTTGGTACGGTTTTAATCCAAAGGAGACTTGGATCTTTTTAGGTATTACATTCTCTATATCCGGACCGATCTGTAAGCCAGCCGGAACAAGTGATGGTAATTCTATAGGACTTTTTCCTGTCTATCTTTTGGAACTACATAGATAAGACAGCTCCTGCTGTTTTAGGAATATTCGTCAGTCAGCACGGTAACAATCGAGATATTAGAAACACAGGAAAACGCGGAAGATAACAAGATCAAACGGGTACAAATCCAAACTCCTATCTGCTAATGAGAAATTCAATTATTATTGACAGAGAAAGAAAATGTATTACCGACAACTCTTTCAATACTGTATAATTATTCTAGTACACAACTCAAGAAACCAAGAGAAATGGTCAACATAAGCTAAATTATCGTGAAGTCCAATAAACGTTGAAATATAAAGCTAATTACATATCATACACATAAACTCTTGGAATAGATAGTTATTGACTGTAATATTTAATTACTAGGAGGTTCATATGCAACTGAGAAAGCGCTAACAAGATATTATTCTATGTAAACGTTTAATGACGTGTGTAAAACGGTCTATATATTAAATTAGAATGGTCACAGCTTAACATAATATTATTGCGATAAGCCTACAAGTTATATGTTAGAAGGTAGCTATGAACATGTTATTCGGGACAGGGATTAAATGAACGTAGAGCAACCACTGAAACCCGGCGGACGGGGGTTAATGAGCTATCCTAAGGGTATCACACAAAGAGTGTAGGGGTTCCTATTGACTTTGAGACATAAGATGGGACACCTGCTTCACCAAAGCTTTTGACATGACATTGCCAATGTCAAAGATATTCAGGTGCTTCTAATTTCACCGGTGCTACAGAAATAAGTAGGAATACTAGTCAATACTATAACTCCTTTCTGGCAGTTGCCTGTATCTTTTAACTGGGTGAGTTTGCCAAAATGAGATAACCAAAAGGAGGACATCGATAAATCAGCCAGTGAACGCCAATCGGATGGTATGATTCCAGATGATCACAGAGAATATTCGGACAGGCAATGCGATATGTTAATAAGTTTCGGAGCCCATTGACAGTCGCACACGACAGGCAGACGACGCTAACTGTATTTTAATCTATTGAAAAATCGGATGTTCCGTTTGCTACGAGTAAGTTCGGTTTAAAAAGTTGTGGGGCCGGTGTACCGCGGCCCGCGGCCTATCAATAAACTCTTTGTTCGGACACAAACATGAATATTTTGTATATTGCTTTTTGTAAAGAATTTAAACGGACATTTTATTTTGACGGATGACATGATCTTTGTGAAACATACGCTGAGTGTCCTCTTTTGTTGCTTTGGGTAATAAGACGTCGATTTTTTAATTGATTCAAAAAGTAACTTGAATTTCTAACGTTCTATTTTTTATTTTTATCGCTGACTGAAATCATTCTATTGTTCATCTTTAAGCTCTGTTTTGACAAATGTAACTCAATTTTAACTACTGCTAATAATTGAAGTAGTTTACTGCATGCTTGCAAAATTATGGCATTCAATATAAATAGACATGATTGTAAGAGAGGCACGCGAAAATTTTTAGCTTAAATACCAACTATAATTAAGATAAATTGTTAAACATTAACTACAAAACTGAATTCGTTATTCGCTTTTCAATATCAAAATATTCTTTTTCCTTCGAAAACGTGAAAATGTGGTAATTTTATTGTTTTATAATTTGTATTATAAGCATATTAGAAGTTAGAAGAGTATTAATGGATGTAAGTTGAAAGGAAAAGCGATTAAGCACTGAAACATTTTGCCGTCGGTCGGCGTTGATGTCTTTTGTAAGCAGCCGCTGAGACCATTGTGTTCCGAGCTAAATACAAACAAACAGAATACTTCGCATATACTTAACACACACGTGTTCATTATTATTTAAATTACGTAATGATACCTTTAAATTGGTTTAATCGTGGTTTATTTATTATTTTATACGCTTAGTTCCATGTATAAGAGTGATTCTGAATTTCATGTTTTTTTTTATTGAAAATTAGTTTCTAAAGGTAAATTTTAATATTGCCTTTATTTATGTAAGTGTTAAGTGCAGCGTTAAAGAGCGTTAAATTATCCGCATCTCATAGTGAGAATCTAAGGTATAATAAATTATAATAGGTAATGCTAACGTGTAAACAATTTCATAAATGTCACAAAACAACATAATTTGGAAGTCTCATCACGTTAATAATATCTAAACTCGACTTGTTATATATTAAAGTATGTATTATATAAACTGAAATTGCATTAAGTATGTAAAAATTAACCTTGAAATCCGTAGAATGGACGTTTTTGTAATATTATTTATAATAGACAAATATGAAGTATTTCCTCATAAACACGAATTTGTTTAGTACGCGCCTATAAAATACACACTAGTCACAATACACAAAAAACAAATAATTAACGTTATTTAACATGCTTTTTAATTTATATTAGGATTTCAAAAAGAAATCAGCGCAGGCGCGCACCGTCTCTGATTTAAACTTTATTTTCTGTACCTACATCAGCTGAAAACTGCGTTTTCAGTACTATCACTGCTTTACGGAAGTTACAGATAGAGAATTAGTTGCAATTAAAAATTTACTTTTGCTATTGAAAACTTTTCTAATAAAAAGAAACAAATAAACGTAAGCGAAAGAAGTTTCGGGAAATCGCTCAAAAATGGGCTTTTCGAAAACGAAAACCTTTTCCCGCTCAACATTTATAAAAAACAATCACGAACGAAAGCAGTTGTAGTTTTAAGAGTGTTTCTACAAACCAAGTCGGATCGCATACGGAGCAGGACGGGGCGGCACAAGTTATCTCGTATCAAATGAGCACTAGGAACTACGGTAACACTCAGTCACTGGAGCACGGGCCTGTACCTGGTCGCCCACTACGTCCTCGGCAGCTGTGATCGCGCAGCAGGCCTCCATTCCCGGCTGCTGCCGGGGTTCGCGTGTGTCGCCTGGGTGCCTGGCTGTGTCGCCTCGGTCACGGCGCGGGGTCGTGTCTGTGCCGGCGCGGGACTGTCATGGCGCACGCCTGCGCGCACCCAATGCGCGCGACGGACTGCGTGTGTGATAGCGCGCGGCCTGCGACCTCCTTCGCGGGGTTGCAATGAAAGTGATTAGGTTCTTGCGCTACTGATAACGAGGGCTAGTTTACTAGTTTCCGTTTCCAAATCATTTATTCTACGATTGAAGTCTATTATCAGTGTTATCGATCGCGTGTGTGTACTAGTTTTTCTTTTGTTGCAGACTTGAGGTCAATGAACATCTTTTCGTGAAATAGGTAGGTACTTATTATGTTTTTTTTTATTCTTTTGTATTTTAAGCTTAGTTAGGTGGTGTTGTTACTAAACTGCAATAATCGTTAAGATTTTATTGGAATACTGATAACGAAATAATTAGGTATGCAAAATTAATTTACCGAAATCAATTTTAATTTCGAGGCACTCAGGTTTTAAATAAAGCCAACGTAGGTACTGGGACCGCACACATAAACACACAACAGAGCTATTTATATCGAGAGACAATATCTAAATCACTTTCGAGTTGGAAGTACGGCGGTTATCAGCCGATGGTCGAGCAGGTCGATGCGCGCGCACAGGGCCCAGGTGCCCCGCGCGGGCGCAGCGGCACGGCTTTCACTGGCACGCGGTTTTTCTTCATATCACATATTAATAGGTTCACTTTGAATATGTTATGGTTTACTACGATTTTCTTTTACGTGTAGCTCTGGTTTTTGATTGGGTATAGTTCATTTATTTATTGCAGCGGGACTTGTTTTTGTTGAAGTTATAGAAACTAAGCAAACAAAACTAAGCCACATTTCTTATAATTTATAAATAATCCGCAACATGTATAGGTACCAACAACACAGTTCTATTAGTACCTAAGTACAGTCAACTACATGTCCATGGTATCAATTTGACATTGATAGCGTCTTAATTTAGTAGCAATAAGCGCGAATTTCGAAGTACACTTATGCAATTACAAAGGTGTAAATGCCAGTTTTCTCGCTACTTGAGAGTTTTGCAGTGTTTGTCGGTAAAACTAAACGGAGTGAACTTGCTTTTTAGATGCATGATGCAGTTAATTTTCGCAATCATACTTGCAAAACGACATAAAAAATTATTACTCACCCAAAAATAGAACTTCAGACCTGTCATTTTGGGCCTCCAATTTTCAGTATCAGAAAATCCCCAGTAGAAATCAATGGGGCCAAACGACTGCACCGCTGACAACAGTTGACAATGCGCAGTGGACAATTTGAGGATCAAACCTGATTATAGAAAGGTTAACGATTAGCTAAAAGGTACGTACCATAGAGATGTAACCAATACGGTCATTTATGAAGTTACTGGCACATAATACATATTTATAACCAGATAAACAAACGTACTTGGGAGACAACAAAATCTACGGCTGTGATTGTAACAGCATTAATTGTTTAATTAAATATCAATATATCTTTTGCTAACAACGTTCCCAACAATAGTTACCGTAAGTAAATATGTTATACGTTATTTATTAAGGAAGTAGTTACTGAATAGACTTCAGTCTTATGACAGCATACCTACTGCAAGTTAAGTGCGTCTTAAGGATACTTTACACGGAGATATATCTAAAACATAATTGGATATCGATGTATCTGAAAAGAGCAACCTGTGGTGCAGTTTTTCACAGTTACTTCACATCTGACAGCTGCAATTCACCTGGAACCATATTTCAACGAGAAAAATTACTATTTTAATTTTGACGACCTGTCAGCGAGATCTACCGATCAGCAGCCTTATTCTTACTGTAATAATGACACTGTGAGAGCTAGAAGTCAAGGCTAAAGTAATTGTGAAACAACTGTAAGTAGTTCATAAAGATCGGTCGATCCACACGACCCACTACATGAAAAGGAGACTGCGATTTCTAAGAGGGGAACTACATTTGTACACTGTCAAGGAAAAGTTCATCAAATATTTGACTCAGATATCAAGAAAAACAGCTTGTGTTGGTCATGAATAGACTTCATAAAGAAAGGTTTCGTTTTTTGTTTAGTAGTTTAATATTGTAACGGGTTTAAGTTGTTTGATAAAAATATAAAAATTGTTTTCGCTTACCTACTAACTTATAGAACAAGATTCACTCAATTGTGTTAAGTGAATCCTTCTAAAACATACGAAAATGACCGTAACTAGTTTTTTTTTTAAATCTTCTTATTTGAAAATCTTTTTTTTTTCAATAGTGGCCACTATTGAAAAAAAAAAGATTTTATTACTTTTTATAACTGGCCAGCAGTGAAATTTTGCTTTTGTGAAACCTTCTTGGTATCCGTCGTCATCGATTAGGAAAAGCAGCAGTGAGTGTAGGTATTAGTCGAGTGCAATTAGACAATAAGGTGGAACGAAGTTTATACTGGTCTGGTATTTTCAAGAGACTTTTTTTAGAAGTTCCCAAGAGGTGAGGAGAAGAAAGTACAAAAAAATTTCGCTGCTAGCGATTTTTTTTTTACATTCACTTTTAAATGTTTTGTTTTCGTTTATGAATAACTCGAAATTCGCCGAATTTATATTGTTGCGTAAAAGTGTGACATGCGTACATACATTAAACTAATTGGGTCTGTTTCCTTGTTCATTGCTGTCGACGAAATGCAAATTCCAAGTTTTTTTTGAAAATTTCTTATTTACTTTAATTATTTCTAAAATTGTGAATTATGAGATTAAGATTTCTTTTGTCGTTCGTAACTTATACTTTTTTACAGATAACTGGGCGTAAAAATGTCCAAGAAAACCATATTTACGAGTGAAGTGACTAAAAATTCATTCGCAAATAGTATAAACGAAGTTTCGTTCCACCTTTTGAGCATTTTTTGTGTAAAATTGTCACATAATAAGCCCCTAGTTCATATTTCTACGTCTAACATCCAAATATCTGTTTTCCTGCTTGATGGGGAAGTATTTTCAATAACCTTGTAAACCCTTACAAAAACTACATAACAAACAAATATTATAATGGTAGAGTCATTGATATAAATAACACGTTATTTATTTAAATTGGAAATATGTAATTGTATTATTATGTAGATATTATAAAAAATCGATTAGCATAACTCCTATTATTATATTTCGCCCAAAGATTGTGACTCATAGCATTTTTAACTACATATTTTAACTTTCGAGGCGGGGTTTGTTTCTATAGTTTTCTCCTCTTTATACCTACCTACTTATCCTCAAAGGTCATGGAGTCACAAATTACTGTGAGTGAATGTTTTTAAGGTTAAAAGCTCGGTAGACAGAACTCCATAACCATAAATAACTTAAATACGTGTCCGCTACCTACTGAACATTATTTAGTAATTATTAGTAACGAAATAATATTTAGTAAATAGTATGTACCTGTAAACTAGGTTTTCCTGTATCTGTCTCTAAGATACAGGATACCCTAGTTTGAGATACAGAGTTTAATCTATTGTGTACAGATTTCTGAAGCATCCAAATGTTTAATGTAAGTGTTCTCTAAAATTAAATTCAAAATTGTAAACTTAAAGTACAATTATCTGTATTAGTGGGAAATAAAGATATTTATTATTATGTAAGTATGCATTGAGGAATATAGCGAGGGATCGATAAATGTGGAGGGAACTTGAGGAGGCCTATATCGCAAGATAGCCTGACCTGGTAGTTGATAAATAAATGAAATATGTATAATCTAAGGTTAGTTAAGTTATAATTTAAGTTTAGATGTAGAAAACAAATAAGTGTAGTTTATATTTATTTTTTAAAATGATTATATTGTGTATACGAAAGTCAGAGTAAATAAAGGCTATTTTTTTTTTTTTTTTTTTTAAGTATGCATTTCGAATGCTACTAATTCAGGAGTGAATAGGTACAACTTTTTTTATTTAAAGCGCCTTCCAAAAAGTTCATAGCAATTGTAGTGTCTCGAGCATCATGCTATGCTATTGATGTTTTGGTTAATTCACAAAACACTCGTAAAACAATAAAAGGAACATAAGAAAAACGACATCGAGGGTAGGGAGGGATAAAATGTTATTTTTAACCAGCAAAACCGGTAGGTAGTTAGGTACGTGCCGTAAATAAAGCGCCTGATGGAAAGTAAATCGCAACTAAAGTCAAATGTATGGATTGTACATCGATACGGAAAGGCAAGTCCATCAGTAAACAACCTGAATTGAATAGGTTTCACGAGATATTAACCTTACAGACTAACATACATATGATAAAACACAAATTGTGTTAGTAAAAAGTACCTTAAAACTACCATAGTAAAACTTATTATAGAAATCTGTGCTGTGTTCATGAATATATTATGGTTGGGTTTTAGTTAAACTTAATTATTAATTTATATATCATCCGATAAATTGATTTTGATGGCTTACAATATAGCCAGTAGCGGATTTGCACATTTGCCGCCAGTAGGCTTTTCAATTTTGCCGCCCCTACTGACTTCTATAAATTGTGTTAGTTCCTATGAGATTATTTTTACAACCCAACGATTTTGTTACGATTACCCAAGAAATCGTTTTTGGGTATATTTCTGAACTAATAAAACCGCAATCATGTACTACTAACAAATTATATTCAATTACCTGGTAACAACCCGGCTGATGGTGATGATGAAATTTAATTACCTAATTAGGTAATTGAAAAACAGAAAGGAAAAAAAAGAAAGAAAAGGAAAAGTTAAGGTAAAAAGGAAATTGAAAGGAAAAGGAAATTTAAAGGATATTTTCTATTCGAAAAATTATCAATTATATTGTCGTATGGAATCTTATTAATTAGTTCTAACTCTAACACAAAAGAGCTAATTTAAAGCGTTTACCTTTTCTTGGCTTAAGGTATATCTCAGATATTTTGTGACCTGTTTGTCGCTGATGTACCATGCGGAACTGCTATACCCAAGTTTGGGTAAACGTTCGCAAATTTTAATACTGATTTCGCAAGGACGAAGCTAGACTTATCAATGTTCCAGAATCTGGTTACACCAAATCTCTTTCAGAGGAAAGATGGCTTTGAAAATGTATGCATTCTTGAACTTAGTCAGTCTTTAAGTCTGGAATCTGGAATGTTCGTGGTAACTCAGACCAATGGGTTTTTTGCCATCATCCGCAAGAAAACGGCTTCGCTCCTGAACTGAATAAGAGGCAGTCACAGTAGCATCCTGAAGGCTGTTGCGGCCGATACTTCTTCCACCTTAGTAAGGCAATTTGTGAAAAGACTTATCCCCTAGTATTTCGTTATTCTAGTTATTATGGCTATTTACTAAGGGCAAACCTGTTACTAACAATTTATGAATCTTAGTTGTCCGAAATAAAACGTTTTATTTTAATTTTTTTATTTATGGATAGTTTTTTTTTCAAGAAAAGTGCTTTAATTCGAACGGTATGATTATGAAAATTTACTAATTTTTACCATATCATTTTTATATATTACCATTACTGCCGTTTCCACTTTTACCCGCGCCTTAGTTCGCGTGAAAATTTTGATAGGCATGTGTGAGAAAAAATGATAGCCTATATCCTTCCCCAGGATATAATCTATCTCCTTGCCAAATTTCATTACGATCCGATCAGCCGTGAAAAGGTAACAAACACTCAAACAGAGTTACTTTCGCATTTATAATATTAGTATGGAAGAATGGATTCTCGTAAATCTTTTCAATAAACGCGATTTACTAAACTGTAGAAAAAATCAACTAACGGGTAAAACATTTACATATTGAATTGTTTGTGTAGACCTAATAACATTTAGGAATAAAAATATGAAAATATTAATTTCTGTAAGACATAAAAATAAAATTAGCCCCATATTTGCCGCCCCTAAAATCTGCAGCTCTAGTCTCCAGCATATTCAGCCTGCTGGTAAATCCGCCACTGAATATAGCCTTTGTCATAATAGAGAATTAATTAACACCGTATGCGTTGTGGGACTGTTCGAAGGTGCGGGACTGTTCGAAAGATATACCGTGGCCCTGGAACACAAAGGGCAAAGAAGGAACATGGATGGGTTTTAGTCAGTACAAGTCTGACACTCCCTTCCGCTCCGCCCAGAGTGGCGGGGTCATTTGATGATTTCACATGCGAAAAAAAAAAAAAAGAAAACACCGTATGCGTAAACATTGGCTCAGTCATAACATAAGTCTATGCGCTGAGGTGGGACATAGAAATGCTACTAAAATCAGGTCAGGCATCTCATGACAAGTGATTTGTTATTTTAATCAGCTAATCAAAGCAGTTACCAATGTTTGTCATATATTTTTTTTTAAATATTTGACAAAATCATAAATGATCAATAGTGTAGTAGTATTGCTCATCAGAAAACCTGGAATTGGTTTTTTCATAAACCAAGTTAAAACTTAGTTTGCATGTAAAATGTTCCATGAATATAATATAACACTTAACTTACTCCATACCATCGATTTATGTGCATTTCGAAATATGACGACTCACTGATGACACTAGATCGACGATCATAAAATAGGTCACTTTCCACGTATGCAAAAAGTAAGATATCGGAGTAGTTAGAGTTGAGGGTCATTTAATTGGACCATGTGGCAGGCACATGGTCCAATTAGATGACCTTCTGTTCTAATATTTGTAACAGTGAATAATTTATTTGTCGTGACAAGTCCCAGTCTACATTACTACCTATTTACAATGTCACGTGCCTGAAAATCCTTCGTTTTACCTCTATAAAATCCATAACATTAAGTAAGTCAAACATTACCTACTTTTATCAACTGCAACTATTGAGACCTTCCCGGTATGATTTTCGCGGATGGACCCAGAATGTTTTGCTACGATAAACCACAATAGAAATCGCAAAAAAAAACCGCTGTTCAGTACGAAACTCTAATACTCGTAACTGGACTCAAATGTTTGGGGCAGCTGATTTTTTACTCGCAATTTAGATGGTGGTCCAACGGAGAAAGTGGTTCAGTTTGATGTTCTGAATCAAACCCTGAAATATGTCCACGGCCTTATGGTACACGCTGTGTATTTATAAATAAATCATTCTTACATGTATCGCAGTCAATTTCTGACGACATCCAATGGTGCTGCTTGGTAGGCACTGTACCTTTTCCCTATGTGCTGTCCTCCTAATTAAATCCTCGAAATATTTTCTACTGTGGTGTCTAATTCGATATCAGTACATAATTAACAGTACATATCGCGGTAAGAATTTTCGCGACGATATCCCTTACAACTTGCATATTACGTAGGTACACGAAACACACCAAAGCGCTTTTAAAAATAAATAGAACATAGCATCACGCATTGTAAACCTGAAGGGTTTGGCAGATACATACCTAACAGAACACCCATATTTTGCCAGTTATGTTTAAGTCACATGTAATAGGGGGCGAGCCTATTGTTATCAACTGCTGCTACTGCGAAATTCCTGATGGAAGCTATTCGCAAATAGAATTAAAATCATACTGTGGAACTAAAAATTTGACAGTGAGTTGTTATACTACCGAGGTCAATTCAAATTCACACCTCTTTACATACCGTGCAAGACTCAAAACCGCTTGATTGGCGATTTCCCGATAGCAACAAAGCTTCAATTTAAGAACATTATTACAATAATTTAGCAACATTGCCATGTCATCTAGACTGGCACCAATAAGCGTGGTCAGTGCAACCTCTTGATTGAGCAAAGTGGAAATGAACGTCACAGGCCGTCGCGTCATGTATTAAAACGTGATTGAAATGGCCGCCTAATAAATGTGTATTTTTGCCTAGCAGTGAGCCAAGCCAGATAAAGAAAAAAAAAAAATAACATATTATACAGCGTGATACGGTTAGACAGGAAGCCGACCCTAACATAGTTGGGAAAAGGCTATGCAGATGATGATGATACAGCGTGTCTCAGTCAGTTGTGTGTCAGTTAGCAGTTGATGTATCATATCAACGACCTGTTTGTATAGCGAATGGCTGTGAAGGCATGGCCATTGTTAGATTGGTTAGCTGTAAATTATACGGAAGCGATTTTATATGAGAGATTTTGTTTTCTTGCTTTCATTGCAAAACTGTCCAACGTCTAGAACGCCTCCGCCATCTTTTACTTTCCCAATTAGCATGTTAACAATAGAAAAACACCACGCTGTAAGCTATTCGTATTCCGTAGTACTGGGCTATGACAGGCACTGGATAATCATGGTAAATCTCAGTAAACACAGCAAGAATATCACCCTATAAAAACGTTTCTAAGAGCAAAATGAACGACCCCGACAACGTTATGACGTCTGGCAATTGATCGTGCATACATACTATCATGGACTCTATACTAGCGGCTCGGTATTGAAAGCTGGTAATTGAACAGGGCGTGAGGCTGTCGCCGCACAATTGATTGTAAATTAACATGCACACACAGACAAACGTCGCGGATCATTATGTGCGGAGCCGATGTAACCGTGATTTGTTTTAGTCTGTTGCTGATCGAGAGCTTTTGCTGGTGACGGTACAGGTTGGATTCAGAAACAGCTCTGGTGTACTCTGGACAGTCGGCTTGCCAACTGGCAAGCCTAATCTCGCTCCGCTCGTGTCGCATTAATTACCGTCGCATCGCAAAATGAGAGTGTGGGCAGAGTTAGTGCACGTATGACGGTATGATATATCCGCCGGGCCGACGGCTAGTCCCTGCTGATATAGGCCCATAACCGAATTTTTGTCGGGAGAACTATACGCACTGATTATTGTTTGACCACCGTTTATATGGTCTTAAGCGTAAGTCACGATGATCTTGACATCGGTGCTGGTAACAGCTGGACGAGATATGCTGAGAATCAAGATGAATAGCATACGCTGTGGGGTTATGATGTGTGTGAGGCGATGTTGAGAGATATTTTTTGCCTGTTGTCATCTCTATTTGTTCCGGCTAATCTCCGAAACGACTGGACGAATTTTGACGGGAGTTTTACTGATAGATAGCAGATGTTATAAAGAGTTAGTACTTTTATTTTAGAAAAAAAAATAGGCTTCCGTGAAAATATTTGCAAAATCCGATACGAATAGGGAAGTAATATTTTATAATAATTTTACGCAGATGAAGGCCGCGGGCAACAGCTAGTGACATTAAAAGTACCCAAAAAGCTGATTAATTGTTCGTATCCAAAAGCCTAACTCAAAGTCACGCTTCACATTAGCATACACTATGTGACCACGACCACAGCTCGTGGTGGTGACCACGGTCACGCGGTCGTGCTCGTAGAGGAGTAGTGAATACGGGAGCTGCCCTCAAATAAAGTGACCCTCTCACCAATTACAATACGTGTGGCAATAGCAACCTGTGACGTCAGTAATTTACCAATTTTAAAACTCAACTATTTATTGATTTCAAAGCAAAATCGAGTTTTACAGGAAATTGAAAATTAATCGGGTTTTCAGGCCTAAACTAAAATGGTTTTTTAGCGAAGTTGTGTCTTGGAATTATTGGTTAATCGTGCACCATTACGATCGAACGATCTGTTAAACGGATAAACCAGATGAAGTGTAAGTATCCTCTCAGACTAAACAACGACAAGAGTTGCATACAATATAAAGATGGTGAGCACTAAGAAAGGATCCTTCTCTGAATAAATAGGGATCAAAGTTTGTATAGAACCTCGTAATTTTTTTTTGGTTTCTCATCCCGGTTTACAGCCAGAATCGGGACGGTTCATCCACGGTTTTGGATGTAAGTCTTTTCAGTCTCTTTCCTTTTCTTGCTTTTCACTGAAATAAAGGAATAACAATCGTTAAAACATACTATGTAGTAATATTAGTCCTACAATAATGTATTATTTTATTGAAACTAAGCAATCTGCGTAAAGCATAGATAGCCATAAATGCTCTAAGACGTAAAGATAAAAATTACAGAAGTTGTTATTAAACAGCTACCTAACAGCTGATGAGCCTAAGAACTGCATTGTAACAGAAATGTGATAGTCACAGTGCAGCATTGTCTATCATTGCATGTGCGTGCAGTAACATTATAGATTATGTATTCAAAAAGTATTGGTCTAGTTCAGTCATTTCTCAGTTCAGCTTCACATCAGGCGACTTGCGGCCAAACGCAAGCTTATTTAGTATAAAAAAATCTTCTTGATATAACTGTTCAAAAACTCACTATCGCACAAGTTTGTTATTAAAGCAGCTTATAGTATTACAACAGAGTTGACGATGCTGTGTTTTAATCACTTTACGACTTTAGACTGTAGAATGTATTGACGCGAAATCATGAGCACGCCTAATAGAAGTAAATAAAAATGATTCCCGACGCGGTCGACGTAAGTACTGAAAGATTCAGGAGCCCGCCTCAATTGAAGTCGGGCTTTCGTGGGCAGTGGACGCGTCCCGACTCACTCCCGCTCACAACCCCAAATTACTCACAAACTTCGCAACAATGGGCTCAAAAAAGAAAAAGGAAGCGTAAGTCTTTAATATTTTCATTTTTATTCATTGCAAATGCGATCGTTTTCTTCATTAATAGTTAATTTTATTTACGAATGTTTATATTATGATTACAATTTATTAACTTAAGCGAATGTTATTGTTGAATATGCTTTGATTTACTACAATACAGGGTGTAAACGGACCCTTCACGAAGCCGGCAACGTAGCATTATGTGGATCAAACTAAGTAACTTTACGCAAAAATTATTGCTGGGAAATGACTTTTTTTTAGGGTGATCAATCACGTTTTACGGTATGACTAAATGTAACGCACTCAAAACATTGTGCTGAAAGATGAATTGAATAGGACGTGGTACGTGAAGGTGTTTAAAGTAAAGATCTTACATTAAAAACGTGTATTTTAAAAGCTTGCGAAAAGTTGGAACTTGACCCCCAATATCTCCGTAACTAGAACGTTCCCAGGTACAGTCTAGAACAAAAAAAATATCGCAATGACGAGGAGAACAAGTGCCTTTCGGCATCGTGGGGGTTCCCTTTATAACGATAGTAGTTCGATTGAGTCGTTTGACAGAATCTTTAGATTCTTACTGGAATATTTTTGGATGATAAAAATGTGTTCAAATTAACTTTAATCATGCTTAACTTCTCTGTTGGTACGCATTATGTTCCATCATTCCACAGACACAGTATTTAGAAAATAAATAAATTAGTGATCTAAAAAGAAACGTTCCATACAAAATATTTTCATATGATTTTCGCAACGGACAGCCAAAAAATGTTGTATTGTAGGTACCAGCTTGTCTGCCAAGTTTGTGAGTGATTTCACAACATGACTTAAGAACGAACAGAAACCAGCACATCAAGCTACTATAATCTGTCAAGTTTCTTTAATAGATTTTCAACTTTATCGATAAAGTAATATGTTCAAGGTTGATTGGGAAAATTTTGGGGTAGGTAGCTTGATGAGCTGGAGCCTGTTCATCATATTTAAGATCAATTGAAAATATAAACCGTTTGCTTTGTCACCGCACCGAAATAATTTATGCAGTTTGTCATATACCTTATGATTTTAAATATTAAAAAAAAAACTTTACTTTAGTTTTTTCAATGTTGACCACATTAAAAAAAACTATAAAGTACGTGCCGAGGTGTCATTGGCCCATATATTATTAATTTATCGGTAGTATTTAAACGAGCGTAAATAAATTCAAATTAAAAGTGTCAAAAATACTGATTTGAAAATACTAATTTGAGTTACTAGTTGTTCAATACGACCAGTGTGATAATTCAAGGACTTGGAAAAAACTAATACGAGCTTATTAACCACTAAATTGTAGATAAGGCGTAGTCGACTATACCCCGCTGCCGGGGCCTCGGGGTTCTTATTTCTCTTAGTAGAATACGAAGGGGATGCCTGGGTCTTAGTTAGCGCGCTACGCCCGCTCTCTAGACCAGCTATCCGCTTCGAATCTAACCTGTCCGAGGCGCGCTGCGAAGTCCCGAGCTCGCTTCGCTCGCTCTTGCTTCCTATGTTCATAAATTGATAAATAGTTACTAACTTGGTATAAGTGTAACGATTAATAATTTTCCTTTATTTATTACGATGATATCCCTCTAAAAGAACCCAATGTTTTTTTGAGTTTGTTAGATGTTTCCTTGCATTGGCTGCCTATGCTAATTGGCAAGGAACACAATCACTATCTGTGCAGCAGTTTCAATTGCTGCATGTACGTAATCAAATAATTTATAGCAATTGCTATAAATCTCGCTATGTTTGTCCTCTATTCTCTGTAATGCGCATCCATTAACCTGCTGAAGCACGCTTATAAATTTAAAAACAATCAATTTAACTAAATCTCTTAATTGCCTTCATTAGATTTTATTTGTTGTATTCCTGCCGAGACCAATTTGATTCAAGGAAAAATGGATATTTGTTTAAATGCATTCATAAAAACTGCACCCGGATGACGACGAGTAATGGTTGCGCTTGCAGTAAAATTTTAATCTTAAAATTGCTAATCATGGTTGATGAAGTGGTGTGCTGTCCACATTGTGCTCGGAATTTTGTAGCTAAAGTAGGAATGCTAGTCATACAGTCATAATGAAAACACACCAGAGCGTGTTTTTTTACCGTGCGCCAAGCGCACACGCTTCCATTGCCCAATGTTTTAGTGTCATGAGATGCGGATTGCGTAACCACGGTGCACCGTCACTCAGGATGACACTAATACCTCTAGAGATGAATCTGTTATAAAAATGCAGATGTGGTTCCAATCCTAAGGTCAACATGTCTAACAACGTTATTGTATTATTTGTTACAGAAAAAAGGAGCCGGAGAAATCTTTACGCTTCTATCAAATTGTAAGTAAATTACTCATATTTACATTAACACTAAAGGATTTTCGTTGTTCTATTCGTTCTTCCATGCTTAAAATTAGGAAACATTGCGAAATCTTTAAAAAGTGTGTGATATTTATCAGCAAAATAAAACCCAATCCACCTGTGAGGTCGTTTTCCTATAAGGTTTGTTTTTCACAATTATGCGGAGTTTAATCAGTTACTCTAGTAACTGATTAAATTTAACTACTTAACTTTAATATCACAAGTCCATAAATATATGGACATCATCATCAACATCCTGTCAATTTATTATATCTCCTCTTCCACACTCCAGCTAGCAGTGGCAGTCGCTGCAATTCCCGACTGTTGACCGTATTGACTCGAGCTTAAATCATTCCAATAAATTTGTGCCTTTTCCACCAACAGTATCGCTGTTCAGTATATTTTCTTCTTATTTCATACTACTGTATAAAGTCTTCCTCTATTTGTATGGTACCCAGCAATATTGTATGTTCTTCCTCAGTTCCGCTACGCAACATGTTCGGAGCTCATGGCAACTATCATCGGCATCATCTTTGGCCTGGCTAGCGGAGGAGGTGTTTGCTTCATGTTGGTGCAGATCGGAGAGATCAGCACTGCTTTCGTCGAGAGAACCACTTACCGAGAGAGGCTGACCAGCTATCTACCGCTAACCGTTGCGTTTGGAGGAGGCAGGAGGCTGTAAGTGGCTCTAAATTCTATATATTATATCATATCGTACCGTACTCTACGAAGGGAGATGTAAAACTACCTATTATAGCGAAATAAAAGTCCAGGATCAGAAAAGTATGATAAGTTATAAAAAAGTAGAGTCGTGAAAACTATCCTTAAGCAGCATAACGAGCAATTCTTTTCGTTAGAATGATATAAGTATTTGAGTTTATTAACAAAGTTTATTCATTTATCCAAGCAGTGAAAGTTATTGGATATTGTATAGTTAATGTGTGCGTGCGTTCTGCAACCATACGAAGGCTCCAGTCGTGGACAACTATTTGAGCGAAGAAAAAATAGCCTCGACAACAGTTTTTCCTGTTTCCTGACGTATGTTTACGAATTCTCGATTTAAAACCAGACAAGGTCTTCTTTCTAATTTTGGCCCTTTCCCTAACCCTCAAGCAGCAGAACCTAGACTTTTATTTCGCTACACTATGTATATTCAAATATCATCAGTTATGTTTTTAAGTCCTATGTAATCAGGAGCCTGTTGCCATTAACTAAGAATTTCCTAATGGCACAACTCCACAGTCTGTAGTAGTCGTCTTTGAGAATTCACCAACGACGGTATCTTCATGTTTTATTTTGTAATAAAGTGCGTTGATTTGTGGGAAAGTGTAAAGGATATGGAAACTACGGTAAAACCCACTAACTCAGTTTTGTTGAGAATATAATTTTGTCAAAGGTCTACTTAGAAAAAATTAAAAATCAATAGTGCCTCATAATCAGGACTCAGGACGACGAATCAGATCTTAGCGCATCTGTCTGTTAACTTATAAAATGCCTCAAAAATATGAACGTGTCCATTTTCTCTTGTCCAGTGAAAATGCATCTTACGAGGAAAACATGGCAGCCCTGATCGAAGACGCGAAGGCGATGGCCATCGGCCTGTTCATCAGTATCGGCATATCACTCATCTTCTCAATGTTAGCCGTCGGTCTTGTCAGTTGGAGTGCACTACGACAGGTATCTACTCGTATTTAAGTTACGTTCATTCTGAGCGATTTTGTTGGTATGATGTGGAAGGGCTTAAAGATGTTAAAAAAGATTAGGAATTTTTCACGAAAAAAAAAGAAGCAAATGAATTCAAAGTTATTAATGACAAAAATACTTTTCGTTATTTTATTTCTTCGTAAAGAACAGAGTACATAGATAGACCTTGTAAACAATGCACCTATGATTATAATCTTGATAACAGACGGACAGGAGCCTATTTACAGCTTCATATATTTTATTTTTATTTATATTAAATGGGCCTACTCTTGCCCTTAATCTTGTCCTGAGGACAGAGACGAGGTCGACGAATGGAACGAGCTAACCCAAAAGAAACCTATTCACTCGCGACTTAAGAAATATTAAGCTTCATTGTCACGCGAAAAGCCAATGACATATTGACCCATTTACATGATGGCGGTACACTTTACAGCGTCAGTGAAAAAACACTGAAACTATCAAAAACGACTTCAATATATAATAAAATTATATCCATACAATTTTAGCTGTGAAGCCTCAAAACAAAACAGTCTTCAATGCAGAAACTCGTCTCTGTCTGTTTCGGTACAAGAATATATAATTAATGGAAACTTATCACTGAAAATGTCTGAAATGACCTGAGGTGAATTTAAATATTAAAAAGATCGTTTCCTGTTAGATAAAGAAAGCCTCGAGCTTTTTCTTTTTCAATCTGCAACAAAACTTATGAACTGTTCCTACTAAAATTCAGTAAATACGCACTCATGTAAAACTCATTCAGGTACATTACATTGTGTAAAACATTTCGCACATTACCATCAGTATGTACCGTCGCAGACATGATGTATTCCGCCGAGCGTTAACTCAATCAGAAGTCATCAAGAGTGGACTCCGAGCGACTTGCCGATCGTTTTGCTTATGTATGTAGTATCAGTCCAGTACTCAATCAATGGATAACATTTGTTTTAAATTAGTTTGTTTGTGCATGTAGCTGTTAGTTCATAACGTCATAACGTTGGTGAAAGCTTTTAGAACTTAAGCCTACAGAGAAATTGTCAGAAAGAGCATCAGAGGCACGTTCAATTCTCCAAAAAGATACACTTAGAGAGACACTATCGTGTCCGTTTTAACACAAAAAAGCCTGGACCTTGGTGGAACACCAAATCTGTACCAAAGTGTCTCATTCGCACACTGCGTGAGCGTGTGAGCGAAAAAACATGAGGACGCATAA
The DNA here is from genome assembly GCA_963576755.1 of Noctua janthina. Lineage (NCBI taxonomy): Eukaryota > Metazoa > Arthropoda > Insecta > Lepidoptera > Noctuidae > Noctua > Noctua janthina. The sequence continues at coordinate 8,876,495 of OY755050.1, read as the reverse complement.
CATACATTGAGAGCCCATTCTTTATAATATACATTAATTTTCGAAAGATGAATGTCGTTTATTAGATAGATAGCACATTGGTAACAGTGAGAGCCAATTTAGATGGAATTCACAAACTCATCACTACTGAACACAGCTTGTAGGTTGTGGTCATCACTTCCTCGGCAGAAAGAGGCGACTGGCTGATGCCCTGGCTACTGGCTGATAGCTATTTCTTTCTAATTAGCGGTAATCTGCAATGTGTGATAGCCTTGAACTTGACACATGTTACTAGATTAGTTAAGTTTTTTTTTTTTCTTTATTTATTTTTATACAAATCTTCTACATTTTTAAATATTTCTTAAATTAAAAACAATATAAAAAACATTTAAAAATATAAAAAATTGTAGCCCACCGGTATCGGGAACAGGGTCCAAGCTACCGGCGGTCAGGGCTCCAGAGAGAGGAACAAAAATTAAGTTTATTATTATCATATCATTATTTTGCGCTTCTTAGTTACATAGAGATGAGATAATCACCTTGGTTGTAACGCGGTTTCTTACTTACTCAACATTGAGAATTAGATACAATATTCGGGGTGGTGGGTGTAACAAAATGGTGTTTAAAAGTTACTGTCAGTCGTGCCATCCAGTTGGTCGGTGGGGAAGCAGTCGTTCCTTGGTACATGAAATAATAAGTTCAGATCCCGTGCTAATTGTTTTGATCGGAAGGTTTCCTGCGAATCTGAGACCAGGTTCTGTGGCTATAATAGGCATCTGCTTGCCTAGAATGGTAACAAACTTTGTCGTATAGTGCGCAGAATAAGCAGTTCCAATGTGAAACATGCCATGAGTATTACGACAAACGGTGACCCATATATTTATATGATATAATAAATAACGGGAACAAATTTTACAAAGCACAAACGAAACGAATTGCTTTAAATTGACGACCTTACAGATTGACTCGCAGAGCTTCACATTGTTAATGAAAATGTAATAACGCTTACTTACTGATAAATGTGACCTTGGCGACTCGATATTGGGGCTCAGCGTATTATGATCAAAACATGTCAGCTGTTTAACTGCCGTTAAACTTTATATCTGCACGTCACATACAGAAATTCTGATTTTCCTTGCTTACTTGGTTTTCCCTGGTAGTTTAGTTAATGATATCACATGATGCGTTATGTCGGGTGTAGTCAAATAAGAACATTATATATACACAATTACACATTATATATATATTACTAAACATTATATTATATATAGACTTTGAGGTGCTTTTTAACACAAGGAAGCGTTGGATCTACTTTCGAATACATTTTATTTTCAATTAACTATAGAACCAGTATTTAGCCTGTCTTTATAACATAGTGTGAGTCAGGAACTGCTGTTTGACATAATGAAAATAAATATACGTTGATCTACAGATAACTCGGATACGCATGAAGTTCTTGAAGGCAGTGCTGCGACAAGACATGTCCTGGTTCGACACCGACTCGGAGTTCAACTTGGCTTCCAAGATGTCTGAGTAAGTTTCTTTACATTTCTACTTTCCACAAAATCACAAAAAATTACTTAATTTGATACATAAATATTTTCACGCCTATTTCCCGGATAGGTTATTCAGTATAGCGGTATGAAGATCAGGGTGTGAAGTTCTTCATCCTCCGTAGAAAAGGGAGAATCTTCTGACCAGACGGATGTTTTGTATGGTGGGCTACTGCCCGACACATATTGCCGGATTTTTCTATAAGGTCACAGATAACTTTTCGAGTCAGAATTTTGTTGTTAGTTCTTAATTTTTGTCATAGATGGCACTGTAGTACTTTTTGTAGTGCCGCTACAGCAGAGTTGAATGAATGAGTAAATGAATCCTTAATCAGACTATGAACCCTAGTCGGCCGGACCAAAGACAATCTCTGCATATGGGGATTCGTGGACGGCTTAGACCTCAATTGCGTATGCGGCGTCTCCCCACACATAGTGGCCCACCTTCCATCTTGCAAAGCATGCCCTATCGCACTTGATGATCTGCTTACTGCATCAGTGAGCGGGGTTCGCGTGGCTGAGTTTTGTTGTTAAACATAAAATTTGAACTTTTGCTATCAACACGCTAAGAAGAAGCAGAGATGTAGCTATAAGTATGTCCTCATTTCGGTTATGTTTATGTCTTATATGCAATAGTATCGAGCTTATTGCCATCAAAAGGGTGTAAATCTTGACTCCGCGCAATGAGACAGTCACCTTATTTTGTATTGAATCCAGGACGTATCGCGCCACTTTATTAATGGTTAATCATAATTTGTAAACGACTGCCGCGCCCCAATATTGCACGGATGGCCTTCAGAATTAATAGAAGACATTACATTTTCTAAGAGACTGAGACACTAGGTAGGTATCTATACGAAGAAAACTTGGTTATGTTTCATTTCATCCAGACATGACAAGACCCTTGACAAAAGGCAAACATTTCTTATTTTTAAAAGCTTTTATTATAAGATTTTATTTTTCTTGCCGTGTTAGTTAGTTATTCTTATATTTTCCACCAGCTTTAATAAATAAATCAGGAATCAAATTAACGTCAAAATAAATATCAAATTCTATTATACGTCAAAATAAGGCGTCGTCGATTTAGCCACGCTACGTGGAGCTCCTATTTCTGTCTGCAGAGTTTAAAGTAACCTAACCTAACCTCGGGGTGCCCCAAGCTCCGAGCTCGATTCTCTCGCTCTTGCATCAGCAGAACACGTTTTCGGAATATTTTTTTCACAAACTAAGTATTTTTTTTTGAAATTTGGTATTTTTTTTTGGACATTTAGTTATTATTTTTCGTAGAATTGAAATTTGAATAAGCTCATGTTTATTTGTTAAATACAATTATTTTTTCCGGTTAATTTTGTATTAATTTTTCGGTAATTCATTTCAACCAAATTTATTGAGAAGCTCGTGGCTAAATAATAACAGCCGCTCGGATCAATCTTTAGGTTAAGCCGTGCTTGCCTAGGTTGGTCTGTGGATGGGTACCACATGTGGACCACCCATTACATGTTCCGAGTTTCCTCTGTGCCTCGGAAAGCACGTTAAGCCGTTGGTCCCGGCTGTAATTTGTAGATCTTTGACAGTCTTTACAAATAGTCAGGCCCAAAACGTCTTACCAAGGGGTATCGTATTACCTTGTACTAACTGGGTTGTGGAGGTCAGATAGGCAGTCGCTCCATGTAAAATACTGGTATTCAGCTGCATCCGGTTAGACTGGAAGCCAACCCCAAAATAGTTGGGAAAAGGCTAGGCAAATGATGATTTCCATTTAGTATTACAGTCAACCACAGATCGTTAGAAGTTTAGGTTTTTTTTTCAGAAGTTTTATAATTTCCCAAAATTTACTTTATTTTGCTAAGTAAATATCATTTATAAAAACATAAATCTTCCTTCTATGTGAATCATTTTCATATTCCTATGAGACAATGTTAAAAATTTTATACAAACGTTAATATTTTACGGGTACTGTATTAACCTAATTAGGTACTGAGCAAAGTAAAGTTTAAGGCCGGTCTTGGAATCGTCTTCTTTCCTAAAAATCTGTTCAAAATTTTGATTTGAAATTCAAATAAACAGTTTAAAATACTTTAATGGATAAGGGGGTTTTACGTTTTTCGTGTGGTATTACATATATTTTAAGGTTTTTCTTAATTCTAGGAACCTGATGGCTTTGAAGGATGGTATGGGCGACAAGTTGGCCGTAGTTTCCAACCTGGTGGGGACTGCCATCATCTGCCTGGCAACTGCCTTCCCTCTGGGCTGGGAACTGACCCTGGCATGTTGTACTGTCATGCCGTTGTCCATAGCTGTCTCTGTTGTTTTAACTAATGTGAGTAAACTAAGTAGATGCTGATTTTTTTTGTGACAGTATTGTTTATTATAATGAATCGTTTGGCATTATCTTAATCTTAGAATTTATTTTTAGATTCTGTTTTATGAGGTTCTCCTTGAACACAAAACCTCCTGAAAACCTTACATAACCGCAGAATTATAAAAAGGACACACTCAAAAGACACTTTAGGTGTCTTTGCATGTGCATTTGATCTGCTATCTTTACTTCTTGTATAGTTATCAGTGAAGATTGAAATTATTGTCAAATCCTTCCGATATTTATTGATCGAGTGATTTAGTATTTTATTGTTCTATGTTAAGTTTTTTTGACAATTATAACGACCATGCCACCAACCAGCGTGTATTAATTATTTTCGAAATTTGTTTCTAGTATCAAACCAAGTCATCAATATTAGAAATGGAATCATACAGTCAAGCGGGCAAGCAAGCAGAAGAAGTATTAAAATCAGTAAGAACGATTGTGGCTTTCAACGGAGAAAACAAAGAAGTAGACAAGTATGACAGTTTATAATATTAATCATCAGCTTTCGAGCTATGTGCACACAGTCGTATTATATACGGCTAATGCATAATCCCTCAGTTTGCATTCCTTCGAAAAACTTATGATGACACGACAGTGACGACACCGACTGTATACATTGTGATTATGACAAAACAACGACATAACTTTAATCTCCGCGAAACGGCCGTGTTTTTTTAGGGTTCTGTAGCCGAATGGCAAAAAACGGAACCCTTCTAGATTCGTCCTGTCTGTATGTCACAGCCACTTTATTTCGAAACAATAGGACTATACAGTTGAAACTTGGTAGGTAGATGTATTCTGTGCTTTACGATTTGTATACAAAAATAAAACGAAACGACATTGAGATTCCTAAAACCTTTTATTCTCAAAGTCAATCGTTTGAAAAGATAGACTCTGTCAAAGTGGTAATATTTGTCCCCCCCCCACCTCTCAAATCTAAAGAGGAGGAAAATTTTGAAAAAATATGGAATTGTAGAACGTAAAAAATAACTTTCAACGAAATTTCTTTTGAATAAGTTTTGATGTGTAGTTTTTGAGATATGGGACTTTTTCATCAAACTGCAGCAGTAACTTTGTTTTTCATTAACATACTATGAAAAACAAATTTAGTTGCGCTGTTGAATGTAATACCATACAACATATGAATGAGCCTTCAAAATATTTTTATTATATTGTTTGGTGCTACGGAACCCTGTGTGGGTGTAATTACGACTCGCACTTGCGTATTTTTACCTGACCTTGTTGTTTTTTTTTTTCCACTTCCGAAAAGTTTTCTGAAATATCATTTCATGCTATCCTATTCACACTAACTTTTAGATAGTGCATAGTAATCTGAACGTCTGAGTCTTTAAAAAGTATTTCTAACTGAAGTTCTTTCCGAGTTTCTTCGTTATTTTCTGCAGTAAATACGTCTGCTGTTCCGAGCTCATGTGAGACAGCCAAATGTCTTTTGTCCTGTAAGCCACAACTCAACGTACCTATTTATTGAAATTACTAATGCCGACAAATGCAATACCACCAACGTCTAATTTATTTTTCTCCAGGTACACAAAACTTCTCCAGCCTGCCGAAAAGCAAGGCCGAAAACGAGGCTTGTACACCGGTCTGGGCAACGGCTTGAACTGGGTCCTCACCTACTCGCTCAATGCTATCGGCTTTACCTACGGCACCAGGCTGGTCTTCCAGGACTGGGATAACCCAGATGGCGAGAGGAAATATTTAGTGGGAGTTGTATACAGTGTTAGTATTTTTGCAAGATATTTAGAAACTTAGTACAGGCTACACTATTTCAATGTTTGTACTATCGTAAGCAAGCCCTAGGGAAAATATATGATGGTCATTTGAGGCCTGAAGATCTTCTTACAGTTGGCTGCAAGTAAGGTGCAAAGCGTTAGATCTAGTATCAAAATTAAAGTTAGTTATAATCATACCTTTGAAAAATACAAGTCAAACGCTTGGCATCAAGATGACACATATCTCCGGAATTTCCATCTGGAAAATAATATTTATTCTTGTATTTTTTCTTTTCAGATCTTATTCAACGTGTACATGGCTACTCAATCGATGACTTTCTGTGTGCCTCATGCAGAGATGTTTGCAGCTGCTCGAGGTGCAGCCTCATCCATATTCCAGATGATTGACCGAGTGCCTTTAATCGACAGTCTTCAACAAACAGGCTTATCTCCTCGAAGAGTCATCGGAGAAATTACTTTAGAGGATGTTAACTTTAGTTATCCATCAAGACCTGAAGTTAAGGTAAGATACGCATTATCTCCGTTTTGCTTGTGTAAAACATTATTTTTAGCTATTAGCTTCATCTCCAGGCCTTAAAATACCCGGCATAGCACCTGGGGGCACGGTAGCACTCCCGCCAACATGGGCCTACCTTTTCTCGAACCATTTTGTAGCATTTTCATGCCCTCATAGCTTCGGTCTGGATATTAGAAAAGAGCCCAAATTCTTAAGTTATGATGGTGTCAGTACACTTGTATGAGACACACGTTTCATACGACTAGCTTTTATACTTAAAATTTTATGAATACCTAAAATACGTCGATTTTGCCTCTCTCTCAGCTCACACACGTATCTAGGATACTTCAAGAAGCCATGCCGTACTTTTTGACCGAGAGATAGGATTTGTAGAGTTAGTTCTAAAAGAGGGATGGGCTTGTCTCTTCATAAGACCTGTTAATTTTTAGACGGAGAAAGTGTTATGAGCTCGCGAGTCGGTAACCTTTTTTACATGAAATGTTGTTGGAGGGATTAAGTTATTCTTTAGTCACAATGATATTTACGTCCGCGGACCATGTCTATGCATTCCGATGTTCCCCATCAATCTTTACATTGCCAAATAACAAGGTGTCGCTAAACTATGAGCATATTATATTCATAAAGGCAATAACAACATTCCACAGGTCCTCAACGGATTTTCCATTACAATCAAAGCAGGTGAATGTGTAGCTTTAGTTGGGTCTTCTGGCTGCGGCAAAACAACAATATTACAACTACTTCAAAGACTTTATGATCCTCATTCCGGATCAGTGAAGCTTGATGGAAAAGATGTCAAAAATTTGAATTTGGGGTGGCTCCGATCATGTCTAGGTTCGTATGCTTAAAAGTATAACAATCATAATTCCTGTTGTAAGTATCGTTAAACTAAAAAATACCTGTTTTTCATAAATATTCCAGGCGTAGTAGGCCAAGAACCTGTACTGTTCCGAGGCACCGTTTTTGATAATATCGCCATTGGTTTCCCTGAAGCCACAAGGGAGGAAGTACAGACTGTAGCTGAAATGGCATATGCTCACGACTTTATCACAAACCTACCTAATGTAAGTAACAGTTACGTACCAGAAAAAAATTAACCGACTTCTAACACAATACAAAAAATTAGAAAATTACTTTCTGAGACTGTAGACTGTTTCTGCGATTGTAGACTTCCGAAATTAAGGAAATTTTCCAATTTTTTGTATTGTTTTGAAAGTCGATTAATTTTTAGGCAAAAATGTTTTTATTTTACCCTTTTTATTTGAGATATTCTACACAAATTCCTGTCTTATGTAAATCATACATTGTAACTAGAAGTTTTTATGAGATCATCATGTCATCAACACGGCCCAAGAATAAATAAAAACTCTTCTGCGAAAAAAGACCCGACTTCCAAAACAACACTACAAAAATACCTAAATACCTTTACTCTCGGAAGTCGATGACTTTGTTTGTTTCATTGACTTTTTTGTTACCGACTCACAGAGTGGGAATCTCGCAATCTCCCCTAGATTGCGAGATTCCCACTTTACTTCCGAAAGCAAAGTTATTTTAGACATTTTTAATGTTTTTTTGGATGTCGGTTTTTTTCGCAGAAAGTTTTTTATTTCACCCTTTTTAGTATACCACACAAATTCTTGTCAGGAATTAATTTTTACATTGTAACTAAAAGTTATTAAGAGATCATCGATGCTGCCGCTATTTTATGGCTCGTACATAATTGTAACGCACCACGCGACGTCGCGGGAACGGCCATAACATAACAAGCCGCTTCACACGACGTTGCGTGATGTGGCAATTAATGTTAAAAAAAACAAAAACGAACTGATTTTAATAAAATTTCTATAGGACCAATCGGGAAGTATATCCTTTCATATGAAAGAAGAATTTTTCAAATCGGCTTAGAAATGACGGTGTTTTGAGGTAAACAACATAAAAAAACACAACCGAATTAAGAACCTCCACCTTTTTGATGTAAGTCGTTTAAAAAGGGAGGAATATTATATACAGCAGTGGAGGGAACTAGCCTGGCAGTGATAATAATGATGATGACTGTAAGTGTTTAGGTTGGAAGTATGAAGTAACGCATTAGTTTGATCTCAGGGCTATGACACAGTGATAGGCGAGCGGGGCGCGTCGCTATCAGGCGGGCAGAAACAACGCGTTGCCATTGCCCGCTCGCTGCTCCGCGAGCCGGCCGTGCTGCTTCTTGACGAGGCCACCTCCGCACTCGACCCTCACTCCGAGCGGCAGGTCCAGGCCGCCCTCGATCGTGCCAGTGTTGGCAGAACCACCATCATGGTGTCCCATCGGTTGGTTTAAATTTTTAACTGCCATAAATGATGCGATGCAATCAAATGGTCTACAGATCAATTTGTCTATAGGTTCATATTTCAGACAAATGGCAATTTGTTGTTAGTTGGGTTTATCCCCGAGTATTTTAGACAGTATAATCGTGTGCAATATTTACTGTAAATAACTGATAAATGCTTGTTCTAGGTTGTCAACTATCACCAACGCTAACCGTATCATCTGTATGGACCAGGGAGCTATCGTGGAAGAGGGGACGCACGAAGACCTGATGAAAACGCAAGGTGATTTCAGATTGTCTTTTGTAACTTAGTTTGACAGTTGATATGCGTGCTTTTCTAACAGTGTGCACACCTTTACCCTACTCTGGAGTTCTTAGTTAAGGGCTATTATTTTAGTCATGTTTGCCCTAAAACGGTTTTTTGTCTTTGTACGAGTTTAGTTGTGTACCTACTCAAGTACATAATCCACTTTATATTCATGAAAATTGTAAACCAAAATTCTGTTCAATCATTCGTGGACCACGACCCTAAAAACCTTCCTTTCTTGATCATTCTAGGGTTCTACTACAAGCTAGTGACGACAGGTCATGAGGTGAAAGAACCCGAAGAAATTGAGACACTAACTGAAGAAGGTGACGGTGAGGAGAACGGAGAACCAGTCCTAGCTCCTCGGGCTGATGTCAAGAGGAAGTCAAACAGACGTGTGCACAGACGTCACTCGATTAGAAGAGGTTTGAACATCTTGATAATAAAGCCAGCCAGCCTAAAACAAACAAGAAAGCCATATAGCGTAGCGCAATCTTGAAACAAGGCAGAATAACTGACTAATTTAGTTTGTATACGTGTAACATTTTTAGATTTTGCGTAGTAACGCAGTTGTCATCTGAATTTTATCACGAGTCTCGATCTTATCAATAAGTTCCTAATTTAGTTTATGAATGGGTTCGGGTAACCAAACACAGCCGAATGCTTTTTGTTGACAGATTCTCATGATTGGATGACCCCTCGCGGCTCCATTTGCTCTGTCATGTCTACTGGTCTACAAAACTTCGTGTATAACGATTATGAGTCAGATGAAGAAAAGGATGAGGAGGAAGTAAGTAGAACTGTTCACCACCTGTATGAGATTTTCTAGTGTTTTGTGTGAATCTTCTCTCTTGGTCTAACCAATGTCAAATCTGGGAGAGGTAGGGGTTACATATATTTTCACAATGCAACTATATTCCAACTATATTGGGGTCAGCTTCTGGTCTAAACGGATGCAGCGGAATACCAGTATTTGACATGGAGCGACTCCTGTCTGACATCCACAATGCAGTTACTGGGTTAATTTTACGATGCTCCGTGATGAGACCGACCAGTCATCAGACTTTCGGGCATCTCAGTACTCGTATAGATTGTAAAAGATCTACAAACGACAGCTGGGATACGAAATACGGTGGGAACTCGGTATGTGATGGATGGTCACCCATCCACGGACCGACCTCAGCAATCACTGCTTAATTTTGAAGATTGATCCAAGCGGTTGCTACCGTTAAGCCAAGTCCGCAGGTACACATTCAATTACTCTTTTTTTTTTTTTTTCTCAGGAAATTAAACCAGTGAGCGACTGGCAGATCTTGAAGCTTAACGGACCAGAATGGCCTCTCATTACAGTAGGATCTATTGCAGCCTTCACCCAAGGTGCTTGTTTCCCTGTCTTTGCCTTACTTCTTGGATATTCCAGTGGTGTAAGTAAAATTTCAAGAGTTTTCCATGTGTAACTACCAAAATAATATGAAGCCTGATTCAAGTAAAACAAAAATATTCAAAAACTTCTTTTATTTTTTTCAGATATTCGTTCTCGACGATAGAAAGGAGATCATTTACTTGGCGGATCTGTACTCGGGCATGTTCATAGTGGTGGCTGCTGTTGCCGGTGTGTCCATGTGTCTGCAGAGCATAACCTTCACCACGGCTGGTTTGAGGATGACCACTCGATTACGGCAACAGTACTTCTCCTCTATACTCAAACAGGTAACGAGTTTTTTTCAAGTATTGCCGAAAATGACCAGTATGGCATTGACCAGGCGTAACCATAATCACTATCACATATAAGTATAAGACTAGCAGTCCACAGCTGGGCAAAGGACATTCAAAAGAGGAAATAACAAAGCTTCGAAAAAAAAAATTCCAAGGATCTGAGGTTAAATGTAATAGTAAGCTTGGTTAGAATGAATTACCGAAGAAGAATTTACAGAAAATTAACCGGCAAAAAATGTTGTATTCAACAAACAAACATGAGCTTATTCAAATTACAATTCTACGAAAACTAATAAACTAAATTTCCAAAAAAAATACCAAACATCCGAAAAAAATACTAAATTTTGCAAAAAAATTACTAAGTTTCCGAAAACAGGTTCTGCTAATTAAATCGTTTTCTTAAGCTGTACAACTTAGGTTGCAAGAGCGAGCGAAGCGAGCTCTGGACTTCGGGCACCCTGACGTTAATTAAGCGTTCAAACAATAGAACAACATCCTACGATGCGTTTATTCATAAGTACCTGACTTATCATCATCTGACTGATCTTATCCCAACTACGTTGGCTTCGACTTCCAGTCTAACGCGATGCAATTCAATACCAGGAGCGATTGCCTATCTGACCTCCACAACCTAGTTAGTACTGGGTAACTTGATACCCTTGGTAAGCGTGTTTTTGTATGATTTCGGGCCACTGACTTTCTGTAACGACTATCAAAGTTCCACAAATACCAGCCGGTACCAATGGCTGACCGTGCTTTTAGAGGCACGAAGGAAACTTGGTATGTAACAGGTGGTTACCCATCCACGGACCAACCTAGGCTAGCATGACTTAATCTAAAGATCGACCTGAGCGGTTGTTATTACTTAGCTACGAGCTCCTCCACAATAGTACTGAACTACCTTGTTAAAATTATATTAAAGTTGAGTTTGTAAATAAATTAACGATTCAACATTGATGGGTTTCAGGAAATAGGATTTTTCGATAAGGAATGCAACACGGTCGGTGCAATGTGCGCAAGGCTTAGCGGAGACACGGCAGAAGTGCAGGGCGCTACCGGACTCAGGATAGGTATCATACTGCAAGGAATAAGCTCGGTGCTAGTGGGCTTCGTGATGGCGATCTGCTATAACTGGAAACTCACTCTAGTGGGGACTGTGTTCTTACCTATGGTCAGTATATTTCTCTAAAACTTGGAAATTCCTAACTGCATATCAGTTGCTACAGTATGTTTTTGGTGCCATTATAATGTCACATTCTGGTGTTTAGTAAAAGTTCAGCTTTGCAGAACGTCGCATTTGTTCGGGCATATGTGACTGTAACTTTCTAATGCTAGATCTGCCATATTTACTGCTTGTCATTGAACTCGAATCTTAATGGTTGTAATTTTTGACATACATAATTAAATAACAATAATTATGACTCGAGTTGTTTCTGCTAGTCTATCAAGTATGTGTGTACTTCTTCATTCCTAGATGGTAGGAAGCATCTGGTTGGAAGGGATGATCTCGCAGCAGTCACAGATCGATGAACGTTCGGCCATGGAGCAAGCAACAGCTATCGCCACAGAAGCAGTCGTCAGCATCAAGACAGTTCAGAGCTTGGGTAAGGCAGATTGTGCAACAACTGATGGCACTTACAGTATGCCAGGACACTCAACCCCCATGGGTTGGGTGGTCCTGGCATTGTGGTAGCAATGATTGACTACCTCTAAAGTGCCACAACCGTGAAAGTAAATTTAGATGAAATGGGGGTAAAGGGTGATTTCCACCAAACTGCTACCATCACATCGGATCGGAACGGATTTTACAATCTTCAAACGATATTAAATCGTGTACACAGTGTTTAAAAACCAAACCTCGCAAGCAGCTTGACCGCAGGTGTCATCCGCGACACATTATCGTAGCCAAATGTATGCTGCGACGCGCGATCGGGTCCGTTTGTCTGTAGTCGTATCCGATCGAAATTAGAACATGTCAACACAGTAGGAACGAAGCTATTTGAGTAGGCGCAGAAACGGATATGTTCGCAAGCGGCGGTACGGAGTCGATCGTATGCGTCGACATCCTGACGGTCGCGAACGGTTGTCGCCGCATCCGGTCTTATCCTTTTCGATCCGATTCGATTAGAGCCGTTTGGTGGAGACATCCTTAATTTAGTTATTGCAGTCAAGGTGAACTCACGTTATGGTGCCGAGAACAGTAAGAAATGCACACGTGTATCTAATGAAGAATTCAATACACTTTCGAAAAAATAAAATAATAGAACGAAAAGTAGTTTTGTCGTGGAATAACGTATAAATAAACATTATTATTAATAAAATAATTTGCTTTTATTAACAAATTAACATTTATTTGCGTTACGCAAAAATAATAGATTTTTTTAATATTAGGCTGTTTTGTGGCTTCATACCTTTGCTTCTCCGTCAACTTGCGATGGCAAATCACGGGGAAAAAAGCAAATTAAATAATAGTCTCATAATGATTTGTAACGATTCTTTTCGTGATTCACGTGGGCATGCGTCTCTGCAGTTCTCGATTCAATTACACCCTCGCCAACGGCTCGGGTGTGAATTCCGATGCCAAATTTTCCTAAATTATATCAAAATGTATCACTATCATTTATGAAAAAAAATACAGTAGTTACGCATGAAATGAGACGTTTTTTTTTTTCTCTCACAGTGGTGGTGTAATTTGTACAACGTCTATAGATAGCTAGCTCAAATTCTCTCAAATTTTAACACCCTACCTTGGAGAGGAGAGAATTGTTTCGACCTTCCATACAGGAATTACTTCGATCGACCTACAGATGAAGTCAGTATTAAAGAGAAAGTAGGCTGCAAGAGCGAGCGAAGCGAGCTCGAAATTTTTATGACATCTTGCCTTGGAAGGGATAGACTTGTTTCGATCCTTCATAGTTTCTTGGTCGGCTTTTAGACAAATTCAAGAGGAAACAGTCTAAAGAGAAATTATTATGACATCTTGCCTTGGAAGGGATAGACTTGTTTCGATCCTTCATAGTTTCTTGGTCGGCTTTTAGACGAATTCAAGAGGAAACAGTCTAAAGAGCTCGAAAATTTTCACACTACCTACCTACCTTGGACTGGTTAGAATTGTTTGGACCTACCAGAATTACCTGGGCGACTTAAAGACAAATTTAAGATTGAAGAGAAAGTAGGCTGCAAGTGCGAGCGAACGAGCTCGAAAAATGATTACATCTTGCCTCGAATAAATTCAGATATTATTTGAGATCAAAATATCCACATGCTCCCTTTTTTGTAATATTGTGTATGTATGTTAAAATTGCCTGTTAAGGCCTCGAGCAAGGGGCTCCTAATTTATCTCAGCCTCTGTCTATATCGTCGATCATGGAAAAATCCAAGGCAGCTGTCCCTAAACGCATCTTAAGGTAATAACATCATTCATGGTAACCATATCTTTTATGCAGGCGTTGAACCAATATTCCTGAAAAAATTCGAAGAAGCCCTAATTGAAGCCTGTGCCGCTGTCACCAAGAAGACCCGCTGGAGGGGTCTGGTCCTCGGCTTGGGGATCTATGTGCCGTTCATGGCGTTTTGCTGTGCCATGGTGTACGGTGCCGTCTTGGTGGCGTACGGGGAGATCGAATATAAGATTGTTCTGCTGTAAGTACTGTCGAATATCAACATGAGGGCTGAATTCTTCTTTAAAAAGCGACTTTCACGGAGGTCTAGAAGCTGTCTGAACTTTTCTTAGTCTAATTTTGACCTTATTGTTTATTACCATTTTCTTTACAATCTGCCAGAGTTAATTCATAAATTACCACAAAGATTAAGGTCTTTGCAACAGTACCAATATTTATAATATTATACCGGTTTTCACTCACAATGAATGCTAATATTTTTTGAAATTCAAAACATCTCTTGGCACTGAGCTAACGTTGAAAATTGACCAGCGGCCGCTGGGTTAAGTGCCACCTAGTCTTAGTGAAAACGGCTGTTAAATACCTTCCCTCTAAAGATTCAATTTGTTTCAAAAGTAAAATCAGTCGTCTACCTAAGAATTGACGATGGTGACAATTATTTTACGACAACGGTGACGAAACTAAAATCAAATGTTTGCTAAAGACGTACTTAACTTGGGTATTGATTTTGTTGAGCCATTATGGCGTAATAATCGCTTGGCTTCTCTCGCCTACGATGTTACCGCTTCTCGACGGGCAAGAAACTTTCTTCGTGAAAGGAGACCAGAATGACACGAAGAGAGTTTCTAGCCCATTAAATCATTAGCAATTAAGCCCTATTCTTTTTGCAGGGTTAACGAAGCCATCATGTATGGAGCGTACATGTTGGGTCAGTCGTTGGTATACGTGCCTAGCTTTAACTCAGCCAAGACCTGTGGAGCAAGGATCCTGTCCATCATCCGAAGAACGCCCAGGGTCAGGACAGAAGACGGAATAAGGGACAAAAAGGATTGGGTAAATTAAACATACACTTTAACACGATTTGGCTACCTCTGTAGTCTAGTGGACGTCCGATTATTCTTGGGTTTGTACCCCGGGGTGGACAAATTCTCTTGATACCAGCCGGCAACCTGTAGACTTTTCAAAAGGCGCCTCAACAATCGTTCAGGATTTTTTCTATTTGACTCCATACTGCTAGGAACATATAAAAGAACCGAAATGACATCGTCTCGGATCGTGATCAGCTAGTAAAAATTAGGTCAGGTGATGCCGATCCGGTGCTTATAAGTATGCTATGAGCATACCGTGGGTTAGAACATATCTAACTGTGAGTGCATTCCCCTCTTTGGGATATAATATTCTAACTTCTTGTTGCATTTCTAGACTGCTACTGGTAACTTCAGCATCCGAGACGTAGAGTTCAGTTACCCCACCCGTCCGCACCAGAGGATTCTGAAGGGCATTGACCTGAAGGTGGACGCTGGCAAGACAGTGGCCTTAGTTGGTTCCTCAGGTTGCGGCAAGTCTACCATCTTGCAGCTGATTCAGAGGTTTTATGATCCTGATTCCGGTAACATTGTGAGTAATAGTTTAAAATACTTGTTATAATATAACTTTACCTGGTCTACGCACTAATCACGACAGTTTTGGCGATTTAAAAAACGGTATAATTTACAAACTTGATATTCTTCGCAATTTTTCATTTATCGAAAGTAGAAAATAATTTGCACGTGTCGAACACAAAAATAAGCTGAGGTACACGTCTTGTACTACTCTGCATTATTCGAGCTAAGCATACACATATTAGATTCTGCCGCCTGGCATGCCGAGTTATACTTGAATATTTGATTGCCTGATTGAAATAACAACAACTAACCGAATCACTTTACTTTATTTTATTTTGGCTATGATTTTGAAAGTCAATGTACATATATTTTTGCACATGACTGTACATAAAACGTTATTGCATAACATCTATTATGTACTATTCTACAAAAAAATATTGTGGTTTTAATCGTCACGTAATGATAGTAATAGAACGATTAGGTAAAGTGAAAGATAAGCGTAATATTTAATCACTAATCAAATTCTGTTTATAACCGAAATTATATGATAAGGTGATGTATGTAGGTAAGATGTCTGAACCCGAGTCAACACGTCTGAGTCTGGGTTCAGACGTTACATCACCATATCATATCATGTAATTTACCTAACGTGATTTTGGTTTATGTTAGGCATTTGATACATCGAACTCTCACCCACATGATGATGAGGAGCACCTCTGCCTACGGGTATTGCATGCGTATTGTTATGTGAATCTGCTGCAGAGACTATAACCCCCATTCTGAAATGGTGGTTTACAGGAGCTAGACAGTCGCGACATCAGGTCATCTCTAACCCTGCCACGTCTTCGTCGCCAACTTGGTGTGGTGCAACAAGAACCCATCCTGTTCGATCGTACGCTGGCCGAGAACATCGCCTACGGAGACAACAACAGGAAGGTTACCATGCACGAGGTGGTTGCTGCTGCAAAGGCTGCTAATATACACAGCTTCATCGTCTCTCTGCCTAAAGTAAGTTTAAAATATGATGTGTTTCACAGGTCAATCAAACGAGTCTCTTGAAACAAATCATTTGGGAGGATATCTTTTCCCAGTCATTCTTATTCTTCGTGTTGCTGACATGACAGTATTTAAACTTGTGTTGGCCCAAAACATTCACGAAATCGTCGGTGGCAGTGCAGAAATAACTTTAACTGCATGTTTTGGGGCACAGAGGGCATGACAGGACATAGTTAGTGACACAGCTGTTGCTGTTGCTGTTCTGTCGAGGAATCTCCACTTTACTGGGTTGGAGCCACATCTTCCATGGTTCAGAGGCCGTTAAGGGCAAGTCCCTTAACGGTCTCTGAAGTGGACCACGGACCGGACCAAGATTTATGTAGGAAGATGATCTCGCGGCGGCATATAGTGAGTGGGCAGCTAAGGGTATCCCACCATAATTTCCAATGGGCGTCTACCACGTTTCTTGGTGAGTATCCTACCGATTTTAGGAAATTGTTGCTGCTGACAGTGTCTCCTTTCTGAGTTTCCGAGATAAATATAATTCAAGAATGTTAGATCCAAAGGAATCATCACTTATTACCAACTTAATAGGAAGGTACTATAATATAATAGGTAATATAATAAATAATACAAACAAAAAAACAAAATATCAGCTTTGCCGTAGTACTTCTGAGGTATTACAAGTGAAACTGTTTCCAGGGTTACGACACAAACCTAGGTTCTGGCGGCGCTCAGCTGTCGGGTGGTCAGAAGCAGCGGGTGTGTATCGCGCGTGCGCTCATCAGGTCGCCGCGACTCTTGCTGCTGGACGAAGCCACGTCAGCGCTGGACGCGAACAGTGAACGGGTAAGAGTTACCTAATTTTTGAGGCAGCCATACCAGAGGCAGATTAAAATCCCAACGTAAAATATGACCTTTCCAAACAGCAGTGTCAAAAGACATGGAACAGCCTTTTTTAAGACCGGCAAAAAACTTAGGGTTGAAAATCCTATAACTGTTTTGTGTTGAGTATCGTAATTTGGATAGTGGTGAAGTGTAAACTGAAACCTGATTCTCTCATTATGTAATCCCATTATTTGCAGGCCGTATCGGAAGCTCTGGAAAAGGCAGCTAAAGGCCGCACGTGTATAACAATCGCACATCGGCTCTCCACCATCAAAGACGCGGACCTCATCTGTGTCTTAGATAAAGGTATAATTAACATTTTAATAACATGTTGTAAATGATAAGAGTAATGCAATGCCTGAGTGTAGTGGTCACAAGCGCTACTTGTCCGATTCCTGGGTAAACTGTTATTTGGTTTTTCCATCAGAAATTTCTGAATAACAGCCGGGTTAGCGTCTGTATATCCGGTTGATGACAATAGTCTTTCCCCAAGCCATGTAATAGTACATGGCTTGGGGCATGAAGTTATAAGCGAAATGTGGGCCATTCTGTAGGTACGCAGATGAGTTGCTGTAATCCCTGATTACAGGTGTGATGTTTTGTATATGCGATAACTCAATGGCTTTGTAGCCATTTTTCCAAATGAGGATCTTAATTTAAAAAAATTGTTTCAGGCAAAATTGTGGAACGTGGATCCCACGCTGGACTTTTCGCTCAGCGGGGTGCCTACTGGAAAATGTGCAAAGGACAAAACATGGCTTAACTCCTCATTTTTGTTCAACTCATTGTAGCGAAAAATACTCAACGGAGTCTCTAGCCCGAATTCTACTTTACTAGAATTTGATCTTACTTCCCAGAATTTGATCCTTAATAGCGACACAATCGAATGGTGTAATAATACAGTGTATTGTTTCTTTCAAAATCAACGGTTTCGATTCCTGGCTAGGGAAATTGATTTTCCAAAAATTCAATGATCCAGTTTTGTTTTCATCAAAATCGGGCTCGACACTTCTTTGAGTATTTTTCGGTATTTCTCATAGTTTCGGATTTGACCATCCACGCCCACTTGAAAAATCACCCTATATATTTACATCAGTCTCGATCTTTGGAACTTGACGAATATTAAAATCGCTGGATACGCTCTGACCGTACTTAGGTCGCGCGAAAAAGTGTCCATATTGAAAAGATAAGCTCACACATCCAGCATGGCATTAAGTTACGAATAAACGCTTCCGGTGAGAGAGCATTCGCCTGTAATGTAACAATGCAAGTTGCGATTTTGTATAGAAACAAGCGATTGTTACAAATTGTATCGTTACAGTGCGCAATCCTTATGCAATGGTACAACGACTTTATACGTAATGCTCAAAATTGAATCTTGGAGTGTAATTGTAACATTAATGGCGAATACTCCGGTGAGCGAAAGGACACAGAATGGAATGGAATCTTACGATTTAATTTTTTGTAAATTAAACAGTATTCTTAATACATCTCAGTAATAAAGATCGCGTTACTGAACTCAAATGGGAGGTGGACTAAGGCTGTCACCGCACGTCGTCGAAGAACTGGAAAAAGAAATATGGGTCGTCCGGCGGCGAGATGGGCAGACGACATGATCGCCATCGGGGGATGAGGGTAGCACAGGAACGTGGAGATGGCACAACAAAAGAGAGGCCTATACCCAGGAGTGAAAACAATATTTTTTTAACTAAGGTGATGAGAAAAGGGGATTCCACAAGCGTTCCATTTCATCAGTATTACACGAAGCAAACCGTAATGCATTTGTATTGTCATAATAATTATAGGTAAAACCAAATATTAGGGTCAATCACAATAAGATTATCTAGATATTATATTTTGTTATTCTTGTTGCCATTTTTAGAACAGTGGGTATTTTTTATTTAACTTCATTTTTTTATAAGGATAAAGATTTTTCTCGAAATCAGTATTCAACTTTGAAGAGAATGAATAATTCAAGAATATTGAATTAGATATGTTTAGGTAAAAGCAACAGAAACTTTAGCCCTTATGTGTAGGGCAGTTGAGTATGGTATTTAAAGTGAATCTCACTCATTATTTTACATGTAGTTTGAAAAAAAAAACCAAAACCTTGTCACAAAGCAAATAGTGGTACCTAAAACTTTCTCGGTATTACTCGGTCCTATTTTGCAAATAAAGAACCTGTCAGGGTTCTTATTAGTATGGGAGGCAAGCAGTGAGAGCTATTGTATGTAACAAGCCAAATCCCCACTACGACACAAGTTGCAATACATGTTGCAACTTGTGTCGTAGGCCTACTGTCCACGGAGTCTACGTAAGACGCAAGCAAGAGTAAAATCACGATAACGTGCGCCTGACGTGCAGCTTAAGTGGTCAAATGAGTAGGCTTTATCCGGGCAAATAATATATCAGAAACTTTTTTGTAACATTCCTGTTATTAAGACAAATGTGCCCAAGTGGGGATGCGGCTTTATATTAGGAAAAAAATAACTATACGGCATGTAACTTCCATTAGTATATAAGGGATCTTTTTACGTTAAGTATTAAAGTTTGTTGTAATTATTTAAGTACTTGTTTTTTTTGTACATGTTGAAAAGTGAAGCCGTTTTTCCTTCCTCTGCACAACACACTCGCACATCTAGCACTGCCCGCATCTCAGCGATGCCGGGTATCAACCACAGATAACGTGGTATCAGGCACAGATAACTTTTTCTAGATTCCGTATGATGAGCATTTTGTTCGTATTCGAGTTCACTAAATTTAGCGGTAGGCGCGCGGTGCGGAGTGACAACTGCAATCCGATTGGCTATTTCAGGTGACGTCACCTGCCGTTGTGATGGGACAATGACATTAAACATAAATTCTGACGAGTCCATACTTTTTTAAACAGAATGGCAAATTAATGTTCACTTTTTTATAGGTCCTACTTGATTTATCAATAAATAATAGATTTAAGATTACCGACTCCGATTTAATGAAGTTTTAACTTCATAAATTTATATGTTCTTGGGATACTTGACGGTTGAATTCACACAAAAACAGATTACGCAATTATTTCAGAATTAACTTTAAATCATATTTATTTATATTTTAATTGAACTATTTTGTCCATATAAATAACAAAAAACCGATAACATCGATATTTTATTTATCGAAAATCAAGAACGTATTGCTCATGACATTACTTTTGTGAGAAAAAGACAGCAAGACAATAGTACCTAATGAGTGAGTCACTCTTTCAAATCTGGTAGATTTTTATAATTTTACTTAACAGTTGAACTTTATCCCATCTTTTTTATAACTCGGGGACCTGAATTATTATCCAAACTATTTAACGGTATAAGTAGTCTTTAATTTTAAAAGTATAACGTTAAAATGTTTATTTCGTAAATAATTTAATCTCGATATTGTTAATCTCGTTACGGCTCTAACGTCTGGTCGGCACTGCAAACATAAATACGACAGCTCCTCATGTCAAGTGATTTGATTTGCTGTTGATGTTTTAATCAGTTAACTGCAGGCCACTTAAGCAAAAAAGTAAGATGTCGGAGTAGCTAACTACTCCGGTTGAGGGACGATGAATTAGACCATATGGCACCCACATGGTTCAATAAGATGACCAAGAAGGCCATCTGGTTCTAATATTTGTAACACTTGAATAATTTACTTGTCGTGATCTGTCTCAGTCCACAAAACTACCTATTTATTTACTTAGCCGGGATTCACACTTCACAGTGTCACGTATCTGAAAATCCATTCGCTTTACCGCTATAAAATCTTAAATCCATTATTAAATAAGTCTAACATTATCTGCTATTGGGACCTACCTGGTATGATTTTTCACGGATGGACCTAGAACGTATTCCTACGGAAAAAAAAAGATTTTGTAAGACAGTACAGTCAAAGCACTAACTAGAAACAATTCACAAGCACAATAGGTACCTGCTAAAAAACAAGGGCGAGCGATAAGGAAGGATTTTTGAAAATTCATTCCATAAATAGGTTACCTAAATAGTGAACGAAAGTTGGCTTGGAAGTTCGTCATTAATGCGACGTTAAATCCCATCGATCACACACATCGAAGAAAGGTTATTTGACAGTTCACCCTTGCCCCCAATACGTCTGTTTTCTAACCTAAGTTACAGATGTGTTGCCGGGGAGTTAGTTTCTTCATCACCCTAGCTAATGTAGAAAGTGGCGAAGGGTGAGCGTTTTGGGGGACTGTCTTATAATTGAGTCGTTCTTAATTGAGTCGTTGTTAAACTAATTTGAATAAATGACTTTTGATTTTTATTCCAGAATACAATGCATTTTGATTTCTATCCATAATTGTCAATATTGTTTATATTTAACAGGAAATAATGAAAAAGTACTATAAAACCACATACTACGACTTACTTCTAACGTAGCTGCTATTATGACAAAGTTTTAATGTAAACGAGTCATAAGAATTAGTTCCTAGGTCTTGTTTTTAGTGCGTATTGTGGTTTCATTGTTAAAGAATCAAAATATAATAATTTTCCTTCCGTAAATACCAATGTAGGTACTCATACAATATGTAAGTAGATACGTGCTGAAGGTATCTAAAAATACGATTCCTGCCGGCTGCCCTTCGGGAACAAACACTACGTAGTGTCTACTGTACTGTAGTCAAATACACACACATAAATAGTGTCTAGGGATCAAGTACTTACTGTTAGAGTATTGCTGCAACTGAGGTTTAATTTACTAACTTTTTTGGATCGCTATTGATTATATTTGGTGAGTTTCACTATTTAAATAAAAAGTTTGATTGTAAAGAGAAAACCAACTGTCAATTAGGATTTCTATAAAACTGTATAACGGCGTTTTGACAAGATCATTAGATAAAACTACTGCGTCAGAACTGAAAAAAAAATACATGATAGTCGTCAGTATGATGGAAGCAGGTTCCAGGCGACGTCCAGTGGCTATCGCTCTTGGCACATAGAGCGTTATAAGCCGCCTCTGGAGACGCAATAATGTAACTTATCACTAGTGTTAGTAGCTAAAATAAAACAGAGAAGAATACAGACTAAATAGTATTGTGAAAAGGACATCCCCAAATTAATGTTCAGTGATTGTCCTTCTCACAAAACTAATGACTTGCAATTTCCTGATAGCAACAAAGCTTCAATCTATTACAATAATTTAGAGACATTGCCGTCACTCAACATACCATGGCTCTCTTAACTGGCACCAATAAGCGTGGTCAGTGCAACCTCTTGATTGACCAAAGTGGAAAGGAACGTCACAGGCCGTCGCGTCATGTATTAAAACGTGATTGAAATGGCCGCCTAATAAATGTGTAGTGGGCAATAAGTCTGCTAAGTTGAAGTGGAATTGGGGGCGGGCCATGTCTGTAAAAATGCATCAGGACCGATGGGCCAGAGTCGTCATGCAGTTGGTTCCAGAAGACGGGTGTCGTCCCCGAGGTAGGCCTAGAAAACATGTGATGGCCTAGAGGCGTTTATGAGAGATTGACCAGAGAATACCGTACAGAGAAAAAAGTGGTAAGGTGTGGTGCCGAGCAGTGGGCCAAGACAGGTTAAGAAAAAAGATTTGTTGTAACATTTTATACGGCCTGTAACAATAAGGGGATAGTCATACTTAAGGGTGTGCCCAGTGGCGTAGTGTGGGTTTTTGCCACCCGTGGCCGACTGTGATTTTAGCCACCCCTTTTTTTCCAAAATTAGCCAAGAAACGTAGAAAAGAGTCAAAACACAAAGCAGTTTTTTATTATTAAAAATGTAATCTTTATGTTTATTTTTCAAAGTAAATTCTTTTTTAGAAGAATTGCTGCGCCGATCCCTAACGCATTGCGATAAGGACAAGAGAATGATGATGATGATGATCATTAAATTTTGTTCGTATGTATGTAGGTATGTCATGTTCCATTTCCAATATAGCTAATACCTACTGTGTAAAACCTATGTATAAGGTTTGCCGTTCCGGAAATAAACTGAAACAGCGACCTCAAAAGTTTATAGCAGATCGGATAAATTACATTTTATTTTAAATATTCATTTAAAATAAAATAAAAAGAAAACATAAAAAATAGTCTTAAGAGCATCCTACTTGGATGCAAGCGAAGCGAGCTCGAAAATTTTAGCTCCCCGCCCCGGATAGGTAACAGATTTTCTTTCCACGATTCAAACAAATAGTATTTAACATACTTTTTCTACGAATGCATTAAAGATTTGTAACGACTAACAGTTGTAAGAGCGAGCGAAGCAGGCTTGATAATTTTAGCATCTCAGATAGGTTCGATTTTCTTTTTACCATAAATACATAGATAAAAAAAGGTGGGCGGCAGGCAAGAAGAATATAGTGTTTGTATCTAGAAAATACGGGGTGATAGACCGGAATATACGTGAGGCGTGTATGAAAAGCCGCCCCGGCCAATGGCAAATATTAAGGAAAATGCTTCACTTCTTGGGTGTCCTTGTTTTTGCAACATAGTCCCGATGACAATAGTAATTACCTGATCTGATAACTATGACCTGACACTGCCGCCTGGCTCCGCTTGCCGCGTCCTGGCTCTGCTCTCTGCCGGCCCCTGAAACGCGCCGCCCTGGGCCTGGCCCCCTTGCCCCCCACGCCACGCCACTGGATGTGCTTCAAACCATCATACTGAACGAAACCATAAGACAAACATCATAATGGCGAAAAAGAAATCAGCTGCCCTATACAACATTTCAATACCTACTCGACCCAAATGTATGGGGCAGCTGATTATTTTTGGGTAACTGGGTTTGGAGGGCAGTCGCTCCTTGTAAAATACTAGTACTCCCGGTAGATTAGAAGCCCAATCGGAAGCCAAGCAGATGATGATGATGACGAAGACTTTTGTGGACTACGACTACAACGACTTCGGCAGTAGTTACAGTAGCCTATCTACAGTTTTCTCCCAGGTAATTGGCTGTTTGTTACCTGCTTCTAAAGTTGATTCCCTCCCAAAACACAGGGTGTAAGAGACATCGACGCGCAATCTGTTTCCATGAATTCCAGGGGTCTAGAATAATTCGTACTTCGTATATTTTCTTCTTACAATGTCTTTTCCGATCACATAACCATGCCATTCTTTTTCGTCTGAGCCGCCCCAATATGTCATCTTCACCTTGACCTAATCATTACTTCCAATCAATCAAGTTTATGTTTATGATATTGTCTCAATTGCTTCGCAACTTCCGACATAATAAAAATAGTTGTTACAATGTTAATGCAAACATAACAATCACTGGGTCAATGCGTGCAATGTTAGTTGGCAGTTGACGTATCATATCAACGGTCTGTTCGTATAGCGACTGTGTAGGGATCGCCATTGTGAGATTGGGTAACTGTAAATTATACGGAAGCGTTTTTATATTAGAGGTTTTGTTTTCAAAATGAAGTTTAGAATTGCATTGAATATCTAGAATGCCTCTGCCATCTTCTACTTTCCAATTTAGCATGTTAACCACATACAAAAACACCACTCTGTAAGCTATTCGTATTCCATAGGACTGAGCTATGACGGGCACTGGATAATCATGGTAGTTCTCAGTAAACACAAAACTAGCAACAATTTCTCCCTATAAAAACATTTTTCTAGCGGCTCGGTATTGAAAGCTGGTAATTGAACAGGGCGTGAGGCTGTCGCCGCACAATTGATTGTAAATTAACATGCACACACAGACAGACGTCGCGGATCATTATGTGAGGAGCTGATGTAACCGTGACTTGTTTGTTTCTGTTGCTGATCGAGAGCTTTTGCTGGTGATGGAAACAGCTCTGGTGTACCCTGGACAGTCGGCTTCTACCATCTTTGCCAACTGGCAATAATGGCTAATCTCGCTTCGCTCGTATCGCATTACCGTCGCATCGCAAAATGAGAGTGAGGGAAGAGTTAGTGCACGTATGATATATCTCCCGCGCCGACGGCTAGTCCCTGCTGATATAGGCTGCCATAACCGAATTTATGTCGGGAGGACTATACGTACTGATTATTGTTTGACCACTGTGTGTATGGGCTTAAGCGTAAGGCACGATGATCTTGACATCGGTGCTGGTAACAGCTGGACGAGATATGCTGAGAATCAAGATGAATAGCATACGCTGTGGGATTACGAGGTGTGTGATCCGATGGGGTTACATCTCGTGCAGGCGTATATTTTGAATGGCAGTACCCTAAGCAGCTTCGAAAAGATTTGTTGTGTATCGTAACGAAGGTCTGCCAAGAGGATGTAAGACTTGAATTTGTAAAAGGAGGAAAATAGTTCTACCGTCATTAGCTCAACACTCCATAGATAGACGATTTATATTTAAGTTGGTAATACACTTTCATTTTTAAGGTTAGGACCCTGTTTCTAAGGCTTCGCTGTCTCAGGTCCATCTGTGCGTCTGTTACAGGGTTGTATATTGTGAGCCGTAAAAGGTGTACACTTGGTATTTATAAAGCGTGTATTCATATGACTTTTATAACAATAAATTATAAAAATATGAAACTAAACGCTAAAAATATCACGTTTTTTAGCGATCCTTGGTCCACCCTTCAGTCGCTCCATGTAAAATACTGGTATTGAGCTGCTTCCGGTTAGACTAAGAGCCGACCCTAACATAGTTGGAAAAAGGCTAGGCATATGATGAGATGATGATGATCCACCCTTCACCCCTTCGTGTGCGAGTCCGACTTGTACTTGGCCATATTTATTTTTCCGCTGCCTACCTTTCACTTAATATAAAATAAGTATTTTCTATCTACGCCACATACTTGCACTAAGACCGTAGGGACCATAAATGGATATTCAGAATATACATCGTGGGGGTCGTCCCCACGTCATATAAAAAAAAAGTTACATTTTCATGTACGGCACATGAAAGACTAACTTTTTATAATGACGCTTTCGAAGTTAAAATCTACACCAAGCAGAGTAAACAACGTATTCTAATCTAAAGGGCGAAACGTGCAAATGTATATATTTTAATATCAAGGTCGGACGCTCAGTTTACGATATTAAATAGTTAGTTGTAGTCTGTAGTTACAATTTTATTGCAAGTCACGCTGACTTTAAATATCTTACTCCTGAAGTTCTCTTATCTGGGCAGATGTATTATAAAATGTATGTACGTATATTTTATAATGATACGAGTAGGTAAGTGATGACCACTGAGCAACCACTGAAAACCACAACAGTTTGTCATATGCATATAGGCACCGGCACGATTTTTTAAATGAATGTTCAAAAGGGAAATGACTTTTTTATAAATAGGAAATGAAAGTTTGTCAGTTTGACTGCCTGAGTATGCTCAACCCCTAGTACATGCGACTTAAAAATATAACTGGCGAAATGTGAGTCCACTATCAGATACACTTCTGTCTAAGCTTTCGGGAATTACCGACGTGATGTTATGCTAAGTGACAGTTTGTAAGGAAATTCGTAACTTTATCCAACAGGAAATCCCAACGGACTCACGGCTTGTTGAAGAACGAACCGCTGATGACGTACTAGTCTAGCATACTGATAACGTACATATGTGCTTGATATCTGTAAAGTATATTATAACTGTACATGTCCGATAAGAAAATCTGAACTTAAACAAGGGAATGCCCCACCACATTGAGTCGTTAGAAAAATAGATGATTGTTTTTGTCTAAGTAATCTTTTGCTATTTCTCATTCTCAAGCTCAACTGAATTCTTATGACGTTATAAGAGTACCCAAATACCTGTCTAATAAGCTGTCCGAATCCAAAAGCCTACCTCAAAAGCCATGCTTCTCATTACATTAATATAGGCCTACATGGTTGCTATTTTATTGTAATTGGTGAGAGGGTGCCATTATTTGGGTAAGAACACGTGTCTGACAGACATCGCTCAGCCTGAACCTCTAGGTCTAGAACCTCATGAGATGCACAATATAAATAAGGTAAGCACTAAGAAAGGATCCTTCTCTGAATGAATTGGGATCAAAGTTTATGTAGAACCTCGTAATTTTTGCGGATCCCACCTGTCGTACAGCTTGCAGGTGCATATCCGTATGTCTGCTTAAAACTAATCAGTTGTTCAAAAAAATGTTAAAACGTCACCTCAAAGTTAGTTTCACTATTTAACCACCCATGAAACAACGCCAACTATTTTTAGTGCTCTTATACAACAGACGTAAAACCATATTTATATCTGAGGACATCTTTATACTAACTCAAATACTAATAAATGAGTCAGCAGAGAACGCCACCGGGGTATACCTACCGCAGCGACGCAGTGACTTCGAATTTCATAATTTACAGTCATAAAATGACACCGACTACAACAATCATTTTCCTGAATTGTCAAAGCCGAAGGAAATTACGAAAAGGGAGACATAACATCAAATTTTGTTTTTGTAAACCAATATACACCGTGACTTTTTAGTCGTCTTACAACGGCAGCCCACTTTATGTATCCAATGACTACTATACATTTAAAAAAAAATGGTATTTATGAGATTTTAATAATTTAAAAATAAAAATAATATTCAGTATTATGACGCATGACGAAGTTAAAACACCCTGTTGCGAGCGATGATCTACTGGACTCGAGCGTTGGGTAGGTATGTCCTCTCGTTTGACACGTAAACATCATCAACAGGGTGTTTCATAATTTTATTCTAATGTGTTATTTATTTTTCTTTGTACCTACTATGGTTGGTAAAAAAAAAATCGCGCCTAGAGCTATTTTGTGTCGGGTACATTGAGTGGACCACCTTTGTAAGACGACTAAAAAGTCACGGAGTATTTCCGAATTTCTTTACAAACATTTAACATCTACAAGCATTGCACGAGATTGAACTTGGGCGTTGAGAATTTCCCTAAGTCTGGAGTATGAATGTATGCCTCTTAAAGATGATTAGATCACCTCTTCGAGTAATACAGAATCACACGAGGTGCTTTTATACCTATGTATGTATACCATTTAGTAGTCTCAGACCAAATTTCACCACAATCGGCAAACCCAATCCACGTTCAAAAGCCTATATTTTAAAGTTGCTTTCAGTAAGTTCAGGTTTATTAGAAAAATTCGCCCTTAGACTTAGCCAAAGAGATTTAAGATTTAAAAGAATTAAAGTTTTGTATGACTATATTTTTAATGTCCGCCATTAGAAATATAGTCATACAAAACTTTTGATGCCGAACAAAACATTTTCGATTTTGATACACGAATGCTAGCTGTCAAGCGGTCGTAGGACACTAGACAGACCGACTTGTTACTAAGTAGTAACAAGTATTCGATTACGTTTTTTTCGTCTGGTTCCATCTATCGCTCGTAAATATTTGAATGTCTTTGGACTTAGCTCTTGGTTCTGCGATAAGCCCTGATGTAGAATGAAGGGTTCCGAATGTAAACTTTTATGTGTTTTTGCCACATTGTCGATTTTATCGCCTTATAAAGCCTTTTATTTATCAATTGTCTCGAATGATTCTCCTCCAATCACGCCACATTAACCTTATCTACTCATATCTATGTTTTAGTCAATCACAGGTTGCCACTGCGCAGACAACTCATTACTGCCACGTTTCACATTCTAATTATAAACAGCCTTATTTTATTGAAAGGAGATTGAGTAAAAATGGTCTAACAAACAATGGAAATGTGACTCAAATAATATCACTTTTTAAACATATAAAACAGTTTAAACATTATTATTTCTTTGCCCAGTTCCCGTTGGATTAAATAAATAAAAAAAGATTTTTTGTTTAAATCATAGGTTAAATCATAGGACTACTTTACAAATTATGATCTGGACAAATGTGGTACCTATACTCGACTGATCCCAAACAGTGCCAATGTCAAGCCCTTCCACAGGATATGCTTCACAACCTTTTCTGTCAACCTTTGTATAGATTCTTTTTTATCAATTGTTTGTGAATGTGTGAACATTGGAGTCCCAGCTGCTTGTTAATAACTTTTTATTTTGTTCTACATTTTCTGTGTAGTAAGCAATGACTTATTGTCGGGCCTGTGCTGTTCCCCCATACTTAAGTACAAATGCTGTATCCATGATAATTGTAATACCAAATGATTTGAAAAGAGTAACCATGGAGTTTCTTGCCGGTTCTTCTCCATAGGAAAGGACCAACCCGAACCGTGCACCTTTTTGTCAACGTTTTATAAGTGGCATCTAGACCTACGTGAAATAAAATATTTTGATTTTGATTTTGCCTATCCTGCACCACAATCTGAACCTGCCAGAATTTAAACGAAATCAATGAAAGAACTGTACAGGTGGCCACATAGTGGTCCCACACGAAACGTTCGTAATTTTATGTGCAAGTCCCTCAGTGTTGAGGATCGTGACCCTTCTTGCTTATCTCTCATCCCAGTTTAGAGCTAGGATCAGGACGGTCCATCCACCGTTTTAAATGTCGGCCTCTTGGTCTTTTCATCTTCCTTTGCTCTTTATTCCCTTTCTAATTCTTTACGTTCCAGAAACAAAATAAAAGAATAATAATCGTAAACACATACTTAGTAGTAGTATTAGTTTACACAGAATAATGTATTATTTTATTGAAACTAAGCAAACTGCGTAAAACATAGAGGGCGGTAATGCTCTAAGGCGTAAAAATAAAAATTACATAATTTGTTATTAAACAGCTACCTAACAGCTGATGACCCTGAGAAATGCATATAACACAAATGTGATAGTTAGGTCCAGTTCCGTATTGTGAAGTAACAGCAGTGGTCTTATACTGCCAGTTTTCCTTTTCGGAAGAGGAACATCATCACTTCACATCAGGCGAGTTGCGGCAAACGCAAGCCTATCTTTGCATAGTTATAAATCAAAGTCGATCGCGCCATCTGTAAGCTTAATTTTTTTAAACTACGCAACGGATTTTAATGCAGTACGTATTTTGCACTCGTGCAAAGCCGGGACGCGTCGCTAGTTTAGTATAAAAAAACAAAATTATAACCGTTGCAATAACATTATCTTAAAAATCCTCATCAAATAACTGTTCATAAACTCACTATCGCACAAGTTTATTATTAAAGCAGATTATAATATTACAACATAGTTGACGATGCTGTGTTTTAATCTCTTTACGACTTTAGACTGTAGTACGCGAAGGCGCGAATTCATGAACACGCCTAATAGAAGTAAATAAAGATCATTCCCGACGCGGTCGACGTAAGTACTGAAAGATTCAGGAGCCCGCCTCAATTGAAGTCGGGCTTTCGTGGGCAGTGGACGCGTCCCGACTCACTCCCGCTCACAGCCCCGAATTACTCACAAAATTCGCAACAATGGGCTCAAAAAAGAAAAAGGAAACGTAAGTCTTTAATATTTTCATTCAGTGCAAAAGCGATCGTTTTCTTCATTCATTGTTTATTTTATTTACGAATGTTTATATTATGATTACAATTTATTAACCTAAGCGAATGTTATCGTTGAACATGCTTTGATTTCTACAATACAATGGAATTAGTTCAATTGAGTTGTTTGACAGAATCTTTCGGAATCTTACTAGATGATAAAAATGTGTTCAGTATAACTTTAATCATGTTTACCTTCTCTGTAGGTATGCATTGTGTTCCATCATTCCACAGGCACAGCATTTAGAAAATAAATAAATGAGTGATCTAAAACGAAACGTTCCATAGAAAATATTTTCATACGTTTTTCACAACGTACATCCAAAAATGTTGTACTAAAACTATATCAGCCTGTCTGCCAACTTTGTGAGTGATGTCACAATATGGCTTTCTAAACGTACATCATTTAGTGATTAAATTACAGGAATAAAATAAAAAGATAAACCCTTTTTGTGTGTCACCCCACCAAAATATATATGCAGATCTTATGAATTTTAAAGTATTTCAAAAATACGGTTAACATGTTAACATTAAAAAACATGTAATGTCCAAAAGAACTCAATGAGTGTTTGTTTTTTTTAGTTTGTTAGTTTTTTCCTTGCATAGGCCGCCTTTTATCTACAAGGAACACAATCTCCATCTAAGCAGCAGTTTCAATTGCTGCATACACATTATAATACAATTTATGGCAATCTCTATAAATGTCGCCATGTTTGTCCTCTCAGTCTGTCTGTAATGCTGTAATGCGCAACCATTATCCTGCTGAAGCACGCTAATAAATTTTAAAGCGATCCACTTTAATAAATCTATTAATTGCCTTCATAAGATTTTATGTGTTGTGTTCCTGCTGAGACCAATTTGTTTCAAGGAAAAGTTGATATTTGTTTACCTGTAGTCAATAAGCTGTAACCGGATGAGCACGAGTTATGGTTGCACTTACAGAAAATTTTGATTTTAAAAATGCTAATCCCGGTTGAAGTGGTGTGCTGTCCACATTGTGCTAGGAATTTTGTAGCTAAAGTAGGAATGCTAGTCATTCAGTCATAATGTAAGCACATCACAGCGAACAGTGTTTGTTTACCGATGCGCCGTCACTCAGGACGAACCTAATAAGTACCTATCAAGATGAAGCTGATATAAAAATGCCGATGTGGTTCCAATTCTAAGGCCAACATGTCTAACAACGTTTTTGTATTATTTGTTACAGAAAAAAGGAGTCGGAGAAATCTTTACGCTTCTATCAAATTGTAAGTACCTAACTCATATTTACGTTAACACTAAAGGATTTTCGTTTGATCCATTCGTTCTTCCATGCTTAAAATTAGGAAACATTGAGAAATATACCTGTGATGTGGCTTTGCTAAGCTTTGTTTTTCATATGTATGCGGAGTTTAAACAGTAACGAGGTACTAAACTTCGTTATAAGTTAATATCACAAATTCATATATAAGTATGTAGACCTCGTCATCAACATCATGTCAATTTATTTGTATTTCCTCTTCCACACTCCAGCGATCAGTGCCAATCGCTGCGATTCGCGTTTCCACATCGACTTTCAACCGTAATGACTCGAGCTTTTTGGAAGGTTAAATCATTCCAATACATGTGTGCCTTTTCCATCAACAGTATCTCTGTTCAGTATATTTTCTTCTTGTTCCATACTATTGTATAAAGTCTTCCTGTATTTGTATGGTACCCAGCAATATTGTATGTTCTTCCTCAGTTCCGCTACGCAACATGTTCAGAGCTCATGGCAACCATCATCGGCATCACCTTTGGCCTGGCTAGCGGAGGAGGTGTCTGCTACAACCTGGTGCAGATCGGAGAGCTCAGCACTGCCTTCGTCGAGAGAACCACTTACCGAGAGAGGCTTACAAGCTACCTACCGCTAACCGTTGCGTTTGGAGGAGGCAGGAGGCTGTAAGTGGCTCTAAATTCTATATTAAGCATAAATATTTCACATCATGTACTCCACAAAGAGAGATGTCGCCATAAGCCAAGAATTTCCTAATGGAACAACTCCACGATCTGTAGTAGTCGTCTTTGAGAATTCACCAACGACGGTATCTTCATGTTTTATTTGTAATAAAATGTGTTGATTTGCCTGCTTTTCTACGGGAAAGTGTAAAGGATAAAACAATAAAACCCACTGACTCAAATTTATTGTGGATATAATTTCATCAAAGGTCTACTTTGAGAAAAACCAAAAGTGCCTGAGAATCAGAACTCAGGACGACGGCTCAGTAACACATCTGTCTGTTAAGTTATAATATGTCTTAAAGATATGAATACGTCCATTTTCTCTTGTCCAGTGCAAATGCATCTTACGAGGAGAACATGGCAGCCCTGATCGAGGATGCGAAGGCGATGGCCATCGGCCTGTTTCTCAGTATCGGCATATCACTAATATTCTGCATGCTATCCGTCGGCCTCATCAGTTGGAGTGCACTACGACAGGTATCTATTTTAGTTTCACTGATCGCCACTTTGTGTGGTATTTGCGTTCGCAGATCGTAGAATTAAGGTGGATATGGTATGATGCGAAAGGGTTAAAAGACGTGCAAAAGTATAGGAGTTTTGCACTTTTTTATCAACAGGTAATGTCTTGAATACCTTACTGGTAAAAAAAGGTATCACAATAGTGTGACCATATTGAAGGAGGTATAACAGATCATCGAATTGAACAACTTTCTGATACGTGTTGTATACCAATCGGTTTTTAAATTCTTATAGAATTTGGATAATTTTCCCTATAGAACATAGATTTCGAAATGTTACTACTCAAAATCATTCCAAATCAATGGTCAATTGTTTTGTTTCTGACAGAAGCTATGCTTCGGTCACATACTTCTGAAGAAATGACGAATTATCTCTCTTATTTCATTTAGATACTTCCGAAGATATGACAATTTATCTTCTAAGATCCAAGGTCGGAAGTTGGACCAAGTCCAACGCTAGCGAACCCGGGTGTCAATGGTTATGTCATCTTAGCACGCCGCGCGCCGCACATTAATTGTTCAGTATTGTTATGTTTACATAGCAGATTGCTATGTCCCGCCCTACACAAATTATTATCATTACTCTTTGTTGTGACTGCTATAATCGTTAACAATGTATGTAGTACTATACCTACGAAAAAATATTATCGTAACGACAAATATCTATCTTAATTTGTATTAGATACCTACTTTAAATAGGAACTTGGAGAAAATTGAGGACGTGTAGAATAGAAAAACAGTTGAAAACGTTTCCCGTGATATAAATTATAACATCTTAACAACTATTGCAACATCACAAGCTTTTAATGAAACAGCAGCAAAAATGCCAATATTTTTTTGTAGTCCACACAGCTCCACTATTTAAATAAGTGCGATTTCAGCGTAGCAAAAATAACTGTTACAATATAAAAGCGTCATTCATTAAGTAGTTTGACCATGGAAGAAAACTTAGGCACTTGCCTAAGTTTTCTTGCCAGACTTCTTAGATTGCAACAGACTGATTGTGACATGCCAGCATATTTCTTTTTTTTGTTTAACACCGATTTCAGAAAGAAAACTTGTATATGATAGCCCGCGAAATTCGTTTTTTTTTTAGTACTTGTAATTACACTCATAACTACCTAGCGAAACAACAATAAAATACAAACTAACAACAAACTAGAATAAAGCATCTTTCGAACGATGTCAACCCGTAATGTGCCCAAGAGACTCCATGCAGCTAAAATATTTTGCAATACCTACTATGAACACCAAAATATATGAACTAATATTATGGAACCCATTCACGGTCACACCCGTACACTTCATTTACGGGTGTGACCATGAATGGTGTTCAACCGAAGGTCGATTTGAAGCCGAATCTGAAGGTTTAATAACCCTAAGAAATTCAGTTTCACGTTGCCTAAGAGTAAATTATATAATTCGTTTTTAGGGTTCCGTAGGCGAATGGCAAAAAACGGAACCCTCATAGTTTCGTCATGTCTATCCGTCTGTCCATCTGTATGACACAGCCACTTTATTCCGAAACTATTAGGACTACACAATTGAAACTTGGTAGGTAGACGTATTCTGTGAACAGCAGTACGATATTTATATAAAAATAAAAATAATAAAACATTACATTACATTGACGTTCCTAAAACCGTTTTTACTCAAAGTCAATCGTTTTAAAGATAGACACTTCCAAAGTGGTAAATTGTGTCCCCCCCCCCCTATAAGGTTCTAATTGGTTTGAATAAGATTTGATATTTAGTTTTTGAGATATGGGACTTTTTCATCAAACTGCAGCAGTAACTTTTACTGCAGCAGTAAATTTAGTTTTGAATGTAATACAACATTTATGAATGAGCTTTCTAAATATTTTTATTATAATGTTTGGTTCTACGGAACCCTGTGTGCGTGTGAGTACGACTGGCACTTGGCCGGTTTTTTAAACTTTAAAGTAAAAGTTTATGTTGACTGTATAAATATAGAAATATGTGATCTGGCCAAAAGGAGTATATGTAATCTGGCCAAATACAATGCCAGTGTGGAGTCCCTCTGCAGGTTATGCCCCACCTTCTTTCTTGTCCATCCTACACAGCCACCTGCACCTTCCAGGATTTAAACGATGCCAACGAAAAAGCTGTGAGTGCATCGACACGCAAAGTAGAAGACGAGATTATTAAAATTACCGTCCAACCCTTTTTTTTGGCACTTGGCCCACTCTGGGCGGAGCGGAAGGGAGTGTCAGACTTGTACTGACTAAAACCCGTCCGTCCATGTTCCTTCTTTGCCCTTTGTGTTCCAGGGCCACGGTATCTCTTTCGAACAGTCCCGCAGCCCTGGCAGGCATCGGCCCTTGCGGACCCCTACTTATTTGCTGACATCTCTTTGAGGCGCACGTGGAACACGAACGCACCGTCGACACGGCCTGTCGTCATAAGACGGCCAGACGGCGTGCTGGCCCATAACTCGCCGTCCACAGGCTCGCGCCTACGGTGGCAGGGCGCCACCACGTGACCCCGACGCCCAGGGCGTCTCCCGCGGCGGCAGGGTACCGTCCAACCCTTGCTCCCGCGCGTCAAAAAATCATTTTGGCCCAAACCAAAGATTTCCTGGCCGTAGCCAAAGCTTCGGTCGGACACTACTTGTGTCAGCGTGACAAGAGCAGAAACCGAAACCGTGACAGAGCTGAAAACTTAAAACGTAAAATAAAATGATTTCACGCTTTCGTTTTAAAGAAGTACATAAAGCTTGCAAACATTTCGTCTTAAAGAATTACCTAAATAAAGCTTGCAAACATGGTAAGCATGTTGCTATAGTCGTATGTTAAAATTATTAAAATGTTTATCTTTTTAACAGACAAACAGGAGACAATTTACAGCTTATTAAGCTTCATTGTCACGCGAATAGC
This sequence comes from Noctua janthina, assembly GCA_963576755.1. Classification (NCBI taxonomy): domain Eukaryota; kingdom Metazoa; phylum Arthropoda; class Insecta; order Lepidoptera; family Noctuidae; genus Noctua; species Noctua janthina. Next base: position 8,840,366 of record OY755050.1, on the reverse strand, counting down.
CAATGATATATTGACCTATTTACTCGTACATTATGGTGGTACATTTTAACAGCGTCAGTGGAAAAATACTGAAGCTGTCAAAAACGATTTTCTTACAAAAAAAGTCCAAATAAAAAAATTCACTAAATAATTAAATAACATTAATTAATTTTTTTAACATTAATTATCGTGGTGCAAAGTCCAAGAATTTTCTTTCCATAAATCTGGCCTTTTTGATCGAATTTATTTTATTAAAAGCCGCATATCGCTCAAATAATATTCTTTATTTACTGTTTGACCTTCCGGCAAGAATTTCGAGTGCACAACACCACGCGATAGTCAAAGAAAACGGTCAATATGACTTTGACTTTTGATCGACTTCGGCGTGGTTTTTTCGGTTTCTGTTCAATTGAAAGTTGCCACTCCGAAGCTTGTTGACTAGTTTGAATGTCAAACTCGTAAACCCACGTTTCGTCACCAGTAACAATGCGTTTCATGAATGTTGAGTCGGAATTTACTCGTACCGGAATTTACTACCATGTCCTCACGGACTCTTATGCGATTGAGTTTTTGGAGAAAATTCAGTTCTTTCGTTTGTATACCCAAGTGATTATTTAAAAGGATCGACTTGTGAGACACAGAAACTTCAGCAGCTACCTCTCTCAAACTTAAATGAGGATTTTTCAGTCACTATTTCCTTTACTGTTGCGATTTTAACTTCAGCTGAAGACGTTGATGGCCTACCAGAGCGAAGCAAGTCTTCCATCACATTTCGACGGCTTTTAAACGCTTTGTACCAGTCATAAGCACGTTTTGATAAAGCCGATTCACCGTAAGTCTTCTGTAACATTTTTAGGGACTCCAAACAAGAAAATCTATTGGCAATGCAAAATTTAAGACAAACTCTTTGTTCGATGTTTTTGTACATTATGAAATTCGCAATACACACTAGATATGATCTAATTAAAAACAGCACAGTATTTAATCTAAATAACAGATGCAACTCAAACTTCGCGCCAAAATGGAAAAAAAAGTTGTGCCAATCTACAACAAAAAAAAAACAAAACATTTACTTTGGAACCATAAACAAATCATCCATTCCCGATACTTTTTTGACTGAATTTACATCATACTCTTTTTGCCTTCATTCAAGTACATTATATTGTGTAATACATTTCGCACTTTACCATCAGTATGTATCGTCGCAGACATGATGTATTCCGCCGAGCGTTAACTCAATCAGAAGTCATCAAGAGTGGACTCCGAGCGACTTGCCGATCGTTTTGCTTATGTACCACCATTTAAAGATGAAATTGTCTGTACCAGTCCAGTGCTACTCAATCAATGGATAACATTTGTTATGAATTGGTTTGTGCAACACCATAGGCATTGGTAAAAGCTTGTCGAACTTAGGCCTACAGAGTAGAAATTGACAGATCTCTCCAAAAAGTTACACCAAATGGTGGAACACCAAATTGGTATCCAAGTGTCTTATTCGCACACTGCGCGAGCGTGTGAGCGAAAACACATGAGGAAGCAAAACATAATTATATTGATAGCCCATTCTTTATAATAGGCATTATTTTTTCAAATGTATTTGTCCTTTATTAGATTATAATGGCAGTGAGAGCCAATTTAGATGGAATTCACAAACTCATCACTACTGAACACAGCTTGTGAGTTGTATTGTGGGTATCACTTCCTTGGCAGAAGGAAGCGACTGGCTGATGCCCTGGCTACGGGCTGATAGCTGTTCAGCATCTTTCAAATTAGCGATAAACTACAATGAGCCTTGGACTTGACACATGTTTCTAGATTAATTATGTTTATTACTATCATATCATTGTTTACGCTTCTTAGTTACAAAGAGATGAGATTAGCTCAACTCTATACAACGTTGAGAATTAGCTTCAATATTCCGGGTGCCGGGTGGTAACAAAAACGTCTGCAGGTGTTTAAAAGTTACTATTAGTTCCTAGGAACATGAAATAATAACTTCAGAACACGTGCTAATCGTTTTGATCGGAAGGTTTTCCTGCGGTTCAGAGACCAAGTTCTGTGGCTATAATAGGCATCTGCTTGCCTAGAATGGTAACAAACTTGCTTTGTCGTATCGTGCGTAGAATAAGCAGTTACAATGTGAAACATGCCATGAGTATTACGACATACGGTGACCCATATATTTATATGATATAATAAATAACGGGAACAAATTTTACAAAGCACAAACGAAATAAATTGCTTTAAATTGACGACCTTACAGATTGACTCGCAGAGCTTCACATTGTTAATGAAAACGAAATAACGCTTACTTACTGATAAATGTGACCTTGGCGACTCGATATTGGGGTTCAGCGCATTATGATCAATGTCAGCTATATAACTGCCTAATTTGGCCACTTGTTGTACATAGCTGTATACCTACTACAGCTTTAAGTTGACCTACAGAATTGGGTGAGTGAAAAAAAAGGGTGGGTCATCATTGTTAGAAGGCCTAGGCAGATTGCAAAAAAGGAACCCTTGTAATTTCGTTTTCGCTTACAAATAGAACTAACTATTGTTGCTTACGTTTTCGGAATAAGTACAGTGATCCTAACCTGATCCTTTCTTTTTGTCCAAGTTTAAAGCTAGATACAGTCATGCAACTGTATGTAAGAGTTACGAGGGTTAGCAGGTATTTCCTCCATTGTACACTCACCACACTGACCTCACCTCAAAGCAAGCTTTCCTACAGCAGTCGTGACAGCAATACTTAACGTTTATCCCGATGCAGTTGTACTCCTAATACCTACACGTCACATATAGAAATTCTGATTTTCCTTGCTTACTTGGTTTTCCTTTGTAGTTAAGTTAATGATATCACATGATGCGTTATGTCGGGAGTAGTCACAAAGAAACATTATTATAATAATGTCCTTTTCCTCCACGAGGAAATTAAGTTGGATATACTTTCGGGTGCATTTTATTGAGTTTTAGAACAGACTCAATCCATAGAACTTCTATTTTGACAGTTCTGTTTAAAAAAAACAAGCTGCCTGTGTAACATCGTGTGAGTCAGGAACTGCTGAATTTGAAAATAATGAAAATAAATATAATTATGTTGTTCTACAGATAACTCGGATACGCATGAAGTTCTTGAAGGCAGTGCTGCGACAAGACATGTCCTGGTTCGACACCGACTCGGAGTTCAACTTGGCTTCCAAGATGTCTGAGTAAGTTACTTTACATAAACTCCACGAAATGATACCCAAATCTACCTAGTTTGATACATCAATATATTCACTCCTGTTTCCCCAAAAAGTTAGGCAGTATGAAGAACAGGGTGTAAATTCTTCATAAAACTAAAATAACTTTTATTTAACTTTGACATTGGCAGCAAATGTGCCAATATAGGGATTTGGTATGATAAGGATTGTACAATCACCGTCTCTGTATCCGATGTAGTTACTAATCTGGCACTGTATGTCAAGGAGATATCATAAATCTCATGGAGGCCCATTAACATTCGCAAATCATGGCGGTACTCACTGATTAAATGTTTTACTGAGATACTTTAATAAAGTATATTGATCGATAACCAGTTGCCTACACTGTCAGTCGCGCTATAAGGGAGAAATTTATGGGCCGTAGGTACTTTGACGTAAATTTAGCCTTACATAGAAACATGAACCTTCTATCTACCTATCTATATTACAAAGTAAACGTAACCGCAAATTAATAATTTACGGGTACTGTTTATATTCATATAAATGTTGATGAATGGAAAGGGAGAGAAAGACCAAAGAAAAAATGGATGAATTGTGTGAGAAATGATATGAAGGAAAAAGGAGTAGATGATAGCGTGACGATTGACAGGCGAGAATGAAAGACAAAAAACGTGTCGCACCGCCCCTAAATAACATGAGACAACACACTTTAGATACTGAGCAAAGTAAAGTGTAAGGCCGGTTTGGGAATATTGTGTCTTGTTTAAACAAAACGCCTTCTTTTTAAAAGTCTGTTCAAAAATTTTGGTTTGTAATTCAAACAAGCAGTATAAGGGTGTTTTACGTCTGTCGTTTGGTATGTTTCACTAACACAATTTACTTTAAGATTTTTCCTTATTCCAGGAACCTGATGGCTTTGAAGGAAGGTATGGGCGACAAGTTGGCCGTGGTTTCTAACCTGGTGGGGACTGCCATCATCTGCCTGGCAACTGCATTCCCTCTAGGCTGGGAACTGACCCTGGCATGTGTTTCTGTCATGCCGTTCTCTATAGCTGTCTCTATTGTTTTAACTAATGTGAGTAAACTTAAAAGATGATGATTTTTAATGTGGTAGTATTGTTTATTATAGTGAAATGTGTGGCATTATCTTAATCTTAGAATTTGTTATTAGATTATGTTTCATGAGGTCTTGGAATAATTATTTTATTTTTTATATTGTCCCACTGCAGGGCAAAGGCCTCTCTTCCCTTCCCCCCTTCCACATTTCGCGGTCTAGTGCGATTGTAGGCCAATCCTTTGCGAAAGAGTCCAGCTCATCCCGCCATCTCCTTCTGGGCCTGCCACGTTGTCGTTTCTTGCTGTTTGGTATCCGAAATATCTTGGAATAAGCGCGTCTTTAAAAGGCACCTAAAGCATGTGATCTGCTTCACTCGTTTTTGTATAGTTATCAGTAAAGATTGAATTTATTCCCAAATCCTTCCGATATTTATTGATCGAAAGATTTAGTATTTTATTGTTGAGTTTCTTTGACAGTTACTCGTATTACCTAACCAGCGTGTATTAATCCTATCCTACTAATATTATAAACGCGAAAGTTTGAGAGGATGGATGGTAGGATGTTTGTTACTCTTTCCCGCAAAAACTACTAAACGGATTTGGATGAAATTTAGCGAACAGATAGTTTATAGCTGTTTTTGATATGGAAAGAAAAAACAGCAGGGTTAAGATGCAAGTTCAAACCCTGCTCGCACTCGAATTTTTCTTTCCATATCAAAAACAGCTGTTGTTCCCTACGCAGGGTTTGCGTATAAAAATATTTAAAGATAGTTTATAACCAGGATTAACACATATGATACTTTTTATCCCGGTAGTATGATCCCGTAGGACAAATATTGACCTCCACGCGGGCGAACCCGCGGGCATAAGCTAGTTATTTTCTAAATTTGTTTCTAGTATCAAACCAAGTCATCAATATTAGAAATGGAATCATACAGTCAAGCGGGCAAGCAAGCAGAAGAAGTATTGAAATCAGTAAGAACGATAGTGGCTTTCAACGGAGAAAACAAAGAAGTCGACAGGTATGACAGTTTATCATATTAATCATAATTTTTCGAGCTATGTCGTAATAGTAAAGACGAATATCTCTTTGCCGAGATTAAAAAAAAAACAAACGCCGCCGACTAAATACATTCATAGTCATTGAACCCATTTGGACTTAGTATAAGTACTTATTACCTGTGGAAATTTTTATTTTCCGTACGTGTCCGGAAAATTATTAAAAATCCACGCGTGTGAAATATATTGCATGTTGAACGTAATCGTAGTGCGATAAGAACCAGTTTTCGAGAAAGTGTATTGAAAACGTATTTCTAACTGTGGGCCGCTTGTTTCTTCGTTATTTTCTGCAGCAGATACTATTAATGTTCCGAGATCATGTGAGATAGCCAAATGTCTCCTGTCCTTATCTGTAAGCCACGACTCAACGTACCTATTTATCAAAATTACTAATGCTGACAAATGCAATACCACCAACGTCTAATTTCTTTTTCTCCAGGTACACAAAACTGCTCCAGCCTGCCGAAAAGCAAGGCCGAAAACGAGGCTTGTACACCGGTCTGGGCAACGGCTTCAACTGGGTCCTCACCTACTCACTCAATGCTATCGGCTTTACCTACGGCACCAGGCTGGTCTTCCAGGACTGGGATAGCCCAGATGGCGAGAGGAAATATTTAGTAGGAGTTGTATACAGTGTAGGTATTTTTGCAAGATATTTAGAAACTTATAGTGCAATACACCATTTCATTGATAGGTTATTAAGCACTAACGTTAGCGAGCCCTAAGAAAAAAATGTTTGTCATTTGTCGCCTGACTTTTGATAATCGATCTTCATACAGTCTTGGATGCAAGTATGGTGCAAATCTTTAGATCTAGTATCAAAACTTAAAGTTAGTTATAAATCATACCGCTTAATAAATGCAAGTCAGACGCTTGTCATCAAGAAGTCTTTTTTTCAGATTTTATTCAGCGTGTACATGGCTACTCAATCGATGACTTTCTGTGTGCCTCATGCGGAGGTGTTTGCAGCTGCTCGAGGTGCAGCCTCATCCATATTCCAGCTGATTGACCGAGAGCCTTTAATCGACAGTCTTCAACAAACAGGCTTGTCACCTCGAAGAGTCATCGGAGAAATTACTTTAGAGGATGTTAACTTTAGTTATCCATCAAGACCTGAAGTGAAGGTAAGATAGGCATCATCTCCGCTTCACTTTCGTAATACGTTAACTTTGGCAAGTAGTTTCATCGCCAGGCCTTAAAATAGCACCTGGGGGCATGGTAGCGCCCCCGCCAAGATTAGCCAAAACAGAAAGGGGCGCTACCTACCGTTTCTCGAACCGTTTCGTAGCATTTTCATACCCTCATAGCTTCAGTCTGGATATTAGAAGAGAGCCCAAATTCTTAAGTTAAGGCTCTTCAAACGGCCTTATAAGTTTTTGTCTTTAAAGCTTTTTAACATGGAATTGTTTTTGGTTATTCTCACTAACATTAATATTTACCTCCGCGAACCATACATAGCCAAATCTCAAGATGTCGCTAAACTATGAGCATATTATATTCATAAATCAATAACAACATTCCACAGGTCCTCAACGGGTTTTCCATTACAATCAAAGCAGGTGAATGTGTAGCTTTAGTTGGGTCTTCTGGCTGCGGCAAAACAACAATATTACAACTACTTCAAAGACTTTATGATCCTCATTCCGGATCAGTGAAGCTTGATGGAAAAGATGTCAAAAATTTGAATTTGGGGTGGCTCCGATCATGTCTAGGTTCGTATGCTTAAAAGTACAACAATCAGAATTCCTGTTGTAAGTATCGTTAAACTAAAAAAATACTTATTTTTCATAAATATTCCAGGCGTTGTAGGCCAAGAACCTGTACTGTTCCGAGGCACCATTTTTGATAATATTGCCATTGGTTTCCCTGAAGCCACAAGGGAGGAAGTACAGACTGTAGCTGAAATGGCATATGCTCATGATTTCATCACAAACCTACCCAATGTAAGTAAGAGCAAAAAGGGCAAAAACGTGATCTCATCTGATATTTTAACGTTATTTTATGTAGTATTTTTAAGGCTTACGTTACGGCTTAAGCAAGAGACTGTCATGCAGTAGTGTGCCGAGTGACAAAGACGACAAAGCTAATCGTTTTCAACAACAAGATGTACAGTCGGGAACTGTAGATATGGGACAAAAGGGAGGAAGGTCTATATTCAGCAGTGAATGGCTAGTGATAATAATGATGATGACTGTAAGTGTTTAGGCAGGAAGTATGAAGTAAAGGAATTCGTTTAATTTCAGGGCTACGACACAGTCATAGGCGAACGTGGCGCGTCGCTGTCAGGCGGGCAGAAGCAGCGTGTTGCCATCGCCCGCTCGCTGCTCCGCGAGCCAGCCGTGCTGCTTCTCGACGAGGCCACCTCCGCACTCGATCCTCACTCCGAGCGACAGGTCCAGGCTGCCCTCGATCGTGCCAGTGTTGGCAGAACCACAATCATGGTGTCCCATCGGTGAGTTTAAATTTTTAACTGGTCGAAACGATACAAAGTAATACAAAAAGTCTAGAGATGGACATCCGTGCCCCTCGACAATCAAAACATTGTCCAACTGTAAACGAGACTAAATATCCAGAACAAAAATTGTTTACAAGTTCATATTTCAGACAAATGGCAAATATCCAAAGTTCTGGTAGTTACCTAATCGGTATTTACTAAAAATAATTGCGGTATATCCCCGAGTATTTTAGTCAGGAGGATCTTGTGAAATATTTACAGTTAGAACTGATGTATGCTTGTTCTAGGTTGTCAACTATCACCAACGCCAACCGTATCATCTGTATGGACCAAGGAGCTATCGTGGAAGAGGGGACGCACGAAGAGCTAATGAAAACGCAAGGTTATTTCAGTTTGTCCTTTGTAGCTTAGTTCAACGAAACGTCCTTACCTCAGTTGACATGCGTGCTTTTCTAGCAGTGTACACACCTTTACCTACTCTGGAGTTCTTAGTTAAGGGCTATTATTTTAGTCATGTTTGCCCTAAAACGGTTATTTGTCTTTGTACGAGTTTAGTTGTGTACCTACTCAAGTACATAATCCACTTTATATTCATGAAAATTGTAAACCAAAATTCTGTTGTACCATTCGAGGACCACGACCCTAAAAACCTTCCTTTCTTGATCATTCTAGGGTTCTACTACAAGCTAGTGACGACAGGTCATGAGGTGAAAGAACCCGAAGAAATTGAAACACTAACTGAAGAAGGTGACGGTGAGGAGAACGGAGAACCAGTCCTAGCTCCTCGGGCTGATGTCAAGAGGAAGTCAAACAGACGTGTGTACAGACGTCACTCGATTAAAAGAGGTTTGAACATCTTGATAATAAAGCATAATCTTGAAACAAGACAAAATGACTGACTGTATTTTTTATTTAAGTTGATGAGGTCATATGCGATTTTGTGGAAATTATTACCTAACTCAAAAAATATTTACGCTGTTGAGACGCATATCTCTTTGCCGAGATTTCAAAAAAACAATCACCGCCGATCACAGATATAGGGTCTATCTATATCTGTGCCGCCGACTATAGTCATTGAACCCATTTGGACTTAATATAAGTATAGTTATCTGCGGAAATTTTTATTACTGGACTCTCAAGCCTTTACGGAGGAGCAGAGGTTCGGCTCAAGGTATTAGCAGCGAAGAAAACATCAAAAACAACACGAAAACAATTCAGCGCACATGCAAAATGTATCGGCCTTTTTCTTTTGACAGTTTGGAATTTTGACATTTGTGTTTTTTTTTTATATCAATCAATCAATTAAATAAATCGACTAACTCAAAATCAAATTTTAGCCCAGTTTAGTCTTAAAAATTAAACTAAAATAATGAAAATAAATTAGAAATTAAAATAGCAATTTTCAACAACTTTTAGGTCTAAGTGGTTCTGTAGAGACATCTAATACGTTCTATGTGAATTATTTGCCTTAAACTTAAGAACAGAGTTCATAGATGGCGCACCAAAAAAACTTGCTATGTACGTGAAGGCAACTTTACCCCTCCTTGTAACCAAACACACCCGAATGCTTTTTGTTGACAGATTCTCATGATTGGATGACTCCTCGCGGATCCATTTGTTCTGTCGTGTCTACTGGCCTACAAAACTTCGTGTATAATGCTGATTATGAGTCGGATGAAGAAAAGGATGAGGAAGAAGTAAGTAAAACTGTTCAAAAACCGGTCTAGCAATGCCAAATCTGGGAGAGGTACAGGTTACGGATAGGTACACAAATTATACATACGTCATCGAATCATCTTAAGCATACCCTATTCGCACTATGTTGGGGTCTGAGTCCGTTCTAACCAGATGCAGCTGAACACCTGTATTTGACATGGAGTGACTCCTGTCCGACTTGGGAACAATCCAGTTACTGGGTTAGGTTCGCGATACTCCTTGGTAAGTCTAGTCGCCAATCTTTCTGGTATCTCAGTACTCGTAACGACTATAAAACACGGACGGAGCTCGTTATGTCACTGATGGTTACTTATCCATGCACCGACCTCGGCAAATACTGCTTAACTTTGAAGGTCGATACGTTCGGCTGCTGTTATTTAGCCAAGCCCATAAATACACATCTAATTACTCTAAATCATATTTTTCGTTTTCAGCAAATTAAACCAGTGAGCGACTGGCAGATCTTGAAGCTTAACGGACCAGAATGGCCTCTCATTACAGTAGGATCTATTGCAGCCTTCACCCAAGGTGCTTGTTTCCCTGTCTTTGCCTTACTCTTTGGATTTTCCAGTGGTGTAAGTACAATTTCAAGAGTTTTCCATGTGCAACAGCCAAATCCGAACCCTGTAAATGAAATATTCAAAACTTCATTTATTTTTTCAGATATTCATTCTCGAAGATAGAAAGGAGATCATTTACTTGGCGGATCTGTACTCGGGCATGTTCATAGTGGTGGCTGCTGTTGCCGGTGTGTCCATGTGTCTGCAGAGCACTACCTTTACCACAGCCGGTTTGAGGATGACCACTCGATTGCGGCAACAGTACTTCTCATCTCTACTCAAACAGGTAACCGCGCTGGCTATCAAAGTTAAGTTAAATTGACAAGGCGTAACCATAATCACTATCTCGTAAAAATGTAAGACTAGCAGTCCACAGCTGGATAAAGGACATTCTGAAGTGGCGCTACGTCATCCAGTTTTCTTGCTGACTTTTTTGAAGTTTTGTTTAGATTATATACCGGGTAACATGATCCCATGATGCGTTTGTCAATACCACTCAAGAAGTTTACAATTATTATTATAATACGAGTACATTCGGCTCGAGCGGCTGTTATTATTTAGCCACGAGCTCCTCCGCATATGTACTTTACAACCTGGTTAAAATTATTTTGATATCATTTTGACGTGGATGTTAAGTTAAGTTTTTAAATAAACCAACGATTCGACATTGATGGATTCCAGGAAATAGGATTCTTTGACAAGGAATCCAACACGGTCGGTGCAATGTGCGCAAGATTAAGCGGAGACACGGCAGAAGTGCAGGGCGCTACCGGACTCAGAATAGGCCTTATACTGCAAGGAATAAGCTCGGTGCTAGTGGGCTTCCTGATGGCGATCAGCTATAACTGGAAACTCACTCTAGTGGGGACTGTTTTCTTACCTCTGGTCAGTGGATTTCTCTAAAGCTTAGAAATTCCTAACTGCAAATCAGTTGCTACAATGTTTTAATATCTTATTTTGTCTTTACAAGTAACTTCTACTTTCCTAGATGGTAGGCAGCATCTGGTTGGAAGGGATGATCTCGCAGCAGTCACAGATCGATGAACGTTCGGCCATGGAGCAAGCCACAGCTATCGCCACAGAAGCTGTCGTCAGCATCAAGACAGTTCAGAGCTTGGGTAAGGTAGATTGTGCTACAAGTACCTGGGGAGGGTGGTCCTGGCATACTGTGGTATTTAATGATTACCTACCTCTACAGTGACACAACGTTAAAGTTTGTAGAGTCAACTCTCGAGATGCCATTTGCTGGCTTGTTGCTGGATACCTAAAAAATTGCATAAATTAAAGCGCACTCTCTGAATTATAACGGTCGGGTCAGCTTGTTGAAAGTCGTTTTAAAAATTATTTTACCCATCACCTAGTGTTAGTGAAAATATGTATAAGCTCTTCAACTTAACCGTCCCACTAACATAAACCAACATTGCCTACTCCTACGCTGCGAATACATTTACGATTATACAAACAACACGCACTTAAGTAATGCTAACCATATCTTTTATGCAGGCGTTGAACCAATATTCCTGAAAAAATTCGAAGAGGCCCTAACTGTAGCCTGTGCCGCTGTCACGAAGAAGACCCGCTGGAGGGGTCTGGTCCTCGGCTTGGGGGTCTATGTGCCCTTCTTGGCGTATTGCAGTGCCACTGTGTACGGTGCCGTCTTGGTGGCTTACGGGGAGATCGAATATAAGATTGTGCTGCTGTAAGTACAATACGCAAGAATAAATACATATTATTAAACTGATGAAATTTCCAATTTTGGGACTGAGCCAATTGCATGAGAAAATTCACCAGAGGCCGGTAGGTTAGGTGCCACCTAGTCTAAGTAAAAACGGGTTTTAAATACCTTCTCTCTAAAGATTTATTTTGGTCCAAAAGTAATCAGTCGTCTACCGGAAGTATTGACGATTGTGTCAATTATTTTATGACAACGGTGACGAAATTTGTTAAAGACGCCACCATGGCATAATAATCGCCTTGCTTTTCTGACCTACGATATTACCGCTTCTCGAAAGCAAGAACCTCTCTTCGTGAAAGGAGACTGGAATGTCACGAAGAGAGTTTCTTACCCATTTAATCTTAGGTAATTAAGCTCTATGCAGCTGATTGCTGAACTCAGCAGCACCCGTATAGGCTGTCACATTACTCAGATTGACGGAGTTTGCGTTAACAATATGAGTTACGCTGACGACATGGTGCTGTTGAGTCCATTAATAAGCGCACTCAGGCGTCATGTTAAGATGTGTGAAGACTATGCGGTCACTCAGGGTTTCAGGTACAAAGCAAAAAAAAATGTGAATTATTGGTATTTAAGGCAGGCACCAAATGTTACACTAACGTGCCAGATGTGACCATAAATATTACTCCGTTATCTAGAGTAACAAAATTTAAGTACCTGGGTCTCTGAGTCACTCATGACTTGAATGATGATCGGACATAGAAAGGGAAACGCAAGGCGGTGGCTGTCCGAGGTAACATGCTGATCCGCAGATTTCAAGTCAAAAAACCCTTTTCAGAGCATTCTGCCAGTCTGTATACACGTGCAGTCTGTGCGTCAGGTATGCTCTGGGGGCATACAACGCCTTGCGTGTCCAGTATAACAATGTATTCAGGATGTTGTTGGGTCTACCACGCTTTTGTAGCGCTTCCGGGATGTTCACCGAGGGCAGGGTTGATGGGGTTCATGCCATTATGCAGAAACGGTGCGGTTCTATTCTCGGTAGAGTACGTGCTATCACAGCATTCTGAAAGTATTGTGTGATAGGTGGGACAGCCCCATGCTGGCTCACTGGATACGGCTGCACACGTAGGTGTCAGTCGTTTTCAATTTTGTATATATAGTGTTTTTTTTTACTAACATTAGGTTAAGACTTTTACTAACAACATATGGATCTTGTAATTTGATCTGAAATAGAATATTTATTTATTATTTATTCTATCCTTGTTGCAGGGTTAACGAAGCCATCATGTATGGAGCCTACATGTTGGGTCAGTCGTTGGTATACGTGCCTAGCTTCAACTCAGCCAAGACCTGTGGAGCAAGAATCCTATCCATCATCCAAAGAACGCCCAGGGTCAGGACAGAAGACGGAATAAGGGACAAAAAGGATTGGGTAAATTCACATATCATTAATATACATTACCTACAACTGGCTGCCTCTATAGTCTAGTGGTCGTAAGATTATTCTTAGGTTTGAACCCTGGTGAGGCCAGATTCTCTTGATACCAACCGGCAGCCTGTAGTCTTTTTCGCCTCAACTTTCGTTCGAATCTTTCTATTTAACTCCATACTGCTAGGAACTTTTAAAAGTAATGTGTAAGTAGTAAGTGACGCCGATCCGGTGCTTATATATGCTATGAGCATTCCACGGGTTAGAACAAATCTATCTGTGAGTGCATTCCCCTCTTTGGGATATAATATTTTGACTGCTTTTTGCATTTCTAGACTGCTACTGGTAACTTCAGCGTTCGAGACTTAGAGTTCAGTTACCCCACCCGTCCGCACCAGAGGATTCTGAAGGGCATTGATTTGAAGGTGGACGCTGGCAAGACAGTGGCCTTAGTTGGCTCCTCAGGCTGCGGCAAGTCTACCATCTTGCAGCTTATTCAGAGGTTTTATGATCCTGATTCCGGTAACATTGTGAGTAATAGTTTAAAATACTTGTTATAATATAACTATACCTGGTCTACGCACTAATCACGACAGTTTTGGCGATTTAAAAAACGGTATGATTTACAAACTTGATATTCTTCGCAATTTTTCATTTATCGGAAATAGAAAGTACATTTTGACATAAGTGGGGAAACTTTGTTATTGCATTCGATGCGGAATTAACACCCGAGCTGCAGGTGTTATGGTGCCGGGAACTGCAGTAACACGCGTGTCAAACGACGTTTTTCAAAACACTTTCGAAGAAATAAAATTTTAGAACGGAAAGTATTTTTGTCAGGAATTATTAGGAAACTATGATTTAATTTGCTTGTTTTCTGCGCTTTGCTTTCGCCAGGTTGAAGAAGAAGCAAAGTTATGTTGCAGCTACACAGCCTAATATAAAAAATAGAAAATTCAAATATTTTTGAATTATATATAACACAAATAAATGTTAATTTGTTCATAATAGTAAATATTTGTTTAAAATAATTCATCATCTGCTTAGCCTTTTCCCTACTATATTGGGTTCGGCTTCCAGTCTAACCGGATGCAGCTGAAAACAAGTATTTTACATGGAGCGACTGCCTATCTGACCTCCACAACCTAGTTAGTACTAGGTAATACGATACCCCGTTGGTAAGACTGGTTGTCAGACTTTTTTGGCCACTGACTACCTAACGACTGTCAAAGATCTACAGATGTCAGCCGGACCAACGGCTTAACGTGCTTTCCGAGGCGCGGAGGAAATTCGGTATGTAATGGGCGGTCACCCATCCACAGACCAACCTAGGCAAGCACGGCTTAACCTAAAGATCGACCCGAGCGGCTGTTATTATTTAGCCACGAGCTCCTCTTTTTGTTATTTGTTATTTGTTTAAAATAATTATGTTTATTAAATCTATGATATTCTATAAACACAATTTATATACTCAAAAAATACGCCGTAAAGACGCATCACTTTGCCGAGAATTAAAAAAAAAACAAACATCCCTGACTAAAGTCATTGAACTCAAATGGGTTCAATGACTTTAGTGAACCCAATTGAACCCAAATGGGCTCAATGACTTTAGTCATAAGTAATAAAAATTTCCACAGATAACTATACTGAGTCCAAATGGACTTAGTACATATAAGTATAGTTATCTGTGGATTTTTTTATTTCCGCACGAGTGCGGAAAAATATTAAAAATCCACACGTGTGAAATACATTGCATGTTGAACCTAAACGTACTGCGATTAGAATTTTTTTTAATATTGTCCAAAGCGTTTTTACATTAAACACATGCATTTAAAAAAAAAACTTGTGAAAATGTTGAAACCCCCAATATTTCCGTAACTAGAAGGTTCAGAGGCATACCCCTGAACCGTTACGGAGATATTAGGTGTTCTCCCCAGCACTTGTTCTAGACCATAGTCTAGAACAAGTGCCTTTCGGCTTCGTTAAGGGTCTTGTTACACCCTTTATTTGATGCCGACCTGAATATTTGATGTTTGATTGAAATAATAATAATTATCCGAATCAGTTTACTTTCCTTTTTTCTTCGCTATGAGGTTAAAAGCCAATGTACACACGTTTTTTGAACATTACTGTACATAAAACGTTAGGTGTATATTGCATAACATTTTATGTTTTACTAACATTTTAATGTGGTTTTAATCGCCACTTAATGATAGCATTAGAACGATAAGCGTCACTAATCAAATTCGGTTTAAACGAAATTAGGCCGGGTACAGTCATGTTACATCACCTTATCATAGCATGTAATGTAACGCGAATTTGGTTAATGTTAAGCATTTGATACATCGAACTCTGACCAACATGATGATGAAGTGAACCCTTGCTTACGGATATTGCATACGTAGTGTTATGTGCACCTGCCCCAGCTTCTATAACGCCCATTCTGTAATGGTTGTTTACAGGAGCTAGACAGTCGCGACATCAGGTCATCTCTAACCCTGCCACGTCTTCGTCGCCAACTTGGCGTGGTGCAACAAGAACCCATCCTGTTCGATCGTACGCTGGCCGAGAACATCGCCTACGGAGACAACAACAGGAAGGTTACCATGCACGAGGTGGTTGCTGCTGCAAAGGCTGCTAATATACACAGCTTCATCGTCTCTCTGCCTAAAGTAAGTTTAAAATATGATGTGTTTCACAGGTCAATCAAACGAGTCTCTTGAAACAAATCATTTGGGAGGATATCTTTTCCCAGTCATTCTTATTCTTCGTGTTGCTGACATGACAGTATTTCAAATTGTATTAGGCCAAAACTTCCAGACATGGTTTGTGACACAGCTGTTGCTGTTACTGTTCTGCCGAGGTATCCTCACGTTACTGGGTTGGTGTCACACCTTCCATGGTTCAGAGACCGTTAAGGGAGAAGATAAGTGGAGCACGGACCGGACCAGGTTTCATATGAAGATGCTCGCTTGGCTGCAAATAGTGAGTGGGCCTTAGGAGCCTATTCCGCCATAATTTTCAATGGGCGTCTACCAGGTTTCTTGGTGGCTGCTGATGATTTTAGGAAATTGTGCCAGCTGACAGACTGTGTCTCCTGTCCGAGATTAAAATATGTTACGAATGTTGAATCGGAAGGACACATCACTACCCAACTTAACAGGTACTTAAAATGTAATAAATAATCCAAACAAAAAAACAAAATATCAGCTCCTTTCCCGTGGTACTTCTGAGGTATTACAAGTGAAACTTTGTCCAGGGTTACGACACAAACCTAGGTTCTGGCGGCGCTCAGCTGTCGGGTGGTCAGAAGCAGCGCGTGTGTATCGCGCGCGCGCTCATCAGGTCGCCGCGACTCTTGCTGCTGGATGAAGCAACATCGGCGCTGGACGCGAACAGTGAACGGGTAAGACTTAACTATTTTTTGAGGCAGCCGTACTAGAGGCAGATTATAAACCCTACGTAAAATATGCACGATGAATTGAAAAACGAGCTGATAGAAGACTTCAGGTCATTCATCTTGCCATCGGCAACCCTCATATTCTTTGTTAAACTACTGCGAATCGCATGTAAACGGAAATTGGCATATCATATTGCACGGTTGGTTATACAGCTGGTCTTCGGGAGGACCGTGCACCTTATTGTTTAAAAATCCTTAACTAGTCAGGGACTGATAGTACATTCCCAACTCCGGGATCCTGGAAGCGTTTCTGTTTGATTTGCATCATTGTTGTGCATGACGGTCGGTGACAACGAGCACACTGTTACCGTACATCCAGTACATGATAGTCGACCCCCCAAAAAAACAGCCGTGTCAAAAGACATGGAACAGCCTTTTTTATGACCGGCAGAAAACTTCATGGTTTAAAATTATAGTAATTTGGATAGTGGTGAAGTGTCTGAAACCTGATTCATTCATTATGTAATCCCAATATTTGCAGGCCGTATCGGAAGCTCTGGAGAAGGCAGCTAAAGGCCGCACGTGTATAACAATCGCACATCGGCTCTCCACCATCAAAGACGCGGACCTCATCTGTGTCTTAGATAAAGGTATAATTAATTTTTCACTTCATGTTATAAATGTTAAGAGGGTATGCGTCTGTATACCCGGTTGATGACAATAGGCTCACCCCCTATTACATGGGGCATGGCCATATAAGTGAAATGGAGGTATACTATAGGTTCACAGAGTAGTAGTAGTAGTTCATAATTTTTTGTATATGTATGCTATAACTCAATAGCTTTGCAGCCATTTTTCCAATTGAGAACCTAAAATAAAAAATTGTTTCAGGCAAAATTGTGGAACGTGGATCCCACGCTGAACTCTTCGCTCAGCGGGGTGCTTATTGGAAAATGTGCAAAGGACAAAACATAGCTTAATTCTTCATTGTTGGTTAAACTCATTGTTCAACTACAAGTACAGCACAAATATTTACATCACGAAATCTCAACCGTTGGAAATTGACAAAGATTTAAATCGCTGGATGTCCTTTCACTGTACTTAGGTCGCAAGAAAAAGTGTCCATATTGGAAAGATACGCTAACACATCCCGCATGGTACTACGTTAAGAATGAACGCTTCCGGTGCGAGAGCATTCGCCTGTAATGTAACAGTCCAAGTTGCGATTTTGTACAGTAAGCAGTTGTTGTTACAAATTGGATTGTTACAGTGCGCAACCTGTAATGATATTTGTAATAACGATTTTTAACGTAATGCTCAAAATCGGAACGCCGGTGAGGGAAACGAAACAGAATGATGATCATTTTTCGATGAGGTATGGTGAATCTTACGATTTAATTTTTTGTAAATTAACAAAATTCAAACAGTGTAATTAAATTAAACAGTATTCCCATTCCATCTCAGTAATAAAGATCTTCTATTGACAATTAGATTTAAGAATATTTTTTGTACTAATTGAAATAAAAAGGGGCTTCACAAGCGTTCCATTTCATCAGTATTACACGAAGCAAACCGTCTTGCATTTGTATTGTCATAATAATTATAGGTAAAACCAAATATTAGGGTCAATCACAATAAGATTATCTAGATATTATTTTTTTTATTATTGTTGCTATCTTTAGAACAGTACGTATTTTTATATAACACCATTAGTTTTTTTTTATAAAACGTTAGTTAAGTATTTTTCTCTAAAACAGTACACATTTTAGTTCAGTGAATCTCACACATTATTTTACAAACTTTGTCACAAAGCAAATAGTGGCACATGAAACTTTCTCGGTATCACTTGGTCCTATTTTGCAAATTAAGAACCTATCAGGGTTCTTATTAGTAAGGGAGGCAAGCAGTGAGAACTATGTATGTAACAAGCCAAATCCCTACTACGATACAAGTTGCAATACGACTACATGTTGCAACTTTGGCCAACTGTCCACGGAGTTTCTACGTAAGATGCAAGTAAGAGGCAAGCAAGAGTAAAATAAATATAACGTGCGTCTGACGTACAGCTTAAGTGGTCAGTAGGGTTTATGTAGGTAAATAATATATCAGAAACTTTTTTGTTACATTCCTGTTACCAAGACGCTGGCATTTGGGGACACCGCTTTATATTAGGATAAAAATTGCTTTTCGGAATTATCTTTTATTAGTATATAAGTGTTCTTTTACGTTAAGTATTAAAGTTTGTTGTAATTATTTACTTGATTTTTTTTTTTAAACTTTTTCATTTATCTAAATACCTATCTACGACTACAACTAGGGTTGTCACCCGTACTTTATAATATTGTACGTTATTTTGAGTATTTATACTCTATACTTTATGAGAACAATAAAGTACGCGAAAATACTTATTTACTTTAATTTAAAATTAGACTGTAAAGATGCTGTGCAAGTGTTTCGTAGAGATAATAATTTGATTATGCTTGCGAAAAGTAATAAAAATATGATTTTAAAAATAAGAATAAAGAAAATTAAATTGTACTTTATTTTGACTCTATGTACTTTTTTTTGTTACGTTTAATAACCAAGATACTTTAATTGCAAAAAATAAGATGGCAACCCTAACTACAGCTCATTTATCACTCGTTTTACAATTAATTATTATTTTTATGCTGACAAGTTATGACTTTGCACAAATTATTTATCAGTTGTGTAACACGGTCTTATCGCAGCCAGCCTTCCACCAGACAACTTGAAATAGTAATAGTGCTGTAATATTGCGAAATGTTCTCATCAGGCCCGAGGATTAGTATACTGCGTGACTTAGCAAAATTTACTCTTGTATCGAAGAATATCATAAAGAATATTTCACAATGTTAGTTCAGGTCAGGCTTACTTTTACATAACAGTTATTAAAAGTATCAATATCCCAAGCCCCGACGTCACTGCTGATACTAATAATATCTCGGCATCTGGCAATGATCAAGGTTAGGTTAGTTTACAAACTTACACAACTTTTAGAAAGAAGTTTTCTTCGTTTTTTCATATTTCTGTGAAATGTCCAACAACACCAAACTATACAGATCATCAAGTTTACAAAAACTTTTAGATTTTTCGAGCGTCGAATCTGTCACCCCAGCTGATATGACGTCTTAAAGCACAATTGTTTTGATGTCACTCCAGTGTGGGAAAGAGATGAAGCTATAGAGGACAAATAGCGCAATCTCATTCCCACTCTGGAATAAGATTAAAACCAATTAAAACAATACGGCTTTAAGACGTCATGGTAGGCCTCCTGATCTTAGGTACTCGTGTGGCAGTCTCTTTCTTTCTCGTCGTTGTCGTTGACTTCACCGGGGTCTGTACCTGGCTAAAGATTACAAATCTGACAATGGCGTTTTGATGAAAAGGTTAAAATCTCAACACGACTTATCTGAATTAGGCCAGACTGTTGTGAAATAATAAATTATAGCCAGTTGGCAAGGTGGTAAGTGGGATTGCCAGACGTCATTCGGGGACGCTTTTTTATAAACCCATTACGTTTGGCAATGTTGCACTATTAGAAATTTTTCAGTAGCAGCCACAAGTTTAGAATTTGGCTTCTTAAAATGGTATATGTCTCTCATGGACGTCGCCAGGGAGGGGTAGAGGGGGCAGCTGCCCCGTCCTAGAGGCTCAGGATTTTTTTATTAGTTATAACTTTTCCCGCCTGTTGCCACAGAATTAATAATAAGTTTGATTTAGTACCTACGTAATAAATTGTAGTGTTTAATAGATCCACACTCTCACTATTATATTCATTAAGGCAAATAATGAGCTTCTGAGTAATCTTACTGCTTCTAAAAACTTACACATTTTGCACACCGAGAAAAAAAAAACATCACAGAGGCTCCTTTTTTCTGCCTCTGGATTGGCACTCCTGTTAGATTTGTCGCATGATCTACCGCTATTGACAGAGGCTGAAATAAATTAGATGCCCCTGAAATAAATTATGTCATACATAAGATTGCAAAAAATGGAGAATGTAGTTGTAGATACTTTGATTTCAAATTATATATGTATCTCTATCAATTCAAGGCATGATGTAAACATTTTCGTGCTCGCTTCGCTCGCTCTTCCGGCCTACTTTCTCTTGAATCTTCGCCCATGTAACACGTGCGTGAAGGGTCGAAACAATTCTAACCTGTTTAAGGTAGTATTAAAATTTTTGAGCTCGCTTAGCTCGCTCTTGCAGACTACATACTCTTGATCTTTTGGCATTATCTAAAAGGAACGCCTATACGAAAGATCGAAACAATTTAACTGTCAAAACCAGAGTGTTAAAAGATCTTGAGCTCGCTTCGCTCGTTTTAGCAGCCCCTAAAAAACTCTCCCTCTCTCCCCTTTTAAATCTTGACATGGTCTTTATGTCGACCAAGTAACTCCTGTTTGTAGGGTCAAATCAATTCTAACCTGTCCAGGGTACGGTGCTAAAATTTTCGAGCTCGCTTCGCCTGCTCTTGGAGGCTTAGGTCTCTTGTTCTTAAAACTATCTCCGTAAGTCAATTAAGTTACATCTATTTCTGAAGAAAAAGGAGTTATTAATAGCTAACTGTTTTAAAGTAGATAGTTTAAATTTTCTTTTAGTTCCTAGACTAAGATAAGATAACAAATAACTCGACACTAACTCGACAAAATTTGTAACTTCTACTTCTATATGTATACAAAATCTAACCAATCCGTGGTGCTAATGTTTTTTAAGGTGGCTGTTGCATTGGAGATTCTTAGAAGAATTGTGTCAACGCGGCTTTAAAGGACTAAAGAAACGCTAACTTGTCTGCAGTGGAGAGCTTAAATTTTCTTTTACTTCTTAGACTTTTCATAACCCGACAAGATTAGTAATTTCAACTTCTATATGAACAAGTATAACAGTACAGCCCCCCTCCTCCCCCCTCCCCCCCTCCCTCCCCCGATCCAAAAGCTGACTATTCAAAAAGGCTAAGCAGATGATGACTCTATTAATTCATAATTTTATTAACAATACAAATATTCAACAATATTTCGTAGATATTATAAGCGACGTCTACGAAATTACTCTGCTAGTCTACGACGTAGACCTTCTACGGCGCTACGCAGCTCAGATAGGTTTACCCGCGTAGCACTACGACCTTCTACCCCAGGTCTACGACGTAACCAATCAGTTACAGTAACTGTGAATATTTTAATAATTATTATTGACTACATTTATGAGCGGTGGGATTACTATGACGATAGGTCATGTGCGACCGGTATATGTTTATCACAGCCAGATAGCTATTTATCGACGTATTGTTATCAACGATTATAGAAGAGTTAGTTAGATACGAGTTCTGATTCTTTTCCTGTAGTTATAAATACGGCAATCACGAACACACGGTAGTGCACTTTGTTGGCTACGTATCCTTAGTTTAGCTTAGCAATAACTTAAAATGTTACGACGCAAGTACCATGAACAAATACCGCTGGAAAACCCTGACGAAGACTTTAGTAATCAAGAGAAAGTTTCTGTGTTTGAATTTGAAAGGTACGTAGGATGCAGGGTCATATAGACACGTGAGTAAATGTTACTCTTCCTTTTTTAATGTTTCAAAAATGAACGTTCGTAGTGGTACATGCAAATAAACTGCTAGTATTCTTAGAACAAGCGTAACATTTACTCATGGAAGGTTCTTTTAATATCGGCTCAGCAGGGGTCAAGCAAATTTTGTAGCGATTTTAATTATTGTGACCATTAGCGAATTAAATGATTATTTTGGAGAATATTGTGTTAAACTATGCTCGCGTTTCTGACTTTTTATTTTTATGTTAGTAATGACTTTTCATAGTTATATTAGGTACCTATGCAAGTAATGGTGTGAATTTAACTATGTCAAGGGTACAATTTCGTTACTTTTAGAGAATATGAAGCCCCTGAGACCAGCAGAGACCCTGTAGTGACTGTCCCAGGTTACGTGTAAGAGGTGAGTAGTGACGGTAGGGTCAGTGTTCAAACCCTGTCAGGCACTACCTCGTGTAATTTCATTATGACTGCTCTCAAAAGGTTTAGGAAAATATCTCAAAAATCGCAAAAATAGGATTTGACATAAACCAATCCGCGTCAGGCCCACGTGGTGGATTATGGCCCACTTTATTTCAGAAGGAGGTGGCCTCGATTGGATGCGTTTGCGACGATGATGTTTGAATGTTTGTGGGTGGCTGTGAGAAGGCAGAATGGAAATATTAACTTAATTTCGTTTTAATGGCTTGTGCTTAATAAATTAGTCCACAACTCGAAATATGCCTCGACTACTCTTTTTAGGGTACAATTAAATCTTTAAAATCATAATATGTCCCCCATTTAGTTATGTCTGAACCTAATCAAAACTTAAAACAGCAAAAACACATTTTAGTATCTCACACGACCCTCGTCCGCGTGATTTTTTTTTTTATAAAATATTACTTCCCTATTTGAATCAGATTACCCCATTTCATAGGGTTTATGTTTATTTTTGTGTTTTTTTGCGTAGAACTAGGGTTCTGCGCAAAAAAATACAAATTAAGGTTATAAAAAAGTTAACCTTAATTACTCCTTACAACATCAGCTTGTCAGTCTTTTTATATTAAAATACCATAGAAATACTCGTATACTAAAAATATTAATATTATCCATAGAAAAGCCAGTAACTGTAAGGTGCCCGTTTTTTTGCAAAGGAGTGTACTTTCATAATAATTATGCTCCCAGTAAAAGCTGTTGTAATGTTAAATTAAAAACACACAAATGTAAAACAAAAATATGATAAATGTTAATTAACAAATATGACGAATAATTTACTATTAAAAGAAAAGAAAATTATAACACTTGCAACTGCATGCGCTGTATTTTTAATAGAATTCAATTTTTCTAAAGTTCAAACTTTACGGCTTCTGGTTTTGGAACTAATCCTACTCTGTAGCAACTTCTTACGTTAGATTGCTTCTGCCTCTTCAGTATTCCTGCTTGCAGGTGGTACTGTCGGTACATGTACTCTTTGGTCATCGCCTGCGCAGTGAACATGGCTCTACTCCGCTTCAGTATGTCACTCTTTGGCCCCCATGAAGGGTCTAAACCGACTTCTTCATATAATTTGTTTTTATACAAAGCTATTAATAATCTAACAATGACCACGAGTGTCGTTGGGACGATGTTCAAAAGAAACATATACCAACCTGCTAAGGAACCCATTGAGGTATTCCTAATTTGATATAGTCTATGGGTTTCATGACAAAAGACATAGACGAGGACGATGCCAGATAACAACCAGCCAACTTTCACGGGAGTATTCGGCTGTATACCTTGCATAAAGTGAACATCTTCAGAGAACCTCTGCACACCATACCATAGCACAAACACAATGTTCTCCAACAGAACTAAGAATATAGTAAGAAGATTCATCACATTTTTAGCGTCTATCAAATAATATAAGGTCAAATTGCCCAATAATGGCGCAGTCAAAATATAAAGAGACATTACAAATACAAAAGTGATTAGACCCGGACCTCTGTCTATTGCGGAGTACCTTTTTGACAACATCTCTATTAAGTCTGAAATCATACATATACATAGAGTCATTGCTGATACTGAGATAAAACTGTAGCTAAGTATCAACCAAAAAGATGTGTGCTCGTACACATGTAACAATCGAGGTATCTTTTCAAAACTATTTGAAATGGGGTATCTCATTATGAGACCTGGTCTGATATCATTATTGAAGGCATATGGGCAGGTCATCATGACGGTTGAGCAGGTCCCGAGGATTGTCACGCAGCAGGTGATGACGACCACGATGACGGTGTTGGAGTAGCACGGAGCCCTGAATGAAGTCTTGCAGGCGGAGCCGAACCAGAGGCCGGTGCCGATTTTGAGAGTGTACAGCACATCGGCTACTGTACTTGCCAGACTAAACCGCTGACTGAATACACTAAAATCAGCGTCCAGGGCATCTTCATATTTCACCACTACTCCTTTTTGCAACATGGATCCTATCATGAATACAAAACGTGCGGAAATAGGATAAAACGTACCAAATAACAAATAACAGTGCAGTGAGCGTGCTCTTTTGAAACAACTAAAATACACAGTGATTGCGATCAATGCAGAAGCAAGACCGACCCGCCAGGGCAAGTAGTAGCTGTCTTTATCCAACCCCAGTAAATAAAATCTCCAATATTGAAACTCTGGAAATGTGTGGCACAGATCTGTACAATACGGCAGTGGATCATTTACCTTCATGCATTGCTGGTTCACGGACAAGTTGTAGTTTAGAATGTTGCAATCAGGCTTGCTCCAGTTTCCACAAACGTAATAAGGAATAGGGTTTTCGAAGCTTATCAAGAAATAATGTAATACAAACGAAGTTATGGTGTGAAGGTAGACAATATAGAACAGTTGCCAGAAAACTTGAACGTATCCGACGTGTGAGAGGCAGGCTCGTGACCGCCACACCTCGAGGCAGTCGCGCCCCGTGTACTGCCCCACCACGGTCTCCATGTACAGCAGCGGGATCCCGATCACCACGTACACCACCGCGAACACGAGGATGTGCCCCAGTGCCCCCTCTTTCATCGCCAGGTGCGGCAGATACATTAGTGTAGCTACCCCCAAAGTTTTAGCGAGCATCACTGTAATATGAATTCTCCTCGGCCAACAATTATTTTCATCTGTATTTTCAAAAGTCGCCATGATTGAAAATAAAAAATTGTTCGAATTATGTCACAAAATAGTCAGAGTCGTAGCCAACATGATTGTGTGGGAGTAAAGACAATGTACGGGAGAATAGACAATAGGTACCTAACTTACTTTTAGAGATAATATGATTAGGATATCAGCCGATGCAGAATATTCATTGGTAGCTGAGCAGCATATCTCTTTACATAGCTTTCTGTAGGTGCATTTAATTCGTTCATTTTCGTATAAGTTTATATAGGAACGCATAATGCGCACTTGCTTGCGCAAATTGTGCATACAACGCTGAAAATCCACAACGTGAAAGAGAAGATACTGTCTACTGTTAATGTTGGATTAGCTTGCCCGTTATGACCTAGCACTGCTCTCTAGCCCAACAAGCGGTAACTATACTACGCGGATTCCTTTTATCTCGACACAGACAGATTTAGGTACTGCGAATACTTACAGATAGAATACATATTATAGATTGGATATCGATAGGAGTAGAAAATATCTAGTTAATTTAAATTTTAATAATGTCAAACTTTATTTGAATCAAATGTTACGTTATTTTAGACAACGATCTCCGTTAATAAACGATCTACATTTCTACAGAGGAGACCCGTGCCCTGTAATGTGACGTGTATGGCCTAATGATGACGATTTATACAGATAATGATTAAATACATTAATAAACAAGGTCATCGGTGTTATTTTTTCTCAGACACTAAGATATTCATTTATAATGGTCTAACTATTTATACACGATATATTTCCAGGGAAAATCTAACGGCTAAAACAAAGCCATTTCAAGGGATATTTTTATAAAAAAATAAATAATTTAAAATTACTTGACCCACAAAATAAATACTGGCTCCTTATTTTAAACATCCATTACGCTACCTTACTACGTCGTATTTACCTACTGTCATTGTTAGAATATGGGAGTAAAGGTTTTATGCAAAAAAGCTCAAAAAAAAATTAAAATTATAATAATTTTTTTAAAAAATCACTCAGATAATTTTTTTTTTCGTTGCAATGGCGACTTTACCGACTTATAGAAGTTACTCTTAAAATATTTCATGTATGAAAAGATAGACCTTATATATTTTTTATTCATTTTTTTTTTATTTTTACCTTTGTTTTTAACCTATAACTCAGAATGAACTAACATTTCAACAAAGCTGTCATAGTAAATGTTGGTCCAGGTAAAAAGGCCTATCCAGCGACGTATATGTCATTGCTATTGCAGAGGTCTACCAGCTTCCACACATTTTTGCCCATTGTTAAGTTGTTTGCCGACGTTGCTAATTTTTACTTTGTCATA
This sequence comes from Noctua janthina, assembly GCA_963576755.1. NCBI lineage: Eukaryota > Metazoa > Arthropoda > Insecta > Lepidoptera > Noctuidae > Noctua > Noctua janthina. The sequence goes on along the minus strand of OY755050.1, from coordinate 8,813,803 downwards.
GCCTCTGTTGCAGAATATGTTTTCAACAGTCAGTGGGAAAAAATAATAAGAGTAACTTACTCAATTCATTTAATAAAAAAATCAAAAGTACATTTTCAGCCCTAAATTATTATGTCAATAGCAAACAGACCATCTCTTTTTTCTAACTTTAACAAAACCTTCCTCAGAAACAGCAACAAACACAGCCAAAGAAAGCCCCACGTGACTTCATATTTCAGTGAAAAATACAAGTGATATTATTTTATCATAGAGTAATGGTCTTCCTAGTGTGGAGAATAGCTCCCCGAGCAGGTGTCTGCGAGATAATGAAATTGCATTTGATAAACTTGCTGCAGTTTCACTTATGCTGCGATACGAGGCTCGGACTCGTTCCACTTGTAGCTAATGTTTCCACAAGGCTTTCTTGTTTCACGCCAGACTGGTGCGATCATAACCACAGCCTATCCTATTTTATACTTTAACGACACATTTTACGCTTAGATGACTCTATTTACTACGATATATATGTAAATAAGAAATATTGTTTTGATTGCGTTCGATAAGTATGCGCTGTAAGTTCGATTTGTTGTAGGTATCTTTGTGCTTACTGTGAATTTGTATGTTTCTGTCGAGTTTTGAAAGGAAACATCAAACAATAGATAGACTATCCGACTTGTGAGAGTGCACGCATGATTCTATTGCAAAAAGATTAAATGCGTTTTATTGGTTATTCAAAAAGTTTTACTACTCAATAAGGTCGGTTATGATTTATAATAATGGTTATGTTTAATACATTTTCTTCAGCTTAAGATCGTACAGTCAGGTAACTGTGAGTACCTCCATAAATATCTCCTATATTTAAAAGGGAAAGCAGTCTCCGTTCAAAAATTAAATACTTTACCCTATCATGCATTGTTTTCCGACAACAGAACCTCTTGATGAAGGCTTTACAATAAACAAGTTGAATGACGTCAGAAACATCATCGTAGCGTTTCAATAAAATAAATAAATCTATGACTTAGATAATTTCTGATAAGAGGATAGCAATAGTTTGGTGCAATAACTAACTTGATAATTAAAAAGCCCTAATTTTTTAATCCCAATTTGTTTTATTTACCGGTACTTACGCACGCGTCCTTCGTCCGTGTGAAATTATAATAAACTAGCTGTTTTCCGCGACTTCGTTCGCGTGGAAATTTTGGTGTGTATGTATGAGACTGCCTCGTTGGTCAAGTGGTCGCAGGCGCGACCACTAAGCATGGGGTACTGGGATCGATTAGCGATTCGGGCAGCGTAAAAAAAAATGTGTATTTCAATTACATAAAGTTATCACACTCATGATTTGCAGATCTCCTTTTGGGCTTGTGTTAGGGGGCATCCATTAATTACGTGAGTCAACTTTGGCAATTTTCAGATTTGGCTTGACCCCCTTCCACCCTTCTAATCTCACATGAGATGAGAGTTTCGTATAAATACGCTAATCTGTGCTTGATTCCTTAGAATTCGCCCCCTTAGGTAACTCCGCTCTACCACTTAACATTAAACAATGTATGTATATGCAATTTAAAAAATACTATAAATAATAGTGTTATTGGTTTATTCCATCAGAAATTTCTAAGTAGCAGCCGCGGAATCTGGATTTTTGCCCGATTGATGGCAATAGGCTCACCCCCTATTACATGGGACTTCAACATAACTTGCGAAATGTGTGTGTACGATTAGGTACACCTCTACCCAATAATTCAGGGATTAAAGGCGTCATGTCATGTTACGTTATGTGAGAGATCTGACTGCCAGATCAAAATGTGATAATGTACTGATGACTACAGGCGTCCTTTTAGGTGCTGTAATTCTGGGCGGCAGAGGTCCGAAACAAAATTAAATGGCGCTATACAAGTTTTTTTTCAAAGTGAACCATGTCGGGCGCTTTTTATTCTAATACCGTTCTCTATACAACATTAAATTACTTTTTGCGAGAGCTCTTAGACTTTATTAATCCGGCCCTGTCGCAAAATCCATTTTTAGCGAACGTCTACTCACTATAAACTACCTCCCTGCCAAATATCAAGTTTGTAGCACAAAAAAATGAAGGACTTTCATAAAAACTTGCAAGAGACCTCCTTAATCCGGTCCTGTCACAAAATCCGTTCTTAGCGGACGTCTACTAACTATAAACTACCTCCCGGCCAAATTTAGAAACCTGAATCTAGATTTCACCAGATATGTTTATATATCCAGTAAACGTATTGCTTCTTTCGGTATATGAAGAGCCTGGTTATTATAAATAGAAAAACAAATGCATCACTATTAAAAACAAACTAGACAGGAGGTCTTTTAACATTATCATCTTTATCACCAGCCAATAGCTCAAAGCGCTCGTGGAGGTCAATAGATAGAGTGATGTTGGTAATCCCCAAGAGTTTAATACACACAGGGTTTTCAACGTTCCATCACCTATGATTAGCGTCAAAGGAGCCGTGAACTATGATTTAGGCTTTCCTTATATCGTGATCGTACGTAGTAACATGGAGCAAACATTTTTTCTGGGAACATTTTTTAATTTTGTTGTGTAGACTTTTTACGGTAGCACGCAATGTAACGCGCTCATAACATTGTGTTTACCTATAAGGGTGTAAACAGACCCTTCACATAACCGTCAACCAAGCATTCTGTACATTAAACTAAGTAACTTTACGCAAAAATTATTGCTGGGAATCGACTTTTATTTTGGGGTAAAAAATCACGTTTTACGGTATGACTCGATGGAAACCACTCAAATCATTGTGCTGATGGATGGATTGAATAGTACGGGGGTCATGGAAGTGTGTAAAGTAAAAATCTTACATTAAAAACATGTATTAAAAAAAACTTGTGAATAAGTTGGAACTTTGACCCCAATATCACCGTAACTATGTAGGTCCCAGGTATGGTCTAGAACAAAAAAAAAGATCGCAAAGACGGAGAGAACAAGTGCCTTTCGGCTATGTTAAGGGTCTATTTAAACCCTTTAGTTGCATTTAACAGTAAAGGGGTCCAAGTGGTTATTCAAAGTTAAGTTATATAACATTTAAAAAATGTATTTGTAAAACATAAACGTAGAAAACGTTTGTGGTTTTGACCTACAATATCTCCGGCATTATAATAATAATATCTCCGTGTTCAAAAGGTTCCCAGGAATAAATTAATACAAAAAAAATCCAATGATTGGGAAAACAAGTGGATTTCGGCTTCGTAAAACATCCTATGACACATGCAATGTTATCTTAACGAACGTTCACGTTTTTGACTGATTTAGTTATGAGATTAGACGGCGCGGCATGACAACTCTAATTGGGATATTCCGAATAGTTGTTGACTGTCACCGCTTAGCCACGAACTTCCCCCTCGTGTTGTAACAACGACGCCGAAGGCGGAAAATTGCTTAGAGCATACGACGCAAATGTGAAAATATTTCAAAATGCTCAAAATGTATGACAATATTTTGGTGTTGAATGGTGCTGATACATGCGTCATGTTCGTGAACGGGCGCTGTCAGTTGTGACTGGTCATCTCTTATTAGCCACGGCTTATTTGAATTAATTATTTTATTTTTGAATTGTTTTTACTATGGACACTTTTAACGTACACATCTTGCTGCATCGTTCTCACATAATGTACCATCTCAAAATGAATGATGTAACCAAGGTTTTGTTAAAGTATTCTGATTTAAAAGAGTGTCCATGGAGTTTCTTGCCCGTTCTTCTCCATAGAGATCTACGTTAGGGAATGGGCAACTACAGTACTTTCACAGTTTTTGTGCCTTGTGACTGGGACTGTAGCTTTATTTTACTGTTGCCTTTGTTTCGACAATTCAAAAGTGGCCTACTTGAAATAAATGCTTTGATTTTGATTGATTTTGATTTGGATCGTACCTACCTGACGCTCTATTTAATCAGCTTTCCAAAAGTGTATAAAACTGATTTACCAGCTACACGTCTCATGTCGATGAATGAAGACTATCTTGTCTCATGTTTGTGTCGGTTACTTTTTAGGTCTGCATAGACAAATGGAAAGATTATCAGCGTTCCCATACATAATTTCAATAACAGCTCGAGAAATTTTTTTTGGACTTTCTGATACTTATTTCCTGATTATCGTAATCAGATGGTTACAAACAGAAAGTTTTTCAGTTTATGATCTGTAGCATAATATACCATAAATATGACCATAGCCTTCTTTTCCGATACACGCTCTACCTATTTATATGAAAATGAATCCCTATCTCCCTTTTTCACGCCTTCACGCGTGAACGGCTGGACCGATTTCACTCATTTTTTTTTTGTTGTGTTTGTTATTGTCAGGAGAAGATTCTTAGGTGGGTAGTAGGTAGGTAGTGGGTAGGTAGTGGGTAGGCAGTGGGTAGGTAGTAGGTAGGTAGTGGGTAGGCAGTGGGTAGGTAGTAGGTAGGTAGTGGGTAGGTAGTGGGTAGGTAGTGGGTAGGTAGTGGGTAGGTAGTGGGTAGGTAGTGGTTAGGCAGTGGGTAGGTAGTAAGTAGGCAGTGGGTAGGTAGTGGGTAGGTAGTGGGTAGGTAGTGGGTAGGTAGTGGGTAGGTAGTGGGTAGGTAGTGGTTAGGTAGTGGGTAGGTAGTGGGTAAATACAAAAATGGCTGCCATTCAGATGGGTTTGGTTTAGACCCCACATGTAGAATAATTTTAGGTAATAAAATAGAACAAACTATCACTCCCTAAAGTTTGTACAGTCCGAACCCGGACATATTGTAGAATACTGACTGTGCCATTTTTCAAAGGGAATGCGGTAGGAATCGAGTTGTATGGAACCTTCGCCACTGGTATGTAGGTAGTAGGTAGGTAGTAGGAAAAGGTGCATTCGCAGACGGGAACAGCTAGTCAATGATTAAAAAAAATAAAGATGGTGTAATATGTTTGCCGTAAACAATGGTCTGGTGGGGCACTCGAAAAACAATTTAGGCACATTATGTAAAGGAGTAGTGTTGTTGGATCTCGAAATAAAAACAGATTATGATTTATGGCAACACTAAGACACTAAAAGTGTTCCAGTGGGCGTTTTTTAACATAGAGCACACATACGCGTTAAAAAATTAAAAATAACAAACCAGAGCAAAAGAAAATTAAGATATCATATTGTTTTTTTCTCTCTCAATATCTAATGAGAACAGTGCTGACAGCCCCACGGTTAACGCTGGTTAGCCGTCAAATCATAACATGTGATCATATTATTGTCGAGTCGCTCCGCAAGCTGCGTCACAGCAGTTTCAGACTACAGTTTTTTTTGCGTATTCTTATATTAGCTTACGCGTTTACATGCGCGCCACATTTTGTACTTCAAAAAACCGAACGTGCGTACGCGTGCTTATCCCGGGGTACCTCATTAGCAATATGTGTGTGGGCCTCTCGTGGCTCGCGCTTATACGATCTTATAAGCGCTCGTACAGTTGCGCGTGGGGTAAAAGGTGCGTCTGCACGTGTTTCCAAAAAAGCCTAAACGCGGCGAAAATACGATAATATGAAAAAAACCACTCATGGAGTCTCGTGTGGAGGCACCACATCATTCAATTCAATTTCATTTTTTTTTCATTTCATCATTCGTTAATTTTTTTCTTCATTAATTCTTCATCACTCATTTCATTTGATATTTCCGCAATTGAGCGTGTAGTTCGTGGCCAAGCGGTATCAGTTTTAATAGCGCTTAAAGTTTATCTCCTAGATATGTCACTTACGTAGGTTTTATAGTATTGACTTAATTCGGGTAATTAACGATAACCACTGATGTGAATTTCGAGTTCATTAAGAATTTTAAAACAGTTATGATTTCTTATCAGTTAAATCTCACCGAAATTTTAACAGTCTTAACGCCATGACATGAGGTTTTTGTTAAAACTTAACAAGTTTAAGCTACGCTTTTTAAATTACGGCCGAATTTCGCGGCCATCGATGCGTGCATAATTTAACGGCTACATCCCGTGTGGTAACTTTCCCGATTCACCAACTAAACAAAAGAGCGAGACAAGTGAAAAAAGTGCCTTTTCGTACCTAACTATTTAAATCTTCATACGTCCTGTTTCGTCAACCATCAACTGCTTTTTGTACGGTATAGTCAACTCCCAAAGTTACAAGAAAACTTCTTGTTGATGTTGCTATTTTTGTCTCTCTCTGGCACACTAAGTTTTGTTACGAAACTTTTAAATTTACAAAAGGAATCAATGGAATGGTTTGATGATACTGAAAAAATAAATAAAAATATGACGTAGACTTTAACGTTTTCCAAATAATGTTTGTCATTTTTACAAGCAATCGTTAACACTCATCTCAAAACCTTACAAACACTTTTGACGTCATTTTGTGAAATATTACTTATCTTATTTTTGGGTTTTTTACATTCATCTCGAACTTGTAAATGTTTTGATGAACATTGTTTAACCGAATCCTGAAACTTTCTTTTTATTCACATACGACTGCTGAATCAATTTAATTAAGCATTTGTAAATAGGACGTCTTTCACAAAACATATAGACTTGATACCAACTCGTGATTATTTTAATCATTTTTAAACATTAGGTTAAGGTAAGAGAGTATATTAGTAAGAACGACGAAGGTACGGCGTTCCGCAGGGTAGCGTATTGAGCCCGACTCTCTTCTTAATATATATAAACTCTCTATGTAGTATAATATAAATTTTCTCATATGCAGATGACACTGCAATTGTTTTCTCTGGTGATACATGGGAATCCGTATATCAATCAAGAGGTAGTTTACACGGGTATGAAGCATGTGGGCGAAAGTGTCTTTCATCCCTTTCAGAAATCAGATTAAGATTGTAGGAAAGTGAATTTATGATCTTCACCAGGAAATTCCTTGTATTTGCGGTATTTCCTACATTCAGTGCTTAAAACTAAGCAAACTAGTGATGTCATTCTATCTATACAAATATAATTGAAGTGCTTTCTGCGACGGTCTAATTGTCTCAGATAACACCACGGTTTAATGAATATATAAATACATGTGGATGATGCGTTTAGGTTAGTTATCATTTATATGTGCCACGACCACGAGGCTCTGCGGCGGTTCACGCGCCGACCCTGCATTCGTTTAATTTAAATTGTGACCATTAAATTAACTAAAGAAATCACTAAAAAATCAGACAACATGGAATTAAAGAAAGGAAAAAAAGAAAAGTAAGTGTTGACAGTCAGGCTGAGCGAATACCTTTTATTTATGTTAATTTTTTATCCTAAATTGGTGCTTATTTATATTAAATAATTATTGTTATAAAATCTTTCAGCTTGTCTCTTGCATCCCTAATATTTTAATTTAGAAAAGATAACATTTTACCTATTTACTAATTTTAATTAACAGTGTGCAGCTCTCAAAACTTACTAATCTCAAAAGGACAGTCATTATTTTTAAACGATTATTTTTTTTTTCACGTTTTCTTCTGATATTTTAAAATCCACTAACAAGAAAATTTTAAAATGTTTCAAAAGAATTTTAAACTTAGCCGGAATTGTCTTGTCTAGAAACAATGAAATAGATAAAAATACTTGCGTTAATAACATTTCTTGCGTTTTAACTCTGCGAATGAACAAAATTAATACCATGTATGTATACCTTCAGCGAATTAAATTGATCGTAAGCAATAATACAAATATCAAATAACAAAAATATTTACATTTCAACTTTGTTAGGATGGTCGTACTATAATAAAATTTATTTACTGCCAAAGTTTTGTAACTTTTGGTTCCATCAAGATTGTCATCAAGTAGTTCACTTATATTATATGAGTTCCGAATTCCTTTCTGAGATTTATATGCAAATAAAACGGGCCACCCGCTACCTTGGAACTCTGATTTGATTTTCTCAAAAAGTATAAAACTTACAATTATGTATCAAAGTTATACCTACAGAAGGTGTGTTTCATGTTGATTAAAATGAATGGAAGCTCATTGGGATTAATCAATTTATAAAGGAGGTTTATTAAGGATCTTACAAAAAAGAGTCGTTTTCCTCTACATTACCCGTACAGCTACCCTACTCGATTACGTTAATGCTGGCCCTGTTGCAGCTATCTTTGGAGTCAGGTTCCGTTCAGCAAGCTGACAGAATCTGAACTTATAACCACTTGGCTTTTCGCTACGGCCAAATGAGATCAAAAAATAAAGTAATATCTACACACCTGTTGCGATTTCCATTTAGCGAGAAGTTTGCACTCCAGATTGTATTGAAGACACAACATGTCATAGCATCCTGTCGACACACAAGTGACAATAAATGTACCTCAACATCGTTAACCAAGTCGAAAGCATTGATCAGAATCCGTAGCAAGCAAGTAGCACAAAGTCGGCGAGTAGGCGAGATCGAGTCCGTGAACAGATGTAAAATAGTCGTGAAAATATAACAGTACATTACAGAGAGAGATTAGGGAGAGTAAAAAACAAACAACGATAACACTAACACTCAAATGCTTAATAATGATTAGAATGTACATTCGCAATTTAAAAAAAAGATTAATCATAATTAAATAAATTACACAATAATAAATATTTAAAAAAAAATATTTTCATAAACTGTGTGAATTTAAACCGAATACGTATTAAAATCCGTACATAATACATTAATAGATGTAATTTTTTTAAACTAAACGATCGTTTTGTAATTTAATAATTTTCATTACCATATAAATTTCTTGTAAATAATGAAAAGGTGGGGCAGGATCTGGCATTGTATTTTGAAGGCCTAGAGCCCATCAATTTTCGGGGAAAATTGGAAAATATTAGAAGGGGGTAATCTTCTCTGTTGTGCCTAGTAAGTAGCCTAGGTAACCTACACCTCACCTAGATTGGCATTGAAATGTAAATTCATTTGACCTATCGATTAATTATCGAAAAATGCAGTTTGACAAATCGATTATATATTATTCACGGTTTACGTCAGGGACGTGGCCGGGCCGTAGCCAGTAGCTTCAGCTCGCTGTTAGTGAGTGATGCTTCAACGCCAGCACCAACCAGCCACGGACATTCGTAAAATACGTCTCCTACGCAACGACATTTTTCGCAGAACACGGTTCGGCCTCGGCTTTACGTCATGAGACGGTTAGACTTTATTCACGTGGTCGTAAAAGAGTGACTCGCACGTGAGAATCATTTGTGAAATCTTTTTTTTTTGTTCTATTACTTTATTTATTTATGTATTCAGTAGTACACATACATTTTATCCATTTAAGTTGGCGCCAACATATATAAACTCATTAGAGTATTACCGTGCACCAAAATCATCGACTACATAATACTGTAGTCTGCTATCTTTATTTTTTATTCATTTTTTTATTTTATTGGTATACAGCTTAATTTTTAATACGTGGAAAGTCATGGCTGATAAATATTGCACAATATAAATTAATACATTTTCTTTTCAGCCCTGTGGAGGACAATGAACTCAAAATATCTTTCCTGCAAATAGTAAGTATTAGAGTATTTTTTAATTTTACTACGCAATATGTATTAAGATTATTTTGGGTGCGTTCCCATCTGTGATGTGCGAAGAGGTGTAATAGCGGAGCTGAAAACGGTGCGATTGTTTTCACCACACCAGACACTCATGCTTTAAGACGTCATAGAAACCCCTACTATGACGTCTTAAAGCATGAGTAATTCCAGTGTGGGAAAGAGACAGATCTATACAGGTAATCTAACGCCATCTCTTTCCCACACTGGAATTACTCCTGCTTTAAAACGTCATAGTAGGCGACGTGTGTGTGTCAGCTAATTAGTACCTAAATGCGTAGCGGACTCAGCTGTGCAATTAACCGATCTTGTACAGTCAGCCCCAAAAAAATGTTAACATGGATTAGGAACCATTTCATTGTCTACAACCATTATTCCATATTTGTGTCTACAATTTAAGGATACAAAACATAGTATCTAAACAAATAATTTCAACAAAACCTGTTACACACGCCGGATACATAATAACTAAAACATCCTATGATCAAAACAAGGAACCCAGAAAGACATTGCTGACAACGATTGACATGTCTCGAACGTAAAAATGCTATAGTTGACAAAGGACGAATTTCACCGATGAAACTGATGACAACAAGAGCTATAAGTGTCAATTTTCCCTAACAATGATGATGAATCATGATGCATTCTCCGTCTACGGTCTCGAACATCGTTTGATAGAAGAACAAGAACTTTGTTTCTATCCTTTTCATTTCATGCATGACGTCAGTGACAAGTCATTTGTTTTTTTGTTGAAGTTGAAGTACATATAATCTAACGAATGATACTTAGCCCTTTAAAGGTGGTCACTCATCGGGAGTATTCGCGTGTTATATAAAATAAAAAAAATAAAAAAAAATGTACATTGAGTTACAATAACGTGCTAGCTTGATTGGCTGATCATAATATTTGCGAGCACTTTTACCGCAGAAACAAAATGCTTTTGAAAGTGGCCATCTCATTTTCAAAATCGTCCTGTTTCGCATTTCGTTTAATAACTTCTCTTGCAGTTTCGATATGGGTCATGTCTTGAGGTATTCGCAACCTTTCTGGGCATCTTCATAGCAGCCATCAGCGGCGGCGGCATAGCCTACAACCTGATTCAGATTGGAGAACTCAGCACTGCGTTTGTTGAACGCACCAGTTTTCAGGGGCAGATGAGCACTCACCTGCCGCTCCTGTCTTTATTCGGAGGTGGGAAAAGACTGTGAGTAATGTCTTATCTATGACCTTGGTACAAATTTATCCATACTATTGTGAAATTAACTCTTTCTGTCAGTTTTCTTTCGCACCTAAACAGATTTCGCTAAAATTTTGGACGCACATTACTTTTTATCCTGGCACGAGGTTCCTATGTCATAATTTTCGACATCTAGTTGCATTCAATAGCTCAATAACAATTCACGCTGACCCATTCTGCAGGTTTAATGCAACTCACGATGAGAACATGGCGGCTCTGGTGGACGATGCGATCGCCTTGCTGATCGGCACGTTCATCTCTATCGGGATCTCTCTCCTTTGCTGTACTGTGGCCGTGGTTTTCATCAGCTGGAGTGCGCTGAGACAGGTATGAGCATTCTTCTTCTGCCATACGTATGGCACAGACAAACCAAGGTAAATTCATTTGTAAAATGACCAGCTGAAACAACGTTCTGGTTAGTTATATGTATAGATACAGATAGATTATACCGGGATCTAATTAACTTAACTCGTAAAATAGTGAGAGAACTTGATGACAACCTGTCCAAAAGGCTGGCAGACAGCAGACAAAGGTCCCGCATGATGAGAACCTCGTGAAAGCTGAGAAAGATAAGCAAATCAAGTCTCTTGACTTGGCTCACGAGGTTTTCGACATGTGGGATGTGGACTCAGCAATCATTGTATTGATAGTCGTATCAGCCCATGGCTTAATTGCCAAGAGCCTCGATCACTACCTGAAGAGGCTTTCGTTAGGCAGCTGGTCTGCATAATATATAATATTCTGCATGTTACACGTGAAATTGAGAGTCTAAATCATCGACGGGCAAACTTAATATTGTATTATATCTTATGTATAAAACTGCTGATTTTTAATTTAATAACCGACGAAAATGCATGCCCGGGGATTTACAATCATATGGTGTTACTTGGTAACAAATTGGTCGTCGATGTCTCTTACAGACACAATATTGTGTTAAAACAACATTAAGTAAGTATTCCTTTTCTACACAGATAACAACGATACGAATGAAGTTTCTGAGAGCAGTTCTTCGCCAGGACATGGCCTGGTTCGATACGGACAATGAGTTTAACTTGGCTTCGAAGATGTCTGAGTGAGTTTCTGAAAATTTTTCTACTTTATTTTAAGGTTTGTTTTTGAGAATACTACATGCTCTTTGCCAAATGTTGTGTCATCTATCAGCATGGTCAGCCGACCTACAGCCCTTTCTAGAAAATTTCATAAAAAAGCCAAACCCCGAACAACAAAGGCCTTTTCAGAAAGTCTTCTTTTGGTATTTCTACCTATTTTATTTTGAGGGCAGAAAGGTCTGTCTGTAAATATATATCATTCGCTAACAGAAAGTGAGATTTATAATAGTCACCGTTATAGTGTCCGCTTTAACATTTTGATAACGGTGACTCTTCAATTCGGGATTAAAGTGCGTATTGATTAAATCTACGTCACCCTTACACAGATTTCATCGGGCCGGACCGCATTGCGAAAATCCTTCAACATTACTTTGGTACAACATTGTATGGACCACAATACATGGGGGCACTGCAGAGATTTTTTAGAAACAGCGTTACATTCTGCTGTCCGTTTTCTCGGTTTTTTGAGTGGTCCTAGCGTATCAATTCTCCCACAATCGGAACATCGTTTCTTTACTCTTCCTCTACTCTTATTCCCATCTCTATCTTAAACCTATACTGATACTATTTTCTCTTGCAGAAACTTGATGAAGCTAAAGGATGGAATGAGTGAGAAGTTAGCGGTGGTTGGCAACTTGATTGGCACATCGATCATTAGTATCGGAGTGGCTATTCCATTGGGGTGGGAACTTGCACTCGCCTGCATCACTGTCATGCCATTCTCTGTGGCGGCTTCTGTGTACCTTTCCAATGTAAGTACCTACATAATAATGTATAATAAAGCTCACGTAGGAGTAGGTACATATCTAGTACCTACACAATTGTCATTTGTCACATGCTATTATCGGTAGGTACCTCTCAGGTTGTACGTATTTGGGGTAAGGATTTTATTTCCATGTCTTTAAAAGGTTAGGTATCTTAGTAAACTGTTATACCTACGCGAAAACTCAACATTCGACGTCACAGGAATCACTGTTGAAGGAATAAATTTCCTTAGAATAGACTGGAGTTGATAAGTCTATATTTCAATGAAAAAGAATTACTTACACTTATGTAATAGCGGTGCTCAGTCATCACAATAAAAAGCAGAATGTCTATAAGCCAGCTTATCTTGACAATGTAAACACCCAAGTATTAAGAGTCGCTTGAGATTTTAATACAATTTCATAAGACTTGAACAGGTATTAATACACTCTTCCTTAGTACTGTCGTTAATTTCCTGATCAGCTCTTATCTAATCAGTACTTACGGTCACGTGATCATTATGTACAGCTGAAGCGAAACACTCATGGTCATGACCTACTTTTATGCATGGCTTCTTGGGTTGCATCCCCTACTCTGGCAAAGTAGTATTATGCATGTACTTCGATTGGGAATTTCTCACACCTTGCCGTTACTTTAAGTAGACCGCTAGATTAAACTGTTCCTAGTTTATGCTCAAACCCTACTAGGTTTATGGCCTTGAATAATCATAACAGGCAATTACTAGGTAGATAGTTATACCTTCTACGCACCTTATCTCTTCAACAGAATATTTACAACAACAGTTTATCTCTACAGTACAATATCTACAATTTTCATCATCACATCACATCTGCCAAGCCTTTTCCCAACTATGTTGTGTCGTTGTCGGCTTCCCGTCTAACTGGATGCCGCCGAATACCACTACGAATACACTTTTACGTGGTGAGACAGGCTATCTGACTTCCACAACCCGGTTACTGGGCATGGCACAACCAGGCTTGTTGGTAAGACTGGTTGCCAGACTTTCGTGTTCTAACTACTCGAAACGACTGTCAAATATCTTATTGAAGCCGGGAACAAAGACGATCGAGCCGTGCGGCTGTTATTGGTTACGCTAGCTCCTCACAACTTCTCACAATTTATACAATTTTGGTGACCAAGAAAGTTTATGCTATCTATCTACTTTTAGCGCAAAACTCAGCAGATTCTTAGCGCTGATCAGCAAGTCATCATCTGCCTAGCCTTTTCCCAACTATGTTGGGGTCGGCTTGGATACAGCTGAATACCAGTATTTTACATGGAGTGACTGCCTAACTGACCTCCACAACCCAGTTAGTACTGGGTAATACGATAGCCCTTGGTAAGACTGGTTGTCAGACTTTTTGGGCCGCTGACTACCTAACGACTGTCAAAGGTCTACAAATGACACCCGGGACCAACGGCTTAATGTAATGGGTGGTCACCCATCCACAGACCAATCTAGGCAAGCACGGCTTAACCTAAAGATCGATCCGATCATCTGTTATTATTCAGCCACGAGCTCCTCGCTTATCAGCAAGACGACTTACGTTTTAATTGTAACTAAACAATCGTTTAACTTTCTGTAACGAACTAAGGCATTTAAAATAGATTATGTTTTGTTCTAGTATCAAACAAAATCGTCTACACGTGAGTTGGAATCGTACAGTCAAGCAGGGAAGCATGCTGAGGAGATACTGAAGTCGATCAAGACTGTTGCAGCGTTTGGCGGAGAAGACAAGGAGGCGAAGGCGTAAGTAAAGTGCTATCTACTAAATCTTCCAAAAATCACCACTGCGATTGGTGGATCACATCGGTATTCGACTAATCTCTTCATTTATATTTTGAACCCGAGTACCTATATCTTTCTGTCCGAAAATTAAATTAGAGAGAGGACACAACATACCCAAGTGAATCTTTAATGTATGAAATCGCTAGTTTTGTCATGACGAGTGTGATTTTTTTCAACTGGTTGATAAAAGGACGATATGTTGATAAGCTACGATAATATTGTCTCTTTATCTTAATTGTCGCGTCGTCTCTATTTCATAAACATGATCAACATGTCAATATTTGAACGTTGTAGGTAATCCATGTTTTGTTATGTAATAGCCATTTCTGGTATTTTGTTCTTAAGCCATCATCATCTGCCTAGTCTTTCCTAACCACGTTGGGGTCGGCTTCCAGTCTTACCGGATGAAGTTGAATACCAGTATTGTAAATGGAGCGACTGTCTATCTGACCTCCACTACCCAGTTAGTTTTTTTATAGTAGTTCTTGGACTATTCTGTTGGCTGACCTAAATCGTTTGCACTGCTCCAAAAATCCCAATGATAGTTTTTGCACATTACCGATTACAAATTTTAATCAGCACACAATGTTTATTTCAAACTTTATTTCCTTAATGTCTATCACTTTATGATCTCGACAATCGTAACCGTAAGTCGTCTCTTTGATGATAACCTTCACTCGGCCGCCAATGAAGTGTTATCTTCCTGAGGCGTTCACTTTACTTTTAATAATATCTACTAAGCACCTGTTCCGTTACCAGAACGAAACCTATTACAAAGAATCGAGGTTCACATACGTCTGTGCACATAGCAGTAACGAAACGGTGATATTTCCGGATGTCATGCGCGTACGTACTGATCAAAACCTAGAGTGACAACACGAGGTTGTCTCTATTCACCCTGCTTGGCCGATTTTCAAAAGTCAAAATTGGTACGGAGCGCGTGACCGTTAGAACCACCGAATCCGCCTTCGTGTCCTACCTCAGGCTCAGACCAACGTGCACCTCGAGTGAACTTTGATTAAGCCGTCATTCACCGTCATCCAACACCATCGTCATCATCATCAGGAACGGCATCTGGATGGTCAATCAGTGCAGGTTGCAGACTAAAGTACGTAGGTTGCACATATCCGAACAGAACTCACCTTAATGTATTTCGCAAGACCCTTAACGGTCTTCCCAGGGTAGCAGGAAGCCATCACACCCATTTCAGCTGATGCGCATGCTACATTTTTTTAAAGCCGAAATTAGGACCTTCCATTGTTCTAAACGTTAACCGCCTTTCCGCCCTTGTCGTATTTCTGATTATTAAAGTCGATACTTAGAATATCACTAAACCCATCGTTTTAACTAAAAACCGTAGTTATCTGACGATTCGTCAGATATACGTATCACTCTTAATCAACGTAAACTCATAATCTATACGAATACCTCCGTATTACTTACCTTAATCACTGGATAATGTTAAAGATTAAATTATTGTGAGAACCTTACGATACTCACTTCTTACTACAGCTGTTATCACTATCAAATTACCATCGGTGCAGAATATTAGGATCTACTATCAAAATTGTTCCTATCCTTTGCTAACTGAAAAATAATTACAGTTAAAATCTACGTTCTCAAAAGTATTTTTTCGCTGTGTGGAAACCGGGAGGTAACCATAAATTCATTTTACAATTATTCGGTTTTTGTCACTCTGTGGGTAGATCGAAATAAGACTCAGTCGACGCGTACTTATACTCAGTTAATAAGTTAAGCAATCTAAGGAACTAGCATAACGTAAAAACATTACTCGGTTCAGTTTAAACCCTTAAGCCTTGGTTGTGGTGAATTCTAAGTACAAGATCAATACATCGTTTTATCATAGTGTTTCTGCAATGAAAGTACTCATTCACAGTGAACTAAGTGGAACAAGTTTAGTTTTCGTGTGTTTTTCGTTACGGTGCGCGATTATAGTGTCCAGTAAGCTACCTAATAATACTACGTAAGTACATTAGACATTTACGTTCAGGGCTGCGGGACTGTCAAAGGCTGCGGGACTGTTCAGGGCTGCGGGACTGTTCGAAAGATATCTCTTTTTGCCCTTTGCCCTTTTTGTTCCAGAACACAAAGGGCAAAGAAGGAACATGGATGGGTTTTAGTCAGTACAAGTCTGACACTCCCTTCCGCTCCGCCCAGTGTGGGAGGGTCATTTGATGATTTCCCATCCGAAAAAAAAAACGTAATTTACGTTTATTACCCGCGGAACCCATTATATCTTGCGCAAAACCGAAAAGTTACTTACCCACCTATAGCTACCATATTCCTTACACGAGACTTATAATTAACATAATCAACTCGGGTCTCCCTAGTTTCATCAAAAAGAAATTGACAAATTATCTCTTCTGAAATAATTTTCCGCATAATTTCATTTGCCAAATAATTACTTAGCAAATAAACTCTTCACAAATAATTGTAACGCAAACCTAATGTTTGGCAACTGAACCTTTAAACAATAACTTGTTTACCAACTAGTACTTTTACCAATTTTAATGTAGCCAAATATCGCCAGTTTTCAATTTACCATTTCTATTCAGTCAATTGCTTAGTCAATGACAAAAGATTTGCATCTTTTGTAAAAATAATTACAGTTAAAATCTACGTTCTCAAAAATATTTTTTTCGCCGTGTGGAAACCGGGAGGTAACCGTAAATTCATTTTACAATTATTCGTTTTTTTTTCACTTTGTGGGTAGCTCATGAATGACAAAAGATTTGCATCTTTCATGTTAAATTACGAAGTGTTCTGTTTTGTGGGTAGATGGTAAATCATAAATGACGCTCAATGTCGGTTAATCATTCAAAACACTATCACTGTGTTTTGTAGCGGAAGTTTCTTGACATTGTTACAATATATTATTATGTAAATGATGGTATTGATCAACAGAATCGGCTTTTGACATATATTTCATATCGGTAGTCACTACAAGGCAGGACTATCATATCTCGGAAAGTTTACAGCTAGAATACACCATGCATGCAGCATGCAAACAAGCAAACACCATGCATGCAACATACAGCATGCAAGCAAACATGCAGCAGGCATGGAACATGCAACATGCTAGCAAGCATGCAGCAGACGTTGTTTCTGTCACGGCGTCGGCTTGCTGGTCGTCTTTGCCAGCCTTGCATTACTTGACCCCGAAACACACAATATTACCACCGATAATCCTTCAACACCAAAGAGTAAGAGACCGATAAATCTTAAATTCGCAATTAACCGTTTCAGATACCGAGAGTTACTGGAGCCAGCAGAACAGTACGGACGCCAGCGAGGCTTGTACACTGGCGTGGGCAACGGCTTCAACTGGGTCCTGACCTACTGCCTGAACGCCATTGGGCTGGTGTACGGCATCCGACTGGTCCTGGACGACCGCGACAAACCAGAGGAGGAAAGGAGATATGTCGTCGGAATTGTGTTCAGTGTAAGTTTCTGAAGTCAATACCTACTTCATTTATTTCCGTGCAGATGCTTTCTTGACTGATTTTCTAAGTACTACTATCTACACACATCCACATCTTGACACATTTTATGATACGTGAGAAAAACATGTAGATCGTTGCAATATTTCTTCTGTGCTACCACAGAAGAAATATTGTTAAACCAGGTTCAACCAAAATTGAAAGCCGAGCGAATGGTAAACCCTTAGGAGTGAATAACTTTTATCCAAAGTTAAGAGTAAGGAAAAACAAAAAAAAAGGTCCGTAGTAACCACAACCGGCAATTGTTTACGACCAGACGATTGACTGTGGACAAAGCTAAGAGTCAGGCTATTTCAGGATCGTAGCAAGTGGTGTTCTACATAATAATAGTAATTCTAATGTCTGCCTACCGCCACGAGAAAAAAAGGTGTTAGTTTATGGATGCAACTTCTATTTACAAAGTCAGATAATCCGCAGGTGATCTTCAACGTGTACATGGCGACTCAGTCGATCACGCTATGCGTGCCACACGTCGAGGTGTTCGCAGCAGCCCGAGGAGCAGCCGCCAGCATATTCTACCTGCTGGAGAGAAAACCAGAGATAGACAGCCTCAGTGTACAGGGAGTTTCCCCTAGGAGAGTAGTGGGGAATATATCGTTAGAAAACGTCCACTTCAGTTACCCTTCAAGACCTGATGTCAAGGTATGTTGATGGAGGGAATTATTATTGTAGGCGGTATAGCCGAGTGACAATATTATTACCTAGTGGCTTCCTGGAACATGAGTTGTAATTCTGTAAACGGTTGAAGTTGAGGCTTTACCCCTTTTATGAAAACTGTGTCTAAGTTCCAACTGGATTTGGTAGCTTACCTCATTTAATAATTCATTACCACAAAATTGTATTGCCTTTATGAAGATAGTTTTATTCAAATGATAAATCATAAAGTATCATGGACGCCACCTTAAACACCTTATGGGCGGCATTATACAGGGCGTAAACAGACCCTTTACATAGACGTCAACCAAGCATTCTGTACATCAAACTAAGTAACTTTACACAAAAATTATTGCTGGGAATCAACTTTTTTTTTGGGGGGTGAACAATCACGTTTTATGCTAGGACTCGATGGAAAGCACTTAAAGCATTGTGCTGATGGATGGATTGAATAGTACGGGGGTTGTGGAGGTGTGTAAATAAAAATCTTACATCACAGACGGGGAGAACAAGTGCCTTTCGGCTATGTTAAGGGTCTATTTACACCCTTTATGATAGCAATGAACTAAAAAAAGTTGTAAATCTCTACTTTTACAGGTTCTAAAAGGTTTCTCCCTCAACATCAAAGCCGGGGAATGCGTAGCCCTGGTTGGATCATCTGGCTGCGGAAAGTCTACCATATTGCAGCTGTTACAACGACTGTACGATCCTCACTCGGGGTCGGTCAGGTTGGATGGGAAAGAGCTCAGGAATCTAAACATAGGATGGCTCCGATCATCATTAGGTTTGTATTTGTCCCCATCATCTGCCTGTCCTTGTCCCATATTACTTAGGGTTGGTGCTACACGTTTTTTCTTCAATTGTTCCCTGTGTTAACCATCATGCCATCGTGTATTCCATTCCCTTTAAAATCATTCCTTACACAATGCAACCATCTTTTCTTTGGCCTTCTTCTAACTCTCCATCTAACTACATTTATATTTACCTTTGACCTTAGTCACTTGCGATTCGTCCGTCCTCATAACATTTTTTAATGACAAATATTATTTACATATGTTAACAGAAAAGTATGTAATCAGTCGTTGTATACAATTCCTAAAATAGATAGGAATTCTATGATATATTTTGTAATATGAACTTTTCCTAGGAAATCTATACATTTTCTAAATAGCGATCGGAGAGGGGAACAAACAGTCGAGAGCGTCTATTCAACTATTATTTTTTATGTTACTAATACACAACACACCACACCAGCATAAACAAAGCACCTAAAGTATTTTTTTAAATAATAT
Source organism: Noctua janthina (assembly GCA_963576755.1). Classification (NCBI taxonomy): domain Eukaryota; kingdom Metazoa; phylum Arthropoda; class Insecta; order Lepidoptera; family Noctuidae; genus Noctua; species Noctua janthina. The sequence goes on along the minus strand of OY755050.1, from coordinate 8,793,940 downwards.
CTGATGATTTCCAGGTGTTGTGGGTCAAGAGCCAGTATTGTTCCATGGAACAATTTTCGAAAACATTTGCATCGCTTGTCCTGAGGCAACGTTGCCAGAAGTACAGAGAGTTGCGGCTATGGCTTACGCGCATGAATTTATCATGAATTTGCCTAAGGTTTGTTTACGATCTCGACTATGTAAATTGTGAACCTATAAAGTTACTGGCCTTTGACTTGTGGCATACTCTAACCAAGTTTTACTCGGACTCGCTTTCTCTACATGCATTTCGCTTGAATATCTAGATGATGCAAAGAGCATGGTTTTTCATTGGAATGTTATATTTCAGGGTTACGACACAATGATAGGCGAACGCGGGGCCTCCTTGTCCGGTGGTCAGAAGCAACGCATCGCCATCGCTCGATCACTTTTACTCGAGCCAGCCGTGTTACTTCTTGACGAGGCAACCTCCGCACTCGACCCTCACTCCGAGCGAAGGGTCCAGGCTGCACTTGATAGAGCTAGCGCTGGAAGGACAACTATCATGGTTTCACACAGGTACTTATATGAACACAAACAGAAATCCATACTCTGGTCAATTACAAGAAATACTGAACTGTTTTAAATTATAAATAAATGAATGTCTCCTTGATAACAGGTTATCAACGATATTAAATGCAAACCGTATCATTTGTATGGATCAGGGAGTCATAGTAGAACAGGGAACCCATGACGAACTCATGAAAAAAAAAGGTGAGACAAACATAATACTTGTTCTGCGTAGTTTTCAGCCAATAATCTAATACAATACTAACGAGTATTTACATGCAGGTTTTTACTATAAGCTGGTCACTACAAATAAACCGGAGGATCCTGAACCGTTGCCCGAGTTGTTGGAAGACGAAGCAGAAGAAGGAGCTGTCAAGGTCCCCATAGTTCGTAATGAGAAAAAGCGAGATGACCGAAGACCTCGAATTAATAAACAGAATTCCGTAGTGGGTAGGTAGATGATATACAATTTGGTACTGGTGCTGGAGAATGTTATAATGATTTAAATAACGGAGACAACACTCTAAAAAGCCGAACTTTTTCTCAAAATTGATGTGCTGCAACGAACACAGCACTGTAAGCGGTTTAAAATAATTGAAACATTGATATCAATAGTAGTACCTTACCGACAGTGGCTATTAATAATAACCTCTCTCAACAGAATCTCACGAATGGATGCAGACTCCTCGAGGGTCTGTCACTTCAGCCTTGTCGATCGGTATTCAGAGCTTCATGTATAACCCAGACACTGACAAACAAGATGAAGAAGTTGAGGTACGTTATATTTTTCATATTCCTTTTAACTGTTTCGTTGATCTAGTGGTTGCTAGAACTATTGCTGAGCATGTGGTCTTGCCTCCGGTTCCCAGGTCGGGCAGTGTTATTGGGTTTACCCGTCTGGAATTCCTCGGTAGCAGTCTGGAGTCTGGATTTGTGCCTGGTTGATGGCAAAAGACTCTCTGTGATTTAAACGAAACTGGTTAAATGTGGCCGTTCTATTGGAGCCTACATCTCTGTCTGAACATTCAGGGATTACAGGCGTTGATGACATATTATATGTCCAAAATTTGATTGACTTTTGTCATCTAGATGATGGTGGTCTCTTATACCATTTTTATTTTGCAGGAAATCATAGACGTGAGCGGATGGGAAATATTGAAGCTAAATGCCCCAGAATGGATTTACATCATTATTGGTTCGATAGCAGCGTTTACTCAAGGCGCTTGCTTTCCGGTCTTTGCATTACTCTTCGGTTTCACTAGCGGCGTAAGTTATTTTTTCAATATACGAGGATATTATCAAGTTGCATACATACCTATTCGTAATGTTTTTAGACAAGCCGTGTCCCCACGTGATTTCCTATCCGAAAATGACTTGGATCTTTCATCCCCTATTTAAAATGTTTAGGGGGTGTATTTTCAAAAAGTCTCTAGTCTCCCACCTTCGTTACAAAAGGACTCTAACGCAAAAATTCATTTACCTATATAGGTCGAGTGGTTAAGGATGTGCATTTCCCGTCACTAATTTTTGTTTTCTTTCTCAGATATTCATACTGACGGATCGTGATGAGCTGATGTTCTTAGGTGATTTGTATGCTGGACTCTTTGTGGTGGTGGCAGCAGTTGCTGGTGTCTCCATGTGTCTGCAGAGCACTACTTTCACTACGGCTGGTTTGAAGATGACTACTAGACTGAGAGGGTCATACTTTAATGCTTTGCTAAGACAGGTACATTATACAGAGTTACCTATATTAATATCAACATTTCTTCTGTCTTTATAAATAAGAATAAAAACAACATGTCCTATTTTTGTCCAACAGGAAATAGGCTACTACGACAAAGAAAGCAACACCGTTGGAGCCATTTGTGCCAGATTAAGTGGAGACTCATCAGAGGTGCAAGGTGCTACTGGACTCAGAATTGGTCTCATCCTACAGGGCGTGAGCTCTGTAGTCATTGGAGTCGTCATGGGATTAGTTTTCAACTGGAAACTAACTCTTGTTTCAACTGCATTTTTACCGATTGTAAGAAAACTTTACATTATATCAATCAGTTCTCCATAATGCACATAAACATAATTTGCAATTTCAAATCACCGCGGCCATATATTTTTGTAGATGATTGGGAGCATTTGGCTAGAAGGCGTTATGTCTCGAAAATCACAAATCGACGAACGAGCCGCCATGGAATCTGCGACTAGTGTAGCAACAGAAGCCGTTGTGAGCATCAAAACTGTACAAAGTTTAGGTGAGCAGATACTACGTTAAATTGTATATGGCAAAAGTAGTTACTATGCTGACCGCCGAGCCAAGAACACCTGGAAGACCTTTATCCCTGAAGCACCATAAACATCCATAAACTCATCGACATATGCAATCTGCCTACCCTAACTTAGGGTCCTCAAACTAGGTCCCAGACCGAGTCAAAAAAAAGTCCAAACTGTTGTGGGCAATAAGACTGCTAGGTTGAAGTGGGATTCGGCGGGCCATGTCTGTAGAATCATCAGGACCGAGAGGCCTAGAAACGATGGCGTGACTACTTTGACGCGTTTAAGAGAGATTGACCGGAGAGATCCGCACAGAGAGACATGTGGAAGAATATGGGGAAGACCTTTCCCAGCAGTGGAACAATAGAAGTTAAGGGGGAGCACCAAGTTAGTCCGCGCAATTTAAATTTTCTTACGTTTTTTGCTATTTGCAGGTCAATGTCAGGTTGTATGATGATTAAAATATGATTCGCGACCGTAACAAATATGGCTTTACAGACTTATAGAGTTATAGTTATAAAAATCATCAATACAACCCTATAAGTTCGGGCAATCCCATATAATGGCTTTTTCATAAAATATTCGTAGAGAGAATGTAAGAAATTATGAATTTCGCGGGCTAAATTAGCGCATCCTCCTTAAAAAATGTAGGTACCTAATAGAGAAGCTCCCAAGTATGGCACCTAGATATCCGACCTAGTTCGGATCCCATGATTAACGTAATAAGGAGCAGTAGATAAGAATGCACCAGACCTATCCTAAATGCCAATTGGATAATTTATTAACACAGTATCATTCTTTTACAGGTATAGAGATTGTATTCTTGGAAAAGTTCCGAGAATCTCTGACGTCAGCCTGTGCGGCAGTAGCCTCTAAGTCTAGGTGGCGAGGAGTGGTGCTTGGCATGGGTCTCTACGTGCCATTGATAGCTTTCTGTTGCGCGACGGTCTACGGGGCTGTTCTCGTGTCCAAGGGAGAGGTGGAATACAAAATTGTTCTTTTGTAAGTATCCTTTGTTTTTATAAATTTCCGTTAACGAAACCACTTTTGTAGACATGATATAAAATGTCATCATCATGTGCCTACCCTACCCGTTAGTCCCGGCTGTCATTTGTAGATCTTTGACAGTCAGTGGCTTAAAAAGTCTTACCAAGTGGGATCGTATTACCCAGTACTAACAGGGTTGTGGAGATCAGATAGGCAGTCGCTCCATGTAAAATACTGGTATTCAGCTGCATCCGGTTAGACTGAAAGCAGACCCCAATATAGTTGGGAAAAGACTAGGCAGATCATGATGTGCCTATCCTATACCTAATGATGGCAAGGCCGGCTTCCATTCTAACTGGAAGCAGTTGAAATACATAGAGTAGGTACACACAGCGTCAGTATGTGTTAACCCATCAAGTTTTAAAATTATACACTGCTACAACATGAAATTCGTTACGAATAATCTAAAGAATGGTTCTCTATTGAGTTCCCTAATTTTTTTATCCATCAACTAAAGTGCCATATTTTTTTTTGTCCATCATTTGTCCGAATGATAACTTCAATGATAACTTACCCGAAGTTAAAGTACCATGTAAAATTAAAATCCCAAAATACAATGTGCCTTAGATCAGTTTGTCATAAATATCAAAGACGACGTGACGCGCGCTCGCTACGCTCGCATTTTACATTACGCACCCACTTTCTGTCACAAATATCGTCGTCGCTCCGCAAGACTTTTAGGATATTTTTTTGGAAAAATTGCTGTTTACCCATGCGTTGCGGTAATAATACACATTATAATATAATACAATACTTCTACGTCTTTATTTCATGCAAAATAAGGGGATCAATTATTATAGTGCTCGATATTATGACAAAATAGGTTTAGAAGTAAAGATAATTATGTGAAACAAAATTTCGAATTTTTTAACATTATGGTTGTTAAGTTTATAGCAAACGTGTTATGGATTATGATTTTGGACAAACAATTTAAGAAGAAGAAAGGGAGTACCCAAAAGAATACTTCAACAAGAGTTCATTGTTTTGACTTGGATTCGAACCATGCATCGCATCACAAAACGTCGTCATACTCATACCAGCTATTTGACAAACTAGCCAGCGAGCCCATATGAATTGCGATAAAATTGTTATTTAATATCGTCCGAGTCACTTTATCTTCAGGTCTCTGTCTAATCGACAGTATACGTTCACTTAAAAGAAAGAAGTTACCCCAATTGTATTTTAATTAACTTTGCTGTAACAACTTTGCAATTCAAACATATACATCCTTAAGTATTCTTAAGGATGTATATGTTTTGTATTATTATACAAAAAGTATTCATATACCCGGACGAGATTCGAACCATCCAAACATTGGATGACCAATTTACCAACTAAGCCTGTTAGGTAGTTAATAATACGATGAATTATCAATAGGTATACTTTGCTTGTCGTTATACGCAATAATAAAAGTTCATATTAACGATTTATTGAAAAAAAAAAACAAAATTAAAAAAACTTTTTTGCAAAAAGTAAAACCGAAGTTTTTTTCTTTTCCATTTTTAGTTGTAATATCCTATTCAAATATTTGCTATACATTTATTTTACATTATTAACAGTACATTTCTTGTTATTAGGCTTGTCCCCAATAAGATGAAACCTAGCATACCTACGTGTCGAAATGTGGGTGTACCGTACACATCTGCGTACCCAGAGCATACAGGCGTAATGTTATGTTATGATGTTGTATAAACATAAACATCCAAGCGATCGCAGCAATCACGACAGGTTTGCTGTCTATTATTGAAGAGTTCCGTTCCATATCTTCGAAGTTCATGATCAGATCATGACAATATTTCTATGGGACCAACTTGGGAGTATACTCTTTCAGACAAAAAAAGAATTTTCCAATCGGTTCAGGCGTCTTCGAGTAATCGGTGAATATACATAAAAAAAAGATTCCAACGAATTGAGAACCCCCCCCCCTTCTTTTTTTTAAGTCGGTTAAAAACAGATTTAAAAAAAAATAGTAACTAAAACTTATTTATTCACTAAAACAATACATTCATTGTAATGAAATGTTTTTGCAAAATACAAAAACCAACTTAGGCCTATCACGGATTTGAACGCACATGTCATTTGCAGGGTAACCACTTAATGGAGCTGTGTGTACCTACCTATAGGACTTCAACAACCCATTTACTGGGTAATACGGTCACCTAATTGTTTCCAAGTGTTGCTGTGGCTGAAGGTCTTTGCGAAATTGTATTCTTTCTACAGAGTTACAGAGTGTGTCATGTTCGGAGCATACATGCTTGGCCAGACCCTGGTATACGCACCGAGCTTCAATTCGGCCAAAACCTCAGCAGCAAGGATATTGGGACTGATCCATAGAGATCCCCTCGTCAGAACACTAGATGGAGTCACCGATAAAAAAGATTGGGTAAATATTTTAATTTAAAATAGTATTTTATTAGTAGGCAAGTCAAGATAATTTTTAAATAAAAATAAACTAGCAGCGTACCACATTCAACTAACATGATTGATAAAAATTATCTTATTTATTTATTTTTTTGTAGCTGTGAGCAGGATTAAATTGTTATTAACAGAAACTTAGCATTTCTCTATATATAGGTACTCTCCATCATTTAATTCAGTTAACAATCTAATTTTACAGGCTGCGACTGGCAACTTCACCTTAAAAGATGTCGAATTTAGCTACCCAACTCGAAAACATCAGAAGGTTCTCAGAGGAATTGACTTGCACGTAGACGCTGGCAAGACAGTGGCACTAGTTGGCCCATCCGGCTGCGGCAAATCCACTGTACTGCAACTGTTGCAGAGATTCTACGATCCTGACACCGGAAAAATTGTGAGTTTCATTAAATTTCTGTAGAAACGATGGATGGACTGTGTGAACGATGAAACGGCTTGAAAGATGACTGATGAGATAACGAGTAGGTAATAGAGAAGTATGGAATAAGACATGCAGCGCAGAATCTACCACATCTGTGCGTTAATTGTGTTCGTACCTGATAATACTACGCGTGTTAAATAATTGTCAAATAAATAAACAACACGCCAACAGAGTTGGTATTTGCGGTGAAAACGACAGCGTAGCCCGCATAATTAAAATTTTATTACATTTTTTTGCTATTTTCAGGTCAGTGTTAGATTTTGTGCTGATTAATATATGATTTTCAATGCACTTCCTGAAAACTTTTTTTTATCACACTACGATTAGGTTCAACATGCAATGTATTTTACACTCACGGATTTTTAATATTTGCGGAAATAAAAATTTCCACAGATTACTATACTTATACTAGGTCCATTTGGACCTAGTAGGTTCAATGCAGTTTAATGACTATATAGCCAGCGGTGTTTGTTTTTTTTTTTATATCTTGGCATAAGAATATATGTCTTTACGGCGTAAATATTTTTTGAGTATTTAAATTGTGTTTATAAACAGAATATCGTAGATAATCATGATTATTTAAAACAAATATTTACTTATGTGTTCTAAACTCAAAAATATTTGAATTTTCTCTTCTTCATATTAGGCTGTTTAGCGACATCATACCTTTGCTTCTTCTTCAACTTGGCGAAAGCAAAGCGCGGAAAAAATGCAAATTAAATCATAGTTTCCTAGTAATTCCTGACAAAAATACTTTCCGTTCTAATATTTTATTTCTTCGCAAGTGTATTGAAAAACGGCGTTTGATACGCGTGAGAATTTGTTACTGCAGTTCTCAGCTTCAGTTCTCGCCTGCAGCTCGGGTGTTCATTTCGTGTCGAGTGCAATAACAAAGTTTCCCCACTTATATCAGGATGTACTAATGCGATGCTTTAATATTGACTTGATATGCTTTATACATGAGATGATGATACATGGTTGCTATTGTGAATTAAGGTGGAAGCACCAGGGGCTTCCCCTTCATTCTTAAGGGGACGCGTAAGATTGCTTCATACCTGTTGGTATGTACCTAATTGACAAGTTTGTCTGCTCGACCACGCGATTAACAAAAAACACATAAATTACAAATTACAGCATTTTCGATGGTGACTTTGTTACGTTACGCTGAAAAAAAGCGTTGAAGAATAAGTGGGCAGTCTTACGAGAGATATGAACAAATTTAACTTGTAGGTAAATCAATTTTTGAGCAAGCGCTGTGTCTAAGTGCACCTTAATGGGTACAGAGGCACAAGGACCTTTTGGCGCTCGTATGACAATAACTGGGGGTGCTGTTGGTAAATATTTGTGAAATAAATCTGTGAAATGTATAAGAAAAAACCGCGGCCAAGTGCGTGTCGGGCCACGCACAATGTAGGGTTCCGTAGTTGCCCATCAAAATATGCGGATTTGCCTCCGAACGATGATTTTTATTGTAATAATACAAATAAAAACAAACTTTCATTTGATGTTAATAAATGTGTGCTCCCATAAATATGTTAAGGATATATATGTTATCCAAGTACATATTATAAGTTGGTCGACTATTGCTAGTAAACTTGTAAAGCCTACTTAACTGTGATAGTTTTCCTTTTATGTTCGTCATACAACATTATTTTTAGTATATGCAGAACCTGAATATAGTTTGTTCAGAATAAGTAACTGAATCGATTCCAATATTTTTTAAACCATGTTATATTTTGGCCCAAAAATATTTAAAAATGGCTACAAGTTGCATACCGAGCGACACTAAGTACCTATCGCAATCATTTAGGCAACTACTGCCAAATTATTATTACCAATGAGCTCAAGATGACGCCGGAGGCGAGAGCGGGCCCGCCGCGTGGGGACCACTTTTTTGTGCGGTCAACCAGGTAACAAAACTAGCTTATAACTTTGTGATTTTTTATGAATACAGTTTTAGAATTTTGTACATAGATTCTTTACATAAAAATACTAGACACGTGTTTCAGGTTTCGCATACACCTACTAAAAATAATGTTGTATATACTACCACCGTGATTTTTTCAGACCTCCAAACACCATCGTTGAGCTGATAGAGGGGAAGACACTTGAGTCTAACAAAAATGAGCACTTTATAGCTTAATATTTCACAAACGAATCCCTTACTCGAAAAGTTATTTCAACAAACTCTCAGTATTTTTTAAAGACTTATCCAACGAAATACCACACTACGGGGTACGCGAGAAAAATATCCCCACTTTACCTGTTGCTACCCTAAAAACAAATACCTTTCGAGATTTTATTTTACCACTTTGTCGGCGTAAGTAATCTGTATATTCATGCTAAATTACAGCTTTATAGTCTTTGAGCTAAGCTGCGGACAGACAGACGGACATGGCGAAACTATAAGGGTTCCTTTCCTTGTTGACTATTGAACCCGAATTAATGGAGATGTTAGTTCCGATTTTAACCACGCGCCAGAAGATTCGGGTACAGCAGAAATTTATGTTTTAATTTAGTCGCTACAACAATACTTAATTGAAATTGGCTACATTAGTCAGATAGGCGGAATTATCCAATGCCAATTCCGCGGAATTGCACTATCCCCGACGATATTATACTTTTAGCAAACAGAAGCGAAGATGTTTAAAAAAAGACAACGAGGTTCACAAAATAATGAATACAACAGTTTATTCTAACTTGGAACAAAATATCAATCACTGAAACTAACCTAAACCGCCACAAATCATAACGAATTCAATTAACACGTAATTGTTTACAAAAATAGCGACTAAGTTCACAAAATAGGAAAATATAAATCTTACAGCCCTTTGAACGATATTTCCAACAAGCGTCTCCCGCGCGCGACCAGAGTCAATTTTGAAGTAGTCACTCCTTGCCATAGAACTAACATGTGCTACGTAAAACCTCATTTCTTCCTAACAATATACTCATTTCTATCAACAAATACACGTTTATAATACTCCTATGTGGGGTGAAGTATTCTACTCTTTGGTCTACCTTGAATTTATGTTTTGACAAAATATGTCAAATACCTAGAACAAGTTCTGAGAAAAAAATATCTTATATTAAGTAGGTAATTTAGATTTAATTAAATTTAAACTTTGCTACACTTCGACTGTTGTCAAGAATCTTCATTATTTCATACCATACCGTTTATTCGCAAATATGGGAGCAGTATTGGGCACAGCGAACGTCAATCACCTGGATTTAAAAATGAACCAGGACCCTACGTTCTCAAATGCAATAGGATTCACGTACAAACGAAAAATTCGCCGACGTGCCAAGGCCAGCAAAGAGGAACTTAATTCTGCTAAAATTCCCCCCAAGTTCCAAGACTATTGTTCTGATAGGTTGCTGGCGTACCAAGAATGCCGCTACAAAAATTTCCCTTGGTTGATCAAATGTAGCCACGAAAAACATAATTATCTTACTTGTGAAATGAAAGACTATGTGATCAGGATGAAAGAGTTTGAACGAGAACGCCGGCTAAGAGAACGAGAAATTAGAATAAAGAAAGCGGATAAGAAATCCGACTCAAAACCGGGTTCACCAGAATCTCCCTCAAAAGATCACAAAAAAGATCCATGCTCTAAATATAACGAAAAATCTCCCGATGAACCACCGAAAGGAAAAAAGTAGTGTTATTTATTGTTCACGGCTATCCGTGAAACAATAAATACTATCTCCATAACGGATTAAAATGATTAAATGTTTGAAAAAGGATGTGATCTTTATTTTGTAATACCGGTAGATGATAAACGTAGGTAGTTGTAATTTATGAGCTGAAAAATATGTTGGGAATAATATTCCCTTTGCCCTAAAAGGGTTAACTTATGACATCAAGTGAGATCAGTGTCAAGTTCTATGTTAATAATAAAATGAAATATTATTCTTCCGTCATTTATTTGTTGCCACTAAGGTGAACAAAAATCCAGTGCATAAATAAAGGGCTTACTAGGTTGCACGAGACAACCCTCAAAATGACTTACTGTAGCGTCTCAAAAATCCCCAAAAGGACGCGACCCTCGACCTCATAATGGCGTAAAAATCAGGAACCTACGCTTCAGCAAACATGCTCGAAGCACTTACAGTACCTTGGCAGTCGCATAAGGGTTCGGTAAGCGTCATTGTACTGAACCCTTAATGAGCTGTACATCTTTTTTGTGAAATTGCACCATAGTTGGCAATGTACATTGACACACAATAAGCTCTGAATAGAGTATTCTGTACGTCTTAGGTGCACTTCACAAATTATTAATCAAAATGTGAGATGTAGCCGTAAAATGTAGGTCGTGTTCACACACAGCGTATAGTCAGACGCCGACTGTGAGCGTCAAGTTCACAATGTATGAAAAAACAAACGGCAGTCTGAATTTTCTTCTTACATTTTTTTACTGATCGCTTACAGTCGGCGGCCGGCTATACGCTATACGCTATACGCTTTGTGTGAACGTAGCCTTAATGTACATATTTAGGGTCGGTACATATCTGACGGAAAATGCGTCGTGTAGTATCGGTCGCGCAACGCCAGAACAGAAAATTATATGATAAAACATTCAACCTTGCAAACTCAGCCGATGACGCGTTAGTGCGTGAACTGTACTAACGACGATACGCTGGACGCATTTTCCGTCAGATAATGTACGGATTCAAACGGAATTATAAACATTATTGGTATGCTAGTAATAATGCCCCTTTAACTTTGCCCTACCAGGAGTTGGACGGCTTTGATAACCGCTCGTCGTTGACGCTGCCGCGGTTGCGAGGTCAGCTAGGCGTGGTACAACAAGAGCCGGTGCTGTTCGACCGCACGCTCGGCGAGAACATTGCGTACGGAGACAACTCCAGACAATGCACCATGCACGAGATCATAGAAGCCGCTAAAGCAGCAAACATACACACCTTCATATCTTCTCTTCCTATGGTATGTAATTTAAATTAAATTACACTTTTCAGGTAGGAAATAGGCTTACATGACTAAGCCTAATGCATCCAACGGACACAAAGTAACGAATAAACTAAATGAACTAACGAAGAAGAAAAACGATTTTTATGAACACCAAAGACATTTATTATTAGATGAACTCTTGATAGATCTGCGTATTCATAAAAGATCTGGCTAACACTTGTGTTTTTTTTGCTTTTTCTTCCAGGGTTACGACACAAACCTAGGTTCTGGCGGCGCTCAGCTGTCGGGTGGTCAGAAGCAGCGCGTGTGTATCGCGCGCGCGCTCATCAGGTCGCCGCGACTCTTGCTGCTGGACGAAGCCACGTCGGCGCTGGATGCGAACAGTGAACGGGTAAAATAAACCACCAACAATATAAAAAAACACCTTTGATTAAATCTTTTTAAGGCCTGGTTCATAGTGTCGGGCTATGCTACTTGCGCTGTGGTTTTCGCGTGAGTGACTACCCAAAGAATAAAATACGTATACCACGAGGTTACTCCCGTCGCTCCGCAAGTTGGATGACACATGGCATGCTTCAAGCAACTTCCTTTTTTTTATCGGTTTTCCCTGCTGTCGCCAATATATATATCTGTATTTATTTAATTAGTTATTCCATATCACCGTATAGGTACTACAGAACCTATTTGTAACATAAGTTAAGCACGGTAACTCTTGCTTAACAAAATTGTAATTGTTTTAATGACTTAGTTATGCTTCTATTTTTGTTTCTGGTAAGAAATATGTAAGATTAATTAAGTAAGAATTTGTAGAACCTAATTACTTTTAACACCTCAATTTACCGTATTTCACGCAATTAAAGATTATTCTGTTCTATTATATTCTATGCAGGCTCCTAACGCCCGGGAATTTAATTTGCGTCCACGCATATTCACGCCGATTCGTTTTCATTGCAGGTCGTGTCAGAAGCTCTAGAAAAAGCAGCTAAGGGTCGCACGTGTATAACAATCGCTCATCGGCTCTCCACCATCAAAGACGCGGACCTCATCTGTGTCTTAGATAAAGGTATAATTATTGATAATATTTTCTTTGCCAAACAAAAAGAATCACGTAGTGACTAGACTTGCACCATGTCTAAACAGGACGAGTGAATTCTGTCGATCTTAGAATCATTCTTTTGGCCTTCTCAAAGTTTAAGGAGTCGACGCAGCATGTCTTCTTTTTCCATACTTCACTATTAGCTGTATGTTGTTATTGTCATGTAAAAACGGTATTATTTTGTTGTCCCCAGGTAAAATTGTGGAGCGCGGCACTCACGCAGAGCTCATAAAGATGAAAGGCAACTACTGGCGAATGACCAAAGGACAAGATAGCCCTTGAATATGTACTTATTGATCTACCACGCATTGCAGTTATGTATTTTTTGTTTTCTGCAGTGGCTCGTAGGTGTGACGTCGCTTTTTACGTATTTTTCTCAGCAAACCCTTATAATTGATAGCCATATCATGGGGTTACATAAAAAATAATTAGTCCGCCATATTCAATTTAGGATAATGTCACTTAGCTAACCATGCATGCCATCCAACATAAATGTGTATGCAAAATATGTTTTAAATAAATAACAAACGTAAATATGTTTTAGAATTCAGTTGCAATATTTGACCTTAACAAACACCAACATACGTAATTAAATATACGCTTGTAAAAAGCTACCAAGTCACGCTTACGTTATAATAAGTTTAGTCTCCGTGTATTATTTTGTGCGCTACCCAAGATAGGGTTGTAATTCCGTCTTACATTGTAATTTAGATTACTGATTAATATTTAAGTTGTTGCGTGTATCATGTTAGATACCTTGTCTTAGTAAGATTTAGTGTTAAGTTGCTGCCAGAAGGTACATTTGTTGTTATTTATATATTGTTAGAAGTTACTCAAATAAAAGATGAATCTTTGTATTACATAATTCGTTTATTTTGAATATTTTCAAAAATCGTCTCTCCACATACATACTATGTGCTAATTATCTAACTCACAATATCACTTCACTATGCTTTTCTTTTTGGCGATACCCTGTAACATTCTAAATGTAGTTAAATTTTGTCGTTGTTAGAAACGCATGCAAGAAAAACAGGTTGACGACACGACCTAGCAGTCCTATGGTGCCCTGGTAACCATACTACTAATAAGAGTCTGCTATAGAAAATTAAACATTTGCAGAAAACTCTTGCATTTTTTAACAATTCTTTTGGAAAGTACATAATTCTTTAAAAGCCATAACATTGCTGACATAAAAATATACAATACACTGAAGTATATTTTATACAAATGCTAATGAGAAATAATATCATTATTTTGACACTGATTAAGAGAAAAGTAAAAATCCAAATATAAGTACATTAATGTATTTGTAGTGTTTAAATAAAGAATTACGTGGTAAAGATGATTAGACCTCGACTGTATCACATCACTTTGGGGCGGAGTGCCATCAGATAGCAGTGACTAGTGTTGGAGTACCCACTTATTTCACTATTGCAACAAAACTGTCAGCTTGGTAAATTACGGGCCTAGTGCTTAACTGAGGCGGTGGAAGGGTTGAACTGGTGGCCTGTCGCTCAGGGAGGTTACTATGTTTAAAGCATGTGTGGGAAAGGAGACAGAGCTATACAGGTCGCCATCTCTTTCCCACACTGGAATTACTCATGCTTTAAGACGTCATGGTAGGTCACCAGGTGTCATCACCGCGGAACTACTTCAGACACCTACTCAGGGAAACGGTAGGCCAATAATAATGGAAACGGTATAAAATTGGAAAAAAAATACGCATTGCTAACCATTGCCTTCACTACCAGCTCGACGATTCAACAAACCCTATATTTATTTTACACATTTTTGTTGGAACATCATTTATCTACTTATGGATTCCTGTTTGACAGTTTTGAATAGACGTTTTTAAAGTTGAGATGAATCATATGTTAAGGTATTCTTAACCACTCCTACAAATGTAATTGTCTTGATCCAGATTGATTTATTTAATAAAGAAATCATAAATAATATCTACACGTTGGAAATATTGTACTATCAATGGTTAGGTGCCACAGGGGCCCGTTCGATGTGCATATGGATTAAGGGCCCATTTTTTTAAATCCTTGATAAACAAAATAAGACTTATAAGGAAATTAGTTAAACATAGTAAAAACTTAAAGCAAAGGGTCATGAATTTCTTAAACGTGAATTAAAACTGTTATGATCAAATAACTTGGGCCCTCAATCCAGACGCGTGCGTAAAGTGGCATAGCCTAAAACTCAAAAAGTCTCTAGTACTATCTCTGAGTTAATCATTTTTATTTAAGAATTTAGTTAAGATTTTCTTAAACATTTTAAGAATTTCCCAAATCTGTAGAATATGACATTACAAATTTATGGCGGTATATCTAGGGCCCTCAATTCATTAATGTCTGGACTAAGGAATCTGCTAAATATGATTTATCTTAAAAAATACATAAATATGACTTTAATATATTTTAATAAGATACCTCAGTGAATTAGTTAAAAAGAAATAATGACTCAAAAGTTAATTGTTAAAAAGTAAATGAAAGTCGAATTGTACTAAAACGTCTGAACTGAGAGCCCAATATTTTCGGCTTTATTGACTAGGCTCCACCTCATAGATAAACGCAAATTAGAATAAATTTTGTAGGAAACAGCAGATTTTTTTTTTTAATAAACGATGAAAATTTTCTATGTGGTAACCGTTTTCCCGTTGGTGTCCTTTCCACGTCGCAAAGTTAGCCTTTTTTCCCAAAAATTATAGTATTCATAACTAACTTCAATGAAAATGTCATGAGGAAAGTTTTGAGTATGAATGTGGATGGGTATATATATGAGTAGAGGAAGACCAAAGAAACGATGGATGGACTGTGTACAGAATGATATGGCAAGAAAGGAAGTGTCTGAAGAGATGACGAGTAATAGAGAAGTATGGAAGAAGAAGACATGCTGCGCCGACCCCAAATGAATTTGCCCTTAGGCAAGAGAATGATGATAATTTATTTATTATTTATTTATTTAATTACAACGGTTGTGTTAAGAACCAGTTACAGTAATTAAATATGATGAACTAACTTCACATACTCGTTTCTCTGAACTAAACTATTTCCGATTTAAACCGTTTATTTGAATAGTTGTTACAAAAAGTTTGTAAGTAGATTGTATTTTTTCTATTTCAGACTATTTTTAGGTTACATTTATGTGAAGTAAATAGGTAGTTTTTTATGTTTGTACCGATCGTGTTTTATTTATCGAAATCAATTTGATTGATTTGCGGAATGCGACGTCTTTCGCCAAATATATGACATTCCGACCAAAAAAGTTACAAAATCAAAATTTTCTCCTTTAAAAATGTAAAATCAATTTTCTTTTAAGGTATGGCATTTAGAGGAACGGACGATATACATGTACACATGTTACATTTTAGTTAAAAAATTGTAAAAATATATTAATCTAATTTGCGTTAATCTACGAGGTTGAGCCTATTCAATAAAGCCGAAAATATTGGGCTCTCAGTTCGGACGTTTTAGTAAAATTCGACTATCATTTACTTTTTAACAATTAACTTTTGAGTAATTATTTCTTTTTAACTAATTCACAGAGTTATCTAACTAAAATATATTAAAGCCGTATTTATGTATTTCTTCAGATAAATTCATATTTTGCAGATTCCTCAGTACAGAAATTAATTAATTGAGGGCCCTAGATATGCCGCCATAAATTTGTAACGCCATATTCTACAGATTTGGGAATTACTTAAAATGTTTAAGAAAATCTTAACTAAATTCTTAAATAAAAATGATTAACTCAGAGATAGTATTTTTGAGATTTAGGCTATGCCACTTTACGCACTCGTCTGGATTGAGGGCCCAAGTTATTTGATCATAACAGTTTTAATTCACGTTTAAGAAATTCATGGCCCTTTGCTTTAAGTTTTTACTATTTTTAACTAGTTTCCCTATAAGTCTTATTTTGTTTCACGAGGATTTAAAAATGGGTCCTCAATCCAGATGCATATGCCTGTTCGAGCCGCCCGTTACATCCCATAAATTTTGTTATATATGCCAGAAATAGAGGAAATAAACACGTAAGATTAAAAGATAATTTATGGATAAAATCAATTGTACTATAATGACCTTTATGCAGGTTTAAAATACATGATTTATTAATCTTGGTGATGTCAAAATAATAATTTATTTACTTATTCAAAAAAACTTTTACAAATTATTACAACTCATTAAATTATCTTTTAACTTGCTATTCAAACAAACGTGACAACAAGTTTACAATAAATGGTAACTAATAAAAATGTGACTTTTAACATTAACTAAAATCAGGCCTATATCACTTGAAACTTAGCAACTTTTCGTACTGTAAACTAAATATATAAAATAGTATATGGAAACATAAACAAAAACACAATTTCAGTGCACACTAATTTGCGTAGGTACTACAGTGGTTCACACGGCGACACATCAAGCTATACATTTCCAGTATTACATGGCCTCGCTTTGGCTTCGCATTTCTCGTATTATGAGAGACATGCTTTTACTGGTTATGTATGTCTTGATTGGTCGTCGTGCGTACAATCACGGGAAACAAAACTGCCATATCAGTTAATAATTAACTAATAACGTACAAACACCTACAAAAGCAAGGCACTCCCCGTTTTCCGCGTCTTAGTTCTTAAGTTAACATGCCGTCTCGCTTTTATAGTTGATTGTATACAGAAACATTCACCCAAAAGGTACTCTACTGACATATACTTATAGTAAATACCTAATCCTAAGTATCTGTACATACATTTTCGTCATTTAATGTAACTGTATGAAAAAAAAATGAGTTCCACATACCGAACTTCACGTGCAATTTAACGTTGATTGCACAACCCATGTTGTCAATCAAATATGAACATGTCTGAACTAGAACCAATAGCGTGATTTCCTTGCTTACGTCCTACCCGTAAGTAAGCACACTTGTTGAAATCGGAATTGATTTGAGCCGTTCAGAAAGAGCTTAGCAGTCACACAATATCAGGGAATTGTCCGATTCAGTCTGAACTGAAACGAGGCAAACGGCTTCCTTTTTGCTTTTATAGGTATTATGGACTTTAAGCTTTTTCAGAGCAGCCCAAGCCGATTCCGGTCGATACGTGTGGTCGCTCCCTAATTCCCTACTATTCACCATAGTATGCATATCATCAACACACCGTGTTTGGCATGAGGAGCTCGATAATTTCAACGACTTTGTACGAATCTCACGACCGCCATCTGGTCGCCCGATTAATTTAGAATCGAAATGACATCACATCTCGACTCATAAAAATTTTTGGAAAATTCTGCAGCACAGAGCGCAGATTTTGGTAGCGTAATAAGGTCAAGAAAAGAGAAAGAAGGCTGTTGTTTACAAATAAATTTTCATTTCTTTTAGATTTTTTAAATAGAATATGATTGAACATACCGAACGAATAAAAACAAAAACATAACAAACCTAAACCACAAGTGCGAAAAA
Source organism: Noctua janthina (assembly GCA_963576755.1). Lineage (NCBI taxonomy): Eukaryota > Metazoa > Arthropoda > Insecta > Lepidoptera > Noctuidae > Noctua > Noctua janthina. Next base: position 8,775,754 of record OY755050.1, on the reverse strand, counting down.
TAAAATATATTTTCAATAAAATGTACTTAACAAAACTATATTACAATATATTTTAATAGAAAGAGCCAATTTACATAGTCTAACAATATAAATATTTACACTAAAAACATTCATAAAAGGTATTAATGATTTGTAAATAGAAGAAAATAAACCATTTAAACCATTAACTGACATTTCACAGGTCGTGAACGCCACTATCTCAAAAACAACGTAACGAAAATAATTACCACCTAGTCACTAAATTCAGTAAGGAGATCAAAAAATGTAAAATTATATTTTACCAAAACATGTTCTTTCTGTGAAACGCCTGAAATAAATCACGACAAATGGCACGATGCAGGTACCGAATCAAAAAATAAGTGTAGATTTATAAAATAATAACACTCTGATTTCATGATTCAGATAAAAGCTACAATACAACAAAATTGTTTTAAACAATATATACTGAATTAAGTGCCTACTTATTGTGTATCTCAAATAACTACTTAACATTCATGTAAATAATCTTGTACATTTTTTATAAAGTTAAATAGTTTGTTAGAAATTGCACAGCCTTTTAACACAAGAAACAATAAAACAAGAAACAGTAATATACATATAAATCAATGAACATGTTCTCGTTGAAACATAGCATGCGCCTGAGCATGTAAACACTAAATTAAAGTAATCGTATCAAAATATCGTATGTGTATAATGCATACACCTGTTGGCATTTCTTTTGGTATAAGCCACTAGGTACTGCACTGCAGCTATGCAGCTGAGCAGCTGTGCTAGTCACAAGCACATCGAATACATATCCGTCAACAGAGCGTAAGCTGCGCTTTCCTTATATTTACTATTAAACAAATTGGCAAGTGTACGTATGGTACGCGTTTGAACTAAAATCTAAAAATAATAACAACATTCTGTTAAATTCGGTTGGCGCTAGCGCAGTGCAGCACCATATTCCCGCTTGATGACGTGGCGGTGAGGTGGGGGGACTAGCTGGGCGCCTCACTGCGGCATGTGCTGGTGGTGCGCGCCCGAGTGCGGTGGGTGTTGCGGCGGGTAGCCGGTGATGGCGCGCGGCGTGCCCCCCTCATAAACTATTTGTGCCGGTAAACGCTGGTTGTTTTGAATATCCTCTGGGTTCACGTACGGACCTTGAACCTGGGTTATCAATTTAGGATAATAACATCGTAATAGAGGTATCATGGGATGATAACGATATTTATCTTTATTGACTACATGAGCATGGATTTGGAATCTGCAGTCTGGTAAGACAACAGAATCTGTAATTTATTGTTTTAGGTGATGGATGAGAACCGCTCAATGCATGTTACACGTCAACATAAAAATAAATATATTTTGTATATTGGAATATGAACCTAGATACAGTGGTCTCACTAATCCGGCACGTCCAGTAGTCCGGCACTCTCTGCTCACGACAGTGTGAACTAAAAGCTAAGTAGCATCACGAACTTGCCACTGCGCACACTTTCTGTTTCAAAATCGTACCTTTCGCTGCTGTTACTAAGTTATTAGTCATACACAAATACTTATTCCCTTATTAAATTAGTACGTTATGAATGACTTTATTTTATTATCTTGATTTTTTGTATACAATCTAGTAATCCGAGCATTGCTATAATCCAATGCCGGATTTGTGAGACTGTACTGTACGGTGATAGCGCCAACACATGACGATGCTAAGGGAGAGGGCGATGAAATGTATTGATGAGCCGATCTAATGTTACTGGAACATTTATATTTACAATACAACATCATTTGTAAGTATCCAATTATGCATTCTGATTTGTTAAAAGGTGACCACAATATTTTTCTATACCTACCGTAAAATAGGGATATTTGATAAATCTCAACCACATTTGTGAATCTTTTGAACTCAGTGTTGCAAACTAAGTCCTCCTGGCGTTTCAAGTTTACAACAATCGATTACAAAACCATTTGCAACTTACCTACAATTAGTAAACAAAAATTCTTTACAAACTGGGGTTCATATGGCTCCACTTAATATGGATTTTTTTTTGTGATTCTATAGATCAGTTCTTGCTACATCACGTCATCGTTGATGACCTTCAAATATCCCTGTTTACAAAAGAGTCACAATAATAATCCCTATGTCAAAGCAAATAACATCAATCACACAGTATAGTAGAGCGAGATGTAACCATACCTTACCAAATGAGCAATTCAGGATGTTGCCAGACCTATGGCTAATGTATTATTATTATATAAACTAGAAATTAACAAACAATGGTCAGATAATTAGCAACAAAGGTTGTTATAATCGATCTACAAAACAATATGTCCAGTCAATCAATTAAACAAATAGGTGCGGCAACAAGATAAATGAAACATTTTTAGGTTTACACAAAATGTAGACTATACATAAAAATGAAGCGCAAGATTATCTAAAACAGAGTATATAGACAAGGAGAACGAAAAAATCACATGTAAAGTATTAAAAAAAAACCTGTACTCACGTTTATAAGCGGCTGGAGAATGCCAAGCCTTGCTAGTAACAGTTGCTCCTTTACCTGGCGCAGTTCTTCCTGTTGCCTGACTATCATTTGCTGCAACTCCTCGTGCTTTCGTTGCAACTGCTCCTGCCACAGCCACTTACTTGTATCATGCAATAGGGTGCAAGGGATCGCCCTAACTACTTGAACTGAGATTCGAAGCGAAATCAATAAAAAGGAACATGGGTCTTTTGGCATTTGGCCTTAACTACTAACGCCGACTTTGTTGTTGTCTTTGTGATTTTCGATTACGACAAGGTCATTCAAGCGCCAGAAGAACCATGCCGCTGAGTAGACATGTCTATTGCAATCATGCTTACTTGAATCTGTGGAAAATTTCTAGAAGATCGTTAGGTTATGGGTAAAGGAATAAGACTGGGTGGGGATCTTCGCGAAACTCACCTGAATCTGGGCTTGGTCGGACGACACGATGACAGGCATCGACGGTATGGACAGAGGAAGTACGCCGGGCACTCCCACCGCGCTTACGTAGGGCGCGGGATCCAAGTACTGCGCGCCCATGCCGTGCTGCGGAGCCGGAACCGATTCAGTGTTCTTATGCGTCTGCGGCTGGATAAGTTCAAAATAAGTGTCAATTCTATGAAACTATGGGCCGATTTCACCTTAAAAATTGAGCGGATTTTCATTATGAAGATGAAATGTTGGAATTCGAAACGTATTTTCTTCCGCCTTTAGCCTAATTAATTTCGGGTCGGCGCAGCATGTCTTATTCTTCCATATTTCTGTAATAGTTATCATTTCAGCAGTCGATGATATATGATGACTAGGTCGTCTCCAATTGTAATGATTGCAATTTTATGTAAACTATTAGTAGTACGATTGAGTTTTCTATTATTATAAATATTTTTATAACTTAAAAACGATCGTTCTACTCCCAAAGAGGCCAATGGGCACTATTTGAGTTTAGGTGCTTTATTTGCGGGTATCACCTCTCACACAAAGACAACAAGCCCCAAATATGCACGATCAGCCAATTCTAGCAAAAATATGCATTATTAAAAAAAAACATTTGTGTAAAGACTATTTTGCTATCTTCCTTAACGAAATAAATAAAGCTCACCTCGTGCATTGAAGAGTTCCGCTGCGAAGACCTAGATTCCCCGGACAACGACCCCGTGTCCGAGCCGGTGAACCGCACGTGGGAAGCCCGCGTCCAAGAAGCGCCGGCCGTCGCCGCCGTGCCGACCGTAGCAACCGTGCCGGTCGTGCTCCCAGCTGATGCTGACTTTACGGAAGGTGGCTGGAAAAATTAAATAATAATTTAATGTTTATATTTGTACACAAAAAAAAAGGAGGAGCTCGGGGCTAAATAATAACAGCCGCTCGGATCGATCTTTAGGTTAAGCCGTGCTTGCCTAGGTTGGTCTGTGGATGGGTGACCACCCATTACATACCGAGTTTCCTCCGTGCCTCGGAAAGCACGTTAAGCCGTTGGTCCCGGGTGTCATTGGCCCAAGAAGTCTGACAACCAGTCTTGCCAAGGGGTATTGTATTACCCAGTACTAACTGGCTTGTAGAGGTCAGATAGGCAGTCGCTCCATGTAAAATATTGGTATTCAGCTGCATCCGGTTAGACTGGAAGCCGACCCCAACGTAGTTGGGAAAAGGCTAGGCAGATAATGATTTGTACACAAAAAAAAAACAACTAAATAGTACAAGGTAGTGATAAGTTGTACAACAAACATAGTTTGAAGACGAAAATTTGGATTTAAATTAGGCAAAGAGCGTATATCTTAAAAAACAATGTTCCTCAAACTGCAGTGACATGACATACAATTATATCGTGCAAGATTATTAATTTATTCTGATAAGACTTTCAGTTTCACTGAAAGTTTCACACAAACTGAAAGTCTTATACTTTCAGTTTCGTAATAATATGTCAACTCATTAAATGAAAAAGTACTCATAAAGTGAATAATATACTATTTAATTAGTATATTTTTCACTTTATACTTTGACAATTATAAATTATTGCCTCGTTGTTCTAGTCGTCGCAAGCGCGACTGCTGTGCATGAAGTCCCCGGTTCGATTCCCAGGTCTGCCAAAGTGTTTATTGAGTTTTTCCAGGAATTTCTCAGTAACAGCCACGGAGTCTGGATATGCGCTCGGTTGATGGCAATAGGCTCGACCACAACACACATCTCTGGCTCGACATGGGACTTAAACATAACAGAAGAAATGTGGGTGTACTATTTAGTACACCTCTGCCTAGCCCTTCCGAGGACCACAGGCGTGATGTTATGTTATATGTTTGTTATGTAATTATAAATTAATAAAATATTAATGACTTTATTGTAAAGTAGAGATCTTTTAGCTAGGAACTGACCACCAACGAAAGCGTAACGACACTTGACAGGATCACAGACAGGAAAACCTCTTTGCGTCTGAACAACAGTTTTGCGACAAGAACTTCAAAAGGACCCACAGAATACCTAGATGGGACTCGTGCAGACCAGGAAAGCACGGTCTATACTCTGCAGTGTAGGTGGGACAAGGCAATCATGATGAAAATTATATAGTATTAAATACTTGGGTGTTATAATAGATAGTACGCTGACGTGGAAAGAGCAAATTGAGGCTCTGGTAGCCAGGGTCAGAAAATTAATCTTTGTTTAAAAAACCTGCGAACATCTGCCGATTTTACCATACTACGAACAGTATACTTCGCTCTGGCACATTCCATCCTAAAATATAGTATTGCAGCTTGGGGTGGGCCTGGGAAATGTTTAATGCTCCGTCTGGAAAGGGCACATAGGGCAGTGCTTAGTCATGACTCACAAACCGTTTCGATTACCAACTACTGAACTGTACGCTCTTTGCGATTTACCAACAGTCAGACACGCATTTCTTGTTGCTGTGGTGCTGCGTAAGCACTCGGAGCTTCCATTTGATCCTGTCATCTTTAGCCAAAAAAGTAGATCTGACAGAGTCTGCCAGGTGGAATCTGCCACAGTTCAAATTGTACGGCGGCAGTATCGCTTTCTCAGCTCTACCTTGTATAATCAGGTAAATATACAGCTCAATATATATCCACTGACTTTACCAGAATGTCGAAGTATCACGGATAAATGGCATCATACCCTCACGTATGAAGTATTAGAAAATTGTTATTTTTTAATTTGGAGGTGTAATAGTTAGTTTTTGTTTTTCTTGTTTAAATTCTTAGTTTTATTTTTTTTATTTTTGTTTTATTTCTTATTTTTGCTTATGTCTCGACTATTTGGAGGTAGGCGTTAATGACTGCGACACAGTTTTATACTAACGCAGTTGTTATCGAACACTGAGTTTTTGTAAACTGAGTTTTTCGTTCCAATAAATTATTATTATATTAAATTAAATATTATTAAATTGCAGAATTACTCTTTGATGAAGGTCCGCTGAAAGAGTCGCAATGCCTACTGCAGACAGACACAAAGTGAGTTTAGTTTCGTCAAGGATATCCAAGATAAGGATCAAGGATATATGATCACCAATCGATCGATGGTAGAAATGACGGCGATCGATGAATTGGTATAGTAGAATATGTCGATTTTGTCGTGGCACTTGGTGTCACTCCCGGATCCCCAACCCACAATATTGGTAGGAACCGTACGGTTTTCGTCGTTAGAAGTCCGACATAACCTTCCGTTCTCCCCCAAAGGGAGGGTATCTATGAGGATTTCTCCACAGAAATAACCGTGTGTTCAACTTATGATTGACTGGCCAAACCCTAAACCGAAACTGTGAGGAATACTTCCTCATAGATCGGCTTTCTACGCCCACTTGAAAAATTCACCTGTATATCAAGATTGTACATCGCATACGTCACACACGCAGACATACACACATAACACACTTACATCAGTACATTATCTAAATTACCAAAGGCGCGCACACAGTATCTGTACCTCGTTTAAGTACCTATACCTGTATTTTTTTTTAATAATTATGTAAATTGAACTATGTTTCTGATCGCCGCTGGCAGCCTTGGGTTTACACTAGTACGGTTGTCACAGTTAACCTTATGGACTGATAGATTGTACAAGGATCACCCATAGATGATGTAACATCTTATTTTATGTACCTACCTACAATCTAACTACTACTACTTCTACTTTACTTTTTAGTTGTACTTTAAATTCCCTGACCTAGAAGCGATTTAGCGGGAGATACATAACACCACGCCTTGTAATCCCCGAAGGGTTATGCAGGGGTTTACCTAATAGTACACCCACATTTCGCCAGTAATTTTCCGGACAGCGAAATTAGCCAAACACCCACCGCCATTTTTATGATCGCCGCCATCTTGTAGTGCCTAAGTAGTTTACATATAAGTATTTTATACGGAATGATTACCTAATCGAGCTTACAGACCAGTAACTGGGTAACTTGATAGCAGACGGGTCACGGACTCCTAAGATATTCAAATTCAATCTTAACAGTCATTACGGGCATAACGACATCCCTACGGACCAGCCTTGCTTAACTTTGATCGACCCGTACGGCTGTTATTACTAACCGCGAGGGTTGATGCTCTGAAGTACGAAATACATTTTCACAACAAAAATGCATGCATTTACAACACTTATAGATTAATTGAATATACAAACTCACACTAACTTGAGACAGTGGTTGGTAGGACGGGTTGCCGAAAGTGTCGCTGGCCTCGGGCATGTAGGAGGGCGACATGGACACCATCGGCTCATCCGCAGGGGCTTCCTTCATCACCCCTTGGTTCTGGTCAGCTTCACTCACGGTGTCACCCTCCGCACCGCCTTCCTGCTTCATGCTCTTCGCAATGTCCGCGTAACTGCAAAGATAAAACCAAGTTATTAATTTATTTTTCATCAATTACAATGATGTCGCACCTATAAAAATTACGATCAAACCGGCACAGAATAATTACGGACGGGACTCCGGACACCGGACACCGAGCTAGTATCGAATACCGCTTATCTATATGTTTATAAATAGGTAAGTACAACATAATTAAGTACCATTTTCTCTTCTGTTAGTGAACCGTTTTTTTTATTTACTAGCTATGGTAAGGGCTCACGAGAATGACGATGACAAGTTTTAGAGTAATCAATCAAACAATGTAGTTGGTATTTTTTCCCTATCTTCGACATATTATGCTATCCATTGATCCACAATTATGGATTTTATCAACGGTCGAATTTCAACCACTTTACGATCACAAATAATCTTTGAATTTTCAAGAAAGCACTCAATTATAATGAAATTACGTACAAAGTTACAAGAAACGGAATACATCGACAATAATTTGCTTGAAACTTAAAAGAGAACGTGGTTTTAAAGCTACATATAAGCTTTCGGCAAAAGAAACGCAAGTCCCAATAAAAGTACCAAGCTATATTGATGTGACTTACGACATGGTGTTGGTCCGGTCTGCCGCAGCCCTAGCCGACGTCTGCTGCACTAGCGGCGCAAGCATTTACTAATTAAAGGCTTACTGCGCAACGCAGTGAGGGCCTATACCAAGCTATATTATATTTCCTCCAACAGGATGAAGGACAATCTCCTTTCTTCGCACCACAATGGAATCCTTTCGGTATTGTGGAGTGTAGGTGACTTAGATGACAAATAAATCAGATGCACGGACACCACGCCTGATTTTATTAACTGACATTTTTTGTACCTATATAATTATACAATATATGTTAAAAAAAATCCTGTCCGATCTGTGAGGGTATTATTAGGTATCGAGATTAGATTTTATTTATGTAAGCCGTTTTTGATAACAAGTAAAACAAAAATACCCAAATAAAATAAACAAGTTACTAAAATGACGAAATTTACAGGGGCGCGGGCGGCGCCACTCTGGTCGATTCTCGGGTAGTGACGTCATAAAAAAACGATTGACGATCGTACGTACTAAAGTCGAAGATGGTGTTGTCACGTTTTAAAAAGTTTGATACTATTTAGGGAAATGGTGGTAATTTGGGCGCATAAAACATGCGCAGACCACCAAACCGAACAACTTCCTACATGGGTCCAATATCGTAAATGCGAAAAAATTATCAGGTGTCCCATACTAAATTTCAATACCTACTAGACTCAAATGTATGGGACAGAAGATAATTTTTTCGCATTTACGATATTGGACCCCTGGAGAAAGTTGTTCAGTTTGATGGTCTGCAGCATATCCTTTCATACGACTATAACCTTTCTGTTATACCCTGTATATGTAAGAGGAAAGGTCAATACATGATACCCTTCATTATTGGTACTGAAATCCTCAGAAGGGTAAATACATAAATTGGGCACAGGCACTCACAATAAAGAAACAATTTCAACGATTGCGAAATGTTTCATTATAAGTTCACACAGAGGCCGTATAAAGTATTAAAGGTCGTTAAAAGTGTTGTAAAAACGTTGCTTGATAAATGTTTTTACAATACTTTGTACAATTACTTAGAAAGACCATTGCAAATCTTTCTTTTCGTCGTTACACGAGTTCGAAAAGAAAAGCAATCGACTTTTGGAAACAACGGTGTCGTAATTATCACATGTTGCCTATCACATTATTAAGTAACTGTACTAAGACCATGCCATTTATTGGCCAATCCTGGACCTGAAAAACGCGACCTAATTTGTACAAGCGGCCCAGTTAAATTGTACATGACCCCAATTGATAAGCTCACACGGCGACACATCAATCTATACAAATCCAGTATAGCCTGACCTCGCCTGTATGAGCTTCCCGTACGATGAGAGATCAGCGTATACTCTTTTTGCATATCTTCATTGGTCGTCATGCGTACCATATGTAGAGATAGATAAAATACTCTTTATTATGGACACCATCCGATTACGGGTATTACAATATGGCCCTTATGTTGCCATGTGTTTCCTCATTTTAGTACATGTTATTTAATTTTCATCAGGGTACTTTTTTTAATTGATATCCAAAAATGTTTACAATACCCTCACGGATTGAACAGGGTTTTCTTTCGCGGAAAATTTATGATTCGTGAGATCGTACCTTTATTTAATACCTACTTAATTTTAAGGAGTAGGAAAGCCATTTCTTGAACACTATGCGTTTTTCTTTCGTAAAGATAAGAAGTAAGAAAGTATGTTCATTTGGCACATGATAACATGCAGATTGAATAAAATGACGTAATTTCACTTACAACTTTACTTTTAAGGTGTCTGACGCTGGTTTTCTACCATATAAAGTGTCAAAAACTTAACATCAAATCTTATCCAAACCAATTTTCGTGAAAGTTTTTTTACGCTCTACAATCCTAAATTTTTTCAGAAGTTTTCGACTTCCGAAAGAATCTCTGGTTTCGAAACGACGATATCCCCACTAGATTTGGTCAACTTCGTCAGGTGGCTCCTCTCAAGTGATTGGACGTACACTTTTGACCACCGGTTATGCCCAATCGCTTTTTCTACTGAGCTGGAGCATCGAAAGTCGCGCCGTACCAATTTTTTAATGGTTTTCTTGAGGGCCTGTAGTTCTGGTTCCGTCATCGTCAACTCTCCTCCGAAAGTTTGAACTTCCTGCCCGTACGCCGCATTTTGCAAAAACGCGTCCCTGACTCCCTGGGAATTCCTCCATTTATTATTTTTATCTTTGTAATTAATGAATAAATAGAGCAAAATTATGTTGTAAATTAATGAAAGTAAAAAAAAAAGAAAAAAACCGAAAACCCGGGTACCCGGTTTTAGACAAAACCCGAAACCGAAAAAGAAACGGTTCCGAAAAATGGCCGGTTTTCGATGTACTATGCTAGACCCAGCGGTTAAGGTTGCGCTTGTCTGCCACTAAGTGCATTTAAGAGTTTTATTACATTTCTTACTTTTCGTTAACAACAATGGATACAAAGGTTAACTATCCACTACAGAGATCTTCATTTTTTGCTGATAGTATGCAAAAATGTCATCTACCCTTATAACTACAACAAACAAAGCTTCCGTCGTAAACTCTAGAAGAATCTAGTACATTCGAGAGTCTGCAAACAGCCATCAAAATTCATTTTTATGACGTCGCACCTACAAGGCGTTACATAATGTATGGGCAAATCCGAACAAAATGCCGCTTCATATTCAGAGGAACGTGTCATATTATATTACAATAGCTCAAATGTACAGAATTTGCTTAGTATTTAGTTAATATTGGTAATTAGAGTTAGTTTTCCTTTGCAGGGAAACTGGTTTCGAATTTGTTTTAAAATACCTAGGAAATCTTTTTCAGAATCGTGAGCAGTCATATTTGCTACCAGTCAGCCAACCTGATAGCTAGGTACTTTTATATGACGACTTAAGAGTGAGAGTTTATTCACCTAAATCCATTTTTGTAGCAAATGGTAGAAGAATTATGTTGAGGAGTACATATTTACAGGCATTATATTGTCTGCAGGTCTTTACCCTGTCGCCGATTCACACCCTTTTCGGCACTTTCGTTCTAATCTTGGTATTATTATAAACGCTAAAGTTTGTCTTATGAATCTTTACAGTAATATAGTTTAGCTTATTCAGAATAACACGGCAACGGCTACAATTAAAATAAAATAATAAAAATTGATGTGTCACTTTGTGATTTCAAAATAACAGTTTTTTACTGAATCGATACGAAAGTATATACGGTACTTTTAACACGGTACTCTTAGGGATTACTATCGATCCAAAATTGCAGTGGGGCGCGCACATTAGAACTCTTTCGGGTAGTGTAAGCTCAGCTGCATATGCAGTAAGAAAAATAAGGCAGTTAACTGATGAGGCTACAGCTAGGCTAGTATACTATGCTTATTTTCACAGTATTATGTCTTATGGCATTCTGCTGTGGGGATCAGCAGCAGACGTTGACTCAATTTTCATTTTACAAAAGAGGGCAGTCCGCGCGATCTATAAAATGGGTCCTCGCGAGTCCCTCAGAAAAATTTAAAGAGATTGATATACTGACCCTGCCTTCACTTTATATCTTAGATTGTATTTTATATGTCCGCAAAAATCGAGGGCTTTTGAAAATTAGAAGCGACTTTCATAATATAAATACACGCAATAAACACGAAATTGTAATACCTAAATTCAGATTAACAAAAGCTAGCAAGTCTTTTCTCATAAACAGAATACGCTTTTATAACAAGTTGCCAAACTCAGTTATTGAACTGACCGATGGAAAGTTTAAAAACTACATCAAACGTGTCCTTGTTAAAAAAGCTTATTACAAAATCAAGGACTACGTTGAAGATAAAGAAGTTTGGCTTTAGTTCCTTCTGCGCATGCGGCTTCCCTGGTAGCTCATAAACGGCACAAATATGTGGATGTCTCTAACTTTTCTCAATCTCATTTTTTCTCTTCTTTCGAATCAGATTTTTACAATAGTTATGAAATCATTTCATTTTTTGCTCAGAATAGTTACAGCACTGATAACAATATTTGTGTCACTTGTTTAATTTAGTATTTTACAATATTTTTTTTTTACCTTTATATAGATTCTTTTTTATCAATTGTTTGTGAATGTGTGAACAATGTAGGCATTGTAGAGTCCCAGCTACTTGTTAACATCAGTTAACTTTTTATTTTGTTCTACATTTTTTTGTGTAGTAAGCAACGACTTATTGTCGGGCCTACGCTGTTCCCCCATACTTAAGTACAAATGCTGTATCCATGATAATTGTAATACCAAATGATTTGAAAAGAGTAAGTTTCTTGCCGGTTCTTCTCCAAAGGAAACGACCAACCCGAACCGTGCACCTTTTTGTCAACGATTTATAAATGCCCATCTAGACCTATGTGAAATAAAATATTTTGATTTTGGAACAAAAAAATCATTTTACGTATTTTTTGTCTGTCTGTCTGTTCGTTCCGGGTAATCTCCGGAACGGCTGGACTGATTTCGACGGGACTTTACTGGCAGATAGCTGATGTTATAAGGAGTAACTAGGGCTACTTTTATTAAAGAAAAACGAAATTGTTTGCAAAATTCGATTCGAATAGGGAATAGTAATATTTTTATAATAATTTCACGCGGACGAAGGTTGCTGGCAACATTTAGGTTTCAAATAAATAAGTCATACGTACCTAACAACTCTGTGGGTGCAGACTACAAATTCCGGTTTTGAATTCCACTGGTGATACGTGATGTAGAAGCGAGTCTGAAGCCAGATCCACTGTTGGCCTTTTGTTAGAAATCGGTAATAGCACGACGTTAATTCACCTTTCTGCATCACTGTAAAAGAAAACATGCCTTGTGTTTTAAGTCTTCATAATCATCGACGCGAAATAGTTAAGGTGGGAGCGCCAGGGTAACCCGCGAATATTTTATTATCTTACGTTTTTTGCAATTTACAGATCAGTGTCAGGTTGTATGTTGAATTAAATATGACTTTACAGAGTTATAGTCATTAAACTCATAAATACAACCCTCTAAGTTCATATAATCCCATTGAATGACTTTTTCATGAAATATTCATTAAATGGTATTAAATAAACTTAAGAGGGTTGTATTGATGATTTTAATGATTATAATTCTGTAACTACATACATGTTACTTTCGCGAATCAAATTTTTTTTCTCTTATAGCCTGAAATTGACCTGCAAATTGCAAAAAACCTAAGAAAATATGAATCACCCTGGCGCTTCCACCTTAATGGTATTGATGAGGTTTTGGATCATTCTATCAAGTTATTATCTTTTGTCACAAAGCGCATTTTTTACAAAAGAAAATATATGCCAAGAGCATTACTGGGGCTTGGATTTCAATTTACTTTGCCTCTTAACCAGCCTATACCTTTCCCACTGTTGGGTCACAGGCCTTCGCGCTGTCAGAGGGAGTGGGCCCTAATCCACCACGCGGGACTCAGTACGAAGTGGCGGGTTCATGCTGCCCCAGATCACTTAAATTATTTCAAGTGTTACTATCTCTGGTGTATTTCAATAACATAGAATATTTGTCAAAATATACTTACAAGCCTCGTGGCACGTGACTACTTTTTCTAAATCATCAAAGTGGTAGTAATCATAGCCCGAGGTTCCGAGTACTTCGAAGGGTAGGTAGCCAATGATGGGAGGGGCACGGTGGTCGAGGAACAGGAACTTCCACTCGAGACTATGTCGGGACGTGAACTCGCTGCGGCTGGAGTCGACGAGTGACACGTCACGGATCAACTGAGGAGTGTACAGCCGGCCAGTACATATGAACAGTAACCTGTCGGAAAGGAACATAATCAACCTCTTTATTATATGCCACATCATCATCTGTCTAACTGTCCTTTTCCTAACTATATACTGGAAGGGTTCCATTCTAACCAGCTGAATATTACTATTTTACATAGAGCGGCTGCCCATCTTTCTACATCCCCGTTTCTGGGTAATATTTAGCCACGACCTCTCTATATATTAATATTATTATTCCAAAATCATTAACTAGAGTTTGGATACATATCCGGGTCTGAGCTTTTAGATGACCGTAGGTGCCCGAAAAAAAAAATTGCTTCTATTGATTTTGAATGTATTTTACACCTCCCCTTCTTCCTCAAGTCGTACTCCTCATAATTGAAGGTCGTGATCCTCCCTTGAAAACATCCCATTTCCCTGACGATGTTTGGCTATCGCTGTCTATCCTTGGTCAAGTGTATCAAGAAAAGAGCCTATCTGGTCGGACCATCGCAAAGGGCTGCGACCTCTTTGACATTTACCATCCACCTTGCCGGTAACCATCAGTTGTTCGAGGTTATTACCATCTTTTCTATGCCAAGTTTTACACACTTATCAGGTTTTTTCCGGCGTGTTCAATAGGCAGTACAAACCAGAAATCGTTTTTCATGAGTCACTCGTTTTTGTGCCAGGACTGTATCCCGTACACGGCAAAGGAAATACGGGTCCGGGCTCCGAGACTTGTTTTTTTTCGGTTAGTGTTGCATGCTTCGAAAAACACTGATGGTATAAATAAATGACCTAGACGGTCATGCAATACATATTGCCGATTTGGAAAAGATTCTATTGTTTAATGAGCACACAAAAATAGCCCTTAAGGTGACGAAGGTATAAAAGTTCAGACTGTACAGATATAATTATCTTCTACATTATGGTTTCTTCAAGGGTTGCGGCACCAATATCTACCGACCGTAATCTTGTTGTGTCTTTGTGGTTTGTCATTGCGATTGGGTACTTTGTCTCTGCGGTGGCTTTGTACCATTAGATACAACGCTTACAGAGCCGCAATTAGTAATATTCTTACCTTGATTCATTATCCGGGTTGTAACTAGGCATCTGATCATTATCAAGCTGCTCCAGGTTTGTTCCTGAAAATACATTAGATCATTTCCAAAACTGCAACACGAAGATTTCAAGATGCGCTTAATTTGACTCAGATTATTGTTTGCAAAGTATATTTACATTTAATTAGTGAATTTGTCCAAAAACATAAAAAAGAAGAAACATTTCTTTTTTCAGGAAAATATATATTACTCACGAAAATGACCATTAAACTGTACGAGTTCATACGTGGCTTCATCGCTGAAGTCCAAGGATCCTCTTTTGAAATGACACTGGAAGCGGATTTCGTTCTCTACAACAGAGAAAACATTGATTGGAGCGCGCGTTCTTACCAAACTAACGAAGAATTACGGTAATCTATTGTTTTAACCAGTTTACGATAAATAGACTACTAAGATAGGTAAACTAGTGACTTAAGAGTTGATTGCTCTCTAAGAAATTGTGCTTATTTTGTTTTTTTTTAGGGGAAATATGATAGTGATAAGACAGTCATATCAAAATCATTAGTCGACAATGAAACAAGGTCAGCAAAGTAAATGACACCGTACGCTACTTTACGGTCAAATAACACACAGTTGTTTATTTGTACAGTGAAAGAAAAAATTCAGTAAATAATATAACAAAAATTTCACTCGCAAAGCGATTTCGGTATAATTCTTACAGACATACAAAAGATACAATAACACGTATGCGTAGGTTTTCGTTTTAACAATAGGTACTTATTGTTTTGACTTTTCACAAATTGTTACCCGTAGAAAGAGGAAAATCTACATTTTGTTTGGTAAGTATCTCTTTCCGTACCAACTGCTTGTTGCTCAACAAATAATATTTTCTTAACGCCGATATTGATTAGTTATGAAAAAAGTCTTTGCGAAAAAATGGCCATGGACGGGGCCCAAAGGGTATGTCCTCGTGAGCGTGTACTGTGCAATCTATTATGATTTACGAACTACTTTCTGTCCTATGTTGTAATGATAGCATATAAAATAATCGTGTTAATATAATTAATTTTACATTATTTTTAAATAACGGACGATCACGCCAGCAGGCTGAGAGCTTAGCAATCCAATTCAAAAGGTAAAAAAAGAATTACGATATTTATTTGCACAGCAAAACCGCATGGCACTGTTATTTTAATTGGCAGTAGTGTTTCTTATGCGCATAGCATTAAGATTTGAAATTGACCAACGATTGCAATGCACATTAAAAACAGTTTTGCTTTTTATCATCCTGAAGATGTTATCATCTTCCTTGCCTCTCCCAAGTATATTGTAAGCTTTCATTGTAACCAGATGCAGCTGGATACCAGTATTTTACATGGAGCGATTACCTATCTGACCTCCAGAACACTGTTATTGAATAACACGATACCATTTGTGGTAAGACTGATTGTCAGTTTTTCGGGCTTTTGTCATTGAAGCGATAGTTACAACCTAATAGTATCTATAGCAATGTGCTGTTGTGCTCGAGCAAAACAGTTTTAAAAGATAAATTGATTAACTGCACGCAAAACCATGTCGCCTTTGTGCTCGGAATATGTAGGTTGCAGTTAAAATCCTGCTATATTGTTAGTTACTCTTTCACGAAAAAACTGCTTAACAGATTCGGATGAAATTTGGCACGCAGACAATTTATAACCTGGATTAACTCATAGGATATTTTTTATCTCGGTAGCGTTATCCTTTGGGACAATTACCGCATCAGCTTGTATATATATCATATATTAAACTAGTTGTTGCTCGCGACTTCGCTAGATATTGTGCTATTCCAGACTATAATCTATCTGTGTGTCAATTTTCATCTAGATCCTTTCAGCCGTTCTAGTGACTGAGTAACAAACTTCCATCATATTACATTATTTAATCACCTAATCTACTTAATATCACTGATAGAAGAGCACAGCCTTAAACTAATGACTAAATTAGTTTAGTCAGTAGTAATTAGTTTTCTTAGGAAAATATTTCTAAGAATTCATTGCCTATACGGGTTAACTAAGGAGTAAGTTTTATGGAAATCCGTCATTTTTGCCGATAGGGCCTTCCACGCACACGGTTGTTGTATGTATCTCACAGATTTTATTGTAAAATAAATTATGATTATTATTTTTCTAATAATTCGAAATCGCATTGCTTTCAAACGGCAATGCTCTTCTGCTATGGCGCTAAAACTTGTCATTCGCAAAAGCTTTTGAATTTTTACATAAATGTTGACAATTAAAATCTTTGCTGTTAGTAATGTTCGCTGATTAGAATCTGTTAGATAAAATCTGTCTCGTCCCTCATGCCTTTTCATGAGTCTGTACTGATCTTTCCTTTTGATATTAATGACGAAGGTTATATAGCTACCGTGGCACGCAAATAGAAACGCAGTATTAACGCAAGCTAGCATAGGCATTTCTGTTTACGATTAAGTAACCAGAGATTTAAAGTAGAATGGATAGTTTATACACACACACCACGCTAGGCATACACAGGATACAGCTAGGATGGGTGGCATTTGGTAAGCTCGAACATGTTTTTCGGTCCAAGAAGATACCCCGATGCCTAAAAACCCGCCTTTTCAACCAATATAGGACATCCAATCCAGGCCAACGTTAACTTATGAAAGAAGGACGCTCACAAAGGAGACTTCCCCGAATACGAGTTGCACGAAGGGCCATAGAGCGAGCTAGCTAGCTAGTTAGAAAGTCTTCGACGTCGGGGACAGGGCGATACACCTAAAGTGGAGTTGGGCAGGACATCTGGCTTGACGGGGGGTTAGCCGATGGACTAAGTATAAGACAGAATGGTGGCCAAAGTTGGGCCTAAGAAAACAGGGCCGTCCAAAAGCGCGTCGGGTTAACGATATCGTCAAGATTGCTGGAAAAGGAGGGTTAAGGACGCACAGAACAGAGAAGAGAGGCAGAAGAAAGGGGAAGCCTATACCCAACAGTGGGTGATACCGGGCTGAAATCATGATGAGATAATTAATTCTTTAATTGTAAGTATGTTACTTATTAACATTACTTATAAATCACTTCAATCTTCAACTTATAATCCAGAACAAAACCAGGAATCTTAATGGTTATGATGTAATCTACATGGAAGTTACTTTTAAAAGAATTCTTAGTGTACATCTTTATGCAAAAAAGACTTTTCAGGTAATGTGACTGAGAGTTGAGTACAAACAAAGTTTGAATCAAGTTTTTAGGGATTCTGTATTTTTCTGCTACACAATCGTTGAGTAACATGAGGGAATAGACATTACTTTTGCGCAACATGACAAGCTATGTATGTAACATTGCTTTCATTCATTAAAATAACAAAACTTTATGAGTAAGAACAGTCAAAAGAATACATTATCAACATCTATGCATACACATCTGATCATAGTCAAGGATGACTGATAGCAGTGAGAAGAGGAAAAAAAAACTTAAAACAAAAAATCGTTAAACTTTTACTTACATTAACTATCCAATTTCAAATGACTAACTAGACATTACTAGAAATACATACTCAATGTTTTTAGTTACATATGATACATACCTTTCCCGACAGTTGTGTGCATTGAGTCAGATGCACTCCCAGGATTTTGCAATAGATTGTATAAGCTCGGGCGATCATCTTCCCACGCCAAGTCAAATATGCTTTTATTTACAATTTCAGCCTGGAATAAAATGATACGACACATTTAATTATCGTGGTTAAATTAAGCATGAAACAAATAAGTGATACGAGATAGTTTATGGAAAAGATTTTTAGACCAAAATATTTAAACTGAATAAAATAACTTACTGCATTGTGACCCAACAAAGATGTAATGCTTTCAGATACATAGAAGATTTGGCCAGTGGCTGAGAAACCCATTACAAATCCTTCCAAAGCCTCCAACACTAAATATGTGAATTCTTCATTTGACAAAAATGCTGGTTTCCAATCCTCTTGCACATCATGAGCTCTTGATCTAACTGTTATTTCTAAAACAAAGTTAACAAAGGACAAAAATTGATTATTCAACCATTCAATCTTTTCAACATAGTAACCTGAAGACAAGAGGTTCTTAACTAATTCACATTGTTTGTTAGTTCAAATATGTGTGAACTTATGTGCAAACAAAACTAGCCCGAAGTTGGTAACATATACAGCTATCTTTACAGCCTGTTTTTGGTGTAAATAATAAACAAAGACAGTGGACGTAACATGTTAAAATTCATTTTTTGTTTTGTTTATCCCATACCCTCATGATCCCTCTCCTTGTAAGATCTTCACTTTGTCAAGTTAATACCTGATTTCGACATTGGGTTACACATACTACAAATGTTTCAATATTGTAATTACTTGAATCATAATTTACACTTGTATGAAAACATATTGGTGAATCAAGCATGACTTTCTATGGTAAAAGAAAGTCAAAAATCCAGAACTGTGAGACTTAAGAATAGAGGAAAACAAAGTACTTGCCGTTATGGTTCTTCAAAAAGGATATAGTAGATTTGAGAACGGTTGATTTATCCATCTTGCGGTTGTTAGATGAGACCATAGAACTAAGCTCATTGACCAGCATGTTGAATTGGTCTCTGCGCTTCTTCTCACTCAAGTTACGAGTCCTCCTAACCAAAACAATGAAAGAATCTTTAAATATAATTTGTCATCATCAGGCTATTGTAGTAGTTAAGTACATCATGCATACACATTTATTATTATTTTGTTTTAAAACAAATAATCTAATAGGTCAGGGAAAAAGTCTTTTCGTATTCTGTATGTATAAAATTGAAGAAAATCTCTTTGGTTGTTACTGTTGTGGCTGGTTTTAATATCAATAAACATAGTACATTAAGAAAATTAAAAGTAAAAAACTCTTTCCCACCATTTTTCAATTGTTTTGCTGTCATCAAAGTGAGTGAATCTAACAAAGAAATTAGATACATTCTGAAGTTTTATTACAAAGAAGGGAAAAACGCGAGTCAAGCCACGAAAAAAAATTGTGACGTTCATGTAAATTGTATGTATTGCAAAAGTTTAAAAAACTGTTAACGGGTTACTACTAGAATAATGTTATTATACTGTAAACGAGTTTCTTAATTACGAATCTCTATAACTGGTCTAATGTTTTTGTTCCGAAATAAACTTTTATTATTTTTTATAATAAAAGCAGCTTAGCCACTAGAGACATGAAGCTGTATAATGTTGACATATATTTTAATATTTTACATTACTATCTTAATCTTAAATTATTCTTTTAATCATTTGAAATGAATTGACTTTTGACATGAAATATTGATTATGAATAATAAAATTTTAATTGTTTTCATGTGTTAATACAATCATATTATGGTACTCAATTATGTTAATAATTATCTTGTAATAAATTCACATTTTAATTTAATAGTAGGTTGACACTTATTAACACTAGAAACGGGGTATTTACCATGTTTACTGACTGTGTTTTTAGGTACCCGCATGTATAATCTTTTTTTTTATTGTTTAATAATTTGTTTGTCAATTGGCAAAACATAGCGCACAAAGGGAGAGCTTGGTTGGGAAGTGTTAATGCATCCACCATATAGTCCTGACGTTGCACCCTCAGATTTTCACCTGTTTCGGTCTCTCCAGAATTCTTAGGGTAGTGTTAGGTTACATCAAGAGAGGACTGTCAAAACTACTTGTCACATCTTTTTTATAAAAAAATCCCAAGATTTAACAGCAACTGGATTATGTCAATAACTACAATATGGCAACAAGTTATCAAACAAAATGGCACATATATCATCATCATCTGCCTAGCCTTTTCCCAACTATGTTGGGGTCAGCTTCCAGTCTAACTGGATGCAGCTGAATACCAGTATTTTACATGGAGCCACTGCCATATAATTAAATATAATTAAACTTTGTCTTGAATTTGTATACAAAATATGAAACTTTTTCCCCGACCTTATATTTATTTAGAAAAAAACTGCTTGTCTATAATTATTATGTATACATTTCTGAGCATGATATTCTGTTAATAATAAACATACCTTTTCGTGTCATCTTTATCATCCCCGTCGTCGTCCATGGTGCTGGTATGACTTATGTTTAAGGACAGCACTGAATTCCACTCAATTTTTATATTTCGGGCATCGCAATGGCGAAATCTTTATCTGACACAGCAGTCGATAGGGTCGAGATCAGACTGAAATCACACCAAACTTCCGCGTTATTTGCCTAACAAAACACGACTGTTTTTCAACACAAACACAGAGCTTCGACTGACACCAACAATATACAATAAATGAACGATGCGTTTCTGAATAGGTAATTGTAAAATGAACACTATAGTACCAAGCACTGCGTCAGATTTGTTGTCGATAAATAATTACAAATTCAACACATTTCAATCACATTACGCACCCAAGATAAGAATATTTTTAGAAACAAGTTACGAACACGTAACAACAATTAAAATTAACTCGTTTGTGAATATTGTGGACAAACGAATAACTTCACAAAAAAACTGAGTGAATTCACTGTGCTGTGGGTCTAGGTATTCTGAAGTATTCTACTCTTTGGTGCTATGGACAGTGAATTCGCATTCGCACATCAAATTCGCTGATTCGAACGACCAATTTCCATAGATAAAACTTTTTTTTATGAGACATAGTTTAGTTGACAGACTCATGGTTTTGGTATCTATGTCCCACACAGGGGACCTAAGACAGGCAATCGAAACTATGAGGAGTAGCGAAAAATTCTTAAAGAGTCTCGAGCTTGATTTTAACCAAACTAAAACAGGATTACTACTTTTTTGAAAATCAATATTCTTAGCCAGGAATCGAAGCCATTGATTTCGGAAAAAAAATACACACTATATTATTACACTATTCGATAGTGTCATTAATAAGGATCAAATTCTGAGAAATAATGATATACGGCAAACCAAAGACTTCGTCCCTTCGTCACGCTGCACTGGGGACACTACGGTGCTAAGACTTGTATATCTCGCCCTCTGCCGATCGCTTATACAATATTGCATAATTACTTGGGGTGGATCAGCAAAAACTCACATGATGAAACTTGAACGTGCGCAAAGGGCACTCTTGAAGGTTGGATGGTGATTAACTTATCGCTTTCCTACCATCGATCTTTTTAATATATGTTGGGTTCTCTCTGTTCGCAAATTATTTATACTTAATATTGTTTTAACCACACATTTTGAAACTCCCTACGCTCCATGCAAATTTGGCTCCAAACGACGTAAACACACTGTCTGTCCCTCCATCTGCATAAAGTGTCGTTCGGGCCAACGCGGTTTCCCTTTTCTCAGCAGCAACGTCAATACAAAGCTAATAAAATTTTAAATATGCAGATCAAAATACAAAAGGACTGTTACTAAATGGCTACTTGAATTGGATTACGCAGAGACTGAAAGTTTACTAAATATTCTAAAATAATTTTGCCTACCAGAAATATTCACAAAATCAAATTAATCTTGGTTCGTGTTTCACCTTGTTAACCACTCAAACAGACACACACTCTCGGGCAAGTAGGTGCTTACGCCCAGCGCACTCACAGACACACAAAACTCTTCAAAGACACTCACAGCACATCACTTTTTGTTTTCTATTTTACTCTCTTCCTCTCAATATTTGGAGCTTTTACAATGTTGTAGTACACAAGAGCAATTTAAAATTCTAATTTCAAGAGTATGAACATCAAGATCTGTCATACAGGTCTCGAACCCAGTATAGACTCCAGCTCTTACAAATGTTTTGAATCAGCCTGTGGATTGGATCCAAAATTGTACACGGTCACTACTCGCTTTTTAACTATTTATTTTTAGCCTATTTCTTTCGAATTAACTCTATTTTGTACTAGTGTGGAACAATCGTGGTTGTAGTTGTCGAGCCATTCTAACTATGCTAAGTTTAATTCACTTACAATACTGTTGATTTCAAGTTGGTAATCAAGTAATTAAATATTGTTACTCAGAATTTTCCAGAATTTGATCCTAATTAGCGACACTATCGAATGAAGTAATAATACAGTGTGTGTTTTTTAACAACATATAGTTCACATCATTCATATCATCTACATATAGTTTTTAACGGTCTTCCTCATTGTTTTTACTAGATATAACAACTGCCAATCAACATATTATTTAAGAACATTGAACAGCCTTTCCGAAACCCGGGTTTATTGAAATACAAAATGCGATTTATCTTTCATGCTGACGGTGTAATGGCATGTTATTTTCCTTTTAGCAGACTGGGCTGTAACCAAAACTTTCACCAAGTTGTCCGTCGCTCCGAGTCAGAATGGTTCTGAAGACGGTATGTTTTCGTTTTTTTTTATTTCTTCTATGACATTGGCCTTGGTTCATTGGCCTTGGTGGATTTTGTTACGCACCATAACAAAAATAATCAATATCCCTAGCCAGGGGATATTAATTTTTCAAACCCTCATCCTGAGCATCCTCATCATTCAAAAGTTCATTCTGTATAGTCGATCTTTTTTGTTGCCAATATCACCAATGTCCCAATGTTAATCAACAGCGCCCTTCTATCAAATAACATAATCATAAAACTTTATTTATCTCGACATCAGAAATTACAGGCGCTGATATATGCACAATCTTATATGGAGAAAGGTGTCTGAAGTAGGAAGGTATTAACAGATCACCTCTACGGCTTATATTTAACATTTTATTTATAGAAAAAAAAATTGTTATGATATGGCTAAGAACATTTGATTTTTTTTTTGCCATCTTTACTCTAAGAAGAAGTACTGTATTCATCATTCCCTAACACAGATTATTGTTTAGTTACGCCTTTATAAAAACCGATTTGACAGTTTTTTTAACATTATTCTTCACTGTCAGTCTTATCAGTATGTTGTCTGTGGACCTTGCCATAGAGTGCATAAAATTTGTTAGAACAAGGCCGTAAACTTGTGAATCTGTGCCTATTTTGATCCAAAGTGACGATGATGACGCCAAAAATGTTCTTCGTTCAAGTTTCAACTTCAGTTTAAAACATCGTGTTGTGCATAGTGGACGTGGATGTCGTAAAATTTTATTGCTGTGTTAAATTGTAGTGTCTCAAAAATAGTTATATCGTAAACCCTAATAATTATTAGAATGTGGCAGAGTCGCCGCGGGCATGCTAGTCCGCAGGAAATCGAAGAGGTAACAAATTAAAATAATTTTAAAAGTACCTACCTTCTCAGAATTATACCGGCATTTATATTATTTTCATGTGTAAATTAAACATGTGTGACAAAAAAAATACTATTGCAGTTACGTAATTTTATATGGCGGAAGGTTCCTAGCAGAGCGAGGGGGGCAAGTATTATCCTCGCCACGCGGTCGTTACGTAAGGGAATTATGTAAGGTTGAAATTCAAGGGATGATGACAGGAAAACATCTGTAAAAAACTGAAGTGTATGGGAGCGCGCGCAGTGCAAGTCCGCTGGCGTGTAAACAAGATAAACATAAACACGACGACGCGGGCGCGGCGCCGCCGCGGCAGACCGAGGCGCCGAGGGCGAGCACCGAACTAGCGCCAACCTTTGTTCACACTAAATTGCATAATTATTATTATATAATTTGATTGGTTCTTTGGGCTACCAATGCGCTTGGAGGAGGCAGGAGCGATGAGCTAGTTCTTCGTCGCTTTGTTACAATTATTGCGAATTTGGATTGACACATTGATGTCATTACGTTTTACATAACTTGTAAATTTTACGTAACAAGTAACGTCTCACTTAATAAAATAGTTGGTGCCCAACCATGATCTTGCTTATCATGGGGGGTGGGTAGTCACTTTTATTCAAGAGACATTAATTGTTTACACTACCTGCTTTTTTAGAATCGCTTAAAAATGATTTTTGCTCTTGTTTAGATAAGCGCCAGCAGTCGGTATTGTTATGTTATCTTTACTTTTTTTTTTTTTTATTACTTTTGTAATATTTTTGAACGAAACTTTAGTAGGTATTTTCTGCGGCAATCATTAATAAGCATCCAATTCGATCGGTTTAGTTCGGAGCTAGTTTGCTTGATCTTAGGTACCTAGGAATATTACCCGACATGGCACTACACTAAATACCTGAGTAAAACAAACCAAGATGCAATGTTTAAAACTCGTACTTATGGCAAACAGCTGTGACTTCCCCTCTATAATAATAACGCCATTTCCGTAGACCAGAGTCGGGTCTAAAGACTGAACAAGTAAGCCTGTGCAAAACAAACCTGTCAAACAAATACGGCTTTGACCTCTGTATGAAGAGGGGAACAGTTCTTTGAACTTGTCCCCTGATATGTGCCGATAGGTGGGTATATAGTTATAGTACCTACCCATTTTTAGACCGTATAATAATAAAACCGGTACTCTAACGGCGTCGCTTGTGAGTGGAGAACACTAAAGGAGGACCCCTCCTGCAGACGTGTCATGTCAATTAAGCTAAGACTTACAAATAATGTTAAATCTGCGAAAGCGCGCTGTTGGTGTCGGACGACAGGCGATTTCGGACGCTCTAAAGCAGACCTCGCAGACTCGATCGCACACGCAACTTCTTAGAAGCTAACAAAACTATACTTGGACTTGGCGCACTTGCTGAACCCGCGGGTAATTTTCAACGTCCGCGCCTCTGAATCTGACTAGTTCCACTTCGGTTCTCCTCGCTATTTCCATCAGAAGTACTGTGATTCTGGTGTACAGATCCAGGAGCCGATTCGCCATATCAGTCGGGATCAACATTAAACACGTAACAAAACTACATAATATTTTTAGACAACATGACATCATCAACTTCGTAGGTAGATCCACACATAAACTGTAGATGGGCCTCGCAATGACCGCTACAGTGAACTGTCGTAGGGGTTATTGCCATATTCTAAACGCGGACGCTGACGGAAGTCTTATAATTAGCACGTTAGACGAACGCCGCTTCTATTATAATGCCCCCTTATATATGACATATACCTACAAGGGGATACGGGATCCACGGGCTATCCTTTGCCGGTAATCAAATGGCACGAAATTAGTAATAATGAAGTCACGAAACATAACTTTTCTCAGTTAGTAGCTAGGCTAGCAATAACCTATCGATTCTGGATTAATCAATCTGCGTCAGTTAGTAACAAAACAGCCATCGAGATAAACCTTCTATAGGAACAACCCTAACGTAGAAAACCACGTTCTACGACGTAGGTAGGTACCTATTGATACTCCACCGCGAGAACAGATCACCTCTTTTACGTAACCCAATCGTTAATATTGTAATAAATCAGATCATTCCTACTGTAAGTTTATTAAAATAACAGATCATCACTAAAACACGTTAAGCTTTCATTATATTAAACATTTCATTAAATCTAAACGACGTGGTGTGCTAACACAGAAGATGTTCAGGTCAGGTTCACCTATAAAACTGACGCTTTGTATTAACAGTTGTGGATACATCATGGGGTAATTGTCATCACCTTTTCAGGTGACCACGCACTTGTCTGCGATCTTGATTCTCAATTTCTTAGGCATTTCTAGAAAACTTATTTCTTATGCTACTTTCAAGTATTAGAATCGGGCGTTACCTTACGTAAATCCATGTAAAACACATTGCAATTACAATATTATTTAGTGTCGATTCCGCCTAGTTATTCTGATATGAATACAGCATATAATGTGTCATATAATACGTATACAGCAACAAATGTGCGTATACTAAAGCAACAACAGCAATTACAGGTACCATCCATACTATCTACCATCGACACGAAAGAAGAACAAAGGATGGTAGAGGAGTAGTCCACGGGGCTTGCTCACAGAAGTTCCCGGTTAAAGACTACCGGTAGGTAGGACGTTAGTGGTACCGTGGTTACAGATTGCCGGAACGTGACTTATAGCAAGAAATTTACCGAAATTCTGTTGCCGAACTCTAACCTTGCACCCATCCGATTTGCGTACAAAGGGCCCGGCCCCTTCGAAACAAAATCAGGTTAGGTTATTAGGTTTGCTGACCATGTGGCGTTAACAGATCTGCAAGGTCTTAGTCCAGTAACTAGAAGATGTTGATTCGTCTACTACTCGAACAATCTTCCCTCAGTATTGCTGAAGGTGATGTAATGGGAATTGATTAAAATGTCTGTTAGGCCATAAATTACGTCACTGGAATAGACGTTTGTAGGCATAAAGACGTGAAGCTGATTCGCTAACAATTATGTTATCGATGAACTTGAAAACTGTTTCGTAAGAATCAATTGTTTTGGATTCTGTCTGGGATTAATATATTTTTAAGCGGTCATATTAAACTGTGTTACATAACAATCAAGTACTTATGGAGCTCTTAGTGTAATCATAAAATCGATTGGGACAACACGATTTCTGTTTCGTTTCAAATTATCATTTTAATTACCAGTTGTCGACCTCCTCCCAAGACGTCGTTATAGAAGCTTCTAGAAGGAGCCTTGATTGACCTCTAAACTTGAACTGGATTTCCGTCTTTGTTCTTATTCAAAGCTACGTAAATTACGTAATACCTACGACTACGTATAAAACAATTACATGCTCTGCTCCATCAAGGTTGGATTTCGTTTTGCGTGCAAGAGAATACTTGTTACCCACCTGGGTAGTCGTGATTCAGCAACAAGTTCCCTAGTTTTATTACCTGCGTACCAGGATGTACGTTGCGAATAGACCATCATCATCAACATAGGACAAGACAAACATTAACTACTCAAGCAAAGTTAATAATACACGACCAAATGAAAGAATCACATAAATCGGCCGAGTAATTACGGAGTAAATCGGTGAAAATACATGAAAAAAAGGAAGATGCTGATGGAATACATAACGTCCTAGGTTTTTAGAAGTCGGTTAAAACGTAGGTGTTATACTTTCAGAATTTCATGTAGAATTCAAGTTGAATTCGTTCGTATCCATCGCATAAGTCCACCGTTCATTGAGAACTAGTCCACAAGTCGCAATGCTTTTATCATTACAGTTTGCAACAGTAAGTTACGATAAAGCAACAACTGTAAGTAGGAGGCGGTACCTAGTCAGTGCAAGCGAAGCGTGCGCTGCGGCACGGAGTCAGTGTGCCAGTGGGTCACATTGTGTAAGCCCACCGCTTACTTCGTTTTGCGTAAGAATCGTTGTAGGCAATACTACACCGCAGACGATGCTTAATTTATGTATTCTAAGGAATCATTACGGTGTCTATTGAAGTACTGGTAAGCCGCGACTGGCTCAGATCATAATCGATATGAAATTATGAGTCATTTTTAGACCTTAGCACAGGATTAGGGCAAATAATTCAACCCACGACCAAAATAACTCACTTTACAGTTTACTTATGTACATTATGATTAAGTAGATTACCACATACCTGCCTATTTACTTGAAAATTACGACGTTTACGGGTAATAATAATAAGTGTAATAAAGTTTTCGCACGACGTTATCGGTCAATGACCTTGTTACTCGTTGAAGTCATTAGTCTAACTTGTGGTTTCTTTAGATAATTGGTATGACTAACGGTAATTATATCGTCAGCTTGTTATTATAACTTAGGTACTAGCATTATTTATAACATAATGGGTTTATTTTGTTTCATCTAATATAATTATTAATTAGAGGTTTGGAAGGAGAAAAGGGAGGTCCTTGCCCAGCAGTGGGACACATGAAAGGCTAAGAAAAAAAAAACTATTCATTATTATATCTTAATACCTACATGTTAATTAGTAAAATATCGTTTTATTCCATACGATCTTCGGCAGGGGTCACATAATTTTATGAACGGCCCGGCGGATTTTATGAATTTAGTATTTTTGTAACCATAGCGGGCCAAAAAAATGCAAAGTGATCTCTAAATTTAAATAAAAAAAGATTCGCCGTATTCAGCTGCATCCGGTTAGACTGGAAGCCGACCCCAACATAGTTGGGAAAAGGCTAGGCAAATTTCATCATTTGCTTCGCCGTACTAGACTGACTAGGTATTTTTTGATGTCTTATAACGTTTTAAATAGTTCGCGGGCCGGATGAGAGACGAGTGGCCTGGGGCCCGTATGTTGGATAGTCGAAATAATGACAATTTAGTAAAACTCGCAATATTTTAATTAATAAGGCCCCGCTGTAATTACATTATGTGATTCAAGCGCCGAAATATCCATGTAGCATACACTGAATATTTGTTTAGGTAGTCGAGATATTTTTGGCATATGTATTTATGTTTAACATAAACATGCCAAAAATATCTTGACTTAAATAACTAGCTTTTGCAGTCGTTGATTTTTTTTTTGTTTGTTTTAGTTTTTTTGTCACCGACTTCTGATGAGTTATTTTTACTTTTTTGTGTTTTTGAAGTCGGTTTTTGTTTTTGCAAATTTTTTTTTTTATTTTTCCATTTTTAGTAGTCGAGATATTTTTGGCATAGGTATGTATTTATGTTAACATAAACATGCCAAAAATATCTTGACTTAA
Source organism: Noctua janthina (assembly GCA_963576755.1). Lineage (NCBI taxonomy): Eukaryota > Metazoa > Arthropoda > Insecta > Lepidoptera > Noctuidae > Noctua > Noctua janthina. Next base: position 8,746,549 of record OY755050.1, on the reverse strand, counting down.
ATAATTAGCTTTAGAAGTCGTTGACTTTTTTTTTGTTTGTTTTAGTTTTTTTGTCAACGACTTCTGAAGAGTTATTTTTCACTTTTTTGTGTTTTTCAAGTCGGTTTTATGTTTAGCAAAAAAGTTTTTTTATTTTTCAATTTTTTGGTGTGATATCGTATGAAAATATTTGCTATGTATTCATTTTACATTGTTAATTAACAATACATTTCATGGTAATAGGCTCATCATCACGAACAAATGGAACTTTACATGCCTAAATGTCGAAATGTGGGTGTACTGTACACATACGTACCCCCTCAGAGCACACAGGCGTAATGCTGTGTCAACAATAAACATCCAAGCGATAGCAGCAATGACGACAGATTTACTGTCTATTATTGAAAAATTGCGTTCCATATCTCCGAAGTGCATGATCACATCATAACAATATTTATTTTCTATGTGACCAACTTGGGACTATACTCTTTCAAACAAAAAAAGAATTTTCCAAATCGGTTCAGGCGTCTTTGAGTAATCGGTGTACATTAAAAAAAAGATTCCGACAAATTGAGAACCTCCTCCTTTTTTGAAGTTGGTTAAAAATGACTAACAGTTATTAGTTCGGATGTCATGAAAGAAGCCGAACGACTTTCAACCTTGTAACGACTGTTACGTAAGCTTTGTTTTAATTACGTCAGTTATTCCCGTATGCGGTTTTACATAAAACTATTTTAGTCACAGGTACAAACTAAATTAAATAAACTAGCGAAACTTAGCGAGATTAGAATCGATATGATTATTATCTGATGACCTTAATGAGCCCTTGGTTCTTGGTTTGTAGATCTTTGACAATCGTTATAGGTTCAATAGTCAAAGGCTCCTAAGTCTGATAACCAGTCTTATTGCGCGGGTTGCGCCGTGGCAGTATTGGAGTCACACCGACCTGTATGTCGAAGCGGATCCACCTGTGGTCCGAGCAGGAGGCCTCATTAGAGACCTGCCAGCCGGTGATGGTGGCCGCTGCGCCCTCCGTTGCCAGAGTGAGGTCGATGATTGTAAGGCTACGTCTGTTTACGAAGGTTGGTACGGAACCTGTATTAAGTAGGGTTAAGTTAGTTGTGAACAAGTAGTCAACTAGAGCCTTACCCCTTGCGTTTTGCGTGTCCATGCCCACAGAGGATGATGAGCGTTTGCGTCGGCGCCTATGACAACCTCCAGCCCTGTGCTCTCGCAGTAGGTCACGAGGCGGGCGAGGTCATGCGGGGGTGGCTCCTCTGCCTCGGGCATGTAAGCGGAGACGAAGACTACAGCTGCTGCTTCTGTGTCCCCTCGCTGTATCAGTAGCCTAGCTGCAGAGATATCCCTGCAACAGAAATCTCGATACTTTAGCATCGATGACGAATCGGAACAGTGACGTTATTATGAAAACAAAAATATTTGAAACAGTTGTTGTGATTCGTGATCTTTTGTTTTTCGATGACGAGTCGGAACAGTGACGAGTCGGAACAGTGACGAGTCATAAATCTTCAGAAACCTGGATACCAGTCTATAAGTCAGTTTTATACCAATACACCTACTCAGAGATTAAATTATAAATTCTCGTAACTTTTCAGGCTTCCTTCTTGTTTCTCCGCCCTGTAAAGGCTCTAACTGTAATAATATTGAGTATTTGTACAATTGTGTCAACTGTTATACTTATTGTATAGTACCTGTTAGTTACGTAATTAATGTGAACTAAATTATTATTAAAACGGGGAGAATCGCCACTTCTAACTCGCGAAATATGGGTCTACGTTTCTGCCTACTTTTTAGAAGGAATTAGGATTATGTATGTGTTATATGTACCAAAGTCGAATTCATTTTATGTATAGTAAAAGGGGTTAATCGACGAAGAAAATTCATCCTGTTTTATAACAAATGCTTGAATAAGATTATGTGACCCTGTAGCGGAAAATTTTCTTTTGTTACAGGAGTCGGTTGATGAAGCCTTCCATGGAGCGAACGAGCCCGTCGACTTATTGTTGTTCTCCTCCCTTGATTCATACGTAAGTTTTATTCAGTGTTCTCTTAGCAGTCGATCAGGCGACATCAAAAGTTGTAGCAGGGATTTGAATAGAAATACAGTTCAAGCTTTATAAACAATATTTTTAGAGGTGTGTGCTATCTGTTGCGTTGGTGTTTATGCATGGGCATCGGCTTACCCTGTCCGCGCTCGAAGGTAATATTCAACCACTTGTCACTGTTCCTTAATTACCTTTTTTTTTTTGTTTCCTTAATTACCTTGACCTGATGAAATTTTCGGTTTTCCTATAAATCATGTTAAAATTAGTATTAAGGGCTCGTATTGCATTCGCAATATTGAAACAGACCTACAGACTGAGAACCGTGGTAGTGAATCGTATTTTGAGTAGGTGTCACTATCCGAAGTAATCCTAAGTGTATCCAAATGTCTCACAGTGTATAAAATCAAAACTTCTAGGCCGCCGCCGTCCAGAGAACCGCCACGATGCGTCCGTTGCCATGTGATTGTACAGAGGTGAGAGGAGGGAAACAGCATGACTTCGAACTTGTACTAATCATTGACAGCACCGCTTCTCTCAGGCCTTAGTTTACAGCTTTACAGTAGAACACCTCTCAGACCTCATTGCCACCCTGTCGGTCTCTGCACTGCTTTAGTTTTTATCTTCGCTTACTACCTTCCGATGGTCACGCTTGTAATTTCCCAGCCTTTTCTGGAGGAACAACCATAAGAGTCTTTTTTAATAACTGCCAGACTGTGAAGCTACAAGTACTCAAGTCGTTATTATTTGTCTAGCTAGATGATGTCGCATGGTGTTAGTACAGGCGGCAACAAATGTACATAGATTAGGTAACACTATATTACATACTATAATGCACACCAAAATAACAAATAAATAAGTAATAAGTATTGGTGAGTATGATGAGCAGTAATGACTTGTTTCTGTTATAAATTAATAATCATAAATTATATTTAAACAGCGACATTAGCCGTTGACTTATTGCTTTGCAGTTTACTGTATAAATATTTAGTTTCTCTTACAGATTTAGTTCGATTTTAATTTTGCGTTTAATGTACCAATTTATACGATCCGATTTATTTGGGGTTCGGTTTAGTAGTGAACAAGTAGCAGGACAGTCTGAATAACGAATAGCTATTGTTTCACAGTAAATCTTCATTCTGCAACTCCCATCATCATATCATCATCATCATATACAAAACAATACGGATAGTTTTATGACTGCCTTTGAATGTCTGTTGTCAATTTCTTTTACATGAAGATTCATTGTTTCGGAGAGTTTATTTTTTTATGTTTGTAGACCATGGTGTAGTTCTAACCTTAACGAAAATATGTTTACAATTTTACTAAAAGTCTTATTACGTGCTTAGTAATTTATCATTTATCGCTGTCGTGCTCTGCAATCATCGTGCACCGGTTTTTGGGTTGCGTCCAGTTTTTTTTTAATTTGCTTTGCATGCCATTTCAATACTACATGCGTCTATTTTCCTTCATTGGAAATACATTTGTTTATCAAAATATAAAATAACAATCGCTAAAAAACATCCCGTGGTCTTGGCTGACAGTTACTGGTAAGTTCATCAGTTTTTTTACTCCTTTAAAGTTACAATCGCCAGGATTCCATTACGCCAGTTGGATTATTGCATTGTTAGTGACCTAAATATTGAAGTAACGGACAGAACGGATGGACGCAGTGCAGTCATCAACGCTGCGAGTAGCGGTCGCGTCGCGTCGGTTGCATAAATCTGTGAGGTGAGGTGCAATCGTCTGGCGTTGCGTTGCGGCGTCGGAGCCAAGCTCGCTGCCTCCGCGCAACCGGTTTCACAGTTCTGGGCCAAGTTCACCATTTAACATCGCTCTACTCTTACATATTCATTTTTTATACGCGCATTTCTTTGCTAAATTAGTTTTAAATGCAACGTTTACAGTTCCAACACAGTAGGTAATTTACTTTTCTAACCAATTATAAATAGGGTAGAAGACCCATCGACGCACAAACGGTTACCACGTGTTCAGTACATCATTCTGTACACCCCCCTGCATAGAAATTTTTCATAGGCAATTTAAAATAAAAATCTGCTGTTTCCTACAAAAGTGCCATACATACCCGGTCAAAATGTATGGAACAGCGGTTTTTTTTCTGTTGTCTCGTTTGTGCGTCGATGTACCTTCCACCCCTTATTTTGTTCGCATGCCTTTTATTTCGAAGCCAAGAAAATAATTAATTAATTTGGAGTGGACCAAATTAATTAATTACTTTTACTATACTAAATTTTAAAATTAAGATGGAGGCGCCAGGGAAGCACGCGAAATTAAAATTTTCTTACGTTTTCTTAATTTTTTAACTCTTTCATGAAAAACTCATTCAATGGGATTAAATGAAATTAGAGGGTTGTATTGATGATTTTAATGAATAAATTTTGTAAATACATGCGTATTACGGCCGCAAATAATAAAACTGAAAAGTTAGAAAAAGAAATAAAGTTTTAATTTCGCGGGCTACCCTGGCGCTGCCACCTTAAGCCAGAAAAAAGATGAGTTTCTCACAGAACACTTGTGTCCCGCAATTATTCTTCTTCTTCATCGTGTGGTTAGTGCCTAACCTGGTGTCAGAGTTTTTATGCTACCCTTGGGCCTCTGACTTAGCTTTACATATCGTCAAGAAATATCTCTCAGGCATGCTGGTTTCCTCACAATGTTATCCTTCACCGAAGCAAGTGATAATTGTTAACCTGACTGTATTATTATAGTCTCCACAAGTTCCGATAAAAACGCTTTTTTGTCTGCAGGTGTTATCGGTGACACCAACGGAAATGGCGTCCACAAGTTGTTTAGGACCTGCGAGTGCCCCCTACCCTCACATGTTGTATTACCCCGTCCCGCCTGAACGCACCAGTTCTCCAGAGAGTGATATTGTCAGCTCACCAAATCGGCAAAACAATGATGCTGATCAAACGGATGAAGAATCAGACCACACATTATCAGAAGACGACGTGTCCCTGACCAGTGTTTCGACACAAATTATCTACGAAACGGATGAGATGACTCCAAAATTGTTAAAACGGGCCTCAAGGCTCTTGATGCCCACCGAGCATAGAAAAAATATGCCTGAGACCACACTGGAGCGGCGGCGCCGTCGTGCTGATCACAGCAAGGCTGCTGCCACTCGCCTCAATAGCCAAGTGGCTAACAGAGTTATCAAATATGCTCGCTGCGTTAGAAATGTGTATGAACGCGACCTGGGCTGCCTCAGCTGCGGCCTACTTCCCCTCTGTCCCGTAACAGGACAATGTGGTCATACGCGATGCGCTGAGTATGTAACTATTTTCTTACTCTTTGACGCATTTCTATTAAGTTCTTTTGCAGCCATCATTAGTTTTATTCTGGTTTTTGTTTCAGTTGCGTGGTAGATCCAATGATTTGTCCGTGTGGATACGAAGCCCCCAACGTCTCCGTAAATATTTTGATACGAGATCTTGTTGGAAAAACAACCTCTGAGGCACAATCTTCCCGGACTTCGAGGTAGGATCCGTAGTGAAATGTATTATACCCAACTGATCTAGTTTATTTTGCGGTGCTTTATTACAATTACTTTTGATTTTTGACAGAATTATGCCGATGCCTGCTACTGTGAATGTGAACACCGAAGATATTGATGTCGCGTCGGCATATAGTGCTACTATCAAACCTCAACCTAGTAAGCATTTTTTAAATAATAATTTTTTTTGCGAATGTCACTAAACAAATGTAACTAACTACGCGTCTAGTGTTAGTCTGTAGCATGCTCTTCAGTTTCTAGATTGTGCTATTCACCTTTTATGTGTGTTTTATCAACAATTTTATACAAAGCGCAGTTATTAAAGTTCATCTAGGTACTCATATTATCATTTATCGAATGCTTAAGCGAAGGTTCATTTTTCGAGTTAAAATTTCTGCCCACTCGTTTTTTTTTGTGTAACACGACTTTATTATATTATAATTAATGAAATATTTATTTTTAGTGCGGATGTTATGTGTTTTATGTAACATCGGTGGCTGGGCATATTATTTATCGCTTTTTTATCAGTAAGTACCTAGTGTTGTCCGTTACATAAGACATCCACCAGGGATTACTCAAACAAATCTGTTTTACACGCCGTATTTGGTGGCGACGGCTTCTAATTACGTTGTTGACACTCAAGTGTTTATGTAAACTATATCATAACAGTTGTATACAAAAACATCGCGCTGTTTATCAGAAATTATTATGACACTTACATTTAAATCAAAAAAATACTTTTTGTGTCGCGTTTTGGGTAAGCCCGTGGTAGCTTGCTATACTATAATATATATCTCGATATATTATAGCTACGTCTGTGACGGGCTTTACTTGCAAATAGTAAACATTGGCTCGTGTGTACATCAAAACAACTGAAATGTTTTAAAAAGAACTCAATTTGCCTCGACAAGTTAGAGCAACTTCCAGATAATAACATAATTTCTCAACAACTTGGTAACTCTTTGCCAATCTTGGAACAAAGGAAAAAAACGTGTATCACCCGCTTATCGCGTGGCACAGGTCATGAAAGTCACTCGAGGGAGGCGCGTTATGCAACGCCTTTAATGGGTTTTGAAGCCCCACGGAAAATGAATTGATAAAAGTGTGCTAACAAACGTTTTCAGGATAAATTCTTACGTAACCACTCAACAGAAGTCCATTTTTGTATTTCGAAGTAAGGAAAAACCTGTTAAATACGAGGCCTTCAACCTGATTCTCATATTGCGCCACTTTTCCGACATCTTTTGACTAACACCATCGAATTGTAATTGAAAAAGCGTCAACGAAGATTGAAATAGCTATAGCGTAATAAGATTTAGGATTGAGGGTATAAGTATAAAAATAATCAAATTACTCAATTTAAATCAATGCCATTTGTTAACATTGTCATCAAATTGTTTTGGGTACTTTCTTGTTTGAACGTAAGATCAAAGCCCGTCACAGACGTAGCTATAATATATATTAATATTAATCATAGCAAGGCATATTACTATAGTATAGCAAGCTACCACACACGGGAGCTATACTACAATATATATTTTGCCCTCACTCGGTATGCCAAAATATATCGAGATATATTAGTCGACATATTTTGGTGACGTCATAGAAATATAGATTATAGCTGCGTGTGCAGTCACTCGAACATATCGAAAATATGTCGTAATATGCCTTGCTATGATTCATATAAATATATATTATAGCTACGTCTGTGACGGGCTCAATCTGTTATTAAAAGCTTCTGTTCGTATGTAAGTTGTCTCCTTCAAAATTTGCAACCATTTTTCGACTGCTACTTGGTATGTGATTGAGCTGAAGTTTTGCACACACTTTTGGTCCTGGTGACAATACATTTTTATGACAGACATGTCTTGATTCTGCAGCCAGGATCGCCTCCTAACGAGAGAACTCCTCAACGGTCAATATCACGGACACGAAACTTTGTATACGTGTTCAATGTTAATATTACCATTGCAGTAATTAATGCCATCTTGTCAACGCACCTGCCCTCATTTTGTAGCAATCCAGCGGGGTGATTATGTAAATACACTTAAGCAATTGCAATTATTTTCATTTTGACAATTCATCAAAATTAGATGCGTTATTTCCTTTTTCGAGCGTACGAATTTCTCAAATCCTTCAAAAGGGATAATGTGTCAATTAGATTATGGAATTATAACCTTCTCGCTTACTCCAACCTTCGCTAGAGACTTATTCTATTCTAAATGCAATTAATGCTTGTATAATTGCAAACGTATTTATTTATCGAAAAGACTTTCATGTTCATTACTAATATTTAAAGTTCCCTTTTATGTTTAGTAAGTAGGTACTTACTTGAATTTATTTAGAGAAATGTTTACCTCCATTTCTATATTAATAGTTACGGAGAATTGGCTATAAATTCGAATCTGTTGTGTTATCCAATCAATTTGCGAATAACCTTGAAACAATCGTTCTTTGTCTATTGTAAAAAGTTCTTGTAAAAAAAGCTTTATAAACGCAACAGGCAGTTTCCCTTCAGAATAGATTTCCGTAATTTGTGAAGGGGTTTGATGAATGTATTACAATTTTAAAGCCATAATATTGTTAATTGATCCTTCAATTAAACCTGGAACCTTCCCACTCTTTGAACACAGGCCTCTGAGAGGGTGGGGGCCATATTCCACCATGCAGACAACGATTTAATCAAATGGTACTCAACAACGAGCTGCTAAATATCCACTTGCCTTTCCTAAAACTCTGCGTAACAAAAGTGGTCTTGTTTCGTAATTACGGTATCGCATTCCGTTGGATTTAACCACAATGTAGCGGAGTTTAATCTAACGGGATACTTGATACTACTATTGATATTACTAATAAAACAATATAATAATAAAGACGCGTTTCAGACTTATAGCAGCGCCACGTCTGTTTCGCGTGGGCGTTTATACGACGATAATCGCGAACCGACAAGGCTATTATGTAAATCGGCCATTTGTTTGTAACATTGTTGTTATGTAACAACATTGTCGACGATGCAATGGAGAACGCTGGGTCGCAGGTTACGTTGTGCCCGCTATATAGGTCTCAAGTATTCGCTAGACGCCCGCGATTACTCACGATTTAGTACAAATGCTTACGTGAAACACGGATCTAAACTGTTCCCTTGCAGCCGCTTATCTTCTATTGATAAGGCCGCTCAGATGAATCACTACTAAATGTTATGTAAATAAGAAATGCGGTTTACCTTCTGAAATTCTTTCTTTGTTTTATCGATGTTATATTTTCCCTTTGGCGTGGTTTGCTAGCGGCGATTTCCTCTATTTAAAAAAAAATATTTATTACGACTTTGAGAATCCGTGTGGCATGTAGTACCACTAAATGCGGCTTGGTTACTTAATGTATACGTCTAACGTATAAATTACTGAATGACCTAATATTGTGTGTGAATGTATACTAGGAGTCGGAAAGAGATCCAGTCCATGCCCGCCCTATTGCGAAACTATGAGAAATAGGGAAAAATTTCCCAGAATTTGATCCTTATTAGCGAGACTATCGAATAATGTCATAATACAGCGTGTTTATTTCCGAAATTAATTGGTTCGATTCCTGGCTATGAATATTGATTTTTCAAAAATCTAGTGATGCAGTTTTAGTTTTCATCAAAATCGAGCTCGAGACTCCTTAGAGCATTTTTCGTTATTCCTCAGTTTCAGATGGCCATCCACGCCCTCTTCAAAAATACGCCCTATATGTGCACAAGCATGTTAGCAAACATAGGCGCACTCTTTGCTCCTTTACTTTCATAGTCCGAGAGGATGGAAATCCGACACAATGGGAATAGCTTAGGCTCAGGCCCACACATACACTACAGGGCTAGGTTCTAACTGTAGGCACTTAGGCAGTGATGCCAGGACCCGAGACAGACCTTATAGTTGAATTATGGTCTTGAGTTTACTTCACTTCTCCACGAAGTAAAAAACGTGACGTAAATGCTTACGTACAGACGCCAGCACATCAAGCTATCCAAACCGTCAAATTTTCGCAATCAACCTTGAACCTAATGCTTCAGCGATAAAGTTGAAAATCTATTTAAGAAATTTGACAGATTGTAGTAGCTTGATGTGCTGGCGTCTGTACAACAGGGTCTTTTACGAAGTTCTTTTATTTTTTCTGTCTATTTATAACTTTACCCTTTGCTCAACCGTATTTTGTTTGTTTGACGTGAACAAAACAATAAGAAAGGAAACTGAAAAAATCGTACATTTTCATACAAATGACAAATGCGTGGGCATTTGTCTTTTGTATCAAAAGTGCTTCAAAAGTTCAAACGACGTTTTTCGATACACTTACGAAGAAATAAATAATAGAACGAAACTGTAAAAGTTGAACGCAAATGTAGGGTAGGCCGTCCATTTATGTGGGTATCCGTAGATTATTTTCGTTGAACGCCAATGTAGGGTAGGCCGTCCATTTATGTGGGTATCCGTAGATTATTTTCGTTGAACGCCAATGTAGGGTAGGCCGTCCATTTATGTGGGTATCCGTAGATTATTTTCGTTGAACGCCAATGTAGGGTAGGCCGTCCATTTATGTGGGTATCCGTAGATTATTTTCGTTGAACGCCAATGTAGGGTAGGCCGTCCATTTATGTGGGTATCCGTAGATTATTTTCGTTGAACGCCAATGTAGGGTAGGCCGTCCATTTATGTGGGTATCCGTAGATTATTTTCGTTGAACGCCAATGTAGGGTAGGCCGTCCATTTATGTGGGTAACCGTAGATTATTTTAGTTGAACGCCAATGTAGGGTAGGCCGTCCATTTATGTGGGTAACCGTAGATTATTTTAGTTGAACGCCAATGTAGGGTAGGCCGTCCATTTATGTGGGTAACCGTAGATTATTTTAGTTGAACGCAAATGTAGGGTAGGCCGTCCATTTATGTGGGTATCCGTAGATTATTTTCGTTGAACGCCAATGTAGGGTAGGCCGTCCATTTATGTGGGTATCCGTAGATTATTTTCGTTGAACGCCAATGTAGGGTAGGCCGTCCATTTATGTGGGTAACCGTAGATTATTTTAGTTGAACGCCAATGTAGGGTAGGCCGTCCATTTATGTGGGTAACCGTAGATTATTTTAGTTGAACGCCAATGTAGGGTAGGCCGTCCATTTATGTGGGTAACCGTAGATTATTTTAGTTGAACGCCAATGTAGGGTAGGCCGTCCATTTATGTGGGTAACCGTAGATTATTTTCGTTGAACGCAAATGTAGGGTAGGCCGTCCATTTATGTGGGTAACCGTAGATTATTTTCGTTGAACGCAAATGTAGGGTAGGCCGTCCATTTATGTGGGTAACCGTAGATTATTTTCGTTGAACGCCAATGTAGGGTAGGCCGTCCATTTATGTGGGTAACCGTAGATTATTTTCGTTGAACGCCAATTTAGGGAGGGTAGGCCGTCCAGTTATGTGGCCATGCGTGATTTTCACTGGACGCCAATGTAGGGTTGTAGTTCAAAGTGTAATTGCTAGACTTTTTTTTTTCGAATGGATTGCTATAGATTTGTCTTCAAAAATCGATATGAACACTCACTTGTTCCTTTTACCCACAACACAAAAAATCGTGTGCTACTAATTACTTTAATTATTTACAAGTACGACGGCCAATCAAGCTATACAAAACCAGTTTATGCAGATCTCTCATTGTATAGAACATCTATACAAAGCGAAGCCAAGTTATACTGGAAATCTGCAGCTTCATGTGCCGCCGTGTGTACCTACCTTCTTCAGAAGTCATTCTTATATTTGATTTCAAGATTAACTTGGACTTGTATTTTTCATATTAAGTGAATTGTATTCTTTTTGAGAAATAAATGTCCTTAACCTTTTACAATATTTAGGCCTTAAAAACATGCGCCTCTTTGCTGAGAATAAAAGACAATTACCGCCGACTATAGAAATTGAACCACGTTGGACTTAGTTTATAGTTATCTGTGGAAATAAATAAAAAAAATGACCAAATGTGAAATACACTGCATTCTCAAAATCTCGACCTAATAGTAGTGCGATAGAGTCAGTTTTCGAGAAAGAGTATTGCAAAAGCTTGCTTGGTCTCGATTTCGCAAGAGCCGGCTGAAATTGGGGAAAAATTGGCGTGTTCCACACGTTTTTTCATTGGGAAGCTTTAGAAGAAAAGTTTGAGAGAAGTAAAATGTAATCAATTCGTTTTTACAAATAAGTTACATCCTCGTGATGACGAATTTTGTAACAAAATACCTACCTACATGTTAAGATTTGATCTTAGGGTAGACCACAACAACATGCACCTCCCTTTAGACGCATACGGACTCGATCAAACACGGCTAAGTGCTACGGTCTATGTCGCTTGTGACTAATACATCAATATACTTACACACCGATAAAAACACTAATACGCTGTATAAGCTGTTGTTACATTTACAGGACCATTGCTTATGACTTTAATAATAACCTAGCTGTTTCAACTAGAACTTTCCAATTTGCGCAAGGTGATAATGGTTGTGTCTGTTTTTCTTAAATACCAATCAGTAAATAATGCGGTACCTACATAGTTATAACTACTTAACTCACATTTCGTAGCCAGCGATTATAATAATTTAATTATTATACCATGGATAATACCTAAATGGAAAAGTTTTTCTACTTAACTACACCTACTTACACGCATTTTGTTGCTTAATAACTCTCCAACAAGTCTTCCTGCAGCAGTTTTGATAATTCCTAATTATATAATTTGTGAAATAAAATACGTAACAATTGTCCGCGTAATATAGGATTGATCATGACAGGCTTAGGTCGTTGTCAGCTGTAGCAGCAGCGAACTTGAATGATTTCATTGTGAACACGTACATTTCTGCAATGCATGCGCCATCAGCGATTTATTATCTTTTAATAATTTGAATTTGGATAAATATGAATTAGTTGGAAACACACATGTTCGCTTGCGCTGACTAAAATAATAAAACATCTCTCAACTGGTTTTTGCGTGACGAAATAAACACACGACTGAATCGTCATTGATAGGTACTTTGAATCCAGTTATAATAAAACTATATCCTCGGTAGCACATTACTGGCGAATACTCCCATAACCACTTCGGATTTGTCGATAAAACCTAAATATCGTTAATTACATAATTTTGGTCATCTTTAAAATATCATTTAAAATAGCCACATTGGTACACCAATAAACCACTTAAAACCATTACCTCACTCCTGCTGCTTAATCTTATTTTGTATCTAAAGCATAGACGTTTGTGAAATCCACTAATATCTCAATATCGTGTGAAACATAGCAATAAACCGTAGTTGCTGTTTCACATAACTGTCACCGATTGCATTGATCGCGACCTTGGCTTGCTTGCGATCTGAACACGCTCGACGCTCGTAACTCACGCCGCGTTACGTAACGTAACGCAAACTCTGACTCTTGCGCGTTATGTAACAGCGTATTATGTAGCAGTGTGGACGAAATGTCACAAGACGTATGGGGCTTCTTTGTTAAGTTCGGCTCTGTCGTATCGACAGCATTATGCGCTCCGCACATACAAAACATAATTCTTAGTTCTCGTGAGCTGAATAAGTTCCGTTATGTTTAGTTGTTCTATCGAATGATTATTATTATAAACTGGAATTAAGTATGCAGTCCTTCGTAGAATAATCGTCATCGTTCCTGCACTAGGCTTTATTTCGAATTTGAATGTGTTTCGCAGTGAGCGGTGCAGGCGGGTCGTGCCGTGGCCACATGCGAGTTGCGGCCGTATCGGCGAGGGCGCGAATTCCCATGTCAACTCGGGTAAACAATATGTATTATTATTAACATCATTATTATGTAACTTGTTTATGAACACAAATGCACTTAGTTTACCACTGATAACTCACTTACATTTCGTCATCCATATCAAACCAAATCAAACATCATAATGCTTATTGCAATGTCAATTTTGGAGAACATTCGAAAGACTTAAGGGCATTGAACTGTAGCGTCAGTTTGTAAATAAAGATACGGGCATGATAAAAGGCAAAAATGACATCATGAGGCGAGTGATCTCAACTAAGCGAAGCGATTGTTCTAGCGCACGTACACTTGTTATACTTGTTATATGTGAATGCTATGTTATCTAGGCGCGGTACAACCACGCGCTGGATCTGGTCCGGGTGGGCAAGCACCTCGAGGCCGTGCCATACCTCGCGGTCGCCGCCGCCTCGGGCCAGCCAGAGCTACGGAGAGCGCGGGCACTGTTAACTCAGGTTTGTTTCTTCATAAGTTTTACCATCGTAATAGATAAGTACTATACAGTTACTGTGCTTTCTGCAGACTTGGAGACTAGGGTGGAACGTCAAAGGTTTTCATAGTTTTTCGAATCTGAATAGTTCCGCAAAGTTGCATTTGGTAATAAGGAACTCGAAATAAAAAAATCGGCAGCAGTTGGGTTGTATTATTTTCGCTTTCCTAGAAAATAATACAATATAATTAAAACAAAGAATTTCACTGTGCCCAAATTTAACAGTGTCAATTTTATCATAAGTAATTAGTTTTTCTTATTCTAAGTTTGCACTATAGTAGTTGTGTTTTAGCGTGGCAATAGCGGTCATTGAACCACAAATATTTATTGAATCTCTTCTTTTAAAAAACGTATACAAACCTGTTAATAGCCCATGAATTGACAATGATTGTGATCCTGAACACTAACAGAAGAAACGATAAGTACACGGTTTATGGTTTCAGTTCGTGTAAAGAGATATCAGGGAAAGGGCAATGGCCGCTATTGCCATGCTAAAACACAACTACTATAGGCACAAGAAATACGTTACAGCTGTGGCTTGCCCATATCTTTGTTTGCTTAAGTCATATTACGAGAGCCGAAACTATTGCAATCTAGATTATCTAAAGCTCTGATGTGGTGATGAAATTATTTGCACCAGGCATGTAGTCCACGTTATCATCTACCTGCCCTTGCCCCATGTTATTTGGGGTCGGCGCAACACGTTTTTTTACTCGACTACGGCGAAGCCAAAAGAAAGGGTTATGATTTTAGCAGTCTATTTATGTTTGTTTTTACGTATGTTCCTCCGTAGCGCCTAAACTATTCATCCGATTTTGATGAATAAGGTGTCAATCGATTCCTTATTATGACCCGGGTAACTACTTTTTAATCGATTTCAACTATAGGAGGAGTCGATTTCACCTTGTAAATATGATTTTTCAGTAGTCGGGTTTTTTTGTTGTTGTATACCCCACCAATTTTTGTTTTCCACTCTCCTATGTCAATTGTCACGTAGTACACGTCAAACTATAATCAAAATTCCCGAGAGCACGATTCCTGTTGCCTGTTTTCACTGACACCAGCGAAACTTAAACCAACCGCTAAATTAGGGGCAATACTGGATTTTCAATGCTCGGAGCAGCGCCCAGTGTTGAAATTCCAACAGTACAATCATATTTTAACATTCAATTAGGAGTGATATTAAGAATGGCATAATATTTATGCCTAAACATATTCTAGACGCGCAGGGCACTAAGTTTACAATAACAACAAAATGCGGGTAGGTTAAAGTATCCCTTCAGATTTTAATCGACTCATACAAAATGGCATAACTTAAAGGTATTTTTGAATTTGAACATTTTCGTATAACTGTATTAGCTCATGACGTCACTCCAACACAATCGTCTGCTAATAAGGTGCAACAACCTTTCTTTAGTATGACTTCACTGCATGACACAGTTTTATTGTATTCATTTTATTTTAATTGCAGGCGATTAATGTGTTGAGCAACAATCGCGACCCGAGGCTTCTTGCGGCGCAACTGATCCGCTCCGTGCGTCGCTTGTCACCTACCTCTTGGATAAGGACGACTGACATGGAATGCATTCTGTGTTGTGACACATTCACAAACCCCGTCACCACACCCTGTGGACACATGTTCTGCAGAACATGCCTAGAAAAGACGCTGGACTATGGGAAAAGATGTCCCCTGTGTCTTCATGATCTGATTGACTTTACATTGTCTGGAGTGAGTACAGAATATGTCAAAAATTTCTATGTAGGGGGGGGAGTCAGAATGATGTACTGAATATGTTCTAATCGTTTGTGCGTTGATGTCCCTTCCACCATGTAGTTGTTAGTCTCTAAACCGGTCACGGGCGAGTCGGACTTGCGCAGAGAGGGTCCGTACCACCGTCATTAAGCTCGAACAAAAAATATTCAAGCCTAGGACAAACGGACGGACGGCGGGGCCTAAGCAATAGTGTCCGCTACGTTGTCTGTCCGTCCCCATGGCATCCTTAGGGTATACCCTAATAAGTAGGCATAATAAATACAGTATTATAATCAACATAATAGTCAACTTGTACTGAAGTAGTTTGATTCGACATTTTCTACCACTCATACTGGTTAGCACAGTTTGTGAGTAGTTTCGTCTTGCTAAACCAAGTTTCAACATGCAATTAGCAGCCGATGGCTAAGGTACGATTGTTTGGTACTTGAGTTTCATAGTTTCTCTATTTATTGTATTGGAATGTGTTAAAATTCACAGTTCGAGCAACTCGCTCGCGTTAATAATGCTTTTGCATATGTGAGACGTAATAGGCTCCACAAACTGCGGACGTCATCGTAGGCAACAACCACGTGTGAACGTAGGTTGCTCTCAAATTTTTTCTATGTAAGGGTTCTTATAAGCATTGTATGATAAAAATGAGATCCTAACACTAATAATAGTAGATTATAAATATGTGTTTACACTTTTCAAATACACAGCATCGAATTGAGAAGCATAGTATACAGTAATTGTACTCGATCCATTGACTTTTTCAAGCCAATCGTAATTTGATTGTAGAAATTAGCATTAAATCGCGTAAACATTTATGGTTCTTCGACCGGATTTTTACATGTTGCATTGTCGAATCAGCGCAACGTGTATTTTCGAAAATTTAATTAGTTCGTAAGTACCTAGCCGCGTGCGTGTGTCGTTTCACCATGCCTGTAGGTACTTATAATGTCGTTACAATTTCTTCTTACTGTTTAAGTTGTAAATAGTTATCTCAAAATGTCGCCCTCGTTCGCAAAATCCACATTATCTAAACTTATTTACTTGTCGCGTCAAGAAAATAAGTTAGTATTTACCTGCATTCGTTTAAATTCGTTAATCTTTCTAGAGTCGTCAAGCCAAATCTGAATAGTACTTAAGAGGGCACAGGGCTTGCGATTCTCCATACAAACGTATTGTCCTTTTTCTTCCTGAATAATGCCTCTAGAGCAATCATTTTTTTATTTTCATAAAATCAAGGTCGACTGATACGTCCATATTTTATCGTATGCAAAGTATTTGTAAACATAGTCAGGATATCGATTCAAAATCTTATAATGTAGAAACGTTTTTATGTGAAATTGAAATCGAACATGCATACTGGCGATGACTGCAAGTCATCCAGCGAACATAGGTCTCCAAGACTGCCTCCTATTGAGATTCCCGACAGTAACAGGTATTTAAAAAATATGCCTTTGTTTTTCGCTTGCTTTCATAATAACGGAGCACTCACGGATTCTGAGAAGTTGTATTATTTGATAGGTAAATTAACTGGTAAGGCATGTTCTATGATTATGTGTCGGAATAGGGAATATGCATGTATTTTAAATCAATAAAATATAGTTCTATCAACCCAAAAAAGTAATTAAAATTCACGTTCTACAAAAGCTTGACGCTCAAAAAAAAAATTAGACTCCTACAATTTTCTACGACAGTTCAAACGTCCGTCACTATCGCGGCCATTCATTCTTGTTATGTGACGTCATTTACCTTTATCTGCCTTTTTACATCTGTTTTTTAAGGCAATCTAAGGCATTTTTAAGAAATTAAAAAGTTTAGTATTCCTGCATATTAACTATTACGCCTTGTTCAGAAAATAATTCAATAATATTTGATTTGCTTATTTATACAAATTAATAAAATTAAAGTCTCTGTTAGTAATTTCAATATAACGACGGAACGACTGAACCGATTTTCATCATCGTTCTCTTGCCCTTATCCCAATTCATTTGGGGTCGGCGCAGTATGTCCTCTTCTTCCATACTTCTCTATTACTCGTCATCTCGCCAGACACCTCCTTTCTTGCCATATCATTCTTTACACAGTCCATTCATCGTTTCTTTGGTCTTCCTCTACTCATATACCCATCCACATTCATACTCAAAACTTTCCTCACAACATTTTCCTCCTTCCACCGATTTTGACAGGACTTTTACTGGCATATAGCTGATGTTAGAAAGAATAACTTACCGAACCGTGCAAAAAAAATAAAAAACTTGATATTGTTAACAAAATCCGATTCAAATAGCGAAGTGATTTTTTTATAATCATTTTACGCGAATGAGGGTCACGGGCCACAGCTAGTAGTTAAATATAAAGACAAGCGGCTTTTGGCCACTTCATATTTAGATCAAATATTAGTTTTTAAATCTATCTCGTCCGTAAACTCTTACAATATTGATGTTTACTAACGGCGGTTTTCTATAACTTACTTACGTAGAACTGTTAGTTAATATGTCTATCGGTGTTTCTATAAACAAAATGAATAGATAGGAATATCCTATCCATGTCGCCTACCTGTCTCTCGGAGGGTCGACCGCTTACCATAGATAAGTTGATTCATAGAAAAAACAAAGAAAAAATTTCTGAAACGGCTTGTTTCTTACTGTCATTAAACTAAATCGCAAACGGTTACTGTTGATTGCTACCTCTTTATTTCGGGAGATAATTAAAAGTAACCGACTCTTTCACGCAGTGTGTGTTGTACAATTGAAGACAACAAGTGTTTTATAATGGATTTGTTCAGTGACGACAGTGATAACGATATGTATGAAGGTGCTGTATTCGATTCTGACCTAAGCATTTGACAACATTTTTAGATTTTCCGTCATTGGTGTCGTTTTTGTGGTTTTCAGGGTTGCTGATAACGAAAATGAGGTCAAAATGAATATTGAAGATGGCGCCGAAGAAACTTTTCAAAATTATTGATATGACAGTGTAAAATGCTTGTTAAGGAGTTAATGACTTGACTTAACTGACTAACTAATAACCGACAACATAATTTTACTTGTTGTCGGTTGCAGCATCTGAAATTTCCATTTTGATCACGAAATCGAGATCCGTGAAGGAAACATAAAAACTTAAATTCAAAACTTTTCTCGGCGGCATTTTCAATTTTCATCTTCACCTCATTTTCGTTATCAGCTACCCCGAAAACCACGAAAACGACACCCATGACGGAAAAACCAAAAATTTTCCTTCACGAATTACGAATTTATAATGATGTAACTTGAAAATTTAATTTATAATTAGTGCAGATATTTTAATGAAAATGGTGTCAAACGATAGTTTTATATTTAAAAACAATAATACAAAAGGATTTAGGTCGATAAATAAATTAGTTTAGGAAATATGATGACAATTGTAAATTGTAAACGAAACGTTACGGAGGGATTCTCTTACTAGCAGTTAAGAGGTGCTATCTACCGTTTATGTAAGATAGATGTTTGATAATAAAGGTATAGAAACGGCAGTTACATTTAATGTTACTTTAACTGTTTATTTGAGATAGCAACCTTCAGTTAACTGTTAGTTACTTATTGAAAACGGCCTTTAAGAATAACCAAAAAGAAACTATAAATAAAACTTTTCATTTGTTTCTTAGACGGGAAACACATTATTCGTGCAAGCAGCGCTGAAAACTATTAACGTCATCGTCACGCCGCCGCCTTTGGAACCAGATCTCATTCATATATTTAAGTGCACAGTCGCCTACCCCTCGTAAGTACCTATTTAATATTAGAATGCAGAATCTTTGATAATTGTCAAGTTATGAAAAACAAACTCATGTCCTGCACCATAAAGTTCAAATTCCATTGCAACCAAAATTTTGTTATAATTCTTTACAAATATGTGCATTAAAAAATCAACTTTGCCTAGAGCATGATACCTCCAAACTGAAACTAACATGTGCTGCCCAGCAGGAACCAAAACTTGTCTTTGAATAGAGTATATTTTATTACTCGACTGCAACAATCAACTTCAATGTCTAATAAGTCCTAAGTTATTATTTAACCGATGTTTCTGTGTTTACTCAAGAGTGCCTTGTCCGCTGTTCATCTTCGACCCTCGTTATTGGCTCATGATCAGACGGGTCCTGGAATCAGGCTCCAGAAGATTCGGTATGGTTGCTTGCGACAGAGGTCAAGACTACGTCGACTATGGCACGGTCAGTATTCGCTTTTAACTATCTATTTTTAGCCTATTTCTTTCCAATTAACTATGTTTAGTATGGAACAGTCGTTTGTCGAGCCATTCTATGCTAAGCTTAATTCAATTATAATACTGTTGATTTCAAGTTGGTAATCGAGATGTTAAATATTGTTGCAAAATTCAAAATAATATAATAAAACCATAGTTTTAAGGAATGTATGTCTAAATCCTATTTCTGAGGTACCCTAACTGGAGTTGCTGGCTATCCAGCTATCGCTAGCTGATTTGACTTACTACCTTATACGACTTACACTTATATATTTATTTATGTTAGAATTTGATTCTAACTAGCGACACTGTCGAATGGTGTAATAATACAATGTGTGTTTTTTAACAAAATCAATGGGTTTGATTCCTGGCTAGGGATGTTGATTTAAAAAAATCTAATGATGCAGTTTTAGTTTTCATCGAAATCGGGCTCGAGACTCCTGAGTATTTTTAGGTATTCCCCTAGTTTCGGATTTGGCCATCCACGTCCACTTGAAAAATTCACCCTGTATAAAAATAAATGAAATTTTATTAAAACTGTTGCCCGCGACATACGTCCGAGTGAAATTATCATAAAAATATTACTCCCTATTAGAATCGTATTTTGTTAATAATTTCAAGGCTTTTTGCATGAAACCCTAATCCTTGTTATAGAAGTTACTCCTTGTCACATCAGTTCAGCCATCTAGCCAAACAGCCAGTTCAGCCAGTAAAACTCCCGTCAAAATCGATACAGCCGTTTCGGAGATTAGCTGAAACAAACTGACAAAAACATAAAAAATTGTTTTATTTTTTGTCCTAAGTACCGTATATACCTTCATATGCATTCAGTAAAAAGCTCTCATTATGAAATTACACACAGATACATAAATTTGATTGATTTGAATAGATATGTCAAAGTAGTAACTAACACGAGCTGTGTGATGTCTCAGATTCTGGAAGTTCGCGACTGCGTCCACTTAGAAGATGGCAGGTCTATCCTATCCACCATAGGCTTATCACGATTTAAAGTCATCGAACGAGGAGTCAGAGATGGGTGAGCATACATTTTTATAACCATTTAACTATCATCATCGGCGTTGCCTTTTCTAACTATGCAATGTTAGGGTCGGCTTCCAGACTCCAGTCTAACCGGATGCAGTTCAATACCAGTAATTTACATTGTTATGACTGACCAGAAACTATCATTTATTTATGAACACAATAATAAGGTCTTCCATATATCTGCCCCGATTGACTGTTTACCACCCAGCCAACGAACCACAGATAACTTCCTCTAGATTCCACATAGAAGGCACATTATGCGCACCGCACATCCATGACTTAGCACAAATATAACTCGATGCTCCTATTTATCCATAGCACAGGTTATCCTATTTTGAATTCCTGACTCCCACAAACCTTTGTACCTCCAATATTTGGAACACCTCTATATTGTAATTGTACTTTGTGGGAGAAAATAAATCTTCATTATTATTATTCTTTTCAGTGTCAACCAGACGTTAGACCCGTAACAATTAAACTTTTAAATTGCTAGCGTTATAGCAATTTTGAGAATTTTTATTATGAAAGTTTAATTGTTAAATAGTGTAGAAAATCATCCAGTACCTTGAGTTACAGATCAACCATTTTAGAAAGAGCTCAACTTATAGTGGCTGAGGTAGTGACACTCGTTGATGTCTTTCCCTTTCACTCATTAGGTACTATTGTATTGCTGTCTTTTTCAAGTAGGTATATTAACCCGCCCAAATAATATGTTTTTACCCGAATGCGCTACAGCTAAGACAGGCTTATGTTTTTTTACCTTTGATAATATTTAGTTAATATGTTTACAGATGTGATGTAGCCCGCATCTTGCCTATAATTGACGTGATACCGAGGGACGGCGATGAAATATGGGACATCAAAGTGTTGGCCCAGCGTGTCATGTTGAAAGGTCTACTGTGGCTGAGTCGGCTAAACGTCAAGGTGCTCGCCGACATCGAGGCTGCGTTTGGAGCCCTACAGCCTGATGGCTTCTTCGAGGATCCCTGGTGGGAGAGCACTGACGGCCCGTCGTGGCTCTGGTGGCTGGTAGCCGTCTTACCCCTACGATCGGAGATCAAGGTATGCTATCCATGACACATCGATGAACACACACAGCTTCATATAACTCGATTCCTACCCATAACAAAGAGTTTCAAACTGGCATGAAAATTGGAAGTGTCCGCCAACGGTTCATCGAGTTCAATTGTATGGGCTCGTTTTAAGTGTTTATTACTATAGATTTTGACTTTCAGAAGTTGCAATAGTTGCCAAAACCTGTGTCATAGTCGACCCACATTAAAAATAACACATTCTAAGAAAGCACTAACAAGCTACCACATTTCAGATTAACCATGTAATATAACCTTTTCAGATACTCATCCTATCTACAAACAGCCTTAACAAGAGAATGATGGCGGTGGCGCGGGTCCTCGAAGCAGTCGATCACGACCGACCCAGTGTGTTTCACTCGCAGTATAGACTGCAAAGTGCTATCCATGCCGACGACGCCCAGTCAATGGACCACGACGGCATAATAGAAAACTAAATGCAACAATCTTCGTCCACCGACACTGCCGTAGTGTGTATTATAATGTATTCACATTTCGGCTCCGTCGCACAATGTGCACTTCGCAAAATGTACACTGAAAAAAAAAAGAGCACTTCGCAATTGGTGCACATCTCGTAACGGTCACTTCTCGAAATGTGCGCATTTTATTGACGATGGTTTTGAAATAAAATTCGCTCACTTTTTATATATATACAATATCAATATCAAGCACACCATATGCAGAAAACAAAAATCATGGAAAGGTAATGATTGATTCTTTTTTAATTGTTAAATGTTACTTATTAATTAATTTGTAATTAACATATATATATTAATCTGCAACATATTAATTTAATTTTATCAAAGAAAAAAAAATAAGCCTGTTTTTGATGTCACGCTGTCTGGTAGACATTACATAGGACTGCACACATTTTGCGAAGTGCTCATTTTTTCAATTCACGTTTTGCGAAGTGAAGTACGACAGAGCCAACATTTCGAACTTCCTTTCAATAGCAGCATAATAATATTTTTTTAAATAGATCTACCCAACAACAATATTCTTACTAGTTAGTGTGCTACATTTATACAAAATACCGCCATATTTCATAGCTATATTTAAATAACAGTTTTTGATAACACTTTACTGGTTCACATTTTTTAATTAATAACAACAGGGTATACCGTAGTTCCCTATCGTCCGGTTTCTGCGTTTACCAACTGTTTATTTGGGGGTGGTCCAAAGCATCTCGTAATCTTCAGCAAAAACCCCGCGGGCTACCTTAGAGCATTAAAAGTAAATTTTCTTATGTTTTTGCAGTTTGTCGGTCAGTTGAAGGCTGTATGTTGAACAAAATTTGATTCGCGACCGAAACAAATATGGTTTTACATGACTTTTTCATCAAATAGGCATTCATTTGGATTAAATGAACTCAAGAGGGTTGTATTCTTGATTTTAATTATTAGAATATTGTAAATGACATCGTACGTATTTCGGCCACGAATCATATTTTGTTCAAAATACAGCCTGACACTGACCGGCAAATTGCCAAAAAACGTATGAAAATTTGAATATCATTCTCTGGCGCTTTTATACCTTAAACAAACTACTTACGTTAAGGTATTTTTAGTGCTACTAGACTGTATCCAGCAACAGTCGGTAGATAAAGGAACCGGGCATGTAAGACCAGTCTCAAACCATAGTAGGTGACTGAACCTCAAATCTAATATATTGCAGGGTCCTAATTGTGATTTAAACCGTCTAGCGTAACCTTCATCTGATATCTAGATAGATTTTACTCTTACTCTTAAATTACTGAACCTTTATATTAAAAAATTTCTATGATATTTGTCTGTAGAAACTAGCTTTTAAAGGTGAAAGCGGGTAGCCCGCGAATATAATTATTTCTTATGTTCTTTACAATTTGCAGGGCAGTGGCAGGTTGTATGTTGATTAAAATATGATTCGCGACCGTAACAAATATGGTTTGACAGTTATACTCATTGCGCGAATCATAAGAAAAATTGAATTTCGCGGGCCATCCCTGGCGCTCCCACCTTAACTTTTAGAAGTGTGTCGTGACTATATATATATTAAATACATTCCATGTTTCATTGTATTTCGTCTGTAATAGGCCAGTCACCGTAGTTACAATAATCGCGTTAGGTCGCAAAGCAATGCTTTGCGTGTTTTTTTGGGTAAGCCAAGGTTTGTCAGACAGCTCTTCTTGGGGCTCCGAAGAGTTCTTTTTTGTCCTTCTGCTTCAAGGTTTTTGGAGCATCACTCACTGGTCTTTCGAAGCTTCAAACTTGGTTTTAAGCTATTAGTATCTATCCTAACAACACCCCAAAAAACAGTACACCATGTTGGATATGACTGGCCCAAAAAACAGTGCATGTATTGGCAGTTTCATGTATGACTTGAACATGATTCATTTGCCGGTGAAAATTTGCATTGAATAATACATATAATTTATGTTAAACATAATTGAAACAATTCAGTATAAAAAAATACTCAAACTGGTAAACAAAAATGAATTGATGTATTAAAAAAAAAGTTTAACAAAATAAATAATAATTATGAATTTAATTACACTACCCTAGTTCACATATAACTTTTTTTCGAATTCTAGTTCACATTCTCAGAAAGTTATAATGTACGTGTCATTCGACTCGTAATTGCATCTAGAAAGTATTTGAAAAAGAGTTCCGCATAACGAATAGCAAGTTTTTTTTAAGCAAAAAAAAATTCTTGAAAAAACGCCGACATCGGTCGGCCACAAAAAAAAAAATCGCTCAAAAGCGCAGTTTTTTTTTTAAATTATATTATTAATATTGGTGGTAGAGTTCCGGAAGGTCAAAATTTTAAAGGAAATTTCCTGTTCTTTATGAATCCTTTTTTCGATTTGCTATATCTGCAATAGTTTCTGAGAGTTGCAAAAAACAAAACCCTCTTTTTTAATTGTTTATAACTTAGCAACTTTTTTTATTTGTTACTTCAAGTTTTTCAAAAACTTTCTAGATGCAATTACAAATCGAATGACACCTTTTCATAATTTCCGGAGGAGGCGAACTGGAATTCAAAAAAAGACACATCTGAACTAAACACATGCCCAGCCTTTCTCAACTATGTTGGGGTCGGCTTTCAGTCTTGCCGGATGCAGCTGAATACCAGTATTTTACATGGAGCGACTGCCTATCTGAACTAGACTACTATTACAATTAGCCGAGTGCAATAAGTCAAATACTCAAAAGGTGCCACAAAGTTTATAGTGGTTGGATTTGCATGAAAAACATTGAAACGTTCTACACAACATGAAAACTTCTACACACCTCTAGGAGTGTGTAGAACTTTTTGTGAAGAGTATTCTTTTTTTAAATGCATTTCGTTTTTGAGTAACTTGAAATTCAACGAATTTATATTGTGGCGTCATAGTGTGACCTGTGTGCATCCATTAAATGCCAATTTGGTCTGTTTATTTGTTAATTTTATCGATGAAATGCATATTACAAGTTTTTTTATTATATATTTTTATAGTAAGTATATTTTCTTCAAATAATTAATAATATTCGGTATTTTAGAAATAATTCTAAAATACCGAATTTTAAGACTAAGATATCTTTTGACATTAGTAACATATTTAAAAACCTTATTATATTGGTTATTCACAGAGAACAAAAACTAAAAGCACGCGAGCGACGATAGTTTTATTTTTCTTTATTCTTCACACCTGTAGGAACTCAAAAAAAGTCCCATGAAAATCCGACCACTATAATCTTCGTTCCACCTTTTTTGTCTAATTTCACTCGACTATACAATATGTTAAAAAAAAACTGTCCGATCCCTGAGGATTTTATTAGGTATCGAGATTAGATTATATTTATGTCAAATCCTTTTTGGAGAACAAGTAAAAAAAATAAACACTGATGAAAATTAAATAAAATGTACAAAAATGAGGAAACTTATATGGCAACACAAGGGGTGCGAACGGTCGCTTCACGGGTAGTGACATCACAAAAAAAACAATTGACAATTGAACACACTTATGCCGAAGATGGTGTTGACACGTTTTAAAAGTTTGTTAGAATTTAGGGAAACGGTGGTAATTTGGGACAAAAATTAAGCTTTTTTGAAGTCCATTAATATTTATACTTTCATGAATATTTTATGTTTCTTATTTTATTTAGCAATGTCATTGGTATACCTATCGCCTTATGCCTTTCGGCTCGGATAGGGTTTTTTAACATATTTTATACACAATTTTATTAACAAAGCAATTATTGTAACTTGTTGTCAATTGCCGAACATGACGATTTTTTGAGGAAAAACCAAGCTCCTGGTAATCTGTTCTTTATTTGCATTTGAATTATTTTGTAGTTTGTTGAAATTATTGGAATTTTATGGATTTTAATGGATATTCTTTATTTACTGTGGATTCAAATAATTTTACATGTATTCCAATATTATTTACAATTGTTTTCTGTTTGTTTGTTGTTTTTGTATTGTATGGGCCATTCCAAAGCCATAACCCAGGCAAATACGATATATTCATCAATCAAAATTCTATTAATTGGCTGATACTGTATTTTGTTTGCCTCAATGGCAGGATATAGCTGTAACAATTTTGTTACGGCGATCTTGGGTGTCATTCTAATTTACGTAATTATTTTCGATAAGTATGAGTACTTTGAGTGTTTACCTTATCATACGTCTATACCAAAAATATTCCCCCTATGAAATATTCATTAGAATTGCCTATAATTTGTCTTTTTTTCTTGGGTTCACTTCCATTCCACAAATGTGCATAATTATTCACTAAACACGTTTTTTTCCATGGAACATTTGAAAAGCACGCTTTTTTCCGGTTATCAGTATCAATTACGGTTTATTCTTAGGTAATTAAACAGTTTAGTAATTGCGTTAGATACCTTTAATTGTAACATAAGGGCATACTAAGTACTAGAAACATAAGGGCCAATTTCACCCAACTCAAATAAATAAATTCAAGCCAAGCATTTTGGCGGGCTATTTTTACAGTGCGTAAACGACAGTCAAAATGTTTAATAGTGTATTTAATAACTAACAGAGTCTGAAGAACTTTCCCCTAAATATGTCTGCAAAAGTTTTGTTGACTTAAATCTGTCTTCAGATTTTTTTTTTTAGAAACAAAAACAAAACTTTTTACTTGAAAAGGCTAATAGGTATTACCTCTTTTATAAAATAAAATAGGTATACAGTTTTTTTAAATGTTGTAAAACCAAGAAAGTTGATTATTTTAGTTAATTGCCATTTAGTACCTATATGACCAAATGAACTTTCGCCAATTAGTTAAAAGGACCTTTATGTAGAGTGAATGTTTGAGATGGGACTTCAGGGCGGAATCCGGAACCACAGCGTAAGTGTGAATCATAGGAAACACCATGAGCTGAACCAAGAACAGTCATAATTTTGGTTAAGATACTTACTAAAGCGTAAGAAGTATGTCTTGGAAAAGAAGCCCTAATATCCTATCTTAGAAACACCCTGTAGAAGTTTAGACTATTACCTATTGTTCTGATATATAGATTAATGATGCATACTTTACATTTAGAATAAATTTTTTTTAGGGAGAATATGTCTCAATCTAATCATTATCGTGACATTAATGTTAATGTTCCGGATTGTAAATAAATGTTTGTAAATCTTAGCGAATAAGCAGAACTTTTTATGGAAACATTTTATCTTATATAAATATAGTATAATTTCTAAAGTTAACGGTTAGTAATGAAAAGAGTGTTTTGTAATGTTGGAACAGGCAGTGTCTATTTTAGGGCCAAGTCTTCGGAATATGTTAATGTTACCTGAAACCTAATTATGTATTAAAATGAATCTGAGCAACTGCGAACTCGGTTAAGTCTAAGATTATACTTTCGTCTTATAAATTATAATAGAAAACGCAAAGTTAAGATCTCATCGAAATATTTAGAATAAGCATTATGTTAACATTCATGTTTAAAAATTACTATGTAAATATATTTTAATCGACTATTGAGAGTGCAGCCATTAATTTTGTGGAGACTGAGTGATGAGCCTGCAGAGGGATAGCCATTCGATGGGTAACTTATAAAATCTCTGAAGTTTCGCCAATTAATTTAAACAATAATTTTACGGAATTATTTTTGTAATCATCATGTTCCTGCCCATGTACCATATTATTTGGGATAGCCATAAAGTTTTTCTCTCCCTCCGTCAACCTATATTCACATGACGTGATTAAAATTGGGAGCCTCATTGAGAATTGTGTGACTGCACACACACTTGTGTTTCTGAGTGTATAAAGGCAGCTCGGCCAATACCGAGAGCTTCCGATCTTGAGCACAAACTTACATCAGACACATACAATTAAACCCAACTCCACTTTTTTTGGACAGAACATCTATGAATAATACCTAATACGCTGTACCTCTGTTGGTTCATAGATTTGCCCAGTGTCCTTAGGTACTTATCCACGTCATTCCTTTGTTAATATAAAAATGATCTCATTATCTATAGATCATTGTATGGCAAATTTCTTGAGTTTGTAGTTCATAATATAGTTACATAGAGTAGTGAACAAAATATTTCATTACGTTCAACAAAGCTGAGGAGGTTGCTGTGATTGAATTTAAATTTAATACATTGTACAGAAAAATAGTCATATACGGTTTTGTAAAGCGTTCATGTCTAAACTTAGTTTGTGATATGATACTTTTTTTTCCTAATAAAGTCTTTTATGATTCATTTGAGTTTTTATTTCAAGATTTCTTAAATTGATGTCGACAGTCAGCTACAAGTGCTACAATGGGTATAAGGTGTGCTGGTAGTATTGTGCAAATAAACTAATTTTTCAATACACTAGGTACCTCGAAAACTGGCTCTCATCGCACTACTATTACGTTCAACATGCAATATATTTCACACTCGTGGTTACTATTCATTTATAAATCTCAACAGGTGTGGAAATATAAATTTTCATAGATAATGTGGTGATGGTTTCTTTTAAATCTCAACAAAGAGGCGCATATTGTCTTTACGGCGTAAATGTATTTTGAATATTTAAATTGTTTTTATAAATAAAATTCTAAATTACAAAATCTCAAATATTTTTTAGTAAACTCTTGGCTCGAACTTAATTAAATCATTGTTACTGTAGGTTGAATGTGTATCTGTTGCGCCACCAGAGCATCTATCCTAGATCACACGATCATGTTATACTATCATCATTTCGACTTGCTCGACGAATGCGATGTGTGCGTTGCTGTCATTGTGAGCAGTACGTACAGTAACGATATAGTTTTATAGTGTGCCAGGGTTACTTATCTCCTTTGGGGTGTGTACAAGCTACCTTGTCGTTTTTTACATTTGTATAAAGGCAATATATTCAGCTCACCTAAAGACTCAATGTACATTGATTGAAAAAAAAAACAACATAATAATTCTGTCAGGAGGTAGTCATCAGTGGGGGTAGCAATCTAATACCCCCATTGCTATCGTGCTCACTTCAGAGGTTCGGAGGGACACCTCTATCTACTGTCCCATTGTTAAAATGGCACAGACTGGTCAGAGATACCCGACAGCCACCGTCGTGCACTAATCCATCTGAACCAACATTTGTCTTGTTGGAGCTTTTCAAAAAATTCTTAATTTTTTTAAATAAGTAAACGGCAATCAATCTTTTGAAAAGTTGCTTACTTTAGCCGGGAGTCAAACCCCCAGAAAAGCAAAAATAAGACGTATAGGGTCTTATTTTTGCTTTTCTGGGGGTTTGACTCTCTACCACAATAAACAAATGCCACTAATCAACGGGTTCAAATGGTTCTTTTGGCTTTTAAATAAAGTACTAGTTTTATTCAGTGTTCTTTTTTATATTTTTAATTGTATAACAATAAACATAAATCTTAATCTCTCTCTTTAATCTTAATGCTTTATTTTCATCAACCCCAATCCATTGTCTTCTGTGGTACCACCAAACACAACAACAAATAAAGAAGATGGCTCAAGACAGTCCCATATTGATTTTATCCACATGTTGATTTTATTAATTAGTTCTACTTCTTTATCATTACCAAAGTCAAGTTTCAAATGGGCCATTGTCAAGTTATAATCAGTGACAGAGCCTGTGAATGATGTGATTACTTCTTCCACACTGTCAACAGTTGCTAATTTTATCTTCTCGGAATTCTCTTTGTTTAGCTGCGCAGACACACTCTCCTTTGTTTGGGTTAAATATGTGTGATAGTCGCCAGTAATATCACCACAGCCAATAATAACAGATGATTTCTTCTGTTCCAGCATGTGATTGAATATTGACAATGCATACTGTGGTGTTTTTACCATTTTTATAATATTATCTTTAAACCTTTGTCTATTTGTATGCACAGCATCTCCAAAAACTATGCTTTTACTTAGCTTCAATTGTACCAGCTTTAGTGCTGCTAAGGAGTCTTCAGTAGAGCAATGACCTTTTGTACCCATTTGAATATCTTCATTCAAAAATTCTTTAGCTAATGTTTTGAGTTTTGGCTTCCGAGTTCGTTCACCAGTAAAATTGTACAATAGACTGGTGTCTATTATGTAAGGATGCATCATTTTCAAAGCATGCATATCCGTGTTTAATGACTGGCCTAATAAAATAGCATCAGGAGGCAGTATAGCTCTTAAATCATTCTGGACATCCTGAAGTCGTTTGCTAACATTGATTAATAAGGATTTAGTAATACCTGAAAACCTGGTTAAATAATCGCTTATATCATTATAAGGTTTAACTAACGACTCATATATTACCTCATGCTTTTCATTAACTACAGAAATTCTAGTAAGTTCTGAACCTGCATTAGTTAAGCACATTTCACAGTCTATACCATACATTGGTGATGTAGCAGTAACAGGTGCATATTCATCTTTGGTGAGTACATAATCAGCATATGCAGCACTCAATTTCCCCTTCAGAGGTACTGGATAGTTTTCTTCAATCAACTGCCAGGCAGCCAACACCAGTTGAGTTCTAGGAAATTTATCATCAGTAGAAAGTGTGACTTCATTTGGGATTCCATCTCTAATAGGAAACACAGCTTTCATCATTATCATCAAATCTTTCTTTGCTTCAAGTGCTAAGTTCATACTTCCAAATGTTTGAATAATGGTGTCTTTTTCAGCCTCTGATAATGGCACTAGGGCAAGTTCTTCTACAAGTGAACCCCCATAAACTGAAGGGGTCAAAATTTCAAGAGTATCAGTGAATATCTGTTTAGTTTCATTAAATTCATCACCATACTGTTCCCAGTACTTAATGGATATACCTTCTAATATTAAACAAGCAGTTTTCATAATTCCTTCACATTTATCGAATACATACCAACGTGGAGGTTGAGTTAGGTTGACATTTCCTAGTAGTGAGTGTAGTAACAAATATTGTACATCTGTGAGTGTCAATGGAACCCTTTCACTTGACACAGTGGACAAAGAAGCATTTTGCCCACTTGCCTTTAAACATAATTTTGGTAATCGCTTCTTCCGTTTTTTGATGTTTTCTCCATTTTCTGTAGACAATTCAAAATCTGTAATTAAAAATAATAATTACAGCTTTCTTACAATGTATTTATATATCTACCTTACCTCGATTATTATACACTGAATAATGAGAATTATGAAAATAGTTCTCTAATGAGGTATACCTACATTGGAATACATTCTGCATGCTCAAAATGTAACCTTTTGGGCAATGCCTAATAATATTATGCCCAGTAGTCCGACTGTTAACCAAATTTAAGTACTAACCAGTTTAGCAATAAAATTAAGTTGTTCAAACTTCTTTTAGTTTACAAATACAACAGCATTACTGTGTACTTACGCGGTATAGATAATTCCATTTTATGATCTTTTTAGAACATTTAGGAATATAATTATCCATTAGTTAAATATTCACATAAAATATCAGTTTATTTAAAATTTCGGTCAGTGAATAGAATAGTTTTCCCTACGTGAATAGGATAGTTTTTTTATTTTAACAGAAAGAAGGTACAAGTTACAGGATGTTAAGTATAAAATGATCAGCTAACTACCATTTAGATAAAAATAAATAAACTACACACCAAAACAAATTATATTAGGTATTTATATTGGTTACTTACTTTTTTGCAAATCGTTATGAGCACGTCGCTTTCTAGATTCAGTAGTAGTATTCATTTTATTTTTATTACATTAAAACTAATACACGACCCTCAAGTCCCATAACTATTTGTTTGTGTCAAACTGTCAATCACAGAGTACATTTTTATATAGTGTCAATTATATTGATGCTTTGTGCTGTGCCCACAACCAAATCACAAACACAACTCAAGCAGTGTTGCCAGCTCGCTAGCTGGGTCTTGTCAAAACTTATTTGAAACGGATAAAAAAGCAACGTTTTGGTGTGAATAATAACCATATATAATTGAATAGATATATGTTGGTTGTAATAACTTTCTGAAATATTAGTAAATTTGTCATTATTTCCATTTTAAGATGTGCCAGCGACTACGCTAACACATCAGGTACCAAACTGTCAACTTTCACTAAATTATTTTGAAAAGATTTTGTGGACGATTAAGTTCAAAATCGAATGAGAAAATTGGGCAATGTGAGGTAACTTGATGCGCTGAGTTGAAGTTAAAGCGTTGTACCTATTATCTGTTTTACAAATTCTGCAAAATCCTTACGATGCGTGTAACCTAGAAGTAACCTGGAGGAGTTTAAAAAATTAAAACTTTTGACTACCTACTTTTAACTTCTTTTTGTAATTTGTTTGTTTTTTTTTTTTTTAAATAAGTACTGTGTTTTGTTTACAAATGTAAAAATAAACCTTCTTTTTAAATAAGTATTTTGTTTTCGCCATTATAGCAAATCAAAGCAAATTATCCATTTCTTAATATTCTCGGGTTGATGTTGCTCAAATCGGATACCACTTGTAAACAGTTTCTGTACATTTGTTTTTTTAAATATACAGAGTGAATTCCTCACGTGGCCACATCCGAAACTATTCAATGAGGAATAGCGAAAAATACTCTAAGGATTCTTGCACCCGACGCCGCCACCGTTTAACGGCACGATGTCGTACCGCGGTACGGTGCCGTGTATGATGTACCGCGTCGGCACAAACTGCGCCCTCCCGACTATTAATGTTTTGCTGTCGCTAAGTTCGTACGTGTGAAAAAAAATGATGGCTGATAATTTCGATATTGATTTGCTGAATTTATTATTGGAGGCACGCCCCGTTTTCTGGAACAAGTGAATTCATCCATATCACACGGCACCGTACCGCGGTACGACGTCGTGCTGTTTCACGGTGGTGATATGTCCAAGCCCTAATCCAAAGAATATAATACTATTATACATGTTTGTACCCTTTTTTTAGAATAAGTATGCTACTCTTTGGTGTCCCTTTAGTGTTGTAAACACAGAGCATCATAATACTATTATAGTAGTTGTAAAGAAAGTTTATGTTGTGTCGCTATCTTTAAAAGTCCGCGTCTTGATAATTTTATTAAATCGCTATATAAAACTGTTTGATAGTTTTAACTTTTTTTGGACAACTACTGAAATCAATTTTTCCTTTAATTTTGGCAACACAATTGATAATACATAAATAAAAAATATAACCTCAATTGTTTTGTGGAAAATAGTCAAATATGGTCAAATTTTATTAATAAAAGCAGTAGTTACCGCATAAAAAAAGTAAATGTGATATTTCGAAAAAATGGTGATCATAACATGGAGATTTCAAGGGTTGTTCCGAAGACTAAAGTAAGTGTTGAACCATCTACCAAAGTACTTAAAATTATGATTAGATGGGTTATTACAATGGTATCTATGCTTTAATTTCAGAGACTATATAGTGTGGAAAATACGTCAAGGATTGCTGAGTGTGCGCTCTCTTACCTACAATGAGCATATGAGCCAAAGCTATGCAATAGATTTCTTATTGGAACCAGTGTTTTGGTTTGTTGACAACTTCGCCCAATATCTAGGAAAAGTAAGTAGTATCACTTATTACCGTACTATGAAGTTAATATGTTGGTGTTGGTTAGATATAAAGTATAACAACAATGCTCCTGCCATGTTATCTCACTATCACCCTTAGTTGACTGGCTTTCTACCTGCTTAAAGTTTAATAAATAAAAATTTGTAATGTGCTTCTCGGTACACCTTGTCCACTCCCTCTTCCAAAAGATCTTGGAAGAGTGAGTGGAAATGAAGGAAATACACTTACCACTTTTTTTAATTTAATTTGATAAAAGTAATAAATAAATTTAATTACAAACACAATCTTTCTTTATCGTGTGGTTAATTCCTAACCTGGTGTCAGAGTTTTTATGCCGCCCATGGGCCTCTGACTTGGCTTAACATGCCATCAAGAAATATCTCTCAGGCATGCTGGTTTCCTCACGATGATAAGTATGATTACCTAAGTAAAATCTGACAAGATTTTCAATTGTCGCAATTTAAAGAGCCCTGTCTTAAATTTTATCAGGTAACCCATTTGGAATATGTTTGTCATTGTAATAGGATTTCCAAAAACTAGTTTTCATTTGGTCAACAGACAAGTTAAGGTCAATTTTATGTGGGACTTAGACCATAACAGTCACTATAGGCTATATAGTCATAATAAAAACAATCACACTATAAAGATCTTTATTTTCTTTTTCAGGTGTTTGTCTTCTGTGTCACTGTATTAACAAGCGCTGTCGTAGCCATTGCTTACTGGGTGGGCCTGCCATACTGGTGGCAAAGATGTCCTTACACTACAGTCTTTCTAGTCATATTTGGTAACTGGCTACTTATCAACATCATATTTCATTATTACAAGGGTGTTGTGACTGAACCTGGATACCCACCACCAGTAAGTTTTAATTTCATGATCTATGCTTAACAGTACCCAGGTGTTGTGTTGGCAAATCATGCTCTAGAAACAGTCTGCCCCACTTATACAGGTATGTGTGTAATTAGCTCATCTTGATAAGACTGGTTTTGAATACCTATCAAGTATCATGAAAGGCAAAGATCTACAAATGACTGGTGAAGGCAGCTTGCCATGCCATTTTTTATGAAATGTATGCTTACCTATTTACAAGCCTTGAAGCTGTTACTTAGCCACAAGTACACTTCTTTTCCATACGGTGTGTGAACTCCCTTATTCTTCTTCAACTGATAACATTACGATTACTACACAATATCTTTTCACAGAGCACACTGATATCGGACGCTGCGAGTATATGCAGGAGGTGCATATCCCCACGGCCTCCACGCACTCACCACTGCTCCGTATGCGACCGCTGCATCCTGGCCATGGACCACCACTGTCCTTGGCTCAACAACTGCGTGGGCTACTACAATGCAAGGTTCTTCTTTCTCTACATGACCTACATGGTGATAGGAGTAGGCTTCATCATAATGGCTGGTATTGATATTGGATATAAAGTCATTTGGGTGAATGATACAGGTAATTATTTGCAAATTATTGAAAGTCTCCTAGCTTATTGTCGTCCCTGTCCCATGTTAAACTCACACCATCTCAATACAAAATGAGTTATATTTATGACCAAGCTTAATCCTCATTTATCGACGTAAATTGGGATTAAAATTGATTTGAATGGTAACTGGACATTTTTATTTCCAGGTGGTATCATCCCGAACAACGACCCTGATCTGATTGGCCATCCGGTTAGGCTGAACCAGACCGGAGTCTTAGTGCCAGTGAAGGTGATAGTGGAGTACGACGACTCCGTCAACTTTCCTCGGGAGCACAAGCTGCCCGTGCCACCAATCACCGAAGCTCAACGAATTTGTGCCCATCCTTATAAAAGAAAAGCCGTCATATTCATGGCGCTCACATGCGTAGCCGTATTTATCGCACTTGGAACATTAACAATAATTCATGGCAAAAATATTGGCCGAGGAGAAACAAGCGTGGAAGCACATATTAACGAGAAACTGCGAAAAGTTTCAGGAGGCACCTATAGGAATCCATATGATTTTGGAAAAAGAAAAAATTGGCGGTTGTTCCTGGGACTGACTCAAGGCAGAACTTTCTTTAGGCATGTCTTGCTGCCTTCTGGTCATGCACCAACTGGAAACGGATTAGCTTGGCATACCGTCCGAAGCAGATTTGAAGACTGGCCTTAACTTATGGGGCATCTATGAATTGTTGATGATCTCTGCCAGACTCGTCAAATTAGTGCTGTGCACTAGTGACTTAACAGAGGCGAGAACTCTCTGGATGTGAAATTGTAGGTATAAGGTATTAAATCCATGTTGTGAAGTTATTGTAGGCATTTACATCTTGCTGTAAGTAATCAAGCCAGTCAGTATATAGCAAGCTCTTGGGCCAAACCTTAAAACCTAGTGTTTGGTATAAATGATACAATTTTATATTGTTTTAGATTAGTTAGTACTTGTAATGTCTGTACAATACAGATAGTAGTTAAAAGTTTAGTTTTATAAGTAAGAAAGTTTGCTAAAAATAATCATTGTAATCACAAGATTTTTCTACAGAATGAAGGGCTTGTTTAGTATTTTTTTGGTATTTTCCAGTAAACTTTTTGAACTTTTTATATTAATAAACCTCCAGCACAGTGCAGTCCGAATATAAATAGAATAACTGTATCCATTTAGCATGTGAGCTATGCATATTAACAGATCTTGCATAGTAACAGAGTTCGGCATTTAAGATGTTTGACATCACTGGTAATAAACTAGAGAAACATTCGCTTCGCACTCCATGTACCAATACTGTATTTTACTGAATCAAACTTAATTTATATTAGATGATAAGGTGCAATTTAGTGCAAATGTTTTTACGGTTGTCAATTTTCGTAGTAAGCAAACTCCAACTTATGTGCTATGCAATCGTATAATGGTAAGAGATTGAATGTTTATAATGTAAAGATAGTCTAACAATCTTCTGCAGTTTCCACTATATACTATATGCTTACATGCTACAGTTTACTCCTGTGGTTGTGGATTAGGACGAACATTGAGCCAAGCATTTTTATCATCAATGTACTTGCCTGCATAGTGTGGTTTTATACAACATTTATATTTGAAGTATGTGAGGAGGTATTAATAACTGACTTTAAAATGGAGGACATGAAAGATGAGTCTGCTTTAGCTAGTATGAAAACCTGGCTATTAGTTTAGCCCTATGATGGTCCTTTCTAGTATTATAATTGTGTATTCTA
Source organism: Noctua janthina (assembly GCA_963576755.1). NCBI lineage: Eukaryota > Metazoa > Arthropoda > Insecta > Lepidoptera > Noctuidae > Noctua > Noctua janthina. Next base: position 8,709,386 of record OY755050.1, on the reverse strand, counting down.
CCTATTTTACAAAACACGCATATATTTTCTAACACTCATGTTGTTTCTATACATATATACGGGGTGAAAACTTACAACAGAGCTGGGGGCACCCTGTATATTGAGAAGATACCGTCAGGATGTTAATGTTTTTAAACAGTTGCCTTAGAAAATCCAACGGAGATTATATACGGTTCTGATGGTTCTTTTCTGCAGAATAAAAATGGACTCATTGTCTGCAGCCTGTCTCCATAGTAAAATATCGTAAGGCATGATACTATGAAAGTAACTAAAATAGAACAGGTTCGTGGTATCTACATCAGTAAATTGACTGATTTTTCTAATAGAAAAAATGATGCTGTTGAATTGTGTGAAATCTGTAACAGTTTTTGTCTTTGGAGTTTTGATGCCATAAGTTCTTAGATCAACGGCTATAGTTCCCTACGCAGGGTTTGCGTATAAAAATATTAAAAATTAGTTCTTAGATCGTTCACAATTTCAGCTCCTCATCCTGAGAAGTGTCTTACTTGTTTTCAGGATTGATTACAGTAATTAAAGAAATGGTTAATATTCATTAAATAAAAAGCAATAATAAGTAACACTTTAACAAATAGATACATAGTTGTAATTAAAGTGATTGTATAACTTGACGTGGATGTAAATGTAAGGTTAGGATGACATTAAGACTGAAGTCATGCTAGACCCAAGTATGTAAACAGATGACTTTTATTAAATAATTCTGATTGCTGGAATCAATTGGCGTTACTCGGCGAAATATTTTTTATTTATTTGTAAGCGAATTTCCGATGTTAATAACTGTACATCATGAGCATAAATATACGACTATACAGAGTGATCCTTTTTCTTCTGTTTCATTTAAAGGATCATTTCATTGTATGGAAAGAAAATAATTAGGACAACGAAGAAGAAAAAGGAAAGGAAAAATAAAGAAGGAACAGGGCCTGCGTGGAATTTGAAATAGGTATTTGAATAAACTATTGCCGTCCTCGTAGAGTGCGTTAGGGACAGCTGCAGCGCTTCCGATTTTATCACAAAAATTTTGACGAGATCGATGGCACTGTTTTCGAGTAGAAAAAAGGGGAATTACGAAAGCATAGTTCCCCTTTTACCTCCTCGAAAACTGAACCGATTCAATAATTTTTGACATTCAAAATTTAAGAAAGAGTATGTCTATGTTCGTATCAATTTCCGTTATGTTTAAAACTTTTTGAATTTGCATCTAATCACGGCCGTAAAAATGGGTATTTTTTTTATCATTTTTGGAAGGTAATATTTTATCAAATTTCCAACTTCTGCTATCCAGATTTTTTTCTTCCCATACAATGAAATGATCCTTAGACGAAACTGCATGATGAAAAAATGACGTCACTTTCACACATTTTTAAGCATAACTTGACCAAAAAAAAAAGAATGCTGTTTTCATAAAAAAAAGTTAATGTTTCCTAAGACGGTTTTCCGGTATAATTTATGGATTCGGATTTTCTCCTGTTGTCCAACTTGAATCACTCTGTATATACAAGTTCCTAGCTTTGACTATGAAATTCTCACCTATGTAAATACTGGTATTTAATTATAATTCTGTAACTACATACGTGTTACTGGCGCGACTCATATTTTCATCAACATACAACCTGACCTGCAATTTTCAAAAAACGTAAGAAAATTTTAATTTCGCGGGCTACCCTCGCGCTTCCGCCTTAAAGAAAACATTCCTAAAGACATTATTTACCTACCTTTTTCTGTACATGTACAAGATACTGTGTTATTTATTTTTAGTTTTAAACGTTTGTTTCTACAAGCTTTTATAATACCTAGTCTAATAATTTCATATTTATGTTACAATGTTATATTTTTATATAGGTGGGTAATGTTGTAGATATTATTTATTGTTTTTATTTTATGTTCAGCGTATGGCACATTGCAATAGTGGTGGTAATACCCGTTATGAAACAGTGTCAAGTAGGAACTCCAGCACTCTGGCTAAAGAAAAACACCCCGTTGGGTTGTCAGTAAGAGACCACCTTAAGGCGGAGGACATCCATGAAGATTTCCACAAGTAAAAAAAGTGTAACGATGTATAGGTTTTTAGAAGAAATAAAACCATGATCTCCAATCATTTTGTTTTAATTCATCTATACAATTAAATTACGAGGTAAACAAATAACTTAACGCTACATATTGCACAGCAACTTAACATTAATAATCACCTTAAATTAAAAATAAATTATTACTTATAAATATAATCACAAATCTCAAATTATAAATACCTAAGTCATACGAATATTGAAGATAACAAGGTGTACAAAGTGCATTATTTAGTACTTAGTGTACCTACTAAAATAGAAGCTTATATGGTACTTGATTTGATGTACTAGAAGATATTTCAAAAACTAGATATGAGAGAGATAGGTGTAGATCTAGGAAAAGTATGAGCTTCGGGAATAAGCGTCGATTATCGGAACTCGTGACCATGTGTTCTAATAAAGAGCTGTTACAACCATGGAAGTACCTTAGTACTTTCCTGTTATGGTGGCCTACCAGGAGTAATTCCAGTGTGGGAAAGAGATGGCGCTAGACGACCTCTATAGCTCTGACTCTTTCCTACGCTGGATTTACTCCTGCTTTAAGACGGCATAGTAACCCTCCTGTAGGTATTACCATGATTAGAAATATTTAGTAGATTACAACCAACCCTGCAATTCTAAACGAGTGCAACGAGAAGGCAACCTGACAGTGTGAAAACTTACAAACGCAATGAGGTGTAGTAGTATCTAAGCAGTCTACTACAACTCGGCAGGATAAAAGTTCGCGACGTTCCTGTTAATTGGGAAATACGATGCTAGTCAAACCTTTCTAGTTAAACTGTATCTAATCTATACCTTACTAAGTTATTATAAACATTATTCAATCTGCTAAAATCTGCGGCCCCGCGCTACGCTACGGAGCGCGGTGCAGTGGGAGAATCGCCTTACATATTCAGTATAACCTCAACTCACTTTGTATGAGCTTCCCATACAATGAAAGATCAGCTTAATTTGGTTTTTCATAGCCTGATTGGTCGTCGTGCGTACTGGGCAGGAGACAAGCCTGTCTATGTGTAGGTAAGTTTTAATTGTGTCCGTATTGCAGGTTGTCAGAACTCAGTGCGAGAGATGTTAAGACGCTGCGCCGTTGCGGATTCACGCCGAGGTTCTCCCAGTTGATCCACGATAACCTGGCAGTCAAGTCTGCACAACAGAGTAAAAATTAGTATAGCAGTAATGTACCTTTAATTAAACCAGTAGGCCACACAGGCCTCTCTGTGAGAAGATGTGAAGAAGAGAGTTAAATGGATAAAATATGTGAGAATAACAACTAGGTAAATGATGAGAAATGTAACTACCGCAATGGACGGATACGTAGTAGTTTTATTTACCGCTGGTATTCCAATGAGCACGATCGGCTTTTATCTCCCCACGGAGGCATTTCTCCACATAGGTCAGCGGGTCGTAGTCTGCTTCCAATACCTGTAAATAATGTCTAACGTTAGGTGGTACACAGATACAAGGTGATATTTATCAACCTCACGACAACCATGAATAATTGAAGAAAGAAGATTTCAATTTGCACGTGATTTTTTGTGCAAATTGCATCCTTCTTATCTAAATATTTCTTCGTCATTTTAATAAATAAATGACGTCAAAGCTAACTGTTAAAGAGGTACTTATAAACATTAATAATCGGATGAAAAGTGCTTTATGTTATCCCATTGAATTTATAAGTTTAGATTGCATGGTTTTCCTTTCATTTAATTTATCATATTTGTTAGAGAGATTAGATTCTTATGATTGACCCTATTGATTGATGCCATAAAAATACAGGGTGTTATTTTTTCGATCTTTAGCCAGTTCGTTTTATTCCCGAGTATGGCAAACGAATTCTCGAAAATCTTCTAATGCAGATTTGTTGTTTTTAACAAATAAAGGAATGTTTCCTTTGAGTAAAATTTGCTATCTCCAGTATTTAGAGTACTGTCCCTCCAGATGAGGTTCAAAAATTCCACCCTGTATAACAGAACACCACCCTGGAAAGGGTAGGTAAGTCATTAATGATGTTACCGTGATGTAACCCTTGAATGGATTCTATGCTTGAAACCCTGTTTACCATTAATTAAACTTGTGCTAAGTAGGTAGGTGGTGGGATACCAGGAACCAGATTGTTTTAAGAATTGAAAGTTTAATCCGTCCCGAACGGCCTAAACTAAGCTGTTCACAAGGGTTACCCATATCGAATGGGTTTTTGATTAACTTAAGCTTAGAAAAAACCTATCGAGAACCTAGGGACCTAGGAACCTAAGTAAGGGCTACCATCAGTGTGTACCGTAGGATATCTTCTACGAGAGTTCAGTAAAGCCACTATGTGGTAAGTATTTTAATTGTTCAAAGTCAGACATGACCCTTCGCCTTTCTCAGACGCAAAATAGTTGTGGAACTCTTCATAGATATCTTAACTTGTACCTCTTTGATTTGGACGGCTTCGTTGCTCTAGTGGTCTCAAATTTATGCTACTGTTGAGCATGAGGACTGGGTCCGGGTCTCAGTCACACAAAATACAAATAATGATTTAGTTAAAACAATTGTCTCAAACACTGGAGGAGAGAGGTCACTATCAAGTTTCTGTTCCCCTTCGAAGAATTGTAGTTCCGGGGCGAGCTAACCTTTAGGTAAACTAACTTAGGACTCGTACCTCTCTCAGCAGAGCGATGTAAGCGATGGCCAACCTCAGCGTGTCGATCTTGCTGAGCCTCTTTTCGTACGGGAAGGTCGGCACGTGCACACGCAGTTCATCGAACGCCGAGTTTATACTGCTAAAATCACAACACCACACCAACATTATAGCTTGGGAGGCAACACAAAAAGTATACTACAACAAGACAAAATGATCAGAAGAACTCTTTTCTTCTGATCATTTTGTCTACATGACCATCTCTTAAATGACACGAGAAAGTGAAAATGGGCATATGGATAACAGTGTACTTCAGCGGGTAAGTAAGTCAAGCCTAAGTATAAGTACTGTATTGGTTGACCTAAGCTTAGGCCCGTATCTTTTTTTTTTTAAACATTGCCCCACACTAGGAATTTCTCCTGTATCGTGAGTGCGATTACAAACATTTAAACTCACATACACAAACATCCAGACCCGGAACAACTACCTGTAGATAATACAAATATTTGTTCCGTGCGGGGATCGAACCCGCGACACGCAGCGCAGCAGCTAATAGCTTAGCTACTGCGCCAACCGTGACGTCAAATATCATAGAATGATATGTTACGTTATGATACATACGTATCATAGAATGATACCCAAAAAAGAGAGTGATATAGGTACGCTTTGACGTTTAATCTCTATTTTAAAACCTCTAGTAGGTGTAGAAAGTTTGATGAAAATTTACGTAATTCCTTGAATCGAGTGAGGTCTGTGATACGGGATGACTATTAAATGAGAACAGGTAGGAGGGTGCAACAAATAAGAAGGATACCCATTGGGTCCGGACCTCAGCATCCGACGGCGCTCGCGCACGTTGGCGGCTGCTCGCTGGACGCGGTACGGGGAACCTCCGCACTGGTACTCCGGCTCCGCTGATGGCTCCAGCAGGACATCTGGTTAGGAAAGTCATTCTTGTACAACATGGAAAATACGGGATAAGTCATAGAAAACCTCTCTGGTAGACGACCTAAAAAGGTGAAATTGCATTTAGATGACTGAACTACTAGTGACCCTCCGCTGCATCACACGGGCACAATGGAAACATGAGGATTCATATGCAATAAAAGTGCCATTTATCGGGTCCAAAACAATCCTATCTTTCAAGCTAGAACCAACCAAACACATTCATAAAATTTTATTAAAATCGGTTGAGTGGTAATCTTACAAACATATGTAGTTCACTGTGTTCATAAGATTATGCGTTATATTTTTATTTAATAACCCACGCATCTCGGTAATTTACCAATGTGTTAACTTACCTGCTTTATTTAACCAATTTTCAAGTAAGAAGTGGTTAAATAATATAGGTAAAGTAAGGCATTGGCAAAATTCCGGGATGCCTACGTTCGCTTCTAATAATTCAGCGAGCATAGAGGCGCTATTGATGGCGATATCAACATGGAATTTTATTTAACGATAGTAGAATTTCTCAGAAATTATTGGATTTCATTATTTGGTCTGTGTGAGTTTGTGGATGTGGAGGCGACCAATCATCTCTACGACCTGCTTGGTTTACTTGAGCTACCGTCCGATATGGTGCCATTACAAGGCTGATCCATATCTAATACTCTGACAATTTCCCTTAGGAAGAGACCTTAGGGCTAAGTTTATTATTACTTAAACATAATTATGTAAATGTATATTTAGTTTACAAAAAAATACTTTTTTTCAATAAAATAAACATAAACTGGATGATTGGTAATGGTGTGCATTCCTTGAAATGGGTGATACTAGACTTAATTTGCAACAATTTTGACCTCGATAACTTACCCCAAGTTATCGGGGAGAAGAAAATGACTGCTTTGACTGTATCATAGGGTTGATTAAAATACAGATACAGATAGCTTACCTAATTTGATCTACCAGGAGGTCTAGCGCATTAAATGCAATAGCTAACATGAACTAACATCACATAGTGGTAACAAGACCATCTGCAACAAGGAGACTTGCATCCAAAAAACTGTAGGTACTACCCAGTTTTATTAAAATATTAGGTACGTTGTTGTTGTTGGTTGTCCAGAACAACCGTTGTTTTCCGGTAACACACTTGCCAAAAGTGGGAACTGTGGCACCATTTTAATAGTTAATGAAACAACGAAGTTGTTCCTGTAATTTGCACGACAAACGTTATACATTTATGTATTTTGAGAAAAGTGCTTCGTAAACCAAGCGTACCAGTCCCTGTAGCATGACCACCATAGACAAGGATTTCTTTGACGGAAGAATCGACACAATGACAGATAGTGCAAAGAAATCTGTCATTGTGTCGACACAATCTGTCATTTTGTCGATTCTTCCGTCTAAAAAACCCCTTTTGGTTATGCTGCGCGTGCATGACTCACATACAAAAACAGCCAGACCCGAAACAGCTACCGGTAGGTCATACAAATATTTCTTCCGTGCGGGTATCGTACTCCCGCCACGCAGCGTTGCAGCCAATCGCTCAACCACTGTGGCAACCGTGCCGTCAATATACACGGTGGCGCCGACAATACGACAATAAATTCAATTGTGTATACCTTCTTCACGATCCGTACGTTTAATCACAGGGCATTATTTTACATGTTGCCAACTCGCTACTTCGAAAACCTTTTCTTTCATAGTTACTTTGATTACCATTGTTTTATATAAATTAGAAGCATTATTTCAGTTTTTGTAAATGTGAGCTGTACTAACCATCATGTAGACTTTTTATTATGGTTAGAAGGGCTTACCATAATCTTTAAGGTTTTAATTGTGTTTTTTTCTTTTCTATCTCTAAATTGTACTCACATAATATAGAAGCAAGAATATGCTGCTACACAATCATAGGGGCGAACTATTTGATTACCACGTTAAAATATTGTGGAAGCTGCAGAAGTTTGTATCCTTGCATTGTATAGATTCCATCTCTTAGTATTATAATATAATTGCATAGCACATCTTTGAGTACTATGTATAGTCAGCAACGAAAGTCCATGAACAGATACTAATTTACAAAACACCTGAACACTAAAACAGACCATAAATCACTTACCAGAATAGAGTACAAAATAAGGTTATCATTACAATGTTACAAAAACGCTAAGCATTAATATGTTATAAGTCGCTAAACATTATTACAGGATAAGTCGGTAACTATCATCTTACCGTAAGTCGCTAAACATGCGCGAGTTTTTTAACTTGATAATGTATGAGTTGTTGAATCACATAATTGAATACAAGATACTGCAGAATACACCATTACCTTTTTAACATCGCTCTGATTTATGTCACAGTTAAACAGTTGTGACCGAAAGTCTGACAACCAGTCTTACCAAGGAGTATCGTATTACCCAGTACTAACTGGGTTGTGGAGGTCAGATAGGCAGTCGCTCCATTGTAAAATACTGGTATTCAGCTGCATCCGGTTAGACTGGAAGCCGACTCCAACATAGTTGGGAAAAGGCTAGGCAGATGATGATAAACAGTTGTGACCGTGTGATTTTTTAGGTATATGTTGTTATTTTATAGTAAGCCTAGAAATTGGTTATGTTAGTTTGAGTTGATTTTAAACAAATAATAAAACAGTCATCAAATCATTTTTTTTTCTTTATTTACTAAAAATATATGCCTCATCATTACTTACGACTTTTTCTATGGAAGCAACACGGAAATCGCGAAAAAAAAATCAGCCATTTCATACATTTCCACAAATTTCGGCAGCACTTTCATACAAAAATTTCGACAGAAGTTTTGTCTTGTTTGCTAATGAATGGAAGACGATAATGAGAATGTTTGTGGTTCTGTGCGAAGACCGAGAAAAAGGATAACTTCATTTAATATTAATGGGTTATGCTGTACTAAATAAAATAAAAGAGCTGTTTTTTTGCGATTTCTTTCATGTTGCTTCCATACAAAAAAAGTTTTTCGTAATGATGAACCCTACAGATGGTTTTAAGGTTTTGTGTTTTTTCGAGAACGTCATATTTGGCCTGTAACTGAAGGGAAGTATTTTTTTTTATTTTGTTCTACCTTCATTTATAGTTTTTTCACATGAAACGTTACTGAGTTTCAACGCCGGTTCATTTGTTGTTTAGAAAAACAAGATCGCATGTAAACATATCGTAAACTTGTAATTGTTTTTTAAATATTGTAATATTACCGTCTAATTTATTTTTATGTTCAGTATTTTATTATGTATGTAGTGCCTACCCATTATTGATATTTTTTTTATAAGTACTAGAAATAAATATTTATTGTCCTAGTTTTTAATGTCAATATCTATTAATATTGATTTGAGCAGGGTTTGAACCTGCGACCTTCCGATTTCTGTACACCGGACGTCTTAACCAATTAGACCATCGCACCCTGCTCACAGCTCTCGAAATTTTTCGTTCCATTAATAACGGTCTCACGGTGACGTTGGCGCCATCTATTTAAGAAAGTATCGAACTAACTTAAACCCTGCCCCTGCCCTTTAACCCTGCTCGCACTCGAATTTTTCTTTCCATATCAAATCTGTAATTCCCTACGCAGGGTTTGCGTAAAAAACATATTTAAAAATTCTATTAATATTATTATTAAAATTTATTCTGAACTAGTAGCTGTGTTTATTCGGCAACGTTTTGATTATGAAAAATGCGGTGCGCTGCGCTTCGCTAGATAGTGCCTTGGAGCAAACGGGTTTAACGAACAAGAAATGTAGGAAATTAGCAATGGTCAGCAACTTTTAGTAATGCATAGCAATTAATGGTTTAACTTAGCTCAGCGACTTTTGTAGTTCAATTATGACAAGTTGTTTTGTAATTTACTTTAGTCAATAACTTTTGATAAATAATAATGATTAGGAAATATCGGAAACAAATTATGTTCAACGACTTCTGTTGCTGACTGTACTGTAAAGCTACCATTTACATTTTGTTAACTTTCATTGACTTGAATGTGTCCTGGTGGCTGAGAAACTATCATGCTCATTTAGTTAGTGTGTCGGGTCATTTAGTTTCCTTCAATATGGTTGAGTTGAATGGCGTTGATCCATGCGTCATGTTCGTGAACGGGTAGTTGGGACTGGTCATCTCTCAGCTGCCACGGTTTATTTTAATTACTTTATTTTTAAATTGTTGATTTAGTCTTTTAATCTGGGCGCTCTTAATGTACACGTCTTTCTACTAGATTCTATAACAATATTTTGATTTAAAAGAGTATCCATAGAGTTTCTTGCCCATTCTTCTCCATAAATATCTATGTTTTGGAATGTGCAACTACAGTACTTTCACAAGTTATTATGCCTTGTTACTGTGACTGTACCTTTCCTTTTTTTTTGTTTTTTTTTACATTCTAACGTGCCCGTAATGGTCTAATTGAAATAAATGCTTTGAGTTTGAGTTTGTCAGACTTTTGGAACCCTGTAACGTCTGTCAAATATCTACAAATGACCGCCCGTAAGTTAAGCGTTTCGACTACTGCGGCTGCCAAAACACCAAGCTGTCAAAAGCCAAGAACATTATCAGAGTTAAAGTTCAAAATAAAAAAAAAAAATACAGAAAAAAAAGCTCAAAATATAGAATCAGAAGCAATTGAAAAGAATAATGAAGTAGCAGATGTTTTTTTACAGCATTGTTACTCAGCACGAGGAAAGGTCAAAGGTTACAAGTCTCTAAAAAACAACGTTCAGAATTAGGTCAGAAGTTGACTAGATTCGAAGTCAAAATACTCTATTGCAGATCATTTCTTGGTGAAAACCAGATCTTATATTTATAATACTAGCAGACCCGCGCAACTACGTCTGCACCACATAAGTGAGAGAGAGAGACCTTAAAAGGTAGACATTATCGCGAACTTTTTTTTAATTTTATAAGAGGAGCTATTCCGTCATACATGATTGTTGCTTAACTTTAACCGTTTACGCAGCGCACGCAATGGAAGCTCTCAAAAGGAATAAATTTTCCCTGTTTTTGTAACATTTTTCATTCATGCTCCGCTCTTTTTAGTTGTAGCGTGATGTTTTTCGAGAAGTTATTTTTATATATTTATTTTGTACCCTATCACAATGTTTTCTTATTTAACCCAAAGGTTGACTTCTAGAGAATGCCTTGTGGCATTAAGTTGTATTGTATTGAAGTTTAAATAAATAAATAAATATTTTTTTATTCGTTCCTCGATAAAAGGGCTATCCAAAACTGAAAGAATTTTTCAATTCGAACCAGCAGTTCCTGAAATTAGCGCGTTTAACTAAACAAACTATTCTGCTTTATAAAATTATAAAGTACAGATTCAAGTAGGTAACAATTTAATTTTTCGGAAATATTTCCATAATCGCTAAAATATTTTACTTATGTTTACAGTCATACTCCATCTAGGTCAAAATATCTCATCAAGGTGCATGAAATAAGCCGAGACACGATAAATCTGCTGTAAACTCTTGAGGACCTCTTGCAACTGCCTTCCGTCTTCATCGTCAGACCTTCGATGACAGTCATACTCCAGCTAGGTCTATAGTTTTCAATGTTGTCATCAAGGTTCATGAAATGAGCCCAAACACGATTTTTCAATTTTAAATTGGACCAACGTTGAGATATACGCTTTTCACAAAAAAAAGAAGTATGCATATTTATAATACTTCTCTGTAAAAAGTTATGCATGTCATACATAATACATAAAAAAAACTATATACGCGTCGAATAATAATTAATACTACGAATTTAACCAATTTTTGTTTCTACCGGCGCGGCGCGGCGCGGCGAACTAATTAAATTTTAGAACACAAAAGCTGCAATTGTGACTAAACTATGATAGTTAGGTATATTCCCTCGGGTTTTTTTTTGTAGGTAATAATGAGAACTTGAATCATGTAGTACATCATTTTTAAGTATCATCAATAGTTTTCTCAGCGCATGCCAAATAATGAATTTAATAGGCAAATTTTTGCTACATTATTGCAATTATTAGATTTAATTTTATTGAAAATAAATTATAGCCTATGTTACTTCCTGATAATTTTGCTTTCTATTGGTGAAAAAATGGTTCAAATCGGTCCAGTATTTTCGGAGCCTATTCGGTACAAACAAACAAACAAAAAAATCTTTCCTCTTTATAATATTAGTTTAGATGAAGTTAAACAAATACAAAACTTATTCAATTTTGTACGGACTCTGCCTGCAGTGTTGGCTAACTATCGTAGTAAACGTTTCTAGTGTTTTTAATTAAGGTTATTTGTTTAGTCTTTAGAACTAGCGCTAATTGTTAATTTCCAGGAAATTAAATGTGCCGACAGCAATATTATGAACGAGCGTTAGACTGTCATTCATGATGTCGTGCGAAATATAATTTCCCTTTTCCATTTAGCTGTTATTTATTTATAATGTCATTTATGTACCTACACCAAAGAGAGAACATAAGGAAACAACATAGCATAACTTAGAGTACAAAGGCACAACTTATTTCAATAGTAACGGCGAAGTGACATGCTTCTTTACCCGTAATTATTTTTTTTGAATTTAAATTGTGTTTATAAATAGAATATCATAGATAAACATAATTATTTAAAACAAATGTTTACTTTTATAAACAAATTAACATTTATTTGTGTTCTAAATTCAAAAATATTTGAATTTTCTATTTTTCATATTAAGCGCGGAAAAAAAAAGCAAATTAAATCATAGTTTCCTAATAATTCCTGATAAAAATACTTTCTGGTTTGATATTTTATTTCTTCGAAAGTGTATTGAAAAACGTCAATTGATACGCGTGGGTGTTCGTTACTGCAGTTATTTAGTAAGATAAGCATTCTCCCAATGCATGTTTAGGCAAAAAAATCACGGACACCTGATTTGGGATTCATTTGTTGATTCTATTGAATATAGAACTTTTTTTTCATTTCACAAATCCTTTATTACACATCTTCGTTACAAAATTGTAAAGTAGTTAAGTAAAATAAGCGTAATGCTGAAATGTAAGAGGGCAATTATTTAATTAACTTTAGTAGGTATAAGTACAATGCGATGCGCGATGCAATTTTATTAACTTTTTAAAAATTACACGCTGACAAAGCGGAAATAATCACAAAACCTTATAACGATGAAAAAATTTTTGAATTTTGCATAACCAATAATAATTAATGTTCTAACTTATTCATACTTTTATGGATAATTTGCGGAGTCTATTTGCCTAACGGTTGATAAATTCGGAGAAAATGAGGATGCTTACAAATATTTCCTTTTACGAGTAAGTTGAACCTTTTGCCGTTATTTATTTCTGGCAGTATCCATCTACGTATTTACTGCAGAGTCTAGCAAATTAAGGCCTTGTCAAATCATTGTAACATTTACTATCTCGACTTTAAATTCGATTAGATTTCGGTATTACGAAAACAGCGTGCTGTAAAAATCTCCTTTTTTAAGCTTTGAATTGCAACGATAAAGCTATTGGGTAGGTATTAAAATAAAATTCGCGATAACTTTTAATGAATATTATTATCACGCTGACAAATGCACTGACTTCACAAGAAAAACAAAAATAAATAATCACAAACAATGAAGAAACTTATGTTTTTACAGACCATTCAAAATTTATATTCTAAGAATGCGAGAATAAGTTTGGGGAAGCTATTGTCCAACGATAGAATATTTTTAGCTGAAATGAGGATGATAACAAATATTTCATTAACTTCCTTTCAAAAATTAAGTAAAAGCAATATAGATAATAGCGTAACACGAAAAAATTATAATTATTGCTAAAAATAATTTCCGTTTTGGTTATTCACGTTTGTTTATTTATTCACGTCTTCATTATTATTTAGCAGCTGTCAGCGTTGAGGATGAGTTTTTAATGCCCTTTTATAGTTTGTTGTTAGTTTATTTAATAGTTTTTAATTAATAATGTACCTATAGTTAGTTTACCCTACTTAATAAACTACAAGATCATATAAACATTAAATAAAAATATTAACGATGCTGACCTGTATGTAGCTGCCTGGTGTGCTGATGCACGTAAGCTGCTAGAGGCAGCTGCAGTCGGCTCCTGGCTGCAGCATACACACACGACGGCAGTTCCGAAGTCAGCGATGCCCCTTCATCATCGGAGCCGTCGGCGTACGCGAACTTGAGGCCCGAGTAGTCCAAGCGACGGGAATCGCTAAAAACAATTGAACTGAGTAACAATTAAAGAAAAAAAACACACCGGTCGTTTGAACGTTTTAGTTTCATACAGGTTTGTCAATGTGTACGCAAACATTGCTGCCAGCTGCTGCAAGGAAAGTTTTGGTATTTCACTGTTTGTTTATTTGGTTATTTAAAGCCGGTACGTTAGTTTATGAACAACTTTTTCCGAGATGAGATGTCAACAACTAAAACTATGAAAACTATAACGATTTATTTACTAAGCGGATACTACATTCCGTTTATGAATCCAATAAGCAAATGCCGCTTGATCTCCGCATCGGCGCATCCCTTAGTCGAAGTCGCGCACTGTCTCGAGGCTCTTGGAGGTATTATTGGTACAATTGCCCCTGTCTTAAGGTATGTATTGTATGTATAACGGGCATGTGTCCGCAACTCCACGCCCATAGCGCGTATTTGGCGTACGGCTGTCCTAAGGTAACAGGCATAGGTATTCAATCAATGTTGAGACAGCGGTACATTTCCTGGCTGTTCCACTAACACATAGTAAAGTAAACTTATACTGTCGCTTACGAGATATCTTCCGTGATTGTTCATAATTTTGAGCTCTCGATATTTCGACGCTGTTGCAATCGCCATGATCGCGTGTTGACAAAATCAAACTTATGAACAATATTTAATACATAATTAAAAAATAAAACTTCAAATAAATTACCTCAACGGTGGTGAGGTAGATGAGTCTGCAAGCTGGGTCCTTGTGGCTGACATTTTCACTATCGGTATCAGCGCTCCACGATAAATGCGTAGTCCGAAATTCGAATCTCGACTGAATCTGCGTGGATCGTTTATAATAATTTTATACCATAGGGGGTGGTCACGTATCCACGTTCAAAATCGTGTGAATTTGGTGACGACGGTATTTGTGCCGCATAAAAACTCACCCTAACCGTATGAAGATAACGTTTACTATGTGTTGATAAAAACGTTGGCCTACGCGAGTGTGTCCTTCATCCCCGGTTGTTGGGGTGGAGCTTTCTAAAATTAGAGGCTGGCGAGGGCGGGGCCTACATTCGAGACAAAGGTCCAACATTCCCGGTTAGACGATTAACTCAAAAGAAACCGCTCGAATTTGCAAGAATTAATCGGCCGCAGCAAAGACAAATCAATTGTAGAAGTAAAATCCTGAGGCCATCACAAGTATTTATTTTTTGATTTTATAAAATAAAATTTTATTCAGGTACGGTTATGGACTATTTTTTTATTAATATTAATAGTTTCCAACGGCGGCTTCACACTCATTTTATTTTTTTTACGCCATGTTATATGCCTACGTTTTATTCTGAGGTATAAGCTATATTACTGTAAGTTTTCATCACAATCCGTTCAGTAGTTTTGGTGTGAAAGAGAAACAAACATCCAAAAGGACATTTTTGCAATTATTTTAATGTTTGGCGTACGTGACATGTCTCAATAGAAGCGTATTTTAATACATAATTTAATTATGACAATTTGCTAAAAAGCTTCTTAGAGAAAATAAAGAGATATGAAAAATCAAATGGAGCGTAAATTTCAACTTTTTGGAAATTAAGCTAATGTGAGACCTAACTAAGAATTAAATTAGAAAAAAAAAACATTTCTTGGAGCTTTCAGTTGGATCTCCAAAGGCACTAAACGAAGTTGAATGAATTTCCTGAAGAACCCATAATCAGCTCTGGTGACCAAGATCTCGCCAAAAACGTGCTTCTCTCCTTAAATCAGGGTAAAATCCAAAGCAAAGTTCATCGGAAAACAGAACACGTGACCAATGAGTGTCGATCTAATACAAATGCATACGTATACTTGAAATACACGCAATTGCCTATGTTACCGGCAATCTGTATAATTCAGGTATTTTATACAATAGCTAGGCAATGTATAGAATACCTGGGGCGTCCAGGCAATGTTTGAAATAATATGAATATATCCATTACATGCTTTACCTAGGTATTTATTTATTTAACACTTCAAGCACAGAAGCACAGAGGCGGACTTAATGCCATAGGCATTTTCTACCAGTCAACCTTTGGGTGATGCAAAGACAAGCAGTGGTAGGTGTAAATCTGAAAATAATTTTAAATAATAATAAGATTAACTACAAGGATATATAAAATACTATAAATATATATCAAATACTATAAATATGTATCAAAATTTAAATTAATGTAAATAAACATTTCCACGAATATACCAAAATAAAAACACAAACCATGGGGAAAACATTACCGTTGTGACGAAACTGCCAGCTTCTTCCGAATGTTCTCACGAACTTTAATTTTAAAAGATAAGCGATTGGTTGCCATCCTGATTTCCTGGGGAAGCGCATTCCACAGAGAAATAGACTGGACAAAGAAAGATCGGTGAATGAAATCAGTACGGTGAGAGGGACATTGAAGCATACGGTTTTGCGATGATCGCAGGCTCCTATTATGGTTGGCACAAATATACTGAAAGTGGGGAGCAAGGTAACTACTAATGAATACAATTCCTAGGGATTGTATAGAGCACCGGCTGGTCCATCGGCAATGTGTAAAATAAAAAGATTTTGGTCTATATTTATCAATGTTAACCGGCCTACCTATAAAATGACGGGCAAATGAAACATGTTCCATTACTTAAAATCAACTTTATTAAAAAGAACAATTAGGGTGTTCCTTAAAAATAATCTTTATAAAAAGAGTACCTAGGCATTTTTCTGTAGGAGAATTAAGAATTACTGCACTCGTAAAGATTTATTTAATTTTATGTTACTAGGTCAAAGAAATATTGAACATTTAAGACTTGAAAACTTTTTAGTCATAATAAACTTTTATACAATCAATAAATTATTCTTTAAAATAATCTTCAATAAAGAACCTTTCAAAGTAGTACCTTTCTGTTACTACAGTAAAATCAAAATAAAATGAACGTGAAACTAAAAATTCTTCTGGCTATAATAAGTAACATAATGTATTTACAAGTACAATGTGTTTACAAGTACTCAGGTACGTAATAAGTAAAAAAAAACTTGAGAAACAAAACAATTCTGTAAAATAATAAGTAGGTATATAACTGCCTAATCAAAATTAAGTAAGTAAAAAAAATATTTATTCTTACATGAGGAACTTTTATGACATTTTGAAGTGCATAAAATCTTACTTTTAAGACAAGAACCCTTTTTGTATCGCAGTATTTTTTGCAACTACATTTGACGAAACCCTGAACTGTCCCCGTCGATTGCTGAGTCGCATTTGTATGAAGTGTGTTTGTGATAGACAGCAACATGTGCAAATAAATGGTGTTAATTCACAGGGTTTAAAAGTAAAAATGGGGGTTCGGCAAGGCTCAATATTGGGTCCTTTCCTCTTTCTAGTATATATAAATGATCTCCCCTATTTATTGAAAAACCAACCTCAAAATATGGTGTTATTCGCTGATGACACTTCCCTAATTTTTTAGATAAATAGACGGGCCCAAAATCTAGATGACATGAGGTCCATAATTGGTTCACAGCAAACAATTTAGTATTAAATTAAAAAAAAAAAACAAAATGTATAAAATTTGCTTTACCGAATGTTAAAAGTAGCGATTGTGATATAGTATTGAATAAAGAGAAACTTGAATTTGTAGATAAAACGGTTTTCCTGGGTATTACGCTTGATTCAAGGCTACAATGGGGTGCTCATTTAAAAGTTCTCTTGCCGGGTGGCTAAGTTCAGCAGCATATGCTATAAGAAAAATCCGTCAATATACTGATGTAGATACCGCTAGACTGGTCTATTTTAGTTACTTTCATAGTATTATTTCTTATGGCATTTTGTTATGGGGACGGGTTGCAGACATTGAGTCTATATTTATTCTGCAAAAAAGAGCCATCAGAGCCATATATAATCTTCGAAGGCGCGATTCTGCATTAAATATAATTGTTGGAGCTGCTGAAGATTGTATAACTATCTTTGCATTATATAAATTCAATCTCTTTAGTATTATATAGCCGCATAGCCCATATTGTGTGAGTATTATGTACTAGAAAGCTGTCATTCGCTGGAAACCTGCGTCTTTTCTTGACTTGAATGTGCCCTGGCGGTTAAGAGTCGGATCATTTAGTTCCCTTCAAAATGGTTGAGTTGAATGGTGCTAATACATGCGTCTTGTTCGTGAACGGGCGCTGTCAGTTGTGACTGGTCATGTCTTGGTTGCCACGGCTTATTTGAATTAATTATTTTATTCTTGAATTGTTTTTACTATGAACACTTTTAACGTACACATCTTGCTACATCGTTCTCACATAATGTACCATCTCAACATGAATGATGTAACCAAGGTTTTGTTAAAGTATTCTGATTTAAAAGAGTGTCCATGGAGTTTCTTGCCCGGTCTTCTCTATAGAGATCTACGTTAGGGAATGGGCAACTACAGTACTTTCACAGTTTTTGTGCCTTGTGACTGGGACTGTAGCTATATTTTATTGTTGTCTTTGTTTCGACCATTCAAAAGTGCCAGTAACTGGCCTACTTGAAATAAATGCTTTGATTTTGATTTTGATTTTGTCATTTCTAGATTACCTACATTACCTACACGTTTTCAGTATTCTATACATTGCCTAGGTATTGTATAGAATACCGGATTATACAGATTGCCGGTAACACATACATTTCCACATCGCAGAGCTATGCGTATACTGGCTGGCAGTTTGGACACTGATAACAACTTGACACTGAGATTGGAGCTTAGTTTGCTGGCGAGTTGAAATTTGCGTCTACTTGATCGCAATATTCTGCAGAAAACGGTCGTATCTCTGGGCAGTTATCCTATATGTGCTGAGGTAACGTTAACCGACACATTTTTAAGGCCTATAAAGTGTAGTGCAGTGCAGTAAATTGCTCTTGGTTGAATGGAGGGTGATCAGCCTCCAAGATACCCACATCCCTAAGCATCCCAGCGTTAAATTACGACGTGACATCGACTTCACACAAGTTGTTTACAACAATGAAGCAATCATTGCTTTTTAACCAGAAAAAAACGGTAAACCCCTCATTTTTTACAGGGCAAAGTGCCCTACACCACGACTAAGCTTATGCGTTTTTTTTCAACCATTACTAAAAGCAGTTTCAATGTACATTTAAAAATTTTAGTGGCCAACTGTACCTTTTGCGAATAAAAACACGCCAACGAAAAACAATTTTCTTTTTTCGTTGGCGTGTTCCCTAGACTTTGTTGATTGTAGTATTAATAAAGTGTTCATAACTTAAAGCTTTGGTGCCTGCTAACCGAAGAAATTTTCATCTGAACCAGTTTTTATCAAACATATTATATTCATGAAATCTAATTGATTAGGCAAACAAAAAAATTAAAACTTTCCAAATCAAAGACAGTGACTTACAGTGTGTGTGATTATATATGTCCATCTTACATATATATACAATCAGCATCAAGTACCTAAGACGACAAAACATTAAAAGTTATGAAAACAAGCGAATCATTTGTTAATTTGATCTAAATCTCTGAATTTAGACTTTAAAAATCAAGATGATTAGCTCAAAATTAGGAGGTAGGTAATATTTTAAGCTACACATTTCGTTACAGCGTTTGTTCGTTACGCCTGCCTTCAGTTTTGGTTGTTAGACTTTCATGTGTCCCACTGCTGGGCAAAGGCCTCTACTTTCTCGTTCTAAACCTCTCTGTCTTCTAAGTTCTGGCCATGTTCGCCCCGGAGACGAGTTCAGATCGTCACACCACCTTCGCCGTATACAACATTATTTTTAGTATATGCGAAACTTGAATATAGTTTGTTCAGAATAAGTAATTGAATCGATTCTAATCATTTTTAAAGCATGTTTTATTTTGTCCCAAAAATATTTAAAACAATTTACAATTTGAACACCGAGCAACATTAAGTACCTATCGCAATCATTTAGGTACCTACTGCCAAATTATTATATCAATGAGCTCGAGACGATATAGGACGCGCCCGATCGGGCGCGCGATCGACCACGTTTTTGCTCGGACAACCAGGTAGCAGAATAAGCTTATAACTTTGTGATTTTTCATGAGACAGTTTTGAAATTTTTCTTTACATAAAAATACTAGACACATGATTCAGGTTTCGCATGTACTAAAACTAATGTTGTATACTATACAAAAAGAAAAAGTGTTAAGTGTCACTAACATAGTTTTAAGTTTCTATTTATTAACACGAACTATATTTTACAATATGCTGTAATGGCAAAACTGTCCTGGACATAAACCATGTTCTGTCTAACAATCGCTCGTACTCCAACTGTGAAACATGTGAACGCTTACTGAAATCTATAGCATCTACATCGTTTTCTCAAAGAAAGATGTCATAATGGTTCGGTAGGGGGTCGTGGCTCGAGTCGGATCGATGCTGTTCCTGCTCTCCCATTGGCGGCTGTACGAGTGTTCCTGACAGCTCCACAGTCGTTCCACGTCTGCGGGAGACCGGGCCACCCTTGAAACAATATATACATAATATACATAGCCGAAAGGCGAAAAAAAAAAATGGAATCCTTATACATTTGTCATGTCTGTCTGTATGTCACAGCCACTTTATTTTTGTATTTCAGAAGGTGTTCAGTTGATTTTGCAAGTAAGTATTGGTCATTGTTATGGCTGCTAGCACCATACAGATTGCCGACGATATACCAAACAATCCAAAGGTAGATTCATTGTTAAATACAATTCTTATCCAAATAAATGAGACCAATTAGTATTTTAACGATAGTCTAAATTTTAAGATGGTATGGGCACCCTTGAGTTTGGAACATTTTGTACGTTTTTAAAGACATAACTATAGGGAACTATAGGGAAAGATCATAGGAGATGATGACTTAAACTTGCTCATTTATAAGTCATAATAATACATTTGACAAGTTGCGTCAACCTACCATTCAATCTACATCTCTAAAAATTATTTGCAGAGCGTGAGAATGACTCCTGTTTATGATGCTACCAAACACTCGCAACAAACTGCTGCAATTTGTCATGACTATAAATTTGCGAGTCACCGTTTCATAAACAAGAAATATCCACAAATACTATAATTTGCTGCTAATTTAGCTCGGAAGTTAGGCCCTCGTCGACCCTGTAATTGATTTGTCGCGGAGTCGCGTGACCCCGCGACCTGCGGATGTCGCACGCGCGACTGCCACGTGTCGCGACCACGCCCCGAAGGACCATGTTTGATAGTCTTTCGCGTGAGATCTCATGTCGGCTTTAGTTTGCGTTGTGTGCAGCGATCTGGTTAAGTTAAATAAATTGTGGTTTTGTAAACTAAATCTAAATCAATATACTAATGCGGAGACAAGATCATGATCAATGTATTATTTCTTCTGGTGATGGCCATGTGTGTGGCACCGTAAGAAGCGATGCTCAGAACATTAATAAGACCGGTGAAAATATATTTTAGATATTTCCGTTCTGATAAGTAACGCCAAATCTTTTGAATCGAGAAGAAAGTTCGCTTGATCTAACTGATGAAAGGGTTGCCTCATAAGAATCTCTATCTATTGTAGGAACTATAATGCGCGTATAGTTTTGTTATCGCGCAAATTGGGTAAGTTCAAATTATATTTTCCGTTTCTACTTTTGAGTTTATTGATAGTGAAATTAACACGACTCATCGATCATTCATGGAAAAACATTAACTAGCCATTTGGGTGTACTAAAATTGCATCATAAACCACTGCATGCAGCATTTGCATATTAAACTACATCACATTTACACATTTTTTCGCAGGAGTCTTAATAATAATTAATTTAATCCAAAACCGAGCTTTTAAAAACTGCCAACCACCAGCTTGAGTTAATTTATTTATTTGTCTGCATATGTTGGGTGGGGATTATCCAGTGGGTCCACAAGAGCATAAGGAGCACGTGGTCCTGAGATCTGTGCGGAGAACGCGCGACGCGTGTCGAGCGGCGGGCGGCGCGCGGCCGACACGCGCCGCTCAAAGTGCCCGGAACCGTGTACCGACGCCTTTACCAAAACTGTTTTTCTGACGGCACTTAATTAATCCGTGTCGCCAACTACTTTTGATCACTGTTATCAACTGTACTGAATGAACAGTTTGAACACAACGCCAATAAGTTTTCGAATATTGATTTAAACTCAAATTGTTTTATAAAACCTACCACACACGGCCCGTCCCAGTAACTAACATTTTGGTATACTTATCCACCTAAGTAAGTACTAGTTTTGTAAGTATGTCTTTTTTAACACTCTTCGGTGGGTCATTTAGTTAAATTCAACTGACTAAAAGATTAATAAATAAAATAACCCTCATTTTAATTTTAATAAAGGAAGCTAACTATCATGGAACCTAATCTGTGAAATATTAGATCTCTATAAGATAAATAGGTCTACAGTTTTCAATTGCCTGGAAACTAGATCGCTCCCTTTGTGGGGAGACCCCAGCCCGTATTTGTCTGAATGTTTGTTTATTTAAGCATTTATTAAACGCAGTCATTAACAAGTCGGGAACAGATTCGAACATGTCAACGGGACAATGTGGCTCTCAAAGTTTTTGATTTCGATTTGTGCTCGTTCTTCAATATATACCATACCAACTTAAATTATATCATTCCTTCCTAAAAATTAATGTATTGCGAGCAAGAATAAAAAAAAACTGGGAAGTCTTTTTTAAATCCTTTGAAAAAAATTATATTAAGGCATTAAGTCTGCATTTATACAGAGTTACTTGTGCATAAAGTTTCAATAAATAAATAATATGCAAGTTTTTTAAACCATTTTATAACTATGGTAAAATATTATTTTTAACTTGTTTTTAAATATCTGTTGTTGCACGCGACTCAGCAAATATGACCAAAAATACATGCATATAAATTTTAAAACTCAACTACGGTCTAAAAGTATATTTCACTGTGATTATTCTTATTGCGTTTACGTCACAAAAACTTAAGTGTTGATATAAATGGGGTTGTTTTAATAGATAGTTTGAGCATCGGCCCATTTGCACCCCATTTAGCAACTGCAGCGGAGAAAGAGGGGTCGACCGAGTGCACGCGACCGGCCACCCATCCCCAACCAAGTACGCACTGTACAAGGACCGCAGTCCTATGGGAACAACACACAAATTACCCAAAACTAATTGTTTAATATGTTAACGCCATTTCACTAAACAGATTGAACATTTCGAGTGGTTTTTGTGGTCGTTTAGTGTTTTTAGCGGGCGAATATTTGAGCTAACTATTTGTAAATAGGTCGAAAATATTTTGTCTTTTGGCGTTATTAATGCGGTACTAAATATTCAATCAATCAGTTAAATTAAAATACAGGTGGAGTAGAATTGTGTGAGCCATGTACATTCTGCCTGGAAATAGGTACGCAAAATTTAAAATAAAAATATTAAAAAAATGTCGAGAGCATCAAAAACAGAAATTACACAAAAGATGTCACAGTTATATTTAATTACATCTCACAATTTATTGTATATGGTAGGATCCATACAAATAACACTTTTCCTCAATAATGTTGTGTTACAGGACTCAATGTGTAATAAATTTTTGTACTGATTCCAGATAGGACGTTTTCTAGTTTCTGTCATCGTGGGAAATAGGTTTTTATTGGTCTTTACAAACATGGCCATTTCCAGGATATACAATGACGGAAATGTAAGCACTTTTAGGGAATATTATAAAACTAATTCTGAAAATTACAAAAAATGTCACAATAAGGTTTTGTATGAAAGATTTTTTTTTGCTAAGCGCACTATTTTTTTCTTCTATAGGAGGATAGTGCGCGTGCATACCCTGGCGGGTCGCTAGTTATTTTTACTATTAGTATGTAACTAGCTTTTATTTCCGTTTCTAATACATAAACTGACAAATATGAAGACAAAGAAGCTATTAAAAGAAAACTATTGTCTTCGAGACCGTCTTGCTTTAAACACTAACAAAAGGCCTTTCACCGACAATGGCGCTCAGTAAGTGGCCGGTGCAGTGATAAATGGATAATTACGTGCAGACAAGAGCAGGCTACGTTGTATGTAATTACTTGTTACGGATATAGAGACATGTTGTCCGTGAGGGATGCAATTATCTATATTTCGATTGGCATTTTTGATAAATAAAAGTTGGTTACCATTGGAAAACCAGGGCAACTGGTAAAAGATAGATGGAAAAATGAAACCTAGACGAGATCAGTCTTTCCGTAACTACAAGTACTGCGCACGAAATGATAATAAATTAATGATAATAAGTGTTTCTGTAAATTGGTATTGTAAATACATTTAAACGTAACAATAAATTATGTTATAAAACTAGTCAAAAGACAAAAGCATTTATTTCAATTAGACCATCACAGGCACTTTTGAATGTCAAAAAAACAAAAAGAAGCGAAGCTACAGTCACACTCACAAGACATAATAACTTGAGAAAGTACTGTAGTTGCACATTCAAAAGCGTAGATCTCTATGGAGAAAAATGGGCAAGAAACTCCATGGACACTCTTTTAAATCAAAATATTTTTACAAAATCTAGAGTTTGTGTTTTCTATTCCACTACTCTAAAGCGCAACACAAACACGGAGCGGGCCTGTGCAGCGCGGGAGCCGCGCCCGTCGCGGCGTCGCGTCATGGTAAAAAGCTAGGCAGATGATGAAGTAGATTGCTACTTCGTATTGTTTGGTTAGACCGCCATTTAAATTCGACGTTTGAAATGTAAACATCATTCTTTCAAAAGGTCTCACAAATATGCTAATAATAGACTGAAAGGGTTTTTAGATCAATTCAGTCTTTAAAAAGGTACAAGCTTTGGTTTTTGACTAGAGAAAAAAACATGGCAGGAAAATAAAGGCGACTTTTTCAAGTCTACAATTATCTTCGTTGACGGACAACAAACCTATTAATAATAAATAGTCCAGAAGGCAATTTTGTATCGATCGCTTTAGCTGCTAAGGGGCCTACCTTTAATCACGTGAAGTTTTTAAGGCCACTTTTATACCACTCCCTCCCCCTTGATGATAAACGTTAAGAGGTTTAAGTCCACCCTCCCACCCTTATAGCATCACATACACACATTTTTATTATTGAAAAGATCAGGGTTTTCCCAGAGACTTCTGAGACTTCAGTCAGAGACTCCCGCATTCCCCTTAAAAATAAGGGTAAGATTTATAAAACTATGGTTGGAACTGCTGTCTTGTCATGGATCAGAATGTTGGGCCATAAAAGACATTTGCATGTGGCTGTGATGAGAATGCTAAGGAGATGTGTGTAATATGCGAATGGATAAAATAAGAAATCAGTACATAAGAGGACGTCTGAAAGTGGCACCCGTGACTGAAAAGTTGTGTGGTAATCGGTTGTCGTGATATCGGCATGCGATGCGGAGAAATGGGAAAAATGCCTTGAGGAATGTTTTGAGTATGTATGTGAATGGGTATAAGAGTAGAGGAAGACTAAAGAAACGTAAGGTGAACTGTGTAAATAATGATATGGCAAGAAAGGAGGTGTCTGATGAGATGATGTGTAATAGAGAAGTATGATAGAAGAAGACATGCTGCGCCGACCCCAAATTAATTGGGATAAGGGCAAGAGAATGATGACATGGTCACACAATTAATTAAAAAAAAAAATATTGTACGGCGTAAAAATCTATGTATGTTTCCTGCCTTTACAGAATAAGTAAGAACATAATAAATAGTGTACATTATTATTTTCTTTGAACCAAGCTGCGCAGTCCGTAAGTCGGAAGGCGCCTTGTAGAAAAAAGCTATCACTGAGTTGGTTGGTGGTGGTTGGCACCCCTATTGGATATTCGCAGGATCGATCATAAGAATTATTTAGGAGCCCCTGGCCACTAGGCCCTAACAGGCAAATTAAAAAAAAAACGAGCATGTATTTTAAATGTTTTCATCAGTTTAATTATATTCTTCTTCTTCTAGAAGATGGGGCTCTCTTAATTTCAGAAGCATTCTTCAATGAAAGTAAGTGCAGTCGCCAGCACATCAAGCCACTACAATCTGTCAAATTTTTTCAATAAATTTTCAACTTTATCCCTAAAGCATTAGGTTTAAGATTGATTGGGAAAATTTGACAGTTTCGGGTAGCTTGATGTGCTGGCGTCTGTACATTATATGAAGCAATTAAGGGGTTTTTCTTTCCATGTCATATTTTTTATTATTAAACTGCACAAAGTAAAAAAAAGAAGAAACAAATATTTTACTAAATCTGTACATCTAAACGCAATCATTTGCAATATCGAAACGTAGAAACAGTGACGGAAGCAATGGTGTTACCATATTCAATAGAATATGGAATTTCTATTTCTAAAATGAGTAACATTTGACGTTTGCTACCTAGTATTGCAACTATTACAAGACAAGCCGTTTATCGAAGAAGATATCATAATTGTCAATTGTCACTTCTCTGTCTAGATCGATAAAAATCTTGATATGGGGTTTTTTGTGAATAGTTGTGCATTTTTTTTTGTGGTGAAGTACACGACAAATGTGCAGTCAAGGTGTGCAGAGCATGTGTGAGGAGGTGAATATGGTAATGCCGATTACGATGTTTCAACTTCGTAATTAATATTTCATTGTTGCTTAGTTCATGGTGCAATTATTACACTTGGTCGTTCGGCCGAATTCGATTGCCTATGGAATTTGTCAAACGACCAAGTGTAAATAAACGCGGCTGAGTACGTTGAGCCCGTCTTCAAACTCATCTAGCTTCATTATTTGCTTTTTCTGAATTGTAAGCTTGTATATTCCATTGTGATGGCTAGTGTAATTGCGCCATAGTGTAATTTGTGTGACTTACATCGGCAATTTGAGTTTTGGAACGCAGTATCGAGTTCCTTATACGATCAGTAAGTTTAACTCCAAGGATACTACGCTTCATTGCTCGCTGACAGACCCCGAGTGTGGACTTTTGACACTTGTTTAGTGACCATGTCTGCGCTGAGGTGAGGGTAGGAAGAATGCACATGTCCATGAGTTTTCTAAAGAGAAAACTAAAGAGTGAGAGAGGGAGAGGTCCCTTCATACTTGTAATAAAATATAAAGTTTATTGGATTGTATAATAATGAAAATATTTTTGAATGACTTTACGGCTTAGTTCTGCGTAGTTATCTATCCTATTAAACAGTCTTATATGAGTCTTTGAAAAGTATTGAAAAAAAAAGATGGCGGCGTTAGTTCTGATTTTGCCCGCGCGACAAGTGTGGTTATGAATTGAATTACGTTATTCTAGCCAAATCCAATATTATAAAAATATGTTTTTTTTTTTTAATTTTTGCCCCTCACTAGTAATTTCTCCTGTATCAGGGGTGCGTTTACAAACATTTAAACTCACATACACAAACAGCCAGACCCGGAACAACTATCTGTAGATTACCTTTTATCTTAATTTGACCGAGACCTATCTTTTGAGAGTATTTTTACGAATGTACGCGGGCTCTAAGTTTTGTCCCCAGATTGCGTGGTAAGCTGCCTTTGTTTTTTGGCGACGAGATTGGCACTACTTCACTACAGGCCGATTTTTCAATCATTAGATAACTTTTACCTGGAGAGTAAAATTAAATGTGACGTTTTGACAGAGTGTCCATACCAAAACTGTTAAAATGACAAAGTTATTCATTGGATAAAAGTTAATTGGTGATTGAAGAACCGGCCTTAAGTTGACAAAAGAGTAACTTCTACTTCTTTATGAACAATGTAAAGAAAATCTAAACAATACGAGGCGCTGCCTTTTTTGAGATCTAGCATTTTAAATCCTTTGAAGAACATCCGCAAATCAGTAAACGAAAACCTTACAAATCTGTTTTTTTTTCCTAACTTGACCGAACCCCCCCCCCCTCCCCTGCTCAAAGCTGACGACGCCCTTGAATACTACTACTATACATGTATGTTTTATAAAGGAATAAATAAAATAACATAAAAAAAACATTGGAAACTTTCCCTACGTGACACTAATACGTACAAAACACAACATTATCTTGTTGAAAGAATATAACGATAGCTTAAGTTAGCAAGATGCATTAGGAATTTATGTAAAAGTACAAACAGTCGCAAAGATAGACAAAAATGGCGCAAATAATTCCAAACAAATTGCTTACATATTTTCTTCTATCGCCTCTTCTCTCACTGGTTTCATATCAGGCGGCGCATCTTCTGGGAGACCCATTCTTGTAAACTTTTGATAAAAAACCTTGACACGACTAGTCGACTACACAACGTCTTGCAAGATTGTACGTGATTACTGAACTGTTTTAGTTTCCTTCGCGTATTGATTGCATGTCACTGCATGTTAAACCTATGCTATCGCTTGCTCTTTCTTGCTTGGTCAGCAGAATTATAAGTTTTGCCGGTATTAGGTAAATTGCAGTAACAGTTCTACATATTTGTGTGTAAGAGCCAAGCCAATTATCTTTCAATTTTTGCATTGTAGTTGCATTTGAATATTTCCGTGGATAGTCTGTCTTATGATATTTTAGTGCGTGAACCGATTACTTTCAGACAAAAATACACTTAGGTTCTCTAACACAAGTCCTATTTCTATTTCTGCTGTGAAACAAATTGACGTTGGTAGATTTTATTTCGCAATTCTGCTTTACTTTTCTAACCTATGTCAAAAAAATAACATTTTGAATTGAAGCAGGCGTTTTGTGATAACCAAACGCATTAAACATTAAATACACATTAGAACACTATACTCTCTCTTAGTTAGTTAATTTTATTGATTGAATTTATGAAGTTTATTTTTTAGTTTTCTACCACTAATTTCTCTGGCCCTCTTAAGGCCCATTTTCGCTACAGTTAATTGTAACACAGTAAAACAACGTTTTAGTGAATAATAAAAAGTTTAATGAATATTTTAACAGTTAGTTCTTCTCGTGTTTATCTATAGTGGTTGTCTTCTCCGGCATTTTGATCTCTTCGATGGCCAGATTCTCCTCGCTAGACCTCAGTTCATGGTACTTGTACCTGAAGGCCATCGTCGTGAAGATCAGCATGTCTATCAACATCAGACCCGCGAACAAGAAGAACTCTTTCCACTGTGAACATAAATAATTTATAAAAAACAAATATTGAGATCGAAGGCAAAGCTTAAACATTTAGCGCAAATTTCTCGAATACCTTTGTATTCGGGGAAAGAAGACATTGCAGAAGAAAACACTGATGCATGCAACAGTATTAAAACTAGTAGTGTGATTCTCCAGTTAGGTTTTTCATTTCATAAATAATATAACAAATTAACCAAACCGAGGACGGTATATAGGTAGTAATAAGACATAAGAGAAACGTAATAAAATTGTGTGACTAATGACTAATGTAGGTATGTATAATAGTTTATAAGCAGAGATATAATTATGTAATCTAAATGTTATCTTCAGTTTATATACCATAATTAACTGGAATGTAATAGCCGTGCAATTGCCGCTTACTAATGACACTGTGAATGGAAATAGTTTCCCATTCACATTGACTGATTGGCCATTTTTGAGTTAAGTGTGAATGAAAAAATTAACGGTCGATTTGTGCCTTCACGTCACAATGCTCTAATAAATAAGAATAAACTTGTAACGGAAGCTGTTGAAATCATGCAGAGGAATGAACCAGCAATAATAGTGCTCAAAACGTGACGTGCTCCAAGTTTCTCGACCACGCCCGCCATATTATTTCCTTAAGTATTTTCTGACTAGCTACACGAAAAACAGTGCTGTATTTTATTGGAGAATTTTTTTAGGCATTCCTTGTAAATATTTTCAATTCAGAGATCAAAACAAGAAAAACGAAAGTTAATGTCCGTCGCAATTTAACGTGTTTGCGTCTGTATTTGCTTGGGAAATAATACAGCTTCAGAATAAAAAAAAACCTTCCGACGATCTGTGGTTGACTGTTATACTAACTAAGCGGGAGTTAAATTAAAATACCGAATAAATTTTAAATTAAAAAAAACCCCCATCGCAACAAAGAAAAGCGAACAAACATTTGAAAATTCAATAAAATGGCTGTACCGGTTTTGGTAATACATGTCTAATTGTAATATAAATATCATGCCCTTTCATTTGATACCCCACTTGGGTATATTTGAAAATATATGATTTTTCATCCCCCAAATCTAGTAAATGGCTACACCGATTTTGATAAAACATTTTTAATTGTAATATACACATCATGTACTTTCATTTGGTACCCCACTTGGGTATATTTGAATATTTTTCATACCCACTTTCATCCCCCATAACTAGTAAATGGCGCACCGATTTTGATAAAACGTTTCAAAAAACTATCGCCAAGAAACTAGCTTTCAAATAAAACAAAACTGCATCCGAATCGGTTCACTCGTTTAAGAGCTACGGTGCCAGAGACAGACACACACACACACACACATTGCGGTCAAACTTATAACACCCCTCTTTTTGTGTCGGGAGTTAAAAATGAAAATTAACCGACAAAAAATGTTGTTTTTAACAAACAAAAATGAGCTTATTCAAATTACAATTCTACGAAAAATTATCTAAATTATTATTATTGACGATGGCAAGAGACCAGACGGCATGACGTTGGTGCCTTGGAAGGTGGGTAGGCCCTTGGTGTGGGAGGCAACCTGTGTCCACACCCTTGCGCCATCTCACCTTGCAAGCACGGCGGGCTGTGCAGCTGCTGCTGCTGCGGCTACTGAGATCCTCAAGCGGCGCAAATACTGTAACCTTATCGGTAACTACAGTTTGAAGCCGTTTGGGGTCGAAACGCTCGGTTCATGGGGCCCGAGTGCGCGTCTCCTTTTTAAGGAAATCTCTCGTCGACTGCTCGACACTTCGCGTGACCAGAGGGCAGGCTCTTTCTTTGGCCAAAGAATTAGCATTGCCATTCAGCAATGCTGCCAGTCTTCTGGGCAGGTTTCCAGATGACAGCGATGCGGAGGAATACCTTGACGCCTAAGTGTCCTATTGTCGTCGTTGTTTAGATGTTTATATTTTCTTACTTTAGTCTTATTTATATCATTACTTTAGTTATATTTGTAGTCTGTATATATAATATAATGTACATAATATTATAACATTTGAATAAAAATATGAAAAAATTTCTTAATTACCAAGCTTCCGAAAAAATACTGTTTCCGAAAACATATTGTGTTCTGCTAAATAACTTAGATGCAGCAGCGAGCAAAGCGAGCTCGGGACTTGGGGCACTCCGACTCCGGACAGGTTAGGTTTGTGTTAGGTGACTTTAAACCCTGCAGACAGAAATAGGAGCCCCGCGTAGCGGGGCTGCTTCGACTACACCTTGTTACAACGTTTTGATATTTATCTTGACGTTGATATCATTCCTGTTTAATTTATTTTATAAATTAATTCTTAATTTATAATAGGTGAGTTACGATGAAAATGACTAACTATAGTTTTCGGTAAAATGCGATTTAAGCTGGTGGAAAAAGATAACGTCAGCAAATGCAGTATTGATATTTTTGAATTTTCAGTATTTTATTCGGTCGTTTCTTTATTTCTATTCGCATATGTCGGAAAATTAGTATGTATTGCAGTAAATTTCATAGTATGCTTATATTTTATTCTTTTTTCAGAACTTTGGATGCTGCGATCATCGCTTTTAATATTATATTGTTCGTAAAATGTGTTAATAATGTTTTCGCAGGCACTTGTTGTTCTCCATAAAATAAACGCCCAATTTTATATGTTGGGGTAATCAACGGAACGCGTGTTAAGACAATGCATGGCTAGCAATGTATGGCTACGAGGCTCCAATCACTAGTTGTTATGGGTTAGTAATAAACATTTTTTCTTAACAAATAAGAAAAAAAAAAAACTTATTAAAAAAAAAATTGTATTGCTGTTTTGTTGTGCCATTGAGGTGCAGTTCACGCCGATGCTAAAGATTTAATGTATAGTGCAAATCTTACCTGCGCATCCAAGAAGTTCCCTTCAACAATGAGTACGACGATTAAGTTCCCGAAGGCGACGGTGAGCAGCCAAACGGATTGTAATACTGACTTCATGCTGGCCGGAGCCTGGGTGAACGAGAACTCCAGTCCAGTCACGGAGAACATGACCTCTCCCATGGTCATCACCACGTATTGGGGAATCAGCCATAGAATGTGGATGCTGTTCGGTGGCGTTATTATTACTTCGTTTGCGTGCTGAAATATGGGATTATTTTATAATATTAATGCTATATTTTCGGGACACAATCGTTAGGAAAGTTTTGAATGTGGGTGGGGTATAAGAGTAGGGGAAACCCAAAGAAATGATAGATGGATATGTGAATGATGATATAGCTAGAAAGGAGGTGACTGCTGAGATGACGAGTAATAGAGAAGTATGGAAGAAAGAGAAATGCTGAGCTGACCACAAATAAATTGGGATGATGGCAGTAGAATGATGGTGTTGCATTTTTTGTGTTGAATTTTATTCCCGTCAATTTGATATTGAGTTCGAAACAATTGATGTTTTATTGTATCCATTATTCAGCTCATGTTTTTTAAATAATCGAATTCAGTTTGAAGACCTAGTTTCTAAAAATAGATTGTTTAGTCATCCTATTAGTTGATAAATATACCGCAGCGGGATGGCCGTTGCATAAGATGTTATAAGTATAGGTACTTATACTATCTACACCTACAGCTCACGAACAGTAGGCTATTCGTGAGCTATGTCCAGCTGTAGGTAGGTACAGCTGAAAACTTAGACCTTAAGGCTGATAACGATGAGATTGTCGCATACCGTCCATAGTTATTCTGCTCAAAAACTTGTATCGAAAGTAAAAATAAACTATAAGATAGTACTTACGTATACCCCAGATGCGTCCTCATAGACGTTTATGGTATAGACAGCCCCAGATTTAAGGTCAATTTCTCGTATCACGACGTTTCCTTCGATGACCACGTTGCTCACTCCTTTAGCAATCGGTCTTTGTGCCGTGTCATTACTTTGAATATTTAACAACGTTCTATTCATCTTCAGATTGTCTACACTTATCTCTACCTGGCTCTTTAGGTTCGTTAAAAACCTAAAACAGGTAACATAAAATTAATTAATATTATTGTAGGATTAAAAAGTTATTAAGTTGGTACACACCAACTTGATAACGTTAGAAATATTTCGTCTTTGCTGTAAGGAAACTATTGTAAAGGCAACTCTGAGCAATGAAAAGACATCGCTAGCCAGCGAAGGTAATATTAAGAATATACTAAGATCAGCAGTACATCATATGCTAGGCTTTTAGTCTAATCATTGCACCGATTGCACCTGAATACTTGTCTATCTGACTTTCACAACCCAGTTAATGGGTAAGACGATAAGTCAGACCTCAAGAGCAATAATAAAGATTAGGTAAACAAAGAAATCCGTTGTGTCCGAAGTAGTTACAAGCTACATATTAAATTTCTGTTAACGTAAACATTTGCCAGTCGAGTGAAATTAATTAGCAACTCGATAACCAACTCCACTACAGAAAAAAACTACAATTCGAATTATAAAATGAATGATGTATCGGGAAATATACGTGTTCTTCGTGTTATTTTCGTCAATTAAATCAAGTAATATCGAAGTGAAGGTCAAACAAGGGAAGCTAATTGGTCATAGAGAATCCACTGTGTTTAATAAAAGACTCTATTTTGTATTTTATAGAGTGCCCTACGCGAAACCTCCAATCGGCAAACTAAGATTTAAGGACCCCCTGCCTGTGCCAAAATGGACAAAAGTGTACGATGCAAGGAAAGAGTTCCACGGCGCGTGTGCACAAGCTCACATCGTTCACAAGCACGGCCTGTTCGGAAATGAAAACTGTTTGTATCTCAACATTTACACGCCTGACATTCCCAAAAGCGCAACTAAACTGAAACCTGTCATCGTTTGGCTTCATGGATACGCTTTCACTTCGTCTTTCAGTCATATACACGGAGCAGATTTCTTGATCGACAATGACGTTGTCTTAGTGACTGTTACACATCGAATTGGAGTATTCGGATTTCTTAAACTGAATGATGATGACTCTAATGCAAACATGGGACTGAAAGATATAGTCATGGCTTTGAAATGGATTAGAACGAATATTAAACAGTTTGGTGGTGATAGAGAGAACATTACTCTGATGGGCAGTAATTCCGCTGCAACGTTCATATCACTGCTTTTGATAACAGAAGCAAGCAAGCTATTTTCCAAAATAATTTTACAGAGTGGTGCGATTTACTCTCCTTCTATATTGCAAGGTGGCCATAAATTAGAGAGAGACAGACTAAATCAAAAACTTAGTATAAAACACTTAAAAATAAGTAAAGCAGGAACCAAAGACATAATTGATGCTTCGCAGAGTATCTATACTCGTTCAGAAATGCAAAACTATCAGCGACCTTTAGTACCGTTCACACCAATTCTTGAGAAGAAATCTACAACTGCTCTACTGACACGGACTCCAAAAGATTTTTATGGTATTGTGCAAAGTACAAAACGGAAACCTTTACTAATAGGTTTTAATACCCAAGAAAGCATATCCGAAGTCATACCGTTTATACAAAATCCGTATTTCTTGAGACTATTTAGAAAGTTTTTTAAGTTCTTGGTGCCTTTTTCTGACGGGTGCAGTTACAACAGTACATCGCAAGTTTACAAACGTGTCGCTGAACAAATAAAAGCCAGATATTTTAGAGGTGGTATTACCGAAAAATCGCTTGATAGCTTCATGAGATACACATCAGATCTTATTAAGTTTCCAATAATAAAGTTCATTAAAACATATTTGCAACTAAGTACTGGCGACCCCAATATGTTTATGTACAAATTCGATTATAGGGGATCTCTTAGCGCAGTTAAAGCAACTTCACTTGCGGATTCACAAACAAAAGTAAAAGGCGTGGCAACTGGCGATGAAATTTGTTACGTTCTTAAGTGTGAGCCACTCTGGGAAACCTATGTGAAACTTAATCGTGAAGAGAAAAACAGTGACAAAACATTCATTACAGAAATGTCAGAATTATGGGCCAACTTTGCTAAATATGGCGATCCTACCCCTTCAAGTTATGTCGGCAACATAACATGGCCGCCGATGAGCTTAGAAGGCAATAATGTGCTACTAATACGAAAATCATTTACAGTGATCGATTTCAAACCAGAACTTTCATTATATGAATTTTGGAATGCTATTTATGAACGATATTATGAAGAACGGCATTGTAAACAGAAGCATGACGAGCTATAGTGTGATAATCACTTAATTAAAATAAAGCTTACCTAACACTAACACCGTCGATTGCTTTTTCGTTATTATCTGTGAAATTGTAAAGTCCTTCTTTATTGATAAAAAAAGAGTTTGCAGTTTTCTCTTTCAGATGGAAGTATCCGCTGAATGATATATCAACGCATTCCGTGCCAGGTTCTCCTATTAGATAATAGGGTAGATCTACAAATTCGTCAGCTAGGATGTTAAGGCTCTCGTACGCCGAGAGGGGGCCGATTTCAAAGTTGCGGGTTGTGTTCACCTCCTGTGTGTTAAGGTTCGCAGTGTTGAGCGTGAAATTGCAATTGTATCCGTTGTACACCCTCAATTGAGCGAACCCTTCCGTTACTGGTGTACCGTACGTCGGCTGCAACAAAAAATATATACAGTAAGAAATGATTTGGTAAATATGTATTAACTGATCCACGACGCTTGGCTCTGGGGATCTTAAGAATGAATCTTACTACAATTATAAATGCGAAAGTTTGTAAGGATGTTGTTACTCTTTCACACAAAAACTACTGAACGGATTTGAATGAAATTGTACATGGTACACAGTTAGGTTATACTAGTAAGTAACCTGAATTAACACATAAAATACTTTTTATCCCGGTAGTACGATCGCGTGGGAAAATTATCGAACTACACGTGGGCGAAGCCGCGGGACCAGCTTGAGATACGTAATCCTTCTCGAACACAGTCGTGAAAGTTTTATCGCGCAATTAGTCGGAGAAAGAATCCTAGTTACGACAAAACTTTTAATATTATCATTTTGTGTTACACATAATGTTCTTTTTCTTATAGACGTAATAAGTCTGCAAAATTTTTACGTATTATTTACCGTATTGTTACCTTTAGATCTTTTCGCAAAGATTTATTTATGACAATTTATTTATGGCATAAATAAATTGTTTTCCGAGAGAAGTATAAATAAACCTGCATACAGCCTGCCTCCGTTTTATCGACAGTTCGGTAGAAACAATCATTGAGCAGAAATTGTGGCAGCCTTTAGCGCTATATCTCATTCACATTTTGGTACTAGACTGAATTCAGTAATCAATTAATGTTCGCAAATTGACTTTAATTGCTGTACCTACTGGTTTTGAAAGTTTGAGATTCGCCAACGGCAATCGTTTCTTTAATACTGTCAACAGAGTATTCCTCAACTACATTCATCCATCCATACTTAATTACTTACTTACTAATATTATAAATGCGAAAGTAAGTTTGTTTGTTTGTTATTTTTTCACGCCTAAACCACTGAATCGATCATCCTGAAATTTGCATATGCGTTGTCAGGTATACAGAAATGGACATAGGGTACCTTTTATCCCGAAAAAAGTATCATTCCCGAGAAAACAACAATAACGTTCTTTTGATAATAGATGGCGCCACGTGTCTTTTAAATCATGATTGAATTATATTATTACAAGCAGAGTACAACTCGAATTTATTGTCAAATTCTAAATTAACACGAGCGAAGGCGCGGGAAAAAGCTAGTATTATAATACAAAGTCTTACCAATAAATGAAGTTCTACAATTCCGGAGATAATGAAGGCGCAGGCAGCCAGCATGCCACCCCAAATCATTTTGTGCAAAGGTTTCCTTATAAGTTTGAGCCAAGTCAGGAACGGATAAATTGCCTGAAATATAACGTACATCTTAGAATTGCTGTAAAATCCGATAGTTCCTCTTCAAATACTTAGTAAAGATGGATACGTACCACTTCGAAAATAGGAATAAATAAAAGAATGAGCAGGGGATTGAGCACTTGCATTTGATCAGCCTTTAATGTCCAAGAACCTATGTCCTGTTCCATTCTGTCTGCTTGGAAGGTCCATCTTGAGCCCTGTGTCATAAGAAAGTATGAAATTATGATGGTGGTAATTAACATAGTTTTTTTTGTATAGATTCAGCCTGAATATTTTGCGTGTCCTCTAAAAACTGTCATAACATAAAAAAAACTAGGTTTTTTTTTGTATAACAATACCCCGCTTAACTTCAATTATCTTTGCTCTATAATTGTGAAAAACCGCCATAAGTGTAATGCAAATATAAGTCACCGAATAGCACAAGCGACAGTTAGTTTTGGAAGGCATCGGCACAGATAATATAATCTACGTAAGCATCGGTAAGCACACAACAAACTTTAAATGCGTATATCTCAAAACTCCAATTTTTGTGTTACGTCTTTTTTTTTGAGGACATGCAATTTATTTTCGTTAACAAAACATCTTGTCTAGTCAATCAGGAAGACGCTGATTGCGGCCGAAGAAGTTTCTAGGAGACGAATCCACACAGCTATAGTTATATCCTTCGCACGAGTACCTACCATTTTTCCGCAAGTTGCGTCGCTTGAGGCATGCTCAAAACAACTGCTTTTGTGCTTTCTTTTGTTTTGTCTGCAGTTGTTTTGTCGCCAGACGCGTGCAGTAATTCTTGGCTAATAAGACCAACCATCTTTGGTACTACGGGGTATTCTTGGTGACACGCTCCCAGCGTCCTAACGTGGTGGTTGGTTGGTTGTGGTTTTACTAATGCAATGACCACACATACAGCAATCCAGCAAGACCAAATTCGAACTTCCCTACTCATCAAGTGCTGTGTAAAACTCTTAGCTGTGTGAATTCGGCTTTTCTATTCTTTCTTTATTCCTTACCTGCTGGTCGAACAGCGCCCAGAAGACCGGCAGCGGTATGAAGAGGACCAGTACCCTGAGCAGCGATTTCACGTCCTCGATGAGGTTGGCGTCGAATTTGTCGTCGGCATGGTCCAGCCAGTGCTCCCGCTTCTCCTTGCTTTTGCATGACTTGACTGCGGCGTGCTGAGAAATAGATTATTGTGTCATTATCCTCTTCGATATTGGTACCGATAAACCCAAGGATTTTTCTTTTTTTAATAACGAAATTCCTCGTATTTTGCAAAATCCGCTCTTAGTAGTAATAGTTTCGTTTTCAGGACCAGCCGACCACAAATCCAGACTCCATGTCGGGGTTTGTACTCGGATGATGACAATGGGCTCGCCCCATGCGCTTGATCCTATCTGGCGAAATGTAGGTATGTCCTAAAACCCAGTGGGAATTACAGGCGTGATGTTATTTATCTTTAGCGGTTTGGCTTGTGGAAGATTGCCTGGAATTCTACACAAGCTAAACTTAATTCAGGTTTTTTTCAGTCTTCTTCTTCATATTTGGAAACTTGAAACTCCCGGTTAGTCATTGCTAATTTTGTATTAGATAGAATTGCTTGCATATTTTGAGATTTTATATTCTTCATTAGGTTTCTATCCACTACAGAGGATTTACCGGTTTAAATAACAATTAAGCTAAGTATGTTACAGTAAAACTTTTATATTAGTTATTGCGAATACCTCGATATAAATCAAGTGGGCCTAAGGTCCTTCATTAATATTGAAGTCCTATATCCAGATTTGCAAATGTTACTACTTACCTAGATATATAAAAATTCATTCTTGTTGTAATTATGCAATTACTGAGTAGATAAGAGAGCTATTCTAGACTTTAAAGAGCGAAATGATGAGAACGTTTTTGCCTTGTTTTGACGAATAATGTCCTCCCTTCCTAACGCCTTTTCCACATGGGCTAGGCTGAACCACAGAACGCCACCTGCTACAACCCTTACGTACTCCTTTCGCCTCATCCACGTTTATACATCTGCTCATACACACGAAGTTTTGGGTCAATAAAAATATAATACAATGTCGTAATAGTGACACGAAGAATATATAACAAAATATAGGACCACTTCTGGAATCCACGAAGGGTACATCCACATTTAGCCAGTCCCATGTAATAGGGGGCGAAGGAATAAAAGGAAAAATATGGATAGAATACAATTATAATAACAAATAATAATTTAAATAAATTCAAACTTACAATATTTAAGTTTAAATACAAATAAGTGTAGTTCCTATTTTATTTTTATGCGGATTACTAAATATTGTGAACGTATTACCATCAACTGGGTACAAATCCAAACTCTGTGGCTGCTACTTAGAAATTCCTGATGGAAAGACCCAATAAACTTTGCGCGACCTGGGAATCGAACTCAGAACCTCATGCTCAGCAGTCACGTTACGACTCGACCAACAAGGCAATCATGAACAAGAACGAAGAATAATAACGTATAAAACTAATGCATAATCACCCTATTAATGTTCCCACTGCTGGGACGCAGGCCTCCTCTCTATGAGAGGGAATGGGCTACAATCCACCACGCGGGCCCAGTGTGGTTTGGTAGATGTCACATGTCTTCGATTTTTTGGTTCTAGGACATGCCGGTTTCCTCACGATGTTTTCCTTCACCGTTTTGAGCAGCAGTGGTGATGAAATAACTTACACAAAGTAATGCGCCTGGCTGGGTTCGACCCCCGACCTACTGCTCGTAAGTCGGGGTCTTCACCACTGGGCCATCGCTGCTCTCTATAAAACTAATAAAGATACAAAATACCGAAGCGAACTTTATTAAGGAGCACAACCGGGTCATCAGGGTATAAAGTACGTAGCTAATATTCAGCTGGCAACTCCAGGACATAATAACCGGCAATGTTCCTAAATAACGTTATTTTGGACAACGATCTACATTAATAAACGATCTACTTTTCTACAAGGGAGACCCGTGCCCTGTAGTGTGACGTGTATGGCTTAATGATGATTAAATAAGATAATATAATAATAAATATCAACATTCTCTTGCCCTTGTCCCAATTCATTTGGGGTCGGCGCAGCATGTCTTCTTCTTCCATACTTCTCTGTTACTGGTCATCTCGCCAAACACCTCCTTTCATGCCATATCATTATTTACACAGTCCATCCATCGTTTCTTTGGTCTTCCTCTACTCATATACCCATCCACATTCATACTCAAAACTTTCCTCACAACATTTTCCTCATTCCTGCGGAGTGAATGAGGAAAATGTTGTCATGTCACATGCCCATACCACGACAACCGATTAAATATATAAATATATATATTCTATTTATTTATTTTTATATTATATATTTATTATATAATAAATATATAATACTTATTTATACAGATAATGATTAAATAGAAATACATTAATAAACAAGGTCATCGGTGTCTTTTTTTCTCAGACACTAAGATATTACAATATTAATAGGTATGCATTTTTACCTTTGTTTTTAGCCTATAACTCAGAATGGACAAACATTTCAACAAAGCTGTCGTATTAATTTTTGTTCCAGTTAAAAAGGCCTATCCAACGACGTATATGTCATTGCTATTGGAGGGGTGTACCGGCTTCCATACATTTTTGCCCATAACATTGTCCTGTCAATACCTACTCGACCCAAATGTATCTGATTTTACTCCAAAATATTTATCCGGGGCAGCTTATCTTCTTCCAAAAATCTCTATCAGACCTTATCTAAGTACTTAATCTTTTTCAAGTCATATCATCTTTCAACAATTTTTGAGAAAGATTATATTAAATACTAGCGGCCCGCCCCGGCTTCGCATGGGTGCAATATATACATATAAACCTTCCTATTGAATCACTCTATCTATTAAAAAAACCGCATCAAAGTCCGTTGCGTAGTTTTAAAGATCTAAGCATACATAGGGACAGACAGGGGGAAGCGACTTTGTTTATACTATGTAGTGATTTTGTACAAGTTGTGTATACTCACACCTATGCATGTACACACTTTCCCGATTACATTTCCTGCGGGCTGTTTTATTATGTATAGTTTTTTGCCGGCTACGAAGAACACTGCAAACAAAAAATATAATTATAATTTTAACAGTATCAACATTCCTTATTATATACACAATACAAGTAAAATTCATAAACTATCAATACAAAATAATGTAACTTCGCGTGACCAGAGGGCTGGCTCTTTCTTTGGCCAAAGAATTAGCATTGCATTCAGCGTGGCAATGCTGCCAGTTTTCTGGGCACGTTTCCAGACGGAGGTGTACTTTGACGCCTAGTGTCCTATTGTCGTCGTTGTTTAGATGTTTATATTTGCTTACTTTTAGTCTTATTTTTATTATTACTTTTGTTCTATTTGTAGTCTGTATATAATGTACATAATATAGTTTTTACATTAATTTATGTGATAATCATAATATAATAATATAGTAATAATCTTTATTTTTCCAAAAATATACAGAGTTTGAAGTACAGTTTAGTTTAGAAATAAATAGTTTATGTTCCAAATTCTGTACAAGAATAATACTCTACCTCTTAAGCTAGGGTATACCTGTATTATAAGAGGTAGTTTACGGTCAATAATCAACAAAAACTTATATCTCAAGTGGACTGTGTCATTCTACTGTATGGTATAAAAGAGTAGAATTGTATGTTGTGTGTTTGTGTGTGTAGGTGTGAGTATAACTGTGCGTGTAAGTGTGGGTGTAGTATGTGCGTGCGAGTGTATTATACAAGATAGGTGAGTAAAGACTCCGTGTAAGAGTAATCCTTAAGGAGCAGCCACTCTGTTAATTTAGATTTTAGTGCATGTGAGTTAAGATTTATAATATTGAGATGTGACTACTTAGTATGTAATCATAAAAATACACTGTACTCTTCTACAGTTTTGCCAAATTGTTGATAAATTGACTTATAAAACAGGCTGATTAGCAACCAAGGCAATATTATAGTTAGACATCGCTTGGTTCGTGGAAAAAAACAATACATTTCTATTTATATATTAATACACACTTAAAACTAAGTTCTTTTTCATTCTAGTTCTGAGAGAGCATTTGTGTTGCGAGAGAGCACCGTGACTTTTTAGTCGTCTTACAACGGCAGCCCACTTCATGTATCCAATGAAATATTCCAATTAAATATTAAAAAAAAAAAGTTGGTATTTATGAGATTTTATTAATTTAAAAATAAAAAATATTTTTCAGTATTATGACGCAGTTAAAACACCCTGTTGCGAGCGATTATCTACTCGACTCGAGCGCTGGGTAGGTATGTTCTCCCGTTTGACACGTAAACATCATTAACAAGATATTTCATAATTTTATTCTAATGTATAATTTATTTTTCTTTGTACCTATTACGGTAGGTAAAAAAAAAATCGCGCCTAGAGCTTTTTTATATCGGGTACATTGAGTGGACCACGTTTGTAAGACGACTAACAAGTCACGGTGTATATCGGTAATGTTAAACTGAGGCTAAATAGTTGCCGGGCGACATTTCATGGACTTTACCCGTAACATTGTTACTGAAAAGTGAAAAATGGCCGTCTGAATATGAACGTTTACATATATACCAGGACTTAACTACAAATAGTTGATTATAAAGAGTTTCACAAAGGTAAATACAACTGTATTTCAAAAATTCCAAAAAAAAATACTCGTTCGGTAGCTCCTCATCTTTCTTCGACTGGCACAAGCACTCTGGTTTTACCTTATACAGAGTATACCAGAAAGATGTGGTTATATTTCAGGGTATGACTTAG
Organism: Noctua janthina; assembly: GCA_963576755.1. Lineage (NCBI taxonomy): Eukaryota > Metazoa > Arthropoda > Insecta > Lepidoptera > Noctuidae > Noctua > Noctua janthina. Next base: position 8,666,876 of record OY755050.1, on the reverse strand, counting down.
ACCATCAAACTGAACTATTTTCACCAAGTTACCACAATCGAAATCGCGAAATAAAACTGCTGTCCTGCTGACCCAGTACAGTATCGGTTTCAGTTAAATTGCAGTGTTTAACATACTTATTACAGCTTTCAACTAAATACTTTGGTATTGCAACTAGGTTTTACAGCGTCTTGACCAGTTTGCAATAGAGGTTGCAACATTTTCATTTGTATTTTTAACAGTAGATAAGAGTCTCAGTAGAAATCATACGAATGGCACAACGTTATTTCCTCTAGCGAATTGACATCCCAAAGAATCGATAAGAATACTTGGAAATATTTTGCTTTTTTCAAATTTTGAATCATCTAAGAAGTAGAATTAGAAATCTACTAAGTATTTTTGTAGTGTTTGGGATGTTACACAGTATTTCTATTTATTTTACTTACCAATAGAAACTAACATCAATATCCCTGGCACTCCAAAAGCCAGTGAATAGCAGTCATTGTCACCGAAACAGTGGACATCCGCCCTCAAGATGGGAGTAAAGAACGTGGAGATGAGACTGCCAGCGTTGATAGCGAAGTAGAAGAGAGAGAAGAAATAGCCCAGGTATCTTTCTTGCTCGGGCAATTTGAACTGGTCTCCTCCGAATGCTGTTACGCAAGGTTTAATGCCTCCTGTACCGAAGGCTATCAGCAAGAGAGCCAGGATTGTGAATTCCCTGAAAGAAGTAACAGCAGTATTAGACCTGAGTAATTAGAGATTTCCTTTAAACTGGTATACCTTCCTTATTGTAATGTTTAATTAACGTTCGTATACTCGCGCCAAATTTTATAACACCTCTACTCGCGTACGGTCTGACAAACCGAATGTTTGAAAATCAGTTTCGGGTTTTTTTTTTCAAATAACTTTTACGTGGATATTATATTGTCTGAGAATATACTATGAAGTATCGTAAAATTGTTAATTTGCCGACAATATACCGATCATTTACTGAGTTTAATTGTAGTTTCTGAAAAATAGTTATATTTTTGTAAGAGGTCGTAAAATGTTAGCAAAGGTAATTTTTTTCTTCTAAAATTCTTACGAACCTAAAAGATACATTAATAGCTATTATAAACAAAAATAATTTGAAATTTAAATGAATCATAATTTAAGTTTTAGTACAATATCATAATCTGCCTAGCCTTTTCCCAACTATGTTGGGGTCGGCTTCCAGTCTAACCGGATGCAGCTGAATACCAGTATTTTACATGGAGCGACTGCCTGCCTGACCTCCACAACCCAGTTAGTACTGGGTAATACGATACCCCTTGGTTGTCAGACTTTTTGGGCCACTGACTACCTATAACGTCTGTCAAAGATCTACAAATGACACCCGGGACCAACGGCTTAACGTGCTTTCCGAGGCACGGAGGAAACTCGGTATGTAATGGGTGGTCACCCATCCACAGACCAACCTAGGCAAGCGCGGCTTAACCTAAATATCGATCCGAGCGGCTGTTATTACTTAGCCACGAGCTCCTCGTGTTTAAGTTTTAGTACAATATATGTGTCATAATTTAAGTTTCAGTACAAAATCACGGAAGGCAATTTTTGTAACACCTTTATCCGCGTCGGTCTCACAGACCGGCCTAACCCGGCTAAATGTGGTATTCGCACCAATAAACTTCTAGTTTTGAAATTATCGTAGCAACTAATCATGCAGCTAACAGGAAGTACAAAATGCCATCATTGATTGGAGCAGAAAAAATCACGAAATACTGTTTTATCGGTCTCACAGACCAACGCGCGAGTATAGGAAGCAGGTGTCATAATTATGACGTCGTCAATAGTTTGTAATTACACAACACAGTACATATAGATATTGATTGACACAGTTAGGTGATGTCTGTTTTGTAATTAGTTATCAATTAGTAAGTAGCAACAGGTAATATACTCGTATTATGAGTAAGATTAATACTAAATCAATGTAACAATATTGCGCGATAATAGACTGTTATCGAGAGTGTATTGTCCAAAAGAAGTAACTAATCAATCAATAAAATAACCTAATTATGACAGTTACGACTATTAATGGATATTTGTTCATGAAAACACCTGTCCATACAATGTCTCTTCATGTTTAAAATATATTATGCTATCACTTCATGACTAAAATGGTCTAACTTCAAGACTTTAGAGAAACGTGTCTTGGTGACGAAAGGACTCGAGGCGAACTTGACTCGGTTATGACGGTTTGCAACTCAATGGAGTCCTTAAACCGTGAACCCTAACCCTTTTAAGAGTGTTCGACTCACGACTCGGGGTTTAATCTCAAGACTGTAATTTTAAAAAGAGTCCTGTTTTTAAACCACTCAAGTGCAATGAAAAAGTTCGGAACTTTTTGAAAACAACTCAGTTCGTGAGACGCGCGTAGTGCAACTGTTACACTTGATGAGTGGCCTTGTGTCCCATTAAAAGATTACTATTGTTACTCATCTGTAATAATCATACACTGAAGTTAACTTTACTATGGCCTTTATATTAAACGACTCGCTTTGTTAAAAGACTCGAGTTCTTTATTTAAAAGACTCGCGACTAAGCTTGAACCTCTTAGTGAAGAACTCGAGTCGTTTTATTGATTAAATCTTCAAAATCGAGGCTAGTCTTAACTATAAAGGTTAAAACGCCTCGAGTCCTTTCAGCACTAAGTAATACAGCAGTGTTTTACTGCTACTACTAGCCTGCATCATCCCACAGCTGGGTAAAGATCTCGTCCCATAACTTCCAGCTCTTCCGAACTAGGACTAATGTGGACCACTGGTCGTTTGTTTTGTTCAGTTCGTCTCTCCATCTTGTACGCGGTCTGCCGCGACGGCTTCTGACTGTGTCAGACCTCCCCATGGACTTAGAGCAATGTCAGTGATGTGTGTTTAGGATCAGTGTGGTGTTTGGAATATAGTCTGTCAATTCGACATCTAGTACACTGCGGTATATTGTACGTTACCAATCCTTGAATTTTTTTTTTGGAACTGTTTTCCATATGGTAAAATGGGAGAAGTGCACGCGTGCCAGATATTAAGTTTGAGAGACAAAAGGAAGGTTGCATTTCATAAGCTCTTTCATGAAGCAGTAGCTGTTCAATCATTTCTGATAATCTCACACAAGGTGTAATTTTAATAATGCTGGACCTTAAAACGGGTGGTTTAATTTACTTATTATTATAAACAACTTTGATTAGCCTGAAACCGATGAAGACAATTGAACAATTTCTCGCGTAAAACGAAGCAATTTTTTTTGAGATTTATTGTTAATCCTATTACAAAGTTTTGATGAATTAAATCATCCATTTGCAGGTCCAACATCATATAAATTACATTTTTTATGCTGGTAATGCTGGCAGTTCTATTCAATATATTAATTAGGATACTCCGACCCCAAATACATTTTGATAGGGGCACGAGAATGATGATCATGAATTATAATACTTACAAAGTAGGCAAGTTGAGCTGTGGCATTGCACTGACTGATATTAATGTACTTCCGGCTGCATACACTAACGATAAATACATTATAGTCCTGAAAAAAAAACGTAAAATAAAAACACAAAGGTAAAATAATTGATTAATTTTATCTAAATAACAAATAAACTATGTGACTAAAAGAGCTAAATATAAATGCTGATAGATGGAGAGGGAGAGGAAGACCAAATAAAAGAGAGATTGTGTGAGGAATGAGACTATGAAAGAAAAAGGTTTTAACGATAGCGTGACGCAGCAAGATGATGAACAAATGAACAGAAAAGATCGTCATTTTAGTGCAGTGTAATGTTGTTGTTTTGTCTCAAACCTAAACGTTACTTACTTACAATTAAAATACTTATTAGCCTAGAAAATGACGGCAGTTAACTCACTGTTTATGTACCCGTGGGTACTTAAATTCTTTCTGTGCATAGGCAATTATGACAAAGTTAAATATGTGTTGAACGTCGTTTAAAAACTTCGCAAGTAGAAAGCAAAATCTCTCTGCCATGTACTAACGGCCTTTTAATTCTGACTGTCAGAATCAAAACAAAATCACAGGCACAAAAATAATCAGCAGATGCACTGTGATAAAAAGGCTTCCTCTCAGCATTATTCTGTGCTCTAGAGGGCCCAAAGCACTCTGAATTTTCAATAGTCCCATAAACACACATAGAAATTGCTTTTAGGAAAGGTAAATAAAGAAATACTTGCCTAAACCTCCCAAGCCAGCCATCTGCTATCATGGCACCGATAACTGGAAAGAAGTACGCGAACATGGTGAACACGTGGTAAATGACGGTGGCTCCATTGTCGCTGTACCCCAACTTGTCTCTCAGGTACAGGGATAGGATTGCTGAAACAAAAAGGATATACATAGTTATTATTCACACCCTTAAAGATCTGCGCCCAAAACATAAACATCGTGAGGAAAGCGATATGTTCTAAAAATAAAAAAATCAAAGTCATGTGACATCTACCAACTCGCACTTTGCTTGCGCGGTGTCTACTACGGCTATCTTATAGAGAGGAGCCCTGTGTCGCAGCTATGCGAACATTAATGTTGATTATGCTTATGTTTATAGGTTATGAGTATTGCTCAGCAAAGGAATAGTTGTTATAAATATAAAATGTTTGTGGACAACTGGACGAGATGGTGGAACTGATGTTAATGTAATTCAATTAATGATAACTTTATGGATCATCCACGCATTTGTTCTGCAGAGGTGGGACAAAAGCATAACAACATAACAACATAATTTTGATTTTGTTTTAATTTAATTTTGATTTTGTTTTAAATTTTATTTTGATTATGTTTTTAATTTTAATTTGGATTTTGTTTTAATTTTATTTTGATTATGTTTTAATTTTAATTTAGATTTTGTTTTAATTTTATTTTGATTATGTTTTAATTTTGAATTTGATTTTAATTTAGTTTAATTGTACCTATGATCCAAAGTTGACTGTAGGAGTCTATTGCCATTAACCGGGCGTAAACCCACACCCCGGACTACCCTGAAAAATTCCTGATGAATAACTCTAAAACGCTTTGCTCGACCTGGGAATCGAACCTAGTATCTCATGCCGAGCAGTAGCGCTTGCGACCACTAAGCTGAGGAGGTAATTTTATATAAATTTATGGTAAAATTCGCTAATGATTTTACTTTCGATGTTGTTCAATTTCTTTCATTCGATCAGATACCCACTTACTACTTACTTCGTAACAATGTGTTTTTACTGTTTCTATTGCAAATAAAGGCTTAAAATTTGCTTTTCATTTTTTGTTAACTTTAAAAATTATTGTAAACAAAAAATTAAACAATTTTTTAAAGTTAACAAATAATAAAAAATTCAAGAAATGTTGTTAACTTAAAAAAAATATTATAAACAAAACAATAAACTTTAGTTAACTTTTATCGCGTGATCTTGTTAAGTGTATGTACAAGAAGGGCTGTACGAAGGTAACGATATCATAGGCAGGCTATAACAACCAATTGAAACAAAGGGCCTTGTGAAATACACTAGATTGGCTCGCCTAGTAACTTTTACGGTCGAATAGTAATTGTTTTTTCATTCAAGGTGAATCAAGACCTTCAAATCTTTGTCGGTATTCATAATTCTAAATATAGCTCTAGTATTTTACAGACAATTTGCCCGCTCACGAAGACCCACTTAAACTGTCGTGAGAGACAATCAACGAAGGAATCAATGTTGAACGATGACATTTAGTTCTTATAAGGAGTCAACCGTTACACGTAGGTACTCGTATATTAAAGTTTTAATGAACCTTTAGGTGATAGAGCCATACCAAGGTAAGCCAACCATAGACTAGACACTCAGCCATTGCAAATTAACCCATCATTTGCGGTAATTGTAAGTCGTTATTTTTAATAGAAACAGTAAAGACACAGTGTTAAGAAGTAAGCAGTAAGTGGGTAGAATCTGATGTTAGCTGGACAAAGAATTAGGACAAAGAGGACAAGGAGGAGATTGTAACATTACAATCATGCGAATGCTCCTGTGAGGGAGAGTACTTCATCTTAAAAGAGGCGTTTTTTTTTCTCATTTTTACGGACAGACAGCGCGGCGCGTACGAGTTTGGAGTTTTTATGGACGAGATTATAAACGCTGTTTTGCAGTTTGCCAAACAGTGATATTAGGTATATATTAGCGTGAGATAAATGGTATCCGGTTCACGGGTAAAACCCATCCGTTCTGCAAATACTTTGGTGCAAGTACAGGGAAGGATGGGGTTCCCATTTTGTTCTTACAGAACATCACGCTTGTGTATTACATTTCACCAGTTACGTTTAGGTAAGTTCCATGTAATAGGGGGCGAGTCTATTGCCATCAACCGGGCGCAAAACTACTCCTTGGTTGCTACTGAGAAATTCTTGATGGAAAAACCCAATTTCACGTTGCCCGACCTGAGAATAGACCCCAGATGGACCTCCTGCATGATTTATATCTTGCGGTTGAGCAAAAACAAAAAGTTCAATTTTAAGTAACTTTTTACATAATATTGGAGGTCAAGTATTAGTTACGGCTCGTTGTGTGTCCAATGCCATGAATCGCGTGTTTTGGTACCGATGCGTACTTATTAAGCGGATAATAACGCTCTTAGTTTTGCAGATGGCATTTTTAGAGGGGCTATGGAAATAGAGTGGGGATCTCGAACTGGAACGTACAGTACCTACAGGGTGTAAACGGACTCTTCGCGAAGCCGTCAACCAAAAATTCTGTACATTAAACTAAGTAACTAAGCAAAAATTATTGCCGGGAAACGATTTTTTTTTGAGGTGATTAATAACGTTTCACGGTAGGACTCAATGTAACGCACTCAAAACATCGTGATTATGATGCATTGAATACTACGGAGGTCGCAGAGGTATTTGAAATAAAGTCATAACATTAAAAAAAAATATAAAAAAAAAACTTGTCAAAAAGTTGGAACTTTGACCCCCAATATCTCCGTAACTGCAAGTTCCCGGGTATAGTCTAGAACAAACCAATTATCGCAATTATGGGGAGAACAAAAAGTCCCTTTCGGCTTCGTTAAGGGTACTTTTATACCCGTTATAGTAACTAAGTAGGCAATTAGGTATCATACAGAATTTCAGACGTTGGTTGCTAGTTTAAAACGGGACACAGTTATGTAGTTACCTCATTTTTGTTATCTGTTCGTACATCATATTCGATGTTATGTCTAAAAAATCTTGTGCGCAATAGGTTTTCTCATCAGTTGAAAGGACGTGGCGTGGCGAAAGTGCTACTTTAAGGAACTCTTGTATGCTTCTAGACCCAGCTGCTTAGGGCTCAGGCTGTGTTTTCATTCTCCGTCAGTAAAAGAAGGTTTTTTTTTTCATTTAAAAACGGTTTTTACGAAGTATATGTTTTTAGCATAGTCAATTAGTCATACTCTGTAGATGTATATTAAGTGTATTTACAAAATAGAACTACTAGGACTACACTAGGTGCACCGATGACCTGGTGAAGGTTACAGAGATCCGCTGGATGCGAGTCGCACGGGACCGGTCAATGTGGCGACACTTGTGGGAGGCCTATGTCCAGCCGTGGACGTCTTTCGGCTGAAATGATGATGATGACAAAATAGAATAATCGCAGGGTTTTTAGGTCCTCTTAGTCCAGTTCTACGTACTGCGTAGATGCTAACTCATCAACATGTTCTTGAATGTTAATTATGAAGACTGTAATCGAGAAGACTTAAACGAGCTACATACAATACGTGAACTGTCATTTATCCTCTATTTATAAGAAACTAGCTTTTGCCGACTGATCGCTTCCGTTAAACGTTTTGCATATAGCCTGCGTTGCAATGCCTTTTTTTTAGTTTCATTCAGAAACCTTCCCTGGCGTATGTAGAACAACTGTGCAAAAATTTCATCAAAATCGGTTAAATAGTTTAGGAGTCTATAGGGTACGAAACTACGAATAGATACTGATTTTTGCATATCGATGACACTCGGGGATAATGAAGCTTCCTACATCCAAGCCTTGTATTAGTGAAAGAATTTTCAGAATCGGATCAGTAGTTTCGAAGATTACCTCCTACATCCAAGCTTACAGACTTTAACTTTATAGATACACTAGACAGCCCACTAGATTCCTTACATCAACTTCCAGCCCCTGCCGCATTTACTTGGGATAGGCGCAACACGTTTACTTCCTCCATTTTCCACAGTTGCCGTCGGACTATTATGAATTTCCATAATTTAATACGATTCCTCACACAATCCATTCATCCTTTCTATAGTCTTATTTTGCCTCTCGATTTCTCTACCTAGAAAGGTACATACATCCATCTAACACTTAGGGGATTGCTAACTAAATGTTAGATTTTACTGGTAGATACATAATTATATCATTGTTGTTTTGGCATTACGTAAAAAGCCTGTGCCAAAACGAAAGTAACATCCAAACTTGTTTTTGTTTTATCATCATAATATGTTGACATAATGATGTCGCAACTACGACTGCGTTTGGCACTCGAGCTTGGTAAAGGCTGTTGTTGAAAAAAGGACCGACCTTTTATGGTCATGAGCTCCAAAATCTAGCCTTATTTGCAATTTCAAGAATTTGATGTTGAAATCCAATCATTATAAAAAAAGCGATAGATATCGCACTAGCGAGCGCGCGCAAATTGTTGCAAACAAATTCAGACAATTGTCGTAATTTAAGTACTTCAAGCGCAGTAGCTATCTCTTTCTGTATCATACGTTTTGTATTATCTATCTCAGTCGTAACAACGCAACGAAATCTGAATGCCGCTCAGTATGAACGTAGCGTATCTTTCTTTATAATATCATTGTTGAAATCTGATCGATGGACCACTTTTTTAGTTTTTATTTTGATGTTTCTGTTAACCTCACGTTGAGGCCTCAGATCTATGAAATGTGTGATTGACGAACTCTCACTTATTAGCCACACACAGTTATGTCAGGTATAGTGTATATTCCAAATCACCTCGGTGTATAAAAAAAACGGTCAACAGCAAGCCACAAAAACGGGCTTAGGTACATACAATAAGCATAAAAAAACGTTTGCAGTTCGCTAAAACAGTCAAACGAGTTTGCAGTACTGCATAATTATTAATAGATACTTATAATTTAAGACGGCCTCTTTGATTGTAAACACAAATGAGATATAATGGAGACGGATACACGAGGATGCACACACAGACAGATAACGACTCTAAAATTACACCTCTCTAATGTATGTGTCTATGGTAACGAACTTCAATAATTGTCGAGTCATTGTATGTAGACTAAATTGTCTCATTATTTAAGTAGTAATAATAGTAAGTCTGAACTGGTTTCCCTATAGAAAGAAAGATTATGATGATTTAAAGATTGGACCCAATTTTTTGTCGTATCAGTTCTGAACTAATTTTACTCGTTTAAACAAATGGTCAAGGTCTGAAAAACATTATGCAGTTTATAATTTTTCAATACACTTCCTCGAAAACTGGCTCTTATCTCTATAATTAGGTTCAGAATGCAGTGTATTTCACCCTAGTGGTTTTTTTTCATTAATTTCCACTAGTATTTTATTTCCACAGATAAACTAGAAACGTGGTTAAATTGCTATAGTCGGCGGTTATTGTCTCAGCATAGAGGTGTATGCCTTTAACGCCTAAATATTTTAAGAATATTTAAATTGTAAAAAAATAGAATAGGTATCATGAATAAACATTATTATTTATAAAATTATTTGCTTTTATCAACAAATTAACATTTGGTCTTTAATATTAGGCAGTTTTGGGACCTTTGTTTCAACTTAACCGCGCAAAAAACGAAATTAAATCATAGTTTAATTGTGATTAATTACAAAAATACTTTTCGATATTTAACTATATTTCCTAGCAAGTGTATTGAAAAACGTCGCTTGATATACGTGGGCAATTGACACTACACTTCTAGCCTCCATAGCGTATGTAAGTTCCGCCTCGGCTGCAATGACAAAGTTTTCCCACTTGTATCATAATGTAATGTTATACATTATCGTTTTATGTTAAGCACTTGTTCCTTTTACATTTCAAAAAGATCTATTAATTTCGCCTGAGTCCACGAGAAGCTGGCTGGTATAAATAATGAAGAATCTTTTCTGATCTTTTTACCAACTACAGTTATTAAAAGTTACCTCTGGGGGAACCTTTAACATTCTCGTAACAAGACGACTACTTTTACGTCAAGTGAATTGGCTTTATAAAATGTTTAATATAGTAATCTTTAGTACTCGATCTTTAATTCATCATAGTTTGAAAAAAAGTAGTAATTATAATAAATCGATGCATGGGTAATCCATTAGATGCAGCAGCTGACCTTAAATACATCATAGTAAAAAAATAACGTGAAGACATAAAACAATCGCAAGAAAACAATGTGTAATAGAATGGTCGAGTAGAATTTGATACGGACAACAGTACAACAAATACTTGGCCACTATACATAACTACTACTACTTAACTACTATTTATTATTTTCTACGGTGATGGAAGGAACATTTGGTAGCGTTGTTGTTGCTTTTTTTTATTTTATTTAGCGGGTGCAGAGAGAGTTGTCGCCGCGTTGTCGTCGTTGCTGACCAAATTGTCGAAATTTTGTAGCTTTTTTTTTTTTTTTCGGATGCGAAGTTATCAATTGACCCCCCCACTCTGGCCGGAGCGAAAGGAAGTGTCAGACTTGTACTGACTAAAACCCATCCATGTTCCTTCTTTGCCCTTTGTGTTCCAGGGCCACGGTATCTCTTTCGAACAGTCCCGCAGCCCGAAATTTTGTAGCTGGCCTTCTATTGGCGCCTGCCGGTGACAATTTTCTGCTGTGGTGCGGTGTGTGATGATGATGACGATTGAGACACGTTTGAAAGGGCCCTATTGTCATTTAGTTTACTATTTTTAGGTCGTAACTACTTACGTCAAGTTTCTGACGTTCGTTCGCATCAGACTTGCATCTCATTTTTTATTACAATTCTTTTACTCTTATCGTTGGCGTACAATAGTGTATTTAGATATAAAATGTGAGTATGTAAATTGACTAAGTTTAATAACTTGTAAGTGGTTTGGTATGCAGATTATTAATGCGTAGTTTCTTACATTTAAGAAAATAAATTATGACTCCTCTCGTGACTCCGCCATTTCGTCTTTTTTATTTCAAAGAGAAATTACCTAAAGAAGACGCAATAGCTGCAATAAAATAATTTATGAAAATTGACATTGATTTGAAGTGAACTCCATAAATAATGAAAGGTATAATGCAAATCAGTCATAGCAGCTGAAACAATGCGCGAAAAATCGCACAGCATTGATACACCTGGTAGTTCATAGATTTATTGTTAAAACTGTAAACACTTACGCTATGTTTACTGTCGATAACAAACAGTCAATGGCGAAATATGACATACATTTCACATGATAGTATTGTTAATTTATTTAAAGTAGGTCGAAAAATGCATAGATATGGCGACTCATGCGTGTCTGCCTTAAGCTGGACGCGCACCTAGACGGACCGCACGAGTCGTTCGTGCCGCAGTCATCGCATTTTCGTTTTCGCATGGTCCCGCGCACCTACCCGCATCGCATGCGCCGAATCGTATACATTATTTTAGGGGCCATCCGTTAATCACGTGCGGTTTTTTTGGACACTATTATACCCCACCCTCCCCCTGGTGATACGTCATGAGCTTTGAGGCTACCCTTCCTCCCCCTTCCCAGCATCGCATGTATTTTTACGATTGAAAAGATAGTTTAAGAATCAGTTTAAAAAAAAATATATATATTTATTTATTTAAACTTCATGTAAAATAGTGGTACATAGGCGGACTTAATGCCATAAGGCATTTATCATCGGATTTTTTAGATAAAAATTGTACGTACTCGGGTTTTTAGCCAAAATATCGTTTCGAGTAAACGATTTCTAATTCAATATTGGTAAAAATATTTTACACGTGGATGCGGATAGGCGCGCAACGTCGCATACTATTTCATAAAAGATTTAGAAAAGGCAATGACAGCGGCGCGTGCGGCTCCTGCGGCGCGTCTAGCTAGGTAGGTACGCGTTCACCTTTATACCTACGTCGTTTGTTGTTAAATATCGCTTAGACCCGCCTAGAAAGATTAGATACTTCAGCAATGTTTGGTGGTGAAATGAGCACGGTACTCAAGCCCCATATTCTGGGATTTTTTCTATGAAACTTGATAAATTATGCGTACTGAGGAGGGGTGGGGGGAAAACACGTGTCGAGTTTAGGTTTGGGTTGTGTGTTGCGATAAAATAATCGCACCTTCTACATCTGCATATTGTTGCTAGAACGAGGGAAGTTCTGCATTCTGCATCCAAACCGGAATGCAGTTTTTGAATAAAAACTAATCACAAAATGGCGAAATGTGGGTACCTACTAAATATTTTTGTTACAAAGTTTAATAAAACCCAATTTCAAATTTTCAAGGCCGCGCTGACTTTGCAGATATCTTTTCACTCCGAGACATGATTTTATCAATCGATTTTGATTTTCTGAATCGGGATTAATATTGTGTGATTAGAGAGATGGGGGGGGGGGGGAATTATGGGAAAATTAGCACTTTAAAGTTTAATATTTCACAAACGAATCCCTTAATCGAAAAATTATTCGAACAAGCTCGCAATTTTTTTTAAAGACCTATCCAATGACATACCACCAATGGGGTACGAGAGAAAAACAATCCCCACTTTCTTACTTTCTTTCTTTTCTTTCTTTCTTCTTTCTTTTTTTTTCTTTTTCTTTCCATGTCTAAACAGCTATAGTTAACTACGCAGGGTTTGCGTATAAAAATATTAAAAATTAGTTTGGTATGGCGACTTCTATACAACATTGATTTGGCTGCAATGTCAACGTGTTGGTTTAAGTTAGTTCGATACTTTCTTAAATAGATGGCGCTAACGTCACCGTAAGACGTTATTAATGGAACGAAAATTTCGAGAGCTGTGAGCAGGGTGCGATGGTCTAATTGGTTAAGACATCATGCCAAGTTATAGCTTTCTAGTACTAAGAGTGTTTGAGCTAAACTGCGGACAGACAGACGGACATGGCAAAACTTTAAGGGTTCCTTTCCTTGTTGACTACGGAGCCCTAAAAAATTACGAAAATATGAAGCTGACAAAATCGAACTAACGCAATGCTTATAAAATAATAACTAAATAATGGAATTTTACATAATAGTTATCGTAATCTCTCTTACGTGGGTATAATATTTTAGTTAACAAAGTCGCTGGAGCAGAATAAGTAAAATAACATTCGCAATAAAAATTACAAAGAATTAAAGCCAGTACGCTTATTATAAAAAAAAAAATTGTTTCTAAAACTTCAATAAATTTATTAAAGGAATCCATTGGATTGGAACCTTGTTATAACTTGCAAGCGTAACCACCACCAACCACGTGTAAGTTAGGTAACTGATGTAAGCTTGTAAGTGTTATTAACACTGACTTATAAGTCAACACGTGTCGCTTAATACAGAACAATATTAACTGCAATATACACCTCAGCGTTGAGAAATACCTATGGTAATTTAATGCAAATTTCAAGTTCAATTTATTTATTTCAGACACAACGATCCATAACTTTGTTAGTAGGTACACTTAAAAATAATGTTAGTAATTAAACAATCAGAGACATACACATCACATAATACTATAATAACTAAATTTAAGTTATCTTTAATTCATCTCTGACACCATGTCAGGCAGTAGGTAATCACACGATAAAGAAGACTAATTTAGCATGAAAATAATATATTTTTCATATCAAATAAAATATACCTACTTGTAATGTATGTAAAATAATAATAAATTAAATTATTAATTATTTTATTATTATTTAATTATACTGTTTTTTTTTGTAAGGAATATTTAAAAATATAAATAATTAGTATAGAAATAAATAAAGAAAAAAAAAGTTTAATTAAATAATATTTAAGGACATTTGAGATCTAAATTATTAACGCAAATCGAGTTTTTCAAATACAGGTCATCGAAATGAAATGAAGTAAGAATACTACGACTGTAGTACCTACCTAAGAGATTTGAGTACCCCCCCCCCCCCCTTTTTTTCGATATGATTTTTTTTTACTAACAGCAATTAGAAAAAAATCTCCTTCTGAGAAAACCTGGACATTATGATTTGCCCTGACACAGTCAGCAGCATCATAGTTATCTCTCATGTGCTTTAAATCGGTATACAAAAGCAAACACATCTAAAGGTAGTTAAAAGAAAATGTCTTACTTCGCAATCCATAGTATGAAAATCTTTCGCAGAACTCATTTGTAATTATAAACCCCACTGCCTTCGGATACGGAAGTTTCTGAAACAAACAAAAACAAATGAAAGGAGACTGCCACAAAGAAGGTTGTAGCTGCGTCTTTTAGTGTATTATTTCGAAGCTAAACATCCGCCATCTTTTGTTATTTTTATCTTATTTTATAGCCTTGAGTACTTGTCCTTGGCCCCGGTAAGCCACAGTCGCCTAATGATACCAGTTTATTATAATATCCATTTTAAATGGGACAAAAATAATTATTGTAGGGGTGAAACTACCAAAACTGGCAAAGTGCCTAGAAATAACATTCACTGTTCTTGATCTATCTACACGCTTCCTAAACCTCGATAGACCATCACAAATACAAATTTAGGAACGACGTTTACTTTGTACTGTTGATCAGATAGAAAGACGTTTTTTTTTAATAAACAAAAGGAAGCTTAAATATGGGTATAGATTATTATGTTTTTGATGTTTGTTTTATTATGTTGGTAACCTTAAGTCAAAGTCAATGTCAATTTGATTGACATAAATGTATTTTGTTGTAATTTAAATGTGTTTGGTTTTGTGCAAGACATTTCAAAACCAGAGACAAGAACACCCGCACTCTCATACAAAATTGGGCAGTCTCCATTATAACAATTAGAGTACTTTACAAACACGTTATTGTCGCTAAGCATTAAAGGCTCTCTGTGAATAAACGTTTATGAGATGGCTTCTGAATAAAACAAAAATTCTGAGTATCTGGGGCTCCATTCTGCAGTCTAAAAGAACAAAAGTGTTCTCACAGACAGACACGGAAAGTGACTTTGATATATATTTTTATAGATAAAGATAGGTGTAAAATGTACAAATACACATATAGAACCAAACCAGTGCAGAGTACTTCAATAAAGAGGGTGTTCAGTAAATCAATAATTTCGCGCAACCCTGTATTATTGCGCCTCGCTATTTAAACGCACTCAATAGAAAGGAACCAGGAACTTTAAAGTAATATATTTCCTTCATTTAAATGTTTCCTTTACCTCATTTTTAGAAAGTATCAAAGTATTGAGTGGCTGGCCTACTCACGAGGTGATAAGAAAATAAGCGCACTGCTACCTTTTACAAAAATTATGCTTTTGTGATATAAAGAAAACTTAAGACTGGGATAGAGTCCTTTAAAAATTACCTTTCATGCGTTCAGACTTCAGAGGAAGAAATAAAAAATGAAATAGTAATTAATTTAATGTTTTTAATGGAGAAGGTATTTTGTTTATAAGTTTTGTACTAGCAAAGAAATTAACCCTATATATTTTTAAGTTATGAGATGAGACGAAAAGCCTCAATCACAAAGTATACACCATATCAGTCCATAATGCTCCAATTTTATTTAAAGCTATTCTAATTTATTTCCACCAACGATTTTTATTTAACGAAACACGTTTCTACAATTGTATTACAAAGAGATGATAACAAAACGCTGAGCACAAACCTGCGGTTAATTGTCCGTGAGTTGTTTGCTAAGCCAAAACAAAACATTTATTTAATACGTTTACTCATCTCCTTTGAAGCGTGCGCAATATCTTAGTAACCTAAATATGAGTGAAACTTGAGAGTCATTGTGTCCAATATTTCATTAAAGATCGTAGGCTTAATTAAAACTAAGTGGCAGCGCAATTATCGTGTTAAATTTGGGGCAACCCATGTCTCGAATTCTTACAACCGATGCATGCGATGTGCGAAACTGGAAACAACTGGATTGTATCACTATGGTCAAATTGGTCAAGCCGCGGAGTGTTGTATTCACTCGCGCCGAACGCCGGCCGAGCGGGACCACCAACAGTATACTTATCACAAATTCGTTTCTGGCCAGGATTTTTTTGTTGCCTCATTCCCGAATTTCGAATAAAAAGCAATAGGTGCGTCAGTATGATTTTTAACCGATTAGCATGCAAAACAGAAGGTACTTATATTTGAAATGCAAAGTCTTTGTCATTAAGGTTGTTTTGTCAACAAAGTTCATTGGCTTTTGAAAATAAACTCAAGGAAAAAGGCCTGGAACCGTTTAGCATATGAATGAATGACAAGGAATCCAATGGGTAATGACTAATTCAATGTGAATGTGACAATAATGATCACAATTGAATTATTGCATTGAATCGTCTGTGGGCTGCTTGAGAGCTTATTGTTAGATAGAGAAGACCCACACGTTTAATTAAATATGAGTAGGTAAGAGTAATTGACCTCAAATGTTTTGATATAAATAGCACGATCTTACATTTATGAAGTTAAAATAGAAAAAGCTACGTTCATGCGTTATCCAACTATTGTTATTTTTCCATTGTCCCTTCATGATACGCTGTTTGTGATGAAATTTTATAAAAGTTTCTAGCTCATTTACAATTTGTCGATATTTTTTCCTGTTAGTTTGGTACCTACATTTTTAATTAACCACAAAAATGAAGTATTCTTGATTGCATAGACTTCCAGTATTATAATCAGCTATTTCCTACTAAAGTGCAATACTTACATGGTGAAAATGTATAGAACAGCAGATTTTTTCTTCAAAGGGACTGTCCATTTTTCAAAAATTGTGCTTATTACGAAACCATTAGGAGGAATAAGGTCTCTAATATTTATTTCTCATTAAAATTAAAAAATAATCCCTATTCATTAATATTTTTGAAATGTGCTTCACCTTTATTTGAGCTTCAATGCCGTCATCTCAAGAAGGAATATCGTGAAACACACGCGAGAGCCGCGCGTTTGCAAATCGTGCGATTTTCAAACTCGCGTGTCTGAACGAGCCCTTAGCTTCATGTGAATGCCATTAAAAACAAACTAAACGTAAACGTGTTGCGTGTATTACGTATTAAATCGTTGAATGAGCAAAGGAATCTTTTCCAGTGATGCCGTCATCAGCCCTAAAATTTTAATATCAAATATAAATTGAACTAGCCATTGATTTTCAAAATGTTCAAATTAGTTTTTTAAATACTGTATATTAACTAAAAAACAATTGGGTTAGATTTTTTGGACAATGCCCATTACCGATGAAAAATGTCTGTGTGGTCCGGAATGATGTACTTGGTATTCGTTTGTGCTTTGATGTCCCTACCACCCTGTATTATTCAAAGCACAACTTTGATATGATTGTTATTTTTTTATTAGACCATCCACAACATCCATGTCAAACGCAAGCACTAATTGCTATAATTTGAGTTGGTTTTATTATTCGGTTCTAGGTAATTGAATTATCTTTTATAGGTTTAATTTAATAGGTTACAATTCGTGTGCCGACTGCCGAGGGCTTCACCATACAGCTCTCCTCTCCTTATTTATTGTGTATAGGGAATGAATTTTTAAAAAATGTTTTTTCATTGTTACCATCGTTACAAAAGTATCTCTTGTATAACATGCTCCTGGCATTGCCTGTGTCTGATGTTATAAAAGTTAAAAAAAAAACAGAATACGAGAACCATTTTACCCCACAAAGGCTCTGATGAAGGTCATAGACATCGTATATGGAAGAGGAAGCAAGAGTCCTTACTTTGACAGACTCGTTGATACGCGTGCTGCCTCCCAAACAGTTTCGTAACAGAAGAATGAAAGTAGACATTTACACCGGTACAATGTAACAGTAATATGGCAGTAGTAACGTCGGATAATAATCGATCGATTAATAGTCAGTATAATCCAGCACAACTTTTTCTTTTTTAAAGCGCTCTTAGCTTAGATAGATTTTCTTTTCGGCCATGCTTGCTGCCGTGATTGCCTGTCACTGTCACCAGGTTTACTTTTACACATCGAACACATTTACCCCCTGTAAAAAGGTATCAGGTGGCCTACCATGACGTCTTATGGCAGGAGTAATTCCAGTGTGGAAAAGAGATGGCGCTAAACGACCTGTATAGATCTGTCTCTTTCCCACAAAGGAATTACTCATGCTGACGTCATAGTAACCCCCCAGGACCAAAATGTGTCCAGAAGGGTGACAAAATAGAATAAAATGTATGTATTACACAGAACTGTTCTAAATATCAAAATTTATTGTTGGTAATATTTATTTATTTCATTTCATTTATGTGAAAGTAGCTGTTGCCTGCGATCTTCGTTCGCGTGAAATTATTATAATAATTTTACTTTTTGAATCGGATTTTGTTACCAAGGGTTTTAATTTTTTTGTACGGAACCCTAATTCTTATTTTAAAATAAAAGTGGCCTAAGTTACTCCTATATAACACCAGCTATCTGCCAGTAAAAGTCCCGTCAAAATCGGTCCTGCCTTTTCGGAGATTAGCCGTTTGAATCGGATTTCGTTAACAATTTCAAGGGTTTTATTTTTTTTTGCACGGAACCCTAACTATTTTTCTAAAATAAAAGTAGCCTATGTTAGTCCTTATAACTTCAGCTATCTTCCAGTAAAATCCCGTCAATATCGGTCCAACCGATGAGCCGAAACAAACAGACAGACAAAAAAAAAAAAAAAAGATGTTTTAAGTGCAGTATACATATATTTTCATATGCATTCAGTAAAAAGCTGTTATTTTGATATCACAAACAGACACCCATATTATTTCTTTTTATAGTTTTTGGGAGATCCGGGCATTTTTTTCTGTGTCATAATAACCATTTTTGGATTGTGTTGTCGCAAGTTAAAAGATCAAACTTTTCTCAATATTATGTGGGTGTGGGAATATAAAAGACATCGTTGCATAAACTGATATTTTTTATAGCTCGAGATGCAAAAAAAAACAAAATGTGGGTAAGAATTTACATTTTTGCATCAATATGTTTGTAAACACATCCTTAAAAGTAATATAAGCCTGATACACGTGTGTGAGCCTATCAATTGGACAACTTTCTCCAAGAGACCCACATCGTAGTCGCGAAAAAATAATGGAAAATTATTAATTGGGTGAATAAAAAAATATTTGGCGACCAATATACTGAATGGGCGACTATTGTACCAAGTAAGTAACTATTTATCCGGTCATTGCGGCAACGAGAATATAGGAAGCAAGAGCGAGCGAAGGCTAAGAGAGACTTGTGGCACCACGACTCGGACAGGTTAGGTTCGAGGGGGATGGCGGGGTTTAGTGGACCCCGGAATCCCCTTCGTGTTAGGTTACTTTAAACCCTGCAAACAGAAAAAGGAACCCCGCGCAGCGGGGCTACGTCGACTACGCCTTACAATCCGCCTACAATCTAGTGGTTAATTGTAGCTGCCAACCTATTATTTTTGCTACCCATTTTAATTATTTTTAAAACCCTAATTCAGATTAGTTTGTCGCCGCGTTAAATAAATGCCAAAAATAATGAGCTGTGCTGTACAACATTTCAATGTCTACTCGACCCAAATGTTTATTATTTTTTAAACTGATTATTTCTAAGCATCTCAAAACATTCCTTATGAGTGTACACACCATGAAAGTCCATTCAAATTAAATTTCATATTACAATTTTAATAGCTTGTTGTTGATCTATACTAATAAATCAATATGTTATTTGTATGTAAGTTTGTACGTAAACTCCGGAACTAATGATCAAATTCAAAATTTTTGTTTTCACCGCTAGAAAAATACATTACTTGTGGGTGCTACCGGCTATAAATTATATGTATATCATGCATATTAGCCGAGCTATCACAGTTTGTACGGACAAAGTCGCGGATGAAGTGCTAGTTCATTATAAAATTATTCGGAAAACCGCAAATTAATGCGAACTATTACCTACCTAATATGCAATCCTGCAAAGTTTATCCTTAAAACGTGTATCGTAACTATTAAAACGCAATAAGAATAACTTATTTGGACAAGATGGCAGTTAGCCACTGTGTCGGTATACTGTGTCAAGGTAAACGGATTGCAGCAAAACAACCGAAGGCGATTGGTAGATTTTCGTCTTTATTGTAATTTAATATTAAATACAATGTAGTACGAGCCAATTTTGTAAGCCAAACTATAAAATAAGATTTTTCAATTAACAAAAAATAACTAGCTGGCTTTTATATTTTCTTCTGCAGTATTATTTCAAGTGCTAGCAAAAAGTGTTCATGAAATCAAGTAAAGAAACCGACGATTTTAACAATTAATAAATACGTCTATTATTCGTCTTAATAACCTGATAGATAAGTAAGTATCGCATTAGCATGCCCTTGGGGGTTACATACAATCATTTTTCTTTTTTTATGAAGAATGAAAATGATTGATTATTTTTATTTCATCAAAACGGTCAGTGGTCACTGAAGAGGTACAGATGGCATATTTCACAATAATTGTATTCTTAATTTGAAATACAAGTTGCATAGGTAGGTAGTAGCAAAATTAGAATACAAATATCTCTTGTATATATATTTCTTTTGTGCCTTTTATTTCTGTATAAAATCAGAGTACTATTTTTAAAATTTATTCCCAAAAAGAGTGAAATAGGTAGTTCGTAAGGACGCACTACCTATCATGGATAATATACAATATAAATATCTATATAGCTTAAAAGGCAAAGCGATGCTTAAAGAAATTTTTGTTAAGTACCTATATCATATTTTAAAAGAGATAATCAGATAACGTCAAAATGGAAAGAATTTCAATAATCTTGAATCTTATGAGATGAGTGACGCTCAAGATAATTTTTTATGAAACTTGGAGCTTCATAAAAATTTATCTTGAACGTATCTTGAGCGCCCACTAAGATAGGACTGGCTATGTTTACATTGCTTCAATTTTTAGCAATAGCTTGTGCTTTGTAGATAATTTATTCTGGAGGTACAATCCCGTTAAATGTTAGTGGAACCGGTTATAAAAATATATTAGGTATATATTTTATTCACATGTGTGGCCGATGACTACTTCTTATATTATGTCAACACTCAAAATATTAGGAAGCTAGCTAGCTTAGGTGACAGGCACTACAATTTCTAGACCAATATCACCAAATTAACAAACGACCTAGAATTGAAAGACCATAATTTGATTGACCATTACAGGCAGCTTTACGTTTCGTAATATTTTATCTTCAACTCGAATAAAATACTGACAACATTTCTTGTATCGGGTCCAGTCAAAAGCAGGTTAACATGACGTAACAGCAGTCACGGACACAATCTTGCACAAGGGAATGGCAACCTGCCAAAGGCTCTTTGCACCAGGATTTTTCTGAATAGTAGTAATTATAGTTTAATGAACAATTAATTCACTTAAGCGTAGTTAATAAATAAACTATAACAGCAATATACAACAATTTCAAGATGCAGTTAAGCCCTACCCATTAAAGGTTCTTTAAATGTTAGAAATTATAATCTAATCGTATGTCAACATAAGGTTCTCCTGCAGATAAGACTGTTATGTACATGTGAGGAATTACTACGAATTAAAACGGCTTTCCCTTGAAGTATGAAATTATAGAAAAGATTAGCGGGCAATCTTTCGTTTATCGTAGAAACGCGGCCAATGACGGTTCTCCACTTGCAGTCGGCACCGCGCGTGCGTTATCATTTCAAGTGCTGTCAATACACCAACACGGGTTGAGATGTGCAACAAAATGTTTAAAAAAGCAACACGAGCTGGAATTTATTTTATATGTGAAAGATAACGACGACGATAAACCTGTTTTAAGATGGCGGACGAACCGATTTTATATTAAAAACCGTTTTTTGGGTAAAAAATGTGATGCCCGCGAATTACGGAGAAAACTGGTCGTAATGGTACTGTACGTATCTGCCATAATTTATGAAAAATATGGACGTTGTTTCAGAAATGAGTGTCGTCCCAGAAGGAGCGGTAAAACCAGATTATTTTGAGGTTAAGAATTGATAAATGTTTTGCCTAACATTGCTTAACTTCGTTTAAGGTGACAATGGTTCTGTTGTGGAGGAAACGTTTTCAATTAGCTTAGAATCTGGCAAGTGCTTGCAGACATTTAAAAAAAATATCAAACTAAAATTATTTAAACTTTCTGAATTCATAATAAATGCTTTCGGGCTGTGTTTTAAAACACCAACTACGAGTAAGATTAATTTACTTGAACAATTAGCGGTTTTATGTGAAATCGTTAAATTACTTTTGAGACCAAGTTTTTAGCCTTCAAAAACATTTCTTCGTTTTTTTATGGTTTGAAAAAAAAATACAGACAGTCATTATTGTTACAGACATTGTTGTTGTCAATCTCGTAAATAAATCATGGTGTTAACATTTTCTATAGATTAGAATAACAATTGTTCTCGTAAACAGTAGCGTAATATATCAATATATTTATTATTCTCGTGCTGAACAACGGAACAAGATGTTTATTACTCGAAGACCGTTAAATAAGGTTATTTAACAGTATCATGTAATAAAATATGAGTTAGATTGTCTGGCTTTTGTCAGAGATGTTGGTGCGACGGGAGAGAGCGCGGTATTGTCGCGTTTACTTTCGAACGGTAATTGCACATTGTGTCAATGGCCGCACATAGCACGTTATGTATATAACAATGACGTGAACTTGGAACCGAACATTTGTATTCTCTTCTTAAATAGTAATACTCTTCCATTTTGCATGTAATGTCTATGAGTGGATGAATAACTGCATTTTAGAAACAAGAAACAAGAAAAATAATAAGTACTATTCACGGCCAAAACTTGGAATAATAAAATAAAAAAATTAAATTAAATTGCCTTTATTTTACTCTGACCTTAATACATAAACGAGTACAAGTACTTCTTAATGCATTAACTTAAAACTAATCAGCTACCAGTCAGCCTGTCTTGCGACATTGGCCTCCTCTATTTTCCTCCACTTATCCCTGTCCAGAGCAGTTCTTCGCCAACCTTTTGGCAGATCATCCTCCCACCTTTTCACTTGCCTTCCTCTACGTCTTTTTCGTTTCTTGGGTACCACTCTGTGACTTCTTTGGTCCATTTTTCCAACTTGGCACTCATCATATACGAAACTTGGATACGAAAATTAAATTAGGTTTTTTTTTTTTTTAAACGTGTTTGCACACTAAGAATTTCTCCGGTATCGTAGGTGCGTTTACAAACATTTAAGCTCACATACACAAACAGCCAGACCCGGAACAACTACCTGTAGGCCATACAAATATTTGTTCCGTGCGGGAATCGAATCCGCGACACGAAGCGCAGCAGTCAAAAGTTTAATTGGCACCTTGCACCAACAAATAGCCGCACTAACATCCTATACATTTTTTAACATACGGTAATGAAAACGCAAGTCCATCATTAACTAATTAACTATATGACCGTCATAATTTGAATTTAAAATTACCAATAAGCATAGTTTTGTTGTGGTTGGAATAAAAATGTCATGCGCACATGTGTTTCACGGAAAATGGTATACATATTATTTGCTATTATATTGATGCTTGTCTTTATGTATTTATTTTAATACGGTGGACGGCGAAAACTAAATATTTCCCAAGGATCACCCAGCTGGACAAACGTGAGCAGTTGTAAAAAAATCTTTCCACGGTTCACCTAGCAGATCTGAGGAGGTGGACGGTTGGTAAGAACTGAACAAAACAAATGCCTTGTACGCATTAAACAATGAGTACATAAACAATAATACATATAATTAGGTACCTAGGCAATTACTTATTTGCTCTGCACTTTCACAATGCAAGAACTTAACAGGACGGTAAATATTTTTTTGTATTTTTATCAATATTGCGTGTCAGTGACATACCTAATTGGAGTGTTGACCATGCTCTATCTCTCTCTAAAGTATTTACTCGGTAATGGATTGGACCTAGGGATATCCCAGTACTCTATATTGTTTCTTATTAAAACTATTAGTAATATTAACAATGACAACTAACCACTCATAGTACTCGTCCCGTTCTTATATTGTAGTGTAAAGTGTTCAAGAAGGTTATAAATTAATTGAAACCCGACCTTGCTTTGATGAAGATCTTTTTTAAATCATTATAATATTATCTAATAGTATTTTAAATTTTTAGAATCACTTTTTAATTTAGTATGACCCTAACTCAAGAGTAGTCAGCCGTTTTTTTTTATTTATCTAGATATTTTCTAAGTGAGTCGTAATCATATACTTGGTTTTATTACTCTGCTCACGTGCAAGTGTTCTGTCACGGTTGACACTGGCCTCATTAGATTTTGAGTGACTGCCTTTTGAGTGAAATTTAAAGATATTGATGTGGAACTATTCTGTAATATTGGTTTTTCATGAATACTTTAAATGAATACTGTTTTTACATAACATCGGTTCTGGGCAGAGCTGTGCAAGCTACTTTAAGTAATATGATTTTAAATCGACTACATCCATGTTATTTGCTAAAGCATCGCTACAGATATTTTAGCAAATAACATTTATGTACTACCAATGGCCGGTTGTAGTTCGGGGCCCGAGGGAATACGCTGTATGCAGCAATTCGTTCAGGTGTTTCGTCTGAAATTCTCGACATGTCTGAAAATTTCGTGAGGTGTTGAAATGGATGACTGTTATCTCGATTTATATTGACTTTGTTTGATTTAATGCCTGCACGTATTCATTTGGATTGATTAAATGGATACAATTTACTTATTTGACTAAATAATAACAGCCACTCGGGTCGATCTTTAAGTTAAACCGCGCTTGCCTAGGTTGGTCCGTGGATGGGACATACCTGCCGAGTTTCCTCCGTCCCTCGGAAAGCACAAATTATAGTCGTTACAGGTAGTCGGTTGACGGAAAGTCTGACAACCAGTCTTAGCAAGGGGTATCGTATTATTCAGTACTAACTGGGTTGTGGAAGTCAAATAGGCAGTCGCTCCATGTAAAATTCTGAAATTCAGACGCATCCTGTTAGTCTGGAAGCCGATCCCAACGGAAATGGGAAAAAGCTAGACAGATGATGAGGATTTATTATTGCATTTATGATTGTCTCATTTACGTACGTATAACGTATGTTTTTTTTTTATATTAGCTTGTGTCTTTTCAGAGGAATTGGTCTTCAACATGTTAACAGGGCTTAAGAAAGAATCCTGTGAACAGCTAAACTTCGGTATCGAAGGCATGAATTAAGAAGACAATTATGCTGTTTCCCTGCGTCATCCCAAGCTCTCTCCGTGGCTTCCAGTCTTTCCGATCTTAGTGCCTATGCTGTAGCAATGTCAGATAGATGATATAAAGGCAGAAGAGATGATGACCTTAAATTAGCACTTCTGCTATACCTACACAGTACCTTATTAACTTTATTAGTCAACTAGCTATAGCCCACGACCTTCGTCCGCGCGAAAATATTACTTCCCTATTTGAATCGGATTTTGTTAACAATTTATATGAAATTTTATTAATTTAATTTAATTTTTTTTTTGTATTTTTTTTATACTTTTTGTTTTTTTTTTAATTTTAATTTTTTTTTGCACGGAAAAATTTAATTCTTTTTTAAAACAAAAGTACACTAAGTTAATCCTTCTAACATCATAGCTCTCTGCCAGTGAAACTCCCGTCATAATTAGTTCAGCCGTTTCGGAGATTAGCCAGAATAACAAACAGACAGACAATAATTAAAAATAAAAAGCTTTATTGTTATTCGTACCGTATATACTTTTATATGCACTCAAAAAAAAAGCTGTAATTTTGTAATTGCAAACAGACATTCAATTTTTTTTATATGCGTAGATGAATAATTCCAAGATAAAGGTATTCACTGTATTCTTTATTTTGAATAATTAACAAAGCCTACGTCATATTCATACTGGTTATTGCGTTGTTCTTGAAATTAAGCCGTATTTCACTTGATGGATGTAATAATTACTAGAAACGAGTTGTTTTAATGATTTTACTATCGGTCACGTTTAGCTCAAAATTCAATTAGCCGTAAATTACCACGTGGTTTGCGGTCATAAATTTTAGAAATACCTAGTATAAATTTTAAACTGGCATGGTCACTAACCTTACCGTTTACCGAGTGCTACCTGTTTAAGGAAATTTCGAAACGTCTAGTTGACGCTTCCCATGATCCAAGGTCTGGCTTTTACTTTGGCCAGAGGCTAAGTGATGCCATACAACGTGGTAACGCCGCCAGTCTCTTGGGCACATTAACAGCTGACAGCGTTGAGGAGGAGTTTTTTTATGGCCTTTTATAGTTTGTTGTTAGTTTATTTATTTTAGGTTATTTAATAGTTTACACTATCGTCAACACTAATATCGGGATATTTACCATGTTTACTATTAAGAGACTACTACTGTTTGTTCAGAGAGGGTAGACCGATCTGTCTGCTCATAAACACCCACCTGCAATAACTTTAACTTCAGTTTATCAGTGATCATGGTGTTGGCAACAGCGCCGAAATATCGGGAACTTAAAACAAATACTAAACTGATAATGTTTAGAAATAGTGTAGTATTTCGCGGTAAAAAAAGTTTAAGCCGCGCTTGCCCAGGTTGGTCCGTGGATGGGTGACCACCCATCAAATACCGAGTTTCCTCCGTGCCTTCGAAAGCATGTTGAGCCGTTGATCCCGATTGTCATGTGAAGATCTTTTACATATCTTTTTATATTTTATTATTTGTTATCTGTAGTCAGTGGTCCGAAAGTCTGACAACCAGTCTATCGTATTACCCAGTACTAACTGGGATGTGGAGGTCAGATAGGCAGTCGCACCATGTAAAATACTAATATCCAGCTGTATCCGATTAGCCTGGAAGCCGACCCCAACATAGTTGGGAAAAGGCGAGGCTGATGATGATGATGATGATGACCTCAGTTTTGTACTTGCTATCTTCGAGCCAAGATGCTTTGACCAAAGGCACTTTTTCGT
Source organism: Noctua janthina (assembly GCA_963576755.1). NCBI lineage: Eukaryota > Metazoa > Arthropoda > Insecta > Lepidoptera > Noctuidae > Noctua > Noctua janthina. The sequence goes on along the minus strand of OY755050.1, from coordinate 8,639,838 downwards.
GAATAAAAGCTAACAAGGTTAATCGCATTTCAATAACTTCTATTTAGGAAGGCACAATATGCTACCTCCAGTTTGTATGATGGTGACGTGATCTGACTGGTAAGGGTGCTGTGATGCAGTTTGGGAGAGGCCTATATCCAGGAGTGGATTGCGATAGTTGAGGCTGTCTAGAATAGCCTTTTAAAGGGAGGGCCGATGTCTGGTGTGGGTCGAAAAAGTGGAAAATGAGAACTGATTTCCTCTTTATCCACAGACTGTTTTCAAGGGCGATATTCTTATTCAGGTTTCAGTTCAAGATCGTGAACAGTATAGTATTTTGTTTAAAATTGAATAATTGATGAAAGGGCCTGTATCTCTTTATTACGTAGGTAGTTAGGTGAGTCGCTGTCATCATGTGGTTATTATATAAAACTTCGATTTTCCTTACTGCGCCATTCAGTTATCGCCTTCAGACTTAAGTGTGATGAACCATTATCATAACTGGTAGTGGTATTCACGAGTAATTGGCTAATAAAAATCTTACACTGATAACAAATGATACATTCTGTATGAAGAGGACATCAAACAATTGCAGGATTGTTAGCAGAATTATTATCTACTGCAACCTTCCATGTATGAGTGGCTGTTCTTATATTTGTGTAAGTACTTACAGGTACCCCAGTTATAATGTAAGTATTAGCTATTGTCGGCGTCTTCGGCCTCATTTATGTCTGAAATCTTCATGCGAGAACTTGCATGGTTATCATAAAAGTATAGGTATTCTCTTTATTGTGATAAAAGGGTGTAACAAGATTACAAGATCCTTAAAGTAGCCGAAAGGCATTTATTCTCCCTGTCATTGCGATCATTTTTTTGTTCTAGACCATATGTGGGAACCTTCTAGTTACGGAGATATTGGGGGTCAAACTTCCAACTTTTTTACAAATTTTCGTCAAAATACATGTTTTTTTATGTAAGATGATGACTTTAAACATCTCCGCGACCCCCGTACTATTCAATCATCCATCAGTTCCAACAGTCACAATGTTTTGAATGCGTTACATTGCGTCCAACCGTAAAACGTGATTTTTTACCAAAAAAAAAGTCGTTGCCCAGCAATATTTTTGCATAAAGTTAATTAGTTTGATGTAAATAATGCTTGGTTGACGGCCCTTGTTGTGTGGATAAGATAATCGGTAAAGGCGTGAAAAGTTAACAGCCAAGACAGATTTACATTCGCATCTATTATATGTATTAGTACCGATTAGTATGCCACGGGAAATAGATTAAACAATAGATTCCTCTATACAGCTGCGTGTAGTGGATATAAGTTAGTCGGCCGGATGTCAAATGGGCTACGATCGAAAAAAACAACAAATTTGTCCAAAAAACCAGTTTTTTAAACCACTTTGTAGCAGCCCCGGATGGAGATGACGGGATGAACTGGATTACTGGACTATCTAAACAGCCAAAGTCGTCTAACAGTCGTTTAGATAGTCCAGTCCATCCCGCCGTCGCCTTCACAGAGGACACAGGTAATTTGAAGGGAGTGAGAAGCCTTTATGGAGGAAGCGTCAGGTAAGCCCGCGAAATTCAAATATTCTTACATTTCTTGCAATTTACAGGTCAGTGTCAGGATGTATGTTGATCAGAAGCGAAAAAAAAAAACAATTTTGCATGCTACCCTGGTGCAAGTACCTATTTTATTTTGCAAATATTCCTGTGCCATAAGGTCCGGGGAATAATTACATGACAAATAATTAGGGATCGGCGCAGCATATTATGGTAAAATGTTTGAATAAAACAATTGAGATGATACCGACCAATTCATTTATTTTATTTTATTGGGACTTGTTTGAGGAAAGGTCGACAGAAACGTGAGCAGATGGTTTTTTCGATAGCATAAAAAGACGGACGTTGAAATCACATTAAAAAGGACGTTAATGGAGTATGTGGAGAATTTTTGACGGTGTTACACTGTAATTATTGAAAAGTACTAAAAGAGTACTCTACAACATAATGATTTATATAATACCCATTTATCCAAATCTTATAAACGTCGATTTAAAAGTGCAATTCAAAGTCAGTAGACGTCATGACTTACTTATTAAAGCATTAGTCCTGATTGATTTATCAATTAAGTAAACATAAACTCGTCTGCTGTCTGTCGCAAACTGTGCCCTCATACAATACAAGAGCCAGGGTCATAGGATCAATAAATTAATGACAATTCTGATAAAAAATCTAGGATACCAACACTTAATTGATGTGAAGAGGTTTTTTGACTCGACTTTTTGGCTGAATGCAAATAACTTTTTAATTAGCAACGGTTTGTGGTTCCATTTGATAAGGTAAATACAGAGCCGATGGCTCGCGCGCCCAGCTAGTTGTTTTTGGCGCCAGTTGTATTGGTTCATAAATAGGTACCTATCAACATTATATTATAAACATGTTTTTTACATATATTAATAAGACCCGTTAAACTCCTCCTTCCTATTTTTTTGTTAATTCTAAAGATTAATTTCAATCCACGAGCGAAACATTGTAAGCAACCCGCCGACTGTAAAATATAAGACAGTCTAAATAAGAGGTGCCTGACGTACAAAATCATCATACCTTAACATTTAAAACTAACAACCAGTCGTTTAGAACTCGTCGAGCAATCAACGCTAAATGCAGTAAAACAATTGTGGGATTTATCAATCCGTCAATCTCAGAGATAAAGTTAACGACACACAAGGATCCTGTACACAATCCTCTCTCATATAAATTCCATTCACAGTCAATCAGAGACCTTCATTGTACTCATATTTATATTACAAACACTTGGTTTTTGTCGTCGCTTTAGCAAATTTTGAATAAAATATAAACTGGACATAGTCAAGCACTCATTATGTATCAGTCTAATGTTTGTAGGAAGGAGGTCTTGCATCATCAACCAACGTAAACAAAAACTAAGCAGAAAACACAACAATACAAATAAAAGTCCACATCGCAGCTGTATGAGATTTGGTACATTCAAATTGTATCAAAATTATTGTATTGTAACATTTCAAACAAAAAATTGCAATAGAAGGTATGCTGCTAAGAAAATAAACACCAATTTTATTACAAGTCGCTGTTTAGAATCGCACGACATTTAGGAAAAAAGTTAATACCAACCGTTGGTTTAGCCTCCATTTTGCCTGGTGTTCAGAATATAACATATGTGTTGATAGAATCACTTTTGCTTTTTCTCGAGTCGTAAAGAAAGTAAGCGCACTATGACATAATTTGTGGTAGGAGTGCGATGCGCGTGCGCCGAGGCGAGCGCGCGAACTGTCAGTGCGCGCGGTACTGACTTGCATTTGTCAATCGGCAGCGACGCCGACTTCCAGCAGTTTTCCAACTACGGGTACTGCGTCATTAGCCAAGAGTTTAGCTCTCAAGTGGGTTTATGACAGACACTGTGCACCACGCCGCCACGCCACCACTGCGATTGCTATCCATCAAGATGAATACGGGTTTCTTGTTGACGTACACTCAATATGGAAAATACCTTGTAGTGCTTCTAGCTCTGTGGAGTAACTTAGTAATTTATTTTATTTTAGCATTAATTACACCATTTCATGTGTTACTCTTAACTGTACTAAACACAATCATAGAATAAAGGAGGTAAGTAACCTATGACTAAACTAAATTTTATTTGTATTAACAACAACATAAAATACTCTGCCTAAAATTGTGAATTAAACACAACATAACATCACGCTTGTAATCTCCAAAGGATTGGGCAGAGGTGTACCTAATAGTGTGTTTTCAGCCTATTACTATCAACCAGGCGCAAATCCGTACTCCGAGGCTTGTGAAATTCCTGATGGAAAAACCTAGGAATCGAACCCAGTACCTCATGCTTAGCAGTCGCGCTTGCGTCCACTAGGCCAACAAGGAACAGCCAGTTAACTAAAATAAAGGAATGTCTGTTACAAACCTAGCACATGATAACAGTTACCAGAATTGGCACTTCTACCACGTTCACCTCTAAGGAGAGGGAACAGTCATACAGTCAGCCTATAAATTGATAGACCACGACATAAGATGGGTCCTATATTTATTTCTGTTAAAAAACTATTTGTATATGTCACCGTAAAATTGTAAATACCGTTAGATTATAATCTCTCTCGCAAGATTGTAAACTGTCGAAAGATTGTGAACCGTAACATACTGTTTACAAAATTACAATTTAACGCATTATTTTTCGGTAAATTGAATAGTAGAGTTAACCCATCTTTAGCCGACGACTTTTAGCACTCCATGTATGTTTGTATTTTCTTAAGTTCCTCCGTAGCGCCTAAACTATTCATCCGATTTTGATGAATAAGGTGTCAATCGATTCGTTATTATGGCGCGGGTAACAGAGGCTATGTTTTAAGCGAGTTCAACAATAGGAGGGTTAAAGAAGGGGAAGGTAGTCGGGTTTTTTAGTTGTTGAAACCACACAAATTCTTGTGGTCATTCACCGTTTTGTGAGCAGTGGCGACGAAATAAATTAAGTACACAAAGTAATGCGCCTGGCTGTGTTCGAACCCAAGGCCTACAGATTATGAGTGGGTGCCGATACCACTGCGCCACTGGTTAAACATGCACATGAGGGAGTAGGCTTACACTCTCTCTACGGAAAATAAATACAGATATCATAGTATTCATTGAGTTGGGTCAAACACATTTATAGTAACGGTCCAACATTAGGGACCTGGTTTGGTTGGGAAAACATTCGATCTGAGTGTCAGACAGGCAACTTTCGATTAGTTATAATCAGCATATAAAGAACCCACTACCTACTGGTACACAGGCCACCTCTCTACGCTAGGGAATGTGCTGTAAAATACCACGCGGGCCCATTGCTGATTGGTAGACGTTACTAAATCTTCGAATTTTTGGTTCTAGGACATGCTGCGGTTTCTTCACGATGTTTTCCTTCAACGTTTTGAACTTGTTTGAGATATACAAAGTCGGACCAAAACAAAGCCCTAACAAGTCATAAACGAAAGCAATTTCAGGAAAGTATTTAAAGTTGCTTACGAATTCATTTAGTTTTTTAATCAGCATTCAGTTATTTATGTTTGAAAAATCCATTAGAAAGTAATCATATGTTGATATGATTAGTTTTTAACTTCTCGTGTACATATACCAATTTGAATAGGTAGTTTACTTTAACCGACATATGATATATGGTGTTGACGTCATCGTGATTGCCAATATTGAGAGAGATGACACAACATACCGATAAGATGCATGTGTGACACTTTTATGTTACAAACAAGAGTTTAACAAGAGTTTTTCTGCATAGAGATGTACGCTCTGGAATGACAAATACAGTCCTTTCACTGTTATGCGACCTCGTGGCTGGACTGTAGCTTCATGTTTATGCTTTTGACTACTCAAAAGTGCTTGCAATTGGTCTATTTCAAATAAATGCTTTGATTTTGAGTTTGTGTTGAAACTTGAAGATTGTGATTCGTAATTCCTTATCATCGTTATCAGCCTGTAGAATTCCAGTTTAGGATAAAGGTTGCCTCTCCACCGGCACCAATTTCAACTGAAATCATCAAAACCGTATAATACACGGCGGATGCTTGTAACTGCCACCAGCAAACCATGTTTTATTATTTGTTTGTTTTATTGTTCATTTTTTTATTTGTTTTTAAGAAAAGCTCGTAAGTAGCATTTTATGCTTTTACAATTTTTTTTTAATAATAAACTGAAACTTGTACCTAAATATGAATGAAGTACCTACACAACATGATCTTTTTCGAATAAACTCCTTTGGGAAATTAGTATAACCCTCTTGTGTGATTTAGGAGTACTAAGTCATGTGGGTTTTTCGTCGCAGCCGGTCGGCTATCGCCACAACCTTTGGCCGAAGCTCAATGGCGTGGCGTGCGGGGGGGGGGGGATTGCCATGGCCCCGGGCGGCACGTTTCAGGGGGCGGCAGAGAGTAGAGCCAGGACGCGGCAAGCGGAGCCAGGCGGCAGGGTCAGGTCATAGTTATCAGATCAAGTAAAATTAAATTACTATTGTCATCGGGACTATGTTGCAAAAACAAGGGTTGGAGCATTTTCCGGGCCGCTGGCCCGGGGCGGCTTTTCATACAAGCCTCACTTATATTTCGGTCTGCCGCGCCGTATTTTCTAGATACAAGCACAGTATTCTTCTAGACTGCCGCCTACCTTTCTATATCTATATTTATGCTAAAAAGAAAATCGAACCTATCTGGGATGTTAAAATTTTCTACCTCGCTTCGCTCGCTCTTACAGCTAGGTTTTCTTAATCGTTCCAAATCTTTCATGCATACGTAGAAAAAGTATGTTAAATTACATTTGTTTGAATCGTGAAAAGAAAATCTTTTACCTATCCGAGGAGGGGAGCTAAAATTTTTGAGCTCGCTTCACTCGCTTTAATGGATAAGTCGATAAAAAAAGTTATTTATCTATTTGAATAGTTATAAGAAAATGTAATTTATCCGATGTGCTAAATTTTTTTAGCTCGCTGTGTTTGTTAATTTCCGGAACGTCAAACCTTATACGTACATTCGGTATTAGCTATATTGGCAATGGGACATGACATACCTACGTACATACGAACAAATGATCATCGTCATCATTCTCTTGCCCTTATCCCAATTCATTAGGGATCGGCGCAGCATCTCTTCCTCTTAAATACCTCTCTAACTTTCTATTACTCATCATCTCATCAGACACCTCCTTTCTTGAATGAAATTGTACATAAAAAAGATTTAACTTTGAAAAATAATCATAAAGACTGACTGGACTGGTTGACTGGTAGAGAATGCCTTGTGGCATTAAGTCTGCCTATGTATCACTATTGTACATGAAGTTAAATAAATAATAAATAAATAAATAAAGAATAACATTTTTAAATAATTTAAAAAAATGCTTTGAATTTTGACTCTTTTCTACGTTTCTTGACTAATGGGCGGTAATAATTTGGGGCGGCCAAAAACCCACGCTACGCCACTGCCGAAGCTGGAGCCGAAGATTTAATGACTTTAAGAAATTCGGTTCAGCATTTGCTAAAAGTGAATAATATAAATTAAAAGTTTATGTTGACTGTATAAATATTGACTGTATAACTAAGAGAGATGAACGAAATTACTTTGCAACTTGTCAAAAACAATAACACTCTGAAATGCGTGACAGCTAGCCCAGTATAAATTAACGCTAAAAAAGGCTAACATCACAAAGCATGATGTAGTTCTGCAATTTTTTATATGTTAAACTTGCGCTCGCTGCGCACCACGCGATAAACTGCGAAATTTTGGGACTTTTTTCACTTTTTGCTCAAAAACGTAATAACATTCGTACAAAGTTAACTAAATTTGCAACAATTTAAGCCCAACCCAACTTTAAAGGGACCAAGCTGACCTAACAAAGACTGACATGACCCTTCAAAGATGTTCATTTTTTCCTAAAAATTATGAATGTTAAGTTTTATTTGAATATTAATTTCCACTGGGCCGCGTCGCGCGTCGCTAGTTCGTTTAATTTCAGCGCTTGATAGAAACCTTCTGCTTCGGCCAAAGCAAAGATGGCTGACGCCGAAGATTCGCTAGCGGTAACACAGAAAGTCGCGAAAAGTCACTTGACATATAGAATATTATTAATGTAAAAGTTCACACAAATCCACACCCCATATTCTTACTAATTTGTCAAAGTCAAAGGTCGGCAAAGTGTTATTAGTTTTTTCAGGTATTCCTTAATAGCAGCCTAGGGATCTTGATTTTTGCCTGATTCCCCATAAGGTTGCCCCTCTTACATGGGACATTACCTTTTATTTTATTTTCCTTTATTGGCCAACCAACAACTGTTTTCATTGTAAATATTTAAAATTATGATCTACTACAATCTAAGGTTTGTGCAGGGGTTCATAAAGTGTGCCTCGCGCCGCTCTGGTGCGCCGTAGAGAGCGCCGTGAGGCTTTCCTAATTGCCATTCTCCGGAATCTAAATTTGGTGTTCGCGTTGCAAATGAGACAACAATCTTTTTAGTTCACAAATCTCAAGAGCTTGTTATCTCACTAGGCTTGATGTCTCTTTTCACGAAACACCTTTGGAAACTCACTGAATGATTTTCGAAATAGATAGGTACTTTGCCGAAGTCGACGACCAAACATTTGCGTGGGTCCACGATACTTTCAATGCACAACATTAACCAGAATTCATTTCTCAAGAAGAAGAGAGTCTCACTTAACTCTGTTGCGACAGCAGCCTTAAAACTAAATTCACGTTCCGATTTGATTTGATTATTTTTGAGTGTCAATATAATAATAAAAACTTAGCTTCATTTTGTGGATGTTTTAATGTTTTAATCTCTCGTCGACTGGTCGACACTTCGCGTGACCAGAGGGCTGGCTGTTTCTTTGGCCAAAGAATTAGCATTGCCATTCAGCGTGGCAATGCTGTCAGTCTTCTGGGCACGTTTCCAGATGACAGCGATGCGGAGGAGTACTTGACGCCTAAGTGTCCTATTGTCGTCGTTGTTTAGATGTTTATATTTTCTCACTTTTAGTCTTATTTTTATCATTAGTTTAGTTCTAGTTGTAATCTGTACACTGGATTGAATTGCCTTTTAATTTTTATGCCTATCAACTTAGTATGTACCTTGCAGTAGCGAAGGGTCAATTTTTGTAAGAGGTAAGCCGGAGTACATATCTTTAATGTGATTATATTATTTGTCTATAGAGTACTGACTGTGCCATTTTTCAAAGGGAATCCGGTAGGAAACGAGTTGTGTGGAACCTTCGCCACAAAATACTGTATCTAAGAGCGCCGCGAACCGAAAAAGTTTGTGGGTTAGTGTATAACTGGCAAAATGAGGGTGTTTAATAAGGTACGCACGACGACCAATCAAGCTATACAAATCCAGTTTATGCGGGTCTCACATTGTACGGGGAATATACACCAAGCGAGGCCATGTTACAATTGAAATGTATAGCATGATGTGTCGCCGTGTGTACACCTGTGACACCGTAATAAACGTGGCCACTACTGGGGCCAAACATTATTAATATAAAGAAGGTAACGTCGAAACCAAAAGATGAAGAAGAATTGTTGGGTACAACTCGACCTAATCTGAGGCCCTAGCCTGTTTGAGAGCGAAGTGGATGTGCCACGACAATGTACTGGGATGAATGTATCGGCATATATATTGCTCTCGTGCGAAGCCGCGGCGGGTCGCTAGTTCTTCACAATATCATTGAATATAACTTAGGGAGGATTCCACCAATGAATATGAAATGAGTACGAGCTGCAGTTTTGATTTCCCCAGTACAACGGGAAAGCAGTTCATGCTGAAACCAGTTTATCATCGGCACGCCCGATTTTTGCCGTTCAAGTTTTTGTTGCCGTCGCGTCATTATGGTTTCATGAAAGCTCACTTCAGAAGAGATAATGTGAGTTGTATTATGTTGCAGGTGAAGAGACAGGCCTGTATAATATTTTTGCTAAGTTGTGGAAAGGTCTCTAATACTCAGGGTCAAATAAAACATTAAAAATACGCAGAACTATTTTTGGCAACGGGACATATTGTGTTACTAAGTTAATTTGCTAATAGTTAGCCTTAATTGTAGTTATGCTACAAAACGAACTATATTTTACGATCAATTTATCCTCATACATACCATGCACATTACAACTAAACATAAACTTAACATTTTTTTCCGAATAAACATAAAAAATAAAACAGAACATTACAAATATGGAATAGGTATATAAAAAGGTTTTAATCACATTTCATCGAAAAAAAGTATTATTGTGTAAGTATTACGTATATATTGTGGTTTATTATATTAAGGTGTTAATTATTATATTTATTACATTAAGGATAAGGTCAATTTAAGTAATAAAATGTACTGTTAGTGCATCATGTGCTGCATGTACTGTTGGTGCATCCTCTTCTGCAAAACCCAATTTTGAGTTAAGCTCGCCATTGTACATAGACATTATTATTGCAATTTGTTTGTATATATTTTTTTTTAAACTATATTAAACGTCTGTCTTTATTTCGGCGTTTATATTCTTCAACAGAAAAGCTATGTAACGTTCATCTATTTCTTTTTCAGTGTTGTGTTTGCAGTGGCCTTATAAAATAATAACATCGTTTTAGACAGTTTAGCAACTATTAACTTGCATGCATGCTCAGACTACATTGTTTTGTAAGGAACAAAAAGCTCACAGTTTTAAAAACTAACCTCTCTCCCCGCCAAGACATTTCTTAGGAATGTAAACCTACCCTATTTAGTAATGTCTATAATTTATATGTTATTTTATGATTTCCGAATCCCACATATAAAATCGTTTCAAGTTTTAGTTCAAATATATTTGAAATTGTAAGATAACCTCTTCATTTTCAAGTACATAAAATCGCTAACCACCTACCTTTGTGTTTCTTCGGTTGTCCAAAAGGTTTCTATCTTCCACCATGTCTTCTAACTCCATTGTGTTACATTTATATTTTAAAACCATGTAAATCACGACATAATTGCCGACAGCCTGCACTGCAGTTTGATAACACGATAACACGCACGATAACTATATATACGTACCGATACCTTCCACAGGTATGTTTATACTAGGATGATGATGCAAACTTGAGAGAATCTGCTAAATTAGGCCAATGGAAACTCTAACACACAGAGATAAGGCTCACGGTAGGTGTAAAATAATTTATTACACATCACGCATGTTGCTGAAGAATTTTCTAACAAAATTTGCTTACGCGACCATTGTATTGACACAAAAATTAAGTAGCAAACACACAAACTACTGTCAAGATTACATTATAACTTTAAAGTGAAGGAAATGAGAGTTGCGAGAATTATAATTATTTAAATAAACATCACATGTAATGATCCATTTGTAACAACCACTGAGTTATTAATACAAACGTCAGTAAGCAAAAAATACTTGAATACAACAATGGAAAACGCAGTGGCTTCACTAAGTCCATAACTATTTCCATCTATTTTAAATCGTGATGTCATAAATTGATGATGACGGCGAACCTATAGAACATACTTGCACGATTTTTTGTCATATATCTATGACTCGGCCATAAAACTGTGAGGACAAAGTAGATTTGTAAGATGACTTGCAATTAACAGCAGAACGAAAAAATGGACGTGACTATCTTGTTTTTGATTAAAATCAATTAACTAACTAGGTATGATAACAGATTTTTAGATACCAGTTTACTACCAATAGGCTCAGATCACTCAGTATATCTTAGTCGGTAGTGAAGTATGGCCCTATTTTGAGTGGACACGATCGATTATGATATAACGCAATGTGTACGTAATCGATTGAATGTATATATTTATATCGGTTGGTAATCGAGCTAAGTGGCGTGCAATTCGAGAGGCCTATGGACAGCTGTAGGCTGATGATGATTATGTTGGCTGGTGTTCAGTGCCTCTGGGATATACTGCTCTCTTTTTGGTATGAAATGACAATAAAAACACACATTTGAATAGTGTTAATAACTGCCCGTAAATGTTTGGTGTTCCATAAATCTCATACCATGCAATAACTGGACATATGCCTGCCCATACCATCGCCACAATTCCAAGATCTGTGACCATAGCGACCGGCAAGCAGCGGACTTACTATGGTAACTGCCATACATAAAACTGTTATAAGAGCATGGGCTTACCCTGAGCATAGCTACAGCTGGAGCTGTAGCTTAGAGCTGTTGAGCTTAGGCTGTTGTAAAGTCGAAAGGCAGAATATTAAGTAGTCAGCGATTAACAGAGTAAATGCCTTAGCGGTTACTTCCTACACCTCTAATAAATTCTACTCAGTACCACTTGGTACTGGACTGGTGTTAGGTGTTACACGGGACCTACAATCTATTGTGTTTCTTGAGCTAGAAAATCGCTTCAAAGTCGGACAGGCGCCCAAGGGTTAAGGAGGTGTGAGTCAGCGTTACCGTCGACTTTTCATTGCAGATCACTCCGGTCGTACCGGCTTTCCAAGGTCCATGGTGCACTCCAGTAAAACTGGCGCTGTACCCTGGGTAGCATGCCTAGCTCTAGCGAATCGGCCTAGGAATTCATTCAACCACGATTGGAGCCACATTATGCTTAGTTCCGGTTGACACTAAACTTGAGAAGTAGAACCTACTTAACACTAGTCCCAGCCTTCGCTCCTTCACTGACACTGCGACTAATTCTGGTAAACGCAACAGTCCCAACCCCCTATCAGATCATTGAGATTGGAAAACTATTTAGTATTTACCATATCGGTTCTATATTCGCAGATTGAACGCCTTTTATTAAACACTAGCCTCTGCCCACGACTTCGTCCTCGAAGAAAGATATAATATGTTTGTATTTTATTGTTTAACGGACTGATGTCCGCTACTCCACGTCCAAAGCGTGTTTTTTGCTTACGGATATATGCTGTTTTATGGCAATCAGTAATAATAGTGTATCGTAGCTTTCCATCGGTGAAAGAATTTTTGAAATCGGATAAGTTCTTTTACCTCCTACATCCAAACTTTACCTTTGTATCATGTTAGTGTAGAAAAAGCCATGAATATGGCATGTTAGACGGTTAATGCTCTGAGCCTTAGTTGTTGGACTTATTTAAAGAAAGAGCATTTCCATTTGAATATGCGCCTACTACTAAGTGAGTGAAACTTCTAATATAACTTAACTATTAATGCATAGTTTTAAATGTATCACCAGCCATCATTCGAGCTGTCGATGTTTCAGTGCGCTGAGAAGTTTTCCATGCCCTTTTCCCATCAAATACATTAGAAACATGTGAACACGTTATGTACACTTCCTGACGTCAGATAACTTTAGCATCTTATTACATAATAAATTCTTAAATTGATGATGCAGATGGCGCTATAGTAACTAGCATCGTATCCCGAATATCGTTATCTTTCGATAACCAAGATAAAAGATTCGTATCTTTGAAAATGTCAGTATTTTCCTCGAAAATCCCACATAAGATCCCAAAATCAATGTGTCACATGTCATGTAAATAAAGATAGACAGGTTGTTACTGAATTGTTTTAATTTAAATAATATATCAATGGGTTCAGGTTCCGATATAGAAAACATTTTTATTGCAGACTTCAATTCTCTCTCTAATCAGATCTAGCTCCAGTTCTAAATAATCGATTAAATACTGACAAATTTGTAAACCAACCAGATAAACATTGGAAGACACTTTACGGCAGGATAAGAATCTCGTCAACGATCCAAGATCGTTTCCAAAAACCCTTGCCCAGAAGACGCTCAGTAAATTAACGAGAGGTCTGGGATTCCTTAAAGTTGCTTGCGTGGACTCATCTTGCATGACTCTGGCAGCTAGTTGGCTGTTCATTCTCTCTCAGGAGCAGTAGAAGCAGCACTCTCTCCTGGGTGCTGCAGGAATCAGCGTGGACGGGTAGGTTTGTGTAGTTTTATTGTTCCTAATAAATGGATTAATGGACGCGGGTATTGCGCGGTGTTTCACTTCCATGTTGATCTTCGCGAACTTTTCTCCTTTCTCCTCTTCTTTTCTTACTGCGATAAAAAACGGACGAGTCTCGTTCCAACTCATTTTTTGGAGTGTAAAGTTTTACTATTTTTATATTTCATATATTAATATTTTTTTTTTAAAAGTTGTTTTTCTACACTACACTGAGAATTTTGTTACTTTTCCGTCAAAATGACACTATGATATGTAGGAAAAAAAAACCAAGAATGAAATAAGGTTATCTTACTAGAGGATTAAATCAATACAAATAAATAAAATTAAAGTGTCTGTAATTATCAAGATAACAGCGTTTTACTGAATGCATATGAACATATATACGGCACTGATAACAAAAACACATTTTTTTCAGTTTTGTCTGTCTGTCTGTCGGTCTGCCTGTCTGTCTGTTTGTTCCGGCTAATCTCCGAAAAGGCTGGACTGATTTTGACGGGACTTTTACAGGCAGATATCTGATGTTATAAGGTCTTAGGCAATACTTTTATTTCATCAAAAATAATTAGGGTTGTGTGTAAAAAAAATTAAAACGCTTGAAATTGGTAACAAAATTCGATTAATAAGGGAAGTAATATTTTTTTTATGAAAATTTCACGCGAACGAAGGTCGCGGGCAACAGCTAGTGTCCAATAATAAGTAACAATAATGATAAATAATTAATGAAACAGATAAACAATTGTTTTCTGCAAATGGTCAGTCCAAAATGATTGAATAATTGACACGCCCTAACCTTCAAATCAAATCAAATCAAATCATTTTATTTGCATAATATGGGTTTTTCAGGAGATGTTACATTGTTTGTTGTTTCACCATACTCAGCCTATATATAAGCATGCAAAATTTGGTTAATCTTACACTTATGTTAAAGTTCTTCAATTGCATTAGATTAGTCATAAGATTAAAATTAAATTAAAATGAATTTAGATTATTAGGTATACATATTTAAAATACAATGATGGTGAGTTTTACATTACATTACATTTACATTTGTCTGTCTTTATCATTCATAAATTCGCTTAAAGTATAATATGCTTTATCTATGAGAAAACAGTGTAGTTTCTTCTTGAATAGCCTAACCTGATTGATATTTCGGATGTTTAGGGGTATATTGTTATAAATTTTTGGTCCCATACAAACAAAACTTTTGTATAAGAGCGCTGTTTTGGAATGTAGAACGCACAGCTGGTCTGCATGACGACGCCTTGTACGGTACTCAAATAATTCTGGGTGTGATTTAATAAATGCTGCAGTTTCATATATATAGATACAGGGCAGAGTCAGTATTTTTAGTTTTCTAAAATAAGGTTTGCATGAATCAGTTTGTATTAAGTTGCATATAGCCCTAATGCATCTCTTTTGCGCTCTAAACGCACGTTCCAATTCAGTGGAGTTTCCCCAAAAAATAACTCCATATCTGAGAGTAGACGATACATAACCATGGTACGCTGTCATCACAGTTGTTATATCAACGATTTTTCTGAGATTACGCAGCGCAAAGGAATATCTATTTAGTTTATTACATAAGAACTCTATTTGCTGTTTCCATGTCATTTTGTTGTCTAGATATAATCCTAGAAACTTAGTTGATTCTACTACTTCTATTGATTGGTTATCATAATTTATGTTTAAATTTTCTAGCGGAAGTCTTTGTCTAAAGTTTATAGCTTTAGTTTTACTGACATTAATTTTTAAATTGTTTCTTGTTAGCCAGTCAATTACATTTTTTAAAGTCAAATTTATTTTGTCATTAATGTCATCCTTATTATAAGCGTCAAAAAGGATAGTACTGTCGTCAGCAAAAAGAGTCATAGGATTGTTAGTAACAGTTGGAAAGTCATTAATATATATTAGGAACATAGGTGCTCCAAGCACACTGCCCTGTGGCACGCCATATTTAACATATCTCATGTCCGATTTGTATGTTGTCAAGGTTTTTGTTTTAGGACAGATTTTGGCTATCTCAGTTAGTTGTATTCTGTCAGTTAAATATGATTTAAGTAGTTTATGTACATTACCCCTAAGGCCAGTTGCATATAGTTTGTCCAAAAGAATTTCAATTTTTACGCGGTCAAAGGCTTTTGTCATGTCCATGAACAGGGCAACCGTTGGAGATCGCTTATCCATATTTATTAGTACCCGATTACAAAATTGATATATTGCTAAGTTAATTGATTTATTTTTTCTGAAACCCATTTGTTCTTTGGCAAAAAGATTATTATTCTCAAGGTAGTTGCATACGCGGTTATAGATAACTCTTTCAAAAATCTTAGAAAAATAGATAGCAATGCAATTGGGCGATAGTTGTTCATATTATCTTTCTCTCCTTTTTTATGTATAGGTTTAATTATTGCAGTTTTAAGTAACTTTGGAAATATACCTGTTTGAATAGATAAGTTTATTAGATGTGATAGTACGGGTGAGATTATATGAGCAACTCTTTTTATAATATTAGTATTAAATCCGTCGTACCCTACACTCGAGGTATTTTTTAATGAGAGGATGATCTTGTTTATTTCATTAGGGTCAGTAGGTGACATAAACATTGAGTTGTTGACGGATGGAGGGCATTTATGTGCAGGTGTGGAATCTTCAGGTTGTATCTGATCAATGAAATAATTATATATAATAAATAGGTAACGAAATACCTACGTAAATATAAAAACATTGTGTTTCCAGTGCAGCTGTAGTTAATTAATTTATTATTGTCGTTAAGGACAAAAGACTAATTATATCGTTCAGGTTTTCTCCTGGTTCTTCTAAAGAACGATTCAATGCTATTTTTGATGATAGTGATTCCCTTGCGTATCTCATTCATAAATAAAAAATTTTCTTTGTAAAAATTTATCGTCTGGATGTTCTTTCATTCGGGTTGTACCATATGCCAGGGGGTTTGAACCTTGATAATTGGCCTTATATTCATATTCATTTAATCATCAAATATAAGCTAACAGTTTACACCAAATCGCTTATATCTATTCTAATACTACAAAATTACATCAATCATTTCAATTAAAACTTCTTAAAATAAAAATAAAACAGATAAAAAATATACAGTGAGTAAATACAATGAATATCATCGGAGAACGCGACAACTGCGTTTCAGAAATACAGAAGGTACTATGCAGCATATGATTTAGTGAGAGCACATTCAACCCGTTCAACACATTCGTGACCTGTTCATAGTCAAAAATTGACTATTCCTAGCTTATGCCAGCGGACTAGCCTGCGTGTAGTTCGGGTATCGTAAAAAAAGATAAAAGTATCCTTTGTGTTAATCCAGGTTATAAACTATCTGTAAATAGCTTATTAAAAGACTACACAGTTAAATACAAAATTATTACTTCCTTTTACTGTAAATTACTTCCTGAACTTCCTGATAACAGAAAACGAAAATCTATACTAACATTATAAAGAAGAAAGATTTGTATTTTTGTATGTTTGTAACGAATAAACTCAAAAAGTACTGGACCAATTTCAAAAATTCTTTCACTATTAGAATGCTACATTATCCCTGAGTAACATAGGTACATGTGTGAAGCCGGGACGGGCCGCTTCTTCTCCATAGAAACATGAGAAATACGCCAAGCCTAACGTCACAGCATGGCAGCATAATGAACTACTGAGAGTGAATGCGACCTATTTCAACTCCTTTATCAAAACCGAGCTGTCCTTTATTAAAACCAGACGCTCGTCTAAGATCAGAAGGTATCGTAAAATAAAACTTCAGAATAATCATAAAAGATTTTGATTTTTGGACATATTACAAAGTGGTATAAGAGCGCGTTGTTAGTGGCACCGTGGAGAGTGAGAGCGGGAAGTCACTTTTCAATTGATGCAGCAGCTGGACAAAATGTTTACGGTTTTTTAAAAATTCGCAGTCTTTTATCTGAGACAAAATCACTTCAACTTCCTTTGCTAAGGGCTCCTCGGTAGTAGTGGTGTTGGCAGGTACTGGTGGTTGAGCTAGTCTTGGTAGAGGTGGCAGCACCACCACCGGTCGGCGCTTCACCTCCTCAAGATCTTTCTGATGAGCCATGCGTGGCGCCTGACAGATTTAACATTATTTTATTACAACAGGCTGTTAAATATTGCAAACATGATTTGACTTTGATGAAAATATTCGAAAAATGTAATTTCATTTTCCTACACCTACAAATATGGGGGTGAAGATAAACTTAAGATCAGCCTGCAAAATCTAGGTTTAGTCGCAACCAAAAAGTTTTTGATCTGATTACCATTTCAATATAATTGAAACTGAAGTAATTTTGTATTAGGGCTAGATAGGTAAGGTAAAAAGGAGCGGAAATCTTAAGTTTATCGTCACACCCATCTTCAACCATAATTTGTCTATATATCACGTCTGTGGAGTTTCGCTCTCTAACTTAATTCAACCCTATTGTTTTGAAGTGACATAAAGACTTCTAACTTAACAGACATGTGTTGCTGGGGAGTTTGGTCCGCCACTTACTCTTCGTTTTGGGAAACTATGTGATGTAATTTTGACGTTAGAAAAGTGCTAACCAGCTAAATTTAAATTAATGGCTTTTATTTTGACTTTGGCCGGCCATAAGGCTTTTGGACTTTTAATCCAAGGGACCATGCAAGTAATAAAAACCATACTTATTTCTATATTACCTATTAGGTACTTCCATTGTTGCGAGGGCGAATGAAAGACCTAAGTAAGAAAGATATAGATTTACGGGATTTTGGTAATATCTTCATAATATCAACAGTAACGGGCAACCTTTTTATCTTTTCACTAAAACGGGATCAAAATAAAACATCAAAGTCGCGAGAGAATATTTTATGATTTTTTACATTCAGCACAATATGATCTCCTCCTCACAGTGGTTTCGTGAAATGTTTCATTTAATTTCTGTACAAGAAGGTTGTAATCTCCTTTGTTTTTCATAAGGGTGGTGTTCTTAAACTGATTCATGATCAAAAAGATTTTTTGGTTAACAGGCATTGTTTTGGCTACCCTCTTCGCGGGACTTGTATATGCCATTCGACGCGCCTGCCAGATGCAAAATATTAGTTACTACGGATTGGAAGTCGTTGTTGTCTAAAACGTTGAGGAAATCTTGTGCACAGCAACTTTTACTTGGCATGTTTTTTTAATAAGGTGAGTTTTGAGCTTTTATACGAAACAAAAATTTCCTTTTGGGTAACATGAGCTTCACGAGACTAGCTTTAGGGTTGACCTCGTGGGAGCCATGGGCAGCGCAAACGGTACACTGGAAAAAATATTCTGTTGGGATTTCAAGCTGTTTCAAGTATAACATAAAGTGGTATAAAATTAAGAAGCAGAAAATGTTGGTAGCTGAATTGCACTCAGGTTAGTGGCCTACGTTTTAAAAACATAAATACATAGATTTTAGCTAACAAAATGACCCCTTGGAGTATATAAACTGGGCGAATTATGCTGAAAGGAAGACTCAACTACATAAATGTATATCTAAACATGTACAAATTACTGTTATTAATTTATGGATAAATATAATAATCTTCTTATACATATAAAATCTGGTGTCACGGCGTTAGCGGTCAAACTCCTCCGAAACCGCTCTATCGATTTTATTGAAATTTTTATGTATATTTGGTAGGTATGAGAATAGGTTTTAAACTATATTTCACACCGCTAGGGCAACGGTGGGGTAGGTGGGGTAGGCGGGATAGGTGGGGTAGGTGAGGTAGGTGGGATAGGTGGGGTAGTTGGGGTAGGTGGGATAGGTGGGGTAGGTGGGATAGGTGGGATAGGTAGGGTAGGTGGGATAGGTGGGGTAGGTGGGGTAGCTGGGGTAGGTGGGATAGGTGGGGTAGGTGGGGAAGGGGGTGTAGGTGGGGTAAGTAGGGTAGGTAGTTAGGGTATAAAATGTTTCCTTGAAAATAGATATTCTTCACCATCTTCACCAGTTCATATCCTCCAGGCCCGATTAAAACAAAACTACCGTTTTTAATGTTTGATGGACAGGATAGACCGCTTTCCGACAAGGTGCCTGAATGGTAAGAAATATTTATTTGTTGTAAGTAGCTATCACTTGGAACTTGATAATAAATAAACGGGTTATCTGTGAAAACGTCTTACGGTCCTAAAAATCGAGTACACTGCCGTCCACTGCAGGGTCAGACTGGACATATAGTCGAGCACTCTGCTGTACACTGTGTGCACTCTTTTCCTGAAGCACGTTCCACTCCAAAGTACACTGGCACAACATAAGATAATTGCATCGAAACTGCCAACCGACTGCCTCCAGCCTGAAGCCGTGGGTGGGCCCACGTCCTCAGGCGATACCACTTGCGTCAAGCGACACGACGCGCGTCTCTTATTTTCTTCACCCTCTAAGTGCATTTAATCGCATTCAATGAATATTTCTTGAAAAAGTCATTCAATGGGATTAAATTGCCTTAGCGGGCTGTACTGATGATTTTAATGATTATAACTCTGTAAATCCATATTTGTTTCGGTCGCGAAAAACGAATGAAAATTCGAATTTCGTGGGCTACCCTTTCACCTTAACAGTTTTGTTGTGCTTATGTCAACTGCAATAGAACTGCATTTAAAGTTTCGATGCAGTCCGTTTGTTTAGAGACAATTAAAGTGTACTTTACACTGTAAAGTGTACTTTACACTGTAAAGTGTACTTTACACTGTAAAGAGTACTTTACACTGTAAAGTGTAAAATAAAACAGGTACCGGCGCAAAACTCCAAAAAAAATGTAGGAATTCGCATTACTTCTCATTATTAAAGTACTCCAAAATGCAGGACATAAGAAGGCATTCAAAAGGTGTTTGGGTTGGGCATAGTTCTTTCTTAAGAGATCAGCCTTTTCTGACCGTTTATCCTTCTTTTATAGGTGTCATTAATTTTCGACCGCTGCTTTTGGTGAAAACAGAAAATTTATCAGAGGATCATCACCTGCTCCGAAATGGCTTTCGCTATAGCTAGATTCAGCATGAGCGAGAGCAAGAGTTTCCATGAACAACTAAACAAGAAAAACAAAGATTCTTGTTCTCTTTACAACATCTGCTTTAGCTACAGGTATACAATATTAACAAGAGTTTGTAACAACTTACAGCATTAGCCAAGTAGAAACAGAAGAAAATTAAAACGCAAAAATACAACGTTTTCTTGAACAATTCCATTTTGTATCACGGTTTGTTTCGATATAAGTGGATGAAATAATTTAGTTAGTAATAAAAGTGCTGGTAACCGGGGAATATTTTATGGATACTGAATAAAAATATGTGTATTGCCAATTAGATTGCATTGGCAATAGCCATAAACGTGGCGAGGAACGTGTACGCAAAACGACCAGTCAAGCTATGCAAAACTAGTACAAGCGGATCTCTTATTGTACGGGAAATCTACACAAAGCGATTCCATGCTATACTGGAAAAGTATAGTTATGTCGTCTTGTGTTCGTGTAGGTACAGTAGACCTCAAAAGTGCAGTACCATGCTAAAGATTACATTGCTATGAACTGTGCGAGCGCGATACAGCAGTGTGTGTGCGTGTGCGTGTATGAGTGATGTCTCAACATTCTACACATAACACACACTAATGAACTGTCGTCACACTACGCGAAATAGCATTATATTTCTGTTGCATTTAGAATACACATCATAGTGATTACCTGTTCTTACCATTGCATTGTTAAAATTCGCGTAGTATTAACATGGGTTGGTAGCTGTTTGGGCTGAGCATGGGTTCACGATCAATGAAGTCCAAGTTCGAATCCATGTTATTACAATGTGTGGCTGTTTTTTGTTTCTTTGAAACCTTAATTATATTTGTATTTTAAGCAGAAAGTCGTTAGGTGTTTATGTTTATTTATAATATAGTCATGCTTATTATTTATTTTTTATAAGAAGTTAAATATTAGATAGTTATTGTATTATTATTTAACCTCATTAATTGATTTTTATTTTATGTTTTCGGTGTTGGAAGGTGGAAATAAAAAAATCATGCTGAATGATAACAAAAATGTTTATTCGTTTTATTTATTTATAAAATTAACAAACTTTTATGAGAATGTGACGTCACATTCCTATCTAGGCAAAAAAAGTTCTCTTATCACCGTTCATAAGATTTTTTGTTGTATACCCACTTAGTCAATTCATAATAAGAATAACATAACACGGAAAGGATATTCTAATAACACAAATATAATTGTTGATACCCGCTTATTATAGGTATCAGTATTCAGCAGAGTTAATTGAATACTAATATACGAGTTAGACTTTATGAACGGGTTTTTGTAATGTAACGTCACATTGAATGTATTGAGGTTATAGCTTAAGTGTTCATTTTCTTGACGAAAAGAATATTGAAACTAAACCCCAATTTAAGATCATTAAATTTAAAATTTATTTCTTAATTTTTTTTATTTTTTTTTACGGTTATGTTAATATTACTAAATATTTAGTTACCCGGTCTACTTATTAAATTAAGTATTATTATTTTTTCACCATAAATTAAGTCTTCCTTTTGGCAATACTTGAAAGTCTTCTCGTTAGAAAATACAGTCACCTCCCAGTTAAATGTAAATAATCTCGAGCAAAACGTAGTCTTTCCTCCCTGTGTTTTTGTGTCAAAAATGGTTTTTAGCTGGCTTCCGATGATGTAAACCTTCAGCATGGACTGCATGATGAACAGTCTGTAATGTAGTATCCAATTGCTCTGCAAACATTATAGTTGGAATGAAACCATTTGTTTCATATTCTTCCGCCATAAAACGTCGCTGAGTCGGGTAAATAAGCGGCGGCCTTTCACTTCTTAGACGACTCTTCAGACTACCTTCTTCCTCAAACTTCTTTACCCAACGGCTAACAGAATTTCTAAAAAAAAACAAAATATGATTACACACTTGCAACTAGCAATTTATTTAATAATAAGAAAATCACACACCACAACTATCATCATAATAATTATAATTTTTAAAAATAACTTACACATTTTAAGCCAGTTTCAGTTGAAATTTGAGAAATATTAAGCCCATTTTTACGCAGTGACAATATTTGCCCTGTCATTAATACTAATATTAGCTTGCATCTTGAATAAAGACAATCAAACAATACGCTAATCGTAATAATAACACAAACGCTCGTAACAAAGTTAACCAACTAACAACGTCATAACTAACTACTTTGTTCAATCCAGAAGTATATTTTGTTTCACATTCACCCTCATCTTTTTTGTTAATAATAAGTTCCAACTAATATTTAGAAAACATATCTCATCGGGTCTAACGTATCATTTAGAATTAAAACACAAAAAGTGTAATGTTACTTGGGTTCGAACGCAGACTACTGTGCGAGACATTTTATCTATAGCGTTAACCGCTAAGCCATATAGACACATAATTGTTAGTTTGAAATTAAATATCAGTAACTTAATACTCCGTCGCGACATGACAGGCTTGTCACTAAGGCAAATGACCATTATATCGCACTCTTTCTGACTAGATAATTATGAAAGAGAGCGATATACGAGATCGTGTATGTGTGCAAAATGTTTGTTATGGAAAAAGGTCGTAAGTGCGACTTGTTTTGATGCGATCGTTTTGTGAAACTCCTACTGCACTTATGGTCTCTACTGTACATGAACACAAGACAACGAACGTGGAAACGTGTGAACGTGATTTGTTCAACATTGTGCATGCACAAAATATGTGTGATATTCGAATACCAATCTTCATAGAACGGCCGCCTAGAACTGCAATACACTCGTATGTCAACATGCATTAGTCACCCAGACGCATGCTGGCGTCGCTGATCCTTGTGGCGCATGCTATAACACACACGTTCTAGGGCTTCATTATAACATATATGGGCATTAGAATGCCGAGGAGCTAGCGCTAGTATATTCGCTTAAGCGCAAGCCTCAACATAACACTTCTGACTCTCACCTATACGCTCAACAATATGGAAACCTTTCAGTCAACAATTGTCTTTTTATCCTCAAAACATAACATTCAATAGGTACCTCTGGGTTCAGCGTTACGCAGACGATCTCGCCATTTTAATTTCGGGGAAGATGACTGGGACAATTGCAAACTTAACCAGCATTAATCAATTCTCTGCGACATCAAGCTATAAGTACTAACTACAAACTGAACAGGGCCTTCAATCGCTTTTTGACGGCAGGAAGATAAAAATTGTAATTTGTTCTGCTCGGTAATTCGCCCCATATCCTACTTTATAGCCTCAATCAACAACAATGCATGCAAAGACTTGCCTATAGTGGTAGGCAGTCTTTGCATGAAGTGTAGATTGTTGTATGGAGCGGTGCTGTGGCTCCATGCGTTCATTCAACAAGATACATCGAAAAAAGAAAAGGGTGGGAGCAGACGGGTCTTTGGGGAAAAGTTGGACTTGGCATTTGATATGAAATCGTTTAGTTAACACACACACATTCAGCAACAATTTACTCAGCATTCAGTAACTTAATGTGTTTGAAAATTGATTTATATTTTACGGTTTCGGTTATACGAGTATCGATATAAAATGGTTCTTGTTGCGGCCTACACATGTCGATAAGTTGACGACAAACGACTTACAAATCTATAACGTAATGAATTTACAAGTCAAAACGTTACCTTTACGTGTGTTGCAACTTTCGGTTTTTTTAGTATGTCTTAGTATACATAATTACAGTGAGGCCGGCTCCTACTCAGATGAACGTACAGAACCAACCATACAAAAGAAGGTTTGCCTTGTAACTGATCACACTATCAGAGGTACGGATATTCTTGAAAGCTATTCATGGAAAGCATTAGGTACCTACCTATCAACGGGACAAGAAATAAAATTGTGATGAATTATGGAGCTCCTAGATCCTAGACTAGACAAAGTGACTTTTTGACATTATCAGCGATAGGTGCACACGGCGCCACATCAAGCTATGAGCTTATTGTACAATGAGAGATCAGCTTAATTTGGTTTAGAATAGCCTGATTGGTCGTCGTGACAAATTGAAAAACTTAATATAAGGTCTAACTATTCATACACGAAATATGTTCAGAGAATCATCTAACGGCTATAACGAAGCCATTTCAAAGGACAATTTTTTTATCTAAGAATATTTTATAAAAATAAATAATTTAAAATTAAGTAGGCACTTGATCCACAAAATAAAAACTGGCTCCTTATTTTTGAACATTCGTTGCGCTACTTTACTACGTCGTATTTACTTACAGTCATTGTAAGAATAGAAACGTTTTATGCAAAAAGTCTCAAAATTTTTTAGAATTATAATAATTTCTTAAAAACAAAAACACAGATATTTTTTTTGTTTTCGTTGCTATGGCAGTTTTGCGACTTATAGAAGTTACTCTTAAAATATTTCGTGTATGAAAAGATAGACCTTATAATATATCAGTATTGTTGAAAATCGTTGTATAAATCTATTTACTTGTGTTTTAGGAAAAATTTGTTCACATGATGTAGTCCAAAGTCTATCGAATCTCTATTTATCGAAAACTCGTGTCATATAACATGAGTAGACTAGACTGCATAGGGTTTTGGATAAAGAAAACAAAATTAAAGCCATGTGACTACTAGAGCAGCAATAGATAGGCTAATCAGCCTAAGCTTTAACTAACATCTTTGAGTTTTGTTCTCCGACATGCCGGTTTCGTCACTATGTGTTCTTGTACAGATTTGAGAGCATAATTAAATGTATTGCTTTTCGATTCAGCGAAGCGTAAAAAATGCTTACTACGGCCAGACACCGGGCCATGTAGGGCAGACATATTGGCGTACTACTACGAAGCGAAACAACAGCGTTGCTACCGTTTCTTCTATGGAGGCTGCCAGGGAAATGGAAATAACTTCAAGACCAGAAAAGAGTGCATCGAGCAGTGTTTCCTTTCTTCGAAATCGAATACATGTAAGAGTTTAAGGGCCATTTTATACTATTACGGGGGCTTCCATTAATTACCAACCCCCTCCGCTCTTGGTGAGATGACGTGACATCGACATGACTCCCTAACCCCCCCTACCAAATACGTAGTTAATTGTAAATACATACACATTAACCTGTGCTTGATTGCATTGGATTTATTAAAAAAAACATATTATTTTCAGCGTGTCGATGGCAATCTAAATTGTGTCAGCCCAGAACTGAGCTACTAGTTTAGCACTTTCGGTAGCGTTCATCAGTTCCTGTAGTAAACAAACAACAAGACAAGCATGACACGTTAAGTGCCCCATCGTTTGTAGAACTGCACCACATTTACAGTCCAGTGCAGCTAAATGCATCTCCACCTAAGCAGGTTTTCCTTGCTGCGACCAATTATTTTAATTGAATATTAATTATCAAATAAAAGGTGTAAATAGACCCTTAACGAAGCCGAATGGCACTTGTTCTCCCCGTCATTGCGATATTTTTTTTGTTCTAGACCATACTTTCTAGTTACGGAGATATTGGGGGTCAAAATTCCAACTTTTTCACTTTTTTTTTTTAAATACTTTTTTTAATGTAAGATTTTTACTTTAAACACCTCTATGACCCCCGTACTATTCAATCCATCCATTAGCACAATGTTTTAAGTGCGTTACATTGAGTCCTACCGTAAAACGTGATTATACACCCCAAAAAAAGTTTCCCAGCAACAATTTTTGCTTAGCGTTACTTAGTTTGATGTAAGTACAGAATGCTTGGTTGACGGTTTCGTGTAGGGTCCGTTTATATATGGCCAAATCCTACACAATAATACAGATTATTGTGTAGGATTTGGCCATATTTTAGTCGAGAAAAATGTTTACTTAATTAAGCCCAGTTTTCCCGCAATTTTACAATGTTTCTTGCAGAACAAAACATAACGTGATATTTGCCGAGAGTCTCTCCCTCTAGATTGGGTGTGATTCGGCTAGATGCCCTCCCCCCCCCAACGCCTCACGTAATTAATGGACGCCCCCTATCTATCTACTATTAAGCTAATGAAACCACCTATAGATACTCGTAACCCCTTATATATAGAGGAATCTTCAGTTTTCGAGGTTAAAAAATAAATTCATTCAATTCAGTTATCATAAGATCTATAGAGGTATGTACATTCATAATTATTCGCGTTTAAAAAATTAATTCATAATATTAGTAAATACATAAACAGAACTTCTTATCTACGTTAGTATATAAACTTAAATGTAGGTTGTTCCAAAGCTTATCTAACCGACTGTCCAGTTGGTCACTAAACATCGCCAGGATGCTGTTAGGCTAGCGCGGACAAAAAACGTTTACTTCAGACTAATAAAATATCCATACTTTGTTAGTAACATTATCTTAAAACTATGTTAGTAGAAAAAAAAATCATAACGGTGATATCCCTTATGATTTTATTTTCCAACTTTTTTTTTTAAGTGATTGGGTTGTTATAGTTTAACATGTTTTCAAAATTTTCTATTAGGTCAGAATTAAGTTTTTCGAAGGGATTTTTTTCTCTATATTCATAATATTCGAATATTGTTTTGATTACAGTTCATCGGCCGTATTTCTGTTCTCTTGCGTTTGACTTCGGCAACTGCTTTGGACAATATAACCGGTTTTTCTGGGATCCGGTAGCTGAGTAAGTAGAACTTTTGACAAATTCAGTAGATTAATGCCTGAAGAATGAGAGGCTGGTTACACTATCGGTTAGTGCAATAATACAAGGTACTTGTTTTGCGAAAATAACAAGTCAGATTTCTGAAAAAAATACTTTATCAAAAAACGATTACTGCTGATATTCTTGTCAAAACTGGCCAAGTGAGAATAGGACACGCGCATCGAGGGTTCCGTATAAACTAGTAGGTATTTTGTTTTTAAACTACATATTTACTTCAAAAAAATTAGGAGGTTCTCAATTCGTCGGAATCTTTTTTTATAATGTATGTTCACCGATTACTCGAAGTCGCCTGAACCGATTTGGAAAATATTTTTTTATTTGAAAGAATATACTCCCAAGTTTCCATAAAAAATATTGTCATGATCAGATCGTGGAGTTCGGAGATATGGAACGAAACTCTTCAATAATAGACATCAAATATGTCGTGATTGCAGCAATCGCTTGGATGTTTATTATTTACACAAGATCATAACATAACATCACGCCTGTATGCTCTGAGGGGGGTACGCAGATGTGTACAGTACAGGCACATTTCGACAGTTAGGTATGTTAAGTTCCATTTTATTGGGGATAAGCCTATAACAATGAAAAGTATTATTAATAATGTAAAATAAATGCACAACAAATATTTGTATAGGATATTACAACCAAAAATGGAATCTTATAAAACCTTTTTGCAAAAAATAAAACCGACTTTTTGTGTTTTTGAAGTCGGTTTTATTTTTCGCAAAAAGTTTTTTATTTTTAGCTGTAATATCCTTTTTCACTTATTTTGTGTTTTTGAAGTCGGTTATTTTTTTTATTTTTAAATAATGCGTCACGAACATTTGAATTTGTTTTGAATTCAAGCTCATACGCAGGACTATATTAGGTAAACCATCAGAGACGATTTCACGCAAAAGAATAATAGCGATATTACCCAACCTGATTCTTCCTAAATGTTAGGATGGACAACAATTACAACACATAGGTACCTGCAAAAAACAACAACAAGGTATACAAGGTAGGCAACAAGGTATTTGCAAAAAACAATCGAAACAAATAAAAAAATAATTTTACGGGCAATGAAAGCGCATGGTATTCGTACACAATTCAATTTTCATTGTATAAAATGAACACACATCTATACCTACATCTTACAAATACATAAAAATTGAAGCGTCTGTTTGTAATTTCAAACTAAACAAGTTTTTAATGAATGCGTATGTAAATATATACGGCATTTATAACAAAAACACTTTTTTTTCATTTTTGTCTGTCTGTCTTACTGGCTGTTTGTTCCGGTTAATCTCCGAAACGGCTGGGCCGATTTTGACGGGACTTTTACTGGCAGATAGCTGATGTTATATGGTCAAATATAGACTACTTTTTTTTTAGAAAAATAAAATAATTAGGGTTCCGTGCAAAAAAATTAGAACCCTTGTTTACAAAATCCGATTAATAAAGTAATATTTGTTCATAATAATTGCACGCGAACGAAGGTCGCGCACAACAGCTAGTCCTAATTGTCCACAGTGAAAATATTGCAAGTCGTAGATCTGTGTATCGCTAAATCACATTAAAAATGCACGAAACCATGTAAACAAATGGAGTCGAAACAGGAGTTATCAAGGTCGATACCTTCTACCAACTTCAGAAACGGTGCGCACATGCGCACTGCAAGCTAGGTGGCTCTTCAGATCAACCCCTTGAAAGCTTATGCTGTCCTAGTACCGAAACGCAACCGCCTGCCAATTTCGTTCCTATAAAACCATACCCATGTTGGCCGAGAGCGTTGGTTCAAATATTTGTATTGGACTGGTTCAAATATTTGCCTTGTTTGGCCAATATTTGAACCAACACGCGCAATTCGTTGCCTGGCATCGGGATAACAGATTTGCGAAGAGATTGGCTTATGTATTTATAATAGTGCCATCTAGTTACGCCCCTATACGTTACGCTGTTTCAATGAAGACTACGGACACTGTGCGTTAGATGGCGTTCCTCTAGCGGGCCATGAGGTTGACTGTGAAAGCTACAATGGACCTAGATGGCGGAATTTTCGGGTACATCCCAAAAAGAGGTTGCAGTAGGATGGGGGCGGACGTGGTGTATTATATTCTAGAAGTATATTGTTTTTTATGTGTTGGACGTTCACCCTCTCCCCCCCCCCCCCTTCCTACAGCCCTGCCCCTAAAATAGTTAGATTTTCAAGTTTTAAGATGAAGAGAACGCACCGTGTACAAGGTTCTTTTTGTTCATTTATACAGCGATGAGAATAAAAGTAATTCAAAAGTGCAGCATGCATCAGCGAGCCAAGCGAGCTCGAAAATTTTAGCATTCTGTCTCGAAAATGTTAGTTTCTCTTATTGAACGATTAATCAGGAAGTTAATCATTTATATCCGATAAATTATCAATTTGGCGGGTATGATTTTGGCGGGCGGTCATGCCCCCCATGATATGGAGTTGTTTTGTTTTGCTTTCTGTTTCTATATGAATTATTGTAATTGGTGTTATACTGTTTTAATTAAATATAAATAAATAAGTAACTATTATAATGTGCCAAACATCCAAATCTATTAAATCATTTGAGCGTGATTGAGTAACAAAATACAAACACTCACTTGGAATTCTTTTGTTTTCATTATTGAAAAAATCAATGAATGAAAGAATGCTTTACTGACGACATTGACACCGGTGTGTGATTTATTTGCCTCAAGAGGGGTAGACAGGAGAGTATATTATGTCGTGGATGTTTGTGTTTCTGTGTGAGTTTTTACGTTTTGAGATAAAATAAATATATTTTTATTTTTATGGATGGATGAACTGGTGATGTCTTTTTATCGTGCTTATTGTGTGAGAGGATGCACGAAAGAGGAAATATTGTTATTATATATTTATTTAACAATTTATGTACACACTAAATACAGAAAAGAAGAAAGGAACAGAAAATAGTACAAAGGTGAAGCTTATTTCTAAAGAAATCTCTTCCAGCATACCTGCGAAAGGAGATACTAAAAAAGAGATGTAGAAATAGTGTGTAAAAGAAGAAGAGAAAATAGAATACATAAAACGTAAAGCAGAACTATTTAAACTATACTTAGATATAAATACAAAGGCAAAACATAACAATACTGTAAATACAATAAAATAACTAATAATAAATACTTATGCAACTATGTCGAAATGGAAAGATAATGTTCTTTCACTCTTCTTTTGAAAACTGCAACAGTTTGGCAGTCCCTAATATCAGGCGGAAGTGAATTCCACAGCCGCACGGCATGTACAGTGAAGGAATAGGAGTAGAAGTCGGTAGAGTGTGGAGGGGATTTAAGGAGGTTCCTAAGATGCGACATGCAAGGTGCATCAGAAGGACGGGAGTAGGAAAAGCGTTCCCGCAGATAGGACGGCGTTTTAGGGTTATGAAGGATGTTAAATAGTAGACACAATATCCGAGAGTACCTGCGAAGTCGAATTGGGAGCCACATGAGTATTTTGCGAAAGTTAGAGACGTGATCATACTTTTTAAGGTTAAATACAAAACGAATACAGATATTTTGCAAGCGCTCAAGTTTATTTAAAAGCTCCTCGGTGGCATCCAAATAACAGGCTTCGGCGTAGTCTATGATATGATATGGTGTTCAATGGCCGGAAGCTCTGGAGGCATTTCAATGAGTGGAACATATAGTGCACTTTACGACTAACTTCAGCAATATGGGTAGTCCAAGATAAATAGGAATCCATATCATTCTTTATTATAAATATGTATATTTTAACTGTGTTAATAAATAAATAAATAATTACATAATATCGTGAAGATTCGCCAGGTAAAGTATTTTTAAGTTTGCTATCTTTTATAATATTCACTAATTGAACTTTATGAAATTTTAGAATTTGCAGACAGCGGATATACTCCGGGTGTGGAGGCAACCAGAACAACTTCGAAACTAAGAAGGAGTGCATGGCCACCTGCCTCAACAAGCCTAATAGCACTTTGACTGGTGGGCACCACCATCTCACTACCTGTATACCGTTCACAATACCTGATTTTGATTTAGATTAAACATGGTACACATAATATGTTTATTGTTTCTTGTACAAGTAATCCTTGGTGGAAATGCCGAAAGGACATGACGTGAGATGTATATCAGAACGTTCGGCCAGTCGAGATAGGGAGCTGGCTGCTACTCCAGTTTTTGTGACGATTATGCATTTATGACTATTCAAATGGGCCATCACAAAAAAAAAATAAAGCAATAAAAATTCGTTTCAGTCTCGTCACTAAATCTTTATTCATAAACGGTTTCTCTCAGTTCCTTAGTTATGGAGATTCAGGTAGGCCAAACGTTCTGATCAGGTCGTTCGGCCATAAATAAATGCTTCTAACTTTCGAACTGTTCTGTCACAAATTCTTTGGCTGGCATCTTCATGCGTCACATAATCGTCACAAAAACTGGAGTAGCAGCCAGCTGCCTATCTCGACTGGCCGAACGTTCTGATATACAAGACGTGAGGATCGTAGAAGATCGCGTTCTGTGGTTACTGCGGTCCCCCATAAGAAAAAGGCGTGAGTTTATGTACCTATACGTATTTTGTTACCCCTTAAACAAAACATAATTATCTGTCTAGCTTTCTCAAAACTATGTTATTAGAGTCTAACGAGATACAGTTGACCAATCTTGTATTACATAACATCACGCATGTAATCCACAAAGGGTTAGGCAGAGGTGTACCTAATGGTAGGTACACCCACATTTCGCTAGTTATGTTTAAGTCCCATGTAATATGGGGCAAGCCTATTGGCATCAACCGGGCACAAATCCCGACTCCGTGGCAGTTACTGAGAAATTCCTGATGAAAAAACTTAATAACAATATGGCCGACGAGCATGAGGTCGACCCCTAGACTGACGAGACAGTCATTCTTGTATTCTTGTCGTTAATAACAAACGGTTTAATCGAATTAAAATACTTTATTGTTTCACTTCGAATGAAAGATGCGATGATGAAGAATGAAAGACAAACATGTACAGTAATAGAAGCGTCTTATTTCAGAAATACCCCCCCCCCCCTCCTCCTCCCTGGCACAAATACAAATGCCGGAATAAATGAAATGGTAAGTTAGATCATTTTAAAATTCTACATTCATTTAAAAAATAAAATAACGAAGCGTGTCACTGTGCAAAATTAAAAATCATTTATTGGTCTTCCTCTGCAACCGTCCTTAGCATCACGAAATATGAAAATGATGTTTTTAAAATCTGAAAATAAAAGAAATATTAATGGTTTCTTGATCAAAATGGGTGCAAGTCCAAGAGAAAACAAAACATAGCTCATAATAAGTTCACTAAATTATAGTATTACGACAAGTACACACGGCCGTCGTATTATATTATCTGTGACACGGCGACACATCCAGCTATACATTTCCAGTGTACCATGACCTCGCTTTATATACATTTGTAGTACAATGGAGGATCCGCTTATATTGGGTTTGTATAGGTTAATTGGTTGTCGTGCGTACAAAAGTACCGGGGAGTAGAGCCAACTGAAAATATTACAATTTTCCTGTATTTTGTCGAATATTTGACTACAACAGTAGTTTGTTTTTAAAGTAGATGATGTTAAAACATTGTCCTAAAATGCACACAGTAATTAATCCGAACTACTAGTAACTAATACTACAATCGACAAACAAGTCAAGTGTTACGGAACCCCTTTGTTCAATTACGTTTATCATTGCTTTTATATTAGTTCAAATCTTTAGCAAAATACATAAAAGACATCATCATTTTCAGGTGACTATTTCTCTGTCGATTTAGGTACCTACCTATTTGATGTTTTAGTATGAAAAATAGTCCTAATTTTAAGCTAGTAATTGCGATATGTCATGTATATTACAGTTCTGTTGGTCGTACGGCCAGATTTCATAGCAAATTTGCAAGAAAACAGTAGCAGCAACAAACACAAATTACCAGCGCCTATACTAAAAGCGCTAAAGGTGTCATAAAAATAAGGCATACCGTGATCATAGTCTGGACGCCAACTGTAAGCATGCTCATCGCCTTCAGGTTCATGGACCGTTGCACCTGTATCATGATGACAAACACGAGCTTCCTGTTCGCAGTGTCCATGTATTCCCACGGAATACAGTATACCGAGTCTATTAATTTGTCGTTCTGAAATACAGTATTGTACAGTGATTAGCATGCTTGGACACAGAGCTCCTCCCTGTGATAGGCAGTGACCCATAATCCAACACGCATGTCTTCAAATGATTGGTTCTAGGTCATGCCGGTTTCTTAGTGATATTTTTTTCGTCACGGTTCAAGATAGGATGAAATAAATTAGGTACTCAAAATAAAAGTGCCTGCTTCGGTCCGAACCCGCGACTTACGACCTAAGTCGGAGCCGTTACCAGTGGACGACTGCTCCCTGTGACCCTGTGTAATAATAGATTCAAACGCACAAAGTTTTTAAATGTGAGCAAAGTCGTTATTCTGTTCGTAAATGCATATTTAACCTAAGCTCTTTCGGCCGTTTCCTGATAACTGTGATCTGAGGGTGTATAAATCGAGAGTGAATGAAAATGAGTGAAAGAAACTTCTAAGCAAGCTTGAATGGACATAAATACTAACCGATGATTCCAAGAGCTCGAATATGATGCTTAACTGAATCAGCTGTTGGAATACCACCGCTGTCAACGGTCCGTAACGCAACAGCGCCGGCTGGTCCTAGAAAATTTAACAGTACCTAATTTAAAAAATGTAGATAGCATAAATTATAAAAACTAACCCAAAAGAACCACCTTCTTTTTTAATGTCGGTTGTAAACAGAAATCTACTAAAACTACTCGCTGGCAGTGCGATGATTCGTTTATGTGATGTATAATTTTTATGTCGTAAGTGTAAAGATGCATTGCAGGCGTATCGTAAGCCCAGCATAAGTTCGTAGTAAGCTCAATGTAACGCCTCCTAGGTATAGCGTAGCTGCATCATGTGCGCAGCGTAACGATAACGACGACACGTACCATTTGCGAGCACTCCAACATCAGAAGACACTCGCTCACTTGGTGGAAGAGTAAGTAAAGCAGAAGCACTTCACCAAAGCAGTCGGACATCTTTGATTGGAAACTGTTGAAGAAATAAGCAGATTTAAGCATACGCAAGAATCAAATTCAAATTCAAATTCAAATTCATTTATTTCATGAACACAGGGTGTATACAAAAGATGTTATAAATAAATTAGGACCGAGCTGTGCCCCGCCAAAAGGCATACAAAATATCAAAGGTTTTTTTTTTTTTTTTTCTTAATCAAATACACTTTCGAAATTCAAACAATAATTCTAGAATTCTACAATAATTATAAATCATGTCAAAATTATATAAAATGTCAAATAAATGGCAAATAAAATAAAGTAAAAAGAACCAAAAAATACAAAAATAAAAAATAATAATGTCACTAATTCATATAAAATATAATACACAATAAACAAAATTAACAAAATCATTTAGTATCTCACATAAAACATTCGATTCCGGTGAAAGCGAATTAAAATTAAAATTTGTCATTTAAATATTCGTCAACAGAATAATACACCTTGTTATTTAGCAATTTAAACAAATTTCTTTTAAATTCGATAATGTTAATACTTAAGATAACTTGTCCTGGTAACTTATTATATAGTTTTTGAGCCATTGCATAAAAGCTTTTGCTATGAAATTTTGTTTTTGTTGCTAACACCTGCAACTTTTTTGAGCGCCGTTTACTTTCTACAAATCTATATAAATTCATATTGTGTTTTATAAAAATACAGGCTTCATAAATATAGAGTGACGGTAAAGTTAATATTTTTAGCTTATGAAAAGGTGGCTTGCATGATTGTGTTTGTTTTATTTTACAAATAGCACGAATACATTTTTTCTGTGCTATAAGCACTTCTTGAATCTTAGGGGCATTACCCCAGAATATGAGGCCATACCGCAGAGCCGAGGCAACATAACCATGATAGGCTGCTAGTAGGGCGGTCTTATTCGCAATTTTACCCAGCATATAAAGAGCATATGAAAATCTACTAAGCTTTCCACAAACGCTTTCAATTTGAGTTCTCCATGTCATGTCATTGTCAATATGTAGTCCAAGAAATTTTGTAACATTAGCTTCAAGAATGTCATTCCCCTTATAGTTTATTTGAAACTGTGATTGTTCTTTGTGTCTTATTTTAAAATTCATAACTTTAGTTTTGGTTAGATTTATTTTAAGGTTATTAGCATTTAACCAGTCGATAATAGGAATAAGACTGTTGTTTACATGCTCTTCTATTTCTTTTGTAGTGCCAGAATCATAAATAACAGTGCTGTCGTCGGCAAATAGTGAAATTTGATGTTCGACTACTTGGGGAAAGTCATTAATATAGCAAATAAAAAGTAATGGTCCCAACACAGAACCCTGCGGCACACCACAAGACAGTATTCTAGAGCTAGAAGAGTAAACTACCTCAGTTTTGGTCTTTATATTTACTCTATTAATTTGTGTAATTTGACTTTTATTGTCTAAATAAGATTTTATCAGATTAAGGACGTTACCTCTGACACCATATCTTTCGAGCTTAGTTAATAGAATTTTATGGTCTACATAATCAAATGCCCTGGTCATGTCCATAAACACCGCCATCACTGGTTTTCTGTTATCCATGTTATGATGTATTTTTTGTAAAAAGTTATAAATAGCCATATTAATGGTTCTATTTTTTCTAAAGCCCATTTGTTCTTTGCAAAAAATGTTATTTTTTTCTAAATAACTGTTAATGCTGTTATATAAAAACTTCTCAAAAATTTTTGAAAAAACTGGTATCAGTGCAACTGGCCTATAATTGGCAACTTTTGTTTTATCGTCTTTTTTATGTAATGGCTTTATTATAGAAATCTTTAACTTATCGGGAAAAGTGCCTTTCTGAATACTTTTATTTATAATGTCACTTAATATGGGCGCTATAATAAGAGCAACTGATTTGACTACTCTGGTGTTAATATCATCATAGCCTGTACTGTTGGTATTTCTAAGAGTATTTATTATTGTAGTTATGTCTTTTGGCACAGTTGGTGACATAAACATGGATTTATATGTTCCTTTGAATAGTTAGCATTCGGTTGAGCTGAGGATACGAAATAGTCATTAAATTGTTGTGCTATCTGTTTGGGTTTTGTTATAGTTTTGCCATTTACATTAATTAATCGAATTTATATTAGTTTTAGGAATGTTAGGTTTTATAGATTTAATAATTTTCCAAGTTGCCTTCGACTTGTTGGTGCTTGTTCCAATAAAATAAGTATTCTGTGCTTTCTGTGTTAGTTTGATAACGTTTTGATATCTTTTCGAGAAAGTTTTGAATGCCATTTTTGACTGACTGTCTCGAGTCTGTCTATATTTCCATAATAAAGATCGTCTAGTTCTACTACAACGTTTAAGTCCGCGTGTAATCCACTTTGGTTTAGTAACTGTAGAAATTTTGCGTCTGACAATTGGGAAACAGAGATCATATATTAATTTAAACAGTTCAAAAAATGAATCAAAACATTTGTTTACGTCATCAGATTCATAGACTTCGGAGAAACTAAGACTGGCGATATATTGCCTAAAAAGGTTAATATTTTCCTTGCTGTAATCCCGTTTATATATATAGTAGTATGGTAAAATACACTTTTGTTGTACCGGGAACTTCATAAGTTGAGCTGTGTGGTCAGACACACCCAGCTCCAAAAGCTCACTTGTGCAGCCTCTTATGTTGTAGAGATGCTGTCGGTTTTAGTTCATCTAATGGACACTACTCACTCAATGATAACACTATGGTAGTGGATAATCTCCCGTAGTCTGCCGTGTACTTCTCTCGACTCTTGCTCAGTGTACTTATGTTCCATTTTGCCATCTTGATATTCTTCTGACTCAACCAGTAACGTCGCAGGCTTCGGAATATCCTCGAGATTGTATTTTAAAACACGCATGTGACCCCAAAGATGAAAGACTAAAAGCGATATAGTTAAATCGACAACGCAGAAGTAGGATGAGCAGACAACAGAGATGTACCAGTTAAAAATAAATACAGCAATGTATCCCTTCGGATCGGTTTTGTAGTCAAAAGGTAAGGAATAGAAGACAGCATGATCGTACGTAGCATTTTCAGGTCTTTCATCTCTAAACATCCCATTTGAGTAACTGTTGTACATTGGGATCAGGTTGAATAAGAATAAACCAATACACATCAACGTTAGAAGGTAGATCGTGAAGAAATGAGATATTTTGTGAACCAGTGTGTGCATCTGGAACAGAAAAAGGGAATCTATTACCAAGGAAATTATATACTAATTGGAATGAGTACGAACAAAATTTTGATATCAAAAAACCGTTTGAAAATGAACTTTATCTCAAACGAATAGAGTACTTATTACTTTAATTAATTCAAAGGGGGAGGAATACTTCAGAGCGAGAACGCGATCAAGAGTGGATTGTGTCCTTGTCTAACAATTGCCAGAACACAAAAAAAAAATTTTTTTTCTTATATTATTCGGAAATCTCATTGATAGCTAAACTAGCACATAAAACGTATCGGGATTAATTTAATATTCAAATACTAAATATTATAATAATAATTTCTTGCGAAATACAGTAAGGTTAAATAAATTAAATTATTTATGAATTAAGTTGAATGGCAACATAGATGGCACTCATATAAACAAACAATATGGCCGATACAATTTCGCGCTGAAGTCATATTTTTGCGTTATCAAGTTCTTTTTACATTACTTATGTGAAATCTTCCTCTTTAAATGTCGTGAAATCGGGTTGTGTGAAGGGGTGTAACAGTGAAGGGTTTGCTGGATGTGGAATTTCTTTTTTCAGGTAAGTTCGTATAACTTTGTTTACAAATTACGACTAGGGTGACAATGTTCTAGATATGTAAACGGGGATCAAGAAAATATTCTAAAGAATACGCCTTTTCTATTATCCATATCGGTATTTATAGTCTTGTGAAAATGCGTACAAAATACATCATTTATAATGCAGTAGCAAAACTTAATCAATTACTTCATTTTAATAATAACAAAAATAACTTCTTGAAAATAAACGAATTCTATCTTTACTTTTTTAAATACTGTTTATTGTTTGTGTATTAATAAAACTGTTTTGTTTGTTTCCATGCAGACTCCCTAACAATAAGAATCTTCAGCAACGGGCTTGAAGTTGTCCATTTAAAGAAGAAGTATTCAACCTATTGCCTAGTTTGCAACTGTCTTCCATCATCAGCATCTACGCACTTAAATTTAAGATTACTGACTAAAACCAACAATAACATAAAACCATAAGTTTTATAATTTATAGTGTGATTAATAAATTTATCAAAAACTACATATTATGTTGTTTGAAAATGCTAAATGCTCATGCTTCATCTATGTGAATGTTGCAGACCTGTACGCTTTAAAATCTCTTTACAAATGAAGGATGTAACCTAAGTGTCACGTATTCTTCACTAAATAGACCTATCCCATTACAGAGTTTAACAGTATGCGTAGGCTTCGGCTTCGCCCTGTTTTTGATTATAAAAGAATAACTGTCCCAAAAGTAAGTACAAATATTGGATACCGTATTAGAAAGGGATGACATCCACTCTCGAATTTTTCTCGCTCGGAACGGCTTTCAGCTGCACGTCCTCATTCCAGTTAGTATATAAGTTTCTTGTCTATTACTATCAAATATAGATACTAATACACATAATAATAAAAATCATTAAAAAAGTCTAAAATAACTTTAACTTCGGAAGTTGGTGTAATTTTTTGTTTCATTGATTTTTTGTCACCGACTTACGAAAGTCAAGTCATTTTAGACGTTTTTAGTGTTTTTTGAAAGTTGGTTTTTTTCGCAGAAAGTTTTTCTTTTACCGTTTTTAGTTGTAGTCCACACAAATTCTTGTCATGAATTAATTTTTACATTGTAACTAGAAGTTAGATCATCATGTCATCAACATAGCCCAAGAAGATAAAAATACGTATTTAACACATTCATTGCCAAGCCAATCCTTCTGCAGCGAGGTGTGAGACAGGGAGACGTCATATCTCCGAAACTGTTCACTGCTGCACTGGAGGATGTCTTCAAGGTTCTGGACTGGAGAGGGCTAGGCATCAACGTCAATGGCGAGTACATCTCTCACCTTCGATTTGCCGACGATATAGTGGTCATGGCTGAGACCATGGAGGACCTCAGTACAATGCTCGATGACCTCAGTAGAGCTTCCGAATAAGTGGGTCTTAAAATGAATATGGACAAAACTAAAGTCATGTTGAATGCCCATGTAACACCCACTTCTATCAAGATCGGAGACTCTAGACTAGAAGTTGTAGACGATTATGTCTACCTGGGACAAACGATCCAGTTAGGTAGGTCTAACTTCGAGAAAGAGGTCAATCGTCGAATCCGACTCGACTGGGTAGCGTTCGGGAAGTTGCGTGGTATCTTCTCGTCCAACTTACCGCAGTGTCTCAAGACAAAAGTCTATGACCAGTGTGTGTTGCCAGTGATTACATACGGGACCGAAACGTGGTCGCTCATAATGGGCCTCATCAGAAGGCTTAAAGTCACGAAAAGGGCAATGGAGAGGGCTATGGTCGGAGTTTCCTTGCGTGATCAAATCAGAAATAGGGAAATCCACAAGAGAACCAAGGTTACCGACGTAGCCCGAAGAATAGCCAAACTTAAGTGGCAGTGGGCAGGGCACATTGCTCGCAGAACGAATGGCCGATGGGGCCGGAAAGTTCTGGAGTGGTGACCGCGAACTGGAAGACGTTGCGTTGGAAGGCTTCCCACTAGGTGGACCGATGACCTGGTAAAGGTTGCAGGGATCCGCTGGATGCGAGACGCACGGGACCGGTCAATATGGCTACACTTGGGGGGCCTATGTCCAGCAGTGGACATCTTTCGGCTGAAATGATGATGATGATGGTTGCCAAGCCAAAACGCTGAACTTACCTAGATGGCCAAATTAAAAAAAAATCGTTGAATGTCTTCACTAGTGGCCTAAACAAATACCAGAACCCAATACGCTGCTGCCGCTATTTTGTGGCTCGTACATAAATTGTGAGGCACCATCACGCGATGTCGCGTGAAGGGCCATAGACAGGCCACTTCACGCGATGTCGCATGATGTGGCAATTAACGAGACGAAAAAAACATGGATTACTGAACCGATTTATGAAATTTCTATGGAACCAATCGGGAAGTATATTCTTTCACTTAAAAAAACAATTTTTCAAATCGGTTTATAAATGACGGAGTTATGAGGTAACAAACAAAAAAAAACCAAAAAAAAACAATAAAACCGAATTGAGACCCTCCTCCTTTTTGAACAAAGTCGGTTAAAAATACATATTCGTCAATGTCATTTCAACATTGAATTTCCTACAAATTCTTAGGATACTCGTGTTTCGGGCGGTACCAACTTTCCCAATTAGAGTGCCTGTGAGGATCCAGTAACAATTTGGTCCTGGTCACGGTCTAGGGCAGAATCTCTTTCTCTGAAATTCAGCTATTATGTATGACAATACGTACCTATGCATGCGGAAATGGGAAATATACAGGATGGAAAGTTTCAACGGGCAGTATGGGGAACTACCTCAACCGTTGCAGCTACAAGAAAATGGTCTTAGGAGACTATCCACAATTTTTCATGAAATTTTGATCCCTATTCACAGATTATCAAAAAAATGTACAGTAAGCAAGAAAATGGTAACTTTACACAAAATATTTTTTTTGATGCCAAACGATCCTGTTTCTAATACTGATCCAAAGCTTCTATGAGACCTGGGTTGGTCTCATAGAAGCTTTGGAGTACTAAAAAAGTCAGAAATTGCAAAAAACCTTTTCCCATACATTTTGTTTGAAAATTTTAACCGAAGAATGTTTTTTAATATTAATCGATCTTATTTCTGATTAAAAAACTCACTCGGTATCATTGCACGTCCTAAGAAAGAATTTGTGAATCTGAAATACAAAAAAATTAAAAATCCGTCGGCTCCTGAAAAAAGCCTTTATAATAATGAGCAATATTTATATAGTAACAAGCTCAAACTTACCTTATAAGAGTAATCCGACTTCCTTCTGTGATTAAAAAGGTGAATTTCATTTAAGAAATAGAAAAGGAGTTTGTCATACTTTGGCCCGAAAATCAACAGTCCTCTGCTCTGAAAGATAATAAGATTTGCTTTTATTTGGGTTCCATTAAAGGTTGTAAATAGACCCTTAACATATCCGAAAGGCACTTGTTCTCCCGGCGATCATTTTTTTGTTGAACCTTTGTGGGAACCTTTTAGTTACGGAGATATTGGGGCTCAAAGTTCCAACTTTTTCACATTTTTTTTTTTAAATACATGTTTTTAAAGTAAGATTTTTACTTTACACACCTAAACGACCCCCATACTATTCAATCCATCCATCAGCACAATGCCTTGAGTGCTTTCCATCGAGTCCTATCGTAAAACGTGATTTTTCACCCCAAAAAAAAAGTCCATTCCCAGCAATAATTTTTGCGTAAAGTTACTTAGTTTGATGTACATAATGCTAGGTTGACGGCTATGTGAAGGGTCTGTTTACACCCTGTACATCAGTACTAAAAAAATGCATAATAAAAGATACATCGAGCAGTAGTTAATTTAATCTGTTTCGAAAAACTCTTAAATGCATATGTACTTACAACAGCAATGGAATTCATAAAAACAGTAATGTAAGTATGGCCCATCTCGAAAGACGATAGCTTCCCAGTGTTTTTCCTGACGTAGACGATACCTGATATGAGGGTGCTTGACATGAGAACGATCTTGTAAAATCTATAGACACGAGACTTATTTGGACCCTTGGGCCAGGCACCTATGATCCACATGGCCCTGCGTAGAATTTTCATGTATTGAATATCTTCTGTTTTCTCAACCCCTCTAAAACAATAAGAACATAATACTAAGTGGCAATATTTCAAAGACACTAATATTTTCTGTGTTAACTGAATTTCAGCGGAATTAAAAGTAAGTAACATGTTGACAAGAGGGGTGCAGAGATAAATTATGTGAAAATTGATAAAACTTACTCTAAGTCACTCAGGTCGCTTAAAATTTTCATTATGTACAATCTTAATACAAGTCCTGATTATTTTCTTTCTTCTATAAGAATGCTTAGAAGCAACAGAACTATATTATGATTTCCCACAGACCTTGTGATTAGCTCATTATCCAGTAAATGAATGGGCGGTTCCGTACCCGAAGTGTCATGTTACTGTCACAATGTGAAATAAATTATTTAAAGTAGTCATTTGTTTTATTTAGAATTCCGTAAAAATATTATACTGTATTGTATGTTTTCAGTATCATTAAATAGCTCAAAAATTGTTAAATTCTTCAACTGTGACCATTTACGGATTCCATTATTTTAAGCACTTTTAGTAACTGATATTTTTGTCACAACTAAATTAACTATCTAAAAAAGCGAAATTTCAAGCCAATAATGCATGAAGCCAACTTAATATCGTATGAAATAAAACCCTAAATGCTCTACAATCCCTAACCTAACCCTTCGGGGATTACAGCTGTGATGTTATGTTTATGTTTTATTTGATAGTTCAGTCATATCATCATTCTCTTGCCCTTATCCCAATTCATTTGGGGTCGGCGCAGCATGTCTTCTTCTTCCATACTTCTCTATTACTCGTCATCTCGCCAGACACCTCCTTTCTTGCCATATCATTATTTACACAGTCCATCCATCGTTTCTTTGGTCTTCCTCTACTCATATACCCATCCACATTCATACTCAAAACTTTCCTCACAACATTTTCCTCATTCCTCCGCATCACATGCCCATACCACGACAACCGATTACCACACAACTTTTCAGTCACCGGTGCCACTTTCAGACTTCCTCTTATATACTCATTTTTTATTTTATCCATTCGCGTAACACCACACATCCCATTCACATTGAAAATTATCGGCCCATTTCTATATTGTCGGCCTTGTCAAAGCTTTTCGAAAGGCTAGTTCACAATCAGTTGTATCCGATTGTCCATGACAAAATACTACAACAACAGCACGGGTTCGTAAAAAGAAGGTCTACAACAACTAATATGATAGCTTTCACTGACTATTTATTTAATAATATGGACTCTCGTGTGCAAGTGGACGCTGTATACACTGACTTTCGAAAAGCCTTTGACAGGGTTGATCATGAATTGCTTTTGAAGAAACTAGCATTCAATGGAATCCGCGGGGAACTCTTACGTTGGTTTGTTTCCTATGTGTCAAATAGAACACAAAAAGTAGTGATCAATGGGTTCCACTCCACCGCCATAACCGCAACGTCAGGGGTGCCTCAGGGCTCAATTCTCGGACCTCTTTTGTTTATAATTTTTATTAATGATATCGATACGTGTTTCCATAACTCTAAGTTCCTACTTTACGCGGACGATCTAAAAATTTTTAGACCCGTTAGATCCATACTAGACTGTCACTTACTCCAGCAAGATCTTAATCGCTTAGCAGAGTACTGTATTAAAAACAAACTCCTACTCAGTATTCCTAAATGTTGCTGTATCAGCTTTACTAAAAATAAAAACCAAATTAAATGCACTACAATGTGAAATCCTAGACAGAGTCAACAAAATTCGTGATCTGGGAATACTGCTCGATAATAAACTGCACCTGGACGCACATGTTGATAAAATCATAAGTCAGGCTTATCGGATGTATGGACTTGTAATGAGATCAGCAACGGAATTCATCTTCCCGAGCACATATTTACATTTGTATC
This sequence comes from Noctua janthina, assembly GCA_963576755.1. Lineage (NCBI taxonomy): Eukaryota > Metazoa > Arthropoda > Insecta > Lepidoptera > Noctuidae > Noctua > Noctua janthina. The sequence goes on along the minus strand of OY755050.1, from coordinate 8,595,886 downwards.
GGTCATTAGTCCGATCTCAACTAGAATATGCTGTGCCGGTGTAGAGTCCCTATTATAATAAATATAATGATTGTATTGAGCGTGTACAACGTAAGTTTCTGAAAAGAATGCAATACCGTTGTACTAGAAGTCGTATTTATCACCCATATAGCGACTTACTGAAAAAATATAACATGATCTCTTTGAAGTCTAGACGTACTTTCCTAGATACCATGTTTCTATACGATCTGTGTAACAACTCATATGACTGTATGGACATCTGTAACAAGTTGTGCTATGTTGTCCCTAGAACGATTCAGGGGCGTGGGGTGCGCGCACGACCTGTTTTCGCCATCACTCCTAGTCGCACGAATGCAGGCTTGCGGGCACCTCTACGTCGTCTCACGGGCAATTTCAATAACTTCTTCTCTAACTTAGATATATTTGCTCTGTCTGTTGGTTCTTTTAGAAAAATATTACTGGACACAATCCAGAATCTAAGTGAATAGTATGTGTCTTTAGTGTTCCTTGGTGGCTGTGACCTTTATGTATTTTTATGCGTTTATGTATTCTATCTCATGCAATTGTCTATTCTGTCCGATTTTTACTTCATCAACATTGTCTTTGTCTTTTGTGTATCTGTGGAGAACGTTGTTGGTTGCACATTTGTATAACTCCTTATATTCTATTTTTTTTGTAATATATAATGTGTAATTGTTGGTTCTTCCGAATAAATAAAATAAAATAAAATAAAATAAAAATCCCCCTTAGCATTCTCATCTCCGCCACATGCAAATGCCTTTCGTTCATCCCTTTTATGATTCATATCTCTCGTTCTCCTTTCTCTCGCTTTTGTAATCCGGTAGAGCTCCTTCTGGCCTCTAGGACTGTCCAGTGAGTCATATAACTTCTCCTGTACCTTAGCCCTGGAAACTGCTACCGACTTTTTTGACTTTCTCTTCCATTCTTTATAGATCCTCTTCTTTTCTTCTTTCAAACTGTCGTTTCTTTAAACGCAACCTTTTCTCTTTCAGACTCTTTTGCACCTCTTCATTCCCCCACCATGTATCCTTATCTATCATACCTTTCCCTTTTGATTCTCCAAAAACATCTTTTGCTACTCTCCTTATACAATCTGCCATCTCTTTCCAACATTCATTCACAGATTTTCCTTCCATGTCTTTCATTTCAATCATCTTATCTATTACTTGACTCTTAAAAATACTTGAACATTCTTCATTTTCAATCATACGCCATCTGGTTTTGGGTGGGGGCCGTTCTTTTTTTCTACTGGCCTTGACACTGACTTTGACCTTCATTATGACCAATCTGTGTTGGGAGACTTAAGTCTTCGCCTGGCAGCACTTTACAGTTTTTGACGTATTTAAGACTGTCCCGCTTGACCAGGAAAAACTCTATTTGCGTCACGTGGTGGCCACTTTTATACGTAATGAGATGTTCGTCTCTTTTTTTTAAACATAGGTTCGGAGGTCTGGTCCTGAAGTCGGACTGACATGGTGGCGTTTTTATACAAACACTTCAACATCTCGATACCGATAGTCGATTTGGCACCGTTGGAGGGACTGCAGCACAGCCCAAGTCTCGATCGAATCGAAGGCTTTCTCGTTGTCCACAAACGCTAGACAGAGAGGCCGGTTATACTCTTCGGTCTTCTGTATAACCTGTCGCAGTGTATGTATGTGGTCTACGATGCTAAAGCCTTTTCGGAATCCGGATTTGTTATTGCCAGGTCGAAGGCAGACGCAGCTTGAAGTAGTGTCTCGCCTTCATTGTTACTGTCTCCATACCCCCAGCCACCAGGCACTCTCTCATACCCATCCTTCATTCTTCCTACATGCCGTTGAAATCACCCCCCACATACCTACACTTCTTCACTCTCTTGCACATCCAACATCACTCGATCAAAGTCTTCCCAGAACTTCTCTTTTACGCTGTCCTCACTTCCTGACTGGGGTAAGGTTGATAGTTCAGTCAGTACCATTTAATTGCCTTTAATTCAACAAAATAATAAAAACGTCACACTTTATGAGCTTGATGTGACAAAAATGCAACGAGTTCTAGAATTATAGCTGATGTCAACATCAAATCAAGCCAGCCAATAAATATCATTACGATAGTTTATCATTAAATACGCAAACGTCTAGCAAACTACCTCGATAGTAAACATCTCAATAACAAAGTCCACACCGCACCTAAGTAGCGCCATCTACCTTACTCTCAATGCAACTATAACTAGTAGACCGGTGGTAGCACTACGATGACAGTTACAAACTGGGTAACTGCTCCGGCACAACCTCGGCGCCCAATGGGGCGCAAATCTGTAAAAATAATATCTGCTAGATGGCGCTGTTAAAAAAAACGCCATGAAATACCCGGGCTACGCTTGAGGGTTAGGTTTGTAATGGTTGATGTATTATTTATAATAAGCTTAACAAATTAGAAGAATTCAATAAATTCTCGATATAGGCTTGAGCATCATCTTCAACTTCAAAATTGAGCATCTTTTTTTTTGACAAGGCATCTCGCAGGTCAACCTATGAGGCCGGGTTCTGCTTAACCGGACTACCCTGTGCATGCCTTGAGAGTAAGGCGTCCAGCCATGGGAAAATGGGCATCTAAACAGGTGATGTATATATTGTCTCCGAGTGTGGCGTCCAATGTATGTCTACGGCACCGTGCACCCTAAGTTCTGTTACCACCTTGCCGCTTCGGCGACTGGCAATCGTTTTCAAGTACTTATCTCGTAAGTATTTCTACATCGACTTTAGACAAGATTGAACTTCCTATCATCGTTACCGCTGAAAACTAAAAATCACACCTTGTGTGGGTGTAGGAGGCCTTACAAAGTAGTCAGATGACCTAGTGAAAGTGCGGGATTCCGCTGGATGCGAAGAACTTAGGACCAGTCATGCTTGAATTAGACCTTTGACTTAATGATTATGATAACGCATTCCCAAAAGGTAAAAGTTCATCCGCTGAAACGTAATCTGTTTGTCTCTTTTACACATGGAACTACCGCCGTGCGAATACATAGCACGAATGACTGCCAAAGCGTTGGTAAAGGCTTTCAATCCATGAGAGAAAATAAGGTTACGAATTCGAATATTTGCTAACAGTAGCATGTTAACGTTGGCGTAATCGAATGACTCACTCGAATGTTTATGTGTTTAGGTAATTTCTAAAATTTATAACACTGAAGTTTTCATGGCAGTTGTCCTTAGTAAGTTATTTAGCCATTTTTTTCGCCACTAGCTTCTGTGAGTTACTTTGCCTGCATGGTACCTACTCGGATTAAAAGTAGCCTAGTAGCCTTCGGAATAATGTACCTCAAACACCACCACCCCCCCGCACTACCTCTCTCTGTTCTCTTTCAAATTGTTAAAGAATTTTTCAAATAACTGCCGTGGTTCCGTAGTTTACACAATTACTATGTTCGCACTCTCTCTATGTACAAGTAATTATTAAAATGCCCCAGTAGGTACAGATTTCTCAAGTGCTTTACCAATTTGGTAAGCACTTGACAAACAAAGGCATTGTATCTGTCGATTGGTAAATCTATTAAGTATATTACGTGATTACTATTACCTAGGTCCCATTTTGTAACAAACTACTAGGATTTGCTTCAGACACCAAAGCAAAACAAAAAAAAAAGAGCTACATATCAAGTTCCGAGCCAGATACAAAGTGATATGTTTAATAACTTACTTAACTCAATCATTACCAATTAACTGCTAACGGCCAATTAGTTTGTCCGTGATTTAAAAATGATCAAAGAAGCAGGTTTAGCGCATCGTTATTCCCGTAGTGGCGAACGGAACGAATAAGCTAAGCGGTGGGCGGGGAGGGTGGCGGCGCGGGCGCTGCGCCGGCGCGCGGCGCGGGCGGTAGGTGCGCGCGCGCCGCGCACTGCGCTTTTTGCTTGTGGCAGGGCGATCGCGGTGCGGCGGCGCCGGCGGAGGCGCACCGGGATCTTATCCTTATTGTATTTTATTCTGTTCTTAGCTCTCTGTCCAGACGAACGTCCCTACCACACATCCCTATTGTAAAACTCAACGTTTTATTTTAACAAAGCCAGTTTATTATGAACTAACGTATTATGCCAATATGTTAGTAAAAACTCAGTCATTCTTTGCCCGGTCTTCAGACGGTCTGTTTTGTTGTGTGAACGAGTGTTATAAATAAAATAATAATAGCGGCGATCAACCGATTTTTAAGAAAATTGCTTTATTAACTGACATTATGAATATAAATGATTTAGTGACCCGTTTATTTTTTCTCACGATTATTTACATTGTGGGAGCGACACGTGAAGATAAGGTAAATATAATATTTATGTTTTGTTGATACCTAAGTACTATCGTTATACTAGGTATATTATTGCTGGTGTTTTTAAGCTCGCGTTACTTTAAACCTGGGTTAAAGCGATAATTCACTTTATATATTTTTTTAATTCTTATGTTACGAAACCTGTTCTAAATTATATTTCCTAGATAAGAACGTCACTTTAAAGGAGTCTTCTTCTTGGAGTAAAAACAATTTATTGCCAACAGCCGGCAACATGTTTTATGTAGTAAATAAGTTGAATGCGAGTAACAGAGTAACTAGCCTGGAGTAGGTACCAAGTAGGTATTTCCTGCAGCTATCTGATGAACGTGACAAGTGACAAGCGACATATAGCAGTTATCTCAGAGCTTGCATATCGGGGACTTGTTGGGATTCAAATGAACTTTTACGAAGCTTAGCAGATCTAACTCTTAACTCTTAACTCTTGTTACCTATTAATCGCACTATTACATTACTTCTGTGTTATAATTATAAATGTATCTATTACCGTTCAGTAACTCCCGTGTAATGTGTATCGTGTCATATTTTTAATAATATTAAAAAAGCTATTATTATTAATAATAATGATTATTAAAGACGTCAAATATCATCGCATCCTTGCATCCTAGAAACACTGTTAAAATCATAACCTTTCTTTTTGACTGTGCCGTAGTCGGGTAAAAAAACATAGACTATAATTATGATTATTCCGTTGAGAACCTGAATCTGAAAGCCTTATATGGTTAAAAATCAATCAATCATATTGGCGATATTAACAGTTTCACACGAATTGATGGATTAAATTATAAAAGACAACATTCTTAACGTATTTTACAGGTTTCTTAATTAATTACCTAAATATCCTTTTCTAATCTAAAAGACTTCATTCCGGTAGGTATCATATACATAGATTTTCATACTAAATTATCGAATTCAAAAGATGTTTTCGGCACACCCTCAGAATTACATAGAACTTCGAATTGAACAAAAATATAGGAGTTATTGAATATTATAGTTATTTCATCTTTTTTCTCTCCTTACAGCAAGTTTGGATCTGTACTACTTAAGTTACAATAAGTTCTTTAAGTATCTATGTATTTAGCACATAATTATCTACAGAATATAAGCCGCCAACTCAGTACTGATCCACTATCTACCTATCTTATACAATATCTATTCCATACATAGTAAAAAACATAGTCGATTTTTGTGTCTGTCTGTGTGACCGCTTAGATCCTCTATATTCCACAATGATTTTTGTGTAGTCATCATTATGATTAACAGCGGTTATTCCGGTAGGTTATGAAATTATGAGTATTATAAATTTTTAATGAACTAACGTTTAATACAGTCTGCCATAATTATTATCATTATTCCACCCGTGCATGGGGCCTAAAATGGCTGCTTTAGCAGAATCATAATACGATAATAATTATGAATCATGTTAAAATTCTTAAAATGGTATGTATGGTATTGTCACTTTGTGACCTTTTCACGAGTTGTAACGTAATGCATATTATTGTCCTATTATGATTTTGCTAAAGCAGCCATGTTAGAACCCCAGATCAGAGTCATGTCGCTACTACTTTTCTTTATGTTGGTCGAAAAACGGATCCTGTTCAAATTATTGCCCCTTGACCATCTGTTGATGCGGTTCAAGTCAGTATTTAACTCGCATCTGACCTCCATAACCTAATTAATTAATGGAGAAAGATGTATCGTTAGAAGAGCAGACAGATTTTCAGGCTACTGACCAACTGGTCAATTTGTCTCTCTTTAGTCTGAATGATTGGAGTCCAATGACTCCAGTCATTCGGTCTCATGAGAAGAAAAAGGATTTATAAAGCAGTCGTTGGCTCATACACATAGCAGGTGGCAATTTTGGGGTTATACCATCAAACAAAATTGTTAAAACCATCATTATCATATGGCGAGCCCTTTCCCAATTATGTTGGGGTAGAACAAATGTAGTAACTGGATAACACCATCATACTATAACAACTAAAATTAAACTTGGGAGCTCTTGAGCACTCAATCATAAACCTAGCTGGACAGAATCGTGACGGCGTAACTCGGGGCACTCGTAGCTTAGACAAGACAGTAGATAATTCATTTAACTACTTAAACATTCAATTAACAGCACGTAATCTGCAGCTTACATAACTATCAGTCAGGCCACCAACTGAAAACATAAGAAATGGTATAAATACATTACTCTTTGTAAACTATGGTTCATTTCATAAGGTATTACTTAACGAACCTCTTACGAATAGCATTGTTAAAGTGTATCCTGGTTAGGTTAAATGCTGTGATGCGTAAGAATGAGGAAAATGTCGCAAGGAAAGTTTTGAGATACATAGTTCAGAAATGACTACTGAAAGAGATGTATGGAAGAAGACGAGATTCTACGCCGATACATTGAAAGTATTTAAAAGAACGCCTCTCCAAATTAAACACAATTACAATAGTAATCACCACCATATAGGCTAAATTGGAAGGGAGTCCTGAAGACCAGATAAATATGGCAATCGTTCAAAACATTTCATATTTCTACAACTTTGACAGGCTTGACGTCATATTCACCTGCTTGGAAGCTTACCTTTATACATTTTATACTTTTAATGTCATGGATGTCAAAGTGCAAACTTTTGTAAAAGTTCGAGCTTTGACATCTAATATCTCTGTTATTAGGTAGAAGGTTCCCAGGTATGGTTCAGGACAAATAAATGAACGCAATGACGCGGACGGGGTGAACAAGTGCCTTTCGGCTTCGTTAAGGGTCTTTTTACACTCATTATAGGACTTGATAAACCGGAGAAATGAGTATGTACTTATAGCAGGGCTCGAAATGATCAAAATCAAAATTGGAATTCTCACTAGAATTCCGTCCAAACAGGGTTTTTATTCTCGGAATTTTCGTAATTATCACTCTAGTCCTATTAGTAAAATAGTAACAAAGACACTAAACTAAAAATTAATTTTGTTGACTAAACACAATGTTTGTGACAGTTGATTTTTAAGATGACACTAAACGCGTTTAAAAGAAAGAAAGCAACTGGAAGACAGGATTTACCTACTCTTAAATGCCTATTACACATCATGTGATGTGACTGTAGAAGAACTGCTACCATATTTCTCATCTAGTTTCTACATCGTAGATTCTTGCAGGTGTGTTTATTTTCGTAGCGCATACGCAAATTACTGTACGTTTAATATTGATTCAGCCGCATACTGATTAGACAGGTAGCTGCCTCTGATAAATAGATTAGACTTACATCAATAAACTAAATTGCATGCTCTCATGTTTATCAAATGTAGGCTAGCGAATACTATGGTTAACTTTTGCGAATATCGACATTGGCATTGGGAATGTAGTTTCTATAGACAGTTACTCGCTTGCCATATAAGTAGAAACTGAATTTAAATTAGTCTTTATGTTATGAGCTCGCATAATCACAAGTAAAATATTTAAAGTGTTTCCAAGTACAGCCAAGTCTATTGTTCAAACGGTTCAAGGAATAAACTGGAATGAGAAACCGCAGTGTATTTTATATTTGCATTTAGGCGAAACACTCAGGCGTTGTTAATCAATTCAGAAACCTGATCCAACTTGGATCGATTTCACCAATCACTTTGCTTGGAAAACACATACCTTTCTTTTTTTTTTTTTTTTTTTTTTATTTAATTCACAAAACCGATGTACAATCACAAATGCAATAAAAAAAAGTTACAAAACAATATTTCTGATTGCCATCTACTAGATGTGAATCTAGCATGCATATTTTTATGTAAAACACTTACAATTTGACAAAAAAAATAAAAAGACAATTAGCTAAACGAAAAATTACAAGTTGTGACTTTTTCAAAATAATAAAAAACTTTTGGGAAAAAATTAAAAAAAAAAAACGGAAAATAAGCAATTGAAAGCAGTTATCATTATCAAACACAGTATCGTTTCCGTTTTGTCAACAAATATACTGCAATGATTTCAACATATGGTCAACGAAACTGTATTATATTTAAACTAAAGTGCTTCAATTAATCAATTAGGTCAAGTGTCAATTTAATTGTGTTTATCACGCTGTTTCTTGCTAGAGTCCCGCGGCGTCGCTTAGCAACGACAACTGCAATGCGCGCGCGGCGGCTTGCGAGACGAACGCTGGTCATACACGTCGGCCGGTCTGCGGCACTGATGGCAGGACATACCCCTCCCGATGTCACCTCATGGTAGCACAGTGCTCCGGACCACCAGTCACCATCGCGAGGAAGGGACCCTGCGTTGGTAAGTGACCTGAAATCTATAACTACGTAAAACCTTTCTTTATGGAAGTATGTAGTATCCTAAAACGGTTTTTTTACTAGGTCTTTATCATCAACTACTGAGAACCGTGGGACTTTCAAGTTTTAATTTTCTTACTAAGAGCCTGTTCAGCAGTCGTTAGTGTACCTATGAATTTGGAAAGGAAAGCCAACCAACACTTTCAGTCTACTTACTCCAAATTCTTCAATAAAGTAAATCTTGTCTCCACAAAGATTCTTGTTGTTGCAGACAAGTTCTGCCTATCTATAGCAAGTATACGAAATACATATTTATGTCCCCCATGAACATGGCTCTTATAAAAAGCGTCTTTGTTGAACTCGACCTTGCATTTGCGGTACAACCGCTCTTTATGAAGTCATGGAATGTAGTCAGTTTACACTCTTACAGCACTACGAGCACATTAGTCGGTACAGATTATGCTAGAGTTGATGCTTCACGTCCATTTGTGTACTTAGATAAAGTTTCATTACTTGCTCAAGCGTATACTTTAGTGCATTAAAGATCTGAGGCCGATACATCTGATGTATGTTGTAACACAATGTTGGGTTACACAGTTCTGGGTCAAACTAATTGAGAGTTTGGAGATCTTAGCCCAGCAGTGGCTGCACGCTGTGATGGTTTAGAATGACTATTGTATCAGCAATACTGTACCTGGCGTTTATACACGGGTTGTTCAAACTATTTAAATGACAGCTTAATTGTAATCGTTTTTTTCTGATCGCAGAAGGGCAGTCATCCTGCCTAATAGCGTTGCGGTACGCGTTGAACGCTCAGAGCGGTGTGTGGTCAGCGTATGTGCCTCGCTGCCGCGCCGATGGCAGCTACGCCGCGGTGCAATGCGCTAGCGCAGGTGCGGCTGCTGCCGGCTGCTGGTGCGTCACACCCGACGGCAAACCTCTGCCTGATACCTCCGTCAGGAACGGCAGACCTGACTGCACTAGGACCGGTAAGACTCTCATTGAAGTATGTAGTGATGACTATTTCAGTTATATTTGTTGCTAGTTATTCGTGATCATCAACTGATTCCAAAGCATCTGGATTGTCCATTTATGATCCAAGTCAGTAAGTAAGATCACAATACGGATGGCCGCTGATGCACCTAGACATCCTTTACAACAAGTCTTGGCAATTAGACATCCCAGAAATCTTCTCTGTTATTGTTGTCGTTGGTTTACTTTAATGCACTTAGCCAAGCGAATTGTATCACTCTTTGTTGCCTAGCTCATTCGTAGTAGATAGTTGATATTAAATTCTATTTCTGAACCTTTAATTTTGCATGTAAACATATTTTGCTCATCTTCTGTTTCTGTGTGCTGGTCGTAACAACTTGCTTGTTTCTATGTATGCTAAGCGAATTCTACATGATTGTCCATTCACTCGATAGGTGAATAAACTACACTTGTCTGTTTTGTAGGTGACATAACGACACAAGATCAGAATGTTTCTATAAAAGCTATTCAAGTTAAACGCTAACAATAACATTAAATTCAAATAAAACGAATTGAATGTAACCGCATAGGTAACTAGTGTGACTGTGTGAATGAAACAATGGTAGGAAGGACGCAACGTAAACTACTTATAAATCTTACTGAACGCTGTAGTAGGCGAAACGAAACCGGCGGCGGCGGCGGTCAGTACCACCGTACTGATGATGATTTATAAGTTTCGAAGTATTTGCTCGTAATAGGTTCAGATCATTTTATAGACGATCTACAGTAAGAGATCTTTTGTACCCGGATTCGGGACATCTGTTTTATCTAACGCGCCATTGTAAATACCGTTGGATACACTTCAGACATGGTTTGTAAACAATGCTCCAGATGAAAGCCAATGTTTACTTTACACTAGAACGCCTTTTGGAAGTACCGATAGATAAGTTTCACGTAGATATTATCTTAAGCAATTTTCACAGAAACATTCTCAATTCGTTAGAAAATGCTGATAAACACATCACTCTTGTGCGTTATAAACATAGTGCTGATTCACATAAAAATATACAGGCCGTTAAACTAATTAACCATAGGTTACTGTACTTTTAACGTAAACAGACAACAACGTATGTACCTAGTCGTGGAGCTATCGGCGGAAGATAAAAATGTGGGCAGGTATTTAAAAACACTCCTTCAGCTTTTGAGAGATGATACATGCATAGAATTTCGGTAACTAACAGAAAGTACATAAGCACACCTTTGAAAAGACTAAGAAATATCTTTTAAACTTCAGAATGATACAGAATGTTATTCCAGTATAAAATAATCGTATTCGTTTTGACATACAAATTGCATTGCATGCACGCAGACGACTCGGCTGCCACACGTCTGCTGTTGCGTTTATGTATAAGAGCCCCATCAAAGTAGTTTGCAATTTATCAATGTACGTCAAAAATGCATCGGTATCGTACCGCACTCGTCTCGGAGAGCCGTGGGATGTAAATAACTGTTGATGCTGATAACGCAAGCGCGGCTGACAATACGTCGTAAGCTGTGCATCTATTTGTAAACAAATAATGCCGATAATTACCTTTGTAATAAATACCCTTTTAAAGAACAATTTTTATCGGCTTGCTGTCAACAGTCTTTGCATTTCTGGGGACTCAAACAAGAGGCAACGCGTTTCGTTTTTCTCAAACGAGTTACTACTTTCAACAGAATTGACCTATGGTAAATGCTTTTAACTGACGTCAAACCAATTTGTTTTAACTTTTCCATCACCGTTATTATCTCTAGATAATAATATCAAGACCATCTAGTATTCTTCCCAAAACGTACGGAGCAGCCAGTCACATTGAGTGATAAATAATGTGAGTATATTTCGCGTATGGCTTGCACGTCCTTATACATATTTATGTACATTTGTAAGTATTTTGTGATTAGAATGCAATTACCTTTGGCGCCATATCATCAGTATTACACATATGTATCGAGCTTTCGTTGTGAATATACATATTCGCCGTATTTCAGCATTAACTTACGTTTACTGCCAACTATTGTAATTAGTGATTTATCTTACAAATGTTCGAGACTCGAGTCTAAATATTTTTGCGTACCGGCGCCAAGTACACTGAAAATGTGAATGTTTTGCATAGAAATTCTTTAAACACGACTCACGTTCTGTTTGTCTGTCTGTGTCTAATATATTATGGGACGTCAGAGTTCAAAGTGTATATATTTATGTACCTACTCAACATTACAGGAGCCAGAGGCCCGTGGGTTAAACGCAACAATCTGGAGTTGTTTACTAGACAGTCAACTATTATCGAATTAAGCGACATTGATATGAGCTGAGCTTGATCTACAGACTGCTAGTCGCACTCAAGTTTGTGTTTTATTCTAATCCTGTCAATAAATACGACATAGGTGCTCTGATTTTTTGATGCTGCTGCCTTGGAATCATTCAGCATTCTTATCTTCATCCGTACCTATCTCCATAGCACGTGGTCCATTGATATGTAATTATGAATTATGGTACAACCAAACGCATCATGCTATGCCAATATATATCCCCCATTGGTATTGGAATTTCCCCAGTAATTAAGCTTTAGTAAACTGCCATATCCTTGAATACGGGCTTTCCCCGTAGTCAGCCGCAACTGACTAAATAGGCGGATTTTATAGCTGTATTTAACACCTTTGCAGTAATCATAATTGCTAAATCATTTAACATTAAGTTCTAGCCTAAAGGAGTGTTTTAAATTACACAAACATTGACTCGTTAAATGTTTTATACCCGTTGTCCTTTAGGAAAAGTTTAATATAGGAATTTATCGAATAATCTTAAGCACGACATCGCCGCGCCAGCAGTGACTTGCGACGCATTTACGAATAATATTCATGTCCGAATTTGGCGCAACAAGCGAAAACTAGCTGTCAGAGGGCGTTGTTATAATTGTCACGGGCCGTCAGTTACTATGAGTAAACGGTGACGCCGGTGACAGTCACTGACGCACTTGATTAGTATGTTAAGTGTTGACAGTAGCTACAGTACTGCTTCTAGCAGCGGGCGCCAAGGCTTTAGCTTCAGCTCAGAAGGAGTTGTTTCTTCCGCACAATTTAATATTTTCGCTAGATTTGTTTCCTGCTCAATTACCCCAGGGTTTAATATACTATTGTTGAAGCACAACAAGCAAACTAATTTCGGTAAAAAATCGTACAAAAAACCGGCCTTAGCCAATTAAACGTACAGCCGAGCTGATTACGTTCCTGATTGTGGCCTGGTCTGGCAGGACAGCCACATACAGAATTAGAACGACAATAACATCACAAAATAACATACTTTGTTTACAAATTGTGAAATTACGTAGGTGATTTACATGTAAGTAGGTAATGGTTGATGAGAGATGAGCAACGAACATGCTTTATGTACTTTTTATGAGTCCACTTAACGTGTAAGCTACGTCGGGGATACCATCTTCTCTCACTCGCATTCATTTCAAACGTTCAGATATGGAGCACAGTACTATTTAATACCCTTCAGACAAAGGGTCATCCTACGCAGGGCATCGGCCGCTATTCGGCTAACAAACTGCTTCCTTATACAAGTAGGTACATGCACCTTCTTGTAACTTCCAGCAACGATTTGATCCGCAACTAATCCCTGCTCGTGTAGTGAAACTGTAGGAGAGAGTGTAGACAGCTCCGTCACGAGGCAAACGTGCAAATCTATTATGGCTATGAACCGTTTTCACGGGCAAGTATTTTGTTACCTATTCAATTTCCTCGATTCGTTATAAAATTAAACTATTATTTACTAAGAAATCAGTGAGTAACGAAACGTGACATTGCGACGCACGTAGCTAGTCCAATATAAGTCATCAGTATATGATTGTTGGTAGTCTTCCATTGCATAACAGAATTTGCCACAAATACTTTATTTGGATGGGCTGCGACATCCCGATTGGATTGTCCGTCCCTATCGCATCTAACTATGGAATTTTTGTACGTGAATTGCATTTGCATGACGAAAATAACCTCGGATATCTGCACAGATAAAATGACAATTAAAATGCAGCACTGTTATATCAATAAAATTCATCTCTTTTCTTTCAAACGCGTGCGGAAAAATATGATATGTATTAATCTTCTAGCATTTCGTTTTCAATAAGTTGAGATGTTTCATATTATAACTACTTCTGCGAAGAATAAATTTTCACAATCCTTGTGTAAATATTGACAAGATAGCAGATGATATTCCGTGAAATTTACACATCGGGATTATTCTTCTTAATACGCCGGAAATGCTAGAATTCCAGATCTTCACATCTCAGAATGCCTAAGTAGACACATATGTTTCTTATAAAATGAGTCAGGACCTGAATTTAATTAAAAAAGCTAACAGGGAAAAATTTTTGTTTCAAAAATAAACTCAGGTAAAAAAGTTTGCGTGAGTCAATAACTTTAGACTGCGTTGACTTGATTTTGCACTTAATTCTATTGAGGAATGCGGATTGATGATAAAAAACAACTATGTATACAAATATTATAAACTACATCATATAGCTGATAAGTTATGTGCGGACCTTTTTATCGGATGTTGGAAAGATATTGTTTTTAATTATCTGGATTTAAATTAAATTCTTCTATATTATTTGCCTTTTTTTGTTTTCGTAGTGTTTGTTGGTTTGTCACACACATGTATGATAACATTCGACTGCCGATGGAGTTGTTTTTAAAGGCTCTGGCTCGTTTATTAACTCCTACTGACACCTAAACAAATATTTATACATAGCACGTCGCACTTTTGTGGAATATAAGAGTCCCCATATTAAGCCTTCAGAATTTTCAGCCTTGCATTTGAATTGTTTATCCTAAGTATATTTTGATTTAAAACTTTGTCTGAGCAGACACGGTAAACGTCTGTTGCACATTCCATGAATAATTCCATGTGAACCAACATTCTGATACAACTAAATATATCGTACAGTAGGTATAAAAAAACAATGTCGATTGAATGTCGTAAAGAACGAATCGAATAAATATAAGTTATATTAAAAGATACCGATCAAAAATTTCCCTAACTAAAAGCACTTAGCATTCTCGCTAGGTGCGCGGCTATCGCGGTCCGCATCCGCAATAAGTTTCTTGTATGAAACCTGACTGTAAGTGGTAATATGAAATGGCGCCATAACAGCTAAACCTTCTTGGAACACCTACACGACTTGGTGTTATTTTTACCCGACTGCATCAGAAGGAGGGTAATGTTTTTCGAGCGTATGTATATATGGCCATTTCTTTGGCACGCCCTACAGCCCAAAAGGTTTGACGGTTTTTTATGAGGTAGCATTGAATTCGTCAGAATTGTGGTAGTGACATAGGCTATATGAGGTCTATCTTTTCATACACGAAATATTTTAAGAGTAACTTCGAAATATTTCGTGTATGAATAGTTAGACCCTATATACATTTTGAAAATGGCGCCCGCAAATAAAATAAAAGGGGCAGGTTTGGTTTTGTTTTCTTACCATAACAATATGGGTATCAAATGAAAGCTAGGAAAAAGGCCATTCCCAAAATTTTAGTATCATATCACGTCTATATTACTGTTTTAACACAATTTGTTAAAAGGCGTACAATAGCTACGCTTTTTATCTATGGGGACGTCCGAACTATCATTTTCTAGCAAAAATGTATCAAGTCAGGAATGACATTGCCTGTACTTAGTTAAAATTAAGTTTAAGGAAGAACTTGTCGGTTAATAAAACCAAAATAAAATTCGACTGAGTAATGTATTATTTACCATGCAAGATAACTTAAGTAATTGTCTACGCATGGGGCACCTTAAAGTATTTAGTTTAATTAATTATAATATACATAATTATGTAGTTATTTCATTATTTGATTAAGTAAGTGCAAAAAAATGCATGGTAAATTACACATTAATCAGTCGAATTTTATATAGGTATTGTGATACTTGTTTTGCCCTTTTCAGTTCATTATTTTTAAGCAATCGGGTTTTTTGTTTTTAGAATAATATATTTATCAATCTTTATAGTTCATTAGTTTTTCTCTACGGCTCAATGTACCTACGGATAAGTCATTTATACTGGTAGTTATTCTTTTATGATCCTTCCATTTAATACATGACGCAACACGTAGTATTATATTATCTGTGACGCAACTAAAGGCACCTACCAACATTCACTAGAATAACACTCAACAAGTAACTCCTTACTTAAGTACCTAATTTAGTGCGACTTCACAAGCTGAAATATCACAGCACTGCCACCTTATTCTTCGTCTGCAGGCGTCAAATTGCGTTTAGAAAGACTATTGATCAATGTCCATTGTCCATACACTAATGTGCATGTCTCATGCAGTACTGGAAAGCTTCTGTGTTGCTCTTCCGATCAAGTTAGTATAAAATGTTTAATTTAAACCACTCATCTCTCTCGCCCATAAACTACAGCGACGCTTAATTTATGACGTGCCAACACGTAACTCGATGACTGAGGGCCTTATCATACTAATGGATTGCGAGCGTCCTCAAAGCGGAGCGGGCGCGCAACGAACCCGCCGCGCATGCGCAGCGAATTCGTTGTGGATAATGGTCCTTCCCAAATTTTTCGATGCTTTCGTTTTCGTCTCAGGCGTCTTCGAAGTAACAAAACCAACAGCAGTGTTTCCTCGTCGGAATCCATTTTGTTACTGAGTGTATTGTACCTCGTTAACTCGCTACAAACACGCGACGAAAACGTTGCGTATTTGCCACCCGTCCGCGACGTCCTCACTGTGCAGCCGTAGAGTGTTCGCGACGCATTCGCTGCGCGCCCGCCTCGCTCCGCAGCCGTTCGCAAACCGCTAGTATGATAAGGCCCTAAGTGAGAAATTATCAGTAACGACGTGGTATTGACTAATTGAAGTATGTCCCTCGGTTCTGTTAATACTCGATAAACTCTATTGCTCTGCCCGCATCCATTTACGTCGTTTTACATGCCGTCTACTAATTCCAGCCCCTTCCATTTGGCGGTGGCGCCTGCGCTGCCAATTAACCGTTTACTGCCACACATGTTGACCCGGTTGCGCGGATTCTATCTAATTAACTACACTTTATAATCACGACTTTGAATTGATGATTGCGCATCTCTGCGCAGAGAGTCGCAGCATATGGGAGCCCAGTGTTCCATTGTAACGGTTTCTCTTGAGAACAGAGAACTAGTGGCCGGATTGTAATGTGGTTTTCACCGTAACCTAGGTATTTCTTAAAGTATCATAATTATGTAAATTAGTTTGCTAATCGACCAGGCGATAAATAGAGTATTTAAAGCGATCAGTCTGGTATATTATTACCTCGCCTTTTCAATAAGTTTCGTTTCGTAGTGTGCTACAATAAAGTCAGTTTTATTTCGTAAACACCACTACATTCGAAGTGGAGACAGATCTTCGAGTATTTTTCTAAGAAACAGCGGTCCGGCTCAGACAGCTCGACGCCGATCACAATGGGGTCCACTTTTTTTGTCATTCAAAGGTAAGGAGAACTCGTCTCGGGCACCAACCGATAGAAAAAAAAACGCTCCAGTGATCATTTGAGAGCTTTGTTGAAGATCACCCGCACCTTTGATGTATTATATTTAGCTATAGAGCTTACCTGGCTCGCGATGATGAAGTCGTTAAGAAAGAGTTAAAAAGAATAGACCGGTTCGTCTGCTATACAGCAACTAACTAATAACAAAGTGTAATCAGGTTTAATAATAGAGCCTTAACGAATTACTTTGAAGTGTATTTTAGCAAAACAGTATTTTTTTTCTTATTGTAACTGAAAAACGCCCGTACCTATCTAATAATAATGGAACATATTATACTTTCAAAGACAGTGTTAGTGAAAAAACGTGTTAACACTCTTCAAAGTGAACATTTAAAATGGAACCATTTTATTTGGGTCAGGCGCCGAGGTGTCTAACGAAATACGAAATAAGTTCACCTTTTTTTTGTGCGGCACCCTATACAGCCGGCCGGTTTCAAACTATAAAAGTTTGAAACTTCGCTTTGAATGGTGTGAAAGTGTAGATTGTATCGTTTAAAAGGTTATTAAATTATTGTTTTATGCTTCTACGGAACTTTGGTAACCAGCTGTGGTAACCATATGACTGATTATGGCGAACTTCAATATGGACGGAGGTCCACTTTAAAAACCACATGCATACAAAATAAAAAAAAAACCGACACAATAAACCTCTAAGAAGGAAACAAAAAAATCGAAATATTGTCCCTTTACGATATAAGTAGAATATTTTAATCCAGGTGTCGTTGCGTCGGGGCACCGCTAGATGTTACTATTTAATATTTTCTACTTTACGACTATTTTATGTACTAAGCGATCAAAAAAAATCTTCATCAAAATAGGTTCATACTTCCAGGAGCTATGATGTCACAGACACACGCATACACACTTCAAACTTATAACACCCCTCCTTTTCTGGTCGGGGGTTAAAACATGAATAACCTCATGCCAAACAGATTTATAGTCTATAGACCAGCCTACAATAGCCTCAAATCTGATGTTTTCTTTACAAGTCATTAAACTAGTCACTAACACGACCAACAATGTCAGCACAAGTATCTATGTGCTAAATAAAATAAACTGTGTTATAGTTCTCAGTTTTTAAATTCATTGATGAACTATCGCGTCCTCATTGTTGAGGCCGGAAGACTTAAATCTATTTGTAAGCAATTCAGCATTGTTGGACGGATATCGTTCGAGTTGACCAGTTAGTCGCTCGCCAGGGTCAAAATCACGCTGTTTACTACCTATAATGTTGGAGGTATATATAAGGTATCTAGAGGTATCTAAGTATATGTCATCGTAAAATAGTAAATACCGTTAGATTATAATTTATCTCGCGAGATTGTAAACTGACGAATGATTGTGTACGGTTCACAATCTTTACATACATTTATAGCATACTGCTTACAATTTTACGCATTATTTTTCGGTAGATTATAATCTATCGAAGGCTTTGTGGCTATTCAGAATCCCGTCAATCGATGAATTAGACAAACGGAGGTTCCAACAAAAATGCCTTATTGGTTTGTTGGCCACATAATTCTTCGAGAAAATAAGCAAAGTAGTTATATAACGCTAAAAACAATAACCAGCTAAATAATATCAGATATTTACATAATTATGTAAATCTGAAACATTCACGCATCTCAACGGGTTTGAGCCCTGCTATGGCCGACCTACTTCATAGATAATGCAATCTACAAGTAGTCACTGCGAACATGACCCAGTTCGTAGCAATACGGTGTCCCGAAGTTACCTGGGACTGTCAACTTTAAGAACCGCGGAATATGGCGTAAATCGGGACAATCTGGGCAGATGCACGTTATAAGATTTTGAGTTTTTCCAATGGAGAAGATAACTGACTAAAGAAACTAATGGCGCTGCCAGAGCTTGTTCCAAACTTTGTCATTGGTTGAAAATTTAAAAATGTTATTTAATATTTCAAAATAGCTTGACCTCATCGGTCAGGGAGGGGCTGGGCTAGCTATGGACACGCCGTCTACAGTTAGCTTTGATTCACGTTTCCCATTGAATGGGTATGTGTTCAACGGTGTTGAAGTGATTTTATTTTAAACTAGAATGTAGCTATTATACTAATCTCGCGAAAGCAAAGCGTGGTGACGATAATCCATGGATATAACTTTGGCTTCTTTGTCAACGTCTAAACTCGCGTTCACGTGCCTATTTATTGTTGTATTAAAAACTCTTGATTGTAGATTTTATAGCACATCAGATTTAAAGTTTACCGGTTTTATGGATGTTTTAGTGATGCACTACAGACTACAGACCGCGGCTACCGGGACCGGTTCGACTCCGCGCGCCATCGCACTCACAACTTTACCAATGCATAAAATAAAAGACCAATGGCATACGATCGATAATATTTTCTTATTTGTATTTATTAAAGCTCTTAGGTTCACGTCCTTTCAAAAAGAATAGGTGTTAAATATTTACTTAGTAATTGTCCAACGAGGTGCCTTTAATATACGCTGAGATAATTATAACTACAATTAGAATTACAACCGCAATTCAATTTAAAATCGTAGCAAGGAAAATTTAATTGAACTAAATTGGTTACTTATCGCACTAAGGTGACTCAGTGTAACTTGACAGTCAATTTATAACCAACTTCTGCTGTAACCATATGATTTCCGGTACCTATTAACAGGGGCAAAGTCGCGAGGAAAAGCAAGTTGTTTATAAAACGGTAAAGCGACATTTAACTACAAAAGCGAGTGTATTGAAATCCTAAAGCGAATTTAAACGAAGCCGCGAGTAAATCTATTTATCAGTAAATGTAAGTAATGTCGTTTGTGATTACGCCAATTGCTTCCCGCTTGCAATGATATCTTCTTGAGAGGCCTTTGACCCGTTGCGACAATAGACAATAACATTTGCACATGATACCTAAACCTATGTAGGTATCTAATGAATTATTGCCGTGTGTTTCCGGGAATCGAAAGACCAGACCTTCTCTAACGGTGTGTATAATAAAACCGACGACTTGTGTAAATGTTGATTGTTGATCTAAGCACTTTGCTGAAGATAGTTGATCTTCTGAAGCAGCTCTATAAGTTCACAGAGCGTTAGGTGCGATTAGAGGTGCTATTTGAAAGCGAGAGGCACCGGCTTCCTCTTAAACAGTTACACAAAAGTTTGCTTCAGTGAATTTGTCCTTAGCCACTCATAAGAGCGGCCTGTTAGTAGTATGATCGTTTGATTATAATATCTTAACGATACACATAAATATCGGCCCTCTGACCCAGTACCTACTGCCCGTCCTTGTCGATATAAGGGTTCGCGAAGACCGATATCAATCTGTTTTTGTTCTCAGGTAAATCGCACACGAGGAGGCGGTCCTCGGTCCGCGGCCAACGCAATAAAAGAAGTAAGACCAGGAATTGATGTTAATACTTAAAGTCCGTTAAACATAGGATCTGTAAAGCTGATGATGTCACAAATAAATGAGATCAGATCTTTTTATAATGGCTTTGTAGAACACCTTACTTTTGACTTTGTAAATGTTGTTCTCAAATATGGATTTTGTGTGAGAAAATGTCAAGACTAACTTCATCAAATAAATCAAGATCTAAAGTTAAAATGCGTGTCGGCCGAGATTGCTTACTGCTCTGTCTAATTGCTACTCATGTAACATACTGCTTCCGTTTTCTCCGTCACGAAAAAAAACTCACTTTAACCATGTCTATCATCAACAGCATGCACGCGTACGGATCGGGCTCAGTTTAACGGGAACCTCATCAAGATCTTCAGTGGGGAGTACGAGCGAGCTCGAACTGATGCTGCCCCGTCTCCTGAGCCCAGGGCTGTAGCGGACTGGAAGTTCAGAGAGCTGGATCGAGACCGGAGCGATGCCTTGCAAAAATCGGAGTATAGAGGACTGAGGAGGCTTATTAAAAAGGTACGAAAACATTGCACTTGCAAGTGATGTTGAATCACTTGCGCATCACAGTTTTCCTGAGGCGTTGTATTATTGTATATCTTACGCAGCATCTTAGTTCTGTAGTGAGAGTTTACATCTCAAACGGGGTACCCATTTAGTTCAAAGTCTGTGTTTAAGACTCATAATTCTAAAATTCTGTATCGGTAGACGGTTAGATTTCCGGGCAGAGTGTTTAGTCATTGAATTTTTGAGCTCGCACCTCAAAGTTCCGCAATAAAAATCCAACCAGAACAAGCTGGATTTTGCTTTCTAGTGTTGATCTGAATTCTATCTTACTCCTTTAATATCTCTCTATTATACCTTTGTAAAATGGAACATATTAGTATATTTTTTTACAAATTCAGCATTTGCAGCATTGGGTCCTTCCGTGTCAAGGAAAACCAACCACTTATGTACTGGCGGCATCGCCCATTAGACCAATACTTATTATTGCCATGCCTTCAATTACTTTAATCTCCTGATAATAAATAGGTACAACAAAATAGTAATAAACAGGATTGCAAAGACAGGCACTTAAATCATCAAATGCACAACACATTAAAACGTACATTTCATAACCTGTCATTGGGAGCAAGTGTCGCGATCTTCGACCCTGCTGCACGTGACTTTGAATACAGCTTCTCTATACATTGGTGGATCGGAGATACCACCAAGTTATTGGACATCTATGGTGTTACCAGATATTGAAAACGAATCTTTCAAGGTGTTACCCAAGTTATATAAAGATGTAAAAAACGGTTAGAATTTGATTTCAATATCAAATTTTTACCCGACACCCAGGACGGTAATGTTTTTCGCGCGTTTGTATGTCCGTTCTATAGTGACCTCGTAACTCGTAAACTGCTGAACTAATTTGGATGTATTATACGTCGTTAGATTTGTCTTGGTGGCACGAGTGTCGCTGACTAAATAAAAAAAAAAGAAATTAATAATAACGGCGGATTTTGGCCGCTATAGGTAGGTACAACCTATGTGTGTTAAGTCGAATTTTTTTTTTCTTCCAAACCCGTCGATTGGGGTATCAAATTGAAGGGGTTTAAAAGGTGGTAATAACAAAAAATATAACGTATCTAAACAACACATCGAATAAAGTGTAAAAAAATTGTATAATATGAAAAGTTATTGTCTGCGAAATCTTTCGCATTATTAAACTTACAAGCTGAATATAAAAAAAACTAATTAATTATTTTAAAACTAAAAAACCCCAACTAAAAATACTGAAAAGCAAAAAACAAGTATAAAATTGGAAGCAGGCGGGATCCATTGGTGCAAGTTGCCATCTACAGCTATGTGGGTTTACTCGTTGATGTCAGATTTAACTGGGTCTAACACATTGACTCCATTATGTGATAAACTGCGAGCATTGCTAACAAAATTTGCAATAATTTAATACAAAATACCTTTTAAAAACGCACTCGCGGAGTCAATAATTTCATATGGAAATACTAGATAGAACTATAGCAGAACGTTTAAAACTTACATAGACAAATTATACAACCTACACCTTCGTTTGTAAAAAATAAAAATACCAAATAAAATAAAAAGAAAAACGCTTTATGATGGTGATGACGTAACAGGTTTCTTTAAATATTGTAATATCTTGCCAGTACAAACAAAATACGAAAGTGGTTATTAATAGAACAGTTCACCAACAAAGAACAACAACAACAGTTTAAATTTAATCATAGCATAGATACAAGATTGGCAGCCCAATCAAAACTGGTAGAATCGTGATACAAGAACTATTACCTGAAACGAACCGTCTACTTATTTAAGACCTACTCTAATTAATTACGTTCCAACAAAAAACAAAAGGAAATAACAAATAGTAATTATAAAAATAAATAAAAACAATTCTTTGACTCTCTCTGAAAATGCATCATCCTGTTTAAATTTCATTCAATTAGTAATTAGCATCGTCGCGATGTCTGACCCGCGCCGACGTTGTTTTTGTAATTTTTCTTAGTTATTATTTACCAATTACCTCACAATTTGTAAATTATAAACTATGTGATAACCACAAATTAACAATGATAGATAGACACTTTTAAGCTATCTTAAAAGTGTCTCAACATCCGGACAAACCTATTGAGGTTTTGGTGATCTTTCTGTTTATATTTTGTTTTGTTCGTTAATTAATAAACAATAAAAACTAAAAAATAAATAATCCGATCCATTTTCATAATTCTATATTCAAATGCGTCAAATGGTCTTCCATATTTTATTTTATTTAAAATGTGTTTGTTTTTGGTTTTTTTTTTTGCGTATTAAATGCCTTTGGGGTACTAGTCTATTGCCCGGAATTAACGCACTGATACAGATTACGGGGTTCTTTTGAGAATAATGGAAAAACCCATCATTCAATTAATTAACTGTCTTTTATTGAGAGTTTTGTACAGGATACCTATGTAATTTTAAACAATGGCAGCTTAGACGATTGTCCTACATCCGCTACTTGAGCCATGAACGGTGGAGGGTCACGAGTCATCTGCCTGGCGTGGACTGTCAAGTGTGCTATACTTCAATCTTACTTACAGACTACCGTACTGTTCTGAACTATAGCTACAACAGAGGTCTGCCGAACTATTTTTTTCTCTGTAACTCTTGTTAAACTTGATCAGAGGTAAGTACGTCGCGTCGCACTTTGTGCCGCCAGTTCCGGTAATATTTGTGGCAAGTCCATTAAAAGGGACCAGGGTACTTGAAAAGAGATCGTGGTAGTTCCATGCAAATACTAGTAGCTTCTCAAGATGCAAATATTAGGTTACTAATTAGATGTTTTACGTAGGTATGTCTGTATAGGTGTTTGACGCTATGCTGTGGACTTTGTCCGGCTAGCATCTAGTACTTGAACCTGGAACTCACACTATAAACTACTGGCATAACAACAAATATCGTCTTAGAATCCGTTGGGTGCAGAATTTCACGACCCTTAACTTTATGGCTCTTGTTATGTTTGACAGGATTTCCAATTTCTCATATGCGGTCAAAGCTCCATAATGCAAGCCACACTTATAAACATCAGCATTGGCTAATCAAAATGAGGTGGGGTTATGGCGTTCTGGAGCAGTGCCTGTTATAAGCACTGCTTAGATATAGAGTTGAATTTTGAAGGACAAAGTATTGTTAATAGTCGGTAATTGCTCTTGTAGGTGGTGAAACCGAAGCGCTGCGCTCGTGCATGGGCGCGTGGCTGCGACGGCGATGGTGACGGAGAGATCGCACACGCCGAGTGGGTGGCTTGCCTCCTAGTCAACCCCGAGCCTCCTGCACCGGACTGTGAGTACCTTAATGATTACGTTACTTGCTTTGATATACAGAATAAACTTGAAAATTATCTGCGTGCTCACAATAAGAGAAGAATCTACAAATGTAAGTTGTAATATTCAGAAACATTTCATGGTCTTGCGCTGTGATCTTTCGACCTATTAAAAACTACGGCGGTTGTGCGGATTCATACGGATTGGTAGATATAAACTCATTGGATTAGATTATTGTATTGGCTAAATTCTTTGAATGAGTTTATCGCTTTTTTTAATTGGCTCGTTTGCATTTCCGATCCCCATCCTTCTCCCGCACCATAGCATTCATACGAGTAAAAGGGAATAAGCGTCGCCTGCGAGCCCTATTGAGTGCAGCGTTGACCAACCTTCAATGGTTTACACGACGCGCGCTAGAACCATACGTGCTCTCAAGAAAAAATCGAATTTTAGTAAAAAATTGTGTGTTTTCGTCTTATTTGTGGTGTGCAACGCTCAAAGACACTGTGTAGACGACATTAAAGTATTGTGTAACCTGTGTTTGGTACTTACCTCCTACACAAATATATCTAGTCATCCCTTGATAAAAACATTGCAACTATTACGGTCTATTAATTTCAATAATACCTAGATGTTCGAGTATGGTATTAGTAATAATTGGGTAGGTGGGGTAGGTGTAAGATATTATTAACAACGTTTAAAGTAAAACAGTAGCTATCGTTAGATCAGTCATAATACCTATTTCTACAGAGCAATCGGAATCACTAGTCTTGATACACAATTGTTATAAATACTTACTGTAAGAATAAGTAGAAGAAGAAAGACTATGTCACCTATTTTATGATTTAACGTAGCGAGAAAGACAATGCCAGCCCCCCAATGTATGATTTAACGTAGCCGAGAAAGAAAGAAGAAGGAAACTGTTTTCTTAAATCCTAAATCTCACAAAATAATAATGAAGTTGCTCTAACGCAGCATCAACTGCTGTCGATGTGGCAGTTCTGGTCGAAGCTTATTTAACTTAAATATTATGAGAAGCATCGTCTGTACGAAGAACGACAATATTTACACAATACTTGATGGAGCTACTAGCTACTGCCCGCGACTTCATTCGCGTGGAAATTTTGCGGTTTTCAGGGATAAAAAGTAGCCTATGACCTCCCTCAGGATATAATCTATCTTCTTGCCAAATTTCATAACGATCTAATTAGCCGTTCATTCGTGAAAAAAAAAACAAACAACACTTACTTTCGCAATCATATTATTAGTATGGAAGTATGAATTACAAGACTGCTTTTTAAAAACAAGACTGGTTTCCACAGTGGTTCTGAAATAATTTATTTGTAAATAAATGTAAAATATTTACTGATTGAGCATGGTTTAATGAAGCTACGTAGATTTAATGATTTATCAGTATCACCCAAGTTGTGACTGTCATTCTCATTTAAATAAGAACGAAAATCTCTTACCTGAGGCTGTAAAGTAAGACTTCAAATAGGTTGTGAATATCATGTACAAAATCAGCAGACAATTTATAGACTTTAACGGTTTTATTTTTAAAGAGTCTTTTTTTACGGTGCTGTGGCATGGCTGGCGCCGGATTAATAAGATATATGTATGTCTCATGTTTGATAGTAATAAAATTTTAATTACTACCTAGTGTAGACAGAACCTATCTATACTTTTAATTTAAATTAAGTCAGTAGGTTAGATAGTCCAGGGTGGTCTCGGTGAGGAAATCCAATTGTACTTTAAGAAACACTGCTTTGCATGGTTGTAACACAAAGCCTCAAAAAGGCTTAATTTCTCCGTAAGACCTTATTATCCCACTACGCCTTAGCTGACCATTCGTGTCCACTGCAAGATAACATTGCAAATGTGTGTGCAAACATAATAATAATATATAGTCTCTCTCCGTTTCTTCATGTCGTTGAATGCAGACGATGACAGCGGACCAGAAGCTGAGCCTGATTACAACGAGGAGGAGCCACCACCAGATCCTAGTTCAGGTAACTGTTCAATATTTGTTCTTCCTTTTTGGCTACCTATCTTTTTCCCAGTTCTGTGTAGGTACTGTACTTGCTTAGTTATTTTACTTGAGATTTGGCATTACAGTGATGACAGTGGTTTAAGTCTGAGGTAAAAAATGGCTGTTTTATGATTTTGGCCACACTCTGTTACATTCGGTAAGCGTCACCACTGAGAAGCAAAGAGGCCCGCTACTTTTATTAAAAGGTAGTATCTTCAAATCGTCAATTACGAGCCAACAACGACACCTACTTCTAGAAAATTGAAAATGGTAGGTACTCTATTTGGATCACAAAATAAGTCTTTATTAAATACTTGCAGAATCACCCGTGTGAATTTAGGTGTACCTACTTTGAATATTACCTAAATGACGAACTTCCGACTCATACTTGTAGATACGGGTATTTTAACCGACTTAAACTGTGGATTTCGTAGCACGATGCTTATTTTCACACTATGACCACTTTTTTGTGCTTCCAAGTAATCGGTAGCACTATGCCATCATTTTGAAAATACCATACATTAGCTCGCATAATGCGTACAATCGCATTGGCAAATACGAGTGCTCACCGGCACGGAAACTTGGCCATTCGTTAATTTGCTGATTATTTGCATGCAAACATTTGCATTTGCATTTTTGACAACAAATTAATGATAGGTGGATTCAATAAGTGTCTCTTCTGCTTTAAGAACTTAGAAATGAAAAGATTAGTATAGCAACAAATCAGATTTTAAAATCACACACTTTTAGTGAAATACAGAATTTGCCACTCTCAATTTAAAAACACTACAAAATTAAAAGTAAGGTCTTTTTCTTTATTGTGTATACGTTTTAATATCGGGTGTTTCCTCCTCTAGCCCTGATAACCACCTGCATTCGATCTGGCATACTTTGGATGATGTTTCTGGCCAAAAATTGCAGTATTCTGCCCCAAGCGGCCAGCGCTGCAGTTCGGAGCTGGTTTAGAGTATGCGGCGGGTTGGAGCTGCACTTTATCTTTCTTTTGAGCATGTCCCTGTTATGCTCAATGGGGTTTAAGTCTGGGCTACGAGCTGGCTACTGCAATTTTTGTATGCCAACCTCTTCCAGATATTCTTCTACACAATTTGCGACGTGTGGGCGTACATTATCGTGCATTAGGAGGAATTTATCGTGTCCAATGAACCTCGAATAAGGCATTATGTGTTCCTGAAGAACTTCCTCGATGTATCGAATAGCTGTTAGCCGATTATCGACGATAAACAACTCTGTACGTGCAGCGGAACTTTACCTCCCCATACCATTATGGAGCCCCCATAGAAACTCAGTTTGCGTGGTGATAATGGGAAGACACAGCTCTCCTCTTCTTCTCCACACTCGTTCCCGACCATTTGAAGCACGTAAAGCTATTCGACACTCATCTGTGAACAGTACTCTAGGCCATTACTCGTGGGTCCAGTTGACGTGTTTACGTGCGAACTTAAGTCGAGCTACTGGGTGATGTCTGAGAAGTGCTGGACCTCATACTGGTCTACGAGCTTCTAAATTAACTTCCTCCATTCTTCTTCTCACCGTATGCTCGCTAATATTAATGCTTTTCGCGATTTGAATCCACTAGCGTATCTCAACAGCGGTCATGTAGCAGTTTCTCAAAAACTCCAGGACAATAAAGCGGTCGTTTCTGACTGATGTGCACCTTACGCCTCCACTGCCTGGCCTGCCGGTGTAGCGGCCTGTCCCCTGGTATCGTTTAAGGACATACTGCATTGATGACCGTGGTACGTTAAGCGCAATAGCAACTTAACGCTGTGTCAGCCCTTGGTCACTTAATGCTGCGGCTTCTGCAACCTGTGCTGGTGCTAATGGCATTCGTATTGGTTTTAAAGCACCTTTACTTATTGAATTAAAAGCACAAAATCACAATAATTCAATAACCGAATAGTTAACTTGTCATAACATACAAATTTAAAACGTGAACTTAGTCGCTGAAATGACCCGATTCAGCTAAAAATTAAAAGTTTCGTTGTGGTGTACTTAAACAACTGCTGCCTCCTTCGTTGCCATCACTTGTTCAGTGAAGCCAGTTACTGCTACCCATGACCTTTCTGACGTGCAGGATCACTTCAACGGTCGACTGACCCGCTCGGAACCCAAATTGGTTGTCGGATAGATTGGGACCAACTTTGTTTATGTGCTTGACAAGGCGAGCAGCAATGATACACTCGAAGACCTTTACCACCTCGTCAAGTAACACGATCGGACAGTATGGGGAAGGTGAGTCTAGTCTACGGGGCGAAAAATCTTTTTTAAGTAGGACAAGTTTGGTGGTCTTCCATGCCTGTGGAAATATCCCTTGTTAGACACTATAAGGATTGCCAAAACAACTAATTATATGAAACATATTGGGATTCACCCATTGTTTAATAAAATGAAATAACGTCCGTGTTTCCCCGAAGGGTTAGGCAGAAGTGTACCATAGTACACCCCGCCAGTTTAAATCCCAGGGAGCGAGCCTATTGCCATCTAACGCCTCTGATCTAAACTCCGGGATCCGGGGTGAGAAATTCCTAGTGGAAAAATCCAATAATAATGCCCGATCTGGGAATCGAAGCCAGGGAAGGCAGTCAAAATTCAAACAAAATATTTCATAAGTATATTGCACCCCCTGGACATTAAAGAACTCCATATACTCTATGTTGCGGAAACCACCTGGAACGAACTTTAATAAGAAATATTTTTGTATGACTGTACTAAAATAGATATTATGCTGTCGCTTAATTGATGTTTTTATAAAGTTGGCCAACTGTAAAGTAAAAAAAGTAGACAACATGCGATCTAGTGTATGGTGGTTTCAAATGTTGGCATTGTGTAATACAAAAAAGTGATCATAGTGCGAAAGTAGGCATCGTGCTACGAAATCCTCCTGTGTTTTTTTTTGTATATTAAGGGACATTTTTCTTCAATTTGTATTTTTTTTTGTATGTAGCTCATAAAGTAGTTGTGCTTGGTTTAAACCTGCCTATTTAAATTTTTACGCAGTATTACCCGGAATAGTGAGAAACTCCTTCGCGCCAGATGGTTCCGATTCTGAATCCAGGAGAGAAGATGAAGCCAACGACTGCCTTACGGATAGGCAGGCGGTTTTGGATGAGCAGGTTTGATAATTCACATACACGTACCTGTTCCAAGGTTCTATCGGCGCGGTCCCTTAATCAATTACACACTTACATAATTATGTTACTTATATGGTGTACATGGTAAAGAATATTCTAGTCTATTCTAACGCTGCCATCTTGTGTTTTCAACACCTACGATTTGCACATTATCACTAAGGGGTTGGAAGATTTTTGTGCGTGGCCTCTGGCCTGCACCATTTCCGTGATTTTTAAGTTTTTTTTCAAAGTAGTCGCCACTCATAAAACCAGTATTAATCAATGCTGTTTTGTATGAGACAAAATCCTTTAAAGCGTCACAACCCGAAATATGAGCTATCAAAGAGGCGCTCATGGCGTAGATTGTAACTTTGATGGCTTATTTCTCCAACATTGAACTTCGGTAGTTAGGTTCTATGCTACCTATACCTACATTATTTTTTTTATTCCTTCAAGTACGTAGGTACCTAATCGACGTTTTAATTGAATCATCTGTTTTGTTTTCATTAAAAAATATTTCAAAGGAAATTCAAAAAAACAAAATTCAAATCATGAAAAACCTGGAAATATGTATTTCGTCGACAACAATGAACAAGGACCTGGACCGAATTGGCGTTTAATGGATGCACACAGGTCCAACTATTACGTCACACTATAAATTCGGCGAAGTTATTTATAAACGAAAAAAAAAATATTCAAAAGGAAATTAAAAAAAGTCGCGGGCAGCGTAATTTTTTTTTTAACTGTCTTTTCCATAACTCTGGGAACTCAATAAAAAAAGCCCTATAAAAATCCGACCACATCGAACTTCGTTCCACCTTACAGGCCTAGTCTAATTGCACTCGACTATACTTTAATCTATATGCCCATTTGTTATGAAGCCTTCAATATGATCGTAAAATGTGATGTTTCCCATAATTATACAACATGAACGATGGGTACCTATCTATCTAGCCCGAAGTCATTTAATTACACAATTATCACACAAGTCAATAGGTATTCAATTTGCGAAGTTAACAACAACAAGATATTACTTATGTTTGGCTTGCAACAATTATGGCCTATAGGCTGTTATTGTGCGCTATTGCACCAAAGTGCAACAATCAACTCAATCCAGACCATAATGTGCTAAACCCCGATTTTAATAACACTAAATATAGCTAAGTTATTGATTTCTTTAGCTAAGGTAATAATACACAAGTGTGTATTACATACTTTCAAGAACTTATGGATTTGCCTACCTATCTTTCAAGGTACTATCACTTTCTCTTTGTAAATATTAAAAGCTGCATCAACATAATGTTAATGGCATATTTTGGGGGCTTTGTAAGAAACTATAAAACATAAACACAACTGGCTTCTACCCGTACCTGATTTTGGTACAACTACTTATTTAACAATAAACATTTTTTTTGTGTTATTGAAAAATGCTTTATGATTAGAAAGCGGGGGGTGCTGCCCTTTACGTGCCAGAGTGTACGGGCGATGGCAGGTACGCTCGAGCACAGTGCTACAGATCGACTGGCTACTGCTGGTGCGTCCACCAGGACACTGGCAAGCCCATCCCAGGGTCCTCGGTCAAGGACCGGAGACCTGACTGCGACGCCGCCCCGCAACACGCCAGTCCGATGAGAGGTACGGTTATATCAGGCGAGTTAGATTTCATTGTTGATTGTACTTAGTTAAGAGCAGATAATGCAGGTTTTCATATTAAGAGTGCGCATGCCGCTCATTCCAACTCCCCCAAAAATGATTGCTATTTCACTAAGCGCCCATGAGAAAGTGAGATGCAAATATGTATATATAAAGTAAGAAACTGACTGGTTGTCCTATTCGCTGACTGATCGATCAATCACAGCTGAAACCGCTGGGTCTAGAAGCAAGAAATTTTGAAAAATTATCCCTAAGTGGTAAAAACGAGGGTTGAAAGTTTGTGTGAAACTTGGCCAATTTTGCGAACGAAGTGGCAACATCTAGTCTTATATATTATATTAGCTTGTGCCCGCAGCTTCGCCCGCGTGGTGTTCGGGAATTGCCCACGGGATCTTACTTCTAGGATAATAAGTAATCTATGTATGTACCTACTATACCAGACTATAATCTATTTCTGTGCCAAGTTTTATCCAGATCTGTTCAACCGTTCTGGCGTGATTGAGTAACAAACAGCCATCCATCGAAACTTTCGCATTTATACGTGTAATATTAGTTTTTACTTTTATACTTCAATAGGTAATAAACAATAGTTTGGGGGGAGGGGGGGCTATGTCCAGCAGTGGACGTCTTTCGGCTGAAATTATGATGATGATAATGAAAGAATAGTTACTGTAGTGTGTTAGTGTACATGCTTATAAATTGCAAATATTAGTTCATAGTAATATCAATTAGATTACATATTTATGTGAAATATTGAGACCTTGGTTTGAGATTGAACACCAGTGACAATCAAATGATTCATTAGGAATCTATTTATAGACATAATACTTTTACATAATATCAATGTCGCGTATCACGAACCAACGCGAAAATCGGGATTTCACATATATTTACAGACACGTCTACATCAAAAATATCCTACTACTTACTGATTGGTAAATAATCCCGCGCCCCGCATACCCCACGCAACACTGCGCGCCATGCTCCCGTCTACGTGAGCTTCGAAGCCCCATTTGACTCTGTTGGGGGAAGATTAAAAAAAAAACTGTGATACACATGTCTCATAATTTTAATTGAACAGTGTGTACACCAATTTTCGAGTCAATCTTCCCAGAGAATATTAAGTTTCACAGAAAATTCAACTCCCCATTCCACCTTCTTAGGAGTGGAATTTTGAAAAAACCTTTCATAGTGGATACCCACTCTTCCCAAAGAATGCACCCTTCAAATTTCATGTCTTTAAGACCTGCAGCTTAGGCTGTGCGTTGGTAGATAAGTCAGCCAGTCATCATCATCTGCCTAGCCTTTTCCCAACTATGTTGGGGTCGGCTTCCAGTCTAACCGGATGCAGCTGAATACCAGTATTTTACATGGAGCGACTGCCTATCTGACCTCCACAACCCAGTTAGTACTGGGTAATACGATACCCCTTGGTAAGACTGGTTGTCAGACTTCTTGGGCCACTGACTACCCTAACGACTGTCAAAGATCTACAAATGACACCCGGGACCAACGGCTTAACGTGCTTTCCGAGGCACGGAGGAAACTCGGTTTGTAATGGGTGGTCACCCATCCACAGACCAACCTAGGCAAGCACGGCTTAACCTAAAGATCGAACCGAGCGGCTGTTATTATTTAGCCACGAGCTCCTCAAGTCAGCCAGTAAGGACATTAATTTTAAATTAGGGTTAATTTTGAAAAAATTGTGACACACGTATCTCATAATTTTAACTGAAGAGTATGTGCACGAATTTTCAAGTCAATCGACTCCGAGAATAAAAAGTTTCACAGAAAACTGAACACCCCATTTCACCATCTTAGGGGTGGAATTTCGAAAAACCCTTTCTCAGTGGATACCTGCTCTTTACAAAGAATACACCCTCCAAATTTCATGTCTCTAGGACCAGCGGTTTGGGTTGTGCGTTGATATATCAGTCAGTCAGTCAAGACTTTGAATTATACCTATATGTATAGATTTAAAAAAAATCCAGAACAGTGAATTTTTTTTTTTACTATCTTCTCCACTCCTCTAGGAACTCAATAAAAAAGCCCCATGAAAATCCGAGCACTACAAACTTCGTTCCATCTTATTGTCTAATTGCACTCGACTAAGATTGTGAAAAGAACACACCCAGCCTTAATAATTTATTTCATTTGAATTTGCTGTATAAAAAAGGAATGGATTTTGGCAACGTGGTGCCAAGTCGAAATACGGAGGTTGGTTCTCCCTGCCATTTATACTCGAGCTCTTCGAAGATTACATGTTTCGCAAAGTGATCAAACCGATTATCACTTTTTTGGAGAATTCTGACGGACTTGCCATGCAAAATTAACCATGGACATTGATAAATTCTAGGCTGTCCGGAACCAATGAAGAGCAATTTCTTGCGGGATTTGATGAGTTTCTTCGTATCCAAAATGACTACTTCTATCAACGGGACTGGACCAGGGTACGTACACAATTAATTGATGTGGGATTAGTTGGTTAAAGTCATTAACAACTTACAGCAGAAAAACCAAAACTTAAATTGTTTTTAAATTTCGTACAAGGTCGAAAAGTGACGTAAGTTTTAGATTTGGCGGACAGCTCAATCCACTCCGGTATTCGCATGGCCTGGCGGTCAAACGGTTAATGAACTCATCTGAATGTTGTATTAATTTATATCCTTGTTGTTAATCAGAGATATGGTAAAATGGGGAGCATCGAAAGAGGAGCAAGCAGCTACTTGGACGTACGTGATGTTAGATAAGGACAAGAACAAAGCGTTAGAGCGGCGCGAGTGGAAGGCGTTCCATCAGCTGATATCGAACGTCGAACCCCTCCGGCGGTGCGGTCGGAAGCTGCCGAGGTACTGCGACGTCAACCATGACACCAAGATCAGTATTACGGAGTGGATGGCGTGTTTGGAAGTCACACAAGGGTCCCAGACTCAAACAAGTAAGAACTCTTTTCCTTAACTACCTTGATTAAAGTCTTCTCAGAGTCCATTAGGTTTTTGTCTCACTTAACACACACACGCATATCAATATCTAGGTATTTGTAAATAGGAAACATTTGAATACTCTCGAGGTATTTTATCACCCACTTACCTTACACTGACTTCAAAATAATAATCTTATACTGTCACTTACGGGATATCTTCCGTGATTGTTCATTATTTTGAGCTCCCGATATAAGTAAGCAGCAAGTAAGCAGGTCTGTAAGTAGCTCAGTATAAGTTTTGTTGTAAACCGTGAAAGCTTAAAACAGTGTTTTAAAATAACAGACGAAAATCTTTTTATTTCCAGCTGAAGCGACCAAAGTGCCGTCCAATCCTAGACGAAAAGGTCCAAACCCACTGGAATCATTTCTGAAAGCCGATGATTGATTCATCGTTGTATAGTACGTCTGACTGTGTCGATGTAAGGGACGTTTACAAGTATTCGTGCCAGTGTTAGTGGTAGGAGACCTTTGCAGTGAAGTGTTAAACCTAGGCAAAAACTTTATGGCAGTAAAAAGCAACGAGGATCAGGAGCTATCAGTACCGTTGACGCTTGACGGTCTATTGTCTTACGTTGTTAAGGATGCAACTCACATGTATTTTTATTCAAATTCGATTGTCTCGAAATAACTTGCCTACTAAGGTTCTTCTGTTACGACTAGTTACAGACAACCAGGTGGCCTACCATGATGTCTTAGCAGGAGTAATTCCAGTGTGGGAAAGAGATGGCGCTAGGCGATCTGTATAGTTATGTCTCTTTCCCACACTGGAATTACTCCTGCTATATTTAAGACGTCATAGTAACCGCCCCTGGACCCTGGTAACCTTTTAAGTAGTAGAAGATATCCCCTTCTGGCTGAATATCGAAGGTATATGAATTCTATGTGAATGAAGATGTATATTTATTAAGACCTCTGGGGTACCTTGTGGTAATCCTAACTTGTATGCTCTAATATTATGCCATAAAATGTCCTACGCCTAAATATTTAATTTTTAATGAGTTTCTTAAAGATTCTCAAAACATTTTAAGTAATCTAGTTACTTTTATAAGTAGTTATTGTCGTAATTTATTGAAGTTGATACAAAAATTCTGACTTTCACTAGTCTTGTATTAAGTAATTCCGTATAGTAGTATTTCATGTTTACTTGGAATTTTAAAGGTATTTAATAATTTAAAAATAATGTTACCTTACTAAAACAAAGGTAATAAAGGCTAATGAACTAATTGGCGAAAATTTAAAATTTAGTTTTTTTTTCATCTGTAAAATGCGCAAGCGTAAACTGAGCTTCAGAATCATTTACGCTTAATAACGTGAAATTGTCTTTAATGATTAACTTCAACTAAAACTTTGCTTAAAAACATTACAAAGTTCATTAATTTTTGCTCGTTCTTCTTTTCCCAACTACCTTTTTACCCGACTACGGCGAAGTCAAAAGGAAGGGTTATTTGACATAAACTGGTAACCCACCTACCGGAAAATCACTGAATACTATTAGAAATTCAAGTAACTTATCAAATTCGATTGTTAAAATATTGTATTCTGGTTTCATTATGCATAATTATTTATGTAGCTTATTTTGCTGTATTGTGTACATAAACCAGTTTTCTGTGCTATTCGTAATGTTGCTAGTTTTAAAACAGCTGTCAAATGTATGTTTTCATAAACAAACTATCAAAACTAATAACCGATTGCTATTTGCGTCGTTGCATACTTTCAAAATGCACCCAGCGTTCCGAAAGTTGGCAACAACTTACGCTTGTTTCGCACGTACCACAAGACGCAGTTAATTCACATGATCCACATTTTGCCGCCAAATTCACTAGGCGATGCCCGAGCGCATACCACGCCCTCCGAAGTGTCTGTTTGCAGTGTCTAAAAACACTAACCACAACGTTACCACATCGACATTTTGTAGTTACCACAACGCTACTGCAATACGCTGCAGCGACACAATTCACATGTAACCACTGCTTGACCAGTTTTTGAAGCTGCGATGTGGTGTGGTTGTGGTACGTGTGAATATTTCCTTTCATGTTGTGTATCACAGGAATCACAAAAAAATGTGTTTTTATTAAGTAACCTATGTTCGTAATTTTAAAGTTGAATGTTGTAAAAGTTATTAAATGTTTACTTATGACCTTTATTTTTATACTGTCTGGAAAAGTATTTATGGTGTTAGGTATTAACCTATATTTACACACCTAAGCTTTGTATTTAAATGTGTATGTATAGTTTCATTAGTCATCGTCAATTGTAAGGACTATGTGATATTTCGTCATTACTATTGCTAAATAAAATAATTTAATATTTTGTTATGGTGTCATTTATTTTCCTAAGTACTATTTACTAATAGTAAGGTATGTGAACATATTTGTCAGTGTGTAGTGGGTATTTTAAAACAAAAATGGCTACTTTGTAAAAGTTATATTGAAATAATATCCTATTCAGATAAATAATACTATTGTTCGAAAGATTTCACTTTTATTTTAACCTTAATCTATATTTAATGGAATCTAAATAATCGAACTTGCAAAATTGTACAGCTTAACAAAGAACGTAAAGCGTGAGTACGTACGAAGCAGGCGAAAAATGTGCGTGCGTTTCGATGGCGCGGCAACGGCGTTTGTTTTTAAAAAAAACTATGCCAAGATTTTGTAAGAATTTGTAAAAATGGTTCCCAAAACCATAAATTTGTCGAAGTTATGGTTGAAAAGTTATAAGGGTTTGAACGTGGCCGCGCCATTGAAACGCAGAGAACCGCGCGGCCACGGAGATCTTTAAAACTAAGCGTTGCAGAGACCTGAAATTAATAGGTAAATAACAGATTGGATTTGTAAAAAATTTGTAAAAATATAGAAAAAAAATCCTAGTTTTATATTTTATAAGCTGCAAGACTAAAACCCCATGGCCGCGCCATGGAAACGGTGAAAATCACGTTGTCGCCGATATTTCTCCGTGGCCGCGCGGTTCTCCGCGTTTCAATGGCGCGGCCACGTTCAAACCCTTATAACTTTTTAATCATAACTTTGACAAATTTAGGGTTTTGGGAATCAACTTTTACGATTTTTTACAACATCTTGGCATATTGTTTTTTTTTTTTTAAAAAACGTCTTGGCCGCGCCATCGAAACGCACACAAAAATGTTGGTGAATTTTTCGTTTGCAGTAAATAATGAATTATAAAACAAGCCAAAACAGCAATAACAGGAACTGTATAGGGATAAGTGTAGAGAGGGAAGGGAGACCTGCCCTGCAGTGGGACACAAATGGCAAAAAATAATAAGAAAAAAAAGTCATTTTTTACGTTTAGTACCCTTTGTCTAGTAAAGTATTTATACCATTTCAATAAATAGACGACTACTATATATAAAACGTACCCAAATAGGTAATTAACAATTCTAGAGTAATTGCTCTAAGCGTATATATTTACATAAAATAATGTTGTTAAAACTTAATGGTAGAGCCCAGAGGGTTTTGAGCAAGCATATTAAGCATGAAAGTTTGCAATTTTCTATGAAAAAGTTCAGATAGGAGCCCTTCGGGCCGGGCCCGATAGTACAATCTGTGCGTTATCTCATTACGCCTTACCTACTTCAAGTTTTCACGCTGATTATGCTTGCCGAAAAAGCTCTTGTCCCCAACCATAATGAGTGCAATTTACTATGTGTAACTACATCACGGTTTGATTCATGATTTGCTATTTACGAGACCAACACACAGTACAAAAAAAAAAAGAAACAAAAAAATCAGATTGTCAAACTACTGTAAACATATTCCAGCTAAGATCATTTTTATGTCTAGATATACTGTCAAAGCTATGCACGTTGGAAGAAAAATAGTGTCCAACTATTCGCCACGGTCTCTTTCCCGCGCCCAATATCAGTGGCACTGTCAATCGATACGAATCGATTTAGCGAAATTGTATTTTACACAAGGGCGGTTGGCATGGTTCAAGTGGCAAATTATCCTCTACAGATTTGGCCGATTTGTTTTTGTTGTATTCATAATTGTCAGGAAAAGGTTTGTTTCAAAATTGATAATTTTAGGGTTCCGTAGTCAACAAGGAAAGGAACCTTAATAGGTTCGCCATGTCCGTCTGTCAGTGCGCAGCTTAGCTCAAAGACTCTTAGTACTAGAAAGCTGTAATTTGGCATGAATTTACAGATTAGTTACGCCGACTAAGTGTTAATTAAAATCTCACACACACTTGGCCGGTTTTTTGAATACTTCATTAGTAAATATCACCCGTACAAAGCCGGGGCGAGTAGCTAGCTTCATATAAATTTCGCAAAATAAGCCATTGAAATATTTCGTAAATACATACAAGTCCTTTCCAATTGGTTCAATGCCGTCGACGGTGATTGTTTTTTTTTTAATTTCGACTACGAGATATGCGTCTTTACGGCTTAAATACTTTTTGAATATTTAAATCTTATATATAAATATCTCGTGTCACGGTGTTTGTGATCGCACTCATCCGAAACGGCTCGACCGATTTTTATGAACTTTTTTATGTATATTTGGTAGGTCGTATATATATTCACAACGCTAAATTCACGCGGACGAAGGTCGCGGGCATCAGCTAGTTGTTTTTAAATAGAATATCATAGATAAACATGATTTTTTGAAACGAATAGTTTTACTTTTATGAACATATTAACATTTATTTGTGTTCTAAATTTAGTCCAGTAACCTTCTCGCCGCCTAAAAGTACGGGGTACTTTGCGTCAAATCCGGTAGTTCTGATTTTTTGTTTATGATGTTGGCCCAATGAATAATCCAAGTTTGAGACCTCTAGCGCCGAACACAACTTTTTCAAAAATCGAAAATACCGAAAATTTCACATGTTTTTTCAGATTTTGGCGATTATAACCCTAAAGGACTAGTTTTTTATAGTACCTTTTCAGGACGCGTTTTTAAAGTAGACTAAATTTGCTACAAAATGAGATTAGAATTGTCTCGGTAGAACCAGCAGTTGCAGAGATAAAGCTTTTTAAAATTCATAATTTTTTCGAACTTCTCAATTGTTTGCAATAATTTAGACGTCACTCGAACAATTCTACCGGGATGTAGTTCTAATTACCTCCAACGGACTGTGCTAGCTACACCAACACTACACCTGACGAGATAGCAGCAGCAGGTGAACGAGTCATTGCTCTAAACGGAGGCAACCCCAACACCCACAACCTTGACGAGCTGCGGTACCAACTATTCGCCAGGGCTGCGACGAAAACCAGCTTCAATCTGACCAGGTTATCTCCTGACACGAGACTCTGCTCGAGTTTCACTCCTTGCGGACATACCATCAAGTACAAAGTCCTTGCATTCACTAAAACACATTACATGTCATTCATCATAGGTTACAGGTACAGGCGTGGTTGGGAGTCACACTGAACCCTGGGGGCGGACATCCACACCACAAGGCCTCAACCCCAAAATGATGGCCAGAGACGCAGCCTCACAACAGCTATTGTGGATAAATATTTGCGGCTGCAAGAAGGGAGAGAAAGAGCAAGGCCGCAGGAATACAAAGTTGAAATGCTCATCAGTCTGCAGGCACTGCAGCGGGGCCTCCTGTGACAACATAGCTGATGTTGCAGTAGCCGATATCCCAGAAGGCGATGATCTGTCCGATGTCGACATGGAGGATGTCTTGTGGGCCCAAAATATCGACGATACATTACCATCCCCTGATGGCGATATGCTATTCCGATTAGGGCTTTCAATACCTGTTTTCCGAGATCCTCGGAAAACAGTTATTTTGCACTAATATAGTGATAACGGTATTACAAACTTTAGATGTGATTTTATTCTTTCAGTAGTTTTTACCAGCACAAGCGGCCCGCTGATATCTTTAGCTTACCCTCCTGCGTCACGCCTGAGATAATGCCCGAAATCAAGCTGTACTTATGTCGTTTTTGTTAGTCAGTTTCGCAAAGGCAACGGGATAACACGTAGACTTTGCCATTGTGTTGTGAATGTTGTGTTGACTTGTGAAGTTGTGATCTAGCACGTATTTTTGCTAGTTTAATTAGATTACTGTCGTTGCTGCCTCTTCGAAGATAAGAATAAGAAATTCAGAAAAAATATTAAAACTTTTTGTATTATTGTGTTACTTATACTTATATACTATACTTTTTTTTCCTATGGTTGTCAGAAGTTTTTATTAACGCTCGATTTATCGCCTCCAACTATTCGTAGCTTAGCTTATCATTAAACATCGTTCACACTTCTCATTTTCTTTTTTTAACATCCCATCACAAAACGTACAAGGCTTCGATAGTATAACAGGAGTTACGATGAATCTGGGTCAAAATTCATTCAGAACGATAGAATATTGCAAAAAATTGCGAAGTTCGAAAAAATGATAAACTTTGAAAGGGTTTATCTTGGAAACTGTTGGGACTACAGAGTCAATTCTAGTCTCATTTTGTAGCAAATTTAGTCTACTTTAAAAACGCGTCCTGAAAAGGTACTATCAAAAACTAGTCCTTTAGGGTTATAATCGCCAAAATCTGAAAAAACATGTGATATTTTCGGTACTTTTTTTTTGATTTTTGTCAAAGTTGCGTTCGGTGCGAGGTCACAAACTTGGATTATTCATTGGGCCAACATCATAAACAAGTCTGCAAAAAATCAGAACTACCCGACTTGACGCAAGCTCTGATGTATAGTTATCGGACTAATTAAAAAAAAAAAAAATCCTATTTTTCATATTAGGCTGTTTAGCGACCTTTGCTTCTCCTTCGATCTGGCGAAAGTAAAGGACGGAAAATAAGAAAATTTAAAATCATAGTTTCCTAATAATTCTTGACAAAAATACTTTTTATTCCATTTTTTTTTGTGTCTTCGAAAGTGTTTTATAAAAAGTCGTTTGATATACTTGGGCATTTGTTACTGCAGTTCTCGGTTCCATAACAACCGCGCCAACGGCTCGGTTGTGAATTCCGCTGCGAATGCAATAACAAAGTAACACTGCAACAGTGTGACACTGTCTAGACACATAAATGATCTTAGGATAATTGCTGTGATTGGGTAACTGATGTAACAGTTATTAACAGTAACCATTCAACTCCTTTAATCCGATCCAGTCTGTAAGCTATTTTATGAGTTGGCACCCGGGGCTTTAAAACACTATGTAACAAAAATTTAGTCTTCACGACTACTGACGATTTCACACGGAACAGTTTTCTTGTATTCATCTATTGTGTCGGTAAGAATTTTCTGGAATATGCTGTCGAAGATTTGGTTCTTGACGATAGCCTCGTCAGTGTGCAGCGCAGTCCACTCGGGCTCGCAGCGCCACCACTCGGTGAACAGTATGTCGTCGATGTGGTCCGACCGCCGGCTTGACACTGCAGATCAACAACATATATAAATATTATAAAGCTGGATTTCAACCGGACCAGTACGAAAAACATAAAACTTTTAATTTTTAATCTCTTTTTGCTACATAATCTTATATAGAGTGACTGGTAATTAGTGACCGATACTTTAACACGTGATTATACTCATGATAACAAACAACTTTCCCAAAGACCTACCTACCTATTCGTTCAGTTTTATTCCAATAATACAACAGCCTTATTAAATTATAAGTGTAAATCAGGCATTTGGAAAGTACCCAAATACTTTTTTTTACATCTAAAACTAAATATTCGGTGTTA
Source organism: Noctua janthina (assembly GCA_963576755.1). Taxonomy (NCBI): domain Eukaryota; kingdom Metazoa; phylum Arthropoda; class Insecta; order Lepidoptera; family Noctuidae; genus Noctua; species Noctua janthina. The sequence continues at coordinate 8,554,063 of OY755050.1, read as the reverse complement.
CGATATTAATTATTGCGTTTCATAATCAATACTTTAGTTCACTAGTTGGCCATATTTCTTATTTCCATACAGTAATATTGCCAAATTAATCAAAACAGCGAAATATTTGACAGCTATTTGCGACGTTGCCCACTTTCTGTACAAGCGGTCTTGACGATGTGGGTGGTTTGAAATAAAACTGATTCAAAAACATTTTCATTTAAGGCAGGTAGTAGTTATGTAGGTAGTAGGTAGGTAACAGGTAGGTAACAGGTAGGTGGGTAGATAGTAGGTTTCCATACCCACCTACCTACTACATATAGTAGGACAAACGAACCAGTTTTTACCGGGAAATCCCGGTTTTTTTACATTGTAAAAAACCCGTACTGTCAGATCAAACCGGTTTTTTTCGGGTTTTCGGTTATTTTGTTTCTTTTTTAAATCATTATTATTGATCTGTGAACTTCGCAGATCAAACAAACACCACGTCGTTTAAAATGTAGAAACATAAGTCAATTTATTGTGTTGTTGTCCCACAACTTATTCACCTGAAGTTTATTCTCAATAATACGTTACAGGGTTTCTTGGGTTGTGGAATCTGTACAATTCTCATTCGAAAGTACTTATTGTATAATTTTTTGTGTATATATTATTCGGAGATATAATTCACTAAGATGTATCGCCAATCTTCTTGGCATTGCTGCAGAGACTCCAGAACTGACCAGATCTCGATAGAGTCAAAAGCCGCCTCATAGTCCACAAATGCAAGACACAGAGGCCGATTTTACTCTTCGGACTTCTATATAATCTTCCGCACAGTGTGTTTCCTCTTCGAAACACGACTTGCTCCGATGGCTGAAAGTAGTCGAGTCATCGCGCTAGACGATTCGTAACAACTCTTGCAAACAGCTTAAACACGTGGCTAAGGAGCGAAATGGGTCTGTTATTCTTTAATAGGGTCTTGTTCCCGTTTTTAAAGAAAATACCGACCACGTTCCTTCTCCACGCTTCTGGAGTTTTCCCAGAGAACAGGACCGAGAAAAAAATAAACTCTCTTAATAGAGGACATCCTTCCGCTTTCAGAAGCTCAGTCGTTATTCCATCCTCATCAGAAGCTTTTCCAGTCTTGAGAGCCGCCTCGATTTCACCTTGGCTGGCTTCTGGCAGGTCTTCTGTGAAATGGCGAGTTAAACTCGGTCTGGAATCGTCATTTTAAGGATCAGGTCGAGATGCGTGCGTTGCGTACAACTAACTGGCTGTAGAAGTTTTCGACTTCCGAAAGATCTATTTTTCTATTAAGCGTGTGCTGGAGCATCGAAGGTCGCGTCGTACCAATTTTCTAATTGTTTTGATGAGTGCCTATCGTTCTGCCGAAGTGATGGATGGGTTTTTCCGTCGTTCCGGCATTTTACAAAAACGCGTCCCTTTCTCCCTGAGGATTCCCACCATTTGGTTGAGCGCCTGGCCAATATTATAATCTTTGTAATTGTTAATTATTAAATAGAGCTAAAGTATATTGTAAATTAATAAAAAAAAACGAAAAACCCGGGTACCCGGTAATCCGGGTTGCATAAAACCCGATTACCGATTTACCGATTATTGTGCATACACATTTGCAACGCATGCCGGGTATGTTATAAAATTATTTTCAGTAATTTTTGATTTTAAAATTTATGGTAATGTGTAGTGGTTGACATTTGTTGTGAATAAATTTCCTCATAATTATAACGTTCTTCTTTGTTGTTTTTTATTTATTTTTTTATTTTATTTGCCTGGTATGTCCCACTGCTGGGCAAAGGCCTCCCCCATATCCTTTCAGGTACTCTTCTCCTGCGCCACCTCAAACCTTTGTTGTTATCTTCATCTTTACTTTCGCTGATGTTATGAATATTACCTGTGTACTAAAGGCTTCTTCTAGTACATTATTAGATGAATAAGTACTTTTATCAATAACTTCACAATCGTGATCGTCATGTGGTACCACTGTTTCCAATCTATAATAAAAATAGAAGATTTCAAATTACGAAGAAATGTCAACGAAATGCAATTACCTATTGCTGTGAACCATAGAACTAGAATATTTAGAACAAAGAGAGATCCGCATAAACTGACGACAAGACCGGCGAGGCTAGTCCTTAGTCCAGAAGACGGACCCGCCACGTACTTGCAGCTTCATACCTAAACTGCGCAGTGCGCCTGGCCTGTTATAGCTTAGAAAAGTTGGAGGTACTTACGCATTGAAAATAACTTCAGTGCCGATATTTTCAACTTTCTATAGTAAAAAATAATTACATTTCTAACGTTTTTTTTAGTTACTTATTATTGAGTATTTAATTTTATATGAATATACTCCGTAATATTTTAGATCATAAAGCAAAAAGTAAACACAACATCACATTCCTGGAATCGAAACCGGATACTCTGGATTGCAAATTCATACCTCGACCAAATACACTGCTGTAACAGTTATACTACTGATCGAAAAAACTGACTGTATGTGAACTGACATCCGTCCGTCAAACGTTCAGAAGGACTTTTCCAGAATTCATAGTTTTATATTGTTGTAATAATAAACGGCGGGCCCAACATGGACCCGATGTAGACTTCTTAGCGTCCGTATCTTGGCTGCGCTTCGGTGACCTATTCGGGGAAACCGAATGTTTTGTCTGTGCAATAATGGACGAAGTTATGATGACGAATAACTACCGTAAATACATTGTGAAGGATGGCACGGTAGACATATGTCTATGGGCATGCCACCGTCCGGGAGAATCGATTCGACACATTATTTCTGGGTGTTCTCGTCTGGCTAACGGAGAGTACTTGCATAGACACAACCTCGTTGCCAGGATTATCCACCAGCAACTAGCTTTGAAGTACAACCTTGTGGAATCAGAAGTACCATACTATAAGTACCACCCGACCCAGTTCTCGATAATGGTAATATCACGTTGTATTGGGATCGATCTAATGTCACTGACAGGACTATTGTTGCCAATAAACCTGATATTGTAGTGATAGATCGATTAGAGCGTCGCGCAATGATTATTGATATAATGGTCCCGCATGACGAGAACCTCGTGAAAGCAGAGAAAGATAAACAATTCAAATATCTAGATCTGGCTTGCGAGGTTTTCGACATGTGGGACGTGAGTACAGCAGTCATTGTGCCGATAGTCGTGTCGGCCAATGGCTTAATAGCCAATAGCCTCGAACAACATCTGAGGAGGCTCTCGCTTGGCAGCTGGATCAAAGACTTGATTCAGAAAGCAGTACTTCTGGACACGGCGCGTATCGTTAGGAGGTTCCTCTCTCAAGAGCCCTGACCACCGGTATCTATATATTATATTACTTTGTACAGAATTATTTAAAAATGTAAACTATATGTATAAAAATAAATAAAGGAAATAATATGTAGTAATAACAAAATGTTCTTACGTTTTATTATTACTAAATATCTTTCATATGTTGGCCGTTTGATTTATATCAACGTTTTTTAGTTCTCTTAACGGGTTTCACTTGTTCTCCCATATTTACAAATGACAAGAAGTACCTTATTTATTACGCTATTTTAAGTCAAAATATTTTATATTTACACGAAACAACAATATTTACGGAAAGAAGACATCAAACAATGAATTTTCAAATAAAATTATATAAAACCATAAACAATCTTGGCGTAATAATGCGGCGAAACTAGCAACACGTCCGTATAGCATCAGGTCTCGGCCGGCACTGTCCGTAAACAGGCTTTTACGCACACATGCACACGTATTTTGCTCAGAGAATATGCCGATTACAAAAAATCTATAGATTGAATTAAAAAACTAAAACACTATTACGTTACTTTGTTGCGTGAAGAATAATTTGACAAAAAATCAGAATGATTACATGTATATTAGTATGGTTTTTACACGTTAAAAGAAACGTTTGGAGACATCTTTGTGATTTTTTTCTATCGTATCAAATTTCTAGTATTATGTTTTCAAAACACTATCGAACTAGCATATATCCTGAAGAATATCATATATTTTTCTGTTTTTTTTTTTTTTACTGCAGGGGATCATTTACTTTAAGGCATTGTAAAACATGCTGCTCTTGTAGTCGCCTTAAGTATCGGTCACTAATTACCAGTCACCCTATATATAAAAATTTTGTGTCACGGTGTTTGTGGTCTGTATACTTGGTAGTTATGATAATAGGTCGTAAAGTATATTCACACCGCTAATTTGACGCGGACGATGGTCGCGGGGCACTGATAGTAAGAAATAAGTTATAACTCACCGGACAAGGCTGTAGGCGTCAAACAAGTTAGAACATGTCTGAGATCTGCAGAAGTTTTCCCTGACAGTTCATGAATATCCACCTGAGGTTTCTGCGGTAGCAAGTTACAAGCGTCCCACGGCATATCACTTAGCTCTTGCTTATGCCTCTCAAGCGATTCCTGACAATAATCTTGTACAAACAGAAAATATGGCTCGGTTGATTGACAGATCGACCCATCGGGGTTGGTTATGTGTTTTGCTACATTTTCTTCTAAATTTTCGTCCGGACTGAAGGTACGAGATGGTTTCGGAATACGTGTTTCAGTAGGCGGTGTGTAGGGCGGCGGCGGCTTGTCCGGAATCTCCCTTACAACAAGCAACCGACATTGTTGCTGCTCTAAAGCCTTTATCTGAAATGTTAGAACACATGGTTATAAAAATGCTAGACGATTACAAACACACACACAGTGCCGTTGCACACTTTATTCACATACGCTCCCCAAATACTGTTGCGATTTCCTATAAACGCTGTGAAGTTGAGCCTTAAACTATTATAAAACCGTAGCCAAAGTGGTTCGGATACCGCGTTACTGTTATTTAGTGCGCTTAAAAACTACAATTGGCAAAAAAGTACAAAAAAAAAAGTTTCAAGTTTCTCTCAGTGAACACAAATAAACTTTGGTCCGTCTCTTTTAAAATATCACTGTCTAACAGTGTTGGGTCAATCAACATTTTTTTTAAATCTTGTAATCTATCAGTCGGATAGTATAGGACTAATTCAATCGGATAGTACCCGGAGGCATAGGACCTGGCAGCCCAACAAAATTAAATATCTAGTCGCGAACTGCTCTGGTTACTACCTCCAACCGATTCACTGGCTTTGATATCACAACTCATCCATCTAAAAGGGCTTAAGAACATAATACCACCTCTATTGCTCATAGACAAAGCAACATTCAGCCACTCTCACATGCTAAATGATACAGTCGCTGATCAGACCGAACCCAACATCCTCCGTGGGGACTAAGTGAAAAGTCAGCAAATAACAATAGAAGCATACACTAATACAAAGAAAAAATGACAAAATGAATTCGATACCTACAAACCTAAAGAATAAACCCTGTCACACTTGCTAGATGAATTAAACCCTTATTTATACTAATACAATATGGCATAATGAAAATATCTGAAAGACATTTCATTTCGATTCCCTGGAAATAAGCTTTATCATACCAAAAACCATGTTGGAAAAGCATATGTAAGTGGATCAATAACAATCCTCAAAAGCAAATTAAAACATTGAATCAGTATCGTACTGCTAGGCACCAATTAAAGCAATAACTGTCATAGTTGAAGATTGTGCAGGCACCGTTCCTGTGTATACTCTCTACTGTCCACCGGCACACATTAACAAGCTGGAAGAGTTTAGAAAGTTTCTCAATTCCCTCGCCATCGGTTTATAGCTAGCGGGGATTTGAATGTGAAGCATAGCTATTGGCGCTCATGATTGACCCTGCCTAGAGGCCGAGAGCTACTCAAAAGTTTGAAAAAAAAAAAAATGGAAATTTTAGCCCGCCTACAGAACAAAAGTGCCTGACCTAATAGACTATTGTGCAGTTAACGGTATCTCAAAAAAATACTTCCAGTGACAGAGCAGCTTTGAGCAATCTTCGGCCCATTCACCAGTCTTAGTTATTAAGTCGTTTTAATTAAACTTCCGAAACCTGCCTCCTTTACACCAAAAAGAATGTCATTGGGAAATATTCAGATCAATAGTAGTTATAGTAGTTTATTCCCACAAAACGGCACGAAAGTGACAATGGTCGATCAATCAGGCTTTGACGCCTATAATCAGTTTAAAAACAGAAGACGATATAGTAGCAGCAATAGAATATTTCAATAATGTAGTCTAAATTGTTGCCTGGCAATCTAATTCCACCAACAAGTGAAAATAGAACAAGAAATCTAATATGCCATACTGTTCGCGACATAGCGTCACCAATAAACTTGTGTAAATAGTGTTTTACTAGGTTGTAGAAGAAGCAAAGGTATGATGCCGCTAAACAGTCTAATATGAAAAATGAAAATTCAAATATTTTGGAATTTAGAACACAAATAAAATGTTAATTTGCTCATAAAAGTAAATATTTGTTTTAAATAATCATGTTTATCTATGATGTTATATTTGTAAACACAAATTTAATACTCAAAAAATATTTAGACATATCTCTTTGCCAGTTGACGAGATTTAAAAAAAAAAACTATCACCGCCGACTATAGTCATTGAACCCATTTGGACTTAGTATCAGTAAAGTTATCTGTGGATTTTTTTAATTCCACACGTGTGAAATACATTGCATGTTGTACCTAATCGTAGTGCGATAAGAACCAGTTTTCGAGAAAGTGTATTAAAAAAATATTTGAGAAGCTCACAATGAGCCCTTTCATTTGATAGGTAACACGATATAGTATGAAAACATTTTTTCTAGTTTACCCCCCAAAAGTGGCCCCCATGTTTAAAATTCATTAATTTACGTTAAGTCCACGTCCATCTTTGGGTCACCGACTTACATATGAGTACCAAATTTCAACTCAATCGGTCTAGTATTTTCGGAATAAATTGTCTGTGACAGACGGACAGACAGGCAGGCGTGTGATCCTATAAGGGTTCAGTTTTTTCCTTTTGAGGTACGGAACCCTAATTAATAAAATCAATACATTTTTTCAAGAGATTTCTTTTCGCAAACACACAAGATAAATCAGTTTACCTCTCTTTCTATCGCTAGTTGTTGTCTTCGTAGCTCCTCCGCCTCAACGTGGGCCGGCGCCGAGACCAAAGGCGAGGCCGAAGTTGTCGAAGACGTGGAGACGCAAGGCGACGGACTACTGACGCCGGCCATCTCTGAAACAGTTGTATACGCCTATTGAGTAAAAATGGTAAGAGATTGAATAGCACATCAATATCTAAAATACCTGATGCTTTGATGGCAGGATTGGTATCCGAGCATCAGGCATTTTTCGGTTTGCTCGCTGGCGAGTGATGGGTCTCTTACCGGTTCACCCGTGCGACATGTTCATGGCCAGCCTTTTGGATAATTGTCAGCTCGTGAATAATCGTCAGAATCCCAATAATAGTTGGTTAAAGATAAAAACTAACCTGAAGAAGAGGATGAGGTTGACTTCGGCAGTGACCAAGTAGCAACCTCAGGAAGTTGGCTGTCAATGACAGCGGCCGCCCCGACGGGCACCGGCAGCGGGCCGGTCGGTGCTTGACTAGTAGTTACTGGCTCCTTATCTATTGTAGCTTCACTCTCTAATGGCGCTGTAGCTTTGCAGACACACAGCTCACCTTCATTTGACAAGCTATTAGTACTCGCAGTATTCGACATTACCGACGAAGTTTTAGTGAGCCGCTCCACCGGCCGCTCGAACTCGGAGTCCCCTGTCTGCGAACTAGAGTCTTTGCTTTCAAGGTTCTCTGGAATGGTGGAGAACGATTTATTAACTTCATTCAGATCTTTGTAGTATTGGTCAAACTCATCGATAAGACTTCGAGCAGTCGATGGAGAGGTAGAGGTTGTATCACCGTCTTTATTCTTTATCTGATCCATAAGTTTCTCAACGACTTCACTACCGCTTAGGTTAGTGTTATGACTATTTGCCGAATTGACTATGTTTTTCAAAGCTTCCTCGTTAACTTCATACTGTTTGCCACTGCTGAAGATCTGCGGCAAGGTGAGGTTGTGGAACAGTATGTTGAGGTAACCGCCATCGACGATGACAAAGTTCTCCGCAGCGGTGTCGGTGGCGTAGTCGGCAGTACAGTACGAGGTGCTCGTCTGCACGTATTTCTCAACGCTGGTGACACCGCACAACTCGACCACCTCACACCGCGGCGTGCACTCCTCAGCCTGCAGCAACATGGCGTCGGAGGTCACCTTACCAGTGGAATTCTCCTCACAACCGCTGCTTGATAAATCAAAACATTTGAGAGGAGCAGCGTTCCTGTCGAAGCCAGTATTTCTTTTCAACTTTTTCTTGCCAAGAATAATCTGTTCTACTACATCAACGTTGTTTTTCAGTTTCAGTTCTATGTTCTTCATGGTTTTCATGAGTGCCACTTTACGCTTCTCGGAGAGGGTGAGTAGAGCCTTGCGCATGCGTTGCATCTCCCCACACTCGTGCTGCAGCTTGAGCAGAGCGCCGCGTTGTTTCTTCTTCAACGTCGATATGTCCGTGTTGTCGTGCTTTTTCTTCTTTTCTAACCAAAGTATTTGAGATTTGGTAAAATCTTTCAGGGCATCTTCTCGCATCTTCAATACGAATAAGAGATTTTTTGCTCGTCTTTGCTCATCGCGAATGAGTAAATTAAGCTGAAATCATTAACAAATTATTAACAAATTATGAATTCCTATCGTTTTATACTAGGTTAGCTAAAATCACTTTATACCCGATACTCATTAAATTGAGTTATGATTTACAATACGCCTAACTGTCAATGAAAGGGTATCGACATGAGAACTTCCACTGTTGCCCAGTAGCAGCAAAATATTTACAAATAAAAGAATAACATTTACCAGACAAAGACTCTTGGATGCCATTGTTTCAGTGTCGTCAATATTCGCGCCATTTTCAAGCTTCGACAAGAAATTGTCGTATCCCGAATTCTTGGCGTCGAATGTAGATTCAAATAAAACAGGGTTATTAGTAAAATTTTCTACTTTGTTTTCAGTGTGAGGTTTATCAGTTAACGAGAAATTTTCCAAATATTGGAGTGATTCAAAGAATGAATCTATGAAGTTGAGTTCCCGCTGGAACTGTTCACAAATGTCGCTCTGCAATAGGCCGTTATTTAATCTTATTGTGCTTATTATATCCGAAGGTTTCATTAATTTATTATAGAGGTAGGAGCAATCAAGACTCTTCAGATCATTCAAATGGTTTAGGTGTTCCTCTCTTGGTGTATTCTTTTTTTTGGATGAATCGTCTGACGAATCATTTTCATTTGAATCCTTTATTTTTAATTCATTCTTGAAGACAGATACAACACTCATAGGGTAATCTATTGGACTAGGCGGCAGAGAAGGTTCAACGTCATCAACATTACCAAGTAGTTGGAAATTAAACTTTTGTCTAGTAGTGTATGTTACACTCAACTTTTGTGGAGTAGCTTGGCTAATTATGAAAGAGGAACTTTGACAAATACCTCTATCACTAGAATTCACTTCTTCAGTTTGAGGGACTATTTTTACAGGCTGCACTTCGAGATTTGGCAATGATGTAGTATTAAAAATTGTAGGGTCCTCTTTGGGCTCACTCTTATCCTTTGTTAATGTAACATTTGGTATTTCGAGACAATCAAACACTATGTCCATAGAATCCGTTTGAATAGCGCTTTCGCACGTTGCATTTATTTCGAAATCCTGCTTGTCTGTTATTTGGCTAATCGATGTGTATACTGGGTCGGTGGCAACTACTACATCTTTGTAATGCACAATATCATTCGTTTCACTGGCACAGTCTGCAGTGCGTTTGACAGATTGTATAAGGTGCACATTAGACACATGCTTGTCTTTCTTCGTTGTATCATTAAGTGGAACATTTATTGTTAATGATTTTGTTTTAGATATATCTCCTTGAAATGTTTCTTTAAGAAGCTTGTTCTCCAGAATTGGTAATTTGTTTTGTTTAGATTTTTCTACAGGTCCCCTGCACGTTGCTGAATAAGTTTTCATATTATTTTTATTTACTATATTCTGTATTTTTGATATCTCTTTATGACGTGGTATTACAATATTCTTGCTATCCTTAGTTTTTGATGTGGGATTTAAATTTCTTGAGCTCTTCAGTGTTTCTAGAAATATAATGATATAATTAAATATTTTAAGTCAACACGAATAAAACTGTCGATAAAATGATCAAATATTGGCGTATAGGTTATTTTGAACCAACAAATATATTGAGTACCTATTGCAAACATGAGCACAAAGTCGACTACCACTAATCCAGTCGTGCTTTTAGTCACGTCAAAAGATTAAGTCATATGTACACTGTACGAAAAGTCATACAAAAACAAGTCTATTTTATTGGAAATGTTATATTATTTAGTTGTTAGTAGTTAATATTTAGCTTGTGTTTATCGTGCTTAAAAGATATGGATTGCTTGATTTGTTATGGATTTCGTTCGTGTATTTTGAAGCTTATACTTACACTTTACCCCGTATAGTCGACCAGACTTTTTGTCACCAAACTGTTATATTATAGCAAATGCAAGCCAACTTTACTGAAATAGAGCAGCTGTGACCGGGATTTAGAGCAAAATTTGGTCTAGCAAGTCATATCCGGACACACAATAGGAAATAGTTTTAGTTTACTTAATTTTCAAAGGGTCGCCGTGACGCCGTCATCCACAGATCTGTGCCTTCATCAAAATCGATGTAGGAGGATTACTTTAAGTTGGGCAACAGAGGGAAATCCTAATCTATAAGAGATACCGGAAATCTTTCCTCGGAAACTTTAGCTCTTTTTTGATGAAAACAATTTTGACACATTTTTTTTGGACTCGTTTCCAGATGACAGCGATGCGGTAAGTGTCCTATTGTCGTGATTGTATATATACTCATTTCTATAGACAAATACACGTTTAAAAATACTCCTAACCCCACACCCCGCGAATGGCAGCCATTTTAATGAATGGTAAAATTTTGCACTAGAATAGAAAATGTAAAAAATATAAGTAGTTTTATGTAAAATTTCGTAATTTCTTATTTTTTTAGACTCTTTTTGCTTTTTTTTTCAGGAAAAAATATTAAACAATTTGATAGCCTCGGCGTTTACCCTTGCCTTCAAATCATTTACACGACTCTAGGTCTCTTAGATTCCAAGATATTAGCATTTCATTGAACATACCCTAAATCAGCCGATTAAAAAAACAAAATGGCAGCTATTCGCGGGGTTAGGAGTATTTATAAACGTGTATTTGTCGATAGAAATGAATATAAAATATACCTTTAAAGTACCGGTAACCGGTAGCTACACACTGTATAATAAAGTTATTATTTTTTTAGTCAAGACTTCAAGTTGTTTATAAAAATGGGTGAAAGTGACAAAATATAATAATGTTCATGTCTTTCGACTGTTTCTTGTAAAAATCATTTCATTGCATGGGAAAAAAATCGGGACAGCGGAGCATGATCAAATTTCGCAAAAAAGAAATGCATAAAATTTGTATTGCGAAAAATTTCAGAATCTACGGGTTCCTCATAACCCGTAGATACACGTAAACCTGCGTAAGTTTACTTAATACGGGCAACACCAGCTTGATGTTATAAACTCACCTTTTTCTTTTATAATTTCAATTTTACTTTTTTCTACAGAAGGAGGACTGGGACGAGGTATGCCTCGGTAACTTTGTTGAGCCAGAGTCAGTTCTTTCTTACAATATGGTCTGCTCGTTTTGGCACTTCTGATTTCCTTAGGCACTAAAAGAAAAATAAATAATTAAATGTGTTAGCAGAACATACGTCATAAAAATGTAATGACTTAATAATTGCTATTGCTAAGATTAAATGCCTAACGCTGTGGAGATAAAATTATTTGTTTTTGACTTTGCATTCAAGTTTTGAACAGCATCCAAAAGTTCACCAATTTCGCCATTAATATGATACAATGTAATGAATGTATAGTCAAGTGTACTTAGACAAAAAATACTCAAAAGGTGGAACGAAGTTTACAGTACATGCAATGGTCGGATTTTCATTGAACGAGTATCTAGAGGCGTGGAGAAGAAAATTAAAAAAAAAATTCACCGCTCTCGATTTTTTTTAAAGGGGTTTATTAATCAAAGTTGTGCTGAAGATGCAATCAGTGAATGGACTTTTAACTTTGAAAGCTCATATCTCGGAAACGTGACACTTTGGAACATTTTCTCGCATATAAAACTGGTTTGTATTGATACCAGCCTTTGCCCCGCGAATTCGATCGTGACAATTTTATAGTTTCTCCCTATAGTCCCATCAAATCTAAGCCATTCTTGATAAGATCACGCCTGTTTTTGGAGACACAACAGTTCTTAGCTTTCGAGCCAGTCAGCCATTAAAAATGTAAAGTACAGTAGCCAGCCCGTCAAGTTACCACAAATTGTCAAATTTTCTCATTCGATTTTGAACTTAACCGTCAACGTTTTATGGTTTAAAATCATTTGGAGAAATTTGACAGTTTGTGGTATCTTGATGTGCTGGCACTGTACATACTGGTTTTTTAGAATTTTGCTTTAATGGCAACATTCAAAGCTATGTGGTGACATAGCTTTCACCATACGATTCTCCTCATATAAAATGCACAACTATTCACAACAAAACTACACATTCAGTTTTGAAGGAAGCTTCAAAACAGAAAATGTCTTAGTTTTCATAAATATTTTTGTCAATTTTTGTATCTTGATCAATAAAAAACTGAATGTGTGGTTTTGTTGTGAAAAGTTGTGCATATTTTTTTGAAAATTTCCAATTTTTTCAATTATTTTTGAAATATCGAATTTTGAGACAAAGATTTCATTTGAAATTGGTAACTGATGCTTTTTCACAGATTGTAGTAGCTTGATGTGCTGGTCTCTGTACGTAAAGGCAACTTGCCCCCTTCCCCACCACGCGTCCGATAGACATCGATATGTTTCAACAGACGGATTATATTTTGTAATTTTGAAAATAAATTTGTATGCACTTATGTAATCCGTGAGTTTGAATAAATGAAGTAACATTCCTACATAATTATAAAATAGTTTTGAATGACAGTATAACTGACGTAGTTCTATCCTTCAGTGCTTTAAGGATATTTTGTCGCTCGATAGAGGTTGACAGGAGAGCGCGGTTGATAAGCATTTTTGTGAAATGTATTGAAAAAATAAAATGGCGGCTGATTTTGCCCACGCAGTTTGGTACTTTGGTTATAAATCATGTTATTTCAGCTAAACTAGCCAAACTATATTATAATCTGGGGAAGGACATAGGCTATCTTTTTTTTTCACACATATATACATCAAAATTCCCACGTGAACGAAGTCGCGTGCAACAGCTAGTTCTTTATAAACAAGCGACTGTTATCACATACAAACAAGGGGCAATCCGCTTAGAAAAGGATTTTTTTTTAGGGTTTCGTAGCCAAATGGCAAAAAACAGAACCCTTATAGACTCGTTATGTCTGTCTGTCCGTCCGTATGTCACAGTCACTTTATTCCGAAACTACGACTACACAGTTAAAACTTGGTAGATAGATGTATTCTGTGAACCGCTTTACGATTTTATACTAAAACAAAAGATTAAGTAATGGAATACAAAGAAATGAAACAAAAAAAAAAATAACCTATCCGTGCGGGGCTATAGATAGGTCTTTAAAAATAACATTACGTTCCTAGAATTATTTTTTCTTAAAGTCAATCGTTTGAAAGAGAGACACTTCCAAAGCGGTAAAATGTGCCCCCCCCCCCCCCCGCCAATTACTAAAGTGAGAGGAAAATTCTGAAAAAATTTAGGATGTAGAACGTAAACAAAACTTTCAACGAAAATTGATCTGAATAAGATTTGATGTTTAGTTTTTGAGATATGGTGCTTTTTCATCAATCTGCAGCTTTTCATTAACATACTATGAAAAACTAATTTAGTTTTAATGGTGAATGTAATACAGTACAACTTATAAATGAGCATTAAAAATATATTTATATCTTTTGGTGCTACACAACCCTGTGTGCGTGTGAGTACGACTCACACTTGGCTAACTTTTTATAAAATCAAGTAAACAATAAAATCCCCCTCTAAGAACTAGCCCCTTACCATATTAAGTAAGTAAGTATTTCCTTTTACCTGTGTATGGGTTGATTTTTGAAACTCTAAAACTAATTTAATATTATTTAGAATGACTGCTTTCTTATTCTGCATCAAGACCATCAAGGCAAGTTTCAAATTGCCATAAGATTCTTCGAAACACACTGAACTAAAACATAGGATAATTTTGTCCTAGTACTTAGCCTGTTCTCATTGGATAAATTTAAATGTTTTATTTGTTGCTGACCTAACTCTATGCTGGTGAAACTATAGGCAAAAGCTACGTTTTTTTTTTTTTCTTTTTTTTTTTTTTTTACAAAATTTTGCCCCAAACTAGGAATTTCACCTGTATTGTAGGTGCGTTTACAAACATTTAAACTCACATACACAAACAGCCAGACCCGGAACAACTACTTGTAGATCATACAAATATATGTTCCGTGCGGGGATCGAACCCGCATAGTTGCTTAACCGTTACCTATATTAGTTAAAATAAGAACTAATACATAGATCACAGGAATATTATTTTCGAAATCTACTTACATTTAGCAGGATTTGTTAACCTCGATGAAGGATTCTTTGGAGAATTTGATAACCTCGACGTAGGACTATTTGGAGATCCATCCCGTGACTGTTTAATCTTCAAATCCACTTCTGTGGCTATGCTTGCTGACTTCTTACTGTATTGCTTTTTATCTTTCGCTAAAATCAATAATATTTATTAAGTAAAGCATATAATATGCAACTAGCTTTGGATCATATATGCATAGAAAGGTTAGTGTCAGCCTGTACTGTCCCACTCCTGGGCAAAGGCCTCGCAGCATTCCTTCACTCTCGGTGTTGTGCCTCGTCACACCATTTTGTGAGGAAGCCATCCATGGCTTTGTGCCATCTTCTCCTTGTCGTGTCGCGACCCAGTCTAGCAGTCTCAGGGCTCCAGTCTTGCAATATACGGGCCCACAGCTTTGACGATATCCAGCAGATATGACCTGCCCGGTCTCATTTCAGTCTTGCAGCCTTATGAGCAATGTCGGCAATTTGGGTTTTAAAGCAGTGTGGTTTCTGATTAGGTCCATTAATCATAGAGACCAGATTGTATGCAACATAAAATCGTCGAAATATGCATGCAAATACGCCCCATAAATGCTCGAAAAATGACATTTAATTGAAATAAGTACTACAAAATAATGTTTCTATTTAATTTACTAGATTTTCGACTAGTTTTTTTTTGTGAAAACCTTCTTTTGTTTTAATTATAAATAATACGTGATAGAAGCTTCTATTGATTAAACTATTTTTATAACTTGAAACCAATCTATCTACATCCACTTAGGCCAATCAGGTCACCTTGGGCACTTTTTTGCATTTTTCCAGTTAGAAACAG
Source organism: Noctua janthina (assembly GCA_963576755.1). Classification (NCBI taxonomy): domain Eukaryota; kingdom Metazoa; phylum Arthropoda; class Insecta; order Lepidoptera; family Noctuidae; genus Noctua; species Noctua janthina. Next base: position 8,538,617 of record OY755050.1, on the reverse strand, counting down.
ATAAAATTTAAGAAAGCATGCCCAAATATGCACAAAATGCCGCCGATTATACCTAAAATATGCATTATCTTCAAAAAACAGCCATCATATGCAAATGTATAACCAAACAGGCATTTGCATATAATCCGGTCTCTAGTTATTACACTATTATAACACTTAAGTCAAAATTAAACTACTTTTGGTAGATATAAAGGGTGAATTTTTAAAGTGGGTGTGGATGGCCAAATCAGAAACTATGAGGAATAGTGAGAAATACTCAAAGGAGTCTCGAGACCGATTTTGATGAAAACTAAAACTGCATCATTGGATTTTTGGAAATCAGTATCCCTTCCCAGGAATCGAACCTGTTGATTTTGGAAAAGAAAACACTGTATTATTACACCATTAGATAGCTTCGCTGTTAAGGATCAAATTCTGAGAAGTAATGATATACAGCAAACTAAAGGAAACAGTTCATTTTTGATAAAATACTTACGTAACAGTATGCAAATAGTTAGTAGTAAGTAATCAAAAAGACGTCGAACAAGTTCACTATTGGCGCCAACTTACTTAGGATAAGCATAAGCATAATCAGCCTATAATGTTCCCACTGCTGGGACACAGGCCTCCTCTCTGTGAGAAGGAATGGGCTATAATCCACCACGCGGGCCCAGTGCGGGTTGGTAGATGTCATTGGTTCTAGGACATGCCGGTTTCCTCACAATGTTTTCCTTCACCGTTTTGAGAGCAGTGGTGATGAAATAAATTACACAAAGTAATGAGCCTGGCTGGGTTCGAACCTACGACTTACTGCTCGTAAGTCAGGGCCGCCACCACTGGACCACCGCTGCTCTCCAACTTACTTATAAGTTTTAATTTCGGTTGTTTAATTTTTTCTTCTTTTATTTTCGCCTTCAATTGTAAGAGTTTGTAAAAAATTGAAATTAGAACAATGTTGTGAAGATAACTGCGCTGCGGGTGGCATTAATCAAGGACATTTATTTATTAAAAATGGGTAAAAACATAAAATTTAACCTTTTCCTTAAAGCCACATGTCATTACTTTCCAGAATTTGATCCCTATTAGTGACACTATCGAATTGTCTTATAATACAGAATGTGCTTTTTTTTTCAAAATCAACAGGTTCGATTCCTGGCTAGGAACATTGATTTTCTAAAAATCTAATGATGCAGTTAAAATCGGGCTCGAGACTCCTTTGAGTATTTTTCGCTATTCCTCATAGTTTCAGATTTGGCCATCCAATTTTGTTGCTCATTTAAATATTGTCATTCATTAATATTATAATTAATTATTATAATAATTAATACTAACAAAATTTTGGTTGCACATCATGTTCATTTTCTTCTGATATGGTAACCATTACTCTTTTAGGTCGACTTTTACTAGGAGCCACTATCTTAGGTGGAGGGACTATATCCTTCAAAGACCTGTTTGTTTTCAGTAAATTATCATCATCCAATCGTATTATGCGTCTGAGTTCTGGTTTCAATGTGTAGCTGTGTCCAGACCATTTTGCTGTTGGAATCACACATTATAATTATTAATTACTGAGAAAATAAAATCATCATCTGCCTAGCTTTTTCCAAATTATGTTGCGATTAACTTCCAGTATTATGGGATGCAGCTGAATATTAGTATAAATTATATGTAATGTCTGCCTATCTATCTCTCCACAACCGAGTTAGTATTAGGTAATATCAGACAAACTTTCGGGCCACTGACTACCTGTATTGACTGTCAAAGATTTACAATTGTCAGCCAGGCCAAATGGCTTAATTTGCTTTCCAAGGCATGGAGGTAACTCTGAATATATTGGATTGTCACCAACCTTGGCAAGCTCTGCATAACCTTGAATACCGACTCATGAAGCTGTTATTTTTTAGCCACAACTCATACTGAGAAAATAAATAAAATAACAAATAGGTTTCCACAAACAGTAAATATTCAGATTTTTCAGGAAACTAGAGCTTTTTTGGAAACATGGTTACGGCTGATCACTAAATCTGTTGCCAAGTATCAAGTTAATTGTTTTAATGGGTTGGACAAAATCTGTAGCAGTGTTGAAGAGAAGAAAGTATGTTGCTTTTAGAAACTATGTTTAAAACTTGTAATTAGTTAAAATGATGACAACTAGATTAATAATAGTCACCAAATTTTGGTGCAGTTTTGCTAACAAACAACTAATAACCAACAAAGTAGAAGTGGAGTATATAGTATGTTTCAATCTAGTATAATAATAAGTGCCTAGGTGACCAAGTTCTGCTCAATCTACCTAGATTGATTCTTCGCTCCGTAAACCCCTATTGTATTGTATAACGGGCTGGTATTGAAATTGTTAGAGCTGTTTTCCAGAACATGATTACAAATATATATATACAAATATTGCTCAGTTAATAGTATAGGATCTCTGGGTTAAGAAGGAAACATAGCACACTGCCATACTGGAGGGATTCTATAATGATTTCCACCTGGCAAAAGCAACAAACGATTGGATACCCAAACAGTTCGTTTTTGATAAAAAAAATACAAAATCCAACTCCATGAGGACCACCGCTGCGAAGGATTGAGCACTGCAGAACTTTGGATCTTCACGAATGGATCTAAAATAAGTACTGGCACTGGAGCTGGAGTCTTTTCGGAGGATCTCAACATCCATGTAGCCACACCACTGGGGGCCCACAACACAGTATTTCAGGCAGAATGCATAGGCATTTCCCTGGCAGCATCAGTCATCTTAGCCAGGGGGGTTGTGGGCCACTCTATTTATATACTCTCAGACAGTATGGCTGTACTGCTAGCTCTAAACAACCACATAGTCAACTCTGGGTTAATATACGAGTGTCATCAACCAGTAATCACAATAATATAACCATCCAATGGATCAAAGGACACAGCAATTCCCGAGGCAATGATGCAGCGGATGAATTCGCTAGAAGGCGATCGAGCATGGCAGCAGTGGGACCCGAACCCATTGTGCCACTCCCTTTCGGGTATCTACGCCCTCTGGTAAGGAAACGAACCAGCGAACAAAACCACAAGCTGTGGCCATGGCTAGTACAGGCAGGCCAAGGAAACACTTCCCACTATCGATGGCCGCCTCACCAACGAGTGCTAAGGCTGACAAAACTACAGCTGCGCGCGCACAGTTACAACCGCCATCACTGGACACGGATCTTATAATAAACACCTCTTTGTCATAGGAGTCACAGACAGCCCCTTGGGCCGAGCCTCCGCTGTTATACAATACAATAGTATAGGATAAACCAGCACTGTATGTAATAAAGGAAAAATACAAACATCAGTATGATATCATTTTAAAATTCAACAAAAAATCTGACAAGTACTTTATGCCTTCAAATTGTGTATTGGGTATCAGAATCAAGAGCTTAAGATAAGTAGTTGTGGCAGATAGAAAAGATCACCTACCATCCTTCCTCATAAACTATATTCTACACTGTTCAATTAATTGAAATTATATAAATCAAAAGGTACCAGACAATGGTTGATATTAGCAAACTGAAATACACAAGTCTTAAACGAAAGTACTAGTTAAAGGTGCGTCACTATCCAAACGATAGTAATGGAAAACCTGGAAAAAAAAACAAGTTACTGCCTCACCTTTAGAGTCAAAATCGAAATCTGGAAGTTTGGTATATTTTATAACTGTGTTATGCTTTGGCGGTTTGAAATAATTAATATCATCTAGATGTTTATAGAAATTAATCACTTTATTAATAGCGGCATCTTGTATTGATACTGCCGATGCATCCATTATGAAATTGAACACTAGAAAATTTGTGCATAAATTATGGTGCGAACCATTTTACTTGTTATTCGAAATAATAGTCAAGGGCGTTTGATGATCCACGCTGTATTGTACAGGGTTAAAATTAATAGTTTGAACTATCACATTTTTCAATTTTTGTTGGAGCACTAAGATTTTTCTCAAGAACAAGACTTGCTTGTCAATATTCAATAAATTTTAAACAACTTTTGCTTTATGGTTTTAGTCTATGACGTTAATAGACAAATGAGCCGACCACAGAGCAGAACGTCCAACAAAGTCTCAGACTCTAGGAACTTTTAAGATTATAAATATTTATTTAATTTGATGAGGTTCACAATCATCATTCATATAAATCTCAAGATTATTTTTAAGCTAGTACCGAATTTTCTTATGTTATGTAATTTTCTTTCTAGACTCTGTGCATTATAATCAATTAAAACCATAAACTAATAGAGGATATCTATCAAAGTAAATCTCAACTCTACATTCTCTACTTTAAATTGCTCTACATCGGTTCATGCATTGTGCTATTCATGGAAGTAGTGTAATAAAATCAATCTTTTGTTTGTTTTACAAAATCCAATTTCAACCCGCGCTTAAGAAATTGGTACGGTGTTCGTGCATCTTAAATTCTGTATAATATTTTTCTTGGTTTAACTTAACGTTTTTTCATTTGATGCGCTATAGATCGTACGTAGCAGTAATCTCTGTGGTTTTACAGGCAGGGAACTCAGTGGTCACTGTTGACGAAAAAATGTGCCCTTATTCACTCGCGATCGGAAAATATTGGTCGTAATTGTATTCCTGTTTGAGGCACGACGATGCAATCACTGGCTTTTCATCATAGATTCAAAAGATAGTGGTGTACAGGACAATGAATATTGCTAAAGTTGATGAAATTTGGTGTGTTGCGTAGAGAAGAATATTGTCGTAAAGGATTCATATATTATAAATTGTGAGTAATTGGTTTAATAGTTTCGGTTGGCCATTTTACCATCCATACTTATTGGCAGAGTTGACAATTATGTTAAGATTTCATACTGTAGAGTCTGTAGAGCTATTGATCCAAGACGAAACAGATAGGTAGCTATGTTTCACAGGTAGTACCTAGGCTACCTTCCTGAAGTACTTACTTAATACCTATGGTGTATTGTCCGGTTTAAAACCTGACTGTAAATTTGCTTTTAACATAGCAAAACAAGTAGTTTATTATTATTTATTTATTTATTTATATATAAAAAAAAAAAAACATTTTATGGCCTTGTGTGGCAGTCGCGTTTGATTAGGACTCAAAAATGTTTGTCCTCTTTTAAACGGCGCCTATGTCTCTAAATAACAGATGATAGAGCTCAAAAAAATATCATCATACATTTTATAATATATGAGACCTATTATGTTTATGTAGTGATAATGTTACAGGAAGGTCTGATGAAAAATTGGCTCAACTTCATGACTGTCAATAGCAGAATATTATAAACATTAACACAGAATATACCTCACAGCATGTAAACTTTATGTAGATGTCTGCTTCTGATGAAATTAAATACAATAAATTCATTTCTGAATACATATGCTGCGGCAACCCCAAATAAAGGATAAGGGCAGGAGAATGATGATGAATTCATTACTGAATTGCAAACTTAGATTTTTATATTGTGTACTGTTTGATACAGAACAGTTAAGAAAGTAAAGTTGGCAAAAATAATAAAAAAACAAACAATTACAGTTTAAACAGGAAAGTCCCAAACCCTGTAGGTATTTTGTTCTGGTTTTGTATACTAGTTTCTGCGTACTTGTTCATAATTATCATCTTGATGGTCCAGAGGTTAAGGCCACGCCTCTAATACATTAGGAGGTTAGCCCACACCTGACCAAGTACCAATGTGAGTTTTAATATTTATACGTACTTTCTAAGTTTATCTTGAACATCGCTGACATTAGTGAAGGAAAACTTTGTAAGGATACATATTGTATTGTATTGTATTACGAGCTGGTGTCCACAACTCCACGTCCAAAGCGCCTATTTTGCATGCAGGAAGGACACATATTGTTAATATTATTTCTGAAATTGCCAACCTGTCTTGATTAATAATTTAAATATTATTGTTTATTTGTATAAAATATTAACTCCGTAAGCAAAATACGTGCTTTAAACTTGAAGTTGCAGACCAGCCCGTTATACAATACAATATAGTAACTGCTTCTAAATACATTTTCAATACAACTTTCTTTTATAAATATCAGATAGTATTTCAAGAAACGGCATGAACAAAAACAAACTCATTTTTAATATTTTTATATGCAATCCCTGCATAGGGAACTACAGCTGTTTTGATATGGAAAGAAAAAACAAACTCATTTTAATATCTTCTTTTTGGTGTGTCGATAAAAATTTAAATTGAGTCATCCCAAATCAGTTCTAATATCTGATATGGCATTTGGAAATCTTAAAAAAATTCGTTGTTAACCCTCTGGCCTTGATCCCAATTTATGTGGTGTTGGCGCAGCATATGTCACTTTATCCATCTCTAATAACAGTTTATCATCCTCTTTTTAGCTGTTTTATCTCTCACAATATTCAACCATTGTTTTTTTGGACTTTACTATTTCAAACTAGTTTTATTTTGGATACAAGTCTAATACAGACTGTACCGGGTTTTCATTTTTTGACATTTTGAAGAATATATCCTTAATCCATAATTGGTGGTCCTTATACAGATCAGTTCACAGATTTCAGTAATTTTGCACATTTAAAAACATTTTTATAATCAGAGGTAGGCCTTAATCTTAATTATACTGTTAAGTTTTATGTGCAGTCTAACACAAGAATAATGCTTTACATTACAATATGTTTGTGAAGACAACTAATATTTTTTTTTTTTAAATCTTTTAAAACTGTATGCTTAACATTACAATATGTTTGTGAAGACAACTAATAATTTTTTTTTTAAATCTTTTAAAACTGTTCTGTCTATCTTGCACTGAAATTGCAATGTAGATCAATTAAGAACAGATATTTTTAAAAGTATTATTTTGCCACTGTTGTAATATTTCATGGTGTTAGTATCACTACATTGGCAGATTGAAATTATATACATCACATTACTACAATCAATAATGTATCTGTAGTGTATTCAATGTGCAACAATATTCAACTATTCATTTCAAAAACAACCTTTCTCTGTTCATTATTGAGTAACTTTGATTTGATAACACAGTTATTTTTTGTAAATCTCTTTTAATTTAGTTTATTAGTTATAACTAATTTAAATATGTTACTGCACTAAAACATAACACAAAATCAAAATTTTCCAACCACTACTACGTTGGGAAATGGTTATGTGTCTTTTCAGCTTAATTTTGTACATTGCATCAAAATGTAATATCATTTTAACATTAACAATTTAAAAGCCAATGATTAAGCAACTAGTTTATTAAAGAATTTTGGTTGCAAACTACTATCAAGTCAAGAGATACATAATACTTTTCTCAAGTGTTTCCACTATATTCGTGGTTTTCATATAAGCCTGTACCATGTCATTGCGTAAATTATGTGTGAATACTGATGCAGACATGCATGAATTTATGTATATCTGACAGTTAAATGTCAACTATGTAGTTCAGCCAAATATATTATACTAGCAGCCTGTCCCGGCTTCAACGGGTGGACTTTTTTTTTAATATAGCCTTTGTTACTTAGGGATAATATAGCATTCTAATGGTGAAATAATTTTTGAAATCGGTTCAATAGTCTTTATTTGTTACAAACATACAAATGTTTGTTCTTTATAATATTAGTGTAGGCAGTGTAGTTACATGAATTTAAAAATAACGAAAAAAATCTCAGATAGCTTTATTTACAAGTTCTAAGATCTGAAATCAACATATACAATTGATTGATTTGATGCCTTAAACATTTATTTATAAAAAAAGGGTGTGTGATTTGCATTTATAAAAAAAGTGGGACAGGTTAAGTGCTCTCAAAACGGAAACAGTAACTAAACAGCACTAGAACCAAAACTTCAAAGACAATGTGGTATATATAATGAGCTACACCATCTCGCAGAGAGGAGGCTTGTTGCCCAGCAGTGAGAACATAATGGGCTGATTATATAATTTGGGTGTTAATGCCACATTACAAACGTTAGCAAGGACTAATTATAAATATTTTATCTTCAGTGTGAATATGACTCAAGTTTAATTCTAATAATTTTATGTATTTTTCATGTTAACAAATTCAGGTAGCTATATCTTTAAAAAAACCTCGAATTTTTAAGCTATTTAGCAATTAAGATATTATTATTACATAATTACTGGTTTAGAGTACTTAAATTCTTGTTGGGGAATTTCAATATTTAAAATCATGGTTTCTGGCATTTCTTTCAAAAAGAATGTTGTCTTGGCTGGACTACTCCATGTTGCTTATTTCTCACTGCATCGGCTTAGATTTTGAGTTTTTATATCCCCATGCTTGACCTAGTTATGTACAGTCACCTGCACAACAAGCTACTACAAAGTGTCAAATTTCTTTAATAGATTTTCTACTTTATCCCTCTGGCATTAGGTTCAAGGTTGATTGGCAAAATTTTACAGTTTCGGGTAGCTTGATGTGCTGGCTTCTGTACTAAGGTTTATTTAGCATATTATTTGTTAATTATGCTCTATATCCTTTTTATTTTACAGTTATAATTGTGCAATGTTAAAATTAATAAAATAGTGTGCAAAAAATATTGCCCGTTTTATGATTCAATTAAAAATACTTTTGGGCATCAAATCAGTTTGTCAATGATTTTTCTTGCAATATTTATCCTGGCCTTAAAGTTAATATTTTGTTAAAGATTTTGGTATTGGGGGATAAGGATGGCGGAAGAGACGAGGGACATGTTTCCCTACAGATAATTTATTAACTAAACGAGACTGTTTTTACACTACAAAGCTAGATGTACTTTTCCTTACCGGTACCTACGGCAAATAGAAAATGTCAGGTGTTATTTTGGCGGGTAAATACGATAAAGCGTGAATCACACAAAAAGCGGGTGCGGGTCGGGTCGTGTCCGTCGCGTGAGACGCCCTGTTCATTGTGTGAAGACATACAACATGGGAGCGTGTCGGCAGCGGGTCGGGCGCGGCCGACTTGATAGCGGCAGCAACGGTTGCTACCACGAACATTCATTTTACTTAAACTGCATTTATAGTTTTTGTTACTAGACTCATATAAACAAGTATGTGTACACAAAATTTTTCGTTAAGCTCCATGCCGAATTTTTTTTTTTTGTGTATTTGTATTCACAAAATCAAAACCAACACGCGTGCTGGCCGACACGCGCCCTCGTCAATGTGAATGCCTATCGGGGAATAGTATGTCGTGTTATGCCAATGCAATGCATCGACGCTACACCCGCTCCCGGCCCGGTCGCCAGGGCGCTGTCTGTCGTGGCTGGCGACGGGAACGGCTCTCGCGCGTCTCCAAAATCGCTGATTAAAGTTATACATACTTAATAATTATGAATAATGTCAAACATTTAATTAATTTTAACTTATTGTTTTATTTATTTTATGAAAGGGATAAATAAATTGTGAAATTAATTTTGCAGTATCCTGAAAAGTATAAATGATTTGGGTGATACAAATTAATTGCTTTATTATCATTGTTTTAGGCAATACCCGGAAAGAATTATTTCTGCCGTGGGATACTTGATCATATATTTTGATGTTTAAAAAAATTAAATTACCTATCTCTGATTTATTAAATAAATATAGCAATAATGTTCTTGTCTCTAAAACAGCATACCTGGCTAAAAAAACTACTCAGTTGTAATAATGAAAATTATAATCGAGTTTAAAAAAATAGTAATCAATTGTCCCTCTTCTCCCTTATTCAATAAACAGGTAGGTTTGCTATAGGTACCTCTAAACTACTTGTGCCTGTAAATTAATCTAATTTAATGTACTAAGCATCAGGAATTATAAAAATCTTTGAATAAAACTTATATTTCTAATAACTGAATCATGAGACGCTCTAACTTTTTTGCATGCAAATTTGCTCTACACATAAGTACTCACAAATTTTATATTTGTTTACGTAGCGCTAAAATGGCGGTGAAAAAGCATGAACTGGTTCATGACAACCGTAATCAGTTAGATCTGCAAGCTCTAGAACAATACATCCAGCTGATGAATGATCAGTCTAACTATATGCCACCACCTCAAGAACTTGTGAAGAACTCTCAGGATATTGTGAAATGTCTTGGTAAGTGTTATCATAATTCACATCACAAGAAACTGTTACTTAGAGAATAATCATTAATGTTATGTAAAATATTTCAGCTCGTGCATCTGGAAATGAAGAACAGATGTGGACGCTTCTGCAAACTGTAGAAGAGTATTTGCTTCGAATTGTGAACACTGTTCACACTAGCATCCGCCACGAGATTGTCACTGCAATCCTTGATAAGTTTTATACATTTATCTCGGACCCACGTGAGTTTAATTTGTGATTTTTTACATTCAAATTTTAAATGACACCTCTCCTCATTGATTTCATATACTTACAGCCTTTTGTTATTTTAAACTTCATTGTTTTTATTACTAACGATTCTCACCAGTAATCGTCAAACGAGCTGCTGAGGGCTGCAACATTGCCCGTGCATCACAGTGTCAATACTTGCTACATTTGAGAATTTCAGGAGTTCGGTATAATCTGTAAATTGGTATTTTCGGTATAGAATCGGATGCTTGCCCCGCGACATCTGTGGTGCTCGTCGTGCTGGATAGCTCTGACACGGAGGGTAACTTGTCTGCTGCACGCTGGTTAGTGCAGCAAGGGGACAACGGTCCAGCCGGGGCAGGTCTGCGGGCTTCTCTATCTTGCCTCTATAACTGGCTGTATGAGTGGCACGGCACTCCAGCGTTAGGGGATTGGGTATTGGCTTTTATAAAAGCCTTAGAGGTATGTGATGAAGTCAAAAACATTTTTAATGGTATTAAGTTTGCGCCAGGGTTTTCATTTATACTTTTTTGTTTGTTTTACACAGGAAAATGAACGGTTTGATATACTGATAGAAGTGTCAGTCGACAACTTAGGTCGCCTCTTCTTAGCTCTGAATGACCCGGTGCCACTTCGCCAGTCTGTAGCTGATGTCATTTTCCACGTTTTAGCGTCGCTTCGTGAGTCTACCGAAGCTTTTGATAGGGTAATTCTTTTTTTGTTCAGTATGTTTAGGTTTGCAGTCGTTTTAAATTATGTGAACTTACTAAATAAATTGTTGCAACAGATTGCTCCCCATGTTGGGCGCGTATTGGCCAACCTGGCCAATGACAGCGGCCAATGGAGTCGCCAGTTGCTGCAAAACGTGGTGGATATCCTGTCAGCCACCGTAGACGGTCATGTCGACTCTTTGAAAGGCGAAGCTCAAGATATGTTCAAGGATAAATATGATGATGTGGTAAGTGCTAGAAACTAATACCTATGGACCCATCCCTTAATCACGTGAGGTTTTTAGGCCACATTTATACACCCGCCCCCTCCGCCTTGGTGATACGTCGTGAGGTTTTAGGCTACCCCTCCACCTCTCCTAGCATCACGTGTATTTTTAAATAAATAAGAAAATAAAATAATAATACATTTTTGATTATTGAAAAGATCAGATAGTTTAGAATCGGATTTAATAAAAATATTTTTTGATAGGATTTTGTTGTTAAAATTCGCTTGCTCAGGTTTTTTTTAGCCAAAAATTCGTTTCCGTGGATTTTTAATTCATTATTGAAATACAATAATTTTACTTGACCCCCCCCCCCCACCTTTTTTCAAATTACACGTGATTAAAGGTCGTCTCTATTTTATGAATAATAAAGTCGCCTACTGTCCTTGAATGCGGCGCCATTTAAACACTGCTACACTATCATAAGTTATTTGTATCACCGATCGATGGCCGCAGCATCGCTTGGCTTTGCAACTTATTTTAGCACGATCGATATTATAAATTCAGACTTCTACGACACCTGGCGACCAGTTATGTTTCTCTAACGATGATCAAGTCACAAGAACCAAAAAACACTTAATTAAAAAGGATTTTTTCTTGAAATAACGACTGCAATTATTTTGCGCAACGACTATACTTTCTTTCTGTTCCCTCTTAAATCAGCCCTTTGTTATCATAAAAAGCAACACCATGTATACTGGAACCAACCGTTATTAAATGAATAATCCGTTGGTAAATGTTAAATCCTGGAAACAAATGTGATTAGCAAATCAAAGGAAGGACGTTGTTGCTTTTAATTTTCGGAATAAAATGCAATAGCCACCTCAAAAATGTTAGCACCTCGGTTTGGTTAGATTTTCTCTATATATAAAAGGGTTATAATACAGGGGGGTAGTTGGCAACTGTCCCCCCCCCGGTGACGCTGATGTGACATTTATCATAAATTCAATATTTGAGACGATTAAAAATTATTTGTGTTTAAAAAAGAGCATTTGGGAGGAGGGATATGTAAGTAAGACATAGGTATGAATTCTGTACTATTAAAAAAAAAATTGAATTTCGCGAAACTCAAACAAAATGGTAGGTAGTTATTGAATTTCAACCCTATTATTTTTGCCTTAAGGTAGGCCGCAAAATTCAAATTTTCTTACGTTTCTTGCAATTTTCAGGTCAGGTTGTATGTTGATGAAAACTAAGTCGCGAAAGTAATACCTATATAGTTACTGAATTATAATTATTAAAATTATTAATACAACCCTCTAAGTTCATTTAACCCTCTCAATAACTATTTTATGAAAAAGTCATTCAATGCCACCACCTTGAGGCAAAAATAATTGGGTTGAAATTCAATAACTAACTACCATTTTGTTTTATTGTTCCTAGCTAAAGTCATGGTGGGAAGAAATGCTACATGTATAAAATCATAGAAAATGCAATTTATATTGTACAGTAATTAACGATAAAAGACGATATCGTTAAATTTTGTTACGGCTGTAACTTTTTTCCCGCAAAGCTTTGAAATTTATTAACTGATATCGTACCAAACAGACCTTCTAAATAGTTGCCCATCAAAATATGCGGACACTTCTTACAGACCGATTTGCCTCCGAACTACGATTTTTATTGTAATAATAAAAAAACAAAATTACACTTGAAAAACGTATGATCCCATACATGTTATTGTGTTTCGGAAAATATGTTATCCAAGTCCTTTTTATAATTTGGTCCACTATTACTCGTAAACTTGGAAAGCCTACTACTTAGTTGTGATAGTTTCCATTTTAACTACGTTATACACCGTGACTTTTTAGTCTTACAAAGGTAGTCTACAATGTATCCGAAAAATACCTCTAGGCCCGATTTTTTTTTTAAACTATCAATTAAGATAACAATATAATAGGTATAAAGAAAAATAAATAACACATTTAAAATATGAAACATCCTATTAAAAAATGTATACGTGTCAAACGGTGGGACATACCTACCCAGCGCACGAGTCGAGTAGATCATCGCTCGCAACAGGGTGTTTTAACTACGTCATGAATCATAATAACGAATAATATTTTTATTTTTAAATTATTCAAATGTCATAAATATATTTTTTTTGTCCTTGGATATATGAAGTGGGCTGCCGTTGTAAGACGAATAAAAAGTCACGGTGTATAAAGGGTGAATTTTCCAAGAGAGCGTGGATGGCCAAATCCGATACTATAAGAAATAGCAAAAATGTTCAAAGGAATCTCGAGCCCGATTTTGTAGACACCTAAACTGCATCGTTAGATTTTTGAAAAATCAATATTCCTAGCCAGTATTATTACACCATTCGATAGTGTCGCTAATAGGGATCAAATTCTGGGAAGTAATGACTTACGCCCCCCCTTCCCCTCCTTACGTGTACAGGAGATACCCTAAAAAAATACTTTTCGAGATTTTATTTTACCACTTTGTCGGCGTAACTAATCTGTATATTTATGCAATATTACAGCTTTCTAGTACTAAGAGTCTTTGAGCTTAGCTGCGGACAGACGGACGGACAAGGCGAAACTATACGGGTTCCTTGTTGACTACGGAACTCTAAAAAGAGCTTTTCAATGAAACACGTATGGTTGTGTTCGGAAACATTTTGAACCACCACCTAATGCTATTTTTTTCACGCAAACTCTCTTGAATGGAACGAAAATATGTTTCTCTTATTGCTTCTCCAAGTGTTAAATACATAAAGATTTTTCAAATTCGACTGATAGTTCTAGAGATTTGCGTTCAGAAAAAGAAAAACAAACTCTTCAGCTTTTTTATATCAGTGTAGATTCCTTATCGTCTTAATTTTGATATCATGATGAATGTAAAATTTTTAAGAAACGCAAGACGCATTAGCAAAGTTGTGCGGGAAGTCATCGATGATTCAAGGGAGATTGATATAGTTTGCAAGTACACACTCATTTTAATTATCAGTTTTGGGGAAAATGGTAGTTTATAAAAATTAAGGAAAATGCCGAGCAAAAGCCATTTCATTTGCTTCAAAATATTGTTTTTCGTACTTACCTGAGTTTTACATTAATCAGCCACATAATTCACTGGTTTAATTATAAAGACTGAGGGCTGAGGGCTGTTTTAAGCAGGAATCGAACACTAACCTTATTTGTTCATCGTTGTCTAGATCGAATTAAATGAAATAATCCAAAAAAAGGTTTATTCAAGAAAATGGCTGGCTCATTTTTTTTTTTTAATTTTCGCTCAACTATAAATTTTTCAATGAGACATTAGATTTATTTTCTTAATACTTTCTGATCAAATTCAATTCAATGAAAACAATTAAGATGAGGTCATTTTCAAAACCAGTCGACTAGATTGTAGACAATAGTAATATTTTCCAATATTTTTGGATGCGTATGTTAATTGAAACTAGTAGGTAACACACGGTTTTTGATAAAACATTATAAAAAAAAGACCAGATGTGTACTAAAAAATAATTGCTTAAAACTGCATCTATGTTCGTTTAGACCAGTTTTCCTCTGGTAATAATATTTACCAATTTTTCTGATATGATTTTGGCTTAAATTAGTACATAAACAAGCTAGGCTTAATAATCTTTAATGCGTAAGAGCAAATTCCATCCCCCGGACCTTATCGGGCACGGTCGGTGGGCCTCATGTTTGTGGACACTTTCAGCGCTTAGTTTATTGTGGGCTGCAGACGCGACCGGTCGGAAGCGGTAGACGTAGCCGTCAAAATGATAACGCGCTTGGCGGCAAAACGACAGCGCCGGGCTGCGTGTGCTGGAAAAGAAGTACTTAGTAGGCTTTTTTTTTAAACCTTGTCTATCATTATTTCGGCACCATACTGATATTCCACAAAATATTAGCTATGGGAATATAGAATTTAGACCTTGTTTTTGACTCTGAATTGTTTTGTCCCACCAGCTAGTTACTGTTGTTGTTGTTGTTTAGATATTATGCCTGGAGCGCCACATGGCTTCGCGCGGGTGTCGTTATCTACAGCTATCTCCGTGGCGCGCACGTAACGTGTGCTTGCCCAGCGTAAGCACGCACACTCCGATGAGGAAGGTGGGCCTCCTCAACCTTGGGAACACATGCTACATGAACAGCGTGATGCAGGCTCTGCTCGTCACTCGACAGTAAGTACTTTATCTCGTTGCATTGTCATCCAAGTGTAGGTACCAGTGACAACTCATTTTTTATTTGTAAAGTGTGTGTTTTACCTCAAGAATTAGTCAGGTTACTCAGTGATACGGAAATCATTTAAAGGGTTTCATGAAAACATATTTGTATGTCGTTCACATAAAAATACCGTCCTTTTTACATTATTTTCTTACCGTCAATTTCGACTGACCTGTATTTTCTTTTGTTGCAATTTTATTTTCGTTTCCGATATAGATATAATTTTTGTTTACACCACATATATTATGCGCAGGGGTAACTAAAGTTCATCTACGTTTACGGTAAGTACTTGATATGCTCTGTGGGCCTAGCACTGCAATCGAAAAGTTGTATTTTCGGTACATAACATCGTTCGGATTTATGTTATGTTTACGTCGATCGTTCGTGCTAGGACTTTGGACAATTCCTCCAAAAATATTATAATTGGGATTAGCTATTTATGATTTTTTCTTTGCTTGTGTTATGTTTATGTTAATAAGGCTCGCGCTGGTAGTAGATACCCACACTGAATCTAAAATTTTCCTAGTTTAAAAACATTTTTTAAGAATTCATGACATGCAAATATAAAAAAAGATGTCATGTACGCATAATATCACAAAAATATTTGACTTTCAAGTTTGATGCAACTTACTGAAAGTTTTTAAAACTTAAAAGGGTATAAAACGGTTGTTTGACAGTTTTTCAAGAACCTTTTAGTTTAAATACTAAGACCTTCTGCAGTTCCTTTTGCACCTTTTTCAGTGGCTGCTTTTATGTTTACTTTGCATATTTAATGCCGTTGTATTCTGCCGTAGCGAATATTAAGTGCTCACTTGCGATTGATAATGACCACCAGTGAACAGGAACACAATATTAGAGCTTTGTGAAACCATAATTTAAGTACAAATGTCGGTATCTTCGTACTACGTACGCGTAGTAGTATGATCTTAGTTAGATAAACTTATACTACCATTTACGGGATATCTTTCGTAATTATCAATTATTTTGAGCTCCCGATAACCCGATAAGGTATTGAGATTTTCGATATCCCGTAAGTGACAGTATAAGTTTAGTTTTAAACCGAGAAAGCTTAAAAACTTTTTTGCAAAAAATAAAACCGACTTCAAAAACACAAAAACATGAAAAATAACTTTAGCTTCAGAAGTCGGTGACTTTTGTTTGTTTGATCTAGTTTTTTTCACCGATTTCTGAACCTAAAGTTATTTTTCACATTTTTGGGTTTAGTTTTTTAAATTTCTATTTTTAGTTGTAATATCATATACAAATATTTGCTATGCATTCATTTTACATTGTTAACAATTCATTTCTTGGTAATAGGCTTATCCCTAATAAAATGGAACTTATCATACCTAACTGAAATGTGGGTGTACTGTACACATCTGCGTACCCTCTCAGAGCATACAGGCGTGATGCTATGTTATGATGTTGTGTAAATAATAAACATCCAGGCGATGGCAGCATTCACGACTGATTTGCTGTCAATTATTGAACAGATCCGTTCCATATCTCCGAAGTGCATGATCAGATCATGACAATATTTCTATGGGAGTAACTTGGCAGTATTATCTTTCAAACAAAAAAAAAAGAATTTTCAATACACTTTCTCGAAAACTGGTTCTTATCGCACTATGATCAGGTCCAACCTGCAATGTATTGGATTTTTAATATTTTTGCGCACACGTACGGAAAAATTAATTCCACAGATACTTTTACTAAGTCCAAATGGGTTCAATAACTATAGTCGGCGATGATTTTTTTTTTTTAAAGCTCGGCATAGCGATATGCGTCTTTACGGCGTAAATATTTATTGAGTTTATAAATTGTGTTAATAAATAGAATATCATTGATTCTCATCTCATTATCTCATTATTTAAAACTAATATTTACTTTTATGACCAAATTAACACTTTTTTGTGTTCTTATATAAAAAATATTTGAGGCTGTTTAGCAGCATTATACCTTTGCTTCTTTTTCAACCTGGCGAAAACAAAGCTCAGAAAAAACGCAAATAAAATCATAATTTCCTATTAATTTCTGACAAAAATACTTTCCGTTCTAATATTTTATTTCTTCAAAAGTGTATTGAATAACGTCGTTTGGTACGCGTGGGGATTTGTTACTGCAGTTCTCGGTTCCATAACACCCTTGCCTGCAGCTCGGGTTAATACCGCCTCGAATTCGATAACAAAGTTTTCCCACTTATATCAAAATTTACTATTTCCAAAACGGTTATCGGTGGATATACAAAAAAAATTGACGACTTGACCTCCTCTTTTTTGAAGTCGGTTAAAAACAGTGTAGTTAGAAAACTCAATAGGGATACAAAAAGTACAACAGTATGACACTACAACACAACGAAAGGAAACAAATAAAAAGGTCCAAGAAACTATTGTTGTGGAATGTTCTCGTTGTTTATTCCAAGTTGTAGGTATTTAAGCCCATCTTTCACAAAAAAACCACTCATCAAACAGTGTTGGATTAACAGCCTTTTTTTTCACTTACTTCTATCCCCCTCATCCAGGGCATGCATTGTTAGCAGTGGAAAATGCTCTTGATTGATTTTGTAATATCGGCGAATGTGCTCTTTGCCGCCTATGGAGCCCTATACCTAATAGGAAGCTCAATGCATTTTTAATAGCCTCATAAGCGAGTTTCAGTATCGATTTTAAAATCAATAAAACTGATTCTGTGACTGTAAACCTCATGTGGGTCTTTTATTCATAAAGGGAAACAGAATTTCCTACTGCGCCTTAAATTCAGGGTTCCACTTGAATGGAAATTGTATGAAGATGACAATTGTAGAAAACAAAACATTAATTACGCATTATCCCTGGCGTCAATTGAAACAAGCAGATTTTTGTGACGTTCATTAGCAATAAAAAATACCTTTATTAGTTACTCTTATTACTGACAGCTTATTATGGGTAAATATAAGTGCCGATAAGTGAGGAGCTCGTGGCTAAATAATAACAGCCACTCGGGTCGGGTCGGGTTAAGCCGTGCTTACCTAGGTTGGTCTGTGAATGGATGACCACCCATTGCTTA
Organism: Noctua janthina; assembly: GCA_963576755.1. Classification (NCBI taxonomy): domain Eukaryota; kingdom Metazoa; phylum Arthropoda; class Insecta; order Lepidoptera; family Noctuidae; genus Noctua; species Noctua janthina. The sequence continues at coordinate 8,520,126 of OY755050.1, read as the reverse complement.
CCGAGTTTCCTCCGTGCCTCGGAAAGCACGTTAAGCCGTTGGTCCCGGCTGTCATCTGTAGATCTTTGTCAGTCGTTACAGGTAGTCAGTGGCCCAAAAAGTCTGACAACCAGTCTTACCAAGGGGTAACGTATTACCCAGTACTAACTGGGTTGTGGAGGTCAGATAGGCAGTTGCTCCATGTAAAATACTGGTATTCAGGTGCATCCGGTTAGACTGGAAGCCGACCCCAACATAGTTGGGAAAAGGCTAGGCAGATGATGATGATAAGTACCGATAAGTACGTGTTGCGCAGATGTACAATGGGACAAGGACATGAAGATAATGATTAATGTCGAAAAGTAGATAACAGCAGCCGCACCACACGGGTTGTTCTTAAACCTTAATCTAACCTTAAAGAGGTCAGTCCGTGGGCTTTCCTTGCCTCGGAAACCATGTCATTTATAGATCTTTGACAGACGTTACAGTCTAAAAAGAGAGTCTTGAGAGCAGCGGTGGCCCAGTGGTGGAGACCCCGACTTACGAGCAGTAAGTCGTGGGTTCGAACGTGGGTTATTTCATCACCACCGCTCTCAAAACGTTGAAGGAAAACATCTACCAACCCGCACTGGGCCCGCGTGGTAGTTCCATTCCATAGCCCATTCCCTCTCATAGAGAGGAGGCCTGCGTCCCAGCAGTGGGAACATTAATAGGCTGATTATGCTATGCTTATGCTACAGTCTAAAAATATACATTAACCTGAACTGTCACACTCATGGGCAAAGGCTTCCCCACATCCCTTTTCTCGATATCTATGAATATGTAATACTTATATTGAAATATATCGTCTGTCTGTGAATTTTGCTTTGTGTCGGAGTAAGATTAGCAAGGATCTATAAAGCTTTGAGTACTAAGAAATAGAATTTCAGCCTTTGAGCGCGTACCTTTTGCGCCCGACTAGGATTTACTCACAATATTCTCATATTATTTGTCGAGTATACCTTGTCGTTAGCGCAGTAGCTGTTTACGGAAAGTCTAGTATCGGGTTCGATCGATCGCAAGTTTTTAGTCCGGAGCAATAGAAAACTTTTACTTTATACGATGACCGTTAACCTTACCAAATTAGGTCAATATTCAGTCAGATGTTCCTTTCATACAATAATAAAGAAAGGCACTTGTTCTCCCCGCCTTTGCGATATTTTTTTTGTTTAAACCATACCTGGGAACCTTCTAGTTACGGAGTTATTGGGGGTCAAAGTTCCAACTTTTTCATAAGTTGTTTTTTTTAAAACATGTTTTTAATGTAAGATTTTTACTTTACACACCTCCACGACCCCCTTACTATTCAATCCATCTATCAGCACAATGCTTTGAGTGCTTTCCATCAAGTCCTACCGTAACCCTGATCATTCACCCCAAAAAAAAAAATTCGATTCCCAGCAATTATTTTTGCGTAAAGTTACTTAGTTTGATGTACAGAATGCTTGGTTGACGGCTATGTGAAGAGTCTGTTTACACCCTGTATAGTAGTGAGAGGAAATACATTCAAACAACGATACTGTTTCTGCGCATTTCGTGTTGTGGTTAGACATTGCAAACCATGATCGGATTCTTCTCTTAATTAAATAATTCAATTTAGGCAAACAACGTGGAACAGTGCCTACAGATTGTTATATTCTTGTGCTACAGTCTCACAGTGTCCTATAGAATGCGACGCGCAGAGTTAATTGCTTGATTGATTTCGGAGTGCAGTCCCCCGATAATCCTATTACGCGCAGAGTAAAGCTGGACAAGTTTGCATAACATTTAATAAATTGGGTAGTAATATACCAAAAAGCGCTGTTGCTCTTAATTAAATGATGCTTCCATTACGCTCGCTTTTAAAAGTTTGTGACCATGTATTGTGGACCTATAGTTGGCTAATAGACTAACTTACTGGTAGGTATTCTCTTTGGTTAGCGGTACGTCCTTCATAAATGTTGCAACAGTACGGCGAATTTATTGACTCTGTACTCATAATATATGTATATTCAAACTCCTAGAGAGTGCAATTTGAACTTGCATTGCATCGGATGCTAATTTATTAATTGAACACCGCGATTTTATTTTTGAGTTACTTTTTATTTATTTTTTCTATCACTAAATATATCTAGATTTTTTCGTGTTGCACTCGCACATCATTGTATAAACTTTGTGGTTAAGTTTAATTTTAAGTTATTTTTTTTTATTGGAAGTAGTCGGTTGACATTACGTATGAGTCGCAAGTAACATCTACGATCCCCGTACTAGTTGAAACTAAGCGTAGGTAAGCACAAGCGTTGGTCCGCGGGACAAGGTAATTTAACGATCTTATTATTTCTGACAGGTTCAGCACTCATGTTGCGCTCAAGATGACCGCTGTGCCATATTGGGCGAGGATGGCCATTCTGTTTGGCAAGATGATGCACTCGGTCTCAACCAAAGTAAACCCGGATGAGTTTTTTGCTGTGGTCAAGCCACCATTCTTCACCAGGGACAATCAACACGACAGCTCTGAGTTTCTGGGGTGAGTTCTAGTTTTACATGCATTTGCCCAAAGACGTACACGGATCTTATGGCGCGTGATCAAAATATAACGAACACCATCATCTTCTTTTTTCAATACAGATTCACAAATGTTTACCAACAACGATGTCATTCAACCGCCAAAAGATCCTTGTAGCACTTTATTTTACACGTTTTAGGACTTTGGAGATGATAACAATAAAACTTCAATAATGTGAACATGTCAGGCGAGGTTATACGTACTGTAGCTACACCACTGCCTTACCCTTCAGGTAAAAAACGCGTGATGTTATTTCCAATAATGCCTCGTCGAGATTCCCGCAAAGTATTTTTATCGTCATTTTTCCATAAATTTATTGACGAGATGATAACCGCTAAACTTACTTATCAAACGTTAGTGCAGGATTTAGTATCTAAAGTTTTTGCGACATACATTTTTTTTCATCAAATTGAATAAAGGACCTTCGACTTAGCTTCTGTAAAAAAGGGTCCTGTAAAAAGGGTGTTGTGTTTTGGCTAGGTGCACTGACGCCAACGATAATTATCTGATTCCTATTTATAAAGTCGGCGCGGATGCTATTAACAGCAGCCGCACTGTCTAACTTAGCCCTAGTTAGCTTTCTTAGGTACTTAGGAACGACTATTCATAGACACTGACTGAAAGACCCCTAAACTTGGTATAATCAAACACCGTAAAAATTTTATTTACCGCGGATAAAAATATATTTTTTAAAGAAATTTTAAAACAACTGCTATGCACAATATTTATAAGCTTTCCGAGGCCGGTATAAATTTGAAATATGTACTTGAAAATTATGTAGCGTACGAACGTGACTCGGGATTCAAACGTGACCTGTTGTAAACCATGCAACTGCCTAGTTTCACCACTAAGCTAAAGTGTCTACTAAAGGGATGTAATCATATTTAACGAGTAAATATATAACCAAACGGTACATCCCAATACATACTCATGCTGTTACCATTTTCCTTTTAAAACCTTTTTTGCAGCTGTACGGACTTTATTGAAATTTTGCACACGCGTAGACCATGCATGGTCTGGGTACAACTATCTATGATGATCGATAACTTTCATCCCGATAGTAAGTCCATGTGAGATAATTTCATATATCTAAAACCTAATATCCTATTAATCCGGCTTTCTATTAGGCAGTTAGTAGGTACGTAAAGCCGCTCACAAATTCGATGTGACGCGAGCTAATTCGATCTCTAGTGCAGTGGCATGTCACGTCCGGAATAATTACTTTGAAACAGGATTAGACGAAAATCCCATCAATTCCACGAATCTACCTAGCTTCCAACGTAAGCTGTTCAGTGCATCGTACATCAATGATATTAAATTGTTTACCAAAGCCATATCAATAAGGGCTGATTTTACCGACGTCGGATATGTATTGAATTTCGGACTGTTGTCCGTAACTCCACGCCCAAGAGCGTATTTTACCTTGGAATCATTTTACCTTTATCCAAGAGACAATTTTGAATTGTTGGCATTGCCGTTTTTTTAATCATAAAGGGCAATTTCATTCCTCGAGTTGGTAAAAACTGCCCTAAGACGTTATTTATTAAATCATAAGAAAAAACATATGTGCAGCGTCTAATGACCCCCGTACATAACCGAGTCGCAACAGTCGCAAGAAAACAAACGCTGCGAGCTATTTCCGATTCCTTAAAAAGAAGCCTTAGCAAGAAATTTCTTAAAAATTCATTTTGGTTACTGAGTTAAGGAGAAAAATCGTTGACGTTGGAGGCCCCTATAAAGCTTTGAAATGTGCCACTTTTGCCATTTTTCCTATTTATACAGGGTTACGGGTAACTCGACGTATTCCTTGCAGGATGTCATAGTAGGGTTAAAATGCAACAAATTAAACCACCAAATGTTCTACCGAAATTCAGCATTTTTTGAGATTTTTGTGAAAAATCCCTGATTAAATGATTTGAAGCCAATTTAAAAAGGATTTACGGCACGACTGTACTGAAATTTAAGTCATTATCATAGCTAATGCCGCAGCAAACCTTTGTTAATAATTAAAAATTAAAAAATGCCTAAAACTTTTTCAAAGATCACTAATCAAGCATTAATTTTTGTAATTATTGTCATTGCTTCATAAAAAAATGTTTAATAGTGCAAAAAATAATAATACTACGCCAGATGTACACATTACTAGGAAAATATCCTTGTATTAGCAGCTATCTAAAACGGTATCAAACTGTATACAAAGTCATGGACTCCATTATAAAAATCGTTTTTGTTAAGTACAGGAAAGCGTGCATCTCATAAAATGTGATTATTCGGAAAATCAAATGAAACAATTTCGTGAACATTATCATCTGGCGAACGTAATGATGAAATTCCACCGGTGTGCGGCAAGGGCCACACAAAATGTTTCTTTCGGTGGAATCGCTCATGGACATGAACAAAATGCGTGCGTGTTCACCGAAATGTTTGTGCACATTTGTGCGCGCACACAAGTAGAAGCGGAAAATGATGAACAGATAAAGTTGTTCATTTTCATCCTGCGGCATTTGCGGTACACTTTAAAAATAATTCATTAGTCCTATGCTAGGTGGTACTTCTTATTGTTATGTGGCAGGGCTTATACAAGTATTAAGTCCGACGTCGTGACTTTTTTTAGACGCGGATCGCAATCTCATTAGTTTATCGTAGATCGTCCGTGGTCGTTATTGGAAAAGGGATTTTCTATTTAATAAAGAGAAGTGAAATTTCTTTTAAAAGCCCTTGAAAATGCAACATCTAATATAATTTGTAGTGGTTCTAAGAGGATTAGAAATTATTAACTTAAGAGGGCCCTTCCCGGTTCGTCGGTGAGAATGTTCGAACAGCTTGTTGTTTCATCCAGAGCCAGAGCGGCGATCTTCTTTCAACTCACACGTAAAACCCCACCCCGACCCCGTAAGTCGTCTCCCGCGCACATCATACCACCTCGCGATAACATTGAACGAAAAATAGTGTTCGAAAATTTAATAAAACTTGTTCCAGGAAATACGTGTTTTTGAATAAGCCTTACAAGTTTGTGAAATAAATATTTGTCATTTAGAATCTCCATTACATGTGCAAGGTTTCTATCAAGATATTTTCTTTACGTTTACATTTTATGAGTGCATTATGGACGGCCAAAGTTTAGGTAAAATTTGTGCAAAACAGCAGATTTTTTGGAGGATTATACTGAATTTGTTTCTCCAAACCTGGATATAATGTATAAAATACATCTTAGTTAAAAAAAATCAAAGTTAGATGTGCAACAACGGCATAATCACGTACGAGCGTTTGTATGAAAAGTAATTGGAATCAATTAAGAGCGGTTTCAGACTAGCGTATTTTGTGGAGCATATATAAAGCTTGTACCGGCTTACACGCGGACACGCGAGCCGCATTACGCTCTACAAAAAATCGAATTCGCTTACACGAGCTCATTCGCGGCGTGCTCGCTTGATTAAAATGACAGCTGTCAACGAAAATACGCTAACCTGAAACGCTACCCAGCAATGAAAATTGAATGAACGTGGACAGCAGTTTTAGTTCTTGATTTATTATCGTGTGCTTACATTTGCATACAAGGCAATGCACGCAGATTCGTTGACCGTCAGTCGTCACCCACTTTTGTTTTGTCCCAGCCCTATTTATTCTAACATACGGTCCTCGATAGGCGTGATTGTTTCGTGAGTGATGCACTATTGGCCTGTCTGCATCAGGTATTTTTTTTGGCAGAGTGCCGCTTCCTGCCGAGGAACTCCCTAAGGGCTCATTTATGGAGACGCGGTGCGTTGCGCGTGGCGTGCGGCGGCGTTGCATCTCGCGGCGCGTTGCGCGTTTTTTTCCATTTACGGAGAGGCGGCGCGTGCAGCGGCCCGCGTTATAATTCGCGCAGACACAAACATGACAAAGTACGATGGTGTTTTCGAAGACGCGGGGCGTGCGGAACGCGACGTGCAACGCGCCGTCTCCGTAAAGGAGCCCTAACAAACAAAGTGTAACTCGCAACGCACCTAATGACACAACTACGTTCAACTCTGTCTGTATTTGTATTGTTTACACATTAAATTCAAGGGTTTGCGTTTGTGATACTGAAAACAAAAGGATTTTATACAGTTCCTTTGAGGAAAGTTTCGAAATAACATGTGACATATAGGGTCGTCGAACGCTCTTGGACAAAGTACGATCCAGGTTTCCATATCTCCGCCAATGGTAAACTTTTTAGGGTTCCGTAGCCGAATGGCAAAAAACGGAACCCTTATAGATTCGTCATGTCTGTCTGTCCGTCCGTTTGTCACAGCTATTTTATTCCGAAACTATTCTGTAAACCACTTTACGATTTTTAGGCAAAAATAAAAAAGAAGATTAAGGGGCTCCCCATACATAGAACTGAAACCTTTTTTTTTTTATTAAACCTATACGTGCGGTGTCTATACAACATTAGTTTTAGTATATGCGAAACCTGAAACAGGTGTCTAATATTTTTATGTAAAGAATCTATGTACAAAATTTTAAAACTGTATCATGAAAAATCACAAAGTTATAAGCTTGATCTGTTACCTGGTTGTCCGCACTAAAACGTGGTCACGACACGGCGCGCGCCTCCAGCGTCGTCTTTTTTTGAATAAGATTTGATGTTTAGTTTTTGAGATATGGGACTTTTTCATCAAACTACAGCAGTAACTTAGTTTTGCTGTTGAATGTAATACAATACAACATCTGAATGAGCCTTCAAAATATTTTTATATATTGTTTGGTGCTACGGAACCCTGTGTGCGTGTGAGCCACTTTGCCGAAATTTTTAAAATTGTGAGTGTATTAGTCCCTGTTGGTCGCATTTCAATTTGGTGAAGCTCTGATGCCGACCTTTAGAGATAGACAATATATTGCAGTGCTTGTTGCAATCGCTTGGATATGTATTCTTGACACAATTCCATAACATAACATCACCCCTGAATGCTCTGAAGGTGTACGCAGATGTGTGTTATTTATTTTTGTTGTTGTGTTGTGCAGGGTATATTAATTTACCCTCATAGGACAATTGGAGAAAGTCACTCCTCATGTGTACTTGAAGTTTGAACCTGAACGTCTAAAGCAGATGCCAACAGTCTTTGAAAATGCTGCTGCGCACGTGCCGGAGAAGATTATTGAGATTATAGATAGCGATGTGCGGGGGATGCAAGTATTGATAACGTATCTATATAACTTGACACAATAGAACATGCATTCGAGGTACCGGGCGCACTTGCGCAGTAAACCTGAAAATGTTTGACCTATTTCCCGTAATAAATACGCTTGAGTTTATAGATTTTACTTTACTAATTCACTAACAGAGAAAACATAAATATTTTTAGAACAATGTTATCTGCCAATAAGCGTAGATAAAAACAAAAATAAATATATATACTTAAAACTATCATTACAATAATACTTCGACTTAACATACATCGTTTTTAACGCCCGACGCAAAAAGACGGGTGTTATAAGTTTGACAGCTATGTGTGTCTGTGGCACCGTAGCTCTTAAACGAGTAAACCGATTTTGATGCGTTTTTTTTTATTTGAAAGCTAGTTTTTTGGCGATGGTTCTTACATATGTTTTATCAAAATTGGTGCAGCCATTTACTAGATATGGGGGATGAAAGTAGGTATGAAAAATCGAATATTTTTAAATATTATATACCCAAGTGGGGTATCAAATGAAAGCCCATGATGTGTATATTACAATTAGATATGTTTTATCAAAATCAGTTCAGCCATTTTAGATATGCACTTTAGATATATATACACTCACAAATGTAAATTATTATACAAATAAAACCATACAAAGTTAAAAAAAAAACAATAAAAAAAAAAAACACCAATGTAAAAAAGAAAAGCGAATAAACTTTCAAAAATTCAAAAATAATCCCTATTGTTGAGCCATTACATCCCAGAATTTGATCCCTATTAGCGATACTATCGAATGGTGTAATAATACAGTATGTGTATTTCTTTTTCAAAATCAACGGGTTCGATTCCTGGTTAGCAATATTGATTTTCCAAAAATCTAATCATGCAGTTTTAGTTTTCATCAAAATCGGGCTCGTAACTCCTGAGAATTTTTCGCTATTCCTCATAGTTTCGGATTTGGCCATCAACGCCACCTGGAGAGAAAGTACTCTAAATACTGGATATAGAAAATTTTACTCAAAGGCAACAATTCTTTATTTTTAAAAATAAATATTTCTGTATTCAATGATTCAAAATTCGCTTGCCACACTCGGGAATCGAACCGGCTAAATTACAAAAAAATAACATTCTGTACTTTTATGGCATCAATCGATAAGGTCAAACTTAAGGATGAAATCTCTCTAACAAACATGATAAATTAAATGAAATGAAAACCATGAAATCTTAACTCATAAATTCAATTTGATAAGATAAAGCACCTTTACTCAAAGGTCCATCCGATTACTTATGTTAGTACCTAATTAACAATTTCTTTGAAGTCATTTATTTAGGAATAGTGCTCCGGCCCATAACAGCAGAAGCACCACTGCCTGTGCCATGTTAAGAACCGAACGAATTTTCGAAAATCTTTGAATTCCGATTTATTTATTTTAAAAAATAAAGGAATGTTTCCTTTGAGTAAAATTTTCTATCTCCGGTATTTAGAGTATTTCCTCCTGGTGACGTTGAAAAGTTCCACTCTGAATATTTATTTAGTCTAACGTCTGCATCCTGAGTACTATAGGGCTTTTAAGGTTGTGGTTGCGCGTCTTGTTGACTGCGCAATATTTGAGTTACCTCTTATTACCGCTGCGGAGATGAGTTGTATCTCTGTATATATTAGATGAAGGGGTGGGACTGGGGTGGGGTGGGACGCGCGATGCGTACTTGCATTTCTCACTGTTGATCGAAACAAAGCATCACGTCCAACTGTAAATTTTAGGATTCTTGAATAGGTAACACTTTCGGCTAAGATTAATAATACTAGGTCTTTTTATTTAATCTATAAAGCTAGTCTATTTTTCGTCGTGCGCCCCGGAGCAAACTGGAAGTCTCGTCCTCACTCAGTGTAACTGAAAACAATAAGAGCATAGTGTGCGTAACAGTGCGTGTGTGACAAATTAACCCATCGGTGTTATCGGAAGTTTTTTGGGCTCAAACCCGTTTACCTTTATTGTAGTGTCGCGGACAGAGACTTACAAGTTATGAATACTGTAAACAGCACCTACGATCAAAGTAGTGATGTCCACAATCCACCGCGAACTGGTGAAATGAGCGTTGATGGATCATTAACTGAGAAGGGGTATCCTCCGCCTTACGTGACATTTCGCAGAGGCCTATCGAAAAATAAGGACTAAGGATTTCCAGGTAAACATAAAGTTCGAGCTCGAGACCTGTTTAATAAAAGAGGATGAGAAATGTGCAAGAATTGTGTTGCCTTACTGCTGTCCAAATTTGGAGACATGTAGTCGGCCACTAAATTAATTAGCGACAAATATGATGGTCTGGAGGTGAAATTGAAGGATTGTGATTCTCGTGTGACGCAGCTTGAGGAAAAAGTTTCTTCGTCCGATGCAGTGCAACAACGAATTGCAACACTCAATTCCAAAAAAAATCGTTTCTGAAGGAGCATACTTTGGAGGCGATAAAATAACTTTGGATGAATAACTAACATTTTGTGTATTATTGGTCGTTTCCCGGTACTATGTTTATCAGTGACATTTGAAATGCTTCATTCATTCCCAATTTCTTATGTATGCCGACGACATCAAGATTTATAAGTCATGCAAAAGCACACAAGACTGCCTACTTCTAAATGTCCCAAAAAAGCAAAATAAAAACAAATAGAATATTCTAATTTTCATTAAAAATATGAGAGATGGCTTCAAAATATTATTTATTCCAATGATACGTTCATAGCACGGTAATGGTATAGTACGGTGTAGTGGGCAGACTCCTTAAAGCTAGAAAACATCCTCCGATGCACACAAGTTTTCAGGAGTGCAACTTTGGGTCGTTTAATAAGTTTTCACCGCGATCTATGTATTGGGAAGTGTTAAAGTGACTCCATTAACACAGGTCTAGTACAGGAGATTGGGATAGGAAGCGTAATAGAACTTATAAGTAGCGCTCCCCCTTTCGCAATGCAAGATGCCAAAGTTGGTGTTGAAACTTCATCATACGAACCCTTTAGTCTTAAAAAAGAATCAACAAGTTGCTTGATCAACTTGCCAACGTGCCAAAGTTTGAAGCCTGCCGCGTGCGTCCTCTTGTGCTCAACCTTTCGCTTAGTTTCTTGAGGGTGTCTATTTTAATATTAAGACGAAATAAAAAAACATTTTACGTAAGACGTCTACATGGCGGTCTTCCAACGTACGACGAAATAAATGTAGTATTGTTTAGACTTTGTAGGAGTTCCTTTTAAGTGGATTTTTGTTTTTATCGTTGATTTATTGTTTCATCATTAACGTGTAGGTGTATTGTGGTCGTGATCGGGAGATTTTGACACATCGGTGCAAAAATACAGGATTTTGGCGAATTTAGACCGTCGCTATAAACGCAGAATTTTGATGAATTGAATGGAACATTGCTTTACTTCTCGATTATTGGCATTATTAATTACCAGCGTTCTTTTCAGCGTGTCGATAATAAATGGTTAAGGATAATAAGATAAGGATTTGTTTATATTTGACGTATGTATTTGACAACACCGAAAAAAAAAAATTAGTCTGTCAGTTAGATCTCTAAAAAATGTTGGGACACGTTTTTTTTCTTTTGTGACATAATATATAAGGTCTATCTTTTCATACATGTAATATTTTAAGAGTAACTTCTATCTATATATAGTCGTAAAGTAACCATAGCAACAAAAAAATAATTTTTTTCTGAGTGTTTTTGTTTTTACAAAATTATATATTTTTTTTAACTCTTTGCATAAAACTAGTAAATTAGCGTAATGGATGTTAAAAAATAAGGAGGCAGTATTTATTTTGTGGGTCAAGTAATTCTGTATTATTTATTTGTTTTTTCCTTTAAATGGCTTCGTTATAGCCGTTAGATGATTCTCAGAAAAATATTTCGTGAATGAATAATTAGACCTTATATAAAAATCTAAAAATTACGACGATACAGCGCATCAATCTTCAAGAGAAGAGAGCTTGTGACGTCACTGGCTAGTAAAAAGAAACACAATTTGTGATGTCACACGAGATTTCAAAGCGCTGTATCGTGGTCATTTTTCGTTTACATGAAAAATTACGTGTCCAATATTTTTTGATAATCTAACTGACGAACTAAATAGATTTTTTTCAGTCAAATACCCTATTCCTGGTCAGGCAGCGGTGTCTTTATAGTGCATGGACAAAAAAAAATATGGAAAAATTTATTTTTGTTAGAAAGTCACCAGTTTTCATTGCTGATTGAGGATCAGATAAAAATAACACTTACCAAGCTTCAGAATTTTTAGGAGGACAGCCTATATAATCAAGAAAAACTGTGGAGTTAATTAATACAAACCTGATTTTGTTCAGATTGTTCTTTCATGACAGAAATTTAAACCTCCGTCATAATAGTTTTCTCTTTAAACCATAACATGAATTCAAGATTATGACAATAGAATCAAAGAGCACAACAATGTTTACACTCTTAATTACTAAGAACTAAAACAGCATATAGCATAATCAGCCTATTAATGTTCCTACTGCTGGGACGCAGACCTCCTCTCAATGAGAGGGAATGGGCTATAATCCACCACGCGGGCCCAGTGCGGGTTGGTAGATGTCACATGTCTTCGAATTTTTGGTTCTAGGACATGCTGGTTACCTCACGATGTTTTCCATCACCGGTTTTGAGAGCAGTGAAATAACTTACACAAAGTAATGCGCCTGGCTGGGTTCGAACCCATGACTTACTGCTCGTAAGTCGGGGTCTCCGCCACTGGGCCACCGCTGCTCTCCGCGCTCTTAAGAACTAAAACAAAAGCAAAGTTATATTCATTATTTTATGATAGCAGTTCATGATGATATAAGTCACATCAATACCTGCTGAGAAACAACTAAAAGTATCAAAATTTACAGTTCTCTGAATATTTGCAACGGTAACTAATTGGCAAAGAATTTGGAAGCCTTTGGTTTCTGCATTATTGTTTTTTATTTATTTTAGATTATGTTTTGCTGTCATATGACGACAAGTCATTATCAGAATCCTATGTCTCGGAGACTGTGGAAGTTCTAGCTAAGCAAACCTGTGACAGCTGACGTGTTACAAGTTCAGAAATCCCGCCATAATGCCTATGTTGCCTCCGGGTATGCCTATGTTGTCATCAGACAACATTTTGTTTTTGACCGAAAGTAATGAAAAAGGTTGCTCTGGTTTGCCAAGAGTTTCTTGTGGTGCCATGAGGCTAATGATAGACCACTCAGTTTTCTTTCATCACTGCTGGATAATAGCTCTCCAATTGCACGCCACTCAGCTCGGACACGATCCCTAGAGCTCCAGAACCGAACCTGGAAAATGTCGAGCCTAGCAGATTAGCTGAATATTACTCTATCAGCGGTTTACCTCCTGGGGAGTCGTTAGTGTTATACCGGCTTAGCCGACCGCTTAACAGAACAGACTAGCCAGATTGGCTCCAGTTACCCAAAGCCCCAGTCATGTTTTGAAAGTGGGGCGTCCCAACGTGAACTGTTTCCTGACAGTTTAGTCGGCCTGTGAGCGACGGCTAGTCAAGCGTCTGCAATGTTTACATTCAGAGATGGATGGATGGTATGGACTAGCATGATTTTCTCTTGCCCTATTTAACATCGAGTGCTCGGTCACCTGAACTTAGAATGGGTACGTACTATATACATGGTTCCCAGCCTTTGAGACGAGAGCCCTCAGAGCCCGAGTCTGTACCTGTGATACTTGAGAAGCTGCAAAATAAATACATTCTCAGCTTGTAAAATTGGGGGGCGGGAAGTCACGTTGCAGACGAAAGTTGTCCGCAGAAGACAGAGGCTTGTTATATGGTAATTGGAGTAGATCCATAATAACTTAGAGTTTCTTCTCTGAGGTTTGTCATGGTGTAGGTTTCATGACTTTCAGCCTAGATAATTGTGATCCTATGTGGTGTGGTGGTGTGATAATCCTAGGTGATGTGATAGTGTGTGTGTGTACTGTACTGATGAAATGACTTCCAGGGCTGCACACAATATTCATCCATAAAATATCTCCCTATTTCGTCTTCATTTAGGAGAGAGTTTTAGCACAAACGAAATTGATACCATGGCCCTAGCTAAACATATGCCACACGAATAAGTTGATTTCCCGTGCACCGTACCGGACTCGTAAGCCAGAATGCGCTGCTGCAAGATTACATTTTGTGCTGTCTATGCATAAATAAACGATGTTCAGTAGGTCCAACGCAACTAGACTTCAATATTCCATACTTTAATTTTTTGATTTATTTACTTAAAATAATAGGTCTTTACCTATGTAATTGGAGATTTAATAACCAGCATTTTCAGATTTAATTATCTGTGGATTGGAGTGCAATTCGAAATTCAAATAAATTTTATTCGAAAGCCGTGTTCTTTTAATTTAAAATTCAGTTATTTGTTTTTAGTTAGTTTTTTTTTTTTTGTGAAATTGTGGTAGCTTTTGGCGCCATGGATAAACTGAAAATTCGTACAATTTTCGAATATGAGTTCCTACGTGGACATACCGCTGCGCAAACAACACGAAACATTAACGACGTCTACGGGCCTAACACTGCTTGCATAAACACGGTCCATTATTAGTTCAATCGTTTTAAATCTGGAAATTTTGAGTTGAATGAATGAGCCTCGCGGTCGGCCGGTAACTATTGTCGACAACGACGAATTGAAGGCGGTAGTGGAAACGGATCCAACTCAATCTACGGCTGAGCTTGCTGCGGGCCTTGGAGTCAGTGTCAAAATGACATTGAAGCACTTGCGTCAAATCGGAAAAATAAAAAAGCTAGATAAGACAACAAAAAATTTTGTTTTTAAAATTTTCATACAAATCTCCAATTTCATAGGTAAAGACCTAATATTATCATGTTTCTTTAGCCGTAGTTAATTGTTGATCACGACCTTCTCTTTTGATGAACTCGCATAAACCAATATTTTTCTCTCATCAGATATTTATTCGAGCTACTGCAGTCATATGAGCACTGCTCCGATCTCAACTTCGATTATACACGTCCGGCTGTCCTGTCGAGTCACAGCCGACTGCGAATAGTGGCACAATCTTCTCAACAAGCACAGTCGTCTCAGTCTACAAGGTAAGATTTATTTATTTCTGTTTTACAGTCGAATAAGGTTGATTTAACCTTCATTTATTCAAATGACAGAATCAAAATTAAGATTTTTGATGGGATAACAAGTACGTAGTTGACAGCGTGTAAAAAGCTCATAGCACATTAAACACGGATCAGCATTACCTCACCTCACCTCATTTTTATTAACTGATCCCGTAGATTCCCGTTATTTACAAGTGTGTCTTACAGCATGGCGATCCCGTGCGTGTGTGTAGACCTTAAATCGGTATCGGAGATATGCTCAAAATATTCCTAATTCATCTTTTAATTTTAATAAACTACAAAAGAATGATATGGATTCAAAACTGACAAAATGGTGGCAGATTCAGGTGGATCCCGCAGTACCTTGCATCTAGGCATCTATGATCTTCAATCCGTTTCTGGCTTTTCTATCCTCTGTTTAAATAGAAGAAATACTAAAGCATTACCCATGATCGGCTTGGCCTGATTCGGCATAGGACGTGTGTGGTACTCACCTGTACCTTTTAAACACAGGAACACAACAGCAGCCTTAAATTATTCATGTCCTGTAAAACTAGCCCATTTATACCAAAGTTGCATCTTTGAATTGCAATTTCCTAGCCAGTTTCACACACTAGTATATGCATTATATATGTCAATCAATCGGTACGATGATACACATCTATTGGGAAACACTATAATATCCTTCTAGGATGGAATGAATAAGAAGAGAATGTCAATGTGAGCAATTGACACTAGGCAAGTGCTGTTGACCCAAGAAATGAAGGAATAAGTGGAAAATTGTTCCTCTTTAAAATGCGCATTTAGTGCATTCCCATAACGGGATTGTGTTTTTCTTCACACATCGAAACTGAACTCACACTGACGTGAAATCCGCCCCAGATTCGCGTCTTTCAGTTTGCAGTTATACACTCATGTCATTTTCCAACGGGATCCTACATAATTTAACATATTTATTCACTCGGTTTCTAGGACTATACACATAACACAAACAATGTCTTTAATGTTGTAACCTCGTTGTACCTAACTTTCATTGTACATGGCCCAGCATATTATGTGAGAAAAAGGTTGTTGTGGAATTTGTTTAGGGTTAATGTTACTGTTAAAGCTCGAACTACTGTAAAACCATTTTTTTTTTCATTACACCTTAAGATTTTCCAATATTCGTGCTTTTACACTAACAGATACTCATGTTTTGGCCCTTGACAATAGAAAATAGCACCAATATGTTATTCAGTAGTTCTCTTTTCCATTGTTGGGTTTCCTAGAACGTACACACATTCACAAACTCACTCCTTTTTATATGGCGGTAGGCTGAAACTACAGAAAGTAACCCGCTATGATCCTTAAATTCCTTACGTTTTTTAAACTATACTTATTTTACAAAAACTCATTCCCGTGGCTTACATTTTCTCTTTCAATAACGTTTACTGTTTTGCATTATAGTACCGATGCCAATGATAACAACAATGCTGAGCCGGGACCCAACCGTCGGTCTGTATCGCCTCGCCCAAGCAGCAGTGCTGCTGGTAAGCTAACTTGGTTATCACTGCCCTAATATGGCAAATTGAGCTTTGAAGAAACAAACGTGACTGACGAAAATTTCATCCAAGAAATTAAACGATATCAGCACACCTAAATCGCGTTGAAGAGCTGTCGTCAAAATATTCCACAACAATTATGGTAAAAAATTATATAAAATTCAAAGACGCTCTAAGACGTCACTAAATACAAGTTCCAAGTTTAATCATAAAAAAAATAATCTTCCATTACGTTTACATGCAGGCGCTATGCGCAAAGATAATAAAATAATATCATACATATTTTAAAAAATGAACTGTCATTTGTAGATCTTAGCCAGTCGTTACGGGTACGAGGTGCCCTGAAAGTCTGACAACTAATCTTTCCTAGGGATTCGAATTACCCAGGAGCTGGGTTGTGGAGGTCAGATAGGCAGTCGCTCCATATAAAATACTGGCATCCGGTTAGTCTGGAAGCCGACCCTAACATTGTTGGGAAAAAGCTAGGCAGTTGATGATGACCAGTTTGAGAAAAAATAAAGCTACTACAGCTAATATTTTGTTAATAAATAAGTTTTACAAAGCCTGTTCATTTTATTATAGCCATTTGACCCAGTATGTAACGTATTTACATGACATAAGAATACTCGAATTTAGCACAATCATGTCTATTTAGTTCAGGTTGTTGGTATTGGTAGTATAAAATGATGGGTTTTCTGCTATTTGCCGGCACGAAGTGCGCCGAACTTACTCGTAGAAGCTTGCCATTCATCACACTATTATGATTTACCTTTTTTTCGTCGCAATATCGTATTCACGGGCTAGCATGCTCTAAAATTGATTCGTAATTACCTTTATAATCATCGGTCGTTGCTTTCGAACTCTAAGCCATACTGTTGTCTTGACTCAATAGCTCTCCTGGTATCAGATTATTAAACCCAACTCACGATTCGACAGCTCTTTTTAACACCAACTTTATATATTTTCAGGGTCGAGCTCCAGTGGATTAAAGCGAACCTCGACCGAGATTGAGAGTGTGCCGCTAAAGAAGCGTCTGCGTATGTACGAGTCCGCGTTCTTGCGCCGCGACTCGTTCATCGACAGCATGTTCGGCGGCGTGCTGCTGACGCGCGTGGAGTGCACCGAGTGCCACTCGTCGTCGCTGTCGCGCGACGTGTTCCGCGACCTGCAGCTCGCCTTTCCCGACAAACCCGAGGGCTGGCAGCACAACGTACAGAGTCTCCTCGAGTACTATTGCTCCAAGGAAAGCCTCACCGGCGAGAACCAGTACCAGTGCCGTGACTGTGGCGAACTCCGCGATGCCGAACGAAGCGTACTTATCGAAACCACGCCCAAATACCTAATTCTCGTTCTAAAGAACTTTAAGTAAGTATCTCAAATTACTATTTACATTTCCCTATTTCCTCTTCTTTTAGTTTCTCTGTATTTAGTTGACCATATGAAGTTATCCGCTTGAAAACTGGAATACGATTTTAAAAATTAGAACTGTTGTTAACAGATTCGACCCGAAGCTGCAAGTGCAGACGAAACTGATGCATTCGATGTATCACAACCACACTATCACGCTGCCGACGGTGCGGTCGCAGGCCGTGCATGCCTCCTACACGCTGTACGCCGCGGTCATCCACGCCGGCACCACGCTCGATTCGGGCCACTACTACACGCTCGCTAAGGACACAGAGCAGTGGAACATGTACAACGATGACGTCGTCACTTCCTCTGATGAGGGGCAACTAAATGACCTCGACCGATCCAGCACGCCGTACATCCTGTTCTACAGGCGCACAGATATTGAGGAGGGCACCGCTCCATCGCTGGGAGAACTACCCCCGAAGGTCCAAGAGACAGTGATGTCGCACAATAAGCACTACGTCGAGACTGTCCGCAAGATGCGGCTGGCTCGTCCATGACGGTTAAGATCCGACAAGTACATCGATTTCACGGTGTTGGATGAGGAGGAAATGGATGGCGTTGATGATTTTGGTTCCGACAAGCAAAAACCATCAAAGCGTATTTAAAGAATGATGGGTAATTTTATTTTAAATCTGGACGTAAGTCCAACAGAATTGAAAAACTGATATTTTAAGTAGTTAAGCATGCGATCTTTGACAAAAAATATGGATGGACCCATAACTTGTCTTTCAATTCTGTTGGGCTTAAGCGGCATGTTGGTCATCACTCTTTAATGATACATCTTGTAATCTTCACATCAACTTGGACTGTTAAACTTCATTATGTATGTTACGGTCGCTGCGGTGTAGGCCGGTCACGTCCACGTCACAATCTACAGGATATTAGTGTATCAAAGACAGGAAATTGTTCATCCAGCTCCGCCTATCTAGCTCTCCTGGCTGACGGTCTCCCTTTGTGCTTCAACTATGAACTATAAACATGAAAATATATAGTGATGGTTTATATTACCCACGTGAACATTGATTGATGAACTATACGACGTGATCGCTATTGCAAGTCTCACGCTTTCTCGACGCGATTATGAAATGGAATAAATGTAACACATCTCTACTTACACCCAGAATATCATATGATTTGTTACGGTACATGCTGATTGGTCAGAGTAAACTAATCTCTGTTTGATTTTTTTTCTGTTGTCAATTTAAGCCGAGAGCAACTAGCCTAAAAAAGTGGATCAAAGTTCACTATAAACTTCGTTCCACTTTTTGAGTATTTTTTGATCTCATTTACTATTTCTTTATTTTCATAATGTGCAATAATGTCTACTTGTAAGTTCTTGAAGAACTTCAACATGAATATATATATATGTATAGTGTTGTGTATGTTGTAAATACACCACAGTTTAACTGGTTGTTCATCATATGAAGCTTACACAATTTTGTGCTGGGAACTTATTGTTATGAAGTGAATTTGATGCAACATTTGTCATGGGCAGCATCTCTCTATTCGCAAGTCTGCAGCGCGATGCAGTGTTCGTATATACATGTAGGAAGAATATACCTTGCATCTCAGACTTCATGGAGATCTATATAACCATTATCGTGCAATCTATTTAAATAATACTTAGGCCGTAACATATATACATTTGAAAGTTTGACTTAGAGATTTTCTGTATACTAATTTATGGAGTATTATATAAGTGAAGTATTTAAACATAAGAATTTTCAACACTTACACATCTACCGTGTTTTTGCAAAAAACCTCGTTATATCGTTTGATTAAAGTAATATGGATGTTAGAATAATTTTAAAATAATATTATAGATATCTTATTCGTGTTGATATTTCATAATATATTAATTTCAAATGCATTAACTTACATCAATATGATAATATGAGTGTTACTGTTATTGGTAGATAAAAAAAAATGGAAAGATTTCAGTGAATTCAAAGAATATTACTTAATATGCATGAAATTATCGTATATCTTTAGAGTAAGTAGGTAATCGAAGACGCGATCTGCGGTTGCTGTTGTCTCTAGAGCTAGAATGTTAACATTAACACATTATAGTAAAGTAATTTTTGATGACATCTACATGTTCCGTGTTTCTAATATTATCCAATCGCTGAAATCCTCCACTCTTATTAATCACCCTATTAATGTAGTGACGAGGTTTCTTGCAAAGGCTTTCTGACGCAGTTTGTTATTTTTTGTTACTTACTGATTTTCTATAGAAGTGTGGGAGAAAACATACTGCGCCAACTCCAAATAAATTTGGATAAGGCCAGTAGAACGATGAATGACTTCTATTCTTTGTTTCCAACGATGTTTTCGAAATGAGCTAAAACTCCCATTCGGCAATCAGGTACCTATACTCAATATTTTTATGACTTGTATAGTGTGCCAACAACATTTTGTAAGAATCAAAATTTGTTATTCCTATTATTTTATTAAAGTATCGATACTATTTACTATATTATACAACATGTAACTTAATTAACGCACATCCTGAAATTAGTTTGTTCAGAATAGTTTACTGAATCGATTTCTATAATTTTTATTATAGGTATTTTTTTTTCCCAAAAATAATTAAAACTACGTAAATTACAGTAAAAACTCGTTAACTCGTTTCGAACGCGAGCGAATACCTACTAGGCTAACAAGACCCTCATACCTACGTGTGCGACTGTCTGCGTTCGTGGATTTGTACTGTGACCACAACATTCTTCCGGAATTAGTATAACTAAATCAAACAATAATCAATGCTCATATACGTTTAACTAAAAATTCAGTGTATGTATTATGATTATAACATAATATACTAATTGGGGTGTCTGAGGGTGTGCGTTAATTACGTTACATGTTGTATATAGGTTGACTGGTAATTAGTGACCGATACTTATACACGTGGTTGTACTCATAACAAACAACTTTCCCCAAGAAACATTTTTATTTAAACTCATTCACTTTTATCACAATGCAACAGCCGTATGAAATACGCGCGGGCGCGCCTGTGACCTATCAGCCGCGTGACGCTGTCTCATTACTATCGTACCGTGTACCAGTGGGTAGGCAGAGCACCCACGCGCCTCGCAAGCCCGCTCAGTAAGCGGCGCCCGCGCCACGGGATGTGTATTATTGTTATAGAACTGAATGAGTATTTTAAAAAAAAATTGCTTTGGGAAAGTGGTTTTTTTATCATGAGTACAATCACGTGTCAATCGGTTACTAATTACCAGTCACCCTATATATACACAAACACAATATTTCAGGTATATATATTTTGTTTTACATTCTGATAACACTTTCTTAGTGTAATATCTTACAATTTATGTCTGATAGATGTAATAATGTTACTCAAAATAATGTAAGTTCGTGTTTTTGTGCATTTGCATAAACTAATTAATTGTAGTCGACGTACTATCTGTCACTTACTCGCCCTTAGCTCATCTGTCCCTTTAGTTCGTTTGGTTTGCCTTTGGAATGGCATTTTCATTTTGTTCAGCTCCCAACTTCAATAAATATGTTAACAGTGGTAAATTGTCGGTAGTTTCAGCGCAGAGGCTGAGAGATTGGCATCTGCGCTTTGTGACGCAGGCTCGATGTAAAAAAGAATAAGCGTTTAGTGCAACCTGCAAATATAATGAATTATGGAATGATGTATAAAAATGTAATGTAATTATATGCTGTGTATGAAACTGTTAACATACATATTTAAATATATAATTTATATAATTGTACCGATTTCACTTCTGTTTTACTTATTTAGTTATTTTCCCAGTGGAGGTTACTGCAGCGAAGTTGCGACCGTTCGATTATTACCTACATACACATTGTTGCTGAATAATTCATGTAAATATTATTTTGATCTTCGCTATTAATTTAGCAACAAAATATATGTTAATATAGAAAGTGTGGGTTCTCTCTATTATTTGTATGCAGCGTCAAGAAAAAAATGTATACTTTTTAGGTGTTTTACATCTTGTAACGCTTTGTCATTCGAATGAACGCGACTTCGCTGGTTTTATTTACATATGTTATGATTATTAAATTGTTTAGTTTATCCTTTATGTAAATAATTAAAGCATTTAAAATATAAGATAGATGGTGGTAAACACGTGGAAAAAATAGTGTAAGTAAGTAGGTATATATGTATATCTTATTGTTCAGGGCTTAGCATCGGCCCCATCATACATCACTTTTGTTTATAATTAGAAAACACATTATTGTAAAATCGGTTTTTGGTTTAAAATAATAAAATAAAAGTTGGAAAAGATCTTTTGTGATCTCTTTTTTTTCCTCACAATAATTATACGAATACCAAATCAAAACTTGAGTTAGTTTAACTTGTGTATTACAATGTGATTATCCAGGTACTGTAGGGCTACATTAGATTTTTATAGTATATACAGATATTATTCGTCGTGTCGCTGGCACGACATTATTTATATTTTGCTAGACCAGAACTTCGCCACTTCCACCGCGTCGTCAGAGGCAGCATGTTTTTGGGTTAAGATGGCAGGATAGGAGGTGGAGCATGGTTTGCGACACAGCTCCACAACCAGCTGCTGTTTCATTGAGGTAGCTCCACTTAACAAGGTTGGAGTTACATCTTCCCCCATGAGTCCGGAGACGGTTCAAGGACTTCCAAACCCGTATGTCAGGTTCCCAGAATTTGATCCGTAATAGCTACGCAATCGAATGGTTTTATAATATAGTAGATGTTTTTTTTTTTTTTCAAAATCAGCGTGTTCGATTCCTGGGGAGGAATATTGATTTTTCAAAAATCTAATAATGCAGTTTGTTTTCATGAAAATCGTGCTCGAGACTCCTTCGAGTATTTTTTGGTATTCCTCATAGTTCCGGATTTGGCCATCCACGCCCACTTGAAAAATTCACCCTGTATACGCCATAAGCGTTCTATTATTTATACAATAATAGGACGCTTCATTTTTGTTTTTTCGGATGATGATGCGTCAAAGTACACAACATCGCTTACATCCAGAAGACTGGCAGCAAATTTAATTCTATAGCACCCAATACCTATCTTGACTCCTCAATTCCTGGGGTCCTAATTTTAGACGAGTCATTTTCTTCTTGAACGCCAGAGCATAAAGACACGCGCGTGCCCTCTACACCAAGCCACAACTTCACACATTTAATTTTGTCACAAATTTGTGTGTCATTTGGAATATGTACAGAGCACGCTCTTGCTTGTCACGTATATGTGACAATGGCGTTCAAAATGTTAAGGAAAAATCTAATTTTTTTATGACTTCACGGATTTGTAAATTAATATTCATTCTGCTTTGAAATACAAATTATTTATTTGCACAATACAGGTTCAGAGGATGTTACAAAAAGTTCATAAGGTATTATAACCATGCGAGGTGTACAAATATATAAAGAAAATTATGAGATTGGAATTATTCATATTTATTATCTAAATTACAACGTCATGGTTTGGTCGTCAATACAACGGTTAAAGATGGGCAATTTCATTACACATAATTAAATTTGGATTAGTAAATTAGGTATATGTAATAATAATGTCATGCAAATTAAAATGTCATACATTAATGTATGATTGGTCGGTCCTGGTTACTTTGGGCCAACCTTGGCCACCACTCGCTCAGAAGTTACTGTATCGGCCATCTTCGCGTCTATTTTTTTAATTTTTTACAGGTTGCAGAAATTCAAGTGTAGACTAGGAATTTCTCCTGTGTCGTGGGTGCGTTTATTAACTTTTAAACTCACATAAACAAACAGCCAGACCCAGAACAACTGCCTGTAGGCCATACAAATATTTGTTATGTGCGGAAATCAAACCCGCGACACGCAGCGCAAGAGTCAATCGCTGAGCCACTGCGCCAACCGTGCCGTCTATCCAGTTGTCCTGCGCAACTTCACTTTAGGCGTACCTACCTATTATCGCCATGTTTAATTGTTTTGTCTGCTGATGGATTTTGGTATTATCCACTTGATGTAGTAAGGGTACGTCGAGCATGGCTAGGAACTGTGTTATTTGGGTAGAATAGAATAGCATTTATTTGCAAATATGGGTTGTACATAATTAGGTAGTAGTAGGTTTACATCAGAGTTCTGCCATATTTCACCATTCGGCATGTAAACATTTTTATTATATAAAATTGTTAAAATTTAAATTCTTATTGGAACATTGAATTAGTTATGTCATTCTCATTAAATAAAATTATTAAAATTCAAATATTCATTAAAAATAACTTACTTATTTGGTAGTGAACATTTGAAAAACTTGAACAAACAAAAAACCTACGGAGATGGTGCCCTCAAGTGTCACGCTGCCGATTCATTGAAAAAATCTCTAAATATGGTCCTTACATCCAAACATATCGATAATGACATTTTAGATTTATAGAGAGAGTACCATATCCCCCGATATTTATTGTTTGTTCATGTTTATTTATTTATTAAAACTTTATGCACAAGTAAAAACGGTACAGACGGACTTACCCAATGCCTTGGGCATTTTCTTCCAGTCTACCTTAGTGTTGTTTTGGGTTTGCTGTTTAGTGTCCGCTTCTCGTATATCTACCTACATACATGTAGGTATGACCTATTTACAGAATCCTCTATAAAAGGGATTTTCTAAAAAGTTATCCCATCTACATGAGGTTTTTAGAAGTTGTAAATTGTTTACAGCACCTACTTACTTGTGGTAAAAATAAAAGTACTGGTATAGTTGCGAAAATTTTATTATAACTAGTAAAAAACTTGTACATTTATTATTGTTATTTCTTATGTCTAGATTCTAATTACGTACCTAAAGGTAACTAAATGAGCCTCAAGTAGGTAGGTATATTATGATTCAGATTCATTTATTTGCCGGAAATATGGTATTTTACAGATTTTATGACACGTACACAATAGTTCTTCATATTCCGCCTACTAAATTCGGCATGAAAATTTTTGTGTGTAAAAAAGTGATTCTAATTTAATCAATTTAAACAAAATAATTGAATTTTAATGTAAAAACGTAGGTTATAAGTAAATCAAGGATGACATGGAAAGAAAAATTCTAGTGCGAGCAGGGTTTGAACCTGCGACCTTCCGATTCAGTACACCGGATGTCTTAACCAATTAGACCATCGCACCCTGCTCACAGCTCTCGAAATTTTCGTTCCTTTAATAACGTCTTACGGTGACGTTAGTCGTCGGTCGTGTTCGTGGTTGTCGTTTTTCGCTATAGTTCCCTACGCAGGGTTTGCGTATAAAAATATTAAAAATCAAGGATTGTCTACATACACAAATGTCAAAGAAAAATAATTAAATTACTAATTTTCTAAATATCAGCTTTCAAATAACAACAAAAGAAATTAAATTACAAATGTCAATAGCTATAATAAGCAATAAGAATTAGCTTTCCCATTTGCCCTAGAATTCATAAATTTTTTAATGATATAGAAACAGTGTTCGATAAGCCATGCTCTGAGATGCTTTTGAAATAAGCTGATTCTCAGTTCTCTAATAATAACCTTCGGTACCTATATTATTAAATATCTGTATTGCCATTCGACTAGTGTTTTTTATGGCAGTATTCTGTTCTACATCTTGGCATTGCTAATTTTGTTGGATCCCTTGACATTCTGCCCACCTTATAAACATTGACGCTATCGGCTTAGATTATTCACACGTCTAAATTGAGTGTTGCCCTGCAATCGCAACAAAAACAAAAGGCCAGATTTGAAGCGCATGTGTTCGTATTACGCACACAGGTAAGCGTAGCTTCTACTGTTTAACAAGCGCGCGCATCACTGGTGGAGGCGTACTGAGTGATACCAGCCCTTAAATATTTCCCATAAAAGGAGGGAAAAAATGTTTTGATTTTGAGGTACCTATCTATAATTTGTTTTAAACTATGTATTTAATTATAATTTTTTCACATATTAGGAGTTTGTGCATATTATAATAGATAAAACTTATTTGTAATGAATAAGATTTTGCTATGCTCCGTGATAAGCTTCGCGTACCAATCTTTATAATATAGTTATTTAAAGTTTATTTACCGATGGTAGGTAACTTTTTTAGTTATTTTCAATCGTCCTTTATAATTCCTGCACACTTTTATAGCGCTAATTTGTCATATTTTTGTAGGCCACAGAACGCGTGTTTACCCGCACAATGACAGTGTCGCCACTGAGCGGGGGGGACGAGTTTTTAAGTTAACAGTAAGTAGATATTTTTATTTGCGTTTAGACGTTCAAACTGTCTATCTAGACATATAAATAATCTTAGGCTATCGGCTTTACTGCATTGGTGAGGATATTTTTTTTTACAAATATTCTCAAATATGCTATTTTTCTTTATGATTGAACTCAAAGCGTATCGGTCGACAATCCTTCGAAATTGACTTTTGACACCAATACATTCATTTTAATTTTTCACCTCTGAAAATGTGGTACCAGCAATAATTTTTTCAGGCCACTAAGAAGGTATGCCTTTCATGAGTCAATTAATGATTTTTGGGATGATTCGGCTAAGGATTTGAGACGAAAGTTCTAACTCATACCAAAAAGTTATAAGGTAGGTACCTACTTATGTATTTGACCTTTTGACTGCACCAGTGAACGGAACTGAGTTTTGGGCCAAACATGTTTGAACTTTTTGCCATTGATACACTGTTAGAAGTACGGTAACCTTGAGTATTCCTGCTAATTATGTAAGGATCGTAGCAGACAGCATTCTGTAGTTTCTACCTTCGCCCATGAAGAAAATGCATACACGTTTATGTATTATGGAAATGTTCCATGATGAACTTTGATTGACCTTTCCCGGCCGAGAGAAATGGAGGTCGTGCATTGGCTGCATTCATATTGATTTGCAAAGCATGAGGCGCGCGCAATGCATTACTTATGTACCTGGTGTAATAGCTAAGTATTATTAAATGCACTACCCCACCCTCACTCTCTCTTCAAGCCACCCTTTGCTAGGCTACCTTCCTCTTGCAATCCTGCCTACCTACCTCAGAAGTCTAAATAGATATAATTATGCTGTCATAAATCAATACAGCGGTTTCACTCTGCTCGTGCCCGGGCCACCACCGTATAACTACATCAATGTAGGTGATACAATTTGTATAGGATATGAAGTAGAATGCGCTAGCCCTGCGGAATGAATTATATACAGTCGCGGTCGGCTCCTAGGCTACTATAATTACAAGTATTTACAACATAACGATTATGTAACATTTTAATGGAAATATTAGGTAAGTTTTAATGAAATGGCTTCATTAGTAGGTGCACTTACGTTCCTAATCATTTGTAAACTATGGTTCTACCTGTTAATGACTAAAGACTTATGATATTAAGTTAGACCATGACTCGGAATAATGCAATCGAAATGATACTGCAAGTTTACACACTGAACTTTTGAGATTTCTTCAAATAAAGTTGAATCTGAAAGATACAGGGAGGTAGATAACTATTTAACAAGTCTCTCTGTATCTACCTACGTTATTATTATAAGCCAATGAGTTTTCCTCCAATATTGTTGAGTTTTTCTGTGGCCGCTCGGGAGATCTGTTTGAAGACTTTCCCTGGCACCTGATACAAAAAGATAGGGAAATATTATGAGTGCGATGAGAGCCATCAGGACTGTCCTCTCACTGTCATTTTACTTCTAGCTATTAAGTGAAATGAGATTTCTGTAAAAAAGAATTGTACTTCAGGGGGGGGATCATTCAAACCTCAGGTTTATATCTGTGAAGTGTAAAAGGACTCTAGTTAACCATTAGCATTCACCCTAGCTTTTTAACAACCTTCTTGGTAATGCTTTCCGAGGCACATGGGTAACATACCCCCCACTTTCAAAATCCGAGCTGCTATTAAGAATCCCAATAACACTTCCCGAATTGGGAACTGAACCCAGGACCCCACGCTCAGCAGCTGCTGCTTGCGACAAATACCGACGATAATGCACCGACGGTATTGATAGTGTGTATATGGTCGATGTACATAAGTAAATAGGTTGAACAAAACAGTAATTATTTTAGCTCGCTACGATATCATGGCAAAATATGACATTAGGGACATTATTATGCATATAATTAATATGCATTTGTCTTCAAGGCTTTTAATTAGGTAGGTGCCTCGTCAACAATATTAAATCTTACCTCAATTGCTGAGTTGACGAAATTTGAGATACCCTCAGCGCCACCGACCAGTGCTTTACCAGCGCTATAGAACTTGTCACCAGAGTTGCCATACTTCTCCTCTTCACTTATGGTGTCTACGATAGGCTTCGGCTGAAAAACGTAATATTAATCTGGTGAGTGGCAACGTCGGGAGAAGCCCCAAAAGGACATACACTGATATTACTGGTGATGTTCTTCATACAGGACAGGTGCGTAGTACCTACTCGCAACGGGCATGACCAGGTGTCTGAACGTGGAAGAGGCAAAAGGAGTATGTGAGGATCGTATCAGGTGGCGTTCTGCCTATCCCTATGGAAAAAGGCGTGAGTTTATGTGTGTTTTAGCATATAGGCACCCCGCTGTCTAACTTTATACCTAGACCTAGAAAATCAGTAGTGCAGAAGGCGCACTTGAAAATATTAAAATAAGGCAAATCATGTGGCTCCTAATACTCCTTTGAAAGGGTAAAAGAAAAACTGACCAAGTGCTTCTCGGAACACACACAGTGAGGGTTTCCGTACTCGGGTTGAATAATTAAATAGGTAGGTTCCTACATATTTTATCCCGAGAACAAACTTACATTTGCAGTTAATAAACATGATGTCCCATACGGAATGTATACAAATGTAATTTTGTTCGCACAATATAGAGGTATTTACCATGTCATTTTGCAAATTAACGATTGTCGGATGTTTTTCTTTACTTGTGCTGTTGAACAACACCTTGCGTGTTGGCAAACATGATTCTTGGTCGACGGGAAGTACCCCAGGCTTTGATTTACTGGCGAGTGTCAAAATATTCGGCTTAGATGGCAGAAAACCCTTATATCTTTTGATTGTGTTGTTTTAGAATGTTGATTTTGGGACCATAAACTATACGGGATATTGCACAAGATAGAGGTTTAGTTTCGAGAAAGGGGAGGCCTTTGCCCAGCAGTAGGACACTCAAATAGGCTAAAAAAAACAAAAAAAGCCTAAAACTGTAAAATGAGGGGGAGCGGAGGGGGTTGCTATAACTGCTGAAGGTGTTAACTGTGTATTCTACATAAATCTCCTATTTCTGTATGAATAGCATACTAAACCTATCTGTTAAGTTCATAAGAATTAAGAGAATGTAGTGGGAGAAGCGATCTCAAAAATGTTAGCTCCCAGCCTGGGATATTTTTTTTTTAACAATTATGACATTGATGAGGGTCCATGGATCAATGAGTGGGTGGCCATAACACGACAAACGTCTGCACACGTACGCACACCACGAGATGACAGGAGAAACTACTACCATCCCAGTATAGCCAACGGAAAGACGGCCCGTCTGATCTGGCTCTGGTACCTAGCGTATGGACTACTGTAGTGCTCTGTACGTACCTGAAATAGTCCAGCAACAAATCCTTGGATATTCTCTTTGAACGACAATGTCTTACTGCCAAAACCTTCTGTTTCTTCCACAGCACTTTCCAAAGTGGGTACTGGTGCATAGAATACTCCGCCAGCTTGCAGAGAATTTGCCTGTAAAAATATAAATTGGTACGCACTTAATTAAATTCGATGCTCGTTTCTTGTCTTTGAAAGAAATAACGACTCTTGGAGTGGTGATATTGGAGAAAGAGACGACTTATTCGTCAACTGGCGAGTGTGAAACTCGTAGGTGCGCGCGAGTTGGCAACTTCCGATTTTACCGATTTTTTTTATCGTCAACTCGCTCGAGTTTGAAAATCTGAATTTAAATACGTCAGATGTACAATCAGCTACAAAAAAATCTTATAAAATGTAAAATATAGGTACCCTCTTTAAATGTATAAGACATTTTATACGACTTGACTTTAAAATAAAACACGTAGGTAACATGAGAAGGTAGTAGGTAGTAACGTAATATGTTACAAAAGTAACATTATGGCAACGCTGGATAGCAAGCTTGGGTATCATGCGCCGTCGGCCGCATCCCTCTCTTAACCAAATTAGCCAGCGCGGGCAATAGCTAGTTATTAATAGTGATTGGTTTCAATTCGTTTTTATTTGACTGTGCTTTATAATGTGCGAGCGAGTTGACGACAACAAAAAAATAGGTAAAATCGGAAGGTTCCACAGTCGCCAGTTGACGAACAAGCCAAAGAGACAACGTTTGATTACTGGCGTCTTCTGTTAGTTCGTGTACCTTTTTTCTACTTTAAAAGTGTACAGATTAACTTGTGAAAGCAAAAAACAAGATCATTTTTGGGGGTTTTGATGCGCCATACAGTTGGAAAGGGATGTCTGATGTTTGTTTATAAAATGCAGATGGAAAGCATGATTTACGACCCCACGTACTTGACGATTTTAAAATTACCTTCGCATTTAACGTGCTTCCCAACAGATTCGACGCTGCTTGAAGTTTGTAGGTAACAAAGTTCCCTCCACTTTGTTGAGTATTATCTTTCACAGGGTTGCCTCCAGGGTAATTTTCGGGGTCTAGTGGTTGAGACAGAAGCACGTCTGAACCGGATTGGGGATGGTCGTAAACTGGCAGATCGATACGAATTGGATCATCTACAGGCGCTGAGAGAGTCCTCACGACCAGCAGCAACAGCGTTACCATTGATGAGACGGCCATTCTGTAACGATAATATAATATATCTAAACATATATGTACAAATAAATAAAAATTGAAGGGTCTGTTTGTATTTTCAACATAACAGCTTTTTACTGAATGCTTATGAAAGTACGAGATATACGGTACTTATAACAAAAACATTATTTTTTAATTTTTGTCTGTCTTTTTGTTCCAGCGAATCTCCGAAACGGCTGGACTGATTTTGACAGGGCTTTTACTGGCAGATAGCTGATGCTATTCAAGAAAAAGGAATACGGTTTCGTGCAAAAAAAAAACTCCTTGAAATTGTTAATTTAATTTAAGCAAGCGCAATGCTGCTGTCAGAAGTAAACATAATGTGAAAGGACCGTAATTTGGAGTCAGAGACTTAATACTGGGCATTCTCAAAGTTTAAGTTCTGAGACGGTCTGTACCTACGCAGGTACAGACCCATAGAAAGTACTTACTAATTCCAGGGTGTTGCCATTGTCATTGCCTACATTAGCTACCAGTTGACAAGTGCCATAATGACTATTCGGCTAACGAAATTAATATTTTTTTACAAATGAATATCAAAATTCAAATGTAACACAAAAAAAGTAAAATAAATGTAAATATACCTGTAGACTGAGAATCACACTGATGTACAAATAAACGGAGAATAGCACCCAGACATTATCATGGAAACAATACCAGAAGTGCCAAAATGTTTCGGAATATGTCGACCTTCAGATGCATCTATTTTCATAGCATTATTCGGATTAATCACCGGGGTATTGGGGCTAACGGGAATCGTCCTGTATGGCCTCATGGAGAACAGTTTCCTTTCCCATTTTATCAAAACGTCAGCTGATGGAGATGTGAGAAAAATTGTACTTATGACGATGGGTTTGATTTTGCTCTTGCAGACAGTTGGCAGTTTCGTTTTGTTAGTAGGTATAGTTTTTAAAATCCGTAGAGCAGTCCTCATATCCGGATGGACAATTTTTAGTATGTGTATGATACTAATTAGTGTGGCTATCGGACTCCCCTCCTTGTGTTTTTTCGTAGAAGAATTATGTGTTGTAAAAAAAATAAAGACTAGTTCATACGTATTCGCTAATATACTTGTAACGATCTATCTTTGGTTTTGGTTATATTTTATGGCAGTTATATTTAATTATTTGAATGGCTCATGTGAATGTAATTAAAGTTTTTTTTTCCATATAATCTATGACAGAGTGTTCTTTAGTTTGTTAGAAAACTATTAGGCTACGTTCGCACTGGCAGGTGCCTTGCTTAGCTTACTAGCTAGCGAAGGCGCCAAGCGCAGTGCGGCCGGACCGGCCGAACTCACCATGAACTGGCTATGAACGCACTGACAGGTAGCTTAATAGTGCTTAGCGAGTAGTGAAGTGAAATGAATGTTCTAGAATTTCTGCATCCACCCGCACTGCGCGCTTAGAGACTTCGCTAGCAAGTAACCAGTCGTTAAGAGGGAACAGGAGCTGCGATTCTCCATATAAATGTATTCCCTTTTTATCTTCCAGAATAATGCCTCTAGAGCAATTTTTTTTTTCATCTAGTCAAGGTATATTTTAGTTTATAAAATCGTGTAGACACATCTCTGTCATTTCCTTTTTTTCGGCAAGTAATAAGTAACGAAAATATGAACCTCCAAAAATCACAAAAAGACAAATTCGAAAAATATTTAACATAAAAGGAATTGAAAGGATCCTAGACATATTCCTTCTTAAAATCCTAATGTTATTAAGAATTGAATCTACTCGTTTTTTAAAGGGGAAAAAGGGGAATACGAAACGGCAATCTCGTAAAATTTTTGTGGTTTAATCGGTCTGAGCTTCAGCCGTCCCTATCACGCTCTACGGGGGCAGGCTTGACGCAGCGCGACGGCAATAGTTTCCGAAAATGCCTATTTTTTGGCCCTGTTCCCTCTTAAGTATGTAGCCTCAGTGCGTACGTAGCCTAACTCATTCATTTTAGTCACAGAATAGTATCTAGGGATACAGGGCGTTTGGTGCATCGTTTGCCAAATTGAATTGGCCGAATGGAGAGGTCTTTTGCTATCTCTCCAGGTCCAAGAACTCACTCTTGGCCACACCGGTTTTTTTATGACAACTTTCTAATTTTTATTTTGAAAAATTCCCAAATTTACCAATAAAGCATAAATTTAAAAAAATGTTATTAGCTAACATTTTTTTAAATTGTTTAGCATATTGCATACCGTTGGAAAGAGGACAGACTAGAGAACTTTTTAAAAGAATTCGAAGATCTCGATCGCTATAAGTTTTTTTTTTTTATAGCAGTTTAAAGTTGAGTATTATTTTTTCTTTTTCCAAAAGCTTTGTGAGTTATAAAAAAAACAAACTGGATGTTACTAGCGAGTTGTTTTGAATTTATAATGACTATACTATACTATATATAATATAATATATATATATAATATAATACTATATACTATATATACTACATACTATACTATATATAATAAAGACTATACTAATAACATTTTTTTTTTAATTTAAGCTTTAATGTTGAGTTAGGGATTTTTTCATAATAAAAATTAGAAAGTTGTCATAAAAATCCGGTGTTGCTAAGAGTGAGTTCTTGGGCCTGAAGAGAGAAGCAAATGACGTCTCCATTCGGCCAATTCAATTTGCCAAACGATGCACCAAACACCCTGTATAATTAGGTGGTTAGGCTAAAGTAATATTTAAGAATCCGTTGTAGTTATGTAATTATTAACTATAATTAGTTAATTACCTACCTACCTATAACTTAATTTATTTTTATGAAGGTACGGTAGTAAATTAAAAGTGCGCATTCCTCAATAATTTTGTTTAATCTAACTTGTATAGTCTATACAAGTCTTACAAGTTATAATAAGGTCTAACTATTCATCCACGATATATTTTTAGGGAATCATCTGACGGCTATAACAAAGCGATTTCAAGGGATTTTGTTTTTTAGCTGAGTATGATTTTTTATAAAAAATAAATAATTTAAAATGAGTTGACACACAAAATAAATACTGGCTCCTTATTTTAAAGCATCCATTACGCTAGTTTACTACGTCGTATTTACCTACTGTCATTGTTAGACTATGGGAGTAAAGGTTTTAAGTCTCAAAAAATTTTAGAATTATAATAATTTCGTAAAAAAAAACACTCAAATAATTTTTTTTTTCTTTGCTATGGCGACTTTACGACTTATAGAAGTTACTCTTAAAATATTTCGTGTATGTAAAGATAGACCTTATATAGGTACAATAATGACGGAAATAATACAGGGTGGATTTCGTTGGCAGTATGGCCCAACCAGGCCAGGGCCAGTGAGAGTAAACTTTAACAGTTGTAGCTACAGGAAAATGATTCGAAACTGCCCTTACTTTTTGAGACATTTTGATTTGAATTCACAGATTTTATTCGCAAGAATCGAGGAATGGATTTTCAGATTATGAGGAATGATTTCCACCAAACGGCTTGCATCGCATTGGATCAGAAGGGATACTAACAGATGCGGCTACAGCCGATCGCATCCGGCACGATGTCGACGTATACGATCGGCTACGTACCGTCGCTTGCGAACGTATTCGTTTCTGCGCCTAGTCAAATAGTTTCATTATACGTGTATCGTATACGTGTTCTAATTTTCGAAAGGATCCGATCGGATAAGACGACAGGCGAACGGAGCCGACCGCCCGTCGCATCATAGTTTCAGCTACGATCGCGTGTCATGGAAGACGCCCGCGGTCAAGCCGCTGTGCGCTTTTTATTTGGTTCCAACACCTACCCAAACACTAAAATGTAGATACTTACTACCATTTTCATCACGGCCGGTAGCGTAATCTATCGTGCATTCGTTGTATACTGCTATTTTATATCTATCTAGCCTTTTGAGACAGGTGTTTATCCCACAGGAACGTACTACCATGATTAAAAAAAAAATAACGGCCAACGGCTTAAAGTGCTTTCTGAGGCACGGAGGAAACTCGGTATGTAATAGGTGGTCACTCACCCATCCACAGATCAACCTGGGCAAGCACGGCTTAACCTAAAGGTCGATCCGTAAATAAAGAATTTAAAAAAAAGGATTGGTTTTTTTTTTTAATAATTGAGAAAATCCTCATGGATGTCCTCCGTCTGAGCGAGCGGAGGGTTATGTCGGACTCAGTGTTGTATGCGTGGAGAATTCTAAAACTTCCGAAATTTCCAAAAAAGAGAAAAGTAAAGCAGTTTTAAAAAACATACTAATCATCACTATCACTCGTAGTAACATACGCATAAGTACATAATTATGATGTGACAAGGTACTAACAATATCTTATTCGTGCTCCTTACGCTCGCACAGTTTACCGTAGCAATTCTTTTTTGACTCGCACAGTCAAAGCATTTAACAAAGTTGTAATCAACGAACACCCATCAATCGATTTGTTTGCAAGCAGCTTAGCAACAATTAGTACTGCCTTGTATTTTAATAGTGGTTACGCCTGCGTGCCTGCTTGTGCAGGTATTTAATTTAATTTTAAATTTCTATTCTTTGTTAGTAGGTACATTATTCTTAGTTATTGATATTTTGCTTAATTATTACTTTGTGCAACAATAGTTTATTGCTAACTGTGGAGGCTTGTAAATGGCTTGTCGTTGTTTACCTCGCTATTAATTTTTGTATTGCTAGCTGTAAGCCACCCAAACACAATAAAATAAAATAAAATATAATTATGTCTATTTTTATGATGTAGCTTTGGGGCACCTGGCAATGCTTTGCAACAAATCTTGCCCTCTGAATTATACCTTTGCAAAAAACAGCAGTATAAAATTAAGCACAATTCAAAGAAAAAAATTCGGATTTTATTATTTATTATTTTTTTTTATTTCAAATGTCCGGAATTTTCTCCGAAATACTTTTTAGTAGATCTGGGACTGGGTCTGTCTGTCGTCGGTCTGGGTCTGTCCATACTTATACCCAGCAACGGGTGAAGTCGGACTGTGAATGATGATGATGATGATTATCGTTTTTAAGTTTATCCAAGTACCTTTAGATCATCAGATTTACTAGAAGTTGGTAATGTGGTTGTTGCAGGGAGTCAAACTTCGCGAATTTATTTTTATACAACAACGGCAAAGTCAAAGAAGGGTTATTTTGTAATGATAAGCAATTCTTATAAACAATGTTACTATTATTAGGCTAGCATGTTATAACTATAATTTAAAAACTTACACGGTTACACTAAAATTAAAATAGACACATTCAAGTCTTGTACCTAATGTGTCCGTAAGAAAATATCTTATAATATATATTATATATAATAGATTTTTTTTAACTAAATTCGCTACAGCTCATAACAAGACTATTGATGTAATAGTGTGAGGTAACTTACTTGCGAATCCGCGCGGTTGTCGTCTGCAATGCGTACGCGCCGGCCAGCCACTGCCGTAGACCGAGTGGTTATGCACACTTTCACGACTTACGTCATAGGGCCTTGGCACTTGTACCAAATGTGATGTTGATGTGGCCACACTGACACTGACGACCTCCGTATAACTACTGGCTCTAAGCATTGATATGCCATCATTAGGTGGCTGCCCCGTTTGTCTCGCAGTAACAAGTGCGACTGCTGAGCTGCTTTGATGGCTGGTTTCGATTTCCAGGTTGGGCAAAGTATTATTGGGTGTTTCTATAAGGAATTTCACAGTCCCAGCCAAGAGTTTGGCAATTAGTGGTTTGTTCCTGGTGCCTCCGAAACCACCTTAAACAATTGATCATCTGCCTGATCTTCTGCAGTCATCCCGTACGACCTAAATAAATAGAGAGTGTGTGATATCTCCAGCTTACTTGGCTAATCTGCATTGTGATTAGCCGCCGTGACCGAAATTCGGTCGAGAGGATATTAATAGATATTATTTATCTCGTAATCAATATGATTCATCACGAAGTTTACCTACCTACTTCATTTTGCGTGTAAGAGTAGTTTGCACAGGTAGATACATCTTAGACTAGCACAGTGATCACCACCGTTCTCTTCTGCTAGCTAGTATATAATATAGTAGTCTATGGCTGGGTCTGAGCTGACCACCACGCCGCTTAACTAGAAACTAAAATTGACGTGACGTCTGTCCAAGTGGTTCTCGTTACCTCACAATTTTCGTTCGCTGTTTTTATGCAATAATTTACATAAAAGCAGCGAAGTGAGTGAGTGCTTAATTTTATTTTCTAAAAATGAACTTAATAGGGTGCAAAAATCAGGGATCAACAACTAGGCTTTGAGTGCAAATAACGCGTGACTTTACTACTTTTTGATATAAGTGGGAAAACTTTGTTATCGCATTCGAGGCGGTATTAACCCGAGCTGCAGGCAAGGGTGTTATGGAACCGAGAACTGCAGTAACAAATCCCCACGCGTACCAATTGTACCAAACGACGTTTTTCAATACACTTTCGAAGAAATAAAATATTAGAACGGAAAGTATTTTTGTCAGGAATTATTAGGAAACTATGATTGAATTTGCTTTTTTTCCGCGCTTTGCTTTCGCCGGGTTTCTTCAACCTGGCGAAAGGAAAACAAAGGTATGATGCCGCTAAACAGCCTAATATGAAAAATGGAATATTAGTTTTTTTTTTGGATTTAATCAATCAATCAATCAATAGTCTTTATTTGTAAACATAGGTTATAACAGTGTGCAAGATGTTACAATAATTGTTATACATTATATAGTTTCTCTATGTTTTGCCATTTGGCGTACAAATATACATTTAAAGGAGGCTTTTGCCAGTTAGGTAATTTAATCTATAGGTGGTACTAGTATTATAAAAAGGCAAAAGTTTAATTCGTAATATCAATATCAATTTTAATAAAATACATTAGGTAATGTCAGGTAATGTCAATCTTTAATGAAATAAGATAATGTCAATATTAAATGGTTATGATGTCAATAAGATACTGCTAATAAAAATATCTAAAATTGATATTGTCCACAGAACTGTGAGAGTTGTCATTCTTTTATAGTCATGTTACGAGCATACAAGTATTTACATCTCTTTGACATATCAAAGAGATGTCATCAAAGTAGTCGCTGAGAGAGTAGTAACATTTCTGTATTAAAATAGTACATAATTTACGCTTGAAATTTACTAAATTTAGATTTTTTATTGAGCAAGGTAACTTATTAAATATCCTTTGGGCCATACAAAAAAAGCTTTTCCTCATTAAAGCTGTACCTGCATTTGGTACTTTAAGCTCTAACTTATTTCTGTCCCGTAGTTTCCTATATTGACTTTTAAAAGCTATTTCATATAGGTGCATGTTTGTTTTCACAAATACATTTACCTCATAAATATACAGAGAAGGCAAGGTTAAGATATTGACTTTTAAATAGAGGTTGACAGCTGTCGGTACTTTGTAAACCACACATAGCTCTGATGCATATTTTTTGGGCTTTGAAGACATAGTCCTTATTTACTGAATTGTCCCAATATATTATGCCAAATCTTAGTGTGGATGCCACATAGCCATGGTAAGCCATTAAAAGAGATTCTAGGCTAACAATTTTAGCCAGTTTATAGAGGGCATATGCAAATTCATTGACTTTTTTACAGATGTCTTCCGTTTGAGGTTTCCAGGTCAAGTTATTATCTAAAACAACACCAAGAAATCTAGTCATAGTTACCGACTCTATTTTAGTAGCATTATTTTAATATTTTCTCGATTTATGACAAGATTATTTAGCCAAGTAATTATTTTATTCAATGTCAAATTTATCTCTGCTTCGTATGTATTAGGATCGTCACATCTTACTACTACCGTGCTGTCGTCAGCAAATAATATCATCGGATGCTTTATTTCTCTAGGAAGATCATTTATATAAGTTAAGAATAGTGGAGGTCCCAACACACTACCTTGTGGGACTCCGTACTTAATAATCCTACTACTAGATCTGTATCTTCTTTCGAAACCAGTGCATGGGCATATACGTTTTATTTCCAAAATCTGCTTTCTGTTGTGTAAGTAAGATTCAATAAGATTCAGAATGTTGCCTCTTTTGTACCATATTTCTCTAATTTATTTAATAGCATTTTATAATCTACGTAGTCAAAAGCCTTTGTAAGGTCCATACAAATAAATGTTAACTTGTTCATAACAGTAAATATTTGTTTAAAATAATGATGTTTATCTATGATGTTCTATTTCATCATCTGCCTAGCCTTTTCCCAACTATATTGGGGTCGGCTTCCAGTCTAACCGGATGCAGCTGAATACCAGTATTTTACATGGAGCGACTGCCTATCTGACCTCCACAACCCAGTTAGTACTAAACCCCCTGGGTTATACGATACCCCTTGGTAAGACTGGTTGTCAGACTTTTTGGGCCACTGACTACCTAACGACTGTCAAAGATCTACAAATGACAGCCGGGACCAACGGCTTAACGTGCTTTCCGAAGCACGGAGGAAACTCGTTATGTAATGGGTGGTCCAGACCAACCTAGGCAAGCACGGTACTACGATATTCTATTTATAAATGTAATTTAAATAATCAAAAAATATTTACGCCGTAAAGACGCATATAACTCTTTGCCGAGATTTAAAAAAAAACAATCACTGGCGGCTGTAGTAATTGAACGATTGAACCTATTTGGACTTAGTATAAGTTTTGATATCTGTGGAAATTTTTATATCCGCACGCGTGCGGCAAAGTAAAAAAACATCCACGTGTATGAAATATATTGCATGTTGAACCTAATCGTAGTGTGATAAGAACCACTTTTCGAGAAAGAGTATTGAAAAATAACATATTTTTACCAAGAATATCACGACATTAAATTATTTTAAAAAAGCCCATGAACTTATTGCCTTTGTTATTCCAACATTATCTAAGATTTAAATTGTATTTAATGTGCCAATTCTAATTTTTGAATAAATATATATTATATATTATTATATTATTAAGTAATTCGTTATCTCGTAAGAGATGCTAAGTTTTAAATTGATGGTAAGTTACGTAGTAGCTAGTAGTCTAGTAGTAGCTGGCGACATGTTGTTTCTATGTAGTATGTAGTAAAACCAGAGACATATTCCTCGTATTATTGTCAGGAGGACACTGTTGTTAGACATTTGTGTATGTGGAAATTGTACTGAAAAACAAGATGGCAGCGATGGTTCCGACTATGACCACGTTCCAAAGGAGCCACGCAGCACTATTACCCGTTGTCCTAAACCTTTATAAATATTTGAAAGTTCTTGTCCAAAACTGACATTCGCGACTTGCCTTAATAATGCCAGGGGTTTGTCTGCGGCTATTATAATAAACTAGTACGTTAATGGTTCTACGTTAGTTTCTGGTAGGTAACACAGATCATCATATAGAATTTTAGGTAACGTTTTATTACAAAGTAGTAGGTAATGTGCGGATTCATGTTCTAATTAGCACATCGCGTCAATCATAAGTCTCAAAATTAAAACTACTATTGAATCTTATCAAACCTCCACGTTTTGACGTCGTTTTTGTATTTCGAAAAAGGATAGTCATATCGACTACTGCTAAAATCAAAGATTTCAACGTCAACGAAACAAATAATGAATGCATTTTTCAAAGTTTTATTATTTCAAAAGAGGAGAGTGAATATATTATTTGATTAGAGACATGAACTTTTTAAATAGTTGCTGCGCTCGATACGGTGGTGTTACGTTTTGGACCACTCCATGTTGCCGTGGTGCTGTGAAGGCTGCACAACTGAAGACGCCCGAAGAAATATTGCTGAAAAAGAAATCATGCATTGTGAGGAACGTAGAAAGACTACCAACGAAATTATGCACAGGAAATTTACGTGTGTCTTTTGGACCGACAACGTGGACCCAAGTTAGATTTAAATCCGAATTCCCGCTTCTTCACAGAGACATGGAATTTCCCAACTTCGATAGTTACAGGAAATCAGAATACAAAGATGTGCGAAAAACTACTTGGGGTTCAGGTGATGGGAAAGCAGGATATCTCTATGTTATTTGCCTGTTCGGCATGCTGGCCGGAGCTTACGGGACTAAGGCTCATTTGATTCACTACGTAGCCTTCGTGGGTGCTCCAGCAGACGTGCTCGCTCTAGCTCAGATAGAAGTAGACATATCAAAGGTAGTACCTGGTACTTGCTTGTCCATAAAATGGCGTGGAAAGCCATTGTTTATCAAAAACAGAACTAACGTGGATATAGCACTAGAAGAAAAAACATTGTTATCTGAGTTACGTGACCCCCAAACACAGGAACAGCGGACAGTACAGAAGGAATGGCTTGTGGTGATTGGTATATGCACCCACTTGGGATGTGTGCCCATACCCAACAGTGGAGATTGGGCTGGCGGTTTCTATTGTCCTTGTCACGGCAGTCACTTCGATAATTTGGGTAGAGCCAGAAAAGGTCCTGCACCTACAAATTTACAAATTCCACCTTACATATTTCTTACCAACACACTTCTTCGTGTAGGGTAAACTAATTAAATAAAAAATTGTACTCACGTATATTACTGTACCTACTTTTTTAGTGAATGTACTTCATCTCTAATATATATATACATATATTTTTTTTACCTTATTTCTACCGAATTTATCATCTACGGTCTGATATTTAAATAACTTTTATCTGGGGCATACTGAAATATACTCTGCATTTGTTGTGGTACACATGCAGGGCCTGTCTGATTTTTTTGTCTGACTCGTCTGATTTTACAGATTCACAACAAATCATAAACATGTTGAAATTTTCATGGACGTAGTCACTACTATCATCATCGCAGATATTATGAGTTGACTGACTCATCTGATGAGGGTCTGAA
This sequence comes from Noctua janthina, assembly GCA_963576755.1. Classification (NCBI taxonomy): domain Eukaryota; kingdom Metazoa; phylum Arthropoda; class Insecta; order Lepidoptera; family Noctuidae; genus Noctua; species Noctua janthina. Next base: position 8,478,785 of record OY755050.1, on the reverse strand, counting down.
ATAGGGCTTTTTTTCTTCTTTTACTTTATTCATAGTTTAATTTTCTTTTCTTCTCTAATGTTTCAACCCTTCCCTTTTGGTGCTTTATTTTCCTTAATGAATCGTTTTTTCCTCTTCTCCGAAATTCTAACCTGTTTTTGAGGCACCTGGAACATGTCAGTAGCAATTATAAAATGCGGTAATGAGAACCAATTGGGCTCCCATTACCCCTAAAGCCCTTTTTAAAGTTTTCGTATAATTTTCAAAATACCAACCTTTAACAATACCTTTTTATCCAATTTTCTAATGATAAAGTTACTGGTTAAAATGGACAACACTTAGAACGTAAAAAAATAGATCGATCGCCCGAAAAACCGACGTGCGGTGATTTTAGGCACCAAAAGTAAAATAAGTATCGATGCGACTAGTCACACGTAAGTCTCCCACGTCCTTCTGTACTATGGCAAAACAAATCCGGACCTAATTTGATTAGATACACGTAAACTAGGGTAGTTCTCACTACCCCGTGGCTCCGATTCCCCCGTGTTCCCCTACTTAAAAGCTGATGTATGGCATGAATATACAGATAAGTCACGCCGACAAAGTGGTAAAATAAAATCGCGAAAAGGATTTTTTTTTAGGGTATCTCGCACCTACACGTAAGGCGGAGATTTTTTTTCTCGTGTACCCCATAGTGCTGTATGTCGTTGGATAGGTCTTTAAAAAATATTGCGAGTTGTCTCAAATAATTTTTGAATTACACAGGATGATAACCATACTCCAGCTAGGTCGAGAGTTCTCATCAAGGTGCATGAAATGTGCCGAGACACGATAAAGCTTTATATTGGTGGTGAAAGAATGTTTCAAATCGGTCCAGTAGTTTCGGAGCCTATCCGGTACAAACAAACAAACAAAAAAATCTTTCCTCTTTATAATATTAGTATAGATGACCCAGATAACCTATTATTAAGTATATATTCAAAATTTGTGTAGGATATTACAACTAAAACAAGAAAAATTAAAAAAACGACTTCAAAAAGCTTAATAATTTTAGCTTCTGAATTCGGTGGTAAAAAAAGTCAATCAATTAAATAAAAGTCACCGAACTCCGATGCTTAAGTTATTTTCCACGTTATTGGGTTTTGAGGAAGCCGGTAATTTATCTATTTTTTTTTCTGTGTATAACACGAAGATATTTTCTATGTAATATATCCATGGTCACATGGCACTTCTGCTGCCTCATCCTTCGCGGATGTACACACGGCGGCACATGAACCTGTACATTTCCAGTATAACTTCGCTTTGTATTGATTTTCTATATTATGAGAGATCCGCATAAACTGGTTTTGTATAGCTTGATTGGCCGTCCTGCGTACAAGCTTGATTATTGTTATTATGATGGGTATTGACTAATAAAATTAATTATACATTAATATTACACAGCTACTGCGAAATTAAAACCGCCTTTCTCTTTTCTATCTCTAATCTTTGAATGATACTTTGTGTAAAACTTTCCACCTACGTTCCATTGTGCAATGCAATAATTAATATGACCTATATCGAGCCAGTATCGATTTTCCGCTGGCCCGCGTCCTTTGACGGCCGTCGACCTCGCCTTCCCTCTTGGTGACTGAACCGTAGATACTAGTTCTAGCTGTGCCTATGCCTACGCAGGAAGCGGAACTGCGTGCGTCGTTCGGAGGACTTCGTTGCTTGTGATCGCCAGCTGAGTTCGTCGCTGGTTTTTTTTTCGAATGTCTTCTCGCAGGTCAACTTAAGAGGCTGACTTCTGAGTGTAAGGCCTCCAGCCAGGTGCAAATAACTTATTAACTAAGCGACAGCGTGCTAATGACACCCTCTTTGGGGTACGAGCCTCGCCTTAGGGCGTCGCTGGGGGAGGGCAGCAAAGGGACAGGCTGGATCTGAGCGATATCATTATTTAGGGACTGATTTAAAACAACTGGTTCAGCATCGCAGGTTTGCTCGAGCAAGGGTCGGGGGATCGTCAATAGGGACGTCGCGACGGACTAGGATGGCGAGGCCGCAATGACGGCTGTTTTTGTGTGTTTTTTTTAGGTATTGGTTTCCCTACTGCTTTCCTGAAGGAGGGTTCCTCGGGAGTGACTAGGGTATGCCGTGGTTGGCGAATATTACTCATAAGCGATGGTCCGTATCGTGCGGCCGATTCGATCAGAGGGCTTCAATGCTTTATGGCAGTGTTGCGCGTTTACGCTTGGAAAGGCGTTACATGAACTGAAGGACGGTAGGCATTCTGAGGTCTAAGTTCAGACTGGCATTTCGGATATAGAACCCGCTCCCCTGATTTTACGGAGGGATCGGTTCTGTTTCGCCGCCGCGCCGTTCTTGTCTGTATCTAGAGTTCACGCTGCGCGTACCGCCCGACCGCGCGCCTTCTTCCGCCAACACCTGGGCTGCGCCCCGGTGTTCCAAGCAATCCTCTCTTCTGTTCCCAACTATTAATAATAACTATATTCACACTAATACCCACTTTATAAGCGAAAGTAGCCCCGTCTATCTGTCTATTACCTTTTCACCCTAGAGCTTAGGATGACACTTTTGTCTCCAGTAGTACGTTCCACGCGACACCGCTGCCAAAAATTTGTGTGAAATGAATATTGTGAATAGAATTGTTTGTTAGTATGTCAGAGTACCTACATAACCTATTATCAGATAACTGTCAAATTCTTTTCAGCATTATTTCAATTCGATCACGATACCAGTCGAGTCAAGATACCATTATTCGAACTGGGTTAGGCGCCGAATTCGCTATAAATAAGTAGGTACTTCTTAAGGTGTATTGCGGTGACCGAAAACATGACACGCGGGGTTGCGATAGTCGTGGAGAGGATCCGGCAATTGGGTCTCGAGGTGGCATTGCACAAGTCTGAGGCCATGTGTTTTCTACGCGGGGGTCGTGCGGTCCATGGCCCTTTACGGGGCCCCGGTGTGGGCGCGTTCTTTGAGGCGGCAAGCCGCCCACTACCTGAACGCGCCCCAAAAGGTGATAGCCATAAGGCTAATCCGGGGGTACCGCACGATCTCCGGCGAGGCGGCTAGCCTCCTTGCCGGATTGCCGCCATTATTGAATTGTGCTAGGTAAAGTGATGGCCTGAAACACAGGTTTAAATAAACCTAGATCGGGCAGGACGCTGACATCTAAATTGAACTATTGAATACTTGCGACTGTAGAATATATTTTAGTTATAGTTTACTTATAAGTACTTATAATTAGTATGAGAAATAATACTACTGCGCTTAAATGTACACTTTTTGTAATACTGTTTAAATAAATTATTCTTAATTATTCTTATGGGATCTGGAGGCAATAGTCCTCGCGCGCCTGCATGAATGGCGGGCGGAGGCACTACGTCGGGGGGAAACTCCGCTGCCGCGGCAAATTGCCGCTCAGCGGACAGACCTCCGGCGTGATCTCATGGCGACATGGAGAGAGCGACTGTCGCAACCCCGTGCAGGGCACGCTACCATAGTGGCGATAAGTCCCCTCTTTGAGGAGTGGCTAGAGAGGCGCCACGGCGCCCTCACCTACCGCCTGACGCAGATCCTCACCGGACACGGTTGTTTCGGGAAGTTCCTGCACCGAATCGGGCGGGAGGAAACGCCCGGGTGTTTCCACTGCGAGGATCGTCCGGAGGACACGGTGGAGCACACCGTAGAGGTCTGCCCCGCTTGGGCGGAGCACCGCCGTGTCCTTGTAGCGGCGATTGGCGGCGGCGATCTCTCGCGTCCGGCCCTGGTTCAAGCCATGGTCCGGAGCGAGAGGGAATGGGAAGCCGTCACCACCTTCTGTGAAGCAGTCATGCCAGTGAAGGAGGTGGCGGGACGTGAGAGGGAAAGAACCTCACGTCCCAGCCGCCGCGGGAGACGCCCTGGGCGTCGGGGGTCACGTGGTGGCTCCCGGCCACCGTAGGCGCGGGCCTGTGGAGGGCGAGTTATGGGCTAGTTCGCCGTCCGGCCGTCTTATGACGACAGGCCGTGTCGACGGCGCGTTCGTGTTCCACGCGCGCCTCAAAGTGATGTTAGCAACCGAGTAGGGGTCCGCATGGGCCGATGCCTGCCAGAGCTGCGGGACTGTTCGAAAGAGACAAAGTGGCCCTGGAACACAAAGGGCAAAGAAGGAACATGTATGGGTTTTAGTCAGTACAAGTCTGACACTCCCTTCCGCTCCGCCCAGAGTGAGGGGGTTTTTGGGGGGTGTTGTCATTTGATGATTTCCCATCCAAAAAAAAAAAAAAGGTGTATTCCCAGCGAGTCACATCCAATCGGGTCACAGTGTGACTAGTTGGGATTATTTTTCCATCGAGTCACACTGTGGCTCGTTGTAACCATGGTATAATAATATACGGCGAAGTATATTATTATACCACGGTTGTAAACTTTTTTTCCGGAGGGTTTACTATGTTTCACATTGCAATTTTATTATTCCGATTCAGTCACAGTCAAAGTGCCGCCTAGCGTTAGTGACAATGGGAATAAGTTTTCTTTTCTGGTCCCATGTTAGGTACTTGGGGTCGGCGTAGCACGTTTTATTCTTCAATTCTCCCCTGTCAGCCTTTCACGCTATTATGTGTAAGTAATATATTCCTCACACAGTTCCTCCACTTCTTATTTGAACTTTCTCTCCATAATACAACGGATAGGTAGGCTAGGTAATTCTACTCCTTGGCTTTGCGCATAATAAAAGATGTACCTAGCAAACTGCTCCGTGCAAATGGGTAGAACCTGCAGTACGTCTGGAGTCCCGATTATATTGCTGGGAAGCGACGTTTTTTTCTTCACGTTTTACGTAAGGCCTCAAGGTCACGCACTCAAAACATTGTGCTGATAGATGCATTGAATAGTACAGGGGTCGTGTAGGTATTTAAAGAAGATTAACATTAAAAACGTAGATTAAAAAAAAACTAGTGAACAAGAAAAGTGGGAACTTTGACCCCCAATATCTCCGTAACTAGAAGATTCTCGTATGGTCCACACTGTAGACCATACGCGAATCTTCTAGTAGCTGTAGACTCTAGAGCATAAAAATGATCGCGATGACAGGGAGAACAAGTGCCTTTCGGCCCCGTTAAAAGCCATTAGATATCCATCACATAAATAATATAACCACATCAACGTTCATATACCTAATCTTCATCACTCTTTTAGTCACATTTGCTTTGGTCTTTTTACCTTCCAATAGTTCCAATTTCATATGATAAACTTGTTTGAAATTTATATTGTTGGTCTCATAGAAAAACTGGGTGGATGGGGCACCAAGGCAAGGGACGCTTACCACGTATTCAGTAGTCGAAGGTCGTAGGTTAGCAGCATCTGTCTGTGACCATTTTATGAATTTTAACGCGATTCTTATTAAGATGCTATTATAATTCTGCTATCTGCTACGATCCTCACACTCTAATCGCGTCGTTCACATTCATACATCTGGTTGGTTGCGACTTTTACGAGTACAGCACACAGTACAATCAGAATAATTATTAAGCCCTAATTTGTATGCGACCCACAGATGTGACCTCTCGTTTAAATTATACGGCACACCATCATCAGTCTATGTAAGTAACCTAACCTAAACTTTAAACACTTCCTGAAAATAAACTTCGCCTTTTTCATTCAATACCATAAGCATAACGCTTTGTGCTCATTAGGGGTTGGCAGGTTTTTGTATATCATTGTTGTTAATTTATTACCAAAGACTTTACAAAAGAACTAAGGAGTTGACGGTAGTCTGAGCAACTGTACCCGCGAACAAAGACAGGGACGAACACTGAAATCCTAACCAACCGCCCCACATGCTCAGAAACCCGGACGGCTGCACATAATCCTCCCCCTCTATCCCGCCGAGCGCTGCGCCGCCACCGCCGGGAACAACCTAATCGATACATACATACATACATACATGTGTTTAGTGTTGCCAGAAACTAGCTTTAATTTATTTGATTTTCTTATTTTTGTTTGTTAAATTGGATCTAGGTACGGTGCGTGTGTTTTTATGAATCTGCAACGTCCAGAGAAAATGTAGCAACGGTTTATGAAAAAAAAACGGTTGTTTCATTCAAAACCTACATGGTCATAATTTATGAAACTGCTGAATCTTTTTTTAATAACCGAAAAATGTTAACGCTGGTGGGTCTAGAATCATAAACACATGAGTACTTAATGAATCAAGCAAAACACACACAACAAACAAAAGTGTGTATCGGTATCTCTCACAGAATCCTATACACAACGACAGCCCCTCCAATTATCAAGAGAATCGGCAAACGCTTCTTCGTGCTTTGGGGTTGAAGTCAGATGTTTACTTTAGCAGCAGTGCCGCTACATAGTTGTCAAAATATATATATTATTATATGTGGGGTCCAAACTGGGATGTTTTGGAGAAATTGAACTTCGAAAATTTTCCACCACTCCACCATAAACTGCTGATTGTGAGAAATCTTCGCTGTTCAGGGTGTTCAACTGATACTTTTCTGGCATCTCAAGAACAAGTGAATCCTTCGAAAACGAATTTGCCACAAAAGTGCACGTACAGCGCCTAAGACCAAGTTCCGATATTTTCTTGAAACTCCCCTTAAAATAAATATAATATGACACGAGTCGTGCAAATTAAAGAAATGACTTCCTTGTTTCATTAGCTTTCTAAAATTTTGCCACAGTACCCACTTTTAGCATGTGAATAACTTGTAAACAACGGTTGTTCTTGACAAGGTAGTATTTCAATAAAGCTGGGTGGTACAGTTTCTTCGATGCACGTTTTCTTTGTTGCAGATTTTCTTGTTACCACTTGACTTAATTCGCCGGATCCGGATCGTTCAGAACAGGCTCTGTGATGATCTGTCTCTATTTGGTGTATTTTAACCTATCGTATCACACAACCGACGGTTAAAGCAGTAATTTTCTTTTGTATGAACGTTAAAAGAGGTACCTACTTGAAGACAAATTCTTTTTTGAATGATTTATTCGGTCATTAGATATCAAAAAAGTACCAGTTGAATATCTTGAACGGTGTAGATTTCTCACAATCAGCAGTTTATGGTGAAGAGGTGAAAAATTTCCAAAAAATCTTTAAGGTTGATTTCTCTAAAACCACCCAATTTTGGACCCCAAGGTATCGGGGTCAAAATTGTTGTAAATTAGGTCTAGTGTCATCCATTTCAAGGAAAGCATCCAATTACCAATCACCCTGATTACTACTTACTGACATTTATTGACGAAGCTGGCAACACTAATTTTATAATCTGCTGCGCTGGCTGTAGGCTTGTCTCAGCTCAGTCAGTTTCTCTGTCCGTGATTGTTTAATGTTCGTTCGGTTCGGTGCGGGTTCGATCAAGCCGCGTCACACGCGTATTTAATAACAAAAAAAATATTAAAATCATCTGGATTTCTTCATTATGTGCGAATAAGGATTGAATACTGTATACGATGTGCAACAGGTGCCGAAGACAGCTATTAATATTATTTGTTTGTTTTCTTACGTCCCTCTATTTTTATAATTACATTTTGTACTATTGTTTTGTTAAATTTGGAGCAAAACGTGATTTCGAACAACTTGGCAGTGATATTATGAAATTATTTTCTGAACTGATGCATAAGTAGTGAAAAATCTCAAAAAAACTACTATGGTGTATTTAAGAAGAATGGGCAAGTTAAATAATTCTTTTCTTTGGGGTATTTTATTTGCGTCGGCAACTTGGAGCGTTTCCTTGTACTTGTACTGGCTGCTAAACCTGAGTGGTGAGTATTATTATTTTTTTTTTATTTTCCTTTATTGGCCAACCAATTATCTATGCATCTCTGCTCTATAGTATATATGCATCTCTGCTCTATAGTAATAAGTCGGGCAATAGCCACACCTGTAAAATAGTAAAATAACCAGTCATGGATCCTCGCTTGGAATTACATCTGAATGCTCATAAGCGTCGACTAAACACTCAAACACACGAATCCATGGGCACTGTGTTATTTGGGTTATTAGCAATACAGACACTCCACCCATACAAGACAAAAGGCAATTTGTATGATTTCTAACAACGTTAATTTTTGGGCCAGTAAGAATTCCTTTGTGCTAATGAGTCCAAATGTCTGTGTGAATGTGACAAAAGAATCCAGGTTGGGCATAATCCACATATCTTCACAGACAATCACTCCTCCATCATCCGCTCTTTAAGTGTGTACTTGTAGCAGGGAATCACTGACTGCTTTTGGATGAGCAGTTACCCTCGATTCCAGTACCATAAGCATAGTAGCATAACCAGACTATATTGTTCCTCTGTATGAGAGGGAATGGGCTATGATACACCACGTGGCCCCTCAAGCGCCTTGGTTTGGGCCCAGTGCCTTATTTGAGAAGTAACATCTATGGTCTTTGCCTGACAAATGAACCAACAATAGTAATAAGAAAAATGAACTCTAAATGAGAATAAATATAACTGTTAAAACCATGGAGGTATTGTATATATTGTAGGTAATCACTTAACGGGTTAAGCACTTGTTACTTGTAGCAGCAACCTCTTACTGTTTTTGAATGACTAGTTCTGGTTTTAATAGGTACTATATTAGACAAATAATTTGAATCAAATTGATTGTATTGTGTTAAGGAACAATATGTATAAGGCACAATTCTTGAATTTACCAATTTCATGAAGTTTACTATTACTATGTTGATATGGGATTATGGGCCTATATTATAATATTGTTGGTAGCGGCTACACCAGTGAATCAAAATTGTTAGACAATATCAGAAAGATATTACATCTCTTTTAAATTAAAAAGCTGACTAGAATGGAGTAACAGATTGGACCAAGTAGTACTGTTTAACTGCACATCTACTCATTTGGCCTGCTTGACAAATCACCATATCATAAGCTATACAATACAAGCATCTTCCTTTGCTTCACACATTCCAGCACAAGACCACACCCATCATTTCAATGTAGCTTCAGCCTACTGAACTTGATGAAAGAACACAGCTTACTAGAAATGAAGAAAATCTGCAAATTCTGCACAAATAAGACACACACTATAAATATAATCTTTACATAGTATAAAACAAAATCGCTTCCGCTGTTTATACACTTAGATCATTTAAACTATGCAACAGATTTTAATGCAGTTTTCAGCAATAGATAGAGTGATTCAAGAGGAAGGTTTATATGTATATTGCGCCCATGCAAAGCCGGGGCGGGTTGCAGTATAATATAAACTAGCTATAAGATCCATATTCAACAATATATCATTCCATTTACGTAACCACATAACATACCATGCTTTTCACATTTTAAGACAACACCCATTGTTTCATAAACTGACATGAATAAAACACTAACAATAATAACTAAAATATGTAATTCAATACAAATATCATCTTATGCAAATATCTTTACATATTCCAAGCAGAGTTACCCATTGAAAGGGTTTTTCTAAGCAGTTAATCAAAATTGGGTAACCCTTGTGTAACCTAACCCTGTTGGAAAGGTTCTAACTGCTTAATTAGAGCCTTTCCAACAGGGTTACACTTTCAGCTCTCTTAAAAATTTTATGGTGCTTGCTGCCCCACCACCTACTTGGCACAAGTTTGATGAATGACCCTCTGGTGTCATTATCATAATGAAATTTACATAGTAATACTAACACTACTCGATCCCACACATTTAGTCACATAGAAAACAAGCAAGGTCTGGCAGTCCTGGTATCTTGGACCATCAATAAAACACCTCACTATCATTTTTCATAAATTTTAGGTGACAGTATCATTAATAGCACTGAGCACAGGATCCATTATCGCTTTGTGAATTTAGACGAAAAGAACAGTCTAAAGAACAATGATAAATCTATTGCAGCATTAGAAAGCAAGAATTTATTAATGGATGATTCAAAAGCCCTGGAAAAATATTCAGGGAACACCTGGAAGCTTCATAAGGGGAAATCCGACTACTTAAGCAAGATGATGTTGAGGGAAAAATATGCAAAACATCTGGGATTAAGAATAACAGCACAGCCTGATAATGCTTTAGGTAAGTTTATGAAGTATTCAGCATTTTTATCATTTGAAGCTGTGTGGCATGAAAGTGTCACTACAACTGCTCATTTATATATTTCATGTATTCCTTAAAATAAGTGTAAAGAACAAACAAAACATAAATATATGATAGATAACCGACTGCTGATAGACCTTGGATTTCTTTCATTTTCAATATTTGTTTTGTTAAAGTCAAACTTGAACTTTATGGTTTTAGTTCTTGAACTTACTATTACGCAATAGTAAGTTCAAAAACTAAAACCTAACTACTGAGAAATCACACCTTAATAACCCTCCTTTTGGGCTTTGCTGCAGTTAGGTAAAAAGTATGAAACATTATCATCTGAAATTGTTATGTGCTTACACACTATTCAATATCCATAAATTGTCTTTTAAATAAACAACTTACACATACTATATTTGAATGTATTTCAATACATCTTGGTGCTACACTATTAATCCACAACATGTAGAAAATGCTGAAAATTAAAAATAATGTCCTGTGACTAAACTACTGGATATATTATAATGAAATTTTGTATGCAGACTGGGAACGTCATGAGATATACGCAGTTTAATTTATTGTCGTACTGTCGGCGCCACTCTGTAATATTCATGGTGATGTTCAGAGGATAGCTGTGGTCATATGACTCATAATTATGCCACTTTGCCCTGAAGCTTATTATTGTTTACTTTGCTACAATGTAGTTTTTTGTAAGGGTAGTTGGCATACCCTAACAATAACTAATAATAACACACATGTAACATAATATAATGAATTATGAAATACGTATCTATTTATTATGTGTTTGGTTAACGGTTACCGATACATTAAGGGCATATTAAATATTGATTTCTATCGACAAATACACGTTTATAAATTAATATACTCCTAACCCCGCGAATGGCAGCCATCTTGTGTTTTTAATCGGCTGATCTAGGGTATGTTCAATGAAATGCTAATATATCTTTGAATCTAAGAGACGTGGAGATGTGCAAATTATTTTATTGCAAGAGTAAATGCCGAGGCTATCGAATTAGTGTATACATTTTCCTGAAAAATAAGCAAAAAGAGCCTAAAATAATAAGGAATTACGAAATTTTACACAAATATTACTGTTTTTTTTTACATTTTCTACTCAAGTGCAAAATTTACCCGTGAATTTTGCGTATGTTTTTATGTTTACTCAGCAGTATTTTGAGCCAAGCTACAAAATGATATGAAAATATTGATTCAACACCAATTATTTTATGAGTTATTGTCATTTGAACATAGCCCTGCCCCAGCACATAGACCCTTTGACCGATTTTGACTGTTACTGGCAGATAACTGATGTTTTAAGGAGTATCTCGGGCTACTTTTATTTCAGAAAAAGGATTAGGGTTCCGTGTAAAAAAATAAAACCCCTTGGAACTGTTAACAAAATCCGATTCAAATAGAGAAGTAATATTTTTATAATACTTTCACGCGGACGAAAATCGCGGGCAACAGCTAGTTATGAATATTATATTTTATGGATATACTTACATAAATTCTATTAATAAATATAATTTTCATTGTGTATTTTTAGCCCTTTTTGTTGCATATTGATGTCATCTCATCACAAATGTTTTAGTGACCAGGAAGTACTTAATCTAATTATACAAGATAAAGATTTGTGAGAGACTGGTGTCCGGAAAAGGCATAAAATACCTGTTACTGGTCACCAGTATGAACGCACTCGGCAGTAAGAATGCAGTGCTTATTGCAATACGTTCTGTACGTATGCCACTGCACAAAAGTACTCCTCTTTTTTTCACCATATGACTATCTCGTCAATTGAATTTTATTCTATCTAACAAGATGCAATTGGTCTATTATGAACTCGAGAGAGACCTTCCTTCGGGGGGGGGGGGGGGGGCTTGATTCACTAAATGGGTAGAAAATATTCTGTACATTGAATTTGAAGGTACTTCTCTAACTGGCGCGTTGTGACCTCTCTAGTCCATTTTGCATTCCTAATTATAAATTCGCGATTACCAGCCGAGACAGTTGCGAAAAGAAATGCAGATTTATAATACATCTCTCGTCATAAAATGATTATTTCCTTATTGATTGATAACTGTATTTCGATGTTCATAGATAACCAATTTGGTCTGATTCGAAACGCTGAAGATGTAAGGATTCGTGACAGTGGCTACAGCGCCCACGCTTTTAACACTCTTATCTCGCAAAGAATTGGCGATCACCGCGGTTTGCCTGACACCAGGAATAAACTGTAAGTACAGAGGCAGGTTTAGGGAGAGGTTGCCGTATTTAAGTACCTAGATTTTTCATACTATCAATCACCAATGATTAACGCATGAACGAAAATAGTCTTGACTGATGTAGCAGTAGTCTTATTAGTTGATTTATTTTTCCTAGGTGTCGCATTCAAAAGTACTCGGATAAACTCCCGAAAACCTCCGTTATAATCTGTTTCTTCAATGAGCACTTCCACACCCTGATGCGTTCGGTTCACTCAATACTGGATCGTACTGACCTGAAATATCTCAAGGAAATCATTCTAGTTGACGACTCCAGTGAAATAGATGGCCTACATGATGCGGTACAAAAATCTGTCAATGAATTGAATAATCGAATGCGTAGGGAAGAAGAGATGCTTGAGACTAATAATATTGATGTGGAGAATGTAGTGGATTATATCAATGACGACACTAATGTTGCTGAAAGGAAGACTACTGAAAAGAATAGGGATGAGTTTAATATAAGGCTGTTGAAGACTTCCAAGCGAGAGGGTCTTATACGGGCGAGGTTGTACGGAGCTGAAAACAGCGTTGGTGAAGTGAGTACTATCTACTCTTCTAAAGTTATCAGCAGTAATTTTAATGATAATTTAAAATTCTTGAAAGTATAAAGGGTGTAACAAGACCCTTAACGAAGCCGAGAGGCACTTGCTCTCCCCGACATTGCGATCATTTTTTTGTCTAGACCATACCAGGGAACCTTCTAGTTACGGAGATATTGGGGGTCAAAGTTCCAACTTTTTCACAAGTTTTTTTTTAAATACATGTTTTTAATTTAAGATTTTGACTTTAAACAACGACCCCCGTACTATCCAATGCATCCATTAGCACAATGTTTCGAGTGCGTTACATTGAGTCCTATCGGAAAACGTGATTATCGCTGGGAAACGACTTTTTTTTTGAGGTGAAAACCCCAAAAAAAAGCTTGGTTGACGGCTTCGTGAAGGGTCGGTTTACACCCTGTATAACATATGCATTACAAAACGATTTGTATGTTTTAGGTCCTAGTGTTTCTCGACTCTCACATTGAAGTGAACATAGAATGGTTGCCTCCGTTGCTAACACGTCTCGCTGAGGGTGTAGACAAGACTGATATGAGATTCTCCCAGCGGGCTGTGACCCCCGTTATTGACGTAATCAACGCCGACACATTCGAGTACTCATCCAGTCCGTTGGTCCGAGGAGGTTTTAATTGGGGTTTACACTTCAAATGGGATAACTTGCCGAAAGGAACATTGATAAGTAAGCGCACTACAGTTTTATCGATTGTTTTGGTGATTTTAGCTCGATGCCAAAATAAACCAAACTTTGCTTGAGCGACCAACGTATAACAATTGATTGTTATACGTTGGTCACTGAAGCAAAGTTTGGTTAAACGATGTCCATTGTCCGTATTGCACAACATAATTTTATGTTCTTTATGTTGATTTAAAACCAGATGTCATGTGTCTCATGACCTTCTCGGGTGAAAAGTGCCCTGTATTTTTCCACGTATTCCATAAGTTGTTCTGTTGTATAACCTAGTAAACCTCACTTTCCAATGAATTACAATGTGACTGTCTTTTCAGCTGAGGAAGATTTTGTGAAACCGATCAAATCACCGACCATGGCTGGCGGACTATTCGCTATTTACCGCGAGTACTTCAATTATATCGGCAAATATGATGAAGGCATGAATGTGTGGGGAGGGGAAAATCTGGAATTATCTTTCAGGGTAAGCATGCTTGATATCCGAGTTTCTTTTTGTCGTAATACAACATAGCGCCAGTAATCCCCGAAGGGTTAAGCATGGATGTATCAAGGAGCGTGACGTGTTAGAACACCCACATTTCGCTAGTCATTTTTAAGTCTTATGGAATAGTGAGCAATAATTATCTATTTACAACACCAGAGCTTTCACTTAAAATAAAATTAAAGTGGGGTGGATGAATTCAAGAATTCATCCACCCCATTTTAATTGACGATTTGACGATCTTATTAGATCGTCAAAGGATCTAAGCTAAAAAATTCTTTGCATTGTTTTATTTTTAGATTTGGATGTGTGGTGGTTCTCTGGAGCTGATGCCTTGCAGTCGCGTCGGCCATGTTTTCCGAAAGCGTCGTCCATATGGTATCGGTGAAAAGGAGGATTACATGTTACGCAACTCGATGCGTATGGCCCGCGTTTGGATGGATGAATATGTGGTCAGTAGATTTTATGTACCCTTCGTTATTACTCTGTAAGGTGGAGATGTAAAGAAAGTGCTTAAAAAAATACAGGGCTTTAAAGTTTCGCTAGTTCGGACTTTAATATGATAAAACCTAGCAGGACATGGACAACACACCCATGTATTCGGAAAAAAAGACAGACTTGAATAAAGAGGGTAGTTCGGCAGTTTATAAGCGCATTAAACACTTGGACACAATGATAAATGCTCAGTTACATAAAACGTTTAATCTTAGATATTCTTTAATTTTAAGGTCCCGTATTATAAAAGAATAAAACGTTTATAATCTCTCTTTTTTTCTCCGTCTGTATGTTTTTAATCAATGATGGACATCGATACGCAATCATTAGTGTGCTCATATTGATCTATTACGAACGAAGCGTAAGGCCAGAGGTCATTGCTCTGTTATGATGATTTCATCATGTCGTACAGATGACAGTTATCACACTTGTTCCTATTAAATAACGTACTTACATTCAAGTAGTCAATTTCAATAATATTTGATTTGATTTATTCAATGAGCACAGATCGAAAGGTTAGCACCATGTTATGTTTTGTCATTCATTACACAAAACTAATTAGCAATTTGATTAAGTATTAGGTTCTTAGACTTCTTACTAAGCTACGAAAAAAATAATAAAAAAATCTATCTCGTTAGACAATTACTTTTTTAATAAATTTTCCTTAATTCTTTGATAACAGCATACTATTAGTGCTGATGACATTAAATATTTATCATCCGTCATTAGTAAAAATGATTGGCCACAAGTATCCAGGAAAGAGATTGGGTCGTCAATGGGTACATCGCAACACTGGAAGAATATCACAAGACGATCTGAAATTACCTGACGAAAGCTCATTGAAGAACGATTTCAACTACATGAATGACTGAAGTCTTAATTATTTTTCTTCAATTTCAGAATAAGGTGATTGAACACAACCCAGGGGTTGTTCACTTAGAACTCGGTGACCTGACGTCCAGACACAATTTACGCAAAAGCCTGAACTGCAAATCGTTCAAATGGTACATGGATAATGTTTACCCTGAAATGGAGGCTGGCGACAACACAATGGCTAAGAAGAGGGCGGCTGCTCTTAATGATGTTGAGAAGAATAAGTTCCAACCATGGCATTCGCGGTAAGTTTTCTCTCTTATTGATAGGCTCTTGTGGATATACAACATTAGTTTTAGTATATGCGAAACCTGATACACGTGTCTAGTATTTTTATGTAAAGAATCTATGTACAAAATTTCAAAACTGTATCATGAAAAATCACAAAGTTATAAGCTTGTTATGTTACCTGGTTGTCCCTATAAAAACGTGGTCACCACGCAGCTAGTCGCGCGAGGGCCTCCAGCGTCGTCTTGAGCTGATTGATAATAATAATTTGGCAGTATATACCTAAATTATTGCGATAGGTACTTAATGTCGCTCGGTGTCCAACTTGTATTTTTTTTAAATATTTTTGGGACAAAATATAACATGGTTTAAAAATTATTAGAATCAATTCAGTTACTTATTCTGAACAAACTATATTCAGGTTTCGCATATACTAAAAATAATGTTTTATACTTGCTTATGTAGACTTGTCGCATCACCGGTTGTATCTTGAACTAAACTGGTCGAAATTTCTGCGGCCTCAAGCTATATTCGTGGTCTTGACCGTGTAATGCGCGAGGTCCCACAGTATATTGCCCTTCCCGAGGCACGTAATAAAGGGGTTAAACAATACAATGCGCCAGCTAATAGGTTATTGTTGAGGGAAAGGTTTTGCTTCTGTTAAACACTAACTTGTTTAATTCTTCCCTTTCGAAAATTTACACAAGTATTTCCCTTTTTACCCGACTACGGTGAAGCCAAAAGGAAGAGTCATGATTTTAGCAGTATATTTATGTATGTATTTACGTATGTTCTTCCGTAGCGATTAAAGTATTGATCAGATTTTGAAGTATAAGGTGTCAATCGATTCGTTATTATGGCCCGGGTAACATAGGCTACATTTTATTCAGTATTCGGGTTTTTTAGTTGTAGTACACATAAATTCTTGTTAGCCTCTGAAAATGCCATGTGTTTTTATGAGTTTAGTAGTGGAGAAAGAACTAAGGAAACAGACCGAGAAAATGGAACGAAATAAACGAAAGTCGAACGCTTTCCTGCGTAATTAAAGTCATTAAGTACTATGTAGGTTTTACACGGCTGCCCAGCTTAATTGAAACTGGGCTTTTCACATCTTATTAAAAGAGATAGGAGGCTCTTAACATCCGACTGATAACGATAATATGATAGGCCCTATACATAACGCGATGAGGTTGACTCCTTGGGATAAAAGACTTTTCCTTTGTTCTGATTGAGTGGTATACAATCTAAAGGTAAGCAGTCACCATCACGTGTCGGTAATAAGCTCTCATAGTCTTCAAATTGGAACACAAATGCTTGACTGCAGAAATAGTTATGATAGTATTACTTACTCTGAAAGAGATACTTTCCAAAAGGCTCTATTACTACTGATGACGCCTGTAGCAGCTACGGTTTCTGAATGAGTTCCCTGGACTGTTAACTCGCCCGCTATTACATGGGACTTAAACATAACTGGCGAAATATGCGTGTACTTCGAGGTACACCTCAACCTGACCCTTCGGAGATCCCGTGCTGAGATAGGGACCTTTTGGCCTTTTACAGGGCCAATTATGTTGTTTAATATTTTTCATATGTTTACTTTTCTATATAATTTTTGTATTATTGTAATCTTATCCATTTCTTTTTGTTTTGTCCTGTTTGAGTCTAATAAATTCTTTTTCTTTCTTTCTTTTTTTATTTTGGGGATGTTATGTTATAGTACTTATCAACAAAAGACCTTGACATTTCAGAAAAAGGAACTACACAGATTCGTATCAGATCCGTTTGAAGAACACTTCGCTATGCATCCAGAGTGAGAAGGACGTGAAGACCAAGGGCGGTGGCTTGGTACTTGCCAGCTGCATCAGGATCTTGAGCCAGGTGATTATTTATTTTTTGTAACTCCTTGTTTAGGCCTCGTCTGTGAAGTTTCGCCTACTAATAAATAATACCAAGTAGTTGAGACGAGGGCAGCATGAGCCGCAGGTCACTATCTAGCAGAAATTTATCATTATTAATTAATTTTGACGGCACGGTTGGCGCAGTGGCTGAGCGATTGGCTGCTGCGCTGCGTGTCGCGGGTTCAATCCCCGCACGGAACAAATATTTGTATGATCTACAGGTATTTGTTCCGGGTCTGGCTGTTTGTGTATGTGAGTTTAAATGTTTGTAAAAGCACCCACGATGCAGGAGAAATTCCTAGGGTGGGGCAACGTTTAAAAAAAAAAAAAACAATATTAATTATTTATCTAATATGGTTTATCATAATTAAATTACATTTTCTGTATCGCGTAGTTGGTGCCTAACCTGGTATCAGAGTTTTATGCCGCTCTTTTCCTCTGACTTGGCTTTACATGCCGTCGAGATATATCTTTCAGGCATGCTGGTTACCTCACGATGTTTTCCTTCACCGAATCAAGTGATAATGACTACTATGTGTTATTTAATCATGATAAACGACCAACCATCAAGCCCGAACTCGTCCCGCTTCCTCTACACCTCCTTCGAGGAGGTCGAGGTCCGCCTGTCAGATGCTCTTGGTGAATTAGCCACATACTACCTCGCTAATTCACTCAAACCCGATCCGAGCAAAACACAGTCTTGCGTTTTCCACCTTCGAAACAGAGAGGCTAGGCGGAGACTTAACATCGTTTGGGATGGGGTGTCTATCGAGCACAGTAACTTTCCAAAATATCTTGGGGTTTCTCTGGACAGATCATTTACTTTTAGCAAAAACTGCCATACCATCAAGCAGAAGGTACACACTCGTAACAGTCTTTTACGGCGACTAGTCTCTTCGAAGTGGGGTGCTTCGCCTCATGTCTTGCGGACTACTGCGCTGGCGCTATCTTTTTCAGCTGGTGAATTTGCATGCCCCGTGTGGAGCCGTTCAGCTCACGCAAAGTTAGTGGATACAGCTCTGAATGAAACGTGCCGGGATCATCACTGGTTGCCTTAAACCGACCCCGGTACAGATGCTGTACCCACTGGTGGGATTAGCGCCACCAGATGTTCGCAGAACAGTGGCGAGCTCTAGCGAAAGAGCCAAAATGATTTCAGACACACGACACCCTTTACATCTATATACCCTCGTGTCGCAAAGGCTGAAAACCGAAACAGCTTTCTGAAGTGTGTCGCCCCACTCACTGGCGAGCGGTCTACGGAAAGACTAGGGCTGTGGCGAGGTGTATCCTTACCTAACCCATTCGTTCCACTTGCTGAAAATCTTCCACCTGGATATGAGTTGCCATGGCTGACCTGGAAGTCTTTAAATAGACTCCGGACCCAAGTTGGTCGCAGCAAGGAAAACCAGCTCAGGTAGAGATTCATTAATGACTCTGCCCTGCAGTGTAAATGTGGTGCTGTTCCACAAACGATGGGGCACTTAATATCGTGTCCTGCGTGTCCTGTTGTTTGTTCACTTCAGGAACTGATGGACGCTACCGAAAGCGCCAAACTGGTAGCTCAGTTCTTGGCTGACACAATTTAGATTGCCATCGACACGCTAAGAAGATATTAAAATGTCGATACCCATAGGGTAGTTTCACTAGTTAATTTAATTTGACCTTATACATTTCAGATGTGGTTTGAATCGTCTCGTAATGAGCTGGTATTAGGACGCACCCTATGCTTAGACGCATCTAACAATGTAGCACCGAAGCTAAGCAAATGCCACGAACTTGGAGGATCACAGGAATGGAAGCACAAGGGTTCCGTAAGTCACTTTTATAATTATTTCAGTGTTTTTTTTTTACTCTTCTCAAGTATAAGTAGCCTATGGGCGCAACAGTGTCGGCGTAGCCGAATGGTAAGCTAGTTTTTTATCTGTTTTAACTATTCTACTTAACAGTAAACTATAATTATCTGTGGACGGCCAAATCAAGCTCAGAAAAACGTGGGGAGTTTCTTTCCTTGAGCAGGAGATAGGGGTAGGAATCTGTTACCTACCTAGTTTATTTACACGCTCGCTATCTTGCGAGAAAGACGATGCGTTTTAATATGTTGAAGGCGAAGGGAAAGCCTCGGGTTCTTATAGGCTCTAAAGCTCTCCTAAAATAACGTATAACTTAACCAACATTGTGATGCTTTCTTAGAAAAATTAAAAAACCGGCCAAATGCGTGTCGGACCAAGCACAATGTACGGTTCCGTAGTTGCCCATCAAATTATGCGGATTTGCTACCGAACGATGATAGTTATTGTAATAATAAAAACAAACATACATTTGCAGTTGAAAAACCTGTGCTCCCATACATTATGTTTAGGAAAATATTTTTTTTATCCAAGTACATTTTATAAGTTGGTCGACTATTACTCGTAAACTTGTAAAGCCTACTTAGCTGTGATAGCTTTTTTCGAAATTTTTGTGGGGGACACTTGAATCTTTATACTTAATATTTCACAAACAAATTCCTTAATCGAAAAATAATTTGAACAAACTCTCGCAATATTTTTTAAAGATCTATTCAACGCGAGAAAAAAAAATCCGCATTAACAGTGCGGATTTTTTTTTTCTCGCGTGTACCGTGTATGTACAGGAGATACCCTAAAAAAATACTTTTCAAGATTTTATGTTAGCACTTTGTCGGCGTAACTAATCTGTATATTCAAGCCAAATTACACCATTCTAGTACTGATTCTTTGAGTTAAGCTGCGGACAGACAGACGGACATGGCGAAATTATAAGGGTTCCTTTCCTTTTTGACTACGGAACCCTAAAAATTGTACAGTAATGTACTATGTAATCGTAGTTCCGTTCTTCCGCTTTTCAAGTTATGTTGGTGAAATAATACGTGTAAAGGTAGCTATAAATACCGGTTATCGCCTGCGAATCTACCACAGATAATTATTATTCTCGGCTTTCGGAGATTGTGAAACTCCCCTCGTGTAAGTGAGCATTGTCAAACTAGTCTTTTGTATTAGTCAATTCAAGTATCATCAGCAGTACAGCAGTTTCACAGAAAAACGAATCTCGGTATTACTTATCAAATTAGTAAGTAGTATTTAAAAGTATTTTGACCAGCTTCACAGTGCTACAATGGTCTTTTGGCGCTTTAAATTATCACATAAAAACAAAATGGCGAAATTAGTTGATTTCGGCCACTCCCAAAAGATCCATGTACTAACTGTATGTAGTTTTAGTGCATGGTATGTCGAAGTGCTGAAACGTTTAGTAGATGTCGTAGAAACATTTGTACGCATGAGTATTTTTGAAACTCATAATTGGATGATGAAATATAATAAAATTGTGTCCAACATGCGTGCAATTGAAAACGTTTCGTTTCTAGAACGCATACAAACGCGTGGATTTTGTTAAAGCCGTAAATTTTTGGGATTTGAAAGCGATCAAAATCCAGCTGGAGTTGGGCCACATACTCTGTTATGATCCCTTCAACAATGTGATCCTCAGCCACGGACGATGTAACAAACAACCGTCTTCAAAGGAATGGGAAAAGATGTTCGGAGCTGTGAGTGTATTACTTATACTTGTAGAGTAGGCACTGTTGGTAGAAGGTCATTATTAAGGGACTGTACGGGATCAACATCGCTTCAACTTGAGCCGTTCAGGTTTGAGACTGAATTCACATTGGCTTACACGCATCAGCGTTATCGAGGATCTCTATCTCATTCTGTCACGTAAGGGCGTCATTTGGTGGCGCGGGAAGTTCGGTCGCATCACTTACATCATTCATTCGCATCGGAAGCATTTGCGAGTGGACTTTAGTGAGTTGCAATTCTAAGGGAAATAGATGCAAGAAAATGTTGAGCTGTGCGTGTAAATGTGACTACCCCTTATAAGAACCTTAACGGCATTGGGATGCCTGGTATTGGGATCTGTTTTGCAAAAATGTGGCGAGGGGAGGCCCATCTGGTGCATTAATTATAAGTATGATAACTGAGCGTCTGAGCTCTATAGTTACCTGTCACAAGTATAACATCATTTTCAGGTGAGTATACTCTTTGTTTTATTCTCATAACATTTTGTTTCCTGCCGCAATGGGGAACTACAATAATCACATTGAGGGTCTGTCTTCTTTGTGACCAGTAAGTAAACTCCTAAAATTATGTCTTGCAAATAGTTTTCCTTCGGATTGACGACCTTTATCTGCCATAAACTGTAAGTTGAGTGTATGCCAGTTATATGTCCGGTTTGTGGTCCACCCAGCCAATATAAATATATGTCTGTTATTTTTATGTCCGGTTTGTGGTCCACCCAGCCAATATAAATATACGTCTGTTATATTTATGTCCGGTTTGTGGTCCACCCAGCCAATATAAATATATGTCTGTTATATTTATGTCCGGTTTGTGGTCCACCCAGCCAATATAAATATATGTCTGTTATATTTATGTCAGGTTTGTGGTCCACCCAGCCAATATAAATATGTCTGTTATATTTATGTCCGGTTTGTGGTCCACCTAGCCAATATAAATATATGTCTGTTTTATTTATGTCAGGTTTGTGGTCCACCCAGCCAATATAAATATATGTCTGTTATATTTATGTCCGGTTTGTGATCCACCTAGCCAATATAAATATATGTCTCTTATAATTATGTCCGATTTGTGGTCCACCCGGCCAATATAAATATATTATGTCTGTTATAATTATGTTCGATTTGCGGTGTATCCGGCCAATATAAGTCTCTTTTTCTTGCTTTATAAGTTGCTTACGAAACGGGAAAAAGAAGCCAATATTTTTGTTATATTATATTAGTCTTACTATATCTATGTATTTATGTATGGAGCTGATGCATCACGGCTATTGCCCCCGAAGGGTTAGGCAGAGGAGTGCGCCCACATAAAGCTTATAATTATTTTTAAGTCCTATGTAGTAAGAAATGCGTGATGGAAAACCTTGTTAACACTAAGTTAGTCCTAGGAAGTGAAGCCTAGATCATCATGCTCAGTAACTCTTGCGACAACTTGACCAACATGTAGCGCACAAATTTTGAAATGAAATTAGCTGGAATGTTAGACCCACCAGTGGCTTTCTTCCAGTCTGAAGTGACCAAGTATTGGTTGTGTGAGGTTTCGTGCCAATCGAACCCTTATGGTGCGACATCATATATCTGCCAGTCTACGTATAAACATAAAGAAAAATACAATATATTTACAATCCGACACGGAAGCCGCTTTTGGCCGGTTTTGTTTTAAAAACAACATATTTGTAAAAAAAAAATTGTGTTGCTTTCAGGGTGGCAGCCCAGTATACAACACGGCTGCGGGCATGTGCCTCGGAGTCGACCGAGCTTACAGGGGTGAGCCTCTCATCATGGTTATTTGCGACAACCAGCCCACCAACCAATGGGACTTCATCCGAACATAAGCGACTAATGACCACTGCTTTGAAAGTGGCGACGACGATATACGGGAGTAAAATATATCGTAATTATGTTTAGTAATTTTGATGTAATCAGGCTGTAAGGCCGATCAGAGCTTGTAGTATTAGTCTCAGCGAATGTTGTAATTCGATGTTTCTTATAAATCAATTATTGTTCCGATATTCCGATCGAAATTAGGATCGTTAACTCATTATGATCTCTTACACAACTGATTCTTGAGAATCTCTTCTTTGTAGACCATGTTTATCTATATTAATATACTGATTCAGTAATCAAGTCGATACAATTTACAATATAATAAATGTTAGTTTACTAGCTGGTTTAGTAATTTAAGGATAATTATATAGATAAGATAAATAATAATAAATTAAATAAACCCGACTGTGATTACTTCTACGATACTATTATGACAGCTTTTTATAATAATTTTAGGGATCTGACATTTTTTAGAGCTTGTTAGCTAAACTATCTTCTTCGCTCGCAGTCGGGTAAAATAATCATATTGA
Source organism: Noctua janthina (assembly GCA_963576755.1). Lineage (NCBI taxonomy): Eukaryota > Metazoa > Arthropoda > Insecta > Lepidoptera > Noctuidae > Noctua > Noctua janthina. Next base: position 8,455,294 of record OY755050.1, on the reverse strand, counting down.
ATCTCGTTTAATATAGCTTATTCTTCATTAAAGCATTTGTGGCTCGTGAATTTTCGATACCGTCCCTATCGTCTTAGTTTATGATTGGTTCCTTTCGTTAAGTCAAGACGTTAGTTTATAAATGTGTGGATTGATGTTCTAGGTCTGTACATTTTCACAACACCGGATATTTTGTAAAAATATCTTTCTTCAATATAGAAATAATTAATAGGATTTTAATATTTTACTCAGTTGTTTTTCTGAAGACCAAGGAAACGTTGGATGGAAGGTGTGGGGAATGATATGAAGGAAAAAGATGTAAATGCGTGACGGTTGACAGGGGAGAATGGAAGAAAAAGACGTGATGTGCCGACCCCAAGTTGTATGGTATGGACAAGGGAAGGTAGATGATGAGTTACCAGTGGTCAGTGAGTTGAAACGCACTGTTTTAAAGTCTGACTTTGTGTTGTTTTAAATCCTTGTTCCGTCAATCAAATCCATATATTTGATAAATGTGTGAATAAGACAGCTTTTTATCTAAGCATACCTAATCGTGTAGAATTTATGTGTTAAATGGTAAAAGTTGGCAAAAAACGATTTAAAATGACTGAAATGAAATTAATTTCCCTTGACTTGAATCTCCCGTGTCAAATCTGTATATTTATTGATAAAAAAATAGATCCATTTTTAATCATTTTTAGCCAACAAGTACGAGTACCAATTATCCGAGTACCTATAACAGAGTACCTTTTTACATAGGTATACTTTATATATCCGTACAATAGTATAATACAAACGAAATGTACTTTAGTTTTAAACCCAATTTTACAATTTGGAAATTATTAGTAACTTGAATACCATACCGGTAGCTTTATTCAATAATATAAAGTTTCGCCTCACTATGAACCAGGATTTGATGTTATAATTTTCATTGAACCGTGATTATGATCCAGTTGACCGATATTGGCAGCTGTTGAAAAGGTATTATGTGAGTTGTGTTAAAAACGATATTTTTTTTAAATATGAGAGCGTGTTGCTCCAATAATAACTTAATGTGTTTAACGCTTATTGTATGTAATAATTTTGTTTCTATCAAATTCATTCAGACAGAAATGGGAAGGATATTCTAAAGAATAGCTCTAAACGCATTTAATTATTTGTAATGCCAGGCCTAAACAACAGATTTAAAAGGTCGACTGATTATGTTAACATGACTGCTAATCACTTAACAGCCGCTCGGGTCGATCTTGAGGTTAAGCCGTGTTTACCTAGGTTGGTCTGTGAGTGGGTGACCGCCCATTACATACCGAGTTTCCTCCGTGCCTCGGAAAGCACGTTAAGCCGTTGGTCCCGGGTGTCATTTGTAGATCTTTGATAGTCGTTAGGTAGCCAGTGGCCACAAAAATCTGACAACCAGTCTTATTAGTAACTAACCCAGTTAGTACTGGGTAATCCCAGTACTAACTGGGTTGTGGAGGTCAGACAGGCAGTAGCTCCATTTAAAATACTGGTATTCAGCTGCATCCGGTTAGACTGGAAGCTGGCCCCAATATAGTTGGGAAAAGGCTAGGCAGATGATGATGACTGCTAATCACTTGGAGTCATAAACACCTAATTTGAGTAAACATTTATTTTTGTATCGCTTTCTTGTGCTAATATGTAAGACATGCACACATTGGTTGTGGAATAAAACCATTTTCTGTCATTCTAAAATTCACTCAATTATCCTATAGATAGAATGGCGTAGTTAGAAAAGCTTTGCGTATTGGTAAGTGTTTTACCCCTAAATTGTAGTTACTTGTTGACAATAAAAATAGTGTACCTAAAATTCCATTTAAATATATTTTATTGTATTTTTAAACCCGAGGAAACTAAAATATTTTTTTTTCAATTTAAGCTTTTTAAAAAAATATTTAAATAGAACTTAGGTGCGAAGTAGAATTAATGTTTAATCTGCTCCTTACTTTGGAGTTTTAGTGGTTAAGTTGAAAATCATAATAAATACTTTTCCACATCTATTACTTGAAATTTTATTAGACGACGAGCATGCGTTCTGAATAAAAAATAAATAACTAATAAATAAAAGTTTTTTGATTCTTAAAAAGTGTTAAAATGCATGTAACATTTTTATTTACAACTATCACTACGTTTGTCTTTTATTGTTTCGTTTTAAGCCGCGGTTTTTGTGAATATAGAGGTAACACCTCTATATTCCCAAAAATTAATTTATTAGATAGTCGAGTATGACGTAATGCAATGAAAATATCTAACGCAAAAAATACAGTGGACAGAGAAGGGTTTCAAGAAAAACTTTAACCGAACAGAATAAATAATAGCTTTGATATTCCCAATAAAAATTGGGAAATTGCGGCACAAAAATAAACATTGTCGTCGAAGATCTCTGTATTTCTAGCGATAACAACAGATTTTTAAAGAATTTTATAGAATTAGCATTTTTTTAAACTTTAACCTAACAATTCTTTAATTCAATGTCTATGTTTTTAATAATCTAAAGAAAACCTGTAAAATAAATGCCCATTCGCAGCTTAGTCACATGTCAACACAAAAACATATTATTTTCTATTTTAAACCTTATTCACGCTCCATAGTGGTGACAAAAGTTTACGCAGTCTAGTAGCGATTAAAATCGTTGTCAGTCCGCGCCTTACCTTTTATTTTCCTACTAGCTGTTGTCCGCGACCTTCGTCCACGTGATATTTCTATAAGCCTATAACCTTCGATAAATGGTCTATCCAACACTAAAATAATTTTTCAAATCGAACCAGTAGTTCCTGAGATAAGCGCGTTCAACCAAACAAACTCTTCAGCTTTATAATATTAGTATAGATAATACACTGCTAATGGTTTTGCTTTAACCGACGTACATATTCTAAATAATATTATAATATTGTATTACGAAATAAGAATTCTAAAAAGTTTATATATTATGTATATTCTAAAAGTGCATATCAAGGGTCTAACTTGATTTAATATATTACCCCACTAATCTATCGAGTGATGGTAAAGGTTAGGAAAAAATGTTGTATTGATAATGAGAACCTAATTTTAAATATTATTTACATAATTCTTTCCCACCGATGTCTGCTGTCTGAAATAAAATTTGGGGGATGTTAAGGATTCCACACAAAGGCCCCGCTGGCGACGTGCATAACGCAAATTATGCCAACAACATGGTGTCTACACCATAGCCGAGAAGTTTGCACACTTTGCTGTCTAGCCGTATTAACATTGTAAGCTTGCACGTGCAAATTGCAATTTGTGCAAGTAAGATGGAGCGTATAATCGGGCCGTTTCACACGTGGAAACTTTCCTTGATGATTGTAAAGACAGACTGGCGATTCCGTCCTCTCTATCCTGATAATTTTAAGGCTATTACAGTGCTATTACATACAGAAACAATCAATATAGATGCAGTACTATTAAGGCAGACAAACTCGCAAAAGGGAATTTTCGACCTATTTCCTGATTTTTATTATTTTTGTCTCGATAAAAGATAGCTGCTATCTTTATCTCGACTTCAGTTATATTGAATTACAGTGTAAACAAAATTGAAAAAATTACAAGTATTTTTCTTTTTGTTTTTTTTTCTTTTAATCTAACCATAGATTGATTGTTTCTGTTCTGCTAGTGTTTACTTTGCGGTTTTGCTACCAATTCTTATGAAATCCTCATGGTCTGCTCTTCTCTTTAGTTGATGCTCTGCAGTCCTGCTCATCTGGAACAGCTTGGCACCTCGCTGAACTTGGACCGGTGATTTTTGCACCCGTTGCTTTTGCACCAGTTCACCTGTGTATTTTTGTTCCCACACCGAAGATAGGTGACCAAAAAGTTTACAAATAGTTGATAGCCATTGTTTGGTCGTGTTTTTCTCATGCCGTCTACTAAACGTTCGTGGTATTTGGACTTCTTCACCAACCTTATTTCGTTACAGTAATTGCGGTTGACGTCATTCAATTGGCACTACTGATTTGCCAGTGATCGTATTTTCAAGTTGTGTGCAGGGGCCCAGTTGTTCGCCCGAGTAAGAGTCATCCTCTTATGTTGTATTAGTTAGGAATTGTCAGTACTATTGTACTAAATTATTGTAATAATGAATGACATTATGTATAAGGTGATGTGATGTTATAGTCCAAGATCTCAGAGCCCCAGACTTTACCTATTTCCGAGGAATAAGATGTGTGCTTAAGTCTAAGCCTATCCCACATTTTGTTACTCAGCATATAAGTAACGTCTGGGGGATCTTGCTCTAATTATAATTTTACTATTTGAAATTATTTTGCGAAAATTTACAATTTTGTAGAAAATATTATACTTATAGGTATTTGTGAGTAATGGTGAGGAAGAAAATAGGTTTTTAATGAATGAATTACTCTTCAACGAATTCAACGTATAACAGAGATAGCGTATAGAAAAATCATATACGCTATCTCCATTGTTTGTATTGTAATGTATAACGGGCTGGTGTCCGCAACTCCACGTTAAAGCGCGTATTTTGCGTGCGGGATCGCCATTATTTAGTTCTCTAATGCCTAATCCACAATTGAACCAATGTTGTAATCGTTATTGTAGTTGAACTTTTCGACGGCTGTATGCCGGTATTAGTAAGTTGAACCTTGAATTCAAATTAGTATAACCAGACTTCTCCACAGTAACTTACTCATGATTGTAATACGTAACTTAATAGAACATGTAAGTTTATCAATATACTGTGTGTTTAAAATCAGTAGTCAAACCACGTAGATACATAAAACCCTTTACCTTTGTATTTTGTTGTTATATAAAAATATATTTTGAAAGATTTTATGTATGTTACATTTAGGAAGTACTTGAATAAAGGAAATATGTGTAACTTTGTTTTTTATTTATAGCTACCATAATACCGGTCCATTCATGTTATTCCAAAACCTTGGCTTGCAATAATAAAGACAATATTAAACGTGCGACTTAACACCCAGGAGTACTTCACACGCAGGTATCACCAATATGTAAGTTTTGTTACTGTGGTCGCACATCCATCCCGGAGTCATCCCTATCACTAGTAAAGTTAGTATATGACACCGGCGCGAAAGCCCAATTCTGTGTTTGGTTTGAAAGTATTATCAGGAGCCCATATAACTCCAATGCTGTACAAAACGCACGCTATTTAACTAGACTACCTTCATTCATTCCTGGACTAGTCTCATTAAACCCGCTAAATACCAGTAACCCTGTGAAGATAGCCACACCATTTAGCCGGAGGGCCTGCTATTCTTAAATTTCCAGATTCATTAAAAAAAAATACTTCTAGGTGCCTACATAGTACAGACGCCAGCACATCAAGTTAATACAATATGTCAAATTTCTTTAATAGATTTTCAACTTTATCGCTAAAGCATTAGGTTCAAGGTTGATTGGGAAAATTTAACAGTTTCGGGTAGCTTGATATTCTGGCGTCTGTTCCTCAAAGTAACAAAAACATACGGACGTCTTGTAAAAGGTTTCTTTCGGATAAAAATAATCGGTATTCAAGAACTAATAAAATACGCATAGTGTACTGGATGCCATCTGTCTTCTGAATCTAGAATTGCTGGTCTAGGTACCTACCTACTGCATAACTTCAGGCCAGAGCTTCGTAGTGGTGAATCACTTGTAGTAATGAAGCACAAATGGGTGTGTAGCAAGCATTGATCATATTTTATAAGAGTAGCAAGGCGGCGTGTAGGTCGTTTAGATATTATTTAACAGATGGCGCTTGTCTCAAATATAAAATATAGAGCCACGATGGTTCAAAGGTTATTCCCAGATGGCGCTATGTTCAAGAAATGTACTGGAACCAAGAGGAACGCACCAGAGCTTAATTATTAAATAATTATTTACTTTTTTACCACCTGCTGCTTTGCTGAAGGTTTATGGGGGTAAGGGGTTGGTGGGATTGCACATAAATAAAACACCATTGTTGTTGATGCATCGATCAACACATGTTTTATTTAACATTTAAAATTACATAAAAAGAAGGCATTTTGCCTTAAAAGTCTTTGATTAATTTATGTTTCTACAGAATTGATTTTATTTCCTATAGAGATTATGATAATTCTTCAAGTGATAACATGCTATCTGACAGATTGCTGGTAACAAAAGCTGTATTTTTGGTTGTACTACTTACTTGTGCTTAGGTAAGTCGTCATTTCGACATTTAAGAATACCTACTTTTTCATTCCAAGATTACCTTCATTGCTCTAATAAAATGTGTAAAGCCAGCAATTTGAATATCAGTTTGTGCCAGAATTGGGAAGGAGAGTCGTGTGTAGCAAAATCTCAAGAACTATAAAATGCAAAATGTACAGATAGCATATTCAGCACTTGAGTTTACGAAATACTTAAATTAAACAGATATGTTTGAAGTAACGATATATCCAATGTTCTTGGGCAGCAGTCAGAGTGCTTTCAAAGTATAAAAGTCGACATTTAATAGATTATACGATTTATGATATATTTAAATAAATTATAGGTACCTACATAGGTAACACCATAATTGGTTATACACTGTTGTTAAAATTAAGTATTAGGTATATGGTAACTTAGTAGGTAATACACAAATAGATACTTAAGTCCCTAAACACATTGAACTTAATCTAGATCCAAATTATTAAATAATAGTGACAATAATATTGTCCAAACACGAACTTACAATAATTTACACGGTCATTTAAGTAGTTAGTTATAAAGTAGAAGCCATTAATCTTCACGAGTGGCTACGCCTCATTAGACGAACATTGCCAATGCAGGCAGAGATCTAATCCGTGTGTACATTGGTCCCAACGCTTTGCAAAGGGGTCTTTAATCATGGATTTTTCAAGAACCATTTTGATAACGAAAGCGAACCGCTTGTGGTTTACTATCAGACACGACAGTTCAGCACTAAACGTCTGCCACGCCAAGTGAGTGCGTTTCTTCACAATAATTTTGAACGTTGAATAATATTTTAAAATATTTTAGTGCCCAAAAGGACCCCTTTATCTATTCAGTACCTACCTATACCGTCAGGCTGTAGAAATGAGTACATTTAACATGAAAATATTTATACGAAAACGTCGACTCCGTGTATAAGAACATTATTTTTGATGATATGACGCGATGATAATGACACATTACTTATGTTAACTCGATTTGAGTGAATCCATTAAAATCTGGCGTAAGGAAACAGATTTCAAGACGTACCTATCTATGTAAAATATCTGTTTTTGAAGACGAAAGGATAGACAATCGTGAGATGGTTTTATAAAATGGAAACATTGACCATAGTACCTACATCGAATATAATAAAAGATAACGAAGCAAGTGTGGTGTGAAACACCTTAAATGTGACATGTTATAATGACACTTAATATAACTTGGATAAAACATTTGATAACTGGACACATTTATTATACATTGATTAGACGATATTGTTACACTTTATAGCCCATTTAATTTTAAGAATACTATTACACGTCGAGTGATTGGTAATCATTTAACATCGATCATTTATTACAACACTGAAATTGATAAAAACTGAATCACCATCACAATCCAGATGTGGTCAATCTGAAGGGCATATAGAATTCTCTCAATATCCAATAATAACAGTAGCCTCTTCGGAGGCTACATAGGAGGTGTTACGTCATACCACGTCATCGTTGACCCAGGGAAGAGGTTGTTTGCGTATAGCCTGCAGCTATTGCAAGTAAGATCTCACAAGTGTCCCAACAAGTGCTGGCCTAATTTCTTTGGCGTGGAACAGATAGGGATACCTGCAGATATTGGCGGATATCGCTATTGCCGAAGAGTGGAGTTACTAAGAGAACTTATAATTATTGATATTAAGTTGTAGTATGGGTAGTTATGTATAATATGAAATCCAGTTTCTAAATACGAACGCAATGCCGTTTGCTGGTTGCTAGTAAATGTATCTTTCGTTGTAATGAACCCACAATAAAATATCAAGTAAAGTTTGACATTGTAATTAATTACCTACTGATAGTGGTTAAATTATTATTATTTATATTTTACTCTATAGAATGCAAATCAGTTCCGTAGGAACTTATACTTATATTATAGGGTCACCTTAGCTACCTGTTTTCTTTAAAAATGTAAGTATGTATGGTTATGTGTTTATGTTAAGTAAATATACATCCGGGACAGCCAGAGCTAGTGACGGGCAGAGAGATGCATAGGATCCTTTCCTAAATCCGCCACATAAGTTATTGCATTATGTGGGGCCAATTCTCTTCTGAGCTTATTCATACATAATCGCTTATAAATAAACATCAATTACGACCACACAACTTAAATAATTTAAGTTCAATTAACAGACGAACATGAAACACGAATAACATTACAATTGTCACACGTAATAGAACAAACATACTGAAACCAATATACTAAGTTAATGAACTTAAATGCGTGCAGCTTTTGCTGAAATATGATTTTGAAAATGAACATGACCGTTTGTTAACTGTCTGTATTATTTCGTTCATAGTTAACCTGATGATATTGGCTATTTACTTATTCTATTTTTCTAGCCTAAGCAGACCACCAGAGCCGACTTTGTAAGGGCATTGGTCTCAAGCCTTAACAGCCACGTCCAGGCTCCGATGCTGCTAACCATAACACCTTACAAAACTAGGTTATTGCTATGTTCCGGAGAATCTATGTGAATATAACAGTTCCTTACTATTTATTTTATTATATTAAAATGAGCCACTGATGTAATGTGGCTCGGTACTTTTTATTGTAAAGTACTTTTCTTATGACTAATCCCACAGAGCACGGAATCGTCGCGCTGACAGCGGCCACCGAGGCGTCTCCTTGTTCTGTGTTCTACTTAAAACATATTTTTATATTATATATTTTTTATCTTATCCTATCATTGAATGACGAAAGCAGGTAACTCTAATGGTTTGGTGGTCACCGCCACCTATATACATCTGTAATTCCTCTGGTATTAACCATAGGCGTAGCCATCTTGGAGACAAAGATGGAATGTCTTATATGTGCCTGTAACATTACCGGCTCCCATACCCTTCATACCGGAACGCAGTCAAGCAGCTTGGCGGTTAAAAAAGGTATGGTGGTAGTACTCCCCCGGACGAGATCTGCCACTCAGAGTTCTACTACTCCTACTGCATGTGATCTTCTCTGATTGTGGAGTGTGCATGAGTTCTTCTCTGGTTAGATTTACAAAGCAACAATATTGATCACCTCCCAGTATTGCTCATCATCCCATTTGCAGGTTGATGGGAATACGGGTAGGGAGGTTCTACAACGTTTAGCTTGAGCCGTGCTTGTAACCCAACTATGACTGCGACCAACTCGGATCCATCGATGTAAAGGTCCAAGTTGAGACTCGTAGACGAGCCTAGTAGCAGATTTTTGTGGGGGATGCTCAAAGCAACTGGCAACATTTTCATATAACAAGTCTCATCATATTGAATGCATGTGTTCCTATATGATACACTGCTTATAATTAGCGGCCCGGTAGAACGGCACCGATATGTTACGGTCATACTTATTTTATTTGATAACAGTAATAGAGGTTATCTGATTGTGTTTGATCTGAACACTAATTCAAATAGATGTTTCATTCTCGTCGGTAACTTCTAGGTCTTAGATGACCTTGTATGAGAGCAGGTTACATGCTGATGGTGTTAGTTTCAGTTCTCCACAACCAGACCTTGCTCTATTGTACCTATATTGGTTTGCTTAATAATATTTATGCTTATTATTATATTTCTCTCTTTAGCGATCATCGCGAAAAAACAAATAATATAACTTTCTATATTCTGTTGGGGACACAAAAGGTTTAAGCACATTACCTTTTGTTTTTGACAGATTATTCAAAACATTTTTTTTAAATTTTGTTGGAGTTTTTGAAAATATTTTGACATATGTTAGTTTGATATTACTATGTGTTCGAAATATAGTATTTAAAATTAGCCATTTAGTTCCCCGAACAGCACGCTGCTTATCCTCCTTTTGATGTCATGGAGATTGTGAATGAGTTATTTTCTAAGTTATGACACTTGTTGCTTTCTGTTGCTCGTCATCTTGTGTGCAGGTGGAAGACACGAGTGGGAAGGGAACCTGTCTCTCTGTATTGAATGCATGAATATTAAATAATCGAATACCGTTCGAATTTTTAAATAAGAGACCCGTTGGAATGGTGTTGAAATGTGATTGTCACATTACTTAAGGGCCCAGTCTACCAACTTTGACAGCCCGTCGAAATATTCGCGCAGATTAACAATGTTTTTTTGACTAAAGATGTTTTTTGACTAAATTTTTCGTGCAACATAATATTGATTATATGCTTAATAACTACGTATTTTTTTATTGCCATATTTCCTCAGTGGAATATGGCAATAAAAAATACGTATATCGAATATCATCAATTGTTTTCCGGAATATCGTCAATTGTTTTTCACTTCTTACTGGCACAATCGTGCTATAGCGCACATGTTATGTCCTGCAGGCTGCTTTACTTAATTATTTTAACCGATTACAAAGAAAACACGGGTTACGTTTTTACCTATGAATTTTTTTAAATTTTTTGCACATGCGCGGAAGACTAGTGTCTTCCGCTCGAACGGATACTTGCGGGAAATAAGATTCCTAACGATGAATCGACATCAAAATGTTGTTGTGATGGGTGTCGCATTCATGGTAATCGAGAGCTCTCTAAATGAATATGGGGTCAAATTTAAAAGCAAAGATGGCGAATACGAAAATTAACGAATTTTTCGTCATGGGTGTCATGTCCACGGTAATCGAGGTCGCTTTAAACGAATATTGGGTCAACATCAAAGTCGAAGATGGCGGCTGCGAAAAGTGCCTTCTTCGATTTTCATTCTGACATTTTCGTTATTAGCGACTCTGAAAACCAAGAAAATGATACCTATGACCAAAAAATTGGAATAGTTTCATGGCCGCCATCTTAGATTTTTTATTTGAAAAAACACTGAAATAGTTACTCATCAAAATCAATTACACTATTACCTTCCTTCGTGTCTGGGACTTATTCACAGTTACGACTCAACATACCGTTCAAGTAATATCAAGCGTGATGTTATGTTTTGTCTGTAACGAAGGAGCTGGGAAGGTCCACCGCACACACGATTTGTTTTTGTTTTTGCCGGTAATTTCTGAGTTTTGCACAACACGTCTTAAGCCTTAAGGTGAATACAGTTTTCGATCTTAACATCCAATTTTATAAAGACTTAGTTCCCTTATAGTCTTTTTATCAGTCAAATGGTGGGTTTTTGTTTAGTAGATGCCTTTGTTTGAGAGCATATATGTGATGGTATTGATTTCAAGCTAACAGTGTCCACTTCAGTCTCCGATGTTCTTGGAGTTAACTCTCGATGAATGCACCAAAATTAACTCATAATAAATACATTTTTTTTTTCTAGCGATCTACGAAAACTTAACAAGAACTATATTTTTCTATTATAAAGTTGTGACACAAAAAGGTTTTTTGTTTTTTTTTTACTTTTTTATATTTTAATTTTTTGGGTTTTATTTTTTAATATTTTTTTTTGGACTTTCTAGTTTAATTTTTTTTTTTCGACTGTATGTCTTTTATTTTTTTTTAGCTTTTTTGTTTTTTTCGGTTTTCTTAACCTTTTTGTGCCACGAACTTGACTCTGCTTATTACTATAACCTGAAGGTGTTATTGAGCTGGGGTCTCCTTGTTAGGAACCCTCTTTATAGATCAACCATACTTTCTTGGGCCATGAAGTAACGACAACATCTGGCTTCTGCTCTTCATCCCGTCAATGGGCACTGGGGACTAGCAGGGAGAGCTAGTAAAGTTTAGTTACAGCCACAATTGAGGTGGATTTTCTTTTTGATAAAAAGCTCACCAGTTTCTGCAAGCAACTCCAACCCATCGACTTGGCAAAGTTAATGATTATAGTTCAAGTTGAGTCTCTTAGGCGGTTAGAGCCATCAAGCAGGTTTTTATGGGTGACACTCAAAGTGGTAACATGAAACTAAACAAGTCGTATTGGATGCGTATATCAAGAGACCGCACACTTGATTACCACATTTATTATTGAGGTGATGACCACAGTATGCGACCTTTACTTGACATCCAATATTTTATTGATGTATGGCTCTCCTTAAACCAGATGATGTTAGGCTTTGGATGATTTCATAGGTTTGACACGAATGATATTGATCTTTCTCCTTAGTCAGGTCTTAGCTCCGATGGTCTTGGAGCTGAATAACTTATGGTGAAACGCACCTACATAACAATTCTCTAGCAAACTACAAAGGTCACAGAACGAAAAATACAGTGACACGTTTCTTTGCAGGGCGGTCAGCGTCTCCTGCAAATATAGTATGTACAATGAGTAAAAGCATTTGGTAAATTGCAGTGACCTAGCGAACCAACAATGTAAAATTGTTTAGTGATATACTGATTACACCGCGAGAGAATCGATCCAAGTGAAAGCACATAAGTTGTTAGAGCCTGTAAACGTTTTTTATCGCTGTTGATGGTTTTCAATTTCACTATGTAGTGTTTGTAGTGAAATCGGATCTTTTTGATATTGTTGATGTTTAAATCCAAGCCGAAGCTCATAGGCGGGCAGACCCAGTTTTTTCTGGTGAGGAAAACCAAAATTCCTTTTCATTTAGAAGTGTTTATTGTGATAATCAGTATATTTCTAAATCTCTTAATTCTAAGACTAACCACTACAGCTAAAGTGGAAGAGTACCTTTAAACTTCGACCCCACTAAAAATAAAACAGCTAAACACCGTTACCAATAGGTACATAATCAGTAACCATAATTTACCAAATTCACTATCACTGTATTAATCCTCATGCTGATAACACTTACATCTAGATAAAATCTTCTTATAACTATTCACATAGAATTCTTATATTGCTCGTTTTGAATGCACGCTTTCGTTTGTTATCAAATTATAGTTATTCAAATTAAATACAAAATTATTTCAATAATAAGCGTTTGATTCATGGTTAAGCAATTAAAGAAAAGTTGTTATTATTTGCCCTATTTTATATAAATACGGCGATTTAAACTAGGGGATCAGTATCGAAATACGAATGCGTATTAATGAATATGTTGTGGATCCAGGGTCAGAGTGCACAAGTTGGTGGGCGAAGTGCACCCAGCCCTTGTAAGAAATATCGGTTAAAAAGAGAGAAGGAGGTGTTCAGGTTGTTTAAACTCAACCCATACAACTCCCTCGTTCTTCTTTTTGACAATAACCTGTAAAAGTCATGTGAAGTGATTTGACTTGCTGTTGTTATTACAGTCAGCCAATCACAGCAACATTAGTTTTGCAGTCTGTTGTGACAAAATTTCACAACAGACTGCAAAACTAAGTTAGTTAACTATTTCGAAACCGGGTGTTAGTGTTTCATACAACAAAACATCTAGAAAGAAGTTTCCCAGCAGTCTCAAGCGAAATAAATCACTAGTCTTCTAAAGCATCTTTCAAACATCCCTGTGCAACAACTTATTTATTAACACGCATCAAGATGACATTAAATTAGAGAGGTCAAGCGAAACTATATCGTTGCAAATTGCATCAAAATCAGAATACATGACTCTAACTACTTACATACTAGACTACACTACAAAATTATAATTTCATACGAACGAACTAAAGGCCGGGGAAAATAAAAGATAATGAAATTATAAGAGATACGCTTCAATGTACTAATTACATCAAGCGCAACGTCTTCGCCCTCTAGCCTAACTATATCTAACTAAGCCTAGCTAAAACTACCTTAAGTTAAGCGATACTGTTCAACACTGATCCCAGAAAAATTATACTTTATGCATCTCTCTGTCTCGACGCTAGCTCAAGGAAACGACAAGACGACAAATTTTGTATATACCTTAACAGGTAACAGAAGGAACCGCAAGCACCCCATTCATCGAAGTATGTAAACACATTAGGTTTATGTAAACTACCCCTCTCATTACCCTGGATGTTTGTATGTTTACCGGATGTCAGCAACATTGGGCAACTTCGAGGTAGCGCCCAGGAGTGTTATGTGTGTGGATGTTGTGCACTCTCGTCTGTTCAAATTCCCTAGACATGTCACTCTCTACAAAAGTCAACGTTAAAAATAATCATAAAAGCAGATATAGAAAAGACTCATACCATACAATAATAATTATGATTTTTTTTTCGGTAAAATTATAACTTGAAACACGCGGATCGTCTACGACGGAATGTAGGTGGACGTTCCGTTCTAACCGTTCAGTAATTTGGTCAGTATAGGTAGGTGGATACTGGATAGAGTAGTCCGTAATGAGTCGCACTGACTAGAATGCAGCTGATATGCATTAGCTTAAGCATTTAGCTTGGCTATGGTGTCTAGGATTACTCAATTCACTTCTTAAGTTGTTATTAGAAAATACCAAGCCAACTGGGCCCCGTGCTGGCAAAATATCTAATTTTGCGAAGGTGTTATATGAACATGTTGACACACTGTATTTTGATCAAAAGTTGGATTATGACGAAACGAATATTCGATTTAATTTTGATGCTTATTAAAATGACCTGCAACTTTTTATAACATTTTAATAAGTGATGTTTCTTAGACGTTATCTATTGATTGTGTCAGCCAGGAACGTATGTGTGGGTAGCGTCCGTGAGATCGCGGCTATTGCACAGTGAACGCTACATGTCATGATGGCTGGTGTCCGTCGTTATCGCAACAACATCACATTTGTTCTGCAGGGCATTCTCTGCTCGTCGGACGCGGATATTCCTCGTGGCGTGTTATGACCTCCAGCGTAAACCATTTGCAGAAAGTGACTTCGTTCGTAGAACATTCCGATGTTTTGGAACTATGAAGGATCTTTGTGTCGCACAAACCGTATAAACCTAACGAGATGCGATATTTTGTTAGTGCAGTAATACGTTGCTTTTACTTAGTATTGATATTAAGTGAAGTGAGGTGCTGATGTCGTTGAATTTAGGGTGAAATAGGGGAATTACTAGTTCTTACAAATGTACGATATAATAGTGTGTGTAGTACACGGTGACATTGAACATCGACTGTATAGTATACGTGGTTATATGTGTATTCTTAATAACTATTACATATATGATGGGGCCACATGGCAAGATCAGATTCTAGAGTAAGTTACACGAGTAATTCGGCTTTGATAAACCTTGTGACCTAAGCTCACACGTCGCATCCGAAAATATTGAGTTTAAAGCAAATAGAAAAATCACCTCTCAATTTTATTGGCCCTTCACTCCGGTCGAAAGAAGACCGTACTCACGATACTAAAATACATTACTCTCTCTCTCTCAAAAAGTTTGCTTTGTTACATCGATATTTACGGAGGCAGTGTGATCTCGACATAGTGAGATTACTGATACTCGACAAAGAAAACAAGAAGCACAGGGGGCCAATATCGGCCTGGAGGTCGTACGGACCTCCTGAAGTATACAACCTTAACATTTAAAACAGGTTAAAAAAATAGGAGTTAGACTTTGGATATACTATAGAGCAGAGGCCGCCCGTGCGCGACCAGTAACACATAATGGCGAATTATATTGTGTCTGGGGGATTATATGGACCAGACACAAATTATATACGTAATTCCTAATAATGTAGAAGCAACGTTCAACGCACATTCAGCCTCTGCTCTAGAAGACTACTGCTTCAGTATGCGATACAGGAACGACCCACACATTACAACGTTTAACTCACAAGTGCTGGTAATAAAATACATCACAGTGCTTTGATTAAAATACAAGTTTCTGTCGCATACTGAAATAGCGGTCTGAAGATAGGGGTTTGCCATAGAGGCGGTGATAGTGGAAGATCATGGAGCGCTAGGCGAAGGGCGCTGGGGATAGCGTGAAACGTTACACGGCCACGACGCCCCTACCAACATTATCATGCTAATATACATACACTGATTACATGACTAGACTGCTCGCAACAAATAATATTGGCAGAAACTTCGGTGCCATGGCTACAAATATAATTTCTGTTTCGCGATCACATCCCTTAAATTTTACTATTTCTCTAAATGCAAATTAGATACATATGCATTAGTTCCTACCTACCAAAACGCAAATCAGAAATCTATTTGTAGATGTAAAACACCAATATCCGATATAAAACATCGGTCGTATCGTTATTTTTGAGATCATTAAAATAAAGTACCCCTATTGGGTGAGGTTAGACTGAGTACTTGTGACGCGGTCTCTACAATGACCGACGTCGCGAAGTAGCGAAGGTTGCAAAGCGGTACATCGCCTAGGTCCTAGACTCTAGGACGTACAATCTTAGAATCTAATAAAATGCCTTATATAATACTGAGTTAATACTGCTTGAGTTCTACATCTTCTATGCAGTCTGTTCTGTCAACAATTGTGTATGACAGATGAAAGCTGAGCTTCTTTACATCTAAAACATGTATACTTATTTTATTACAAAAGCTCGCAGATGGTCGACGTTTTCGAGGATGTGAAAGTAGGACGAACCTGGTCGACGATATGACGGTGAACTGTGAAATATGATGTCGTTTGATGTATTTCAGCGGTTGTTGGGCGGCTTGTATCCGTGGGTCATGCGCTCGAGGAAGCGGTGCAGGTCGTGGAATCGCGGGCGCTGCATGGGCTCGCGGCGCCAGCACTCGTGCATGAGGTCGTAGAGCTCGCGGCGGCAGCGTGGCGGTGGTGCGGCGGGCACGCGGGCCCCGCGTCCACCGCTGCGCCACTCACTGGCGTTAGCTACCACCTGAATAAACATAATTCCTTCTTCAAACGTCTGTTTTTAAGGTTCGGACAACGTTCGGCTGTGGACGGCGGAACACAGATAAATACTTTGGTACTTTAGTAAGTGAACGAAACTGAATTCAGTACATTTACTTTTGAAGCCCTGTGTACGATACCATGTCATATCAAGATCATGTTAAAGTGGTTGGTTGATTTCTAAAAAAAAATACCAGCACTGGTACTACATCAATTCGTAACTACTTTTATAAATTCATTTAATAAGTAATTAAAACTTGCAAATATACAAATGCTTACCTGGTCATCATTCATCTCTTCGAAAGGTTTGGCCAAGCAATAAGTGAGCACTTCCCACACAGTAACACCGAAAGACCAGACATCGCTTGCAGGTGAACACATACCCTGTTAACAAAAATGTTGTTATTAGCTTCATATTTACCCTATAACCCTAAAACTTAACATAGTCTGTGGTGAGACAAAACCTCAAAGGGGGCCAAACTTTTCAAGTGGCGATTAGATACCATGAGGCGCAACGTGAGTTTGTATACCCTGGATAAAGTGGACCGATGTCTTGGTGAAGGTCCGAAGAATCCTCTGCCGCATTCACAGCGTAGAATTGGTAATGTCTATGTTCGCTAGTGAACTTACCATAAGCAGGCTTTCCCAGGCCATCCAGCGAAGAGGCAGCCGTGAGCCGTCAGCCATGACGTGGTAATCGCTGACAAACTCCTCACAAAACATGGCGTAGTCCGATACTTTAACATGGAGGTCTTCAGTCACTGTAACGTTCCTGTAACAATGTTATTAATTAGAAACAGTTTGCCTGTAGGAGGGAACGCTTTTGGTGTATGAGAATACTAACATATTTTACCAGTTATGTTTAAGTAAAAAAGTGTAATATAGGCCTAGCTAATTGACGGGTTTTGATCCAGCCACAAACCACAGAACAGTCATAAATTTGCTTACAACGAATAGTCCAAAGAGGTCAGGGCCATTTGGTTCCCGTATTCAAATTACTTCAAATAAAAAAAGTTTATTTCGTAAAATTACAATGTACAAGAATCTTTTGGAGCGTGGCTAAAACCGAAACGAACTATATTGTTATAACCTGTGGTTATAACAATCTTCTATTTTTCTTATAACCATTACACAAACTTTACCAGCCTTGCGGGGAGCAGTATTAACGTCATAAGAGCGCCAAAAGATTTTTGCAGCACTGAATCAAATGCAGGTACGATATTAGTGCTCAGTTCGTCACTGTGGACTAAGCATCGTAAAAACTCGGAGCCAGTGCAGTCCAGATTACGATGTTACAACGGTACGGTTATGGATTGAATAAATTTTATATTTTTCACATTTCAAGTCCTCCCGGTTACTTGCCACCATCCGCAATGCGGCTGGGCCATACTCCCTTTGAGTTTAAAACAAGTAAGCGACGAATATAAGGTATGTAGTTAGATTAGATGTTAGATTAATAATTAGCATTTTCTAAATCACGTATTTCATCTATTCGTAAACCTATAACTATAAGAAATAGTTGTAGGCTAAACTTTACAAGAGTAACAGTAAAATCATTTTCTTGATAAAATACAAAAGCTCGACGTAGGTAGGTACCTACAAAAATCTTTAATCTGTAAGAATAAAAAGAATTCTGTACAAGAATTTATGATACAAAATTGTGTGAGTTCGTAACAATGTGGGTTGCTAAGAACGCTATTCATGTATAATACTGTACCAAGGTATAATAAAAATGTTTTTTATATAAATAAAACTTACCTCGCTGCGAGGTCCCGGTGTACTAATTCGAATGATTCCAGATATTTCATGCCGGCTGCAATCTGACAGCATATGTGAATCAAACTCGAATAACTGCAACAAAAAAGTTCATTTAATAACAACACACGCTCCACAGGCTCCGCGGGGTTCACAAAGAACATTTATTTATCTTTTCACGTCTGATAAATGTATACAAAAAGTGTTATGAAGTCCCTTGATTATGGCGAAAACCACATCAAAAGTCATCAAAAACTTTAGAAGAACTAGGTCACTGCATAGACAAACGATTTTGCTTGAAACGTTAAATGAAGACGAAGATGAACTTAAAACGCACTTCATACTTATTTCAAACAATAGTATCAAAATGCAAGTCCTCAAGACAAAGCTGACTTACTTCAATCTTTTCTCGCGGCGGAGCATTGCGGGGAGTGGGGCGGCATCGCCGCGATCTAGGGCTGCACATGGAGGTTCGAGCAGGCTCAAACCGAGCACCCTGGCTAGTTGTGGGTGCTTCAGGCCAGCGCCCCAGGTAGCTTCGCGGGCAAATGCCGCTCTACAACAAAACGACTTATTGAGTACACTTGAATGAGACCTGAGGAGCGGTCCTATTGAGAACTGTAAGCTAGGAACATCTTTATTGTTCAAAAAGAGTCTATTCAATCTACAAGATTAGACATGACCTTGTCACACTATTAAATCCAGATTAATTACTGCGGCTAGTATAGTATTTACTCAAATGCTCGCAGTAGTCCGCTTCGAGAGTAGAAGTCTAGCGAGGGCGCGGACGGCGGACTAATAGTTGATAGTTCTTATAGTGAATTAGATACTAGTTTCCGACTTAGCTTACTATCTTATAACTAGTTAGTAGCTCACTGATAGATGTGACCACACACCGCTAATAGTTTATAAGACAAATGTCTAATAGTTAAAAGTTTACTATCCAATACAGGTAATAGCTCTCATTGGGACCGCACCTAGTATAGCCCTTACAACTGACAAGCGCGTATCATGTGACTCTTGTACCATTGCTTTAAAGTACAAATTGCAACGATAGACCCGCCGTTCGTGGAACCAACTATACCTAAGCTTATTAACTTCGTTTCAAGATCTTTAAGAAGTTTTGAAACAATTGAGGGTTCTTGAATCAGATAAAGTTATTGGTTTCACTTTTATTTCGTGAGATAGAATTGCCATTGTTTACAGTACGTTTACTTTAAATTGTTTTTAAGTTTCTGAGATTTTAGGAGACTTTTCAAGGATGTGATGACAGAACTTCAAGTTCACAAATTTTTATTAAGTTTAATGATCGGACAATTTATAACTGCAAGTTGCTCGTATTAAACATGATATAAGTACTTGAAATTTAAGTCTGAAATCTTTTTTGGATAAATCATAGAGATGCCGTCAGTGCAAGTGGCTCTCGACATTACTCCGTAGGTTCAATGAGTAATTTCTAGAATCACTGGCACTTAGTTCTTAAGGCTTAGGAAGCCAATTTGATGTGTGATATTGTACTCACTTCACTTCGTTATGGCAGCCGCGCCACAAAGTCTTGACAACAACGAGGCGGCGGCGTCCTCCAGTCGGGGATTCTTCGTCGCTCAACTCTTCGATTCCGTCCGTCTCGCATATCTGGAGCTGCGGACAACACCAAGACGTCAGCACTCATACACCAATGTGTATGAGTAAATTACTACCCACAATTACAACGCGGTCAAATTTTCATTTTTATTCCTCGGCGGGTAGTAAATGCCAAGGAAATAGTTCTTAAGCACGTAATACAGTGAGGGAACGAACAGAATTTCCTGTATATTTCGCAAAAGCCTACTTTGGCCCAGTTTCTAAGTTTACCGAGCGTGGAAAATGGCTTGGCGCCTTGCGGATTTACAGGCCTAGAGAAAAACCCAACCTTGCCCTGTAAAGAGCGAAGACGAGGTACGCTTGTTTGATTTGAAATATTTCACCACCAGAATAAACCTTCCCTTTAACAAATATTTTTGAAGTGTTCTTCATGTTTGTGGAAAGCGGAATGAAATGAAAATTTTACATTCCAAGACGGTCGATGTTACTTTTGCTCACTGAGTAACTCAAATACAGATGGGGTCGGAGATAAAAGTAAAGTATTATTATGATTCAGCTCACACATGTGTTCCAAAGTCTGCTAGCATTTCAATGACTATTTTAAAGCGTTCTCAGGAAAGAGAATGAGTGCGGTCTTGGCAACGAGTCGGTGCTATTTGATATAATACTGTACAGCTCTCAAAATAATTGAAAATGGACGTCCGTTAAGAGTACCGCGGGCGGAATTCAATATGTTTCAATTAAAGTTACGTGGCCAATAACAAAAGCCTTGCAGAGAAAGAGTTGCTCTCCGTATGGAGGCAACAAATCTCTGTAAATCCAGAAACTAATGGAATTAAAGTATTGTTTGTTCAGGTGTCTTGTCGGACGGCGCCGGTAAATAGCCCACTCTTACAGCCTGGGTGTGGGAGGGGCGGGGGGGGTGCTATCCTACCGTCAAAACTGAAATAACGCCGTAGAATGTCATGCTCTTAACCAAAATACCTGTTATTTTTGCTCCCAACATGTTTTGTGTAATTTTTAAGGTAGAATCAAGCGTATTCTACCTTAAAACGTAATTTTTAAAATAATTAAAAGAAGCTTATTATTTGCTTTGAACATTTAATTTGAGTGCTCTGAATGTGATCTTGAAAAAATAATAAAGGAGAATAACTCTCGTTGAGAGCCACTATTACGATGGAGAACAAGCCGATGAAGCATGTTTCCCCTGAATTTCTCGGTGAATTATGTTTACATTAGGTCAAGTATTATTGGCCTTGAGAACAAGGGGAGGAAAAAGTGCCTGTCTGCTCCGTCGCTCGGAGGGGCCGATAGTATAATTTTGTAACTGACATCATTTTACACTGACCCGGCTAATGTATAAACTGGATAAGCTTAAAGGATTACGAATATTCAATAGTGATAATTAAATATGCAGTTAATTGTTTTAACACCCACTAATTTATATGTTTACTGGATACGTGTGGTAATCATGATTGAATTACTCCGTTATCAGCAGCGAGGACTCATACATCATTTAAAACTCCTACATTTTATAATTACATGCAAATGGAACTCCATTTGAATAAAATTAAAGTTCGTTGTGCACACAATAATTATTTTTTAATATCGCTCCATTAACAAAGAGACTGAGTGCTCTGTCTACCATTTTTTTTCGTTCCATTAGCGAAGTGTCGATTTGCATTTGAACTTACATTTTTGTAGAGACCAACTGAGTTGGAGATAAAAATGTGAAACTATTACGGAGAAAACATGATTGTTTGAAATTAATTTGATAATGAGCAAATTTTGCGATTTTTCAATGCGGACAACGCAATTTAAAATTCAATTTAAGTAGCAGCCCCGTGCACACATTGAATAGGTACGTCGTTAATATAATAAAAATATGAAAAATAAACGCCCCAAGCTATTAAACCGTGTTGTTGGCGGGTGGTGAGACCGCCGCCCGTCGGGAGGGACTGAGCCAGATTGCATTTTCTTGCTACGGTCAGTAATCAATTTTTATGGGCATTTTTGTAGACCAACGTTCACGACTAGTCTGTGGGTGTATTACTCGATAGCATGGCCGCTGCCACACACTGCGTCACCTATCGAGACTTCGTCCCCGAATCTCATGTAATGGTTTAGTAAACCAATTTTAATACGTGTATCGATTATTGAATTACTTATTATCAATATATTATTAAGCAAAAATAACGGCTCAGCAAACTCCAGAAAATTCTATTAGGATTGGTACATCAAAAATATCTGTGTATCTGATCATCAGCATAAACCTATAATGTTATCTTGACAATAGCAAGCGAACCGATATTCCACACTTATCTTTTTTCTACTTAAATTATTAATTATTTTTCAATCAGCTATTTACGCCTTTTTCCGATATTGGGGCGTTAGACAACAGAACATTTTATGCAGACTATTACACACTAGTAATTATTGCTAGATGTAGTGTGTAAACGTGAAATAAATTAGGCTTTGCAGTCATCGTCGGGCAAGGCCTTGGTCTATCTAAGTGATTAGCACCGACGGGTAATCACTGAAGATAGCCGATGGTACGTTTTTGTAGCCATATCAAATGCGAACTTAATTACTTTGGTATAATTTTCATATCATCAGCGTATTACATAAGTACTGATATGGGAAATAACAAAGCTTCCGAAAAAAAAAACTTCCTTCTATCTGTGGTTGCCTCAAATACTAAGCTTGGGTAAAATTAATTACCGAAAAATTAATACAAAAATAACCGGCAAGAAACGGTAACGGTATTCAACAAACAAACATGAGCTTAATCAAAAAAAAAATACCAAGTTTGTGAAAACATATTCTGCTAAAATGCTTAAATAATCGTTTTCTTAAGCTCTATAACTTAGGACACAAGAGCGAGCGAAGCGAACTCGGGACTTGGGGCACTCCGACTCTGGACAGGTGAGGTTCGAAGGGTATGTATATAAACATATGTATATAACACGAAGGGGATGGCGGGGAAATATTTGACAGAATATTTCCCCGCCACAGAATAAGTAGTCAGTGGCCCAAAAAGTCTGACAACCAGTCTTACTAAGGGGTATCGTATTACCCAGTACTAACTGGGTTGTGGAGGTCAGATAGGCAGTCCCTCGATGTAAAATACTGATATTCAGTTGCATCCGGTTAGTCTGGAAGCCAACCCCAACATAGTTGGGACTAGGCTAGGCAGATGATGGTATTACTACCCTACTGATTTATATTAGGTACCTATGCGGGATAGGTATCTACTTGCTTCCAGAGCTCGATATGAAGATCTAGCGAGATTAGATCTGTCTCGTGAAGCATACAGAGAACTCTATCCTTCGAATTGAATCGTTTACATGGTTTGTATCTTTCGTAGATCTAGATATCCACTTATAACGGAATCTATTGCAACGATTAATTATGCAAGTTGGAATTGGAATGCAGCTAATCTGAGACCCTAGCACGAGCCCGGTATAAACGTAACGTTTGATTGAATCTAAAATACAATTATCCTATAGCATTTGCAACAAGCATTATTAGTATCTTCTATAGATATTAATAAATTCTTGAAAGGAGATGACCAAAAATTGTTTGAGCCTGTTCCCCAGAACGTGTGACATAGCTTTTATGTCTAAGATCTTCTTTAACAAAAACAAAAGGTGCATATTGCCCACTGCTCAGTAGTCTCGGACAAAAGTTATAAAGGTTTAAGAAAGTTGTTTTTGTCACTACTCAAGTACTTTTATCTATATTGTATATCTGTCCCAGGCATTTAATAAACTCAGTATATTGGTTAAAATACAATGGCAGATAATTATTTTCCAATCTGAGACAATCGATTCGTTTGTAACAATAAGATCGCCGGCGAAAAAGTAAGTATATAATCTGTTTGGTTTACACAAAGAGATTTAAGTTTTGAAAAGTTTGGCACAAAACAACCAAAAAAATTATAACAACACACATTTGTGTCAATCAAATTGACATTGACTATGAAATAAGGTTACCAGCGTAATAAAAATCTGTAAACATAATTTAAGCTGCCTTTTTATTTAAAAAAATCTTTTCATGTTCAGAAACCCCTAACAAAGTTAGATTGACAGCATACTCAACTAAGCACTTTGGAAATTAAACTATTAATTAAATAATTCGATAAGAAAACATAAAAAATAATAATGATGTAAAACATTTTAAGTTACGGTAAGTTACTAATATTTTACATTTTAGGCCCGGTATGATTTTGACTTTGGGGCACGTTTTGTCCATCTCCATCATCATCATCGTCATTGTATGAGCCTGTGCCCCAGTATGTACAGTAGACGCTCAAAAGTGCAGTACCATGCTAAAGATTACATTGCTATGAACTGTGCGAGCGCGATACAGCAGTGTGTGTGCGTGTGCGTGTATGAGTGATGTCTCAACATTCCACACATAACACACACTAATGAAATGTCGTCACACTACGCGAAATAGCATTATATTTCTGTTGCATTTAGAATACACATCATAGTGATGACCTGTTCTTACCATTGCATTGTTAAAATTCGCGTAGTATTAACATGGGTTGGTAGCTGTTTGGGCTGAGCATAGGTTCACGATCAATGAAGTCCAAGTTCGAATCCATGTTATTACAATGTGTGGCTGTTTTTTGTTTCTTTGAAACCTTAATAATATTTGTATTTTAAGCAAAAAGTCGTTAGGTATTTATGTTTATTTATAATATAGTCATGCTTATTATTTATAAGAAGTTAAATATTAGATAGTTATTGTATTATTATTTAACATCATTAATTGATTTTTATTTTATGTTTTCGGTGTTGGAAGGTGGAAATAAAAAAATCATGCTCAATGATAACAAAAATGTTTATTCGTTTTATTTATTTATAAAATTAACAAACTTTTATGAGAATGTGACGTCACATTCCTATCTAGGCAAAAAAAAGTTCTCTTATCACCGTTCATAAGATTTTTTATACCCACTTAGTCAATTCATAATAAGAATAACATAACACGGAAAGGATATTCTAATAACACAAATATAATTGTTGATACCCGCTTATTATAGGTATCAGTATTCAGCAGAGTTAATTGAATACTAATATATGAGTTAGACTTTATGAACGTGTTTTTTTTAATGTAACGTCACATTGAATGTATTGAGGTTATAGCTTAAGTGTTCATTTTCTTGACGAAAAGAATATTGAAACTAAACCCCAATTTAAGATCATTAAATTTAAAATTTATTTCTTAATTTATTTTATTTTTATTTACGGTTATGTTAATATTACTAAATATTTAGTTACCCGGTCTACTTATTAAATTAAGTATTATTATTTTATCGCCATAAATTAAGTCTTCCTTTTGGCAAGACTTGAAAGTCTTCTCGTCAGAAAATACAATCACCTCCCAGTTAAAATGTAAATAATCTCGAGCAAAACGTAGTCTTTCCTCCCTGTGTTTTTGTGTCAAAAATGGTTTTTAGCTGGCTTCCGATGATGTAAACCTTCAGTATGGACTGCATGGCGAACAGTCTGTAATGTAGTATCCAATTGCTCTGCAAACATTATAGTTGGAATGAAACCATTTGTTTCATATTCTTCCACCATAAAACGTCGCTGAGTCGGGTTAATAAGCGGCGGCCTTTCACTTCTTAGACGACTCTTCAGACTACCTTCTTCCTCAAACCTCTTTACCCAACGGCTAACAGAATTTCTAAAAAAAAAACAAAATATGATTACACACTTGCAACTAGCAATTTATTTAATAATAAGAAAATCACACACCACAACTATCATCATAATAATTATAATTTTTAAAAATAACTTACACATTTTAAGCCAGTTTCAGTTGAAATTTGAGAAATATTAAGCCCATTTTTACGCAAAGTGACAATATTTGCCCTGTCATCAATACTAATATTAGCTTGCATCTTGAATAAAGACAATCAAACAATACGCTAATCGTAATAATAACACAAACGCTCGTAACAAAGTTCACCAACTAACAACGTCATAACTAACTACTTTGTTCAATCCAGAAGTTTATTTTGTTTCACATTCACCCTCATCTTTTTTGTTAATAATAAGTTCCAACTAATATTTAGAAAAACATATCTCATCGGGTCTAACGTATCATTTATAATTAAAACACAAAAAGTGTAATGTCACTTGGGTTTGAACGCAGACTATACCGTGCTAGACATTTTATCTATAGCGTTAACCGCTAAGCCAGATAGACACATAATTGTTAGTTTGAAATTAAATATCACTAACTTAATACTCCGTCGCGACATGACAGGCTTGTCACTAAGGCGAATGATCATTATATCGCACTCTTTCTGACTAGATAATTATGAAAGAGTGCGATATACGAGATCGTGTGTGTTGCAAAATGTTTGTTATGGAAAAAGGTCGTAAGTGCGACTTGTTTTGATGCGATCGTTTTGTGAAACTGCTACTGCACTTATGGTCTCTATTGTACATATATAACATAGATATTCTAAAGCAAAAATAAAAAAAACGTGCATATTGCTCAGCAGTCATTGTTAAAAGTTATGAAGGTTTAAAGACGTAATTTTAAATTACAGTAATAATAATAATAAAGGCTGAAGCTCTCCTTAGGCGGTTGGATCAAGGGCCCGATTCAGAAGGCAGTACTCCTCGTTACGGCTAGCAGTGTGAGGAGGTTCCTGCCTCTAGAGCCCTAACCACCGGTACCTTTGACCCTGCTCCCGATACCGGCGGACCACTATTCTTTATATTTTCAAATGATTTTTATATGGTTTTTTTTTAAGAAATATGTAAGGAAAATGAATAAACAAAATAATAATAATATAATAATAAAGCTTTATTTAATTCCGCACATTTTACTATCTAATGACTTAAAAACTAAAAAACAAAAATGTGAGCCGTCACGGGACGCCTGGCAGATGTGAAACATCGACATTATTTTGTAAAAGTAATATGCAGAAAAGAACAGATTGTGATAGGAACTAAATATGTCATAATGATAAACTAAAATATTACGATTTTTTTCCAGATAACGATGACTATTTATTGAATAAACATTTATTTTCATTAAATACAAAAAATACGAATTTATTTCAAATCGTGACTACTTAATTCGTTTAATCAGTGACTTCGGTAATAGTTATATTCGATGTTGCCTCTGAGGACGGTATTACTGTGACAATTGGTCGATGGTAACTGAAGTATGTTACAAAAGTATTGGACATAACATTATCAAGATATCTAATAAATAAAGCATCTATTGTTGTTCCGTATCTGGTGGTAGGTTCTCTTGAATTGTTATTAATTTGCAACTGAAATTCTTCTTGGAGAAACGCAATTAATTAATTAATTAATACATCCAGCAGGTGACGCGCCGTACACACTACTGCATATAGACTGTATATATATATACCATAATATAGCGTGGCGACGGCCACGGCATGCGTCGCCACGCCAGAAATCGGTTTTACGTACGGCTATAGATGTTTCACATCAAAAAGATAAGTAAAGTTTCAAAATTAGAATTTTTATTTTCTTTATACATTATAAAATAATAATTTATTTGTACGGACCACCTTCGGGTAAAAGCCTTCTCCAAGGAATGCCAGTAATCTTTGTTGCTGGCTGAGTTTAGCCAGCTGTAACCTGCCATCTCTAATATCTCGTAAACCCATCTAGCGGTAGACCTGCCTCTGCTTCTAGTGTTTCGTGGACCGGTCCATTTTAGCACTCTCGCCGTCTATCTATGGTCTTAAAGCCTGGCCACGCAGCCTGCCCACTTCCATTTTCTTTGAAGTGAGAAGGTTAACTATAACTTTGGATTTACTTCGAATTTCAACATTCTTCACTCTGTCTTTTAATTTATGCCTAGGCATCTACTCTCCGGTCTTCTTTGCGTGGTCTGGATTTTGTTCCTTATTTTCCGATCGAGTGTCCAAGTCTGGCACCCGTAGGTGAGGCATGGCAATATTTAATTTTTTTTAGTCGGTAGTGGAAGCTGCGGTATGAAAACTTTTTTGTGACACCAGTACTTTTTCCAGGTAATTGAAATTCTTCTGTCCACTTCTTCGAAATTTCTTTCTTTGCTGAAAGAGATTTGCTTGCCTACATAAAAATATTTTTGGACCGACTCGAGAGGTATGTTGTTAACCAAGAAGTCGTTAGGTGGTTAGTGGTGACTTTAGTTTGGTCGAGATTCATTTCTAAACCCACTTTTATACTGGCTCGGTGTAAACGTGTCGTTTAACATATTATTCAGTTGCTGTGGGTTTCCGAGAACAGGATAATGTCATCCGCGAACCTCAGGTGACTTAGGAACTTCCCGTTTATATTAATGCCTTGCTTTGCCCATGGTAAACCTTCCATTACATGTTGTAAGACCGCAATAAACAATTTTGGTGAGAGTGGGTCACCTTGTCCGACGCCTCTTTAAATGTTGATTTTTGTGCCTGTTCTTTCTACTCGAACTGTTGGCATAGATGTTTTTTTAAATATTTATGTATTTTTCATTAATGTTTTGGTTTTTTAATGCTTCCCAGATACTGCCGTGTGATATGGAGTCGAAAGCTTTTTTGTAGTAGATGAAAGCTACGTATAATGGTCTGTTATATTCTAAGTATTTCTCTATCACTTGGTCAACTACGGGGATATGATCAACTGTGTTGAAACCGCTTCTGAATCCTGCCTGTTTGATCGGCTGTTAAAGGTCAATGTCTGAGGATGTTCTTTCAAGCAGGCAGGAGGCAAATAATTTATACAGACAGGACATCAGGCTTATGGGGCGATAATTCCCAATGTCTACTGTGTAGCCTTATTTGTACAGCTGAATTATTTCGGATACCGTCCACAAATGCGGTACTACTTCTTTGTTTAAGATCTTGTTCCATAGTTAGGTGATAGGTGTCAGTAGTACAGTCCTTGCCAATTTGATGCACTCGTTTGTTAGCCCGTCAGGTCCCGGCCAAGTAACAATAAGTTACGAATACCTATTTTACATTTTAGGCCCGATATGAGTTTATTTTCCCTGTTCTGTTCTTTGTTAATATTGTATGGCAACATTAGGGTACTTTCGACTTTTCGAGTGAAATAAAAAATGAAAATCCTTTTTATTATGAGTTCTTTTCTAAAATCTGATATGGTGGTACGTTAATCATTTTCCCAAATTAGGAGGAGCTCGTGGCTAAGTAATAACAGCCGCCCGGATCGATCTTTAGGTTAAGCCGCGCATGCCTAGGTTGGTCTGTGGATGGGTTACCCATTACATACCGAGTTTCCTCCGTGCCTCGGAAAGCACGTTAAGCCGTTGATCCCGGGTGTCATTTGTAGATCTTTGACAGTCGTTATAGGTAGTCAGTGGCCCAAAAAGTCTGACAACCAGTCTTACCAAGGGGTATCGTATTACCCAGTACTAACTGGGTTGTGGAGGTCAGATAGGCAGTCGCTCCATGTAAAATACTGGTATTCAGCTGCATCCGGTTAGACTGGCAGCCGATGCCAACATAGTTGGGAAAAAGCTAGGCAGATGATGAATCGTTTTCCCAAATTCATAACTTTTTTTAAAATAATTATTTGTAATACTTTTATATTTGTACACTTTTGGAGCACGTTTTGTCCATGTCCTTATGAAATATAATAATTAAGCTATACGAGTATTTTTAATTTTAAAATCGCCGTGTTTACGTTACGTTTACACCGTTTGCTCGTGCTAGGGACCTCCGAAGATATTTACGCCATTATTACGGGAATCGATTAGTAGTAACAATTATGTTCTTGCTAGTATGAAATCATAGACACTCATAATCGTATTTTACCCCTGTATTTTACCAAAAAAAGCTTCCTGGAAAAACCTGATACCAGGAACATAATTATTAAAAGACACAATATCAAAAATCAATATCCATGTGGCACAAAAATATGAAGTAAATAATCTCCTTAAATGACTATCATCCCGCGTAGTTTATATTAATCGAGATTCCACTCGTTTATTACGAGAACAAGCGAAAAATTAGTGAGCATATAACATTAAACATTCAGTAAGGAACGACGCAGCCGTGGAAGAATTAACAAAGGCTAATTAAGAGTAACAAAACATTTGGGAGCAGTTAAAACACACTCGTAACGCAAAGAGGCCATATCTGGGGGTATGCGGCAAACTCCGGGCGAATGTGTACAGGTGGCCGCGGTTCACTAATTCACTCTGTTTGTTCGTTCTTAATGAAAATACAACAGGGGCACGCTCTATTGTTTACTCTACATTCCAGCCGGAGGCGGCTGTATTCTGGCTGGTGTGCGCCGGGTAACGTAGCGCAGCGCAACTCCGGTAAGACCCTAATTATATCGGTCGCACCTCTAGTAACCCGAGCAGCGATCACCCGCCGCACGGAAAGCGTTTCGTTTCATCTAGCTTAGTTAGCTTAAAACTACATTGAATTGTGTGTGTCGCGTTGTTCCACGTATTACAAACTCTGTTATTCATGGGCAAACTAGCAGACTTCCTAATTTGTTTTCGCTAGTATTACCGTAAACCAGAATATTTAAGTTTCACTGTCGAGTCCGCATGCGGGTTCCTGCGCGGATTCAATACAGGCCTGCCCGATAAGTCATCCCGTCGCAAGACTGGGAGGGGGGTCGGCTTTACAAATAATTTTTGAATACCTGCACAAAGGAATCGATTACAGACGATAATTGTAACAACAAAGGATAAATACAAATATTAACCTTCGAACATCAAGAATATTTCAATAGTTCATTAGTTATTTCAAGGGAGCATTGGAGGACCGCTACTATTCAAATATACAGAATGAATCCAAGTAGTAGAATACCGATTGTGGAACATCAACAAGACCTTCAAACCTTTATAGCAGTAGACATCTAGAAAATCCAATTAGAGTAAGAAAGCCCTTGAAAAGCAGGTTGTGAAAGAATTCTATGATATTTTTTTTATCCCTAACAACTATCTCTGCTCTTGAGAAAAAGGAGAAAATCTTGGAGCACCGCAGTCGAGTCCTTCAGGTGAATAATAATTTGTGAGAACGGAAGCTAAGTTCAGGTTTTTTTCATTTTCGCTTCAGGTAAGGTAATAAAAATTAAAGCGCAAAAATTCAGAACGAGATTTCAGAGGCTGGAGGGGCGGGTGAAACTTCCTAATAAAATATATTTCTTGGTACAAATACGCCCAAAGATTCTTTTTATTACGATATTATAGAAGCTGTATTTCCCCCTGAGTGCATAGCTGGTTTGCGTCAGTTTCCATGTATCGATTCCTGCTACGAAATTAAGTTCCCACCTAAAACGAGGTAGGCTATTAGACATGGGCTGACCGGGTTGTAGTGAAACCAAGTTTTCTCTTTCGTGAAGGATTTGTTTTTGTGTCGAAAGTTCGCGTTTAAAAAAAATACAGATAATAGGCTATAATTTACTCTTTTTGTGTTGACTCATAAAATTGCAATTTTGTTATTCAGTTTCGTCTAAATTGATTGTTACAATGATTTATTTTCTATCACGCTAGTAACAGAGCTCAAAATAAATAATATCTCAAACTGAATTTCCGATTTTTTCCGTAATTTACTTTTTTAACTATAAAGCACCTACCATAGTAACGATTCAGCAACCAAAACTGTGACATAGATCGTTGCCCGTAGGGCGCCATTTTATTCAATTAGCCTACAAACAGTAGTATTACAAACAATTTTTGGTTGTGTCCCAAAATAGCAGAGTTCCATGGTGACAGTACCCCCGCCCCGTAACAGAGTGTGTAATTGCCGCTCCACCTACCCCCTACCGCACCCCCCGGTTTATAATAACATAAATACATTATAATATATTAACGAAGAGATATAGCATTCTAAGTATTTTCCTTAACATAAAACGATGCTTTCACTGTTTGCAAAAATCTTCTGTTATATTTGTCATCAATTATTGTGGCCGATAGAAAGGACTGATTGATTTTGTGAAAGATAAGATTGGTTCTGAGAAAAATAAGAAGACAATTATGAGGATTTGAAGAAAAAATAGTAGGAAAAAATGTCCAATGGGCATTCCTATATCTTTTCCTATTTGTTTTAAGGTCAGCTTTCAAGCCAGGCTTTATTAAAATTGTATATTGAGGTGTCTCAGTATTGACTAAAACGGGAAATTCCCTTAGTTTACTCATGTCCTGTTATTAATTTATTTGAACAGCGTATTACTAATTTATTTTCATTGGATCATTGTTATAGCCCCACCTGGTCTCGGATGACGGATAAAGTTTTCAGCTGTTAGGAGTAGTCATCCTCTCGGGACGGGAGGGCCGAGGTACTCCATGATTTATTTCCACCATGATTCCGACTCGAGAGCTTTTGTGATTACTAAGCTGATCTGGTAGGTATAGATTTTTAATAATTAAATCTTCTTACTTTTACCTCTTTATCATCAAACATTTGAGAACTCCTAGGCGATTACAGGTTGAACTGGTTAAGAGATCTGTAAGTTCATTGATGTCACTCTCGATACACAAGATATTTAGTCATGGATATTTTTCTATGTTAATTATTCTGGTTCCTGTGTGTTGGAAACACTTTATTCTTCTCTTTTAGCCAGGTCCTATGAGTCAAATTTAGTACCTGGGCGACCGAGCTCTGCTCGGGTAAAAATAAAGTAAAACACAAACACAGCTAAAATATTCTGTCCATAATACAAACTCTTTGATATATCAAAAAGTCTTGAAAAAGAAAAATACGAAACACTAGAAAAAGAAAATTCTGTCAATAGTGACGTCATACACAACTAGGGAATTTTATAAAAATGGATGATTTTTTCAAAATAATAAAAAATAATGAACCAGCCGCGGATGGTAAGTTAGCTGATGTTTTAATATGAATGTGAAAGACTTGTTATTTTGCTCTTCTTGCACATTGCTGCAGAACAAGAATTCGTTGTGATTTAAAAAATCATTTTTTTATGAGTCGTCGAACTGAGATAATTGGTATATTAAAGCAGTCATCTCAGTTTGACGCATAAGGACGAATTATGGGCATTTATTGGCCACAAAGCGAGGTTACGTTTTATCCCGTAGAATTGGCAGCTCCTTTAGGGTAGACCACGGAAGCCAGGGGTTATATTTTGTGTTTTTCCATCATAAAGACAAAAATCAACTCCCAATGAACTTGCGCAAACTCATGATGTGGGCGCAAAACTATTTTAAAATGGACGCAAACTTTTTTTCAATACACTTTCTCGAAAACCGGTTTTTATCGCACTACGATTAATAATTTCAACATGGAATGTATTTCTCCGCGTTGATTTTTAATATTTTTCCGCACAGGTGCGGAAATTAAAATTTCCACATCATCATCATCATCATCATCATCATCAACATCATCATCTGCCTAGCCGTTTCCCAACTATGTTAGGGTCGGCTTCCAGTCTAACCGGATGCAGCAAAATACCCGTATTTTACATGAAGCGACTGCCTATCTGACCTTCACAACCCAGTTAGTACTAGGTAATAAGATACCCCTTGGTAAAACTGGTTGTCAGACTTTTTGAACTTATGTAAGTCCAAATGGTTTCAATGATTAAAGTCGGCTATGATTGTTTTTTTTTAATCTCGGCAAAGTGATATGCGTCTTTACGGCGAAAAACATTTTTTGAATATTTAAATTGTGTTTAAAAATATAATATTCCAATATAAACATGATTATTAAAAAAATATTTACTCCTAGAACAAAGTAATATTTATTTGTGTTCTAAATTAAAAAAAAATAATTGAATTCTGTCGTTTTCATATTAGGCTGTTTAGCGGCTTCACACCTTTGCTTTTTCTTCAACCTTTCGAAAGCAAAGCGCGGAAAAAAAGGAAATTAAATCATAGTTTTCTAATAATTAATGACAAAAATACTTTTCATTCTATTATTTTATTTCTTCGAAAGTGTATTAAAAAACGTCGTTTGATACGCGTGAGGATTTGTTACTGCAATTTTCGGCAACATAACAACCTCGCCTGGCGGCTTGGGTGTGAATTCCACCTCGAATGCAATAACAAAGTTTCCCCACTTACATCAAAATACTCCTGTTTTGTATATTTCAGGAGCTATCTCACTCTTGTGCGATATCTCCTGAATATGACAATGCCCTGTTGAAACAATGTTTCTTTCACGGACTACGATCGATGGATTGGTGGAGAACACACATTCATCGCGCGGCAACTAAATTTGGCATCAATGACAATTTTAACACGGTTTACAACTAAACTTAATATACTGTCACTGACGGGATATCTTCCGTGATTGTTCATTACTTTGAGCTCCCGATATTTTGGCCCTGTTGCAAGGTCGCGGGTTTCCTGATAGTCAACCCGTGATCATGGCGGTTAGCGATACCGCTTTGGCGGTATCCTGTAAGTGACAGTATAAGTTTAATAATAATTTAATTTATCGATAAATAGAATAAACTGTGTGTATAACAGGCAATGAAGTCTGTAGAAGATGGAACATAACAGGAAACGTATGTAGGTGTAAAGAATTTTTTAAAATTCCAGCAGACGACGTACGGTACATTCCACCCACGGCCACATCAAGCACTGCCAAAGCGAAAGACATCGCTGTCAATGAATTTAAAGAGAAAGAACAAGCTCCTGTAGAGAGAGTGGATGTGAGCCGCCCATCTACAATACTCGTCGATATGCTGGAAGAAAACGAAAGTGAACTAACAGGTTATAACTTTAGTTTCTTCAAAAAGATAATAAAAAATGACGATTCCGCAGGGACAATCCAGGAACTAACATAAACCGATTTCGAAAAGGTGCTAGAAGAGAATTGCGATAGAAATGGCTTCTTCAGCTAATCTGATTAACATCCTAAGAACATGCAGCAAGTTACCTAAAGGCACACAGACTCCATGTCTTTAAATTTATAACCAAAAACTATTATTAACCTATTGTGGGTGTAAAGTTTTTTTTTTAATTCCAGCCCCTTTTGAAGCTACAGCGCTGAGTAAGCCAAACCCAGCAGACGACTTACGGTTCATCCCACCCACGGCCACACCAAGCATTACCAAACCGAAAGAAATAGTTATCAATGAATTTAAAGAGACAGAGCAAGCTCCAGTAGAGAGAATGGATATGAGCCGCTCAGCTACAATAATCGTCGATACGACGGGAGAAAAGGAAAGTGATAAAGAAAGTTATAACTTTAGTTTCTTCACGGAGATGATAAAAGATGACGATCAACCAGGGCCAACGCAGGAAATAACATATACCGACTTCGAAGAGGTGCTAGAAGAGAATAGCGACATAACTGACTTCCTCAGCTAATCTGATTAACAGCCTAACTAAGAACATGCAGCAAGTTATCCAATGGCACTCAAACTGACTCCATTTCTTCAAGTTTATAACCAATAACTATATTATTAACTTGTATTTTTTTCATTTAATTAATATTTTTATATCCCGAGTGTTATGAATTAGATGAATAAATTATAAATGCAGTTTCGGTCTTAATAAATTTTAAGTTCATTTACACGAAGTGCTGATTATATTTTACACCACCTCTGTATCTACGCATTACTTATAAGGAAAACCAAGATGGTTGATCTGTTCTTTTTCACTTTTACACTATATCGTCAGTGTCACCACTTACAATGATAATTTCGATATCGTTTGAGGTTATTCATTGAAACGTCTTTCACGTCCTAAAGAGAGGCACAAGATGGCTAAGCTCCGCCACAAAGTTAAACAGGGTTACTGGTAACTACGTATTCCTTGCAGGGCGTCATAGTAGGGTTAAAATGCAACAAATTAAGCCACTAAATGTTCTAACGAAATTCCGTAGTTTTTGAGTTAGTTAGATTTTGGGTTTTCTTTAATGAAAAATCCCAAATTAAATCATTTGAAGCCAATTTAAAAAGGATTTACGGCGCGACTGTACTAAAATGTTAAGTTATTATCATAGTTGATGCCGTAGCAGATCTTTTATAATAATTAAAAGTTTAAAAATGTCTAAAACTTTGGCAAAGATGACTAATCAAGCTTGTTTTTTATTTTGTAATTCTTGCCAATCCCTTATAAAAAATATGGACTAGTGCAAAAAAAATACTACGCCAGATGAACAAATTACTCGGAAAATAACCTTGTCATAAGCTGTCTAAAAGGGAATTAAAGTTTAATTCCCTTTTAGATAGCTTATAGAAACTCATGGATTACGTTATGAAAATCGTTTTTGATTAAGTGCAGGAAGGCGTGACGCTCGTGAAGACATGGGCTCACTCAAATGTGCTGCACTGTGCGCGAACAAAAGTTACGAACAGCTTTACCGATGGAAACGGCTCTGCAGCTCAGTGCGCACACGTTTTGTGCTACACAAAATGTTCGCGAATAGAAAGAAAGAAAGAAAGAAAACATATTTATTTGGCCCATGCCACAAGTGCACACAACAAGCACAAAAAAAATATTTAAAAAATAAAAAAATCTTAAATTTATACAATAAAAATGTTTAAACAAAAAACAAAAAAAAAAAAAGGAGATAATATTGTGTGTCTCACGGCTGCGCCAAATAGGTCCAGTTCAGCAAACTGCCGAGCAGATAGTGCCCGACGCTGGTTTTCAACTGGACCTGAGATGGTGATGTGACGGACATAAAACAGTTCTGAATAAATGTGCGACACAAATGTTCGCGCACAATTTCTGGTGGAAACGCACTATAACCGATGCGGCAAACCAGATGAGGGCAACGATCACATCAATAACCACAAAAACAGGAGTAAGAAATCAAATAAGGATATTTATTCGAAACCGAGGGCTGCACATCGAACAAGACGTGTCAAATGAGTGTAAATAAAGTTTTCAAATTGATATTGATTAAAAATAGTAAACGAAATTGTTTCATTTGCTTTTCCGAATAATCACCTTTTAGAAGATACAAGCCTTCCTGTACTAAACCAAAAACGATTTTCATAATATAGTCCATGACTCAATATTAAGTTTCATACCTTTTTACATAGCTGATAAGACAAGGATATTTTCCTAGTTATTATTGTTCATCTGGGGTAGTATTTTTTTGCACTAGACCACATTTTTTATGAATGAATGGCAAGCATTGCAAAACACTGTTAGTATGTTAAGATGTAACAGGCAATGAAATCTGTAAAAGATGGAACATAACAGGAAACGTATTATATACATATTATTTTTTTAATTCCAGCTCCTATTGAAGCTACAGCGCTGCATAAGCCAAACCCAGCAGACGACACACCAAGCAAAGCCAAACCGAAACAAATAGTTATCAATGAATTTAAAGAGAAAGAACGAGCTCCTGTAGAGAGAGTGGGGGCTGTGAGCCGCCCAGCTGAAATAATTGTCAATACGACGGGAGAAAACACAAGTGAAAAAGAAAGTTATAACTTTAGTTTCTTCACGGAGATGATAAGAGATGACGATCCACCAGGGCCAACGCAGCAACCATCATATACCGACTTCGAAAAGATGCTAGAAGAGAATTGCGATAGAAATGGCTTCCTCAGCTAATCTCATTAACAGCCAAAAAACATGTAGCAAGTTACCTAATGGCACACAAACAGACTCCATATCTTCAAGTTTATAACCAATAACTATATTATTAACTTATTTTTATTTTATTTAATTAACAATATTAAATCCCGAGTGTTGTGAATTGTGTGAATATAAATTATAAATGCAGTTTTGGTCTTAATAAATTTTAAGTTCATTTACACTAAGTGCTGATTATATTTTACACCACCTCTGTATCTACGCATTACTTATACGGAAAACCAAGATGGTTGATATGTTTTTTTTTTTCACTTTTACACTATATCGTCGGTGTTGTCACCACTTACAATGATAATTTTGATATCGTTTCGAGGTTATTAATTGAAACGTCTTTCATGTCCTAAAGAGAGGCACAAGATGGCTAAGCTCCGCCACAAAGTTCAACAGGGTTACTGGTAACTCTACGTATTCCTTGCAGGGCGTCATAGTAGGGTTAAAATGCAACAAATTAAGCCACTAAATGTTCTAACAACATTCCGTAGTTTTTGAGTTAGTTAGATTTTTATTTTTTTTTTTTTATGAAAAATCCCAGATTAAATCATTTGAAGCCAATTTAAAAATGGTTTACGGCGCGAAAGAACAATGGCAGGACTCCATACTAATAATTGTCTGGGATCAAATTGAAGCGTCCCGTAATGAAAAATATGTTAAAAGATTTGACTTTAGCTCCAGAATCTATAAATGATGACTATTTTCATTAGGGAAAGCCGAAAAAAAAGATTTCGATGTTTGAATTTTTAGGTTATGAATGAACTGACGTTCATTCATCAGATGCCTGCGATGTCTGCGATATTTTATATTGTTGTTTAATAACAACAATATAAAACATCGCAGACTGAAATTAGATCATAAAGAAATGGATAATGTAGTGTGGTCTAAGTGAGGATAAGAGTATTTATGGATAAAATGAGAAAAACCCAAATAAATTCTAACCCTCGGTGTAGAGTAGTAGGTACTCAATTGTATGTTTACGAAACCTGGGCGCGTATTGGATTTAAAAGTAGAAGCATTTCTTCAAAGATATCAGTTGATTAATGACAAAAGAATAGAGCATTTCAATAATTATGTTAAAAACAAAACCAACTCTACATGGGTCGATCGATCGGTCGATTATATCAATCATTCATTTAATTATTGATACAGATAAATTGCAATCAAACTACTCACACCACTGTTTTAATGGTAACATTTCGAATGCACCTTATTCGAACATCATTTGATAATCTTTTAAAACATAAAATAACTCCGGCCTTTACGAGAAGGAGTGAATAATTGAAAAATCATAGCAAATTAATTAAATTTGATTCATATATATGAAATCTATGGTCGCCAAAAAAAAAGTCCAGACCAAATTCTGCCATTGTTCTTTAAGTTATTATCATAGTTGATGCCGTAGTAGATATTTTTAATAAATAAAGTTCAAAAATGGCTAAAACTTTGGCAAAGATCACAAATCATTTTATGCCCTTCTTCCTCATAGCCAAACTTTTTATGTTTATGAAAATAACCTCCTTTCTTTAGTTTGCCGTATGTGTATGCTTGTTCTTTCGAAAACACAAAGAACTATTTAAAAGAGCAGAGGAAATAAGCTCTCGAAGTCAGCGTGACCAATACAGACTTGTGCTGGATGTGCTGCCTCGATCAGCTAAATATAATAAAAACTCTCTGGCTATGTGTGTACGTCTCAAAATTACCAAAAATGTTTAAAACATTTAACTGTAAATTATGTAAAATCCAATTATATAAATGGCTCAACAACCTCAACTCAACTTTCGGATTCCATACATCTTAGATCCCTCTCCTCGACAGAAACCTACAAGTATTTGGGTATGTCGAAAGCATTTGGTATCAATACTGCCAACATGAAACAATCGTTGAGGGAGCACTTCTTTGGCCGCCTGAATAAGGTGCTGGGCAGTCTTTTGTCAGGCGGAAACAAGGTGCGCGCCTGCAACGGTTGGGTCATGCCGGTTTTGATGTATTCTTTCGGCAGACTCAAATGGACTCAGACGGAACTTGATGCCCTGAATAGGAGGGTCCGAGCACTGCTGACCGCAAATCGGATGCATCATCCACAGTCGTCGGTTATGAGACTGTATATCACTCGGAAGTGCGGGGGTCTTGGCTTCTTAAATGCTAAGGCCCTACACAACCGTGAGGTATTCAGTCTCAGGGAATACTTCCTAGAAGCTGACGTGGGGATGTGGTCTCAGTGAATAAGGGCCTTACCACGCTCTCCCAGACTAACGAGAACTGGCGCAAGCCTAGAGTTTTAGACACTAATGACCGCATGAAAGTATGGCAGAGCAAGGAGCTGCACGGGCGCTTTTATCGGGCCTTACATGGGCCCGATGTAGACTTCTTAGCGCTCGTATCTTGGCTGCGTGCGGTGACCTCTTCGGGGAAACCGAAGGTTTCGTCTGTGCAATAATGGACGAAGTTATGATGTCTAATAACTACCGGAAATACATTGTGAAAAATGGCACGGTTGACATATGCCGGACATGCCACCGTCTGGGAGAATCGATTCGACACATTATTTCTGGGTTTTCTCGTCTAGCTAACGGAGAGTACTTGCATAGAAACAACATCGTTGCCAGTATTATCCACCAGCAACTTGCTTTGAAGTACAACCTTGAGGAATCAGAAGTGCTATGCTATAAGTATGCGCCCGACGCAGTTTTCGATAATGGTAATATCACGTTGTACTGGGTTCGACCTATCGTTATTGACAGGACTATTGTTGCCAATAAGCCTGAAATTGTGGTGATAGATCGATTGGAGCGTCGCACAATGATTGTTGATATAACGGTCCCGCATGACGAGAGCTTGGCATCTGGATCAAGGGCTTGATTCAGAAAGTAGTACTTCTGGACACGGTGGGTATTGTTAGGAGGTTCCTCTCTCAAGAGCCCTGACCACCGGTAGGTCGGACCTTGTTCCCGATGCTGGTGGGCTACTATTCTTTGTTTTTATTGTTTTATTTAAAAATGTATTTACTATGTGTAAAAATAAAAAAAGAAATAATTTCTTTACTATTAATGATTTTTTTTTAAAATGATTTCAATGTAATATATTTCAATGTATTTTTAGTAAGTGTATGCTTTAGTTTTAAGCGAAAGATGTTAGATCTAATATTTTTTAATAACACCTTGTATACCATGACTTATGCAAATAAAATATCTTATCTTATCATAAACGCCATGGTGTATCTGACAGGCAAACCGGAGCGTATATATTGCAAAACTGTGCAGGTTGCCTCAAGAGGTAGCTCAAGCTTACCTGACTGGTGTACCAGGACAGGTAAACGTGACAGGTAACCTAGCGTGTACGTCTAGCTTAAGACTATGTCTAGCCGTGAACGTTCCTCGGCTGAATGATGAAGAATAAAAAGAAGTTTGTACTCACATTGCCATGAGGGCCCTCGCCAAGGAAGGTGACTGGTCGCATGCGCCCCCGCGGAAAATCCAGCAGGGGCGCCACTCCGTTTGGGGGCTCGGCTTCGGGAAGTTTGATAGATGTGAACAGTCCAGGTGCTGGCTTCTCACGGCGGCAAGCGCGTTCTTCCGGGTAAGTCTACGAAGAAAGTCATTGCGTAAGTATTCGGGCTCGTAAGACTGGTATGTGATTTATTTGGTAAGAGCGGACGTACATATATGAAAACATCTACGCACAATACCCAAAACCATCTACGCACAATACCCAAAACTCCAGTCACTAATGTATGAACGAAATGAAATATATTAGAACGGACAGTTCTTTTTAGTCTGCCTGTTGTATGACCGAGTTGTCATCTTAAACATGTGCGTGTAAACTGAGGGACCACACTCGTTTTTCGCATAATAGAAATTCTTCAAATTGCGTCGATATTCTTTTACCATTTCTTTTTACAAAATGTCAAACTTTATGTAGAAAAGAAATATTTTATTTATTTGATTCGGTAATATTCACTAAAATATTTTTCTTTCTTGTGTGGTACTACGAGGTACCACAGTTTAGTCGTTATATCTTTTTTATCTTTGAATCTTTGTGGTCTGTTATTTAGTAACTATCTTTACTAATTCTCTACTAAATATCTGTAGTCATAAAAGTTTAATTTGCCACACCTTGTGTGTGAGGACAGACGGACCACATTTTACGGGCTTTTTTTTTAAATATATTATTTGTTTACAAATTCCCAGATTTGGTTCTACAATTGTTTTAAGTCTTCTACTAAATCCTACAATTTCTATTTTGGGAAAAACGAGTGTGGTCCCTCAGTTCACACGAACATTCTTAAACAGCAAACGGATTTAGATGTGGTGTTCACTCATCGTCAATTAGAGAATTGATGCCAAAAGGTTTGTGTATTTCAAATACGTTTACACAAAACTAAACTAATAATCGAGAAATGTCTACGGTTTTAGTTCCTACACCTTACGAAGTAAGGGCAGTTATACTATAAATCAGTAATGCCTACAATACGAACAGTAGTAGGGCTTCTTTGATTCTTGTATAATAGTAGGTGGTGAATTGCTTATTAAAATACTCGGAAAAAATGAGCATATGGCACATGATATTCTGTTTGATCTTAGAAATAAACCTAGTAAAAAATATTATTTACTGGGTTGAGTTCTAAATAAAATGTCAATAAATCGGGGTGATTAGCAGAAGTATCGATCACTATAGGCACTGTTCCTACACCACGTAATGTTCGATAACACACACATTTTATACGTACCCGTAAATAACCTTGTTACTGCTTAATTGCTATTCCCCTCCCAAGATTGCGTTGCTATAATTTATACCGTAACATGAATTATTATAGACGTTGGTGTATATTATATGTGTGGACTGCAGTTATTACGTGGATATTAATTATGTATGAAATTACGAATGAAGCCTGTTTGATGTTCTTTGCGTAATTAACTCAGGCTTATTTTCCCCATGTGATAGGCAGAAACTATAGAATGCCATCTGTTACGTCTCACATAGGTGCTTATTATTCTTTGTACTTCGAAAAAAAAAATGTGCATTTTGTTTCCTTACTAATAAATCCGTCTGTAAACTTCCTTTATGATATAATTGATAAGCTATTGTACCAGCAACAAAGTTTTATAAGTTCAGTGGTTACTTCAATCTCGAAGAATTAGCTCGACGGAACACGATGTAGCAAACTCGCCGCGTCTAAGTTAGCTCACACAAAACAAACGTTATTCGCAATAGAAAGTCTGCTGGTAAAGCCGGCGACTTAGTAGCAAAGCCTTACAAAGCCATAGTAAAACATTAACAAAACACGATCGACCCCAACGAATCGCTGGCTCATAATAATACCTCGTGTACTCATTTATCATTTCGTAAACGACCGCGTAATACCCGTAATGAGTAAAATCCAGGCATACCTTGGGTAATAGCATTAATATTACGAGACCCGGTCTCTCCCCTTCAATGGATGTACCGAGGTACTATAGTTTGAAGACCTTTGTGGTGTACAAATTTGGTGTAGGTACACTTTGTGTAAGTGAACGGTTGCGAAGGGGTGTGTGAGAACGTGGAGTTCCATAGTTTTTGCTCGCGGTCGTGGCAGGTGGGTGCGAATTTATGTCGGTTTGGTGGAAACAGGTGGAAAGTTCACTTAAGGGCCATAGTGGTTAAGGATTCTTTTGTCTAATTTCTGTACATTATACAAAAATATTTTAGCATTTTCTAATTATTAGCTTCCTGCCGTTGTCTCATTCTATTTGGGGTCGGCGCAACACGTTTTCTTCTTCCATTCAACCCTGTCAGACGTCACGGCGTCATTTACTTCTTTCTCTTTCATATCAGTCTTCACAAAATCCATCCTTCTTTTTTTTTGCCTTCCTCTCCCTCTCCATCCAACAACATGCATGTCCATCACTCTTTCCGTCATAAGCATTTCATCCCTCCTCATTACACGTCCATACCAAGACAAACGACTTCCTTTCAATTTATCTGTAACAGGCGCCACTTTCAAACTTCCTCTAATATATTCATTCCTAACTTAACCATTCTTGTCACTCCAGACATCCATCTCTCATCTCCGCTACATGCAATCGTTTTTCATCCATCTTCTTCACAGCCCAGCTTACTGATCCACATAGTACGACAGGTCTAATCACGGACTTGTAAATTTTCCCCTTTAACTTGAGCGACATCCGTGGGTCGCAAGTTGTTCCAGTGACCTGTCGCCATTTCATCCATCCTGAGTTGGTCCGGTGCGTTAGGTCCCGGTCTACTTCGCCATCTCCTTGGACAAGCGGCCCGAGGTACCGGAAGTCGGAGCAGATCGGTACGGGCGTTCAGGCACTATACCGCTGAAATCGCAAAACAAGTATTCAGTTTTGGTACTACTAAATTTCAGGCCAACATTCTCCAGTCTTTGCCACCACACCTCCAATCTGCTCTGGACGTCTTGGCCGCTCTT
Organism: Noctua janthina; assembly: GCA_963576755.1. Taxonomy (NCBI): domain Eukaryota; kingdom Metazoa; phylum Arthropoda; class Insecta; order Lepidoptera; family Noctuidae; genus Noctua; species Noctua janthina. The sequence goes on along the minus strand of OY755050.1, from coordinate 8,411,216 downwards.
AGCAACCTGCACAATGTCATCGGCAAACAGAATACACCAGGGCGCCTCTTTCTGGATCTCCGACGTGAGAGCGTCTATTATCATCAGGATGAGGTAAGGGCGCAGAGCCGACCCTTGATGCAAGCCGACAGCCACATTGAAGCTGCCAGTAGTGCCTGCTGTGGACCGGACTTGGGTCATCGACTGTACATCGCACGGATTAACTGCACATACCTCCCAGGCACATCTTAAGAGACCACCACAGAACCTAACGGAGTGGTCATATGCCTTTCCGAGGTCGACGAACACCATGTCACAGTTTTTATGTGCACCTCTATATTTCTCGCACAGCTGGCGGAAAATGGCATCCGTCGTTCGCCGACCAGGCATAAAACCAAATTGGTTCTGTGAAATTTCGCACTCTTCTCTCAGTCGCCTTTTAAGAACTTTCTACCAAACTTTCATACTATGTGAAATTAGCTTTATTCCTCTATAATTTTAGCACTCCAGCACACCACCCTTGTTTTTAAAAATGGGCACCAGCGAACTGTTACACCATTCGTTAGGTATGGCTTCATCCAGCAACAATTTATTGGAGAATAAAGCTAACCACGTCCATCCGTCCATCCGCAATAACTGCCACACTTCAACCGGTATTCCGTCCGGACCTAATGCCTTACCATTCTTTATTCCGTTTACTGCAATCCCCACTTCGTCCACACTAACTTTTCTTACTAGTCCCTCATTCACTGGTTTATTTTCAAGCATAGCACTCCAGTCATTCTCCTCATTCATCAGTGTTTCAAAGTAACCCTTTTCTTAATTTTCTCATAATTTGGCCTTTTCTAATATAGAGAGAAAAACTGTAACTACGGTTACTACTGCAAGAAGGTTCCAGGCTATTAGGATGTTTCTGAGCTTAACTTATCAATTTAGTTAAGCTGCTTTAGGCTGACTTATAAAGTACTAGGTTACATTAAATGTGTTACTCAGTATGTGTAGATGGATCTCCACATAGCGAGGCTGTTTTGGGACAATGAAAACTCTGCGATGTCTACACGCTATGACGATCCTAAAGCCTAACTTGTTATTCTTGAGGAGTTGAATCATTGCATCAGGGATGATACACAAACTCACACGTCATTAAAAGAACGGTTAGTTTAAAAACAAAGTCTTTTCGACCAATTAATTTCGCCACGTTTAATTAAATCCATTAATTTATTTTATTTTTCGTAAAATTAAAATGTTGAAAGTCTGTCAAAGAACAAAGTACAATGCTCAGATGAGTTTAATCAACAGTAAAATGAATTGCCCGCTTTCGAAGGGTACAGAACGTCTGATCGAAACCGCCGCTTTTTTGTAAAATTCATAAAATAATTTATTTATTTACAAAAAGAGGTTTAAATTTATTTTTTAAATACTGCATCAGAATAACGGAACACATTCAGTTGTCATCATTTCTTCTCGGTACATAAATTTTATTTATGAGTAAATAGAATAAGCCGACGGCTATGCAAAGCAATCCATTATTAAATTCAGCTTCAGTGTGACACCCCTGACCGTGGGGGTGAACAGGGGGGTTGTTGTAGGGGTGTTCCGGGACATGTGACATATTCTCGTGCCACACAGGGGTACTTACAGTCGCTAGTGTTGTGGCTACATGTTCCCGGGGGTTACTCGTAATGGAGTGGCCGCAGAAAATGGGAAGGCTAAAATGTTGCACTAGAACTATTCACGGAGTATGGAAGATTTAGATGAGGTGATGGGAGAGCGGACTTGGCGAAGTGCCCTTTTTCTGGTTGTTAAAAAATTAATCTGTCATTTCGATATAGTGGGGCGGCCTTACACGGTATAGCCGTTTAAGTTTAAAAAAAAGTAACTTTCAGACACCGAAAAAAATGAAGTTTCTTGAAATATTTGTTTTTATAAACACTAAGTTACTAAACACACACACTACCATGTTAAAAAAACCCAACAATACCCAACATGGATTACAAAACCCTCATGATATCAACCCTATATCCCCTCTAAATAAAACGCTGGCCCCGCCCCTCAGATGACCCATCACAGGTATTTTTAATTAACTTTGAAATTAAAGCTTTACTGAAGATCGTTATTCATAACTGTCATATAGTCATGCAATAATTTAAGCTAATTCACTGAACAGTAAAGTACTATCATATTGTTATTTATATACTTAGGCATTTAATTATAAGTGAGGATAAGGCTAAGTAATTTAGAATTAATTATTATTTTATTTAGAACGGGTGAGATGTCGACTAATTGGAAGAAGAAGAGGAATGCTGCTCTGACCCCAAATAAATTTGGATAAAGGCAGGTGAATGATGACAAGGCTAAATTATTTGAAGACAATGGATAAAGAAGGTTGCTTCTTTGCTTTGCTGCTGAGCATGAGGTCCTGTTTCAATTCCCAGATTGGGTTTAAGCACACTGGGTTTTTTCCACCAGGAATTTCTAGCTAGCTATTATATGGGACTTATTTGCCATAAGTACATCTCTGCCCAACACTTCGCGTATAACAGGCGTCTGTTATGATGTTGACTATAAGTACAGTCAGAAAAAGAGATAAGTGCACAGGCAGGCTATTACTGCTTTTAAGTTGGACGCTGCCTGTAACCTATGTTAAAATATTATATCGTGCGCACAAAATAAACAACGCATATTTTCTACGTAAAGTGAAATAAATATACATATTTATTTCAGCCGAATAACTCTTTAACAGTATGTATTTCTGTTGGTTTCGTTTGTACAAAAACGTGATAAAAGCTGTTTACAAAATAATGAATGGGGGCTCAGATATTCAACAAAGTAACCCCTGAATGGTAGTTCGTACATAAAAAGCACATTATTATGTTTACATTTGAATGTATTTCGTGCGTTATAAATTCCAAAGTTTCATGAATATATTAATGGAATTGGCCTTATGTCCTCGTTCTCGTCCTCGCGCGATGCGATTTGCGATGGCGACATGCGCCACTTGTTGCCTTTTGTTAATACCGTCGCGTCGCAGTGTGTCTGGGAGTGCTCTAAGCATTTTCTTTCATTAATTTACAGTCAGTTACACACGCTTGTGGCGCCACTTGAGGCCTATGTCCAGCAGTGGACGTCTTTCGGCTGAAATGATGATGATGATGACACGCGCTTGTCTTCTGAGCATGTAATACATATTTGTTTTCCTTGGCGTGATCTATACTTATAATTTAATATTGTTTTGAACTAAGTTATATATAATTAAATCCAATTAAGCATAATTTTCCCAAAACATATAGTTTCGTAAGCAATGCATAGCGCATCGCAACTATTCGGGACCTATTAAAAGTTTTTGCAAGTTGTGTTAAACTTGGCTAACTTTGGTGTTCTTGTTCAGAAAGCGAGAAAACTTGAAGATCGCTGTGTGTTTAAAAATACCAAAATGTAAGAAAATACTAGAGGCAACATTATATTTAAGCAATCACCACAAGTAGTCACGAGGCAAGTAGTTCTGAGGTAGATGCTTTTTGCTTTTTGAGCGAAGGTTTTAAAATTTCGTCTTTTTAATCATAAAAAAGTATATATCTCCAAGAGATATTTATTAAACTGGCCCATTTATTAAAACACAGTACAAACGTTAACCGTAGTCAGTAAATAGTTTTCGTAATATAACTGCAAGAGATAATTTTTCTCTGTAACTCGAGTATAAAACTTTTTCCATAACGTGGAGTATAAAACAAGCATGGCGTACCATAACGAGTGGTAACAGGGAAAGTTCTCAAATAGTTTCATGTAAGTAATGTACGCAATAAATCCGCTTGTAGAGGTAACAGTATCTGAATATTTAACGCGTTACCGAATGAAATACTAACTTATTACCATCTCAGGAAATAAATATTACGAGATATCTTAGCAACAACATTTTGCAGACGTACATGATGTAATGGGCATTTGTTAATAGGACTTTTGGAAGGAATCTGATGGCCGTTTACTCATTACAAAATCCTAGTTAAACTGAAAGCAGACCCTAACATAGCAGGGAACATGCTACGCAGCTGAGAATGTACCGTTGTAAGATTTAATTTTCATGTCGTTTTTAGGGTTCCGTAGACGAATGGCGTAAAACGGAACCCTTTTTAGATTCTTCATGTTTGTATGTCTGTCTATATGCGACAGCCACTTTATTCCGAAATTATTAAGACTACACAGTTGAAACTTGGTAGGTAGATGTATTCTGTGAACCGCTTTACGATTTTTATACTAAGATTAAAAGATTAGGAGCGGGGGGGGGGGGGGTGGAGAGGGGCTCCCCATTCTTGGAACTGAAATTAAAAAAAATATTTTTTCATCAAACCTATACGTGCGGACGTCTATAGTATGTCTTTTTAAAAATGTCATTGAGGTTCCTAAAACCATTTTTTTCTCAAAGTCAATCGTTTGAAAGATAGACACTTCCAAAGTGGTGAAATGTGTCTCCCTCCTCTAATTTTTAAAGTAAGAGGAGGAAAATTCTGAAAACATTTAGGATTGTAGAACGTAAAATACAACTTGCAACGAAAATTAGTTTGAATAAGATTTGATGCTTGATTTTTGAGATATAGGACTTTTTCATCAAACTGTAGCAGTAACTGTGTTTTTCATTAACATACTATGAAAAACAATTTTATTTTTTCTGTTGAATGTAATACAATACAACATATCAATGAGCCTTCCAAATATTTATATTATATTGTTTGGTGCAACGAAGCACTGTGTGCGTGTGAGTACGACTCGCATTTGGCCGGATTTTTAAGACTATCCTTTGGGCAAAATAAAAATAAATTCCATATGAACAGTAAATAGAAAAAGAAGACCCCGTCATAGCTGGACAAAGAGGTGGCAGATGATGTTGGATCTCTGTAAGGTTCAATTTTTTGACCTGTACCTATATCATCATCTGCCTAGCCTTTTCATAACTATGTTTGGGTCGGCTTCCAGTCTAACCGGATGCAGCTGAATACCCGTATTTTACATGGAGCGACTGCCTATCTGACCTCCACAACCCAGTTAGTACTAGGTAATACGATACCACTCGGTAAGACTGGTTGTCAGACTTTTTGATCCACTGACTACCTGTTACGACTGTCAAAGATCTACAAATGACAGCCGGGACCAACGGCTTAACGTGATTTCCGAGGCACGGAGGAAACTCGGTATGTAATGTATGGTCACCCATCCACAGACCAACCTAGGCAAGCACGGCTTAACCTAAAGATCAATCCGAGCGGCTGTTATTATTTAACCACGAGCTCATGTAACTATATTTTTTTTCTAAATACCATTTGAACAGGTAAGTATCATAATTAAGGTAACTGTTTAATTCCTTAGTTAAGTTTCACACTAAACCATCAAACACTTCATAGCGTAGAGTTCTCACGAAAATTTCAGCAATAAGCACAAATCAACATAATAAAGGAAAAACAAGCATTTCTCCATCGCCATTGATAGCGAGGTTTCAAGCCGTAAGCGCTCACTGGGGTAGGCAGGAACAAAGACACCAGCGGCTGAACCGAGACAAAACACTGCACTTGCTAAGAAGTGAGGCTAGGTAACGCTGATATAGCTATGTGACTGTACCTACTTATGTAGAAACCTTTTAACATTGAGTGAAGGAATCCGTTGATATAATTTTTTTACGTTTTATTTTATTTTTTTTCCAATTGGAACCACAAACAGCTACATTATGTGATATTAAAATAACATAAATAACTTAAATAATAATGAAGCCCACAGCGCTGGCCACAGATTACCATTAATGACTAAACTTTAATTTGCTAGGAGATAAGCTGTTCATGCATGACAGTTAAAATACACTATAAATACAAAAAGAGAAGAAATAAATCAGTCAGTACTATGCCTACTATTATACAGGGCGTTTGGTGCATCGTTTGCCAAATTGAATTGGCCGAATGGAGAGGTCATTTGCTGTCTCTTCAGGTCCAAGAACTCACTCTTATCCACACCCGCTTTTTTTATTCGGTTTTTCTAATTTTTATTTTATAAAAATTCCCAAACTTAGCATTAAAGCTTTAATTTAAAAAAATAGTAATAAGTATAATCCTTAAATTACATTTTAATTTTTATACGTACTTTTGTATGGTTCTATCAAATTCAAAACTACTCGCTAGTAATTTCTAGTTTTTTTAAAATAACTCGCAAAGCTTTTGGAAGAAGAAAAAATAAACTTATAATTCAACTTTAAATAAAAAAACTAAAAGCGATCGAGATCTTAGAATTCTTTTATTAAAAAAACCGGTGAGAGAAAGCAAATGACCTCTCCATTCGGCCAATTCAATTTGGCAAACGATATAATGTATATTTTATTATATAAATAAAGAAGTAATGATCATTTTTAAGGGATTTTATATGTCAATTTTGTTAGGGGTAAGATTGATTGTTTAGGTTAAGTTTCAAGATCCATTACAGAAAAAGTAACGTAACATTAATTTGTTGTTCACAAAGTTTAATTCATATTACGAACTAGCTGTGCCCCGCGGTTTAACCCGTCGCTTCTGCCTTGTTTTATTTTGTTGGTCGTACCGTGCTGTTATATAGCCTTCCTCGATAAACTGACTATCTAACACTAAAATAATATTTCAATTCGAACCAGTAGTTCCTGAGATTAGCGCGTTCAACCAAACACACAAACTCTTCAGCTTTATAATATTAAGTATACATGATTCTGACACAAACTTCTATAAAAACCGCGTCTGTATTAAGTTATAGTTCAATATTAATTTTATCCAACGTTTAACCGAGTTTCAACCATCCTTAGTATCAGAACGTTGCTAGTATCAAACTAAATTACCAACTAGTCAACTATAAAGCATCGCGCATATTCTGAGACAACGCCATAGACGCCGCGCCCCGGCAAGACTGACAACGAAGCTAAACCGCTTTACTACAATGTAATTAAAAATTAAGTGAAACCGTCCCAGGTGTGCTTGAACAAAATTAATGAATTAAGTTTCCGAGGAAAAACCTCAAAAGGTATGTAGCAACGGTAATTATCTTAGTTGCCACATATTCTATCCCAGTTTTCCACCTCGATCGTTACTTGCCTAAGCACCTATCTACTTGACTACTTACTAAGCCTATGTATTTCTTTCTGTACGCTTTTCTGTGGTTTCCACTGTAACGAGTACCCGTACACGTAATGCTTTGTTTTTAGTTGCGGTTAAAGCTTTTTAAATAAGGATGCAAGCTTCAGAGGCATGGAGTTTTTTTTTTTTTGTACCTTTGTAAACGCGTCAATACAGGTTTTAAAGAACGTTTTTCTGTACCCTGTTGCGGAGTTTATAACTTTATCTTAATAACGTAGCAGAGTTGAATAAAATTTTTCAATGAATGTGGTACAAGTAAAAATACTAAACATTTCAATACTTAATATTACTTTAAAAGTTCCAGAAAAGCAAAAGCCGTAGTACGCATTTAGCACCAACGCACAAACTCACACAACTTTCCTATACATAATAACAAAGAGCTACGTACAACGGTATAACCGCAAGAATAACATAAAGCCTGCTATTTTATCAAGCCACAAGAAGATTCGGCCGACAAAAGGCACATCCCTGAAGGTAATCCTTGAGTGGGCAGTGAGCATACGTCGTTTGGGCAAACTCCCAGTGTCATTATAAAATACGGGCCACAATGTGGATTCACTTTGAGAAATGGAGGGCGGGCTTCTGAACACCTGGGTCCCGCTCCAACTATGTATGTACGGCGTTGTTGTTCCCCTTTTTGTAAGTTGCAAAGTCACTCGAGTTATATTTATCGACTCTCCTAAAGTGAATAGCATAATATGCTGCTTCGTGCTTGTAGAGGTTTTTCTTCCTTTTTGTTATATTATGTTTTTATTAAAATAAAAATGTACTTAAGAAGTCTGTCTGTTTTGTTACACTAGTGTAGTATCTTTATTGGTTATATAGATAGTACATTGTAACAACAAGGGGCATTAACACGAATGTAAATAGGTGTAAAACTATGGAGGCAGTGTTGTCCGACTTAACTGACAAAGGACTGGGAGTCGTGCAGTGAGAGACAATTCAGTTATTCGACTCGTCACAGCCCATTGTACACTTGTGCACTAACGGAGACAACCCTGATATTTGCCCCTTTGTCATAAATTAGCGGGCTTAGTTCGTTTGTAGCGAACGTGTTAATTAATTGGTTTTGCGATAAAATTATTAGAATGATATTCTGAATACATTATAATCTGTTGAATTATATGAAACCTGAAAAGTGCACACTTGTTAATACTCAAACATGAACTACTCTTCAAAACATACCAGCGATTCAGAAGTCAAATAACAGATCGTTCGCGACCAACTCACATCTATTCAAACAGCGAAGCGTTGAAGCGAAAGAGACTTTTTTTAAAGTAGTTTTGTAAAAGTCCAATTGGCCACGTTGTGACGTCACCACACTACATCTGGGTCTGCAAACATCGCCCTCTCTAATTTGTTTGCCACAACCGTGTGTCGCGTTTACTCTCGCCAAATGTACCGCCACCGTACCGATGCTCCGCGCGTTTTATCATGAATTATCTTTAAACACCTCTCGTAGAATGCATATTATTCGGTATTCACTGGCGGCAAGTTCTTGGCAAGTGTGCTTAGTTATGTGCACGTGTATTTTGCCAAAATTGTCCACGTTATTGTTTTTATTTGAAAATAACTCAGGACTGGTTCAGCCGAGCGGTTTATTGAATTTCTCGAGTTTTCAGGTGAATTATTTCTTGAAAAGACTTTTCGTTTGACGCTTTCTCTGAACGATAAAGTTTTTGAAATCTATTGAGGCTTGAAGCTGTCTATTATCTTGACTGTTTCATCGTCAATATGTAGGCGTTTTTTTATGAAAATACTGTCATAATTTAGAAGTTATGTCTGTTCTTATGTGACAAGCTACGTTTTTATATCACACAGCTGTTCAAATTATCGTAGAAGAGAAGTTACGCGACGAAGTTTACTGATTGGAGAGACACTTGACGACAAGTTTCTATTGCTTTCACATTAAAGGGAGTAGTCAAAGAATGGTATTGTTTCTAGTAAGGATTGATCGTCGGCACGGAACTGAGTTGTATTAGAATGCGATGCTCGCGTTCCGCCGCTTTCTCTCGGCAACTTTTAATAAGGACACAGGTGTACTGTAAAGGAATATTTTTGTTCTACGAAACTTGGAAAATAAAGGATACCTAAATTCTTACAATAGCTCGAGTATATTATCACTGGAGTGGGCCGTAAAAATAGAGAACAGCTATATTTTAGTGTAATAATGTTAGAATGGATTGGTTGAAGCTTTTGGCCGAGCCGTGCGTTACTCGATAGAACGTGCATTACTTTAATATCGTTTCTGCTACATTTCGTAGATTCATATTTTTGGAACAAAGAAACCATACATTTATGTGCATCTATACAGGGTGTAAACGGACCCTTCACCAAGCCGTCAACCAAGCAATAAGTACATAAAACTAAGTAACCCTATGCAAAAATTATTGCTAGGAAATGTTTTTTTTTTTGGGGCGAAAAATCACGTTTTACGATAAAACTCAATGTAACGTACTCAAAACTTGGTGCTGATGAATGCTTTGAATAGTAAACGGGTCATGGAGGTAATTAAATTAAAGTTAAAACCTTAAAAAGTAGTATTTAAAAAAGAACTTCTGAAAAAATTGGAACTTTGACTTTCAATATATCCGTAACTAGATGGTTCCCAGGTATGGTTCAGAACAAAAAAATTATCGCAATGACGGGGAAAACAAGTGCCTTTCAGCTTAGTTAAGGATCTTTTTACACCCTTTATGTTGTCTTCCCCTAAATGGCAAAAGCATTCAAACTATCAATAACGCTTCAATAACTGGCAAACTTTTATCAGAATGGAAGCCTTATGCAACAATGTGCTTGCTAATCTCTGTCATGCTTCTCATTACAAAACTAGGTACCAGTAGGTACTTGCACAACTCTAGCTGGCCGCCCCGGGTTCGTCCGAGTAATGAACGGAGCGAAGCGCTGCAGTTATAAATTGTACTAACGTCGGCCAAACGGGCTGTTTTGGATGAACGATATAAAACACGACCCTAAAATAAAATGCGAGCACATTTGTTCACTAATGAATGAAATCAAATAGCCGGCCGTTTTACGGGGGTAGTTAATCTTAGATATTTTTAACATAGGTTGAATTTTCATTTAAAATCGAACTTAACTAATAAAACTAAACAGCGTTCTAGAGTTGTGGTGTCATATTCGCAACCGGCGTGCGTATATGACTAGATGTAAGAGCATGGAGGACGGCGAGTTATGGGCCAGCTCGCTGTCCGGCCGTCTTATGACGACAGGCCGTGTCGACGGTTCGTTCGTGTTCCACGTGCGCCTCAAAAAGATGTCAGCAAATAAGTAGGGGTCCGCAAGGGCCGATGCCTGCCAGGGCTGCGGGACTGTTCGAAAGAGATACCGTGGCCCTGGAATACAAAGGGCAAAGAAGGAACATGGATGGGTTTTAGTCAGTACAAGTCTGACACTCCCTTCTGCCCCGCCCAGAGTGGGGGGGATTTCCCATCCGAAAAAAAAAGATCATGGAGGAGGCGCAAGGGGTATGTACGAATCGTAGTAGCTGGCGTTCTATGGTTACTGCCGATCCCAAAGGAAAAAGACGTGAGTTTGATTATGTTTGTACGTGCAGAAACCACCTTGTATACTTAGAACATAAAACGTAAAAGGTAATGCGGCAATATATAAATATATATGCTGTCGCAGACAATTAAAAATGACAGTAAAAAAAAAAGAAAACAGATTGTGTTATCAATTTACGATAAACGACACGTGTCATAACTGTTTCCAAGGTACAACCTTAATCGAATTGAAAAAAAAACCTGTGACAAATTATAAAACTGATTGAATTATCTCTAAATACACAAATAACGTCACGACTTCTTCCAGAGAAAAAAAAAACAACAAAAGAACGCCACCTTATATTCCTTGCAAACTTCTTTTCGTCCGTTCACGATTATCTAATTTCTAAAACATCGTTTTCGATTCGTCCTCAACATAAGCCCGGTCTCCTACGGTAGGTAAAGCGATATGTGTACAGTTTTTTATATCTTTTTGACTCTTTACAAAGAGAATAGCGTAATATGTTTCGATTACCGTTGCCTTGGGTTCGTTTCGACTGAAAAATGTGTTTATGTTATAAAGTTCCAAATCGAGCCGTTTTTTCATGTTTCTGTACACCCTACTCTGATTACTATGATGATAGGGTTAAGAGGCATTTTTATTTTATTGTAAAAGTTGTTTTTGGAGACCTTTTTTTTAGATTGAGTTGTAGTTTGAATTAGACGGTTATTGTAATTGACGGTCTAGAGTCATGAAAACATTCTTAGGCTTTACACCATTTTTCAAGTCGGCATATCCAATTCGGCAATTACTGTACATATTCGGCTTTAATTCGGCTCTTTCCCTTCGGCAGAATCGGCTTAGCATTACCCATTGCTGGTCACTTTGCCATATTTCAAGTATCGCCACTCAGGTAAATACTAACGCCACGCCTTTATTACATTACATATTATAACAAGTAAAAGTTAAGGGCCCGAGTGCCGGATGCGACACATTATATCAAAGTGGTCTCCCAGTTTATACAGCGTACTCTATTTCCACTCGTGCAATAAAGTTGATAAACTAATTTCAACAAAAACATCATTAACAGCACTGTTTCAACAACATCCTGAATTTAATACAGGTAATTCATCAATATCTAAGTCCGTATCAGCGTTATATTAAACTGGCTTTTATCCGCGGCTTCGCTCTCGCGGAGTTCCATAATTGTCTCACGGGATCATAGTTCCGTGATAAAAAGTATCCTATGTGTTAATCCAGGTTATAAACTATCTGTGTGTTGAATATCATCAAAATTCGTTCAGGAGTTTTTGTGTGAAAGAGTAACAAACATCTATCCATCCTCACAAACTTTCGCATTTTGTAATATTAGTAAGAAGTAAGATTGTAATATTACTACCATTGAGACGAGAAGCCACTACCAAATGACTTGCTTTGTTAACTAAATATTGGTACAACGAAGTCAAACACTACATAGGCTCCAGGTCAGTGTTGGTATGGTGACCGCATGTTTACAGAATCATGTCTGTGGGATTAAGATTTGGCGTGTAATCAAACAGCTTCGGGAAAATTTGGTCACTGATTAGAGTTAGGTGATTAGCGAGTGGTCTAGGTGTGTAGTGAGGCTGATTAATTTAATGAAGAAGGTATTGGATTATTAACTTTTTGCTAACGAAAGATCAAGTATTTCGGCTCGATTACGCCGAATTCATCATCGGCCAAACTAAGTTCATACGTCGTCAGCCAAAATCGGCCGATCAAACTAAAAAAAAAAAGAGTACACCTAGTTATCGAGAGATGTCAGTTGAAGTAGTATAACCACTTTCTTTAGTATAGTTATTTACGTAGCCAGAAAACATCAACATATCGAGAAACATTGAATGGTCGTACATAGACAGACAGGTGTTGCGTTTCATATTTGATATCACAAATGGTTGGGAAAACTATAATTGCTAGTACCAATCCGTTTACCAAAATATACGCTATATTAAACCACACATAAACTCGCTCTGTCTAAATTAACATTCAAATTAGAAAAGGGTGATTTTCAAACAATGCGCTATGGTCGGTCTCTATTGGAGTGTCCCTAACTTCTCTTTGAGGGCCGACCTCATCGTTCCCGCTAAAACATTGGAATCATTGAAACGTAGCAAGAGTCATGGTAAACAAAGGTATTCGTGTATTATTGCCCTTTGACTGGTGCGAGGGAATTTGAGGGGACCAGCTTATTTAATACGGGTAATTGAATAAAAAATCCCTGTATTTTTGAAAATAATTACACTAAAAATATGAGTGCGTCTACATTTTTAAGTTATATATTATACAATATTTTTGTAATAGCCAGCCCACATTGTCCCACTGCTGGGTAAAGGCCTCCCTCCACTCCTTCCAAAGGTCATGCTTCTGTGCTACTTCTTTCCAATTCTCAAGGAAGACATCCAGTTCGTCCCGCCACCTCCTTCGTGGTCTGCCGTGACCCCGTGTCACTGTTTCAGGGCACCAATCCTGAGCTATACGGGCCCACAGTTCGTTCGGCATGCGGCAGACATGTCCTGCCCAGTTCCATTTAAGTTGGGCAGCCTTTTGAGCCACGTCAACGATTTGCGTTTTGGAGCGCAGCGTAGTGTTTCGTACATGATCTGTTAATTTTACACCTAAGATACTGTCCTCCTTTGCACGTTGGCAAACCTTGCGTTTGGACTTTTGGATGTTAGTCAAAGAACAAGTTTGTGCACCGTAGGTCAAGATACATATAAGATACTTATAAGATACCTATAAGTAAGACTTTATTTGTTCTCCGTAAAAAAACATAATTATGTCAAAACTTTTTTCGTCACACCTTATTTTAGTATGCATCATAAAACACTCGATCTTTATTCTAAAAAAAAACCTTCTGAGTTCATATATTAAAAACACTTCCTTTGAACAAAACATTAACCTCTTTACAATTTCAACTAGCTACTCCAAATCGTAAAGTACTAAAAACCCATCTCACTCACTAAACCGTTACGTCTACCTAAACAACCCAATAGAGGGCACTAAGATTGGCTTTCAAGCACAACCTGTATCAGATTGCCGATGAATCACTTGGGCCTAAATACGTGTGCCTAAGCCTGATAGCACAATATGTTGCTTTGTATCCAAGGAGGCCGCCAAAGCAAGCGCTTTGGCAAACATCAACCGTTCCTCTAATAACTAATCCGTCAGATACATTTCTCCTCCGTCACGGGAGGCCAATATGAACCCACCACCAACGTCTTTCATTGTACCAGCCAGTTGCAGAAGCGACGACTTGCATCACAAAGGTGTAAATGGGCAAGATTCGTGTTGAATAGATGGTGATACAATACGTGGTGTTAGCTGTCTACATACGGTATATTCGCATCATTTAGGATGTTATAACTTTCTTCAAATAAAGACTAAATACCTTAACATACTCATTATTAGTATGTCTCTTTTTAAGCGTCATAAAGTAAGAAAAGTTTTTCATTTTTTTTTTTTACGATTACGCTGTTATCAAATGCTTTTTCAGTGAATATTCATTTTTTTTCACACGATGTATTTTCATCTGTTCATTATATTTTTTGAGCGTTCGGAGCACAACTGAATGATGCGAGAAGTGGTGCTGAAATCCTACATAGTAATCAGTTCACCCAAACACTCATTTTTCTTTTTGGGACACATATGTGTTTCGCTTTGAAAGGACACTGATTAAAAACATAAATGAATAAAAAGTGAACCCGGTCGATGGCCGATGTCGGACACATCAACGTTATTGAAAATAATAGTGAAAGGCGACTAGACACGTAATTAAAAAAAACAAAAACTAAAATAAATCATCTATAAAAGTCATCATTAGTTCGAACTATGACAGACTCGAGTTTCATTTCACATAAAAATGGATTAGAGAATAAAAACCACCAGCATCATTATCATTCTCCTACCCTTATCCTAAATTTTTCAGTCAGTGGCGCCATTTTTAGACGTCCTATGAAGTCATTCTTTATTTTATCTATACACCTACAGACGTCCCCTTAGCATTCTCATCTCAGCCACATGCAATTGCCTTTCATTCATCCCTTTTGTGACCGCACATTCTAGAGAATAAAAACTATTTAGATTGATATTGACACATGAACGTGGTTTAATAGAGCTGTCAGCAGTTGGTTTAAGTTAGTTCAAATACTGCCACAGTCCTTGGTTAGGCTATCAAATGCACGTTCACATCTGTGTTTAGATTTATTGTTATGACTGATTTATGGTTTATTATCGAATAAAATTATCAAGTGCTTCTTTTAATAGCTCTGATTCAGCGGAATACACGCTGACTTTTAATGCATTGACAACTCTTTTTTCATGTACGTATATTATACTTATTTCTGACAAAAGTAATGTTTTTTTCTATTTTAATACCGTTGTGAACTGTTGCATTTTAGCATGAGGCAACAAAATGTTTTTTCAATATTTTGGGGAGCAATTAATTGATTGATTTGATTTTGAGTTTTGAACGCCACCGTAAATGGCTCATATTCAAATAAAATCTGAGATCCTTTGATATTTGTATGAAATGACACATACAATTGACGTAAAGAGTTAATTTGATAAACAATGGCTACATCTTCTGAAAAATTGCTAGTTTATTCAACGTTAGCGTGTAAGACATGCATGACTATATGTTATAAGTTATAATTACTTGACAAACAATATATTGTTGGTCAAGTATTTATGGTTATGATAATGGAATAGTGCCCTTAATACAGTATTATTGTACCTGATAGTCGATTAGATCTATTTGACGCGCCAATCAAATCCATTACAGTGAAGTGGCTCCATTCCATTCTATGTCAACGTTAGTGATAGGCGTTTATGAATAATTTAACTAATTGCCCAATCGTTAATTCATGTTATCTATACCAGAATAAATTATTCAATAGATAGTAATTACGAAATTAATTATAAATTGAGGATAGAATATCATGTTGCTGGTGATATAGGTGAATGTATTTATTGCTAAAGTATGTCAAAGGGGATGGCTAAAAAATGTATGAGCCTCTTCCCCAGAATGTAGATCAATAAAATCCATGTCATTTTATAGTAAAGATCTACTATAACAAAAATAAAACAGGTGTATATTGCTCAGCAGTCTTGGACATACGTTATAAAGGTTTAAGGAAGTTGTTTTTGTCACTACGGCTAAAGTATATAAGTAAGTAAAAAAACGGAATTTTTACCTTTTTATCATGAGTTCTTTTCAAATTCTGCTATAGTACGTACATTTTCCAAAATTGTTAATTTTTTATATTTTATTTATTTGTATATTTTTTGTTTAAGTACACTTTTGAGGCACGTTTTGTCCTTTGTGAAAGAATATTGAGCTTTCGCAATGTTCTCTATATCTAGACGCAAGAATGTAGGTACTACCGAGCTAACTGACGGTCGATCATCACTTTTCAACCTTATAACTCTAGGCATAAGGGTGAACAGAGTTTTCGGTTGTACCAAGAATGGTCAGTGGTGGATTGGTGGCTACTCCTTAAGAGAGAGGCTCTCGACAGTGGGATCGTTATCTCCAAACATTTATTCGCTGACAGACGGCGTACAGTCAAAACCGCTGGTAGCAAGAAAATCATCTCCTGAAGGATTTAGACGATTTTGAGTAAGGGTGTCGTTCGATATTTCTGCCTGCCGACAATTTATAGTTTCTTATAGTTATTAGTGCAAACATATCTGTACAGTTAATTCAGCTAATAGTTAATAACATTGGTAATTATGTTTATCAGATTCAATTCAGATATGAAACGTGCTTAAGTGATTCGGTTAGTACAGGACTGTGATTATCTAAAGGCATTTACTTGTGCTGTAATTAATTCCATTAATTAACACCTGCATTGTCTGATTATTGGCTTTCGGGTGACCGCACCTCTATGACCCCTTGTGTACAGTCACGAGCATTAATATTAATGCACTTGGCAAAAATCTGCGATTTTCTCGTTAATATAGACTTCAAACTTTTATTTCAATTTCATAATAACAGGAGGAGCTCGTGGCTAAATAATAACAGCCGCTCGGGTCGATCTTTAGGTTAAGCCGTGCTTGCCTAGGTTGGGCTGTGGATAGGTGACCGCCCATTACATACCGAGTTTCCTCCGTGCCTCGGAAATCACGTTAAGCCGTTGGTCCCGGCTGTCATTTGTAGATCTTTGACAGTCGTTAGGCAGTCAGTGGCCCAAAAAGTCTGACAACCAGTCTTACCAAGGGGTATCGTATTACCCAGTACTAACTGGGTTGTGGAGGTCAGATAAGCAGTCGCTCCATGTAAAGTACTGGTATTCAGCTGCATCCGGTTAAACTGGAAGCCGACCCCAATATAGTTGGGAAAAGGCTAGGCAGGCAGGCAGGCAGGCAGGCAGGCAGGCAGGCAGGCAGGCAGGCAGGCAATAACAAGGGTTACAAAATATTATGTTCGTGACAACTGAAAAACTATAATCAATACAGTAATCAATCACTTTTAAAGGTTGGTAAATGTATGTTGCTGGTGACTGTAGATCTACTTACATATGTGTTGGTTGTATGGCGCAATACATAAATTGTAATATTGTTACACCTACATTATATCGTATTATGTACGCCCTTCAGATTCTATTAGCGAAACAAAAGGTTTATATATAGCTTGTTTACAACAGCGGCGGCGTCACTTTGGCGTTGAGAGGTGACAAAAGATAAAATCTCTTAAATTAATGGAAGAATCCTTTTTGATAAGAATTACGATACAAAAGTATATTCAGTGCATCCTAGACAACAGGTGATGATAGCGCCGATTCTGTGGCTAGATTCACATGGATCAAATTATTGTTTTTGTATTGGCGAAATTCTTTAAATTATACTATCGCTTCCATTTGATTGGCTCGTTTGTATTTCCTACCCTATCCACACATGCATATCACCTTCGTACGAGCGAGAAGGAATGCCTTTGCTACTAAAACTTCAATGGCTGATGCTCTCGCGCCGTGAATGACGCGTGCTCTCAAGAAATTTCGAAAACTACGGAGGCTGTGACCAGGATTTTGAGGGATTGTGCAACCTTCTTTTAGGTGTACTGCGTCTTTTCTGATGTACCTTCGCAGTGCATACCTTCGCAGTGCGTCAATATCCATTCTTGCAACGGGCAATTTTTAATTTTGATAGCATTATTTGCTTAATCTTGACTTTCTAATATCTAGTAGTCGACAATTCAAAAGTGCTTGTCTTCTTGGTACATTCGTTCTGAAAGTATTGCATTATTGTGTTGGCGCTTGGAATTAAACACCTACGCTTTTTTTTTTTTTTTTCGGTTTGTAAATTATCAAATGATCCCCCCCTACTCTGGGCGGAGCGGAAGGGAGTGTCAGACTTGTACTGACTAAAACCCATCCATGTTCCTTCTTTGCCATTTGTGTTCCAGGGCCACGGTATCTCTTTCGAACAGTCCCGCAGCCAAAACACCTACCCTTAATCAAGATTAAAAATTGTTTACAATATTAATAACTGTCTAAGATGTAGTATCTAAGATGCTTTAAGCATAACTTTATTCGTAGCTCTGCAAGCCCGATTCCCTTTTTACCTATCCGGGGCCTACGTGCCGTGTAGTATTTCCGTAGCGCTTCGTAGCAAGCGCGTAGCAGATTCGTAGCACGCTCGTAACTTGCATTTTGGTTGTACATAGAACTCATTTGAACATTGTAAAGGTATGGGTTCCTCGTACTTAAGTCACTGGACTTGCGTTCAACTTGCGTAAGTTACATGCATTCTGTACAAGTACCATTACAAACTGACGTCATAATATCAGTCACTTATTTCGATTGGTCGGTTTGAATTTAGCCCTCGTCGTGTTAGTTCGGATGTCATCGCGTCGGTTAGAATGCGGCGTTTTGTCCCGTGTTCGGTCGGCGCTACGATAATGTGCGGTGGCCGAATTCACGTGAGTTGGTTTTTCAAATGATTTCACAGTTTTGTTTTTAGACATGTTCGTTTTGTATTTCTAAAACCATAAAACCATAGTCCATAGATAGATAAAGCTACAAACGGAATGCCTTATGTAATATATGTTTTCTCAAGACAACTGTGAGGAAAAGAAAAATCTTTTTTCCTTTTTCTTTCTAAGATCAAGTGTCCAAAAGTCAAACAGTTCTCTTATACATAAAATACAAGCTTTTCTTCCGGAGGTCGTTTCACGAGAACAAAAACACAGCGTAACTGAACGTTAACTAAATAATGTTCATTACGTATTAATGTTCAATTGGTATGTTTTACGCAGGGCGCGCGCTGTGACCGCGCGGTCCTCCAGGGAAATCAGTCTGCGATCCTCCGATCCTACACTATACTTTACCTGTTTGAGCAAACCTTACGAGCATTTTTACCATTCTACATTACACCTACATGTTTCCAATCAAACACATAAGGCTTCCTACCAATCCGCTTATCGTTTCATCGACATTCTGGCAACGAGAATTAGACCACTTTTTAATTTGCTTCCAAATCAAATCAAATCAAATTATATTTGGCTTTCATTGGAAAAATCAACCGAGGGAAAAAGCATTAGCCTATAAACGAAATGGGAATGCCCTTTTAGGTTTAAACCCTATTTTAGAAAAGCTTGGAATTGGTATAATTATTCGACTTTTTCGTGGACTTTTTTCTATCATTACATTAGCTTTTCAACGTCCATTGCGGGTAACCTTTCAGGAGTTGCGGGTATCGAAATTGAATGCCGGGAGCATGTTATTAAACAATTACGTGATGTAGGTACAGATATGAGTGATGTGTGTATTGCTCGGCTGCCGGCGCCGCCGTCCTAAACACTAAGTGCATTATCTACACCAACGTTCGATAGACAATGGTTCATGGGAAACATAATTCATTCGCCAGTCTACATGCTATGGCGTATATCCACAATGGCATGACCATCGCCGGCTGTTGTTCCGTAAACGTGGGGTGCCTTGAACAGAACCGTCAATCTAATGACTACATCATTGCTAGGAGCGACACCTAATCGACGTCTACTAGAATTGAAAGCGGCGGAGAAACGATGCACTGTGCATGCTGAGTGGCGGTTATGGAGCATATTTGTGTGGGAATTCGATCTATAAACTGAACAGGTTATGCTATGCATAGCTAGTACGTTAATAAATTATTCACCTCGACTGTATGCAGGGGGCCTTTCGAAAAGTTGGCGAATATTCGTCGTGAGAAGTGAATGCGACATTAATATTTTGTGCGACGGTAGAATATTAAAGAACATTACTTTATGTTTTTTTATGATCTCAATTCTGATTCTTCACTCAATGGTAATTTATTGTTTCTTTGACTATCGATGCGTAGACCAATTAAGAAACTCTTATGTCTTTGACTACAGGCGCACGTGCAGTGAGTCTTAACAAAACTAGTTTAAACTAACCCCTTATTCTATTTTAAAGCCCTCCTCTACTAGGCCACCTCAAGTTTAAAAGGTACCTACCATCGATGTATGGACGCCAGTATCACCACAGTTTTATCTATGATAACCTGTGATTAACACAGAGGCATGGGAAATTTCGAATGGTACTTTGTGGTCAAAATATGCGATGATATAAGCCGGCTAGGTACCGTCTGAGAGCCTGTAATTTCATCAAAGACATCACCAGTGGACAGACAAGCTGAAGCTTTCGAGTACTTTATGTAATTTTTTCATGATTTCTATTCTATTAATTGTTATTTCTACAAAATATATACACGTTACCACCGTGTGCGGATCATTTCCCATACAGTACAAGACATTTAAAAGACCCATGCCCTTTTTTTTTTTTTTCCGCATGGGAAATCATCAAATGACCCCCCACTCTGGGCGGAGCGGAGGGGAGTGTCAGACTTGTACTGACTAAAACACATTCATGTTCCTTCTTTGCCCGTTATGTTCCAAAGCCACGGTATCTCTTTCGAACAGTCCCGCAGCCCTGGCAGGCATCGGCCCATGCGGACCCCTACTTGATTGCTGACATCTCTTTGAGGCGCGCGTGGAACACGAACGCGCCGTCGACACGGCCCGTCGTCATAAGACGGCCGGACGGCGAGCTAGCCCATAACTCGCCGTCCACAGGCCAGCGCCTACGGTGGTCGGAAGCCACCACGTGACTCCCGACGCCCAGGGCGTCTCCCGCGGCGGCTGGGACGTGAGGTTCTTTCCCTCTCACGTCCTGCCACCTCCTTCACTAGCATGACTGCTTCGCAGAAGGAGGTGACGGCTTCCCATTCCCTCTTGCTCCGGACCATGGCTTGAACCAAAGCCGGACGCGAGAGATCGCCGCCGCCAATCGCCGCTGTGAGGACACGGCGGTGCTCCGCCCAAGTGGGGCAGACCTCCACGGTGTGTTCCACCGTGTCCTCCGGACGATCCTCGCAGTGGAAACATCCGGGCGTTTCCTCCCGCCCGATTCGGTGCAGGAACCTCCCGAAACAACCGTGTCCGGTGAGGACCTGCGTCAGGCGGTAGGTGAGGGCGCCGTGGCGCCTCTCTAGCCACTCCTCAAAGAGGGGACTTATCGCCACTATGGTGGCGTGCCCTGCACGGGGTTGCGACAGTCGCTCTCTCCATGTCGCCATGAGATCACGCCGGAGGTCTGTCCGCTGAGCGGCAATTTGTCGCGGCAGCGGAGAAGACCCATGCCCTTACATTATTAAAAATGGCGGCCAAAAAAGGAGTCTATTCGGAAGAATGAACGACAGTTCAATGCATCCTGGCTGACATGGAACTCAACCTACCCCATATGTCTCAATCTTTCTAAAGTTGGTACTTACAGAGAATGATACGTCTCAGTGCTCAACACAAACTTTTTGCTACAATATCTGACGAAGTCGACGAGTCTCCATGTTTTGTAACGAACGAGTCACTTGTGTAATGAGACTCATAAACTTAACGTTTCGGTGCCATCTCGGAAGAAAAGTATGCTTATGAAATGGCTGAAGTGAAATTAAAAATTCTTCTTCAAATATTTGTCTTCATTTAGTAGCGACAAAAATCTAGTGTTAACTTGTGGTTCTAGGTCTATTATTCGATCGTTACATTGGTTAAACAATCCATGCCTATACAGTGTGTTTGGCTACCGGATACCGATACTTTCATTGAAAATACGGTAGATTAGCCAATTATAAAAACAAAATGGCTACTATTCGCTGGGTGTGGGGTTAGGAGTATTTATAAACGTGTATTTGTCGATAGAAATGAGTATATAATAAAGTATCGGTAACCGGTAGCCAAACAAACTGTATAACTATATTTTTTAATTTTGCGATTATTGTAAAAAAATACAATTTAACAAACCGATAGGAATTCCCATAGTCAGAAATTCCGAACTTCCATACACACTTTAAACCCCTTTATGGTTTGTAACTACGCGTTCATAATCATCGCCAAAATGATGACGGCGCTACGATTAGATCTATTTTGATATTTGATTGGATGTCACGGTAATCACCAAATCACTACTATTTTGATTGCAATTCTGTAATTAAATAAGCAATAATCGATTGTGGCATTGATTCGGATTAAATGGGAATTAATTGACAATTTCGATTGTACATATTTCGTGAAGCCGATTATTTGGAGCCGTGATCGGGATTCCTATAATGATCATAGAGATTAGGATTATCTAAATCTGCTGTTGTGATTGTTTTGTGATAGTTTAGGGTAAACGTATTGTCTTGTTTTGACAACACTGTATGACAAATTTTAACTGAGTGTATTATATTTCTAAAATAATATCATCCACTCGAACTAGGTACACGTGTTGAATTCGAATCAGGAACACCAAATACATCAGATAGGGAAAATATGTAAAATAATTAGTTGACGTTCCGAAGTAATATAATTAAGTACTAGATACTTACATGATGGATAATATCGGTGGCAGCGTAAAAACTTTCGTGTGGATCCGGCCGTTTCATCATGTAGGGACGAGGGAACTCCGTGTCTTCGCAGATTTCTGCACCAGAAAACAAACAATAATTTATAACGGTGGTATTCTAGGTATCATACTATGTTTTGTTGGACGTAGGTATGACATGAATATGTTACAAAAAAAAAGCTGCCCGTCATTCCTATCTCATCCTGTTTTAGTAGCATAATGGAGCGTTCACATCGCGCCACGGACGGACGCTCCCGTCTCGACCGTCACTCAAAGTCACGGATAATTCGTATTTTTGACCAAAAACCCGTCACTATTTTCTCCACCGTATTCTCCCAAAGATACACGAACCCGGGACCTATTATCCTGTGCTTGGGGCGCATCATCTTTTCAATATGGCTACGGAACAATGGCCGGCTTTCCGGCCGGACGTCCGGCCGCCCGTAATGGGCACGTATCTTGAGTTTTCTTTTAAAGGGGCCCAGTGTCAAAATGTTCGAATTTTCGTCTGTTAAAATGTTCGTGGTTGAAGTTTTTTCGTTCACGTTTATTTTTAGGATTTCAACTTTTATAGATAGTCTTCTCGGTTCAGTTTTACTTGGTTACTCTCCAAGGCAAATTGTTAAAGTGAAAATGAAATATCGCTAAAGATAGCAAACTTCCAAAACTTGTGGAAAAATTTCGTTATCTAACATCAGATAGCAATCCCAAGCATTTTCCTCAACATTCATCAGAATGCCGCGTTTATTTAAAAAAAAGTGTAGTTAAAAAAATCATTAGCTCGTTTCATTTTCAAGCTATTCGTGTAAAGTCTCCGGTATAGGGAGAGCGAGAGGAAAGTAACAATCTAGGGGCAAGTGCACTCGTAAACCTAACGAGTGCAGTCGAGTGGCGAGTCGAGTGTCGCAGGCGAGCTAACTAGCGCCAGTCGGAAAAAACACGGCCACAAACACGGCGTGTTGGGGACATGTCAAAAGCGATAAGCGATGTTTTTGAACAATTATGTTTTTGCATCTATTTATTAGAAGATTTGCACTTTCATTCATTAGCGCTTCTGGAATAGACTCAGGCGTTCGTCTGTGAGTGTGCGTATTTAAGCAAAAATATTATTCTGCATGAATACTGTACTGATATGCGTATGTTGGACCAAGGATTGTAATCGTCATTGACAATGTAACATCTCAAGTTATGTATACGAGTATGGTTAGATACATTCACATGGGGATCAACCCTTGTTTATTGAGCAAAAAATTGCCCGTAGTAGTTTGTTCATTTGTAAGAGCAGATATTTACAATTAGGGTCAGCTCTCTGTGGATTTAATATCTCCGACTTTATTGTACTTTTCAACTCCTATTTCGTATATATTGTTTTATCTTTTTCTTTCTGTACACTTTCTCCTCGCTACGTCACGTACCGAATATATTATTGCTGTTTTAGTAGTATTGTTTAAACATCACTGTTGATTTATGGCCATTATACGTACAAGGTTTTTTATATTTATACGACGTTAGTTTACAGAGCTGAAGTAGTAGTTTTCTTTGAGTATCGGACACGAAAAAGACAAATATGTTTTCTATATCTCACAAATGTGGTCATACATTACGTGTTATGACACAAGTTTGTGAAACTATTGGAGCACTAATAAAATACAGTCACATTTCTACTTGGGGAAGTAGGACTCAAACTTGGATGATTTGTAAGCTGAAGACGCGCGGACGCGTACATCGGACAGTAATGTTATATGGAGACTCACCGTTATACTCATGTTGGTCGTGAGTTTCTCGTTTGTCGCGGCGGCCCAGGGTCTCCCTCCATATATTGTAGGGCTCCCTATAATCCTCGTCGACGACTGCCGGCCTGCACACAAACAATGTACTTTATTATCTCGTACGAGTGTTTAAAGTTCCCCCAAAGCCCAACTAATTGAATTACTTTTGTTTTTTTTTTTAATCTGTGAAATGGTTTGTTGTCCCATTATTTCCGATGCAGTGGATGATTCAACATGGCTTTATTCGTTACCGATCCGGCTGTAGGCCGATGAAGCCTCTATTGTATGTCTGTGGATTACATCCCCTTTTTTACAAAGACTGGACTTAGGTAGGTGATTTATGATTTTATCTCAAACTCGACTGGACATTGAAGGCTGATTTATGGCAATTTTGTGAGTACTGGTCAGGTTCACTTCTGACTAATACTCACAAAATTGCCATAAATTCACTCAGTTTAAGATATTTTTAATTAGGTTGCTTGTGACCGAATGGTAAAACTAAGTTTTTTTTTCTAATACGTTTTACTAGGTGCGGACAAATAAACAAGATAAAGATCCTGAAATGGTTAAATCACAAGAAACTTACCGTAACATATGTATAGGCGGACAGTTAGCGAGTGCGAGTGCGAGTCTGGGAGCTCGTCGATTATTCCTAGAGCTTGAGCTGCCGTGTCTCAGGGACGGGCAGAACGGTTTCTTCAGCATATTGGGAATGCGGCGACGGGTCTTCTTGGTGAGAAGTACCACGGTGGCTGCGATGAACGCCCCACCACCTACCAGGGCACCGCAAGCCAGGCCCACAGAAACCCTCAAAGACGAGTTTCTCTTCTTCCTTGAAGAAGGCGGAGTATCAGTTCTGTAATACTCCTCAAGAAACTCTGCTGATGTATTCACCCATGTTGGAACTGTTGACAAAAAGTAAAATAAATGATCACTATTATCACTTGAATGAAGCCATCTGCCAAGGTCGCTTTCATCTTCCACGTAAGGCTAAAACAATGGAGGAAAATGAATAGATGTCGAGTTCAGGACTAATTGTTGTTTTATAATGGAAGGGAATTTAGTAAGAAATGCCGCCCGTGCTCCGACGGATTCAATCCCTAACACAACGAGCTTGAGATTTGTCGACCATTTTTGTGCGTTAATTTTTATTGTAGTTAAATATCATTTTCATTTTGACGCTTTTCATACATTAGGGTGCTTACATAAACAAACAGGTTTCGGTACCGATCGGTGCAGGAATTCATTTGTACGTCATCTTATGCGCTCACTTATAAAGAAACAGGTTTAAACTTGTCGGTGCCGACTATCTGGAATGAGTCATACGGGTTCAAGTTATATGGTCAATGCGGACAAACTTACCGGTTTCTTTATGCGAGTTAACCCTGAACCGATCGGTACCGACCCGCACAGATTTTTCTGTACCGGAAACCTGCCTCTTTATGTAAGCACCCTTAGATTTATTGGCAGGTACTTTTAAACAAGTGAGCAGACGAATGCGTCGTTATTTTGCTCAGAGCACTGGATGCAATGGACTTACAAGTTACAAACAAAACGATGCGAAATCAGTTTCAAACAAAATAAATTAAATTTTCCACATAGAAATGCAAAAAAAAACCATAGTTATATGAATTTTGAGCACACAACTTGCATCCTGTGAAGGCTTTGAATTTTACACAAATTCGGAAATAGGTCGAATTGTACAGCGGCTCAAAACTGGGTCTAATCTAAAACTGAGGTAAACGAAAATGGCGAACTGCCAGTGTAAGGTGCCAAGAGCCAGTTAATTCTGGGCTAATTTCTAATTGTACATTTAATGAAGTGTATCTCAGGGTTGCAGGACTAGGAGAACTAGACTTGTCTAAACGAAGTTCGGATGCTGTAGGTACCTAAATATTTTGTAGAATGTTACAGGAAGTTTTAACAAAAGTAAGTAGTAGTAGTAGTAGTAGTTGTAAGTTTTGTGTTTTTTTTTTATTTTTTTTTGTTTGTGTTTTGTTGTTTTTGTTTTTGTTTTTTTTTTGTTTAGTTTTGTTTTAGTTGTGTGCATCCGGTTAGACTGGAAGCTGACCCCAATTTAGTTGGGAAAAGGCTAGGCAGATGATGATGATGTTACAGAAAGTTTTAAGATATATTACGAAGCGTAAGATTTGTTCCGTAGTGTTTGTTTTCGTATTGATACTATTTTAGTAAAACAATAAAATAACTTTAAATTTTAAAGGATTACTCTGGCTGCTATAGTTTATCCAAAAATAATAAAATAAAATAAAGAGATGTGGTTGCAGTGGACAAGGGACTCACCCCGCTGTCCATGGCTAAAGAAAACTGGCGCAAACCTGTAGTACTTACTACCGGGCTCTTCATGGGCCCGATGTAGATTTTCTAGCGTCCGTGTCCCGGTTACGTTTCGGTGACCTTTTTGGGGAAACTGAAGGTTTTGTCTGTGCGATTATGGACGAAGTTATGTTGACGAACAACTACCGGAAATATATTATGAAGGACGGGACGGTTGACGTGTGTCGGGCATGTCACCGTCCGGGTGAGTCCATCAGACATATTATTTCTGGTTGTTCTCGTCTGGCTAACGGCGAGTACTTGCACAGGCACAACCAAGTAGCCAGGATTATTCACCAACAACTTGCCTTGAAATATAAACTTGTGGAATCTGAGGTACCGTACTACAAGTATGTGCCCGACCCAGTTCTCGAGAAAGACCATGTCACGTTGTACTGGGATCGGTCTATCATTACTGACAGGACTATTGTCGCCAATAAACCTGACATAGTAGTGATAGACCGATTAGCGCGCCGTGTAATGATAGTCGATGTTACCATTCCGCATGACGAGAACCTCGGGAAAGCTGAGAAAGAGAAACAAATTAAATATCTCGACTTAGCACACGAGGTTGTCGACATGTGGAATGTGAACTCAGCTATCATTGTGCCGATCGTCGTGACGGCCAATGGCCTTATAGACAAGAGCCTCGACGACCATCTTTCGAGGCTCTCCTTAGGCGGTTGGATCAAGGGTCTGATTCAGAAGGCAGTACTCCTCGATACGGCTCGCATTGTGAGGAGGTTCCTGTCTCTGGAGCCCTAACCACCGGTAGCTTGGACCCTGCTCCCGATACCGGCAGACCACTATTTTTTATATTTTTAAATGTTTTTTAAATTGTTTTATATTAGAATATTTAAAAATGTATTTAATATGTATAAAAATAAATAAAGGAAAATAAAATAAAATAAATAAATTGTGTTTTTATTCAGGCATAATACCCATATACAACAAAAAATAATAAATTGAGATTGAATAAAAACAGTAAAGTAGAAAATCATACAAAATTATCATTAAAAAGTCATTAAAATCATTACATTACAAAAATCAATAAAAGTCATTCAATAAAAATATCAATAAAATTACTCAAAAATAAAAACATGGGAGGTACGAGTACGAGTACTCATTGTCTTCAAAAAATAACAACAACAACAAAGGTCCATTCTTTCGTCATTTTTAATTCCCGTTAAGGTGAACAGAAAGCAAGTGCACAAATATAGGGCTTGCTAGGTTGCACGAGACAACCCTCAAAATTCTGTTACTGGAGCGTCTCAAACTTTGCCAGAAGGGCGCAACCCTCGACCTCATGATGGCGTAAAAATCCGGAACCCTCGCTTCTGCAAACATGCTCGAAGCACTGCAGCACCTAGGCAGTTTCATTAGGGTTCTGTACGCGTCATTGTACTGAACCCTTAATGAGCTGTACATCTTTTTTGTGAAGTTGCACATATGTTTGCTAATTATGAATTGGACCTAAATAAATTCATCATCATCTGCCTAGCCTTTTCCCAACTATGTTGGGGTCGGCTTCCAGTCTAACCGGATGCAGCTGAATACCAGTATTTTACATGGAGCGACTGCCTATCTGACCTCCACAACCCAGTTAGTACTGGGTAATACGATACCCCTTGGTAAGACTGGTTGTCAGACTTTTTGGGCCACTGACTACCTATAACGACTGTCAAGGATCTAGAAATGACACCCGGGACCAACGGCTTAACGTGCTTTCCGAGGCACGGAGGAAACTCGGTATGTAATGGGTGGTCACCCATCCACAGACCAACCTAGGCAAGCGCGGCTTAACCTAAAGATCCGATCCGGGAGGCTGTTATTACTTAGGCACGACCTGAATAAATTACTGTATAATATTTTTTTTTAATTTCCGTGCTATTTTTCTCCGAAAGTGTGTCCGAGTGTGTATCACATAGCAAACCCACATCCACGCTAATATCGAATTCACAAGGCCTCCCTATATATTACCTAACGTATTTACTAATGGATTGCGTGTCTCGAATATTTTTGTTCAAATATAAAAGCGTTTATGAAAACTTCGTTTGACGTACATAAACGTAATTTGTACGTTTAAACGGTTGTTTTGTGTTCTCGAGTGAAATTACGAAACTGATACTTTCGGGGAAGCTTGATTTTCATGTAGGTAGGTATACAGGAAAGTTTTGTAAGAGAAAGGCAGGCAGTTTCATTATTTATTTATAGGTTTATAAACATAAGTCCGCGACTTATGTTTTGATATAAATCGTATCTTATACACGTTACCAGTTGCAGTGTAACGTTAATTTGTTTATTTATGTTTTTCGTTTTTTTTTTGTAGTTTTTAATAGGCAATTAATTAGGATCTTAAATACTCTTAACGCCGTATAGACGAATTTTAAAACGAACCTTTTCTTTTCCTTAGAAAGTAAGCTCATTAACCAACCATTTTCAAATTAAGCTCACCAAAATATTACGATAAAAGATATTAAGTAAGAAAATTTTACTTTGGGAAGCTAAATCCCACCCGTGTTGAGAGGTCAATGCCCTCTCAAGATTCTAGTTAGACCGAGCAAGCCAGCGAAATAAGATAGGTATTCTTAAAAATGAAGGTGGAAATAAAAGTCCCCACTACGTAAGTAACAAGCTAAAAAGATGCGGTTATCACGGACGTAATACCTAGTATTATATTTTTTTTACTTAAGTCTGTAGGTACGTATTTATTTTATGGTTTATTTTTCTTTTTGTTTGCCATACTATATTTTACCTTTGTAATAATTACTTTTGTTTTGCTGCGGTACTTTTATTTTATGATGATCCACTTGGTTACTTTCATACAATAAATTAATACCTATATACTTTTGTTTGAATTTGATAACTGTTCAGCTTCGATCAAAGTGAACTTAACGGTGTTACATTCAACTTAATTCATTCAATGAAGGGGATCAATCTGTAAAGGAAACCCTATTACGTTGCTACCAACGTTCAAAGTGGCATCGACAATTGAATGTTTAGCGGACAAAAGGCAGACGGTACATTATATTCCATTTTGGTAATTAGACACGTATCACGATACTTGTACGGATTCCTAATTGGGGCAGATTAGTAATAATGATGACTCGGAAACCCCCACACCGCTTCGCCGCTGGCGTAATTATGTTGAAAACTTCGCGGTGGCACCCCCAGGTAGGTAGAGAGGAGGTAGGTACCTCACGACGTAACCCCATGTTAAACAGACCCTTCACATAGCCGTCAACTAAGCATTCTGTACTTAAAACTATGTAACTTTACGCAAATTTTATTGCTGGGAAACGACTTTTTTTTTTGGGGTGAAAAGTCACGTTTTACGGTAGGACTCGATGGAAAGCACTTAAAGCATTGTGCTGATGGATGGATTGAATAGTACGGGGGTCGTGGAGTTGTGTAAAGTAAAAATCTTACATTAGTAACATGGATTTAAAAAAAAAAAACTTGTGAAAAAGTTGAAACTTTGACCCCCAATATCTCCGTAACTAGAAGGTTCCCAGGTATGGTCTAGAACAAAAAAATGATCGCAAAGAAGGGAAGTGCCTTTCGGCTAAGTTAAGGGTCTATTTACACCCTTTATTATTTCAAGAACATATTTCACCATAACGTTTATATGAGAGTTCACTTTAGTTACCTGTCCTCTGATAAAAATAATAACAACAATTTTTCCTTTCACAATAATTTCACCTTTCACTTCATGTTAAGTGGATTAAATTGAAATTAAATCTCAATTTTATAGAAGTTCGCCTTTGTGAAGTTGAACAGTACTACACATTGTGTTCAAAGGGCCGCCGATGTTACTCAACATCCATTTTCATTCGGATACCATCTGGGAGAGAGCGCGCGACTCGTCGCGGCCTCCTCAAGATATAATTGGGGGAACGAAATAATCCAGATCAAAGATTTTCTTTAATTACAAGTTCTTCATTTAGCGGGCCGCGATTTATCACTTAAGAGGCGATTTCCTCAAAAGAGCTGTGGATTAATTAGAGAAAGATAAAATTTGTGAAATAGCCGCAGGCTTGCGAGTGCTCTGGACTGATAAGGGGCCCGATGAGGAGTAATGGATCTGTTAGAGCGCTGCTGCCAGGCCAGGCCAGGCCTCCTTTGCCCACGCGCCAATCGCCCAACGGACCAATTCTTTATGTTCGCGTCAAAAATCACCCAATCATGTTTGTAAATCTCCGCCTGTTGGCTTTTTACCCCAGAATAATTTCTTTGTACCAAACATTCGATTCGATAAACTGTTTCGGATTCCCGCTCGTGATTGCGCAAGATGTTTATCCCGTGAATTGAGCGCTGATTCGGACTACGCAAAATCAGCTACGAATACCAAACAAATTATCTGCTGTTTGCGTTGATTTATTTATTTTTTAAGTAGGCACATTAAATCTACGGCGGGATTTAACGTGTTTACGCACCCGTCGGCATGTTTCGAAGGTTTTGGGCTTGTAATTATTAAAATGGAAAGAGTGTTCACTGGGGGTGAGTAGAATAGGTGAATTGTGTTCTTACTGGATTTGAAGGTGACTTCGCTGATGAGGATCCACTCGTGTTGGAACCTGAGCTTCACCATGATATGCTTGGCAGTGCGGTTCTGCAGGTCGATGTGCACCACCCGCGCGTGTTCCGACACTCTGTCCTGTTTCGGTTCGTGGGACACATAGTCTTCTTGCCAGCGCTCTCCTTCTAGTGAGAAGTATACTTCTGCTTCTTTGAACAGCTGGCAAAAGAAAAAGAACATTGCAATTGCAGAATTAACACAAAGTATGTTACCTATACTCCTTGGAAGAAGATCCTAGTCACAAAAAAAATGCAAACATTTTTTGGGAAAATTAAAACATTTTTAGACTACACAAATCTGAACATGGGAACAGTTACGAAAAAAAATTGCAAGGGCTCTCGCAAGGGCTTGAAATTGGCGGGGTGTTACCTGGACATCTTTGGTGAACATGTTGTTTGTGTGGATGTCGATGTGGTAGAACAGTCGAGTCTCACTGAAGTTGAACGTCAGAGTGACTTCCTCATCAGTCATCATTGTTTTGTTCCACCCCACCCAACGAGATCCTGCGAAGAAATATTTTTGTTAGATGATCTGATTGATAGTATCGCGGGTTATATGATTTATTTACAATAATCAAGAGAAGATTTTACATAATTTTTTCCATGATTACCATACGCGTTTTAAAACAAGGTAAGCTAAAATCACTTAGCGACCCAATTCAGTTATTCTATTTTCATGTAAATACACTTTACTCCTGAATAAATCACATCCCAACAAACGGGTCTGACCGATAGTTAAAGCGAAGTTTGAGGACCGAAAATTTACATACCTCTTGTGTCTAACTGGTCAGGAAGTTCGAAATCATTGGGCCCTACCAAGGAGTCCGTCATCTGACCGAGTCCATTTATTAGTCGTCCCTCCCGCAGTGTTCCGTCGTAGCCGAGGTCTTCGAACCTCGCCCCACCGGTCATCGCCTGCATATCTCCGCCCTTGGGTGCGGAGTACGCAACTACATCCTCTGCACAAACAACAAACAGTGAATTCACCGCCCGTTGGCGGCTTACTCATCGCACAGCACATAATAATCGCAAGAAACGCATCTTTCAAAAGCAGGCAGAGCCATGTCGCTTTGCATTGACGCGGGACGCACCAGCAATTATAAACGGTATCCCTGCGGTACTTACGTTTCCAGCGACATCCGTACAGTTCCACCCTCATGCAAGCCGTGCGAGGATGCGCTGCGAATGGAAAAAAGCGCACTTTCGATGCGACGAATGGTGCCTCAAGAGTAGATTTTCTCGGCGTGTACGTGTTCACATTTCCAGATATAAGCTGCAATATAGAAAACAAGATTTTACTTGTTTCATAATCGCACAGCAGAAAGAAAAACAAAATTAAAAAGTTGTGTCCATTTATCGATTCATAAAACATTAGAATGATCACTCCGATAGACAACAAAGTTTTTAAGTACAGTTTCAGTTCGCGCCTAAGCCATGTTTTCAAAACAAGAAAAGGGGCATTCAGCCTCGACGGACGGATGAACACTTTGCACGGGGACAGAAAAGAGATCCATCTCTGTGAAAATATTTTGTACATATTTACGACATCGGCACTACAAAGAAAATGAAATCGTTTATCTTCTTTTGTCATTTCACGTGGAGCCGCATGTTTTTTTTTAACATTTTATTTTATGTACGGCCGTTTATCACAGGAAATTGAAAAATGTAAACCACTAAAGCGGTTTGTTTACAGACTCACTGAGAGGACTCGACATTTTTTATTGTGAAGTAAGGATATGCGAAGCTGGGATTGGTTCAGGTGAGCGACACAGTTTGTCACATACTGTTTGAATATGCTACTAACGTTTTTGTGGGAAATAGTGATTTATAGTGCTCATGTGTTTTGAATTTATTTTATTTAACAAACAAAATTCTTATGTGTTCATTTTTTTAATGATGGATGGACCACAACTACATCTCATATAAACTTATACTGTCACTTACGGGATATCTTCCGTGATTGTTTATTATTTTGAGCTCCCGATATTAAGGTTATAATAGGTAGGTAGGTTGGTTAGGTTTTATTTGTTTGAGTGACAGTATAAGTTTAGTTGTAAACCGTGAAAGCTTAAAACAGCGTTAATATCTCATATATTTGTCTATTCTATGGTGGGTAAGGTAAAGTCTCTGAACATAAAAATATACATTTCTTCAAGTCGTCACATATGTAGTGGCACGTACTCGTGGCGTTTGGCTGAGCGTAACCTTAGCACCCGCTCGGGGACTAATTTCATGTAACTCGAGCCTTGTGTCTTCGGAACGAGACTGAAACTTCTCTGTGATCCGAAGTATGTAAAGGAAAACTTCGAGGGCACTGATTTGTGTCTAATTGCTAAGTAAATTAAATGATTTATCTAACTTTTAACGTGTTTGTTAACTGTAGCATCAAACTTTTCCAAGTTTTAATTTGGCGTTGATGTGCCAGTATTTAAGGTTCTGACTACTTTCACGAAGACAAGGACAAATAAAACGGTCCCAAATTTAATCAGCCGCCTCTAAGCTCTAAATAAAGAACTGAATTTATTTGCTATGCAGTCTTTCGTATTTTCAAAGTTGCCTGAAAATTGTGTTTCGTAAGGAACAAAAACAAACGCCTATTACTCCACTGGCAGAAAAAAGAAAAACTCAATATTAAGTGATCACTTACCCTGCTGCCGTTGAAATCTTTGTATTTGACCCATCGGTTGAGTGCGGTGCGCCAGTACTCCACCGAGTAGCTCTCCACAAACTCTACTCCCACGGAGTTAGCGAACCTGCCTTGCGACTCGGAGCCAGTGATTAGATACTCGTCGCGGAGATCAAGCTCCAGAAATTGGCGGCTGCGAGGTGATATCAATCCGTTAGGGCACCACGCGCCGCCTTTGATCTCGGTCCGTATACTGCAAAGACGTGTCTCGGTTAACTTCTCCACAAAGCTTCTTTTTATTCATCACAATAAGCGAGCAACAAGTGGACATAAAGCACAGCCGAGCGTATATTTTTGTCGGTTTACTAACAATTTTGAGTTCATTTCTGTACCTACTTAGCTAACCAGCAAATGTATAAATAGCCGTTTAGGGCACGCTGGCGCATACGCAAATAAAATTAGCGTAATAGTCTAAGCAAATAGAGTACAACATTTATTTGTGTTTCGTTTGACAACGGAGACGGGCCGTCTGGTGGCAGTTCCATTAGAATATCTTGCGTGATCTCATCAGTATCTACAGCGGAACAAAGCGCGCTAAGCGCTGAATTAACGTGGCATTTGCTAAATCGTCTCTGACCCTATGTAAAGTGGCTCAGATGATAAGGCTTCGGCACAACCGGCCCTACTTACATCTTGTTATCTTTGGGGAGTCAAGCTCCGAAAGGCTTTTGTAGGATCACGGTCGTTCCAAATTCATATGAAAATTTAATTTTCTGTTAGTGAATTTCTCAAACGGGAGTCGAGTTTTCGCGTTATTGTCTCGCTTCGGGCTTATGCGGGCTTAAGGCCCCGAATGTGGGTCCCACAGTTAATTGTTTGAGCTAAGTATGAGCGTTTTGCGGCTGGGGGATTCACAATTATTGTAACAGCTTGGCCGTATCATAGCGCTTTATTGTTGTTTAACAATGGCCCGCTAAACACATTATATCGATTAAACGGCTATTTGTTTCGGATTTAGGGGAATGTGTGTCCATTGAGAGCTGTGTCATTGAGCAATAGCGCGTCCGCAATTGTTTCATGAATTAGTTGTTATATTTTCAGGGTTCTTGTGTCGTAGAAGGTGTATAAACAGGTAATTTACCGAGAGCTGAGTGGCGAGACACTCTGGTCGTAGCTGGAGCTAGCTGAGAGCGATTCGTTAGCAATCAGCCCATTTTCCATGCCAAGTGGCACAAGGCAGGTCCCTCCTTCAGCTGTAAGAAAAACACCATATTTAATAAATGCAGTAACGTGAAACAACTCGTTTGATTCGGGATGCAAAGAAAATCATTCACGAATTGGATAGAAAGGGATTTTCACAAAGATAAAAATAATTCAAATAGAATATTAAAATAATAAACGGTTCAGGTAATAAAAATACCAAATAATAATGAGATATTACGAATATTATTGTTTCGTGTGAGAGTTGGTGGCATGTTTTTCTTTAATTAGGGTGCGTGTCGTGTCGTGGCTGCCCGGGTATCCGGGGGTCCGGTAGTCTTGCCCGGGCGGGCGCTCAACTATCCGGACAGCAACCATTTCTGCCGTAATGTGTATTTTGGTGTTGCATTACATTACGATCGTGGGGTTACCGTGTGTCTTCTTTTAATTTCTTGCCACTGTGCCTGAGAAAATGGCGTTTGAAACGTTATTTCTTGCCTTGCCTTGCCTTAAGGAATTAAGACTATTATTGTATTTAACCTTTTGACCGAAATTGTCACATATACGTGACAAGCAAGCGCATGTCCTGTACGCCAAACGACACAAATATGTGACAAAATGGTAGGTGAAATTGTGTCTTGGCGTGGAGGGCACGCGCGTGCTTTTATGCTCTGGCGGTCAAAAGGTTAAAAAGGAGGCCACCAAACTGTCTGTAAATGAACTAGCTCTGGTAGTTATTGTTGGAGCAGTATCGCCAGTCGTAATCCAGTCATATGTTTCAGAATAGTCACTATTTACGATAAAGTACTGAGGAAACGAATAGGCTGGCACAGACTACCCGCCTTTAGCTTTGTCAAGGGCATCGGAAAGTCACGCGATGAATTCCGAAATCAATGTGGATATAGAAAAGTTACCTGGGTTTCATTTAAATCCTCACATATCATCAAGCCTGTAATCCCCGAAGGGTTTCGCATGATGTAGGTGTGCCTATAGTTCAACTGCATTTCGTCAGTCATGTTTAAGTCCCATGCAATATGTATGAGCCTATTGCCAGCAACCCAGACACCGGAATGCTACTCTGAAATTCTAGATGGAACGTCAATGAACGTCAACGTCAAAACACTTTGCCTAACCTGGAAATCAAACCTTAGACCTCATGTTCAAAAGTAGCCCTAGCGACCACTAGACTAAAGTGTAAATAGAAATAAAGCAAAATTAGTTATTCTATATCCACACCAATTGGCCAGAAGGAGCTCATGGCTAAATAATAACAGCCGCTCGGGTCGATCTTTAGGTTGAGTCGAGCTTGCCTAGGTTGGTCTGTGGATGGGTGACCACCCATTACATACCGAGTTTCCTCCGTGCCTCGTAAAGCACGCTAAGCCGTTAGTTACGGGTGTTATTTGTAGATCTTTGACAGTCGTTACAGGTAGTCAGTTGCCCAAAAAGTCTGACAACCAGTCTAACCAAGGCGTATCGTATTACCGAGTACTAACTGGGTTGTGAAGGTCAAACAGGCAGTCGCTCCATGTAAAATACTGGTATTCAGCTGTATCCGGTTAGACTAGAAGCCGACCCTAACATAGTTGAAAAAAGTATGATCAATTGGCCTGAATACTCTAATTGGTAGGTTTTACAGTTAAAATAAATAAATTAACTCATGTTTAAACCAACTTTCGACAAAATCAAATGCCTAAAAGTTACTTAATATTTTCATGCTGTTATTTGTCGCTTTTCAAATTAGGCAATTATCGGGAAAAGTTTTGTGAAATTATAATATTCGTAATTAGGCTGGGATTATCAATACACCTAAATGTCATCCTTGCTAATAACAGTATTACAGTAACGTGGAACAAAGAGATTTGGTTCTGCACGGGATAAAAGCCCCGATTTTTACAACCCTAATTTTCCTATGGGGTGCGGGGGCTCCTGTCACCGGTAGGTAAGTGTGCACCCTAAGGGTTCTTAAACTTGTCTTTGTTAGGAATCATATGTTATCTACAGGTTTTATTTTTCGTTTTGAGACTATTCATATTTTTGAGGACGAAACGAAGCAAGTTTTTCGTCGTCTCTTTACTTTTTACAATCAAATATTTATTGATGAACTTAGATTTATATTTTTTTAAGTATTAGCAATGCATTATTGTTTTAATAATATATACAACCACATATAATGCATGTGGTGTTAGCCTATAATTAATTGTTGCACTAATAAATACAGAAGTAAATATTGTTTTGTAAATGCATTGTGCAAACAATTGTTGGTTAACAAAATAAATAAAATAAATATTAACATTTTATTCCCCATAAATCTACATGGACACCTATGAAACTTCAGAAGCTGAGATCAAGGTCCTCATGGGCCATTCCCTACGGAGAAGAACCGGCAAGAAGCTCCACTAACTCAATTTTATTTCTACATTTAGATAAATAGCAATTTAGTCTTTAAAATCCTTATATAAACGGCTCAAAATACTTTAATAGAACATTATTAAACATAATACATATTACATCCAAGGATTTCATCGTAACACTCTTACGGAAGCACAAATAATAATAGAGAGGGAAAGTAAGTGTTCTTTAAAACCTAGCAACAATATAATATTGAATTTACTCTGCCAGAATAATGTCTATACGTTCTGTTGCCAAGAAAGACATTTATTTATACGCAAAAGGTGATATTTACTTATTCAAAATATTAACACAGTTATGAGCACATTAGAATTCTGGGCACATCATGAATATTATTTAGAGTAAGTGACGAGCGCAAGTAAATAAATTAATCGAAATTATGTGAAACAATAGGTGGAGACTGTTGTTTTATTTCTTCTTGAGATTGAATGTAGATCATAAGAATCGTGTAAAAGTTTTGTTGTAATTTCATCACGTTTAAACGACTGGATAGATTTAGATGGCTCAAAAAAAAAATATCCTAGATTAGAATATAAGATTTTTATCCAGATACAACAAGAACTTCCCAAAGATTTAAGCAAATCCGAGGGCAATAGCTAGCTTAAATAATATTTATTTATGCCTATACTTTTCACAGGAGTGGGGATTATAGGTAAGGGTGGACCAGTACCCCAATTTTTGTTTATTTTCCTGCTTTTAATAAAATGAAAATACAATACACGACGCCGCCGGTGAGGCACAAAGGGACAAATTCAAATTCAGTTCTGCGGACGGTATTATTTTAACATATATTATGCGTATATTTTTATTTTCCAAACTTCCTCTTCTTTTTTTAGTAAATCGTATTTAGAGATACTTTGAAGTTAAACGTTTTGTGTTCGGCTTATGTGACGAGCCTCTCAATTTTATTTCAGCTTGAATTTTTTTTAACAAGTTGGTGTAAGATAAAGTTACTTCCGCTTTCCGAATTCGTCTTCATAAAATTATTGACAGAGATATTATATTATCAATTTGTAAAATCTGTGTGTATGTATCAATTACGAGTCTTGTAATAAATTCAACTTCGGTTAAAGCTCAGCAAACAATACAAAACATTCACCAAGTAACTCTATTCTAGTGTTCCATAATCATCATCATCATCATCATTTCAGCCGAAAGACGTCCACTGCTGGACATAGGCCTCAATACATTAGTAAAATGGGACATGTTCGGAAAATTCAAATATCTGTTATGATAACATGTTTATTTTATACGCGCCAACTCAAATAAATAACTTCTCCAGTACTGTCTACGTGTAGAAGGAATCCGTTCATATTTATATACGATTCGTCTTAAGGAAAAGAACAACAAAAACAATGTAGACGATATTAAGCTTTTGCAATAACAGCACCTGTTGGTAGGATTTTAAGATTTTCTTTTGTTTAAAGCAGATATTAGATTTTTACATGTAC
Source organism: Noctua janthina (assembly GCA_963576755.1). NCBI lineage: Eukaryota > Metazoa > Arthropoda > Insecta > Lepidoptera > Noctuidae > Noctua > Noctua janthina. The sequence continues at coordinate 8,372,315 of OY755050.1, read as the reverse complement.
ATTACTGACGGCCCATTTCATAAAAAGTAGCCACCATTTGATATCAATTATTCCTATGAATTTTGTAGATACATTGCCAAAATTCCTACCATTACCATGATTTCATCATTCACTTTTGGAACAGAAGCTTAGCAATCCAAGACGCTTGGCGGCAGATATTCAAATACTACTTAAATTTCATAACAAGCAGTTCTAATAAAAAATACTATTTTGTCATTTATTACCATATTTTTAGTGTTGAAAACACATTGGCACAACCAGCAAGATTATTGAAAGACGGGTGAGTTCGCCTTAATCTGACAAACAGGCGTGTGAGGGATGTGCACCTAATCCAGAGAATCGCGGGCACACGTGATAAATTACTCGAGAACAAATTACGTGAAACTGCTGTGAGTAAAACAAACAATTTATTAAAAAGACAAATGAGCCGGCCCCGTCGCAACGTGGTTTAATTATTACATGATAATACTTGTCAAAACTGTTGGCATATTTGTACCGAATGTATCCGTGGGTGATTGATGAATAATGAAAGATGTTGTTGTAAAAGTACGTGAAGCTATCGTAGAGAACCCTAATTTATTATTCCTAGACTGTGATACAACGGTACAAGATACGAGAGCATCCAACAAAACATTAATGGTAATTCAATAATTACCAAGACATTGTTCAACAAACAACAGAATTCAACATTAATTATAAACTTTATGAATAGCAAGTATCAGCAGATCCAGTTCAGAATGAACTCCAGCTCGCAGCCCCTTCCCGAGGGTAAGCTAAACTTACTACCTCATTACATTAATTGCCCGTCGCAAAGGAGAATAACTATTAAAAATTCATTGTTTTCAGCCTTCCACCAAATTCACTCGAATAGCATTATTAATATTTAATTCTCCAATGACGCCGCGCCTAATGCTCTTTATTTAAAATTCTTAACAAACTTAATATTTGAGCAGCGAGGCCCCCCAAGGATCCTATGCCTATTAAAAGTATATCAAGATTTTTGTTTATTCGCAGTCGTTTCGCTTACAAAGCGGCGTGTGCTCGAGCCTCGGCCAGAGGCCCCGCTGTGCGGGCCGCAGTAGAGCGCGCGTTTTGCTGAAATTCTGCGCGGGTAATGTTTCACATGGGGTATCTCGGTAAGGAGACTAGACTTGCACGCTCAGTGGTACATAAATTTTCCGTTGGTACCGCATCGGAACCGCAGTAGGTAGCAGAACGACGTCCGTGCCTCGTACGTGTTGCGCTGCCAAATAAAAATGTGGGAAGGACCTTATTTTTAACATTAGCTAGCGACTCATATGAGGCAGCTGTACGAATAGGAAAGTAGGAAATGTGTGCGCGGTAGGTACGCGACTACGCGCGTGTACCACACATAAACCTGTCTATTTATTATGGTAACTACATATTTTATGTGCGCCTGCATTATCTGGCTGATTTTATGAGATAATGTTGCCTACGTTTCGGTTTCTACTCTTATTGTTTTCTTGAAATATGGATATAGTGACGTAGAACGTTAGCGCGTTGTTTATCCAGGCGAAGAGCTTTGCCAGGACATTGCCGAAACAGTACCAATTTTGTTAGTTTTGTTTGTCTAAATATAACTTCTGCCTTAATTTTATTTACAAGGTCGACTTGTAAGTTAAATAAACAGTGCTTTTTTGGTTGGAATTGTCAACAAAGTGTGGTTATTATTATTCGCGGGATGCTGCGAAACGTATAATCGCCGGACCCACCTACATAAATAATTCATGTTGGAATTAAAGAAACTAAAGTTTCTCTCATTTTAACGAGCCACTTTAATGAAAGTGTTTGCTAAAGGAATTTATCAAATTATGCGGCAGACGTAGCGGGTGTTTATTTCTTATTTTAATACAATAAGCGGCCCCATTTATCTACAGGTCGGATGTTACGACTCGACTTAAGGCTGGGTTTTATCGCGGGCTAGTAGGGTAAGTTTACTTATTGTTAGAACTCTAGTTTGAAGACTTTATACCATTGATAAGGTTGACAGTTTACCCGCCTTATTTTCTCCCCTTTAACGTTACTGACGACGGAGTGACGTACCAGTCTTGTATTCTTATCATACAATATGTTACTGGCACGGTAGAGGTTGTTACTACTTTTGAGCTGACAAGCTCGTTGTTCGAAGCCTTCGAGGGATTGCAGTGACGTATTACTGTTTTGTCTCAGATAAAAATAGACATCCCCTTAGGGTGTAACGTTGCGTGAAAGCTGAGACACACGTTTCATATGCCAGTGTTTTTGATGAACGGATATTATCAACAGTATCAGGTATCAGTAATAGATCTCAAGTTCGAACCCAAAGCACGCACCTCTGATTTTTCGGATTATGTGCGTATTATATAATTATCACTTGCTTTGGGTAAGGAAAACATCGTGAGGAAACTATGCCTGAGAGTCATTTCTTGACGGCATGTAAAGCCAAGTCAGAGGTCCATAGATGGCATAAAACGTCTGGCACGTATCTATTTCAGATTTATTTACATTGTTTGATTTCAAAACAATAAAAATACGATTCAGGTACTTATTTGTTTTACATTACAAAGTTAAATGTATGTATGTAATCACAAAAATATTTCAACCTTCATTAACTAATGATTAATATTGTCAAAGACTCGAGAACAAAATTGTGTTAATCTTACAGTATTGTAGGCATAGTGAAGCTTACCTATGGATAATTAGAAGACAGTGTTTGGGATCCCGAAACAGCCTCCGAATGCGGTTAGTTGTTCAACGTGTGAAACAAACGTTGGAGCCTGTAGCTTTGTAACCAAGGATGCAGGGAGATGGAAACGATACAGTGTGTGTGTTCTGGTCTTACGACGTTTTAATTTTGTTACTGGAACTAATATGAGCAAAGTTTAGGAAAAGATAAACTGACTGTTCTAGTTTTCGCTTGATATTTTTATTAATAGTAAAAATTGCCATGAAACATATCCGATCGGGGTCTTCCTTCAGGCCATATAACGTTAACCTATCCATTCCTTTTCATATATTAAGCTCACATAATTTAAATTCGGTCTAAAATACTGTGGGTGAAGTGTACATCTCTGCCTAACCCTTCGGGGATTAAAGGCAGGATGGTATGTTATGTAATTTAAATTCTCAATAGTTAGCCAATCTTTTGCCAACCATTTGGTAATAGAAAACAGTGAACAAAACACTTAATTCGAAGCAAAACATATCATTTTACTATCTGCCCTTAATTACAACTTCTGATAGACATTAAAGCCAATACAGACCTAACCTTATAAGTTACGCTCATGAAACACATCTAGAAATTTTACATTCATGTATGTGAACACAAAATGTGGCACGTTACGTCGCCTCGGCGTTTCAGACATTAGGTAGAAATTAATGATGTGGCACCGAGTACTGGAACTCTGACAGACTTGTAGAGAGAGGTTCATTAACCCGTCTTGGCAAACACCAGTGTGTCGTGTGCCTGCACACAGTGCAGAGAAGAGAGGACACTAAATACACCTGGTATATGTTTTGGGGAGACAGAAATATGTTGTGTACTTTTAAAGGCATCAGTAGATAGGGAAGAATGACATATGTTATTGAGACAACAAGTTCTGCAAAAAAAATACGTAAAAACGTACGCACGTACGTAATTACGTATTCTATAAAAACTTTTTTTTTTTTCTTTTTTAAATGTGGTGCTGTTCCACAAACGATGGGGCAGTTAATATCGTCTCCTGCGTGTCCTGTTGTTTGTTCACTTCAGGAACTGATGGAAGCTACCGAAAGCGCCAAACTGGTAGCTCAGTTCTGGGCTGACTCAATTTAGATTGCCATGGACACGCTAAGAAGAAGAAAAACTTTCTTCCTTATTTAAGCCCGCTAGAAGATGATTTCTCAAAAACCTTTTCTGAGTACCAGTTCTAGCTTTCCTGCGTTATTTATGAATCTCTAGCAATTTATTGACTGAAAAATGTAAATAAAAAAAAATATTAAAGAGAAAACTGTAAACAAATAAATAGTTTAAAATTGTCGGGCCCGAACTGAATGCCTGACGCTGGTCACGAAGAGAAATATACTTTAAATTGATTAATTTACATTTTATTGCAGTGGTTTCTTAAAAGTTCTGTCGAGTGATCATTTTAGAAAGACCTTTCGTGAAAACGTCTTTTTAACAGCAGATATTTAAGTTGTATTTTAGATTCTAAATCATTCGTATTAAAATTATCTTTCGCGTGTTCGTGCTACGGGTTGTGATTGTGACAGATATTTCGAATGCTTGATTGACTGATAGTTAAGCAAATGGCTTGCTACAATTGAGTTTGATTTCCGCGCAGAACAAATATTTGTATGGCTAACGGTTGCTTGTTCCGGGTTTGTGTACTGGATCAATAAATGAATAGAGAATGCTCTCGATACGTGATAGGAGACGTCCTATGATAAGGCAAAGGACTGATTAATCAAACTTAAAATTGATTTGTTTGTCGATACTTGCACCTTCCTATTTATCTTTTTAAGAAATTATTTTTTAGAAACTCGTGTAAAAGTACGAGCTTTTAGACAAGTTGTCTTCAAGACAAGTCTTCTTCAAGACAAGTCTTCTTTAAAACCAGTCTTCTTCAAGACAAGTCTTCAAATGGTTTAGGTATGTGCTTAGTCTTCTTCGAGAGAAGTCTTCTTTAAGACAAGACTTCTTCAAGACTAGTCTTCTTCAAGACCACTCTTCTTCAAGACCAGTCTTCTTCAAGACAAGTCTTCTTCAAGACAAGTCTTCTTCAAGACAAGTTTTCTTCAAGACCAGTCTTCTTTAAGACAAGTCTTCAAATGGTTTAGGTATGTGCTTAGTCTGTCAGAAAAATAAACATTAGCTTATGTAGATTTTCAGTTACCTACTTATATATGAATTCATACACTTCACTACTAAAAGTTAAAGATTAATCTAAAAATCTACTTCTGTCTTATTTTTGGGAATGTTAATTCCTAGACCGTTTCTGGAGTCAATGAATAAGTTCATGTCGAAGGTGTACGTCGATTTAGTTCCGTGTGTACGTGTTGCGTTGGTACTTCGCTAGATAGCTGTCTAGTTATCTTGTGACAGCGTGTTAAGCAACAAACTACAGCACATTATGTATGCAACTTTGATGTACAGTCACGAGCACCAATATGTAAACACTTAAAACTTTTAAAAGTGTTTTTATCCTAATGTTCTGATTATAATTTCATGTTATTACGAACAGAGTATTCTGGAACTCATATTTTTATAAAAAAAGACTATCTCCAAGTTACAATAGTTATTTCTCGAGAAAATTGCTTTTAAATTTAGGAAAGTGTATAGATATTGGTGCTCGTGACTGTACGAAGAATATTGTGTTCATTACAAATGATAACAGAATTATTATGTTTATTATTTTCTGTGCAGTGACATAAGGATATTTGGAGCTCGAAAATGGCGCCGTTAGTGTACATTTGTAAATTGTTTTGTTAGATTGAAAAAACAAGACAGTTCCAATTTGGTAACGTGCAATTAGATCCTTGTACAGCTATACTAACAATTATTTGAAAATACACGATCAACACAGATATTGTTGTTATTGAAATGTATTAAAAATGGAGACTATCAGCGAAAACTAATGCTATGGTTTATGCATAACAGTGAAAAGAAAATATCTTAGCAATCAATTTCGTGTATGGCATCGATTACAATTAGTAGCAAAGTGTGAATCAACTTTCTAAATACATATCACAAACAATAAAATCTTCTTGCCCATTTACAAATATGTACTTAGTGCAAAAATAATATGTAAGTAATACGAAAATTAATTAATTATACCCCGGTGCTTAAAGCGTCCATTACTGAAATAGCACCCTAAAACATACAAAGTTCGGTGTAATTCATCGTCAAAGAGTCACGTTGCTTAAGGCCAGGAGACGCGAACTTCGAAAGGGAATCGTAACTACCACCCACTAGGTTTGTAATTGTTTTGTTTACGTCCCTCCTCTGCATTGTCGAGTTGACGGTGTGAAATTAAACTTAATTGTAACTGTTAATGTTGAGTAATAGAGGTAATATCCTTTATAAACGTGTGAATAAAGGACAATTTTCCGCAAATATAAATAAAGTGAGGATTTTTTTGTTAGCCGTATTAATTACTGAGATTACACGATGCGATTTTTGGTAATGTTTAGAGAATTTGTTAGTTAGTGTCGGCACCTTGACTAGAAGGTATTCTGACCTTTGTAAATGCTATTCTTAGATTAAAATATATAGCAAAATCTTTTTATTTTATATTAAAAATATCTCTTCTTCATAATCAAAATATGTACTTCTTGTTATTATTAGAATATCAAGAAAATATTGTTCTGAAATTAACTTGTAAGCAAAACCGTAACTAACATATATTTATATCTAACAAATATCTCCTTTCTTACTCAGTAACATTACACAAATGGCGCGTCTTTGTGTTAAATAAATAACTAAGAAACAACCTGTTGTAATCTGTGGTAAATTTAATGTGATTATCTTGATCTAAAAAGTGGAAGGTTGTATTAAGGTAGTAATAAACATATATAATATTATCGCTGGCCTAAGTTCTTAATACTGATCACTCCAACACAACCAATTTCCCGTATGATATGTTTAAAGCCTGTTTACCAAAGACGCACTATTAAAACAGTATCTTTGGAAAAATCATATCATTTACTTAAAAAATACCTAACCTTCACAACTCGATTAGCTTCATAGAAAAGTTAAAAACCTTAGATATTTCAGTCCCGCTTCAGTTATATGAGAAGAAAAGGAGCCGCCTGTAATATGTGCCAGCGGAAATGAAGATGACAGTTGGAGACAGAACCTCAGGTTTAAATGTGCGAAGTTTTGTGCCAAGTTGAGAAAATAAGCTGAAACTTATTACCTGCTACATAACATCACACCCGTAATTCCCGAAGGGCTAGGCAGAGGTGTACCTAATAGTACACCCACATTTCGCCGGTTATGTTTTTAAGTCCCATGTAATTGAGGGCGAGCCTATTGTCATCAACCGGGCATAAAACTACTGCAAAATATAGTTTATGAATAACATCAACTTTATACAAATGTCGTTTAAGTTTGAGTCTTTTTTCAAATACAAAAATATTGTTCTGAAAAGCTCGCCTTCAAGGTCAAATCCTCAGAAAATGAACTTGTTCGAATTTTCTTTTCGCCCAAGAGTATTTTCAAAGTTAGAAATACGGGGCGACATTCTAACTTGTCGGGACTTTTCCATTGATTTTGTACTTATTGTAGGTATCTTTTGTTTTAGGTTTTATTCGACTTTCATTGACAAACAAGTTTTTCGTTTAATTCTGCGTAATGTTCGAGTAGAATAAGAACTTCAGCTATTTTAAAGAACACAATTAAACTCCGATGAGTTGGAAATAGCTAATTTAAGAATTAACAGTTACTTACCAAAGTCAAATAATCAAAACAAGCTAATTTAAGAATTAACAGTTAGTTATCAAAGTCAAATAAACAAAACAATCACATAACACTGACATTGGTTAAACAAAGAAATACGATTCATATTATTATAAAGGGTGTAATTAGACCCTTAACATTTTTTTTTTTTCTGATGTTACCCAGATATTGGTATATTGGGGGTCAAACTTCCAACTATTTCAAAAGTTTTTTTTTAAATACATGTTTTTAATGTAAGATTTTTACTTTGCACACCTCCAAGATCCCCGTACTATTCAATCATCAGCACAATGCTTTAAGTGCTTTCCATCGAGTCCTATCGTAAAACGTGATTTTTCACCCCAAAAAAAAGTCGATTCCCAGCAATAATTTTTACGTAAAGTTATTTAGTTGAGGTACAGAATGCTTGGTTGAAGGCTATGTGAAGGACCTGTTTACACCCTGTATACGTTTATCGTATAAAACTTATTTGTATTCCTGAAGAAGTTCGATTCTTCAATAAACTGTTAGGTAGCGATTTGTGACCGCTCCAATAGATCGAAATAAAATGGGCATGAATTGTATTCCACTTACTACTAATATTTTATAAGATTACCATGGAAGTTCTAATGTTTTTATTGTTCAAATTGCCTACGACTGTATTAGAGACATATTTCAGGGGAACGCGAAATAATTTCATTGTAACTACAATGAAATTATTTCGCGTCGTGCACAAGAATTTGCTGCGGAAAAAATAATTGAATTTACAATGCAGGATGAGTTCATCTGACCTCTTGGCCACGTAAAAGCAAAACGCGTATTCTGACAGCGGAGAAAACAGTAAAATATTCGTGGCACGCTCAGACAACGCGGTTTGCACGGCTATGGCACTCAGGCGCAGGAAACACGAGACACGCGAGTTCGTTTTGCATGACTCAAATCGGATGCCGTGTAAGGGGACTAAAAGGGTGGCTAATTGGGAAAATTGCTTGCCAATTTGGGAAACACTAGACTGTTATTTTTATATTTTGCACCTCTTAATTGAGTCGAAGTCTATTGATGTGTTGTGGTTATATGGCCACGTGATTGGCTCGAGTTACGCTCCTCCGGTTACAGATGCGTTTACATACAGCGATTGAACTATAACTACAGACAAGAGGACTCTGACAATGTGTAATTTACAACTTTACTGATAATAACGTGGAACCTCCCTAGTAGCCAAAATGTTCTAATTATGACGACAAGTTCAATGAACTCAAACACCTTCTAACTTATTTATTCTCTAGTTATCTAGCAGAGCTTTAACATACAACGAAATAAAAGTTTTCTTTGGTTTGCAAGCTACACTTAGATAAGAATATGTCACCGTAAAGTCTATTTCATCATACATTAAATACTTTAATGTCAAAAGATGCTTAGGGAAAATAAACACTGTGAAAACATAACAAGGCTTCTTTCTTTTCTAAAATATGCGACATAATATTAGGAAATTCTCATGCCTGTGAGGTGAGATGTACACTGAACACTTGCACCACGAAACAGCTAGAAACAGAAAACCGACTCCACAAAGTAAGCGAAAACAGGCTCATGCACACATAGACACGTACGTACAGAGATCTCAAACTGTCTCAAACAAATGCCTCTCAAGGTAATTAATCAGGAGGTACTTTGTGGTTTGTGTAATATTTAATGTCATTGATAACTATGACATTAAATATTATGCAAAATAGCACCACCCTTCGCAAATATCTGCACATTCAGGAAATTATTTTGGTTGCAAGGCTTGCTTTTCGCATTTCTTGCATGTGAATATGTGTGCGGTCTGGGGGCGGTGCTGCATCCTGCATCAAAACCAGGATCTTTTTCACGGAATTAACACTAAATATTTTCTTAGCTCTACATTAAACATAGCGATGTGTTTTTTGATGACTCGACCTTCTGTACATATCTGTTGTTTGCTTGAACAGAAATAATGATGTCGTATCGTGTAAGGTTCTGCTGACTGACGTAAGGTAGCGCTGCTAGTTCTGAGAGGGCAATCTGTTGCAACGTGGCTATTAACACAAGCTTAATTTCTATCTTGACTTGAGCTGTGACATTAATTGGATCTTCTAGGAGAAGTCGTAAAGAATGAGTTGCGTTGTGCATTTTTAGAAAATTAAAGATGATTTCCCCCAAACGGCTCGTATCGCCGTAAAGTCGACGGTAAAGGACACAAAAGGATGCATCGACAGCCGATCGCGTCCGGCAGGATGTCGACGCATATGACCGCTTTCGTACCGTCGCTTGCGAACGTATCCGTTTCTGCGCCTAGTCAAATTGTTTCGTTCCTACCGTGTCAGATACGACGACAGGCGAATGGAGCCGATTGCGCGACGCTGCATACTTTCGGCTACGATCGCGTGTCGCGGAAGACGCCCGCGGTGAAGCTACTGTGCGCGGCTAGGTAATACAGACTTTAAATACTGTGTACACGATTTAATATCGTTTAAAGATTGTAAAATTCGTTCCAATCCGATGCGAATATTCTTTGGAAAATACAAGAATAATCGAGCGAGCCAATGCATTTTTTAATCTAAAACCAATCACGTGTAGCTATTGAATTGTAATAAGATTTCGTGTTTAATTCGTTAATGTTTAAAACAAGTGTATGTGGTGCAATTATACTTGGAGGCAACGGTCTCTAAACTTTTATCTATTAAGCATTTATTAACCTGTATAAGTTTATCTATCAAATAATGGGTTTCAGACCTCAATATTGTACGCACACGGCGGCACATTAAGCTGTACATTTCCAGTATAACTTGGCCTCGCTTTGTATAGATTTCCTAAACAATGAGAGATCCGCATAAATTGGTTTTGTAAAGTTTGATTTGCCGTCGTGCGTACCACACACCATGAAAGCAAATGTTGAACTAAAAAAACAATTTCCCTGCGATAAAACGATCTCTAACCAAAAAAAGATCATACATTCGACCTATTGTTTAGCTGTAAAATATACCGGCTTTAAACAATAAAAGTGCATGTCCACATTGAAACAAAAAACCTCCAAAGCACGTACCATCATCGCCTGCAGTCCCAGACTGATTCGTGTTATTCTAACCATACAATGACACGACAGACAGACTGACAAACCTGTTATTTGCGGGTTGAACAGGCAATTCACGTCGTGTAACCGACAGACGTGAAAATGTAGATATATGCATATACACGAGAAGGTGAAGTACGCAGGTGAATGGGGAATGCGTCACGCAGACTTTCATAATACTGTAAATACGTAGGTGGGCACTTTTCGACGAGGCTATTATACCTGCCTCTACTTCGCATAGTTTTTACGACTTTGCAAAAAGTCAAGACTTCAGTAGTATATCTAAGTTAATTTTCCCGGAAGAAATGCTTTAAGTGATTGTGAAGTCATCAAAAAATCTATAGAACAGTACCGAAGTTTTAAACAGCCATTCAGACAGACAAAGTGACTATTTTCTAGGTATATATCTTGTTAAAACGGTGAAACTTTTTCAACTGTAACATTATATTTATAAGACATAAAAAGATTTGCATTCAAATCAGTTAGCAGATCAAATTGAATATCTAACCTTCAGTAAATAATATGTTAAGTAAAGGTTTTAAAAGTGTTTTTTTTCCAGCCTTTTTCGTGTATATAATTAGTATTGAAAAGTCCACTTAGCTAAAACTTATAGAAATATTTTAAGACCGTGTTTTTTCGTCTAAGATTGGGCACAAAATACTTAATCACTTGAAGTTGTTTACATCTTAAATTTTCCCCGCTTTAGTTGGCAAGACTCGTTCATTTTATTTGCAGAAAATCGTGTTGATCGGGAAATAACTAGGCAACGGGGTTTTGGCAATATTTTAACTACAGTTCTGTCACAAGTTATTATGCCTTGTGACTGGGACAGTAGCTTCATCCTTTTAATTTCGACATTAAAAACGTACTGATGGTGTAATTGAAATGAATACATTTAATTTGAGTTTTTCAAGATTTGTTGATTGAACTCAAGAAAAATGAGGAAAATAGAACGACGAACAAGAACATTGTTTTTAGAAAAACGTATAAAAGTATAGAGAGTTAAACCTACAATAAATCAAGCCTAATTTATTTTGCTTTAATACCATCGAATTCGGGTCCAAAATACCTTTTTGTTTGTGTAATTGTCACCTTTGTAACAACCCCGTACATGTTTATTGTGGGCCGTTCAAAGCATCTGTACTTTACAAAATTGCATTTTAAAATCGGAGGCTAAGGCTGCGTTTGTCTACACTGTATATTTACCAAAAAACATCCACAATTATTTCGGTACATTCATGTTACAGCACCGCATGTTCATACAGAGTGAGAAGGATGGGAAATGAACGGTTACATGAGTGTAAGAGGGAGGGAAACAGCGTCCTCTTGCGGGAACAATTTGTCACTGTCTCCGCCAATTTCCTCTTGTAACTAGTTTTTTCTTTGCGCCACGTAAATTTAATTTCAGCTCTTTGTTGAACCGGTTTGAAACGGTTGTAGCCGACTAGTACCCGCAAACTTTTTCTTTAGCGTTTTCTCACTCGAGTGTGATTTCTACATGTCGTGTTTGTGTCTCAGAGATTATTTTAAGCGTTGTTTGTTTAAAGTGTTTTTGATTAGCCGTGATGATGTTTTGATGAATTTTATTGCGAAGCTATTACACTACACTACTGCACTACTGTCTATAGTAGTGTTGGTATAAAAGTGGCGTTTGGAATACTTGTAAAACTTTAATAAAAATATGGAGGACAAAACTTTGTAGTTTCTTACTATAAAAAGTTTGTTGCTTAAGATCTGGATATATCCAGATTTAATTAAATAATCTATACAACGACCGCCATTTATACTAATATGTTCGCAATCTGCATTATCACCACTGTTCAACCATGCAACATAGTTTGAGATACTACATCGTGTAAGAAACTGAGATCAAAAGCGTGAAAAAGGCTGGTCCCTTATTTCACGCCAGTTGCCCAACACGCTACCGCTGTTATACTAAAAAAAGCATAAAAATCATGTCAGAAACAAGGACCCTTCACTCCATGTTAAGATATAACCTCACTGAGAGGAAAATGTTTGAGGCAAAGCTTTGCTGTAGATAAACACGGCACTTGCATTTATTAAAATATTGAAATTTCAGCAAAGTGGATTGAAAGCTGAAATAGCAGCTGGATTAAACAGGTTTAAGGCCGGGCGTACACAAAAATGTATGGAAGGCTATATTAAGACTACACGATCTAGAAGTAGTAGTAAAAGATTCAATTCTGTATTGGAGCAATATTTCGTAGCACTGCTACGAAATCTCGTAGCGCGTAGCAGGGGTTACAAGTTGTATTTGTAGCCGATATTGGTTCCATTTTGTGCTTGATTACAATACGAATTTTGTAGCGTAACAAATAGAAAGAAACCGAATGTAAAATGTAAGCGTTGGGCAATTCTTTGGGCAATGTTGCACGATTTCCGTGAAGGTTGGGTAATTGTTTCTAACATTGCCGGGGGGCTAATATGGTGGACGGTTTCTTAGAGGGTTGCGTAAATGTTTCCTCATTGCCAAGGTTATTTGGGGAGGGGAACATTTCTATACATTGTGTGTATACTTTAGTTTATATTCGAGTACCACTTGCATATTAACCATGTCTGTTGAAGGAGCTCGTGGTTCTCCCAGGTTTGATGGCAAAGAGCCAAGTGTTCCGCATCATATAACATGATGGGGAAGAGAAATTCATATATTTCTTGTTGAAGTTTACAGTATATAAATTTGGCATAAATCCACTATTCTAGTATGCATGAAAACTAAATATTTATATCAACATGTGAAAATAAAATGACCACAGTATTTTGGGAGCACGCTTTGACGAATATTAAATTACTGACATTTTTGATGTTAGAGTCAAGTAAATTCGTGCAGTGACGTCATTTGCTAGTTATTTATAGCATTGGATCAAACAGGGTCCTAGTAAATATGTTACTTAGTAGTATTGTATACCAGTAGCGAAGGGTCAATTTTTGTAAGAGGTAAGCCGGAGTAGCTATCTTTAATGTGATTTTATTATTTGTCTATAAAATACTGATTGTGCCTGTTTTCAAAGGGAAGCCGGTAAGAATCGAGTTTTATGAAACCTTCGCCACTGTTGTATACTATTATTGCATGAAACAAATAATACAAAATCCCAAGTAAAGCATGTTTTATGTGTCACTAAGAGTAGACGTATATACATAAATTCTAATGGAGCATCGTTTGGGAAAGTTATTTAATTTTGTTTACTACCACCTAGTGGTAGTTTGAGAGCCATAAAGAAATTTACTGTCATACACAAAAAGTATGCTATAAAACTATCTATGTAGGTAATTAAAAATAAAGTGCCCTTTTACAGTCATTAAAATATTACCCTTAGAAATAAATTACTTGACAGAAACAGTTCCAGAGAAAACAATCAAATTATTCAAATTAATACGTACAGCTCAATGAAATCTAATTTACTAAAACCACTTTTTTTGAAAACCGCCTTAAGAGCCGATAATAATGAATGGCAAAAAATGAAAAATCGCTTTTCACGATGGCCCATCTATCTAATAAACCTAATATTGGTTTGATGCGCGCTCAAGAGGCGTGAAATGACTCCCTCCCGACCCCTCTCGCCTCCCGCGAGGCGACAGGACTCACCAACCTATCCTGACCTGTACTGTTCTTACTTTCATCTCCGAAGTCGAAAGAAAATGTTTTTGTGTGACGACGCTCCCGGGCTTCCCCGACTGGTTCGCGTTGCACCTCGCTACTCCTTTCAATTTATATTTGAAAATGTGGAAAGTTTATTTATGCTCAGTTTATAGGATGACCTTAAGTTTATAAACATTCAGGGAAGATACCGATATTTTATTTAACAGCAGCGCTCGAGCTTGCTTGAAATATTCCCCCGATATATGTCTTTGGCAAGAGCAAGTATGGCCACACGCCAATAAGTGGTATTTTAGTGACCACTATAAGATTAATCGGTTAAAAACTCTTAGGTACCGATATTTCACGCTCTACAAAATATTGAGCGCTCCAGTTTTTTTTATTAGTTTTTATTATATAAATTGTTTAGTTACACTAATCTTTTACCATGACAGGCTGATATTTACAGATGCCAATATGAGAGTAAACTAACGAGCTATGACTCATTTTGATTTACACAGTAAAGAATGAAGTATCAAATCGTTTTACATTCCCAGCAAAGCGAGCACCCCAAAATAACTACACGTACAGCAGTTTTTGAAAATGAAACTGCTACGAGGGTTGACATACCACGTTAACTGAGCACATTCCTCCGATGGCCGGAGCCTCAAGTGTCGGCGTAACGGAGTAACTCACAAATTACGTCCGTCCGTTGTTTAGAGACAAGCAATTTGGATGTCCCCACGTCTCCGATGGCAGCATTCCTCAGCCTTTGGACCCCTCCCCTCCCGAGTCCTTCTTGGACCCGGCTCTCGTTAAACTATGCGGCTTAAAGCGAACAGCACAGACGAGAACTTTTCAAGATCACTTAAACTTGATGGTGGAATGTGATATTTATTGCGTCACATGTAATGAACACGCTCGAGTATGTGGTTTTATTTACAGGATTATAGATGATTACTTTTATTAGAATAATAAAGATGATAGTTCCTGTTTCGATAAGCAAGGTAGGTACACAAAGTGCTACTGTGCCTTCTAGTCTGTGCCAGAAAGTAGAAGGATTGCAAGGTCATATTGAGTATACTGTTCAACCCTACCCCTCCGCTTCCAATCTGCAAACAAGCAAGGCCAAACACACTATTATAATATCCTATCATCCTAATACAACTCCCACAAAAACCGACCAACCCCTCGGTTAGCAAAAAAATAACTCATAATATTTGCCATGACGTGTCCTGTGGCTAATCAGTTAATGAAGCGTCACGTTCTGCCTAACGAGCGTCTAATTATTCTATGATTTATCTCCCGCGGTTCTGACCTATATGAGGCAGGTACCCACACGGATTTTTTCGGATAATTACGGCTAAATGGATGTTGTTTTTGGATTTAGTGGAAGAATATTTGTTGTTCCATTGTGTTTGCCGATTGCTGAGTGTTCGGAAATCCGTTAATCTCATGTTTTTATGTGTATATCCTAAGCTAAAGTAATTACGATTACGAAAGTATTTACTAAGTACGATAAGAATGAAAGAATACTTCCTAAATATTTGCCAAACAATATACGATGTACTTATATACGTGATATAAAGCAACACTCACACGCACACACAATGTAATTCAGTTTATACCTACCGAGGGAGATAATAACTCCAAAAATGTGTCTTGTGTAACAGTGAAAAAGTTAGGTCGCATGTTAGGTGACAGTTAACAATGACAGCTGGTGTAATGTGATGTTGTAAGTTACAGACGGACAGTCTGAAACTAACTACGTCTGTGACTACCACTGCTACTGCAAGTAGCTAAATTTTGAATTTTGCTTACTCTTGTAAGAAAGGGCCGGATCCGTCATGGTAGTAGTCAGAGGCGTGGCTTCCAGAGCCGCGTGTTTTGTCTTTTCAGCCGTACTTAAGCACTTACTGTGGTCAAAGCTTCGGGGGTCTACGGTAGTGGTCGTCAGAGTAGTGGTCGGCTCCTGGTCATCGTCATCTGGCTCTGTGGTAGTCGTGGTGGTGGTAGTGGTGCGGCGGCGGCGCCGCTTGTGCTGCTTCCCTGGCCAGCGGCGTTTCGGCTCGGCCGGCGGCGGCGGCTTAGTCACACGCTGGCGCTTCGGGCCTAAAATAAGAGTACTTACTGACCACACAACCTTTTACTAAAAAGGTAGGGTGTTAGTTAATATGTAGGCCTCGGCTTTCAGCCGTCAGGCTAATAGCGTATTCCCAACGGTAACCACAATGTTGACTGCGACTTCGTTGCTCCTCATTGGCTTAAAATTAGTACTTACTGCGATGGTAGATGTGCTGGACCAAATCGGTACTCGTTCTGATCATTGGTTTTCGTCAGGTGTACTGCGTGAATGTAGTTGAGGCGGTTCAGTGGAAGCGTGTATGGCATAGCCAGCGCGAGTGAAGCGAATGGTTGCAAGCGGGCCCGAAGTGGCACACCAGAAGCTTCTGCCCTAGAATGTAGTACTCACTGTTGTGCTACAAGGAGATGACCACAGGTGACTGAGACAGCTGCCAGTTAGAATAAAGTAACATGCATACATTCACTTGTTTTAGCACCGTTTTGTTCATAGACAGTAAATAAGTACTTACTGTGGTCGAAGGCCCGGGGATCAACAGTGGTTGTGGCGACGGGTGTGGTCGCATCGGCGCCGTCATCGTCATCAGGGTCCACAGTGGTAGTCGTGGTTGTAGTTCTCTTTCGGTTTCTCTCGCGCTTCCCGGCTCGGCGGGGCGGGGGTGGGACGGTTGCGGGCGCCGGGACGGCAGTGTCCCGGTTGAACCTAGCGACCGAGTGATCGGTAACATTCCCAGGCCCTGGTTCGGCGAGGACGAACGCCACTAGTGATGCGGTCAGTAGCCGTATCACCAGTGGCGCTAATCGCCCCATCTTGCCTGTGAACATAGAAATGTGAATATGAGTATTGAAACATTTGATTCAAATAAAAAGTTATCAAAACGAGTAAGATTATTGTCATTCTTAGCATCCTGCCAGTATCTCAAACGTCTCACCTACTTAGCATTTAAAAAGCATCTAAAAACATAGAATTAACTTTTGAACTCATAATATACTTTCCTACGTGTAAAGTCCTTAGTTACTTTGTACATTCATCTTGTTGGAGACTACCATACTATCTTACCTCACCCACCTTTTAGAATGTAAAACTTTTATAAGATGAGCGATGAAGATTGTTAGCGATGTAACGTGACTCTCTAATTAAGAAAATTTTTATTAACGTACTCTGAAAGTAAATATCACTAGCAACTTCGTTCGCGTGCAAATTTTGATGTGTATGTGTGGGGAAAAAAATGCCTACGTGCTATTTCAGACTATAATCTATGTTATGGCGAGATTCAGTAACAAACATCCACCCATCCACACTTTCTCATTTATAGTAGCTATACAGGGTGGAAACTTTCAACGGGCAGTAAGGGGAACTACACAAAAATGGTCTTAGAAGACTTTAGTCTTAGGAAACAAAATGTATGGGAAAAGTTTTTTGCGATTTCTGACATTTTTAGTACTCCTACCTGGGTTGATCCATAAAAGGTTTTGATCTGTATTAGAATCAGGATCGATTGGCATCAAAAAACTGTTCGGTGTAAAATGACCATTGTCTTGCTAACTGTAAATTTTTTTGAAAATCTGTGAATGGGTATCAAAATTTCACGAAAAATTATGGATAATCTTCTAAGACTATTTTCGTGTAGCTGCAACGGTAATGGTAGTTCTCCTTACTGCCTCTTAAAAGTTACCACTCTGTATATATAAGATTAACTTAAAGAAAGAATTTTCAATATTACAAAGTTTTTCAGCTGCTTTTAAAAAAAAATATTTAACCCTGACTGAAACAAGCACTAGGTACTAGCAATTTTAAAAATGAATGTTTATAGAAATGTTTTTGGAGAACTTTATAGGCACAGGACGTATTTTTAAAGTATTCTTAAAGTTGGTAATACAATATTAAATTATAAATAACAAACAATACTCTTAAAGTTCTACAAATCAAGACATAAAGTCTCATGGAATGGTATGTTACATCCCACGAACTAAATATCTGTCTGCTACACTCGGGCACCGTAAGTTCTCCACCATATTATCGACAATTTTATACAATCTTACGGTGGTCAAACCAATAACAAGCAAGAATTTCTTCGACTGAGAACACTTCTAGATACCACTGCGGGTAAAACACGACAAATAAACTCTACAGGGACATTTACACGGAGTCATAAAAACAGTGTCTTCAGAAAGGGCCGCGCGAATAAACCATGATTGTGACACTTCTAGTCCCCCAGTTATTTTATAGCTCCAAGTAAGATGGAGCTCGAATATTACTTTTTTAACGTGAAACATTTTTTATTGAATTAATTCTGCAGTCTCAATTTAATGGTGTCGTTTTTTACGATGAATGTTTTAAATTAGCTGAAGGAAATCTACAACTATTTCATAATCCTTCTTCTTTATCCTCGAGTTCTCAAGTGTCCGCTTTTCTTTAAGTAATTGGCGCTCATTTGGAGCAGATGGGTGCTTTAGTCTATATTATGGTGCCTTTTCTAGAGGAAACTATTATATATCTAAGGGAGCAGTATTTGTCAAAGATATAATATTTTCCTGACTTGGTAATTGTTTTTTTTTTTGTTGTAACCTTATGTAATATGAGACACTTCAGCCTTTTCGTAACATAGAACATTCGAACTAATCCTAGTGACTATCATTGCTGTTTCTAACACACCCTCCTACCGCGTCACAACATGTATTACATCGAAATTATATCCCAAAGTGTTAGCGAAGGGTTAAAAATATCATTCGATTGCGGAAACATCACGTTACCCCTTAAGGGTATAAATGCAAGTGGTCCTGAGAACCCCTTCGAAATATTTCGGTGCCAACATCTGTCAACGTGCTAATGCTATCGTTCCTCGTTCGTTAATGCCCGGGGTCAAAGGCTACTCTAAATTCTTTACAGCATTCAATCCACCAAGTCAGCTAAATGGAATTTTGGTGTAAGTAGGCGTCAAACCTTAGGCCGGGGTTCGCACCATTTATTTAATGTTCCCCTGTCAAAATACACTTATAAAAATATTCCGGGATATGTACGATTATTGAGATTTATATTTCGGACTTATGTACGAGTCGAGTCAGTGGTAACATGTCAGCGGCAACATTTTGAACACTTGAGCTGGTCTTGCATAGTGTAGAGTTTCAATTGAACGCAAGGCCAGCCTATACTGGTTTTATTACCAGTCACGTTCTATTTTTTATCCAAAGTGTCCTTTTAAAAAAACTGTAAGTATTTTTTGTTTTATTTTATATTTTTTGAATGAATGGTAATTTAAAATAAATTAAATGTGAAACGAGTAACGAAATCCGAGCAGATATTTTATTAATATTTTATTTCAATTAGCGAGTTAAAAATGTAAAGCTCTGAGCGAGCGTATATTTCACAAATGCGCTTACACAAAGTAAGCCGTAAATAATAAATGTGTTTGTGAAATCTCGACCTTTTATTACGATGAATTACAAAATAAAAACTGGACTCTTTCATGTTGCTACACAGGCTTTTTAATACAATATTTTATTAAACTTATGAATAAAGTAATTAAAAGCGAAATAGATCTTTGACTTGAGTCCTTTAAACAAAAATATTGAGGAGCAAAAAGTTCGAATACATTTCGTACGAGGGAAACTTCTAACAATGGTTATTTAATCGCGAGGGCCGGGATACCTAGTCGGCTGCCAGTGACAGTTCCAAACCATGTTGGATGTATTCCATTCGGTTGGAATCCTCTGGGAGCAGGGCTGAAAGCCACCCCGGCACCGATCTACTTCGATAATGTCTCAAACCCCTCTTCGTTTTATTTTTCGCCAAGACTTACAAGCAGATGGGTGAAATGTTCGGACGCAAACGACTGACGATACTGCGACGTTTTGTCACGACATTCTCTGTTACACAAATATTTTGAAACGACGAATCAGTGCTTTGAAAATATTAAACTTTTAGTATCTAAATTTTTCTTTGATAAATTGCTTTTATGAGTTTGTCAAAATATTTTGTTGATCTTGCAATAATTTAAAATGATTTTCAATTTATTGTGTAATTGCTAGTGTAACATAATACAACATCACGCCTGTAATTCCCAACGGGTAAGGCAGAGGTGTACCCATTAAGTACACCCACATTTCGCCAGTTATGTTTCAGCCCCATGTAATAGATGGCGAGCCTATTGCCGTCAACCGTGTGCAAATCCAGACTCCGTGGCTGCTACTGAGAAATTCGTGATGGAAAAACCCAATAACATTTTGTTCGACCTAGGAATAGAACCCAAGACCTCATGCTCAGCATTCGCGCTAGATAGCCCGAGACCGGTAGATCAACGACGCAGTGCTAGTGTAACTAATAAGTAATGTTAATTTTATCAATAGTATCTACGAGTAAGCCATTATAAAACTTAAAAAAACATAACAGTAACCATAATTTTCCGCCACGTCCGATAAACAGTCGTTTACTTTTACTCAAATACTCATTAAACCAAAGTACTGAACTTTAAGGACCGTTTCGTTAAATGAAAAGCACTTTGACGGTTCAATGTGCTCTTTAAGTTTAGAATCGATAATTAAAGGCTTTAAAGTACAACCAAACACTCGATGATGATAATGTCAGAGTTGTATGATCAGTGAAGGAAATAAACATGTTACCAATTTAAGCACGTCTTTGTTAACTTAATTAAAGACATGCGAACGAGTCTGTCATTAATTTATTTTATAATTGCTAGCTGTGTTGCCATAATGAGAAGGGAGAAATAAACTGCTTTGTAAAATATCGAAAACATATAAATGTTTTGCTACTGACTTGTGCAAATTAATAAAAGGGGTATACATTTTTAATTAGAAACGCCATTCCCTTACCCTCACTAAAACAAGGGAACTGAATATTAACAATGAAATTATTAATAATGATTCCAAAGACCTCCCAGTTAAAACGCAGCGCCTCGTCGTAAATAAGAAAGTACAACTTGGAAATAATATTCGTACTTAAATGAATGTTGCCCACTAACTTCTTCGATCGAATACAGCCTGAAACATCAATGTCTACTAACTTTAATTAAATTCATTTTGTCATTGAATAAATTGAAATCGTCTACGAAACGTTTGCAAACTGAAACACAGACGGGTAATAATAACTTTGACAGTTTTAACGTTAGCTTTTGCCGACACGAGACCACGACTAATGAAATTTTGACACTTGGAGTCCACAAGCGATACATGGCTGGTTTCAAGTGAAGTAACCAGAAATACACAGCTTTCCACAAATTACGGGATTTTAACTCCCCTTTGAAAGTGAACGAAACTTCTGACAATGTGAAACAAATAATTGGCACTCATCTTGTTACAATTTCCTGCCTAGATTTACGTCATACTTGTGACGTGAATAGAAATAGAAGAGGAAACAAGATTGGAACACAATTGCATTAGTTCTATTGAAAAATATTACAGCGCGGGGATATTGGTGCGATCTCATTATATCAGTGCCTAGGTAAACGTAGCAAACGGGGAATTTATTAGCACTTAGCGTAATAAGCAATACGACTGTTTTACCGTTATTTATAATACATTTATGAACTCGCTCCTGAAAATAAATAAACAATAAATTCAGCTGATATTATTCAGTCGAGTTCAATAAAATGATTTCATTGTATAGAAGGCCGACTTCATGAATAAGTCAATGATTGACGGACATCCGAACTTCTTCAATAATGGTATGTTTTCGTGACAAAGAAACCGTCTGCTCTACCTCAGCTTGATTCATAGACGTTTCTATACACTGGCGGGTAATCTCTGACAACAACGTTTTAAAAGCGCCTTTCTTAAGATTAGACGGTGGGCCCATTGTATTGGTCTCCGCTTGATCGAGCACCGGAGCGCAGGTGGTCGATAAATGAATTTTCCCAACTGTAGGAAATTGATTTTCATTCAGTGAGAGAAAATCGGTAGGTTTTCCTTCCATTATGTCGGGTATCCCGGCTTTGGATCAAAACCGTCATGTTGCCTGGCTCGTTGATTAATAAGTCACCCACGTAATGCGTGGCTGAGTTTTATTTTAATTGAAGAAAGATTCTCGTGTCATTGTCAACTTCATTGCAAGCTAACCACGTTCGAGATGCAGATTAAAACGGAACCAACTTGCCACTTCATAACGTAGATACCGATGAAATTAATAATTTCAGCTTTATTGCTTAGGATGACCTGATTATGTCTTCTATGTATTAACGTTAGTAAATAAATGCAACTATGACTGATATTCATTGGGTTAGGTCTCTGGTGATTTAGTCTGAATTAAATCAGAGATTAGACATAAAGGGTGTAACAGGACCCTTCATGAAGCCGTCAAACAAGCATTATGTATATCAAACTAAGTAACTTTACTTTACTTTTTTTTTTAATTTCTTCCGGGAAACGACTTTTTTATGGGGTGAAAAATCACGTTTTACGGTGGGACTCAATGTAACACACTCAAAACATTGTGCTGATGAATGTCTTGAATAGTACGAGGGTCGTGGAGGTATATGAATTAAAAATCTTATATTAAAAACAAGTATTCAAAAAAACTAGTGAAAAATTTGGAACTTTGACTCCAATGTCTCCATAACTAGCCTTCTAGTTATGGAGACATTGGAGTCAAAGTTCCAAATATTCCTAGGTATGGTCTTAAAACAAAAAAATTATCAAAATGACGGGGAGAACAAGAGCCGTTCGGTTTCGATAAGGGTCTTGTTACACCCTTTATAATGATCTATGAATATATGTAGATATATAAATGTATACATTTCCTTATCAAAATACGCTGTATAATATTTTTTGTTAAACCGTAAACACACAAAATTTAAGGATTTACTCATAATAAAGTATAACGGTATTAAAGTAAAATAATATTAAATCAATATTCATCTATTATGGCCTTAAAAATAATGGGGTGGTTTAAATCACGGTATTCGACGGTGGTGTTGAATAAAGTACCGAAATAAACTTTGTGTGGTAGTCAGGGTTTAATTAAAAAAGTTTTAGTCGATTGCTTTATTACTTGATAGGTATTCTTCGTTCCTTGTTTATCAACGCGGAGTTTCGTTCGTGAAACGTCGAAACGTCAAAATATCAATCATGGAAACCAGTAAAAAGTTCAAAGGACTTCATACAATAAACAATAAATAAATACTGTTGCTGTGCTTTTTATGTCAAAAAGGCAATCGTTCGCGAATTAGTGTCACAAGGAAAGATGTCTCCGTTATACGCTTGATTTATTGTCAACCTTTGTCACGACATGATAGCCGTTCATTTTTATGTCGTTCCACTAAATGTCTGGCAAAAACTTGGGTAAATCAACGTTGCTGTCGTGTAGATAATTCCTAAATGGGACATCAAAGCGGAATGGCAACGTGTCGTGTGTCCATCGAGGTATGATCGCTATTCGAAAAGTTTTCCTGTGCCTGCCGTGCCAGCGCACCCCTTTACCCAATTTATGGCATCGTCGTGCATTTGAATAAGTTTACCATAAAAATAGGCGTTCTGCGGCCAAAAACTTTCGCAATAAAATGCAAATGGTGACATTGGTGATGCTTCTAGATTACGACGCCTGAGGGTTTGAGGTCTAGCCTTAGCAGAACTACAACTACTGTGAGGAGCCATACGATTTCAAAGTCTTGTAAATATTTGCGTTTTCTCATACATTTTCATCTCGTCAAAGAAACTTTTTTTATGAAAGCTTTGCAGACTTGTTGACTTAACAGACAAAATTAAAAACGTTTTTAATTAGTAACTACTTTTTGAGAACTTCATGTAGTCGCTAACTCGTCAACACAACTCTGAAGTTTTTTTACTCTCTTAGAACGCTTACTGCCTGCGGGAGTTCACTAAAACTACCAAAAAGTATAAGCTACTTCAACGATTAGGCAGTTACGGATACATAAAGAGGCAAGTGCCTCTCATAGCAGATAGCCAGCCACTGCCATGAAGATATAGGCACTAAAACAAACGCCTATTACAGCTCTAACGATACGTAGTAATGCCTCAAATGTTCATGAAACGCTACCCTTTTATCTTCATCTCTTTCAATCGCTCACTAAAGCGATATGCCTGTCTCTCTCTATTGTATAACAGAATATGAATAGGATGGCCAGTGCAAGATATTTATATATTATTTTTATAGTCCATTGTTGATAGTGGAAGTCTGAGAATAATATTCATGGGTCTGCATAATGTAATTAAGTGAGAGTGAGTTTTCTTATCGTAATTTGTTATCAGCACATTAACATTATGACGTAGCGAACGTGGGGGGTGGAGGGGGGGGCGTCCAAATGACAGTTTAAGATACATCATTGGTTGTATAGAATATTGTTATAATCATAGAGAGGTTCAAGTTACCTGTAATGTAACAATCCAAGATTGATTTTGTAAAGAACCAAGTGAATCTGAACTGTTACATTACAGGCAAATGCTTTCGGTAAGGGGGGAGGGGGGGGCGCATTCAGTCAAATTGACACACTGCGCCAAATTGTCTTGCTATAGACATTTCATAGAACTGTCGGTGCAGATGATTGAAGTGCGCATTCAATTAGTTGCTCTGACTTTATTGTAATTGGTTGTATTATCATTAAATCTTTCTAGCCGTTTCCTAACTAGGTACAAACTTCATATTTTAGCAGAAAACTATACATGAGTTGAAAACTACAACAGTTTCCATAGTCAAAGTAGAAAGTGATTTAGTACTCGTAACAATATACCGCGCTGGTGTTGGTAATTTAATTGCCGTATTGAGCAATAAGTATTCCGAAGTTCAGACAAGTTGGTCTAAGTAAACTATTTTGATATTAATTGGCCGCTTTCGACAAGTTTTGTACCTCAAATTAACTTCTTTCATAACTAAATATGATATATACATAGTTTGCGTTTTTGACAAAATAATAGATGTAAAAAGACTCTTAACGAAGCCGATAGCAATTGTTCTCCTCATGTCTTCCTTACCAACCTTCTATTTACGGAGATATTGGAGGTCAAGTAAAAAACTTTTTTTAACTTTGACCTCCAATATCTTCGATTTTTTTTTAAATTTATGACTTTACTTTAAATACCTCTATGACCCCCGCACCATTAAATGCATCCATCAACATAATATAGTTTTCATTGTTTTGAGTGCATTACATTGAGTGCTACAGTAAATCGTGATTTTTCAGCCCAAAAGAATGTTGTTTCCCAGCAATAACTATTGCTTAGAGTTACTTAGTTTAATGTACAGAATGCTTGGTTGATGGCTTCGTGGCGGGTCCGTTTACATTTTATAGGTATGTGAATATAAAACACTGTGAATACTGTGTAAACTAAATCTTTATTTTTCACATGGACTCTGCCTAATTTTTTTTTCAAACCCTTCGGCTTTTCTACGAGTATAAACTAAAAGTAACGTTGTATATTTAATTTTTCCTCCCTGCTTTTTTAAGCTCTCACTTCGTATTTTTAGTCATTCAACCGTGGGGAAAATATTCAAATGAAAACCACGTGAAAAATCTACCAAGTCGACGTGCCAGTCCAGCCCTCCTTTCATGTCTTCACATTTGAAGCTATGTCAGTTGACAGACAGTCTTACCTTCCAATAGCTAGGTAATATCGGTTTGCTAGGCACACAAAGGAGTACGAACTCCAACCGAGGAAACTAGACCGAAATGTATTTAGAAGCCAAGAATAAAAAGCAACTGGAACTAGTACATTGTGCCTTTGAAAAATTTCGTAAACAGAATTCGGGAAACATGTCGTTTTGAAACGCATTTTTCTTCGAACTGAAATTTTTACGAGATTGATTTCTGAAAAAAAGAAAGTATGATATTCTTGATATTGTTACAAAAACGACTAATCAAAAAAATATAATAATAAGTTATCTCTAAATATTATTGACGGAATAGATTGCCTGTATGATTCCGTCAAATATTTTAAGACTACAACTTAATAATTCCATGGATTGTTTGATATCGTACATAGCTTCTCTGAGGTGACGTCACGACACACCGAATGAGGTTATCGTGTATAAGCGGTGTTTGCACTGCAGCGGGTGGCTTTGACTTGCACCAGGTTCGTTACCCTGGCTTCTGACAACATATGGTCATAGGCGCCGACGTCTGACCTGATTTCGAAGGTATTATAATAAAGGATGTGTTTATAATGCAAGCGAAACGTGGATGATGCAGGTGCTACTTTTTACTTTGTCTGCATAAATTATCTTGTTAAAATTCAGCGCTTAGATTTCAAACTCGGAGTCATTTCTCTGAGTATTTCGTCTGTCAGATTATTTGTATTGTATTAAAGTCTCCCGCTGTAGTTTCAAAAATCTTGAGAAATACAGGGGTAACCCAAAACTTGTTTACCTTAAAAGCAGAACGAAGGAGAGATCAATCACTTAGCTCGATATACATACATATATGTGGAAGAAAAATATTCCACTAAAGATACCTTTAGGGGAAAGCAGGAAAACAATCTGTTTGTTACCAGATTGACACAGAGTCCGTATTTTGGGCAAAAATGATTGATAGTGTTCCCTATTTCTCAAAACCTGTTAATCAAGACAGGCATCTGACAGTGGAAACCTTCCTTTTAAATATAAAACAAGAAATTCCCGTGCACATTTTAAAATTACCGCAATTTCAAACGTATTTTTATTTTTTCTCTTTACAAATAAAGAGAAAATTTGCAAGGAAAAATAATTAACTCAAAAGCTCTAAAGAAAATTATTTTTGTTCATCTGTTTGTTCATCCTACTTATTCTTGGTTAGTTGATTTATAATGCACCATCTACTAATGTATCTTGGGTACCTACCTACTTACATTAGAAAAACTCAAGATGATGTTTTTGAAGTGACTGGGCAATTTGTGTTATTTACTTACTTCTGCCTGTGACTTTGCTCGCGAGGAGGTTGCAAATTATCTTACTAGAATGTGGGTAGTAAACCAGACCATGGTCAACCACTGACATCAGCTCAGCCATAAAGGCGTACCGAAGAAACACACAGACAGGCCGAAACATTTACTTTCGCCTATAGTATGGATTATGATTTGTATTATGTAATTCGTCATACCTACAAAAAATAATAGTACCCGTGGTTAGTTAAAAGATAAACCTATTTTAGTGGACATTGTT
Source organism: Noctua janthina (assembly GCA_963576755.1). Classification (NCBI taxonomy): domain Eukaryota; kingdom Metazoa; phylum Arthropoda; class Insecta; order Lepidoptera; family Noctuidae; genus Noctua; species Noctua janthina. The sequence goes on along the minus strand of OY755050.1, from coordinate 8,345,032 downwards.
GTAAATTGAAGGACTGCTTTTGTTAAATAATAAAACAATAAAGCGCACAGCTATCTACTATGTCAGTTTCATGTATTGTGCGGAACTTTTGTCTCAGTAAACAATACCTGTACCCAAAGGCATACCCACCACTAGTTATACGTAATTGGCATCTTGTAATAAATACCAACATAGAAAATGTATGCTCACATTGCTTGCACGAATGTAGCTACCTTTGTGAAACTCACAACAGTAGATTTCCTCTAAATAATTGAACGAATTTCGCGTTCTTGCTTCATGAAAGATTGAAGGCTTGTTAGTAATTCATACTGAAACTTGGGTTACTTCTAAAATTGACCAACAAAACTTCGTATTAAATAGTCCATAGTCAAGTACAGGTGCTTCATAATTCTAGTTTAAAGTTAACGCCACCACGTAATCAGTAAATGTGTCATCTCGCAGTTTACTAGAGAAACATCTGTGACGATGTCTGGATACTGACGCAAGAGTTGTCTTATTATAGTGGGTTTCCTTTTAATATACATCACTTGGTATGGATGTAAGATTTATTTCAGTACTAGCATAATCTAAAATACCCTCCATAATCCAACTAACTTAAAATAAAATAAGCTTACAAGAAAGCATTAGAATGCACATAGAACTTCTTATATCATCATCTGCCTAGCCTTTTCCCAACTATGTTGGGGTCGGCTTCCAGTCTAACCGGATGCAGCTGAATACCAGTATTTTACATGGAGCGACTGCCTATCTGACCTCCACAACCCAGTTACTACTGGGTAATACGATACCCCTTGGCAAGACTGGTTGTCAGACTTTTCGGGCCACTGACTACCTAATGACTGTCATAGATTAAAAATAACACCCGGGACCAACGGCTTAACGTCCTTTCCGAGGCACGGAGGAAACTCGGTATGTAATGGGTGGTCACCCATCCACAGACCAACCTAGGCAAGCACGGCTTAACCTAAAGATCGACCCGAGCGGCTGTTATTATTTAACCACGAGCTCCTCACAGAACTTCTTATATTTGTTTCAAATATAAGAAGATCAAATATAGAACTTCTTATATTTGAAACAGAATAAGTTATTGAACTGCTCCAAAGCGCGTGGCTGCATATACTATAGAAGCAAATAGATCGGTCTCTAGAGGTTACTATGAATTTTGATACACCTACCTACGTACGTTAGTATAGAGGGACCAGCCATTAAATATTGACTGGCTGGAATAATAAATGCGTAGTGAAACTCAATGCTTTTGCGAATATAATTTGGCAACGGTGTAATGTAAAATGCAGTGTCTTTTACATTGAAAACCCATTTTGTGAAAGCTTTGTAATGAAAGACTTGGAAATTTAGTAATTTTATCTTCTACTGAGATTTTTTGGGAATTGTGCAGTAAAGAGAAATTGAAATTATTTTGGAATTCAATATTTTTCTGTTTTTATTAATTAAATAAATACAAATTACTCTAACAAAATAAATTTATCGTTCATCATGAACACAATTGGCTACAATCTGTCCTAACATTATAAAACAATTATTTTCATAGGCTATGTTTTGTGTTAAAACTAGAAACTCAACGCGGACGAAGAAGCTAGTCTTACTGTAAAGTTGTTAGATAGATTACCCAGAAACCTCACTGAGAATTTGAAATTTTGTGTAAATATACGTCATCAGTCTTGGTGTTTTGACCTCCAACCGCTACAAGTTTGTAGATACTCCAAATCGAGCCATTAGTTTCAATATGGCGGTACTCCGACGTTTTATCTCTCTAACCTTTCAACTCCCAAGTTTGTTTCTGGAGTTTAAACCCGAAATCGTTTTTTCTTCATGATTTTACTTTAACTACGAAACTACTGATGTACATTTCTCGTATGTACAACGTTATTAACACCAGCATCATTAATAAGGTGTCTGTGTGTGTCTGTTGGACATAATTATAACCTCACCAAATATCCGTGTTCAATACACCCCTGTCTAATACGTGCGTATATGTAGGTACAACCACCCTGTAAACAATCTTTCTGTCCAAAAATAACCACAAAAGTAAGCAAAACAATAAATTGGCCAATACGTAACAACACATCATTTATTAGGCGAGGTAGCTGCGTTCCCGTGATTTCCCACCCTACCTATTTAGAATGATCAATAAACCCCCTGTGGGGCAAAAAATGTTACAGTTTACCCACGTTTTATCTCCACAGGGAAGGTAATTAATCGAAAGCGAACTTCAAAAACCTTTTCCACAGGCCTTAAGAGGAATATGAAGAGTAAACAGCTGCCTACAAAGTTGATCAAAACGTTTTTGTCAGGGTTTTAATGAGTATTCTTTCGTTATGCTTTGTTAATGAAATTTTGTGGTAGACGGAGATCTTTTGTTTCTCAATCTATTTTGGTTTACTATGATAATGAGCGTCAGGTATGAAGCGATTTGTTATAAAAGCCTAGGGAAAATTTCTGACACTTACAAATCGGTCTGAACAAACAAAAAAATCGTTGACATTCCGGCGTCCGTTTTCTAAGCTATCTTGGCGTCAAGATATTAAAGAAATTATTAAAACTAGCGAAGTGAAATGGGTAGAAAAGTTTTATTGATGTATTACAAATGAGTGAAAGTTTGCGGGACAAGTGGAGCGAGCGGGATAAAGTCGTGACGCGGGTGTTCTGTGATCTAGTCGACGGACATTCCACCTCTGATAACCACTTAGAAATTCTAGCCTCAAGTGTATTGACGAAACCGGCAGTATTATACGTTTTGACACTTTATGTTTCATTGTTGAGATGTTCTGCGACCACTTTAGCCCGACGAGTCAGGACCTACGTATATTAGTAGCGATGACTTCGTTGGTTTAGAGGTCGCAAGTGCTGCAGCTGAACCTTAAAGGTGTTAGGTTCGATTCCCAGGTCAAATGGTATTGTGGTATTGTGTTTTGCCATCAAGCTGTCGAAAGTCAGCATTTGTGCCCGGTTGTCGGCAATAGGCTCTTAAACATAACTGGGATTTAAACAGAACATGGGACATAATATAACTGGTGAAATGGGACTGTACCATAGATACACCCCTGCCTAACCCTGTGGGGATTACAGACGTGATGTTATGTTATTTGTTATTTTACGCATCAAATATAATCAAACCTTTTTATCATAGGAGATTGGTGTGCTTTCGTCAACGATTGATAAAAAGATAATAGCACTCGATTTTCCATCCCAAAATCAACAATAAATTCCATTATATCACGACGAACAATAATGAACGTGTTATATTCAGTTTATGTTTTAAGTTGCTGATTATAATCTATGATAAATGTAGTTGAATTTTCGGTATAAATGAAAACTAACTGTGGTTGAACATCAGAATGTATGGCGTGTCATAATGTTAATAAAGCACTGAATAAACATTAGTTCGCGTAATATGTTCATAGTGTGAACAAAGTAGTAGACCCACTGTTTAAAATTATTTTGATTGCTAGTATCAATCATAATAATAGTTTCCAAAAATCTTTGTTAATCCTACTTAGTTTGTGAAAATACTCAAAACCTACCATTCGAGTTGCATTTTATTGAAATCTTTTTCAACTTCCGAAATATAACGAAATACCTAATAAAAGCAATAGAGGAATATTCCAAACCTTCCATCATTTCGAGCACGCAGGCATACAATAGTATCCGCGCTATGCACTATGCATGCCATTCAGGGACTGCACCGGCACTCGTTTTAGGCCCCACACTCGTACAAACATAGTAGTTATCCCGCCTCGGTTGCCTGCGAGGAATGTGCGTTTCATATTACTAACAGAAATTCAGCAGAGCAGCTACTCGTTTTGTCCATATCTTTTCAAGGGCTCCCGTTACAAGAACCTCTGATATGTGTCGGTTTGGACTAAAAATACAGTACCATCAAAATATAAATATGAATCCAAGCTCAGGTTAGCAAAAATGTTTTTAGCTTTTTCAGATCTATATTTGAATTTCGAACGATGAATCTCAACATCTATGCCTGGATTGTGGCTTAAATTCTAAACCCTTTCAAAACTTGTTACGTTCCGGAAAAATGCATTTAGGTAGAATAGTGATGGGAATACAAAAGATGTAATGGTGTGACGCAACTGGAAAGGCAGTTGAACTGGTACGCTAAAGTACAATTGGATGGAGGAAGAACAAAAGATTCCTGCATCACGTTCTTCGGTAGCGCATCGAGATCGGTGTGTCACGCACGCGGCACGCGGGTCGCCTGGGAGGCTATCACGTTTGCTAACCTTAATGGGTTTTCAATTGCATGCCCAGCACTTGGCTTTGTTGGGTGACCATAATTGGTTGGATTTCTGGGTAAAGATCGACAAGATATTGTTGAAATGCACACTATTTGATTAGGCGCTACGTAAGCCATTAGTTTTTATTTGTATTTAAACAATTATAACACTATGTAAGAACATGTTTGTTGAGTGTGACCTACATGTATTATTTCAAGTTGCTTAATCAGTACAGAATCAAAAACCTAAACCTCAAAAAGGTATGTTTGTATTTTACGAGTTTCCGTACACTGGCTTAGTTGGCATCTGCAAATACTTTGCTATGAGCTTTGTTAAGGTAGTCCCAAAAAAGAGACGACCCTCTATGTGTAATTAATGTTCCGATGCGCCAACTTTACCTTGATGTGGGTTCTAAATCAATGCAAACCGAGCATTCCTTAGCACATTTTAACTTATCGTGGTTCTACAAAATCAATGAACTAAACGTTAAGAACTTGGTCGACTTTACTTTGCACTAATGTCCCGTTGAACTCTAGCCTCTCCCAAATGTTATGCTCAAAGCAAGTGCCGTCTCAAATTCGGAAAATCATATTGGTTCGGCGCAAGCCAAGACGGCAAACTTCGTAATTTCCGTTGCCTTCACTTGGACTGGGGTCTTACTCTTAGCAAATTTATAGAATCTACAAATGCTTCGGACTCACGGTGTTTGATTAGGATCTCCGCTAAATTTGAGCTGGGATACTCTGTGTTTGAATACAAAACGTTTGAACCCTGGAAACTATTTGACTCCTGTCGTCAAACATCTTGTAAGGATCGAGAAGGTATCAACTTAATCACGAGAATTAGGTTCTGTGTCGACATGACTTTACTGAAACAGTGATGCAGCGGGAAAGTTGAAAAGTCTCCTAGTGCATATTTTAAAATCTAAAGTAACTTTCACTATCTCAACCGTTTAAAAACGGTACGAAGTAAGAATAGATTCTTTTAAAACTTACTGTAGCTACCTATAAAAGTTGATCCACTCGCGTGACTTTTAGAGGTATCTCAAATAGCAAGACGTCAATTCGACGTCGGATTTTCAAGAATAATCCTCGAAATTGGAACGAGATTTCGGAATTTTTGAATGGACTGTGCCGGTGCGGGGGAATGGTAACGTAATTTTCTGGTTCTCTGGCGAACGGGCGCCGCCAGCCGAGCCGCGCGCCGCTCCGCCCGCAGCGCCCGCGCGTCCTTATTAGATTCGATCAAATAGAAAATTTGGTGTTTCGATAACCAACAATCTGAGCGGCGATCATTCAATATACGTTCAATACGTGCCCTGGAATACCAACAATATTACTGTTTCCACACCTTCCAATATAACATTTTGTTCTGAGCAATATTGATCTGTTGTCGTTTTGTATAAGGCATTCATTTCTGCATTTCTATCAATTTTCTCGCATCAAATGCTCAGACAGCATATTACCTCCGATTGACTGAGTGACAAAGATTGACATTGCGTTGCAAAAAAAGTCCCCTTGCCGCGTCGAGCGCGTTGTAACGTGAATGTTCACGGCGCGAGGGATTCCGAAACTGGTTTTAAGTTTAAAATTGTAAACTCGGAAGGTGTGATCGAGATAGCTGGCTCAGTGGGCATGCAGCGCATGCATTCGGGCTACACAAAAGCGGAAGGTTTTCCTTATTTTCTCGAGTTCCCCATTTCCCCCGGACGAACGTCCACACGGGATGTGAGAGCTACATGATTTTTAACTTAGCAGTGTACAGGTGAGACGGCATGCTAATGCAGTATTCGAGTTTTCGTGAACCGTATTAGATACATATACCAACAGGCTGGTCTTAAATTCATTAATCTAAAAGGCGCACTTTCTTTTCAGCTCTTTTCATTTTCATGAATTTAGAACTTTTCAGGTATTTTAAGAGAAGTCCGAAACAATGTTCATAGTATATTCCAATTACTGTGAAAAACCTTTCGCTAAAATAAATATAGCTAGGTAGATGGAGTTTCTATGCAGAAAAACAAAGTTCCCATGCAATTAAAACACGAAATGCTTCTACAAAATGAGGTTCATTTCAGTAATTCGATGCATTTCTGAAAATATAACTGGCGTTTCTTTGATGTACTCTTGGAATTAGTTAGAATTTTAATGAAAATTGTGACATGCAGACCGTACCTTCAATATTTCCCGTTTTTAATCTAAATTACGAAAGAACTTGGTATTAAAACACATTAACTTTTTAATTAAGCTCTACCATAACATTGTTTTTTTGCTCGGAGTATTTTCAAGAAGTAATTCGTTTCCGTCGGCCCCGTCACTCGGTACGAGTTAGACTAATTTATACCCCAACATTCAGCTTAAGCCCTAAGTGCAACTTAGTTTACTTTGCAATCCATTTTAAGTGACCACTATAACGCTTGCAGAGAGTTCTGTAATTTGATTAAATTACATATTTAGACTACGGAAATGTAGTTCGATGCTTGTAGATAATTTGTTTAACATTTAAATTAGAGCTGTGTACAGTAATGTATACTTATTCGCTTGATGACTGAGTCTTGTTGGTGAAAATTTAACTTTATAGTACTACATACTCAATATTTTATAATCATTTGCAAATATTTGCGGCAAGTATTTCCCCAACACTCCGGCATTACGGTGAGCAAAAAGTGTTTCGACATTTTCCGGCTCGCGACAACGCAACACGCGGTCCCTTGATTGCAGGCGAGGCGACGCGACGTTGCCGACGCGACGCAACTAGCAAGTAGCGATTAATAAGTGCTGTGTTCACACAGAATGATACTGCATTTAGTGCCCCAGGCTAAACAGCGTTTTGTCACTTTAAATTTGCTGCTGTGATGTATTATCCTCTATTTTGTGTATTTATCAACTACCTTTCTCTCATTTATATCTGTACCGTTTTAAGCGTTGCTCAGGTAGGCTTGTTAATCATTTTATAACTACAGCGTTCATGTTACTCCCCTTTGTGCGAAGCTGTATATTTTGAACGTTTCATATTACTTAATTAAATAAGTAACAAAGAGATTACGAAAAAAACAACGGATTAAGTTTGTTTAGACTTTTGACTAGAGTTGGTTTCTGTACTCACTGATGTAAGAAACTAATGGCAATACCGTGTAGGTAAAAAAAAGAAGAAGAAAAACAAAAAAATTATATAATTAATGGTGCTAATAAAATAGAGAGCAACCTGTCACCCGTACTAAGTCAATAGCGTGAATAAAACTCGACAATGGGGTGGTGCGCCATCAATATGATGAGGCTCATAAGCGGCGTGCGCTGAAACCCCTACCGAATTTATTAATTCTGTTAATGAGCTAAACGCATAATGAAGCTTTGTTCCAGCTTCTAAGCTGCGGTTACCCATTGTGTAGCGATAGGAGAAACTGTGCGCTTCACTAAGCTTGGCTGTTGGTCTTTACTCGGTTTTATATGACTTGTTCGAAATACATGTGAACTCTCTCAAATCCCAGTCCTACAAGTGTGCGCTGTTGTTTCAAAGATTTAGCTAATACCAAGTAATTAACTAATCACTTTAATCTTTGAAGTTCACATGTCGACGGATTTAATAAGGCTTAGTGCTTGTTTCTCTCTACGATATGAGAAATTCAACGAGAAAATACAATTAGATAAATTTACAACATGTAGTTGCACTGCTCTAGCTCGTCTATGACTCCACTTGGCGTTTGGATCGCTTCTTATTGAATTATTGGTCGGAGGGACGTGACTTAACGCACGCTGTGATCGGGTCATTGAGTTCTCGATGTTTGCCCGATTCCCGTACGTGTGTGGCGGACTTTAATCGATTCTTGAATGATTATTGTCGCGTGTCGTGCACTCCGTGACGCGCGCTCGTGCTTGCCGATGTTTTGAATTTATTGTTTGTTTTATAAGATATCGAAATAAAGCACGAAAGATAAACCACAATATTACTAAAAGCCTTAATAATAAAATGTTCCGACTTTACCGTGTAACCTCAAACATCTGCAACGGGATGCTGAATAAACACTCGACGAGAATAAAGAAAAAAATATGAATAATCTAAAGAAATTTAATTTTACGATGGGCCTCCACCAATTCAGAAATGAGACACAATAAGTGAAAGGGTTTCTTTTCAGGCACCTCGGTTCTAAAAAATTGAGGTAATGGAACGTGAATAACAATTCGGCCCTCGGGGGGCAGGAATCGGATGGTGGGCGCTTGGGGGGAGGGGGGGGCAATAGATTGATGGCACCCGTTTGTAGCATCTGTCGTTTAAGTGAGCATCGATTATAGTACACACCTCGATGTTTCTTTGTTTGGCAAGCGACGTTTGACTCGACTCATCAGTCATGCCGGCTTGGGGTATTAATTCCACAATATAAACAAATGACATGCTGATATTTCCCTCCCGAGAGCCCTCCGCGTTTCGCTCTATGAAAAAAGACACCGTTCCGGTTATCGGGAGTTCCGTCGCGAGCTTTTATCATTTTGTAAGAGGTTTTTGTGAATATTTGATAAATGGTCGATATGACTTTAAAGATTGATGTTGAAAGGTAGATAGCACCTGTACTTAATCATTTGAAATGGATTAGGGTAAAAACCTGTTATTGAGATTGTGTAAGTCGGATCGTGGCTTTAAATTCTGTGTGATTTATTGTAAACGGATTTTTACAGATTCCTTTCAGAATATCGTTACTGTAAAAAATGATTGATTAAGTTTAGATTTTACCCTTTTCTGTTATGGCTGTGTAAGTAAGGCATCCAATATTAATCTAATGTATCTTCGTCCCTCATGTAAATTCACTCCAAAACCACAAGGCCAGGTGTAGTGAAACTACGTACACCTGATTCAAAACTCTGCCAGAGAACAATGTCCAATCATCTAACTGCTATCTTTAACATGAACTAAAACTTACCTAATTACTTACTAAAACTTACTGTTCCTTAGGAATTAGTTTAAATATTAAAAATATCTATGAAACTAACAGTTTTTTTTTAATTTACTTTAATAAAAGTGGAAAGGGGTCCTGGAAAGTTTTGGTCTTGGCGATTAGAAGTATTTACCTTACTAAAATGCCTTAAAAGACGAATAAATAATTTCAATAATCAAAGTTTAGTTGGCCAGCGAATAAAGTTGAAAAATTCAATAGATTTAAACCCCTAACCTACAAATCATTTTATAGCAAGTTTCACGACATAAAAACACATACATGTATCCTACGGTATGAGTCACATCATACTTATTAAAATAGGTTCAAGAACCTCAAATATTAAGACGGCGTAACACCCCTACTCCTGATTTAGAGGATTTACGGTTTATATATCCTCTTTGCGTATCCAAACCGCGACAATATACCTACGATGTCGGAAGTATTACCTTATAAACAGGTATTGCGTAGGCAGGGAGACAGCGTTGCTAAAATATGTATCCTTATTATTTCGACTTAGTTCTGTCAAAATGAGTAACCCCACAATGTCGTATTAATTTAGTAAAATCAGACCTACGATAATGTATTGTATATAAAGTTTTGTTCTGAAACATTTTTAAAATGATTTATTAGCTTTAACTAGCCAAAATCATTAAAATTACTTTTAAAAATATGGGAGAAAATTTGATGTGGAGTTGGTACATTTTGGCAGAGTCACGCTCATTTAATTCTCTTTAAGAAGTATACATTTAGACTCTTGTCATTTTGATAGGTAATGAAAAACAGCGACATTTTAATAGTTTTCTCCGTATACCGACAGCATAAGTTATGTGAGTAACAGGGAAGAGGGCTATTACTGCGGACGTAAGTGATGGCCGGTACGTGGTTCCTAGCATTTTCATCGCACACTGTTACGGCAACGATCACCCGTCAGGGAAATGCATATTCACTACTAAATGGATAGAAACAGCTATCGCTACTTTTTATATCTTTCGTGCGAGTTTTACAAGCTCTAAAAATAGAGAGTTAGAGTATGAATATTATATTACAGATTCCCTATTTCTTGATTAATACGGAAGTACCTCTAATTAATTTCCTAATCCCTACCTATAGCTATTTTTAATTATTTAAAGATATTTAATATTTCACGGTATTAAAGGGTGCGCTTAGTTCCGAACTCAATTATGTAACTTGGCAACACGTTGAAATAATGCCAGTCAGAGGGGCGAGGTTTTGAAGTGTAACGATGACATTTACAAAACATGATGTACCATTTGCATATTTTTATTATTGAAAATTTTAATTAATTAAACTTTAATTCTTTTAATTGATTAGTTGAGTTTTGAAATTTATAGTATTGATATCTATTATCGTGCCTTGTTATGAACTACTTCATTATTTTTTTTGCAAGATAAAGCGACAGAAAATCTCGCTTGCTCTTTGGCTGGTTGTACTATATTATTTCTGCCAAAAATCCGAGAAGAAAACAGTATTCAACGCGTCATGTGGCGAGTGCGTTCGGATAAACCCCGCGGCCCTTCGAGCCTTCCTGGTAAATAAGGATCATGGGATTATCGAGAACGGCGTATTCACTCTGCAAAGAACCAGGATTTACAACGTTCCCCGGGAAATGTTTAATACTGTGCACCTTGTTTACTTTGCTGTCCTGGCTTTGCTGTTAATTTTTGTTACGGGAACGGAAAAATCCCGGGAAAATTCTACATGACTGCTACGGTTTTCCACTGCAGTGGAAGATGATGTGTAAATATTTAAAGGTGGACTTTCCAAGAATGGAAAGTTAAATAACTAACTACTTGTCTCTTTTTTTTCTACAGTTGTTTAATCAAATATGTGTTTCAGTAATGGAACATAGTTTTAATTAATATACTCGGAATCTTCTCTTCACGGAATTTTCTTGTAACTTTTGCTTACTGAAATTGAAGTTTTTTTACGCCAACAGGTTTCACCAGTTCTATTTATAGAGTCTAATTTTAATTAAGAGTAATTATTTCTTATTATTTGAATACAGCAAAGAGCAAAAGTACAAAGTAGCTTTGTTTACTTTTCAAAAATTGAAGACATTAAACCAAATATAGAGATAATGAATATTAATATCTATTAGAGCTTTCCTTTTACTTTGATGGCCCTCAGAGTCTCAGTAATAGGTCATGATTCGAATTCTGAAGAAGTTTGCGGTATGGAGTCACTAGAATACTAAGTCGGGAAAAGTATGGCGCCGTCATACCACGGTTGATAACTTTAATTAAACAGTTCTTGATCTTTCTTTATTGTTTTTCATTTACTACTTTGAAAAGTAGGTTATTATATTCTTACAGTTACTATTGCTTCGGTTACTGTGTAAAAATAGAAAACTTTGCAATGATACAAGGATCTTTTTGTCAAAGTATTTGGGGATATGTATGGAAAAATTGAAAAGGCGACGCTAGTTTCTAATATAGATCACGGCGAAAGATCCCTGTACCGCTACACCTAATTATGATATTGTGCGTTCACAAGTAAAATTTATTACAGGCACAAAGAAACAGACGCCTGCCTCCTAGCTTGTACATAATATGAAGTCGTGTTTAGTAAATCCAGTTACACATCTCCAGAGCGTCGTAAGAAGATTACCTCGCGGTGTTGCGTGTAGGGCACATAACATTACATAGTACACTCAACCACGCAAGTTGTTGTTGGATCACAACGTTATGTGTACTGAATGTAAAACATGCTTTTGGGGAGCAGGGTACCTGGGTATTGTAATATTTCTGCGTAAGGCGAACAGCGCCGGCAGAAAATTGCGGACGATAACAATATGTAGTGGAGACGTATTGGATCTATTTATTTGTATGGAATTTTACTTAGTTGCTGGGAATATGGCTTTTATATTTTCTGGCAGATATGTGTAGTTGGACAAATGTGATATCGATTTTTCATAAACTCACCAGAATGAAAAGCCGTTTATAAGCCCAGACTATGCCCACAAGCCTATACTCATAGAAGACGAATATTACCTTCAAATTCCACCGAACTTTTAGTAAGACCAAAAGATTAAATTAAACAACATTCCTCTCCACGACAGCAAAAATGTATGGCAATATATATAGCGGAATATTTTGTCGCTCAGTACCCTTACCTGCGGTCGCATGCAACTCGTCAAACAATATGATACCGACCCACGGGATGGCCAAGTAAGCTTTATGAGATTAGACGGCCCATGCCGGCCCTACAAAACATACCTACCTATACGGGATTACACGGAAAATGTAGCTGGGTGGCTGGATGGCTGGGTAGCTGGGTACTGGCCAATCTCTGGTACGCAACACAAACAAAGGACTGACGGACGTCGGACCTGTCACGCTTGGTATTTTATAAGAAAAATACCGAAAAAACGGTTTTAAGCTCGCCTAAATTTTTTTTGTTCAGACATTTTTATGAAACTTTTGCTTGTACTTACGTTGCTAACAGAGGACGATGAGGTATCAGTGCGTAATTTTTGTTTTATTGTATTGATCTGAAATTAACAGATATTATGTTCATTGTGCTTTTGTTTTGGCTTTGATTGACGTACCTACTAAACACACATTTTAATGATTGTGCGTGGCTTGGAAAGCGACCAACTATAATTGCATGATATGGTGATACCTAATATTGTATGAAAAAATTATGAACTAAATACCTACCTACGTACAAGTCATCTCAAAAAACAAATTTTATAATCCAGTAAAGCTCTCTTCAAAAACCGATACAGTTAATAAAACACAATTTAAATTAATAGGACTCTTTGATAGAATTGGGCTATAGTCCCTTGTACACCCATTTGGAATTCTATTTAATCTGATCGGTAGGCAACGGTGCGAGTGCCCAAATCTGTGTACCTTAATTATCTGGTAGCTACGCCGATCTTAAGTCTATTATCGTGATCGATAAAGATGTATGTACCTACGTGTTGTTGGTATATAAGGATGTATTGTACCATGTGGGGGTGAGACAGTGATTTAATTTGATTCTTGTGAAAAGTTTGTTGTTGTTGAAACTGTCGTTTAAGAAGAGCTGTCGTTTACTGAAGATTATTATGACTGTTTATTTATTCAGAGTTTGCATACATACAATAAATCATGCTTTTTTACCGTAGGGTGGGAAGCAGGAACAATAGAAAGTCACCAGCTACGATCATGACTTAATATAATACTAGCTATTGCCCGCGAATTGGTTCGCGTGGAAATGTTGCTGACACCGTGTGAGAAAAATAAAAAGGGTATGTCCTTCCCCAGGATATAATCTATCTCGTTGCCAATTTCATTACGATCCGATCAGCTGTTTAGCCGTGACAAAGTAACTAACAAACAGTTACTTTCGCATTTATAATATTAATATAGTTGTACCACGTAATCTTTACACAAAACTTATGTTTCCTAGTGTTGTCTTCGTTTAAAAAAACATTTTAAATCTCTACAACACAACATTGTACTAAAATTGATTTCCGTTATCTTACCATGTGTTTCAAAGTGTGTATTCTCTTCAATGCCCTCTTTTGAATTCAAATCGGGACGAAGTCGAAACGACATGTTTACAATTTTTCTCCAAAGGAAATTGTCTCTATCCGGAATAAATAGTGTTGTTCGGTATCGGCGCTTACGATTCGATATCGATATCTGAGGCTATGGTGTGTACAGACTTGTGTCCTGAATTTCTAACAACTGACTTAAGTGGCAGTAAGACAAAGACGGCACGAATAAGTATGTTTTCGTATTGAGAGAAAATTCAGTGAAACAGTTCATATTTGTTTTTCAATTTCGATATTTCATGTTATATTATTTGGCATATTTTTCTTAATACCTATGGCATCATATTCGCTCCTGTGTTTTCCTTCAGAATTTAAATAATTGTTAAACAAATTAAATTCGTTCTATCCAAAAAAATACTCAGAAAATCAGGGGTATTGTAAAGAGCTGAAGCTGAGATAATGCCTGAAACATTTCATCTCACAAGCTCTACCATGCACTTGGATCTCCATAGGAGACTAAGCTGGTCTTCAGCTAATTACAACTAAGAGCATAATTATCATAAAACAAGGTCTTCTACATATACATATTCTAGAGAGTTGACACAAGGTTCTAAGAAATATCAAATGTTCTCGCATGGCTTTTGAATTTTATTTTTTAAAAGATGAACACGATCTATTTCAGTCTTGTTAACAAGCAATTGAGTCTTTCAAGGTCTGCCACGTATTACATTTTTGCCAGCCTTTCAACCATAGTGAATGAATTTGGTTGAACCGAGCTAAAGTGGCTTAAGATCTCATTTACTTGAATTGTGACAAAACTATGCTTCTGCAGAATTTTTGCCTTGGGAAGTGTAAATTAAAACTATGCACTTATTAAATTTAAGTCTCACTATCTCTTTCGTTTAAACCCTTTTAATTCATTTCTTCAATTCCGTTGAGATGTAATAATTAATATGTACTAGATCACCACACTTTAAGCGAGTGAATTAACTTTTTCCTTTTACTGTACTGTCTGTTATATTTCTCGAAAGACTTTAATGTATGTGTTTTTTATAAATCTTCTTAAGTGATGAGACCACGAGATTTTTTAACGTCAAAATAACTTTAATAATTTTGTATTGTTTCACTGACGCTTTCGTTCTCTCATAATGATTCAACTCCGTTTGATGTTAGCAATCTAGAAGTTTGTAACACGACCTTTCGTGCGAATTGTGTATTCGATTTTCGCCTTTAGCACACCAACGCGGCCCGCTGTAAAATGGCGGTAACAGAACAAAATGCACGAAAAAAAGGGGTCACATTTCGTGGCACTAAGCAAACTGGTATAAAGGCCTAGTTTAATTTACGCGAATTTTCAATAAACTGGGTCGTGACACGTGTTCTCGTATTATCCGACTGCATTAACATTTCACCCGGGTGTGCTACTACATTTAAGTTGCAGTATGTGCATACAAATATGGTACATTGGGGCTGTCCTAGACAACAAACGAATTTTAAACTCAAGGTGTGGTTGGAATTTGTATTGTTTTATTTACTGAACTAACTTCTTTGTTTGTTGAAAACAACGGTAAAATAATGCAATGGACAGAAAAGCGATGTGAGTCAGTTCGTTGTTTCGTTGTGTTTAGGGCCACAGAGAAAAAAACAATTATTTGAAATTCGTTCGTCTGCAACTTCACATCTTCATGTACTCGTAGATTATTCAAATAAATCAGTCAGAAAATTATAACAGCTATCCAGACTTTCTCGTAAAAAATTACGTAACAATTTTAATTAAATCTCTCATGGGGTGTTGAGCAAAAGATAAGGTAGCAGGTCCACCCTAATGCCTGCAAGGTTAGACTTTTTATAGCCGACGGCTAATAGTGTGAAAAAGTCGGGCATGATATTTTGAGACCTGAAGGTCGCGTGGAATACGGTTAAAGCCCTCTCTTAAAGAATTATTATCAGACTTTATTTTTTGCCGTAGTAGGTATCCTGTATTTTTTGTTAATGGAATTCGAGCTTTAAAAACCTACAGCCTTGAACATACTTCAGAGTATTTAAATCTGAGGACCCAGAGAAAGTGATAATCTATCTGTGATCATGATTATGTTAAACTCAAAAATATATTGTTTGACTTATGCTACTGAAAACCTTTAGTCAATGCTTTTGAAAGTTGTTATAGAAACACGAAACGCTTTGAAATGATGGCTCCGGGTCTCCGAATTGTGGTCTTGTATCGTTTCTTTTTGTATTACTGACACTCTTATATGCCTTATTTTTCCGAAATGAGAAAAAATAAATAATAAGCCTCTCGGATCGATCTTTGGGTTAAGCCGTGCTTGCCTAGGTTGGTCTGTGGATAGGTGACCACCCATTACATACCGAGTTTCCTCTGTGCCTCGGAAAGCACGTTAAGCCGTTGGTCCCGGCTCTCATTTGTAGATCTTTGACAGTCGTTATAGGTAGTCAGTGGTCCAAAAAGTCTAAGAATCAACCAAGGGGTATCGTATTACCTATTACTAACTTGGTTGTGGAGGTCAGATAGACAGTCGCTCCATGTAAAATACTGGTGTTCAGCTGCATCCGGATAGACTGGAAGCCGACCCCAACATTGTTGGGAAAAGACTGGGCAGATGATGATTTATCCGAAATGAGGGCTTAATTTAAAGTATTATGTAAACCAATCCACTCTAGTACTTATTTGACAAACTATCTTCCATCATAGACGACGTCCAAATTCCCATCACCGATCCCAAAGCAAGGTAAACACACAATCAAAACCGAAGGTCCGAATAGTCGACCAGTTTCAAATTAATTAAAGTTAGGCGGGTCCCTGCCCTCGCATCCGAAGTTAGGCATTACTTTAAGTTACTTAGGGATTGAGTTAAGTACTTTGAGACCAAACCTATTGTTCAACAGGCGACTTAAGGTGTTCGTAATTTCGTGTGACAGGAGTTTCATTCTGATTGAACTTAAATAGTTAAATACTGTGGTAAATCTGAGACCGAAATTTTGGGAAAACAATATACTAGGTTAGAGGAGGCATGATGTCGAATATTTGGTGGAACCATTCTGTTTGATCTGTAATGTAATAGAATTAATTAATTTATATCAAGAATGTATCTTAGATTTCGGAAGTTATAAGTACTGTGTATATTCCACGTAATGCATACTCTAGTGTTTATTACACTCTACGTTCATCACTTTATAAAAGGGAAGCTTGTTTTGTACACATACATGAATAACATCACGCCTTATAATCCCTGAAGGGCTAGGCAGAGGGGGGCACATTTCGCCAGTTGTGTTTAAGTCCCACGTAATAGAAGGCGAGCTTATAGCCATCGACCGGGCACAAATCCAGACTTGATGGCTGCCACTGAGAAATCTGTGATGGAAAAACCCAATAACACTTTGCCCGACCCGGGAATCGAACCCAAGACCTCATGCTCAGCAGTCTCGCTTGCGACCACTAGACCATCGAGGCACTCAGTTTGTTTTGTAAAGACCGTAAAAACAATAGAATGAAGAACAAAAACAATCAATCAAAAAGACAAATAAATAAGAATCAGTCGATCTCAATAAAATGTACCTACTCTTAAGAAACCAATATTTTTTTGTAGAGTATTTTGAAACATTTTCCGGGACAATTTGAAGTGTTACCGAGTGGTCGAGTGAGTGCGATCCGTCGGAGCAGGCACTAAGTAAATTAAAGTCCGTCGTTCGCAATCAAGGCATGCTCCAATTAAAAGTCAAATCAACTGCATTATACAGGCTGTTGTAAAATAACGAAACTTTATACCCGTAAGGGTCGCCTCGGATAAAATAATGAGGACTCCGTTACGGGAAGCTAGCGACAAACTATCTTCAACTTTCATAATTATATTTAAAAACTATCTGCGACCTTCGTTCGCGAATATTATTGTAAAAAAAATACTACTTCACTTTTTAAATCCGATTTTGTTACCAATTTCAAGGTTTTCATATTTTTGCACGAAACCCTAATTCTTTTTCTAAAATAATACTAGCCTATGTTATACATATAAATAAAATTGAAGTGTCTGTTTGTGACATAAAAATAACACTTTTTTACTGAATGCATTTGAAAGTATATACGGTACTTATAGCAAAAAGACATTTATTACATTTTTGTCTTCCTTTCTGTCTGTTTGTTCCGGCTAATCTCCGAAAAGGCTTGACCGATTTTGACGATACTTCACTGGTAGATAGCTGCTGCTAATGTTTTAAGGTCTAACTTAGGAGACTTTTATTTTTGGAAAATAATTAAGGTTCCGTGCAAAATAAATTTTCTTAATTTATTTGAAATTAATAATAAAATCCGATTAAAACGGCTAATCTGTGAAACGGCTGGGCCGATTTTGACGGGACTTTTACTGCCAGATAACTGATGTTGTAAGGAGTAACTTAAGCTACTTTTATTTTAGTAAATAATTAGAGTTCCGTGCAAAATAAATTTATATCCTTGAAATTGTTAACAAAATCCGATTCAAAAATCGAAGTTATATTTTTTATAATAATTTCACATGAACGAAGGTCGCGGACAACAGCTAGTTAAATATAAGATTCTTAATTATTAGTCTCCTACAAAGTATATGTATGAGAATCATACTTAGTATTTAACGAAAAAAAGTGTTAGTTGCACTGTAAAACAACCGAAACGTAAAAAAAAATTCGTTATAAATTACTTTCTAAGTGCCCAGACACAAACTAAATTGTTCCAAGGCTAGATAGTAATTAGGTTCATTAAAAATTACTAAGCTCTTGCTAAGTGTTTCAAAATTCTCTCTAAACTGTTTCGACAAACCTAGCCTATAGACCCGCCACCTTAATGAGTCCTCCGCCTTGCCCTATCAAAGACACATTTAGCGTCCACAAAGTCCTAACAATATCCCACAGGTTATTTGCTTTAAAATTACCATAATCAACGATACAAATTGAGCCAATACGTGATCAACATTCAGAATATTCCGTTTAAATTGATACCTTCGCGAGGACTCATTAAAGCGGTCGGTCTATAGTTCAAGTTCATTGCCAATTTCTGATTGATTTAGCTATATTGCTAGAACGTAAGACAGCACATAATTAATGCTTTTAATTTAAGTCTAGTTCTATACTCTGGATTTTTTATAAAGAGTTAGTGCAAGTACATAAAATACGGTTGGGTAAAAATATATCGATACTTTCTGAAATATATTTTCTAGTTAAATTTTTATGACGAAATTCTGTCCATAAATTTATGTAGTTTATGTCACCTATTTATGAGGATATAGGGTAAATTTACGTTCAAGTTCATGTATGAAAACACAACTTAGAATTAAACATTTTCGTGAGCTTAATAAACTTGTAGAATGAGGGCAAAAGGCGAATTTCCGTTTCTTAAACCTATTCCCGTCCGTCCTCAAATTTTATCTACTTTGAATGTTACTTGTTACAAATGTAATGAAACATCTACACTAATTTCACAGAATATAAAGTTCTATGTTTTACTTTAGCGCAAGTACTTTGTTGCCTGTATTTTTTATTCCTGATTTATTTAAGGCCTGTTTTCCTAGCTAATGCAATGTCGACTTGATATTAAAATAAATAAGTTTTTATTTATTTTTTCCCAAATTAGATTAACCTTTGCCGTTCAAAGGGAATTCTTTCTAATTACGAGTATAATATCTGTATCAATACTAAAAAGAGGTCAAAATACGACAATAAAAATTCGACTCTATAACCTAATTTATATAATAAAAACGTTCGTACAGTCGAATTTACTTTTGATATAATTTCTTTACAAAAAACCTTTAAGGGTTGGGCTTTGTAAAAATATTTGGGAAAAATATAAAATGAAAAATCAAATCAGAAATTTAAACGCGACCTTCTGGGAAAAGGTACGTAAACGATGCTGGGTGGAATTCTATTAAGCAAAGAGAGGCTTTTTCTCTTTTATTTTGTAGATCCTATTAATTTTGACCGAATATGTAGTCCTTTCTCCAATACCTGAAACAAACAGATAACATTGAGTTAGTTAATTGGTTTTTGAATTTTCTTGGTAAAAATTATACAGGTCGGCTCGTAAGACCTCTTATCTAACAGAAAAAACAGTAACAGTTACATTATCTATACCTATATACTTATTATTAAGTAATAATAAGTATATAATTATGGATATTAAATTAATAAGTGAATAAGTATTACTTAACTTATTAATTTAAAAAATACGAAAGTAAGTTTGTTTGTTACCTTTTCACGCCTAAAGCCCTGAACCGATAATCCTAAAATTTTGCGTATATGTAATCAGATGTATAGAAGCGGACATAGGGTAGGACCTTTCATCCCGAAAAAAAGTACTGTTCCCGAGGAAAACAACAATAACGTTCTCATGATAATAGATGGCGCCACGTGTCTTTATAATCACGATTGAATTATATTAGTACCAGGGCTTGGAAACGTTATTTAAAACGTTTTAAACAGTTCTTTGTAGATCATTTTGTTCGGAACTAAAACGAAATGAGAACGTTTATTCCGCAGGGTAAAAACCGGTTTATTCCGTAAGACGTAGCCGCGCACGGCGGCCCACGACAAGCATGTACTTTTTTAGTTGAATCAGGTACCGTATGTATGGAATGGAAAAAACCGGTTCAAAACGTTTTATTAACCAAGAACGATTTAAATGTTGTTGTTCATAAAAAAAACGTTTTTTTATAACGTTCCGTTCGAACGTAACCGAAACAAATCTTTTCTTAGGTATTTAAACGATACCGTTTCGAAAAACATACCGGTATCCGAGCCCTGATTATTACAAGCAGAGTACAACCCAAATTCATTGTCAAATTCTAAATTAACGCGAGCGAAGCCAGAGAGAGAAGGCCAGTTAGGGGACCGATACCGAAATACTTTAAAATTGGATACGTTGGGCATTAATTATGTTATAGGGATTATTTTGTTTAGTCTCAAGTTGGCTTTTTCAATGTACTTAAAGGCTCACTATCTTTAGTGAGTTAGGTACGCAAAAAAGAAATAACAAAGTCAGATCCAACCAATTAAAGTTTCTATGAATAATCTGGCTATCAACATTGTTTGAAATCAATAGGGCCAAATTAAGAACCGAAATACTAATTGGAACAAACAATGCTTTTTATTTGTTTATAAACACGATTTATAACCTCACCTCACCACTATTAATGCCAACAAGCAAAATAAACATCTTTCATTGTCTATGTTAACTTAGTTAATGAGCTCATTTCAGTAAGTAAAAAGTAAAACATTATATTTTACAATTCCCCTGTTATTAGGTTAATTAACAAAAAATAAATTGAGAGAGGAAAGCAATTGAGACTTCTAAGTTGGCCACTTGTCAAACACTACTTTAAAACGTATGAAATTTTGAATTTTGAACCGGTGCAGCCTAAGTAGTAAGGACATATGGAAATCTCTCAGAGGATATAAAATTCATGTACAAATCTTTAATATAATATCATAAAAAATATGTACTTGCAAGTATCAAAAGGGTTACAGGGCGTCAAAAAATTCGTCCACAGAAAAATAGTGCCCAGAAGGCTGGCAGCATTGCCATGTTGGATGGCTTCTCATTTTCAAACGGGTGTATTTTTCCGAATTCTATATGGTACTGTCGACTGAAATTTATTTGTTAAACACACCCAGATACTTTTCTCAGCACGAAACACAGTACATAAAACTACAAAAGATAGGATAAGTTCTTCACCAGACCGGTGGCAAGCGCAGCCGATAGCTTTAGTGTTGCACAAATCCATTTATAATAAGTTATCCAGAGAAAGTAGCGTGATGAAAACATTTTCTACTTAGTCTGGCTTTACGTGTGATAATCTTAGCACAAAAGCTTGCGACGGATAACGACGAAGTTTAAATAAAAAAAACTCAACAGTTCCGTCCGTAAACTTTCCCGAAGCCTTTTCAGAGAAATAATGAGCTGAAAACGTCTTAAAACTCGTTGAATCTGATTTATTTGCCGGTTTAAGTAACCCAGCTTGAATAGTGCTCGCCTGACAGCGAATAGGTAACATTAATTGGCTGCACTTGCAGTTCAACTTACTTTTCTTCGTATCCTACGAAGAGGGTATTCAAACTAACACAGATGTTTCATGATTATAAGATAAATGAACTATCTTGTCTTCCGTTTACTCTTACAGGATTGTTGACTTTTTCATTCTATCTTTCCCTTAAACTTTTAATAAGGTATACAAAATCAAGTGTTTTTTTTAAATATTATGTGTAGGTACTTTCATTTGCTGTATAATATGTAATTCAACAGAACAGTACTATGCGGTAAAACCACTCTTAACGAGCAATGAAATAGTTTTATCTTCTAAGATTTAAAACTACCTTTTTCAAATACGCTTTCAAATATTGCTCGCAATAAATGCTCTATGAATTTTATATTATTGAGTTAGAAATTGATGTTCAGCTGGATTTTGTAGAGGAACTCGTGTGGAAACGTTAAAGACTCAGAGCAAACGATGAAGATCAATAAATATACCTTATTCTTTAGACGATCGAAAGTTGTGTAAATGACGGGTAGACTCACCTCCTTGAAGGCTAAAGGCGACTTATTAGTGTCGGCCCTCAGTAGCTAAATTTAATATTTCAGGAATTTATTCATAGTATGAGTATGAGTATGAGTTTATTCAAAGTATTGCTATTGTGAAATCGTGTGCACTTACTTAGAAATATGTGTGAGTGTCAAAGATGAAAAGATGCACGTAATAAAATCTGTGAAAGTATTGTAGATAAGCTTTACAAATTCCTGTAAAGCATTCTTACTGTACATACTTTCTCAACATATTTCCTTAATTCTTTTCGAGAAAAATATTTAATTTCACCATCTATTAATAAAGGTAGAATGTCGAAATTTCCATCAAGACACGGGGAAAATTCATATAAACTCATTTTACGTCGCACCGGTTTTAAAACGCGTGTAGAAAGCTAATATTTTCACTAGGAAGCTTTAAAAACGCTCATTACATTTAATTTAGAGAAACGTGCGGATTCCGCGCGTGTAGGTACAGTTACACAAACATAATTGTGCTGATTGATGTTCGTAATTGTTAATATCGTGTACCGTTGTGTGAATAATTAATTGTACAAGGATAAAACGCGATATATGTACATTTACGCCTATTAAAACCAATTAGAATTGTTTACGATGAATTCATTGATGTGACTAAAAAGGATCCTACGAGAGTTGTCGCTTATTATAACTATAATTTGTAGGTTTACATTATGTTCTGAAGTTTTCCCCCGCAGTTCAACAGCTGTTTACAAAAAAACTACATATTGTTTTACAGTCCTGTAGATCCCAATCAAAGCAACACGTATGTGCTCTTAGTACATGTGTGTTTACTCAGATAGCCCTCGCTAATCTGATGAATGTGATTAAGGCCATCCGACGACGGGCTCGTCAACCTAAAGTGATTTGTCAGGTACCCTGTCCGAGGTGCAAGGGGTTCTCGGACAGCTTTGTGGACAACGGACCGGACCGAAATAATACAATCAATCAGATTTACTTCGTGTACAATTAGTTTAACAAAATGTAGTTCAAAGCTATCGGATGCACCGATGGCTTATAACTAACTGTTGTTGACACCTGGATGCGGGATGCTGGAATGGTATTGAAATTCGTCGAAGAGAAGGTTCTATAAAGTAATGGTATTAAAGTACGCTCTGGGCAACCGTGTTGGTCAATGCTTATGCCTTTTCTGTACGAATATAAGTTTTTGCTCTTCAGTAGTTTAGTAATAGGCTGGTATACATGACAGAAAAAAAAATAGTTTATTTAAGGGTTGTCGTTATCGAAATCGATAAGGAGGACTATATATATAACAGGCTGGTATAATTATTATCATAATGGGCAAATCATATAATATTGTAAAAACCGTCACTTTTGTAGTCGTACAGAAAAACAGTTCTTCTTTCTTCTTATTTGTTTTTTTTTTAGTGACCAGTGTTAGGTTGTTTATCTCAAGCATAAAATGAAAATAGTATCCTGCTCATTTTACAAGAAATACAGGGTGTAAACAGACCCTTCACATAGCCGTCAACCAAGCATTCTGTACATCAAACTAAGAGTTACCCAAAAATTATTGCTGAGTTTCGACTTTTTTTTGGGGTGAAAAATCATGTTTTAGGTTAGGACTCGATGGAAAGCACTCAAAGCATTGTGCTGATGGATGGATATAACAGTACAGGGGTTGTGGAGGTGTGTAAAGTAAAAATCTCACATTAAAAACATGTATTTAAAAAAAAAAACTTGTGATAAAGTTGAAACTTTGACCCTCAATATCTTCGTAACTAGAAGGTTCCCAGGTATGGTCTAGAACAAAAAAATGATGATCGCAAAGACGGGGAGAACAAGTGCCTTTCAGTTATGTTAATTGTCTATTTACAGCAAATATATTTAACAGAATATAAATGTAACAATTTATCAGTAGCTGGTGGCATGATGCTTCTAATTAGACTGAACACTGAAAGTTCTGTCGATCACCCTCAGGCGTACAACAGCGTTCTGTGTTGTTACACGAAACCTCCTATCTGCTTCGAGACTGAGCAACGAGCTTATTTTTTTTGTAAAAACATTATGATTATGAATGTTTAATTTCTCTTTCTGATTATGTTTACTTAAATCATTGAATTTTCAAATTCTAGAAGAATATTAAACATTTTCAGTGACTGCAGTACGGCTACTTTGCTGTGAAAGAGTTAGTTTTAACACAGTATTTTATTGATCATTTAAGAAGACTTAATCAATAATTTCCTTGATTAATTCTAACGATTTAAAATCAAGCTTTGCTTTCATACATTTCATAACGCAATTAAAGCATTTATAAAACTTCAACACTTTTTTATAAAGTTCCAACTAGCCATGCATGCCGAGAGAAATGTCAAATAAAAAATGCAAAAACATTCGAACATAAGGGAGTGAAGTGAAAAAGCTAACGAGAGATTTTTTAGCTGAGCTAATTATCGCCTAAACTGGGTCAGGTCAGGCAATGCTATAAAATTTTAATTTGGACTAAAATAGCCTTTTCGATTATTGAGCTTTGTTTAGTACCTTTCATCGACATGTATTGCGGAAGTTTAATTGTAATATGGAATATCAACTTTGTAATTATTGTGTTTTAGGAATAATAAGTCGAAATATCTTGGACATCATTGAAATCAGCGAAGGAAAGCATTGTGTGGAAACCTGGACTTAAAATTAACATAGGTAAGTCTGAACTCGCCAATCTGAATTGAGCAAGCACAATGACTAATACTCACGCTTTTCTATTAGAAGAGGCATTTGGTCTTTTTTTTTCTGGATGGGAAATCATCAAATGACCCCCCCCCCACTCTGGGCGGAGCGGAAGGGAGTGTCAGACTTGTACTGACTAAAACCCATCCATGTTCCTTCTTTGCCTTTTGTGTTCCAGGGCCACGGTATCTCTTTCGAACAGTCCCGCAGCCCTGGCAGGCATCGGCCCTTGCGGACCCCTACTTATTTGCTGACATCTCTTTGAGGCGCACGTGGAACACGAACGCGCCGTCGACACGGCCTGTCGTCATAAGACGGCCGAGGCATTTGGTCTGCAGTGGGACAACTTAAGGCTAGTATTATTATTAACTAGCGACCACACCCGGCTTCGCACGGGTGCTATATATATATATATATATATAAACCTTCCTCTTGAATCATAATATCTATTACTGAAAACCGCATCAAAATCCGTTTCGAAGTTTTAAAGATCTAAGCACACATAGGGACAGACAGACAGCGGAAAGTGACTTTATTTTATACTATGTAGTGATTAAGTCTCAATAAACTTAGTGTCAACACGACTTCGGAATAGATAAATTAGTAAGAACAAGGCGAACGTTGAAAAGAGAGTGTAACAATAATTGAGACCGTTTCATTTTTAACACGGTTTTATTCTAACACCTTCACCTGTAACAAACCATGTAAAAAAAACTTAGAATTTAAAGACCCCTTTCCCGGTTACCGATTCAGCGGAATCTTTGCATCATGTTTGCTTTGGATGACAAAGCATGGTTAGCTAAGTGACGTCTAAATCTGACCCCCCCCCCTCCTTCCTATACCAGGGGGGACTCCCTTGATATAGGAATCAAATGAAAGGATTTTCTGAAAAAAACACGAGAAATAAAATGACGTCACTCTTAAGCGTGTTGTTTAAACTATAATATAATTGTTTCCATAGAGTTTCTTGCCCGATCTTCTCTATAGAGGTCTACGTTAGGGAATGGCCAACTACAGTACTTTCACAGTTTTTGGGACTTGTGACTGGGACTGTAGCTACATTTTATTGTCGTCTTTTTATCGACAATTCAAAAGTGCCTGTAACTGGCCTACTTGAAATAAATGCTTTGATTTTTGATTTTGGTATTGTTAAAACGATCTTCTGAACCACAGCAATAGAAGCCGAGAGTTAATTGAAGTAACCTACAGCCTGTAGATAGACTAGCGGTGTGTAGCACACAATGCTACGTGCGGTACCGTAATCCTAATACATCGTTATAAGTAGTACTATCTTAACGCAAAGTTTGTTCTGTCTAACCTAGGCAAAGCTGAGTTAGAGACGTCGTTTAGCTATTAAATTAACTACCTCGTAATGTATGTGCTTGTGTGGTAAATATGATTATCATTTATTTTTTAAATAATTTAAGCACATATAGTTAAAGAGGTGGCAATTTTTTTGTTTAACTGTCTTTTCCACACGTCTAGAAACTCAATAAAACAAAGTTCCATGATAATTCGACCACTATAAATATTTTTTTACCTTTTAAGTTTTTAAGTTTAATTGTACTCAGCTAAGTAGGAAAAAAAGCGATCGATTTCTTATACACCCGATTAAAAAGTAAATCACATATTTTCAATTTCATTATTAATAAACGGGAACAGAAGCGTAATAATTTGGTTCATCCAGTGACAAAATTTATTTATTTAGTGGCAATAACTGAATTTTCATGGCTCTCGTGGTTTGATGTTAAACCCCTGATGGAATTTATTTTTCGCAGTATATGCCAGGAGCGTCAATCAATAAACGAAAAATTGTTTAACGAGTCTTGTTTCCGGAAATTGTTGGTACCTACTGGTTTTTTGTCAATGGTGTCATGAACAAAATAGAGTAAAATTTTAAGTTTGCAAAAATTTACCAAAAAAATCTTTTTTTTTTCAGGAATTTTAAAGCGTAGGTAAGTAATAAAATAAGGTAAATTATTCATTTCTGACGTGAACAATGGGAATATAAACATACCATATATATATTATAGTGTAAAATCCTAGTCTGTCGCAAGGGTTGGTTGGAACTATTAAAAATTATGATGAAGAGATACAACTGTAGCTTTAAGTAAACATAGGTAAGGTAACAAGTTGCATTTTCGGTCTGAACGTCAGAGAGACTGCATATTATATTTAGTGAATGATCCTACGACGTTCAAGATGAATCCCTAATAGACTAAACTATGCAGATATTAACTATATTCACAACTATGTTTGCATTCCTACGTCATAATAGTGCACAGTGGGCTTGCTAGCGTATTCACAAACACACATTGAAATAATTTATGTACTGCTGTATTTGGTCGTAACTGTCGTGAGTTTAGTCAGCCATTCGAGAGTCACCAAGAGGCTATTGTTGACCAACCATGGTTATTGACTCTGATGTTTTCCTTAAGTATTTACTGTCCACCAAATCAAGTGCAAGCGCCCGCGACTTACGCAACTCGTCCCATTTTTTTTGTATTTATGTAATGAATTATTTTATATCAGCTATTTGTGATAGCCTTTTTAGGATTGATTTTAAGCAAAGGGTTGAAAGTTTATTCTTTTGATCAATTAATCCTATGATTGTTATAGAAGTCAATCAAAACCCAATGACCCTGTATTTAAGATCGTTGTTATCAATCCCTTTGAAGTCTTCTTAATTTTTATCTGATGAAATATTTTTTTTATTTAACTATACGTCATATTATATACTTTTAATTATACTGGTTTTATTGCCAGCATTAAGGGCTCGAACAATTTAGAAAATTTGATACTTTAAACGGTTTCAGAAATTAATTTTGAGCGCCGGTCTCGTATCTGTGGAAGCTACGTCAGGCGTTTCCAAGCAATGTAATGGCTTTATGAGTTTCCCTCTACTTTTTTCGAATAATTCGTTCGTGTAACGAGCGAAATTAAATTATTGAGTCGGCCGCGTATCCGACGCAGGTGAGCGGTAATAGGAATAGCTGCATTACTTTACGAACGAACGGATTTTATTAACCGCAAGTTAGAACAATGGCGGCTTGTGACACCAAAAAATAATATTATAAAGAGAAAGTTGAGGCAGAATTAAATGTCGCGAACAGATCCTCAGCCGGGAGTTGCGAGCGTGTAACGGATAATGTGTGTGTATGTGTGTGCTATTCAGATTTTTATTATTAAACTGTTTTCCGGAAAACACTCGACGTTTCTTCCGCACCAAATCCTATAAACACACTTAAAAAGCCACAAAGGTACGCAATAACGTTATGTTACCTTACGGTAAACCGAAAACAATTCATTTCTGCGAGCGCCCCGCCCCTCCCCCCCGACCCCCGCGTCACGTACCTGCGCCCCCCTCAACCCTCGAGGAACTGCGGAATGTTAGTCGATCCGTAAAAAGCAATTCTTCCCGCGCCGTTTGCCTTTTTCACCGTACATTTAATGTGAACCAATGTAATAGTTTATGTTGGTTTTTTAAGAGGCTCCGGCAATTGAAACTAACATTTGGTGGTTAATTGATTTCGATTTTTGTAGCAATCAAAGAAACTTTTACAATGTAAGGATTCAATTTATTCTTATCTTAATCTATCCAAAACACAAAGGCATTTTGTACATTGCAGAGACTTTGGTATATTTTTACGTGTGATAGATAATGCGATATTATTAAGAGTCGTTACATCCTCAGCATTCTATTGACACTATTTGCTGTGGTCATGTAAGGAATCCTACCAGAATAAAATAAGGAAACGCGTGTAAATAAAGCAACATTGTAGTGTATGTACACAGCGTCAGTATGTGTTAACCCCTCAAGTTTTAAAATGTTATACTGCTACAAAATTGAATTCGTTACGAATAATCTAAAGAATACTTCAAAAAGAGTTCATTTTTTCGACTTATATTCGAACCATCGCATCACCGAACGTGTTCATACCCATACCTGCAGTTTGACAAACTAGCCAGTGAGCTCATTATGAATTGCGACGAAATTGTTATCTTCTATCGTCCGAGTCACTTTATCTTTAGGTCTCTGTCTAATCGATAGATGTTATAATTTGATGGTATTCATTAATTTAATTAAGTTTTCTTTATAAAATTAATCCATACCCTCAAGTTATAACTACAACGTTTGATTTATCAGTTCACTTTAAATGACGAAGACTAAACGACTACGATTTACACATTATTTTTTAAAATAATTTCTTATTTTATGAGAACAAAAATAGCTGTTCTGTATAAATGAGAACTGTAAATTATTATCAAATCAAATGTAAAATATAATTCTTTGTAGTAAAAATAAGATCAAAGTTTAGTTAAATAATAACAATAATAAATATTATTAAATGATTACTAATATTTATTACATTATTTTAACATGTATCAAACATGTAACAAAAAAATATATATAATGCATGACAACAAGCACTTTTCGTACCTAGGATTTGAATCTCCAATCTTATGCACGGACAGCGGTCTTGAAACAACCAGTCTAGTTAGTTAACGTAACAATAATAAAAGAATAAAAACAGACTTTTAAAAATAAATATTAACATAAACTTATTTATTCACCAAATCAATAAAATATGTAATAAAATGTTTTTTCCAAAATACAAAAACCAACTTGGGCCTATCACGGATTTGGTCACACTAGTCTTTTGGGTGGGTAACTACTTAATGGAGCTGTGTGTACCATGTATATTCCATCCCCCTTTATTTGTTATGCTCAAAAGAGTGAACAAATAAGAAAAACTCGCAGTACGTCCTTAAGTCTGTCTCAAATAAATAGTGAGTTCTGCGATGAATATCATTTTTAAGCAATCTTACAACGAAAATATGTCAATGTAAAAACCGGAGGGTATCCGCTCCATTGATTCAGAAGGAACGAGAACAACTGTATCATTTTTCCCACGTAAGACGCAACACTACTGTACTGTGCGTAGGGGAACAAGAGAAAACAATAAATATAATTCTGCGTCAGAATATGCGAGCAGCGACAATGAGATAAAGCAAATAAAACATTCTTCACCTGTAATTTATTTATTAGGACTCAATACTTCCTAATTCTGTACGGCTCCGTAAACTAAATAATTTTGTCGTGCTCCATATTTTTGTATGTATCGAGCAAGTCGTTCGTGAAGTCACCAATAAAATTTTACTACGTCGTTTAGCAAAAAATGTGTACAATACGAGAACACAAAGAGCCACTACTTCTGAAAATGTTACGTATTTTGTTAAAGTCAATATCGGAAAACTCTCAAACACTAAACGAAATGATTAATGATCATTATATGACATCTCTTGCAAAAAGCTGTTAATTATTCTTGTTCTTGAATAATAAACTTAGAAATGTTATGTTTGTTTGCAAAGCACTTATACTTAGTGGGATAAATAGGGCAATATTGGCCACGTACCTAAGTCGAAAAACATCTGCGTCCTTCCATTAACGCAACTCTGAGTGGTGGGCCGGGCCATGTGCGAAATACCGGCCTTCGTGCACACTGCGGCCAATGTGGCCTATGCTCATGTTGCCCATGTAGTCTGCGAGCCAAGCATTCTGATTTTAAATGCTTGTAGCAATCGTAAACACATTTGTAGGATTTTATTATTGCTTTTAATGGGATTCCATGTGGAATCAAGTCGGCAGACCCATCGTATTGTTGATGTAGGGAAAATGTTACGTTTTATTATCATAAACAAAAAATGTTGTTTTCTTTAAAAAAAATACTTATTGTTTTACATGTGTTCCTACGCCTCTTATTTTTATTTATACTGAATACATTTTGCAGCGTTGTTGCCGTACAATTTTAAAATTATATCCATTTACGGTGATAAAGAAATGCAAGGTCACGATCCGTAGTGCGCGAGGGTAATGCCCGTGCCTGAGAGAACCAGGCGACTGCAAACTAAACGTATGGCTATGTTGTTGTTGCTTGCGTTTTGTTCGACAAACTCTCGTTATTTTTGTAATGAAAATCCTGAGAACCGTCACGATGAAAAATATTTAAAAAAAAATGGCAAACTTAGTAAATAAGTTTTCGTCTGTTTCAGTTTTTGGTTCTTGTCTTTGGCCAATACTTTTCAGTGAAAGATTTTAGCTGGTTTTTTTTACTAAAAACAAATTCATACCGGAATCTATGGAGTGTTAGTTTACTGAACAGTGTGTAAAGCACAATAAGGGGAAATAAATAAACACGAAGTGAAATAAATAAAACCGGTCGACCAGTTTTAGTCGACCGGTTTTATTTATTTCACTCCAGGCAATACCAACGGCAGTGTCGTGTCTTCAAATGATACCCCTCCACGCTAACTCCAAATCTTTTAACGGGTTACTATTGTTAAAGAAAGAATAACGCTGAGAGACGTTCAAAATGAAGCCTCTTCGTGTCTCACGACAATAAATTCGAATCATTGGACACGGATGTCACAAACAGCGAGCCAAGCACATACTGGTACTGAGGACGTCTATGTCTACTTTCTATTTCCACACTAAATATTAATAGTTCTCTTTTTTAGACCCATAAGTAGTTCACCAAAAATGTCTAGTACAATCAGAACTTGCTCTATCTACTTTCTACATAAGATCATGCTTAGTTAGATTGTTTCTCCACCACGAAACATGTCTCCCCCTTACCAACTATTATTACCAACAAAATTATGAAAAACAACCCTAGGCAGTATCCTAAAATTTTATGAGTAAAAAATAACATAATATAAAATTCATTTAGGCGGGCCACCTAAAAATATATATAAACATATTTTTTTTTTTTTACTAAAACGAAACAAAACACGGTATTTAGAGTGACTTGCTCGTAAAGCAGGAAAAAGTCGTCTCATTTATTTCCCTCTTAGCGATAAGGCCGCGGAGCATTGTGGGCTGGCTGACGTCAACTGTCAGATTTCAAAATGTTCCACCTCTTTCAGTGGCGTCGTTATGGACACCACCACCTTGATTTAATTTTTTTGCAAACCTAAGAACAGTAAAGGAGTCGAGCCGCTTGGAAACCGACACGGCGCACAAACACACGAGCGGAATTATTTATGTGCTCGGACTGAGCAGCTTGTAAACAATATTTTCGAGAGGCCGATTGGACGGTATGAAGCTGTCACGAGTATTTGTTTATCGCAGCATATTTCTCCGCTATCGCAGGCGATACCAGGAAACAAATTCGAGTGTTGATTGCCAGTGTCGCAGTAGTTTACTCAAGGGTCGAGATTATCCGAATGGCAGAGGTTACTTGGCCAGTTGTCTCAAGTTGAAGCCGGTATATTGATCGGTCGTAAACATGGTACAGTCCCGCTGAAATTAGGACGAATGGTCACGTCAGGGTATCGCGTGACGACCGCGTGTCTGCCGGAAACAGAGATATAAAATATTTTTATCGCCGCCTCTAGTGGTTAATAGTTACCATTAGGCTGTTCATTGCTTTGTTTATCTTTCTGCGCGCGTGTTGGGACGGAATTGCGTTATCCTCTATTATGTGTAGTGTTATTCGGGAACATAAAAGAAAGAATTCAATTTAATTAAACAGGTTTTGCAATCTGATTCCGACGTTTTATGCAGAGGTGTAACAGTAAAATTCTTGATCGCTTGGAACTAATAAAGCGTGTTATGGGTACAGACAGCTGCATGTTGCTAGCTGCACGTCTCCGACTATAAGTATTTATTTTATTTCGTCACGACAGGGACGGGGGATTTGTTTGCGGCACGTAGCAAATATTACTAACTCAACAAACTTGCAAAGAATTGCGTTCAATTCTCAGGTCACATACTTGTTTCCTTGAATTTGAAATGTATTACAGTGGCGTGCATGCTTTACAGCAATAAAAGTGAGTGGGTTATAAATATATCGCGTTTCATAGTTGTATTTTTCTTTGAGTCGATGAGATCTAAGTATGGTGGGTATTTGATGAGTGTGGTGCACTTTCAAAGGCAGATATTATCACGTGCTATTAAATATGAATTGTGTTGTGTCTGTGAATCTTATTGAGATGGAGGAGCAATAAGGGGCTGCTCAGAGATGGAGTGAAAAATTTTAAAGGCAGCATGTTGTGTCCGTTATATTATATTTGTTTCCACGTGCATCCAGAGTATAATATAGTTTAATGCATGCTGACAGTTTAATCATAAATATGTCGGATATGTCAGGATTTATTCCATTAGGCTCTTACGTCATGTGGGCAGACCATGGGTTTCGTGCTATGAAAACACACTGGGTGCGATACACTGTTTCTAATTAAGCAAACAAATTATTTGAGATTGCAACTTAACACAACAACACGGGACACAGTGAATCGGGTACAGTTCCAAGACGTCTCAACTCCGCCGCGATACGACACTGAATGTCGTTCTTCCCCGAGCTGGACATCAGAAACACACCGTGTGGTTGGTAGACTGGTTAGTAAGTCGCGTGATGTCACCACTACACACTGGCGCGCTTTCCAATTCATTTAATGTCCGTACTATTGACCGGATCCGACAGATATAACTAGCTGTGCCCCGCAGTTTCACCCGCCGCTTCTGACTTGTTTTATTTTTGCTGGGCTCCTATTGGTCGCAGCGTGATGTTAAACAGCCTACAGCCTACCTCGGTAAATTGACTATCCAGCACTAAAAGAATATTTCAATTCGAACCAGTAGTTCCTGAGATTAGCGCGTTCAACCAAATAAACAAACTCTTCAGCTTTATAAATATGAGTATAGATATAGGTGACCATATAGCTACGAGAAACTAAACTAGTCATAGTCTAGACTTTTACACTGTTTATTGTATCCTCAACCAAGCTCCGTCTGCCATACCCCATCTAGAAGCACAGTCCTTGTGCTATATTTTTATGAAAGAAACTTCCAGACCCCTCTAACATCAAGCTGCACAAACAACCGCCATTCATTTTGCAAGCTTTCTTGGCTCCGAAATATCAAGCAGAAGAGATTACATGTATATTTAATTCGGAAGTGACGTAACATACGCGGTTTGGTGGTTGGCATAAATCCTTCATCGCTGTTACGGAAACAAGGAGACGTTGATTTCTTCTGTTAAACAATGTACGAGTGATTGAGTTGGCTTTCCTAGATTTTATGGGTTGCTGTCAAATCAATTTTTTGACGGCACGGTTGGTGCAGTGGCTGAGCGATTGGCTGCTGCGCGCGCTGCGTTGCGTGTCGCGGGTTCGATCCCCGCACGGAACAAGTATTTGTATGATCTACAGGTAGTTGTTCCGGGTCTGGCTGTTTGTGTATGTGAGTTTAAATGTTCGTAAACACACCCACGATACAGGAGAAATTCTAGTGTGGGGCAAAGTATTATAAAAAAAAAGAAAATTTAACTAATCATATTGATATATGATTAGTTAAATTAAAATTTGCTCTAAAACCGATAATGTTGGAAGTAAAGAGGTGCTTATAACATCCCGCCTGTAATCCCAGAAGGGTTAGGCAGAGGTGTACCTAATAGTACACCAGTTTCGCTATGATAAACAGGTTATCATAAGAAATGTCACAGAAGAACTGAGATCCCTTACTTATGTGACGCGTTAAAGCATCATCCTCATCTTCCTGACCTCGTCAGGTTCTACTTACGGTCGGCACAACACGTTTTTTTCTTCCATTCTCCCCTGTCAGACGTCACGGCATCATTTAGTCCTTTCTCTTTCATATCATTCGTCATCTTTTCTTAGTCTTTCCGCTCCCTCTCCATCCATCAACATTAATATCCATATTTTTTTTAGTAGCATTCGTTTCATCCCTCCTCATTACACGTCCATACCAAGACAAACGACTTCCTTTAAATTTATCTGTAACAGGCGCCACTTTCAAACTTCCTCTAATATACTCATTCCTTACTTTATCCATTCTTTGAGACGCATTAAAGCAAATTGATATGATTGCCAAGTTTATTATGAGAGCAGCGGTGGCCGAGTGGTGGAGACCCCGACTTACGAGCAGTAAGTCGTGTGTTCGAACCCAGCCAGGCGCATTACTTTGTGTAAGTTATTTCATCACCACTGCTCTCAAAACGGTGAAGGAAAACATCGTGAGGAAACCGGCAGGTCTTAGAGCTGGGCCCACGTCGTGGATTACATCCTACATAGCGAGTAATGAAAACATATGGAGTTGCTATAACATAACATCACACCTGTAATTCCCGAAGGATTGGGCGTTAGTGTAATAGTACATCTAAATTTCGACAGTTATGTTTGGGTGAGCCTGAATTGGGCTCAAATCCGGACTCCGTGGCTGCTACTGAGAAATCCTGATGGAAAAAGCATAACACTTTTCTTTACCTGGGAATCGAACCCAGGACCTCATACTCAGCAGTCGCGTTTGCAACTAGTAATAGTAAATTACAATACGTCAGTTCCAGTTAGATCTATATAACCTTATATTAGGTTCGTGTTTACGTTTAAGTTTAAAGGTACAAAAAAAATCGGAAGAAATTTTTGTGGTGAGTCAAGATGAATCAACAATATTTTTACCCTCCCGAAATTCGGATCAAGATTTCCGTTCCAAAATTCCTGATAGTCTGGGTAAGCTTGTGATGCTACTGGAATATGTAGGAGCTTTCAGGGTATAAAAATAAAGCTCGGAGAATCAGGAATATATTTTAATATGGTGTTTATTAATTTCTTATGCGATTTGTAAGTTTCGTGATCAGCTTGCGTAGCGCTACGCCGTAGCTTTGTTCGTAGCAAAATATGCGCGTCGTAGCAATGTGGTCGTAAGTTTGAATAATACTTGTTTTTCATAAAGCGCACTGATATTTGTCTACGATTTTCTTTCTGATACTGGTATTGTTCGAGCATAAAATGCTTTATATTAGAACTGAAATCAAAACTAAAATTCATTTCATGACGCATGAAAACCAACTCGTTATAAAACAACAAAGCCTTTGAAAAGAGCTAAAGTATTGAATCCATTTCAATGCAACGAAAAATAGTTACGTCACCTATAACAGTCGCTCAAAGTCAACCCGTCATTTTAATCTGGTTTAATGACAGACAAGTAACGAACAACCTAGCCACGAGTGTGCGTCAACAGGTTGCGTAAAATGCCATCGAAGGCTTTATTCATGACGGGAAATCGGCATTAATCGTCAGCACGAATGTTATATTTGCATATTCATGGCACGAAAACCCCCTTGATTTAACGACAACCGCGGAATGATCGTTAAACCCTGCAAAAAGTGTCACGTCACTTTTTTTATTTTCTCCTAACACGGAATATATTTTAGGGGCCCTCATCGCGTATCGAAAAACGACGCTCAAGCACCTACTTTACTTATTAAGTTTGGGGTAATAACACTTAATTATAGGCACCTACTTGAGTATAACTGCGATAATATACTACGACCAATCACGAATTTGGTTTTTCCGTTTGTTGACCTTTTTCGCTATTATTGAAAATCACATGCGTAGGTATACTGTCCGTACGTACAGATGGGTGCAATCTACTCGCATAAGATTTTAATAAAAGCAGTTATGGAAATTAAGTGGAAGACTACTAACTGGAGTTACTCAATTTATTCGATATTGCTTTCAGGCACATACAAGTTTAATACAAGTTTCATTCATATTTCATACTAGCAACCCGCCCCGGCTTCGCCCGTGTGCAATATATATATTTAAACCTTCCTCTTGAATCACTCTATCTAATACTAAAAACCGCATCAAAATCCGTTGCGAAGTTTTAAAGATCTAAGCATACATAGGGACAGACAGCGGGAAGCTACTTTGTTTTATACTATGCAGTGACAACATAAATGTAACTGTAGAAAGCTACTAGGTACATGTTTTTTATTTGCCTACATGATTTTTATTAAAGTAAAAATGTAAACAATACTTTGTGCTCTTTATCGTGCCTGAAGTAAATACGCGAATATCTTTAAACATGAAAGTACATTTAACATCACACAAAAACAGGAGCGTGTATACTTTGACAGAAGGTACAAGTTGCGTCGGGTTCTGTACATGAGATAACGTTGCTTGAGAATGATTAATGCGCACCCTTGTCCTGGAATATCACGTCATCTCAGGGCTGGGTTTTTAATATAATTAGCGTTGGCAACTTTTGTTTACGAATGTACAAGACGGGTTCAAACTTTGAGACCGGATTGCGGTACGTTCGTTTGTGCGCGTCTGTACCTTGTGAAACGTGTACGTGATTTTTTCATAACAATTTTGTTAATATCTCACTAAGTGTTTATTTGAAGAGATGGTAATGCTAAAGCTGTGTCTAAATAGAAAGCGATCATCGCGAACATTTAAATATATACGATCAATCAACTCGCAATTGTACATAATAAATCGTAGTAAAATGGAAATATTGATTTAATTTATTAGGAACAAAAAAACAGTTACATGTTCAAGTTTAAAATTATGAGTCATTACATAAATTGGTTAACATATAACTGACACCATTGTCCACGGGTTAATAAATGAACAAATAAGGAACAGAAACGTGTTGATAATTTTGTCTTATAACGTTTGAATTAATTTTAGATTTTGATTGTGGTGATAGAATATTTATAGCCAGTGTTTTAAAAAAGGGAGAAGATATGTCCATGAAGTGTGTCTTATAGCTTTCAACAAGGGCAATGTGTCCCGGTTGGTCCTGCATGAATCCACGTGGAACAGCCGGAGCACGCGGGCCGCCCCTCTGATATCAGTTCTAGGTTATAGGTACAGCGTAATTTATTTGTAATTTGAATACATTCAAATTTATTGTTGTTGCTAATTTTAAACTGTGTTGACAAAAATATTAAAATCATCATTTTCCAGCCTTTGTACCGTGTTACCTACTTGCGGTCGGCGCAGCTCGTTTTTTTTCTTCCATTCTCCATTGTCAATCGACACACTATAATTTACTTCTTCTTCTTTCTTATCATTACTCACACAATTCATTCATCTTTTTCTTGGTCTCCCTCTCCATCCATCAACATTTATATTCATACGAAAACCCTGGAAATTTTCTCTGCTATTCATACATCATGGTTGAAGGTTACTCTTCCATGTGAGTGACAAGAGATACTTTAGCCTCACAATTACAGACAGGTAACATTATAGCATAAACATAACAACTAATTACAGCTTTAAACTAACGTTATTTGATCACAAGTCACGCTTATTATACAATTTAAGGCTGTGACTACATCGGCGATTAATCGCATTAAGTATAGAGTTTAACGCAGACATCATTAGCGTAATCTCTTTCCCAATTGACGGGTTTAATTGAAGAGTAATTTATCTTTAAATACTGTATTTACAGTTTGTCGACTGTATTTTTGTACGCTGATAGGTATGAATGGTATCAGTTTTGTGTATTCTGCTCGTTGGTTTACTGGTCGCAAGCGTTCATTATTGTTGAGCATGACGTCTTGGGTTCGATTGCGTGGAGCCTCAGTCGCAACCTAATATACTAAATGTGCTCTGTTGATGGCAATATTTTATGTTCTCATATAACATGGAATTTGAACGTAACTGGCTAAATGTGACGCTATACTATAGGTACATCTCCGCCTGACCCTTCAGGGATTACAGACTTGATATTATTCATGTAGAAGTAATAAAGTTTAGCTGGTCATCTTTTTACCACTGCATTCAGCTGATATTTTCTTATATCTCTAAGATGATGAAAGAGTTTCCAATATTCCAAAAGGTAGTGAAGAAAAATAATTGAAACTAACCTAACATACCTTGAAATACACCGATTCATAATGAGAAATTAGACACGAATCCGTTGCCTTGTCTCAGACAATTAGTGCTGACAGCTGAGCGTCGCACGGCGGAGTGGCGTCGCATTGCGAGGTCACCGCCTAATCGATCTGTATGCACAATCGGTTCATAAACACAGTCTTACACATAAGTTAGACAAACAAACATAGCTTTGGCAGACGACTGAAGAAGATCTTTCGGAGCCAATCAGTATGTTTACAGAATCCTGACAATGTAGACATGACGGTAACGGAATGCTTTGCTTGGAGCTACTCCCAATTAATGGAAGGGTAAATCATACATCATATTCTATTCGTTTGTATCGGGTCGAGTACGGAGGAACTAGTTTCAATTTGTAAATATTCAAGAACGTATTTGTAAAATTTCAATTCTTATAATTAAAGTAAGTAAAAATATGATCTATGTCCTCGTATGATTATTCCTAAAGATGTGTTATTCTCCAAAAAACCTTAGTTAATATTCAGTTTAAATGTGCAAACTGTATTGTACCGAATTTGACTACGAATATTACAGTAAAAAACCGTTTTACTGATGCAATATATCACACAAAATAATACGTATACGTGTATATAACCATTGTACGAAACAACTAATTGGAAAATAAAATAACAAATATTCGTTGATGAATAACCGAGGTAAAGGTCAGTGCACAAACATAAAAAAACCTTTCATGTATGAAACATTCACATTCAGAGCTATGTAAATAGAAAAATAAAATAAGAGACAGGAATGATGGAGTTTTTATTAACACTCCATTTGATAGCACTTCTTTCT
Source organism: Noctua janthina (assembly GCA_963576755.1). Classification (NCBI taxonomy): domain Eukaryota; kingdom Metazoa; phylum Arthropoda; class Insecta; order Lepidoptera; family Noctuidae; genus Noctua; species Noctua janthina. Next base: position 8,305,586 of record OY755050.1, on the reverse strand, counting down.
GTGTATCGCCAAAATATCATATTCATTTTGAACCGGTTTCAATGCGTTTGTGAAGTGAATTCAGGCCCCTTCTGGTGAAAGCAGATTTATTTGAATGTATTTTTTGGTAAAATCTACTTGCAAAATATACAGATCACAGATGTAATTGAATAATGATTGAAAATCGACAATGTTTGTCATTTAAATTTACTTTATAGAATTAATATCATTATACTTGTAGATAGATAAAAAAACCTTTATTTTATGCTGATGCTAGATGATAATTCAAAATCTGCTCAAATTGCAAACGTACTACATTTTGTCAAGTTATTTATTTATAAGTCGAATAAAACACCACCACCGATACGATATTAAAAGCTTTAAATAAATAATGAGGCATCAAAAATTTGAAATCAAACTCATCTATAATAATTTATAAATGGCTAATTAATCATAAATGACGAGTGCATTAACTCCGTAACTGATTTCGTTATTTTAATACCGACAGTCAAAATGTGACTGTAAAACTAATAATACCAATTTATTAGTAGGTGGTAATTTGAAATGTGTGTTATGTGCTTTAATATTTCGATAGTATTTAAATTTAATAATGTTTTCGATACATATTTTAGTAGACTATTCCGCAATATTGTACATAGGTACAGTTTTAAACTTTCATGGTCACTAAAATTATTATAACTAGAAGACGGGATATTTACCATGTTTATTGTTTTCTTTGAGTTAAACAACAACATGGTTAACAATAAACATGGTAAATATCCCGTCTTCTAGTTATAATAATAGGTACAGTTTGTTTCCTTATGTAAATATTTTTTTCCGAAAATCAAGAGTAACGGTTTTTTCATATGTGAAAATATACGTTGTACACGCCGGCGTTAGTTTTATTTTGCTGCAATAAAATGTTTATGTAAAACCAGAACTTAAATTACCTTATGGGTTACTTCAGGATTTCTCTTGAACATTGAAATAGGAGTTGATAGATCGATCTTTACAGAAAAGATTATTTGATGTATAATAAACTACTGCATATCAGTTGCGAAGGGTCAATTTTTGAAAGAGGTAAGCTGGATCACATATCTTTAATGTGATTATATTATTTATCTATAGTGTACTGACTAATGTAGTAATCGAGTTCTATGGAACCTTCGCCACTGCTGTATATGTTATATGATGCAAGAGCGAGTGACGCGATCTCAAAAATGTTTAGCATGTCATCTCAAGATGTTATATTTATTTTGATGACTCACGTCATAATATCTTTGGACCTACCGATGATATTGGATATACAGCTTGATTTTTATAATTATGTCGTCCAAGCAAGGGGACTTAAAAGTGCGGAGCCCGTGGCCTTCGCTTCATCTGCTCCGTAGATAATCCAGCCTTGCCGTTCCCGCAATACTTGGCCTAGCTATGTTGAACTAGGAACAATTTCCCTCCGTAATTGAGCTTCTACGCCTCCGATGGTCGTATCTGACACAAATTTCGTTATCGAGATGAAACTGTGGGGGCAGTTGTAAACTAACTTTACAGTTATTGACTTGTTAGGAATTTCTGCAACATTACAGCCATCATACGCTGCAAGTACAGATTCTAAATACTATATAGTAGTATTTTTGAGCAATTAGGACTATGTACATAAGCATCTGTACTTGCAGCGGAGGGGGCGCAGCGGTCCCGACTTACGAGCAGTAGGCCGTGGGTTCGAACCCAGGCAGGTGCATTACTTTGTGTAATTTCATCACCACTGCTCTCAAAACGGTAAAGGAAAACATCGTGAGGAAACCGGCATGTCCTAGAAAAAAAAACTCGAAGTCATGTGACATCTACCAACCAGCACTGGGCCCGCGTAGTGGTTTATAGCCCATTCCCTCTCATAGAGAGGAGGCCTGTGTCCCAGCAGTGGGAACATTATAGGCTGCTGCTATACTACTTTATAGTAACTAGGTATTCTTTGTTGATTATTTAGATTTTTCATTTTGGAAATTTTAAATTGTAAAAGTAGGCGAATCTGATAGTTGCATGGTATTCTAAAATATTTATTGAGAGGGTTTATACAATATTATTTTTAGTATAAAATGCGAAACCTGAATGTAGTTTGTTAAGAATAAGTAACTGAATCGATTCCAATAATTTTTACACCGTGTTATATTTTGTTCCAAAAATATTTAAAATAGGCTACAAGTTGGACACCGAGCGACACCTAGTACCTACCGCAATCATTTAGGTACCTACTGCCAAATGAGCTCAAGATGACGCTGGAGCCGCGCGCGCGGGCGCCCCGCGTCTTGTCCATTTTTTTGTGCGGACAGCCAGGTAATAGAAAAAGCTTATAACTTTGTGATTTTACATGGTGCAGTTTAGTATATAGATTCTTTACTTAATTTATATTTATTTAAACGTTTTTGTCACTCTTACAACATTAGTTGTATTCAGTCCGCACAACAAGGTACAATATTAAAAAGCTAGTAACAAAAAACCATGATCCTTAAAAGCTAGATTTTTACACATTCCCTGGACTCCACACTAGGATACGCTGTGTCGTAAAGTCCAGACTCTACCCAAGTAAGGGTAACATGTTAACTTTAACTGAACTAATTATAAAATAAATAGAAAAATTTCGATAAATTAAAAATAATTAAGTTAACAAACTAAAAACTATTCTATAGAACGAAAACCTTCAGGGGTATGGTTTGTTTGGTAAACTTCAAACAAAACATCATCATCATCTGCCTAGCCTTTTCCCAACTATGTTGGGGTCGGCTTCCAGTCTAACCGGATGCAGCTGAATACCAGTATTTTACATGGAGCGACTGCCTATCTGACCTCCACAACCCAGTTAGTACTGGGTAATACGATACCCCTTGGTAAGACTGGTTGTCAGACTTTTTGGGCCACTGACTACCTAACGACTGTCAAAGATCTACAAATGACAGCTGGTACCAACGGCTTAACGTGCTTTCCGAGGCACGGAGGAAACTCGGTATGTAATGGGTGGTCACCCATCCACAGACCAACCTAGGCAAGCACGGCTTAACCTAAAGATCGATCCGAGCGGCTGTTATTATTTAGCCACGAGCTCCTCAAAATTCAAACAAAACATACCCCTGCTAATTCTAATTTAAATCTATGTGATTACTTCTGAAAAAATTAAATTCATTTATTGAGCGTTTGCAAGTAAAATTACAGTATTACTTAAAAAAAAAACTGGAAAACAAAAGTTTCCCTTTGCGTTCTTTACTTTAATTTAGTAGAGATTTTAATTTAAACCATTTGGGAGGGGACACAACCATTTAATTTACATTTGCGGTAAAAGCTAAGCTTTAATGATAAATGCGGTGCTTTCAGTTGCAAAAAAAGAAGGCGATTGCGTGACTGTGTACTTGCAACGAAAAGCAGTGTAATTTATACGATGAATGAGTAATTCTGCACTACAGTGAACGCATTTTATTAACAATGTTATTAACTTAGACGGCAGTAAAACGGTGCTTGAGTCATAAGCAGTGTTATAATTATAACTATGGCACGTATGACGCACTGACGCCATTTTATTGTTTCTTTTTAGGCGTGAGGTGTCCAGCCAAGAATAGGTGAGTTCGTTCCATCTTGCGGGTCCCGTAAAGGGTGGCTTTTTAGCACAAGGATAAATAAAAACTTAATACGACCTACTAAGTCCAATCAATTCAAGAGGGTAATTAATAGAAACATTCACATTATTTTTAAGACTATTATCGCAATTATTATTCGCATTTTCAGGCAACAAACATAACAACTTCTTAATCTATATTCTAGAATAAGACAACTCTCAAGAACATACCTAAACTGTAAGCCAGATTTAAAACAATAATTGTTGAAGCGAATCGTTTGGAAATTGTTGTGTTGAGCACATGCCTACGATGTCGTCAGCCGACTTTACCAACATTAATCCCCAAACGTTCCCCACTCTTGTTTATTTTTCATTTTATTCGCTACAACAATAAACGTCACGGTGGTATGTGTAGCAGATTAGCAGCTGTTCACAGAAGATACAAGTTATGCGTATTAACCAATTAATTATTAAAGACTAGGCGTCAAGCAACAATCCTCGCGTTCCTGTAAGGCTCACCGACCTTATTGATCAGAGCAAGCACATAAGATCTATTTTTGGTCACTTAGTCCGTAATCTAATTGAGAAAGGCCTACAAAAGATACAAATATTGTAATGAGAGACTTTTATTCCGCTCAATTCTGAGAAAATAAACATGTTATTTAATAATATGCTCACTAATTTTCCGACTCCATTAACGTAATGAAAATCATAGTTGCAAAACCTATTTAATTATTAAACGCGCCAAACATAAAACAACAAAGGTAAAAGGAACCAGCCCACGTACTTCTTCAGAGAACGAAAGATTGCTACCATTAAAGGCCCTTCGTACCGGAGGGCCCCCGGGCCGTGTCTAATAATTAAAATATACAGAGAACAATGATACGTTTCGCTCCGTTCAATGTTTATTGACGGGACCGGCGTACGGCGTACGGCGTGCCGCGTGAACCCTTTGCGATTTCAATTTGCAAGGGGTCCGGGTCGTTCCATCCGGAGAGAGCGAGACGGCTTAACACTAACTACAAACAGTCAAGTTAAAGCAACATTTAGTATAAACGTGACCGATATTCCGTTGCATTAAGTTGATATAGATTCTCGACTTAGATACAGAACATTGCGCGTATAATGTCGCGTATCGTGACAACATCAAACTGCTGCTGTGGAATGACTTAGCGCTTAATGTAATGGGTATTATAACGCAACATTTGACACCTTATGTTTCGACTTTCCCCTCTTATTTCGAGTTGGGAAGCTGTTAATGTCACGATGTTCATGTTGGAAAAAGAACGGAGCGTGTGAGGGTTTTCACGTAGTTTTTTATCATTTTTTCTCTAGCGATGTGAGTCTGTTCGTATTGAATGTGCAGAGGGTTATCTGCATCACTCGGTTGATTTCATACACTTTCCATAGTCGGGCCCGCTCGGAGATGGATAATGCAGACATGCCTGGGGATTGCCCGTGAAAGGCATTTGGGTCTGGTCATGCGTGTACGGGCCGCACAGACCCGGAGAATTCCGAAGACTACGCATTGTTGTGCAGCACGAGCGAGCCTCAATGCACACCCCATTTGACTGAACGAAGTATTTGACTTTACCGGAATAAACGATGCGTGAATTAAGTGTACGAGCCCAATCGAAATCAAAATCTGTACAGGCATTGTATGACACTTTAAAAGCTAGATCAGTCTAAATAAAATCATTTTGTTGAAACGTTGGGTATATATTACGTAGATGAATTACTCGTGAGCGCTCGACCATCGAGCCCGAGTTGTCAATATTAGTGCAATATATCATCCATGAAACCCAACCGCTGTTGTAGATTCAAGTAATACCAGCGAACGATCATGTTTATATTACATAAGCTAGTTGACAAGTAAGAAGAAGTATGAGTACCATATCGCTTGAGTACCATCTTCATTACGTCATACTAATCGTGGCGATCATCAATCATAATAGCCCAAAATTTCCTGAACGTGAGCCTTCCCTACCCGACTACATCACGGTAGGGGGATTTTGTCATAAGAACGTAGGATAATACTACTTATCTATCTGAGATTTTTCCCTAAGTCACAACATCCACGAAAAGAAATAGAAAGTTTATTCAAAGATCTGTCAAGGCTCACACAAAGTGCGCTACGGAAAATAAAAAGATCTTTTCATAATAAAGTAACCCCCACGTTTTGTTTGTAAGATAGTTTCATTATAACACCTTTTGTGAGGGCATTTTATTGAACTATTCCCAGTGGGGGATAGAATTTTATTGAATAAGGTTGCCTTTGTGTTGAAACATAGAGTAACGGGTGTGTAAGTAGCCCGGGGTGCGCTCACGAACTATTCACTGAATATAATGTGAGTTTTTGAGTGCGTTCGCGTCAGTCTCGGCGTATCTTTATACAGTTCCTTATTCAAATAAGTTGTGAGTACCAATTTATTTAGGCATGTTTACGGTTAATGTTTCTAAGACCTTAAATAACGCGAAAACCAAAAGTACAACAAACTAAAATATAGATAACTAATGTGCTGATATTATACTTGAAAACTGAAAACGTTTTGTGTTTGAAATAGCTGTTCAGACTACAAACAGAGCGAACAGTAATAACAAAGTAATGTATTTTCGGACGCTTTGCCGTCAGCAAGAGTGCATTAATTATGAAATTTTGCTCTCCTAGATCACTAACGTGAATTTATTTTAGTGTGCAAACGACCAACTGTTACAATATTTATTTTTGTGTCCCGAAAGATAGAAAATGTAAACATAATAATACGAAACTACATATACAGCGTGTTTGGCTACCGGGTACCGGAACCTACTAAGTGGGGTTAGGAGTATTTATAAACGTGTATTTGTCAATAGAAATGAGTTTATGATATGCCGATAAAGTATCGGTAACCGGTAGCCCAACACACTGTATATACCTAGCTAATGAAGGAGCTGGTGACCTAGCTAAATAATAACAGCAGCTCGGGTCGATCTTTAGGTTGGTCCGTGGATGGGTGACCACCCATGATATACAGAGTTTCATCCGTGCCTCAAAAAGCACGTTAAGCCGTTGGCCACGGTTGTAATTTGTAGATCTTTGACAGCCGTTACAGGTAGTTAGTGGCCCGAAAGTTTGACTATCAGTCTTACCAAGGGGTATCGTATTATACAGTATTACCTGGGTGGTGGAGGTCAAATAGGCATTCGCTCTATGTAATAATACAGGTATTCAGCTGCATACGGTAGACTGGAAGCAAACCCATATGTAGTTGACAAAAGGCAAGGCAGATGAAGATCTGTACATAGCTAATGTTTATAATTAATCCTCTTTGAAGGCCTCAGAGCCTCATTCCACTCCACTCTAGTGTAAATAAGATTTTCTTCAATTAATTCCAGTAGAAAATTTTATCTAATTGTTAATACTTAATCAAATACTTCTGTGATCTTTCAAGAGTTATATTGAAGTAGAAATAACCCTCGAAATAGACGAAAAGTAATTTCAATGAAGGCATTACACATGAAATGGAGTGATAAATGAGGGTAGGCAGAATTATCGTACTCGTTTTATTTTACAGGAGTTTTTGTTATCTGCTTAAATATGCTGCGACTTTGTTGTACGGTAAATATAGTAATATCTTTATTTCGGTTGATTACCATAATGCTGAGTAAATTCTGCAGCAGTTCAACGGTTTTGGGACTTGAAAACGATTTAATCTTTCTCTTTCTAGCTTAGAAATCGAATCATCCCTACTAAACCAATTCATGTAAAAACATATCAAAATATAAAGGAAACTGCCAGTTCCATTCCTAAGAAACATTCTAAGGCGAATGGTGCAATAACATCAATAATCCAAAGACGTTAATAACTATAACAACCGGGTCTTTCATACTAAATAATAATAATAGTCAACTTGTAACATTGCGAGGGTTGTCCAAATTTCATCTCCGGAGCGATGAGAAATGGCAGTTGAGCTGAAACTTTTAACAATTGGTGTAACTATTCAGAAATCCGCCTGAGCGCGGAGCGGAGCTGGCCGACAGTACGTACTTACTTTTTAAATGATTTAGTAAAGTTATAGTTTCGCCGAGCTGGAACGCGCCGTTTTCAACAAACTATCAATATTAAAACGCTGGTTTTTTTAATATACCACCGTTGGTTAAACACCGATGGAGTAATGCAATAGCGAACGACTATGGTAAAGCCTCCTTTATATATGGACTACTGCGATGGACTGCGTTGATATTTTAGTTGTTATCATCTTTGTAGACAGAGTGAATACTTAACAAAGAATTTACCAGTATGGTCTTGCCTGTAGCGATCCTAAGTTATTAGGGGTGGTGTACACCGCACAAGCGTGGTAATTACGAACTTGGGGAAAAAGAAGCTTTTGTAGTGCTACATCACGCCTGTAATTCCCGAAGGGTTAAGACGAGGTTTACCTATTAGTAAAACCCACATTTCGCCAGTTATGTTTAAATCCCATGTATTAAGGAGCGATCACATTGCCGTCAACAGGGCACAAATCTGAGAAATTCGTGATGAAAAACCCAATAACACTTGCCCGACCTGGGAATCGAACCCAAGACCTCATGCTCAGCAGTCGCTTGCGAACACTAGACCTACGATGCAGTTGTAGTGGTATCTTGTAGTTGTGCATCCCAAACATACTAGTGTCACTGCCGCAGGAGATGTCGAGAAATGAGTATTACCTGTAACAAAGAGTAAATTACATCAGTTAGTGGGAAAAATAATTAAATAAAAAACACACACAATATTATCAGATGTTATAGTCATAAATAATAAAGATAGCAAAAATATTGACGTAAAAAGAAGAGCAATTTAAGGCAAAAACACTTTGATTACTATGGTTACCTACACAAATCTAATGAAACAGTATTCGGTTGTTTCGTAAACATTTAATTCCTGCAAGACATCACAAGAAAACTCTGAAAATCCGTCCGACCGTAAGTTCGAAGCCCTTAAGTCGTCTGAGAAAATAGAACCATCCGTTCCTAGGGCAGCGACATAAAATCTAAAGCATCATACCCAATATTACCGCAAGCGAGTTGACTTGTAATACAGAACAGAGCCCTGCACGAAAAGAAGTGTAAAGTCGACCGTCCACTGCTACAGTGCTGCAGTGTTTCGGCTCGTGGCTTTAATCGGAACCAACATCTCCATCTTGTATTTTCTAATATGATTTACACGAATATGCATGGTGCGTATAAGCGTTTGTGTGTCGGTGTACCTATTTCTTGATAGTGTGGGTTCCAAAGCTCTTTTTTTTAAACCTTATGGAAGTCTATATCTGTAATATAAAAATGAATCCCTGAAGCGCAAATCTCGAGAGCAGCTGAAACAATTTCGCAATTTTTTTTGTTTGTTCTGTTTGTTACTGTCAGGAGAAGGTTCTTAGGTAGGTAATAGGTAGTAGGTAGGTAGTAGGTAGGTAGTAGGTAGGTAGTAGGTAGGTAGTAGGTAGGTAGTAGGTAGGTAGTAGGTAGGTAGCAGGTAGGTAGTAGGTAGGTAGTAGGTAGGTAGTAGGTAGGTAGTAGGTAGGTAGTAGGTAGGTAGTAGGTAGGTAGTAGGTAGGTAGTAGGTAGGTAGTAGGTAGGTAGTAGGTAGGTAGTAGGTAGGTAGTAGGTAGGTAGTAGGTAGGTAGTAGGTAGGTAGTAGGTAGGTAGTAGGTAGGTAGTAGGTAGGTAGTAGGTAGGTAGTAGGTAGGTAGTAGGTAGGTAGTAGGTAGGTAGTAGGTAGGTAGTAGGTAGGTAGTAGGTAGGTAGTAGGTAGGTAGTAGGTAGGTAGTAGGTAGGTAGTAGGTAGGTAGTAGGTAGGTAGTAGGTAGGTAGTAGGTAGGTAGTAGGTAGGTACCTCTGGCCTTACGTCACTATCACAATCACAGTGATTTTTATTTTCGCAGCAGTAAGGTCACTGACAAGTCTGTCAAAATACTGTGATCTATATATGAATATAGATCACAGTATTTTGCAACAGTAAGGTGGGTCGCAGGTTCTATAACTGTGATAGGACTGGACTGTGTCCGTGGGTCTCAGTGGACTATCGAGCGTGCGTTGAGCTAAGTTGCACATGCGTAACTTAGCTAGGCTGGTGTGGAGTGGAACCCTAACAGAATTTTATCAAAAATGAGTGTGGGCTCGCACGTGGCTAGCTCGTAAAGGTGGTTGCCTCCCCTCGCCTGCTACGGGCTGGCTCTGACGGCGATAGTATTAGTTTAAGTTAGTATATTTTTAGGAGTGGTTGTCTTTATGTTTCGGTTAAAAAAGTTAACAAATCGTTTGGTGTTCTGCTAAATATAAATTGAGGATGTTTTTTACTTCACGAGGACAGAACAACAAAAACTAAATTATTTTTATTGAAATATTATCTTACAAATAAAATATTTATAAGTAAAGTAATTCCCATATTCATTCCAATTTGACATTTTCATAAAATACTAGTAACGCTTATATTTTCAGCATCAACTGAATTTCAGTGATTTAAGTTGTCTGTGATAAAATCTACGATTTATAAATAAATCTCTCTCAATACGTTTTACTTTGTTGTATTTTAGGATTACATTATTTTATGTGTTTATCTAAACTAAAACTTATCATCTTCTAAGTAGGTCCCAAATGACCATTATCAAGCTTATCAATATTAAGATGTAGTGATTCTTAAAATAACATTTGCTGTTTCATTCATGAAGAGAATAATAAATTTATATTTTTATTATCTTTCCGTCTGCTCAAAATGATTACACTTTAGTGTCAGACTTGTTTGTTCTTCACGAAGTTATGTTACTATTAGTTGTACCTATTTGTTCTAAACTCAATCGTTATAAAGTTAGTACCTAACTATTACATTAACTACAATCATGATGATCCATTAAAGTTTATTTATTAGTACCTATAGGTATGTAGTCAGTGTGTTTATTCGCTTTGTCAATAATCACTTCAGATTATTATATCAATATTTGGTTACTCAACAGATACATGTTAATTATATTTGCTCAATGTAAGTGATATTCTCTGTATTCATATTTACTATACTTAGGATCACTGACACGTCAATTAGGATAAAGATACATTTAACGAAACAAGTAATTTATAAGCTCCTCTTTGTTCTTTCCGTCAAGTCGTGCTCCACGTGTAATGATCTTAGCCTCCTCGCTTTTACTCCGATGAGTTCTCGCCTGTTTCAAACTAATCTCCTTTATTTCGGAAAATAGATCGAATCGAATAAAGGTTTAATGAAGTTTTCCTTTTACCCACAGTAACACCATAACAACCCTCACGAATGCCGTAAAGGAGCGAATGCTTAACTGATATGATTCATTGGATTTTCCAAACAGTACCTGAAAAAAAAATGAGTTACGAATCGGTAATTAACACTGGGAAATCCAGTCAACTAAGCCGGGCTATTGTCGAGTGGAAATGAAACGAAATAAAACAAACGGTCAGCGAGCACAGGGGAGACACGGCAAAACTGGTACCCTGTGAAACTTGGCGGACAATATTGCAATACAAACGAGCCTGCGAAATACGTAGACTAGGCCATAAATCATAGAAGTTAGCATTGCGATTCTTGTTTGGGAAATAAGTAAATACAAACGGTACGGAACGGCCGAAGGACCCTCACGGACTCAAGCCTTCATTTGAATTTCATAAAGGTGCTGTATTTAAACAATCGTAGCGAAAAGGGATCCCTAAGAGAGAAACGAAGAACTAAATCTACTTTCCTTATTTTGTAAATTAGTTATATGCGATTCAACTACATGAATATTTATAAAATTCCCATTAAGGTATGTTTTTCTTTAGTAAAACAAAAAGTTAAAATTGCTAGAATTTCAAAAATACATTAGCCCAAACTGTTTGAAGTCTCGTTGACTACATCAGAACTTTTATTTAAAAAAATAACTTTTGTTAAATTAACTTACTTTTGCTCTGCCGGCCAGTTTACGTTTATTTAAATTCTGAGCGAAGTTTTGTTTTAAATGAGTTAAGCTACAAGAAAAAAAGGTATGTGCACTAAGCCTTATTAAGGGGCATAACTCTCCGGCCTAAATTGAATTAACGTAGAGACAACAGAAGCTTAGCGCTGTGTGGTTGGAAAGTTTACTTTACGCGCGTATTATTTACTTTCAAGGTAAAGCGTTCAGTAATGGACGAGTTCTTCCTGATAAAAAAAGTTAAATTTCGCTACACCTATTTTCTGCTACGTGAAAGTTTCGCAAAAAGAACTAATTAAACGTGAAATGTTTGTGCAATTCCGATGTCTGAAATAGGCAGGATATTTACTAATATACTTGTATGCACATTTTACAGTCGAACATTGAGTGCTGCAACAATCGCCACAGTTATACATTGTTTGCTTATTGTTCCCCACGCAGCAAGTTAGATCATAAAACTTTATTTTAACGCCGCTAACTTTGCTCAGGTAACATTTGTTCCTAACTCTATGCAAAGCTGCACGTCTAATTAAAATTTCCAATTTTCAAGTAAAGTGAACACCAATTCTTTAAGGAATCAAAACAAAGATCAGACTCAGCAAATGGCGATGGGCATTATCATAACAACAATGCCGCAAACGATTGGTAAACAAATTTTGAATGGAAACGCATCCTGAGATGACGACCGAACAATCAGACATTCCAAATATCTTCAATAACGTGAATTTGGCCTCATCAAAGGCAAATGACTGGTGATTCAGTAAGCCACTGGCTTAGTCGGCGACGTGAAAGCACTTCACGTCAAATCCGCGTCAAGTGGTTCAAATTGCCCCCTCCTCCCTTCACCTCCCTTATGATAAATGTAAGGAAAATTGAAATCACGTTTCGTTATCCGAAGTAATTTCATGGGACTAGCGGGAAGGTATGAATGTATGAATGACTGGTTTGTGAAACGAAATATCAATTCTAAAAGGTTGTATGTTTTATTGTGAGAATAGGGATAATATATTCAAGTATTACAGGATTGTCATACACAATAAACAAAGAGTATGTGAGACGATTCAGCCTGCTAGAGTGAAAGGGACATAATGTACGTAGATACGAGGGCTGTAAAATTAAAATGAATGTAGAAACAAGAGAGAGCTTACTAAAACTTATATAATTATAACACTCTTATCATTAACTAAACAAAAGGTTGACAACAGTGAGTTAATTATGTATATATGATTATTCTGTTCGTGATAAGGGGCTTTAGTGGCGCGTTTAGGGCCTTCATAAACTGTTTGTTCACAATAGCACATGAATTACAGAGAAATAAGCAAACGTCGTGAACTGGAATGTGCAGAAGTTTAAACTAATAGCACGAAGGAAGTAATAAAGGGCGTAACGTACGCAGACTGCGAGATATAGGAAACCGCTGTGTGCAAGCGAGACAGACACATTATTAAAGTTATAAATACGTTTGTCACACGAACATTATGCAGTATAACTTTAAATTTGGCAACCTTAGAGTCTAAATTCGTTTGAACCCTCCAATTGGAGTGCCGAGGCCCTGTCGAACCTTTGTCATTTTAATCATACTTCCGATCTTTCAAAATCATGTTATTGAAATATGTTCAATTTCCTACGTTCTGTAGGAATTGTAATTTTCTGCGTGTTGTCGTGTTTATGTGTGACAGAGATGGGAAGAACTGTTTGTTTCCAGAATTACAATTAGACAGGTTGAAGCTGAAATATGTAACCGTAATGACTTTACTTTTAAGACTAATATCATGTAAATACCGCAGTCATATACTAAAGTCATATTGTTACGGCTGAAAATCAATAGTCCACGCTCACGTCTCACATGCTTTTACAATATTCCCAATAAATTGTACTAAGATTTATGAGGCACATTAAATAGTAGGTATATATCGCGATTTTACGAGCCGCCCCACATTTTATACCGATAGAGAGCAGAGATTAAATTTTTAAAACAAGTTTCTTCGCTCTTGGTTCTGTTAAGTAATAAGAAGTAGAGTATGGTGTAAATTATATCTGGGTACCTATTGGACCCAAGTGTTACGAGTTTAATCTGGACCAATTGAATCCTGTAGTACTTACCTAAGAGCTTCGAATCAAGGTTTAAACTTATTTCGTGAGACTAAATCGGATTCCTTGAGAGTGCGACTCAAAAAACCTACTTAGCACCTCTGGACTATCGGAACGCCATGGTTCGTCTTTTTATATTCAAGCAGTATTTCGAACTAAAATAGATAGATAAAAAGTAAATAAATAGTAGTAGTGTAGTGTAGTGTAGTGTAGTGTAGTGTGGAGTGGTGTGTGTGTGTGTTGTGTGTGTAGTGTAGTTAGTGTAGATAATAATAATAAATAGATAGTTTATATTAGAAAATTCCAAAGCAATTCTAGGCGTGTGTGCTTGTCCGTTGTTTTCTTGTTAGTGTAGCCACAATTTCTCATTTTATTAGCCTTTATTGTGTTTAGGAGTTTTTGTATTTATGGCTTTACATGTGCATTTTATCGGGTTTGCCCTAGATTCTGCGCTGTGAGTCGTAAATACTCTTTAGCATGAATTTCGCTCTCGGAACTTATTAAATTGAAAAAACAGCCTATTTAAAATCTAAAAAGTACATATGTAGTAGAAAGTGCCGCAGTGATACCTGGAGCCAATATAGAAATTTCTATTTTATAGTCGTTTATTTCCACAAAACGTTACGAAAGTGACAAATATCGAAGGGGTCGAGTGCAGCGCGTGCGCTTCTCTGTGTGTATCTCGCGCAAGTGTCATTAGCAAATCTTCCTACAGCAGATGTAGATCGTGATGATGCAAGGGTAGCATCATCCACCGTTGCAGCCACCGCAGCCTGCGCACATTTTTAACCGAGTGAGGACGATAATGTGTTTATCATTGTTCTATTGGAATGTAACGTGTACTTAAGAAGTCTTAGGTCGAGAGTAGAAGAATCCAAAGTTGTGGAAAGTATTTTTTTTTAATATACCGAAAGATTAGTGGTTTTAATTGAGAGTTTCAATTATATTATGTGTACCACGCAAGTGATTTGACTGTACTCTCTCTACACATAAATATGTATTTTTCGTTTAAATAGTAATAATTTTTTTACATTACTAAAACAAAAGTATAATAAAAAATGCTTATTTTTAATGGGTACCGTGTTTTTAGGTTTTAACAATTAATTATTCGCAGATATCTAATCATGTACTTTTTAAGATCTACATATTTCATGTTTTTTTCCACGAATTATCTACATTTGTCATGTTCTGTTCCACGAATCAAGTATTGAGCGATTCTATGAAATAATATAGCTCAATCCGACAGTGTGATCGGTGGCATGATAATGACTATGAATCATTTTGGCGAAAGCTTTTTTGGTTAAAAGGAATATTTTGATGCATATCATTATTATCTTCTAACTTTTGCATGCAAGGTGTAACAAAAAACTAATCTTTTCAACCGTTTCTAAACCATGAAGGAACTCATTAACAATTCCAGAAAAACCCTTCACCATATTGAGAGTATCCTGGCTCAAAGTATACTTGAACTGATGGCGCGTTCGTGTTCAAAGAGTTGTCAGCAACCAGGAAGGGGTCCGCAAGGGCCGATGTCTGCCGGGGCTGCGGGACTGTTCGAAAGAGATACTGCGGCCCTGGAACTCAAATGGCAAAGAAGGAAAATGGATGGGTTTTAGTCAGTAGAAGTCTGACACTCCCTTCCGTTCCGCCCAGAGCGGGAGGGGACATTTGATAATTTGCCATCCGAAAAAAAAAAGTATACTTCAACTAGTTAAAATC
This sequence comes from Noctua janthina, assembly GCA_963576755.1. Taxonomy (NCBI): domain Eukaryota; kingdom Metazoa; phylum Arthropoda; class Insecta; order Lepidoptera; family Noctuidae; genus Noctua; species Noctua janthina. Next base: position 8,290,265 of record OY755050.1, on the reverse strand, counting down.
ACTGTTAATGTAAGTGGTCATAAAACCTCTCGGTTGCCTAGCAACGGTAAGTAAACATTGTTAATCTGCGATCGAAGTAGGTACTTGAAATATATAGCGAGGTTACTTTTAGTTGAAAATATTCGACTATTAAGCTTTTATACACATAATTACGTTGTAAACTACTGTCATTAGCAATAATTACAGACTACTTTGTAGTCCGATGTGTCCTTGAAAAAAACATAATTATGGTAGGGATGCGTGAATGATTAATATTGTAGTTTTTTGAAGTCGAAGGTACGGTTTTAAAATGATAGCTGTACTGCATCTTTTTAAAAGATATGTAAACACTGTCTCACAGTCACAACTAGTCAGGCAGCTGTCACTAACGTCAACTGTCAGTCTAAACGAATGGCGGGAAGTTGGAAGGTGACGCGTACCCTGAACTGAGGCTTGGTGGTGTTTGTTGGTGAACATGTGGTAGTTAGTAAATTGTGTTATCAACGTATGCTAGCTCTGCTACAAGTGGATACTGTTGTAGCTAATGGTCCAATACTCCTCAGTAGAATTTAGCTTTTTAGCAGTGTAAATGTTTCAGCTTTTCAACTGCCTAGCTGCCTACCAATGTACCTATCACCTTGAATTTTCTCATTCTAAGGCGTACTTTAAATGTAAATATATTTTTAACATATCGTACCAAGATGTCTGAAAATACCAAAGAAAATATAACAATTAATAAAAAAGAAAGAAAATATAACAATTTTCACAGTTTGAACGAATCACGATCAAGAAAAGGCCCTCAATAAAAGTTTAACAACGAATACAAAATTCTAATATTGCCATGCTGCACCACGATAAAAATACCTCGGTTAGAAATCTTTAATAGGATTCTTCATTCAAATATCACACAATGGTTTTGATCCCCCACCGAAGGCTCGGCTAACGTTATAGCACAAATGTATATGTATTTGCCGGTTATATTATCGTTAAGGTGAAAGCGCCAGGGTAACCCACGAAATTCAGATTTTCTTACGTTTTTTATAATTACATTCACACATTAATACAAAAACTCGTTCAATGGGATTAAATGAACTTAGAGGGTTATATTAATTAATTTGAAAATTATAACTCTGTTATGCCATGTTTGTTACGGTTGCAAATCATATTATTCTGATTGATCAACATGCAACCTGACTGACACTGACCTGCAAATTGTAAAAAACTCGACAGTACTTGAATTTTGCGGGCTACCCTGGCGCTTACATCTTAAAACCTTATTCTTGACGTTTTATAAGTGGCCATCTAGGCGTATGTGAAATAAAATATTTTGATTTTGAGAAAAAAAAACCTTTAAAGAGTGCAGTCGTTCTTTAGAATACGATGGAGTCAGTCAGCTTTGAGGTGTTGTAAAAGTTAGCTCCATTCAAAATAATGTAACTTTAAAAAGACAATAACATTCGAAAAACATACTTAGCGATGTCCCAATAATATTTAAATTCCAAATGAATGTTTATTATTGTAAATAAGCATTTTAATGGCAACATTATGTCCGCATATAAATACAATTACTGTAGACTCTTCGGCCAGTTTCGTGAAAAAGCGTTGGCCAACCAATTGTAGGCGCCTATAAAATGCAATTATGTAAATATAAATACTTTTAACTCGGTCCCATGTCGTTTATATTGATGTAATGAAACCGGCCATCACTGGTTCAATGTGGAAAATTTTCCGATTTCCGTCCGGACGATACATTTGGGATTCATTTTTTATACATCTTCCTTGGTTTTGAAAAATCTTGAAATTTATTTTAAATATTATGTAAGTAAAAGTTGAGAAATATCAAACGTCAAAAATAAACTGAACATGTTATAACCTCGTATAAAAGCCTCGATTTAGAACATGTTTGAAAATTAATTGTATTTCACAGCATATTTACAAACTACATATCTATAATAGTAATAAAATATGTACAAGTATCCGGGTTATACGACGTCAAAAAATTCGTCCACATCGCTGTCAACATGAACAGAACTTGTTTGATCATAAACAATATGAATCCATAGGTAATAAAGTTTTATTGAAAGTACCCATCATAAAGGAATTCTCGGTAAGATACCCACCCTATTATTAATTAAATTTAATTTGAATTCCAATTGCAGGTTCATATCAAAGGGCCTGTCAGTTTAAGGGCATCACAGGTAGGTACAAATCATTGCTAAGTGCCCCCGCACCACCTATCTCTGCACTGATCTTGACAAATGAATGGCAAACGGGTGTATTTTAACACATTTTAAAAGATAATTTAATTATTTTTGAGTTTTTTTTTTTTTTAAAGGTATTTTTATGGTCAAGCAAACTATCCAGTACCTTACTTATGACTGTTGCTAGCGAGATGGGTCTATAATTTGAAATGTCAGAAGAATCACCAGTTTTATTTTTATGAACATATCTAATAGGTGTATGAGTTCCGATTTGTAGGATGTTTTCAACAATGCACAAAATAGCATAAAATTAATGCCTTGAAACATGTAGGAGATGGCGATAAATGGAAGGAGTGGAGACATGGTTTTGCCGTGAGTGGGACAAGGCAGGATAGGACAAAAAATACGTACTATAAGTGATATAATTTCATGTGAAATCATGCTTTTCAATAATGGAGCATAATTCCGCACTCAATTTTGATTTTGGCTCAATTTTGGGCACTACACGCTATGCCAATCAAAGCATCTTCATTTTAGTGGTCAGGTTGTAAACTAATATCGGATACGGATGGATAGGTACTTAATGTTGGACATTCCACCAATTACTAATGGACCGATGCACATTACGTACGAATGAATTGGGTAGGTAAATGTACGCAGAGTAACTAACTATTCGAATATGTATAAATCTGACATTTTTTTTTTTTTTTTTTTTTTTTCCGGATGGGAAATCATCAAATGACCCCCCCCGCTCTGGGCGGAGCGGAAGGGAGTGTCAGACTTATACTGACTAAAACCCACCCATGTTTCTTCTTTGCCTTTGTGTTCCAGGGCCACGGTATCTCTTTCGAACAGTCCCGCAGCCCTGGCAGGCATCGGCCCTTGCGGACCCCTACTTATTTGCTGACATCTCTTTGAGGCGCGCGTGGAACACGAACGCGCCGTCGGCACGGCCTGTCGACATAAGACGGCCGGACGGCGAGCTAGCCCATAACTCGCCGACCACAGGCCCGCGCCTACGGTGGCCGGGAGCCACCACGTGACCCCCGACGCCCAGGGCGTCTCCCGCGGCGGCTGGGACGTGAGGTTCTTTCCCTCTCACGTCCCGCCACCTCCTTCACTAGCATGACTGCTTCACAGAAGGATAAATCTGACATTCACATGAACATCAATAAAGGACAAACTTTACAGCTTGTAATAGATTTTTCCTTAATTTACAAATATTAAAAAAAAAAAAAAAAAAAAAACCGGCCAAGTCCGAGTTGGACTCGCGCACCGAGGGTTCCGAATTAAACTACATTTTTACAGTTTTCAGATTTTTCCTTTACATGTGCTGTAAGGCATTGCTTCATGCCAAATTTTATGATTCTAGGGCAACGGGAAGTATCCTATAGATTTTGATTCCCTTGTGAAATTGCAAAATATGCTGCATGAACAGTCATATCTTTTGATCGCGTTGACTTACAAGTTTGATTTTTTCACTGCCCCAAAGAGTAGCAGACCTGAAGATATTATTTTCAGAAAAAAGATCTTGACAGACGGACAACAAAGTGATCCTATAAGGGTTGCGTTTTTGCCGTACTTCAGGTAAGGAGCCCTAAAAATGGTAAAATTGCATTGTTTTGTCATAGGATCAGTGCATGCCTTACTAAAATCAACAATTAGTGAAGCGAAACGTGCTGTTCTGGGAAATAGAATAGGATGATAAAGACCGAAACGTGTTTTTACTTTAACCTGTTTTACGTTTCATAAAATAACATTACGCCTGTTTTTCCCCGAAGAAGTAAGCAGAGGTGTATTATAGCACACCCACATTTCGAAAAGTTATGTTCAAGTTCCATGGAATAGGGTACAAGCCCATTACCAAATTCTATTTTATTCTTTAGCACCCAGCTCAGAAAAGCGCGATAGCTTTTTTTTAAGTAACATAAATAACGATATTGCCCGCAGCGGACGCACCGCATTGCACTAAAAACAGGGTTGCCAGATCAGTTTTATGAATTTTCCCCGAAATTCTAATTTTTTTTCCCCAAAATGAAATGTTTTCTAACGGGAAATTAACAAATGAAGATATTAAAGTATAAGTGTTTATTATGCTTAAGTTTTACAGACTGATATCTTGGGGATTTTTTCGCAATTTTTATTTTCAAAAAATCCTATTTCCTATTGTTCTCCAAGAACGTTTTTTTTCCCTTAAAAAGGAAAATATCCATACGTACCAACGCTGACTAAAAAAGCAGTACGTATAGAATCTACGATGCGGATGCGAGGTCTGCGTTCAACATAACATAACGCGATGCTCCAACCTGTGGACACATCAGATTTAAATATTTTATTGATTAAACTCAGATACTCCTAAAGTGAAAATTTGTTCAGGTTCTAGCAAGTATTTTAAAAGTGATGGAGGTCTGAGGTCAATTTTATTTAAGTTATACACATACTTAGTCAGTGTATGTCTTATTAAGCAGGTAATTTAGGACTACAAATTTGTAACTATTAATCTATACTAATATTATAAAGCTGAAGAGTTTGTTTGTTTGGTTGAATCTCAGAAACTACTGGTTCGAATTGAAAAATTCTTTTAGTGTTGGATAGTCCAATTATCGAGGAAGGCTATAGGCTATATAACAGCAAGCTACGACCAATAGGAACCGAGCAAAAAGAAAACAAGCCAGATGCGGCGGGTGAAACCGCGCGGCACAGCTAGTTATTAATATACCTACGAGTTAGAACGAAAACAACACATAACAGAAGATTTCTCAGTAATGTTTAGGATCATAACGAAATAATATCAAATAATGATAAATGTACAAATTCTGATACTTAATTAGTGGAGTTTATTGAGACAATTAGGCATGTTTTCATTTCCGATAACAAGTTTTATGGAAACTGGTAACTACAATATATTTTTTATTTTTTTTTCCACAAATTTCGTTATTATTACGAACACAACTACCCACTATATTTTCCCCGTAGGTACAACACATAAGGCACGTGTAATAAAACAAAATATATTCCATAAAAAAATGGGAACACACGGAATTGACAGCGCGCACGTCACGGGATCTTCGTTGAACGGAATCGAGTTGCGTGTAATTCTGACATTGACTCTCTCCCGCAAACGTCACGTCACGTCAAAACGTCAGGTACAGAATAGGGAGGCGACCGGCGGATATTTATATCATTATGTGTTACACCTTCTTCGTACAGTATCCTGCAATATAAAGGAACAGTCAAGTGAGTGGTATTTATTTGGAAGGTAAGTAAACGGTTGATGGGTGGTGGTTCTTATGGGTGACTGTGGTGAAGTCGATAGTGGTTTCGTTGCGTACCTAAGTAATCTATACTAATATTTTAAAGAGGTAAAATTTGTATGTTGGGCTAATCTTTGAAACTAATAATCCAATTCTAAAAATTCTTTAACTGGCAGAAAGTTACATTATTCGTAGGTGATATAAGCTATAAATTATATTTATATCACGCATGTTAGCTGAGAAATCCCATTTTTTCCGAACGAAGTCGCGGAGTGCTAGTAATAAATACAACGAGATTTTCCAAAGTTATCTTGCAGTTTACTAACTAGTTTGTGAAATGGGTTATAATAATCAAGCATCTCGACTTAATGTGGACTCGGCGATCATTGTGCCGTTATTCGTATCAGCCCATGGCTTAATTACCAAGAGCCTCGATCAATATCTGAGGAGGCTCTCGTTAGGCAGCTGGATCAAGGGCTTGATTCAGAAAGCGGTACTCCTGGACTCGGCTCGTATTGTTAGGAGGTACCTTTCTCTAGAGCCATGACTGCCGGTAGCTTGGACCGTGTTTCCGATATCGGTGGGCTTCAATTTTTTTAAATTAATATTTAAAAATGCAATAAATTTGTAAAAAGATGAATAAGTTTCATTAAATTCACAATTCGTACCAAATTTGACGACACCAATATTTCAGTATTGTATTTAAGCAACTATCTATATAAAAGACGAAATTGGAAGATGCAGTTCTGGTTTAAAATCACTTTATGGACAGAGTGTGCCCCTTTTAAGATGCTCTAGTCATTTTCTCAGAACTATTGTAATGTTTTTAATTTTTCCACTAGCCAAACGACACTGGGATGCCAATTGTATTTGAAACTTTTACTACGTAACACTTGATATTAATTTTTGAACTTTTTAAAACGGTTAAGGCACTAAAGTTATAACATTAAATAACACTTCTCCACGAAGGAGTTTTCCACAAAAAATAATTCAAATGTTTGTGAAAACATAAGTTCTGGGAACATTTATAGGCAAACTGCGCGTTTGTTGTTGCCCGCGACCTTCGTTTGCGTGAAATTATTATAAAAATATTACTTCCCTTTTTTAATCGAATTTTGTTACCAATCACAAAAAAGTAGCTTTTTGCTCGGCAAAAATCAGCTATTTGCCAATAAAAGTCCCGTCAAAATCGGTCCAGCCGTTTCGGAGATTACCCATTGAATCAGATTTTGTTAACAATTTCAAGGGTTTTAATGTTTATGCAGAAAAAATATTAGGGTTCCATACCCTAATATTTTTTCTTAAATAAATGTAACCTATGTTAGATCTTATAAAATCAGCTATTAGCAAGTCCCGTCAAAATCGGTTCCACCGTTTTGGAGATTAGCCGGAACAAACAAACAGACAAAAAAATTGGAAAAATATGTTTTTGTTATATGTACCGTATAAACTTTCATATGCATTCAGTAAAAAGCTGTTATTTTGATATTACAAACAGACGCTTTAATTATATTTATTTGTATAGAAATGTATAGAAAATAGCTGCGGTATTCGCCAGTCTAAGTGATAGAGGGATCGCTCGTTTCTCAATATTTCATGACGGGGATTTAAACCAGGGACATGGCCGGACAAGTATACCGACTATAGCCTATTGTGATTAATGCAAACTAACACGTCAAGCGCTTATGAACGGAGTAGTGACTAACCTAGCCTGCTGACGACGTACGCGTTCAATTACCGGACACAATCGACCTCCGATATAACAGGTTCCGACGTAATAATTATTTATAGTACCTACTCGATATCATTTAAAAAAAAATCGCACAATTTATTAGTGTGCAGAATGGAATGCTTCAGTTATTTTGACCCGAGAGGATAGTTAGTTGCCGCTTGGTGTGTCGACTCCTAAACTTTGGCCCACTAGATCTGATAGAAACATTAACACGCACCAATTGGCACCGTGATTGGTTATTGGCAATTTCCAAATAAATCTATCTCTCAATTTATCATACCAACATCCGCATCTATGTTACACATGTATCATTGATGTGGTATTTCAATTAGGTTCATCAAAACCACAATTAACGTTGATTTAATATTCTGAAATAGGTCCATTATAAATCAATGTAATGCCCTCGTTTCTATCCAGAGGTGAAAGCCGTTCATTATAACACAGCGGATAATCCAGAGCCATATTTTACCAAGTCATTAACGCAATACCTTAGGGGGCTGGAAACTAGTAGAGAGCTTTATTTTCCTTTACCTTAAATGTGCTATATTGCCCAAACACTTGGCAGAAATTCAGAAAGCCGCATTATACGCTGCTATACATCTCTATGCACGACATGCACGTACTATAAAATACTAGGCTTTATTACACACTTTTTTGAGCTCCGCAGCGTAAAATACAAAGTCCTAGAGCACAGAAAAGTATTAAGTTTTTTTAGAACGGCTTCCAACTTTGGTTCGTGTTTTTGATTATTTCCAGTATGATGCTTGTTTTCTTTTTCTTTCTAAGACATGTATTAATAGTTTTTTTTTTTTTAACATTGCTCCGCACTATCAATTTCTCCTGTATCGTGGGTGCGTTTACAAACATCTACTCACATACGGCAGCAATTAACAGGGGATGCAAAATGCCATCAGTATAAAAATCACCAATTAGTGTTTTGTCGGTCGCTCAGACCAATGCGTGACTGTAGGAAGGTTAAGATAGATTGAGTACCTAATGTGTAGTGGGGGCCAAATTCCAATATGTAGGTACATACTGGTCACATTCTTGTGCATATTCGGTCTACAACCCCGAAATCTGTTTATTGGCATCTAATATTAATATACGCAGTCGGACGAATGACAAATATTTAGTTTTGAAATGTACCTACGTACAAGTCGTGCATGATCAAAGTGAATTCGAGCGGAAAATAGTGTCATTGCGTTTTATTTGGGAAAATAAATTTCGAGTCCGGTAAAGACGGATTCCGCATTTAGAATACTACCAAGATACTCCCAACTGGAGGTCAATATCCCTCGTGTAGCGATGTTATCCAGCTACAGTCCAATTCGAACTGTGTACGCTTAATATTCTGACCCAATAAATGCAAGATTCGAAATCACGTAGGTACGTAAAGGAATTTGTCAAATTCAATACACTTATTAGTACCCTATTTTGTTGTTTATTTAAACATAACAAAATCGAGTTTAATCTGTGTCGGAGTGAACCTGTAAAAGAAGCGAAGTTTTTGTAAATATCTACTCAAAGAGAAAAGACACGTTCTACAAATTTATATCTTTGATGCCTACGCTACAAAGATCTCTTCGCCAAAGGTTGTCTAAAAATCCTTTAACAAAATACAGTCAATACGACACAAATATTACGACATAAATATTAGATGAAAATGAAAGAAGCAGCTAAATATGTATAAACAAAAAGGTCTGCTATGACAACAGCCGACTTCTCAAGATCTCACATATTAAATAACTGACACAAATATTTCTCAACGTACTTATTAAATTCCGTCTAAACCAATATTAGTAATTCCTCAAAATCTAGTTATTTGTGACTAATTCAACAGTTTTAGTATTCCATTTTCGAACCGTTGAGCTTCTGAGAGGAGTACAACCGGAAATTGCCTCGCGAACGCGACATTCTCTACGTCGGATTATTGTCAATTCGGTACGTCATTTCCGCTTTACGAAAACATCCTGTAATTATTCGGATATTGTCAAAACGTAATAGAGAGAGGGTTGTTAAAACGAATCACCTGCTGAATGTTAATCTGGTACGAATTATTTATCATGTTTTTGTTTAATTTTAACGAGTTTCTTTGAAATTGCAATATTCTGATGTTTATTGAAGATGATTTCATGATAATTTCAGTTCAATACCATTCGTAGGATTAACAATCATAAACAACACATTAGGCCACTTTCTATGTTTCAAAAGAACATTCCAATATAACATTACAGAATATCAAATCTCAAAGACATGTCCCAAATCAAATCCAAGTGAATATCACAGAATTTACAGATCACAGACCACATAGCTCTTACAAAATGATTATAGAAATTCAACGCTAAAATATCACGTATTCGAGCAATTCGGATATTGCAATTGCGGTGCTCCGTCACCACAGGCGGAATGGAATCGGTTCGATGTCAACGCATTGTTCTCAGCCACACTATCAATTATCCTATTGCGACTAACCGAAATAGCCGTAATTACGACTATTAAAGCAATGATCTGGACCTAAATTTGAAAGGATTTCGGGGACTTTGCTTTCTATGAATAGCTGTAGTTAGAGTATTTGTTGGTTTATCGGTTTTTATTAATGGTGGAAAGTACGTCACTGTGTTTTGTTATAGAAGTTTAAATTACAAGGGATTTACATAGACTAATTTCCTACCATACAACCAATTTACAATATGTTAAAAAAAACCCAGTCCGATCCGTGAGGGTATTATTAGGTATCGAGATTAGATACTATTTATGTAATCCTTTTTGGAGAACAAGTTAAAAAAATACCCAGATAAAAATTAAATAAAATGTACTAAAATGAGGAAACATATATGGCAACACACGGTCGCGAACGGCCGCCTTTCGAGTAGTGACGTCATAAAAAAACAATTGACGTTCAAACATACTTATGCCAAAGATGGTGTTCTCACGTTTTATAAGTTTGTTAGAATTTAGGAAAACGGTGGTAATTTGGGACAAAATATGAATTTTAAAATTCATTAATATGTTTACTTCTTGTTGTTCCTTATTTTATTTGGCAATAACATTAGTATACCTGTATGCCCCTTTTGTGTCGGACAGGGTTTTTATAACGTATTATATATGTCATATGTCTGGATTCGATGTTTTTCTTTCTGAGACCTACTAAACGTTTTACAAGAAATCCGACTAAAATCTTCAGTTTCGTCACGTAAATAACGTCAGTCTATCCATCCATCTGCCTTAATTAAACACGCTCTTGAAATTCTTTCTTTTTATAAATTTCTATAGGGAAAAGCAAGAAGCATTGGTACGAACAAATATTTTAAATGAATAGGTATTTTTGTTTGTGGTTATGTTTTGAGTGCTGTTTTAGATATGTACGAGTATATCGCAAAATGCTTCTCAGCCATGTCTAAAAGTTGTTTTCAAGAGTCATCACGAATTGTCTTGCACGCAGGTTTGACGATTTACAGTCTCCCGAACAAGCCAGATTCCGAAAAGGCTTTAGCACCGTAGACCAAATACATACGCTGCGGTAGGTTATCATCATCATCATTTCAGCCGAAAGACGTCCACTGCTGGACATAGGCCTCCCCCAAGAGGGGGGGTTTTGCCATAATCGCCACGCTTGGCAGGCGGGTTGGCGATCGCAGTACGGTTGTTAAAAACACAGAGAACGCTGCTGCCCATTCTCTGGTAAGTCCCTTAGTCGCCTCTTACGACACCCACGGGAAGAAATGGGATGGTGCTATTCTTTTACATCCGACACCATACGGAACCACCGGCGGTAGGTTATACAGAAGACCAAAGAGTATAACCTGCCTCTCTGTTTAGCGTTTGTGGACTACGAGAAAGCCTTCGATTCGATTGAGACTTGGACTGCACTCTCTCCAACGGTGCCAAATCGACTATCTATACATCGAGGTGTTGAAATGTTTGTATAAAAACGCCACCATGTCAGTCCGACTTCAGGACCAGACCTCGGAACCAATCCTTCTGCAGCGAGGTGTGAGACAGGGAGACGTCATATCTCCGAAACTGTTCACCACTGTGCTAGAGGATGTCTTCACGGTTCTGGACTGGAGAGGGCTAGGCATCAACGTCAAATGGCGAGTACATCTCTTACCTTCGGTTTGCCGACGATATAGTGGTCATGGCTGAGACCATAGAGGACCTCAGTACAATGCGCGATGACCTCAATAGAGCTTCCGAAAGAGTGGGTCTTAAAATGAAAATGGACAAAACCAAAGCCATGTTGAATGCCCATGTTACACCCAGTCCTACCAAGATCGGAGACTCTACACTCGAAGTTGTAGACGAACTTCGAGAAAGAGGTCACCCGTCGAATCCGACTCGGCCGGGCAGCGTTCGGAAAGTTGTGTGGTATTTTTTCGTCCAACTTACCTCTGTGTCTCAAGACGAAAGTCTATGACCAGTGTGTGTTGCCAGTGATTACATACGGGACAGAAACGTGGTCGATCACAATGGGCCTCATCAGAAGGCTAAAAGTCACCCAAAGGGCAATTGAGATTTATGATCGGAGTTTCCTTGCGTGATCAAATCAGAAATGAGGACATCCGCAGGAGAACCAATTTTACCGACCTAGTCGGAAGAAGTGCCAAACTTAAGTGGCATTGGGCAGGGCACATTGCTCGCAGAACGGATGGCCGATGGGGCCGAAAAGTTCTGGAGTGCCGACCGTAAACCAGAAAACGTTGCGTTGGAAGGCCTCCCACTAGGTGGACCGATGACTTAGTGAAGGTTGCGGAGATCCGCTGGATGCGGTCAATGTAGTGACACTTGGGGTATGCCTATGTCCAGCAGTGGATGTCTTTCGGCTGCAATGATGATGATGATATCGCAAAAGATTCATCAGACTTTTTGCAGTTCGGCAAACGTAATAATTATTACTTCGAAGTTTATCCCTACATAAAAATTGTTTATTAAATAAAATAAAAAGAATAATACAGATTTTTTTTTATTTAATCCGTCTTACAACTATTTTTACAGGCACAACCCAATGAAATAGTGAAGCAACTAGCAACTTATACTACAAAAAAAATAAAATACAGTCTATCTTTATAATATCTCTAAAGGTAAACCCCTGTCTGAAAAAGTTTCCAAATGTCGCAAGTTGTAATAAAAATACCGACTTAAACTTCTGTTGAAATAATTATATTATTTTAATCTAGCGGAGTTTCATAAATCGGACACCCTAGGCAATACAAATGCCAAAATACGTGTAAATATGCAAATATTAGTCTGAACTCATAACCCGTATGCCTTTTTGTATCGTGAAACAAAACTTTGACAAAGGGTGATACTCAATTAAAAAGCTTATGACGGAATGATGTAGAATGTTGCCAGTGCGGAAAGCTATACATGAATAAAATGCGCGCGAATTGTTTAAATATTGCTTTCCTGGGAGTGCAATATTCGCTCTTAGTCCTTTGTAGAGTATGAGGACATTCGGCAGTTGGGCTACGACCACTGAACTTACATTTATGTTATGAATGTCATAGGTGCCTGCGTTGATTGAAAACAGTGGTTTGTCGCGTCTAATTAAAATAAAATGAACGACACCTTTTAATGTGATTTTTTTATTAATTCGAATAACCTACTGCAAGTTTATATTTGAATGATTTTAATCTAATTTCATATATTTTTTTCGTCAATAAATAAAAATTTAAATTTTGGTCTAGGAACTAATTTCATTGCGAAAGGATTGTATTATTAGATTTATTTCTTCAGAAGAGCTTAAGAGAGGCTAAAGCTTTCAAGCAATTTGTTTTACGCCTAATCTCTTTGCAAAGTTTACAGGGATACTAAAATCTGAGCCATATTTAAGAGCTGAGATAAATAAAAGTTACAGTTACAAAATAATTTTGGTATCGCTACTCAACATGAAATGTAAATGTTTTAGTACTAGACCGTTTGATTGGCTGCATTCGGAAATCATGATAATGAGGATGACATTTTTAAGAAATACGAATATATTTTTTCCTCGTTTCGAGTGGATATAGTGCCTAACCTGATGTCAGAGTTTTTATGCCGCCCATAGGCCTCTGACTTGGCTTTTACATGCCGTCGCGAAATATTTCTCAAGCATGCTAGTTTGGTTTCCTCACGAGGTTTTCCTTACCGGAGCAAGTCATTTGAAGTTATACAATACGCACATGAATCCGAAAAATCAGAGGTGCGTGACTTAGGTTCGGATTCGAGACCAATCCCAAACAACCCGAGACCGTCGGACCTTGGCAGTCCGACGGTCACACCACTAAGCTATCACTGCCATGCGAATATAATGCTAGTGTTTTGAATATTTACGAGCCTAAATATATACCTGCATACGTATACAATTACTCGAATTATAATACGGTTCTAAATATAGTTCTAATCGAGTATCATAATATTAATTCGGCAATCAACGGTAAGCGATAAAGGCTGTAACAGACTGTCAATATTGACTGCGAAGAATAATGGCAATAATGTTTGCTGTCATTAACGGATCATTACTCACTTTGACGGTAAATTACAGCTGGCCTTGACCTTATGATGGAGGAGGGTTATATTTATCAAACTTCCTTCTTATTATAGAAGATTATATAAGAATTACCAACTATACCTACACAAATTGCAAAATAAAACCTTGAATGAGGTAGTTTCTTGCCTAAAAATGTTTGATTATTTCTTAATCTTCATACTATTCACGTTTCTTTTTCCTTGAAGTCTCCTTCTGTTTTAAGTGTTGTGAAAACCTCGTTCTTTATGCAGAGTAAAGTGCATAAATGCGGCAGAAACATAGTTTTTTCTTTGACGTAATCACACACTGTGGATGCATCATTATCGCGTGTCCTTTGAGGAACTGTTCTACGCCAGCAAAGGGTTACATGTTCCTTTGAAGCCAGCCATGGTCGAATGAGGATAATAGTATGTTTTCGTAATGCTGGATGTTTGAGACGTTAGAATTTTCAGTGGTTTTATTAGATTTAAATGTTTTTTTACAACTTGACGCCTAGATGAGTTAAGTGGAAATGGAAAGGGAGAAATTGCCCTGACAACAAAGGCTAAATTATTTATTTATTTATTTACGTTTCAGTGAGACTACTTAGTGAACGATGTCAAATAAAAACATAAAACATTGATTAGGTATTTAACTATAGATTTGTTTTTATTATTGAAATTGCAATTTGTTTATTATAAACACTCGATTTTAAATTACCACCTTCAATATTCATTTCATAAGGTTCAAAGTCGATAGCTTCAAAATGTCGCGTGTGAAAGCACAATGTTTATCAACGAATCGGCAAACTAATTGTCATAGCGTGATCGTATCGCGGCCGGTAGCTGAAATATTATTCAACTGGTACATAACTGCACGACTAATAATAAGCTATAAACTTGCTGTAAAATTACTGATTGAAAATTATTGTACTAAACGGTATATAAAATTGTATGATAACATGAAATTGTGTGGTACAGTGGTTACGGTTTATCGATTTACCGATCATGGGTTCGAACCTAGGTAGGAGCATTACTTTGTGTTCACAAACTTCTCACAAAACGTTGCATTGCAGCCCTCTCAACACGTACGATACATTATAGGCTGATTACCTATGCTGTGAAATTGTGAGCCCGATTTTTTCTATTTTGTAACGTGTTCCAGAGTGTGGAGAGGAGCTGAGGAAATAACGAACAGTTATTGTCGTAGTTCCTTTGATCTCAACACTAACGTAAAAAGTCTTTGTTGGAAAACAACGAATCGGGTTGCTCCATGCTCAGTTGCAAAATGGCGTTTAAAGTGCCTTGGGTCGGAGACCTGAGGGAAAGAGTTGACTTTTTTATAATTATCACAATGGCTCTTCTTAAGTGGTGTTTTTTATTTTCATGAAAAAAAGTTGAATGGTTCTGCTAAAAATCTGGATATTGTGTTAAACTAGCTTGTGCCCGCGACTTCGCCCGAATGGAGTTCGGGAATTATATTATGGGATGATAAAGAGTATTCTCTGTGGTAATCTAGATTATAAACTATCTGTGTGGCAAATTTCATCCAAATCCGTTCAATAGTTTTTTCGTGAAAGAGTAATAAACATCCATAAATACACTGTCACGAACTTTTGCATTGATAGTAGTAGTAAGATTACAAAAATGGTTCTCTCAGAGCTTTTAGCCATGCAGGACGTCCGTTCGTTACAGTGTCTTTTGTCTCTCAGAATATAAAGTGCTACGTAGGTAGCTAGATACCTCTCCATAGGTAAACATACCCTCAAAAACTCATCAGCGAAATTAATCAAAAATGTTTCAAAAACACGCTCAAACACAATACGTTGTTCCCCTTTCGATGGCATAAACAAACATAGTACGAACAAATACGCGCGTTCGTTACACGTACGTGTGGAAGGGCGTTTTTAATTTTTTCCCTTGTAACAATAACATTCTACGAGCGCTCCCCTTAATGAATGTGAGGAGAGTCGGGTAAATTTAGCATCGTAACGAAGTATTGTTTTAACTTGCAACGTATTGGTGTGTTTTCATTCGTACTTTCAGTTCTTATTTTTTTTTTTGCTTTTGTCTTTGTGAAGAGTGTGAATGTCTGCTGTAAGTTTATTTAATTAACTTCTTTCTTCTGCC
The DNA here is from genome assembly GCA_963576755.1 of Noctua janthina. Lineage (NCBI taxonomy): Eukaryota > Metazoa > Arthropoda > Insecta > Lepidoptera > Noctuidae > Noctua > Noctua janthina. The sequence continues at coordinate 8,274,483 of OY755050.1, read as the reverse complement.
TGTGAACATTTGCCAGGAATTACGTGAGAAATAATTACATGAAATATTTTAATTTTATTGTATAAAACTATCTCGATTTGACAAGCAGGTCCACGTTTTTTAGGACAAGATAAACTACGGTTACGTTGCTTTTTTTGGTTTTTCAATTGCCTACACTTAGAACTAGATACTCTTTGCGTACAATTAACATACGTTTTAATAAACCCATCTGCCAACCTACAAAACTAAACACGCAAACTGAGCCCAAATCGTATTACAAAAACCACCTTCCTGTTTCCCAGTTCGAAGTAAATTTCAGCTTTATAAAAAGAAAGAAAAACCAACAACAAACAAAAAATATAAACAACTGGGACACAAAATTTCGTAGCGTTGAATCTGCTTACTCATAATTACCAGAGTTTTTTAAATACGAAAAATAAAAACATGCTCGTATAAAGTAGGACGACGGATCTAAGACCTCTGAAAAACGAGCCAACATTATTTATTCGAGGCCCTCTTTCGGTTTTAATTCGGATTTATGTATATAAATTAAAGAAAGAGTCTTATATCCTCGGGCTTGTGACGCGTCCGCTCTTGTACTACCTTAACTTCGCGAAACAAGTGCGTTTGAAAAGCGAGCCAGTGGAAATATTTAAAAAGAACATTAACCACGCTTGCTACGTGTTAACAGTTCATGTTCTCATTATAATGAAGCACACAACGATGAATACACTAACTATCACAACACTAACACTATCTTATACTAACTATCTTCTTTTTAGACCCCTATGTTCAACGCTTGCAAACACAAACTTAGCGTGGCTTCAAACGAGAAGGTCGCTTTCTGATAAGTATAAAGAAGGAACTTTGTAATAAAATTCTTTAGTGATATTAAACCAGTCTGAAACTCCAAATGAACTGAATAATAAAAAACCTAAAGCGATGACCAAAAAAAAGCAATATGCATCATGAATATACAAATGCCGATGCTAAAAATTAATGTGTCAATAATGATTAGGAAACCTCTGACAGAAAAGTGGAAAACCATTTTTGTACTCTATGTTATGTAGATGGAAAAACCATGTCGAATGCGATTTCGAATCTCAAAATCTCGTTACGGATATCGCGGCAGGTCGAACGAAAATAGGTGAAAAAGGCCAGTGATATTTTATGACTAAAAGTACATTTCAAGATAAAAGTACGACAGCATAATGCGAGATTTTAGAATTCATTCTAAAATTGAATTCTGGAATATGACTCGCGAGGTTTGCTTAGGTATTTTTTTTCTATTTTAGACAGCTATCGTTTATTCACCGATGGGACATTAACAGAAGTGTAGGTTTTAGGTACTTATGTTGCGTCAAAGGACGATCCCCAAAGACTAGGCAACGCGGAGTATTTTGATGTCAATCTGACGTTTGCGCACAGTGTAATAAAGAGAACGATCGATTCACTGCAAATCAGTTGAGTAGATCCTCTGTTGCGTCGCTTAGTTCATGCGAAAGGATATGGTCTATGAAACCGTAGAATCCCTCCGTCCGTCAATTTTCGGTGAACTGACGTCAGTCGAGTCACCATAGGCACACGTCATAGAGTAGCGATCCGTCGCTTATCGTTTGTGGCTTTAATGCACAGAGGCTGTCGTCATTGTTCATTCCGCACGTCAAGGCCCAATGCTTGTTAATATCTAAGTTACGACCATGGAACTTTTCTTGATGGTTTAGAGGTCGTACCTAACAAATGAAAAAAAATAACATTAAAGTTGTAAAAATGTCAATAAACCTGATCAAATTACTTATGCGTTTTTCAAGTTTTATTTATTTATTTAAACTTCATGAACAAGAGTGGTACATAGGCGGACTTAATGCCACAAGGCATTCTCTACCAGTCAACCTTTGGGTCAAATAGGACAGCATTGTGATAGAACAAAAATAAATAAGCAAAATACCATTTTGTTAACAAAAATTGATATACGTAAACAGGTACATACTAATACACATATACACAGTAAAATGAAATAAACTAGAAATAGTCCATTTTTCCAAGTCTGTATTCAAAGTTATTGTACTTTTAACGATATTAGAATATTTTGGACCTCCATAAACTTTGTCGTCGCATTTAAATGACACTCATTGATGCTTTGAATGTTATATTTAGTTTATTTGTTAATCAAGAAGTGATTATTCGAAAATTATAGGTTGGTCTGTGGATGGGTGACCGCCCATTACATACCGAGTTTCCTCCGTGCCTCGGAAAGCACGTTAAGCCGTTGGTCCCGGCTGTCATTTGTAGATCTTTGACAGTCGTTAGGCAGTCAGTGGCCCAAAAAGTCTGACAACCAGTCTTACCAAGGGGTATCGTATTACCCAATACAGACTGGGTTGTGGAGGTCAGATAGGCAGTCGCTCCATGTAAAATACTGGTATTCAGCTGCATCCGGTTAGACTGTAAGCCGACCCCAATATAGTTGGGAAAAGGCTAGGCAGATGATGATTCAAGATTACATTACAATAAGATAAGCCAGAGATGTCTGCTTCACCTTATCTCTGATTTTGGTTCTAAGTGAAGGACACTTTGCCCATCAAAAGAAACCAGAGCCTAAGTAATGCCTAAGTATAAGAGGGTAGTTGGAAAGTGTCGTAGTTTAGTCAAGTTTTATAGATTACCTAGTCGAGATACCAACTCGTTCTAACTTTCGTCTCTGTAAATATTCCAATTAAGATAAACTTTTTAAATAGCTATGCCATCATTGATAATTATATTTTGAATATATTTTAAATATTTTTATATTTTTTTCATTTTAAGGAATATGTAAAAAAGTGTTAGGTTTGTATCATCATCATAATCATTTCGGCCGAAAGACGTCCACTGCTGGACATAAGCCTCTTCCAAGTGTCGCCATATTGACCGGTCCCGTGCGACTCGCATCCAGCGGATTTCTGCAACCTTCACCAGGTCATCGGTCCACCTAGTGGGAGGCCTTCCAGGTTTAAATATTTTAGTCTAGTTTTCCTGCTAAAATAAAATAAAAAACGAATGCTAACCTATAAGCTAAAAATAACTTTTGAGAAATAGATAAGATATTTCTCAAAACTTATTTCAAATACTAATATTGCGAACACGCTGTATTTGTAAAAGGTTTTTTAATGTCTCGAATAATATCGGTCATTTGCAAGCTACATTGCCGTTGCGAATTCGCAAATGGTTTGATGCCTCGTTTGATAAATTTCCTCCATTAGGACTGAATTAAAAAACTTCACCGCTCGTAAAGTATATAACTTTCTTCGCATCATCGTTTTTCTGTGAGTGGAAAATGATGTCTTCATTAGCTCTCACTTAACTTTATGTTATGCAGGTGTAGTTTCAAGTATGCTGTAGCGCCTTCCACAAAAGTTCCCTGGTATAATATCCTCGTGGATCCAGTTACTCTCAAAAGTTTTCCAATTTGAGAACCGCGTAGTTTTTTTAATTTAGGACAGCGGGAGTTAAAATATGTTAAGCGCTGCTGAAAATACGCATGTGTTTGTTTTCATTAGTATTCCCAATGGTAATAAGGGGTGAAACGAGGCAGAGCCGACGTTCGGCTAATATAAAATGTGCCCTGAATCGCACCTGTACATTGTGGCGTTTTGCGTTCCGCGTATTCAAACAGTGTGCGATTCGCGTGAATAAACCTTTCATCGCGCAATTTTTAATGTAGAAATCTTCTGTCGGGCAGACTGGAAGTCGCAATATTCATCTGATCGATCCAGTTCCGCTATAAAATGCGGGGCGATGCAGTGACTCCTTTGTGATACGTAGTTATTGAGCTCGATACAATGTCGGCACGATCTGTTCTCAGTTTGTATGACGTTGCTGTTCCTTAGAATCGTAATAAAATTTTGCGCATCGTTTCCTACCTCTGTCATTTCTTCATTTTGTTGCGACATATTGGTTTTCCGTTATTTCTCGATGTTGTTTTGTTGGCTATTTCGAGATCGTCTGTCATCCGATGTTCTGTTATGTTGATATTGAATTTCGCTTTCGTGGGTTAGTGTTTCCCGTATTTATTGTTACGTTTTACAATAATAGTTTACGATTATACGACTTTTTCTGTAGATGAGTTACTTTTTGTCAATTTACTTTAAGAAGCTCAATATAATATATGACCATTTTATGTAAGGTGTATATAAAAAACTCAGATAATAAAAATTATTTACTTTTAATAACATTCAAAGCATTCGGGCGAATGCTCAAAATTTTTTGGAAATAAATTCAACCTTACCATCATTACACGCATCAATCGCAACACATCTATCAGTATGCAACCTGAATACTGAAGGATTTACGTAAAAAATATGCACGTTGAAAATATTATTCAATCAATTTACCCGAACGGATATCAATGTGAAATCATGTAGATAAACGGAATTGAGGGTTCTGCATCCTGATCCCACGCCAGGTTACTTAAAATTGCATGTATAATTTAAAAGGAGTGGCTGACACACCACATTTACTATGTGGACGGCAGGGAGATCGCACGTCCCCGATAACGCAGATAAAACGGGGAAGCTGGGCTCTGCGGATTTATCACCGGCTCCCAGATTTATTCATTTGTAATTGTACCCACTTGTGGAATTTCCCTTATACCTACATGTAAAACGGTTTTGAACTTACTCTTACCTTTTATTTAGGCCTATAACGAATAATTGTTTAAGTACTTTTGTAGCTGAATATTTATTTTAAATTATTCCTTTTTTTAAAGAAAATTTTTAATGAAACTTTGTTTACGATAATATCAGTAAATACCGACGCCAAAGCAAAACTATTTTAATATCAAAACTGTTTGTACTTTTTCCACAAAAAGCACAATAAGATCCCTTTTGCAAACTTTCATAATAATATCAGTAAGTACTTGTTTTTTTTTCAAGCCCGTCTGATTTTCTAATTACTTAAATCTACCTACCTATATAAAAGTGTTTTGTAGATGACATTTGAAAGGGAGTGATGGTCGTACCATATAGGGGTGCTTTCAAAGATCAAAGCTAAAGTAGAATGGATCTTTAGAAGTAATGCGGTGAGATAAAATGTGCCTTCTGGCTTCAAATCGACCCTTATCTATCTCTCTTTAGAGTATCACTTTAATGTTGTGTGCTACAATAATACAAGTAGATATACCTAAAACAAACCAAAAGTTTTACGAATATTTTTAAATGTTTGGTTATTTTTGTAATTTGAGTTGCGAAAACAGCTTAAATAGCATGTTCACTTGTTTTCCAAGAAGCTGTCGTCGGAGACACCCAGTAACGAGTCAGTGTCACCCACTGTGCCAGCGACTCGTGCAGATAATTGTTGTGAAAGGAGTATTATCGTTTCAGTGATCGCTTGGTTTGGGAATGGCCACGGAATTTCGGTATTCCAAAATGCATTATCGTAATGCACCGTTGGCCATCCTTTGTCCGCCCCGCATGCTTCAAATCGATTCACAATGTACCTACTTGGACGCCGACTACGCCTCCCTCAGTAACGTAATTTGGAAAACCGAACATTACGGCACATCAGCTCTTACATTTATTCGACTTGGCATATTTGAACAAGTTCGTGTACTAAAAGTAATACAAGAAAAAGTTTGAACGTAACTTACGTGCAGACGACGAACGAAGAATTTTCTTTCAACTTATTATACAGTTATTTTCACATATCTGAGTTGAAACGCATATAAAATTTGAAGTTGGTTTTGTTTGTGAACTAAACTTTTTGAGTTTTGAAATGACTATTCTTAGAAGGATTTGAAAACTATTAGAAACTATTCATAACGCCACTGAATGTCCTCAAAATGTTTTTAAACTCTTGTCCTTCTACGTCTAATAGACTTAATGTAAATATCATATCGAATCATATCGAAAAAGAACCTACTTGTAAACATTGTAAAAAATATGATGTAAACATTCTTCTGCATAAATAACCGTCACAGGATGGTCGTCGTTCCAAGTGGATTTAACCGAAGAAATCTTAAGTTTTTTTTGCGGGACAATATTCAGTGTACATTCTCTCCGTTGGAGATTGCCAATGAGGTTACGATAAGGCGAGCTCGGCGCGTGAGTCTGCATATTTTTCTTGCTACGTTTTCAATTTAATCCGTATAATCTCAATGTGGGGTTGTTATCAAACAATTTCTCCCTTATTTGATGGAGAATTTTTTAATAATAATAATTTCGTTTTCGCAAAAATGCAAAGCAGGCTGGTGATAATGTTGGGAAGTTATCTTTTTAAATTGGAAAGTGTTTCAAGCTTTTTCTTTATATTTATTTTCAGATAAGTACCTTTTGCAGTCGCTCCATGTAAAACACTGGTATTCAGCTGCATCCTTTAGACTGGAAGCGGACCCTAACATAAAATGAGAAAAGGCTAAACACGTGATGATAAGTGCCTTTTTCACTTACATAGTAAAGTAGATAGATAAAGAGAAGAATCTTTACTGTTCCTCAATATTTAGGGCAGTACAATAGGCGTTGCTGAAAGCCAATTATTGGATGAACAATCATAGGTGGTGGAAAAGATTACCAACAATTTCCGGTGCGTGGTGTACTTTAAAAAAACTACCTACTTTTTTTATATGCTTTTGCAACCGGAATAACTATAATGCTTTACTTATGTAGTAAGGAACCTACATGTGGGTTTGTTAACTATCATAATTGTGTACCTATTTAGTACTGCACCATATTATTTACCACAGCGTACCGGTATTAATTAGTATCGGTACCAAATCCAAAAAAGCAGACACCTGCAAAACCAGTACGTTATTTATCCGAAATCGTAATACGTCTAAGTGCAAAAACGAAACGCACAAGGGCATGGCTTGGAAACTCGCTTAATCCCTCAAATCCTTTAATGGACGTTCGGGAATGTTGTCTAAAAGGTGTGACCCGTCACAGTACCGAATTTACAGAATAACAACTTGATAATTACGTAATAATGTAATTATTGGCACTATATGCGGTTAATGTTATTCGTTCACAAATAATTTACGGGTATCGATGACAAAATCATGATGAATGATGACTAAGTAATTATAGTTTTCAAATACTATAGTATAGTTTCGAGACACAAAAACTAGTAGAATTTTTAAGTATTTTAAACCTTTTTGTTTCGTTTCATATCATGCTCAGAAATCGACACTTCCTGTTACATCTATGAAGTTCTGTACTAAATGACTCTTTATATTATTACCTAACAGTGGCGAAGGCTCCATATAACTGGATTCCTACCGGCTTTAGATTTGAAAAATGGCACAGTCAGTATTCTATAGACAAATAATATAATCACATTAAAAATATGTACTCCAGATTACCTCTTACAAAAATTGACCCTTCGCTACTGTTACCTAAATAATTTACGGTCTTGTCAAACTACTTCGAAGAACAGTCCTTCCTAGTTCAATTAGTAAGCATTCATGTCTTCTATTCGATTTCCCGGAACCTTAACAAATGAGCCAACACATCACTGTCTGGTTCTTTCCGCAAACTAAAAATATTACGAGCATCACTCTTCTCCTATTTCTCTCTAAAATGCATTTCGGCGTTCTTACTTGTAGCCATTTATATTAATAAAGAAACACTAGCTTCAACTTGAAAATAGTTTTGAGTCATTAATTTAAATCAAAAGGAGTCAATTAATTTCATCAGAAAAATTTTCTAATTGATCACGATAATTGATTTTCTGCCTCGTTCCTACATTTCTTATTCGTTACGAAGTTAAGTAAAGGAGAAAATGGCATTCCGCAATCATCAACTTGATACAAATACCGAGCTCTCTGGAAAAAGACTCGTAAGCGGAAACAAAGACGTCCATTTTGCAATTTTAATGTAGCATTATTGGTGAGGAGCGATCAAAAGAACGTTTGCCTCAAAAAGTTGACTCCGCGTTCCTTCACGTTTGACGATGCAGTACTTTTATCTCAGCTGCACTCCCACCGGAGCGTAAATCTTTTGCTCTCTGATTTTTTTACAGACGAATAGAAAATTTAATTTGGCTTTCATTTTGGGGAGCACCTGACTTTAGGGGACTATTGATTCATACTTGAAGTTCATCCCTCAATAAACTATCAGCAATATGGTTTGGATGTTCTGACGAATTCCGTTCTTGAAATGTTTTTAAAGTTCAATTTAATTTTTGAGTAATTGATGAACAAGGATGCCAAACGTATATTTTGCGAGTTTACTCACAGCAAAGGGTGTCAGGGTAGGTTATCGTTTTAAACGTGATCAAAATAATATTTATGCTAGATCAGGTCCAAAAGAGAGTTATTAACTCACTACTAATTTGGACACCATTCATTCAGGCTCAACCCGGGGCTGCAGTGAGTCGATACTAAATGAAAAATAGTGCATTGAATTGAATCGTTTTGAATGCAATGTGTATGAATTTTAAACTGTCTGCATACCCATGAAGCAGACATGTTGTGATTGAAAAACTGATTTAGATCAAGCGCCAATCCGGTGTTTTGTGTAGGATTATTTAAGCGTTTAGGTATTACCTAATATATCAATAGACCGTGAGACCAAATCCCAAATATTCCAAGATTTTTAAACTAACTGCTATTTTTACTTGAAGTCTTTTTTACCTTCGTTTCAACACATAAAACGTGTCAAAATATTAACTTTAAATAAATTCAGCAATATGTCGCCTATAATGCAAATGGCACAACTTAAAAATGAAACAATAGTTGTATGGAATAATCGCCTAGATCAGCGGAAAGTATGTGTATCGCTAACATATTCTGGCTCACGTACCGCCGTTATCAGAGGGCCGCAGTCGACCGCGACGTAGTGTTGCTACCCCCACTCCTTCGCAATTGTTTATTTCTAAGGATAATCTTTACAAACGCCCCGCTTTGTGTAAATAAATAAAAGTAATGACAACCCTCCCGAACAAATACACACAACGAATTAGAAGACATTTGATTTTTTTTATTTTAAATACGAGTCAAGTACTCCAACGATAATGTTTTTTATTTCTTTTTTTAATTTGAATTTCTACATAATGATTCGCTTGAATGCATGGAAAAAAAGATAAATATTAAACAGCATAGTGGCCAGTCATTTTGTGCGTAGTGTAGGGTCTATAGGCGAAGGGTTTATTGTGGCTGATTGTGGCACACAACGATGCGATGGAAAAGCAATTTCACCACTCCGCTACAAGGACGCTAGGGTTTTTTTTTAATCCAGCACATTGTTGCATATGGCTTCCATTCTGACAAAAGTTTGCCAGTTATTGAAGCGTTATTGATAGTTTGAATGCTTTTGCTATTTATGGAAGACAATATAAAGCGTGTAAATAGACCCTTAACATAGCTGAAAGGCACTTGTTCTCCCCGTCTTTGCGATCATTTTTTTGTTCTAGACCCTACCTGGGAACTTTCTAGTTACGGAAATATTGGGGGTCAAAGTTCCAACTTTATCACAAGTTTTTTTTTTTAAATACATGTTCTTAATGTAGAATTTTTACTTTACACACCTCCTCAACCCCCGTACTTTTTAATCCATCCATCAGCACAATGCTTTGAGTGCTCTCTATCGAGTCCTACCGTAAAACGTGATTTGTCACCAGAAAAAAGAAAGTCGATCCCCAGCAATAATTTTTGCGTAAAGTTACTTAGTTTGATGTACAGAATGCTTGGTTGACGGCTATGTGAAGGGTCTGTTTACAGCCTGTATTGTTGTGACTAACAACATTAAGCAGATTATGGACGCTAAAGTGCCTGAAGTGACTGCTAAGGCCTGATCAGGAGAAAGGAAGGCGGTATATTAATTTTTTATCACACTTTAATATATGAAGGCGCACGTGTAGCTTATGCATGATAACCCTAAAGTGTTTTATATCCGTATCATTATGTAAAGTAGGGCCTAAAACAACTCTTCGTGCGAATTTCATGCTCGCTATCAGTTTAAACCGTAATTTAAAGGAGTTTATTTGGCTATAACTACGAGGTAGATATTTTTAAACTAGACCAAGTTTGTGAGGCGATATTATTATTAATAGTGTTATAGTGTTTCCGTTTTAGACTTTTGTTTATAACTACTTATGGATCTTCCTAGTTGTTTGGAATACGGAGTAAGCTAAATATTGATATCTATATCACTGAGGGTTCTGAGTATGTGTGCGTGTGTGTGTGTGTGTGTGAGTGTGTGTCTGTGTTTGTGGTTGTTGTACATGTATTTGGGTGTATAATGTAAGATGTTTTTAATATGGGTTATGAACCTGAAATAAATGAATTTTATTTTAATTTGTGATTTTAGTGATAAGTCGGCCTGGTTAGGTTAAATCTAGAATAGAGAATCTGTCACAGAAGGCTCTGTATTCTGTAAAATCTACCACAGTCTGTTATTCCGTGGATGTTGGTGTGGATCACATGTTTGTAATCTATAACTTTTAAGGATTGTTTTCTTTTCTGTAGCATGCAACTGCTTTATGTCCCCAATAAATAAAATAAAAGAATAACCGAATATTTTTTTTTTTTTTTTTATAAAAAATTAATAAAAATTTAATTGTTAATAATTAATTTAATATTGATTGAAAGTGGTACTCCTGGACACGGCTCGTATTGTTAGGAGGTTCCTCTCTGTGGAGCCCTGACCGACGTAGCTTGGACCCTGTTCCCGATACCGGTGGGCTACAATTTTTTTTATATTTTTAAATGTTTTTTGTATTGTTTTTTCTAAGGAATATTTGAAATTTTAACTAATTTGTAAAGATATAATATAAAGGAAATACTAATTTAATAGAATAGATAGACCTTATATATATAAGGTCTATCTTTTCATACACGAAATATTTTAAGAGTAACTTCTATAAGTCGTAAAGTCGAGATAGCAACGAAAAAAAAAAACTGAGTGGTTTTTTTTACGAAATTATTATAATTCTAATATTTTTTGAGACTTTTTGCATAAAACCTTTACTCCCATAGTAAGTAAAAAGTAAAATTGTTACTAACCCTATGGACCCTGGTCTGAAATAAAAAGTTTCTATTCTATTCTATTCTATTCTATAGTCTAACAATGACAGTAGGTAAATACGACGAAGTAAACTAGCGTAATGGATGCTTTAAAATAAGAAGCCAGTATTTATTTTGTGGGTCAAGTAATTTTAAATTATGTATTTTTATAAAAAAAATTACTCAGAAAAAAAAACCCCTTGAAATGGTTATAGCCGTTAGATGATTCCCTGAAAATATTTCGTGTATGAATAATTAGACCTTATATAGTTAATAACTTTACTTATATTATTTTAATAAAATGTGTTGTATTAGCAGTACACCACTGAGCCCATTTTTGTGTTATGTTCATACAGTCTATCCAAAGGTTGTCTAAAAGATATCGCTATTAGCGATAAGACCGCCACTGTAACCACAGAATTAGTAATATTGTAAAACAGTTATGTTTTAGTTTTGGTGTTCAATAAAGTATATTCTATTCTATTCTACCTCCGTCTCCATGGTAACCTGGCAAGAACGTAACGTTTGAACTTCGAAATAAGATGCTCGGACAAGCACCCTGATTATCTTTCTGTTAACACCATCGGCATCCCTTCTAATTGTATATCACTGCCTAATTAAAAAGGGTTGAGAAACACGGATTACAACAAAAGCTTTATCATAAAACGGTTTACGGAAATAGTAATTAGCTGGTTTCCTTGGGTGGAGTTTAATCAGGATGGCGGCATACCCAATAGAGATAAATAATTTACCGGCAAAAAGTACGGTGTTTGATCGTGATTTTTATTATGCGATTAAGAAAGTAGTCCGCGTGTATTTTTGTTATAACATGGTTAAAATAACTTTCATTTTATTGCAACTAAAACGATTTATTTTAAATTATTAAATTAAGAATTAAAAAGATTTTATATTTGAAAGGGTTCTAACCAAGTCTCACTCTTTCCTTGATAAATTTTTGGTTTAAAAGAGTGGCAATGGAGTTTCTTGTCCGTTCTCCATAGAGATCTACGCTTTGGAATGGGCAACTACATTACTTTCACAAGTTATTAGCACAAGGAGTAAGTATCACACTAACACTTGAAACCACTCTTACCCTTCTCACATGCACTCACACACCCACACCTACAACACTACACTCACTACACTCACTACACCTATCGCACTACACTTCCCACACTACATTCACTACACCACACTCTACCCAAACCACTGAAATTTTGTTAAACTTAAATATACTTTAGTTACCTAAAACCTGAATATGGATTGAAAGAGACTGGACCCCACAACACAGGGAATCCTAGTGTGGGGTTCAGGGTTTCATCTACGTTTGTAAACAGAAACTAAAATAAAATAAATAAAAATTATTTATTGTCTCATTAAGGCCTTGTGACTAAGACTGTAATTTCGCTTTCTTTGTTTTTGTGACATTGAAAAGTGCAAGTAATGGTCTAATTGAAATAAATGCTTTGTGTTTGAGTTTTCCTAGCTCTAATCTTTTAGTCTTCACTACAAACTATGCCTTTTTTTTCAATTAAGTAACTTAAAACAAATTCGCATTAAAGCTCTTAAAAAGTTTAGCTTTACTAGCTCTTAGGTGCACTTAATCAGCACAAAAGGTAGACAGCATTATGCCCCAGTTAACTTGTCGGCTTACCGGTACAAGTGTTGGACGTTGGCGGGACTACTTAACTCTTGACTCAACGTACTTTGTATTTTAGATTGAACTGTAAGCCTATCACAAGAACTACAGACATTGTAAGCGTCGGCACAGTAGTGAATCTTTTATTTTACATCCGCAGCCACCCACCATGCAAACGGTGACCCGAATAATAATTTAGAACTTTCCAGGCTTCAGACTAGTGACCGACGACTTGGCACTATATCCGATCCACTTTTCCGATTCATAAATACCGATAACAGCACTTTAAATGACAGTCTTTATGTAACGGTGCCCCATGATTTCAATTCAGACGATTTATCTGCTCAGCTATCGCATTATTCCGTTAACCGCAGCGCGTTTGCCTCGATCCCAATATCGAAATTCGAAAAAGGGACAAGCTTAAAAAAATAAAAAAGAGCGACACGTACATAAATTAGTAGCGAAAAAATGGCTTCTCCGCATAACGTGAGATATGGCCAATATAACGGGCATGATGTACGCTGGATGGGAGTCGCGCGGTCAATATTGATACGCCTTTATGACCCATTTACCTTTTCGGTTGGCGCGTAGCGCGACCCAGGCACCGGCGGAATTCCGCCAGAGCGCCGTTTCAAAATTCACGCGGCTTTTCAAAAGCGCTAACTTGTTTACAATGCTGTGACCGACCACAGTACAGTTTGTACCAGTCTTTTAACATATGCTACGAGGTGTGCTACGAGCTACGATGTAATGCCGCGTCTACGAGAGCGTAGCACGCGCGTAGGCCTACGTTTACTTTTCCAGTTAGTAACATTCAAACAGGGCCGAATTTTCCTTTGCTTCGACAGTTTTAACGCAATTCATGCCATGAAACTACACAAAAACTAAACCTAAGTTTGGAAATAAAAATATAATTATGAAGCTTGTAAATCTTCCATACAAGTTTTTCTTCCCAAAATGTGAAAAAATGAACATTAGGAAGCTTTTACTGGCTTACTTTAAATAGGAGTTTGCGTACGTCGTACTGAAAACAAAGTGAACATTAACTGGCTGGTTTACTTCATCACTCGTCTTGACGTCCGTGAACTATTCTGAAATCGTTCAACACTTGCAATCTCAGACTGTGGGGCCATGAAGTATCACTACTTCTCGGTATTCACTCTCATAATTTTTATACTATTGGTATGTTAGCCTGTAAACGGTGTGGTGTGTTTTTTTTCTGTCTTCTTTTTTGTTATAAAATACGTATTTTTTTGTGCCAATTAATTAAAGAGCGGTATTTATTTTTATTGTTTTGATATTAGAGTACCGTTTTCATTATAAGCTTATTTGGTTGATCATCTGCCTAGCCTTTTTCCAAGTGTATTGGGTTCGGCTTCCAGTCAGAAATGACTGCTTTTATAGGCTTATTTTAATATTGGCTCTTTATATTGTATTATTCGCGTTCCATTAAAATATTAATTACTGGCCTTGTTAATTATATTTTCATTTAAATAAGTTTATTTCTATAACTTCTTCGATAACCCCAAATTGACTAGGATGTGGGTGGTATGTGAAAACTTATTTGAGGTCAGACCTAAAAAGGCTTTTGACTAAAAAAAATCTGAAATCATTTAATTAGACCATAATTATGGTATAGTATGGGTATTTTCTATTTTTGGTTAAAGTTAAGAAGTTGTGAGTTATTTTGGCTTGTCACTAATTGCTAACTACTAACGTTAGTTATTTTTATTTTTTAATACATGGTTTTCTAAATGTAAAGTTAAACCTCTCCAATTCATTTTTTTTTACGTTTTATATGTCACTGTAAGTCTGCAAGACAATGATCTCACTTCCAGTTCTTATCAAATAAGCATTTTAAATATAAAAATTAACCCTATCACCGCTGACGGCAATAAACGTTAAAAATAAATACTACCGGCTTACTCGCTCACTTTCCAGCCCGTTACTTCAAACTGAAGAAGAACGATAGAACTTTCAAGCAGTATTGAATAGTCGGAGAATTTAAACTCTACCGACTACATTTCGACCGAGGACAAGCGTCTTGGAAAACTATCGATTATACACTTAAAACAACCCTTATCTCGTTTATTTTAAAGTTAAGCTGATATGTTAACACAGATATATCACATATCTGTGTTAACATATCAGCTTAACTTTATATGTATTTAAAATTCACTACTTCTCAGTGATAGTGAATTGTAATCTACAAAGATGTTTAAGGCCTTAAAAATATAAAAAATGTCTACCAAGTTCGAAATTGTTAATTTTCTGACAGTCAAAAATAAAGATCTCCTAAGATTGGCTAAGGCTTATTATTGGTACTTTGAATGGTAAATTGTCAACATACAAAACCCTAAAAAAGAACAAAAGTTGCTAGTTACAGGTTAAAAAAGACCTCATATACAGACGAACCTTTGATATTTTATTTTCTATTTTAAACTGAGAATAATCACACGTTTCGCCATGCAATTTCGTTATGTGTCATGGATATTAAAAAAGTATTATTATTTCTTTTTTCTTTACACATTTTTAACACTTTTAGATATTTCTTTAAAAAATCCACATACTATTACAAAATATAAACATTTAAAAATATAAAAAAATAGTAGTCCGCCGGTGTCGGGAGCAGGGTTCAAGCTACCGGTGGTTAGGGCTATTATTATTATTATTTATTTATTCATAAAGGCACCAAATCCTAATTTAAACACTACACACACATACACATGCAAAAAATAATGCAATATATGCAAAAAACATACATACATATATTGCATAAATGCATATGCTACATATGTACATTTATGAAGTGTGACGTGCTGTCTATGATGTTAAAGGCGTTCACGTAATAAATAATGCTCGTGTATGGCTGCCGATCTTCTAGACATTTACATACTTAATTTATGAGATACGTAATTTATTGCTAGCAGAAATTTTAGTAGATTATTTGGAGCTAAGTAACAGGTAAACAACAATCTAGTGTAGTCAGTGTGTCAGTCGATTGATAATAAAGTGAAACTTTATATAATCCCCCAATTTGATATATCTGTTTGTAAAACATGTAAAAGATCAAAACTGCACCAGAAAATAAAATAGTAAGCCGAACATTGTAAAAGCCGCAGTATAAAATCGTTTTGTGTTGATTGCGCATTGATTGTGCAACTGTCGAACCATTCGATGCACTTTCAAGAACTTTTTGCGGACGTGTGGTGTGCCAGAATGCGTTGCTTTTTACCACCCGTAGTCAGTCCCCGTTCCGTTAAAACTGATATTTGATTGTCTCACAAAAACTTAATACGAATTCGTTTTCGCTCGGTTGAATAACACATTTTCACTCGTAAACACATATAATCTCGCGTAATGGAACACATTCAATAAAGTAGGTAGATTACAATGACTGCATAGCGCAGTTGTAATCTGATTTAGAAAGTAGGGCAAATGGAAAAGATAATAACTGCCTGATCTCATTAAAAGACCAACTTTTGAAAAGATTGGAGTCAAGTCGATTACTAGTGAAATGATAACGAGTTGAACTACTCAAAGAGATAAAGAAAAGCTAGTGATTTCCCCCTCTTTCATATCGAAAGCGCAGTAAATTGTTTTTACTGGATAAATGTCAGAGTGACCGAATTAGGGGTATTTTAGTAAGAGCAGACCCTTGTGAAGGTGTCGACTCATAAAATAAATTGAAATGCTTCGTCGATCAAGATTCGCGACAGGACGCAGCGGCCGCTCCGAGCTCGACGATAAATCAACTCACCGCTTTTATGTATAAAAAAGGAAAAAAAGAGCGGGAAAGTCGTTTATTTGTTTCCAAACTATATTCGAACGGTTCCCAAGCTTCGATACTTTAATAAAAATCTTGCTGTGGAATTGAAATTTCACATTTCGTCGCACCGGCCTCGGTGGAGAAAGCGGGGGTTCGGTATACGGACACTGGGGAAAAATGGATAACTGCTAAACTTTTCGCGTTTCCAGCTTTAATTAGGTAGAAAATGTTCTCTTAGCTGAAATGTGTAAGTAGGGCGTTACTCACGAGAAATTCATGTTATAGGATTCTGATTGGTTTAGCGATGCTTTTACCTTTTATTTGTCATTATTCTATGCCGTATTCTTTGTCAAAGGTTTTACCATTATGTGCTTTAAACAAATTATCCTTTGATGTCTATGTAAAACTGTGGGATCCCTTACGCATTCACACAAAACTAATTCTCGAATAAACTCAATGATTGTCGCTTGATCCGAATAAGTGGTTTACGGCTAACAAAGAGGAACCCTAATAAAGGTCGTGATTGACCACCAAACTGAGCCCGGATCATCGGCCCTTATTGCGTGATGTTCCGTACTGGGAAATTCAGGATTATTATTTCTTTTTCCTTCGCATCTATCGGAAATTCTACTTCTGCTCCGTTCTTTTTTGGAATCTACAACCTGCCCAGATTTTAATTTGTTTTTTAACGCTTTGGTATAAAACTGGTTAATCTTATTGAAGAGATCCTTTGAAATCCTCTTGCTTTCAGTAATCATCATCATCATTTCAGCCGAAAGACATCCACTGCTGGATTTAGGCCTCCACCAAGTGACGCCACATTGACCGGTCCCGTGCGTCTCGCATCCAGCGGAGTCCTTCAACCTTCACCAGGTCATCGGTCCACCTAGTGGGAGGCCTTCCAACGCAACGTCTTCCGGTTTTTTCAGTAATAAAAGCAGCTAATAACGCAACCACCGTTTCTTTGCTCCATGTTTCTCAGAAACAGGTGATTCGATTGGCTGTGCCAATAACAAAGTAACGTTCGTTGAAAAATACCCCCAACTAATATTCTCGCTAGCCAGGGGTCCGGTGAGAAAAATGAAAAAAAAATTGTTCCCCTATTGTATTTGGGACGCTTGACATTAGATTAATTCCTTTACCTTTCCCAGTCTGTCCGGGTGAAAGCCTCTTGTTCTTTCGTCCACTTGAAAATAATTTATCGCGATTAAAATTTATGAAAATGAAATTTTACTTCGCGGCGTGAATGTTCCGCTTTTGTTATAAGTGAAGTTTAAGAATTGGAATAAAAAGAATTTATATATTTTAATGATAAATGAGTTGTAATTTGATTAAAAAATCTGCTGTTTTAAACTTTATGTTTTAATTAAAAATTCTGAATAGTAGACAATGAACGGCTGTTTAATTGTATGTTTGTTTTATAAGTTAGCAACACCATTCTGTGCTTAATTTATTATGTAAATTATTTGTGAGAAACTTAATAGCGTTTGTTATAACTGGCTTAGTTGAGCGTATTGAGTGGCTACACAGATGCAAAAGGCATGATATAGGTACGAAACTTGGTCAGACTGTTCGTATTCGACGGGGCCATAGGTTTGCAGTCTCAAAACTTAGTCAGGCGAAGTTACGGAAGCAGAGACACTATCACCCGCATAGTACAAGCGTTTTTGGTGATACATTGCCTTATTTCTTGTGAATAGCGTTAAAGTATTAAAACCTTTTTATAAGTAGCGATGTGTTCTTGTGTTTTAGTTCTATTGCTATCTATAACGGGTAAGTAATACAACATTTCGTTTTAGTATATGCGAAACCTGTATATAGTTTGTTCATAATAAGTAAATGAATGGATTCCAATAATTTTTAAACCATTTTATATTTTGTCCCAATAATATTAAAAAAAGGCTAAAAGTTTGACACCGAGCAAAACTAAGTACCTATCGTACCTACTGCCAAATTATTATTATCAATGAGCTCAAGATGACGCAGGAGGCGCGCGCGCGGGTGCGCGACGTGGTGACCACGTTTTTGTGCGGACAGCCAGGTAACAGAACAAGTTTAATAACTTTGTGTTTTTTCATGATACAGTTTCGAAATTATGTACATAGATTCTTTACATAAAAATACTAGACACGTGTTTTAGGCTAGCGTGCTGCTACCGCGGCACGCTCATATTGATTCACCAACAATGGACTCCTCCATTGTTGGTGAATCAATCTGGCGCTCCGCTCCACTCCCGCCGTATTGCTCTGAATCGGGGTGTTAAACATAATGATGGTATCAATATATATTTTAAACAATAGGCCCAATGATTTTCGATTAAATAAACGTTATATCCAAACCTTATACCAAATACGAAATAAGTTTTAGAGCATATAAATGTTATATGTAAAGAAATTATATCAGCAGTTGGTATATCTCATGTTTATTACATTTTGTGAACGTTATTGAAATAAAAATATACCAAATAAATTTATGTGATATGAGACGCTGAAACATAACATCACGCCTGTATTTTCACGAAGGGTTAGGCAGAGTTCTACGTACGTATGTTTAAGTCCCACGTAATTGCTTTCGCAATATTCTCGCCTCTTATTACATGGGATAGCCACCCAGGAACAAATTCATACTCCGGGCTTCTCCGTAAAATCCACTATTACTTGGACAAGTCGAGCCTGGGAATCGAACCTAGGACCTTATGCTCAGCAGTACCGCCGGCGACCACTATACTAACGAGGTAGTTTTATTGATGTGTGTTTACTAACTAGTTTCAGGTGAATACTGAACTTGGTATCTTACAGCATATGGAATATAGATCAAAATATAAGATCTTATAATATTCAGAACGTTTTACCCGTAGCTACTTAGAAGGTTTCCAGCCCTTTTCATTCGTATTGAACGGACAATCTGAATAAAAATAGTCAAGAAAGGCCTTTCTACTAAAATATCGAATTACTTCCGTGATATACTCAGCTATTCGCCTGCGCATAGTATTGTGTACCTAAATATAGATGCAGTATTTTAGTTCTGGACTATTTGATTTAATATCCGGGAATTTTAGTATTTTTTATTATTCATCATATAAGTCTTCATCTTATGGAAATTAAAAATAATATAATAGAGTGATATGGTTTAAAAAGTTGTACTCATTTAAATGCGTTTAAAAAGTGGTGACGAGAAAAACTCACTTTAGTAGTGCATATTGTCATTTCAGGCAGTTTTAAGCACCCAAATAATAAATCTTTATTCCACATCATTTTGAACGTAGCATTTCGCCAATAAAGTCCTTTGTAATAGAAGGCGATCATTGTTTGCTTTCAACCTGTTACAAGTCTAGACTCCAGGTTGAAACTCATTAACTCTTACACTTATAACTCTTACCTAAGCTAAAAGCTGAAGCCATAGTACAAGCGTTTTTGGTGATACATTGCCTTATTTCTTGTGAATAGCGTTAAAGTATTAAAACCGTTTTATTAGTAGCGATGTGTTCTTGTGTTTTAGTTCTATTGCTATCTATAACGGGTAAGTAATACAACATTATGTTTAGTGTATGCGATACCTGAATATAGTTTGTTCAGAATAAGTAACTGAATCGATTCTAATAATTTTTAAACCATGTTATATTTTGTCTCAAAAATATTTAAAAAAGGTTACAAGTTGGACACCGGGCGACACTAGTACCTGTCGCAATCATTTAGGTTGGGTTCCGTAGTTGCCTATCAAAATATGCGGATTTGCCTCCGTACGATGATTTTTATTGTAATAAAAAAAAACATCTTTTTTTTGCTGTTGAAAAACCTGTGCTCCCATACATTATGTTTAGGAAAATATGTTATGTAAGTACATTTTATAAGTTGGTCGACTATTACTCGTAAACTTGTGAAGCCTACTTAACTATAATAGTTTTTCTTTTAATTTCGTTGTATATACTACCACCGTAATTTTTTTTTACATTCCCAATAACAACCGTTTATCTGGTAGAGGGGGGACACTTGAGCCTAACAAAAATGAGCACTTTAAAGCTTAATATTTCACAAACGAATCCCTTAATCGAAAGATTATTTGAACTAACTCGCAATATTTTTTAAAGACCTATTCAACGACATATCACACTATGGGGTACGTGAGAAAAAAAATCCCAATTTTACAGGAGATACCCTAAAACTACTGTTCCTACTCCATGTAATGTGATCAGATACCAGTTGCCAAAAAAATTTTAGAGATTTTATTTTACCATTTTGTTGACGTAACTAATTTGTATATTCATGCCAAATTACAGCTTTTTAAAGTGTTTTGTGCTAAGCTGCGGACAGACAGACAGACATGGTGAAACTATAAGGGTTCTTTTTCTTGTTGACTAAGGAACCCTAAAAATTAAGCCTTGTTTGTTGAGGTAACTAAACAGACATTTGCGATTTTATTAATTGGGTTTTTATAGTACTTAGTAATTTTTGGTATATCAAATCAGTGAAATTTTGTAAATTATTTGTATTGCATTGGTTTTCTTATGTTACAAGTCAGTGGCCCGAAAGTCTGACAACCAGTCTTACCAAGGGGTATCGTAGTACTAACTAGGTTGTGGAGGTCAGAGAGGCAGTCGACCCATGTAAAGTTCTGGTATTCAGCTGCATCCGGTTAAACTGAAAGCCGACCCCAAGACATTAAAGGCTTGCAGATGATGATGATGGTTTTCTTATAGCCAGATGGTGAAAGACAGTGCATTGATGATGTTAATAATAACCTTAGTTTTTTAAGTGGTGATTAATCACGCTTGTTATCCCCGAGGGTTAGGGTTTTGGTGTACCTACTACAGTACTCCCAATTTTTTCCAGTTATGCTTAAGTCCCCCTATATGCGATAGGCTCGCCCCCTATTACACATAATAGAGGGCTAGCCTATTGCATATCAACCGGGCAAAATCCAAATTCTTGGCTACTATTGAAATGGAAGCCTATAACAGTTTGGTCGACCTGACAATCGAACCCAGGACCTTGTGCTCAACAGTCGTGCTTGCGACCACTAAACCATCGAGGCAGTTCTGCTTAGTTTTTCATGATATTTTTAATACTTAGACATTTATGCCTAATTGGTGAAAATTGCAAATGACTTACAGGTAGGAATATCCTTTCGTTTTCGAGTTGGTGAAATATTGTCTAATGTTTATTGAAATACAAAATATTTGCAATATGGCCTTAAAAACTATAGGTACACAATGATTGGATTTTACCTCAATTAAGAATAAATCTGTATCTCAGGTTACTCAGTCAAGTGCTTATACCTAAGATAGCTTAATGTTGCTATTTTACGTCATGATAAAAAGATCTTACTTATAGACAGATAGGCAGTCGCTCCATGTAAAATACTGGTATTCCGCTGCATCCGGTTAGACTATAATAATATAGTTGGGAAAAGGCTAGGTAGATGATGATGAAAAAGACCTTACTTTTGAAAACATGGAAATCATCTTTACTTCGAAAAACCCGTTCCTAACAAGATTTATTTCATCAAAACTTGTGAATAAAAACCGCAAACATTTATAAAAATGATAAATCGGTCGTCGGAAAATTAAAATCGACCGTTTTCCTTTATAATTCGGTGTGTTTCCGAAACCTTAACGTTTTAACATTAAAAGCCCATGGATTACATTTTTACATTCAATACACGATATCAAAGGAACGTTGGTGTAGAAAAAGTTATAATCGAGCAATGAAAGCCCAACCCACGTACCCCCGGTACATACATTACGCTAATGGCACCTATGGCTTTGAAACAGGTGCCCAGCCTCCAGCTTCCAAGTTTTTACAGCCATTTTTCATACATTTTTTTTTTTCAATTCTGTCCACGGACTTTTTTTTTTTTTTTTAAATGTTTATTGATTTTCCTTTTTCGTTAGAACAGACTTAAACCTGTTTTCCTTTTTTTTCATTTTAAATGTTATTTCGAAAAGGATGTAGTGACTTCATGTATTTCGATGATGCAATATTATTTAAAGTCGGAATTTTTTTTAAGTCTCTAACTAAAGGATATTAACAAAATAAATGTTTATTTTGCAGTCTCGGCAAATTCGATTGAACATTATTACTGTTTGACTTATTTTTTTCTCAGAATAAATATTAATATTTGTATAAGTATCGTACCTATTTCGTTTATCGCGTTACAAAAAATTGTCTTGAAGTGATATAAATTTCGAAACGTGATAATAGGCTTTATTTCTTTTTGTAGAAATTGTTTGATTTTGTGAGGTATATTTTGTGTTCAAAGTAAATTGTGATCCGATTGGAAACCATCAATCGGTCATTTAGAAATGATAAGATTTTTTTTTTTAAATAGACACCATGTCTATTTTTTTTTTTTACCATTTCGTCTAATATGTTTTTTTTATAAGATTTTCAAAATCGTTACTCTTTAAAATGATATTTTGATATTAATTCGATGCCGTAATGGAAATATTGACAAAAGAGTCCGGAGACAAAAATCAGAAAATTATTCATCCGTTCTTCAATTATCTTCTGCATATTCAACGACTTCTCCAAAATTCACGTTTTTTTTTTTCTTAATATTGTATTTATGCAACAATTTATAGTTTTTCGTATGAAGATGGAATTATTCTTGAAAGTACATAGTAAGTTTTAGTAAGCTGAAGATAGAAAACCAGAAATATTTTCTCTATCAAATATTTTACTAGTAGTAGTTGTTTTTTTAGGGACTTTACCATTTTGTCTGTTTCATTTGAAATTAAAAGGCATTGCCATTCAGTTTTTCCTGAAGTTACTTCAGTACAATCTACAATTTAAATTAAACAAAGTGGATATTTATTTTACTGGATATCATAATACATATACCAATGAATTTAAATATCACTCTCCCATACATTAGTACTGTTTGGTTATTTAATTTGCATATTAAAATTGTATCAACATCTCATTTCCCTAATTTGAATTGCTGATTCGGAAGTTTGCGATCAGCCTAATTGAATTTTGATACGATTTTATTATGCTAAAGCTAAAAAATATCGCGGTAAAAATATTTTGTGGAAAAAATCGTTTTAATTTTTCTCCTGTTCGGAATAAAATATAGTCTGTAAATTCTCCGCCGCAGTTTTGACGCCGAAAAAAATTGTACTTTAAATTTTGAACATTTAAATTGCTGATTATTCACTTTATTTTGTTTAATGATGTTAAGAAAGTGAAAAAAAATCTTTGTTTTATATTTCTGTTATACGGAATAATATTTTGTCTGTAAATTCTCCCCCGCAGTTTTCACTTCTATAAAAATTGTACTTTAAAGAATGGACATTCAAATTGCTGATTATTCACTTTATTTAATTTAATTATCTTAATAAAGCACGTTACAAGACGCTGAAAATGTTATACAATGAAGTGTACTACTCTGCATAGAATGAAAATGAAATGAAGAGAAGTAAAATCGTTGCTAAACAATTACAATTTCCTTAACACAAAATCAAAAATTTTCAATAAAATCAAAACTTAAAGTAAAATTAGACAATTCAATATACAAGTATTTGTCAAATTTTTTGAATTTATTAAATCTGCTAACAATTAGAAGACGTAAAAGTTATAATAAAAAAAAATTATACAATTTTAAAATACCAACATATTTAAATAATTACCAAATGAAAAAATGGTGAAATCAAATAAAAATAATAAATAAAATATGTTTTAAAATGAGAACTTACCTTTTGAGCGCCTGATCATTCACCACCAGCAAGCACCAAAGTCATTATCACAGAAAATTATTCAGTCACTTCACAAAAAAAAATCCCTTATGCAGGTGGGAAGAACATTACTACGACCGAGGTACGCGGGAGCGAGCTGGGAGTTCCGACCCAACTCGCTGGCTTTTCACTTGAATCTGAGGCCCGAACATGCCTGCCGCCCTATTTATTCCTTCTGGGGTGATACGCGCACGCGTCCAGCACCCTGTTGCTTCATAGTGAAGGGGAAAGACGAAGCGTGCCGATGTCGATAGTAATATATTTTATTTGCACATTTTGAAGTTTTTTATTGATTTTTGACTAGATTATAGGTAGGTAGGGTTATAATTACTGACCACAAGAAAACCATGTGACAAAAAACATGTTTTATTTTTATTTAATTACAGGAGCTGAGAAAAAAAACTTGAAGAGTCGATAAGTAACTATTGTAGAAAAGGCTAGCGTTAACGAATTTTCAGTAATTTTTAGACCGAGTAATCTAATGATATAATTTCGTTTTAGATGTTACGTTTGTTTTAAAATTTATATTGTTCTAGAAACATATCATGCATACAAAATAGATAATAAACAGCCATTAAGTTAAACCTCCCTTCAAAAACGTATTTAATGATGAATTTAAGTCATTTACAATCATATCACGTCACTATTTCTCATGGCAATCAGTAAATTATCAAAAAAGTTGAAAAGTGCAACAAACGGAAATGATTAAATATTCTCGATCACATCGACATATGCACGCTACCCCTTCACTATAGATCTCCCCTCACACCCCGGGCAACCTGTAACTCCCCTCCCCTCCACCCTATCGTTTAAACACTGACTTATCAAAAAACTTATGTTTAAGTTAGATGCCATTACAAGTTTTGCCACAGTGAGGGGGCGGGGGCAAGAATCCGCTCGTGGTTGCCCCGGTTGCCCCAACCGATACCCGTTCCATCCACTAAAGATCCTCTTAATTAAGATATTTGGCGGATGGTTTTCTAGATCCTTAAAGTTATGCCATAATCTGATTACGAGACAATGTAAGTTTTAACGAAAACAGGAGGGACGGAATATTAATTTTCTCAAGACATTGTCTCGGACGTTTTCATAATAAACTCGATGGAAAACGTTTATTTCCCGATCATTATGCGAAAACAAAATGATCGGGTTATAGTCCTGTGGAAGTACGCTCAGCGCTCACTGCTCAGTTACTGTTGTCCCCGGGAGGTTTTGTTTGAATTATATGTCTTTTTCAGATGTGTCCGGCTTTTAAAAGCTCGGGGCTAAAACAGGAAGAGAAAGGGGTTGTCATTTATTCAGATGCAGACACAAAAGCCCCCACTATTGATCTGAAAATGTAGGAAAATATTCACTGTTTATAGATTTTATACTTTATGCCTTCCCCGAGTGAATAAATTTGAGAGTAGACGCTCCACAGTCAAAGTTTAGTTACTTTTGTCTTTGAATTTTCCGGATCGATTTACAAAATAATTATCTAAAATTACAGATGCAGTAATCATAGATTGTAGGCTTTTTTGTGAACTAAGAGAATTTTCAGTACAATTTTTCCGAAATATCCTTTTGCAGACTGAAAATAGTACATTTTAATATAAGTGGCGAAACTTTGTTATTGCATTCGAGGTGGTATTAATCCGAGCTGCAGGGGAGGGTCCTATGGAGCCGAGAACTGCAGTAACAAATGTCCACGCGTATCAAACGACGTTTTACAATACTGTTTCGAAGAAATAAAATATTAGAACGGAAAGTAATATGAATGCCTAATATGAAAAATATAAAATTCAATTTTTTTTTTTAAATTTAGAACGCAAATAAATGTTAATTTGGTCATAAAAGTAAATAATTTTTAAATAATCATGTTTATCTATGATATTCTATTTATAAATGTCACAGTCAAAACTGTTAATCAGTCAAAACTACTTTTGACCGGTGAGAACTATTTAAACAATAACGAACATTTACTTACAAACTTATTAGGTTAGTTAGGTTTTTTTGAGACCCTTTGCAAAACATTATAAGTTTTAGTAATTCTTGGACTAGGTAATTACACAACGTTCTGAAACAACTTGTTTTAAATGGAGAAAACACATTTTAACATAATAAGGATTTTGACTGACACCAGTCAAAAGTGATTTTGAAAGATTAACAGTTTTGATTGTAACATAAGCACAATTTAAATACTCAAAAAATATTTACGCCGTAAAGACGCATATCTTTTTGCCGAGATTTAAAAATTTGAACCCATTTGGACTTAGCATATAAGTTTAGTAATCTGTGGAAACTTTTATTTACACACGTGTGTGGAAAAATATTAAAAATCCACGCGAGTGAAATACATTGCATGTTGAACCTAATCGTAGTGCGATAAGAACCAGTTTTCGAGAAAGTGTATTGAATATTATGTTTTGTAAAATTACTTCTGATCCTCTCTTAAGTCTCTGTGCGTACAAAGCGTTTTGAACGAAGCATTTAAGACTCGTGGACAAGCAGTTATATTACATAGAGTCATTTTTGGCTGGGGAGCAGAAGTAATTAATATTTAAAATTCACATAAGAACTTCTAAACATAACACAAAATTCAGAACTACCCGACCTTTTGCAAGGTAGATCCCTTTCTGAGAACCTGACTAGACACTGAACATAGGTAATTAGGTATTTCACAGTCGACCTTACTCAAAATAGTGGTGTTCAAATAGTGCTTCATTTAAAGTCGAAACTACGCAGGTACAATTAGTTTGTTTTGCTTTCAGTGTACCATTAATGTTCTGGTTGGTTGTGAAAATTATGCTTTTCTACGTCAATATAATTTTGAGGCAGCACCTTCTCTCGTGTTGTGTAGAAACTCGTCTAAACTTCATAATATTACGGCAGGGCTCTTACAAACTTCTGTTATCCTGGTAAACGGTTTTATGGTGCTCCACATGTGTTCATATCCTTTTCAGAAACTTGTGTTCAGCGGTCACGGGATGTGTGATATAAGGAAAAATAATGACATCGTTTCGCGACCACCTTTTACTGACATATAAAACCATGCTTCTTTTATTTTGTCAGAGTACTGTCTTTTTGTGTTATAAATTATATTCATTTCTATTTAAGTGCTTGCAGGATTTATGTAACGATTCTGATACCTATTCTGACCACTAATTACACTTTAAAATTATATAAAAATGACTGCGTAATATTGTGAACCTTTCCAAAGTGTTCACTAACCATTAAACAGCGTCGTTAAAATTTCGTCGAAAAATTCGTTGATTGAACTGAAAACTGTTGATGGGGAGGTAACAGCTTCAACGTAGGTAATTGTGCATCCAACTTTGTTTACTGGTAGTACGTGACTGTGAAACGCAACAACTAATTTTTCCTTTTGTGGCTTTGAATCCGTGTAAATTACTCTCTTCAAACAGGTAGTGGCCGCTAAAATCAGTTAACCTAGTGCGATACTACTACTACAAGTGTAGTAGGGCATTCAAGATAAAAAAATAAAAGACTGTATTTCTCCTCAAGCCCTTTGCTGCGGGACTGTTCGAAAGAGATACCGTGGCCCTGGAACACAAAGGGCAAAGAAGGAACATGGATGGGTTTTAGTCAGTACAAGTCTGACACTCCCTTCCGAAAAAAAAATAAAGCCTTTTGCAGCGAGATATTTCTCTTTTACCATTGTTAAATAAAATACTGGCCAGCTCTACTCTGGTACCCATGTTAATTTTTTTTTAAATCTTCTCTGGTAAAATGTTGTTAATTATAATTGGCCAGACAGCACTGTGGGTGGGATAAGAAATTGGCAACCTCAAAAAATTGTCAATACGTTTGACGTGGTTCATTTCGAGAACTCGATTTTTATTCCACGAGCTTAAGGGCCGGACTCCAAGCGGCGACAACACGAGAGGAGAGATGTGTTGTTAATCAATAATATCGGCTTAGCTTTAGTGGAAACGGTTAAGCAGAGATGAGAAGACATGTCTAGTAATTGTTTAGGCCCGCGGAGCTGAGAAGAGAGGTAAGCGGAGTAGCAGATGAGCGTTGTGCTGTGAGCTGTGTGCTGTGAGCGGTGTACTGTGTATCTTACTTATCAAACATCTCCTCTGCTCTCCGTTTTGCACATCTTCGCGTAGCATCGGTGGATACACCCTAGCTCCTACGCATCTCCTCTCATATCCGCTTCGCACTTCCCCGCTCGTCTCCGCTTTGGTGGAGTCCAGGCCTTATTGAACAGAAGCCTGCCGTAAGTTGCTCATTAATTTTCTACCTACGCTTTCATTTCAAATTAATTCTTTACTACTAATCATGTCAATCATCCCAAACTAGACGTTAGTCTGTATCTTGGGGATCAGAGTTGTACATTTTCATTTTATTATCCAAAAAGTTCAAACAAAATTAAACTAAAAGTAAAATTAATAAATTGAAGTAAAAACAAGGAAAATATAATTAAGAGTGAGAAAAAACAAAAACTTGGTAATAATACTTATTCACAAACAAGATTCAACTTAAATGTGTGTGTGCGTGCGTGTATGTATGTGTGTGAGTGTGTGTATCAAAGTGAGATTAGGAGCGCTATCAGTTTGTGTAGTCTTACTTCTTGTGTAGCTATTTGTAGATAATCCTTTCTGTTTCGTCGTAGGAGATTGTAAGGAGAAAGTTCTTTATGAACTTTTTACACAGGAATATTTTGAGGTATATTATGTTACAATACAATAATACTACTTACATTGCATTTATTTGCGCTATCACCTGCACATTAGATGATCTGTTTACTGCATCAGTTAGCGGGGTTCGCGTAGCTGTGTTTTGGGCTAAACATAACCGTTGAACTTTTTGCCATCGACACGCTAAGTAGAAGATTGCATTTTATAAAGATTAATTGATACCTTCATTTTACTGAAGATTCTTCAGTCGATTCCATTTTTTTTTTAGTCAGAACACAACACCGATAAAAAATAAAATAATAACTTGATATAACTTGGATAATCTGAGATTAACGGACTTTTTTTAAGTAAGTATAACAAAATTATTTGTTAAGTGCAAATCAGAAACTTAAACAAATTGTCATTATATTCGGGAAAGCCGAAAATTAAATGTATTGGACTGACTTACGTTAGTGAACAGCTTAAGTGAATTCTGTTGAAAGTCGCTGTAGAAATTTAATATGAAACGATTTGAAACCGAATGCTACTATAAGTGTAATAATACTAATACCTAGGCCCTCGGGTCATAGAGGGTTAAATTGTTTATTTCAACCTGTCTTTTTATATTTCTATGGTTCCATGTATGCTTTTTTTTTTGGTCCAACACTCGAATATTTCCGTGCACAGTTACACGAATTCTTTAGTCCAGTCTATTTTTGCTCAAATTTAAAACTACGATTTTTTTTTAAATGTTGTCGTAGGTATAAAGTATTCAGTAATAACAAACTGGGCCCCTTATACTTAATTGAAATGAATAAAAAGAAAAACATTACTAACGTTTCTACTTTTTATTTTTAACAAATAATTTATTTGAGCCTTTCACGAACGCTATGCTAGCAATGACGTTAAGTACCTACTAACTAACATTTATTTTAATAAAAGCGCCAATGCACATCCGAATTACGTTAAAACCCTTTTACCACTCGTTCCCAATAAAATGTAATATTTACTTTGGTAATATTAGCTAGTAAAAACGAGCTTTTGTTTATTTTATGTCTGTACATGTGATCCATCAGGTTTCATCTTTGTCCGCAAATAAACTCGATGAATATGTTCTGTTGAAATGTACTCTATTGCGTGTTTTCAGTTTATTACATGTTATTTTATACCGAAGCGTAAATAAGGCGAGAATTGAATGCAACTTCACTTCTCCAAATAACCGTGGGTGGCGTTTCACGTTGTACTGCCGTATTTCTGTTTTTCTTTTATACACAGTTTTTCTCCATTTTATCCGAAATTCATGTTCTGTATTTTAAAATACTTCTTTCATCACAACTAAATAAAAGTATTGTTTAATTATTGTTACTGCTAATGAAACGGTATTTTAATCCCTCTTTTTTTACTTCAACTATATTTAGTCAATGCGACATTAAAAAAAAATTATTTAGTTTGTCCTTTATTCTTTTAAAAGTTGTAATTTTTTTAGTAGACTTTTATTAATAACTGCTTAATAAAACGCAATTATTCGGTTACTGGAAGTATTTTAAACGCTTAACCAACTTCTTAACTCACGGATTCACGATATTTTTATTTACTGAGGTATACAAACGGAAATAGTTCTACCACAGATATCCTACTATAAATTGTATTTATATTTTAATCCAACGCATGACGAAACCCAATAAAACGTGTTTATTAGGTTTAGATTACACTGTCATCTGCATGTAAATTAATCTGTGTAGAGAAAAAGGGGTTACAGGAATATCCAATAGGATTTGCAATCATAGACTTGCACTTAGAAAAAAACCTTTGTAGTAAGTTTGACTGACATGGTAAAAAATGTTGCTCAGATGTAGAAAAAAATGACAACTGAAAAAATATTTAAAAAAAAATCCAGGCTGCTATGGGACAGATCAGCACATTTTTGAAAATGTGCTAAAGCCACATGACATGACGCGCAAAATCTTTGAAAACAAACTTCTTTATAGGAAAATGATGAAACATAATTTATATTAACATTTTGATTATAACCGTCTCTTTATTTTTTTATGACAAAGCAGAACTTTAATTTTACTTAATCTACCTACGTAAATCAGTTGAGGGGGAGACGTATCACGTTTAATTGCAAAAAAAAGTTTTCTTACCGTATGCCAACTGACTTTTTTGATAGGTTCAAATCTCCGGATTCGCACCCACGCGGCTTTGCCAAGTGTAAGGTTGTTCGTCAGTTGACTATATGTCGTCAGATGTAGCCATGGAATAATAAACCTACGTGGAGGCGTCATTGATGTGGATAGGTATTTTTCTCTGTGAATGCTGGTGAATCAGTAATTACCCAATGGCTATGTTCAAGCAAACTAATGCAAAGGGCCTAGAAAAGTGGGATTTCGTATTTCCACAACGGCTTTTATCAGGATTGAATTTCGCAAGTTCGTCGTCGTTTTCGGAAGTTTACATCAATCCATTACATTTTTGGTTTTTTCTATTATCGTGATCGCTGAAAGAATGTCGCTTTGTCCAAGTCTTTTAGTATGTTGATTTAGTCGATAATCGATAATTCACGTACCTGCCACCCACGTGACCTCCACAGTCGCTAGGCTGTCTGGCATGGCGTGATTTCGCAATGGTTTCTTCATTACCAGTAAAAGTATCAACCGATCGAGTCATTGAACTTTCATGTTGACTCTCTGAAAGACTTTATCGATAGTCATTTGTTAGAATGATTACAAAATTACGGGGCTACCAATTATATAGTGCGAAATAACAACAATCATTATTATGAAACTCTGATAATAATCCCATAAAGTAGTAACATTGTATTCTCTCTTTTAAAGAAAAATAGCAAACAAATACAAATTAATATAATATAATTTTAAGCTCGGGAGAGCTGCAAATTAATTTCATGAAGTAGGTGTCAAAGATTTTCTCTTTCTAAGTAATTTAGATTTGATTGAAGTCCACAAAGGAAGCCCGCAGTTTATTTGCGAAGCACTCTGATTATTTAATTTTCTAGGCAGCTGACAACCTGGAAATTGAGATTAAAATAAATAAAGTTGTCAACCTACAATAACAAATTTTCCAAGATGCATGTTTCTGGGAGTATTACAACGTTGTTTACATTTGAAACTAGCGACGATCACCTGTTTTGCACGGTTTTTACGATTTGATTGTGTTTTTTTTTCATTAAATATGTATGTAACAGTCAAAACTGTTAATCGGTCAAAACCAGTTTTGACTGGTGTCAATCAAAATCTTTATTATGTTATAAAACGTTTTCTCCATTTAAAATATGTTGTTTCAGAACGTTGTAATTACCTAGCCCTAGATTTACTACTACATAATGTTTTGCAAAGGGTCACAAAAAAAACCTAATAAGTTTCTAAGTAAATGTTAGTTTTAAGATTTTAAACTATCATGGTCTCTAACATTATTATAACTAGAAACGGGATACACCCACCCGCAATAACTTCAGTTTATCCGTGATCATGGTGCTTGCAATAGTGCCGAAATATCGGGAACTCAAAGAAAACACTAAACACGGTAAATATCCCGTTTCTAGTTATAATAAATGTTATAGTTATTTTTAAAATAGTTTTTACCGGTCAAAAGGAGTTATGACAGATTAACAGTTTTGACTGTGAAATATACATCAGCAGGTCCCTAACCGAATTCAGCTGAACACCAGTATTTTACATGGAGCGACTATCTATATGTGTTCCACGATCCAGTTTTACTACATGCACTATTTTTATTCTATTACTATGAAGGGTACCCTTAACATAAAAGAAAGACACTTGTTCTCCCCGTCACTGCGATCATTTTTTTGTTCTAGACCATACCTGGGAACCTTCTGGTTACGGAGATATTGGGGTTCAAAGTTCCAACTTTTTCACAAGTTTTTTTTTAAATACATGTTTTTAATGTAAGATTTTTACTTCACTTCCTGTTAGTTGCTACGAACATATCACGACAAAAAGTGTCTTTGTGTGAATCGCACTTAAGGCCGTCCAAGGCGAATATCGAACTGTGAGATACACGCGGGTATGAAAATTATGAAAACACAATACGTACACACATAATAATTATAAATTAATGAGGATGAGGAATCAGGATTGAGCGGCGTATCGGTGAGGCTAGAGCACTCATCGGCAAGTTAATCTGCTTCAGGGAGGGCAATACTCGACCTAGAGTGATGCGCTTTGTGAAGCGGGCGTTCTCGGGAACTGATGTTAGTTTTCGAGACTACTTAGCCCGCGTCACAGAGCGTATCGACTTCCTGAAGCAGAAGATCTGTGCATGGGCAAGCCGTATTCGTCGGTACAAGCGGCGAGTGGAGCGTTACACTCAGAATCGCACATTCCGAAGTGATGAAAGGTGGGTATATAGGGCTTGGGAACGACCGGACCAAGGTGTGACTGATACGCGTCTACCAGATGATGACGCCATGTGTTCGTTCTGGCGCAACATCTGGTCGGTGCCTGTCAGTCACACTGAGGGTGATTGGACCCGGGAGGTTGAACGAGCGTGTGATTCGATACCTGAAATGGGGGCAATTATCATCAGCCCCCAAGATGTAACTCGTGCAGTCCGTCCGTTGCCTAACTGGAAATCTCCAGGGCCGGATGGACTGCACAACTTCTGGATTAAATGGTTCCAGAGATCACATGTTCGCTTAGCATCCCAGTTTCAGTCAGCCTTAGAGTCGGGGTCGCTGCCCCAGTTCTTGACGACAGGAATTACCCACCTGCTCCATAAATCAGGTAGTACTGCGGAACCCAAAAATTATAGACCAATCACTTGTTTACCAACGGTCTATAAAGTTCTTACATCCATTTTGAGAGCTAAAATCAATCATCATATTGATAGTAATTCTATCATGTCTGCCTCTCAGAATGGATGTAGGAATGGGTCCCGCGGTACTAAGGAGCTGCTCCTTATTGATATGGCCATTAGCCAACAGGTTCGCCGCTCGCGAAGGGATCTGTCTACATGTTGGATAGATTACAAGAAGGCCTATGATTCTGTGCCTCATACATGGCTCATGAAGGTGCTGGAGTTGTATAAAGTTGATGCAACTCTGCGTACCTTCCTGATGTCATGTATGGGGCACTGGAGAACGGTCCTTCACTATCCAGGATGTCGACAGATCCAGGGGAACAGCGAACCGATAAAGATTGAGCGCGGTATATTCCAGGGTGATAGTCTGAGTCCATTGTGGTTTTGTTTAGCCTTGAACCCTCTCAGCACACTGTTGGAGGGTTCAGGTCTAGGCTATCGGTTGAGGAGAGGTGGTCAGGTCATATCTCACCTTCTTTACATGGATGATCTGAAACTCTTTGCCCCCAACAACTTGCAACTGATGAAGCTACTGAAGGTAACGGAAACTTTCAGTAGCGCCATCAGGATGGAATTTGGTGTGGACAAATGTGCAGTCATGCATGTGAAGCGAGGGGAGATTATGGAATCCGTGGGAACTCAACTCTCGGATTCCATACACCTTAGATCCCTCTCCTCAACAGAAACCTACAAGTATTTGGGTATGTCGGAAGCATTAGGTATCAATACTGCCGACATGAAACAATCATTGAGGGACCGCTTCTTTGGCCGCCTGAATAAAGTACTAAGCAGTCTTTTGTCAGGTGGAGACAAGGTGCGCGCCTTCAATGGTTGGGTCATGCCGGTTTTGATGTATTCTTTCGGCATACTCAAATGGACTCAGACGGAACTTGATGCCCTGGATAGGAGGGTCCGCGCACTGCTGACCGCAAATCGAATGCATCACCCGCGGTCGTCGGTGATGAGACTGTATATCCCGCGGAAGTGCGGGGGTCGTGGCTTCTTAAATGCTAAGACCCTGCACAACCGTGAGATATGCAGCCTCAGGGAATACTTCCTAGAAGTCGACGAGGGGATGCACCGAGATGTGGTCTCAGTGGACAAGGGTCTCACCCCGCTCTCTCTGGCTAACGAGAACTGGCGCAAACCTAGAGTATTAGACACTAATGATCGCAAAGAGGTATGGCAGGGCAAGGAGCTTCACGGACGCTTTTACCGGGCCTTACATGGACCCGATGTAGACTTCTTAGCGTCCGTATCTTGGCTGCGTTTCGGTGACCTATTCGGCGAAACCGAAGGTTTTGTCTGTGCAATAATGGACGAAGTTATGATGACGAATAACTACCGGAAATACATTGTGAAGAATGGCACGGTTGACATATGTCGGGCATGCCACCGTCCGGGAGAATCGATCCGACACATTATTTCTGGGTGTTCTCGTCTGGCTAACGGAGAGTACTTGCATAGACACAACCTCGTTGCCAGGATTATCCACCAGCAACTTGCTTTGAAGTACAACCTTGTGGAATCAGAAGTACCATACTATAAGTATGCGCCCGACCCAGTTCTCGATAATGGTAATATCACGTTGTATTGGGATCGATCTATCATCACTGACAGGACTATTGTTGCCAATAAACCTGACATTGTGGTGATAGATCGATTGGAGCGTCGCGCAATGATTGTTGATATAACGGTTCCGCATGACGAGAACCTCGTGAAAGCAGAGAAAGATAAACAATTCAAATATCTAGATCTGGCTCGCGAGGTTGTCGACATGTGGGACGTGAGTACAGCAGTCATTGTGCCGATAGTCGTGTCGGCCAATGGCTTAATAGCCAATAGCCTCGACAAACATCTGAGGAGGCTCTCGCTTGGCAGCTGGATCAAGGGCTTGATTCAGAAAGCAGTACTTCTGGACACGGCGCGTATTGTTAGGAGGTTCCTCTCTCAAGAGCCCTGACCACCGGTATTTCGGACCCTGTTCCCGATACCAGTGGGCTACTATTTTTTATATTTTTAAATGTTTTTTTTATATTACTTTGTATAGAAATATTTAAAAATGTAAATTATATGTATAGAAATGAATAAAGGAAATAAATTATCATTCATAAACAACATTATGAAAATAATGTCTAAAATTATTGGTTTTTATGAAAAAATAAATAAAATGCTCTGATGGTATCTTTTTAGGTTTGTAAGTTTTTTACAAGAAAAAATCATCTTTGCTAACATATTACAAACTTTTACAAAAACATATTTTTCAGAGACCATAGTAAAAGACTCGGTAAATGATTAGTATATTTTCGGTTAATTATCCTTATTACGACGCAACACTTCGTAGTATATGCCTAGAGAACAAAATATCCGCGAATAAGTTATTTGAAAAAAATATCCCGAAATTGAGTTCCAAACTTACGGTCCATGGTCCAAACCGTCAGACCGTGCGTAGTTAGCGTTAAAAGCGAATTTACAGATCAAAAAGTTCGAAAAACCACAAAAAAAAGCTATTGAAGGGTACTCCGAAATTTTATTGGATTTACTGTCAATCCACTAGGAACTCGTACGCCGCGCAGTACGGACGGCGTGTCTGAAATCACTCGCCGGATGGCTCGTATCGGCGACTATTTCATTAAACTCAGCGGTACTCGTAAACATGCTATCAACGTAAACGTGAAAGCAAAAATGGATAACAGGCCTGCCAGTCTGCACATTGCCTGTCTGTTTATATCTATGAATCTATCATGCATTGATCTGGTTATGTGAGCTTGAAAGCGTGAAAATTGTCGGATATTTCGTAGGTGGTTTCGGACGCGACGTCGTCGAGAAAAAAAAAAGCGAGCTCGTCAGCTACAGACTGGACTGGTCACTGGACGCTTGCCCAATACCGATAAGAATAAAAAGAAGAAAGTCAGCCTTTATCTTGCGGTACGACCACACAAAATAAAAATAAATATTGAAAATCAAAAAATGTGATTGTACCAAACACGTGGCTTTAGAGAGACGCTTCAAAAAAATCGACTTGAACCATCAAAACGGGCTACCCTACCTTTTTTATTATTCTGGTTACTATAGAAGTTGAATGGATAGTCTCACATCATCAAATACTTATCAATTGAGAGAGTTTCGGTGTACTTACTTCATTAGGAAAACGTGTACTAGATGAAAATGCTCACAATTTAAACGATTATTCAACTTAATGCATATGGTTGTGTGAAATACTGGCTTTATCTGTCTACCATTTGTCATACTCGAAAGATTTTATTTATTGACATTTCTTTTTAATTCACTATTTTTAATACTCTACCAAAGGATCATCTTGAAGATCATCTGGGGTTCGCCCAGGATATGGGAATGGTGATCCCCAAGATTTATCATCTGGTATTTCTGTAAAGTACTGGATTTTAGTAGCTAGGCTAGATGAACACAAATTGATATTTTCGTTTCAGACTAATAGTTTAGTTTAAGTGAAAACAAAAATTTGTTACCGTTAATGTCCTTACTGAACTTTGTGATCAAATTGTAATCCTCCATTTTGTTAAAAGATCAGTAAGGACATTAACTCTAACAAATTTTTGGATCTCGTGGCTAAATAATAACAGCCGGTCGGATCGATCTTTAGGTTAAGCCGTGGTTGTCTAGGTTGGTCTGTGGATAGGTGACCACCCATTACATACCGAGTTTCCTCCGTGCCTCGGAAAGCATGTTAAGTCGTTGGTCCCGGCTGTCATTTGTAGATCTTTGACAGTAGTTACAGGTAGTCAGTGGCCCAAAAAGTCTGACAACCAGTCTTACCAAGGGGTATCGTATTACCCAGTACCAAAGGCCCGTATTACTGGGTTGTGGAGGTCAGATAGGCAGTCGCTCCAAGTAAAATACTGGTATTCAGCTGCATCCGGTTAGACTGGAAGCCGACCCCAACATAGTTGGGAAAAGGCTAGGCAGATGATGATTTTGTTATAAATCATGAACGACAAAATAAATGATAACAAGTTTTTAGTATTGTTTTTAGATTGTCTATTGATTTCTTTGATTGGCCCTTATTGGACACTACGTAATTGAGAGATTTTCATAGAATACATACCTACAAAAAAATCCACAGTTCCAGATAACTTGCGGATTATCTTGTTTTTTGGTTCTTTGGGTTAACATACTTGCGTATTTGTTATTTTAGTGCCCCGCAAACTGCCAACTTACTATCGGTCGATAGTTTAGTCGGGCTCTCGGACTCCGACACTTATAACACCACGGTTCAGGCCGTGGTCTTATCATGTGAATCCGAAGAAATTAGTTAGAAATTGCAGAAGTGCAAAATCTTATTTAATAAACACTATCTTTTTTTAAACAATTCTTTAACCACTTAATTATGTAAATTTGCGTATTATCATATACTTTTAAATGACTGAACTCGGGGCCAAAGTATCTAAAGAAGCTGGGCATTTCCCTTTCATCGGAATCCATTCAGCTGTTAAACTTAAGGCCAGCGCACACCAAGGACGTGGCAAGGCCAAGGGATTTTGCCACGGCATGCCGGTTACCGAGAAGTCCCGCGGCATGCCGCGCCATCCTCTGCCAACTATGCAACTGGTTCGTCTCAGTTCGCATCGTACACGCAGCGATCTTTCGTCAGACACAAGTTTGAACGCCGCAGTTTCATTATTATAACATATGGATTATTTAAATCAGAATAACAGAAACATGACACTTTTTATCGAATGTTGTTATTTTTTATTTAACCTATAACGAAATTGAAAAAGAAAGTAATAGCGAGTTAAATTTCATATTTCAACTTATTAATAAGTCAGTTACTGGTAATATAGTCTATAAATAACGATGTGTATTAAAATAGCGGACTCCAGCTCATGCCATAGTGTCCTTCAGCTTGCAGCCGCATGCCCACGCGTAACATCATACTTAGGGAAGTATCATGTTACCTCCCGTCGCATCCCGTCGCAGGCCATCACATCCTGCCGTGGCATCTCTTCGATGCCGTCGTGTCGATCTTTTAACATTGGAATCTGTATCTTTATACCAATAGCTACGTGGTAATTTACGTTGGGTAAAGATAAAATCCTCTGCGAGGCCGTCGCCGCGATGGACTGCGTTCACCTTTACAGTTACCTACTTTATCATTTAAAATATTATATTACCTGATAGTGATAGAACTAACAAAGTAATAAAACAAGTAAAGAACGTTACTTCATCTCACCAACTTCATCTGCCTATCTTTTTCCCAAATTTATTGGGCTTAGCCTCCAGCCTTACCGGTTGCAGCTGAATACCAGTATTTTACATGGAGTTACTGCCTATCTGACCTCCACAACTATGCTAGTACTGTTTAATACGGTGCCCCTTAGTAAGACTGGTTGTCAGACTTTCGGGACTACCTGTAACGATCGTGTCAAAGATCTACAAATGACAGCCGGGACCAACGGCTTAACGTGTTTTCCAAAGCAAGGAGGCAACTCGGTATGTAATTATGGTCACCCATCCACAGACCGACCATGGCAAGCACGGCTTAACCTTAAAGATTGAAACGTGCGGCCGTTATTATTTAGCCACGAGGTCCTCAACGTTACTTCATCTAACAAAACTAATACTCTATCAATTCCCAAACAAAAAACTGAAATAACCTAATTGGTGAAACCCATATGTCTTCATAGCATTTGTCTGTTTAATTACTCTAATGCCCGCCGAATAAATTACTGTTTGCTAATGAACTACCAACATTATCCTAACGATTGTTCTTAGGCAACTTTTAAAGCCACAACTGTTTATTTTCCCGCATTAAAAGCTCTCCTAATCCTATTAGAATAAAAATAAAACAGGGTATAAGGCAACAAATTTTAAAGTCGGTGCCCGCGCGTTTCGTACTGCCTCCGTCCCGCACGTTAAACTTTTCTAATATATTAAAAATTTCCCGTACAAACATGCTGCATTAAAGTCGGCAAGTATCTACAAAGTTGCTTAAATACCTACACATATTCACGGGGGAATTTATTGACTATTTTATCACGAAACGGTTACGATTTGTATGAAATGTCCAGACGACAATATATATTTATTTTTCTGAAAATTCACAGCTTTCTGCGTACTGTACTGTTTTCTTTTTGTAATACGATAACCACTTGAATATAAAATTTATTATTAAAATTTGGATCATTTTTTTTCTTTTCAGTCGGGTTTTTTAGTTTTTTAATTACTTTTTTATGGTTATAGATTATGAAACTATAAAGAGGACTTCAGTGTGAAGGACCGAGGGAGTACATCCCCGAACAAATTTATTATAAATCTATTATACCTCTATTAAAAAAATATATATTCTAGCTCTATTATACGATATTATTAACATTCTGCTTTCTGGAATAATGTGTAGGTGT
This sequence comes from Noctua janthina, assembly GCA_963576755.1. Lineage (NCBI taxonomy): Eukaryota > Metazoa > Arthropoda > Insecta > Lepidoptera > Noctuidae > Noctua > Noctua janthina. Next base: position 8,234,554 of record OY755050.1, on the reverse strand, counting down.
ATTAATCAGTATTAAGAACCTGTTAAGGTTTCTGCTGAGAATTATTTATGGAATCGTTGATAAGGTAAACAAAATAGATATGAGTGAAAATGCCAAATAAAAGTCTCGTGCCATGTCTGCCTATGTAGGTTTTGCGAAGCCTTTGAAAATATGATAACTCTTAGTGGTTTTCATCTTTCAACTATAATTTATCCTATCCTATTCTATTAAACTCATTACTATTAAATGGGCAATCTATGTACATCGTTTTATTTTCACGTTCTCGAAAACTGCTTTAACGATTTCGACGAAACGAAACGTTGCAATATTGGGCTCTACGGGAGCCAAAAATCCATCTAGCTATGTCTCCTATCCAGTTTCAAACGAATACCTATATCTAATAAACAGTGCATCCGCTTCATTAAATATGATGTAACATGCAAACAATATTTTCTTCGAACTGTGCGAGCACTGCATTATTTGTGATCGCAATATAATTACAGAAATACTGATGTTGTAGCCAGCCAACTGAGTAAAACATCGAGCCTTTCAGCGAAACCGATGAGCTGAAAAGTAAAAAGAAACCTAGTATTCAGTAAAAGAAGTACCGATATTCAGTGTTTGATCTTAAAGCTTTTAAAGGAATTCTGGCTTGAGATCGGGGCACAGAAGGGCTACAGATGCAGCAATAATGAAGAGTTCAGAGCATCGCTCGCATCTTTGCATTTATAAAGAACTAGCTTTTGCCCACGGCGTTGCCTGCGTTATGGTCTGAAACTATCCCGCGGAATCATAGTACATGACTGAAACGTGGTTCCGTAGATTAGCTGTTTATAATATTAGTGGGTACTAATAAATTGGTAGCCTTAGCGCAGCGTAGTTTGATGTCATTACAAGAGTGGCATGCGTTCCAAATGCAAAATAAAAAACGATACCGATAAGCTCAAAAGTCAACTCTAAAGTTTATTTCATAAGATTTTTATTTTATTCCTTTTTCAAGTTAAGTGCGAGACGATGTACTTTTTCATTTACTCATCAACTAATGAGTTAATGAAATAAATAGCCCTTTATTATGAATTGTTTCTGTTTCTCTATCTGTTGTTATAAAATTACCTCAATTCAGTGTGCCTTTTAGCAAAGGCCTCCTCTAGCTCTTTCTACTGTTTTCTGTCACGAGCCTCTCTCCTCCAATTGGGGCCCGCTGTTTGCTTAAGCTCTTCTTCCCATCTTCTTTTCCGTTTCCCCCTGCTGCGTTTACTGTCCCTTGGATACCAGTCAGTCATTACTTTACTCCATTTTTCTGAATTTGAGATCAAATTCAGAGAATGAGTTATAAACTAATTGATTATCACTTGCTTTTCGGTGAAGGTAAACATCGTGAGGAAACCAGCATGCCTGAGAGATTTCTTGACGGCATGTAAAGTCAAGTCAGAGGCCCATGGGCGGCATAAAAACTCTGACACCAGGTTAGGAACTAACCACACGATAAAGAAAAAGTTATAAACTAAATGATAAAAACAGCTTCGCTTTAAGATGTTCATATTTTGTCCATATTGCAATTTATTTTATACATGGTTGTTCTGATAGCTTCTTATACTGAAATATGAAATAACAAGATATTCCTTTTGAATTTAGGTAATTTAAAGCGCGCACCTGTTTAATATCCGTATGGCAGAATCCTATTTCCTGATGAGACAAGACAACATTATTATAATAATGAAATCATCGAGAGACGCATTTCACATTCCGAGATAAGGATGGAAAAGGTGTGACGAGCATTTGTTGTAATAAATAATAATATTCATTCTGTGTATTAATATATAATGTTATGTGAGACAAAGGAAAAATCTTGGAAAATTCCTACATCCTTTCAGTGAACGGATGTAAGAATTTTCCACGAATACATCAACGGATGTATGAATTTTCCACGAGTAAGGTAAAGTATATTTTTCTAATTAGAACGGAATCTGAGTCAGTTGGCTAGCAACAATATGAATTCATCCACCTACTCGTATACCTTCATACTTACTTTTTCAGAACTCAAACATTCTTTGTACCAATTACGTATAAAAAATCAAAACTGTAAATGTTCTGATAAAAGTATCAATTTTTCATAACTGCAATGCATTCGGAGAATACGTCTTGTTTTCCGAATGAATAAATTGTTTTTCCGAAATTCTCCCACCGGATATTCAAATCAATTTTACTGAAATAAAATATCTGAAGCGAATATGAAACCTATGAAAGTTTCAAAAAGGGGTTTCGTTATTATTTTTAGGTCAAACAAAGGCTACAGTTACAGTCTTTATTCTATTATTGGATTGGCAAACGAGAATAAAGTTCACTTTTTGCATCAAACTTAAACTGAAAGCATTCATTGCAATTAGACCATTAAAGGCATCTTTAGGTTTCTCATGTCATTTGTCATTTTGAATGCCCATTTAGGATTTATAACGATTTAAAGTTGGTTATTCGAAATGACAGAGAGCAGTGGTGGCCCAATAGTGGCGGCCCCGACTTACGAACAGTAAAACGTGGGTTCGAACCCAGCCAGGCGCATTACTTTGTGTAATTTATATCATCACCACCATATCATTTTATCATTACCATTATTATCATTTTTATCACCACTGCTCTCAAAACAGTGAAGGAAACCGTCATGTCCTAGAACCAAAAATTCGAAGACATGTGACATCTATCAAGCCGCACCGGGCCCGCGTGGTGAATTATAGCCCATTCCTTCTCATAAAGAGGAGGCCCGTGTCCCAGCAGTGGGAACATTATAGGCTGATTATATAAATCACATAAAAGTGAAAAAAAATGAAGAATTTAAATGTCTGTGAAATCTTTCACATTATTAAACTGAAAAAGCGCATTTGGAAGCAGGTGGAACCTTACAACTGCGCTTGTGTTTTGCGTTTCAGTCTGGTTTTTTAGTTTTCACTTTTTGTTGACGGCGCCGATACAAACTGTACAATGAAAATAGTCGACTCAGTCATCTAATTTGCTGGAATGCCCGTGCAAATCGATTCATCTTTCGATTTCCGTCTGCAAATAATTGGTATTGATTGAAGATCGCTGGATGATGAATAAACATGATAACACAGGCCGATATGATATTTGGTGCAAGATATTTAAACTTAATTTTAAGATTGTCTTGGTAATTTTTTCTGGGTCAGCTCTTGTTTCGGACATAAAGATAAAAATCGATTTCACTAAAAAACAACTGTGTTTGGGACCTTTACACAAAGATATTCTATTTCCTTTCCTGTCCTCTGTGCGCCAACACATGCAGTCAGAGTGCCACCTATGACGCCGTGATAGTGGCAAAGTTGTAGGCAAACAAAATCAGTAGCATATCGTATCACGGTTCGCGTCAGAAGAAAATGTATGAGCGAGTCAGACAGAACTATTCAAATGTAACTGGTCAACGAAACAGAAATATGATAATTACTAAAGCGGTCTGGTGAACCTAAAAATTCGAATCTTTGTATTTAACTAACTCATTCACTCTTTCGTACAGTTTTGCATTAGCTGCGGCCGTCAAAGGATGGTTTTTGTTTTATTTAAATAAAAACTCATTTACAGGCTTCCGTGAGAGTTGTGGAACTAAAAAGGAATTGTCGAGAACTTTTGAAAATTGTGAAACTTTTTATGTGAACACATAGGTGATTTTTTTTTGTTGCTTGCAACTTAATTTTATTGAAAAACGCTTCGTTATTTGTCTATTGTTCACTTTAGTTTGCTTGTTAGAAAATTCTTTTAACAGCCTACTTTCTAGGAATGATCATTTTTATGTCGAAAATGTTTTTAAAACCCGTTTTTTAGGTTTTACTTATGACACGTAAAAATAAAAAAATACTTAAACTATTCAAAGAAGGAATATGGATGGGTTTTAGTCAGTAAAAGTCTGACACTCCCTTCCGCTCCTCCCAGAGTGGGGGGGGGAGGGTCATTAGTTAATGCCTGCTGATTTTCAGCTTTAGTTCTTTGTGGTGACACCGACGACTAATGACCTCCACTGTACTGACCAGTTTATTGGAGACACCCTTTGTAAAAAAAAAAAAAATATCGTATACTACTTATTTACCTATAGTGTGATTAGTATGGGTACTAAGTAATTAGCATTTAATTAGTAAGGCTCTTCTGTTTTTCAGCGCATGGACTATTTCAGCGAATCGCAGACCACAGCTGGACCACGGGCTCTCCCAAGCTGCGCAACACCCTGTCCTCCGCCTCCCACTTCCAGTTTGTCCCAGCTACTCTGCCTTTTTGATGTGGTCGGTCTTTCTAACTGAAGGGCGTCTAGCTACGTTGACACTAGTGATATTTAAATTAAAACTCAAGGTATTTATTTCAATTAGACCATTACAGGGACTTTTCTATGTCAGATAGCTCCCGGCCACCGTAAGCGCGGGCCAGTGGACGGCGAGTTATGGGCTAGATCGCCGTCCAGCCGTCTTATGACGACAGGCCGTGTCGACGGCGCGTTCGTGTTCCACGCGCGGCAAAAGAGATGTCAGCAACCACGTAGGGGTCCGCATGGGCCAATGCCTGCCAGGGCTGCGGGACTGTTCGAAAGAGATAGCGTGGCCCTGAAACACAAAGGGCAAAGAAAGAACATGGATGGGTTTTAGTCAGTAGAAGTCTGACACTCCCTTCCGCTCCGCTCAGAGCGAGGGGAGTCATTTGATGATTTCCCATCCAAAAAAAATAAAAAGACGTGTGATAAAATTCAGATCGTGTTATTGCAATAAAACAATAACTAGACAGTCATAACTAACATGAATACGAATGGTCAAAAAGCCCAAAAACCCTAAAAGAACGTGCGAAGTTTCCTAAAACCCCAGAAAATCTGAAACAAAAATCTGGGGGTCTATTATAGAAACAGTTTCCATTAACGAATACAAGGGTTTGATAGAAATTGTAACGCACACGGAGCGGATTCCGCTCCGGATTCCTTTCGTGATAAGTTTGGCTTGTTTCTGCACGATTTGCTACTGATTATAGCCCTGCCAAATGAATTCCGAAGGCGCAGAAAAAAAATCTTTTAAGGGTCCTACTCGGCTGTCGCGTCGCGTTTTTATCACGTGAATTAGCTTTTAACCTAAGCATCGGTCGTGCGGAAATATTAATGAAGCTAGTACCGTGTGTACGTTTTACACGACCATTTTGTATGGTTTTTAGACTTTGTGATATTGATAAGATTATTTGATCTTGCAGTGCCTGACATTGTGATTAAGACATTTCTTGTTGTTGAAATCGGAATTGGTAGATTTTATTAGCCTAAACTTCAAGTATAATATCCCCTTTAATATCCGGGAATGATTTGTAACGTCTGAATTAAAGCTGTTTAATTAGAGGGAGGTATTTATATGTTTGATTTTTATTACACGAAATATGTGCCCTGCCCACTGCCACTTAAGTTTGGCTATTCTTCGGGCTACGTCGGTAACCTTGGTTCTCTTACGGATTTCTTCATTTCTGATTTGATCACGCAAGGAAACTCCGAGCATAGCCCTCTCCATTGCCCTTTGGGTGACTTAAAACCTTCTGACCGCGATTCGCCTGATTTTATTAGGTACTTTCTTTAAGACTATACCTCTTCCAATCTCTGTTTGAGACTGCGTAAACATCGTCTGTTTGGCTGACGGAGTCAATGCAGGAGTGTGGCCCCACTAACTCATCCTTGGCCCTACGGATTTTTTCATTTCTATTTTGTTTATGTTTTTCTCTAACGACACCCAGTATTTGCACTGTCTGTTGGATCATTACGAAAAATATTTCTTGTCACAATTTTCTTTTTTTTGTACTTAATATGTAATGTGTAATTGTTGGTTCTTCCGAATAAATAAAATAAAATAAAATAAATTATTTCTAAAAATCCCAAAATTCAACCTCAGCGACTGATTGAACTTGCAGATAAAACTTTACAGACGTGGTTTTTATCGATATCGAAGCACTAAAAAAACTTAAATAAAAAACCGAAACTCGCTTTCATATTCTGCAATACTGCGCTGCACATCTTTGGTAGTCTGGATGCGGTCCCGATAACCAATTAGAATGATATCTATTCTGAAGGCAATGAACAAACGCCTTCAGACGCTACAAGTAAGTATGACGTTAACGACCGAAGGTAGTGCATTTACTTGTAATTATGAATTGGAAAAATCGTTTAGTTATGCGATTTAATTAAAAAAAACCCTGTATACGTAGAACGAGTATGTACTGCTAATAATTTAATTATGCAAGGAGAGTTTCTTGCAAATTCTTTTGAAAATCATGAAACAAAGACTGTTTGTGTTTATAAGAAATATTATATTTAGGCATGTTAGACCAAGGAAACAATGGCTGGATTGTGTGAGGAATGAAGGAGAAAGGAGCAAATGATTGCGTGACGAATGGAAGAATAACAAATGTTGCGATGACTCCAAAAAACATGGGACAACGGCGGGATATGATGAAGATGAGTTTCGACCAGATCTCAGCCACGTCGACGGCATTGGTAAGTAAGTATGGAATCGAAGCCAAAGAGAATTACAAAAATTAAAAAAATATTCGTATAAACTCATACGATTATACACCGTGCTCTTCACGTTGTCCATATACTTTGGCAAACGCTTCTATAGCTTTTACAAATCTTACAGAGGAAGAGGCTTCGTTACAAAGATATTTGTAATTTCATTTAATGAAATTTAATTGAGCTATGCAGTAAGAAAGGATCTTAAGGCCTATGTTGTCGCTTAGTGCAATTAAATTATCAAATGCTATTTGCATTTCATTTGCACGTACGAAAGGAACCCGAGAGTAAATAAAATAATTTAAAAAATAAGAATTCTATAATGTGTCCATAATGAAAAATGCTTATTTCCGTGGTCTGAATTGTACACTTGTATATTGCTCAAGCATGTGGAAAAATTTCTCGAGTGAGCTTTCGCGATCTAATAAATATAAGGAGAGATGCACTTCAAGCGTAATATCGTGGCATAAAACTCATAAGTTACATATAAAATTGTAGGCGGGTGCTCAGGTAGGCAAGTATATTAAAAATGTAATCTGATTTCTATCCAGGGCTAATTTAGATCAATTGTCTGGCTTCCTTACTAATATTCTCGCTTCTGCAGCGTTTCGAGCATGTTTTCGGAAGCGCGCACCTACTGTTTCCACGCCACCATGCGCAGGGTGCGGCCTAGCTCCAACACTGTCCTGGCTCAGCGACAGGATTGCCCTACGTTGGGCATTGTTGTAACATGCATATCGCTGGTGCTTGATTTGTAATTTTAAATAGCTTTTATGTATAGTGGATATTATAATTATTGCTTCTGTCATTCCTTAATTTAATTCATTGTCATGTTTAATTTTTATTTATTTATTTTGTTTTGTTTTGTGCCTTTGACATTAATTGATTGAATCTGACATTTATTTATTTCTCATAATTTGTTACGTCATCTAATTAACTTTATTTCTTTAGTCAAAGTAGTTAATTTGCCTGTAAAATTGACAAGTGTTTATTTTTTTAAATCTAATATGGGCCAATAACCTGGAATAAATGTTTTTTTTTAAATATTGCAAATGTTAAAGTACGTTTATTTATTACCTTTTCACGCCAAAACCATTGAACCGATCATCCCGAAATTTTGCATATTCGTTGTCAGGTGTACAGAAACGGACGTAGGGTACCTTTCATCCCGAAAAAAAGTACTGTTCCCGAGAAAAGCAACGATATCATTCTATGATAAAAGAGATGGTGCCACGTGTCTTTCGAATCATGATTGAATTATATTATTACAAGTAGAGTACAACCCCAATTGATTGTAAAATTCTAAATTAACGCCAACAAAGCCGCGGGCAAAAGCTAGTACAAACATAAATAACGAAAATAGCAATTTAGAGCAAATTAGTCACGTTTCTTGATTACGAATTTTTCAGTACAAGATTTGTGCACTTTTTTCTACAATAGGCAAGTAAAACAATAGTTACATGACGATCAAAAACATAAAAATGCCACCCCTATTGAAAAACTTTTCTCGCAAGAAAACTTCTATTCTTCTAATCCTTATTTGATTTGAAAGCATCATTGACGTCATTCGTTTACTGTTCCGGTTTTAAGCGAAACCTGTGAAATATTTATTATGCTTAAAGTTGAAAAAGAAATGGTTATCGTATTTTGAGCACATGTTAGAAAAGAATTCGACAATGTAATACCAAAAATAAACATTGTCGTAACCCTAGCCACATTGCGAATCATTGAATTTAAAAAAACAAAGCAACTCTACAATTAACCCAGTACAGTTAGTTATTTTAAGCAAATTATGTTTACGACCACAGTTTCGTCACATCTATTTCTATCCTGAATAGAACGGGCCACTGTAAAGGCTCATCGCGCATCGCGTGTCATGATGCGGCCCGCAGTACATTCATACATAAAGGCGCGGTCCCAGGGCGGGGGGTCACAGGGGTCATGACCCCCCCCCCCCCCAAAACCTAACACGCCAAATTGATAAACCTTCTTAAAATAGCTTTTTTGGGATATAAATTATTATTTAATTTCCTGCTTAATCGTTCAAAAAGATAAACTAACCTTTTTCGAGGCAGAATTCTAAAATTTTCGAGCTCGCTTCGCTCGCTAATGCATCTGAGTTACTTTTATTCTCATCTCTGTAGAATGAACAAATTCACGGGGCGGAGGCGGGCTGCTTCATTTTTGAGCTCTCTTCTCTCGCTCTTGTATTCTATAAGTATCAAGAGCGGATCCGGGACGGGGGGTCATGGCAGGGCGTAATGACCGCCCCGCCTGGTTTGGGGCTAGGTTAACCGTGATCATGTTTCTAAACTCATTGATTTAAATAAAATAAAAAGAAGTCTGTCTCGCTTCGCTCGCTTATGCGTTCTCTTCATCTTAAAACTTCAAAAATCTTACTATCTCAGGGGCAGGGCAGGCAGGAGGGGCATTATGACTTGAAATCTCCGACAACTATTAAGAAATCAACCTATCCGAGGCGGAATGCAAAAAATTTCTCTCGATTCGCTCACCAAATACATCCTATACTTTTTCAATTCTGCAAAAGTTAACAGAGTGCTCCTATTCTCATTTCTGTATAAATTAAAAAAATGAGTGGTGCCAAAATTTTCCAACTCGCTTCACTCGCTAATAATCCTGTACTTTAGAATTCTCCACAAGTTGACAGAGTTCCTCCTATACTCATTCCTGTATAAATGAACAAAAAGAACTTAATTTATCCGAGGAAGGGTGCAAAAATTTTTGAGCTCGCTTCGCTCGTTCTTGCCTCTGAGTACCTACACAACTCCTGTATGAATGGTTAAAAGAAAATCTGACCTACCTGATGTAGCTTGCTCGCTCTGACATTCTGCGTTCTTTTCAGTATATCTTTATAAACTGACACAATTTCTGAAAGCTATCGCCCCTCAAAGACTTAGGCTGGGACCGCGCCTGCATACATGACACATGGCGATGTATAAAAGCGTTAACGAAGAAGCGGCGTGTGAATCGTTGTGTTACCTGCGACGGAACACACGCGCCGCGACATGCCCCGCATCTTCGAAAACAACATCGTACATTGCCATTTGTGTTCGTGCGATAACGCGTGCCTATGCACGCGTCACCACCACCATGGGGTGAGCGTGCGGAGCCGTCTCTCGACTCAAGGCTCACGCTTATACGAGCTTATAAGCGCGTCAACGCTCGTACGATTCACTCGTGAAACAAAAGGCGTGGGTATACGCGCTTCCAAAAACAAGCTTATAATTATGATAGCGCCGAAAATACGCTAATCTGAAACCGCCCTAAACGGAAGAAAAACGTTCAATGCGGCGCGCGACGCACTGCGTTTTTGGATTGAGCCCTGAGATGAATCCCGTGCAGAATATGGGACGCAAAATGCGCGTCATTTGTTTTAACCTGTGCAACGCCAGAGCATAAACGGACGCGCGTGCCCTCCACGTCAAGCCACAATTTCACCTACCATTTTATCATATATTTGTTTCGTTTGGCGTACAGGGCACGCACTTGTTTGCCTCGTACATATAAAGGGTGTAAATACACCCTTAACATATCCGAAAAGCACTTGTTTTCCCCGACTCTACGATAATTTTTTTGTTCTAGACCATACCTGGGAACCTTCTATTTACGGAGATATTGGGGGTCAAAGTTTAAACATTTTCACAAGTTTTTTTTTAAATACATGTTTTTAATGTAATATTTTTACTTTACACACCTCCACGACCCCCGTACTATTCAATTTATCCATCATCACAATGATTTGAGTGCTTTCCATCGAGTCCTACCGTAAAACGTGAATTTTCACCCCAAAAAAAAAAAGCCGATTCCCAACAATAATTTTTGCGTAAAGTTACTTAGTTTGATGTACAGAATGGTTGGTTGACGGCTATGTGAAGGGTCTCTTTACACCCTGTATGTGACAATGGCGTTCATGATTAGGGAGCCATGATGTGAATATTCGCGCCAGTTTGAACAGCTCCCACAGTCCTTTCAAGTTACTTAACACAATCAGTGTGAGCGAATTTAGTCCGAAATTCCAAACGAAATAAGCCTCATTAGAGTTAAATACAAATGGCGCAAATACGTAGTTACATGCCGCGGTCCACGTTTTTCCTGCCCCAGTTTTAACAATCCGTAAAGATGTGAAAACGAAACTTTTGTTTATGTATAAAAGTTCGACATTATAATTAAAGGTTTGTCAGCAAACCATAGAATTTGTGAAATAGTAGACAGTCACCAAATATGTTGCAGTTCTAGACAAATTACTTTTCGTCGTCAGGCCCTAAGCTATTTACATGTCTAATTATAGCATTGTCTAGACCCTAGACAATGCTATAATTATATATGTTATTAACCTAGACTCTAGGTTATAGTTAACGTCAGCTGCATGTACAGTCGGCTTCGTAATTATTTTACCACCCTAAGGTATAATGTCTCTGTCCAGTGTCCATGTGAGAGTTTAGCAGTTACCTTAGTGAAGGTGAGGGCAATCGAGTAATCGTATTAAAACGACTGAATTAGTTTGATGTAAATATTTTATACTGCGATTCTTCGGAATTTCTATAATGCTTATCGCTACAAATAATACCAAACGATGAAGGACAATTTATATAAAACAGAGGAATAACTACAGATACGATACAGTGATTAATTAGCGGGATCTAGGACTCAGCGTATATCTAGATATTGCAAAATGAATTGGTGTGTACTTGTCGGGAAACCAAAATGGAGTAGGCCGAAGGCTTCCGAAGTTGTGTTCGGATATAATGAATGATAAGTATATTTTGTTTTTTTTTTAATATATTACTAGCTTATGACCGCGAGTTCGATAATGTCCCACAGGATCATACTCTCGTCAGAGTCTCCTCAGGTATTGGTCGAGCTTCTTGGCAATTAAGCCATTGGCTGAAATTAAGCTATTTAAATTATTATTAGATAACTGAAAGTGAAAATGGAGTAACAGAGTAACTGACAGAAGTGTGTAGGTAAGCTCGAAACTGTGGGACAGAATGCGATTTTCTTTGATCTTTTAACATTGTAGACTTTAAAAAAGCCGTTTATGACACAACGAAACAAAAGTAAAATCTGAAACTGAATTCCAAATTCGGATTCAGAAAAAAAACAACATTTAGTCCAGCACCCATATTATTATATTTCTTGACAGCTAATTTGCCACTAAACACAGTAAGTGGAGAGGTCCTCCTCAACTCATAAGTTAACACCATTCTACTTGTGAACTGAGCTTTTCTACGTTCACGATTTATGTTTCTAAACGTGGAAACAAAAATGTGTTTTGGAAAAACGACTTAAACACAGACGTTTAAAGTTCAGTTTGCACTACAACTTCAATATTTTTTTATGATATGCTCAATAGTACGAGTCATTCTAAGAACAACTTAATAAAAACAGACATAGAGTTGACGTTTGTTTAACAGATAATAACATCGATTGGAAATAGAACAAGAAAAGACATCGACCGGGCAATTTGGGAGTGAAAGTTGTCACATTACAGGCTCCAAATTGCTCGGGATGGTCAAATGCCTCTTAGATAATATATTTCCAGGGGAAAAATCTATTTATAATTTTCCTTAAAGGCTACTAACCCAACGGTTTTATGATGACCATCGTCATTTACAATCGTTTTGGTGTCATTGATGGCTGTAAAAAGCTCGGAGTAGGAAGCTTGGTATTACAGTTATATTATTATAGTAAAGGATGACTTAATTTTTACCTATATTGTGAATTTTAGAATTATAGAACTTTAAGATATTATTATGTGCGATACTATATTATCGTGGCTGTTGTATTTTCATACAAATTCTGACTTATGAAATAATTGGTAGGTAAACTTACATTAGTGGTTTGTTGTTGTCAGAGCCTCCATTACGAAGTAGTAAGGGTGGGGTGTGGTACACTGTTACTGTACTTAGTATGTACTCATCATTATCTAGTCAGATAATGATGAGTTGCATACGGTTGCACGTAGAGCGGAATTCGACCCCAATAGACATACTTAGGATAAAAGGCTGCTTAGCCTTTATCTCAACTAAGTATGTATATTAGGGTCGGATTTCTCGCTAACCGAACGCAGCTGACTACCAGTATTTTACAAGGACCGACTGGTTATCGGACACACAATCCAATTACTGAGTAATAATTCTTACTGCATTGTAAAGTAAGAGCTATATAATAAAGCTATGATTTTACGAAGGATTTTAAAACACAGCCAGCAGGATAAACAGGCGGCTGTCTGCTTTGAAAGTTGGTTTTAAAACCGCCATGACGACTCCTCCGGACTCCTTTGTGTAAGCCTGTCGTCTGCACTATGGTATCCTTATCCTTAATTAAAAGTTTTATAGCTAGACAGAATAGATAGTCCGAATGTTTATAAAATGAAATGAAGTGACAATGGCTTATGTCGCGATCCGAAGAAATGTAACCACGGATTTAAAACGAGTTACTAGTATAATCTACATGTTGTCTACGGTTTTCGTTTGTCTTTCTTTTAAACTTTATGAATACAGTACATCGGTATTTAAAACTTCGAAGTTCGGAATGACAGTCGTTGTTGATGCATAAAACAAACTGTAAATAAAAACTTGTATACAACTGGTCTTAAGCGTAAAAAAAATATGTAGTAATACATGTCTGAAATAACATCGACACATGTACCGTAAAATGGGGTGTATAAAGCAGTAGCGAAAGGTCAATTTCTGTAAGCCGGAATACATATCTTTAATGTGATTACATTTTTTGTTTATAGAATGCTGACTGTGCCATTTTTCAAAGGGAATCCGGTAGGATTCGAGTTGTATGGAACCTTCGCCACTGGTATAAAGCGCAGGGGTGAATCGAGAACAAACTTTGAAAGGGATTTTAATTGAAATCTTCTTCTTAGCGTGTCGATGACAATTTATTCAAATTGAGTCAGCCCAAAATTTGGCGACGAGTTTGGCACTTTCAGTAGCGTCCATCAGCTCCTGTAATGTGCAAACAACAGGATAGGCAGGACTCGATAACAATTGTCCCACCGTTTGTGGGGCAGCACCACATTTACACGCCAGGGTAGAGTCATCTAAGAATGTCCACCTGAACAGGTTTTCCTTGCTTCGGCCAACTTGTGTCCGGAGTCTATTCAAAGACTTCCAGGTCAGCCATGGCAACTCGTGTCCAGGTGGGAGATTATCAGCAAGTGGCACAAATGGGTTGGGTAGGGAAACACTTTCTCGCCACAGCTTCCGTCTTAACAGCCAACAGTCCAACAGTCAGTGACCAACAGTCTATAAAATATTAAGCAAATAAAATGGAGTACTTGTTGGTAACATATCATATTCAACGTTAAGATACCTTTCAAAGTTTTGTCTCGAAAACGGGATGAAAAGAGACGCACGGGTGAATACTCGTGCGTCTCTTTTCATCCCGATTTACTCGGTACGATACGACATGTTTGACAGAAATGATGCGTGCTATTGTTTTTAACAAGTCTTTTGCAGGGGATGTCGAAAAGAATACTGCAATTTGCATATGGGTGTGAACGCGTAGTTAGGCTGATTAATATTATCTATACAAATATTACAAATAGGTATTTTATGTAACTTTGTATGTAGGGGTAATCTTTGGACCTAATGATCCGATTCCAAAAATTATTTTACTTGCGGAAAGCTACACTATCCCTGAGTGTCATAAGCTATATTTAAATCGTCCCCGTTGGTTAATTTCCGACCATAACGCAAGTGAAGCCGCGAGCAAAAGCTAGTGTAAAATGTTTTTATTTATGAACGATGGCATAAATTGCAAATCTATTGTTTGGTTACACACAGATGAACAGTCATAATTATGAACCTAAATGTTAAACTTAGCATATTATTTTAATTAATAATTGCACAATTTATTTGAGTTCATGGTTGCACGGTGTTTTTTATATAAATTAAGTCGATTTATACCCAACATGCTATAAAAAAAAAACAATAATCCAAACAAAGCTACAGTCACACAATCCCCCACAATATGTACCACTTTCGATGCGAGAGGGGTGCCTCTTAATTTCCGTTGCGGAAACCATCGCTTGGAAGAACGAAAAAGAATATCGCAACATTAAATCGAATGTAACTTTATTTATATCTAAACGATAAAAAGTGCTTAAAGATATAATCAAAATGCATACATTTCGTGATTTATATGAGCTTTCGTGAGAACCGTTACGTTAGCTGACAAACAATCTCTGTGTTATTGCAATGGTTTATCATAACAACTTGATCCCCAAGACTCACAACCATCGTTTATTTTACCACAATAGAGAGAAAACACCCTCCCATTTTAAACCTTGGCTGGGAAACTAAGACATAAAATTCTAGGAAATTGTGGTGGTACATTCGTATAGCGAAAAGCTCGCTCGTGTCCCATTCTTCGAATATTTTATATACCAGATGCTATATTGGAATCAATGCACTACTAGGTAATCTGTGGCTTTACTGTAGTTAAATGTCACGGTTTTCTGGGAAATCAGAACCATGATATCAAAGTACTAGGAGGCCAGAATCTGAAAGAATTACGATCTTCTTCGAGTCGCGTATGTTGGTTACGTTATCCCATGTCAATGTTCTAAGATCCCTTTGAGACTACCAGCGGTGTTGCCAACAGTAAAACTGTGATGGCCGAAGAGAGAAAAGAACTTGTTGCTTCGTCGTCATTTCTTTTTTGTGAACACCTTTATTCCCTTCCGCTGGGACCTTTTTTTGGGCCACGACGAAAAAAGGTTACATGTTTCAACCGTACGACTGACAAATCGTGTGTACATATGTATTAGAAGAAAATTATCTGTTTTAGGATAAAGTTGATCTCATGCGACAGAGAACATTTCAAACTGTTTGATTCATGTTGTGGAATATTTACAGTTGAGTTGTTCTGAACAAGGAACCGAAAGGCAAGATCTTAATTAAACGACATTGTTTTTGTTAAGCGTTTTTTTTATGAAATTAATCACAAACCAGACGTTGTAGGTAAACAAAAATATTACTTGTGATGCAGTGATCTAGGGAATGGTAATAAAATTGATATTTTTTTCTTCAATGTTGAAGGAAAATGATAGCAGAAAGACAAAGTTATTTAAAATAAGATCTATAAATCTAGAAACTACCCTCTTATACTTGGGTTTGTAGTGGCCTACATAACACAGCCATACACAGTCATACGAGCGCATCACACTCCGACCACTGAGCGCCACACTGAGCGCCGAGCGGCCGACAGGGAGCGCGGCGCGCGCACCGCGACACCTCCACCAGCCGGCGCCTCCGCTGGCGAGCGATTGGAACGAGGAACAACATCCCTGCGCCGATGACCATCATACACTACCGATATTCACCGCGCCGCGTTAGTTTTATGTATCGAGCGGCGTGCACGTCTGCTACGTCAGCCGCGCGCGCCGGACCACCCGGACCGCGTTCATTGGTCGGTTGAATTTTTGATTTCCACCTCTACTTCGTAATACCCGACTGTATATAAGGTGACGATTTTGGAAATAAAACCACTCCTTTTTCTATTTCGGACCTTGGCTTTTATTTATAACCAACCTCTAAAGTGGTGACCCCGACGTGATCATCAAAATCATGACAGATTCAAGCCAAGCACCGCGTACCGCGCTATCTGAAGAAGATGTCGAGATGATCTCCGTCAAGTCTCGAATACCTCCATTCTGGCGAGACAATCCCAGATTGTGGTTCGCTCAATTCGAAACCATGGTGGCGAACCAGAAACTCAGCGAGGAAGCGAAGTTTGGACTGGCTGTGGCGCAACTCGACAAGGTGGACGTGGAACAGATTAGCGACATCATTTTATCATCGGCCAGAACGGGAAGATTTGAAGCCCTGAAGGCCCGATTATTATCGGTATACGAGGAGTCAGAGAATAAGCAACTGCAAAAATTGCTCAACGAGGTTGAACTAGGCGACCAGCGTCCTTCCCAGCTGCTGCGTCGTATGCGTGATTTGGCCCGCGACAAGATGCCCGATGAAACCCTCCGGATGTTGTGGATGAGCCACCTACCCTCATCGACGAGAGCTGTGTTGGCGGTCAGCGAAGAATCCAAATTAGACTCGCTAGCGGCGATGGCGGACAGGATGAGTGAGCAGATGAAGGAGGCCGGCTCCGTGTGTTCCTGCAGTCACGCTAACCCCGCGTCACAATCGCCGACACCATCGCCTAACGACCGGATTTTGAATATGATCGAGGCGCTCACGAAGGAAGTCGCTGCGTTGAAAATTTACAGATCGCGCAGCTACCACCGAGGACCGCAGCGAGGCAGATTCCGTTCAAGATCTCGTTCCAAGTCCGCGAATCGTGACACATCGATTTGCTATTTCCATCGAAAGTTCGGGAAGGTGGCGTATCGCTGTCGAAAGCCATGTAACTATGCGGGTAAGACGAATACGAACCAGGAAAACTAGTCTCAACTTTGGCTGCGACGGGAGCCGAAGTCAACGTCATAACCCAACACCGTCTGTTCGTAAAAGAATTAATAAGTGGCCTGCATTTCCTCATCGACACCGGCGCGAACGTCTCAGTTTTACCCGTCAAGAGGGTACGCAGAGAAAAAATTACACCGAGCGAATATCTCTACGCCGCAAACGGTTCGCGAATACCCTCCTACGGTGAACGCACGATGACGCTGAACATCGGATTACGACGACCGTACATGTGCAATTTCGTCATTGCCGAAGTGACTAGACCGATATTGGGAGCCGATTTCCTACATAAGCACCAACTCACGGTAGATATTCACGGACAGAGGCTGATAGACAAGAAAACAGGCATATCCGTTGCCGGCAACGTAACGGCTACTTCAGTCTCCAGCATCAACACCGTAGATGACCAGCAGCCTTACCACGACCTACTCGCCAAGTACCCGGACATCACCCGACCAACATTGAAACTCTGCCACAGCGAAGTGGAACACCACATACAGACTAACGGCCCACCATTATACGCCAAGTCACGACCGCTGCCACCGCACAAGTACAAGGCAGCCAAGGCAGAATTCGAGGCGATGATTGAGCAAGGTATTTGTCGGCCGTCAAAGAGTCCTTGGGCCAGCCCGATACATCTAGTCCTCAAGAAGGATGGCAAGTACAGAGTCTGCGGTGATTATCGCCGTCTAAATACAGTGACCGTTCCAGACCGTTACCCCATCCCACGACTGCACGATTTCACCTACAACTTGCTGGGGAAGAAATACTACTCCATAGTCGATCTAAAAAAGGCCTACTACCAAGTGAGAACTCGCGAAGAGGACATACAGAAAACCGCCGTAATCACACCATTCGGTTTATTCGAATTCCCGAGGATGTGTTTCGGTTTACGCAACGCTGGGCAAACATTCCAGCGACACATCGACAACGTGCTACGGGGACTACCCGTTTTTCCGTTCGTCGATGATATTCTTGTAGCTTCAGAAACAGAGGAACAGCACAGAAGAGAACTTGAAGAAGTATTCAGAAGGCTGAACGACCATGGGTTACAACTGAATGTAGCTAAGTGTACATTTGGTCAACAAACACTCAGCTACTTGGGCTACACTATAACCACCGATGGAATTAAACCAACGAATAAGAAGGTAGAAGCAATAAAAACATACCCGCGGCCAGAAACAATTCAACAATTACGTCGATTTCTGGGAATGATAAACTTTTATCGTGAGAATATTCCTCACGCCGCCGAGTATCAGAAGGAGCTCAACTTTTACCTCAAAGACTCCAAGAAAAACGACAAGACGAAGATTACTTGGAGTGAGACAGCAATTCAGGCATTCGAGAAATGCAAGGACGACATCACCAACGCCGTATTGTTGTCGTACCCATCGTCAACACTACCCTTCGTGCTTATGACCGACGCATCCGATACTTGCGCCGGGGCGGTACTTCAACAAAAGATACAGGGTCGCTGGAGACCGCTAGGGTTTTACTCCAAAAAGTTCAGCGACGCCCAAAGGAAATACAGTACCTACGACAGAGAGCTTACGTCTATATACATGGCTGTACGTCACTTCCGCCGGACGATTGAAGGCCGTGACGTCACCATATTGACGGACCACAAACCTCTTACCACCGCACTGCGAGCGAACTACAAGGATGAAACCCCGAGACGCACAAGATATTTAGAATATATCAGCCAGTTCGTCACGGACATCAAGCACGTCTCGGGAAAGGACAACTGTGTCGCCGACGCCATGTCTCGAGTGGACACAATCTCATGTCCAACACCAATAAATTACGACGAGTTAGCAAAGTCCCAAAAACAAGACGAAGAGCTGAAGCAACTCATGAAAAGCGACCGATTCACATTCAAACGAATAACACTGCCCGGTACAGCTATGCAAGTTTCATGCGAGATGTCAACAAACTGTCCTCGCCCATTCTTACCACCTCAATACCGAAAGCAAGCTTATCAAGCGATGCACGACCTTAATCACCCCGGCGTAAGAGCGACGAGAAGATTAATAACTACACGTTATTTCTGGATGACCATGAAGAAGGACGTCACGGACTGGGCAAGAGCTTGCGATCAATGCCAGCGAGCGAAGGTTCATCGCCACACCAAGGCACCAGTATCCAGCTTCACGCCAGTTGACCGCTTAAGTCATCTACACATTGACTTAGTCGGCCCCTTACCAACGTCGAACAACTGTCGTTATATACTCACCATGATCGACAGAGCAACGAAGTGGCCAGAAGCTCAGCCAATCGAGGACATGACGGCAGAGAAAGTAGCAAATACTTTGTATGAAACATGGATTGCAAGATTCGGTTGTCCCGCCACCATAACAACAGACCGCGGCAGACAGTTCGAGTCCGAATTATTCAATAAGTTGATGCATCGCATGGGAATCCAGCACGTACGGACTACAGCATACCACCCACAATCGAACGGTTTGATTGAACGCTGGCACCGCACACTAAAAGCATCACTCACCGCAAGATTGAATACAACGAATTGGACGTACGAGTTGCCCACTGTACTACTTGGTCTTCGCGCCGCATACAAGACGGACATCGGTGCCAGTGCGGCTGAACTAGTATTCGGTAAAACATTACGTCTGCCGGGTGAATTCTACGGTGAAGCAATCACAACAAGCAACACGCCATCGCACTTTATGAGTCATCTTAGCGAAGCTTTGAAAAAGGCTCAGGTGCAGCGCGTAGCAAACAAACGAACAGCTGTTTTCATTCACGGCGATCTATACAAAACAACTCATGTTTACGTTCGTAATGACACCGTGCGCAAACCGCTGACACCTACCTATAACGGACCATATCGTGTTATAGATCGCCAAGCTAAGTACTTCACCGTACAATTGGAAAATAGGAGAACCAACGTATCGATAGATCGGTTAAAGCCAGCATTCCAGTTCCACGAAGAACAAGCAGATGAGGCACCTGTCACCAACAGCTACGTCACACGATCTGGCAGGTCTTCAAAACCTCCTGTACGCTTCGCTGAGGGGGGAATAATGTAGTGGCCTACATAACACAGCCATACACAGTCATACGAGCGCATCACACTCCGACCACTGAGCGCCACACTGAGCGCCGAGCGGCCGACAGGGAGCGCGGCGCGCGCACCGCGACACCTCCACCAGCCGGCGCCTCCGCTGGCGAGCGATTGGAACGAGGAACAACATCCCTGCGCCGATGACCATCATACACTACCGATATTCACCGCGCCGCGTTAGTTTTATGTATCGAGCGGCGTGCACGTCTGCTACGTCAGCCGCGCGCGCCGGACCACCCGGACCGCGTTCATTGGTCGGTTGAATTTTTGATTTCCACCTCTACTTCGTAATACCCGACTGTATATAAGGTGACGATTTTGGAAATAAAACCACTCCTTTTTCTATTTCGGACCTTGGCTTTTATTTATAACCAACCTCTAAAGGTTTATCATTCAAATAGTACCTGAGTAAGTAATAGTGTTAAAAAAAAAATATAATTGTTTTGTTGGCAGTTTTTGTGAAGTTCCGACTACCGAGAATCTCGAGAAAGGAAGACAGACAATGTTGGCTCCTTGTCAACTCTTTTATATAAAAAAGAATTTAAAAAAACTTTTTAATTCATGTTTCAAACAATGGTCTGCGTTTACTTGGTATATTATGACTTAGTTTTTTTCCATTGCTTACAGAAGTCATTTAATGTGTTCAGCAGTTCTCCTAAAATTTTATAAAAGGCCTCAACAACTTTTATTGGTAAAAAAACAACATAGTTTCCTTTAGCAAAATTTATGTTTGCGCAATAATATACTCTAGAACAGTGTCTCTTAACCTGAGGTCCGCGGACCAATGAATGTAAGGGGGCCCAAATTACTGAAAAATGTATTGCTTTTCTTACCCACATACCTTTGTGAAAAGGCAATTTCTACTTTTGTTAGAATACAACTTTGTAGTAACATCATCTCTAGCCCGTGCTTAAATGAAAATTTTACGACATTGGAAAATAATAAAGAAAATATAATTCATAAAAATAGAGCAATACCTGTGAAAGATGTAGTAGCACTACTACTACTATAGATAAGTAAGAATTGTCTTACTGACGTTTTCTATAACATACTTACGTATAACTGTTAGTTAATATGCCTATCTCTAGTAGCTACCGGTGGTTCTCACCCACCACCCACATCGCAGCTGGCCAAGTCTGTCTAAGGACCTTGAAGAGACGAGATCATGAGTCGTCACATTCGAAGTTTTATTTGTAACTAGCGGTGCCCCGCGATTTCTCTAATTGAATCGGATTTTGTTAACAATTTCAAGGGTTTTTTTTTACACGGAACCCTAATTCTTCTTTTTAAATAAAAGTAGCCTTAATTACTCCTTATAACATCAGCTATATGCCAGTAAAACTCCCGTCAAAGTCGGTCCAGCCGTTTCGGAGATTAGCCGGAACAAACAGTCATGGAAAGTGTTTTTGTTTTAAGTACTGTAGATACTTGCATAAAATTATAAACAGACACTTCAATTTAAATTAAACGGTACTTGTAAGATTGTCAATAGGTAAGATAAATTTAGGTACAGTGGTACCAACACAAGCCTTCAATAAAGGTCATACTCATGTAGGTACCTACCCTGCGGGCTGTAAGGTAATCAGTTTAAAGTAGAATTCCACAGAAACATCCAATCATTACGCTCGATATAAAGCAAATAGTAACCTTATGCGGTAAATGTGACAACATAATGCAATAAAGAATACAAATATTTGTTGTTGCAATCAACCTGCATCGCACTTGCAATGTTCGCAGTGCGCCCTCGCAGTAGGGAGAGTGGGCCAACAACAATAGGTTCGTACAAACACAATACCCTCACGACGCATAATAAGGGTTATTGATTCGCTGACCGATGCTTTAATCCCGCGATTCCCCTCGCGGAAACATATTGCTTACAGCTGAGTCTAATAAAAAAATGTCAGGGGGAAATATGTTACCCAATCTACAAGTATAATAAATAAAAATGACATTTATATTCGTACTATGGTATTAGTAAAGGTTTAATAAAAACTACATACAATATATCAGGATCCTACTAAGGCGTTCAATTGAGTGATCGTTTTGAAGTAAGAAGCATAGCATGCACTTTTCTTTTCTTTTATAATATTTAAACTATAATATGTTTATTATTTTACAATATGTTTATACTTCAATCAATCTTTATTCGTGAAACAGGTATTACAATAATGTCTTATGTATACATTTTAATGCTCTAGAGCCTCGAGCTCTGTGTCCTAACAATGAAACTTATTTTTAAATGCACATCAAAAAACTTATCACCCGTCAAAATATTTACATCAATTATATATTTTTTGCATTTAAATTACTGATTGCACATCAAATTTTCCAGAGCATACAAACGTAATACTCACACATAAATATCAAAATATTTTTACAACATGTTTTCATCGTAAAAAAAGCATTGCGGCAAGGATAACATACTCGTAGGATATTCGTAGATTATGAGATATGGGTTCATAAAAAAGCTTCACTTTTAAATTAATAGCGATGTATCACTAACTCAAATTGTTGCTAAAATAATAATATTTTGAGGTAACTATTTTTCTGAGCAATCAGTTTTTTTGATTTGCATTGGGATTTTTTAAATGTAAAAAAGGAAGATTATTTGATTTACAGTTAAGCCTTAGTTTTTAGTAGGTAATAAGTCTGAATTTATACAATACTAAGTCAAGTTAGAGTAAATAATGTCAATGAAATGTATTATTAATAAATAATTAACCAATTATAATTTATTTTAACATGCATGTCAATGGTAAAGTATATTAAGGTGTGGTTATGTCATATTTTATCAATTAAAAATTCTTCGATAGAGTCAGACGTCTTATCAATTAGAAATATACAATTCTCCTTTTAAATTTGCGGACATTATCTTCACTCCTTATACATTTTGGTAATTTATTATAGACCTAAGGGGCCATTAGAAAAATACGTTTCTGTATAGTGAAATACTAGAACCGACTGTTTGTAGAAAAAGAAACCTTTAAACCCAAGTTACTTTGCACAAAGATCATATTTATTTAGCAATTCGATGTAACTGCGGGGCCTCAAGTCCCAACAAAGGGCGAATCGGCATTATTTGTGCGCTCATTGAAATGCACCTCCCCCAGCGATGTAGAAGCAATACCTATTTAATCTATTATTTTGCAATAAAACTGGGGAATGCAGCTGGAACACATTAGTCATGCTAGTGTTAGACATGTTGGTTTTTACCCGCGTTTATTTAGAAAGTTTCGCTAATAATTTAATTATTGTGTTCACTGTTCATGTGTAATTCGTTTATTAAAATAAGAAAGTACGGAATCTGGTAAATTAACAGGTATAAATTTTACATGATCTTCAGATAACCTGTGGTGGTGGGCGACTGAAACTATGAAATATTTATTTGGTGCCTTCGCAAAGTAATTAGGCGATGCCCTTGCTAGCCGTAGCCTAGTGTTAATAATAAGAGTTTATTGAAAGAGAAAGTTATGACTGGAACGGTAAAGTAAAAAAAATGTGACGAGTAGTTTTGTAGTTCAAACATTTACGGGAATCATATGAAAATTCAGGTGTAATCTAATTTTTCTTAACTTTAAATGCAATCAAATGGTTTATATCTAAGACCACCATTGTTTTTGGTGCGATTTCAGTAAAGCCACAAATACAAATCTAAAACCCGCATTCTAGGACAATGGATGTGATGTTACGTTAAGTTTTATCATGTAATGTTACGTTATTCATTCATTCACAGGCCCACAGCTCCCCGCTATTAAATAGTCTTCTCATGGCGAGATTAACATTTATGTTTAAACTCTATGAAATGGATTGTCAATATTTACCTGTTGATCCCAAAAGAAAGGAAGCTAAGCAATGACAGTATCAGTCGCCTGTTATCTTCGCCGAATTGTAAAAATCAACAGGGGGAACTTTGATGTTGTCCTACAGCGATTTACACGAAGTGAAGTTAAGATTAGTCCGGAGATGTCCTACTTCATCCCTACCCTCGTCCAGACTTTATCCAGCTTTGTCATTTGTATGGACTTCAAAAAATTAAACGAGTATTCCTGGAGAAAAAGAGATACATTTAAAATGTCATGTGATTATGAAATTATGATAGAAAAAAATGTGAGCCGTCACGGGACGCCTGGCTGATGTGAAACATCGTCATTATTTTGTAAAAGTAATATGCAGAAAAGAACAGATTGTGATAGGAACTAAATATGTCATAATGATAAAATAAAATCAAAAATTACGTCTTCATATAAGATCTACAAAATATTTTTAAATTGAAATACTTACAATATACCGGAAGATTTAAATCATACCACATTTCATAATATCAATTTTTATTACAATAATCAATGAAGAAACAATATGAAAATGCAAAAAGTAAATAGAATAAGAAAAAACCACACAACCACCATTGATTTGACACAATGTCTGTTAATGTCTATCAAAAAATTTTAGTAAAGATTAAAGAAATGAAGAAATGTTGACGAGATCAGCGGCACGAAGCGCACGCCTATCGCCTCCGGACCCGTCGCTCAGCTCCGCCTCGCCGCCGCCGGAATCCAGCCCCGTCGTGAGTGCTGTGACACCGGCCGTGGCAGTTGCGTCGAGCTCGAGCGACGAGTATTTCTCTCCGCCGACAACGCCACCACCTGTTCGTCGACGAGGAGGACGCCGGCCGCCGGACGGTTTAGGACCTCGAGGCCCACCGGCCTCTGATAGGGTCCCAGCTCCCGGCGGGAGTGTGCCACGCATGCGATTTACGCAATCCATTAATGCAAATGTCATGCGCGCATACTATGGGGCTACAGAGGGGGGTAACAACCTGATCGCGTACCGTGTTCGGATGCTCTCTCTGTTTCAGGTGCTTGAGCCAGCTGTCAACGTGTCGGCACAACGACTGTCGGATCAGGTGCGAGTCATCCAGCGTAATGGTATGTTGGATGCAGAGTAGCCATGTCATTGCCACGCCGCCGCAGACTGTGGTTCCACCACAGTCTACCATAATACCAAATCGCGATAACAACGTGAGTAATGACATGGTTACTAATGTAAGTACCCAGTGCAATGAGGAAATGAGGTGTGCTTTGGAGGGTGCGATTCGAGAATATCGGTTCATGCAACCCGATCTTAGACCACGCATACCTCGTTTGCCCATGCATAACAAAAATAGGGTGCTGGTGGCTGTTCTGGATTCGCAGTTGTCAAACTATTTTGATAACTGCGAAGACCTCACCGATGCTCACTCAATCCTGTATTGTGCGGCTGTAGCGGCATGTCGTGTAGCTCATGTCAAATTTTCTGATGACAGAGCTACACGACCTAAACCAGCCGTACCGTCATGGCAGTACAGGATTGAACGACGTATTGGTGAGGCCAGAGCACTCATTGGCAAACTGATCTGCTTCAGGGAGGGCAATACTCGCCCTAGAGTGATGCGTTTTGTGAGGCGGGCGTTCTCGGGGACTGATATCAGTGCTCGAGACTACATGTCCCGTGTCACAGAGCGCATCGACTTCCTGAATCAGAAAGTTTATGCATGGGCAAACCGTATTCGTAGGTATAAGCGGCGGGTGGACCGATACACTCAGAATAGCACATTCCAAAGAGATGAAAGGTGGGTTTATAGAGCTTGGGAGCGACCGGACCAAGGTGTGGCTGACACGCGCCTGCCGGATGATGATGCCATGTGTTCATTCTGGCGCAGCATCTGGTCGGTGCCTGTTAGCCATACCGAGGGTGATTGAACTCGGGGGGTCGAGCGAGCGTGCGATCTAGTACCAGAAATGGGGGCAATCACTATCAGCCCCCAAGACGTAGTTCGTGCAGTCCGTCCGTTGCCTAACTGGAAATCTCCAGGGCCGGATGGGCTGCACAACTTCTGGATTAAATGGTTTACAAGGTCGCACGCTCGCCTGGCGATCCTGTTCCAGTCAGCCTTAGAGTCAGGGTCGCTGCCAGAGTTCCTGACAACAGGGATAACCCACCTGCTCCATAAATCGGGTAGTACTGCGGAACCCAAAAATTATAGACCGATTACCTGTCTTCCGACAGTCTATAAAGTTCTTACATCCATTTTGAGAGCTAAAATTAACAAACACATTGATGACAATTCTGTAATGTCCGCTTCTCAAAATGGATGTAGGAACGGGTCCCGCGGTACTAAGGAGCTACTCCTCATTGATATGGCCATTAGTCAACAGGTTCGCCGTTCTCGAAGGGATCTGTCGACATGTTGGATAGACTATAAGAAGGCCTATGACTCGGTGCCACATACATGGCTCATGAGGGTGCTAGAGTTGTATAAAGTTGATTCAACTCTGCGCATCTTCCTGATGTCATGTATGGGGCAATGGAAGACAGTCCTTCGCATCCAGGATGTCGGCAAATCCAGAGGAATAGCGAACCGATAAGGATAGAGCGAGGTATATTTCAGGGCGATAGTTTAAGTCCACTTTGGTTCTGCTTAGCCTTGAATCCTCTTAGCACGTTGCTGGAGGATTCAGGTCTAGGCTACCGGTTGAGGAGAGGTGGTCAAGTTATATCTCACCTCCTTTACATGGATGACCTGAAACTCTTTGCCCCCAACGATTTGCAACTGATGGAGCTACTGAAAATAACTGAAACTTTCAGTAGCGCCATCAGGATGGAATTTGGTGTGGACAAATGTGCGGTCATGCATGTAAAGCGAGGGGAGATTGTGGAATCTGTGGGAACCCAGCTCTCGGATTCCATAAATCTTAGATCCCTCTCAGCAACCGAAACCTATAAGTATTTGGGTATGTCGGAAGCGCTGGGCATCAATGTTGCTGACATGAAGCAATCGTTGAAGGAGCGCTTCTTTGGCCGTCTGAAAAAAGTATTTAATAGTCTTTTATCAGGCGGCAATAAGGTGCGTGCCTTCAACGGTTGGGTCATGCCGGTTCTGATGTACTCTTTCGGCATACTCATATGGATTCAGACAGAACTAGACGCCCTGGATAGGAGGGTCCGTACATTGTTGACGGCATATCGAATGCATCACCCGCGTTCTTCTGTTATGAGACTGTATATCCCGCGGAGGTGTGGGGGTCGAGGCTTTTTAAACGCTAAGACTCTTCACAATCGCGAATTATGCAGTCTCAGGGAATATTTCCTTGAAACCGACGTGGGGTTGCATCGAGATGTGGTCGCAGTGGACAAGGGGCTCACCCCGCTCTCCTTGGCTAAAGAGAACTGGCGCAAACCTGTAGTGCTTGACACTAACGACCGCATGGAAGTATGGCAGAGTAAGGAGCTGCACGGACGCTTTTTCCGGGCCCTGCATGAGCCCGATGTAGACCTGTCAGCGTCCGTAGCCTGGCTACGTTCCGGGGACCTCTTTGGAGAAACCGAAGGTTTTGTCTGTGCAATTATGGATGAAGTTATGATGACGAACAACTACCGGAGATTTATTGTGAAGGACGGTACGGTTGACATATGTCGGGCATGCCACCGTCCAGGCGAATCAATCCGTCACATTATCTCCGGGTGTTCTCGTCTGGCTAACGGAGAGTACTTGCATAGACACAACCTTGTAGCCAGGATTATCCATCAGCAACTTGCTCTAAAAGACAACCTTGTGGAATCGGAAGTACCGTACTATAAGTATGTGCCCGACCCAGTTCTCGAAAATGGCAGTATCACATTGTACTGGGATCGATCCATCGTCACTGACAGGACTATTGTAGCCAATAAGCCTGATATAGTGGTGATGGATCGATCAGAGCGGCGTGCAATGATTGTTGACATAACGGTCCCGCATGATGGGAACCTCGTGAAAGCCGAGAAAGATAAGCAAATCAAGTATCTTGACTTTTCTCACGAGGTTGTCGACATGTGGGATGTGGACTCAGCGATCATTGTGCCGATAGTTGTATCAGCCCATGGCTTAATTGCCAAGAGCCTCGACCAATACCTAAGGAGGCTCTCGTTAGGCAGCTGGATCAAGGGTTTGATTCAGAAAGCGGTACTCCTGGACACGGCTCGTATTGTCAGGAGGTTTCTCTCTCTGGAGCCCTGACCGCCGGTAGCTTGGACCCTGTTCCCGATACCGGTGGGCTACAATTTTTTATATTTTTTATATTGTTTTTAGTTTAAGAAATATTTAAAAATGTATAAGATTTGTGTAAAAATAAATAAAGGAAATAAAATATTACAATTTTTTTTCCCGATAACGATGACTATTTATTGAATAAACATTTATTTTCATTAAATACAAAAATTTACGAATTTCTTTCAAATCGTGACTACTTAATTCGTTTAATCAGTGACTTCGGTAATAGTTATATTCGATGTTGCCTCTGAGGACGGTATTACTGTGACAATTGGTCGATGGTAACTGAAGTATGTTACAAAAGTATTGGACATAACATTATCAAGATATCTAATAAATACAGCATTTATTGTTGTTCCGTATCTGGTAGTAGGTTCTCTTGGATTGTTATTAATTTGCAATTGAAATTCTTCTTGGAGAAACGTAATTAATTAATTAATACATCCCGCAGGTGACGCACCGTACACACTACTGCATATAGACTGTATATATATACCATCATATAGCGTGGCGCCACGCCAGAAATCGGTTTTACGTGCGGCTATAGATGTTTCACATCAAAAAAAACAAGAATATGCTAACCCAAAAGCACCGCATAACAATAATGCAAAAACTCTGCGTAAAGTACGTTATGCATCATGTTGATCAAAATGTCCTCTGCTTTATCGATTCCGCCCGGAACGGGGCGCCGCTCCGCAGACTCCTTTTTACACTAAGTGTTATTATTTTATGCGGTAATGTAAACCTTTGTATAATAAAAGAAAGCGCAAAGGGACCAAGGCAGGTTTGTGAACAAGTGCCGAGCGAAACGACATTTTTTTTCCGGGATAATTTTTTTTCATTGATTCGTATAATTAATAACGATACAAGATATTATGTTGTGGAATGAAGGATGATATTCTCGCTTTATAATATACAATTCTCATCATAATACCTACGTTTCGATATCAGTATTGAAAACTATAATGGGTGTAAAAGTACCCTTAACGAATTTGAAAGGCACGTTCTTCCTATCATTACGATATTATTTTTGTTCTAGACCATACCTGGGAACTTCCTACTTCCGGAGATATTGGGGGTCAAAGTTCCAACTTTTCCCAACTTTTTTTTAAGTACTAGTTTTTAATGAATAATACAGACAAATTAAACTTAGTGTTTACTTGACTAACCTACGTAACCTGAGGTGTCCCAATAATAGATAACTTTATTTAGGTCTACTATGCACTGCACACTGTGTACAAATGTGAGCACCTATGTTAATTGAACCCTGCCTCCAGTTCAGGATTTTACGCTTCCCCTAAAATATTACACTTGGTGTAAGGGATATCGACGGCGGCCAGGCAAAACTAGAAAATATAATGCAAGCATAAAAACAAATCGTGTGTGCGGGGACCTCTCCTTTGACACACTGCCTTACTCAAATCATCTTACATGATGCTGATGATACTCTACGCTGTTGTCTCTATTATTATTTCTTGCATTAGCGTTCGCGAATATTTCTCGATGGTTCCGTGCCCACTTGACCCGATTAGACTCGACACGATTAGACTCGACCCGATTAGACTCGACCCGAAGAGTTCCACATGTTTTACTACCAATTCAGTGCCATATGTACAGTGAGACTCAGCGATATTTTAATTCTAATTAACTTATTATACATAGAAGATTTAATATTTTGTTATGATACATAATTTATCCTAGTAGTAATGACTTTGTTTCAAAAATTTAGCTTTATAAAGATAGCCTCTGCCTCGCTTAACCTGTTTTCTGGATAATTTAGTCAATCATGTTTTTTTTTATATTTTAGAAGTTAGTACCTACTTACCTTATAATTATAATCACGTATAAAGACAGATTCAGTATATACTACCACTAGCTATAAGATTGTAATGATAATTATCAAAAATCTGTGTCTTTTACTACAAAGTACAAAGTTTATACATAAATTGAAAAGTGCACATAGCTGGAAGTATCCCAATTCCCCTGCATGAATCAAATGTTCAATGCTCAAGTTATCATGACCCGCAGATTTGCCGCACTTTATATGCCTTATTACGTCAAAAAGATCCTGCCGTGAAAATTGCAACTACTCAGAATCTACACCTTGAACCAACTCCCGACCACACTCTCCCGACGCCTGTGCAGCCAGATCGACAGGCATGGGCTCCAGTTTAAATTTGTCAGCAAACATATTTGCGATTTGACATGGCTCAAGTAGGCCGTCTATGGATACCGGTACATTTTGCTTGGTCAGTGTGTAATATCGGGTAGTGCATTTCTATTGACGGACATTTTAGCCCTTGGTCTCGATACTAGCGGTTAGATGAGCGAGCGGGCGTTGAAGAATTGGTTTCACTCCTGCGCTATGTCATGCTCTCCCTCCAAATTCAAAATCAAAATCATTAGAACATTTTGATACAAGTGTCAAATATTTAAAAAAAAAAAATGTTTTGATTTTAGGACACAAATAAATGCATTTTTTTTAAGAAAATCTTTTATTAAAATAATTGTAGAACACAACTTAAATGTTCATAAATTATATATGCCGTAGAGGCATGCGCTCCTTTGCTAAGTTTAAAAAAAAAACAATCACCGTCCACTAGAGGAATTAAACCACATTGAACTTAGTTTGTTGTTGCCTGTGAAAATAAACTCTAGAAATAATAAATGAAAAAAAAAACAAACCACGACTGTGAAATACAATGCATTCTGAACCTAATAGTAGTAGTGCATTAAGAGCCAGTCTTCGAGGAAATTGATTGAAAAAGTCATTTATTCAAGTTCTATTAGGCTGATTAATCAGCACTTTTTGAAGGTCAAAGTTTACAATATACAGTCCCACCAAAACCCCCCAAAACATCAGCCCTTCGCCACATAAAGAAATGGCAGACCAAACTTCCGTTAAAACATAGGTTAGGCGCTTTCCCGTTGCTCTGTTGTTTTAGTAAACAGAGTACCTACGCTTTCAGTAAACCCATGCCCTGTGTAATCCCACCGTGCCGGCCCTGCAGCTCCGTTTAAACAATACACTTGTTTATTAGGTGTGGTACTTACTGGTTCGCGTTGTTACATTATTTTCGGGAGTGTTTTTTAAAATATCTGTATTGAATTTTAGTGTCTGACCGATGGAAATCATCACCGATGAAGTGCATCAAATTCGAATTTTAAATTAAAAGTTTATGTTGAATGTTTATTTGAAAAACATACGATGAGGTGATTAAAATTACCTTGCAACTTGTGAAAAACATTACACACAACGATATGCATGACTCATGCTCCCCGCACGTCACCTCTCGCACCCCGCTGAGAGCGCGTTCGTAACAGTTTATTCAATTTCGGTGCTTACGAAGAAACCGGTAAAAAGTTTTAAGTTTATTTATTATTTTTATCATTCCTTATTGTAAATATGTTTCTTTTAATCTGAGTTGTGTCTGTGCCAATAGCTTGGATTTGTGTGTAATTTATATTGTTCATGTTTTCTCGAATAAATAAATATACCTACCGACATAGACGCAATTTTCCACCCAGTGTGTAACACGCCTTACTGTACCTCTTTTCGACGAAAAGTAATTGTCATTTAATTACTATAGGTTATTCTATTTTTCATATATACAGACAGACAGAAAACGTGCCTCACTTTTTGATGACAGTAACAAAGTTTTTAATATCATATGAATTCCTTTGGATTTGTCCGGTGGAGAGTCATTTTTACAAGTCCATCAAATGGTGCACTTTCTCTGCACATAGGGCTCGGGATAAGTATAATTATGGTTATAGTATGACCACTATAAGGCACGCTTGCACCACGAATCGCTAAAGGCGTTTAACGCCAAACATATTTAAAACATCATTCTATCTCTGTCATCTTTAAACGATTGATAGAAACAGAACGATGTTTTAAAAAAGTGATACGTTAAACGCGTTTAACGATTCGTGGTGCAAGCGGGACTAAGGCTTCACAGATAAGTTGATTGAAGTGTGTCAAATTAATGTCGGTAAGCTGTTCCTTTCGTTGTCAGGCCGTAAAAGGCCTTGTTTGTGTTCATGGTCGAGTGGCGTCTTTTCCTTGCGGCCTACTTTCTGTTCGCCTTCTTTACCATTTGATACCTGCTCTTTTGCATCTTTGACCTTTATTCCTCGTATTACTAATGACGTCACGGTTGGCGCAGTGGCCGAGCGGTTGGATGCTGCGCTGCTTGTCGCGGGTTTGGATTCCCGCACGGAACAAAATATTTTTATGGCCAATAGGTTGGGTTCCGAGTCTGGGTGTTTGTGGGTTTTAATGTTTGTAAATGTATCAACAAAACAGATGAAATTCCTAGTGTGGGGCAACGTACCTGGTACAGCAGGCATTTAAGAATATGACTTCCGTTTTTGAATCGTATTTTGTTAACAATTTCAAGGGTTTTAATTTTTTTGCCGGCACCCTAATACACACACACAGTCACATAGCACACACACATACACACATAGGACACATAGTCGTAAGTTTTACTAACAGTTTTTGAGTCATGGATACTCGATTAAAGAGAATTCTATTCTATTGTATTCTAATCCTTTTTATAAAATAAAAGTAACTCCTTGCTTAAACCTAAGTTACTCCTTATGACATCCAATATCTGCCAGTAAAAGTCCCGCCAAAATCAGTTTCGGAGATTAGCAGACAAAAAGACAAAAATATAAATAAATGTTTTAATTTTATAAACTTACCGTATATAATTTCGTAAGCATTCAGTAAAAAAACTGTTATTTTCGAATTACAAACAGAACTTCAATTGTATTGATTTGTATAGATAAAAAAGCTTTAAACTGATAGATTAGCTTCTAATCAGATCATCTCATAATCTTTTTGATCTAAAGGGGCAGATTTCAACATCTCTACTCTGGGTAACCTTTTCATAAAATAAACTATTAATTTAATTCTTGCTGCAACAAAACATAAGCCTCTGTCTACAAAGTTTTGTCTACCATGTTTTCTAAAAAAAAATAACTCTGCATATAGGAGCCGTAAACATCGAGTTAATTGAATGTGTCTCCTGCGGCGTCGGTTAAATAAAACCTTGTCATAGTACCATGTCATGTCCCACGGCAAACCACAGGGGAGGTAATTCAGGTAACATTCAATATTTGTGGTCAACCAGTAAACTTGCCACTGTAAACTCTACCACATCACCTAAGAAAATAAGTTCATTTTTGTGTTCAATAGATAATGAAATTGATACTCATTTTCTGCAATAATAAATAATAGAAAATAACTGAAAACGATTGCAAGGTATCTTGGTTTGAATTTAATAACATCTTTTTAAAACGTGTATTTTTTTGTGCCTTACGATGAATGTTGATGCAATTTCGGAACGAAAAATTTTTTTGACAACGCTTTACGTCGATGTTATTATTGTTGGAATATTTTGTTTTAAACAGAATGCTGGGTATTAAAAACTCGTCTGCCATATAAATATAAAGGATGTCCGGTGGTAGAGTTAGGATTTAAATATCGAACTGAGCTTATACCATAGATCGGAGGGGCGAGCGGGGGGCCGCGTTTGATTTGTCATTCGTGAACCCTATTTAATTACAATATCGCAGTGGACTGGTGAACAACGTGCGTTCGCAATCGAAGCGAATCGTTTTCAAGGCAAATGATTCTTGTGTTGTTGCTCGTTTTAGATTTCGTTCACGGTACAATATTCGTCGGTTACGTTACGCGCTCACTGAAAATTTGATGAGGTTGTGTAAGTGCACCCACAACCCAGCAAAAAATTCGAGGCCAGGGCCCAGCCGAACGTCAAGAAGCGATGACAACATTGAACTCGTCGCGAACAGTTTGCGATATCCGCGCCAGTCGGTGTGCAAGAGGGCGGAAATTCTTATCGGCGCATGATCAACGGTAATTTTCTTCCAATACTGAGAGAACGTCCTGCTTTCACTTCACACACATGGTTTCAAAAAGATTTCGCCATGCCACATACTGCTCGAGGCGCCATGGCTTTGTTGCGAGATTTTTCCCAAACAAACAGCTTAACAGCCGTTTCGGAGACATCTCTTGGCCATCAAGATCGCCAGATCTCACCCCTATGGATTTTTTCTATGAGGATACCTCAAGAGTAAAGTTTATTCAACAAATGCAGCAAACATTATCGTTCGGGAAATAAACGACATTCCGCGATCACTTCTCCAACACGTTGCGCGGAATACAGTCGACAGATTCCAGGAGGGTGTATGATGCGACGGGAAACATTTAAAACAGAATATTTTTTCTTAAACTAAAATCTGCATTCACGTCCTATAAAGAGCAAGTTTAATAAACTTAATATATATTGTAGTTTAATTTTGATTTAATTTTGAAATCCTAATACGAACACCGGACAGCCTGTATTTTGAACTGGTTTTATTTTCCATTCAGTCTGTTTTCTGTGCATTGCATTCTGTTGTTATTTTTATCAATGACGAAAAAACGATAATCGAGTATTTCAGTAAAAAAACCATTATACTAAAATAGTCCATTATCAATCAGGGCTCCAGAGAAAGTGGCTATTTTGGCCCACAGCTCAATTAGCATGCGGCAGACTTGGCCAGTCCAGTCCCACTTTAGTTTAGCGGTTTCTTGAGCAACGTCGGTAATAAGTGTTTTGGAGCTCATTGTGGTGGTTAGTTTGAACCATAGAATGCTCCTCTCCATTACACGTTGGCACAGCTTGAGTTTGGCCTTTCAAACACTATGTCTGGGATCCATAGGTCAAAATGGGAAAAATGCACATGTCCATGATGTTTGACTTCAGTGACAAAGGAAGGTTACCTTTCATAAGCTCTTTCATGGACCAGTAGCTCTTCCAGCCATTTTGGGTTCGTCTTGTGACGTCCCTGTCTTGCCTGAAGTTGAAACAGGCCAACTAGCCTAAGTAGACGTGTTCGTGGACATTGGACATAATAAAATTCTTCACTATTCACTCTGATCCTATGCTTAGTGGTGTTTGACATCAGTTTAATGTACGACATGTTTATCGCCAGCCCAACCTCAAGGCTTGAATTACTGAGTTGGTTTAACATTAGCTCTAGTATGGCCTCCGTGGAATAGAATACGACTATGTCATCAGTTAAGCAAATGTTTGTTAAATGCCTCACCGATTTCAACACTGCATCCCTCCCAACCAGCCGTTAGCTTTTTAAAGACTTCTTCGATAGCGATATTAAAAAGCTTCGAATAGTAATGTTTTATTTTTTCTGCTAGCTGTTTTGACACTTTTGGCGACATTGTTATATTGAACGTTTTCGGTTTTTAGGGTTCCGTAGTCATCGACGAAAGTGACCCTTATAAGTTTCGCCATGTTTGTCTGTCCGCAGCTTAGCTCCTTTGAGCTAAGCTTTTACTCTGAACTCTTGCTCTAACTCTTAGTACTAGAAAGCTGTAATTTCGCATGAATATACAGATTAGTTACGCCGACAAAGTGGTAAAATAAAATCACGTAAAGTATTTTTTTAGGGTATCTCCTGTACCTACAGGTGTAATGGGAATTTCTTTTTCTCGACTACCCCATAGTGTGGTATGTCGTTCGATAAGGTAGGTCTTTAAAAAATACTGCGAGTTTGTTCAAATAAGTTTCGATTAAGGGATTTGTTTGTGAAATATTAAGCTTTATGGTGCAAATTTTTGTTAGACCCCCCTCTACCAGCTAAACGGTTGTGTTTGGGTATGTGGAAAAATTTTCGGTGGTAGTATATATAACGAAGTTAAAAGAAAAACTGACACTTCTAAGTAGGCTTTACAAGTTTACGGGTAATAGTCGACCAACTTATAAAATGTATTTGGATAACATATTTTCCTAAACATTATGTACCATATGCACATGTGTTTCAGCTGAAAATGAAAATTTGTTTTTATTATGACAATAAAAATCATTGTTCGGATGCAAATCGGCATATTTTGTTGGTGAACTACGGATCCCTACCTTATGTGTGGCCCGACACGCACTTGGCCGGTTTTTTTACATATAGAATACTAAAACCCTTATCGATTATGAGTGATTATTTGGGCATTTTTTTCATTTTATCCATAAATATTCGTTTTCTACACAATTTTAAATCAAAAAATAGAGTTGCGTGTGTGGGTCTGAGGTCAGATGTATTTAAGTTGGTTGAGAGCTTAAATATTTTTTACAAAGCTGGTGATGTGAGGTTGATGCAATCGTTCTTCCACCAATCCACCGAACTGATAACCTGCACTGATATCAGTTTTTCTGCTATCTGGACCGTTTAGAGTTACAGCTCAGATGTTCCAAAAGCTGCGCCACAATTTTATGCCGTGTTGGAGGCATCTGAAAGCTCTATTATTGAAAATTGTAGTCGTATCTTTGAATATTAATATTAACTACAACCAACTGAGTTGTTAGTTAGTAAGTACTTAAGAAGTACAAAGGTATGTCTAGACATCAAACTTTAAAGCATCTTGACTTCACGACCCGAGGACCTGTCTGAATATTTTGAAATCCCGCCTAAAATCGATCTTCACTCATCTGATTCTGAATGAAAAATACTTTTTAGGAATTACTGTTAGGGACCATGATAGTTTAAAAATTTTTACTTTTTAGGAATCTTAATACATAAACAAACATAATTATTACGAATGTATTTGTCCGCATGGGCCGATGCCTGCCAGGGCTGCGGGACTGTTCGAAAGAGATACCGTGGCCTTAGAACACAAAGGGCAAAGAAGGAACATGGATGGGTTTTAGTCAGTACAAGTCTGACACTCCGCTCCGCCCAGAATGGGGGGGGGGGGTTCATTTGATGATTTCTTTGACTTATTTATAGAGACGAGTATAAGACTATATCTTCATTAGTACTGAGATCGTTTCCCCAGTACACAAACAAAACAGTCTTTAGACGAGACTAGTTACAACCTCGAGCACATTGTCTGCATACGCGATACTGTATAAGAGCCGCGAAATTAGGCAAAAATACAAAGTCTGAAGTTTAATTATATATTAACCCTTCAAAGATAATTTATTAAAAACTAGCTTATGCCCGCGGCTTCGCCCGCGTGGAGTTCGGGAATTGCCCACGGGATCTTACTTCTGGGATAAAAAGAAAGTAATATGTATAGTATGTATAGTACATACACAGATTTATATATAACTGATACACATGTCTCATAATTTTAATTGAAGAGTGTGTATACCAGAGGAGCTCGTGGCTAAATAATGACAGCCGCTCGGGTCGATCTTTAGGTTAAGCCGTGCTTGCCTAGGTTGGTCTGTGGATGGGTAACCGCCCATTACATACCGAGTTTCCTCCGTGCCTCGGAAAGCACGTTAAGCCGTTGGTCCCGGCTGTCATTTGTAGATCTTTGACAGTCGTTAGGCAGTCAGTGGCCCAAAAAGTCTGACAACCAGTCTTACCAAGGGGTATCGTATTACCCAGTACAGACTGGGTTGTGGAGGTCAGATAGGTAGTCGCTCCATGTAAAATACTGGTATTCAGCTGCATCCGGTTAGACTGGAAGCCGACCCCAATATAATTGGGAAAAGGCTAGGCAGATGATGAGTGTGTACACCAATTTTCGAGTCAATCGACCCAGAAAATATTAAGTTTCACAGAAAATCCAAACCCCCATTTCACCCTTTTAGGGGTGGAGTTTCGAAAAGCTCGTGTATTGTGGATACCTACTTTTCATAAAGAATACGCACATGTGTCTAGGACCAGCTGTTTGGACTGTGCGTTGATATAACAGTCAGCCAGTCAGGACATTGAATTTTAAATTGGGGAATGATTTTGGAAACACTGTGATACACGTTTCTCATAATTTTATCTGAAGAGTATGTACACTAACTTTCAAGGCACTCGACCCCAAAAGTAAAAAGTTGCACTAAAAATTCAACACCCCCTTTCACCCTCTTGGGGGTGAAATTTCGAAATACCCTTTCTTGGCGGTTACCTACTCTTCACAAAAAATACATCCTCCTAATTTCATGTCTCTAGGATCAGCGGTTTGGGCTGTGCGAAAGTCAGGACATGGAATATTAAATTGGGGTATGATTTTAGAAAAACTGTGATACACGTTTCTCCTAATTTTAACTGAAGAGAATGTACACAAATTTTCAAATCAATCGACTCCGAGAATAAAAAGTTTCTAGGAGAATTTGACACCCCATTTCACCCTCTTAGGGGTTGAATTTCGAAAAATCATTCCTCAGTCCTTGTCTAAATTATAAAGGGAACTTCTATGCAAAATTTCAGCTTTCTAGGTCCAAAAGGGTTTGCGCTGGGCGTTGATGAGTCAGTCAGGCAGTCAGGACTTTTCTTGTTATTTATATAGATTATCTAATTAGACAATATTTCTATAGCCTTTAAATTTTTAAATCGGACTATCAATGTCATGAAAGCCAGTACCTACCTACGTTGGGTAGCTTAATTAAAGCCTACGGTAAAGCCCTATTTAAAAAATAGTACAATTATAGTTGTCGAATTTAGGTTTTAATTTTGAACTTAATTTTTTCAATTTTCATTTTGAAGAACATGCAGTTTTTTGGCAGTTAGGAGCCACTATTTGGAACCTTTCATATTCACTATAATCTCCATCTGGCTCAAATATTTTCCAGTCCGACATCCATCCGACCACCACTTCAAGGTGCGCTTACACTAAACGTGCAAATGCTCATTCTAGCCCCTTTCGATAACTTCGTGTAGTGTAAACAGACAGGTAGTGGCAACCGAAGCTTCGGCTTAAGCTTCGGTTTCGGATAACTTCGGCCAAAACAAGAACTCAGACTTTAAGAAAAGCTAGTAATATTCTTATGTAATTTTAGAACCTCATATCTAAAAATTTGCCCACCTCTCAAGTTAGTAGGTATGCATACGTTCACAGTACACACTAACACTACTCGGTGCCACACATTTTGTTAATCAGAAAATAATTATGGTTTCGGCCCTTGGATCTTGCGCTATCACTTTTAGCCAATTTTGTACTGTGTTCTTTCGGTTATTAAACCTTCGGCTTCGGTTTGGCCGAATTTTGTGGCGATAACCGATTAATCAGCCTCGGTCACTACAGACCCACTACATTCCATAGAATGAGAACACCCTTATTCCATACTAGCTTCTGCCCGTGACTTGATCCCTGATTGACTTAATGATGTAATAATGTATCTTTCCTGCTGTGACAGAAGATCTAAAATCGAATGAGTAATTTCGGAAAGGAGTTTGCCTTTTTATAGTACTAAGAATAAGAATAATTTATTTTAAAAATATTACAAAAAGTGTAGATTTAGGCGCAGTGTTATTTTTCATACAATAGTATAATTAGTACTTGTAAGTAAACTATACATATAACTAAAATATATTCGACAGTTGCAAGTAATGATAATGTTCAATTCAGATTTTTGTACCTCCCCGATCTAATTTTATTTAAACCTGTCTTTCAGGCCGTCACTTTTTAATTAGGACAGTAAAATTAATAAATAAATTAGATAGTATTTTATTAGTAATAAATTATAATAAATAAATAAAATAGAAATCCACTTATTTCATGCAAATTTAAATCAAATTACAGTTACTTATAGTGCATTCTTTTATCGCAGGTGAATAAGAAGCCCATCTTTCTCTATCTTGGGCTACTTGTAGCCAGTGAGGGCCAGCCGTTTTTGTAACTTCATCATCCCACCTCATGTGGGGTAATAAATAAATTAGACTTAAGTGTTAATATTATTTTCACTCAAGGGTCGATTTTAGAAGAAACCCTTAAAGATGCAAGTAGAAACATGCATTGTGGAGTCAGAAAAGCCATTGAGGCCAAGTTAACAAAGCGAGCAATGTTATGCACGCATCCCGCTATGGGAATAGAGCAGGCGGACCCGCGTCGGTGATTTCCCGGGTGACCGATTCTGGCCGCAGCTCGTAAACGCGGCGTCATCCGCACGTCGCTCATACAACGCCGTGATCAACACTTGGAAATGTTCGCTTAATTACCTGCAGTTTTTTTTTGTGGTGATTATTCTTTTCTCATTTTTCGGTATGTAAGGATCGTAGTAGGCGCCCTGCGGACTCTCCGTCCGCATACCGGTCTATCGTGTTTCTCGACAAGGTGGGCAAACTCTTTGAAAGAGTCATTGCCAACCGCCTCGCCGGGCACCTTGCAGGGATGGGGCCGGATCTTGCGAAACACCAGTTTGGTTTCCGCAAGGGACGCTTGACGGTGGACGCCATCATGCGCGTGAGAGCCCTCATGACAGGGGACGCGGTGTCCCGGGGCGGGGTCGTCTTGGCGCTGTCTCTTGACATTGAAAACGCCTTCAACTCCATGACCTGGAGCTGCATTAGGGAGGCACTCCGGTATCACGGGGTGCCGACCTACGTTCGTCGTGTGCTCGGGGACTACCTGACGGATAGGGTCGTCATCTACCCCAGTCGGAGCGGAGAATGGAACCGGCGAGAGATGTCGTACGGTGTTCCACAGGCATCGGTTCTGGGGCCGGCTTTGTGGAACATCTGTTACGACTGGGTGCTGCGCGCCGACCTCCCTACCGGCGTCAGCGTAGTTTGCTACGCTTATTGTTTTGTGGCATCTCTGGCCATGTTATAGCCCCGCAAACTGATCAGATCATCACACCACCTTCGCCGCGGTCAATATCGATGGTGATGTCCTCTCTCAGGCGTTCAGCGAATGACGACCTTTACATATACCTTCGGGTGTATTCCTAACTAGCCCAAGTAAGTATGTACGTGTTTTTTTGTCATTTAGATCGGTGAAAAGATGCATAAATTGTGAACAGTGGTATGTTTAGGAATGTCATTGGAACATCGCATTATTTTGTTTACGATGGGTATACGAATATGTGACAGAAGATGTAGACTAACTAATTATGATTATTATTTTGATTTACAACGTTATACAAGTACGTGAAACGAAGGAGCGACTTCAAGCGCCTTTAAATCAGTAACCTACGTTGTAGTAGATATAAACAGTACGAAGCTATGTCTCGTGTAAATCAGTTAATAACTTCAAAATTCAACCCCTTAAAATCCACCTTCCAGTTTACACACGATCATCAAATTAACGAATCGTAACGCAACAACCAATCAGCGGCCGCGTCATGCCCAACACATTATCAATGCATGTTTTTATGAGCCCTCCCGGCAACTACTTAGATGCCTTTTGCTTTGATGTGTTCACGCAAGTTAGTCCACTTCGTAGCACGAGGGGTGTAAATACCTGCTCAAGGGCATCCCCAAGGAGATGAATACAGGCTTAGGTTCGTCTACACTTGAAGGACGGATCGAGAAGAACGCTTTTGTTAATAATTCACGTGGGCTTCGTAATACGTGGACAATGTTTCATATGAAAATGACGACAAAAGAGACATTTTTGATTTGTATACAGGTCTTGGAAATGGTTCTTAATACCTCAACTGAATTGTTGAAGGAGACGGAGATAATACTGTTGAACACCCACTTTCAAGTGACAGAGTTAAGGCAATAGTCTGCTTGTGTAAAACTCAGAAATACACAAATCGTGTGTGCGGGGACCTCCTCCTTTGACATCTATAATTATTTGAGATGATGTCAAAGTTGCTCTACCTGCCTATTAACCGACTTAAAAAAAAGTGGTTATCATATCGATTCTTATATTTTATTCTTATTTCCAGGAACCATCATACAATGAAGTTATAAAAAAAAAAAATTTCAGATAGTTATTATTGAAATTCATGATAATTTTTGATTTCGGTTCATCGTAAGAAATTTTATTGCCCGCAAGTATCAAAAATTATAATTAAAAACGTAACCCTTCTTTTCTTTGTAGTCTGTTAAAATAATTAAGTAGAGCAGCCTGCATGACATAACATGAGCGCGATAGCATGATTGTGCGAGTAAGAAGCAAAAACAATTGACGATATTCCGATGTCCTTCTACCTCGACCGCTAAGCGGCACAGGGCATCGTACATAATACTCCAAGCGGTCACTGAGGAAATATGGCAAACGTTTCTTTATATAAACTGTAATTTTATATGTGTTTTAGTATATAATTTTTTGTTAATTTTAATGGTTTTTTTTTAAACTTACACGACTTTTCGGCTT
Organism: Noctua janthina; assembly: GCA_963576755.1. Taxonomy (NCBI): domain Eukaryota; kingdom Metazoa; phylum Arthropoda; class Insecta; order Lepidoptera; family Noctuidae; genus Noctua; species Noctua janthina. The sequence goes on along the minus strand of OY755050.1, from coordinate 8,192,380 downwards.
CGGGGGCACTGAGACGTAGCTGTGCATCGGATGGCGTGAGTCAGTTTGTAGCTTTGTCCTCTCGATACGACTGTCTAAAGTCCTGCGAACTTTAGGAGCCGCGATGCTGGACTGTGGATACAGCATTCGTACCGGGGTCGGTTTAAGACAACCAGTAATTATTGAAACGTCTCATTTAGATCTGTATCCACTAGGTGTGCGTGCGCAGAACGGTCCTATACTGGACAGGCATATTCACTAGCAGAGAAGCAAAGTGCCATACCTGAGGTTTGCAGAATTTTTGGTAGACCCCCAATTGGTGGTTACATCCACCAATTGGGGGGCTTCCCAAAAGTTGGATAGGTGATTTATAGCATGCACTTTTAATTTTACATTGAGATAATTATTTTGTAGGTGAGTGACCGGTCTAAGGTTATGCCGAGTCATTTCAGGTGAGAACTGTGCGCGATGATTATGATAATATTATAATTACGTTTTGTAAATTATCAACTTTACAAGATTTTATCAGAAAAAAAGTTGTTTCGGCTGTTGTAACCCCCCTATCGATCAGGATTGATAAGGGTAACTCAATAAACTGGTAATGGTTTTAGTAACTTAATTCTGAAATGAGCTTGTAAGGGCATACATTGTAGTTAGCATGGGCTTAGCAGTGCGGTTTGCTAGTTTACCTGTAACTTACAAGTGTAACATATCTATCGGGATCAATGAACTCCCACTAAATTTTGTCCAGAACCAATAACACATCTCGCTTCAATATTGAATTATCTGTAAATTTCAACTCGAGTAAAAAGAATTGTGTCGAATCGGGAAGGAATAAAACACTCAATGAGTAAAAAAAAATGTATAATTAGTGAGTATTTTCATTTATGTGGTGGTTACGACTGGGTTTATAATTAATTAATTATAAACTTCTTCCAATAAATCATTAAATAAGCACTTAAATAACTAGCTTGCCAAACATTATTCTATTTATTTATGAAGAGTCAAATATTAATTTATTATTGTTTGTCTTATAAAAATAGTATTCCTCCACGTACTACAAAATTTTCTATAAACTTTAAATGTCTTTAATTTCGTAGAACTGGAGAGACGCAATATTTTAAATTATATGAACAACGGCTGCGTGCATAAGTTACATCAATACAGTTTAAATATTTTCACGGACTTTATATTATAACAAACTATGTATCTATTGAATTCACACCAGATACCATAAGCCTATGTAAATGTTGTTGAAAGTTGCTTTGAAAGCGAGCCACCAGGGCTCTCATGCCCTGACCATGGCCCTGGGTGAACTTCTCATCTAAATTTTTAATATTTTTTATACGCAAACCCTGCGTAGGGAACTATGGTTGTTTTGAAATTAGTTTGGTATGGCGACTTCTATACAACATTGATTTGGCTGCAATGTCAACGTGTTGGTTTATGTTAGTTCGATACTTTCCTAAATAGATGGCGCTAACGTCACCGTAAGACGTTATTAATGGAACGAAAATTTCGAAAGTTGTGAGCAGGGTGCGATGGTCTATTTGGTTAAGACATCCGGTGTACTGAATCGGAAGGTCGCAGGTTCAAACCCTGCTCGCACTAGAATTTTTCTCATCTAAATTCACGAAGCTAAACTTTCCTTTTTAAAACAAAGATCTTTGTACGAAATAACCACAACAACTTATTGCCTATAAAGGGTGTAAATAGACAATTAACATAAACAAAAGGCACTTGTCACTGTGACTCTCCCCGTCACTGCGATCATTTTTTGTTCTAGACCATACCTGGGAACCTTCTAGTTACGGAGGTATTGGGGCTCAAAGTTCCAACTTTTTCACAAGTTTTTTTTTGAATACATGTTTTTAATGTAAGATTTTTTCTTTACACACTTCCACGACCCTAGTACTTTTCAATCCATTCATCAGCACAATGCTATGAGTGCTTTCCATCGAGTTCTACCGTAAAACGTGATTTTTCACCCCAAAAAAAAAGTCGATTCCCAGCAATAATTTTTGCGTAAAGTTACTTAGTTTGATGTACAGAATACTTGGTTGACGGATATGTGAAGGGTCTGTTTACACCCGGTATAATTAGAAATAATCAATAATTTAATATTTACCAATGAAAAGCTGAGTAAAATTTCTTGTATAATGTTCTTGTTCAATGCTGGGACGCCTCGCAGGCCCAGCACATGTTTGTGTCTGTCACCACTTTAAAAGCAGTGGTGGTGAAATAAATTGCGCAAAGTAATGTGTCTGCTTGGCCCCGAAATCACGACCCACAAGCCGTATTTAGCAAATGTCAATATTTTACCTCTTCTATAGTTTTTTTTTTCCTTTTTGGCAACTGAGCCGATGTTGTAGTCTGCCAGCGTATGTACTTCTTAAAATTGAACTTGATTAAAATGACAGCTGTCAACAAAATTAACGACTTAACTTTCCAGTAACGTCTAACGAGTGATTAATATTTGCACACGGAAAATAGAGTAGGTAGGTAGGGTAGGTAGATAGGGTAGGCACGTAGGTAGGGTAGATGGGTAGAGTAGGTAGGCAGCGTAGACTAGGTAGGTAGAGCAGGCGAGAGTGGTGTAACTACGAACTCCTAAACGGGAATGCAAATTAAGCAAAACCAGCATAAGATACGAATCATATTTATTGCTTACCATTAAGTTTAAGAAATCAGTCAAATAATCTCCATTAACAATTTTAATACATTCAAATAATAAAATGAATATTTAAGACAAAAAAAAAACCTTGGTGTTCAGAATTACCCGAAGTGCGTGGGGTAATTTCGAACGCATCATGGGGTAATCACAGAAAAGAAAAATAAATGTTAAATAATTGTATATAAATGTGAATACTGTAGTATATTAAGTAGTTGACGGTAGGTCAATATAAGATTATAATTGTATGTGAGGGTGTCCGTAAATACATCAGTGTTTAACCAACCTACGTGTGTTTCACTACAAATACATACATCATCATTTTCCTGCCAATGTCCCATGTCACTTGGGGTCAGCGCAACACGTGTAATAAATGTGTATACACACGATAAGTAAAACAATGGTTAGACCTGCTGTCTTGTATGGATCAGAATGTTGGGCCACAAAAGGGATGAATGAAAGGCATTTGCATTGGCGGAGATGAGAATGCTAAGAGGGATGTGTGGTGTTACGCGAATGGATAAAATAAGAAATGAGTATAAAAGAGGAAGTTTGAAAGTGGCGCCGGTGACTGAAAAGTTGTGTGGTAATCGGTTGTCGTGGTATGGGCATGTGATGCGGAGGAATGAGGAAAATTTTGTGAGGAAAGTTTTAAGTATGAATGTGGATGGGTATATGAGAAGAGGAAGACCAAAGAAACGATGGATGGACTGTGTAAAGAATGATATGGCAAGAAAGGAGGTGTCTGGCGAGATGACGAGTAATAGAGAAGTATGGAAGAAGAAGACATGCTGCGCCGACCCCAAATGAATTGGGATAAGGGCAAGAGAATGATGACAACACACGATAAGTAATATTCTAATTAAAAAACACCAACGAAGACACTTTCGCATCTATAATGATTATAATAAAATGACGTTTCGGGGTGATAGCGAACATTCGAGATTTGTTCTCGATTGCCCCGTGGGCTCTAATTTAAGACACAAAATTCTGAGGTACCTATTATTATCATAATGCAAAATATATTGCTTGTAAAATTCCTCTTTGATTATGATTGTATTTCAATATAAAATACAATAGAATTGTATTATAAACGTAATAACTTCTACAATAAAGTTTTTCAAGCAAAAAATTACATGAAATTATAACAAAAACTTACGATCGACTTACCGTCATCAAGGAGCGCGTCCTCATTACACAACTGTGTGTTGGGCACTGAGCGCGAGCCCCCCCTTCCTCCTTCTAGAAAGATATTATCGACTATCCTTGTCTAACATGCTGTAACGACTTCGTTCGGGGTTACCCCGCGTACGCGATTATCCCACTCTCCCCTAGGTAGAGTAGGTAGGGTAGCTAGGCAACGCATGCCGGACACAGCTAGGATATATACATGAAATAATATACTAGCTCTTGTAGTATATTACATAATATACTATCTGTTGCCCACGACCTTCGTCCGTGTCAAAATATTATAAAAATACAATTTTCCCCGTTTTGACAACATTTTTTATTAAAGCTCTACTCCTATTGGTCGTATTATGTTGTAATATAGCCTTTAGCCTTCCTGGATAAATGGGCTATTCAACACTAAGAGTATTTTTCAATTCGAACCAGTACTTTGAGATTAGCGAGTTAAACACGATCATGTAAACGAAAAAAGGGTGATTTGATTGGTGGTTTTCTTTAACCCTACTAGACAGCAAACATGAAGACTTCTTAAACGGAGGAGCGCGGTGGTCGAATATAAATTTTCGTCATATTGGTAGTTTATAAGTTATCTTTTATAATACAAATACAAAATGTTTTATTCAAGAAATTTGTTACAACAATCGGTGGTTGTGTTTGGAGACTCCTTTTAAGCAATGTTAGCCTGTGTTAGAAGACCGGGGGGGTCTCCTAACATAGGCTAACATTGCTCAAAAGGAGTACATAATATAGTATATAAAAATAGTTAAGTAAATAATACATTTTCACATTATAATATTAGAAATAAGTAATTAAGTATTGTTTAATTACCCACATATTTCTTACTGTTGTAATTATTTTGCTATGGAAGAGCGGGGCTCTTCCATAGTAAAAAAATATTACAATATGAAAATTTATTATTTCCTTAACTATTTTCATATACTATATTATGTACATTATATACAGACTACATATAGAACTAAAGTAATGATAAAAATAAGATTAAAAGAAAGGACAGGGCTATTGTAGCCAATAAGCCTGACATAGTGGTGGTGGATCGATCAGAGCGGCGCGCAATGATTGTTGACATAACGGTCCAGCATGATGAGAACCTCGAGAAAGCCGAAAAAGATAAACAAATCAAGTATCTTGACCTGGCTCGCGAGGTTGTCGACATGTGGGATGTGGACTCAGCGATCATTGTGCTGATAGTTGTATCAGCCCATGGCTTAATTGCTAAGAGCCTCGACCAATACCCGAGGAGGCTCTCGTTAGGTAGCTGGATCAAGGGCTTGATTCAGAAAGCAGTACTCCTGGACAAGGCTCGTATTGTTAGGAGGTTCCTATCTCTGGAGCCCTAACCGCCGGTAGCTTGGACCCTGTTCCCAATACCGGAGCGCTACAATTTTTTAAATGTTTTTTTTTATATATTGTTTTTTCTACGGAACATTAAAAAATGTAATTATTTTGTATGGAAATAAATCAAGGAAGATTAAGAGAAATTATTTTTATTAAAAAAAAAAGGAATAAATACTCCACAAGAATTTGTGTGAGGTGAATCATATCACAACTACATAGGCTGTAATAAAAAACTTTGTGTCACCGACTTCCGGAAATAAACTTATTTTCCACTGTTGATTGTTGTTTTTTGGAAGCCGCTCATGTATTTTATTAATGTCTGCACAGTTTCAATCATGTGTATTGTAGGTTGTACCAGCCACATTAACTGAGTTTAGATCTACTTATCGTTGGATTCTGTTTTTCCCGTCGGTAACTGGTGATGCAATAATGGTACAATCAAATCATAAACTAAATCTTGTGCGTATGGGGACCAAAGAAACTCGAAGTGTCCAAAATTTTCATTTTTGATCACGTGATGAATTCTCACCTCTCGCAGCAGGGGTAACAGTGTTTGTATGTCCGTACTAGTGGCCAACCAATCCGACGATGAAGTGAACATTGCTATCGGTAAAGTTATACCAATCAAGTTGTACGATGGAGGAACATAATTCTGATATTTTATTTGATTATTATCGAGCCCATAGTCAAACATTTGAAAGTGTCCGCTCTTCGCAAGCTGCACGTAATGCATCACCGTCCTCACAGAGCCTCCCGCAGGAACATGAGCAAGCACTTCCGCCGTGACCTTATCATCCCACATAAAACCACCACCACCATTCCCGAGTAAGAGCAAAGTATTATAACAAGATCTGCTTACTCTTTTGCAATACTTTTTAATAATTTGTCGTGGGAATACTTCATCCCGCATAAATTCAAAATGTCCAAGGAAGTTAAGCGACTGCTCACCATTTTCAGTGTAGAAATTTGCTAACATACTTAGTGGGCCTTTAACGTGATACATAAAAACTAATGGGGCTAATAGAATAGCTGAACTTAATATAGTGTTATATTCCGGGTCCGTAGATAAAAGAACAAGTAATGCTGTGCCTCCCATGGAGTGTCCTATGAAGTTCATTTCCGAACTGTTTGTGAATTCACTTACATATTTAATTTCTGCTGGTAAATCGTAAACACCAATTTCATGCCAAGAAAAATCCCAAAACTCTGGTCCGTCAGAGCTCTTATTTGTGTGTATTCTAGAATATCTGTTACCCCGAGCATTCAGGAGCCACACATCGAAACCTTTCTCAAGTAACTTATAAGGTAGGGACCCATTCCTGCCCAAGAGTAGCCAATCATCAGTACTTCCAAGTAAACCGTGGTGTAGTAGTACTACTCTGCCGTTAATTCGATCAAATTCTTGTACCACTCGATGCATTGTTAACATATAACCATCCTCAGTAAGTACTGTGTGTGATTCTGATAAATATCCGTGTGCTGCAATCAACTGTTCCGCGTTCATGTAGGTCTTGCCCTCGAAAGTAACTTCTGGAAGAAATCCTGGAGGTGGGTGTAAGTTATACTTAGTTGAACCGAGGCGTAAACTATTTTCCAGAATTTCGGAAGCCTTCGTTTTAGTCAATATGAAATCGGTAACCAAACTTTTACCGACGTGGATTTTTCTTTCTGTAATTTCTTCGATTTTTTTATTAATTATTCTTTTGAGTTTATTATATAACTTTAAAACCGAATCAAAAAAGGTAACGCTCCTTACATCTTGATGGATCCCACACTCTTTAGAAATACACTCGGCATTTGAATTAGACACGAAATCAAATAAAAACGCAAATAAAATAAATTTACGAAACATTTGGATAACTGTACTGAAGCTGAAACGAACTGAAGTGGACTCACAATAATAATTTAACGAACAAGGTGCCGTAGACGTAAGGCATTAAAACAATGCGAGCCATTCTAGTGCGAGGCTGTTTAGAGAGAGCGTTCGTGTCTAGATAAACATAGCGCCGGAACAATTGAAAGACAGGTACTGAAGTTAAATCTCATAGAGATATTTATAAACTCACATATCCATTCATTCACTTAGCTGATAACATAATAAGTGATGTAACTGTTACGCAAAGAAGTATGAGATTATGAAAATATGATATAGACAAGTGCAAACCACCGATTTACTATTGTTTTTCCAAGACACTGGTTGTGGCTGCAAGTGCGAGATTGTTATTGTAAATGCAATCAAACTGGCAAGAATGTCATTAGAATTCTCTTTAAATAAATAAAGAGTTTTATTAATGACTAGCTTCTGCCCTACAGCAAAAACATTTTTTTTTTTCATAAGCATTAATTATAACCGCTCTCAATTGAATATACAAACTGACGATATCCAAACAAAGCAATAATGACGAAGTTCTCCGTAAAACTAACCTCTGGGATGAGACTAGTATGATTTTATCAAAACTTAAAGCGTGTGTAAAAAGATCTAATTAGGAGACAACCCAGTGGCGGATTTACCAGCAGGCTGAGTAGGCTTGAGCCTAGGGCGGCAAATTTGGGGACCGATTTTTTTTTTTTTGCTACCTCATAGAAATCAAAAAGATTTTGGCATGATGTTTTACAGATAGAAGTCTGCAACAAATTTTGCCGATGACGTTCCCCACTCCCTTTTTTTTCCGAGTAGCTTCTTCTCTCCGAGAATCTTCCATATTCTAGAGTAAAACAGCTAGTTCGCCGGCCCCTAACCAGTAATCGGCCTCTGCGCCCTCTGCCCACACTTTTTATGAGTGAAAAGAGCGAAATTGTAGAAAATGTATTTCCCTCTTCCCACTATCAACCCATACATGCCAATCCTACTACTGGTTGGAGGCTGCAAAGTGGATGGTTTGTATATAATTTTAATTTGAAAACAGTAAATAATTTTGTGAATAATTTTGCAACCAAATTAAATAATTTAGTACGACTATACTACTATACTACTACTTGTATATTTTCATCTGTGTCTGTAACCTACTAACACTAGAACTTAAGTAAAATTGTTACTAACCCTATGGACCCTGGTCTGAAATAGAAACTTTCTATTCTATTCTATTCTATTCTATACCGTTTCACGAAAATTAAAAATATGGTTACTATCTGAAATCCAAGTTCCTATAGGTACTTATGTGTAAATAGGTATTATGTTGATAGGTTTATCTAATACAGAAAAATATGGTATTGATTGAAGGAATTTAAACTAACGTAAAAAAAGAAAAACGTATTTGCAATTTCTTTTTTTTTGATCAGTGAAGTTTGAGTAAAAAAAGATCATTACATGTTACTATTTTTTACAATAAAAGCCCTTTCCAATGAATTATCACATTTGTTATTCAACAGCCATCAAAATAAAATATAAATAAAGAATTATCACAAGAATTATTAAAACATCGGCCTCGGCCGCCATGTTGTTTGTTTACATTTCGTTTTTTACGGACTCAAATTCAAATCCTAACTTCGTACCTTTTGGCTGAAAGCTATTATCAAGTACATATTTAATGCAATTGTACAAATTTTATTTTACATTGTCATAGTTATTACTTTTTAGACAGAACGGCTCACAATTTATTAAATTACGAAAGAATTCCAATAAAATTTGAGAAACCTTACAACTTCAAAAATATACCCAAAAAATATTTTACGTGCAACCAGAAGTGAATAATAAATATGTGACTTTTGTTTGTTTGATTCAGTTTTTTGTCACCGACTTCTAAAGCTAATGTTATTTTTCACATTTTTGTGTCTTTGAAATCGGTTTATTTTTGTAAAAAGTTTTTATTTATTTTTCCATTTATAGTTGTAATATCCTATTCAATTAATATTTGCTATGCATTTATTTTACATTGTCAACAAAAACAAACAAATCTGGTTGTACACATCTGCGTACACCCTCAGAGCATACAGGAGCTATGTTATGATACGATATTGTGTAAACAATAAACATCTAAGCGATTGCAGCAATGACGGCTGATTTGCTGTTTATTATTTAAGAGTTACATTGTATATCTCTGAAGATCAGCATCAGATCTTTACCAAATTTAGACGGGACCACCGCCGAATAATATTCTTCCAAATAAAAAAACACATTGAAATCGGTTCTCAATTGCCGAAAATATCGCTGAACGTACCCAAAGGCCTACGAGTATTCAAATTGGAGAATTCCCTTGATTTCTCCAAGGTCCCAACATCAGATCCTGACCTGATGACGATGGGACCACATGGGAATTATACTGTTTCAAACAATGCCCATAAAATTTGATGGTTGCCCTTAATTTTCCTGGGATCCCATCATCAGACTCTGACTTGGTGACAATGGGACCACCTCAGGAGAATAGGCTTTCGAATTAAAAAAAAGAATTTTGAAAATCGGTCGACAATTGGTGGATAAATCGGTGAATATATATACATAAAAAATACATACAAGAACTCCTCCTTTTTTTGAAGTCGGTTAAAAATTGCCAAATTTACATGTCATGGTACTATTACCATGAACCCTATGCTTATCCTCAATAAAATGGAACTTAACATACGCAACTGTCAAAATGTGGGTGCACTGTACACAACTGCGTACCCCCTCAGAGCATACAGGCGTAATGTTATGTTATGGTGTTGTGTAAACAATAAACATCCAAGCGATTGCAGCAATCACGACAGATTTGCTGTCTATTAATGAAGAGCTCCATTGATATATCCGAAGATCAGCATCAGATCTATAGCAAATTTAAATGGGCCACCGCGAAATAATATTCGTCCAAACAAAAGAAGAATCATCAAAATCGGTGCTCAATTGGCGAAGAAATCGCTGAAAATACAAAAAAAAAATATTTAGACGAATTGATAACCTCCTCCTTAAGGATGTCAGTTAAAAATAAAATTATTTGATAAAACCGTGTTGGATCGGTTATAAGCTTATCAAATACTTTTTATTTTTTTTTAAAGCTTCAACATTACCAAGTAGTTTTATCCATACTTTTAGGTTTTTTTTAACCATTCTAACGATGTTTCATTGTAACAGGTCCCTCTATTAACAGATATATGAGTGTCTCCGGGTATTTTTTTGGTAAAACATCACGTGTAAATTATAAAACCCACGTGGTTAGATTCAATGCACAATTATTGTGCATAACTTAGAGAAGGTTTAAGTTTTTGTTTCATTGTATTCGGTGCTGTCTATCAAAAGATGTATAAATTTAAATTGTTCAAGAAGAACTTATTATCATTAAGTAAGATATATGCAACGACATCTTTAAACCAAAATGGTACTAATGAATAAATATGTGCTCACAATGTACTCTGTATTAGTCTACATGACGCTGCTTTGATTTTGAATCAAATAAGATTTGAATTTACATGGCCGTTTAACTTCGTACTCGATAGATGGCGTTGTTTTTTTTATCCATTTTCTGAATCGCGGTGTTAACATTCTCCGTGAAAACAAAGAAGGAGGTTCTTAATTCGAAACGTATAATATATATTTTTTATGTATGACCACGCACATCTTTTTACAGAGAGGCCCGATTTGCATGATTAGACTACAGCATCTATATCGTGTTTGGGCTCATTTCATTGATGAGAACTTTAGACCTAGCTGGAGTACGACTGTCATCAACGGTCTAACGATGGAGACGGACGGGAGTTGCAAGAGGTCCTCAACAGTTACAGCAGATATATTGTTATTAGGCTCATTTCAAACACCTTGATGAGAACTTTAGACCTAGCTGTAGAGTATGGCTGTCATAGAAAGTCTGACGATGGAGACGGAAGGCAGTCGCAAGAGTTCCTCAACAGTTTGCACTAAAACCAAGGTTGTATATCGTGTTTGGGCTCATTTCATGCATATTGATAAGAACTTTAGACCTAGCTGGACTATGACTGTCATCGATGGTCTAAAGATGGAGACATAAGGAAGTTGCAAGAGGTCCTCAACAGTAATTTACTGCAGTATATTGTTATTGAGCTAATTTCATGCACCTTGATGAGAATTTTAGACCTAGCTGGAGTAATACTGTCATCCACGGTCTAACGATGGAGACGGAAGGCAGTTCCAAGAGGTCCTCAACGGTTTACAGCAGCTATATTGTTATTGGGCTCATTTCACGCACGTTGGTGAGAACTTTAGACCTGCCTGGAATGTCACTGTCATCGAAGGTCTGACGATGGTGACGGAAGGCAGTTGCAAGAGATCCGCAACCGTTTACAGCAGCTTTATCGTGTCTCAGCTCATTTCATGCACCTTGATGAGAATTTTCGACCTAGCTAGAGTATGACTATTATCGAGCGTCTAAGGATGAACACGTAAGTCTTTCGCGGGAAGCTCTTATTTGGGAAAGACATAAGTAGAATATTTTAGCCATTAATTCAATTATTTCCGAAAAATTAAACAGTTACCTACTTGAATCTATACTAATATTATAAAGCTGAAGAGTTTGTTTTGATGGTTTGGATAATTGCGCTAAGTTCAGGAACTACTGGTTCGTTCCTGAAAAAATATTTTAATGTTGTTATTTTAATAGCCTTCCTCGATAAATAGGCTATCCTATTTATCGAGGGATACTATAGGTTATATAACATCACGCTGTAACTAATAGAAGGGGAGCATCAATGGAAAATGTTGCAAAAACGGGGAAAATATATTCCTTTTGAGAGCTTCCGTTGCGTGCGCTGCGTTAAACGGTTAAAGTTACACAACTATCATGTATGACGGAATTGTTCCTCTTAAAAGTTCTAAAAAAGTCCGTGACAGCATATGTCTATCTTATAAGGTTGACTCACTATAACCTTTTTTACGGTAATCATTTTTTTTTCAAAAATTTTATAAATTTTATATAGATATAATTTCTTATAATATATCTATAACTATTGTTATTCAACACTTTAATGAAGCTCATTTACACTAACAGATCATAACCAACATTAAATATATCAAAAAGAACAGCGTGGAGGGGAGAGTCGCGGGGGCCGTATCCGTGGGGAGTAGATGAATTTTATGGTTTAAAATGGCTATTTTTTTACCTCCAAAAGTAATTTAATTTGTCGCTTGATTCAATTTAATGTGTCGCGCTGCCGGATAACTAACTACATTTAATAGAATTCACAGATTGATTATTGCCTGCAGCAAAAGCTGATAGAGCGAAAGGTATGGCCACAAAATCACAGGCACAGAAATTCAGCATCATAGCACCAGCATAGTATAATCGACCCGTAATGTTTCCATAGCTGGGATACAGCCCTGCTCTCTATGAGAGGAAATGGTCTCGACCTGCAACACTTACCACTAGGCCACCAGTCCACCACAGATCCTTATTACAAGCGAAAACGCACTCACACATAGGCATGCCTCACGTACGCATACCATATGCCAGTGTGCTTGCTCTCGCATCCCACTCGACACGACAGTTGACGCGACCTTTGCATATTGTTCCTGTTCTGTCTACAACGAAAGATTCCTATACTAATCTATGATTTCATTATATGGTTATTTCTCGGAATTAAGGTTCTCATAGTATTTTGTAGAAAAACAAACAAAAGTTCAGTAAGTGCAACTTTCTTGTACGGTAACTATCGCTTTCCCAAAACCGACAACTGTTTTTGTTTTAGTGCATCTATTCCTCGTTGTGATATTTAATAGTTTCAAGAATATCATTACGTGATCCGTTATCGTAGTATCTAAAACATCAATAGAGGCAGCTTTTTAGTGTACTGTACTTGAAGGGTAGCCATTGCAACCAACCGGACCCTATTACTAAGCCTCCGTTATTAGTCCGTCCGTCTGTCTGTCTCCGAGCTGTATCTCATGATCCGTAATAGGTAGTCAGTTGAAATTTTCTCAGAATGTGTGTTTTTGTTGCCGCTATACCAACAAATAACAAAAATAAATTAAAAATCAAAGGAGGCTCCCCTACCGCGGTGGTACAGAACCTTCACGAAACATGCACGAATCCGACTCGCAATAAGCCGGTTTTATTTGTTATTATCCATTTTCATGATGTAATATCAAAACCGTTTTCACCTCAAGTTGGCAGTGAATGTAATAAGCCGTGTACCTGGTAACAACCATCTTAGTTTATTTAACTCCATTGAATGACTTTATTATGGAATAGTTTATTGAATGGGATTAAATGAGCTTAGAGGGTTGTATTCATGATTTTAATGATTATAATTCTGTAAGTCGTTACAGAATTATAATCATCATTTATCAGCAATTTTCTGTTCAGTGTCAGGTTGTATAACCTGACACTGAACAGAAAATTGCAAAAGACGTTAGAAAATTTGAATTTTGCGGGCTACCCTGGCGCTCCGTGTGGGGGAAGTTTAGTGTAGTTGTGCATCTTTAGCGGCAGGTTGTTCCAGGACGAAAATGGTGATGTCTAGGGTTAGCGCAAAATTTGCCTTAATAAATTATAGTTGGCGTTGTAAGCTTTATACATCTTGATAATATCAGTCTTCAATAGAGGGGTTTTCGTCGTTCCCTGTTTCTTTGACTATCGGAAGGCAGGTCTGCGGTAGCCTGCTTTGGTCCCGGTTACGTGCCTGTGCTAGAAATAGAATCCAGCAACTCCTCATCACCGGTTAGTAAGCAACCCTGGCTCATTCGATTCGGGTTTAAAGCGATCAGAATACGTGAGACTGACTGAACTCTGCTCGATGAGGGATTCTCTTGCTGTGGAGCAACAGGGTCCTGGGTAGTTCTTTTGATTGATTCTCTTCTACTTTCTTGTTTTTACTGAACTCAGCTTTTCCTTTTTTATGGGGTGGGGTCCTAGGGTTGTAGATTTTTAAAGGGATTTTCTCCCCACAGTCTGCACCAACGACTGGCTAGAAAACTTGACGCTTCCCTGTCACTTCGTGCGATAACTCGCACTTCTGTCTTGTCCTCAAAGCTACTGACTCACCTCACCATAACGTCTGATAGTAGTAAGCAGGCGTTTACTAGAAGTGAACACACCGTTCATTGAAACGACGCGCGGCGTAGAAACTTGATCGCGGCCTTTCCTAGAACTCCAATCCAATCTCGTACCGCCAAAAGACTCGCTCCGTGAGTCATAGATCAGCACTTGGTGAAAAATCCCAAACCAGATTCGCTCCTCGAAAATTTCGAGGAACGAATTACGAAGCACGTACGGTCCGATAAGACAGCTCCGTGAGCCATCGCACGGCACCCGACGAAAACCTATTCACTCTCCAAAACCTCCGACAGTGAATTGCGCACAGTTCAAGTCAACAGACGGTGCCCCCTCCGCAGAAGTAATGGATTCTACCACGTGTTCCGCTTAGTCTGATCTCGCACTTGGACATTTCCTGCATGAGTGACTACCAACAGAACCCCAAGATCATTGAAACACGCAAACCCTACCACGAGAACAACTTGGAAACTCCCTTGGTGGGGATATTTAAGTACCTACATTATTATGCCAAAGTCCGGTGTCCAAAATCAGGTCCGGTCGGTTTGTCCATGGCTATAAGAAGACTCAAATCAAGATCATTTAATTACTTTCGTATTTACTTCAGTCAAAACAATGTACAGCAAACGTTGCTCTTCCTGTGATTGTAATTACTATTTTTGTCGTTTGAATAGTTACGTATTTTCTTCATTCGTCATTGAATAGGTAGGGATCTGCTGTTGTCGTTGGCCTGTCAGGGTTTGGTCTGTGAGGCTATGGCCACCACTTAGACTCTTAGTAGACCAGGTTTGCAATTTTAGCTGAAATCACAATAATTTCAATTACCTACTTTTTAACTGAAGATACTGTGTCTGTCTTCAGTAAACAAAGCAAATACAAATACCAGGTACACGAGTTGTTATCTGAACTTTGTGTTGTTTACAAAGGCGTATCATGACCATGAGACCATATCTGTTCTTCCAAGAATACTCCTCATTTTCTCCTTGACGTGGCTTACCCACCTACACATAATTTATTATTGTGGGTCTTCAAGCTTCGGGCTACAATAATTTACTTTATTTGCTATTAAATGTCGAATTCTATGAAACTTGACTGTATTTCGAAATAATTGCCCATAAAGTTTACAAACATAATTTGAACGTGGTAAACTATTTAATAACATATCCGTCTACAATTCATTACATAAACTATTTTATTTATGAAACTATAACATCATTAGTATTATAAAATATTTCTAATGTTCTTTGCAGTGTCAATTAAACACTTAGCAAAGTCTTGCTAGGTCCTTTAAATAATGTACAAGAACTGTGAAGAGGGGCTCATATCTAAGCAATAACTGCAAAACGGGTCGATCTTCAAGGTTAAGCAAACTTTAGTGAGGTCGGTTCGTGGATGGGTGACAATTCCTAACACAATCATGCCTGTCAGTTGTAGCTCTTTGATACTTATTGTGGGTAGAAGTCGAAAGTCCGAAAGTCTGACAACAAGACTTACAAGGTGTATCGTGGAAATGTTCCGGTAAAGTAAATAGGTTGTGGAAATGAAATGAAATGAAATTTTATTTATTTGCCAGATAGGTACAATAACCTGGTCATTTAGGCTTTCAATACGTATAATACAAGTATTCAGCTAAATCAGGGTAGGCTGCAAGACGGAAAGAAAAAAAAACGGTCGACGGTTGATTAAAAGCAAGTTGGGGTTCGGTTTTGTAGAAAGATAGTAAGTATAATTGGATGTATACTATTATTTTACGATGAAAATATGCGGAGCGTGCAAATTCACGACGACGACGAAAAATGTAAAAAAAAATCAGATACTCCCCACTTTTTTTGATGTGACATCTGTTATATTGATTTTGTTCATGTACAGTAGAGCCTACCAGGTATATCAGGGGTCCGTAATAACGAACCTAATGACTGTTCGGTTAGAAATCGACTCACTAGTTTAGGCGCTACGGTGGAACATAAAAAAGCAGTACCTCTGTGCTCTTCTATCTAATGTAATGTCTTGTTAAGTATTTTGTGTGTACATAAATAAATAAATAATAAAAATGTAACAAACATCATTATCCCTCCTTTTCGCTTTGCCGTGGTCGGGTAAATAAAAATATTAAGCGTAGTTAAAAAAAAATGTCAGTACGGCGCCTAGTCGGTTTCGATTAACAAATAGACACACTCACTACACCAATGATGCAGTAAACAGAAAATAAAACATTATAGGGAGTGTACAGGTCTTTAAAAAAATGACGTACCTACTGTAGGTGTAAGGCACCTACTTGTATACACAATGACCTACTTGATCATTCTAAGTACTGACATTCTTTGTAGTTATTTATGTAGAAGGCTATGTCCTGGCATGAATGTCAGGCTGTTAGAATTTATGATACAAACCTAGAAACCTAAGTAAAGAGGCATGCATCCTTATACCTAAATAGGTGGTACCTAATGTCTTAACAGGTTCACTGTCCACAGACCACATACGGTCAGTAGAGAGACTTCCACATCTGTCCACAGACCGTATGTGGTATGTACGCCCCTACAATTTGTAAGCCATCTGATACTGTGGACGTAAGAAGAATGTCTCATATTTAATGCGGACTTTGCAGGACACATCATAAGGATAAAAACATAACTGGACTTATGGACCACCCACCCACTCTGGAGCCTGGACAGTGAATCTGTTAATAAAAACGTGCTGTTGTATTCTTAACGACCGGTACCAGCAAGTCAGAGTTCAAAGTAAAAAAATCATTTGGATGTCATGAAGTTAGTATTAATTAAAACGGACATAAGACATTTTACCTTCTATTTTTACATTTATACGTACTTGAAAACATACTGCCTGCTTCGTTGGTTAAGTGGTCGCAAGCGCGACTGCTGAGCATGAGGTTCTGGGTGCGATTCCCAGGTTGGGAAAAGTGTTATTGGGTTTTCCATCAGGAATTGCTCAGTAGCAGCTACGAAGTCTGAGTTTGTGCCCGGTTTATGGCATTAAGCTCCCACCTTTTACATTATATTTAAACATAACTGGCGAAATGTGAAATATGTGGGTGTACTACTGGACACACCTCTGCCTAACCCTTCGGGGATTACAGGCTGTTTTTATGTTGAAAACATACAATATTCTGATTTATCATCTGCATCATCTGCCTAGCCTTTTCCCAATTATGTTGGGGTCGGCTTCCAATCTAACCGGATGCAGCTGAATACCTGTATTTTACAAGGAGCGACTGCCTATCTGACCCCCACAACCCAGTTAGTACTGGGTAATACGATACCCCTTGGTAAGACTGGTTGTCAGACTTTTTCGGCCACTGACTACCTAACGACTGTCAAAGATCTATAAATGACAGCCGGGACCAACGGCTTAACGTGCTTTCCGAGGCACAATTTTCTGATTATTATGTTGAAAACGAACCTGCACAGCCATCGGTATTGTCCAAAAAATCTAACCTGTATTATACAACGTGTCCCAAATACGCACCAGTGATTGAGATTCAAAAGCAAAGGTATTTACGAGAGATTAAATAAATTACATAACTGTTTTTGACATGGAAAGAAAAATTCCAGTGCGAGCAGGGTTTGAACCTGCGACCTTCCGATTCAGTACACCGGATGTCTTAACCAACTAGACCATCGCACCCCGCTCACAGATCTCGAAATTTTCGTTCCATTAATAACGTCTTACGGTGACGTTAGCGCACATCTATTTAAGAAAGTATCGAACTAACTAAAATTTCGAGATCTGTGAGCGGGGTGCGATGGTCTAGATGGTTAAGACATCCGGTGTACTGAATCGGAAGGTCGCAGGTTCAAACCCTGCTCGCACTGGAATTTTTCTTTCCATGTCAAAAACAGCTATGTTCCCTACGCTGGGTTTGCGTATAAAATATTATAAATTACATAACTTCATGATTGTCAATTGAATGATCCGAGTTTTCCAAAATTGGATCTCATTATTTGTTGGTTGCTCTTTGTCTAAACCCAGATAAATTCATAAGTTTTCTTAGTTTCCAATAATCCTGATCGCATTACGAAGTAATCCTAAGTATTCGCATAGATTTGTTTTTTTCCAAATAACCGAGTAATAACCTGCCTCTCTGTTTTTTTGCGTATGTGGACTACGAGAAAGCCTTCGATTCGATCGAGACTTGGGCTGTGCTGCAGTCTCTCCAACGGTGCCAAATCAACAATCGATACATCGAGGTGTTGAAGTGTACAAAAACGGCACCATGTCAGTCCGACTCCAGGACCAGACCTCGGAACCCGTCCTTCTGCAGCGAGTTGTGAAACAGGGAGAAGTCATATCTCCGAAACTGTTCTCTCTCTGTCTTCAAGGTTCTGAACTGGAGAGGGCTAGGCATCAACGTCAATGGCGAGTGCATCACTCATGTTCGGTTTCCTGATGATATAGTTGTTCTGGCTGACACCGTGGAGGATCTCAGTACTGCTCGATGACCTTAGTAGAACTTCCGAAAGAGTTGGTCTTACAATGAACATGGACAAAACCGGGGTAATATTGAATGCCCATGTAACACAAACTCATAACAAGATCGGAGACTCTACACTCGAAGTTGTAGACAATTATGTCTACCTGGGACGGAGAGAGAGGTCAATCGACGAATCCGACTCGGCTGGGCAGCGTTCGGGAAGTTGCGTGGTATCTTCTCATCCAACTTACCGCAGTGTGATATAATTGGTCTGAGATGCAGCAGTCACTTTCGCACTCTACGGGGGCAGGCTTGAAGCACCGCGACGGCAATGCTTTTTTCAAATACCTATTTGTCTAATTCCTCGCAGGTCCTGTTCCCTATTAACAATGTGGTACTGGTATTGAAAATATTCTTAACATTGCTCTTATTATATCCGACGCTGCGCTTTAGTGTGATACAGCGTACCTCAGCGACGATAGATGCGGAATCAATGCCGATTAACACGAGCCGAACAAAGTCCGTATATGTAGTAGTTTCTTCGACTTTTTTATTCAACAAACGCTGCCGAATCGAATGTGCCGACCCAAACAAGGAGCACCGCTGATGCTTCAGAATTTTGCAGGAATATTCCTCCAAAATTATAAAGCAACAGGGGTGCATGCCATTTTTAAAATGGCACACTGGCGTTACAAGTCCGTCGGTCCTAGTAATAAAACTTTAATATTGCCATTCATAGGGTGGCACATAGTCACGTCGTTAGCATGCAGTTTGTAAACTCTTTAACATGTCGCCATCCAATCTGAGTTTAACTAGCTTTGTATAGCAATATTAGGAAAAAGTTTGATGAGTTTAACTGCAGCACTGCGGAAATGTGCCATCAAAAGAGTTTCTGAAGTGTTTGACTGACCATTTCATGTTTAGCTTTTAGACTAAAAAGAACAGAGTAACGAGACAGGCCCAATGAATCAACTAACATGATATTTTAATTAATTTAATTAATACCATGTCATAAGTCATGGAATTAGTTAATAAAATTTTATTTATGAATTAATTCCATGTCTTAGGAATAAAACAGTAAACAACAACAGTGTTTAATATGAACATAATTCAATTATGGCAGTACAAAAATAAATGGTGACTCACATAATTATATTTCTACGCACTTAAAATTCTAATTCTCTCTCTCCATACATGTTTTCATTGATTATATCATAGGCCCTTAGTAGTGTTGGAAGTTATCATCTTGGTTGTTGCAAAATCAATTTGAATTACATTAGCTTTCGTATCAGTAGAAACATTCAAACCATTTTTCAAAAAATCTATAATTTTCTTAAACACTAACTCTTCTGCGTGAATCCCCCACACGAAGTCGGTGTGACACATATTCTTGCCTCGTATAATGTAATGATCTATTGGATTATCGATGCTGAAGTACAATCTCAGCATGTCTGGGATAGTAGCCAACCAGTCTTCACTGGAACTAATCAGCGCGATCGGCAATGTGACTTGTTGGAGGGGAAACTGGATATTAACATTATTAAACCAATGAAACTTGCCACTTTTGATCATTTGAGCATAATGCAGCATGGTGTCGGTGGACGCACCAGCAGGTACGTGGTACAGCAATCTTGCCAGAAAACTAAGATTCCAAAGACGATTATCTGTCGGAATACCACCACTGACAAAATATAATGGATTACTGCAAAACAATAACGGGCCTTTACAATA
This sequence comes from Noctua janthina, assembly GCA_963576755.1. NCBI lineage: Eukaryota > Metazoa > Arthropoda > Insecta > Lepidoptera > Noctuidae > Noctua > Noctua janthina. The sequence continues at coordinate 8,172,096 of OY755050.1, read as the reverse complement.
CCTCACAGCAAGCCATTTTGGTACTTTCCGTGAAGGCAGAAATTCCTTGCTACCAATAACTTTGAATAACTGGTCGGGCGGTTTCGTCGCCAGGGCCGTCAGGATCTTTAACGGCCCTTGAACATTGCTCATGAAAGCTAAAGGTGCCAACAAGATACCAATTCTTAGGTACTCATTGTATCTAGGCATCGTGGAAAGTAATACCAGAAGTGCCGTGGCACCCATCGAGTGTCCGATGTAGTCGATGGGATGTTTACTCTTTGTTACTACACGTATGTAATCAATAACGGAGGGCAAGTCGTATAGTCCCATTTCTTGAAACGAGAATCTCCAGAATTGTTCGGAATCTACTACCAGTTTAATATGTCCACGCGAATAGTAATTTCCCCTCGCATTCGCCATCCAAACGTCGTACCCGAGGTCGGCTAGGATATACGGTAGAGATTTTTTAGGTCCCAGTAAAATCCAGTCCGCGGAACTGCCAAGTATTCCATGATGAAGTATCACTGTTTGATTCTTTATTTTATTTTCCAATTTCGGTGATATTCTATGTATAGTGAGCAGATAACCGTCTTTGGTGTGGATGACATGTGCTTCTACTTTCCTTCCATGCAGGGTGGCCAGCTGAGGCATAGACATGAGCGCAGTCGGCTCGGCCCTCAGGCTGATGTATTCGGGTATTTCGGATTCGCTCTCATCTGCTGTTTTGTCGACGAAGTCGTAAAAAGTCCTTTTCAAAAGGGGATACCCAACTTGTTGTATTTTTGAAACTGTAGGCTGATTCATTTCGGTAGGTAAAATCATTTTTGATAATCGTAATATTATATCGTTGAAGGCGTCTGACATAGAAGAAGCTATATCATGAAAATGTTTTGTTATATAATCAAATAACGGATCACACATCACTTTTTGATTGACACATAGTACTATTACTAGAGTTAACATTAAAATCTTCATGTTCACTCTCGCGATCGGTGGAACAGCGCTTGCTTGACTGACAACTGACTACTTAGGAAGGTTTCCAACCGATGCTATCATTGATTATGACAACATATAGCTACAAAATAGAACAATGGAGATAGTGCTCGTATTTTATAACATTGCTCATGACTCAGTTTAATTATAAATAAATGTGCGAATCGGACGATTGAGAGTTTTATCATCTCACCTCAGGAAGTAAATATTATCCTAATATATCATAATATATCATATAATAAATATTATCCTAATTATATAATTAAAAAACTACCTTGACTGTATTCACGTGCAACTCTAATAAATTAAAGTTTCATCTTAAAAAACTTTTCCTCACAGAGCTTTTTATTTATTTGAGAAAACATGTACAATATTACAGACAAAACCATGCTATTGTGCAGACAAAATACAGATTAAAAGAAACATATTTACAATAGAGCATAATTATGATGATTTAGAAAGACTTTGGTAGTACTCTAAATGAAATCTAACTTTAAACCTTAAAGCAGGTCAAAAGAATCCCATACGATTATGCAGAAAAATTAAATATACCGACATCAGCGCGGAACTTCGTCTCTCGCCTAGTTCGGGAGAACTTTCTTTCTTAACGACGTAAACAATTTAAATCTAATGCAATATGCAGACCGCGCCGGCGACTCCGGCACCCCGACTTTCACCCCTCCGCCCGCTCTACCTGCGCCTTTATAAAAAATTCACCCTGATTCTGGGCCCAGAGCGTTCAGATACCTTACCGTCTCAAACTACTCGGGAATGGCCACTAACTCTATATCTTGGGGATTATTTCACCTTGTTATTACCGCATTTATTCGTTAACGCTTCCCTTTTGTTATTCCTGATATATTTTCTTGAATAAAACATCAGTTTCGCTTTATTATTTGGACCTTATTCAATTAGCCAAATAACCTTACATAGTGCACAGCAAGCATGTAGCTTCCGAGAACTCCCAAAGCAAAACTAAATAATAAAACGAAACTACTAATGTTGCAAGGTTATTGTGTGGACGTAAGTTACATTTATACAATTTCGTAACTTCATAAAAACAGCATTAGCTTTGAGTTTGCATATTAACAATGATAAGTTTATCATAAGGACTAAAATTGACCGCGTCGTCATTCTTAGCAAAGGGCCATTTAAGGGCGTTTATAGTTTTATCGATGTGGCTCATTTGCTACCACAAGCTTCGCCATGTCATTATATCTCCGTTAAATTCTATTGTCAAAAGGATAATCATAATCCCCATCTTCATATTCAAGATAAAACTACTACTAAACTTTCTACTTGCTAAAATTATTTAAAGCGTCCAGTCACAAATTGGCACCCGAAATAGTATAAAAGGCACAACGATGTTTGTATAGATGTGCAAGCAAGTAGAGTGGAATGAGGCAGATCGAGCACCCAACATTGAACTCATGCAAAATGCAGTGGCACACCTTTCCCCTCCCGTTTGGAGCGCCCCGCGCAGCCTCCCCATTTATAAATGATTCGGGGCTCAATTTCGCCCACACTCACCCACTGGAATATTGTTTGACTTGTGAACGTACTGAGTGGACTTTAGGTTTTTACACGACCATTACGATCCCGGTATTGGGTTTTTTCCATCGTGCTAGTTCGTTGTTGAACAACAAGTTTTGTACAAACATTGGTTTACAGGAACAGAAAACTACCGGAAATGTCTCTTGTCCCATTATTTACTTAAATAGTTATAATCATTATTTTTACCAACCCGCACTGGGCCCGCGTGGTGGATTATAGCCCATTCCTTCTCATGGAGAGGAGGCCTGTGTCCCAGCAGTGGAAACATTATAGGCTGATTATGCTATGCTTATGCTATGCTATTATTTTGAATCCGTTTTTTCTAACTGCAAAGGCCTCTCTTCCGTCTTTTCATTTTTATCAATAGTAATAACCGTGTATTATGTCTAAAGCGTACACAATTAGTTCTACCTTACGATAAGTCCAAAGAAAAGAAAATATAATAATATTAATCTCGTATATGGGTATATAAATATGAATGGTCAAGGGAAACGAGGACCTACGGGCCTGGACCCATCACCACGGCGCGGCGCCGCCACCGTGTAACGGCACGACGTCGTACCGCGGTACGGTGCCGTTTTGGTGTAGTGTTGCTGTTTGTACAAAAATATTTCCCCTTAAAATGTCCTCCATCATGGTTCATTATAGAAAGGTTTGGATACACCCAATATTTTCTTTGGTTCTGTTTTTTCTTCAATCGTCGTCTTAGCAATAACAGGAGACGTCTCTCGCGGTCCATATCTAGACAAAACTGCAAATTTGATTACACGTTTGAACCGATGGTTGCTGCCGTCCTGCCGTGAGCCGGCGCGGCGCACCGTACTGTGGTACGACGGCCGTTTCACGATGGTGGCGTCGTGCCGTGGTGATGTGTGCAGGCCCTACGTGGAGGAAATCCTTCAAACTGAGCAATCTAATTATTTCATACTACTACTATTCTCGCGGCATCGCTCACGTGACCGCATATTCTTTTAGCGTTGTTACCAGGGAATATTACATGGAACCATGAAGTCGAGGTATATTAATAAAGTCCTGTATACTTTCAAGTTAAAATAAAACTTGTTGGTGTATAACCAACAACTTTTAGTTTATCTTGACAGTTTTTAAGTTTTTAGTCTTTAAGTTTTTAGTATTAAAGGAACTCGTCGTCAATTTCTGTGGGGACTTAATTTATATTACTATCGGTACGCTAAGAAGCTTTACGTACGAAAGCAAATAGATGCAATCCATGATCTATCCTGGGTCCCGAACTTTAAAAATCTTTCAAAATCAAAATTAAAATATTTTATTTCACATAGGCCTAGATGGGCACTTATAAAACGTCGACAAAAAGGTACACGGTTCGGGTTGGACGTTTCCTATGGAGAAGAACCGGCAAGAAACTCCATGGTAGTAACCATGGAGTTTCTTGCCGGTTCTTCTTTTCAAATCACTTAGTACTACAATATTATCTTGTTACAGCATTTGTACTTAAGTATCGGGGAACAGCGTAGGCCCGACAATAAGTCGTTGCTAACTACATAAAAAATTTAGAACAAAATAAAAAGTGAAAAAAGTTAACAAGAAGCTGGGAATCTACAAAGCCTACAATGTTCACACATTCACAAACAATCGATAAAAAAGAATCTATACAAAGGTAAAAAAAAATATGGTAAAATACTAAATTAAACAAGTGACACAAATATTGTTATTAGTGCTGTAACTATTCTGGGCAAGAGATGTATAAATGATTTGAAAACTATTGTAAAAATCTGATTCAAAAGAAGAGAAAAAATGAGGTTGAGAATAGTTAGAGACATCCACATATTTGCACCGTATATTAGCTACCAGGGACGTCGCATGCGCAGAAGGAACTAAATCCAAACTTCTTTATCTTCAACATAGTCCTTGATTTTGTAATATGCTTTTTTAATAAGAAGATTTCAACTCTGAGAGCTAGAAAGCAGAACAAAAACAAAAGTGAGAATATGCAAAAAACACAATACTGAAAACGCTGCATTATTAATAGAACTGGAAAGAATTTGCGATAACATCACGCCTGTAATCACCAACAGAGATAGAAGGGTACCTAATAGTATAGCCATCCTATGTAATAGACGACGAGCCTATTGTCATTAACTTGGCCCAATACATTCCCCGTAACTGCTGCTAAGAAATTCTTAATGGAAAAAACTAAGATTGCTGGGAAGCGATCCCAGCAGCTCATTTCCAGCAGTTGGCCACTAGACCATCGAGGCACAAGGTATCGAGGATAACATTATTATTTTAAGAAACGCAAAATACTCTATACAACATTAGTTTTAGTATATGAGAAACCTGAAATACGTGTCTAGTATTTTTATGTAAAGAATCTATGTACAAAATTTCAAAACTGTATTATGAAAAATCACAAAGTTATAGGCTTGTTCTGTTACCTCGTTGTCCGCACAAAACCTTGGTCAGCACGCGGCGGCGCCGCGCGCGCGCCTTCAGCCTTAAGCTCATTGATAATAATAATTTGGCAGTAGGTACCTAAATGTTTGCAATAGGTACTTAGTGTCGCTCGGTGTCTAACTTGGAACCTTTTTTAAATATTTTTGGGACAAGACATAACATGGTTGAAAAATTATTGGAATCGATTCAGTTACTTATTCTGAACAAACTTTATTCAGGTTTCGCATATACAAAAAATAATGCTTTATATACACTAATATTGTCTAAATAACAACTCCAATGCTAAATGTTATATACTACTCAGAAAACGAAAAAGTGGAGTGACATGTCCATCATCATCCACTTAACCTTTGCAACTATGATGGAGTGAAATTTGAATTTAGGCGTCAAAAAGTGATCTAGTTACTAATTCTGACGAAAATCAATGAAAATACCACTGGAGCCCTCAAGTAAATTTAGCTCTGTATCATTTCAGGTATTCCTTACCCGGGAGGTCAAATCAAAACCAAATAGATAGTGATCGAAGCATTATTATTAGATTACAGATCAGTGTGGCAAAATGGAGAGTATTACGTGGACATGACAGAATTGCAATTGCAGTCGAGAGGACTGGACAAAATGCTATACTATGTATTTTGAACCATTAGGTAAGTTACATTAAAGGTTTACATTTAAGGTTTTAGATATTTTAATACGTACCCTCATGATCACTTTGTGACTGGATTAAAAGATAAAGATAATTTATTTGTCAAACATGCGTTTACATAAAACTGACTAATGACATGCAAGGTATTGAATTAATAGATGTTGTGTGCGTCCATGTTTTGCCACTAACGGCGTACAAATTTTGTAGGTATTATAAAAAAATATATTTAATTGCATTTTACATAATTATAGTCATTCTAAATTTCATTACAAAATACAAAACAAATAAATAATAATTGATGTCAAGATATTATAGTATAAGTATATTAAAAGATTTATGGACTAATGATATTTAGGTTAAACGTGATTTTGCCAAAAGGATCAAAATATAATATTGTATTATAATATTGTACAATAATATTGTATTATATAAAAGAAGAAATAAAAGAAGAAAAAGAAGAAAAAAAACTCCATCTATTTACAAACAAGTTAAGAAAGTTATTATTGAGAAAATGTTACTACAGCGTCAACGAATATTTACATGATAAATCCTTGAAACTTGAAAATTAATGTTTTTAGTGATTCAATGTCCATGTTATTAGAATAAGTTAAATTATAAGAACCTTGCAAGTATATTTAGTTCATCATTCCTGACAAGCACGGTGCTCTTTGTAATAATAATTAAAATGTAATTGGACTTTAAGATAAAATTAATAATTTCTTTTCTATTTTTATTACTAATTTAAACTGACTTGTTTTAAACTGACTTGTTTTGTACCCATTGACATACCTACTTAATACCTATTCCCAGTGACATTTGATGTAATATTATGACATTTTTATATTTATTGTGATTAAGAATTATTTTACATGAATTTTAGTAATATTTTAATTGTTATTTAAATGTAAATTAATTGTTAATGATTTGCATACCCATGTGACGGCAGAACAATGGAGAACTAACTTCATATCAATACCAATGCACCAATTTGTATACCCATGTTCGCAAAGAAGTTTTATGATTTATTTATTTTAATATTCTTGATAGGTCCTCTCCAAATTTCTTTTGCTGTGCCCGACAGGGTCCATGATTGTTACAAAAAATGTTTACCACCTAAGCCTACATTGTGGAACGCAATAAAGAATTGAGTATTGAGTATTGAGTATTGAGTATTAAACGAAAAACTTATAAATGATTAAATAGCATGTGAAACATTTTTAAAGCGAAGCGTTTTCCAAATAAATGCTTGTAAAGTGAGTGTTTATAAAATAAAATATCTGCGAAATAAGTTGTTTGTGAAATAAATAGTATATGTAACGTTGACTGTAAACTAAAAAATTGTCAAAGGAGTTTAGGTGAAACATTAGTGAACCGTGCCATTTGCTTTTGTTCATTGACGGGTTAACTAATATTGTATTAAGGAGGTCAGAGCATAAACGTAGGTACAGGATAATATATTATGTAGTTTGTATACGGAAATTAAACGTTGCCTTTACATACGTACTTACCGAAAATAAGCAACATACAACGGTGTCTGGATTTAATTAAAGGGGCCTTTGAGAATATTATTTAATTAGCGTAAAGTATGATTTTACCTTTATTCTGTTCATAATCGGACAAGGTAGGTAATATTTATGTTTTTACAAAGGTCCTAGAGAGTGTTCATGGTTATAACGTGAACAAATCATGTGATTTGGTAGTCAGAATGATGATACAATGCACAAGATACAATATCGAGAAGTTTTCCCTGGGAATCAACTCAGACACTACAAACTAAACATTGCACATGCTATTGAATACATTTAATATTATGTTAAGCAATGAAAGACCGGAACATAATATTTTTTGTCACAATGGGCATTATCACATTTTATTTTTAAATAAATATTGGTCTAGCGCGTGCAGAATTTCCTACAGTACTTACTTCCTTTTTACTATGTTCCAGGTGGTTAAGGACAGTTAACTTGGTTGTAACTAAGAGATAAAAATGAAATATGTCATAAGCCACCATCGTCACGGCATATCAACTTGTTAACCAGGCGTCCACCCAACAAAAGTACCTAATCAGATCGGCTAAGCAGCGAGCAGCCCGCTCACAGCAATACGTGGGGTCGTAGACTCGCCCTAAACGGGTTGATACCTCGCAGTGGTGATGCTGCAACCATGCATATAAGTTTGCGCCCAGTATGGAGTTGAATACAAAAGAATTCCGAAAGGCTTCAGTTTTAACCATGCTGTAGGTTCCGTGCAGTGCATGAAGCGTTTATCTGATTGAAAACAAATGATGTTTTATAATAACTTTTGTGAGAAATTAAATAATATGTCGGAAGGTTGGTGGCTATCGTAACAATTAATAAGTGGGTACCTTACTCTCCAAACAAAACCTATGGTAATCGTGTTTTGTCATTGAACCTATTGTTTAAATCTACATTATCTCACAATAGCACCCAGGTAGGTCTTGTTGTGAGTGAAAAGTGGGTGACCTATGTGACCGCACACTATGTGATTAGTATACTGTAAGGTTCTATTATTCTGTTTATTTTGCATTATTATTATTTTTTTTAATTTATGATAATTTGTGTTTAATGCTCTTTTTAATGTACAATGATTTGTTTTTTTTTTTTTTCAGCCGTTGGTCCCGGCTGTCATTTGTAGATCTTTGACAGTCGTTACAGGTAGTCAGTGGCCAAAAAGTCTGACAACCAGTCTTACCAAGGGGTATCGTATTACCCAGTACGGACTGGGTTGTGGAGGTCAGATAGGCAGTCGCTCCATGTAAAATACTGGTATTCAGCTGCATCCGGTTAGACTGGAAGCCGACCCTAATATAGTTGGGAAAAGGCTAGGCAGATGATGATGATGATTTGTTTTTTTTTTTGTTTTTTTTTTAATGTCTTATGATTTGTGTTTTTTACTTTTTTCAAAATATGACCTGTAATTTTTGATAATTATTAATAAATAAACTAAACTAAACTAGCATTATACAAAGTGGATGTGACACCGACGATTAAACGGTTATCACGTATTCAGTACATAATATTCTGAAATATTTATTTATTTATAAATATTTATTTATTTATATTTTTATTTTTTTTTATTTTTTTTATTTTTTTTTTTATAAGGAATGGGCTTACTCTTAACCTCAATCTAGTCCAGAGGACAGAGATGAGGTTTTTCTTTTTATAAATTATAAAAAATCAGCTGTTCCAAACACTTTGGCCGTGAAGGTATTGAAGTTTTGTATAAAATGTGGGGTGGTTCAAAATGATGTAGGTACTGATTACGTGGTATCCGTTTAGGAGTCGGTGTCCTTGCCGCCCTGTATACTTGTGCTCTGTAATTTTCTCGCGTTAATGTTACACTTAATTTTTTACATTTCTATAACATTTAGGATATGTTTTACCAACTACGATTAAGTTTCCGTTAACTTACTTGACAGATAATTTCATACAAATTCTGTTTCTTTTTGTAATTTATTCAGTAAGTTTTCTCGCGTTAATGTTACACTTAATTTTTTACATTACTATAACATTTAGGATCTGTTTTACCAACTACGATTAAGTTTCCGTTAACTTACTTGGCAGATAATTTCATACAAATTCTGTTTCTTTTTGTAATTTATTCAGTAAGTAGTGCTATTCGGACATCGTAAAACAGCCCTTATTGTAATGTCGACTAAAACCTAAAGTAACCATTTCTCTTAATTATTAATTTCAGTTAAAAAATAAAAAAGTTTGTTATTGTCTTGGCCCATTTTATTTCTTGGTGTCGGGCAGTATGTCTTCTGCTTTCATACTTCGCTATACTATTTTTTTTTTCTTTTCTCTACTGCTCTTACTTGGCTTTTCAGCAGTCACCTCCTTTCTAACCATAAATTCATATACTGATACTGTTAGCCTGCGTCATCCCACTGCTGGGCAAAGGTCTCTCCCCATGACTTCCAGTTGCTACGATCTAAGGGCTAATGTGGGCCACTGGTCGTTTGTTTTGTCAAGCTCATTCCGCCATCTTCTACGAGGTCTGCCGCGACGCCTTCTGGCTGTGTCAGGGCTCCAGAAAGTGGTTATGAAGGGAAACCTTCCTTTGTCACTAAAGCGAAAAATCATGGGCATGTGCATTCTTCCCATTTTGACCTATGGATCCCAGACTTGGTCTTTGACAAACTTTCAAAAGTCCAAACTCAAATTCTGCCAACGTGCAATGGACCGCAGCATTTTAGGCGTCAAACTCACCAACCATGTACGCAACACCACACTGTGCTCCAAAACAAAAATTACTGACGTTGCCCAAAAAGCCGCTAAGCTGAAGTGGGACTGGACTGGCCACGTCTGTCGCATGCCCATTGAACTGAGGGCCAAAATAATCAGATAAATTTATAGTTCACAGAATTCAACCATTGTTTATTTCGTCTTCCCCTGCTCTTATATCCACGAAACATGACTCATTTGTATTTATTTACACGGTCCTTTGGCCCAAAGATATATATAAAAATAAACTCAAAACTTACTTCTTAAGTTTTCTCTCATTTCTCCACATCACAAGCCATGACAACGGATTCCCACACAACTTTTCAGCCACTTGTCGACCTTCTACCAGGGTTTAGAATCATTAACTGAATTAATTCTTGGTAGCAGTTAATGCGTTAATGTTCCTTACACTGACTTTACCTACTGACTGACGGTATTTCATAATGGAAAAATACATTTTATTGGTGGCTCATAGGCCTATTTTGGAAGAGTGTGAAGCGAAACCTCTAAAATCATCATATGCCTAGCCGTTTTCCAACTATGTTGAGGTCGGCTTCCAGTCTAACCGGATGCAGCTGAATACCAGTATTTTACATGGAGCGACTGCCTATCTGACCTCCACAACTCAGTTATTACTGAGTATTACGATACCTCTTGGTAAGACTGGTTGTCAGACTTAAAACCACTTAAATACGTAGGTAAAGTTAAATTTTAAGGTAAAATTAGTGTACTGAAAACGGGCTTACAGTCAACGTCGCTTCCCCGGCACCTATATTCTACAAATAACTTACAATGAGCCTGCAACTCAGTAAGTATCTCTTTCATGTTATACTTTTGAATAAAATCGAGCACTATTTATAATGAAACTTTTATAACTCACACATTTTATTTAAATACAGGTAAAGTATTACTAACGGAAAGTTTCAAATTATATTTTTCTTACCGCCGTTTTCAATCACTTACTAACAGTAACGGAACGTTGCTGTCTCAGATAAACAGTTAAAGAAACAACTGTAACTGCTGTTTCTATAACTTTATAGTCCAACGTCTATCTGACAGAAACGGTAGATAGCACCTGTAACCGCTAGTAAGCGCATCTCTCCGACGCGTTTCGTTTACAATTTACAATTTTCATCATCATCATCATCAAGTAATCTATTTATCGCCCTAAATCTTTTTGAGTTATTGTTTTTAAATATAAACCTATCACTATTATTAGTTTCATCAAAAGATCTGCAGTAATAAAAATTCACATTTTCAAGTTACGTAATTATAAATTCGTAATTGGTTTTTCCGTCATGGGTATCATTTTCGTGGTTTTAAAACCCGTTGTAAATCTAGAAAACGACCTGAACGGCTGGACTGAACCAACACTATACCGAAGATATCCCGGACGTCAGCCTGTACGTGATCAAGATGGATCTGAAACAGCTTAAAAACAACAAGGTACCGTGTGATGACGGAATTACGGCCGAACTCCTGAACGGGTGGAAAACCGGTACTTAAGGCCCTTCAGAAGCTGTTTCATTCCGTCCTACTCAAGGCGAAAGCGCCACAGGCATGGTCCAGGGGTGTGTTGGTACTGTTCCTCTTCCTCTTCTACCTCTTCATCAAGAAGGGCGACAATGCCCTGCTGAAGAATTATAAGCCCATCTCACTTCTAAACCATGTCTACAAGCTGTTTTCAAGAGTCATCACGAATCGTATTGCGCGCAGGTTTGATGATTTTCAGCCTCCTGCAAAAACTGGATTCCGTAAAGGGTTAAGCACCGTAGACCACATACATACACTACGGCAGGTTATACAGAAGACCGAAGAGTATAAATAACCTGCCTTTCTGTTTAGCGTTTATGGACTACGAGAAAGCCTTCGATTCGATCGAGACTTGGGCTATACTTCAGTCTTTCCAACGGTGCCAAATCGACTATTGGTACATCGTGGTGTTAAAGTGTTTGTTTTGTACAAACAACAAACGCCACCATGACAGTCTGACTTCAGGACCAGACCTCGCAACCTATCCTTCTGCAGCGAGGTGTGAGACAGGAAGACGTCATATCTTCGAAAGTTTTCACCGCAGCTCTGGAGGATGTCTTCAAGGTTCTGGACTGGAGAGGGCTAGGCATCAACGTAAATGGCAAAACCATAACTCACCTTTGGTTTGCCGACGATCAAGTGGTCATGGCTGAGACCATGGAGGACCCCAGTACATTGCTCGATGACCTCAGTAGAGCTTCTGAAAGAGTGGGTCTTAAAAGGGACATGGACAAAACCAATGTCATGTTGAATGCCCATGTAACACCCACTCCTATCAAGATCGTCTCTACACTCGAAGTTGTAGACGATTATGTCTGCCTGGGACAAACTGTCCAGTTTGGTAGGTCTAACTTCGAGAAAGAGGTTAATCGTCGAATCCGACTCGGCTTACCCAGCCGAGTCGGATTCGACATTAGGCATTAGGGAAGTTGCGCGGTATCTTCTCGTCCAACTTACCGCTGTGTCTCAAGGCCAAAGTCTATGACCAGTGTGTGTTGCCAGTGATTACATACGGGACCGAAACGTAGTCGCTCACAATGGGTCTCATCAGAAGGCTTAAAGTCACCCAAAGGGCAATGAAAAGGGCTACGCTCGGAGTTTCCTTGCGTGATTGAATCCGAAATGAAGACATCCGCAACAGAACCAAGGTTACCGACGTAGCCCGAAGAATTGCCAGACTTAAGTAGCAGTGGGCACATTGCTCGCAGAACGGATGGCCGATGGGGCCCGCTGGGTGCGAGACGCACGGACCAGTCAATGTGGCGATACTTGGGGGAGGCCTATGTCCAGCAGTAGACATCTTCCGGCTGAAATGATGACGATGATCATGATAATACCTACTATCAAAGTAAAAGTTACAATCAATATTTGGAGTACCTATGTACCTCTACCTCGGTTTGCTACTTTGACAATTAAAAATAAACTTTTATCGGGCTTTTATTATATAGTGATAGCCTCTCCCTACAGTTGCACTTCTCCTCCAAAACTTTGATTGGAACTAGAATGAAGCGGCGAATAATTTTTGATTAAACTTTGCCGCATTGCTTTCCTCGAAATTAACTGTGCTTCGACTTATTTACGAGTTCTCGAATATACTTGAACTTTACTTGGCTGTTTTATTTAACTGGAATTGATATCTTTTGTAGTTCTTGTTACAAAGGTTTATGTTACAAGACCAGGGTGGGTACTAGTTTATTTCTTTTCATCATCATCATCTGCCTAGCTTTTTCCCAACTATGTTAGGATCGGCTTCCGGTCTAACCGGATGCAGCTGAATATCAGTATTTTACATGGAGCGACTGCCTACCTGACCTCCACAACCCAGTTAGTACTAGGTAATACGATACCCCTTGGTAAGACTAGTTGTCAGACTTTTTGGGCTACTGACTTTTGGGTAACGACTGTCAAAGGTCTACAAATAGTAGTAATAGTTTATTTTTTTTATTTAGTTTAAATATCGAAGCACTCTGTGTTAAAATGATAAATCCATCTCTAGTTGGGCCTGGCGCGGTTAGCGCGCTTTTTGCGTTTTTGGTCAAATTTCCCTCATTGTTCATGTGTCGTCAATGTAGTATTACTGTGTAGGAGTATTTAAATGTAGTTTTAAAAATTATGTAAAACTGACGGTGAGGATGTAAAATTATAATGATTTACAGTCCAAAATTACTGTTAGGTTCACACACAACATTGTTATTTTTTAGTAGGTGCAGCAGGTTAGTTCAATAGTTCACAGAACACAAAACGTTAGCAATCATGCGAGCACACCAACACTATTACTATTACATACCGCGGCAACAATTTAGATGAAAATGTAAACAGAAATATGCATGTCCGCCATTAATGGGGACAGCGGGACTTTATTAATATATTTCCGTTGTTCTCATTGCTCTGCTCCGTATCACACCGGATCACGAAGGATGAAACGACTACTTCCAAACAACTGTAGTGCTAGTTTTTTTTATTATAACCCAGCGACGAATACTAGGCTAGCATAAGATCAACGTGGTGTGTGGTTTAATACTTCTGTGTTCACGAGTAGAGATTTTTGCTGGGTTATAAATGGAGTACCATAAACGAATTGTTTGGATGTGGTCTTGAATGTATTTCCACAGATATATTTCATTAATAGGCGACATCATCAACGGGAGTAAATATCACCGACTTTATGTCCACATCAATGGTGCAGGGTAATGGGAAAAATAAAAACCGTCGTTTTCGCGAGATACGGCCTAAACCAACCCTGAGCGCGGATCAAGTGTGAAGTTGGTCGGTTGCGACAATAGTATTGAGGGTTGGGTCAATATAAAATCATGATATCATCTATCGATTACCGCGACCCGATAAACGGACCATCCGTTTGCAGGTGTCTTTCACTCAAGTATCCTAGATATAAAAAAAAATCCTTAGCATTCTAACAATTTTGCAGTAGCAAGGCGACAAGTTCCATTATGCGGAAGCAAAACATTGATCATGAATTTCATTAATATTTTTTATTACGCCATTGTATGGTGGTTCCTGGAAATAAGAGTTAATATAAGGGTCCAATTGGAGGAGCTCGTGGCTAAATAATAACAGCCGCTCAGATCGATCTTTAGGTTAAGCCGTGCTTGCCTAGGTTGGTCTGTGGATTGGTGACCACCCATTACATACCGAGTTTCCTCCGTGCCTCGGAAAGCACGTTAAGCCCGAGTGTCATTTGTAGATCTTTAACAGTCGTTAGGTAGTCAGTGGCCCAAAAAGTCTCACAACCAGTCTTACCAAGGGGTATCGTAATACCCAGTACTAACTGGGTTGTGGAAGTCAGATAGGCAGTCGCTCCATGAAAAATACTGGTATTCAGCTGCATCCGGTTAGACTGGAAGCCGACCCCAACAGTTGGGAAAAGGCTAGGCAGATGATGATAAGGGTCGAATTGATAACCTCCTCTTTTTTCAGTCGGTTAATAGGTAGAGCAGCTTTAGTACCATCGCAAATAATCTAAGTACGACTAGGTGTCAAAGGGGAGGTCCCCGCACACACGATTTCATTTTGTTTTTGCAGGGAAATTCTGAGTTTAACTTTATTTTAGGTACCTAAGGATATATAGATATTTATCGGCTCGATAGATTTTGCGATTTAGCCTCTGTTGCCTCGGGAGGAGTGCTGAAACAGAACTCGGATTTGGTTTGAGCGCGAGCGACCACTTTTTAACCCATGATTTACCCAAAAAGAGCGAATTTTATGAATTAAAAAAAAGTAGTTATTAAGAATATAACTAATAGTAAGTTGCACTTAAAATAACTGCTATTGATTAATATCTTTGGTCTAATAACCATTGTAAACCTGCGCGAATATTTCGACGGGGTACCGTAAAATAAATAAATTCAACTTTATTTTCAGACTACAGTCGATAGTTTTGTTAGTATTTTGAGGTAAAACGCCTGAATAAATTGAAATCTGTGCGAACATTATTTACAGAGAAGCGGTACTAATGTAATATAAGAATTAACAAACAGAAATTTATATTTGAATAGGGCCTGCGCTCTGCACCCTATTGAAATATTAATTGTTTCACTATACTGCGCACAGTGAAACGATTTGAGTGTATGAATCCATTAGCTGTTGTAACTGGCACAGGAAATTAAAACTCCTGCATTTGTCTGTGTTCTCGTCAATGTCCATTAGTACATTGAAAAATATTCTCCTCATCAAACATTGTTTTGAAAAGACTGAATAGACTAGTTGAGCGTTTCTTTTAAGGTTCGGATCCGCTGTTTACACTGTAAGTTACTTCAACTCATTATCCGGCAAAGATTGGTGTCCGGTCCCGCGTACGCAATATATTCGTAGCGGTGACCGAACCTTTATGGTGGAACTTGAAAAATGTGACAAAATCGGCTGTCGAAACTTACCTACATATTTATGTCTACGTCTTAAAAAGTTGCAATATTCACAAAGAGCAAACTACATTAAATACCTACATATATAAATACACCCAAGCAACAACAGCCGGACTGTCATAGGTAATTAATTGATGAACGAAAAATAATATCTTAACATCAGTCCGTCAGTACCCACCTTATAAGAAGCATTTCAACGGACGGTCGGAAAGATTGCACTAATAATAATTAGTGTTACCTATCGGTACAAAATTCCCAATAAGCAAATTAAAACTATAATTTTCGAGGGAGAACGACAGTGAAGTATGTAAGTAGATTCAGTAATACTACTCTGTCAAGAAAGTACCGGGAAACGATCAATAATACACAAAATATTAGTTTTTTCATCCAAAGTTATTCGATCGCCTTCAAAGTATGTTCCTTCAGAAACGATACAGTTACGCCAACTAATAGTCCAATCATCAAAACATTTTTTAAACGCTTTTTCGGAAACGGAATCGAGTTCAGTTCTCGCCGCGAATTCTCATTTATGTCTTCTACCGAATGAAAACGGGTGCCACGAAATGGTAATGTTGAGTTTAGGAATAAGAAAGAAGTCGGCTGGAGCCATATCTGGTAAATAAGGTGGTTGCTCGATGAACGGTATTTGTTGAGGTTTTGGCGCATTATTGTGGTGCAAAATCCAAGAATATTCTTTCCACAAATCTGGTCTTTTTCGTAGAATTTGCTCTCTTAAACGCCGCATAACTCTCAAATAACATTCTTTATTTACTGTTTGACCTTCCGGCAAGAATTCCGAGTTCACAACACCGCGATAGCCAAAGAAAACGGTCAACATGACTTTGACTTTTGATTGACTTTGACATGGTTTTTTCAGTTACATTTGAGTTGGAAGGATCCACTCTGAAGCTTGTTGACTAATTTGCATGTCAAACTCGTTAACCCACGTCTCGTCACCAGTAACAATGCGTTTCATCAATGTTGTGTCGGAATTGACTCGTTCTAGCATGCCCTCAGCAACTCTTATGCGATTGAGTTTTTGGAGAAAATTCAGATCTTTTGGGACTAGCCGAGCGGCAACATGTTCCAAGTGATTATTTAAATGGTACGGATCGACTCGTGAGACACAGAAAGATATATAAGCTTCTATATACTTCTTAGGCTATATGCCTAAAAAAATTGATAAAAATATGTATAAAAAGATGGCATACTTCCAAAGTCCATCCTTATAGTCTAACATTAAGAAAATTCTTAAATATTTTTTATACGCAAACGCTGCGTAGAAAGAAAACAGATTAAGAAAATTCGTTCAGGGGCAGTAATATCTACGATGAATGTACTACAATATTGAGAAATACTTGGCTATCTTGAATTGACTTCAATTATTGAGTTCCATCATCGAGCAACAGCGGTTTTTTTCACTCGTTCGACCACCGAACACTGAACTAGTGAGAATTTATTATAACTTGATTGTTTAATCATTAGTATTGTTAAATAGAATAGAGTTGATTAAGATACAGTTGGGTAGACTATGTTACAACCATAGATACTGTATTTTTTTTAAATTATTTCCTTTATTCATTTTATCAGATATCTTTTTCATTTTTAAATATTCGGATAACTATATAGGAATCTAAAAACTATGTAAAAAACATAACGTCATGCCTGTAATCCCCGAAGGGTTAGGCAAAGATGTACCTAATAGTACACCCACATAAAAAAACATTAAAAATAGTAGCTCACCAGCTTCGGGAACAGGGTTTGAGCTACTGGTTGTTAGGATTCTTGAGAGAAGAACGTCCTAACAATACCTGCCGTGTCCAGAAGTACTGCTTTCTTGATCCAGCTGCCAACCGGCACTCCTCCTCAGAACAGCCAGCAACTCAGTGGGACCGTTATATCAACAATCATTGCGCTACGCTTCAATCGATCTATCACCACAATGTCGGGCTTATTGGCAACAACAGTCCTGTCAGAGACGATAAGTCGATCCCCATACAACGTGATAATACCATTATCTAGAACAGGGTTGGCCGCATACAAAATATTTTACATAAGTTTTATTCCATTTCCATATCTCTTAATACAGTATTTAAGAATTGTGCCGTATGGTTCATAGGTTCTTAGTAATAAATGACCGTCATAATATGGGCGCATACGCCCAGTGTCCGGCGCCCATGTATGCATGAACAAAAATGTATAGTAAATATTCAATTATTGCATTTCTCACTTCAAGTTCTCTGTTGTAAAGCGTATAGGTATAGTACTCTCTTCTTCGAACGTTGTCTTCTTCGTACCGCATGGGGAATATGTTCTCGAAAGTCCGGTCGTGATAGTAGAAAATGATCATTAAGAATGTGTCTATGACGCCGTCGCAGTGAATGCTCACACACAACACAATTGTTCTCCATATCATCAGTGTAAAAATCACAAGGCTTAATCAATTCCGGTAATAACTAGGCACGTATTAAAAAACATTAAAAAATCCAACAAATCACAATAGGTCAACAAACTAGAGCATTTATTATTATTAACAACTACGTAATGTAAAATGAAAACCTACTATTATTTTAACCTTTTACTTTTAGCAATTATTCATAAGTTTTAATAAGAATATTTGAACGCCGTTAACGGCAAGACATAGCGTTCATTTTATGCCTATATTTTACAAACAAAAATATTTGAAATTTATTTTTTATTAATATAAATCTTAATATAATAAATACTCTTTAAACATCTTATAATCATAAAGTAATAGGTCCCTCTTAAAAATACCATCTACGGTCAATAGAGCTTTATCACATGTTAGGATAGTTGTCTAAACTTTTAACTAATCAAAAGAAAAAAAACAATAACAGTATTGCAAATGGAATTACCATATCGATTATTACCTATGTGAAATTTATCATAGTCTACGGTACCCTATTCTGTCTTAGTCTACTCTATTCTATTTAACAATACTAATGATCAAACAATCAAGTTATTCTCACTAGTTCAATGTTCGGTGGTCGAACAAGTGAAAAAAACTTCTGTTGTTCGATGATGGAACTCAATAATTGAAGTCAAGTCAAGATAGCCAAACCTTTCTCAAATAATAATCATGTAGTTGTAGTACATTTATTGTAGATATTCCCCTGAACGAATTTTCATAGCATTTTTTTATATGTTAGACTGTAAAAGATGGCATATTTTCAAACTCCATAGTTTGAAAATATGCCATCTTTTTATACCCATTTTTATCTTTTTTTTTTAGATACTTCGCGTTGCTGTAGGACGTGGGTAAATGTTGATCCTTCTTCTTGGAATGAGGATTTTCAGGCACTATTTCCTTCACTGTTGCGATGTTAACTTCAGTTGTAGACTTTGTTTCATCATATTTCGACCGCTTTTGAACGCTTTGTACCACTCATAAGCACGTATTTTCGATTAAGTTAATTCAAAGTAAGCCTTCTGTAACATCTTCAGGGACTGCAAAATTTAAGACAAACTCTTTGCTCTATGTTTTTGTCTATTATGAAATTCGCTGTACACACTAGATATGATCTAACTAAAAACATCACTGTATTTAAACTCAATAACAGATGCAACTCAAACTCCGCGCCAAAATGGAAAACAGTTGTGCCAATATAACAACAACAAAAAAAAACAAAAAATTGAATTTGGAATCATTTCGCACTAAGACTACTTTTTTGGACTTTCAAGTAATGGGTAGCACAATGATAATATTTTGAAACTACCATCCATTTGATCGCGTGATGCCATCAATCGCATATTGAAAATATAATCTTATTTCATAATTCTAATCGTAGCTTGCCTACTTCGGATATCATCAGTACATTTTATATGTAAGTGGTGGTCCTACAATATGTACAGTCAACACAAAATTTGTTCCACTTTGGGAGTTTCGTAAATATAAGTATGTGTGATGGTAAAATTAAATGGGGTACAAACAAATTAAAAATAAAATCAAACCGGTCATTTTACTAGTACTAACGTATGCATATTAAATAAAAGTTGTAACTTCCTACAAGTGCGTAATGCCACTAATGAAATAAAATCTCCGAATCTTCTTCTTACTTCTCTAAATCTTTTTTTTTTTTAATGTTAGTAGATACTAATTGTAAAATAAAATTGAGTCACAATGTGATTGTGACTAAATTTTATGTCTGGAGGATTGACGTCTTTATTATTTTATTTTAAAATCATCTATGCCAGTAACGTTAAATTTAGTACCTACTTACTCATTTTAAGTGGAAAAACTAATTGGTAAGAAATGTTTTTCGTTAGACTGTACTAAAATAGACATAATGCTATCGTCAGATTATTTTTTTCATAAAGTTGGCAAACTGCGATGGAACTGGGACAAAAATTAAAAAGTAGGCAAAGTAGGTTTCAAAATGTTGACATCGTGCTACCGATTACTTGAAAGTACAAAAAAGTAGTCATAGTGCTGAAGTAGGCATCGTGCTACAAAAATTAAACAAATCATCCATTCCTGATACTTTTTTGACTAAATCTATATCAACAGGGCTATTATCCCTAAAGCGTCAGCCCAATGTGTCGGTACACCTATATAGTACACCCACATTTCGCCAGTTATGTTTAAGAGGGAACAGGGCCTGCGCGGAATTTTAAAATTAAGTATTTGAAGAAACTATTGCCGTCGCGCTGCGTCAGGCCTGCTCCCGTAAAGTGCGATAGGGACAGCTGCAGTTCAGACCGATTTAATAACAAAAATTTAAACGAGATTGACGTTTCGTATTCCCTTTTTTTCTCCTCGAAAACTGAGTCGATCCAATTATTTTTGAAAGAGTGTGGTCTAGGTTCAATTTTTTTAAGTTAAAGACTTTTCGAATTTGTCTTGTAGTCCTCTAATCAACGCCGTAAAAATGAGCCAATTTGGTCATTTTTGGAGGGTCATATTGCCTTTACTCATTAGTTACTGAAAAACAACAAATGACAGGGACGTGTGACAGTAGTCATTGATTTTAGGAAAAAAAATGATTGTTTTAAAGGCATTATTCAGGAATAAAAAGGGGAATTAATTTTGTATGGAGAATCACAGCCTCTGTACTCTCTTAAATCCCGTATGTATAAAAGAAAGCGAGCGTATTCCCATCAACTGGGCAGGATTTGTCCTGGAGATAAATGATTAAATCCCGGGGCCTGGGAATCGAAAATGCGATTAAGACCTAGTCGTCTAGTGACCAACGAGGTCGTCAATCAGAAATTGTTGAAATTCAAGGTACTAATCCGACTAACAATTTCTTCTCCGATGGGGGGAGGGGGGAGTCTTAATTCCTGTACTGAATTCATGGTAACTGGTTGCGCGTTGATATCCATTCCACCGCGTATGTAGTAGAGGTAGACTTACTAATTAATTTATTTATTATTATTTCCTTTATTTATTTTTATACATATTAAATACATTTTTAAGAACAATATAAAAAAAACATTTAAAATATAAAAAATAGTGGTCCGCCGGTATTGGGAGCAGGGTCCAAGCTACCGGTGGTTAGGGCTCCAGAGACAGGAACCTCCTCACAATGCGAGCCGTATCGAGGAGTACTGCCTTCTAAATCAGGCCCTTGATCCGACCGCCTAAGGAGAGCCTCGAAAGATGGTAGTCGAGGCTCTTGGCTATAAGGCCATTGGCCGCCACGACGATCGGCACAATGATAGCTGAGTTCACATTCCACAAGTCGACAACCTCGTGTGCTAAGTCGAGATATTTTATTATTATTATTTATTACATGATATTGACATATATACAAATATTGTACAACTCATGAGTATGTTACAGTGATACAATAACGCTAATTATAAAATCTGTCTTTTTACCTGTGGCAAACAATAAATAAATGAATTATGACTTATACAGGGTGTATAGGAACCTTTCACTAAGCCGTCAACC
Organism: Noctua janthina; assembly: GCA_963576755.1. Lineage (NCBI taxonomy): Eukaryota > Metazoa > Arthropoda > Insecta > Lepidoptera > Noctuidae > Noctua > Noctua janthina. Next base: position 8,150,415 of record OY755050.1, on the reverse strand, counting down.
AAGCGTTCTGTACATAGAACTAAGTAACTTTACGCAAAGATTATTGCTGGGAAACAACTTTTTTTTTGGGGTGAAAAATCATGTTTTACGGTAGGACTCAATGTAACGCACTCAAAACATTGTGCTGATGCATGTATTGAATAGTACGGGGGCGTGGAGGTATTTAAAGTAAAAAAATTCATTAAAAACATTAATTTAACAAAAAAAACTTGTGAAAAAGTTTGAACTTTGACCCCCAATATCTAAGTAACTAGCCTACTAGTTCCCAGGTATGGTCTTGAACAAAAAACTACCGCAATGACGGGGAGAACAAGTGCCTTTCGGCTTCGTTAAGAGTATTGTTTCAACCTTTAGAAACATACATACTAATTTTTCATAATTACAATGGGGTGAATACTAAAGTCAGCTCAGGGATCGTTTGGTAGGGCCATACTCACATAATTGGATCAACACGACGTCCCAAATAATAATTAGTTGGTGAAATATGCACAACGTTATTAAAGGTCTGCTTTATTTGCCGTGCTATTATTACTATTTTTAATTATTCATAATGGTTCGGAGGGGGACGAATTTATGGGGTGACAAGGCAAGTTTTTAATTTTTGTTTTAATCTATTACGTAGGTAGGTATTACGAATATGTTTTATTAGCTATATGCGTATGCGTTGCAATGCAGCTACTATCTACCTACTGTGACGAAATAAAAGTCCAGATCCGCCACAAACACTATGATTTTTAAAAATAAAAAAAATACAATTTGAAGTTAAAAGTAAGATGTAATGGTAAATAAAAAAGTATAAAAAAGGTCAATTCTTGAAGAAAAATTTGGGTTAGTAGAGGTAATTTTATACCAAAAGGTTCAGGTGAAAAACCTACTAATTTTTAGAATATTAAGGGTCTAAAGATATTTAACGACTTAAACTAAACATAATTTGATTAAATATTTAAAATATACAATTTCAGTTTATTTCTATGTAAAGTACGTAGTTACTTACGTCTTCAAATTTTGTTTCGTGTTTGAAAGCAAGAATCCTTTGAAATCAATATTAATTCGTTCAGAACGAGATGTGGCTTTTATAAGCTGTCCTCTGGTCTTTAGGAAGCGAGGTTTAATCTTGGCACATACCAGACATGATGCTGTCATTGTGTTAATTTCCGAAAGTAAGAAAGGTAAGTTTTCATTCGCACTCAGTGATGCATTCTATGTAGTAATACCGGGATGGCAAAGTGCCTCATGTAATTCGTTTAGTTTGTTGGTGTTCATAAAAGGTGTGCGTCAGTATGGCTGGTTGCCTGTATCGGCATGCGTCAGGCTGGTGACCAAAAATTGCTACCTATTTGCTACCTTTTACTACCTTACGTCAATTAATTGCTACCTAACTTGAAAACAAAATAAAGGGACTTCGAAATGACATAAAATAAGCTTTTATAAAAATGCATTTAAAAGAAGAAAATAACCCTTGGAGTAAATAAAACCGAATAAGAATTGTTTTAGTTGGTGTATTCCAATAAAAAGAAACATTGTTAAAAATAATATTATTCAGTGGCCTTAATCCACTCCCTGTAAAAAAATCAAATGGTCACAACTTTTAACTCGTTAAAGCTACAAGGTGGACATTGAAATACGTGAGGGTAGCAATTATTCAAGTAAAAATAATAACACGAATTTGAATAGTTCACACAAACGGAGAGTTGACCAGCCATCCTGATATCAGAATGGCAGGTCATTTTGAAGTCCCTTTATTTTGTTTCCAAATTAGGTAGCAATTAATTGACTATAGGTAGTAAAAGGTAGCAAATAGGTAGCAATTTTTGGTCACCAGCCTGACGCGAGCCGATAGAGGCAACCAGCCATACTGACGCTCACCATAAAAACATAATCTCTTGATAAGCCATCGGCAGCCATATTCTGAGAGCCGGGTCGATAAATGATATTATACTTGTACCGCGATAACTATAATCTCCAGCGTTGGATTTTTCATTCTTAATTGCTTTAACACTTATACTTAATTCTTAAGCGCTGGTCTGTAATTAGCAGGAAGAGTTTACCTATGAAATGGTAAGTCTTTCGACTATAGCACAAGCTTCCTTTTCTATGAATGGGTGCTTTTTTTTTTTTTTTTCCGGATGGGTGCTTTCACTCTACATTTGACAAAGTCCTTGAAAAGAACGCTACTGGGCATCCATTCTGTGATAATTTAGCCGCTGTAGCGAATTCTGAGGCATTAGTCTCGACAGTGAATATTTCCATAAAATCGATAGCAACTAATGCAGCCTGTTTAATATATTTTTTTAGTTGTTCGAAGCATTTTGAAGCTTCGTTCGTTATTGGAAAAGTAGTAATGTTGATGACTTATTTTCTCAGAAAATTTGTCAATCCATTTGGCATAGTAGGCGAACACCGAACAGTCCTAAAACTCGTTTAAGTTCCGTGGTATTCGTGGGGACTGGTAACACTAGTAATGGTTTTAATCTTCCACTATCTGGACTAATAATATTTTTTTTTATTTGATCGTGTAACCTAGCAAATCCATACAATCCTATGAAAAGATAGTCTCTTGTTTGTTTAGAGTCAAGATATATTTCTTCGCTGCTAACATAAACTGAGCATGATTCTTGTCGTGTCCCTCTTGGTATTTTCCGCCGGCAGTCACGTCATCGAGATAAGCGAATGTTTCCGGAAGTTTTTCTTCGTTTATGATAAAGAATTCTTTGAAATGCCGCAGCTCTATTAGTAACTCCAAAAGGTATTCTTGTAAACTGATACAAATTGCCGCACATCCGTATATTTTTTTTCCGCATCTATTATAGGTGATGGTAAGCACTTTTAAGATCTAACTGACTGAATACCTTGTACTTTGATTCTTTGTCAATTATGGTTTGGATATGCGGTAAGGGATAAGCATATTATTAATGTAAATTTGTTTATGGTCTGTGAGTAATTAATCGATCAGTAGACGTTTGCGATGAGCGCCGCCTCCTGCTACAAGGGCTTCTGCGCGCCAAAGAGATATGCTCGGCTCAATGACATTGTCTTTTCGAAGGTTTGAAATCTCTTAGCTATGAACTCGCTATCCTCTTTGCTATAATGTCTTGATTTGATTGCTATCGGCTTAATATTTGGCGAAAGATTTGTAAACACAGAAGCAGGAGGTACCGAAGCTTGCATCACATTGCAAATCCCAAGGGGTTTTATTGGCCTTCCATTCGAGTTTTGAATGGTCTTTCAGCAAATCGTGGCCCATGATGACATCTGCGCTAAGGTCTCTACTCACCACGAGTAGAGGACGTTTCTTCTAGACATGTTCATTAATATTAGTCGTACAGATCCCTTCAACGAAAGATACATGGTTTGTAGACGCCAAAGTTATGGTCTGCTTTTGCGGCTTAAGCTTTAGTTTCATCATGCTCGGGATGTTTCTGGCGATGAAACTAACTGAGCTCCCGGTGTCAATTAGTGCGTCAGCCTATATATCATTGACTCTTATCCGTATGGTGGACTTGCTCAGCCCCGAGGGAGACGCCGCAGAGAAGGCGTCCAGATCGGGTGCATTGAGTTTTTTTTATTAGGGCCGTTCAAGTATTACGTGAGCAGATTTCTTACCATTTTTTACCCCCCCGCCCCCCTTGTCATCAAAAGTAAGCAAAGCACTTACCCCCTCCCCCTATGCTTACGTAAACATTTTTAGTAATAATTTTTTTTTTTATATTGTTATTTTTAAAATAGGAAAATTCATGAAAATATTAGGTTTAACTGATACACATAGAGTAAATGACAAAAAAATATAATCAGAAATAAAGAACATAACTAACATAAAGAATATTTTCGGAACACATTAACAGTCTTCAGTCCATGAAACCTGAATCCATGATTCTAAGTTATCGATGACATTGGATTGCTGCTCAGTGTTGTGAGTCTGCTCACTTTCATCCGATTTTGGAATGTCTACGTCACTCTCATCGAGCCATTCAACATCTTGGTGCTCTAAATTTTGAATAATGCACATCAGTTCATTAGCACGACGAGCAGCGACTCTTACAGGTCTAACTTTTCCCTCTGTGGGCGTGTTTACTTTTTTATGGATCTTCTCGATGTGACGATTTAATGATTTGACGGAAGCATGATAAAGACCACACGTTTTGCATGTTCGGCTTGAGAGCCTCAATTTTACCGTCGGACAAAAATAATCGTAGGGCATTTGCAAAAAATCTTTGAGGGTAGTACTAAAGCGTAGAGCTAAATTGACTGGAAGATCAAAAAATTGTCCTCCTTCATCCAAAACCAAGTCATCAACTGTTTGTTTTACTTTTGCAGGTGGTGGAAGAAACCTGTTGTCTAGTAATCTGAATAGGCCACTTCTTGGACGACAGCATTCTGTATTTTTACATTTTACAATTTGAAGCAAGTATTGGCTTTCACGCACATGTTCTGAGTACCTCAGCCTCAACATATTTTGCAGTAACATTATAGCCATCAATTTCCATTGAACTCCATACTTCAGCTAATACATTTCCTGCAAATTCGAAATTATATCTTTCTAATTGTTCATCAATTGTAATGCCACGTTCATCCAAATGAGACCCAAAATGGTCATGAGGCAGTATTAAACCAGCCAGTTCCCGACTCAGAGGAGCCATTCTTCGCTCTACTCTGTTATACGCACTCCTTCCAGGAGCATTGGTAGCTATAAACAATGCATCGAGATCATGTCGTTTAAAATGTTGTATAGCAAACCCTATGACTTTTTGATAACGCGGATTTTCATCTGGCCCTCCATCAACCGTCATAATTACTACTGGTTTTACTAGTCCATGGTCAGTTTTTGCTAATGGTCGAAACTCTTCAAGTTCGTGAAGCGTCTCGAAATCCTGAGCATGAGTATTAGCAGTAGATGAACTATGCTTTCCACTTCGAATAGCGATGAATGTTGGCCCAGAATATCCGACGGCTTGCGGTTGTCCTAGCATATTGGAAGTAACTTTGATACCAGCATAAACAGATGGTATTAATTTATGACGCTCAGCGATTACCCAATCGTGGTCAGGTAATTTGATTCTATATTCCATATGCATTAAAAGAGGTGCTTGCTTATTTGCCGCAGTGACGCCAATAGGGACTCGAGCTTTGTCATCTTGAGATAAGAAAAATACTTGATCTGGTCCAAGTATGGATGCTATGTTCTCTAAATAATGGATTGATGTTTCAGCGAACTTGCTATCTAAGTGGCTCTTGTGGTGATCAGTTTGAGCACGAATGAGCCTAACAGGGACTGTCGATACATGTCTTCGTCCCTCTGTAGAATTCGATTTTCTGGGAATCAAACGAAGATATGTCGCACTGCGACTAATGTCAAATCCTAGTTTACGCAGTTCTTGTGTGAGTTCGTCAAGAGTTTTTACGCTGCGAATAGATTCCGTTCGTCTCCTGTCATCACATGCACTCCCAAATAAAGCTATATCCGCAATTGTTTTCAATAGTAATGGTTGATCGCTTTCAAGTTTAGGATGTCCTACTGAATCCCTCAGAGATAGTCTTCTTTTTATTTCAGGATTTTCCTGACAAATATCTTCTAACTTTCTTTTCATACCATCCCTGTGTTTCTTCTGGGCAACTGCGTTTTGAATCTTCCTGTTAAAGTATTTTTTGCTGTTTTTAGTTCCTCGCGCAACTTAATGATCTGTTTATCAACTTCAGCGCAATTTGGCATAGTATCTCTGGCAGAATACAAAGCGTTCAGATTTTTTTCGAGTAGAGTAATCTTATTTTTCAAAGCTTCTTGAGAAGGTTTTGCTCTTTGTTTATCTGCATTATTATTATTTTCGCATTGCTCTTGTGATTCATTGCCGGTTTTAATTTTATCTTCTTTCTGTTTTTCAATGTTAGAAAATGGCTGTATAATTTGTGTTTTTTCTGCAGGTTTACTGGTAGAAGACGTTGCCTAAAAATGAAAAATTTCTAAGAGTTCTGCTGGATATTCTCTTATTAAGCTACATAAATTCACCGTATTTAATAAAACCAGCGTTTAAATATTATTGAAAGCTTTTCCCCACAGAAACCCTTCACATACAGATATTGAAAACACCGTGTATTTTGTGACCAATTGCCGGAGTCGATCTTAAGAAATAAAATATCAATCATTTACCTTTTTACTTTGAGATAGGCCATCATATTTTTTACTCATAAATCGTTTTAATTGTTACAGAACGTAAAGAGAAACTTTGTACTTATATTTACTCACCTTGGAAAAAAAATGAAGCAGATTGGATTTATTTTTAGTCGCCGCTTGCAATTCTTCTTCAATTCTCTTAGATACAATAATATCTAGTTCCTTATCTGACTTTGCTTGTAATTTATAATTTCGCCAAACTTCGTTAACTAACTTTTGTACATTTTGCACTTTCGTCCCAGTATGAGATTTTTTAAAACTTTCGAACAGTTTTTGGTATAACTTGGATTTGTCTATATGATATGACATTCTAATAAGATATTTAAATTTAAATAATTAAAACGTTAAACTTTGGCTAATTGCATCAACATAAACACAAATGATAACTTTCAATGCTTACAATACGTTTAGAATCCAAACAAAACAATACTGATAGATGCGCACTTGCAGCCGGCCGGCACGAGAGTGAATTATTAGACAAGTGAATAGCGCACGGTAATTTCCCTAATGCGCGGTAATTCCCCTAATCAGTTCTCAAAGCGAGTGCCTACGCATATGTATTATTTGCGGGAATCCCCGAAAAAACTTAAATAACTAACGATGACGTAATCATCATCTAGACCCCCCCACCCCCCATGTCATCCAAAATAAACAAAACAGAGACCCCCCCACCCCCCCTTGGTGCTTACGTAATACTTGAACAGCCCCATACAAGTAACAAGGACTCATTTATACACACGAAATTCAATATAACACAAATGACACATTAAACACACGCAATACATTAAACATAACAAATACAACACAAAACAATAAACACATGAAAATATATTTATTTACGATCTATCGTAAATAAATATTTTTTGTCTATATCCTTGACGGAGATGATTTTTAGTTTTCGTCGTAGGTACATTAATAAAGGTGGTCGATGGGTACCTATTTCTTGTATCTGATTAAATATATCCGAAAACGTGGAGCAGTTTGCACGGTATATAGCAGTAGGCTCGCCATCTATTAAAATAATGTAGGCAGTACTTACAAATGAGATCAGTAAAATAAAAGAAAAAGGAGTGACTAATAAATTGAATATTTATTCACTAAAATTATAAGACACATATTCAGGAGCTCGTGGCTAAATAATAACAGCCGCTCGGGTCGATCTTTAGGTTAAGCCGTGCTTACCTAGGTTGGTCTGTGGATGGGTGACCACCCATTACTTACCGAGTTTCCTCCGTGCCTCGGAAAGCACGTTAAGCCGTTGGTCCCGGGTGTCATTTGTAGATCTTTGGCAGTCGTTAGGTAGTCAGTGGTCCGAAAAATCTGACAACCAGTCTTTCCAAGGGGTATCGTATTACCCAGTATTAACTGGGTTGTGGAGGTCAGATAGGCAGTCGCTCCATGTAAAATACTGGTATTCAGCTGCATCCGGTTAGACTGGAAGCCGACCCCAATATAGTTGGGAAAAGGCTAGGCAGATGATGATGATGATATAAGACACATATTCAGTTACTGAAGATTATGGCACGTAGCTAGTTGGAAGTTCACGCACAAAATGATTGCCTGTTTTTCCCTCTCAAATGTAGATAAATAAGATAAAATTATTCCGAAGACGATTTATCCAGACCGATCTCAGTTGGCAGGTTTCTTGTAACTCATTGACTTCGGTTGGGATGTTCCATCATCAGGAAATCTCATGGAAATGGAATCAACAAGCACCAAAGAAAATCCGAATGGCATAGGTAAATCGTACTTCGTTAATAAAACACAAGCAGACTGAATTAATCGAAGTCCAAGTCTAAAACAAAGATTTCAGTTGAAAACTCAATATTATGAGACTAAACAGAAAATTTTGTTTCAGGCAAAAATGCTAGTTGTCAATTTGACATAGAAATGAGTAGACAATTATTGTTTTTTTTTATTTGAGGAATCGGTGGTTTAGATTTATGGTTTACAGAAAAGAGTATTTAATTAAGTTGAAAATGTCTATTAAAGTTAAACCTATTCAGAACGTTTAAAATCAATAGATATCTTTTATTTACTCTTGCGTATTTTACACGCAAATAAGGTTTAACACGCAAGTAAGGTTTTACACGCAAATAAGGTAATTTGCGTGTAAATTCAATAAATTACTAGACTCTTTTTTGTTGTAACCTCTTTTTTTAGATGTTATTTTCTTGTCCCAGCAATTTTTTTACCTTTGTCCATTTCTTAAAGTCCAAAATATATCATTTTTTTCAATATTTCTTTACAAAATCTAAAAAAATACAGCAAATTTTACGAATCTCCATACAAAACTTTCCGTGATATGAATTAGACGCAGTCCATATTATGTATTGTCAATCTGTGACCATTTTAGGAATTGTAAAGTGATTCATATTATTTTCCTATTATGGTTCTGCCAAAGTGGCCATTTTAGACCCGCAGATCTGCTCCCAGAGTATTGGGATCAACGTCAAATCTCTCGGGTCGCAGATATTTCGCGAGAGCAGGACTGATTTTCACCATTTCCGAAGTATTTTGTATCTCTATCGACATCTCTATTAGCTTACTAAATTGTTATAAAGAACAAAACACATATTAATTTTGGTTTTAATAAACTAAAGACTTACAGTTAAGTAAAAGGGAGAGAATGATATGTTATATGACAACCATAAACTACTAAAATCACAATGTAGGTGAGAGGTATATAGAACCAAATCACTCTTGTAAAACGATACCCGTCAAACCATAGCCCCCTCTCCGGTGAACTGTAGAACTAATAACTGTATAAAATTCGGTTTGAGTGTCCGTCCGCATGTAAAGGTATAATGGTTCATTTAGAGGTACTTTTTTGTATATGGTTTTTTTTGACAGAGGAAGTCTGAATGGTGTTTATCTATCATGGTATTTTTGTTGGATCTGGGACATTTGCGCGAAAGACATATGCGCGAAGGACACTTCCGCGAACCAACTTGCGCGAAAAGACATATGCGCGCATGGACTTTTGCGCCCATAGACACTTACGCGCATAGACACATGCGCGCAGAGACACTTGCGCGAATGCACACTTGCGCGAATGAACTTTTGCGCAAAAGGACACTTCCGCGACTAGATTTACTCGCGACTGGCTACGGTTAATCTGTAGAGTAAACATAACACCATATTATTTCTTATTTTCAATGAGATAGAGCGAGAGAAGTGGCAACACTGTCCGAGAAACATGTCAAATTATTTTTTCGTATCTACCATGAATAGTGTTGCCAGATATAATTATTGTATAATCGATTTACAATATCGATTTTGAACAAAATAATTTTACACTCTGTTCAAGCTTTTGGGTTTCATTAATGTCGATTTTTAAGGACATTCAGTCGTTTTAATGTCTATTATGACAAATGTATATTGATGTATAGAACATTCTTGTTACTTTGTACAAAAAAGATTAATCAATCGATTCAGATTTAGAAGAACCTCAGTGTTATGTTTACTCTACAGCTAACCTAACCTAACCATTCGCGCATAAGTCCTTTCGCGCATGTGTCTTTGTGCGTAAATGTCCGTTCGCGCATAAGTCCATGCGCTCAAGTGTCTATGCGCGCAACTGTCTATGCGCCCAAAGGTCCATTCGCGCAAAAGTCTAATCGCCCAAAAGTCCATGCGCGCATATGTCTTTTCGCGCATGTGGATTCGCGCAAGTGTCCTTCGCGCAAATGTCTTTCGCGCTAGTGTCCTGATACCATTTTGTTCAGTATAGTTTGACTAAGATTTTCCATCCCGGCTCAGCGTCTACAAATTATTCAGCTGTATTACGAAAAAAAACTTTTTTCAAAAAATAAAACCGACTTCAAAACACAAAAAAGTGAAAAATAACTTTAGCTTCAGAAGTCGGTGAGACTTTTTTGTGTTTAGAAGTCTATTTTATTTTTTGCAAAAAAGTTTTTTATTTTTCCATTTTTAGTTGTAATATCCTATACAAATATTTGCTATGAATTTAGTTTACATTGTTAATAATACATTTCACGGTAATAGGCTTATCCCGAATAAAATGGAACTTAACTTACCTAACTGCCGAAATGTGGGTGTACCTACTGTACACATCTGCGTACCTCCTCAGAGCATAGAGGCGTAATGTTGTGTAAACAATAAACATCCAAGAGATTTCAGCAGACACGATGGATTTGCTGTCTATTATTGTAGAGATCCGTTCCAAAAATTATTATTGGGGAACGACTTATTTTTTTTAGGTGAAAAATCACGTTTTACGGTAAGACTCAATGTAAGGCACTCAAAGCATTGTGCTGGTGGTTGGATTGAATAGTACGGGGGTCGTGGAGGTGTTTAAAGTATAAAAACAAATATTTAAAATAATATATTTATCTCCTTAATTAGAAGGTTCCCAGGTATGGTCTAGAACAAAAAAATTACCGCAAAGACGGGGAGGACAAGACAGTGTCTTTCGGCTTCGTTAATGGTATATTTACACCCTTTATGTTTATGTAAATAGAACCAACAAACAAAATAACACAATTCAATACTATTGCCACACAAATGTTTACACTTCAACCAAGTTATCTGTGCGGGCGGGAAACTCAGAACTAAAATAAATGTACCAAGTCTGACATATCGATGTAAATTTTCTTGACAAACAACGCCACCTTGAAGGCTTGAACTGCACACTTAAAGTCATACTATAATTACAGCTCCTTTTTGCCAACGTCACTCGAACAACAAAAGAATCATGCACCCATGCACCCTTCATGCAGCACTGTAGTTTCGAATTAATATTTGAATGTCATTGTTTAAAAAAAATCAATGTCAAATAACGTATCACATATTGAATTCTTGTTATTTTGCTTTTAATTTATCAAATATTTGGAAAAGTTATTCTTTGTTTTCTATAGTAGTATTTAAAAGTTGATCACCATGCCTATTATTGATCGTATGAAAGGGGTACCCCGGGATTTGTACTCAGCTGAAGGGCTGCTGTACCAAGACTGGAACGCTTTAACCCCGTGCCAGCGATCATGCACCACACGACTTGGTCTAGAGATACAACGAGAACAGGAAGACCACATGTTTAAGCATCCCGAGGTAACATTCGGCAAATTTTGCAGGCGCGATAGTAAAGTGAATACACATACTATCACGCTATTCGGTCTCGTAGGAACACAGAGAACCTGTCCTACACACGCACACTTCACCGGTTATGTTTAAACCCAAGTAATATTAATAACAAGCTTATTGCCACGGAGCGGACTTAAATTAGGCTCACGATTGATGAGAAACTCCTAATGGAAAACCAAGTACCATTTTGCTCGACCTGAGAGTCGAATGTTACCCTGGCAGAAGCTATGCACACTAATTAGCAGTCGCTTATGGCCACCTAACCAACGAGGTAGTCTCTATAATATGTTAGTTTCATTTATAATTGTATTGTGTCAACTTTGAACAGTATTCATTGTTAGACCGTATTTTCAAAGCCAAGCCCGCAACGGAAATGGTACCACTGCGGTAGAAGTGAGGAGATCAAACTGAACAATATTGTATAGGCTGGCCTTGAAACTATACAGAGCAGAATATTAGCACTGGTGACTCCATAACTGTTGTTATTGTTTTAACTAAACGACTTAAGGTTATTTCGATTTTGGTATCACTACATAGTATAAAACAAAGTCGCTTCCCACTGTCTATCCCTATGTATGCTTAGATCTTTAAAACTACGCAACGGATTTTGATGCGGTTTTTTTAATATATAGAGTGATTCAAGAGGAAGGTTTATATGTATATAATGCACCTGTGCGAAGACGGGGCGGGTCGCTAGTTCTGAATAATTTCGAACCACTGATGAACTGACGAACGACTACCTCGTTGGACTAGTGACCGTAGGTGCGACTGCTGATCTTGAGGTTCTGATTCAAAAGTATCACTGGGTTTTCCCACCAGGAATTTCTCAGCAGGAGCCGCGAAACCTGGATTTGTGCCCGGCGGATGACAATAGGATTGCCCGCTATTACATGGGACTTACACAAAGTTAGCAAAATGTGGGTGTACTATTAGGAACACCTCCGACATTCTTCGTGGATAACAGACGTGAGATTAAGTTGTGTTTTGAACCAATTTTGTGTTCACACGGCGATATTTTAAAATCCTCAGTGGTTTCGATCATCGATTCTTTGTTAATATGATTACTATGAGTACTAACAACAACAGTAATACTGATCTGTGGATCTTACCTGGTCTCCACTGGGCTGCACAACCATCCATACATTTTGTTGGCAGCGCGGCGTGGATACACCGCCATGGTATCCTAGTGAGATAAAAACCGTGGGTTGTCTAAAAGCATGTTGGGTTGACGACATTGTCGGTTGCAGAAACAACTAGAGGCAGAAAGAATATGGAGACTGCCGAAATAAAAGTAGTTCAGATTATCCCTGCAATGGGATGCTCCAGCTTAGGGGTCAGTCATTGCATTCAGCCACTGTCACCACCGTCTCAGCACGGATATAACAAACATAATAATCATGGTGATCGTTTACGACATCATGCAGCGCCATAGTCCTCCAGACGGTTGTCGGCCATGGTGGCCAATCTCAGCAGAGTCTAGCCACGGACATAGTGCAAAAACGCAGATGAACACTCTTTGCCATAACTCGATGGCACGACACACCGACACAACCAGAGAGAAATCAGGCGCAGGATCCACAGCTTAACTTGCGTATCGTGGCACGGAGGTATCGTACCGACTACTCACCCACAATTTCCGGGAACCCCAATAACATTTTGCCTGAAACCCGATTGACTAAAATATAAATAAGCTTATGGGAAATCATCAAATGACTCCCCCCCCCCCCTCCTGCTCTGGGCGCAGCGGAATCCCTCAGACTTCTACTGACTAAAACCCATCCATGTTTCTTCTTTGCCCTTTGTGTTAATAAGCTCCTTGAATTTGTTATTAATACAGAAGACCAACTTTACAACAAAATCTGCCTATTACACGGGAATTTAATATTGCTGACGAAATTTGGGTGTACTATAGGATAGTGGGTACACGTCTGCCTAACCCGTCGGGGATTACACGCGTGATGTTATATTCTACTGTATCCTACCGCTATGGTAATACTAACGTTTTTTTTTTCTATTTATAGATCTTAGCAATGCTCAAAATATTCATTGCCAAAAAGACACGAACAGAAAACAGAAAGGATTTGATGATGGAAGCTGCTCGTCATTTCACAAGACCTGCTGAAGAACTTGACGCCGAAATTAGAACTTTTCTAGGGTCTCCGGAGCAAGGACCTTACGTTAATATGGTAAAATTATTATTACGATACGTTCTAAGTTATAACGTTATTTCCTTCAAGATTAAAAATCAAACAACTTTTTTATTGCAGGACGACAGAAAGTTTTACGATGACAGCGATGGAAGGTTCTTGACTGACTTACGAGACATCATCATAAAGCATTATCCACCAGAACCTGAGGTCTTCCTGACGCCTCCAGCTAGTGTCCCGAATACTCTATCTTCTTCGTTCCTTTCAATACAGACTTCAGAATTTACTCTGCCAACTCCAGGTAAATGTTACCTTTTATCTATAAGCGTATTTCAGAAATGTATGATAATTTTAAGAGTGAAAACTAGACCCATCATATTGAACAACTTTCTTCACGGGACCAGCGGCGTCATAATCGCGAAAAAATAATCAGCTGCACCCCTACGAAATTTCAACACATATTCGATCTAAATATATGCAGTTTCTACCTAGCCCTAGACAGGAAAAAAGCGTTATTGTAAATACAGTGCCCTATATCTGTTGTAATTAAATTATTAACTTGCGTGTGACAATACGGTTTTTGTTAAAACTAATATCGGTCTTTATTAGAATAGCTAAAACACGCAAAAATTATTCGAAAATCTTTCTTTCAGAGCCCATCCTAACTCCTGAACTAACCATATCACAGATATTCTACAACATGGTCTCTAACACCGTGGATAAAGCGATCTATGTCAAAGTGGATGACGCATCTCTCCTGTATGACACTGCCTATGTGGAACTGATGAAGGCAGTCGAAGAGGCCATGGAGATTCCCGTCATAGACATAAGAATTGATATAGCAGACCTCTTTTATAGAGCTTACCGCATTTTTGAAGTAAACATCATGGAAAAAGAGACATACGGTAATTCCTGGATTTTCTTTCTTTTTAGGTGCATTAAAATAGGTAACATAGGTGCCCACCTATGTTACCTACTTTAATACGCTTAATTAGTCAAAACTGGGACAAACTTTTCAAGGTCAAAATTGTTAGTTTGGCTGATATGATGGAACATTTACAAAAAAAATTGGCCTGATCTTTAAGTGTTCTAAATTATGGTCAACAACTTAACGGAATTAGCATCGCTACGGTTCAATTTTACTAGCAGCTCCCAAGCTGAGTGAAATAACTGGTGGTGAAAACTGTCATTTGATACGTGTGAACATTTGTCACTACACTCTCGCAGTAGTAACATAACACCATGCCTTGTTATTTGCGAAAGGTTAGGCCTGTACACCCATAATTCGCCAGTTATGTTTAAGCCCCATGTAATAGTGGGCGAGCCTATTTCCATAAGACGGGCACAAATCCAAACTCCGTGGTTGCTAAATTCTTGATGAAGAAACCCAATAACACCAGGACCTCATGCTCAGCAGTTGCGCTTGCGATCACTAGACCAACGAGGTAGTGTCGTAGTAATGTGTATTACAATCCATCCAGCCTTAATTTCACAAACTGTATTCCGTCGTAAGTATATTTTGTGAATTACAACCGTATTATTAGAGCAGAGTTGGCCCCAACTTCTAGGTCGGTACGAACCCTGGCAGGCGTCTTACTTCGTGTAATTTATTTCATCACCGTTGCTCTCATAACGTGGAACTAAAACATCGTGAGATATCCTAGAACATAAAATTCGAAGCTATGTAACCTACCAACCCAAACAACCATGGGGTGGTTTTTAAGCCCACTCTCATACTCATACAGAAATGTGTCCCCGCAGTGGAAACATTAGAGGCTGCCTATGCTAACCGTATTGTGAATTGTGTATTTTCAGCTGCTGAAATTGCATGGGAAAAACGAATGAGGAAGAAATTAAAGAAGACGCTGAGGCGACAAGATAACTTTAAAGGTTTCTTACTAAACTATTTTAGACCGCGACGGTGTTAAAATAAAATGCATCTGACATAATATGTCAAATACAGTTTGTTTTTTTCAAAGACATTCAAATATTTACGAGCGATAGACGGGACAAGACGAAGAAAATCGTGATCCAATACTTGTTACTACTTAGTAGCAAATCGTTCTGTCTAGTGTCACACGTCCGCTTGTCAGATAGTTTTAGTGTGTCAAAATCGAAAATGTTCCGGATCAAAATTTTTATACAACAATATTCCCAATATCCGCTCCGCAGTCTCTCAGAAATCGTCATTCAAGCCAAAAATTGGATTATAATTATTTAGCTTTTTTTGCGACCATAAGTAACTTATGGTCGCAAAAAAAGATGTTACTAAGATAAGGTAAGATGGTAAGTATACAACAAAGACATTCAATTATTTATAAGCGATAGACGGGACAAGACGAAGAAAATTGTAATACAAAACTTATTACTACTTAGTAATAAATCGTTCTATCTAGTGTCATACGCCCGCTTGTCAGATAGCATTCATGTGTCAAAATCGAAAATGAACGGGATCAAAAATTTTGTGCGAAAATATTCCTAATGTCCGCTCTATAAGTATTTTAAATCTCTTTGGTATACAATGTAATTCATCGGTGCGATTGTTAGATAACCACTCATTCATATACCTATGCAGGCGATTCTGAGAATGGAGTGCAACATCAAAGAAGTTTTTTTTGGCGTGATTCACGATTTTACGATATAAAACATACTACATAGTTTACAGTCTTCTAGTTTCGGCATATTACTATTCTTACTAACACTAAAATACTAACAAAACTATGGACTTAGTCTGAAAGTAAAGTTTAATTTAATTTATTTATAACGGTTTCATACATTAGCTATTATGTAAATAATTAAGTCGGTCTAGCAAAAACAACCATGTTTCAGGTATTTCTTAACGGCAGTCAATTAATAAAACTTTTGATCAACAGGATATGAAACTCCACCTACCCCTAAGAGTGAAATTTCATCCCACGAGAGCTATAAGAGGCCTCCCCCGCGGCCTTGCGAGTGTCATCCAATGGCCCACTACAATCGATATGCAAAGGTAAAGTAACTATTCATAGATATAGCTACTACATGATGGAAAGTATCGACCGATCTGAACGCTCCAGGGTGCGGCGGGGCAGCTGAATCACATCCACGTCGACAAAGCAGCTCCAAAAGTCTAACCCCATATCCAACCGTAGGATCCTTAGGTTATCGTCTTTTCCTGATACCACGTTCACTGACGGTCGGTCGACCACTTTCAACCTTATTACCCGGAGCATATCAAAATCAAAGCGTTTATTTCAAGTAGGCACAGTTACAGGCACTTTTGAATTGTCGAAACAAAGACAACAATGAAATGTAACTACAGTCCCAGTCAGAAGGCATAAAAACTGTGGAAGTACTGTAGATGAGGCTCAGGGTAAAAAAGGTAAACCGTTAGTGAGCGTGGTAGTACCTACTGTGATTCAAGAGGACAAAATGGCAATATTTCATTATAAAATAGGTATATTGAACCAAAGCAGAGCCCACCCAAGAATTAGCGGAGAAATGGAGCGCAGGTAAGTATGTAACTAGTATAAAGGGTGTAAATAGACCCTTAACATAAATGAAAGTCCCGTCTTTGCGATAATTTTTTTTTTCCTAGACCATACCTAGAACCTTCTAGTTACGGAGATATTGGGGGTCAAAGTTCCAACTTTTTCACAAGTTTTTTTTAAATAATTGTTAATGTAAGATTTTTACTTTACATAGCTCCACGACCCCCGTACTATTCAATCCATCCATCAACACAATGCTTTGAGTGCTTTCCATCGAGTCCTACAGTAAAACGATATTTTTTACCCCAAAAAAAAGTCGATTCCCAGCAATAATTTTTGCATAAAGTTACTTAGTTTGATGTACAGAATGCTTGGTTGACGGGTATGTGAAGGGCCCTGTATTAAAAAAAAAACATTTTCTTTTAGGACCGCTTCGGCATCTACTTACCGCGCGAAGAACAGTTTAGCAAAAACAATATAACTACTACTCCT
The DNA here is from genome assembly GCA_963576755.1 of Noctua janthina. Classification (NCBI taxonomy): domain Eukaryota; kingdom Metazoa; phylum Arthropoda; class Insecta; order Lepidoptera; family Noctuidae; genus Noctua; species Noctua janthina. Next base: position 8,133,037 of record OY755050.1, on the reverse strand, counting down.
GATTGTGAAACTCCACCAAACACGGTAACTCCTGGTAATGATGAGAAGTTGGAAACCCGGTCTACTCACAGCAATAAGACGATGACTACCGGTAAAAGTTTGATGACCAATGATTAAAATAAAATATGTCAGACAAGGTTCATAGGACTGCATAACCAACAATAAGAAAATACGGCATTTTGTCTCAAAATGCCAAGAAAATTGCATCATAATACATCATTGTTTTCAATTTGTATCAGACTCAAGGAACCAAAAACATACATAAAGCCAGTTCATAATCCTGAGTTTTGTTTTCATTCATCATCTATCCTAGCCTTTTTCTCAACTATGATGAGGTTTTTTTCATGGCCAAAATACGCTGGGGCTCCCCACGGCCACGGCGCAAAGCTGAATCGGGCAACGCCGACGTGGCGTCTTCGTGAACAAGCCTCCATAGTACTTCATAATACATAACTGTCGGCCGGGGCAGCGCCGCATCGGGAAGACATCGATGGAAAACAAGAGCCCTCGAGCATTCACTTACATGTTGCACCGTCTCGAAGCGCGTTTTTGCTCTTGGTGTGAATTGAAAAAAGGAGGCTCGAGCTTGCGCGAGGATTTTTCCGATCTCTCTGAACTGACCCTTAAGGATCTTGCACATTATGTGGTCACAACCACGACTTCTCTCACGACTAGCTGCTATCTTACGACTCATTGACGGAGACGCGGCGCGTTACGCGTTTTTTCCTTTTACTGAGAGGCGCAGCGGTCCGCGTCATCACACGCACAAACACAAACATAATTACGTACGATATTGTTTACGGAGACGCGGGATGTGAAGCGGCGCGTGGGACGCCGCGTGCGGTGACGCGTGCGGCGACGTATGCTACGCCGCGTGTATTCGCGGGTATTGCAAAACAAACGAATTGACTGGCTGACGTTACGTGTGCCACCGCGTTGAACGCCGTGTGCGACGCGGCGAAGTCATCTGCGGGCTCCACCGCAAGCAACGCTTCATTTCATGCAAACGCGCGTAGAATCGTATGTTTGAATTAAAAGCGGGCCGCGCCGTACATACAACGCGCCGTGCGGCTCACCGCATCTCCAAAAGTGAGCCCTTAGCTGCAGCAGCGTCGACAAGTTGGTTGAGTAGTGTGGCCAGTCGTGCGGGCGAGTCGTGGTCGTGGCCAAATAATTCTCAAAGTCGCCGGCGATTATTATAATAGTACAAAGATTCCGACTAACACAAGGCTAACAAGTACGAGTATGCAAAATACCAGGGCCGAAAACCAGGTTTTAAAATACTTGAAAGTATTGTATTTGGTAGAGTTCGGTCTGGTTCCTACCGTGACAGACTATAAATATTTTTCTTTACCGAAGCAAGTGATAATTATTATACCATACGCAAATGAATCCGAAAAATCAGAGGCGCGTGCCTTGGTTTCGAACTCGAGACCTATGACTTGGCAGTCCAACGGTCAGACAACTAGTACCGCTATGCTGACGCATTCGAAAGCTTAAAATTCAAATGTGATGTCTCAATGAGTACGCAAGTGTTTAATCACGATGTTTGCAAGTGATAATTATTATACAATACGCACATGAATCCAAAAAATCAGAGGTGCTTGTCTTGGGTTCGAACTCGAGCCCTATGACTTTGCAGTTCGACGATCACACAACTAGCACTGTGTTTTGTTTTGCTTTACCATTAAAAAAGTCCTACAATCGGATGTCATCTGGCGGTAGCCAGAGTGAAGTAAGTCAAGGAAGATCCACGCTGAATTGTTAATTCGATAGGTTAGGTCAGTGGTAGTAAGATTATTTTAAGTATTTTGAAAATTTCTAGTTAATTTTATATTGATGATAATGTACTTAGATATTAAATTATTAATAAAACATCTTTATTATTACAAACACGTTTATTATTATTTTAACTAAAACACTGACATTCTTAATACATAGTTTGGTGGTGGCGTGCACGGTAGTTAGGGAGGAAGGGTTTTTCGTTTTTTGTACTTGGTAGGTACCTATTTAGTTTACATAAATAAACCTACCTACCTAGTACATAAATAATGGTTTTAGAACTTACATTTCAAGTCTAAATTAAAATAGATTTTGTTTAATACTATCATCATCATCTACCTAGCCTTTTCCCAACTATGTTGGGGTCGGCTTCCAGTCTAACCGGATGCAGCTGAATACCAGTATTTTACATGGAGCGACTGCCTATCTGACCTCCACAACCCAGTTAGTACTGGGTAATACGATACCCCTTGGTAAGACTGGTTGTCAGACTTTTTGGGCCACTGACTACCTAACGACTGTCAAAGATGTACAAATGACACCCGGGACCAACGGCTTAACGTGCTTTCCGAGGCACGGAGGAAACTCGGTATGTAATGGGTGGTCACCCATCCACATTTTGTTTAATACTATAAAAGAATCAATTAAACTAATAAAAATAAAACATACAATTTGTACATAAAACTTTAGAGAACGGAAAAGTAAACTATTACTACTATTTTAAGGGATAATATCTGTCCAAGGTAGGAGGGTAAAATTTCTATCAAATTGTCTACAGTACCAGCTAAACGACTTAAAATTTCATTTTGTTTTTCTCCCTTTTCAATTCTTCTTGATTCCAATAGCAGCCTTTCCATCTCCCTCTAGTGATATTTTTTTTCCCGGTCTGCCTCTAGTTGCAGCCAGCGATTCTCGACAGCAACAAACTCACTCGTGGGTTATTCGAATTGCGTTTGTATCCGGCGTGTGTGCGCTCGAAGCAGACCGCGGCGCCGTGGTGTGGATGTGGTAGGCGACGCCGTGAGCGATAGGTTTGCCCGATACCACCGCCGCCGCTGCGGAGCCCCCTGTGACGTGGACGCGATAGGCGACGTCGCTGACAGCATTCGTGCAGATGCAGTGCCAGGCGGCGGCGTTAGCACTGGTGGCGGATGATGGCGTGGAACTTCGGGAGGTGGCAGTGAAGGAGTGGCGGTGGATGCTGTTGTTGCTGAGAATAAATAATTATGTATATTAAATTGTGCCTAAATTAATAATTTAGTCGAAACATAGCGCCTTTAAAAAAAAAGGGACCTTGTCTAGTCTACAAGAAGGAATGAAATCCAACATAATATCATCTGTGGTAGGAATTTGAGAAGGACAGACAGAATGTGCAGAATCTCTGGTCGGTGATGGTTGAGAGTTTCTCTCTGATGGTGGGGGATGAAAAATATAAATAAGAAAAATTACATTTGTTTATAAAAGAAAATATAGTAATAAGCAAAGAAATAAACTGACATCAAAGCCTCTCTCCTCAATCCCAGCTTGACTGGTGACAGCCGTCAAACCCATTGCCCAACACCCTCTCTTTTGCAGCAGTGAGAGTTAGTCTGCTGCTTGGACCAAAACCAGTACCAGAAGCATCACGTATTACTACAGCTTTATTCTTAGTTTTTGTTTTCCAGTCTGCCCACACCTGAACATATTTGTCTGTTAATTGTTGTCATGTTTTTAAGTGTCAAAACTGTCAACTGTCAACACGCGTAAAAGTGCTGTTGGAGATTTTCGTAATTTTGAGTGTAAAACTGCATATCAGTGTTTGGAAATGCAATAAAAATGTAGTTTTGGTAGTGATAATTAAGTGAAATTGTTAGTAGCAAAAAGTGCTTGTGATTTAAAAAGAAAACAGTGATCAAAACTAGGAAGTGATAATCGTCTTTTCATAGTTTCTTCACATACCTACATATTTAATTACTTTTCCCTGACAATTTATCTCGTCATGTCAATATGTCATCTGATATTTGGAAAACTGTTGCTACTGTGAAATCGAAATATCTACTATATTAGCGAAAATAGTAGAAATATGACGGAGTGGAACATCAGGCTCCTAGTCAAATAAAAACTACTGATGAATCGCTATCACCTCAGAAGTCAGCGCGTGCAACCGCCGCCACAAGCAGCATAACGGCCAGGACTGAACAAGTTTTTCACGCTTCTCTCTTTACCAGACAGAGATCTAACTCTCACTCATTCACTGAGTCTACGCCCAAAGTATATAGTACAGCCACTGTTCCTATAATGCTTAATCCAGGCGCAACACTAAACAATTCAGCCAAAACAGCATCTGATTCCCAAGTGCCAATCATAGAAAATCAGGCCCCCTCGCATGGCAGCGTGCTAGATCCTCTCTCGCCAGGTGCCTAGCAGGGCTACCCCAGGGCTCCATCCTGGGCCCAGTTTTATATAATATATTTACTAGCGACCTCCAACAGTGCCCTGACGTATTTGTAGCAACCTACGCTGATGAAGCCGCATTCCTGGTCTTTAATCAGGATGCCAACATAGCGAGCAGCATGCTGCAAAATCAACTTGACAGGACCCATGACTGGCTAAACAAATTGTGTATAAAGGCAAGTGCACCCAAATCGCATCACATCACCTTTGCACTCAGACATGGAAATTGCGCCCCGGTCAAATTGGGTCAGGACACTCTACCACAGTCACCATGCGTGAAGTGCCTGGGATTCTACTTGGATCGTAGGTTGACATGGAAGGATCACCTAAAGAAAAAAAAACAAATAAACTACCGATTCAAGAACTTGCTCTGGCTACTAGGCAGATAATTTTCACTAACCCTGAGTAACAAACTGAGAGTATATTGTTCCATCATAAATCCAATATGGGCATATGGGATTCAATTATGGTCTTCCACAAGCAAAGCAGACATCATGTGCATTCAAAGAAGTCAAAACAGCATCCGGAGGGTCTTAGAAGGGCGCCCTGGTACGCTCACAACTCAGAAATCTATGAGATGATCCTAGAAGAAGCAAAGCGCTACCTTGAGAATTACAAAGATAGATTAACCAACCATCCAAATCCCCTTTCACGATCACTATTGCTGAAAAATTGTACTAAGAAACTCAAGAAAGCTGATATTGTGCTGCCTGATTAAGTAGAATTAGGACACTACTTCTAATTCTATAAAAAATGTGATGCGTCTTTCCACACATCGGATCATAGTCAAGGATGACTGATAGCAAAGAGAAAACAAAAAAAAAATGTTGTCATGCATGTTCTCATCAATAATTTTCTAGTCTATGAAGTAAGCTGATTGTTGTATTACTTCATCTTGTAGAATAATAAATAATAATATTAGGAAACCCAACATCATAAATGATATTTTTTTGTGACAAATACAGGTGGAATCTTACTTTTTTTCATTTGTCGATTGGCTTTATTACTCCTCCAGCAATGGAGTTTAGTAATTCTCCCAGTTCCTGTCAGTCGCGTCGGTCAGCTTTTTCGGCCTTGAGGCTCTTGCTGGGGCGTCGCTATATCGCCATGGCTAGAATATAAGTTAAAACTATTTCAGAGAAACAGAGGGTATATTGACAAAACAAGTGTTTGACCCTTTAGGTCAAACACAATTGTTTTTGACCCTTAGGTCAAACACAATTGTTTTGTTTGATCCGCAAGTAGTAGTATTAGTTCATATCGCGTATCACGGCATTGTTTATGTTTCTAACTTTCAAGTGCTCAAGTATGATAGATTTTAACAAACGAAGATTACGAAATAACCAATAATTTACGTACCTTTCCATAAATTCTAATAAAGCTGCGAACTGTTCTGGGCTTGCTCGAGATCTAGATTCCATCAAAAGTTATCACTTTATTTAAGGTATCTTTCATTCAAATGCACAATATCATATTATTTCGAGTGACAGTAATGTTTAAAATTACATTCCGCACTGTGATATTATAATAATCCAATTATAAGAAGAACTCGAACCATATTTCGGTTACTTTTTTAACACTTTAAAACAATTATTCCTTAACGTAACAATCCAAAACAAAACTTCAGCCCGCGCACAAGTACACTTCTAATTGATATGGCCATTAGCCAACAGATTCGCCGCCCCCGTAGGGATGAAGTATGTTCTGTGCCTCATACATGGCTCTATGAGGGTGAGGGTGCTGGAGTTGTAGAAAGTAACTCTGCGTACCTTCCTGATGTCATGTATGGGGCACTGGAGAATGGTCCTTCGCTATCCAGGATGTCGAAAGATCCAGGGGAACAGCGAACCGATAAGGATCGACCGCGGTATAATCCGATTCCGTGATAGTCTAAGTCCTTTGTGGTTTTGTCTAGTCTTGAACCCTGTCAGAACACTGCTGGAGAGTTTAGGTCTAGGCTATCGGTTATTCTTTTCGCATACTCAAATGGACTCCAGAAAGATGATGCCCTGGATCTAATTCTTCACCCACGGTCGTTGGTGATGAGGCTGTATATCCCGCGGAAGTGCAGGGGTCATGGCTTTTTAAATGCTGAGACCCTGTACAACGCAACGCCTGGCTAACGAGAACTGACGCAAGCCTAGAGAAGATGAAGACTGTTTTAGTATCCTACCTGCGCTTCGATGACCTCTTCAGGGAAACCAAAGGTTTTGTCTGTGCAATAATGGACTAATTTGTTATTACGAATAGCTACCGGAAATACATTGTGAAGAATGGCATGGTTGACATAGATAGGTGCATGCCACCGTCCGGGAGAAACAATCAGACACATTATTTCTGGGTGTTCTCATCTGGCTAACGGAGAGTAGGATAGACACATAGACACAACCTCATAGAATTATCCACCAGCAAATTGCTTTGAAGTACAATCTTGTGGAATCAGAAGTGCCATAATATAAGTATGCGCTCAACCTAGTTTTCCGATAACGGTAATACCACGTTGTATTGGGATCGACCTATCCTCACTGACAGGACTATTGTTGCCAATAAGCACGAGATCGTGGTGATAGATCGATTAGAACGTCGTGCAATGATTGTTGATATAACGGTTACGCATGACGAGAACTTTGTGAAAGCAGAGAAAGATAAACAATTTAAATGTAATCTGGATTGCGAGGTTTTCGACATATGGGACGTGACTATAGCAGTAATTGTGCTGATAGTCATGTCGGCCAAAGGCTTAATAACCAATAGCCTCGCTCGACCAACATCTGAGGAGGCTCGAATCTCGCTTGACAGTCGGATCAAGGGCTTAATTCAGAAAGTACGTCTGGACACGGCGCGTTTTGTTAAGAGGTTCCTCTCTCAAGAGCCCGCACCGCTCTAGCTCGGATCAAGTTCCCGATGCTGGTGGACTACTATATTTAAATTTTTAAATGTTTGTTTTGTATTGGAATATTTAATGTAAAAATATTTTGTATTTAATATTAAATGTAATCAATATGTATGAAAACGAATAAAGGTAATTATTAAGTAAAAATATTTTAACATTACATGGGACATATTGTTAACATAATAGAAAATAAAAAGAAAAAAAATTATAACTTAAGTTTCTTCATGCGTCCTAGCTACACGCCTTAAAGGAAATAATGAAGTAATATATATTTTAACATTACATGCGACATATTGTTAACAACATAGAAAATAATTAACTAAAGTTTCTTTATGCGTTCTAGCCACGCGCCTTAAAGGAAATAATAAAGTAATAATTGTTTTAACATTACATGAGACATATTGTGAACATAATAGAAAAATACAACTAAAGCTTCTTCATGCGTCCTAGCTGTATGTCCTAGCGACTTTTTTGTTTATGTACAATCAAGTCTTTTATACCTTCGTCAAGGGATATAGCTGTGGGTATAATAATTTGGCCTTCTTAACTTTCGCCATTTTATTTACTTTTTAAGTAGCAGCCACGGTAAATAAGTTGACTTTTAGTATTCGATGCACGAAACACAATCCAGGAGGTTTGGCATGAATCGGTTCAGAGGTTGTAACCCCCAAGGACTGCTCTAATAACTGGGTCTTATCTTAAACGCCTTGCAAGTAGAATCATATACGACACGCTCGTCTTCCAATATAACTGCGAAAGAATATGGACGAAATGGCGTGCCACCCCCTTCGTAAAACTTACTCATAAACTCCACCCTGAAAACAACATAAAGGCTCATGAGAGAAACGCTCACTTTCATTGTTAAAAATCACTAGGACAACCGAATAATTGATAAAGGGGTTTAATAATGTTTGAGTCGACCCTGGCCTGCCTTACCGTTGTTACTTTGAAATTACAGCCACGCATAAAACAAATATTGAGCAATAGCTGGTAACAATCATCACACAAGCACAGTACGCACGACGACCAATCAAGCCATGACAAACCAGTATACGCTAATCTCTCATAGTACAGGAACCTCATAAAATTCGAGGTCAGGTTATATTGGATTTGTATAGCTTGATGTGTCGCCGTATGTACGAGACAAAAACTTCAAAAGCATTACGTTCCCGCAATAGGTTTAAGCTATCAAAGTTTTACTGATGGCCCCGAATAGGTGAATCGATTCCAACTTTTGCGCTCCCTCTTTTCTCAGTCTGGTGGGATAGCAATTAGATATGGACGAGGAAAGGCAAAACCAAAATACAAACTAAATTAATTTAGTTGCTCTAAAATTCGACAACAACTGCAGCTGTAGCAGCACATCACTATTTAATTTAAGGTACGGAAGGAATGTACTCACCAGTGTAATCGCAGGCAATGGAGAAATGCGGATAAGCCCTCCATCACCACCAGTATAGCAATTGTGAAAAAGGCCCACAAAGCAAAAATTATAAAAATCCATATAAATGTGGTCACACCCGAGCGTGTCAGCGCAAGCTTTGACAGAATCATTTGCCACAACATGTCAGACAGTTCTGAAACAAGATAAATGGGTGTATTCCGTCTGTCCCCACTGGTGGGGCCAGCGGTGGGGAAAATACAGGGTTTAAACAGACCCTTTACATAGCCGTCAACCAAGCATTCTGTACATCAAACTAAAAAATTATTAATTTGCAAAAATTATTTCTGGGAATCGACTTTGTTTTTTGGGGTGAAAAATCACGTTTTACGGTAGGACTCGATGGAAAGCACTCAAAGCATTGTGCTGATGGATGGATTGAATAGTATGGGGGTCGTGGAGGTGTGTAAAGTAAAAATCTTACATTAAAAACATGTATTTTTTTAAAAAAAGTTGTGAAAAAGTTGGAACTTTGACCCCCAATATCTCCGTAACTAGAAGGTTCCCAGGTATGGTCTAGAACAAAAAAGTGATCGCAAAGTTGGAGAGAACAAGTGTCTTTCGGATGTGTTAAGGGTCTATTTACACCCTATATACAAGACCGTGATTAGATCTGGCGTACTGTATGGATCGGAATATATATTAATTCCCACTGAAATCATTAAGGTAAACAAATCTCCTTCAGGAAGAATAGTAATTTTGAAGAAATATGCCGAAGGATAACCAAAAAAATATTGCGGTCACAAAGAGACATTCAAATCAACCTTCCGATCAGAACGAAAAAGACTATTATCGGACTCTACAATTTTACCTTGTCTCACGTCTTATGGCTGCCAGCTGCCAGACTTGGATATATGACATTAAGGCGAGAATCAGATTCAAACCACACAGATGGTGCAAAGCTGTATTAGTATCAAACGATTAGCGGAGCAACTGAGGGTTTTGACCTTTGCAGCAGTTAACAGATTTATGGGGTTGAAGTGGAATTTTGTTTAATTAAAGAAAATTTAGTATATTTATTGTTTTTCGCAAAACCAAAAATGGAGTTGGGGCGGACAAGTTGCAAGGTATTCCGATGATCGGTAGACAATCAGGTCAATTAAATGGTAGAGTGCGTGAAGGTGCATGATACCTAACCGAGCGATAGTGTGATGGGTGGACCGGTTGGCGCATGCGGTGACTCACCCGTGACAAGCAGCTGACCAGTTTTTACCGATTTTTGGTTTAACTTCGGTACTATGGATCCGATTTAAACTATCACTATCACAAAGCACAGAACTTTTCTTTACACACTATTTAATACGTTTTTTGTAAATATTAAACACAGAACGTAATTTGGGCTGCGCGCACAAAGAGTCGAGCGATTAAACCACGGGGTCATAATTTTCTGTAGCACGACACTTAAGAAAAAATTGATTAGAACTGTATGAAGACTGTTAATCATCCGTCGTCGATGTCATTGCACTATGAAAGCTACCGCGCCGTTACCAGGTGACAACAGAAACCCAAAGTGCTGGTGCCGTAGCGTGTCCTACCGTGCTGTGCGGAGTTACCCGCAAGTACTTACGTGAATGTGCAAGTGACAGAGCCCACAGCCGAAGGTAAGAAGCTGTATGTGATATAGTACTGAGCACATACTCAATGGTGTGTACTGCTTGATGTATCATCAATTCCGGAGGCGCAACTGAATATTTTTCTATTTCCGCTTCTAACTCTTTTTCAAGTACTGGATCTCTGTTTGCACTCTGTTTGTAGTCAAGTAGAGCTTCCTACAAAGATTGGTATTAAGATTATACTATAAAGGGACACATCTACAAGCTAGCAGGCTAAAGCTTAGAAATCACGAATTATGCGCGTAAACAAGTTTCAATTATATCTGAGAGTCTCAATAACTAAAAGACATCTAGAAATAATATTATTGAATTGACTACTTTCACTTTGAATTTCGGTACAGAAAAATAAGAAAAACAAACAAAGGAAAAAATACATGCCACAGCCATTTTCCTTTTTTTTTTATTATGCCTTATCTTGTACAGTGGTGCTCCTAAGAGCAACACAGGCACACATAACAATGCTACGATAATAAAAATCATTTGCACTAAGTATTGGCCCTCGAACAAGTATCCGCTTTGGCACCCAGTGTTTGCTGGAGCAGATTCATCCAAGAGTGCCATGTTAATAAATAATATCAGGACCTGAGGAGCACATTGAGTGTTCTTTTCCGGGTCAGCTGCAAAAAGCAAGATATAGTTGAAAAAAAAAAGAAATGTCGTTATATTAGATTTTATCTACAGATCAACTGGTTGAGGACAGCACCATTAAAACATTATAAGTCTTTAAATTGACATGGTCACTAACATTATCATTAACACAAAAACGGAAAAAACGGTAGCGACGGCGCGGCGGCGGCGGTGGTAGTGGTACCGACCGCAAAAAACGAACAAGACAGAGAGTAGAGTCAACGTAGACTGATAGTCAACTCTTAAAGGTTCGCGCACATTATGTTGGGCCGCAGCGGGGCGGAACGAGCCGCAGCGGGGCGGAACGGGCCGCAGCGCAGCGCAAAATGCTTACTTAGCACAATATGTTCGATAGTTCATGTGGGATACAAATATTGTATAATGTCACAAGTATTGTCGCAGCTTGTAATTGTTAAAACGGAACGCATCGGATGAAAGAAAGAGAAGTAGGTGTGCGAGTGAGAAAAAAAAAGAATGTGGACAAATAAAATGTTTTTAAAATATTTTATCCGTTTATATACCTTTTCTGACCCGCTAGCCGAACTTTAGCAAACATTAATGAAACATATGGTAGTTTTTAGATAGGAGCTCGTAGCTAAATAATAACAGCCGCTCGGGTCGATCTTTAGACTCAGCCGTGCTTGCCTAGGTTGGTCTGTGGATGGGTGACCGCCCATTACATACTGAGTTTCCTCCGTGCCTCGGAAAGCACGTTAAGTCGTTGGTCCCGGCTGTCATTTGTAGATCTGTGACAGTCGTTAGGCAATCAGTGGCCCAAAAAGTCTGACAACCAGTCTTACCAAGGGGTATCGTATTACCCATTACTAACTGGGTTGTGGAGGTCAGATAGGCAGTCGGTCCATGTAAAATAGTAGTATTCAGCTGCATCCGGTTAGACTGGAAGCCGACCCCAATATAGTTGGGAAAAGGCTAGGCAGATGATGATGGTAGTTTTTAGATATTATTACGTACATATGGGAATGTTGAGAAATGAGCATCGCTCAAACAAGAAATAGTTTGTACTTTTTGCTAACTCCCTATCACATTTTTTATAGATGAATCGATTTCATCAAAACGAAAAATGTTATCTGTGGTCATTTGCGATTTATTCTTACCTTCTGGACTAATCTAAACATTTAAAAGCGAAAGGTCACTCACTCACTCACTCACTCATCACGAAATATCGAAAACAGCTTAACGTATAAAGATGAAATTTGGCAGGGGGGTAGTTTATAGTTAGTAGACGTCCGCTAAGAACGGATTTTGTGTAACAGGGCCGGAGTAAGGAGGTCTAAGGCAGGCGCGGTACCACCCTATGTCTTTGGGGGGAGGGTCACAAGGGGCCATAGCCAGGAATTTAGTTGGAGAGCGATTTGGTGTGTTAAACTATTATCAACAACTTTTGAAAAACGAAATTTTATCAACCATCTCTGGATTTAAATAAACAAAACAGTCAAGGGCGCCTAAGGTTTATTTCCGGGGGGTGCATCTTTGGCTTTCAGAAACTGTGTCAGTTTATAAAGTTATACTGAAAAGAACGCAGAATGTCAGAGTGAGTTCGAAAATTTCTAGGTTAGATTTTATTTTGACCATTCATACAGGAGTTGTGTAGGTATTCATACACAAGAGCGAGCGAAGTGAGCTCGAAAATTTTTTGCTCCCCGAAATGAGTAGGAGGAACTCTGTCAACTTGTGGAGAATTCAAAAGTAGAGTGAAGCGAGCTGGAAAATTTTGGCACCACTTCTTTTCTTTAATTTATAAATAAATGAGAATAGGAGCACTCTGTCAACTTTTGCAGAATGAAAAAGTATAGGATATACTGGCGAGCGAAGCGAGCGAGAACATTTTTGCATTCCGCCTCGGATAGGTTGATTTCTTAATAGTTGTCGGGGATTTCGGGATGTTAAACCATCACACCCCCTTGCCTACGGCCCTGCCCATGACATAGTAAGATTTTTCAAGTTTTAAGATGACACAAGATCGAGCGAAGCGAGCCGGACCTCTTTTATTTTATTTAAATCAATGAGTTCAGAAACATGATCACGGTCAACGTAGGCCCAAACCCAGGTGGGGTGGTCATGACGCCCGGCCATGACCCCACCTTCCGGATCCGCTCTTGAAACTAATAGAATGCAAGAGCGAGAGAAGAGAGCTCAAAATTGAAGCAGCCTGCCTCCACCCTGTGTATTAGGTTCTATTTGTTCATTCATACAGAGATGAGAATAAAAGTAACTCAGATGCATTAGCGAGCGAAGCGAGCTCGAAAATTTAAGAATTCTTCCTCGAAAAAGGTTAGTTTCTCTTGTTGAACGATTAAGCAGGAAATTAGGTAATAATGTATATCCCAAAAAAGCTATTTTAAGAAGTAGTTTAGTTTATAGTTAGTACACGTTTGCTAAGAACGGATTTTGCGACAGGGCCGGATTAAAGAGGTCTAAACACTCTCACAAGTTTGTATGAAAGTTCTGCTTTTTTTTGTACTACCGACCGAGAAGAACCTAAAGCAAGTGTTACGAGTTAGGAGTCGGAGACATAAGCTAAGAAGGAATTTTGTGTCAGCCTAGACTAAGGGCTCTCGCAAGTTTATATGAAATTCTTGGCTTTTTATACCTGCAAATTGGTAGACAGATATAATATAATTAAAGATTTTATGACAGGGCCGGTTAAAAGGAATATAATCGCTTTCGCAACCCTATGTGTTCTACAAACATTTATTGATGACTTATAATACAACAAACAGAAAATACAACTAAATTAAATTCAAACGAAGATAGGTACCTATTTCCATTTTTTTTACAATAACATTTACGTAGGTAAGTAGTTTTATCAAGATAATGCTCGAATATTTTTCTGTATTTTCCCCTGGGTACCTCCGTGACGGTTTTCCGTGGGTAAAAAAAAATACTTTTATGAACAAATTAACATGTTTAAATAAACATGTTAATTTGTTCATAAAAGTATTTTTTTTTTTGCTTTTCATAATCATTTTAATCTATCCCATTCCATTAAACCACCATACCTGCTTGCAACAGTGCCAAAATACCGGAAACTCAGAAAAATAGTAAACGTGGTAAATACCCCATTTTTTAGTGTTAATAATAATACATACAAACATTGATAAGGTGATGCCTTCAACGTAACCCGTAAAGCTCAAAATTTCTTAAGATTTTTGTGTTAGCATTTTTTAATATCAATACAACATCTCGTAAGCATTCTCTATTTAAAAAACCGGATGATTGAACTACCTACACTACAGTAATTATAAACTTACTTGATTTAGGAGAGTACCAGAGCCATTTCAAAATGATCATTATAGCCATCCATAAGAATATTAACACTAGGAATAGTAATTCAGGAACGAATTCGAAAACTATAGCATAATATTTTTTGAAAAATCTGAAAAAAAAAAAAAAAAATCTGTTTTATTGCCAAAGTAGGTGTAAAAATTTTATATTCTTTGCTAAATACCGGGGCAAAATCGTGCACAGTTATTTATACATAATTCAAACAAAGAATAACTGCACACAGAAAACAATTCATAACATTTCCGATAGGCCCTCATCGCCTCCTGCCTCAGCTAGTCCTAAATCAGACACGATAGCTTTAGGTAGACGAGGAACGCAGAAGATCGAAAATAAGTGGATCGAGAAGTCGTCGAGAGCATAACATTTTATTCATAACAAAGTTACAATACCAGAATGGAGGGCAGCCGAACAAGTCCCTATTTTAGTGGTATGTGCTCTACCATCACAGTGCGCAATTTCACGAAACGACAATAATGATGTCCAAAAGAATAATTATTGTAATAATCTATCTAGCTTACTTACCTGTAATTGATAAAACTGAGGCATAGGCCGAATATCATATGAATGACTCCAACAATAATAGACATTTTCATTTTAAAAGAATTCTCGAACATGATTTTATTTTTTGACAACTGTAACAAAAAGCAAACAATATAGCATAGAGATAGATATTCCACATCATGTGGCTTTTTTGAGCAGTGACGAGCCTAAAATGTTATTACTCTATAGACATCATCATCGGTGCCCCGCCCCGCTCCCCCTTCCCCCTTCCCCCTTCCCTTCTTTCATTTGTTCCGATCCAGTGCTGTTCGTGGCCAATCTTTATGATAAGTAACAGTTGAGGTCGAACTGCCATCTTCTCCTGGGGCTGCCTCAAAATCAAAAATCAAAATATTTTATTTCACATAGGCCTAGACGGGTACTTACTCGTATAAAACGTCGACAAAAAGGTTCACGGTTCGGGTTGGTCGTTTCCTATGGAGAAGAACTAGCAAGAAACTCCATGGTTACTCTTCTCAAATCATTTGGTATGACAATATTATTATGGTTACAGCATTTGTAAGTAAGTATGGGGGGACAGCGTAGGCCCGACAATAAGTCGTTGCTTATTAAACAAAAGATGTAAAACAAGATAAAAAGTTAACAAGCAGCTGGGAATCTACAAAGCCTGCAATGTTCACACATTCACACACAATCGGTAAAAAGAATCTATACAAAGTTAAGGTAATAATATAAATATATAAGTAAAATACTAAATTAAACAAGCAAAACAACGCGCCCTACCTCGTTGCAGTTTCTTGTTTTTGTCTAAAATATGCATTTTATATTTACCCTCCATACGGGATCTTCACCGAACCAGTACGGCACATGTGTTTCTTTTTGTGGATCCAAGGTCGGATATTCATCGCCTGTTATTAATTCGTTCGAGTCGAAGGTATTTATCCAGTACGGCAACTTAAGTGCCATAGCTCTCGAAAATACGTCGTTGTAAATAAAACCGGTGTACATGCTGAATGCTCCCATTAATAGTACGACATAACGACCTGATAAGAAACAGTGGAGTTCTATTTATGAGGTAGTCTATCCAGCGTACACAAAGTTGAGCACAAATTACTGAGCACGAAAAGTATTTCCACACACAATAAGGACCAGATAGCGAGAGGAGATGCGTAAAAGCTAGATTGAAAGTATTGTTCAAAAATAATTGAGGTGGCGCAGAAGAAGATGATCTGGCAAGATATGGGGTTTGCCACCTTCCAACCTTCGAGGTTGCCAAAAAACGTTAATAGTTACACAATTATTCAATTAAATCAAATTTTTGTTTTGATAGGAATTCAAGCATTTGTTAGCATAAGGACAGATTCACTCGATCGATTCGCTTTAGGTCAGATTCTTAAAGACAGAATATGTACAGATCGCACCATAAAGTTCCTTTGGAACAGAGAACCAGATTATTACACTATAATATTTCAATTTCGACGATGGCCGAACAGTCTTGAATCTGAACTAGGGCCCCGCAAGGGGTTCGAATCCTGCTGGGGGCAATATTTTGTCTAATGATTAATTATGTTTGTACCCGAGTCATGGTCGTTATCATTTTTATTCGTTATGTAGTACACATAATACTCTTCCTAGTTGAGACTAGATAATTGGTATGAGTATCTGACATATTTATTTATAATTTCAATATGGATTACGGTTACTTATAATAATTCCTGTTACGAAGTTTTCTATCATGTTCCAATAACTTCTTGTAAAATGATATACAAACAGTAAAATTCAACGAATTACTGGCTGCTTATTACGTAAATGGAAAATGTAATGTACGGTTTTGTTTGTAGTAGTTAAATCTCAGTTTATTTTGCAAAAAAAAAAATTATTGAGCTATAAGTTTCTCTAAAACCATGGAGAGAGCTGGTGGGCTACTCTCTAAATTCATCAATGAAAATACGGGCCCATCCGAGAGTAGTCCGTAACTACGGATTAAACCCTACTCCCGATTGATTACGGATTCATGATTTTCGAACGGAATCACAAACAATATTCGTGAACAAATGATGCATCGCGATAGAGTTGCGCTACTTTAAGTTAAGTTCGGTTGGGTTAGGTAGTTAAGTTTTTAAACAAAAATCATTTCAATTTTTAACAATATACTTTATATTATGTCTTTATCTAAAGAATTGAACTATATTTGCCATTTTTGTCCGAATTATCCTGTTAATACCTTTGCCTTTCTTTAGGCATAAATTTTTAAATGAAATGTCAGTTTGTTATTTACAATATAGGTACATAATACGCATTATTATTAGGATGCGGGAACTTTCCGTAATACATTGTAAATTTTATGAGTGAGAACAACGACTTGCAAAACATCAGTGGCAACCAAAACACACCACATACCCGGTAACAAGCCGAGGTCAGGCTGATGAAGAAGGCTTCATTCGTGTGGATAAGAAGAAGAAGAAGCCTACTCGCAAATAGTGCGGTACAGCATTGACAGGTCCGAACATGTTGCTGCGTTCCGTTATTCCATCGACGCAGCTGTACGTGTCCCGTCTATATCACACCACGACGCAGAGCCCCAAGCTTGCAACTAATTCTAAATAGAAATTATGAGACATGGTTACGTTACAATTACGATACCAACCATTTAATACCAATAATTTTTAGTATAAGCCAGTAGCGAAGAGTCAATTTTTGTAAGAGGTAAGCCGGAGTACATGTTTAGTGTGATTTTATTATTTGTCTATAGAATACTGACTGTGCCATTTTTCGAAGGGAATCCGGTAGGAATCGAGTTATATGGAACCTTCGCCACTGGTATAAGCATCTGGGAAATTTTATTTACTATGCGTGTGTGCATTATTTACGAACTAAATGGACTGACATGTCGTTGTTTTCTTGGAAGATGGGTAGGCCTTTAGTATGGGACGCAACATGCGTCGATATTCTTGCGCCATCACGTCTTCCAAGCTCGTCGTGCTGTGCTGGCGCTGCCGCTGTGGCTGCAGAGGACCTCAAGCGGCATAAATATAGAAACCTTTGTGGTAACTATATTTTCGAGCCGTTTGGGAAAAAACCAAACAATCAAACTCTGGAGTCGTGGGGTCCGAGTGCTCATAGCCTGTTTAAGGAAATTTCAAAACGCCTAGTTGACGCTTCCCGTGACCCAAGGGCTGGCTTTTACTCTGGCCAGAGCCTAAGTGTAGCCACAACGTGGCAACGCCGCCACTCTCTTGGGCACATTACCAGCTGACAGCGTTGAGGAGGAGTTATTTGATGCCCTTTTATAGTTTGTTGTTGGTTTTGTTTATTTATTTTAGATTATTTAATAGTTTTTAATTAATAATGTATTTAGTTAGTTTACTCTACTTAGTTAAATATTTAATTAAATAATTTTCGTTATCTTGTTGTTGGTTTTTCTATATGACATTTATTATTTCGTTTATTCGTTTTCCTAACACATTATTTACATTTTTAAATATTTTCATTAACAACAATTTTATAAAACAAAACATTTAAAAATATAAAATAACATTTATAATTATTATGTAATTCTACCAGTAAGTCCAGTTTTTTTCATTTATGTTTTGATAAATAAATGAATCATTTTAAGTCCATTTAGTTTGTAAATAATGCACACACGCATAGTAAACTAAATTTTCTAGATGCTTATACTAAAAATTATTGGTATTAAATGGTTCGTTGGTAGAGGGAAAAAATCTTACGTCGTTCCATAATCATACGATATCTGTGTACCATCTTAGTTCAGCATAGTATCTATCATAAACTGTGCAATTATTACATATCATGTGTAATACTTTCTGTTGACCAAAAATACGGTTTTAAAGACAGAGTAATAAATTTTTTTTAAAAATTGTCATCATCATCATCTGCCTAGCCTTTTCCCAACTACATTGGGGTCGGCTTCCAGTCTCACCGGATGCAGCTGAATACCAGTAAAAAAAATTGTGTAATTTTTTTTTGCAGCCTTTAATGTCCCACTTCTGAGCAAAGGCCTTCCCCCATACACTTCCAGGTACTCTTTTTCAGCGCTACCTCAAACTTTTTTTAAACTATCGATATTTTCAATCTGCCATCGTCCCTCTCTTACTGTGGAATACTTTTTGTGCTCAGATATTCGTGCTGAATTTTTGTGTGCGCTCTGGATGGAATACCTCCTATTTAAACTACAAATTAATATTTAATATTTTTTTTACGCAAACCCTGCGTAGGGAACTATAGCTGTTTTGACATGGAACCAATTTGACATCCGGTGTACTGAATCGGAAGGTCGCAGGTTCAAACCCTGCTCGCACTAGAATTTTTCTTTCCATGTCAAAACAGCTACAAATTAATATGCTAAAGTATCAATGTCTTTAGAAATAAAAATATAGAATGGTTTTAACTTGATGGGAGGAATTTCACACATAACTAGCGGTCAGTGAAGTTCATTCATCAATGGATTTCATGTCGAAGATAGGGGAAAAATTACTAAATCCAATATTTTTTTCATTCATAGCACTAAAGCTCGCCAACAGCTACTACACAAAGATATTTTTTTTCTTATTTGTTTATATAAGGTGGAGACGACAATACGACAAACAAAATCCTGGCAATATAATTTTATAGGATTAATCTAAACTCTCTAAACATCTAAATTTAAAATCAAACAAACAATTAGTTTGCTTGCGATTTTTTTTTAAATTATAATGTTAAATGTGGCGTAAAAAGTTCAAAAATCATACCACCGAATAAAATGGCCCAGATTTCATTATCAGACCTCTGTTCTTCGTAGAACTTCTCGTAATACCACATATAAAGGCCAGTCAATAGTAAAATGAGTCCGTGTCCACTGTCGCCAAACATAATTGCAAACAAAAACGGAAAGGTGATGATAGTGTAAAGCGCTGAAAAAATCAAACAGTAGTCTTAGTCAATCATAAATCGTAAATCATATTTATTTCTGTAAATTGGTTTAACGAAACACTTTTACACGTCACATCATGTCATGTTTTAAAACTAGATGGGGCCAGTGTTTCGTACCTGACTACTCTGAGAAAAAACAAGTCGAAACAAACAGAGGTTATTTCCAGACATTGGTCAAGACATATTAGGACCATGCAGATTAATGTCTGAGATAGTCATACAGTCAGCCCCAAAAATATTATGTAAACACGGACAAGGAACCATTTTATTGTCTAGCATTACTCATCATAATAGTTTATATGTTACTGTAAAAGCCCGAACTGAGGCAAATCTTAGCATTTACCGGTAAATCCTAAGAGTTAGCAAGTCTCACCGGTAAAAGTCCGAATTGTTCTATTATTATTATTTTATTTACTAGTTATTTATTTTATATACATTACTACTACTATTACTTATTTTATTTTATTCTGTCGGTAAATCTTAGGTTTTACCACAGATACCGGTGAATGATAGTTTTTAGAGTACAACATTGCAGTTAATAATCAGAAACTATTTATTTAGTCCAGTAACCTTGTCGCCTGAAAGGTCGGGGTACTTTGCGTCAAATCAGGTGGTGGTTGATTTTATGCAGACTTGTTTGTGATGTTGGCCCAATAAATAATGCAAGATTGTGTCATCGAGCGCCGAACGCAAGTTTGTCAAAAATCGAAAAAACCGCGAAAATTTCCTATTTTTTTCCGGATTTGGCGATTATAACCCTAAAGGACTAGTTTTTGATCGTACCTTTTCAGCACACTGAACCCTCTCTCCTGGGGGTGGATATCCACACCACAAGGCCTCAACACCAAAATGATGGCCAGAGACGCAGCCCCACAAAAGCTCTTGCGGATCGTTTTTTGCGGCTGCTAGAAGGGTTGTGGGAACACGTTCAGCTGCAGGAAGGCAGGGTTGAAATGATCAGTCTGCAGGCACTGCAGCGGGGCCTCCTGTGACAACATAGCTGATATTGCAGTAGTTGATATACCAGAAGGCGATGATCGGTCCAATGTCACATGGAGGATGTCTTGTGGGTACAAGACATCGATGATACATCACCATCCCCCGATGGGGATATGCCATCTCGATACGACGATCCAGATACTTATGAACCGCAAACGGGGCCTTCCAAGAGGGCTAAATTAACTTAATTTATTGATTTTGAATAACTCAATTGATTAACTAATAAACCTACTAAGTTTTGTTGTACTCTCCTTTTTTATTTCATTATTCGTAGCTTAGCTTATCATTAAACGTCATTGTTCACACTTCTCATTTTCTTTTTTAACATCCCATCTTAAAACGTACAGGGCTTCAATTGTATAACACGGGTTACGAAGAATCAGGGTCAAAATTCATTCAGAACGACAGAATATTGCGAAAAAGTTCGAAAAAATGATAAACTTTGAAAGGCTTTCTCTCGGAAACCATTGGGTCTACACAGACAATTCTCATATTGTAGCAGATTTAGTCTACTTTAAAAACATCCTGAAAAGGTACTATCAAAAACTAGTAGAATAGGGTTATAATCGCCAAAATCTGAAAAAAACATCGAAATTTTCGTTTTTTCGATTTTAGACAAAGTTGCCTGGATTATTTATTGGGCCAACATCATGAACAATTCTGCATAAAATCAGAACTACCGGATTTGGCGCAAGCTCTGATGTATAAAGTTACTGGAATAATAATTATTATTGGTGCGACGCGTTTAAACTTGTCAATCTTTGTCTTGTCGACCGACTGGCCAGCGCACGGACAGACGGCGGAGGCACGGCAGGGGGGGTCGGGGATCATACAATACACTAACCGCTAGCCGAGCGGGTGTCGAGCGAGACACGAGCTGACACGACTATTATTATATTTCTGTCTTTGATTTCGGATATTTACCGGTGTCTGCGGTAAAATCTAGGATTTACCTACTGAATGGCCGGTAAAAGTCCGAAATTAAAGATTATTAGGTATAGAATAATTTGGACTTTTACCGGTGAGAGTTGCTAAATCTTAGCATTTACCGGTAAATCCAAAGATTTACCGCAGTTCATGCTTTTCCAGTAACATATACAATGTGAAAGCTACAAACCATAGTAAACAATTCATTTCACAAAAACCTCCTACACAGGCTGGATACATAATACTAGCTGCGCCCACGGTGTTACTCGCGGTGAAAAAGTTTGCACATAGAGCAGCACGTCAAACTACTACAATCTGTCAAACTTCTTTAATAGATGTTCAACTTTATCTTTATAGCATTAGGTTCAAGGTTGATTGGAAAAAATTGACAGTTTCTACTGCGGCTGCTGAGAGCCTCAAACGGCGTAAATACTGTTACCTAATTGGTAGTTACAGCTTTGAGCCGTTTAGGGTCGAATCTCTCGGGTCATGGGGCCCAAATGCTCGACCTCCTTTTTAAGGAAATTTCTCGCCTACTGGTTGACACTTCCAGTGACCAAGGTCTGGCACTTTCTTTGGCTAAAGAATTAGCATTGCCATTCAACGTGGTAATGCTGTCAGTCTTCTGGGCATGTTTTCGGATGACAGCGATGTGGAAGAGTACCTAAATGCCTAACTAAGAGCCCTGTTGTTCATTTAGTTTATTTTATATTAATTAGTCCCTTTTTACCCGACTATGGCGAAGACCAAAAGGAGGGTTATATTCGTAAATATTTAGTTTTAATTATTCTATAAGTAGCTTTAATTATATTGTATAAATACACATATTAATTAAAAATTAACTAATAATAACTAATACTTGAAAAATTAAAGTAATTAAACCACTAATGATCGCAAGGAGGTATGGCAGGGCAAGGAGCTTCACGGACGCTTTTACCGGGCCCTACATGGACCCGATGTAGACTTCTTAGCGTCCGTATCTTGGCTGCGCTTCGGTGACCTATTCGGGGAAACCGAAGGTTTTGTCTGTTTAATAATGGACGAAGTTATGATGACGAATAACTACCGGAAATACATTGTGAAGGATGGCACGGTTGACATATGTCGAGCATGCCACCGTCCGGGAGAATCGATCCGACACATTATTTCTGGGTGTTCTCGTCTGGCTAACGGAGAGTACTTTGCATAGACATAACCTCGTTGCCAGGATTATCCACCAGCAACTTGCTTTGAAGTACAACCTTGTGGAATCAGAAGTACCATACTATAAGTATGCGCCCGACCCAGTTCTCGATAATGGTAATATCACGTTGTATTGGGATCGATCTATCGTCACTGATAGGACTATTGTTGCCAATAAGCCAATGATTATTGATATAACGGTCCCACGTGACGAGAACCTCGTGAAAGCAGAGAAAGATAAACAATTCAAATATCTAGATCTGGCTCGTGAGGTTGTCGACATGTGGGAGGTGAGTACAGCAGTCATTGTGCCGATAGTCGTGTCGGCCAATGGCTTAATAGCCAATAGCCTCGAACAACATCTGAGGAGGCTCTCGCTTGGCAGCTGGATCAAAGGCTTGATTCAGAAAGCAGTACTTCTGGACACGGCGCGTAGGTATTGTTAAGAGGTTCCTCTCTCAAGAGCCCTGACCACCGGTATCTCGGACCCTGTTCCCGATACCGGTGGGCTACTATTTTTTATGTTTTTAAATGTTTTTTTTTATTACTTTGTATAGAAATATTTAAAAAAGTAAATTATATGTATAAAAATAAATAAAGGAACTAATACTTGTATAGTGTTTGGATAAACATGGGATTTCTTTGGTTGAGTTCCTAGAGGTGACAAAAATCAAGCATAATATTAAGGATTTTACTACAAATTCCATTTCGTCCAATCTAAAGTTAAAGGTATACGCGTTTAAACATGGATCGGGATCAGTCAGTAAAAACCAGCCAAGTACGAGTCGGACTCGCACACGAAGGGTTCCGTACCACCAAACAATATTTTTAACGCTCATTCATTAATCAATTTTACACTCAACACCAATACTTTTGTCTTTCATATTTTGCTAATTAAACACAAAGTTACTGCTGAACTTTCACGAAGAAGTCCCATGTCTCGAAAACTAAAAATCAACTCTTATTCAAACCATTTTTCTTTCGATTTCTGTTTCATGCCTGAAGAGCCACCCCTATTTTTTTATTCATTATTTCACATCACTTTTGTGTGGGTACCTGCTCTGTGTGTATATGGTGCCAACAGTCTCCGAGTATAAAGCCTATGACATACAGACGGACAGAAAGACAGACAAACGGACAGAACGAATCGGATTCTGTGCAGTTCTTAGAAATTTGATTTTTCTCATCTTTAAGTATTCGTAGACTAAGAAGTATTCTTGACCCTTTAATAAATAATAAATAAATTCCATTTATTTCAGGTCCAAGACCCATATAAAAACCAAAAATAGACAAAAATACAAATACAAACACATAAATTATAGCTAAAACCTAAATATCAGAATTATATTACATTAAATAGGAAACATTATTAAATTAAATTAAAAAGTCAAAAATAAATTAAATACCAATACAGAATAAATTTAAAAAAAAAATGTCAAAATAAATTATCATAAAATATAATTAAAAAAATAATTACAAGATAGAAATAATTAATTACATTTAAGCCGAGTATGATATCGCCCGTTAAGATTGTTTAGAAGACGAACTTGCGAGGCTGCTGAGAGCAATTTGTGATTCCCAAAAATATGATTTCCAAAACAGTATATTTTTTTTTTCACTCTTTATATTATCTATCACTCCATATTTATTACTCTAGATGTCGATTTGAAAAGAGAGCGCTCCTCACACGTGCAAATACAGTCAGTGATTTACCTGGATTCAGTTCTCTGTACGTTGAGTCACCATAGGCATTGATAAGATTTTGGAAACCCCTCGTGAACCTGTTTGTTCGATGATAAGTAGGAGGCATGTCATATGATGAAATCTTCGTGTTGAAAGAAGCTGCGCAGGATTCATGTGCTACCTGCAAGAGATGCAAGAGATCGCCAATAAACATCGGCATGAAATAAAAAACCGGCCAGACGCGAGTCGGACTCGCACATAAAAGGTTCCCGTAGCACCAAACAATATAATTACATCATTAATTTTTTTACGCTCAAGTGTACTATGTCAATTTACACACAACAGTATAGTGTCCAACATATTTTAAAGCTTGTTCTGAAAAATGTTTATTTAGCTTGAAAATGTTCTTTTGTTTGTTCTACAAACCTATATTTTTTCAGTATTTTCCTCCTTTTACTTTTGAAATTAGGGGAGGGGGGAGAAATCAATTTTAGCGGCTTTAGAAGCGACTATATACTATACCATTTTTAAACGCCGTTGGTCAAAAAAACAAGGGGTTGAGAAAATTGCAGAATATAGGTAACCTATACCCGCTTAGTTTGCAAAGGCAGATGCACTTTTATGACAAGTTAGTCTTCAAAGGATTCTTTCGTTCATGAGCTATCAGAACATCCCGAATGGCGTAAATTTCTCACATTTAGCAGGTTATGGTGAATAGGTGGAAAATTTCACAAAAACTTGTAAAAGTTTGATTTCAGCAAGTAAGTAAAGTTGTAAATTAGGTTTACTATCACCCATTTCAAGGAATGCATCCAATTACCAATCGCCCGGGAAAAAAAAAAGGTAAAGGTAAAGGTAAAAAAAAAATTCTGCATAATAATGTAGAATTTTTTTTTTCAACCTTTATTTAAGGAACCCTTATAGTTTCGCCATGTCTGTCCGGCTGTCCGTCGGTCCGCGGCTTAGCTCAAAGACTCTTAGTACTAGAAAGCTGTAATTTGGCATGAATATACAAATTAGTTACGTCGACAAAGTGGTAAAAGAAAATCTCGAAAAATATTTTTTCTAAGGGTATCTCCTGTACCTACACGTAAAGTGGTGATGTTTTTTTCTCGCTTACCACCTATTGTTGGATATCGTTTGACAGGTCTTTAAAAATAATTGCGAGTTTGTTCATTTTTCTATTAAGGAGTTCATTTTTCTATTAAGGAATACGTTTTTGAAAAATTAAGCTTTAAAGTGCTAATTTTTGTTACACTCAAGTGTCCCCCTCCTCTACCAGCTAAACGGTTGTGATTGGGTGTGTGAAAAAATTCACGATTGTCGTATAGGTATATAAAGAAATTAAAAAAAAAACTATCACAGCTAAGTAGGCTTTACAAGTTTACGAGTAATAGTCGACCAACTTTTGAAATGTTCTTGGAGAACCTATTTTTTCAAAACATAATGAATGGGAGCACAGGTTTTTCAACTGCAAATGTAAGTTTGTTTTTATTATTACAATAAAAATCATCGTTCGGAGGCAAATCCGCATATTTTGATGGGCAACTGTGGAACCCTACATTGTGCGTCGTCCGACACGAACTTGTGCTTTTTTTTTATTCGTAATTTCACATCGCTTTTGTGTAGCGGTTCATAGAAGACACCTATTCTCCAAATTTCAACTGTGTATTGCCAAGTCTCTGAGTAAAATGGCAGCGACATACGGTCGGACGGACAGACAGACAGACAGACAGACGGATAGGACGAATCTCTAAGGGTTCCGGTTGCGAAAAGGCTAAATCTAAATAAAAAAGAAGAACGTGGAGGCCCGCAGGTGCCATCTGAACTAATTCCGTTTAACTTCTTTAATTTTACGTAACTTAACATGACGCCTGTAATCCCCGGAGGGCTAGGCAGAGGTGTGCCTAATAATATACCCACATAACGCCAGTTATGTTTAAGTCCAATGCAATAAGGGCCAGGCTATATCATCAACCAGGCACAAATTCGGAGTCCGTGGCTGCTACTGGCTACGTGGCTTTCAAACAAAAAACCCAATAACACTTTGCACGACCTGACAATCGAACCGAGGACCTCAAGCTCAGCAGTTGCGCTTGCGCCAGCTAGACCAACGAGGCAGTTGATTGATCTTCAAAGAGAAAACCAGGATGAGATAACGTTATTTTTTAATAATGACGTGACCATTAATTTTATTTAGAAAAGTTAAGAACAGGTAGGTCTAACGTTGATGACGGAAAGTTAGTAGAAAAAATTATTTTAGATTTGTCTGTCAAAAAAACTTTCTACTTTACAAATAAACTATATTGAAACAAACATACGGAATATTTTTCTAAAATACTGTTGATTGTGGGAACGTCGTCTTCGGGAATCCAACACTCGGCCACAAGTACGTAATTATCGCCTAAGCGAAACTTATTCATTGTGTAGAAAATCGCTTTTGCTTTTTTAATGGAATTCTGCCACCATCGGATATCCTTGGCTATCTTACGTAGATAAACACAGCGAATGTATCTTGTCTTTTTTAAAATCTAAAAATATAAATATTGTTATTATTTTTTTATTGTTAAATAGAAGTAGTTTCTAACAACAGCCACTCGGATCGATCTTCAGGTTAAGCCGTGCTTGCCTAGGTTGGTCTGTGGATGGATGACCGCCCATTACATACCGAGTTTCCTCCGTGCCTCGGAAAGCACGTTCAGCCGTTGGGCACGGGTGTCGTTTGTAGATTTTTGACAGTCGTTAGGTAGTCAGTGGCCCAAAAAGTCTGACAACCAGTCTTACCCCTTGGTATTGTATTACCCAGTACTAACTGGGTTGTGGAGGTCAGATAAATCGCTCCATGTAAAATACTGGTATTCAGCTGCATCCGGTTAGACTGAAGCCGACCCCAACATAGTTGGGAAAAGGCTAGGCAGATGATGATGATGATGAGAAGTAGTTTCTAGTTTCTTTAAGGTTGGGTTTCCACCAGATATAGAGTATTGCTTCAATTTCTTAGCTAGAAATGTCATTCGTTAGTTTTACGCGCTTCCCTCGCTACGCTCATCTACGAACGTTGGAAACTCAGCTTATACTGGCAAGAGTTTGCATTGAGGGACCACATTTGAATTTTGAGCATTTGAATGCGTCAGCCTTTAGTAAAACTTCTAAAACAAACAAAAACAAAAAAAAAAATATAAATTCAGCCTATAGTTTGTAAAACTAGCCACTTAAAAGTTACAATCGGTTAAAGATCAATCCTTCGTCAAAATCTATGACTACTTTTAGTTAAAGATTTGTAGAACTAATTTATTCAATATCAACCCGTCCTGTTCACACAATAAAAAGAACTAGCATGCGGAAGGTGACCTTCATGAATTAGCGGGCTAACCAAGGAATCTCACTATTTGTTTTAGCCGACCAATACAATTTAATATTCAATTTTCAAAAAGAACCAACTGCAGTATGGATGAAAATGACCGTGTTGCCAGCTATAAAATGAGGAACAGCATGAAAGATAGCCAACCAAGGATGACTGTTTCAGTGTCTACACATCATAAGCTAACATAACGAGTTTTCAAACTACTTCCTACACTTCCCCACTGATACCTACAGTTTTACATCAATAGGCTTAGTACAATAGCCAAATCCACCTACCCACCTACATGATGCTCATGTGTGATGAGTATTGTGTATCCATTTTACGATATTTTTATGTTTTTGTAATCCTGCCAGTTGTAAGCAACTACTAACAATAATAATAACAAAGTATTAGTACTCCTAACAGTAACAAATAAAATTAAAATAATAAAATTTTCCCCACAAATGACAAACGATCCTATCAGCAGCCGTGGCGGTAACTGATAATAAACACAAAAAAATTACAAACGAACCTAGCAGTAACCGTGGAGGCAACTGATAATGAACATAACACATGACAAACTATCCTAACAGCAGCCGTGGAGGCAACTGATAATGAAAACAACAAACTAATATTGGCCGAGGAGGCATCTAATAAACAATACTCTCATGTTACCCTGTTGGGTCCACGGCGGACAAACCACCCAGAGCCTAGTTCCTTATACCCTGTCAAATCAAAGACTTCGTGAATGGTCCTAAACTCCTTAACCTTTAATCCTGTCATATCAAAGACTTTGTGTCTATCACAGAGTGGTGTTCCTGATCTTATTCTTTTATCCTGTCAAATCCAAAACTTTGTGTCTATCACAGAGCATTACATTTTTTTTTGTTCGAATGGGAAATCATCAAACCCCCCCACTCTGGGTGGAGCAGAAGGGAGTGTCAGACTTGTACTGACTAAAACCCTTCTTTGCCCTTTGTGTTCCAAGGCCACGGTATCTCTTTCGAACAGTCCCGCAACCCTGGCAGGCATCGGCCCATACGTACCCCTACTTGGTTGCTGACATCTCTTTCAGGCGCGCGTGGAACACGAACGCGCCGTCGACACGGCCTATCGCCATAAGACGGCTGGACGGCGAGCTAGCCCATAACTCGCCGTCCACAGGCCCGCGCCTACGGTGGACGGGAGCCACCACGTGACCTCCGACGCCCAGGGCGTCTCCCGCGGCGGCTGTGTCGTGAGGTTCTTTCCCGCCACCTCCTTCACTAGCATGACTGTTTCGCAGAAGGAGGTGACGGCTTCCCATTCCCTCTCGCTCCGGACCATAGCTTGAACCAGGGCCGGACGCGAGAGATCGCCGCTACGAGGACTCGGCGGTGCTCCGCCCAAGCGGGCAGACCTCTACGGTGTGCTCCACCGTATCCTCCGGACGATCCTCGCAGTGGAAACACCCAGGCGTTTCCTCCCGCCCGATTCGGTGCAGGAACCTTCCGAAACAACCGTGTCCGGTGAGGACATGCGTCAGGCGGTAGGTGAAGGCGCCGTGGCGCCTCTCTAGCCACTCCTCAAAGAGGGGACTTATCGCCATTATGATGGCGTGCCCTGCACGAGGTTGCAACAGTCACTCTCTCCATGTCGCCATGAGATCGCGCCGGAGGACAGAGCATTACCTTCCCGTGAGAATAAACAAATAAAAAATATGCTACTTACACTACACTTTCCAAATACAAATTACAGAATATGAAAAGCAATCAATAAATTTATTTAAGATTAATCTAGTATAGATTTATTACAAGGCCCAAAGTCAACAAGGTTCTAAAAACCTCATTAACAGTCTAATTAGTGTTGTCTGATAATTTTGGCAACAATATTTTATTCAGGTAACAGCTTATGATCCATAAAATTAAATAGAAATTGCAAGCAACTTTAAGTCTGTAACTGTGCATTATGTGTTTGGGTTATTCATAAATTCATTTAATTTTTAATATGAGGAAAACTGGATAGATGTCAAGCTGCTAAAAACAAAAAATTTAAACTTTCTGTTACCAAATCAATAAAAGCAACAATAAGCTGCCGACAAAATTTATCTCCACTATTACAGATAACAACCACAAAACTCCACATAGTGAAGGCGACGGCAGGTGCAGAGCGCGCACTGCCGATCAGAATGGCCGTGTCTCCGCAAGAGTGTCTTTTTGCTAAGAATATTAGTTAATCTAAATAATAATCAACTTATAATGTCTATTGATCCTGCCTTCTGTAGGTTGCAAAGTAGAATTATTACAATTATCTCTATAGATTGACAGGAGAGATAAGCGCCATCTAGTCTCTGTATTAACTAGTACTCAGATAGTTCTTGTAAAGGGTGTCATTTGTCACTTATGATGACCCAATAGTATTCTTCAAGGAAATATAAACCTTATTCCGATAAGATTAGTTTTGAAATCAGAGTTACATTGTCAGTGCAGAGTAAAATTTTGTTTTATTTTTAGTATAATAAGAATTTTCTTTGTGTTTTTAATTATTAAGTGATGTCAAATATTAATAAAAATTAATGTTAACATACAATCACATTTTACTTTTTCAAAAAAATCCTGCTACGTGGTCACCGTGGTTTCTTCCCAGGAATTCGATTATTATTTTAAATGTAACGGTTCCTTTATTGATACTGTTTAGTAAATTACTTTACTAAACTAAACAGTGTCAATTAATGTCGATAGTAAAAAAAAATACTAAAGGATAGACTGTAATATGATTTGAGAATGCTACGTGAACTGGTTTTTTTATGATAAACGTTACAATCGATTGTAATTTTTGATTGGCTGCTTTTACAAACTAAGAGGTTGAATTCACAATAGTTGTAAATTTCAATTTCCATTGTGGTCTCCACTCAAGGCTCTCAAAACTTATGGTGATGACTTGAGGGACCACATTCCGCATGCTAGTTCTTTTTATTGTGTCAACAGGAAAGGTTAAATTCAATAAATTAGTTTTACAAATCTTTTACTAAAAGTAGTAATTTATAGCAGTTGTAAAATTTAACTAGATTTTGAGATATGAATGCCTGTCTGTCACGACTGAAGGACCACCTTTAACCGATTGTAACTAGTTTTACAAACTAGAGGCTGAATTTACAATTGTTTGAGAACTTTTACTAAAGGCTTACACATTCAAAGGCTCAAAATTCAAAGGTTGTCCCTCAATAGGAACTCAAACCTGGCAAGGTGGTTTTCAATTGAATAATGGCTTCGGCTGGCAAGTTCGTTCTGAGTAATAGTAGCACGGACGTACGTAAGGGCTTAGCAACGCTTGCCATGGTTGGTCCGTGGATAGGTGATCATTCACCGCCACATACCGAGACCCCACCTTGATTTGAAGCATGTTAAGTGTGTACCCAGTTGTCACTTTAGATCATTGATAGTCGTTACGGGTGAAACCCAAAATCTGAAAACCAAAACCAGGTTTGTTTGTGTCCGGTTAGACCGTAAATAGACCTCAACATGGTTGTGAAATCTAGGCTGATTATGGTACCAGCCTACGTATATGGAAGGGGAGCCCTGGGGATTCTTCTGCATGCATATTCAGCTGGAAAATTCGATAGCTTAATAGGTGGGGCTTCGTGAGAGTACGCAACATGGAAAACATTCAGATAGAACTGTTGCAGGCAGAGGACCCGAATAAAAAAAAAAAATACAAAATTACAACGGCACGTTTTTTCATCTTTTCGCACGAGATCTGAACCAAAAACGAAGACGTTGTTTTTGGCTGTCACATGCTCACAGAGCTCCTAACTTTTCAAATACAGCTTTGGCGTTCTCTCATGAAACTTTCAATTTTTTTAAATATGCTTGCTGAAGAACCTTCTGGGGTCCCCCCTTTCAATAAATGTACGGGCCTAACTCGCTCTTGCGCGTGTTTCTTACCTCTTCTAAGTCCAAGATCTTATAAACAAGTGATTCCTGCAGGTTGGCTCTCTGTTCAGGCGTTTCAGGACAAGAAAAGCAGTTAACTTTATATCCATTGCAGATCTTTTGTACACGTGTCGCCAATTCTTCTCCTTGGCAGACTAGTAGGAAGGCCACTTTCCTTACTCCTTGGCGCTGTCATAAAAGATGCAAGTTTAAATACCACTAAGAAAGCAGAATGACAGTGAAAACGTGAAAATAAAATCTGAATTAGAGAGTACAAATAACCAGCTTTCCCATACAAACTCCACTTCTACTCGACTCGAATGTATCGGACAGTTTTTTTTTTGTGATTTTGATGTTGATCCTATAGAAAAAGCGGTTCAGTTTGATGATCTATGCCAGACCCTTAAATATGGCAATGGATGAATGTATACTTACAGTTTTAGGATCAATAAGGATCTTATCTTCAGCCGCCTGTTTGTAGTAGATTATACCATGACAAATCCTCCACAGTAGCAATTCGAAAACGGCGGCACTAGAGCGTCGTACCACCCCCGTAGTCACCATGAGGCGACCAGTCCTCTGCAATTCGGTGCTTACTTTTGCCTGCCTGAGAAGAAACGGACCTTCAATACAGATTGTTAGACAATTTAAGAGCATTGCAACTTAATCAGTTGAATTTTGTAATAGAAAATTTTGAACCGTAGTGACAGTCACTTTTTGGCCATTTTAATTTCTTCAAAGCAACGGCGCGACGAAACCGGTACATGGGCAGGAAACAAAATGGATTCTGTGCCCTAAGGGTTGTCAGGTTGTGAATATCAGGATGACGAGGGTACCTCAAAAAAAAAAAAAACAGTCGACTTGATAACCTCCTCTTTTTGGAAGTCAGTTAAAAACAGTGATTCTATTCCAAATTACTTTTAATCCTTTGGTTGCATCTGATTCTGCTTTTAGTACGTTCGAGCACATTGCCGAAATATTACATTGCTACGCTAATGTTTTCATACTTAGATAGTAAGTAATTTGCTCAAATTAAAAAAAAACACCCGTCATTCTGATATCAGGCTGGCGGCTCACTAACTTTTTTAAATAACTCTAGTTTTATAAAAGCACTTTGCTTTAAATTTTACGCACATTCCTCACATTGCTAGAACATTGCTTTCATGTGTATAGAATCACTGTTTTTTGAGGTACACTCGTCATCCTGATATTCACGTGAAGTTCGCTATATTATGATGACCAAAGGCAAAGATCTCTATTATAATGAGCAATGACCTCATAGGATGTTTAGGGTTAACAAAAACTAAGGTTGTATTCCAGTTTTATCGTGCTTCAAAACTTAGCGGAACAATCAAATTGAGTTGACTATGCCAGTTGCCAAAGAAAAAGTTAAAAGCCCTTACGGTTGCAATGGAATTCAAACTTTCGGCTTATAAGATATTGAGTTTGAATTCAAAAACAATTAGATTTTGAAGAGTATTTAGTGAGTCGATACACAATTAATTTCGCCAATTGCTTGATGCCCAAGTAGGCCTAGGATCTCCTAATGGTCTGGGTCTCCTTGTAGACCAAGATGGTAAGATATTATTGACAACAGAATATAATAATTATACAGTTTACCACACTTTTATAATACTGTGTGATTAAATACTCATTGTGTAAGTAATCATATTTTTAATTACTTAAGAAACAGTATAGTCTGTTTTTTCATTTCCGAGGATCCTAGCATAGGTCCAATATACGACAATACATAGTGAAACTCGCACAACTCAAAATATGTCTCCAATAATCTTTTTTCATTTGCGTCCATTTCTTCTAAATCTGTTTTCCATTTATCCAGTAAATGCTGTAATGAGATAACTTTCTGGTTAAATGCACCAATAATGAGATCAAATCTAAAACATAAACTATCTAATACTAATAGTAGTGACTGGGACAAAAGAAACATTGTTGAAAAAAAGCTGCAACAGAAAGCTTTGTTCTTTGCCTACATCTTGGTCTGATCTTTGGTTATATTTGATGGTAATCAAATAGTTGTACTGAAGTCTTAGCACGCTTATACATATACACACATCAAAAAAGTATAAATTTTGCACACCAAAATTACATTAGTTGTCACATTCGGTTTACGAAACTTATCATAATTAAGCATCACTCATCATTTACAGAAACTGCATGTTTTATTAATTGATACTTTATTTTTGTCTTAACAAAGTAGATTAGTATACAATCTTTTTTTTCTCGGAAACAAATAAATGAAAATTCAAGATGGCGCCGTCGAAAATTTTCGGAATTTTCGTCATGGGTGTCATTTTCATGGATTTCGGGGTCGCTGATAACGAAAATGATGTCAAAGTAAACAGATTTTTTTTTTTAAATAAATACAATTCTCATTTTTTTTCTCTTCGGCTTCCCCTGACACAATTTTGACCCTTCGCCACTGGATGATAAAGCTGAGGAAGACCAACGAAATGGTGAGACGGTGTGCTTTGAAAACGTTAAGGAGAGCTGATAACAGAGACGACGGATGGGTATTTAACCAGCAGAAAACACAAGTTGAAAAAAAAAGAACGTAAACGTACCTCAAACTGACTCATGTCTTGGAGTCTTTTTGCTACAGATGGTTCTTCCTGTTCAGGTGGCACAATACCAATCGTATCCATTGCACTTCTTACAGCTGCAAGTTTAACTTGCATTTCAGAATAACGACACACTTCGAAGACGAAGTTCCTACTAATCAATTGTAGCTCGGGATATAGCTGGAAATAGAAAAGAAGAACATTAGAATATTACAATCTTCATTTGCTTTTGCACATTACGAGTGTTATAGCGACCCAACCAAGCCACTTTATCGCACAGCTGCAACGGCAACATGTTAACACATCCGAGATTACTGTAATCAAATAACTATAAAGGGTGTAAATAGACCCTTAACGAAGCCGAAAGGCACTTGTTCTCCCCGTCATTGCTATCATTTTTTTCTTCTGGACCATACCTGGGAACCTTCTAGTTACGGAGATATTGGTGGTCAAAGTTTCAACCATGGACATATAAAATAGGGCGGACGCCGTCTCATAAAACAATTACTGACGCACCAAGAGTAAATCAGCTCGCTAATACAAAAAGCCTAATAAACAAGCCGGCACGCACACATGCACAGGCACACCATAGTAAGTCTACCGCCGCCATTACGCTCCAAACCACGCCCGCGTAATGTTATGAATTGAAAAATAAAAGATGCCGTCTTGTGTAGTGAAAACCTCTCGAAATCTTAGTGGTTTCATCAAAAAAGTCAGGGGATCACTTTTCATAGGTAAGTAAGTTATTTATTCACCTTATTTCTCGTTTTTACTTAAATTTATTTTTTAAAACACGAAACTGATCAGTGTTGTCAGTTATTCAATTTGCAAGTTACCTTAAATTTGGGAGATTCGTTTTTTTTTTCACTTGAATTGTTGCTACAAAAATAAGTAAATGAATTAATTTACCTACATAGCATAAGCATAAGCATAATCAGCCTATTAATGTTCCCACTGCTGGGACGCAGGCCTCCTCTCTATGAGAGGGATTATCTACCTTTGTACATAAATATACTTGCATCCTGTAATCCTTTTGACGTCCCGTGATACTAAACTATCAATATTATCAATTTTACTTTTTATAGATTGAAATCCGTCTAAATCTAGTGTAATCTACAGTAAACATTTCGAGGAGAATGATCTATACAAAACAAAAGGTGGACTTGTTCGCTTTGTTACTTACGCATCGCCGTCCCAAAAAACTGGGAAAGAGCAATAAATATCTATTTTCCTCTTACGATTATAAGCTTAACATATTAAATCATAATTATTTTTTTACTTTTTATTCTAGACGTCACGTGTTTCAGAGGAACAACTCGCTGAAACAAATACTTTCAGTGCTTCGCATGGGGTACGTACTAATACAGTATCATTAAAGAAAAATCTAAATAAGAAAGTTAAATACTCATCGTCTAACATCGTGAAAAAGGTTTGCCTAACCCTCAATTATTATTCTCCAAAAGCTTACAATTATGTTAGGCAGACGTTTAATACTTGCCTTCCTCACCGTAAGACACTGTCCAAGTGGTACGGACGAACGAAATGGAGAACTAGGATTCACTGAAGAATATTTTCAAGCATTGAAAACAAAAGCACAAGTAAGTCAGCATCGGCCTTTGTGCACTTTATGCTATTAGAGCTCAGAAGATTTGGGATGGGAAGAAATATGTAGGCCTAGAAGATATGTGGTCGGTCGTTGAGGAAGGTGCACCTTTAGCATCACAAGCATTAGTTTTTTTAATCGTTGGCGTTAACCATCGCTTCAAACTTCCATCAGGATATTTCCTTAGTAATTCTTTAAGAGGTGAATAGAAAGCGAATTTGATACAATTGTGTCTAGTCAAATGTTTTGAAGCTGACATTGATGTTGTTGCAATGACATGCGATGGCCATGCAACAAATTTCAATGCATTACAATCACTTGGTTGCAATTTCACGCCAGAGTCATTACAAACCCTGCCAATGGGTCTGAGGTTGCATGTTTCCTGGACCTTAGCCACGTAATGAAATTGCTAAGGGATCAATTAGAAAACATTAGAATCCAAAAGAAAGTTTAAAGACAAGGATGAAAACAAAATAATAATAAAAGAATTAAATAAACTACAAGACAAAGAAGGTTTACACTTCGCCAATAAATTGACCAAAAAGCATGACAACTTTAAAAACAATAAAATGAAAGTTAAACAGGCCACTCAGGCTTATATTGAAAGCGTAGCACATGCTATAAGATCGTGCAGAGAAGACCTAAATCTAGACGCATTTCAAGATTCTGAGGCAACGGAAATGTTCATTAAAAATATAAATATAATGTTTGGCCTTTTTAATTCCAGAGCAATGAGACAATTTGATTTTAAAAAGCCACTCTGTTCCCAGAGCAAAGGTATTATATTTAATTTTTTGGATGAACTCAAAGAATCTATACTAATATTATAAAGCTGAAGAGTTTGTTTGGTTGGTTGAACGCGCTAATCTCAGGAACTCCTGGTTCGATTTGAAAAATTCTTTTAGTGTTGGATACCTCATTTATCGAGGAATGTTATAGGCTATAAAATTTCACGCCGATGAAGGTCGCGAACAACAGCTGCTAGTAAATATAGAAAGCTTAAAGCGACTGTATGAAATCCTTATTGAAAATGAAAAACGGCTAGTATTCCTGCCAACCTACAAACTTAGCCAGGATCACCTGCCACTATTGTACATGAAGTTTAAATAAATAAATAAATTCAATATGTTTTATCACAATTTTGTTTGATTAAACTTAAAATCCTGGTTCCGAGGACGGTGACGAATGTCTTAAACTTCATTGAAATATTTTGGTTTTAAAAATGGATAATTTTTCTCCATCTGGCAAACCTCTACACGCTCACACATAGATACGCGGCCGCCATTGCGGTGCTTCAATTTTTTCTTAGCGAAACTCTGTCCGTCCCTTTTTCTAGGTCCATGGTTCCAACTTCTCCACGTTTTTTTTTTTTTTTTTTAAGGTTTTACACGGTAGGACGGTGGTTAGGTTTTACTTTACTTTAAATACCTCCACATTACCCCCGTTCTATTCAATGCATCCATCCGTTAATTCTGCCTCGGATACTATGATAAAGTTTAAATACCCCCGAAGGCGAGGGTCGGACAGTGTTGTGTAGTCGAGAACTGTACTATTGTTTTGTTCCATGCACTTCATTGAATTTCTTAAAATGGAAAGTGAAAGTATTCTCCTACAAATTAAAATTTATATTGGTACTAAGTACATACGTCTATAAACTGCACACAACCTAATTCTCCAATGTCAGCCAAAACATCGAAGACAACCTCCAATTGCAGGTACATTTGACACTTGGCCATCTTGTCACTTCTTAGCATACACCCCATTTTGAATCTTAAACGTAATGAAAGCTACAGTTTATTTTCAAAAGCAGTACAGTTTGATTATCTTCATCATCATCATTTCAGCCGAAAGACGTCCACTGCTGGACATAGGCCTCCCCCAAGTATCGCCACATTGACCGGTCCCGTGCGGATCCCTGCAACCTTCACCAGGTCATCGGTCCACCTAGTGGGAGGCCTTCCAACGCAGATAAGCTAACTTATTTATTTTCAATACACTTGAAAACTTCAAAAATAAGCTGGTTTTCAATTCGACATAAAGTTTTGTAGATTTGACGCCGCCAGATTTCTCACTGATTGAATATTTCATAAAAAAATTAAATAAATGGTAATTTGTTTTTGTCATGTGTTCAAAAACGTCGTTTGATACTCTTGTTCATTTGTGATTGCACTATTGTCTCTACTGCTATCCTGCCTTGAGAGCTATCACAATCTTTCCACACATACATTGTATAATGTTAAGTGAAAGAGCTGTTTCACCTAACGCGAGCATCTCTTTGCCTATAAGGTGATCTCCTAATCATGTGTGTTATAACTTTATGTACTTTTTTCTACCTGTAATCTATTACTTCTATGTAACAAGGATTTCGTAGCATGATACCGACTTTCGCACTATGACTAATTTTTGTGTTTTCAAGTAATTGGTAGCACAACGCCAACATTTTGAAACCACCATCCATTACCTCGCATAATGCCTACAATCGCATATTGCCAAATAATTATTATTCTTATCGCAATATGCCTACTTTTATTTACGTCAATATTTTTGGTATGATTGTGGTCTACAATATGTACAGTCAACACTAAATTTATTTTATGTTGGGTGTTTTGTAAATATAAGTAGGTATGATGTGGTGGGTATCAACAAATTAAGAATACAAACAATCGGTTATTTAACAAGTATTATCCTATTTACAAAATAATTTTGGCAATCTCTGTGTTACCGATTTATTTTCTTATTCAAATGCGTTTTGTGATTGATAGTCATATTTTATAATTTTGTTCTGTAAAAAATATTTAAAAATCAAAATGATGATCAAATGATTTTTAAATAATTATTACATAAAATAAAATGTCGGAAGTTAGGCCGGCCATTAA
Source organism: Noctua janthina (assembly GCA_963576755.1). NCBI lineage: Eukaryota > Metazoa > Arthropoda > Insecta > Lepidoptera > Noctuidae > Noctua > Noctua janthina. Next base: position 8,094,409 of record OY755050.1, on the reverse strand, counting down.
ATTCAAACCCCTATAACAAGAAATATTGTACTAAAATAGACATTATACTATCGTTGGATTGGTTGAACTGCGATGTAACTGTGACAAAAATTAAAAATTAGGAATCATGCGATCTGGTGGACATGGAGATTTCAAAAAGTTGGCACTGTGCTACCGATTACTTGGCAGTACAAAAAAGTGGTCAGAGTGTGAAAGTAGGCGCCGTGCTACGAAATCGTAACAAGTCAGTCTGAATAGTATCATACGTCTGCCGCTTGTCAAGTAGCATTCTTATTTCAATATCGAAAATGTTCAAGATCATGTATGATAATATTCCCAATGTCCGCTCTATAGGTCTTTTAAACTTTGTTACCAGATAACATTGGTGACAAAAGCGAAACACCAGCCCCCGTAGCATGACCACCGAAGATGTCATTTTTTCGATTCTTCCGTCAAAGAAATCCTTGTCTACGATGGTCCTGCTACGGGGGCAGAGCAGTAAAACACACATCTAAGCTATCATAGGTATACGGGAAAGGACAAACCTATGTGTACTTTCCTATACTTAATTACTTATAAAAAAATAAGGTTTTGTTACCTGTATTAGGAATTCCTTTATTTGTGTAAAAAATATAATACCAAGTTTCCAAACACGTTTAAAAATCAGCTCACAGAGCATCAATATAATACTGAATCAGCTTCAACGTTGACGTTGTTATTAAAATTGTTCTTTTTTGAAATCTTCTTCACTGAAATTGCGTATCTTGTAACTGCCAGAATGATAATGACACAAAATAAGAAAAGAGTTTTATTTCGTTAAGGCAATAACATCGTGGTCTCTTTGCGATCATTGTAGTTAAAGATCCCGCTTAAAGCCGACCTTCACTCATCTGCTTACTGAATGAAAAATATTTTTTATCAATTTTAATACATAAAGAAACATAATTATCACGGCTAGGTTGCCTGATGACATTAAGTCAAGACATGGTCAAGAATTTTTAAAGTGCGCCATCTGTGGGTCTTGACCGATGTTACTTGACAACTTAGTACCAAATTATCGGTATTTTAATACACAAGGTGGCGATGACAATACGACAATAAATGCGACTGGTAATAGTAGTTCAAAGGAATATTAATAAACTATCAAATAAATCATAACATCGAAATTAAAAAATATAGTTTTCAAACAAACTAAATAGCATAAAATAGATTATCCAGCAGCACTGGTTATAATCTATGGCAATAATAAAATACACACACAGATTTATTGCTAAGGAGATCATCATCTGCCTAGGCTTCCAGTCTAACCGGATGCAGCTGAATACCAGTATTTTACATGGAGCGACTGCCTATCTGACCTCCACAACCCAGTTAGTACTGGGTAATACGATACCCCGTGGTAAGACTGGTTGTCAGACTTTTTGGGACACTGACTACCTGTAACGACTGTCAAAGATCTACAGATGACAGCCAGGACCAACTGAACATGCTTTCCAAGGTACGGAGGAAACTCGGTATGTAATGGGCGGTCACCCATCCACAGACTAACCTAGGTAAGCACGGCTTAACCTAAAGATCGACTCGAGCGGCTGTTATTATTTAGCCACGGGCTCCTCTTATTCTTATTATTGCTAAGGAGATGCCAATGGTTTAATTACTAATCAATGTTATTCAGTAACGTCATGTACAGTGAGTTATAACAATTAGCTGACCCACATTTCCGAAAATGGTTGAGATTTTTTAGAATACTATTCGATGTTGTTTTTTTGCGAACATCAACACAGGTACAATGGTAAAGATCAAACCAAAAAAATAAACCAACACCAGATACAAAACAAAAGAAATCTCCCACCAAGGCCGGTCACCGAGGGAGATCAAGACCATCACACTCTAGCAAAACTTGAAGAATACTTGTTGTATATTTTGATTATACACTGGGGCTAATTAAAGTCCTATTAACATATGGATAATGGTTTAATAAAAAGGTTGCTTACAGTGCGAATGTCGTCGGTAAAATGACATGGGAAGATGTGTCTGTAGGCAGCGTGGCGTAGCAGTGTGCGCCTACTAAAAATATTATAGCAATATGTTGCTGGAGATACTCGCTGGTATTATTATGCGGCGTTGCGCCGCAACATATTCCCAGCTGTTAAAAGCCTGCTTTCAACTCTTCGGTTCTTCAGCGGTAGGTAGCGGGTAGAGACGGGTAAATGGCCTTCGCACACAACCTCGTGAAGTTTTGATATCTGCGACTCGTGCCACTCTCATCTGATCCATGGAATACAGAACAAACAGACCTCTTCCCAGACGCCAGTTTAGTGGCGGCGCGTTTTCTTCTGCCAAAAGCACCATGTCTCCTATATTGGGCTGCGTAGAATTTCACTGCGCCATTTTGTTTTTTTGTTGAAGCTCCGCCAAATATTCTTTCTGCCATCTTTGCTAGAAGTGACGCCTTATTTTCTCCAGACGTTTTTATGTTTCAAGGGTTGGTATCGTCTTCCAGGGCAGGCGAGGGTTGCGCAGTTTCCACCGATGATGAAATGCCCTGGGAAGAGGGAGAGGAGGTCATTAGTACAGGATGAAAAGAGGCACAAGGGACGACTGTTAAGAATCGCCTCCACTTGTACAAACAAAGTCGACATTTCCGCAAATGTTAAATGACTATTGCCAATAACTCGTTTGATGTGATATTTTGCCGATTTTACGCCGGCTTCCCAAATGCCACCGAAATGAGGAGCGTAAGAAGGTATACCTTGTTCACTTGCAAAATCAGATATAGGTTATTTAATAAAAGCGCCTATCTCCTTCGCGGCGGCGACAAAATTACGACAGATAACACCAAATATTTCCGTTGTTTTTCCACGACGTGCAATGAACCGCCTAAGAGTCATTACAAATGCATCCTTAGTTAAACCGCTGACGGCCTTTAAATGATTTGTTTTATAAATTAGACACACAAAAAGACACATGTAACATTTTGTTAAGCGACTTGCATATCCTTTGCGATTTAAAATAAAAATGGACCAGCGAAGTCCAAACCAACGGACAAGAATGGAAAATTCGAATACACACGCTATGAGTCCGTAGACGTACTGCAGGTTATCACCCATACCTTGTCGATGTTCCACATATTCGCACGAAACGCTTTGCTACATCATTTATTATGCGCACAGCCAAGGAGTGGAATTCCCTGCCTGCGTCGGTGTTCCCAAGTTCATAAGACCCCAATCTATTTAAGTCGCGAGTTAATAGGCTTCTTTTGGGTTAGCTGGTTCCATCGTCGACCTTATCTCTGTCCTCTGGACTAGATTGAGCTCAAGAGTAAGCCCAGATAGTATAAATGAGGGTAAACGCCATTCCAAGCCCATTTTTGGGCAAAACGTTTTACCACTTATTAGTCTGCATCTTACGCAGTTATTATCTGTGCGTCTTGCAAGATGTCTGCCGTTGACAGGCCAGACTGATTCTCTAACTGTTGCGAGCAACAACTGCGGGCTTGTAAGTTTACAAGATGCTTTTTTGCAAAATATAATTTTATTAGTTTATGCTTAGCATGCAGAAGTATTGATGTTTTTTCTCGAAGTCGCATGCGGAAGCATCTATGCCCCCACCGACGCGAATTAATTTGTTATCTTTATTATATTTATATTCAACGGAGACAATGATAACATTTTACTTCTACCCAGTAATTCTTTACCTTTTATAAGTATTATTCTATAGGAAATGACTCACGCTGGGCGATACGGCACAGCGACTGAAACGATTCAGATGACTCATCAGCGGTAATAAACAGATGAGAATCACAAGATCGGTCGATGTGGGTGGCGTTATTTGGAGAAGCCTACGTCCAGCAGCAGACGTCTTCTGGCTGATATTATGATGGTAATGTTGCTGAAATCGCTGGAAGTACAATTCAATCGACTAGTTTACGACAACATAATTTCATGCCCGTAACTACCGAAGGATTGAGCAGAGACGTTTAGTACATCCCTCACACGTAGACAAAAAAGTTTTTTTACCTTTTATGTCAAAGCAATACATTTTTAAGTATAATTTGTACAACAATGAAATATCTGTCGTGTCGGGGCAAATATTTATAAACCTTAAGCAAAGTTAACTGTGGCGTTGTTATTCCAGTGAAACGAAGCCCTCTACCTTCACGTCGATCCCTGCAAGATCCTCGAAGATACCCGGATCCTATAGGTGATCGCACCAGCGCCGTTGGACCGAAGAGAGCTTCGCGTACGACAACATCTGCTAGGCACACTCCGCCTACCAACTCTCTTCGTCCATCGATCACGCCCGTCCGGCACAAACATCCCTATAGACCACAGGCACTGGAATAATTTACTGTTTCCCAACTAAGTTTTGTGGTGGGCTCGTACCTCCCTAGGGCAATCGAGCCTATTTTCTCCTCGTACATTATAGTCAAAAGCAAACATTACCTTAAATAAAAAATTGAATGAACTTATATTCGAGCAGTGACATCGAATGTAATTTGTTTGTGTTTGAAGGTTAAAATTGCTGTCAAATATTAAGAAAATGGTTTATTTTGAACAAAAAAAACTGCCTTGGTTATTAGCTCCGCTGTCTGTTAGCGTCTCATGATCTGTGATAGGTAAATAGTTGAAATTTTCACAGAATGTGTATTTCTGTTGCGGCTAAAACAACAAATAATAAATTAATTATTAAAGGGCACTGTACGATGGTGGGGAACTCTTCATGCGTTTGTCCGACTCGCACTTTTTGTGTGTTAAATTATGGTATGATTGTTACGGTCACGGTTAACAATAACAATAACCTAATTTATGATTTCATAAAATGTAAAGACCAATGAATACCATATTGATCCGAACGGATTGCAGATTTATTCCGTGCACGATGCAATTACATAAATAAAACAAAAAAAAACGCAAGGAGATATTTTGTAACCCTACGTGTGGGAAGAGTCCCAGTGCGTCATTGTCTAGAGAGGTACACTTAGTATCAATGTATCGTGTATCGTAGGTGCCATAACGGACAGAGGCGGTTGACCAGTATTCAACCTTATTACTCAGAACACAAGGATGAGAAGCGGTCATGTTGTCCGTGGTAGTACATAAGTAACTTTTATAATCAAAGGGTTCCCGCAAATTTCACAATAAATTTTATATTCACGAAAAGGTATTTCTTCTTCACAAAAAGATGACTCAGATTTTGTCCGACTAGGAGGCCTACCATGATGTCTTAAAGCAGGAGTCATTCCAGTGTGGGAAAGAGATGGCGCTAGACGACCTGTATAGCTCTGGCTCTTTCCCACACTGGAATTACTCCTACTAGACGTCATAGTAACCCCCCAGTACGTAGCGACCTAAACAACTCTTTCGGTTGCTTCATTCGAGTCGTGGAACCCTACCGTGACGTTTATCTAAACAATTTTATTGCAAGAACTTTTTGTTTTTTTTTTTTTGAAGAATTGCTAAACTTAAGTGGCAGTGGGCAGGGCACATTGCTCGCAGAACGGATGGCCGATGGGGCCGAAAAGTTCTGGAGTGGCGACCGCGAACCGGAAGACGTTGCGTCGGAAGGCCTCCCACTGGATCGATGGTCATAGGTGGATCGATGACCTGGTGAAGGTTGCAGGGATCCGCGGGATGCGAATCGCACGGGACCGGTCAATGTGGCGATACTTGGGGGAGGCCTATGTCCAGCAGTGGACGTCTTTCGGCTGAAATAATGATGATGATGATGAACTTTTTGTATCAAGCTTAACTTTTTTCGGTACTATGACCTCCACAATACAATGTTGTTTTACTCTTGGTTAGTGCGAGGAAAGAACGAACGATTTATAAGACTAGCTTATGACCGCGGCTTCGCCCGCGTGGATTCCGGTGATGTCCCACGGGTTCGTACTACCGGGATAAAAAGTCCTATGTGTTAATCCAGATTACAAACCATCTGTGTGCCAAATTTCATCCAAATCCGGTCAGTAGTTTTTGCGTGAAAGAGTAACAAACATTCATCCATCCATCCTCACAAACTTTCGCATTTATAATATTAGTAGAAAGTAGGAAGTAGGATTTGTCTATTCCCTGCTAAAACATTGAAGAAACAATAGAAATATAAAATACAGTACTGTCTCTTTCAAATAATCGCTCCGAATCGTATTCCAATGTCATAGTTTTGAAGCAAAATTTAATTTGTAAGGGTTGTTTACTGTTTACATAAAAATAATAAAACCCATCAAAATCTTTGAGGATTTCCCTTTAGAAAGTAAGAAAATATTTCAAAGGAGGTTGTGGCCTTAATTATAACATGGTAGGAATCGTCAGATTTTTTTTGTTTTTTAAATGGTTTCCACCATTACCTTTTTCCTATATAAAGGCATGGCAGTACATTATGTCATTTATACTTTGTCACTGCAACAAAAATCAATTATAATATCATATTAGGAAGTATGTATTTAAATCGAAAATTAAGAGACTTTTTACTTAATCGTAAACTGAGATTAGCGCGTTCAACCAAACAAACTCTTTAGCTTTATAATACATAATAATCAAGAACATATATAAATGTCGGATTTGTCAGGATTTACTTCGTTGGGTTCGTACATCATGTGGGCTGAAGATGGGTTCCGTGCTATTAAAACAACTGTTTATAATAAACTAACAAATTACTTGACATTACAATATAAAACAATAACACGGGGCACAATGAATCCGGTACAGTTCCAGGACGTCTCAACTCCGCTGCGATCAGACATTGACTGTCCTCCTTGTCTCGATCTGTAAACATCAGGGCTCATTTTCTGTCCGTACTAATGACCGAATCCGACATATATTATATTATTCAATTAAATTAATTAATAGTTGTAGATTTGTATTGATCTTTGATTTAAAGAATTTATTCTCATAAGAACAATACATAGGTTCACTTACAATGAGATACAGTAATTGTTTATTTATATCTAAAAAAATACATTTTGCCTTCGATGCATGTTGGTGAAGTTATACAAAACAAATACATAGGAAGTATGTAAATTGCTAACATTTAATATGCGGTATGACTACATTTCATAAACGTAACTTCTCAGTTTTTTTAAAATCTGTTAATATTAGGTCTTTACCTATGAAATTGGAGATTTGTATGAAAATTTTAAAAACAAAATTTTATGTATTTTTTTTTTATTTTAGCTTATCTAGCTTTTTTATCTTTCCGATTTGACGCAAGTGCTTCAATGTCGTTTTGACATTAACTTCAAGGCCCGCAGCAAGCTCAGCCGTAGATTGAGTTGGATCCGTTTCCACTACCGCCTTCAATTCGGCGTTGTCGACAATGGTTACCGGCCAACCGCGAGGCTCATTCTTCAACTCAAAATTTCCAGATTTAAAACGATTGAACTAATAATGGACCGTGATTATGCAAGCAGTGTTAGGCCCGTACACGTCGTTATTGTTTCGTGTTGTTTGCGCAGCGGTATGTCCACGTAGGAACTCATATTCGAAAATTGTACGAATTTTCAGTTTATCCATGGCGCCCAAAACTACCACAATTTCACAAAAACAAAAAACTATCTAAAACAAATGACTGAATTTGAAATTAAAAGAACACGGCTTTCGAATAAAATTTATTTGAATTTCGAATTGCGCGCCAATCCACAGATAATTAAATCTGAAAATGCTGTTTATTAAATCTCCAATTACATAGGTAAAGACCTATTATTATCACAATCTTTTACGTCATTTGGTAGGTCGTTAAACATATATCAAAGTCTTCCTTGTGAAGTTGCCTTGAAATAAAAACCTTGACGTGAACGTGAACTACTACGAATGTGTAATTATGTTCCCTGAAGAGGGAAAAAGCAACTCATCGGATGTATGTATATCATTAAAACTGCGTCGATGCGTCTTAGAAAGTACTCTGTTAAGCAAGTATGGAGCTCGTTGAAATAATTACAGAAAATTCAATTATGGACTCGTTTTCGAGTCGTTAGTCTATATTTCAAATTGTATAATAAAGAATTCTGATTAAAAACCAATATTAGCTAGTTCCTAAGTACCTGTAGGTCTAATAGAATGAATCATGGTGTGTAAGAAGTTGTAGATGATGATTTTAGGGTGACAAATAATTTACAAACGATGTAAGGGCCTGGACACAACGGCGTGGAGCCGCCGCCGTGTCGTGCTCTGCCGCAGAGCCACCATTTTAGAAACCGATCAATTATATCTTTATATGATGTACGTCAAACGTAAATAATGTACGTATATCGTTATCACTGTACGTGCTTGAGAGCATACTCTCTAGCAGAGCCACACAGATCATGTACTCAGAAAAGTTATCACTACTGTTTTTTGATGAAAACCTTTGTACGAATAGTGTATTGCGTACGTGTTAAACGATTTCTTTATTGGACAGTTGTTTTATTGATTTTAACATTACTAAAATTTTCATAGTTAGCGCCAGGGTATTTCGTGTCAGCAAAATGTTTTTTTAGCATTTGTGATTAGGCGCACAACTATAAATATTATGAACGAACAAAATTATCATGTTATTTATAACATAATATTATTTCCTTTATTTATTTTAAGTACATATTAATTTACATTTTTAAATATTTCTTAAAAATAAAATATAAAAAGTAGCCCACCGGTATTGGGAACAGGGTCCAAGCTACCGGCGGTCAGTGCTCCACAAAGAGGAACCTCCTAACACTCCTAACGTGTCCAGGAACACCGCTTTCTAAACAAGCCCGGAAAAAGCGTCCGTGAAGCTCCTTACTCTGCCGTACCTTCCTACGGTCGTTAGTGTCAAGCAATACAGGTTTGCACCAGTTCTCTTTAGCCAAGGAGAGACCACGACTACATCTCGGTGCATCCCCACGTCGGTCGGTTTCTAGGAAATATTCCCTGAGACTGCATATCTCGCGATTGTGGAGAGGGTTTAAAAAGCCTCGACCCCCACACCTTCGAAGGATATACTGTCTCATAACCGAAGAACAGATATGCTGTCAACAATTACAATTATAAAACATTATTATTGATTTGGCCCGTAAGGCTATTCAAGTTAAGTACGACATTGTAGTTTATTCCCATCTGGTGATATATAGACGCTGGAAAGCATAGTTTGGTTTTTTTTTAACAAACATAGATTTTGTGTTTCGTCAGTTATGTTAAATAATGAATTTATTTCATTCTTACGACACGGTCATTCTCTTCCATGCCAAATCTGTGCAAAACGAAGCTGAATGAAATGAAGAATCACAACTTAAAATGCCCTTTTAGTCTTTGCTCGGCTAACCTTATATTTGTGTAACTGCACACACTTATTATTGGCATTATTACACGAATCATTGAACTAAACAGTTCTCTTTTATTTTTTTTATTTTTAAAAAAAAAACGTTGCCTCGCACTAGGATTTTCTCCTATATCATGGGTGCGTTTACAAACATTTGAACTCATATACACAAACAGCCAGATCCGGAACAAATACCTGTAGGCCATACAAATATTTGTTCCGTGCGGGAATCGAACCCGCGACACGCAGCGCAGCAGTCAATCGCTCAGCCTTTGCGCCAACCGTGCCATTTTATTTTGCCTACATCACTCTAATAAAGTATGTAAAACTAGCTATTAATGTAGAGTTAAAAGTAATGTACTGTTTTCTTTTCGCAAATAAACATTATGTATCTTTTATTATTTTTTATTAGCCTGTACTGTCCTACTGCTGGGCAAAGGCCTCCCCCAATTCCTTCCATGTGCTCTTTTCCCGTGCCTCCTCGAACCAGCCTTCGCGGTACGCGTCCAGATCGTCTCGCCACCTCTTTTTGGGCCGGCCTCGGCGGCGCCGTTCGTCTTCCGGCAACCATCGTGTGGAGATTTTCGCCCAGCGGTCATCGTGCATACGGCTGACGTGACTCGCCCAATCCCATTTTAGCCTAGCAGCCTTCTTGGCAACGTATTATTCCCGTTTTGGAACGCAGGGTGGTGTTACGAACCCTGTCTTGTCTTTTGACACCCAGAATGCTGCGTTCCATTGCCCTTTGGCAAACTCCAAGGCGGAACTTCTGGGTCTTGGTGAGGGACCAGGTCTGAGCACCGTAGATTAGAAAGGGCAGAATACACATGTCGATGAGTTTGCGCTTCAAGGAGATGGGAAGATCTTACCCTTCATTAGCGTCTCCATGGACCAGTAGCTTTTCCAAGCGTTTTCTACTCGGCGATCGATTTCTCTTTCTTGCCTGTTTTCGAAAGATACTAACTGGCCCAAGTAGATATACTCATCGACATAATGTATTTCCTGCCCATCTACCTCGACCCTACGCTTAGTGCTGTTAGAACCTGGGTTTTCGACCGATTCATCGTAAGTCCCACCCTAAAGCTGGCCGTGCTCAGTTCTTGGAGCATGGTCTGTAGTTCCAGGGCTGTGGGGGCAAAAATGACTATGTCGTCGGCAAATCGGAGGTTTGTCAACCTCTTACTGCCGACTTTAATACCTTTGGTGGTCCATGAGTCTGCTAGTGTTCTAAATATCTCCTCAAGAGTGCGTGTAAATAACTTCGGAGAGAGCGGGTCACCCTGTTTAAGACCCTTCTGTATAGAAAACGAAGGTCCTGCAGTATTCAGTTTTTTATGTTTCTTATCTTATTTAAATATCTCATCTACCATTGATTAAGAAAAAAAGTGTTTTTGGGAACCTCGATATCAATAAAAATACTTTGCGACACGTATTTCTTTTTGTATTCTTCTTGATAACTGTATTATTACACTCACAAACAGGTAATCTCAAAGGTACTAACGAGAAATAAACCTATTTTCTCAATATATTATCTAGCGATTACATTGACTAGTATGGACAATATGAGGGTCGTTTAATGGTGTGTACCTTAAAAACAAGACGTGATAGAAACAAAACACATCCACTTCTTACATAGTAATTAATAGAAAACTATAATAGCAATCAGTTTTTCGGGTACCGGAATCGTGTCACGCAGTGTTGTATTAGTGTTTAACCTAAGTATAATAAGCATAAGCATAATCAGCCTATTAATGTTCCCACTGCTGGGACGCAGGCCTCCTCTCTATGAGAAGAAATGGGCTATAATCCACCACGCGGGCCCAGTGCCTGTTTGTAGATGTCACAGTCATGCCGGTTTCCTCACGATGTTTTCCTTCACCGTTTTTGAGAGCAGTGGTGATGAAATAACTTACACGAAGTAATGCGCCTGGCTGGGTTCGAACCCACGACTTACTGCTCGTAAGTCGGGGTCTCCACCACTCGGCCACCGCTGCTCTCTCTTTCTAATACCTAAAGGTATTTCATAAGTTATTATACATACTTTTTAGATTATACTACAGTTTCCTTCCATATGATGTTGCCTACTTCAAAGCATGGCTATATTTAATCCGTCTAGAGCTTAGGGGTGACTGACTTGAACGCATCTAATATTTTCAATTTTACATTCCTCACATTTTCCCTGACTTTATTACGGCACTGAACTCCGCTATGCGATTCTAATACCTGCCTGGATTTTATGAAAATATTGCGTTGGTATGGAAACCAGAAACTTAAATGAGGTTCAAGATGGTGTACCGTCGTCTGCATCCTCATATTAATATAGCATGCTCCTCATATCTCGATTTGTTCGCAACATATTTACAAAATATTTTCATCCGCGTCGATGACTCACGACGAGTATTTTTCGTAATATGGTAGGTTTTCAATATGAATCTGTAAAAAGGTCGAAGTAAGCCCATCCAAAGCAATACACAATCACATAAAATCAATATAACTATTTAATTATCTTCGTCGGTCGAGGCTGCCGGCGCAGGTCTTGGGTTCAATTCTCAGGTCGAGCTAAGTGGTAATAGGTTTTTTTCGGTAACAGCGGGGTATATTATGTATTTGTGCCCGGTTGATAGCAATTGAGTCAACCCCTGCTACTTTGAAGTTTTACGTATCAAGAGAAATGATGGTGTAAAATTCTGCCCTACCCCTCGGAGATTACAGAAGTGAAGTTATGTGTTGTGTTGTGAAGTTGGAATATTTTTTCATTATTCTAAATAGAATGGGCTTGAAACTAACCTCATACCTTGTCACCAAAGCCGAATCTAAACAAATGAACATGAACAATCGGCGCCTCTGTTGTCAATTGGATATTCTGTGTGTACTTCCAATAATCGGCCTTCTTCCCGAAGATCCGGAGCTATTCGGCATCTACACGATTTCTGAGTTTCAAGTAATAGAAAAAATACTTTGTAGTAACGATTACTGTGGAGTACATGGGTGAGATTGACAACCTTTAAGGGTACTGATAAACCTCAGCATTGAGGAGCTCCATAACGCGGCGACGTAATAATAGCCGTACGGGTTGATCTTCAAGGTTGCCAAGATCACTCCGTGGATGGGTGATTAGTCACCCAATGGTTAGCCATTACGACATACCGAGTTTTCTCCGTGCCTGGGAAAGCTTGGTCCCGGATGTCATTTATAGATCTTTGACAGTCGCTACAGGAAGTCATTGGCCCGGAATTCTGACAACCAGTACCGAGGGAGTATCGTGTAATCCTGTAAAAACTGGGTTGTGGAGGTCAGATACAATTCAGGTGCAACAGATGAGACTGAAAGCCGATGCCAACATAGTTGGGCAACTGAGTAACGAAACATTTTAACAGTAACGTTACATTCGCTAGAATAATTAGTAAAATTAATGTTTGGTTTATCTGAAGGTTGCTGGCCACCCATCCAACTACTCAGAAGTTAGAAGTGTGCAAAGTTACAAAAGTAAAAAAGAGAAATTGAAAACCTACCATGATTTTTGGATATTGAATAATCTCTTTACATTAGTTGCATTGTTAAATACAATTAACTAAGTTCCGACGTGAACCTCTGTTTTAATAATATATGTATAACAATGGTTCCTTGTCTAGGTTCGGCTGGGTATTAGTCCACATCAGTGGAGCCAGATGCACAGCTAGTGACAACACAATATTTATTTAAGTTGAAAATTCGACGTGGCTTAACCAGGTAAGTACCCCAGCTCTACCCACCTACGAGTAGTGGACCGCGAATAAGTAGCTACCTCGGAACTTGAGACGGACAGCTTGGTTGATTCTTGGTTCCTCTTTATTAGATAATCCTCGACCGAGACCATTGAACCAGTTATTTTTTAAAGTTTAGTCAGCCCTTTGTTGCGGTAAGAGCGAAACAAAATAATCCTTGGACATACTTTTTTCGTGTAAATAACTGAAGGATTAGAATTATTTATTTGTTTCTAATACTAATTCGGAGAGAGAAGGTCTTTGTCCCAGCAATTGAAAAACTAAAGACGGAATATGCTAAAATACTTTTGCGCAGGACTTTCTTTTCGTTTTATTTTGTGTAAATCAACACCTGTTAAGTTTTTAGGAACACTTTATAAGCTACGTAAAGAGATTTAACTTACCTACCAGTAATTAAGTTTGAGGCCAAAAGCGAAATGATCTAAATACAAATATCCGAGGCCACATTTTGCCAGTCGGATGGCTGCTACTGAGTTTCCGGTGAAAAAACTCAATAACACCCCCCGACGCGGAAATCGAACCCAGGACCTTATGGTTAGTTAAGCTGCGCTGCTACGCTTTCCACTAAACTAACGAGGAAGCAAAATAATACACAAGACTCTGAAAATAACGTTGTATACTTCTTGTTACAGACGTATCATGGTCTGTTATAAGTATACCTAGTGTCACAAGTATACTTGTGGCTAGTAAGGAATATCATTGTACTTCCCTCGATTTTCCATTACGAGGTAAATGGTGCTAATAGCATTGCGAGATGTGACTAGAAAGCCATTGAAACAGCGTATCGACGAGACGACGGGACCGTATTAAGAGAGGACAGGGCGCTGCGATTCTCCATACAAATATTTCCCTTTTTTCGTACTTATTAATGCCTCTTGAGCAATATTTTTTCATATTTTTTTTTTTTTTTTTTTTTTTTAAATGCTCCATTTTTTCGGGTGTGATTAGAGGACTAGCAGACAAATTCAAAAAGTTTTAAAAATAAATGAAATTGATAGGAACCTAGACTCTTACTCTACACTCTATTACTCTTTCTTAAAATTTTAATGACATAAATAATTGAATCGGCACAGTTTTCGAGGAGAAAAAAGGGGAATACAAAACGACGATTTCGTATTTTTTTTTTGTGATATAATTGGTTCGAGCTGCAGCTGTCCCTATCGCACTCTACGGGGGCAGGCTTGACGCAGCGCGACGGAAATAGTTTCATTAAATACCAATTTTTTGGACATGTCCCCTCTTAAGTCGATCGTCCAATACTACGTAAGAGTGAAGCCACACGGCGTTGTTGGTGCGTTCCGTCGTCGCAAGTGTCGCAACGCTGTGACTTCAACGCACTGAGTTCTCCACGTGCAACACAACGCTCTTACGGTGTCGCTACGCCACGCGCCTTCACAGCGCTAGTACATACTCTAAAAACCCTTCGATATTTAAATTGCATTGCCGTTGCAACGCAGCCCCGCTTCCCTCGTCGGGTCTTTATGTTAGACGCGCTCGTGTTGCGATGCCACATGTCGTTTCAACGCAGCGGGTGGCATGTCGTTTTGATATATGTGGAACTACGCAGCATCATCGCTCCGACGTCGCAACGGAGCGATAACGTATCGTGTGGCAGTGCTCCAAGATATTACGCATGTTAGCTGCTCGATTCATTCGTTTTTGGACAATGAATAAGAGATAATCCCTCCTCGATGTTATTGTATACAGCGAAGCTAAGTATACACATAAGTGGTTTAGTTAGCCTTGAGCTGCGGTAAATCTTGTGGGTGAATGACTGTGGTCGACTAAAAATTGTGAAGACGGCGACTTAAAGTAGACTAATTCTGATTCTGAAAATACGGGGTGCCCTAGCTTACTGACTGCAACCATTTCGTCTCGCAAATGGAAACGGAGCAACCAAATGTATACAGGGTGTAAACAGCCACTTCACATAGGTAGCCGTCAACCAAGCATTCTGTACATCAAACTAAGTAACTTTACGCAAAAATTATTGCTGGGAATCGACTTTTTTTTTTGGGGTCAAAAATCACGTTTTAAGGTAGGACTCGATGGAAAGCACTCAAAGCATTGTGCTGATGGATGGATTAAATAGTACGGGGGCCGTGAAGGTGTGTAAATTAAAAATAGTACATTAAAAACATGTATTTAAAAAAAAACTTGTGAAAAAGTTGGAACTTTGACCCCCAATATCTCCGTAACTAGAAGGTTCCCAGGTATGGTCTAGAACAAAAAAAATATCGCAAAGACGGGGAGAACAAGTGCCTTTCGGTTATGTTAAGGGTCTATGTACACCCTTTAATTAAGTTTATAAAATCTACGTAACACAGTTCGCTCAGTATAGTATTAATTGTCATTGTTTTATTCCTAAAACTAACATTTACCAACTGTCATTGGTCCTAGCATGTCCCAAACTCAAATGGTAAAAGTCAAATTCGACGCTTCCTCAGACTTCCTCCGTCAGAGTACTAGGAAACTACGTAAGTGGTTTTACACTTTTATTTTCAAAGACATGCCATATTACAGTTCTTATCTCCTCGACAGTATAATAAACAGAATAAAGTTGTTGATTTGTGAAGTTGCAGGCGTCCGCTACTAGATTGAATAGTTACCAAGTAGTAAAATTCTATCGCACTTGAAACAAGATTTACAGGAAATAGCATCGTTAATAGAACTGCGCCTGAATGATTGCCTGCGAAACATCTAAATGATTGAATTTTGTAGTAAACTAGGGTTTGCCAGCGATGTTGTTAGGGAAGTTTATTTAATCTATGGTTCGGCTTTAAAGGTAGGAAATTTAATTATTTCCCTATCCTCGCTGTCTTTCATGTTGTAGGTCTTATATTTTGAACATTTACACTTCCTGTAGAGAATTGTAATAAGGTTCTAGAGATAATTGATAAAGGACAAGACGCACATTTTATCCACCGAAAACCATTATAACAATTTTACAAAAATGTTTATAGATACTAATCATTTATTATTTATTATTTTTTTTTACTCAAGAATCACTCCTGTATATACCGCATTATGTACTTCAACAAGAAACTTGAAGATAAACTTGCTAATTTACCGTCTATATTCTACATCACGGCAGAATGTGGCCTGACTTTACCGAGCATTGAAACCATTCAATGTAGCAAGTATGTTTCCATTACCCTTATTACTCAACTAATGATAAGTTAGCACTGTTGTTAAACAGTAGTGGCAGTTTCTGTGTCTCGCCGTATTTATAGCATTCTTTTCCACATAAGTTCCAAATTAAATATTACAATACTAGCTACATTTTGTTTGCTTGTAAATTTAGAATAAATATTTAAAAATAGAAAAAAAATAAAAATAAATTTAATATTTCGAAATATACAAATGTGGACGAAGCAATAGTTGTGTGATTTCATGTATATAATTATATAACACGGCAGTTTTCATCATTTGAAATGTATTTTTCTACGTATTTAGATTCATGTACCTATGTAGAAAACGAAAGAATATTGATGACAAAATAATTAATATATTTTGAATAAATAAAAAATAACAGTATAAAAATTGCGTTTTATGCATTTACAAATGCATAAAATCCGATATCTAGTCGTGACACTTAGAAGTTGCATCTCCACTTTATATATTCTACCCAGCCGTAACCGTATGATCTTCAGAAGACTAACTACTATAAAGGACTCAAGTCAATCATACTTATAAAGTATATTTTTTACAATAAAAAGTAAAACTAAGTAGCCATTGGAATTGGTTTTACAATTCGCCTTCGGAATTACAGAATAGTATAGTACCCTGCATGCAACTAATGTAGTTAACTCGAGCCCGAAACGCCGGGGGCTACTGTTAGAGTCCATTAAGCGCTCATGTCCACCTCACGAGGCTTGGTAAGCCTGTTGCTGTTGCATAATCTAGACTAAAGAAGAAAAAAAAAAACAAAACATTGATAAAATTGTTTACATAAAAAAATTATCGGCAGAATTACCGGCGCAAATTTATATCATGCATTTTTCTTCTAAAACTTTAGTTATAACAATTTGTTTGGTTGAAAATCACTGCTGAGGATATCACTTAAAATTCTCAATAATGGGTATAGTCACAGATATAGATGGTATAGTTTTCATTTTCCCAAAAGACTGGCGGCATTCTCCAGTCTCTTAGCCACACAGATATAGATATATCGATATATCTAGATAACGCAAGTATCACGATACGTATGAAAACCCAACGTGCCATTTTTGACTAACTACCTACTACCCGTCATAAGCACTATACACCGTGACTTTTTAGTTGTCTTACAACGGCAGCCCACTTTATGTATCCAATGACTACTAAACATTCATAAAAAAGGTAAGATAAAGGTAGGTATTTATGAGATTTTATAATTTAAAAATATAAATATTATTCAGTATTATGACGCATGACGTAGTTAAAACACCCTGTAGCGAGCAACGATCTACTGGACTCGAGTGCTGGGTAGGTATATGTTCTCTCGTATGACAAGTAGTTTTAGTAGCCTTTATTGCTCTGAGTTAAGGTTTCAATTTCCTTGAATTAAGGATTGTATTAATTTGTCATGATACTGTGTGTCTAATTTAAGTTATTTAAAAGATTTTTCCGTCAAAATTTAACACCTATTTTTTATGACGGAAATCGATTCAGAAGCCGATTCTGAACCAACTACTTTCAGGAATTGCGGTTATTCTGTTACACGTTGTATATCTGTGCTAAGCACAAAACCGGTTGACAGCGTTTAGGATTGTTTTGACGCTATCTTTTAATTTGTGGTATATTTTGTTTATTTTATTGTTTTTATTCATGTATAAACTAGTTATTATAAAACTTTATACTTAAATAAAGTGTTGTCCGAAAACTAGGTTTGATGATACAAAAATATTGTAATACGCCGGTTATTCATTCTACACTACTTGGAAAGTTTTAATTTTTTCATGAAACCCTACGTGAACATTTTGCGACAGTTCTTTGCTGTCTTGGGAGTGACGTTCCAAATTATCGTGACGTTCCGTGTTGTACACTGGATATAGTTTAAAGCGTTTATTATTCCTGAAACAATAAGGCAGACAAGGCGGCATTGAAAACGGCTGCCAAGTGATCCGCTATTGTGTTAGGGTCATTTGTCTGTAACCTGTACATATCCCTGAAGGCAACTCCTTCACTCTGATATGCCAGAAATTACCGCTTTAACAGGGATATTGCAAAATTCGAGCAACATCAGTTTTCAAATCTTGTACTTATTACATTCCGCCGACAATTCCGCACTTCGATTCTCATCGGCCGCGCTGGTTTTTTTTTGGATGTTTTATCATTTCGATGATAGAACATCCAAAACAAAACCAGCGCGGCTGACCCCTCCCGCTCTAGGCAGAGTGGAAGGGAGTGTCAGACTTGTACTGACTAAAACCCATCCATGTTCCTTCTTTGCCCTTAGTATTCCAGGGCCGCGGTATTTCTTTCGAAAAGTCCTGCAGCCCCGGCAGGCATTGGCCCTTGCGGACCCCTTCATGGTTGCTGATATCTCTTTGAGGCGCATGTGGAACACAAACGCGCCGTCGACACGGCCTGTCGTCATAAGACGGCCGGACGGTGAGCTAACCCATTACTCGCCGTCCACAGGCCCGCGTCTACGGTGGCCAGGAGCCACCACGTGGCCCCCGACGCCCGGGGATCGGCCGCGCTGACTGACCGTACCGCAGATAAGTTCGTTATTTTATTCCCGGGATATTCCAGATGCACTAACATTTCCTAATCCTGTTACTATTTGAAATGTGCGTGCCGTACTGGGGAATATGGCTTACCAGACCGCTTTACCTTGTCCACCAAGAACAGGATTAGGCTTGCCGTTAGTATCGGTACAATACTACTTGATGTTAAAAATAGACTGAACTAGATCCCACTAAATTTCATTAGATTTGTAGCCGTAACAAGGAATCAGCATGTCTGGGTTGTGGGTTGATTAAATATCGGAACAACATGACGTAATTTCTTCGTTTATCGGCTAGTAAATCGAGGGCCGGTTAACCTTGACCTTAACCCATATTTTAGACAGCTAAACAAGCTAGCTAGTAGCTAGCTTTTGTATCATTTTTGTATCTTATTTTTTTTTTTTGTTATCCTTAATGTGTAATTGTTTGTTTTCCCTAATAAATAAAATAAAATAAACAGTGAACTTCCCACAAATCAAGCAACAAGTATTGTTAGCTTTCAGGTAGTTTCACATATCAATAAATATCAAGAGTTTGTGTGGTAGGTATACTACAACTAAAAAACCCGACTACTGAAAAATCACGCTCTAATTAAACTCCGGTTAAATTGTAGCCTGTGTTACCCGGGCCATAATAACGAGTCGATTGACACCATATTCATCAAACTCGAATGAATTTTTAGGCGCTACGGAGGAACATACGTAAATACAAATATACATACATAGACTGCTAAAATCATAACCCTTCCTTTTGGATTCGCCGTAGTCGGGTAAAAAAACTAGGGCAAACTGTACCTCTGAGTATACAAAACACCGAAATAGTTGGCAGATGCAGATCCAGGTAGAAGTTTACCGTACACAAGTCCAAGGCCATGTTCTTTCATGGGCCTCGGAATGCGCCACCGTCGGGATCCCTACTGACAGTAGGAGTTCCCATCGGTGTCGAGTCGACGTAGAAGTACCTAGGACTCGTCCTCGACAGCCGGTGGAACTTCGTGGAGTATTTCCGAAGTTTGGCTTTCAAACTGAAACGGGCCGAGGCTGCCTTCAAGCGGCTCTTGCCCAACCTGAGGGATCCAAACGCCTCTTGCCGGTGGCTCTACGCGGGGGTCGTTCGGTCCATGGCGCTTTACGGGCACCGCTGTGGCGCGTTCCTTGAGGCGGCGAACCGCCTACTTCCTAAACGTGCTCCAGAAGGTGGTTGAGAGTACCGCACGATCTCCAGCGAGGCGGCGAGCCTCCATGGGATCAGGAGGCGATAGTCCTCGCGCGCCTGCACGAATGGCACGCGAAGAATTATCACACACAGACCTCCGGTGCGATCTCATGGCGATATGGAGAGAGCGATTGTCGCAACCCAGTGCAGGGCACGCCACAATAGTGGCGATAAGTCCTCTCTTTGAGGAGTAGCTATCATCTTCCGTCTGGAGCCACGTGGTGGCTCCCGGTTGCCCTAGACGGCCTATGGACGGTGACTAATGTTCTAGCTCGCCGCCAGGCTGTCTTATGGCGACAGGCCGTTTCGACGGCGCATTCGTGTTCCAAGCGCGCCTCGAAGAGATGTCAGCAACCAGGTAGGGATCCGTAAGGGCCGCAGCCTGCCGGGGCTGCGGGACTGTTCGAAAGAAATACCGCGACCCTGGAACACAAAGAAGAAGCAACATGGATGGGTTTTAGTCAGTACAAGTCTGACACTCCCTTTCGTTCCGCCCAGAGCGGGAAAGTCATTTAATGATTTCCCATCCTAAAAAAAAAGGTAGAAGTTTACCTAGTCAATTGTAATGATTTATAGATGAACTCTTTGTGGCTGGATTACGAAAAATACGATTCTTATAGGACCAATGGAGAGTTTTATGCGCAAACCGATAAGTTGGCTTTTACGACCTGGCGTAAGACGTAAAATACTGGATAAACACGTCTGAAACAAAAGCCTAACATAAAACATACCTGACGTTGTATGAGCTCGACGCCCATTATAAACTATGTAAATTATATCTAAATACGTACCTACCTACTACGTACTTAACTTATGTGTCAGAACCACGTAAGGTCTTCATTACGATTTGTAATTGGAGTATTTATAGATAATCTGACTGAATGCCTTTTATAGAATGTTTGCTTCAATGTTTATCATAGCATATATTTGGAATGTTCGTTCGATATAAGTGCCAAACGTGCGAGCTGCATTACACATCCTCGGAAATCCGCGTTTCGCACGGCTTCATCCCTTTGTGTCAGTTGTTTTCCGACAAGGAAATCTTTCGGAACAAAAGTCAGTATATTTCTGTGTGGCTCACGGTTAAACATAGTCTCGCCCACGCTGCTCACGCGCCGCAGCACTGCCGCTCCACGGGCCAGTCCCGTTTTCCTTCTCGCCGCCAATACACGCTCCAGGTTAGTACACGTTTTAAGATTCACTTTCAATGCAACCTCAGCGAATTGTTTCTACTTTCATATTTATTTGCTGCGCGATATTTGTAAATGGATCCGCAAATTGTTTTATTTGTAAAAGCAAATTCTATTCTATTATTTCATTCCCAAATTTTAATCTAGGATTGGTTACCGGTGTATGTGCGTTCGAATTCCTATTGCGTGATTATTTTTAGCCGTTCAGCGTTCAACGAGTGCATATTACAATACCACCTCGTGTCCGACTAAAAACCCGGTTTTCGATACTAAAAATATCCCGATATCGAATGTTTGCAAATTCTATTTTGAATTTGTTTCACTGTTCGACGCACGCGTCGTTGCTCGGGGAGGATAATCCATCAGGAGGTGATGATAGATGAAACGAATAGCGCTCCGGTCACCGCCGATACCATTACATACTTTATTGATTGCGCATTCGTAGACATCAGTGTCTGTGTAGTAATAGTAAACTGTAATATTATGTTTATATAAAAATTCATTGAAGTGAAATGCGCGTTGATTTTTTTACTATTCCATGCCAAAAATCTAGATGTGCGTATAACATCAAAATAAATCGGTTGATCATTTATCTTGTCAAATTAAAAGTTTCTGATTCTATTTTCGTTTGGCTGTTGAGCATGTAAAATGGTTTATCCACGGCAACAGGATATTACGTATTGTTTCGTCCGCCGAAGCCGCCTCTGTGTGACACGTTGTTTTTACAACGAACTTGATGTGCCTGACGTGATGTTCATAAAATACACAAGCGGAGATTTTATAGTTTCACAAACAAACCGGGCGCGTGAATATTCAGCTGAACACGGAACGCTTATAAAACAGAAATATTTCAGTATAAACGATACGGCAAATAACTCACAAGTTTAACACGTAATAGACTTTAGTGTTACAGTGTCTGTTAATCTAATGAAGATTTAATTGACTGTTGATTCCCTTTGTTAAAACAACACACTACCTACTACTAGAAAGCAACTACTTTTGAATTTGTACTGACCTATCCAGAAGGTCCCAAAAATCCCGGTCGTTAAAAACAGAACCGGTTCTGTATTCCCTAGTCCCGACAAACAGGCGCGTCGCGATTTTATGACACGACTTAGCAAATTCAATCTTCAGTTGTCAGAACTTCATAATAATAGTCCAGAGATGAACGCAGAAAGTGTATGTAAAGTCAATCCGAACGACGAAACGCGTAATAGTCTATTTTTTCCCCACAAGCACAATAGTACTCGTAACACCTATAAATAAGAATTCAATCTTAAACTAAGTAAATAATAAAATCAAGATAGAAACAAGTGATTAGGATGTGAGCGAGTCCTTAGCGTCTATGTTGTATTTATGATATTAATTAATATCGGTGCAACTGGCCGTCTGCGACACAGCTGTCTACCTTAATTAGCCAGGAGCAGGTTCAAAATGCTTAGAAGTTTATGCATTTATGAGATAGATTGAATTTTATGTTATTCGTGCGGTCAGACCACAGACATAGATGGTCTATCTATATATGTGGTTCAGACATAAAGTCAAATCTGGTCACTTTGGACTCGAACTACACGAATACTGTACACTGGTTGAAATTGACAGTTTTGTTTGTGAGAGAACCTTGGTAAGAACAAAGAAGCTTATATTTGAGCTTTGTGGTCACATCTTGCCAATTAATGCACCCGTCTGTCACTATCACCTGCGCTGACACCTGTTTGAAATGTTCTACATATATTGAGTCTGAAACCGGATTTCCTGAAGGCTCTCTTGTATGAAGCTAAGCTTCTAGAAACAATACTTTGATTACAGCAGAGTCAGTGACTATAAGATTGAGACCTGGCCCCTAAGTTCGCTCAGATTTCACTGCTATTTCTATTTCTTAATCTTTAACTAATTTAGACGTTTCTAGAAGCTTCACTCGTCTCCGATATCTGCCTTGATATCTAGCTCTTGCAAATCTTGAATTGTATAGTTCTGTTGTTTCAATAAGACCCTTATCTATATTTCGATATCAATAGGTATATCGGATTATATGAATGAACAAATTGCAAAAGACTAATGCAAGTTTTATTGTAAGATATTGATCATCATTTACGTACTTATAGTTTTTATGTTGTCTTTATTCACGTTGAGTACGCAACCTTTTTTCAACTTGATATGTTACTATGATTATGATCTGCAATCAATAAAGGCAGCTTCGCAATTATGAAAACAGATCGCGTTGTTGAATTTCCACTATTTTCTAATATCATTCCACCTCAAAAAAAGCTTTATGATTTAAACATTTTAATCAGAGATGAAATTGTGTTATTTGTAGGAAAAATCCTTTACCAATATTTTATTTCCTATTGTGGTTATTCTTAGTTCAATAATGGCGCACAAGACTGGACTGAGATTAAAGTGCAATTGTGGATTTCTTTTTTTTATTTTCAGAGCAAAATGAAATGGAACTGTAGAGCTGGCTTACTTGTTTAAATTAAGCTGCTTCTTATGTAAACCCATTTGGAAAACGGTCAACAGTCTTTGACGGTTTCACTTTTCTTTATTACCGAACGAAACATTTTACCAACGTTTTTCCTACTCATCTTGATCCAAAATTTGTCTTTTAATGGACGTCATAGATATGAAAATTATGAAAGTAGTGAATAGATTCGCTCAAACAAGGTTTTTTGATTGGATTTCTGATTTTATGTTTATTATACAAAGCAAGGTTCGGACTGATAATAACAAAAATCATTATTAATGTCACCTTACGTGTATCGCAATCATGCAAATACATATAATCCAATGTTCACTTATCACGGTGGCATCGGTCTGAGCCAGTCAGAAGGAGTTCTATATCCATGCTAATAAATCATAAACTGGAACGTCCTAAATATGCAGACCTAAATCTTTCTGTTTTCTTTCTTATTCGCAGGACACAACAAGATGAGTCGTTTAGGCCGGACCCGACGCACGCGCGTCTACGATTGCAACTTCGACAAAGGCGAGAGCTATTACCGCCCGGTTCTCGACCGTTTGGACGGTAAGACGCCCGTGCCGCGCACTACGGAACCCGACCGGGACCGCATCCGGGCCGACGTTGAGAACCGCATCAAGAGCGCCCTGGATGACGTCGAGGGAGGTGATGATCTGTTCGACTCCAGGGGAGCCAGAGCGCAGAGGGGCAGGCCTCTGTCCTCTGCGTTCGACAGCGAGGAGCTTTCTGATGATGTAGGTGTTCACTCTTTTAATTTAAAATCGCCCTTACGTTTGTACCGATTTTCTTTTGTTTCAGCCATTCTTAACTTAGACCACCTCTGGCTCACATAATTATGTTCGGCTTGACTTGGATCGGCACGATTCGATACTCAAACTCAAAATATTTACATATTTCAATTAGACCATTACAGGCACTTTTGAATGTCAAAAAAATATTAAAAGCGAAGATATAGTCACAAGACATAACAACTTGTGAAAGTACTGAAGTTGTTGATATAGACGGGAGGCAAAACTAAATGTACCTATAAGTACATAATTTGTTTAAGCGCGGATCCAGCTCATTACCCTAATTGAGGTCGGTAGTCTAATGTTCTACACAAGGCCTTAATAAAATTTAAAAAATAAAACCCTAGTTTACCCTAGCTTTCAAATTTTCTTACGTAACTCACCCGATCAACGTGGCCACGGGCGGTGAGATCATTTTTATGAATGATATTTTTTTTTAATGATTCACCAAAACTGGTGGAATAGTTTAAAGTTTAAATGTTTGATATGCATTCTAGCAAACACACTTTTGTAATTTTCGTGATGAAACAGGCTAACATATTACTTTATTAGTGTTCGTCCCACGATTTTACCTGCGTGGTCCTATACACTGTAGATATGCATTGGCGTATTTATTTACCCTTAGGCCAATAAGGCTGTGGCCTGGGGCAGCTAGAACTGCCTTAACTTGTTCATAACAGCACTATTTATTTTCTAGTCTGCCGGCTCATATTCAAGTATATCTCTAATTTATATTGCTTAGTGATCAGAAGAAAACTAACCTATCCGAAGCGGGCTGCTTAGTTATCGAGCTCGTTACTCTCGTATCCTAGTCTCTTAATTGTTCAGAAATTTTTATGCTTAATTATGGCAACCTTATTACCCGTATGAATGGAAAAATAAAATCTAAACAAATTCGAGAAGGACTCCTAAGTTTTTCAAGCTCATTTCGCTCGCTCTTGCATTCTGGAGTCCAATTTACTTATTCATTCTGAAACTGTAATGCATAAGTCCCGCTCCTGAATTCTAAATTCTATTGAGTATTCTGAAAACCTAACATATCAGAGGCGGGTGCAAAAAAAATCAAGCTCGCTGCACTTGCTAATTATTAGTTTCTTCTTGTAAAATTCATCATTCAACTACTACCACTTCACGAAGATTTTGCCTTTTTTTTGTTTCGATGTCACTTTGCCGATTTAATAGCCGTGAGCACGACCTATTTTGAGGGCTGGATCAGCGATTGAATTTGTCGGCCGGCTGTGCGGTATCAGGCCGACTGCGCCTGAGGGGCCAAAAACCACGTTATTCTATTAAAAAGTTGATTTTTAAAACCTGTCAAGAAAAATAGAACACGGTCAGCCGGGATGACAACACGATGGCTGCCAATATTGAAAGCACATCCTACTAATGAATTTTCAGTGTAGTTTAATATATAAAAACAACTCTCGGTAATTCTCCGTACCTTCTTGTTATTATTATTGTCTTTCTGTTCAAATCATTGCGAATATGGCAACCTACATAATATCTACTTGAATGAAAAGTATTTTCAATAAGATATCTATTAAAGAATGTCAGAATTTACTACCTCTAAATTAATGAATTACCTCATGGGTTCACTAATGCACAATACTATTACATACATTATATTGAAAGGTATTTGTTGAAAATGAAAATGACTCCACTAATTGATCAATGATAATAATGGCATTATTTACACTAGGGTGCTTTCATAAACAGACAACACGTTATATATATGAAATCGGTACATATAAATAAGTACCGTCTCCGAAAATTTTAAAATGTACAGGCAACGACTATTCTCTACTAGATTTTTGATTACTTTGACCGAAATGTAGGTGATTTCGCGGTAATTTTTCAATGAGACTCTGACAAGTTTAAATATCTTGCAGCTCAAAATAGGAAAATCTGTCGTTTTACGTTAACCTACTTTAGTCAGCAAAATATTTAGAAATAAAGGGCCTGGATTCGAAAGGATCCGGCTTTGACGGTTACAATTAAAACATATTTTGTCGCGCACACTCAATGGTATACAATTTTTGCCTCCAATGGAAAATTATATCTGTGTGTGCACCCTTACGATATGTAGTAGACAAGATTTTAATAGATTCAAGCCGAGAGCATAACATGATAATGTTCTATGTATGGTATGTAATGCATTAATTAAGTTTTGTCCCTTAAACATTTACCTAGTCACAATACAATCAAATGCATTACCGACATCTAAAATTATATACATTGTTTTAAGCTTTCACGGTTTACAACTAAACTTATACTGTCACTTACGGGGTATCATCCGTGATTGTTCATTATTTAGAGCTAAACAAACGTTCAAGATGATGAACATTAAACAGCGCCAAAATAATGAACAATCACGGAGGATATCCCGTACGTGACAGTATAAGTTTTGTTCTAAAAATATACTTTTAAAAGACAATAAGTAATAAGTTCTGGAGTTTACCTACAAAATGCCTTACAGAAATCTGTTTATTTCATTAAAGATATTTGATACCCACACAGACGGACTCGAAATCCGAGACACCCTGTTATTTTGCCTATTAGTTATTGCAAAGTTTCATACAGCTGCAAATCTTGAGAAATTCTGAACGGAGAAGTCAGGTAGTATGAAGATGGGAATTTCTAAACTTGACCTGCACATAGTTTGAAGTTTCGAAACTATTCTAGGAAGACGTATTCAATTCTGTAAGTAATTGAGATATGTATATGTTAAGGCTGGGAAAGCAGTAGGACGAACACTATCTTCAAATATCGACGCCATCCGCCATTTTGTCTTCGACTCTAACCGTGCGACACGATTCTTCATTGTTGGTAGATAGGTAGGTGGGTAGTTGAAATCACAGACAACACTTGACTCAAACTCCAAATGTTTATTTCTCATAAACCATTTACAGGGCACTTATAAACTTTTTAGAGTTGAGCCGTCCGTTTGCAAACATGGTTGGTTTTATGTAAGGAGAAGAACTAGACTAAAGAAACTCCTCTAAATCGTGTTACAGTTCTCTTTTACACCACTTAATATTGTTCACTTCAAAAACTACTTTTAATTACTTTATACTTCAATTGTTTTCTAATCGCGAGCTAACGAGAAGTTACGTTACACCTACGCGAGTTCTTCGTGTGGCGGAAACACCACACACTCAGTGCAGTAATTCATTACATAGTAAGTTCGGTAAAACTTACAAACAATACTAGAATACTTCACAATTTATTATTTTAAGAATTAAACAATACCAATATTCACAAATTCAAAGGCGTTAATAACTTAACGCTAATTGTTGGCGTCATTAGATACTTTTTACAACAATGTTCTCTCTTGCACCATTTCCGGCAGATCAAAGGGTTTATTTAATACAAAGAACAGCAGGTCTCACTAATAAATTGCTCTGTAAAATAATTTTGTTCCTTTTTAGTTTGCAATTAGTTACAGAAACTCATTTAGTTGTAGTTTCAAATTATAAATTGAGTTATTGAATATTAAAATCGTATTCGGCGCCATTTTTCACAATATTGTGGGATGTTGTCTCATAAACATATCTTAGTGTCAAATGAGCAATTGTTAAAATCCCAATTGTCACAATATATTTGCTTATCTTAATTTTAACTATAGTTCTAGCTACTTTTGTTTAATAAATTAATCTTCAGAAGATCTAATCACGAACTATCTCAGTAGTAGTTAACAAACAAGCCAATAGATGGCACTAGTCTTCTCTGCAGGTTTGCTTCAATATTATGATGAGTTATAATTTGGTTAATAATTAAATTAACTAATAATCTTGGCAAATAAGACACTCTTGCGGCGACATAATATTTGAATGTTTTGTATATTGTTTGTACTGTATGTATATTTTATAATATAACATATAAACTTAAATAGTAATAAAAATAAGCACTTACCAATATAAAGGGCGTCAAAAAGTTCGTGGGCATCTCTGTCAACGGGAATGGTGCCAAGGAGACTGGCGGCATTGCCACGTTGGATGGCAATTGTTGTGGTTGTGTCGTTGGCAAATAAATAGGTCAAGGGAAGACTTGACCAACCACATGGCGATGTCCCGAAAGACTAGGTGGGCACTCGGACCCTAAGGCTCTAGTATATGTATAAAACAGAGGCATGAAAACATTAATTTCAGCGGAGGGAGCCGAATGCGAATTCTAGACGAATTCAATATTACCAATATAAAGGGCGTCAAAAAGTTCGTGGGCATCTCTGTCAACGGGAATGGTGCCAAGGAGACTGGCGGCATTGCCACGTTGGATGGCAATTGTTGTGGTTGTGTCGTTGGCAAATAAATAGGTCAAGGGAAGACTTGACCAACCACATGGCGATGTCCCGAAAGACTAGGTGGGCACTCGGACCCTAAGGCTCTAGTATATGTATAAAACAGAGGCATGAAAACATTAATTTCAGCGGAGGGAGCCGAATGCGAATTCTAGACGAATTCAATAGCGAATATTGCAGATTAGGGTCTCTTCACCCCGCGCGCCTTGCGACGAGCATAAACACGTTTCCACGCGGCGACCGTATTTATTCCGTATCTCTCTTCGCTTGTTTTATGATCTGTTGCTTAAATCTCATATTCATCTGCGTAGCCTTTTTCCCAACTATGTAGGGATTGGCTTCAAGTCCAACCGGTTGCAGCTGATTATCAGTGTTTTAAATGGAGCGACTGCCTATCTGACCTCCACAACCAGTTATTATTTGGTAATACGAAACCCTTTAAAAGACTGGTTGTCAGACTTTTGGGCCACCGACTACCTGTAACGGCTGTCAAAGATCTACAAATGACAGCCGAGACCAACGGCTTAACGTGCTCTCCGAGGTACGCAGGAAGCTCGGTATGTAATGGGTCGTCAACCTAGGCAAGCGCGGTTTAACCTGATGATCGATCCGAGCGGCTGTTACTATTTAGCCAAGAAGTCTTCTTAAATCTCATTCAAAAACTGTAATTTGACTAAATAATTGTATTTTTTAAAACGTTTCATTTAGTTCCCAACAAAAATATCACGAGGTACATACCTGTAATAATCTCACAAAGCGAAATAAAAATATGACAGAGCATCGGCGCAACTTAATTTGTTTTCACATAGAGCTCAACTGTACCCTAAAATTTGTAATCCCGGATATTTAATCAAACCGCAAAACGGATTTTGTATTTGTTGCGTTACTGCATATCTCTTCCAATTAAATCCGGGTGCCCAGTGCGTGGGTTTAAAATAGTACGTTTTGATACAAGTGGGAAAACTTTGTCATTGCATCCGAGGCGGAACTTAAGGAACTTAACTTCGTGTTTAGGAGTCGGGAACTGCAGTAAAAATTGCCCACGTGTATCAAATGACGATTTTCAATACACTTACGAAGAAAAAAAAAAATTAGAACAAAAATTATTTTTTTCATCAACAAATGATTAAATTTCCTTTTTTTTCTGAACATGTTTATTTATGATATTCATTAATAAACACAATTTAAATATTCATAAAATATTTAGACGGTTTAACCGGATTTAAAGGCGGTGTAGGAAATGTACCACTTTGGACTTAGTTTATTTATCTGTGGAAATAATCACTTACTATGTAATGATTCACTAGTAGAAGAAATAAATGAAAAAAAAAAACTACAAGTGTGAAATACAATTTGCACCTTGAAAAGAAAAGTGGCATTATACCGAAAATGGCAATATTAAGTAATAACGACATTTAGATTGTTTGAAAGAAAGCGCTTCTAATGCAAAAACTGACATGGTTTCAATACTTTTCCCTAGAGGTCAGTTTACTTTTGGGTAAAATGACAAAATAGTATTTCATAAGGTGACACGAAATCAGTTGAAGAAAAGCATTCGAAGGGCACTCTACTGAGAGTAAAAAAGTGGCATTTTATGTTTAGTGTCGTTTTAAAGGTACGTAATTCAAGCTAATATTCTACTGAAGTAACAACTACAAAAATAGCATTTTAAGTATAGTCTCGCTTAATTAGTTAAAGTAACAAATAAAACAAAAATTCAGATGAATAAAAAAATAACATCCTTGGGTAATTATTCTAAAACAGATTTATGTAAAACAAAAGTGGCACTATGCGGAACTTATTTTTAAAACCATGTTTTCCAAATAATTCCGTAATTTACTGGCATGATTTCCTTCCATAACTTAAATAAGATAATCAAACTGATTAGTAAAATTAATTCCAGTTATTTGCTAAGATGTTGACCCAA
Organism: Noctua janthina; assembly: GCA_963576755.1. Classification (NCBI taxonomy): domain Eukaryota; kingdom Metazoa; phylum Arthropoda; class Insecta; order Lepidoptera; family Noctuidae; genus Noctua; species Noctua janthina. The sequence continues at coordinate 8,063,783 of OY755050.1, read as the reverse complement.
ATGCCGCGTCAAAAACTTTAAATGGTCATACTGAAAAATGAAAATTTTTGTAAAACGCCACATTTGTTTTCAAGGTGCGAATTCATTCAGTACCTAAAAGAAGTGCGCACGCGCGCGCGTGTGCCATAAAGGCCAGTTTTCGAGAAAGTGTATCGATAATATTTTTCCATAAGTTGAATTTTAACGAATGCATTCGGTTGCCACAAATAAAACAAGACTGAATGATATTATCATTTGATGTTCCATGTTTACACATAGAATTCATCAAAATACATCCCATTTGCTCGCGCAGAATGTTTTCAAGCGCATTCCAGGAATAGATAGTCAGATCGTCTGTTCATTGATTGCGTCTGATTTCTTAAACATACGTAAGCTCATGACTGCGAGTGTAATAGTATCTCAACGGAAATGAGCCTTCAGCGAGAGAGATACTATAGCGCACAAGTGCATTCTCTGTTCTTATACTCTCAAAGTCCGATGGGACTTCAATCCGACATGACCGCAGAGAGATCAGGTGCAGAATCAGGGCAGTAGGCACGTTGGTATCATAACTCCAAACTCCAGGGCTCCTAGTGAGATATTTTAAACGGAAAAACTCAATAGCACTTTTTGCCCGACCCGCGAATCGAATCGAGGACCCCACGCTCAGCAGTCGCGCTTGTGATCACGAGACAAACAGGGTATTAACCATCGATACGTATGTTAGCAACGTAATAACCACTAAAAGCCGGTTGCGTTTGAAGCGAAGCTAAACGTCGTCGATCAAAGGTAAAGTCGTATCGCCCAACTTAGGAACGAACTCTGAACTAAACTGAGTTATTGTTTCGTACCTGTGCGCACCTAAATTGGACAGATTTCAGATGCTAAATGACATTATTTCCAACAAATTCAAAGCATTTATTTCTCAAAGCATTTATTTATTTCCATTAGACCATTACAGGCACTTATGAATGTCAAAACAAAAAAAGCGAAACTACAGTCACAAGGCATAATTAATTGTAAAAGTACTGTAGTTTTCCATTCTAAGATCTCTATGGAGAAGAAAGGGCAAGAAACTTCACGGACACTGTTATAAATCAAAATATTGTTACAAATCTTGGTTACCTGCAGCAAACTGATAAACTTTCTAAATAGCATTGAGAACCAGGTATACTGAAATAGAAAGTAGATACGATTCATTGAAAGGAATATTCAAGAACGTACATGTTTATAAACAGCATTCGGGCGCATTACTGGCCGCGTTCTTGCATCCAAAATAACTCAAGTCTTCATTCATTCAGTGACAAATGTGGTATATTTTTAAAATCACCTAATACGTCTATTGACGGCGACATTGAAAGTAACATTCTATATTTAATGTTATGAGTTGCTTTGGAGCAGGTGCAGATACGTGTTGAGAGACTTGTGCACAGTAATGTGGACGTATTACACGCTGTGTACGAGCCGCATAGATGCCGTGTAGTTAAGTACCGCGTAGGTACCGCATCGGCTTATACTTTGAGTCTGTACTAACATTGCGAATGTAACAAGGTATTAAATGATTCAGCTTAAGCTGCTTTCTGGTAGTGAATACGGAACGGAATGTATTGAGTTTGTTAGTGTTTAGATGAAACGAGACGTTTTACGGATTGTCTGATAAAATCTTTAGTGAAAATAACGACAACCTTGTATGAAGATATATTATAATTTTGGTCATAAATATCATAACTTACATTGAAATGACTTATTTACTGGTATAAAAATAATCTTAAGTAAATTATGTAGCGTCTACATAGTTACAATGTCGTAAAATATATTCGTACTAAATAAATAATACTGAGAAAACATTCTAGTGACACATTTACGGTTTTAGTCCAGTTGTGACGACAAGTGTTTTTGATGGACGCTTGGCAGTCATTGGACATGCGTGTGCGCAGCTGAATGTCTCAGTAACTCAGTAAGTACAATTATTATGATGTATTTTGAACAATCTTGCTGAATAAAATGTGCGTTAGCGAAACATGCATTTCTGTTTTAACTTTATTTATTTATTTTAGTAATGCTACTAAAGCACTTACGGACTAAGCGGCTACGAACCACGAATCATACGACCACCCACAATTTTATCCGAAGGTATTCCGACCAAGACGAAAGTAAGATATTGCGTAGTGCGCGAGATAACCGCGGTAAGAAAAAAGAACCTGTTAAAAGAAGACTTGCTAGACGACCATTTGCAGTTCAATGATGATCACAAAATCAACATTCAAGTTTCGACCTTCTGCATATACTTAGCCCAAACAAAAACTGTCGGGCTTTCAGTTTCCGTTTGATGCTAAACTGAAATCTGATGAATCGAGATAACGTCACTAACTTTATGACTTCCAAGAAGCTTTAAATTACTCCACTGAATTACGTCCATTCAATAAAATAAAACGTTATTTACTATTACTATTACAACTTTAAATTTATTTAATTTTATGAACCAGTTCCTCTTCTTGCGTGACGATAGCAAATTTTCATCATATTTACATACAAACAAACATACATAAACTCACGTCTTTTTCCCACGGCGGTAGGTAAATACCACAGAACGCCACCTGCCGTAGCAGGGAAAAGCATTATCCATCATTAGCCTGGTCATACTCCTTTTTCTTTGGGAGCAAATGTATCATCAGCTCGGTTTGTATCTTCATGATATTTCTTTGGATTCTGTATATATATTAATGTTCATGTTACTACAGTGCGGCGTTCTTTAAACCTCGCACGTAGTACTTCAGATAATTCAGTACTTAACACCGTGTCATGATTGAGCAACTTCTCTAAAACAAAATGAGGAGCGTCGAACGACTCGCTCTCAACTGATGCACAAAAACTGCTATCACCAGACAGACGTTGAATAACTTTTCGTGAACGTTAACCCTATTTTTGCTTGTCGTTCTAAACAACTATAAAGTTATTTAAACATAATAAAATTAAAAACAGACTTTTAAAACTAAATACTTACATAAACTTATTTATTCATCAAAAATTTTAAAATTTACCTTTCTGGATCTATAAAATGATAAAATGATGGTAATAGAGCTGTGTTTACCTACTTGCAGACAGCTAGCATCCCCTTAGGACTGTTACCATGACAACCAATCGGATAATCACCTCATCAGAGCCGAATCTAATTCGCTAGACAGAGGCACCTTTATCTTTTATCAAAAAAATAAACACAATTTTACGGCATTGCATTTAATTAACCGCTGTAAATTTTATGATGTTGAGATTAATAAAGATTCCGTTTCAAAAGTCGACGGATATAGTTGAAATAACATGCATAGTTTTTATCAAACAAAATGACCGATTTGCTTATCTCGTCTCGGTCGGCACGAGTTAACTCGATTCTAAATATAACGCATAACGTAACTTGAAGAACATCCTGCACACGGTTTAATTAATACAACATTAGTTTTAGTATAATATGCGAAACCTGAAATACGTTTCTAGTATTTTTATGTAAAGAATCAATGTACAAAATTTCAAAATGGTATCATGAAAAATCACAAAGTTATATGCTTGTTCTGTTACCTGGTTGTCCGCACAAAAACTTGGTAACCAAACGGCGCGCCCGCGTGCATTCCTCCAGCGTCGTCTTGAGCTCATTGATAATAATAATTTATCAGTAGGAACCTAAATGATTACGATAGGTACTTAGTGTCGCTCGGTGTCCAACTTGTAGCCTTTTTTAAATATTTTTGGGAAAAAATTTAACATGGTTTAAAAATTATTGCAATCGATTCAGTTACTTATTATGAACAAACTACATTCAGGTTTCGCATGTACTAAAAATAATGTTGTATAAAAACAAGTCCAGTTCGTTGTCGTAGTCTCGAAAAGAGAACTAAAAACTCAAATTAGCTTTCTTCAATCTCAATTCATTAGGTGTCAGCGCAACGTGTCCTCTTCTGTCATGCTTACTTCTCTATTAATTGTCATCTCAGTAATAATCGCCTTTCTAGCGATATCGTCTTTGAAACAGTCCAGCCTTAGTTTATAGACGTCCTTTCGTTCTCAAGACCTTTTGTAACTACATTCATTTCTATACAATACGGTACCTATTGTTCAAAAATAAATTAAAAGCAAACTTAAGAATCATAATTTCGAACACTTCTTAGGTAAAAGCTTTCACTATCAAGTTCTTCGTAAAAACGACGCTCCTAAGTATTACAAGCAAAAAAATAAGTCTTAGTGAAGAAACTTCAACAGGAAGGTATGAAAGTATTAAAGTTTCGAATGTTGGCTAAGTTGGAAGAGACTTCGTTAGCTAAGTTAATTGATTTTAATTAAAATATGCACTTTGTATTCGTAGTACAGTACTTAATAGCTCGTATTTTTTACAAATTATAGTAAACATAAACATGTTACACACAGTTTGTCATAAAACCGCTGAGCTATCAAAATATCTCAATGAATGGAACGTATTAAAAAATCACGCTCAACTAAAGTTATACATTGAAACGTGAATGATCCAAGTTTTTGTAATTGTAGCGCTCATGCGACGGTCAAATACTTGGCCAATATATTTGCTCGACAATATTTCCTGACTGTGTTTCAGGAGCATCGAGGTGTATTAATCAATGTTTGTTAACGCCAATGGCATATGCAAACCAAACACATGCTATTTACTAATATCATAAAACAAACTGGATATACAACATTAGTTTTAGTATATTCGAAACCTGAAACACGTGTCTAGTATTTTTATGTAAAGAATCTATGTACAAGATTTCATAACTGTATCATGATAAATCACAGAGTTATAAGCTTGTTCTGTTACTTGATTGTCCGCACAAAAACGTGGTCAGCACGCGACGCCGCTGTGCGAGCGCCTCCATCGTCGTCTTGAGCTCATTGATATTAATAATTTGGCAGTAGGTACATAAATGATTGCGATAGGTATTTATTTTCGCTCGGAGCTCAACTTGTAACCTTTTTGAAATATTTTAGGAACAAAATATAACATTGTTTAAAAATTATTGAAATCGACTCAGTTACTTATTCTGAACAAACTATATTCAGGTTTCGCATATACTAAAAATAATGTTGTAGATAAAGATATCATTTGATTTTGGCGTAAATTAAACAGGTATAGGATGCTGTATGTTTATACTGGATCACGTTATATTTTTTTTATTACTCATTCGTAATGTCAGCCCATTTTATTATCTATAACCATTGCTCCATGATTGTGTATATGTTACCGACCAAACCCGATTTCAGGCCAAACCGGTTTACTGGTTTATCGTGTTACCTTGCACCGCCCGTAACGCTCGCTCGGCTCGAGCGTCGCTGGTTACATTTCTAACCAAACCTAACTCATGTACACGTGATGTTCTATGATCATCCTTTGTATGAAGCCGATAGTTTGGCCTAGGAAACTACAACAAACTAGTTCAGCCGGATATCGGGTTTAACCGGTAACATTTACAACGTAAAGCTACAAAACATAGTAAACACTAAATTCATTTCACCAAAACCTGAAAAAAAGAAATTTTCCATCTTTAATTTTCATTTTGACCTTAATATCGTCATCAGCACCTATGAAAACCCCAAAACCGTAACCCATGACGAAATTATGAAAATTTTAATTTTTAGTGCAAAATAAAAATTGTAGTGTGATAAGCAGATGCCAGTTGATAATTTGATAAAAATATCGCAATGTTGCTACGTAGAAACCTTTTTAAATCGCGAATTATATTCCCTACTTTAAGAAAATTTACCACACCACTTTAGCTTAAAGTTTCTATTTCCGATTATGGAAATAGAACCTATCTACTTATCAAATTATAACTGTTGTATTTTGGTGTCAGTCGCGTTAATTTCCCGCTTCATCAATCATCATCATCATCATTTCGCTGAAAGACGTCCACTGCTGGACATAGAACTCCTCCAACTGTCGCCACATTGACCGGTCCCGTAAGACTCGCATCCAGCGGATCCCTGCAAACTTCACCAGGTCATCGGTCCACATAGTGGGAGACCTTCCATCGCAACATCTTCCGGTTCGTCACCCCAGAACTTTTCGGCCCCATCGGCCATCCGTTCTGCGAGCAATGTCCCCTGCCCAATTCCTCGGGCTAAGTCGGTAACCTGGCAAGCGTGGCGATTATGACAAAACCCCATAATTATTTTCCGTTTATTCTGGAAAGAATGAATCAAAATCAAAATCAAAATCAAAGCATTTATTTCAAGTAGGCCAGTTACAGGCACTTTTGAATTGTCGAATATCTTGTCCACCAGTGAACTACCATTGACTTTTTGCATCACGAACGAGCATTTTTGAAAATTAACGCCACTCAATCCATGTGTCATTCTCCATAAAAGCTAATGCTATAAAACGTGTAAGAAAGTTGGTAAAAGCCTCTTCATGTCGGTAGATATGTTTGTATATTCAGCATTTTTGAAACGGTGACGGGATACTTTTAAATATTTTTTATTAACAAGTAACACTTAATTAAAAGTATCAAAAAACCTGACTACAAATTGTATTATTTACCTATTGTATAATTATATATAAATATAAAATAATATAGGTAAATAAGGTAACTCGACGTATTCCTTGCAGGACGTCATAGTAGGGTTAAAATTCAACAAATCAAGCCACCAAAAAAAAGTTCTAGCGAAATTCAATAGTTTTTGAGTTACTTTGATTTTAGTTTTTATAAATAAAAACCAGATTAAATCATGTAAAAAAAACAGTAGTAGTTACCAGTAACCCTGTACATTTGTAATCTCCTCTTAATTTTGATACTCTACTCGATAGGTTTGGTTATTAACGCCTAACAATTTAGCGCCAAAAATCCACCATTTTGTTTTTTTTAAACAACTTTTTAAGGACATTTTGGTTTTTGAAACGAAACTAATGATACCTTAATCGTCGAAATCCATCCAACCATTTTTATGATACGAGGTAATAAAGAAAACAAAGAAAGAAACACAAAACACGCGCGAAAAACATAACTCTTCCTTGGCAGTCGGGTAAAAATGTAGTTCATTTATTATTTCAAAAAGTGTTAATATGCTATGTTCTTAAAAAATGGTAATTGGGAATCGAGTGCCGAAGGTATGTGAACTTAACTCAAACTGATAACATTACAGAACAATGATAATATTTAAAAAAGTCTACTCGTACATACATCGCAAATATAAGCACTATCCAAAACGGGCCCAAAGAAAAATATACTGTAATATCTATTTAAAATAACAATATTATCAACTTATTATTTTTTTAAATTAATGGAATACAGCTCAGGTACCTACTCAACCTTAGCATCCCTTACGCATTTGAAACCAAAAATGATAAAAAAAACCTACACTGATGGTCCGCTCAGTATAAATCCGTAGTACGTAGCCTGGGTTGTCGCGTAATATGAACACATTATAGGAGGTGCATCGTCCCTAAAGCAAACTGGATGAAGGCATTCAATATATTGAATTCCACACCCCTTTGCTACCTCTCCCCTGATTCTCATAATCTCATCGTGTAGGTAGAATATATCTCTATAGAACTGATCTGAATTTTCATCTTCATAAATATGGCGCGTGAAGTACTAAATTGGCACTATTGTAAAAGGATTATTCGATATCTTAGGTTTCGAATTTGAGACGGCTAAGTGGGAATTAACCGGCAAACAGCGAATATTGCTCTGCCACTGAATGGCACATTAACTTATCAATACGTAAAGGGTCTGGATTTTTGAAAAGAAGCTGAAATCTTTCTCATTACAATTAGATAAAAGTTTTCTGCCAGCAATGGTTTTCCAGAACGTAGCTTTGTATTATCAGTTTACTAATATTTTATCTAGTTACAGGTATTCCAACAAAAACACAAAACTGTTATCCTTTTGCACCCTGAACAAAACGTACACAAGTTCTGCGACCCCGTCCAGTTAATCAGAAATGTCGACCACAATCGCCTTTGCCGTATGTCCGGCGTTCCATGCACTGAGACCAATGGTATTACGTGTCAAACACAGCATTGCCGTCACGATTCTGTTTGATAATTGATATTGTTACATACATCAAAGGTCCAGTTTCCAGTTCCCACTTTATCCTAACGGACGTTCGAATATTTGTAGACACCTATGTATAGACTAGACAGTATCTGCGTTCTGCGTTGGGTACCTACAACAGAGTTTCTAACAGTTATAACAACCCCGTCGGCCATGTTAAATACTCTGGAACAAGAGTCAGAATTATTTATTTGTTAAACATTGGTATTACATTGAGGATATTATTATATTATTTTAGTTTATTTAATAGTTTTTAAACAAAAATGTATTTATTTAGTTTACTCTACTTAATTAATTATTTTGAACTAATAAATTAAGACTTTATCATAACTAAGTAAGGTTTTCAGTATGTTGTGTACAAAATTACAATTTAAAATCATACAAATCAGAACCAAACATAAATACGCACTTAAAAAGATCATATAAGTATTCTTCAACACTGTTGTCATTCTTTTTAACCAATTATTATCCCTGCAGTTATTTCTTTTTTATACACTACACTCTTTACATACACTGCGTTTTATCAGGTAATTAATTGTTTTTGGGAGCAATAACAAACCAAATTAGAATTTTTGAATACTCGTTTTGGTATTTCGAAACAATGAGTTAGAAAAAAAAATTCTCTAGTATCTTTCTTATTCTTTAACACAAAATAAAAAATATACTTATGCACAATAATACAGAAAGAAAGATCAAAGATGATATTAAATAACAATAACGACAACAATGTCATCTTTTAAATCTAGTTTAATGGTATCTCTGGTTGGAAGTTTCGTAACAAAATATGTGAAAATGGCATTGAAATATCTGCATAAAAATAGTGCTCAGGCAAAAGTCAGGCTATGCTCAATATCTTCATATTCTATTACTTTATCATAAGATTTTTTTTTTTTGAAAAAAAATCACTACTTAAGCACTATTTCCAAATTAAAACCTTTTCACTATCTTGCCAGAGACTTCGCAGTAAACACGTTTAAAGTGTCATTAAACAGTCAAAAAGTCATATACTGTCCACAGCGACATATTTACAACACCCGAATCACTCTTTATAATGTTTTATTGTCGAATAAAGATTGCTGCATTGCTGTAAAAGCTATTTTATGATCAAACATGCTTTAGTTATCATGGAAAATTCCCTATTAATCTTCAAGTTTCATTGCTCACATCCATAATATGTACAGAAATCGAATATAATTAAAAAACTCAGTTATTTTTATACCCGCCTACATTTCTACCGTTGCTACATTTACTTTATTGAATTCATCGGTGTGCGAGTGGATGTGGTTCTTTTCAACAGATTCTTCAATATTCAATAATAAATATAATCTCCTTCAATTCGAAGTTATTTTAATGTTTAGATAACAATAATGTAGTAGAGGACTCAGAAATTCTCTCACATTCATTCAATTAATCAAATAACATAGTGTATAATGTGTTGTTTGTGGGAAAATGATTGATGTCAACAAAGGAAGATTACAGCTTAAAATAATAACGCCTTGGTTCTGACAGTCGCGTTTGCGAGAGACCAACGAGGACCACATAGCCAGTAATATTATGAAATGTGCTATTCGTCGGTACCTACGTGCTCTTGGCATCTTCGAAAGCCAAACGCGAGCGCAGAGTTTCGTGCATTTCGCAATACGAGGGCACTAGGGTTGCATTTGAGTGTTCCGTTTGCATTGACAGAGAGATACTGACAAAACAAGCGACGGTGGGCCAATACAGCAAATATTATAATGCGGAGAATAACGCGTGCAAATTGCAAATGTTATAATATTACGTTACAATGTAAAATAGCAAGACTGTCTGCTATTTAATTACCTACTCAGTATTAATGACATATTAATTTAGCTGTCCATTTTAGGCGACCATTACCGAATTTAAACGTATGGTACATAAACTAGTTACAATTGACAGTAAAGTTCTGAAACGTCAACATTTAAAGACATAAAACACGAAAAAAAAAAATGTCTCTAAAATCATAGAATCTTTTTCAAACTGTCAATCTGTGACCTACTTTAATGTACGAAGTAGGACACAGATTACCAAAATGTCAGTTTCCCAACTACATTTTCATCAGTTATAAATTGTCTCAGTGCGCGCCACTTTGATGCTGTGACGCCTGACACGTTTTAGATTGTTGAGGAGTCGAGACCCTGACTTAAGATTTTTCTTGGCAGGCCAAACATTGTGTTTAGACGTAGCTAGGTACTACGAGCCACTATGTAAGCCACCTGAAATTCCATTTTGATCAATCACCATGATTTTTATTTCGGGCCGTAGACATTCCGTACTGAACATTAATCTCATCATATAATAAATGGATGTTGCCATGTTCTCACGATGATTAAAGATTTGATTTTAATCGATGGGGTATTCTTCTTTAGTATTCTTCTTTAGAAGTTTCGAACTTGATTATATATTATTTCTTTCAGGTTCGTCATATTACATTTCTCATTCGACAAAGAGCTCAAAGACATACTAACAATATCTTTTAACTTTAATATATTATTGAAAAACAATTGCCTTGCATCCTCCGTTATAAAAGCTTGCATACTCATAGTTCTTTTAAAACACAAGATGGTAGGTAGTTGGCTTTCATCATTAAATTACCCCGTAGTATAAAAATAGGTACGCGATGTAGCCACTTTGTACGTGAGTACTTAATTTCTAGACAACGTAGTTTAAATTGCATGCTCTTGCATACATAGGTACCTGGATGTAGAGTGGTCTGTACGTACAAAGCTGGAACTATCGACTCCTCCGACTCTTCGGCCCACTGAGCCATCACGGTTCCAATTCAATTAGTTTAGCACTGATACTCGAACACAATTATTTATGGCTGGATATGTTACACGTTCATTCAAACTAAAATTCGTATTTTTGTGAAACGCAAGTTATATCTTCAATTTTATCGGTGAAATGGATTCGGTTTCAGTTTTTTTACTCGTAAAATAATTAAATAGATTTTTAGAATAAATATCAAATGCTGAAAGTCTACATCGAAATTTTAATGAAGCTATCTTCTTCTTTATCGTGTGGTTAGTGCCAAACCTGGTGTCCAAGTTTTTATGCCGTCCATGGGCCTCTGACTTGGCTTTATATGCCATCATGAAATATTTCTTGATTTCCTCACCACGTTTCCTTCACCGAAGCAAGTAATAATTATACAATACGCACATAAATCCGATAATCAAAGGTTGGGTTCGAACACGAGAGCTATGACTTGGCAGCCCGAAGGTTACAACACTAAGCTATCACAGTTATAATGAAATTATAATAAGTTAACTTATCAGTCATGTTACGATTCATTGTTGAGCTTGAACCGTGACTGTCTACTGAAACAAAATAATCAATAAATCGATCGGGATTACTTGAAAACAAGTGAACATTCGCATTTATTTATTTATTATTTATTTATTTAAACTTCATGTACAATAGTGATACATAGGCGGACTTAATGCCACAAGGCATTCTCTACCAGTCAACCTTTAGGTTAAATAAGAAAACATTGTGATAGGGTACAAAATAAATATATATAAATAACTTAAAGCATTATTATAAGGTTGGTTGAATAATTTTGGAATGCTATTGAATGCAGTTTATTCCATTAAAATCTGTTAAAAGGAACGCAAAAATTCAATCCGGACCCAGAAACGTTGCTCATTTTAGCCTATTAGTAACCATTACAGAAAAAAATAACAATGCAACCATTTATTGCATTCCACGCTGTGCTTAGGTGGAAACCACATTAAATAAAATAAGAGTAAGCTTCTACATTGATTAGCCACTATCTGTCTTTCAGCTTCATGTAATGTCATTATTATCATTACACTGTCACAGGCTTTGTTCTCTAATTCTACACGATCTAATGGGTTTGTAGAAAACTAATTAAGAGAAAAGAATAAAATAATCAATCAATCAATTAATAATCTATTCCAAAGTTACACCGTTACAACTTACAAACATTATAGACGTCTATAACGTTTGAAAATGGTTACGATACTTTAAAGAAATTCAGAATGTAATATTGAAAAATGTTCTAGATCCACGTTTATTTTTCTTCACCCAAATCGGCTTGTTTTATTTGTTACTACTTACGTGTTTTATATCAGATACAGAGTAGAAAAATACGTTAATTTATGTCCCAATGTTAAAATTAACAATGACTAGAGACACCGTTACCTTCATGACGGCTCGCGGATAGCCAGACCGAAATAACTCAGCAATCACTACAGATGATAGGCCGCCAAACCGAATGACATGAGCCACTCGAATCCCAAACAGATTTTTATTACATGCCGCAATCAAAATGGTTTATAATGGGATTACGAACGGAGAAACAAGCTCAGCTTTGTTATTCAGAAATGAGATTTAAAATGTTTTATTCAAGAAATAATCTCAGTAACCTTGATGCATAAATTAAAAAGTATTACCAGTATTGTGTTTTAGTTCTTCCCTAGCACTTTAATTGATTTCCTTGTCACGTGCAACGGCGTGTCCTAGAAACTATTACGTAATGTAACAAGCTCACGTTGATTGTATTATCATTTCAGATCACAGAGTCCCTGAGGCGTCTGCGTGCTGGTAAGAAGTCATCTCGCTTCGCCGAGGACATCGACTTCGACACCAACGTAGCCAATCTCGAGAACCGCATGAGAATTTCCGACAAGATCCTCGAGAGCGTTGGCATCGGCTCATCTTCGGTCAGCAGCGCCAGCAGAGCGCTGCAGGAGAACGAGGAGCGCACAGAGAAGCGCATCGCGCGTAGGATAAACGACGAAAACTCGCTCACAAAGTGGACAGCCCTCGGCAAGTCCGATGACGAGAGCGCGGCCGCACAGCGAGCAAAAGTATCCAGAGCGCGTCTAACTGACTTGGAAGATGAAATGAACGAGCTGAGCGAAAGGACCGCCATGAGAGAAAAGCGCGCGGCTCGCCTCCGAGCACTCGTCGCCGACTCAGAAGCCTCCGACACGACAGTCTCGTCCTCCAAAGTCACCATCAGATCGGAGAGGGAAAAGAAGCAAGTCACTTTCTAAATAAACGTAGCTATCTTGTTACGCTCTCGTCGCTCTCGGCTCTAAAACGACTCGTTTTAGGACATAGTGAGTTCTCTTCGTTTCGAGATAGATAAGTTTGCTAGAATGTGTGATCCTGCATTTGCCTATGTACAATGGTCGAAGTTGATGTCTATTTTATATTTGGATAGAATAAAATGAAATGCTATGTATTGCCCTGTTTTCTATTTATTGAAGAGTTAATAGAATAATTTTACATTCAAAACTTATCGTTTGATTACCTGTCTCAGATTGTGTCAAGAAATAACACCACGCAGTTAGCTTGATGAAATGATTAAAAAAAATGTTATTATAAAGTAAAATGTTTACGCTGTCCACAAAAACTTTATTTATTGAGATTTGCAAGTTAATTGCACGATATCATCGTATTACTAAAGGGAAAACTATTCCTGAATATATTGTTGCACATAAGAGCACCAGTTAGCTACGTCCGCTGCGCCTGCATCCACAAAGAGCCTTTTAATAAACTGCTTATTATTGAACCTGAAACGGAGCATGATAATTGGTACAGGCCCCGACGGTGCGTGTATCTATTTATGTGGTTTTCACTTTATATTTATACGTGCTGACCGATTTAGACCATCTTTTAAAGATGTCGTAACAAAACAAAATTCTAAATCAAAGATAATTTATTTTCCTCGAAGACAACATCAAAGAGTATTTATTGCCACAAGATTGTAATGAAAATATTATTTTAGCGACGCAGTACGCACTGATATAATATTTTGCCTTTGACAGAAGCAATAAGTATTTTGTTTTTGTCTGTACTACGATGAAGTAATGATATTACCTGTACAAAATGGAGCTCTCCATACAAAGCCTTGTATTGATTTTTATTCAAGGCAATATTGAATGTGATATTGGTCACAGTGGGGAATATAAATGGAAATATCTTAAGCTGCGTATGTATTTTGTATGATAATATGCGTGGGTGTAGTGCCTACCAGACCCAGTCTTATTGAACCCGTGGACGTCCACGTGTACACATGGGTTTCTTTATAGAAATATCTTTACATACAAAAAAAAACATATTAATAAAATTTAGGTGTCTGTTTATAATTAAAAATAACAGTTATTATTTTTCGTTTATTTATTATCTTTACACATAATTTACATTTTTAAATATTTATATACAAAGTAAAATAAAAATACATTTAAAAATATAAAAAATAGTAATCCCGCCGGTATCGGGAACAGGGTCCAAGCTACCAGTGGTTAGGGCTCCAGAGATAGGAACCTTTTCACAATGCGAGCCGTATCTAGGAGTACTGCCTTCTGAATCGCGCCCTTGATCCAACCGCCTAAGGAGAGCCTCGAAAGATGGTCGTCGAGGCTCTTGGCTATAAGGGGATTGGCCATCACGACAATCGGCACAATGATAGCCAAGTTCACATTCCACATGTCGACAAACCCGTGTGCCAAGTCAAGATATTTTATTGTTTCTCTTGCTCAGCTTTCACGAGGTTCTCGTCATGCGGGATGGTAACTGATCGGTCTATCACCACTATGTCAGGCTTATTGGCGACAATAGTCCTGTCAGTAATCATAGACCGATTCCAGTACATCGTGACAGGGTTTTTCTCGAGAACTGGGTCGGGCACATACTTGCAGTACGGTACCTCAGATTCCACAAGTTTATATTTCAAGGCAAGTTGCTGGTGAATAATTCTGGCCACTTGTTTGTGCTTGTGCAAGTACTCGCCGTTAGCCAGACGAGAAGAAACAGAAATAATATGTCTGATGGACTCACCCAGACGGTGGCATGCCCGACACACGTCAACCGTCCCGTCCTACATCTGGCCCATGAAGAGCCCGGTAGAAGCGTCCGTGTAGCTCCTGCCATACTTTCTTGCGGTCATCGGTAGTAAGTACTACAGGTTTGCGCCAGTTCTCTTTATCCATGGACAGCGGGGTGAGTCCCTTGTCCACTGCGACTTCATCTCGGTGCATACCCAGCTCGGCTTTTAAAAAATATTCTCTGAGACTGCATATCTCGCGGTTGTGAAGTGTCTTCGCGTTTAAAAAAACCTCGATCCCCGCACTTCCGCGGGATGTACAGCCTCATCAGCAATGATCGTGGGTGATGCCTCCGGTTTGCAGTCAGCAGTGTACGAACTCTCCTATCCAGGGCATCGAGTTCGGTCTGAGTCCATTTAAGTATGCCGAAAGAGTGCACTAAAACCGGCATGACCCAACCGTTGAAGGCGCGCACCTTGTTCCCGCCTGTAAGAAGGCTATTTAATACCTTGTTCAGGCGTCCAAAGAAACGCTCCCTCAGCGATTGCTTTATGTCAGTTACGTTAATGCCTAACGCTTCCGACATACCCAAATACTTATAGTTTTCGGATGAGGAGAGAGATCTCAGGTGTATGGAATCCGAGAACTGAATTCCCTCGGAGTCCATAATCTGCCCTCGCTTTAAATACATGACAGTTATACAGTTATTATTTATTATTATATACGGTACTTATAAAAAAAAAACTTGTATTTTGTTTTTGTCGGTCTGTCTGTCTGTTTACTCCAGCTCATCTCCGAAACGGCTGGACCGATTTTGACGGGACTTTTACTGCCAGATAGCTGATGTCATAAGGAGCTAGATAACTTAGCTTACTTTTATTTTAGGAAAAGGATTAAGGTTCTGTGCAAAAATATGAAAACCTTAAAATTGTAAAATATATTTTTTATATAAATTTCACGCGGACGAAGGTCGCAGACAACAGCTAATCGTAAATAAATGCTGTTATAATTATGTAATAATGCTCTCGGTAAATAATAGTGGCAGCAGATTTTTAGTAGGCACAAAGACCACTCGTGGATGGGACACAGGGATGTGGGGCAGCGTGGGAGAGATCTATGTCCAACAGTGGACTCCGATAGGCATAGTCGATTGATTGATTGACCACTCGCGCCCGTCGCTGTGATGGTCAGCTGCCACTTTTCATGCTTCAGGTGATTTTGACAACTGGTCACCACCACCAGAAAAGTCAGTCATAGTAGTCCAGTCATACAAGAAACAAACTGTCTGTTCACATTGACGGATATAAACTATATTATTACTTTAATAAAACACAATATAAAAACACGAATTCGATAGAATCTTTGAACTGAGTGTGTTGATGACAATTATTTACTTCTTGTAGATACTGCTCAGATTTAGTTCGCATAATGTTATTGTCTTGATTTCTTAATCTAATCTTAAAGTTTCTTAGTATAATAAATAGTAGTAGTAGGGCTTTGTGACATATATTACAAAAAAATTTAGAACATATTTTACAACAAATTTAGTTCCAACCATTTTTTATGAGCGGTGAGAACACGCAGAGCTCAGCCATACTTACATACTCGTACTCTAATGCAAGGTCAAGTGTGAGTCCCGGAAAAAAATACCGCGTAGAAATTCATTACATCACTAAAATATTCTTAACTATGAATAATTTGTATTATTGACTTAGTAATCATTCAACAGATAGACTTATTTTATAAAATGACGTAAGTTCACTGAACGTAATGTCATAACATTCGCTAGACAACTTACTCAGATAAGAAACACGGAAACAAACTGACTGGTCAAAGTCTCAAGGTCAGGTTATAATTATGAAATAATAAAAATAATATTATAATTATCCACTCAAACACAGGTTTGAGTGGACCTGACCAGATAGCTCAACTGAAGATTAATGAGGAGTTCAACGACCCGACGAAAACTGCCAAAGTATTGAAGCAACTTGTGGTCCTCGGCAATGCTGCATTACGTCATACGAGTAGGTATACTAATATTTCGTAACAAAGCCAAGCGATTGGTTTTCTCTTTCCGTGACCAGAGGCAATTTTTTGGCCAAAACATCAGCATTGCCATCCATCATGGCAATTCTCTAGCCTTCTGGGCACTATTCGCGTTGACAACGAATTTTTTGTCACGCTTTACTTTTATACATGTACATATTTTTATTGTTATTTTGAGTTTGTTACACACTATAATATCTTGACATTCCCAAAAACTTTTGTATGACCACGGCATCGAACCCAGGACGCTCGGCAGTTCGTGCTAATAAAGCAAAGTCAGCTTTAACTAAGTTTAGCTTTATACCTATTTCTAAACGTCATATAAGCGACTCTTCGTCAAACCAAGCCAGAATCACACGAACAAAGTGACGTAGGTATTATTTTCATGGGTATCGACGGTAGCTCCATCTACCGAAAGTGTTACAAACTGTTTTAGGTTGGGTTAAGAACAAGATTATAATAAACTGTCATTACAGTTTAGACGTTCTTTTTTTCAGTAAGTCATTAGATGGCGACACTTACTAACCTTTTAACTATTATTATGTTTTTCAATTACATACCTTTGAATTAGTAAATTGGGAGATTATGATGAAAGGTAGGTACGACTTGGTCGACAACGATGTAATAATTACCAACAGGTGTATTATAAAATTGTGTAGAAAACAAGTATAAAAAGCGCTGATGAAATGCGTTCCTAATCTTAAAAGACCTAAGTAATTTCTTTTTCGTAGGAGGTTTTGGACTAATAAAATATTTCCCAAAACTTCGCCACCCCTACGGCGTCGTCGGCGGCAATACAGAGGTTAGGTGGCTGAGCAGAGGTGAAGCATAGTTTGCGAGAGGTCTATGAAGATTTGTGTCATATGTGTGGTGTAACTCTGGATAATTATATATATAGATAACTTCTGGCTCTTGTGATACAGGGAATCCTAGTACAAGAGCCAGGGCTACACTGATGTTTGAAGAATCACCTGTTAATAAAGATTTTATTTATTTAATTGATTGAAGCATGATGTGCCTTAGCAACAACGTGGTGGTTTAAACAATAGAAGTGAATAATAATACACCTGACTGCGTATAAAACTGGCTATAGCTTTCAAAGTGTTTTGTAGGTTTTCCTACAAAGAATTGACGTGATTGACATAACCCTTACAATACCTAACTCAATCTACCTAATACATTTTTAAGAGCGTTTATACAGAAAGTGGTTTCGCTAATTTGGAAATATTACTGAATGGAAATAAGAAATATGGCTAACCAGTGAATTAAAATATTGATTATGAAACGCAATAATTAATACCGTAACACCGAATATTTAGTTTTAGATATTTGGAAACTTTCCAAATGCCTTTTTTTCCACATAAAGCGGTAACAACATCAAATTCAGTTTTTTAATTGCATTTCATTATGAATTTTCTAGTTCACCAGTTAGACATATTTCTTTTTCCCACACAGTAATATTGCCAAATTTATTAAAACAGGTAAATATTTGACAGCTATTTGCGACGTTGCCAACTTTTTGGATGAACGGTCTTAATTTTTTATCTTATTTTTAGTATCGCTAAAAAAATGACACTTGTTCATGTGAATTGACTTTATTACTGATTTATTCAATCTATCAATCAAGCTGGGTTATTGACCGTGAGGTTTCCAGTGTCGGGGAAAGGGGTCCCCCGAGCGGCGCAAAGATAATACGAGGAGATTCCGTGTCCGCTAGACCTACGTCATTTTATAAACGTACCTTACTTAGGTAAGAGCATTTGGATAATGTGAGACATCGAACCCAATCCGGTCTCGATTCATGACCTTATGAAAAGGTTAGTTAGGTAATTAATTAAACTTCATTTTTAAAAAGATGATTTTTCAGGTGTTTTCGGTGGTTGTGATTACGGGACCTGAACTAGAGACCATTTTCGTCTTAAAATATTTTTGTAACAAAAATAAATACCACTCTTTGTGATTGTTGTTGGTTAGATATTTTCAAAACTGAAATGTATTTTTCTCAACCAGTAAATTGATTGTGGATTTCTTAATTTGCAAAACTCCTTTCCATACTTGGATTTTCTCGATTTTATGACCATAATCCGTTCTAGACAGTATCTCAGGTACTGCAAGGTCTTAAAATTGCTAATAGGACCGACCGCTTCGTCATCGAGAGCACAGTTTTCACAGGTGTGCACCAAATTAAATCACGCACGGTACATGGTGATTTTGAGTAGAAAATTGGATAGATAGCATGACGTACCGCTCCACCCTTCCCCCTGGGCCGTCGATCTCAAATTGCATTGTCGGCTGCAGGGGAGTCAGCCATTCGTGATAAAGATCATTAGTGGTGAAAATTAGTTATTTTTCGTTCTAAGCCCTAGATCGCTTGGATGCGACCTAGGTCGGTGGCATGGCTTGTAGATTATTGAATTTGATTGCACAAGTGGTTGCAAAGAGTTCCGTTGCTAGACTTCCATACACTGACTGCACAATTTTTTTTTTTATTTCTTCGATGTAACTATTTGGGGTGTCGACAGCACTTAAAAAATAATTTTGGTGTTACGGACCCCTTTGTGCGCGACCCCGACTCGAACTTGATCGGTTTTCATTGTATAGTATGTATTAGTAAATATTGGTATAGTTTTATAACAACCTTAGTAATAAAACTATTTGAATTTTAAAGATATACAGTAAGTATTGTCCGGGTGCGGTTTTATGGTTGATCAAAAAATTGATGTTATTTTAACAATGATGCCATGAACATTGTTCCGTGTTTATAATGTTCGTAAAGGAGGATTATCTAAATAAGTCTAATTTAATATGAACCTCGATTTGAAACAATTCGTTTCGGAAATATTTAGGTTTTAAATGTTCAAAAGCAGAGCAATTAATTTTTTTAATATTTTATACGCAAACCCTGCGTAGGGAACATAGCTGTTTTTGACATGGAAAGAAAAATTCCAGGGCGAAGGTCGCAGGTTCAAACCCTGCTCGCACTGGAATTTTTCTTTCCATGTCAAAAACAGAGCAATTAATATTTATTTCGGCAAATAAACCACACACACAAATGAAACCCTAGTTTCTCACGAATAATGTTAAATATTATAACATATTTCCGGTCTATATTTTTCGTTCGTTGCATCCATCGGTAACATCCATTCTATCCCTCCGTTATCTGACGTTCGACAAATAAGTCCTTTACAGTCTCAGTTAGTTCGGACTTTTTAAAATCTAACACATTTTCCTCCTTACGATTTTCGAATTTAATTTTACTAGTAGCAGTACCACTTATAATAATCATTTTAAAGTTTAATTAAAACAACAGTTTGCTTTGTGAATATCAAAAATCAAATCATTTTAAAGACAACATTTTCTAAGATTGCAAAACTAAGAGAATAAAATTGAATGATCCTTTACAACATGTGATTACTGTATCGTATTGTAATTAGCTGTCTGTTGCCCGCGTCGTCGCCCGGATGAGTGTCGGAAATTGTCCCACGTCCAAGCCCATGTTTCTAATTACATTGCAATCCGTTCAACGGTATGTACGTGAAAGGTAACTCACAGACAGGTCGACAAAGTGTTACATTTATAATATTCATAGTATATTCACCTGCATCCGGTTAGGCTGGAACCCGACCCCAACATAGTTGGGAAAAGGCTAGGCAGATGATGAATATTAATAGTTTATTGTTTAATGAGATGGGAGCAACGGTGACCCAGTGGTGGTGGTTCCGACTTACGAGTAATAAGTCGTGGGTTCGAACCCAGGCAGGCGCATTACTTTGTGTAATTTATTTCATCACCACTGCTCTCAAATCGGTGAAGGAAAAGATCGTGAGGAAACCGGCATATCCTAGAACCTAAAATTCGAAGTCATGTAACATCTACCAACCCGCACTGGGCCCGCGTGGTGGATTATAACCCATTCCCTCTCATAGAGCGCACATTATAGGCTGCTGCCATGCTCTGCTATAGTTTAATGAATAGTGTAGATATAGTGTCATTAAGTTTTTAACTATCAAAATCCCCTATCTTATCAGAACGTGGTACACCAAATGTGTGTGCGGGACATAATTTTACCCATCAATGAAGTTTGATTGCGAAGTTAATGACTCAAATTAATAGTTCCACAACGCTAACGGTGATAGTGGGGCATTCTCCAAGTAATTATAATTTACTAGCAATTGGATTAGATCGTGTTTGATATCTTGTGCTTAAAGGGAGCTGCTTTACAGCAGATTTGGTTAATTTCACGTGTACTTAATATTGGGTTTCAGGTTCTACTTGGGATAAGAAACAATTTTAAACCAAAACCAGTACCTAAAAAGGTACACATTACCTAAACAATAGGATTAAGTTTCAGGCCGGACTTCAAAGGCTGTGGCAATCGCTTTCAAGGAATTTCGTATTTCTACAACAACATTGAATATTATTATTAATTATCTTTGACATTCGTTAGGTAGTTAGTGGCCCGAAAAGTCTGACAACCAGTCTTTCCGAGGGGTATCGTATTACCCAGTATTAACTGGGTTGTGGAGGTCAGATAGCATTCGGTTAAACTACCCCCCCCCCCCCTAACATAGTTGGGAAAAGGATAGGCAGATGATGATATGTTGGACGTTGTTGTTGAAATACGAAGTTCACACACACTCGTTATACTCCCCACTATGAGTATAAGGGCTCATTTACGGAGACGTGGCGCGTTGTGCGGCGCGGCTGGCTTTCAATTCAAACAGAATTGGCAATGTATATGTAATATATGTAAAGCGGACTGTCCGTCAGCAGATTTTCGGAAAAATTTCGTAAATTCCTTCGTTGAACGTTCGTAGCCCACGAGTGCTCAATAGGAACTGGTCCACGCGAGCGACGGCGTGAGCCAATCAGCTGTTAAATTGACTTTTACCCAAATGCATTTACTTCTCCTGCCTAGCCCGTACCATGATTGTAACACCTTGATATGGATGAACTTCCCAAGGGATTTCGCAAAAAGCTCTCTCGTCCAAGTGTTCCCCAAACACGTATTCTTTGTGTATCTGGATTGAAGCCGAACGACCCAGTATTCATAATAAAATACAATAATATTTGGTTTCGAAGTCACCAGTACTGACTGTAAGTTCAAAACCAATTGCCCAGTTGTAACGTTTCGTTGTCTTCTTGCCGTACTTTGTAAAAATCGGTCTCATCCGGCGGAGCTCCCCGAATATTCCAAGAGTGCCGCTCAGCCTACTCTATAGTATCCTGGTAGTCAGACCACTACCTTGATATGGCGCTTTGACTGGTGCCAGTGGCAATATTGCACTGGTTCGCGCTTACTTCCAGCATGCTTATTGTTGCCACCATCATCTGTTCTCTGGAAATACATATTTTTTCATTTTTACTAGCTTTTGCCCGTGACTTCGCTCACGTTAATTTAGAATTTGACAATCAATTCGGGTTGTACTTTGCTTGTAATAATTCAATCATAATTCGAAAGACACGTGGCGCCATCTACAACAACGTTTTTTTTTCGGGATAAATGGTACCCTATGTCCGTTTCTGTACACCTGACAACGTATATGCAAAATTTCAGGAAGACCGGTTCAGTGGTTTAGGCGTGAAAAGGTAACAAACAAACTTACTTTCGCATTTATAATATTAGTGAAGATTTTTAATACAGTAAATAAATGTGTCAGCAACCGTTAAAGATGAAGACTTTTAAACTTAAAAAAAAAGAGAAATATCGCTAGATAGTGTTGATGTGGGTATAAAAAATGCTATACGCCAACTCAAGAATTAAGATGATCATGTCAATAGCTTCTCTCGTGCTACGCCGTAGCAAGACTCCGTAGCAGACACGGACCACAATGTTCTACGAGTAGTCACCTTGTTCGTAGCTCGGCGTAGACCCTGCGTAGCACTCACTCGTTCATTGTCTTTGGGAATGCTGTAGATTGTTAGTGCGCAAGTTTTAGCTATCCGACGTCCTGATAATTTTAACTGATAACACTTGAATTTTAATAAATTTGAATGGATTATTAGAGCAGTATTTGTGAAAATGATATTACAGTCTTTTTTTTTTTTTTTTTTTTCGGATGAGTAATCATCAAATGACCCCTCCACTCTGGGCGGAGCGGAAGGGAGTGTCAGACTTGTACTGACTAAAACCCATCCATGTTCCTTCTTTGCCCTTTGTGTTCCAGGGCCACGGTATCTCTTTCGAATAGTCCCGCAGTCCTCTCAGGCATCAGCCCATGTGGACTCCTATGATATTACAGTCATTACAGATCAACTACCAAAGTTTGAAGTTAAATCTAAAATACCTACCTACATGGCAAACGCCTTGCTAATATAATGCCACATAATATCAATCTACCATTATTGTATTGTATTGTATAACGGGCTGGTGTCCGCAACTCCACGTCAAAGCGCGTATTTTGCGTGCGGGTGGGAAATTTATTCGATCCACCCTAACTCCCCGAAAAAGGCCAGCAGCGCTTTGATGTTGCTGACAATCTCGCGGAGAGTACCTGGGGTACCAAAGTACTTTGCCCTGTATGTTGCAACTACTGGGCATTGTAGAAGCACGTGGGCTGCTGTTTCGTCTTCCTTCATGCAGGCTCGACACAGGGGGATGTCTGTGACTCCTATGACAAACAGGTGTTTATTAAAAGAGCCGTGGCCAGTGATGGCGGCTGTAAGTGTGCGCAGCTGTAGTTTGGTCATCCTTAGTGCTCGTTTGGTGAGGCGGCCATCGATAGTAGGAAGTAGGCTTCCTTGGCCTGGCTGCACTCGCCATGGTCGTTCGCTGGTTCGTTTTCTTACCAGTGTGCGTAGATACCAGAAAGGGAGCGGCACAATGGGTTCGGGTCCCACTGCTGCCATGCTCGATCCCCTTCTAGCAAGTTCGTCCGCTGTATCATTGCCTCAGGAATCGCTGTGTCCTTTGATCCATTGGATGGTTATATTATTGAGATTACCAACCTGGTTCAGGCGTTGATGAAACTCGTGTATTAACCCAGAGTTGACTATGTGGTTGCTTAGTGCTAGCAGTATAGCCATGCTGTCTGAGATTATACGAATAGAGTGGTCCACAACCCCCCTGGCTAAGATGGCTGATGCCGCCAGGGAAATGCCCATACATTCTGCCTGAAATACCGTGTTGTGGGCCCCAGTGGTGTGGCTATATGGATGTTGAGATCCTCCGAGAAGACTCCAGTGCACGTACCTGTTTTAGATCCATCCGTGAAGATCCGAAGTTCTGCAGGGCTCAATCCTTCGCAGCGGTGGTCCTCATGGAGTTGAATTTTGTATTTTTTATCGAATACGAACTGTTTGGGTATTCGAGCGTTTGTTGCTTTTGCCAGGAAATCATTGTAGATACCCCTTCAGTACGGCAGTGTGCTGTTTTTCCTTCTTACCCCAGAGTTGAAGTGTGTTAAGGCGTACTGCTGTCATCGTCGCTTCCTGCTGTATAAACAGATGGAGCTGTGGGAGTTCCAACATGGCTTCGAGAGCTGCGGTTGGAGTAGTCCTCATGCAACCTGTGCTCGCCATGCAGGCAAGCCTTTGCATGCGTTGCAGTTTAATGGAGGCTGTGGCTAGTCTGGTGAGGGGCCACCAGACTACTGCCCCGTAGGTGATCATGGGTCGGATCACCGCGCAATAAAACCAAAGTATAATTTTAGGGCCCCACTTCTTACCTATCATCCTTCTGCATTGCCAAAAGTTGATGCAGGCCCTGTTTATTTTGTTGTCTAGATGACTGTTCTAGTTTAACTTACTGTCCAGGATGACTCCCAGGTATTTGACCTCGTCGGCTAACTGGAGTTCTGTATCGAAAAGTTTGGGTAGGCGATACCTAGTGTTCGTTTTAGGGTAAAAATTACTAGTACCGTTTTCGTGGGGTTTACTGAGAGGTCGAATTCTCTGCACCACCGTTCAACGATGAGTAGCGCCTGTTGAGTGAGATTGCAGATTGTCCCCGTCACTTTCCCCGAAATGAGGATGGGTCATCGGCATCAATCTACCATAATGCCTACCAAATACAATTGCACTAATATCATCATCACATGCCTTCCAGCACGTCCTAGTTACATATGCAAATGCTACTTACGGCTAACTTGATTGTTCCAAACAACGCATTGGGAACACCCTGTAGATTGGCAACTAAATAGGTCAGCGTATGACCGTTGACTGAAGCCAAATCATCCGTCGATATTTTATTGTGGGTGGGTACATCAATCAACGTCGTACTATACGAGTATGCATAAGAACTGAGGAATTTATCCTTTCTCTCATTTACAACGACGTTCGATATCATATTAAATTATGAATGAAGAATGTATGATGAAATCTCGCAATTTCCGGTAAATATTGTTTTTTTGTACAAAAATGACCCTCCCGCTCCGGGCGGAGTGGAAGGGAGTGTCAGACTTCTACTGCCTAAAACCCATCCATGTTCCTTCATTGCCCTTTGTGTTCCAGAGCCGTGGTATCTCTCTCGAACAGTCCCGCAGCCCCGGCAGGCAACGGCCCTAGCGGACCTGCCTACGCCACACGAACACACCGTCGACACGGCCTGTCACGGCCTGTGTAATATTATAAGCTTTAAAACTAGTATTTGAAAATTTGGAACTTTTACCTACAATATCTCCGTAACGTAGAGGGTTTCCAGGCATTGTCAAGATCTAAAAAAACATCTCAATGACACGGAGGACACGTGCCTTTCGGCTTCGTTAAGGGGTTTTTTACACCCATTATAATTTTTTCCTTTATTTATTTTCATACATATAATTTACATTTTTAAATATTTCTATACAAAGTAATATAAAAAAACATTAAAAAATATAAAAAATAGTAGCCCACCGGTATCGGGAACAGGGTCCGAAATACCGGTGGTCAGGGCTCTTGAGAGAGGAACCTCCTAACGATACGCGCCGTGTCCAGAAGTACTGCTTTCTGAATCAAGCCCTTGATCCAGCTGCCAAGCGAGAGCCTCCTCAGATGTTGGTCGAGGCTATTGGCTATTAAGCCATTGGCCGACACGACTATCGGCACAATGACTGCTGTACTAACGTCCCACATGTCGACAACCTCGCGCCATTATTTGAATTGTTTATCTTTCTCTGCTTTCACAAGGTTCTCGTCATGCGGAACCGTTATATCAACAATCATTGCGCGACGCTCCAATCGATCTATCACCACAATGTCAGGTTTATTGGCAACAATAGTCCTGTCAGTGACGATAGATCGATCCTAATACAACGTGATATTACCATTATCGAGAACTGGGTCGGACGCATACTTATAGTATGGTACTTCTGATTCCACAAGGTTGTACTTCAAAGCAAGTTGCTGGTGGATAATCCTGGCAACGAGTCTATGCAAGTATAGAGTTATAGTTGTATAGTTATATAGTTTTTTTTTATTGTTATTTTGTTCGGTTTTAATTTTAAGAACGCACAGTCGTTTCCCTGTAACGTTGTAACGATTACTAGCAAAGTTAGTTTCAAAACTTACAATAAAAAACTCACTCAATTATTTTTAAACAGATTTATTAAACATGACTGTATTTTGATGTGAATCGATATTGCAGTAATGAAGTTCTGTTTGCATAAACCGATCCGTCATCATTACGCGAAATACCGGTTTATTATGACTGAGTGTTGGGATAATACTGTGTTTTTAGTTATACCAACGTGAAAATGGTAAATGATTTTTCAATACACTTCCTCGAAAACAGGTTCTTATCGCACTACGATTAAGTTCAACATGCAATGTATTTCACACACGTGAATTTTTTCATTTATCACAACGTGTGCCGAAATAAATAACAACCTCCCTTACGGCTGAGTTGTAAATTCCGGCACGAATGCAATAACAAAGTTGCCCCACTAGTATCAAAATATCAATGTGTGTGTGTGTGTATGTGTGTCATTTTGTGTGTGTGTCTGTGTGCGTTTGTGTGTGTCATTGTGTGTGTGTGCATGTGTGTGTGTGTTGTGTGTCTTGTGTCTTGTATTCCGTCCTCAGCGAATAATAACTTAGTCGATAAATTTACAGGAAATATCAAAAACAGTTTTTTTGACCATAACTCCTTAGTAGGTTTACGTAACAAGTTCGTCTATACGCCAAAATGATAACTAAGTTTTTTAAATAGTGGAATATTATAATTTAAATTACTTGTTTAACCAATTAAAGTTAATTAAAAAGGGGTAGTATTTAAACGAGCGAAAATAAATTCAAATTAAAGGTGTCAAAAATATTGATAATGGGCTACTGAAATACTAAATCAGCGACGAACAGTGGGCGAATACAAATGTTTAAAACAGCGTCTTGAAAATAGAAGTTTAAGTTACTAGTTGTTTAAAACGAACAGTGTGATAATTCAAGGACTCTGAAAAAAACCGAAATCAAGGTTATTAACCACTAGATTGTAGATAAGGCGTAGTCGACGTAGCCCCGCTACGCGGGGTTCCTATTTCTGTTTGCAGGGTTTAAAGTAACCTAACAAGAAGGGGAATCCGAGGTCTAAGTTAGCTCACTTCGCTCCCTCACTAGACCCGCCATCCCCTTCGAACCTAACCTGTCCGAGTTGCGGTGCCACAAGTCTCTCTCAGCCTTCGCTCCCTCTTGCTTCCTACGTTCTCCTTGCCACAATGACTGGATAAATAGTTACTTAATTTGTACAATAGTCGCCCATTCAGTATATTGGTCGCCAATTAAATATTTATTCGCCCGATTAATAATTTATCATTAAAAATATATTCCTACATATTACCTGTTGAAACACAACGTTGCATTACGTTGTGTTTCAACAATACTATTTTATTTGAGGAAAGTGTCGACAGTGACCTTAATAGTTAATAGCGATCTTATTGACTACAAAATAGCGATGTAAATTGTATCGGTAATGCATTGTAGTCGTAATATTCGGTGATTAAAGTTACTGTGATGATTACAGTAACATTGGCATGTACCAAAAGTACCGAATCGGGGAATTTTCGGTTCCGGAGAAGGTACTGCAATGGAACTGCATGCCCTACAGCTCCCGCAAGCCCGATAAAGTAACTTCGTTCCGTTCCGATACGTTTTCTGGGTGTAGCATCCGTCACATTTTGGTTGCAAAAAATGGTGCCCGTAATGAACTCAAGACCTCATTCATCGAAATCGGCTCAGTAGTTTAGGTGCTACGGTGAAATATAAAATGTTACAAATATACAGACACAGCTAAAATCTTAACCCTTCGTTTTGGCTTTGCTGTAGTCTGAGAAAAATCAATATTCACTCGAGTAAACTCTCTAACTCTAAAGGTAGCCATACACGCTAGGAAGTACCTGACAGGTTTTCCTGTACCTGAATCCTACGCAGTTTTGCAACATACACGCTACCTGTCACCTTTAAACAAAGAAACATCAACATCAAACAAAGGAAATTCGACAGATAATAATGAGGTAAATAGATACGGCAGTGATTCAGAATGCAACTAGTTAATG
This sequence comes from Noctua janthina, assembly GCA_963576755.1. NCBI lineage: Eukaryota > Metazoa > Arthropoda > Insecta > Lepidoptera > Noctuidae > Noctua > Noctua janthina. The sequence continues at coordinate 8,035,421 of OY755050.1, read as the reverse complement.
TAGACAGTGCTGGACATACGGGCGGGCCAGATAAAGGATCGACCACATTACACCCGATCGCCTGTCGTGGCGGACCGCGGCGTGTGATGTACGCAGCGCGGACCAGGGATCATCAATATTTTTTCAACACCGTAGCAAAATAATATTAAATATTGGACTCTGACGGGGCAAGGATAGCCTTCCCTCTTTTTTATTTTTTCAAACTGTTGCAAGTGCTAGCCGTTCCTTTAAAAGCAATAAAAAACGATAGAGCGCAGTCGTCGATAGAATTCAATTTACAATGCATTTAGAATTCGTCGTTCAATCAATGCCGTATTAAGAATTTACTATAATGGCAAATCAAATTATAGAAATGGACTATCACCCAGTTTCTGGAAGGAAAACCAGCACTCCAAGTACCGCACGTAGACTGTTATGATTGTTTGATTAATTGCATGACTTGCGTTTTATTTTGTAGTGTCGATAAAATGTTATCTCCAGAAAATTCACAGAGATGACGCTCTAAGCTGCCAAACTTATTCAAATTCTTAAGTTTTAGGTTTATTTCATACTATATTATGAAATAGTTCATGCCCGCGGCGTGAAGTTCGGTAATTGTCCCACTAGGTCGCAGTACCGGGATAAAAAATATACTATATACCCAGGTTATAAACTATCTGTGACCCAAATTTCATACAAATCCGTTCAGTACTTAGTTTCTGGGGTGAAAGAGTAACAAACATCCATCCGTCCTCACATACTTTCGCATTTATAATAATTTTTATATACCGTTAAGGGGTTACCCATATAAGTATAAAACTTTTTTTTTAATTTTTAAAACGATAGTATGAGCACAATTCGGGTTGGTTGTCTCCTATGGATAAGAACCGGCAAGACTCTATATAGTTACTCTTTTAAAAGTATTTAGATGAATAAATGTGTTAATTACGCAAGTATGACATAACATCAAGCCTAAAATCCCCGACGGTTTAGGCGCAGGTGTACCTGTTAATACATCCACATTTCGCCAGTTATGTTAAAGTCCCATGTAATAGGGTGCCAGCCTTTTGCCATCAAACCGGGCACAAATTCAAACTCCATGGCTACTACTGAGGAATTCCTGATATGAAAGCCCAATAATGCTTTGGCCAACCCGAGAATCCAAACCAGGGCCTCAGTAGTCTCGCTTGCGACCACCAGAACTAAAGTAGGTATTTGTTGGCTAAACTGTATGTGTCATATTACAGGCCGAAACTGTGCCGCAGGTTTATCAACTCTGGCGTGAGCTTTGTATCACACACCTGTCTGACTATGACAGTGTACAACACCCGTATTACTGGCACTAAGGTACATTCGTCGCGCCATTTGTCGATTTAACAGTCAACGATCAAAAGGAATAGTAGTTAGGAAACACCTAGACCGTGTTCACTAAGGTTTAAAGATGATTATGTGTCAGCATATTGGAAAGCGTCCTTCTGTTGGATAATGACATACCGGGTGTAAACAGACCCTTCACATATCCGTCCACCAAGCATTCTGTACGTCAAACTAAGTAACTTTACGCAAAAATTATTGCTGGGAATCGACTTTTTTTTTTGAGGTGAAAAATCACGTTTTACGGTAGGAATCGATGGAAAGCACTCATAGCATTGTGCTGATGAATGGATTAAATAGAAAGAGGGTCGTGGAGGTGTGTAAAAATCTTACATTAAAAACATGTATTTAAAAAAAACTTGAGAAAAAGTTGGAACTTTGACCCCCAATATCTCCGTAACTAGAAGGTTCCCAGGTATCGTCTGGAACAAAAAAAAATATCGCAGTGACGGGGAGAACAAGTGCCTTTCATTTATGTTAAGGATCTATTAACACCCTTTATACTGCAATCGTCAAGCTGTGAAACTTATAGCACATTATTTTTTTTTTAATTACTTGCTTATTCTGGCGGCTTCGCCTGCGTGGAGTTTGGTAACTGTCCCGCAGGTTCTGACAGGCATGAAAAGTATCTTATTAAAACATTAAACATCCAGGTTAAGAACCATCTGTGTGATCCATTCAATGGTTTTTGGGTGAAAGAGAGGCACATGAGACAAGGAGAGGAAGCTAATGATGAAAATATCTGTTACGAAGTAAGCTGGATATAATTACGGTAAGCTGATTGCAGACAACATTTATAATATTTGCTCCTGTCATATTCGATCCGATCTTATAATTAATATTAATTATTGCGTAATGAGCTGTGTGCTGGAATAATCCAGCCTTATCACAGATAAACGAGAAACGGGTTTTTTAGACGGAAGAATCGGCAAAATGACAGATTTTGTCAACACAATGACAGATTTCTTTGCAGTATCTGTCATTTTGTCGATTTTCCGTCCAAGAAATCCTTGTCTACGGTGGTCGTGCTACTGGGGCAAGACACAGGAAACAAGACCAACGATTATTTTTTATATCTCTTTAAATTAATAATGTGGTGGAGCAAAGAAATATGTCCTTGAAACTTGTTTTGTTTTATTAACCATTACAAAAAAAAATTCAACTTCTTCGAATAAAAATCAAAGTTCTCATTCATCATTTTCATCATCATCATTTCTGCCGAAAAAAGTCCACTGCTGGACATAGGCCTCCCCAAGTCTCGCCACATGGACCGGTACCGTTCGTCTCGCATCCAGCGGATCCCCGCCACCTTCACCAGGTCATCGAACTACCAGGTGAGCGGCCTTCTAACACAACGTCTTCCAGTTCTCAATTATTGGTTTGTTTTAAATGTTGTTCATTTATTCAACTAGAAGATAATCTATTCAAGCTAAACGTTGTAATAAAATATAACAATTTCTTGCAAAGTAGAGAAACAACAAAAACTAATAGGTTTTTAATTTTCTGAAACACTTTTGCATTTAAATAGTTGTCGGGTTTATGAAGAGAAATAAAAAGTACAAGGATTTACTTTGTCTATGAAATGAACTGGAGGAGTCTACTTACCGGGAATAGTTTCTCAGTGAGATTTTTTTACAAGTAAACAAAGAATTTGTTGCTGTTTATAGTTCAGAATTTAAATCAGCGAGAGCTGCTTTTTATTTTATCTGCATTCTTGATAGAAAATTGTTATAATCTGCTATCGTTCATGAACTCTGACATTACTAGGGAAATTCTCATCTATTACAAAGGTTAGTGGAGATGGTATGACCATAATGCCATGGAAGTTGGTGGGTGGATAGGCCTTTGGTGTGGGATGCAACTTGCGTCGACACACTTTCGCTATCCTATCTTCCTAGCACAGCGGGCGGGCGGCCGCTGCAGGTTCTGAAAACCTCAAACGGCACAAATACAATAACTTTTAATAATTAACCGCAAACGGCTCAGATACATAATTGGTAGTTATGTGTCTGAGCGGTTGGGGTTGAAACACTAGGGCCATGGGGTCCGAGTGCCCACCTAGTATTTCGAGAAATCACCAAGCGGTTGGTTGACTCTTCATGTGACCAGAGGGCGGGTCGATGTGGCCAAAGAATCAGCATTGACATCCAACGTGGCAATGCTGCCAGTTTTTCTGGGTAGTTTTCCTATTGATCCTTTTCATACTTGAACATTTTTTTTTAAGTCCTTTATTCGTTTTCCTAACGCGATATTTACATTTTTAAATATTTTCATTAACATGTACAAAAATAAAACAACTATTTAAAAATATAAAAAATAGTAGCCCACCGGCATCGGGAACAGGGTTTGGGCTACCGGTGGTCAGGGCTCTTGAGACAGGAACCTCCTAACGATACGCGCCGTATCCAGAAGTACTGCTTTCTGAATCAAGCCCTTGATCCAGTTGCCAAGCGAGAGCCTCTTCAGATTTTAGTCGAGGCTATTGGCTATTAAGCCATTGGCCGACACGACTATCGGCACAATGACTGCTGTACTCACGTCCCACATGTCGACAACCTCGCGCCAGATCTAGATATTTGAATTGTTTATCTTTCTCTGCTTTCACAAGGTTCTCGTCTTGCGGAACCGTATTATCAACAATCATTGCGCGACGCTCCAATCGATCTATCAGCACAATGTCAGGTTTATTGGCAACAATAGTCCTGTCAATGACGATAGATCGATCCCAATACACCGTAATATTAGCGCGCATACATATAGTATGGCACTTCTGATTCGGTAGGTTGTACTTCAAACCAATTTTATTTTTTATTATTATGATAGAATATAAATTGTAGTTTGTAAATACATACACATATGCTACATTCAAATATTTTTGTTACAAAGGTTTGACCATATATATTTAAGGATGTGGTTACCTGAACCACTTCTCCAAGGGGCCATTATCGTAATTGCGAAAAAAAATACAGCAGTACCATATGCAGAGTGTAAACGGACCGTTCACGAAGCCGTCAACCAAGCAATCTGAACATCAAACTAATTAGTTAGTTAGTCTAAGCTAAAATTATTGCTGGGAAACGACTTCTTTTCTTAGGGTTAAAAATCACGTTTCACGGTAGGACTCAATGAAACGCACTCAAAACAATGTGTGGACGGAGGTCGTGGAGGTGTTTAAAGTAAAGTTATAAAATTAAAAACTTGTATTATTTTTAAATCTTGTGAAATATTTGGTACTTTGACTCCCAATATCGCTGTAAGTAGAAGGTTCCAGACCATATCTATATATAATTACGAGGAGAACAAGTACCTTTCAGCTTCGTTAAGGGTTTTTTTAACACCCATTATAATTGTACCATTAAAGACACATTTTGAATGAATTAAAAGGACCGCCATAGCATATTTAATATTTTAATAACTGACAATATGTTTGTTATTTTTATAGCCTACTCACACTATCAAAATAGGACAACATGTAAGACTTTTGACCATAAATAGGACTTCCTTGTCTGTTTACACGCGTTGCCACAACAATAATACACAATCACATAATAATAATACATATATCATCGCCCAATTTAGACCACTCTAAAATCAATAGATTCGTTAAGACTATTAATATAATATCACGTGCAATATACAACATATATATAAATCGTATGTTAGTAAACATGGTGTTTGGATCAAAGAAAATACTCGAAAGGTGCAACGTGGTAGAACATTTTGGTATGTTAAGTACTAGAAATGCTTAGGGTGGAGTCTCCTATTAATGGCTATCAGAAACTTCATGGTTTTTTTTTTTAATGTGGTCGGCTCTTCTTTTTAATCGACCTACCTCAACGTTCTCGGGTGCGACCGTGAAACGATCACCTGAAGCGAACCCTCAAGCTCGTTTTTACTAAATTGAATGTGTGGGGCATGTATTGACGCATCCGGTCTGTCAAAGATTACATACCAAAGCGATGTTGATGACCTGTTGCACTCACATATTGCTTTCAGGATGACCGGAGACCCTCGATGATACTTAATATTTTTTTTAAGTCCAGTAAGCATTTAAAAGACGTAACATCAATGTTTTCCCATAATAAGCAAGCATAGTCAAATCTTAAAATTCTCTTCACCACTACACAACGACCACTGGTAGGCTTAAAAGTCATAAGAATTTCTCACGTTTTACACTACCCGTCCAGGATAAACCACCAAAATATGAGAAGCAAATTGTGGGAAGAGAAATAACTGCCCACCACTTCTCGACTTCGACAAACCCCAGGAACATTTACGTCCCAGACATGATCTGCAGTGGCCTATGTATATAGACGGTACTCAAACAGTTGCGCACCCGAGTAGGCAGCTGCAAACACACTTTGGCAAAATGAGGGATTTACTCAATGTTAACACGGCTTCTGACCAGACCGTGGCCCACTTGCTGGAATGTTCTATGTGTTCCTACACCTGAGGACTTAAAAAAATGCTGCGGAACCGTAATTAACGTGGTTACCTACTGAGACCAAGAAAAATAAGTCTTACCATCAATACGAAAGAAGTAGAAGAAGTATATAGCATAAGCATAGCTTAAACATAATTAGCCTATTAATGTTCCCACTGCTGGGACGCAGGCCTCCTGAGGGCATTCCCTCTGGGGCTATAATCCACCACGTGGGCCCAGTGCGGGTCGGTAGATGTCACATGTCTTCGATTTTTTTTTGGTTCTAGGACATGCCGGTTTCCTCACGATGTTTTCCTTCACCGTTTTGAGAGCAGTGGTAATGAAAAAACTTACACAAAGTAATGCGCCTGGCTGGTTTCGAACCCAGTTACTGCTCGTAAGTCGGGGTCTCCACCACAAATAGTAGAAGAAGACGCGACTTAAATAAGTACATTATAACGACGGCCTTTACAGGAGACTTCACCCTTATAGTGAAATTGCTTAATGCTTAATTCGATTCGTGTGACTCACTGTCACATGCTTATTTACAATGTACATTATTTATTAACTGACACATATCAGACGTCTATTTACCTGTACATTTTTCGAGGGATGCCAACGTCGCTATCAATATCAGGTGACTACTATAAATAAAATATTGATTTGACAACGTGCACCGGAGCAGGGGTAAGTAGAAAATTAGAGATTTATAATTATTAATTTCTAACTTGTTAAAACGTGAACTTATTATAGCCCTAAGCTTTGAACTATTAAAAATAGGCTAAAATAAATATAAAAGTAAATTAAAAAATCTTCCCTTTTTGAATAAAAAGTCCCAACCCTAATCAAAACTACTGATTGCACAGCAAAATAGTTACCTCAAAATATTATTATTTTACCAACAATTTGAGTCCGTGACGCATCGCTATTCATTGAAAAACGGAGCTTTTTATGAATGCATGTCTAACAATAACTAGCGTGTGCTAGATATAGAAAAAAGGAGAATGGGCTTCGAAGTATAGGCATCTGCCCCAAGGTCCAATAGCCATACGATAGACGTAATTAAAAAGAGCTTTAAAAGGAGAACCTTTGCTAGTAACGCGACTTTCCGCAATTGTCAGCACGTTGGGAGTTATTGTGCTAAATAGGTAACTGGTTGGACAACGAAGTTCAGATTTTCCTGGCCACCAATTAAGGTTTTCTGGGTAACCAATAATAGTAACATATAATCCATTGCATAGAGCTTTTCAAGAAGAACGTTTGCCAATAACACAACTTTCGCCAATTCGTTGTCCTTTCGAAGTTATTGACCTAAATAACTGAATAGTTGGACACCGAAGTTAAAATTTTCTGGGCAACCAATAGTAATAACCTATAATCCATTGCATAGAGCTTTTCAAAGAGAACTTTTGCTACTAGCATCACTTTATTGTATTCCGGTCGTAGTTATTGACCTAAATAAGTGACTATTCGAGCACCGAAGTTAAGGTTTTCTGAGAACCCAATAGCAATAAGTTATGCACCATTGAAAAGAACTTTTGCTACTAACTTAAATTTTGCTAATTCGCAGTCTGTTCGGAGTTATTGACCTAAATAGATTACTAGTTGGACACCGAAGTTAAGATTTTATTTACAACCAATTAAGAGTTTACGGGCAACTAATAGTCATAAGATATACACTATTGGATAGAGCTTTTCAAAGAGAAGTTTTGCTACTAGCACCACTTTTGCTAATTCGTAGTCTGTTCGGAATTATTGACCTAAATGTGTGTATAATTGAGCACCGAAGTTAACATTTTCTGGATAACCAATAGCAATAAGATATACACATTTTTATAGCCTACTCACAAGCTTTTAATTAGAATATTTGCTACTATAATATATTTTATCGCTATTAGACGCTGGGGCAATTTCACCCATTCTCCTTTAAAATTCATTTCTGTTTTTTTTTTATCTTTTATTATTCATTAAACACTGTAACAACTATTTTACAAAACGTAAACATACCACACAAACCGTCATAGGTTTAACAGTGGAATGCCAGTTAAACGTCATAGGGCCAAAAAATAGGTATAGTAGGTCGCTGCAGCTGCAGCTCAGTCCGATTATATTACAAAAATTGAAGAGATCGATGTTTCGTATTGCCCTTTTTTCTCCTCGAAAACTGAGCCGATTCAATTATTATTGAGGTAAAAATTTTAAGAAAGAGCATAGTCTAGCTTCCTATCAATTTCATTTATGTTAAAAACTTTTCAAATTTGTCTGGTAGTCTCTAATGACGGCCGTAAAAATGGGGTATTTTCTGTTATTTTTGGAGGTTCAAATTTTCTTTACTTATTAGTTGCTGAAAAAAAGGAAAAGACTGGGATGTGTCTACAGTAGACCTTGATTTTATAAAAAAATATTGCTTTAAAGGCATTATTCAGAAAGAAAAAAGGGAATACATTTGTATGGAGAATCGTAGCCCCTATTTTAAACATTGCACTTTTACAGTTTTTATAGAAAAGTCAATGGCAACATGATTCTGATAAAAAATAGTGTAACCGTTTGTATTTTTTAACATATTTTTCTCATTGTGGTGTGCGTCTATAACCAGATGTATGAACGTGGGCAGGTGGTGTTCTGTAGTTTCTGCTAAATAAACTAAATGGGAAAAAAGGCAATAATGGAATAGATATGCCATTTTCTCAAAGCCTGATCGATCTTTCCGTCCAAACAGATCGTTTATTTTAATCATAATTACTTTCTTTGATCGAGACGTAATACATTATGTTAAGCACGCTTGGCATCCGCCGCATTCATTGATATCAGTGCGGCAGTTAAACGTTCGGTAATCACCAATTAATCCTCATTTATTATAACAAAACATTTAATTAGCAGAACAGATTGTATCCGCAACTAGTATATTATTTTGTTTTTAGTCTTCAAACCTCTTGACAGAAGAAATGGAAATGCCTTCCAGACTGAAGAATAGATTTCGAGAAGAAAGCCTTAAGGCAAAATGAATTGCATGGAAAAAACCATTACATTTAATGAGACCTTAGTGGGACTTAAAATAACCACCTCAACAAAGTAATCCCTTACTAAATCGCATAAATTAATCAATGAATTGTCTTCCGGATTTAACAACAGATGTGACATCATTTGTGTAAGAGTTTGTGACAATATGGCTCATTTACACCCAACTCGAACACGATCTAGCGGAAATGTATATCTTTGTTTTGTCTTTTCATCTGACACCCGTAACTAATGACCTCAAGACGATTAATACATTCGTGTGTGGATCACCATTATAGCAATCGCAAATTCTTATGAAAGCAATTTGTAACAGGAGTTGATTTATTATTACAAAATACATCATTAACCATAATTAATGTTTGTTAACAGTAACATCGCGAAACATAATAATTAACAAACATTTAAATGATAATAAACACTTTTCCTACATTTTAATGTAGGAAAAGTTTTTATCATGATTACGACTATGCGTCACTTGGCACACTAATTACAAACGACTAGGAATTTGTCAATACAATGCACGGTCAGCGTATTGACAGAACATCATTGGCAACGAGTCGCACAAACATAGCGCTTGCGACAGCCAGGTGGGGTCAAAGGGAGATAAATCGGGAGGCTGCGTACGACACCGGGGGACGGAGCTGACAGTCGTAGACGAACGAGCATCCGCACCACACGTTTCTCCAACCCAGTTAGGTCTGTGAAGTAGTGCCGTGACCGGTCGTGATTATAGTGCAGCTCCTTTAGCAAGTGTCAGCAATAACGCTGTGGTTTTTGATCTCAGAGTACCCCTTTACGAGATGTGGGACGACGCAGATGTTGAAGAGACCCCTGCGCCGGCGCCAGAGAAGGCGGCCCCGGCAGCCCCCGAGCCTGCCGCGGCTAAGCCCGAGGTGGCCGAACCCCCTGCACCCGAAACCACCGTCCTGGGCACTGAACCTCGGAAACTAGTATTTAAACACTGGATCAGGTGACCAACTATATTTAATCCAATTTTCCTAAATTAAACTCAAACAAAAAACAGTTCGCCTCAATTTGTAAACAACACGGTTTGTGAATTTATTTGGCCATTCAGATTTATCCAACAAAATTGGAAGAAACTATTAATTCTTCCAATTTTGTTGAAAAAACCTTCGTCTTCCACGGTCAATATTTCTGTTAATTGACCAGAAATCTATTTCGAGTGGTACATTTGTAAACAGGCGCCCTCACGTTACAGGCCCCGTTTCCTCCAATACAACTACCTGTACGACTACCAGCACAATTACTACAACGACGTCATCAACTACCTGGACCGGCGGAACAAGGGGCTGCCGGTGGAGAGGCCGCGCGCGCAGACCTGGGGCGAGCGCGTGTTGCGCACTTATCTATCCAAGGGCCCCAGCATCAAGCAGCAGAAAGACTCCTCCCTGCTCCGCCACATATCGACGGGCGCCAGGTTCCATCGCTACCACAGCAAGTCCCTCATCTCGAGGAAGTATTCCAGACTCGGATTTAACACCGTCTCCATCTAGCTTCGCTCTAACACCCTCGCTTGACCTCGCTTCAGCGGACCCACTCCGGAGAGCCGGCGTGACCTTTGTGTCGATGTTACAGGATTTCGCTGGTGTGATGCAGCATCAGGCGCCGCCGCAACGGTTCAAACAGTAACACTAATCGGAAGCCGTCCGCATTCCTCTTTTAATATCTGTCTTATTTGTGTAAGACAATAAAACTTTAAGTTAATATACTTGGTTTCATTTGCTTGCGTATTCCCTGTACCCATGAACTGATATTTCTATAACAGTCTTAAAATTTAAGAAATACTTATATAAAATGATTTATTTATGCAATGCGACAGTCAGATTAACCAGCTTTGCGAGTATTAATTCTTAGAAGCTTACAAAGCATGTAATAATTTAAAGGGAGCCTCAAGATATAATCTGCCACCTAACATGCACATGAGAACTGAGTCTGTGAAGATGGTAAACTAAATGCTAACGTACACAGGCTTCAAAGACAACACACAGGAACTAAACATAAATATCTGCCAAGAGATGATTTACAGCGGTGTTGATACAACGACATGTGTTCAGTCTGAAACGTGGACTGTACCTACATATGTGCATGATGCAAGCACTTCAATTAGCGTATACTCCAAATATACCGTTGCACACGGGCCGACATCCACTCCACTTCACATTTGACACAAAAAAATATCCAAAAACCAGCCACCTGCGGACTCCGTGGTAGAAGAATAAGCGATCAAAGAATTTATAGTGACAGCATCATTGAAAAGCTTTTAAACTGTCCCCTTTATATCACGTTACAAACCTAACTTTTACTCGAAACACAAGTCATATTATAATAGCAATAAACATAATCGCAATACAGTTCTGCGACCTTTTCCCGTATTATATGAAAGAATAATTCCCTCGCAATCGATCCTCGACAACGACTAATAAGGTATATTAGATTAATATCCAGATAAATGGCTCCCATTAACTTCGCTTAGAATAATAAATCTGTGCGCTGATTTCTTAATAAAAGTGATTTATCGGTGAATAATTAAAATTATTTATGGATAATAGAAGTACCCGTTCAAAAATTTTAATTATAAATGAACAATTTTGCTCATTTAAATTCTGCTCACGAAATGACAACTTTCACTATGAAATATTGCCAATACATACACAGTTGATGGAGATAGACAGTCACAGTTATGAGATGACTAATAACATCAATGGTAAATGATTTGTTTGAAACATAATGCGGTAATAAAGTATCTGTGTCAGTATCTGTCATGACGCGTGAAGCCAGTAATATGGCTCTTAATACAAGACGTTCAATGTCACAATAGCGTGACACACACTCAGTGGGCGCACACAAAATTTCAATGACGAGATATCTAAAATAACTTATCTTTGACAGTTCAGTGAATGTAATCACTTGGGCGTGCGCCAGCGTTGGGCTACCTAGCAGGTAAAGCAGGCAATCAGCCAAATTGAAGATAATTAAATGTTACAATGACCAAGGGAGCCCAGACATCGATTGGGTACTCGATATTTATAAATAGAACGCTCAGTTTGCGACATCTATGCTCTTGCAGTGTTGATTAGGTACTTCACTGCACGTAATTGTTTCCGCAAAATTCACTCAAACTTTGTTGTGTGCATTTTCGTTCCGGAAATGCACATTCAAATTAAACCACTAGTAAGTTTAGTTTATTGAGTTTTTGAATATTTACTGAATAATTATATCAAAATGGTTGTGTATTACAACGATTATCACGATACTGGACTCCAGTCAATGAAGTGTGTGTATTTACAAAATGACCATTACCAACACTTGTAGCAGTATTTTGCTACACTTTTAGGTACTGTAATAACTCTTATTTGATTTGCTTTAGTTATGAAAACAAGGAAAATATATTTCAACATCTAAAGATAAGATCGCGTCAGTATACGTGGTGCTTAACCGGTGTTTTAAATATTTGTTTCACTTTTCTTTACCTTTCTTCCTGTACCTAACCTAGACAGAACTATAATTCGTGCACTGTAGCAATAACTAAATTATCCTTTATCCCGTAGATAATATCAATGGCGCTCTCTGTCACCGAATAATATCGATCGTCAATTATTTTAGGGAGAACCCGTCGCCGAGACACTACATCATCTGTCTACCTCATTTATGTGGACGAGGCTCATCAATTCATTCATAAATGACCGGATAATTGACGGATCTGGCGGACGGGTGAATTTTAATTACCGGCCGCATTGTGTTCGATGACACAGAGGTAAAGCAAGTAAATAGGATCGTCCGTCTGTGTTTAGGCACCTGCATTAATAGGTTTTCGTTTCCAACTTTGCTAACAGGGATGCAAGGTATCGTACATTTATGTAATAATGTGGATTTAGGTCTCGTACATGGCAAAAAATACTGACTGAACATGATTAAGTGAGTAGAAATAAAAAAGAAACAAATAGTCATTTATAGTAATTTTGGCTGAAAGTAAGGCAGAAAGATTCGTTTTTACAATTAGCCTCAGATAGGTATGTAAAAAACTAGAGATTAATTAACTAGAGATTAGATGCTCGTTACTTTTCATCCAACCACGGCAAAGACGAAAGGAAGGGTTATGATTTTAGCCGTGTATGTATGTATGTTTGTTTGTAACTTTTTTATTTTTCACCCAGTGTCCAATAAATGAGGTGTCAATCGATTCGTTATTTTGGTCTAAGTGACAAAGTACATTTTATTTGAACAAAATCAACATGGTGGAACAACATGGAATATACAAGTTCGTGATTAGACCTGTCGTACTGTATGGATCGGAATGCTAGTCTGTAAAGAAGATGGATGAAAAAAGATTGCATGTAGCGGAGATGAGAATGTTGAGGTGGATGTGAGGTGTGACAAGAATGGATAAAGTACGACGAATTGCATGTGACTAAAAGAGTGATGAATTTAAATGTTGATAGATTAAGAGGGAGAGCGAGACCAAGGATAGGATGGATGAATTCATGAGGAATGATTTGAAAGAAAAAGGAGTAAATGATAGCGTGAGGGTTGACAGAGAAGAATGGAAGAAAAAAACGATGATGAGTTTTTTTCTGTCTTTACACTTATTTTTATTTAATTATATTCTACAAGTCGAGAAACAGACATTTCCATGACAAAATTCACGTTTACAAAGCAGCAATTAAAACTTCTAGCTCTGTAGTTTAACCATTTTCAACATAGCATTTAAATAATTCGTGTCTCTTTTTTACAAGTAGGCAGGTACCTGTGTGATTTAACTAAGAAAATAATATTTTCACGGAGCTGTAGAAAACTTTTACTAACATCAAGTCTATAAATGTCCACTAGTAAGAATAAGCATAGCTTAGTCAGGTAACAGTGGTACTCACTGTCGCGACACAGGCCAGCTCTCTGTGAGAGTTAGCCATATACCCCACGTGGTCCAAATGCAGGATGATGAATGTCACAATATTTCCGATTTTTCGAATATAAGGCTTTCCGCTTTTAAAAATACAATGTCCAGTTTGTTTTATTCATGTCGAATTTTCAGAATTGTCACGAATCACCATATGAATTAGCTTGTCGTTGTAAGACAGGTTGGCACCTTGTCGCGGCATAGATATCAATCAACTTATTAAATAAAGGCAGTCATGCCAAACTAAATCTCGTTTTCGGCGTCGATGGATGTACGGCAAGCTTCGGCATACATTTCAGTAATAATTGGAGTTAGCTATCTTGTCTATCATCATTGGCTAAACTCTGTAGTCTTGCTGGTTCAGTTTCGGGCAATTATGTACCGCGACTTTATGTTATAATTCGATCGGTCAGAATACAGAATCTTCGCTCGAAATTGCTTAGTAATTCTATGAAGCTATCCCGCGCCATCGTTTATCCTGAAAATATTAGGATAGTCTGAGGAATTCGCTGCCGACTTCTCTGTTCCCCGATTATTATAATCTGGATCTCTTCAAGATTCGAGTGAATCGGTTTCTCCTAGACAAGCGTGGTCCACCCTAGGACCACCCGCATTATCGCGTCACGTCAAACCCAGCCTATAAGTGTAAAAGAAAGATAATCGGCGCATTCAGAGAATGCAAAGTTGAGTAAATAACAAAGTAAACTTATGACAAAACTACCGGGTGGAAATCCCGGATTCTGGGCTTCTATAAACAAATTCGTGTTGTAATGATCGTGGGACACTACCTTCAGCTGTCCCCCTTGCGATCATTAGAACTTTAAGGTGATAAGACGTGGGACATAATACATAATTCGATAGATCTGGTACATGAAACAATTATTTGTTTTGGAATGCGAAACAAATGAGATCTATTCGTGGTTGATAAACTGCAGGTGAACAAGAAGCATCGTTAGCTATGATAAAGTGGCCAGCTCAACATAGTATGCAATACATTAATAGAACAAAGGTCAGGACTGCAAATTAGATATATGTGTTATAGTAATGCAATGTGTGTTTGTAACTAACGAAGCCCACGGGGCTGACCGTCTTGAATTTGTGTCAATTTTTTGCTGACTTTGTCATTCGTCAGGTTATAAACACTACACAGCTCTTCTGTAGTTATTAGGGCAAGCAGCTTGATTTCCTTTGTATATATAAAAAAAAACTGTAATTACGTTTGCAAGTCTTGTATTGATAATGACAATTAATTAAATGTCAAGTGTCGATCTGTATACACAATACTGTTCGCGTTCGCGACTTCGTTCGTGTGGAAATTTTAATGTAGTGTAGCCTTTGAGACTATGTCTTTCCCCAGAATCTATCTCCTAGCCCAGTTTCATTACACTCCGATCAGTCATTTAGTCGTGAAAAGGTAACAAACAGAGTTACTGCCACATTTATAATATTAGTTTGGACGGCGTCAAAATTATGTGTGGTTAAAGTGGTTAAACCTCGAATACTTCAATAGATACATGATTATTCATGAATCTAGCAGAAAAAAGCTGAAACACCTCAATGTGCCGTGCATGTTGACTAACGATCAGGTCGACACAAACTTCGCTTCACTGACGGACTAACAACTGAGCTGCGAAATCCTCTCAATCTCTCGGCAAATTTGATTAAATATCACGCTCAGGTAGTTTAGCCATTTAACTAATTGAAATAGCTGAGTGAATTTAACTAGATCCAGACTATTCATTAACCTCTTGTATGGCGTGAACGTGGATCCGCGCAGTCCTATTTTACTGTCGGAACGCGGTTCCACGACATCACGCGATTTTTTTCAGATAACTTTAGTTTAGTTCGTGGTTCCGCTTTCGTTATAACAAAGAATTCACACCGCAACTCGTGAGCAGCACGGTTTTTGAAATTCAGTTAGAACACTACTATTTTTGAATTAAAATTAAATTAAAATGATTCGTGACACTGCGAACCTGGCAAAACATTTCACATAGGTATTAATCAAAGTTTAGCAATGAAAAAATTCAGCCCTGCCTTATCCAACTATGTTGGGGTTGGTTCCCAGTAACCAAATGTTTAGCTGGCAACCAGCTGCTGAATATAGTATTGTACATGGAGGACCATCCATTACTTGCCGAGTTTCCACCGTTCCTCGGAGCACGTTATCCTGCCGTTGGTCCCGGCTGCAATTTGTAGATCTTTGACAGGCGTCACAGGTACTTACAGTACTTCGTCAGTGGCTCGAAAGTCTGACAGCCAACCTAACTAACCGGTATCGTGTTACCCAGTATTAACTGGATTCTGGAGGTTAAATGGGCAGTTGCTCCATGTAAAATACTGGTATTCAGCTGCATCCGGTTAGAGTGGAAGCCGACCCCAACATAATTGAGAAAAGGCTAGGCAGATGATGATGTGTCCGTTCCAAGTGTAATTGATCTCAAACTTGTGTCATCATCATAAGGTTAACAATTATTTGCACTTGTTACCCGTGGTCCCGGTGGGTCGACCCATTACCGGGTCCATGGGTAATTTTAATTACCTGTGGTTCAATGGCATTAGGGATTGTTCCCTTCTCACTATATCGATAGAAAATGAAAACCACCAGTTACATACAATATAGTTTACTCAAATAAATAATTCCATCCTTGGGAACAAAAACATACTCATACCAGAACTATATTGAAAATTATGAATTCATAACCGACACACTAATGACTTATGACTCATAAACTATCTTAACATTTCTAATGCGTATCCAACTGATATTTCGCCAGTAATTAATTCCATTAGTGTATCGGTTATGAATTCATCATTTTCAATTGCTATTTTTGTTCTAGTTCTAACTGGATTATTCTTTTTATTTTTCGATAATTTGACCATAACGTTCAGGAGTCGCATTATGTTTGTGCAATTTTTTTTAAATTTAATTTTGCTATGCCAAGACTCGGACACGTTATTGGTTCAGTGCCTTTCTCCGAAGACACTGACAGTTTTAACAATATCATTCATTAGCCAAAAATGTTGCAAGTAATTTTTTTTTTTTTTGGATTTTCATATATTTGGTGTTGCACCTTGATTTAATATATCCCACCCTTCCAAAACTCTATCACTTGGTAATAATGGCAATACTGAACACAGTGACACAACTCTGGCTTGAGGTTTACTTTTTATAATGCCGAATATCTTTTTGCCCATCGTCCACATTGCTTGCTGCCAGTGATAATAGCACCCTATAATCTCAATGTCGGGAAAAACAATATGTATAGAATTTTAAACTGCAAGTTCAAAATCACAGTGATATTTTAGTTTGTTCCCAGTTTGGAAACTGGGATTTTAATATATTGAAAAGGGCTATGTAAGTTTCAATTTTCTTATCACTCAGTAAAGCGTAAATTATGGGTTTTGTTTTAGTTGTATTAGCAGTACTGCCCAATTCAGCGTGTATTGTAAAAAATTCTACGTCACGCAACGATAAGGTATATTACTTTATCCTGTCCGATCTGAAAGGGGCATATAGGTAGGATGCCAATGACGTTACCAAATAAAGTAAGAAACATAAAATATTTATGAAAGTAAAATATTAATGAATTTCAAAATGCTTTTTTTTGTCCCAAATCCGTTTCCCTAAATTCTAACAAACTTTTAAAACGTGATTATACCATGTTCGACATGTATGTAGTATGTTCAATCGTCTATTGTTT
Source organism: Noctua janthina (assembly GCA_963576755.1). NCBI lineage: Eukaryota > Metazoa > Arthropoda > Insecta > Lepidoptera > Noctuidae > Noctua > Noctua janthina. The sequence continues at coordinate 8,018,008 of OY755050.1, read as the reverse complement.
TTTTTGACGTCACTATCCGAGAAGCGCCAGTGTGTTGATAAGTTTCTTCATTTTAGTACATCATCATCATTTCAGCCGAAAGACGTCCACTGCCGGACATAGGCCTCCCCAAGTGTCGCCACATTGAACGGTCCCATGCGACTCGCATCCAGCGGATCCCTGCAACCTTCACCAGGTCATCGGTCCACCTAGTGTGAAGCCTTCCTACGCAACGTCTTCCTGTTTGCGGTCGGCACAACTCCTAAAGGCGGGTGGTAAACCGGTACTTAAGGCTCTTCAGAAGCTGTTTAATTCTGTCAAATCATAATCTTCCTAGCCTTTTCCCCACTATGTTGGGGTCGGCTTCCAGTCTAACCGGATGCAGCTGAAGACCAGTAATTTACATGGAGCGACTGCCTATCTGACCTCCACAACCCAGTTAGTACTGGGTAATACGATACCCCTTGGTAAGACTGGTTGTCAGACTTTTTGGGCCTCTGACTACCTAACGACTGTCAAAGATCTACAAATGACAGCCGGGACCAACGGCTTAACGTGCCAATGGGTAGTCACCCATCCACAGACCAACCTAGGTAAGCACGGCTTAACCTAAAGATCGACCCGAGCGGCTATTATTATTTAGCCACGAGCTACTCATGTTTAATTCTGTCATACTCGAGGGAAAAACGCCACAGGCATGGTGCAGGGGTGTGGTGGTACTCTTCTTCATAAAGGGTGACAATGCCCGGCTGAAGAACTATAGGCCTATCTCACTTCTAAGCCATGTCTGTCTACAAGTAGTTTTCAAGAGTCATCACGAATCGTCTCGCGCGCAGGTTTGACGATTTTCAGTCTACCGAACAAGCCGGATTCCGAAAAGGCTTTAGCACCGTAGACCACATACATACGCTGCGACAGGTTATACAGAAGACCGAAGAGTATAACTTGCCTCTCTGTTTGGCGTTTGTCGACTACGAGAAAGCCTTCGACTCGATTGAGACTTGGGCTGTACTGCAGTCTCTCCAACGGTGCCAAATAGACTATCGGTACATCGAGGTGTTGAAGTGTTTGTACAAAAACACCACCATGTCAGTCCGACTTCAGGACCAGACCTCGGAACTTATCCTTCTGCAGCGAGGTGTGAGGCAGGGAGACGTCATATATCTGAAACTGCTCACCGCTGCACTGGAAGATGTCTTCAAGGTTCTGGACTGGAGAGGGCTAGACATCAACGTCAATTGCGAGTACATCTCTCACCTTCGGTTTGCCGACGATATAGTGGTCTTGGCTGAGACCATGGAGGACCTCAGTACAATGCTCGATGACCTCAGTAGAGCTTTCGAAAGAGTGGGTCTTAAAATGAAAATGGACAAAACCAAAGTCATGTTGAATGCTGATGTAACACCCACTCCTATCAGAATCGGAGACTATACACTCGAAGTTGTAGACGATTATGTCTACCTGGGACAAACGGTCTAGTTAGGAAGGTCTAACTTCGAGAAAGAGGTCAATCGTCGAATCCAACTCGGCTGGGCAGCGTTCGGGAAGATGCGTGGTATCTTCTCGTCCAACTTACCGCAGTGTCTCAAGACTAAAGTCCACGTGTTGCTAGTGATTACATACGAGACTGAAACGTGTCGCTCACAATGGGCCTCATCAGAAGGCTTAAAGTCACCTAAAGGGCAATGGAGAGGGCTATGCTCAGAGTTTCCTTGCGTGATCAAATCAGAAATGAGGACTTCCGCAAGAGAACCAAGGTTGCCGACGTAGCCCGAAGAAAAGCCAAACTTAAGTAGCATTTTTTTTATTTTCATCAGGGTATTTATTTTTACTTTTTCTCCAAAAAGGATTAGGTACATAAATAGAATAGAATCTCGATACCTAATACGAGTCACGGTACCTCACGGATCGGACAGGGTTTTTTTTGAAATATTGTATATTACAATACAAACGTAAGATCTGGGAATTGTTGTCAAATGTTGTATATTGGGGCAACGGCAATTATATACATGCACTGTGCACTGAGCGATTTAGCCGTCTGTTATTCAATCTAAAGACGTCAGAGGAATTATCGTTAAACCACTTAAGATAGTATTCCAAAGAGAGTGGGTATTTGGCTTTCATTTTACATTTGAATTCAACCTTGATCATCACATGACTCTGAAATCAATCCATGAGATCGGTTGGTAAAATGTTAAACACTATCTCGAAAATAAAAAGGCTTGGGATGAAGCTGCTCCATATAAGTTTATTTAATAAATGTCAAAGTTATTAATTTAATTTGTTTATTATTTATACCTTTCAAAAGAACGAAAAAAATAGAAAGAAAGACAGAAAATTTGCTTTGTTAAGTATTTTATAATTTATTTATTTTAATAAATGTACAATACAATATCTTTATTTTCACTCTTCATAATGGTTCGCATACTTTCAATTTTATTGTAAGAATAATGTTTTAACAAAATACTTAATATATATAAGCGGCCCTGGAACACATAGGGCCAAGAAGGAACATGGATGGGTTTTAGTCAGTAGAAGTCTGACACTCCCTTCCACTCCGCCCAGAGCGGAAGAGCATTTGATGATTTCCCGTTTGAAAAGAAAACCTCCTTGAGTTATGACTGTGTGGTTCTTTCTTCAAAACACCATCTCAGACATTAATTTGCACAGTCATCATGTACGTTGACGAAGACTATCTCTGGACCTTAAAAGAGACTATATTCATTTTTATTCGTTTCATCATCGTCAGCACCTATCACGGGTACTCGGTAGTCTAGCAGTCATTCAACAGAGAGCAACAAGAGTAGCATCGGGTTTCCGAACACGTACATTATTATGTCACAGCGTCTACACGTGCCAACGATAGAATAGTACATTTGATAATAGTGGGGAAAATTTGTCATTGCAGCCGAGGCAGAATTCACACCTGAGCCGTAGACGAGGGTGTTATGAAGCCGAGAACTACAGTGACAAATGCCCACGTGAATGAAACGAGTCTTTCAATACACTTACGAAGAAATAAATAACATAACAAAAAGTATTTTTGTCATTAATCATTATGAAACTATGATTTAATTTACTTTTTTCCCCGCGTTTTGCATTCACAGGTTGAAGGAAAAGCAAAAGTATGAAGCCGCAAAACAGCCTAATATTAAAAATTCAAATATTTTTTAATTTATCTGGATGCGAGACGCAAGGGACCGGTCAATGTGACGACACTTGGGGGAGACCTATTTCTAGTAGTGGACTTCTTTCAGCTGGAATGATGATGATGAATGTTAATTATATTTGTGGTATATTAAGGCCTTTAAAACATGCGCCTCTTTGCTGAGATTAATAAAAAACAATACCCGAAGACTATAGGAATTGAACAATAGTTTATTGTTATCTGTGGGAATAAAACACTAGTTCAGTTAAATGAAAAAAATCCACGAGTGTGAAAAACACTGCATGTTGAACCTAATTGTAGTGAGATAAAACCATTTTTCGTGGAAGTACATTGAAAAAAACTTTTTAATAACTTAGTTAATCGTTGTGTAATTTGGAGTACTGATTCCCAATAAAATAAGAAAAAGTAGTATCACCCACCAATATTTGTAAATTGATTTCGATTCCAACTTTGAAGCAACAATGGCTACAAAGGACAAAGAGGTTAGGTTAGGTTAGGTTCCCCAGGGCGGAGGACATCCGTGAAGATTTTCCACCCCGAAACAAAAAAAAAAAAAAAAAAAGGTTACTTTAGGTTCATATATTATTTAAAGAAGTTGTAACAAACATTTTAGGCATTGTGAAAGCTCCAACTACGAACTTATCGTAGTTGGTTGTCTGATGACCCTTAAAGTCCACTTCTTGCACAACCATCTTGATTTATTTGCTGAAAACTTATGTGATGTGAGTGAAGAGCAAGCGGAACACAACAGAAATGGAGAAACAATACATGCTACGGGATCCCTCCCGTAGCATGTATTGTTTCTCCATTTGGAATGGAATATTAGCATGGTGGGTGATTACTGTTGGTCCATCACTTCACAGAGAACATCAAAATGCATCACATCGGAGAAAAAGCTATTCAAGAAACTTTTAGAGGAACAGGAGAGAAATACAAAAAATAAACACGCTGTATCAAGTAATTAAATTAATAGTTCAATTAGTTAACTAGTAATTAAATTACTGTAAGTAAGTGAATATTTTGGTTTATTAACAACTAGCAATTATTGCAGACAGTTGTTCTATTCAGCTATTTAAATTTATAGATTATTTTTTTGCCTCCTCCAAAACTCTATATTGCAATTTTTATAGAAATCGTAAATAGAAATATATTAAAAGTTTCTAATTTAATACTAAAGGATTTAAATAACATATTAGCCGAGATATTGGAGCCTCTAATTAGGGCAATTCAAAGGCCTGTCTGTGCAAGACCCATAAAATATCTTTTACTTTATCCACTATACTTTAGTATTTTAAAATTAAACTTATTTTATAAACAGTAACTTTTGAAAAATATTTATTTTGATTTAAGTATAATCAAGTTGATTTACTCACTATACTGATACTGTGTAAAAAATTTTTGATGACTGTGTAACTAACAAAGATTAATGACAGGGTTCCGAGATGGGAAAGTGCCGAGATGGGACTAAACCAAAATTTTGATCTAATAAATAACAGATTTTTTTAATTTGTATTTATCAAATCTCTATTAAATATAAACACCCCTATCTCCCTATTTTATATTTAATCGATATCATGAGAGATTTGTGGGTGATAAAAAAAGTCGTTAAAAAGTATTTTTAAACAATTTTTTTGTTTGCCAGTTTAATTAGTTTTCACACATGAACTGCTGTCAATTCATATTCGTGACGCTGATGGGTGTGGAACACGAAACCATTGCGTCGTATCTTCAGCTACTGCCGCCACAGTTTCTAACGCTACTGCAGGGGAGCTTGACACCTTTGCGTGATAAGTTGAGCAGTCTCCCCGCCCGGTCCACGACGTCGTAGACTTTCGACAGCTGATTTCGGTATTACGCACTCGATCTAGAAGGGTTATGCCGAGCATGGTTCGCTCCATGGCCCTTTGTGTCATTCTTACTCGATGGACTGTCTCCTTTGTGAGCGTGTGTCTGTGATGTCTCAGCCGAAAATGCAAGATTTAGGCATTGAGGGATATTTTTATACCGAAAAATATATTCCAGTTCACCTAATGCCGCCCACCCGAGCTGTACTCTTCCAGAAATTTCCTTGATAAACATAAATGAACATTAAACATATCTTTGTAAATTAGGTCAATTGCAAAAACTTAAAAGTCAAAATATATAATCCAATGCCAATGGAAACTAGAGTACTCCATCATATATAGAACAACGATTTAGCAGGTAGCCTAATCAAGAAAATTACATTTGTTTTTTTAATTCTATTACAAGCTGTGTGATGGGATTTCCTATACGTAAAATTGACAAACTTCTACACGATCTTTCATCTTCTATTAAAATTTAGGTTATGAATATTCAAAAAAAAACCTCAGAGTCCAGACCCAGCCAGCTTTTATCAGAAAATAAAAGAAATCCTACAATTTCAGTAGAATATATAACAATACTGTAAATTGTAACCTCTATTACAAAAGAAGCACTTCAAAACGCAGTTACGTCCAAGTCGCTGTCCACACAAATGCTCTGTGATTAATTAGATGCAAGACCTAAGATTTACCACAAAACACTACTTTATTTTTATGTCCCACAAACAGTGACTAATTACATTTTAATATACATTTCGTTTAGCAGACATAAAAACTAGCAAATTCGACCTTCCAACCTTGTAACAAATGGTACCAAATAACTCACACAATGTGCTGAATAAACTTGAAAACACATGACTTATGTCACAGCCGGAGATATATTATTAACATTTTCTTGCTCTAGGCCAGTGTCTTGGACGACTATTTTTATACAGTGCCCAGCGAAACAATTGTGTAGAACTCTTTCGCCAATTGGAAAGAGTTGGAGGCAGTGACAGTTATAAATCGTTGTACATAAATATTTCCGAATGTTCCGCCCGGGCTGGGCGACGATGTCTGAATGAATTTCAATAAGAAGAAGATAACGCTGGCTCTGTTGGTAAATTAACCGAATTGCCATCGCAGTCCGATGCCGATGATACATTTTCAAAGATTTATGATAATAATTTCCACGCTCTTGCATTTGTTTAGGTTGGGATCTTTGCTTCACATATTGGGTTAGCAAAATCTATTTTTGCGATTCGGATTTGAACGTAATTTCATATTATTTACACATTTCGTAATGCCATAAATCAACATGAAAACTTTTCCGATAAGAATTCAAACATAAAACATATGTCAAGCAGGCATACTAACTGCAATATTATCGAGTTGTAACTACAGATTTCACAAGAGCAAGAAAGGTGAACAAGATTTACTTACTTACAATGAAACTTAAGAGGAATGGTTATTTGTATCTACAAACATTCACCATTTTTAGTTCAATTCATCTGAAAGTTGGCAACACACAAGCTAGAAAAAGTGATCAAGTCGCAATTACAGAAGTCAAAACGAATATTAAGAATGCGAATAACGGAGAGGAGTATGTCAAAAAAATTCTCAACAAAAAGGGTATGTAAATAGTTTGTTGAGGTTTTTATTATTATTATTATCCATGGTAATTGTGTGCATCTCTTGAAATGGATGACACTATATCTAATTCGCAAAATTTTTTACGCCGATAAGTTGGGGTCCAAACTGACATGTTTTGGAGAAATCGAACCTTTACAGTATTTCTGGAAATTTTCCACCTGTCCACCATAAACTGCTGAATGTGCGAAATCTACACTATTCAAGATGCTAAACTGATACTTTTCTCATGATCGAATCATCATCATCATCATTTCAACCGAAAGACGTCCACTGCTGGACATAGGCCTCCCCCAAGTGTCGCCACATTGATCGGTCCCGTGCGACTCGCATCCAGCGGATCCCTGCAACCTTCACCAGGTCATAGGTTCACCTAGTGGGAGGCATGATCGAATGAATCCTTCGAAATCCATGTTTAGGGTTCTATATCCAAAAAAATATCTAAAAGGAAACCCATATAGATTCGCCCTGTCACCACCGCCACACCACAGTTGAAATTTAAAAAATCGTAAAGCGGTTCTCTGACAGAATAATCTACCTACCAAGTTTCAACTGTGTAGTAGTAATGGTTTTGGAATAAAGTTACTGTGACATTCAGACGGACAGGCAGACACGACGAATCTATAAGGGTTTCGTTTTTTGCAATTCGGCTACGGAACCCTAAAAATTATATCGTGGCTTCTAAAATACTTTTTTCTTAAGAGACATTTGCTTCCAAAGCCGTAAAAATTCTCCCTAATTTCTAAAATAAAAGAAGGAAAATTCTGAAAAAATTGGTTTGAATAAGATTTGATTTTTTTTTTTTTTTGGTACTTTTTCCTCAAACTGCAGCAGTAACTTTGTTTTTCATTAACGTACTATGAAAAACAAATTTAGTTTTGCAGTTGAGTGTAAATTTACATCTGAATAAGCGTTAAAATATTGTTCTTTTAATTTTAGGTGCTACGAAACCATGTGTGTGCAAGTTCGACTCGCAGTTGGCCGGTTTTTAGGTATAGTGTCACCCTTTTCAAGGAATGCACCCAATTACCGATAACCCTGTATAAAACCTTACACCATAATGCAAATAAAGCTTAAGTTACTTAAAGAGAGAAAATTTAATTTTAGAAAAACCTCAAAGACCTGATGTGTTAATGTTCACTGCTCCTTATAAGTTATGTGATGGAGGATGTAATGGGAGTGACGATGGGAACATCGCACTACTGTTCCCTGTCTTCATCGGAAGCAAAGGTCGTAAATCTTACAAGCTAATCTACAATAAGGACTTCCACGCCATACACAAAAAGAGACCTGCTGCGCCGTTCAAGAAGAGTACGATTAGAGTCACCACGACAAAGACTCCGTGCTTCATTTTGAGAGTAGCGCCTACCACCACTACTACAACTACAACCACTACGACTACAACTGAAACTCCCACAACCACAACAAATGAAGAACCAACAACCACAACAACTGAAGAACCCACAACCACAACAATTGAAGAACCCACGACCACAACAACTGAAGAACCCACAACCACAACAACTGAAGAACCCACAACAACTGAAGAACCCACAACAACTGAAGAACCCACAACCACTACTACCACTACCACGGAGCCCCCTACCACCCAACCGTTGCGATGTCCTGATTGTCCTACTTATGGGCCAAATGTGTGCTTAAAAAAGAGAAAAAACTACACCAAGAACGACCCTGAACAAACTTCTACAACTCCATTTGCAAAGGAAAACTCAAAAACTGAGGATAAATATCATTTGAATGAAACTTCAATAGTAACTGATACTGATGTTAAAACTGAAGCGACGGTGCTAAGAATGGAAAATGGTTTGTCTTCACTTGAAGATATGGGGTCTGATTATAATTTTTATGAACATGGCTTTCTACGTATTTATTAAGACAAAAAGCGTTTGTATAAATCTTTTTTTATTTATTAATTTGGCGATTCTTTAGTTTGTTTGCTGCTATATCAAAGAATCGCCAAATGAATAAATTAAAAAATATCTCCAAAAGTTTTATTTAGAAGACTTTCTGAACTACATTATCACGGTTTATAATTAAACTTACACTGTCATACAGCGATCATGGCGCTTGCAACAGCGTCGAAATATCGGGAGCTAACAATAGTTAAAAATCACGGAAGTAATATCCCTTGACAGTGTCAGTTTCCCTTTTGTGATTTCTAAGAAGTCTTAGAAAAATTGTACACACTATACACCAATAATTATTTATAAGCTATGTTTTTGCATTGTTATTTTAGAATTGTTGTAAAACTTCATATAATCAATACAATATTGTTATCGGTGACTGTTGTTTTATTAAAATGTACATAAAGAAAAATATCATAAACTATTTGTTATTTCTACACTGAACATTTTAAAAACTCATTTTCCTTAGCAGGGTATTTGCGTCGCTCTCATTCTGACTTCGATGGCCTTGGAATCCAGGCAGGAGGAGATACCCTGGAATAACTGGGTGTGGACCATGCCGCAGGGAACTGAAGAGCGTGAACTAAACTTCCGAAAAAATCAATACGTACCCATTAAAGCGCCTGCTTTTGAGTGCGAATGTCCTCCGCATAATGGTAACACTACTTTCACACTAATAAAAGCCGCAGAAACAGCACAGGTTGATAGTTAGGTGCAGTGCTTGGAATATATTTGAAGAATCAAGTTATAAATGAGATCCGATTAATATTTTATTCAATCATAATTGGAGTACCGCTATTTAGTAAAATGTTGGGTAAGCGTAGGACACTGTCAGCTTCGCTCAACCATGCCTGAGAGGGATGTATCCAACTGTAAGATTTTATGAGCTGTTGATGATGGTATTTGAAACAAAAATGTATACCTGTTTGTATATGTGTCACTATTTTACTCTCTTTTCAGAATGCGTTATTGAATTCAAAGTCAACAAAGACATGGCAGACTTCCTCAATGTACGAGGACTTATTAAAAATGAGGAGCTGAAAAAGTACCGAGAACAGTTGCAAAAGTTGGATAATTCTAGTGATGTCTATCAAGACGGGCAAAGGGCAAGGCGAGAATGGAGAAACAGGCGAAGTAGTTCAAAGCATGAAGAAAACTGTTGCTGTCCACCCACAAATGTGTACATGCCTTCATTTATAACCGACCGTAAATTCGACGAATTGGTGGAAAAAATGAAAAAAGACAAAACTAATAATGAAAACTAAAAGGACATATAAGGACACCGAATGAAACTATACTTCAGCGAAATAACTGCGCAGGTGTTCTATATCATAGGGATGTCCACACTCGTGCATTTCCATCTACATTTTTCTTTCTCATCTTTGAAATACATCTTGCATAGATGTAACCAACGCCTTAGCTGAAAGAATTTTGTTACTCAAATCGGTGTAAAGCAAATGGTTTTGAAGCACGCGTTATAACGCTTGTTCTTGGTTTTACAAAAAGACACATCGGGTGGTGGTTAGTTCCAGTATAGTTTCAATCAGTGCGGTGACACCTTAACACTCTGATAAATTTTAAAATAATACATTTAGTTTTATTGTTTATCCAACGTGAAATATAAATTGGTTTTTATTTCACACGACATAAAAGTGAAGCCTTCGCTGATACAACAATGCTTGCTGCTATTATATTGGTAGGGTTTTCGGTTATCCACTTATCGTCCAGTGCTGCGCAGGTTGATAAAAAAATTGAGTCATTAAAGCGTAAGTACTGCTTTGTGTCATAATTTCATTTCAGACTTATGAGGAGCAGGTTTATATTTCGTTTGCTACGAGATAATCTGATAAAAAAATACATAATCTTTGTGATTGAGATTCACCAACTCTGAAGTATTGGTATATATTTTATTCTAACATGTCTTTATTTTATACATATTATAACATAGGTAGTTAGGAAATTAGGACCTGTGAATAAGGAGGCCAGTTAAACTGCTAAACCAGTCGTATCGCTGCTATGTCTGATCTGTCATTCAAGTTAGCGGCTGCCTTCGGTATGCTTACTTCAAACTCGTCTCGTAATTTTGTTTCAGCTAGTTGTCCTAAATCACCAGTAATGATTCAACCGGTGATTATAAAACTATTTAGATACCCAAACCAAGACAAAGCCCTGTCAATAAGAGAACAGCTGGAAAAAATGGTAAACGAAGGATTCGTACGATGAAGACATTGAAAAATAAAAGCGGCAATATTCATTCTGTATTTTTATTTAAAGAATTGATTTTAAACGGCGTGGTTTACAAATTCGCCAAAAATGTACCATTACGCCACTGTGCAGGTGGCACACAATAGAATGAATGAAATGACGAACAGTGAAAAATAGAAGAAAAAAACAGAACATTGCGATAAGTAGGTGCCAATAAAGTGTGATTGAAAGAAGTTGACGTTAAAATCCAGCTCAAAGAGAAATGTCGGTAAGTCTCTGACGGATTAGGAGCCTTCTACATGTCACGAACTAATTAGCATCGTATTAAGCTTAGGATAATAAACACAAGGACATTATGACTAAATGTTCCAAGTGACTTTTAGGGTTCACTAATGTTTCAGCTAAACTCCTTTGACAAGTTTTTAGTATACAACCAACGTTTCATATACTATTTATTTCACAAACTACTTATTCCGCAGATGTTTTATTTTATAAACACTCACTTTACTAGCACTCATTTGGCAAACGGTTCGCTTTACAAACGTTTCACATAATATTTAATCATTTATAAATTTTTCTATTAATACTTTGATTTTTTGGCAAAATCAAGTTTAAACTAAATATAATTTTGTAATAAATCGTTTAAACCAGTCACAAAGTGATCAGGGTACGTTTTAAAATATCTAAAACTAAAAGTTTAACATATCTGACGGCTTACTTACTTAGTGGTTCAAAATACCTATATTTATAATGGCAAATTGCATAATACCTACGATGACAAATGGCGCTGCCGATTGATTTCATGGCCGTTAGGCATTGTACATTTTGTGACGGCGTGTTTTTGTAGTACTATTTTTTTCATGTAGTTTCGATTGTGTTTAGTGTACAAATTCAATTAAAGTCTAAGGTAAATAATATCAATATTTTGTAAAAGGCGTAGTAGACGTCGCCCAGCTGCGCGGGGCTCCTATTCCTGTTTGCAGGGTTTAAAGTAACCTAACCTAACCTAACGTCGGGGTGCCCCAAGTCCCGAGCTCGCTTCGCTCGCTCTTGAATCCTAAGTGTTTGTTGTTCCATTAATTAATATTACCGTTGTGTATATTTAATGAGTTGAAATTGCGTAATTTATCATCATCTGCCTAGCCTATTCCCAACTATGTTGGGGTTGCCTTCCAGTCTAACCGGATGCAGCTGAATACCAGATAAATTGCGTAATGTGTAATGCCATTAAAAAATGTAAAAGGTTTTTATTTCAAACGTTGTTTTACGTGATGACATGAATATAAAATGAATTGTTTGACAAATAATACGTTATCAAATAAAAGTTTAGCGGGTGAATTATTTGCCAAACTTGTTGTTGTAAAATGATGAAATGACCAATCATGTTTTTGCCAATAGTTGCTTGTCAAATGAAAATTTGTTAATTAATTTTCGGTGAAAAGGCAGGATACCGACTTTTTACCATTCACCTTTGTTACTTTCCAACAAACGTATTATTTTGTTCGTTAGAATACTTTTTATGTAAATATTAGTATGTATCCTTGCCCTTGCAAACTAACAAAAAATAAAACCTTATTTTTATAGGCAGACAGATATACCATGAGCTCAGTTAGGCCATAAGTCTTGATCTATATAATAGGTATGTGCCCATTAAAATATGTTCAAGGGTAACAGATAGACAGCCTTATTTTTCGCTTTTATAATGTTGGTATTTATAATTTAGTATCGTTAGGCTGGAAGCTGAGCCTAACATAATTAGGAAAAATCTAGGCAGATGATGATTAGGTAGTATAGTGTTTATAGTTCACTCTTAGTAAGAGTTTATTAGTTTGTTACCATAGATGCTATCATAGATGATTCTTCTTTTTCATTTCTTCGTTGGCCTAGTGGTCACAAGCGTGACTGCTGAGCATGAGGACCTGGGTTCGATTCCAAGGCGGCAAGTGTTATTGGGGTTTTCTATCTTGAATTTCTCAGTAGCAGCCATGGAGTCTGAATTTGTACCCGGTTGATGGCAATAGGCTCGCCCCTTATTACTTGTGACTTAAACATAACTAGCCAAATGTGAGTGTACTATTAGGTTCACCTCTGCCTAACCCATCAGGGATTACAGGCGTGATGTTATGATGTGACAACAGATCAATATGACCTTATTGCTTAATTTAATAATAATTTAGTGACTAACGATGACCAAGCAATAATGCAACAGCATATCAAGTAATTAAGAGTTGACAACATTGTAACCAGTAAATATCATGAGTTATTTTCAATGTAATGAATATTTATTTTATAATCATTGCGTACATTATAAATACTCTACGCCTACAAATTGGCATGAAATCACCGTGAATATGAATTCAGTTCATGAATCCAACATTTTCGTAATTTCATCTGATAATGATGAGAAACAAAATACTGACTAATGATAAACATTAAATATTCTATTTATGATGGTCTCCTGCTCTGTATGCACGTCATAAATTTATTCGCCCATTAAAATCATTACTTACTAGTTAGAACGGAATATTTGCAAATATTTTGTTTTTAAAGGTCATCTCATCTGTTACTCGCTTGTTGGATATATCTATAACAACTGGGCAGAGATGAATAGATACTTTATTGTTCACCAAAAATGTTACAAACACAATTTTTCCTTACAAAAAAAGAAAAGAAATTAAATACAATTATATACTAATAAAAAAAAACAGAAAAAAAAAAAGATGTATTATATATTATTTTAAAGAAATTCCAAAAATATGCATGTTGACTTGGTAGTGAGCAACTTTTGGAGATTTTAATATTTCTCCTGACTGACGCTGTAACCGGCGTGATTAAACTTATTTCAGTAGGATTTTTGAATGCGCTAAGTAATATAATTAATTGATATTTTCAGCTAAAATGGATAATTCAAGTATTAGTGCAGCACCAGATTATCGTAATAACATCGCCATCCATCACAGGCGTCACGTATATGGACCACTTCGATTTCGAGGAGAGATACAGAGACGCTAATGAATGTAATCCGCTTTACTGGCACCCACTACATCTACCCCCCTACTGCGCAGAAGTTTTCGAGAAATTAATACGAGCCAGATTAGCGACTAACACCCCTGTCAGAATAACGAGGAAAAGGGAGAATACTTACCAGACACACAAATACCCTGAACAAGTCTACAATTTCAATTTCCCTTACCCAATGTATCAACTAGTTAGCGCAGAATACGAGGAATATAGTCCACCTTGGAGCACATATGAAGAAGTGATGGAACTTTTGAAGAAAGACATTGCGAAAGATCCAAGCTCGCCGACCGTCACAGTTATACCAAATTTGGGTCCTGTTGCATTGTACAAACAAGAAATATCAAGGAAAAGTGAGAATATGATCAAATCAATAGCAGAAGCTTATGTCAAAGCTACTAAGAAGATGTATGATGAATACTACAAAGCTTATGGCAAATATCCTTCTGAAACACAATTATACGTTTATGACAGCGCGAAAAATAAAACGAATACAGAAGAAGAACAAGCAAAAAAGAAAAATAAAGATAAGAAAAAAGAAAACAAAAATAAAGTTCGCCGAGTGAGGACGAAACACGGTGGTGTAGTCACCATAGTAGAGACGAAGAATTTAGAAGTATTTAAAAAAGATAATCCTGCCTTGCTTTAATTATGTTATGATCAATTTATTAAAATATGGTCTAAACTTTTTCACTAAAACGATTTATTTGCCACCCTACTAATTAATGATAGAACTACCAACATTTTAAGAGAAATTACTTGAATGTAAAAACACTAATTCAAACCATTGATGTTTTGTAAACAAGCTCCTCAACTATACAGTTTTCTCATACACACATTCATACATGCCTGTACAATTTGACTGTACAGGCAATACTGCAACCTGCATAACTCATCGTCTATGGCGGGCTGACTCACTCGTAACTAAATCCCGACTACATACATATCGCGCTCTGAAAATATGAAACGAAGAGTATCAACTTAGCAATGAGTTTAAAAATCTCAGTGTGTTCTGCTATTTCGGATTGTATATTTAAAATGTACTAATTAAACTTTTTCATTTCAAAAATATTTTTTCTTCATTTTATACTTAATGTCCTCTAGAAGGCACCATATTGAATTAAGTGTCATGTCGCATAGCCTATGGCCAGCAGGTTATCAAGACGTACCTAATAATACCTCATTTGTGAGAATAAGGAGATATGTAGTTAATAAATGATTTCCATTTTGTTCATCTGTGCTTCCTTAAATCAAATGAAGGATAAATAATAAATAAGTTACGTCAGAAGTCGGCTTTCATCATTTCAAAATCCATGTAGGTTCAATTTCGGAAAATTCTACCGAAAAAACCAATAAGAGTGGAGATCCGGAATCTAAATGACGAATTTTTAGAAATAAATTAAAGAAAGTCAAGAAAATATCCAAGCTCTCCAATTGTTACAGTGAGTCAACAACAGCATCCCGGTCGTTATCAAACCATAGTCCAGAAGACGGAGGGTATAGCTCGAGCCATGGCCGAAGCTTATATCGCGGAGTCTCGGAAGAAGCTCGGGGAATATATCGCAGCCTACGAAAAATATAAAAATGACCGTAAGAAATATAACGACATTCTGACCAAAAGAGATGCAGTCAAAGTAATTCAAATGAATAATTGGACTAAAGTGTAAATTATATTTTATAATAATTTTTAAGAAATATAGAAATTATTATAAAAATAGTTTGTTTATGTATAATTTTTCTGTGTTTTATTTTAATTTAAACTTGTCCTCTAAAAAGAACCGTTTCTATACATTGTATACCTACTAGTCCCCAACTTTAGAGAGTGGTTTTCCTCCATTCATCGGGGACATTTCTAAAATTAATTTATATTCGGGATTCATTTATTATATATAATTATTGTTGTTTTGGTTCAAATTGTAGGTATTTATTTTCTGCGGGCGAATGGGAGTCGGGCGTCTGGCTTCAGGTACTACCGTCACCCAAAAGATACTATGCTTGGTGAAACCACGTTTAGGCTAGCTAGTTGCCTGGGTTTAGGCGTTCCTTGCAGGGCTTTTTTTTTTCCGGATGTGAAATCATCAAATGACCCCCCCCCCCACTCTGGGCGGAGCGGAGGGGAGTGTCAGACTTGTACTGACTAAAACCCATCCATGTTCCTTCTTTGCCCTTTGTGTTCTTGGGCCACGGTATCTCTTTCGAACAGTCCCGCAGCCCTGGCAGGCATCGGCCCATGCGGACCCCCACTTGATTGCTGACATCTCTTTGAGGTGCGCGTGGAACACGAACGCGCCTTCGACACGGCCTGTCGTCATAAGACGGCCGGACGGCAAGCTAGCCCATAACTCGCCGTCCACAGGCCAGCGCCTACGGTGGTCGGAAGCCACCACGTGACCCCCGACGCCCAGGGCGTGAGGTCCTTTCCCTCTCACGTCCTGCCACCTCCTTCACTAGTATGACTGCTTCGCAGAAGGAGGTGACGGCTTCCCATTCCCTCTCGCTCCGGACCATGACTTGAACCAAGGCCGGACGCGAGAGATCGCCGCCGCCAATCGCCGCTGTGAGAACACGGCGGTGCCCCACCCAAGCTTCCTTGCAGGGCTCCACATCGCTGTCAATATGGCGAAGAGGTCTACTACCTCGGACACCATGGCCTTTCAAACAGTAAAAGTACAGATGTGCAGATAAGAGATAGCACGACACGAAAGCATTCATTCAATTCATTAATGACATCAGTTGTCATGCTCTTGCCAGCGGCCAGTGTGGCTTAGCACGCGATGATTGGAACAGACCAGACGCTATGAAGGTAGTGCCCCGTAAATTGGGTCAGCGTTTGGTGTGGAATGGTGCTTTATTACCCAAATTGGTAGTGTTTGAGTTGAAACACTAGAGCTATGGGGTCCAGGTGCTCCACCTAGTATTTTGGAACATGGCCAAAATGTTGGTAGACTCTTCTCGTGACCAGAGGGCTGGCCTATATCTTGGTCAAAGAATCAGCATTGCCTACAAAAATGTCAGTCCTTTCTCCGTTAAAAGCGACGCGGCCGAATTTTCGAGGCCTTCTCTTCGGCTTTTATTTATGTATTTTTGTTAATCACAAAGGCATCAAATCCCAATTTTAATACATGTACATACACATTTTTAGTATTATTTTAGGTCTGTATAGTTAGTAAATAATGTTTATACTAGTCTTATTTATTTATGTGCACACAAAATACATAACCGGACATTACATTAAGATAGAAGAGCACAAAAATATTGCTTATTTCATAAGAAATTTCTTCCAGCAGATCTGTGAATCTTCTGCATACCATGTGCAGTTATCAATGATATTTTATCATAATAATTATATTAGCCAATCATTCATGTAAAACGAAAAAAATGTATGCAACATGTGAAAACTCAGGTGCAACTTACAGCGCAGAAATAAAGTCATATAAACTTGTGACTATTGTAGTCTAAAATACCATGTCTGAATTGAAAAAGATTCATTGTTTGGTTCAAACAAGTGAAGTGTTTATAAAACCCTGTAGAAGCAACAAGCCAGTTCAGTCGAACTGCGTACGCGACTGTAAGAACGAACAAAATGTTTTACATTAGGTCCATCAAAAACATAAAGGTAACAATTTATTTATTGCGACAATGTTCAGAGCAACACTTTTTTATTATGTTTTATCATGACATAGACAAGAGCATTATTCATTATTATGCATTATTCAGGCTCAAAATTTTTTATTCTATAAACTATTAAAAACGACTTAATTTTGTCGGAATGGTGTCCCAAAGAAAAAATCCAAATCAATCGTTTTTTAATCATTTTGCGTGGGTTTAACCAATAAAATTTTATTGGTTAAACCCAAGCAAAATGCACCCATTCGTACAAATTATATAAAGAATTAAAAATTATACGGAAATAACCAGATTATTAATTTTGTATTGACTTCTACGCTTCCACTGGAACAATTAATCAAAAGAATATTAAAAGTAATGTCAGAAATACTATATATTTTAAAATTATAATTTTTGCTTAGAATACGTATGAAACTTTTGTTTTTTTACAGTTTTTATTTATATTTCTGACACTGGAAGGCATAGAATGCTCCATAGATGGTACATTTTCCGAACCCCGTCGAAACCGTACAAAACCCGGCGATGATCCATGCAACCCTCTCTACTGGTACCCGCAGAACATTCCAGAATACTGCAATTTTAAGAAAATGCCTACTCCTCCTACATACCCTGTGACAGAAATGAATATCCCTGTACCGGTACCAATACCTGCACCTCTGCCAATAATCCCTCCACCAGAGGTGCCTCCTATAATGATGCCCCTTCCTGCTCCAATCCCATTTCCAATAATGCCACTGCCAATGCCTTTGCCATTTGGCATTCCCTTGGCTCCTACAAACCCAATGGTTCCCGTTGCTGGAATACCTCTACCGCCTCCACCTGCTATTCCAATGCCTTTCCCTCCCCAGTATCCGCTACCGCCGCCTTACGGGTTACCTTATGCTCCTCCCGTCGCAGCTCCGTATCCACCACCATATCCAGGGCAATACCCGGCACCTTATCCGCCTCCATATCCTTCTCCATACCCAATACCATCTAATGGAATGGGCATGGTTCCCGGAGTACCAGGCATCGTTAGTTCCGATGGCGGCATTAACATCATGCCTTTCTCAGATGCCTACTCTGACATGTTAGAAGCCCATAAGCAGAAAATGATTAGAAGACGTATGCAGAAGCTTCTCCGAGATTATGAAAGACCTCCATGGAAAAGTCGAAGATCTACGAGACGACAGACTGGGAATGAAGGTATAGATGTAATACATCAAGAAAAAATTGCCGAAAACGCCTTTGATTGATTAGGTGATATTTATAAGATGTGAAAGTTTACGTGTTGCAGCAGTGGAAGATTTGTATTTTTGGTAACGATTAATAAAAAACACAATTATTTTAAAAAAAATATTACTCCGCAACACTTTAAACGCGATGTAAACGTATATATTAAGTCTAAACATAAGTTTTTAAGCCCCCATACTTGCATCAATTTTATTGCCCACAACTTATTAGGTATCAGCGTAGTTGCCATATTACCTTTTACGTCAGGCTGCTTATCTTTGTGAGGAAAAACTATTCTTCATCCGACACTCAAAAAACGAAATAGATTTTTTGTTTAAAAATCATATTGTACGTAAAATACATAAATACTCATACATGGACTGTAAAAGCAAACACGAGTCCAAGAACTCGTTTTTAATACATCGGAATTAGGCATAGTTTCAACCCAAATATTGCGAAGCATTAAGTGCACCCTTTTACCGGATGAATATTTTATAATCCATGCGTTCATCGTTTGAACATAATAAAAATAATAATAATAATACTCTGACAGTCCTACACGACCAAAATCTGCCGTACCAGCCTGGCAATGCAGGATTGAGCGTCGTATTAATGAGGCCAGGGCACTCATCGGGAAGCTCATCTGCTTCAGGGAGGGGAATACACGCCCAAGGGTGATGCGCTTTGTGAGGCGGGCATTCTCGGGAACTGATATCAGTCCCCGAGAATACATGTCACGAGTCACAGAGCGCATCGACTTCCTGAAGCAGAAAGTTTATGCATGGGCTAACCGTATCCGTCGGTATAGGCGAAGAGTGGATCGATACACTCAGAACCGCATGTTCCAGAGTGACGAAAGGTGGGTGTACAGAACATGGGAGCGGCCCGTTACCATTCAAGGAGTGTCTGACGCGCATCTGCCGGATAACGACGCCATGAATGCTTTTTGGCGAAGTATTTGGTCGGTGCCCGTCGGCCACACTGAGGGTGATTGGATGCGTGTTGTTGAGCGAGCGTGTGACTCAATTCCGGAAATGGAAGCCATTTCTATTAGTCCACTGGACGTGGCCTGTGCAGTCCGTCCGTTACCTAACTGGAAATCTCCAGGGCCGGACGGACTGCACAATTTTTGGATTAAATGGCTACAAAGGTCACACGCTTGCTTAGCCTCACAATTCCAGTCATCCTTAGAGACTGGGTCGCTACCACCATTCTTTACAACAGGAGTTACCCACCTGCTCTACAAATCGGGTAGTACTGTGGAACCTAAAAACTATAGACCAATTACGTGTTTACCGACGGTCTATAAAGTTCTAACATCCATTCTGAGAGCAAAAATTGTTCGTCATATAGATAGCAATTCAATTATGTCTGTCTCTCAGAATGGATGTAAGAATGGGTCCCGCGGTACTAAGGAGCTGCTCCTTATCGACATGGCCATAAGCCAACAGGTTCGTCGATCCCGGAGGGATCTGTCGACGTGTTGGATAGATTATAAGAAGGCCTATGACTCGGTGCCACATACATGGCTCATGAGGGTGCTGGAATTGTACAAAATAGATGCAACTCTTCGCACCTTCTTGATGTCGTGTTTGGGGCAGTGGAGGACGGTCCTTCTTTATCCAGGATGTCGGCAGGTTCTTGGGAACGATGAACCGATCAGGATTGAGCGAGGAATATTTCAGGGTGACAGTTTGAGTCCGCTTTGGTTTTGCTTGGCCTTGAATCCTCTGAGCACACTGCTGGAGGATTTTGGTCTAGGCTACCGGTTGAGGAGAGGTGGTCAGGTTATATCTCACCTCCTTTACATGGATGATTTGAAAATATTTGCTCCCAGCAATTTGCAACTGATGGAGCTACTAAAAGTGACTGAAACTTTTAGTAGCGCCATCAGGATGGAATTTGGCTTGGACAAATGTGCAGTCATGCATGTAAAGCGAGGGGAGATTATGGAATCCGTGGGAACTCAACTCTCGGATTCCATATTCCTTAGATCCCTCTCATCAACCGAGACCTACAAGTATTTGGGTATGTCGGAAGCATTAGGCATCAATGCTGCCGACATGAAACAATCATTAAAGGAGCGCTTCTTTGGCCGCCTGAATAAAGTGTTAAACAGTCTTTTATCAGGCGGAAACAAGGTGCGCGCCTTTAATGGTTGGGTCATGCCGGTATTGATGTATTCTTACGGCATACTCAAATGGACTCAGACGGAACTTGACGCCCTGGATAGGAAGGTCCGCACACTACTGACCGCAAATCGGATGCATCACCCAAGGTCATCGGTGATGAGACTGTATATCCCGCGGAAGTGTGGAGGTCGTGGATTCTTAAATGCTAAGACCTTGCACAACCGCGAGGTATGCAGTCTCAGGGAATACTTTCTCGAAACCGACGTGGGGATGCACCGAGATGTGGTCTCAGTGGACAAGAGCTTCACCCCGCTCTCCTTGGCTGACCAGAACTGGCGCAAACCTGTGGTATTGGATACTAATAACCGTAGGGAGGTATGGCAGAGCAAGGAGTTACACGGACGCTTTTTCCGGGCCTTACATGGGCCTGATGTAGACTTTTTGGCGTCCGTATCCTGGCTACGATTCGGTGACCTCTTTGGGGAAACTGAAGGTTTCGTCTGTGCGATTATGGATGAAGTTATCATGACGAACAACTATCGGAAATATATTATCAAGGACGGTACGGTTGACATCTGTCGGGCATGCCACCGTCCCGGTGAATCCATCCGACATATTGTTTCTGGTTGTTCTCGTCTTGCTAACGGTGAGTACTTGCACAGACACAACCTAGTAGCTAAGATTATTCACCAGCAACTTGCCTTGCAATACAACCTTGTGAGTTCTGAAGTACCATACTACAAGTATGTGCCCGACCCAGTTCTCGAGAATGGTCATGCCACATTGTATTGGGATCGATCTATCATCACAGACAGGACTATTTTAGCAAATAAACCTGATATTGTGGTGATAGATCGCCGAGAGCGCCGTGCAATGATTGTTGATATCACTGTCCCTCATGACGAGAATCTCGTGAAAGCTGAGAATGATAAAAAAATCAAGTATCTTGATTTAGCACACGAGGTTGTCGACATGTGGGACGTGGACTCTGCAATCATTGTACCGATAGTCGTTACGGTTAATGGACTAATAGCAGAGAGCCTCGACCAACACCTTAGGAGGCTCTCATTGCGCGGCTGGGTCAAGAGCTTGATTCAGAAAGCAGTACTCCTGGACACGGCACGCATAGTGAGGCGGTTCCTCTCTCTGGAGCCCTGACCACCGGCAACCTGGACCTTGTTCCTGATGCCGATGGGCCATCTATTTTTTATATTTTTAAATGTTTTGTTTACTTTTCTTTGTAAAAATATTTAAAAATGTATGAGATAAGAGAAAGAATGAATAAAGGAAATAATAATAAATAAATGTTTTTATATTATTTGTGTTACTAAAAATATTTAAAAATTAAAATAATACGAGTATGTTAGATAATTAAATAAAAAATTAATATATTTTTTGTTCTTTTTTTTTTATTTCAGAAAAAACACATTTAAGTTTCACTAAAACAATTTTCAAATAAAATGAGCACTTCAGACAAAGGTGAATCGTTTGTGCCTGTACTAATGATTAAAACCGGCCAAGGGCGTGTCGGGCCTCGCACAATGTATGGTTCCGTATCCCTCTATCGGTTATATATCCATCAAAATATGCGGATCTGCCTCCGAACGATGATTTTTATTGTAATAAAAAAACAAACAAACATTTGCAGTTGAAAAACCTGTGCTCCCATACATTATGTTTAGGAAAAAATGTTATTTAAGTACTATTTATAAGTTGGTCGACTATCACTCGTTAACTTGTAAAGCCTACTTAGCTGTGATAGTTTCCATTTTAATTTAGTTATATATACTACCACCGTATTTTTTTCACACACCCAAACACAACTGTTTTACTGGTAGATGGGGAGGGGTCACTTGAATCTAACAAAAATTAGCACTTTAAAGCTTAATATTCCACAAACGAATGCCTTAATCAAAAATAATGTAAATAAACTCGCAATATTTTTTAAAGACCTATCTAACGACATACCACACTACGGGTACGCGAGAAAAAAATATCCCCACTTTACGTGTAGGTACGGGAGATACCCTAAAAGAATACTTTTCGAGATTTTATTTTACCACTTTGTCGACATAACTTATCTGTACATTCATGCCAAATCACACCTTTCTAGTACTAATAATATTTTAGCTAAGCTGCGGACAGACAGACGGACATGGCGAAGCTACAAGGGTTCCTTTCCTTGTTGACTACGGAACCCTAAAAATCATTGTATCACATACGCCAGATAAAGTAATTAATGACAAAGTATCCATAAAATAAACTTCAAATCGCTGTCCTGTGAGTAAGTAGTTTTCACTTTCGATAGTTTACCTAAAAACAGTCACGGGGTTTTAATATTGATTTTGGAAAATTCTGCCAAGTGGTTCTGCAATATTCTTTTTTTGTGTTTACAAACAGTTGTGAAAGAATGGTCTATGTTCGAGCTTGATTAATTTTTGTTTTGTTTTTTGTTTTTTTAAAAAACGTTGCCCCACACTAGGAATTTCTCCTGTATCGTGGGTGAGTTTACAAACATTTAAACTCACATAGACAAACAGCCAGACCCGGAACAACTACCTGTAGGCCATACAAATATTTGTTCCGTGCGGGAATCGAACCCGCGACACAAAGCGCAGCAGTCAATCGCTTAGCCACTGCGCCAACCGTGCCGTCGAATTGTACTTATATTATTAGAAACGACTTTTTTTTTGGGAGTGAAAATTTTACAGTAGGACTCGATGGAACGCACTCAAAGCATTGTGCTGATGGATGGATTGAATAGTACAGGGGTCGTGGAGGTATTTAGAGTAAAACTCTTACATTAAAAACACGTATTTAAAAACAAAACTTGTGAAAAAGTTGGAACTTTGACCCCCAATATCTCCATAACTAGAAGGTTACCAGGTATGGTCTAGAACAAAAAAATGATCGTAAAGACAGGGAGGACGCCTTTCGGCTTCGTAAGGGTCTATTTACACCCTTTATACTACTTAATCATGATTGAGCAAATGATTTACAATCAACATTAACATTCTGCTTAGCCTTTTCCCAAACTATGTTTGGGTCGGCTAACAGTCTACCCTAACCAGTACAGCTGAATATTAATATTTAACATGGAGCGACTGCCTATCTGACCTCCACAGCCCAGGTAGGTACTGGGTAATAAGATTCCCCTTCGTAGGACTGATTCTGTTTCTGACTACTCGTAACTATTGTCAAAGATCTACAATTGACAGCCAGGACCATCAGCTTAACTTGCTTTCCGAGGCACAGAGGAAACCCGATATGTAATGGTCACGCATCCACGAACCGACCTAGACTAGCAGAGCTTAACCTCGAAGATTGGCCAATGCGGCTGTTATTTTGCTACAAGTACGATCATTAAAATGCAAATTGTAAAATAGCCTAACTCGGAAATCACTAGCAAAACTGGTCTGGATCTTCAACGTTTTTCCCTTAGACTCAATGTTTTAATGATTAACGATGTTAAGTCAAAAGACGACACATTTCTCGGAAGAGTCGGTTTTATTTTAGAATAGTGTACAAATACATGTGGACACGACAACTGTGAGTTGCGTCTGAGTGATATACCGCGCGCGTTGACGGAAGCGCGCCAAAAATGTGTAGCAGTCGAGAAACGTTATATAAACTGTAACTAACTAAAAACATTTCTATATCAAACATTACGGGCATCTTCTGGATGTGAGAAGCATAGAATAAACAGACAAGAGGTTATAAGACGTACTATTATTCTTCTATAACGACTTTCAACGAGATTTACGTGGCTCTCAGAACAGGTCGCTGTGGCTCTCAGAACAGGTCGCTGTGGCCCTCAGGACAGTTCGCTGTGACCATCTGGACAGGCCGCTGTGGTGACGCCTAGCCCTATGTCCAGCCATGGACTTCTTACGGTTGAAATTACAAATAATAATGTCAAACATCTGAATTATTAATAGTTTCTTTGACTTGCAGATATACACTAATCTAAAGTCTTTCTGTAGCTATAATACTCTAAAAACCGACGGCAACGGCATAATTATGACATCGGGGACTTAACAATTATGTACTTCTAATTTTGTCTCTACTGAGCCGTAAAACCCAATCTTCATTTTTACCTGACTTCCAAAAGGAGGAAGTTTCTTTTTGTGTGTTTGTTCAGCGATATCTTCTGAATATGCAGTGTGGGTGCCTACCATGTATCACCAAGGGAGGCCAGCCCCCCTAGAGGCCCAAGATTTTTTTAAGTTATAACTTTTCTTACCTGATGCCACAAAATGAGTAAATAAGTAACAAATTGTAGCGTATGGTATCGATCGAGAGGTTGAAATAAATTAAGAGCACCTTGTTCCTAGTTTTAGTCTTTATAGGCTTTGAAATACGCAACGTTAAAAAAATCGAGCAACCTTAAATTATATAAAACGTCTTGGTCAAAACGGGCGTAAGTCTAGCAGAATTGTAATATTCCTCAAAATAAGTTCTCCAGCACATACCATACTATTGCGACGAATAAGCCAAAAGTCGCTGGAGACCAGGGCTACGGCCAATTTATTAAAAATTCTTCAAGAACCTGTATTTTGTCGAAGATTTGACTGCAACAGTCGATGGTTTTTAACGTTGATCATTTTGAAAACATTGTGCTAAAACTAATCACACTGTAATTAATCCGAGCAAGACCGAGGAGGTCCAAGAATCAACTAAGCACTGTAGAGGCTGTGTGTGTTACGGAACCCCCTTGTTAAATCATGTTTCTTATTAGTTTGAATAATAGGTCAAATCTATAGCAAAGGCAACATATTTCAAATGGTTTTGTTTCTGTTCTCATATACCAACCGAAACCCAACCAACCGACAAAGCCTTTGCCGGTGCTCTCAAATTCGTCGAAGCTGGTCTTTGGTGAATGGTGCCACTCTCATGATTGTAGTAGAGAGCCTTTGTTCGCCTCACAAGAGAATGCGTTTGTCTCTGCCCGTTTTGGGTTTCCAAGCGAGACTTCATACATAATTAGTCTTTGACTCGAATGCAGGTGTATTTTCAATTAAACTGATATTTTAGAGCACTAAAGTTGTTTAATTAATCCCAACAACTAAATACTGATCAGTTAAGTAAGTAGATACGGAATTATCGATAAACCAAACCAAACCGACACTTAACTACACTATCCTATTAGAAATCTTGATATCAGGCAGTGCTTGTAAGGCTCCCAGCTGTTTATCGATCGTCATCCATAAACAGTTTTTTCAACGCTTTTCCATCTTTTTACTTGAGGTCTAGGAGTTTGTTGGGTGAGCTATGCGGTGATGAACCAGTGCAAAGAAGAAGAAGAAGAAGAAGAAGTGTCCAGTGTGGTGTGTGTGTTCAGGTGCAGTCTTTCGTGTCTTGCTCTTGGTTCCATAACCAGACAGGCACTTTACGTAATGGCATTTATTTTTTATTTTCTGACCACTGTGTGTTGCCAGTGACAGACTGGCCAGAAAACACGTAGAGAAAAAACGTAGTTCACGTTCTTATTTTTGAGAATTTTGCTTAAATAGCAACATTCAAAGCTATGTCGAATATAAAAACAGAAGATGTCATAACTGTCAAGTGTCACTTCTCTCTGTCTTGATCAATAAAAATCTTGAGGGGTTTTGTTGTGAATAGTTGTGCATTTTATTTGTTTACCAGTCTTATTTGTATAGTGGTCAACACGAAAAATATATAATAATACAGTCAAAGTGTGCAGAGATGATACGGGCTACAGCAATGCCATTGAGTGCAGTTGGCGCTAGCCTGTGTCAGGACCATCTTAGAGTGACGCCGTCGGCCGCACAGTTATTTGAAGAAGTTCTTTTAAGACTATAATACTCCTTAAATAAATGTTTTATTAAACATCGTAATTAATGTTTCATTTACTTTTAACAAAATATTTTTTTTAATGACTTTACGGCTGACGCAGTTGTGTGTAGTTGTCTATCCTAGTATTCAGTGTTATATGGATTTTTGACACTCCATTGAGGTTGACAGGAGAGCGTTGTTGGTAAACAATTGTGAAATGTATTGAAAAAATAAGATGGCGGTGTTAGTTCTGATTTTGCCCGCACGACTAGGGTGGTTATGAATTATGTTATTCTAGCCAAATCCAATATTATAAAAATATGCTGAGAATTAGGTACCTTTTATCTAAATTTGACCGAGACCTATCTTTTGAGAGTATTTTAACGTATTTTAAGTGTGGTCCCCAGAGACCCCAGATTGCGTGGTAATCTGCCTTTGTTCTTTACCACTTGCATAACTGACTTTACCATTAGTGTACCAATTTGCTACTAAAACACAGGCTTCTAGCCTAGTTTAGGAGACAAATAAATAAATAAGCTATATTTGTATTAACAATGCTGTGCTGTTTCTAAAAAAAATACTGAATAAGCATAAACATAAGCATGATCAGCCTATAATGTTCCCACTGCTGGGACACAGGTGTCCTCTCCATGAGGGGGAATGACTATAACCTACCACGCGGGCCCAGTGCGGGTTGGTAGATGTCACATGTCTTCGAATATTTGGTACCAGGACATGCCGGTTTCCTCACGATGTTTTCCTTCACCGTGCTAATGTAGCAGTTTTCTATCAGGATAGTTACTAAAAGTAAACAAACGGATATTCATAAACGTTTATTTCCAATTCGAATTTAGATAACATTAGGCACTAGAATATAATTATAACAATGCGGACATAGCCTGATTTCATATAATTTTGATTCTAATAGGTACATTCTATAAGCGTTGATAAAATTTAATCATAAACTTATTATATTGCTAAATCTATTAAATATTTCTACTAATTAAGGGCGGTTTCACCAATCAAACTGAACGCGATCAGCTCACATGAACCGCTTTCAAAAGATGTGGCGTCTATCGTGAACACAGTTTAGATATTACACAGTTTGGTGAAATGCGCCGCAAGTGTGGTATGGTGAAGTGCCATAGGTAGTAAACTACAGATTACTAACTTAAAGGACTATTCATACAATATGCAGTTTTATTAATATACTGTGCTAATCAAAAGGTGATGTAAATTTTTTTAAATTCAGTTTCGAAAATATGCCAGTCAAATATAAACAGAAACAGTTCCGTTATTTTGACTCCATTCATAATTTAAGATAAAGTATTCCAAATTAATATTAGGTATATCAGAAACAGTTTAATTTACTTCAATACTTAACGTACATACACAACATTATCCTATTATATTTTTATAAATATCACTATTCTATTTACTTACTCTAAGTATTGGACGGAATGCCTGAGGGTTCCAGATATATACAGATACCTTACATTCTAACAACTATCTTTATTTGTAATTCTACCTTATAAGATTGATTGTATTCAAAATGTGTAAAAATATTTGCTGTTATATAAACAAGGCAGTTTCAAAACGTGAAATTACGAAGTTCCACTAGTAAAATTGTTTCGTTGATAAGTGGTTCATTTATATTTCGGATTTTCGGCTCTCGTTACTGTTACATTTCAAGAGGCGTTGAGATCACTTAAAAATACAAAACACAAAGATGGAAACATACCTACTTACCGTCATGAATCTGAATTTAATTGGACGTTAGACAATAAAGTTATGATGATAAAGTGTTCTTTCCCGACCCTTACAAAGGCCCTAGAAAAACCGTGAGTGGTAAACATAATGATTGAGGGCACGTGCGTACCTAAACATGCGGACTGCAGAACTGCTTGTGTTTTAGTATGTGAAGAGCTTTAATACGACTGAGCGCGGATTATATCTGCATGCTATTTCCAGCTAATTAATAACAGAATTATGTTTCACCGTCTTTTCAGTGGAATGTACTTGTTCTTTCGAATGATACAACACGGTGTTTCAACCATTAGGTGGCACTGGCTTCATGTTTGGCACTTTTATAGTGAGCGATTTCTGCAACGACAGTATTACACGTATGTTTTAAGTAAGTCTGCGTCCAAGTTAGTCTACAGCTGTCGCAGGAATATGCTGACTTAAAACTTAAAAGTAATCTTTAATAATACTTATTTTAATTAAGTGCGTCAATGCCGCAAGAGTTAATAGAAGTCTTAAGTAGAATTCCAGCTTTTTCTAATAATACTTATACACCAACTTTAGGTGTAAATTTTACACCATTATCAATTTACCAGATACATTAACTCATTACTTAATTTAGTTATATCTATAATTTATATATCTGCGATGATCTATAGGATGGTTACAAAATTGCAAGTGTGCCTATGTTTTAACATGACAATGTGATCTTGTAAACACCTTATAGATAAACTTATTATTATAAACAACTACCAACCACAATCTATTAAAAATTGTGCAATATAATCTAAAACACATTGGAATGTAAAGTATGGACGGTCTAAAAGTGACTTAAATACTTACTTAACTATTTAAGATATTTGAAAATATCTAATCATTATTTAATACATTTACCCTTATTTGATTATCTATATTTACTAATACTAAAATGTGATGCAAATCTAACTTATATCTACCAACACGTACGACTAGTCAGAAACCTCGCAGATCTTTCGGAATATTAATTTTAAATGTCGAAAAGTTCGGCAACCATATTGATTTGAGATTCAAAATGTCGAATATCGAGTGTTTGAGAACATGTCCCTTTGTTAACAAATAACTTAAATTAAAAACAAACTAGTATTTAGGTACGTACTCCGATGGTTAGTAGCACTGAGAAACACACGTAAGTAGCTTATGTTGCACGGGATTAGTAGGGAGCTGTGCGAGGGAGCATTCACATGAGTCTGGGTATTGATAGAGCAAGCACAAGCTTAGTTAATTCCTGTATTCTGGCAGTTAACGGGGTGTTCCACCCCACAGTTAGTAGGAAGGTACTCACTTAAAACAAATGAACAATCTGACTTTACTGAATTGGTTTACGCAGTGCAAGCCGCTAAAAGGTAGTACGTACGTACAGTACGATTTTTTACTGAGGCAACTTTACTGGCCACGTGTGAACCCCTTTAAATTCGTTCCATGTTCGCTCTATGTTCGGAATTCCGCAGCATTAGTTCTTTGTTCCTAAATATGGTCAACTGGTGTTGCGTACTGATTTGCAGAACATTTACAAGTTGCAGGTGCAACGTTCACATACGGGGATTTTTCAGTGAAAACAAGAAATAGTATTGTCGAAAACTGAAAATACGTGTACATTTGTGATGCTGAATTAAATTAACTATATCTTTATAAGTACCCAATTAAGTCCCTAGAAACACACACCTACTATTATATTATAACCATTAAATTATTTTATATTATTGTGATATAAATCCCTCTAAGTACCTACTTTGATATTTCTAGTTACAACTTAACTAATGCTACTTCTGAATCATGAAGATCGTCTGACTTTAAAACAAACTTTAGTACCTATGTAAAAGATTGTAAGCCGATATGGGAACACAGACAGATTTTAAAGCGAGATACCTAATTATAAACGACATGGTCTTATCATTAACTGTCTACCTAAATCCAATAGAAAATAAAACTTAATTTAAAAGCATACGCCTTAACATTGAGTGAAGGCGATTTAATTAGACATCAGGAAGACGATGGATCAGGAGGCCCTGGGGTCGCTCCAACTGTGCAATTTTGTGCAATAGTAAAATAAACTCCACTTCCCATCACTAACTTCGATGAAGATAAAATCATTCATTATTTATCATGTTTAAATTTAATAATTGTGCACTCGTGAAAATACTACCGATGAAACGGTACCGCTTTAAATATTAACATGTTCATAGTTATCTATAAAAGCTATTTATAAGCTCTACTGACACATCATCTACCGATTATAGATATTAAACATAATTTGGAATTAATTTATTGAAGAAGAATATAATAACTATAAATCTAAAATAGGTTTAAATTTTAAATTAGTTATTTAAAGGAGTTAACATTACCCGATTGCTTTTAAATCCTATAACAGCACAAAAGCAAAGTATATAGGTACAGAAACATGGATGATCAAAACTTATCGGTAAGGTATGAGATAAACTACAGAAGTATAATAAACTACAGGGTGGGAAGACGATGGATTAGGAGGCGGACAGTCCGGACCCTCCGACAGTGCAGATTTGTGCAGCCAAAACAAAATCTCACGACGTTTCCTCACTTCTCAAAAAAATGGGAATGAAACTCAAATAATAACCGTGTTCTGGTGTAAATGGCTCCGATGACGATGTTTAAATAATCCTTATTTAACTATTCACAAGAAAACTCAAATTCTAACAATAAGTAACAACATGAATTGTGATTTGTTCTCTACAAAACCTCAACAGACTGATGGGTCTAACAGGTTACCCAAAGATCAGTGTAACAAGGTCTAACAAAAATCAAATAAAACGTTTACGAGGACAGTTGGTATGATAAAGTAGATAACATTCCCAAAAATAATTTTAAGGCAAATATTACAAACTCATCAAAATACGAGAATGTCAGTATAAAGTTAAACGATAACTGAAATTAATACACTCATAGCACCGGGCATGCGGATATCTTTATTGAACAAAAATTAAGCATTATTGATGTTTTATAAAAACGAACGAAATATAAGTTTAATTTTGAACAAACCATTTCTCAACCCCGGAAAATCGCTTACACTATTTTTGTTAGTCCTTGTATGTGCCATTGCGATCAATAGGAAGATCTTTACAAAATGTCGGAAGACAGTGACTCCGACGCCCGATCACGGGCCCCTTGTTCTTTATATCGCAAAGCAAGAAAAGAAAAAACTTTGAAAACCGAAAAATCTAACAAAAACTAGTTTGTCGCAATGTTTCAGTTGAAATATATATATATATATACCCTCGTGAAATATACATGGCTCGATCGGTCTACAAACGCCTTTGATTTCTCCCAGATTGTGTAGTCATATAGGCTTTGTAATGATAACCACTATTGGTAACCTATGCTTATCTGCGAAAGAAATCAATAAGTACTATCCAACACTTATTTGCGACGGAGTAAGAAAATGACTGGGACATAAATTTCAAATTATATTTACAATAAAAGAACGAGCAACAAGTAAAGCTGAGCTGGATACCTAAAGGCGGATCTACATTTGTGTCATTTGAATGTACTCACACTGTGACGGTGATAAAAAACCGTGGCAAAACCAGCAAGTTCTGTGAGACAATGAAATGTTCACATTATTATGGTCTATTAGCCACGAGTGCCCAACATAGTCATGGTACAGTCCGGTAAAAAACACAAATGTATAACCACCTTAATACAGGATCCGGGAGCTGGATCCTGCTGTTAGAAAAACAAAATTTCGTAATTTTTTTTTAAAATAAATGATGCGCCACTAAAACATAGTTTCCATGATCTGGTTCTGATGTGATTATGATGATGATGAGGTGTAGTTTTAAAAATAAAAACTCATGAACTAAGTTAGGAAGACGGTGATTTTTTAAGAAGCCAATTTTTTAGGCCTCATGTTGTTTATTTTGCAAAGCAAATAAAGAGATTATGGAAGGACACCAAACGAAACCGAGTTCAAGGTCTATTCGTAAACGATTTGAAATCCTGCAGGAATTGGAAACAATTAACCAACTTTGAACGCGATTACTCCCTGATAGTAAATATCTATCCTGATCTTTGAAAGAAATCCTGATCAACTCTTTAATTCGGCGGAAGAACATAACGACGAGAGAGAGGAGAGGGGACGAAAATATTATAGAAGTAAATTATTATCACAATGAATTTACGAAAAAGAAACAACAACTTGAAAAGCTTCGCTGAATACATGAAAGTGGATCAACAAATGTAAACCCATTTCCATGAAAGGATAAAGCCTTATTTACCGCTTAAAGTAAATGATGAATAACGATTATGAAGTTCTGAAAAAATAACTTTAAAATAAAGTCAGGAAGACAATAATTACGAGGTAAAATTGTAGGCCTGTTGTTTTAATAGTAAAGCAAATTAAATTTAACTGGAAGAAAATAGTGACAAACCTACATATAGGTTTTAGAATAAACCCTTTTTACTGCTTAGTTAAAGTTAATGTTAATGCTGGAATGACAACAAATAAATGATGATTATGAATTGATTAAAAAATAACATTAAAATCAAGTCAGGAAGACAGGGATTACGAGGTAATATTTTAGGCCTGTTGCTTAAACAGTAAAGCAAATTAAGTTTAACTGGAGGACTGACTACGAGATAATATTTTAGGCCTGTTGTTTAAATAGTAAAGTAAATTAACTTGAACTGGAAGAAAATTATTACGCGGTAGTAGTGTAGGTCGGTTGTTTAATTAAAAAGTAAAGCAAACTAAGTTGAACTGGAAGACAATGATTAGGAGGTAACATTTTAGGCCTGTTGTTCAAATAGTAAAGTAAATTAAGTTGAACTAGAAGAAAATTATCACGAGGTAATAGTTTAGGTCAGTTGTTTAAAAAGTTAAGCAAAATAAGTTGACTTGGAAGACAATGAATACGAGGTAACATTTTAGGCCTGTTGTTTAAATAGTAAAGTAAATTAAGTTTAATTGGAAGAAAACAGAAACAAACCTACAAATAAATAATTGTAATTTGAGAATAAACCCTTATTTACCGCTTAGATAAAGTAAATGTTAATGGTGGAATGACAACACATGAATGATGATAATGAAGTGATGGATAAATAATTTTAAAATCAAGTCAGGAAGACTGATCGTGAGGTAACATTTTAGACCTGTTGTTTAAATAGTAAAGCCAATTAAGTTGAACCAGGAGCTAGCCGATGGTACAAACAGTATTTTTTAAGTGCATTTTTTTAACATAAAATCTTGTCAATTCAGTAGGAAGACAGTGGATTTGGGGGCCGTGAAGGCAATTCCTATTTAGCCAATATGTGCAAAGCTTTAGTAAACAATTAACCTAACAAACCAACTACAGAATGGGAAGACGATGGATCGGGAGCACATGAAGTTGCTCAGACTGTGCAATTTTGTGCGATTTCAAAATAAACTCCACTTCCCTTCACTAACAAATTAAATTGAGATAAAAATTAAATAACCGTGTTCTCGTGAAAATGATACCGATAACGCTGTGTCAATGAAACTTAACTAAACCTATATTTTTTGTATTTTTTTCTAGTACTTTTTTCAGGTTTTTTTCTCAATTTTTTTTCAAGATTTTTTTATCTACTCGTGGATCTAATACTAATCTACCTGGTGACTTATAATTAACTTACTAATTCTTTTAAGCTTCACTGACACATAGTCAAACGATAAGGATTATTAAACTGAAATAACATTACTGCTAATCAAAAAGCAAAATCAAGAAAACGCTGATTGACTTTAAAATGGAAGTAATACCAATGAAAATTTAACAATCATTTTGAAAAAATGTACAATCCCAAAGAAACTCAAACAAGCCTGTTTGAAAGAATAAACAAAACTCTAATCCCTGTGATGACCAAAATATCGTTTTTGTCGGTTAAATGGTTAAAAAATATTTATTGAAATAGCAAAATAAGAACCAAGTTAGTATATAAGATGACTATATTATACTCTACTTCTACAGATTATTATTATTTAAAAGCAATCGACACAATACACAATTTAAAGCCATATTTATTTATATTTTAATAGAACATAAGTTATATTAAAATAAAAAATAAATATGTATTTAATATCTTTAATAATATTTTTTTATTATAGATATTAAGTTAATGATAGTAAACTTAAGATTTCGGATCTCTCTCTGCTATGTGATTTAGTGAAAATCAAATCAACGATGAAATATCAACGGAACTAAATGCCTATTTAAGCTAAGTTTTATGTAATGTTAGTCAGAGAAGTTAAGCCCTAAAAACGAATGACGTTTAAACGTGAGATTTTCCCGTTTGTCGCCAGGGAAAATATACAAGACCGTAATCAGAGCTATCGTACTGTATGGATCGGAATGTCTATTAATTCCCACTGACTTCATTAAGGTTTGTTTCAATCCTTAAATCATCTCAAGATCTCAAGATAGTGGGGCACGGTAGTGGGGCACGGTAGTGGGGCCAACGAAATAACGGTTTTGATTTTTCCCGCAGCCCCACTGCGGGACTGCGGGAAAAATCAAAACCGTCATTTCGTTTCAACGGGATTACACTATAAAAATCCATGGTTTCCTGAAAAAAAAATATTTTGAGGGTTAACAATACAGAAAGGGTAATTATCGGTTGTCTGTAACACTAATGCCTAAACAGATTATCTATGTAACGGAACTAAAGAATCTACTGTAAAATAAACTGTAGAACCAAACTGCTATGGGTAATTTAATACTTCTTCAGCTAAATACCCAAATCTGACTAACATCACATAACTTCTAGAATTTATTGTGCTGTGCACACTACCTTAAATTCTAGTATCCTATTTAGTGCGTAAAACAGTGCCTTGAAATTAACACTACCTTATCTAGTTATCTTAATTCATATCTTAATTACTGACAGTTCCGCTGATATGACACCAGAAGATCGGCGTTTACAATTTAAATATCACCGTTTAAATCAGGTCATTAACAAATTGTCTGTAGTACGCAATAAATTGAAGCAACAACAAGGCCCTATTACACCACAAATCTGTAAACACGTTTAGCACTAAACAAACTAATCATCGT
Source organism: Noctua janthina (assembly GCA_963576755.1). Lineage (NCBI taxonomy): Eukaryota > Metazoa > Arthropoda > Insecta > Lepidoptera > Noctuidae > Noctua > Noctua janthina. The sequence goes on along the minus strand of OY755050.1, from coordinate 7,982,656 downwards.
TCTGTTTCTGTCAATCGTTTAAAGATGTCAGAAGCAGAATTATGATGTAATGTTTAAGGTTAATCGGATTAAGGGATTTATCGTGAAAGTGGGCCTAAAAGTTACTCCAAGTGATCTACTGTTTCAGTTTGACTGTATCACAGACAAGAAATTGCATAGTGTAAGTAATTAGGCTTCAGTTTTTAGGTATAGCCATAGCCGCTAGGTTATGCATTACAGTTTTAAATGTGCATGCAAAAACGAGTTCCATTGCAAAGACGCTACAGTTTCCTCCTACACGCGTTCACGCATGCACAGGCAATACGGCACATGCATAATCTATAGTCTCCGGCGGGGTTAACAGTGGCTTTACCGTAGATAACCAGGTATCTTCATGAATAAGAAGTAGCAATACAACTATCAATAAGATTTACCAATGAAATATCAAAGACTATCAGATCAATTTTCGAAAATTAACTACTATCTTTAAGAATCTCTTAAAAGTTTCTACTCTTGTTGCCAAGTAACACACTATTTCTGAATTGCACATCAATTTAATTAAATTTACATTTAAATGTGTTATTGTTAGTGACAACATTAGTTCCTTACTATCAGAATTGCTCCAGTCATTGCCTCAATGTTGTAACTTAGAAAACATGAGAACGTCACTGTCTCGGCACAAGGAGTGTTTACTCATGTACTTAGTTAGATTACGACGGAATGCAACTAAAATATCTACGTTGTGTTTATGAATATCCTTCAGAAGATCGAAGATGGGAAGCTCAAACGTTTGACAATCAATTTGCATACCGTAACCAATTAGTCCTAAGTATAATAGATGTTAAAAACCTTCCCTAGTTGAAAACTTGATGAAATTTTTCTACTTTCATAAACGAGGACATATCCCTTCTTTCAAATATCCTTTGTTGTTGTAGTACCCAAGGAACTTGTTCACGTTTCTTCGAGTTGATGAAACATACACTGAACTACTCACATTGATTGGAGCAGCACTCACAAAAGGACAAACCGAGTCTCTCTTGAAACTTTTGTTCTTAAAGATAGTTCGTTAAGTACTCCTCAGATCTATATATTCCGTATATTACTTATATATCTTAAATTCCTACTTATACGCGTCTATGGGGGTCATTGTTTTCATTGCAAAATATTTGAGTGTTTTATGTTACTTATGGGTATTTATTTTGATAAATGCTATACGTATGAAAACTCAATCTTTCCGAACCTTTCCTAGTGTGCTTAAACTAAATAAAAAGGCACGAAAGGGAATGCTTTTGTAAAGATAATATACCTAAACTTTCTAAAAAAATATTGATTGCCTCTTAAATAAAAGATATATCATGATGGATTCGAGAGCTGGTTATTTCATCTGACATTTTGTGCTGCTTAATAGCGGTTCTTTTATAGTCAAACGGCGTGTTTCTAGCTTAAAGGTTACCAATTAGAATAAAAGTCTTATAAGTAAGTACCTACGTAATTAATAAGAAATTTGTAATCTCTTTGAAAATTAAACATACGTCTTTTGGTGAGCTTATATGCGTTAATTAAATACATTTAAAGCGAACAATGAAAGCAGGACATAAATTCACTTTAGAATAACATTTAGTTGTATTATCGGGATGTAGTTATTTAGAGGTTAGTATTAAAAGATCAATTCGACAGTCCTTATGATGTTACTGCACTTTCGGTACTGTTTTAATTAGTAGCGTATCGTTCAAGAGAATAATAATATGGAGATAGATGTTTTAGAAGTACACAGAGGATGGTTGTGGGATAACATTGTTGTAAGTAAGTGTAGTTAGTCGTGAGCCGGCGAGTTCTGTCGAGAGCTTACACTTGGTTCGCCGGCTTTAAGTTGCCAAGCTGCTCTTTGTGGATCAACCGGCAGCTGGCGACCACAGCTTCCTACCTTGGTTAATCATAAAACAAGACATCCCAACAATAAAACTTAACATGCTACCATAAAGTTAATTTATTTTTTTAACAAGTAGCAATCCATCACCAACAATAATATAACATACACATTTAACATATCCCTTAAATGAAAAACTACCTCAGCCATGCTGAACATTTATTTAACCCGAGTCGAACTCGAAAATATACAACATAATTATATTTAAATATTATAAGCATTAGGTACATTTCCTAACTTCATACTTGCAAGTAAACATAATACATAAATTATAATAAAATACGGAGAATCGTCAGACTCTATTCAATAGAATATTCGCCACAAAACAAATGACAGGGGATGAGAATGATTTATTTTTAAATATTGGTAATTTATTACAAGTTTATTACATAGATGCGATTCTGTAAGTAAACTAAAATAGTGTATTTTAACACTTGTTTTCATGTAAGTAATTAATAGTGTTTATTAGTCGTCCTGGAATTTCGCTACTGAAAACTACTCATTAACATGATTGAAACCCCGGTAAATGAGTCCACCTCATGGAATCTATTCATCAATTGATCCACAATGTGGTATTAATTAGGCTCATTAGAATGTTTTGTGTTGCAACGAAACCCATTATTCGCCACAAAAGTTATGTATGGCATTTCTGTTCCCTAGCATTGTTTTGTGGTGTTCATCAATCGAGTCTAGCAATAACCCGTTTGATTACATTCATACATATATAATATAAGTATATACATCTGCAAAATTATTGCTGAACGAATACACGTCTGCGATAGTCGTAATTAATTAGTATCTTAATTCTATTCTAATGTACAATTACCCATGTGATGTCTATCATTTTTTTGTTTGTTTCTCTGACAGAAAGGCTTAATTTAAAAACGGTTTGGTTGCCAAATACAATCCGAGCGACATAAAAAATCTCATTATTAACATTAGAAACTGATTTTAAAGTTTTTTAAAGAAAAGAAATGAGTTATTTTTAAATGATACTCATTGCAATATGTGTTAAAAGATCTGTAGATAGAATTTTTTGTTACTTTCCCCTTTTTTTATTATTTTATGTCTGTTACAGGTTGTAAAAAAAATATACAATATCTAGGTACTAGACAATAATTAACCAACTACCAAGCATTCTGTACATCAAACTCTGTAACTCTACGCAAAATTATTGCGGGAAAACGACTTTTTTAAGGGTGAAAAAATCACGGTCTACCGTAGGACTCAATGCAACGCACTCGAAGTTGTAACATTAATACTTAACTTGTATTAAAAAAAATAACGTGAAAAAGTTGAGACTTTGACCTCTAACATCTCATCATCCGTAATAAGGCGGCTCCAGAAAAACAAAACATCCTAATGACGCGTGACGGGGTGAACTTCGATAAAGGTATTTTTACACCCATTAAAATAATTGAAATCTGCGATAAACATCACATGGATACTTACTTGCCTATTTTACTACCTGGAACTCTGATATTGTGATGAATTTCGATTAATATTTTACGTATTACTACGGCACTCCCAAAAGTACCCGGCCTGACGTATAGATGGCGGTTTTTGTTTGAAAATAATGACCTCGGTATAGAGTACCAACCTTATAAAACTAAAATCTAGGCTTCAATTCAAGCCACCGCCAATTATTTATTATTTGATTCACGCCTATCAAACAGGAAACACTGTCGCTGAATTTCTGTACATGAGAAAATTGGTCACAAAATTAGCAAAACTTTCATTTGAAAAACTTCTGTTCGACCAATTTCAAAATCGAGTTAAATTTTACTCTTGGACTAAGTAAAGAAATAAATTTAAAAAAAAAAACTAGATTTTTTGTGTTCTCTTACTTAGGCCGGGTATTTCTGGGATCATACCTATTTGATATTTCTTAATAATTTGAATCCTGATGTAAAGTAAAACGTAATCTCTCGCTAAATAATATTTACAATATAGCTGCACCAAAAGGGCCTACTTGTCTTAAAGGTAAGTTTTTTTTTAAAACTATGTTTTGATGTTGATCTTACAGTTGCTTATAATTAGTTGTTCCATATACCTATATACATAAAAGTATAATCTCCTAAAATATTAAAAGAAATATTTTAAGTATTAGCCTTTCGTTCGAATCCTTATATGTTTTATAACTCAACGATTCAAGTCGAAACATCGATTCTGTTTTCGTAAAGGTACTAAAAATGCGAAGAATAAATTCATCAAAACTTACTCTATGTTAACTCGACATCTATTGAAGCTATTGATTTAAAATGTGTTTTTTATTTTTAATTTTTCTTAATACTATTGCTAATTTAGTGTCAGATATTCCCACTACAGTTACTTGTAGATAATAGGATCCATCTGGAATGTGTAAATTAGTGAAAATTCTATGGAATGTGAACAACTACGTGAAAAATACGTACACCAATAATTGGTGTGTTCTTCGAAAAAAGCCGTTTTTCCACAAGACAACACTATTCTGACACCCGTATCTAGTCAAGTTATCACTTGAGTTTAAGTATATACTTATGCAAACATTTTTATGCATTAGACAAGAATTTAAACGAAGTAAGAACCGTCAAAGAAAGCAAAGAATTCTAATTTTTGACGGTTTAAACTTCAAGCAATTACTAAGCTCCAGAATAAAAAACAAGTATCATAAATAAATTTTACTTCTACTCGAGTAATCAATTTGACTTGTTTATACGGGCCGTAAGTGTTATTTTGTGGAAATTTTAATGCAATCTGGTCAAGATAAACAAAACAGCGAACCTCTGTAAAATCCTTCCATGTTACCTGTTTAATTATTTTATAAGCCGGAAACGTTGTGACGTTGTAAAGTGGGGTGGGGGTGGCCGGCTCCTGACGCAGTAAACTGCGGACTTGAATATTCTGACGCGGCAGTACTGACGTTCCTGTTGACCTCTATGAACTTGATAGTTTCGCCGCCGAAACTGACAGCCGGACCTCAGAACTTGTGGCTGGTGGCTGGTTGCTCGGGTGGGGTCACATTCATTCCCATGTTATCGTAGGAGAAGTCTAACGTGGTATCTTCTGCAGGGTGTCGGTTGCTAAGTGCCGTGCTGATGGTTTTCGGCGTCGTGGCTCCCTGGCTCTTCTCCGTCTGTGAGGTCCTGGTTTCCAGGTCTCTTGCGTTCAGAGGCTGCTGCGGTCGTTTCGCTGGTTCGGGGTTCCGTATCTCGAGTTTTAGTTCGTGCTTAGGTTTGGGCATCTCCGCGTGTGGGTTGTGATGGGTCAGGTCGTTTGGGTACTGCTTCACACGGTTCTGAAAATTGGTGAAAGATGTTGGATCAGTCGAAGAAATAACTTTATTCAAAAAAGTTGTATCTTTTTAACATCTTATGAAGGTAGCATTTGACGAATACAAATATTACAACTATGTATGTCGTACAGACGCCAGCACGTCAAGCTGCCCGAAACTGTTAAATTTTCCTCAACAACCTTGAACCTAATGATTCAGAAATAAAGTTGAAAACCTATTAAAGAAATTAGACCAATTGTAGCAGCTGGTGTACACATCTACATACATACGTAAGTTTGTTAGTACGACAAATTACGTGTATTAAGCATGCGTGTTTGTATGTTTCTCATATATTTAAATGCATATAGCAATAAAAAAGTCCTTCTTTAGTGCTCAGCAGTACGTTGGCTGACAATGAATGAGTGAATTTAAGATTTTTATTGAGTAGATTTATTTCATGTGTTGTGTTGCAAATGTGTATGCTTCACGACTTAAACAAAATTGCTTTACTATGTTTAGTGTCAAATAATTCAATTGCACAACGGGCGTTTTAAAAAGAATAGGGCTGTTATTCTTTTTTCCTTTTCATACATCTTCATAGTTTTATTATTATTTTAAGTCTCGCTTATAAAAATGTATTTAATAAATACAGATTTATTAAAAAAAAATTACCTTAGCCGGCTGAAATTTTTGTTTCAAATAACGCCATGAGAACTTGCCGCGGCAGACGATGATGAGGACGAGCACCAAGATGGCCAGTGCCACCGCGCTGATGATCAGGGCAGTCTGCGCTTGTCGCTGCACACCTTCGAAAGCATAATCTTTGTCAACTACCATTCACCATTTAGTCTACAATATTAATAATTTAACACTTAGACATGCATTTTTGGGGTTGGATGGTCGTCGCATGTTCATTGAAAAATTGAGCCCTTAGCACACAGCTCTGTCAACAACGATTACTCTAACAGTTCTTGATGTGAGCTCATCGCGGGCAGTTTCATTGGGGATTTTCACCCTTATTAGCAAATTACCGCAATGACAGTTCGCTTTGGACAAAGTTCCAGCGCTTTTGTTTTTCGTCGAGGGATGCAATGATTTTATTAACCTTTTCTCGATTCACATAAAATATGAAGAAACCTTAATATACTTAGATAGTACTTATATAAAACTACTGATTCATAAACAAACATTTAAGTAGAGAAACATATAAGCATCAAAACATAAAAGCTCACAACACAAATGGAAATAATAAGGTATAAAATAGCATATCGCAACAAAAGCAAGGCAACATTTACACAACTACGCTTTACATTGTCAATGAAGAATTATTTAGGTACGGGGGGGCGCTAAGGGGACTTAGGAACGCTACTAGTTGCTCCAGGCGTTAGCTGTCTACCTGTACAAAACGTATAATTCATAGGAAAAGTTTAAAGCTTCTGTTACCAGCTGTACCAGGATGGCAGGTGGTGTATGCTGCAGCATATAGGTATCTACGTAGTTTGTTCGCTACTGGTTTCAGTGCATAGCTCTTTGGTTGCATTAGCTCAACTATTCTAGGGCCGATATCTATTAACGTTACTTAACTCGTGCTTTGACTAAGACATGTACCCACATCTGAACTTGTAGTTAGCAACAACAAGAGTAACACTAAGCCAAAGTTCGTGTCAAGTAACTTTTATAGATCTGGGCCTATTTATCAAAACGCATGGAAACGGTAATTCAAAAAGCAGTGCAGTATACAATACAAGCTGTAAACGGACCCTTCACGAAGCGTAAGTAACTCTACCCAAAAATAATTGTAATTGTTGTTAGGACACGACTTTTTTTTGGGTGAAAGATTACGGTTTCGGGTAGGACTGCAAAAACATTGTCCTGATGAATGCATTGAATAGTACAGGGGCCATGGAGGTATTTAAAATAAAGTTGGAGCTTTGCCCTCCAATATCCCCGTAATTATGGTCCAGAAAAAATCGCAATAACAGGGAGAACAAGTGCTTTTTCAGCAAAACATACAATAAGGCATTAATAGTTACATTTATTTGTAGATATCCTTTTAAAATGAGAGTAGAAACTGTCCCGTCGAAACATGTCTACAGGCCAATTAAAGTCTAAAAACTTTGATATTCGCAGTGCAGAGCTAATTCCAGAACTTGCAAAAACTTAATATCTATGAACTTCACAACACAGAATATTAAATGTTTTGTTGTGAACTTGAAGATGCAAAAAAAGAGATTGGTGTATATAACTTTTACATAACTTGCATTGCAGGCACTTTTAGACAGCTATGAGTGTGCAGAGTAGTCAATTGTTTTATTATCACAATATAATTATTATTTCCTTTATTTATTTCTGTACAAATCAATTATATTTTTAAATATTCCTTACAAAAAAAATGAAAAAAACATTTAAAATATAATAAATTGTAGCCCACCGGTATCGGGAACAGGGTCCAAGCTACCAGCGGTCAGGGCTCCAGAGAGAGGAACCTCCTAGCAATACGAGCCGTGTTCAGGAGTACCGCTTTCTGAATCAAATCCTTGATCCAGCTGCCTAACGAGAGCCTCCTCAGGTATTGGTCGAGGCTCTTGGCAATTAAGCCATGGGCTGATACAACTATCGGCACAATGATCGCTGAGTCTACATCTCACATGTCGGCAACCTCGCGAGCCAAGTCAAAATACTTGATTTACTTATCTTTCTCGGCTTTCACGAGGTTCTCATCATCACAACAGAATTATTGTTAAGATTCCGAATAGATACGAATCCTAATTTGTAACTGTTATTAGACATTTTATAATATTAATATTTTAACAAATTCATGTTTTGTTTAAAAAAAATACGTTTAACATTTAGCTTGTTTGAGTTTTGAATAGGATTATTTTGTTGATCGTGATCTCAGTGGAGTCTCGGCTAAATCAATACTAACTCGACGAACCTCTGAATTGGACAACAAAAGGACATTCTCATGTAAAACGCAGAAGCCAATTTATTTCTTGGATAAAAGAAATTTAAACTTTCAACGTTTTTTTAGACAAATATTTGTTTTTCATATCACTAGTACAGAGTAGTATCGGTTTTAGCTTTGTTAGTAACTCTACTACTTTCTTCTATTTAATATTTTGATAAAGGTTATTTCTCATAAGTCTTATTGGTTTGCCCAGACAATAGAATATTGACATTGGAAACAATTCTAAAATATCTAAATTATGTTAAAGCTGATCCTTGTGAGAAAACGTTAGGAAACCAAAAAGTAATTAAAGTGGTTCATGCAACAAGTACTTATCTATGTCACACTTAAAACTGATAAAAAAAAGATAAAGCGTTTGTCTATTGCTTTTGTCATTAAGTCGTGTCAAGCTCACTAACCCCTGAGCTTGTGATGTGTAATGAAGTAAGTTTCGGTAAAAAAAATTATTGCCATAAAATTATATTTTCCGTGCAAAATACTTTTCATTTATGTCTAACTTATTTTGAAAACGAGTCCTTTGTGTCGCGAACAAACCCCTTTTTTATTGGCTTAAAAAAATCAGTCTGGAAGCAATTTCATCCCTCATAAATATCGCATTTCACGGCGTTCAAGTAAAAGTCAAACATATTCGCAAAGCAAGCCAAAAGGACATGTACAACGAAACAAGCATCGCACGAACATAAAGTTCAGAACAAAGGCTATCTAGAAAAAAGATAAAAATAACATTAAGTTACCGCTCAGATCCCCAGGAGGATGTGAATCTTCGGACCTCCGCATGTACCTCAGGTCGAGGAGGTAGCCTGTAAATAAACAAACATGGGTGTAAATATACAGTTTAAATAATACATTTTCTGGAGTATTATCCATGAATGGACTTATCAATCGGAATAGGATAATTTGGTTAATTTTTGCCATTGGTTTCAGAAACCTCAATTAGTTTTTTTTGCAAAGGACCAGCTTATTGGCAACTTATCATCTTGTCCCATTCTATTTGGGGTCGGCGCAACACGTTTTCTTCTTCCATTCTCCCCAGTCAGACGTCACGGCATCATTTACTCCTTTCTTTTTCATATGAGTCTTCACACAATCTATCTATCTTTTCTTTGGCCTTCCTCTCCCTCTCCATCGATCAACATTCATGTTCATCACTCTTTTAGTCACATGCTAAAAGGAATTTTGCACAATTTTTTTTATTGGGAATTATGATAGATAGATTTTTGTTATAATCTGACCGAATATAAGGAATTTTGCACAAAAAATTGTAGTTTTCATCAACCTGACCAATGGCGTATGCACCAATGATAGTACAGTACAGTTAAATGACAAAACGACAACGAATACATAAAGGGTGTAAATAGACCCTTCACATAACCGAAAGGCACTTGTTCTCCCCGTCGTGCGATATTTTATTTGTTTTAGACCATATCCGGGAACCTTCTAGTTACGAAGATATTGGGGGTCAAAGTTCCAACTTTTTCACAAGTTATTTTTTAAAATACATGTTTTTAATGTAAGATTTCTACTTTACACACCTTCACGACCCCCGTACTATTCAATCCATCCATCAGCACAATGCTTTGAGTGCTTTCCATCGAGTCCTACCGAGGAACGTGATTTTTCACCCCAAAAAAAAAGTCGATTCCCAGCAATAATTTTTGCGTAAAGTTACTTAGTTTGATGTACAGAATGCTTGGTTGACGGCTATGTGAAAGGTCTGTTTACACCCTGAATAATCGTTAAATCCTTTGAGTTCTTGAGAAGAGCACTATAGACGCTTGACGAGTAATTCAGATCCTTTACAAAAATAGGATTTTTGCAATTCTCCTCCGACATAGACAAGCAGCAGACGAACACCAACCCATCAAAAAAATCTTATGTAAGGTACTCAATCATGTAACTAAGAAAACATGACGTCGAAAATATTTGGCTCAAAAACTAATGTGGTAGGTGTCGAATGATACTGTTCAAATATTTTTATTGTTTTAAAGAAGAGTGTTAATTTGCAGTGATCAGTTGACACATTGTCTGTCAGAGTCTGAGAATCTGTTTGAACATTTCAAGGTTGTCTTTTTAGTTTGAAGTCAGGACGGTGAAGCTACGGCACTAAGTTTTTTAGACTTCATTATAATTAATGCTCTTGGTTTGTTTCGCCTTGTACTCGGGAATCGAACCGCATCCGTACAGTTAAAAATATAGTCTAATTAATGACGTAATATAAATACAATACTTCGTGTATAGTAGTTTATTTTTTTTTTGTTTTTATAAAATATATATGATAGTCTATAAGGTATATATGTTATATATGTTTATATGTTTATATATGTTTATGTATATATGTTTTTTTATAAAATATATATGATAGTCTATAAGGTATATATGTTATCCCCGACTGGAAGGGCTCCTAAGCGCATGCTTGGAGAGAGGCCAGTTCCCGCTTCGTTGGAAGACGGGGAAGCTGGTCCTAATCCGGAAGCCAGGGCGCCCTGCGGACTCTCCGTCCGCATACCGGCCCATCGTGTTGCTCGACGAGGTGGGCAAGCTCTTTGAAAGAGTCATTGCCAACCGCCTCGCCGGGCACCTTGCAGGGATGGGGCCGGATCTTGCGGAACACCAGTTTGGTTTCCGCAAGGGGCGCTCGACGGTGGACGCCATCATGCGCGTGAGAGCCCTCACGACGGGGGACGCGGTGTCCCGGGGCGGGGTCGTCTTGGCGGTGTCTCTTGACATCGCCAACGCCTTCAACTCCATGCCCTGGACCTGCATTGCGGAGGCACTCCGGTATCACGGGGTGCCGACCTACCTTCGTCGCGTGGTCGGGGACTACCTGACGGATAGAGCCGTCATCTACCCCAGTCGGAGCGGAGAATGGAACCGGCGAGAGATGTCGTGCGGTGTTCCACAGGGTTCGGTTCTGGGGCCGGCCTTGTGGAACATCGGTTACGACTGGGTGCTGCGCGCCGACCTCCCTACCGGCGTCAGTGTAGTTTGCTACGCTGACGACACGCTGGTACTGGCGCAAGGGAGGTCGCACGAGGCGGCGGCCGAAAACATGACACGCGGGGTTGCGATAGTTGTGGAGAGGATCCGGCAATTGGGACTCGAGGTGGCATTGCACAAGTCCGAGGCCATGTGTTTTCATGGGCCTCGAAATGCGCCACCGTCGGGATCCCTACTGATGGCAGGAGGGGTTCCCATCGGCGTCGGGTCGACGTTGAAATACCTAGGACTCGTCCTCGACAGTCGGTGGAACTTCGTGGAGCACTTCCGACGTTTGGCTCCCAAACTGGAACGGACGGGGGCTGCTTTCAAGCGGCTCTTGCCCAACCTGAGGGGTCCAAACGCCTCCTGCCGGAAGCTTTACGCGGGGGTCGTGCGGTCCATGGCCCTTTACGGGGCCCCGGTGTGGGCGCGTTCTTTGAGGCGGCAAGCCGCCCACTACCTGAACGCGCCCCAAAAGGTGATAGCCATAAGGCTAATCCGGGGGTACCGCACGATCTCTGGCGAGGCGGCTAGCCTCCTTGCCGGATTGCCGCCATGGGATCTGGAGGCGATAGTCCTCGCGCGCCTGCATGAATGGCGCGCGGAAGCACTATATAGGGGGGAAACTCCGCTGCCGCGACAAATTACCGCTCAGCGGACAGACCTCCGGCGTGATCTCATGGCGACATGGAGAGAGCGACTGTCGCAACCCCGTGCAGGGCACGCCACCATAGTGGCGATAAGTCCCCTCTTTGAGGAGTGGCTAGAGAGGCGCCACGGCGCCCTCACCTACCGTCTGACGCAGGTCCTCACCGGACACGGTTGTTTCGGGAGGTTCCTGCACCGAATCGGGCGGGAGGAAACGCCCGGGTGTTTCCACTGCGAGGATCGTCCGGAGGACACGGTGGAACACACCGTGGAGGTCTGCCCCGCTTGGGCGGAGCACCGCCGTGTCCTCATAGCGGCGATTGGCGGCGGCAATCTCTCGCGTCCGGCCTTGGTTCAAGCCATGGTCCGGAGCGAGAGAGAATGGGAAGCCGTTACCTCCTTCTGCGAAGCAGTCATGCTAGTGAAGGAGGTGGCAGGACGTGAGAGGGAAAGAACCTCACGTCCCAGCCGCCGCGGGAGACGCCCTGGGCGTCGGGGGTCACGTGGTGGCTTCCGACCACCGTAGGCGCTGGCCTGTGGACGGCGAGTTATGGGCTAGCTCGCCGTCCGGCCGTCTTATGACGACAGGCTGTGTCGACGGCGCGTTCGTGTTCCACGCGCGCCTCAAAGAGATGTCAGCAATCAAGTAGGGGTCCGCATGGGCCGATGCCTGCCAGGGCTGCGGGACTGTTCGAAAGAGATACCGTGGCCCTGGAACACAAAGGGCAGAGAAGGAACATGGATGGGTTTTAGTCAGTACAAGTCTGACACTCCCCTCCGCTCCGCCCAGAGTGGGGGGGGTCATTTGATGATTTCCCATCCGGAAAAAAAAAAAAAAAAAAAAAAAAAAAAAAAAAAAAAAAAAAAAAAAGGTATATATGTTATGGGTCTTTGTTACCTGAAATAAATGATATATTATTATTTTTATTATTAAATACTTTTTTTTAATAAAAAATATAATATTTACAATCACAAAACTAGAAAGAAACTCAACTAATTAGATGAAATTAAAATACCTAATGTAGGCGCAGCAGCCCTATCGCTTGCGAACGTACCGCCCGGCTGTAGGTTATTTTTTTTTAAGGACAGGACCGAGTCACAATTCTGAAGAGTTACTGTACCAAATAAAGTAAAAAAAAAAAAAAAAATTGATGAAATATTTTGGATAATGGAATTTTGTCAAAATCATTTTAGCATAACGCCGGGATCCCTATGCAAACATGGATTTTCTTTATTCAGGGTGTACCATGTTTTTAATTGATTACATTTCAATTACGAATACTCTCTTCTCTGTGGTCATCAATTCATAACAATACTTTTATTCACATAAAACGGGATCTCAGCCATAAAACTCAGTTTCAATGATTTCACAATAGAAAAATATTAACGGTACGGTACAAATTTCGAGATAAGAAAAAATTAGGGCCGGGTATTATGTTGACAAAGGCGGGGTCGGGGAAAAAATGTCCCGAGCAAACAATTAGCAGGTTGAGCTACGCCGACAGGTGCTTGCCCGGGCCACACACACACCACCTCACTCACACACACAACGCACTTCACAAAACTATCAACTATTAAACGCTTATCAAATACATTGTTTCACGAATCAGCTCTGGACACAAACTACCCTGTACTAGATATTCCATAAACACAGACCTAAATAAAACATTTTATTTATTCATCTTTGAAGTATAAAAGCACGAATGTAAATTCCTATCCCTAACTAAAAACCTAGAGGAGCAAAGCTCTCTTTTGTTTTCCACAATACAAGTTAATTCAAAGCTACTTAACTTTGTTTACAGACGAACTAATTGAAAACAAGCATTTAAATTTTAATAGCATCGCGACGTATGCAACAAAAACAGATAACACTTGCACAATTTATAAACAAGGAGCCACCTGTGTTTGAGTTTGCCGGCAATACGGCTGCACACACAAACACTAGCCGTTGTGTTTGTGTGCGTGACGTCCCCATGTGTGCGTACCATACCTGTCGGAATCAACGGAGCATGACTTTTATGGGTATTGTTACACCCTTTACCAATGATCCTACAACAGCATTCTATTCAGTCCGTTATAACTCGTGATGTGCGAGGAATAACGACCCATTCGCACTGGATTCGATAACTTGGTACAGGCATGCACCTGATGCTTTAGAATAAAACAGATGATATAATAAGCGGAGCGTGCAGCGTTTCGTGAGCTGCGTCTAGTGATAAAAATAACTGTCTTTTTTGCTTGATACAAAATTTATTAGATCTGGAGGAGCTCGTGGCTAAATAATAACAGCCGCTCGGATCGATCTTTAGGTTAAGCCGTGCTTGCCTAGATTGGTCTGTGGATGGGTGACCACCCATTACATACCGAGTTTCCTCGGAAAGCACGTTAAGCCGTTGATCCCGGGTGTCATTTGTAGATCTTTGACAGTCGTTAGGTAGTCAGTGGCCCAAAAAGTCTGACAACTAGTCTTACCAAGTGGTATCGTATAACCCAGTACTAACTGGATTGTGGAGGTCAGATAGGCAGTCGCTCCATGTAAAATACTGGTATTCAGCTGCATCCGGTTAGACTGGAAGCCGACCCCAATATAGTTTGGGAAAAGGCTAGGCAGATGATGACAAAGTTCATTAGATTTTAAATAAATGTTATGATTATAATAAAACCATCATATATGTAGCCGACATCAAAATAAATTATGCCCTTTCATTCATTTTTTAGTTCACTCTTGGTTAATTTAGCGTGTTCATCCGAAAATATATTTAGTAAATAGCTGTCACCCGCGAGCTTTGTCCACGTAAAATTATTATAAAACGTCACTTCCCTATTTGAATCGAATTTTGATATCAATTTCAAGGGTTTTACCTTTTTTGCACGGAACTTTACTTCTTATTCTAAATTAAAAGGAGGATTACTTCATATAACATCAGCTATCTGACAGTAAAAATCCCGTCAAAATCAGTCAAGCCGTTTCGGAGATTAGCCGGAACACACAGACAGAAAAGAAAAAATAAATATTTTTGTCTTATAAGCACCGTATACGGGGTGGAAGGAACACCGACGCGAAAACGGTTATCACGTTATCATTCTAAACTCCTACATAGAAATTTTTCATCAGCAATTTTACCGATTTTTATCAGTTTTTTTTTATCGGGTGCGGACCGCGCTGATGATGACGGTTTTGTGACGGTGCAAGGCTCCTATGGAGCCCAACGTTAAACTGCGCGCCGCGGAGCTGTACACCCCGATGTACATCTCTCGCCTACATTATGAGGCAGAGGACATCGAGGAGTACGTGTGCCAAAGTACAGCTACTGGAGTCGCACCGCATCCTCAATTTCAAGCTGTTTGTGGAGCCCATACCATCGTGTTGGCTTGGTGGATGTTTTCGGCTTTGTTATGTTTAAGTTGTTGCTTCGTAATCATTTATCGCTTTCAAGGAGGTTGTATGTTTACAACTTTAGCAGAATTAACATAGTTTTTATGTTTTTTCAACCTTAATGCTCAGTGCATAAGGGTGAAAAGTGTTCGATAGTCACTGAGCGCAGTACTACATTTTTCACTTTTCTATTATCGTTATCTGAAACTGAAAAATAGTGGCGACTGTAGATGTAATTCTCTAACTTTTTCGACGAATTTTAACAGCAGATCTTTAGCTCACTGACGAGTAGTAACGAGTTCATTATCAACGTCGCGAATGATACCATAAAAAAACATTTCTACTATGTTACTATGTCAAGATCAATCTCTACATGGATCGCAGCATCCGTAGTACTTACTGCATGTACGTGTGCCCACTTAATACTCTAACATCTGCACCATTACCGTGTTGCTGTGTAAATGTGAAACCACTCTCATAAGAGATGCTTGACCTGAAACCTACACATTCTTTACTCAAGTGCAAGCGAGACAAACCGCAGTTAAAGAGAGATAGCAACAACCGTAGGCGGTTGGCGGTCACGAAACCAGTTGTAAAATTTATTGTTTAATGATAACAGACTTTATAACTAAGACAACTGAGTTAATAATCGACTGCTCACTCTTTAAGGCTTCTATTATTATTTGTTCATATTAGTCATCATTATAGCTCAAAGGATTTCCATTTCAAGGAAACACGGCAGTGTTTGCTGAGAATGTTCTAGTCCAGGTAAGGCGCGTGGTTGTAGATTTCGTATAATGTATTATTATTTCACTATTGTCATACCTACCTACTCAACTTGTTGTTAACTATGAATCTCATAGTTAACCAACAAGACACTCGCTTTCAAGAAATTATAACCATACAATGTTTACTAATAGTGTCGCCACAGAAAATGATGTTACGTTTTATGTCGCGAACAATCTTTCAAACGAAATAACATCTGAATAACAGGACCATCGATGGCCTCTCCAGACTTTTTGAGATTCACAGCATTCAGTGACAGCATCCATTAGGCTAATGGGGTCTATTTGATTGATGACCAATACGGCATAAAAAGGTATCTTCTATTTATAAACAGATAGTACCACGTATTAATTAGTTACCCTACATAAACATTTTGTTTTAGTATGCGTACCGAGGAGACTTACATGAGAAGTAGAGGACTTAATTGTCAATGATCTTAATTTTTCAAGTGCCAATCTTTGCTATTTCACGTAATAATCTATTGGTCTGCCTGCACATGGGGCACACCAGCGTAGGCTGACGAGCGTTGCCACCACGTGGCTTATCACCTTCTTGCGCCTGTTACTTGGGGTCGGCGCAACACTATTTCTTCTTCCTTGCACTTTTGTCCACCGTACACACTGTCACAACCCCCTTTTTTGTATTATTCGTCACTCACTCTACCAAAACTCTTTTCCCTTCCTCTTTCCTCTCCATTCATCAACATTTATATATACCGCTCTGCGAAGCTGACTGGCCAACACTTGAGCCACAGCATGACCGATTCTTGCTGATACAAATATTATATCTTCTTCTTCTTCTTTCGTATCGCTGGGACGTCTTTTCAAGTCATTTGAGCTCCGTAAGTGGCCAAGTTAATCGCGCCGTCAGTAGCGTTTTAAAGTGCAGGTGTAGGGACACTTTGGATGCTCCGGCAAGTAAAAACTAAGAAGAAGGAGAAGCTTACCTTGGCATTCCTTGATGCAGAGTCCAGCATCGTAGTTGTGGCTGGTCTTGTTGCATACGACGCTGCATGGGGCGCACCGGTTGGTGTCGGGGGAGCAGTACTCCTCGAGCTGGCATGTGAGCTGGCCGCATCGGATGCCGTCTAGCGTCAGCTGAGCGGTCGCGGCGCCGGCCACCGCCAGCAGGCATGCTAGTCTAGACATGGTTGATCTGTGAAGAGGATCGTGGTTTGAGTATTGGTTTGCTTGGAGAAAGTATTGTAATTTGATGATAGTATGTTGAAGATTGGCAGAAGATACTATCCGTGTCTGATTACATTGTTCAAACTAAAAATAATTCGGTCAAAATATTCATAGGTGGCTAACGGGTGGGTAACTTTTCGACTAGTCATTTTAATTCAAAATGATGATAAGAATAAGGTGAAAGTACATAACTATAAAGTGCTTAGCATTTTCGGTCCTTGACTGTACATTGATTTGTACATTGTATACAGCTGTGCTGTCACATCTGGTTTCAACAAGTACCCACAATGAAAACGGCATACACTGGCAAAAGCAACATAAGGTAACCGCATATTAAGTCCTTTAGGCACAACAGTGGAACACAAAGGACTTGGTTAATGGAGAGAGGGTTATAAAAACATTTCCTCTCGACGTCGTTACAAAGATCCCCTCTTGTACAGCATCAAAGGGTAGCGGGCTGCAATCAACTTTACGTAGGAGATGTAGATGCACAGTAAAGTCACTAAGGGACGACTCAATAGGTCTCTAAATTGATCAACAACACAACGGAAATAATTATGATGAATTTATTGATCGTTCCATTATTTAATGGAAATTGGTGCTTAGTTCTGAGCGTCGGTAGACCAGATGAGTCAGCAGAGGATCGCAAGGAATACCCGCATAGACCAGCGAAGCATGGCCCAAAGCACTATAGGTACTCAGAAGAGGGTGCGGAAAAAGGCTACATATTGATGATGACTTAGTTCTTACTCATTACTTAGTCTGCAACGACTGTCGATTCTTTACGCCATTTTGCAAGATTCTCTTAGAAGACAAAACGCTCAGTTCTCCTCCTATGTAAACTTCATTTACTTGCAGATTATATTGGCATAGTATTAGCATAAGTTATTTACACCAGACTTGCATATATAAGTCGAGCGAGATGAGACTAATGCATTTAATACTAGAATAATAATTGGTTAGGTTGAAATTAATTCGTATTAATGTTTGTTGAATCATTCAAAGATCTATGAAGATAATAATCTGTTGATACACTACATACATTTTCCTCATCTACCCCATTTAGTAAACAACGCGTTACGATAACAAGTTCTCGCATTAAAAAACACGTTATGATAGCATGTACGTCTTGCTATTTGTAAGAAAAACACACATTTAAAGAATTACTCCTAAGAGTGCTTTAAAAACCCTTCAATATTAGGTTTGCCGACACGACACATCATCAATGACGTGTCGAAATTTATGTACTTATTAGATATCTTCGTGTTAGATTTCTTAAATATACCGATATGAAACTTCTGCAATAAAATCTACAACAAAATTAATTAAAAATTAAACATCTCTTGGCATGGGGTGCCCATCGCGCACAATTCTCAACCGAAATACCTCGGCATAACCTTAGACCGGTCACTAAACTACAAAAACAACTGTCACAATGTAAAATTAAAAGTGTATGCTAGAAATCACCTATTACGCCGTCTTACATCCACCAAATGGGGGACCTCCCCAAAGAAGCAGAGTGCCACCCCTGGATGGACTCACTGCAGTGGATGGCACTCTCTGCTGGTGAATATGCCTGTCCAGTATGGGATCGCTTTGCGTATGCACACTTAGTGGATAAAGCTCGAAATGAGACGTACCAAATAGTTGTCCTAAACCGATCCCTGTTCGAAAGCTGTATCCACTGTCCGGCATCGCATCTCCTAAAGTTCGCAGGACTATAGGCAGTCGTATCGAGAGGACGAAGCTACAAACTGACTCACGCCATCCGATGCACAGCTACGTCTCAGTGCCCCTGGGGCTGAAAAATCGTAAAAGTTTTCTTGGATGCATGGGACCAACTAGTTCAGCCAATTACAACGATCCATCAGATCCAGCCTTCCACCTGTGCACGCGTTGGCGTGGCCGACTTAGAAATCTTTAAACAGACTTCGAACCCAAGTCGGCCGGACCAAAGACAATCTCTGCAGATGGGGGTTCATGGACGGCTCAGACCTCAAGTGCATATGCGGCGTCTCTCCACAGACAATGGCCCACCTTCTATCTTGCACCATCACCTGCGCACTTGATGATCTACTTACTGCATCAGTGAGTGGGCTGAGTCTTGGGCTTAACATAACATTTGAACTTTTTGCCATCGACAAGCTAAGAAGAAGATCAAAATCAATTCTTCACATTGACATGGAATCAAAATTTTGGCCCACCGTCAGAATAAGATGAGCAGCCTTGCTTTGTAACAGTAACTGAAAAAATTCTCTCGCCTTTGTCGACCGGTTGTCGATGACTCATGGTCCTACCTCGCTTGAAGAAATCGTTCGGAAAAACGTTTTTACACACTGCTCCAAGTTTTTT
The DNA here is from genome assembly GCA_963576755.1 of Noctua janthina. Lineage (NCBI taxonomy): Eukaryota > Metazoa > Arthropoda > Insecta > Lepidoptera > Noctuidae > Noctua > Noctua janthina. The sequence continues at coordinate 7,963,201 of OY755050.1, read as the reverse complement.
TTTTGTGAAAACTGGTATTTATACTTACATCGCGCCGAGTCCGTTAAAGCTGTTTATTTATCATTCGAGCGTACAGAAGAATGCCTATTTTGTATTTAATGATATATTTATCTATATAGAATCGGTCTATGTGGTTTTATTAACGAGCCACCGGAAAACTGCACGAAAAACCGTTTGAGGCAATGTGTACAAATTATTTTAAAATGGCTTAATAGTACCTATAGTTAACTACTTGTAACGAGTGCAAGTTACCCTAATGTTAATCTTTATAACCATTGCCAATGTGCAAATACTAATTACGCTAATTATCCCCTAATCCGTAGCTAATTACGCAAGCACGGACGCCTTACTCATCACAAAATATTTTAAAAATAAAAGTTAGATAACAAATGGCAGTTATCCAATACCTACATTTAGGTAAAAACTAATACATCAGCTAGCAACATGACAAAAAACTGAAGATTCTGATCTCGTGTAACAATGCATTTAAATAACCGTTGCAATTGATACAATGGCGCACACACCGTTAAAGTACCCATAGAAAAAAAAAAAATTAAAAGGACAGCCCGTACTTTCGCAGCATAGCAAGCAGGATGAGTCATCCACCTTATGCTACGCTACAACACCTACCTACCGACACGGCATTTTAGTGGGGTTGTACTTTACTATAAGCTCACAGGTAGTTTTAAAGAGAAGTTTGTCTTGATATTGAACTGACGTCTCTACAGCAATAAAATCTACAAAATTATGTTTGTATTCAATGGATCGTAACAGGTGGGTTCTATAGTTTCTACCCACCCCAATGGGAAAAAAGCATGAGTGCATATGTGTATTCATAATATCAGCAACAGCACAAACTAATCGACAACTAACATCACAGTTAGTCGTACGCATTTGTTTTGAATATGGAACGTGCTAGGCGTTGGAAGACGCTGATATTGAAGAATTTATCACGTCCAACAGCGCAAGCGCTCGTGCCTACACCAGAATTTGCAACGTCAGTCATCTGACATGTGATCAACATACGTGACACGTGAAATACTCATAAAAAATGACAACTCAGAAAAATCCAAGTACCTACAGTTACAGATGAATGAAAGTCATTACTCGTGCACGTTTCAATGTAATTAAAACCACTTTGTATTTAAAATGCTGAAGCAATTTTTATAACGGACGAAAGGTAGGTTTCTGTTTTTTTTACCAATCTCAAACCTTTATCTTGTTTCATTTTGAAGTAATTATTGCTAGCAATGTTATTTTTCGAAATAATATCACTAAAACTGAAAATGATGAATTGTTTCATGAGACATATGACGTTCGGTAACCAAAATAAATAAGACGTTAAAAAGTACACACCTAAACCAAAAATGTATTTCTAGTAGGGCGGCCAACAATAATTATTTGGTTTCCGCATTATCACATAGTTAAATTATCACGACACTTTCAGAGGACATTCTTGTCTAAATACAAAACAATCGAATTTATTTACGGGTATATTAGGTACCTGTTATTACACAATGAACATAACAGGCCAATCAAATAAAAACCTTATTTAAATAATTATTGGTTATAAAACTGTTTGTTTAGTTTGGTATTCACGAATATTTGCTTGAAGTCTTACCACATTTGTTCTACGCAGTAAAACTGATTTTATAAACGACCTTTAATGTATGACTCACCTAAATGATGATTTCTGAAGGTTTTCGTTGACTTTTAAGATGTACTAAATTAATTTGGGAGGCTAGGCGCCAGGACAAATACGCAAATAGAACTGACATGCGAATACACTGTTTTTACTAAGAAACCATTTTTTTAATAATATGCATAACTCTACTGCAATTATCGTCTTAAAAGACAATACAAGAAGGGTAAGAACAAATTTTACCTGAGAAGAAAGTATTAGTCACATCGCAGTGTTAAGAGTTAAAGTACTCAGAACGGTTACCTGGCCCAAATCAACGCCGTTTCCCACCACAACACCACCGCATACCACACAATGTCTTCAAAACAAAACCTTCAGGGAGGAAACTGTGGCTCAAACATTTTACACGCTTCACTCATGATTGTTAACAAACGCATTTGGTCTGATTCACAACGGTAATGTTTAAGTTTTTACCTCCGTTGCTAGGCAACCGACATCAAATATGCGACGCTTTAATCCATATTGGAAGTGGTGGGTAGTGAAGCTACTGTAGAAGTGAACGTACCGCTGATGGTGGAGGACCCGCGTTACCGGATGTACCTACCTCGAGAATTTCTCATATAGGTAAGTACTTTATGTGGCTCCGCTGAGTGTAAATGACGTGTCATTCGTGTGAATCGAACGTTAAAAAGAATCCGTTTCATTCATAGTTTTAGTTCAAGGATTGAAGGATTTTCGTCCGAAGGATTGTTTACATGGACAACCACAGAAAATAGATTTTAGTACGTACATAGGTTACTATGGCCCAGAACCCTGTGATGTTCCTAAATGTTTCAGTTACTATTTCAAAAATAAAAAAGCAAACACTTGAACAATATGTTCAGTCAGTAAAAGAATAATTGTGTCGAAATTGATTAATATAACATAATAATGTAGCATTAGGTCTGTTTTTCTCCTAGATGGGTCAGGCAAAGGTACCTTTAAAATAGTACAAGTCATCAATTGTGTCTCGCACGTCAAAGTCAGATCAAATAGTAAGATCCTAGACTCTTGTAGCCGACAGAACTTTATAGACTTGGCATCGTGTTGCAAAATAAAGGGGACTTAAAACGATAAATAAGGCTGAGATTGAACTGACAGGCTGAGCTGTTTATTATTCACACAACAATCGCTCGCGTCGCAGTTGAAGACTAAGCCTTACAGTTGTAAAATTGGTTCCGAGAGCAAGGCGTGCCTAACTAAGATTGATTTCAGTGCTCTTCAGGCGTTTACGTTGGAAATTTTTGTTGGATATGTAAGAAGTACTCGTGGAACAAAGACCAGACGCACACTAGAGAAAATTTTAGGGAAGAATTTAACAACTTTATTCGTAAGCTAAAGTTTTCGACTCCAACGTCATTTGCACAGAAATGTTTCGTCAATTATTTTCTCAAATGAGAAAGTTTTGGAGAACAGGTAATTTCTCTTTACATGATCTCGAGCGTGATCTAGGCACTTGTGAGGGCTGAGGAAACAACTTAGGATCCAGGAGGTTTTCAAAATTGTTGTTGACAAAAATATTTATGGCTGTTGTTAAAATGAAGCAACGAACTAGATACCTATGTATCAAGGTTCCTATTTAGCTATAAGTCCAAATCAAAGGCACATTAGGCGTCCACAGGTTTTTTGCTTTAAAATAACCATAATCCACGTAGGTATTACGATAGTAATTAAACCAATTCGTGATCAACCTTCAGAATATTCCATTTAAATTGATACCTTCGCGAGGACTCAATAAAGCGGTCGGTCTATAGTACTAAAGCTTTGGATTAAATCCATTGTGTACCTGCGTATGGCTTTTATAGACGTTCCGGGAATGCAAATAATAAGAAAGTAGAATCGCAAGTACTATTCATTGGTTGACTTTTCTATTCGACTATCAAACAATGTCAGGGAGTTGTGGATTTGAAAAGCTATCGCTTTACACATCTTATACAGAGTGAATTTTTCAAGTGGGCTCCGAAATTATGTGGAATAGTGAAAAATATTCAAAAGTCTCGGTTTGATGCTTGTGTTTTGGTGAAAACCAAAACTGCATCAGTGAATTAAAAAAATAAACAATTTTGGGATCGAACTTGTACGCCATTTGTAATTACTTCCCAGAATTTGATCCTCAAAAGCGTAATGATACAGTGTCTTTCTTTTTTCAAAATCTACATGTTCAATTCCTGGCTAGGAATATTGGTTTTTCAAAAATGATGATGCATTTATAGCTATATTCCTTTGAGTATTTATCACTATTTCTTATAATATCGGCGCCCACAATTTCTCATAGTTTCGGATTTGGCCATCCACGCCCACTTGAAAAATTCACTCTGTATAAATGAAAAAAATTTCATGTTTGGGGAAGAAAAGGGCAGAGCCTGGTTTCTTTTTCTTTTATTTTGTATAATAATTAATCTGCCTGTTCATCACATATGCGGAGTTTCACCAGATTATTTATTTATTTGCGTTATGAAGAATTTTAATCGGGTATAGTATTACCTAGTACTAACTGGGTTGTGGAGGTCAGATAGGTAGTCGCTCCATGTAAAATACGGGTATTCAGCTGCATCCGGTTAAACTGGAAGCCGACCCTAACATAGTTGGGAAAAGGCTAAGCAGATGATGAAGAATTTTAATCCTCGATCCAATCAACATTGGCCACCATGAGCCCTGGATCGAAAGAACTAACACTCGTGGGGAGAGACAGCCCAGCAGTGGGATGACGCAGACTAACAGACTCGCTAATAAACTTATGATAATAAATAGGCTTAGTTTTAGGCGTGAGCGATGGTGTTTGGCTAAACGTGACACGATCGGTATGCAATGATCTAAGCGTGGATCACCTTGAGACAGAGGCGCGCGCGCACGTACCTCCGTGCATCCTACCTCCCAACGGAATTAGTTTATAAATACTATTCATTATATTAACTTAGATGTTCATATCAATCGGGTAAGGCAGATGAGTAGACAACTGAAAGCAGATGATCCATTTTTACAACCTGTAAGGACTCTTATTTATTATGGGTTCATCGGTGTACTAGGGTACAGTAGCGAAGGGTGAATTTTTGTAAGAGATAAACCGGAGTACATATCTTTACTGTATCGAATATTATTGGCTATAGAATACTGACTGTGCCATTTTTCAAAGGGAAGCCGGTAGGAATCGCGTTGTACCTTCGCCACTGGTAGGGTACACCTTTACCTAACCCTCCTGGGAAACATCCCGAAGCGTATCTCAGAAACAATAGAATTAAAGTAACAAGAACTAACTAGGCTTAGTTTTAATGCATAATTGTAGTGTAGGTTCTTGACTTTGCTTTCAGATGCTTTTGTTCACAAAATATTTCGATTATACTTTTATAAAATGGTTTTATAAAAGTATTGTTAAAATATTCAGCGTCAACCGTTATCTCTTGTTGACGAGCAACCCCGCAGTCCGCACGTTTTTATCAAACAAGGTCGCGATGACGAGCCACGAGGCGCCGACCGTGAGCCGACTTGCTGCACGAAAGAAAGCAACGTATCGAAGACACCTCGCAACACCCACACGGCACACCACCTCATTGTTTCCTTCTCATTGGTATGCAACTAATACCACCATGAGTGTCTCAACCCGACGCTCTATGTATGTCTGACAATCACATAAAGGACCTCATTGAAAAATCAACTCTATCTCACCAAGATTAGATTCTTATCCAAACAATTGTGCAGAAAAACAAAAAATGCAATCGAGATTAGAGGATAAAGTTGCTAGTTATATACGTAGTAGGTGTAGTTCAAACAAAGACAAAGGGATATACTGGTCATATATTATGCAAAGGATGCACATGTTATCGATCCACGGTTTTCCCAAGACTTCAACATTAATTTTCTTTGCGGCGCGGGCGTCCACCACTGCGACTATAATTAGATTGATTTAAAATGCAATCAATAGTCCTCGATACTGTGGAGTTAGAATAAATTATGTGAATTGGCGTCTATGTAGCCTAGATTACTGACCTAAAACCGACTTTTTACCTTTTATTTGTCTAGAAAGTTCTGTTCTTGTATCGTCAATAAAAATGAATAAAACCGAACAAAACATTTCTCACTAAAGTGAACTACAATGAAATTCCCATAACAAATTGAAGGCAGCAAAATGTCATCGTTTGAACGAGGATGAGTCCGGATATGATAGGGACATACTGTCCTGTCCCGGATATTACGCCATGGCTGTCTCAAATACTATTTGCTGTTTGCTCACCTGCCGGGGCAACCGACTTTCACAAAGCTTTTAAATAAAACTGCATTTATGTCACTATTTATTAAGCAGCGTGCAGGGGAGTGTTTGGCAAGAGCGCTGAATAATTGAATTTATCATTTACAATTAAAAGCACTCAGGCAAAATACTGACGGGCTTATGATTCAGACATTTTGTCTTTTTAACAGGATTATATTAGCTTTACTTCGGTAATAGGTTGTCCTGGTATGGGCATGGGATGCGGAGGAATGAGGAAAATGTCGTGAAGAAAGTTTTGAGTATGAATGTGGATAGGTGTAAGAGTAGAGCAAGACCAAAGAAACGATGGATGAACTGTGTGAAGGATGACAAGAAAGGAGGTGTCTGATGAGATGACGAGTAAGAGAGTTAGAGTAAGAGAGTACTATAATTTGTTATCTTGGAGCAGATCTGATGATTGAGACAAGAGTCCCAACAGGCTCCCGTATATCCGACTACATGATTAGGTAGGTACGTAATCAAAAAAGTAGTTCCATAAACAACTGACATTCATAAACAAGTAATTTAGCCATATTTGTCGGTTGTACCCTGTGGTTAGTGACAGCTGGATTGTTTGTCAAAAATACCATTGAAAACAGGAGCGACTGCTCTGCTTAAACCTACTTACATTAGTAACTAGGTGCTCGACACTAAAACACAGAACAATACATTTTCACTTACTTAGGAAGCCAAAGTTGTCTCCCTAAACGTAAGTAAAAACTTGCAAAGTTGCCGAAAAGTTGTTCAGATTTAATGGGGATTATTTATTATAACTAGACAATATCGTAATGGTTAATTGTAATATGACGTCGGGTATGAAATGTCGACTCCAACTACCAATACATTGAAGACAGATTACAGCAGTATTGATTTTACTTTTTCGGATGTTAACGTTTGTTCAGTTTAAAGAAAAGCTCTCCTGCGCAGTGGGTCTGTCAATCTTAATTAATGAGAAACGAGTTACGTTCATTTTAAATGCAAGTTAAATATTTAATAAGGTACTTTGGAAACTTTGCACCAGTCACATGAAATTGTCTTTGGTAGAAGTAATTAATACTGCATCCGAATCCGAATTCCGAATCTATCATCATCTGCCTAGTCTTTTCCCAACCATGTTGGGGTCGGCTTCCAGTCTAACCGGATGCAGCTGAATTCCAGTATTTTACTTAATACGGTAATACGATAACCCTTGGTAAGACTGGTTGTCAGACTTTTTGGGCCACTGTCTATGTGTTACGACTGTCAAAGATCTACAAATGACAGCGGGGACCAACGGCTTAACGTGTTTTCCGATGCCAGAGGAAACTCGGTATGTAATAGGTGGTCACCCATCCACAGACCAAACTAGGCAAGCACGGCTTAACCTAAAGATCGACCCGAGCGGCTGTTATTATTTAGCAATCTATCATCGAACAAAAATTAACCTTATAAAATGCATTTCATTTCCAGAACTTTTCGACCCCATCGGCTATCCGTTCTGCGAGCAATGTGCCCTGCCCACTGCCTCTTAAGTTTGGCTATTCTTCCAAGCAATTTGTTAGCTAATGTTAATATTCCAGTAACAATTCTGAAAGTCCCCGAAAGTAACATTTTGTATTTTTATTATCGACCCACCCTTGCTTCGCACGGAGCCACCTACCGGGTCCAAAACTATATCGAATGTAACCTATATTTTAGGTTAAGCATCTACCAGCAGAGCGGTGAAAACTGCGTTCGAAGTTCGAATCCATGCAGTAGTTTTTGCATGATACGCGTACAAAATACCGACACAAAAATTATAAAAACTGTTGTTGTTGTTGTTTTCGCTTCTGTTGCTGTAATAAAGACTCCCCATATATATATATATTTAATATCTTCAATGTACAGACATTGGCCTGTTACAATTTTATTATAGATAATAATATCTATTAATACATAAGATCCCTGACCACCGGTAGCTCGGACGCTGTTCCCGATGCCGGTGGGCTACTATTTTTATTCCTACTAATATTATAAATGCGAAGGTTTGTGAGTATGGATGTAGGTTTGTTACTCTTTCACGCAAAAACTACTGAACGGATTTGGATGATATTAGGAACAAAACTTTATGTGTTAAAACGAATAAAGGGAATAATATAGATATGGTTTTTTTTAGTTACTTAAAAGAACAAGAAAATTATGTAACCTTGCCGAAAACTCCATCCGCTTGCATGGCTTATAATGGGTGTAAAGTTACCCTTAACGAAGCCGAAAGTCACGTGTTCTCCCCGTCATAGCGATATTTTTTTTGTTCTCTAAACCATACCTTCTTGTTCTTCTCGGGAACCTTCTAGTTACGGATATATTGGGGGTCAAAGCTTTTTTTAATACATCTTTTAAATGTTACAACTCCGCGATCCCCATGGTATTCAATGCATCCATCAGCACAATGTTTTGAGTACATTAAGCGTTCTACCGTAAAAGGCGATTGCTCACACCAAAAAAAAATTTGTTTCTCAGCAATCATTTTTGCGTAGAGTTACTTAATTTGATGTACAGAATACTTGGTTAACGGCTTCGTGAAGGGTCCGTTTACACCTTGAATAAACCTACCCCAATCTATAAAGTAGGTACTTAAAATAGTACAAAATCTTTCTGAAAAGCGTAGATAAATCCGCGAATAATATCTGTCAAAAAAAACCTGTCATAAACACTTACCTCTTTAATAGTTTTCCAAGTTCCCCGCTCCAGAGTAAGCATTAAACAAAAAACAATGTAAGTCATCGGATCACAATATATTACAAACTAATATGGAAAATCTAGAGCAAAAGTATTGTTTTCATAAAACTCCTTAGCCGGAACTAATCTGATAAAGCAGGAAATTCACACATACCTCATAAGTAGGCATAAAGTTGATTGACTCACAAAAGTGATATGACTACCTGTGTCAGTACATTGTTATCAGAAATTATTTACTGTACAACTCATTAAGTACGCGTACATACCTACTACGTAGATCTTCATCTCACGAGCCATCAATCTCTTCCGATACTTATGCGTCTTCCATAAATGTAACACCATTGTGCCCAAGTTCAAGTAAAAAGAAAAACTTCCAGAAAACTAATTAATTTGAGACAATTAATTAATTATTTAAATGTACATTTTTTTTTAATTCAATTAACAGATTTTACTTATTAATTGAATTAAGGACTTGGAAAATCTAAATTGAATTTACAGAAAGAGAACATAATTGAAATGGACGTCCGTTCTCTACGCTAGGCCATGCAGTTCTTGTGGGCTGCCGTTAGGGCATTAGCAATGGAGTAGTACTAGAATGACGTTGCCGGGCTACCAACCTGGTAACAAATACGGAGGAGGTTCTATACAATATCGACTTTTTATAATTAGACTGATCAATATCTTGCACTGACATACACCACCTTGATAAGAAATGGACTTGATATCATGATAAGAATCAAAATATTATTTGACGCAATTTTTTAGTACTCTGCTGAGATGCTTTTGATGGGCGGGCGACCTACAGACTTTCAACAGTTGTCTCCTATTTGTTATTTCAAGGGAATCCGACTTTAATACTAATCCTTACATGAATTAGGAAAAACGAAAATTTTATAAACCAAAGGTTATTTTTTTTAAAAAACGTTGCCCCTCACTAGGAATTTCTCCTGTATCGTGGGTGCGTTTACAAACATTTAAGCTCACATACACAAATAGCCAGACCCGAAACAACTACCTGTAGGCCATACAAATATTTGTACCATGCGGGAATCGAAATCGCGACCCAAAGCGCAGCAGTCAATCGCTCAGCCACTGCGCCAACCGTGCCGTCTTTGGGAACATATAGTTAAAAACATCACGATTTTGCGTGAAGCTATAAGGTTAAGCAGAAATGTGTTTTCCTAGCAAGAAAATGGACCGTCAAAGTAATAATCCCGCTCATATGGCACACAAATTATGATCCCACTAGGGAGAGGCGACTGCTCTGCAAGTTTTAAGTTTTTTTTTGGGTTAACCTACGAAATGGCTTCCTAGTATTTATTTTTTACCTATTATAGACTAGAGTAGTTAGGACTCTACCTAATGAGACGTTATGATCATTATTTATTAACAGACTTATACAAGTGAAGCGTTTTTTGTAATTACCATGATCATTAGGTAATTTTGTGAAAATCGAAATATAATTACACTATTTCTTAGCAATTTCATTATGATGATTCAAAATGAAATAAGTAATTAGTCATTACAAACTGTATCAAGATTTTAGTTTCTATGCTCGTAACCAACAAATGTTAAGTTCTCAATTAAAAACAGGATTTTCTGTCAGGAAATACCCAGTTACAATAAATCATGGGTTGGAATTGTTAAATGCCAAGGGGAGTCATATGTACCATTCCCTGGAACCTATTAAAGTGAGTGGGCTGCCTAAGGTTTATAAATATTAGAATAGCATTGCTGTACCAGTCTACTACCTACCTCAACGTTTATTCCGTGATAGTTACATGTATCTACACACCTTAATTATACAATGCATGTCTATGTCATGTACATGGTGGGAAATTGAGAATTGTGTAATTGTTTTATTTTCATAATCGGTAAAATGTAAAGAAAGCATAAAAAATTGTAATTCAGGTTTACCGAACTTATGGCATAACATTCGGAAAATTAGCACGATACTAAACAGGAACCGAACGAAAATCCCAATTCAGAACTTTAATACAACTTTGACGCGCTAAATTCGCAGTGGCAGTAAACGCGTGAACGTGGGCATAAACTGCAGGCGTTCATTCTTTAAGTATGTTTTTCACCAACGAAAAAAAAAGGAAGATTCTTTTAATAATTTATCTATCCTTTATTCAGTAGTCAAATGACCGAAGTTACCTAGTTTCAAGAAATCTAAAGAACATGTAGGAAAAGGAAAAAATCATCTGCACCGTGTAAGGTGAGCTAAAAGTTTAACCACTCCATGTCACCCTTTATCGGCTATTGAGCTGTTGAATAATTGATAAAGCTCAGGTCTTGTGATACCTAAGTATTTAAAATCACCAAGGCAACGCTTCGTTGCAACAAAACGTCAAGGTAACAAATAGCCTTTTGATACTACCGCTAATGAAAGAAAGTTATGATCAAAAATTTCGCACTATGTCTTGGATGCCAAACCTAGCCAATTTTTATGGCAACTGTGATAAGAACCAGAGGTAGAAGAAGTAGAATTAAAGATAAGCAAAACGCCAACCATCAACACACCTCATCATCATCAGCCTACAACAATCCACTGCTGGACTTAGGCATCTACAAACGCACACCACTCAACTCGATTCTCGGTATCGGTCGGTCGATTCTCATCCACTTCGCTCCACCGAGCCTCAAGGCGTCCCTCCTTACCCTTGCCGATTCGCGGCCTCCACTGAAGAACACGTCACACTTCTAATAGAGAGATAGATCTTCCATAAAAAAAAAACATTGTTGAGGTAATGTTCAAGAAAATCTTTCACCGTAAATATAACAAGACAATACCCCCCAATTTTAATTTAGAATAGAAGACATGAAAGCGACGCATCACAATTGAATCGCCGCAAACTTTAACCAAGAGCCCACGACGGGTTCTGAAAATAGCCCAGACTCGAACAATGGCGAAAAGAGTGGTAACGAACAAGTATACGCAAGTGAAGTCTTAAAAGCATAGCAATAAAAAGTTTTGCTTCGGTTTTTAAAAATTGAAATAGCCTCGGACAATGCCAGCCGGTTATGGCTAACTAGCAATCCGCCCGCGACTTCCACCGCAGAAATTGTGATGGCTCGGCTAATTTGCATGATATAAATATAATTTATAGCCTATGTTACTTCCTGATAATTTAGCTTTCTAATAGTGAAAGATTTTTTTAAATCAGTCCAGAACTTTTAGAGTTTATTCGTTACAAACATACAAAAATACAACACTTTCCTCTTTTTTAATATTAGTGTAGACAAGAAAAGTGTTGTTGATTTTTTCTGGAAGGCCGATATTTCAGGAATAGTTATAGTTAGTGTAGTTTAGAATATTTCGTAAAGCTTCTTATATGACCAATCTTAAGTTATTCTATTTCTTGGTTTGTATTGTAAAGGAAAGTAGACGCGATACAAAAGAATAAATCCACGTCTTTTCAAATTAAATCACATGGAATCAAAGACTAATAATTATCCTCTCGTGAAATTAGTTTCTATGAATAGAAGGTTCCATTATCTGAACTTGGATTGCTTTGGATAGGAAACTGGAAAAAGGGAATTTGACCGTCATCATCAGCCTAGCCTTTTCCCAATTATGTTGGGGTCGACTTCCAGTCTAACCGGATGCAGCTGAATACCAGTATTTTACATGGAGCGACGGCATATCTGACTTCCACTACCCAGTTAATACTGGGTATTTGGATAATACGATACCCTTCGGTAAAACTCGTAGTCAGACTTTCGGGCTACCTGTAAAGACTGTTAAAGATATACAAATGACAGCCGGGAACAACGGCTTTACGTGCTTTCCGAGGCACGGAGAAAACACGGTATGTAATGGGTGGTCAAGCACGGCTTAAGCTAAAGATGGACCCGCGCGGCTGTTATTATTTATCCACGAGCTCCTCCTCTAAACTTGTACGTGTGAAAAAACTGAGAATCATCACTTCTGAGAATTCACGACATTAACATAAACGAGAAAAACATTAAAGCCTATTAATTGCCCGATATTAATCTTTGGACCATTAGTAAATCCATTAGCATGAGTTTTAGAATAGGTACTGAAATAGCTATCTTCAATGTTCTATCTGAGCTGAGTTGCCGCATATGATCTAAATTACCACACTCGTATTATGGGGGCCTAACTTAACACATCTGTAATTTCTAAAGGGTTAGGCAGAAGAGTATCTAATTGTACACCCACATTTCACCAGTTATGTTTAAGTCTTGTGTAGTAGGGGCCTAGCCATTGCTATCAACCGGGTGCAACTCCTGATTCGTGAGTGCTACTGTGAAATTTCTGATCGAAAAACCATGCAACACTTTGCTCGACCTAGGACTCGAACCTGGAACCTCATGCTAAGCAGTTGCGCGTACCTAGGAGTGCATATCCAGTCTGAATTAACAAACAAATCTAATGTTTTTCCAAGAGGTATGTAGGCGTAGCGAGTAGAAGCTAGTATTTTATAAAATTCAGAATTCTTTATTAAAACATGATCTTAAAGGGGGCTATTATTCTACTAGTCTCTATCAATTCTGACTTAGATTGAATCCATTTTAATAACAATGGAAATACTTAGGTATATTCGACGCACGGGACCGGTCAATGTGGCGACACTTGGGGGAGGCCTATGTCCAGCAGTGGACGTCTTTCGGCTGAAATGATGATGATGATGATGATGATTATTCGCGTTAATTTAATTGGAACGATGTCCATTTTAAAAGACAGTTTAAACACTTTCAGTAGCTTGTGAGGCAGCGTAATTTTCACTTTTACAATACAACCCTTTCCTTAGCGAAGAGGTTTCTTCATATTAACGCTCCAGTTTACTGAATGTCTGATATCTTAATCTTCATACAAAGCAAACTGTTGTAAGAGTCTGGTGTAACTAACATAACGTTCTAATAGGTGCTATACACCCGTCCCTAGTCTAAGTGATTAGTTTAAGATCATTGTCCCAAGTCCTTTGGCCAGTCCTCCATGTTACATTTAGTAACTTGTACTTGAGTATACACGGCGACACATCAAGTTATATATTTCCTATACAGGGTTATTTGTAAAACACCAACAACCTCGCAGGAGTAGATTACTAACATCATAAACAACAACATTTGTTCTACGGCTTTTCCGAAAACCGACATAAAAAACGACTTTTCAACAAAACTCGACCAGCTGTTCGGACATATGTATGGAGAGTTGAATTTTTTTTGTCTGTTTTCGGAAAAGTCGTAGAACAAATGTTGTTGTTTATGATGTTAGTAATTTACTCCTGCGAGGTTGTTGGTGTTTTACAAATAACCCTGTATAACGTGGCCTAGCTTTGTATATAATTGTCGTACAATGAGAGACATGCTTTTACTGTTTTGCAGCTTGCGTACCTTGGTACCAACTAAGAAGTGATATTAATGGAATTATGAACGTCAAAAAGATTGTATTTGAGAAAAAGAAGCGTTGAAAAAGAAGCGTTGAAAAACGTTGAAAATACTCTTATTTCATAGGAGCAATTATTTTGAATCTACGTCTTCGTAGAAATAACTTCTCAACTGAAGAATCATTTAATTTGGAAGTAAGGCATGCACTAGTTCTCTGTAAATAAAGGTGGCACATGAGCATCTATAGACTGACATAGTTGAATTGTCTATAGGTAAAGTGGAAGAGATGAATAGATTCCGGACCTTGGTAAAACCGAGATGATTGACGCCAGCCTGATTTCTCAGTAAATACAATGAAAATAGATACAATAATAATCACCGCAGGGTGTTTCATTAACTACAGAAAATCACAAATGAAGTCGCAGACCATAAAAGTAAGCCTTGACAATGCTCGTGATGTCACGGTTTTTAACAAAGCCTCTGCAAAAACTGCACCAAGAACTTACTGTTGGGGATTTTTTTTGCAGAATTTTACGTATTAGTCATGTCAAGTAAGACAAGAATGATGGATCGTAGTACTCAAAGATCATTCTCTAAATAGCCGTTATCACGTTGTTTCTTAACAAAATACGTTTGAGAAAGCAGTCGATGAAACCTGTTCGAAACTGAATTTCAAAATTGAAAAGCCGTCTCTAGAGACGTCTCAGGTACATACTTAGTAATTACATCGCCTACAGCCACCATATGTAGTAAGTAGCTAAGTACCAACCTGTGAGAAAATGTATAAATTGTTTCATTCGCACCGTTATTAAGTAGCACTTAAACTAAGTATAAACTTATAGCTCACCTCAAAATACTGTTGACATTATGCCTCGTACCAAACCAATCACAAACACTAAGCTAAACTTTCTAAATTTAAAAAATTCAAACGCTGCTGTTCGAAGCCTTTGCAGGCTCGGCGGCCAATCGCGGAGGTGGGTGACGGAATGCGACTCTTGCGCAGGTAGAGCCGCGCGTGTTTGTGAACCTGCCTCTGTGTGCGTGTATGTAACTACAGTGTAGCGATACGCCAGTGATAATGTGTGTGACGTGGTGAAACATTCAACTCTGACGTTTTAAAAACTTCCGAGTCGCTTGGATAGCTCCCATCGAGCTGTGAAGCTGAAATGATTATAATGTCTTTTTTGTAAATAGATAACAGTGCGTCTTGAACGTTGCCTGTGTGAATATTTCTGACGGATGTTGTTGAAAACAGCGACTTGTTTAATTAACTGTAACCTTACCTTGTGGAGTGTGGCGTAACTTGCGACTGGACTCGGTCTACAGTAGAAGCAAAGGATATCTTGAACTCAAAGTTGACGGCAAGGTCTACTGCTTTTTGGTTGATCCTTTAAAGACCCTAAAACATACTTAATTTCTACAACAAAATTAAAAAATAGGGCTTTACTCTTCGAAGGAGTTTGAAGAGGAATGACCACATCAAAAATTTTCCAGATATGTCCGGCGAAAATTTTACGTTACAGTGTTCTACCTACCTACTGCACACCGCACTCGCCGTAAAATAATAGGACTAAAAAATTAAAAAGGCATTATTGCTAGCTAACTAGCCCCAGGCTGGCACTGGTCATCCCTTCCTGCCCCAAATAGAAATCCCCTGCCAAGTACATATAAAATTTGACTTATGTTTCCGCCATAAAACTGGCAACTGGCTTAAAAATCTCTTCATAAACCCAGAAACCCTCGAAAGATTTGTATTTCACACATCATCTTCCATGATTTACCCTACTTCTATTACAAGTATCGGTCGGCGTTACAGCATTTAAGGCAACCCTACACTGGATAGACTAACGAAACAGAGAGTGAACGAAAAATGTAAGGTACGTACCTACATTACATTACACTTACATTTTTGGAAATTCTTACTAATTATATAGGTAAGTAACCACTTATTTTTTTGGCAAAATATAGAATAAGTACCTACCTACGTTCTAAGTTTGTCTTGGATATCACTAACATCGGTGAACGAAAATATCGTGAGGAAACCAGGTTCGGCAAAAAACATACCAGCTGCTCCACACATTATTGGTCGCGTAACTCGAAAAAATGTAGGCAACAGCAGATTTTATAATCATATTTCATAGTTAGCCCCATAGTAAGAGTTGCTCATATTTATGAGTACATCAATCCCTTAAAGTATTGCCCACGTTTAACCAAACACCCTGTATAAGAACCATTTCCGAGCGTTTGTGGTAATTAGAGCTCAGTGATCGGTTTTATTAGTTTTGCTTTCCAAGCTTTATCATTTCTTTTGTCACTGCATCAGATTCTGGGCTCTTTCCTGTTTTTAATTTATTTATCGATAGCTCTATCTCGCTTATGATTTTTGGATACTTATTGGATTGTTATTATTTTTATATGTACCTAAATTTGTAGAAGAGGTTCTTGTAAAACTGTGTAGCTATTGTCATGAGGTCTCTCCTGTGTGTGACCGTGGTTCCTGAAGAATTCTGGACTTGTATCATTACCTACATGTTTGGTAGTTTCTAGTTTTATATAAGCGTGTTTTGTTCCTCATGTCTCTTCTATGAATTTGCTAATGTTGTCGAGTCGCCTCTTTTTATTTTTTATGTATTATTTATTCTGTTTAATTTACTCTGGGTTTTCTTAACATGCCTAGTTTTGTTATTTAATAGGTACGTGTATTTTTTTTACATTTCAGAGTTTATATTTCTTCTATTAGGTTAGGTTAGGTACCTATAATTTCTTTTTTCAGTTATGTTTTCAATTTGTTTTTTGTAAGACTTAAATAAAAATGTCTTAATTTTTTTGTTGAATTAGTGCACGTTGTCTTTTTCATAGCCAGTCAGGTATTAGTTTGCACTTCTGTTTTCTGTACCTATAGCTATGTATACCGAATTCACTACCGAGGCAAAGCTTAGACTTTGCCTCGGCAGTGAACTCGGGATATCTTGTTATTAATTTTGTGTTCATTTTCGTTTCAGAATCCGAGCGAATGTATTAAAATTAATCTCAGATTTGGCTCCATTGAAATCTGCTCAGGATTTATATATTTTATTTATATTTTTGCTGATGGTACCTACCTACAAGAACTCTTACTAGGTAACTTTACTGAAATCAAACGTTGTGACCCTTTTGTTAGTACGGTTTTTCTTTTTTGTTTAGCTGTTAGGGAGAATTACATTCCTACTCGGTACTATAACATTGGCAATAACGTGAATCGAAATTAAAGTCGATAATACCATACGTGAAAGAAAGCAAACAATTTGTATAAAACCATCCTCAGACAAAGAAAATCCATAGCTTGTAAATATTTAATAAGAACTACTACGCCGTTCCACGGAACGCTATTAATAACGCCCTCTATGCCAGACGGCGCGATTCACACGCGTGGCCCAGGTCGTCCTCAGTACCTACACGGTCAGTACACAACCTCTGCATCGCCTGCAACTTGAAGTTAACCGCAATGTAACGCACCAATACCAGATGTCGCTTTATATATCGCCACGTACTCCAAACACAGCCGAACTCGCGTCGCACTCCTCTGATTGGCTACTGCGCCAGCTGCCCTAGTTCCAGTCCTCGGTCAGAACCTAACTTAAGGCTAGACTTGAGTTATTATTACACGTTATATTCTGATATTGATTTAATAATTATACCACATATGGTCGGTACATTGGTCTTTCCCACATAAAATATCTTCCACTCCTCCACTGCATCTAGTTTGTCTATGAATTAAAAATAAAGGTAACAGATAATTGCAGTTAAACAAAGAATTCACTTTCCAATCATTTATTTCACAGAAATTTCATAATATTGGTGATATTAAGCTTACATTTACTTTTATAACATAATTATATTAGAACAAAATGCGAAACTAACATAATACAAACCACGAGCAAAAGGTCATGGTTATCAAAGTTATTTAACCATCACTATTTTAATTATTTAAACTATAGAAAATTGTAATTCTCCCTCTGACCCTTAATCTTTGACTATTTAAACTTAACAGAAGACTTTTTATAAAGGTGGTAGACTTAAATACTACTCTTAAAACATAATTAGATATACGAGTCTACGATTGATCATTTTTCTTAAATCCAACATGCAGTAATCTGCATGTCTTGCTAGTTTTAAACTCAGAGTGTAACATTAAACTATCAAGAACTGTGAAGAAATAAATTCAAGCGAGTATTCTAATTTACAAATCAAACAATAAACATTACTACGCACAAAATAAAAACAAATTGCAACAACCCACAGTATCAACAGGTTTTTAAAGAATCTACAACATCATTATATTTGTTCTCTTATAAGTCAACTCAATTATACTTTTATCACTTAACAATTCTCTCAAAATAATATATCTCGGAACTAACTTACAATTAATCACACTTTCATTTTTATATACTTAATTAAGACTAAAGTAACAAATCAATTATTTCTTTCTGTTCGCATTAATATTATTCTTAGGAATGAAGTAGTAATTAAACATCTCTTTTTCTAAATAATTACGAGGTTGGTAGCCTTGGCACTTAACGACAGCACGATAATTCCGTCAATTCTTTGGAATACAATATAATCGTACTAACAAAGATAGAACGTATCTAATACTACCATAAAAATAGCAAGCAATTACTCGTTTTATTTAAATTTGGTCATATGTGGTTAAATCTATAATTCTATACATATACAGTTCAAGTCAAAATTATTAAATTATTAGATAATATTATTTCATGTTTATGTCTATTCAATTTAATTTGCCACCTACTCAAATTCAATGTCTCTGTAATTAAAATTATCTTTTTTTTTAACAAATTGAAAAAAAACTACTTTTTGAGTGCGAAATACTTCACCATACAAAGTAAATAAAAAAAAATTAAAAAATAAAAACATTTGATCGTCTATGGTACCTGCAAAATAACTTTTAATTTTGCTGTTTAAGGCACCAGGTACAAAATATGGACTTGGCAAGGCATATTTTTATTGAGGACTATTTACATCTATGTAAATAGGGCGTCCTCAATAACACTCGACGACAACGCAGACTAATACCGATCATAAAAAAATAGTTGTATTCACAAATTTCGAGTTTATTTATTTCTGCAGCAGCACTGCAGCTATTTAGGAGTACAAATGCACAAAAACGACAAGGCACTACTAACCTAGTAATGTCTGGCGTAATCGAGTAAATGCAAAACTTTTGACTGTGTGCAATGAGCACACAATCAAACAAACATAATTTGATTTCTAAATATATCTCTGAAAATATAACGGCTTATGTTTATTCGGGTTTTTAGGTTTCCGTACCTCTAAAGGAAAAAGGAACCATTATAGGATCACTTTGTTGTCCGTCTGTCTATATGTCAAGACACTTTTTCTCAGAAACAGGTTTTTTTATCAAGTTGACATTTATATGTAAAATATGTTAAGGAATTAAGAACCGTAAATATATGTAGTTCAATAACAAAAAAAAAGGGAATTTACTATTACAAACTTATTATTTGCGGCTGGTGCAATAACCGTGTTTAAGTTTATCCTTTAACAAGTTTGTACGGAACCCTTGGTGCAGCGAGACCAACTCGCTCTTGGCCGGTTTTTTTTTTGTAATACTTTACCCTGTGGTTTAATCAATACATCACTATAATATCTTTGTTGCGAGCACCGAGAGGAATGTTAGGAGTACTTCTAATGAAACATTAACTATTCGATTGTGTAAACTATTATTATATTTGTGTATTTGTGTAGCATCGTGTTCGTGTCGCGGTTAATAAACGTGATGTATGAGTTCGCGTAATTATGGTTACAAGGAGTTTTGTCATGATCTGCTCAAGATTAGGCACGCTACGAGGAGCGTTCTAACTCGAACTGGTTAACCAATTAGCTTAGAAAAATAATTGTAAATAATAAGTTCGCCTATTACCCGTAACAGGAACACTGCACACAACTAATATTAAGAAAAATGACAAAGTTAAATTTGTATATTCTTAACATTCCCAAAGTACAGTAAGCGCACAAGATAATAATCGAAAATCTTCAACATAAATTTAAAAACACAACAAAAAAAACTTATAAATATTTCTTAACTTAAATGTCTCTACAATCACTATTATTTGGCGCAAATGGCAGTCCGCACGAATCAACACCACATCAGACTTGAAGAGAAGATGAAAAGAAACTCTGACCACACATTTGTTCCATCCAAGACTGGTTGAGAATTGAACGAGATCTTGGTTTGTAGACATCACGAGCACGAAATCTCCATATATAGACAAGGTCCATTGAATCAAAAACGCTGCATACATTCTAAGCCACCTATTTATCTATGTTACGTAATGAAGACTAGCCATCAGGATTTTCGTGCGTTTATCATCAACGAGGTTTAAATGCATTTTTAATATTAAATATCATTGTGCATTGTTGTTACATGTGACGAGGAGACGGTGACTATGCAACTAGACCTTTGTGGTCTGAACTTAAGAAGTTGAGAAGCTAGAAGCCACCGCCACCGCTTCCGTGATGTCATCAGAAGGCGGCGGCAGGGGGCAATCCTCTTCATATATCATAACTAGTTTGCTGTATTCTCGTTTTCTGCGGGAACTCTGCAAAATAAACAAGCTTATTAAATTAAAATAGAAATAGAAAATTGTTTATTATCCAGGTAATACATAAGCAGGTACAATTGTACACAAGAAGAGCTGTTTCAACTGGCTTAAAATATTACCTAAAACTAGTTTACATAGATTTGTTGCTAGTGAGCCCCAAACTAGACAGTTAATTAGGGATGTTACGGAGCTTCGACTCCGACTCCGATATGTCGGAAGTTTCGATTGATCTTACACCTCCGGTTCCGACTTCGGTGTCGATACTTTTAAATCGGAGGTCGAAGCATAGCGGCGGCGGCAGCGCGGGCGCGTGGCGGCTGCAGTCAACGTGTACAAACAGGTTTATGCATAGCTGTTTTTGACATGGAAAGAAAAATTCGAGTGCGAGCAGAAAAAAAAAAAAAAAAAAAAAAAAAAAAAAATATTTTTATTAAAAATTAGGTTTATGCATGTCGTCATCTATTAATATTTCAGTTGTTGTTACGCCATACGGATGGTTTGTTTTGTTTTTTGCAGTTCTTATGCCACCATCCCCAACTCCGACTCCGATTCCGACTTCGAAAAACCAAATTTAAAAACTCCGACTCTAACTTCGGTTCCGATAAAACCACCTCTGTAACTACAGTTAATCTGTGTCTTGGGGCTCGGTATTTGATTTCTTGAGTAGAAACTATAGAGGTACAAGGAAGCTGAAATGTGTATGCGGGCGTGGAGCGGTATGTGTCTGTATGTTTGATGTATGCATATTAATTGTTCCCATTATTTGATCCAGATTAGGGCACAATCTTTTGGTTTCGATTAGAGCAGAATCAATTGCACATTATACTTATTTAGACCACATGACGAATAATAAAAAATACAATAACGTTTAATACAAAAAGTCCCATATGAGTTTTCTATAAAAATAAAAGCATAGTTATCGGATACTTGTTAACTCCCGAATTAATTAATTATTACAAAGTCATGTTGCGCTAATTGAACCTTTTAATCGATATTTACTCTTTATATATATATGTATATATATGTAATTTAGAGCCCTGCAACAGGAAATGACGGATTTTACACTTACAAAATAACAAGATTGCCTTATTAAAGGTATGGTCGCAAAGGGTCCAGGTTGAAGCGGTATTGATACCATCAATAAAATTTGTGATTCAAAGAGCTTTTTTTATCGTGCCACACATAGTATTTACAACCTATTTAAGTTTTCGTTTTTAAAGAACATTAAGACTATCGTAGTTTTCATCAATGGTGTTGAATCAAATAAATGTTCAGATTTTCTAGTTGTTTGTTTAGCTATTTATTATTTTTTTAACTTTTGCCCACACTAGGAATTTCTCCTGTATCGTATGTCGTATGTATGTGAGTTTAAATGTTTGTAAACGCTGGGTGTGTTTACAAACATTTAAACTTATTACCAATTGCTTAGCTACGGCGCCAACTGTGCCATCAAATTACATCATTCATGCATCGAAGTGCTACTTAAAACTTCTGTACCTAACCGAGTGTATATGGTTCCAGCTATGATTTAGTTATACAATAAAGTGAATTATTTACCTTTGTAACACTTATGGTGGTTTCTTCGCCGGAGCTACTGGAACTGGTTATACCTTCTTCTAAGGTAAGCCTGGCAGCCACACCTTCCAGCTGGAGGTCGAGGTATAACTGACTTAACTGCTCGTTGACGAGTGACGGCTGGATAATATAAAGAATAATTAGTAAATGCGAGAGGCAGTCTGACCTTACTAGAAACAGGAAGATTCGTTTTCCTTAAATTTATAGGTTCACGTACCTCTCAGAGTTTAAATGGACGTAAGACTAACAGAAGTGAAATATATCTCAAATTACAGCTCATAATAATTCCTCCAATTCATACCACTACAAGAAACACCAAAATCGTCGGAGACCAGAACTGCGACCAATTGGAAATGCTGGAATTGCCGATATTTTGTCGGAGATTTGACTACAGCAGTCTTTTTTCAAAGAAAATTCTGTTGAAAACATTTTGCTAAAGCACATAGTAATTAATAGAAACTAGGCCGGCGAAGTCCTAGAATCCCGCGACTTTGTTCGCGTGGAAATTTTGGTGTATATGTGTGAGACCGCCTCGTTGGTCGAGTGGTCGCAGGCGCGACTACTAAGCATGGAGTCCTGGGATCGATAGCCGGGTCGGGCAAAGTGTTAAAAAAATGTGTGTGTTTCAATTACATAAAGTTATCACACACATGATTTGCAGATCACCTTTTAAGCTTGTGTTAGGGGGCGTCCATTAATTACATGAGGCAACTTTGGCGATTTTCGACCCCACGACATCTCACCAAGGGGGAAGCCCCCCAGCGTAGAAGGGGGGATGGGGAGCTTGACCCCATTCCCCCCTTCTAATCTCACACGAGATTTATCAAAATGCGCAGTTTAGTATAAATACGATATCTGTGCTTGATTCCGTAGAATATATTAAATAAAAATAATTTAGAGAAACATCTTTACGTTACCCAGTTTTCTCGCAATTTTACAGTTTCTTGCGGGATAAAAAATTACGCGATATTTGCCAAGCCCCCCCCCCCCTCTCTCCATCGTGAGATTGGGTGAGATTCGGCTCGACGCCCCCGTCCCCCTCAAACGACTCACGTAATTAATGGACGGGCCCTTAGGTGACTCCGCTCTTCTACTTAACATTAAACAATGTAAAATGTATATGCAATTGAAAAAATACTATAAATAATAGTATTATTGGGTTATTCCATCAGGAATTTCTCAGTAGCAGCCGCGGAATCTGGTTTTGTGCCCGATTGATGGCAATAGGCTCACCCCCTATTACATGGGACTTCAACATAACTTGCGAAATGTGTGTGTACGATTAGGTACACCTCTGCCCAATCCTTCGGGGATTAAAGGCGTCATGTTATGTTATGTGTGAGAACTGACAGCCAGATCAATATGAGATAATTTACTGATGAGTTCAAAAGGCGTCCTTTTGGGTGCTGTAATTCTGGGTGGCAGAGGTCCGAAACAAAATTACATACAACTTTTTTTTCAAAGTGAACCTTGTTGGGCGCTTTTTATTCTAATACCGTTCTCTATACAACATCAAATGACTTTTTGCGAGACCCCTTAGACCCCCTTAATCAGGCCCTGTCGCAAATTCCATTCTTAGCGAACGTCTACTAACTATAAACTACCTACCTGCCCAATATCAAGTTTGTAGCACAAAAAATGAAGGACTTTCATCCAAACTTGCGAGACCCCATGGACCTCCTTAATCCGGCTCTGTCGCAAAATCCGTATTTAGCGGACGTCTACTAACTATAAACTACTTTCCTGCCAAGTATCAAGTTTGTAGCACAAAAAATGAGGGACTTTAATACAAACTTGCGAGACCCCTTAGACCTCCTTAATCAGGCCCTGTCGCAAAATCCGTTCTAAGCGGACGTCTACTAACTATAAACTACCTTCCTGCCAAGTATCAAGTTTGTAGCACAAAAAATGAGGGACTTTAATACAAACTTGCGAGACCCCTTAGACCCCCTTAATCAGGCCCTGTCGCAAAATCTGTTCTTAGCGGACGTCTTCGATATTTCGTGATTATACGCGAGTAAGTGATCTTTCGCTTTTAATGTTGAATGCATAAAAAAGCATCAATTTATTGGTATTTTAGTATGAAGTGAAATCCTGATAATAAGTGAGCTAATTGCTATCAACCGGGCACAAATCCAGACTCCATGGCTGCTTCTGAGAAATTCCTGATGGGAAAACCCAATTTTTCACTTTGCCCGACCTGGGATTTGAACCCTCATGCTCAGTGGTCGCGCTTGCGACAAAAAATAAATATTAGTAAGATATTAAAATTCTAGGTCTAGAAATAGAATTTTAATATCTTACTAATATTTATAGAACAAGAAGTGAAGAAGTTTCATAATCAAGCGACCAACCTGTTCCAAAGTCATCATTCTCTGTTGGTCGGCCATAAGGGTTTCTTCCATAGACTTGGTATGGATTTGGTACTTGTAGACCAGCTCTGAATTGACGCACACCTGTAAAAGGAAAAAGGTGTTAATTTTGACTGTCATCACTGTACTAGGAATTTAATATGTATTTCTTTTTTGGTTAGCTCGTTCCATCGTCGACCTCCTCTCTGTTCTCGGGACAGGATAACAAAAAAATACATTTATATTAGTTCCGATTTAGCTCGTTGCCACAAGTTTACTGTTTGATTGTTTTTAAACCATTTTTTGTTGTGTGAGGCAAGTGTATACAACAGGGTAATTGACCGCTATCAAACATTGTATTCTTTTTATATGTTACCGAAAAAAAAGGATCTGTAACAAAATCAATCGCGAAGATAATATGGCGTTTATTTTTTATAGATATTTAAGCGATTTCTTTTTACTGTCCTTCAGATTTTTTCTAGATTTAGAAAATACAAATAAAAAGATTACAATCACAAACTATTAATTCAAACAAGGGTTCCTCATTAAAAATGATGGTCATTCGTACCTGCTCCAGCCATGGCGGTTCCATTTTCCTCCTCGCGGCGGCCTTTTTCACGGGCTGAGGTGTATGATAAGCTGTGGCGTTTAATGGGCTCTGAAATCATACTTCTTTTTATTGTCTGACGAAACAAAAAAAAAGAGCAAACAAGAATATTTTGTGAGTAAATCTACATAGATTACATAAACCAACCTGCACCTACCTACACATACCTTGTCTAGAGCTATGCTGTGTCCATTTCGATAAAATAAAAATGTGAGTTCGTTATCAAAACGTATAGCTACTTGTTTTTATTTATTTTTTTGGTAACCTACCTCTTATTTTGACCACGAAGTATTTTGAAATTGACGACTAGCGTTTTATAATCAGCAGAGGACATAACAAATCATCCTGCGCAAAATCTGAAAAGAGACAGCCACCCACCCATGTGTGACTGAAAACTGAAATGAAAAAAACCAAGACAAGCTCTAGACAGAAACGGTCGACCTTGTGACCATCACAGGCCATTGAAACCTGTGCGGGAAAGTCTTAGGTCCAACACTGTTCGCCTAGCGGCTGATGGTAAAACTGCTGATATGTACCTTAAGTTGGGGCTTGTTGCCATTCTTGCCGTCACCACTGTCCTCGGCACTACCGGACTCTGTCTTAAAGAATGAAGAGTAGAAGGACGAGTAGCTAGACTCTCCATCAGTCTTGTCGGGAGTTTCCTCACAGGTGCCAGGCCGGTTCGGCTTGTTGAGACGATTGTCCCGTGGAGGTGGAGTGTTGGTAGCAGGATCTGTGCTCTGAAGGGATAACAATTCATATAGACATTGCGTAAGATTTATTTTTCTTTGAAGTAAAGTCAAAATGAAAAACTTATTTATACACTAGTTTTAAATTTATAGTTAAAACTATTAGTTACAACGAATGGTCGATTGTTCTAGACCTGCGCAGTTGTTGGCTTTGTGCTACCTTAATTACATGACTAGATATAAAACATTGTTAAAATTCTGTTTTTGAATTTTGTTTGCCAAACATTGATTGATAACGATGTTCATACCTGCGGTGTAGGGCCATCGCTAGCCCAATCCTGTCCCGAAGTGCGCGTTACCAAGTTAGACTGTCGTAACAATGTCCTGATTATTACACTTGTCGGTACCGAACACTAAACTGGCTGATTCCTTTCGTGTTAAATTTAAAAAAAATAATGTATTAAAGCCCTCAGTATCTTTTATAACACTTTATTTAGTTATGGTAAGCGGACAGCGCTGCCTGTGCGCTTTTGCAGGCCACGTACTGGCTTGGTCCAACGTCCACGTAACCATAATAGCTTTATTTTACAATAAAACCTGATAAAAAGTTGTTGACAGATTGGAAACGGGTAATTTTGGAAGGTTTCATAATAAAATCTAACACTAAGATGAGCAGCGAACCCCGAAAACTCAAGGGCTCTTTTGCATGCCCAAGCATTTAGTTTATGCTCTATCTAATATAGATCAAAGCGTAGAGATATAGAGAAATTGTAAAAAAGAATGCTAAAGTAATAGGTAAAATTTACAAGAATAGTTGCAAATATGCCAAATATAACCTTATGACTTAAACTGTTAGAAGACCGGATGTCTGTCGAGTACATTGTAGTCTTCGTTCCCATTCTGACCCTTCTCCGCACCCGACTCTATAAAAGCATTTAAAAAGTGCAAAGGAAAACTCTGCACATTCAAATAGAAATATGTCAAAAAAGCTGGACATGCAATAGAAAAAAAAATTAAGCACAAGAAACTTACATATTGAAAGAAATAAGATTGAAATCCAATTGTCAGTATAATAATATAAGAATCGTCTTATGAAATTCAACAACAAATAGCAAGGCAAGGGGACGTACTTCATAGTAATGGAAGATTAATAAAAATATAATTTGGTAATAAAACTCACAAAATGATCTATTATCAACTAAGCAACAAGAAATCAAATTATACCATAATTCTAAGAATGATGCAGCAGGTTGTAATTGATGAACTCTTAGATGTTATTGTCATACCCGGTTCAACGCATTTGATGAGAGACTATCTGTGCTGCCGATGTCTGTTTTTGAAGATGTGCCTTGAGATTCTGGTAGTTTCTTGTCGCACCTCTTGCTGTCCTGCACCTTGCCTGGCCTCAAGTTTATACTGGGCTTACAAGCCTGTGCAGGTATTCAACAACGGTGAGTTTATCGCCTCCGCGACGAATTCAATTACTTTTAAAGTTAATGCTAATCTAAGCTGATTATTAAAAAAAAAAAACTAAAAAAAAACTAAAAAGAAATAAAAAAGAACAAAAAATTTGTATTATATTCAAATTATTAAAGAGTTTCAGTATATCACTGTGACTCATAAATTGAATTAAGTACCGAGTTTTATTAGTCCAAAAAATGTGCATTATCTTGCTTACCTCGTGAACTTACAGTCAAGTTAACAATTATGTTATTATAGTTAGGCCGTTGCTTTGATACAAATAGTGTCTGGTCATTTGAGTGATTTATTTAGTTAGTGTTACTGCTCACGTTGTTATCACATACAGATCAAAACTGAAGCCGGTGCTGAACAAGATAATCTGGCGAAGCAAGCATTCGGACCGACTAAGAGTGATTGTGTACGGTACGAGATTACGTGATAAGGCCATAAAACACCGGGTAACACTCTCGAGTGAAATTGAAGTTATCCCACATCTGTTTGGAGGTCGCATCTATCTAACGAATGCTCTTTGAGCGTAAACAAAACATTCAAAAAGCTTTATATACAAAAAAAAAAAAAAAATGATGTCCTTTCTAAATTCTGTATAGCAATAAAAGTTTTTAAAGATAAAATGAAAATGGTAAACTGGTGACGTACCTCTTCATAGTTGCTGTTGGTCAGACCCAACGGGTTTATAGTATTACTATATTGTTGCATGCACTGTGCCATCATATTATGGGATTGTTGCATAGGGCATGAAACCTGCTGAGACATTGGTGAGTACATTAGGGGTGTCCCATACATAGGGTGGCCGTACATCATCACTGTAACAGAAACAAATGATTCATTAAAATCTAGTTTTAAATCATATTAGTTCTACATATTCTTCTATTGCAGCAAGTTCTGACGAAACGAAGTTTTTTTTTTGGCAGCTTATCTTTGTGCCACTGTTGGGCAAAGGGCCTCCCCTTTCTCCCTCCAAATCTCTCTGTTTTGTGCAATTTCTGGTCACGCTTGCCCCGCGAATATAATCAGATCGTCACACAACCTTCGCCGCCGTTGACCTCGTCGGCGACGTCCACCCTCATGCGTCCAGTGAGTGATGACCTTTGCCTCCGTGTGCATCCGTGCGACGTGGCAGCCCACTCCCACTTTAGCTTGGCTGCTTTAACTCCAATATCAGCTACTTGAGCTATGAAGCGCAGGGTGATGTTTCACTTGGCACGTAATTATACTGTGATCCGTTGCCCGCTGGTAAATCTTAAGGTGGCGCCAGCGTAGCCCGCGAAATTCAAATTTTCTTACGTTTTTTGCAATTTGCAGGTTCGTATGAGGTTGTATGTTGATGAAAAATGATTCGCGCAAGTAGTGTTACTTTTATGTAGTTCAGAATTACAATTATTAAAATCAAAACAACCCTGTAAGTTCATTTAACCCCATTGAGTGACTTTTTCATGAAATAGCTATTGATATATACATGTAGTTATCTTCCAAGCATTTTGGACTCGTCTTTCGACTTCCTTGTCTTGTCAATTTTTGAAAGACACTGGCCCAAGTATTGATCGACATATTGCAATTAATGCCCGTCTACCACGATCTTTCGTTTGGTGCTGTTAGTCATGATCTGGGTCTTGGATCTATTCATTGACAACCTCAAAACTTGCCGTGCTCAGATAAGAATTTGCATACTACAACTAAAACATAAACTAAATATCAACTTACTTGGCGCTTGGAACTGATGTTGCTGGCTACTTGAAGGTAGGTGGTGAACTGAGGTAGTGGGCATTGGCTGCGGGCCGGCTGGCGCATAATACATCGGGTACATGCCTGTTTTAAAAGGTGTATTGTCAAAATGCGGGCCTTACTACAATAGAAGGTCATTATGCAGCCATGGGAGCATTCTTAGTTGCAAATAAATAGACAAAATAAATAATATATTAGAATAAAATTATGAAACATCCTGTTAATGATTTTTAAGTGTCAAACGGGAGAACATACCCACCCAGCGCTCGAGTCCAGTATATCATCGCTCGCAACAGGGTGTTTTAACTACGTCATGCGTCATAATACTGAATAATAATTTTATTTTAAATTATTAAAATCTCTATAATTTTTTTTTTTTTTATGAATGTTTAGTAGTCATTGGATACATGAAGTGGGCTGCCGTTGTAAGACGACTAAAAAGTCACGGTGTATACAATACTAACTTTTGCAGTTGCAACTCGCGTTCCCACGGGAGCGAGGTCAAAAATATCCCACGGGAGCATTCTACCGGGTCAAAAAGTACTATGGTCTAACCCAGGTTTTGGCTAACTGTTTGATAAGTTACATCAAAATTTGATCAGTTTTAAAGCGTGAATGGACCTCAGACCGACAGTTACTTTCAATCATATTAGTATGGATTACAATTTGGTCAGGTTTTAGTTAGTGTCGAGAGTAGTTAGACTGATCAGTTACCTGCCACTGGCTGCATGGGATGAGGCATGGGGCTCATGATAGACATCTGCTGAGGAATGCCGACGCCCACTATGAAAGTGTTCATGTTGTTCGCAGACGGGGCGGGCCATTGATTGGATGCTGTAATCGCAATACGACGCCAATTATTGTAAAAGTACGATTTTCCAGAAAACATGATTCTATTATGACATTTGACATAGTAAAGGTATGCTGAAATGTCTATATTTAATTATCATATTTTGACAGAATCAGAGGAAACGCGTTCGCGAAATATCGTGAATACATTGCAGCATACATGCACCTTGCTTACATGCAGGCAAGCTGAAATGATTTCAAGCTTTGATCAATACAGGTAGGTTAAAATTTCACTCATAAAGTCTTAATATTTGTTGCTGTATCCCTTAATAATGTTTAAGTTACCTACGACAACAATAACACGCAGTAATGTTACACAAGACTTATGGGATCGCGTGCAGTACTTCAATATACAGCCGTCGCCATCTCCTCAAGGTAACTTTCTTATACAAATAGAAGATGATAGTATAAGCAAAGATTTCAACAGTTAGACGTCCTCTGTAAGTCGCACATCCCGCCTGAAACTACAGGGTGTTTGGTTAAACGTGGGCAATACTTTAAGGGAGTGAAGTACTCATAAATATGAGCAACTCTTACTATGGGGGCTAACCATGATATATGATTTTAAAAAATCTGCTGTTGCCTACATTTTTTCGAGTTACACGACCAATAATGTGTGGAGCTGCTGATATTTTTTTCGCGGTTTCATGGTCGGCCCCATAGTAAAAGTTGTTTATTTTCATGAGTACTACACGCCCCTAAAGTATTGCCCACGTTTAAAAAAATACCTTGTATAGATACGATTTACAGTACGACTTAATATTACTTCAAATGTCATTGGTAATGAAACAAAAAGGAGACGGGGAGAAAGACCAAAATGGATGAACTGTGTGAGAAATGATATGAAAGGAGTAATTGATGACGTGACGTCTGACAGGGGAAAATGGAAGAAGAAAACGTGTCGCGCCGACACCAAGTAGAATGCGACAAGGGCAGCAGCTAGATGAAGACGCTTACAAAACAGAAACTTAATCAAAATTTTAACATGGTGACAATCTTACGATTATTTTTTTAAGCTCGCATGCTTTTATTATGCCTCTACTAACATACCTGTAGCCAACTGACCAGCAGTGGTGGTGATGGCCGATGAGGGCTGAGTGGCGGCAGCACCGGTCGACAACACGCGCTTGTTGCGACGCGCCTGCCTCGTGGATGGGCAGTGATGCTTGTGTGGACCCGCTTCCCCTTCCAACATCTTTGATGCACGTTTTAAACCATGGGGATGCTGTGGGTACAAAGTAAAAGGAATTTTACTATCACATTTTCTCTTTTTTTTTCATTACTTTTTTCGTGTGTAATGTTATTTTCCTGTGGTGTCTTCTGTGTAAACGAAAATAGTAAAATAAATAAAAAATCAGACATGTGTCTTCTATGAACCACAACATAAAAGTGACGTGAAATTACGAATCGAAAAAATAAGAATATATGGGGGGCCACCTCTATATTTTTAACTGAAGGTTAGATATTCTGCGTACATAATTCGTTCTTAAAAATGTTATCGAGGTTTCGTGAATACTTTCCTTAGTTCATGGTTGATGAGATATTCGCTTCGATGAGATAACCATTAAAATTGTATCCACTCCCCACTAATTTCTAAACTAAAAGGAGAAAAATTCTGAAAAAAAGTGCGTTTGTAGAACGAAAATTGGTTTGAATAAGATTTGATATTATTTAGTTTTTAAGTTGTGGGACTTTTTAGTCAAATTGCAGCAAATTTAGTTTTGCTGTTGGGTGTAAACATATGAATGAGCGTTAAAATTAGTTTTTATATTGTTTGTTACTACGGGAGCCTATGTGTGCAGTCCGACTGAGTCCGACTCGCACTTGGCCGGTATTTCATTTATATTGGTACGCCGTCAACGGCAAGAAATTGTGATCTCCTTACATATTTTGTTTATAACATCTGTTGTCCTATGTTTTACAAATTAGTAACGTTGACGTTGCCATTTTTACCACATAAAATGATCAAAAAAAGTTCCAAGTAACTTCGATTTAGGTTTTCGTAAGTGTACTGTACCAAGCTACTTAATGTATGATGGTCTGCAGACATAAAAAATCGTTTTTAACTAAAGCGTGGAAGTAACTTTTTATCAATCAATTATCGAATAATCAAATTCCGACTTACTTCAACATTATTTCGTAGGTCTAAGCGGTTCGACGTTTCTTCAAGACTTAGAAAAACATACTTCCAAGTCTCTTTCAATATATTCCAATTACACGAAGTTGATTCTTGAAATTCTAGTAAAAGACTGCTAAAGTAAAATGTATTCTAACCTGTATTTCAGTAGCCCCAGCACTGGTGGGGTGATAGGACGCATTACAACGAGCCAAGTGTTCTTTCTTCTTTTTCCTGGTTTCATTTGTGTTCTCTCTATCTCCTTTACTGCATGTACGAGTCTCTCTGTGCATCTTCATTAATTCTTTTTCCATCTCAGAGTTGTGCCTATTAAATTTAAATGATCTATAAGAAAAGTTGTTACTGTAGCTAAAATGTTATTTACATAATAAAATAACACAATTTTGGATAACAACAAAAACTATTCAATATTTCTAGTTATTAAAAGGCTTGGATTAAAGATATACGTGCAGTAAGTGGAGTAACATAATAATACCCAATTATAATAATACCCAATTATAATAATCCAATCATCTACTGGTGATATGCTACTTTATCTTTAAAAGGGATGCAAATTTTCGTTCGCCATCAACTCTTTACTAACTTGTTAAGCAATGCCTCTGAAAGCCGAATAGGTTGATAATCTCCGCCAGACATTGGGCTATTGGTCACCATGATCATCCCATTGGAATCCGACGAACAGGTAACTTCGCCAGAGTCTCTCGAATGCTGTGCCATCGGCGATAGACAAGTCCTGCAATAGAATGATACCACGTTATCATACCTTTATAATTTTTGTAATCAGAATGCAATTTAAACTGTTTTAGAATTCAAGTGAAATGCAGTAAAATATAAGGGTGCAACTATACTGCGGTTGCCCTAGGACATACTTTATGATGTATCTCAAAATAGTATATTAAGATTACGTCGGCTGAGTGCGGTCCGGTTGCACCCTAACAGGTACAACCATCAAACCATGTAAGATGGTAATAGTTGTACCATTTAAAATTAATTTTCAATTTTTGTTCCATATAGCTCTTCTCCACAAGTAAGAAAATTTTAGGTAGAAAAATGAATTTTGAGCACATTAAAGACTTCACTTTCACGTCTCAAAAAAGATCTTAAATTATGAACTGGTGAATCACTAGTGCCGAAGACTAGCATAAAAGTTGGTAATTGGTCCAAACCGATAACATGAAGACGATGAGGTTGTTCCTCTCTATATAAACTAATAGGTAATTAATTTTATCTCTAGTGGACTACGTGATCTTCAGGGTCAGATATTATTCTATGATGACACACTGTACAAAAAATCCAAATAACATCGATTACACAAAAGCACACTTACGTGTACGTGACAGGTCTCGTTGTAAGTCCTAGAATATTCTCGCCGCTAGACGTATTGGAGCCCTCATACGAGATAGCTTGGTGACTATCGAAATACCTGAACACAAATATAAAAATAATTATACATTTCGAAGAAAGCAGGAAACCAGGACTTTGTTGCTTCAAAATGTATAATTCGAGAGGAGCCCTGTGTCCCAGCAGTCGAAACATTATTATGTTTGTGTTACATTTTAAATAGCTCTTAGTTATTCTGGGAGTAATATAAAACAGTTTGATACTGATTTTAAGATTATGAAGACATACATAAATACTTCATTTCTCTTTTGAGTCAAAGTATTGTTTAGATTTTTTTTAACTGTCAAGTATAGAACTTTCTTGGGATTGGCTCTTCTGGTTTGTTAATTTACCAAAGCTCGGGTGTGACAGTAAGTGAACTTACCGTTGCAATGTGTCATTGTAGTTGAGTTGGTTGTAACTCAACGGTGTTTCGGTGCTCGACTTGCTGTCATAATAATCATGATGCGGTGAAATGCCGCCGAGCATTACCGAGTCCCTTTCCTGTAAGATAAAGCATATAGTTCGGATAACGTTGCCAATTACATAATATAACAACACAAGTATTAACCAAAGGTTTGTAATGCTTGGAGTATAGACCGTGACTTTTTAGTCGTCCACTCAATGTACCCGACATAAAATAGCTCAAGGCGCGATTTTTTTTTATCTTCCATCATACGTACAAAGAAAAATAATAATATTAGAATAAAATTATGAAACATCCTGTTAATGATGTTTACGTGTCAAACGGGAACTGAATAATAATTTTATTGTTAAATTATTAAAATCTCATAAATACCTATTTTTTTTATGAATGATTTGTAGTCATTGGATACATGAAGTGGGCTGCCGTTGTAAAACGACTAAAAAGTCACGGTGTATAGTGAGACAACTTTACGCCACCAGTTAACAAGTTTCCATTGTAAAATTCAAAAACCCAATAACACTTATGGAGTCAGACCCAAAACCTCTAACTGCGACTAGAGTCAGGTAGCGTTAACGAAACGAGTGTTTTTGGCCGAAGGAATGACAAGCTAGAACCTCAGACGGAAACCTCATATTGTATTCAGAATCATGCAGTGGTTTGGTACGGCAGTTATGAAGTTGGATTGTAGTTGCAAATTAAATGCAATTATTGTTTAGTTATTACGGAAAGAAGCTGTTCTTACACTAGTAACGAGTGTCTCCTCATATAAAAAGTCTTAGTATGCTACAAGTCCCAATTAATAGAGGGTTAACCTAATGCCATCCAGATTTCATTCCTTCCAGGCAGCTATGCGACGTGCAAGCTGTCCTTTTGTATTTAATATATTTGTTATACGTTGTATGATTATTGTTAAGTTATTTTGTTTGTATGCACGTCATGTCCCTGCGACAAATAAATATTATTTCTTTCTTTCTTTCTATTAAAAATTTCGAAAACCTTTGTCTTGTTCAGGGACCGGATTGGTCCAAGATCTCAAGGTCCATCCAAAGACTTATTCAATAAATATAGTATCAACGAAGCAAACGTAACACAAGGAAAGATTTACAAGAAGCTGAGAAACCTCATATTGTTCAAAATCATGAAACACGGTTATGGAACTAAAGTCATCAAGTTGTTCAATAAATAGAACTAAATTAACAATAAACTAAAAAAAAAAGGCCTCTAGTCAAGGAGGTACATCACGGTTGCAAATGTAGTAACATTAAATGCAGAAACATGTCATCCACTACCCGTGATGATCAAGGCCGTTCGGAATGGTTGAAATCTTTGATGTGTTGCTTTTCCATGTGCTCTCATGTGAGTTGCGACTAGCATTTACAACTTTGTCCAAAAAACTCCGAGCACTAAGCGGACATGTCAGAAGTCCATTGACGACATTGAAAGTAACTTTGGAGCTCTAAAGTGCATTGTCTATTCAAGTTAGACGTATAAAGGATGTAAATAGACCCTTAAGCCGAAAGGCACTTGTTCTCCCCGTGTTTTGCGATCATTTTTTTGTTCTAGTCCATGCCTTCTAGTTACGAAGATATTGGGTCAAAGTTCTAACTTAATCTCAAGTTTTTTTTTTAAATATATGTTTTTAATGTAAGATGTTTACTTTGCACACCTCCACGAACCCCCGTACCATTCAATCCATCCATCAGCACAATGCTTTGAGTGCTTTTCGTCGAGTCCTACCGTAAAACGTGATTTTTCACTCCAAGAAAACAAGTCGATTCCCAGCAATAATTTTTGAGTAGTTACTTTGTTTGATGTACAGAATGCTTGGTTGACGGGTATGTAAAGGGTCTGTTTACACCCAGTATGTATTCATATAATAAGGTTTAGTACAAATAATATTCGCGATTGTAAGATACTACAATAATAACACGTTAAGTTTACGCAACGAAATAATATCCCTCCTAGTTCCACGAAGAAACACGTGTTTTCTACTCCCACTCAATCGATTACCCGTTAGACTGGGTTCTGTTTGCCACTCCACTAGTCACGTGGCCGCTACAGAACATCGATGGAATTGACAAGTTATCGATTGATTATTATGTCACGTGTGCCTACCCCTACTTACTTTTAACGTGAGTTTGCCTCGTGTATGATTCGTAATTGTTTTAAACTATGTTAAACGATAGGTAAAATTTACTTTTTTGCTATAACAAATCATAGTTATAATAATAAAATTTTAATGATTTTGAAGTTGCTATGAAAATAATAAAATATTTTTCGCACACGATGACGTTCGTAAGTGGTAGTATGTAAGTGTTCGGATCGGCATTCGGTACATTCGATTAGCTAAGCAGCAATTCCGATCCTGAACATTTACTACACATATTCCGCCTGCAGGTCCATTCAGCGTCTACCCAGCGTCGCTGAATTAAATTCAGGTTCAAAACAATTCAAGCTAAGCTGAGTGACTCTTTACAGAACATATCCTTCCAAACAAATATTTTTGAATGTGAATTTGTTAGTTTGATTTTTTACGTCATCGTCTTAACGACTGAACGGTTTTGGTTAAAATTTGGCACCATGACCAGGGTTAGAACATAGGATTTTTAGACTTTACACTACAATTTTTTTCCCGGTAGTACCTTTCCGTTGTATAATATACGACTACCATGCGGGTGAGGCCGCGGGCATAATCTTTCTATAGTGGCTTTTGTCTCTGGCTGTCCCAAATAAATCTGCCGCGAACAGATGAGTACTAAACCAAATATTGAGATAACCATCGTCTAATATAACAGAAAAGAATCCGAATGGAACAATTTCGTTACAACTCGTAAAGACTACAGGAAGTTATGGCATTTCCTGTAGGTCAGTAGGATCTGCTTTTCTTTCAAAAAGTTGCAAGTTCGTCTTAGTCGTTGTTGCTCTAGACGTCGTACAACATTATCCAATTTTCATATATTCATGGCCTGCAATCGCCAACCGCCGCCAAATGTGGAAACAACAACAAGTTTCTTTCATATAAATGGAAAAAGGCCTTGATTAAATGGTCCAGATTTTAAGCTTGTACTTATTTATTTAACACTTCAAGCACAAAGTACAGAAGCGGACTTACTGCCATAGCTATGCACCAGCAGCAGCAGTATGCTATGCAGCTGCACTATGCTATGCTATGCTTTGTACTTCACTTGGTGAATTTGTAGTCAAGATTCCTGTTACTTGTATTTTAATATCGTCATCCCGCTGCTGGGCAAAGGCCTCTCCCCGTACTCTTTCTTAATTGGATTAAAGTTAATTAATTGGATTTGTATTAAATTAATAACGCAAATACGTCAAGCGTAGGGCCATTATTTCCCGCATTGCTGCTCTGCTTTCAGTAATGTTAGTATGATAACGGTTTCTAGATTGATACATAGTATGAACTCACATAGTAACTATGGTCTGGGTCGTAGATCTCCAGCCGCAGTTCCTCATCAGTCTTGGGCGTTTCTTCCATTAAACTCTCCATGAAGGTAGCCAGGTCCTGGCAACGTTTGCTCATCTGTTGCTTAGCTAATTCTGCTGGCTTAGTTAGAGCCTGTGAAATGAAAGAATCATTATAATTTTTACCTAAAATATTGCACATAGTGTCTATGTAAGGCCACTACATAACATGCTATATTACGTCGATGCGTGTCTAAGACAAGCATGTCTTAGACCAGATATGAAGCAAATGCTATTATCATGTACATACAAATTTCAATAATTACGTTAATCTGTTCAAACTCGAAGAATACTTATTGTTTTTGGAAAAAAAAAGGCTTTATATGAAGTTTTTGCCTTTATAAACTAGACTGCAATATAACTGAAATAATTGATGTTATTAATTGTCAGTTAAACGTAATTAATTACACGAACAACACATAATAAGCTAAACATCACATTGTAGAGGTAGATACAAATGTTTACCACCCAAAGGCTGATAGAATCCTGTTACAAGAAAGAGCAGTGAAGTGAGAAAAAAACATTAGCTACTTATATATAAAGTTTGTCATTCCGTGATAGTCGATAAGTGCAGAGAGCCGGCGGCAGTTGCTCCAGCGGTTCTCGGCACTGATCGACTATCCTAAGGATGGCTTCAACAAGCGTGTGCTTGCAGACCGATGAATAAATCAAAGTCTGAAATTATCAGGACTACTTTTTCGTAAACGTTAACTGTATTCACAAATCAAAGAAATTTGTAGTTTATGAATATATCTCCCAGTTAAGGACTCGTTAAGCTATCCAACAACGTTATATTTATGTGTACGTTGATAAATAACAACATTCATTTACAAAAAACTGGTGCAAAAATAAATAAAATTTCCCTAAATAAAAAAGTCTTAATATTGCTATATAGGAAAACATTAAAGTGCTGTTTTATTATTGTAACTTTGCTTGCCTCATTCATTGTCCGAATAATAGAGTCCCTTAGCATTTGTGCTTTATTTTTTTCTTCCTCGGACATTTTCGTTGAGTTTTCTGGATCCGGAGCATGAAACACGTCTGGATTATTTGGCCCCTAGAAAATAAAAATCATGTAAGTATAAGGAATCGCGAGATATAGTAGTTATATCTAATATGAGTATTCAAATGTACCTCTATAATGTGATGTTTGCCGATAACAAACTCCAGTTTCTTAGACCACGGGTTTATAAACGACGACCACTCTGTCTCAAGGCGAATGTACTCGCCATTTTGTGTTACCATCCTGCGAAAATATATTTATTTAAGATTTTTCCTATTTAAATGATTCGTGGTGCCCGGTTGAAAGTTCGCTTCCTATTACAATAACTGACGAGATGTTGGGGCACTATTAGGTACACCTCTGCCCTTAACAGGCGTGATTTTATATATATAATAAAAAGAAAAGTCCTGACTGACTTATCAACGCCCAGCCCAATCCCTTGGACCTAGAAAGCTTAAATTTTGCACAGAGGTTCCCTTTATAATGTAGACAAGGAATAAGAAAGGATTTTTCGAAATTTAAGCCCTAAGAATATGAAATGGTGTGTTGAATTTTCTGTGAAACTTTTTATTCTCGGGGTCGATTGACTTGAAAATTAGTGTACATACTCTTTTAAGAAAGAAAACATATTTATTTGGCCCATGCCACAAGTGCACACAACAAACACAAAAAAAATATTTAAAAAAAATATCTTCAGATAAAATTATGAGAAACATGTATCACAGTTTTTCCAAAATAATCCCCCAATTTAAAATTCAATGTCCCGACTGACTGACTGATATATCAACGCACAGTCCAAACCGCTGGTCCTAGAGACATGAAATTTGATGGGTGTATTTTTTGTGACGAGTGGGTATCCACTATGAAAGAGGTTTCTAAATTCCACCCTTAAGAGGGTGAAATGGGGGGTTGAATTTCTGAGAAACTTAATATTTTCTGGGTCGACACACTTTAATTAAAATTATTACTTATTATCCCAGAAGTAAGATCCCGGGGGCAATCCCCGAACTCCACGCTGTTGAAGCCGCGGGCATATGCTAGTGTTATATAATGTCGGCCAATAACAGCTAATTCGCCCTGAGGTTACTCTTACACGTAGTATGTGGGTCAGGGACAACGTTGTCGGCCTAGGCAAACTGACATTCTATTCACGATAACGTTGAAGGAAACATAAAAATTGGATTGGGAAAATCTACCGAAAAGCTCTATTGGAAGTCGATGTAGAAACGCCCTCCGAACAACGTGCACTTACGACGCACCGTAACCAGCAAGACCACGTGATAAACCTACACACTGATCGGTTCAATCATCAATAAGGCTTTTCTAAAGAGTATTGCCAACTTAAGGTCCACTATTTAAAAAAAAAAACAGTATAAAATGTTAAAAGGCTAACTGGACAGGATTGATATTTCTCTAAAGTAATTTCAAAGATATAATTCTTTTGACAGTACGAGCCACACTTATTATTGTAGCCTACGAGAATCGAGTCCCTACCGATGAATGGATACTGACCTGTATGACTTGGACCTCGGCAGTCCTCCTTCTTTGACGATTGTATCGTACACCTGCCGCAAGTACATTAAATCCTCAGGGTGGTACAGCATCAACGCGTCCTTGCCAGCCAAGTCTTGGGGCAGATAACCCAGGTACGAAACAGATTCAGAGTCCACGTACTCAATGTGACCGTTGGCCGCGTGTCTTATCACAAACGGTACCGCCTTAATTACCATTTCATTCGGTGCTTCAGGAAAAAGTATATAAAGATTATTAATTGGCTTTTTTAGAGAAGTTTGTTGTAAATGTAATATGTGGGTAGATAGGGTTTTTGCACTTTGAAGTTTTCACAGTTTTTTTGACAGAGAAGAAAACACGTTTTATTTGATTAAAGTGACTTAAGTGAAGATGTTTGTTGAACCAAAAAGATGAACTTTGTGCTTAGTCATATTTGCATGTGCAAGCAAGTACTTTATTCGGTGAAGGAAAGTTAACATAACTTCGTGTATAATGCACGTTACTTTTGGTAAATTAAAAAATGTATTTACTTTAATATTAGGTTTGTTTCTGAATCTTTACTGACGTACATAGGTACATAGGCCACTTGAGACTTGTTACTATAACATGACAAATAGGTAGCGCCTTCTGTCGTGAAGGCTAGATCAGCCATTTTAAAATCTTCGGCGTCATCACCGTACGTGTTTCTGAGCTTTTTTTAATTTGAATTTTCGGTGGCCAGTTGGCCTTGAAGAAGAGACACTTACTTTTAAAGGCTGAGAAAAATGGTGTAGCCTGTATGACCAAGTAGATCACTTTGCCCTCTTCATCGCTTATATTTTTGAAGGTCAACTTTAGTAAAAACGGCATGTAGCCCACCGCGCTTTCTTTAACACCGAAGCCGCTTGTAAGGCCTCTGTACCGGCGAATACGACAAACCATAGACGACACCGGGATAACTGGGTATTGAACTGCAGACAAAAGAGACTTTATACTGAAATGTGAATCCTAACAATGCTACCTACATCACCATTTGTGGCCACAATGGCGATTTAGTTACCTGTAGCGTTCAAGGAGGTTAGTCTACCAGTCATACTTGACCACTTTTCCAAAGAAACTCATAACAGACTCATGAAAAAAAATAAGCTTTACACATGCAGCAATACAATACAATACCAGATGCAGCTGCATCCGGTTAGACTGGAAGCCGACCCAAACATAGTTGGGGAAAGGTTAGGTAGATGATGATGATGACATGCATCAAAACAGTTTGTCTACTGTTATAAGTATAGGATTTCTTTTTTTTTTCACGAATCTGTTGAGTTTCGTTGGGAAAGTTGTTTAATATAATCGTTGGTATACTCATCTCCTTGATGACTGCAGGTAACTAAATTGCCACCCTGTATAAAATATTTCCTCATTTCAGAATACATAATTCAATATTCAAACATTTTCGCCAAACATTTATATTGATCATAGATTTACTTGATATGAGATGTAACTGTAAATTGATTACGATTTCAGAAATACGGGCGAGCAACGATACGGTATAAATAAATCAATCTTACAGTAGTTACAGATGCTGTCAAAATATGTGTTCGTGTGAATGAAATAGTATCCCAAGGCACTCGTTATAATAATGTAGCCTTATACGAGTGATTTTTTGTTCTCGGATCAGTACTCCCAGAGATTACCTCTGGTGCGAACAA
Source organism: Noctua janthina (assembly GCA_963576755.1). Classification (NCBI taxonomy): domain Eukaryota; kingdom Metazoa; phylum Arthropoda; class Insecta; order Lepidoptera; family Noctuidae; genus Noctua; species Noctua janthina. Next base: position 7,921,697 of record OY755050.1, on the reverse strand, counting down.
CCAATTTAATATGTTTGTAATTTATGTATGGATTCTAACATGTAATTTTATCTTGATTATTTTTATATCGTATTACCCAGTACTAACTGGGTTGTGGAGGTCAGATAGGCAGTCGCTCCATGTTAAATACTGGTATTCAGCTGCATCCGGTTAGACTGGAAGCCGAATCCAATATAGTTGGGAAAAGGAAGTTCCCAAGTGTAACAACGTCGTAATTGAGTTTTGTAAAAGTACACGGGCAACCTGAGTAATTCAGAAAAAGATTTCATTTTTGTAGTAAAAATTTGAATAACAAAAATCAAACTTAACTACATTAAAACCAAGCATTGAAAACTTCACCTTGTACAGCTAGAAACAACAATTAAGAATTTCAATTATACCTTGAAAGTGAAAGCTGGCCATTGAAAGAAGAAAACATATAAAAACCACGAGTTTCATGCAACTGTTTTAAGAAATAATTCCCTCTCGGTTATATAATTTTTCGCTCAACTTTTCCTGCAGGATATTTTTTTTTCTATACGTTATGTAAAATATAGAGAAGTAGCCGTCGCTGCCAGCATTCACTTTATCCATCCATGTGCCAATCATTTAATTGAATATCCAGGAACATATAGTTTGTTTTAGAAACACTTTAATGAAAACAACTAGGTACGTACCAAAAACTCGCTAATGTGCCCAAAAAAACACAAAGCATGAATGAAAGACTACTGTAATATAACTATACGACATTTATACAGGGACCTAGGTACACGTCAACGTAAATACCCTAATCCCCTAATAAACGTGAAATAAAAAATAACATAGAGCAGAAAACGGCAGCGAATTGGCACAATGAATACAGAAAGTCGATTTACCTTTCTCTTGCGTACCGTTCGCTATTTTCGGGATTGCCAAACCATTCGTGATTTGAGAAGCAAAGGTGTTGCGGTCCTGTGAAAGAATTTTTATTTTAGTTGGGGCTGCATCTCCGAAGTCAGGGAACTTTCATCTTTACAAATAATTAAATTGAAGTGTCTGTTTGTAATTTTAAAATAACTACTTGTTCTGAATGCATATTAAAGTATGTACGATACGGTACTTATAAAAAAGCACATTTTTTTCTTAAATTGTCTGTCTTTCTCTGTGTCTGTCGGTTTGTTCCGGCTAATCTGCGAAACGGCTAGACCGATTTTGACTGGACTTTTTCTCACATATGTATAGTTGATGTTATTAAGAGGGCTAGTAGTTAAGCTACTTTTATTTATTTAAAGAATTAGGATAGACCATTGAAATTGTTAACAAAATCCGATTCAAATATTTTTATAATCATTTCACGCGGAAGAGTGTCGCTGGGTACAGCTAGCCGAAAATATATCACTGACAAAATACTTTGTTTAACAGTTATCAGACAATTGAAAATCAGCTCTAAATTAAACAAATGAAGTATTAGTTTCAATAACGCATTCTCTACATTCTTATCGTATTTGTTTAGTTAGAACACATTCGAATTATTCAAACACAAGTACTGATGACCACTTGAGAAGACGTTATATCTAAAGCTATGCTATAACTTTATGTAGCAAAGGGGTAAAACAATACTTCAGTACTAGTTAAACTCACCCTCGGGTGCACGAAGTCGATGAACGACCTTCCAATCCACATATCTACTGGGAATCCAAGAGTGGTCGTCAAAGATGTTGTGGCATACATGACAACCCCATCATGCATCGAGATCACGCATGAGAATCCGTCCTGCAAACGAGTACGAAGTCAATTATCTTGCCGGTGCGTTTCCATGTATGCAAGCAGGTCGACTGAACGGGACTGTCTCAGCCACTTGCAGATGCAACTGCTTAGACTGCATATGAGCATTATTAAAGCTGTATTCATACTACATGTATGAACATATTAATTACTAGCAACTATTTTTTGTCGAGTGCCTTACCGAGGGACCTTTAAAGAGAAAGAAATATATCGTAAATTCAAAACTCCAAGTTTGTGTTAGGTCTATTAATTAGGTCAGTCGATTTTGACGATTTTGGGGCAACCCTTCCCCGTTGGTGAGATGCCGTGAGATTTGACTTGACCCCCTCCCCCCCTTAAACGCCTCACGTAATTAATGGATGCCCCCTTACACAAACAAGCGACAAAGAAAACACGTGCTTCGAGACGTCACAAGTAACTAACACCAATAGAACCCAGTTAATGAAAATCGATGAAAGAATCACGTCGATTTCTAGGCACGGCACGTTGTTGGGCGCTCAGTAGGTACTTACAGTTTGTTCAAAAGCCAAAACCGATTAATACCCTCAAAGAATTTCCTAGAACATTACGATGTTGTTGACAAGTACGTCAGCAACGTCTTTTCAAATTGCGTCCACGATTTATCAAGTTATTTAATAATTGTTCGTTCCGTAGGCACGTTCGCAACCCCCATTTCCCCGTTTTAGGTACACTACGGTCTACGTCACACGCACACTTTTCGAGAATCATGTACATTATGTTTGGGCATTTGCCTATTATTTTACGTTAATTATAGCAGAGAATGGCCAAATTGTATGCGACTCAAATGTATATGATCTACAGCTTAATTAGAATGCATGTGCTTTCCTGACTATTTATTTTGTGTGAATTTGTGAACGTGAAAATGAGATGATGCGTACCTTACAACGCAATTGTTCCGAGCTCTCACATCGCATCTCGTAGCGGCCAATGTCTTGGAATCGCTTACTTTGTACCTTCGGATAAATAGAAAATTAAGCTTGTATGCAAGTAGCTTCGGTGCCGTCAACATGACCGATGTGTATTTGTTGTCAAATAGGAACCTCGTTTTTTTTAGATTCAATTTACGAATCACTTTAAGATTCAAAAGCTCAGAGAGAACTAGACCTAAAGTATATTTTTCTTACTGCAGTGTACATTCTGCTACACCAATTTAAAAAGTAATAACATCAATATAACCTAGTGTGTTTCTATGTACAGGAGAGGAATATGTCTAGAAAGAAACGTTTACCACAAGGGACCATATACATGACATTGTAAAAGCAGATCCCACATAATGTTGCTCAAAGAAGTAAATAGAGACACTTACAGAGCAGTAAGAAGCTTGGAGAGGGCGAACGCTTGCAAAGTTAGCTGCAGGGTTAGCCTGCGATATGTTGCTGGAGACCAACTAAAACAATTTACTAGCATCAGACACATCAAATACAAGTCAATAAACACAGCTACAATTGATATTTCATATAAGTTGATCTTCTACCAGGTCAGTCTACACATTTTTTTCCCTTCTTCATCTTTCTCCCTAACCTCTTATTTTCCCCAAAACTGTTAAAAACCTTTACCACTACGAACCCTCACCATATTCTTGCCCAGTATACCAAATCTTCAACCTCGCATAGTATATTGTGATCAAACGAGATGTTAGTAATTATTGGCAAACGTGCAGGTATGTCGTCAATGGCAGACGACGTCACGGCTCGCATCGCCGTCGCTTTGCTCGGCCCCTAGTTATGCGTAACAAGGCGCGAGCGCACGCGACACGGACGTCACGTTGTCGGGCATGCACCTACTAATAATCATGTGAAGTTGAATCTATTGTACTGCCAAGGTCTTCTCTGACACAGATGACACTGACTTAGTGTGTGTATACAACACTTACACAAGTGCTACCCACCTCATCTTTAGTCGTCAGCTCAGGAACGCATATGTCCATGTTCTCAACACCATTTTTTTCTGTTAGCGCATGCACAGGTGGCGCCGGGATATCTGCACAACAAAAATCAGACGGATGATAAAAATGCACTTATGTGTTTAAAAACATTGTAATATAATCTGAAAAAAAAAGAGACAACGAAACCACATAGAAAATTTGGAATAATACTCATAAAATGAAAAAATTATACATGTACATACCATGCATTCCCCAGTACACAATGCCCTGTATATACTTTACCTCACGTGTGAACATGGACGGTTACTGCGCACAGGGAATTAAAAATCCAGGTCGATATAAAACCTAAATATAATAAGGGGCAAAATGTATTAAACAACTGACACGAAGTTTGGAATATCCGATCGCCTTGGCCTTCTGTAACGATAATTAATAAATCGATTTAATTAAACTTCTGGCCGAACAACTACATACAATCTGCATTACATTTTAAAATTGGTTAGTCGCTAGTTAATCAAATTTTCTAAAAGTTAGGAAGACCGCGGCGACTTTAATTGGATAGCGAATAAGCGATGCAAAGCTTTTTTATGTGGTTGTATTACCTACGCAAAATGACTGTCTAAATACAATAGATTAGAATAGACTTTCACCTTTTTTCAACCCAACTGTCTTGACTTTCATTAGCTTTTCGACAGTTCTTTACGCTGTTCCTAAAATAGATCATAAAGATGCACCCTAATTGAACTAATAAATGATAGAATTGCCTTGTGTCTAATTAAGCTGCTAAAATGAATTAAATTGTAACTTGTATCACTTTTTATCCAAAATAACTCTTCGTCTCATGACAATTAAGGTAATGGCACTTCATACATGTGTTCTTTATTTGTAAGTATGACGTTATTTATTTAGCAGGGCTATGTGCCCATAAGCATAATCCTTTATTCGACAGAATATGGTACACTATACGATATTGAATTAAGTAAATTAATATCTTATAAATTACAAAATCTCTCGCCCATTTAGCACATACTCTTCTCGTCTCAATAAAGGCAACGTTATGTTCAATTTGTTTAATCGGTATCACGTTTTTAGTTTAGCAAAGCTGAACGGCACGTGCAGCAAAACGATGGTTCAAACTGGATGTCCGCGTTATGTAAGAGACCTACGTCATCAATAAATCCAAATATAAAAACCAAATCACGAGAAGTGATAAAATACAGAATACATAAATAATGTTTTACGTAATTAATACGCAGTGTAAAGGACACAAGCACGTGACACAAATTAGGACGAAGGAATCTGTAGGATACATGACTGACTCTCAGAGGTAATGTATTTAAAAAAAAACACCTGTTTCATCTAAAATGCATGCTATAACAAGGTCAAAATGTATGGAAAAGCTATTTTATTAATATGCGACGAAAATTGGGTTTGGGATTAAGTACTGAATTCATGGTCAAACTTTCTGACACGATGAACTTACATGTATTTCAAATGGTCAACTAAGCAGTGCTTGAACTTGTGCGGTAAGAAAGCCAGATCATACCATAGGAAATACGAATATATAAAACTCGTAGATTACATATCGACATGAAGACACAATTCGTCACGACACGACAAAAACTGTTGGGTACGAAACTCGAAAAACTACACTAGTTTACAAATATTAATTTCTTTGACCCAGGGATGTTGATTTTTTTGTGTCTACCTTCTCATCATTTCATTGCGTTTTTTAGGTTATCAAGAAGTACGTAATTACTTCCAGTAAATACAGTAATAAGTGCAGTTCTGTCTTTATTGTAATGAACATGTCTTCTTTTTTGTACTTGTCTCCCTGATAGTATTGTTCTTATCATTCTAGTCTATATGGCAATTAAGCTGGCTTACAGTAGTCACTTCTTTAAATACCTTCCTGTTATTGGTCAGGATAAAGTCCATTTCATTCTTGTGCTTGCCGTTGGGTGACATCCATGTCCATTTCCTCGATTACTCTTTCTTGTAGAAACTATTCATGATGCTCAATTTGTTTTCCATTGCAAAGCTGTCTAATTTTTTTCCGTTTTAGTTCTTTGACCATGACCATGTTTCCCTATTATATATTCTTCTCCTTTGTTACAATTTTGACCATTAAAATAATGAGTTTTTTTGTGAAGATTGTACGGCTGATTGTAGATCTTCGTATTATTTATCAGTTTTTATGATATCTTCTTTCCTGTCTGATTCAGTCGGTGAATATGCTTGAATTATGGTCCATATTTCTTCTTTATCTTTATGCAAAAGCAATTTGATGATTCCTCTTATTTCTTCTGTTTTGCTTGCTCACTTGTTTTTGATAAGAAGTCCTACACCGTATAGTCCCGGTGACTCACTAATGTAGTGTAGAATATATTTGCCATGGTGGTCCTCAATTCCTTACCAAACTGACCAAACTTGTTTACCAAACTGTCTCATTTCACTGATTGTGATTATATCCCAATTGATATTGTCTATAGCCAGTTCTAATTCTGTCAGGTGTTCGTAGTGATCGCGTGTTTAAAGTAGCTATGTATATATCCAAGTTTGTACTTTTTGGTTTGCATGTTCGTTCATTTTTCCTGCTTAGAGGGTATTGGTCGTTTTTCCCCACGAGGACCAGTCGGCTTGGGGGAGGGTTTTGTTTCTGAATTTTTCTGTTTTCTTTATTGTTATTTAGTTTAGTTTTCAGGCTTTTGTTTGTTAGTTGCTATTGGTTCTTATTGGTTGCACAGTTAGAAAGAAAAATTGATCTATTTCTCATTAAATCGAAGGCATTGGTCTTGTTGGCCTTCGGGGTCCATAGATGTTGTTTCCTTGGTAGGAAGTTGGTTTGAGGCGACGAAGACAGTTCCCTCTTTCTTTTGTCCTTGGTTTTATTTTCTTATATAATGAGTTTGTCGTCCTTGAGATATGCAATAATTCCATTTTTCCTTTCTTCTTCTAATTTTGGGAGTAGCTCTTTCCTTTCTTAATTACTTCTTTTGAATAATCATCATTCACATTTAGTACAAAGAGCAAAACAAAATTTAAAAATATACATATAGTATATTAAACCCTAATATAGAGAGAGGATAGAGAAGTGGACGAGACTAGTAACAGAATGGTACTCACGTGATAGTAGGAAGAGCAAAGGTAGACAAACTAAACGTTGGGAAGACGACATGAAAAAGATTGCTGGTCCAAAATGGACAAGGATTGCAAAAGATAGGACAAAATGGAAAGCATTAGAGGACTTTGTCGAAAGACAAGCTGAAAAAGATAAACCAGCTGCCGAAAAATAATATGTTTAATATAGGAAGTAAAATGGTATAATAGAGCTAGGAAATGTAAAATTAAGTTTCAGCAATAAAGGCTCATTTTATTTTATTTTTGTGAATTGAAGGATGGCGAACGGGCGGGTGTCAACATAACTTTAATAAATCATTGTCCACACCCACACCTATTTTTTCCCCTAAAAACTTGGAAATGATTTTCATTTTCTATAAAATTTGGAGGGTGTTGAGGAATATTAGGTACCAAGGTATCTAGGATAAAAATGAATTACTGTTGATCCACATAAAGAGACACTGATACAGATTAAAATTAAAAACAGCGTAAACTTTGCAATTACGCGGCGACGATATGGCGCGGTTGGCGCAGTGGCTGAGTGATTGCCTGCAGCGCTGCTCGTCACGTGTTCGATTTCCGCACTGAACAAATATTTATATGGCCTACAGGTAGTTGTTCCGAGTCTGGCTGTTTGTTTATGTGAGTTTAAAATTAAATGTTTGTAATCGCACCCACGATACAAGAGAAATTCCTAGTGTAACAACGTTTTTTTTTAAAAAACAAAAAGAAAAGATTTGTAATAATTTCATTGAATGGAACTGTTAAAATTAAAAAATAATAATAATAATAATAATTTGAAGACTTGTTGTCCTAAAGCATTAATAAATCCTCTATGAAAAAACATGGTCTTCATCTCTGGGTCAAAAACGTTGTAAACTAGTGTTATTTATTACTTACCAACAAACACTAGATTAATAAAAGAAAAGCCCCGCCAACAAGTGAATCTAAACTTAACTGGACATTACAGGTGACTTCTCATTGTGATGGAGCGCCGTAAGAAAATAAAATATTCATAATTTATGTCTTCCTAATCAAAAACACAGGTAGGTTATTTGCAGTAAGCTAGCTAGCACCTTAAAGTAGTTACTTGGTTGTGGCCACAGGAGTAAAACCGTTTTTAAGAGAACATATTTAATATTTGAAGTTATATCCATTTTAATTTAGTGATTAATTATGATCAGATTATATTGAGCTTACTAGAAACAGACTTGTCTTGTATGTGGATGACAGAATGAACAGAAACTCTGGTAATAACTTTAAATATGGTGTCCTAAAACCGTTTTCCTGCAGTCAAAATTGGTTAAGTAGCTACTCTTTATGAACCGTGTAGTATTAACACTCTGTAGGTAAAAGAACATGCGAAGATACAACTGCGAAACAGATACTATGCTTACTCTTATATGTAATAGAAATTATGAGATCTACAAGAATGCCAGAAACATTCGACGTTGTTGAAAGAGACGACTGAAGCCATAGCTGACAAAAATCTAAAAAATAAAATCTTTATATAAAGCTCAGTAGAACGGTACCCACCATCTAACTTCTCTTCTTTCGGTGCATCAAATGTGGAAACTGGTTCAGGCGCCCTGACCTCCTCTACTATTATATCGGGAACCAAAGTCTCAATCTGGGGTAGAAGCTTCTTTTTCTTTGGTTCTTTCTCTTTTTTGGGTGGTTGCAGGTTGTTGCTAGCAGAAACATAATAAAATTTATTGAATATACGTCAACACAAAGAAAATTTGAACACTGATCTTGTTAAGGTTTGTTTAAGATTTTGTTTTCAGCTTCTCGCTAAATTATCCGAGTAAGAGTTTTAATCTACAATAACAATAATAAATGTTTTTATTTCCCAAAAATACAGATAATTGTACTTTAAGTTTACAATTTTGAATTTAATGGTAGAGAACACTTGCTTTAAACATTTGGATGCTTCAGAAATCTGTACTTTTAAACTAGGGTATCCTGTATCTTAAGAGACAGTGTTAATCAATATTTTTATTTATACTTAATACTTCAATTACTTGGAATTCGCTGCGTCTCATGTAAAATACAAGGGAAAATTTTGTTTCAGTGTTAGCCAATATGATGCTTTGCTTATGGCATACTCTTAACAAGATATTTTAGAGGTAAAAAGGGTATGGTGCTTAAATAGAGGAAATTGCCAGGTTCATCAGAAAAAATATATTAATACAAAAACTATTCAGTAAACAGATGATCTCCATCCACCGCAGTAAAGGTAAGGAAAAATAATTGATATAAATAACTAGAACTAGGTAATAGTTACTCACTATCCATAAGTCCTAAGGCATGGCAAAAGTTGGATATTGCTACTGTTAAACATTACTGACCTGCTTCCAGAAGTTGAAGGTTTTCCGCCATAGCCACTGCTGCCGCTGGAATTGCTTCCCGAGTGTGTTGACTTGGAACTATGACTAAAAACACCTTTATAATAAGTACAGGATTTATTAAACGTCGATGGATATGGAAACGAAAACATCTTAATATTTTTCGATATAAGAACTGCTCAGATCCGCTCTCGGAGGAGCCTAGTCGACTAATGAGGTGGACGTCTTCCACAATTTTTTTTAGAAAATTCGGAGCACTTGTACGGCTTTTGCTTTTCAATGAATTCTCTTGTAAAAAAAACAAAGCCTCAGCGGATTCGGTGGAAGTTATACCCAAAAGTTGTATTTTTTAAGAAAGCCAATTTGGTTACCGAAAAATTCAAACAATGGCATTTGGAACTTTTAACTTTAAGGCTTCCATTTCTTTATCTTGAAAGGAATTAGGGCCGAAAATTGTATACCCATTTCTAATTGAAAAAAGAAAGTAATTTAAAAAACTAAAAAACCCGACTGAAAATACTGAAAAGCATAAAACGCACATTTTAAATTAAACAAAAGTTAGAAGCAGGCGGGGCTCATTTAAATATAAAATTATGAAAACAGATTTAAAAAGTCCTGTGGGCAATTCCCGAACTCCATGCGGGAGAGGCCGCGGGCATAAGCTAGTTTAACATGAAATGTAAAATTTCATGGTCTTCCTTTTATTTCAGATGGTATGTTATGGAGGAAAAAATACTCCTTATGATTAACTTTTTCGACAGTTATTATAAAATAATTGTGTTTTTTTTTTCACATTATTGGCGGGTTCGCTTCCCGGTTTAGACAGGTGACTATTTAAAAATCTTTGAACGCAGTTCTGATTATATTAAAAATCAAAATTAAATCTTCTTTTAGTAAAACTTCCTATATACAATTTTTAAGGTCCTTCCCTGTGGCATAGCCGTGGGACAGCCTGTATACGATTTTCTACCTTTTTATACGATTTGTCACTTCGAATTTCTTTAAAACATATAAGTAATATATATTTTTGTAATCACCTTTTAAGTCCCTTCATTTTATTACCTCATTTGAAAGTACAGGAAGAAAAAAAAAATTTCAAACACCACGATATGGCACCCGAAATCCGCCATTTTTTTTTGTTTTTTTATTTCAATGTAGACAGTGACACCCGCGCTACCAAGACGAACCTAACGACGTATAATTTATCCAAATCCGTTCATCCATTTAATAGTTACGAGGGAACATAGAAACGGACACACATACAGGTCAAAAACATAACCCTCCTTTTAGGCTTCGCCGCAGTCGGGTAAAAAGTAATATTTTTTTTTGTATTCACTACTATAATTTATAAAACGCGCCACGGTCTATATGGTCGTGAATTTGTGAGGAGTGCGGACTGACGATCTACCGATTTTTAATTGATTTCGCATACCAAGTTTATACAGAGTTTATCATTAACTTCGGATTGTAATTCATTAATTCAAATTGCGGCAGCAAGGTTCTAACAAACCTTTATAAACCGTGAACTTCGGAATGAAAATTTAAAAAATGATACCCAACAAAAGTTACCCATTGAACTTACATTTTCAAAGTCAAGAGTACTTGCTTAACACACTTACAATCCTAATGACATTTAGTTCGACCATTCAACAAAATACATTGCATATTATCCTGCGGACTCGGCACTATTCCAAAGCGACTTGGGCCGGCTGACTAAGTGGTGCAAGCACAACAAATTGCCTCTGAATGTAAAAAAAATGCCAACATAACAAATTCACAAAAAAAAAAACATGCAGTCAGTTTAAAAATCGAATGATAAGCGGCTAGAGGAAATTGAAACTATACGAGAGAACTATATAAAATGTGCGGCTGGAATACATAAACTCCTCCTTTTTTAGAAGTTGGTTCAAAAATACAAAAAATGTTGCCAGAAATTAACAACTTTAAGTCTGAAGAGAGTAAAAGATAAACTTCAAAAAGAAAAAAGGTAAAGGTAAAAGATGTACTTCATAAATCAATTGATCAAGAAAAATTACTTAATAAAACTTTTTCTGATGTTCAATGATCCAAGTTGAGGAGGCCATTTACATTAAATTTTTTTCACTTCAGACTTTGTTGATGGTTTTTGCTTACCTTCTTCTAGACTGACTGTTGCTGCAACTGTTTGAGTATGCAGAATCTGAAATTTTTGCATTGTTTTCTGAATCGTCTAAGTTGTCCATGTTGCATTTACTTCAAACCTGTTAAAAGAAAAAAAAATTTGAGGTAGGTGAGATAACTTCACATTAAAATTGATAAAAAGAAATGCAAGGGCACAATATCATTTTGCGTTACATTGAATAATATATTTATGAATAACTTAACTAAATTAAATGACACATTCGCAGTCCATTTCCTCAACACACCATTCACATGGGCACAACATTTGAATTATAAAAAAAAGTCAGTTATGAGCAGCACAGCCCACTCAGCCTGCTGGTAAATCCGCCACTGAACAGACTGATAGAATTAACTTTGACTTACATAGCAGTGAGTAATATAGCAATTAAATATAAGGAGAAAGATGACACCTACCTACCTTCGGTACTGTTGTTTAACTCAAAACCAAACTTTTGGTTTACTGTTACCGGTGTGTTGTTATGTAATTTAGATTAGATTCCACACAATTGTCAATTTCATAGTAGCATTATGTCTTGTTAATGTAGGGGTTACGAGCGCTACTGCTAAGCATAAGGTTTTGGGATCAATTACCCGGTTGGGCAAAGTATTACACGTTTTTTTCCATCATGGAATTCTCAGTAGCATCCCAGAATCTGGATTTGTGCCCGGTTGTTGACAATTTGGGATTTAAAGATAACTAACTGGTGACATATGGTTGTAGTAAACCAGAACCTCTCTGCCTAACCTTTCGGTTATTACCCGAGTGTTGTTATGTCATTTATGTTAGAAGTTCCTTGTTTACAACAATTAAAATATATTAGCATAACAGCCAGGATTTATAGATTATTTTATAGGTAAATATTTATGAGAATGCAAAGACATTTCTAGTCTCAAAAACCACTTATCTGAATTGTTTTATTTTTAAATTCATTGATGAGTATAATTGCTTGGGTATAGCATCATCGTATTTGTTTCGCAAGCGGGCTGTGGGCATAGCTAAAGTTCCTTCAATTATTATACTGTTGCCCTTCCATCTCTATTTTCATAGTGATGCAGGACAAAGGAAGCGTGGTGATCTTTATGCTATCACAAACAAGGCAGTCAAAATTATAGTGATCTACATGACAAAATAGTTGCTTTTGGATTGAACAGTCTGGTGTAAAATAAGATATTTTACCGTGACCAATGGCTTCTGGCATTTAAGTATTTAACACAATGCCTGATTACATAGGAAACGCCTGATACTGCAATCTTTACTTATGGCCCATTGTAAATTATGAAGGTGAATTGGTTTAAACCAGTTTGAAAAATAAAGACTTTTCATTAAGTAACGCAGTATGGGCTACCTATACTATTGGGGCTACTTCTAGCACTGTTTTAAATGCTCATCATCTGCCATGCCTTTTCCCAACTATGTTGGGGTCAGCTTCCAGTCTAACTGATTAATGCAGCTGAATACCAGTATGCATACATGGAGCAACTGCCTATCTGACCTCCACTAGTATTGTGTAATAAGATACTCTTTGATAAGACTGCTTGTCTGTTTTACATGTCCATTGTATATTTATTTTTTATTTAACAAACAAGCATTGCTAGCTTTAAATATTATATAACATCAATTGCTTTGCCTCAAACTTCAAACGCTAAGCAAAGGCAGTATCAAAAACAAAAGTAAGGTAAACTTCCTAATTTTTCAATAAGATTTGTTACTGAAAATTTAGTTATTAATATTGTTTCACACTAGTCTATAAGAATTAATAAGATATTAATAAGTTGATAAGAATGAATAAGGTTGATACTTTAAAGACTAGTTTTTCCTTCTACCAGTCTACTTTTGTTACTGACTTACCTAAATTCAAGTACTTTAAAATTAAAGCAGACATTATACAGTTATAATTATAATGAATAAGGGCTCATAATCTTACTAAGTGTTATAAACATGAAAGTTTGTGAGGATATACAGATAAATGTTTGTTACTCTTTCATGCAAAAACTTCTCATTGGATTTTGACGAAGCTTGACAGCTTAAATACCACAGGCTAACACATTGGCTGTAATTTTCAAAGATATGGTAAAAAATATTGAGTGTACTCAGATGAAGCCGCGCATGGAAGCTGGTTATCAAAACATTTGTAATGTCTGCTACGATTTTCAAAAATATATATATATCTGATTTTGGGAAGATGTCTGGTAAGGAAAATCATGAAGAAGAAGAAGGGGTTGATACAATGTTGTCAAAAGTTCACCAACTTGGTAGCATCCAATAAGAGTTCTAGTTAGGTAAAGTAGCATAAAATAGCATCAACATTATCAAGGGCACACATTTCTAGATAAAATAATCAAAATGTACCTCAACTAATTGAGACACACAGGAACAGTAGTCAGGTATGCATGCCTAACAAGGATGTTACATTTTTATGCCTACAGGTATGTATGTATTCTACATAATATACCTGGAAGTAGAATCTCAATTTATCTTAAAAAATTGTAGTCCAAGAACCTAAATCGTAACAAATAGGTATTTAATAAAGACTTTTGTCTAAAACTTACCAATTAAGACCAATGATGAAAGTGCGTTCTTTTTTCAAAGTTTTATTTATATCTTGACTTGACAGTTAGTTCTTTTCAAGTTATGAAGTCCGTAATCGTAATTAAGTTATAGCGATCCACTTTATAACTGTTTTAAACACGTAGATTATTTTCGTATTCAATCACAACGCACTTAACAATTTTTTCAACAATATTGAGGATCGACCAATAAGTTTAACAGCTAAACGAGAGTAAAATAAGAATTACGAGTTACTTCACCAGAAACGTTTAGCCGTAGCGCTGTTGATCATAGTGATGCGCCACTCGAAACGTGAGGTTGTTAGGAATCAAGCAACAGTAATCAAACAAAAACGATTTTATATTTATTCGAGAATCACAAAAATTCAATGTTAGTGTTTATTAATATTTGCATCCTATTTTTATGGCGAAATGTGTCATTGCACTATATGTTATTTTTACCACCTTTTATGCCACATTTACCGTAAATAAATAATTTTAACTTTGCTTTTGAACCAAACTTAAAGCATTTTAAAGACGAATAAAATATAATAAATTAATAATTAAGCCAATGTTTGTTTTGTCCACATTAGTTTAAGAGAAACCTATTGCCATTTTTAAAAATCAGTAGAAGAAGTAGTGATAAAGTGGTGGTGGTAGTGGTGGTGGTAGTGGTGGTGGTAGTATTGGTGGTAGTAGTAGTGTATTTCCGTTTCCATTCTCGGTCAAATCAGTTTTTCCTTTCTCGTCTCGTATTCCAAAGAGCCTAAACACAGGTCTGCCATCAGTGCGTCCTGCCTGTCATGATTTACACGGTACGGTTGGTCTTTAAAGATCGGGCTATGCTTGGAATCTCTCTAGAAAGGGATCGAATCCGGAACGAAGTGATCCGGCAGAGAATCAGAGTTGTCGTCATAACTTTTAGAATACGTAAGCTGAAGTGTCAATGGGCTAGCCATATTAGCCGTAGAACCGATGACCGTTGGGGTAGACGTGTTCTTGAGTGGAGACCACAAATCAGTTAGCGTAAGGTGGGACGACCTCATCATCTTCTCAAAGTGGCTGGTAGCTGGCAGCTAAAAGTCGATGAGAGTTACCGAGAATGAGTTAAGTGGCGTGCGATTGAAGGAACCTATGTCCAGCAGTGAACTGCTGTAGGCTGATGATGATGAGTTTTTTCATGAGGGATTTCGCAGTAGCAGCCACAGTTTGGGTTTGTGTTTATTTGATGGCAATAGGCTAGCCCCCTTTTACAAATATACATTTTGATTAATTTAATTTTTGTTGCGGTTATCTTTACAAAATGGTGTAACCGGGACCCTTTTTATTACCCTACGCCGTCTGTCTCATAGGCAACATTGTATGTGTTTGTCTGTTTGTGGTTATCTGATGGTCAGTCAGTCACATACTGCACAGAGTGCTGTAAGTATTTAAACGTTACTATGGGCTGCATAATGGCAACTATTATGAGAATGCAATTTTTTTCTCTGGTTCATTAAATTTCCGAGTTGTCGAAACAAATCAAAACTTCTATGCTGCCAGGCTAAGAACAAGATGTGTGTCGTAATTTCATTAAAAAAAAGGACAAATAGATAAAACTCAGTCATTTAATGTAAACCACGTTTATTCGATGCGATTAAATAATCGAAACAAAAATCTAGGCGAAAACAGTGGAACATCCCTTTGCCAACGTAAGAATTATCATTAGTGATTGGAAATGTATCTCGGTTATCGATAGAATATTTTCGTAGGTATGTAGGTACTTAATTTGAATAATAAAAAAAAGCATAGTTTGGAAAAAAAAGGCTAGGCAGATTGATTTTTTAACTTTAACACGAATTAGAACCTTTGTAAGCATTATATTATACTGAACAGTATAAAAATTTTGGAATCCGAATAAGTTGAAAAAAAATCAAACAGTTTAGTTTTAATAACATTCACACAACCGTGTCGAAAACATGATTTTTATTATTATAGTTAGCCCATATTGTCTCACTGCTGGGCAAGGGCCTCTCATCCATTCCATCCAACGGTCACAATTCTGTTCTACTTCTTTCCAATTCTCAAGAAAGACATCCAGTTCGTTTCAGTTTTAGCACCCCCTTTATTCATAATCTATATTAATGATCTCTGCAAGACCCTAAAACACAAATGCACATTATTTGTCGAAGATACGACATTAAGCATTCGATGTTTGAACAAGAGTAATATAGAATCAGAAACTAATAATTAATTACAAAATGCAGTGCAATGGCGACAGGAGAATAATTTACATGTCAATCTAAATAAAACTAAAATTCGACAGTTTCAAACACATAATGCTATACTTAATCCGATTTCAATAATTTATGTACCTACCGTTTACTCGGAAATAAATGATATTCTATTCTATTCTATTCGTCCTCCATCTCCTTCTTGGTCTGCCACGACCCCGTGTCACTGCTTCAGGGCACCAATCCTGAGCTTTACGGGCCCACACTTCGTTCGACATGTGACAGACATGTCCTGCCCGGTCCTATTTAAGTTAGGCAGCCTTTTGAGCCACGTCAACGATTTGCGCTTTGGAGCACAGTGTAGTATTTCGTACACGAACTGTTAATTTTACACCTAAGATATTGCGCTCCATAGCACGTTGGCAAACCTTGAGTTTAGACTTTTGGATGTTAGTCAAGGAACAACTTTGTGCACCGTTGGTCAAGATGGGGAGAATAAATATTATGTCCATTAGCTTTCGCTTCAGAGACATGGGCAGAGTGCCCTTAAAAACATATTTCTTCGAAAACTTATTTTTTATAATAGTTTTTTTTTCTTATTTTATAGGGGCTTGTTAAATTTGAAGATGTCACCCCTGTAATAAAAATTACAAAACCAACAGAAATAATTATTTCAAAATACAAACATATAGAAGATTTACACAAATTAATAACATAATTAAAGTTGCTGTAAATAATTTTGTGAAGTTTCGCCAATTTATTAGATAGATACTTAAATCCGGTGAATTAAAACGATTATTTTTATCACTATCGATATGGCTGTAAGTAAATAAAGAATGAACATCACTAAGGTTCACGCTCAAAAACACGTGCATTGACTATGATGGAGTAGGATAGGAGTTCTCTTTCTTGGATTATTCCAAACCGCACGTGGCCGACGACCGAGACAGCGATACTTACGAACGTTTTTAACGTTTACTGATTCGGAGTCGCGTGCGTGGCCGTGACGCATTTAGCAGTTTGCAGCACTTGTATGAAACAACTTTCAACATTTTTCTCGAAATAGGTTTTGTAAAAAATACCTATTGTAATTGTTGATATAAAATGGCTAGTATTTAAAAGTAAATCAAAGAAATCTTACTTTTTATATTTGAAAAATCCCAATACTAATAAAAAAAACTGATTGCACAGCCAAATAGTTAGGTACCTAATAAAAATAGTATTATTTTAGCAACAATAAATTTGAGTTCGTGTTCGTGTTCGTTATTAATCGAAAACCGGATCTTTTTTATGAACGCATATCTTACAATAACTAGTGCACAATAAACTTTGTGCTTACCCGGTTAAGCAGAAGCCAGCCTCAGAGGTTGAACTGCGAGATACTCTAATAAAAAAAAACTTTGTACTTAATTTTTTTTAAACTGAGCTTCTATTCTTTTAACGCCTATGGCAATTTATTTAAGTGAACCGAGTCGAGGTAGCCCCGTTGCGCGGGGTTTAAAGTAACCCAAAAGGTAGTGTATGACGGGGCTGCCATCCCTTTGAACCTAAGCTGTCCCGAGTCAGGGTGCCACAAGTCTCGAGCTCGCTTCGTTCGCTCTTGCATTATAATTATGTTGTCTTTGCCGCAATACCGTTTTTACGATGATAACATGTTTTACGTTTGTACTTTGTACGCTCTGGCTTGAGCGCAATCAGTAATTTTGATTTAAATAAATTGACGGGTAATAAGTTTATTGAATATAAAAATCTTTTTTGCAAAAAATAAAACCGACTTCTAAAACACAGAAAAGTGAAAAATAACTTTAGCTCGGTTTTATTTTATGCAAAAAAGATTTTTTATTTTTCCAGTTTTAGTTGTAATATCCTATACATATATTTGCTTTACATTTATTTTACATTGTCAACAATACATTTCATAGCTGTTTTTGACATGGAAAGAAAAATTCGAGTGCGAGCAGGGTTTGAACCTGCGACCTTCCGATTCAGTACACCGGATGTCTTAACCAACTAGACCATCGCACCCCGCTCACAGTTCTCGAAATTTCGAGAATTTTTTTTTAATTTCGAGAATTTTTTTTTAATTTCGAGAACTGTGAGCGGGGTGCGATGGTCTAGTTGGTTAAGACATCCGGTGTACTGAATCGGAAGGTCGCAGGTTCAAACCCTGCTCGCACTCGAATTTTTCTTTCCATGTCAAAAACAGCTATGTTCCCTACGCAGGGTTTGCGTATAAAATATTAAAAATACATTTCATAGTAATAGGCTTATCACCAATAAAATGGAAGTTAATATACCTAACTATACCCCTCAGAGCATACAATCGTTATGTTATGTTATGTTATGATATTGTGTAAATAATAAACATCCAAGCGATTGCAGCAATCACGACAGATTTGCTGTCTTCTATTGAAGAGTTCCATTGTATAACTCCGAAGATCAGCTTCACCAAATTTAAACGGGACCACCGCGATAATATTCTTCCAAATTAAAAAAAAAATCGTCGAAATAGGTTCACAATTGTCGAAGATATGGATAATATAAAATTTGGAGAGTCCCCTCGGTTTCTCCAGGATCCCATCATTAGATCCTGACCTCATGACCATGGGACCACATGGAAAGAATACTGTTTCAAACAATGCCCATAAAAGAGGGTTGCCCTTAATTTTACTGGGATATTCCACATCTGATCCTGAGTTATACCTTCCATTATCAGCTCGACCACATGAGATGATGATTTCCAGGCAGAAATATCTGCATTGCGTTAGAGAGTATATGAAAAACATTGTATGTGCCTATAAAATTTGAGGGTTGCCCTCGATTTCCCTGGGATTTCATCATCAGATTCTGATTTGGTGACAATGGGACTACCTCAGGAGTATAGGCTTTCGAATAAAAAAAGAATTATGAAAATCGGTCTACAATAATAATTGGCGGAGAAATCGGTGAACACAATGAAAAAAAATACATACAGTCGAACATAGGAACTCCTCCTTTTTTTTTAAGTCGGTTAAAAATTGTCTAAGGAGTTTTGGTGAAACATTAGTGAACCGTGAACAATACATGTCATGGTAATAGGCTTATCCCCAATGAAATGGAACTTAACATACCTAACTGTTGAAATGTGGGTGTACTGGAGACTGTAATCATATCAGAGCATTCTAGCGTGATGTTATGTTATGTTGTTGTGTAAACAATGAACATCCAAGCGATTGCAGCCATCGCGACAGATTTGCTGTCTATTATTGAAGAGTTCCATTGCAAATCTCCGAAGATCAGCATCAGATCTTCACCAAATTTAAATGGGACCATCGCGGAATAATATTCTTCCAAACAAAAAAGAATCATCAAAATCGGTTCACAATTGGCGAAGATATCGCTGAACATACACACACAAAAAAAAAACAATCGACTTGATAACCTCCTCTTTTTGGAAGTCGGTTAAAAATTAGAAGCAACTTTATTCAACTTAGGTAGACCGTACGTAATTGCGAGAGGATGGAAATCTTTAGAAATGGAAGGTAGGTGCTGTAATGTGAAGAACGTTTACTTTAATTGAGGAAAAATATGGTTTTGTAACATATTTTTACTGTATGAATGAGGACGCTTGGTTAGGTCTGTAGAGTAATTTGTGTGTCGCCGTCTATTGTGTACCTATTGGTTTTGGGAACAATTCAAAATAAACACAGCTCTAACAGTTTAACTAAGTTTATTAGTTCCTAGTAGTTTATTACAAAACACACTATAAATAAAAATACAAGTTGAACACTGGTGCGAGACACGACTACGCGAGTCAAAGTCATGCAGACCTATACATACAGTCGAGTGCAATTAGACAAAAAATACTTAAGGCGAGGTTACCCCGAGCGCCGTATGCATCAATCGCTTTACCCCAGCCCCCGCACGGAGAGGCGATACGTAACAAATTAGCGGCGCGAGAACGCGCGCGCTTGGCGCACTGGTCATGAGTTCACGACCAGTGCACAGTGGTTAGGTACTAAGTTGCGTTACAGGGTAGAGCGATGCAGTAACAACTTGAATTGATATATGTATAAGTTCACTTTGTTTTATTTTTCTAGAAAGTATTGGTTATAGATAGATTAGGAACCTAACCTACGTATTCTATGAACGTGAACCTAATTACTAACAATTAAAATAAGTAGATATAATTAAAAATAAAAAGGTATACTTATTTATTTTTGTGAATAAGGTGAATTTAAAATCTGACTGACACTAAGATCATGAATACGGGTATGATTCAAAACTACACGCCACGCGCCATTCGGTTTTAAAAAAAATTATGCTTTACTTTTTTTTCGGTTTTGTTGTCATGGGTTTCGTTTTCGTGGTTTTTGGGGTCGCTGATAACTAAAATTAGGTCAAAATGAAAATCCAAGATGGCGGCGACGTAAAATTTTCGATTTTTTTTCATGAGTGTCATTTTCGTGGTTTTTGGGGTCGCTGATAACTAAAATTAGGTCAAAATGAAAATCCAAGATGGCGGCGACGTAAAATTTTCGATTTTTTCTTCAAGAGTGTCATTTCCGTGGTTTTTGTGGTCGCTGATAACAAAAAAGATGTCAAAATGAAAATCCAAGATGGCGCCGACAAAATTTTTTGGTTTTTTTGTCATGGGTGTCATTTTCGTGCTTTTCGGAGTCGCTGATAACAAAAATGAGGTCAAAATTAAAATTCAAGATGGTGCCAATGAAAATTTTAGCTTTGTCGTCGTAGGTGTCATTTTCGTGCTTTTCGGGGTCGCTGATATCGAAAATGAGTACAAAATGAAAATCCATGATGCTGCCGACTAAAATTTTCTGTTTTTTCCTCATGGGTGTCATTTTCATGGTTTTCGGGGTCGCTAATAACGAAAATAAGGTCAAAATTAAAATTCAAGATGGCGCCAATTAAAATTTTCAGCTTTGTCGTCATGGGTGTCATTTTCATGGTTTTTGGGGTCGCTGAAATTTTCTGTTTTTTCCTCATGGGTGTCATTTTCATGGTTTTCGGGGTCGCTAATAACGAAAATAAGGTCAAAATTAAAATTCAAGATGGCGCCAATTAAAATTTTCAGCTTTGTCGTCATGGGTGTCATTTTCATGGTTTTTGGGGTCGCTGATAACGAAAATTAGATCAAAATGAAAATTCGATAGCACCGAAATTTTTTTTTGTTTTTAGGTCATGGGTATCATTTTCATGGTTTTCGGGGTCACTGATAACGAAAATAAGTTCAAAATAAACATAGAAAAAAAAAATTTTTTTTTGTCAGCAATCCCAAATACCATGAAAATGACACCCATGATGAAAAAACCGAAAATTTTCGTCGGTGCCATCTTGGATTTTCATTTTATCCTCATTTTCGTTATCAGCGACCCCGAAAACCATGAAAATGACACCCATGACGACAATGTGAAAATTTTCATTGGTGACATCTTGAATTTTAATTTTGATCTAATTTTCGTTATCAGCGACCCCGAAAACCATGAAAATGACACCCATGACGAAAAAACCGGAAATTTTCGTCGGCGCCATCTTGGATTTTCATTTTGACATCTTTTTTGTTATCAGCGACCCCGAAAAGCACGAAAATGACACCCATGACAAAAAAACCAAAAATTTTCGTCGGCGCCATCTTGGATTTTCATTTTGACCTAAGTTTCGATATCAGCGACCCCGAAAACCATGAAAATGACACCCATGACGAAAAAACCAAAAATTTTGGTCGGCGCCATCTTGTATTTTCATTTTGACCTCATTTTCGTTATTAACGACCCCGAAAACCATGAAAATAACACCCATGACGAAAAAACCGAATAAAAAGTAAAGCATAAAATGCAGAGGAAGTAAAATAAAAAAAAAATTAAAGTGATTTTACCTTAAATATGTAAATAAGTCAACTAAATAAAAAAAACTAGTAGGTACACACGGCGGCACATGAAGCTGTCATTTCCAGTATAAATTACCCTCGCTTTGTATAGATTTCTTATACAATGAGAGATCCGCATAAACTGGTTTTGTACAGCTTGATCGGCCGTGCGTCGTGCGTACAAAATACGATATCGACCACGACCATTACTCATTCTATCTCGTTCTCCTCTACATACTTTCTTTTTCTGCCCATGTCGAACTCGATAATCTTCGGCAAAACAAAACCCCTACAAAACTTTTAGAACTCCTTCCAAAAAAAAAATTGTGGAATACCGAAATGTTTTGATTTTAGTAGGTCAGTTACAGGCAGTTTTGAATTGTCGAAAAAAAGATAATAAAATGAAGCTACAGTCCCATTCAAAAGGCATAATAACTGTGAAAGTACTGTAGTTGCCCATTCCAAAGTTACCGAAATTTATAAATAATATTGCTAAATCATAAATAGTGACTTTTGCTACGACACAATAGTATCAATAGTTCAATTCAGGCCGCACAGCGCTAATTACCTACAGTTATATTCTCCTAGAAGCTGCCTCTCTTTCTATTGCGTAACTCTTATCTTCTACCTTCTGACTACGTTCCCTATTAGGTACCTACTGTACTTTTGTGAACAAATGGCATTTCAAATAAACCTAGGCTCGGTGTTTATTAAGTATTATTTTTTACAAACTATTTTTGGCTCAGCTCGTAACAGAAATTAGCGGGGGTGGGGTGGCGGGTTCGAAAAATTGGCACACGTCCGACCTCCAACGCGTTCCGCTCGGGACTGAAGCACGCGATGCGAGTAAGAAATGATGAAAACAGCAAGTTTTGGAAATGGTTGTTTAGGTTTTTTTAAGTATTTAAAATTATGATTGCCGTGTACTGTCACATTTTTTACGACCTTTATAATGGTATAACTTTTGTTTAAAACCTAATATAACTCAAATGATATAATATTAAAAACCATCATTTAGACTTGTCTTTGCGATTTAATTGGATGCAACAAAGTGCAAGTAATCGTGTATCGCTTTGCCGGAATATCTAGATGGAAGTGTGAAATATGTAATATGTTTTTTTCAGAATTTTAATCCGTGCTATATAGGAATAAAACACAATACAAAACGACGTTTATCTGGATAACCTCGCCTTAAGAGGTGGAACGAAGTTTATAGTGGTCGAATTTTCATGGGACTTGTTTTATTGAGTTCCTAGAAGAGTGGAGAAGAATGTTAAAAAAAAAAAATTTCGCCGCTCGCGACTTTTTTTTTTGTTTATTTTCTTTGGAAGTTTTTTTTTCGTTTATTAATAACTTCAATTTCGACGAATTCATATTGTGGCGTAAGCGCGAGCAGTGAAATATCATCGAAAATCGACCACTATAAACTTCGATCCACCTTATTGCCTAATTGCACTCGAGTCTCGACTAATACCTACGTTGATTAGTGCGGACTGGTGAAGGGATCAATGGGCGCATCTAGTGCGCGGGGAGGAGGCGGACCGCGGGGCGTAGGTAGTACGGGTACCTATATCTTAGCTATAGCCTACAGCAGGGCCAATCCTAACCTAGCGTCCTGGGTCTAGGACTTCTAATAATAAGCTATGGAGGATAGAGATCATTTGGGATTACCCCTGTTTTGAAAAGGACTATTGGGGCAGGCGCGGTTCCAGCCTTAGTCGTTGGTGGAGGGTGGGGGGGGGGGGTCACAAGGGGCCATAGCCAGGTCGAGGAGCTATGGGGGGGTTAAAGTATTATCGACAATTTTTGAAAAACGAAATTATATCAACCATCTCTCGATTTAAATAAACAAAACAATCAAGGGCGCCTAAGATTTATTTCCGGGGGAAGAATCTTTAGCTTTCAGAAATTGTTTCAGTTTATAAAGATATACTGAAAAGAGAGCAGAATGTCAGACCGAGCAAAGCATGCTCGAAAATTTTGGCACTACATCGGGTAGGTTAGATTTTCTTCTAAATAATAATAATAATGAATATAATAATTTGTGCACCCTTTCTCGGAACAATTAAGTTCTTTTTCCAAGGAATAAGTATCGGAGGAACTCTGTATGTATTAGCTAGTGAAGCGAGCTGGAAAATTTTGGCACCACTTCTTTTTTAATTTGTACAGAAATGAGAATAGGAGCACTCTGTCAACTTTTGCAGAATTGAAAAAGTGTAGGATGTATTGGCGAGCGAAGCGAGCGAGAAAATTTTTGCACTCCGCCTCCGATAGGTTGATTTCTTAATAGTTGTCGGAGATTTCGGGAGGTTAAACCATCACCCGCTCCCCCTGGCTACGGCCCTGCACCTGAGATAGTTAGATTTTTCAAGTTTTAAGATGAAGAGAACGCAAGAGCAAGCTGGACCTCTATTTATTTTATTTAAATCAATGAGTTAAGTGAAACATGATCACGGTCGACCTAGGCCCAACCCAGGCGGGGTGGTCATGACGCCCGGCCATGACCCCCCCTTCCGGATCCGCTCTTGATACTAATAGAATGCAAGAGCGAGAGAAGAGAGCTCAAAATTGAAGCAGGCCGTCTCCGCCCCGTGTGTTAGGTTCTATTTGTTCATTCATACAGAGATGAGAATAAAAGTAACTCAGATGCATTAGTGAGGAAAGCGAGCTCGAAAATTTTAGAATTCTGCCTCGAAAGAGGTAGAGGTTAGTTAGCTCTTGTTCAACGATTAAGCAGGAAATTAGGTAATAATTTATATTAACAAAAAGCGATTTTAAGAAGGTTTATCAATTTGGCGTGTATGTTTGGGGGGGGGGGGCGGGGGGCATGGCCCCTGTGACCCCGCCTGTATTGGGGCCTATACATACTTTGGATTAAGATAATAACATTCCATAAATAAAACCAAATTTACGATTTGCAATAATAATTTTATTACAATGTTTCAAGCATGGTTTCATAAAAAATAGAACATTATGGATGTCAGAAGGTAGGATAATAAAATTTAGTATGCCACATTACAATTTGAACTTGATGTACATTTCATTACCTAGTTAGTAATAACCGTTTGTAGACAATGTAGACATACCTACGATAAGTGTAGGTATATTATACATTCATAGTGTTCAAATAAGTACACAAGTAGGTATAAATTACGTTCCGGTTAGAATCCGTGCTTATAACCAACACCTATTGCGCAATCACCTTCTGCTGACGTTAGTTTCACTAGTATTATAGACATCTAAGTTGGGATAGACATTTATGTTGGGATACACTTTTATGTTGGTATAGACATTTATGTTGGTATAGACATTTATTTTGGTATACACATTTATGTTGGTATACACATTTATGTTGGTATAGACATTTATGTTGGTATACACATTTATGTTGGTATAGACATTTATGTTGGTATAGACATTTATATTGGTATAGACATTTGTGTTGCTATAGACATTTAAGTTGGTATTTTAGACATTTATGTTGGCATACCTAGACATTGTTGGTATTATCATCAACGAAAGTCCATTATCATAATATTTTATAACACTTTCCAGTGTCATAAAACATTATACGGGATGAAAGTAGTGAAATGGACATCGACGCACAAATGGTTTATACCACGTGTTCAGTACCCACAGCATTTCGAACTATCAAACGGGATATTTACCATGTTTACTATTTGTTTTAAGTTACCGATAAATCGGCGCTCTGGCAAGCACCATGATCACGTATAAACACGGAAAAACAGCAAAATTTCTACGTGGGGAGAGTTCGGAATGATGTACTAAATACATGGTAACCGTTTGTGCGTCGGTGTTCCTTCCACCCTGTACACATATTAATTAAAAAAAATTGCAAATCTCTTATTTGTTGCATTTTTTTAATGCAAGTTTTGCAAGGTACCTGAATAAAATTGAAGTGTCTGTTTGTAACATCAAAATAACAGCTTTTTACTGAATTCATTTGAAAGTATATACGGCACTTATAACAAAACATATTTATTTCAATTTTTGCCCGTCTATCTTACTGTCTGTTTGTTCCGGCTAGCTATAAGGTCTAACTTAGGCCACTTTCGATTTAGAAAATAATTAGGGTTCCGCGCAAAAAATTAAAATCCTTGAAGTTGCTAACAAAATATAATTCAAACGGTTAATCTCCGAAACGGCAGAACCGATTTTGACGGGACTTTACTGGCAGATAGCTGATGTTATAAGGTCTAACTTAGGCCACTTATATTTTAGAATAAGTATTAGGGTTCCGTGCAAACCGTTCCGTTAAAACACTTGAAATTATCAACAAAATCCGATTAAAAAAGGGAAGTAATATTTTTTTTATAATAATTTCACACGAACGAAGGTCGCGGGCAAAAGCTATTGTAAAATAAGAGTGATAATTGACCTTCGTTGCTGATCGTCTGACCGTACCATATCCGGCGGTTAACATGGCAAAGAGGTTTTAGAAAACGACCGTCATCGTCACTCTTGAGTCTTGGATATACTTTGACGGAGACGACTCTGGGTCTCAATGTAACACATTAACTGCCGGGTAGGTACTGTAACGCATTACTTACACGCTAATAACAGGTACAACTAATAAACATAGAATATTTCCTTAACTACGATAACACATATGTTACTACCTAGTGTATATTAATTATATAATGGGATGTTGCAAAAAAAAGGGTTTTTCAAGGATATGTTGGTTGACTGTATGACTGTCTTCATTCTCACACTGTAGTGGAAGTTTTTTTTTTCATCAGACATGTTTTAGTTTGCAGCAATAATATGCTTCACATCATGTTTTTTAGCAACCACAGGCAAGTTCTCGGTGTTTTTTTTTTACTAATGTTTCGGTAAGTGATGCGGTTTCTTAGAAAATGTTGGCTGCAGTCTCCATCAGGTTTAACAAAATCTTAAATTTGTTGAAAGTAGTTCTATTAATTTTAGTCTTAGAAATTGATTACCAGTCTTTAATTACTTTTCTAAGTCTTGTTGAGTTTGTCGACTTATTTTTACTAAAGCAAGTCAACAACAACCCTTCCTTCCTTGTTTTTTCCGACTATCTAAGCCACAAACTCATTTTTTTTATTATGTTTTCCAATTTTATATCTTTTGGGATGAGCTGTGTAAAACGTACGAACAATGGTCCACACTAGCCTTGCATCTTCGTCCAGTTGTTGGAAGCTACAGGTCGACAGTAAAATTTACGGAAACTAACTGACAGAAGGACGATTAAATCTTGTCTACACACGAATTTAAGTCTGCATAGCACAGCACCACATTTATGAAGACTGTAGTTGACGAACTAACAAATCCAAAACTTGACGTCTACGTCATTATTTTCAACTGGTGTACGCAAATATGCCGCACAGATATAAGTCGGTGTGTGAGAACCGGTTACATAAGTATATAGCTTCGATAGGTAGCGTACTGCTATGATTGAGCTTTTTTTATTTTACCTTTGCATCAATAAATCTACAGCACTTAATGCATAGTATGAAACCCACCAATTGCTTGTTAAACAAGGTAATCTTGGTCTCAAAAGTCACTGTGTAATTTCTCATAGAATTCACACAACCGCAATGATAACAGATTTATTAATATCCGAATTCTCAATTAATTATACATTTATTGGTAACGTTACATTAAACTTTTAGTATCTGTGTTGTATCTTAGTAAGGATGTTAATATTTTTTACAAAAAATACATTTTAAGCTTGCTATACGCTACGTCGTCAGATCTACTGCATATTCGATGCCGCAATTTACCGATATTCGATTCTTCGGTATGCTGTTCCGATTAGGCCGGAACGGAACACGTGCATAGCTCGCCTTACACGGCACTAAAATAGTATTCAGAGCTGGTGATATGTTAGCAGTATTAGACCCAAACAAAAAGTATCATTTTTGCATAACAATTAAGGAAAGTTTCGAAAGTATTACAGCAACATTAAAAGCTTAGTTTGCTCTGAAAAGTTTTGTATATATAATTATATTTAATATATGGTGGAAAGGCACAAGTTATAGGTAAAACAGATAACATAAATAAACTAGGCAAAACTTGTCTATGAACCAATACATGTACCTATACATGGTTATTATAATTCTAAGTAGACATGGTGAAAGTCTTATTAAATCTTACATCAATAGCTTTGAGAAAATTGATATAAACTACCATAATATACACTTATTAAAATGATAAAATTATTGGTTCAAAGACCACATATATGTGTATGCCCCTTTTGTTAAAAAAATAATATTCTTTAGTTTACGGCGGACAATATTAAAAGGGCCACTTCTTCACGGGGCGAGCGAGCTATCAGCTGCATGGTGACGGCGCCGCCTGCGGCCACCAGCCTGGCTCTGAATAGTACTGGCGTGCCTCCGCGCCAAATACCCCCGCCGCGGATTTCTTTTACTGCATCGCCTGTAATGGCTCCCTTTGGTATTCCCAAGTGTTCACACACTGCTTTAGCAGCCTCTCCTACATCTGTTTGTGACAATCCAAATGTGTCTGAAACTTCAGTAGCAGCAGCAGCCCTTTCCCAAGAATCTTCCCAGTCATCAGATGCTGCGCGTGCCCTGAATTGTTCAGCACAACTGACTTCGAGTTCTTCTAATGGGTAATTATCGCCATATCCTTCTCCAGAATCTGGCAGTCCAGTGGTGGGATCACAGTCACGGACCACAAACTCCAGTGTCGCTCCAAAAGTCCCTAAAGTATCTAGTGGGGATTCAGGGAATTCAAGAAGACAAAAGATGCTGCCCTGTTTATCATACGGCAGTTGTTGGCAATGTACTTCAGTTAACATTTTATAGCCTGGAGCAGCATCTAATCGGATATGAACGTCTTCGAGAAGTTGATCACTCAGAGTATTTACACATTCAAACTGTAAAATTAAATGCTTTGCGAAAATATGCTTGATGCAGTGAACGCGATACTCGGTTTCTGGCTCGGTCAGATCAACAGATTCACATGTTTTGAAAATTGGTCCAAGTTTTTCAACGCTGGGCACAACTTTTAACTGATCAGCATATTGCTCTTCTCGAGAAATAGTTGACGCTCGTGTTTCAATTTCAACTGGAGCTTCTTTCTGCTCTGGCGACTCTTCTTCTATTGTAGGAACAGTAGCAATGTTAAAGGGCTCGTCCGATTCATCAGAGTTTAGATGAAGATGCAATGCCCTCTCTAGAAGTACAGGGTTAGGTAACGGGACATTAATAATATAGTCATTTATGAGTTGCGCATCACCAGATTCCAAAATTGCGCTGTAATAAATAGCGCGGTCGCGAACTTCATCATCGTCATCTAATTGACACCTGGCCAAAAGAACTCTTATATTTGGTAGTAGTTCGGGTCGCGCTGCTCCAAAACGAGCCACGGCAGAAACAGCAGCAGCCCGCACTGGACCTGACTCCAAAATAACTCTGTTGTATATGTACCGAATATACCTAGACGGCTGGCGAGCCTTTGGTCCTTCACGTCCCAGTATATGTAATATGCGAACTGCTAGTGAAGCATGTTCACAGTCTTCAATAAATTCACAAAGATGCGCCAAGCCTGTCTCTTTAGCATCTGGATTTTCTTCTACGAGAGCTATAATGGCATCAGCAATAGCAGTCTTGTACTGCAAGCCACCTTCATCTCGGAGCATACCAGCCAGAAATGATGCCAGTGATTGATGTTTACGTGGGTACTTAGAGCAAAGGCGCCTGATCGCACGTACTACAACAATTTTGAATTCATCAGAAATTTCAGACATGAAGCTGGAAATTTGTTTCATCAAACGATCAATTGAGCTTTCTGCACCAGTAGCTAGAAGAGTTGTAACAGCTAACGTGGCTACAGAGCGATTTGGGTCAGATATTAGATTTTCCAGATCAACAGCACAAGCTGCTACAGCATTGGGATGTTTGGCAGTCAGTTTTGCTAAAGTGCGAGCACCAGCCAGTCGCAAAGTAGCCTTGGAGGAGCCACAAAATATTTGAAGTACAGAGACAGCTTGAGCAAGATCGCGAGCAGATTTTCTTAAATTCACAACTGCATGCGCGGCTTCATAGACCACGATCTCAGATTTATGGCGCAAACAGGATTCAATAAAATCAACATAAGGTTCTGAAGCATCAGTTTGGTCTTCTTCAGCTAATTTGGCAGCATGACGAATTAGGAGGCAGAGTGCATATGGTGACCGTAGCGGAGACCGAGCCAGTTTGGTAACAAGCTTCACTGTAGAAAGGCGATCATTGCGTCGAGCTCCAGCAACTACGCCTAAAGCATGGTATGACACCATTGCGTTATCCGACGTGATGACCCCCTGGAAAAGAGAAAAATCATGCTTAAACATTTTGTTAAACAAAGGACAAAGATATTGAAACTGGATTCCTAATTCAATTTTACAAAATATAAGGTCAGAGCTGACCACACAGCTAGGTACTTCACCTGGTGCCATGCTTGGTTAGTAAGACAGCTCAAATCGTGTGGTCAGTGAGATCTGCTTAAGTGCTTATGTATGTGTTTTGCATATTGTTGACAAACCACAGATTTAAGAGATTTACTATGTGATTTACCAAGTGACTACTTAGTCAAGCAGCATGTCGCCCAGCACCATAGTAACAGATGCTGGTTCGCTAGACCAAATCACCTAGCATACTGCGTAGCAATAAGTGAATTACCTAGCTTTATCACAGGAATGTGGAATGAGGGACTTAATTTAACAAAGTTTATAAACTGCTTAAGAAGTAAACGAAAGTACATGCATAACAAATTGCTGTTGCAAAAATGAATCAAATTATAATCTTTTTATAAAAGACTAGACGCCAGCCTGTTACTGTCCTACTGCAGGGCAAAGGCTTCTTTTCATACAAAGAAGGCACGAGCATTGATCACATGTTTGCTCAAGGCATAATGGTAATTTTAGAATAACATTAACTGAAGCCTGCTTTCCTTGCTGTGTTTTTTGTTTACCAATGTCAGTGACATTCAAGATAAAATTAGAAAGTATATATTATGAATTGAAAAAGTCATATTGTTACTTGCCTAGCTGTGAACCTACAAGCCTTAACCACTTTGTTAATAAGACAAACATTATTTAATTTTCATAATTAATTTGATAGTAATTGATCTTAAAACAATCTAGCGTAGCTGCAATAGAACAAAAAAAAATAAAAAAATTAATAAACTCCCATCGCAACAAAGAAAGGCGAACAAACATTTGAAAATTCAATAAAATGGCTGAGCCGGTTTTGATAATGCAAGTCTAATTGTAATATACACAACATTCGCTTTCATTTGATACCCCACTTAGGTATATTAGAAAATATTCGATTATTCATCACCACTTTCACCCCCATATCTAAAATGGCTGCACCGATTTTTATAAAACGTATCTAAGAAGCATTGCTAAGAAACTAGCTTTCAAATAAAAAAAAACTGCATCCAAATCGGTTCACTTGTTTAAGAGCTATGGTGCCAGAGACAGACACACACACACATTGCGGGCAAACTTATAACACTCCTCTTTTTGCGACGGGGTTTAAAAAGTACTGAAGTTAGTCGCGACTTGGACCTTAAAAAAAATCCGATAACTGTTGGGTAGTACCCATCTGGTCGGATTCTCTTCATACGCCTATTGTATAATGGGCTGGTGTCCTCAACTCTATGTAAAAAGCGCGTATTTTGCTTATGGTTCATACCTAGTAGGGTACACATTCACTTGAATTCGCTGTAGAACGTGTTTAGAGCAGCAAGACTTTCCGTATACTATATCTATAAAACTCATATGTGTGAACTAGTGCTGTGTGTGCTAGTTAAATCAAAATGTTGAGTAAATCAGATATGAATGCTGCAAGCTATCCACAGATTATAGCTAGCTATAACTATTATCACACCATACCAAGATTTGAGTTATAAAAGTTAAGGCACTCGCACATTTGCAACAATAAAACAGGGCAATGGATGGATGTATAAAAACTTCGGTTAATTTCTTGTGAGTATAATAGTTTAGTCAAATTATCTGTGATATTGAAATTTGGTATGTTTGTTTTTTAATGTCTCTAAATTATTATTAACATACAAAATGCTGTTATACTGACTATTATAATAATTGTTAAAACCACGGAGATCTTACAGATAGAGCGTGTATTGTAGGCAAACCCCTGACAGATAAAGCATTTTAATTAGCATCATTATATTTAAATTTTATTTATATTCAAAGTCAAACCATTTATTTGGCCATTAAGCAGCACTTTTGAACACAAACATGGAATTGAAACTATTGCGCATTTGCAAAAATATCATGAATACATTTATAGCAGCAGTGGTATTTAAACAATAGCTCTGCTTTCATTGAACTGGAATATTCAGGTGTTGATTCTTCTAGATCACAATAATAAAAGTTGGACAAAACTATCTTTATCAGAATCTGTATGCTTATTGCTTTTAATAAATACTTGCTATTATATAATACATAATTGCTCCTAACAATATGAGCGTTGTCCAGGAGGCCGCTTCTGAATCAAGCCCTTGATCCAGCCGCCTGACGAGAGCCTCCTCCGGTATTGATCGAGGGTCTTGGCAATTAAGAGCAGATACAACTATTGGCCATCATGTTTATTTTGGCCCACAGCTCGTTGGGCATACACCAGACTTGGCCAGCCCAGTCCCACTTTAGCTTAGTGACTTTTTGAGCAATGTCAGTAATTTGTGTTTTGGAGTGAAGTGTGGTGTTGCATACATGGTCGATACATAATATAAAAATATATTGTTGATGAACTTTGTGAAATTGTTTAACGCAGTTTGTTAAGAAATCTGTGTTATTGGGGCGTTACTAGTTCTATGCATTTGAACAGAATAACTGATGAATAGAATTGAATTACTTGACATAATTTATGTGTTGTATCATCTATTTTTATCAAAAAAACATTGCAGTTTGCACAAATTATTTATCTTATGTATATAAAAATATCACGGTGTTTGTAGTTGCACTCTTCTGAAATAGCTCGACCGATTTTAATGAAATTTTAAATGTATATTTGTTAGGTATGAGAATAAGTAGTCAAGTATATTTCACACCGCTAATTTCACGTGGACGAAGGTCATGGGGCACAGCTAGTATATTTATAATTATTTATTTACCTGAGCCTCCATCACCCAACGACGGACTAGATCGGGTACAGTAGCTGATAGGTGGAGAGCAGACACAAGAGCCGCAGAGCTGACTGCAGGGTTCTTGTCCACAATGGCTTGCTTCATGTAGCGCTCTATTGCTTGCAACATTGTGCTATCGGTGATTGTGCACAACGCACGAATTGCAGCAGCTCTATACAAGTCTTCCTTGCCCGTCATATCTTTAGTGAGGGAAGAAGTAACTATAATTACGTCTTGCGCCATAGTGCTCAGTTCTTTGATTGTCAAGTACACAAGCCGGCGTAACAC
Organism: Noctua janthina; assembly: GCA_963576755.1. NCBI lineage: Eukaryota > Metazoa > Arthropoda > Insecta > Lepidoptera > Noctuidae > Noctua > Noctua janthina. Next base: position 7,888,361 of record OY755050.1, on the reverse strand, counting down.
CACATCCTTCGACTGAAACAGCTTTGTAGTAGCGAAAAATATGTCCGTAGCTTCTTGAGTAGTCAATTGCTCCCCTTGATTCAATAAATACAAGATCTTCGTGAGGATATGTATACATTTTTTTGGATTAACGGGTGTCGAGTTAAAATATCTCGCCTCTTGTAACAGCGTAGTTTTATCCAGATTTTGAAAAGTACTCCCAGTGTCCTCGTCTTCCTTTTTATCACGGCGACTCATTGTAGAATGATTTGATTATAACACAATTATCTATTTACAACAGTGGGAACTCGGAAAGTTAAAAAAAATATTTTATCAGCCCGTCAGAAGGTACACGACCACGTCAATACGTCAGTCAGTCGGCAATTTTTTTTTTCATGGCCTTGGATACAAAGTCCTTCGGTCATAATAATAAATATAAGTTAAAAAAAAAAACAAATAAACATTAAAAGATAAAGTAGTGCACTTGCTAATAAACATATTATATTTTCAACATTGTTGCAGATAAACTTAAGGTGGAAGCGCCAGGGTAGCCTGCGAAGTTCAAATTTTCTTACGTTCGTTTAACCCCATTGAATGACTTTTTCATGAAATAGCTTAAATTAACTTAGAGGGTTGTTTAAATGATTTTAATGATTATAGTTTTGTAACTACGTACGTGTTACTTGTGCGACTCATTTTTCATCAACATACAAGCCTGACACTGATCTGCAAATTGCAAAAAACGTAAGAAAATTTGAACTTTGCTGGCCACCCTGGCGCTTCCACCTTATACAAAAAAGGTGGAACTTCATAGAGGAGAGCAGAACAAAAATTAAAAAAAAAACGTGGCTGCTCCCGAATTTTTTTATAATTTACTTTTGTTTTTTTTTTGGTTATGTAAAACTATGGTTTAATAATTTTATTATTATACCATGGGTAAAATATTTTGTAAAGTCTAATATAACTTTAATTTCGGAAGGCAATGACTTTTTTTGTTTCATTGACTTTTTTGCCACCGACTACCAAAAGTAAAGTTATTTTAGACTTTTTAATGTTTTTTAAAAGTCGGTTTTTAAAATTTTACTCTGTTTAGTTGTATTAAACCACACAAATTCTTTCATGAAACAATTTAACATTGTAACTAAAACCATCATGTCGTCAACATGGGGAGGTATACCTGGGAAGTATGTGGAGTTATTTTGTACAGACGCCAGCAGGCACATAGTGCCACTACTACAATGTGTGAAATTTCTTTAATAGATTTTTTAAATTTTTCGCTAACTGTCAAATGCTTCAAGGTTGATTCTGACCTCTTCCCGTTGATTATGAAAGCTTTGACGTTGGACATCCAGTATGGTGCTGGTGAATGCTGTTTGGCGACGACATTGGTCATTTATGGTTCTCAGAAGGTTGTAGAAATAGATACGCACGGCGGCCAATCAAGCTATACAAAACCAGTTTATGCGGATCTCTCATTTGATGTGTCGATGGCAAAACATTCAAATGTTATGTTTAGCCCAAAACGGGGTGCATGAAAAGAGCCTCCCCGAGCGACGTACCCTCCGACCTCCTGTTACGCCCGGCGCACCCTGCGCAATCGACAATAGTCGCTAATCCCTTCACCACGATGGCAAATATAAATTAAATGGGCTTCTCAAAAGACTACATTTCAGATCCGTGTAAAAAACTTACGAGTGACAGAATGACAGATCAGAACAACGGAAAAACTTCATAATATTTTCGTTTGAAAAAATAAAATATAATGGAGATCATTTTAGACTTTTGGAAAGAAGAAGGAGTAGAAGTGGTTGATGGTGAACTTTGGTTTTTAAAAGTCCTAAACTCTCCAAAAGAACTGTTTCCACCTTGTGGAGACTGAGACTCGGCCACTGCTGCGGTCCAATATAAGACCCGCTTTCGTGACAGCTCATTGTGCGAATGCGGACTTGAAGATGCCACTTACACTAATGCACTGCAAAGTTCGACGGCGCACCTTGGCGCTGCCTTCACCTCATGATGCTGGCAGAATAATCGACATCGCTCCTAAGAGACTCACTGACCCGGCTCAGTTGCCATAGAAGAAAAAAAAGATTGTGGAGACTCCAAAGTTTCAGACTGGTTTTGTGCTGTGGTGACAATTTTAGTTATTTTTTGTGAGTGCCTCTAGATGGCTGGATCCTCTTTACCGTTTGTCCAGTAAGTATCCTTAATGCTCCACAGACAATATAATTATGTATTTTACCTATTCCTATGCTTATAACATACAATATAATAGTAAAACCTGTCAAAGATTTTTTTTTTATGTAATTGTCTGGTTGTTTTAGTTGGTTTTAAAATGTAGGGTGTAGAAGTAAAAGTATATTCTATTTTAAATTTTTTAATGGTTTACCGATCTACAAATACATTTGTACATGGGTAATTTGAAACATTTTGTGGCGAATTTTTGCCCTAACACTCATTATACATATCAATTTATTTTAACACTACTGCCTTCTTAATAGCATTGAAAGAAAGAAGTCATTACGCTATCCATATACATGGTGGCACCGACAATACAAATAAATTAAACTGTGTAGACCTCAAGACATTATCGGTCTGCATACATATATTCATTCTAATGTATTCAGTAGCTTAGCCCCAGGACATTATTTTTCATTTTCAGCATTTTAACATAATGTAGATTATTAGGCTAGCACCAACAGGTTAACAACCCCCGCATTGGTATTTATAAACACTGGACACTTGTTGCAAACTCGCTACTTCAACCTTTGCAAGTTCGTTCCTTAAATTGTATTTCTAGGTGGGAATTAGTACAGATTATACCTAAGTTTGTGAACCAATATTTATCAATGGTGTTCTATTTCGTTAACAGTTTTATGCTTTTTAGTTTGTTTGTTAAAATGTCTTTTTCTTTAATTTCGATGTTAGGATTAATTTAATAGTTTAAAAATACTTCTGTAAACTAGTATTACCAGTATTTGCAATCATTGTCGTATTGTCGTCACCACCTTGTGTATAATTGTGGTATTAAATACCTAAGTATTAAATTGAAATAAATTCTATATTGACGTAGTAACAATAATAAATTAGAAATAAATAACAATTTCCAAAACTCATCAAAACAAATGAGAGCAAGTGGAATGAATTTATCGAGAACAAAATTATTTAAATTTCTACATAAATGGTTTAAAAAACCCTGAATCCTTGAAAGTTTGTTAAATTCTGCTATTGAAATCATCATTCTTACTTATGTTTAATCAATGGGAATAATAAATATGAAACATTAAGTATTATGTAAGTATTTAGCTTGGTTACTGTTTTATTCAATGACTTCTAGTACATTATTGAAGAAATAATAATCCACATTCTTACATATTATAATAGGTAGGTTATAAATATTCACAACACATAAAAATATTTGCTAAAATACTGATGACCAATTGTTAATACAAAAATTCTCAAGTTTGTGAGTTTCAAAGATACTATATTTTATGAGATCATTGACCCATATTGTTGTATTAAAACACCTAATACAAATTACTAGCTAATGATTTTACATCATATTTTGTCCAGCGGTCTCTAAATAACCTTTTCGTATCTATTTAGCTCATCTCATCACAATTCTGGACTAGAAGGTGCAATAAAATACAAAGATAGTATGTATTTGATTTGCATCTTTACATTAAGATAATGCCAACATATTATTATGTTACATATACCTATCTATACTGTGTAAAGTTATATAAAAATTAACCAACTTCAAGTTCGCACATTGATTAAAATTTTTGGAATCTCATGTGACCCATCATAATTTCTGCCTCTGGCATGAGTAATGTGCGTTTTACTTAGTAGATACCTTGTTGGTTTTTCAAGGAAATACTTTAAGAATTTCATAAACAGATTTTAACAATTCTGACTACACTTTTTGAAAGTTACATTTTTAAAATGGATACTGTCCATTTACTAATTTTTAACTGCAGTAACGTTAAACATCACTAGAGCTCCTTGTTTAATATGAATAGTCAATTTATCCAATGTAAGTCTGCGGGTATTTTAAAATTGTGCACATGATATAAGTTTTTATGTTTTTTTTTGTGTTTGTTGTATACCTATGTAATGACTACTCACAACGTCTCTTTTGTTCTTATGTGTTCGTATATAGATTTTGATCTCTACAAGATGAAAGAAGATTCATACATGAAATGTGATGGTAGCCATTTGGGAAAACCTATTACTTCTCATCGATTGATCTACATAGCAATTAAAATTGCATCCCATATCTTATACAATGTGTACTTTAGATGAAACAGTTACAGTACTTATATACTAAAAGTTTTTTTTTGTAATTTAATACTAAGATAATTTTATTAAACATAACAATAACTATTTGGTCGCAAGTTTGACTAGCTTAGCGAAAATAAAATTAGGTAGGGACCTATTTTTCATCTTGAGATGAGCCTGCGAACATTTAATTATATTTAATGTTTTTTAATAATGTATTAAATCCATTCTAAACAAACTGCCAAGCAGCAAAACAATATTATCACAAGGCCGAAAATAAATAACTATATTCATATTAAATAGATTTTTTGTGTTAATTTTTTTTAGGACAAACTATTTGGAACATAATCTGGAATGCTCTCTGTTCAGAAATCATTTTGCAGCCAATTTTACTGCTTTAATGAACCTGAATTGTTTAAAATAGACCTAAGTATGATAATACCTCTAAGCTCCTATTGTTGACTTCATGAATCTACATGGACAGTTATCATCTACACCAGTCAAATGAAGATAACACTAATGGTAGTTGTGATGATTTCACTAACAAAGTAATAACCTTATTATAAAATGGCTATTATGTCAATTGAATTGGAACATTTTTTTTTCTACACTACAGATTTGGCTTGACATTAATTTATTTTTAATTATTTACATTCCATTAATTTACAAAATAGGTTACTCGGACTTATTTGCTGGTAACACGAATTTCGCTACTTTAATAACACGTTTATTTTATAAATTTCTAAATCTTATTTCAGAAATCTTCGTCCCAAATAACTACTGTAATTCTTTTGATAGTGTTAGTTCAACTACTAAGAAAATTCCAGTCGCTAGTCAATTTATTACCACAATAATTATCTTATGACTAGCTTATTATTTCTTGCTTCCAGCTAAAAGGTCATTGACCGACATTGTTGTATTTATTTTGGTGACAACCTAACTGTCAGCTGTCAAAGTCGCTGGAATTGAAACATCAGGCCTGCCCTAAAGTTTTTTTAGATTGTCGTTTGAGAGCGGTGATGGCGGCACGACAATGTTATGTTCTCTGGTGTTGTAATCAGAAGCATGACTAATAAACTAGTTAAGGTAATACGCCCAAAATAAATTTACAACTTTACAACGATCTTAAATATTATTATCTCGATACCTAAAGAGATGACACTAAATGGTGTAAGTTTATTAGCATGATACCAGTGCCGATGTCTCAAAAATATTTTCTATGTATTTTTTCAAAGGAATGGTTGAATTTTGGTCTCCCTTTTTGGTCTAGCAGTTGTGCGACTTTGTTTCGATTTATCTATTGTAATTACTAACAGATTTCTGCCTTCTGTAGGCACTTCTAATCGATAGTACCTAATTAAGCTGAAGTTATACGTAATAATTTAAACAATGCATCTATAAAACACATGAAAGCCGATCTTATGGTTACAAAACGATATCGGCTGTTACAAATAAACAATCAGCAAAGCGATCTTAACGTGAACATAAACTTAATTGTCTTAAAATAGACTAAATAATATGTAATTTTACTGTAATAATCAACAATAATCTTATGAAAATCGAGGTGTCCTTCACATTGTCCAGTCAGCCGATATTCTTTTTTTATTTTGATATTTTATTCAATTATATATTATTATATATTTTATTATTCTGTAAGTGCCTTGTATTGGCCATTCACAGGTAAAATAACATCAATACCTAATTATCTTGAGTCGCTTAATAGCTTCTAGGCCGGCGGTTGGAAAACGTAAAAGGTAATTTCGTATATATTTACAAGTAACATAGTTTTTTGTTCCACACTATGCAGCTAATACTTATTTTGGCACTCCGTTTTGGATATTTGCTTAGTAACAAATGGTCCTTTCATCCGCCAAACAGTAAGTAGTTAATGTTTCTTGAAAATAACAAATCAGTGACATACCAGCCTAAATAAAATTGTTTCAAATAAATACCATAACTGGTAGACCCCAATAAGGCCTGTTCACGAACAACATCAACAATGAGATCAAATTTATTCTATATTATACATACTCATTATATAATGCCCCAAAATTGGTTTGCACACATGTAGAACAATGTTAGTCTCCACCATAAACATCTATTGATAATGATGAAAAATTACAGGATATACCACAACTTATTTATGTTGTCCTAAACATAAATACTTAAACATATGACATATTTTTTTTACGTAATGTCTCCTCCAGCTTGTGAAATTGCATCATTGAAAATATTTGAAATAGTTATTAACTATTTTAATAATTCTATACCATTATTTTTTCTAGGCCTTGTTATTTCACATTTTTAACCAACTTCTAGAAATAAGGATGATACATAATTTGGTATTTTAGATTCTTTGACGATGCTTGAATATTAAATGTAATTATTAACTCCTTAGAGTCAAACAACAATTTCACACATCTGGCTTATATATATTCAACACATCTTTGACGAATTATTAGATATATTATTTCAATTCAATTTCAATGTCAATTGATAAGCAAAAAATGCTATCTGCGGATTGTGGAACATTTATTACACAATGATTATTTTGACAAAAATGTATTTCTATGTTGGATTATATGACTAATAATAGAACATTTACTGTTTATTTTTTTCAACAAGTTAAAAAAATTAACAGCTCTTTGGCAAATTAGTTTGGGCTAGTTAGTACTATTTCTTTGGTTTTAAAATAACTTTTGTATTAAGAATGAGCAAATCTCTAAACTTATTAAATGTCTTATAGAACTTAAAACTGGATAACAAACAAAGAACATCAGTGAAACTGCTAAAACAATTAAGAATAATAAATTATTGCTTCGAACACTCAGTGACTTGATTGGATAAATATGTTATTATGACTACTACATATTAACATTTTACCACGAAGACTTTACAGTGATTTTGTTGCAGAGATCCCAATAAAAACATGGTCTAAGCTCCCGTTGATCAATATAACAAAAAACATTTCTGCTATTCTCTACCGATACTGTTACAGATTATTTGCAACACAACTTGCAATGTAACATTTTCCAAATACATTTTAATGTGTTCGCGAACACACTAAAAATCACATTACGTGCAACCCGGCTTAAGGAAAACATTACATTTCAAATAATCTATACCTGGCATAAAACGCAACATAGACGAGCATTTTGGAGAGCAGAGACCAAATAGGAACCTTTTATCTGACTCTTGTACATGCAGGGTCGGACTAACAACAACTGTTACTTCTTTTTAGTGGTGTCGGCTGGTTTCGCTGGCGGCTGGATACTGACACGGACCTCTCCTGTGGGGCCCACCACGATTCTCACCTGCAAGAAAGACAAAGTGCTTGTTAAGGCGCTGTGCATAGTAAAAATAGGCTTCTTAAAACAGTATAATTAGCTTTTATTTTTTATGTATCCTTCACCTGTTCATACATCTATCCATCCACCCTGTCCGTATGTCCATTCCTTTTATTCGTCTCTCCACGTATCCGTCTGTCCACACGGTGTATTCTTATACACCGCAATTTTCTTTTAGTTATAACTTGCGTCAGAAAATATTCTAAAATGGCGGCGTTTATCATTTTTTCTCACTCTTACATTATACAGTGCGATTCAAAAGGGCAAAGGGCATTAGCTCCTTTTTTTGGGCGCCATTCTCAATTCTTCTTTGACGCGTGTAAATTCTAAATAATAAATCACTTGGTTGGAATATCATAACATTACATAATGCCTGTATGCTCTGAATGGCTATGTAGATGTGTACAGTACACACCGCATTTTGCCAGTTATGTATGTTCAACCATAAGAGTCTTTTTTTATGTTGTTATTTATGTTTGTTTTCAGATTTTTACTATAAATAGGTTTAGGTTTATGTGCTATGCCTTTTATTATCTTACATTGTCTTTATTATACTTTTAGATTTTTCCATCTCTTCTCTCGTGAAATACGTATACGAGTTACAAAATCTTGTACTAGGTTATCAGTTCGCAAACGGCTTCTAATAGTACCTACTCGTTCCGGCGCAACAGGGACCAGGGGACCTGACCTTGTATAGTAGGTAGCCTTAAAACTTCAGCATAGTTGGTAGTTACCATAGGTAGTTACCTAGTCTCCTCGTCAGACATTCATAGCGTAGTAGACGGGGTTTGGGGGAGGTGCCATCGGAGAAGTGGCTTGCTGCGCTGAAACCCCCGATGGTGCGCCTTCCGGGGCTCCCCTAGCGGCCCTGGATGGAGACCCGGGCGCAGGCTGGTACATGGGAGCTGCCACCTGAGGAATATGTGAAAATTGACAAAATTATTAAGGTTGATCATATTTTGATCATATTGATGGTATTTAAAAAACAGCCAATTGTTTATTCACCTGAATTTTTAAAATACTTAGTGGGACATCATTTAGAAAAATTTGATATTTTGAGTATTTTATTTGGTCACACTAGAAATTACATACTTAACTTTTTAATGTACCTAGTCTTTTAATTAATTTTGTTTTAGAAATGATTTAATCATTTTGTTGAGTTATTTGTGATTACAGACATACATAAATACATAAACTCACGCCTTTTTCCCATGAGGATAGGCAGGTACCACAGAACGCCACCTGCTACGATCCTTACATACTCGTTTTGCCTCGTCCACGTTCAAACATCTGGTCATGCACGCACGCCGGTTGCGAGTACCTACTACCCACCTGATCTTACTGAAGAACGTCACCGATAAGACCAGTGTATCTCCTTTTTCTAGGGCGCCCCTTTCCGGCGTGATTACAGAACATAATTAATATCCACTATTTACTGAAAAGCAAAACTTCATAATGTTAGTCGTAGCTCCGTAGCGCCTACGAGCTACGGAGCCACAGGATCCGTAGCTGCGACACTACGAAACTTCGTAACTGGCGAAGCGTGACGCTGTATTTTGAAAATCCTCTAATGAAAAAAAAGAAGCAATACATTTTAATTCTGAAAAACCATATAAATAAAAAGCTTCAAAATACTTACTTTCTCAGAGTAGCAAATCATCTGTTTTCCTCCTCCAGGTTGAGCGGCTGGCACGGGCCGGTATCGAGCCGGCGCGGGGCACAGCGTCTGAAAACATTTTTATAGAAATGATTAAACTAGCTGAACTTTTATAGTTGTTAATTATATTGAACCAGTGAAGTAATGACTGGCAGGACGGCATCACGACAGGCACTTAAAAATAAAATTAATCATTTACCAAAAACTGGCGTCATACGCACTCAATGATATAGCCACCGGTAGGTAACACCAAATATTCTGTAGTACAAAATATTCACATGATGGGTTTATCTGAAGATCAAACACTGTTTTAAGCTTTTTCGGTTTACTAACGGGATATCTTCTGAGATTGTTCATTATTTTGAGTACCCGATATCCATTGTTCCAGTAGTGCGCGTAGCAAAGGACATAGAAAGAGGTTAGATAGATTTGTCTGCTCTTAACAACTTATGTTCCATCCACCCGCATTCTCCAGTCAACCCGCGATCATGGCGCTTGCAACAGCGCCGAAATATCGGGAGCTCAAAATAATGAACATTCACGGAAGATATCCCGTAAGTAACAGTATAAGTTAAGTTATCTGTAGATGTTGACGTAAGTTAGAAATTTAGTTCTAATCAAATAAGATTATTTTTGTGGTTTTATGGGAGGAACTTGTTTAAATTAAACCAGTAAAGCCAAGAATTAGTTTTAGGTAGCACGGATCTATTCTTGGATAACAATTTTGAGAGAAACTCAACAAAACTTTAGTTAGTTACATATTCACACCTACTCAAGCTATTTATCAAACACACGAAGGAAACTTTACCTTGCTCATATTATTACTTTAATTAAAACTAGTAACTACATATAACGTACAACTTGGAAATGGGGTTGCTCGGAGAATTCTAGAGAACTTAAACATCATAGTGCTTAAGTTCAGTCTTGTCTAGCCTTTATAAGTCACCAGTCAGTCACTGTTTCCATGTGGACACGTAAAAAAAAAAAATAAAAAATATCTTGCAGAACATCTGGCGTACCTGGGGGGTTACTATGACGTCTTAAAGCAGAAACAGTGGAATTACAACTGCTTTAAGACGTCATAGTAACCCTTACTATGACGTCTTAAAGCAGTTGTAATTCCAGTGTGGAAAAGAGACAGAGCTATACAGGTCGTCTAGCGCTATCTCTTTCCCACACTGAAATTACTCCTGTTTCAAGACGTCATGGTAGGCTACCAGCCTGTACACAGGGTGGAAGGGACATCATCGCACAAACTGTTACCACGTATTCAGTACATCATTCTGAACCCCCCCACAATACATATTTTTCATTGGTAATTTAATAAAAAATCTGCTGGTTATTACCTGTAGCTGAAGTGGATGTGAGTAGTGCGCTCGTTGCGGCTGCACTGGGGCCGGCTGCGGTGTGCTGGCGCCGCTGCGGGCCTGCTGCTGTTGGTAGTACGTGTGCATGCGAGTGTCTGCAATACCAGTTGACTCACTGTTAGTCTACTTTACTCACTTGATTTCATTACTTAGGCTCACATTTATAGCAATACAGCGCTGAGCTTTACTATCCTCTACTTTTTACTATATCACGCTAAGTCAGTGCTTCCCAACCGTTTAGCATATACGCCTACGGTGGTAAAAGTTCGAAATGAATAATGGGCACAGAATAGTTCGTGCTTTTACCATTAAGAGCTGGTAAATCTGCAGTTTTACGGAAACATCTTCGGACTTACCGTAGTACCCTTACCGTAGCTTTAATAGTAATCTATGGCTTAAATCTGGAGCCGTTCGGCGCGATCCCCCTTTCATCACCCTACGCCCCAAGTGTGGCTCGCCACACTGGTTGGAAAACCCTGTACTAGGTGGTACCTATCTAACTTAGGAGTGTGCTACGCTGCCCTCTATTGAGTAAATATGCTATGTGTTCGCTTCGCTGTGTTTCCGTACGAATATGAGATGCATTAGAAAGATCAGCGTGGTTCCCGTTGTCTGATTAATCGGAAAAACACATCAGGCTTTAAACATATTTAAAACTAACTACTGCCTGAAACGTCGCCAGCTTGAAGTTTCTTGTCGAACTTTTAAGTTAAATCACTCGGCAATAGAGTAGCTTTTTATTAGTGAAATAATGTTTGAATAAGTAGTTTCGGAGATCAACACCTCTTCACAATATTATAGTGGAAACTATGACTTCAATCCAATTCATAGAATAATAACTTACAGTCATTGGCCTGCTGCCACTGCTGCTGCGCACCGTAATCTGCATGGTGTTGGTAGTGATAGTGAGTACTGTACGGCAGATACAGCAGCTGATGGTGGTTCCTGATCGGCGGCGGCGACTCCGGGCGGCGGCAGCGCGGCACAGCGCGCACCGGCGATGTCTGCTCGGAGCTCGTCTGCGAGCTGTACAACTCCTGGCTGCTATCCGAGCATCTGGAATTGGTAAGTGGAAGCAAGAGTCAGTGTTGTGTGCTTATATCTCGCTGCGCTTCCACCGATGACGCCGTGAAAGTTTTGGGCCTACAAAATTTGAAGTGGCACGAAAAAGAATCTCGCTGTATCTATTAGGATTAAGAAGTCTTTCAATTAGCGCTGCATTGTCGCGTGCGGTGTGTTTTGGTGATTTTTCTCAGAATGTTCCGATAGGTAACTCAATTGTTTTTTAATTGTTTTTTAACCAATTTCCGGAAACAAATATCTATAATCATAGCTGCAAATATAAAAAAGTCTTACCCGATATTAGCATAAAGCGAGCAGTTCCTATACATGGTCTCTTGTTGCTGCCGCTGCTGCTGGTAGTGGGCATACGTGGCCATGTTCTGTGCGTGCGCGTAGCAAGCATCCGAGTGCTGCTGGGGCACCGGGGTGCTCTGGCATGGCCTCGCCGGCATGTAGTCTGATGATTTTGACCTGACGACCGATAAAATACTTTTTATATGACAACTTAAATATTTTTCAGTGCTCGTTTTCTGATACTTTCATTAGACAGTCGCTATAAAATGCACGCAAGCATATCAAAATTCGTATCGCACTAAAAATCAAAGGTTTGGTATGTCAGCAATCAGCAATGCAAATACTTTTCTTATATTTAGCAAACATAATTTCTAACGTTCATCTTACCAGTTAGAATTTGCACTGGCTCGACTTTGAGGCCTTGAGTTAAGATTGGCCTCAGAGTAATATGGCCAAGAATAGTTAGAGTTTGTGCGTTGGCATGCGTGTGACGGCATCTGTTGCGGAGTGGTGCCCGGGGACGGTTGCAACTCATTCTGCATCTGTTGCAATATCTCGTCTGACGCTCCAAGTTGCTGCTTTATAGCAATACCGCGAACGGCCGGCCGGCGATGGAAACCTAAACAACACATTTTATATTTATTCACAAATATATTCTTCTGTAAAAATAAATGCGGTAATCTGTTATTATCGATGATCGTGCGCAATTAGGAATGCATGCCTACTGCTGTAATTAACAAAGTAAAATAGTTTAGCTTTTACTAAGAAGAAAATAGCAGTAAAACATTTATTTAATTGTTGACTACTGTACAGTGCAACCGGATGAAATAAAATCGGCTTGAAAATTTTTAGCATACAATTTATATTTGGCCTACCCAAATATGATAACATTTCTGAATTTCGTATAAAGCTCAAGTGGCTTCCCATACGTCTTCGTCAAAATTCTCATAGGTATCTTCAAGTTCCTTCACGACACATGATAGATATCGGAAAACCTGATACTAGAGACGCCGATGCATTCTTCCAGCTTCTACGACAAATCTTTTAGAGCTGAAGCAGGCTTTGGAATGAATTACCTGTGTCAGTAAAGCGAACCCAAATCTTATCCACTTATAAAAAAACCAATACCTACCTGTCTTGTGTTAAACATCACTATACATTGTTCTCTGCTCTTGTTACATGTTTATTAAATATGTATATACTTTATACATGTATATTTATATTAATATCTAATTGATACACCACAGACTATCTCTCTCCCTTGCTGTAATCCATCAAAAGGCTGTCTTGAAAATATTGCTTTTAGCGATAAGACCGCCCAATTGTGTTTGTGTCACTTTATGTGAATTGTCAAATGTTTTCGTTTATAAATGTTATTTGTATGGCGCGCATACTATAGAATATCTATTCTGTTATATATTCTTGAAGTGGGTGCCTCTTGGTGAGACTTTTTTATTTTAATCTTGACTTTACCTACTTTAGATAAGTAAGCTGGTTTTGACTAACTGCATTTAGTAGCTTATCTTAGGTACATAATTATTTACATTATTAGAGATGACAACTTTTGTTCTGAGAGAAATTTTTAAATGATTTTCAAAGCAGTCTGAAGTTTGGATTTATGCCCAGGACGTCTCGTCTTCTGACATCGTATTTAAAAGTAGGTAACTGGTGAAATGTCATAGGTGCCTATGACGTTTCACCAGTTACCTACTAAACACCTCTGCCTAACCCCTCGGGGAATTTTTACTATGTTAATAAAATTATATTAATTTACCGTAATCGTCATGCTCATCATCGCTGCTAACTGGCTGTGACTCCTGGCCGTACCGCTGCCTTAGTCTCTCAGTCCTCGGAGCAGTGGCTCTTGCAAAAGCAGCCAAGCCATCATCGCCTTCTCCGGCTCCTAAATACACAAAGAACCATCTTAACAAACTTTGTAACGAGCGTCAGATTCGGTAGGTCCACGATATTATCCAGCTACCAAATTTAAGTCGGCCATGGTTGCCAAAAACAAAGGCCCAAACTTGTGATGAAAATTTAACGTTTTGAGCAATATGTAGTACGAAACGAGTATTTTTTTTTCGAGTACAAAAGCGTTCGAATTTACGTAAAGTTCTCCACGCATTCGTGCTAGGCGCCGTGCCCACGGTCCTAGGATCTGACATAGTCGTGGGTCATCTTCCCCTGAATGTTCAGTTTTCAAATATAAACAACTCTCAGAAGCAATACGTAGGTACCAATATTTATAATGGGAATCGAGATTTTCATAGGAATGTTTTGTTTTGTGGGACGGATTTGTTCAAACCGCACGGACAAACTGCATGCGAGGCGCTGCATACCGGAACTCTGACAGATAATTTACTGAAGTATCACTGTCAGTATAACGTACCGCAGTCGGTTCGCAATCTGTTCGTAGGTGCCGGCGTGACTGAACCAGAATTTAGCTTTCAATGACCAGTAAAGTTATGGATGTTAGTGTTAGTTTAGATCTGTGTTGAGACTTACAGACCTGACCGCTTACCCGGTGTTCCTGCGACTACGTCCGGCGCTGGCGCATCGTTGTGTTCTTGCAAGTCCAGGTTAGTGGCCGAAGATGCTGAGGTACGGTCTCCCGGGGGGACGTAGTAGAAACCCTCGTGGTGGGCCGCGCTTCCGACACAGGCTGTCAATGGCGCTAGTGTTGACAGGAACTGCCTCCTGGGCTCTGACTTTGGCTGTGGGGAAACCCAGTTTTAATGTATTTTTTAGGTAATCGTAGATAAGTTCGTAACTACGGGAAAGACTATAATATGCCTTAAACAAGTTCCAGAAATGAATTACTCCTCGTCTTAAACTTACAAAAATATATTTACTTCAGAATAATAGGATGCCTTGGCACAGCTTAAACCAGCTTACGGGCCTGAAATAAAGTTGACTTATATCTCTGTCTGTACTGCGGCTGCCTGCAGAACACAACTTAGCAAAACACAACTTGGCTACCTGTTTTCAAAAGACTTTAATTTAAACAACTAGCGTTTTATCGGGACTAAATGTTGGAAAAACCACTCGACATTCCAGCTCAACACTGCGATGAACTGAAGTGTTTTTTTTTTTCATTTAAAGGGGTTTACGCAATAGTGATAAACTGAAAGTAAAACTCAATCACTACTCTTGCTACTAGCATATATTTATTTAAATGCACCTTTCCTTCAATAAGTTCCTATATACTTCCCTAAATAAATATTCGTTTGAACATGACGTCTTCTGCGCAAATGTTTTTTATTCAAGTTTCCAACGGAGCTTCTATCCACTCGAAACTCAGCGCTGTTTGACTTTGTTACTAATCTACCAGCATTTTTCTTCACTCAGAAAGGGATTTGAATTATTGGCCTGCATAACTTCCCGCCATTTTAACTAATTTTCAAAATAGCAGTCATGCATTAGACTCTGTATTGGGTAATCAGTACCTGATGTCATTAAGTTACTACAGTTATTACCGTTTTTTACGAATATATATGCTATTTAGGGTGCAACTAAAATATTCAGTCAGGATTGTACGCGGTAACGTTGAAGATTGAAAAGGAACGGTCCACCTAATGTCACCCGCACCAAGGTACCTACAGCGAAAGCAGTTGGTTAATTTTATTAGGTGTATTAATTAATCCCATCATCCGATGCAATTAGGTACCAGTTTTCACCTGGGTTCGTAGTTCCGTATGCCGGTGTAATGCAGAAACAATACTTCTGTTCAATTTCGACACGTAATACCTACTGAATGTTAGATCTACTCTGCCCATAGAGAATATAACCACTTTGGCTCTGCCTACTCTAACTCAAGAAATAATAGGTAGGTACCTAATGATCGCTTGAGCAGACCCATTGTTATCAGATCTACATAATAAGTTGCATCGGATGTAAAGAAGGAATCATGCAAGTGTTTACGTGTTTCGTTGCGTGTTTTACTCAGTGGTAATCTGTAGGTAGGTACGGTACTTACAAATTCACATAAAAAAGTTGAAGTAAAGCTCATGACAGGTTGAATTAGTTTTCATAAAAGACTAACCTTCTGTGGTTCCTGGTGTACGTCACCCAGGTCTGGAGGCAGTTGTCGTGTGGGTAGCGGCACCGATATCGTCGAAGAAGAAGAGCTTGACGAAGCGCTGCCGAACGCTTTCTCGCAATTCTTGTCGATACTGATGCTATTGTATGATTTGTCGCTGGACTTGTCGCTACTACTCGACATCTTGTCGGCGCTAGCCCCGGCCGGCGAAGACCTCTGATCCTCAGGCTCATCCTCCACATCGCAAGTCAGCAGACGAATGCGTTCAGCGAGCGACGTTGTTTCCTGCTGCAAAGATATATTGTTAGTCGACAATACTGATCAAATTGTTCCATCGACTACAAGACAATGACAACGATATTTATGTTTCCCGTCTCGCGTTCTATATTGCGAACGACGGCTCCCACTGAGTTGGGAACTTGCTGCAGATGAATACCTACTACATGAATGGCTACAATACTAAAACGTCTATGGAAACTTGTATTTCTATAGGCAGGGCCTTCAATTGTGTAGACGAGTGATGTTTTCCATATAAAATAATAGATGTCATAGTCTATGTATAACGATATTTGAATCGTGTGTTTCAGAAATATTTTTTTTTCGATTTTGACTTTCGGTTAATTTTGTTGTATATTGTCATGGATGCATACCTTCATCAGAAACACCAATATTCCACTAAATCCCATATAAGAATATTTCTACAAAAAATCAGTGTAGTGCTGTTAAAATTATAATTTTGAGTATTATCTCCGTAACTAGAAGTTTCCCAGGTATAGTTTTTTACACAAGAAAAAGATGACAATGACGGCAAGAATAAGTGCCTCTCGGCCTCGTTAAGAGTTTTACACCAGTTGGGTTCGTACCTAAACACTTAGGTTCAAGAATCCCGATGCAATGCTATGCATTCTATGAATAATGATATTCTGATGCCGTCTACTATCTACTTTGCAGATAGTTGTCTCTTTGCCTCTCGTTCAAGACTAGGTAATAATTTGTCGTACTCTGAATAAAACTACACGACTAAATTCACGACATTTTATCCGATCCGACATTCTTTCTTAAATATTTAGTTTTTACACGACCACGGCGAAGCCAAAAGGAAGGGTTATGATTTTAGCAGTCTGTATATTTATGTATTTACGTATGTTCCTCCGTAGCGCCTAAACTATTCTTCCGATTTTGATGAATAACGTGTCAATCGACTCGTTATTATGGCCCGAGTAACATAGGCTACATTTTATTCAGTAGTCGGGTTTTTAGTTGTAGTATACGGCAGAGACGAAGTGGTCGATTCCTACTGGCTTCCCTTTGAAAAATGGCACAGTCTGTAGACAAATAATATAATCACGTTAAAGATATGTACTCCGGCTTAGGTACCTCTTACAAAAATTGACCCTTCGCTAATGGTATACGGCTCTCTACTCTCTATTACCCGTCATCGCATCAGACACCTCCTTTCTTGAATGAATTTGTATTTAAAAAAAAAATTAATTTGAAAAATAGACATAAAGAATAACATTTCGAAATAATAAAAAAAATGCTTTATATTTTGACTCTTTTCTACGTTTGTTGACTAATTATGAAAATAGGGGCCGACTGTGATTTTGGACGCCCCCTGCGTCCAAAATCACAGTCGGCCCCGGGCGGTAAAAACCCACGCTACGCCGCTAAATATTCTACAAATTTGACGTTAAGCTCCAGTAAACACGGGTTTAATTTCATCTGAAACGTCGGTGAAAGTTAGCGCGCTTTTTCTTGATAATCCTCGGTATGAATAGGAAAGGAAGAGTTCTATTCATTTTACTATCAACTTCATCTGCCTAACCCTTTCTTAGGATGCAGTTGAATACCAGTATTTTACATGCAGCGACTGCCTATCTGACCTCCACTACGCAGTTAGTACTGGGAAATACGATTCCCCTCTTGGTAAGACTGGTTTTCAGACTTTCGGGCCACTGACTACCTGTAACGACTGTCAAAGATCTACAAATGACAGCCGCGAGCAACGGTTCAATTTGCTTTCCGAGGCACGGAGGAAACACCACAGACTCACTTAGGCAAGCGTGGCTTAACCTGAAGATTGATCCGAGCGGCTGTTATTATTTAGCCGTGAGCTCCTCATTCATTTTACTATCATGATCCATTAATAACCTTATGAACTTCGTTATCCGATGTGTTGTTACATACCTATATCTTTAATTTCATATAAGCGATTTGATTTGATTTTTGGTCTAAGAAAAGCCTTTATTTTTTTTTTCCTCACTCCTCAGTCTATGAAAAAGTTCCAATAACTAAAACCTTTTCGAGCCACAAAAAAGGCAACAAGGTAAATAACTTATTCCATGGGTCAATTACACCGACGAATAGGAGAGTTTCTGACGAACACTATAATTTCTTTTTCTTGTTTTTCCAAACGTAATATATATATATAAAGAATCCGAAACAAACTCAATTTTTGTCACAACCACTCGAACTTGTAGATGCCCAAGGTATTCAAATTCTAGGAAGTATAAAAGTGGGATGAATACAAGTTAATTCACTGAAGTATTTACTTCCTACTTTTACCGTATAACTTTTATTAAAATTAAAATGTAAATTCGTCAAAGGAGGTTGTACGGCTGAATGGAGATTTCCTCGGGAAGATTCTAAACGCTGGCGTATAATTAAAATAACCCGCTCACTGCACACTGTGCGGGTTAAATTTGGTGGTCTAACTACTTACATGAGACGTAATGCTTCATACGTGGTGGAAGGGACACCGACGTGAAAACGGTTACCACGTATTTAGTACATTATACTGAAACCACATAGAAAATTTTTCATCAGTTAGTAAAAAAGAAGTCAGCTGTTTCCTACAAAAGTGCAATACCTACACGGTCAAAATGTAACAGCTGTTTATTTTCAACAACTAATGCAAAATTTCTATGTGGGGCAGGTTAGGTCGTACTAAATGATATTGAAAGTATCTACTTCTTCTTCTTAGCATGTCGATGGCAATCTAAATTGAGTCAGCCCAGAACTGAGCTACTATTTTGGCGCTTTCGGTAGCGTCCATCAGTTCCTGAAGTGAACAACCAACAGGTCACGCAGGACACGATATTAAGTGCCCCATCGTTTGTGGAGCAGCACCACATTTAGACTATTATCTACAGATACTTGCGATAGACGAAATGGCGCGGAAAAAAGCGCTATGTATTTGCAATAAGTAGCTAAACCTGGCCATTGGTCGCTTGACTTGTCCTAGTTCCTATGTCAAATTCGACTATTGTTTTGGCTTCATTGTTATGATATTGAGATACGGATTTTTTTTTAGCACTATTTTATAAGCTTCACCTGTAACTAACTAATGTGTAAAAAAATCTGATGTTTTGACCCACTTCCGATTGACATAACATTTTGCATACATGTTTAGTATGGATGACCATGCATGGTTAGGTTGATGATACTTAAAGCTTAAGATTCACTTTTTCAGGTCAGGTCGGATCTGACATTTCGACAGAGGATGTTTTATTTCCACAGCCTAGTAACCTAAAATACATATATCGGCAGATATTTCGATTTGTTTGTTTATCGTGGCAAAGCTCGCGGCCCGTCGACGTCACTTGTCAAGCCTGCTATAACCTCATTGTCTGGACATGACAGGTCAGATCGGCAACACGCGAATTAAATTTAGGTTTTATCGTATCCGAACAAAAGAAAAAAATATCGAAACGTTTCAAAATAAATGTTTTCGTCAAACTTTGTTGAGATGGTAGAAGATATATAATATTACATAATATATACTTTATCTCCAAATGTTTTATTTAACGTAAACCGCGACAGCAGCAAATCAAAAGGATAATCTATGTAATGGTAAGGTATATGCTATTCAGATAACCAGACATCGGGATAGGTAGTCTGTTTGTCGAAAGGAAGGGAAATAAGTAACATAATATGAATATAAAATCCCGAAATGATTTTTGAGTTAAAACTGTTAAAATAAATAATAAAATAGTTAGTTATAATCTTCGCATTTCTTTAGATGGTGAAGCGGCAAAAGTGAAGTGCACCAAATACTCTATTGTCTTTAAACGCTGCCGGTGCGGCGGCTGTGTGTCAAACACTAGAAAAACGTCACGAATAGACACTAATACCAACCTACTTAATAGGCTTCTTATATCATCAGTCATCAGACCCCTTCATATCCAGCTTAAGGCTTATAAGGAAGAGAAAACGGATTCCTCTAGAGCCTGAAGTCCTACCCACTTTAAATGAGGCCGAAAGTGGAATTAGTGACTAAAATAACAAAATTTATTCATATCGCATTTTTTTTAATACAACTTTATTTTCTATTTGAACAACAATCAATATTATTTTTTAACTTTTATCTTTTATTTAATTCAATTTCGAATTAAATCCCCCTAGATTGCGAGATTCCCACACTGGCACTGTGCGGCTGCGCGGGTATTCCGTGCTCTCTGTACTACTGGTATACACATTTATGCCGTATTACATACGTACGTAAAAGGTCTTTCGAATTCCCTAGCGAACCTTGGTTATAATACCTACCAACTGAAAAATTGCGACAAAACACGAGTGAAAATTACTGAAAATATTCTTTGACGTTTATTTTTCTACTACGAGTCACTACTATATACTACTTTTCTGCGATATTTGTACAAGAATACTGAGACAGTCTGCCACGTTCAATTATAAAGCCAATTAAGTTAAAATAGTAGGATGACTACTTCAGTTGCTAGTGCTACTGTTATCGCTCGGACAAAGCGCAGATTTCACGACATTGTACAGAAATTATTGTTGGCTATTTCGAATTAAATGGTAATGGACGCTCGTGTCTAAATGTAATACTATCTGTAATAGTATCATACCGAGATCTACGATTTCTGCAGACGAAGCATTGTATTGTACATAAATCCCAGGAATATGAAATAGCATTAGTTAATTAATTCTGTATATAAAAGAAAACTTACTGGAATAGGATAAAGCAATTTGCTTGAGATTCTAGAGTCTGAAAACGTTTCTTAGTACCTACTGGTAATAGTTAATTATTTTTCAATACACTTACTCGAAAACTGGTTCTTATCGCACTACGATTAGGTTCAAGATGCAATGTATTTCACACGCAAAGTGATATATCATAATTATAATCATATGCGTCTTTACGTCGTAAATATTTTTTTAATATTTAAATTGTGTTTAAAAATAGAATATCATTAATAACCATGATTATTTAAAAAAATATTTACTTTTATGAACAAATTAACATATTATATTAGTGTTCTAAATTCAAACATATTTGAATTATTTATTTTTCATTTTAGGCTGTTTAGCGCCTTCATATCTTTGCTTCTTCTTGAACCTGGCGAAAGCAAAGCACGGAAAAAAAGCAAATTAAATGATAGTTTCCTAATAATTCATGACAAAAATACTTTCGTTCTATTATTTAATTTCTTCGAAAGTGTATTGAAAAACGTCGTTTGATACGCGTTGGGATTTGTTACTGCAATTCTCGGCTCCATAACAACCTAGCCTGGCGGCTCGGGCGTGAATTCCGCATTGAATGCAATAACAAAGTTTCCCTACTTGTATCAAAATGTACTACTCCCTTTCAACTACAGACCAGTATCAACTTACCTGGCATCCCGCTATAAAGTAGCATTTTCTTAGAAAACAGGATATCGGTGTTAAGTTAATTTGTAGTATTTTTCCACAACGTAGACAGCCGCCCGCCGCTAGTAGTGTCTTTTTCAACGGAAATAACGTCAATAAGCGGATGCGAATTTCATCCAATATTGGAATACGCCACTCAATTTCACAGTATCGCGATTTAATAAAACATTTTTGAGATGTAAATCAGTATTTATATACCAATAATAACTAATGGGAGCTTTTATATCACACCAGAAATGAATAATGCAAGACATGACATGTGTGTCAAGACATATTGATGGACATTTGTCATAATCAATCTAGTAGTTAGGCCGTTATGAGGTACATACATTTCCATACCGATGGCTACCAATTTCCAGACGTGTACCGACACTAGTTGGAAGCTCTGGGTACCTAACTAATTTATCTGGGGCTTTGATGACAGATGAATAAGATTAAGAATAAATTTATTCACCCACTAGCGACCCGCCCCGGCTTCGCACGGGTGCAATATATACATATAAACCTTCCTCTTGAATCACTTTATCTATTTAAAAAACTGCATCAAAATCCGTTGCGTAGTTTTAAAGATCTAAGCATACATAAGGACAGACAGACCACGGGAAGCGACTTTGTTTTATATTAATTAATAGTAGTGATTGTTACAAACATTTTCTTAACCTAACTTAGCGCTATGAATAATCGTAACACGTAAAATTTTAATATATTTAGAAGGCAGAGGTCCCCAAACTAGGCTGCGCCTGTAACTTGGGGTCCGGAGTTGCTTTTTCTTCTAATTAAAACACATAATTTATCGATGTGATAGTTGACTAGGTAAGTAGGTAAATGAGGAATACCTTTTTACAAAAAACAAAATGATATTACAATAACAAAAAAAAAAAAAAATTCTAATGTTTAATAATGTCGTGTGAGTGTGTGTGTACGCGTGTGTTTGTGTTAATGCGTGTGTATTTGTGAAGATGTAAAAAAAAATACCTTAAATAATTGTATAAGAAACACTTATCTAAGCCCTTTGCAGCGTTACAACTAGGGAAAAGAGTGTATTTCATGGGTTTTGGCACCCAATGTTTGATTTAACTTGTGTCTAGGATGGCAGTGTTCTCGCCTATGGTTAAGTAACATTAGTTGTTGTAAGACCAGCACATTATAATAAATATCATCATTGAATTACAATATTATATTAACTAGCTAGTGCAACTACAACAACACAACACAATACAAGATAAAATTAATTCCAATTTAAGATTTTAAATTTTTTAATATTTTTTTTGTGCTTGTTGTGTGCACTTGTGGCATGGGCCAAATAAATATGATTTCTTTCTTCTTTCTTTCAACTAAGATGTTGCCTATTTACATACCTCTATGTGGCTGTGTATATGTGTGTGAGGGAGAGATAAATATGGTGCAAACATGTGTTTATGTAAGTCGGTATGAATATGTGTGCTTTATTAGCACTTATTTTATGTTATAAAGTTTAATTAACTTAATATTTCTTCCGTCTCTTCATATGACAGTTTGGCAAACCATTTTATTATAGTTTTCTTGCATGAAAACTTGCTCATGTCTTTAATGTCGCAGCTTTTGCTGATTCTATTATAAATATGGATATGCGAATAAAACGGGCGTCGTCTGGCTAAGAGGCTATTTGCTTCGGGAAGGGGAATGTATAGGACTCGTTTAGAGACAAGTTTTTCATAATTATTATGTCTATTTTGCAGGGCTTTGTGAACAAGTAATGTTTTCGTTGTAATAAATAATTGCCGCACTCTTAAGACAGCAAACATCTTATAAATTAAATCTGTTGGGTAACGAAAAGGCTTTCTTAAAGCTACTTTTACAACGGCTCTTTGAGCTCTTTCTATTTCTATAACAGTGATTTCCCGACTACACCCCAAACAGAAATCCCGTATTGAAGTACTGACTGACACAGACCAAGGTAAATTGTGCGTAGAATTTCAATGGGTGTATAATTGATCTGAGTAAACGTAAATAAGATGCGTGCGTTACAATTTTGTCTCGTTTCTTACATAATTTGTTGATCATAATTATCGTCTCTTTATCTGACCTCTACTACAATTTCCTCCTCCCTCCTGATAGAAAAACCCAATAACACTTTGACCGACTTGGGAATCGAACCCAGGACTTCATGTTTAGCAATCGCGCTTGCGACCACTTTTTTAACCGACTACCGAAAGGAGGAGGTTATCATGATTAAATGCAATCAAAATCTAATGCATTTAATAAATAACTCAAAACCTACAGTTACAATTGGCGTCTCAAATAAACTTAACAAATTAATCCACATAAACAAACACCGCTTATTAAAATAGAAGATGGGTCTGCAATGGAAATATGAAAGGCAATTTTGTATAAAATTTCCCGTTTATTGGCACTACAAGTAATTAATTTATCGTGAAGCTCTGGCTCGTATTTTAATCTCACTTAAAATGGCCCTCACAGTTATTTTACTATATAATAGAGTATTTTTATGGGAGGAGCTGTGGGTAGATAATAAAAGCTACACTAGCCGATCTTCAAGGTTAAGCAGCGCTTGCTAAGGTCGGTCCGTAGATAGGTGATCATCCATTACATACCGAGTTTCCTCTGTGACTCGGAACCCAACTGCCAGATAGCCAGTCGCTCCATGTAATAATAAATAGGCCATACATCTTGAATCCATTTAGACTAGAGAAACTGACCCCACATGGTTGAGAAAAAAATAGGCAGATGATTAGTAGAGTATTTTTATCGTATAATTTGAGGGTTTTTCGACGGGATAAAGTAATAGTTATAAGGTAATATATGAGATAATAGATAATATAAAATAATTGATGTAAACATCCCGCGTTTTATTTTTAGTAATTAGGAAGCGTATTAATACGAAGGTTGTGTAAAAGTCAAACCGAAAGTAAAAGGTCTCAAAATGGAACCAGGTCAGGTCAGGTACTTATACAGTATAACGGGGGTAACGAATCACCGAATGAGCTCTGTAGTACACGGTAGATCTCGAAAAATTTCTCAGAAACCGGGTAAAAATGCGATATTTTAGAAAGACGATTATAAAATAATGTTGATTTCGAATTTGATGGTCTTAAATTTCTCTAATATAGGTTTGGCGTTCTTTTAACACTTGCCACCTACTCAGCTGTCATGTTTTTGTGCTGAATATGCTAGTTGAAAAACCCTCTGAGGTCACCTTGTGGGTGATGGGTGTCCCTTCCACCACGTATACCGTACTTTAACATTTTTTTTAAAGTTCTGTCTGTTTGTCGCTAATCTCCGAAACGGCTGGACCAATTTTGATGGGACTATTACTGTCAAATAGCTGATGCGATAAGAATTTTATTTTAGAAAACCGTTCGAAGAATTGTTAACAAAATTCAGATTCAAACAGGGAAGTAATATTTTATAATAAATTCAGGCAGACGAAGCACGCTATGCTAGCACTTACAAACATATTCGATACAATCTATACGGTACCTACTGTACATACCTAACTAAGGTTTGTACGTAGGTACCTATAGATTTATAATTATGTATTATTACACCCGAGCATTTTACACCTGAACTTATCGAAAAGGCCAGAAATATCGATGAATGAATAAATTATGTTTAAATTAGTTAAGAAAACTTCCGACTTTTCCTTAACGACGACGTCCCGGTAATTACGACCAGGTGGCCTACCATGACGTCTTAAAGCAGGAGTAATTCCAGTGTGGGAAAGAGACAGAGCTATACAGGTCGTCTAGCGTCATATCCCCCAGATACGTATTGTCGAGTGCAATTAGACAAAAAGGTGGAACGACGTTTATGGTGATCGGAATTCCATAGGACTTTTTTCATTGAGTAGCCAGAGGTGTGGAGAAGTTTCTCGAGACATTTTTTTATAATTTTCTGTTGAATATTTTTATTCTATTATTAATAACTTGAAATTCGACGAAGTCATATTGTGGCGCAATAGTGTGACGTGTGTGCTTTGGTCTATTTATTTGTTCATTGGTGTCGATGAATCTACAAATAGAATTGTCTGATCTCGGAACTGTCCATGTAAAATTTTACCGATGTCAAAATATTTTGTGCGGTGGAAACACACAACAAAAAAAGGTTAAAAATGGTGTCGATTATTTTTTGTATTGAGTTCGCTGTCACTATGTCACACACACATAAATGATATTCCTATTATAGTGTCTAATTGAAAACTCTCATCTTTTTTTCGTCGAATAAAATTGAAACTTTGTCAAAAAAAAAAAAATCGGATGCATTTATATTAATGCGTTCTGGTCAATTCGTGCAAATCACGTCCGACTCACCTTCACACCAGTATTAAGGTGGAGAAATTCCTTTCCCGACCTCACTGTCACACTTTCAAAATTCAGTGTGAAGGTGGGTCGGACGGGACTTTTTTTTCACACCAGTGTTGAGAATGTATGAATGATAAGAAAAAAGGGAATAAAAAATAAAACAGTAAAACAACTTCACTATGTCTTCAACGTTAAAAACCTTGGTTAAAAACCTTCCCTCAACTGATTCCAGCACTTTTGTGTCAAATGGTCATGGCACACATGGCTTATACAAGTTTATAAGTTAGTTAGTTTGTAAGTTTTTTTATTTATTTCATTTTTAAGTTGTTCCTTTTTTCACACTTTATCTGATAATAAATACCTCAAGTGGCCAGTGATTGTTTACAAACCTCTCCCGAGTCATACGACAGTATCTCAATTGCCCGACCTTCACATTGATGTGATAGGGTAATAATTTTCCATCCGTAACACTAGAGTTATACTATATAAATACTAGTTTTAAGGTCGAGAAAGTAATTTCCGTACCTTAATACTGGTGTGAAGGTAGGGAAAGTAATTTTCTAGAAGTTTCTTTCCCAGCCTTCACACTGATGTGAAGGCTGGGAAAGGAACTTCTCCTCCTTATCACTAGTGTGAAGGCTGGGAAAGAAACTTCTCCTCTTTATCACTAGTGTGAAGGCTGGGAAAGAAACTTCTCCTCCTTAACACTAGTGTGAAGGCTGGGAAAGAAACTTCTCCTCCTTATCACTAGTGTGAAGGCTGGGAAAGAAACTTCTCCTCCTTAACACTAGTGTGAAGGCTGGGAAAGAAACTTCTCCTCCTTAACACTAGTATGAAGGCTGGGAAAGAAACTTCTCCTCCTTATCACTAGTGTGAAGGCTGGGAAAGAAACTTCTCCTCCTTATCACTAGTGTGAAGGCTGGGAAAGAAACTTCTCCTCCTTATCACTAGTGTGAAGGCTGGGAAAGAAACTTCTCCTCCTTAACACTAGTGTGAAGGCTGGGAAAGAAACTTCTCCTCCTTATCACTAGTGTGAAGGCTGGGAAAGAAACTTCTCCTCCTTAACACTAGTGTGAAGGCTGGGAAAGAAACTTCTCCTCCTTAACACTAGTGTGAAGGCTGGGAAAGAAACTTCTCCTCCTTATCACTAGTGTGAAGGCTGGGAAAGAAACTTCTCCTCCTTAACACTAGTGTGAAGGCTGGGAAAGAAACTTCTCCTCCTTATCACTAGTGTGAAGGCTGGGAAAGAAACTTCTCCTCCTTAACACTAGTGTGAAGGCTGGGAAAGAAACTTCTCCTCCTTAACACTAGTGTGAAGGCTGGGAAAGAAACTTCTCCTCCATATCACTGGTGTGAATGTTCAGTGTGAAGGTAGGTCGGACGTGAAAAATTTGAAATTTTAATTTGAATTGCCAGGTAAGTGACTTTTTCACAATAGCCATGTGTACACTACAAATAAATCGGATGGAGTGTAGTTTCTGATGATGGATCATAATATGTAGATAACAAAACAGCACATTATTTATTATAAAATGATAGATTTATAATATTTTGAGAAAATAAATTCGGCAAAATTTGGCATTTACTCACGTTACTGTGAATACCAATCTTAAAGAAATAGGTCACGCAGTGGCAAACGCCATTCAGGGTTCTCAACTTACTAGTTTTCCCTCGAACTTGGGAAGTTTATAAGTGAGTTTGGATTAATTTTGAGGAGCCCTATATTTAAAATTCAGATATTAAATAATTTATGTTTTAAGAATGTTACGAAACATATAGCGTACTTATTCTTTTAGGGGAATTTCGAAGTTTATATGGCGATTTTAGGGGTATTTTGGTGGAACTAGCCTAAAAGTATCAATTCTTGATGTCATTTTGCATCTAGTTTCCATCGTTAGGCACCCTATTAACTTGTACGACCTTTGGTAGGTAACACAGTACCAAATTACGACGATTTTGATTGGGTAAAACACAGCATAAAGACAGGTTAGAAGTAGGTACCTACTTGAAAATTATACCTGACGAATAATTCGAGGTAATTATTTTCGTAGAAAAACCGGGGCTTTCAGCTAACAGAACTGTTCAAAAAGTTTGTTTGTAAATGAATTTATTTGTATCAACACTAAAATGTTTGAAGTCCCGTGTCATCAATTATTTACTAGCATTGCACATTTTACTCTAAACTGTAGTTTAAAAGTGTAACTAATCATTGCCAAAATCCACTCGCAAATTATCGGCGTCAATTTACTGTATGTAAATCGCAATTCGCCCGAACCAATTAGCTGGTCTGCTTATTTTACCCACGGCTTCAACCCACTAATACGGGATCCAACTGATAGGTAAGTGTATATCCGCATTATTTAATGCAGTACTTGACTGCTCGAATTCTGGGTAATTGATATGAATGCCGAATAATTGTTAACAATGGAAAGTCTGAAACTCTGAACACATTATTATGGATATCGGATTATCGGCACTACACATCGAAAAGGCTTACATAGGTACGTTACGTACTTTGTAGTTTGAATGACAGTTATAAATTCATCTGCAATCTAGAATTACAAGTACATGTCCCAAACTGATAGCTAGCTGTCAGATAGGTATTCTGCCCTAACAAAATCCAACCTGGTGTTCTAGCAATCAAAATGCTCGTAAATTATTCAATGTTACCTACCAAACGTCGTACAGGTTAATAGGGAGCCTAACGATGGAAACTACATTCAAAATGACATCAAGAATTGATAGTGCAGAGTTACCTCTTCATTTTAACCTTTTTTTTTTGGTGGAACCTCGACGCCAAATATTTTTTCTTTTAATTGTCAATTTATTCTAAATTTGAAATAAAAACTGTTTTTGAAGAGATGATTTATTTTAAATTTTTTTTTTTTACTCGTGTGCCGCTTCAAAGAGCAACTATTGATTTGGAAAATAAACCCAGAATTTTATGATGAAGAATTAGTAATGGTGAGCGGTTTTGAGGCCCCGAGTGTGAGGCAGTTTGTTGATGTCATCATCACGCATGTGATGTGAAAAACCTTTATTTTTCCTGGTACGTATTGAATCTTCTAGTTGAACATCCTATTTATCCTGGTATTTTTCTCTTCCTGATGATCTTGTCCTTGAAAACTGATATTTTAGACCGAATATTTAATTTGTTATATGTTGAAAATCAGTGGAAGGGGTCATAATATTTCAGGCCCCTTTTATTTTAGTTTCCAATCTGGAAACACGTCTAAAATATATGTCGATGAACGATTGAAAGTCGCCGGTGAGGTTGGTTGCGTGTCCTACGTTACCTGATGCACGCCGTTTTGAACGAGATTCCGAAAGGAGCGACGAGACGTTGTTGAGCAAGATCCAAATTTAAAAATTTATCTCTGGAATCGAGGTATTATTTAAGAATATTATAGTCAGCAGCATTATTTTTTTTTACAAAAGTGAAGTGAATCCATTTTTTTATTTATTACTCCACAATAGCTATAGCCTAGTTCTACCAAAATATTCCTAAAATCGCCACAGCAACTTGAAAATTTCCCTAAAAAAATAAATAAATACACTTTATGTTTTGTAACATTCTTCATACATAAATGATTAAATATTTGAATTTAAAGTATAGAACCCCTAAATAAATCCCAACTCCCTTATTTACCTCCCAAGTTTGGGGAAAACGACTAAGTTGGGAACATTTAGCGGGGTAGTTTGCCACGGCGCGGCGCGGCGTGACGAAACGAAAATATTATTTATCTTTAGTTTTTTTTTAACAAATAATGTGCACTTAATGTTGGTGAAAACAATTAGGCATTGTCCGATAAAATCTTTGCCGTACACAGTAGGGAGACCAACAGCTCCGGTTAAAGCTCGTACAGCATTCCTTTAGGTCTAAAAACTGAGGAGACGGCGACGCCGACATGTTTTTAAATCAAAATAGGTCAATAAACACAAAGCAAAGTAATAAACGGAATCTTGTCTAGGTCCGATGTGATGTAGACTATTTGACATTTTTGAGAAGAAATGTTTCTACCAAAAGTAGAGATAATTGTCGTTATTGAAGTTGTAGATTTTTGTGGACTGAAGCATAGAAACATCTACATTTTTAACATCGCCTAGCTTACGACGCCGACGATAAAAATCTTTCTACAATCTGTTATTTTGTCGATTCTTCCGTCGACAAAAGCAGTTTTCATGCTACGCGTGCTGAACGGTTTAGATTTCCTACAGTCAGCATAAGTTGAAGTGATGAAAAATATCCAAAAAATCTTTTAAAATTCTTTTTCTCAAAAACAACCCAGTTTGGACCCGAAGTTATCGGGGTCAAAACTTATGCAAATTTAGGTCTAGTATCACCTATTTCGAGGTATGTACCCATCTAATCACCCTGTATTTCAGTTAACTCACAGTTTTAATCATAAAATTAGTGTTTTGGTAATTCAGGTTAGTTTCTAAGTTTTATGTACCACTAGTATTTGCCTGAATGTTGTTTATTACCTTACCATTTCAAGAATTGCGAGTACAGTAAATCTCCTCAAATACTAGCCCAGTATACAGAAAGCGCCGTTTTGTTAGTAAAAAAATCTGCACTGATACCACTCAATGCCTTAATAACAGAAATTATACGTTAACACATCGGGATTATGTAACCAATTTGTTATTAAATACAGAACCAAATACCAGAACAGTTTGCGTAAGAGCTTTAGTAAAGTTTACTGATGAAGTTTGTTTTATAGTTTGACCGAAACCGCTGTACCGCGCGTTAGGAAGGTGCGACGGTGCGGGGGCGGGAAAGAAAGAGTGTGAGTTCACATGAGATCGATATTGTCAGACAGATCTTACGATATCAGTTTACAACATTTTAAAGCTATAGAGATAGCTATGTTTTATTAGGAAATATTATAAGTAGCTAAGTATGTTCTATTAAAATTGACACCTTTATTTCAATCGTTTTTTTTTCATATCATTACTTATTATAGTTATTATTATAAGTTAAGTTTTTATACATCATCAGGCATTTTATGATGAATAAAAAAACGGCCAAGTGCGACTAGCGCACTGAGGGTTCCGCATAAACTTGTAGGTACCCGGTAGACCCTTAACGAAGCCGAAAAGCACTTGTTCTCCCCGTCATTACGATCATTTTTTTGTAATAGACCATACCTGGGGACCGTCTAGTTACGGAGATATTGGGGGTCAAAGTTATTACTTTTTCACAAGTTTTTTTTAATACATGTTTTTAATGTATAATTTTTACTTTAAACACCTTCATGACCCCAGTACTATTCCATCCATCCATCAGCACAATGGTTTGAGTGCGTTACATTGAGTCCTCTTTATTGTAAAACGTGATTTAGGACCCCAAAAAAAAGTTTTCTCCCGGCAATTATTTTGCGTAAAGTTACTTAGTTTGATGTCCAGAATGCTTGGCTGACAGCTTCGTGAAGGGTCCGTTTACACCCTGTATTTTATTAATTTTTTATACCGTTCCACTGTTAGGAAATCTTTCTGTTAATTTAATTAGACCGTCTCGCTCGGCTGCTTGCAGCGTATTGAACAAAATGCATGGATAAATAAAATATAATACTAGGCGTAAATAGTCATCGTGTCAAACAGGTTGTATTATGATGCGTCCGTGCCATTTATCTAACCAGACCAGACAGACGCTCTCAATGGTGAGGGGTCACCATTGAGAGCGTCTGCCAAGCACTTCCGGCAAAAAAATACTGACAGAGTTCGCTTTTCTGTATCTACCAGTAAATTTCTAACTGATGCCATAAATATTATTTCAGTATCAGATGGGTAAAGTAACGCCCCCTTTTTCGCACCGAAAATGTTTTTATTTTTTACTTTCGGCAAGTTCCGCCGTGGCAGACTATCAAATTCGTACTTAGCATCACTTTTATGAGAACCCATTGTGCATTTTATCGCGGTATCAAGTAGGTTGGAAATTTTGCAGTCGGATCTCCTACTATAATCCATTCCCTGTAAAAAAATCAAATGGTCACAACTTTTTACTCGTTAAAGTTACAAGGTGGACATTGAAATACGTGAGGGTAGCAATCTGGTAGCAATTATTCAAGTAAAAATAATAACACGAATTTGAATAGTTCACACAAACGGAGAGTTGACCAGCCATCCTGATATCAGAATGGCTGGTCATTTTGAAGTCCCCTTATTTGGTTTCCAAGTTAGGTAGCAATTAATTGACTATAGGTAGTAAAAGGTAGCAAATAGGTAGCAATTTTTGGTCACCAGCCTGACGCGAACCGATACAGGCAACCAGCCATCCTAACGCAGACAAAAATGGTTAGATAAATGGCACGGACGCATCATAATAGAACCTGTTTGACACGATGACTATTTACGCCTAGTATTATATTTTATTTATCCATGCATTTTGTTCAATACGCTGCAAGCAGCCGAGCGAGACGGTCTAATTAAATTAACAGAAAGATTTCCTAACAGTGGAACGGTAAAAAATATAATAAAATACAGGGTGTAAACGAACCCTTCACGAAGCTGTCAGCCAAGCATTCTGGACATCAAACTAAGTAACTTTACGCAAAATAATTGCCGGGAGAAAACTTTTTTTTAGGGTCCTAAATCACGTTTTACAATAAAGAGGACTCAATGTAACGCACTCAAACCATTGTGCTGATGGATGGATGGAATAGTACTGGGGTCATGAAGGTGTTTAAAGTAAAAATTATACATTAAAAACATGTATTAAAAAAAAATTGTGAAAAAGTAATAACTTTGACCCCCAATATCTCCGTAACTAGACGGTTCCCAGGTATGGTCTATTCAAAAAAATGATCGTAATGACGGGGAGAACAAGTGCTTTTCGGCTTCGTTAAGGGTCTACCGGGTACCTACAAGTTTATGCGGAACCCTCAGTGCGCTAGTCGCACTTGGCCGTTTTTTTATTCATCAAATGGTCACAACTTTTTACTCGTTAAAATTACAAGGTGGACATTGAAATACGTGAGGGTAGCAATCAGGTAGCAATTATTCAAGTAAAAATCATCATCATTCTCTTGCCCTTATCCCAATTCATTTGGGGTCGGCGCAGCATGTCTTCTTCTTCCATACTTCTCTATTACTCGTCATCTCGCCAGACACCTCCTTTCTTGCCATATCATTCTTTACACAGTCCATCCATCGTTTCTTTGGTCTTCCTCTACTCATATACCCATTCACATTCATACTCAAAACTTTCCTCACAACATTTCCCTCATTCCTCCGCATCACATGCCCATACCACGACAACCGATTACCACACAACTTTTCAGTCACCGGCGCCACTTTCAAACTTCCTCTTATATACTCATTTCTTATTTTATCCATTCGCGTAACACCACACATCCCCCTTAGCATTCTCATCTCCGCCACATGCAAATGCCTTTCATTCATCCCTTTTGTGGCCCAACATTCTGATCCATACAAGACAGCAGGTCTAACCATTGTTTTATAAATCTTCCCCTTAAGTTTAAGGGGAATGCGGGAGTCGCAGATTGTTCCCGTGACCTGCCGCCATTTCATCCATCCCGTGTTAATTCTGTGCTTTACACTACGATCTATTTCGCCATCGCTTTGCACGAGTGAACCGAGATACCGAAAGTCGGAGCAGACAGGAAGAAACGCGCCATTTAGCGCTATGGCTCCAGAACTGGAGAGACCGCCGAAATCGCAGAACATGTATTCCGTTTTAGTTCTGCTGATTTTCAAGCCAACATTCTCCAGCTTCTGTTGCCATTTCTCCAATCTGCTCTGGATCTCAGATCCATCTTCACCGAGAAGAACAATGTCATCGGCAAACAGCATGCACCAGGGTGCCTCTTCCTGTATGTCCGACGTCAAAGCGTCCATAATCAACAGGAAGAGGTAAGGACTTAAAGCCGACCCTTGGTGCAAGCCTACAGCCACATTGAACTCATCGGTGTTGCCAGCAGCTGACCGGACGTAGGTACAAGATTGACTGTACATAGCACGAATTAACTCTACATACTTCCCTGGTATACCTTTCTCTTTCAAGGCCCACCACAACACATCCCGAGGTACCCTATCATACGCTTTCTCCAGATCAATGAACACCATGTGCAAGTTTTTGTGTGCACGTCTATACTTCTCGCACAATTGGCGGAGTGCAAAAGTGGCGTCCATTGTTCCTCGACCTGGCATAAACCCAAACTGATTTTGGGTAATCTCACTCTCCTCTCGCAATCTTTTCTCTATCACTTTCTCCCATACTTTCATACTATGTGACATGAGCTTTATCCCCCGATAGTTGTTGCAGTCTTGCACATCACCTTTATTTTTGAAGATGGGCACTAGCGAACTATTGCACCATTCTTGTGGGATCGCTCCTTCATACAACAACTTATTGAAGAATAAAGTCAGCCACATACATCCGTCTTCTTTTAAGCACTTCCATACTTCTACTGGTATTTCATCAGGGCCCATTCATTATTTATTCAAGTAAAAATAATAACACGAATTTGAATAGTTCACACAAATTATTTTGACCCCAAGTTAGGTAGCAATTATTGACTATAGGTAGTAAAAGGTAGCAAATAGGTAGCAATTTTTGGTCACCAGCCTGACGCGAACCGATACAGGGAACCAGCCATACTGACGCACACCATTTTTTTGTTTTGTTTTGCAATTTCACGATATTTATTATTTCGTAGTTTATTTAGTAATGATTTACTGTTTTTGTACACATCTATTTACATATTTAAGTACCTTTTCTCCACCACCATTGACACAACACATAAAACTGTTTTACATCCGTGACCTCTCTAATCCAGGTCCAGTAAAAAACCAGCATCAGGCACTTGTTGCCCGGCATTTTGCTAAACTGATCCTATTTGGCACAGCCATGAGCCACACAGTGTTACCTACCTACATTTTTTGTTTAATATTTCTTTTTTGTTGTATTTTTTTTTGTTTTATTTTGTGTGCACTTGTGCCATGTGCCAAATAAATGTAATTTTCTTTCTTTCTTTCTGTATTTACGGTTTTCACATTTTTTCCTTTAGTTTTCTTGGCGAATTAAATTCCAATCGGCCCAAATTTTCAGTTGATGAATTTAAGTTGTCACATTTCTTAGGCTTTTTCGCAGTACCCCGTAGCGTCCGCCACGATTTTGGCAATATTTGCATCACTTTTAAATTCAAAGCTTTCTTTGTCTGGTTTTTTTTTTCTTGAAATTGCCGGCCATGGTATTGATAACACAATAAACATAACTCTGGATATTTATCTCATGTGCGTCTGAGATAGACAGACCGGGGCAAACAACACTAGCTATTGCCGTCACCGTTAACTGCGGACTGATAGAGCGGTGCGGCCTGCACTGCCCCCCTATCTCGCTGCGCACGTAGCTAAGCACCGAGGTGTATTTATAGTGTTAAATTTGGTACAGGAGATCCGAAAAATCAGTAAGCACTTACTTTTGGTTGCTGTTTTTTCCTTGCTTCGCTCCGAAGCAGTGAGCATCGCAGCGCATTCCGCTCAGCCACGCGTCGCACTGCTGCCTCTTCTGTCTTGGGCCTCACTCCTGCGTCCCAAGCCCTGAGTAAACATTACAAACAACACTCTTTAACAACGAGTTCATCAGAAAAATAACAAGCAAATAACTACCATGGAAAGCGCTAGGTCAGCAGTGTTATAAAAATAATAATAATAAAACAGGAGTAAAATAAATGAAGGCCGAAAAAAAATAGCAAAATAAATGAAGCTTTCATACCTCAGCGTTTCAGAAGTGACTAACTGTGGTTCAATGGCGGGTGGGGGCGGCCTGCCGCTGTTGAACAGCTGCTGCACCGCGGAGTTAGCTTTAGGCGCGTTGATCGTGAGGATGAGAGGGGTCTCCAGTCTATCAGAGATACGTAACGTTAGAACCATGCTGAAAAGCTTCAGATGGAGATTAATCCCGTGCAGATACCGGGTGGGACAAATTTCGTAGCAGTTACGCGTCTCACACCCCACACGAAATTCGCCCCTGTGTAGTCCAACTTCTCATGCTGGGCCATCAATCTTACTACTATTAAAATGCAAAAGTTTGGATGGATGTTTGTTACTCAATCACGCCAGAACGGCTGAACGGATCTGTATGAAATTCAGCACAGAGATAGATTATAGTCTGGAGCCAAATAAGCAACTTTCTCTCGTTTTTTCTCTCAAGTACACAAAAAAATTTCATGGGAACGAAGTCGCGGGCAACACCTAGTTATAAGCTACCGTCAAAATCAAGATGTCATCAGAAGATTATACTTTATCAACTCAAAATAGAAAATAAAACAAATTCCAGCATTTTCTTTAGTTGGCACAATATCAAATGTCCTAGTGTGTTACGGGTATAAAGTTCTAAGAAGAAATATTCTGATAATACTTTTTCATTTATTTTCCTTTTGAGAAGGTCGTTTAACAATTTCACTGAGATAATTTTTCCCGAAACTCTTGAATTGAAATTGAGCTATATTGAGCTGCTTTGTTTAAAATGTTGAATGGCTGAGATTCTAGGTAAACTATTCCAACGCCTGACTGGTAGCGTACGTTACAAATACACTGCGAGTTGACTTAATTAGGCCCGACCGATGTATTGACACCGACATACATTGTATCCGAGAACTAGAGAGTACACGCACACTCTCCAATATCAATTTCTCAACAAATACTAACCGTTAATTAATTTCACTACAGAAGCGGAACTGAATATGTTAAATTTTCACTTAGTTAACTAACTATCTCAATATCATAAATGCTTTCATGTTTGAAGATAAGTGAAACACACTTGCAACTTTGATGCGAGCGCTGCAAACTCAATTCTCTGAATGAAACTTCGTTGATATCTAACACCAAATTATTGGAACAAGGTGCCAATGTGGACGTCAGATAATTGTTACGGATTCAAGCAAAATTAGAGCATTACGTAAATGACACACAACATGTCGTACTAGTAATTTTAGTACCAGCGGTCGTCAACATGATTGTGTTTTCTAACAGGTTTAATGTCGTCGGTAAATCAGTTTCTGTAAATGCAATTTAAATTTACCTTATCCGGTCTTTATTCAGTTTCATATTTGCAATAAAGTATTGTTCTAGGAAATCGCCATTTTCTCGCTGCTCGGTTGTGATGTTATGTCGATGCCGACATAACATCACCACCGAGCAGCGAGAAAATGTCTTTATTCAGTTTCATCTTTGCAATAAAGTATAGTTCTAGGAAATCGCTATTTTCTAGCTGCTCGGTGGTGATGTTATGTCGGCATAATGCCACGAATTTTCTGAGTGGCGTGAAAATGGGCCCTACAAAGGCGTATAAGATTCTTACACGCTTGTATTAAATCTAGTCATCACATGAAAATAAATAGATACCTAAGGCATTTGTCACAAAAGAAAAAACACATAGGAAAAGTAAACTAAGGTGCTGAAATTAATTGATTTACCTTTTTGACCCAGTCCCCACCCAGCTATAATTAACATTCCACAACCAATGAAGATAAGAAATTATTAAATGGTTCAAACGGTACTAAGGAAACGAGTAATTCAAGCCTTCACAGCTATTTTCATGAATTACAAGAAGAGACTAAATAAAACTGTATTCAGTTATTCAGTATTTAAAACACAAACTGGTGCAGCGTCCGCCGTGATTTTATTCCAATTCTCGAATAAATACAGAATGGTAAAAATACTGCTGTTGCAAATAAACGTATTGTTCAGATAATGAACTGATTTTTTTGTATTTATCACAGTTTTGTTCAATTGCCCGCGTCATCATATCCAATTAATATCAACTGCTCTACAATGAAGATGAAAGAATTGTGGTGAGCATTCAGAGTAATGTAACGATATTCCGCGAAGTGCATAACAAACAACGCTGATATAATCATTTAAACGGCAGCACAATTTCCATTCCGGTAGTGGACGCATTTTGCAGTCAGTCGAGTACATATTTTGAAAACTTTTCATTCGTGAATAAAATGAGTCGAGGCAATAATTATCGAGTTATTTCGGCTAACGAGATCGAACTTCCCAGTTATCGGCGCATCTATCGTATGAAGCAATCAACGGATCGCTTGGCAGGATTGAAATTCCTGTACCGACCTGTGAGCTGTACTTGTGGTGTTATACTCCTTTTGTGTTGCGATGTCGCTGTCTACTGTCTGCGTCTGTACCGGCTCTGGTTCTTTCTTCGGTAGCTCTTCCTCCGAATCTTTGGGTCTCTCCAAGAAGCGTACCGACCTTGGCGTGATGGAGCCATCTTCGTCGCTGGCCGTAGTTGTTGATCGCTGATCATCATTCTGTTACATAAAAGACAGTAGTCACCATGATGTTTCCATCAGTGTTCCTAAATTCTATAAATTTTTCGGAACTTGCACCTGGAACTCACAAAGAGTTCTAAATAAAGTACGAATAATAAAGATGAATATTTAATAAATTCGTTTTGATAAAACACACTTGCAATTACATTTTTTTTATTTGACGCCACGGTTGGCGCAGTGGTTGAGCAATTGATTGGGTACGATTCCCGCACGGAACAAATATTTGTATGGCCTACACTCCTACAGATAGTTGTTCCAGATCCAGCTGTTTGAGTGTGTGAGTTTAAATGTTTGTAAAGGCACCCACAATACTAGGGATTGCAATCCAGGAAAGTGGGATTCCGCAATCCAGTATAATTTTAGGAACTACGGGATCCCGCAACAACTTGCGGTCCCGCAAGCATAAAATGCCTCAAAAAATATAATAAAAGAATTTTAAACTGACGGAGTGCAAGAAAAGCTTTGTTGCACTAAAATTTAGTAACTATAAAACCAACGCGCGTGGAGGCAGAAAGAACCTTTACAGCCGCTGCCTATATGTATACAGGTTAAATTTTTCAAGTGGGCGCGGATGGCCAAATCCGAAGCTATGTGGAATACCGATAAATACTCAAAGAAGTCTTGAGCCCGATTTTGATGAAAACTAAAACAGCATCATTGGTTTTTCATCAATATTCGAAATCAATATTCCTAGCCAGGAATAGACCCGTTGATTTTGAAAAAAGAAACACCCGCTGTATTATTACACCATTCGATAGCGTCGCTATTAAGGTAATTACAAATGTTTATTAAAAATCCTTCCAAGAATTTGAATTCTGGGAAATAATTTTTAATAAACATTTGATTATTCTATAACAAGAAATATTTATTTAAATTTCAAAAACAGTTACTTAAAACCTTTGCGAGATTCCGCGGGATCCCGCTGGATTAAAGTCAATCCTGCACAAATACCGCTGGATTGAAAACAGTGCTGGATTGCAAGCATGCACATGTACCCTCTATGAAGGTTGCAGAATACAAAATGTGCTTAATAACCTGTTCGATTATGTCCTGGTCGGTGTCCAAAGACTTCCACAGCCGGCCGCCTTTCAATATGCCACCGCGGCGCTGCGGCAGAGGCGAGCTCTCGGAAGACAATCTGCCGTCAGTATACGCTGTGTCGCTGTCCTCGCCTACAACAAAGAAAATTATTCTAATTACTGAAATAACTTGACGACCAATAACTTGAAGTTTTATATAAATTACGTTGAAATTCGATTCGTTTACAACCAAAGCTTGGTGAATACTTAAACATTTAGGATTGTTACATCACAAGGAGTGCTCAAAATTGCAGCATAGTATTATTTTCACTTGGGACTCTTTGTCTTTGCTACATTAACTGATAAATGTTCCGCGGAATTCTCGAACAGTCTCGTAATTGGCATGCTACAATATTCTATCTAATTGCACTATAAATTCTCTTGTTTGCCAATTAAATCATCCATTCAATTCAACCTTCTTAGGTGCTCCAGGAAACAGAGAACAAGTATAATTTGTACCTATTTTGAGAAGAGGCAAACCTCCTATTAACAAACCAGGTTAAAGTGAACACGCCAGGGTAACCCCCGGAATTCATATTTTCTTCGGTACGTTTTTTTGCGATTTGCAGTTCAGTGTCAGGTTGTAGTTATGTTGATGAAAATATGATTAGGTAAGTTATATTTAACCCCATTGAATGGCATAGTTATTGAATGGGGTTAAATGAATTAGAGGGTGGTATTAATGATTTTAATGATTATAATACTGTCACTACGTACGTATTACTTGCGCGTATCATATTTTCATCAACATAAAACCTGACACAGACCAGCAAATTGCAAAAAAACGTAAGAAAATTTTGATTTTTCGGATTTCTGTGGCGCTTCCACCTAGTCGGTGAAGTCGCGCTTTGGAAGATTATGAAGAAAACCAACATTTTCAGGTTTTTTTTTATGTCAAAACATACGGAGTTATCTTAAGATTACGGTGTTCTAGTACAATAATGGCTTCCACTTACATAGTGATGTGATAATAATATGTTAAACCATGTTAAACCGTGTTGTAACATGTTTAGTGTTTTGTGAATTAGTTTTTGTTATGATTCAAGATATGGTACACAGTTTTTTGTTTCTTTAAGTTTCCGTAAAGTTAAACTGCGAAAGACACACGATTCTAAATGTGCTGCTCCAGAATATTTTTTTAATTAAAACCCAATAACAGCATCAACTGAGTACCTACTTATCGAATTCACGACCTGTTAAACACTTCTGACAATTGTATTGACGGAATTTGTTACATATTGTAGATACAAAAATAGACTGCTGTTTTTGTATCAACATTATCAATCAAATTCTTTTGCCATTCATTAACATTCAACGAATATCTTCCTCCTACACAATACCAAAACGGGAGCAAATATTTCAGTAATAATGGAAAAACAACACCATGCTATCAATAAT
Source organism: Noctua janthina (assembly GCA_963576755.1). Classification (NCBI taxonomy): domain Eukaryota; kingdom Metazoa; phylum Arthropoda; class Insecta; order Lepidoptera; family Noctuidae; genus Noctua; species Noctua janthina. The sequence goes on along the minus strand of OY755050.1, from coordinate 7,847,570 downwards.
TTGTTTGTATCCTCGAAAACAAATAAACTAAATTTTTCCAGTGAAATTAATTAAGGTTTCCTATCGTGAGTTCACGTAGTTATGCTAACGGGATCCTATACTACATAGCCAAAAATTACCCTATTTATAGCTAAAATTGTTTCCAGGAAGAACCCCTAGCTGCCTCAAAAGTCTTAGTGTGTGTTGGTCCCTGTTTTCACTGACTTCGTACATTTATCGAAACTATCTTCTACGAATTTAGTGATTATTTACCGCTTGTTGGTTTACTGCATAAATTGGGAATAGTGTAGATTGAATTATCGAAAATTCCTGTCGTAATCTGCATATCTGGCGCCGTAAGATAGCTGCGGGAATAAGGCCAGTATTACCCCAAATTGTGAAAATTGGATGGTTCTCGTTTTAATATTACTGTAGCATTCACTTTGCGATTAATACATAGCAAAGTTGAGGACTACTTCTTATTTTAGTCATATGTTTTGAAAACACAATTCCAAAACATTTGCTTGTTAGAAATATACCTCAAAGTTACCTTTAAATGAATAGATGCTAATGTATACGCTTTTATAATAAACTACCAGGCAACATTCAAGAACTAAGCATTAATAAATTCAATTTTTTTATAAAACTGAACTGCTCCAATTCAAATCGATATTAAATTGAATTTGTACCCATTTTATTTTACTTTTATTACAGTTTGACATTTTTTATTTACTTTTTTATTAATTATTGTTCGATTTAGTTGATTTTTTTTTATTGTTTCAAGTACCCATGGTACTAGTATTTTTCTTGTCTTTATTTACTTTTTCAAGTGTCGTTTTACAATTATTTTGTTTATTACTGTGCATATTAGGACTGCGTGGGTCATTTTTTTTTTTTAGTTTAGTTACTTTCATGATTGTTTGGCAGTATGAGTACTTTATGCGGCCTACCCAAACGTCCTTTCTTTGGTATTGTTCGTCGTGTCGATGAGCTCCTTGGGTTATGAGTCGAGCTACACGATCACTGACAAATGCTTGCACTGTCTGGACATAAAATAATTATTCAATTATAAACTTTGAGTTAGTTAATGAGTCTGCAGGATAGTCGAACTTTGTGTAAAGAAGGAGTCATAAGGCTTACTTTTTTTAAACCCATTTCATTGTCAAAACCTTTCCTCTGAAACTTCAAGCTTTCTAACCAGTCGGAGCTCGGACTGCCCTCGGCTCGGGCCCTCGCTAGGACCCCGATGCTGCGATGCACAACAAACATCATTGCGGTACCAGTATTATATCTGATGCTCTGTGCACTGCGGCGTCGGCCTTCATATGGGTGGGCTGTATTTCTTGGTTTTCGCGCAGAAGTCCCAATGGACATCGTTTTATATTCTAAAGAAATAATTTAGATTAAAAAATAAAGCACTCATATTTTTATTTTTTTCAAATGTTGTAGTTTTAATTAAAAAAAAAAAAACACTTTTAAAATTGTTCAAATCGAAATCTTATGTCAAAGTCAAAAAATTAAGATGCTAAACGTACCTATGATCGAGAGAGATCTTCTAAAGCAAATATTCTATTTAAAGCGTCACGTTTACGAGATATAAGCCATCAATAAATCTTGTTTGTATTGATGCTAGCTATTGATTAATACAAGTTTTATGAGTGGTTAATAAAATCAATGTTGTACTGATGGAGAACATTATAACTTTGATGGCATAAATCTCGGAAACGTGACGCTTTAGAAGATTTTCTCGGAAACAATAGTTTGCATTGATGCCAGCTTTTGATTAATGCAGGTTTTATGAGTGACTAATAAAATTAATGTAGTACCGATGGTGGTTGATTGTAGGTTAGAAGTACAAAGCTTACTTGATCTGACCCGATTTTCGTCGTAATTAATTTGCTAACGAGGTAGCCGGCAAATGTCGGTAGAGATCAGTGACGGCTTCAGCACAGTAGCACTACAGGCACCCAGGTCGCGAATTCTGTAGCACCAAAGGGCACCGGCACAATATAGAAATAATACAAGAACGAGCAAACGAGATCAATTTTTTATCACTGCTTCTCGGATATTTCAGTTTTTTTTGTCCATTCAAAGCGAAATGACGAAAAATATAAAAAAGTAAGTAAATAGTAGCAACGTAGAGTAAAAATACGTGGAAAACGCCTCGTATATGGAATCACTGGTACGCAACGCTTGGCAATAATAATTTAAAATGCTCGGAATTGCATTTGAGTCCTGTCGTTTCTTTAACAAAGATACCAAAATATTAGGTGTCCTATAACAGATCTTTCGATAAAAATAAGAAAGTTTTAGTATCATTACGATTTTAATACCTTTTTTTTTTCGGATGGGAAATCATCAAATGACCAGGCCACTCTGGGCGGAGCGGAAGGGAGTGTCAGACTTGTACTGACTAAAACCCATCCATGTTCCTTCTATGCCCATTGTGTTCCAGGGCCACGGTATCTCTTTCGAACAGTCCCGCAGCACTGGCAGACGATTTTGATACCTTGTCTAACCTTTTACTGAGAAGCATTTTTTTTTAAATGATTTGTTTTTTTCTTTTATTGTGTGTCTTAGAATTGTACCGAGTTGGATATGTTTTATTAACATAAAATTATGATGTCTCGTTGTTCTGTTCCTATTTTGATATCAGTAATATTTTTATTTTAAGTTATTTATGTATTTGTTACGGCTAAAGATGGGTGTGAAAATAAACTTAAGATTAGATGGCTAAATGTAATAATGATCACGTCTACATAAAATACGATTGTTATTGGAACTTGGAATATACATGTCGGGTTGTCAGGATTTATTCCTTTAGGCTCGTACATCATGTGAGTAGAAGATGGGTTTCGTGCAATGAAAATACACTGGGTGCGATACACTGTTTCTAATAAACTAACAAATTACTTGAAATTACAATTTAACACAATAACACGGGGCACAATGAATCGGGTACCACGAGCTTAAAACATCTCGGCTCTGTAGAAGCACGTTGTGGTGTGGGTACATTTGTAAGTAGGTCGCACGATGTCACCACTGGCGTACTTGCGATTCATTCCAAATCCGTACTAATCCGACATGAATTTCACTTGAATAAAGAGTCTCTAAATTAACCCGTGATCAAGTGGACCGGCGGACGGACAGACTAGAAGGGTTCCTAGTTTTATTATTATTTTATACCACATTTATATGAACACAAATTTCAATGTAATAAATACAATTATAATTGTGTTGTTACTTGTCATCGTTCTCTATCAATAGTGTTCACCCTTAACATAATCTTCTTGATAGTGTGAGCGGGATAGAACGATCTAGGCTGAGGAAACGGGGGAGGCGCACCCTTAAGGAAACCTGTACCGATTCCGATATTTCACGGTTGGCTGATTTAGATACGAAAATATGTCACGCTTCCCTGAGGGACAACTGAAGCGTAGCTTTGCTATGGTTTCGTTATATAGATAGCATGCGGAGCTTCACATGTTCGTGCTATATGGCTCAATGATATTCTCCTAACGCGGTAATTATTTTTGCGAGGAGAGATTATCTTACTGCGCCATTTTAGGGAGCAGGGGTCATTTATCTCTCAAGATTGTGTTAAAAAGTCGTCGACTTGTGAGCTCTTTGTATTAGAACTAGCGGCCCACCTAAGCTCTGCTCAGATAATCAAAGACTATGTACTATATACTAATTAAATCCCCTGTGGATTTAATTTAAGCCTAAACTAGAAGTCACAGTGATATAAATCAAAACAGATAATTGGGACTCGAAATAGATCTTACTGCAACAGATCTTAATTTCTGCCAACTGGGAGCAGCATCCAATGTTTTCCGCACAACCAGCATGACTATGCTTCTCAACTGGTTTCTTTATCGTGTGGTTAGTACCCAACCTGGTGTCAGAGTTTTTGTGCCGCCCATGGGCCTCTGACTTGATTTTACTTGCCGCCGATAAATATCTCAGGCATGTTGGTTTCTTCACGATGTTTTCCTTCACCGAAGCCAGCGCACTTGAGACCGACCTTGAACCTTGAGGTGTGACCTTCAACCTGCGAAGTCATAGGACTTGGCAGTCGTTCACACCACTAAACTATCACTGCTATTCAGCTGGTGAATCTGGGTGACATGTTATGTGTGACTCCTTTCTGCTCGAGAGAAAGACAACATCACCCTTTTCGAAACGTGTCGGATAATATCGGGTTGCGAAAACCCGACCACACTCAACGGGCTGTATAAATATGAAACTTGGGTTATAAACTAAAAAATTGTCAACGAAGTTTTTGTGAAACATAAGTGAACCTTAATGTACATATGTATTATGTATATTGTATTTTTTATGTCCAAAGCAGGACAAAGGAATGAATGAAAGTACGAAATGAAAGGATGACAATAAAAAAGGAATTATTGTTATATTTTCCAATAGAAGTATATCATTCATATCGTCATGTATCAATGAGTAATGAGAGTCGTTATGCTCCTGTTGAATTTGATCAAGGGGGTTGTTTTTATTAACTGGCCGCTGCCACCATCACTTAGATCCTTTTGATACATAACCTCACTGCCTACACATTTCACTGAATAGTTATTAAAATGTTTCAATGTTTCATAGTTACTAGATCGCTACCGTCTTAGTTACGATCTATAAACTTGACCTATCTCTAGGTCTACACAACTTTCAACTTTTCATTTTGTCTCAGGTCGCACTGTGAAATTATTATTCTAGGTATTGATTTTATAGGACTACGTAGGTAAAAATGACTTTTTATAATCACGATTTTATAACCTATTGAATTTGATGTTTTAGTGAAACTGAATGTTTTCATCGTGCAGCTGGCATTCCTGTTATACTGTGGTTCAGGGCTAACTTTCATAAGGCTCCAACAGAAATCTGCGAGCATAGTAGGCTTCCAGTAGGCGCACTTGTTATAGTGTACAAATTGTACCGAAGATGTCACCATAACTGGATGGACCAGGAATTACAAGTATTCGCGTTGAAACTTTCGGTGTTGGCAGCAATGGCGGCAGAAGAAATCGTCTTAAAACAAGTGAGTGAGTAAAGAAAAAGAGCGTGCGTAAAAGAAAAGAAAAAGTGTGTGTACGATAAATTCGCGAATAATTCGACGTTATTATAATTACCACCTCGACTGAAAATGTACTATCGACCGTGTAATTTTACATTATAAATAAATATTTTTGTGCTCGTGTAAGTACAACTACGGGAGATTTACTATTTATTTAAATATTACTCACTATGGAAATAAATATTAGGTTAGTTACTTTTAATATAACTCAGCATCAATAATGGGTAGATAGCTGTAAATGGCTGAGGAACTTTTAGGATTTTTTTAAAAGTTTAAATATATTAAAGACTACTTAACTAAATATTTATTTATTAAGTAGAGTAAACTAACTAAATACATTATTAATTAAAAATTATTAAATAACCTAAAATAAATAAACTAACAACAAACTATAAGAGGGCATAAAAAACTCCTCCTCAATGCTATCAGCTGATAATGTGCCCTAGAGACTGACGGCGTTGCCACGAAATCTTTTTGCCCAACTAAATTAGGTCCAAGTAAAAGGACTTCTAAGATTAAAAAAGAGAAGAAAACAGATAAGTAGAAAAAAAATTAACAATTTGACAGTATTTTGGAGAATGTACATTCTTATTTGGAAACTAGAAGTTTATATTAATTAGAAGTAGAGAGTATTGAGGACTTAAGTAGTAAAATAAGTAATTATTATTTAAGAATTAAACATTATGCTGTGAATTAGACATAAAGAAGGATTCTAGTTCTGTGGAAACTGAAGTAGAGAAAAACGCCAATATGGAGAAATTTGAATTCAAAACCGCAATTTCCCTGTTGCCGGTCATGGATAACACCGAAACGGTTACTTAACAACTTCCTAACGACGACCTTACATACGCGAGTTCCTCAAAGTTAACTATCCCTAATGGAGAATTATCTTATCATTAATTACAAGCACCAAACCATTTGGTGCTTGTGACTTCAATGTAATTACAAGAGCATATTATAATAATGGAATCTAGAAAAAAAAATGAATAATAGAATCCCTTTTCGGTATCTCGGTTCACTCGTGCAAAGCTATGGCATGTGGCTGAGATGAGAATGCTAAGGGGGATGTGTGGTGTTACGCGAACGGATAAAATAAGAAACGAGTAAATAAGAGGAAGTCTGAAAGTGGCGCCAGTGACTGAAAAGTTGGCTGGTCGGTTGTCGTGGTATGGGCATGTGATGCGGAGGAATGTGGAAAATTTCGTGAGGAATATTTTGAGTATGACTGTGGATGGGTAAAGGTAGACAAAGAAATGATGGATGGACTGTGTGAAGGATGATATGGCACGAAAGGCTGGCTGGTATGGCTTAGTGATGCTTATGACTTACTGACATGACGAGTAATAGAGAAATATGGAAGAAGAAGACGTGTTGCGCCGACCCCATTGAATCGGGACAAGGGCAAGAGAATAATGATGAAAACACGACCTTTAGACCTTTTACGCTTATACTTAGTTATGTTGAACATGCATTTACAGATATTTTTCTTAATACCTAAATTATATTAGACGTACAGGTAACTCTATTAATCATGATTGAGTCTTGTATAGACTTCTTACAAATGACTGTAAGTGCCAACAAAACTTCGTTTTTATTGGTACAACATCAAATAAACTAAAGAACTACCCTATTTCCAGTAGACGAAAAGAAATGAGACTTGGAAAACATTGACGTAACAGATGTACAACTTTAAAACTTAGGTCAGAAAAATCCAACCAAGTGTCTGTCGGCCGACACGTTGTATATGGTTCCGTAGGCAGTACAACTTTGTGTATTTTTCATAGAGCAAACAAAACAGAGAGCTTCTACCAGCATCTACCAACTATAAGGCTGTTAAAAAAAATAGCAAAAACGTTTCATCATCACAAAGAAAATATGGCTGACATGTAAATGCGTTTCACGCATAAAATGAATTGGATTGGAAAACGTCACCGAAAATCTCATGTTTAAATTCCTTGTTACTTCCTGAGGAAACTACAAAAAGAAAAATCAAATTACTTTAAGAGCAATTCCTCCTTCAAAGAATAAAATACTCGGTTATTGTTAACTGTTATCTAGTAAAATAAATGCATTCCTATTTACTTGGAATTGAAACCGCTCGCCGCGGCTGTTTGTATTTTCTTTTTTCTCAGGGCACAATTCATTTATAGAACTGTTATGTAGCTTCCATCTTTTGCGAGTTAGTGTTTGATACCTTCTTATGTAGGAATCTTAGGAATCTTCTTCTTTATTGTGTGGTCAGTGGTTAACCTGGTGTCAGAGTTTTTATACCGCCCATAAATGAGCCTTTGACTTGGCTTACATATCGTGAAATATCTCTCAGGTATGCTGGTTTCCCTTCACCGAAACAAGTGATAATTATACAATACGCATATGAATCCGAAAAATCAGAGATGCATGTCTTGACTTTGAACTTAAGACCTATGATTTGACAGTCCGACAGTCACCACTAGGCTATCACTGCTTACAAACTGTAAGCTGCTGTTGAAAGCTGCTTACTTGGAATAATAGAATGAAATTAAGTAAAATACTGTGGCATAGAAATGAACATATTTTTTTTTCTTTTCAACTACGGAATCCTAAGAAAACAAGTAGCAGTTTCCTAAAGCAGACGAGCGCCAGTATCGAGATTTGAACCAGAGTGTTGAGTGGTTTCAATTCAAGTACCTAAAGTTTTATTCTGTTCTCTTTACTTGCTAAAGTGTAGAATGCACTAACGATGGCGAACTCGTTTTTTTTTTTATAAAAAATGTTGCAATGGACTCACTAGTTAGTGGCGCTGCTGGCATTTCAGGCTTCACCTCTTCCATGCACATCTCTGGGGCACATTCTGAAAAAAGAAGACATTTTCAGTCGATTGTTCCGTTTTATGTAAGTATCACATACAGGCTTCGCTTTGCTGTCTTTTCGTGTATCACATGTAGATGAAATATGTGAACCTGTCTAACTGGAATGGAACGCCAAAGAAATAATTTGTGGAGGATTTGTGGTTCGTTAATAATTTTGCATGTGGCTGCAATAAACCATCTCGTTTTATGTTATTAAGTAACTAGCTGTTGCCCGCGACCTTCGTCCGCGTAAAATTGTATAGCCTATAACCTTCCTCGATAAATGGGCTATCCACCACAGAAATAATTTTTCAAATCGAACCAGTAGTTCCTGAGATTAGCGCGTTCAACCAAACAAACAAACTCTTCAGCTTTATAATATTAAGTATAGATGAAATTGATTTATGCGCATTTGGTTAAAGCAATTACTTTTCTAATCTAGTTCTAAATCTTCAAATACTAAATCTCTACTGGCAAAAATATTACAAAAAAGGTTTTAGATTGGCCTTAAACTAGGCAAAGCCTGTATCTTGGGCACCTATACACATCGAAGGTTTACGATTGGAAATGGCGAAATCATAAATTAAAAATCTTCGTACTACAACAGAGCGTAGGGCTAGTTTATAAGATCAGGAGTATTTTCACAGATTCTAACTACATTCCTAGATTAATTGTGGATGCGACAATAAGACGAATTGGGCCTGAGTCTTTTTCGAAACGAAATACAGAGTGCTTCTAAAGGTGTTTTAATGATCGCTTGTTCCCGCAGCAGTTTGTTGTAGGTACTTTGCGGTCGCTATCGAAAGAGCACTTTAAGAAGTACTTTCTGCATACAAACAAACGAAAGTGGATAGGTACGCCGTGAGCTATGGACTAAGATTCATTGAAGACAGGAGCTATGGTACAACACTGCTTCTGCGTCAGTAACACTTGAACTATGTAAACCACTATTAACAAATAGAAGCTTTGTCAAGTTACCACACGATGGTTGACAGACAACCACAATTCGATCACTGTGTGTCAAATCAAGCTTACTACCGTCAAGTTTGAGCCGCCTTATCCTACCTAGATTAGTATTTGACAAAGTAATGCTCTGTCCAGGCACAGATAATAATGACATTTGTTTATTAATATTGTACACCTAACATCACGCCTGTAATCCCCAAAGAATAAGGCAGAGGTGTACCTAATAGAATGAGTAGATACACCATTTTGCCAGTTGGATTAGTGCCATGTAATAGTGAGCGAGCCTAATGCCATCAAACGGGCACAAGTTTAGTCTGCGTCAGGATGGCTGGTTGCCTGTATTGGTTCGCGTCAGGCTGGTGACCAAAAATTGCTACCTATTTGCTACCTTTTACTACCTATAGTCAATTAATTGCTACCTAACTTGGAAACAAAATAATGGGACTTCAAAATGACCAGCCTTTCTGATACCAGGATGGCTGGTCAACCCTCCGTTTGTGTGAACTGTTCAAATTCGTGTTATTATTTTTACTTGAATAATTGCTACCAGATTGCTACCCTCACGTATTTCAATGTCCACCTTGTAACTTTAACGAGTAAAAAGTTGTGACCATTTGATTTTTTTACAGGGAATGGATTATAGTAGGAGAGCCGACTGCAAAATTTCCAACCTACTTGATACCGCGATAAAATGCACAATGGGTTCTCATAAAAGTGATGCTAAGTCCGAATTTGATAGTCTACCACGGCGGAACTTGCCGAAAGTAAAAAAAAAAACATTTTCGGTGCGAAAAAGGGGGCGTTACTTTTCCCATCTGTTACTGAAATAATAGTTATGGCATCAGTTAGAAATTTACTGGTAGATACAGAAAAGCAAAATCTGTCAGTATTTTTTTTGCCGGAAGTGTTTGGCAGACGCTCTCAATGGTGACCCCATCGGGACCCCTAAATATACCCATCTGATACCAGCATGAAACCAATTCCAGTCGGTAGGTATGAATCCTCATTTCTGGAATATATAAGTCTGCCAACGCTTTTTCTGCCGAAACACCTTGACAGACGAGATTATGTAAGCAACATCCGTAGAACCTGTATTTTGGAATTGTACAGATTACGGACATTTTAATTACTGAAGGCTTATTGTATTGCATGTATAATCATTATGAAGGTCTGTCTTCCTCTTCTTCTTCTTATCGTATCGATGTTCCTTCCATATTAGACGGTTTGGGCCCAGTAGGTGGCCACGTTTATTGCAGCGGCAGAGGCGCTATTCAGGTCGTCAAGAGACACCTGGGACACTCCAGCAGGTGGGGCATAGTTTGATCCGGAGCACCGCACTCGCACTAGGTGTTGGAGGGACCAGTAATACCCCAATTTTGCCAGATTATGTTTGCAGCGGCCTAATTAGGTACGCAGTCGATTCAGAGCTTTCCAAATAGGCCACTGTAGTTCACTGCCGGGAGCCAGGTGTTCTTGGAGCTTTAAGAAGTGGGGTGGTGGACACTTCTCTTGCCATAACTTACCGCGTACTTTGGGTGGCCTGTTTTGGATTGCCTGAGTGGAGCGTAAGAAGATTTTACAGCTTTTTAGTCTTCCCGGGTCAGGTGTGTGGTCGTAGAGGGGATGTCGGGAATAATATTCTTGGTTCTTTTTTTCCAGCGCGCATGCGACATCCCTTCGTACAGCAGGTGGTGCGATACCTACTTTCGAGTACAGCTTATTGAGAGGAGTTGGTTTTAGGCAGCCCGATATTATCCGACACGTCTCGTTTAGAGCAGTATTTACTTGTTTTGCGTGAACGGATCGATACCACACTGGGCACGCAAATAAGAAAGCAGAAAAACATAGGGGCATGCCGGTTATTCTAAGAACTTCGGGTGCTGCTTCCTAGCTCGTGGAAACTAAGCGACGTAACAAGTTGTTTCGGGTCGCGACTTTCTGTTTTGTACTATGACAATGTGACTTATACGTTAAGGCTCTGTCTGTGACACCTAGGTACTTTGGAAGGTATATGTCAGGTAGTAAGTGATAAAAATATCTACAGGTGAGTTTTTTTTTTCACTAGCTGTTTTTAATATTAGTAATTCTGGTTTAGCAACTAGTTTGGTATATCCTCTTTATCGCGTTCCCGTAAGTTTTGATAGTAATTATATCGAAATGACACTTTTTTATTTAATTTTTTTCGGATGGGAAGTCATCGAATGACCCCCTTCTCTGGTCGGAGCGGATGGGAGTGTCAGACTTCTGCTGAATAAAACCTATCCATTTTCCTTCTTTGCCCTTTGTGTTTCAGGGCCGCGGTATCTCTTTCGAACAGTCCCGCAGCCCTGGCAGGCATCGGCCCTTGCGGACCCCTACATTGTTGCTGACATCTCTTTGAGGCGCGCGTAGAACACGAACGCGCTGTCGACACGGCCTGTCGTCATAAGACGGCCGGACGGCGAGCTAGTCCATTACTCGCCGTCCACAGGCCCGCGCATACGGTGGCCGGCAGCCACCACGTGACCCCCGACGCCCGGGGCGTCTCCCGCGGCGGCTGGGTCGTGAGGCTGTTTCCCTCTCACGTCCCGCCACCTCCTTCACTAGCATGACTGCTTCGCAGAAGGAGGTGACAGCTTCCATTCTCTCTCGGCCGGACCATGGCTTAAACCAGGGCCGGACGCGAGAGATCGCCTCCGCCAATCGCCGCTACGAGGACACGGCGGTGCTCCACCCAAGCGGGGCAGACCTCCACTTTATGCTCCACCGTGTCCGACCCGAAACAACCGTGTCCGGTGAAGACCTGCATCAGGCGGAAGGTGAGGGCGTCGTGGCGCCTCTCTAGCCACTCCTCAAAGAGGGGACTTATAGCCACTATAGTGCCATGCCCTGCATTGGGTTGCGACAGTTGCTCTCTCCATGTTGCCATGAAATCGCGCCGGAGGTCTGTCCGCAGAGCGACGATTTGCCGCGGCAGCGAAGTTTCCCCCCGACTTAGTGCCTCCGCGCGCCATTCGTGCAGGCGCGCGAGGACTATCGCCTCCAGAGCCCATGGCGATAATCCGGCAAGGAGGCTCGCCGCCTCGCCGGAAATCGTGCGGTACCCCTGGACTAGCCTTACGGCTACCACCTTTTAAGGCGCGTCCAGGTAGTGGGCGGCTCTCCGCCTCAAAGAACACACCGGGGCTCCGTTAAGGGCCATGAACCGAACGACCCCCGCGTAGAGCCTCCGGCAGGAGGCCTTTGTACACCTCAGGTTGGCCAAGAGCCGCGTGAAGGCAGAAAATACTCGAATCCCGACGGTGGCGCATTCCGAGGCCCATGAAAGCACATGGACTCGGACTTGTGCAATGCCACCTCGAGACCCAATTGCCGGATCCTCTCCACGATTATCGCAACCCCGCGTGTCATGTGTTCGGCCGCCGCCTCGTGCGACCTCCCTTGTGCCAGCACCAGCGTGTCGTCAGCGTAGCAAACCACGCTGACGGCACTAGGGAGGTCGGTACACAGCACCCAGACATTCCAAACAACCAAACATTCTGTCATTGTAACAAAACAGTTCCCAGTACCAAGTCAAGCGGCCATGCAAACGGCGGGCGGTGGCGTTAACAGTCTGTTTTTTTTTTGGCTATACCTAAAGATTAAGCCAGGTATCATGTCGATATAATTACAATCAAAACTTTGCGAGAACGCGTTAAAGAGGATATACTAAACTAGCTGCTAAACCAGAATTGCTAATATTCTCCAAACCTACTACTAGTGAAAAAAACTCACCTGTAGATATTTTTATAAAATACTACCTAACACAGACCTTCATAATGATTATACATGCAATACAATAAGCCTTCAGTAATTAAAATGTCCGTAATCTGTACAATTACAAAATACGGGTTCTACGGATGTTGCTTACATAATCTCGTCTGTCAAGGTGTTTCGGCAGAAAAAGCGTTGGCATACTTATATATTCCAGAAATGAAGATTCATACCTACCGACTGGAATTGGTTTCATGCTGGTATCAGATGGGTATATTTAGGGGTCCCGATGGGGTCACCATTGAAAGCGTCTGCCAAGCACTTCCGGCAAAAAAAATACTGACAGATTTCGCTTTTCTGTATCTACCAGTAAATTTCTAACTGATGCCATAACTATTATTTCAGTATCAGATGGGTAAAGTAACGCCCCCTTTTTCGCACCGAAAATGTTTTTTTTTTACTTTCGGCAAGTTCCGCCGTGGCAGACTATCAAATTCGGACTTAGCATCACTTTTATGAGAACCCATTGTCCATTTTATCGCGGTATCAAGTAGGTTGGAAATTTTGCAGTCGGCTCTCCTACTATAATCCATTCCCTGTAAAAAAATCAAATGGTCACAACTTTTTACTCGTTAAAGTTACAAGGTGGACATTGAAATTCGTGAGGGTAGCAATTAGGTAGCAATTATTCAAGTAAAAATAATAACACGAATTTGAATAGTTCACACAAACGGAGGGTTGACCAGCCATCCTGATATCAGAATGGCTGGTCATTTTGAAGTCCCATTATTTTGTTTCCAAGTTAGGTAGCAATTAATGAACTATAAGTAGTAAAAGGTAGCAAATAGGTAGCAATTTTTGGTCACCAGCCTGACGCGAACCGATACAGGAAACCAGCCATCCTGACGCAGACCAAGTTTAGACTAGGAGCGGCGTGGCAGCTACTGAGAAATTCTTGATGGGAAAACTCACTTGGGAATCGAACCCAGGACCAAATGTACTGGAGTCGTGAACAAAACGAAATATAACAAAATATGTTTTATATTAATCATAACAAACAACTGTCCTATTTACCGAAGTAGTTATCATAATTACAAACAAGTATCTCCAATTAACAAATTTTCAGTCCTTTAAGGGTCAGCGCAGACAGAACAGAGCGCAGCGGAGCGGATTTTATTAACGCACTTGAAAATAAACTTTATAATTATTACAATAAAGTGAATAAATGCTTGAACCTGACAAAAAATGCTCGCGCGTCCTCGAATATATGCGGGATCCGTAAAGAAAATGCCCGAGACCGCGCGGGGATTATTCCTCTCTTTCTGCGCTGACCCTAACTCTGCCCATTCGCAACAATAGGGCGTTACACAGAGCTATACAATAGTATCACACTAGGTTACGTGCTCGTTGCAGTACAAAGAGAAGTGGTGACCGCGTCGACTAGTCGGCCGTCTGCAAACACGCCGCGAGAGGGCGCTACACGCCCAAAGCGTTTCACTGCTATTTGGATTAGCAATGCATGAGGCTGATCTCGTCTCTGTCATCGAATTTGACTGCGCTCCACGTAAAAGCCTTTTTATTAACAGAGTTACAGTATGTTTACATAATTTACATATAAAATAGAAACTAAGTTTACAAGGGGTTGCAAAACACGACAAAGTTTTAGGAACTTACTAATAAAACTTTACGAATCTATAATTTTCTGTTGTCTTTTACGACATACTCACAAAAATTACTGACTTCAATTCAATGTAGTAAAAATAATTAAAATTATCTAGTAACGCAAATAAACCTACAGATGTTCAAACTGGAAAAGATTGGCGATTCAACAAACTGTTTTGTTTTGAACTTACAGAAGTCCTAAGTAACTTTAATTTTGAACTAACTTCTGTAATCGACGAAAGTGATTTCTAATTTCAGACGTATGTTTTTCTTTTTAAATTATGAGTTTCAGGGGGTTCCGTGAACCATTCCTATTAGAACATTGTGGCTGTGGAATGTAGTGGAAGCGACCCAACTGTTTTTATTTTATTGGTGTGTGCACTTGTGTGTCGATTTTGCGGAAATTGCCTATCGGCATCATTTTTTTTTTGTTTCCTGTTACGAACGCCACTCGGCCGATTGGCGTAAAATACTAACAAGCAATAAAAGCGCCGTTTCTCACTAAAACACTTCGTTTTGGCAGTTGAGGTGACTGGGGAAAGTATCGCTGGTAGAAAGGGTCTTCGGTATTGCGAAACCAAAGAGATTCAAATAATTACGAGCGATAGACGGGACAAGACGAAGAAAATCCAATACTTTTTCTACTTACAAATCGTTACGTCTCGTTTCACACGCCCGCTTGTCAGGTAGCATTCGTGAGTCAAAATCAACAATGTCCGGTCTATAAGTCTTTTAAATCTCTTTGTGCGAAGCCCAAAAATTAATGATCAATTTATCGAATAATTCGTTTGATTTCAGACTAAAGAAAAATTATCTCTTTCTGATTCCGATGGTCAGTGATCGAGTTACCGCAGTGTATCGGTAACGTGAGCCACCGCCACACCGACACCACCGGCGCCGCGCCGCCCCTGGCGATGGCACTGCAGCCAGTATTCCATTTATCTTAGTTTGTTTAATTAACTTTAAAATAAATACTGAAAGGAACCAACTATTTCTTCTTAAACGATTAGTAGATCTTACTTTAGAGATAACAACAGAATGTTTTATATTTTAAGAATTGCGAACTGAAACAACTGTTCTCGACAAAGACTTGTCTGGGGACAAATTACTCGCGCTAAACGTTTAAAGAAATTGTTTCTAAAAAATAATGAAACAAAAGCAACTGTATTAATGAAGCTCTCTATTTGATAGGCTGCATAAATTACCACTTAGTCAAAAACTAATTTAATAGCAAATCATAATTTTCTTATCAGTTTTTTTTTTGTTCTGAGGCAGGTGAGGAGGTATAGTAGTTGTGTTTTAGCATAGCAAAAGCGGTCATTTAACCACATACATTTATTAAATCTCTTTTAAAAAACGAATACAAACCTGTTAATAGTCCATGAATTGACATTGATTGTGATCCTGAACGTTAACAGAAGAAACGATAAGTACACGGTTTATAGTTTCAGTTCGTGTAAAGAGATATCAGGGAAAGGGCAATGACCGCTATTGCCATGCTAAAACAGAACTACACGAACGCGCGGTGTAAACGTCACGGAAACATACGTCGATTTTTCAATGGAAAATATATTTATCCCATAGTATTTTAGTAGAATCGTTTGCAACAAGCAAAATATTAGTATCATCTATAGATATTATTAAATTCTTAAAACTTTGAAAATATATTATTATGTGAAACGAGTTTTTTAATTTTAAAATCGACGTATTTACGTTACTTTTACCTAAACCGCGCGCTCGCGCTCGCATCTGTAGGCACTGTAGGTAGTCGCCGCAGACACGGCTTAGTTTTCATACTTTTCTGAAGCACACATTTTTTATCTGTCCTCGTCCAGTCGACCTCGAGCTTCAACATAATGTTCTAAAATAATATGCAAAACTCATTGCTGAGTCGAGATTACGCAATATACTCTGGGACTTGTGTAAATTAATACCCGATGAACCCGATGTTTTAACCCGATGTGCAGCTTAGAAATATCTCGTTTTAAGACAGACGCACCAACACAACTTCGACAACGTGTCAATTTGAGTCAATTTGACGCCCACCAATTGAGTTTGTGAGGCGCTTTCGAATTCGTGAGGGATACCGTATAATCACAGCATAAAATGTTGATGTCATTTATAAAATAATGCATGATCCGTATTAATCAAGTAAGATTAAATTTATTTTCAAGTTAAGTTCTACTAAACGGCAAGGCTAGAAACAGAGCTATATCTAAGTAAGTAATAAAATAATTACTTTACGCTGGTTCGTGCCGACCTCATTTCGTTTCAAAGCCTTAGTTAAGTAATTATCTACGATCTGTTCAGAAAAGATAAAAGTCAACTTCTTTCAACATTTTGACGTTTAATGTTCGAAATTTTTGAATAGAAAACACCACTTTTCAGCGACAGCGAGAGCTTTTGTTTGCTCTCCCGGGTGGAATGGAGAACACCTGCCTGGAAAAATAACATGTTTAATAATAAAAACGAGTATGCCTCGAATTCTGCTCTCAAACAGCTTTATCAAAGCTCGGTTTTGGTATCGAGTAGTGTTCGCAGAATCGAAGTGGAATATTCTGGTGCGCCTAAAATTGCTCCTCGTTAACTCGTTAGTTAGGAGGAACAAAGGTGATTGTTCCGCTGTTGCTAGCAACGTTAGAGCGGTAGTTTGTAACGTTACGCGGTAATTGTATTAGAGCGTTTCGTGCAATCAAAATTTAACGCAAATAGGTATTTATAGCACGTGTGCCGAGCGACCTTCCCCGACCTTGTAGCGTGTGTGTGTATTTGTATTGGGGGAATTATTCAAATTAGAGAGCCTGCTAACGTCGCGTTCCGTTTTAAATTTAGGCCTCTGGCTGTGATTAAAATTTAACTTACTTTAGGGGCTCATACAACGTTTAATTTTCCAGAGACTACCTATATTGATCAATAAGGCTGTGGTGATTAGTGAGAGTCTGTTAATATCTATGCTACATATAGTCTCAAGAAACTATTCAAGTCCATTAAAGGCATTCATCACGTTGTAGAATTCTCAAGTACGCTGCATTGCGTCATTGTGTTATGATTGTAGGCATTAAAGCGTTGCCTTGAAACGTAGACATAACATTGAATCTAGCCTTGCCTTGAAATGTGGACCTAGTCCGAGGCGGAAACTCGAGCTAGCCCATGTCTTTGTCACCGAAATATAACCCATACATTCAATGATATTATAAAGAAAGATACGCAACATTCATACTGAGCGGCGCTCAAGTATCGTTGCGTTGTTACGACTGCGATAGATAATACGGAACGTCCTATGATACAGAAAGAGATAGCTGTTGCGCTTGAAGTACTTAAATTACGACAATTGTCTGAATTTGTTTGCAACAATTTGCGCGCGCTAGTGCGATATCTACCTCTTTTTATTTATAAGATCATTGCATACAGCTTGATTAATGAGAAAATTATACAATCAGCTATAATGGACGGCGCTTATTACTAATTACTGTAATCAAACAACCGTCACAGAGCACTATCATGAGTAATAAGCTAATATTAGCAGATCATGTGCTAGTATTTTAATATAGGTAGAAAGTGGTAATTTAGACGTGTCTATTATGCTATGATGCTGGTCATATGCCAACGCTGCAAACACCTCTTATATTACAGATATTTCTTCATAATATGTAATGAGGTAGGTCTGTACCTGCCTACTAAACGAAGCTGATTCTAAAATCCATTAAATCGAAATTAAGAAGCAGATTGTGTGCCTGCGGGGTCTCTCTAAATAACTGACGAAGGTATTTTCCTAAGTACTTATCGCCTTCCCTCGATTTATGGCTCATATTGTGGTTAAAATCCAATAAGTCCACAATATTGTTACGTAAACAATGATTGTTATTAAATAATGAGGAAAGACTCCAAATATTTAAGTATTGGGGATCATTGCGAACTTTAATTCAGAGATCTTCCTTTTAGTCACGTACCGCCGCTTTCATAATAGACTGGATGTAAAACAAACAAACTTAGATCAATGCTTACACTGAGTCTGTGTGGAGTCCATTCGATTAATACCCTATTCCGCATACAACACACAGACATCACGAGCGGCTTTAGACTCGTGTCACACAGCCAGGTCAGTCAGAGCGTTTGAAAATGAAAGGACAAGACTAATTTATTGAAAGTGATTTCCTTTAGTAAAGGAATGCACGTTTTGCTGAAGGCCGTTCAAAATCAAAAAATCAAAGCATTTATTTCAAGTAGGCCAGTTACAGGCACTTTTGAATTGTCGAAACAAAGACAATTTATTAGCAGATATTGCCGCAATGGCAACGATGACGTCTGTCCATCTCGCCGCCGGACGACCAACACTTTTCTTTTCAGTCCTTGGACGCCACTCGGTCACAGATTTACTCCACCTGCCATCACCGCGCCTTGCTAGGGGTCCTGTCCATATCCATTTGAGTTCCATTATGCGATTTCCAATATCGAAGACCTTTGTACGTCTCCGGATTTCGACGTTTGGAACTCGGTCTATTAGCTTTATGCCGAGCATGGATCACTCCATGGTTCTCTGTGCTACTCTGAGTCTGTACATAGCCTCCTATGACAGCGTTCACGTCTCAGCACCGTACGTCATGGTGGGTAGAATATGTTAGTCAGGGATAATGTAGCATTCTAATGGTGAAAGAATTTTTGATGTCGGTCCAGTCGTTTTTGAGTTTACTCGTTACAAACATACAAATCTTTCCTCTTTAAAATATTAGTGTATCCTAGTAGATGAAGTTATCGCCTAGTCGGTTCCTAGTATTTCGGCAAAAAGTCGGCAAAAGGCATCGACTAATCGGCTCAAGCGATTGAAATGAAATTATAATGTTTATTAATCATTTTTATTTATAATCAGCCTTACAGTTTTTTTATTTATAATGTAGGAATCGAAAGTCGTACTTTGGTAATCAATGAATAAACTTACTCAAGAAAAAAAATAGTTTAACTTTCGACGGAAAACTAAATTTCAAATTTCTGTAACCGCACGGCAGGTGCGAGCGAGTTCTTTGAATGATGTACTCAATGCGAGAAACTCAGCTGTACATGAAAACACGGAAATTGCCGATGCCACCTGAACTCCACGAAAGCAATGATTGGCTTGGCCGACTAGTCCTCCAATCTCTACTAGCGACTCGCTCTGCATCGCACGGTTTTTATGATGTACAGAAAAATGAACAAAATTCTCCAAATGATGGTGAAGGAAGCCGCATCAACATCCGTTGCGGAGTTTAGAAGAACAACGTCGGGATAGACATGAAAAAGGGATTGTACTTAATTTAAAAAACACTCGCGGTCAAATAATATGGGTCGATGACGAAAATCTCTGTAACTTGCAAATTAATAAAGGTACATGCATGAAACTAACCTTTATTTTTAATATTATGATCTACAACGTAATTAAAAAAGGTTACATTTTAAAAATCTTGTATTAGGAAATAAATTCAATTGGCGGTTCCACTTCTGGTTTTACTATTGATTGTTTCCTCACTTCTGTTTTCAATCTGTCAAATCAAAATGATAAAAGGCGGTCATTATAGTCTTTCACCGTCATTATAGCTTTACTATCTGAATAAAAAGTATTATTCTGATTCTCATTCCTACCTATTCGTAAAAATAGTTTTCATTGCATCACCAACCAACATCTTACCTGGGGATATACTCTTATTCTATGTACCACTGTTATATCTATATATATATAAATAAATCCCTATTTCCCTTGGTCACGCGTGAACGGCTGGACTGATTTCACAAATTTACTTTTTGTTGTTTTTTTTATTGTCAGGAGAAGGGTCCTTAGGTGGATAGTGGGTAGGTAGTGGGTAAGTAGTAGGTAGGTAGTGGGTAGGTAGTAGGTAGGTAGTGGGTCGGTAGTGGGTAGGTAGCAGGTAGGTAGTAGGAAAAAGAGCATTGCAACGCATGCCGGAAACAGCTTGTCTATAATAATAAGGTTATGGTCATCATCATCATTATCTTCCTGCCCTTGTTCCATGGGGTCGGCGCAACAAGATTTTTTTTCCATTCTTCCCTGTCAATCCTCACGCAATCATTTACAACTTTTTCTTTCATATCATTCCGCACAGAATCCATCCATCGTTTCCTTGGCCTTAAATATTTTAATTTTATTTTAAGTTTAAAATGAAATTGAAATTGTACCAAGTAATCGTATCTCTAAACAATTATGCTAAACGAAATAATGCAGAATTTTAACATTGCCAAAGGTAATTAAGCCAAATAAAATTCTGCCATATTAAAAGTATGCCATTGTAAATTCGGGCATAAGAACATTCGATCAAACAATAATTTATACATAAAATAGTTTGTATGCTTTAATAATATTCGTTTAAAGAAGATTATGCCAAGTGTGTTATGCCAACTAAATTTTGGAGGATCAAGCTTCTGCCAGATAGACCTATTACCGAGCCATGGAAAAAAGATATTCTTTGTATTGAAAAGTATGAGTCTATGGTCAGTATTACGTACACCTCTACCTCAACCTTCGCGGATCACGGGTTTGATGTTAGGTTACATAATTTAATTACGGCTTGCTTTTATTCGGTGCGATTATTGTCGGTCGGTCATTGGTGGATGACTGCAGTATTTCCGTCAGAGAAAATTCTCGAATATCCATATTTGAGCCACACGTCACACGGCGCGGCGGCACGGTCGAAAGGTGAGGTTGTGAGTTTGGCACGGTGCCAGCTCTGCTTTGTTCTCGATGTAATATCAGTGTTGTGGTCTTGTTTGCTAACTTTTGTGCAAATGTTAGGGCTTACTGGCTATTATATATTTGTAATGGCCGTCAGTTCCTTAGTGCAAAGTATCTCTACTTGAATTAATTTATTCGGCTAGTAATCTTATAGACGTAAAGCAAGCAGTGCACGAATTCGTAGAGATAATTAAAGTACCCTCCCTAACTACCTATATTATTGAATATTTATAAACTGAATTTTAAATGCTACCTAAAAAATGCAACAATATTCGTATTCATTTCAGAAACCCAGACAACAGCTCGCATGCGTCAAACTTTTTTTTTTCATGCTTTTGAAAGCTTTCAAACCATCAATGATTGAGTCCGGTAATCCGTTTATTCGTCAAAGGGGAATATCAGCTGTCAGTTTGTTTTACTTTTACAGCCTGGCTGTTTTTACTCCTGAAATAAATTCTCTTCACTGAGGCATTATTAACAAAAAAATGTCATACGAAAACACAAACTGTAATGTCGGTAGGGTCAACAGAGATCAGTCAGACTTGCGGTTGACTTTTAAATGTCCAGTAAAATCTGGATTTAATCACAAAATGCAGTTTTATAAATTTCTGCATTCAGTCATACGAACACGGTAGTACGATTTTCAATGAATTCATGTTGTGTTACCGACTCGCGAATACTACTAATATTCATCGTTTTGCACAAATCCTTTGCTTTGTGTACTAAAAAGCCAACGTTCCCAAATATGCCAATGCCAGTGCTCCCAAATAGATTTTTGCCTTGCTATCTCTTGAGAATTGTCCCTCGAAAACCTTCTTATAAAATGGGACGTTGTGGGCGACTCCGTCATGGACTTTCAAAATGGATATCAATTTTTAGATATCTTCAACTTAGTTAAGTTTTCGTTATAATCTCTTCTAGAATTTTAAAAACTGTTTTCATAAGATAGTTAACTATTATTTTAAACGTTTTGTGTTAAAACCTAGAAAGTGATTTTTAAAAGCAAGAGCCCCGGCCAGTATACGTTTCGGTATGTCATTGCACTCGGGGCGGAATTTTAGGCTAAGTGGAGCCGATAAATAAATTACCAAAAATTTGTGTCACGATATCCGATTTTTTAGGCAATAACAAGTAAATAGGTCCTTTGCTTAGAATATTTAAAAAATCCCACATTGCGGACTAATTAATTCAGTATTAGTTAGAGCCCCGATATTGTAGCACCATTGTTTAACGAGCAAATGTTAACGTGCCATCCATCTATTTCTATAATAAAAATCTAGTTGTTACTCGATCGAATTTGATGGCTCAACAATAGGTATTATTTTTGATTTTTTAAATGTTTTAATTTACCGGGAGGGTAGGTGGGGTAGGTACATGACTACTCTAGATCCAACATACACGAATATTTTTACTTACAAACTTCTGATCGACATCTACGACGGAAAATAAATTATCGGAATCGACCTGAGAATAATAAATAAAAGTTCCACACACGGGTTTTATTTTGTAACCGTACCTTTGACAAGCGATCCAGCGTTACCACATTCTCCTCGTCAATTGCGTCGCTATTCGTGCGAATTCGTTGTAATATGGTACCGTCAAACCCGAATTCAGGCCAAACTAGGGCTCACCACATAAGGACGATCGAAGGGCACACCGACTACATGGGTTAGGTTAGAACTGTGGTAAAAACGCGCGAACCGAGCGAGTGTTGAGCCGTGGCAGCGGCCGGCGAGCGCTACATGCAATTTGGTCGCAGTGTAATTGCGTTGTTTAGATTAGTGTATCCTGACACGATAAACCAGTAAACCGGTTTGCCGAACTACAGTTTTGTTTGATAAAAACAAACTATATTAAATAACACAAGATTCCCTGTAAAGGTTTCAATAATTAAAAGATACCGAGATATATCTTCAATTTACATAAGTGCATCAGAAACCGCAGTTTGATCGATGCCATATCTATTGTTGCGTCTTGAGACTAAACGATTCCGTCTGTAGGTTGCAATACGATAAGCCTATTAGCAAGCCAGATAATTGACTAACTATGTTGAATTTGGAATTATGTGTTGAAAGCTCAATTACTCATAGATTTCCATGTATTAATGCTTTCTTGGGAATATTACTAAAACGGAATATTAAGTTTTATTCTGTATAAGCCGTCCTTTCAAATTAATGTATTTATCTGAAGAATCTGACGTATAGGTAATCGGATTGCTACGAAAATACGGGAGTAATTACGTAAGTCAAGTACTCAAATTCTGAATTTCATCTCGTTTGATAGCTCAATTTTTGTTGATATCGTTTTATATGCTTTTGCACTGCTCAAATTAACTATTTTGTACTTGTCAAATTAACTATTTTGTACTGGTCAAATTAACTATTTTGTACATGTCACATTAACTATTTTGTACATGTCAAATTAACTATTTTGTACATGTCAAATTAACTATTTTGTACTGGTCAAATTAACTATTAAGTACATGTCAAATTAACTATTTTGTACTGGTCAAATTAACTATTAAGTACATGTCAAATTAACTATTTTGTACAAGTCAAATAAACTATTTTGTACATGTCAAATTAACTATTTTGTACATGTCAAATTAACTATTTTGTACATGCCAAATTAACTATTTTGTACTGGTCAAATTAACTATTAAGTACATGTCAAATTAACTATTTTGTACAAGTCAAATTAACTATTTTGAACATGTCAAATTAACTATTTGTACATGTCAAATTAACTATTTTGTACATATCAAATTAACTATTATGTACTGGTCAAATTAACTATTTTGTACATGTCAAATTAACTATTTTGTACTGGTCAAATAAACTATTTTGTGCTTGTCAAATTAACTATTTGTACATGTCAAATTAACTATTTTGTACATGTCAAATTAACTATTTTGTACATGTCAAATTAACTATTTTGTACATGTCAAATTAACTATTTTGTACTGGTCAAATTAACTATTAAGTACATGTCAATTTAACTATTTTGTACATGTCAAATTAACTATTTTGTACTGGTCAAATTAACTATTTTGTACTGGTCAAATTAACTATTTTGTACTGGTCAAATGAACTATTTTGTGCTTGTCAAATTAACTATTTGTACATGTCAAATTAACTATTTTGTACATGTCAAATTAACTATTTTGTACATGTCAAATTAACTATTTTGTACATGTCAAATTAACCATTTTGTACTGGTCAAATTAACTATTAAGTACATGTCAAATTAACTATTTTGTACATGTCAAATTAACTATTTTGCACATGTCAAATTAACTATTTTGTACATGTCAAATTAACTATTTTGTACTGGTCAAATTAACTATTAAGTACATGTCAAATTAACTATTTTGTACATGCCAAATTAACTATTTTGTACTGGTCAAATTAACTATTAAGTACATGTCAAATTAACTATTTTGTACAAGTCAAATTAACTATTTTGAACATGTCAAATTAACTATTTGTACATGTCAAATTAACTATTTTGTACATATCAAATTAACTATTTTGTACTGGTCAAATTAACTATTTTGTACATGTCAAATTAACTATTTTGTACATGTCAAATTAACTATTTTGTACATGCCAAATTAACTATTTTGTACTGGTCAAATTAACTATTAAGTACATGTCAAATTAACTATTTTGTACAAGTCAAATTAACTATTTTGAACATGTCAAATTAACTATTTGTACATGTCAAATTAACTATTTTGTACATATCAAATTAACTTTTTTGTACTGGTCAAATTAACTATTTTGTACATGTCAAATTAACTATTTTGTACTGGTCAAATAAACTATTTTGTGCTTGTCAAATTAACTATTTGTACATGTCAAATTAACTATTTTGTACATGTCAAATTAACTATTTTGTACATGTCAAATTAACTATTTTGTACATGTCAAATTAACTATTTTGTACTGGTCAAATTAACTATTAAGTACAGGTCAATTTAACTATTTTGTACATGTCAAATTAACTATTTTGTACTGGTCAAATTAACTATTTTGTACTGGTCAAATTAACTATTTTGTACTGGTCAAATGAACTATTTTGTGCTTGTCAAATTAACTATTTGTACATGTCAAATTAACTATTTTGTACATGTCAAATTAACTATTTTGTACATGTCAAATTAACTATTTTGTACATGTCAAATTAACTATTTTGTACTGGTCAAATTAACTATTAAGTACATGTCAAATTAACTATTTTGTACATGTCAAATTAACTATTTTGCACATGTCAAATTAACTATTTTGTACATGTCAAATTAACTATTTTGTACTGGTCAAATTAACTATTAAGTACATGTCAAATTAACTATTTTGTACATGTCAAATTAACTATTTTGTACATGTCAAATTAACTATTTTGTACTGGTCAAATTAACTATTAAGTACATGTCAAATTAACTATTTGTACATGTCAAATTAACTATTTTGTACATGTCAAATTAACTATTTTGTACATGTCAAATTAACTATTTTGTACTGGTCAAATTAACTATTAAGTACATGTCAAATTAACTATTTGTACATGTCAAATTAACTATTTTGTACATGTAAAATTAACTATTTTGTACATATCAAATTAACTATTTTGTACATGTCAAATTAACTATTTTGTACATGTCAAATTAACTATTTGTACATGTCAAATTAACTATTTTGTACATATCAAATTAACTATTTTGTACTGGTCAAATTAACTATTTTGTACATATCAAATTAACCATTTTGTACTGCTCAAGTTAACTATTTTGTACATGTCAACTTAACCATTTTGTACTTGTCAAATTAACTATTTTGTACTTGTCAAATTAACCATTTTGTACTGCTCAAATTAACTATTTTAACTGCCACTATGAGGGAAAGTATTTATAGTAGCAAACTTGCGTCAGCAATGTAAAGTATAATGTACCGATTCAATGTTCCTACAAGCCTACATGATGTTGTGTACCTAAATGACTATTAGAAAACTCTTTTATTTATTTATTTTCCGTAATTGAAAAAACAATTTCGGTAAGTAGTACTTATTACTTTTAGAAATAACTGACAAACTGATATCTCATTACTTCAACTGTTAAAAGCTATTGTATGCTGTGCGTTTCAAATCATTCCGGCTACCGTGAATCCTGTAGCGCAATAAACGATACATTCCGTGTAAGTATAAAAGTTTCACTCAAACCGACGCAAGTAACCGGTTCCCCGTACATTCGCCACTCGGTACCCACGCCATCCGGCAGCAGGAACGTGTTCAAGGCACTTATTACTATCCGATCTGACACATATGCTCTTGAAATTCCGGACTTTATGATTAAACGTGCACCGGTCGGCCGCGTCCTATTCGGATTGAGTTGGTTTTGTCGGCCAAGTAATTCAAACGCAAATCCTACTCGCTGTATTTCGTAAATCCAGCTGGAAAATCATATTAGCAGCCCTAGCAATACTCGCTATAGCAGAACATTTCCCACGGAGATCATTGTCCGACAGGTTAAAATGATATTGAGTGTGTGAATCTGGCTTCGTCTTTATTGTTAGGATCTGGGACATTTGCGTGAAAGACATATGCGCGAAGGACACTTCCGCGAACCAACTTGCGCGAAAAGACATATGCGCGCATGGACTTTTGCGCCCATAGACACTTACGCGCATAGACACATGCGCGCAGAGACACTTGCGCGAATGGACACTTGCGCGAATGAACTTTTGCGCAAAAGGACACTTCCGCGACTAGATTTACTCGCGACTGGCTACGGTTAATCTGTAGAGTAAACATAACATCATATTATTTCTTATTTTCAATGAGATAGAGCGAGAGAAGTGGCAACACTGTCCGAGAAACATGTCAAATTATTTTTTCGTATCTACCATGAATAGTGTTGCCAGATATAATTATTGTATAATCGATTTACAATATCGATTTTGAACAAAATAATTTTACACTCTGTTCAAGCTTTTGGGTTTTATTAATGTCGATTTTTAAGGACATTCAGTTGTTTTAATGTCTATTATGACAAATGTATATTGATGTATAGAACATTCTTGTTACTTTGTACAAAAAAGATTAATCAATCGATTCCGATTTAGAAGAACCTCAGTGTTATGTTTACTCTACAGCTAACCTAACCTAACCATTCGCGCATAAGTCCTTTCGCGCATGTGTCTTTGTGCGTAAATGTCCGTTCGCGCATAAGTCCATGCGCTCAAGTGTCTATGTGCGCAACTGTCTATGCGCCCAAAGGTCCATTCGCGCAAAAGTCTAATCGCCCAAAAGTCCATGCGCGCATATGTCTTTTCGCGCATGTGGATTCGCGCAAGTGTCCTTCGCGCAAATGTCTTTCGCGCTAGTGTCCTGATACCTTATTGTTAAGGGTCTGCATATTCTGAAGTGTTAGACAAATTGGAGACATTGAAGTTATAAGGAGAGAGATCTATCTTGCTTGAGTATGGCGCATATTTATATCTGACAGTGTTGTCGGGATGCCATTGTTAGGTGCAGTTAGTTACGGTGTAGGTGCGGTGTAGTTAGTTAAAAGTAAAGCGGCGGCGTCGCCGTAAAAATCTATACATCTATGCAAATAAATAAATTTGAAGTGTCTGTTTGTTATGTCAAAATAACAGCTTTTTACTGAATGCATAAGAAAATATATACGGTACTTATGGCAAAAAAAAAAACAGTTTTTATATTTTTTCTTCATAGGTCTGTCTGTTGCGGCTGATCTCCAAAAATTGTTTGCTTGTTAATTCGTTACTTAGTTACAAGTGAACATAATATAACCGTGTTAAAATTCAATATTAAATAAAAGATTTCAAAAGCACACTACTTCTAGATAAAAATGAACCACATCATATCACATTCGATACTAGATTGTCATATACGACACACTGTCCTAAATCCTTGTGAATAGGTCCTGAAAAGGTTAAAGTTGTCCATAAACCGTCGATAATAAACTGCCGTAAAAATATTGCCGACTAATCAAACCATAACTTGCTTAGCCAAGTATTATTGCTAACAGTTACAATAAATACAGAGCCCAAGAGCATTTACGTAAGGCCACTGACAGAGAAATCAGAAAAAAAACTGTGACAAGGGTTTAGTGGCACGGTTCTAATGAAGAAAACAACAGGCTGAATAAAGCAGTGCTCATCCAACCACATGTGAGCTCTGTGTTCATATTAACACACTCCGCGTTCGTCGCATCCGTGTACGTTTGTGCACGACTCTGAGTGTCAAGATAAGCTGGCGGCTTACAATTCGAGATAGAAACCTTGGCGCGGTTCCAACTCCTTGCCATGTCTGTCTTTGCATACGAATGAGTATGCCTTTAAGGAAATAGTAATTAAAAATATCATATCTCCTTGATTTTTAGGGTATTATTAATAAAAAAAAATGGATTAAGTACTTATACAGTAACAGGATCGACAGTAAATGAAAGGCTTTTTGTAATATTAATAGAAGTTTAACAGATTAAGATTTTATTATTGAGGGAAATAGACTTTCAAAAATTTTGCCGTTACAAAATAGATAAATCAGACAATGAATTGTTGCGGGCCTTATGCAAGGTATACTATTTTTTCGCATGAGGCAATCAATATTGAAGCTGCAATAATGTCAATCATCCTGTGATTCGTTATTTCATGTCAATTTTTGTATACCTACCTGAAAATGAAAGAAATATCTATTCCTTTCTATAATATTCCTTGTTTTTGGGACAGTCATTGACAGTTAGCTGCCAGCGCGCTATTTAATTGTAACGGGTCTTTTAAGAGCTTCTTATCTTTAAATTTAATGAAAACAAAGTGTGTGTGAGATATCATCGAATTTTTTTATTAGTATGAAAGGACTATCGATGCTTTTATGTATGGAATGTGACATCGTTCAAATGTTCGCTGCGGCTTCGCAGGGTGGTGCGCATCCGAAATGATGAAATCCACGCAAAATCGACTGCCTCGGATTCTCGTGCACACTCTCACGGCCAGCTGCGATGTTTTCGGCAGAACTTGCGTTTTGTCGACGTACGGATTGTATTGTATTGTATTGTATAACGGGCTGGTGTCCGCAACTCCACGTCAAAGCGCGTATTTTGCGTGCGGGTGGGAAAATTATTCGATCCACCCTAACTCCCCGAGAAAGGCCAGCAGCGCCTTGGTGTTGCTGACAATCTCGCGGAGAGTACCTGGGGTACCGAAGTACTTTGCCCTGTATGTTGCAACCACTGGGCAGTGTAGAAGCACGTGGGCTGCCGTTTCGTCTTCCTCCATGCAGGCTCGGCACAGGGGGCTGTCTGTGACTCCTATGACAAAGAGGTGTTTATTAAAAGAGCCGTGTCCAGTGATGGCGGCTGTAAGTGTGCGCAGCTGTATTTTGGTCAGCCGAAGCGCTCGTTTGGTGAGGCGGCCATCGATAGTAGGGAGTGCTTCCTTGGCCTGCCTGCACTCGCCATGGTCCAGCCACAGCTTGTGGTGTTGTTCACTGGTTCGTTTCCTTACCAGTGTGCGTAAGTACCCGAAGGGGAGTGGCACAATGGGTTCGGGACCCACTGCTGCCATGCTCGATCCCCTTCTAGCGAGTTCGTCCGCTGCATCATTGCCTCGGGAATCGCTGTGTCCTTTGATCCATTGGATGGTTATATTATTGTGATTACCAACCTGGTTCAGGCGTTGGTGACACTCGTGTATTAACCCAGAGTTGACTATATGGTTGTTTAGTGCTAACAGAACAGCCATGCTGTCTGAGAGTATACGAATAGAGTGGTCCACAACCCCCCTGGCTAAGATGGCTGATGCCGCCAGGGAAATGCCCATGCATTCTGCCTGAAAAACCGTGTTGTGGACCCCCAGTGGTGTGGCAATATGGATGTTGAGATCTTCCGAGAAGACTCCAGCTCCAGTGCCAGTACCTGTTTTAGATCCATCTGTGAAGATCCGTAGTTCCGCAGGGCTCAATCCCTCGCAGCGGTGGTCCTCATGGAGTTGGATTTTGTATTTTTTGTCGAATACGAACTGTTTGGGTATCCGATCGTTTATGGCTTTCGCTAGGGGGAACTCGTTATAGAATCCCTCCAGTATTGCGGTGTGCTGTGTGTACTTTTTACCCCAGAGTTGAAGTGTTTTAAGGCGTACTGCCGCCATCGTTGCTTCCTGTTGTATGAACAGATGGAGCGGTGGGAGCCCCAACATGGCTTCCAGAGCCGCGGTCGGAGTAGTCCGCATACAGCCTGTAGTCGCCATGCAGGCGAGTCTCTGCATACGTTGCAGTTTGCTGGAGGCTGTAGCTAGTTTGGTGCGGGGCCACCAGACCACTGACCCGTAAGTGATCATGGGTCGGATCACCGCGCAGTATAACCAAAGTATAATTTTAGGGGATAGGCCCCACTTCTTACCTATCATCCTCCTGCATTGCCAGAAGGTTATGCAGGCTCTGTCTAGTTTGTTGTCTAAGTGTCTGCTCCAGTTTAACTTACTGTCAAGGATGACTCCCAGGTATTTGACTTCTTCAGCTAACTGGAGTTCTGTATCGAATAGTTTGGGTAGGCGATAAGGGCCTAGTACTCTTTTTTGGGTAAACATGACTAGTTCAGTCTTCGTGGGGTTCACCGAAAGGTCGTATTCTATACACCACCGTTCAACGATGCGTAGCGCTTGTTGAGTGAGATTACAGATTGTCCCCGTCACTTTCCCCGAGATGAGGATGGCGAGGTCGTCCGCGTACCCAATTGTGTAGAAGTGGTTTGCGTTGAGCTTCATGATGAGGTCATTAATCACCAGATTCCAGAGGAGGGGGGATAGTACGCCTCCTTGGGGGCAGCCTCTAGCTATCATGGCCATCTGCTGTTCTTCCGCAAGGCGAACCACTCGACGTACGGATGTTGGTTGATTGTTTACTGAAATAGTGAACCAGTGGAAATCAAATTCATCCACCACACTGCGAATAGTCCCCTCGGTAGGATTATGGCAACCATAAAATGGGCGAAGCGCGCGGAACGTTGCCCGAACAGAACACCCATTTTGTTAAAACAATTTTATCATTTGCACGTGTTGTTGAACGCTATATCCATCCATAGTGATTTGGCAAATCAGACGAAATAAATGACAGGCAATTTGACAGATATAGCTTCAATAATGTAGCCGTAATCAACTTTTAAAATTCGGAAGTCCCTGTTGAAAGACGAGATTAGGGATATATATATAAAACCGTGTGTGTCCTTTCCTTACGTAGCGATTTCAATCTATCGAATTGCAATAACGTATACCGTTTTTTAAAGTCACTTTTGGTTCGGGAGTTTTGCGAAACAAATGATTTTAAAAAGCATGTGAAAAAACCATTCAGATTCCTATATCTAACATACATCAATTGTTTAGACAGCGCTTGAGGCGTTGTGTGTGACCGCAGCTCGACACACGACGGTTGAGCTGTAAGTAACCGATTCATTAAGACTCCTTCAAATAATGGTGCTGGTCAGCTGATGGGATTGTCATTATGTTACAATTAAATTGATGAGGTTTGTTCAGCCTAACTTTGACGGAGTAGAGTCTAATTTATACAAAATAGAGTAAATATGATTTTAAAAGCATTCTATTATGAGTTTTAAAAGGTATGTTATATTAAAGTGAATAAAAATGTACGATAGTTATCGTTAATTTTTTTACAACGGTTATTGGTACCAATTTACTTATTCATATAGCATATAAACAAGGTATACCGAAACTACACGTCTGTTGGGTATTCCGTAAATAGATTACCTACGAATTGTAGCATATAATCCAACAAAAGGCTTGTTCAGGCTTTAACAACGTGGAAATTCGATATGCTTCTGTCCAGACAAGTTGATGTGTTACTGTTACTAGCTGATAGCCAAACGGAATGTTGCATTGATTTAATCAGAATTTCACATTTAGCTCTCAAAGGCTTTTGGCAGATGACGGGTGTTTCTACCCTTTGTTTTACAAGCACTCTAGTTCCACAGATCCGTCTATAGAGCAACTTACATCATTCTGCGAGTGAGTTCCAAGAACTGGTTACCTAGTACTGTAAGTAACATTGTAAGTCAAACCGACCTTTGTCAACAATGGTCACTAATTTCGAACGTGTTTGTAACCGCTAGCGCGTTGCCTTTGGTTGGGAACCTACCGTCAAATTAGCTAACAAGGTGCAAATACATACGTACACCAGTTTTGTGGGCGACGAATATAAATATAAATAAATGAATTTAAATCAAAGGGGTGCTACATGTGCTCGTTTCGCAACATTTTATGTCGCAGTGTTTCTTAAATATCATAGCCATACAAAAAATACGGTTTAAAATTTGCAATCCCATATTTAAAGTTGTTTTCTTATTTAAAATTACACCTTTTAAAATTAAAATAAGATCACAATTTAATATATTTTTTTATGAGTATAATTGTTTTTGGTGAAATATGTACATTCTTGAATGTTCAAGGTTACTAATGAAAGTTGAAAAAGATAATTAATAATTTTTGATAAAAAAAAATACAAAAACTAATAACGAGTCTTTCCGTCACGGGTTCTTATTAAAGTTTCCGCCCGCCTAGACATGCTGAGAATGATGTTATCTATTGTATTCTGTGATTGTCTCTTCCATTCCTCAACTATGGCGATTCGCAGTTCACCCACATTGATAGGAGCTGGGCTGGCTATCTATTTTGTCGCAGTGATTGTCATTGGGACAAAATATGCCTTAAACAAGTAACATACAGTGCTAGGTAGTTCATAACACTTAGTTCATCACTAGCTTTATTTCCCCTTCAGCCTTTTACAAGGAGCTATTCTAGGGAATTTCAAGACGTAACTAATAATTTAATTATCCTGAACGACAGCTAGCCTGTGAGGTAGTCCTTTGTCGGTTCACTGCTACAATAATAACCTTTCTTTTAAAAGACATTTTTATAAGCCCGGACGATAGCAGCTTCAAGCTTTCTGTAGGTAAATAACGGTGTTTCCCGGCAAGTTGTTTTTAATTTACAAGGAAAATGCCAAGAATTGCAAATCATAACAATATCGTGTTTTTGCCTCAAGCAAACTGTAAAGGTATTTAAAAAAAAGCACTTATAACAAAAAAAAAGGAAACTACAAAGTTAGGCAGTGTATTTTTCCATTTAAATGCATTTTAACTATAGTCGTATCACGGGTACAGTGTGAACCTTAGTGGCACTCAATATTTCTTAGAAAAAGAAAATTGTTATAAAGCTTTTGAGAAGCGCTTCTTCCTGCAAGCTATTTGGAAATCTTTGGACCACCAGAGATGTACGATATTTTGGCAACATCGCCTGTATCTTCTAAAGTTAGCGCTGAGGCGGGGCTGAATAAATGATAGCACCTCGTTC
The DNA here is from genome assembly GCA_963576755.1 of Noctua janthina. Classification (NCBI taxonomy): domain Eukaryota; kingdom Metazoa; phylum Arthropoda; class Insecta; order Lepidoptera; family Noctuidae; genus Noctua; species Noctua janthina. The sequence goes on along the minus strand of OY755050.1, from coordinate 7,814,225 downwards.
GTCTAGCTTTCAGGTTTAGACTAAGTACATCCATCAATTGTTTAGACAGCGCTTGAGGCGTCGTGTGTGACCGCAGCTCGACACACGACGGCTGAGCTGTAAGTAACCGATTCATTAAGACTCCTTCAAATAATGGTGCTGGTCAGCTGATGGGATTGTCATTATGTTACAATTAAATTGATGAATGCAGTTGTGGCAGGATCGTGGATAGTCATTCTGTCATGGTCTTCGCTCTCCTAGAAAATTGCTGTTGACTTTTAGATCCTGTAGATATTATGCCCTTGATTACTACCTACTTAGCCGTTAAATCCGGTAACGCGAATATAAATAGGTACACTATATTTATGTTGACGGATGTCAAGTGAATTAATTTGCTTGGTATTATTTATAAAAAACATTATATTTTAATTTAATACTGTTTGTAGGTCTTTGAAACAAATAAAAAAACTTAAATGCGACTACAAAGTAAAAAGAAATTAGAGAGAGCGACTCGACCTGTCCTTACACGTTTTTTTACAACTACATAATTTATTATTTAAGTTATAAGTTTAATAGCTGTATATTAAACAGACATCATCATCTTTCTGTCCTTGTCCCATGTTATTTGGTGTCGGCGCAACACTTTTTTTTTGTCCATCACAGCAAGTACTACTGAGCAACACAATATTGCTGGGAATTTAGAATTTAATCTACAAAGTAAAGTAAAACTCATATTTTTATTCGAGTAGGTAACTAGCGAGAGCGACTTCGTCCTCGCACAGTGTTTACCACTGGGCAATAAAACATCAAGATATTCTTATTACAATTATGAACGTTTAATATCTCCAACATTAAGTAAGTACATGCATTATGTATGATTTGTATTTTACTAAATACACCCTTATTATAAGAAGACAGGTTTTTTCTTGCATACACTACGGAGCTTAGAGCTGTGATCAGATTTTTTCGGCCACAATTGCATATGCTGCTCACTTGAGTGCACATGAAAGAGCAGCACACTATAAACTCTCGACAACCTCCCTGTGTGAGCCATCGAATGCAGTCGCTGAGGCCGAAATCAACAAGATGGCATTATCATCAGCATCCAATCATGCAGGGTGTATCATCTTATAATTCTGTAATCAAACTATCTATGTATTTGTTGTGAAATTTGCGTTAACGGAAGCGGGCAATGTGGGTTACATTGCCCGCTCCCGTAAACGCAAAAGATGTGCTATTTGGTATGTGCTGTGTCTGGTATTTAAAGCTCTATGTAATAACTATTAGAGACCGGATTATATGCATATTTGCATACTATGTTTGAATTTTGAAGTTAATGCATATTATTTTAGCTAACATTGTCATGTCGAGCATTTTTGGCATATTCGCGTTCATTTTAACTGTATCTAACTGGGGAAATATACCAGAGGAGATCCCCGCAAAAGTGCACCTACATTCAAATAGTGCTCATTGACTGAAGTGGATGTAGAACGATCGTTTACGTTTACAAGATAAAAACATATTTTAATTCATCATCACCATCATTTCAGCCGAAAGACGTCCACTGCTGGACATAGGCCTCTCCCAAGTGTCACCACATTGACCGGTCCCGTACGTCTCGCATCCAGCGGATCCCTGCAACCTTTACCAAGTCATCGGTCCACCTAGTGGGAGGCCTCCCAACGCAACGTCTCCCAGTTTGCGGTCGCCACTCCAGAACTTTCCGGCCCCATCGGCCATCCGTTCTGCGAGCAATGTGCCCTGCCCACTGCCACTTAAGTTTGGCTATTTTTGGGCTACGTCGGTAACCTTGGTTCTCTAGCGGATTTCCTCATTTCTGATTTGATCACACAAGGAAACATATATACACACATATTTTAATTAACATATATTTATACAATATTAATATAATTTATATATATTTTAATTAATAGAAGGCAAATCGTACATACCATTGATATTTTTTAGATGAGATGAGACTTAGATAACTGGCGAAATGTGGGTGCACTATTAGGTACACCTCTGCTTAATCCTTCGGGGATTACAGGCGTGATATTATGATGTTATGTTATTTTGTCACTTTGTTGTCACTTTCACCTTCGATCCGTTACCAGAAGTTTCTCAGGAATGGTACTACTAAACAGGAAGCATAAGTGACTGTCGACTTCGTAAACGGTTTATTTACGCCCTTTATAACCTTATGGAATAAGGATTTAAAATAATGGTGGAAGATGCATTAAAATTTTAAGTAATTATTTTGTATTCGTAAAAATAATTACACAAGGAATTTTGATGTCGCACAAAATCTACCACGCGAACACCGCCACACTACGAGATAGAAAAGACTTAAATCTATAATACATATATGTCGCAGTAAGATAGTTATAAGTTATAATCCCTAGAGATACAGCTTCATATATTCCGAAAGATGGTAATATGTAAGCGATTTATAACTTCTTGATCCCCAAGATACAGACTAACGTCTAGTTTGAGGATCACTGTTCAAATTTCTATGTACAATGTACATGATTATTAATAAATATGTTGATTTAATTTGATTTAGAACTATCTTACAAGACTAATGTAGTGAAATAATTATAAACACATATTTATACTACCAAATGATTTTAAAAATTAAAACCTCATTTTAATGTGAAATCATAAGCAGAAAGATAGTTACAGAGCGCTTTTATATTACTATCTTCCGGTAAATACTCGTAGAGTATCCCTAGGGTTATAACTATGTCACAGCTATAACTATCTTACTGCGACATACAGGGTGTAAACAGACCCTTCACGAAGCCGTCAACCAAGCATTATGTATATCAAACTAAGTAACTTTACGCAAAAATTGTTGCTGGGAAACGATTTTTTTTTTAGGGTGAAATATCAAGTTTTACGGTAGGACTCGATAGAAAGCACTCAAAGCATTGTGTTGATGGATGGATTGAATAGTACGGGGTTCGTGGTGGCGTTTAAAGTAAAAATCTTACATTAAAAACATGTACCTATTAAAAAAAAACTTGTGAAAAAGTTGGAACTTTAACCCCCAATATCTCCGTAAGTAGAAGGGTTCCCCAGTATGATCTAGAACAAAAAAATGATCGCAAAGACGGGGAATAAGTACGTTTCGGCTTATTTAAGGGTTTATTAAACCCCTTTATAGATAAATATTATGAGTTCATAACATAAGGTCTTCTTAGAGTAGAAATGCAATCTCGGTATTCTGAAGGAGAACATTTTATCTACCGCATTATTGGCTTCGTTATTAATCAATTTGCTGCATCAACAACCAACGTAGTTATAATTAATTTCATAAAGTTTTGCAGATGCCATTTTAAATTTCCAATGACGTCATATGACCTGGGAAACTAGCTCATACGGACTTGGTTAAATTGGTTCAGTAGCGTAACTGGTTGTTAACGCGTATATGACCATAACTTGTTTTCACCGATTTTTATAATTTGATACTAATTTTGTTGTAAGTTTTCAGTCTTAAAGTTGGTTTTTTCATGGGCACTTATAATACCAAACTAGATGGATGTGGAAATCATCAAAGTAAGACGAAATTATAAGCTAATCAGTTTTGTATCTTAAGGTTAGTAAGACCGCGCGCCGGTTAGCGGGCGAGCGAGCGAGTGGGGCGAGGTTCTTTTCTTACTTCGTCCGGCTCATTCGATAGTTGGCGGTGTGAACCAAAGTATGTAAAGAGGTGAAACGATGCCTCGTTCGGCTCACTCGCTCGCCAGCTGGCGGTGTGGCCTGGAATAAGTAAGAGGTGTTTAAATTCGGTAAATAAGAAAACACATTTGGGAAAATTCCGGCATGCTTACGGTGAGTACCACTTGTGGATGTGGAGGCAACTAATCATCTTGTTGAGCATGCAAATCTTGGTTTATTTGAGTAGCCTTCCGATATGGTGCCTCTACAAGGCTGATCCTTGTCTAAATCAATACACTGGACATTTACATTTGCTATCAAACGACCTATGGGCTAAGTATATAATTCCGCTTTAGAGAAAATTTCAAAACCATGCAATATGTACATTTGGTATCTTGTGTGATTTGTTACCGATGTGACTGTCTGTCACGTACTCCTAATTATTAAGTAGATATTTTAGTATTGATTTTTATTTAAAATCATCCCACGGTCTGGGCCACTTATAAACACATTAAACTTCTATTTTATGGCTTGACAGGCTGGCAAGTGACCGTAATTAATAAAGATTTAGTGAGCTTTCTTCCTTGAATTGTAAAACAATATTGCACACTTAGAAACGCATAAATTCTTTACTTAATGGTAAAGGGACTAGGGACTGACAGGCCAAATATAAAAAAATATCTAATTTCAATACGTAGTTCTGAATGCTAGTGCGACATGTGGTTGCAATTTACGCCGCTCTTAGGCGTTCGAAGCTCACTTAATACAATTGAGACGTTTGCACAAAAAAAGAAACGGATTCTGAAAAGGCGACCCAAGCGTGGTGGCTTTTGGAGGCTGGGCCGGAGAAAGCTGGGTGGATTCGAGGCAGTTGGTTTTAAGTCGCGGAAGTGTCGACACGTGGAGTCGAGCTAAGTCAGGGAGTCGGTCTAAAACGGTTAAAAGGTTAGGACGTAGTAGGTTAGGTTCATGTAGTTAGCGAAATCTTGGTACCAAGATGGACATGTCCCAGAGGACTGTCGTAACGGAGCGATTAGTATTTAATAAGTTAAATATAAGTAGTAGTAATAAGTCTAGTTGAAGTGAGTGTCGAGACGCGGGAGAAGACAAGCTGTGGCAGAGGCGAAACTGGTAATGTGTGCAGTACTCTGTAAGTTAGTCGGGGATTAATGCCCTTCAATGAACAATGAATACGTGGTAAGTGTTAACTATAATTAACTCCTAGCTTAAGTAGCAGTTTGGCGGAAACGCAGCGATGTTAATAATTATTTATTTCAGCATGACGGCAGAGCCGCTTTATCATCACAATGTATATTATTATGTCCTGTGTTGTGTGTCCTAATAACTCCTAATTAAACCTTGGCACATATTCTTCATCTGCGTTTGGTTATAGGGACGGAGACCGCCTTTCGCAACACTATACACACATTTCATGCATACGACAAACACACTATACACCAACACACCCGACTATTGACGAAAATTGACTTTTATCTGACGTACTACACATGAAAGGCCGAACCGTAATATTCACATTAAAACTGGGATAAAATATATTGTTCAGTGGTGAAGGCAACACCGTAATATTCACGAATTTATTAAGACAAATTATACTGCTCAGTGATATAATGCCGACTTGTACTTGTGGTACAAATCAACCAAACGTTGCTGATGAATACTGCTTCCTGTAAAGGTCTAGCTCAGAAACATTGCGTAGAGATTATTGGCGCACATTTCAGGGAGCGGGGGTAGGCTTCACCAAGTATCCTAAACTGATTGGATAGCTACGTTCTTAGGAACGCTAGGGACTGTGTCTCGTTAAAACTAACCCCGGCTGCCACAGGCCTATTACTGAATCGACACTATTTAGCGAGACACGCAACCACGACATGGGGCAGAGTAAAGAAATGTGAAGTGACGATGGAATAACCACTTCGGCGTCCACCAATAACAATCGCAATATGTTCTGCTACAGACTGAGTCTACGGTACGCTTGTGACTATTGTGTTACAATATAGTAATTGGGGTAATCTGCCGTAAGGGTGTTATTAACGTGAGTACGCGTATAAGTAGAAAAACTAGAAACCTGTCTTCCTCAATGGCAGTGGCCTCACAACCCATCGCCTTAGGATTGGGAAAGATATGTAGATGGAGCCTAGGGAACGTGGCCTGTTAGAGTTCATAGCAATGTTCTCAGTAGGACCATGCACTTAGGTCTAACAGTACACGTACGCCGAGCAAACGTTGTAAAACGGTTCCATGTTGTAACATGGAATCGTTTGCGTTTGCAAATCGGCAACTAGTATTTTGGAATCATCAAATTAACGTAACTGTAAAATAATAAATCTCTTAAGCGCAAGCGTAACGTTTCCTCTCACCAACCTTTCATCATATATATATATCTTTGCGCCCTCTTGTCTTATTAGCTTCATACTTTATTACTGATTTAGTTTTATAGGATTTGATATTATTCATGTATATGTCTTAACTGTGACCTCCCAAAATTAACTACACCTTATACCCCTCCCTGTCCCTTAGCTTCTAAAGTCGGGACAGGGCTGGAGTTCAATTTAGTAGTCGGTGGAAAGATGACCAGTTTGGTGTCGAGTCTTACAAGGCCGTGCGGACGGAGGGGCACGGCCTCTCCTCCTTCGGGGGGAGCCGACATTAATACTAATATGTGCATGATTTAGGAAAAACGAAAATTTTATCAGCCTAGGGTAAATTACGAACAGTCACACCGACCCATAAAAATATGTATATCCATTGATTCCATTAAGTGTATAAACCTTGATAAGTAATATTTATATCAGTATCACTTAAAAATATTATTGCTTTACAGATTTTTTTTTTACTATAATTCACTAAAGTAAAAAATAAACCACTAAGAAAAAAATTAACTAAAACACTAACAAAAATATTTTTTTACCATATTGCACTAAAGTACACACAAAATAATATATACATATATGTGTTTATAAATTGACTCGGTCGCAAAATTTTAGATAATTTTTCATTTACCAACTAGAGCTAGTCCTAGTCAATTAAAATGAAAGAACAATAGAAATGTTACTGTGCTGTACTTTAAAATAGATCTTTTGTCTATCAAAATATGGCATTAGTTTAAGAATTGAAACATGACATCACCTTTTTTTTCTTTTATCTGGTAGATGGTTCCTAAGTATTTAGGAGCCATCTACAATCTACACAGTTACGTAGATGTTGGAGATCAAAGTTACAACATTTTCACTAGGTTTTTTTTTTTAAATGAGTTTTTATTGTCTTAACTGTATGCACTGATGCACTGTTCAATGCATCCATCAGTCCTACAGTAAACCGTGATGATTACCTCTAAAAAAAAGTCATACCCTTGCATTAATTTTTGCGTAGTCACTTGGTTTGATTTACAGAATGCTTGGTTGATAGCACCGTGAAGGTACCGTTACACCTTGTATGTAATAAACTATTAAACTAATCTTTTTTCAATTCTAGTCTAATCTTCTTAGCGTTTCGATGGCTACAGTTAAAGTAGGTACTTGCATTTTCTACTAGTTGCTACCACGACCACTCTTGAGGTTATGAAGTTTTCCATCGAAATATTTAAGAATAACCCACTCAAGTTTTATGTAAAACTCGTGCAACTCGCAAAATCGCTTCTTTCCATTTTCGCTCTGCAATAGTCGGATGAAAAGGGATGTCAACTTTAACATTTAACAAAATTTATGGGCACAAAAAAATGGACTCCACGAATAGCTGAAGTTATTCGATACACATCAAGTTCTGTTGACTTAATAAAATCATAAGCATACCTAGTAGTTGTGGTACCCGGGCGGTGAATTGAGCAAAATAGGGCTTAGGAATGAGACTGTCACACAAATTAGGGCTGGAAACAGTCTATAAACAAAACTGTAAGTTAGTTATTATAAGTAATAACTACTGAATTATAAAATATCTTCTAGAGTACGCTCTAGAATAAATTTTTAGTTCATGTATCCGTAATACTGCTCAAACTTCATCCACCTATGCACATGCTTCCTTAAATAAAAACTTTATAAATAGTTGTTCAGATGTAGATCTCACACAAGGTCTCATCTTGTGACCGCGGCGGTATTTCCGGGTAGGCCGCTGCCGCGGGCTACGGCCTGAATGCAACTCTACAAGCTTTTATGCGAGCCCCGAAACGCGAAGTAATTATGCCTCGCTTCGTAAGAATACATACATTGTAGCGAATTTTATGTACGTTTTACGTTCTTCATTTCAAGTTGCCTACATCACCTACATGGGAAGATCTATCTGAACAGAGCGCCTAGACAAAGAGACATTTTACCAGCGATAACGATAAGTAAAGTGAAAAAAAAATTGGGTAAAAATTACTTACTCTCCCAATCCTCGTCTATGCTGATGCCTGTTGTAAAGATCTCACTGTAGTGGAGCTAGATAAGTTCGAGTGACTCCAAATTTTTTGCATCAGGTTCATATTCAGTTTAGTTGGCAGACTCGTCTCACTATTAACTTGTTGTTTTTCTTCATCTATGTATTTTTATCTCTTTGTATATATTTATACCCTAAGGTAGACTGGTAGAAAATGCCCAAGGCATTAAGTACATTTTTGTACATTATGTGCATAAAGTTTTAATAAATAAATAAAGAAAACAACATGATCATATTTGGTTAGCGCAAATATGATCATGTTTCAGAGCTTCGCGTTAAGCTCTAGTGGTTGCCTATCCGCCTTCGCCGGAATGCGCATATTTTATATTCTGTTTATGATCCCATTCAAAGCCCTTTTATTTCAAAGAACGTTTTAATTTCTTTTATTATTATTATATTTCCTTTATTCCTTTTTACACATATTAAATACATTTTGAAATATTTATTTAAAAAAAAAAACATTTAAAAATATAAATAATAGTATTCCGCCGGTTAGGGCTCCAGAGACCGGAACCTCCTCACAGTGCGAGCCGTATCGAGCAGTACTACCTTCTGAATCAGGCCCTTAATCCAAACGCCCTAGGAGAGCTTCGAAAGATGGTCATCGAGGCGCTTGGCAATAAGGCTATTCGCCGTTACGACAATCGACATAATGATAGCAGAGTTCACATTCCACATGTCAACAGCCTCCTGTGCTAAATCGAGATATTTATTTATTATATTCTTTATTATTATTTATCATATTATACACTTGAGATCATCGGAGAATTTCAGATTTTTGATGCCTGTAAATTCCACCAAATTTTAATTTTATGACCACTCATTCACAGTCCAGGCTTTCCGTTTATGGAACGAATTGCTGGCGTCAGTAAGACAAGCTCAGTCACTCGTTGCTTTTAAAAGCTAAGTTGCAAATTATTTTCATTCACTGTAATATGACTCCAGTTTCCAAGTCAACATTTATCACCCATCTTATTTATTCTACCACGTAATATTATAAAATAAGTAACAACTAAATAACGTTACTTCAATTATTTTAATGTTTGTGTAGTACGTATTAGCAGTACCCCCACCACCACTGCTTACCCCCTTTATATTTGACGTTCATACAGTCTATGCAAAGGTTGTCTGGAAGACATCGCTATCAGCGATAAGACCGCCATTGTAACCACAGAATTAGCAATATTGTAAAACAGTTGTGTTTAAATTTTGGTGTACAATAAAGTATATTCTATTCTGTTGGATGGTCTTACGCACATTGCCGGTTTTATAACTACAGGTTCCCAGGGCAAGATTTCTGTGGCAAACATAGTCGCCAGCAGAATTATTTCTCTTCGGATTTGTCAGGTTGTGCCCTCTTTAGCCTCACATCGTGCGTTACAAGAAACGATAATACTATTTAGTTAAAAAAAAAAAACATTATTGTCGTCCGCCGTTGCAATCACACCCGGTGGGTACCTCCTCATGTTTTGGTTTAATAGGAACGTAGACCCTACAATTTATGGTAGGCTTGTTGACCGGTATGGTTTTACGTGTTATATTTCAACAACCTCTTATCTTTGGTCGATTGTAGAAGAACGCTGTCTCTACGTTTCGTGGACACAAAGCGAATTCTGGTTCTTTGATTATTATGACCACCAGCTTTCTCTTCTCAGGCGGAGCGTTGTCCAAATTGACCCTCAAGAATGTTGAGCCGGGATAAGTCGTTAAACTAGAATCTAAGTACCTACCAAAATTGTTATTTTCCACATGGTTGGCAAAAGTATTAAATTTGCTAAAGTTCTATATTCTGCTACTTTGATTAAAGATTTATTAACAACAGGGCCTATGTTTTAACGCTTGTTCGAAACGGGTTAAATTGTGTTAGTTTCAAAATTTGACTAATGTCAAATAGGTAACTTTAATCGTTAACTGACGAGTAATTATACAATATGTTAAATTAAAAAAACTAAAAAACCCGACTGAAAAAAATGAAAAGCATAAAACGCACAGCCCAAACCGCATGTCCTAGAGACATGAAATTACTGGACTTGAAATTACATGGAATGGGGTGTTTAATTTTCTGCGAAACATCTTATTTTCGGGGTCGAAAATTTGTGTACATACTCTTCAGTTAAAATGATGGCGAAAGTGTATCACAGTTTTTCTAAAGTCATCCCCCAATATAACAAAAGTCCTGACTGACAGACTGTTATATCAAAACACAGCGAACCACTGTTCAATTAGAAGGGTATATTCTTTGTGAAGAGTAGGTATCCACTAAGAAACATTTTTTCAAAATTCCACCCCTAAGAATGTGAAATGGGGGTTTGAATTTTCTGTGAAACTTAATATTCTCTGGCCGATTGACTCGAAGACGGTGTACACACTATTCAACTAAAATTATGAGACACGTGTATTACAGTTTTTCCAAAATTATCCCCCAACAGAGTCAAATAGGGCTTGGAAACTCACGTAGACGGGCGCATGGCGCGCAGTGTTGCGCAGGGCGTGCGGGGCGTGGGAGTATTTACTATTAGTAAGTAGGTAGAATTTTTCTGAGGTAGACGTGTCGTAAATATAATATGTGAAATCCCGATTTTCGGTGATTTTGGTAGGCTCGTGATACGCGACATTGATGTCAAATATTATGTAAAAGTATTATGTCTATAAATAGATTCCTAATGGTTTCATTTGGTTGTCGTCACCGGTGCCCAATCTCAAATCAAGTATCAATATTTCACATAATATATAATGTAATTGATATTACTATGAACTAATATATGAAAGTTATAAGTAAGTTCATGTAAAAAAACTCGACAGGTTTCCAACTAAAATGAAATACTTACACTAACTATTCTTTATTATCTATTCAACTTTAAAAGTAAAAACTAGTATTACACATATCTTGCATAAACTATTATAAATGTGAAAGTCTGGATGATAGATGTTTGTTACTCAATCACGCCAGAACGGCTGAACATATCTAGATGAACCTTGGCACAGAGATAGATTATAGTCTGGTATAGCGCATAGATTACTGATTATCCCAGAAGTAAGTCCTGTGGGCAATTCCCGAAGTCCACGCGTGAGGAGCCGCGGTGATAAGCTAGTTTAACATAAAATGTAAATTATCATGGTCTTCCTTTTATTTCAGATGGTAAGTTGAAGAGGAAAAAATAATCCTTATTATTAACACTTTCGACCGTTATTATAAAATACTTGTGTTTTTTTCACATCATTGGCGGGTCGCTTCCCGGTTTAGACAGGTGATTATTTAAAAATATTTGAACGCAGTTCTGAGTATTTTAAAAATCAAAATGAAGTCTTCTTTCAGTAAAACTTCCTATATACAATATTTAAGAAACAATACTTCCGTGTGGCATAGCCGTGGGACAGCCTGTTTACGATTTTCTCCCTTTTTATACGATCTGGCACTTCGAATTACTTTTAAACCCCTTCATTTTGACACCCCACTCGATGGTATACAAAGAAAAGAAAAATTTGAACACCACGATATGGCTCCCGAAATCCGCCACTTTTCTTTGTTTTTTATTTCATTGTAGCCAGTGATACTCGCGCAACCAAGACGAACCTAACGACGTATAATTTATTCAAATCCGTTCATCCGTTTAAGAGTTACGAGGGAACGTAGAAACGGACACACGAACATACAAACATACCCACATACATACAGGTTTAAAACATAACCCTACTTTTGGGCTTCGCCGCAGTCGGGTAAAAAGAGCCTGCCCGATCCGAGATCCTAATTATGTAATCCTTTTTGCATAACAAGTAAAAAAATACCTCGATAAAAATGGGATAAAATGAATGTAGAATAAGTATACTACATGGCAACACAGGGACGCGGGTTGCGACACTCCGGTCGCTTGTAGGGTAATGACGTCATAAACGAACAATTGAAGATCCAAAATACTAATGCCGAAGATGGTGTTGTCACGTTTTAAAAGTTTGTTAGATTTTAGTTAAATTATGGTAATTTGGGAACAAAAATCATGAATTTTAAAATTCATTAATGGTTTCTTTCATGAATATTTCATGTTTCTTATTTTATTTGGTAATGTCATTGGTTACCTATATCTATGCCTCTTTTGGATCGGACAGGGTTTTTATATAAATACATAGATTATTTTCCCTGAGAATGCTTGCATAGTCCCCGAACGCACGATGGGCGGTCAAAAACGTATTCAATTCGAAATGCAATAAGCAAAAATGATGCGCAAAAATATATTTAAGAATTCGTCAGAAATACAAAATGTGGTTTTCCGATCTCTGAACCTGTGTGAAAGGGGCGTACTCATATACCGTTTCAAAACAAGCATCCGGCAGAACAGCTATTTTAAAAAGTGAAGACTCTTCATCAAGCGCTAGCTAGGCACCTTGTTGGTTGTTTTGCAAACGTCTTAGTCCGCATTTTTTGTAATAGCAACTTAAAGAAAATGTCGACCTTTTTTTGGATTGCTAGAACTCGCTAGTTTGTTGATTCAATTTATTGAAAAATACGAAAAATATCGGTAGTGGCGATAAGACCTCCGTTGCATCCATGGAATTAGCAATTTTGTATAAAAGCTATGCGACGATTTTTGGATTCAATAAATATATTCTATCTATTTTGGCGTAAGCCAAGGTATTATTTGCCATATTTCGCACACAATAAAAACAACAATAAACTCAAAAGCAACATCTTCAAAGCAGCTATCATATTTTCTCGTTGAAAGTGTGTTTGTGGTGCGATTAACTTTCCTGTGCTTTGGAATGTTAGGCGCGGCTCAGATATTTTAGGTCAAGGCCATCCCCGTTTTTCCGAGCCGACTACTGTCAAGCTTCCAGACCTCTAATCGAGCGTAAAATATTGCCGAATTTTATGAGACAACTGCCTCCGATTGCGCCTATATCGGAAATTACAGATAAGTGCCTGCTGCTTTTGCTACGGTGAAGCCAAAAGGAGGGGTTATGATGTTAGCAGTCTATGAATGTATGTATGTATGTTTGTCTTTACGTATATTCCTCCTAAACTATTTATCCGATTTTGATCGATAAAATCGAATAAATAGTTTAGGAGGATCGATTCGTTATTATAGCTCGGGTAACATAGGCTACATTTTAACCGACTTAAACAAAAGAGGTGTCGATTTTACTTTGTTAACCCCGAATTTAATTAGAGCGTGATTTTTCAGAAGTCGGGTTTTTAGTTGTTGTCCACACAAATTCTTGTTAGCCTCCCCGTCGTCTCCTCAAAACTGTTAACTTCAATTTAAATTATAATTCACATTTATACTAAAAGTCTTAAAAAGTAGAACAGAATAAAGTATAAATATTAATAGTGCCTATTTTGAGCGACGGAGTGCCTATTTTGAGCGAAGGTTGTCTCAAGTGAAAACCTAGGTAACGTTCCAAATTGTAGAGCGAAAGTATGGACAAAGTTTAAAATCCGCATTTACGTGTTAATCTTTCTGTAAAATCCTCATACCTGAATGTCCACATAGAGGCAGATTTTATTTCAAAACGAAACGATCTATTTGCAATGTCAGTTGGTGTGTTTGCTAGTTACAAATAACGCGCAACGATAAAAAGTAACATTCGTTTTTCATTTTAAACACACAAATATTGTGGAGATTCAGTTTGTGCCATTTTATTCGCTTTGCGTTTTGCACATCATTATTTTTATCCATTAATTCCTCGAATTTTACAGTCACATATTTTACGCTAAATTTTATCTGGATTCTGAATCGTCACTTCGGTTCACCCCGTCGGTTTACCTGAAATTTGTAATGGATGCTGTAGTTTTTATTTATCACTAACTGAGCCCCGAGACCTTCATCCGCGATTCCTTCATTATTATAAAATATTATCTACTTCTGTATTTGAATAGGATTTTGTTAACTATTTAAGGGTTTTGATTTTTTTGCACGGAACCCTAATCTTTTTCCTAAATATAAAAGTATCCTTAGTTACTCCTTATAGAATAGAATAAAATTTCTCTTTATTCGAGTATCCATGACTCAAAAACTGTTAGTAAAACTTACGACTTAGTTAGTAAGCACTGATAAAAACAAAAGAACACAAGAAATAACGGTGAATCACTGCTGCGACAACTCATGAGTGATAGCACAGCAGCGACCCACATAAACACAGTCCAGGCGACTGGCATTCACGTTTAAGATACTGTTGGTGCTGCCCCACACCCTGCGCACCAGGGAAGCGCACCTTTTACGCATTGTTGCGTAAAAACAATCCACATGCGCATCCGCGAACAACATCACCAGCATCGCTTATAACATCAAAAATAAAAAACAAAAATATAAAAACAATGTTTTTTTGTTATAAGGAGGTACAGCAAGCACATACTTTCATTTGAATTCGGTAAAAAGCTGTTATTTCGAAATTACAAACTGACACTTCAATTTTATTTATTTGAATAGATTTAATATTGCACACAAATGTCTTGAGGCGGATTTAATGATGATGATGCGCGACGAAAGCTTGATTTGTGGGAACCCAGCTTTTTCGCACGGCTTAAAGCAATTTTAGTTTTTATACTAATAATCGAATAAAGCTAAAGCCGACCGCAACAAAGTTTGGCAAAGGCTAGGCAGATGATGTTGATGATGAATTGATGAATCGAATAAAGCTAGACGTCAAAATATCCGGGGAAACTGCGATACCGACAGTTGGAAACAATGGATTAATTAGGCCTGTTTTGCTTTGTAGGAAACCTTGAAAATTATTTATTCGTGAAGTAATCCTTTTCACATAGATATGTGGGTACCGCTGCTGCGATGCCAGGCTCACGGTAGCTGAGAAAAGTATGAGAAATCGGATAACCGGGTGATTTTAGCCTTACGTGTGAAAGCTTTCAAACATAGACTTCGTGGGAATACGGTGCCGGCTAGGCGGATCGTCCGGGTCTTAAGCTTAAAGAAATTTATTTAAGCTCTTTATTTCCAACATCCCTATCTCGGTTTCCCTGAAAAGATCCAATGAACAGACATGTTGAACTCTATAATTTTATTAAATTACAGAAACAGATAAAATAATATTTATTGACTATTTTCGCCAATAGTCGCGTGACGGCCCTTTCCGATCAATTGGATAACTCAGATCATCATGGAGTGTTGTATTGTTTATAATATACTAGCAACCCGCCCCGGCTTCGCACGGGTGCAATATATTCATATAAACCTTCCTCTTGAATCACTCTATCTATTAAAAAAAAACCGCACCAAAATCCGTTGCGTAGTTTTAAAGATCTAAGCATAAATAGGGACAGACAGACAGCGGGAAGCGACTTTGTTTTATACTATGTAGTGATTTTTTTTACCGTTATCCTGCTATATTTATGCACACACCTTTGGTTCTGGTGACAATACTTTTTTATGACAGATGTGGCTTGATCCTGCAGCCAAGATCGCCTCCTCACGAGAGAACTCCTCAACTGTTAATAGCACCGACACGAAACTATGTAAACGCGTTCAATATTGACAGAAAAACCTAATTTTCAATGAAATTTTTTTTTTTTTTAATAAATTTTTTATTTTGTTTTCAGAGTTCTTATATTTTAATTTATATATTGGTATAACGTTTCAACAAAAAATAGTATTATCGAAAATAATGACAGTAAAAGCTTTTGAGCTTTTAGAATGGAATGAGTTCGGTAGACGTAATACGAGTATCAAGTGAAGGATCTTGTCCTCGTAAGTTAACCATTGTATGTCGCTATGTCTGCAGATGATATATTAAGCGTTTGCTCTCCAACCTCCGAACCGCGTCTGTACCTAAAACGTACAATGTATGAGAGAACACATTTTTCTTCAAATATGTTAGCGGGATTATACGAATAGTGTGTTTTATTACAAGCTTTTATTTAATTTGCAACATTCGTATGTCTAAGGTCGGGAAAAAAGTTTTTTCATATTTTGTATACAAATTCAAGACATTTTTTTTGTTCAAAGTTAAATTACATTGATTTTTGATAAGAAAAATTGCAACAGGCAGTTTGACAGGCTTCCCTTGATGTTAACCTAACACTACCCAAAGAATTCTGGAGAGACCGAAACAGGTGCAAGGTCAGGACTATATGGTGGATGGATTAACACTTCCTTCTTATGAGGGCAAAAACGAACCATATTAATGTGTGAGAGGGTGAGAGTGTGTGTGCGAGGCTCATTTTATAATGAACACGTGGTAATGTGTATTGGGATTGTGAATGTCGTACGTACTACGTATTTCCACTGTTACCAATCCATTCAAATTAAAATTGAGTGTCGAATATAATTCACTATGTATGACATCATCTGCCTTAGCCGAATAAAATGAATGAGTCTTATTATTAGCGTTTCATTCAGGAGTTATTCTGGATCTGTACAATTGTTTCCTAACAATGCTGTGTTATTAAAACCTCCGGTGCTGCAAAACTTCGATTTCAGCCAGTTGTTGAATTTCGATCTAGTTTAATTAAGCACAACACATTCATATATTCAAATGTTGAAGATTTTATTAAACTCGTAGCAGTATAGGTTGCTATCGACAAGCTTAGAACGAGATGTTGTCAGGTTTGCGAAAACATTATGTTCTAATTTCAATTTGGGCGACGCGTGACGTCGGTACTTGTCAAAGGCAGATGCTGCTGACGCGCTGACCCCACCGGAAATGTAGGCAACAATATTTTTATTCTGCCTTTGGAAGAAACTTGGGGCACGTGCCAAAATGAGATAAGTGACATAAAGAATCCCTTGGACAAACACGTGATATTCAACACGTGTTATCTCAAAGATTCTCTAAGGTCTTATTTTTTATATGGTTCCCTGCCTTTACCCAAAATATCCAATAGGTATCTCTTTGACCAATGATATGAATATTACAAAGCTTGTGACGCTGTTAGGTTGTCTGGCTATTGTATAACTACCGTGAAAATCTTGATCGCTATTTTTGTAAACTTTTTTGTTTCTAAATACTTATTACACTTTGACAATGAGGTTTTGACATTTATTTAAAACTAACTAAGTATATGTGATGTAGATTATTGTTAAGACCAAAATACAAGTATTAAGAATATGTGGGTAGGGGCTAAAATGTAGCTGAGCGCCCGGGCTCATTGTGGTGTAGGTATCAGTCAGAATATACTTGTAACTGTGTTCAGCTGTTTTATTCCTGGACTCCGTATCCCGTCATCCCGATGTGCTCCAAACACTTCACTTAGGTGCAGACGACAGCACATCAAGCTACTACAATCTGTCAATTTTTTTAATAGATTTTCAACTCTATCGCTAAAGCATTAAGTTCAAGGTTGATTGGGAAACATTGTCAGTTTCGGGTAGCTTGATGCGCTGCCGTCTTTACAATATTTCAATTAAAAACTATTAAATAAACTTTACAAGTTCATCAAAAAACACCTCTAACATATTTTTTTTTCTTTCACAACATTTTTTTTAAAGATCCGCATATATTTTGTGATCGAACAAAATTCATCAATGTGTCTTATATTTGTCGGTGTCCTACGAAATATTCGAATATTTTTACTGGCTTTGTAAAAGAAATGACACAGAAGGTTTAACGCCTATTTAATTTAAAGTTTTGAAATTGTATCTATTTTAAAGCTACTAGAGGCCCGCTTGCACTGCAAATCACTAAATGCGTTTAAAACTAATAGGTATATTGAACATCATCCTGTCTGTCTTGTGTCATTTTTACGAACAATTTACAGTTAACATCAAACACGTTTATTAATTTGTGGTGTCAGCGGGCCTAAAATTCGATATAACCTAACCATAGAGACCACAGTTTTCATTTCAAAGCGACTTAAATAGCAATATCGGTGCAAATTAGGAGCTAACCGGCAGGTGGTTTGTAAATCCATTGACGTGGCAATGCCACAGTTGAATCCAATCGTGCTCGCTTTTATTTTCAACATTTTGTAAAAGCACATAAAAGGTGTTCAATTGTGGTCACTTTAGACTATCACATTTAGTGATGTGACATGCTATGCTACACTGTATCGAAAAAAGACTGCTTTAGTTTCTTTCTCGCTAACGGTTTTAGCCCGGAGAGAACTTTCTTATTAAATATTCACAAGGAAATAAGAATAGTGATGATCATTAATACGTTACAAGCTATTAAAATTGTGTAAAAAAACTGGAAGTTTTCAGGTCGCTAGATACAAACTCTCACAGAAAACTGATTATTAGTAATAAAGTCATAAAAACAAACGAGATAATACTGTTACTTTGGTCAAAGAGTAATTAATGCAGGTAGTTTTGTCATGAATGAGATAAAATAATAGATATTCATTTTTCAGGTTACATTGGCCGCAGGGCCTGCAGTCTCGACATAGATAGCGACAAAAATCGGTCGTTAAGTCATAACGATGTCAAATTTCTTTAATAGAATTTCAACTTTAAGGTTTCGAAATAAAGTTGAAAATCTATCAAAGAAATTTGACATCGTTATGACTTAACGACCGATTTTTGTCGCTATGTATGTCGAGACTGCAGCCCCTGGAATAGCGCATTACGACGGATTAGTAGTCGGAGTTACATTGACGCAAAAAACTTCATTTATCGTATCATAATGTTACCTTTTACGGTCTTTCGGCTGCTTTTACTTATTACAGATAAAAACTCCAGTTTATGGCTGATTTTTTTACGGACTCTGGTCAACAATGAGAGGGCTTTTCGGGGGTTGTAGTTAAGGACCTTAATTTGTTTTCGGCTCGCTGTACAGTCAGTGCACTGTGAATTGACATATCAGCACACACGTTTAATGTACGCACTATAGCCACAAGTAGTCCGTCTTTTTTGCAAGATAATATTGAAAAAGACGCAAATAGCCTTTTTTAAACAAGCTTTAATTAAGATAACGCTGGAGTTAAATAAATTCTTTAAGTTAAAACGAGTTGCAGGATTACCGTAACAACTAACAATTTAACTAGATACGTAATTAGAAATACTTTACATTGTATAAAACAAGGGCTTATTTGCTAGGAACGCAACGAGTCTGCAAAGTTTTAACTGGACTACGAGGAAGTTGTCTAAAAGTTACTTGCGAGATTCAACCTTAACCTACTAATAAGTGAAGCTAAATTAATTGTTATGCTACACTTACATAGCTACGTGTAAATAAGGCCAATATTTAAATAGATTCGTTAATAGAGATGTGGCGGTTATTATTGATGTTAGACCTTTCTGCTTGGTCAGTAAATTGGTTGGAACATGCCACGAATCCTTACGATACGACACTACTCATAAAAAAAAAACTAGGCACCAAGCCCGAGGTCATAATCGCGGGGCATTAAACTGAACTAATATTTCTGCTCGTTTAATAAGCTATTTTAACATTATAATATTAGCTTCACTAAAACAATGGTTTTAAATCAAGAAGCCGTGACTGAATAGTAATTGAAAAAAAGAAATTGGAGAAATATTCCGGTGAAATACGATTCAAAATAAGGGGTTGAATGCACCCTGTCAGTTAGTGGGTAGGTCGCATGACTCTCCTATAATTTGGGATCTTGAGGATGAAGTCAGGAAGTGCTTAGTGGAACTCTTCAGTGGCTAGTACCCTTTTAGTTTCGAGTCATATGATTCGTTTCGATAACTCCAATAGATTGCACTTAGTGTGGTGACAAAATATAGCGTGCTTTCTACTTTTTTAACATGCACTTTGCATCAGAGCAGCTATATAGAGGAAATCCTAAAGTAAAAAAATCCCGTTCCTTTATCCGATGTTCTTATCTTATTCTTTATTGCACGCAAAATAACAAATATAATGGCGAGCTTAACCAAGAATTGGGTGTTCTTACAGCGAACCAAATTTTGACTGCGATTAATTTTGTCTGCGATTTTGTCTCCGATGTTGTAAAAAATATGTGTTTCAGTAAACGTATTGTCAGATTAACAATAGTTCGCTTCTGTCTGTTGGACTAGCTCAGGAAAAGAAAATACGATACAGTTTATTGCAGCAAACGTTTCCCGTCAGCCGTCGCCGTCGCCGTCGCCGCGCGTCGCCCTGAACTTTTATCCTGTACTTTTATTTGTCAATAAAGTGGAAAAAGCGGATTGTTTTACGACCGACCTGCTCGACCGTTTCCACAAGAAAATAAACATCGAGTTTACTTTTAAACGGTTTTCATTTTTTAACTGACTGTAGGTTTTTAAGGGATTTGCAGTCCTACTAATTTTATAAATGCGAAAGTTGTGAGGATTTTGCGTGAAAGAGTTTTTTACTCTTTCACGTAATAACTTGGGCCGTCGCTATGACGTAATTACCAAACAACAGCTTATCTCGAGATAAAAAAGTAATATTGTATTATTTAAGGAGGACGGTATTTTTGAACGATAGTATTCGATATTCAGCGAATATTCATGTTGTGGTTTCACAACAAGTGTCATGACGTGGACTTCTCAATGAGAGCGTATACCACAGACACAAACAAATATGTTCCAGCGACAGCAATTTAATAAAACGTTCGCACGGAAAAATACCAAAAATAAAAAATATACGGCAATATTCTCAGGTCTACATAGTTAGAAAGGAGATCATTCACGGCCCCTACAAAAATATATTCTCAATTTATCAACTACCGATTAACACTTAACCTTAATACCATAATCTGAAAGTGCCGAAAGAAATACAGTAAAGATTTCGAAAAAAACCGGCCAAGTGCTTGTCGGGCCACGCATTGTAGGGATCCGTAGTTGCCCATCAAACGGAATTGCCTCCGAATGATGATTTTTATTGTAAAAAATAAACAAACTTACATTTGCAGTTGAAAAACCTATGCTCCTATGCATTATGTTTAGGAAAATATGTTATCCAAGTTCATTTTGTAAGTAATTGTTTGCGCTTTTATACGAATGTGCAAAATATTGCTGGCAAAAATATGATAATGGTACTTTCAAACTCAAAGAGCAGCGGGGGCTTAATTGTAGAACCTTAGTTTTAACTCAGGATCTTATTTTTGTTCTTGAAAACGTTTAAATAAAACTATGTTTTTATTTGTATTTTCCTAGATAGCTGCGGAAACCCTAGTCTCTCGTTGTAATAGTAAAAAATATTGAAAGTGTTAGTTCCCATAAGAAAATCGTATTTTTTTCTGGCCTGTACTTTTATAGTCCAGTCAAATAAGCCAAAAAAAGGGGTCAACCTCGGAATGAGAGATTTTTGTGTTCTAAAAGTTGTCTCAAAAGTCTCATAAAATCTCGTGTCTGCATCGTACTTTATTCAGGTCAAACCAAACGGCAAATATGCTCAACAATTTTTACCATACATGTTAACATCATTGGAGCTATAGAAACCAAGATAATCACGAAAAACTGATTAATGTGACGTTTGACCTTGAATAACTTACGACGCTGACACTTTTGAGACAACTTTTAGAACACCAAAATGAAGGTGTATACGAGTTTACAGCTTATTATCTCTCATTCCGAGGTGAAACTCTAATATGACTGGACTATTATTTTTTGGAACGATTTGAAAACGTCGCGCCCTGCAGCATTTCAAAAGCGCATCGCAGCCCACGCAGATCCCGGCCCTCGGGATCCCGCGCACCGCGCCGCTGCGCCCCCGGCTCGCAACTAATATGCAACGAACTTCTACGAAATATTTAGAAAGCTCACAGCACAGCTCTGTTCAGTTTAACGAAAACTCTCGTGTTTCAAACTAATATTAGTTTTATGAGGTTGTTCCTTTTACACGCGCTTCATATTATATTTTCTTGTTGTAAACATGTTCAGTAAACCGTGCGATTATAATTTTTCATTACTTTATGAGATACCTACTGCAAGTGTTGATTATTGCTTGTTAATTTTCAACTTACTTGGTTGTAAAATGGCTTTTATTGCATCACTTTTAGGTTCACAATGTAGTGTGTAACTGTGTATAACACGCATCCCCTTGTTCATAACAATGCTTTATTAACGACGGTGGTTTTTAAGACATAGTAATAATCTTTATCACAATAAATATATTAACCATATCAAGCATTCAATTAAAACAAAAATTACTCTATAGGTACACTATACACCGTGACTTTTTAGTCGTCTTACAAAGGTCGTCCACTCAATGTACCCGACATAAAATACAATAATAATAAAAGACGCGATTTTTTTTTATCTGCCATAATAGGTACAAAAGAAAATAATAATAAAAAATTAGAATAAAATTATGAAATATCCTGTTAATGATGTTTACGTGTCAAACGGGAACATTACCTACCCAGCACTCGAGTCAAGTCGAGTCCAGTAGATCATCGCCCGCAACTTTTTATTTTTAAATTATTAAAATCTCATAAATCCCTATTTTTTTTATGAATGTTTAGTATTCTTTGGATACATGAAGTGGGCTGCCGTTGTAAGACGACTAAAAAATCACGGTGTATAATTTAAAATAATATTATAGGAGTTATCGCAAAATAAAAATTCTCGCGGTGCAAAAATAATTACGGTGCTAATGCTATGGCGGCAGTCGGCGCGGGACGGGCTCAGTTAGTAGGATATATTTGCATTCCTTTAGATCTTCATTTTTGAGTTCAACTATCAAACATAAGTTACAAATATTATTTAAAGTTGATATCGCAGTACAGTAGGTATGCTATTCGTGTGTCTGATGTGCTGCCCGTGCCCACTATACCTATAGATAACTCTTACTTTTTCATCACATGACCATCCATCCACTACTTCGACTATTCGTTCGAAGCCGTGGCATATAAATTTGAATGAAACTTTGTAGATTTAACCGTTGCCATGGTGACTATGTTTTAATTTGATAGAGATGGCCTGAATCGTCTTCTCTCGAGGGAACTCTTTAACCTTTACCTACCTGTTACCGTTATTCTAATTTAGTATGCAAGGTTGAATACGTTTCTTTCAATATTTTTTATTTATACATTGTGTCCGGTCATGGACTAGCGATTTTCTAGGTACTTATATAACAACTATTTTAATACAAAAATTCACTACATGCTTGAGTTCAATCCACTTCCCCGTTATTTGGCAGCCATTTTGCTTTTTTTTTGTGATAAACTACGTTACATACGTAGAGTTTATAAAAAAATTCATATCTCCCAAATTTTTGGTCTTACTGAGATTAAAATAGGCTTATTCGGAGGGCGACAATATTGTTCATCGATAACATTTCGAAATAATAGGTTTACTTTTTTATAGCTTTCAGAAAAAAATAATTAAACTAAAAAAATATGCAAATCGACAATTTTTTGTGAACAAATTCTTTGCAAATCAACTTTATGTATTAGAATAGTTGTTGTATAAGTACCTAGAATATCGCTAGTCCATGACCGGACACATTGTATATGATCATCACCTAAAATGCGATCTTGCGATTGGTTATCAGAAAGAAATAGCAATTTCTTGATATCGAAATGTCCAATACCTAATTGGGTTGCAGAGGTCAGATGGCTCAGATCCGCGTCAAATATTTACAGCATTCGTTCGGACAAACTTCGGATTCCAATATTTATTGGAAATCGGATGATAAATATCTACCAATCTGTTTCCCAAGTCACAACACATTTGGTATGACAAAGTCGTCAATATTTATTAAGTTTTAAGCTTTTATTGATGAAATGAATGCGAAATAAGTAAGCGCATTTTTGCACGCAAATAAATGTTTTATTTCTTAAAATAAATGATATATATATATATAACTAAAGCTTCAGACGCTCAGACTGAACTGAACACCTATATTATAATAACTAAAGACGATTCTTCGAACGAATAAAATTAAACCACGCTTTAACAAAAGTAGGTAAAGTTAACTTTTATATTTAACTTTACTAGAGTCTAACTAAATGGTCCGTTCATTATGTTCGTCGACGAAGTTGAAACAAAAAGCGCCAGTAGCAGGCAAATATAAAATATTTGTCCGTATTCTTAACACTTATCTAGTTGTGAAGACAGTTTCATTCATTGCTGCATTTCGTAGGAACATGCTTACTTCACATTAAATTGTTAAATTGTTATCATAAACGTAACATTTTATATATATATATTACGGTCAACGCTATTAAGGTTAATGAGGTTTTCATGGACAGAAATAGCACAAACATAAAATCTGTGGAGCAAAAGGGTACACTAACAGTATACCTTGCCAGTTGCCATTTCATAAGCAGCAAATTAATAAATAAAACAAGTCGTAACAAAAAAGGGAATGACAAATGTTTATGCAAAATAAGGGTCTTAATGCCCGTTATCGTTAAAAAGGAATTCTAAAAAGAAAAGCATTGTTTTCCGTAGACGGGTACAGAAATGAAGGTGAGATTTGCGAACAGTCAGCTGAAATATAACTGAGGTTCTGACCTTTGCTTCTATTTTCTTAATAATTTGTTGTTATTCTCCTCTATTTAACCTTTTTGTAGTCGCTTTTCGACTTAAAAATGAAGGAATGCATTTTATTTACAGGTATTTCGGGCTGTAACGCGAGCAGAGCTCATAACTGAAGTGGTAAGCGTGACCTTCTATTTTGATTTCTCCTTGACCCCTTGGTTGAGCAAGACGCCCGATTTATTTCGTGTCTTACGACTGCGAATGCAAAGAAACGAAATTTAAAAAAAAAAATGCTTAGGGTAGCCACGAGAAGAGCGAGCGTGTCGGTTGACGCGACTCACTTCGCCCATGCGAGATGGCGCACAAGGACTTGTGAAAAGAGATCAAAATAAATTAGCAGAGCTTATTTTCCAAAACTAAGTAACATGTAAACTAATAGTATGACAAATATAATTACTATCAAAATATCAAAAGTCGTACAATAATAGGTAAGTAGGTACCTACCTAAAACAAAAAATATATTTATATATGTCAGGATTTACTCCGTTAGGCTCGTACATCATGTGGACAGTCAGTGGGTTTCCTCCAATGGAAATACACTGGGTGCGGTGCGCACTGTTTCTATTAAACTAACGCAGTACTTATAATTACAATTTAACACAATAATACGGGGCACAATGAAAAAAAATGTTTGGGAATATTACCGATTACTGGTTGGGGGGCGGCGAAATAGCTGTTTTATTCTAGAATATAAAACATTGCTACTCGGAATGTGCAATGACAAGTGAGAGGGGAACGTCATCAGCAAAATTTGTTGCTGACTTCTATCTAAATTTGCCGCTCCAAAAATCTGCCGCCCTAGGCTCAAGCCTACTCAGCCTGCTGGTAAATCCGCCACTGAGTCGATTTGTCAGATAACTAAGTAGTCAGTTTCTTTGAAACACAAACTACAATTCGGTAGAAACAGAAGTCATGGATATAAAATACCGCATGTTATAATGCTTCCACGCATTTCTGTGATTTAAATACAAAACCTCAACCAATATTTTATGTTTTAATGTTCTAACAACATTATGGCCAACATTTTTTGCAAAACAGTTCCGTTCTAACAATATCAACTTATTACTAAACTTGCGTTTGTACTACAAATCATTGAATGCGTTTAACACATTGGAGACCACCCCCGTTTCTTATAGCTTGTGTTCCAAACCCGTATTATCCTTGAAGTTTAGGCAAATAAACAGTAGGTACCTACTACAATCTCTGCTTGTGAGGCTCAGGCACCTTTACCCTTGAGCACCCTAAGCTTGCACTGGGTCTGATGTAAATCCTAGTAAATATGTACCCGAAACAGTCGAAGTAGTATAATCATATGAGTGGTTGTGTGCTTAGTCGCATCCGACTTCGAATTCATCGAGTTCAAGAAGAATAATTAAGTTGTACGCCATTAATGGTATTCTCTTTGTTGGTTTCCGATAGCGCTCAATAGATACCGACCAAAGCGCCGCGGCACCGCGTCGCCGCGGCATCCCGCATCCATTAAAGTCTAAAGTACACCTACATTGAATGAAACTCAATGGACTACAAAATGTGATCTGCAGGTCAGCATTAAAAGGAAGCTCTTGCTAGAAAAGATACTCATAACATTATACAAATTAGCTGTTACAAACATTTAGACCGTATAGTTACTGCATTTTCTTTTATAACCACCGGAAAAGTTCTATGCTGGGTCTAGCGTACATGTATAATAATAACATGTACTAAATGGTAAAAAGTTCGTTTCACGAAACATCTTGTTCTGATTGAGTATTTCGTGAAACGTAATCTAATATTACGGAAAGCACTGCGCAATTTTTGCAACAAATTTTATCATCATCTTACTGCCCTTGTTACTTGGGGTCGGCGCAACACAAATATTTCTTCCATTCCCCTTGTCAAGCTATCATCCATCCATCATTTCCTTGGTCTTCTTCTTCCTCTCAATCCATCAACATTTATATTCATTACTATTTTAGTCACATGCGATTCGTCCCTCCTCATCACATGTCCATAAGTCAATTCCACCACACATCCACCTCAACAATCTCATCTACTCTACATGCAATCATTTTTCATCATACATCTTCTTCACAGCCCAGTCATCATCATCAGTCCTAATCACGGATTTGTATATTTTCCCCTTCAACTTTTTGAGGGGCATCCGTGAGTCGCAAGATTTGCAAGCAATTTTTCACCACAGGAAAATCATTTCTAGAAATTGTTTAATATTCACTAATAAAAGTCAGCTGCCGCACAGAAGCATGGGAAAGTTGTTAAAAAAAAACTATGAAAAAGCAATTTCCTACCGCGCCAAGATCTTTTAGGAATTGCTTGAAAACACCAAAAATAGTCAGTTGTATATAGGTGAGGGGAATATACAAATTACAAATCCATTTATTTTGTAAAAAACGTTAAAAATAGCTGGTAAAATATGTAAAAATCAGAACCATACAAAATTTTTCCTAAATTTCCATGAAATTAAGTTTATCAACAATATTATAAATATATCAATACAATTTGGTTCACTAAATAATTAAAATCATCAAATAACAATATGTATTTGATTACATAACATGAAATGTAAAAAAAAAAATACACGCATTCAATATCAGAGCGGTCATTGTTAAAATACATGCATTCAATATCAGAGTTATGTCGATTCAAGTAATTAAATTATAAAGGCGAATTAATTTATAAAACCTCAATATAATAAATGATTTTTCATTTAAAAATTCGCTAACTGAATATTATATTTGAACTATCATTCATTGTGAAAGTCTGTTTTTAAATTCATTGCGGCTTTTACACTCTTTAATTTGTTTAAGTATTTTACTGTAAAATCTGGGTGCAAATACACTTTTATACATATTCTCGGTTTTAGTAGGCACTGCACTGTGTGCTGTTTATCTGAGCGTCGTAGACTTTCAACAGATTTATACTATAAGTACCTACATAATGTTTTTGACAAAAATACCGGATTCATATAGTAGATAAATCGTAGATATAAAGATACTGGATTCATATATTTTTTTATGTTGCTTGCATGATTCTTTCATTTTTTGCTTATAGCTCTTATACACTTTTCCTCTGCTATACATCATGTACCTTATTGGCATTACTCCATAATATAAGTCCATACTGAAGAGTAGACGCGACATAACCGTGATAAGCGGCCTATTGTGCGGTCTTTTCCAACTAGCGATCCGCCCTTGCTTTGCACCACGCCACCTATCGGGTCCTTAACTATACCTAATCTAGCCTATATTTTAATTTAAGCATCTAGTAGTAGAGTAGTGAAAACTGCTTTCAAATCCATGCAGCATTTTTTGCGTGATGCGCGTAAAAACATACAGACAGAAAGACAGACAGCCAGACAAAAATTATAAAAACTGTTGTTTTAGTTTCTGTTGGTCTAATAAAGACGCCCCCTATATTTTTTTTCAATATCTTCAATGTACAGACATCGGGCTGTTACAATTTTATTATATATATATGTATATCTCGGATCCGGTCATTAGTACGGACATAAAATGAATCGCAAGTGCGCTGGTGGTGATGTCACGCGACCTACTTACAAGTCTATCCACACCACAGCGTGCTTTTACAGAGCCCTGATGTTCAACTCGAGGCGCGGAAGACATTCAGTGTCTGATCGCGGTGAAGTTGAGACCTGTGGAACTGTACCCGATTCATTGTGCCCTGTGTTGTGTGAAGTTGTAATCTCAAGTAATTCGTTAGTTTTGCTAGAAAAAGTGTATCGCACCCAGTGTGTTTTCATAGCACGAAACCAATCGTCTGCCCACATGATGTACGAGCCTAACGGAATAAATCCTGACATATCCGTCATATAGATTTTACTCAGCATATAGAGAGCATAGGAAAACCTACTACGTTTCCCACATAATGTATGTGGGAAACGTAGAAGGTTTTCCTGTACCTATTTGAGTTCTCCATTACATATTTATCAATAAAGAGTTTGTTATATAATTTTGTTACATTCGCTTCAAATATTTGAGCTTCTTTATATTTATTAGTTTATGTGAACCCACAAATTACTTACGGGAGAACATGATGTGGTTCTACTGCAAACGTTACAATATTGAGAGATTTAACATGATATTTTAAGACGACTTATATTTCTCTTGTAATCTATAAGTAAAGAACTATTTCCTGTATTGTTTGCAAAAGGACATGGCTAAAACTTCATAGACAAAATCCCAGAATTGCCAGCAACTAAATGTATAAAAATGAGTTCACTATAGTGAACTAGTGGCTGATTTTTTGAAAACTATTTTTTTCAAAAAATTAGCCTCCTAATCCATGTAGTATAGAAGTTATTATACGGTATTATAATCATACTTCATTGATTTTCTTGACTTTTATTTTATCACTATCACTTTATTATATAATAATATATTATAATATTGTAAAATATAATTAATAATCTTTATTATATTGACTGAACTCAACAGCTTGGTCCATTATTACATTTTTTTTTTGCGTTTGAGTGAATCCTTGGATGGTGTAGATGCACAATTGGGCGCGGAAGGTGGCGCTGTGAAATCTGCCAGACCAAGACAACGTTAAGTTGTTGTATTCTTGTTGTATTTTGATGTGTTGTCGTTATTATCTTTATTCTTATGTTTTCATTTTTCTAGGGATTTGATGGTACTTAAAATAAGTTAAAAATAAAGATGTTAATATTTTTATTAAATAGTGTTCAATATTCAAAATAGCAAACCCAAGCAACCCAACTCATATCTGGCCCAAGTAAGAAAATATACAACAATGCTAATCATATGGCCACAACTACCCAACGTTCAGCGACCATGTATGCAGCTACAACAATACTCCTTTATACATTGTCCATTGTAATATATGTAGCAGTAATAAGTTTTCACCATTATATGTCTAGATTTAATTCGACACCGTAGTGTGTTTTCTTCTTCCTCATACGTCCGTATCGCATAAATCAGCAGTTGGTCATGAGTCTTCCGTGGGAAATCGGCTAGCGTAGAGTCGCCTCCATTCTTAAAAATAAAATATTTCTCTGTACGTTTAAACGGTGCTCGTCAGCATAATCAGCCAGTATGTTGGATCGATTCATAAGTCTGTCGATCATTTCGGTGGAGTTATCGTTAAGGCGGCTGTCACTGTAGCTCTCACGGGTTGCGTTTATAAGCACTGCAGCTATACGGAAATCCGTCATTGCTCTTGTAACGTGCTAAACACGTACTCGATGCCATCTCGGTGTAACTCGAAGAACTCGAAGGACAAAACGTAGTGCCGGTGATGGCGAACTGAACACTCAGAAGACACGCAACGGTTGTTAACACCCATTTTACAATAATATCCAATTGCAAAGAACGCAAGATAATCGGTATACAAAAGCGAAGGTCAAAAAGTAAAAAATCCAGCCATAAGCAATCGTATGATCCACTAAGAAAGAACTGCAATAGTTCCAGACCATGGATTTTAAATAAAGACTCAGAAGGTTTTTTTTTAGCCATTTAGTCATCTCGCAGGTCAACCAAGGAGGTTGTCGTCTGTTTAACCGGACTATCCTGAGTTTTGAGATTGAGCACGATTTTTGTTATATACATATTATACTACATTTATGATTGTTTCGTAGAATTTTATATAATAATCCGAAATAACAACATTTTTATATTTACGGACCCCAAAGAATTCATATATCACAGCTTCAATAGATTTTTCTGAATCTAAAAAATAATTGTTGTTGTTTCATTGATGAATAATCTAGAATACCACGTCTTTTTTGCAGTAAATTATTATATATTTTTTATGTACATATTATGCCTATAAAAACGGCATATATGTATGAAATTTCTGGAGATTCTGGGTTTTATTTTGGCCATCTCCTTTTAGTCTCATTTGTTTTAGAGATAAAGGGTCAAAGAGTCAGAGATAAATAGTCAATTTTCTTCAGTAAAACTTGAAAATCTTTTATTTTAAAAGTCGTCAATACAAGCCCTTAGATTTAATAAGTAATATGGTCTGTGGACGTGTGTCTGATACGGTACAGTTTTCAAAACTCTTTTTAATTTCCTATATAAGTATTCGTCCCCTTATTAAAATTAATTGATTTACGATACACGTACGGACGTGTATCGACACGTTTGGGTCGCAGATATTTACATGTGTACCAATTTCAAATGAATCGGTTCAGTAGACTCGGAGCAATCTGACTGTGACAGACAGATACACGAGTGATCTTATTAGGGTTCGGCTTTATAATTGAAAAAAAAAACGGACCCCTAAAAATCACCCATCACGACCTGTTATTATACAGAGTTGCCTTTATGCCAAGCTTCGAAAAAATTGCAAAAAAAAAATTGTTTGTACGTTTATTACAACACCGGGGAAGCCCGTAGGCTGGCTTTATTGACACAGCCTGGTTTTGGTAGACATTGCCTTCAGGCATGGTGACTGAAGCCAGATTTATTAGCTGGTTTTGCTCAGTTTTTGATGAACAGAGTTATCCGGAACGCGGTGGGGCGATGTTTTGTTTATTTTCACAATCTTGCCCAACTCTAATTGGATATTGTTCACGCTCAAATAGTACGTACTTACGTTTCAGCTCGATATTAATATGATTGTGGAATCTGTAAGTCAAGTAGGTACCAGTAGCTTCTCTGGTAGCGAGATGGCTACCCGAAATGACCGGAGAGTGGCTAAGTTTGTAAAGAAAGTATGCACCTGTGTTCATGAACAAACTTTTGCTCTATAATATTTACTGCGTCGTGCTGTGTTGTGCGGGCTAGAGTTATAGGCTGCCATAACCGAAAACGGTCAGAGAACTAATAAGTCTAGCAATTTATGGTTTTGAAATACCGGTAAGTTTCTTTCCCGTATCCCCATTTGAAACTGTGCTTCATTGTAACATTAAGGTAATTTAATTGGTTTTTCTGAGAAAATAGGTTTGTTATTTATTTGAATGCAACCGAATAAAACAGATAACAAGAGATGTACCGCTGCCAATTAAAAGTTGGGTCAGTAAGTAACTACAAATTACTAACTGACCTTATTGTCTACGGTCATAATAAAGAACACACATAATATCGTGTACCCGATTCCTAACGGTTTAAATAACTTTCATCCTCTATTTAGATCTTTTTTACCCGACTACGGCGAAGCCAAAAGAAAGGTTTATGATTTTAGCAGTCTATGTAGCGCCTAAAATATTCATCCGATTTAGATGAATAAGGTGTCAATCGATTCGTTATTATGGCCCGGGTAACGTACATTTTAACCGACTTCAACAATAGGAGGAGTCGTTTTTACCTTGTGTACCCCGAATTTAATTAAAGCGTGATTTTTCAGTGGTCGGGTTTTTTAGTTGTAGTAGGTATACCATACAAATTCTTGTAATATAAATATTCTCTATATTTTAAATTTAATTCTGAATAATCTCCGAATATTTGGCTGGTCATTGAAAACTAACCCTTAACTTTAGCATAGTTTCGTGATTTTAGACCCAGCAGTTAGGCTGTGTGTGCGTTGTCTGCCACTGAATTTAAAAAGGTTGTATTTATTACGAAGGACGTGTTCACCCCATGTGGGGTTTCCGATCTATACAAATAAATAATACTGAAGTGTTTGTTTATACTATCAAAATAACAGCTTTTTACTAAATGCATATGAAAATATATACGGCACTTATAACAAAAACACAAATTTTGTTTGTCTGTATGTTTGTTCCGG
Source organism: Noctua janthina (assembly GCA_963576755.1). Taxonomy (NCBI): domain Eukaryota; kingdom Metazoa; phylum Arthropoda; class Insecta; order Lepidoptera; family Noctuidae; genus Noctua; species Noctua janthina. Next base: position 7,782,111 of record OY755050.1, on the reverse strand, counting down.
CTAATCTCCGAAACGGCTGGACCGGTTTTGACGACACTTTTACTAGCAGATAGCTGATGTTATAAGGTCTTGAAATTGTTAACAATATCCGGTACTTTTTTGGGATAATTTCACGTGAACGAAGGTCGCGAGCAACAGCTAGCCGTAAATAATCTAGAAATCAAAGCAAAGTGGTTTGCAGCAAGTCGCAGGCTCGCAGCTAATGTAGTGTTAGTTAACCAGTTGCCGCCAGTCAGTGCACTAACTTACTGTAATACGGAAATACGTTGTTTCTCTGTTAAAAGAGAGCTTATTCTCGCCTGCTAAACGGGAGAGGTTTCTGTATTCATAAAGTTTCTCCTGTTATTGTTGAAAACTGGTCTTGAACCGTTTCTTCTTGGTTTATTAAACTGAATTTTGTCAACTTGTCGTGTTTATTAGTGGGTCGTGGGAAGGGAGGGGGTGGAGACGGGGGTGCAAAACAACTCACTACATTGTCGTGGTTGATCTTGCATCGTTAATTCGTGATGTTGAGTTCAATTCAGATGCGGTTGTCTAGCGCTTTGTCTTCCGTCGAGTAGCATTTAATAAAAATGTTTTTTTTAAGAACTAATAAACTAACTAACTAGGTTTTAAAAAAGTTTTTCCAATTGCCGTAAAAAGGTAAATTTCATCCTGCTAATATTATTAATACGAAAGTTTGTGAGGGTGTGTGGATGTCTGGATGCTTGTTACTCTTTCACGCAAAAATTACTGACCGGATTTGGATAAAATTTGGCACACAGATATTTTATAACCTGGATTAACACATCGGATACTTTTTATCCCGGTAGTACGATCCTGTGGGACAATTACCGAACTCCACGCGGACAAAGCCTCTGGCGTAAGCTAGTTCAAAATAAAATAGCTATCAGAATCTACTAATGGTTTAAGCCTGCTGTGTCTCCGTGAACTAGAAACAACTTAAGCCATTTTAGTCTAAGTAAATGTTAAATTCAGCGTAATATGAAACGTAAAAGTATTTTTATGTTTGAAGACTTTTACATGATGTAATTCATTTTTCCCTGTAATTCTAATGCTCAAAGAGAAAAAAAGTCGACAAAGATAGGTACCTTAATCTGATTAGGGGACTGGAGTACCCATATTATTGCCAAATGTCTGCAAGAGATATAAATAAATGTCCAACGAGATTATGGGTTATGGATGGTTTTCGTAAATGCCTAAAGGTTACCACAATCTGCGAGTTACGCCAACTTTGATTAGCCAAGTTTATCTTTGTGGTAATGCAACCCGTCGTCGATATTATTCTAAGACCGGTCGATTGTAGCCAAATCGGACCTAAAACTTCTCCTACCATCTAGTCTAGAAGTAGAAACTGTGACAGACTAAAATGTTGCTTGATAAATACTAAAACAGTTGAGATGCAGTGCATTTTCGTCTAGAAACAATTCGTGCCACTTTAGATAAAGGTTAGTTCTATAAAAGGACGGAGCAGGAGTTGGTGGGTTTGGAGTTTGAGGATTGGTTCAGTTTATCTGTTCTTATTTCATACTGATGCGAAATGGTTTCTGTTTATTTAAAGGACGAGGGGGATGGACTAAATATTCCCCAAAGTGTATAAATGTTACCGGAAATGTATAAAACCTAGGAATTGTACAAAATTCAATTTCGAGATGATACTAGGAAATATATAAAACGAATGCTCTCTTTGAATAAAACACGAATAAAATCAATATCAAGGTAATTATCAAAATGTTGTAATAAGGTGTAATCGACGTAGCCCCGCTTAGCGAGGCTCCTATTTCTTTCTGCAGGGTTAAAAGTAACACAGCACGAAGGGAATGGTAGTATCTTAGTTCGGCCCCCACCATCCCCTTCGAACCTAAGCTGTCCGGAGTCGGGGTGCCTTAAGTCCCTCGCTCGCTCCGCTCGCTCTTGCATCCTAAGTTTTTCTTGCCAAAATGCATTGTTTATGTTGGTGTGGTGTGTAATATATTAGGGTAACATAAAAATAGGAGTATAAAAGAAGTTCTCGACTGTGTGTAGTAGCCCCTCCCACCGCTATTCCCGCTGTACTTAAGAACATCAAGAATGTAATACATTTAGTTAGACATTATTTTATTTGTTTCTCATTTTTTTTTTCTAAACCTATCATAGATTTCCTATTAGTTTAGGAATTGTATACAATGATAATTACATAGTTTCCCGTTAACATAAATAAATAAATGTATTGCAAATAATTGCAAGTAACGATACATTGCGTATGAGGAAATAAAACAAATCAAATTTATTGGATTTCCTTCACATTCCTTAAATAATTTCTTGTACCTGTCATCTTAGTATGATATACTGAATCCACCCCATCAGTTTGTGGAGGGCTGTCCCTTACACCCTGCATTTAAAAAACTGTGCAAACATCTTCTGGATTGCACACATTTTATTAAAGTAAAGTTGAACTTGAAGACGTAATAAAACACGAACATCTCAACAGTTCTACAAAACTCAATAATGCGAGGTATAAAAATCGTGTGTAGATGCCTGTCTAGCAGCCCCTCTGTCTTCACACCTCATGGTATTGGCAAGTGTGAGTAGACGGATATATAGGGTGACTGGTAAATAGAGACCGATACTTAAATACGCGTACGTACGCACGTATTCATGATAACTAGCAACTTTTCCAAAGAAACATTTTTTTTTCATACCGTTATCTTTTATCCCAATAACAGAACAGTCGTATGAAACTCGCACTCGCGCGCCTTTGACCTATCAGCTGTTAGCAGCGTGACGCCGTTCTGTCTCATTACTATCGTACCGTAACATTGGCATTCTTTGGAGGAGGCTTTTACCCGAGAGGTTTGTGGACCCCTCTCGGGTAAAAGAAATAGCATAGTAATTAATTATTTATTTTCAATGTACCTAATAATCAATTTCTAACTACTTGACTTGTATTACGCAGACCACATTGGTAGACAGAACGGCGTCACGCGGCTAATAGCTGATAGGTAAAAGGCGCGTGCGCGCGCGAATTTCATCCGCCTGTTGTGTTATTGGGATAAAAGTGAACGAGTATGCAAAAAAAAAGTTTCTTTGGCAAAGTTGTTTGTTATCATGAGTACGTACGTCATCATCATCTGCCTAGCCTTTTCCAACTAATTTGGGGTCGGCTTCCAGTCTAACCGGATGCAGCTGAATACCAGTATTTTACATGGAGCGACTGCCTATCTGACCTCCACAACCCAGTCTGTACTGGGTAATACGATAACCTTTGGTAAGACTGGTTGTTAGACTTTTTGGGCCACTGTCTACCTGTTACGACTGTCAAAGATCTACAAATGACAGCGGGGACCAACGGCTTAACGTGCTTTCCGAGGCACGGAGGAAACTCGGTATGTAATGGGCGGTCACCCATCCACAGACCAACCTAGGCAAACACGGCTTAACCTAAAGATCGACCCGAGCGGCTGTTATTATTTAGCCACGAGCTCCTCTTTAGCCACGAGCTCCTCGTGCGACCGATACGTACGTACCTACTCACGAGCTCCTCATGAGTACGTACGTATCGGTCACTAATTACCAGTCACCCTATACGTATATGTATGATCTATATCAACCTACTTAGGATAATTGCTTGTATTATCTGATGCCGACATTCCCTTCACAAGTTATTCCCGTCGACTTTTCAGTTTTCAAGAATGACTGAAATTGAAAGAAGCATACGTCGATTCCTGACCTATGCACTCGCGCACAACTTTATTTGATTCATTGCATCGCTGAGGAATTTCACGTCGGTTTCATTCTGCATAAGATGACATGAAAACTATCTTTAAATCTAGATTCACTGGAGAAAAGTCTACTCGATTTTCTTCGCTTGATTTAGCACACTTGTTGCGGAATAAAATGGCAGTGGGTAGGTAAATTCGCGTTGGTACACCCAAGGATTGAATAAATCATGATGTTTTTTTTATATGTTTTATAGCCAGACTTCTTTATAAGTATTGCGTTAAATGAAACTAAGTCACTTATACCGAAGCTGTGCTTCTCACGAAGTTTTTTAACTTATTAAGTACTTCAGAAAATTTTAAAATGAGATTTCCTTTTTACTATTGTTTGAATACATGTATAATTCCAAAATAAGTCAAGCAATTGTAAAATTATTATTCTACGCGATCGACTACTAATCTATATATACACCAGTCGACCGTGACCTGGAAAGCTGAACGTTCGACGGCCAACCACAGAGTTTAAACGATGTGGAAATCAATGGAGGTGATCTCTGTCAACCTTTTTTTTACTTTAAACGATGCGGAAATCTATGGAGGTGGCCTCTGTCAACTTTTTTTTTATCTTTATACATACTAATGATGAAAATGACCTCATAGAAAACATAAACCGCGACCGTACATCGTTTTAGGTGACCACTGAAAATCAATGCTGCGGTTTCAGTACCTCGCTATGAAGTTAGCACTATAGTAAGCTAATGGATCAAGATCCCATGAATGCCAGACACTTCTGGTCTTCTGGTAGTTTGTGAGAGTTTATTATAATTGTTTCTCATCTCCTACCTACTTGTCCTTGCCAATTACTACGTAATCTTCGAGTGAAGACTCGCACAGTAACCTGAGGCTATTCGTGCCCCCCGGGCGTCGGAGGCCACTTTGTGGCTCCATGATACATAGGCTACCTTGAAATATATTTTAACCAAGACAAATTTAAAAGAAAATCTAACTTTTTCATAATGTATTTTGCGTTTTTAAAACCCAATTTAACAGCGAAATTCAATAATTCAATTAAACCAAACCATTTCAAACCGCGAAAAACGCATGCCCCCTGCAACAACAATTTCCTGAAAGTAGATAGCCAAAAATTGTATGAGCCTGTTCCCCAGAATGTACAAACGGGGTGGAAAACGGTTACCACTTATTCAGTACATCATTCTGAGCCAACATAGAAAATTTTCATCGATTATTAAAAAAAAAACAGCTGTTTCCTACGAAAGTGCAATACCTACACGGTCAAAATGTATGGAACAGCTGATTTTTGTTTTGTCTATCTCCTTTCACGGTTTCTGGGACTTGTTGTTGCACGGACAATGGACATGCATTTTTCGCGATTTTTAATTTGGGTTTTGATATACTGTATGGAACGAAGTATATAGTGAGTGTGTGGTCGGATTTTCACGGGACTTTTTTTAATGATTTCCTAGAGGTATGGCGATGAAATAAAAAAATGTTCAATCCACAAGACTTAAAAAAAAAATATTTGTATATTTTCTTCGTTTATGAATAACTTTAATGTCGACAACTTGATATTGTGGCGTAATAGTGTGACCTGTGTGCATCCATTAAACGCCAATTTGGTCTGTTGTTTTAGTAACGTTCTCCAAGTAAACCTTGTCTTCGTACAAATAAAGCGCTAATAGTTATGTTAAACTATTGCCCTGTCTGTTGACACTCCGGTGCGGATATTCCAGAACAGAAGGAACAGGTCAAGCTGGCACAGCTAACCCGGTTGCGAGCCACTGAATCGGAAAGTAGCTTTGTGTTCATGTATTGTGGAGCTGCCTTTGTGATCGACTCAGCACACCAAGCCGTCTCGGCCAGCGAGGCGGCCCAGATGACCCGATGCTCACTCCAACAATTGTTCGGTCATTTGTGAGTGTGTGATAACTGATGTTGTCACACGCTTCTTGACAATTATTCGACCAATATCAAGACAAAAATTAAAAAATACTACTCGTTTTCTTTGCGAAGCAGCGCGCGAGAGATTTAATGCTTTCATTTGTTTCTTAGCTTATCAAAGAGCTTGGATGCTACAGTTTCCTTCTCGATATTGTTTTCTTTTTCTTAACATCTTATCGTAGTTTCATAATTAATTACAGTAAATCATAATTACTTTTACTCTTTGCTCTGAAATAAGATATTTTAATTTAAAAAGGTTTTTAAAGTTATAAAATTGTGCCTTAGTTTGTATTTTTGTGGCATCAACGCGTTAACATAGTTTCTTCACAACAAAATGGTATGATCGCAAAAATGGTGTTATTCTTGGAAACTAGACCATTATAAACGCTTAGAGATATTACCGGGCCTTGTCATTTAAATGTCAATAAAGCAAAATCACAGAGCGCTGGCAGAGACGGCAGTAGTGTCGTGTCTAATTTCCGGGTCGATCGTGATGATGCGTTTAACGTAGAGCTTCTGTGTATAACCGGCTTCAAAGTCGTTAATTACTTTACATCGTTTGTACCGAGTAAACGGTGGTGTGAAAATCGAAAGTGTGTCCGTGCACTTTGATTTAACTATAACACCATTTAAAAGGGAAATACTCCACCTAGCACTCTTTATTTTTACCGAGTATTTATTTCTCGTAGATATACGAGGGCGGGTCAATAAGTCCGTGACTTTTGGAATAAAACACAGATTTTTTGATAAAAAAATAATTTTATTTTTCAACGTAGTCTCCCTTGAGCTCTATACACTTTGTCCAACGCTTCTCCAATTTTTTTATCCCTTCCAAAAAAAATGATTTGTCGAGGTCCTCAAAATAGGCCTTTGTTTGCGAGATGACTTCATCATTGGAGTCAAATCTTTTTCCACCAAGCCATTTCTTCAGGTTTGGGAACAAGAAGTAGTCGCTCGGAGCCAAATCTGGAGAATAGGGCGGATGAGGGAGCAATTCATAGCCCAATTCATGGATTTTTGCCATGGCAACTGCACATGTGTGCACCCTTGCATTGTCTTGGTGGAAAAGAACTTTTTTCTTGGCCAAATGAGGTCGGTTTTTTTTCAAATCGTCATTGAATCGGTCCAATAAGTTGGCATAATATTCCCCATTGATTGTTCTTCCCTTTTGAAGGTAGTCAATGTGGATTATCCCGCGTGCATCCCAAAAAACAGTCGCCATAACTTTATTGGCTGACAAACCCACCTTGGCCTTCTTTGGCGCCGATTCACCCTTAGAAACCCACTGTTTTGACTGTTGTTTGGTTTCTGGTGTGTTGTGATGGATCCATGTTTCGTCCACGGTTACAAAACGGCGCAAAAACTCCTCCATATTGCGATTAAACAACGCCAAAGCTTCCTGTGAAGTTGTTACACGATTGCGTTTGTGGTCGACTGTGAGCAAACGCGGCACCCATCTTGCGGAAAGCTTTCTCATGCCCAAGTGATCATTCAAAATTGAAACCACTGAGCCATGCGAGATCCCTACGGCTTCCACAATCTCTCGCACTTTCAATCTTCGGTCGGTCAACCCCATATCGTGAATTTTTTCGATTGTTTCGGGTGTAGAGACCTCAACTGGGCGTCCAGGACGTTCGGCATCTTCAGTGCTTGTACGGCCACAACGAAATTCAGTAAACCACTTTTTTACCATTGAAATCGATGGTGCAGAGTCCCCATAGTATTTATCAAGCTTAGCCTTGGTCTCGGTAATGGTTTTTTTTCGCAAGAAATAATGCTTAATAAGCACACGAAATTCACTTTTTTCCATTTTCTCCTCAAATTAGTGAGTAGTCTGATAAAAATAGCTGTCAAACACAAACTAACTGACGCAGCAAGTTTAAATTTTGACAGGAGTCAACTGACAGATGCCTGTTGACAGGAGCAGTGTTGCTGTTTCAGTAAAGAGGTCAGAAATTCAAAAAGTCACGGACTTATTGACCCGCCCTCGTAAAACGTACTCCGTGTCGAGCACTTTATTTTTTCATTGTCGTTTCTCGAATTCTAATAATAATTCTCGCTTACCCATGCATAACAAAAATAGGGCGCTGGTGGCTGTTCTGAATTCGCAGTTGTCAAACTACTTTGACAACTACGAAGACCTCACGGATGCTCACTCAATCCTGTATTGTGCGGCTGTAGCGGCATGTCGTGTAGCTCATGTCAAATTTTCTGATGACAGAGCTACACGACCTAAACCAGCCGTACCGTCATGGCAGTATAGGATTGAACGACGTATTCGTGGGGCCAGAGCACCATTCGTTCACTCATCGGCAAACTAATCTGTTTCATGAAGAGCAATACTCGCCCTAGAGTGATGCGTTTCGTGAGGCGGGCGTTCTCGGGGACTGATATTAGTCCTCGAGACTACACGTCCCATGTCACAGGGCGCATCGACTTCCTGAAGCAGAAAGTGTATGCATGGGCAAACTGTATTCGTAAGTATAAGCGGCGGGTGGACCGATACACTCAGAATCGCACATTCCAAAGAGATGAAAGGTGGGTTTATAGGGCTTGGGACGACCGGACCAACGTGTGGCTGACACGCGCCTGCCGGATGATGATGCCATGTGTTCGTTCTGGCGCAGCATCTGGTCAGTGCCTGTTAGCCATACCGAGGATGAATGGACTCGGGAGGTCGAGCGAGCGTGCGATCTAGTACCAGAAATGGAGGCAATCACTATCAGCCCCCAAGACGTAGTTCGTGCAGTCCGTCCGTTGCCCAACTTGAAATCTCCAGGGCCGGACGGGCTGCACAACTTCTGGATTAAATGGTTTACAAGGTCGCACGCTCGCCTGGCGATCCTGTTCCAGTCAGCCTTAGATTCAAGGTCGCTGCCAGAGTTCCTGACAACAAGTATGACCCACCAGCTCCATAAATCGGGTAGTACTGCGGAGCCCAAAAATTATAGACCGATTACCTGTCTTCCGACGGTCTATAAAGTTCTTACATCCATTTTGAGAGCTAAAATTAACAAACATATTGAAGCCAATTCTGTTATGTCCGCTTCTCAAAATGGATGTAGGAACGGGTCCCGCGGTACTAAGGAGCTACTCCTCATTGATATGGCCATTAGTCAACAGGTTCGCCGTTCCCGAAAGGATCTGTCGACATGTTGAATAGACTATAAGGACGCCTATGACTCGGTGCCACATACATGGCTCATGAGGGTGCTAGAGTTGTAAAAAGTTGATGCAACTCTGCGCACCTTCCTGATGTCATGTATGGGGCAATGGCGGACAGTTCTTCGCTATCCAGGATGTCAGCAAATCCAGAGGGATAGCGAGCCAATAAGGATAGAGCGAGGTATATTTCAGGGCGATAGTTTGAGTCCACTTTGGTTCTGCGTAGCCTTGGATCCTCTTAGCACGCAGCTGGAGGATTCAGGTCTAGTCTATCGGTTGAGGAGAGGTGGTCAAGTTATATCTCACCTCCTTTACATGGATGACCTGAAACTCTTGGCCCCCAAAGATTTGCAACTGATGGAGCTATCAGGATGAAATTTGGTGTGGACAAATGTGCGGTCATGCATGTAAAGCGAGGGGAAATTGTGGAATCTGTGGGAACCCCTCTCAGCAACCGAAACCTATAAGTAATTGGGTATGTTGAAAGCGCTGGTCATCAATGTTGCTGACATGAAGCAATCGTTGAAGGAGCGCTTCTTTGGCCGCCTGAAAAAAATATTTACTAGTCTTTTATCAGGCGGAAATAAGGTACGTGCCTTCAACGGTTGGGTCATGCCGGTTTTAATGTACTCTTTCGGCATACTCAAATGGACTCCAACAGAACTAGGCGCCCTGGATCCGTACATTGTTGACGGCATATCGAATGCATCATCCGCGTTCTTCGTTTATGAGACTGTATACCCCACGGAGGTGTGGGCTACGAGGCTTTTTAAACGCTAAGACTCTCCACAATCGCGAGATATGCAGTCTCTGGGAATATTTCCTTGAAGCCGACGTGGGGATGCATCGAGATGTGGTCGCGGTGGACAAGGGCCTTTTTTTTTTTCGGATGGTAAATCATCAAATGACCCCCCCCCCCACTCTGAGCGGAGCGGAAGGGAGTGTCAGACTTGTACTGACTAAAACCCATCCATGTTCCTTCTTTGCCCTTTGTGTTCCAGGGCCACGGTATCTCTTTCGAACAGTCCCGCAGCCCTGGCAGGCATCGGCCCATGCGGACCCCTACGTGGTTGCAGACATCTCTTTGAGGCGCGTGTGGAACACGACAAGGGCCTCACCCCGCTCTCCTTGGCTAAAGAGAACTGGCGCAAACCTGTAGTGCTTGACACTAACGACCGCATGCAGGTATTCCGGGCCCTGCAAGGGCCCGATGTCAGTAGACCTATCAGCGTCCGTAGCCTGGCTACGTTCCGGGGACCTCTTCGGAGAAACCGAAGGTTTTGTCTGTGCAATTATGGATGAAGTTATGATGACGAATAACTACCGGAGATTTATTGTGAAGGACGGTACGGTTGACATATGTCGGACATGCCACCGTCCAGGCGAATCAATTCGTCACATTATTTCTGGGTGTTCTCGTCTGGCTAACGGAGAGTACTTGCATAGACACAACCTTGTAGCCAGGATTATCCATCAGTAACTTGCTCTAAAATACAAACTTGTGAAATCGGAAGTGCCATACTATAAGTATGTGCCCGACCCAGTTCTCGAAAATGGCAGTATCACATTGTACTGGGATCGATCCATCATCACTGACAGGACTATTGTAGCCAATAAGCCTGATATAGTGGTGGTGGATCAGTCAGAGTCGCGCGCAATGATTATTGACATAACGGTCCCGCATGATGAGAACCTCGTGAAAGCCGAGAAAGATAAGCATATCAAGTATCTTGACTTGGCTCACGAGGTTGTCGACATGTGGGATGTGGACTCAGCGATCATTGTGCCGATAGTTGTATTAGCCCATGGCTTAATTGCCAAGAGCCTCGACCAATACCTGAGGAGGCCGTTAGGCAGTTAGATCAAGGGCTTGATTCACACGGCTCGTATTGTTAGGAAGTTCCTCTCTCTGGAGCCCCGACCGCCGGTAGCTTAGACCCTGTTCCCGATACCGGTGGGCTACAATTTTTATATTTTTTATTGTTTTTTTCTAAGGAATATTTAAAAATGTAAATATAATGTGTATATTCTAATCACTTCTGTGCTGACACTTCCTTATAGGCTGCAAACAAACTTTTGTAAATGTTAAGTGCCCTAATCGGCCGACACTTCGAACTTGAAGCAAGAGACGATCACATAGATAGGTACGATATGACGCTCTTTAAAGAAGTTTCTTTTATAAACTCGTTGCGCTATTCTTATTTTTAGTATATATGCGAAACCTGAATATAGTTTGTTCAGAATAAATAACTGAATCGATTCCAATAATTTTTAAACAATGTTATGTTTTGTCCCAAAAACTATTTTTAAAAGTTACAATTTGGACACCGAGCGACTTTAAGTACCTATCGCAACCATTTAGGTACCTACTGCCAAATTATTATTATCAATGAGCTCAAGACGACGCTGAAGGCGAGCACGCGGGCGTGCTGCGTGGTAACCACGTTTTTGTGCGTTCAACTAGCAGAACAAGCTTACAACTTTGTGATTTTTCATGATACAGTTTTGAAATTTTGTACATAGATTCTTAACATAAAAACACTAGATACGTGTTTCAGATTTCGAATATACTAAAACTAATGTTGTTTAAGTCTTTTTTTTTTTAAAGTAACATCCAACTATTATGTTTTGTTGACTTACAGTCTTATATTTGACGTTCTTCTATGCAGGGTGTAAAGCATTGACGCGTGACGCTGTACCCATCGGTTAAAAACTGCTGCTCCACAAACGCGTAGTTGATAGACGGATCCAACACCATATAGTGTGCATAATCCCCATTTGACTACCTACATTTTAGTGGCATATTCTGACTAGTGGCCCAAGTGATACGGGAGTGATGTAGAACGTGCCACCGACTAATAGCTAGGCTTTACTCCTAATGGAAATCATAAACCTATGTTAATTTACGCGCTTCAGCTTAGCGATTTTTAACGCGCTCGAGGGTAGGTTATTAATTTAATTTAAAAGCAGGATTTAATGTGCATAAAAACCGCACTAATCTTAACGAAGTTTAATAAACAATTCTTACTGAAACGAGACTCGTTTTAAAACTTAACGCAAATTAATCAATAGCACTTTAACTAACAAGAATATTTTATTTAAAAATCTATATTATTCGTACACGAGAATTTGCAAAAAAAAAAAAAGTGTAGTGTGTGTGTAGTTGTAATAGTGTAATTTATGTGTGTAATGTATGTTGTATGTATGTGTTGTGTGTATGTAAGTTGCTTAAAAATTTGTTAAATAAAACTAAAGCTGTCAGTGTAGTGCAGTTTTGTTTAGTCTTTTTAACGGAAAACCTCGGACCAATAGTTGTAGGTAGTACTAGATCCAGTTCTTTATTTCTGCTTGTTTTGTGAAACTTGCGTTAATTGTTTTATAAAAGTTATAGCTACGGAGGAACGATATCTCCTCAACGTTATTCTTGTTTCCATTTAGCATGTTTCTCTCATATTCTCGCATTACGGCAGGATGTTAAATAGTAAAAATTGTTGTACAGTCGATTGTGCTTTCTTTTTCGTGTTGGGTTTCATGTAAATGGTGCAAATCCGGAGGTAAAGTGAATCCGAGAGCGCTCACCCTTACTGTATGCTGTATGCTACTACAAAAACAAAAAAAAAGTGACAATTAGCTTTCCCAGCCAGTGGAGTTGATTTTTTTGGGGCACCTTACTTCCATTGTTGAGTGGTTAGTTACCTACATGATGGCGTCGCTGAACACTATTTCCTTTACCTACGAATATGACTACCGATATTATCGGCATACATAACTGTTACGTATAACTTACTGTTGCCGGGACCTTCATTCGCGTGAAATTATTATAAAAAGTATTATTTTTCTTTTTGAACCGGATTTGTTAACAATTTCAAGGGTTTTAATTTTTTTTTTTGCACGGAACCCCCTATATTTTTCTTAAATAAAAGTAGCCAAAGTTAGACCTTACAACATAACATAACATTATCTGCCAGTAAAAGTTCCGTCTAAATCGGTTCAGTCGTTCGGAGATTAGCCGGAACAAACAGACAGACAGACAAAAAATAGGCACATATTTTCATATGCAGTAAAAATCTGTTATTTTGATATAACAAACAGACACTTCAATTTTATTTATTTGTGTACATGAAGTCCGTATTCCTCAATAAACAGGTCAATATGGTCCGAAGTAACTAGACACTAATTAACGTCATGTTTAATTGATGCGATGTTACCTAACGCTCGATACGTCCAACACGCAAACGTCCGAAACTAATGAATAAACTAATTGTGAATGGCGGACACGTTCCTCTCAAATGTCACCAACGTCTAACTGTAATGACAACCGCGGTCAATGTTGTATATCCTGCCCGGGTACTTCGTTCGTTTGATATGCATGGCCATGGACGCGTGCGAACCTCCCTGGCGCCCCCTGTCGACTTTTCATTCGTGTTAAAAAGGGTTAATTGAAATTCAATTCGATTGCATTCGTTTATTGCGTAAAGGTGTCACTTTGATTAATAAAAAATAAGTTCGATTTGCGTTCCGCTGAAACTCCAGTCTCTCGGAATAATTATTTAATTTATTTTGTAGAATTTTAATTTACTTTTCAAGCAATTAAATAAAGGGAAAGCAAATTGTGGAAAGTCCTTGTAGTCTGTTCCAGAATGTTTTTCTTTTAAAACTGCATAACTTAAGCTTGTACTATAAAGTAATTAGTGATGGATGAATTTTCATTGTTCTTGCAAAGACTTACTGCCATCATCATATTCTTTTAGAAACAATGAAAGTAATTAATGTTTTAGCTTTACTTCTGACAAAAGATATTGAAATTTTGTTATATTATTATAAAAAAGTGAGATTGAATGGTAGGCTGGGAACATTTAGTTAGACAAAGACTAAAACCCTGTTCCTGCATGGGGTCACAAATTACACGTGACGTCATAGGTAATTGCATTCCGTTGACGAAGCGTCCTTCGCTCGTAGTCCGAGCAAACTTTCAATCAGAGTAATGCAATTATTGCAGTGCGCCTGAATAACAAAAAGTTCTCTGCAGATTAACTGACTGATTTTTACGTTACTACGAGTAGGTGTCCGTCGTTCTTCTGGAGCCAAGTGTTGGCTACTGCTATCTATCTACCCATATTAAGCAAATAAATGATATGATTCGAATCCATTTATGTGTCATATTTTGGATCATTTGGGTAGCCAAATATCGGAACGAATATGTAATTTACTATGGCTTGACGCTATATTTTAGTATGTGGTTAGTTTAGGTTATTTTATTGTTTTAATTTTAATGTATGTATTATTATAACAGATTACGATTAGTTACATTATAACTCTTAAGTTTTTATGTCAGTAGTTAAAACAAAACACGATACAAATTGCGACGTAAGCAACGAACATCGTAGTCCAGGTCATTTGATCTCGCTGATCCATTTTAAGAGCAAAAGTCTAAATCTAAAGACAGTTTTCCTTAATCAATTCTGCGCACAAACTAACATGATAGACATTCAAGTGACGAAGATGAATGTTTCTCTAAAGTTGAAAGGTTTGGTCGCACCAGACTCTTACAGATTCTTTAGCACCAGCATTATCTTGAAATTCCAGTGTCGTTTTTTATCCGTCCATACCGGTTTGTCTGATCCTTATAGCGATTTATCAAGTCGCTTCTCATAGTTCCAACTGATTGAACGATGTCGTAAGGGAGATTTGACTTACCATCAGTCGGCGTGGTTTGTTGACTAGAGTTGATCCTGGGCCGCTCCTCCCCGGCAGCGATGTGTTTGGCGGTCCGCCGCGCCACTGGCCGCAAGTCTGCCTCCACATCACTCGCTTCCTCCTCTTCGTAGGTGTATTCCATTTCTGTAAAACAGTGTAGAGTTAGTGCCCACATTTGGAACTGTTTTAGGGAATTGTAGACTAGTGATATTGTTGTTAATAAATTGTTTTATAAATAACAATTGGTATTCAGCTGCATCCGGTTAAACTGGAAGCCGACCCCTACATAGTTGGGAAAAGGCTAGGCAGATGATGATGAAATTGTTTTATTAATATCTGGTAGCATTATCATTATCAGATTAAAACGTTCGTACTGCTAGGAAACACGCATGCTTTAAGTGGAAGGGACTGGGAATAAGTCCACCGCCCGCATTTTAGGTGTGGTTTAGTGCGTTTAGGATCGTTTACGCGCGCTTTTTGCCACACGTGGAACTCGTACGAGCGTTGACGCTCCTATAAGCTCGTACAAGCGCGAGTCGCGAGGTAAATTATAATTTTTACTGAAAATTGTCATTTGTACACGAGTTCGATTTTATGAAGCGCGTGTATGCGCGTAAGCCAGTACGAACTACATAATACGCTAGTCTGAAACCATTCTAAATTCTAAAAGCAAGATAAAACTAAAATTGACAACAATTTATATCTTAATATTAATTTTTTATTTATTTTTTCTTATGATTTTTTTCTTTTTCTTGGTTTTGTAATTCCGCGGGAAAAGAGTTCCTGGAAGGAATTGGGGGACGCCTTACCCAGCACTGGGATACTATGGGCTGAACAAAAAAAAGTTTTTAACTTGTTTACAGTGTCCGCCTAATACCACAGACTGAACAAAGAAAACGTAGTGCCCAATCTTCTTTCACAATATTGGCACAGGCAAACGCGTAAAGCTTAAAACCCGTTCTTACCCACAATTACAAAACAAAGACCCAATAGCTTTAACATTTCTGATTGTCAGCCAGTTATGTAACTGGGCAACCGGCACACTGAAAGAGAGCGGCCTGTTGATGGTTGTTAACTGATTGGCAATCAGAGTTTGGTTGTTCCACAGTCGCCTGACATGCTGTAAGCTGCCATTGCTGTCCGCATCGACTGTCATGTCAAAGATTATCTTCGGTACAGTGCCAGAGGCAAAGCCTTGATACACGTTCGCTAATGGATTGATTTGTACCGCAGCTGATTTATATTATCGCTTCGATTCATTTGTGCGATGGGCCGTACGACAGTGGTATCAAAATCACTACAAGCTTGCAACTTATTCATTGTAAGTCCGTACTCACGCTAGGCCAGCTTGAACTCAAAGTGATACCGTTGACATACGGCTTACTGTACCTACGAGTACTATAGAATTGTTAATGCTGATATGGGGTGGCTACCATTAGTGTATGAACACAAAATATTTTATCAATTTGCTATAGATACCTCACATGCGCCCAAGTCACCGCATGTTCGTTAGTACCTTTAAAGGGCGTTTTACAGGGCTCATATTTTTAATATTCTGTTTTAGGTTCCTTATTTATAACTACACGTGAAAAGCTGTGTGGATTAAAAAGTAAACCAATCCTTCGGATCGCACAGCTTTACTATTGATCCCTGATTAATTTTGTATTATTTAGACATAATACAAAAAGGAAAAGTAGAAGTTTAAGAACGACAATCTGTCAATATTTCACCATTATACATTTTCAATATCATTCAAATTCCGGTTGACCATTAAAGCAATCTGTGATTTAAAATTTTGTAATATTGTAGTTTTTGGAAGAGAGACAAATAATCAATATGTGTTCATGTGTCCAGTCGTAATATCTGGCGCGTTATCCTCTCTCACGGATATAAACTTTTAAAATTCGACAGAATCTCGTAGCCTTAGCTTTTAAAGTACATTGCAATGGCATTTCGCTTTCCTGGAAGTAACAATGGTTTCCAATCTAAAGAGCTTCGAACAGCTTTCAGATAAAACGCTGCTCGACTAAAAATACTCCGCGAAATATTTATCGCCATTTTGCATGTTCTCTTTTAGTGAAATTCCATGAACTGCCGTGAGCTATAAATTTTTAATTATCAATTTATTTTAAGATAATTAATACGCTTGGGACCAACACTGTGAGGGCTAATGAATTACGTTAACGATACATAACTTACAACTAGGTATGCTTTTCTGATAGCGATAACGATATTGTCACACCTAAAGGAATAAAATTCAATTTCGCTCATTTTGTGAGTCATATCAAGGAACTTACCGTCTCTATAAATCGTAAGAATGCCCCGAGACGGCAATATCTGCACGAGAAGCTTATTTTCCGATATTGTGTTTGATTCCACAAAGAAGTCAAGCGATGTATGCAATTGTGTATACTATCGGCTTCTTCACCTCAATCGAATAATGTAAATCGTACCATCTTGTTTAACTGACATGTTCTATGTGCATTGTCGGATTCTCTATTCCTGTTCCATTCGACATACATTGGCAGTATCTGAAAGTCTATGTTGTTTCATTTCCACGGAAATTGTGTAAGTTTTTGTGTGCGGTGATAGTACTCTGTTTCGCATTATATTTTGATTTTTCGCCTATACCACCTAAAAGCTTGTGGTTCACTATTATTTACAAGCCTATCCTGTTACTTTCTTGAATATTTCTGTCAGTACTTTCTATGTTTAAAGAATGAAATCCTTGCTGTGTTTTTATATTTCTGAAATATTTAGTCTTTGTCCTTTTTTATTTTCTTTAATACCTTAAAAATCTGTTACATAACGAGTAGAATTTATGTAAATCAGAGGTTTAATAGAGGTTATGTTTTATCTTTGGTACTATAAATAACCTTGTTTATTAATTAAGGGCCTGTTTTCGACTTACGGCGTTCTTATCGTATTTTATAGTACACAGTAAATTACATACTCGTAGAGTTGGTGAAATTAAGGCCTTTAATTTCCTGAAGCGGTATTAGTAATTTTTATTGATGGGTCATTACCCTTTACCGTAGTGTTGTGGTATACAAGGGTATTATTCGCAAACTAATGTATATAATTCATGATATCCGTTACCCAATTCACTTTCACTCGCAAGGCTGTGGGCGGGCGGGCGGATTCGGGGGTGGCTAAAACGACGAAAATCGATCACGATTCCCTAACACCGACTTTGCTTAGGGATCGCGAAACGAGACATTGTGAAACCACGTTGCCTTCTGGAGCACGAATAGTGAGTAGTGTCGGCAGCTAAAAGATGGCCGCTTTTTGTTTTCTATATCGTAATTATTTGTATTAAAACCAACGGAGGATTGTTTTATCTAGTTATTTAGTTAGATTTTAGTAAGGTATTTTATATTTAAATATCTAAATCATTGTGGTGTTTGATATAAAAAACGAGGTGAAATATAACGGTTAAGCCGGTTAACCGAAGACTAGATACTCAGCGGGACAAGAGGCTTGTAAAATACGTTTTACTGAAGTCCTCGGATTTTATAGCCATTGGCATAATAGGTACAATATCTAGGTCTGTCGCCTCAGGTAGGCAAGAGCCAAATGGCTGTCTAGTCTCATTTGGCTCCTCCTAGTCTAGGCCATTTATCATCATGACTGGGAAGGTCAGGCGTGTACCTTTTAGACTCAACTGGCAGTTTTCGGTGACAAATAAATTGTTTTTGAGTGTGGAGCTCGTGGCTAAGTAATTACGTTAAGCCGTGCTTGCCTAGGTTGGTCTGTGGATGGGTGACCACCCATTACATACCGAGTTTCCTCCGTGCCTCGGAAAGCACGTTAAGCCGTTGGTCCCGGGTGCCATTTGTAGATCTTTGACAGTCGTTAGGTAGTCAGTAGCCCAAAAAGTCTGACAACCAGTCTTACCAAGGGGTATCGTATTACCCAGTACTAACTGGGTTGTGGAGGTCAGATAGGCAGTCGCTCCATGTGTTCAGCTGCATCCGGTTAGACTGGAAGCCCTACATATTTGGGAAAAGGATAGGCAGATGATGAGTGTGGATCATTTTGCTAATGGACCCGTTGTAAAACACTCGACGTACAAACTGTAACCATGAACAGCGCATGATTGTTGACCACAGCGTAACATTTTTATCGTTTATAAAAAAATAGTAGTTATTATTTTTTTAATATCCGTAAATAATTTAGTAATTAGTCATTAACTAGTCAAACTCACCGACCATGTACGCAACACCACACTGCGCTCCTAAACACATATTACTGACGTTGCTAAGCCGCTAAGCTGATGTGGGATTGGACTGGCCACGTCTGCCGCATGCCCAATGAGCTGTGGGCCAAAATAACCACTTTCTGGAACCCTGACACAGCCAGAAGGCGTCGCGACAGACCTCGTAGAAGATGGCGGGACGAGCTGGATAAAACAAACGACCAGTGGCCCACATCAGCCCTGGATCGTAACAACTGGAAGTCATGGGCCTTTGCCCAGCAGTGGGATGACGCAGGATAACAGTATCAGTATCATTAACTACCAAATTATTACCCCTAAGTGAATAAGTAAGTGAAATCTTATACTTAGACACGGCGCTTTAGTCAAAATGTATCGAACAGCTGATTTTCTTTGTAATAATCGACAAAATTTCAGTACTCTGTAGTAAAGTCATGTACCTAGTGAATTCGTAGTGGCAGTTTTTGCGTCGATGACATTTCACCCTGTATTTTCAGCTAATGCATGACACGCTTGAAAAAACATTGATTGAAGTCGCCATGTTGCCAACCAGCCAATAAGCAATCAACTCGTGACGATAAACGATTTTATTCAATATTGTAGGTAAGTTAAAGATCCACCAAGCATGTCTGACACGTTTACAGATAATAAGAAATGTTGACATCTTTTGCACACACCGTCTGATGAAATGGATAGAGCATGAAATATAACCTGAATATGTAAGCCCTTTTTAAAGGAAATTTTAAATACTGTTAGTTTAGAAGTTTAGTAAAATCTCAACAGTACTTTAATTAATTGACGTTACTTTAATCGATTGAATTACAAGACGATATCAGTAACCGTAATCAAAAACCAAAAGACCTAACTATGCTGGCCCGCAGTTTAGCGCGTTGCTCGGATGGCATGAAAATAACTCTTTTCCGAGCACATTGCACGTCCATGTAGACCTGCAGCCTGTGGGCTAATTACACACAATAAAGCTACAGCACCCTCCGCGTTCAATTTAGCAACGGCTTCAGAGCGGTTTTGGGTCTGCCTCGCTACTGCAGCGCTTCAGGTACGTTCGCATGGGCGCGCACGGACTGCTTCCATGCGACCATGCGGAAGCGCTGGGCGTCCCTTGTGCGCCGACTGCGGGCCAGCTCCAATACCGTTCTAAGTATGATAGCTAATAGGTTGGACTGTCCTTATGTGCGACACTGCTGTGAGAGACAAGTTACATTAGTGTCGCACGTAAGAGACTATTATAACGAATTTATTATGCTTGAATGTGAATTATTATTGTTATTAAGTATGTGTTGATTTTGTATTTATATTGCATTTTCTTTTTGTTTGAGATTATGTGTTTATTTATTATTATTTAAGAATTTAACATGTTTCTAATATGGGTTAGGTACTTGAAATAAATGAATTTGAATTTGTAATTAGTTTTCTCGTATCGAATCATCTTATCAAATAAATGTATGGTCGTCGTAACGGCACGAGAAGCTTCAACTTGATAGGCAAGAGAAAAATGGTCCATAATTAGTTTGAGAAAGTGTATGTAAAACTATAAATACAAGCTTTGAAAAGTCGCGTGGCAAAGCGCGGCGGTAATCGCTGTGAAAGCGCAATGTCCCCACTTCGTGGCTATGGATGCTCGAAGTAATAATATAATACCCGACAGTCACAATAACTTAAAAAAGACAAATGGAGAAAGGAAGAAATAAATGAGAACTGTAAAACTGTATGCAATCTTGCGAGATGTGGAAACGAGGAATTAATTAATGAATTAAGCACTGTGCTATGCGATCGACTACAATTCGATCTTCTTCTTTTTCGTGTGGTTGGTGCCTAACAGAGTTTTTGTGCCGCCTATGGGCCTCTGACATACTGTCGATAAATATCTCTCAGGTATACTAGTTTCCTCACATATGATACGATGGCGTTAGTAGATGAAGGAATCTTTATAATTAAGTTTGAATAAAAAAGAAGTATTTATATCCGAGATTTAAATCCAGTCTAAGCTATCACGATCTTCAGAGGTCATTCCCATGACTGACTGGGGTTACTCGTGTGATAAAGTCGTAATAGTTCAAGCAGAATAGAGCACGATTCCAACGATATTTTTCGATATTTACTACCTGCACGCTCTGTCGACGAATTCTTTAGCATTCCGGCGATCGTTTACCGACGAACAGTACACGTGCCGTGGCCGGCGGTCTCTTGCCGTCCCTCAACATTTCGATGTAATTCACGACAATTTATTGTGACTCGAGCACTACGAATGTTCTAATCAGTTGAAAAATACTGATTAAATGTAACGAGGCTACCTTTAATGATTTAACACTTAAAGCTCTTGGCTATAAAAAAAGCTCTTAGTATCTGATCCAGTGGCGGATTTACCAGCAGGCTGAGTAGGCTTGAGCCTAGGGCGGCAGATTTTTGGGGCGGCAAATTTGGGGACCGATTTTTTTATTTTTTTTACTAGCCCATAGAATTCAAAGATATTTTGGCATTGCGGTTTTCTGATGATTTACAGATAGAAGTCAGGAACAAATTTTGCCGATGACGTTCCCCTCTCACTTGTCATTGCACATTCCGAGTAGCAATCTTCCATATTCTAAAGTAAAACAGCTAGTTCGCCGCCCCCCAACCAGTAATCGGTTATATTCCCAAAAATTAGCTTACGTGCAATTTTAACGAAATTGTTGGATTTTAAAAATAATGTAGGACATGACAATTGTAGAGGCAAGGGCGGCTAAAACTGTACAGCCTATACCTTGAAAACTTGTAAATCCGCTACTGATCTGATCGTTTTCTGTAATAACTATTTTTTGTGTGAAGTTAAGATAGTCTAATCTTATGTCAGCCACTTGTTTTAGACGTCAGGTAAATGATTTATCAGCTGCATGTTATGAGAAGCAAGAACTTGTCATGTGCCCGGTCGGATTTACCCATTGGCAAAAATTTTAGTTTTCCATACAAAATTTCATCCACCATTGCACTCCTTTAGATTACAAAAATCCTTAAACAAGAGTTATTTTTATAACGTAGGGGAAACTCATCAAAAGGTAGTCTTTTGCGATAGACTCTGTGCAGCAGTGTAGGTTGCGTTTCTGTCAGATTCTATTTAATATGTTTTTATTATCTAATACATCTTAATGTATGATTCGTATTGTAAACATTTTGTTGGTCACAATTACCCGTATCAAGCAACTATCAAACAAGTCCGAAGTTTGTGGAATTTTGTCGATTGAAACATGTTGGATATGCTGGTTATACCATACCTATATGGGGAGTCGAATCTGAACAGATGAAACCTGCGTCAGATCCACAGATGGCTTCAAATGTGTGTACGAACAAAATAGTCTCAGTGAGAAGACCATAACATAATCAGTATATAATACTCCCACTTATGAGACACAAGCCTTCTCGCTTTAAGAAGGAGTCAGCCGTAATCTATTCGGGCTCAATGCGGGTTGAAATATATCGTCACTGCTCTCAACACGTCGTGAGAAAATGTCTACAGAGCAACATTTCGATGATATTTTTTCTCTAACCCGAGATGACCATAATCTATATCGACATCAATAGACGATACTAGATGAAATATATGTAACAATATCATGCTGTTATAATCTATGGTAGCTCTTACAAGCAGCGGACAATTTTAAAGTACTCTTAGCTGAGAATGATATTAACTAAGAAGTAAGCACTACACTGCCGTCTACTGAATAGCCAATTGTGTTACTGTAGCCCAGTGCCTTTGGTCTTGTTGTGTTAGGATACATAGTTATACATAATGTAACATCACGCCTGTAATCCCTGAAGGGTTAGGCAGAGGTGTACCTAATAGTACACCCAATTTCACCAGTTATGTTTAAGTCCCATGTAATAGGGGGCGAGGCTAGTGCCAGCAACCAGGCACTGATCCAGGCACATGGTTGCTATTGAAAAATTCCTGATGGCAAAACCACATAGTACTGTTTAGCAGTGGCGAAGGTTCCATACAACTCGATTCCAAACGGAGTCTCTATAGACAAATAATATAATCACATTAAAGATACGTACTCCATCTTACCTATTACAAAAATTGACCCTTCGCTACTGCTGTTTAGGGTATACGATTACTCTCCAAGAGCTGTTAAAGCGAGCATCATCAGTATGGCGGCGGCGCACCCGTAGTCAGACTAATTAATTTTGAAACATGCTTGGCATAATTTGCTTTTACTTTTACACGCAAATTGAATTCAAAATTATCTAACGTCGGACGGACTTAAAAATGCAGCTTTTCTAAAAGATCCAAAATGTTAAAACGGAATATTTCAGACTGTTTATGATGTTGCAGGAACTTTATATTCTGTTATATAAAGTTATAGGATTCAGCGGTAGTTTGTTGGTTTCCTAAAACAAAGTTTAGTGTGCCTCGCATTTGTGACTCCAAGTTTTGAGTTCCTACAACACACGTTACTCTCGCTGATTTTTGCTCTGACTCTAAACTTTTTTTGGTTATTTTGAAATGTTGTCAAAAAAATATTTTCGGGTTTTTTTAGTCTTGTTATAATATTTTCTTACCTTTGTTTAGATTTTTTTTTGTACCGATTTTTGTTAATGTGTAAACATTGTAGGCACATTGTAGTGCAACTTTTCTCGAAGTTTTATGAGTTCCCATGTACGCCTATCTATGGTAAATAAAACATATTGATTTTTGATTCTAATTCAATAGCTGTATAATATTTGTTTGTCAAAAATCCACTCCACCACTCTATTTTTACTCTACGCGCTCTATTTGCAAACAAGTAACATTTCATTCAAACGAATGTTTTTCTAACTCGAACATATTCAACATTGCATGCATTAGAAATAAACCTCTCCTCCCCGACTGCTCTTTTAGTATCAGTTTATTGAAAAATTGACTTCTAAAGGCTATAAGAAGATTCTTATAAAAGTTATTTGCGTGGATGCACATAATATTCATAAGAGCATCATTCACTTGTATCAAAATTACTGCAATATTTATTCGTTCAAATGGATATACATTAGTAATAAGTAGTTAAGCAGAGCCCGTTCCTCATATTATCCTGACTCCTGTCATCCTGCTACATCTTAGTTTAACCAATTAAAGCTACTGAAAAAACGAGTCATTTTTTGACTTTCGTACCAAAATAGTACAAAAAGGAACCATCGGGGCCGGTATCCGTTCATCCGTTTGTGTGTCACGGTCGATTATATCAGCTATATTTAAAGCTATCGCCACGAAAATTAGCACAATTTATAATGTTAATTGCAATGCCAACTACTAAGGTACGCTGGTACCGATTTTGTTGTTCACCAAAGTCGAACCGATGCATTTACTATACATAAGTATTAGTTTCCATTCAACTCGTGCTTCTCGGCAAACCTGCATCTCTAATCCCTGAATCACGTTAGAGTCGACTAGATACAACTCGGCCCGAGTTGTACCGAGTGGCTTTTTCTAAAACATATTTCTACATATCCCGAACAAGAATACAAACTAAACTTGTGCTCGTGCTCTGAAAAGTTATAGAACTCTCATATGATGATAATTGGACAGGATCTTAGGTACTTAGTAGTTGCTACGCTACTTTTGTACAGCAGTGGCGAAGGTTCCGTACAAGTCGATTCCTAACGGCTTCCCTTTGAAAACCAGCACAGTCAGTATTTTATAGACAAATAATAAAATTACATTAAAGATATGTACTCCGGCTTACCTCTTACAAAAATTGACCCTTCGCTACTGCTGTACAGACCTAGTTGTTTGCCTGAACTTAGGTACTCGTGTACTTATTTAAGTGAGCTGCTAGCCTGCCATGCATATCTATTGGCGTCGCCCCGTTAGTGAACAGTTCTAAGACCTCTTGGAAATAAGAAAAAAATAAACGCCCTCAATGTCTTTGTTGGAAGGCGATTGCGCTAAACAAGATTGTATCATCATCTTCTTGTAAATATTATAAACGAGGAAACGTGGGTGGGTATATTATGATTGGAGTGCAAAGTGACACAAATTGAAGTAGACCATGACTTTTTGTTTTATGTCGGGCTGGTGTCTGCACTGCACGTCCATGGCAAGTATCACGTCCATGGCAAGTATTTTACTTAAGAAAATTAAAAAATACCGGCCCAGGCCGACCAACAAACAGGATACTTTTAATCCTGACAGTAAATACGCTCCTCGCAATAAAATATTCTATGCAAACACCTAATTTACAAATACCTAGTTTACTTAAAAAAAAAAACACATTGGAACAAGCAATAAAACAAACTAGGCTTTTCGGTGCGAAAACTTTTAAAAATAAAATATGGATGTGAATTTCAGTGACAGTACTGGCTGGCCAATCCATCAAAACAAAATTTTTACACCCATATTTTTTTTTCTCTAACTAAAGCACTCAGGTTTGTTACACAGAATTGGGTGTAGGTACTTTTGAAATATCACAGACTACAAGTAAGAACTGTTATAAAAGTCTTTGTTTTTCTGTATGCACCGCAACAGCATAACTTTTTTGAGCAGTTTTGCCTAATTGTCTAATCATTTAAATTTACATTAGAAGTAAAGTGGTGTAATGTATTGTGTAGCTAGTAGGAATTTACCTAGAAATGTGTTCGACTGTACACTTGTACCCCAATAAAATAATGTGAGTAACTGACAGATAAGTTACATTTACATATTTGCTACCAAAATCAAATACCAATAACAGCTGCAATTAATAAGAAAAATATAAATAAGCAAGTATTACATTACTATTCTAAATACTTGAATTTGATTGTTTCGCTCATTAACCCCAATTATTATCGCGATCCCTACTCGCTTTATTCGGATAACATATTCGACCTTTATAAACGTGGGTTTCTCACATTTATCCACACAAGTTAATAACTCTATTAGAAGTTCTATTAGGATTAAGAAAATTAACATAGCTACCAAGAGTTTCCACTTGAAAAATCACAAGTTCTGATTGACTAAACACGAATTCTAACTTACACCGACCTGTTTTTAAAACGCGAACTGGACAAAGCTGATTGCAGATGGCGTGTCCATAGCTTAGTTCCAATCTGACCAATGCGGTCAAGCTATTTTAAAATATAAAATGACATTGACAGAGTTTCAATCAATCGGCATTGATTGAAACTCTGTCAATGTCATCGGCATGCTTGGTACAAGTTGTTCTAGCGCCATTCAATTCACAGTTGCCTTCCCCATTAAATTCCCAAAATGCAAATGCTGTCACTACCTGAGAAGTTGAGAAGGGACCTCAACCATTATTTTTAACACCCGACGCAAAAAGAGGGGTGTTATAAGTTTGACCGCAATGTGTGTGTGTGTGTCTGTATCTGGCACCGTAGCTCTTAAACAAGTGAACCGATTTGGATGCAGTTCTTTTTATTTTAAAGCTAGTTTCTTGGCGATGGTTTTTAGACACGTTTTATCAAAATCGGTGCAGCCTTTTACTAGATATGGGGGATGAAAGTGGTGATGAAGAATCGAATATTTTCAAATATACCCAAGAGGGGTATCAAATGAAAGGGCATGATTTGTATATTACAATTAGACATGTTTTATTGACTTTTTAAATGCTTGTACGCTTTTCTTTGTTGCGATGGGGGTTTTTAAAATTTATTGAACCATGACACAAAAAAGAATACTCTCAATTTTAATGTATAAAAAGTTGGTAAATAATGATTACTACTTCATATTGCCGTAAAGTATACAGTTTGTGATATTTACTTTATTTCCGAGAATATTTAAAAGGTGAATTATTAACATTTGTGCAATAAAGTTACATAAACATATCATGGAATTGAATAAAACTCATAAGTTCTAATTTAAGTATTTATCCAAATAATAATTGTGTGCCTTCGCTTCTGATATCTATTCTATTGTATAGGTATCTTGTTGTAAGTAATAAGCATCTCAGCTAATGAACCCGTAATTAGCAGCTGAGACAATGATCCCTCTACCGCACGTAGATCAGTTAATCATCAGAGTAGAGTGTAATCTGACCCGCACTACTGACTATCGGATCACAGCTCAAACAGCAACTAGATAAACACGTGTACCTGCTAGTTATATACCTTATACATATATTATCATGACTGTTAATGATTAGAATCGGTATGTAAACGGAATCAGTATGTAAACTATCGTGAATTAATAATGAAAACCGGTAATAAACACTTTTCAAAGGCTACTTGCAAAACTTGCAAAACTTACTTACTTGGAAAAAGAAAGCCATGAAAAAGTCATTCATTGGGATTAAATTAACTTAGAGGGTTGAATGAATGAGTTTAATGACTATAAATCTGTAAAGCCATATTTGTTACGGTCGTGAATCATATCTTAGCCAACATACAACTTGACACTGACCTGTAAATTGCAAAAAACGTAAGAAAGTTTCATCCATAGCAATATCGAAACACACTATACCGAAATATAGTACAACGGTAAAACTTCCTAAAACACTCAGCTACTGAATAAATAAACGAGTTCCATGTTTGAAAAGCGACTGTACCTGCAGCTTACAGGAAATTGCATTGCTTCAAGCAATTAATCAATAAATACTGGTACAATGTATGCATTGCAGGATATCCATGCAAATGTACATTATACATTTTCTGCATAAATGCGGCTCGGGCGGCTGCACTTTTGTTTGATTATAGCCTCGTATTTCCAAGTAGCGAACGTTTATTAATATGTAAAAGTGTGATGGTACTTAAAAAAGGAAAGCGATTAGTTGTCGGTAGGTGAGTTGCTCTCGTGATCAAAAGTAATAATGAAACCTATGTAAGTAATTAAGAGAGTGATGGACCCGTAAACCGCAAGATCTACACCCTGAAACCGCGAGGTGCGGCCACGAAGGAGATAGTTGGACGAGTGTCTATCTTTGAAGGAAATTGGTTGGAATTTGGATTCATTTGGTGGATTGCCTTTGCCCGCAGTGGGACAATACAAGCTAGCTATAATAATAATGAACCAACTATCAATGTATTCACATCGAACAATTTTTATTTTGTTTTCAGGTCGTGATCAGCCGAAACCGGATAGTAAAAGCCGGAACGAACAGGAACTGCCGCTCACGGCGGAACCAACACGCGCCCGCAGGAAATGTATGTATGTTACTTATATATTATAGGGTACTTATATAGGGAGACTGGTAATTAGTGGCCGATACTTAAACACGTAATAACAAACAACTTTCCCAAAGAAACATTTTTTTTATACCCCTTGTTCACTTTTATCACAATAACAGAATCAGCTGTAAGCCACGTGACGCTGTTTTGTCTCCCACTATACTCTGGCCCACTGTTGCAAGGTACGATAGTAATGAGACAGAACGGCGTCACGTGGCTAACAGCTGATAGGTCACAGGCACGCGAGCGCGTATTTCATACGGCTGTTATTGAGATAAAAGAGAACGAGTAGGTATAAAAAAATGTTTCTTTGGGAAAGTTGTTTGATATCATGAGTATAATCACATGTTTAAGTATCGGTCACTAATTACCAGTCACCCTGTGTATTATCTGCATACTTTATATTAACCTGAAAATTTCAATGGTATTCCAGCAGTAAGCTTTTGGAAGCGTCGAGTTAAATAGAAAATACATTAATCCAGTTTCGCTCTAACCAAAGACAATTAAATAAACTTGTGAGAGACGGGCCAACGCGGACAAAATGTATTCTAATCTACTTGCAAGAGTGAACCGGTGGCTGTCAGCACTAATGGGACGTGTGAAACTTTGCAGTTATGTCATTTCGCTTGAAAGCTTCCCTGAGGACAGGATCACTTGGACAGCGGGACTGTTCGAAAGAGATACCGCGGCCCTGGAACACAAAGGGGTAAGAAGGAACATGGATGGGTTTTTAGTCAGTACAAGTCTGACACTCTCTTCCGATCCACCCAGAGTGTGAGGGGTCATTTAATTTTGATGATATCCAAAACGGAAATAAAGGACAGGATCACTTTTTCCCTGACATTTCTTTTGATAGCCACGCTATAGTATCTAAATATCTTTAGCTCTAACTAATTAAATAACTAAACATCACGCCTTGTAATCCCCGAAAGGTTAGGCAGAGGTGTAC
Source organism: Noctua janthina (assembly GCA_963576755.1). Taxonomy (NCBI): domain Eukaryota; kingdom Metazoa; phylum Arthropoda; class Insecta; order Lepidoptera; family Noctuidae; genus Noctua; species Noctua janthina. The sequence continues at coordinate 7,753,295 of OY755050.1, read as the reverse complement.
CTAACGAGTACACCTTAATTTTGCGAATTATATTTAAGTCCCATGTAATAACGGGCGAAACTATTGCCATCAAACGGGCACTAGTACAGACTCCGTGACTGCTACAGAAAAATAGCGGAAAAACTCAATAACACTTTGCCCGACCCGGGAATCGAACCCAGGACCTTATGCTCAACAGTCGCGCTTACGACCACTAGTTCAACAAGTCAACTAATTTAATGTCAATAATATTAAAAAAACTAGGTATGAGTGTAAATAAATAAATATAGACATTACTATTTATTCACTAGGTACCTAGTTACAACATTGTATGCCAATAGGTTCATAAAATAGGTAAATATCAGCTTACTATACAAAATATATGGTATACCTACTTCTAGAACCCCATACGGCAACGATGCATTTCACGCTCCCACGACTTGCGGCTCGGGTTACATAGCTGCGTTTACCGTGGAAATTTACCAATGCTCTTCGAAATTCACTCAACGTTTCAGCTTTAAAAATAACAACATGCAATGTATTTCACACGCGTGGATTTTTAATATTTTTCCGCACACGAGCGGAAATAAAAATTTCCACAGATAACTATACATACACTAAGTCCAAATGGGTTCAATAACTATAATCGGCGGTGTTTTTTTTTTTAAATCTCGGCAATGTGATATGTGTCCTTACAGAGTAAATATTTTTTGAGTATTAAATTGTGATTATAAATAGAATATCATAGATAAACATGACTACTTAAACTTTTATGAACATACTAACATTTATTTGTGTTCGAAATTTAAAAATATATAAATATTCTATTTTTCTTAATAGGCTGTTTAGCGGCATCATACATCAACTTGGCGACAGCAAAGCGCGGAAAAAAAGCAAATTAAATCATTGTTTCCTAATAACTCCTGACAAAAATACTTTCCGTTCTAATTTTTTCCATTTCTTCGAAAGTGTATTGAAAAACGTCGTTTGATACGCGTTGGGATTTGTCACTGCAATTCTCGGCTCCATAACAACCTAGCCTGGCGGCTCGGGTGTTAATTCCGCCTCGAATGCAATAACAATGTTTCCCCACTTACATCAAAATGTACTATTCTCTAGCAACGTATGTTAGCTTTGTCGATGTAAACGTGTAAAATTATTATGGAAAGTAAAACTTACAATATTAGTAGGATTGTCTTTCAACTTGTGGGTAACCTAAGGTTTAAATCACACTTTAATGGTTTGATAGTCAAGTCGTAGGACGTAGTTAGGCAAATTGACGTAGTTTGACAATTTGCTAAACAATTTATTACCCTTTTTTTCGTTTATTTCATCTTAGTATTATTTTTTTCCGTTCTTCGTATTAAAAGAAAATGTCAATTTAATTGAATACTAACTTCAAATGATTGTCTACAAAGTGGAAATGAATTTTTATTTTGTAATAGATACAGAGAGAGACTAAAAACAGTCAGACACCACTCAGATACTTTTACAACTCATCTCTGTGTTAGTCTGCAAATATCACCGAATTCGTTGAAAGAATCGTTGATAAAAATAAAAATGTTAGACGATGCTCTCCAGTCCCTAATTAACTGCGCCAGTCCACTGAGGTCCTAACAAGAAGGTATTCGATTATTCTATCGGTATGGAACAGGCATCTAGCCTAGCATACTGCAAATATATTTCGACGAATCTTTTTCATTTACGTATTTATTTTCAAAGCTTTTATTTCGTAATTTCATTGAACATAAGTGAATGCATATATATTTAACTAACAAGTTAACAAGTAACTGAAGAAGACGGAGTTCTTCTTTGCAGGTAATAAAACAAGGTGAAGGATTACTTTTCAGCTGCATCCGGTCAGACTGGAAGCCGACCCCAACATAGTTGGGAAAAAGCTAGGCAGATGATGAATACAAGGTGAAGAGACACCGACGCTAAAACGGTTATTACATATTCATTTGTAAACAGACGGCCAAAATGAACGGCTGATTTTTTTTTAAGTACTGAAAAATTTCTGTGTGCCAGGGGGTTAGTGAATACGTGGTAACTAACCGTTTAAGGGTCAGTGTCCTTTCCACTCCGTATAATAGAGATGTTGTAAGTAACATTGGCAAAACTGAAAGGCGTACTAGGTGGGCCAAGGGATTTTAATAAGTAGTTGCTTTAGTATACTGCCTACCTACTTTCCTATATATAAATATTTTTTAGCCTGTTTGAGTGTCCCACTGCTGGGCAAAGGCCTCCCGTTTCTCCTTCCAAACCTCTCCGTCCTGTGCGATATCTGGTCATGTTCGCCCCAATCAGGTCATTTTTCCTATACAATATTAGTTTTGGTATATGCGAAACCTGAAACACGTGTCTAGTATTGTTATGTAAAGAATCTATGTACAAAATTTCAAAACTGTATCATGACAAATTACAAAGTTGTAAGCTTGTTCTGTTAACTGATTGTCCGCACGAAAACGTGGTCACCACGCGGTGCGCTCGAGCGCGCGCCTCTAGCGTCGTGTTGAGCTCATTGATAATAATAATTTGGCATTAGGTACCTAAAAGATTGCGATAGGGACTTAAGTGTCGCTCGGTGTCCAACTTGTAGCCTTTTTAAATATTTTTGGGAAAAAATAAAACATGGTTTAAAAATTATTGGAATCGATTCAGTTACTTATTCTGAACAAACTATATTCAGGTTTCACATATACTAAAAATAATGTTGTATAGATTTAGAAAACCTATGCTTATTTTAAAACGAAAATCAGGTAGGCAGGTACTTTAACTTTAACCAGGGTAAAGAAACTCCGTATATCTGTAAAACTTTATAACGAGGGTTTTCGTGAAAACACTTAGCCTTGATAAAAATAAATAACAGGGATAAGTAGGGTACATTCTATTAATGCCTACCTCACAGACTCATACGGGTTCTTGATATCGGCAATATGAGAAAATAATCGAATTTTGTGTGGTCTCTCTGCTCTTCTTTTACATACTCTGTCCTTGCTGTCGCTCTGAAGTGACAATTTAGATAAAAAGGCAACTTGTAAGATGTTAACGTAATAAACTATCGCACATACAGAACCGTTTTTCTGCGTAGTTCCTAGTAACGAGAACCTAACCTAGCATGTTTCTATTTCTATCCAAAAACTTCTAATTGTCTCGTGACTCGGAAGATGTGTTTTATTCACGGCTCATGAACAATCGGTTCTGCATTGACGGACGATATTATTTACTTCAATTAAATTAAAATATTTACTTAATAAATGATTAGCTGAAGGGTTTCTTTGTTCGAACGCGCTAATTTCTAAAACTACCAGTCTTATTAGAAACAATTGTTTTGCATTTTATAGCTCAATTCTTGAGGAAGGTAATAAGGTATAGCCATAAATAACATCACGGTACGAAAACTCACGAAACGGAGTGTAAAACCGCGGGATAGCTAGTAATTTAATGAAGTGAATGGTGTTTTTCATAAGAGGAGCGGAGGAGAGGAACTCGTGGCTAAATAATAACAGCCGCTCGGGTCGATTTAGGTTAAGCCGTGCTTGCCTAGGTTGGTCTGTGGATGGGTGACCGCCCATTACATACCGAGTTTCCTCCGTACCTCGGAAAGCACGTTAAGCCGTTGGTCCCGGCTGTCATTTGTAGTTCTTTGACAGTCGTTAGGCAGTCAGTGGCCCAAAAAGTCTGACAACCAGTCTTACCAAGGGGTATCGTGCCTATGGCATTAAGTCCGCCTCTGTACTTCTGTGCTTGAAGTGTTAAATAAATAAATAAATATCGTATTACCCAGTACTAACTGGGTAATACGTGGTGGAAGCCAGATAGGCAGTCGCTCCATGTAAAATACTGGTATTCAGCTACATCCGGTTAGACTGGAAGCCGACCCCAATATAGGTGGGAAAAGGCTAGCCAGATGATGTTGTTTTTCATAAAATGTCATTGGAGTGGCAACCGCGCCTGCAATACCTTTAGTGTGGCAGACTGCCGATTAAATGATTATACAAAGCATTCCATTAATTTCCACAATAATAATAATTCACAAGCGTTATTATTGAGCTTTTACGAAGTACTTAACACATTAAAACTCCAATTTGAAACATTGCGGTGGCTGATCGTCCGTCAATATTTGGAATTTAATTGTCAGGATTGAGTTAAAAATGGCATCGAATGAATACAAGGTGAAAAGGACATCGACGCATCACTTCTTAGTAAACACACCAACAAACTTCACAGTAAAACAAATTCGCTTCCCGCTGTCTGTCTGACCCTATGTATGCTTAGATCTTTAAAACTACGCAACGGATTTTGATGCTGTTTTTTTTAATAGATAGAGTGATTCAAGAAGAAGGTTTATTGCACCCGTGCGAAGCCGGGGCGGGTCGCTAGTTGTGCATAAACGGCTACCGTTTTTGCGTCCCCTAGGTATATTTTAATGGGTATCCACTACCTGTTGCAATGTTGGAAATAAGTTATAATTGGACAATTGAATGTTAATGCGTAAATTTAGACATGTTTTTGTCACCATTCTTATGCGATAATGTTGAATAAAAAAATGATTCCCGCGATGTCGATTCATGGACTCTTATTTTTTTTGGTTTTTATGCATTGTTTTTGTTGTTTCACTTCGGAAGAATAAAGCTACATTTTTGGAAACTTAACATTCTGGGCTACAAACTTTTGGCTTAGTTCCATTGTTCGTAGATAGGTGTTAAATGTTATGGATTATCTTTTCGCTCAGTCGGCGAGAAGATTTATATCTTCTCGCTGCCATAATCCTCGTAAAGTAAAAATTGTGTGTGGCTTTCTCGCGTTGCTACGATGGGTACAATGTACAGTACCTACATCATCTGCCGAGCCTTTTTCCAAGTATGTTGGGATGGGTTTCCAGTCTATCCGGATGCAGCTGTATACCAGTATTTTACATGGAGTGACTGCCTATCTGACCTCCACAACCCAATTAGTGCTCGGTTATACGATACCCCTTGGTAAGACTGGTTGTCAGACTTTCTGGCCAGCAATCGGGTAAAGATGCAGACGATTTTTTGCCAGATTTATAGCGATATAGGATCGCCCCTAATATATAGGACTTAACATAGCGTGTTAAATTTGGGTGTACTAGTACACCTCTGCCTAACCCTATGGAGATAACAGGCGTGATGTTATATTATTATAATGTGGTATAGTATTTGTTCGTACTAATTAATCAATTTTATTAAACTTATGGTTTTCTTTTGAATTAATACTATAAAATTAATTTAGCCTCAACTGATTAATTGTAATACTAGATGTCAGAACTTTTTGCTTAAAGGAGAACGCCGTGAGTCGTGAACTCTCCTACGAAAAACAAGGAAGGCAGCTATTTCTTGCATAGCTCGCTACCGCTCCCGTTATGGACTTCTAGTCAGATGTGCGCCACACATGTAGTCAGGTACCTAGATAAACCAGTCCACTTGGAACGATAAGAACGAATCTCTGTAGGTAGGATTCAATAATTGAATGCAACTGGTCTTTCGCTGTCACATACAAATCAATAGTGAAGTCAAGTAGCAAATTATAATAAAATGGTAACTGTAGTAGTACCCTCAATTTTCGCAAACATTACGCAGGAATTCATCAGCATCCCCAGCATCTCTATTGGACATAGTTTCCCTAAAGAGAATAAACAGATACACTGAGTAGCATAAAATGCATCGCGTGTAGATGTGAACAACTCTAACTACAAATCAAGGAGCATTAATTAGTAATATTGATCTCAAAGTCCTAGTGCAATCAAGCTAGAAACTTGGCCCTGAAGTCAACTCGTGACTTCAGGGCCAAGTTTAAACTTATTTGGAAATCTTGCCTAGATTGGTTCGTACAGCTTCAGTGCTATCGAATTTGACACAGATATATTGTATATATATGTATTTAGAATGGGAGCTGGTAATTTTCTCACCGAAGTTACTTGGTACGACAAAGTGCCTTGGGTGTTGATCGCGATAGTGTAATTGCTTTAAATGAAATTGAAACAGGTTGCCTGAAAATTACCGAGGTGGTTAACGGAAATGTGATAGCATGGCGGCAAACCACCTTTATGGGTCTTTAATATTTGAGATGTGGACGGTTGCCAGGCATCTACGGTGGATGTTTGGCTCGGACTACGAAATTCAAATTATTCTCCTTTTTACAAGTTTTTATTTAACTTGCACTATTTGTATCTATCTAAGTTGTCCGAGGCCTAATCCTTTTTCTAAAACAAAAGTAGCCTAAGTTATTCCTTATAATTTTGGCTATATGCCAGTAAAAGTCCCGTCAAAATCCATCCAGCCTTTTCGTAGATTAGCAGGAACAAACAGAGAGACAGACAAACATTTAGAAAATGTTTTTTGTTACAAGTATATACTTTCATATGCATTTAGTAAAAAGCTGTTATTTTGATATTACAAACAAACTCTTCTATTTTATTTGTCTGTAAAATATAGATTAAATAGGGAGTTTAGGCACCAATATCGACATTCTGTGGCCCTGCTTATAATTGCCGCTGGATCCTCAGATATTTTAAACCGAAGGGCCGGGTCTTGACGACGCGGCGCAGGTGACTTCCGGTGCACACGATAGTGGCAAATTAAGACCTTATTTTATTTTCCTGAAACGATTAATTAACTAGAGTGAAATATATTACCAATGCGGTCCGGAGGGAGTAATCTGTTTTATTTAAATTATATTTTGATTAAGTATTTTGAGTCGGTGAAGTAGATCATTGCGCTCGAGGCGATATTGCATCCCGAGGCGAAGGCAAGAGCTAAATAGGGCCGAGAATGCTATGGCAAACGTATCAAACGACGGTTTTTAAAAAACTTTAAAAATAAATAAACATAATATTTCGAGAATTTAGATCCTCGTCGCTTCTAGTGCAATGACAAACTTTGCACACTTGCGTCAGAAAGTAGGTACTATTAATTTCTGATACTTACATTGAGCTGAACATTCAAAGAGAACAGTCAGAGAGTTTCAATTTATTTATAAATGCAAGATGGTGTGCCACAGCTACAGCGTGTGAAGCGGACATGTTGGGTCATTATTTAATATTTAGTGACATCACGAGTTTACATTTTCTATTACGGAAATAATGACATAACTAATTGTAAATATTATACCGCTAGGTATAATATTAGTTTTGATTACAAATTAAGTTAGTATTCCCTCCAGTGCTTTGCGCGGTTTTGCCGGTATACCCGGCTCATGAATCGCAGTCAAATCTAGCAAAAAACATGTATTCATATTTGGGACGCGCCGCTTGATGGGACGAAATTAACCTATTCATTAAAGCTTTTGAAATTATTTGTCCCAGAGTATGCGCGGTCAATGCACAGTAGATAGGTAATAATTAAAATTGCACTTAGTTGGTTCTTGATTCATTAAAGATAATTATCTATGAAATATCAAGAAAAGAGATTTATTCTTCTTAGATCGCCCAATAATTGCCAGGGTCTTGGAAACTTTTAGTTATTTTATTCATCTGTCTGCAGGTTTTAGTCATTTTATTCATCTGCCTAACCATATCCCATCTTTGTTGTGGTCGGCTTCCAGTCTAACCAGATGCAGTTGAATACCCGTATTTTACATGGAGCGACTGCTTATCTGACATCCACACCCCAGTTAGTACTTAGTAACACGATACCTCTTGGTAAGACTGGTTATCAGACTTTCGAGCCACCTGTAACCTAAGTAAATGACAAATCATCAGTAATATACGTGTAGGAAAATTTTCATCCAAAAATAAAAATGATACCTATCCTAACTATAAATAAATTAGTAATGTAAATAATGAACATCAATTACCTACTGCTACACTAAGTGGCACAATGAACCCTAAACTCGTCTGAAGGTTAGACGTACAGCGGCCTCGCAGCGGATTATCTGTTTTATTAAAACAGTTGACAATAACCCGAATTTAATACATGAACAACTCCAAATGTAGCGTCACTTCAGTTCAGCGAGAACACGCATTTGAACGCAGACTCCGCGGGGATATCGTGAACTCGTGATAAGCGGCACAACGATTTAGTTGAGAGCTCTTTAGTCTATTCCAAGGCTCTTTTCGCATGGACAATCCTTTGCCATTTTCCGCATAGAGTTGAGTACTCCTGAATAGGAGTAACTCACAACGACTCAGTATAATCTTATTGCATCGCGCAGCAATTTATATGAAGTGGGACGCCTCCCATTATTGCTTGAGCGAGAACATAAAAGTGTACTAACTAAGGTTGATGACACTTATTCGCAAAGAAATATGTTGGTAGATGACGTTGAAAGAATAATGAGCCAAAAAGGACTTTAAGGTCGATCTTTTTCGGTGATATAAATATATTGATCAGACATTTTCTTTGTACAGTTTTGACGACATGTTTTCATTCGTAATTTAGTACGAAGGACAAAAGGCGGCCATTGTGTGCCAAGGCATGAACATTCCGTTACGGCCCGCATTGAATATGAAGGCAGCAACGCATGCGTGATGCGGCTTGGAGACGAACAATTAGACGATTCACACGGATAATAGACGGAGACTGTGGACGTGCCACTTGCCAGGCACTACGAGACAGAGATGTAGCTATAGCTATTTCTTTGTGCTCAAGTTACTTGTTAATGCAACTCGGTTAACGACAGTAATTATCAAGGTTCACAGTTTTATATAGAATGTAAAGGAATATATTAAACCAATTTGCAAGGAAAGTCCCCAACCGCTCAGAAAATAATAATTAAAAATGTCGAGGCAAAAATTGTAGAAGCTTATCGGGGAAAAGTGTCGTAGCCCGCCAGGGGCCCCGGGCCACGGGCCCGCGGACTACTACGGAGGTACGGGAGCTAGTAGTATTTACTGTGCGGCACGGCTTTACTATGACGTATTTTTAGAATGACGTCATATTTGTAGTTATCTGTCTCTGTCTAGCGTAGCCTTTATAAATCTATAAGGTTTATTCAATCGTATTGTCGCAGCTGCTGAAGATGTTTCAAATACTTTCAGTTTTTATTTTTTTTAAACAGGAACTATTGTCTCGGTCCCCATTTGTACGAGTAAGTCAAGTTAATTCCGATTGCATTTCCAAACAAATATAATCTCTTTGTTCGCGACGGACAATAGCTCTGGGGAAAGTGCAAGATGAAGTTTTATCAACTAGTGCTAATTACTTTGAAAAACACCTCAACGAGTTCTTAGTCTTCGGAAGTTTTAAGTTCCGCCACGTAGATGCTTTATTATCTGCAATCAAAGTTAATATTAACCCAGTGGTTCCTGACTTTTATCGATATTTAACTTTAATAGACTCAATTCTATTTCCGTATTGACGTTCAAAAGGATCTAATTGAAATAATTGGTTTGACTTTGATTTCAATTTGAAGTTGTACGACGAAATTGCAGTTATTCTGTCGCATAGCAAACGATATACGCCTCTTGTAGTAGCGAAGGGACAATTTTTGTAAGAGGTAAGCCGGAGTACATTTCTTTAATGTGATTTTATTATTTGTCTATAAAATAATGATTGTGCCATTTTTCAAAGAGAAGCCGGTAGGAATCGAGTTGTATGAAACCTTCGCCACTGGCCTTTTTTGCAGTCAATAAATAAATCTTGCAGTTCCGATGTAACCGAGTGAAATAGCGCAATGTAGGACAGTAACGAAGTCTTTAATAAGAGCTAAATCTTCAAACTCAATAGAAACAACTACGCACACAACTGAAACTAGCAATTTCATTCTAGAGGCAACTCCGCGTTTGTCCATGTGCCGGGATGTCCTTGGCTCCAATAGGGCGACAACACACATATAACCTTGTTGTGCGCGCGTTATCTTTAGGTCGTTAAGCAATGTTCACGCTTCGGGGTTACACAGACAATGGCGACTCTGGAATGGTTCAACGTATACTTGTGCGCTCGAGATGGAAATTACGATGTGTGTCGCTGTCTCGCGTTTCTGTCGATGTTGAGAGTGCGTTGGCTCTGCAGGCTCGAGTTTAGCGAGCTGGCGGGCCAGCGGGATCGTCAGGCGCCCGCCGCCGCGCCCCGGTCACCTTAAGCTGTGGTTCAACAACATCTCGCAGGTCAGGGCGAGTCAACGAACGAGCGAACGTCGGGACTCGGCAACTTAAGCAGTGCACGCCGCTATGACCTTTCTTTTAAGCTGACATCCAGAGTATTAGATTCGCTTGAGGCATATTTCTGCAGACTCGAAGGTGCCTCTGGTATTGGCAGTTCTTATTGATGGCATTTCTATAAGATGTAATGCTATTAAAGATTTCATCATTTTCTTGAAAATTCTGTACGCTAAGCTACCAAGTTATTCTATAATATCTAAGGTCAAATTGGTTAAGGGTCCAATCAACCGATAAAAAGAATATTTTAGAATTAAATATAAATGAAAGTCAATAGCATAATGTATTGATATAAACTATACTTGCAGACTGACCTGAATCACGGTAAATTCGACCCTACAGCGTACCAAACTCACCGCAGTTAAACTCATTGAGTGACCCGCTCGTAATTAAATTATTTCGTTTACCTACATCCAGACAGTATTCGGTAACCGAAAATAGCAATAATATTTCCTTTAAAAAATGTCAACACGAACTCGCGATGGGCTAAAATAACGTAGCGTAGCTTGGCACGAACAATATTCCGTGATCGCATAACAAAACAATATCCGTCTTGGCATCAATAAGCCTCGGTAAACTGACGTCAGCTCATCGGAAAAAAATCTCAAAAATGAAATGCTTCAGTTTAAGCATAAAATTGTTGTAGGTATTTTCGTGATCAATAACGCCCACTTATTGTTCGATGTACGACCTTAATACTATCTGCTGCCCAATTAATGTACACTTCAAAATCTTCGCGTTATTTTGAAGGAGTTGGTAACTTGGTACCTACTTAGAACTTACTAGCGTAATCACAAGTCGAAATATTGTGTGAATTTACGTTGCCATTTTCCGTTTATGTTAACCGAACGAAATGAGTACTGAACTAATTGAGGCGGTGTGTGTTCCTCCTATTATATAAATAGACAAAGACAACATAGTAAAGTACCATTTTCTCTTCTGTTTACGAATCGATTGCTTTTTTTAACACGCTTTTATTAGCTTCGCTTTTAAGTATATAAAAAAATTTTGAAGTTTAATTGGACCCACTCCCCGGTTTTCGTTTCAGTTTGGATGATTTTTTCGGTACCGCAACGAAGACATTGTGTCAACGAACACGACAGATCACTATATTGTCTGTTTGAATTCTTCATTTTGAACGAAAGTTTATTAATGACTAGCCATATAAAGTCATGGTATCAAATACGCACGCGCGAGGCTGGCCATCATGCCAGGGTCGCCTTATAATGTTGCGATTGAGAATAGATTCAAACGCAAGCTCGAATGAAATGATACTAACTTTATTATGGATAAACATTGATTATATAGGCTACACCAGTGGAACTATAATAGGTATATGCTTATACACTACAAATGTATGGTTAGCTAAGTGACATCATTTTAAATCCAATATGTCGGACTCCCAAAGATTACGACGGACTAGTCATTTTTTATGCATTGCATGATCAAATGAAAGGGTTCGCTGAGAAGAATACGAAAAATAAGTACCTACACCTATAAAAAAAGACGTCACTCTAAATATTGTTTTATAGTTTTTTTAAACTATATTATTTTATTGTTTAGTAGCTATTGACGAGCTTTAGTAATATCAAAAAAAAAAATACAGTCGAATTTCGACTACCAGGCGACCACTATTTCTGTGAATGTCGTTTCTCCGAACGGAGTATTACTAAAGTTACGGATTTTTATGTTGCATACTAATGTGTGTTTTTGATATGTTTTTCTAGATAACATGCAATTTAAATTGACCGAAATCGAATGGAACTCTGGCAGAGTTCCAACACCAGATCCTTGAAGAACTGTACAGCTAGAGCGACTAATGTTTTCTTCTTTTGGTACTGATTTACTGTTGGCTATTCTCTCTCTCACTCTTTGTATCAGCCCTCTCGCTCACCCCACGTCAAATACGGATATATTCAGCTGAACCCGATAAGACTGGCAGATGATGATGATGATGATGATTGTCTCTTGTTAAGGAAACCACGCTCCTTTGTGTGTTCGAGTTCCCAAGCTCTGTCCCACAGGCATCATCATCTCATCTGCCTAGCCTTTTCCCAACTATATTGGGGTCGGCTTCCAGTCTAACCGAATGCAGCTGAATACCAGTATTTTACATCCAGCATCATGCCTATCTGACCTCCACAACCCAGTTAGTACTGAGTATTACGATACCCCTTGGTAAAACTGGTTCTCAGATTTTTTGGGCCACTGACTACCTAACGACTGTCAAAGATCTACAAATGACAGCCGGCACCAACGGCTTAACGTGCTTTCCGAGGCACGGAGGAAACTCGGTATGTAATGGGCGGTCACCCATCCACAGACCAACCTAGGCAAGCACGGCTTAACCTAAAGATCGACCCGAGCAGCTGTTATTATTTAGCCACGAGCTCCTCTGTCCCACAGGCTTGTTGTGTAACAATACCTAAACACTGAGCAAAGTCAACACAAATAATTTGAAACGCACTTGCGGGTGGGTAACTTCAGATTGTTTGAACTGGATTGAGAATCGATCAAACAATTTGTTAACTTCGAACACTATCCCATTTACAAACTGAACTTAATGGGCCAGGACGAAAACCAGATAACTACTTTATAAAATAGTTAAACGTTAGGTGGTTACGCTTTGTAACTGTACCTTGGGAACACAAAAAAAAAACGAGGTTCTCAAAAAAAATAAAATGAAATAAACATGACATTAAATAAAATTATTACATGGCTTGAACACAACAATCTTCATATTAATAATAGCAAAACAAAAATAATAAAACAATTCCAGATATATAACAATGGGTAGTATTTAAACGAGCGAACATAAATTCAAATTAAAGGTGTCAAAAATATTGAAAATGGGCTACTGAAATACTAAGTGAGCGACAAACAGTGGGCTAATACTAATGTTTAAAACAGCGACTTGAAAATAGAAATTTGAGTTACTAGTTGTTCAGTACGATTATGTGATAATTCAAGGACTCCTGTAAAAAACTTAAAACAAGGTTATTAATCACTAGATTGTAGATAAGGCGTAGTCGACGAACCCCCGCTGAGCGGGGCTCCTATTTCTGTTTACAGAGTTTAAAGTAACCTAACACGAAGGGGATGGCGGGGTCTTAGTTCGCTCACCTAACCTGTCCGAGTCGGGGTGCCACAAGTCTCTCTCAGCATTCGCTCGCTCTTGCTTCCTTAATTCTCCTTGCCGCAATGACCAGATAAATAGTTACTTACTTTGGTACAATAGTCGCCCATTTAGTATATTGGTCGCCAATTAAATTTTTATTCGCCCGATTAATAATTTCCCATAAATAGTTACTTACTTTGGTACAATAGTCGCCCATTTTGTATATTGGTCGCCAATTAAATTTTTATTCGCCCGATTAATAATTTCCCTATAACAATACGCGATCACGGCTTAAAATACAATATGGAAATGAGACAATTGGAGAGGTCGATTATGCAAAATTCTTGGGGATAATAATTGACAAAAACTGTAACTGGATATCTCATGTTGATGATCTATGTAAGAAGATAGATAGATTTGTATACGTTTTATATAGACACGTGTGGCTAGTGTTAATGCACAATGTGCAATTTGTGCATGCTATGGCTGTCTCATCAATTTTCGACTTTGGCATTATAATCGGTTGAACTTAAAAAAGTGTTTCGAGCTCAGAAAAAATGCGTACGCGCAATTTGTGGAGCGCATCCACTGGACAGTTGTGTTCCACTATTTAAAAAAAAAAAATACTGCCACTTCCAGCACTATATATTTTTGAAATTTGTATCTTTGTACACCAAAACAGACATGAATTTGACGTTTTTAAAGATGTTGTATCCAGACCCAGCCGCAAATGTTCCTCGGCGTAGAATTAAATTGTTTTCTAGTAATGTTAATGTTGTTCTTTTAATGTTCTTTTTTAATTGTTTTCTATATTGTTTTCTGCATGTCCTTTACTGTTTATAACAAATTGCCTGATGGCTTCAAAACTCTCAGCCTCAGAACATTTTAATGTAAATTAACTTTCTTTTAAGCAAATGTTATTACTTGACTGAAGATTTTATGACTGAACTAATGATGATGATGGCCCATAATTTTAAAAACCATATTTGTACGCCGGCAGCTGCAGAATATTATTATTGTCTATGCTACGGAAGTGGAAACTAGGGATGATTTAGTCCAACGCATTGAGGCAGCCTTCATGACCATCAAAGCAGAAATGGGTTTACGCACCACTACAGTCGAGATTAGACGAAGATGTCGCACGTACATACGCAATAGTGGCGGACAATTTGAACAAGATTTGTAATTAGGTTTTATTAAATAAATTATTATTTTTAATTTTCTCTTTCATTTTAAGTTCGAGGAAAGTTAGAACCCTATGTAAGAAAGAAATAAGAGACTGCGTAAGAGTGCGATAACAGTATCTACCTACTTACAGCATGTTATTTATGCGAAAACTAGTGTTTTATCCTGAATATGGAGTAGCTTGATGGTGCGTCCCAATACACAAATTTAACGAATTAACGAACTTATTAAAAGATTTGTTTAGCATATTGCATACCGTTGGAAAGAGGACAGACTAAAAAACTTTTTAAAAGAATTCGAAGATCTCGATCGCTTTTAGTTTTTTTTTCTAGCAATTTAAAGTTGACTTAAGATTATTATTTCTTCTTCCAAAAGCTTTGTGAGTTATTAAAAAAAAACTAGATGTTACTAGTGACTAGTTTAGAATTTGATAGAACCATACAACAGTACGTATAGAAATTAAATTGTAATTTAAGGAAATTACTAATACCTTTGTTATTAATTTAAGGATTAATGTTAAGTTTGGGAATTTTTCAAAATAAAAGTTAGAAAAACCAAATAAAAAAACCGGTGTGGCCAAGAGTGAGTTCTTGGGCCTTAAGAGATAGCAAATGACCTCTCCATTCGATTACTATTCAATTTGGCCAACGATGCACCAAACACCCTGTATAATGCACACAACAACTTTGTACAATATTCTGACAAATAAGTAATTCTATTCTAATCTTTTCGAAGCGTATAAATATTTTTTTATGTATGATCCACTGATCACGCAAAACTTTTTAGGGGGTGGTCTGTATTCGGCTCCACACAAATAATAATTAGCGAAGAGCAAACAAACTAGCTTAGTTTTAAGCTATATGTACTAACATTAAAAATAATAAACCTTTTATTATAATAACCTTATGTTGTTTAGCGACAAAGGTGTATTACTTTTCAGTTTTTATTTCTTTTGGTTTTGTTAGTAAGTTTTTTTTGTACTTTATCACCTTGTATCTAACAAACGGCTGGATGCATTTTGTCAATTACGGTATTGTTTTATTTGTCTTAGAAACCCAAGTGTCCTTAGACAGTTACTTGAAAAAAAAAAAAAATGTTGGATTTTTGGCGCGAAATTATAAGTCGTTAATATATTTTTTTCAACCAAACCTATAGAGTTGGGTATCAAAATGAAGGAAAAGGAGATTACAAATATCTATATAGGTACATAACACAATTTGTTATCGGGTTTTTTGATACTTATAATTAAATAAATAAAAAGAATAAAAATAAAAACATGTTAAGTACTTGTTTAATGATGCGGAACGGCTGATTTTAGATATTATAGCAAGCGGTGTAGCCAATCGTTTTTAACATGTTGTAGCTAAGGTAAGGTGATAAACGATGTATCTCCTACAGGTTGTAAAAAGGTCTATGTTAAAGTTCTGTTTTTTTCTGGAGTCTGAATAATCTTTTTAGTGTTCGAGCATTTGTTTACAATAACAATAATCCTGCGCTCCCATACATTCGACAGTCGAGGATACGCGTCTCACCATACCGCCGCAGGTGTGGCTACGTCAGATATGATTTCCACTTCTACCATCGGAGCGATCAGACGAACAAATAAAAAAAAAGCAGAAGCGGGCGTAGTTTTGTGTGTTTTTGAATTCCCAACTTTAACCCACGTTAACTGGAATCGTTTGCCGAGTATGACATTCCGAAAATCCCTAACTGAACCAGTTTGTTTACCATTATAAAAAATCGTTCGAATAAAAGTACACTAGTAGTAATTTTTTAGTTATGTCACATATTTTCTACCGGTTAGAGTAAATATTTGTAAAATTTTTAAAGTTATTCACTTCAGGTTTTGTGCTAACTCCAGATCCCTAATGTAACAACTTCTTACACTACCTACAAGTACTCGTGCCTAATACAAGTGACTGATCTTGTGGCCTTCGAGAAAACGTGTACCAAAAGTTGGCCAATGTCTTATTCAGCTCAATATACTTACAACAACAACGTTAAAGTGCAAGTATCATAACATAACGAATATAATGTAATACAATAACAAAATATGCGCAGTATATTCTCCACCAGACGCGCGACGCGACGAACTTCTCTAACATTACGCTCGGACCCGAACATTACGCGTAAGTGCCTAAGCTCGTATCGATCCTTACGCGTAGCAATTTTCGTAGCCGCGTAGACCCGCTACGCGCCGCTTTCAGATGGCCCGGCCGCAGCCGGCCGGTGTGATTGCGGTTATGCATGGCAGGGGCAATGTGTGCCTACGCGATTGCTACGGCCTACGCTGTTTGCCCCGACATTTTGTATGCGTAATAAAATTGCGCTCACGACTGTGCCACTTAACAATTTTAATGTCACGGTATTGTATTATTTTAATTTTTATAGATTATTTTGATGTTAAATTTAGATATAGTAGTATTGTGTGGTGTGTATTTGTCTTTGATTATTTAATTACTAACATTATTTTTAAGTGTATCTTCTAGCAAAATTATGTATCGTTGTGACTGAAATAAATAAATTGGATTAGATCGGTAAAACTATCTATGCACATAATAATAATATATTATTATTATGTGAACTTAGGCCACGTCTACCTCGTTTACCTATGCACAAGAAAAACAAGGCGCTGGTGTGTGCTTTAGATTCGCAGCTGTCAAACTGCTTTGACAGCAGCAAAGACCTCACCGATACCCACTCAATATTGTACTGTGGAGCTGTAGCGGCATGTCGTGTAGCTCACGTCAAATTTCCCAACAACGACAGAGCTACACGACCAAAATTTGCTGTTCCAGCTTGGCAATGCAGGATTGAGCGGTGTATCGGTGAGGCTAGAGCACTCATCGGCAAGTTAATCTGCTTCAGGGAGGGCAATACTCGACCTAGAGTGATGCGCTTTGTGAAGCGGGCGTTCTCGGGAACTGATGTTAGTTTTCGAGACTACTTAGCCCGCGTCACAGAGCGTATCGACTTCCTGAAGCAGAAGATCTGTGCATGGGCAAGCCGTATTCGTCGGTACAAGCGGCGAGTGGAGCGTTACACTCAGAATCGCACATTCCGAAGTGATGAAAGGTGGGTATATAGGGCTTGGGAACGACCGGACCAAGGTTTGACTGATACGCGTCTACCAGATGATGACGCCATGTGTTCGTTCTGGCGCAACATCTGGTCGGTGCCTGTCAGTCACACTGAGGGTGATTGGACCCGGGAGGTTGAACGAGCGTGTGATTCGATACCTGAAATGGGGGCAATTTTCATCAGCCCCCAAGATGTATCTCGTGCAGTCCGTCCGTTGCCTAACTGGAAATCTCCAGGGCCGGATGGACTGCACAACTTCTGGATTAAATGGTTCCAGAGATCACATGTTCGCTTAGCATCCCAGTTTCAGTCAGCCTTAGAGTCAGGGTCGCTGCCCCAGTTCTTGACGACAGGAATTACCCACCTGCTCCATAAATCAGGTAGTACTGCGGAACCCAAAAATTATAGACCAATCACTTGTTTACCAACGGTCTATAAAGTTCTTACATCCATTTTGAGAGCTAAAATCAATCATCATATTGATAGTAATTCTATCATGTCTGCCTCTCAGAATGGATGTAGGAATGGGTCCCGCGGTACTAAGGAGCTGCTCCTTATTGATATGGCCATTAGCCAACAGGTTCGCCGCTCGCGAAGGGATCTGTCTACATGTTGGATAGATTACAAGAAGGCCTATGATTCTGTGCCTCATACATGGCTCATGAAGGTGCTGGAGTTGTATAAAGTTGATGCAACTCTGCGTACCTTCCTGATGTCATGTATGGGGCACTGGAGAACGGTCCTTCACTATCCAGGATGTCGACAGATCCAGGGGAACAGCGAACCGATAAAGATTGAGCGCGGTATATTCCAGGGTGATAGTCTGAGTCCATTGTGGTTTTGTTTAGCCTTGAACCCTCTCAGCACACTGTTGGAGGGTTCAGGTCTAGGCTATCGGTTGAGGAGAGGTGGTCAGGTCATATCTCACCTTCTTTACATGGATGATCTGAAACTCTTTGCCCCCAACAACTTGCAACTGATGAAGCTACTGAAGGTAACGGAAACTTTCAGTAGCGCCATCAGGATGGAATTTGGTGTGGACAAATGTGCAGTCATGCATGTGAAGCGAGGGGAGATTATGGAATCCGTGGGAACTCAACTCTCGGATTCCATACACCTTAGATCCCTCTCCTCAACAGAAACCTACAAGTATTTGGGTATGTCGGAAGCATTAGGTATCAATACTGCCGACATGAAACAATCATTGAGGGACCGCTTCTTTGGCCGCCTGAATAAAGTACTAAGCAGTCTTTTGTCAGGTGGAAACAAGGTGCGCGCCTTCAATGGTTGGGTCATGCCGGTTTTGATGTATTCTTTCGGCATACTCAAATGGACTCAGACGGAACTTGATGCCCTGGATAGGAGGGTCCGCGCACTGCTGACCGCAAATCGAATGCATCACCCGCGGTCGTCGGTGATGAGACTGTATATCCCGCGGAAGTGCGGGGGTCGTGGCTTCTTAAATGCTAAGACCCTGCACAACCGTGAGATATGCAGCCTCAGGGAATACTTCCTAGAAGTCGACGAGGGGATGCACCGAGATGTGGTCTCAGTGGACAAGGGCCTCACCCCGCTCTCTCTGGCTAACGAGAACTGGCGCAAACCTAGAGTATTAGACACTAATGATCGCAAGGAGGTATGGCAGGGCAAGGAGCTTCACGGACGCTTTTACCGGGCCCTACATGGACCCGATGTAGACTTCTTAGCGTCCGTATCTTGGCTGCGTTTCGGTGACCTATTCGGCGAAACCGAAGGTTTTGTCTGTGCAATAATGGACGAAGTTATGATGACGAATAACTACCGGAAATACATTGTGAAGGATGGCACGGTTGACATATGTCGGGCATGCCACCGTCCGGGAGAATCGATCCGACACATTATTTCTGGGTGTTCTCGTCTGGCTAACGGAGAGTACTTGCATAGACACAACCTCGTTGCCAGGATTATCCACCAGCAACTTGCTTTGAAGTACAACCTTGTGGAATCAGAAGTACCATACTATAAGTATGCGCCCGACCCAGTTCTCGATAATGTTAATATCACGTTGTATTGGGATCGATCTATAATCACTGACAGGACTATTGTTGCCAATAAACCTGACATTGTGGTGATAGATCGATTGGAACGTCGCGCAATGATTGTTGATATAACGGTTCCGCATGACGAGAACCTCGTGAAAGCAGAGAAAGATAAACAATTCAAATATCTAGATCTGGCTCGCGAGGTTGTCGACATGTGGGACGTGAGTACAGCAGTCATTGTGCCGATAGTCGTGTCGGCCAATGGCTTAATAGCCAATAGCCTCGACAAACATCTGAGGAGGCTCTCGCTTGGCAGCTGGATCAAGGGCTTGATTCAGAAAGCAGTACTTCTGGACACGGCGCGTATTGTTAGGAGGTTCCTCTCTCAAGAGCCCTGACCACCGGTATTTCGGACCCTGTTCCCGATACCAGTGGGCTACTATTTTTTATATTTTTAAATGTTTTTTTATATTACTTTGTATAGAAATATTTAAAAATGTAAACTATATGTATAGAAATGAATAAAGGAAATATATTATTATATTTTTAAATGTATTTTTAATATTACTTTGTAAAGGAATATTGAAAAATGTTATTTATATGTGTAAATACGAATAAAGGAATAATAATTGTCTCTGCAAAAGACAGTAGTACCTAAATTGGACATTAAAATTTATTTTCGATCAAATCATATATCATTGAGAGCAGCGGTGGCCCAGTGGTGGAGACCCCGACTTACGAGCAGTAAGTCGTAGTTTCGAACCCAGCCAGGCGCATTACTTTGTGTAAGTTATTTCATCACCACTGCTCTCAAAACGGTGAAGGAAAACATCGTGAGGAAACCGGCATGTCCTAGAACCAAAAAATCAAAGACATGTGACATCTACCAACCCGCACTGGGCCCGCGTGGTGGATTATAGCCCATTCCCTCTCATAGAGAGGAGGCCTGCGTCCCAGCAGTGGGAACATTAATAGGCTGATATGGATATATCATTGTATTAAAATGATCAATAGTGAGAAATGCTACAGATTTACTACTGTTGTAAACAAGAAAGTTACGTTATTCACGTATGCGTGGATGTTTGTTATTACATTCAAACATAAACGCACGCGTTTTTCCAAAGGGGGTAGGCAGAAACCACAGAACGACACTGTTACGATCCTTACATTTTGTTATTATTTCAAGCAAATACTACTGATCGGATTTTGATAAAAAATTACGTTAATATAGCTTATACCTCCGAATAACATAGAGGCTTTAATAAATAAAAGTATTGTTGACGAATATAATAAATACCACGCAATCAAATTAATATCGTTTAAACTGTAAAACCGTTTGCGTTTTTTTTCCGGGAAATTTCCATGAAATTATTTATCGTTTATTTGGTTATTGTCAGAAATCGGTGGCTTCCTAGTGTTGGAAATTACATCAACAGAACATTCCGTTTACACCCCACTTGGTACTAAGAAACCATGCAATTTAATTTCGATAAATAAGGTGTTAAAATCTGTTATCAATCACTGCGGCCTTTGAGGTTGAATTCTACGTTTTTAAAGGGAACATGTTTGGTTTATTTGTTGAAAAATAATGTGATTTTTTGCTTTTTTTAATAATGAAAATGAAACGTTCTATATAATGTATTTTCTTTTTACTAGGTGGTTATTATTTTTCAAATAAACCCGATTATTATAGCTCATTGAATAACTATCGACAAAATAGTCATTGCTTTGTTATTGTTAAATATTGTAGATTGTACGAAATTATATCGAAAACAAACATCTGTATGACCTAGGAGCTCGTGGCTAAATAATAACAGACGCTCGGGTCGATCTTTATGTTAAGCCGTGCTTGCCTAGGTGGGTCTGTGGATGGGTCCCCATTACATACCGAGTTTCCTCCGTACCTCGGAAAGCATGTTAAGCCATTGGTCCCGGCTGTCATCTGTAAATCTTTGACAGTCGTTACAGGTAGTCAGTGGCCCAATAAGTCTGTTAACCAGTCTTACCAAGGGGTATCGTATTAGCCAGTACTAACTGGGTTGTGGAGTTCAGATAGGCAGTCGCTCCATGTAAAATACTGGTATTCAGCTGCATCCGGTTAGACTGGAAGTCGAACCCAACTTATTTGGGAAAAGGCTAGGCAGCTGATGATGATATCTCTATGACCTAAAATATCCTAGCGAATATGTTCCAAGTAACCTATTCAGAAGGTGGCACGTCGAGTGAAGTGGCCGGTGAACGAAGGATTTAGACGAAGACTACGTACACCTGCACGGTGCACATGAATAATGACGCCTCGATCAGTAAGCTGTCCCCTGCCCGGCCGTGCACGCCGCCTGAAGGGGCGAAGATAGCAATTTCGCTACAATCATCGAGCATCGCTGTTGTGTACTGAACTACTGACGTCCTGCATCTGACATGTTTTGCGGCCGAGTAGAATTTAAACGGAATTGTTTACTGTTTTAACGAGCATTTTTGTTGGTTTGACCTTCAAAAGATCACAAATCGAAGAAAATACTAAATGCATTTGCCTCTAAACGTATTTTGAACTTTATTCTGTGTTTGTCACCTTCATACAATTTAAAGAAATGGAACGATTTGTTAAATATAATATTATGTTTAAAGTTAAATGCGTTCATTTATTTGTGGCGTATGCGGGCCACAAATAGTTAAAAGCAATTACAAATTGCGGGCATAGTTTGACAAATACTGATTACTAAAATGAATCAAGTATTTTGGGTAACAATTAATAAAAAAAATGTTATTAGAGCAAAGAAGAAGATGGTTAGCGTCGTCTCTGATCTAATAGATAAGAAAAATGTTACTATCGTAGCGTAGTTTCTAGTGGTTAACACTGCAGATACGTTGCCTCAATACTTACTTTTTCCTTTGCCTACTTACAAAGGACTGGAGAGTCCGGCACCGCGCGGCTAACAGCTGATAGCTAACAGGCGCGCGCGCGCGCGGTTTTCATCCGCGATGTTGTGTGAACGAGTATAAAAAAAAGTTTCTTTGGGAAAGTTGTTTGTTATCATGAGTACAATCACATGTTTAAGTATCGGTCACAAATTATTCAGTCACCCTATAAAGGACCAGAGTGATAGTTACGAAAATACGGAAATATAAAGACGCACACGAATTCAATCCAAAAAGGACTGAATTCGTGTGCGTTAAAAAAATTAAAAAGATCAAGTTCTCAATCAGCATGGATTGATGATGAATTATCTAATTATTATCAAAGAAAATAATTATTTAGATAATTACGAACATGTGAGTTAGTTACGGGATTAGATCCGAATCCGTCCTATGTAACTATCGGTTATTTTATGTAAAGTAATAATGCTTTCTTTTCGTACAGGACATGGTCTGCGTGTCTTAATGCCTTCGAAAGCTCTGTCTTGCTTTACTTTATCCACGATGGCTGCTGTAAATGCAACAAGTCAGTCAGTCGTCCCAAAGCCACATCTATTTATGTTTTAACCTGTTAGTTTCGTTGATCTAATTGTCCTTATTCACAGTTACCGCTTGCCATGGTAACCAACTGAACCGCGCACTTCATCATACCTTTCATTTGCTATTCCGTCGTGTGACATGTGTCTGCTAATTTACTCGCGGTTCGCAGACTGTCCAATTTGTTTCCTATTATCATTTTTTTAATTACAACAGCTACATTGCAGGTACATACCCATGTAGTTTCTAAAGGGTGTAAATAGACCCTTAACATAAACGAACGAAAGGCACTTGTTCTCCCCGTCACTGCGATCATTTTTTTGCTCTAGACCATACCTGGAAACCTTCTAGTTACGGAGATATTGGGGGTCAAAGTTCCAACTTTTTCACTATTTTTTTTTTTATTTACATGTTTCTTATGTAAGATTTTTACGTTACACACCTCCACGAGCCTCGTACTATTCAATCCATTCATCAGCACAATGCTATGAGTGCTTTCCATCGAGTCCTACCGTAAAACGTGATTTTTCACCCCAAAAAAGAAAATTCGATTCCCAGCAATAATTTTTGCGTAAAATTACTTAGTTTGAAGTACAGAATGCTTGTTTGACGGATATGTGAAGGGTCTGTTTACACCTGGTATATTATGTCATTATCAGGGCCTAAACACAAAACCGCGATGTCGCATCGGCGAAAAGTAGTGGTTTTAATGGTGAGGCCAAGCTGACTAGGCAGTTTGGCCTTGTTTATGTGTGAAACAGTTTTAATTGTCACAAGTAACAGTTTTTTGAGCCAGTAGTGGCTTATCGTTCGTCATGAATCGAAACCTAACGATATTGATTAAGTCCACCCTCTACACGGTTATTGGAGATATATTTCTACCTTTTAAGAGAAAATATATCTTTTATAATTCCGTGGACGTGAAAACCGGTTAAACATCATTTGTCAAACGAGAATATTGAAATAATATTGGCCTTGGGCGGCCAAAGCCAATATTATTTCAATATTCTCGTTTAACAGCATTATAAATTCATGATTAATTTGTAATATTAAGGAGAATGCCCACACTGACTCTGTATCATACCATAACCGTGATAAGAACGACTCAAGCAAAAACATTTTTTTTTTAAAGATATGGTTCTTTGCCCACTAAACCGTTCTTTCACCGACCAACACCATTGTGTATCATGGGCGGAGCGTCAACAATTGTCAGCGAGAATATCTTGCCGGTGCAAGCGCTTCGTGCGTGGCCTTTCTAAATTCATTATAAACTGGTTACAAACGTGTTGTCTCTTGTCTTGATACCTTTAGTTCCACATTTTTTCTTCATAACCAACTTGGTGCTTAAAAAATGTCCAGTATTCTCCCTCGACTTTTATATTTTTGTAAAGCGCCGTGATCCTAGTAACGTTGTGATCGTCGGGTATTCGCCTTCTCTTTCTTCCCTCGTCTAAAACAAAGGTGTCAAGTGGAAGGAGTTTATGGACTCAGAATGTAGAAAGTAGAAAATTACTCGTAGGCAAAGCAAAAAATACGCATAGCCAAATTTTCCTTGTAATTTCGCTGAACTAATGTTATTACAATAACACACCAGGCGCTTTTGTAAGAACTTTAAAAAATTCAAAAAAGCTATTTCAAAAGTTCACGTTTCAGAGAAAATAAGTTCAGCCTGGGGGGTGGAACACGGGATTGTTCCAAAAATACACCACCAACATTTTTAAAAGGCGTATACAATGAGAATCCTTATAATGTAGGTGTGCTTTGATTGCAGGAACCTTCTATGACGGGTCTTGTAAATAAAGAAATCAACCTCCATCAACGTCCCCCTAAGTTCACGTGGCGTACCTGGGGTAGGTATGCCACGTCAGTGTTTAGAGTTTATGCATTATTTAAATTTCTTTGTCGCCATTAATATAAGTAAATAAATGTGAAACCATAATAATTTTAAGTTTGATAAAATTTTAGTCCGCTAGTAAAAACGCTGCGACGTACAGGCGCCGTGCCGGGGCGGACACTGCAATTCTATAAAGGGTTCATTAATTCACTCTGTAACCCTAAAAAAAGGGAAAACTAAAAATAAAAAGACATCAGTGCTGCAAAACTCTCACTTAGCCATTCTGCTTTATAAAACGTTTTGCAGTTCTATTTTCACCTTTTCAGTATTATGAAAAATGCTGTTGCCGTGCTGTTCACACTTTTTGATTGAGTTGGTCTTACTAATGTGTAGGTAATTTCGATGGTTCTTTAAAAACTTCAATGTTTCTTAATCAAAGAACATGAATTATGTTTTAATTTCAACTTAGTGTTACGTATCCTCTGAAGTACACTTTCTGCCAACAAGACCACTAACCTGATTTATGAATGTAACAATTGAGTACTAGTGAAACAGAAATGGATCAGTCGGTTAATCCGATTAGTACTACGTACAGCTTCACTCGTGTTTCCCTATATCGTATATCCATTGTTTAGTCGCAACCGGTCGGAATGAAAGATATAACTTTGAAATATCTGAGACTAAATTCACGTAATTTAACATTTTATCTTTTATACAAGGTGTAAACGGACCCTTCACGAAGCCGTTAACCAAGCATTCTGTACATCAAACTAAGTAACCCCACACAAAAATTATTGCTGGGAAATGGCTTTTTTTGGGGTGAAAAATAACATTTTACGGTAAAACTCAATGTAATGTACCCAATACATTGTGCTTATGGTTGCATTGAGTAGTAAACGGGCGATGGAAGTACATAACTAAAGTAAAGTTATAACCTTAAATAGTAGTATTTAAAAAAAAACTTGAGAAAAACTTGGGAGTTTGACCACCAATAACTCCGTAATTAGAAAGTTTCCAGGTATGGCACCAAGAAAAAAATGATCGCAATACCGAGAAAAACAAGTGCCTCACGGCTTTGTTATTCTAATTACACCCTTTATACGAATTTTCTTTCAGCTTCGTAAATAGGGACATCGCAATTGCCAACAGTCTGCTTTCTTAAAACTTATTTCAGGTTGTTGAAGTATGCTTCAGTAATTGGGAAACGTAGCGGAAGTTAGATGGCAGTATGACACTCGCTCTATGTTTACCAAACAAATGTATTTAAGACTAGGACCAACTTCAGCCTTAATGTAATTTCAGTAACGAGTTGAAGCTTTTATTGCAGCTGAAGTCTTTTTCAGTGCGAAACTAAAATAATTTAATTTATTATTGAAGTCGATATTGTCCCACTGCAGAGAAAATGCTTCACTTCCCTCCTTTCACGATTCGCGATCTAATGCAATTGTAGGCCAATCCTTTAAGAAAGAGTCCAGTTCATCCCGCCATCTCCTGGGCCTGCCGTGTTGACATTTCTTGCTATTAGGCTTCTTGCTATCGTCCACTGAGTGGTTATTTTTGCCCATTGCTCCTCCGACATGCGGCAGATGTGACCAGCCCAGTTCCATTTCTACCTAGTAGCTGTAAGTCCTGCATCAGCTATTTGGGTTTTGGAGAGAAGTATGGAGTGTCTAATGCGGTCCGTAACTAAAATATAATAACTTTTAGTCTACCTCCTAAATTAATGTAAGTAACATATTTGTAGGCGGCTGCTAACAAACAAACATGTAAATCAATTACGTAAAGCATAAAATTTTGTTGATTATTTTTTTGTTAATTAATTTGATTATTGTTTTGCGTTACCTCAAATGTTACATTAATTTAGAGGCTTAGTTAGACTAAAAGGTTTTATTTTTTTATTTTTGGGCTATTCAATTATTTTTTTGTCATTGTAATTTTAAAAATCTCTTCTATTTCCGTCGGTTTATTTTTGTCCTACATCGACAGCCTTCCGTCTCCATAGCCAAACTCTCGATGACAGTTATACCCCAGCTAGATATGAAGTTTTTATCAGGGTGAATGTAATAACCCCAAACACGCTGTACAAACAGCTGTAATCTGTTTAGGAGCACTCGCAAGTGTCATCCGTCTCCGTTTTCAGACCAACTCCAGGTGTCCTTGATGTTATAGTGTCTCCAGAACTACATTCATGAGAACCAAGTTTCAACAGAATCGATTTTCCACAGTTGAAAATTCAGTAGGTGAAAATTCAATTAACCCTTATTTTTCGACACTCTTATTTTAGGGATGGATTTTTCCGACTTTAAGGACTGTTTCTGGTAAAGTTCTCTATGCGTAGGGATTTCCATATTGTGTTATTGAATTCACAAAGGAATATTTCTTCGGCAAAAAAAGAAGTTGCATTTTCTCAATGAAAACGTCTCGCCGATGAAAAATAATATCTTTGTTAAGTTTATTGGTTTGTGGAGGTTAAGGATTGCAAAAGTGTATCTTATGCGCAAGTCTGCTAAAGTACGAAGTTCTCTGTACCTAGACTAGGCAGTAAGTGTGTGTGGTGTATGTACCTACAATTTTCGTATAATACCTCATTTCCGACTCTCTTTCAGAACCGGCGCGGTTATTATTGCATTTGATTTATCTTTCTTGATATTTTCAATTTTGTAAAACTTTATCAATCATTTTTATTTAGTTGCCGTCATTCTGCGTAATTTTGATGTTTTGATTTTTAGTCATTTGAGCTTTTTAATGATATTTTATGAAATTGACAGGCCGAAAATGTTGATCAGTTTATGTTGTATATCAAATTAAACTTGTTTACTTGATAATGCTGTCTTTATCACTTGTGTATTACGTCTTGTACAAGGTTATGTTGTCAAGGTTTTCATAGCATTAGGAGTTGAATTGGGACTTTTGGCCGTCAGTAAGCGTATTTTTAAGTGAATTCCTGAACAAATACCTGTCTGTTTTCGTTTTGGGAGCAATCAAACAGTTATAGCGGTGAATGTTTCGAACGCGACCTAACTTTACTAATAACAGAACTTTCAAATGTTATTCTTTATAACTTTTTGTTTTCCAATCAAGCAGAATTCCGCTTTGCTGTTCACTTTATAGGTTTATTTTAGTATTTTGTTTATTTAGGCAGCTTGTTATACTAATTTTGGCTAAAATGTTAGGTTATAGTAGCTGGCGTTAGGGTTTCATGGAAAACTCCAAATTTATGCTTCGAAAATATGTGTTCGAATTATGTGAAAAGTTATTTCAACGAAATAAGAGACTTAACTAAAAGCTTCAAAGGCAAGACTTAAAGTAAACTGTAAATCCTTATATTCCTATGATAGAAGGCAACGTCTCTGGAGCTCGTGGCTAAATAATAACAGCCGATCTTTAGGTTAAGCCGTGCTTGCCTAGGTTGGGCTGTGGATGGGTGACCACCCATTACATACCGAGTTTCCTCCGTGTCTCGGGACGCACGTTAAGCCGTTGGTCCCTTGTGTCATTTGTAGATCTTTGACAGTCGTTAGGTAGTCCAGTGGCCCAAAAAATCGGACAACCAGTCTTACCAAGTGGTATCGTATTACCCAGTACTAACCGGGTTGTGGAGGTCAGATAGGCAGTCGCTCCATGTAAAACACTGGTATTCAGCTACATCTGGTTAGACTGGAAGCCGACCCCAATATAGTTGGGAAAAGGCTAGGCAGATGATGAGAATGCAACGTCTGTCCAATATATAATAGCTTTAATTAAAGACGTGCCGCGAGTGAAACAATTACTTTTACGAATAATTATTCCTCTTCACTCTGTGGTATCTCCACAATTGTAAATAAAGCCGTCAAGTATCGAAAAAATGCCTAATCCCCCTCTAATCCCTCCCTCATAATCCCTCCCTTCATCTATTTACCGAATGAAGAATATTCATTTTTTTTTTTTTTATATTTCATTTTTTTTTAATTTACATGAGAAAACATAATTATAACGAATGGGTTGCTTGGTGGATGATTCGATTGCCAAAAATGTTTGTTTTCATTCGGTAGACAGATGAGTGAAGCTTGATCTTAGGCGGGACGTTGAACTAACATAACATCCCGCCGAAATTTCCGAAGGGTGAGGCAGAGGTGTGACTAATAGTACATCTCGGCAATTTTGTTTAAGCTCAATGAAATAAAAGGGGAGCCTATTATAATCGGGCACAAATTCAGACTTATTTCTTCTTTTTCGTAGCTGCTCACAAGTCTACTCATAATCCAGGCTTATATTCTTTTAAAGAAACTTCTTATTTGTTTGTAGCATACGATTTACATTCAAAATGCTTAAAAATGATGGCAACAAAATTCCCAACTGCGTATGGAGTATTGATAATTTGCAAATAGAGAAGGAAAAGACTTCTAGTACAGCAAGAACTTGTGAACATATCAGACTTCTATTCCCTTTACTACTTTTTGGAGAAACATCATCTTCTGCGCTTATCCCAATTTATTTGGGGTCGGCGAAGCATGTTTCTATTACTTTTTGGAGAAATATTTAAAGAAAAATGAGAAAAATAGGAAAATCTCACAGGATCAAAAAAAATATTAAAATAAATCACAAAAAGTGAAATTAATACTGGGGTTCGAACATGAGACCCGTAGTTTACTTAGCGACCATGAAACCGCTAGGCTGTTACGCCGATGACGTGACATTAAAATAGCTGCTCTCATGCACGTCATGGCTGAAACGTCAAACAATTAAAGAAAACGGACATAATGCAATGTTGCTCACCCCCTTAAGAAAGTAGCGAGATAATATAAAGCCTAACATTTGAAGATGCCTATAAGGAATGTTTGTGCAAAATTTGAACAGGATCTATGCAGCAGTTTTTGCGCCATTCCGGTACATCGATTTGAATTTTTACGATTTTTTATATGTATATGTGTATATATATACATAGAATATAGTTAGAAGATTACACATACTTTCTTTGGCTAGTCAAAACAAGAGACATAACTAGTTAAGTTTAAAAATAATAATCATTCTTTCAACAAAGATGACGAGAGAGTTTTCAATAAACACGCGAATGGTATTTAAAATAGCCGTCCTCAGTGTATCATTGTTTTTCTCAAAAACATAATAATATTTATATTGTAGTAATCTTAACAAAACGAACAGACTTCCGGCTGAAACATTTACAAACATTAAAACTGCATATAAATTAGTTATGTTTGCTGCATCGCTTGTGATGACGGTGACCGACGCTCAATCAGACGTCGACAATTTGGTTTGGTTGGAACGTATTACGGCACTGCAAGCTTACATTAGCACTAGCCAACCAAATACAGGGAAGGCCTCATTCTAAGGAACCGAGGAACCTACCTGCCTATTATTGACCATCGCATCTTGTTTTTTGATTTATTTTAGCCGTGTTTGGCAAACTCTGTTTAGAATTTTAAAAGTATTTTTGTTTTATTTTTATTGACGATGTTAAATTACACGTATGGTACACCTGAATTAGCCTTTTCTTTAATTAAGCTACATTTAGATATTTTGGTAGCTGACTCGACTAGATTGGTGATGCCAGTGGCTCTCTTTAAATATGAAAAAGAATCCGCGAGCGATTTTTATGAAAAATATATTTTTAAGTTTTTTATGTTTTCCCCTCACGTAAAGTAGATATGAACTTTATTTGTCATTGAATAGGTCGCATTCAGGGATCCGTTAGCGAGGTATTAAGTTTTAAAGTGTTAATCTTGGTTAGACACAAGACGTCATCATTAGAGTTATTTCATCCGTGCTGTGCGTTTAGCAACGTGGATCTTCATTAGATATGCGCTGGCATTTGACATTACACTCGTGAATCAAAATTTTCAACTACATTTTCTGTAGTGTTTTTCTAATGTAGTTCTCGCGTTAATAACAGTATTCCTTTAATTTTGTTGTGTCAAATAACGCACAGCATGTTTAATATTATGACTAGCAAAGAAATGACGTTTAATATGAACTTGTTAGGAAAAAAGACTTGGAATTCAAATAAATTGCGATAGGGCAACAAGGCCGTGATAATAATTCGATGAGTACAATCTAACAGTCAAGAGTAATTCAATTCTTTCGCCTGGCAAAGAGGCAAAGAACAGAACTGATTGCGACGGTGTACTGGCCAATCTCTGGAGGAATATGACCTGTTCAAAGAAAAAGAAGAAATAAGCCAAAGTACGGAATAAGTAGACTTGTTTTGTTTCTAAGTTGTGTATGAAGTAAAATACTATAAACTTTACGAAGTGGTACTGTACTAATATCATAGGATAATTTAAACATGGTAGCGCTTTTCAAGATTACCTAGTTCAATTACATGAACATGTGTGAATGCAGCTAGCATTCCTATTTTTAAATAGGAATGCTAGCTGAAATGTTTTCAAACGGATGGAAAGTTTACATATTTGCTAATGATGCAATTAAGATTTGTTTTGAATTTATCTAAAGAGGGGCACGCTATTCTCGTGTTTTGTAAAATGTTTGGTTTATAAAGGAATGAAATGAAGATATCAAGATAACATTCATCATCATCATCTTTCATATCAAGATAATATTCATCATCATTCATATCAAGATAACATTGCATTTGTTCTGGCATACTTTTGATGATTTTTCTGACATCATCTTGCAAAATACTGCCCCAAACGGCCAGCGCAGCAGTTCGGAGCTGGTTTAGAGTTTGCGGCGGGTTGGAGCTTCTTTTTAGCATGTCCCAGATAGGCTTAATTGGGTATAACTCTGGGCTACGAGTTGGCCACTACAATTTTTGTATGCCAACCTCTTCCAGAAAATCTTCTACGCAATGTGCGAAGTGTGGACGTGCATTATAGTGCATTAGGTTGAAATGTTCGTGTCCAATGAACCCCGAATAAGGCACTACGTGTTCCTGAAGAACTTCCTCGATGTATCGAACAGCTGTTAGCCGATTATCGACGATAACCAACTCTGTACGTGCGTCGGAAGTTATACCTCCCCATACCATTATTGAGCCTCCATGGAAACTCACTGTTTGCGTGGTGGTAATGGGTAAACACCGCTCTCCTCTTCTTCTCCACACTCGTTCCCGACAATCTGGATTACGTAAAGCTATTCGACACTCATCTGTGAACAGTACTCTAGCCCATTGCTCGTGGGTCCAGTTGACGTGTTCTCGTGCAAACTGAAGTCGAGCTACTCGGTGCTGTCTGAGAAGCCCTGGACCTCGTGCTGGTCAACAAGCTTTTAAATTTACTTCCTCCATTCGTCTGCTCACCGTACGCTCGCTAACATTAACGCCTCTCGCGATTTGAAGCCGCTGGCAAATCTCATCAGCAGTCAGGTAGCGGTTTCTCAAAATCTCCAGGACAATAAGGCGGTCGTCGCGGGCCGATGTGCACCTTACGCCTCCACTGCCTGGCCTGTCTCCTGGTATATTTTAAGGGCATACTGCATCGATGACCGTAGTAAGTTAAGCGCAATAGCAACTTCACGCTGTGTCAGCCCTAGGTCAATTGAAGCTACTGCTTGTGCAACCTGTGCTGGTATTACTGGCATTTTTATTGGTTTTAAAGCACCTTCACTTATTGAATTAAAAGCACAAAATCACAATAATTCAATAACCGAACTGTAAACTTTTCACAACACACAAATTTAAAACGTGAACTTAGTCGCTCAAATGACCCGATTCAATTAAAAATTAAAAGTTTCGTCGTGGTGCAATTAAACAAATGGATAACCCTCTTGAACTAAGGGTAAATATTTTTTGACATAACTGCATAACAAACATTCATCGGAAACACTTAAAGTTTTTGCTATCGCGAGATAAGCGTTTGGCCAAGATTCCGTGCCGCAGAGTGTAGTTGATGTTTAGCAGTCACTTGAGATATTTATAGTAGAATCGTAGAATGCAGACAAGAATAAAACAAACCGCTTTTCAGTTTCGTGTGTATCCCGAAAATCTTTAGCGAGTTCGTTGTTTTACTGGTGTATGCTATATGATTACATCCTTTTGTGCTTGCTATGTGTAAAAACTAGCCAAACAAACTCAGGTACATGATCACAAAGAACCGCAGACCGCCCACGCCAGCCGGTTTACAATAATGTTCCTATTTAGATAGGCACACAAAACATTTGACAAAACTTATGCATGCCAGCGTTTAATTATAAGAACCCCGTGTGTTGTCCTGACATAGAAAAAGTTGTTGTTGAATCTACAACTTTCGACAGGAATCAAATGTCAATTTAACTGTATCTCCTTGATGGATATTTTTCTATTCATTAATAGGAACATAAAAGGCTCATAGCGTTTCTTACTATGTTAAAATGTCGCGTATTTTTTGACGGGATTCAGAAGAAATCGTTGTCGCGTTCAGGTTTATTATTTTATGAGTTCTTGCAATTCCATGTGTACATTACATGAAGCGTGTTGAAAGGCAAAGTCATCACAGCTTGAGACACGCTTAGAAATTACGATACCTACCTACCTACCTCATATTCCAGATTGTTATTTTGGGCATTAGCCAAATTATACGACATTTACTTAGGAACGAATGAGACTTATTGATTGTCGTATTATCGGGGCATCTACCTTTGACAGTAGGCAGCTTTGTGAAAACGTTTTCTTCTAACAAGGGCAGTTTAAGGTTGGCATTTCATTTATTTGTTTTACTTTTGGTTGATAGGCAAAACGGTGACTTTCTAAATAATCAATAGATGTCGGTGGATACATTGAGCGTCTTTGGTCGACCGTGAACGTTTCAGAAGGCGATGTAATGCGTGCCTCTACTTTAGATGAGAACAATAGAGTTTCTGATGTTTTGAAACCTGACAACGTTACGTCACTTGTTCTAATAACGCTCTAACACGATCTAAATTGTTGTCAATTCAGTTGAAGCGCTTCATTGTTATATAACAAGTAGTCAGTTCGCTCGAGCTACATTGCAATTAAAACGATAACTGTTTTATCATTCTAATCACCCAGTTGACATTGTCATTTCGCTCGGCAGTAAAAGCAATCGCAGTTTTAGAAAAAAATACACTGCATTTTAATCTGATAACAAGTCGAATTTGAAAAACAAATCGAATCTGAAACAAAGAAAAGAAAGACACTGCTAATGAGAGCTAGAAACTTCGATATTCTTAAGGTTTCACATGTTTATCGGTCGTGATGGCAGAACGTGTACAGCGATAATGGAGGATAGTGTCGTCGCTCAGCCGGCAGTCTGTGAGCAGCCTGTGAGACGTGAAACTCGAGATGTGAGCAGAGTTCGTCCTTGGCAAGGACACGGCGGGAAGTGGTGACTCACCGAGTGGCTGGTGCAGCGAGGCGTGCGCGTCGCAGTCGGCACAGATGGTGGACCGCAGCAGGCGCTCGCGCTGCAGGCGGCGCAGCAGCTGCAGGTGCTGCGGCGTGAACACAGTGCCCGAGCGTTCACCCACCAGCAGCACGTCGCCTGCCTCCCACCAGGCTTGCTCGCGCAGCGTGCCATCGCGGTTGAACAGCCCCAGGTCCTTGTAGCCCTCCGGCGGGCTCAGCGCGCCCGCCTCGGCCTCTTGGTAGCGCTCGCACGCGCCGCATCCCGAGCACTCCTCGCCTTCGCCCTCGTCAGAGTACCCGCACTCGTCACGCACCACGATAATATAATCGGCCTCAAAAAATTCGTTGGCGCTCTCATCGAAGATAACCCGATGCTTTTTAGTTTTGCTCCCCTTTTTCAGTGAAGACTTTAAGTTATCGTGATCTTTATTATGGCGCGTATCGCGCGCGGCGCGGTCGCCGCGCATCGTCGCGAGTTGTCGCGACGCGAGCGGTCGCTAAAGTGTCGGAAGGCTAGGTCGGCAGGCGTGAGGCGGCGGTATAGCCGACTGCAGCGCCGCGCCCGCCCTATCCTATCGATCGTCGCCACCCGCCTCGGTGGGGCCCGCCAGCGTTACGCCGACCATCCACGGAGCACCGAGACGATTTCCCACTTGCTATGCCATAAACATTGAGCACCGCGCGCGCTCATTAATTGGACTCGTAAATAAAAATTAAACAAGTTTTTTTTTTCTTTTAATTATATTTTCTAATTGACATTCTATTTTCGAGATTAGAAATAATTTACTAATAGAAATTTATATACTTGTAAAGAATAATTTGTTTCAAATTACTGTTACCTCTTTATGACACACGACGATTACACCGGTCCAGGGTTTATGAGCAAATGAACAATAGGCCGCTCTCCGCTAGCTCTCGTGTAGATAGATGAACGCAGTCAAGACATACTGTTGGCGATGCGGCGTGTTTACAGATGCTTGTCAACATTGAAAGAGAAAGCACCTCGGCTTCGCTGCAGATTGTGCGCGGGTTCGAGACCTGTAAGGAACAACTATAACTACTTATAAGACTTCAGCATATTGTTGCGGTTCTGTTTTAGGGACAGACTCGACTCTATAAAGAAGTTTCTTAAGAAAGTAAAAGGGTTCCGTTTTTTTCTAGCGCTGTTTACATATTTAAGTTTGTTAAATATTTGCTATCTTTTTTTATCTTACAGGTAAGAGCAACAGCTGTGGAACAAAGAAGCCAAAAGAAATATTTTGTATCGTAGGGATTTACCCTGG
Source organism: Noctua janthina (assembly GCA_963576755.1). Classification (NCBI taxonomy): domain Eukaryota; kingdom Metazoa; phylum Arthropoda; class Insecta; order Lepidoptera; family Noctuidae; genus Noctua; species Noctua janthina. The sequence goes on along the minus strand of OY755050.1, from coordinate 7,717,926 downwards.
AAATATTTAATAAAAACAATACCAAACAAATTATATTTCTCATTAATTTCCTCTCAAAAGATACATAGGTATCTACGGACGGTACGGTATGTTGGACGTTTAAATAATAATCTTTAATATTCTGAAAGAACGAAGAGAAGCTCCATTGAACGGATAGTTTAATTTCCTTTCAAAGATTCTGTTAAATGAGTGCTCATTGAAATGAGCAGTTCCATTCCGCCGTTTTTGATTGAAAGCTGACCAATGGGTCGCACTGGTTCATCCATCATAAATACGTACATAGAAAATAGCTACCCAATATTTAATTTTAAGTATGAAATTAACGGCCAAACCCTCAACGGCCACAACGCTTAGGCCCCTACTTATCTATATCATACCATTTCAATATGCAATTGGACAGTTTCAGAGGGAAACTATTCAGAAAATAGAATACTTCAGGAGTCTTCACGTAGGTACTTAATTAGGTTAATTATTATATTTTTATATACTTTTACTGGATTACCCACTTTGCACCAAGCGTTGAAGACTAAAGGAAACATGAATGTATTGTGAGGAAAAAAAGGAGAAAACGTGTGTAACGGTAGGTAGGGGAGTAATATGGAACCAGGGTAGGAAATGATGACTGGTTGACCTAACGTTTGTTGTAGAATTCTTCCAAATATTGTCTTAAACGTAGTAGACAGCATTAAACAGCGTAATTACATACACTAATATTAGAAGCGAACTAAACTAACACCGCCAACAAACAAATAATAAACTCGCTACCTCTCTAGGTGAGGTCCTTATTGATAGGCTATAGCGAGTGACATAAACTCGCCAACTGCGCTCAAATGAACCCCCGTTGCAGAGAGGCCGCGCTTACAGCGGGGCAGCACAAGCGGCTGCGAGAGATTGCACGAAACATTCATGCAGTTAGAAAGCTGATGGATACGGTGTCCTACCATTATTTACTTTCCATTATAACTTCAATCAAGAATTTGAAAAGCTTTTCAATTTAAATAAAGTAAAATAACAAAAAATTTATAGTTTTATAAGTTTTGGCGTTCCTTAGGGCTCAATCTTGGGTCCTACCCTGTTTCTTATCTATATTAACAACTTATGCAAAATGTCTCTAATGAATTATTCAATCTTCACTAACGTAGATGATACGGCTCTATTAATTCATGGTAGTGACTGGCCTGAAACAGTTAAATACCTGGAACTTGCTCTAAACTCAGTGATTTAATGGCTGTCAAGTAATTTCCTAATCTTAAATTTAAATAAAACGGTTTACTTACCTCCAGATTCAATGGTGCTCAGAGTTCATACTTTTTCAATATCTCTTTTTCAGAATCAGGCTGTCCTCAACTCAAAAGGTGTGTCTGTCAAGTATCTCGAAGTCTATGTAGATAGCTCTCTGAGCTGGAACTCACCTTAGTAATCTCATATCGTGAGTCCGCAAGTGTCTATTTATTTATTTTAAATCTAAGGCATTCCGCGGACTGCCTTAAGATTAAAACTGTTTATTATATGTATGCCCTGTGTCAAAACATAATAAACTACTGCATCACAGTGTGGGGTAGGACTCCCAAGAGAATCCTCCTGCCTCTGGAACGAGCACAGAGAGCTGTTCTCAAGGTTATGACCTCGAAGCCTTTTAGGTATCCCACCACGGCCCTCTACACCGAATTCCGTCAGGTTCTCACTATCCTATACTCAGATCTTTATCCTTGGTACTATTTTGGTTCTATTTTGATCTTTATCATCGCTATGTGGTATACGATCCGAATGCTACCAAAAAGCGTAGACACTTCGAAGTCTGCTCATCTCACACAGGTAGAACGGCCCTTGCTAAGCGTCATTTTGGTATATTGTCAACTTATTTATATAATAAAATAAATAAACTCTGCTCCATTGCTCCCATGTGTCTAAATGGATGCAAAACCAAGGTCACGAAATGGCTCTTGATAGTTAATAAAGTAATATGTTTATAATTATATTTTTACAGACTTACATAAACACAAGTTTTCACCATATTTATCTCTCCCTCACACACATTACACAAAGGTACTTATATAGGCCACATCTTAGTTGCATTAGCTAGTAAATATAATATAGTAATTTAATGATGTTATACTGAGCTCGTCTTACAACTACTGCTACATGCTCAAACCATAGTCGAGGAAGCTGGCATCCTAAACACAAGTTAAATCTTACATTGGGAGCCAGAGCTCATCGAAAACACTAGTTTTTCCCTAGTTGTAACGCTGCATAGATAGTGCTTAGAAAAGTGTTTCTTGTACAAGTATTGAACGTAATATATTTTTTTTTTAATTTTTATTATCCACTAATGACTAGCTTGTTAAATTAAATTAAATAGTTGTTTATTTATGGCAACTAGACCCAATTGTTAGTAACATTGTTCTTAAAAACTATTGTTAGTAAGTAAACAAACACAAGCAAAAACAAAAAGAAAAGTATTAAGAGTGGGGTCTTCTGACCAGCACCTCCACAGCGTGCGACAACCAAGGTGCGTCGAGATTCTCTATCACCATACTTAGGATGCCGCTCTTTTGACAAGATGGAATTTGTTTTTTTGTGCATTATGGCGTAAAAATCATCAGTATGCGCAAATGCGAACATACCGGATGCACTACAATAGCGCGGCAGTCCCAACAGCATCCTGAAGCAGTTATTATTGAATTATTGGCAATACGCTTTAAACAGCGTAATCTTAACCCCAATACCACAGCGAGCGAACCCTATGTTGGCCCTGACCGCTAGCGCCCTGCCCTCTCGATCTATATCTTCATCGTCTTTGAGGTCTCCGGTTAAGAAGTGTCCCAGGTATTTAAATTTGACAACTCTTTAGAGTGGCATCCCGTTCAGCATTACTACTGGGTCGTTGTGTACACGTCTACCGGAGGCCTCAAAAACCATGTATACACTTTTGTTTACATTGTAGAGAAGCCCTTGACTAGTGACATACCTAATTAATTATTAATTCTACGCGAGATAAAATACATAAAAACCCAAAAAAAAGGTGAATGCGGATGTGCAAGTTATAAAGAAAGAAAAAAAAATATAGTCAAAAAATGAAAATAAAATTATGAAGCTAGTATAATATTCGACTACAAATTCCCTAAAGTTAGCGGAGAGGTAATACAGGGTGTAAACAGACCCTTCACGCAGGTGGCAACCAAGCATTTTATATACATCAAATTAAGTAACTCTACGCAAAAATTATTGCTGGGAAACTACTTTTTTTTTTGGGGTGATATTTCAAGTTTTACGGTAGGACTCAATGTAACGCACTCAAAACATTGTGCTCATGGATGAATTGAATCGTACGGGGATCGTGAAGGTGTTTAAAGTAAAGTTCTTACATTCAAAAATGTATTTGAAAAAATACCTGTGAATAGGTTGGAACCCCAATATCTCCGTAACTATAAGGTTCCCAGATATGGTTTAGAACAAAAAAATGATCGCATTGACGGGGAGAACAAGTGCCTTTCGGCTTCCTTAAGGGTCTTGTTACACCCTTTATATCAATGCTCTCAAAGAAGATCGGCTGAATGGCGCTCTCTTGATTTCAGAAGCGTTCTTCAATGAAAGTACCTATGTACATTATATGAAGCAATTTAAGGGGCTTTTCTTTCCATGTCATCTCTTTTTTTATTAAACCAAACAAAGTAAAAAAAAGAAACAAATATTTTACTAAATCTGAATATCTAATCGCAATCAATTGCAATATCGAAACGTAGAAACAGTGACGGAAGCAACGAAGTTACCATATTCAATAGAATATGGAATTTCTATAATAATACTAATTAGCAGGATTTTGCTCGTAGTCATAGTGAGTATCATGCAGCCCCGGATCAAGGGGGGCAAGCCGGGGCCCGTGCCCCGGGCGGCAAATTCAAGCTTGGTAGACGAATACACTACTCAGCATTATCGCAACTTTGCGGTTACTAACGTGCAATATAGTAAAATAATAAAATAAACAATTAATTATTCTCCGCGGGGCGCGTAGGCATAGATCGCGATTTCTCGCGCGGCGGCCGGTGCAGTGACACTTGGCAGTGTGCAAGTGAAACGCACTCACATTTGATGGCGGCGGTTAGCGTGCGTGCGAAAAACATGCGTAGCTATATTTGAAAACTTTTTTAAACCTCATGTTTCTTTCTCAGACTATATCTTGTCCTATCCTAATTAAAATGTATGTCCAACACAGGTGCGGTCCTAGGGGATGGTCACAGGGGTCATGACTCCCCGCAAAATCATACACGACTATTTTATAAACCTTCTTAAAATAGCTTTTTTTGGATATAAATTATTACCTGATTTCCTGCTTAATCGTTCAACAAGAGAAACGAATCTTTTTCGAGGTAGAAGTCTAAAATTTTCGAGCTCGCTTTGCTCGCTCTGACATTCTGCATTCTTTTCGGTATATCTTTATAAACTGACACAATTTCTGAAAGCTAAAGATGCACCTCCCGGAAATAAGCCTTAGGCGCCTTTGATTGTTTTGTTTATTTAAATCCAGAGATGGTTGACACAATTTCGTTTTTCAAAAGTTGTTAACACATCCATGTATTTTAAAAATATAGGCTTAACAGAGAAAGAGCAGAGCTTGACCGGTCGTTGTGGCGTTCTTTGGAGGAAGGCCATGTCCATCAGTGAGCGTTTTATGGCTGAAATGATGATGATGATAAAGGTAAAAATATTGTCAGGCAGCGGCATTTTTCAGTTTTTGCCCTGCCTCGAAATAATTCAAGATCCGGGGCTGGTATCATGAGACGTTTGTTACCTAGTAGGTATTACAAGACAAACCGTTTACATTGCTGCGATGGCTTTTCTGTTTTGTCCAAGCAATGGAGTTACTATAATAATACTGAATACTTAAATTTCTATAATAATACTAATTAGCAGGATTTTGCTCGTTATCATAGTAAGTATCATAAGACGTTTGGTACCTAGTAGGTTTTACAAGACAAGCCGCTAACACAGGCGCAGTCTCAAGGTGGGGGGGGAGTCACAGGGGTCTTGACCCCCCCCCCCCCCAATCATACACGCCAAATTAATAAACCTTCTTAAAATAGTTTTTTTCGGATAAAAAATTATTACCCAATTTCCTGCTTAATCGTTCAACAACAAAAACTAACCTTTTTCGAGAATTCTAAAATTTTCGAGATCGCTTCGCTCGCTAATGCATCCGAGTTGCTTTTATTATCATCTCTGTATTAATGAACAAATAGAACATAATACACGGGGCGGAGCCGGGCTGCTTCTGCTTCAATTTTGAGCTCTCTTCTCTCGCTCTTACATTCTATTAGTCTCAAGAGCGGATTCGGGAGGGCGGATCATGGCCGGGCATCATGACCACCCCGCCTGGGTTGGGCCTAGGTAAACCGTGATCATGTTTCTGAAATCATTGATTTAAATCAAATAAAAAGATGGCCGGCTCGCTTCGCTCGCTCTTGCGTTCTTTTCATCTTAAACTTGAAAAAACTTACTATCTCAGGGATAGGGCCGTAGGCAAGATGGGCGTGATGGTTCAACCCCCCGAAATCTCCCACAACTATTAAGAAATCAACCTATCCGAGGCGGAATGCAAAAAATTTTCGCTCGCCAGTACATCCTATACTTTATCAATTCTGCAAAAGTTGACAAAGTGCTCCTATTCTCATTTCTGTATAAATTAAAAACAGAAGTGGTGCTAAAATTATCCAGCCCGCTTCACTCGCTAATACAGCCTGCACTTTAGAATTCTCCATAAGTTGACAGAGTTGCTCCTACACTCACTCCTGTAAGAATAAACAAAAAGAACTTCATTTATCCGAGGAAGAGTGCAAAAATTTTCGAGCTCGCTACGCTCGCTCTTCCGTCTGAGTACCTACACAACTACTGTATGAATGGTCAAAAGAAAATCTAACCTACCCGACGTAGTGCTAAAATTTTTGAGCTCGCTTTGCTCGTTCTGACATTCTGCGTTTTTTTTTTTTTTCTGTATATCTTTATAAACTGACTTGATTGTTTTGTTTACTTAAATACGAGATGGTTGATATAATTTCGTTTTTCAAAAGTTGTTGATAATAGTTTAACACCCCCCTTCCCCAACCAATTTCCTGGCTATGGCCCCTTGTGACCGCGCCTGCGTTTACATTGCTGCGATGGCTTATTTGTTGTATTTAGCGGTGTGAAATATACTTTACGTCCTACTCTCATACCTACTAAATAATTATACACAATATGTATATTTCAGTAAATGTTGACATTATTTTAGTATATGCGAAATCTAATTATAGTTTGTTCAAAATAAGTAACTATGTTATATTTTGTCCCAAAAATATTTCAAAAAGGCTTTAAGTTGAATACCAAGCCACACTTAGTACCTATCCTAATCATTTAGGTACTTACTGCCAAATTATTATTATCAATGAGCTCAAGTCAACTCTGGAGGCGCCCGCTCGGGCACGCCGCGTGTTTACCACGTTTTTGTGCGGATAGCCAGGTAACAGAACAAGCTTATAACTTTAAAATTTTCATGATACAGTTTTGAATTTTTTTCATAGATTCTTTACATACAACAGATTAAGCGCAATACCTCAGACACCCAATTAGAATATTAAATTATAAGTCTAAAACAACATCCGTAATTAAATAAATTTAAACCAAACGTAGTCTTTTTTTATAAAATAGTTATCCTTACTAAACGCAAAAGGTATGTACATCAACATCCCTTCACACACACTCATGCAATGTTGTGATAAGAATACAATCGTATTGATAGAAAGAAGTAGGTACTTACAAAACTGGACTATTGACACTTTACACTTAGGTTATTAATTTGCACTATTTCTGCGATCCACTTTCATTAAAGTTTCAAAATGACCACCGCCTTGTTCTATGCACTTATTTGCACGCTTTTTAAATTGTATTTCAATTTTGTAAGCACCGTCTTGACACCGTCGAAGATGGAATGGGTGTTCACCATCAGCACGCAACGTTCGCCACACGTACATGTGGCTGCAGTTGAACTGGGGTGCTGCTTCTTTCGAGCTGTCCTCTGGATGTTCGTCGAGAATAAGCTCTTGCAGACGAGTAGTCCGCACATTCGTCCCTCTGTCCAAAGCCGTATCAGGAAGGTACGTCCCAGAGTCCCTCAGTCGCTGAGTTGCAGCCAGCATCGTCCTAGCGCTTACACTGCAGCCAAAACGGTCATTGAACTCCCGAAAAGCTAACGCGACATTATCAAGACAGCGAGCCAGTGTCCTCACCATCTCGTCGTATTGTATGTTGGTATACCGGAAAGCCATCGCGCGCGTAAACAGAAATGTCACGGAAAGAACAACTTCACTAGATTACTACCGGCTGATGACTGACTCAATGTTAGGTAGTCGGCGGCGTGTGTATCGGCATTCCGCATAACCGTCAAAGAGGTTGCCGACAAATGCTTTATCTCTTTGCAATAAGTTCTACATTTCTTCAAATTAAATAATTTTATTTTTGTAGGGATACTCTGCTGACCAACTAAGTTAGGTCGTGTATTCAAATAAGCCTTACACATTGGAGATAAAGTTGGAATTCCTTTAAATTACCTCTTTTTTGATTATTTATGTGTGTGTATTATGAGCTATGAACGAACTGCAAATAATGTCGTGCGATTTAGGAGCCTTTATTGCTCTGAGTTAAGGTTTAAATTTCCTTCAATTAAGGATTGTATTAATTTCTCATGATACTGTGTTTCTAATTTAAGTTATAAAGATTTTTCCGTCAAAATTTAACACCTATTTTTTATGACGGAAATTGATTCAGAAGCCGATTCTGAACCAACTACTTTCAGGAATTGCGTTTATTCTGTTACGCGTTGTATAGAGTTTGGATTTTACATAGCCCCAAAGGGAAAACTCTAGGGGTGTGTTGTCACAGGATCTAGGCGGGCAACTCGCGTCTGAAGCGCGAAATTAAATCTTCACCAAATTTTTCTCGCAGTAAAACCATTACACGTGCTGTGTGGTAACTAGGCTTTCAAAGTTTTCTATGGTATAGCGAATCGTGGGGTCGGTAGGTCGATTATGTTGACCATGATGCTCCGAGTCCAAGAAACACCCTCCTTGTAAAACGCTGATTTTCGTAATACTGCTGAATAATTTGTAGTCACTATGCTGGGATGGAAAGACTTAGGTCCATGATGAAATTTCAAACTATACTGAACAATAATACCATGATAGGTTAACACGATTCACGCTTCCTCTGCCACAAAATCCATATTCAAAAAAATACCTCTTTAGGTTCGCTCAAATTATGTCGGGCCGCAGCGCAGCGCATAATTCTTACTTAGTACAATACGGTGGAATATGTGGTCCGCTGCACCCCGGCTAGTGTGCGATAATTCATATAAAATACATGACATACTAGCGATTTGAGCGGATTTTAGCGCTTTACTTATAATTACTTTGAATATTTTTCATAATCTTTGGCGAAATACATAAAAGGCAATATATTTTAAGTGGCGACTTAGACACTTATTGTTTTAGTATTTTAAGTGAAGTCGCTTTTCATCTGTTGCCGACAGCTTAGTAGGTCCATAGATAATCTATGGTATTTTGGTGATGGACTAATAAATCTGTGGTAATTCCGTGGCGAAATCTGTAATTGTGACGTTTGTTTACTCTGGGTATTATATTATTTGAGTCGATTTATGTATTCTACTTTTTTGTGTATTTTTTGTTAACAGGATTTTGAAGATTTTCATGTAAATCAAAATGTTTCGTTCAAAGTCAGAACCTGAAAACTTATGACCATGAAAATTTTAAAGGGGTTTCAGAACATTACTAAATTATTCCTTTCAGACTTATTTTAGAAAAACCGCCATACAGCGTAGGTATACAAAACAGAAATAATTATGGCTACCACTCATGAGGGAGAAATAATTTTTAAAGAAATATACGGAACTGAAAATACAAAAAGATTGTATGTTAAACCCCCAGGTGAGATACCCTATTATTATTGTATTGAAGAAAGTTGACAATTTGTATTTAGTATTCTGGCCTACTGTACAATGCAGTAGGTAAGACTTCATGGATTGTACTCCACGTCTGCCACGTCGTCATTTTGTTGCAGATCAATCAAACATTGTGGTACTCGATGAAGAAAAGTCCAGTGAAATCGCCAATTTTTTTACAAGCGTTTTTCTCCCACAAGGATACCCTACCAGTGTAAGCAGAGACTACACAAATTACCAGATATGGGATACAGCACAAGCTTTTTGCAGCACAATTACTGGTAGGTTCAAACTATGATCTGGCCAACACAGTTGTAAGGAGCATGCCATAAAAGTGTAGTAAGGTGCTTCTTAGTATGTGCTTAAAAGTCTAGTAAGGAACTTTACTATTCCCCTAAGAATCCTGTTGAACTACTACTTAAGTATACCATACCATTTCCATTTGTGTAAATTGAAATGATTAGACCAATAAGGTTTTGTGTTTAAAAAAGATTTTAAATCAATTTTGTGAACCTTTGGACTGCAAGTTCTTAATTTTGATGGTGCCTTATTCATAAGATGTTCAAGCAGCAAGCAATAAAACCCTGCTATAGTGCCTTGTTAAGTTGTTGTTCCGCTTTTGGAAGATTTCACAATCTTATGCTTATTCAAAGCCAATGAGCAATTTCAAATAACTCGCACCATAAACATAAAAAAATAGTGCATTTTTATGTTTAAAATAAATCATGCCACCTTCTTAATAAAGCAATTACTAGACATTGGATAAGATGCACTATCAAAATGCAAAAATATATATTTTTATTTTTTTTATATGGGCCTACTCTTGACCTCAATCTAATCCTAGGCAGGGAATTCAACTCTTTGGATGCACACATAATAAAAGATGTAGCAAAGCGCTTCGTGTGAATGTGTGGAACACCGACATGGTTTGGGTGATAACCTGCAGTATGTCTGGAGTCCCGATGGTAGGGAGATGGTAGAATGAGCTTGTGGAGCTTTTGGCCATACTCACCAAGTACACAGTCTGTAAAAGACCAACAACATACAACTTTGCACCTATGAAGCTTGGTACCCACCAACTTATTGTCACCAATGAGCCTCTTGGCTCTGCACTCAACAGAGTCGAGTGTTTCTAATTGGTATTTGCCTTAGCCATCCCAAAGGTGAGCAATACTCGATGCTGGACAGGAATTGAGCTTTATATAAGAACTGTCCAGGCTTGGAAGTAACGCTTAACCTTATTAAGGATACCCAGCTTTTTTGCCGCAGTTTGAGCTTTCGACTCAATGTAGGCAATGAAGTTCAGATTAACATCAACCAGTGAGTATAAGAAAGAAGGGATGTAAGTAGCTAAATTATTGACAGCTTGTGGGATGGTTATTTCTAGAATAATTTGATCCTTTAAAAATGTTTTATAAAAAAATTATCCATATTTTATTACAGGTATCCTCGCCACACAAGAAGTACTGCGAGGTGTGGGTGTTGGGGACAAGACAGCCACACCATTAGCGGCCACTGTTACCTGGGTTCTTAAAGATGGTTGCGGTCATTTGGGAAAGATATATTTTGCATACAGACGGGGGTAAGTAAAGATGAGTGCAACTATTTTTGCAAACAACTTTGTAAGGATTTTGAGGATGGATTAAAAATTGTTCAGTGTCGGCCCAGTGATAATGGCCACTATGGTATGCAGAATGAATCAATGCCACTTTGTGTCACATTCGGAGACCTGTGTCCCGGATGTGTGAAAGTTAAAGGCTCTTCATCATCATCATCATCATTTCAGCAGAATGACGTCCACTGCTAGACATAGGCCTACCCCAAGTGTCGCCACATTGACCGGTCCCGTGCTTGACGATATTATTGTATTTAAGGAAACCTTGAAAAACACAAGAACTAGTCAACTATATATCAAAATATTTCACATTAATATAAATCTTTTCATTGTTTTTAAGTTTGTGCAGTCCATCCAAAGGTTGCTTGAAACTAAAAATACCAGAGCTATCAGCGATAAAACCGCCATTGTAACCATAAAATTAGCAATATTTGTAAAATATTTCTGTTACAGTCTTGGTGTACAACAAAGTATATTCTATATATTTTAATGTTTCCAGTACTCACTTAGATGCATACAGTAAGATGTGGAGACTATATGCGGACGCCCTGAATGATGCAGCAATGTGCATTGAAATCGCTTTGCCAGCTTTCCAGAATTTCACCACATTCATCCTATGCATCAGCACTGTTATGAAAGCCATTGTTGGAGTCGCCGGTTTGTATGTTTCTTGTTAAAAATGTTACTGCATAATTCTCATAAATTCTCTGTTCAAATCATATATCCGTGTGTTACAGCCCAAATCCAATTTCGGGCTCAACCGCTTACAGGCTTGATGTTTTGGTATACTGTAGCAGTGACTAGTTAATGGGGCAAGTCTTCTAGAAAACGTATATTTAATAAATAAATTATTTTGCAGGCGGCGCAACCAGAGCAGCCATGACGCAACATCACGCCATTAGAAATAACCTCGCAGATGTATCTGCCAAAGACTCCGCTCAAGAAACAGCAGTGAATCTCGTTGCTTCCCTGGTTGCACTGATAATTATCACAGTCTTTGGGTAAGATATTTAAAATTACATATAGTCTTTTATGATAGGGCTGCTCAGAGGTATATGCGCCATGAAAACTTGATTACGTGATGAGAAAACGCTAAATGAAACTTTGCTGAAACTTTTCTTAGTATAGACTAAGAAAAGTTTCAGACAAGAGCTGGGCAGGGGCCCACTTTCAGTTTTCAAAAGGGGCCAAAAACTAACAATGGGCTGTTCAGCAACGATGGTTGTGATCTCATCATACAGGGCCTAAAGTCCGGAACCAAAAAGACTTTAAACAAGCAAAACTTCTCGAAGATATTGTGGTCTTTCACTAAATCTGATTGCGTTTTAAACATATTTTAGAATATGCTTTCTGAAAAACCCTCTCCACTTACCATCGGTTAATGAAGTTACATTAAAATCAAGGTTAGTTTTGTGTTGTTTTTACTTTAAGGTAATGATTATTTTAATGCTAGATTATCTAATTTCTACTACGAAATAGTCAATAAAATGTCTTATGCAGGGCCGTAATACATCCTCATTTTTAATTTATAAGCTTTTGCCCGCGACTTCGCTCGATCGAACAAAACGCCCTATAAAAACTTTCTTCAGGCAAAAATGCATTGTAGGTAGGTACTAACTTGCTGATTTATCAAACGGAATCGATGTCTATCGATTGCAGAATACCAACATTCTTATTTTGTATGGGTGTATAAAGACGCTTATTAGTGTGCCTGGGAACCTTCTAATTACGGAGATATTGAATGTAAAAGTTCCAACAAAACAAGTTTTAATATTTTAATTACACCTCGTATATTAACACCAAATTACTTTTTTAAGGAGCTCTCTGATAGTATTCGCAGTAATGGTGGTATTTCACATCGTATTTAATTACATGGCAGTAAGATCAGTTTGCCTGAGAACCTTCAATGCACCAAGATTTTTACAAGCTGTTGAAATTTATTTGAAAGAAGAAGTAATTGCAAGGCCATGTCACATCAACAGAATTGAACCAATTATTGCGATGCAAATGGGCCGGCTCTATATGGGTAAGTTATTTATTTAGTTGAAGAAAATTGATCTGCAAACATAAAAATTAAAAAAAAAAAAAAATTGCTGAACGACCAGTGCTCCAATGTCACTATGTGGCAACGAATTTTTTTTGTGTTCCTTATTTGATAGTGAACCCGCTCCTCAGCTAGAGCATGAAACTGGGACTAGGAACATTTAATTTTGCACAATGCTTTTGTAAAATGCAAATATAATTTTGTACATTTTGTAATGTATTTTTAATATATGTTGTCACTGTATTGAAATAAAGAATTTAATTATTTTGTTTTCAGATAAAAAACTATGTGGATTCAATATTATAATAGGAGAGTCTATGAGTAAAATGGTGAACAGGAATCCAAAAGCAGTAGATATGAATAATTTAAAAGGACTTTATAGCTATGCGGACTACATACTACTCCCATGTATGGAAACAAGAGAGATATATGTATTTCTACGGGAGTCTGCCAAGTCTGAGAACATACTGTGTGCTTATTTTCATTCCATATTACTTGGCATTATCATTTGCTCTATAAATAGACATTATTTGGTATGTTAATTACAAATAAGCTTTATATTATTTTATCCTATATCTATTTTGATGAAAATTGATACTTTTCATCCTAAATTCTTCTGCAATCACCAACTAAGCCACCCGTCTCACGACCGACGAAGAAGCGACTAGCTCTTAACGATTTTCTCGCTTATGGGAGATACAAAAGATTGTGCTAGTGAAAGAGACAAAATACAGTTATATTAGTCGTTGATCGCAGACTGTTCAAGCCGCCACGCGCCTGAGAGAACTGTCGAACAAACAACTCGTTGTAGTTGCTAGCTCTACTCGCGAATCGCCTTCTGTAGGACAGCTGCCGCAAAAAAGCACTTTCATCTGTCTTGGCTGTATTTTTTTTAATATTTATTTCTCACCACTTTCACAATAATTATTTGACGAAAGTTAAGGTTTTAAAGACCTTAAGTTTTCAAATGAAACATATCTATCAAGGTGTTTTAAAATTAGAATTTCGGTTTTGTATTTTCAAATAATCAAACAAGTAAACATAATTAAAAATCACCGGGTGGGAAACCGACTCGGACAAGGTTAGGTTCGAAGGGGCTGGCGGGGTCTAGTAAGCGAGCAAAGTGAGCGAACTAAGACCCCGTCATCCACTTCGTGTTAGGTTACTTTAAACCCTGCAGACAGAAATAGGAGCCCCGCGCAGTAGGGCTACGTCGACTCGGTTTCACGGTGAACAAAGGAGAACTTCTGAGTTTTGCACGACAAGAATATATAGCCTTAACTGTCGAAATCCATCCAGCCTTTTGGAAGAAACGAGGTAATAAAGAATTTACAAACAAGCACGAGATACGTGCGAAAAACATAACTCTTCCTTGGCAGTCGGGTAATGAAAGCGCTCATTCTGCAAGTGGCTGCACAAACTTTTCATTTAATACCTTTTTGAACATAGTGTAGGTAGAACATACTTTGGATGGCGTATTTTTAACGTAGGGAATAATTTTGATTCCAGCCGATTTACAAGAATCCTGAAATTGTGTCAAAACCATTTCCGATCATTTGTGACAGTTTAGAAAATGCTGAATGGACAAAGGAAACAATGGAAATCCCATGTAGACCATTTAAATTTCAACCTTCCATTGAACTCATAGAGTTTGTTAACAGAGTTGTACAGAAAGAATGGATTACAATTAAATCAGGGCTCGCAAAAATTGGTAAGAAATATGAATGTTCCGTAATGTCGAAACAATTTTTTTTAAATTGATAGTTATACAAATAAAACGAAATATTTTCAGAGAATTACTTAACGGTTACCATAACGAAGCCATTTCAAGAAAAAAAAATATCTAAGTAAAAAATTATTAAAAAAAAAAATTCAAATGATTTGACCCACAAAATAAATACTGGCTCCTTATTTTGCAACATGCAATAGGCTAGTTTACTACGTCGTATTTACCTACTGACATTGAAACGGGCGGCGGAATTAAGGATGACATCCTCATTTCAACATCATTCAACTTTGGATCTATAAACATTGTTGTTAACGTACAAAAATACTATTTTTCTGTAGGTAAGGAAATTCTCAGAAACAGCGTGTATCTGCAACAGTTAAGTAGGTAGGTATGTCACGTCCACGTCTGCCTATCTCTAGTACGATTGTTTAAATCAATCCATGCTACGCACTGACATTTCACATCTGTAGTACGAAAAAAATTGCTGACGGATATTCGAATTTCGACGCTCGCTCGTATTTTTTAATTTCGTAAAAACAAAAACACTTAGATACATTCTTTTTTTAGTGGTGATGGCGACTTTACTACTTATTGAAGTTACTCTTAAAATATTTCGTGTATGAAAAGATAGACCTTATATAGTCTATGCGATCACCGTTTACCATGAAAAAGAGAAAAAAATTACTGTAAAAAACATTGTAGAAACCAGCTTAATTATTTTAAGCTAATTCCGATGAATTAACTTAAAATAATTAAGTATCAGTAGCGTGTACAAATTACTAACGTGTTGTTACAGGCTGGGACCTCAAAAAAAATCTCCTGTTGATTGATGAATGGCGAATATGCAACCCTAAATTCACACCCAAGGGGCCTGCTACCCGCGGAGTCTATTCACAACAACGGTTCTCTGCTAATGACTTACTGAATTTCAGACAAACCCACAACACTGTTGAGGAAAACTTTATTGAGAATTGTACAATTGAACCCGACACTGCCACACAAAGTTAATCAAATCGTGATAAAGTGACAACAAGTCAAGCATCGACTACAGGCAATAGCATCGTAACAAATGATGGAGAAGCTAACTCGATTAAAAACAAATCAGACTTGGCACCGCAGAACATTAAATAGGTCTCAAATTTAAATCGTTGACTGCTTCTGTGATTGCTTTAACACAACAAAACGAAGAAATGTATAAATCAATTCAATTTATGTCAGGCAAATATGACGAAGTATTGTCTAAAATCAATTGTCTCGTTCTAGAAAACACTGATTACAGAACCCGCATTTAGACCTTGGAAAATAAATTAGAGCTGTTTGAGCATAAAATCAGTTAGTAGAACAATCAGTGTTTTTCCGTGGAGATAAGAAATATCTCAAAGCAAAGTAATGAACACAGAAAGGATTTGACCAATATTAACAAAGATAACGGCTAGGTTGTTGGATTGGAAACTACTATCCAGGACCTGGATATCAGAAATATTTACCGATCTAAGTCTGAGGCAAGTATTGCTGATATCACTTTCGTAACTAGGAAAGAAGCAATGGTATTTACATCTATAGAGTTTAATAAACCGTAGCGCAAAGCAAATGAGCCCCAACTAAATACAGCCTCTATAAAACTACCTGGACCAGCCAAACCAATATTCATCTCCGAGTGCTTTAACACTAAAGCTCAACGTTTGTACTACATGACAAGGGCATATGTTAAAAACCAAAAAAATTGCAGCTACGTGAACGTTCTACGGCGAGGTATAGGTGAAGAAAGAGAAGGGTCAGGCCCCTATTTGTATAAAAGAAGAATGTAAAATTCTCAAGATTGTAATGGTACTAACTTTAAACCATCTTTTGTTGATTGTATCATTACTGTTTCTATGTTATAATTGTAGTAAATTGTTTATGCAATACCGCGTGTTGTAAATATACAGCTTTCATTTAAAATAGTTGCAGTTGCACTTGCTCTCATCGCTACATAATTATAAATTAAAGTCCCCCGCCGGGCAGAGGGCCTGTTTGTTCAGGATAAATTCGGGAACTTCTGAACAGATTTTGATACGGTTTTCACCAATAGAAAAAGGGATTAGAGAAGATTATAGGCTATAATTTTAAAACATTTTGCGGTGGAAAGCTACTTAATTGACGATATTTGGAATTAAGACGGAAAAAATAGTCATTTCGTGGCGTGCGTTGCTTAAATAGTACAAGTTACACGAAAATTCGTACGTATGAACGAAATATTCCTCTTAAAAAGTTCTAAAAAAAAGTCCGCGGCAGCATATGCCTATCTTTTAAGGTTGACTCACAATAAACATTTTTATGATTTTAAAATTTGGTAAAAAAATAATGCTATATTTGCGAAGGTGTTTTTACCGACATAGTATGAAGCAGTTTTTAAATTTTGTACACCTCGTAATTTGCCCCTCAAAATATTTATGGTATTGCATCTATAATTTTCTAAATATGTGTATATAAAATAGGCAAAAGCTTTTATAGTTGTAACAGCTGTGTTAGATTGTTCATAACTCCGAAGGTCTAGGATGATTGCCGAGGCGCACACTTTTCTTTTATTTTCGTTTTTCTGTATTTTGTTAGAATGCAATTAATTATACAATATGTTACAAAAAATCTGTCCGATCCGAAAGGGGCATATAAGAATACCAATGACATTTTCCCAAAAATTTAACAAACTTTTAAAACAACTCCATGCTCGTCATTAGTATAGTATGTTCGATCATCGATTGATTGTTTATCGCCCGCGCGCCTTTGTTGCCATAAAGTTTCCTCATTTTAGTAAATTTGATTAAATTTTTATCAGGATATTTGTTTTTTATTTGTTATCCAAAAAGGATTACCCCCTCACAGATCGGACAGGTATTTTTTTAACATATTGTATAAAATCACAAATGTTTTTTAATAGATTACAATATGTTTGACTTTTGAGAATTTCATTGAAGGAAATGATCGGCATTCATAAATATGCTCCCAATGATCCCAATGCAACCAACAACAGACAACATATTACGACTACAGTTCTGTTAGTCTTCTTATTGAGCTTGCAATTCATTTTCCAAAGATGTATACAAATGTTTTTGGAAAAATAACTATCAAACCTCACATGTGTGAAGTTCAGTCTACGTTAAACTTCCATATTTTTATGACTCTTTCTGAAATCCACTTTAACTAGTTTCAAGTTGATATTTGTTTATTTCGAAATAACATGATTTGGAAACGGATTTCAATAGTCTGTGTCGTCAGATACTATTAATGACGTTGAGTTGTAATGAGATCTGGTAAATAATAAATAAATCAGGAAATATGTTATTTTTCTGGACAACACTGGCAATCATTATTCATTGAATTATGTAACTAATTCTACAATTAAATGTTTAGAATTAGAATAATTCTAAGTGGGTACTTGTGTATATGGACATGAATAAAAAGAATTTCAAAATAATGACTTTTAAATAGTATCATTAATCTCACGCTTCTTTAGTAGTAGTCATTTGGTGCTCAAAAAGAGGGTTACCTGGAAAATATTCCAGGAGATTTTACCAATTCCGTTACCACTTTATAATAATATTAGCTTTTGCCCGCGGCTTCGCTCGCGTTAATTTAGAATTTGAAAAACACTACTAAAGTTTCTATAATAATGAGGCTATGAGAGCCAGAGTGGCCTAACTGTCATTTTTTCAATACTGATTTTAATTGCTAAAATTGCTCTAAACGGTAAAAGTCATGGCGCCCCGGTGGCCTAAAATTTAGTTCAACTTGTTTTTCATAGATGGCATTAGAATTACCATCTTAGCCTATCAGAAAATTAAAAAGTTTGGTTGCGCTATACTGGCCTAAGTGAGTTAGGCCCAAGAAACTTATATACTAACTGGAATGAGTACGAACAAAATTTTGATATCAAAAAACCGTTTGAAAATGAACTTTATCTCAAACGAATAGAGTACTTATTACTTTAATTAATTCAAAGGGGGAAGAATACTTCAGAGCGAGAACGCGATCAAGAGTGGATTGTGTCCTTGTCAAGAAACTTATATACTAACTGAAATGAGTACGAACAAAATTTTGATATCAAAAAACCGTTTGAAAATGAACTTTATCTCAAACGAATAGAGTACTTATTACTTTAATTAATTCAAAGGGGGAAGAATACTTCAGAGCGAGAACGCGATCAAGAGTGGATTGTGTCCTTGTCAAGAAACTTATATACTAACTGGAATGAGTACGAACAAAATTTTGATATCAAAAAACCGTTTGAAAATGAACTTTATCTCAAACGAATAGAGTACTTATTACTTTAATTAATTCAAAGGGGGAAGAATACTTCAGAGCGAGAACGCGATGATCAAGAGTGGATTGTGTCCTTATCTAATAATTGCCAGTACAAAAAAAAATAAAAAAAAAAATATTTTTTTTAGGTAATTTTTCGTAAATCACGTTGATAGCTAAACTAACACATAAATCGTATCGGGATTAATTTAATATTTGAATACTAAATATTAAAATAATAATTTCTTGCGAAATACAGTAAGCTTAAATAAATTAAATTATTTATGAATTATGTTATTTCTGAATGGCAACATAGATGACACTCATATAAACAAACAATATGGCCGATACAATTTCGCGCTGAAGTAATTTTTTTGGGTTATCAAGTTCGTTTTACATTACTTAAGTGAAATCTTCCTCTTTATATGTCGTGAAATCGAGTTGTGTGAAGGGGTGTAACAGTGAAGTGTTTGCTGGATGTGGAATTTTTTTTTAAGGTAAGTTCGTATAACTTTGTTTACAAATTACGATTAGGGTGACAATGTTCTAGATATGTAAACGGGGATCAAGAAAATATTCTAAAGAATACGCCTTTTCTATTATCCATATCGGTATTTATAGTCTTGTGAAAATGCGTACAAAATACATCATTTATAATGCAGTAGCAAAACTTAATATTACTCCATTTTAATAATAACAAAAATAACTTCTTGAAAATAAACGAATTCTATCTTTACTTTTTTTAAATACTGTTTATTGTTTGTGTATTAATAACACTGTTTTGTTTCCATGCAGACTCCCTAACAATAAGAATCTTCAGCAACGGGCTTGAAGTTGTCCATTTAAAGAAAAGATGCTCTTTTCTCACTGATCACCGACTAACTGAGTCTAGACGCTCCACTACCAGAGTATATACTGTTCCAAATTCCAATGGATTGTCTACTACGGTATGTAAAGAATTCAAGAAAATATTTGCAGTATCTGATGGAAAAATAACCAGAGTTTTAAAAACGAAATTGTCCATTCCTACACCACCTATTGATAAAAGGGGAAAGCATTTTCCTGTCAATAAGACAACAGAAGAAAAGATTCAAAAAGTAAAGACATTTATTGATAAATTCCCTAAGTATGTATCACACTACACACTTCACAAGAGTATGAACAGAAGATTCTTAGCTCCAGATCTAAGTTTGCCAAAAATGTATTCCATGTACTTTGATGATATTTCAGAGTCAGAAAAGGTATCAGATTTTATGTTCCGGATTTTTCTAATAAACAATTTAATTTATCATTCCATGCTCCTATATCCGATTCATGCAAGAAATGTGATAATCTGAAGATTAATATAGATGCACCTCTCAAAAGCTGACTCTGCAAAAGTTAATTGAGGCCATGAGAGCCAGAGTGGCCTATTTACTTAAACAATAGTTTTCAGTAGTAAGGAAAAACAAGCCCAGTTTAAAAAAAAAAAAACTTTAGAAATTTAATATATTTTATTATTCTTTGGTGCTCAAATCTCTTAACATGTAATATTCTTTATCTTTTAGGAATCATGTGAACCTTAGGCACCATTATATTTTTTTTATAGATAGGTCACTTTGAGATTTATGTTTTAAGATTTATTGAAAAAAAAAAGCAGTAAGTCCAATGAGCGTCAGTATGGCTGGTTGCCTGTATCGGTTCGCGTCAGGCTGGTGACCAAAAATTGCTACGTATTTGCTACCTTTTACTACCTATAGTCAATTAATTGCTACCTAACTTGGAAACAAAATAAAGGGACTTCAAAATGACCAGCCATTCTGATATCAGGATGGCTGGTCAACTCTCCGTTTGTGTAAACTACTCAAATTCGTGTTATTATTTTTACTTGAATAATTGCTACCTGATTGCTACCCTCACGTCTTTCAATATCCACCTTGTAGCTTTAACGAGTAAAAAGTTGTGATCATTTGATTTTTTTACAGGGAATGGATTAAGGTTATTGAATAAAACAATTTAAAACGATCACAAAAATGTTTTTTTTTTATTGGAATACACCGACCCATTATGTTAATTGAACATATAAATGTATTTAACATTCAAGTTTTTTTTTAATTTTTTTAACTTTCATTATGAAATGGATAGATATTGATTTATCATAGACTAGCTGTGTTCCGTGTGGGTTTCCAGAGCTTACGTGTTCATATAATAAAATAATCAAACTCCTGCTTTTTTATTATTAGTATAGATGGAACAGTTTTAAAGTAATGATTAATTATTTTCCTTTTACAAAAAAAAATTGGTTATTGTAGATGTTAAATCAGCATTCTACTTAACAAATAAATAATCTCAATTTGGGTACATAAAGGTATTAGTAATAATCATTGAGTTTTTTTTGCGTACAATATACAGTGAGAAATCATTTTTCCACAACTTTTTTTTATTTTTGTATTTTAATCATCGTAACACTCCCATACTTTATAATGGCCAATGTTTCCGCCACCTTGGGGTGGAACGTACTCAATAATTGAAAGTAACTGATAATCGTTATTATTCAAAGTAAGACAAGAAGGCACATCGTCAATGAAAATATATTCGTTTGAATTCAATTCAAAGGCAATAATGTCATGTAAGGTAAAGGTAAATGATTTTACGCCATTACAATCAGTTCTACGACATCGCATCATAAATTGTTCGTTGTTAATTATTTCATCAGCAGCTTCTTGTAACTCATTAATTGGCCTATGGATGTCCACATTCAGAACTGGTACCTTCCTAGTTACTTTATTGATCGGACAATCAGTATTGGAACAGGATTCAGCTTCATCTGCACTATAAATACAGTCAATTAATTCGACGGTCCCTACGTACAATCCCCTAACTGCAAATGACAAACTTTACAGGAGAGCACTTTAAAGTTTTAAACACATGTAGTTCATGTTCTACTTAACAGAAAGTCATGAAATTTGGAATACAGGTTTCATATTTGATCTATTTTATAAAAAAAATAACTACAACTTTTAAAAGGCCTTTCGAGTGTATTATTTGGCACTTACTTACTTTTAAAGCGGAATCATCCCTGTGGTAAATGATGTAAGTGTTGAGTTGAGTTTTACGCCGGAGGTATTTAATTAACCAAAGTCGCAATTGCCTTTTAGAAAGATTTACGTGGGGATCATGGTACAAAAACTGTTATAAAAAGTAGATAAGTGTTTGATTCACTCAAAAAAGATAGTTCATCACAAGATATACAAATTATTTGCATTACGTTTTATTTCGAAGCAGGTTAAATGTACACAAAAACGATATTTTATTTTTATATACTTATTTATTAATCGACAGTACGATGCATCTTAAGTATTTATATCTAATTAAAACAGTCTTGTTTTCAGTAATGACCAGTTAAGTTTTGAGTACCTAATAACAATATTATAATTTTATATCTAGGTATTAATAATATATAATCTTTTATAAAAAAATCTAATATTTTTTAAAGAAGCATTGTTACATTAACATATAATTAAAAACAGTATGGATACTTACGTAGGTAACAAACAACTTTTTAAAGTAACTTATAGCTTCTGTTCTTACACAATTAAAATATAATTTAAAAAAAATCAATAACTAAGTAATTAAATCGCATTTTCTTCCCTAACTGTGGGTGATCAATAAAACTTTAGTAAAATGAAAACTCTTCTAAAAAAAAATTAAAACCAAAAGCATTATTTTGAAGTAAAAATCAGCGAAACTAACAAAACCATTTTTAGGTCAATTAAATAATTGCAAAATCTATTTCCTATCTTTATCACACTAAAAAATTTTTTAGGTAAGTACTAAACTGCATAATTAACTGAGAAATACCTACTACTATTCTGTGTCGGAACTTGACTCTGGAAGAACATCACAAGAAACAAGAGAATTATAAAATCCATGGTACTGTCTAGGAATTACGTTATGTTCACAAAGATACTTAAGATCCATCAATTTTGCGTTTTGGATTGATATAGGTCCAGTATAAGCCTGGCTCAACATGTCATCAGTTTGATTTTGACGCCTCCTACTTTGACTTCTTCTGACAAATAAGCGATGGTGTGTTTCATTAAATGTATTTTTGTATTTCAGAACGTCAGGCTGGGAAGAGGATACATGAACTTCTCTGATTCTGGACCACATTATTTTTATGTTTCTGTCATTTTTTGACCAATTTTTTCCTGCTAGTAACTTTTTAAAATCTAAAATGTCATCTCTTGCAACTTCCTTGACAATATACGGACTTCCAGTCTCTTTGGCCCACCTGACCAATGCGAACCATTGATCAGGCGTATATATTTCCTTATTCTTAGAACATCGCTCTATTAGAGCATGGATGCTGTCATTTTCGTTTTGAGTGTGGCCTTTTTCTAAAAATCTATGTGTGATATTGACCTTAAATTCTTTGGCAGCAATTAGATACATCATAAAAACAATTCTGTTTCTATTTTGCCCTCCGCAATTATCTGAGTATAAGTTTATGGTTTGTATGCCTTTTAAGGACTGATTCTTAATAAAATCGTAGACACAACTAGCCACCTCATTCGCGCCTCGTTTGGCAGTGCCCTCATGCCACATATAACATGTTCCAACTTTCTGACCCATCTCGAAAATACTAAAATTAAAAACATTTAATTTTCTTTTATAGTATAATATGCTTGTTTCTGCATGAGGAGAAGAGAGTACTTTTTGAAAGTCAAACGCTGCAGTTATGGTTGTGCTAGGTGAGTTGATAGCAGAAAGTTTATCCTCATTTTTGAGACCACGAGCCATATCCTTATTTTTCAAATGTTCATTAAACTGTTCTTGAATTTCATGATTAACTGGCTTAGGCTGGTTTTTAAAGGCAATGCAAACATCGCATTGATCTTTCTTAGGTCTGTGAAACTCAATATTGAAATTTTCATAAACAATGTCGGTGTATTGCCTCGTTTTAGCCTTGTTCGGCTCTGTCTCTGATACCCACTCATTGTAGAGTTTGAACATCTTAGCCATGCTTAATTCACTATCTAAGTATAATTTTGAGGATTCCTTACGTGTGTAGTGCGACTCCACAGGGGTAAATGATTGTACATGATCAGAAACACTTTTAACCATTTCATCATTCTTAACTTTAGGGTGATTTTTATGAAATCCTCTCCTCTGGTTTTTTAACTGTTTTCTTTTGCTATCTATCCATGCCGATTTGTTAACCTTGCGTATTCTACCTACATCAGTTTTCTTCTTAACTTTTCTTTTCTTTTTCATTACTTGACTTTTTTCTGTGTTACTAACATCGGCATCGTTCTCTGTCATCTCATCAATACTGGTTGGTACATACGTCTGGTCACTCATAGGTGAAGTGACACACATAGATGAAGTTGGGGTGTCTATATGAAATGAACTTACATTTTCTGATTCAACGTTCTGCATAATAGTTGAAATAGAAGGAGACCCTAAGGGAGTACTTGTATCCAAAGCTTGCTCAGAATCATGAAAGGCGTCAATTTCTTCTATAATTATATTTGTGTCTGGATCGTGTGACGTTCTAACGATAACTTCCTGACAGTACTGTGGTTCTGGTTCTGTGTATGTAATAAACTCTTCTGTAGTCATTCCAAGGTCAGAGAGAACGGCGCCATTGGGATGAGCGACAATGGTTTTAGTGATCTCATTGGCTGACTGCGAGCTTAAAGGCAAATTAGAAAGGTTAAATGAATCTGGATAAGTAAAGATACTATCCTCATGTTCATCCTGTGATTGTAGGTGGGCAGCCAATCCTATATTAGATGATTCTAGTTCTTCTAAAATGGTTGAATCGGAGAGGGAAGCTAAATTTCTGTGAATTTGAGCAACAACTTGAATCGTACTTTCTTGTTGTTGTTCATCGTCTGAAGAATCACGTTGTAGAAGAACTGAAAAAAAAAATAACATAAGTGTGAGATTGGAATAACATTTCCCGCGTAAAATTTTGTAAGTAGTAGTTGTGTACAAAATCTGGTTTTATTTTTCGGCGTAGAATCTCTTATCTACCACTTACTACACTGTACTTTTAAATGCTCCGACGTAAAACAACCTAACTACCAAATACAGACAAGTACGTAGGAATTATGCAAAATTTGTTTGATCAATGCAAAAAAGGAAGATCTAAGTAATTATTGATTTGTAAAAGCTTAATATTAAGTGTAAACTTGAATAAAAATACATTTGATTAAAAATAATATCAAAATTCACTTACCTGTTTGAGTTTTGTTGGAAACATTTTTATTTTTTACACACATCACCGATTTCTTTCTGTTACACAGTTGCACATTACAGTTTTTTGTGACACTTTCCTTTCGAGGCATATTTTAACTTATAATAATTTACATTCACGCAGCGTAACCGTCTTCAAAGCCGGCGCGAACGCTTATGTCTCGCAAGTGACAGTTGCGGGGGAGGTGCGCGGGGTTACAATGGATTGTCCCGCGTAAAACGGCTGGATTACCACTATTGTTGTTCTACGTCGGAAATTTTAGTCAATTTGGTAGTTATGGGAAATGTCGTGTGTGTATTTAAAGGTCAATTTGCCAACTTTTATTAGTTTTTATTAAACTGGACGATAGTTTAGGTTTGTCTGAATGTCACGGAACAAAAAAACACAAATCACGTATCTGCCACTTAGGTGATTATACGTAGGGACCGTCGTAATATACGTTTAAACAAATTATTAATATTGCAATCACAATTGGTTTCAACTGTTGAACCACATTCTTTTGTTTGGAAATACTTTTGTGCTATTTCGGATCGAAGTCTATATACTTCTTCAGTGTTTTTATTGTCTGAAATACTTCTAATAAATCGGCAAAATATGTGCTCGCTATTTCGAATTATACGATTTACATTATACCCATCGATATATGCAATAGCCAAAGCTTGACCTACAGAATCTATAGCGCAAGTATATTTTATTGTGGTCCTAGCATTACCAATTTGTAATCTACTTCCATTCGATAACAGTAAAACCTTTTTATTTACATTTGTTTTTTTAACTTTCCTTTTTTGTATACCTTTTCCCTTCCCGTTTTCTAAACATGAAGGTAACTCTGTAAAAATCGAATCATCGGTAAAATCATGAGACGACCTTTTTATTTATTTTTGTGGAATTTTACTATGTTGGTTGGAATCTTTTGACAAAGGTCTCTTCTATGCTTTCTTATGATGAAGATTACTCATTGCAACCTTTAGCTCCCCTTTCAAAAATTCGAGATGTTTCATTAAAAATTCATCTGGTCGTAGTCTTGATATTTTTGAAATAAGACTCTACTTTAGAAGATGTTGGATTAATAATATCAGAATCATAAAGTTTCTTCATGACATTTGACCACAAAGGAAATTGACCCATTAAACGTGATAAAGTCGCAATCAAAGCAGGAAAATAATCCCGACCCTTGAGAGTGTCAGGAAGGGTCAAGGGTGCGTAGCAGCACGGTTCGGGGAGATCGTTGTAGTGGGAGTCTACTTCTCCCCGAGCCGAACTCTCGCCGAGTTCCACAGCTCCCTCACGGAGTTGAGTGTCGTCATCGGAAGCCATTCCCTCCCCGTGCTTGTGCTCGGGGACTTCAATGCCAAGAACTTGGCTTGGGGTTCTCGTTACACGGACGTGCGGGGTAGGATGGTGGAGGACTGGGCTCTGGAGACAGGCCTGGTCGTCCTAAATCGGGGTTCTGTCCCCACGTGCGTGCGGATGCGGGGCGAGTCGGTGGTGGACATCTCGTTCGCCAGTCCCGCTCTGTCACCGCGTGTCGTTGACTGGCGCGTCATGGAGGGGGTGGAGACCTATTCCGACCACCGGTACATCCGCTTCGACATCTCCACCCAGACCTCAAGCGCGCTGGTCCTACAGGCCCCGAGTGGTCCGCGATGGGCGCTGAAGCAGCTGGACCGGGAGCTCCTCCTGGAAGCCTCGATGGTGCAGGCCTGGGTGTCATCACCGGTCAGGCCTGCCGACATTAACAACTAGGCGGGTTGGTTCCAGGAGGCCATGTCCGAGATTTGCGACGTGGCAATGCCCCGAGTTCGGCCAGGAAGCGCCCGGCGTCAGGTGTACTGGTGGTCGCGAGAGCTGACGTCTCTGCGCGAGGCGTGTGTTGCCGCGTGGCACCTGTACGCCAGGCATCGCAGGCTCCGCATCCGTCATCCGGATGCGGCAGCCATTGAGGCGGAGCTGTACGAGGGGTACAGAGCGGCGAAGACCGCCCTCCAAGAGGCTGTCCGGCGGGCCAAGAATCTGGCCCGCGAGGAGATGCTGGAGTCTCTGAACGGAGGATCCGTGGGGTCGGCCTTACCAGATAGTGCGGGACAAACTTCGCACCCGGGCCCCCCCGCTGACGCAGAGTCTCCGGCCTGAGCTCGTGGAGGACGTGGTGAGCGCTCTGTTCCCTTCGCGAGGGGAGCATCCTCCCCCGCCTATGGCCCCGCCGCCGCGTGCGGTGCCGGAAGCGGACCACACCGATGACGAAGGGCGCCCTGCGGACTCTCCGTCCGCATACCGGCCCATCGTGTTGCTCGACGAGGTGGGCAAGCTCTTCGAAAGAGTCATTGCCAACCGCCTCGCCGGGCACCTTGAGAGGATGGGGCCGGATCTTGCGGAACACCAGTTTGGTTTCCGCAAGGGGCGCTCCACGGTGGACGCCATCATGCGCGTGAGAGCCCTCACGACGGGGGACGCGGTGTCCCGGGGTGGGGTCGTCTTGGCGGTGTCTCTTGACATCGCCAACGCCTTCAACTCCATGCCCTGGAGCTGCATTGGGGAGGCACTCCGGTATCACCGGGTGCCAACCTACCTTCGTCGTGTGGTCGGGGACTACTTGACGGATAGGGCCGTCATCTACCCCGGTCGGAGCGGAGAATGGAACCGGCGAGAGATGTCGTGCGGTGTTCCACAGGGATCGGTTCTGGGCCCGGCCCTGTGGAACATCGGTTACGACTGGGTGCTGCGCGCCGACCTCCCTACCGGCGTCAGCGTAGTTTGCTACGCTGACGACACGC
Organism: Noctua janthina; assembly: GCA_963576755.1. Lineage (NCBI taxonomy): Eukaryota > Metazoa > Arthropoda > Insecta > Lepidoptera > Noctuidae > Noctua > Noctua janthina. The sequence goes on along the minus strand of OY755050.1, from coordinate 7,690,256 downwards.
TGGTACTGGCACAAGGGAGGTCGCACGAGGCGGCGGCCGAAAACATGACACGCGGGGTTGCGATAGTCGTGGAGAGGATCCGGCAATTGGGTCTCGAGGTGGCATTGCACAAGTCCGAGGCCATGTGTTTTCATGGGCCTCGGAATGCGCCACCGTCGGGATCCCTACTGACGGCGGGAGGGGTTTCCATCGGCGTCGGTTCGACGTTGAAGTACTTAGGACTCGTCCTCGACAGCCGGTGGAACTTCGTGGAGAACTTCCGACGTTTGGCTCCCAAACTGGAACGGACAGGAGCTGCCTTCAAGAGGCTCTTGCCCAACCTGAGGGGTCCAAACGCCTCCTGCCGGAGGCTCTACGCAGGGGTCGTGCGGTCCATGGCCCTTTACGGGGCCCCGGTGTGGGCGCGTTCTTTGAGGCGGCAAGCCGCCCACTACCTGAACGCGCCCCAAAAGGTGATAGCCATAAGGCTAATCCGGGGGTACCGCACGATCTCCGGCGAGGCGGCTAGCCTCCTTGCCGGATTGCCGCCATGGGATCTGGAGGCGATAGTCCTCGCGCGCCTGCATGAATGGCGCGCGGAAGCACTATGTCGGGGGGAAACTCCGCTGCCGCGACAAATTGCCGCTCAGCGGACAGACCTCCGGCGTGATCTCATGGCGACATGGAGAGAGCGACTGTCGCAACCCCGTGCAGGGCACGCCACCATAGTGGCGATAAGTCCCCTCTTTGAGGAGTGGCTAGAGAGGCGCCACGGCGCCCTCACCTACCGCCTGACGCAGGTCTTCACCGGACACGGTTGTTTCGGGAGGTTCCTGCACCGAATCGGGCGGGAGGAAACGCCCGGGTGTTTCCACTGCGAGGATCGTCCGGAGGACACGGTGGAGCACACCGTAGAGGTCTGCCCCGCTTGGGCGGAGCACCGCCGTGTCCTTGTAGCGGCGATTGGCGGCGGCGATCTCTCGCGTCAGGCCCTGGTTCAAGCCATGGTCCGGAGCGAGAGGGAATGGGAAGCCGTCACCACCTTCTGCGAAGCAGTCATGCTAGTGAAGGAGGTGGCGGGACGTGAGAGGGAAAGAACCTCACGTCCCAGCCGCCGCGGGAGACGCCCTGGGTGTCGGGGGTCACGTGGTGGCTCCCGGCCACCGTAGGCGCGGGCCTGTGGTCGGCGAGTTATGGGCTAGCTCGCCGTCCGGCCGTCTTATGACGACAGGCCGTGTCGACGGCGCGTTCGTGTTCCACGCGCGCCTCAAAGAGATGTCAGCAACCACGTAGGGGTCCGCATGGGCCGATGCCTGCCAGGGCTGCGGGACTGTTCGAAAGAGATACCGTAGCCCTGGAACACAAAGGGCAAAGAAGGAACATGGATGGGTTTTAGTCAGTACAAGTCTGACACTCCCTTCCGCTCCGCCCAGAGTGGGGGGGGTCATTTGATGATTTCCCATCCAAAAAAAAAAAAAAAAAAGCAGGAAAATAATATAAGTTCTCATGTTCACCCATATCAGAATCGTCACTGAGAGTTGCAATTAATTTTTCTGTATCAACTTTATTATTGAACCAGGTTGGAAACATAAGTTTTGATTCGTTCGATTTAATAACATTGTTTCCTAAAACCCCATTGAATATGGATTGACCTACTTCATCATTTAATTTATCTCTATGTTCAATTTCTGTTTCTGTGTCTTTTGTTTGGAAAAGACTCAACTTTTTTAATCTGTTTTTGGCCTCTTCACATCGAGTAAGAATACCCTTTTTGTTCAAGCCATCACGTTCACTTAGCATTACGATTATCATATCAGACAACATGTTTTTCGCTTCCTCATAGTCATCACACTTTTTCAACTCCATTAAGCATTTAAGATAAAAAAAAACTTTACTCTGCTATCAACGTGTTTTAAGCAAGATAAGTTGAAAAGAATTTTAACGAAATGACTTGTATCAATACGTTTATAGCATGAATTTGGAAGTTTTTGCCCTTCTTCTAATTTTTTTGTACGCATCTTCTACGTACTTTGCTGTAGACTCATGCGTTGTAAAGGCCCTAACGGCAGCCCCAATCAAAGCTGAAGAGTCATCTAGGTTAACCTCATTTGGGATTGGGTTAGATTGACTCCAAGATTCGAGCCATTTATATATACTATCCATCGATTGACTTTCAGAGATCATTTGGTTCACAGGGATACTACTTTCATTTTCTTTGGTCTTTATAACACATACATTAAATAATAAATGTTTGGTAAATATAAGCTTGTGCGATGGCACAAATTCTTTGAAGATACTTCCGGTAGCATCTATACTAAAAATTAATTTGTTTATTTTCTTGAATTGTTTGCAATAAGCTTCTTGGATTGGATCCCAATAGTAAAAATAAAATGGATATAAAGAGATATGTTTGATTGCTTCCTTGTATGGAGATATTTGAGTCATCATCTATAGCTTAAAAATTTGATTAGGGTGATAGGAGCTTCTTTTTTCTTCACATTTAATCTGCCGAAGACAACCTACAGTTGGTAGATGTGTTGGTTCGGTTTCACCCGACAACATCATTTGATTAGCCATTTCATTGCGGTATGCAATCGCAGTTTCATGTTTAAGATCAGCAGACAACTCACAACGTTTAATAGGCGAGAGTTTTTTTTTTTTTGGCTCGTGTACGAAGTTTTCATCATAACAGCTTACGACACATTTACAATGAGCAATTTTATCTACAGGCCAACTTATTGTAACCTTTATTTTTGCTTGGCATTGTTTGCAGAATCCATTGCATGTTATTTTTATATCATTCTCAACAGAGTACTGTTTAAAAACCCATAGACACGGTTTTTTTAATTGCTTCCACAGTTCTTCGCGTAACATGTGAGCCCACTGGTGTTTTGGCAATACACTTTTTTTTTACAGACGAATAAATTGCTTTTTGCGAAATCCTATCTGATAACATGCAATTTCATTAAATAATTGGTCGTTCGGTGACGGAATATGGTTCACGTCGACGAAATACTTTTTATAACGTGATATCGTGTTCCTCTAAAGGAACAACAAACTTTCTTCCTCTTTTCATTATTTATTTATTTAACATAACACACGTAAATAAACACAAAACATTTAGATTACGTAAACAGATTAATAATTATCACAAGACTGTGCTGTGTGTTGTGTGTGTGCGGAAAAATATATTAATCGTAACGGGAGGTACTTAGAAAATTACTTAGTACCTACTTAGAGAATAGTTGGTAAGGCGTTTTTTTTTTTTTGATGAATATCGATACAAAGTTCGTTATAATGCCTAGATTAACCATAAAGTTCGGTACGGGGCCTCTTTAGGTGCTCGAGACAAAAACCTCCGCTGGCTTGGCGTCGGCCCCGAAAGGGCCTAGCATTTAAGTCATAAATGAATAATTAATATTCTGATTATCAAATACTATGAGTGTGCGTTAGTTAAGAGAGTTGGTTAAAAAGCTCATAATATGTGAACGCTACTTTGACTGCAGTGCTAGCCGAGGCTAAAAATCATAAAAATTTTGGTTTTCGTACATCCAAGCTACAATATTATAAGCAACATGAAAATGCCCAGATCTTAGCGTAATTTACTAATACAGGACCAACAACACGTTATTTTCATTACTACTACTACTAAATATGTATTCGAAATTGACCATCTTTTTTTTTTTATTATTTTGTTGTGTGACAGCGATAATTTCAATCGATTATTTTTTTGTAAATTTCAATCAACTCGAGTAATAAAATTACGTAATTTAAGAAATCGATAGATGGAAATTAAAATAATTTTGTTTTAAGCGTAATATAGTATAAATATTGACTATAATATTTTTTAAGCTTTTATAATGGTAATCTTTAAAGTTGTTCTTACATTGTAGCTACTATAACCGACCTAACAAAAAACAGCACATACTGATCTATGACTAAATTCGCGCCGATTTATTTTCCATATCAAAATTTAAATTAGGAATGCACTCGCTGTTCAAATTTCTTTTGTATTTAAATTTACTAGTTAATTTTTTGTTTTTACAAGTTTTTATTATAAACGTATAAAAAATTACGTTTTTTTTTTATTATTAACTTGCCTTGTTAGTTTGTTAGGATGTATTATTGGTCTTCGATATTGCAACTGAATTTCAAACCAGTTCCTCCATCCGATTGAACTGAAATTCATTCAAAATACCTTTGGTTCTGATGACAATACATTTTGACAGACATTACTTAATCCAGCAGCGAGGATCGTCTCTACACGAGGGATCTCCTCAACGGTTAATAGAGTCTGTCAAGCGAGTCGAGTCCACAACCATTTTACTGATTTCTTATAATGGCAATACTATTATCTGTCAAACAGATTGTCACAATTTCTGTTCTAACCTCGAAGCATTCCGGTTTTTGTTGAATTTTTTAATGTTATAATGCCAAAACCTATTAAAAGTAGTGTCAGGAGCCTGCTGTTTACAATGATTAATAAATATAATCATGTAAAGATTGAATCTGATGACGTGTTAACAGAAAAACGACGACTTTTGCATGAAATTGTTTCAACAACAGGTAGGTTGGCTACAAAATGTTGATACTTTTAGCACAATTGTCTAATTTTGTTTATTTTACTATGATGTGATCACGATTTCGGTTTTGGTTTAGATTCAGACGTCGTATACATGACATTGAATCTCAATGGGGCACCTATAAGTGAAAAGTATTATAAGAGATTGTTGTCATCTTTTTTCAGCCACCTTGGATGATGAATTAATAAAAAGCACAATTGATAATTTAGTTAAGAAAGTCATAGCCATAGATGAGAATAAAAAAATGAAATCTGAAACAGACTATTTGACAAAAATTGCTGCTATGACAGGTTAGTACAGATTTATTTGTTTACATTGTTTGCATTTTCTACAAATATTATCATAAAATTTGTGCGTTTGATACTGAACTGACATATTTAACTTTCAGATTTAAGTGTGAAAACACTGCGAAGAATTAAAAAAGAAGGTGCTATTAACCAAGGCGAGTGGAACACACCGGGGAAAAAACGTCCACGACAGCCAACTGTAGCCAATCTGGATAATTTTGACTTATCAGCCATACGCAATAAAATTAATGAATTTTACTGTGTGAAAAAGCAAGTTCCAACTCTACGAAGTTTGCTTGCAGATTTAAGAGAGTCAATTGGATTTACTGGATGTCATGAAACATTGAGACAATTATTACTCAAAAATGGATTTGAATTCAAAAAAAATAAAAATGAGAGATCTCTTCTTATTGAAAAGTATGAACTAGCTGCATGGCGACATAGGTATCTCAGAGCTATTGATGAAAAGCGGAAACAAGGAAAATTAATAGTTTATCTTGATGAGACCTATGTCCACCAAAATTATAAAGTTAAAAAATCATGGCAAGGGCCATCAACAAGCGGTGTAATTGACAAAATATCGTCAGGCAAAAGACATATTGTTGTTCATGCTGGATCCGAAAAAGGTTTTGTTCCCAATGCATTATTGGTATTCAGTACTAAATCAAAAATGGCAGATTATCATGATGATATGAACAGAAATAATTTTATGAAATGGTTACGTGAAAAATTAATACCCAATTTAAGTCAGCCCAGTGTCATTGTTATGGACAACGCTAGCTACCATGTAACACAAATAAATAAGCCACCATCTATGAATGATTTAAAGGCTGACATTCAGAAATGGCTAACTGAAAATGGAATTCATTATGAAGAATTCTTTACAAAGGCTGAGCTTATGTGCCTTGTGAATGAACATAAAACAACTCCAATGTATGAAGCTGAAGAATTTTTGAAACAACATGGCCATGAGGTTTTGAAACTTCCGCCATATCATTGTGACCTGAACGCAATTGAACTCATATGGAGTTTGGCTAAAAGAAAAATAGCCAGCAAAAACTTAGGGATTCCAGGTAAAGAAATGGAGAACCTTATAAAAGAATGCTTTAATAGTGTCACAGCCAATGATTGGAAAAAATGCACAGATCACACTATTAGTGTCGAAAATAAGTATAAAGTAAGAGACAGGATATCCGAAACCGAGTTGGAACCCTTCATCATTTCTGTGCGTAATGATTCTACTGACAGTGATTTCTCATTTGAAGGCATTGAATTTCTTGATTCTGATTTTAGTTCTGATGAATAAATACGTACATTGAAATGCTTTTTTTTTAATTTATCCCAAGTAATTTTTTTATCAAAATTCAAGTATCAACAAGATTTCAGCGTGCTATATCAGTGTTGACACCTGAAAGATTTTTGAATTTGCCGCCTTTTTCATGGGACTAGACTCGCTTGACAGACTCTAGTGCGGACATGAAACTTCATATTCGCATTCAATTTTGATAGATAAAGATGATTTCTATCATGCCCTCACCCACAATCCGGATCGTCTCCTGAGGAGGGAACTCCTCAACGGTCAATAGCATGGCTATAGAAGTTTGAAGACGCGTTCATATTTGATGGATTAACATGATTTCCATCATGAGCTCATCCAGCACCCATGGTCGTCTCCTCTAAAGGGAAGTCATCAATATATGGTTAGTTGGTTATCAGAAATGATTACGACAAAACTATTATAGCTAGCCCACATTGTCCCACTGCTGGGCAAAGCCCACCCTCCACTCCTTCCAAAGGTCACGCTTCTGTACTACTTCTTGCCATTTGTCAAGGAAGACATCCAGTTCGTCCCGCCATCTCGTTCGTGGTCTGCCGCGATCCCGTGTCACTGTCTCAGGGCACCAAGCCTAAGCTTTACGGGCCCACAGTTCGTTCGGCATGCGACATACATTTCCTGCCCAGTCCCATTTAAGTTGGGAAGCCTTTTGAGCCACGTCAACGATTTGCGTTTTGGAGCGCAGCGTAGTGTTTCGTACATGATCTGTTAAGACGACAAAACTAAAAAATTGGAAATAAAATAATAAAAAAAAATATTTTTAAAAATAAGCTTTTATAAAAATGCGTTTAAAAGAAGAAAATAAACCTTGGAGTAAATCAAACCGAATAAGAATTGTTTCAGTCGGTGTATTCTAATAAAAAAAAAACATTGTAAATAATATTATTCAATAACCTTAATCCATTCCCTGTAAAAAAATCAAATGATCACAACTTTTTACTCGTTAAAGTTACAAGGTGGATATTGAAAGACGTGAGGGTAGCAATCAGGTAGCAATTATTCAAGTAAAAATAATAACACGAATTTGAATAGTTTACACAAACGGAGAGTTGACCAGCCATCCTGATATCAGAATGGCTGGTCATTTTGAAGTCCCTTTATTTTGTTTCCAAGTTAGGTAGCAATTAATTGACTATAGGGAGTAAAAGATAGCAAATAGGTAGCAATTTTTGGTCACCAGCCTGACGCGAGCCGACACAGGCAACCAGCCATACTTACGCTCACGAATGAAAAAGGGGACAAAATTGAAACTCAAAATACACCTTAACAATTTATTTATTTTAAAGTAATGAATTCTCTTCATATTTTTGCTTATTACTGATATCGTGATATCCCATCGTCATTCAAGTAAATGAACTAGTAAACTACTTTCCATTAAGATGTTTTCAAATACACCTCATATTGACAACAATAAATATACAGAGCCGTAAGAATAAACAAAAAAGTTATCGAATTGCTTCATTATTAGGCTGTGTTTCTCAATAATGTGTGTGCGTGTGCGTGTATGAGTGATGTCTCAACATTCCACACATAACACACACTAATGAACTGTCGTCACACTACGCGAAATAGCATTATATTTCTGTTGCATTTAGAATACACATCACAGTGATGACCTGTTCTTACCATTGCATTGTTAAAATTCGCGTAGTATTAACATGGGTTGGTAGCTGATTGGGCTGAGCATGGGTTCACGATCAATGTAGTCCAAGTTCGAATCCATGTTATTACAATGTGTGGCTGTTTTTTGTTTCTTTGAAACCCTAATAATATTTGTATTTTAAGCAGAAAGTCGTTAGGTATTTATGTTTATTTATAATGTAGTCATGCTTATTATTTATTTTTTTATAAGAAGTTAAATATTAGATAGTTATTGTATTATTATTTAACCTCATTAATTTTCGGTGTTGGAAGGTGGAAATAAAAAATCATGCTGAATGATAACAAAAATGTTTATTCGTTTTATTTATTTATAAAATTAACAAACTTTTATGAGAATTGTGACGTCACATTCCTATCTAGGCAAAAAAAAGTTCTCTTAGCACCGTTCATAAGATTTTTTGTTGTATACCCACTTAGTCAATTCATAATAAGAATAACATAACACGGAAAGGATATTCTAATAACACAAAAATAATTGTTGATACCCGCTTATTATAGCTTTCTTGACGAAAAGAATATTGAAACTAAACCCCAATTTAAGATCATTAAATTTAAAATTTATTTCTTAATTTTTTATTTTTTTATTTACGGTTATGTTAATATTACTAAATATTTAGTTACCCGATCTACTTATTAAATTAAGTATTATTATTTTTCGCCATAAATTAAGTCTTCCTTTTGGCAAAACTTGAAAGTCTTCTCGTCAGAAAATACAGTCACCTCCCAGTTAAAATCTAAATAATCTCGAGCAAAACGTAGTCTTTCCTCTCTGTGTTTTTGTGTCAAAAATGGTTTTTAGCTGGCTTCCGATGATGTAAACCTTCAGCATGGACTGCATGGCGAACAGTCTGTAATGTAGTATCCAATTGCTCTGCAAACATTATAGTTGAAATGAAACCATTTGTTTCATATTCTTCCACCATAAAACGTCGGTGAGTCGGGTTAATAAGCGGCGGCCTTTCACTTCTTAGACGACTCTTCATCCTCAAACCTCTTTACCCAACGGCTAACAGAATTTCTAAAAAAAAAAAAACAATAATAATAAGAAAATCACACACCACAACTATCATCATAATAATTATAATTTTTAAAAATAACTTACACATTTTAAGCCAGTTTCAGTTGAAATTTGAGAAATATTAAGCCCGTTTTTACGCAAAGTGTCAATATTTGCCCTGTCATCAATACTAATATTAGCTTGCATCTTGAATAAAGACAATCAAACAATACGCTAATCGTAATAATAACACAAACGCTCGTGACAAAGTTCACCAACTAACAACGTCATAACTAACTACTTTGTTCGATCCAGAAGTTTATTTTATCTATAGCGTTAATCGCTAAGCCAGATAGACACATAATTGTTAGTTTGAAATTAAATATCACTAACTTAATACTCCGTCGCGACATGACAGGCTTGTCACTAAGGTAAATGATCATTATATCGCACTCTTTCTGACTAGATAATTATGAAAGAGTGCGATATACGAGATCGTGTATGTGTGCAAAATGTTTCTTATGGAAAAAGGTCGTAAGTGCGACTTGTTTTGATGCGATCGTTTTGTGAAACTGCTACTGCACTTATGGTCTCTACTGTACAATAAAAACAATACTGAGTTAGATGCCAATTTTGAAATAATAATGCAAATGATTTATAAATATTACGACAGAATGAAATATCGCATTTGGCCTAAGAAAACAGTATGCACACATACTGCATATTCGTTATTAAAGTTTCTACGTAAAACAACCTAAGTAGTATCCGACCGAAACACGGAGTATCAGCCGGATTCGGAACCGTGACCGAATATTCCGCTCTTGTTAAAAGTTGGTCACATTCACATTATTCGATTGAGGGCTGGCCTTTCAATCGAAAGAATAAAATTGACTGACTTTTTATAAAGCCGACAGCTAACAAGTAACAAACAACCTGCGACCGCCGTAAATGAAACTTCAGCCGGACACTAGAGCTAAGTGACCAACTAACATTTTTCTATTTACTTTAGTTCGTATTTCAGCAGCTACGTGGAATTCTCAGTTGAGTCTCACCACCTCTGACTCAATTTGTCAAATTAAAAGTCCTATACTCCGAAAATGTTATTCATAATAATATAAAAATATAAAGTACTAAGTAATAAACAATATTTACATAACGGATAAGTAAACAATAGTATCATAAGTATATAGGTAAATTAAAACAACAACAAAATCATAAAAAACAAGTAATAACAAATAAAAATGCATCAACAATAAATAAGCTTAAAAAATGATTCATTTTGATACATTATCTAGGTAAAACGTTTAAATTATCAAACTGTTAGTATTTCTATTCAAGGCATAACTGTGTGCATTACGATCTAGCCTGAACGAATTAACTTTTGTTTTTAGGTTTGATTAGTTTTTAAAATGGTTTATGAGGTATTCAGTGGTAAACGACTTGGGTCGCTCGATGGGCAGGCCGACCGCGCGCGACCAGATAAGCTGGGCGAGCACGCCGAGCGCGCGGGACACGCCGAACATCACCGTGTAGTAGTTCATCTCCGTCAGCCCGTAATACTGCAAGTGCAGACATTGCAGATAAGTTACGTGCGCACATTGTGGGTTTATTTATATGCATTTTTAACCTTAAAAATATAGGTCATCACTTAAGGTTTTTTACTATAGTACAGGGTGACTGATAATTAGTGACCGATACTTAAACATGTGATTGTACTCATGATAACAAACAAATATAATGTTATTATGTTATTTTTTTATAATAAATAAAAGATACTTTTAATACCTGTAAGAGGACACCAGAGTGGGAGTCCACATTGGGCCACGGGTTCTTGACCTTGCCGAGCTTTGTTAGGATCGGGGGCACGACTTTAAAGACAGCGGCAACCAGTTTGAACATGGGGTCGTTGGGCAAATGTTTCAAGGCGAATCCACGCTGGCAGGTGTATCTTTACAAACAATTTTTTTTAAGAAAAAGCTATGTCAAATAAATGCGAAACTTATCGGTCTTTTGCTAGATTATAGATATAGGCTGTTACCTGGGGTCCGTCTTCCTGAGGACAGCGTGTCCGTAGCCGGGGACGACCTGTCCGGACTTGAGTGTCTTCCAGATGAACTCCTTTAGTCCTTCTTCGGTGAAGTCATCGCCAACCTTCTCGCGCAGTTTCTTCAACCAGATGAGTACCTGCACCGAATAATCTTTATTAAGTTAACCAAAAAATGTTGAATTAAAAAACTTTAAGCTCCTTCACTATAAATAAACGACCACACATGGGGGTGTTTCCGAATGCTCTACACGAGAAGCTTCAAAAAGGTGTTTTGAATGTCTTTTTAGGGTGGCCCTGTACAGGTCTGAATAATAAACATTATAAACCAAAAAATCAGTCACAGTGTGATGTTGTAAATTAATGAGTAATATTAATATTAACGAATCAGTCTAAGAGTCTCTTAACAAACGAGAATACTTTCATCATCTGCCTAGCCTTTTCTGAGTACCAATGGAACCAACATACCCAGAAAAGGCTAGGAAGATGATGAATTGTCTAACCGGATGCAGCTGAATACCAGCATTTTACATGGAGCGACTGCCTATCTGACCTCCACAACCCAAATAGTACTGGGTAATACGATAAGACTTGGTCAGCCTGGTTGTCAGACTTTCGAGCCACTGAATACCTGTAATGACTGTCACTGTGCCGACTGAAACCGGAACTATTTAGACAAACAGCTGACCTGGTCAAAAAACAGGGATTACATCACCACAAAAGCCAGCATAGCCCTATTGCAATGCAAAAGACTGCTTGGCAGGAAACACCTCTGGCTATACACCACAGTAATCCGACCAATCATGACATACGGTTCTTTAATTTGGTGGCATAGCCCAAGGGGATCTCGAGAAACTACAAACATTTGTCTTCGTAGCAATCACCGGCAGCACGAGAACTTAACCCATTGCTGCATTACAGGTGATGCTGGGGTTACAACCTCTACATCTCGTCGTAAGACAAAGAGAAGAGGCGACCATAGCGAATTTCAGGCTCGAAGTATCCGGCACTCTAAGTAAAGATTCCAGAATGATGAACACACATACACGCATAAAAGAGAATGCAATCAAACGACAGTTCATGATGCAGCGACACCCAGTAACAGAACCCTGAAGACCCACTGCTTCCAAAAACGTTACAACATAGAGCTCACAGCGGAGATGTGCGACTACTCAGGTCCAAAAGATGTAAGGATCTACACTGATGGATCAAAAACCGACGACGGGACAGGTGTCCGAGTCTTCTCAGATGACCTAAACATTAAAATATCCAGACCCCTGGGAATGCTCAGCACTATCTATCAAGCCTAGTGTATAGACATTATCCAAGCTACACACGCTATAGAGGTCAGAGAAGTCACGGATACCCATATTCGTAATTTCGTATACTCTCCGACAGTGCATCAGTTCTTCAATCCTTAAAGAGAAACCAGATCACGTCGAAACTAATACTAGAATGCCATAATGCCCTAGAACGCGTTACGGTACTAAAGCGCAACACAGAGACACTACAATGGACTAAAGGACACAGTGGATCACTTGGAAATGATGCAGCTGATGAACTCGCCAGAAGGGGATCCAGCACAAAAGCCTTCGGACCCGGACCCATTGTTCCCAAAAATCAAAATGGCGGATGGGGACTATGCTTGCTCCATATATTTCAAAACTTTTATTTTATTAAAATTAACATACCTACACCAAACGCTTACAAAGTGACTGCAGACAGTTATTCTAAGTTACGTTACGTCGAACTCGAACAGCAATTTTATTTAATTAACGAGATTTTACCAATTCTCTTAACCCACTTTATAATATTATCTAAATAAAATTAAAATAAACAATATTGTCCTATTTGATTTGACCCAAAGGTTGACTGGTAGAGAATGCCTTGTGGCATTAAGTCCGCCTATGATGTACCACTCTTGTACACACGACGGCTAGTCAAACTAGATTATCCCCCTTTTTGCGGATCTCTCATTGTACAGAAAATCTATACAAAGCAAGGCCATTTTATACTGAAAATGTATTGCTTGATTTTCCGCCGTGTGTACACGAAGTTTAAATAAATAAATATTACAAAAGGTTTGACATCACAATTATAAAGTCACTTCCCATCCATTTAAAAAACACATGTAGCCACTCAAAAACTGCTTAAAACAACGTATCCTGCAATTCACTTCCTTGGTTTGATGTCAACTGAACTCGATCTAGTCTAAATTAGTGAAAAACCAAAGAAAGTATATGTTTTAATACTCACGGCTGATGGCACGCCTATTGTGCCAAAGTAAAAAAAAAATACTTTTTTTGGTTTTTTTTTTTTCTTTCTTTTTTTTATATTATGTTCTATGGCACGCCAGACGTGTCATGAAATAATTGTTTATCGCCACACAAAAAGTTTTTAATTTATTTAGCTATGGGCCGGTTTTTCAATCGCCAGGTAACTTCTAACCGACGATTAAGTTTGTCATTTTGACAGTTTTCCTATGGATATTCGGTTAAACTAATGACACATTTATTCTTCAGGTAAATACATCTAATGATTGAAAAATCGGGCCTAAGTTGAAAAAGAAAATGTTGATTATTTAACATTTGTATGAATCATGTAAATATAACTCATTAACACATTTTTATACAACAACCATATGTATACTTTTTTGCCGGAAACGAGCAAAATATTTTAAATTCAATTTCCACAAAATTTACAAAATGTTAGATGTGCTTTTTTGCATTACGACACAATCACATACATTTCCTAGCAAAGCGAAGTGCGTGGCCTATCCGTGCACCGCGGTGGGTATGCGCCTTTATGAAAAGTTTTTGATGCGGCGCCCACGCGGCGGCGCAACACGAGAAGCGAAAAAAGTATGAAAAAAGTATTGCCATATCCCAAAATAGATTAAAATATGATTAGTTACTTAAGTAACACCAAGTTTTGTATTTTGTAAGTGCACAAGATTGTAAATACAGATAATATATCTAATTTATTTATTCATTAATTAACACTTCAAGCACAAAGTACAGAGGCGGACTTAATGCCATAGCCATTTTCTAGCAGTCAACCTTTGGGTGATGCAGAGACAAACAGTAGTAGGTGTATACATATAAGGTCTAACTATTCATACACGAAATATTTTCAGGGAATCATCTAACGGCTATAACAAAGCCATTTCAAGGGATTTTTTATTCTGAGTATATTTTTTTATAGAAAATAAATAATTTAAAATTACTTGACCCACAAAATAAATACTGGCTCCTTATTTTTAAGCATCCATTACGCTAGTTTACTACGTCGTTTTACTGTCATTGTTAGAAAATGGGAGTAAAGGTTTTATGCAAAAAGTCTCAAAAAAATTTAAAATTACAATAATTTCGTAAAAAAACAATCAATTAGATCATTTTTTTTTTCGTTGCTATGGCGACTTTACGACGAAAGAAGTTACTCATAAAATATTTCGTGTATATTAGTGATAAACTACAAGGATATGTCGCCGCAAGAGTGTCTATCTGCTAAGAATATTAATTAATCTAATTAATAAACAACTTATAATGTCTCATGCATCATAATATTGATCCTGCCATCTGTGGGTTGCAAGTACAACTACTACAATGATCTATATCGATTGACAGAAGAGATAAGCGCCATCTAATGGTCTCTGTTTTAACTAGTACTGAGATAGTTTGTGACTAGATCTTCTGAAGATTAATTTATTAAACGAGTCTTTAGCTATAATTATAGTTGTATTGTATTGTATTGTATAACGGGCTGGTGTCCGCAACTCCACGTCAAAGCGCGTATATAAACTATAATATAATTATAGTTAAAATTAAGATAAGCAAATATTTGACAATTGGGATTTTAACAATTGCTCATTTAACACTAAGATTTGTTTTGAGGCAACATTCCACAGTATTGTGGAAGATGGCGCCGAATACGATTTTAATGATCAATAACTCAATTTATAATTTGAAACTACAACTAAATCAGTTTCTGTAACTAATTACAAACTAAAAAGTAACAAGATTATTTTACAGAGCAATGTATTAGTGAAAGACATGTTTGTATTAAATCCTTTGATCTGCCGGAAATGGTTTTAAGCAAGATCCCGTTGTTGTAAAAAGTAATGAAGCCACTAATTAGTTATAACTCAATAACGCCTTTGCATTTATGAATATTGGCATTGTTTAATTATTAGAGTAATTAATTGTGAAGTATTCTAGTATTGTTTGTAAGTTTTAATGAACTTACTATGTAATTAATTACTGTACTGGGTGTGTGGCACTTCCGCCCATACCGAGAACACGCGTAGGTAGAACGAAAGGTGGAGTTAGTACCTGGCGATTGAAAAACAATGGAAGCATGTAATTGAAAGTGGTTTTTCAAGTGAACAATATTAAGTAGTGTAAATAAGAACTGTAACACGATTTAAAAAAGTGTGTAAGGAATTTCTTAGCCCTTTAGTGTGATGGCGTATTGTTGTTGAGGTGTGTGTACAGAGAGAAATTAAATGCGGAATTTACTTAATTGATTTTATTCACTCACTAACATATTTCGTGGACGATATGCGCGTCTATAGGTTGCGACGGTGTTGGGCGAACTACCCGTTCGCGGGGCGCTGCACATGGTTGTGAATACAGAATGTCTGTGTCAGCGTTCGTACACTATTCCCCCCCTTTTTTTTTTTAAATGTATATATATATTTTTTACAATCTAATAATTACAAGGCCGAATACAGTCATATTATAATTAGGTACTACGAGTTACAATGAATTTGCTTATACATCATTTAGTTACAATAACATGTCGTCACCTGATGCCTTGCGTGTGCGCGATTGCGCTACTTGTTATGTTCGCTTTAAACAATGTTATGATTCAGAAAGTTTTAAAAAAAATGTATATATATTTTTTTTATAATACAATTTCATTATTTCATAATCTAATATAATATATAAAAAGACAAACAATGAAGAAAACATTAACGTTGTGACGAAAGTACCAGCTTTTTCTGAATGTACTCGCGAACTTTAATTTAAACGATAAACTATTGGTTCCCATCCTAATTTCCTGGGGAAGTGCATTCCACAGAGAAATAGAATGATCGGTGAATGAAGTCAGTGCGGTGAGAGGGACATGAAGAATTCGGTTTTTGCGATGAGCGCAGACTCCTATCATGATTGGCACAGATGAGGGAGAAACTAGGAAAGAAAACAAGGTAGTTAGCATCCTTTGCTCCCTACGCTGACGTATGGGCAACCACTTAAGAAGAGACCGGTGCTCTGAGACATGATCATATTTACGTAGATTGAACACGAATCAATACGATCGATTGAAGACGGTCAAGTATGTCGAGCAGATCCGCATTCAGGTCAAAGTAGCACATATCACCATAATCGATAATAGGAAAAATTAAAAAGTTTTTCAAACAGTATAGAGCCCGCAACGTACCAAACCTTCTGGCTGACACGAGCGACTTTAGTATGCCATTTCATAGTTCTATTAATATGCAATCCTAGATCCTTTACATCAGAGCTAAAAGGAACGACTCTACCGTCAAAAAGAACTGGTGGCAAGGTTGTACCATCCAACTTACTGAGACTGCGAGAACTCACGATGATGATCGCCTAACATTTATTAGGGTTAACTGCCAGACCAATTGACATCAGGTCCCTATTTAAACTGGCGATCAGATCTGCTATTTCGTCAACCCTCCCCTGAGAGTACAACTGCAAGTCATCGGCATACAGATGGTACGCACACTGAAGCTCAGAAGGTAGGAGATTAATGAAGATAGAAAATAGAAGAGGAGAAAAAACTGGCGTTCCTCAAGGCGGCAGCCTTGAGGAACGCCAGTTTCCAAATCACACCAACATGATGAGGAATCCTCGACATGAACTGACTGCTGACGTTCCTGAAGGTAAGAGGAGAACCATTTCAGTGCTCCGGGAGAAACCATAACATGGGATAAAATGGCTAACAGGATGTCGTGACTAACGGTATTGAAGGCATTTGAGAAATCGACCAGCACAAGTACAGTTACCTTGGTGTCTTCCAGTCCTGCCCTTATATCGCCAGTCACTTTAAGACCGCTTTCACATTTAGGCGACTTTAGCAGCGCGACAGTCGCGCGTCTATCGTCCAGACGGTAAAAATCTTTTTCTCTTTTAGTTTTTGTCTTTGACTGTGCTTCTGCCGCGCTACTGTCGCGCTGCTAACGCCTTAATGTGAAAGCAGCCTAAGAAGGGCGGAAACAGTGCTGTGCCCGGGCCTGAACCCAGATTGAAGAGGGCTGATAAGCGAGTTCCGATGGACAAAATTAGAGAATTGTTTGTGCACACAGGCCTCAAGTACTTTGGATAGGAAGGGGAGGATCGAAATGGGACGGAAATGGGTAGGAAGAGAGGGATTAGGGACCTTGGGTAGTGGACAAACATAGGCTTTTCGCCACAGAGAAGGAAATACTCCGGAAAATAGGGAAAAATTCACAATATGGGTAATCGCAGGTAGGAGATCATCCAGAAGAGTAGTGATCATACCACGGGTGATATTATCACAACCCACTGCTTTGGATTTGATTGAGAGAATTATCTTTTTGATCTCTCCCGGCTCAACCGACTTAAAAAAAACAAAAGAACAAACTGGAACGAAGCAAAAGTAGTTAATATGTGAACGCGTTAGACCAGAAATTAAGGATAAAGTTTGTTGCTTGGTTAAGCGATCCATAGTGGTAGCAGAAGAAAAATGACGGTGAAGGTCGTCCAGGTCGATAGAGTTTGAAAGGTCTAAAGGTCGCGGTTTGCCGGATATCGATACTAGAAGAGGCGTATTCTTACATAGCTATACGTTAATTGTTGCTATTTGGTGCGACCTAACAGCATCATATACTTTGAAGTTTCACCGAGTCATAGCCTGTAACTGTATTTACATTGTGCAATAAATCTGTTTATAACAAACCTCCTGGTTAGCCAGACCGTGCAGAGGTCCAGCGAGGCCATTCATGCCGGCGGCGAACGCGAGGTAGGGATCACTCAGAGTTGAAGCCACCAAGTGCGTCGTATGCGCAGACACGTTGCCACCCTCGTGGTCACTGCACAAATAGAAACAACATACGTCAGCCAGCATTGACCAAGCCTTAATATTTCATTTCATCACTGGACTTAGTTCTGCCATAAGGAGCCAACCTACTTTTGAATTCAATTAAATACTCGAAACTAAATTCTAAATGTGGTGTTTTACTATTCAGTAAAATCTGATCCCATATCATCAAAAACAATGATTAGAAATAAAATAAAATCAATCAGCACAATTACTTGGTTTTGATGTGTGTTTGGTGTTGGCAGAACTCCGCTCAACTATAAATACATACTTATTATTAAAACACGGTGAGTAGCTTCGACAGACTGACAATTTATTTCTTTTTAATACAGACAGTTAATGACACATTGTAAAACAGTATTTTTTATTATTTCTATGTTTATACCAATATCTCCCATTCTGGACTACAATGTTGAATTTGCAAAATGTAAAATTCGCAAAATGTTGAATTCGCAAAATGTTGAATCCCAAAATGTTGAATTTTTAAAAAGTTGAATTTTCTTGACCCACAATGTTGAATTTGCAAAATGTTGAATCCCATTATGTTGAGTCATGGGGATGCGAGAAAAATAAATTCTAGAATACCAAAAACACCGAATATATTTTTGGTTTTTAAAAGCTTATTAAAAGAAGCTACTTATTATGATCGTCAAGTTGCAAGATCTTTATTTTTTCCCTATAAGAAAAATAGAAGGGTTAAAGATTTATTTTTCGATAAACGATATTCGTTGTTATTGAAAAAAACTTGAAAAGCAAAAATTGCAGCCTTTACATTTTTTTTTTTGAGAAAAGTTGTATACATATTATGTATAGGTCTAACTATTCATACACGAAATATTTTCAGGGAATCATCTAACGGCTATAACAAAGCCATTTCAAGGGATTTTTTTTTATCTGAGTATATTTTTTTTTTTAATAAATAATTTAAAATTACTTGACCCACAAAATAAACACTGGCTCCTTATTTTTAAACATCCATTACGCTAGTTTACTACCTCGTATTTACCTACTGTCATTATTAGAATATGGGAGTAAAGGTTTTATGCAAAAAGTCTCAAAAAAATTTAGATTTATAATAATTTCGTAAAAAAAAACACTCAGATATTTTATTTTTCCTTGCTATGGCTACTTTACGACTTATAGAAGTTACTTTTAAAATATTTCGTGTATGAAAAGAAAGATCTTATATAAGACTTAAATTAGGATTTTAATTACATTTACGACTTTTTACGTTTTAATTTTTTTTTAGTTCATGATTAAAAGTGGATTTCTTATTTTAAACCAAGGATTACAAGTAAAATAGTGTTTTTTTAGTTTTAGTTAATACAATAAACAAATAAAGAGTTTTTGTTTTAATTTAGTACGTTAATAAATAAAAATACACCTTCTGGACTGCAATATAATAACAATAATAGATAATAGATAACACAAATACTTCAAAACTCTTTTATCATGTTTCCAACGGGTTTCATTATTACAATTATTGACTTACATAACTAACACAATATGATATATCTGGCTTTGTAAGAACTGAAAGATGCATTAAGCTACCTATTAGGTTGTTGATAAGGATATTTACTAGTTATATTATCACGTTTCTCTAGCTTCAAATTTACCTCCATAGGAGTCTCTACAGAGTCCAGTAGATCATCGCTCGCAACAGGTTGTTTTACCTACGTCATGCGTCATAATTTTGAATTTTTATTTTTAAATTATTAACATCTCATAAATATCTATTTTTTTTAAGAATGTTTAGTATTCATTGGATACATGAAGTGGGCTGCCGTTGTAAGACGATTAAAAAGTCACGGTGTATAATTATCCGAATCTTTAAAAATGTAAACGATATCTGATAAAATTAATAAAGGAAATAGTTTAAAAAACTGTCTATTTTTGTAACAGTCTACCGTACTCTATCTTAGTCTACTCTATTCTATTAAACAATGCTAATGATTAAACGATCAAGTTATAATTCTCACTAGTTCGATGTTTGGTGGTCGAACAAGTTAATAAAACCTCTGTTAGCCTACGATGAAACTCAATAATTGAAGTCAAGTCAAGATAGCCAAGTATTTCTCATTATTAGTACATTCATCGTAGATCCTATTACTGCCCCTGAACGAATTTTCTTAGCAATTTTTTTTTTTCTATAAGGATGGAGTTTGGACGTATGCCATATTTTTATCAATTTTTTGAGATACTTCTCTTTGCTGTAGAACGTGGTTTAATATTGTATGAACCGTGCTCCTTCTTCTTTAAACGGGACCACCGCGAAATAATATTCTTCCAAATAAAAAAAACGTCGTAATAGGTTCACAATTGTCGAAGATATCGATAATATAAAATTTGGCGTGTCCCCTCGATTTCTCCAGGATCCCATCATTAGATCCTGACCTGATGACCATGGGACCACATGGAAAGTACACTGTTTCAAACAATGCCAATAAAATTTGAGGGTTGCCCTTAATTTTACTGGGATTCCATCATCTGATCCTGACTTATACCTTCCATCATCAGCTCAGCAACGTGAAATGATGATTACCAGGCACAAATATCAAAGAGTATATGAAAAACATTGTATGTGCCTATAAAATTTGAAGGTTGCCCTCGATTTCCCTGGGATTCCATCATCAGATTTTGATTTGGTGACAATGGGACTACCTCAGAAATATAGGCTTTCGAATAAAAAAGAATAATGAAAATCGGTCTAAAATTGGCGGAGAAATCGGTGAACATAGGTACATGAAAAAAAAATACATATAGTCGAACATAAAAACTCCTTTTTTTTAAATCGGTTAAAAATTGTCAAAGGAGTTTTGGTGAAACATTAGTGAACCGTTAACAATACATGTCATGGTAATAGGCTTATGCCCAATGAAATGGGACTTGACATACCTAACTGTTGAATTGTAGACTGCACACATCTCAGAGCATTCAGTCGTGATGTTATGTTATGATGTTGTGTAAACAATGAACATCCAAGCGATTGCAGCCAACGCGACAGATTTGCTGCATATTATTGAAGAGTTCCATTGCAAATTTCCGAATATCAGCATCAGATCTTCACGAAATGGGACCACCGCGGAATAATATTCTTCCAAACAAAAAAATTATCAAAATCGGTTCACAATTAGCGAAGATATCGACTTGATAACCTCCTCTTTTTGGAAGTCGGTTAAAAAATGAAGGACTTTCATACAAACTTGCGAGAGCCCTTAGGCCTCTTTAATCCGGCTCTGTCGCAAAATACGGTCTTAGCGGACGTCTACTAAGTATAAACTATCTCCCTGCCAAATTTCATCTTTATACGTCAAGAGTTTTTCGATATTTCGTGTTTAGTGAGTGAGTGAGTGACTTTCGCTTTTATATATTTAGATTCGGGTTTCTTGGGGCTTATTAATAAGAGCCTTATTTTTTTCGGATTTGTTTAAGAGCGGCCAACCCGTCATACTTTTCATACAAACCCTCGTACGTGATAATGCCGTTGTAACACATCTATCTTTATTTTTTTTAACTAATGGGTATGTTGTGCACTCTAGCTTTTTATGGAAGCAAAAAATAAAAAAAAATAGAAACAAATTCAGTATAAGCCTCCAAAAATCTGCTTTTTTGCACAAATTTTAACTGTACTTTGGCCGTTCATAATGTACTCATAAATTGTAAAAGTAAAGAAAACATCTTGATAGAAATGCACATGTAATGGAGATTCTAAAAGACAAATATTTATTTCACAAACTTGTAAGACTTATTTAAAAACACGTATTTCCTGGTACAAGTTTTATGAAATTTCGGACATTATTTTTCGTTCAATGTTATCGTGTTAGACGGTATGAGAAGCGCGGGAGACGAGTCGTGCGGGGTCGGGGCGGGGTGAGACGAGGAAGTTTAAAGAAAATCGCCGCTCTGGCTCTGGATGAAAAACCAAACTTTTCGACCATGCTCGCGTTGACGATAGACGAACCTCTGGTCTTACCCGCAGAATAAATAACTTAGTTACAAGTATTGTGTCTTACCTGTGAATGGTGAGGTACATACGCATGAGCTCTATGAACTGAGGGTCATCGAAGCCGAGCAAGTTACAGTAGTTGTAAGACCAATCCTTGTCCTCATCGACGCGCCCGACGCCCTTGCCACCACGGTAGGTGTTACGGAAGACGGCCGCAGCCACCACGGGCAGTTTGGCGATCAAGTTCATTGCGTCCTCGTATGCGAACTAGTACAGAAAAGTTACATTGTATTCTACCTGGAGTACCTTGTAGAATTATTGGTTTGCCCCACGAGGGGGTAAAAATTAATTAAAGGCTTTTTATCTAAAATGGTATCTCTAAGCATTATGACGCATAATTTCCGATTATGTTATAACCGAAAATGATAAACTATTTTACAATATCTTGTATCGGCGGATATCAGTTGCTGTATATAGATAAGTGCTTAACGGCATAGGCCGTTAAGCACTTATATGACATGTTGATGTTAAGCGTGAGTAAGACTACATACCTCCCAGTATTTAGTTTTTTTTACTCCGGCGGAGTAGGCCTTGGAGAACACTGACTCCGTGT
Source organism: Noctua janthina (assembly GCA_963576755.1). Taxonomy (NCBI): domain Eukaryota; kingdom Metazoa; phylum Arthropoda; class Insecta; order Lepidoptera; family Noctuidae; genus Noctua; species Noctua janthina. The sequence goes on along the minus strand of OY755050.1, from coordinate 7,667,720 downwards.
TGAGGGCAGTGATGGCGGCCGAGAACTGTGCCATGGGGTGCATCTTTGTTGGCATGTTGTTGAGCATGGTGACGACGTGCGCTGGCAGCTCAGCCCTATAAATAAAATAATTTAGGGGTTTCTTTAAAAATGTTAATATCGCAATTCCAAAGACATGGCAGGTGAGTTGCCATCCCAGCGACTTGGAAGTTGAAAATTGTAATGTGCATTTACTTATAGCTCGTGGAGGATGTTGTGGCTAAATAATAGCAGCCGTTCGGGTCGATCTTCAGGTTTAGGTGAAAGCGCCAGGGTAGCCCGCGGAATTCAAATTTTCTTACGTTTGTTGTAATTTGCAGTCAGTCAGTGTGCGTTTCCCCTTTAAGCCGCGCTCACCATACCCGTCACAAAGGGGTATAGTATTACCCAGTAATAATAAACTGGGTTGTGGAGGTCAAATAAGCAGTCGCTCCTTGTAAAATAGTGGTATTCAGCCGCATCCGGATAACTGGAAGCCGACCCAACGAAGTTGGGAAAAGGCTAGGCAGATGATGATGTGCATGTAAATTCACGGAATACAGCAATGTTGTTCGGCGGCAATTGGAATTGTGACAAGACGCAATTCACATTTTGTATAATACATAAGTATTTTTGTAGGTACTACGTGAGACACTACGTACAGGGTGTAAGGGACAGCCCTACTCAAACTGACAGGGTGGGTGCATTGAGCTCCTTATTTTGAATCATATTCCACTGGATTTTTTATTTTTTTCAATTACTTACTATTCCTTTATTTCAAAGTAAAATTACATTCCCTGTACGCAGCACTCCATTTGTGTAAATAATACGACTAAAATCAAAAATCCAACAATGGTTGTAAAATACTCTAACGAACGACGCGTGAAATCAACTGTTCATTTCCTGCCTTGCTACAGAGTTCATCGAACTCGTCGCGCTTCCCGTTCCCTACGTAGGTTTTGCACGGTAACGATACATTACGAATGAGAAAATAAAACAACTCATTTATTGGATTCCTATAATATACCTGAAATTATATCTTGTTGTAACGATCATCTTAGTATGAAATACTGAATTCACCCCATTAGTTTGTGGAGGACCGTCCCTTACACCCTGTATAGTCTTTAAATTACCTTTTGGACCTAATTTCAAATGGTCGTAATGTCGTACATCCGCTTTATAGACGCGTTATACTGACGTGATGTACGGTTACATCTCCAAATTTTTACATGATGAAAATAAATTTATTCGCAAATATTTACTAAAATAGAAGAAATTTGACGAACCTACTTGCCCATTCCTTGGATAGGGCCGTTGTTTGAGCCTCCGTAGGGATATCTCCTGACACGAGGAGCCAGAAAAGACCTTCGGGCAGTGGTTCTTGGCCACCTTTAGCCTTGGGCAGCTTTTCCTGGCATTCAGGGATGGACAGGCCGCGGAAACGGATTCCCTCATCGGGGTCCAACAGGGAAATCTCCCACACCATCGACTTGATACCACGCATACCACCGTACATCTGTAGAAAACATTTTTTTTTTATTAATTAAGGACGCCTTTATTGGTTCTCTATAAATGATTGGCTTTGACCTCTTAACACGTTGTAATTACTTGATCATAACTGCAGACGGTCCAGAACACTCTCATACAAACCAATGGTTAGGCATGCAGTTATAAAAATACCTTCGTATTGAGCCTTCAAACGTTTCTACACATAGATATGGTAAGAAATATTTATTTAAAGATTCCCCAAAATATGCAATCTTGAACTGCGTCAGGGTTTGAGTTCTAAATTAGTTCATTAACCGCCTGCTTGGTTACTCTTTATGCGACTTTTTTGGTCATCGTAGTGAAAATATTAAGTGTAAAATACCCAATATTTATATTGCTGCTATATAATTCTTTATTTTAGTCCTAATGTAGTTTGAGTACTTAAGGCGAGGTTACCCCGAGCGCCGTATGCATCAATCGCTTACCCCAGCCCCCGCACAGAGAGGCGATACGTAACAAATTACGCGGCGCGAAAACGCGGGCGCTTAGCGCACTGGTCAAGAGTTCACGAACTCGGATAGGTACTAAGTTGCGTTACAGAGTAGAGCGATGCAGTAAAACAACTTGAATTGATATGTATAAGTTCACTTTGTTTTATTTTTATAGAAAGTATTGGTTATAGATAGATTAGGAACCTACGTATTCTATGAACGTGAACCTAATTACTAACAATTAAAATAAGTAGATATAATTAAAAATAAGAAGGTATACTTATTTATTTTTGTGAATAAGGTGAATTTAAAATCTGACTGACACTAAGATCATGAATACGGGTATGATTCAAAACTACACGCCACGCGCCATTCGGTTTTTAAAAAAATTATGCTTTACTTTTTTTTCGGTTTTGTTGTCATGGGTGTCATTTTCATGGTTTTCGGGGTCGCTAATAACGAAAATTAGGTCAAAAAGAAAATCCAAGATGGCGCCGACGAAAATTTTTGGATTTTTCGTCATTGGTGTCATTTTTATGGTTTTAGGGGACGCTGATAACGAAAATTAGGTCAAAATTAAAATTCAAGATGGCGCCAATTAAAATTTACAGCTTTGTCGTTATGGGTGTCATTTTCATGCTTAACGGGGTCGCTGATAACGAAAATGAGGTCAAAATGAAAATTCGATAACACCAAAAATTATTTTTTTGTTTTTACGTCATGGGTATCATTTTCATGGTTTTCGGAGTCAGTGATAACGCAATAAGTTCAAAATAAACAGAAACAAAAAAAATTTGTTTTTTTCATCGGAAAACCATGAAAATGACACCCATGACGAAAAAACCCGAAAATTTTCGACGGCGCCATCTTGGATTTTCATTTTGTCCTCATTTTCGTTATCAGCGACCCTAAAAACAACGAAACCGACACCCATGACGAAAAAAAACAGAAAATTTTCGTCAGCGCCATGTTGGATTTTCATTTTCGCCTCATTTTTGTTATCAGCGACCCCGAAAAGCACGAAAATAACACCCATGACGATAAAACTGAAAATTTTTATTGGCGTCATCTTGAATTTTAATTTTGTTCTCATTTTCGTTATCAGCGACCCCGAAAACCATGAAAATGACACCCATGACAACAAAGCTGAAAATTTTAATTGGCGCCATCTTGAATTTTAATTTTGACCTAATTTTCGTTATCAGCGACCCCGAAAACCATGAAAATGACACCCATGACGACTAAACCGAAAATTTTCATTGGCGCCATCTTGAATTTTAATTTTGACCTAATTTTCGTTATCAGCGACCCAGAAAACCATGAAAATGACACCCATGACGAAAAAACCGAAAATTTTCGTCAGCGCCATTTTGGATTTTCATTTTGACCTCATTTCCGTTATTAACGACCCCGAAAAGCACGAAAATGACACCCATGACGACAAAACCAAAAATATTTGTCGGCGCCATCTTGGATTTTCATTTTGACCTAATTTTCGTTATCAGCGACCCCGAAAACCTTGAAAATGACACCCATGACGAAAAAACCGAAAAAAAAGTAAAGCATAAAATGCAGAGGAAGTAAAATAAAAAAAATTAAAGTGATTTTATCTTTAAAATGTAAATAAGTCAACAAAATAAAAAAACTAGTAGGTACACACGGCGGCACATGAAGCTGTCATTTCCAGTATAAATTGGCCTCGCTTTGTATAGATTTCCTATACAATGAGAGATCGGCATAAACTGGTTTTCGACAGCTTGATCGGTCGTCGTGCGTACAAAATACAATATCGACCATTACTCATTCTATCTCGTTCTCCCCTACATACTTTCTTTTTCTGCCCATGTCGAACTCGATAATCTTCGGCTTACCGGGCTCTCTACAAAACTTTTTTAGAACTCCTTACAAAAAAAAAAATTGGAATAAATGTTTTGATTTTAGTAGGCCAGTTACAGGCAGTTTTGAATTGTCGAAAAAAAGATAATAAAATGAAGCTACAGTCCCATTCAAAAGGCATAATAACTGTGAAAGTACTGTAGTTGCCCATTCCAAAGTTACCGAAATTTATAAATAATATTGCGAAATCATAAATAGCGACTTTTGCAACGACACAATAAAGTTCAATTCAGGCCGCGCAGCGCTAATTATCTACAGTTATATTCTCCTAGAAGCTGCCTCTCTTTCTAATGCGTAACTCTTATCTTATACCTTCTGACTACGTTCCCTATTAGGTACCTACTGTACTTTTGTGAACAAATGACATTTCAAATAAACCTAGGCTCGGTGTTTACTAAGTATTATTTTTTACAAACTATTTTTGGCTCAGTTCGTAACAGAACTTAGCGGGGGTGGGGTGGCGGGTTCGAAAAATTGGCACACGTCCGACCTCCAACGCGTTCCGCTCGGGACTGAAAAAAACGGACTGATGAAAACAGCACATTTTGGAACTGGTGGTATAGGTTTTTTTAATATTTTAAATTATGATCGCCGTGTACTGTCACATTTTTTACGACCTTTATAATGGTATAAGTTTTATTGTTAAAAACCTAATATAACTCAAATGAAGTAATATTAAAAACCATCATTTAGACTTGTCTTTGCGATTTAATTGGATGCAACAAAGTGCAAGTAATCGTGTATCGCTGTGCCGAAATATCTAGATCGAAGTGTGAAATATGTAATATATTTTTTTCAGAATTTAAATCCGTGCCATATAGGAATAAAGCACAATCCAAAACGACGTTTATCTGGATAACCTCGCCTTAATTGGCTTACTTTTTTGTCAACCGTGAGCTATGGTATTGATAAGAATCGATGAACAACAACAGTTGAGGACTCTGTGGATTAGGATGTGTTAATATATGTGTATCGTACATATAACGGACATATGGGTAACACGTCACCGTTATCTAAATAAGGACACTGAACACTTATTAATATTATTGAGTTTTAAACTTACCATATTAACGGTAACATCGCAGATTTTCTTTGAGCCATGTTTCTTACGGAAGTCCCTAATTTTTGCTATAAACGAGGGAATTTTTTCCCGGAGAATGCTTTTGAGGTCGGTCGACTGCGTGCGCAAACCACTTAAAAGAATCCATGCAGTCGGGCATAACTTCTGGATAGGACAAAACAAAAATTAACTCGTAAATTCTACCTAACTAATCCAAATTCAACTAGATAATTTATGTGTATTTTACCATGGTTATAAAATTAACAAGTCTATGCAATTCTAAAACACTTTTCATGATGAGGCGCGACCGAAGTCCGTAATACGACTGAGTGAAACCTTCATTATTACAAACGCACAATAATAGGTGCACTTTTACACGTTACACGCGACATCCGACAGTACAAAACTCTGGAAGCTCTGCCTCTGTAGGGATTCTCCGTGCCTAGTTTTTAGTGGTAATAATGATGCGACGACACTTGGAGAAGAGATAAACTGCTGTCTCATAGTTTTAATAGAATGGATGGGCGCGAATAATTTAAATATTGGCAAAACTAAAATAATGACTTTTGAGCAAAGGACAAATGATAAAAAACCTGACATAAAATATGGAGACAAGATAATTTCAGAAATGACACCTACAAATTTTTGGGGTTTGAACTTTGTAGCGACATGTCGTGGAAAACTCATTCCGACAGTGTATGTAAAACGATCCTCAATGGATGTCCTCCACCGTAGGGCCGGCGGAGGTTCTGTCGGACTCCTATCGGCTAAATCCACACGGTGTTCCTCCTCGTCACTTCTGGCTGGGGTGCGGCTACACAATTGCATTCTTCACATTCACCCCAGTAGTATGTAAACGCCTGAGTCAACATTCATATGCTTTACGTAGGTACTCTCCGCAAAGGAAGTAAATCAAAAAGTTTTAGTGACAGCGTAGTAACATATATAATTGTGTTACGTCTATATTACGATACAGTATCATATAGATATTGGGGCAACTCCACGAACAAGAAACAGTATTTAGAGCGGAAAAAAGGTGTGTTAGGACGATATACCGCTTTCCGTGCTTTTGCACAGATAGCTGCAAACCGTTCCTAGCGAATTTTTTTTTAATATAATAACGGTACCCTGCCTATACATATGTGAGGTCGCTGTATTTGTTAAGACAAACGTCCACATATTTGAAAAACAACACACCTCGCGACACACGCACGCAAAATACGCGCTTTGACGTGGAGTTGCGAACACCAGCCCGTTATACAATACCTCGCGACACAAATAAAATAAGCAGTAGGCAACACAAAAAAGCGTAGGTATAAAAATCTCTTAGAATTGGGCACCATGTTTCTGTACAAATATATAAAATTGAAGTGCCTGTTTGTAATATCAAAATAACAGCTTTTTACTGAATATAATAAAATATATACGGCACTTAAAACACATTTTCTTCATTTTTTGTCTGTCTGTCTGTTTGTTCCGGCTAATCTCCGAAATGGCTGGACCGATTTTGACGGGACTTTTACAGGCAGATAGTTCATGTTATAAAGTCTAACATAGGCTAATTTTATTTAAGAAAAATAATTCGGGTTACGTGCAAAAAAATTAAAAACCTTGAAATTGGTAACCAAATTCGATTCAAAAAGAAGTTATATTTTTTTTATATAATAATTTCACGCGAACGAAGGTCTCAGGCAATAGCTAGTTTATAATAAATATAATCCTTTAAAAAAAATATTGAAGAAATATTGAAGATATAAATTTATTTAAGAACCTACTCAATAATCTATAATAATAATTATTATTATTCCTTTATTCACTTTCTATACATACAATTTACATTTTTAAATATTTCGATAACAAGCAAAACAAAACAAAAAAAAAATATAAATAGGCTACTATTTATATTTTTTTTTTTGTTTTGTTTTGACCGGTATCGGGATCAGGGTCCAAGCTACCGGCGGTCAGGGCTCCAGTGAGAGGAACCTCCTAACAATACGAGCCGTGTCCAGGAGTACCGCTCTCTGAATCAAGCCCTTGATCCAGCTGCCTAAGCCCTAGATGATCCTCTTCCTTCAGTCACACCTGACGAAGTGAAAGACATCATAGATAGGCTTCAGTCACAGAAAGCTCCCGGCTCCGATAGCTTCACCAGACAACCACCTTCAGGTGTTAAAACACCTCTCCGCTCAGCTTATAGTTTTATTGGCAGCCATCTTCAATGGCGCCCTGAGCAATAACATCTTCCCCCAAGTATGAAAAGAGGCCACGCCCATAGGTATTCCCAAACCAGGCTGGAGTCAACCGAGCCGTCGAGCTACCGGCCGATCAGTCTCATGAGTGCACTCTGTAAAATCTACGAGAGGCTTATTTAAAAGCGACTCAAAGACTATGCCGAGGATTAGAGCCTCATCCCCAACGAGCAATTCAGATTCAGGACCAAACACTCGGGTAATCAACGGGTCCATCGCATCGTAGAACACTTGAGCGCTGGCTTCCACCGTGGAGCGTTGACGGGCGTGTTATACATTAGCGAAAACTTTCGACAACGGCTTAATATACTTGACAAGCTTTACCAACTAGGAGTGCCAGACCGTCTCGTGCTCATCCTACGAGACTTTTTGTCGGATCGCAAAGAATTTTTTTAATAGATATCGATAATGTTTTTATTTAAAGTATAACAAAAAGTATTCATTTAGGCGTAGTAGTATTATTTCTCATACAATGGTTTAATTAGTACGTATAAGTAAATTATAACTAAAATATTATTTTCCACAGTTGTAAGTAATGATAGTTCAATTCAGATGTTTGGTAGCGCCCTGCCCGATCTCGGTTTATTTAAACCTGTGTTTCAGACACGGGGAATGCTCTGTCTTCCCCTCACCCCATCTGAGCAAGACACCTTCAGGGCTCCGTTGTTTTACCCCTTATCTTCACGCTGTTCACCAGCGACATCCTCAAGAGCAAAAAGGCTCACTTAGCCCTATTCACTTGCGACACCGCCATTTATTATACCGGTCACTGCCAAGCCGCCATCGCCCGTACTCTACAAAGAGCAGCCAACGTCTTAGGTGCTTGGTTCCGTAAGTGGAGAATCGAGGTAAACTCCGCTAAGAGTCAAATTCAAATTCAAATTCTTTATTGCGAACTAAGTGTACAGTATTTTGACGATGGTAACAATAGGTAGGTTCTTAGAACTTAGTGGCCTGTTAAGGCATTGCAATTTAAATGGTTTTTAAAAAAAATATCCATACTTAATATTATAATTAACATTATTTTATATTAATTAACATTATACAAACATTTTATATTAAACATACTCTTCTTATTTTAATATTAAATAATTATTTTTCTCCAATAAATTCTTTTACAGAGTAATATGCCTTTTTATTCAAAAAGTCTTTTAGCTTTCTTTTAAAAATACCAATTAAATGAATGCTCTTAATGTATATGGGTAACTTATTATATATTTTTATGCCCATACAAAAAATACTATTGCTATATAGTGCAGTGTGGGATGTTTTATTGCGTAGTGTATTTCTAAGTCTCCTGCTTTTTAATGTGTCATAGCTACTGATATTTGATTTAACTAAAATTGAGGCCTCGTAGATATATAAAGCAGGGAGGGTTAATATGTTGAGGTTTATGAAATGAGGTTTACATGAATCTGTTTGGTGTATCCCACATATTGATCTGATACACTTTTTTTGAGCCTTGAATGCAATTTCTTTATTAGTCGAGTATCCCCAATATAGTATCCCATAAGATAGAGTGGATCCCACATAGGCAAGATAAGCACTAAGTAGTGTGGTTTGGTTAGATACTTTTTTGAGCATGTAGAGGGCATAAGAGAACTGATGCAATTTGTTACATAAACTATTTACATGTGTTTTCCATGACATATTAAAATCTATATGGATGCCTAGAAATTTTGTACTTGTAACTTCAGATACAGTTTCATTATTGTACTCAATAGATAATGGAATTGATTTTGCGTTTTTATTCTTGAAATTCATGTAATGGGTTTTTGTAAGATTGATTTTGAGATTATTTATTGTTTGCCATTGTATTAATTTCGATAAGGAATCATTTATTTCTAGTTCAAGATTTTTATTTTTGTTATTTGTGAAAATCGCCGTACTGTCATCTGCAAATAAAACCATAGGGTGTTGAATAGCGTTAGGTAAATCATTTATATAAATGAGAAATAGTGGTGGGCCTAGTATCGACCCTTGGGGTACACCAAATTTTATACATCTAGGGCTCTATGTATATTTAATTTCTGTTTTTGTGGATGGACATAATTGTGTTATTTCAGTGTACTGTATTCTATTACTGAGATAGGATTTGATTATTTCTAGTGCTTTACCTCGAACTCCAAAGATCTCTAGTTTATGTAGTAGTAGGCCATGATCAACATAATCAAAAGCCTTTGTCATGTCCATGTTTAAGGCTGTGACCTGATTTTTGTTATCTAGTTCTGTTATATTTTTTTGTAAAAACTGATGCATTGCTGTATTAACCGATTTTCCTTTTCTGAACCCAACCTGATTATCTATTATTATTTTATTTTTTTTCGAAATATTCAATAAGATTATTATATAGTACTCTTTCAAATATTTTAGCCAGGCGGTACTTTACTCCAAACCGCGACTCAACCGCTTCCCCCCACTCCGATCTCTATGTTTGGCAAGCCTATCCCTTGGGAGAAGCAAGCCAAGTACCTTGGAGTCATACTTGACAACCACCTGTCCTTCGCGGCACATATAAGAGCAGCCCGTAACCGAGCTGCCTTCGCTATGAGTAGACTCCATTACATGATTACGGCTAAGAACAAGTTGTCACTTAAGTGCAAGTTGCGACTACACCGCAGTAAACCATCCTATTATGACATATGCTTGTCCTATTTGCCCATACCCGCCACATCCATAGGATGCAGATCAGACCTTACAGAACCGATTCCTAGGTAAAACCACCGGAACACCCTTCTATGTCCCTAATGACAGTCTTCACTTAGACCTCAAAGTGCCTACCTTCCAACAATTCATGAAACGTATTTCCAAGCGTTTACTGATACGCGATACAACCCGTCGCGTATCAGTATGACTCGCCGACCACAGCATGCTTTAATCGCCCCCAGGCGACACAACAATCCTCCAGGAAAGTAGAAGGGAAACCACTCTACGTAAACACAAATACAGACCTATTTCGACCTCGCCGTCGAGGTCCACTGCGACGTCCCGGTTCCCTTAGCGATCAATAATAGACAGCAAATCTGTCGTGATTGCTGCAATCGCTTGGATGTTTATTGTTTACAAAACATCATAACATAACATCACGCCTGTATGCTCTGAGGGGGTACGCAGTTAGGTATGTTTAGTTACATTTTATTAGAGATCAGTCTATTACCATGAAATGTATTATTAACAATGTAAAATAAATGCATAATAATTTTGTGCATAGGATATAACAAAGAAAAACGGAAAAATAAAAATATTTTTTTGCAAAAAATAAAACCGTATATCCTTTTCGCCAGTTATATATTCTGACATCAGGCCCAGCTCAAACACAAAGCATTTATTTCAATTAGACTATCAAGACAACAGTAAAATATAGCTACAGTCCCAGTCACAAGGCACAAAAACTGTGAAAGTACTGTAGTTGCCCATTCCCTAACGTAGATCTCTATGGAGAAGAACGGGCAATTAACGTACCGTTTTCGCATTATATCTGATTTATGAGGTTAGAAACATTTTTCACAGAGTACGTTATATATATTTATGACATTTTTCATTATTTTTTCGGAAAATATGCATTACCTACCTTGTAATAAGAGTGGTAGCGTTATAATCGGGGACCCAAGCCCTACCAGCTTTAACCCCTTTTACTCCCCAACTCGTGCCAACCGATACTAGATCTAAAAATACATCGTGCATGATTATTAAGTTACACTTTGAAATATAAGCAAGAGTTTATTAATAAGTGACGTAGTTACCTGCACCTCTGGCAATTTAGAAAATTTATTTCTGAGAAGAGCCATTTTCAAACCCACCGAGCGCTTGCCACCAGACATAGATTAACCACCAGACATAAAGAAAGTCTAGACCACAGAGCATCATATTAATACGGGTATAGTTTTTTCCTTTTTTGTGAATGGCATCTGCAGTTCAACGTAGGAGGTTGTCGTCTGCTTAACCGGACTATTTAGTAGGTGCCTTGAGTATAAGGCCACCAGCCAGGGCAATAAACTTACAAACTAATCTAAGGGCACCTTCTTTGCGGTACGAGCCTCGGCTTAGGGAACAGGGCGCGCTGGGGGAGGACAGTAAAAAAACAGGCTGGTTCTGAATGGGTTGTATAGACTGGCTTCTCGAGAGCTTTTTATTTTTCTCGATATCTTGTGCCATAACTAACCATACTATTATACCTACTCTATCCTTCATTAACATTTAGTTGGTTTTGCATACAAGTCTCTTGTGAAATAAATGCGACTTTTAATTAATAGAAGTGTTTACATCAGTATGTAACAGTTTGGCTACGAGATTTAAAGAATCCATTTTCAAACAAGAATTTATGTAGTATACATAGGCGTAACCACAGTGGGGCATGGTGGGGCACTTGCCCCACCCTGCTCTCAGACCCGAAGCTAAGAATTTTTAGGCAAAATTAAAATAATGACAAAATTAAACATTCATTTGGGTACTTTAACATTTTTCACCATAAAAAAAAACTTGGTTAAGGTTAACAATGACAAAACCGTCTTGTCGGCCTCTGTATGATGAGTGAGCATAGAAAGAGGGTTCTGGGGGCACTACATAAAGATAACGAAATTTTAGCTAGATTTAGCCAGAACCCTCGCAGGTTATTATTGAAATAAGGTGTAGTGCAATATTACCTACTAAGCAACCACTGCACACTGAAAAGAACAATTGAAAATAAAGGCCACCAGTTCTCCATAAACAGGCAATCATGTTAAATTATGATCTGAAATAATTTAGTAGCGAGTATTGGAATCTTTTGAACAACTAAAATGTATAATAAAGGTGAGTTAAATGAGGTTCTAGAATCAAAAAAGTACCATTGTTGCTGACCAAGATTACACCTTAAGTTTTTGAGACATTGACTTGTTTGTGCGCCTTCGAAACCAATTGATTTGCCATTTACAATTTATTAAGTACAATATTAAATAAAAGTAGACGAAGAAACAGTCATCAGTTTTAAATAGAGCCACATTTCCTAGTCGAAATTAATTGCCAACAGAAAGTGTCGAAGAATATTTATTGACATTCGGGCCATTATTTTAAGTACCCACATTTTAAAACTTAATTTAGCTATCTTTTGTTAGAGTGTAGCTTTGTAAAACAAATGATAGTTTTGTGATTTATTGAACTGAGTGGATAAAATAAGTGATTTTATTCACTTCATTGAGCATTCATATTTATCTTTTTTTTTTGTATTTTCTACTTTGCCATAGTTTCTATTAGTAAAAAATGCTGTTATGTAAAGTGTTTTCCAAGATTTTACTTTATGGAGAGAAATTTTAGTATGGTGTCCACGAATGCCGAATGGGTCCAATGACTGATTGCTGTTTTTTTTTGTTTTTTATTCGCAGGTTTGGTTCTGGCGTGAACAATGAATAAGCGATCGTTTGATGTTGACTATACAGGACTGGAGGAAGCTCTCTAGAACATTTTGAGGGAAGAGAAAGTCCAGATGTTAGTTACGATATAGTGGCTATTGCTCCAAACCCGACTGTTCTCACGGATGATGAAGATGATGTCCAGCAAAACTAAGACGACCCACAGACCAAATATTCTTCCACATGATATCCCAGGTAGAGTTGAAATGTTTGAGTCCAGGAATGATGATGAATGGCTACAAAAACACACGAAAGTTGAACGAGGTTCCCAGGAACCTCGTTGCCGTAAATGTGACGTTTTCTATGTTGAATAATGTTCAGAAACGAAGGGAAGACGTTGTAAACCAGCTCAAAGACCATTAATATTTTTGCAAAGTTATTTAGTAGAGGTCTTAGACCTGATCGTTATAAATACAGTGGTCCCTCACAGTAGGTATTTAGAAGTCATGTTTGTTATGTTGTGCGGCTTATAACTTCGTATTCATAATGATCAGGACAAAGACCTCCACATCAAATATCTTTGCAAAAATATTAACTGGCGTTTGGTCTGGGAAAATAGGACAAAGATAAGCCCACTAATATCTGCCAAGGATATGAAAAAGAAGAACCGAGCAGATTCGAGCTAATCAAATTTTGTTTGTGCACTGGCTTGACAAGTGTTTGTACCATGGATACAAACCAGGACCTTGTTTAACCTTTTGGTTAGGTAAAAGAATGGAACTTTGAAGAAGGAAGGTTGATGTGGACATCCCTTTTGTCTTCCAGAACTATAACAAAGGCATGGGCGGACTTGAACAAGCTGACCACTCAATCGCAGGTATACAACAGCTATACGGGGCAAAAAATGGTGGTGGGTTCTGTTTACCTACATGCTGGATTTGGCTGTAGCTAATGTTTGGCGTCTGCATGTCCTGACCGCTGAAAAGGAACTAGACCAGCTCCAGTTTCGCCGAAGTATCGCCCGATTTTATTTGAGGAGTGTAGGCACTGAAAGACCTGATGGAAGGCGTCGTAAACCTTCTTCAATGGTGTCAAGTATGAGTTTAGATGGTGTTGGACACTTCCCCCAGAAACTGCCAAGCCAGCTACGATGCAACGAATGCCACATGAAAGCACGTTGGCAATGTAAAAAATGCATCAAATCATTGTGCATCAAAAAACAATGTTTTGAAAAATACCATACATACGCCATTGGCCACATTTTAGGACGGTGGTTTTTAATAATAAGGAAGGTTTTTTGTTTTATTTTTCTTTATAAAATGTCATACTAGCCTCCAATAGTTACGTCCATAAAGTTTTTTTTCTGAAGTTGCTACTAGTTTGTACAAATGGGTTAAGACCCTTCGCCTCGACTCTGCACTGTGAGTGACGCCTAAAACTCTTTGAGGACATCAAATGTTTACAAAATATGTAGGAATGAAAAGGGGGTCAAAATTAAAACGCAAAATACTACACCATACCACTTTATTCTAGTATTGTCAATATTATTTAGTTCGTGAAAATTTGATATCGTGACTTCCCATCGTCATTCAAGTAAATGAACGTTCATACAATCTCGAAACACGTTCCGAACTAGTAAACTACTTTACATTATGATGTTCTCAAATACAACTCATATTGTGACAACAATAATCAGAGCCGTAAGAATGCGAGGTGTTGCTGCGAGCGATCACTACTGTCTACGATATTAAATAATGCATCGGATAACAAAATAAATTATCGATTGATTATTATTAAATATTGCTTCATTATTAGGCTGTGTTTATCAATAATGTTATCCTTTAAAGCATCTACATCACACGTAAATACTTTGGTAAATTGAAAATAATTACAATAAAACTAAAATAATTAAGAATGGAGAACGACTTAATTGCATTTTGCAAAAATTAGCTTACTCAGTACTTCTCTGAAGACTGATTTACATTTGCATTCGTTTAGTAGGGAGTTTAGTTTGTAAATTGCTATAATTAGACTGGAAAATGTGTTCCAATATGCTACAGGAGGTAGGCAGGTGAACTCGTCAGGTTCGCTAGCTAACTCACTAATCAACGAACGCAAATGTAAATCAGCCTTTAGAACCAGCGATGACCAGTCACACCTATACCTATAGACAAACCATATGTTCCAAAACCTTTCATAATTGACCTACCATTGAACCTAAGTACAATAAAAACAATACTGAGTTAGCTGAAATTTGAAATTTTGAAATAATAATGCAAATGATTTATAAATATTACGACAAAATGAAATATCGCATTTGGCCTAAGAAAACAGTATGCACACATACTGCATATTCGTTATTAAAGTTTCTACGTAAAACAACCTAAGCAGTGTCCGACCGAAACACGGAGTATCAGCCGGATTCGGAACCGAGACCGAATATTCCGCTGTTCTTGTTAAAAGTTGGTCACATTCACATTATTCGATTGAGGGCTGGCCTTTCAATCGTCAGATTTTATTGAAAGAATAGAATTGACTGACTTTTTATAAAGCCGACAGCTAACAAACAAGTGGTTCTGTCGGGGCGAACCTGCGACAGCCGAAAATGAAACTTCGGTCGGACACGAGCTAAGTGACCAACTAACATTTTTCTATTTAATTTAGTTCGTATTTCAGCAGCTACGTGGAATTCTCAGTTGTTCACACCACCACTGAGTCAATTTGTAAAATTAAATGTCCTAAACTCCGAAAATGTTATTCATACTAATATAAAAATATGTACTAAATGATAAATAATATTTTCATAACAGAGATAAGTACACAATAGTATCATAAGTATATAAATTAAAATATACTCAACAACAATAATAATAAAAACACAACGCAAATAAAAATGCATCAACAATAAATAAGCTTAAAAAAAAATGATTAATTTTGAAACATTATCTTGGTAAAACGTTTAAAATATCACTTCAAAATTGACTATTGGTGTAATGTGAATCAAACTGTTAGTAATTCCGTTCAGGGCATAACTGTGTGCATTACGATCTAGCCTGAACGAATTAACTTATATTTTGGGTGTGATTACTTATTATACTGCTTCATAAGTGAATCGGTAGTTAATGACTTTGGTCGCTCGATGGGCAGGCCAAGCGCGCGCGACCAGATCAGCTGGGCGAGCACGCCGAGTGCGCGGGACACGCCGAACATCACCGTGTAGTAGTTCATCTCCTTCAGCCCGTAATACTAAAAAGTGGACATTGCAGATAAGTTACATGCGCACATATTGTGACATACGAACATATCATCATCATCATTCTCCTGCTCACCAACATAATTATAATAATAAATAAAAAATAGTTGTTATACCTGTAAGAGGACACCTGAGTGGGAGTCCACATTGGGCCACGGGTTCTTGACTTTGCCGAGCTCTGTTAGGATCGGGGGCACGACTTTGTACACAGCGGCGACCAATTTGAACATGGGGTCGTTGGGCAAATGTTTCAGGGCGAATTCACGCTGGCAGGTGTACCTTTACAAACAATATTTTTTAAGAAACAGCTGCATCAAATAAATACAAAACTTATAGGTCTTCTGCTAGATTATAGGCTGTTACCTGGGGTCAGTCTTCCTGAGGACAGCGTGACCGTAGCCGGGGACGACCTGTCCGGACTTGAGGGTCTTCCAGATGAACTCCTTCAGTCCTTCTTCGGTGAAGTTATCGCCAACCTGCTTGCGCAGTTTCTCTAACCAGATGAGTACCTGCACCAAATAATCTTTATTAAGTTACCCAAAAGTTTGAATTAAAAAACTTTAAGCTTCTTAACTATAAATAATCGAGAAGACGAGAAGCTTCAAAATGGTGTTTTGAATGTCTATTTTTTTAGGGTGGATTAGTATTAATATTTCACTGGTAAACACTCTTTTTGTCACACGAACTTTGTGATGATTTATGTTAATGTTAGTGTAAGGGTGGGTACACTAAAAGAACTAAGGATCTATATTGAGGGATCAAAAACCAACAATGGGACAGGTGTCGGAGTCTTCTCAGCGGACCTAAACATTAAAATAACCAGACCTTTGGGAATGCTAAACACTGTCTATCAAGCTGAGTGTATAGGCATTCTCCAAGTGGCACACGCTATAGAGGTCAGGAAATTCACAGATACCCACAGATACCCGCATTCGTATACTCTCCGACAATGTTTCAGTTCTTCAATCTTTAAAGAGGAACCAGATCACGTCGAGACTAATACATAATGCTCTCGAACGCGTTTCGGTACTAAACTGCAACACGGTGACACTAAAATGGATTAAAGGGCACAGGATCACTTGAAAATGATGCAGCTGATGAACTCGCTAGAAGGGGATCCAGCACAAAAGCCTTTGTATCCGGACCCATTGTGCCCATTCCTTTCAAGCAGCTAAGGAGTTGGTTAAAGGATCACACTCAAACACAGCGGAGAAACGGTGGTCCTCGATACCAGGCTGTGCCATCCCAGGATACGAAACTGACCAAGCGCCTTCTGCGCCAGAACAGAGATAGCCTACTACTGGCGATGGCGGCGGGAATCATCACTGGACGCTGCTCACTGAACAAACACTTTCACACCCTGGGTATCTCTGACAGTCCCCTGTGTGCAGAGCGTGCATGGAGGCAGAGGAAACTATAGCGCACTCGAGTGCACCGGCGTCACTCAGATCCCCAAGGAAACTCTTGGAACACCAAGATCCCTTGCGGATGTCCTGAGAAAACCGGGAAGGTTGATCTGTTTTCGGAGGGAGGTGGGCTGGTTGGAGTAACGGCCACCATGGCTCACGTACAATGGTCCACTTTAAGGACTAAGTACGAAAATCAAAACCCTAACATAGAACATGACTGTCAAAGATCTACAAATGACAGCCATGACCAATAGCTTTCCGAGGGCACGGAGAAAACTTGGTATGTAATGGGTGGTCACCCATCCACGGGCTAACTTACGCCAGCGTGGCTTAACCTTGAAGATCCAATCGACCCGCGCGGCTGTTATCATTTAACCACGAGCCCCTTTCTACACAATATACAGGATGTCCGGTTGTCTGCACAACAAACAAGAATACTATTACATTTTTACAATGTATGTTCTGAACTTGTGATATTATCTTAAGAAATCGAAATGATTTCCAAATACTAATAAATATTACTGCGATTTTTTTTAAATAAATTGATAGTATTTGATCTGATCAGGGAGTTTATAACGGAAACTATATTTTCTATCACCAAAATTTATATTTGTCATCAAGTTGTATCACCTAATAAATAGATCTATCGCCACGAAATATTTTCGTTCTCAGATAAACAAAAATTGTTCCCAGGTATGAATTATCAAATTAATGTTAATATATGTGTAAAATAAGAGATCGATAACCAATAAAATTATATTGCATTATATGAATCAAATTTCCCAATGGGGTATTTAAGCTATCACCAATTTAATTAGTTTTGTGTTTCTTAAATAATAGGGTTTGTCCTCAAAATAGTAGATCTGTCACCAAAATGTAGTCACCAAACAGGTTAGGTTAGGTTAGTTTATTTGGTACTAGACCTTATATCTCAGGATTTTAGGTGATTTATTGTGGAACTGATTTTGCATTGTTTGGTGACTACATTTTGGTGACAGATCTACTATTTTGAGGACAAACCCTATTATTTAAGAAACACAAAACTAATTAAATTGGTGATAGCTTAAATGATACCCGTTTATAACTCATTGGATTTGACTAGACATTTATGTCGAATAAAAAAGGGTTGATTTGACAGTTGCCGCCAAAACGGAACAGTTTTAAAAAAACTAAAGATAGAATTCAAATGTTAGTATTCAAGAAGTTATCTTTGTTAATATTAAAATGAAATTGATTAAGTTTTGCATTATAAATACCAAATTTTGTACCTATTATTTTCACAAGATTGTAAATACTACTATACTAGAAGAGGTGTATTCTTACCTAGCTTTAATTTAATTGTACCCTTTAATTGATCTGCCCTAACAGGTTCATAAACTTTGACGTTTTAGCAAGTCATAGCCTGTAACATTACGTAATAAATCTGTTTATAACAAACCTCCTGGTTAGCCAGTCCGTGCAGGGGTCCAGCGAGGCCGTTGAGGCCGGCGGCGAACGAGAGATAGGGGTCACTCAGAGCTGAACCCACCAAGTGCGTCGTGTGAGCAGACACGTTGCCACCCTCGTGGTCACTGCACAAATAGAAACAAAATACATCAGCATTGACCAAGGCTTTAAGTTTCATTTCATCACTGGACTTAGTTCTGCCATAATGAGCCAACACACTTTTGAATTCAATTAAATATCACATGAATTATCAAAAATCAGTACAATTACTTGGTTTTGATGTGGGTTGATACATTTTGGCAGAACTCCACTTAACTATAAATACAAGCATACTTATTTACAGTTCAGTTTCATTGGCCCAAAACTTAAAATATAGATCAAACAAATAATTTGCATTACCATTGAACATTAGTTAAAAATAACATTTACACTCAATAAAAATTCATATAGCATGTATAAAAGGGTGAGCAAGCATACAGTTATCGAAAGTATGTACATAGCTGTGTTTTAATAGGATTTAGATAAATTGATAATGTGCATTTTAAAATATCCACAGGTTGTTTTCAGTATTTTACAACTGTGTATGCAGTGCAATCATATTTTTCATTGAACAGTTTGGATTTTATCAATTAAAATTAAATTTTATGCTACTGAGAAAATATTTGTTGGAAAAAATGTGATACTAATTTCCTTTAGTGAGTGACTTAACCCATTTAGGGTTTGTGTACACTTTCATAAAATACTTTTAGAACAGACTAAAGCACTCAGCGCTGAACCTGCCAATTGTGGTTAATACAATACAGACACTTGAATCGAATGTGACAATCAATTCTCTACATTTGATTAAACACTCTGTGTTTGTGGCATACCATGACTTTTTTTTAAACATGTAAGGCACTTGAGATAACAAACACATGGCGAAGTTAACCGTGACTTCGATCCAGATTGCCCAATCTAAAAATACTAAGCAAATATGTTTGAGTTCCAAGAAATAAAGGAAGGAAAGGATGTTGTTAGTAAAAACAAAATTTTTGAAAAGAAAATACCAAAAGCACAGCATAATATAAACTACATGCTGTAGTTACAATTACTGAAAGCAGGAAGTATGTTCGCTGTAGGCTGTAAATATGACAAGTGCAAGCGAAGGTTATAGACGATAGAACATAATGAGGGCATCTCGCTTAGCTTACAGATTAGAGACAAACATGCAATGCTAAACAAATTACTCTGGAAGCGAGATTAAAACACAAAATATTCAATTTTAGTATATTTTTTAAATTTCTAGGGTTGACTTTTTAGGGTTTCACTTTTTCATCAGTCTGTCAAAAGTGCCGTTATAATAAAAAAAAGGCTAGTTTAGTAAGAAGACATAATAGTTCAATAAGTTGTTGTTGGAATTTGCATTCATACGTGGAGCGCACAAATAATTTACGCTGCACTTGAGCTAAACGTAGCGTGTTAAATAAACGTGCACTAAAATTCGCATTTGGCAGTTATAATAACATTCGCAACATTGCTAAGTGGGATTATTTACATACTATTAGAATCAAAAACGAGTGTTTGAAACATCTTCCAACAATGTCAGTGTTTAGACAGTGACCTTCAAATTTTTGCAAGAAGACAATTACATACTTTGTGAAGATATGCATATTGTGCTAAGAAACACGTAACTAGGTGCATTCAGTGTGCACTTACGTTTCGCTCAACGAGAAAACAGAATTGGAAGAGCCTTCATCCGTTGGGTTGCGCAATCAGGCACATTAATTAGCTCAACACAATGCACACATTACAGAGCAGGGGAAGTCAAGATCAATAACACAGTTCATGCAAATCATCGTTCGATATTCATTCTTCGTTTGTGGTCTGACACTAATAGGAGTGTTGATTTTCTAATATTCTTAGGCCGTTAAAAATAATGATATACTTGGAGCTCGCAATTAGTGGCTTTATTATCACAAACTTAATAACATTAATAATTTGGGCAGTTATTTAAAATTCGGATTTCTTGGGGCTTGGGGCCGCAGTCGGGTTATAAGGCTCGTATTAATAATACGAGCCTTATTTTTACCCGACTGCGGCGAACCCCAAAAGGAGGGTTATAGAAAAAATCGTATACAGGTGTTTGATTAACGGTTACCGATACTTTTAGGACATATTTATGCTCACGTTTATAACTACTCCTAACCCAACACCCCATGTTTTTTTATTCGGCTGATCTAGAGTATGTTCAATGAAATGATATAATATTTTTGAATCTAAGAGACAGATGCACTTCTTACTGCCATCTCACTCCCACTCGTAAATTTAGTGCCTTATCTACCTGATCAAGCAAAAAACGGGGTACCTGCGACATTGTGGAGTCTATGTATTGGGACAGGGCGATGTACAAATGACAATAACTCTTAAAATAATTGGTGTAGACTAGTCAATATTTTGATTTCAGGCAACATTCAGGGGTTAATTTTACACTAGAGTAGAAAATGAGAAAAAAGTAGTAATTGTTGTTTATTTTCTTAATTTTATAGGCTCTATTCAATAGCCTCAGAGTTTATCCTTGCAATAAAGTCATTTGTATGTCTCTAGGTCTCTTAGATTCAAATATAATCTATTAATTTGCTTTTCATTGAAATCAGGATTAGCCGAATAAAAAAACAAGATTACTGCCATTCGCAGGGTGTTGAGTTAGGGAGTATTTATAAACGTGTTGTTTTCGATAGAACTGAGAATATAATATGTCCTTAAAGTATCAGAAATCGTTAAGCACACTGTTTAATAAAAAAGGTTAAATTGTCTGCGAATTCTTTCGAGTTACTACAAAAAAGCTGGAAATAAAAAAGTAGTCGCAAAAACTAAACTAAAAAACCAACTGGAAAAACTGAAAAGCAAAAATCAAGCACATTTTAAATTAAACAAATGTTGGAAGCAGGCGGGCCAATCCATTTTTATATTCTTTAAAATGTGCTTAGTTTTTTCTTTTAAGTTTTTTTAAGAATTTATTTAAGTTCTTACCCTCAGAATAAACAACTTAGTTACAAGTTTTGTGTCTTACCTGTGTATGGTGAGGTAGAGACGCATGAGCTCTGTGAACTGAGGGTCGTCGAAGCCGAGCATGCTACAGTAGTTGGCAGACAGATCCCTGTTCTCATCGATTGCGCCGACGCCCTTGCCGTCACGGTAGGTGTTGCGGAAGATGGTCGCAGCCACCACGGGCAGTTTGGCGATCAAGTTCATCGAGTCCTCGTATACAAACTGGTATAGAAAAGTTACATTGTATTCTACCTGGAGTACCTTGTAGAATTATTGGTTTTCCCCTTGGGGGGTAAAAATTAATTTATGGCTTTTTATCTATAAAATGGTATCTCTAAGTACCTACCATATCATGCATATCAGCATAATTTCCTTGATAAACTAATTTACAATTACTATCTTGTACCAGAGGATATCAGTTGCCGTATCTATGCCGTGAACCAGTTTTATGACATGTTGATGTTAAGCGTGAGTAAGACTACATACCTCCCAGTACTTAGTTTTGGGTACTCCGTCGGAGTAGGCCTTGGCGAACACTGACTCGCTGTTGAGGGCAGTGACGGCGGCCGAGAACTGTGACATGGGGTGCAACTTGCTCGGCATGTTGTTGAGCATGGTGACGACATGCGCTGGCAGCTCAGCCCTATAAATAACATTATTTAGGGGTTCCTTTAAAAATGTTAGTTAAAGGTATGGCAAATGAGTTGCCATCTCAAGGAGTAAGGAAGTTGAAAATTGTAACGTGCATGTAGTTATAGCTTGTGGTCCTCCACGAGCTATAATAATTAATCCGGCTGCGGCTGCTATGAACGCGTTATACTGAACTGTACGGCTAGGTGTCCAAATGTTGTCATGATGAAATTATATTTATTCGGGAATATTTACTAAAAATAGATGAAATTTAACTAACCTACGTGCCCATTCCTTGGATAGGGCCGTTGTTTGAGCCTCCGTGGGGACTTCTCCTGTCACGAGGAGCCAGAACAGACCTTCGGGCAGTGGTTCAGAGCCACCTTTAGCCTTGGGCAGTTTTTGCTGGCATTCAGGGATGGAAAGGCCGCGGAAACGGATTCCCTCATCGGGGTCCAACAGGGAAACCTCCCACACTAGCCCCTTGATACCACGCATACCACCGTACATCTGTAGAAAACGTAATATTTATTTATTAAGGACGCCTTTATTGATTCTCTATAAATTGGCTTTGACCTCGTAACACGTTGTGATTACTTGATCATGACTGCAGACGGCCCAGAAGATTGGTTAGACATGCAGTTATAAATATCTACCATTTTTATTTAAATCAAATAAAATGACCTTCGTATTGGGCCTTCAAACGTTTCTACACATAGAAATGCTATGTAATATTTATTTAAAGACATATAGCCAAAATATGCAGTCTTGAACTGCGTCAGGGTTGAATTCTAAAACAGTTCACTGACCGCCTGCTTGGTTACTCTTTATGCGACTTTGTTGGTCATCGTAGTGAATATATTAAGTATAAAATACCCTCAAATATGTACATAGCTGCTATATAATCCTTTATTTTAGTCCTAATCTAGTTTGAGTAATTGGCTTACTTTGTTGTCAATTATGAGCTATTGTTTTGATAAGAAGCGATGAACAACAGTCGAGGACTCTGTGGACTAGGATATGGGTCTACAAATATTTGATTTACAAGTACTAGATGTGTATCGTACATATAACGTACATATATGTAACACGTGTCACACGTGTCACCGTTATCGAAATAAGGACACTGGACACTTATTAATATTATAAAGTTTTAAACTTACCATATCAATGCTGACATCGCCGACTTTCGTTCCGCCATATTTCTTACGGAACTCCTTAATCCTGGCCTGCTCTTTGGGGATTTTGTCCTGGAGAACGCTTTTGAGGTCGGTCGACTCCGCGCTCAAACCTCGTACAAGAATCGATGCTGTCGGGCATAATTTCTGGATAGGACAAAACAAAAACCAACTCGTAAATTCTACGTAACTAATTTATATTCAACTAGATAGATGTTGCCTGCGACTTCGTGTGTATTTTACCATGGTTATAAAATTAACAAGTCTATGCAATTCTAAAAAACTTTCGAGTGGTTGATGATGAGGCTCGACCGAAGTCCGTGATACGACAATGAAATCTTCATTATTAAAAACGCACAATAATAGGTGCACTGTTACACGCGACATCGACAGTATTAAACTCAGAAGCTCTGCCTTTGTAGGAATACTCCGTGCCTTGTTTTTAGTGCTAATAAATTATTGTTACTAATAATGATGCGACGACACTTGAAGGAGAGATAAACTACTGTCTTCAAGTTCTAATAGAATGGATGGGCGCGAATAATGTAAAATTTAATATTGACAAAACTAAAATAATGACTTGAGCAAAGGACAAATCTTTGTTCGTCCTGAAGTGTTGTCCCACATTCCAAAAGATTCTTAGTTTGCCGTTCCCATATCACTTGGAAGTTGTGGTTCGTCCCAAATTATAAGTAAATTAAAGGTACAGTCAACAAAACAAATAATGTGCATCATGCTAGCGTGAAACACGTTTTTTTTTTAACAGAAAATAATGCTATTGCCACAATGAGTCCATACAATACAAGCAAACAAACAAAGGACGCTATAAAAAAGTTGTGGATACTTTTTACCTGCTCTTATAAACACATTCCAGTGACGTCAGCTGTATACGTATAACTTGCTCACTGAGAGCGGCTAAAGAGTTTTATTATAAAATTATACGAGTTTTTCTCTCGCGGAGAAGACAGAGAGTGGTTGTTTGAAGTAACTAGCTGATTTATATTACATTATTTAATAGTGCAGTCCGTTCAGAGTTATTGAACTAAATAGCTGACTATTTGGACACCGAAGTTAAAATTTTCTTGGCAATCAATAACCATAAGATATACATTAGACAGAGCTTTTTACGGAGAACCTTTGTCAGTAACACGACTGTCGCCAATTCGTATTCCGTTCGGAGTTACTGACCTTAATAGGTGACTATTTGAGTTCCGAAGTTAAGGTTTTCTGGGAATCCAATAGCGATATACACCATTGGAGAGAACTTTTCATCACGAACTTTTGCTATTAACAAAACATTTGCTAATTCGCAGTCTGTTTGGAGTTATTGACCTAAATAGGTCACGTTGGACACAGAAGTTAAAATTTTATTTACAACAAATTAAGACTTTACGGGCAACTAATAGTCATTAGATATACACTATTGAATAGAGCTTTTCAGAGAACTTTTACTACTAGCACCACTTTTGCTAATAGTCTGTTCGGAATTATTGACCTAAATGAGTGTCTATTGAGCATCGAAGTTAACATTTTTTGGGTATCCAATAGCAATAAGATATACACCATTCGATAGAGCTTTCAATTGTAATATTTACTACTATACAACTTTTGCTAATTCGTAGTCTGTTCGGTTTTATTGATCTGGAGCTACAGTTCGGGGCCCAATCAAATACCTAGTATTTGATTGGGCCCCGAACTGTAACTCCTTTCTGACTCTGAATCGAGAAAAGTTGTCAAAGCAAGAAATATTCTTCTTGTTGATATCAATCCATTAATTAATACATATCTTAACGCTATTGGGCGTTGGGGTAAATTATAACGATCTGTCCAAGCTACTATTACCGTAAGGATTTGTTCCGTAAGGGTTTGTTGTTATTTTAGGTGTCAATATTTTGAAAATTACGTTTATAGGCATATTATAATATAATGTTTGAAACGAAAAGTATCAATGAAAGTTAATAAATTAACGAAATACCAGAAATTAATTCAACTTAATTTCTCTTATTTAGAGCTCTATAGCTCCTCTCTGACTCTGAATCGAGAGAAATCGCCATAATAAGAAATGTTTTAAAGATCTATCCATTGGTATATATCTTAAGGCTATTGGACGCTAGGGCAATTTTGCCCATTCGCCTTTATTTAAGAAGCAACTCAATAATCTGATAAGTAAGACATGCTACACTATAAATGAATACCTATTAGATAGAAATTTGTGAATAATAATATATTAATAATACATGTAATTATGGTGAACATTTGAATCTGATTTATCGTACAAGAATTATTTTTATTGTATTTTTATACATGCGTGTTGATAATATTAGATATATTTTAATTATTATATTTTTTTTTATTTATGACATTGTATAGGGTAGAATTTATTTTCTTTTCTTTTTGACATAAATTTGTTTATGGAATTGGAATTTATGAAATTTTATCACTTTAATGGGTAAATTTTGCATGCCTGAATTGGTACAACACAGTGGACTGCGCTTTCACTAGACATCTGGAAATGTATGATATGTACTGTGTTGAACAATAAACATTTGAATATTTAGATTACCGAAGTGCACACTTTTTCTGGTTAGACTGCAGGTATGTAGTTAACAACAAGACGATTCAAGGCGATCTCGTGCATGTGAAATATCACTAACCTCCATTAGAAGTCACGCTACACATAATGTGACTATTTATAAATACTCACATAGGTATATACATTACATAAGTATCTAACAATAAAATTGTAGGTATATATAGTTGCTATTATGATATCATTTTTCTTTAGTTCGGGCTACATGTGCAGTGAATTTCAGCAGTGTCAATGATATTTTAATAAAAAGAGGTAGATATCGCACTAGCGCGCGCAAATTGTTGCAGACAAATTCTGACAATTGTCGTAATTTAAATCTTTCTGTATCATACTTTCCGTATTATCTATCGCAGTCGTAAAAAAGCAACGATATTTGAACGTCGCTCAGTATTAACGTAGCGTATCTTCTTTATATTAGCATTGGTGTATTCTATTAAAAAACTTCATTATTATCTGTGATAGAGGCTGAAAACTATGTTCCACAGATTACGCCGTATCTGCGGAAGCTAACGGAGACACTCAGCAACAGTAAGGAGAGCATAGAGCGACGGCAAGACCTCCGTAAGGCTGCCAAAGATAAGACACGAAAGGCTGAGGAGTTTGCCGTCGGTGATCCTGTCTTGATGAAAACGCACAGTGTTTTTTAAAGTAGGTACATTATAAGTAGGTTGATTTAAACTACATTTTTATTTTATTCATACTGATATTTTAGGCTAGATATTTTAGGCTACCGCTGACTGAAATTCGGCTATATTAGGCTACTTAAGCTGTGGAAAACGGGCGACATTGTTAACCTTAAAGTTTCGAAATAAAGTTGAAAATCTATTAAAGAAATTTGACATCGTTATGACTTAACGACCGATTTTTGTCGCTATCTATGTCGAGACTGCAGCCCCTGGTCGCGCACGCGCCAGTCTGGCTCGCATCGCTGTCGCATAAGGTCTAGAGATGTTATATTAGGGTAATAAATAATTTTTAGGTAATCCCATTATTGAATATATTAGTTATCGCATATTATGATACCATACCTATTACTGGGTATTATTAGCTACTCGATCTAATATTGATCCCTGCGTTTATTCCTCCTAATAATTAATATGAAATACAAGATTCTTTTGAATATGCACTTTCATTATATTGTTCACGTATGCCTATTACAAAAGTAAAACGGTGATTAAATTTCCCTTCATACTTTAACAAGCTTAGGACTGTCAACGTTGATTATGTTGGTTCTATTCATACCTTACCAGGTTCTATTCATACAATACAATATTCATCTCGCTCACTCGCCCGCCTCGGGTCGGTTTAGGCGAGTCTAGTAGTCTAGTCATTTCGCTCACTCGTCGGCGAGTGAGATAACCGCGGTCGGCAAATAGTAATAGATTAGCGAGCCGGGTTGCCTCGCTATTAAGCGTCCCTATTATTTGACTTATACCTGGTAACCTATTACTCTATATTCGCTTATCCTAATATTAATATACATGGCTTGTATTATAATACCTCTACCTATTACGAATATATTAATCACACCACTAATATGGTCACATTTTTGCTTTGTTTTATGTACCTGTACTGCAATTTTTTTGACATCTAGAATTCTAGACTACATAACCGTAATATCTGTGACAATAAACATTATTTGTGCACCATCCATCTTCCATTCGATTCAATTCATTACCTGTCCCACCACAACGCCAAATTTGGCGTTATTTGCTTTAGAATTGTTTATAATAGAAACTTCAAACTTGACTCTTGTCAAGTACACAGAAAGTAACCTCAATCAGGGCAACGCGGGACGTCATTTGGAGGTGAAATGAAAGTCAAGTGGTTTCAAGTATTTTTGTTAAAAATAAACACCATCTTATATTTTAAGAGCTCAAAATAGCAAAATAAGGTTTAGAAACCTAAAATCTCGAAATGGTTTCGGCATCAGCATAGGGTAATTTTTACTTTACTTACTGAATTGTCAACTTAATGGTTTCGTTGAAAAGTCCTTTAACCCTTAATTGGTCGCGTGGGGTGTTACACACCCCAGCGCATCCTTAAAGGTTTGGAACTTTATAAATTCAGAATTTTGAGCGCTGAAGTTCCCGTTAGCTTCATATAAACGCGTGTTTTATGATCAAGTATCGAGCATAATCGTGATTTTGCATGTATTCCGTATTTGATTTAAATACGATCGGGGTGTACCGCACCCCACGTGACCGTTTACGAACTTTTTAGGCGCGCCCAATTAAGGGTTAATGCAATCCAGTTCGATGAACAAAAGAATCAAGCACTGACAAAATAACAGGAAATGCTTGTTTGTAAATAATTCGATGAGCGCAATCATAGCGGTGGCGATTCAATCAATAAGAAGTGAACATCGGCGGGTCAGCGCGGGTCAGAGTTTAACATCGGCGGGTCAGCGCGGGTCAGAGTTTAACCCGATTGACATTATAAATCACATTCATGTATAAACCCTTCAAAACGTTGATAGAGACGAGATCATCAATTATGTATATAATTTTCTTCCTTGAATGAAAAAACAACATATTCGATACAGGTCGCTCAGTAATTAAATTTGATTCGATAAAAGTCGCTCAGTAAAAAAAAATTGTTAATAACTGACTCTGGTTTTTCGTGAGAATAGTCGTGTTGAAAATAATATCTAATAATAAGTATTGATGACTTAATTATTTAAGTCATCAATACTTATTAATAGATAAAAAAAAAGAAAGAAAGAAAAAAAAAAGAAAGTGTATTGCTACATTATTGTAGCAATACACTTTTTCATGATCATCATCTTCATTTCAGCCGAAAGACGTCCACTGGTGGACATAGGCCTCCCCAAAGTGTCACCACATTGGCCGGTCCCGTGCGACTCGTATCCAGCGGATCCCCGCAACCTTCACCAGGCACACACTATACATTTTATATACAACTCTATTTGTACCATTTATCTACATTTCAGATTCCACGGATTTTGGAGGTACTGAAGACCTGCCCGTTTTCAAATATCTCATTCAGTCTTAATAACAATTTTTCGTTACACCGTTATAATATGGCCCTCAACCTCGCGTACATGTTAGTTTTACTCTTGAAACTGATAACGTGATTAAATGATAACGTTAATGTGATGCGTTGTTTCAGTGACAAAATTACGACAAAAGCACATTTTTCTGGTAAACTATTATACAGGTACGTACGCTAGTTAGCAAGAAATTAAAAGCGGTAAATGAATACTCCTGCAGAATGGCAAATATGGTAAGTAAGTAGCATCGGTTTCGAGTGTTACAACCGGCGCGGCGAATAAGACACCAGAATGCGGGCATCCCCATTGTTGCGCTTGTAATCTACAGCCTACAAGGAACGAGGACATGGCGCATGCTCAGTAAGGTCACTGGAAATAAGGCCGAACAATTACGTAAATGAAACCCGATGGATACTTAGGTTTTTTCCTCGATGAAACTGACAAATCCCACAGTTCTGAATAGTGGAGACCGACAAGGAAAATTTTAACGTTTAATGTAAAAAGGGACTTACCGAGGCCAGCTCGTTACAATTTAATTTGCTGTCTCGCAGTTTGGTCACGGATATATTATTAGATAGTGGAAGGCTTTACCATGACTTCCTTCTAGGTAGGTACTTCGCCTACGACGTTCATGATCAATTTCATGTGGGGTCCTGCCTAAAACTGTCTCACAATCAAGTAGGAAAACGTCAAACTACCCAAGGTGTATTTAGAAAAACGGCCCAACTATCGGACTAGTCTACAATCAGAGGCAGCAAATGTGGCCGAAGCCCTAAATGCGAATTTGTGAACCTAAACTTATGGGGCTTCTTTTGGTGAAAAAAGGTGACATCAGCCAGTCACGAACGAGTTGTACATCTGAGATTTGCTCACTAATTCAAAAATCTGTCTGTATTCTGTGTGTGTTTATTAACACCTTGCTGTGTTTAAAAAACCAACGTTCCAACGAGCGAATACATGAATGTACAACCTTCATTGTTAGATAATTTAGCAGAACGTGCTTCTACGTAAGATTAACGATTGGGTGACATCAGAGAAGAAAAGAACCGTCTGGCGGCAAAAAAGTCAAAAACATTCTTGTCTAGTGGATGGCATCGGAGTAGCGGCTAGTTTCTGAATAATAAAAGAGCTGCGAGTTGTTACGGCTTCTAGGAAATTAACGATTGGTTAGTTACTAGGTAGTCTAGGTACCGTAATAAAAGGTTACCTAGCAATGATGTTAAAAGTGTCGTACATTAGTGCAACATTTAGAAAACAACCGGATCATTTTTCTTTTCTGGTAAATATGGCGTCACTTGGGGAAGCCCTATGTCTATGTCCAGCAGTGGACGTCTTTTAGCTGAAATGATGATGATGAGTGATCATTCCAGTACAAATTGTTTCTGTGTAGATGAATTACACGGTTGAAACTGAAAGGGACATCGTGCGTGATACAAGCCATAATCATGGATTTACTACATTCCCCAGCGTTGCAATTTTTCGTCCATTATTAAATAATAAAATATCAGCCAAAAATGTTCACAGACTATCTGTTTCAAATTAAGAAAAATATTAAGTAGGTAGATAATACGGATGCTGTTCCGATCCGGGGGCCTGAGCTCGTTTATAAAATCAGGTTTTAGCCATCGAAATTCAAACCGCGTCGAACATACGCGATGAGTTTTACATAAAAATTAAGAGAACAAACTAATATTGTTTAATTAATTCAGCCTCCTTCAAGTGCGTGGTAGATGATGTCATAGAATCGTAAGAGTGGAAATTCGGCGGTAAAATAAAGTTTAACTTCATTTGGATGAAAAAGGTTAAAAGAAAATATACTTTTAGGATTCCGTCATAAAATGGGAAAAAAATAAACACTTTTTCTGCATGTACAAAATATGCTTACAAAAAAAGTATAGTCCGAAACACCACTCAAAAATATTAATAATAATGAAATTTCTGTTTCGACCGGATCGGACAAAAAGGGGCGGCCGAAACGCCTACTAAGCCATAATTTCGGCCGGTCGGGTCGTAAAAAAAATATTGAATGGAGGCACTACCCATAAATTAGGTGCAACCGATGAAAAAAAAAACAAAGCACAAGCACAACAAAGCGCAAGGTATCGTTGGATCCCATTACTAAAACATAATGGTGTTTCTAAAACTATTATGTTTAAGAAGATATGCTCGAAAAGGGACGAGTTCTAGGTAAAAATCACTTTCAACAAAAAGTGTTGGTAGTTTGTTTTATACGTCTGTCCCCTACTTACACATTTTTCTTGCAAGTATGTTGAAAAACGAGGTCTTTGATGCCCGTGAGTTATTTCATTGCATCAAATAAAATGTAACTTCTGTATGGTTTGATTTCGAGGCATAATTGGCTTGAAATCCCTGGCCCTACGTATTGATTTTCGATTTACAACATAAGGTCAAACGGTTGACGTTATCTCAATATAAACTAAACTTCCGCGTTGTTGGCATGAACGCTATGTAATAAATAAGAGATTATCTTAATTACCAACTAACTTTAAAATATATTAAGTGGTTACAAACGTTAATGTTATAAAATAATAGATTTACTCATTAGTAACAGTATTGCATTGTAGAAGTTACGTGAAAATATTGAATAACCACGATACAAACAATGAACTAGTGACATGCATTGTAATATTTTCACGATCATAACTCATTCACTAACTGAATAGGAACTTATTTATGAATATTGTGAATTGCAATGAAGCTGTAGCGCTATTGTAAATAATCGTAAACGTGTTCTGCTAGCATTGCTACACACAATTACCTACTAGATATTTGCGATGAACTGATGTAAGCGTTTTACTTAGAGCAAGTTAACACCCTTGCCACCAGGTTTCACGTCTTTCGAATGCAAATAAACATTATTTTCTTTGAAAGAGGCCAAAGATCTCCAATTATAAGTAATAGCTACTTTATGCTGATGTCCTCTATTGATAAGATCGTATTGATAGCTGATAGCAGTGGCAATTTATTAATTTTATCAGAAGAGGCATTCAATTTTGTAACAATTTACTTGCATAGTTATGTACAGATAGACGCCATCTTACTTAAATCTTTGTAAATGTAGTTTAATCAGATCTATATTTTGTCGTTTACTCGTTTATAATTATTATACATTTTTACGATACTTTATTAAACGATTGACATTTGCCAGTGTTCACATTTTATTACCAACGTTTTATCACTTAGTCGTTCTTTATCACGTCGACTTAAATACAATAGAACCATGTTTAATTTATCACAGACTTACAACTCACGCATGATAATAGGTAGGTACATACCTACCGACCCATGCGATTTCGTAAAAATTCTAAGCGTATTTTCCATAAAATATAACATTTTACACTATTTATTGATATTGAGTTCGTAAAACATTATTTCCTAGTGGACTTTCGCGTTTTTTGTTATTTTACCACAAGAAGCCATAGCTCAACGCAACCTTGAACATGTGCGTCATAGTAACCAACGTTCTTAGCTGTTTTTATTTTAACTCCCATGTTTTGTTTCCGTTAATTTTCCAAGTCGTCAGTATAGTCTTTATAATGTAGTGGATATGTGAACGATACATGTAACATGTGCCTATAATAATCGTGAGCATTTGGGCGTGTGCCCGCTGCGAGCGCGGGTTGACCTGCATGGTTATCTTTAGAGTTGGGGCATAGCAGAGGACACGCATCGTGAATGTCATTGCGGGGATTTCTGTTATATAGTTTACTGATAACGATATCGCGTCACGACGCCATAGATAAATACAAGCATAATATGTTCCGGGCTCAGGATGTCAGTCGTCCGTACGAACTTAAAATGTACGTAGTTTAAACGGTACCTAATTATGTAAATCACATTCGCGTAGAACAATAGTTAGTAGTCACCTGACATTGTAAAGTCAAGTGCTACTCCTGACTATGGCATGAGGAGGTACGAATGGTGCTATCTAGTACGAGTTGACGTGTGCCACGTGTGCTCGCTCAATGGGCGGCTCGTGATAACACGGTTACGTTAAAATTCTCGAATGAAGTAATAATTATGATCGTGTTAGTGGCTCCACGTGACAAGAAGAGGCAGAGCGCGCTGCACGGTGCACAGAGTGACATCGGTCATCACGCATTCACGCCAACTAGCGCCACCGTGCATGACACTGACACAGATTGCCCAAGGCCATTGCCACATACTTTGTGCAAATCTCACGTGACTACACTACATATTTCCATAACAGATAAATCATTGCAGTTTAACTTTAATCCTTTGCTAAAAACTGTCATATTGTTTCTGTGACAACTTGATAAGATTAAGATAAACTTAGTTGTGCTAGAGCATAATTATCTTGACACTTTGCATGACACTTACAGAAAACAAGAACACATTATGTAACCATAGAGACAACATGGCAGGTGATAATATTCAGTTGGTACATTCATTTTAGTTAAGAATAAGTTAATTTGAACAAGATGCAATAATTGTTAAGAGAGAACAAGGGTGGTCACAATCTAACAAGGAATTTAGAATCTGTTGATTATGTTGTTACAAGGTTTTGTGAAAACTTATTCAAATTGATGAGAATCATTTATTTTGGAACCATATCAAATTAAGCCAGCCAGCAGTTTATCAAGGCAAAATAAGTACATGTAATTATGTCTGGGTCCTGGTTAAGTGTATGATTAACAAATAACAAATAATGGTCCAACATTATTGACCTTTATATTGCCTACATAACAAGCAACAAGATATTATCAAATAAATATTATAGGTATATCAATAAATGAACAAATATTGAATAGCAGGCCTAATATTGAGCAAACTGTAACAAAATTTAGCTAGATAGAATAGAAGTTATTATCTGAATCGGGACTACACAATCATTGAATTTGTTCAATGATTTAGAACAAATTCAAAATGTTTCTTTGGAAACTGGAGTCATGAATATTATCAGCTTCCCAGTTATTGGTTAGGATGTCAACAAATACATTTTATTTGCAAAGATTATTGCATGACACATACCTAATGACTTAGTGTAAAATCAGCAATATTCCAATATTTTTTATAAAATACAGATTGTAGATTGAAGTATGTACAAGAAAATGGTGAGGTTAATGCAAAAAATCCTGTCCATTTTGTTTAACATTTGTATAATATCAGAAATCCACATGACCATTTTTTATTTCAAAATAAATTCAGTCTTATCTAAAAACGCTTCTGCCACAATAAATCCAACTAAACACACATTCACCTATTTAATAAAAAAGTATTCGGTAAGATACATTTAAAGCCTAACAATTATTGATTTTGCACACTAGTTAGTTTGGCGTCATGTGTCAAGCTAACAGAAATGCGCGAAAAGAATGAATGTAAAACAATTACAAAAATTCGGTACCTATTCTGCCTATTTTATAATAGGCAGAATAGGTACCGAATTTTTGTAATGAATGTAATTTTAATCGTTTTGATTATAAACGAACATCCCGTTGTTATAAAACATCTTGACTGGAATTTCCCGCTGGAAATCTGCATGCTCTTTGATATAATATACCGGTCGTGTCGTAAATAACGAATATTAAATAAACTGCGATAATTTGTTCCTACTAAAAATACCGGAACTCACAGATTACCGGGATGCATTATATTTAAAGTTATTCCCAAACCCCAAAATAGTTTTTATTCCCATTACATAACTTCGAACCCAAAATGTGGGCAACAAGGTTATAAAAGTTCACAAAAAAACACATCGTGCATGATTATTAAGTTACACTTTGAATTATAAGGAATAGTTTATTAATAAATGATGTATTTACCTGCACCTCTGGCAATTTAGACAATGTATATCTGAAAAGAGCCATTTTCAAATCCACCGAGCGCTTGCCACCAGAGATAACTACACCTTGCTTGCGATCGATCGCATTCGCAAGTGATGGAAATGGAAATCGGAATGTTGACTGTAGGCTAGGCTGACTTGGCTACCAAACTGTGTTGCCAACGTAATAACTGAGATCGTACCATAGACATAATATAAATGTGCGTAATCTGCGCTTGCACCAGCGAACAGTCTTGCCAATCGCGGGGAAAATCCCCGATTTGCGGCGAATTGAGGGTTAGCGCAGGGAGAGCGTGGGGAATGACAAAAATCGGGGAATTTCGGGTAATTCAAGCCAATTTTTTCCGTGTGCAAACTATTTTATGTCGCGTATTACTTACACCTAAAAAATCACGTTTGGATTTGGCAGAAACAACTCGACATTATTCTACTAACATAATTTTAAATGGCGACACCACTCTAATGCCTGCTCAACCGTCATAAACAAGATTTTGTATTTCTGAACGCATCCATTTCTACATCACTAACTAATTGTCATGGTTGTCGATTTTTTAAATTGGTGCGAACGGTTGAAATTTTCAATAAAATTATGGAAAAGTGGTTATGCAGCTACTGTTAAAAAAACAGGTAAGTTGTATGTTCAGCACAAGTTAACCGGAACCCTCTCCGCTTCGCGTTTGAGGTGTACAATACGGTTTCCTTGAGAGCCACCCTTGTTCCGCAGAAAATAAGACTATACGGTATAGTTTTTGTAAAAGTTTTAGTAGTTTTTACAAATTTTGTATAAAACAGCGTTTTTATTCCAAAATTATCATTTTGGGGACTTTGTGGGGAATGAATTAAAAAGAAGCGGGGAATTTCGGGAAATTCACAACAGTGAAGCGGGGAATCGAATTTTTTTTATTGGCAGCACTGCCGGCGAAACATTCTTTCGTGTTGACCAACGAAATCAAACTAAATAAAAGATTTTTACTATAAAAAGAGAGAGGGAAGTAAGGATTTCAACAGGTTTAAAAAAAAAACTAATTTATTTAAGATTAGCTTGCTACATATTAGTAATCTGTGATTAAGATCTTACTACTACATCCTGGTGGAAGTGCCTGGGTAGCTCACGAAATTCAAATTTTCTTACGTTTTTTGCAATTTCAGGTCATTGTCGGGTTGTATGTTGATGAAAATATGATTCGCGCAAGTAACACGTATCTGTTTACAGAATTATAATCATTAAAATCATCAATACAACCCTTTAAGATAATTTAACCCCAATCAAAAACTATTTTATGAAGAAGTCATTCGATGGAGTTAAATGAACTTAAGAGGGTTTGTGGCATTCGTTTCGATGTTAAGATTATGTAAATACTCATTTGTTTAAAGTTGCAAATCAAAATGTGCATCTGGAATTCTCGATTGAGGGCCCATTTTTTTAAAATGAAATAAGACTTATAGGGAAATGAGGGCTTATAGGGAAATGAGCTCACCAGATGGCGCCGACCTGTCCTGACCTGTGACTGTCTAGTAAGGTCCTCGTATTCATTCTAATTTACACTTTAAAGTACCTACCAATAACTTCATAAAAAGTTAATTTTATTTCGTATAACAACACAGTGGAAACTTTATATTCATATTTACAAATATTCTCCCTAACTTTGACAAGCATGAAACATTAATTTAAAAATCGTTCTACCTCTAAATACTTACAAATACGATCCTAAGATGCTACTTAAAATCTTCAAGTCATAATTAATCAGAAATGGCTCAATCTAGACCACAATCGTGAATATTAGTAAAAATACGTGATAAAAAACACGCAACTCGCGAACACTCTATGACATCTGACCACTATATCTGTGCATGACCTGTGCATCTGACATTTCGGAAAACCTTGCTCTATACACGAAAGCCTCTAGCGGCGAATACATGCGCGATAATAAAAAATTGTTTGTATGAGGGTACAGTCAGTCCCAAAAAGATGTAAACACGGACTAGGAACCATTTCATTGTCTACAACAATTATTCCATAATCCACAAAGTAAAGCTACAAAACATAGTAACAATTAATTTCACCAAAACCTCCTACATAGGTCGGATACATATTTGGTTTCACAAGCGTTTAAAAAATGGACCCTCAATCCAGATGCACGTCAAATTAACCACTCATCAACAAACAGCTTGATACCGACCTGCTTATTGCAAAAACGTAGGAAAGTTTGAATTTCGCGGGCTACTCTGACGCTTCCGCTTTAAACATGTTGAACCCTCTCTCGTCGCTTAGTTAAAATAATATAATTTACATATTCGTTGGTTGAAATCTTTCAACCCACCAGACAAGTTCAAATGTTTGAACCGGGTGTATGTCTGACACCGGCTTTAATTGAGTTGTCTGACCTTTTGAGCTAACCCCCCCCCCCCCCCCCTTCACCCTATTACACTGATATCGTTACCCCGCAGCCCCCGCGCGCCTTCTTTCCCGGTGTTCTCTGATTACTGAACACTAGCGAGCTGCTGATTTCAGCTCATGTTTTACTGTACAAGTGTAAAACAACAATTAGCTACACATCGATAAAATACTACTCATTGAAAAAATGCGTTCTCTTACATTAGCGTGTTTGCTTTTTTTATGTTCTGCGGCCCATGGTGCTAAACATTTTCGGCTCGGGAGAGGCAGTGGCGGTAATTTAGGAGCTCCAGGGGGATACAACGGTGAAAAGCTACCGCCAGCTCAATGGTTCAAGCAGAGATTAGATCACTCAAGTCCATCTGATTTAAGAAGTTGGAAACAGGTGGGTGCTAACCAAATTATTATTATTAGGGTGGAAATTAAGGAAGTATTTTTTTAAATTAACACTTAGAAAATCATTCCGTCTGACCAGTACAATAAATATAACTTATCTGTACTGTCTGCGTGTCACACACAAAGAACAGCTAATTTAAAGATACCCTCAATAGTTTTTATTTATTGAAATCATATTTGTATAACATCAATGACAATAAGTCAAAACAAACTAGAAAAAACATATTGATACTGTCTTCAAACAAATAGATAAGTTTGTTTACACAGTTAAAAACTCAGAAATACAACAAACATTAAACCGGCAATCACATCCCATCATGAAAGCTTTGAATCGGTGCTCCCTATGGCTTGAAAATGTGTGGTAATATAGCACAGATCAAAATCGAGCATGGAGCAGAAAAAAATGCATAAGAGCAATATATGTGCTTCAACTTGACAAATCCTGTAGACTGTCATTTAAAAAGCTTGCTTTATAAAACATATCATATGTTTTTGGGGAAGCATAAGGAATTATTTAGTAATGCAGACAATTTATACCCTCGTAACCAACGAGACCCCCACAGGTTGTACTAGATATCCTTCAGAGACTAGCTAAATATAATAAAAGTTGTATTTCTATCTGCGTGTATATGTATACAGGTTGGAAGGAACACCAATGGTTACTACATATTTTTTTCTATTTTACCATCTTTTTAAGCAAGTAAATATTATTCTATTTGCTTCTAAGATATACAAGACACATGCTTATTGTTGAACTAGGTACATATAAAACCTATAACAATAGAAGCCCAACATTTCACCTGTTACTAGTCAAGACCATTTTTTTCAGCGCTACTTTGTAAATGACAGTTACTATGACTTCAACAAACAAGGGCCTGTGTTTTTGATGATTGGTGGTGAAGGACCCGCTGATGCAAGATGGATGGTCAAAGGGGCCTGGATCGATTATGCAAAGAAGTTCAATGCTCTTTGCATCAATTTAGAACATCGTTATTATGGGGAGAGTCACCCTACTGAGTAAGAATCTTTATTAAATACAGATAGATGGCAGAAAATTAATTTAATTAACTAAATGTAATAAAAATCATTACTGTTAATTAAATTAGCATTCTATTGTCATCTTATTATTATTGACCTAACATTTTTAAACTTTCCTTAATGTTTCCATTTAAAACAGTATCATTAAAATTATGTATTTTAATTGATGTTTAATAATTACAGAGACATCAGTGTCAAGAACTTACAGTACTTGTCATCATACCAAGCTTTGGCAGATTTGGCAAATTTTATTAGTGCCATGAATGATAAATATAAACTTCTGAGCAATGTTCGCTGGATAGCCTTTGGTGGATCATATCCTGGCTCTTTAGCGGCATGGCTGAGGCTAAAGTATCCGCATCTCGTACATGCTGCAGTGTCGTCCAGTGGCCCATTGTTGGCTAAAGTTAATTTTATGGGTAATTTTCTTTTTTTATTTCTCTATGAACTAGTTAAAATTAGTGTGGTGAATGTTATGTTTTTGGCTACAAGGTCAAATGTAAGTTTCCTTTCCAAAAAAATCTACGCACTTGTAGCTGGCCCAGATAATATCTTAATTTTTTTGTCAAATTTCAGAATATTATGAAGTTGTAGTTCAAGCATTGCGAGAAAAAACTGGCGGAGAAGAGTGTGTGAGTGAACTCAAAATGGCACATAAAGAGATAACAAGAATGATGCAGACTCATCCAAATATAGTTGAGAAGGAATTCAGGTAACAGCTGTTTATGTAGGTTTTGACATTTTTAGTTTCATGTGACAATACACATTATATTTTAGTTTATATTTTTTACAGAGTATGTAAGCCTTTTAAAGGTGCATCAGAAAATGATATAAAGAATTTTTTCAACTCCATCGCTGATGACTTCGCTGACTTGGTCCAATATAATGAGGACAATAGGATTAGCGCAGATATTAAAT
Organism: Noctua janthina; assembly: GCA_963576755.1. NCBI lineage: Eukaryota > Metazoa > Arthropoda > Insecta > Lepidoptera > Noctuidae > Noctua > Noctua janthina. The sequence goes on along the minus strand of OY755050.1, from coordinate 7,628,095 downwards.
ACAAGAATCTTACTATCAATACGGTGAGGAATTACAAAGTATTTTCAAGATAGTCTACAATTATGTGCTTGATATGAAGGGATGTGGAAAATATTGTTTTCTAACTCCTCCATTGTTTCTTGTCGGAATGGTTTTGTTATGGGATTTATCCAATACATACAGCTTATCATTTTGTTGGTACTTCTCAAGCTTCATTGTCTTGGCCCTGAGACATTTTGGCACACAATTGTTGCTACGGTTGGAAATTGTGTCCCAAAGTTTTTTTATCTGGCAACATGCAGTGTTTATTCTAAATGAGAATATATTTAAGCATTGATTCTAGGTGTGTAATATGTTAACATCTCCTGGATCTGAACCTGCATACAAGAAGCTTGCAACTTTCAACTCTATCATTCTGGACAAATCCAATCAAACATGCCTGGACTACAGCTATGACAACATGATTAAAGATTTGAGGAATATGACTTGGGGCTCAGAAGGAGGTATGCATGCACTATTTATTTTAATTTATTTATTTTTAGTCCAGAATAGATTTTTGCTGTATTCACAAACTTCAGTCTGGGCTCATGAATACAGCAAAAATCTATTCTTCTGAACCAACTGAACACCGTGAGCACATATTTGCCTTTTCTAATAAGTAACTCTCCTGTCATCCGAGGGTTCTGCAACAGAGGCAATTATGCAATTTTCTTTCATATAACGCCTTGTCACCTTGTGGAGGGCAGATGTCTTGAGGTCCATGTAACATAAGTACGGGCTGCTCAGCTGCATCTGGTTGCACTGACCCCAACATTTTTCGGAAAAGGCTTGGCAGATGATGATTAACGATTGAACACATCTTAACTACACAATAATAGTGTGTACCTGCCACATAATATGAAAATTAAAGTCATAATTATGATGTGTATTGTTTATTGCAGCTCGTCAATGGATGTATCAAACCTGTACAGAGTTTGGATTCTATCAGACATCTTCAGGAGAGGTTGAAGTTTTCGGCGATGAATTCACACTTGATTTCTTTATTCAACAATGTGAAGATGTTTTCGGTAAAAAGTTAGTATCTTGAATATTTAATATTTGGTTAAAACTTAAAGAGGTAATTTGGGTCTAAGTGCTTGTTAATCCAGCATGCATAATTGTTTATTGAATGAATGTGAATGAGAACAAAAAGCGTGATAGATTGACCATGTTGTTGAAGAGGAAGACCATGTTGTACCACATATATATATAAATTATGTCAGAGCTGTATTGTGAACACAGAAGAACAGAATGAAGCGTAATAAATGAATTCAAAGTACAGTTCTCAAATTCAAATTCTTTATTGCGAACTAAGTGTATAGTATTTTGACGATGGTAACAATAGGTAGGTTCTTAGAACTGAGTGGCCTGTTAAGGCATTGCAATTTAAATGGTTTTTAAAAAAATATACATACTTAATATTATAATTAACATTATTTTATATTAATTAACATTATACAAACATTTTATATTAAACATACTCTTCTTATTTTAATCTATAATATAAAAATGAATTGCAAAATGTGTTGGTAAGCGCATAACTCAACAACACCTGGACCAATTTGGCCATTTTTTTTTTTTTAAATGTTCGTTGGAGTTCAAGGATGGTTTTTACGGAGAGAAAAATTCGAATAATTGCCGGAAAAACCCTTAAAACAGCCATTTTTTTTTTCCTATACAAACGTTTTCTAACTAAAACGTAGTCAATTTGAGCTTTATTGCTATTGTTTAAAGTTCATATTAAATCTATAATATAAAAATGAATCCCTGAATTTGTTGCTAAGCGCAAATCTCGAGAGCAGCTGAACCGATTTCGCTTATTTTTTTTTTTTCTGTTTGTTACTGTCAGGAGAAGGTTCTTAGGTAGGTAGTAGGTAGGTAGTAAGATAGGTGCATTGCAACGCATGCCGGGAACAGCTAGTATTAAATAATTATTTTTCTCCAAGGAATTCTTTTACAGAGTAATATGCCTTTTAATCAAAAAGTCTTTTAGCTTTCTTTTAAAAATACCAATTAAATGAATGCTCTTAATGTCTATGGGTAACTTATTATATATTTTTATGCCCATACAAAAAATACTATTGCTATATAGTGCAGTGTGGAATGTTTTATTGCGTAGTGTATTTCTAAGTCTATTGCTTTTTAATGTGTCATAGCTACTGATATTTGATTAAACTTAAATTGAGGCCTCTTAGATATATAAAGCAGGGAGGGTTAATATCTTGTGGTTTATGAAATGAGGTTTACATGAATTTGTTTGGTGTATCCCACATATTGATCTGATACACTTTATTTGTGCCTTGAATGCAATTTCTTTATCAGTCGAGTATCCCCAAAATAGTATCCCATAAGATAGAGTGAATCCCACATAGGCATGATAAGCACTAAGTAGTGTGGTTTGGTTAGATATTTTTTTGAGCATGTAGAGGGCATAAGAGAACTGATGCAATTTGTTACATACACTATTTACATGTGTTTTCCATGACATATTAGAATCTATATGGATGCCTAGAAATTTTGTACTTGTAACTTCAGATACAGTTTCATTATTGTACTCAATAGTTCTAGTTCTGGTATATTTTTCTCCTAAAGGCAATTTTAAACTTGCCCAATGTCAAATATATGTATACTAGTAAAGCTATTTGGCATCTATTCTCATTGAAAAATCCCATAGAATAAGTATGTTTCACATATTTGTTTAGGACTTTCACCATATTTACTGTTGCTGAATATGAGTTCAAGACTATTAATCCATTTAATTTAATTATATCCCAGGTACAATGCTGATTTTGTAGATGCAACTGCAGACTGGACCAATAGCAACTACGGAGCCCTGGATATTGCAGTGTCTCGAGTGGTGTTTGTTCATGGTTCTGTAGATCCATGGCATGCCCTGGGAATCACTAAAACTAAAGACAATGATGCTCCTGCTATTTATATTAAAGGTAAGTGATTTGTTCAGTTATTTTCTAGAAAGAAAAAACAGAGAAATGATTAGTCATTGACTGGCATTTGTTTTTTTACCTTTAAAAGAAATAGCACACATATCAACTCGGAAAGGGATCGTCACCTTATCGCCTTTGATTCAAGGCGAGGCGCTTACGTTACGATTCCGATTAGTGTGCGTTGCAGTAGGGAGTTTCATACAAAGAATACTGGTTTGAGCTGATACGGTGACAATCCCTTTCCTATTTGATATGTGTGCGGTCAGCCCGTATTAAACTCTTTTATTATCACATTATTATTGTTTTCTGTTCGCCAAGGCCGAACAGAAAATGACTCAATTCTTTTGATGATGTCAAAGTTTTAACTATTATTTATGGTTGGTGTAGGTTTTCCTTATGCCTTAAGCATTTTGTCCTATTTATTTTTTGTGTTAATGAATTTCATAGCAACTGCGTAATAGATAGTTGATTGTTGAAATGACACTATACACTTGTGATATAAAAGTTTGTTTGTTACAGGTACTGCACATTGTGCAAACATGTATCCTCGAAGTGAGAATGATTCCAGTGATTTGATTGAAGCACGAGTCGAAATTGAGCAGTATCTTGCCAGCTGGTTAGGACAACCTTAACATGCGTATTTTGGTCCTAAGCTGAACAGGATGTCCGTGCATCTTTCAACAAAAGATATGCAGTCATTAAAAACTCATTTATTGTTTAAAATGTTCATTGAAATTGTACTGTCACTCACTTTAATGAGGGCATACTAGTTGTAATTGCCAAAAGGATGTGCTATCCATTCTTACCAAGTTCCCGTAGCATAGAGTATTTTATGGAATATCTATTAGTATCAATGTACGTGAAACTGTTAGTCAGTTAGAGGCTAATGTTATGGGGCATATTATTTAATTTTTATAGTAAACGAGAGGTTAAGACAAAATTAACGGTGCATTTATTTTATAGGTGTTTCGTGATAGACTTTACCTAAGATTTTTAGGAATTGGGTTGTTCAATATGTACGAATAAGAATTTAGTAACATGATATACTCCTATAAGTTTTTAAACTGGCATGGTCACTAATATTATCATTAACACTAGAAACGGGATATTTACCATGTTTACTGGAAAACAGACAGACAGACTGACCGGACCGTTTACAGTAAACATGGTAAATATCCCGTTTTTTTTAGTGTTAATGATTATGATATACTACTGTTAAACCCAGTTATCCAAGATGACCGGGGTATTAGATTTAACATGATGTATATCATGTTTTTTATACTTATTTTGGGTAAATAATATAGGATATAGTTCATGTCATAGTAAAATATTAATCCGCTGTATGAGAACTCTTTTAGAATCTCATGTTGTCAATAAACAATATACTCCATACATAAGAAGTAAAAATATTGGTGTTATCAATACTCTAGTAGCGTTTATTCATGATTAGATGTACTTAAATACTCTATTAATCGTATCCCTGTGTCAAATGTAAGTCTGGCATTGTATTGCAAGTCATTAGGTAGGACTTCCTTTTACCACTAATTACGATTAAAAGTGTTTTTATATCTATTGTTTTAAGATGACAAAAATAGAACGTGGCCTTTAAATAAAACAATCGAGATTAAAATACTTACAGCATTTATTAAGGAACAATGAAATATCTCAATAGGTTTTCAACCCGCTTACAATTAACTAAAACAGTTTAGTGGAATATGAATTAATATTTATTCGATATGCTGCTATACTCCCATGATCCATCCGATGGAACATCACATCATACATTGGCGTTATATTATGTATAAAATTATTAATTTCTTTTCTAATATAATTAAATTATCACAACGAGAAATGCATCGCTATAAAGTTTTCGTCACCAGGCGCATCGAATTCATTTTTTTTAAAATATATATAATGCTTTTGTAAACTTCTTTTTTATCTTCATTATTGCAATGTCAGTCTAAACGTTACTGGTGTATAATTGATTATGAATAATATATTTTTGAGCAATTATTGTATCATAGTCTTATATAAGAGGTTCCTCAATCGTGATTTTAATACCGACTTATTCATATCAATTTATCTTACATTACAAATGTTTTAAACATTAATAAAGTTGTTTTACTTTAGTGTTATGATGATGTTGATATTCTTCTTTCTTCTTCTCTATCGTAGAGCGGTTCTAAAGGTCTGCCCTTCAACATCATCTCCATAGAACTGCAAATAGACATTATATCTTTGATTTGACAGTGAAGTTCATAACATAACACCACCGCTGTTTCCCAAAAAATCGTAAGCAGAGATGTACTTATACTAAACCCGAAGGGCTTCGAATTACCTACTTGGCGTGCCCAACTTCCGCCTTCCGACGAAAATAAAATGGCGGAAGTTACGCAGGCCACGCTTCATACAAAAATGTGCCGACCCCTTTCACCAGTTATGATTAAGTCACAGGCAATAGAGAGCGAATTGCCATCAACTGGGCACTTATCCCGACTCAGGGCTGCGACTAAGAACATCGAGATTTACTTTGGGCATTTACCCAATAGTTTTGAGTTCACACCATGGTTATAACTGAGTTAACTGACTCCTGAACTACGCACCCAAGCAACTGTATATGTTACCCGAGTACACACATTGTAGTTTCCGTAGGCTACGATCAAAATTATCAACTATTAAAGAATTTACTTACAATATCAACATGAAAACGACAACTTGCGTAGATATTGTGAGGTAGAATATAGAATTGACGAATTCTGTGTCAAGCGTCGCTTTGTACAGTTGTGAGTATATGATCGATGCAAACATCGCGACGGCGTTTTCCATCACGGACAGGAAGGCGTACGCCACACCTGTGGGTAAAGTACTCTTATTTAATTATATTGAGACAGTAATTCTTCTTCACCTAAGCGTGTCGATGGCAATATAAACCTTTCATCCTAAACATACAAATATAATAAGTTTCACACACATTCACTACACACTACAACTCACATACACTCATCACACGACACACATACTCTGTTTCAATACTCACACTCATTCACTCTTCTAATATATTTATAACAAGTACCTAGCTATAACTTGTTCAATGGTTATTTATTAGATTTTTTCTATTTTGGTTTTGGAAATTTTTAAATGTGCTTTAATTCGGTTATTATTATAATTTTGGAGCATAACTACTATTACTTTATATCATCTCAAGCATTTTAGGTAGGGACCTGGTGTCCTAAAATACAAACCTCAGCTTAGTTAAGGCACCAGTCTTCCACAAATAAAATATTGTTTAAATAACTACTTATGACATTTCTACTAATACCTGCTTTAGGTAAGCAGGTTAGTTAAGTCGTCATGATCGGAGATAAGTTCCTTTATTTTGTTAGTATTAAGTTTTTCATTTGTTTTATTTGTGGATGAGATAAATAAATGATTATATTACTGAGTCGACCCAGAACTCAATATGAGTTGGCGATATCACTAACCATCAGTTATGAGTATATTAGAGGAAATTTGAAAGTGGCGGCAGTTACAGGGTTCGTGGTTCTTAGACAGCCTCTGTGTTTTAAAATCTTAAAACCGTGAATAAAGTGTACAAATAACTATAAATCATTACAGTGATCATCTATAACATATAAGTGACGATTGTGCGAAAAATCTCAGTGAAAGGACCACTACGACCTTGTGTACGAACAGTTTTTATATCACAACGAACTAAAAAGTTTAAATGTGGCTACCGTTTTAGACTTTGACCACAGTAACAAAACAAAGGAGTCGTCGAAGCTACGCTAATCACCACTGCCATACGTACTAAAGCACACATTAATTTCGACACGTTGGTTAACGTACTCGTGGCGCAGCGGTATAGCACTCTATTCTGCGTTGACGACGATTCGGGTTCGAATCCGACCCGCTCGGGTCTCTTTTTGTATTATTTAAATTATTATACATTATATTACGAAGCCGCCCGCAATCTACAATAAGGAATTTGCATAGTCTTTGGCACATATTATAAGAAGTTTATTCTCTCTCACCGTATTACGAATGGCTCAGGCGCAAAACGTCTCTTTCGCAAAATGTCTCCTGGTAGTAAAATGTCTCTTACTTAAAATGTCGCTTTCTCATAATGTCGCTTTCGCAGAATGACGACTTCTCAAAAGGTCGCTTTCTCACAATGCCTCTTTCGCAGAATATCTCTTTCGCAAAATGTCGCGTTAGTAACTTAGAACAAAATTTAGCCAGGTTTAAAAAGGTTGTTTTTTCCAATTTCTTATTCTTGGTTGGTTCTGTTCTGTTCTTTGTTAATATTGTATGGCAACGTTGTAAATTCGATTTTTCGAGTGAAATCAAAAATAAAAGTACTTTTATTATGAGTTCTTTACAAAATCTGGTATAGTGGTATAGTACGTTAAACATTTAAATAATAAAATAACACAGTTTGTTAAAGTCATATATTGTAAAAAAGGAAACAAATCATAAACGTCTTCAATTACAAACAAAAAAAGTGAACAAATTATATACGTCTTCACTTTGGTAAGTAGGTACTGTAATCTACTTATTTTTTTATTGAATTAAAAAATGGAATAAACAATAACAAGGACTACTTTGCATTTACACCTCTCATCTCAAAGTCACCTAATATTTATTTTGAACATTGTAAAAATATAATTCTCTTTAAAAATTGCGACAGCGTCAACTCCTTACATTCTAATTGTCTCAGTAGTTTTATAGTTTGAGACACTGCGTTATGTTGGACGAAAAGATACCGCGCAAGTTCCCGAACGCTGCCCAGCCGAGTCAGATTCGACGATTGAATATGTTGTAAAACTTGTAAATATTTAATAAGAAATTGGAAAAAAACAACCTTTTTTTAAACCTGGCTAAATTTTGTTCTAAGCTACTAACGCGACATTTTGCGAAAGAGATATTCTGCGAAAGAGGCATTGTGAGAAAGCGACCTTTTGAGAAGGAGTCATTCTGCGAAAGCGACATTATAAGAAAGCGACATTTTGAGAAAGAGACATTTTACTACCAGGAGACATTTTGCGAAAGAGACGTTTTGCGCCTGAGCCTTACGAATCTACGCCTGGAAGATGCAACGAAGTCCGCCTCAAACACATAAAACGACTCTGACGTCAGGTCAATCCCTGTCTGAATCAGACTTAACGTCTGCTACTACTTCCCAAAACTCAGAAGGAAGCAATATTACAGTACGATACAAGCGCCAACGCACCTATTCTCCGAATAAAGAAATGGATTCTGAACTTAGGCCAGCATTAAACGACTTCAAAGCTGAGCTTATTGACATGCTGACCAAATGGAAGATTGAACACGATCAGTTGTTATCATCTTGGAAAGCAGATCAAGACGTCATATTATCAAGACTAGTCAGCGACGTCTCTGAGCTTAAAAAACAGTGCCTCTCCAATCAGACGACAAACTTCGAGATGGAACGTAGCATGGACTTTATGAATAAGCAACATGAAGACATCATCAGTAAGGTTTCAAAGCTGGAAATGGAAAAAAGTGTGAACTCTGAATTTATATGCCGTTTACAAAAGCAAATACAAGACCTACACTTCCAGTCGCGTCAAGCGACTATCGAGCTACGCAATATTCCGATTAAGGAAAATGAACAGGCACAGGACCTTATTTCCATTTTAAATACTGTGGGGAACGTTCTTGGCATGGACATCCCGGCCTCCGCTTTTCGGGATATATACCGCATACCTGGGAAACCGGGTTTATGTAGACCGATAGTCGCTGAATTTTGCTGCGTCAGCACACGAAATGATCTCCTAGCTAAAGCTCGAACATTCAATAAAGAGCGTCCCATACCAGATAAGTTTAACACACAGACTATTGGCATCGCAGGCGAAAGGAAACCCGTGTATATTGATGAACAGTTACCCCCAACTGTCAAAAAACTACTATATGAAACTCGCCAGTTTAAATGACTGTGCCTATTACATTTTGAACCCTTTCTTTATGCATGCATTACTTTTTTCACTGTTTTTGCCTGTTGTTTTTGTATAACTGTCAATTACTTTTTACTGTCCATACACTTTATACACATCGTACACACGCCATTACCTCACACCCACTCATTCTCTCGCGTTAAAAACCAGAACCATCTTGCACACCCTCTTACCAGGTCCACTTTCGAAATTATATTAATGTTATCCTTCTCCTCCGCTTATAATATAGGTATCGAGAAAAAAAAAAAAACCAGCTGCTGTACCTCATTCATCTAGCAATGGCTAACCACATCAATACATTATCTAATGAAATAGACGATCTCTCCATAGCCTGTTCTCATCTATGCCCCCCCGAACGATGTTTAGACTTTATTAAGCAACCAAATAATAATTTAAAAATGGTTCATATTAATATTAGAAGCCTTAGAAAGAACTTTGACCAATTTATCACGATGCTAACAACCACAAAAATAAAATTTGACGTTATCATTTTAACCGAGTGTTGGCTAAGGGTTTCAGGGCCCCTTCCTTATTTGCAAGGCTACTCTTTTTCCGCAACGACTGACAACAAGTCGCAGAACGATGGTGTGGTGATTTACACTAAGACCTCACTAAATTGCACGTATCTTAAACCCTCATTCTGTGATTCAAATTGCCTCATCTGTGCAATAGGTGACACAGCAATCATTTGCGTTTATCGCTCCCCATCTTTTAGTGACCTTGAAAATTTTTACCGAAGTCTCGATAATGTAGCACAATCACTAAAACGCTATAACAATTTAGCTCTGATTGGCGGTATGAACATCGATATTAAACCAGACAGTCACGATCGCCACTCGAGCAATTATCTCACCACGTGTGCCTCTTTGGGCCTTTTGCCTGCCCATGTGCTCCCCACTAGATCAGGCAATTGCCTAGATCACGTACTTTTAAAATCCAAACCACAGTAATAGTCCTTGAAAGTCATATCACCGACCACCTCCCAGTCATCCTTGGTCTAGACATGAAGAAAATATCCGCAGCTAAGAAATCAGCTAACGTGCCCCGCTATAATTTTTCAGATATTAAAGTATCACTGGATAGCACTGACTTCAGTCATGTGCTAAATGAACAAAACTGTAATCTTGCCGCGGATCAACTTATTTCTACCATACAAGCTGTTATTACAAAACATAGCTATACTGCCCGAGTCTCTAGGAAATGCAGGATTCTCAAGCCGTGGATGTCCCCTGGCTTAGTTCGCTGCATCAGAAACCGGGACCGGCTTCACAAAAAATCCAAATCATCCCCCGATAACGATACTCATAAAACTACCTATACCCGATACCGAAATTTGCTCAATAATCTTTTGAAAAAATTGAAAAGATCGTACGACAAAAATGAACTACTTAAAGCTAAAAAAAATACCAAGGCCACATGGAAAGCTATTAAGGGTATAATAAACCAAAACCATCTTCCGCAGTCATCAAGTGCGCTTCTGCAAAGCTCGACAGACCCCAAAATATCTATTAACCGAGTAAATAGCTTTTTTGTTAGTGTGGGTGAAGATCTAGCCTCAAAAATTAAATCTTCTGGATCCCCTTATGTTGAATGCTCATCACAACCCCCGCCGTGCAATTCTCTTGTCATTATGCCAGTCGACGAAATGCAAGTAAAAGGGGTTATTGACAGCTTACGCAGTGACTGCGCCACTGGCTATGACAATATCCCTGCCAGTGTTCTCAAGCAGTCTAGCTCCGTCCTAGCAGTTCCCATAACGCACGTCTGCAACCGCGCCATTGAGTCGGGTACTTTCCCCAGGGCGTTCAAGAAGGCCGTTGTTCACCCAATCTTTAAGAATGGAGACAGATCCAATGTCACCAATTACCGGCCAATCTCCGTTTTGAGTTCCCTGTCTAAAGTACTTGAAAAAATCCTTAACAAGTGTCTTACCACATATCTCACGAAATATAAGCTACTAGCAAATAATCAATACGGTTTCAGACAGGGATTCTCTACTGAGGATGCAGTTCTTGACCTTACAGGTACGGTGGTAGGCAACTTGGATGAGGGATTGAAATGCTTTGGTGTCTTTCTTGACTTGTCAAAGGCGTTTGACTCGGTTTCTGTACCTATACTCATTTCTAAAATGGAAGCCATTGGGATACGCGGAGTTGCACTTAGGATCTTCTCAGACTATCTGACAAATCGCTCGCAATGTGTTAAAATAGACTCATTGTATAGTGACTATGGGGGCATCAATTTCGGTGTGCCACAGGGCAGTATTTTGGGACCTACCCTTTTCTTACTCTACATAAATGATTTGTGCCGCCTTTCAATACCTAACTGCGATATATTCACTTATGCGGATGACACGGCACTGATCATTTATGATAATAACTGGGATAACTGCAGATTGAGGGCGGAACGGTCGGTTCAACGAGTGATGGCTTTCTGTGAATTTGTTAACCCTTAACATCGAGAAAACCAAGGTTGTTCGCTTCACTCTCCCTCACACGATCATACCTCCTGTGGGTACTGATATAGTCAAAGCCCACACTTGCCAGAACTCTTTGGATCACAGCCCAAATGCTTGCACTTGCCTAACCCTATCACTGGTTCCAAGTACCAAATACCTCAGAGTTCAAATTGATAAACACCTTAGCTGGCGTCCCCATACTGAAGCACTCTGCTCGCGAATTAGGAAATTTTTATATATTTTCAAAGAACTCAGGCACTCAGCTGATCGAGAAACTCTTTTCCTTGTGTACCAGAGCCTGTGTGTCTCTGTTCTTACTTACTGCATTTCTGCATGGGGAGGAACCTGCAAAACTCACCTAATTCAGGTTGGACGAGCCCAAAGGGTAGTCCTAAAAGTCAAGCAGTTCAAACGCAGAGATTATCCAACCGCTCTGCTCTACTCCGAGTCAAAGGTCCTTACCGTGCGACAACTGTACATTCTGCGTGCTGTTCTACGCCGTCACTCTTTGCTTCCTCTTGACGACAAAATTTTAAGGAAACGCAAAGGTTATCCAGTCTGCAATCCTAACCAACGTCGCACTTCATTCGCGGGCCACCACTTCGACGTACTAAGTGTTAGAATTTATAATAAAATCCATCGTCTTCTTCATGTATATCCTCTCACCAGAAGTACATTGATGACCAAACTTACCAATTGGCTCCAGGACTTATCTTACGATAGTACCGAACGTGTCCTTATAGTTAACTAATAGACCTTTAAGTTATAATATATCTTTTACAATTTCACACCAATATTTACGCGTGCAGCAATCTAACATCACACAAACACACACTCACATACACACATAATTCACTTACACCAAATACACACCCTCATAATACTTACCTCCCACAACACTGAACTTGCCGCAACTACTAACAGGTGTATTGCTTTAGTACGACCTGACATTGTTACTCGGGGTGGGGACCTGGTGTCCTATAACACAGGCTATTAGCCTAGCTTAGGCACCAGTCTCCCACAATATTGAAGTATTTTTAATATAATTTACTAAACAATATTTCCATGTAATCTTTAAATATTGTGGTGAGAAAATAAATGAATTTATTTATTATTATTTATTATACCCTAGGGTACTGCTAAGCATGCCACAGACGGACAGTTCCTTGCTGGCCTTTGTTGGCATTTAAATCTCTAAGTACAATTATAATTATGGCACCAGATCAGCATCAATATAGATTTTTATAGAAGAATCGCGAGTCTCGAGTTGAGGCGATACTGATCCCTACGTGACCTTAAATGCACGTAGTTCTGCCCAGTGCGCCAACCTACAATCTCATAGTCATTCATTTAAATACGTCAAACTAATCCAAATGTAGACATTTGGATTAGTTTGACGTATTTAAATGAATGACACAGTGATTTAGAAATCACTGTGTTACTTTAATATTCTCCCTATATACTCCCTATAGTCAATTAATTGCTACCTGATCAGCGTTTACTATAACAAATCATTACAATTACTACGGAGATTGGGAGAAAATTTAATGTTGGTTGGCACATTCTAGCAGAATTTGCATAACTGATGTCCTCTTACCTCTCTCAGTAGCAGGTAGCACCTTGGAAGTCATAGAGCGTATAAGAGGTGCTACACACGGTCCGAGAGCCGCGAAAGTGGCACCGACGTACCATAGTTTGTCTGTCTTCGCATGAGCGTACACCAAGTGACCGCAAATGTGGGCAGTGGCCCCCAGCATCACTATTACCTGGAAAAACAATGTATTTATAAGGTGTTATCGTAAGTAATTTTAGCTCGTACATATTACATGATTGTTAGTTTCGTCTGGAGTTCTTGTTTTTCTTAGAATGAACATAGTAATTCTAACAATTTATTTATGATCAGATATCTAAAATCCAACACGCTTACCCAATGCGGGTGTTTCGATTTTTTGGTACTGACCTTGCCTTGGGCGGGTTAGAATTGTTTTGATCCTTCAGACAATAGTATCAAGGTCGACTTTTAAACAAATTCAAGAGAAAGCAGTCTGAACAGCGGGGCACGTATGACAATACCGAAAATTAAAAGACCGTATTTTAAAATACCTGTGGAAGAAATCCCAAAAAATTAAACGACGAATGATTGTTTGGTCGAAAGTTTTAAATCCCGAAAGTTCATTTGCCCGAAAGCTTAAAATCCCGAAGATCCATATCCCAAAATTTCGAAATTACATCCCAAAGCCTAAAATCTCTAAGACAATGACAAAAAAGGAGCTTAACATAGTAGGTGAGTATGATACCAATAACATATAATTAAAACAAAAGATTAAATGATAATCATACGTATAATTAGGAAAAAAAGAAGCACGTTATTACATAAAATAACGTGCTAATATATTTTTTTTTTTTAATGTACCTATTTTCGACGAAGCGCTCGCGGGCCGCTGCCGCGGCTCTCCTTGCGCGTATTTGGTCACAGTTCTAACGTAACCTATTTGGTCGGAGTAAACTGAAACTGTGTTGTAGTGCCATCTATGAGTAACCGCGGGAACGACGTTGCCGCTCTTTGGGATTTCTTCCATTCGGGGTTTCATCCTTTCGGGCATTTGGACATCGGTTTTTTATGTTTCGATATAACGGCTATCGGCATTTAAAACTTTCGGTATTTTGAATTTCGTTTCGTTTAGTCGTCATAGTTATTATGAAATTTTTGGATTTTAATACGTACCCGAACAGCGACGCAAGCGAGCTCGAAAATTTTAACACTTTACCGACCTTGGAGTGGTTAGAATTGTTCCGACCTACCGGAGTTACCTGGCCGAATTTTGACCAAATTTTGAATTTTGACCAAGATTTAAGAAAAAGTAGGCTGCAAGGGCAAGCGAAACGAGCTCGAAAATTTTTACATCTTGCCTCGAATAAATTCAGATAATATGTAATTTGAGATCAAAATATCCACTTGCTCCATTTTTTGCAGCCTTGTGTATGTATGCTATAATTGCATATTAAGGCCCCGGGCAAGGGGCTCTTAATTTATTTCAGCCTCTGTCTATTATCGGTCGATCATGCGAAAATCCAATAAGATTGCCAATCCAGTGGCAGAAAAAAGGACCCTTTGCGTATTTGCGATATGGTATTATATTATGGGGTGGCTCAGTAGAATTTAATAGAGTATTCCTGGCTCAAAAACAGTGCATTCGCGCACTCTGTAACGTTGATTCTTTAACTTCATGCAGACCATTGTTCCAAAAGCTAAATCTACTAACAGCACCGGCCATATATATATTTGAGTCTTGTATTTTCATCAAAACACATCAGTACCTATACAAATCCTTTGGTGACTATTGTAATTTTAATACCCGGTATCCTAATAGCTTTCCCTTGCCAAACATAAAAACTGATCTTTATAGAAGAAACTGTTACCCCATGTCAATTAAGTTATTTAACAAATTACCTAGTGAACTGTTTTTACACGACCCAGGAATACCTTAGTTATTAGAATAGAAAATTATTATAAAACCTCACTATGTTCCTATTCTAGTGCAATAATACCTAGTTAAGTTATTACACAACGAAAATTAAAAAGAGTACCTATATGTATAGTTGTCACCCATTCCGTTTTATTGTTATTATATTATAAGCTTTTATTTTATTTTTCGTATACCAGAAATGGTTATTATGAGGATCCTTAATGTTATTTTGTGTATTGTAACATTTATGTCTATATATATTTGTATTTACATCTATGTAGACCCATATTATGCGAAAAATTATTTGATTTGATTTGATAAAAGTTTTTTCGCAGAGTTCAAAGTACTAACCGCGCGCTGTTTTAGTCTGTAGCGGTAGTAAAAGCCACTCAGGGGCTCATTTTTAAACTTAAAAAATATTTTAATTTGAGTGATACTTACCCATATTATGCGAAAAATTGTTTGATTTGATAAAAGTTTTTTTCGCAGGGTTCAAAGTACGAACCGCGCGCTGTTTTAGTCTGTAGCGGTAGTAAAAGCCACTCAGGGGCTCATTTTTAAACTTAAAAAATATTTTAATTTGAGTGATACTATTTTCCGCTACAATTTTTTACGTACAATGGCATAGGGCAGGTTTAACCAGATAATCTTAAAGAGTTAGCAGTGATAGCAGAGTGGTGTAACCGTCGTATTGCCAAGTCTCGAGTTCGGACCCAAGACACGCACCTCTGATTATTCGAATTCATATGCGTGTTGTATAATTATCACTCGCTTCGGTGAAGGAAATGAGGAAACCGGCATGCCTGAGAGATATTTCTCGACAGCATGTAAAACAAAGTCAGAGGCCCATTGACGGTATAAAACTCTGACACCAGGTTAGGCACTTACCACACGAAAGAAGATCTTCAGTTTATTTTCACACCTATATTTAGCCGTAATATTTACATCATTAGGTACTAACCGTGTCTCTCCAATGGAATACTTTAGTCATGAGGGGTATGCCAAGCAGCATCGCGATCACGTACAGAGTGCTCAAATATGTCCTAAAGTTGCTGAATGACGTGGTGTCCCATTTGAACACCTTTATAGTGTAGAGATACATCACCGAACGCTCGTCTGCAACAGAAGGAATCATCACACTAGTCAGCAGTGATTTTTAAGTATTCTACATAATTTTTTTTTTTTTTTTTTTTTTTTTTTAAATAAAACAATATCCTACATTAATGAGAACTTCAAGAGAAATTAGCAAATTAAATGGTCATTATTTCGAGTACATATTAATTAAAATCTAATCTAGCCTGTATTATCCCACCGATGGGCAAAGTCCTAATCTTATGTCATCCAATATGTAGTACTTACCTAATTAAACCCTACACATATACTAATAGCTAAAAATTCTATTTTTAGTCTGTAAATATATGATGTAAATATATGATCTAAGTTAAATGAAAAAAAAAAAAAAAAAAAATATCTTAAATTGTGTTTTATAAATTAATATTAAAAAGCCAAGATAAGTTATAAAATCAGGTGATACTTTGCTCAAATTCATGACATTAAACTTCCTCCTTTTTAGAAGTCTGTTAAAAACAGGACTCACCTCTCTGGAAAGTGTAAAACGCCATCGATATTAATAGGAACCATAGAAATAGCCTCCGATTGTTAGGTCTCTTCTGTGTGAGTATCGTTATAGTATGCGCTATATTCTTGACATCAAAGAAGTCAGTCACGGGGTTCTTGACCCCTGCTTCTTTCAAAGACTTCTGCTCCGGCCTGGTCTGCCATTTGAGGAATATCACAGTGTACAATGTGGCTAGAACCATGAGGGACGTGTTGATCGCGAACATGATCGTGAACGATCGGTTCACTACTTTGTTCCATAGTAAATTACCTGCGAACAATAATGATTGAGATTTCAACGGTTTGATAAACTTTACATTACGTAAACGTTGTTATAATGTTACATTGGCACTGTGGCAATGAAACCATCTGTCATTGATCGAGTAATTGCTTTGATATATTGTTTCTCGAATAAAAAGTTTTGTTTTTATTGCAAACTACAAGAGGTAAATCGAATGAATGATTACATCTTAGTATCATGCTTGTGCTTACCTATAGCTACTCCAGACGGCATTGTACTTAAATAAACTACATCTAGTATGCCGACTCTTAACGTTCTGTTTTTCAATGATGAAACGTCAGCAATGTAGGCGAAACAACCGGCGAATATCGCCAAGTCAGCACCCGTTAAGGCACTTGGGAATGCAGCTGTGTATATCACGTACTCTACAGGCCATGCTGAAATATAAGAAGGAAAAAGAATATTAGTAGTAGGAGGACGTAGGAGCTAGTCGCTCCTTGTAAAATGCCTAGGGGTAGACTGGAAGCTGACCCCAAAATATTTAGGTAAAGGATAGGTAGATGATGATCGTAGGGCCCATTGTCGATTGCCGATAAAGTGTGTCCGATAAGTCAGGCCATTGTCATAATAAATAAAATAGTTGATGAGCCTCAACCAACACCTGAGCTGGCAGTTGGACCCAGGGTTTGATTTAAGTAGTCGGAATCGATTAGCTTGTTTTTGAGAGAAAGGAAGAATTAAAGAAGCCCCCGTGGCTGCACATGGAAACCGTAAAGAAAGAAAGAAAGAAAACTAATCGTTTCGCTCTTGCTTAGTGGAGACTTAATAAAATAGTCACCATCAAAACGGATCTCTTAGCTTATCATTGTTACGCGGCTTCTAACTTTAGATACGGCATTGTGTTGCGTTCAGTATAACAATGCGTTGAGGATATTGTTGGGGCTACCTCGGTTTTGTAGCGCGTCTGGCATGTTCGCTGAAGCGAGATTAGATGATTTTTATGCCGTTATGCGCAAGCGATGTGCGAGTATGCTGAAGCGATTCAGGGGTAGCCCCAACAACATACTGGCTACACTGGCGGACAAAATTGATGGGCCTTTCATTAGGCACTGGGCAGCTAGGCATGTGCGTACTGGCGTACATGTCGCCAATTAATTTAAGCTTTTTATGTACTAACAATAGGTTAAGATTTTACTAACACTATATGGATCAATGGTCTGAATTAAATAAATTATTATTATTATTATTATTATTATGGTGGAATTCTATGCATATTAATAGGGTATTTATTAGCCCAAAATTAACAATAAATCGTGTCCTTGTGATGTGCCACCATTGACTTTAAGTTAACCTCTTTTTAAAGAATTATATATTAACTGTTCCTGGAATCTATATATTTGAATGTTGCAAAGTTAAAACACATTAAACACATTCCCGCTTATTTCAACGTCTTGGAGACACTGTTACGTTGAACACGAGATATCCAGATAGAGTGATTATTCCTCCAATGAAAAGATAAGAAACACAGAATATGCTTTCCAATGGTTAGAAGGATAAATTTTAAACTACCAAAATCTCTTAGGGACCTACCAACCAATCCTTTTAAAACGGCCGTAAAGATTCACGTTGACATTTTCCTATTATTAATTGATACCAATTCCATTGACTTCACTTATTTTATTAATGTATTCTATAATTTTGGTTGCTAGTTTTAGCGAATTGTTGCTCAAGCAACTTTAAATAAAATCGACGATTTATGTATTGTTACGATAATGTATAGATTTTCAACTTTATCACTAAAACATTAGGTTAAAGTTTGATTGGGAAAATTTGACAGTTTCGGGTAGCTTGATGTACTGGCGTCTATACTTCAATTCTAGAAAATAAACATTTCATTTAATTTGTGCAGCCCAGTGCGTTTGTTGATAGAATCGACGGAACACTATTACACTACGTGTTGCATACAAGTGTCCTTCCTTGATTTAATTAAACAAAAGAGCACCTTGGGACAATATTTTAGAATCTTAAGACTACAAGTTGTTATGCCACCTACGATTTCCTTTGCGAGTGACACCGTGGAAGGGTCACCGACGCACAAACGGTTGCCACGAATTCACTAAATCATTCTGAACCCCATTTCACATAGAAATTTTTCATCACTATTTTTTTTTTAATCTACAGTTCCATACATTTTGACCGTGTAGGCATTGCACTTTTGTAGGAAACAGCAGATATTTTTGTTCAGAATGCCTCGTCTACCCTGTATAGTTACCCAAGTAGCACACAAGCTCTATAACAAGCCGTACACCGGCCGGTTAGAGGTTTTTAATAACGGCATAGCCTCCATAAGTAAGTTCTACAGTAGATGTACAAGCGGCTACAGCGCCGCTGTACCCCCGAAAGAGGCCCCGATTTATACAGCTTAAGGTTCTACAATGTCTCTATAATGTTCGGAAATATGTGTTAGTACGGAGCTACAAGGTGCTATGCGAGCGGTAGTGGTCGCCTCATTATCTAAAATAAGTTCTTGTAGCGCGATTGTAGTGCTCGCATCTTATTTAGACGCGTCTGTATCTCTAAATTAGAGTTTACAGATCTGTATTAGATATACAGTAACGATATTTTGGGGAAATGAACAAAATATAATTGAAGTTTTAACAAAGACGTCTACAGTGATTGATGGAAGACTTAAAATAATTGAAAAATAAACAACATTGTGTGATTTTTCTTTATATGCATGCAAAGTACCAGTGCGAGTGCCACTTTATTGTGAATACTAGAACCATTCAACCGCGCATCTTCGATTTAAACCGCTAGTATCCACCATTGAAGACCTTTCAGAATCAGAATCAGAATTTTATTTGCTATGAAAGTAGGTACAGGTTAGGTGTTGTACATAAATTAATGAGATCGGCTTTCGGTTCTATGATTGTGGTATTGACGCTCTTTTGTACTTTTTTAGGTATATGTACACCCGGGTATTAATATATTCTTTTTAAGAGTCTAAGGTTGTACAACTGACTATTGATAATCCGTTGTAGGTAATTTTATTCAGGGGTCCATTATCTTAATCTTAAAACCCCTGTTAATCCTTCTTACACTTTATCATTATTCGTTTGTGTTTCTGTTTAAACTCTACTAATTAAATAAGACGTACTCCAATATTTCTCGTTTATATACAATCAATTCAATATTTACAAATAACATCTATAGTACCCGCCACCAGAAGTTATTACATTATTATTATATTTATACATATTTTTTGTAAATAAAGAACTTCTACCAAGTTACAACAAATCAATCAACAACATAATAATCTTTTAGAAAATGGAGTCACAATAAAGCAATTAAATTATTAAAACACTTTTGTCCCACGTCAGCCGCTATATTGGCACTAGAAACGAAATTTTTCAGCTTTTAGCTTTATAAGGCGTGGTTTTCTTGCCATAACCAGCTATTTACCATAGAATTGCTGTAAAATTCACCACTACAACGGCCTACGTGTCACTATTGAATTATATTTCTCTGCTGTAGATATAGAGTGTCAACGGCAGTAATAAGAACTATTTAACGGCCTAGAAATTTAGAAATATGTAATATACAACCTAAAGCGCTTTAATGGAAGCTTATCACTCCATTTAAACACTTTTATCTATTATAGCCCTCTATAAAACCTAGCGGTGTTTTAAAAGGTATTTATAACTCAGATTTATATTAAATACTCGTACAATAATTCTATAACACGCCTTTGTATATTCATTGCAATTATATTTACTGTTGTACGGCTATTGTACCACATGCCTGTTAAAGAACTCTTAAATACGCGACTGAACCACTTAAGTATTATAGTAAACCCCTTGAACAGCTATTATAGAACATTCAGGTTGTAAAGAAGTCATTCAAGCAGCTTGTGCGTTAGTTGGGTAAGGAGCCATTTTTCAAATCGTCATTCTAACAAATAATATTTTAACACGGTGCCTTCCGCGTTCTTGTGCCTATATTGTTTAAAAAGACCTTGGTTTTGTTATGCTTGTCAAATAATCAGCATGATAGACGTAATCACATCAGTATCTATTTGTATACATCTCGAGTACAATGTATTTGAGATACGAGTATATAAGTCACGGAGTCATCCTCCGTGACGTTTGTTTTTAACGGAGAGCGGCGATGCCCAAAAGGAGAGTTATGTGTTTGACCTGCATGTATGTATGTTATAGATTTATGTCCGTTTCTTAGTTCCCTCGTAACTCCTAAACGGATGAACCTGTTTGGATAAATTGTTTGAACGCACAAATCTCTGAAACTACTCGCCGGATATTAAAAAATGTTTTGCATTTGATAACATAATTCTTGAGGTCGCCAGGACCTTTAAGAGTCGACAAAAAAGTCAAAAACGTGGTGAACCCACGGTACACAGCTTGACTTTTTGATAACATATTATGCGCTGTATATAGTTAAATTCATCACTGATATAGCGCAAAAAATATATATTTTTCCTCAGTTATCTGATCTATCTTCTATCCATACATATAAACTTCAAAGTCCTAACTGATTGATATATCAACGCACAGTCCAAACCGCTGGTCCTATGAAATTTGGAGGATTTTTAGATATTCCACCCCTACTCTTAGGGGTGGAATTTCTAAAAATCCTTCCACCATCTGGTGAAATAGGGGACTGAATTTTCTGTGAAACCTTGTATTCTCTGGGTCGATTGACTCGAAAATTGATATACCTACTCTTAAATTAAATGATGAAAATCATCTATTACTTTTTAGGGTTCTGTACCCTAAGGGTAACCAACGGGACTCTATTACTAAGCCTCCGCTGTCTGACAGCGGGTAGACAGTTGAAATTTTCAAAAATTGTGTATTTCTGTTGCCGTTTTAATAACAAATCTTTCTAATATTATAAATGCGAATGTTTCAGAGGATGTATCTATATTTGGCACTGTGTGTGTGTGTGTTTTATGTGACGCAAATTAGTCTAAGCCTGTACTACACAGTCTGAGATAAGACAGCAAAAGATAATGTTCCAAGAGTTATCTCAACGAGACACACGTCTCAACACTAATTCTGGAGTATGTAGGTACTTAGGTAGGTACAATATGGAAAAGAGCTGTGTATCATGTTGGTGTACAATAAAGTAAATTGTATCTATTACCTACCTACACTGTTACTGTTACGATCAGCTATCACGTAGAGTATGGGTACGGGTGTAGACCTAAATCAATAATTGATTACTGTAAACTGCTACAGTACTAATTAACACCATTATGTTCAATCATTTCGAACCAGCGAGCGATGGTAACGAATACTACTTTTATACGAATACTGATTTTCCAATTTATCTATCATCATTCATCATCATTTCAGCCGAAAAACCGAAATGGGTATGCTTTTCTGAACGTGGAGTAGAGCCAGTCCAGTTAGGCGGTCTTCTGCCATTGAAGCTCTAAAATTTTTAAGCCTTCTGAGAGTGGAAAAGTCCTTCTGCCGTCGCTACACGCTGCGCCTCATTTCTGCGTGACTTGGGAAGTTTCTTTTGGAGCTGGAGAAACTCTTCAATGACTTCCTCCGCACAAAGGAAACGAAGTTCTTGAGGTCGTTGAAAAAGCTGCATGAAGTCAGTGTTCACGATGCTTTTAGAAAGATTCACCGCTCGACGTATGACGTATGTGCTCGTCGTGGAGGCGATCAAATTCCACAATCCCACCCATCGACCTCAAGAACATGGGCCCTATGAATCTCGGAAGCATTTGTGTCCTTTGTGCGTAGGAAATCACTGAGTAGTTTCTCCAGCTCCAAAAGAACTTCCCAAGTCACGAAGAAATGAGATGCACAAAATTGAATCAATGACAGCGAGAGAATCAAAGCTCTATCAATCAAAGCTCTATCAATCAAAGCTCTAACAATCAATTTTCGGGAAAAATTTACCATCTTTGAAGGGCCATCGCTATATTGGGCTTAAATTGTTGCAAATTTAGATGTCTATAATGAGCATAGTTAACAAAGCAAAAAGTGAACAAAGTCCCAAAATTTCGCAGTTTATCGCGTGGTGCGCAGCGAGCACAAGTTTTTCGAAGTTGCAAATTTGGATTCATATCACCCTAACGGATCTATACAACATACCAAAAATGAAGAACTACATTATTCTTTACGATTTTAGCCTTTTTTAGCGTCAATTTTAAATACTGGGCTGCGGAATTTTTATTATTTATACACGTACAAATACTAACGTATGTGGTTCGTTCGCGAATGTATTTGCCATCATACAAAGTATTTATTGTATTTTTATTAATGAGATTAGAAACTTTTTACTTAATAATATGCTTATTAAAAAATATTAAAATTATAATTTTTCCCAGTCCAAGGGGTCATGACCCCCATTACCCCCCACGCCCCTAGATCCGCCCTTGAGTGGGTGTTACATGGGCATTAAACATGACTGGTTTTGTCCATGTTTATTTTAAGACCCACTCTTTCGGAAGCTCTACTGACGTCATCCAGCATTGTACTGAGGTTCTCCATGGTCTCAGCCATGACCACTATATCATCGGCATACCGAAGGTGAGAGATGTACTCACCATTGACGTTGATGCTAGCCCTCTCTAGTCCAGAACCTTGAAGACATCCTGCAGTGCAGCGGTGAACAGTTTCGGAGATATAACGTTTCCCTGTCTCACACCTCGCTGCAGAAGGATAGGTTCTCCGAGGTCTGGTCCTGAAGTTGGACTGACATGGGGGCGTTTTTGTACAAACACTTCAACACCTCCATGTACCGAAAGTCGATTTGGCACCGTTGCAGAAACTGCAGTGCATCTCTTTCCCACTGTAGTTATATTAAAATAATACTGCTATAAGAGGTGGTAGCCCCCAGCGGGCCTGTTGTCCTTAAATAAAACTTAGGTACTTAAATGCTCACCTTTCGCGGTATTGATGGTGATCATCGCTGAGAAAAATAGTTTTCCAAGAAGGCCGGCGAGTAGAATTATTTTGCGACCTCGCTTATCGCTGTAGGAACCTAAGAAAAAAGCGAGCAACAGTGGCACAACGTGGCTCGCGACGCCGTTCCATTGGTGGAATGTTGAGACGGTTAGCTGTAAACACAAGCACAAAATAGAGTCGTTAAGGTCAGAAAAACTTTTATTTTTATTTATAACTAGCGACCCGCCCTTTTTTTTTTTTTTTTTTTTTTTCCGGATGGGAAATCATCAAATGACCCCCCCCACTCTGGGCGGAGCGGAAGGGAGTGTCAGACTTGTACTGACTAAAACCCATCCATGTTCCTTCTTTGCCCTTTGTGTTCCAGGGCCACGGTATCTCTTTCGAACAGTCCCGCAGCCCTGGCAGGCATCGGCCCTTGCGGACCCCTACTTATTTGCTGACATCTCTTTGAGGCGCACGTGGAACACGAACGCGCCGTCGACACGGCCTGTCGTCATAAGACGGCCGGACGGCGAGCTGGCCCATAACTCGCCGTCCACAGGCACGCGCCTACGGTGGCCGGGAGCCACCACGTGACCCCCGACGCCCAGGGCGTCTCCCGCGGCGACTGGGACGTGAGGTTCTTTCCCTCTCACGTCCCGCCACCTCCTTCACTAGCATGACTGCTTCGGAGAAGGAGGTGACGGCTTCCCATTCCCTCTCGCTCCGGACCATGGCTTGAACCAAGGCCGGACGCGAGAGATCGCCGCCGCAGCGACCCGCCCTTGATTCGCACAATCGGGTCCAAAACTATATCTAATGTAGCCTATATTTTAAGTTAAGCATCTAGCAGTAGAGCGGTGAAAACTGCGTTCAAATCCATGTGCATCCATGTTTTTGCGTGATGCGCGTACAAACATACAGACACACATATAGACAAAAATTATAAAAAACTGTTGTTTTCACTTCTGATGCAATAATAAAGACCCCCATATAATTTTTTTTCAATATCATGAATGTACAGACATCGGCCTGTTACAATTTCATAATATGTATAGATGAGCCTGATGGGCCCACTGCAAGGCCACGGGCTCCCTTCCCTCTCTCCCTGTCCGAGGCCATTTGGCCCAATCCCCCAAGTAAAACTCCCAATCGTCACGCCATCTGCTTTTGGGCCTACCGCGACGCCGAATTCTGTTGTCCGGAACCTAATCTGTTAATTGAAGTTATTGCCATGTAAGCAAAAATGTATCAAACAATGCACTGGTATACAGAACACATGAAAAATAAAACGAGGTTTTCAGAGATGGGAAGATGAAATTAGAGCTACAGCGGGTGACAGAAAGCTAAAGAGGCAGCCGGAGCAGTACTTTGCCAATGACAGGCAGACAAGGTTGTTGGGGATAAATAATAAAAGAAATTAAGAAAATGTAGGTATATAAGTGATATATATTTGAAACCATGAGTCTTAAAAAGCTTATTTTAAAAAAATACAATGTTTTGGTGGCGTAATAAGGAAAAGTAAGTACAAAAGCGATGGGTTACTCTCATTTACATGGTTATCTATATTACTTGCATGAATAAAGAATAATCATTATCTGTCTACTTTAAAATAACTTAATTACAATATGTTACACCTTAAGTCTAGTATTTTGGTATGAAAATTCAAGTGAAAAGTAATGAAGCATGCATCTAAATATATTCCATAAAAAATAAAATACATAACTAATGAAAAAATAATATGGTCTAATTACTGACGGCTAAATAATAACAGCCGATCGGGTCGATCTTCAGGTTAAGCCGTGCTTGCCTAGGTTGGTCTGTGGATAGGTTGCCATTACATAAAGAGTTTCCTCCGTGCCTCGAAGCACGTTAAAGGTAAGCGTCCACATGTCCGCATCATGAGCATCGGATGCATCGCATCAAACGGATCGTAAGTGTTCTTTGTATAGAAAGTCACACAAGTGCATCGACTGATCCGCACGCTACGGATCATCGGTAGTAGGTAGGTAAGGTAGGTAGGGTAAGAAGGGTAGGTAGGATAGGTAGATAGGGTAGGTGGTAGGGTTCTTAGGTAGTGTAGGTAGGGTAGTTAGGTGGGGTAGGTTAAAAAATATGCATTGCAACGCATGCCGCGCACAGCTAGTATAATATATAATATGGGATGGCTATAAGAAAAAAGACCAATAAATTGGGATAAGGGTAGGATGATGATGATGATGATGATGATAGATATACATACCTGTACTTCTCTATTAATATCGTCATAGCTACTAATGTTGTAGCATATCTCAGGGCTGTAGCCATGGTTCACTGTGCAAGCTTGGAATACATAAAATGTTTGTTCTATAACATTTGTGATCATGTATGCCATCATATACAGGAACATTGGCGGTTCTACCGTTATGTACTTGTACCACTGTTTATGCTTCTTCATCTATAATCATAAAGATAAAGGACTTATAGATAAAACATATACACACACGCACACACATAAATACATACAAACACACACGCACGCATTTACAAATACGTGCACTCCTCAGACAGCGAGAGCTGCTTAAGGAATTTATCTTTAATTAAATTTTCTTTTTCCCTTTTCAGTAGCTTCATCCTATAATACCCAATACTCAATTTTTTATCGCATTCCATAAGTATTACATAGATGGTGTAACAAGGTAAAAGATCAATATGGACCCTGTCGGGCACAGCAACATTAGGAGAGAGGAAGAGGGCTAAGCAGCAATTCAATAATATCATATAAATTATAAGAAATTATAAATTTAATTGGATGTATAATTATGAATATATACATAATACATTGTTAGGTTTGTTCATATAGTATATTAGTTATTTTTATTTATGTATTGCATAACAATAATGTAGGTAATTATTATGAAATTATTAGAAGTATTTAATTATTATTAAATTATGTTATTATTTGTGTATTCATATTTTCATATTTATATTAGGTTTCCTAAATTACAAATTATTCCATATTATATTATATATTTATTTCGTAATGTTTGTTGCATTACATGAGAGCGAATGATTTTATTTTGTAATCGATTGGCATCCAGAAACTCCTTTACTGAGTAGTATGCCTTCGATTTCAGAAATTGTTTCTATTTATTAATAAATATATTTGTTTTGTCCTCTTCTCGAATATCATTTGGCAATTTATTATACATTTTTATGGACATAATTAATGCGCTGGTTGAGTGCATTTTAATTCGGGATTGAGGTATGTTTATTTTGTTTTTTGTTTTAATAACATGGCTAAGGTACCAATTGAGGAAAGAGTGAGACAAAACCGTAACTTACTGGGGCTGCCTCTGTTTATGTATGACAATGTTTTGAGATAAAATAAATATTTTTGTATGTTTTTTATTTACTTTTTATAGATCAAATGCTAGACTTATTTTTAAATGCGCATCAAAAAACTTATCACCCGTCAATTTATTTATATCAATTAAATATTTTATACATCAAAATACAGATTGCACAAAAAAAAAAAACAGATGTAATACTTGTGAGTATTAGATAGCAAAATATTTTTCCAACATGTTTTCATCGTAAAAAAGGCATTGCGGAAGGAAAACAGAATGCAAGAGCGAGCAAAGTGAGCTCGGGACTTGTGGCACCCCGACTCGGACAGGTTAGGTTCGAAGGGAATGGCGGGGTCTAGTGAGCGAGCTGTTAGAACCGGGTTCCAGATTTGATTTTTAAAAAAGAAACCACGTTTGGCTAGAATAAACTTTGTATTAAAATTATTAAAAACACGAGTGCAAGATACATGTGCACGGTAAGATGGTTGGGAGACGATTGATGTGCTGGACTGTGACGAGGGGGAGAGGAATGAGAGGATGCTGCGTCAGCTGCAAGAATGCAGCGTAGACTGCTGACTAAACCAGAACGGGTACAAATGAATGATGAAACTGAGCGAAGCGAGCTCGGGACTTGTGGCACCCCGACTCAAGTAGGTTAGGTTCGAAGGGGATGGCAGGGTCTACTGAGCGAGCGAAGTGAGCGAACTAAGACCCCGTCATCCACTTCGTGTTAGGTTCTTTAAATCCTGCAGTCGCGCAGCAGGGCTACGTTGACTCGGTTTCACTTAAATAAATTGCCATATGCGTTAAAAAAATAGAAGCTTAGTTTTAACAAAAATTAATTACAAAGTTTATTGTGCACTAGTTATTAATGGATATCCGTTCATAAAAAGGTCCGGATTTCAATTAATAGCGATGCAGCACGAACTCAAATTGATGCTGAAATATTAATATTG
The DNA here is from genome assembly GCA_963576755.1 of Noctua janthina. Classification (NCBI taxonomy): domain Eukaryota; kingdom Metazoa; phylum Arthropoda; class Insecta; order Lepidoptera; family Noctuidae; genus Noctua; species Noctua janthina. The sequence goes on along the minus strand of OY755050.1, from coordinate 7,600,163 downwards.
TGCAGTACAGACGCCCCGCACATCAAGCTACACGAAACTGTCAAATTTTCCCAATCAGCCTTGAACCTAAAGCTTTAGCGATAAAGTTGAAAATCTATTAAAGAAATTTGACACATTATAGTAGCTTGATGTGCTGGCGTCTCGCGTCTGTACAATCAGTAACTATTTTGTTATGCAATCAGTATTTTTGATTAGTTTTTTATATAAAAAGGAAGAATTTTTGATTTACAGTTACTAGCCAAAATAAATATAATACCTACATAGTGTAAACAGTTAGATGCAGGGTATTAGACACATTGATGACAGAATGTATATTAATTTTATGTTTAATAAATATGTATTACATGATGATAACAAACACTTATAAAAAGTAATATAACAGAGTTAAGTATTTACACTCAAACATCCATTTTGTATCAACATTAATTTATATTGTGTAATATAAAAGACATAAAAAGATAATTATCTTAGTAGGTTTGTAGCACCGTGATGAGATAATAAAGTAAACTTAACTCACAACTGATTCATATGCTGCGTGGTAGTAATTAGATTTGCTTTGTTTCATTTTTATGGTATACAACTATGTTTGATGGAATGCTCTGAAATTTACGGTACTGTACTATCTAAATTAGTATTTGTAGCTGACAATCAACAATAAATAAATAAATAAATTAATAGTAATTTAATCACCTATTATCTTATTACTATTACTTCTCAAGTGGTTGGATATCATAAACAATTGAATAATATCTATGCTGTGTTAAGGCGAAATAAAGTAAAGAGAAGGAAATACCTCTTTTTGGTAATCAATACTAATATTATAAAGAGGTAAAATTTGTTTGTAAGTTTGTCTACATATAGAGGGTAATCTCCGGAACTAATAAATCAACTCCAAAAATTATTTCACATTTCAATTTTTTTAGCTACATTATTCGTAGGTGCTATAGGCTACAGTAGCGAAGGGTCAATTTTTGTGAGAGGTAAGCCGGAGTACGTATCTTTAATGTAATACTTTATTTGTCTATAGAATACTGACTGTGCCATTACAAAGGGAATCCAGTAGGAATCGAGTGGTATGGAACCTTTGCCACTGATAGGCTATATATTATATTGGGTAGTATTTAAACGAGCGAACATAAATTCAAATTAAAGGTGTCAAACATATTGAAAATGGGCTACTGAAATACTAAGTGAGCGACAAACAGTGGGCTAATACTAATGTTTAAAACAGCGACTTGAAAATAGAAATTTGAGTTACTAGTTGTTCAGTACGATTATGTGATAATTCAAGGACTCCTGTAAAAAACTTAAAACAAGGTTATTAATCACTAGATTGTAGATAAGGCGTAGTCGACGAACCCCCGCTGAGCGGGGCTCCTATTTCTGTTTACAGAGTTTAAAGTAACCTAACACGAAGGGGATGGCGGGGTCTTAGTTCGCTCACTTCGCTCGCTCACTAGACCCCGCCATCCCCTTCGAACCTAACCTGTCCGAGTCGGGGTGCCACAAGTCTCTCTCAGCATTCGCTCGCTCTTGCTTCCTTAATTCTCCTTGCCGCAATGACCAGATAAATAGTTACTTACTTTGGTACAATAGTCGCCCATTTAGTATATTGGTCGCCAATTAAATTTTTATTCGCCCGATTAATAATTTCCCTATTATATTTTGTATCATGCATATTAGCGAGCTATCACAATTTTTTCAGACGAAGTGGAATCTCTAAGAGATTTGTTTAAAAAAAATAATATCATGACGGTATCTTGTCAATATATAGGGTGGAAGGCACACCAACCCTCAAATAGTTACCACCAATTCAGTACATCATTCATTCATAAAATTACCAATGACAAATTTCTGTGGGGCTCTTGTACTGAATATGTGGTAACCGTTTGTGCGTCCCAACATTAATTATAATGTTGGTGGATCTAGAATTATACACTGACTCCTTGTCATTAATTTATGTCAATTATGTTTATAATAATATGATGTCATACTTGTTAGATCAATGAAATGAGCCAATAAATTTCACTTACAGTGATGAACAAAATATTTTTACGATGAATACATCAATGACAGCCTTGATACTGACTATTATTTACCAAAAGGTCAACAGATATAGAGAGATAAAGTTAAATGAACAAACAGCTATAGTGATTGTATGAGATTTTGTTAATTTGATTCATGATTTCATCAATTGGTAGGTACCTACTCAATATTTTACATTTATTTTACCATTAATATACGCATGGTCGACGGAATTGGTTATGTTTACGTTTATAATTCATATTTAACTCAGTTTCTTTTAATATAACTTATGGTATCTTTTACTTTTAAATAACTATAAAAATTAAAAAACAAAAATCTATGTATAAATTCTATAGCACGCGGGAAATTATTAGTTTGATACAATTGATCAGCAAGCACAAGGAAATTAAACAAACACGTTCACGTTGGAAAGTTTTGTTTCGCTAGCAATGTGTCGGTTACATAACATAACAACGATGTTTCTGTACACCTTTTACGGAATTTAATAGTCGCAATCATAAAATTTAAGTTAGGTAATACAATCATGTACTGTTTATTTACTCACCGTGCAAACGCCGTCTTCTTTATTTATAGACGACATTCTCACTCAACTTTATCAAGTAGTTTCACCAGATGGAATATATTACTGTAATATTATTTAAAAAAAAGTATTTATCTAACTATTTGGAAGTTTTTTATTTCGCACATTTTGTCACGTCGTGCGTAAACACTTGCCGGCCGTGTTGTTGAATACAGAGCCAGACAGAACATGGATTTAAATGTCGTAAGACATCTGTCAGTTTGAGATTGCCACCGCCAGGGTTTTAAATACCCTGTTTTTACAGAAATGAAACATGTTATTAGATACATAGATTAAAAAAAAAATGGAATGACCATTTAGTACAATTAATACATTATTGTAAAACGGAATTGGATTTATATTTGAAGGAATTTTAAAGTTCGTCTTGGTCTCGCTTGTTTCATCACCAAACATTCTTTCAACGTACTATCAAAAACCTACTTAAACACACCGTTTTCCTAGCCCTCGCTTCACACTGTAAATAATAATACTTCAATAGCTTTCTCGTATCTCTTTAGCCTTTCCACCCTTCCAGTTGGTCTCTTTCAAACGTACCCTTGATGTTTATCCATCGTTCTGGCTCTCTGGGCGAAGCGGAAGGGGGAGTGTCAGACTTGTACTGACTAAAACCCATCCATGTTCCTTGTGTTCCAAGGCCACGGTAAAATGATCATCCCTCCTTAGGAATACTTTTGTTTTGCATACTTTGACTTATTTTACATAATTATGCCAAAATATTATCCATTAGTTGCCTTTTACAACCACCGTAAATAACATAAGCACATATACACATGAAGGACTAAAAATCAAAGTAACTTTAATGGTTGTTGTTGAACCAGATGCTCTAGCAGATCACGATGCACAGAGAGTTTATTTACATTTCAAGCAAAGTCAATGCGTGATAATTTATTTACAACATACTGGGAAAGATTTATAAACTGTTAACACTCCCCAGTGTTGCCATGATAATTTAATTTTCCCACAAAAAAAATCATAATTTTCCCTCTTTTTAGGGTTTTGTGTGCGTGTATATGTTGTCTTTAGGTGCGTGCTTGTGTGTACGGAGAGAAATGAAATGCGACGGAATTTTTTTACTTGCGAAACGTGTTACAAATATTACAATGGCGGTTTAGGGCGAACTAGTGTACGAATTCAAAATGCTGAGTGTGTGCTTCTACAAGGGTAACACAAATCAATTGGTCGATTGCTGTAAATCGGTTTACATAATATTATTTGAGGCGCATGAATCAAAATTTGTGTAGATTGGTGGAAAGTAAGATGGTAGACAACGTTTAAAAAAGAAACGTTAACGCATAGATGTTTTTTGACGGCCAAGCTATTTGTAACAAAAATTACGCACAGTTTTGCCGATGAAAACGGATCTTAGTGACTGCTGGAGGCCTACTATGAACTATTATTGCGATTCAATTGACGACCTAAAATAAACTGCTTCGCTATTTCATACCACGACGTCATTATAGCTATCCAGTTTAGGTTGACGCCAAATCAAGTCGGCAATTGAATCGCAAACTGTTTTTGTTCGTTCATTTTTCGTACCATGAGGTGACATTTGAACCTAAATTGGATAGCTTACCTGTCAAAGTAAGCGATCCAAAAAAAGTTGCTACTTTCTTGGCGTGAAGTGAATTGTTTTGTTATTATCTTTAAAAAAATAGTGAAAATATACGTAATTCAAGGTATTTCAGTTTAATATTTTGTGTTTCTTATGTGTTAGTTTAAAAAAGTGATTTCTAGAGCTATTTTTTATTGTAGATGTCTGACGAATTAGTCCTTTTTGAATTCATGGAAAATGATAATGAAATAAACAAAACACGGCGACAAAAAAGACGTCTAACACGGGAACAATCGGACCCCTTTTATTTGGAAGATGCAGAATTTATAAAGCGATATCGGTTGTCTAAACAATTGGTATTAGAACTGTGTGATGAGCTGAGGCCATTGTTGAAAAATCCATCAAAATCAACTGATTTATCAGTAGAGACAAAGGTAATAACTCAAATTATTCATAAAACAAAAACATTTTAAGGCACTTAAAATAAGCTATCTGGATACATACACCTACCATACAATGTATTAAAAACATAAGTTAATTAAAAAAAATTACACATAGGTACATAAATTATTATCTAAGTAGTTCACTAATTAAAATCATTTTTTTAGGTTTTAACTACACTGTCGTTCTACGCAACAGTCTCATATCAGACAGAGACCCATCGGAGACATCAGTGCTCACTCTTTAGCTCAGCAAACAGTTTCCTCTGTAATAGCTAAAGTAACGGCATGCATTGATTCTCCTGAGATGAGAAAGAAGTACATTACTTTTCCCAAAAATGTTGAAGAAAGAAATAAAATAAGGGTGAGGTTAATTCATTTTGCTATCTTTATTCCTTCCTATAAATAAATCAGGTAAGTCTGTTGTGTTACCACTTGCTTAACAGTAATTTATATACAGGAACTTTATTTCAGGTTTTATGAAAAATTCAACATCCCCGGTGTACTGGGATGCATAGATTGCACACAAATAGCAATAGTTAGACCGGTTGAAAATGAAGAAAGATATTTTTGTAGAAAACACTATCATTCATTAAATGTTCAGTTGGTAATTTTATTATTGTTCAGTTACTGCATTGTTATTATACAATACTTGTATGTTAAGTGCCTACATAGAACACTTTCAAAGTAGTAAAAATGTTCAGAATAACATGCAAGTATTTCTAGTAAATAATTACAACTGTATGATTTAATTAACCATGTTACAAATTACAGATTTGTGATGCAGACATGCAAATCACTAGTGTAGATGCTAGCTATGGTGGGGCAACACACGTTTCATTCATATGGAATGTGCACCCATTAAAATCATATTTAGAAAATATAAATGAATCTACATGGTTACTAGGTAAGGTTAGGAGTATATTTTTTAATAAATTAAACAAATTATAAACTTTAACACTTTAATCTTAAATTCTACAACTATTGATAAAATAAATTTAGTAAATAGTTAATAATACTGTTAAAAAATAAAACATGTGAGGCAGTCTTTGGGGACTGCCAATAGAAGTGAAAACTAAGTAACTTGTGAATTGTATTCATGTTCTATTGAATAAAATCAATGCAAAATAAAATTTTTGCTTAATTGTATAAGATCGATTTTGGTTTGCCCTTACCCTCCGTCGTAGGAATTTTCCTGACGCGAGTTTAACATTTTTTAAGCATCACAAAAAAAGTGCACAACGCCGCTAAAGAAGTTTTCACTTCAAAAATGTAATACAACAAAAAAAGTAGTTTAATGTAATAAATTTTAAATAAATTATTCTTATTCTAATTTTCCTTGGTATCAAAATACTTTGTTATTGGTCATATATTTATCATCAATAATCACTAAAATACAAAACCTTTGGCATAGTTTTAGTCTAAATAAAATTATTTGGCTTACAAATCCTAAAGTAACAAAATATATTTTAACATGAATTAAATTTTTCTATTTGCAGGTGACTCGGGATATCCATTGAGAAGTTACATGATGACACCCATTATCAATACAAATCCTGATACACCAGAGAGCCATTACACAAATATGCATGTCTAGACTAGGAATATAATTGAGAGAACAATTGGGCTTCTTAAAGCACGTTTTCGTTGCCTTCTAGTACACAGAGTGTTACACTACAGACCAAAAGTTGCCGCCTCTATTATAAATGCTTGTGAGATTCTGCATAACATTTGTAATAGAACTAACATTCCTGTGCCAGAACTAAGTAACGAAGACATACTTCAAGAAGCCCAGTTGCAGGTGAATATGACTGATACTCATAATGAAACTGTCAGCAGCAACAACCAAGCTCTTCAACGTGGTGTGACCATCAGAAACAACCTCATTCGCCGCCTGTGGGATGCCCGACTGACCTAGAATGATAATTTGACAATTTAATATTATAGAAAGACTAGATAACAATCTGTGTGTAATAAAAATAGAAATTTACCTCTACCGTAATATTTCTTTTATTTCCTTCATTTCTTGTAATAACTTTTTGAGGGTTTCACTATTCGCCTCCTCTATGTTGGCTCTCCTCTCAGAAATGCGAATAAGAGCCCGGCGAACCGCGTCCTGCGTCATTGGTGGCTCTCTTCACGTTTATCGTCGGCGGCGTGGTGAGCGCCGAGGAGTACTCTGCAGGTCTGGTGCACCAGTGGTAGTGTGAGGAGGAGTAAGTGGAGAGGGTGTCCCTCTAGTTGATGGCCCTGGTTCCATGATTTCTGAACTCATTCCTAGGACTGGACAGAGAGTCAGGATACTCTCAGAACCCCCCTCGCTCTCCAGATCTGTTGGCACACTACCTGTATCAATATTTAATGGGGTGTCCAAACCGCTCTCTGTCTTGTATATTTTGCATAACATTTAATTTTTTCATTTAAATTCTGGGCTATATATTCTCCCACATATTTTTTAAAAATTCCCTGGCTTGGGTTGTTATATTATAGCCCGTTGCTAAGCCTTTGTTTTGGTTCAAAAACTCCCAAAGCTGCTCAAGTTGACCGTAAGTCACTCTTCGACGCGATACATCACTGTAAAAAAAGCACTTAAAATACTTTGGTACATAAGTTGGGTAAGCGTTTGAGAAGTTTGTAAGCTACAAAATATAAAATTATTACACAAACTGCACCAGAATACTTACGCCATTGTTTTTATTACCCATTATTTTACTAAATTGGAAGGATAAAAACACTTTTAAATACTATTAGGAATAGTTTGAGATAATAAAACTTTCAAAACAAATCGCAACAACAACAACCGGGTTTCTGTCAAGTGTCAATTGTCAAATCAAACATAAGTGGAGGTGCGTTCTAAATCTAAACTCGTCTTAAGAGTTTATTTTTAAGCAAATCTTTAATTTGTAATATAAAGAATTATATAAATTACTATTATTTAATGAAAACTAGAAAGGGCTTAATGGTATATAATTTGACGCTAAAAAGCGCAATTTGAAAACGTATTTGTTGTAATTTCTACACAAAACAACCGCTAAAATTTTATCAACTAGGTTTCGAAACGCAACGCATTTGGTTCGAGTAAAAGAGACAGACTTATGCAACGACTGTATAGCGTCATCTCTTTCTCACACCGCGGACCACAGACAAATTTCGTACGTTCATTCCTCCATGAGCGATTCAAACTCCAGTCAGATAAAAGCACTTCATGGTACGAATCTTAGCGATTCAGTTTAGGTACCTAAACTGGATTGCATCGGAATTGAATGGCTAACTAAAAGTTGATGGTAGGCCTCCTGAACGTGAACATTTTGTGATGCATTAAATGTTCGCGAAGAAATGTGCTGCACAAATATTCGCGTACAATTTCGGTGAAATAGCACCAATAAACTTATGAAACATTAACGACCGTTAATGTTTCATAAGACTCGGACTCGTATTGAGTATCAGATCTTCTTCGTTTTAATTTATTGTAGTTTATTATTTGTATATTATGTAGGTGTAACAAGAACATTGATGAAAGAAACATTTATTTTTATCCACTGTAGTTTTAATACCTACTCATTAAAACTACAACTAACTCTGATTAATGTGTAATCTTTTCGCCTTTCAAGGTAGCACATAGTGTGACAATACTTTTACTTGTAACACCATGTAAAGCGCGATAAGTCGTTGGGTAGTCGCGAATTTTCGACAGTTATTTATTATATTTGACAGTAGAAGTCGTACTCGTTACAGGTAGTCAGAGGCCCGAAAGCATAGTATGACAACCAGTCGTAGGTACTTACCCTCGACTGCATGAATTCACGTACCTACCTATAATATTATCTATGGATGATACTGATTCTGCTTGTTGCAAACAATTTAACTAAAATGCTACATATATTTAGCTATTATTTAACTGTAAATCAATAAATATTCCTTTCAATCCCTTCAACTGTGTACTCCCAGTTGAAACTTGGTAGGTGCGATGTATTCTGTCAACCACTTTACGACTTTTATACAAAAATAAAAAGAAATAAAAGATTAAGGGGGGCTCCCCATACATGGAACTGAAAGTAAAAAAATACATGGTACAAAATATATGTTTATGGTTTATCTTTTTACCGTTATTTTTATTTTTAATCATTATCAATATGAAATTTTTATTTGACACATTTCCCTTTTGGTGTAAATGTTTTTGAACATTTAATTTGTGTTTATAAAAAAACCTACGTACTACCTACCACCTACCTTCTATTTCCGGGATCAAAAGTAGCCTAATATGAGCTATCTTGATAGCAAATATCATCCAAACATACACACATACAAACTTTCGTCTTTATCATATTAGTGTAATAGCCTTTGTATTATTCTTATGTATATTGCTATATTGTTGCTGTAAAGTTTCATTAAAATGCGTTCGGTTGTGTTTGTGTGAAAGAGCAACAAACATCCATGTGGCAGCCTTCACCTCGTGGGCACAGCATTTCTAATTGTTATCGGAATTCTTTCCTCGAGTTATTAAACCAAAGACATTTTAAATCTCTTTGTATAAAACCATAATGTCTTCTCCCTCTCTTCTATCTTCTGTGCTGTTTCTATTTATAGACTGATTTATTTATTTTACTCTTTGGACATAAGTAGGTATTCAGAACAATATCTAGTAGGTATCTATTTATGACAGCTTTTGTCACATCCAGCAGTATACACAAAATAAATATTTATGTCACAGCGCATCATAGGTATTGTACCTAATAGGTACAATAGGCGGTATCTAGAAACTACCTTTATCCTTCCTATTTATACATGTAACTTAAAATATAGGTAACCTTACCTACTCAGTTACTTTGCGTGTTTATAGTGTATGGTGAAACATTTTTGTATGCGTCATACATCTGTTCTATTCCAAACAGCAATGGTATACAGCGTATTGAACACCTTTTGTCTTACTTCGAGAACGTTGTTTTTGCGTCCCACTCAAAATGGGCACGATCCTGATCGCCCTGGCAGTTTTTGTACCGAGTATAGGACTCATAAATGCGTTCAGTGCGGGGAACGGAATGCTCGTAGCCTATGGAGTGCCTCCTTTGATGGCTGATATAGTTCTCCACTCATACGCAATATTGGGAGTGCTGCTGGGCGCTGTGAACGTCATGCTCATGGTGGCCTCGGTATCCTACAACGAGAAGCAAATATTACTGTACTTGTGGTTCGACTGCGTATAAAATCAAAATCAAAATCAAAGCATTTATTTCAAGTAGGCCAGTTACAGGCACTTTTGAATTGTCGAAACAAAGACAACAGTAAAAAGTAGCTACAGTCCCAGTCACAAGGCACAAAAACTGTGAAAGTACTGTAGTTGCCCATTCCCTAACGTAGATCTCTATGGAGAATAACGGGCAAGAAACTCCATGGACACTCTTTTAAATCAGAATACTTTAACAAAACCTTGGTTACATTTTGTGATGGTACATTATGTGAGAACGATGCAGCAAGATGTGTACGTTAAAAGTTTCTATAGTAAAAACAATTCAAAAATAAAATAATTAATTCAAATAAGCCGTGGCAAATAAGAGATGAACAGTCACAACTGACAGCGCCCGTTCACGAACATGACGCATGAATCAGCACCATTCAACTCAACCATTTTGAAGGGAACTAAATGATCCGACACACGTGCTACCATCAGCGAGACATTTGAGTGAGCATGACATACTCCTAACCGGCAGGCGCCAGGGCACATTCAAGTCAAGAAAAGACGCAGGTTTCCAGCGAATGACAGCTTTCTAGTACATAGTAATCACACAATATGGGCTAGGCGGCTATATAATACAAAAGAGATTGAATCTATACAATGTAAAGATAGTTATACAATCTTCAGCAGCTCCGACAATACTATTTAATGCTATCAATTTAGGCGCCCCTGTTCTTGTTGAGCAGGACCGGCATTGAGCCAAGCATTTTTATCAGTGATATAATCGTCCAACTTGTACTATGCTTTCTTACATAGTGTGCGTTAATTGCATGTTTTAAATTTCGTTTCATTCAGTTCAAGAATACTTCGTGGAATTTTATTATAGCATCTCAAACAGTACCCCATGAAAGATGAGTCTACTTTAGCGAGTCTGAAGCCTGGCTGAACTAATTGGTCTCTATTTCTAGTACTGTAATTGTGTCTGTCACCTCTTTTATTAAAAAGATGTAGATTTTTTCTTACATACATTATGTTTTCGTAGATGTATTGATAATGTACCGTTATGATGTTAATTTCCTTAAACAGTTCCCTTAGAGAATCGCGCCTACGAAGATTATATATGGCTCTGATGGCTCTTTTTTGCAGAATAAATATAGACTCAATGTCTGCAGCCCGTCCCCATATTAAAATGCCATAAGACATAATACTATGAAAGTAACTAAAATAGACCAGTCTAGCGGTATCTACATCAGTATATTGACGGATTTTTCTTATAGCATACGCTGCTGAAGTTAGCCGCCCCGCAAGAGATATTAAATGAAAACCCCATTGTAGCCTTGAATCAAGCGTAATCCCCAGGAAAACCATTTTATCTACAAATTCAAGTTTCTCTTTATTCAATACTATATCACAATCGCTACTTTTAACATTTGGTAAAGCAAATCTTACGCATTTCGTTTTTTTTTCATTTAACAATAAATTGTTTGCTGTGAACCAATTATGGACCTGAAGTAGGGCATTATTCACATCATCTAGATTTTGGGCCCGTCTATTTATCTTAAAAATTAGGGAAGTGTCATCAGCGAATAACACCATATTTTGAGGTTGGTTTTTCAATAAATAGGGGAGATCATGTATATATACTAGAAAGATGAAAGGACCCAATATTGAGCCTTGCGGTACCCCCATTTTTACTTTTAAACCCTGTGAATTAACACCATTTATTTGCACATGTTGTTGTCTATCACTCAAATAAGATTTTACCAAACTACGTGCAAGTTTCCCTAGTCCGTAATGCTCAAGTTTCAAAAGTAATGTGTCGTGATTTACGCAATCAAATGCTTTAGAGAGGTCACAAAACACAAATTAAAAATTAAAGCTAAGTATGGTGCTATAGTCTCAACTATGGATGTACAAACTTTGATAGACATTCCCCAAAGGTCTTCGGTCAGTTTGACTTTTATTTGCCGGAAAGCTTTAATAACTATCATAGGGTTTATGTGTTTAAATTTAATTTCAGCCGGGCAGTCAGACACATTCGCCTTTAATAAACCAATTGAGACTTCAGGAGAGGAGTTAAGAGCCTCCGTAGTTTTTAACAGTATATCGGTAAAGAAATTTACAAACTCATGAGCTACTTCCTGATTAGAGCTTTTAGGACCACATGCTGTATCTAATGTGTAGCTAGTGTTACGTATTTTCTTCCTGTTAGTCTCGTTATTTATGACTTTCCAAACTGTCTTAATTTTGTTTTCTGCTGTTTTGATCTTGTTGCTAATGTGCAAGGCTTTGGCAACCTTGCATGTATTTCTAAAAATTTTTGAATACTTAGCAACATACTTGTTAAAAGTTTCAGACTTTATATAAGGCTTAAGGCCATAAAGCTAAAATAGTCTTTCCCTACTTTTTCTGATACCTCTAGTTGCCCAATCACTAAATATAAATTTATTGCAAATACATTTTGTCTTCTTTTCAAAAGTTTTGTTAAACTCAGTGTGAATTATTGAAAAGAAATTATCATACAATTGATTTATATTAATATCGTCCATATGATGGCTCATAACACTTAACTTGTTCTGTAGGGAAATATTATACCTCTTTAAATTATTCTAAATTGAATCTGAACTTTTTGCAATGGTATGTTACACCTAAAAGTTACAGTTTGTCCACTATGGTCAGACGGCAAACAATTTACTATGGCTTTATCTAAGTAATCACAATTGCAGAAAACATTATCTATACAAGTAGCAGAAGATGAAGTGACTCTCGTAGGTTCAATAAAAATGTTGGTCAAGTCAAATGACTTGAAAAGATTTAATAATCGACTGCTATTAGAATTTTCTTCTAAAATATTGATATTGAAATCACCACAAATAATTATAGGTTTATCACTGGCTGCAAGTTTTGCCAGGACATCTTCCATTATTGATTCAAATAAGGAAAAGTTTTGATAGTTTGGGGGTCTGTACACACACACACAATTATATGCTTATCTAGCTCAACACAAGACAGTTCGACGCAATGTTCCGCCGAGAGACCTACTATGTCATTACATTGCTTATATTTAACACAATTTTTTAATAATACTAAGGAACCTCCACGCAGCATAGATTTACGGTTAAAACAGCTACCCACCGCATAGTTCTCATAATTAATAAGCATTTGGTAATCCTTTAGCCAATGTTCAGTAAAACAAATAATATCAAACATACTTCTTTCTAAAAATAATTTAATTTCTAATAATTTGGAAGAAATGCCTTGGATATTTTGGTGGAATAATTTTAAGGTGTTCTGCTGAGGCCCTTTTTTAATATTTAAATGAGTGCAAGAAGGTTCCTTGATGTTGGTAGGTTTAACAAAATTGTTAATGGTACCTTCTGTTGTCTCACTTCCTAGTTTAAATTAATATTAATATCTGGAGTGAGCCCCGAGACTCCCGTGCCGTCACCAGATAATAAAATCCTAAACTTCGACATACTACTTATGTCTGAGTGAATATTTAAAGCTAAAAATATATATACTTCTTCGTAGACTTCGGTAGTATACTGCTCATAAGCTCATCTGCAGTAATTCATAAAAAATATGCTTTTGGTTTATCAATATTTTGTATAGAAGCTCTTTATTGGTTATTTTCATACTTTTATATTTTTACTGTTGTAAACGGTTTCAGAAAAAAAACATACATACCACAGTGATAGTTTTGGAATAAAAATAAGCATTTTTTTATGCCGAAGGTGGTAGTCTCAGTAAAAAATAAGTTCTAAAGAAAACATGGCTTTCTAAGAAAAAACTAGATAGAGTAGAGCTACTAATGATTTAAAATTACCAGACTTGTGTGATGTTGCTGTCAATATCAAACAATATTTGTAATCAGGAACTTTAGAAGAAGAAAGTACTTCACAGCTTCACCAGTACATGTCTGCTTAACCTTTCGGGGAATATTGGCGCGATGTTATGTTGATCATCTGCAAATAGCCGCGTTTGCAAACTGTGATGATTGTACACAATCTTTACTATTCTTGTTAGCGCGCAGATGGTAATCTAAATTGAGTCGGTCTCGGGTCAAGATTTAGCTGCAAGTTTTTCGTCTTTAGTAGTATCTTCGCGATCGGACAGTACTCGAGCGCAGTAAGATAAGTAAATAAGGTAATCGTCAATAAAAATGCAGATAATTGCTATTTGATATCTTATTTACTTCAAAATTAATATAATTAGGTACATAATGATACGGCAGTGGTGTAAAATCAATCACATTTATTTTACCTATTAAATTTTTAAGTTAGTCAGTAATTTACCTACCCAAATTACTATTTATTTTGCTGATAAATAATAAATAATATATTTGCCCCATGGTAATAAATTTCCCCACTGAAAGCTTAAGATAAATAAAATGTCCAGCGTATAACTGGCTATCAGCCCCGTAACGACTGATAAACCTTGAATTAACACAATGTTCTTACCTCATAAGGTCTACGTCGGATTAAACTTCACCTTGTAATTACCAATTGTACCATAGTCTTCGTAAACTATAATGGCTACTACAACGCACGTCGCGCGTACCGCTACCATGAGCGTGTGCGTAGCGTAGTTCTACAAAGACACGATGCGTCACGTAGCGCTATGAAGTAATAGCACGCCGCGTAGCCGCTACGATAATTACTAGCTGCGTGGCGTAGGCGCTACGAAGATTTCTTGGGCCGCGTAGCGCTACGACAAAGCGCTACGAAGAAAAAGCACGCTGCGTGGACTCTAGAAGAAGACTACGTACGCCGCGAATTGTGTATAAGTCAAACATAGGAACCTAATATACATTATTTTCAACTAAATGATTCCCTACCAAAATAGCGCGATTTAATAAAAAATAAATAAAAAAACTTATTAATTCAACAAGTTTACCAAACCCGGACTCACTCGCTTATTAAAGCTGTTACCTATTTAAATAAGATGTAGATGTGACTATTGATTATGACTAGAGATTTTTCAGATTCTATGTACAATAATTTTGGTACTTCCAGTAGGTATGTACGTGGTACAACACTTATTACGTCTAGGGAGCCTATTTCAATAAAGAGCCTTTTATCTACCTACATCTGACGAAGTTGAAATTCATTGTATTTCATTTTAAATTAAATAAGTAAAAAATTTACTTCAGTTCTCATAAAGTTGACTTTGCTGACTAGAGTTTTCTGTGTGTGACAAGACTATCATGTAAATTTTTGCTGTAGTTTAAGATATCATATTTGTTTCAAGTCGTTGCTGAGCGTAGTAAGTATTTACTAATTACATTATGGCAAAGTGGAAGCCAGGCAACTAGAACTAGTCGCCATAATACGAGTAAATTGTTTGGTCCATAGCGCTCGAGATCATAAAGGTACAACAGGTCACAATGTGTTATTCACATATCTATATCTGTGGTTATTTACAAGGATTGTGGTTCGTATCAAAATCACATCGAGGTATACAAAAGAATACGAGATAGCACAGATTGTACATCGTCTAAAGAAGAAGAAGGGAACAGCAAATGTTTGAGTGTGTCTCTGTTGGCCGCACAGCATATGCTGGGTAGTAGCAGCATCACCCTCCCGAAGCGCGTGGAATCTTTCGCAGCGCAATGTTTCTGCAACAGCGCGAGAAACTGGTCCTGTAGCATCTCGAGGTGAGCTGATGTGTTCTCCGTGGAGTCTGTGATGATGAGAAACAATGGCCGGTTAGATAATAATTAGTTCAATTAATGTTTTTAAAAATACATATCTTCAATAAAATCTCATATATCTGCAGCTTATGCAATATGCCAGAATACTAATGTAAATGGTATAAGGGACAATTTTACGCACGTGAATACTTATTTAGGGTGAATTTTTAAAGCAAATTCACCATTATGTTATTACTTCCAAGAATTTTTTTTTTTAGCGACACTATCGAATAGTGTAATAATACATTGTATATTTTCTTCCAAAATCAATGGGTTCGATTCCTGGTTAAGAATGATTTTTCAAAAATGTAATGATACAATCGGTCCGAGACTCCTTTGTGTATTTTTCGCTATTCCTCATAGTTTCGGATTTGGCCATCTACGCCTAATTGAAAAATTCACCATCTATATCGAGGAAAATTGCTAACCTGTACAAAACAACAACGTAGATTTCATCCAGTCATACTCCGACCTGTCTAGCCGACACTGAGATAATCTCTTCAACAGATATGTTAACTTCTTGACTTCTTCCTTGATATGCGGCCGTTTCAAAGTTACTGATGGTACGGCGTTTTCTGAAAATTCGTAAAAATTATTTCTTTGGTTTGAACTCGAACACTATATTCTAGAATTTAAGATATTTCATTGTATACCTTCTTCAAAGTAGAAAGAGTATTCTGCTGCAGTTAGGATGAAAAGTTCCTTCCATTTACTGTGTAATAGGGCAGTCTGTTCAGAGGGCTTCATATGAACGAACGAACCAACTCCGTGCAACCATGTTATAGACGCGACTAAAATCTTCGCGGCTGGCCCACACTGTTCTTCATCTAGTTTCCACGTATCGAAACAATACTTTTTAAAATTCGATGTCATTTCTGTAATTCCATCCGAACTGCCATCTATAACGTGGATGGCTTTATGGCGGTCGTTGAGGTAATCGACGAATGTGTAAGGTTTATATTCCGAGGTTTGGCTCCGTCTTTCTGTTATTTTCGATACAATGTGCGCTGGAGGTTCAAAGTTGCTAGGAGAGTGAGGTGTGGCTTTTCTCGTATCTATGGACAAATTACATTATATTATTCCATTTTTCAATGCTCTGGTGCCCACTTACTGCTTTGGCAGCAACGTGAAAGGAAAAGTATAACGAAACGACCCCTAAGCTTGCCAGCCTTATGTACGATACACACAAATAAATAGTCGCTTGGGTATCAATGAATGTATAAATGGGCGGAGCAAAGTGATAATTATGAAGGTCGCAGATAGCAGAAGTCGCAGGGCATAACACATGCTAATAATATATAATCAATAACATATAAATGCTAAGCAACAGACCTTCGTTATCAATGGCGTCGACTTGGCATTCAATGTTGCAGGCCTCTTCAGTGCTCGAAACTTCATCTTCTTTAATCTTTTCTGTGAGTTGCGAATCTGGTTTTTCTACTTGACGGAAAACAAGAAAAATAATACGTAAAATTATTCACAATAAATTTAAAATGTTTTAGCTAATAAGTAAAGATACTCACTTTCTAAGGAATGTGAACAGCCAGCCGTAATGACGGGTGGATACAGAATATTAGTTGGGATATAAGCTGGATGTGGAACTGGATAATTAAGTGATGCCGAGAACATCGGAATTTTGAAAGGGTTGAGAGGACTGAGCGCACTGATATGAGTGCCGAGGAGTGGGTTCAGCAGAGGAGCGTCGGACGACATAGCGTCCGGAAGTCTCGACGGAGGGAAGTCTTGAAACGGTGACCTGTCCAACAACGAGCTGTGAGTATTTGCGTTGGGGAGGGTTACGAGGCCATTGTACGCGTGTAGCGGGGGGAAGGTGGAGAGGGCGAGGGGTGTGGGGGCGGGGAGGAAGGGCTGCTGTCGCGAGAAGTTGTAGCCGAGCTTCTGGAGCGCCAGATGGTGCTGGGCGGCGACGGATGCGCGCGGGGCTCGCTCGTGTTGAACTGCTGCAAGCACGCAACATCGATTAGAAACTCTTGCAATAAAAATATGAAGGATACTTAAACGTATAAATACTAAGAGTAATGGTTACGAGATAAGACATATACAGAGTGTAAACGGACCCTTCATGAAGCCGTTAACCAATCATTCTGTACATCCAACTAAGTAACCCTAAGCAAAAACTATTGCTGGGAAACGACTTTTTTTCTTGGGGTGAATGTAATGCACTCAAAACATTGTGCTGATGGATGTATATACATACAGGGTGTGACAGAAAGGGTATAGTCATATGAAAGGATATGCTGCAGACCATCAAACTGAACAACTTCCTCCATCCTAATTTAGTTATACAAAATGGAGGTTATACATTTAAATGTAAAAACATTTACAGGCCTTAATCATTTTAGGACATTAATGTACATAGTAGTCAAAATCACGTTTATTTTATTGATAGACCTAGGTACTAGCATCCGCCCGTGCCTTCGGCCGTATGTTATTTTTTTTTTACACAATGTTTTGTATTATGTGAGCTAAGTTACAAACATCCGAACATTAATAAGTACATCCATCTTCACAAAATTTCGCATATAGTTGACCAGTTCAATGCGTCATTAACATATTTTTTATTTATTTTTTCATTACGATAGATTGATAATTCGGCGAGATTTAACGATGTCAAATAATTTCGATTTTCATATTCTAAGTAGTTATATAGTCGGTACTAGGTATTAATTCATAAGTGTTCACAACTTAGGAAAATATGAATACCGCCCATATGAATTTCATCTTGTAGCCCGACTACTTTAAGTGTCACGCAATCATATTGAATAAACATCTAAAATCTGATGGGTAAAACAGTAAGTGATAAGCAAACAGCTTCACACCACTGCCATAAGCCAAGGGGATTGAGAGAGGCGTTACAATAAAGGCAAGGCGCGACGGTTTGACGATACCGCAAACGATCCGTGGTGCGGTCCGCAACCCGCAATCAATTTCATATGTAAATAAATATCTGTGTGAACCACGGCTGCTGGCGACAGCTTGCCTTCACGATACATTGTTTACTTTTCGCCATACTTACTTTGTTTACGGAAATCTTTAACTTGTCGCTTTTTGAAATAAATATGGAGTTGAATAAAGAATGTAACGATTTTGACACTAGTTTTTGTTTTTATTTCTTACCTAATAGTTGTAAAAAGACCCTTCACGAAACCGAAAGGCATTTATTCTCCCTGTCATTGCGATTTTTTTGTTCCGGACCATACCTGGGAAACTTCTAGTTAAGGAGATATTCGAGCTCAAAGTTCTAACTTTTTCACAAATAAACACAAATACAAGTTTTTAATGACCCCTGTACAATTCAATGCATCCATCAGCAGAAAGTTTGGACTGCGTTACATTGAGTTAAAAAAAAAGACAATATTTTTTTGTATAGATTTACTTACTCTATCAAGCATTCTATTATTATTTTATTCTATGCTCGGTTGACAGCTTCGTGAAGGGTCCGTTACTTTATTGACGGAGCTATGTTTATAGGGTTTCATGCCTAAACTCATCGGAAGTCCTATGGATGAGGAAATTCCAATGAAACGCTCCAGACACGAAATTTGTTCTAGCAAAGCGCTACAAAAATGTTTCACGCTCACAAATCTTAGAGACTAAAAACCTTTAGATGCTTTGGAGCTTCAGAAATGCAAGAGAGAGAGAGAGAGAATAATACTGTAACTAAGTAATAATAAAAACATATAAATAAATAAGGTACACCGATACCTGCAAACGCGTCTATCCTCATATAACGTCGAGCTCTACTTCGATTTGTATGAAATTGTTGATATTTGACTTCGTGAGAGCGTAAACCTGCGATCTGACATGAAAGGGAAGATGAACGCTCGCCTGTGTCGGCCCCTGCGTTTTTCTCTCACCACTTACTAACACTTGTGTACCGCAAATACTTGAAATGTTTCCTAATGGAAAAGACATGCTGCGAAGGAGCCACCCTGGATAAATACTTTATTGGGACAAGTGCCCGCCCGTGTTCACTATTGATTACCGTTAATATCGCTCTGATTTTACTTTTTACTGGTAAATGTTTTCAGCGAACGATAGACAGTTTTGTGAATACAAGTAGTAGTTTAATAGTAAAATGTATCTGAAATCTCAGGGTCTCTGTATAAAACATTCTGGAGACTGAAACTAACCATTTGAAAATCACTAAGCTAACCTAATACTTAAGTAGTTTTTACAACGGAGTCGGGTATGAATTTCAGCTTAGAATAATAAAGTAGTTCATACATAAGTTATGGCAATATTATAAATGCACAACTCGACAGCTGCTAACAACCGATGAAAGCCATTGTCGGCTTCACTATTATGTCACGCCACGTCTTGGAAACATAAATTTTTAAATATTCCGCAACTAACTTCTACCAGTTGGTCTTTATTGGACCTTACTTGAATAACGCATTCTAACAAATACACTCATAGTAATAATGTCAAAGCTGCTACCCTTGCCCGAAGCCTTCGTTTAAGGTTCTCCCATTCATTTTCTTTTAGATTAAGGTCTGGATTGCGCGCTGGCTATGGTAAAGTATGAATTTCGACCTCCTTTAGATAGTGCGTGACGGGTCTAGCGGCATGACAACGTGTGCTATCGAGCATTACGATGAAGTACACCAATAAACGGCAGGAACGATATGTCGTGAGTTCCACGTACCTGTGAGCAGTCACATTGCCTCTATCAAAGACGAGTTCGGTATGAGCCTCACAAGTGATACCTCCCATATTATTATCGAGCCTCCCTGATAACCCACTATTTCTACTGCATATCGCTTGCACGTTTGTGTACACGCTGGCGTCCATCTGGATCTCATACTTAAGACCACTCTGCTTACACCTGACATTAGTATATGCTTTTACACAATCAACATATTGCCATGCAAAACGAAGGCTAGCTCTACGGTATTGTGGGAGAAACTTAGGGGTCCAAGCTGGATAAATGCACTAAGAATCCTTTCAGCACTCTTCTGGTGGTTCGTTCACTTACACTAACATTTTCCACATCGAAGAGACGATTACAAGCTTCATTAGTTGTATTAAAACGATATATTTACGCACTGTGGTCAACAAAGCGGCCGACACGAGCCAAAATGCATCGATGACGGCCCGGACCAGGCCATCGGGTGTATGAAACAGTCTCTCGAAATTGTCTGATGGCATACCGGACAGTGGTTTGAGAAACCCCAAGTGTCCGAGCGAGTCGACGTTGCTGTATCCAGCACTAGCTAGCAAAAGCCACAGACCTTGCTGCCCCCGTTGCTGCTCATTTAATCCCTTTGAATAACTATTTCATGAAAAACACATTCAATGGGGTAAACGAACTGAGAGGGATGTATTGATGATTCTAATGATTATAACTCTGTTAAGCTATATTTGTACGAAGTAGGTACGTAGTTAGACTTTATTTTTTTTCCATTTTTAGTTGTAATATTCTTCTCAAATTCTTATACAACGTGTAACAGATTAAGCGCAATACATCAGACACCTCAATTAGAATATTAAATTATAAGTCTTAAACATCATCCGTAATTAAATAAATTTAAACCAAACCTAATCATTTTTTATAAAATAGTTATCCTTACTAAACGCAAAACGTATGTGCATCGCACACACACTCGTGCAATGTTAGCGGCCGACGCGACACGCACACTCGAGCGCCCGCCAGCTGACCATAGCTGTAGGCATTAGATGTGCGTTAGTTCAATGAACTAAACTTTCTAGTAAGTGAAATTATAAACACGAATCTAAGACTTTAGGCTTAGTAACGGGGATGCATTTAAAACAACAACTCTATCTTTCGAGATTGCACCCCCGCGAATCCCTCGATCCCTACAAAAATATTCAAAGACGGTGTGTTTAAAAGATTTGAATCATAATATTTACAGTGATAAGAATACAATCGTATTGATAGGTAGAAATAGGTAGGTACTTACAGAACTGGACTATTAACACTTTACACTTAGGTTATTAATTTGCATTATTTCTGCGATCCACTTTCATTAATGTTTCAAAATGACCACCGCCTTATTCTATGTACTTATTTGCACACTTTCTTAAATTGTATTTCAATTTTGTAAGCATTTCAGTATCACTTTTCACCGTCACACACACAGCAGACAAAACGGTCATTGAACTCCCGATAAGCTAAAGCGACATTATCAAGACAGCGAGCCAGTGTCCTCACCATCTCCGTGTATTGTATGTTTGTATACCGGAAAGCCATCGCGCGCGGAAAAACAAAATATGTCACGGAAGTAAATTAAAGAACATCTACTAGATCGCTACCGGCGGATGACTAGCAATGCGCAAGGCGGTAGCCGCGGCGTGTGTGTCGGCATTTTGCATAACCGTCAAAGAGGTTGCCGACAAATGCTTTATCTCTTTGCAATAAGTTCTAAATTTCTTTAAATTAAATAATTTTATTTTGTAAAAATACCTAAAAATTGTTTGACTCTGATGACCAACTAAGTTAGGTCGTGTATTCAAATAAGCCTTACTCATTGGAGACAAAGTTGAAATTCCTTTAAATTACCACTTTATTTGACGAACACTACTTTTAATGTAAAATGCATTGATATTATTTACGTGTGTGTATTACGAGCTATGAGCGAACTACAAATAATGTCGTGCGTTTTAGTGGCCTTTATTGCTCTGAGTTAAGGTTTCAATTTCCTTGAATTAAGGATTGTATTAATTTGACATGATACTGTGTTTCTAATTTAAGTTATTTAAAAGATTTTTCCACGGAAATCGATTCAGGAGCCGATTCTGAACCAACTACTTTCAGGAATTGCGATTATTCTGTTACACGTTGTATATGTGTTCATTTCATTTTACATTGTTAACATACGTGTCATGGTAATAGGCTTATCCCCAATAAAATGGAACTAAAACAAAACTGGCGAAATTCCGGAGTATTGTATCCCCTTCAAACCATATAGGCATAATGGTATGTTATGGAATTGTGGAAACAATACTATATCCCAGCGATTACAGCAATAATGACAGATTACTATTGAAAAGTTCTAATGCCTATCTCCGAAGGTCAGCATCAGATCTTCACCAAATTTAAACGGGACTACCTCGGACGAATACTTGTCTGGCGAAATGTGGATGTACTGTACAAATCTGCGTAGCCCTACAGAACATACAGGCGCGATGTTAAGTTATGAAATTGTGTACTAAATATCCAAGCGATTGCAGCAATCATTACAGATTTGCTGTTTATTAAAGAAGAGTTCCATTATATATCTACGATGATTAGCACCAGGTCTTCAAAAAATCACCAAATTTAAACAGGACCACCGTGGAATAATACTCTTCCAAACAAAAATCATAGAAATCTGTTCACATTTGGAAGACCACCATCTTCCAAATGTGAACAGATTTCTATGATTTTTGATTTGGAAGAGTTCACACAAGCTTTTAGAAGATGGTTAAAAACCAGTAAAAATTTTTTGAAGAATATTTTGGACTTTTCTTGCCTCAGTATATAAAGGGTGTAAATAGACCCTTAACATAAACGAAAAGCACTTGTTCTCCCCGTCATTGCGATATTTTTTTTGTTCTAGACCATACCTGGGAACCTTCTAGATACGGAGATATTGGGGGTCAAAGTTCCAACTTTTTCACAAGTTTTTTTTTAAATACATGTTTTTAAAGTAAGATTTTTACTTTACACGTCACCACGACCCCCGTACTATTCAATCCATTCATCAGCACAATGCTATGAGTGCTTTCCATCGAGTCCTACCGTAAAACGTGATTTTTCACCCCAAAAAAAAACTCGTTTCCCAACAATAAATTTTACGTAAAGTTACTTAGTTTGATGTACAGAATGCTTGGTTGACGGATATGTGAAGGGTCTGTTTACACCCGGTAGATGAGGACAGCTTTTCCTATTGACTATTGAAAAAAAAATCCGACAAAAATTTAGAAACCACATTCGCTTTTCAAGCCCCGTCATAGTCATGGTAGTGATAAATAACTTAATAACAATCAAGACTAATGCCCAGTTTCTGATTTGAGTAAGTATTTTATTATAGAACTACTTGAACTATAATTAATGTGTTTCCTTCAACGTAATGTAGCATTCGAAATTCAAAATATTATAAACTTAATGAAGTCCTAAACTTCAACAAATCGTACACCGGCAATAAACAAACTCACCATCTTTCTTCATATTGACGCGTAGGCACTTTGAAAAGCGGCACGCCTGACACTGGTTCCGTCGCGTCACGTCTACCACACACCGGCCATTTTCTTTACACACGTAGTCCAAATTACTGAGAACGGAAAATAATACGTTACACGGTAAACTAGTCACTAGTCTAGCTGATTCAGTGTACACAACAATTGAGCGTAAATAGGCACCTTATAGTTCAACGCATGCAATGGTTGTCTATTATCGTTTAAATAGTTAATGTCATAGGTGTTACGTTTCCATTTGTTGTTTCGTTTTTGTAATGGTTTCCTTTAATTTTTAGGAACAAGCGCGTGCTCTATGGGGTAAATGTCGAACTTCCATGTAAACTTTCATTTGGGATAATATGAATTTTCAAAATCTAGCTTACAACTTTTCAGGTGTAAGAAACTCTTCTGTCACATTTCAAACTGCTGTTTGTACGTTGTGCATCAGGGAAATTAAGATTTTTACTATTAATTAGATTTATAAAGCACTAGATTTTGCTCGCGGATTGGCCCCCGTTAGTACGAAAATAATCCACGGGAACGTTTTAAATGTAGCCGATGACACAAGGGGGAAAATTTAGCTTCGCGTTAGTGAAATAATTTTTGGAATCGGATCAGTAGTTCCGAAGATTACCTCCTACATACAAACAATTTTTACCTCTTTATAATATTAGTAGAGATATAGATAATTTGGCTGTCGACGTCTGCAATCGATAATTTAGTCTATACAAAAACAGCAGCTTACAAAATAATCGGGAGTAAAAACTTCATCAGGCTTTTCAGAAACTTAGGGATATTTTAACAATATTTTGTAATTAATAGTGATTACCGTCTTATGCTCCTCTTAAAGAATCCTCTGCAGCCGTCGCACGACGCCACGCCGTAGTGTTTCCCTGAAGCTTTGTCTCCGCACACGCGACACAAAGTTTCTGGCTTTGCCTCCATACTTCGGTAGTTGTGTACATTCGGTAAAGCAAAAAAAAAACATATCATCAAAAATTAACTACGTCATTAAAAATACGAAAAGATGAAAAACGTTAAAAAAATGTTTATAACAGGCAGCGCTTAGTTTTTTTTTAGATGCGATTATGACATAATTATTATGCACAATTATAATGCAATAAGATTGTAAGATACGCTTGCACAATGGATTAATGCGTTTAGCGCTAAAAAAGGTCTTTGAATTATTTGGCCACGCATTAAGCGTGCATTAATCAATGCTGGCATCATATAAATTCTCTGCCTATCGATCCATTACCGAGATATGAAGAAAAACGCGATCATACAGACAAACACGAAAAGGGGCTTCAAGTCCATATTACTGCAGCTACCAACTGGCCTCCCTAATAGGTAGATAACTATTACATAACGCTAACCTGCATATGTACTCAGGTAAATTAACAAGTTTCATTTAGGCATATTAGAGCAAAGTATCAAATAGAAAGCAAACAGAAACTGTGTCAATAACAACAATTGTCTACGGCTACGTCTCCTTCATTCTGGGCATCCTGCATTGTGGGCCCTAGACTATTTCAAATCTACGGAAATCTTAGCAATCATTGAAGTTTTCAAGGTGAGCCTCCCATCCCAAGCTTAAAATGTACGCATTATTATGGTGATAACACCATGATCTTCGGTGCTATAGTATGGAAATTTCAGAAGAATGTATTAAACACTAGATATTTGATCAGGAAACCCTTGTTATAAAATGATCCAATCACAGATATAGATCCAGTAGTTTCAACTTAGATAAAATTTATCAATTTCAGAATATTACGAAGCAAATGTCACAAAAACTTGATAGAACTCGATTTTAGTTTTTGGATTGGAGTGACTGGAACAATGTATTTGGTGGCACTGCTTGTAACGGAGAATGTAAAAAGTGAAAATAAAATCCTACCCTACTTGACACAATGTTAATCAAATTATAATCGACTTTTATAAATTGCAGCCAGAATTGGTTAAAGAATAATTTTGTAAGTTGTAATGCCGCTACATTCTAAATGTGTTATGGAAATTATCTCGTAAGTAATGTAAAATAGGCGTTATGCTTCTATCAGCATTCTGAGGTAAGTACAATGACGACATGCGACACTATAAATAAACGAGGATGACTTGCAAAATGTATTTAAAAAGTACTCAAAAATATTAACGGCTTCTTACTAAAAATATGCAGGATGTATCTCATTTTATAACACAATAACGTAATCAAATCATCTGTAAACCCAATATGCACCCTTGTAAGGACATTATAAAGTTTGAAAGAATACCGCTACGTCACCGGCGGCAGGCATTAATAATCGATTGATTATTCAAATAGGAAGGCCAGCGGTGCGACATCATACGATAATATATAAAAAATAACTCTTCGTTTGTCAGGATAGATAAATTGGCTTTTGATAGAGGTTTTGTCGTATTACCGCATCGTCGTATCGCGTAGGTTAGCGTCATGTCGCGTGACACTTGCGTTGTTATATTGATGATGATGATGATATACTTACAAAACGTATATGCTTGAGTTCAACAAAACACTTAGGTATTGACTCATGTCGTTATAGACTAAGCTTCTACTTTTTGGACTTATCAATCTGCTTTTTCATAAATATCGAACTTCTAGCAGTTTATTTGACAGGATAAGCATAAACTTCTTTCTTCACCAACACAAATTATGATTACAGGATTCCCCAAGGCGATATAGTGTTCTCATCTGAGTACAGACGCCAGCACATCAAGCTACCCGAAACTGTCAAATTTTCCCAATCAATCTTGAACCTAATGCTTTAGCAATAAACTTGAAAATCATAATCATTCTCTTGCCCTTATCCCAATTCATTTGGGGCAGTCAGCATGCCATCTTCTTCCTTACTTCTCTATATCTATTACTCGTCATCTCATCAGACACCTCTTTTCTTGCCATATCATTCTTTATACAGTCCATCCATAGTTTCTTTGGTCTTCCTTACCCTTCGTTCATATTCAAAACTTTTCTCACAACATTTTTCCTCATTCCTCCGCATCACATGCCCATACCACGACAACCGATTACCACGCAACTTTTTAGTCACCGGCGCCACTTTCAGACTTCCTGTTATGTACTCATTTCTTATTTGTTAAAGTTGAAAATCTATTAAAGAAATTTGACAGATTGTAGTGCTTGATGTGCTGGCTGGCGTCTGTACATAGCGAAAAAGAAACAAATTATAGTGAGGACCTACCTATAAAAGCTTTAGGGCTATTCTTGCGAAATCATTCTTATTCTTATTCCACACAAAATTATCATTCACGGAAAATGAAAAATTATCATTGTTTTCGGCTACTTCGTAGATACGCTAAAACCTACGTAGAACTGGTGTTTTATCAAGCAAGGCAAACATTTTTCATTTTATTTACTAATGCTATACAGTAGGTATTACCTCCTTAATAAATCCATGTATTTACTCTGTAAAAGATCACAGGTGACCTAAACTTTAATTCTCATGTTTTACAAAGCGTTTCGAGATACACTTCATCACATAATAGTTTTATAAAACATGTAGTAATAAGTACATCTAGTTCCAAAGCCCCCGGTAACAGACTGCTGCCATGCTTAACTCGGGAACATGTGTAGGTTCTCACGGCGTGGGGCGTTGTCATTCTTTGGGGAACTTACTCATTAGGGTTAGCGCAGTCAGAGCAACAAGATGTTAGACTTTTGATTGATTTATTGAACATGAAATGGAGTTTAAAATAGCTAGCGCTAGGCATAATTCTGTGCGACATTTGTGTTCGCATTTGTCCATGGAAGTCACGCGAGCTGTCAGAGGTCCCTGACTGGTTAGCTTCTTAATAAATTATAACAAACCCCTCAACTTCTAAGTGACACTACAATTTACTATAATCAAAAAAGTACGATTTCTGGACCAGTTGTTTAGATTTTCATTTTTTTTTTAAATATTGTTAACATTTTGCTCCGAAGTCACTATCCAGCCAAGAAATATTTATTGTTTTACTTAATTTTAGTTACGAAACCGGGCGGTAAATGTGTATAAGAGCCTTCTAGCATGATGTCCATTGCCCAGTATTGAAAAAGGTCTCAAAAGTCGAACATATCATTTATCTAGTAGGTATACATACAAACCCTGCGGCAACTCTGCAAGGGGTTTATAGTGTCACGACGATTGCCGCTTTCCGCTCAAATTACAGACCCAAACTCAATTGTCAAATCGCTGGTTATACCTTCTATTGGAAAAACACTGACATATTTTAGTAATTGTGGCGTGACGTACAGGTCACAATTACACCGTATGTGCGGTGAAAATGACGGGGGCTCAGTTCAATAATTATCCTTGAATGATAAACGCTACATGTTTTGATTGCAGCCCTCCCCTAACTAATTGCTATCCAAGCGGTTAACTTTTGGCTTTCGACTTTTGTAAGTAATACCGGGTAGGCAGATACTATCTTAATGTTTTGTGCTAAAACTGCCGAAACAGGACAATTGTCAAGGTAGATTGTTCTAGAGTTTTACTTTACTAAAAATATTTTGAGGATTTGTATTTTAGCGTAAGACTGATTTTAAGCAAAATTTGTGTGAAGTGTTAAAAGAATTATATAACCTAAACGTAATTAAGGAATAACAATAAAATTGATTCAGTATCTTGACTTAGCTCACGAGGTTGTCGACATGTGGGATGTGGACTCAGCGATCATTGTGCCGATAGTTGTTTCAGCCCATGGCTTAATTGCCAAGAGGATCGAACAATACCTGAGGAGGCTCTCGTTAGGCAGTTAGATCAAGGCTTGATTCAGAAAGCGGTACTCCTGGACACGGCTCGTATTGTTAAGAGGTTCCTCTCTCTGGAGCCCTGACCGCCGGTAGCTTAGATCCTGATCCCGATACCGGTGGGCTACAATTTTTTATATTTTTAAATGTTTTTTTTTTATATTGTTTTTTGTAAGGAATATTTAAAATTATAAATAATTTGTATAGAAATTAATAAAGGAAATTGATCCAAGGAATGCAAAATAGAAAATGGCTATCATTAGATACATATTGTAAAAGAACAACATTCTATGATACTACATCAAACGCGGAAAATAGATAAAGTACCTACCTATAGGTTCTTAAGATGGTACCGTTAGACGGTTTTGTCTCACATAGCCGCTGGTATTTTTATCTAGATCTGAGAATGATTAGAACGAACTTGTGTGTGTCTGTGTGTGTGTTAGTGTGTTAGTGCTTTGTGGTGGTGCCTATTGATAGTTATCGAAGTTAAATTCTCAATTCTGAAACTGAAAGTAAGCGAAGTTCTCGCTGAACAGTAAGATTCCTTAGAGTGGGGATCTACTCGGCCTGATTTTCTGTTATCTACTCTCTACCAAGGTAACAGAAACCTTTAAAATGTCGCCTGCGCAGCTACCAACGACGCCGTGGAAGCAAAGTCGAATTTAAAGATTAAGTTGATCTATAAAATAAACGATTTTGACTACCTTAACGATAACAAAATTAAAAAAGCCACCTCTAATTTAAGGCCAACCGCAGTCAATAATGGAGAAGCATATTGCCGGAATTATGGAGTGCTGTAATTATCCGCACCCCACGTTTAGTTGCATCAACTTGCAACTCGTGTGCCGTGTTAGTGTCAGATGGACCCCCGACATTTGCACCGACTGACCTGCGGTGTGGTCGTGTGGCCCCACAAGGGGGCCGAGTCACCGACCCGTTGCATCTAGCAGGTAAAGGAAACCAAAGGTCACTTTGATTCAGAAAGCTCGGATAGAAGAAGTGTTGGAGCATTTCGTCATTAGAAAGAAAGAAGGAAAAGCTGCTGAACAACTACAGAATAGAATAGAATTCGTTCCTTCTGTAATAGAGGTAGACTTCGGTACTATTACTAAAAGCTTTCTTTCGCAGATTCAGGGGTATATGATCGAATTAACGAAGTGAACGCTCTGAGTACGAGTAGGTACGTAATTACTAACTCTTTCTACAAAAAACAAATCAATACTAATTTCTAGACCAAACTCTTTGGGTTCTCAAATCATCTGGTAAGAAAAAATAACAGCAGCTTCCCAATTTTTGTCATCGGGTGCTTTGCTTTCTTATAAACAAAAATCTAATTTAATATTACAACATCCCAATTTCGTTAAGTGAGATTTACTTACTATTAGGTGAGTACCAACCGCAGGGGTTTGAAAAATTGTAACAAATAAATAAATTCTAAGACTGTTTGTAGGATAACCACAGAGTTTTTCTTGCGAACTAACAAGGAATGATATCAAACGAATAGTTAGACAGGAACGTCATTTAAAAGTAACGAGTACACACATGTTGTGAGATCACCAGTTAAAATCGACAAGCTTATGCCCGCGGCTTCGCCCGCGTGGAGATCGGTAATTGACCGACGGAATAGTTCTACCGTGATAAAAAGTATCCTATGAGTTAACAGCGTTAACGTCTTACGTCATTTCATACAAACTTTCAAGTGATTTTTTTTTTCGAAATGGTTGAACCGAATTTATTGAAACTTCGTACGCATAAGCAGGATACATAAGTCTAAAAACTTGACAGAGAACATTTTCGAAAAACAGTGTTACATCTAAATTAGACCGATTTTAGATTTTCCATAAAAACAGAAATTTCCAATTATCTTTTTTTTTAAAAGACATTTCGAAAAGTTCTCGTTTGGCGGAACAATGAAAGTTAATGAATTGACGAAATGACAGTATTTGATCTTACTTTTTACCATATTTAGAGTTATGTAATTCCTCTCTGACTCTGAATCAAGAGTAATCGCCATAATAATAAATGAACTTCATGAAGAGATCAGGTTCCCTTTGGTATATAAGGTCTATCTTTTCATAAACGAAATATTTTAAGAGTAACTTCTATAAGTCGTAAAGTAACCAGAGCAACGAAAAAAAAAAATTATCCGAGTGTTTTTTTTTTATACAAAATTATTATATTTCTAAAATTTTTTGGGACATTTTGCATAAACCTTTACTCCAAAATTCTAACAATGACTGTAGGTAAATACGACGTAGTAAACTAGCGTAATGGATGCTTAGAAATAAGGACCCAGTATTTATTTTGTGGGTCAAGTAATTTTAAATTATTTATTTTATGTAAAAAAATATACTCCGATAAAAAAAAATCCCTAGAAATGGCTTTGTTATAGCCGTTAGATGATTCCCTGAAAATATTTCGGGTATGAATAGTTAGACTCTATATATCTTAACGCTATTGGACGCTAAGGCAATTTTGTCCATTCTCCTTTGCATGGCTATTAATTGGGTCCAAAAAAACAAGGTGTTTTAATGGCGAAAATGTATATGTTGTACTTATAATAATCTAATCAAATTAAAGCTTGATCTTCGGAAATAAACACTGATTTTTATTGATAAGAAAATAAGTACTGCTTTCAGCGGATTATGCGCCTTGTGGATCGCACTGTATTATCAAGGAGTTTTTCGGTAAATCACATAATTAGGCACATAATTACACGGTACACAGAGAAAATGGTAACATTTTTATAATAAAAAAAAAAAATAGGTATGCAAAAAAAAAATTGTGACATGTTTAAGATGGAAATAAAATAAAAAACGGGTTTGCCTCCAGCGGATATTCATCAATCATAACTAAAACAGTAAATGCTTTTGCTATTACCTAATCAAGATGACCTCAAACACTACTCAAAAAAAATATTAGAAAATCATCCGTGTTTGTGGGTTACTTTTGTCTAATGCTAATAAAATAAGAGCATACAAAAAAACACATTTTACCGTAAATATATTATACCGGAAAAAAAAAAATATACGTACTCACGTTTCTGATGTCTTCAGTTCCGTGGAGAAAGCTCAACAATCAAACGCCGCCAGATGATTATGTCCTCTGTTATAAAATTGTTCAGTCTGGGGTGGTATTAAGTAGTGGGTGGTTGGATATGTGGGCGGAGCCACCCTTCATACCCCAGCTACAATCAACTGGATTGGTCGCAGCTTAGAGGGCGTGACACTTTAGTGCTTTGTTCCTTTCATTATTTATGCTGAATTATGCTTAAACAGGTGCAGTCACCTCGATGTTTATAAAGCGCTTGTCAATCAGTCTCTTGTGCTTGTGAACTTACTTGGTTCAGGATTCAGTCTTCAGTTATCGAACATAAGTGGCACATTACCTATTAATATTTATGAAAGCGAAAGTTTCAATTTAAAACTTTTATGTCCGTGAACAATATTTTGATTTCAAAGTGTGTGGAGTTTGTTCCCGCTCTTATAGAGATCTACACCTTGGAATCCACTTGTTTTTGACAGTTCATAAGTGCCTGTAACTGGTATATTTGAAATAAATGGTTGGATTTTACACTGTGCAAGGTGGGTCAAATAGCCTATCGCTGCTGAGTTCGGTTTGGTGGTGGCTACAGCAATAAACCGAACAAATTACTAGATTCGATTATACTAGCTTATACGCGCGGTTTCGCCCGCGTGGCGTTCGTTAATGTCCCCCTAGGGACTCGATCGGGATAAAAAGTATCCTATGTTAACATCCTGGTTATAAACTATCTGTGCCAAACATCCAAACCCGTTAAGTAGTTTTTGAGTGAAACAGTAAAAAAAATACTCAAAAACTTTCGCATTTATGTAGTAACATATATGATACGAAAACTAGTAAACTACGGAGGAGCTCGTGGCTAAATAATAACAGCCGCTCGGATCGATCTTTAGGTTAAGCCGTGCTTGCCTTGGTTGGTCTGTGGATGGGTGACCACCCATTACATACCGAATTTCCTCCGTGCCTCGGAAAGCACGTTAAGCCGTTGGTCCCGGGTGTGATTTGTAGATCTTTGACAGTCGTTAGGTAGTCAGTGAAAAAAAAAAGTCTGACAAGCAGTCTTACCAAGGGGTATCGTATTACCCAGTACTAACTGGGTTGTGGAGGTTGTGGAGGCAGTCGCTCCATGTAAAATACTGGTATTCAGCTGCATCCGGTTAGACTGGAAGCCGACCCCAAAATAGTTGGGAAAAGGCTAGGCAGATGATGATATGATACGAAAACTAGACACGTTTTTCGCTATACTTAGAAAATTCACGAGTTAAAAGGCACTAATCGTGCTGCTATCTACGCCTATATTAGCCAATAAGTGACGTTTATAAGTAAATAGCTAGGAGCTACTGCTAGGCATACCTTTTTGAGGTCATTCATTAGACACTACTTTACTTTTTAATTACATCGCGACTTTTTCTTGGCAAATACAGTCATGGACTGTAAGAAAACTTGCACACCATGCTGTTCTACAGTCATTTTCATGTATAACGGTAGCTAATTCATTAGCAGTCAAACCTGAATGGTTTTTAACCCTTAAATGCATGATTTTATTTTTAGACCGAGAAAAAAATTATTTTGGAGCCATAAATATGCTGATTCAGGGAAAAATATACAAATTTGACAGTCGTGAAGAAAAAAAGTGTGTTGCCACTCGATTAAATATATAACCATGATAGTGATAATCCTGCAACAGCATGCAATGAACTCATACTAATAATTTTATAGTCGTTTGAATGGTATGTTGCAGTTTTACAACTTTATGCATTTAAGGGTTAAATGGCTACAAAATGCCACTCACTAGCCACTACAAGACAATACCATATCATTTTTATGGCAATCAATACGTAGTGTCATTGCCCGGTAAAATGTAGACTCGACTGCAAGAAGACTTACCCATGTTTATTTTTGTAAGGTGTATTTTAGAATCTTAATTAATATACCTATTATTGTGTGTAGAGGTTTTGACTCATTATTAATAAAACTAAATATTTCAATCGGAACCTATTTATTTCATTGTCCCATTTTATAAAACAGAATGAACTAACTTACATATCAGTTGTTACACAAAAGTGCATTACATGCGTTATATTAACTGTAATATATAATTTTATATAACAAATACAAAGTTAATTCAACGTTAGTAAATAAGTACAGATAGAACAATAAGCTAAACATTATTAAAACACTTAATGCTTTGGAAATAACACTATTCATCTAAAAATTAAAATATTAACGCATATGTGTGTTTAACATCACTGCCCAGTATGAAAAAGTAGATAGTATCGCATGTCAATATAATATTACGTTAAATCACAGTTGAATTATGTATGTTATTCTTTACGTTCACCCTTAATATTGGTGTATATCCTTTGTAATGTGTTAAATTAAACAGTCCGTTAAAAACAAGACATCCTGAACTTATTAAAACACACATTTACGATGACTAAGAGAAATCTCAATTAAATGTGATCAAATCTAAACATAAATACAGTATGAAACTATTTCAAAATAGATTATGTACAGGCGTATGAATTATTTATCTAATGAATTATTACAAAGGTCTATCCAAGACTCGTTGTCCTAAAGAAAATTTTAGAAAACTTTCCGAGGGCTTCTCGCAAATCGCCATTTATGTTCCGCGTTTATTTATAGTTTAGGAGCGAATGAAGTCAGGCCTGATTTTCCAAAAATAATAAACTGGTTTAACTCCAAAACTTTCGGAAAGCCTCTGGACAGAGTTTTCTACAATTCTCTATTGCAAGTCGATTCTTGGACCACCCTGTATACTTAAACAATTCTGTAGGATAATATTGCATAGGATTATTACATTACGACTTCAATAAAGGTACATACCCTAAAACCGAGCACAGTTTAATATAATAAGATAACACAGTTGAAAGCGTGACAATTACATCTGGATGAATGTGGGTAGGCAGAGCTACAGTTAGTGAAGCATTAAGATAAGATTGATTATATGTTGAAAATATACATCGTGAGACACTATGCAAGATTGGGAGGGTTATTATGATAACATTCCAAATTAATTATAATAATGGACACAAAACTATGGGTACTTCGAAGGGAACTAAGAGTTACGTGTCCTATGAGGACGGCCCTAGGAGGCCCTATTTGTTTTGAGGAGTTTACATTCTGTATTATGATTTCATCCTTATTCTAGAACAATGAGTGTCCTAATTCGAATAATCGGAATAGTAATATTACGTGTATGTAAAAATAATTATTTTCTCATTAAGTAGATAAAAATAAACGCTATTGTGATTGTTTATTAGTCTCAACAACTCAGCTAGTTCCAAAACTCATCTATTTAACCGCACTTGTGGCTTTCTAGGGACAATTACTAATACGAATTACACATTTTTATATTATGTTATAAGTGATTTTTACAAAATAGTGAAGCTCCATATCATTGCAGATTACGACCTCCGACCGGCGCCTCATAAATTAATTCTATATTTTAACTTTACTACAACGTATGTATGAATAAATATAGTAATTAACTCTTATAAACAATAAATTACTAGTCTAAATCGTAATTCACGTTACATAATTAGGTATGTTGAAATAAAAATGTGTTCAAGTCATAACTTATGAGAACATTTTTGTAAGGCTAGCGGATTTCAGTGTTTCGCCCATTCTTAGTTGAGAATTTGTAATTATTAAATTGAACAGAGGTTTAATTTTATAAATAGATATCACAGCCATTATAACTTGCGTTGCTTTACGAAACGCGGTGCCATACGATTTCGCTTCAAAAACATTACAGTGCGTACGTTTTTTTATTGTTAAACAAAAACAAGTTTTAGGGTTGTTGGATTCATGACCCCAAACACATTTTTTATTCAACATATTTTGTACTTATATTTTTCCATACATTTGATTACTGACAATAATGCGTTTTCTCATTCACAATTGATTTAAAATAAAGTGCAGTTTCAATAAGATGAATGTACTTATAAATATTTACAGAAGAGATAGCAGGGCGTTATTTGTAAGGTTAACGATGAATAAACAAGGTGTAATCTTCTGGTGCCTTTACTTCATAAATACAATTTTCACGCTTGTGAATGTTTTTTTGAAGCTGCAAATAGACATATTTTTATGAAAAACGACAATTGAGTAAATTAGAAGTCTGAACAATCAATACTGAATATGCATTAGCGTCACAGCCGCCTCAAAGCGTACATATAGCAATACCTATTAGTACTTTTTCATGTCTTAATTTTATTTTATTAATATTTGTAATGTTGGGACGCGTAAAAAATATGTTCTTACAAAAACCACGTTTTATGTTTCTTTTTTCCAATAAAAGTAGATACTCCTATAATGAAAGACAAGCGATTTATTCTTTCATGATATCCCGCTTTAGGGTCCCTGTTCGACCCAGGTCATTTCATTACCACATGTATGTACAATTATACTGGACACTATTTCACAACTTAACCCACATTGCAGTTGATTTACTAATTACCAGAACTGGACAACACGTTCTCATACACTTAATAATGTGAAAACGATTAGACCTATGAATTTTACGAAAAACCATCATTTTCTGTAAACCTTTTTGATTTTAAACTTGGATAATAAGAAATCCCTATGAATTAAAAGGTTAAAAACAGTAAAAAGATTAGAGAACCTAAAACCTCGGGATAAGGTTTACTTTTAATTGACAAAACAGTTGCATTAAAACAAAAATATGTCTATCTCTGATATTATTTCTCTACTACAACAAAGATTATTAAAGTTTTTAATAAATTACTATACTTATGTTCAACAAGACATAGATAGATATTTTCAAGTCCGAACATATTATTTAAGACCGTCAGATGTCTATTACAATGTAGTGTGGCTCTAAACCAACACCATTTTCAGTACCCACTACCGATGAAAGGGTG
Organism: Noctua janthina; assembly: GCA_963576755.1. Lineage (NCBI taxonomy): Eukaryota > Metazoa > Arthropoda > Insecta > Lepidoptera > Noctuidae > Noctua > Noctua janthina. The sequence continues at coordinate 7,563,764 of OY755050.1, read as the reverse complement.
CGGGGTCGATCTGAAGCTGTTCGAATCGATTGTTCGGTTTAGTACGCGTGCTATGAGGTCGACGAGGTCGACGCATAATAGGCGGGGCACACATTGAATTCAAACCAAAGCAGATCGATACTCATGTTGACATTTGGCGCGTCTTGTCAAATCTATGTAAGAAATAGGTAACTGGAAGCTGCCCGCAATAATATTCAGAATACAGCGCCGGCAATATGATTATAATTATTATGTAAAACTATTTATGTATGTACCTACCAGGTCTCTGACGGTCTGCCACTTTTCACCCTTATGCCCTAAGTTATAGGGTTGATAATTGGTCCACCGTTAGTGAGCGCGGTAGTACAGTCAGGGTAAAAATATGATCGTCTTTTTTTTGCTTGCCCAGTGTACGATATAACCTGCTTTAACGACTCACGATTTTCATAAAGCCTTCACCGTCTTGTTCACAATTTTTTGTTATTTATTAAAAAAAAATTTGTGTGTAAGAACGTGTTGTTTTTCAAATAATTTGATACAAAATATTGCAGATTGAAACGTATACGGCGCTTAGGCATAATAATGTTCAGTCAGACGGAAGAATTATCTTGCTCTATAATAGTCCGGGGATTACAACACTATTCAGTCGTTGCGTCATCAACACGCTGTCATTTATAGTAACTAGTAAACTATTACATTGTTACTACTAACATTAATATTAAGTGTAACTGCGTCAAGCCCGCTTGCACCACTAATCGCTAAGCGCGTTTAACGTAGAACGTATTTAAAACATCATTCTGTTTCTATAAATGGTTTTAATATGACAGAGACAGAATTATGTTTTAAATATGTTCAGCGTTAAACGCGGTTAGCGATACGTGGTGCAAGCGGGTCGTAATCTATGATAATAAATCTAAGCTACTGTCTAATTGCAGTTTGGTTAATGAAATGCCACCCGAGCGTTACAAATCACGTTCCAACAATCTTAATATAGTAGGTACATTGATACGTGTGTTCATTATGAACGATATAATACATGTAATGTTTCCTGTTGACTGAGTTGACGAGCAATAGAGAAGTACAGAAGACGCCATGGTGCGCCGACCCAAAATGAATTGGGATAAGAGCAGTAGAACGATGTTGACCAAGAATATAAGCTTCCTATAATGGTTAAAGTAACAGAATTATCTAACCCCAAAACCTAATCAGATGACACAATGTATTAAATTATATTGATCATCAATCAAACTGTTTTTTTTCTTAATCTTTCATAATTAGTTTTTAAATAGACAAGTCACAAAGGGTGTAACAAGACCCATGACGAAGCCGAAAGACACTTGCTCTCCCGGTCATTGCGACATTTTTTTGTTCTAGACCATACCTGGGAACCTAGTTACGGAGATATTGGGGGTCAAAATTCCAACTTTTTCAAAAGGTTTTTTTTTTAAATTACTTGTTTTTAATGTAGATTTTTACTTAAAACACTGCCACGACGCCACACTATTCATTCAATCCATCCATTAGCACAATGTTTTCAGTGCGATACATTGAGATCTACTGTGAAACGTGATTTTTCACCACAAAAAAAAATCGTTTCCTAGCAATATTGTTTTGTGAATGCTTGATTGAGGGCTTCGTTAAGGGTCCGTTTACACCCTGTATATTTAGGCTTGTTCACACAGTATCAGATAAACTCAATTATATTTTTTTTTGTGATTCGTTCCTACTGGAAATTAAGCATAATCGCACACAGATTACAGACAGATATTTTATAATTATTATAATTACACCACAACACGTCTTAATTATAAACAGACTCATTCTGGCATTCATCATCTTCCCCCGCCATATATGAACGGTTATAACAATAACACTAGCAACAACCTAAAACTCTTGTAGTGCGCTACATGTTACATTATTATTTCCTCCATTTACAAAAGCACTTACTTCTGTGAACAGTTACCATTAATTTATGAAAGCGCACCACAAAATGATTCCTTTCTATTTTTCATTATGAGTTTACAGACCTATTTTTGCTTTAACTTTACAAGGCTAACTACATATTTCCACAGTAGCAAAATAAATATTTCAATAATTCATATCTCTTACAACTGTGAAGGTTGTGTTTAAATGTTCTGTTTGTTTTATTATTAAATAAGTTACACCTACTCGGTTTAGCCACAGCCAGTCAGCCACTACATTAATACTAGCTATGTTATTATGACCAATTTTATATAAGAACATTATTTGAAGGTTTAATGAATTAGACGCTATTATCTATTAATTCGCAGTCGGTTTAATAAGTAATAATGTTTCTAAGTTCTATGATAAGTAGGTACAACTACGGATTATGTAGGCATATTGCGGTATGGCTAAAACTACGAGTAGCTCAATTATTACAATGTATTTATAATTTTAGAATGAGAAGAATCACGGTATGTGTGTAATCTAACTAGTTATACATTACTGTATTATGTCAATATGCTACACTGGCAAGAATTCTATTTGTACTTATGTGCGGTGAAAGCCCGTATCACACTACATTACGTGAACCTGTCAGCAACCTTCGAGTGAGTAAACAAAGAGTGGACTATTACTGCAGGTGGCCATCGTTATGAATGGACCACACATGTAGATGCGCTACAAGAAATAATGAATCAATTGCAAGCTAACATAGTGAAAAGCCTTCTGACGCTCTTATAGAAAAATTCGAAGTAGCCCAATAAAAATAATATTGGTGCAAGACAATATTGTTTCAAGTTCTTTGATCACCCTAAATTGCCCTATTATGAGGGAAATGAAGTTGACCACTACGCAATACTACGGGAGCAGGACAAGTAAGCAAGTTAATCTGAACAAGTATTTTAATGCCGGCTGAAAATCTATATCAAAATAGAGAGTCAGCTGCTCCAAAAGTGGGGGAATGCGGAGACGGTGAGTCATCAAAACTAATTTTATACTACGTCGAAACCTTATTAAAGACAATTTTGGGGTTGAACGAGATCCCAAAAATCGTCCCATAAGGTTTCAGCGCAACGTGAAATTATTTATTTTTTACTGGTTCTCCCTGGGGTGCGGCAGCTAACTTTTTTGGATGATTATGTTAACGACTAGAAATAAATTTTATTGAAAATGAAAAATTGCGCAGTACGTGCCGTAGTACAATAAAACTCATAGTAACCTCGGCTCGTGAAGGTGCTAAGCTATTATGTACACATTAGGTACATTATAGCAATCGCTGAATAATCGTATGCGTTATGTGATAGAGGCCGTAAGGTGTAGTGCTTGAAATACTATTGCAGGGATTGGCCCACGTTAATTAAACTAGTTAAAATCAAACGAAGTCCTGAAAATCAGGATAATATATTAAATAACACCCAAATGTCCTCGTGGCCCTTAATTTTTTTTTTAGTATATAATCCATACAGTTTTAAGGTACAATAACAGAACCAAAGCAAGCTTGAATGAGTTTACTTTAAAGTTACTATTCGGTGCACTGCGCAGTCATAAGTAGAAAATATATTTTTCAATACACTTTTTCGAAAACTGATTCTTATCGCACTACGATTAAGTTCAACATGCAATGTATTTCACACGTGTATTTCTAATATTTTTCGCACATGTGCATAAATAAAAAAAATCACATTCTTATAACTTTACTTTACTAAATCCAAATCTTGGTCCAAATGGGTTCAAGGACTATAGTCGGTGGTGTATGTTATTATTTTTAATCTCGGCAAAGAGATATGCGTCATTACGGCTTAAATATTATTTGCGTATTTAAATTGTGTTTATAAATAGAATATCATGGATAAACATGATTATTTAAATTTGTGTTCTAAATTCAAAAATATTATATTTTCAATTTTTCATATTAGTCTCTTCAGCGGCGTCATACCTTTGCTTCTTCTTCAACCTGGCGAAAGCAAAGCACGGAAAAAAAGCAAATTAAATCATAGTTTCCTAATAATTTCTGACAAAAATATTTTCCGTTCCAATATTTTATTTCTTCGAAAGTGTATTGAAAAACGTTGTTTGATACGCGTGGGGATTTATTACTGCAATTCTCGGCTCCATAACAACCTCGCCTGCGGCTCGGGTGTGAGTTCCATCTCGAATGCAATAACAAAGTTTCCCCACTTATATCAAAATGTAAACTATTGTAGCTTATTCTCGCTCAATAAACGTCTGTAATCATAATGGTGGTTTTATGGTAGCAGCATTACTATTGTTAATCATCTGTGTAACTAAAATAGGGGACCGACAGCAATAGTGAAACTATATTCATTGTTTTCATATTGGAACCGTGTTAAATTGCCACTGAGCCGTTAAGAATCTTGGATAGGCAGGACCAAGCTTGGTGTATTCACTAAAAATTGATAATTTATAATTTATCACATTTAGATTGCTTTGATTATTATCAATGATTTTTTACACGGTATATGAACGGAGTCGAATGAGTGGAAGCAAGGCGTAAGGGGTTCCCATCACCTCGACCTCCCCATAGCATTACCTACTAACATAATGTACTAGGAAAATATACAGAATTCTGATTAAATATAGGCCTGTTTTACACCCAGTACACAACCACAGATATGCAGTTGAGAGTCTACATAGACACTAAGCTGAATTAACTTACAGATTAATTATATTTTAATACATCCTAAGATTTAATAACAACAGAACACGAGAATGCAATTATTTAAGACATACAATAACGCATACTGTATTAAGGTTACATCAGAGTTTATGATTAAATGTGTAAGTATTACTTTTAACAATAAGTTTGTGATATGTTTATTTTTTTTGTAATACCTTAATGTTAATCTTACAATATAACTGTCACGGTGGTATGAAAAAGGCATACGTTATATATTATTTGACGGCGATCATCTGATTAACAAACTAAATACTTTGCGACACAACATAACAATACGTAGGACCTAAAAATATTATAGTATTCAATATCATGTTGCAAGCATGCACAGTCAACCGTCAACACTCACAATATGGAAGTTACTCACAAACAACCTGACAATATCATTATAATAAATGAATGAACAATATAAAAACATCTTTGGTGACATAAACATCAATATTTGTGTAGAATTAAAAATTAACATGATAAATAAACCAAATTTTTGCTAAAGTTCTTCCGTTACTTACAAACGATTTTATACAAATCTAATGGATATAATACAAAAAAAAACCATTACATTACATTTATAAAATAATATTTACATAGGTCTACCTAAAAATCAATAAGAATATTAATAAATATACATAATAAGGGTTTTCCACATAACAACAAAACTTTATTAACTTGATAAATCAATTATAAATAAAGATGAAAATACATTATTAAGGATTTTTTTAAAAGCAAACGAGATTTCCTGACAAATTGCTATGAAGCCATCATAGGAAATACATACCTAGATATTAAAAAAATATTTATCAACGCAATTCATTATTAGAGCGTATCTAAATATTTCCTGCGAGTTATCCACGGCTTATTATAATATACTACCTGTTTGTATAGTCGCCTTTGACAATAAAATACTCCGATAACACTACGCTTTATAACTCTACATCACGCCGTGAAAGGCTGCAGATTGAGTTAACAACGCCTGAAGTGAATAAACATACGATATTTATTTACTGGCTTTTCCCGCGACTTCGTTTGCGTAATGGTCGAAAATTATCCCGCGGGAAAGCTCAAAATATAGTATATGACACTCAGGGATAATGTAGCTTTTCATTAGTGAAAGAATTTTCGGAATTGGATCAGTAGTTCCGGATATTACCCCTACATACAAACTTACAAACAAAATTTACCTCTATAAAATATTAGTATAGAAGTTTAGATATACTGGTATAAAATAAGGCCATCAATCCGATAATGTTGAAACTGAGTTACAGCATTGTGTTATTAAATATAACAACAAGGTTTCGACATTAAATGTTTCATGATAACTATTAAGGTGGAAGCGCCAGGATAGCCCGTGAAATTGTAATCTTACGTTTTTTCAATGTGACGGTCAGTAACAGGCTAGGTTGTAATACGCACTTATTTACGTTTCATGAAATAGTCATTCAATGGGATTAAATGAACTTAAGGTTGTATTGATGATAATAATTCTGAAAAGCCATATTTGTTTCGGCCGCTAATCATATTTTAATCAACATAGACACTGACCTGCAAATTGCAAAAAACGTTAGAAAATTTTAATTGCGCGGTCTACCCTAGCGCTTCCACCTTAGCGTCACGCCTGTAGACCTCGAATGAGTAGGCATAGTGTAGTACACCATCGTGCCTCGTTTGTCAAGTAATTTACACACAGTTTCATAGTTCTGGATATTTTTATTCACTTCATCCATTATAACAGCAGACACTGCGCTTGGTATGGAACCCTCTTTGCAAACTACATTATAATACACGTGATAAAATGTTACGCATAAAACGTTCTAAACACAGCATCACACCGCAAAAAAAGAAGTCAATATTCCCACACTCATACTTAAGTTTATACCGAGTGAATTTTTTAAGTGGGCGTGGATGACCAAATTGAAATTATGAGGAATAGCGAAAAATACTCAAGGGAGTTTCGAGCTCGATTTTGATGAAAACTAAAACTGCATCCTTAGATTTTTGAAATTCAATATTCCTAGCCAGGAATGGAACCCATCGATTTCGAGTAAAAAAACACGCTGTATTATTACACCATTCTATAGTCTCACTAACTATGTCATTATTTCCCAGAATTTGATCCTTATTGGACCAAATTCTGGGAAATAATGACATGGCAAATTAAAGGAAAGAGTTAATTTTTGATTAAAACACATAACTATGCAAACAATTAGTAGTAATCAACGAAACGTCGAACAAAATCACTATTGGCGCCAACTCACTTGTAAGTTCTAATTTCAACTGTTTACAATTTGTTTTCTTTTAATGTGGCCTTTAACCGCGAAGATTAAAAAAAATGCAAGTTAGAACATACTGTTGTGAAGATCGACTGCGCTGTGGGTGTCATGAATCAAGGACATTAATTTAAAATATGAAAAAACATAAAATTTAACATTTTTCTTAAGTTTGCCGTATGTCATTACTTCCCAGAATTTGATCCTAATTAGCATCACCATCACGACACCATCGAATGCAATAATAATATTGTTTTTTTTTGAAAATCAATACGTTAGATTCCTGGCTTACTAGGAATACTGATTTTTCAAAAAAATACAGTTTTAGTTTTCATAAAAATTAGGCTCGAACTATGAGGAATAGCGAAAAATACTCAAAGGAGTCTTTTGAGTATTTTTCGCTATTCCTCATAGTTTCGGATTTGGCCATCCATGCCCACTTGAAAAATTCACCCGGTATATCGCACTTATGGAAACACGAGTAAATGACTCCAGCATCTTGTCAGACCCTAGGCTGCAGGTACTTTAATTGATTCTGTTTATGGAGCTGAATATCCGTTAAAAGCGACATTCTTTTCTATTTAGCAAAATCGTGAAAAATTTGTTCATTATAAAAATAAAGAATATTTACTGTTTTTAGAGCTATTATAATATTTAGTGTAAAATGCAGAGGCACTTATATACATCTTTCATTTAAAAGAGAATATCTACAGATTTCTTGGAGTTATACGTTATTATGGCGAGGTTATTATATTAATACATTTATTTTTGGCTGTTTCCTTTTTATAAAGAACATGTTCAAGTCGCTGTAGTTAAATATCGGCCACATCAAATACAAGTGGAATAGGGTATGTTTGGAAATAAATACGTTTAGATGATTTATACCAGCTGGATTGGGTAGCCGAAGCAATCAATTTGTATCCAAGAGATGCTCTACCCGCAGGTGATTATCTAAATACCCTCCAAATAACAACCCTGAAAATGTTACCAGAGATGTTACTACCGCTGGTATTCATGCAGTGACGTGCCGTGCAGGCGGGCACGACAAGTAACACTGCAAGTGACTTTATTGAGGATTGATAGGATATAGGCCTACTTTTGGTTGATGACAGTCCACTTATCCTAGTGGGCGAACCTTCACCCGCTAAAATACACAAGTTTTTACGCGCGTGACCCCTGGACGTGGTACACGCACGTGACCGCACGTAGTATTCGTTGTCTTCAGATTTATGTATGATATTTCTAACGAATGCTTAAAATTGTGGAAACTCCTACGAACTTTGCGTGCAAATAGCGCTCCCGCCTGCTCTCTTGTGACCATACCCGCAGTATCTCTCGTGTGAACCATGGTACAGTCCCCAACAAAAAAGCAAACAACTACATTTAGTCGTTTTTAGTTTATGAGATAATTTGACATATTCGTAAACCACATTCCCATGACAGTACAAGATGACACGCGTCTACCATATCATAGAAGTGTTCAAAGACGAAAACGCAAGATAGCACACACTATGAAAACTATACTATATTTGCATTTGAATACTCTTGGCGAAAAACGTTCGTCATATTTCTTGTCATAGGAACTAAGCCGAATGCACTGACAGCATCAGCAACCCTGCGAATTCGGATGTTCTATCATGCTAAGGACGCAAACACCGACAGAACTATTCCCTAAAGTAAATACACATTAATGTTTAGAATTGCTTGTTTTCCATTATATTTGTACGTAGTTTATTAACTTATGATTATGAGTCATTGTCACGCGAGCCCAGGCATGTGAATTCTCCCTCACGTTTTACAACTAAGAAATTATAATATTTTCTAATCTCTGCCTAGATCTCTCGTCATTTAAACTGAAAAGTTATTTTCAGACGATTTGTTGTAATTCAACTGAAATAGCGCTTTCAATAATATTTTAATGCTAATTTTAATACGAAATTATGAATGCCTTTGGGCGTCTTTTTGAAAAACTCGATTGCTATTCTTTTTAGGACTTTTATCGCCACAAGGGAACCTGTCGAACCACAGCTGGTGTATTGCCTGTACGATGTGAATGATTGGATGCGGAAAATATTTCCACACGATTACATCAGCAACACAAATGTATGGTAGGTATTTTTACGAGTGTTGTTAGCCACCTAGGGAATCATATCACGATAATTCTGATATTTACTAACAACCGAAATATCAAATTTAAATACACGAATATTATTACATCAGAAATCTTGCAAATGTTTAAATACAATTATAGAATTATACATTTTAAATAAATTTAAATTTTTGTTTCTTTGAATGAACTAATTCATTCAAAGAAACATCATTCATTTTCAAAGAAAAAATAAATATCATCCAATCACACAATTTGGATAAAACATTAGGAATTAATAATAATATCATAAATTAATATAGTCACCTTGTTGCATGGATAAGATCTTGTAATATATCACGGGTTATTGAAACTGCCAACAGGATGGCTACGCTACATCCTGGAGTGGATCACATGTCCGCGAGAAGCTCCGAGTAGTAGTGAGTAGCACTCAAGTAGTCTACCAGTCGCCTCGGCAGAGGTAGGCTACTGACGAGGTCTCGACGTACGTACTTTAATATCACAAACCTGAAAATTTTATTTGATTGGTATAAAACTTAGCTTATCATTCCTTTTTCATTCTTACTCTTTGTTGCACACATAATTAAAAGATATACACAGAAATTGCTATAATAATGGGTTTTTACTGTAGTTCTTAACTTCGATTACCTCTTAATAAATAAATCTATTATTCCAAATTATCATAAATCTATATTACATATACCTACATATATTAAAATTATTAAAAAAAACTATTATATTAATTATTATTTTTTATTGTCTCTTAAACGAAGATTGGATAAAGTGGGCGATCAACATATTTCAGCCATATAAATTCGCAAGTCTGGATGGCATCTTCTCAGCTCTACTACAATGAGGAGTAGATTATCTGACACCATGGCTGGTGGATTTCTATCGAGCTGCACCATACGAGAGCTATATATCTCAGTGCTATACTCAGATATATAGCTCTCGTAAGGCGCGATGACTAAGCTCATGACCTTCACCTATCAACGTGCACTTAAACGGGGAGAAAATACACTATGTGCAAGAATAAAACGCAAGCTAATGGACATGTGAATTCTCCCTATTCTGACATATGGTGTACAGACTTGGTCTTTCACTAACGTCCAGAAGTCCGAACTCAAGGTTTGCCAACGAGCGATGGAGCGCAGCATACTGAATGTAAAAATAACTGACCGGATTAGGAACACCACACTGCGCTCCAGAACGCAAACTGCCGACGTAGCTTATAAAGCTGCCAGACTAAAGTGCGACTGGGCAGGCCATGTCTGCCGGATGCCGGTACAGCTGTGGGCCCGAATATCGCAAGACTGGAGCCCTGAAACAGCTAGACGGGGTCGCGGTAGACCGAAGAGAAGATGGCGGGACGTCTTGGATGGCTTCCTCGCGAATTGGCGAGAAGAAGCACACCATCGTGAGAAGTAGAAGGAATGGGGGGAGGCCTTTGCTCAGGAGCCGGAAATTACGCGCTAACTAAAAAAAAAAAATGGCGCGATGGGACATTTTCATACCCAAACCTGCCAAAACCCACAATAAACAAACCCAATGTTCATAGACCTATAAGCTCATAGGCCTATTAGACAGGACGTCAACCTGACGTCCTGTCTACTGAAAACCCTCGAGGGACTCTGTGACTGATAAATCCGAGATGGACTTCTCCATGTAAAACCGCTTTATAAACAGCAACATGCATATTCCAATGGTAGATCAACAGGATCCGCACGACATAGTGCATAGCGTGGTTTCCAAGATTGAATGCGCAGCAGACAACAAATGCTCTTCACTGGCATCAAGTTCATTGACATCAAGGGCCTTTGTCAAAACCAGCATCAACATGGCCCTAGAAAGGCACTGCATAGACTAGAGTCTAGTCTGGTAGATCCAGGCACTCATGGTCTAGTCACTAGACCATGCGTGCCTGGATCACCATCACAAGTACAAGTCACAGTGAATGTCACAACTGTCACTGCGTGGCGAACACTTCAAGAGCTTTATTAACTTTATTTTCATTTTCTTAGGTTCGCAACTGTTTAACTAATATCCCTCATCGACGTTGTAATGGTTCTGTATTTCGTACTACCATACCATCACAAAATTATCTAATAGAAATCAATAGGTTGTATTCAGTTTCATATATATTAATGAGGCCAAATATCTCAGCACCTTGTTGGACAAACAACTGAATCGGGCAAAACATTCCAACTACATCAGCACGAAAGCCAGCTTAACCCTGTGCTAATGCTTGGCAGAAACCGGAACATGAGCCCTGAGGGTCACATCACAGTCTTCCGGCCAATTATCTCATTCGGCTCAATAATCTGGTGGCCCAGGACAGATCTGAGCGCAGCCTAAATAGACCTGAAAGAACTGCAGCGCTTTGATTGTGTAATAATCATTAACAGTATGAGAACCAGACAAACTATCACCCTGCAAGCAATGCTAGGAATGCAACCTTTACACCTCATTGTGAGGCGCTGGCCGCCATTAGGCTCAGCATATCCGGTCCTGAGCAAAGACTCTAGGGTCAACCACATATGCATAAACGACAACCAATGATGGCATCACCCTATGGCAAAGCCCCAAAACAACAATACTTTCAAAAGCACTACAGCAAAATATTCAGAGGAGAACAGTGGGACTAATCAGGTCCGAAAGATCTGAGAATATACAATTATGCATTAAAGACAGACTCCGGAACCGGAGTTGCATATATCAAGCCCGCTGGGAATGTTCAACACCATCTACTACGCGGAGTGTGGGAATTATCCGAGCGGTCTATGGCATAGAAGTCAGGAGAGTTCTGGACTGAACAAACTAGGAGACCTAATCAGCTTTTAGAGGAGGCTGGTTGGAATGACCAAAGACACCCGCCATGGCCCGCATACTAATTATATAGATTGGGTGATCATAAGTGGTACAGCGCATCGCTGGTCCCTTTAATAGTTTCCTCTTATTTAATAAAATAATATGTTGCTTACCTGCACATATGCTGAAGACTTTGTACACGCTTAAACCTTGAAACCGGATACAGCAGTTGTACTCGCACTGGCCCAAGCACGGGCCTCAAGTTCAAAAAGAACAAATACCGTCCGCTGCGAGATGTTTCTACCGCATTCTCTATGAATTCTACTATTGTCTGAGCTTTAAACATAGTGCAGCCACCAAAACAGAAATTACCTGGAAATTAAACATAAAATGTTTTATTACAATTTTTTTTTCCAATTTACTGGGTGAATTTTTCAAGTGGGCATGAATGGCCAAATCCAAAACTATGAGGAATAGCCAAAAATACTCAAAGGAGTTGCGAGCTCGATTTTGATGAAAACTAAGCCAGGAATCAAACCCATTGATTTTGGAAAAAGAAAACACACTGCATTACTACACCATTCGATAGTGTCGCTAATAAGGATCAAATTCTGGGAAGTAACAAGTAAGTAATGTGTTATGATACTTCTGATCATAAACCGGTATTATTAACAAATATTTGTAAAAATATAAATAAAGGACAATTAAGTACAAGACTAATTGAAATTACGAGACCATTGACGCTAGAAAATAAGTACACAGACTAGGAGTGTTTTATGGAGTACATTGACGATAATATCGAGTGACAATAGCATTATCAACTCCAGATGATATAGATACTGCTACTCAGTATATAACCATCATGATCCAGGGAGCATGTTGGAACAGTACTCCTGAATCTCTAAGTAAAACTAGATTCTCTAATTATCCCCTGGGAATAAAAGAATCATTGCTTGAAAAAAGAAGATTTCCACGGATATGGCAACAACTAAAGTGGTTGAAACGAAGGCAAGTACAATTAACGTAAGGCCAAAGAACTCTGGCATGATAACACCCTAGAACCCCAGCTTGAATCGCTCCCTCCTTCAGGCTCAACCAATTACTCTCTTTGGAAGCTTACAAAGCAATATACCAGACCCCAGGTATTTTAAATATCATATTTGCCCATAGTCCTTTGACGCGAGCTACACGACATGCCGCTACAGCCGCACTTAGTATGTGCGAGGTCTTTGCTGCCATCAAAACAATTTGACAGCAGCGACTCTAGAGCACACCTTGGCGCCTTCTTTCTCTTATGCATAGGCCAAAAACATTATATTATTATTTACGTACGTATTTCTTTAGAGCCAAGTAGATTCTAAAAGAAATCTTCATTACTGTCTAATAAAGCCATGTCATGTCAAAGATAAATTATATTTCTAACTGTACATAAGAATGTGTATCGATTCGCAACTTTGGTAAAACTGTGGAAATGATTCAAATAATTCTTACCCTGATCATGTTCAATCCTTACATGTCTAAGACCATTTAACTTAAATGTTAGAGTGAATATATAATGGTCATCACTGCTGTCACGGACGATAAATGAACCATCTGGTTCATTAGAAAGAATCTTTTCAGCAGCTTCCACCGATAGGGGGCCCCAGTACCAACCATACTGGAATGAAATATTATATTATATGATATTGATCAAAAGGGCTTTGCAGCAACAATATTATTTGTTTTAACGATTGGAATAAGTGCTTACATCTTTAACTTTCTGTATGGAAGTGGCGAAGTCCATAACAGTGTCTTCTTCAGTGGCGGGGCGGCGCACAGAAGGGCGCGCGTGCGTCGGCGGTGGCAGCGGCGGCAGCGCGCGGCGCACGGCGGCGGGTGGCGATTCCTCCTTGCTCTCGCTCACTCGCTCCACGTCCGCCGCGCTCTCCGCCGCAGGCTGGCGTCTCCAGCGAAACAAGTTACAAAAACTCTGCTTCAAATTAATTGATAGTATCCTTACTGGCGACATTTTAGCCTTTTGGTTTTGACTTGTAATACTCTTCTTAACGACTTTATCGTTCTTCTCTATTTCGATCACATCCTTCGGAATGTTTTCTTTATGCTTTTTGTTCTTAACATTCATTCCAAATGAATTTTTGTTCGCTTTCCTATGGTTATTATTCGTTTCCACAGTTCTAGTTATTTCATTACTTTCTTTCAAAAATACTGTGGAGCTGGCGTCTTTCCCCATATGTTTTGCATGTATGCCAACATTGCTCACTATGGGATTATTCTTTTTATTAATAGTAGCTCGACATTCCGAATCGCTTGAACTAGAATAAAGAGTATGTAAATATTTTCTCATTTCGCGCAAGGTTAAATGCAATGAGTCAGTATCAGAGTCACCAGTACTTTTCTTACAAGACGAACTAGGCAAGCTATGTCTTTTAGTTTTTACATCTTTAGTTCTGTTATTTTCTTTTGTCTTATTATTTTTATCAGTGGGGGTATTAGTAGCTGTACTTTGTATTGTATTTTTGCCACGTTTTTTGATATTTCTGGGTGGCTTTTTTCCTTTATTTCTTATATTGCTTTGATTAGGCCGTACCATATCAATAGGCACTGCATAAATGTCGCTATCGAATGGGACATTGTACATATCTGTAATATCGGAGGTTTTTGAAGTCAGCGTATCATGTGAGATAGCCTGAGTAATGAAACTAGAGTCATCAGCCTGGAACTGTGTTACCAGAGAGTTATGGCTGCTGGACAATCGCGATGACAGTGAATTCCTCGAAGAAGGACGATTAACACGACAGGGACTCAAGTGAAGAAGTCTTGGACTCGCGAACCTATGGTTCAAACATTGACGCCGTTCGTATAGTGATTCAGGCTTAAATTTTCTTGGGTACATAGGCGATAGCTGCCTTGTGTTTATTGTTTTGTTGTCCGCCGTGTCAAGGGTGAAGACAACAGTCGGAGGCACGTGCACAGCTGGACATTTCTCTATGTCATCTGCAGCGGGGCTATCCTGCAAAAGAAAAACACACTATACTCAATAAAATGGAAAAGCTTTTTAAACAACATAATTATAAAGTTGTCTAGTTTTGTAAAAAATTCCTGTAACCAGGAAGGGTTTAGCCAAAAACAATATTATGACACTATTTCACTTAATGAGAATCATTTTGAATTTAAGTCAAACCAGTCTGCCAATTATGGACAATATTACTCTATGCTACCTTTAAAGCACCTAGATATAAATTTAGTAACAACAAAGGTACCTGAAATTCAGGTGGTGGTTCTATAGTAGTAGGTATTACTTTTCCAGGTCCTTTTTTCACAGTATTGAAAAAATCACCACACATACGTTCTGATGTTTCAGTAGATTCGCATAGTGATAATGACTTTTCATCAAAGTCACTTTCTTGTAACTGTACAGAGAGACATGGCCATGAGATAGACATAGAAACACAACAAAGAAAATGATTGGTTGTTATCTACTGCATTAAATGTGTATAATTTTAACAAAGATACAATAAGTTTTACAATGCCTAAAATATCCTTCGCTGAGCTTACTAATATCATTTTCATCGCATGGGGCTAAGTTACATAAACAATAGATTGGTTATTTGAGAAAGTAGCAAGTAGATAATAAGTTCTTTTTCTTGCTTCTTGGATCATTTTCACTATTCTGCATAATAATTTTAGCTGCCTCATTGGTCTAGTTGATGCAAGCACTAATGCTGACCATGGGGTCTTAGATTGGAGATTTTCAGGTGGAGAAAGTGTCATTGGGGCTTCCCATCCTGAATTTCTCAGTAGTAGACATGGAGTCTGGATTTGTGCCCAGTTGACCGTAAAAGGCTCCTATTAAATGAGACTTAACTGCCAAAATGTGGGTGTACTATTAGTTTTACCACTGTCTTATAACTCAAGCATCAAGATAGCAACATAATATATACAAAACATTTTTAAAGAAAAGGCTAATTTTTATCAGACTTTTGGCCTCAGTTTTTTAGTTTTTCTTTTCAAAATCTATTAGATGCATGTATAATTTTAAACAAAGAACAAATTAGCTCACATCCAAACTAAATTAATCAGTTGGGACCAACCAGCTTTTGTTAGACTGTGGGGTTGTCATATTATTTTGTGCATAGAGTGCATTCGCTGTAGTGTTGTGAGCAGCTAAGCAAACATAACAATGCATACAATATGGCAACAACTGCAATAAAACAAAGCAGGTGAAATATGGTAAAAATAAATAATAATGCAACACCAAAGAGAAAAATAATCAATAGTAAAATACAATTGAAAGTTCAGGATTGTCCTTTCTTATTGCATAACATTCTTATAATAGATAAAGAAGTTAATAATTTGCCCCTTACGGTATTGCACATTTTCCCGATGTTTTATAAATGCCTATGTGAAATATAAAAATTCTGTTAAGATTTTTTTTTTTTAAGTACCTAATAGCTGTTGCTGCGCCTGCAGTATAAATATCCTAACCCAGATCAAGGGTTAGCTGTGTACTAAATTTCATTCAAGTCTTTTCTGCCATTATGGTACCTTAAGGTGACAGACATAGTTACTTTTGCATTAGTGTTAGTATGGATGCTATTCAAGGAGTAAACTATGCCTGTTAGAGAGCTCCATGTATATTATTCAACTATTGACAGTTTGCCTCTTGTGATAAATACAGATGGCTAGGAGGTGGCTTTTATTTAGTTGATTGTCTCTCACATTTATATAATTGTTGATTCAAAACAATATATATTGTACATACGAATAAAAAGCAACAGCTGGATAAGTTTTAAATATAATTTAAATAATTACACACTATAAGCATCAACAACAAAACAACCAATCTATATAGGAAATTGTCATTACTATGGTACAATAATGAACCACAAACTACAAAAATGAGAAAACTAATTCGCAAAAAGCAATAATTAACTCTGATCCGTTTTTTTTTTGGATTTGGAGAACACAAGTAAATTAACCTTCGCCCACACGATAATACAATTACATAAACATACTAGTTACGTACTTATTTCCTATTCTTTTGTGATTATTTTACCTTTATCCCATATCAGAATATGTGGATATTTTATGCACTTAATTGGACTATTGAATCGAAAAGAATACAAAGTCAGAATCATTCTGGAGAATTGTTTACAACGTGTTTAGCTTCTAAATCAGAGACCAAATTACAATAAAGTTATAAAAACATGTTACAGAAAAAAAATTTTAAACATAAAATTAATACACTATCAAGCGCCATCTAATGAGATAATGTAATTTGTGCAGAAAATTTCTAGTGATTATCTCACCTCGGATACAACGTGATGCCATCCACTGGCAGAATCACTAGAAAAAGAACCACTTGTAATTATAAGACCACTATCTTCGCTTAACGGAGGCGCCTCAGAATGTGTTGAAAAAGGCGGCGACTCCATTACCCAAATATTTGATTGGGATAACTAACATGAACAAAAAATGGACGTAAATTCAGTATTTTCATAAAAATATTGAAGGAAATACATTGCATTGCAGTCTTATTTACTTCTTAATAATGCCCGACCTACAACTTTTTTTCATGAATTGGATACAAGTGAAATGAGCCCAAAATATTTTTTTTAACAGTTAACATCTTTAATTGTCAAAACTGTATGTTGTACATAAATACCGCCAGATAATAAATAATCTTCATTGTTAGGCTACACCGTAGACAGAGAATGAGAATTCTCTTCACAGATATAGATAGAATTAGATAACGCATGTATCACGATCTGTATGAAAACCAAGCGTGCCATTTTTTTGACCACCTACTAGGACGTTACAACTGTCACTAGCAATAAATAGTGATGGAAAGCAAAATCGATTCAAAGACACCGCCGAGTGCGGCATCCGTCTCTACACATAAATATTCGATTGAAACACTTTATAATTTAAGTTCTAGTGTTTACAGAATACCCTATTTTTATCACTACATACTACATACCATTTCTCAGCTGTACGAATACTACGTATTATGTAAATAATTATTGACAAACGTTTATATCGATTTTGTGACATAGTAATGAGACAGGAAAATAAAAATTAAGTTCTCGAGTTGTAACGTTGGTTGTTTTAAGCACATTAGCCTGAGCTCTATTAACGACATCATGCTGTGTATTTTTCCGACTTTGCAACGGTTCCGTTCCCACAGAATATTTATTTGTTTGCTTTTTTCCTACAACAAAGCTCGCTTCCTCAAAATGTATGGAACAACTAGTGCTATACTTCGTTGGGAACCATTTTCCGTCGCAATTAATTACCATCATGTGGAAAACTAAAAAAACTCGAAACGTTAAGATTATTTATTAAAATTGTCTCTGAAATCTGTGTCTAAAATCGATTCTCGAGATTGCTTTGTATTGCGTACGATGAACAGCACTAATCGAAATTGACAGAAAAATGACAAGCACCTGTACCATGAAACCGAAGAAGCAATATACGATAGTGTAACTTGTTTCGATATTCATCACTCGTCGCATCCACCTCTCCAAGTAAAAGCCGCAATGCAACACGAATTTGCAGCTTTTGTTTTTTAGAGAGATCCGATTATACCTATATCTGTGTCTGAAACAGTTTACAACGCGTGTAATCTTAAAAATTATGTTACACAAAGTTTTTATTTAATAATAATAAATTTTGCAGATTGAGCTAGAATGTTGTCCAATATAATTGCTAGTCTCCAGTTAGAGGTATTCACAAATCAAGTTGAAATTATGGTTACTCTGCTCGAACGTTGTATGATAAAACATAATTTTTAAGATTACACGCGTTGTAAACTGTTCTGAGGGTAAAACGATATGTCATTCTAATGAGGTTAAAATGCTGAATAAATGGATGTTCACACCAAAATCCTAGCAATTATAGATAATGAGATATCAGCGTACAAAGTAACGTTTCGATCGCGCGGCCACGTACTTTTTGTTTTGGACTTATTTTGTCTGTTTAACAAAACTTTAGTAGTATTTATTGCTTTCGTTAGTTTTGACAAATCAAGACCTTTCTTCTTGTAACAGTTTTAATGTATGAAGTCTTAGGTTTAAAGAAATAATCAACAACAAAGAAACAACAAGTGGAGGATTGCGCGGCCATAACTTCCAAGGTGAATATTTCGTAAAAATATTGATCCAGAGCTTATCATTCTTTTTTCGACAATTTTTGACAAATTCAGTCTTCAATTGACAAAAAGGATTACATCTCTAACCCAAGTAGTTGCTGAGATATTCATGGCCGCGCAATCTTCCACGTTACGTTCGCGCGGCCAACTTAAAACCCTAATAACTTCTTTATTTCTATTTTGACAAATTTTTGGTTTCTACCATTCGATTTTGACAAATTTCGACAAATTTTTTGGCGAAATTTTTTTCTGTTTTGATAACTTGGCGGAGCAATCGTAACGCACACGCTTGACTGAGTGACTCATTACATCGCACTCAACACTGTCAGTATTTGCTCGAAATTGTCCAGGTTCTTAGTAGCAAGCATTATTCGCGTACGTTTTTTAATGTATTGTATTTCGGTTAAACTGAAGCTGAAATAAAGCTGTATAAACGGTGACACATCAAGCTATACATTTCCAGTATAACATGGCCTCGCTTTGTATGTTAAATTAAGTCTTCCCGTAAATCGTGATTTTTCACAACAAAAAAACCTGTTTCCGCTTCATTTTTACGTAGAGTTACTTAGTTGGATGTACAGACAGAACGCTTGGTTGACGGCATCGTGAAGGGACCGTTTTCACTTTGTATAGACCGGCCACTATTAGAGATATTGTATTGTATAACGGGTTGGTGTCCGCAACCCCACGTCCAAGCGCGTATTTTGCATACGGGTGGGAAAATTCGATCCACCCTAACTCCTCGATGGTGAGTAAAGGCCCATTTAGATGGAGAGAGTTTCTCGAACGTTTCTGGGCAAGAAGAAATCTTACGCTACTATCGCAAGCAATAAATCGCCATAAGATTGACGTATAACAATGTTTACATATTATAGGCAAGAACTAAATTCTCGCCTACGATTATGTCATACGAGATTCGCAAGTAAAGTATCGCTAGGCGATAAATTACTGAGATTGTTTACACAGCGAAAATTATAGTAAGAAGATTCTTGCTTACGAGTTCTCGACTTGTATAAACACGATCTCGTATGACATTTTTCAAGTTCATACGAGTATCGTACAAATCGGTTTGAACCGTTTTTGAGTGCGATTGCCATTCGAGTTCAGTGATTACTACGGTATTGTTCACAAAATGACACAAAAATCATTCAAAGTTGGTACTGCCGATAATGATAAGTTCATTGAAATGTATAGAAATTACAAGTGTTTGTGGGATACGGCGAATGTGAATTATAAAAATCGTGATGCAAGAAGTGCAGCTCTTGATGCATTTTCAAGAGAATTGGGAGTTGAGGAATTTGGCCCAAAGGAAATAACAGTAAAAATTAAAAATATTATCTCTTCATCTTCCAATCGTAATTCAAGACTGTTACAAAGTATTAGATGCTCCAAAAGTGTTTCTTCTCGCTATCCATTTTTTAACCCAACATCTTTTTTTCCGTTTTCGTTTTAGTAATTCTTGTCTTAGAAGAGCAGATATAATTAAAACACCCTCGCGCACTGCACTCATGGTAGCGACCAGGCTGTACAATCTTAGAACATTTTACCATGCAACTAGGAGAAAATAATGTTACCGAATTGAAAGACTACCGTAATCTAGTAACACGGCCTTCTCTTAATGCATTTTTAATTTTGTCGTACCTATTATAAAATCATGTATTGCTGGTTTGTGAATACAGATGGCGTTTGCTGACGCTAACCGACTAAATTGAAAATAGATTGCAATACACAACAGCTTCACTGACGAAGTGACTATTTTATTCTTGTTTCATTGTACTCCATCAAATGGTCTGCGTCAGAATGACTGGTTGCCTGTATCGGTTCGCGTCAGGCTGGTGACCAAAAATTGCTACCTATTTGCTACCTTTTACTACCTATAGTCAATTAATTGCTACCTAACTTGGAAACAAAATAATGATCTCTCGATTCGATCGGTCAAAATAATTCGAAATTACCAAGTTTTTTTTACAAAAAAGAAAGGGCCAGGGTAGCCCGCGAAATTCAATTTTCCTTAAGTTTTTTTGCAATAAGCAGGTCAGCGTCAAGTTGTATGTTGATTTAAATTTGATTCGCGACCTTCCTAAGGGTTCGTCAACGGCTTCAACAAAAAAATAACAGAACTGCAGTCAAAATATTTATTTGTTCAATAAATATAATAGAAAACTTATATTAAATAATGCTAAGTCACGCTTATCTGCACGCAGAAATCTTACCCAATTTCATACTTATCAAGTAAAAACATCTGAATCATCACATTGATTCAATACTTGCTATTTGATCATCATTATAAAATAAGCCTTATTTTTTAATTAACATTTGAAGCATGAAGCTTTATAGTAGGTACTTTTTACCAAGTAGTTTTTGAATTTTATCTCTCAATTTTTGTTTAATATTACTATACTTATACAACAAATGAGAGATAACATGATATGGATGATAAAATATCACACATCAATAAATGTAATATGAATTTTGTCAATCATGCATGCTATGAATTGAACACAATATTATGAATTGTCAATTTGTGATCATTTTTAGAATTCATTAATATGTAATTTAAATTATTTAGATAGTAAATGTTTATATTTGATAATATATTTAATTGTAATTAGATTATTAATTTTGTTTATTAGTGTTTTAGTAGGGGTTGTTTATTTAACTGTTATGATTTATCATATAGTTGATTTTATTATCCAAATAAGATTCTGCTAAACCGGCCGTTTAAGACCCCCAGAACAAAAACAAAATAGATGTAAATAAATAGAAGTCGGTTAACAAAATAGACAAGACAATCTTTAGTGTAATACACAGCTCACTACGAAACAAGCATTGTGTTGGTCGTAGTGCGGGCTATAGATAAGCTGTAATAAATAACCTCTTTTTTTAAGTTGGTTAAAACAGTATAGATAATTCTGATAACCATTAAACCTTGCAGTATTACATCTAAGATATTTTTTTTTCTTTAAACAGATCCCCACCTCACTTAAAAGTTCTTGGTTATTTGAAAAATTATTTCACATATTCTGTTCTATTTTGGGAATAATGAAGGATGGAGCTTAACGAAATTTATACCTAAATACTCACTTATTAATTAATACAATAATTCTGTACAATGTTTACAACTTTACTATTAGATAAGAACCAATATCCAATTAATATACAAAAAAAACATTTAGAATTATAAAAAAATGCGTTCAATATGTCACTTTCTTCTAGACGCTGAATTAACGAAAACGTCAGACAAACTCGGTTCACTGGCAAATATAAGCGTTGCTGACTGCGTCAGATATAATTTAATAGTTAAAACAAAGATTATTAAGAAATTAACTATGATACACTATTATTAACCGATCTCTGAATTGAGAATTTCAAGTTCAGAACAAAGGAATGCTAAAAGTAATGCTAGTGTAGTGTTTGACAAGTTCGCAACTTTAAATACTCAAATCAAAACTGGACTCATAATTTTCGTTGTTTCTGACAAGCTATAATATTAGTTAAGTATTATTGCCTCAGCATCTTAATTAATAATATGATTATGGTTATTGCATTGAACCACAAGACAATTCTATTGAATCACAATCATTAAGTTGTATAAATATAAATGTATTTCACTAAGCTTATTGCTTTCAATTACAGATTTGTCCAAATTCATCTATCGTTTACCTAGTTTAATCTATACGTATTTTTATCTCATCAACCCACCATATTTACAATAAAATGGTTTGTATGAAAATAACAGATTTTGGATTATAAGTAATTAAAAAAAATATTTCGTTAAATAGCCTGCGTAAGATCGACCTTCACACATCTATTTACCGAATTAAACATCCTTTTAGAAATCTTAACACACAAACAAACATATTGCGAAAGGTTTCTTTATGAAAGTAGTCACCTTCTATTAAAAAAATACGTTTTGCTTTTTTTTAACTTTTAGATATTTTCTGGGTTTACAGTTATGTATAGGTGAGTAGGTATTATGTTTGTACACTCATCTGTTTGCTTAATGAAATATACATATATTCAAAATATAAATACATAATATACAGATAATTTTATTACAAAATCAGTTAAATAAGGTTACGATTCACAGTTGTCGCAATTTTAAACAGTCTTAACTTAATTTTATCAGGGTACTCGTAATACGTTTGTTTATGTATAAAGATGTGGAAGGGTGAAGGACGATCTTAGGAGGGATTTTGGACTATTATAATTTTCGATGTTTCTGACGAGTTATAATAATAATTAAATATTAATGCCTTAGCATCTTAATTTATAATGTGATTTTACTTATTGCATTGAACCGTAAGATTTCTTAATGGGAATATGCATTATGTGTGTAAAAAAAAAAACAATAAAATACAGTACTATCAACCCAAGAAAATAATTAAAAGTTAAGTTCAAGAACAGCTTGTCGCTCAAAAAAAAATTAAACTCCTATAATTTCTACGACAGTTCTAACGTCTTGTTTGTCGCGGCAAAAAATTTGATGTAAACAAGGCAGATAGACTCTGCCTTGTTTACATTAAATTTTTTACCCTTAATACAATAATTTTGCTAATTGTATGTGCTTTGTTCAAGCAAACATTTCAAACATTTCAAAAACTTTCTTTGACACATTATTTTACGTCACTACCGGCGTTATAATCGAGGGATGATGCGTTTCGAGTTTGCGTTTCGTTTCACCAAAAACACTACATTAAATATTAAATAGTAAAATAAGTGATATATTAGAAAATTAAACAAGTGTACCACAATGTTTCTATGGGTCAAACCAAGACTTTTTAAGAAATAAATAAGTTTTGTATTTCTTGCATATTCCCTATTCTCTTGAATCATTTAATTATTAATTTGAATACATAAATCATTAAGTTGAATCCATAAATAAATTAATAATTAAATTATTTAATCCATTAATTATTAGTATTTCACTAGGCTTAAGTTGAATTCATAAATTAATTAATAATTAAATTATTTAATCCATTAATTCTTAGTATTTCACAAAGCTTATTACTTTAAAATACCATTTACAGATTTGTCCAAATTACGATCTATTCTTTGCCTAGTTTATTCTATAAGTATTTTATTCTTATGCTCGATGGTTGAAATATAAACCTACCATATTTACAAGAAAATGGTTAGTATGAAAATATATTGTATTAGATGTAAACTATTCTAATGTTGTACAGGGTACAATGTTGCGATAGTCCTCCAAGGCGAATACTGAAAAAATGATTATTTCCTTTGAAATGGAGAATATTAATTATTTTTGAAAGGAAAGCAATATTTTTCCAAAAAAAGAAACTAGTAGTTTTCTCCAAAATCAAGTTAAACGGTGATTTACTTCATTTTGATCTGATCCGACTTCTCAATATTTCGCTTTGGAGTCTCATCTCAGAAACTGAAACCCTGGATAAATATGTTACCGGCCAAACCCGGTTTCAGGCCAAACCGTTTTACTGGTATATCGTGTCAGGATATACTACCCCAAACTAATCAATTACACTGCACTGCCACCAAGTTCCTAGTTCTAAACTGGTCTGGTTGGTCGTAGTTCTAATCCAACCCTATTCAGTCAGATGGGAGCCCCATGATTGTCTTGTGAAACTGGCATCTGGTTTGGCCGGTAACTGATATAAAGTTTATAGCTATCTTAAAACTTCCTTAAGTGGGTGATGTATATAGTTATACTAAGAAAGTATATCCTCGGGGTGAATCACAAATGCACAACCGGCAAGTCAAATACTCAGTTTACAAATCTGTAATCACAAAATAGTCACTTGGTTATTAGCCCGTTTATATAAACACGGAGTGAAGTAACTCACTAACACCAGTATCAAACCCGTGACGCGATAACATTGGTGATCAATCAGCGCCTTTTTGATTCAGCACATGTACGTCCGTCCAACGTACAGCGAACTGTTAAAGCAGTCCGTAGTCCGCAATGCGCGACACTAAAATGTCGACGAGTCAACTTCAGGAATGGTATAGCTTCACTCCGAGTTTGTTGGTAAGGCTGTAAGAGCTCGAAAGGATGATGTCGGTCGACGTGCCACTACAGCTTCGCCTTATTCCGAGCTCGAGCTGGAGCTGGAAGGCGTGTAGCTGTAGTAGTCGCTCTGCTAGGCGGTGTTGATCTGCTCCACGTTCAAGTGCGTGATGAAGCGCAGGCGCATCTGCAGCGCTGGCCGCAGCTTCCGGATTACACTCTCCACTTCGTTCTTCATCGTGTCACCGACGAACATGTATTTTATGTGATAACTGATGAATAGTTAAGAAATATTTACTTTTACGATTTCAGCCTAAAAGAGTGTCCATATATAATTATGTATAGAGCTGGAATTCGCTTGAGGAGTCCATGCAATAAAAGCGACAAGCACAACTAAGTACGACGAATGTCGGTGCGATCCGTTTCAACGTCGATAAGTGTAGTGTGGGGTTTAAGTTTTCGTCATTACAATTTTTTTATTTGCTGTTAGTTTTTTAATGTCTCCTTACTAGGAATTTCTTCTGTATCGTGGGTACTTTTACAAATAATTAAACTCACATACACAAACGGCCAGACACGGAACAACTAGGCCGTAGGTCTTAAAAATCCGCGACACGCAGCCAATCACTCAGCCACTGCGCCAACCGTGTCGTCAAAATTCACAACATATTTTATATCTGACTATGCAAGTCTTCCATTCCAAGGATTAATTATATTACTTTCACTACATTCCTGGTTCTGTCTGATCTTAGAATGATACTCAACTGTTATCTTTATGGCTGTAGCATACGCAGGACAGCGGGTCTAAAATGGGCACTTTGGCAGAATCATAATAGGAAAATATTATGAATCACTTTACAATTTCTAAAATGGTCACAAATTGACAATTCATAATATGAACTGCGTCCAATTCATATCACGGAATTCATCTATCTGACAGTTTTGTATGGAGATTCGTAAAATGGTCCACTTAATATGAATTGCTTTGCTGTCATTTAGCAGAATCAGAAGATGTTAGTAAATAAATAGCAAAATCTTAAGAAAACATTTTGTGACAAAAAAAAATATATAAAAGTGATACATTTTGGACTTTACGAAATGGACAAACGTAAAAAAATTCTGGGACAAGAAAATAACTTCTAACAAAAGCGGTGACAGCAAAAAAGAGTCCGTTAATTTATTGAATTTACACGCAAAGTAAAGGTACCTTATTTATTTGCGCGATTCGATATTGACACAGATCAATATCGAATCACGCAAATAAATAAGGTTATTATCAAATACTATTCAATTCATTTCAATTAAATTCAATTCTTTATTGCATATCACATGTGTGTAACAAGATCTTAAAATAATAATAAAGTTCACATGGACCCGGTCGGGCACAACAATTTATATAATATTGACAGTAGCATTTAAAAATAATTAAAAAAATAATAAATTCATTTAAATATGTAAATAATGTCACAGGCTAAAATAAAAAGATAAAATAGAGAATAAAAAGTCGAATAAAATTAAAGTCAAATACATCATGTCATTAAAATAATAGTCAAAATATAATTGTGTTAACAAGATAATAAGAATCGAATACAAAAAAATAATAAAATAAATTTAAAATTCAATAAATAAGTAGGTAAGTAGTAAAAGTCAATCCATTTTGAAATCATCATTAAAAAAATCATTCAATGAATAATAGCACTTGTCAATTAATAGGTTTCTGACTTGTTTTATAAATATTTTGTCATTCTCTTCCATCCTTATGTCATTAGGAATTTTGTTGTACATTTTTATTGATATAACGTATTGCTGTGTAATTTTAGCTTTGATTGGGGTATTACGAGCGTGTTTTTGAATCGTGACCGCGGTGCATATCGGCGAGGCTAGTCTGAGATTTTAAAAAAGAAGTTTGGATACTGTCTCACACAAATTTCTAGAATATAAATCGATGTCAGAGTTAGAATGTCCAGTTTCTTAAAATGTGGTCTACAACTTTCGTCGTTTTCAATATGGACCAATATCCTAACACTTTTTTTTTGCAATATAAACAACTCGTTGACATCAACACTATTTCCTCAAAGAATTACTCCATACCTACTTAAGCCGTATGCATAACCGTAGTAAGTGGATAGGGCAGTTTTTAAATCTGTTGATTTTTTGAGCTCACGTAGTGCATATATAAAAATTGGTAACTTTGATTTTATTTTTTGTATGTGTGCTTTCCACGTCATATGAACGTCTGGGTGCAGACCTAACAAGGTAAACGTATCTAAACATTCCACTTGACACCTTCAAACGTAAAATTGATATCTAGGATTTTTTTTTTTTGATAAGGCCTAAATTGCAAAATTTTGGTTTTCAAGAAGTTTATTTCTAGGTTATGGTCTTTCATCCAATTTTGTATAGTTAACATAATATTATTTAAAGTATCATGTAGGCGTTGAAAGTCTTTACAGGAAGTCATTATTGAGATGTCATCAGCGAACAGTACGCACGATTCCTGATATAAATTAAGAATAATAAACACCCTGCAACACTACCTTGAGGAATTGACTTTTTAACACAGAGCGCATTTGAACGTATTTGGCCGAGTTCCTCAGTGTTATGATCCAAATGGTCAATTTCTACGAATTATTCTCGGTTTTGTAGGTAGGATGCGAACCATTTATGAGTTATTCCTCTAACGCAGATTCCTTATAGTTTGTCAAGGAGAATATTGTATAGTACTTTATATAAGTCTTGATCTTGTCAAGTAAGATTCCAATCGCGTATTTTTATCATTTAAAACGTCCGTACGTATTTTTTGCGTAAATTTATAAATTGCTAAAATTGTGGATCTTTTTTTTCCGAAAACCATTTTGAGTTTCATCGAAAATATGAAATTTTCGCAGAAATTATAAACGCGCTTGCACATTGCCTTTTCGAAAATTTTAGATGATGTTGGTAGTAGTACATCTAATCCGTGACTCTATTTGCCCTTTAGCTGTTTTATTATATTTTTTATTTCTTGCGGTGCGGGTGGATGTAAAAACATAGTGTTATCAGTCGGTCAGAGCACAGGCCGGCCGCGTGGCTCTGAGTCCCCACTAGAGCCACGCGGCCGTTGTTTGTCCTACTGATGCAAAAAAAAAATAACTGATGCAAGAAACTTGTTTTGGGTCGGACGTTATTTTATTATGAATTGTTAATTTAATGCTTTGTTGTCTTAGTTTGTACGCTCTTTAATTATTTTCCACATAGATTTTGTTTTATTGGTTGAGTTTCTGATTTCCTTCAATTGTAATTTTTTTTGATTTATTGACTATGTGTTTTAATGTTTTTTTCGTATATTTTATACTGTTTTGTTAATACAGGATTATTGGAGTAGGAAGTAAGAATTCTTAACAACCGATTATTTTTACATGATATTTTAATGCCTCTTGTCGACCAATCCTTTCGTTTCTTTTGATTTAGTTTTAATGGGTATACAGTTATTTAATATTTTAAGTAAAAGCGTCTCAAATGAGTTGTAATTTTCATCCATGGTTATTATTAAGTTCCAATTAATGTCTTTTAATGTAAAACACTAGCATTACTAGTGTTTTGTTTGCATCGTCAATTGACATTGTGGTGTCGTTTAGTGATGATATGTTTGTTTTCCGGATTGGGGTATTGTCATTTCTATAGCGTCGAGTGACATTAGTACAGTCCTGGCAACGCCAACATTTCATAACTTGGAAACTATTTTCTAAATAATAGGCAATGTCTTATTTAGGCAAGCATAATGATATTTACTTGCGCACCCTGTGCATTTCAGAATCTCTCCAGCGTATTTTATTTCTTGCTTGCAAGCTAAGCAATTCATTTTGTTGACAGTTATTTAGTGTTTTTTTTTTTAAAAACCGTTAGTAGGTATGTGATGTAGATGTCTGGTGTTGCGACCAATCAGCTGCGACGACCGTGTGTAACGAAGATGTAGAGGGCGGCGCCAATGACCTCCACCAATGATGACTCACACAATTTGGTGTTAGTCGAGTGTTTTTGAAAGGTATCACTGGTTTTTTCTTTCACTTGATTATTAACAGGTTTTCGTTAGGTAAATTAAATTATGGTTTCAGTATTCTGACACCTCACAAGATCTTCTTTCTTCCGATATAACTTTTATGAACAACTTTTGGTATTTTCTATAGTTAATTCAATTTAGACACAGAGAGATACAAAAGCGATGTTAACCAATGCGCGCACCGGCTACAAGTGTCTGTTAATTAAGAGAGATGGTTAAATAGCTCATATGTCAACGTCATTAAAACTCCTGTATTTAGCGCGCAAGTTTCTTAATCTACCCTTTACTTTATCATGCTTAAAAACAGCATATAAACGTTTCCACGTGGACATAAGCAGCGTTATAGGTCAAAGTGACAAGATATGGACGATATCGCTGAACGAGTTTTCCAAGACCGCGCTGGTGATGCTGCATGGTATTACCCTTTACTTTATCATTCTTAAAAACAGCACATAAACGTTTCTACGTGGACATAGGCAGCGTTGTAGGTCAAAGTGACAAGATATGGACGATATCGCTGAACGACGAGTTTTCCAAGACCCCGCTGGTGATGCTGCATGGTATGGGCGCGGGCCTAGCACTCTGGTGCCCTAATCTAGATCTATTACCGGCAACCAAGCCATGTGTATGGAATGGCGGAGAGAAGTTAACATCGCGCAGTTCATCCTGCTGGGGCACAGCCTCGGCGGGTACATCGCCACGGCTTATGCTATCAAGTACCCAGAAAGAGTCCGCCACCTTATCCTAGCCGACCCATGGGGCTTTTCGGAACGGCCACCAAACGCCTACGTGAAGACCCAATTCCCACTGTGGGTGCGGGCCATCGCCACTGCCGTCCAGCCTCTGAACCCACTGTGACCCGTCCGCGCGACGGGGCCGGCCGGCAAGTGGCTGATCAGCAAGACACGCCTCGATATATCGATGAAGTACCTCAACTTTCTGCCGGATGCGAAGAGGGTTTTACCTGAATATTATATCGGTGTAATTCACAGACGCCTAGCGGTGAAGCAGCCTTCCACAGCCTGATGACAGGTTTCAGTCCAGCGTGTGGACGAGATCGACCCGGCTCTCCCTATCACCGTGCTGTGCGACTTCCGCTTCTGGTTGGAAAATTCCACTGGCCAGGTGCTCGCCGAAAATCGAGGACCTGGTAATACCTATGTTCAGGTTATCAACGGCGCAGGCCATCTCGTGTACCTAGACAAACCGGACCTCTTTAACAAGTTCGTGCTGGAAGCGTGCGCGCGCGCCGACAAGCACGACCCGGCTTCGCCGGCGACCCGCCCACTCCCACGATAGATGACCGCCCACTCCCGCGATAGAAGCCGCCCACTGCCGCGATAGAAGCCGCCCACTCCCGCGATAGAAGCCGCCCACTCCCGCGATAGAAGCCGCCCACTCCCGCGATAGAAGCCGCCCACTCCCGCGATAGAAGCCGCCCACTCCCGCGATAGAAGACGCCCACTCCCGCGATAGAAGACGGCCACTCCCGCGATAGAAGACGGCCACTCTCGCGATAGAAGACGCCCGCCCACTCCCGCGATAGAAGACGCCCGCCCACTCCCGCGATAGAAGACGCCCACTCCCGCGATAGAAGACGCCCACTCCCGCGATAGAAGACGCCCACTCCCGCGATAGAAGACGCCCACTCCCGCGATAGAAGACGCCCACTCCCGCGATAGAAGACGCCCACTCCCGCGATAGAAGACGCCCACTCCCGCGATAGAAGACGCCCACTCCCGCGATAGAAGACGCCCACTCCCGCGATAGAAGACGCCCACTCCCGCGATAGAAGACGCCCACTCCCGCGATAGAAGACGCCCACTCCCGCGATAGAAGACGCCCACTCCCGCGATAGAAGACGCCCACTCCCGCGATAGAAGACGCCCACTCCCGCGATAGAAGACGCCCACTCCCGCGATAGAAGACGCCCACTCCCGCGATAGAAGACGCCCACTCCCGCGATAGAAGACGCCCACTCCCGCGATAGAAGACGCCCACTCCCGCGATAGAAGCCGCCCACTCCCGCGATAGAAGCCGCCCCTTCCACGCCCGCGACCGCATCGGCCACGTCCAAGTCCTCCGAGGAACCCACAGGGAAGGTGTATACCTCTACGGAAGCACGTTATATTAAGCGACTGCCAGTTATCATATTAACCTGGTTGGCTAGTAACCTATTCATTTACTGTGTGCCTTGCCCAAGTTCAGCAACCAAGAAGGTTGTCCTGGGTATACATGTGATCTTAGCATAATTTACTATTACGGCACCAATAACTCGTAATATTCATTACCTCTCCTCAATTTGTATTCGAAATTTAAAAAAAAAACTTAAAAAAAACTTAAAAAAAATATAAAAAAAGATAAAAAAAATAAAAAATAAAAATTGTGTTTTTTTTTTTTAATTATTGTAATGTGTAGAACTTGTAGAAGTGATTATTCCAATCGATTCTTTTTTTGTAAATTTTGATCAACTCGAGTAATTAAATGTAAGGAATTTAAGAAATCGATGGAAAATTGAAATTAAATAGTTTTTAAGCGTAAATTACAATATTTATTTATTATAATATTTATTTTAAGTTTTATAATGGTAATCTTAATAGTTTTCCGTACATTGTAGGAACGAAAACCGACCCAACAACAAACAGCACGGACTGATCTATGGCTAAATTCGTTTTTTTCCATTTCAAAATTTAAGTTAGGTATGCACTCGTTCAAATTTATATTGAATTTAAATTTACAAGATAATTTATTGTGTTTTCCTCTATTGGTTGGTTCTATATAGAATGCCAAGGATCTTGGTAGGAGGCATAGTAATTGTAATTTGGTTGGTTCTCACCAAAATAATTACTATTATTTGAAATTATACCCAGAAGTTTTTATTCCGCCTCACTCTCAACTCTTTTTTTCAAAATTGGTTTCTTTGCGAGAATCGATTAGGCTAAATACAACTTTTTAATCTTAATGATGAAACTTGGGTTTTCGGTCAGCACTAAGAAGTGTTATGTTACAACATAGTTGTCATGGTTTTTAGTAATATTTGTCTAGATTTTGATCCTGTTTTTATGAAATTATGTAAGAAAACTAGCAAAAATAAGAACGCAGATAGACTGTTACTGTCTTTATTTTAACCTTTACAGTTTTTTTAGCAACGAGAAATTTGTCTATGTACATAATTTCTAGCGCATTTTAAGTTACATATTTTTTTAAAGCGTGTAGTAATATGTATTTTACACATAATTGCCAAAAGACTGACGTCGTTTTACCGACCTAAAGACAGACTTCCAACTAGCTACGTACCATAATCTTGAGTAGAGAACGGAATAAGTGTAATATAATCATAATAAATAAATAATCAATTTCTTTTATTTGACTGACTTATTCTGCGCCTACTTATGTTGCATTTGTATGTATTGCCTAAGTTATTGTAATAGAAGCCGAGCCTACTGCCATATACCGTGCACAATGCTCCAGCCTTTCGGATACTAGTTTATGCTAGTAGGTCACCTATAGAATCAGATACAAGAAATGGGTACCCATTGACCACCTTTATTAATGTATCTACATCAAAAACTAAAAAAATCATCTCCATCAAGGATATAGACGTCTACGCGCAAGTTGCTAAGTTAAAAAAGTCAATCTTTATCATTTCGATTTCCCTTTCTAAGGCCTTATTTGCGAGTCTTAACTGTGCCATAATTGTCTTTTAATGAAATTATGTTTAAATCACTGAAATACTTACAAAAAAACTAATTTGATTAATAAAATCTGAAAAATGGCAAAATGGCGTGGCAACATTTACAACAAATTTGATTCGGATATGAATTTTGATTTGAGTATCGATTCTTCTACCATGTGTTACCATTTTACGAAAATTAGAGGAATTGCTAATGATCTGCTGGCAATTCGGAATATGAATTACTTTTAGATGAATTACTGAAAGTGGCCATTTTATACCCCCAGTCGTCACCTATACAGGGTCGAAACTTTCAGCGCAGTAAGGGGAACTATCTTAACCGTTGTAGCTACACGAAAATGTCCTTAGGAGACTAACTACTACAAAAAGATAGGGATATCTTTTTGTGAAATTCTGTGAATGGGGTTCCCATTCACATAATTTCAAATCAATATACAGTTAGCAAGAAAATAGTCATTTTAAACATTTTTTTTATTGATGCCAATCGATTCTTTTTCCAATACCGATAATAAACTTCTATTTAACCAACCGTCGTTGGAGTACTAAAAAACTCAGAAGCTGCAAAAAACGTTTCTCATACAGTAGGAAATCATTCCAGCCCTCGTAGCATGACCACCGTAGACAAGGGTTTCTTTGACGGAAGAATCGACAAAATGACAGATTGTGTCGACTCAATGACAGATTTATTTGCACTTTGTCATTTTGTCGATTCTTCCGTCAAAGAAATCCTTGTCTACGGTGGTCATACTACAGGGGCAGGTCCTAAGAATCTGAGAAAATTGAAATACAAAAAATAAAATAAAAGACAAATCACGTAAAGGGCATGAAGTTTTACATGTCATATCGAAAATATCTAGAAATCATTTTAAGTTATTTTTTTTTCATGGTCGGAACCTAACATTACGAAGTTTCCTTCGATTACGATTCTGACTTTTTTAGCATTGTTGGAAGTTTTTGATCAGTATAAGAAATGGATGGATCAATAAAAAAAAAGCGAAAAATAGCCACTCTTGCTAGCAGTATTTATTTTTTTTTAAATCTGAGAATGGCGATCAAATTTTCACGAAAAATTATAGATAGACTCCTAAAACCATTTTCGTGTAGCTACAACGGTTAGGGCTCTTTCCCGTACTGCCCCCCGCTGAAGTTTTCCACCTTGTATACTAAAATTGTGTGAATATGACAGTTCTTCCTTACAACAACTCTCTCCGCCGCGCTCTCGCGGCCGCGGTTACAGCAAAGAAATTTTCGTGCAGTCGCTTGGTCAACAATTCGTTATAAGTTTTTATATTATGAGCGCTAGCAAATGAAACTATTATAAACTGATTACAGATAACGTGCAACACGCATCCAATGAAAAATATAGCAGAAGAAAGTGAGCATAGCAACGCACAACAAAAAGCTATGTTACAGCACGTTTTTAAAAGGATACAGCAAGTCGCATATTGGGTCAATGTACTGCAGATGTTGCTGAGACTTATCGATATGCGCCAGAAGTTCGTACAGAGTGATAGTGATGTCCATGACTGCTCGCGATAAGTCGGAGTTAAATCGTTGTAAGAACGGGCCGACCAAGTGACACAGGTACAACAGTTGAATCTCTGTATGGATCTCCACTGACAGTTTTTCTTTGACAAACCTGAAAACATATAAATATACAAAATAGTAGATTGTTTTAACGAAGCACAGCATTTCTGCCGTATTCTAGAGGTATGAAACATACAAAATACCGTAACTACACAATGAAACTATTACGAGTATACTTACTGCGGAACTTGCATTATTTGCCCCGCCCCCGCGTGGTACCATATCGCATGAGCCAATGCCAAAGTTAGGCTGTATTTATTCTCCAGCATAGCATCATTCGTAGTAGTCAGGTTAAATAGTTGGAATGGTGTGTGTGGGTATGGCCATTCCGTCATTTCAGTGTTTGTCATTAGTTCCAGAATGCGGTCGTGAAGGACGGTCCAGTACGGATCAGGCAAAGCGGCCATTATCAGACCGATAGCATTGATCCAAAGCTGGATCTTTGTGGCTGGTATTACGACAAAGCCTTTGGTGATGACGTCGAGAAGAGTGTTGCCGACAAAGTTAGGTGCCAGCGGCAGAGACATCAGCTCAACGCACGTCACGTACAGAGCGTGAGCCGAGGGATTCGGATACTCGTTGAAGCGCCAGTCTGTGTTAGGGAAGTGAGACGCGCCAGTCATAGCTGCGACTAAGCTAAGGAATATTAAAGTGAATTTTATAAAGAAATTACATGACACTTCATAGCTGGCGAAATGTGTATACTCTTAGGTACACCACTTCCCGACTCTTGGGGAATTGCAGGCGTGATATAATGCTTTAAAAAATATGGTTGCAATATGAAGTTGCTGTTTTACTTCTTTTCTTTTCTTGTTTTTCTTTTCCGAATAATTCAATTTGAAAATACGTTGGTTAAATTTATAATAAACAAAATAACTATTAATATTAGCATTTAAAAAGGATACTGTCCACCATGCGGTTGACTAGATTCAGATAGTAGTTAAGGTCGGGTGTCCAGCCGGACCCCGCGTCCGCGTCAGTCTTGGCTAGATACGTCTGGAACGCCTCAGTGGTGGCCCATCCGGAAGGACGCACGTCTTTCAACGATCCTAACACAGCATTCACTAGTTTTCTCTTCAGTAACGGTTTGTCCCGGAGCTTTGTCTCATAATAGTGCAGTGTGTTGTACAGGAAAGTGATAGGTCGATCTGTAGACATAATATTACGTTATACATCAACATAACACCACCAAAGTAACCTAATGCGTTAGAAAGTAGGCCGTGCGCGCACGTGGGTTAGCTCACCGTGAAATTTATACAAATAGCCAAGGTGTTCCAGAAGCTGTTCCAAATTCTTGCTAACAGATGGTATTTCCAAATGTCTGTGTACAACAATGTCCAAAACTGGTATGAACCGGAGACACACATTGCTCAAGTAAACGGGAATAGGGCCGCCGTAGGCATTACCAGCCTCTTCAGGGGCGAACTTCTCTGGGTATTTTCTATGAAATGCTAGATGTTTGTCGTACCTGTAAGTAATATACATGACAATTACTATATTGTTTTACTAATAATATAAAACAGCATTGTTTTAAACTTTTTATTTATATTATTTTATAGAGATTTTTTTAAAATTGTATTTAATGTGTCATCATCTTCTGCCTAGCTGTTTCCCTACTAAGTTGGGGTCGGCTTAAAGTCTAACCGTATGTAGCTGAATACCAGTATTTTTTTTACGTGGAGATTTTACCTATCTGACCTCCACAACCCACTTAGTACTGGGTAATACGATACCCCTTGGTATGACTGGTTGTTAGACTTTCGGGGCACTGACTCATGTCATCATCATTTCCTGCCCTTGTCCATTGTTACTTGGGGTAGGTGCAACACGTTTTTCCCTTTCATTCTCTCTCTTCCTCTCCGTCCATCAACATTTATATTCATCGCTCTTTAAGTCACATGCGATTCGTCCCTCCTCATCACATGTCCGTACCAATACAGACAATTTCCTTTTCAACTTTTCTGTTACTGGCGCAACTTTCAAACTTCCTCTAATATACTCATTCCTTATTTTATCCATTCTTGTCACACCACACATCCACATCAACATTCTCATCTCCGCTACATGCAATCTTTTTTCATCCATCTTCGTCACTGCCCAGCATTCCGATCCATACAGTACGACAGGTCTAATCACGGATTTGTATATTTTCTCCTTTAACTTGAGGTGCATCCGTGAGTCGCAAGTTGTTCACTGGAACAACGTCCCGTTCTACTTCACCATCCCCTTGGACAAGCGACCCGAGGTACCGGAAATCGGAACAGATCGGTATGGGCGTTCCGGCAAGAGTTATGGGCACAGGACTGGAGAGACCGCCGATATCACAGAATAATTATTTTGTTTTGAACCTACTTAATTTCAGGCCAACATGCTCCAGTCTTTGCCACCACAGCTCCAATCTGCACTGACTACATGTAACGATCTACAATTGACAGCCGGGACCAACGGCTTAACATGCTTTCCGAGGCACGGAGGAAACTCGGTATGCAATAGGTGGTCAGTCTATCTATATCTGTGGTGGTCACAGACCAACCTGGGCAAGCGCGGCTTAACCTGAAGATTGGTCCGAGCGGCTTTTATTATATTTAAAGTGTATAAAAAGAAATGTCAACAACATCATTAACAAATGAACAGTAATATTACCAATTATTTTGTTTCCAATGCTCAGGCGAGTTTTCTTTAACGAAATCCTGTGCTCTATTTCTCAATTCTGAACCTTTCAATAACAATAACTGAATAATATAAAGACACACTTGGCCTTCATTGCCGTCCGGATTGGGGCGTAGTACCTAGAATGTAAAAAAAATCAATATTTAGCCACAAAGTATTTTTTACACAAGGTGAGTTTGTCGACAGATGAGAAACGAGATTTTCTTAGCGATCTTCACACTCGTGTATGTACATATATTAAAACTGAATAGAGTTGCTAAATCTCGAAACGATTATGATTGATACTTAGATTTCTCGTTTGTCAACATGATGTCTAAGGAGCGGTTATTCGCACCTTTCAACACGCGATTGTAGTCAGCTTTTAAAATCTCCTTTCGACTGCCCTATTTGAGTCACTACCAATTTTCCTTGTGTTTATTTGTACATTCAACTTTTGGCAGATGGTCTTAATTGGAACTGGCCCCGCCATCTTGTTTTTCAATGCATTTTCACAAATGTTTACCAAGAGCGCCCGTCTTTCTAGAGTGAGAGTGTTACTGTCTAAATATGACTTACCAAGCACAAGACGAGCCGGTCGACGGTAACGATATTATACTTCCAGATGATGTCGTTGATCGCATCAACGCACTTGTTGATGTGCGGCCCGCCCGCGGGGTTCGTGACTTCAAACACGAGGTAGTCGCAGAATTTGCGCAGGTGTGCTGACAGGGCGCGGGCGCCTATTCGCTCCAGAATTCTGTTAATAAACAGACAGTATTATAATAGAAGCTATTGCAATGTTTTAATGACAAACGCAATTTTTAATATCACGCCAGCAATCCGAAGGGTTAGGCAGAGGTTGTACACTAGTACTACTCTGCGTAACCCCTACCCACACTTCGCCAGTTATGTTTAAGTCCCACGTAATAGGCGGCGAGACTACTGCTATCAACCAGGCACAAATCCAAACTTAGTGGCTGCTACCGAGAATTTCAGATGAAAAAACTCAATAACACTTTGCCCGACCTGGGAATCGAACCCAGGACCTCATGCTCAGCAGTTGCTCTTGCGACCACTAGGCGAACGGAGCAGTGGTTTTTACAGTACGTTGCTAAACGATTTACAATATTACTAACACTAATTTAAAATATCACATTAGTACACCAATAATATCGTTTTAGACAGGCAGAATTTGGAGCATTCTATGCATTCACTCGCAAGCAGAGTGCTAAAGAACATTTAAACAAAGAACCGGGGACATACACTCACTTGAAAGCAACAGGGTTGATTCTGCTAGTCTCAAAAATCATTTTCCACAAGAGACAGAGAAAGAGGGGCGTGCCTGGCACCGAGAAGTGCGATATAATATCATTGTCGTTGGCCATCGAGGTCCACTTGCGATACTCCTCTTCCACTGACTTTTTGAGCACTTGCTTGTTCTCTTTAGGGGCAGGGTTCTGTAATTATAAATCAAAATAGTACAGTAACAGTATAAATAAATTTCCATACATATCTAAGAACAAAGATCTGTAAACAAAGGCGCTTTTCGTGACTCCATGTTCATCTTAACTACATCATGGAATTTGATGGGGCCACTGGTCATCACCACCATTTATAGAATTTATTCCTAAAGGTGTTTGATGGGGCCACTGGTCATCACCACCATTTATGGAATTTATTCCTAAAGGTATATGTGTATCAGTAGCAAAGGTTCAATTTTTGGAAGAGGTAAGCCGGAGTACATATCTTTAATGTGATTATATTATTTGTATATAGAATACTGACTCTTCCATTTTCCAAAGGGAAGCCGGTAGGAACGGTTTCTATATAACCTTCGCCACTGATGTGTATAATACCTTTATACTTAATTAGCTTGATATGGCACAGAAATCTCGACGTTTTCACATTACGATAAATTAGTCAAATGCACCTGTGGGAAGCAAAGTCGGGACACTAGTTGTATTAGAAACATAATACTTAGCACCAACGGTTCAATTAAGTGCCTAGCCAAGTGAGATGGAGCAAGCGCGTAGAGTCGAATGGCTCCGAGTATCTCGGTATTTAATTCTGTCTCTACGAGTACGGGCGAGTCTAAATTAAAGGTGCCTCGTGGATTCTATGATTATGCAAGTGAAATCTTGGACAGCCACTTAGAATTTCATAGTGAACAAGACATGTGTCCAACGACGGTGACTTTCCAGAAGCTTCGTCCTTCGTCCAAAAAACATGATACATTCAACTTTAAGCTAAAAACCGTATAAAAAAGAACTTTCATTTTATCCCCTATTTAAAACCTTTAGGGGAAGCATTTTCAATGATTCTTCCTTAGCTCATATTCGAAATGAACTCTTGTGAAAGGAGATCAAGCGGAACCGCTCCAAGTAGCGTCGGTGAATGAGACCTATTTTCTTGAAGCTGATGTCAAGAGCATCATTTTTTGTTATGGCGTCATATAAATTCCTCTATGGAGAAAAAAGTTATTGATCATTTAAAATTAACTATGTAATCAACGATGGCATTAATTACAATCAGCGTCGGTGATTAAGACATACATCATTATAAAGCTTGTTAGAAGAGGGTTATTCTTTGTAAAGAAGAAGTAGTGCCATCCTGCGCATTTCCTCGACTCTATTGCAAATAGAGATATCACATGACAACTAATGCTACCAACTGTGAACTTCGGCATACGAAGAAACGTGTCTGCTTACTCCTCTAAGGATTATAGTCGTGAATATTTTGTCTCCAGGATTTAGCAAGCAGATCGTTTTCAACTCATAATAACTAATGCGACCAACTTCGGTATACGATGAAACATTACCGCTCTAAGGATTATGGTCGTGAAGGTTACGCTTATGTTTATCAGTGATGAAGTGTTGAGGGCTTCATACTACCTTTACTACCTTGTATTGCTTTTTTATTAAAATGAAGAATTCGATTTACCAAAAGTACTATTTAATTTCTTTTTTTTAAATCGATTTCTATGAGCTTTGGAAATTGAAACGCATCAAACACAACAAGTGTTTTGAGTATCCTAGAATCAACACAGCTTCTTGGACCAGAACCTATAGAAGCTTGCCCGATCTCCTTCAAGCTTAAGCACCCAACAGTTTATGCTGAGTGTTGTCTGGTACTGAATGCCTGGATTTAACATTTTTATTAAATGCTTTATGTAGATTACGGTTTAAGGACATACCTGAGCAAAGAACTCTACGAGCATTGGCGGGAAACACTGGAGCGTGTGTTGTGACCACATGTGCGGCGTGTTCGTCATGATTGTAGTGAGAAGTTCCTTCACCGCAGCACCGTCACTGCCTGTTGGTGAAGATAAAAACAGTTTCATTAGTCTATGTACTAGAATTTGTTCATAGGTGAGTTTAAATTTATGAGGCGTTTTAGGTGTGAGAGTGAGTCAAGACATCCACAGCTGAATATACCACCACGTTACCGGTAAGGTGCTTCTCACATCCCGCAGATTCCCGCAACATTCCACAACTCTTCGGTCACCGGAAGCCCTTTCCACAGCGCCTTCAGTGTAAGTGATCACCACTACAATACCAACAGGATAAACATAGCCTGTCAGCCGTTCTTTCTGCAAGCACTGTGCCTGCCCTGCCCTCTGCCATTTATGTTTGGCAATTCCTCAGAATATTGCGGTTATCTTGGTTCTCTTAATCTTTAATTCGAGCGCGCAAAAAAAAACTAAGCATAGCCCTCTCTTTATAAAATATGCTGTGCCTTTTAGTCAGTGCTATTTAAATGTATGTTCCTTCTTTCCTTCTTAGGTGTCTGTTCTAAATGGCTAACAAGTATGGTCGTACGATGGTCCAACAGTTATCTATTAGGACACAATGGCGCCATTGCGTTGAGGATCCAACAGTTCCTGTTGACCCGCAACGCAATAGCGCCATTCCAACAATAGCTGTTGAAACCATTTCAATAAAATCGCATTGTTTACTCGTCGGTCGTTAACCAAAAATAACCATGCCTTAGCGATTTCATAATTATAATTACAAAAAATGTAAAAAGCTTACCAGCCCCCGTCATGTAAATGCCGCGCGCTAGAGTGAGCACCAACACTCGGTTCAACTCTTCACTCTCTGACGAGACCAGCGACTTGGGCTCTGAGACAACCCTCGACATTTGCAGCTGCACTCCGGAACTACCCAGACTTGTTATCAAACGTAATGCTGTACTTTCGAAACTGGAATAAAGAACAGTTTTAAGCTTTCACGGTTTACAACTAAACTTATACTGTCACTTACGGGATATCTTCCTTGATTGTTCATTATTAGCAAATTGTTATTGTTATTTTTGTTGTTATTGTTCATTGTGAATAATGAACAATCACGGAAGATATCCCGTGACAGTATAAGTTTGGAATAAAGAAATGATTACTTTTTAGTGCTCTTGTACTTATAATACTTCATGCATAGTGAAGAAGTGTTTAAGAATTAGTCGTTTTTACCATAATTGTAGCTGTGTCTGATTGGCTTGTGGGTATGCAGCTAAGGAATGTATGTTAGACAGCAGTGTGACCCTGTAGTGCGGCTGCACATGGTGAATACGATACGAAAACATGTCCAACAAGTTATGAAGTATGCCCCAAGCATGAGATTTGAATACATTCGGCAGCAACTGATCTGAAAGAGGTAATAATCATTTATTACACCTTTCGCACATAAATTAAAACGTATAAAAGCAGAGAAAATCTTGAATCCTATAACTACAGGAAAGCTTTCTCTTTTTTAAAGATATTCATTAGTTTCAGCGTTCAGATATTTTTTACGATTATTACTAAGGTGGCTGGCACTTTAGTGATTTCACTTTTTTAAATGTACTTACGTATGAATCCTTTGATCCCCATTGACTCTATTTCAGTATAGACCAAGAGACGGCTGTAAGTTTCTACCAACGCCGGTGCCATCATGCTGTTTCCTGGTATATTACTTTTATTCTGAGCCAACTTTGCAACATGAGTTACTATCGAGTGAATTAGTGACATCTTACAGTGTAATGTCAGGCTGTCTAAAATACACATAGACAAGGG
Source organism: Noctua janthina (assembly GCA_963576755.1). Taxonomy (NCBI): domain Eukaryota; kingdom Metazoa; phylum Arthropoda; class Insecta; order Lepidoptera; family Noctuidae; genus Noctua; species Noctua janthina. The sequence continues at coordinate 7,521,797 of OY755050.1, read as the reverse complement.
AACAGTTGGCAGAGGCGTGCCTGGATTCCCATTCGGCAAAGCTTTCTGGCTTCCAAACAGTGTCTCTATAATCACACCCATCGGTCTAGCGAAGTACTCTTGATTTGTTGAATATGCATTGCATAATAAGGCTATACGGTAGTCAGAGCCCATCAATGTCGGTGTACTATTTGAAGTCATTAGATGCTGAAGAAACCTAAGATACAAACATTCATATTATTTAACTTAAAGATATACAAATTTGTATTCTATCTAAGTAAATCAAACTTCACAATAATTACTCTGATAAATAATGGAAAACACATACTCATACTGTACTTTTAAATTTTGTGGCATAGTCATTGTCTTGTGTTCAGTTTCAGCTTTCTTCAACAAGTGCATCCAAATACATACTACAGCCATTTGATGTGTGCAGTGGGCTTTAGTGCAATCAGGTACAGGTAGTGGCTCCTTTTCAGGATACAGCAATTCATAAAGCTTTATTATTGGAAGGAAATTGGATGATGGGTTTCTCTGAATACTTCCAGATATAAATTGTAATAACACCCACATAAGGTGGTCTCTACCTTTTTTCATATCATGACCAATCAATTTGCTATGGAGACCCATTACGATGTTGGGGAATGAAGCAAATCCAATGAGGATCAAGTATATAACCTGTGATGATAAGTGGAGCCAACACCAATGTGAAGAAGACATTTCATCATCGTCATTCTCAGATTCACTTCTTTCCATTGGCAGTATCATGAGTTCCACTAATTGATCCTCAAGAGCGATGCAGCGTTGTTTATGCTGCTTTTGAAGACCAAGCATAGAGCACATCATATCCCTGGAATATGGCTGTTGTAAAACATGTCTTAACAATGCTATTTGTGGTTTTAGAAGTTCATCATCATAAGGCAAATTACCCTTCAGGGAAAATTTCAAAGTTGTAGGATCTAATCTCCACGGGTTAACAAGATGATCAGCATAGCCCGAGAACTCCACCACAGGCAACATTTGTGAATGTCCAATAATAGAAACCATTTGGGCACAAGGTTTAAAACTTTCCACAAAACTAGACAGAAGTTTAGCCAGTTGCTGAAACAAACATACAAATATTTGTAAATTTTATCAAAGAGTAATATTACGGTGAGAGATTCTAATGAATTTATCATATCTAAGGATTTCTGTACACAATACACAAGATTGCTAAGAAAACAGTCATGCAGCAACCAGTCAGTCAGATGAGATCAATATACAACAAATTAACAATATACAATTTACCCAGTGTGGCCAGTGGTTGTTACCCGGATAATCCTTCTGGATCTCAGTGACGATGAAGTATGCTGGCAGCAATGAAGCAGTGCGATCAAAAATGTATTCAATTACGTTGTACAATGCTCTTAACTGAGGCATTGTACTCGAATTTAACCTCACTGGAAGTGTATGAGCTTTCTCTCTGCATCCCTAGAAAAAATATAATAAGATAAAACCTAGGAACTTTGGAAAAATAAGTCCCACAATAGAATTATACCAACTTTCATTATTTCCCTGACACCTTTATAATCCACTCCTCCAATAATTCTTCTGATCAGATTGAAACTTTCTATCCAGAAGTCAGCATTCTGATACATAAGCTTTTCATTGGTCAAAATGCAGTCACATAACATCCTGCAAACATCAAAAAATGTAACAAATCATTTATGTGTTTAACACTAAACATATTTCATACATTGTATTTTGCTCAAATACAAAACAATATTTTAAATAATTTTACAGCTTTATGCATTTAATCATTTGTGGTACAGGTAGGCTACATGTTGTTTAACAAGTTAGGCGCCATGTGTATAAGTCAATATACGCCCTAGTGCAACTCTCACAGGCCAGTGTATTTCTAGTTATAAACCTCGAGTTAGGATACAGCCAGTTAGGAGAATAGGAAAAAAAACAACTCAAGTTCACATAGTATTTTAGGAACAGGAGAAGGCAAATATGCAAAAAAAAAAGTTATTTCCACAATATTTGCCTCAGACGTGCCTTGGCCTTGAGACATGTGTGCCGTAATTTTAATACATACCGAGCTTGAATAATATTTGTGTTCACTAGAGTTTCCAAAAGGGCAAGGAGTTGTTTCATTTTGTATCTGTTAGTCAGGACAGCCGTAAGAGTCAAATACTGGCGTAATGCTGATTCCTGCAGCTCTGCACTCAAGTTGGTCATAATGCCGCACAGTCTCTTCTGATACATTGCTAACATTTCAATTTCTTCTTCTGGTTTATGTACGAGGAAGCAACTGAAAGCTTCCTCTACCGCTTCAACATGCTGCAAACAAGAAAGGAAAAAGTTTTAATTTTAAGGTTCTTAGATCATAGCTTACCTTAAAACATAGCTAACGCTAAATTGCTTATAAAAAACTGAAATGTTTAATACACAATGTATTAAACATTTCATTTCATTTTAACAACAGTACAACCTAACATTATTTGTAGCTTTATTTGTAACACAGTAAGTACCACCATAGTTACAAGTTGTCAGGATAGTTTTATAATATTATCCTGACAGCTTGGAGAGCAGCGGTGGCCCAGTGGTGAAGACCCCGACTTACAAGCAGTAAGTTGTGGGTTCAAACCCAGCCAGGCGGATTACTTTGTGTAAGTTATTTCATCACCACTGCTCTCAAAACGGTGAAGGAAAACATTGTGAGGAAACTGGCATATCCTAGAAACAAAACTTCGAAGACATGTGACATCTACCAACCCGCACTGGACCCGCGTGGTGGGTTATAGCCCATTCCCTCATAAAGAGGAGGCCTGCGTCCCAGCAGTGGGAACATTAATAGGCTGATTATGCTATCCTGACAGCTTGTAGGTTGGTAATCAACAAGTTGAAGTAAAATGAGGCCCATAAAAATAAGTCTGATGAAATATGCAACATGCTCAACAATAACATGTTTAAAGCCATACCAAAAACAGACCCTCAAGAGTTTCTTTATTATATTCTGATGAAGGAGCCAGGTTAGAATATTTTTAAGGCCATAAGCATTATACACAAACCAGGAAAGAAAGAAACTAAAGAAACTTACCAAAATTTCATTGACAATATTTGCTACTTGGGAGTCAGCCATCTCTGCAATACTGTTTCGCACAATTATTTATGTAAGTACCTCACTCAAAATCTACTGGAAGTAACATTCATATTGAAAATTTATAAAAAACATCTAAACACAAGCCTTCAATTTTCGGTAAAGTGACTTAAAACAAAACAAAAGAAGCTAGGTTACATTTGGAAATAATAATTATGTCGCATTCTGCCAAACAATATAGTTAGTTCTATGGTAGTCTGGGACAAAATAGTTTAAAGCTTTATTTCAAATTAAGCAGTAAAATTTTCAGAATATTTCAGTTAAAACTTGAATGCAACAGCAACACGTATTATAAATAGAGAAATAACTTCGCAGAAAGAAAGATTCGAAATTCAAAGACCAAAACTAAATTTCAGAAATGGAATAAAATGGCTTGCTGTCAAACAGACAGCCGACCAAAGACTCAGCCGAAATCACAGGCCGACATCGACATAGGACAAGACAACGACAGCGGTGAAAAAAGGAAAAAAAAATGGTATTATTAAGTACTGTAAACACATAGAAATGTTCTAAGATTTTGTTTGATGAAGGATTAAGATCCTTCATCGTTTCAAACTTTGGCTTTACTTAGACTATGTCGACGGGAAGAGTGGAAACCAGGCGCTTCGCACGACCAAAAAAAAAACTGACTCTTGAAACCAAACAAAATAATTGAAAGCACCCAATATTTTTGTAATTGACGTGGAAGTAGTAAGTACAAATCGTTTTTTTTATTGCAATATTTTAAAAATTAATTACAATGTTATAAGTAGATGCACTATTTTCGGCGCATAATTATAACATCGTGTCAAGGTTGTGATAGACCAATCAGCGCGACGCGTTATGATGGTCGATGTTACCATACCGCTTGACGAAAACCTTCAAGTTGGCATACGAGGTTATCGACACGCGGAATGTGATCGCGGCTATCATTGTGCCGATTGTCGAAACGGCCAGTGGCCTTATGGCAAACAGCCTCGACGACCGTTTTTCGAGGCTCTCTTTAGGCGGCCAACCGCCTTGATCCAAATCAAGGGCCTGATTCAGAAGGCAGTATTCCTCGGCTTGCATTGTTTGGAGGTTCCTGTGTCTGGAGCCGTAACCACCGGTAGCTTGGACCCTGTTTCCGACACCAGCCAGGACCACATTTTTTTTATATTTTTAAATGTATTTATGTGTTTTTTTTTAAGATATATTTAAAAATGTGTAAAATGTGTATGTATAATAATTATAGGAAATAAAAAACTCTTATTACAAAAATCCTTTTTTTTTTCCATTTTTAGTTGCAATATCCTATACAAATATTTGCTATGCATTTATATACATTGTTAACTATACATTTCATGGCCATAGGCTTATCCTCAATAAAATGAAACTTAACAAGCCTAACTGTCGAAATGTGGATATACTGTACACATCTGCGTACCCCCTTAGAGCATACAGGCGTGATGTAGTGTAAACAATAAATATCCAAGCGATTGCAGCAATTACGACAGATTTGCTGTCTATTATTGAAGAGTTCCGTTCCATGTCTCCGAAGTCCATGATCAGATCATGTCAATATTTCTGAGAGAATAATTTGAGAGTATACTCTTTAAAAAAAAAAAAAAAAAAAAAACAGAAAAATAATTTTTCAAATCGTTTCAGGCGTTTGCGAGTAATCAGTGAACATACATAAAAAAAAAGATTTCGATGGATTGAGAACCTCTCATCCTTAAATATTTTTTTGTATAAATCGAACTTGAATACTATGTGCTACAACTAGTTTCCAGTCGCGAAAAAATATGCAACTACTACTAAGTTTGATTGAAAATGTGGTTGTGCTTGAAATACTGAATACATATTGTGTCAATTTTTTGGTACCTAAGGTATGCCAGATTTATAGAATCAGCCTTATTTTTAAATGAGGTCATATTAGACGCAGAGTAGGATGGTATAAAATGTTGGATTTTCCCATGAATCTATACCTTATTTAATAAATAAATACAACATATAATACCTTATCATTGTGTTTTATTTCTAAAAAAATCCTTTCGACTCTGATGATAGCGGTAGTTATGTAGATAATACTCATCATCATCATTTCAGCCGAAAGACGTCCACTGCTGGACATAGGCCTCCCCCAAAAGAAATAAAAACACACAGTAAATAATACTAGTATTAATTCAAAAAGTGCCCATTTGGGAAAAACATTATTTTTTACTATTGTCAAAAAACTGATTGTACTGCATAACTCTGAATGGACTAAGATTTGAAACTTGGCGCTAAAGTAACTTTCGTGCAGCTTAAAAATACCTATCCAACAATCTATTACACATAGCATAGACATAGACTTTTAACATATCCCCATAAGAAAATAATCTGAAGGGGCCTAGTGAGGTCTAGTGATCTCGTAGGTCATCTGATTGTGCCGTTTGTACCAATCCAGGTATTGAAGTGGTTATTACCATAGGCAGTGGTGATTCTGCTGTTACGGGCCGGAGCACCATACGTCATATTAAAAAAAAAAAAAAAAAAATGACGTCAAAGATATTGTTAATTAGGTACTAACATATAAACATAATAGGATGGACCTTTGAGTAAAGTGCTTTATCTTATCCCATTGAATTTATAAGTTAAGATTTCATGGTTTTTCTTTCATTTAATTTATCATGTTTGTGAGAGAGGTTTGATCCTTATGATTGACCCTATCGATTTATGCCATAAAAGTACAGGGTGTTATTTTATTGGAATTTAGCCGGTTCGAATCCCGAGTGTGGGAAGCGAATTTTCGAAAATCTTTGAATGCAGATTTATTTATTTTAAAAAATAAAGGATTGTTTCCATTGTGTAAAATTTTCTATTTCCAGTATTTAGAGTACTTTCCCTCCAGGTGGCGTTGGAAAATTTCAGCCTGTATATTTCCGGGATCCCTAGTTTTAAACCTTTAGCTCTTAGGTTGTTTGTAGTTTTAGTGAACGCATCTGGAGCTCGCACGGACAACGTTTAAGTTGGAAGACGACTTTCTCACTTCAATTAATATTTAATTAATTCTTCTTTTTTTTCTAATTCTTCTTTCTCATCGAATTCCATTTTTTCATCTTATTTTTCTTGCCTTGCTACTTAAACCGTTACTTTCTAGATTCACCTAGTTATTCCTATAGGGATGTCACCTGCCTCTATGTCACTCTATAGGCACAGTATAAATATAAACAGTATTGTGACTCAGCCCTGCTGTCCTTGAAATAATTACCAACAGCCGGGCGGTACGTTCGCAAGCGATAGGGCTGCCGTGGTTACAGTATATTAATTTCATCTATTTAGTTGAGTTTATTTTTAGTTTTGTGATTGTAAATATTATACATTTTATTAAACAAAAATAAGTTAGTCGTGTATGAAATAAGAAGTGTTCAATAAAAATACAATTTGTGTCTTTTGATTAGTAGATTTAATAAAAATTATAAATTCGAGGTTTTTTTTAACGCGAGCGTAGGTACCTAAATCACTCGTCTGTCACTTTTTTCACCCTATCCACATATTTATTAATTACTCCAGGTATTTTACTCGGTAGAATAAGCGAAATACCTACCTATTAAAATTAAACAAATTACGTATCTTCTAGTACTTTATTCGTGACTTCTTGGGTACCGAGTGTGTTCCAAACTCGAGGCGTGTAGGTATGACTCGCGTTCCGACGGTTTGTATGAAGATACACAAGGTAGATATTATTTACCTTGCTATAGGGATGTTATCCTTTCATAGTTAGTGGCGGATTTACAAGTTCTCCAGGTATAGGTTGCACAGTTTTTGCCGCCCTTGCCTCTGCAATTGTCATGTCCTATATTATTTTTACAACAATTTCGTTGAAATTGCACGTAAAATACATTTGGGTATATTACCGATTACTGGTTGGGGGGCGGCGAACTAGCTGTTTTACTCTAGAATAGGGAAGATTGCTACTCGGAATGTGCAATGGCAAGTGAGAGGAGAACGTCATCGGCCAAATTTTTTGCAGACTTCTATCTGTAAAACATCAGAAAACCGTCATGCCAAAAAATTTTCGAATTCTATGAGGAAGAAAAAAAAAAATTCGGTTCCCAAATTTGTGTCCCAAAAATCTGCAGCCCTAGGCTCAAGCCTACTCAGCCTGCTGGTAAATCCGTCACTGTCCATAGTGCAGTTATTTTTTATCGACGTTATCGACTTTTCTTTTTGCTGGATTGAGGGTTCTGCAGCATTTAAGCTTGTATGCTTGGAACCTTGAGTTGCTTTTTTAAACTATAAAAGAAGAAGGATCAAAATTCACCCACATCCTACAGCAACAAGAAGTATCTCAAAAAAAAGACGAAAATGAGTATAAAAAGAAGGCATTATTCCAAACTCCATCTTACAGTCTAACATATAAAAAAAAATGCTATAAAAATTCGTCCAGGGGAATATCTACAATGAATATACTACAGTACTACATGATTATTATTTGAGAAATACTTGGCTATCTTGGCTTGACTTCAATTATTGAGTTCCATCATCGAACAACAAAGGTTTTTTTCACTTGTTCGACCACCGAACATCGAACTAGTGAGAATTATAACTTGATTGTTTGCTCATTAACATTGGTAAATAGTATAGAGTAGACTAAGATAGAGTAGGGTAGACTATGATAAATTCCACATAATAATCGATATGTATAAAATAAAAATAAATGTATATAAAAATAAATAGGTTATAATAATAGTAGGTTTTCATATTTTACATTATGTAGTTGTTAGTTTGTTGACCTATTGTGATTTGTTGAATTTTGTATGCTTTTTATTACCTGCCAAGTTATTACCGGAATTGATTAAGCCTTGTGATTTGGACACTGATGATATGTAGAACAATTGTGTTGTGTTTGAGCATTCACTGCGACGACGTCGTGGACATATTCTTAATGAACATTTTCTACTATCACGACCGGACTTTCGAGAACATATTCCGCGTGCGGTACGAAGAAGAAAACGTTCGAAGAAGAGAGTACTATAACTATACGCTTTACAACAGAGAACTTGAAGGGAGAAATGCAATAATTCAATATTGTTGTTCATGTATACATGGGCGCAGGACATTATGAATATGCCATATTATGACGATCATTTATTACTTAGGTTGGATGAGAAATAGTCCAGAACCTTTGAACCATCCGGCACAATTCTTAAGTACTGTATTAAGATATACGGAAATTGAATAAAAAAAAAATAAAAAAAGTAAAATATTTTATATCAGCCCGACCCAGTTCTAGATGTTTGCAATATCACGTTATATGGGGATCAACTTATCGTCTCTGACAGGACTGTTGTTCCCAAGAAGCCTGACATTGTGGTGACAGATCGATTGGAGCGTAGCGCAATGATTGTTCACATAGCGGTCCCACTGAGTTGCTGGTTGTTCTGAGGAGGCTCTCGGTTGGCAGCTGGATCAAGAGTTTAATTCAGAAAGCAGTACTTCTGGACACGGCACGTATTGTTAGAAGGTTCCTCTCTCAAGAGCCCTAACAACCGGTAGCTCAAACCCTGTTCCCGAAGCTGGTGGGCTACTATTTTTTATATTTTTAATGCTTTTTTTTATGTGGGTTTACTAGTAGGTACATCTCTGCCTAACCCTTTGGGGATTACAGGCGTGATGTTATGTTATGTTATTTACAGACTACAAATAGAACTAAACTAATGATAAAAATAAGACTAAAAACACGAAAATATAAACATCTAAACAACGACAATAATACACTTAGGCGTCAAAGTACTCTTCCGCATCACTGTCATCTGGAAACGTGGCCAGAAGACTGGCAGCATTGCCACGCTGAATGGCAATGCTAATTGTTTGGCCAAAGAAAGAGCCAGCCCTCTGGTCACGTGAAGTGTCGACCAGTCGGCGAGAAGGAGACGCGCACTCGGGCCCCATGACCCGAACGTTTCGACCCCAAACGGCTCAAAACTGTAGTTACCAATAAGGTTACAGTATTTGCGCCGCTTGAGGATCTCAGCAGCCGCAGCAGCAGCGCCTGCACGGCCCGCTGGCTTGCAAGGTGAGATGGCGCAAGGGTGTTGACACAGGTTGCGTCCCACATCAAAGGCTTACCCACCTTCCAAGGCACCAACGTCATGTCGCCTGGTTTCTTGCTATTGTCACGTACCAAGCCGTTTGGTTCTAAAACCGCTGGTACGCCGGCGCTGGCAAGGGCTCGACGAATAATGTCGTTAAGGCTGGTGTGCCGTGCAATGCGACCTGCGCTCCTGTAGCAGGACAGGCCATGGTGTCTGAGGCTGTCGACAGCTTCACGACAGTGACACCGATGCGGGGCAACACAAGGTACGCCTAAGCGTAGACTCGTAGCGACCCGGAACGATGCGTCATACATCATAGTGCCAATGGTGGATGACGGAAGTGCCTGAAGCCACAACCCCGACTCCCATTCCCCTACGGCCAGCAGACGGGCATGCTCCACACTATTGAATGACGTATTTAAAAGGGTATTCCGTACAATACTGCAGAGCGGCACGTTCCACTGTCTCTGGGAGGACAGGTTGTCGGGCAAATCCGTATTGGGACAAGCCATTTTCCTAGTGTTCAATGCAACGGTCAAATACGGCACCTCAAAATCAACCAGTGAGGAAGACAGAATATCCCTGGTTAATTTTTCGGTACTGTAGACCGAGGAGAGGAAGGCTGGTAAACTTATACTTTAAATTTTGCGGACGCCGAGACCACCCAAGCGAATGGGAAGTGTGGCTTGCTGCCAAGCTCGGTGGTCCAGGGCCACTTTAAGTATTGAAGTTAGAGTGTTCCTAATAATTTGGTCTACTTTTTCTAAAAGCTGCGGATGCTTCCAAAGATGAGTGGAGCGAAGGCTATACGTGAATTTTGGTCAAAAACAACAATGTCGAATAAGTGTGAAGGCCGAATGAATGTTAATTTTGAAAAGTCGTAAACATCATTAAATTTTTGAATTTTTTCTTCAACGAACGACGGAACAGATTCGTCAAATATTGGTGACCCTAGGAGGTGAAGAGACTTTTTTCCGGTAATTTTGATATTTGGTGCTAAAGAGTTAAATTTAGATAAGGAATGTTATGTTATGTTTTTTTTATATAGTTTGATTCCTATATAATTATCCGAATATTTAAAAATGTATTATCCTGCAAACAACTATCCTGAAAATATTGACTGTACACCAACTATTTTAAGAATTATCGTCACTTGAACATAGCCCTGCCCCAGCGCATAGACTCCACATTATCGCAGGTACCCTGTTTAGTTCCCTGAGCAGGTAGATAAGGCACCAAATTTACGGTCAATGTGGTTATATTAAATGCAAAAATATTGTGCATAACATGATAACCAGGCGACCCAGGGCCTCATTTATTAAGCTGACAATTCGACATATATGTCAAAAAAAGACAAAATTGTAGAATTGTCGCGCTTAAGCTGTTTAATAAAAGTGACAAATATGTCAAAAATCGACAGGTGAAATCTTGACATATTTGTCATGTAAAAACGCGTTTAGTAAAATTCGATATATTATGTCAGAAAACCACGGTCTAAATATTTCTGACAATTGTCGGATTGTCGTGACAATTATGTCGACTTTAGACATATTTGCAAATAAATTTGTTTTATGAAGCTAAATGAGGGTAAAAATGGTAAAATAGACAAAATATTAATAAAGTAAAAGAATGTCGTAGTGGGTAGTCTAGTCGAATTTTCCACCAATCTTCTCGTTGACTTAAAAGCACGCAAGAATCTTTCTAGTGATGCTGTCCTTGGTATTTGTATTGGTATATTAGGCGTCATAAGCCACTTTTTTAAACCATATCCACTGTCTCCCAAGACTATTGCGTTTGGGTATGGTCTCCACTTTCCCAAGTCCCAAGTCTGTGTTAAAGAAGAGCATCTCATCACTCTGGCATTGTGAACAGAGCCAGGCCATCTTGCAGATGCGTAGAAAATTTCTAAGTTTGGCCCGCATACCACCATAATATTAATTGAATGGTTTCCGTTTCTGTCTACAAACGCAGATTCATTTTGATAAGGCGCATCTGGAGAAATTAACGAACCGTCCACAATACCAGATATTTTAGGTATCCCATTATGCCTCATGAAAAGTGTTGGTATTCGGTTACAATTATCAGGCCAGCGAACCTCTTCTCCGAGTAATTCAGTAATCACGTCTCCACATACCCTTCTTAAGCAATGATGTACGGTTGCTTTACTAAGCCCATGTGCATCACCAATAACGTGGTACTGTAAACCACAACCCATCGAATGCAAAGCGCATAAAATTTGTTTATCCGGTGTAAGTGCTAGGTTTCTGCTTGTAACGTGTTCAAGTCGATGACCAATTAAATATTCTACGGTAGTTTTACATACCCGAAATTTTTCTTTAAAGCAGAAATTGTAATTGAGAAGGAGAAATTGATTCTGCTTTTATATGATCGTCAATGATCACTACTCTCACTGCTCGATGTAAGTACCATTTTTTTGTAATAAACCTTTTAAAAACACTTTCTTACACCTAAAATTCAAAATAAGATTTCGCGACAGAGGGTAAAGCTCCTGTCAGAATTGTTCGACAATTCTACAAATATGTCAATATGTCATGACAATTTTCTTTTTAATAAAGCAGATTTGACAAGTTTTTCACGACAAATTGTCACCTGTCGCTTAAAGTTTTATTAAAAAAAAATGGCCGATTTTCGCGACAATCCGACAAATTTGTGAATTTTCCACCATGACAATTTTGTCGCTTGTAATTTTTATTAAAGAGAAAAATTGTCGAATTGTCACTTTTTGACATATGTCGGACTTGTCGGATTGTCAGCTTTATTAAACAGGGCCCAGGGTGTGCAATCTTTGAACATTTTACCTTGCAACTAGGAGAAAATAAATTTACCAAATTGAAAGAGTACCGTAATCGAGTAACAGGTCTTTCTCTTAATGCCTTTTTAACTTTGTCGTATTATAAAATCATGCATTGCTTGTTTGTAAATACAGATGGCGCTTGCTGACGCTTACCGACTACATTAAAAATAGATTGCAATATACCACAGCTTCAGTGACTAAGTGACTATTTTGTTCTTGTCTCCATCTCATGAACACTCCATCAAATGAACGTTAAATCTTCTGTTTAGTAGTTTATTTTATTATAATTGAATTAAATAAACTACCAAACTTTTTAAGTAAATTCGAAATACGCGTAACATATTAAATAAAATCATAAAATATGTTTTTAACAAATAAAACATTACTACTGGCCTCCATTTTAATGTAAGTGATACTGATACTCTAAAACCTGGTACAAACATTCGTGTCGTAGTAGTTATTTTGTACTTTTAACTTGCTGCAATGAAGCAAGCTTTCAAACAATCAATGTGCCGGTCGTTTTTGTTGTTTTTCAAGAAATTTGTATTGGAATTTTTAAATGGAAGAGAATATTTGTTACCCAGATATGGAGATATCATCCAGTCTGTTCTTGAAGGAATTCAATGTGTTATTTAACTACAACAAATGTGTTATACAACAAACGTCATATTATTATTAATATTTGACGAAATGTCTCTAAAAGCTAGCATTACAAACAATAAAAGAAAAGATTTTATTCTATTATACGTATGGATCTACTACGACGACTTTTAAACCAATACTTAGGGCAAAATTAATGACTAAGGGTATTATAATATGGGTTTTATTTTCTGCAGCCAAGTAATTCTTAATTTATTCATATACGTTAGTCTATGAGTAAATTACGGCGTTAATAAAAATAAATTACCTAATTTCATAATAAAAACCTGCCAGAAATCAGGAATGATTTTAGACGTATTGTATAATCTACACAATTTATTATTTACAAATCAGGAAAGTTGTAAGTTTATGGTTACAGATGGCGCCACCAATCGCTTTCCTTCTGAACCCGTTGAGTAAAGCTTCTATACCTTCCACGGCTGCGGGACTGTTCGAAAGAGATAACGTGGCCCTGCCCACGTAGCATGAGCAACGTGGAAACGGGTTTTGACGGCGGAAGAATCGACAAAATGACCGATTGTAGAAAGATTTCTATCGTCCTAAGCATGGCGATGTTAGACATGTGGAAAAGAAAAGTTTCTATTCTTCTGTCAACAAAAGTCGACAACGGCGAGCATGGCGACAATTTCTTCTCTACTTTTGGCACTTGGGTGTAGAAACGTTTCTTCTCAACCAATGTCAAATAGTCCACATCACATCGGACTTAGAAAAGATTATTGTTATAACTCTTATTTGTGTTTGTGAGCCACTTTGGTTTTAAAAACATGTCGGGGTCCTACTGTCGCCATCTTCTCAGTTTTTATGCTGAGAAGAAAGAAAGAAAGGCCAAAAGGAACGCTGTACGAGCTTTAACCGGGGCTTTTGATCTCCCTGAAAACGAGTTCCTCGAAAATTATAAGATGAGTAAAGAGATGGTGCAATATTTGAATAGGGAGCTGAGCCAGGATCTGTCTCATAGCACATCACAGGGTCTGCCTGTTCTCGTTAAAGTAAGTTCAATTCAGGTTAGGTACGCCTTCCAACTACCTTGTATAAATAATAGGCAACCTTATTAGTGGATTAAGCATTATCATTCTCATGCCCTTATCCCAATTCATTTAGGGTCAGTGCAGCATGTCTTCATCTACCAAATCACTAGCTACTTATCCGTTGCTAAGGAAAGAATTCCTGTCTTTGTCTTCGGGAAAACTCGAGTCTACGGCTCGCCGCATGCTCGGGCATAAGACATGTCGAGTTGTATAGAAAGAGTTTTGTCGATTCTTGAAGAATAGAGATAGATAAACGCCATGCTACGGGGGCTGGAACACAAAGGGCAAAGAAGGAACATGGATGGGTTTTGGGTTTTAGTCAGTACAAGTCTGACACTCCCTTCCGCTCCGCCCAGAGTGGGGGGTGATGATTTCCCATCCAAAAAAAATAAATAAAATAATAATAAATAAATAAAAAAAAGCCTCTATACCTATATAAAAGTACTCTGTGTTAGTTTTTGCTTCATTGTAATCGGTGTTCTCTATCAAAATGCTCAAGAACAACTTATCATGATTATGTAAAATACATGCAACGACATCTGTTTAACCAAATTGGCACTAATGAATAAAAATGTGGTCACAAGAAAACTTTTTAATTCAGCAAAAGATACTCTAGGTTAGTCTTCATGACGCTGCTTTGAAAATCTACAGAGCCTATAGAGTGAATGTTCGATCGCTTTCCATGCATTATTTTTAAGCAGTTTAACTTCATGCTCGATAGATGGCGTTGTTCTTTTGACTCCATTTTCTTTGACCCTCGCCCGTGTCACAAGTTTGGTTTTTTAACCGACAAAACCAAAGCAGGAGGTTCATTCAACGCGTATATTTTTTAATGTATGACCACGCACATTTTTTTACAGAGAAGTCCGATTCTCAAAGTTGGTCCAATTAAAATTAAAAAACGTGTTTGGGCTCATTTCATGCACCTTGATGAGGTTTTTAAACTTAACTGGAGTATGACTGTCATCGAAGGTCTGACGATGGGGACGGAAGGCGGTCGCAAGAGGTACGCAACTGTTTACAGCAGCTATATCGTGTTTGGGCCCATTTCATGCACCTTGATGAGAACTTTAAACCTAACTAGAGTATGACTTTCATCGAAGGTTTGACGATTGAGACAGAATGCAGTTGCAAGAAGTCTTCAAGAGTTTACAGCGTCTATATCGTGTCTCGTCTCATTTAATGCACCTTGATGAGAACTTTAGACCTAGCTGGAGTATGACTGTCATCGAGTGTTTAAGTATGAAGATGTAAGGTTACCCGTATTTGGAAAAAAACAAAACATAAGTAAAATATTTTAGCGATTCATGCAAATATTTCCTAGAAATTAAATTGTTACCTACTTGAATCTATACTAATATTATAAAGCTGAAAAGTTTGTTTGTTTGGTTGGTTGAACGCGCTAATTTCAGGAACTACTGGTTCGAATTGAAAAGGATGTGTGTGATGTGCTCCTTTAGTATTGCAATATAGGTGCCTAATACCTACGCTCTCTAATCTCTCTCTTATGTGCCGCAAACGAAGTTGCGCGAGTCAGCTAGTCATATTAAAAGTCTTATTAAAAGGTGATAACAAGACACAAATACAACAAAAACAAAAAAAACCCGGCCAAGTGTGAGTAGGAATCGCGCATGAAAAGTTCCGTACCATCGTAGTAGGGAAGCCCCCTTTAGTGTTTAATTTATTTTTATTATTTCTAGATAAAGCTGCAACAAAAATACATATTCTGCGATAATTTCAACTGTCTACCCATTACGGATCATGAGATAAAGCCCACTGACCGACAGACGGACAGCGGAGGCTTAGTAATAGGGTCCCGTTGGTGCAACCAATATGTTTTAAAGTAATTTGAAATATAAAAGGGAAAATATCATAAAGTTAAATCGTCTGTGTTTTTCACATTATTAAACTAAATTTAATCTTTAAAAAAGTAAGTAAATATGTAATTAAAAAAACGCACTGCAGAAAAAAAACTGAAAATAGTAAGCAAATTCGCAATTAACCATTTTATGCGAAAACTTATTTGCGACACTAAACTAACCACTCAATGGCGTCGGTCGGCGAATGAACTAGATTTTTATATGTGCACGGTCATAATGGCCAACGTACTTTAACCATAATGGCCAACGTACAGAGTTTGATTTATACAAGCCATCTCCACAAGCTCAGCATGCTCTAAGTTCCTGATCAACTACTTAGTCGGAATTATCGGAGCTGGCAACACCCTGAACGGCGTAAAAAAGGCGGCTCAGACCAGCCAGCCAGCCCTAGGCTTAGTGCTGCCAGATGATGCGCACAATGTCCCGGATTTCAGAGATTCGGGGACTTGTCTAGACTTAATGCTTTTCGCATCAATTATAAAAAAAAAACTTATTTTCTCGGAGAAAGATAAATCTGTTTCCCATTCGATTCGATTTCTTAATAACTCAAATGCCTAAATCAAAATAATAATCTTTTAAATAGATTTATTTACAGCTAAGTTACTAAATGTTCTAAGTTTAGAGCATTAGACGAAAAATTTAGTAAAACAGAATTAAGCTTATACGAAGCTATGGAAAGTTATGATCTACTGTTTTTGATAAAGATTAACTCTTTTTCAAAGCTCGACCGAACATTTAATCCAAGTCCTAAAGCTTTGAAAATGGACTAAAACTTACAACGTGAACCCTCGCTGCTTTGAATCTGATTTGAAGTTTCCGTTTTACCTTTCACCCCAATATGTGGCTTACCGGATCTGGCAACACTACGTAGGAGCGCCCGGCCGGCCCGCTGCGCCCGCAGTCAGTTAGACAACATAGGCAGTGGGGCACGCGCATTTTGCTTATAAGTTGCAGTGAATTAAAATTATAAAATCTACAGCGCGGCTCTTTGTGTAAATTAAAGTGCGTGCGATTATTGACTGGACTTGTTTAAACGCATTTTGTTTTCAACATGGCCACCGAGGTAATAAATAACGTGCCCGAAAACACCGAGAAAGAAAAGGAAGCACAGGAGGACGCGCCGGTAGACAATGGACAAACTAAAGAAGATCCTCCGGCCGAAAAAGTTGAAGAAAAGGCAGAAGAGAAGAAAGTTGAGCCTTCGCCGCCCAAGATCACGGTGCACAAAGCTAACTTTGAAAAAGATGTTGTATATTTGTATCAGTTCTCGCGAACTCCTTTGTTGCCCTCAACTTCACCGTACTGCTTGAAAGTTGAAACATGGCTTCGTTTGGTCGGCATCAAGTACGAGGTAAGTGTACAACTGTTTTTATTATTTTTAATTGTTTAAATTTTTTTAGTTGCTTGCGTGTCTGTTTTTTTTACAGTATTTAACTTTTTTTACACTTAAACGCTACGCAGCTTTTTGTTATTCAATTATTATTTTTATTGCATCTTAATTTTTTATTAGGTATATCTAATAGCGGGAAATACAGCGAATTTGGCCCTGCGAATTTTTACTGGATTATCTATTTTAGGAATTCATAATAATTCACAATCATTAGAGAGTTGAGGGAATAGCGAGGCATCAATTCATAATATGACCGTTACCCATCATAGATCTTTATTAACATTAACGTAAAAATAATTAAAAGATTTTCATGAAATTGATTACGGTCAGTCAAATTATTATAGTATTCGTTCGTGGATGGTCTAGCCCTAAAGGGTACCGCGTTCGAGTTGCGTCTTGCAAGGCGCGGACGGCGCTGCCCGCATCGCGGCGAGTATGAGAAGCAGCGCTTGCCGTTGCGGCGAGCACATTTTCGCCCAAAACCTTTAAATTAATTGATAGAAAATGCTCATGATTAAATAATTGAAGTAAACATATAAAAAAAGACAGATTGACGCCAAAACTAATAATAGCAGGTTGGCCCTGGGACAAAACTAGTAGGTCGCGGGTACTCTGCTTTGAGCATTATGCTTTTTAAATTAAAATTTGTAATTAGATGGCTGGCTTCAATTGCGTGAATAAAAAAAATACACAATATTTGAACCAAAGAACAATTTATAAATTCCTCTGTTCTGTAGGTGCTCCATTCTTCAAGTAATCTACCCTAACTACACTCCCAATAAACCATCAATTCAACCCATAATGATACTTGATTAAAAAAACCATGTATTGTGTCCATTAAAAGCTTGAAATTAATTTAAAAGGTCTCTTTTATTTTGGCAATTTTAAATAGCAAAAATTTTATTCAGTGAAACATGCATTAAGAAGACCTCGTGGCTATAATAATAACAGCCTCTCGGGTGGTTAAGCCGCCTAGGTTGGTCTGTGGGTGGGTGATGCCCATTACAAACCGAGTTTCCTCTGTGCCTCGGAAAGCACATTAAGCCGTTGGTCCCGGCTGTAATTTGTAGATCTTTGTCAGTCATTAGGTAGTCTGTGGCCCTAAAAGTCTGAGAACCAGTCTTACCAATGGGTATCATATTACCCAGTACCTCAATACTAACTGGGTTGTGGAGGTCAGATAGGCAGTCGCTTCATGTAAAATACTGGTATTCAGCTGCATCCGGTTAGACTGGAAGCTGACCCCAATATATTTGGGAAAAGGCTAGGCAGATGATGATGAGAACTTGCATTATGAATTGCCCTTGTAAAAGCACTTGCTAGTTTGCTTAGAACTTACATGAGGTAGTACACCTCTACAGAAATTGCATTTATGTGAAGAAACTATGGATTTTGCACCTGAAAAGCTGCCCACGTTGCAACTAGGACTCAGTCAGCTAACCATTACTGGCCAGCTTTGTCAAGGGTATACAGAAGGTATTGAGAGACTGGTGCCTTAGAGACATTTCTGTTTCATTATCTCAACCTTGCTGCGGAATCGACACCTGACGGTGTTGATCTGCAGCAGGAGCGGAGATGTGTTCGAGGAGTTGAGGAGAGGGCAACAGCTAGAAGATACTCTAAAGAAGCCAATCCTAAGTCCAAAGTGGTCTTCCTGAAATTAATAGCAGGTCACCGGCAAGCACACCTCCCCCTACATTATCATTCATTCAGCATTCATTTCTAATGTCCTGAATAAATGTTGGTGACTATGGTACCAATTTAAAGCAGAGGCCTAAGCTTATAAACCACAAAAAAAAATCGCCATCATAATATGATGACAATTATATATATATAATGTGTTTATGTATCCTTGGATACACATATATATATATATTTTTAAATACATTCCTAGTCCTCTATTATGAGCTGGTTGATGGCTGAGTTGATTTAGTTGCTTGCGATTATAGGTAGCCAAGAAATTGATTAATTGGACTTAATGCCCAGGCATTTTGAGAAATTCATGATGGAAGGCAATAATGGAATTTGATTATAACTGTTGAAATTGTATTTAAATTCCTCTGATTTTATTTGTGCCATTCGCAAATCCATAAATCATCAAAATTCAACCCAATACTAATTTGCTATTAAGTAAAATTTCGACGGCTACCCTGTTCTTAGAGAATTACTTTTTAGAAAAACATTTTAACCTTTAAATATTAGTTATAATGAAAGACAAAGTACTTATTTGACTCTCACAGGACTTAAAATAAAATACGAAAAAGGAAATAAAACTAAAATTAAAAAATAAGACCAACTAAAATAATTTTGCAATAAAACATAAAATTAAATTAATTATAGGCCAAAAGGCCATCTCACCATAAAACTGCTTAAGATTTTGCTTACCATCAAGACAACCACTAACAAGCTAACTGGATCAAATTTAATTCTAATGATATTAATGTTATCTTTTTTTTATTTATTGTACTATCTCTGCAAATAATAAATTACTTAAAGAGTCACCTAGGTACAGTAGCACTTTTTTTTACCGTATGGGAAGTCATCAAATGACCGTCCCGCTCTGGGCGGAGCGGAAGGGAGTGTGAGACTTGTACTGACTAAAACCCATCCATGTTCCTTTTTTGCCCTTTGTGTTCCAGGGCCGCGGTATCTCTTTCGAACAGTCCCGCAGCCCTCAAACAGTCCCGCAGCCCACAGTTACAGTACTTTACACAAGAACATGGATCAAGAGAGTGTACAACCTTCAATGCTAAACACTAAAATCGAGTAGCCACATAAACAATATCTACGTATCGTGTTAGTCTCGAAAATTCCTGCTTGGCGATTTCTTACTTTCTAACACGATCATCTCTAGCCCACACAAAGATCTTCAACCATCATCAACGTTAGAAAACAGCACAGGGAGCTCTTTTTGCGTCATACTGTTACATCATAATATTCGCATTATTTTAAAACGTGTCTTTTTAGATTATAAAACGTCTAAATGAAACATTATTTTTTTGTAATAATTAACTTTATTTAAAAAAAAACAGAGACGAGTGCCTGTCTGTATATGTATAGCTAGGACATACGTTAATATGGACACAAAGCACCTTCGACTCCGATTGAAGTAGGACTACCGAATACAATTAACTGGCGAAACTTCATACAAGTTACGGGTATTTATATCTAACGATGATATTATGCTTTTTATGATCTGTGTATGACACAGATCGAAGGACGAAAAAAACTTAATAAAGCTCGAGTGTTTTCTAAAGTAGGGATAATGGCCTTCCGTTTTTTTGGTAACCTACGACCTTTATAGTGTTGACATTGCCTAGTGATTAATTGAAATGATTTAACTACTTTAAATCATTTTCAATTAACCTACTGTCATGATAATAATTATTATCAAGACAGTAGCTAAAGCTTGAATGAGTAATTATAAATAGGTAGGTACTACTGACTTACACGGAGAGGATAAGATGGGTAAAACTGTTATTTGCGTAGAGGAAAATAACAAAGTTTATTGCAGTTAGTTACCTATCCAGCAATGTCTCATTATTAGGAAAGATGACATATTATTTAATTAGTAATACTGCTCATGCACACAATATGATGTAAATATTTTGTAGCATTTTTATTGACATAATAAAACGCAACGATAGTACTGTAGTACTCTATAACTATCCACCAATGTGAATTGAATGTAATAATAATAGTAACACGTTATGAGCATCCATGTGTAGTCTCTTTAGCTAGCGTGAGGGAGGGTGTAGGACGTGCGGTATCCGCCCGCGGCCATTGCCCTTTAGTATTAACCTTGTTCATACATACCTACATTAACATACCATCAGCGGCGGGACAATACACCTAAAAATACCCGTCAATCACTTCACCATACACATGCAGTTTATTACTCCTGCATCGGTAAATCTGTATTAATTAAAAATGATTTTTTATTTCGAAACATTATTTTTTCATTGATCGATTGGGTATGGCACTATGGTGCAGTGGTCTTGATCACTACGTATTGGTACCAACTGAATTTTGTGGAAACCGCTATCGTTTTTAATTTATTACCCATGTTTTAAATTTTAAAGGTAAGACTACTTTGGATTTTTTTAAATGAATTCCGATTACTGACAGACAATACAAAGCTACCGCTGAGTCCCGCTCGACGCTTTAACAACTAGAGTTCCTTTACAACGAGGTAGTGACCATACTTAATGAAACTGATTCGGCTAGAGCCGGTCAGAAGCTTAAAGCCCGTTACAGACGTAGCTATAATATATATTCGAATCGAATTATATGAATCGAATTACATGCCACCTGGCATAAGGCTGCTGGTAGTCGTACCTATCTATGTGTGTACATTGAATGTAAAATCTGTTATTTTTCGAAGAAGCGACCATTGGGGTTATAATTTTTAAAAGGTTGTCGAAGAGTCAGCGCTCCCCGAGCGTCTACTGGTATGTTGTAGTGTTATACATTTCTCTGCATCAGGATTAAATTCATAGTAAACATATTTGTGTACCTAGATGCAAATCGTCCTCAATGATAATTTAACCAGCAATCCGCCACTATCAAATGTAGGATTGCAATGGCTGACTTTTGGGTCTGCAAATCTAATCTAGTTGTCGGCCGCATAAGATGTGACTGTGAATACAATGTGATCGTCAATAAAATAAATAGCTATCAACGCTCCTTGCGAAATAGTAATAAAAATTGCATTAATAAACCCTTGAAGCTTTCTTAGAAAAGGTAGGTCCGCTACTATGTCCACTATACTAGCACTTAAAAGCAACCGCGTGTTAATGCATGCGACATACTTTCAGACGTTAGCTTTACTGCTACGCAAAGAAAGTTTTTACAGCGAGAGCGAAGTAGAAACCCGGGTATCGTCAAAATCTAGGGAAACTAGTAAGTTATCCGACTTCCTGGTGTTATTAGGATTTAGAACTACGTACCTACACCTACATATTATGTAAGATTTTCATATACGAAACTTTTTTAGTACTAGATGGTTTTTGTCCCTAAACTGCACCCTCCTTCTCCTACAGTAACAGATCACAAAACATACATATTTTCATGACGTCTTGTTAGTCTAAGAAGAACCAATGAGACTGGTCTAGTATTATACATATGTAAGATATGGGATTACCAGCGTAATTGCCTTGTACATGTGCTAGAACTAAGACTCCATTGTGCTTAGGCATACAACATAATGCTAGTTTATAAACACAGCAGATATACCTAATTATAACGCGTGCAGTGAGTCGGTTGTCCGTATTGTGTGTAATCGATTTCGCTTGCTTTGTGAGGCATCGGCAACAATGCGTTTATTATTCCAACTGAGAGTCGTGTTTCGTGCGACGTATTTGGTGGTGGAATGCGGGTCGGCCGCGCGCCACCCCTCCTGTCCACATTCGCACGACGGAAGTGCGCGTTGACTTGCTTAATGCTACTTTGCAAAGCCATTAATTCGTATTCGAGTCGGATAGGCTCTATATTAATAACTAGCACCTGCACCGTTATAGTATGACCTTCATTAAGCATTGCAACGAGTCCCGTAAGGAACGTTACCGTACCATATATTTCACAGTGACCCAATTAATGAAATCATGATTAGTTTGTCTAATCTTTACTAATTAATTAGTATAATAGTACTTACCTATACTTTAACGATCCTTTTAACCGTCTCTGATGACAATACGGCTGTTCTCTTCCCAATACATACTTTTATTTGGTTTACGCACGCTTTATTATAGCGAATGTTTTATGTAAAGTATTCCTGAGATGTTCCCTTTTTAAATTTTGTGAAAATTTCAAAATAATATTCGGAGGTCTACTCACGAGCGTCACCCGCGATTGCTGCTTTTGCTTTTCTGATAATTTCATTGATATGATTGCCGTCGACATCGCCCGCGTCGACTTTAATTACCTGTACAAACTTCCATCCCCTATTTTACCCCAAACGAAAATTCCAAAGACCGATTTTGATTTTCATTGAAATAAATCAAGTAAATACAGATAAACCTCTCGAGGTAAGCAGAGCCGCTTGACTCCTCAATGAATGTTAGTATATCAAACTTAAGTTTCTTGTTTATTGCCCACCTTATTGTCTAACTAATATTGTATCAATCTATTGGAGTAACTCAAATCGGTAATACACGTATGTTGCAATGTGATCGAGAAACCGCAGCTGCGAGTTAGCCACTGAGCTATGAAATCGTGCGGCTACGGTATGTCGGCTGCACTTTCTCAAGTTCCGGCCAACACTACTGGAGACTATTATTATAAGAAGTCAGTAGCTTCGCATACTAACGGCTCTCGCTTAATTACCTTATTCTGAGTAAAACATCGACTTGTAACAGGGGTCATGACGCTCATGCTTCACATTCACGTCTCTTCTGTAAACATAGACTAGTATTACCAGAGACGGATGTAATACCTGTGTCTTGTTTGATAAACAGTGCGTCGGAGTTCACCGGGCGTAAATGTCAAGAATCTCTTATTGAATTCAGCAAATGAATGATTCAGAATCTCTTTGACTCCAACCAACTCAAGCAACCTTCTAAGTAATAATTATCTCTAGGTTAGCTGGCAGAAAAGTATGGGACGTGTACAGGAAATAGCATGCTTCAGTTTCTGAATTTTCCAGATCATTCACTTACTGAATTCAGAAAGGCATAAATTTAGGGCTGACTCGGACGCTCGCTTACTCGACTATGTCAAGCGAGGGGTTATTGTGTCTCATTAAACCCGGTACACCAAATTTTAAATACTTATTCATTTATAAAATTCATACAACCTACAGTTAAAACATATCTATAGTTAATTATTACTATTAATTTACAAATGTTTAATTTAAGATCAGTCATCATGAGTCGCTTCCCTTTACAGAATAGGTACGTTAGGAATGTCCTGTTTGTCTTCAGAATTACTCAACATATGCGCGGAATAACGACGACATTTGTCGCTCGAAATACAATAATAATACTTCAAGAGTATTGAATGATTGATCAAGTTACACACTGCAATGGGTAATCCTTTCTTACTGTTTGGATAGGTAAACTAGTGAAAAAAACAAGAATCCTCATGTTACGTAGATCGTATTACTAATTTATAGTGCACTAAACACTAGCTCAAATTTCAAAAACATGCATTTTTTTTATTAAATTTCTATATTTTAAATAGGATGTATTTTTTATCTCTTACTAACTCTAGTACTCTACTCTACTTTTAGAAGATGAGCAAGTTAGCATATATTCCAGTCTGTCAGTATCCTTCGCAAGGTTGTTAAACCCTTATCACTATCGTAAAATTACGAGTACGTAGTAGGTATACCCCTATCCGTACGCTTGTGATGTTGGTATTCAATTCGCAAATAAGTAACACTTATTATTATGTCCACCAAACATGATAAGAAGCTCTCTTTGTAACAGAATCTCAATGTGGTACTATTTTGGTATAAAGGAGTAATACTAAGTAATACAAATATTGACCCTATAGGATGGAAGGAATATCGACGCTTAAACGGTTACCATGAAATCTGCACATGAACCCCCTACCTAGCGAAAAACAGCTGTTTTTTTATGTGAAACATCTAGCCTGCCTAGGCAGTACAACCGACTCGTATGCCGTGACGGAAGATGGCATGACCCTGTCATGGCGCCTCCCCTATACCATGTAAAATCAACCTTTGATTTATTGAGTAAATAAAAGTCAAATAACGTCTCTTTTATTATAATAATTAAAATCTCTAATGTTCTCTATGGAGCCCTGACCCCGGTAGCTTGGACCCTGTTCCCGATACCGGTGGGCTATTATTTTTTACATTTTTTTGTAGAAATATCTAAAATAATTATGTAAATTGAAAATATCGAAAAAGAGAATTTATTTTTCTTAAAAATAAATTGATTTTATGAACATAACTATTTTCTCTTTATTTTACTCCATATTTCGGTAAAGGTTTTGTTTTACTAATTATGAATTCTAATATAAATGTTTCACATCTGCCGGGCGTCCCATTACGGCCAATTTTTTAATAACCGATAAATAGCTTTATCTCTGGGGTGTCTACATTCATGTGCTGAATTCATGATAACCGTTTGTGCGTCGATTTCATTCCACCCTATATATATATATATATATATATATAGTGTCGTGTATCGTGTATAACATCTAGTTAGTGCATCGAAACATCAATCACTAAAGAGAAGAGTGAACACTGCACAGCACAATGGCTCGATCGTTCCCCGAACGCTACTGTTTAAGTAACGGTAGCACATTGTGTGATATTGCCTTGTTTACACTTAACACACGATACTTAACAGTAACGTACATTGTTAAAATTAGCCGCAATTCAATGAATGTTATTTCTTCCACCTAGCGAGGTATTTCACATATTAGTGAAAACATGCTAAACGCGAGTAATGCTTTGGTATCAAGTTTTAGTCGGAGCTTCGAGTTAACACTGTGTCATCGCAAGGGCGGTACCAGTATGAATCAATAAAGTAGTCTAGATTTGTGCCCGTTACTAGCAATCGAGGCTATTTTTCGAACTTGTATAGAAATGGGGTTGGGTGTACTACACTTCTGATCTACTGTTTTTTTTTCGCTGATCAAAACTATCAAGATCAGCTGCAATGTTCTGATTCATGTTTTCAACAACCCAGAATATATCTACTTCTCCATACACTTATGAATTGCTAAGCGACCAACTCACTTGTTTATTTATTTTTTATTTATATTTCTTGGTACTTGATAGACGAATGAGTACTTTCAATGGCTTTTTCCTAATTTATAATGTTCTTTTGCGACATGCGCCTAAAGTAAAACCAACTAATTGTTATTATGACCCCTTTGATAAGTTCAAAGATTTTTTTAAAGTTATTTCATTCAATGATTAAATGATGTTACATATGCTGAGATATGATGACCAAATGTAACATCGTAACGTCGGGTGAAAATGTCATTATTAGTTGAGGGAACGCCTAGACGGAGGGGTCGGCAACCGCGAGGGCTTCGACCTGAATGAGATCGTAAGAGCGCCTGCGCGACCCCGCCCGGCGCGCGGCGGGCTCGGCCGGCCATCGACCAACCCCGGCCACCCCGAGCCCCGCACCCCCCGGCAGGGTGCGCCCTGCGCCTCTGCCCGGGCCGCCGCGCCGCGCGCCAGCGCCCTCATACACCTACCTTACCACCTAAACCGTTCATTGTCTGGCCATAGTGCTACAAAAAAATAAAAGGTACTTGTCTACCGCTACGTTTTATCACGCTGTATGCATAATTTAAATAAACAATAATTTCTACATCCGTGATGTAAGACTCGCATTGCCCACACCGTCAAAGTTAGAACTAGGAGAAACTTCTAGTTTTAACTGAGAAAGGATTGTTGGACCGTCGACAACAAATCTTAAAGTCGATGAAAATTTCTTAGGTTTATGCAAAATACTGAATTTGAATGAAATGCTGGTTTAACATAAAATGTCTGCTCGCTGTTTGTTTGATTGCAAAACTAATTACAAAAAGTATTAAATTTTAATTTTTCACATGAGGCGGGCCCGGGCTTTGGGCGGGTTAGCTTCAGCTAGATAATACGACTACCTGCCTAGTGTAGACACTATGCCGCCGATATGAACATCTTAATCTGCAAGGATATTTTATCAAGATTTAAATTAAAAAAAAAAACAAGTCGGTAAGGCTAAGGACATAAGTCAGGAGTTCAGGACGGCTGATAAATTTTATCCTTTTCTTTTGTAATAACGGTCTATTCTTAGATTCTGTGACAGTTTTATTCACAGTTCATTTCATACTTATAAAGACTGATTTTACCAATGCTCGACAAAATTAATTGTGGTAAAAAAAAAAAAATAGTTTTGACTTTTTAAATCCCCCAACTCCTCAAGCCGACTTAAGGGATTTTCCAAATAATCGTAACGGCCAGACGGACGAAATTAGGATTCCGTTTTCGCCATTGGGTTGTTGGAGGTATTGTTATAGTTTCCAACTGACTTATGATAGGTGTCAGCAGTTTCTGAAATATGTTATATTTATACTTACATTACAATTTTTTTTTAGATAAACACTTCTACATAGTTTTGGTAGTTGACGAAATTCCTAACCTATCCTAACCTAAATCAAAAGCGACATGAATTACATTTCCGACAACGCTGAAGAAATTTATAGTCACACACACCTAATATGTATATGGGACGATATTTTTCCAGCGACGCTTTAATTAGTGTGCGACCGAAACAGGGTGTACAGTATACATCACATATGATAACATCACGCCTGTAGTCGCCGAAGGGTTAGGCAGAGGTGTAACTAATAGTATAACACCGTTTCGCACGTGTAGTAGGCGGCGAGCCTATTACCATCAACCGGGCGCAAATCCCGACTCCGTGACTGCTACTAGGAAATCCCTGATGGAAAACCCCTTTGCCCGACCTGTGAATCGAACCCAGGACCTCGTGCTCAGAGGTCTCGAATATATTACAGTTAAATCTGGTTAAATAGAATAAAAAAACAATAGTTAAAGTATGTAGCATAAATAGTTATTTATTTATGTTATGTTGACAATTTTAAGCCACGACCACGTGTGTCGTTCGGGTGAGTTCGTTGGCGGTGCCGAAGTTTCGGCCAATATAATTGGCTGACACCGTAACAGTGGCAAAAAACCCATGTAAAATTATAATCTGTGTACTATAAATATATTAATTATACCACCTTATATTTTATGGTAGATAAGTGTACTAGTATTAGTTTACTGGCTTCGATATTGTCGGTCCCCAGTACTGACAAACTAATCAGGAATATCTTGGCGTCCACACTGATTGATTTGACGTGCCGTGCTTCACCGAGGCTAGCGACGGCTGCTATGTTTATTACCTCGGATCTCTGGCATTTCTGAATTAATTATTTGAAAGCAATGATATTATAAAGACAAAACGCTACGTTCATACTGAGCGGCGTTCAAATATCGTTGCGTTGTTACTACTGCGATAGATAATACGGAACGTATGATACAGAAAGAGATAGCTATTGCGCTTGAAGTACTTTAAATTACGACAATTGTCTGAATTTGTCTGCAACAATTTGCTCGCGCTAGTGCGATATTTACCTCTTTTTATTTATAATATCATTATTTGAAATAGAAAAATGTACTTTCTGTATTGTACAATATTAATGAAGTCAAGATCTGATGACCAACAACAAAGTAATGAATCCTAAAAGACACCGTCTCCCGAAACTAAGGTTATTTTGCGCTTTTTGGTTTTTTATGGAAGCTGCTGTATAATTTTGCAAAAAAAAAAAAATTGTTTTTAAGTTTATTCTTTGTCCCTACATAAATAAATCGATGATTTATAAATTATAAAAAAATGCTTCTTGTGTGCATAATTATTACAGACAGCTAAACTATTCTATTTTATACTTGAGTTGCTTAGCGTAAGTCTAAGACGATGCATAGGTAATAGGAATGGGAGTTATAGGTCCACAATCGCACCGTAACAGTTTCTGAAGTTGTCTGTTGGTTACATGCAGACTCAGACGTAATGAAAAGATAATGAGTCATCTTTAAGTTTAGAGGCTAATCTATTCCTTTTAGGTTACGGCTGTTGTCTTAAAAAAATAATCTTGTACTTATTTTGTAATGGTTGTCCACATTGTGCTTAGAACTTGAGGAATGAACAAGTGTTAGCTCAAACATTATAAATTATAAACGACGCGACGTCGTTTGCCTGTTCCATACAAATTAAATGCGATTCTTTGTGTTAAACTACTACTCACCGTATACCTACGTACAATTAATTATGTATATCGTCTGGACCCAATAAAATCAATAATTTATATGCAAGCCTACAACTTACACATACATAATCTTGTAAATTATAATGATTTATCTTTATTGTCGACAAGTACATAGTATACTCTTGATGGTATCAATTGCATACAGTAATTTAATATGATTTTTGAAATTTATTTTAGTTAATAACTAAAATCGTGTATGATATTGATATGATTTGAGTGATTATAATGTGGCTGGGCTCGAGCTGATGAGAGGCGCGGCGCGGCGGGCGGGGCGGGTTTGCCGGCCGGTGAACCTCGCTAGTCGAAATCAATACAGCTGCTCTCCCCGCCCGGCGCGGCGCGCTGCGCCCGGCGTAGTCTGGAGCCCGTTGCTATGGATACCGTACCAGATAAACCAACGGGCTGGGACCCCGCCGCTCTCGCCCCGGCCGACCCCCCCGCACGTCCTTTTCCCGCGCCCCTCTCAGGCCGCCGCGCACCGCTACGCTTCCTTCCATGGCCCGGGCGACCCATTCCCGCACTCCCCGTTGACAATAATTCGAACTTTTTCTGTTACCATGCAGACAGCGAGCAACCTGTTGCTACCACGTGGAATTAAATTAAAAACATCACAGAGAAAGTGTAACCAAGTCAACGAACGGTTCATTTTTGTATTAGAAGACGTAATTAGACGTATAAAATAATGCCTGTACTTTATGATGCCCTTAACAAAACAAAAACAATCTCTTTAACAAGGTTGCCGGTTAAATTACCAATGTTTATCGTAGAAATGGCATAAAGGAAAACGTACTTACACACAATTGATAAAGTACAAGTAGCAGAAACTTAAATACATATATGTATATGTAGTATTTAGGTAAAATTCGGGCTAGTAAGAAAAAAAACAGTATTTAGGGACCGTCTTTTCGCACCCCTCATAATATCTGCCTGGCCTGTATGAATACCAAAAAAAAAAAACGATCCCTTTATTTTGAGTCTGAAGAAACTTTAAACTGACTCAAAGTAACGTTTATAAATTATAATGTCTATAAACGTGACCTTCGCCAGATATATAGGGTGGTTGGGGGGAAATTAAAGAAAGGAATCTCTGATCTCTCAGTACCCAAAAATATATTTAGGTGAATGAATCGATCCCTCCTTTGTGAATTACGACGTGTACTACTAGCGCCATCTCGTTTTTAGATGATGTACTATTTGTTCTTGGTTTTTATTAATATAAGGAAATAAGTAACTAAAACATTCAAGTCTTAAAGGTAAAGATAGTAAAAAATAGATATAGATATAAGATTTAAAACTTTCATGGTCACTAAAATTATTATAACTAGAAGACGGGAACGGGAATATCGGGAACTCAAAGAAAACAATAAACATGGTAAATATCCCGTCTTCTAGATATAGATAGTAAAAAATATCAATTAAAACGGAAAATAGGACACGTGATACGAAAGTTTTATTAAGCGCCTATTGGAAATTAGAAATATTTCGAATGCATGTCACTAGTTATTCTATGGACACTACGAACATTTTCCGACAGATAAATTGAATTGAATAAAACTAGGTACTTATACAGTCTTTAACATCTTGTCGGCATGAATTACGGTTTGTGGGCATTTATGTCTCTTAAGCGCAGGCCACCGCCAGATAACGAGCGAGCCGGGCGAGCCCTTTTTCATACTTTCTTTTCGGCTCTTTAGGTAGTTGGCGGTGTGAACAAAAGTATGAAAATTTAAGAGGTGAAACGATGCCTCGCCTGGCTCGCTCGCTCGCTAGCTGGCGGTGTGGCCTGCGCTTAATCTGTTGTTAATGCTCGCTTTAAATATCATTGCCAACAGAGTAATTTCAATTCTCAGCGCACAGCCAAGCGGTATAAATCCAAAAATTCCCTTTTAATTGGCCATTTTTTTAAGTATCGCCTTTTGTTAGTATAAAACGGGAAATACAGTAGTAGTGGTCTGCTTCATCTCCAATGATCATTATTTTTTTATGTTCACGGGTCTATCTAAAAGCTTGTGCTTTATAACTTTACATCATTCGCATTCGGATTCTTCGGAATTGGAAAATAACTGATAAATTCGGCTTTTCTAGACTTTTTTAAATCCGGTTTTTAAGACTCAAATTCGGTTACTTCTGATTTTCGTCAAAACTGATTCTAACGGATAATATTTATTTATCCACAAATTTTATGTCATCTTCGGCCTAGCCTTTTCCCAACTATGTTGGGGTCGGCTTCAAGTCTAACCGGATGCAGCTGAATACCAGTATTTTACAGAGAGCGACTATCTCACCTCCACAACCCAGATAGTACTGGGTAATACGA
Source organism: Noctua janthina (assembly GCA_963576755.1). Taxonomy (NCBI): domain Eukaryota; kingdom Metazoa; phylum Arthropoda; class Insecta; order Lepidoptera; family Noctuidae; genus Noctua; species Noctua janthina. The sequence goes on along the minus strand of OY755050.1, from coordinate 7,490,746 downwards.
TACCCCTTGGTAAGACTGGTTGTCAGACTTTTTGGGCTACTGACTACCTAACGACCGTCAAAGATCTACAAATAACACCCGGGACCGACGGCTTAACGTGCTTGCCGAGGCACGGTGGTCACCCATCCACAGACCAACCTAGGCAAGCACAAATTTTATGCATTTATCCAAAATGTTTGTTCTATCAAGCTGCATCTATGAATGTTGACGATTCTACCCACGTCGATGAAAATGAACTCTATTGAAACTGTGTGAATCTGGTACCGATCCATCGCCGCTCAGTTTTAAAGAAAAGCTCAATTGACAACTTTCTATTGCAAGTGTGGGTAGAGTGATCATCATCACCAGTCAACGAGTGTGATCAACGCAACTGATTTGACTTCAATGATTCACGTTGAAATGGCGTTATTTGAAAACGGAGGAAGTCGTAGAGAAATTCTAAAAAAAGCTTTGAACAGGTTGCTTTCCTTACACCGATCAGTGTTGAACCCGAAAGAGCTTTTTCTACTGCTGGCATGTTCTGTAATAAAATAAAATCGCGCCTAAACGATGCAACACATGACGCGTTCATGTTTTTAAGAACTCGTTTTTTAAAGAAGACAGATGAAAATACTTATTACTATTATGATATGACTGACTGATTAGATAGAATAGAAATATAATTTATTGAGTAATTATTTTCTTATTTGTAACTGACTTACGTTAAACTTTTTTCTTGCGACTGCATTTTTATAAAAAAGGAACCTTACCTTAATTATCTTAAGTTTATGTTATGTTAGCTTAATTCTCGAAAGTTTAAGTGTAGCTTATGTTATGTTATGTTATGTTATAATTATGTAAATTTATAACGGGAAAAATGAGTGATGTCCTAAGTTTTGTTGATTATTTTAGTTAATTTTATTCTGTTTTGAATTGAGCGAATAAAAGCAGATTTTAAATAATTTATGCTACTTATTTTATTTCAGTTTTTATAAAATCAATTTAAAACATTCAAAAGTTCTATAAATCTATTATTCGTCATCTCATCAGACATCTCCTTTCTTGCCATATCATTCTTAATACAGTCCATACATCGTTACATTATACATGATTTCGATTTCAACTGTATTACAGGATTTGCGGCCGGTTGATGGCAATAGGCTCGCTTCCTATTACATAACTGGCGAAATGTGGGTGTGCTATTAAGTACACCTCTGCCTAACCTATGTTATGTATATTCAATATATACTTTGTGTTGTTACTTTATTTTGATTTGATTTTTTGTATCCAGATAATTTATTGAGTTGTTGTGAAAGGTTTTAAATTGAAGTTGTATAATTGTTTATAAGTATAAATAGTTGCATGCCAAATAGTAGAATGTACCAGGAACAAATAATTACTACTGGAACAACTCATGTATGATGTCTATGTACCTACATTCAATGCAAATAAATTATTTCTATTCTATTCTATTCGTATTATCTTATTAGAAACGGGAAGTTAGCAAAATCAAAGAACTCGGTTTAAAGTAGTTTCTATGCAAAAACTTGATACACCCCACTTCGAAATCGATGACTTCTTTCAATATTAGGATAAGCATTGTGTGTATTATTATCGCGTTCGTGTTATGGGGACCTGTTTCTGGGGTATCGTAGCCTATGTGACAGAGTAGGGCCAATGTCTCACTCTACTTTTACAAATCCCTTCGAACTGACGAGGTCTTTATCGAACAGCCCGCAATCACTGATTTAATCTGCATAATGTAGTTGCCCTAATGTTTAGAACAACCGCTCTCCTCATCATCTTAAATTAAATACTTGCGCAGATGTTGCTCAGATTTTGTCCGACCAGTATGTAGCGACTAGCGATCGAACAGGTTTATCGTTTGTCTCATTCAAGTCCTGAAGAGTGAAGTTAGTTGTGCTCGACGGGCAGGAGAGGTGTGGCATATCGACTAACAAAGAATACTCGATTATACTGACACTAACTAACTTGTATATTTCGGTTTAATAGGCGGTTTGAATATTTGTAGTAATAACATCCGTAAACTGTCGCCGACTGTAATTCCATGAATTGTCTACATAAATCACATAACAAAAGTCAACATTTCAATATTTATTTTATAAATATAAACGATTGGTATATCGTCGAGGATAGTGCAAATCCGCGAATCTACCATACTTAAAGTGCGCGTATCTGCTCTGCGTGTAGGTTTACAGGGGAAGGTTATAAGTTCTTTTATTTCAACGATTTTTGATCTCATTTTTACATGAATAGTAACAATTCATGTGTTCTATGTATTGTTAACAGTAGAAATCTATTAAATTCATTAAATTAGTCGCTACGACAATGCATAATTGAAATTTGTCAGATACGCGGAATTATCCAATGCTAGTTGCGCGGATTTGCACGATCCCCAACGATATGTATTTAATCTTTTCACAAAGTATAATTTCCAACACAAATTGTAATTAAATCTTAATTAATTCTGGTGGGTTATAAAATACCTTTTCCTTTTTTTTATTCGTATTTTATATTTATTCTTCAACATCACCGATGAAAAATAAATAAATATATTCAAACTTAGCTTGAGTTAACCATCATCCTGAAAACAGTTTGTACTCATCAAATAAACAACTTTTACTATGAGACAACCCATTCGACGCGTAAAAAAATCAGTTTGTTGTACATTTAAATGTGTCTTCAGAAGTTAAGCGTCATTGTTTGTAGCTTCATTAGGTTTCAACAGAATTGAATAGAATAGAATAATATTTATTTGCTTTAAAACATGGTAAAAACAAAAAAAAGTAAGAGCATACATGTTTTTGCTAAACAGTAATAAGCGTGCAAAATTTTCGCGAGAATATTTAACATTTATTGTCAAAGAAGTCTTTGACACTGTAAAAACTATGACAACTAACTAACAACCAAACAACTAACTATAATATTGATGCTTTTCAAGATAAGAATCTAAATGCGTCTCGCGCGATATCTTACTGATACGAATACAAAGAGTTGCGTCGTTCATATATCGTTAGGTCAAGCTTGTACCCTCTGGATAGGGGGATACAGAGTACAATAATAATCGTATAAAATAAAAAAATGTACCTTTAAAATTATCGCTGGCCGGTAATCTATTATTAATCTTATCTAACTTGGATATTACAGGCTGTAATGACATATTGCAGAGCGAATAGTTCTTCTCCTTATGTGTAAAATTAGGTAATGCATCGACTTGTCTTTTTACAGAATGTGGACCACAAGGCAAAGTTCCGTTCCAAGAAGGGCCAGCTGCCATTTGTGGAGCTGAACGGCGAAGAGGTCGCTGACAGCACTTTCATCATCAAAGAACTGTCTGAGAAATTCAACAAAGATCTTGATGCGGGTACGTATTGTCTCACTTAGCAGGATACTTCGCTTTGCTTAGAAGAGATATTATTATACTATAAATGGCTCGATACATTTTTTAGGGTTCCATAGTCAACACCCTATATGAACCCTTATAGTTTCGCCATGTCAATCCGTCTGTCCTCAGCTTATCTCAAGGACTAGAAAGCTGTAATTTGGCATGAATATCAGATTAGTTACGCCAACAAAGTGGTAAAATAAAATCTCGAAAAGTATTTTTAAGGGTAAACATTTTTTTCTCGCGTACCCCGTAGGGTAGGATATCGTTGGATAAGTCTTTAAAAATATTGCGAGTTTGTTCAAATAATTTTTCGATTAACGAATTCGTTTGTGAAATATTAAACTTTAAAGTGCAAATTTTTCTTAGACTGAAGTGTCTCCCTCCTCTACTAGCTAAACGGTTGTGTTTGGGTGCGTGAAAAAATTCCCGGTGGTAGTTTATATAACGAAGTTAAAAGGAAAACTATCACAGCAAAGTAGGCCTTACAAGTTTACGAGTAATATCGACCAACTTATAAAATGTACTTGGATAACATATTTTCCTAAACATAATGTATGGGCACAGGTTTTTCAAAAAATCATTGTTCGGAGGCAAATCGGACCGTAGAAGTGTCCGCATATTTTGATGGACAACTACGGAACCCTACATTGTACGTGGATACGCACTTGGCCGGTTTTTTTTGTTTTTATGGTTTTTGTTAGGATTAGGGTCAGTTCACACCGAAACGGCCGCTCGCGGCGCCGCGAGAGGTCACGCGGCCCGAGTCTTTCAAACGATACCATGCATTTCCTAATGGAGATAAAGCATAAAATGGCTTGACAGTGACACGTCGCGCCGCGTTACGGTCTCGATGTGAATTGACCCTTAGCATCACATAGTAACATTAGTAACAAAAAAAAAAAACATTTTCAAGTTTGTGTGAAATGTACAGGTAGTAAATATAGGTCGTGCGTCATCATTATTGGGCGGGGGCTCGGGCCGGTATTGATGTTTATTATGTTCAACAGAGGATTCTCGGGAAAACCGGGCGGACAGAGTCCTAGTTCCCTAGAAAGTTCTAGGACGCCGCGCATGTGCATAAAATGTAGGTAGAGGAACCAGGCTCGTTTAAATGACCTATTTTGTTATATGTAGCCCTGACGCCGGAGCAGCGGGTCGTCGCTCACGCTATGATCTCTATGATTGAGAACCATCTATCTTGGGTGGTCCTATGGTGGCGCGCTAAATATCCGGAGAGTGTTATCAAGGGATACCAAGTGAATCTGCAGAACGCGCTCAACACTCGCCTGCCGAACCCGATCCTCAACTTCTGCTACAAGTTGACGGCTGCCCGCAAGGTACGTGGAACCTAACATTAGGATAACTCCCTTCTGAATCAAGTCGTGATCGCTTAAGTAGTGACATTTTAGATTCTTGTCGCCTTTGTCTTTTCAATTTCACAGGTATCAATCCTTTCCATGACATTGTTCTCGTGGTTTATTTCGAATGAACCCATTCGATTGCGATCGGTTTATCAGTGCGGATCAGCAGTGAGAGGTCGCGAGTTCGATCCCTGCCTGTTCACGAATCACCATTGTTAGCAATTAAGCAAATAATAAGCTCAGTAGAATGGGTTACGTGAACACCAATGAATACAGCTCAAGTCATTGTGTCTTTGTTTTCCCAATCAGGCTCTTTTATAAAATACTAGCTGTTCCCGGCATGCGTTGCAAAGCACCTTTTCCTACTACCTACCTACTACCTACCTACTACCTACCTACTACCTACCTACTACCTACCTACTACCTACCTACTACCTACCTACTACCTACCTACTACCTACCTACTACCTACCTACTACCTACCTACTACCTACCTACTACCTACCTACTACCTACCACCTACCTACCACCTACCTACCACGTACCTACTACCTACCTACTACCTACCTACTACCTACCTACTACCTACCTACTACCTACCTACTACCTACCTACTACCTACCTACTACCTACCACCTACCTACCACCTACCTACCACCTACCTACCACCTACCTACCACCTACCTACCACCTACCTACCACCTACCTACCACCTACCTACCACCTACCTACTACCTACCTACTACCTACCTACTACCTACCTACTACCTACCTACTACCTACCTACTACCTACCTACTACCTACCTACTACCTACCTACTACCTACCTACTACCTACCTACTACCTACCTACTACCTACCTACTACCTACCTACTACCTACCTACTACCTACCTACTACCTACCTACTACCTACCTACTACCTACCTACTACCTACCTACTACCTACCTACTACCTACCTACTACCTACCTACTACCTACCTACTACCTACCTACTACCTACCTACTACCTACCTACTACCTACCTACTACCTACCTACTACCTACCTACTACCTACCTACTACCTACCTACTACCTACCTACCTATAAATAGTATCCTATGTCGTCTCCTGGCTCTAAGCTACCTCCTCACCAATTTTCAGCCATATCGGTAAAGCCGTTCTTGAGTTATAAATAGTTTAACTAACACGACTTTCTTTTATATATATAGATTTCCTTGTGTTTGAATGAATTAGAAATGACCAGCTTATTACCGATAGATACAACGATTTGTATTTATTGTACATTGGATTGGTACCGACGTATAATTTTTTTTTAAATGTTGCCCCACTCTAGGAATTTCTCTTGTATTGTGGGTGCGTTTACAAACATATAAAATTCACATGCACAAACAGCCAGTATTTTTCCAGCCATATTTGTTCCGTGCGGGGATCGAACCCGCGACACGCAGCGCAGCAGCCAATCGCCCAGCCACTGCGCCAACTGTGTCGTCAAAATTAATCAATTATGTTTCAGTTTTTGTTCCGATAGTTAGTTTCGGTATTTTTGTTTGCAATAGGCGTGCTACACTAAGCTCATGTTCGGGTCGGTCTAATTCGGCACAGACCGGGCTGCAAAATCGAATGTATAGTTCTCTTCCCGGCTTTGCCGAATCAGGCCGACCCCAACATGAGTTTAGCACCGCTTACTCCAACAACTGAACCGAGAACAAGTACTGAAACAATTTCTTCCTTATTATTATTAATAAAATTAATCACCTTTGTTCTCATTGTATTCAGATTAGTCATATTAGTATAGTTTTTACTTGTCGTATTTTCCTCGTTGTCATAATATGTTATATTACTTTCAGGGCATGAAAAAGGCGAAAGCTCATGGAATTGGCGTGCACTCCCAAGAAGAGATCCTGGAATTTGGTAAAAATGATCTGCGAGTGCTATCGGGTCTTCTGTCAGATAGACCTTTCTTTTTTGGAAATGAACCAACTCTTGTAAGTATTTCTTAATACTCAATTTTGTTTAAAAATAAGCGAAAACCGCATCGCAAGCTCACTGTTAAAGTAACTTAGTTTCGCTGTTTTACAGCATTGAATAGTAACTCCTTAGTTTAAAGCACAAATTCCATCGGCTAGCTTGGTAAAGCACGGGCTAGCTAGTTCAGTCTACGTATCGTAAAGCTTGCGCTGCGGTGACTCATTATTATGGTTTTATCATAGACAACAAGTTGGTTTCTTTTGTTCATCCATTACTCTAATGGGATTCCAAATGCGATAAGCTAAATGTTTTTAAACAAGTAGCCTCGAGAAAATTACGTTTGTTAAACAGATTTATTCCTATATTTCTTATCAATTACTAAGATTCCTGCAGTTCTACCTGTTGGTAGAACTGTACAGGACTTGGGCCTGCCTTTTGTTATACAATGAATGAGACTTGAATGCTAACGAATCTGACATTGTTCACAGCTGGATGTGGTTGCGTTCTCGCACCTCGCACAACTCCACTTCATCGACAAAGAAGTGCCGCACCCGCTGCGAGACGCCATGAGCGAGCTGTTCCCGAACCTGGTGGGGCTGGTGTCGCGCATCAAGGAACGCGCCTTCAACGACTGGGATGACATCTGCTCCACGCTCGACCTTAACGCGCACCTGCCTAAGCCCGTGAAGGACGCCAAGGAGACGAAGGAGAGCAAGGAAGGCACCGGCCCCAATGAGAAGCAGCCTCTGCCAGATGAACCCGAAAAGGGCAAGGTACGTTTTATGTCTCACATGAAATAAAATATACTATTACGATTTTTTGTAACACAAAAAAATTAAAGCTAAAATTGTAATTCAACTTTTACAGGGCGATGAAAAGGAAAAGGAGCTCGAAAAGGAAGCCGATGAGAAAGGAAAGGACAAGGACACTGAAAAAGAGAAGTAAACGATCACAACATGTACGGCGCTGATTTCATTATACCGTGTAATAATTAACAAGTTGAATTATACTCTTAAGAGTCAGACTCGTCGTAGATTCTGTATATTATAAGCGTGTAAATCCATTTGTCTTTCCCGTTCCTTTCAGTAAAGGGGTCGCGAATGCGTCTCTATTGTAATATCATTGTGCTCTCCATTCTTATAAGAGTTCACGTGATGTTGTGTACTCGTGTCGTATATAAACCATTTGGACTTAGAGTTGGTTTGATTCTAATATTTACGAAAGTAGTTTGTGTAATTCAATGCTCTATGTGTTTATAATAATTGATAATTCTGTCATTAAATGTTTGAATGATTCAAATCAATATGATAAGTATTGCTGTTTATAATGTATTCAGGATTAGGCAAGCATTTTATCCAAAATGAGTAATAGCTATGTAATTAATTCGAGATAGTCCACTTGCATCGCGTTAGTGTATCGTCATGTATGGAACTGGAGTCTGCAGTTGTTCGCCTGAAGCATATATATGACCACCAGGCGTGTACTCGTCAATATGGATAGGAGTGAAAATAAGTATTGTGCCAAGTTGCTTCAAACATTACTGTTCACGTTTATTTTCCGCTGCTACATCGTAAATAAAATTCTTTCGTAATCTTTACAGTTCTTCATATTCTGACAGGGTCTTTGAACAGGGCTAAGAATGCTATTTTAAATTAATCGTAATTATTAAAAACTAATACACGTTCATTAATACCCATTTTTGTAAGAAGCGTCGTATATTCGAGAATATGTTTTCACAAATCTCATTGTCCATTCATACTTTAGCGCCAATGGCGCTCTATGTTTTTCTCTATTTTGTAAGTCTAGAATATTTGATACCAAAAATTGGCTGATTTAGATAAATTGGAAAGAATGATGCATTTCTTAAAACATAGCTCTTCAACTCTAAAGAAAGAGCTAATGTGTGATTAGACTGTTTTGAGATTCTTGTACTTTATTGGTTTATCTTTATACAAATAAAATTTACAATTTACAAATTTTTGATAATCGAAAAACCTGGAAGACTGTTTTTCATGTTATAAATAATTCATAGTCCATAAAATTTTGATATTGTATAAATTGTTAAGGTTTAGAAAGAAATGTACTCAAAATTTATAGTATGTATTTCATCCTGCATTATGATTATTCAGTCGATGACTTTGTAATTGCTTAGCACACTGTTTAGCCATCAAGAAAAAACCTGCGCGCGGTTTCCTCCTGCAATGGTTACAAATAAATGTAACATAGTCGCTCCCACTACTGCGTCTGCTCGTTGGTCGCGATGTTTCTGCGATATTGACGCCCACGCCACGGCTGACAAATAACAATGCACCTTCATACTCATTTAAAATAATTTTTGACAAGCCTTTAGTTATCTATTACTACGTTTAGACATGTTTTGTAAAATAATCAACGAAGACTGTTCTCACTATTCATTCCTTGATTGTTTGGTCAGCCAGCACTACGACTGAATAATTGAATGAAAATTTCTTTATTTTCGTAAAGTTTGGGTCTGGGGTTGACTTACGGCGTTAGGCACTGAAACAGGCTTAAAGCTCTATATTTAGGTAATAAATCACTAAAGTACATTCCAGTTTCACACATCATTTTCACGATATAGTATAAACATTGTGTCCATCAGGTTGTTGGCTGTACGCGATGAAGTTGAACGGTTAATTTTAAAATTTGTAATAATATAAGTAAATGGTTTTCGCATCGTGGCTTGATAGTAGAATGTCGATTTTAGTCGGTTTATAGATAGGCACGGTACGTGATTACCTGTGCTTTAGTTCCATCTTTACATCTCAATTTGATTAATGTTAGGGTTTAAAATGATAAGTAGGTATGGATAGGTTTCGAAATTGCTACATGTTTATGTGAAATAAATGGTAATTATAGAATAATAGTTATGCACGTAACAAAGATTACGTTAGTGTAAGAGGAGTCGTGGCCAGTGAGGACGAGGTGCAGGCCCGCTCCGCCTATAAATTTAGGGAAAAAAACAGAAAAAAGACAAAAAAAAATTTTGGTTCCGAATTTGTTTGTCTTATGAAAATTTGATTTTGACTTTCTACGGGGATAAGGTTGACGTTTTTGGTCCCTCCCGACAACTGCTGACCATCACTGCCATTAGATACAAAGTAAGGAATTAAGAATAAGAAAGTAAATAGTTTAGGGAATGATATACTATACTAGTCGTCGCGTACGCATTCGTCGTAGGTAGAAGCGTGGCGAACCAGCCTCTCAGTAGCTGCGTAGCCACGTACCCATTCATTCATATGTAGTATACGTATAATATTATAATGTTTATTTAACAATAAGGCTGAAGATTTGTCCAACCATCCTGTATGAGAGCCTGTTTCAGTGTAATGCGACATATTGACAGAGCTGGCTGCTTGCAAACTGTAGTGTGAACACGCGCTCGCTACGTTACGTAGGTAATGAGATTGTCTGCATAGTGGAGTCACACATAGAAGGGTAATTTTAAAATGACTATGATTACATAGGACTAGATTTAGGTTAGGACTAATATTTAAGCATCACAGTAATATTAAATGTCATACTCCCATTTTAACGTGTTAAATTGTCGAGACTATAAAGAAAATCGCAAGCATTTGTGACCATCGGTATGTGATGTGGAGGGCTTATTGCATTTGTTCAGAGAAGAGAGAAGAAGTAGAGGGAGATTGTCGAGTTTGTCAGGGATGCTCACTTTATTGTCTCTTACTAGGATATAATACAATACCTAATCAATATTATAATCAACATAATTATTCATTATTCACACTCATTATAAAATTGTTGTAAGTTAGTAGCTATTATACAAATTAATCATAATTACTCATATGTTATAAGTATTTCAAGTATGTATGTTTATTCTATCTAAACATAGGGAAACCTAAGAAAAAATAACATTGTAATACCTATAGTTACGTTTTTTTCTGTAATGATAATCCATTCACTTATTATATACCTAGTAATGTGGTTTTCAATTAATGTGTCAATATGTTAAACTTAAGTATAAAGTAGATAGTAATGGTTCGCCATCCATAACGACGAAACAACTGAGCTTCGACGCCAGTCGACACATACTTTAAGAATTTCAATGTAATATTCTGTCGTCATTAAATATAACTATATCTACAAAAATATATACTGCAATGTGACTCGGCGTGAACTGTGAAACCACTTCATGCTGAGTCCCGGAGCAGGTGAATGTTTTTATTTCCTAATTTCCTAGATTCTGAATTACACTCCATAATCGCAAGCATATAATGCAACATAAAACAGTTTGGAGAGCTATTTAGTAAATAACACGTGCTACACCTGCTACATGCATATGAAATATGCTTTCTAGAATTGTTACACATACTGCAAATAAAAGTTTGGTGAGCTAGCTTTCTAGACATATTTTGTAAATATAACATAGGTACTCCATATAAAATATATGGGAACTTTGAAGACTGAACAGATTGTCATGCAACAAACTGTTATGAAAGTTAAGCATTCTAGACATGTTATGAAAACGAGCTTAGCATACTCTGCCTACGATGTTCCCACTGCTGGGGAGGCCTCTATGACAGAGGGATTAGCACGAAACCTACCACACACATGGGCCTAATCTGGATTGGTTTAAAAGCAGCTTCGGAGCTTGACAAACCATATGAACACAACAAACGATTAACAGAATATAAAACCTAGGCCGCAAGCACAGACATGCCATATGAACACAGCAACTTTGCGTAAAAACGATATGAGCTTTTTGAAAACAGTAACAAGCTGCATTATTTCAGTTAACAAAAAAAGTAACAACCGCACGCGTGCTTTCTCGAAAACAGCGTGCTTCATTATAGAACGTTTGTTTTAGATGAAACAACAGCAGAACTCTGAACTGTACACATTTTAATTGTGTACTGAATGTTCTGAGTTGCTAATACATAACATAGATGGTAATCGGAGCAATACAAGAATAATAATAATTATCAATTTTATCTTGCATGGCTGACGACATAGTCAGCCATACAAGATAATTACATATTTTGTTTCTACAAAACCTTAAATAACAGTGATTAACCCAGAGATTTAATCACTTTTATTTAAGGTTATTAACCCAGAGATTTAATCACTTTTGTGTCATTATCTGTTTATAACTTATACCCAGAGGTATCTAAATAAAATATATTAAAATCGTATTTATGTATTTCTTCCGTTAAATTCATGTTTTGCAGATTCCTCAGTAAAGACATTAATGAATTGAGGGATCTAGAAATAGGCACCGCCATAAATCTGTAATGTCATATTCTACAGAGTCGGGAACTTCTTAAAATATTTAAAAAAATCTTAAATAAAAATGATAAACCCAGAGATAGCAATTTCTCTAGGCTATGCCACATTATGCATGCGTCTGGATTGAGGCTCGAATTATTTAAATCATAACAGTTTTAATTCACGTAGAAATTCGTGGCATTTTGCTGTTTTTACTATTTTTAACAAATTTCCCTATAAGCCTCGTTAGTTATTTAATTTCGCAAGGATTTAAAAAATGCGCCTGTATTCAGATGCTCATGATTTTATTCAATCATTACTGAATAATGTACGCAGGTTTTGTAAGGCAGAAAAAAAACCCGATACAGTACTACCACTGCGGCACTGCCATCTACTGATATTAGAGGTAGGTAGGACCCACAGAAAGGTGAGCTGCAGCACAGATAATATAATACTACGTAGCTGCAGCAAAGAGTAGAATACTTATACCAAACGGGGTTGCAGTAAGCTTTGAGCCTAGTTGGCGTCCTTTAGCGCCCTCTAGTTTGTGTTGCAAACATTTCTAGGTGTGAACGTTACACCCGGGCATCAGATCACTCGGCGAAAACAGGCAACTTGTATAGTTCGCTAGAGGGCGCTGTGTGAGCTGTGTGAGCGCTCTCTTGATATTTTTGTCGTAAGAAGAAGTGAGCTAAATGAGTAAACATGCTTATAAATAGATAAGTATAATAAAAATATACTGTGTTGTAGTCGGGATCTTGCTCTAAGACGTCAGGTGGAGGTGAGCCTCAGTTTTCCAATGTGCAGAACCTGGTTACACTTTGCCCGGCCTGGGAATCGAACCCAGGACGTCAAGTTCAGTAGTAGCGCTTGCGATCAGTTATTACTTACTAAATGTTTAAAGAGGAGACAATGAGAAAGGATGATGCCGTGTAGCCGATTTCGGCCACAGAACTGCATTCGTGTTTTTTCAATAGTTTCGGTGTGCTGCTCTTTCATGTGCTTTCAAATGACGCATATTATTATTAATCTTTGACCGAAAAATTGCGAGTACAAACGGTCATGTCAGAACAGCAATGGCGCTATTTCGTGGTCTAACTTTAAGGTCATCACGTTTTATTCCTCACCACGAACACCTTCGGTCTTCAAAGACGTTGATCTGCCGCTGCACGGGACATCTCCTCTTGGACCAACTTTTTCCATACCTACTGAGGGGTAAATTCCGCATCTTCTGCCCCCGTAATCACAAACGCTTCGATTTGTAAAGTTTTATGTCTATCGCGCTCATTTTCGTAATGCCAATAAAATATAGAATCGAAACGATTGTGAGCATTTCTCAAAGTAATTGCACAATCGACTGTAGCCTCTATCACATTTTTTTTTTTTTTTTTCTGTGTAATATAATAGATCATTACTACTTTTTATAAATTGTCTAGGCAGTAAAACCATTCTACATAATAAAAAAAAACAAGAAGACATAAATACAGTAAGATTTTTTTATAAAAACATATTTTTTTTTATAAGAACACTTCACTATTTATACAGTTGTATAAATAGTGAAGTGTTCCAATCTCAATATCTTATATCTAAACCATCGATCTTTATTTGAGTGGACATGGGCATTGCATAAATAAAAAATATTATTTATTTATAACGATAAGTCACAATTCTCCTTAAAACACCCTCTTTGGCATTACTTTATTAATATGTTTTTAATTAATTATTTTAACTTGTCCCGTAAAAAGTTCCATTTTGAAACTCCAGTTTTTGTAACCATCATTTTGGAAAATATCTGAATCGATTGGTACTAAACATATTTCAGAATAATGGCAGCCGTAGCAAGCTTGGCATCTATCTTGTTTATATTTATAGTTATTTTATGTACCTTAAATGCGAACGGTAAAAGTCGTTGGTTAAGTTAGCGGTCAGAAAAAAATCCTAGCTTTGATACTCAAAAAATACAGGTAAGTTCAGATTTTATTGTTCACTTTAACTACCATTACAGCTCTCTTGATCTCTATCTTGATTTCGTTAATCAAATCGTTACACTAGTATTCGTTTGAGTTGTATGCGTTTATAATTTAAATAAATGTACTTGATTTTGTTACTTTTGTGTGGTAACGTATAAATGGAAAAGAGGGTAACTAAATAGGAAATTATTAGGCTGTGTATATATTAACTGTCTGTTTATAATAATAATATATGCGTATTGTTTGTAACCTGCACCGGTTTTGGATTAAACATCAATAAGGATTGATTATGAAAGACCATAACTGTTTAAGCATGGTTACGCTTAATTTTTTTACAGCTAACAATCTAAAATGCCTCTAACCCCTGCTGAGAAAATGAGGCGGTACCGGGAAAGGCTTAAAAAGCCCAGAAAAGATGGAGGAGCAGCGAATACGAAACGTAGAAAGGATAAAACCTAAATACTTACAATAAATCCGTAAAGGAAATGTCAGAAGATAAAAAAGGAAACAAAGACAGACTTTGACAGCAGTTCATACCATAATTTATATAATTTTTAAAAATAATTAAATATTTTTTTTATAGACAGGTCAATAATTATTATAATTTGAACTGCTGTGAACACTAGGCTTTTAAAATCCTATTTTGTTACCAATATTCCATTTTTGTCACTGTTCCCATAAAAGCGGACCCGTATTTCTTTTCAAAATTTAATTTTTTTTTAATCTTAAGCTGTTATTTTTATGAAAAAAGCACAAAGGTGTGCATAATTATTTCATAAATGTACGCATAAAATAAAAATAAAAGAACTTCAAAGTTCCTTTACTGTGTTTTTAAAACGAGTTGTGGACAAATGGAAATATTACTGCTTTTAAGTAACATTTTGCTGTAAAGGTTAACAGTTTTTTTAGAGACACGTAAAATTATGTTTATGTCACCCTATTAAAATTAATAAAACTTCTCCTAATGTTTTGGTGTTAAGTTAAGGTAATTGATAGAAGGTAACAAAATGGGAATTTTTATCCGCCTTTGGTATATTTAAAGACATTTTTCTGCTTTTTCACAAAATAAACCTCATATTCAGATACTTTAGACATTTATCTACAAATTAAAACAAAAACTAAAGCTTTATTTTAACATTTTTATTTTAGTACTAAATCTTATGAATGCTGATTTTTTTTTTGAGAAATGCTCTTGTAAATACGGGGCTGAAGTGCCTATAAATTCGAGAGGCAAGTAATTTTGTGTTTGAGTCAGGTACAGTAACGGCGTGCGAGATCACCAGACCTCACCCCTTTGGGTTTTTTTAAAGGGATATGTTAAAAATCAAACTTACCAAAAATCCTATGCAACTGTACACAAGTTATAAACTGAGGTTCGCAATAAGATTTTCAATATTATTCGCCTCGCTCCTCGCTATTAAAAGTTACTGGAAATTAATTCCATATAAGAATAAATTTGTATATCCATCAAAATGGAGCTCATTTTGAGCAAGTAATTGGTTAGTTTACCCTTTTTTTTGTCCCATAAGTTAACATTTTATGGTTTTCCTTTCATTTAATTCATGTTTGTTACAGAGACTTGATCCCTATGATTGACCCTATCGATTGATGCCATAAAAGTACAGGGTGTTATTTTTTTGGAATTTAGCCGGTTTGATTCCCAAGAGTGGCAAGTGAATTTTCAAAAATCTTTGAATGCTTTTTTTTAAAATAAAGGAATGTTTCGTTTTAATAATTACTATCTCCTGTATTTAGAGTACTTTCCATCCAGGTGGCGTTGAAAAATTCCACCCTGTATATTAAGAAGTTTTCCTTCCATATTACTTTTCATCATAGAAATAATATTAATCAAGGAATGAGCATTGCTTCTATAGACCCTAAATAAAAGTCCAAAAAGTTTAAACAGACCGAGTGTACACAGTTAAAACAAATTAATGTTACTTTACGCAGATGTAGAAACGGCTCAATCGTTTCAAGTTGGGACAAATTAGTACTTAGCCGGCGACGTCTTTAGCAACAACACTTAAGGGTGATATTAAAATCCAAACAGTTTTGAGAGCGGGGAACACTGGCAGGCGGTGGTGTGGTGATGTACCGAGGGGGGGGGGGGGGGGCTGCTTCGAGGTGAGCGCGTCTTATCGCGAGTGTTCCTCTGCGGAAACACCGCGACCACTCGGCCGCGGACAAACTGTGGGGTCGCTGTTAGTGTTGTTAATTAAATAATTTTGCATAGTATTAATTATTAATAACACATAACAGCGCACCTGCACAGACAGCGATGTACCATGTTATAGGGGGCAAGCCCATTTTTCATCAATCTGTTATTAAGAAAAAAAACTGTTATTAAGACATTTCTGATGGAAATGGGAAAAGCTCATAAAAAACTCATCACTTTTAGTACAGGCCAAACTAGAAACTACGAATAAAAATCCTGACGTTTCGATGTTCCATACTACATTTTATCGATTTACGTATGTGGAAATTCTTCGATCTATACATAGCTAGCCTCATGGTATCGGTCTTTTATTTTAAATGACTCGTGTAATGTTTCCAAAAGTTTTAAACATATCGACTCTACGCATTGCCCTAACCAGGCTACTCACTTTTTAACAGCGTTAATAACGGTGGAATTAAAGCGCGAGAGGCCGCCGAGGACGATTTAATTAAACCTTAACGAAGATCCCTCACTAGCCCCCCCCCCCTAGCCTACTCCCTCCCTCCACCTTTACCTGCCCGCTGTTTTATTTAATTTTTGAATCTGTTTTCACTTATCTACTGACTTTTGTAAGCGATTGTCCTGTCAAAACAAACCTTGGTTTTCTTTTGTTGTTGTTCTTGACGACATCAAAAATCTTTTTGAAGTCTGTACGTCAGTCATTGCAATACACTTTTGGTAGTTTACTTTACAGGGAAAAGGCCCTATACTTTACAGTAACACAAATTACGTGATCCATTGCCTTAAATGTAAAGTCAATTAGGCATGAGGTATGTACGGTGTGGAGTGTAGGCGTGCCGACGGCCGCTGTCGCCTGTCGCAGATAGCCGCGCGGCCTGATCCCGCGTGATTTACGGCCGCCCGGGCCGCTGGGCCGCACGGTCGCTAATGTGCACGCAGCCTTACCGCAGTCAAGATGTTGTACCCTTTTCATAAGGACTTTAGATACCGCAACCACGAATTAATATACAAAAGTGACTTTGTCAGGGATTCAGGGTTAGTCACTCAAAAGAATCTACAATTATTAGTAAAAGTTGTTACTCATTTCTATGGTGTTAATTTATTTTTTTGTAACTTGCGGTCACTTGATAACGGACTTGTTGTATTCTAGATAAGAAAAAAAGCGAGCTTTTGAATGTTCTTATTTCAAGTGACAACCAAAGAAGCTGTTACGTTATGTTAGCAACTAAGCTAAAAAACGTAACTTAAATCTATAATTAAAACCAAAAATACTGAAATTATTTTCAAAACAAACACAGCGTCTAAAAAAAGTTATTAACGTTTTCATTAAGGTGAGACTGTTCATTTGCAAAATGATAAATATGGCATAAATTATTTCATTTAATATTCAATTCGGTTCTTTCGTCGTGGCTTCAAATATTACGGGTAACGAGCAGCTACTTAGTCGGCGACACCCTTTTTTTCTGATACTGTTTGCTGACTGGCTCATAATTTTGAGTTTAAATATGGGGAGAGATACGTTCAAAAGAACACTCGGCAAATCCTAAGCACTAGGCTCAGCGCATGGCTTCACCTGCGCTCTCTGTTGTTACTGCGCGTCCTTTTGCTTCATATTCTGTGTAGCTTTTAAATGTAACGTAACTTAGGTACTATTTATTATTGACGATGTGTTTGTTTGAATACAGAGTTTTTATTGAAGGGTTCTAGTTACTTGTTTAGCTTTCGTTTTACGTTTGATACATTTCCCTGCTATATCATATAGTGACGAGTCGTTTTGGAGCTTTCTCGATATTAAAGCTTGAGTCAAAATCCTTAAGTCTGCCGCGTCAAAGAAGGATAGTTTCAGAAATTTATGAGCTGTTATATTATAATTTAGTGTCGCGAACCAGCAGTAAAATCGGGCTTAAAAGATCAGAGCGGAGGCGGCGAGCGGCGCAGCGGGGCTTCTCGCACTCTACACGCACTTACCGGGTGATACACAACTAGTAATATACATGGATATTGGATGAACATCTACAAAGCAATTATTGACTAGCCACCCAGAATGATACCCTCGTTAATTAAAAAAAAAAGTAATCCATTGATACCTAATTATTAATACAAGTTTTAGTATTTTTCTAATCTAACGTTGTACAGTATACAAATTAGATTTAAAGAAAGGCTTAACCCGTAACCACGCGCGCTCCCTCGCCCAAGTTTCGGATCCGGCCATTTTTCCGCCGTCGGCCTCTGAGACGGCGTGAATTTTATGAAATTTAAAAGTTTTCTCCTCGCCTCCCGGGAAAAAATGTGATTAAATATGTTTTGTTCAAGAGCAAGACATTAAAGCGATGTTAAGGGTGTGATAATGAGGGCGTTGATAAGCGTTTATTAGCCGGGCGGGCCGCGTCGGCGATCTCAATAATAGCGGCGCCCGTAACGCTATCAGGGGGGAATTAAATCATTTTAACGTAGTTTGCGACGAGACTCCTTAAGAAAAACTCTGTGATACGACGCTTATTTGGCTTTTAAATTGCGCGCTTTGTTGATTGTCGCGACGAGCTTCACGGAGTTTGCGTTGTTTTCAAAAGTAATTATCTACAGTTTTGGGGTCTTCGCGATAGGTTACAATTAGTTTTAATGTTAGATAATTAAGATATCGTACATGTGAAAATATCTATAGTAAGTAAGAGTAAACAACACTATGAAATTTAAATTAAGGTTAGACGATATTTTGAAAAGTTTTAAGAAAACAAATGTATCTGAAAATAGGAGGAAGAGGAGTATCATACGCTCAAATAATAACAACAAGCAAAGCAACAGCGGTTTTGTCGAATTACCTTATAATGTTCTGCATTAAGCAAGATTAGTCCACATTTGGCGTACAATAGCTCGGCGGCGGCGTGTGCGCCGAGGGTGCTAAGTTGGCGGCTCAGTCGCGCGGCGCAGGTGCGCGGCCCGGCTTACCGCACCGCACCGCACTATTGATGACCCTTTCCACGCTCACACGACATGATTTACAAGCTGACAGAACACACATACGAACCATTCACATCCATACACATACGACCAGCGTATTGAACATTTTCTGTACTAGGTGATTACGGCTTGGTAAATAATGCGCTGAAAATAAACATGTGACATTTGTCCAGATGTATGTCGAGACTGTCCAAGACACGTAGGTATGTCAGATCAACTAGCTCGTATCATATATAATCATTTCAAAATTAGGAGTAACCACCTACTTACTACTCGATTCAAAATTAGGCACTGAGCCTAAACGATGCGGAATCATACAAATTACTCTAAATATCAAAGGGGTGGTCCGTTCGGTGTTTAATCACGCAAACGTCACTGCGACTATACGGAATTAAAGCTCAACCATAAAACATGTCGGTCGCAATTAGTACAGTAAAATTGCAATTTGATTGGTGTAATTGCATCTCTTTAGAGGCGGCGGTGGCACAGTTGTTATTAAGCGTTTCTAATTTAATATCATTTGCATAGACGTGACCCGCGGCGCGCGCCTCCCACACACCTCACCGATGTCGATGTGGCTGGATTTTTGATGATTTCTGAGTTTTTCTAAAGTTTACTGAGATCAATCGTCACTCGATATTTTCGGTAAAAACTTAAACTTCTGTTTCGTCATAGAAACAGAAGTTTAAGTTTTTACCGGTTTTACTATGGAATGTTAGCAACATAAACAATAACTATTACACCATATTCAGCAGGTGACTGTACCGCCTTGGCTGCATTAAGCCGGTAAGATGACTGTTATATTAATTGAAACCATTACAGCACATTACAAAAAATATTACCATATTAATTGTGAGAATTGTAGGTGAGGGTTGTGGGTGCGGGGTGCACGTGGGGTGCAGGGCGAGGCTAGGGGGGGGGGGCGCAGAGCGCGGGGGCCCGCAGTCCCTGTCACAGATACAAATCGCGCGGATTTACGCGCACTCCAGCCCCAGTGGAATTTATCTGACGCTTCTATTTACGTATCCTTTTATTTGTTTCGCTCCTATTAGTCCCGATAGAGAATTTTTATGTTTGCATGCTCCCGGGCCCGGCCCCGGCGCCTGCCCTCGTAAAGCGGCGACTTGTCAACACTTTACAGCGACGATAACACAATTTCCGAGCAAGCGATCTGCGTTTATCGGATTATACGGCAATAACTTAACGCTGTTGACTCCAGTAAATATTTTCGTTTGCACCGCGGCCTGAGCCTGACTAATTACACCCGTTTGTTGTCCGGATCCAGGTGCGCTGACACGCTTAATCCTTGTACTCTCACAAGTGAATCACTGAACACATACCGACACATTATCACCCATCAACTGTTAGTTGAAGTAAGAAACTTCTCTTATGCAGCTATTTACTAATTTGATATAGTTTCAATCATGATGTCTAATACAAAGTGAACAATAACAGCAATTATCAATATGCTTGTCGAATTCACGGAATACCACATTGATCAGTAGTGTAGATATATGTATGTGGTGCAGGGAGGCCGGCAGTCGGCAATCCGGCGCGCAAACATTTAAATTAATGTAATAAAGAGGCGTGAAATACACGGCTTTAGCGTAACCCGGGATTAGAGAAGCGCGTAGCGGCTCGTAGCGCGCTGCTACGCCGTAGTCGCTACGGCTAACATGAGCAAATTGACAACATTTCGTTTTTCAAGATCTCTTTTTCTGAAAATAAATGAATACTAATGCTTTAGCACTGATATAGAACAATTTTGGGGCTTTAGGAGCTCACGTGTTAAAGTGTCAGTTTCTGAAACGTACACTGATCTTATTGGTAAATCAAGCTGAAGGAGAATGTGAGGATCGTAGCAGGTGACGTTCTGCCTACCCCTATGGCCAAGGCGTAAGTATATGTACCTATGTGTGTGTGTGTGTTCTATGTGTGTGTTGTATATGTGTCTATGTATGTGTGTGCGTAAAACGGTTACAACTAAATACTTCAATGTATTGCAAGTCAATATTGTGACGATTTGTAGGTGATATTGTTCTATGCAATTCAATTTAAGTGGATGATCCTTTGTATGTCCACTTCTGTGTGAGCACCAGGTATTTCCTAGAGCTTTGTGCGCAGAAAACGTTTGTGGTCTGTTTACGTCATGTACGAGTATATAGTGAACAGTTATAGCTTTGACGGTAAAGTTATTTTCTGTTATTGGCAGAATAAATATTCTCATACGTGGGTACGAGAATAAAAAATAAAACGTAATACGATACATAAAACGTAGAGATTTATTAACGGAATTAGAGAAGAATGCGAACGGTTTTAAAAAATTCTTGAATAATTGTTTTTCTGTGACTGTTATTCTAAACTAATAAATAACCGAACTTGATGGCCGAACCTTAGAAGGAAAATAAAGTTGAAATTTGGAAACTTCTTCAACAAACCAAAACGATGACGACTCATTCATGAAGAACGTGTAAGGAAAGTTGGGTTCACAAGGTTTATGGATCATCATCGAGACCAAACTTCAATCATGACAGTGGGTTGGCAAAATCACCACCACCGCTGAAACATCTTGCACTCAAAAAACAACAATGCGGGAAAGAAGCGAGGTATCAACAATCCGTGAAGAGCAGTTTACTTGGGAGGTTATGACGAATACAGCACAACATGACGCCGTCAACGATTCGTGTCTAGTTTTAGTTAAATAAGGTTTTTGATATGTTTTAGCTTATTATTTTACAAGATTATTTTGTGTATATTTATCTATGTGCCTCAGTTGCCTGACAATAAAATGATTGATTGATTGAATACCATGTTGAAATCCGCACGATGATGAAATAATTCGTTGTCGCGCAATTTTAAAAGTTCGGATATTTACTGAATGTACCTCGTATAAGATAAACCTGCAATGACACAAAAAATCTATGTTCTACTTTAACAGTTTTATAAAATGGTTATAATATAATACGTCGGGCTTTATTCTGTAAAAATGTAATTTCCCTTTCTGAACAAGAAATGCTACTACTACGTTATAGGTGCGCAATTCACCTGTATAGCTTTACAATTAGTCGGACAGAACGAGCCGATAGCCAATAAGCGATCAGATTCGGCAAATTGCGTCCGTGCGATGTACGATCATAAATCGGGCGGTGTCGGGTCGGCTTAGCGTCGGTTAAGCCTCGCCTGATAATAGGGTTAGCACGTCGACACGACTTAAAAGTCTCTCCGTGTTACACGCTCACTCACACCTATTTCAAACGATTATCGTTATTAAGCCTCTGTATTTGTTTCGCTGGAGAATGCAGGGTGATATTGTCTAAGTTACGTTTGAATATTACTGCGGGCATGTTTCGCGATGTGTAAATGGCCACTACTAATCAAATACCAAAGTAAGAGCGGTAAAAAGCTACTGATAATGCGTCATGATTTTAGAACTTTCTTGCAAATCCTGATCGATTTTGTTATTGAATTGGTTGATAGTTAGTACTATTCGGATATCGTAACACAATCTCTATTTTAGAGGAAAATATATTATTGCAAGTTTTTATCAGAAAAAATAAAATGTCTACGTCAAACTTCACTATTAATAGTCGTTGAACCATCAACTTTTTGAGTGGTAGCATGATCGGATAATAGTGGTGTGAACAGGTGGCCGCGCGGGTGTCACGTCACTAGTCACGTTATTGCACAAGTTTGACGGCAGGGGGCGCGACGGCCAAGGCAACCCCTACGTGATCACGAAAAAAAAAAAACCTTACTGCATCTACGTTATCTATACTTACTATCGAAACATTAATAAATATACAAATTTCATAACGATAAAGTCAGTTTGTCGGAATATCAGTGACATGTTTAAGAAGCATGTAACTTGACATGATGACAAATACAAAAGATTTTTAGTATTCGGCATTTTAATTACATCAACACCTAAATTATACGGCGATAAATTCCACATCAAAAGGAAAAACATACATCATAACGGTCTCATATGTTCCGAGGGTCGAATAAAACATTCCAATCACGTTGGCTCGCTTGTTTTACAAACCGATACGACGTGGCTTCCGGTGACTTCGACTTCTGAATAACGCACTATAAGCTGTATGTTATACGTGCCAAGGTTCGGTTTGAGTCAGCAAACGTTTGGCCAGTAGACATGACAATGCAATCAGCGGTGACCGGGCGGGATTTGTTTCATACATGATCGGATTTGCGGGATGAATAAGTTTCGACCCCACAAAATAACAAAGAGCCTTATTGCACGTTACGCGTTTTATAAGGCACTTTGCGAAATTCTTTCCTTTCAACCGTGGACGAAGTTTTATGTAAAACTATAATCAAATTGATGTAAAGGTGACGCACCGCCCCACCAGACTTCCTTCTTTTTGAAACCGTTGGATACATCTATCTACCTATATATTTTCCTTAGTTAAAACTACCTACACATAATAGTGGAGTGTTTGTTTGCACATTCCTGTGCCAGCAAAGCCGCTGGTCTCATCAAAAGCCGGACGTAGATGAAAACGATGGGAAACCGCGATTTTAGAACAGGGTTTTTGATTGCTTGCGTTGTGTGGAGGCAGCGGGGGAGTACGGGACGAGGGCTAGTGTCGGGAGGAGGCGGGGGGGACCTGCGGCGATAGATTAATGTCGTCGATCTAATATTCTGACAGGTGCGGTCGCAGCGCTCGCAAGCACTCGCAAGTCGCGCCACAAACGCTGCTGGATGCGGCTTCTGACTCTGTGGATCGACGGTTCGGACCTGACGTGGCGGTAAGTCAACGGTTGATGTTGACTTACCACCACGTCAGGTCCTTACTTGGATGTTTACTTACCACCACTGACGTGGTGGTAAGTAAACATCAACCGTTGGTATAAAAATCACTGTATTGAGTACAGAATGTGGCTGAATAATTGATGGAGAGAAATTGTGTTTTCCACCAATCATTTATTCGCCATCTTGATAGATTACTGTCAAATAAAACTAGGTCCTTCTTCCACAATAATTTTTCCCAACAATTGTTTCAGCATTTCTTCAAGGTTCCTACATCCACGGCATTTTATAAACATGCAGGTCATACCAAGCTTCCGACTTTCATGTCGTCAATAAATAACATATTCGCGAGGTATGACAGCTGCTACTAATCGAGCCCCCTCCCCTGCCACCATCATCTCCGGCATTAGTAGGACTCGCGGCGAACTAAAATTTTCTCTGCGAGAAACTTTCCAAACACCATTAAGTTAATCTGGTCGTTTTACAGATGTTCTGCTGATATTAAACACGCTAACATTTCAGCCGGTGACGCTGTGAGGCTGACTTCTTGTCGTACCCCTGATTTAATTGTAATGCTTGATGAAATATTAAACGACATTTTACTTAATTGATTGACAGTCAAATTGGAAAACCATGTAGTATTATTAGTCAATTTTAACTGATAAGGTTATGAGTAACTATATAAATTTGGCAATCATAGCAATTTGCCAAAAAAAAGACAAAAGAAAATAAAATTATTTACTAAAAGTATTCGGTAAAACTCTTTCTTCTACAACTCGATTCATCCAATACATCTAAAACTCAATGACGTACTTGACGTAACAATATCAAAGGCTTCCATAAAACGAGGCATAACAATTTAACCCTCCATCATTCCACTCCTGTTTTATTATAATTGGAGGTATCACGAGTTATTAATGCCGCAAATCGGAGGCCCACTGATGGCCTCTGATTTGCGGTGAACGATGAATGATTAACGATATTATTTTAATTACTAATTTCTGTGCATACCACGTAAGCGGTGCGCAAAAAGCAATATGCAAACGTACGGCCGCTTGCTCTGACGGTCATTAGTGGATGTGTCATTGTTATTGATGATGTCATTTTTTTGGTATTTTATTTATTAGAATACTCCAAGTAGTTATGATTTATTTGTAAGATTATTAATTTAAAAGTTAAATATTTATTTAAAAGTTTAAAGTCAGGACGATTTTAATTTACATAAAATAGTTCCAGTTTAAGTCCTATTAGCGAATGAAATAATAATTGCCACGTAGGTTACACTGCTATGCATCGCGGAATATTTTTTCACTTAAGGTTCGTACAGGAAGCTGGTCGTATATTGCGCTACCCGCAGCCCCACAGCCTCGCGCTGTCGACGCCGACGCCGGTATTTTCAATTCCTCTCGCGGCTCACTCGTCAACATCTCACTTATTTACGAGATCCGACCCTAACGACTACAGCTGACGGCGAAGAGAAATATACGTTTTTTGCCTTGAACAAAATAATAGTCGAAACTTTCAGTATTTTTTTATTATATCCGGCATTTTTGTACTTTACAGAACAACCATGTATAATTCAGATTTAATTGGCAATATATGAATTAAGTCCTAAATATTTGAAAACTTTACGAATATTTGATAAAAGAGCAGCAGAATATAAAATAAACCAACCATCAAATGAATTAATTAATTAAAAGTAATGATTTCTGTTGAGTACATACTCGTACAGTCAGTCGTAGCTGCTACGCCGTAGCCCGCCGTAGCCGCGGCGGTTAGTCGCGCCCCGTGGCACCAGCTGCGTGTAAATTGCTTGCGCTCGATAATGGCCTTTTCAATTTGCAGGGATTTGTAAGTTGAGCTTTGAATAGACGTGACTATGATTTATTTATTTACGAACTTATTTTTTCTAATGCTTTATTAGTATAAACAAACCTGTGATTCCCAAGACAAGAGTTTATTATATTGAGCATCTAGAGCAAGCATTAAAAAGGGGTGCGAAAAACAGACTATGCAAAAAGTATCGTATTAACTTGTACGAGCTTGTGTAAAAGACGTTTTTGTGTGAAACACTCTGATACGGATAATCCGTGCGCGACATAACCGAGATTGTATTACAGCAATAAGTCCGCCTCGGTGCTGCTATACGGGCCCTTAATCCCGCTAAGATTTTTTTCACACGTCCCCCGCCTGCCGGGAGCTCGCCTGCCTCGGGGAAAACTAATAAAGAAACCATTTCGTAGTCAGCTGAAGCTTGAAATGTATTTTTTATATAATTTACCGCGAACTGATTGTGCCACGGACACATCTGAAACCCTCTCGATTTTGAGTTAAAGTAAATCTATAAGACATCCGAAGAGTTTGACATTTAAAAAAAAACTATATAGTGGTAAGCACTAGGTATCAAGCAAGTCACTTTCATGATAATTAGAACCTGAAAGATGCAACTTTAAAAGAGATGTTCCATACAGCAGGTAGCTTGTCAACTAACGAAGTCGCATTTATTTTGGTATATATGAATTGTGTAACTTAGTATATTTATCGTTACCCAAGCTGGCCTAGATCTGGCCAACTAACACATCCTACAAAGCACTCAACAAAAAACAGAGGATAACATAATTAGCACAGACAATTTTAATAGTACGGGTCATAATGAGCATAAACAATATTGTGATGTGACGTTGCGGGCACGCTGCGCACGACAGCGCGTCGCCGGCCGGCGGGCGGCGGGCGGCGGTCACGCACTAATTACGGCGTCACGTGTCACGGCAAAACAAGTCGTCACCCGCCGGACGCGTCCCGACCGCTAGGCGTGTCACGCTGCCCATCGATCAAACCCAATATTCTTCGACTTGCTCGCTTTTAAGATCATCGTTATTCTCCTGCCCTGGTCACAATTTATTTGGGTCGGCACAGCATGCTTCTTGGTTATCTACTAGTCATCCCAGCAGTCACCTCCTTCCTAGCCCACACACACACACACATCGGTCCATCCGTTTCTCTGGTTTTTCTTTACTCTTCCTCGCGCTTTAAAGATGGATAACATTGATCGACTATATATTTATTCAACGTTGTTTTCTTCTCTAGTGTCAGCATAACCTTTAAAAAAACACAAGGTCAAGTTAGATAACTCAACAGATGTGATTGGTGTCGATATCATAACAAGATAAAACAGAAACATAATAATTTGCTGTTTTTTGGTAGCTGGGATCCTCTTCTTCTCGAATCGATGGCTCAGATTTTGTCCGACCAGTACGTATGGAGCTGAACAGCTCAATAATTTGCCTCATTCTCCTGGAGGTTACATTTAGTTGGTAACTTGACTGACAGCCTAGGATACGTAAACAGATCATGTACCGTTATCTGTGTAGGCTCTTTAATAACAGTCGAAATGCCCGTATGGTCGGATAAATCTTCTGTTTCTCTTTTGATTTCCTATTAATTTAAACCATTTTCCTCTTAGTGACTACGAACGAGTACTTGATTGTTGCGAATATTTATAAGAGTACCGTTTGGCATTGTATTTTGAATTTTGACAGAAGAGACAACTGCTTTACTTACCTTGCAAACCCCCAGACGAGGTCTAGTCATAAAACATGGTTGTTTCTAGGCTGTTTAAAAAAAAACCAGATTATTCGAGTACGTTAGTTAAACAGGTCGCAGCCCTACACTCTGCCGGACATACGGCGTGGTCAGGGCTGTCCACATCGCTCGCAAAAAGCGTCGGCAAAACGCAACCGTGTGCCCGCTGCACTACTCGACCGCAAACTGCGCCCTCCGACACTTGTACCGACACTGTTTACATGTTTCAGTATGTTTGTTGTTTATTTATTAAAACACTAGCGACCCGCCCGGCTTCGCCCAAGTGCAATTTACTGAATGAATATCATTTTGTTTAGATTTTCGTTAAAAAATATCATCCTCAGACTTTTCCGGTAGATTTTTCTAAAATTTTCTTTCATCTCTTGTACGTAAAATAGTTGACGATTGTTCAATTTCATAACGTCATCTACGTTATGGAATTGAACAATCGTCAACTTTCTACACCATACAATTTTGGTTGTCGTGATACCTGCTTGTAGATATTTTTAATTTTACTTGGGGTTTGTGTTACTAGATTATTTCTGTATGAACAATGACAGTTTGTTATTGTAGTTTTTTACGTATCTAATCTAACATGTAAAAACCTACAAGAGTAAGTGCTACCGGTATTTTTTGAGAATTTATGAAACTATGACTTATTAAAATTTCTATTCCTGTAAGAAATATTTTTTCATGTTTGTTATAATGTTTAATAGCGAGCATTAAAACTCTGTAAAACTTACCTATCTGTGAAAATTTCCACAAAATGTTTGCTTTGATTGTTTTAAACGTGACTTTACCGTTCGTTGGCCAGTTGGCATAACTTTTAAATAAGAAAGCGCAAAGTTTTTTTTTTCAGAGTCTTTTTCAGAGTGAGATTGTGACTACCCTATGTGTATGACACAAGGTACAACAAGAGACGGGGGCCGGGACGCCGCGCGCCGCTTTGAAATCCGCTTCAAATTGCATTACACTTGCTGTGATACGAGTGGGCCCTGCCTTACCCTTACCCGTTAGAACTGTCTTTTTATATTCCGATAACACTCGTACGTAGGTAATTACAGATGTAGCTAGTTTCGCAATATTTTTATTTCATTTTGTAGTGCTTGTAATATGAAAGTTTTTTTTTTTTATATGGAAGGGTTATTATTTTAAGTCTATGTATGCATGAATGTATGTTCCTCCGTAGCGCCTAAACTATTCATCCGATTTTGAAGAAAAAGGTGTCAATCGATTCGTTATTATAGCCCGAGTAACACAAGCTACATTTTAACCGATTTAAACAATAGGAGGAGGCGATTTTCCCTTTTAAACCCCGAATTTAATTATAGCGTGATATTTCAGTAGTCGGGTTTTGTAGTTGTAGTTACCACACAAATTCTTGTTAAATATAGCTTGGTGTAGCGTTGCGTGGTCTTTTGGTGCTTGCTTAAGGAACTTCGTTTTTATTTTTACACCCTAGTTCTACTTCCAGCCCGTATTGTCCTGAATAAAAGGAACCTCTACAAAGCATTACCTTTTTGCCGACCAAACTCTTTTCATTTTATCAGTTTGATACTTTGTGAATAATTTCTATTTCTTTAAGGTTTTTTAAAATTACCAATTACCCTGGACGAACGACATTGTATGTTCATTCTATTAGAATGTTTACTTTACGTCTGTCCGTATTAATTTGCAACAATCTCCGTTAGGCGTGTAGTCGGGGCCACTGATTCAATTATGTCACGTTTGGAGTACACTCGTTCACGCGAAAAGATGGGGAAAAACGAGAAAAATGTCGGCATTAGATCGCGTTGATAAGTGAATGACTTCTCGCATGGCTAGCTGTCAAAGAGCGGGCAGCCGGGCGCGAACCGGCCGACGCGGTCGACACGCCGCCGCCACCGCGCCCGGCACAATCCACACGAGCCGAGCCCACAACCTAAATGCGCTTCATAAAATCATTTAATTCATTTGCGATTTGACTATTCAAGAATACTTGAGCGAGGTTTTTTAGTGTAAACTGAGATTGGCCAATTTACGATTTTTTATCGGATATTGTGGTATACTATTAATTTTTTGCTGTCATATATCCACCTGGGTTAATTAACAACAGCAGCACAGGTCGATTTTTGAGATTAAGCTACGCTTACTAAGCTCGGTCCGTGGATGGGTCAATAACCATTACATAAGTACCGAGTTCCCCCGTACCTCGGAAAGATCTTTGTCAGTCAAAATACAAGTATAGTTAAGTAGCCGGAAAGTC
Organism: Noctua janthina; assembly: GCA_963576755.1. Lineage (NCBI taxonomy): Eukaryota > Metazoa > Arthropoda > Insecta > Lepidoptera > Noctuidae > Noctua > Noctua janthina. Next base: position 7,461,083 of record OY755050.1, on the reverse strand, counting down.
TAACAATTGTCTTACCAATTACCCAGTGGAGGTCAGATAGTTCAAGTCACAGAAAAATAGCAGTGAGATGAAATGACTAAATATCAGTACCTTCTTCCTTACTACCTTTAAGGGTGTGTAAATTATACATTAATGAGAATAGATCGTCAGCTCTCGCGAACGATGTTCCGGTTAGCCACGCGGCAGTAAAGCAAATCCTTTCTAAATTGCACGTCGCGCACACGTCGCCATCGCCGGGATATGTCGATATTTTAAAAGAACACAAGCTCCGCACGACATAAAAAAAGATACGAGAGTTAGGACTTAGTATCCATTTGCTGAAATTGGCCTCGTTCAAGATAACAACAAGTTTTCGCACCCTCGCAACTAAATGTGCAATTCATACGTGTGTAAATTTGTGTGTGTACACGCTACTGTGCACTCTATTGTGTGGGTCACAAGACTTGGTATGCTGCTCCTCGAACTAGTTTTAAGCATATGTCATTGTGGATGCTTAGGTAGTCTTATCAGATCTTGTTGGACAACATGCGGTGAGCGTCAATTCTTTATCGTTAGTAAAATTTTATATATCAACGTACGGAAGGAAATATGTAACTAGCTGCATTTTGATGATAATGGTTGGTTTCGGAAGTTACTGCACTTTAAATAATAGTTTTAAAAGTCCAGTTGCATTAAATTTATCTGAGGACAAATTGAATAACAAACTGTTGTTTAAATAAAAATCACATGTGACTATGAGATGTAAGCAAGCATACATGCACGTACGTAACCCCGCGTAGGCAATACCGTAGCTTATCTCTGAGGCAGCGTCCCATATCGTTTAGCATGTGATTACACACGCTTCGACGAACAAAGCAAACTATCCACTGCCGCCGCACCGCGCCGCTCTTGGCAATGCATTCTTTCTCGGATATTGAACACGGGACAGTGCACTGTGCTACACACATAATACAACAACAATTGAACAACATCACAATTTCTAGTAGGCACGTTACTATAAGTAAGATTCTGTAGACCTTTATAATTCAATAAAATGTGATGATATCAGAAAGGGAGAAAAGCGTAACATAAAGAATGGGAGATGGCAATAAACGAGTTAACAGGACATCTCAGGCGCGGGTACTTTCATAACCCTCCGTCGCTCCCGCTACTGGGCCTTTTTGTATAACTGTCATCTTGTCAAACTATAACACGCTGCAAATCCCCACATTTCCATACAGCCGTATTTTACGGCTCACCAGAGAAAATAAATAACAACGATAATATAAATATGAGAATTTTCCGAACCTTTAAGTTTGAGGGTATTTACATATCAGTTGTTGACGGAAAAATCCCTTCGACTGATAATAGTGGTTGGGGAGGTAGCATCGGTTTTATCTGTTTCATTGTATTGATAAAGTGTTTTAGCTTTTCAAAATATCTACTTAGAAACTTTTGTAGGGTACTGAACTCTTTTTTCTAGATAGTATTTTTTTTTAGTCGACCCTCGCCTTTGTTCAAACAGTAAAATATGTAACGGTTATTGCCAGTCTAGAAATTGAGTAGTGAAACCACTAGCCGTCGGCCGGCGGCGGCAGCGTTCGTCCCGCAGGGCTCGCGTGATGGATGTCGGGGCAATTTGTCCGACCCCCACCGATGACCCGTCACCGGCGTCTCGTCACTACTAATACATGTCAGCGAATGCGACGACAGTGCACTCATCATCAGTCGAACCACTTACTTACATGTTTGGTACATTGCTGCATGGTTCTTTTGGCGCTTTAATGACATGGTCAAGAGGGCGCTGTTGGTAAACATTTGTGAAAGAGTGGTGGAATTAGTTCCGATTTTGGTTACGCGCCATACGATCCATTATCTTATCTCTTTGAAGTATGCATAAGATTGAAAAGTTAAGTATTACGCATACCTACGCACCAATATACCTCGATAAATACTGTAGTGTATGGACACCATGACTTTTTAGCGTCCCCTTGCCAAATGGCAAAAACGGAACCGTGAAATTGAATTTTGGCGCGTAGGTGTCTTCTATGAACATACAAAAATAAAGCAAAATTATAAAAAAAAAATGTCACACAGCTCTTGAAAATCCGATTTTTTTTCTTTAAACAAATTACGTAAGTGAGTGTAAGTATGATGTCAAAGACACGTATCGTATTATCACATGATTCGACTTGGAGATCTTTGGCCTTTGTGCCAGCCCTGACCGCGAGACGAGTGAGCACAGTGAACACAACACAACCCGAATGGAACGTTAGCCGTAGCTAGACGACTTTCGGTATGAATGAGCAGGAGAGAGAGCAATACAAATTGTCAACGAATCAGAACGTGACCATCTTTTAACACGGTAGGATCAAACGATTTAAATCTATGGGTAACCTATGGGTAACTCGTGAGACCAGTCAAGGATGTTTCTACTGGTGGTCGCCGGAAGTTGTGGTCTGGATAATTAAGTTTTAAGAGTTCTATACCTAGTTATAAATATAATATGTCTGTGTACGTCCTACGTCTGTTCGAATGTAACAATTGTCACATAGACAACGTACATTGTCCTTGGAGATAATTCGCACTATCTCCAATCTCCATGTAATTTGGATATAAGAATGTAATGGGGATAAGGTAATCTGTAGTTAGTTCATTAGGTATGCCTAGGTTTGATCAATTAACTGAACGTGTTTGAAATGTAAATCTGAGTGGAAGAACAGAGGAGCTGCCATAGAAAACTGACTCGCGCTGTAGAACCATATGGATGAACGTGGACGAAGAAAAAGGAGTATGTTTGCAGGTGGCGTTCAGTAGTTTCTGTCAATCGAAAGAGTTTCCATTCTGAGCACCACCGTAATTTTTCTAAAAACTATCCCCGAAGTAGAATATGCCGTAATAAGGTACCTTTACCTTATCTACACTTACATCTAAATTAAGCTGAAGAATTTGTCTGTTTGAACGCACTAATCTCTGAAACTACCAGTTAGCTTTGCATTTGATAGCTGAGGTCTGAGGCTTTGCCTTGAGAAAGGCTACAGCCCTTAGGACCCGAGCAATAAGCGAAGTAGCGGGTGAAACCACGGGGCATACCTAGTTACGCATTAATTGATTTTGTGACTCCAATCTCAACGTATTATCCCAAAAAGTAGAACTAGACAATTCCCTGTCTTCAAGTTAAAAACGTTTAGTCCCAGCTATGGCTCCATAACACAAATTAGCCGATGCGATCAATATATGAGAACATAATATAACATTATTATTTCAATGCAGATATCTCGGTTTTAGTGTGGATCGCGAAGTAATGGCGCGAGGGCGGGTCTCGGGATTTTCCACTGGGCGGAGTTTACGAGAAAAATACACCGCCTTCCCGCGCCACGCCCTCGTGCTCTCGCTTTTCCACACGAGCATTTAACTTATTTTCCTTTTATTATATCGTGTCCATGTGAGCTTGGACGTCTGGGCACACACACACCGGTCCCATGTTACAGAACACCGTAAGACCACCGCACTGCTGCACACTAACTGGGCTTCATATTGTTGAAGACAGCACATGAGCACAGCTTAAGAATTTAGGCCTCTGACTTACGGTCTCCAATTGTAATGAGGGACTATATTTTAAAGAACTTAAAGAAAACACGGAAACAACAAATTAATTGTATCGTTAGTTTATATGGCTGATGAATAGGATGGAATGTTGACTCTTTAAAAGACAATTCTCGCCTTATTACCCAGTACTAACTGGCAGGCAGTCGCTCCATGTAAAATACTGGTATTCAGCTGCATCCGGTTGGAGTGGAAGCCAACCACACCGTAGTAGGAAAAGGGCTAGGCAAATGATGATGATGACTTGCTAGTCGAGTGCAATCAATCCAAAATATACTCAATTCAAGACGCACTACCTGCGTATACTTTGCCTGTTAATCCCCAAGAAGCTTATAATTTTTTTTAGATATAATCAACAGTGCTGCAGAAGTAAGCATTCCTTATTTTAAATTTAACCAAAACCCCTGAAATACATTTAAACCAAAGAATTATTGGTCTCCGATGTTGTCTAAAGCGGTGGCGGCAAGACGCTTTAACGTGTTAGCTTTAACGTGTTTTAGAAAAAAACCAAATCCAGATAATTTAGAAGTGTTACGGGACAAAACTCGTGTAGCTCAAAGACTAACTAGAAGTGCTAGCACGGAAGGATTCCGTAAGTTCTGTTCTTCAGTGGATGAGGTCACCTCGGCTAGTGACATGTGGCGACGCATGCACTGGTTGAACGGATATCGTTCAGCTGGACTCCATGTGGACGAGACGTTGGCTGAACAAGTTCTTTTTAATTTAGCTTCTGATTATAAATGCCCCTCTCTACCTACCTTTTGCTCTCTAAATCATAAAATGGAAGTAGATATAACAATACAGGAGTTTAAAAAATGTGTGAAATCTAAGGACCGATTTACGATGATATTTCCTTTTCGATGATTAAAAATCTCCCTGACCTTGCTAGAAATATCTTGCTACATCTTTATAATTTGTTTTTTTATGGCGGCGAGCCCGCATAGTACCAATCCCCAAACTTCTGCAATAATACCTATTTCGTTTAAATCCTGTTTATGTAAAATCTTTCATTCCATCATTGAATTGAGGGATACTTAGAAAGTGAAGGATGTCTTTCTGAAGAAACTGTCGCGTTCAGGAAAGCTCGCTCATTACTAGATAATTTAAATTTACTAACCCCGAAAATCAAATTGGCGAGTGGGTTTTTTTTTTTCTCCTCCCCTCTAGGAACTCGATAAAAAGTTCCATGCAAATCCGACCACATAGTTCCACCTTTCTGTATAATTGCACTCGACTATCATAATTATAAACGATTTCTTTATTTATCGTGTAGTAAAGTGCCTAACTACGCATTATAAACGATAAATCTCATTTGAGTTAATGTCACAAAAATACTGGCCTGAAATCAAGAATACCTATTTTGAAAATGGAAATCGTTGCTATGCTGTGACAATCAATTTGAAATTGGAACACGCCTGGCTGGATAATTGTGTCAGTTCTATGTTGTGTTTACGAAAAAACATTGAGGATTTTCATGCAAGTGTTGACAAATTAAAAACAGAAACAATAATTTATCAATAAGTACCGGCAGTTCATCAACTAAAACAACAATTACGTGCTTGTCTATGGATGATGGCGTCAGTTTATACAAAACTAACAATTATTAAACGAAAGTGGCTAGCTTTTATGTCGTTACAATTCACAAGAGGAAACAATCCCCGTTGGCACGGTTGTCTGGTTTCCTAAAATGGATTCAAGACAAAAACTTTTAGCTTTTGCAAGCAGTGACTGGATAGAGGAATTAATAAAGGAATACGAGTTAGAAGGTAATCTTTAAAATTGTTGATTCAGATTTTGGTTCCTGTTTTGTGTTAAGGCTTAATATTTCAATAAACCAGACACGGTTTACTTTGAGGGATAATTATTAAGCATATTGTAAGCAGACGCCATACTTAGTGCAAAACTGATAGCATCACTAATAATTTAATAAAAGTTATTTACATAAGTTTTATTAAATTATTAGTGTATTTACAACTTGACCTTCGTTATTTTCAGTTAGAGTGGAAGCTCGCTGGCCGACGATTTTGTTGAATTCGACAGAGAGGCGGATGGTATGGGCTATTAGCTCCATACTTGACGTTAATGGTAAAGGAGTACCAGGAAGTGCCTGCAGACTCTTAGAAAAATACCTATCCTCTCATGTTCGAACATTTTTACAAGAAACTCGTAGTAAGTAGATATGCATAATACTTATACACTAACTTTTAAATGATACACACGTCAAGGTGTGAAGTTATCCCACGGTATCGTATAACCGGGAGAAAAAGTATTCTATGTGTATGTATGTTGTATGTAAGTGTCCTGTAGCCATGTGTAGGCACACAATACATTTTAATGCGAATTAATTCGAGTCACTTTCGACTATCTTATATTTTTTTATGTACTTCTTAATTGGCGTAATGTCTAATGTACTGTCAGCTGTGAAGCTATCGGGATTTCATTACATAACCTGCACTCCTCGAAGGTCATGCAAAGGTGTACCTAATAGTACATCCACATTTCACTAGAACTAGATAAACGAGGCAGGGTTGTATTATCTTCAACTAGTGTGAAACTAGCGACTCTGTCATTAGTCATAAGACGACCTAACCGCGAAACCTAAATACGAAAGCGGAGGCTTCTTGCTACTGATCCAAAATGTGATCCAAACTATGGGACGCAGAATGTCGTGTCCTACGTGCCCTGATGCCTGCAGACTACAGGAGTTGATGGACGTTAGCGATAGCGCCAAATGCGTAGATAAATTCTGGAGCGATTTATTAAAATGAGTTTAAAAAGAACCTTAACGAAGCCCAAAGGCACAGGTTCTCTCTTTTATTGCAATCATTTGTTTTTAGGACTTATACCTGGGAACCTTCTAATTACGGAGATATTGGAGGTCAAAGTTCCAACATTTTCACAGTTTTTTAAATATTTTTTTTAAATGTTACAATTTTACTTTAAATACGTCCATGAACCCTATATTATATTCAATGCATCCTTCATCACAATGTTTTGAGTGCATTACATTGAGTAATCCGTGAGTTTTCACCCCTAAAATAGACCGTTTTCCAGCAATAATTTTTGCGTCACTTAGTTTAACAATAACAATGTTTGGTTGCCGGTTTCGTAAAGCGTTCGTTTACACGTTGTAGATTTTCATCGACACGCTAAAAAGAAGATGTGAATGTTTTGCCGTCAGACGCTGAAGAATGGATCCAGTACAAGAACGTGGTTTCGTCCCGGTTCTACCTGCTGATCGTGTCGTGCGTGCTGCTGGCGGCCAAGATGACCGACATGCAGGCGCCGCTCAACGCGTCCACCGTCAGGAACAAGTTGCTGAAGGCGGATGTCGACCACTCCTCTCTCGACATCGTGGTAATGGAGATCCACGTATTCAATTATCTCGGTACGTTTTGCGTATTTTGTGACTCACAGCTTTTTGACATATTAGTATGTACTAACCCATTTTAAAATGTTACACTGCACACACACTGCTGCTACATTGAATTCGTTACGAATTACAAAAAGAGTAAATTATTTCGACTTGGATATATATTATCTACTATTGTCCGAGTAATTTTATATATGTGTGTACCTTGTACCTTGTTTTGGCCATAGGGTGTATATTATTTGTATCCGGCCTGTGCAGAAGGTTTTGGTGAAATTAATTGTTTACTATGTTTTGTAGCTTTACATTGTACACACTCATTTTACATTTTACACAAATATTGAATAATGGTTCTAGACAATGAAATCGTTCCTTGTCCGTGTTTACATCTTTTTGGGGCTGACTGTACACACTCTGAGAATGAGACTTGGCTAACATTCTATGGTTGTGAAACTTTGGAAAGAAGCACCTGGACTAAGTGTCTCACAACTTGCATAAGGTGCCTGAACATATTCCCAAACATTTCGATACTATATTTTATTCTAGGATACCGTATACCGTTATGGAATACTTTGGAAATAGCTGAATTTCTGGCAGTCCAAATGGGTATGACGGGGCCTTCGGTCCTAAGGGCGCTGGGGCTCATTATCAACCTGACTGAGTACCACCGTGATATACTCGAACTGCACATGAAGAACTGGATGTGGCACAGAGGACCTGATTCTAGTGCACCGTCACCAAGTGAGTGCCTTGACTTGTGGATATAGTACATCATCATTCTCCTATCCCTAACCCAATTTAATTGGGGTCGGCGCACCATGTCTTTTTCTTCCATACTTCTCCATTACTCGGTATCTCGACAGTCACCTCTTTTCTTGCCATATCTTCCTTCACAGAGTCCGTCCATACATAGTTTATTTGGTTTTACTCTACACGTTTAATCATCCACAATCATACTCAAAATTTTACTTATTCCTCTGCATTACATGCCCATACCATGATTAGCCGCTTTTAACGCTCTCCTAAACTCAAACACAGATCTTGAGGTGTTTGCGAATGAATGGAAAGTGATGTCAGAAAGATTGAATTTTTGTGAGAAGAATACATGACTGTGTTAAATAAACTATATGTTTAAATTGTGTAATTGGCTTCGACCGTTCTATTTAAATAAATAAATGACAACCGATGACTATACAATGTGTTGATATATTACAAAACACATATTATTTCACAAGTTGTACTTAACTTCATGTTAATAGAAGGGCCAGTAACCGAGAACAAAGCCAGTGGATCGTAATTCCGGGATAAAAAGTATCTTACATGTTAATCCAGGTTATGAACTAGGTATCTGTGTGCTAAATTTCATGCAAATTCTCTCAGTAGTTTTTGCGTGAAAGAGTATCAAACATCCATCCTCACAAACTCTAATTACTCGTATAATAGTAAAGAGTGTTTTAATTAGTATTTTAATTAGACATGTTTTATTTTTTGGGTTATACTTAAGCGATTTGGGCTATGCGATACTCTATCTAGGAATTTTTTTAACACATTTGCTGTCGTTTTTCTAATAGGACCTTCGCTAAGGTGTCGTTTTGCTATTAGGATCTTATAGGGCGTTTCGTGTAGGAGGAAAATAAATATATCTAAATTAGTGGAACTATCTTGGATTAGTTTTAATAAGTACATTGTTCTATATGTACGTAGGGTCGAACAGGGTGACCCTGCACAACCTGCACGTGTGCGCGGGTGCAGTGGTGGCGACAGCGCGGTACATGCGCTGCCTCGCCCACAACCTGGACGTGAAGCTGGGCAAGATGCTGCGCGTCGAGTCTCGCTACATCAAGGCCATGGCCAACACCATCTTGCTGCGCGTGCTCAGCGAGGCCTCCTACGTACCCATCCTCAAGAAGAGGCGCCTGATGTAGCTGATATGCTGTGTGACAATCGTTGTTATATATGTACATACCACAAGGTAACACACATTTAGTTAAGTTAGATTGACAAACATTACAGAAAGCCTGTATTTCTGAAGGGTTGGTGTGTACCTATCACGTAGGAAAATTGATTTTTCAAAAATCAAATGATTTAGTTTTAGTTTTCATTAAAATTTGACTCGAGACTTCTTTGAGTATATTTCGCAATTCCTCATAGTTGCGGTATTGGCCATCCACGCCCATTTGTAAAATTCGCCTTGTTTATACTAGAGAATATAGTAGGTACCAATTAGTGGTTGTTACTAGCAAGTGAGGTCAATGTGACTAGGCTAACGTCACTCGACTGCTCCCAGTCAGCGATAATGCTACTGATCGGATGGTTGATGTACAGTGCAGATTGTCCAGCAACAAGTACACACGTCCCCACATCGTTTGCGATTGTGTGCTCGTCTGTACTTCTGTATAAGCCTCCAGACAGCAGTGCGAGTAGGTCACGTCTTTTGATGTTATTTTTCGTGCCCCTCGGCTAGTAATCTAGCGTCACAGCATGATTATCACATGCAGTATTGATACCAAAGTCTTCAATTCAAAATACTTGTTTAATCTAAGTGTAAGTACTTAAGTAGGTACTAAATAAGTAATCCATTTTATAAATTTAATTTATTCACTTCCATTTTTACTTTACACATCGCATATGATAAATGAATTAGTTGTTGTGTAAAATAAGCGTTACATGAGGTATGGGGTTCGGTTCCCAGGTCGGGCATAGTGTTCTTGGGTATTTCCATCAGGACATTCTCAGATGCGCCGCGGAGCCTGGGTTGTGGTCCGTTGATAGCAATGTCTCTCCGCCTAGTACAATGAGCCTTGAACATAACTGGCGAAATGTAGGTGTACTGTTAGGTACAGCTCTGCCTAACCCTTCGAGGATTACAGGCGTGATGTTATGTATGTGTATTCTTAAATTAAATTTGTTAAATTAAATTTGTTGTCGACCATATTATTACGAGCTGCGTAAGGTATAAATTAAAACACCACCCTTAGATTGTTCTCGTAAAACAGTTACCGTGACTATATTCACAAGTTTCTACATGTAGGTACAAGTATGTATTAGGTTACGTTTAGGTTAAGTTTGCTAATTACAAAACAAGACTGAAATAAGTGTGTTATAACAACACTAGGTATAACCTGTTTGTTACTCCACTGCCCCAAAAGGTCGACTTAGGTTTATCCGGGTTAACTTATCCCAGTTTTTTAGGTAAAGTTCGAATAATCACCAAAATAAATTCAAATTTAGTGGTCTAGCCTTCTTTTGGCGACTTGATACAACCAACTAGGATGTAGGAAACTTGGTATGTAATGAATTAGTGGGCTTACAAAGCTGGGCTTACCCTTGAAGATCGACCCGAGTGGCTGTTATTATTAACCCACGTGAAATATATTAACTATAGGTACTTCTATTTATTTTCTCGCAGTCTATGGTAAAGAGATAGAGTACACAACTCTTGAAAAACAAAATTAATCACGGTTCTTGTATCCCTCGCTCCGCTCAGGATTCTACTCTAGAATCTCTTGCTACGCTCGGGATTCTACTTTAGAATCCTTCGCTGCTCTCGAGATCCAACTTAGTCGAAATAAGTTTACTTTTTTGTCACTTGTTGTATAATCTACTATTATCTCAATAAGACTGACGTTATTTATTGTTTGATTGACAAAGTTTTTTTTAAATCTCGGAAAGAACACATTCTTCTTAGATTTTCAGTTATACCCAGATAATGAGCATAAGCATGGAATAGAATTCCCATTGCGTGAACATGACATTGATCAATAAATGTAAAATGATTTGATTTGATTCTATTTTTTTTTTGTACTGCTCATATACAGAGTTAGTATTTTAAATTGTGCAACAGGGGGAAATCCGAATCCATAAGAGATACCGGAAAACTTACATAGAAAACTTTTTTTTTAATTTTCAAAATTTTCTTCCATGTTATTATACTGTAATGTACTAGTAGAGAATGCCTTGTAGCATTAAGTCCGCCTATAAACTGTTTCAAAAAATACCTGACCAACTTCTGCAGTCCCGATTTTTTCTTCCACACAATAAAATTATCTATGACGAAACAGTGGCACACATAGGCAGGTATTAAAAAAGATCTTACACTTGACCAAATAATTAGTATAAGTACCAAAATTGTTTTCTTCAAAAAAGGGCTTTCAATTAAGGTTTTCCGGTAACTCTTATAAATTCGGATTTTCCCTTGTTGTCCAACTTAAAAGAATCACTTTGTATACAGTTATAATACAGAGTTTAAGGCGCGACGCGCAAGCTGTGACGTCTATGACTGTTTAATATCATACTAATATTGTTATACTTAGTTTATGTACACTAAATATATGTCATCTACAGGTTAACCGCCCTCGTTTGACCTGTATATGACATATTGACATATATTTACGTTTAGTGTACTCTACTGTAATAAATACTTATGTACAGTCCAATCATGACGTGTTTTTCATGATTTATGTAAATTAAATGTGAATAATTTAGCAGAGTGCAATTAGCGAAAAAAGTGGAAGGAAGTGTATACTGGACTGATTTTATGCGAGTTTCAAAGTAAAAGAAATGCGTTGATAACAAAAAAATTCGACGCTTTTTTTTAATTTTATTCCGAATAACTTGTAATTCGATAAATTTATATTGTGGCGTAAATATGTGCACCATTCATCAATTTAGTCTTGTTGGACATTTTTACGTCTGTAAAATAAATCTACACACCTCTGGCAAACTACTAACTTCTTTCCACTTTATGAGTATTTTTTACTTAAAGTACTCGGCTAACTTTAGATTAAGCTAAATGTAAATTAAGACTTGAAAAATATGTAGTTACTTCTCATAATACCCATATTGACTTGCATTTATTATGATTATTTATGATTAACTCGCTGCGTGTCTCCGAGCGACATTGGTATTTTTGTTATGTTTTTGAATAAAAAAATCAACATTTGTAATCACGACTGTAACTTTTATTTGTATTCCTTCATCCAGATTACATTAACTACCTTATTTTAAAAGAGGCAATATTATTAGGATGATTTATTAAATTAACGAAAACACATAATTATACATAATGGATATTATCTTCATCATCAACATCAACTTTTCCCAACTATGTTGGATCGGCTATAAAAATACGGCTATAAATACATACTACTGTATCAAACACTCATCCAAACATTGTATATCACTAGTACACCACGACATATACATTGTAAAACGCACATCATTACAGAATAACATACATTTCATTCAAAGCGATCTATGTGCTGGTATATTTCAATTCCGCTTTAATGTCGCCTCATAGCACACTTATTAAATTTTGTAGTTCTTTGCACAAGTTAGTGTGTGGAGGCTGAGCAGGAGCAGCGCATCAGATATTAAAGTGTGCGTTTGTTGTGGCGTGCCCCGCTTTGATCGCTGAGTCGCGAAATATGGGTGCACCGCCGGAACGCTGCCGGTTTAATATCCAAGCCAATCAAACGCGCAACTTTTGCAGGATATTATTGCAATATATTAAAACGATTAATGCACAATCATGTGCGATATTACATGCGTGTCACACGCAACCATTGGGCTGGAGAGAATATTTAGGAATGTCTTTTAAAACACTGTCCGTCATCTAAGGAATAAGGTAGACCCTATGCCTGATTTCCAATTTACAGTAAACAATGATTTACTGAAACTAGCATTAGATTGAGGGCCGATTTTTTCAAATTTTTACAACATTGCATAGGAAATACCTCAGAACGCATTATTATTTTTAGATAAGTTTTAATGATATCAAATAGTTTATACACTGCCCTGCCCAACCAAACATTCCCCTAATAACCTTAACCAATATCGATAACCATTTGAGTTGCTGTTCCAATAAAAGGAGGATGAAATTTAATTAAACAGTAATTGTGGTTTACAGCGGCGCCCTTTTTATCCGCAAAATGTTAACAAGTTATAAAAATTATGAATTAACATCAACGCGGCAAGGGTCCGGTGCGGGCCGCGGGAAAGGGGAGTGGAGGGGGGGTTTGGCTAAGGGTTCACCACAATAGACGCTGCTCAAGGGTGCCCAATAAAAACTTGACAAATGGCGTTTCATAATCGTGTTGCATTCCAAGCCTCGTCACAGCGATCCCGGATTGTCCTCCCTCTGGAAAATATGTCTCTTGTTCAGAAATTACCTTGTGTGGTGACACCGCTACTATATCATATCATTGCATGTTGTGGGGAAGCTATAGGTATAATTTTTTGAGGAGAAGATGATTTTATTTTTTTATTTACCTACCTGTCTATCCGACCATAACACTATGGTGAAATTAGAGGAGTAACCGATGGTTATCGAATGTTATCAGCATGATAATTGCCGGTAAGTACGCTGTCATGATTGCAATAGCGATTAGACCACAACTGTAACGCCCTGTGGCTATGACGTTACAGTTGTGGTCTAATCAGAGCCTGTGCTCTTGAGAGGCTGTAAGACCACTATGCACCATTACCGGCTCCTCACGTGATCTCGATCTCAATTAACATTACCGCATACTGCGTGCGGCTTATTGAGCATCGGTTTGCATGACAGCTACTTCTGCCTAACCTAACCATAGATTTGAGGACACATGTGAAACGCATCATTGGTAATGGGATTGTATCTGTTTCATAAAGTGATTAGTTGGGATAAAGCTTCTCTTATTAATTAATGTTTTATAAGTAAATCACTAAGCAATATCTATTTTCTTAAGTGAGCAATGGTTGATGAGATATTCGCTTCAATGGGACCTTTTCGTCAAACTGCATCAGTAGGTAACTCTGTTTTTTGTAAATTGACGAATGAATGAAGTTTAAAATTGTTTATTTTTAATTATTTTATTGTTTGGTGCTACGGAACCCTTTGTGCACGAGTCCAACTCGCATTTGGCTGATTTTATCTGTATTTTTATTTACCGACCTAATTTACTTCTACGTTTACAGTATACAGACGTAAATCCAAGCTATTGCATATTTAGAAGAAAACATATTTACAATTAGCAATGATACAAATGTGAGTGAGAAGATGAACGAAACATCCTCTCACAGAAACTCAAACTTCCACAACATACGTCTACCCATCTCGAGGCAAATATATCACAGTCCGGTATCGATGTCAGTAGAGCATTCAGCATTCGACGAGCGCGAACAAAGGGAGAGTTAGAATGTGTATCTATGCGTGCTGGCCGTACATCCAACAATCTTCACGCAGTCTAAGTTGGTATTTGGGCAAAAAATCTCATAAGCTGAGCTACATGTGCCGTGTTATTTTTATCAAAATGTGTTTTAGTGAACAAGTCGTTAGAGTATCTTACCATCATCATCTGCCTAGCCTTTTCCCAACTATGTTGGGTTCGCCTTCCAGTCTAACCGGATGCAGCTGAATGCCAGTGTTTTACATGGAGCGACTGCCTATCTGACCTCCACAACCCAGTTAGTACTGGGTAATACGATACCCCTTGGAAATAATGGTTATCAGACTTTCGGGACTTGACTACCTGTAACGTTACGATTGTCAAAGATCTACAATTGACAGCCGGGACCAACGGCTTACTGTGCTTTCCGAGGCTCGGAGGAAACTCGCTATGTCGGTGGTCACTCATCCACGGACCAACCTAGGCAAGTGTGACTTAACCTGAAGATCGTCCCGAGCGGCTGTCATTAACTTAGCCACGAGCTCCTAGTTAGAGTACGTACCTTATCAATAAAATAAGAACAAAATGAAAAAAGCAAAGCGTACGGAATCGGCATTTATCGTAATTTTACAGAAAGTGTTTCGTTCGACCGTCGCCGTCGGGAAGCTGGGAATGAAAAATCGTATGGCATGGTGACTCTTCGATATTAGCGTTAAAATTGCATGAGTAATTAAAGGGACGTTGGTTTAATCGTGTGGTTTTAAATTTAAGCACATGGGACAGGTGTTATTGAAATGTTATGGTTTTTACGCGACTCTCTTTACCGCTGCTACCACAACACACGGTCTATGGTTTATCGCCCTTTACGAGTACGTCATCCTCGTTTGGTAGGTATAAGTATTCTAGTCTTTGTGTCATCCCTGCAGTTTCTTAAATAAAACGCATGTTTTATTCCTAATAAGCCTGTACCGCATTACTAATAATTGTATTAATTACTTAACAATGATAACTTAACAATGACTTTACCTTCATAAACATAGTCAGAGGTCGGACCGTTTAATCTGGCATAAACATCCCTCAAACTCGTAAAGTAAGTCTCGCCACTATTATTAGGCACTAGCGGGTAAAGAATGCCGTAATAAGGGGCGGTATTAGCCTCGCCAAAATATTGTGCCACGTCACCAGCTAGGGGCAGAGGGGGGCGCCCACCGGCAATATTATTAAAAATAATTTCTCATTTTTATTGCTCGCTCTTAAGCTAGTGGTGTAATAAATGACTACACTTTTATTACGATCATTGTTGTTGAAGGTGGTTAGTTTTAATGGGATTCAGAGATATTTTTTAATCATGAGCAACATGATAATCAAATTCTGCTGTATATCATTGTTTAGTGTTCTTGAATAATTGAAACTTGACGAACGAGATCTGTTCGTTTATTTGAATTATTTAATTGGCCACTGTGATGTTACACTGTCTTTTAAAATACAAAAAATATTTAAAATGTCCCGTATTTACCAAAATGAATTAAAAACATTTTAATTTCTGCATATGAAAATATACAACATTTATTTTAGTATATGCGAAACCTGAATATACTTTGTTCAGAATAAGTAACTGAATCGATAAATTATTATTATCAATGAGCCCAAGACGACGCTGGACGCGCGCGAGGGCGCACTGCGTGGTGACCACGTTTTTGAGCGGACAACCAGGTAACAGAACAAGCTTATAACTTTGTGATTTTTCATGATACAGTTTTGAAATTATGTATATAGATTCTTTAAATAAAAATACTAGACACGTGTTTCAGGTTTCGCATATACTTGCTTTCTTGCTTTTTATGCTTTTGAATTGTAAAACTAATATTGTATAATGCAAAAGCTTTTATTAGAATGAAAAGTGTCTGTGAAATTTACAATCTCATAAGGAGACAAGTCTGGCTGCATGATCACGTCATGTCGGTTATAAAATGTATTGTCTTTAGAACCAAAGGTGTGTGGAACAGCTCAATCGGTTAAGGGGAACGGGTTTAAAATTCAGTTGCTAGATTTGACCAACCAACCAATTACAACTACTATTTTCCAACCAATCAACTACAGAACTAACGAATAAGGCAAGTTAAATAAAAGCTTATAAAAAAACCACGAAAGACAAAACACGAAAATTATACCGCATCGCGTAGCGGCGGCGTAGCACCGAACGCACTTCGTTGTAGATCTTAAAATTTGGTCAAAGCAACTTCACCTTTCTGTGTTATACGAGTACCGTGTAGTGTCTTAGAAATAATCTACATCTATACAAATATATAAAATTGAAGTGTCTGTTTTTAATATCAAAACAACAGATTTTTACTAAATGCATATGAAAATATATACGGCACTTATAACAAAAATATTTTTTTTTCAGTTTTTGTTGTTCTGTATGTCTGTTCCAGCTAGTCTCCGACACGTCTGGTCCGATTTTGTCGAAATTAACTGGTAGCTGGCTGCTTTACTGAAAGGTAGATGATGTTATAAGGTCTAACATAGGCTACTTTTATTTTAGAAAAATAATTAGGTTTCCGTGCAAAAAAATTAAAACCCTTGAAATTGGTAACAAAATTCGATTAAAAAAGAGAAGTAATATTTTTTTTTAAATATTTTTTATAATAGTTTCACGCGAACAGCTAGTATACTTATAAAAAAGAACTTGCGAAATGAATGAGCTAGCTGGTCGTAGCAGTGTGCTACAAGGCCCTACGCCTGAAGATATGAATGTTACAGAAGTTTCATAGGACGTTGTAGCCTAAACTCTGCCGGGTACCAAGCGACGTTAAGAGAGCAACACTCTTTCGAGATTCAAAAGTATCACAATTACCTAATTTGTATGTCTGATGGCTTTAAATTAGACGTTGCGGCTTTAAACCCGGACAGATTTATTTTATTGAAGATTCTGCTTTGTAGCTGGAGATTTTAAATACATTTAGGTCATATGCTCATCATTTGAAGATATTAAATAAGGTTGCAAGCAGGTGCTTACGTGAACGATGAACCAGAAATCTATGGGACCAAAAATAACTTTAAAAATGAATGCATATTTCAGTAATTGTTTGAAATAAATTGTATCATCGTTTATTTCGTTTCGTTTTAAGTACAGCTATGACGGTGTGCGCAGCGAGATGAAAAAAGAAAAAAAAACCACTTTGGATCAATTTGTTTTCCCGTATAATCCTGATGTTCAGCTGGGAGTGGTCGCTTGCTCCGCCCAGTTCACTCTTCTCTAACAATTTTCTGTCACACTCTTTTAATTTATTTTTTTTATACAAAGAGATAGAGATAACATATCCATTCTGTTACATCTACTGTTTATCTTAAGTAATTATATGTCTTACTTCAATGGAGAGATAAAATGTAAAATAAAGTCCTCATTTTGCTTTAAATTATTTGAGAAGATAACTACGTTTTATTAAAATTAGTTTTTACCGTTAAACCTTCACAATTAACTTGTAAATGAATTCCAATCTGACTGTTCGAGTGGATGTGAAACAGCGCATAATGCGTGATAGAACCACTCCACGTGTTCTGTTAACGCTGGCTTCGTGTGCCGTTGAAAGCCACTATCTACAATATGATTCAAAGAGCAGATAAACTTTTTACAGATTCAAAGTTCTAAGATGTTTCTAGATGGTAGGAAAACGGTGTTTTTCTTATTTCTGGGTGTGGGGCGTGTCAGTCGCGACGCCCGCCCAGCGCGCGTCTAGCGCCGCAGTCATCCCGCCGCTGCCGCGCGCTCTGCACGTTGCGATTAATACCGTGCCCGCGCGAACTCGCTTTTTACGCACGAAACACTTCCGTCGCAGAATCTAATAGGTAAGTCGTGTTATTGTTATTGTGAAAAGTTTATTAGGTGCCACATGCTTTAAAAGTAGAAAAAAACAGGAACTTTAAAATACTATTCGTGAAAAAGTTTTCATTTTCTGGGAAAGATGTAACGTAACTTTATTAAAAATCAAAAACCTACATTTAAAAATAACTTACATTAAAAATCATGGAAATATTTTTTTTAACCTGTATAGCATTCTTTTAAAATTATATTTTGTCTAAAACTAACAAATTTTAATGTGGATTATTTGGACTTTTGGAAAATATTGTCAAATCCCATTTATTTAAAACCTGTTATCAAAGAAAATACAATAACGACGGATTTTAATCAAATTTTAATAAAACAAGGTGTTTTTAAAATGAGGTTCCATTGAAATTAGATATTAGGATGTTGTGGAAAAGTGAGACGTTTTTAAAGTTCGTTTTAATTATAATTTACAAACTAGAATTAAAACTAATTTTCGTTTGGTTTGTTTAGACGTTCATAAAGTGCTAGAAATATAAACAGCCTATATTGAATGAGTTTGGACTTTCTTTTTAACTTTATGTTAAGTTTA
Source organism: Noctua janthina (assembly GCA_963576755.1). NCBI lineage: Eukaryota > Metazoa > Arthropoda > Insecta > Lepidoptera > Noctuidae > Noctua > Noctua janthina. The sequence goes on along the minus strand of OY755050.1, from coordinate 7,442,565 downwards.
ATGTAAAAAAAAAAAAAAAAAAAAATAAAATATCGTTATTTAAAGAACGTATTAAAAAAATGCTTCAATTCAATTCAGATTTAGCACAACCAGTGTAAATAAACATTCACTGAGAGTTATCAAATTGTAAAACTGTGTGCACACACAATATCCGTAAAAGATAAGTTAAGACGTGTATAGTCTTTTTAAGGACACATTTTAAAATGGTCGTAATTGATTTTTTTTTCTAACAAAATACTTTCAATAGGTACTTTTTTTCAGTTTGGGTCTACAAAAATAGGCACAATTGATTTAGTTTTAAAATTAAGCTCATATCCATCTTTAATTTAATAAAACTATACATAGTTGCCTGCTTAGGGCCGGTTATTAAGAAACTCTTACTCGGTTTTTATCGTAATACTATTGATACAAAAAGTACGAAGTTTATTTTATTTCAACTTATTAAAAATAAACAGTGCAGCGTAGTTTTACTTTTTTTAACCTTTGAACTTGTTGAGTCCTACGAAATACTTAGAAAATAAAATAAAAATAAATAAAATAAAAAAATAATTAAATACTTACAGAGACATTATAAATCATTGAATGTTTCGCATTTTTGAAATAATTATGTTTTTTTTTTCCTGAATTAGTGATAGACGAAGGTCTGTTAATGACGAATGCATTTACTCGAATTTTCATTTGGCTATTTCAATAATAAACATTGTAAATGTGAAACCATTCTATATTAGAGACTTTTGAAAGAGGCATCTGAAAGCCCTTTCTGCCTCTATGAAAGAAACACAATGACATAACAGTTTTACTTACTTTATAAAATAATATCATTGTACGCATCGACAACAAAGGATTCAGAGATTTAATTTATTTGTGAAAATCAGTCGATATTTACTACTTCTTTGAAAAAAACATTAAACAAAACGTTTTGAAACCTTATTTCAGTTTAAACCTTCAGGTGGGCGCAGGATAAAAAACAATGGAGTGTATCCGTATAATATCTTTCATTAAATGGTAATTATTTTGAATATCTCAATTATCTGCATTGGCGATTTTATCAAATTTTATTTTATAAGTTTTTTTAAATAAATTAGAGAGTGTGAACATCATCGCTATGAAGCCAAAAACTGTGCATTTTTTGTATTACCAAGTAACATCGCATATTCATACTTCTCGCTGTAGGGACACAGGACTTTCTGTGAGAGGGTCGGGCTCTTGGGGCCATATTCAAGCAGTTAGTGCGCCCACTGCGGGCGTGGATGTCGTATTGTCTTTGAATTTTTGATTCTCTTCATGCTGATTTCTACACGATGTTTTTATTCATTGTTCAGTAAAATAAAAGTGGTGATTTTTTTATAAAAAAACATGCGCATCGTATGCAACAAATCGTGGCTAATGAAATATGAAAATTATCTTCCATAATACAAAATTAGTACGCACAATTAAAAGCACAACAAAAAAAACTGCCAAATCTGTCGTGCCGTCGGAGGCAAGTGATGTCCACGTTATACATGTTGCAATTGATAAAGTAGAACGAAGAAGGAATAGTAGTGGGTGAAATATTAGTAGTAGTATAGATTTATTATTCGGCATTAACTCATTTTCCCACCAGTTATGTTATGTTAGTTCTCTCCCTCCCAGTTATGCTGAACCACTAGTTGTGAAATAAAAAACAGCTCAGCAAACCTCCACACTAAATGAGCTGAATCGGTGAGAATGTCATTGCCAAGACCAAAGTATTGTCTACCTTTCACTGGATTAATATTTATAGTTTTAAAATATCTAATTTGATTTCTCGTAAATAGCGAGTGCTAATATCTTCTAACGAAAGCTCTTCGAGTAATTGTGATTGAACTTCAAGTACAGGTAAATTTGTTAAATCATCAATTAGATTTCTACGTGACCGTAAATCTGTGTGTTTATTAACTTAGTGATGTTGATCTGTTATCACGCCTGTAATAACCGAAAGGTAAGGCACAGTTGTACCTATATAATACACTAACATTTCGCCAGTGACAGTTTCGAAGTGACAGGTGACTAATGAGATGACGAGTAATAGAGAAGTAAAGAAGAGCAAGACATGCCGCGTCGCCGTCGGCCCGGAATAAATTAGGATAAGGGCAGGAGACTGATGATGGTCACGCAGAAAGTACCCGAGGGGCTACAACATCATTCTGAGGTTAGAACCTCCTAGACCTGGTGGCCTGCCATTACGTCATAAGGTGGAAACGCCGGGGTAGCCTGCGAAATTTAAATTTTCACGTTTTTTTGCAATTTACAGGTCAGTGTCCCGCTATATATTGATTAAAATATGATTCGAGACTGTAACAAACATGGTTTTACAAAGATATAATCATCAAATCAACAATACAATGCCTATGAATGACTATTTTATGAAAAAGAAAAGAAAAGAACTTTTGACGTAATTACTTGATTAATTAAAACACAGCCGTATTTTGTTTTTAATGTGACTGCACTCCGTGCCAGCCATGTCGAGGCGAAACAAAAGACAAACCAAGAAAAATCACGAGTCGTCGTAAAGGGAATCGACATATCGGGAATGATTCGAGCTTCCACCTTAAAGCAGTATCGTTTAATCTTATTCTAGAAGGGTCAAGCGATGGAGCTATACAGGACGTAAAACGAGGTTTACAATATACCCCCTGGAGGCCTGTACTAACGAGTGTTACAACGACATTACCGATTAAGGGTAAGTGATGTTCCATCATCATCTTATGAAGGCATGTCCTGTGGCCCAGTGATGATCCCAGACAGGCGCATTAATTTGTAAATAATATAATCTCCACTGGTCTCAGAACGGAGAAGGAAAACAACGTGAGGAAACCACACTGGGCCCGCGTGCTGGTCTACAGCCCATCACTCTCGTAGTCCTCTCTATGACCAGTGTCCCAGCAGTGGGAACATTATAGGCAGATCAGATTATGCTCGAGTTATGTCCTTCGATGAATATTATCGTGTGTCGGTTCCATGGAATCTGAGGAAACCAAGAGAAGGAAGAAAGAGAGGAGGATAGTGACCATCGAAGGAGTTCTGGAGTTTGTTAAATTTGTAGCCCCTCGGGTACTTTCTGCGTGACCATCATCAGTCTCCTGCCCTTATCCTAATTTATTCCGGACCGACGGCGACGCGGCATGTCTTGCTCTTCTTTACTTCTCTATTACTCGACATCTCATTAGTCATCTGTCACTTCGAAACTATCACTGGCGAAATGTTAGTGTACTATATAGGTACAACTGTGCCTTACCTTTCGGTTATTACAGCCATGATATCAGATCAAGATCACTAAGTTAATAAACACACAGATGATTGTTTAGGGTCACTTAGAAATCTAATAGATGATTTTACGAATTTACCTGTACGTGAAGTTCAATCACAATTACTCGAAGAGTTTCGTTAGAAGATATTAGCATCTCTCCCGTAATCTATCAGACTACGAACAATTTTGCTTCTTAAGAAAAAGATTTGAAGCTGAATGTAAAAAAAAACGTTACAATAAAATATTAATATTAATAAAAACGTTAAATACCTATGGAGTTACATTTCAAATCGTAAAACTAATACATACCCTCCACAGTTTCTTATGAAGGTCATAACTCGAGTAATCCTTCTGAAATTTGTAATATGTTCTCTGAATTTTTTCAATCAGTCTACGAACATTCCACGTTAGTAAAAGTGGAACTATAGAAAGAAAATAAAGGAAGGCTGGGTAACACTACAATACAAATGCGCGCGCGGTACTTGATCATTATTTTGCTGCGGTTTAATTTTAAAACTGTGATATCTCCTAAGATATTCATTAAAATCAAATGGTGTCAGGGCAATTTTATTCAAAAATAAATACTTTTAATGAATAACGTATTTAGTTGGATAAGGCATAACACCATGTTTATAAACACCTTCGCATATAATGCATTATTTTATAATTTGATTACCTACCATAAAAAAGATATAGAGAGTCAACCTTAAAAGACATTCATAATTATGCTATTAGGGGCTTTTTATAAGCTTCTATTTTAGAACTGTTTAAAAGGAACAACTCCATAATACATAACTGTTGCGTACCTTTAAGCGCAGTCCACACCGCCAGCGAGCGAGCTGACGGGCGAAGCGAGGCCATAGAAACTATATAAACTACGTGCGTAAGTGTCATGTATTCTTCACATCATAAACCTAGCCCATTACAGAGTTTTTTTTTAACTGTGGCACCCTTAGAAAACTAAAGGTTATGGTGATATGTACGTTACCGCTGCTGCATTGCCGGCAACAGTCATATGAGCTTTTTTTTAAATATTATTATATCTCAAAATAAAGTAGGTATTTTTTTTTCCAAATGGCTCTGCCTTTGATGAACAGTATGAGTCAGTGGCGAAGGTTCCATATAAATCGATTCCTTCCGGCTTTCTTTTGAAAAATGGCACAGTCAGTATTCTATAGGCAAATAATATAATCACATTAAAGATATGTTCTTCGGCGTACCTCTTACAAAAATTGACCCTTCAAGCCTTTTTATACCCCGTAATTTTCAATAAACTGCTACCCACGAAAAAAGGGGGGAGCGGGGTGCTAGTAAGTTTCAACAGAATAAATGTTCCAAATATAAGTAAAAACACACTAAAAATAAAATGACAAAGAAGAAAAAAACAAATCTACTTTTGAAGTTCTCTCGCTCGGATCGCCATTGAACTGCCCGTCATCATTCCAGTTAGTATATAAGATCATTGGTTTTGGCTACATTAGGTAGATTGGATTAATATCTATAGTTTTAAATAAATTGTTTATTTTATTTTAAATTCAGTGCGATATGGCGAGTCTGTAAGTGAAACTATGTAGTTTGAGTTACATACTCCCCATTTATTAATGCTAATATTTAGAACGCAGCTTGAGGGTATGTACCTAATTAAGCACTCGGAGATCGAATTACTAAGCCATCTCTAAGTAGGTTCGCAAGGACATAATTATATGGGACTGGTATACATTTATATATCTAATTAATTTGTAATAACAACTAATTAAACACAAAGCACGGACGGCATGCGGTAGAACCGTGTAGCTAGATACCTACTAGGCAAATTCGTGAAGCCGAAGCTGCGCTGGACGCACACTGCCTGTCAATGTCAGTTGACAGTTCAGTCAGTGTCAGTCAGTTTTTAGACGTCATTTCTTTTGTAGTGTAAGTAAATCGTAATACGCTCGGTTTGTATAGAAAGGATTGACAACGGCTGCTAGCGGCTCCAGGGTGTCTCCCTGTTCTGTTCATCGTCATCATTATATACGCGAAAACTGACTTTCTTTAACGAAAACTTTGAATAACGCGTACCTAGTAGCTGAAAGCAATGAGATTTTGTGACATCTACGAATTAATTTTTGTTCACTGCATTCAACGGTTTGGTCACGGGTTTTCTTGAACTTTAAGTTTACGTAAGTACTTAATGTACTTATCTTTGAAAAAGTATTTATAGGAACAAAGGCAATAGAAATCTCGAATTCGTTATTCTTGAGACACATTGGAAAAAAGTAAAAGAAATTGGGATTAAAAAAATAACTTTAACTCTTCGGCAATATCTACTTATGGACAAACAGACGGACCAAATACAGTGTTGTGTGATTGTACGTAGGTACAACTATTACGAATTTATATGCGTCGAATAATAAGGTGTTCAGACATAAAAAACAATTATAAAAAGAGTCTTCACAAAGTCCTTCCTTTAGGAACTCAACGAAAAAATCCCATGAAAATTCGATAACAATAAACTTCTACTATTTTAGGCTAATTGTACTCTATAGTCGAGTACAATTAGCCTGTTTATTATTATCGACAATTTTGCGACTCTAATTTTATTATTAGGAATGATTATAGTACATTTTGATATAAGCGGAGCAAGTATTGCATTCGAGGCGGAAGTCGCACCCGAGCCGCAGGCGAGGTTGTTATGGAACCGAGAACTGCAGTAACAGATGCCCACGTGTATCAAACGACGTTTTTCATTACACTTTCGAAGAAATAAATAATAGAACGAACAGTATTTTTCACACACCAAAAATACACTTTCTTGAAAACTGGTTTTTATCGCACTACGATTAGATTCAACACGCAATGTTTCACACACGTTGATTTTTAATATTTTTCCGCACACTTGCGGAAATAAAAATTTCCATACTAATACAAAGTCCGACTATGGTCGGCGGTGTTTGTTTTTTTTTAATCTCGTCAAAGAGATATGCGTCTTCACGGCGTAAATTTTTTTTGTGTATTTAAATTGTGTTTATAAATAAAACATCATAGATAAACATGATTATTTAAAACAAATATTTACTTTTAAGAACAAATTAACATTTATTTGTGTTCTCAATTCAAAAGTATTTGAACTTTCTATTATTCATATTAGGCTGTTTAGCGGCATCATACCTTTGTTTCTTCTTAAACCTGGCGAAAGCAAAGCGCGGAAAAAAAGCAAATTAAATCATAGTTTCCTAATAATTCCTGACAAAAATAGCTCAATTTTTTTTCTTTCTTCGAAAGTGTATTCCAGAATGTCGTTTGATACACGTGGGGATTTGTTACTGCAGTTCTCGGCTTCATAACAACCTCGCCTGCAGCTCGGTTGCGTGAATTCGGCCTCGGATGCAATAACAAAGTTAGTAGTACCTTAAGTTTATTGTTTCAAAAGAAATTGCAACAATATACACCGTCTTCACACTAGGATTCCATGTCTTGGATTTCTTTTAACCTGTATGCAAACATACATCCACAACAAACATAGGTAAAAACCACAGGCATGCTTCTATTAGACTACTGACTAGAAAAAACATCATTCTATCACAGCTAGTTAGAATCAGGTATCTCGAATTAATTAAGTAACTTCGATTCAATAAAACTAAACCTTCTTCAGCTAGTTAAATTGATGACTATGCAGATATTGATGTACTCGTTTCTAACATTTTGATCATTACATTTTTGTACTCCAGAAAGACTTGTAAAAATGCGATTTAATTGCATGCCTCGCCGGTCGTCACGCAGGGATAAGCAATGATTCTTATCAGGCCCTTATTGAAAAAGGGGCGGCCGCGTTCCTATCACGCATAAATCAGGAACACGCGTATTTCTTTCAGGCAATGTTGGCTCTTTTATTGCCCACTTATTGGTAACCTCGATCTGATATATTACATCGATAGAATTAACGGTCTAATAGAACTATTATTGATTTACAGATCTATTTATAGAATATGTCAGCGGCGTCACGTACTAACTGCGCACAAAACACCAAGTAGAAGTGGGCTAGAAGTACCAACTTGAATAACATTTGTCAAATCTTATTATTTATTCATTAAATTATATACTTATTCTTAATATAAACACTGTTTTAAGCTTTCACGGTTTATAACTAAACTAATACTGTCAATATCGGGAACTCAAAATAATGAACAATCACGGAAGATATCCCGTAAGTGACAGTATAAGTTTATTCTTATTATAATTCAGTACTAAGGGTTACATTTCATTTCATTACTCACTACTACTCTCAGAACTTACAACTTACGTGGCCGATATTATTCCAAGCCAATATTCTAGAACACCCAGAAGTGTTCCATAAATACAAGTACAATTAAACGGAATGCACCGTATGTATCATTTCATAACGTTTACACTGGCGGTGTTTATCGCCTACTGTTCCGGCCATACTATTCTTTTACCAGTGTTTACACGTCGCGGCAATAGAATAGATAGCTGCAAGTAACGCGGCCCAACTGCTCCTAAGTAGGTGGCGTGGGGTGTGGTCACACTGCGGACCAAACAAACACCGAATAAAAGTACTTTATACTCGTTAAGGAGAATCGTTATTACTTTTTATTTCGACTGCTTTGTTAACTTAGTAAGGGCTGATGCCGTAGCTGAAAAGCCAATTGTGGAGCACAATTTTTTTCCTTTAATTGATTCTTGTAGACGCAGATCTTAAAGGTCTAATATGGCGTTGAGTGTGAACGAAAACTTTTTTTGAAAATTATGAAAAATCAACAACACGTGTTTGTAACGTTCGATCATATTGGCGGCTGGCTGTGAATGAGCGTTAGTTTTTTGAGAATTGTAATAATACTACCTTCTGCTAAAGTCCAGTAGGTACGTCTTATGTTATTTATTTTTTTTGTAGAATACTGCCTGTATTCTTTGGGAACTGCCTGCCAAATTGAAAAGCAAATAAATCACACTTACATATTTTTTTTTTTTTAAACGTTGCCCTACACTAGGAATTTCTCCTGTATCGTGGGTGCGTTTACAAACATTTAAACTCACATACACAAACATCCAGACCCGGAACAACTACCTGTAGATCATACAAATATTTGTTCCGTGCGGGGATCGAACCCGCGACACGCAGCGCAGCAGCCAATTGCTCAGCCACTGCGCCAACCGTGCCGTCAGATTAGATATTGCCTTATAAGTTTTTTAACTGGTGATCAAGATTCAAGATTCAAGAGTCTTTAATTTGCATGAAATATGGTACACGATGGTCTTATAAAATAAAAGGTTTCACACATTTCGCACCATCATTGGTCACTAACACGGTCATCGGTGCAAGATGAAGTGAAGCCATGTGCACGCACCTTGGTCACGGTTTATCCGTGATCATGATGCTTGCAACAGTACCGAAATATCGGGAACTTAAAACAAATAGTAAACATGGTAAATATCTCGTTTTCAGTGTTAATGACACCTATTGCCTTTTTTAAACTTATTAAAAGTTAAGTTACAAAGAAAATAAATATAAATAAGATTGCATACAAAACAGGAACCAATATAGTCATCATAAATAGTGAACATTGTATTGCATTTGAATAGCATGCGTGAGATGCTAGATAGGCGTTTTGAGCTATTAAAAGTTTACTTTTACTGAGTCAAACGTTTTATTTTCAAATACTTGCGAACTTTCAACCCCTATCTATACAGATTAGGAAAAGTCTTTTTATGAACGCTGCTTGGTCATATGAGTCTTATGAGTTTATGAATATCATGAAAATAACTCGTGATCGATTCAGTTTGCAATCTCAAGATTTCCGAACCGTGAGGTACCTAAACATAACTGGCTTATTTTAATTAACAATTTACGTCAATACGACCTATAGATGTGTCCAGCAATGACGTGACCAAATTGTCTTTGACATCAAAATCGGGTGCAAGCACAAAGCAACACACTGTTTACTCCCTGTTTGATTACAGCGACAACACTTAAGCCATTACGCTGCTGGGCTAATTGGACACTCAAACGGACAGATATTGAGATCTTGTTACGTATATCTGTTAATCAGACGCGTCACTGATTGGAGCGGATTGTCAACGATAATGATGAGCATTAGGCTTATAATTAGTACTTTGAATTAATCTAATTAGTCACTCTTGTACTGAAGATGGATAACATTCGTTTTGGGGGATTTACAGATGTTCTTGTTTGCAAATGTTGTAAAAGCATTAAAAAACTGTGCTGAGGTTATACAAAATAGACACCGAAATATGTATTTAGGAGAAAAGTACGCATTGTTTTAAGTAACTTAGAAAAAAAAATCTTCACAACTAGGGTCTTAGCTAAAAACGTCCCACTGCACATTTCTTACAGAAAAGAAAGGTGCTCACCAAGCTTGCTCAGTGTCTTGGATTTCAGACTATTTCAGATTCTAAGTAAGCTGTAAAGCCCAGTTTCTTTACGATGTTGTCCTTCGACGTTAGTCAATTGTAAATCGTAGATTTTCCTTGGGTAAAATGAACGCAGTGTAAACTCCAATTAAAGCCACTTGATTTAACTTCAAACTCCCTAAAACGTCGAAATTACTTGACTGTGGTTGCTTTACCTTGTTGTCCGTAGAATGATACACTCTATGTAGGATAGCATCACACCCACTCTTGGCATAAACACACGTCATTATTAAGCAGTAAACTGTACTTTCTAAGCTGTTTAGAGTACGAACAAACAAACAAACATTATTTTTTATAAATTAGATGGCTGCATTGTTAAGAAAGTTTAAGGAATCTTCTCCTTTATTTCTTTACTTGTTATTCCATAAATACCACTAGAAGCACATTTTGATATATTATGGTATAGGTCAACCTAGCTGTTCTCGACATTTGATAATACTCTTTTATTAGTAACTAGCTGACCCGTACAACTTCGTCTGCGCCACATAAGAGAGAGGGTTAGAGAGAGTGTGATTCAACCTTAAAAGATAGACATATGCTATCGCGGACTCATGATTGTTGCGTAACTTTAACCGTTTACACAGCGCACGCAACGGAAGCTCTCAAAATTAATACATTTTCCCTGTTTTTGCAATATTTTTCATTGATGCTCCGCTCCTATTGGTTGTAGCGTGATGTTATAGCCTTCCTCGCTAGCTCTATCCAACACTAAAATAAGTTCCTGAAATTAGCTCGTTTAACCAATCAAACAAACAAACTCTTCATCTTTATAATATTGGTAAAGATTCAATATTTGCATTAATCCCTAAAATATTCTACTTATGTTTTTCCAAATATGGGCTTCCCTCGACAGCCTTAAGTCTTCATCCTTAGACACTCGATGACAGTCATACTCCAGCTAGGTCGAAAGTTCTCATTAAGGTGCATGAAAAGAGCCGAGACACGATTAAGCTTCTGTAAACTATTGCGGGCCTCTTGCAACTGCCTGCCGTCTCAATCGGCAGTCCTACGATGACAGTCATACTCCAGGCAGGTTTAAAGTTCTCACCAAGGTGCATGAAATGAGCCCAATAACAATATAGCTAATCTGTTGTAGCTGTAATCTGTTGAGGACCTTTTGCAACTTCCTTCCGTTTCCATCGGTAGACCGTCTATGATAGTCATACTCCAGCTAGATCTAAAGTTTTCATCAAGGAGCATGAAATGAGCAGCTGTAAACTATTGAGGACCTCTTGCAACTGCCTTCCGTCTACATCGTTAGACCGTCGATGAAAGTAGTAGTAGTCATACTTTAGTTAGGTTTAATGTGCTCATCAAGGTGCATGAAATGAGCCCAAACAAGATATAGCTGCTGTCAGTCAATTTTAAAGTTATCTTGTGAGCACATTTTTATTCATTAGTACCATTTTGGTTCAATAGATGTTGCAGCATGTATCTTACATATTGATGATAAGTTCTTCTTGATAAATCAGTATATTACTGCTACATAAATACCCTTGATAATAAAACTATTTGAATAAGAATTAATACTACGATACGAATGTAACCAACTTTTGTTTCTACCGGGGCGATCTCATTAAATTTTAAAACACAAAAGCTGCTATTGTGACTTAACTATGATAGTTAGATATATGCTCTCGCGGACTTTTTTGTAGGTAATGATTACTAAAATCATGTAGTACATCATTTTAAGTATCATCAATAGTTTTCTCAGCGCACGCCGAATAATGAATTTTTCAGGTAAAATTTTGCTACTTTAGGTTACATTATCGCAATTTTCTTAAGGATCTCAATTTTTTTTGGTTCAAATCGGTCAAGTAGTTTTAGAGCCTATTTGGTACAAACCAACAAACAAAAAAATCTTTCCTCTTTATAATATTAGTATAGATGCAGCACAGCCACCAGATAAAGATAATGGAATATACTCCAACAGTCGAAGCAATCTGTTTCGCCTGCTGTGGCTGATCGGATGTAATACAAAATCAAAGCAAGCGAGTTCTCCTTGCTGTGGGAATGCGTAGCCGTCGCCAAATAATAGGAATCGCCAAAGGTAGGGTTGACAATACCATCACCTACAATTGAACATACCTAACATAATTGGCAATACCGGACAAAAACTTCAGACCGCGGACATTTGAGTTAAATTCAAATTTTCCAGGACACCTTGGAAAGCTTATTACAATAGAAATGCAAAATATCGCAAAACAAACAGTACATATGGTGACAGAGAGAGAGAGTCCGTGAACAAGAATTGACGGCGTGGTGGAGGCGTTCTGTCGACTGCTATTTTTCAGCACCAGAGTTGATCTGGATGCGTACCCGTGGTCATTATGGATGAATTTTGAACTAATATAAATTGTTTTGATTTATTGATATCATACTTAAGTAATATCAGATAAGTTCCTTCATTTTGACCATTCATGCAGAATTATGCTTTAAAAACCGACTCATGCAGTGCAGTTTAAAAAAAAATGTGACCGGGTTAACCGGACTTTTTTTACAACCTCGCCCGGACGGCCCCCGGACGCCCTCCAAACTAATACAAATCTGGGGAAACCCGAACTGATGGCAACCCTTGTAAAGGGATCGCTGTGATTGTGCTAATTATTTCAATATCGAACTATTGCCTGCTCGGGACAGTACGATATAGAAAGCGAGACACAAACAGGCGGTGACCTCTGCTGCTTGTCAGTTTCAGTTAGTCCGGTTTGTGATGACTCGTAAGAGCAATTATGGTCAAAGGGAGATGTATTGGGCTAGTTCTGCTCTTTGTAGAATAATCTGATTTGATAGTTTGAATCCAGTAGTGTACGACGATGCTCTTTGAACGTTAGCGAGATAAATTACATACTCACCCTTTTTTAAACCCAAAATATATTTTTTTACTCTCAACAATAAGTGAGATGATTTGTGATGACGGCAGCAATGAGTAGTGTTGTTTATTTGTTCTCGTTGTCCTCCGCTATATTTCCGCTGCAAACGAGCGGTCGCGACGCTATATGAACGCTTTCAAAATAAACAGCTTGTCTATTCGTGTGTGGTTAAGTGGCTGTAACACGGCTTTTTTGTTTATTTCCCCGAAACCGTTACGATGACGTTACTCTCTGTGGAAATGTTTTTTTGTGGCGTAAGTAGCTTTGTACGACCTGTCGTTAATGAAATAGTTTTAGACCGTTTCTTAGTAATTGTCTGTCACTGTAATTGTCTGAAAACAATTCAAGATAGGCGTATCTAATATCGTGGGGTTATATGAAGGTCCAATATCTTGACCACAATCGGTAGGATGGTGTAATGGGGCGCTGAAAATAGAAAAAAAATATTCATGGCGTGAAAAGTTAGAAATTTTCATTTTAGTCTACTTATGGCTGGGCTTAGAAACGATGCACGTGCGAAAAACATTCTGCAGCGAAAACTTTTCTGTTGAACTCATCTGCCAGGCCAGCTAGCGTAGTTTTTCCAAAGAATCTTTATTGAATAATAAACTTGTGTGTTTAGAGTGTAACCTCCGTCATGGAAGGCTTCCTCCACCACATGGCGCCGCAGTTCCTGCACCCTGCGCTGCAGAGCTTCGGCTGTGGCGCCTTCCGCCCGATAGGGGGCGCCTTCCACCCGCTATACCCGGGGAAGGCCTTCGCCAGGCATCTTGGAGAACAGTACGCGCTCGGCCAGAGCGTCGGGCAAGCTTTGAGGGTGAGTTTCATCTTCACTTTGGACTGTTTTCGCTATTATAACAACAGGTAGATAGGTACTTGTTGCTTTGCTAGTAATGATAACTGGCCGTTTGTCTTGTGGGCGCAAGCACGACTTCTGAGCGTGAGGTCCTGGGTTCGAGCCCCGGGTTAGGCGGCAAAGTGTCATTAGGTTTTCCGTTTAGAATTTCTCAGTAGCGGCCCAGAGTTCAAAAGTTGGTGGTGGGGCACCTCGTGACCTCGTCACTTGGAAAATAGATAAAACCGTTGGCGCTGCGCCTGATCTCTTCCTGGTCAAGTTAGATTGCCGTCGCATAGGACTTTGAGACAAAAGGAGCAGAGTGCACATTTGTTTGAGCACACAATTGTGCACTATAATTCCTTCTGTGTAATAAGTCCCGTCGCTAGCACAACGTTCCTTCCAAGAAGACGTCACAAGCAAAGCAACGTTATAGGTTCTTATTCTAAGTACTCTGATTTCATATGATGATGTCACTAACAAACGATATTGAATGTTTGTGTAACACAATAGCAACTGTCTGCCTGTAGGTAGGTAGGTGTAAAATGGGATTGTACAAGGTTTAAGCGCTTTCGTAATATATTTTTACTTGTATGCCATAAAATGTACGCAACGGGCAACGGGAATAGGTCTTGTCTTATTAATTTGTATAAATTTACACAAAACGTACTAAAATGTAGATAAATACATATGTTACTTACCTTTAGCTTTACCGTAAAGCTTAAGCTTAGACATGCATAATTTGCCACCGTTAACTTCCGTTTTACATACTTCTATGTTAAGGCTGCCTGTCCATTGAAGCGGAGTGTGGCTGCGGAGTGAAGATACTGCGAAATATTTACCAATAGGATTGCAAACTAAAGCGGAGCGGAGGTTTTATGCAATCTTGTTGGTTAATTTTTGTCGGTTTTTTTCTTCTTTTTTTATTTGGACTCGCTCTGGTCGGGACTTGGACATGAGCACAAGACATCAATTGCTACGTAAAACGACGACTCGTGGGCGAGTTGCGGGCACACGAACTAATTACTGTTCAATACAATCATGTGCTGGGTGCTTGGCACCGAAAGTCCTAGGCATAGTTTTAGTGATTTTTAAAATAAAGGCTTATAATATAGGTAACAGCCAAACACCATTGTCCGGTTGTCCCATCCATTGGTTATCTATTAAATTCGCATTCAACCAAACAAACTCTTCAGCTTTATAATATTAGTTTAGATTACCAGATTTTCAACAATAGCGATGCTTGGAACCAGCTATGCTAGCGTTATTATCTCACAGTTACAATCTCCATTGATTGCTGATGTGAACTACTGTATTATAATCGATCAGTAACGGTGACCGTCCGCTGGTCCGTGGAATAGGTATGCCCGCAGAATTTGTCACGTTAAACTGTGAGTGCGGGGCCCATTGGTTAGCCAGCATTTCATACGTAACGTCGTAACGTGTGTCGCAGTGGACCATTCAACTCATACTTACATCACAAACAAAGCGTAGCTTAGGTTTGGACCGCAGTGGTGCGGCACCTCAAGGGACCTTGCGCACTACGACTAGTCGCTGTACTGAACACTGGTCGGCCTGCTGCGGCCAAAACTCGTGCTCGTGGCCGCGTAGTGCGCGAGGTCCCTTACTCGTGAGCCTCTGCTAACACTATGCTAAATTAATTCATCATTTATTCGTTATGAAGCAGAATGTCCGCGACGACAGCAGCACGCCGCCTCTGTACCGGCACGGCGGTTACGCGGCACGAGACGACACGAGCTCCCCGGGCTCGGCCGCGTCCGCCTCGCCGCGTCCCTGCAAGGACGACGACGCCCCGCCTGCACCCACCTGCACTGACTCGCACGACTTCTTCTCACGTGAGTAACCACCTACCTTCTTCTTCTTCTTTTCAAGTCGATGGCTCTTACCCGTCATAACGTCAGTGTCTCACAACATACGACTTTTTTGTGATCGCCTTTTCTTCCTATAAAAGCTCTTAAGCGTTGCTTAGCTTGTAGCTTGTATGTACTCTGGGTCTCTGGCTAAGTGTTATTTATGTGTAGTTTAGATGTCATCAAGTGTTAGTGAAATCGAGTGTACCTAAGAGTTAGATGCATTAAAAGTAGACAGATAGCATCAGATAGTATGTTGTTTGTATGGTCAACTATTATAGGTACGTGACTTGCCCGTGTTACTACCAATCCTACTACCAGTTACTACCGCAATAGTAGATGTTAGATGGGAAATAAAAAGAATACCGTGTTCAGTATTCTATAGACAAATTTATTTATTTACGAACTACCTACAACTACCATTACAGATCTGCGATCCAATGCGATAGAGTGGCCTTACATTCTAAATCCTTAATCTACATCTATAATAATATAATCACATTAAAGATATGTACTCCGGGTTACCCCTTACAAAATTGACCCTTCGCTACTGGTGGCCAGTTTCTATTATATTGCAATGAGTCAGATCAAATACCCTAGTAAGTAGGGTAAGTCATAGGTGCACCTCTGTCTAACTCTTCGGGGATAACAGGTGTGATGTAATGTTGTTTGTGCAGCGGATGGCGAGCGCAAGTCGTCGTGCGGCGTGTGCGGCGCGCGGCTAGGCCCGGGCGTGGCACAGGCGCACTTCCTGCAGGAGCTGCAGCATCTGTACAGCCTCAGCGCCCTGCCGCGAGACCCGCCCGCACCCCCGCATCACCCCCTGCACCACCAGGATGAGGACGCTCGATGGGAGGTAGATACTCACTCACAAAAACGGTGTTAAAACACTCTTGTTCTTCCCGTCATTGCGATCATTTTTTTTTTGTTCTGGACTATACCTGGGAACCTTCTAGCTACAGAGATATATAGGTTGTTTTAACT
Organism: Noctua janthina; assembly: GCA_963576755.1. Taxonomy (NCBI): domain Eukaryota; kingdom Metazoa; phylum Arthropoda; class Insecta; order Lepidoptera; family Noctuidae; genus Noctua; species Noctua janthina. The sequence continues at coordinate 7,426,305 of OY755050.1, read as the reverse complement.
TTAAATATCTCTACAACTATTTAAAGCATTTATCAGCTCAATATTTTGAGTGCGCAACATTGAGCGCTACCGTAAACCACGATTTTTGACACCAAAAATAAAAAGTTTCCCTGCAAAAATCTTTCAGTACTATTTAGAGTTTGATGTAGGTACGTAACGCTTGCTTGAATGATAGAAACCGAACTTTTTCTTTCACACAATTTTATTAGCCATACTACCTTGTTTTAAATTGAAACTACGAAGTGCTCTGCGAGCAATTTGCCTAAGCAATTTTTAATTGAAACTTTACAACACGGTCACTTTATCTCTGGAGCTCTGGTAAACGATGCCCCTCTAAAATACCTGTATTCGCATACATTTGCCGCTATGGCGTCATCTACAGGATCAGAGTTAATTTGACTGGGTTGTACCTACGGAGACCACTACTGCAAATATTTCCTGATGAAAAACGTTTTGCCAGACATACCAGCGCATCCGCGCCAATCGTCAGCGGCGGCTGAAGCTGCGCACACGTAAGCGCCACCACACGGTGGAGAGCATGTTGGGCTACGACCTTGACGAGGAGAGGCGGGAGGAGCGCCCCCGCGAGCCCCGGCCCTACGATGCGGAGGACGAGCCCGTCGATGTGGAGGGCGACTCGCTTGGCTGGCCCGAGTCGGCCATCAACGTTGATGGTAACGCTGCTGTTTCTTTTGTCACCTTTCAGAGGTCTCAGGATGGCCGAGAATAACAGAGATTGTCTCTTCTTGTACTTGGCGCGTTTGTAGTTCATGACGTAGGTTAGGCTATAAGGTGTACTCTTAATCCCGGTCGTAGCTTTCTATGTGAAAATTTCTGACATCCACGCGGGCGAAGCTTATCTATAAGCTTCGCTATTCAGGATTACATTCTGGGAACTAATGGCATACAGCAAACTAAAGGAAACAGTTCATTTTTGATAAAATTCGTAACAGTATGCAAATAGTAGTAATCAACGAAACGTCGAACAAAATCACTATTGGCTTACTTATAAGTTCAATAAAAAACCAAAATCAAAATCAAAGCATTTATTTCAAGTAGGCCAGTTACAGGCACTTTTGAATTGTCGAAACAAAGACAACAGTAAAAAATAGCTACAGTCCCAGTCACAAGGCACAAAAACTGTGAAAGTACTGTAGTTGCCCATTCCCTAACGTAGATCTCTATGGAGAAGAACGGGCAAGAAACTCCATGGACACTCTTTTAAATCAGAATACTTTAACAAAACCTTGGTTACATCATTCATTTTGAGATGGTACATTATGTGAGAACGATGCAGCAAGATGTGTACGTTAAAAGTGTCCATAGTAAAAACAATTCAAAAATAAAATAATTAATTCAAATAAGCCGGGGCAAATAAGAGATGACCAGTCACAACTGTCAGCGCCCGTTCACGAACATGACGCATGTATCAGCACCATTCAACTCAACCATTTTGAAGGGAACTAAATGATCCGACACACGTGTCACCATCAGCGAGACATTTGAGTGAGCATGACATACTCCTAACCGCCAGGGCACATTCAAGTCAAGAAAAGACGCAGGTTTCCAGCGAATGACAGCTTTCTAGTACATAGTACTCACACAATATGGGCTAGGCGGCTATATAATAGATTGAATTTATACAATGCAAAGATAGTTATACAATCTTCAGCAACAATACTATTTAATGCTATCAATTTAGGCGCTCCTGTTCTTGTGGAGCAGGACCGGCATTGAGTCAAGCATTTTTATCAGTGATATAATCGTCCAACTTGTAATATGCTTTCTTACATAGTGTGCGTTTAATGCATGTTTTAAATTTCGTTTCATTCAGTTCAAGAATACTTTGTGGAATTTTATTATAGCATCTCAAACAGTACCCCATGAAAGATGAGTCTACTTTAGCGAGTCTGAAGCCTGGCTGAACTAATTGGGTCTCTAGTTCTAGTTCTAATTTCAATTGTTAACTTTTTTTCTTTTAGTTTCGCCTTTAACCGTGAAGAGTTAGTATTTTAAATTAGAACAATGTTGTGAAGATGAGTGCGCTGCGGGTGTCAACAATCTAGGACATTTATTTAAAATGTTCTCTACATTTTAAATAAATAACATAATAACATAAATAACCATTTCCTTACTTCTCAGTATTAGATCCCATACAGAGTGGAAATTTTCAGCGGGGCAGTAAAAGGGGAACTAGCTTTTACCGTTGAACCTACACGAAAATGGATTTGAATAGACTATCCACAATTTTTCGTGAAATTTTGATCACCACATTCACAGATTTTCAAAAAAATGTACAGTTAGCAAGAAAATAGCCATTTTACACAAAACATTTTATTGATGCCAATCGATCTTGTTTCTAATATTGATGAAAAACTTCTACAGGACCAACCTAGGTTAGGAGTGCTAAAAAAGTACGAAATTGCACAAAAATATTTTCATACTTTTAGTATGAAAATTTTACACAAAAAGTTTTTTGATGTTTATGTATCCTGTTTCTAATACTGATCAAATACTTCTATATAATCTTAAAATGAGTGATGTAACCAAAATTTTGTAACAATATTTTGATTTAAATGAGTGTCCATGGAGTTTATTGCCCATTCTTCTCCATAGAGCTCTACGCTTTGGAATGTGCAACTACAGTACTTGCTCAGGTGACTGTGACTGTAGCTTCCCTTTTTTTTGACATACAAAATTGCCTGTAATGGTCTAATTGAAATAAATACTTTGAGTTTGAGTTTGTTTGAGCTCGTTCGTGGACTTTGAAATTTTGCGCTGTTGTTCTGTATACGCCAGGGAAGGTTTCTGAAAAAAGGCATTGCAACCCACAACTAGTCATAGATAATAAGATAAAATACATATTATTAAAAATTGTAAAGACCTACCTATTTTTAGAATTCAAATCGAATTTAATTAGGTTCCTTCGACTAATTACTGTAAGAAAAAATATTTTTTCATACGAGTCAACTAGACTATTGTAATTTTGTTCAGAAAAAGAGCAGCGCAGTGAGGGGGAGAAGCTGCACATGAATTATGCCGAGGACCTGGAGATATCCAGTACCAACGATGCCATGCAGTCACCAGAACGCGTGAGGTATTTTTTCTCTAAATGCCCACACCGCACCTTGTCCTACTTCCTTGTCCTAATAGGTAGATAGGGTTTATCGAAAAATGGAGCCAAATTTTTGTATAAATCTATACTATCTTTGTACATCTTACCTACTATATTTTAAAGAGGTAAAATTTGTAAGTTTTAAAATTTGTATGTAGGGGGTAATCTTCGGAATTAATGATCTCATTCTAAAAATGTTTTTACTGCTAGAAAGATACATTATTCGTGGGTGCTATAGGCTATAAATTATATTTATGTCATGCGTATTAGCCGAGCTATCACAATTTTTGAGGACGAAGTCGCGGGCCAAGTGCTAGTTCATTTATATTTGTGAAACATTGTTTCTTAAACGAATTTTAAAAAAAGAGGAGGAATTTCAGTTTGTTACTGACTTTGCATGTCTTTTTTAAAGGATTGAGACACCAAAGTCTCTGTCTTTGGACTGCACACCAAAGACAGCCGAGAGCGTGGAGCGGCCAGCAGAGGTGTCGACGTCGGAGGCCTGGGCTGGGGCCGGGGCCTCCGGTGCTCCTGCGGATGCCTGGCCGGCCCTGGCCGCGGAGGCCTACATGCAGGCCACGCGCCACAAGATCGACGGCGAGAACCTGCCCTCCTCCACCGACACACGTAACTAAATGTCTGCTAGTAACAGAATTATGTCCAATGGTGTGACTGCATCTCATTCATTTTTAGCGGTTAGTTGTTTTGAAACTATAAAAAAGCCTCACACTAAATACATACCGTGTTATATTGTTTAGGTATATATAATTTGCTAATATTATGACATTTCAACAATTCAATTTCGTATCCAAAAAGCGCTTGTTATAGATGTAGGAGAGACGGTCAACATTTGTCGGTCTTGTTCAGCACCCAATTCTCTCAGTGCTCTTCACCCAATGCTCTCTTGATATTGTTAATGAAATAAGTATAGTTATATTTTTATTTATTAGTAAATAATCGTTCTATAAAAATATAAACGTTCGGGTTAACTGACTAGGTACCTACTTAACGAATAATTGTCATTAAAAGTGCAGGCTTCTCCTTTTCCACCAACGACGTGGCACTTTTAGATCATCTATTAGGTATATGTATTAGAGAAAGTTTTAAAATAATAAGATATCGTTATTTATTTCTGTGTAAATAGAGTTAATCTGTTTTAACGAGCAACTTTAACGTTATGTTCGGTGATTATCAAATACCTTAATGTAACTATCATACTATGTGTAGGTATCTATTTTAAATCTAGTTACTATGTAGATAAGTGATAGAATGTAAATCAACTCGTCGTTGTTATTAACTATGTGTACATAATAAAATATGTCAAACTGTTTCATGTTATACAAATCATAATTATATTACATATATGTATATCGATAAAAAAACTTAGCTACGTATTGCATCACTAGAAGTAGGTAATACCTACATTGTCTATATTCGTGACTTAACTCTGTGGATTATAGTAATTACGATCTGCAAATCTGCAATTGCATGCCTAGATGTATGTTCATTGCTTAGCATAGATGTCTTATTACCTTCAATCGTTTTTATTTTATAAAGGAAATAAAAAAAAAATTAAGAAGTCAAAGGAAATGTATTCAAACTTCTTTACATTAAGACATCATTTACAAATCTTTTATTATTCACAATAACGATTATCTTCGACGTAACTATGAAATTCCAATACTTGCCAAAGACAGTGAACAAAAATATAGGACTGGTTAAGAAGTTCCAGCTGCACACATGCAAATCCAATCATGTTCATGAGTCCAGAACTAGCTCCTAGCTCCAAGCTGAACTTATCGAAGGAGGAACGATAGACGACTACGGTAGGATTGTGCTTGCAGTTAAACAACTCTCCGAGACGACTCCAAACCGGGAGTTTCCCCGAAACTTTCTTCCAGTTAAAATTGGACGCACCTAGTTACTAAAACGCACAGTTTCTAAGGTATGCATTCCATCAGATCTTGTAAACAATTTTACTCGAGCAAGCAAACTATCCCTTGACACTACTTTCATCTAATAGCACTGAAACTTACTTGGGAGCGTAAGAGCACTATTAGCTAAGTTATTTCGATTACACTTACGCACATTGACAGTTTAAAGTATGAACTTCAGTTACTATTTAATAGAAAAAAAAAGAAATTCACAGAAGAAAGTATAGACCTACTAACATTCGTAAGTGAGCTGTAGTTTTTCTTTCTACTTATGTCCAGCTTGAAATGAAATATAAATGAAATATTGGACCAATGCGCAAGGTCGAATGGCGAGAAAAGGAGATATAGAATCGTTCATAACCTTATTCGTAAGTTTAAAATAAGATATTAGTGAGTAAGCACACGTACGAATACCAACAAAGAACATTCAACAAAACGTATGTACTTACCTACAACAAAACAGAAACGAAGTAAGATTTCCCTATGACCTCTACTTGTATTTTACAATTTTTACATTTCGACACGAATTTAGATGCTTGTTCGATGACGCTCTACACATATGTTAACAAACGTGGCAGCCTGCAACTACGTTAAAGTGGGTATATGGCGACGTTTTTCAAACAAACTGGATATTTGGGTTTTCGTGTTGTGTCAGGAGGAAGTATACGTAAAGACCCTGACAACGCGACGGTGCGACGGCTGGCTACGATTGACACTCCCCAACCTTGAAGGTCGAGTGTCGGAAGGCGTCTTCGGCCGTAGACACGGACGCTCGTAGCGGCACCTCCGGCTCAGTTACCGTTCGATAGTCTTGAACAACCTGTCGGAAGGAAAAACACGTTGACTAGGTACTAGCTATCTAATCGACGAGTTGCTAATCTACAGGAATAGAAATTAAAACGGCCTGGAGCAGTTTGCGCACTGTTTTCGAGACGGGGAGTACGGACTATATAAGCTATCTATATACTGTCTCACTTGGCGAATGTGTTCCTCGCGGGCAGCTAGTTGCTTGGTGAGTTCTTCCTTGCGCCGCTCCAGCTCCGGCTCGCAGTTGCCTTCATTGATACAGTTGTTGATATGTTCGTACTCGCGGTACAGGCTCGCGTACTCTGCGAGGCTCTGCTTGGCCTCGTGGCTTCCACGCCCCTTCGACGTGGCGCAGTCAAAGTCCTCCCGATTTGTCGCAAGACTGCTTGAAACATTAATACACAACAAAATTGTGGTTTAAACCTAAGATCTTATAAGTCTATAGGTTCAGGTGGTAAAAAAGACAGTTTGAAAAAGCTTAAAGAGAATATGATAATTAGATACACATTCTAGACACGGTTAGAAAATAATCTTTGTGTTAGTAAGTGGGTAAGTTAGTATTTAGATCAGAATGCAAAAGTTAAGGAAGCTGTTTTTCGATTCTTGTAGCAGCAAGTAAACCTAGCAGCGGTAGGGAAGCACTCACTTGTACATGGAAGTGTAGAAGTAGTGCGGACGGGCGATGGCGCGCAGGAAGCGAGGCACCATGCCGTCGCCCTCGCTGTACATATTCAGCATGCGGCTATAGGAGATGTACTTATAGGAGGGCAGCCGCAGCAGCCGCCGCCCTACGCGTATCGCGTTGATCTCGCTGTGGTGGTCCAACGACGGGTGCTGGTTCTAAGTGCAAAGGTGATTTGTAAAAATGTTTTTATTTTTTTATTAAAACGTATTACTACGTAAAGGAGAGCCTTCGCCTGTAATCTAACAACATTCGATTTTGAGCGACTAATAGTTGTTTGAGGGTATGAAGAACAGGGTGTAAAGTACTTCATCCCCCATAGAAAAGCCCTTCATCCTCCGACCAGACGGGTGTTGTCTGGTTGGCTATTGCCCGACAGTTGTTGTCGGGTTCTTCTATATAGTCTTAAGTCGCGGATAACTTTACTTGCGCGATGTAGGATTTAGGTGTATTTCGACGTTTAGTTCATCGTCTGTGTCATAGATGGCGCTGTAGTACTCTATGTTGCTGTAGTACTCTATGTTGCTGTAGTACTCTATGTTGCTGTAGTACTCTATGTTGCTGTAGTACTCTATGTTGCTGTAGTACTCTATGTTGCTGTAGTACTCTATGTTGCTGTAGTACTCTATGTTGCTGTAGTACTCTATGTTGCTGTAGTACTCTTTGTAGTGCCGCTACAGATGATCCCGGTGAGTGCCTATTCACCTGTAATCCAACATTCAATTCTCCACCTGCAGTGATTTTTGCAAATTGTATCGTTACAGGTTGCGCACTGTAATGATCGGTTCTCCTCACGCGCTGATGTAATGCTCAAATCTGACCTATTACATTACAGACGCATACCTACTCCCGGTATCAGGATACTTGAGAGATAAGACGCGTTAGGACATTTGCGCGCATGGACAAAATAATGGAAAAAAAAAAACATAAAAATACGTAAAAGTAAACATCACGCCTGCTATTACTTGAAGGTGGACCGAGTTAAAGATAACTGTTTTTTATTCTTAATTTGAGTGGGTGTGTTTTTTCAGTGATTTTCAAAATGAAAATCAAAGATGAAGCCGAGGAAAATTATCGTTTTTGCCGTCATGGGTGTTGTTTTCGTGGTTTTCGGGGTCGCTGATAACGAAAATGAGTTCTTAATGAAAATCTAAGATGGCGCCAAGGAAAATTTTTGGTTTTTCCGTCATCGGTGTCGTTTTCGTGGTTATGGGGGATAATTTCCGATTTTCACGAACTCATCATCTGCTGCCTAGCCTTTTCCCAACTATGTTGGGGTCGGCTTCCAGTCTAACCGGATGCAGCTGAATACCAGAATTTTACATGGAGCGACTGCCTATCTGACCTCCACAGCCCAGTTAGTACTGGGTAATACGATACCCCTTGGTAAGACTGGTTTAAGTATAATAAGTAGCAATTTTACATAGGGTGATACAATGAGCTGTCTATAGTCCCCGTCACGAGAAGCTATAAATTGTGAATACACACAGTCAGGTTCGCAACCTTAGAAAACTGACTGATTAGAAAAAATCAAAATCAACAATAACAAACAATATTAGAAAACAGCACAAACTTCGTTCATAAAATGTTTACGTTCCATGAGTCAGACGCATTCCAGTACCACAAAACTTTAGACGATAGCGCAATTCGTGCTTGATGTTGCAAACTTGCCTCCAAATGTTAGATAATCTATTAGACTATAGTTTAAAGGCGTTTTGAAAGGACTTTACAGTCTTTAAAATAGAGTTTAGAGTTGTTTAATAAAAAAATATTTTCGAGTTTTGGTTTTGGAAACTATAGTTGCCAGAAGCAAGTGACTGGGTAAAATATAACCCGACCAAGTGAAATTGATCGTTGGTTTCGTATTACACGTATGTTACTTTGAGTTTATTGAATTTGGGATTATTTGTTGTTGATGAAGTTGTCGCTACGTAACTTGGTAGAAGTTCTTTATTTACAAAATTTATAGCTCCTCGTGACGGGGACTATAGCAGGTTGTTACCTAGGCCAGTCATTGTTGATTATGATAAGCAGTTCTTTGCAGAAGATTCTCAACACCCTTTGCCCCGCAGTGACTCTGCTCACCACCATAATCGGTTTAAGTAAGGCCACCAGACTGGTAGTTTGTATTGGTTATTTTTTAGTCAAGTTGTGTTGGGGTATGCTGGTATAGGATATTCCATGCTATATGGTGCTATTTTTTGCAGCGCACGGAACCAGCGCGACAAGATATCTCTACATTAAAACAGAAAAGTACCTATTAAGTAATTCAGACTTACTGACTTGTTACTCTTTGCACCATATGCGGGTACGTGGCCCAAGCCTGAAAAACAATTAATAAAAATACTCTGTTAACTTCTACTTAAGAGTAAATGGGGGCTAAGGACCAAGTCTGCAGATACGTTGTTACCTTTGCACACGATCCTTGCATTTGTATCACTATTATCGCGCTGATACATCGCTAATACAGACATGCATTTGCAGCGACGCATCGCGCAGAAAGCCGCCAGTATTAAACAGTACTAAACGCGCTGTGCGCACTTTTGAATCGATACAAACGCACGTTGATTTGCGTTTGTATCGATACAAACGTGTAAAATCTGCTAAAACGCACAGAGGACTCGCTAATCAAAAATGCGCGTCGACAGCGCATAAAAAAAACTTAGTGTGCAAAAGCCCTAAAGCTTTCCATTTGCATCTGGACTATGTAATTAACGTTTGTCAGTTTTTTTTGCGGTTTGCTTTAGGACTAATCGTGGTAGTGTGGCGAATCTTAAGTGCGAGAGCGACATCTAAAGAGTGTCAAAGAAATTGATGGAACAATACCCGCCCTCACGTGACCAAGTCTGCCTCGTATCATATTTAGTGAAATGCCTGCCTGGGTAAGTAATAAATATTTTTGATTGTCTAAACAGTGTAATTGATAAAGATTTCAGGCAGAAATTGTCATTTCCACAAACATGAAAAACCGTTGAAGCGTCTGAACACACATTACAATTACTAATACATTGCAAAACTATACTAATTCATACATAACCTGTTAGGTAATTTAATATAACGATTCCAATGATTTAACTTGTAGAGAATTACCTATCGTAACTTTAGAGATATCGTCGTTTTAATCAGACGCGCCGTAATCGCGCGTGACCACACAGAAGTACCCTACAGATGTCCGATGACGCGCCAATATGGCCCCAAAGGTTAAAGGGATAACAAACTTACGTCTTACCCATATGATGTGCGATAGTCAGCGGTATGCCAGATAGTGGTTGTTGAATTTTGAGCCCATTTAACACCTAGAAATAAGGAACATTTCAATATTGATCAAATTTCCCAATTTGTTAGGTTTACCAACATGTTCAGGCCCATGAAAGCGTGTTACATGGTTTTATTTTCAGTTTGGAAAGGCCGACATCGACAGACATTTTTAACAGTTGCAGCGTGGACTTGTCATCCACCACCTCCTTTTTCTTCTTTCTATATGTTTCTAAGTTTTTCAAATGATACAATTGTAATAAATAATTATTCCCGGACATGTAATACAAAATAACCGACTCCACCATTTGCCTACACAGATTGCGTTTTGGCTGGACACTAATGTGGACAGGAACATCGCCGATGACAATACGAATATTCGTGGCTAACCCGACACGAATATTCGTCCGATATTGTGGGCTCTATTAATGACACAGCGCCTGTAATATGACCAGCCGTTTATATGTCTCGAAAATTGTCGATAGCTAGTCTATTTATATCTGAAGGTGTTGAAACCATGGCTGACATCTTGTTCACCTGTTGTATGTTGACGCCGATGTTGTGTGAGGGCGCGGTGCTCTTGCTAACCACAAACGGGATGTTGGTGTGGTTGGAATGGCCGTAGTAGCTGCGCATGCCTGCCTGCTTCATCTGCGAGGCTACGGTTGGCATCTCGTACCGACGACTCCGGAATTTAATGCGGCGGGGATGATGCGCGCCCTTATGACAAACATGAATAAGTAGCTAGCTTTGTGATTGGTTAGTTTTACGAACATTCCTCCCTGCACATCCTCGCACATCACTGGAGGTAACGTAGGCTTTATTATAACTAGAAGACGGGATATTTACCATGTTTATTGTTTTCTTTGAGTTCCCGATATTTCGGCGCTGTTGCAAGCACCATGATCACGGATAAACTGAAGTTATTGCGGGTGGGTGTTTATGAGCAGACAAATCGGTCTACCCTCTTTCTTGTTCGTTTTTTGCACTCAGTACCGCTACCACTGTCACTCACAACTCGATTCTGTTCCCGACACACGAAACTCACTGTGTCTGCTCGCGAACAACAAATATAAGATTCTTATATTTGTTGAAATCAACAAATATAAGAACTTCAATCGGGAGGATGGGTTTCAACTGTCGAAAGCCTGGAAACCAGTGGTCCAGCTGTGTAAAAAGCGGAATAGTGCCGAAAATAGTTCGCGAGCAGACACAGTGAGTTTCGTGTGTCGGGAACAGAATCGAGTTGTGAGTGACAGTGGTAGCGGTACTGAGTGCAAAAAACGAACAAGAAAGAGGGTAGACCGATTTGTCTGCTCATAAACACCCACCCGCAATAACTTCAGTTTATCCGTGATCATGGTGCTTGCAACAGCGCCGAAATAACGGGAACTCAAAGAAAACAATAAACATGGTAAATATCCCGTCTTCTAGTTATAATAATTTTAGTGACCATGAAAGTTTAAAATCTTATAACGTAGGCTTTTCATGGCACATCGAGTATTTGAGTTTAAAAAAGACAGTCACACAGTTAAGATAAAAAAGACAAAGCTGCACATTTTCAAACACTCCGTTAACCATTTTTTCGGCCAGGTATTGTCTGCGAGACTCGCTTTCGCAATAGAAGACTATCGTCACTCGAATACGTGGTCGCTTCCTTGTAGAACACCACCGGCACGGAAGCGCCGACGGCACTTCGCGGGCGACCCCCGGTCAATATTAGCAATAAGAAAATAAAGACGGACAAGTGTCTCATGATACTACCTATACCCCTTTTCCCAGAAGTAATTAATAAGTAATTGATAATTTAGGCTCGGTTTTTCTGATTGTGAGTACGCCAATGCGGCGCAAAGCAGGTTTCTCGGATTGTAAAGAGATTTAATAATATCTTAACCAACCTGTTTAGCTTCCATTGATATCGGCATAGATTCCAGACATCCATTGTCTTCGTGTTCATCTTCGAAATTCTGTGTGTTGTGAACTGTAAAGTCGTTTAGGTTCTTTTATTATTCTTAAAAACAGATTCTACCCAGACATAAAGCAATTACGAGACCAACTAAACAAAGAACATAGCTGTACATAAGTACATGGGGTGTATCGGGAAGCCATTCCAAAAGCAGCTTCTAAAGAAAACCTTTTGGACGTCAATGCACGGCTAGATAGTTAACAATGTCTAATTCTTTCCTTCCAAAGTTGCAATAAGGTACCTAGTGTGTTACTGCGTAAGAAAATTCATATATGAAAGTAAGTCATAATTATATGTCGTATTTGCCGATGTGAAATCTAAAAGTTTTCTTCTATGTGAACTGTCAGAGGCAAATAAAGACAGCAATAGCATAAGAAGAAGAGAAGAAGAAAAAAGAACAAGACAAGGAAGAAAAAAGAAAGAAGAAAAAAGAAAGAAGAAAAAAAAGAAGAAGAAAGAAACGTCAGCATCCATTGAAACCCTGCAAGAGGCGTGTTTCGGCAAGATAGGTAGGAAAGGAGGTGCACATTGATTAGAAGACTTTCTTTACCTTTTTTGAGTTTTTTGTCGAGAACTTTTGCTGGCAAGGGGTTCATGGGCGCAACGATCATTGGCGAGGTGCCCTGTCGGCGCATGCTGGGGGAGACCTTCTGGCTTTTGTTGAACAGCTCCACAACCGGTCGCTCCTCTACCTGGCTTGCTGTCGTTTCAACAACAAAATAGGTTGTGATTACACTAAACCAACTTCAACATTTTTAGAAATTGGTTACACGTACTTACTTAAGGGCAAGTGTAAACCGTGTGGACACGCGCTACGATTTATAATAAATAATTAATAATTTGACGAGCGAATCGCAATCTAGAGCGCCTGGCGGCGCAGCGGGCTGGCAGAAACAAATGTATGGATAATGCCACGGTGTCGCGCGGTAGACGCGGCGAATAGTGCAGGAACCAAACAAGTTAAGTTGTATACGCCGCGGAATAGTGAACACCGGAACTTTTATTGCCTGGTTGTATGTTCATAAGAATATAATCAAAGGTTTCGACACTCATTTAGGTATAATTGAAAAAAAAATTAATACAGACTACATGTCTGTATTAATTTTTCGTACTTCTTGTGGAATCCTCCATCTATACTCCGATTCTTATTCAAATCATGTACTCCACAATCTCTTCCAAATGTTCTTGTCTTGAACCAAAAAACTACTACTTTCCAATATCGAGATAACTTTGATAAAGACAATGTTTTTAGTCGCGGCGTCGAACGCTGCTGTCCGTGGCCTGTGCGGCATGGATTGCCGCCCCGCCAGACGCCTCTGTTCGCGTCGCCCGTTCCCGTGGCCAGGCCGTTATACTAAGATAAGGAAATCAAGCTTCGTACCCGGCTGTTGAATGTTTCTGAGGACGGGCTCTCTGCGGCGAGGTGCCGGAATTTCACCCTGCTGTCCGCCGTGCCAGTGATCTGCTGCTGCTCGTCCTGTACAAATCACGATATAACTTTGTCAGATGGTGATTTAAAAAGGTTTGACGTGGGTTGGAGAAGTATGAGATCTGTTGAAGAGGGCAATGTTTTCTATAGATGTTTTTAACTTTAAGAAAAATTGGGAACAATAATTCCTAAAATATTTATCTAGCCGAGCACTGAGAAGTGGTTATCCATTTGTAAAGGCCCGACACTTACGTAGGTCGTGGATTCGGTCGCAAGCCCAACATACGTACAAGGCACTTTACTTTGTGTGATTTATTTCATCACCACTTCTCTCCAAACGGTGAATGAAAACTTCGGCACGATATCTGGACTTTTACCTTCTTAATAAATTAAGTCAGCCGCAAGTATAGTGGCGATCAAGTCAATGTTGTTCTCGGTAGGTATGAGAGGAAATCTTTGTCCAGCAGTGGGACGTTAAAGCCTGGTAGTAGAAGCTAGTGAACCTACTAATACTTATATTTACCCGTAAACGTTTTATTTACCTTCTATAGGAACATCTCTGGGCAAATCCCCGGGCACATTTCTGGGCACATGTCTTCGTCGGATATTTGTTGATTTTATCAGACGCGTTCCTGTGGACTTATTGGTGACGGGGCTGCTGTAGTAAATTACGAGTAGTATTAGCAGGAGCAATGGCAATTTTACCAGGAACAACGTTTCAGCGTAATTGACAACCAACTTACGAGAAACTGTTTCTTGCGATTAATGATTGCCTGTGCATGTTATTGAGAGAGAGTGACATATTCAAACAGGCTAGTGCTTTTGCAGCTTTAAAACTTAACTTATTCAAAATCCCTCCGAAGTTTCTGGTTGTCTTATTTCATTTGTGCGAAGTACCAGGTACCAGGTAGGTGCCACAGGTGGTAGGTGCTTACTAACTATTTATTTTTCTATGATCTAAGTTTCACGTACCCATAACCCAGTATACGAAACTTAACTTTCTTAAGAACCAATTCAAGTCCAGGCTGACATCAAGATCATAAGCTATGAAGAAACTTACTAGACTGCCTGTTGGTTAAACGTGTCGAAGTTAGTAAATTCGTCGGTGTTGTCGTCCCGACCACAGGCTACCTCTTGCCCTTCGTTGGATAGATGGGTCCGATGGCTACACATACCTGTGTAGGACAATGTGGAAGTACTAAACGAAGTTAGTTAACAAGATAACGGTCGGTACCACAGGTCGGTAGCTACTCATCGACTGGTCGAAATGAATAGCCTCAAATTATGAGTATTTAGAGCCAAAGTCATGTTTCACAATACGTACTAGTTTTCAGACAAACTTTTCTTTAGCTTTAGCGAAATTTAGCCATTACAGGGGTTCTATCTATTCATTATTAAAAAAAGCATTTAATACCTAGAAGATGAAAACCAATCAAGATTACAAAAGGTCACAAAGAGGCACACGGATATACAAACCGAGAAAATCAATTAATGATGTACCTTTAACCTACATATTCGTTTACTTTAAAAAATACCACTCACTGTCTCCATCAGCATGCGACCGCTGTCTTCTGAGCTTTGAGTACGGTTGCTTATCCGAACTTGATTGCAAATGCTAAAAAAAAACAAAATCGTAAAATCCTATAGCAATCTTTGAAAACTAAGACACTTCTAGTAGGTAGGTAATACGTCTGCGTTTGTTACGTACCCCAAGGTGTTCCTGAGCTGGATTCTTGAAGTTGTTATGGAAGCCCCGAACCTGGCCGATCATGCGGTGCTGTTCCAAGGTGGCTGGGTCCAGGTAGCCTCGCGTGCGGTTCTGCGGAATCTCCAGCCGACGCAATCTCGTAGCTTGCTGCGACACCTCTGTAATCAGCAAGGCTGGCACAATGTTTCTAAGCTAAACGAGGTTATTAAGTCCGTCCAACACCCGACCCCAACTTAGTTAAGAAAAGGCTAGGCAGATGAAGATAATTATTTTAAGCTCATCTATCCACCAACCCGAAAACGTAACCTGTTCTACCAAACCTAAGTGATGTGCCTAGGAAGCATAACTGCTTTCATCTTAACAGATGCTTGAGGAAGCAGCACTAACCAGCTATGCTTAGTACACTGACACATCTGTCACCATCATGCCACATCTATCCCAGGTGTGTCCAGCGTAACTACTCTGACGATGACTTCAATCGTAGTGTTGTCGACAAGTATCATCTCTACCCAAAAACCTAACCGCGGCAAGATATTTCTTTCGCAAAAAAGCTATTGTGAGTTTTTTTATAAAAAGAAATTCTATATTCACAAACAGCAACTAGATACGATAGAGTAGGGCACTTTATGAATGCCAGCCTAAGGGTCAATTTCCATCAAGGGGAAAAATCCTCGGACTGTAGTACCAGTATTGAGTAACTTAGTATAAAATTTGACGCACGACATTAATCGCGTCTCTTCGCGCGATATTAATAATTATTTCACATATTATTTCCCAAGAAAGAGGAAAAAAAGAAACATTTGGTAAAGGAATTCGCCGAAGAATAATTTTATTTACCTACTGTTTCTGAAAAAAAATGTTTTTTTTTTTTTTTTTGTAGAAGTTTAGCTCAAGCATGCGTGAGTTCTCAATTTTATACGTAGTTAAAGTCAATATTATTATAAAGGACTGTATTACAGTCTTTTTTAATGAAGTCCTTATCGACTTTCAAGTATAAAATAAAATATTTTGTGATATAAAAAGTGCGCGAGGATTTTTCCGCTTGGTGTAAACTAACCCTAACTCAGTAGTACTTACTTTTCTTCGGCTGTGTCCGCACAGTTATGAAAGGGATGTCTTCTAGTGTAAGTGGCGGTTCTGTTACTTTGCTTATGCTAGAGAAAAAACAGTTAATTTGAGAGTAGTAGTTTGCACGGCTAAATGTGTCAGAATGAGAAAGAATGTCACGAATGTTGCAATTCATAAAAATGTATTCATTTTTTGCAATCTAAAACCGCGGTGTGCTTGTCACCGTAAAATTGTAAAAACCGTTAGATTATAATCTATCTCGCGATATTGTAATCTGTCGAAAGATTGTGAACCGTATCATACTGGTTACAATTTAACGCATTACTTTTCGGTAGATTATAATCGAAGTGTAACCGTCAAATTGTGAAATGGCATGCGACGGAAAGCACCTCGCACGCTGATTGGTTGGACGTCATGTGCCCCACACCGCCATGTGTATATAATCTAAACATTTTTACAATTTTACGGTGACATTATATACGGCGTAGGGGAAATACTACCTTGTTATAATAATTATTTTTCAGATTACCACTCATAAAATTAGAATCAAGACTGGTTAACGGGTAAGCTCGTTTGATTCCCAATTTTAATTAGTGCAGATCTTTTAATGAAAATAGTGTCAAACGATAGGTTTATATTTAAGGCGAGGTTACCCCGAGCGCCGTATGCATCAATCGCTTACCCCAGCCCCCGCACAGAGAGGCGATACGTAACAAATTACGCGGCGCGAAAACGCGAGCGCTTAGCGCACTGGTCAAGAGTTCACGAACTCGGATAGGTACTAAGTTGCGTTACAGGGTAGCGCGATGCAGTAAAACAACTTGAATTGATATGTATAAGTTCACTTTGTTTTATTTTTATAGAAAGTATGGGTTATAGATAGATTAGGAACCTATGTATTCTATGAACGTGAACTTAATTACTAACAATTAAAATAAGTAGATATAATTAAAAATAAGAAGGTATACTTATTTATTTTTGTGAATAAGGTGAATTTAAAATCTGACTGACACTAAGATCATGAATACGGGTATGATTCAAAACTACACGCCACGCGACATTCGGTTTTTAAAAAAATTATGCGTTTTTTTTTTCGGTTTTGTTGTCATGGGTTTCGTTTTCGTGGTTTTTGGGGTCGCTGATAACTAAAATTAGGCCAAAATGAAAATCCAACATGGCGGCGACGAAAATTTTCGATTTTTTCTTCATGAGTGTCATTTTCGTGGGGTTTGGGGTCGCTGATAACGAAACTGAGGTCAAAATGAAAATCCAAGCTGGCGCCGACAAAAATTTTCGGTATTTTCGTCATGGGTGTCATTTTCATGGTTTTCGTGGTCGCTGATAACGAAAATAAGGTCAAAATTAAAATTCAAAATGGTGCCAATGAAAATTTTAGCTTTGTCGTCATGGGTGTCATTTTCGTGGTTTTCGGGGTCGCTGATAACGAAAATGAGTACAAAATGTAAATCCAAGATGGCGCCAACAAAAATTTTTGGTTTTTTCATCATGGGTGTCATTTTCATGGTTTTCGGGGTCGCTAATAACGAAAATTAGGTCAAAATTAAAATTCAAGATGACGCCAATTAAAATTTTCAGCTTTGTCGTCATGGGTGTCATTTTCATGGTTTTCGGGGTCGCTAATAACGAAAATTAGGTCAAAAAGAAAATTCAAGATGGCGCCAATTAAAATTTTAGCTTTGTCGTCATGGGTGTCATTTTCATGCTTTACGGGGTCGCTGATAACGAAAATGAGGTCAAAATGAAAATTCGATAACACCAAAAATTATTTTTTTGTTTTTACGTCATGGGTATCATTTTCATGGTTTTCGGGGTCACTGTCTCATTGATAACGCAAAATAAGTTCAAAATAAACAGAAACAAAAAAATTTTGTTTTTTCATCGACTCCGAAAACCATGAAAATGACACCCATGACAAAAAAACCCGAAAATTTTCGTCGGCGCCATCTTGGATTTTCATTTTGTCCTCATTTTCGTTATCAGCGACCCTAAAAACAACGAAACCGAAAAAAAGTAAAGCATTAAATGCAGAGGAAATAAAATAAAAAAAATTAAAGTAATTTTATCTTTAAAATGTAAATAAGTCAACAAAATAAAAAAACTAGTAGGTACACACGGCGGCACATGAAGCTGTCATTTCCAGTATAAATTGGCCTCGCTTTGTATAGATTTCCTACACAATGAGAGATCGGCATAAACTGGTTTTCGACAGCTTGATCGGTCGTCGTGCGTACAAAATACAATATCGACCATTACTCATTCTATCTCGTTCTCCCCTACATACTTTCTTTTTCTGCCCATGTCGAACTCGATAATCTTCGGCTTACCGGGCTCCCTACAAAACTTTTTTAGAACTCCTTACAAAAAAAAATTATTGGAATAAATGTTTTGATTTTAGTAGGCTAGTTACAGGCAGTTATGAATTGTCGAAAAAAAGATAATAAAATGAAGCTACAGTCCCATTCAAAAGGCATAATAACTGTGAAAGTACTGTAGTTGCCCATTCCAAAGTTACCGAAATTTATAAATAATATTGCGAAATCATAAATAGCGACTTTTGCAACAACACAATAAAGTTCAATTCAGGCCGCGCAGCGCTAATTATCTACAGTTATATTCTCCTAGAAGCTGCCTCTCTTTCTAATGCGTAACTCTTATCTTATACCTTCTGACTACGTTCCCTATTAGGTACCTACTGTACTTTTGTGAACAAATGACATTTCAAATAAACCTAGGCTCGGTGTTTACTAAGTATTATTTTTTACAAACTATTTTTGGCTCAGTTCGTAACAGAACTTAGCGGGGGGAGGTGGCGGGTTCGAAAAATTGGCACATGTCCGACCTCCAACGCGTTCCGCTCGGGACTGAAGCACGCGATGCGAGTATGAAATGATGAAAACAGCACATTTTGGAAATGGTGGTATAGGTTTTTTTTAATATTTCAAATTATGATCGCCGTGTACTGTCACATTTTTTACGACCTTTATAATGGTATAAGTTTTATTGTTAAAAACCTAATATAACTCAAATAAAGTAATATTAAAAACCATCATTTAGACTTGTCTTTGCGATTTAATTGGATGCACAAAGTGCAAGTAATCGTGTATCGCTGTGCCGAAATATCTAGATCGAAGTGTGAAATATGTAATATATTTTTTTCAGAATTGAAATTCGTGCCATATAGGAATAAAGCACAATACAAAACGACGTTTATCTGGATAACCTCGCCTTAAAAACAATAACTTAAACGATTTAGGTCGATAAATTAATTATTTTGGAAATATGATGAAAATTGTAAATTGTAAAAGAAACGCTTCGGAGGGATGTGCTTACTAGCGGTTACAGGTGCTACCTACCGTTTACGTCAGTTTGACAATAAAGTTATAGAAACAGAAGTTACAGTTAATGTTTCTTTAACTGTTTATCTGAGACAGCAACGTTCCGACTGTTAGTAAGTTATTGAAAACGGCCGTAAGTGTAGTCACAGTATTGGATTAGTATTTAAATGTCTATGTCTGAACCCCAACTAATGGATGAGTGAAATTGGACAATGTAGGTACAGTTCATTATATAGTTTGATGATAATCTAGTTTCTCAACCTAGGTAATCATAACCCTGTAAGTTGTATAGTACCTTCGTTTTTTTTTAAGTTTCTTTTTTCTTTTTAATGATTTCATTAGATCCATTTTCTCCTGAAGCTCGTCGCATTTTTCTTCAGCTATGGAAAACTGATTAACTACTTCTTGTATCGATGCTGGTAAAAAAAGATTTTTTAGGTTAGCATTCACGTAATAGCAGGCACCTATGTATGTAAGCATGGCTGTCAACACACAGCTGAGTAATGAGCGAAGATAAAATCACCAGAACACCGCACACCACCAACAAAATCGCGTCTTATTCTAATCCATCAACAGAATGGTTGCTTCTCGTTCAATTGGGGAAATTTTAACAAGACGTTCTAACATCACCTCACCACTTGGCGCCTACTTTTTGTCGTCAGGTGGTCGCACTAATTAGGTGAATGCGTCGCATCCCTGTGATCAAGCCACATAGTCGACTACAGTTGCTTGCTCATAAAGTAGGTATCCCGTATCACAATAATCATCGTGACCGATGCATAAGCCAATGAGTGATACCTACATACATATTTAATGGAACTGATCAACTACCTATAGTTCTGTTCAAACTTTATGGCGGCTCAGAAGTTAGCTACGAGTGGCAATCAGCGCAGTTATAACGGTTCCAACTTTATTGCGGCTCGAAACATCTAACGTAAAGCTGCGTGTATAATGCGCTAACGTCTAACTCGCAGCTAACTTCCGCGCCGCCATAAAGTATTAACAGAACTAAACCTACTCTTTGAGACTAGTACCTAAGTAGGTACAGCATAGCATGGATTACTACGAACCGTTTTTGTCCAGTCTCCGTTCGGAACGCGTTCCTTCTAAGGTGGAGCCAGCTAAACTGCTGGAGCTCCTATGACGCTTATCTGTAATAATTTTACTATGTTATGTTAAATACTTACAGACGCCAGCTACAGACATCAAGCTACTACATTCTGTCAAATTTCTTTAATAGATTTTCAACTTTATCGTTATAGCAGTAGGTTCAAGGCATGAAGAGATGTTATGGATATGACATTTCGGATCTGGATACGGATATGGATATAGGAATAAAATTATATCAGTTTCGGATATGTAATTATTTCGGATTATCCGTTAGTTTCGGATAGTTTCGGTTACGGATATTAGATTGAAGTAAAATATAAACACAAATAGTATGTAATAATTTGGTTTTATCTAGTCTAGATTAAGTAAGTAACTATCCGAAACTTGTGAAACGAATACGGTTACGGTTACAGATATAAAATTATTTCGGATATCCGATAGTTTCAGTTACGGTTACAGAGCTCCAGAACATCCCTGGTTCAAGGTTGATTGGGAAAATTTGACAGTTTCGGGTAACTTGATGTGCTGGCGTCTGTACAATGCATTTGCAATACCTGTGACACTTGCCAATGAGTACCTACCTACCTAAGCATGGAACATAAATTGTCAGGAGGTAGGTATGCCACAAAACCTACTGACCGTTTTAAAGCAACTAGCCGACGGATTTTCTTACACCCAATTTCTCCCGCTTAGGGGTTGAATTTTTTTTCGTTTGTGTAGGTATATTAGAAGATAGACATAGCGTTACTACCGTTTAAAAGATCTTTTTAAGAGGAAAAATTCCGGAATACTTAACATAACTGTATTGGTTTACGCGGCGCACGCCAGCCAGAAAAGCAAATAAAACTTGACGGCATGATTTTTTCCGACATCGTCAATAATATTATCATCATAAATATTTTAGCACACTTACACGAAACCTTAACGAATTATAGGTACACCTATAACTTTCTCATAAATCATCCTGTCCATTGGTGAAAACCGTACGTATCCGTTCGGTAGTTTTTGAATTTATCGCGTTCAAACACAAACCACAAACGCGGCCGGGGAGGACTTTGCTTTTGTAGTGATAGTGGTTTAAGTAGAGTGGTGTCGAAAGTCGAAGCAAGTGGATTTCGTTAACTTGTTTTTTCCTTACTTCACTCCGTGAACATCCAACATCATGGCATATACCTAATTCAACATCGATTTTGAGAAAGGTAGGCACCTTACTACCTACCGACTCCGTCATTTTAACATCAGTTTATATCGGAGTAGTGAAATAAAAACAACACAATGAATTGAAAATACAAATTCTTGTTATCAACTTATTTGCGACCAAGTTAAATAGTTATGACCAACCTTTAGATAACTTTAAACCGTCGCCCATATTAACTTGAAATTTTCATAGCACACTACTCGCAAGCTTTGCGCTAATTTTAAATAAACAGAACGCCTGAATAATAAATATAAAAGGAGGGTTTTTAGTAAAAGCACTAAAAAATCATTACGTCAAATTGACAAAATAATATCAATCCTGGAACAAGGAAACATCCGCGTTCGCTTCAAAATCTATGTGCTTAGGTTGAGTACTTTTCAAATATAACACTGGCAGGTTATATTATTGGGCTGCATTTCCACCAGAATTTCTGTAATTATCGCTTCATTTTCTCAGCATAAGCACTGCCCTCGTTGTTCAACCTCGCATACTCTGGTGGAAACGAAGCATTACATACAGTTTATCCAGAAAAGGAATGCGCTTAGGTAAACTACGTGTTTTTGAATTAGCACCACAAAGAAACTTCTGACTGGGGCAAAAACTTAAAAACGGGTTCCGGCAGTTTTAAACAAAAACAGGAGGAGATTAAAGGTTAGGCACAGTCAAAAGTACTACAAAACATTTCTCCATTGATGAATTTTGAAAAATTAAGTAGATACTGGATATCTTCGTCTATTCCCAGTCGTGACCACTGGGCCACGTGGTTTGGCAGCAGTCGGCACTGGCGACAAATGGGAATAAAATTCCCGTTTTTTTTCAAAAAAACAATGTTGTGCCCCCGGGCTCAGACGGCGTAATGGTTTGAGAGTATCGAGCTCTTAAACTTTAGGTACTACCAAGCCGACAAAGCCACTCCACTCCTATTTATGTAAAAATATGGCTGCGACCCTCACAGGTACTGAGCCGGTCCGCAAATATGCTTGCGACTACTGGTTCACGAGACGATGAGGTGAGGTGATGTAAATCCCTTGCAATGCTTAAACGGGAGCGTTAACCTTTACACTTTGGCCCAGAGGTTTATTTATGGGGTGCAAGCTTAGGAACGGTAAGATTATCCGTCAGGCTAAGTGTAGTGACGACCTTCGGTGGGCAGCAGTCAGGTGGCAGAAGCTAGATGAGAACTGCCGAAAGTCGGAGTGATAGGAGGCCGATGTCTAGCCGATCTATGGTGTTAACTGTTGCGCAAAGTTAATGTAAATAAAATAAAACTTTATAATTTAATCTCATTATATATTTATTCCATATACACCTATAACTACTTCTTGACACAAAGAACATATAACTGCACTGATAATGCATAAACATACAAAATAATCATCGCTCTTGTAAATGACAAAGAACGCTAAATAAATATTAATACAGAAGACTTGTGTTACCATTTCCAATGCGTAAAAAAGTATACAGTAGCTTATATACAGGGTGCAAACTTTCAACGAGGCAGTAAGGGGAACTACCTTAATCGATGCAGCTACACCAAAATGGTCTTAGGAGACTATCCATAAATTTTCGTGAAATTTAGTCCCCACTCAGATTTAAAAAAAAAAAATCAGTTACCAAGATAATGGCCATTTCACAAAACTAGTTTTGATGCCAATCGATCCTGTTTCTAACACTGATCAAAAATGGGACCAACTCAGGTTGGAGTACTAAAAAGTCAGAAATTGCAAAATAAAATTCCATACATTTTATTTGAAAATAGCATTTTTTTTTGAAAAACTATAAATGGGGATCAAAATTTCACGAAAAATTATGGATAGTCTCCTAAGACCATTTTCGTGTAGCTGTAACAGTTAAGGTAGTTCCCCTTACTACCCCGTTGAAAGTTTCCACCCAGTATACATAAAAATGTAGTTATAATTTTGAGTACATGTATATTTGCTATAGTCGATAATTATATTTAGCTCCCAAATTCAGTAAAGATGTTAAATAATTAATTTATTATATTAACATTAATTGCACCCATTATAGAATTTAATGAATCATT
The DNA here is from genome assembly GCA_963576755.1 of Noctua janthina. NCBI lineage: Eukaryota > Metazoa > Arthropoda > Insecta > Lepidoptera > Noctuidae > Noctua > Noctua janthina. The sequence continues at coordinate 7,402,633 of OY755050.1, read as the reverse complement.
AAAATCAATAGTAATAAGCGCGAGCGTCACCAAAATGCTTCTTCAGAGTACTAATGTTAGTTCGTGTTAAGATATCTTGTTACAAATACTAATTGAAGTGCGTTGACGCAGCAAGCAGTGGTCGAGCGCCGACACCGTACGCGCTGGTGACAAGTGAAGCTTCATAATACAGAATACGCACCGTCTTTACATCACGAGATAATTATATTAGACGCTAAACTAAATATTTCGTATTCAGCGTTTGTTTTAATTAAGGTATAGTCGAACTCGTAATTGTTACTGTTATAACTTTTGAGAACAATTTAACAGTCACATAGACAAATAGACCGTTTTGTGATGTGCAAGTAATATTCAAGTTTAGTTTGGAACTATTACGAGGCCGACTAGACTGTTTACTCCAAAGAATTTCCTGTTCAATAAATGCAAAAATATTTCATGGAATGATGAATTTATGTAATTATCAGTCCAAACTCATATTGCATGACTCGTATTATTGTATATAATAATTTATACTCTGTATTGCATCAATAACTTAACGATTTATTTTATCGTCTGAAATTACGAGTTTCTAGCGATTAAAATTTGCTGTTTTTTAGAATATTATGCTAATTATAGTAGTATAGTGTTTAGTCAATCTTAAGTGTTTATTTGTAAAAACTATTTAGAACACATCGAAATAATATAAAACACAAACGTGGACGGCCGTCCCTTGAGACAGGCGTTGTATTAATTAAAATATAATGATTTTAATAAAAGTTAGTATGTTACCAAGTAATACTTATAAAAATACATAGACGCACTGTGCTTAGCAAATATTGTGCATGAAGTTGCTTCATCGATTCCAGCTTACACAGCCGGCATAGACAATTTCGTTATCCGATCAATATCGTAATGTTTATGCTATTAATACAAAGTTATTGTTAGTGTACAATTTCTTCATATCAGTCAAACAGAAAGGACAATTGGTTAAAACAAATATTTTCTAGTCCGCAAAGTCGGACGATTGAAATTTTAAAAATCATTATCCTACTTTATTAGCGACGGATGAATTCATTCCCATCATAACTAGGGAAAGAGAAATTATCTAAATAGCCTTACTTGGTATGGTTCCACATGAACCGTAAATATGTAACAAAATAAAACATGAAAGGGAATAGTCCACCCACATGTTGCCAGCTGTGTCCAAGTATAGGGGGCGAGCCTATAGCCATTACAATTAAATACTTACGGTTCAAAAACATTGCGTGGTGTTACTATTAAGTTTGTGGAAAAAATCATTAATAAGTTTGCTTTAGCTTAATTCAAACAATCTCCGAATCCCTTTCATTGTACAATGTACGGCAGACATACGATCGTCCTAATAGCTGATCGCAGAGCAGGGAAAAGCTGAAGCGGCAGCGTCTTGAGACTGCAGCAGTTATAAAAAATGTGGCGCTGAAAATGCGTTGAGCGCACTACTTCTGTCACGGACCGCCTTTTCAATGTATACGCTGACACGCTCGGTTTGTATTTAACATTAAAGTGTTGACAATGCCGCCTGTAGCAGCGGCCGCGGAGCGTCTCCAAGCTCTGTGACTGCGGCGCTTATCGTACGGACGAACGCAGTTATGACTTTGTTCTTATTTTTACAACGATATTAACTATACTAAAGGGTGAAGATTTCAGTCCTTCTATAATGCAGATAATATGGATCCATCTTGAAATAATTATGTATTTTGCCTGGTTATAAAAAGATGATGGAAATTAAGTTTTAATGAGCCCTAAATAAAAATGTATTTAACATTTAACCACATATCTTGTGATAACATTAAAATATACCCTTGAAGTGATGGCATCACATATTCAGTAACTTTACCATAGCAAGTGAGTTGCGTTTCGACATAAGCTAAGTTTATATTTGATTATGCAAATCAAACAAATTATTATGAGTGGCTTTCGAGCGGCGATGGGAATCGAATCGTTATTGAAACGTTATAGAACGCACAACATTACGAAATAGTAAATGGGCCCCCAGATAAAGTTGTTATTCGCTGTAGAGGCTATCGTATTTTCCTCTAATCCAGTTTCAACTAGAACAGCTCTTTCGGTATTTGAGCTACTGTTATTATTATTAAAGTATTCGTTTACTGTCTTAAAATCACGATCGCTATTCGTTCTATAAAAAATCCAGAACACAGCTTATGGTAAAACAGAGTATAATCACTTTTTTTTTAAATACATTATCCCTTTTTTCATTGTTTTTATAAAACGATAAAAAAAGTAAAAGCGATACGTTTTTATATAGTTTCGACTAAAATATCTGAATATATCCCAAAAAAGACTTAATAATCATTATAACATCATAAATAAAAGTTAATTAATTACTTGTTCAAAAACCGTTTCGTTATGAATAATATTATATGGTAAAATACTAAAATGTACGCGTGAGGGGGCCGGGTGGCGGCGCGCACGCGGCCTCACGGGCACACTCGCGTCGCGTGGTGGGCGGCTCGTATGCGCCGGATTCTTTACAACAGCACACATTTCTTTTTCCTGGCCGGTTCTGGAGGCTCCAACGCTGCTAGTATGGCTTCATCGAACACGTTCTTCAATCCTTTCTGCAAGACGAGGGAATAACAATTAATTGTTAACTCTTACCTTCAAACACGACATGCTCGTTTGGGTGGAACATATTTGTATGTTATTTTTTTCGAATTTGGGATTAGATTACTAGGGAAAAGTTGCTTTATACAAATACGAATAACACCGCTTAATATGGAAGTACTAGCTTGAGAGCTTGAACCCCGCCAGAGAAATGAAAATTCACCCTTAAGTTTTTATGGACATTTCCCATGGTACACTCTTTCAATAAATGATAACTTAATATGAAATATTGTGATTTTAATCTTTACAGATTAAAACAAAACTATATTTTATTTAGTAAAAATAATAATTTAAGAAAAAAATACACAAATCCTTTTTCGTTTCGATTTTTGGGAGGACCTTTCGAGATGCTAATTTAGATTTTATGAATCCCTTCCTTCTAGACGTGTCGCATACACTTAGGCTGCCATCAGACAGCTTGTATCGCAGCACGTAGTCGATATATTCAATTTGCCGCTAATTTTCCATGGGCTGCATGGCCGCACCTGACCAAAGCTTACTATGTTCCTTGACTACGTGCGGTTGCTGCGATACAATCCGTCTGATGGCAGCCTTAGAGCTGCTTCTGTAACAACTATGACGGCTCTCTTGGGTATTGCAAGGCAATCTCATAAACTCCCAAACCGCATCTCCTTCATTTTCTTAAGGTTTTGATTCTCCTCAGTGAAGTATTCGACGTCAAAAAACTGTGGATAACTCGTTCAATAATTTTTGAGCTTCCAAATGCTAGAACCACATACCCAACATAAACAGAACCTGTATTTTTTATAATCGAAATATGTGACTTAAAATTCGCAACTTTTTTGATTCTTTAAAAATAATTTTAGTTGTCATGTATATTCCTTCCATCGAAATATAGCGCAGGAATTTCTGTAACTCTTTCTTTATTGGCCTCTGTACATGCTATTATATCCTTCTTTTCTGTTTCTTCATCCTGTCCACGATTTCAGTCGTATGCGCCTCAGAGTTGACATCAGAAGTGAAAACAGAACAGATGACACGATAGCCGCCGCAGATAGGTCTGATACTGGTTATTTATCTATCGCAGACAGTCGTCAAACTATGGAGACTGATATCGTTGAGCTTAGTAAGCTAGTAGCAGTGTCAATACCAGAGGGTATTGACACTGCTACCGAAGAACAGGAAGGAAGGTTGACGTCGGAACTAAATCTAGATCCGATAAAAGAAGAGGGAATTTCTTCGTTTGATTTGTACCTGTTGTTTGAGATCACGTAATCGATTGTTCTGCATTTTTTATCACTGGAAAAGATCCGTTTTTCCAATAACCATTCATATGTTAGTATCCACCCGTTTTTCTCTCAAACAAGTATAGCCTAAAAGTTAGTTACATTTACAGGCAGCTATGTCAAAAAACGTTCTACTCTGTACTCTGAACTCTTCTAACCTTCCTTCCTTCAGTTTTTCAACGACTTTAACACACTTTTAATAACTATAAGGCTTGTTTGTGAGTGACGATTGAAATAAACGATTTTACCTATAACTCTTAAATTTTCGTCGCGACTATTTCAGTTATTTCAAAAATGTAGGTTCTTTAGTTGTGTCTTTTCAAATTTGTAAGTCGTGAAGGACCCATTCATAGAATTTCATTACTTTTTGTGCGTAGGTAAGACATTTTCTTTCAAATGTGGACTATCATGTGGACATTTTATCTTTTGTCTCGTAGAACTCTCTTTACCTTTCACCATGAGATAATTATCTCATCTACCGGAAACAAACACTGCAGTTCGTAGTCCAGTGCGTGCCACCCTCCCCGCTTTGTCCCGCACTTAGCCTCTCCGTTACAGTGCCAAAATATAGTATAACCATAAAATATTTGATTGTAACAGTTAGGAAACAATTGTTTGTTTTGTTTCAATATGTTTTTTTAATAAAACAACCTAGTTTTAATTAACTCTGTAGGTAAATTTTCGATGTCTTGGCGGGGCCTGTTACCGTTATCTGATAATATTTATATTTTGTATGGAAGTAACTGATGGCAATTGGCAACTTTTTATCATTATTCAAAATCAAGATTCGAAAAAAAAAAATCGGTGCACCCTAGCTCGCGAATAATCAGGTAGGCCTTACACCATGCTGAATGTTAGCTATTGTTATTATATTATATATATTATAAATCAATATAACTGACACAATAACAGAAAGAACATCTTTTACACGAAAGATATCTTCACAGTCTATTTTACTGCTACTTGTATTTACTACTCAGTGAAATATAATGAAATAGCTCGGTTTTGAGTGGACTTAATTAGTAGTTTCCCATAAACTACCTGGATTGTTTTGTGAAACAATTGGGAGATAAAATGGTGAACGCAGGTACTAAGTTAAAACATGCGCTAAAATAGCATTTAAAACTCTTATTTTACGAATGCAGTGTGCTTCGGTTTGAGATTATAAGTGCAGTTGTTCAAACTACGTGAACTTAGGTTTAGTAAAACAGTACCTTCCTTTCTGTAGACATTTGAAACTTGTTTAATTCAGTCTCCATTTTATGTGTTCCAACAGAAAGGTAGCAGTGTAAACAACGAACCAAAGACAGTTGCGTTTATCCAATACTTCCCAATAGTTTCATTTTACTTTATTATGACATCAATTACACAATCCTTATAAACATAAGAGACATGTTTTAAGTAAATATTATTATTCATAGAACATTGTGCCTATAGCGAATTCTGCTGTGAAATTGAAAACAAAATGGTTATGTTTGAGATATTAATTAAAGGCGGTATTCCTTTGCATTACGCCTTTAAAATATAATGAAATTGGGTTTGATTAATAACAACATTTTCATATTTTAATAAACATTAGTATGTGCCATACCAGGGATGAGTAGTTAATAAAACCAAGCAACAAGGATCAATACAATTGGGACATACCTGTGTGAGCGCTGAGCACTCTACGTATTTGACAGCCTTGAGTTCCTTCGCTAGTTTCTCGCCCTGTTCCAGTGACACAGGCTTCTGTTTTATCTTAGCCAGCTTCTCCATTGTGGCTGGGTCGTCTCGCAAGTCTATCTGAGTGCCCACCAGGAGGAAAGGCGTCTTTTGCTGATGATGTGTAATTTCTGGTACCCACTGGAAATTTCAAGCATTGAATTAGAATCATCAATATTAGTACCTACATTATTAATTGCATATTATTGAATTATGTTTTATTACATTTAGAAACTTAGCAATAAGGCAGTTAATGAAATCCTGAAGAAGTACTGTATAGTATTTATGAGTATAAAAGACAGTACTTACTCTCAAAAGCAAAACAGTCTGCAAACTGTTGCTACTCATTAAGCTACTTTATTGCATCATTCTATAAAAATATTAAATTGTGCTAAATAATATTGCTTCATGATTTAAATTGACATTTAAATATGTGTAATATTAGAATTGGCTGTGTTTAGCAATGCATGCCATTAATAATTTTAACTTACTTTTTCCTTGACATTTTCAAATGAACTGGGGCTTACTACACTGAAGCAAACGAGGAAAACATCCGTCTGTGGATAACTTAGCGGTCGCAACCTGTCGTAGTCCTCCTGACCTGTAGCCAACATACAAATTAGTTAATCAATATGTTATTTATACAAAGTTTAATATTAATGATTTTCTTAATTAGTTGTCCAGACATAAACTGAAACACAAAACTCAATTTCACACTTGACTACTTTTTAACTAGATTGCTGCTATCAATATGTTTGGTACATATTAGAACTGAAGTTACATATCAATCAAAATCAAAGCATTTATTTCAAGTAGGCCAGTTACAGGCAGTTTTGAATTGTCGAAAAAAACAATGTAGCTACAGTCCCAGTCACAAGGCATAGAAACTGTGAAAGTACTGTAGTTGCCCATTCCCTAGCATAGATCTCTATGGAGAAGAACGGGCAAGAAACTCCATGGACACTATTTTAAATAAGAATTTACAAAACCTTGGTTAAATCATTCATGTTGAGATGATACATTACGAGACAAAAAAAAAAAACAATAAAAAAATAAAATAATTAATTTAAGTCGTGGCAAGCAAGAGATGACTAGTCACAAATGACAGCGCCCGTTCAGGAACATGACGCTTGTATCAGCACCATTCATCTCAACCATTTTGATGGGAACTAAATGATCCGACAGACACGCCACCATCAGCGATACATTTGATTGAGCATGACATACTCTTAACCGCCAGGGCACATTCAAGTCAAGAAAAGATGTAAGTTTCCAGCGAATGACAGCTGGTAAATACTACTCACACAATATGGACTATGTGGTTATATAATACTAAAGAGCTTGAATTTATACAATGCAAAGATAGTTATCATAACTGGACATGTAAGGTACAATAAGCAATGACAGGTAATAAAGCATAGTGGCAGTATTGCACTCTATTCCTGATCCTAGTTCTAATGGACAACCAGAATGGTGAATGTATACGAACTAAGTAACTTTGTAAAAAACAGTATATTTACCTGCAGTATCAAAGAGACCCAGTGTATAAGGTTCTCCTCCTATCATGACCGTGACAGCATAGTTATCAAACACAGTTGGCACATACTCGGATGGGAACTTGTTGGTTGTGTAGCTTATGAGTAGGCATGTTTTACCGACGGCACCGTCGCCTACCACCACACATTTAATCGTCTGCATGTTCACGAATGATGGGTAACTTCTTAACAGATATCTGCGATGAAAAGTTTTACTCGCTTTTTCTAACGCACTGAAGTGATTCTCTGACCATAGCAACCCTCAGGAAGTAGTCTGAAACAAAACAAATATTGTGTCAATCTCAGTTGTTTGCATACTACAAGAATTTTGATTTAATTATGACATCATTTGTTGCCTTTAAGAATATCACATAGTTTTTGAACAAAGCTGTAGCGTAAGTCAATATAACGCAAGCAATTTTGATTACACCAACTAAGAATATCGTCTTCCATGCAGGCCTAAAGTTTTGTCTACCACCAATGAGACAAATTAATATAAGGCTCAGGTAGCAGCCATTAAAATAAAATAAAAAAACAATAATTACAAAACGTTTTTATTAACTGACCTAATTGTGATAGTTATTTAGTCAAGTCAAAGAGTATTTATGTGCTTATAAATAGATCTTTAACATATCGACAGTGAAGTACCAATACTTCATTACTTTGTTTTTGTCGATTTTTAGTTTCTAATGCCAAGTACTAAAATACAAATGCATGTACTGGCAAAATCTCCTAACGCAATATTTAACTATTTATGCCTTAAAACATTATAGAATTAGTTACTCAAATATTAGACTCTAATGTTGCTGTGAATACCTACTAACTTTATTGAGTAATACCTCCTATGTAAATTAATAAAAATATCATGTGCAAATACCTCCTATCTTTTCTAAAAACGTGGTGATTATTTTACCACTTTTGATTATTATAAAAACCAAGCAAGTAATTTTTAATGATAAGCTATTTTTTATCAAGAAATAGGTGAAAATATACGAAACTACATTTTTTTTATAATGATGTTATATTACTGTCATCAATACCTCATTTCATCCTCCGAATTGTACAAAATTTAATGATACTAAAACCATCACAGCAGAGTGCAATTATACAAAAAATACTCAAAAGCTGGAACAAAGTGAAGTTAGTTTTAAATTCATATTGTATTTTACCTTATGAGATTCTGAATAAAGATTTTATTATTATTATATAATATGTATTTTTTAAAGTTTCTCATGGTCGGATTTACAAGGGAAGTCCCCATACAATTTCCTGATATTTGTGAATGAATTTTTAGTAACTTCACTCATAAAGGTGGTTTAGTTGAACATTTTGATGTCCAGAAAACAAATCACCTATAAAGTCTTAAAATTCGGTATTTTAGAACTAATTGAGGAAAGCAAGAAATTTTCAAAAAAATCTTGATATATGCATTTCATTGACAACTCACACATGAACAAAAAAACCGACCAAATTGGCGATTAATGGATGCACACCTTTGTGCATCCATTTATCGTAATACACGCCACAATATAAATTCCTCGAATTTAAAGTTTATTGATTAATGAACAAAAATATTGGCGCATTATTTTTTTACTTTCTTCTTCTCACTTCTAGGCTAGGACGTCAATAAAAATCCGACCACTATAAACTTCTTTCCATATAAGCTTTATTTAAGCTTTTATTTTTTTAAATATAAAATAAGACTTTTTTCGTTTCCTGTCAAGTTGCAATTTTTAACATAGGATATAGTCACAGTTCATTGATGATATGGGAAGCACACAAGATTTCAATTCCAATATCCCTGACTTCACAAGAAGAAAATCAATTGACTAGCTAGCCACAAAGATAAAACATTTTTAGTACATAGACATCATGTCTTTTGTGCTAGTTATCAATGAAAAAATCGCGAGTGATTATTGTAGGTGATAGAAAAAGTCGCACAAAGAAGTCATAACAAGTATGGAATACTTATATGTTAAAGAGGTAATATTAAATATTAACACAACATTTGGAAATTTGGATTCTCAAAAAAATATTTTATGTTAAAAAGTGCTTATTAAGTATAATTGCTGTTTAGTAATATGAGGAAAATAAACATGATTAAGCGGCAAATATAGGACATAATCAGAGTTATTTAAAGCATTCATGATTTAATCCACCACAGAAAATATCATTAAAAAAAAAGTAATTATAATTTTTCTGATAGTTATTATGATATAAATAGAGAGAGAACTAGTGTAAAATAGAACATAATTGATATTTAAAAAGCAACAGCATTGCAAATAAAATAACATTTCCTCATCACCTTTCACTAGAGTAGAGTAGTCTTCATATAAAATAACCATTTCAAAATGATTAAACGAAATGTCAGGTATTTGACTACACTTAATGGGGAATTTCACATGAATTAAATGTATTTATGTACTTACTGCTCATTAAGTAGAACACGTGTTTTGTGTTGTCAACAACATCCAAAGGTATCCTACCTTAGAAAGTTGTTGACAACACAAAGGTCTTTGAATTTACTAGTTGATTAGGCAAGCATGTGTTCAGAACCAATATGCATTTCAGCAGAAGTGTTCTAGAATAGAAACCATGAACAGGAAACCAGAAACGTCCAACAACATGGACTCAACCCGGGCACAGGTAGATAACAGATTAGATGAGATCAGCCCTATATAAAGCATTCTAAAAATCCATACAGATGATTTGATGATAACACCCTCATCCTATTGTGTGGATGTTGATTGTAGGCCAGTCACAAAGGATGTTACCGTATTTACAGACGCGCGCGACACCGCGGGCGGATGCAATATGTCACATGCAAATTCATTGCTTCAGTATTCAAGATGCCAATTTACATTTTATACCAAGCATCAAGTTAATTCTAGATATCAACCATTGAACATAACCTCAGTTTTGCAACAAATAAATTGGTAAGAGAAGCACAGCTGTAATAATGACACAATAATCATGAAATATATACAATTTAAACTGTGTCTAAACTGAATTCTACCCATATTGAAAAAAAAACTGTAGTTTTCCATTCTTTTTAAGGAAAAATCTATAAAATGACCTTTATTGCAACAGTATTTATCACTATTTATTTACTTCTTGTTGTTACTATCAAAAATAGATGATAGTTTATCAAGCAGCTCTGGAAGTTTGACATCAAAGCAAGGATTTTTGATTATCAACAATCACTTTTTAATAGAAAAAGAAACTAGAGGATGTGAAATTTATATGTTTTCAAAAAGTTGTGATTTGTTGTTTAAAAGTTGATTGTTTTAATTCTGATAGCCATGTCATTTAACACAATCACATTTAGCAAACATAATGGCTGTATGCAAAACAATACACACTCGCTCGAGCAGCTAGCTGCTTATGGTAACACAAGAATAATTTCACTGCATAATAACAATATGTTATAATTGTTGATAACTCAAATAGTCATTTTTCCATTGATGATAATTATTTGGTCACCATTCATGGTTAATTTGGTCAAGATGATTAATTACATATTTCCCAAGTATTACTGCATCTATAACTTAATAGTTCATTATGGAAACCATTTGAAAACTGTCCAAATTAATTTTCAAAATATTTAGAAAGATATCTTCCCATGTTCCATAATACAAACAACAATAATCACTATAAATACAATCTGAGACAAATAAGTAGGCACTTGACAATGTAGCATCTGACTAATCAGTGTAGGCGTGTAAAATGTAGGTGAATAACTCGCACAGCAAATAAAATACAAGCATTATAAAACGATAAATAGAACTACATTCCAAGCACGATATAGGGTAACGACCCCGAAAGGGGTCATGTAAATAAAAGCGTGTGGTGATTTTCAGGATGCTAAAAAACAAAGACATCTCTCTAGATGCATCGATAGCGTGATAGGCGGTTGCCTGTGCGTCGCCACTCATTAACATGCCTTCCTGTTCGTTTCCGTCATGACTGTTCTATCTAAACGAACACATACAACAACACATAAGGGTGTCTGATGCACCAGGACCAATAACACTGAATACAAGATTAATTAATCTACATACCGGTGCAGTTATGTCCAATATTGATAAGTATTTTTACATAATCACGTCACAATACCTTTGACGTCCATTTTGTGTCGAGTTCGATCACAAGTAACTCGCTATCATGATATTACAGATATATAAATGCATTTTGTTATATATTTTACTTACCGTATGAAGATGAAACACTTTCAAATCAAAAAATTCAATTGTAACTCACTATAAATAAGTTGAAAACTACAAAACTGTACGTTGCGGGTTGGGTCATTGACGGTGACGCCATTGATTGGATGAATAGTGATGTGCTTCTAATGTCAGTAAAACTCAAACAAAACTGACTAATACTTATAATCTGAAGTCGATTTAGCACTTTTCGAGTTGTGTTGCAACAGTATAGAGGACGTTTTGTGCAAAATCTTAAATATAAAAACCTCGTGTCACGGTGTTTCTGGTCGCAAACCTCCGAAACGGCTCAAACAATTTTTATAAAAAAAAATATGTGGTATTATTTGGTAGGTATGAGAATAGGTCGTAAAGTATACAGTGAGAGTCATCATTATGCGCACAATTGTAATTTTATCGACGGAAAACGTATTTAAACAAATCTAATAAATAAATATTTAATACACAGTACACAAAGCTGTTTAATGTACAGGTCAAAATCTGTTTTACTAAAATAACATGTCCCAAGTCTTGACACATAGCCTACCTAATAAAAAGGCACAAAGAACTTCGTATGCAAGAGCGAGCGAAGCGAGCTCGGAACTTTGGGCACCCCGACTTGGACAGGTTAGGTTAGAAGGGGATGGCGGGGTCAAGTGAGCGAGAGAAGCAAGCGAATAGACCCCACCATCCCCTTCATGTTTTAAAAAAAAAAATCAGGAGTAAGACTTTCGCGAAGCGGTCGACGGCCTCCCTTGACTGCGCCTCGCTGAGTGGCGTAGGGGTGAGGGGAGCTTCCCTCCCGCCCTTAAATTAAGTTTATAATTTCAAAAACATTACGAAAAATTAACCTCTAAATAAGATTAAAAAAAAACACTATGCATTTCCTAAACTTTTTCCATGCGGGAGGGAGACCTCCACCCCTCACTCTCCTCAAATATACATATATTTAGATGCCTTATAGTGAAGGCTTTCCCTTAGTTGGATCGTACGCCACAATGTGCCATTCAAGTCGTACGTGATAAAGCAATACCGATAATCCTGAACGATTTTAGATCATCGGACATGAACGTGTTCCCCGCCTGTTACTGTGACTGTACACACGCTGCTCGAATGTGAGGAACAAGGCATTACAACAGTTGATCACAGTAGTGCTAGTCATGTCCTTACAGGGGCAAGCAGATGGGAATCGGCTATATTCGTCGATAATAATCGTAAGCAAATATCTATTCCCCGTGTTCGAAGGCAAGGGTCCTTTGAAATCAATGTTAATTCATTCAAAAGGAGATATGGCTTTTATAACCTCATGTCTTTAGGAAGCGTACATACCGGACGTGATGCTGTCATTGCTTTAATTTCCGATAGTGAGAAAGGTAAGCTTTCATTCGTACCTAGTGATGCATGCTAGTGATACCGGGACGGCAAAGTGTCTCATGTAATTTCTTAAATTTGTTGGTGTTCAAAAAAGCACATACTCTTGATAAGACATCAGCAGCAACATTCTGAGAGCCGGGATGATAAATGATATCGTACTTGTAGCACGCATGATAACTCTAATCTCCAGCGTTGGATTTTTTTTGTTCTTAATTTTGGTGATATGGCACAGAGCGCGCGCGCGCTGGTCTGTAATTATGAGGAAATGTTTACCTATGAGATGGAGTCGTCATTTTTTAAGACTTTCGACTATAGCCTAAGCTTCTTTTTAACCGTCTTCCAAAAAGAGGAGGTTATCAAGTCGACTGAATTTGTGTATGTTCAGCGATCTTCGCCAATTGTGAACCGATTTTGATGATTCTTTTTTTGTTTGGAAGAATATAATTCCGCGGTGGTCCCATTTAAATTTGCTGAAGATCTGATGCTGACCTTCGGAAATTTGCAATGGAACTCTTCAATAATAGACAGCAAATCTGTCGCGATGACTGCAATCGCTTGGATGTTCATTGTTTACACAACATCATGCTTGAATGTTCTGAGATGAGTACAGTCTACAGTACACCCACATTTCAACAGTTAGGTATGTTAATTTCCATTTCATTGGGGATAAACCTATTACCATGACATGTATTGTTCACGGTTCACCAATGTTTCACCAAAACTCCTTTGATAATTTTTAACTGACTTAAAAAAAAGGAGGAGTTTCTATGTTCGACTGTATGTATTTTTTTTCATGAACCTATATTCACCGATTTCTCCGCCAATTGTGGACTAGATTTTCATAATTTTTTTTATTTGAAAGCCTATACTAATGATGTAGTCTCATTGTCACCAAATCAGAATCTGATGATCCCAGGGAAATCGAGGGTAACCCTTAAATTTTATAGGCACATACAATGTTTTTCGTATACTCTCTAACGCAATTTGGATATTTGTGCCTGGTAATCATCATCTCATGTTGTTGAGCTGATGATGGAAGGTATAAGTCAGGACCCTCAAATTTCACGGGCATTGTTTGAAACAGAATACTTTCCTTGTGGTTCCATGGTCATCAGGTCAGGATCTAATGATGGGATTCTGGAGAAATCGAGGGGACTCTCCAAATTTTATATTATCGATATCTTCGACAATTGTGAACCTATTTCGACGCTTTTTTTTATTTGGAAGAATATTATTCCGCGGTGGTCCCGTTTAAATTTGGTGAAGCTGATCTTCGGAGTTATACAATGGAACTCTTCAATAGTAGACAGCAAATCTGTCGTGATGGCTGCAATCGCTTGGATGTTTATTGTGTACACAATATTATAACATAACATAACATAAAGGCTTTATGCTCTGAGGGGTACCCATATTGCGACAGTTAGAAAAAGCCTACTACCATGAAATGTCTTGTCGATGTGTCTTTGACGGTTATGCGAAAAGCGGTGGCGGCGGCGTGTGTGTCGGACACACACCGCCGCCACCGTACAATACCTAACATTGCATTGCTAGTCATCCGCCGATAGCGATGTAGTGTGGATGTTCTTAAATTTACTTTCGTAATATTTTTTTTTTTCGCGCGCGATGGCTTTTCGGTATACCAACATACAATACACGGAGATGGTGAGGACACTGGCTCGCTGTCCTGATAATGTCGCGTTAGATTGTCGGGAGTTCAATGACCGTTTTGGCTGCAGTGTGAGCGCCAGGACGATGCTGGCTGCAACTCAGCGACTGAGGCATCTGGTTGCGGAGTAAGGCATTCGTTGGATAGGTCACGGAGGACCTGTGCCGTGGCCTCCCAGATCGCCTGACTTAACACCATTAGACTTTTATTTGTGGGGTTGCATAAAATCGCTCGTGTACGTCAGTCAAACTACGAGTATCGAGGCTCTAAAAAAATTGAACAAGCATTTGTGACGGTGAAAACTGAGACTGAAGTGCTTACAAAATTGAAATACAGTTTAAGAAAGCGTGCAAATAAGTGCATAGAACAAGGCGGTGGTCATTTTGAAACTTTGATGAAAGTCGATCGCAGAAATAGTGCAAATTAATAAGCTAAGTGTAAAGTGTAAATAGTCCAGTTCTGTAAGTACCTACCTACTTCTACCTATCAATACGATTGTATTCTTATTACTGTAAATATTATGATTCAAATCTTACCGATCATTAAAACACGCCGTCTTTGAATATTTTCGTAGTACAAATAATAAACTGTACCTAAACACAACTTATCAGAGAGATCGAGGGATTCGCGTGGGTGCAATCTCGAAAGATAAAGTCGCTGTTTTAAATGCATCCCCGTTACTAAGCCTAAAGTCTTAGATTCGTGTTGATAATTTCACTTACTAGAAAATTTTGTTCATTGAACTAACGCATATCTAATGCCTACAGCTATGGTCAGCTGGCGGGCGCACGAGTGTGCGTGTCGCGTCGGCCGCTAACATTGCATGAGTGGGTGTGCGATGCACATACGTTTTGCGTTTATTAAGGATAACTATTTTATAAAAATGACTAGGTTTGGTTTCAATTTATTTAATTACAGATGTTGTTTAAGTTGTCTTATAATTTAATATTCTAATTGGGGTGTCTGAGGTATTGCGCTTAATCTGTTACACGTTGTATACTGTTTATTGTTTGTGTATTAATAATACTGTTTTGTTTCCATGCAGACTCCCTAACAATGAGAATCTTTAGCAACGGTGGCTTGAAGTTGTCTCTTTAAAGAAGAAGTTTTCAACCTATTGCCTAGTTTGCAACCGTTTTTCATCATCAGCACCGTTTTTCGTCTTCGCACTTCAATTTAAGGTTACTGACTTATACTAAAAATCAACAATAACATAAAACTATACGTTTAATAATGTATACTGTGATTAATAAATTTATCAAATACTACATATTAAGTTGTTTGAAAATGCTACATGCTCGTGCTACATCTATGTGAATGTTGCAGACCTGTACGCTTTAAAATGTTTTTACAAATGAAGGATAAAAAGTGTCACGTATTCTTGACTTCATAGACCTATCCCATTACAGAATTTTACAGTATGCGTAGGCTTCGGCTTAGCCCTGTTTTTGATTAAACTGCTACCTATGCAAAGCGCGGGTGATAGTAAGTTATAAAAGAATAAATGTAAGTACAAATATTGGATACACTATTAGAAATTGATGACATCCACTCTCGAAGTTTTCTCGCTCGGAACCGCTTTCGGCTGCACGTCATCATTCCAGTTAGTATATAAGTTCTTTGTTCACACCTTGTTGCTTCCATAGCTTTATTATTCTATGTTTTTAAATGACGTGATTTGAACAAATGCGTATTTAGTAATTTAGTAAACCGGAGACAATTCTTTTTTTGTTTGAGTTTCCTACGATAGACCGATCACCGAACTTGGCAACCATTTTAGTCCTTTCCAGAGAGTATGGCAATTCTTAAACGAAAATCGTATAAATTAAACCAATCAACATTGCAGGAAATTACACACATAGATTAATTACACACTGGCTGTAACTCGTTGGCATCAGGCGGGAAATAAAAACCATTTTTAAATTCCGAATCATTTTTACTCAAAAAATAATTTTATAGTGAATTTGTCATCTTGTGTGGTTATTTTGTCAGAATAATCTTGCGAAAATTATAGAAGTGGATTACATTGGCCGTCTCTTTAAAATACAAACAAATTGAGCGCGTAATATTTACCTAACCTGAAAATGTTGCTTTTAGGTGATATGTTTCCTAATTTTACTGCCAACTCGACCATTGGGAAGATAGAATTTTATGACTATCTTGGAGATTCGTAAGTTTTTATACAATTGTTGAAAAACCGGCTCTATTTAAACATTTTTAACACTGTTCTAGCTATTTATAAATAACAGACGAACATCAAATACCTACAAACTACATCATCAGTTTTACACATTTTTTCATAGTCTACGGCGCCGATTACCAGTCATATTGTTTCCCTTAATAACATTAAAAGGTAAAAAGATGCTGTAGTAATTTTTTATACTTTTTACTACTGATTCATAAAACAAGTGAAGACACCAATAAGGTTTTTAGCAAGACCTAAACACTACACAACTTACCTGACAGGTAAAAAAGGGAACCAGGATTCAGAGTTGCCAAAAATTATTTTAGTAATTATTGGAAGCGAAGCTTATTACATCAAAACTTACAAAAATATAAACTTGGCCTCTTTAAAATTTTAGTATAAAAATATTACATACCAACCCTTCTGCCTGCAAATAAACTGTTTTATATTTTCCAGATGGGGTATACTGTTCTCTCACCCATCAGATTTCACTCCAGTATGCACTACAGAGTTGGCTCGAGTTCTCAAGCTGATGCCTGAGTTCCAAAAGCGCAACACCAAAGTTATTGGCTTGTCCTGTGATTCTATTGAGTCTCATAAAGAGTGGTGCAAAGACATCCAGTGCTTTGCAGGTAATATGGTTTTCATTGGCATATTATATGGAAAAGGAATGACCAGAAACAAATGTGCCAAACTTTGATGGTAAAAACAACCTAAGCAGGATCATCAAATGGAGGCATCAAATGTTCTGCTCAGTAATTAAATAAACTTGTTTCTTTTTTAAGTATTTATGAGTAACTATATTGCTGAAACTGGACAGAGCTGAGCATGAGGTCCTGGGTTCAATTCCCGGGCAAAGTGTTATTAGGTTTTCTTAGTAGCAGCCATTGAGCTTGGACTTGCGCCCAGTTGATGGCAATAGATTCGCCCCATTACTTGGGCTTAAACATCACTGGTGAAACGTGGGGTTACTATTAGGTACATTAGGGATTACAGGCGTGATGTTATGTCATATTGCTGAAAATTTCCTAAAATCTGTAGACATTTAAGGAAGATATTATATTTTACTTAGATGATGATTTACTGTATGACTTCAGCGCAAAGCAGTAAATATATGTCTGATTTGTAAATCTACTTCAAGCACTGACAAATTAAATGTACAAAGGGGAACTTTACAGCACTAGTCACCAAATTCATTTAGTTTGTGCTAAACATATTCAAAGCATCATTCTGACTATGTTATCATCAAAGTATGACAGAAACACGACAATCTTGTAAATAAATTCTGTGCTGAATGTATTTCGCTTTGTGTGGTGCAAGTGGAGGCAGACACATTCACAAACAACAGTTAGAAAACCTCTTTTGAGTTATAGAATGGTATCCTTATATTTTTCATCTTACCTAAAGAAATAACAAATGATTTACAGGTTGCAATATCGATGAGAAGTTTCCCTATCCAATAGTTGAAGACAAGAATAGAGAGATTGCAAAGAAGCTGTGCATGGTAGACAAGGATGAAGTGGATTCTTCAGGAATTCCTCTCACGGCTCGTGCTCTTTTCATAATTGACCCAAACAAGAAGTTCAGGCTGTCTTTTCTTTACCCAGCCACTACAGGGAGAAACTTTGAGTAAGCATAGTTTATCATTTTTCTTTTCCTATTGGTTTAGGCTTCACTAGTGTGTGCCAACCTTCAAACTTACGTACTTACCAAGGACCCACCACATACTATTAATTCTAAAATACAAACTCTTCTCAGGTCCAGAGATTCTTGAATGTACAGTAACAAAATGAAAAGTTAACAAACACATTCCTAGTTTTGAATGGCCAATTTGTATATGCCATTTTTTTTCAATCATAATGTTGACTAGCACATGCTGTATAAATAATTAAATGCTTAAACAGTTTCCATGTTAGTTATTTCAATCTGGGAATTATTAAACTTTGCACTTGAAAAGAGTAATAAACCATTGACAGTTGTTACAGATAGTCAGTGACCCAAAAAGTCTGACAACCAGTCTTACCAAGGGGTATCGTATTACCCAGTACTAACTGGGTTGTAGAGGTCAGATAGGTAGTTGCTCCATGTACAATAATGGTATTCAGCTGCATCCGGTTAGATTGGAAGCTGACCCTAACATAGTTGGGAAAAGGCTAGGCAGATTATGAAAGCATTATTATGCAATATTATGTCTATTATGAGTTATAACCACAGCTGACACAATCGCATTGTTATGTCGGGGGCCCGGGTCAAGTTATCACTAATTGATAATATTTATCTTTGAAGATGTGTATGTTATTGGACAATGGATTATTATCGCATTGTCGGCCAAGTGAAGAAAGAACGTTGACAAAACGACAGTGACTGTACTGTAACTCATAACACTTGAATAAATGTACTTAGTTACTTATCATTTTTTGTAATCTGCTTAGTCATTGTCACCTTACCTACATAAGTAATTGTTTAAAAATGCAAATAACTCGAACAATTTAAAAACAATTTTAACAACGAGGACTAACGAAAAGTTACATAGGTACTATGTAACTTTTCATTAGTTCCTAGGTGTATCAGTATTTGTTTCTAAGACCTTTCCTTGTTCACCGGAATCGAACTAACAACTATACTCCGGAGTATAGTCGGGCCTTGTTAGCCACTCCCATACCGGTATGGGAGTGGCTAACAAGGCCCGAATGACAGTTCTTCTTCTTAGCGTGTTGTCGATGGCCAGAAAAGTTGGCCTCCGCTCCGCTGAACTCCGCTCACTGATACAGAAACGAGTACAAATCCAGTCCACTTCCGTGGCTACTATTGAGAAATTTCCGATAGAAAAACCCAATAACACTTTTGTCTGGCCTGGAATTTATGCACTGTAGAATATTCTTCGAACGTCAACAGTTCGCCGATTACTCTTTTGAGATAATAGCATCGTAAATTTTTGAAGGTCTCATCACTAATCTTCATTTACAATACATACTCCTATGAAGTTTGTACCATTGTCGCTATATGTTTCGAGGGCTTTCCAAGCTAACATTTTGTCTAGTGCTGACAAAAAATGGAGCTCACATCTGAGACTACTTCTAGATGCAACACCTTCGTGACCATGCATACGAACACAGTGATGTATCCTTTCCTGTACGTTATCCCAGCAGGAAAATGGCCCCTAGAATGATATGAGTGGAACGTATAATTAGTGTATAATCTGCTGTGAAGTGCACTACATAAAAAAATTGTGCGCTTTGTCGTTTTTTGTAAAAAAAAGGAAGAAACGATTCCTGCTGCAGTAATGTTTTACCAGCAGGTAAATTCTAAACGAATGATCGGATATAGAAATATTGTGCATGGCCAGAGAGCTTATATTTGTGCAAAAAAGTGCACTGAAAATAAAGTGTGTGCGTCTTCAGGTTTTCGAGATATTGCAATTCCTGCTGGAGTAACGTTTTGCAGAATCGTGTACCTCTAAAACCATTGTATGTGCGCCTGTAGAAATTATTATTTTAATATTTGGTATTTGAATATTAAATTAATCCCGTTACGATTTATGTGCTAGTTTAGCTATCAACCAGATTTCCGATTACTATATATTAAAAAAAAATTGATTATTGCCAATTGTTAGACGAGGACACAATCCACTCTGGTCGCTTTCTCGCTCTGTAGTTTTTTCCCTCCTTTGAATTAATTAAAATAATACGAAATCTGTGTTTGTGATTAAGTTCATTTTCAAACGGTTTTTGATATCAAGGTTTTGTTTGTAATTATTCCTGTTAGTATACAATGTGTTTGGCTACCGGTTACCCATACTTTAAGGGTATATTATATAGTCATTTCTATGGACAAATACACGTTTATAAAACCTCCAAACCACACACCCCGCGAATGGCAGCCATTTTGTTTTTTAATCGGCTGCTCTAGATCTAAGGTATTTGAATGTAAGAGACCTAGAGACGTGCAAACGATCTTATTGCAAGAGTAAACGACGAGGCTATCAAATTATTTAATACATTTTCCTGAAAAATAAGCAAAAAGAACCTAAAAAAATTAGAAATTAAAAAAAGATTTTTGGTAAAAATATCTTTTTTCATTTTCTATTTAGTGCAAAATTAGCCCCGGAATGTTGCGTATGTTTTTATGTTAAATCAAAAGTATTCGAGTCAACCTACAAAATGATATCAAAATATTGACTCGACATCAATGACTGAGTTATAGCCATTTAAACATAGCCCTGTCCCAGAGCATAGACTTCACAATGTTGCAGGTACCCTGTTCTTTGTTTGAGCAGCTAGATCAGGCACTAAATTTACGCGTGGGGGAGTGCGACGGCAGAAAGTACACTTCCCTCATTAGTGTGTGAAGTGGCTAAATAATAACAGCCGCACGGGTCAATTATTTTTGTATTTTTCGTGCTGACTTGCTTGTCTCTGAAGGCTGATGATATGATGAACACTAAATCCCAAATATCGACGCCATCCGCCTATTTTCTTCGGGTCTTTAACCGTGGGACACGATTCTTCTTTGTTGGTAGATAGGTAGGTGGGTAGTTTAAATCACACACAATACTTGACTCAAACTTCAAACGCTTATTTCTATTAAACCATTTACAAGTTGAGCCAACCGTTCGCGAACATGGTTGTTTATAAGGAGAAGAACGGGTTAATAAACTCCAAAAACCACTATCAATAATTATTACATACTTCAATTGTTTTCTAATCGCGAACTAACCAACTCGACTTCTCGTTGTACTTACGCGTGTTCTCTGTCTGGGCGGAAGTGATTAATTACCTAGTAAGTTCATGAAAACTTACAAAAAATACTAGAATACTTCACAATTAATTACTTTAATAATTAAACAATGCTTATATTCATAAATGCAAAGGCGTTATTGAGTTAAAACTAATTAGTGGCTTCATTAATATTTACAATAATGGGATCTTGCTTAAAACCATTTCCGGCTGATCAAAGGATATAATACAAACCGGTCTTTCACTAATACATTGCCCTGTAAAATAATCTTGTTACTTTTTTAGTTTGTAATTAGTTACAGAAACTGATTTGGTTTGTAGTTTCAAATTATAAATTGAGTTATTGATCATTAAAATCGTATTCGGCGCCATCTTCCACAATATTGTCCAATGTTGCCTCAAAACAAATCTTAGTGTAAATAAGCAATTGTTAAAATCCCAATTGCCAAATATTTTCTTATCTTAATTTTAACTATAGTTAGAACTAAAGACATGTTTATTAAAATAATCTTCAGAAAAACTAATCAGGATCCATCTCAGTAGTAGTTAAGACACAAGCCAATAGATGACACTAGTCTCTCACAGATGACAGGTTCGCTTCAATATTATGATGAATGAGAATTTTAAGTTGGTTATTGATTAGATTAACTAATAATCTTTGCATATAGACACCCGTGCGGCGACAGATATAATTAATTAACCTTTGACATTATACTTTACAGTGAGATACTGCGTGTGTTGGACTCCTTGCAGTTGACTGATACCGCCAAGGTCGCTACGCCTGTGGACTGGGTGGTAAGTCTTCATTTTAAGCTTACGTACTTACGTTATTTAGATGGGCTCTCACATGTTCTTCTTATCATTCTAAGGGCCGATTTTTCAATCATTAGATAACTTTTACCCGAATGTGACGTTTTGATAGGATCGTCCATACAAAAAATGACAAACTTATTCGTCGGTTAAAAGTTTACTGGCGATTGAAAGACCGGCCCTTCTAAATGCCAAGCAGCCTACTAGAGCATCCAGTGAAAAAAAAGTTTAAATTGAGATAATTTTTATGGTGGATTTTTATTTCTTTCCCTCTTAGTTTCGCCTCGACTTCCGAAGGCTAAACGTATAATTTCGGCACAAACGATTAACACAAAACGTCAGCTGTTCCATATATTTTGACCGTGGAGGTATTAGGATTGTGTTTTGTGTGGTGCAATAAATTAAAAATATATTGATAAACACGACCGCGCTGCCAAAATCACGAACTAAAGTTAGGGGACTGTCCTATGGAACAGACCAGTGGCGAAGGTTCCATAGTGCTCGATTCCTACCAGCTTCAGTCAGTATTCTATAGACGCATAATATAATCACATTAAAGATATATAATATACCAGCATTACATTACATTATATTACATACATATCTGTGGGTATCACATCACAGTACAGCCATTATTTAATACATTTTAGGATTGAAAACATTTAAGGCGAGGTTATCCAGATAAACGTCGTTTTGTATTGTGTTTTATTCCTTAAAGCACGGATTTAAATTCTGAAAAAAAGCATATTACATATTTCACACTTCGATCTAGATATTCCGGCAAAGCGATACACGATTACTTGCACTTTGTTGCATCCAATTAAATCGCAAAGACAAGTCTAAATGATGGTTTTTAATATTATATCATTTGATTTATATTAGGTTTTTAACAATAAAACTTATACCATTATAAAGGTCGTAAAAACTGTGACAGTAAACGGCAATCATAATTTGAAATATTTAATTTTAAAAAAACCTAAACAATCATTTTCAAAATTTGCTGTTTTCATCATTTCTTACTCGCATAATGTGGACAGAATGAAAATCCAAGATGGCACCGACGAAAATTTTCGGTTTTTTCGTCATGGGTGTCATTTTCAAGGTTTTTGGGGTAGCTAACAAAAAACAATATTTTTTTTGTTCTATGTTTATTTTGAACTTATTTTCGTTATCAGTGACCCCGAAAACCATGAAAATGATACCCATGACGTAAAAACAAAAAAAAAATTTTGGTGCTATCGAATTTTCATTTTGACTTAATTTTCGTTATCAGCGACCCTGAAAACCATGAAAATGACACCCATGACGACAAAGCTGAAAATTTTAATTGGCGCCATCTTGAATTTAAATTTTGACCTTATTTTCGTTATTAGCGACCCCGAAAACCACGAAAATGACACCCATGACGAAGAAACAGAAAATTTTAGTCGGCAGCATCATGGATTTTCATTTTGTACTCATTTTCGTTATCAGAGACCCCGAAAATTTTAGTCGGCAGCATCATGGATTTTCATTTTGTACTCATTTTCGTTATCAGAGACCCCGAAAAGCACGAAAATGACACCCATGACGACAAAGCTAAAAATTTCATTGGCACCATCTTGAATTTTAATTTTGACCTTATTTTCGTTATCAGCGACCACGAAAACCATGAAAATGACACCCATGACGAAAATACCGAAAATTTTCGTCGGCGCCAGTTTGGATTTTCATTTTGACCTCAGTTTCGTTATTAGCGACCACAAAAACCACGAAAATGACACTCATGAAGAAAAAATCGAAAATTTTACGTCGCCGCCATCTTGGATTTTCAATTTGACCTAATTTTAGTTATCACCGACCCCAAAAACCACGAAAATGACACTCATGAAGAAAAAATCGAAAATTTTACGTCGCCGCCATCTTAGATTTTCATTTTGACCTAATTTTAGTTATCAGCGACCCCAAAAACCACGAAAACGAAACCCATGACAACAAAACCGAAAAAAAAGTAGCATAATTTTTTTTAAAACCGAATGGCGCGTAGCGAGTAGTTTTGAATCATACCCGTATTCATGATCTTCTTTTAGTGTCAGTCAGATTTTAAATTCACCTTATTCACAAAAATAAATAAGAAGGTATACACCTTATTATTTTTAATTATATCTACTTATTTTAATTGTTAGTAATTAGGTTCACGTTCATAGAATACGTAGGTTCCTAATCTATCTACAACCAATACTTTCTAGAAAAATAAAACAAAGTGAACTTATACATATATCAATTCAAATTGTTTTACTGCATCGCTCTACCCTGTAACGCACTTAGTACCTATCCGAGTTCGTGAACTCATGACCAGTGCACTAAGCGCGCGCGTTTTCGCGCCGCGTAATTTGTTACGTATCGCCTCTCCGTGCGTGGGCTGGGGTAAGCGATTGATGCATACGGCGTTCGGGGTAACCTCGCCTTAAAAAATTACAAAAATTTTCATGTGTCAACGAATGAAGCAACAGGTGGCCAAATAAGCCGGTGCTCGGGTGTCAGAATTCAGAACTAAAATCGTATGGACGCGCACACGTAACTGCGCGGGTGTAAGGTGTAATATACAATGAGTAATGGTCGATTTCGTATTTGGTACCAAGTAGTTTTTTTTATTTTGTTGACTTATTTACATATTTAAGATAAAATCACGTTATTTTTTTTTATTATACTTCCTCTGCATTTTATGCTTTACTTTTTTTTCGGTTGTGTTGTCATGGGTGTCAGTTTCGTGGTTTTTGGGGTAGCTGATAATTAAAATTAGTTCAAGATGGCGCTGATGAAAAGTTTCTTCATGGGTGTCATAATCGTGGTTTTTGGGGTCGCTGATAACGAAAATGAGTTCAAAATGAAAATCCAAGATAGCGCCGACGAAAATTTTCGGTTTTGTCGTCATTGGTGTCATTTTTGTGGTTTCCGGGGTCGCTGACAAAGAAAATGAGGTCAAAATGAAAATACAAAATTTTCGGTTTTTTTTGTTATGGGTGTCATTTTCACGGTTTTTAGGGTCGCTGATAGCGATAATTTTAAAACGATTTTTATTGTTTTTTGTCATGGGTATCATTTTCATGGTTTTCGGGGTAACTGATAACGAAAATAAGGTCAAAATAAACACAGAAAAAAACAAACTAAAAAAAATTAATTCAACTCTCAATTTTCGCCCTTGGCCCCTGGAACAGACACAACCGCTTCCGACAGTTCAAGCAACAAATATTTACTTAATCGCTTAAAAATAGCTTGTATGACGGTACATACTGATCAGTCCGAAAAAATAACAAAATCATGTCTACCCTGCACAATTTTGTCCTATATAAAAATGGAAATCGATTTTCTCTATATAGTAAGTTGATTTTCTGTTGTTGACTTAATAGAAAGTTGATTTTCAATTTTTGCGTTTAGAAGAACGGGTGACATGTTACATTAAAATAATTTTAAAAAAGGTTATTCTAATTTGCGTTAATCTCTGAATGAGGTTGAGTCTAGTCAATATAGCCGAAAATATTATGCACGTTTGCCCCACAA
The DNA here is from genome assembly GCA_963576755.1 of Noctua janthina. NCBI lineage: Eukaryota > Metazoa > Arthropoda > Insecta > Lepidoptera > Noctuidae > Noctua > Noctua janthina. Next base: position 7,376,991 of record OY755050.1, on the reverse strand, counting down.
GGCTCCCCAGAAATTGCGTTTTAGGTGTGCACCAATGCAATGTACTCGCCTCTAGGATTGTACCTGATTATTTTTCAATTTACCTCTGTACTTTGAAGAAATATGCAAAAAAGGGGCCGTGCCAGCCAAACGTTTTCAGCAAAGCCCCGTGAAACTTGAAAAATATATAGCGTATTAAAAAGTTTCATAAACTCAAAGAATGTACTCTGTTAACACGTTATATGTGTCGCAACAGATGTTGCGAATTCGTAATAACAAATAATATATAGATGTAGATAAGGGGCCTTGCTGGAAAAAACATAAGAAAATATCTAAAAAAGACAAAATAACCTCAGTAAAAAACAATTAAATTCAGATATATTCATACATTCAGTAAGCTATTTTTTTTTCCTAACCTGCTCTGTGGAAGGAGGACGCGCGGGTTCGCGAGAAGTGCTCGCGAACCCGCGCGTCCTCCTTCTAGCACAGTAAGCTAATGTTTATTTTTATTTTTGCAGGTTGGAGATGACTGCATGGTCCAGCCTTCTGTGCCCGTAGACCAGATACCCAAAGTGTTTCCGCAGGGCACCACTGTGATTCCTATGCCTTCCGGCAAGACTTATCTGAGGAAGACAAAATGCCCAAAGCTTGTAACACCATAGTGACTGTAATCGGTTTCAATTTAAAAGTGATATATTTTGATTTTATTGCTACTCAATAAATTATTTAATATGCACATTACATGAAAGTTTTATTATAATAAATATTAAATTTTCAGTTCAGTTGTAATTAATTTACTCTCAAAACTAAATTAGTGCCTCTTGTTTCTCTATATTCGGTGTAATGTAGCAAAATATTGATTACTAGGTTTTGCACGCGACATTGAGCTTTTTTAATAACTGTTTAAGGCAGGGTGTGTTTCCTACACAAGAGTGGTATAAGAGACAGTCAATAATTATCGTCCAATTACACTCCTACCCTAGCTGTCTAAAATCTTGGAGAAGATTATTAATAGGAGGCTCATATTTTTTTTAGAAAATAAAAAGTTACTTGCGGGTGCCCAGTTTAGCTTTAGACCGGGAAAATCGACAGACGATGCGGTACACAACTTACCGAATTTATCACAACGAAATTGGATGAGAAAAAGAAATGCCTGACAATTTTCCTAGACCTTGCAAAGGCCTTTGACACAGTCTCTTTTGATAAAGTTTTGGCAAAGCTAGAAAACATGGGTATAAGAGGATCAGAACTGCTCCTTTTTAATGACTACCTTAAAAATCGCACGCAAAGGGTAAGGACAGGCGATACTGTAAGCGGGGAGAGCTCGGTGATCTTCGGAGTATATTGGGACCTTTGCTTTTCCTGTAAATAACCTCTGCAAACTTAGTCTCCAAAACTGCAAAATTACCTCATACGCTGATGACACAACTCTCACCTTCTATGGAGATGGGGCGAAGTCTTTAAATATACCCAGGAAGGGTTCAACACGGTCTGCCACTGGCTTGCCACAAACCTTCTAACTGTAATTACCACTAAACCTTTATATCTAACTTTTCATTATGGAACACTTCCATCCCATCACACAGAATAATCGCACATTCTTGTCCTCAACAAATAGCCTTAACTTGTAACTGTCCACATATTAATACATCTAAATCCGTTAAATACCTGGGTGTAATAATAGATGACACCTTAAACTTCTACGAACCTAATAGTAATGTCTCCAAGAGAATCCGTAAGCTTACTTATGTCTTTAAAAATCTTCGGCACGTAGCGGACTCCAAAGTCATGCGAACTGTCTACCTGGTGCTATGTCAGTCTGTCCTCACCTACTGCATCTCTTCATGGGGCGGAGCTGCCAAAACACATCTCCTTGAATTAAAAAGAGCTCAAAGACACCCTAAAAATCAGTCAGTTACTGAGAAGTATAACACACACATGCACTACACACACACACACCCAAAGCATCACAAGCACAACTCGTATATCACGTCCACAAAACCACGACACCCACAATTAGGGTTGGCAACTTTTATTAGAAGAAATAGAGTATATCTGATTTCAAAGGAGGTAAATACAGAGAACGGCCTTCCAAAAAAAGTGTATCATTTATTTTATATTTTTTTTAAAGTATTTAAAAAAATACTTTTTGCAGCAAATAACAATTTTTATTTATTTATACTTCATGTACAAGAATGGTACATAGGCGGATTTTTCAAGGTTTTTAAAAGAATTGTATGACTCTAAACATTCTAACTCTAAATTTATATGTATAGATCAGGAGCTCATTGTAATCAATTTCAATGAAGCTCGGTTTCTCTTTTCCCGCCACTTCACATTCATGACCGAAAAGACTCTCAAACAGTATCCTGAAAGCATTGTTGTACTGCACGCGCAGTGCGCTGTATGCCCGCTGCGTGAAGTTGGTCCGCAAGCTGCAAGTGTAAAACGACTGACAATATGCCTTAAATAAAGTTACCTTCACAGGTCTAGTAGGTACATCGCACAAACCTGCGAGCCAACATATTAAACCGGACAGACAGCGCCCTGCGCTCTCAATGTCCAGCTTAGGGATGTTACGGAACTTCGACTCCGACTCCGATATGTCGGAATTCCCAAATGATCTTACACCTCCGGTTCCGACTTCGGTTCCGATACTTTTGCGTAGCGTAGCATAGCGGCGGCGAAGGCGCGGGCGCGCGGCGGCTGCAGTCAACGTGTACGAACAGGTTTATGCATGCATGTTGGTCGCTCGGAGAACACGCGTTCTGTCATCGATTAATATTTCACTTGTTGTTTTGTTACGCCGGACGGTTTGTTTTGTTTTCTTATGCCACCATCTCCGACTCCGATTCCGACTCCGAAAAACACTATACCATCCGCGTAACTAATGTTGTTTATACACACTCCGAGGTCTATGGAACATCCAATATTATTGCTGCTGAGCTCACTGATCAGCCGGTTCATGTACAGGTTAAAGAGGCGAGGGGAGAATAAACAGTCTTGTCTCACTCATACACGTCCGACCGCGCACCCGCCCTTCTAACGGTATTCAGCTGTTTACTGTAACAGTACCAGTTTAGTGTAGGTATTCGATATCATAATCCTAACGTTCAGATGTCCTCGAGCCAGGGATCAGGGTCACAGAAAACGGAGTACGTGTTTAGCCTATGTGGTAATGCACTATATCTAACTTTTGCCTCCACAAAGGCAAAGGCATGACACATTCTGTCCTGAATTGTAGTTTATTGTAAACGATATCCTAACGTTCAGATGTCCTTGAACCAAGATGGTCACTGAAAACGGAGTGATGTGTGTACATGCGCTAGCTCTGTCTAATTTTGTGGAGAGAAATGAGACAATCTGACCTGAATCTTAGGTTAACGGGGTGCATGGGCAGCATGGGCAAAGGAGTCTTGTGGCGCTCCCTGGGAGCAGCTAGACAAAGACACGGTAACGCAGTGTCTAGCCTAACTGATCCCTTCAACTTGGTAACTTGAGGTAGCACGGTGACACAATGTACCAAGGAAACTAAGGTAACAAGATAATATTGAGTTTTAGAACTAAAATGGTGGTAACTTGAGGTAAGAAGGTAACACGGTAACAAGGTAAAATAAAAAAAAAGGTAACAAGGTATCAAAGTAAAATAAGGTAATATTGAGTTTTAGAACTTAAATTTTGGTAACTTGAGGTAACAAGGTATCGAAGTAAAATAAGATATCAAGGTGTGCTTTAAAACTAAAATGGTGGCGCCGAATCAGTATTTTACTGCACTATGTAGGAATTCATACTCCACCTTCCGTTCCATCTCACAGTGTGGGAATCTCGCAATCTAGGGTGATTTTAATCAAGATATTATTTTTAATAATTGATAATGTAGTTATAACCTATATATACCTAAGACTATCTGTCAAAGCTACATATTAGAAATTCTTGTAGGTAAGTTCAAAAAATAAATAAAAAATGTTGCAAGTGTTTAGATAAAAATCGTTGCCAACTCGTGCGCACTCGTGAGTTTCACACTCGCCAGTTGAAGAATAAGTCATGAGGCCGAAAGTGGAATTAGTGACTAAAATAACAAAATTTATTTATATCGGACTTTTTTTGTAATACAACTTTATTTTCTATTTGAACACCAATTAATATTATTTTTAACTTTTATCTTTTATTTAATTCAATTTGGAATTAAATCCCCCTAGATTGCGAGATTCCCACACTGCATCGGGTGGAATAGGCGCCGAACCAGTATTTCATTTATGTTATTGGGCATTGTAGGGGAAGACCAGGCAATGGGGATCACCCACACATCTACAAAACTAAACATCGGAGAGTCTCATAAAGGACCTCTGCACCCGGCCCAGTCGCCCCCGCCATTGATACAAACGACTCGTGTTAGCGGTCGGCGGGTGTTTCCGAATGACAGCCGTGTGTCGATTACGCGCCGCGCTGATGTAAATTTTCTTATTTTCGTTTTTTATTATTGTATCTTAATAAGACTTTTATGTGTATTTAGTCTGTCATTCAAAATAGTGATTTGCTACTTAAATTGTGCAAATAAATGCCAGTTTATTTGATTTTATACTTTTTCTCATTGTTGTGGTTGCGGGGAATGAGGATTAGGGTGATCCCTATTGTCCGCAGTAATTTACCTTTTGGGGTTTTCTACCTAAATGATATTTCTTTTGTAGATGCTGAAAGTACCTACGAGTTAGAACTTTCGAAATGGTTACCTGGTCGAAGGATAGTTCACAAAAAGCTATTCAGCTGATAGGAAAACAGGGTTACTCAATTAGAAAAGCTTCTCAATTTGTATATAGTCCTTATTATACTGCAAAGACGCAGGAAACTGATGCCTAATATGTGGTGAATTCGGCAGAAACAACGAAATCTGGTACCAGCTGTGAGTTCAGGTAAAATGCATCGGGTGGGACTCAGTCAATGTTTATACCTGCGATATGTGTTAGTTTTCGTTTTGATCCTGATTTCCCACAGAGTGATCACAATTGCCATCACCTCGGTGCAATGGGGGGAGGGATCAAAACTGTTTTTTCAAACTCGTATAATTACGAAAGTGTGTATCCTAGTTCCTAAGTGATTAATTATGATCACAGTTGATAGATGCATAGGTAAATTATGTTACTAGGCGATTGCAAAGAAAGATTTTTATTTTAAATAATCTTTTATTTCAATTGTCGCTTAAGTGGTTCCCATTACCCCGTTTTACCTTACTCCACAGAGAGTGACGAGGCGACCGGAGTGAGCCGATGGAACGAAGGTTGGGGTAGAATGCGTAAAATGTGTTTATTGTTTATGTATCCTTGGATACTATGGTAAACAGTGAAACTCTAACCAAAATTGAGTTGCTATGAAAAGAGAACATTTTATTTAGTGACAAAAACTAGTTTTAACACTAATACATTCTTTAACCTTAATTAATAACAAACTTACCTGAAAAGAGAAACAACATTGAAAGCTATTGTTTCACCAGTTCTTAATCAGTATTATTTAGATATTCAAATTTCAATCTAATTTTCATAACCTAATTCGCATGCGGTATTCAATACGTCAATTTGACAGACAGCTCCCTAGAAACGACCAAGTTCACTCACAGATAACTTATACATCAAAGTCATTACGCGGCAAACTCAAACATACTTAAATGAAGTGTCAAGCACTTTGTTTACATGCGTAATAACATCCTTCTGCCTAGGTATTGCATCCTACATACATTGTTTCGACGAGTTCAGCATTATTATTATATACTTAGAATACTTAGAATTACTAGGTATTCTAAAGAATGACTAAATTATATGCTTTGCCAGTAACATGGCGGTATTCATCGACTTCGGCTTCGGCCCGAAGTCGACCTTCGGTCGGACAATAGTAGTACAGGGCTTTAACACCTCCGGTAGGTAAGTACTTGTTATAATTATGCCATGGTAAGCGGTACGTACAAAACGGTTTTAGTGCTATCTTCAATCAAAGTTTTTAGTTAGTGCTCGTATCTCTACGTAACTTTGTATACACGGCGGCAGATCAAGCTATACATAAACAGTATAATCTGACTTCGCTTTGTATGAGCTTCCCATTCGATGAGAGAACAGCTTAATTTGGTTTAGCATAGCTTGACTGGCCGCTGTGCGTACTTACCTAAAAACCTAAGGGAAAATTTCACTAAATAAACTGATTCTAACTAGGAATTATAACGAAAAATTAATATCTGCGTGAATTTTTTCCTGCAACATAATCTTAATATAAGATTCTGTACCTACCTAATACCTACATAAAGTGCAAGTGCACAACACAATTCGTTATGAAGCGGTCATTCAATTTGGAAAAAATTGTGGATAGGTACCTGTAATTACCTAATTAACTATTGAAAAAGCTTAATTCTTAACAAAGTTGCTCCTTTTGCTACTCCGATTGATCATGCGATATCCTTCATTCATAATACCATTTATTGATTAAATTAATGCTTGTGCTTATGTTTATACTTAGACTTAGTCAAGTGATAAACTTCGCCATTCCTCGTCTTGGAATAAGTAGGTACCTATATGTAGGTACATGACGCTACCCTAAATTCATACTAATCTTAAGGATTCAAACAGAAGCTCTATCTAGCAGGTACTCTAAAGTCATTAAATTGATAGAGATAATTGTTTGTTCAACGTTATTTCGCCCGTTCCCACTATTTATTGTTTCTTACTAAAACTAGATGGCAAACACGCAAGGTTTGTGTAGCGCAGTTGCACTCCATTAGCAACCCTTAACTCCTTGTTGAGTTGGCATAAGCAACAGAAATATAAAGATGACGGTGTTGGACGAGGGCTGGGCAGCGTTCTGCGGCTACCGGTGCAGCGCTACGGGCTCCAGTGAAAGCCCACTTTCATCGGAGTGGGGCGCGACCACAAGCACAACAAAAGTGAACGTCGTTGCGTGCGCGTACGACGCCGTGAGTCGGCGAGTGGCCGTTGTGACAGTACGTTCCGAAACGTGAGTCGCGCGTCTCGTGCGTATCGTGATATCGTGATGTCCAGGTGGTGGATGGTGGTGTTGCTGGCGAGCGCGGCGGCGGCGGGTGGTCGCCTGCCCCGCACCTCCCCGCCCGCGCCCCAAACTCCGCCGACGCCCTCCGCGGCGCCGCGATTGCTTCAGAGGAATCTCACCCTCGCATCTAGATCTTCAGTAAGAAACAGGTCAGTACCCTTAATGTCATAACTGTATGATAGAGTTATATTTTGAACTAAACTCGTGAGTTTGTGTCACATCAAATGTTATCAAACAATTCATCAAAGTCCATATCAGAATCATACGTTCGAGTTGCAGTGATTTGCGAAACTATCACGTTACTTTTCATAATGAAGCGCTACCCTTTGAAACCTGTACGTTGCATAACAGTGAAGCTTGGGCTATATGTCGGTGATGTGGATGTTTGGAATGGCATGGCATCTTATATTATTGTTAGATTCATTTAAAATTGAGTGAGTATTATGTGATACTCGGCTGTTCGTCCTAGTGAAGCAACAGTAACCGTGCGCGCAAGCTTTTGTGCTTAAAGTTGTCAAGTACGACGACTAACCGAACGGAGTCAACGCGCTATCAATGAAAGACTACGGCATCGGCCCAGTTTTGAAATAATTGGCGATAATATCAAAAGATGCTGACGCTGGTAATCCAATCTGATTACCATCGTCAGCAGCCGGCTCTGCGAGTGCCTGGCTAACTGTGACTGTGGGTTACTAACGTTGCTTTGATCAAGAACGCTGTCAACTGACAGTCCTCGAATTTCATAATTTCGTACCTATCCTGTAGCGGGAACTGAAATGATCGACGAAGCCTCGATTATCCCAGCACTATGTTATCAGCAACATGTTTTTCATACATCAAATAATTCACATCATTAACGGAGAAATTGAACGTTTAAACTGTGTTGTATGAGTCGAATACTAATTCTGGAACAGGATAAAGCTGGAAACTTTACTTTATTATTGATGAAAAAACAAGATGATCACTTTCATTATTTGCGCAATGTAGAGTCTGGCGCTGTTCGGTAATCATTTCCATAATTATAGAATTTTATTTAAAATAAATGAAATAATATGCTGTCACTTTCAAAATTACCCACATAAATATCTATTTACCAATCGTTCTTTACGGCCTATACGAAACTTTAAAGATCGCTGTTATCGTAAAATCTTAATGTATGGGAAGTTGTTAAGACCATCCATTGTTTTTGAACTGATTGTTTCCTGGTCTGAGATTGATATGATAGGTGGTTTACTATTTTTTAAACCCCCGTGCAAAAAGAGGGGTGTTATAAGTTTAACCGCAATGTGTGTGTGTCTCTGTCTCTGGCACCATAGCTCTTAAACGGGTGAACCGATTTGGATGCAGGTATTTTTATTTGAAAGTTAGTTACTTGGTGATATTTCTTAGATACGTTTTATCAAAATCGGTGCAGCCTTTTACTAGATATGGAGGATGAAAGTGGTGATAAATAATCGAATATTTTCAATATACCCAAATGGGGTATCAAATGAAAGGGCATGTGTGTATATTACAACTTGACATGTTTTATCAAAACCGGCCATTTTATTGACTTTTCAAATGTTTGTTCTCTTTTCTTAGTTGAGATGGGGGATTTTTTTTTATACGGAACGTCGTGGTCCTCTTAGCCTTTATCCCAATTTCTACCCATACATCTTCGTCAGTCATAAGGGCGATGTCCACCTCATGTGACTCTTTCTCATCATTTTGTCTTTCATTTTTCTTATTTATTTTCTCGTAGAATACACTTTTCTCTTCTTACTATCGCGCCTTATCGTGCACCTTTCAAATTTCTAACGTACTTATTCCTAATCCCACTCCTATTTTAACTATACTAACTGAAATTCGTTGTTGCCTATAATTCGTTCTATTTATGCAGGACCGCTAGTATTACTTATTCTTAGTTCCATAGTTATGAAAGTATTAGATATCTATAAATTTATTCATTTAAACTCATCTGTCTGTTTGTTGTCATTCCGCGCCTAAGCCACTGAAGCGATCATTAGGACATTATGCTCTTTTTTTCATCTTGGAAAATTATGAAACACTTAATACATTCAGACGAAGTCTCAAACGACAGTTATTGTCAATTCTCGTCAGTTTGGACATCAAACCAAGGTTTATTCCAGTGATATGCTGGGAAGAAAACATTGAGGAGTTCGTGGCTTAAAAATAACAGCCGCTCGGGTCGATTTTTAGGTAAAGCCGTGCTTGCCTAGGTTGGTATGTGGATGGGAAACCACCCATTACATACCGAGTTTTCTCAGTGCCTCGGAAAGCACTTTAAACCGTTGGTCCCGACTGTCATGTGTAGATCTTTGACAGTCGTTAGGTAGTCAGTGGCCCAAAAAGTCTGATAACCTGTCTTGGCAAGGTGTATCGTTTTACCCAGTACTAACTGGGTTGTGGAGGTCAGATAGGCAGTCGCGCCTTATAAAATATTGGTATTCGGCTGCATCCGGTTACACTGGAAGCCGACCCCAACATAGTTAGGAAAAGGCTAGGCACCTGATGATATGCTGGGAAGCAAACTTATTGAACTTAGCAGAGCATGAGCTTCGCATACGGTCCCTTCAGAACAATCGAACCAGCTGCTACCACCGCCACCACCATGATATTCCACCATATTACATGAGAAAGCCTTCCACTAGTTTTAAGTTGATAACAACAAGAAGCTAACAATTAGAAGCTTTCTTCTTTAGAGATTTAATGATTGACCTAAAATTAAAAGCATTTTTTGACCATCCCTTGTATAAGTTTCCATACGATTTTTACGTTACATGTTACGTTACGTTACGTTATAAGTTATAGTAAAGTTTTAAGCTTTTCACCATCTCCTTGATGTTCCTTATTAAATGGTACGTTATCTTTTAAGGTTAAAGTGATGTAAAGGGTAGGCTATGTTAATGCCACATTTATTATGCCTACGAATTTACAATAAAAACCTTAAGATTAATAATTACAGCAAAAACGACGTTTTCATTCCCAAGCCGTTAAATTAAAAAACTTGACAGTTACAAACCACGCAAAGTTGTGAGTCAATCTATTATTTAATTTAAAATACGTAAATTAATTCAACGTACACACGACGGCTAGTCAATCTATACAAAACCACTTTATGTGGATCTCTCATTGTACGGGAAATCTATGCAAAGCAAGGCCATTCATACTGGAAATGTATTGCTTGATGTGCCGCCGTGTGTACCATATACCGCTAAGTTCACCTAAGTTTATATATATTTTACGTGTTTAAAAATAATACAGTTTATATGTTTTAAAATTAAGTAAACAACAGTTTTTTTCCTTAAATACCTGTTATGATATCATCGAATTTGTAAACATTGTTTGGATACGAGTTTTTCTCCAGAACAAATGTTTCTTCTATTTAAAGGATCAATGAGACAGAAGACAAAAAATATTAATACAGTAGTACATTCACCTCGCATCTTTTGCCTTTTAAAATAAGTTTAAATATGCGCTTTGACTAATTTTTAAAACAATCACTACGTAGTATAAAAGAAAGTCGCTTCTCGCTGTCTGTCTGTCCCTGTGTATGCTTAGATCTTTAAAACTACGCAACAGATTTTGATGCGGTTTTTTTTAATAGATGGAGTGATTCAATAGGAAGATGTATATGTATATATTGCACCCATGCGAAGCCGGGGTGGGTCGCTAGTATTATATATAAGAAAAACAGTGTACATTGACTTGATTAGGTGTTATGGTCTTTGGGCAAAATTAAAACCTACGGTTTCATTTACCCGGCAGTAAGATTATAAATATATTGATGAGCACGGACCTCATCATCAGCTAAAGCCAGAATTCACCCTTTGCGGGGTATCCCTGCCTTTGTCTCTCCACGTTCTTGTGCCAGCATCATCTAGGTTTTTGCCCGATGGCAACAATCTCGTCTGTCCAACTCACTTAGACCTAACTAATAGTAAAATACAATTAATACTAAACAACAGTTATGCTTGATCAATGTATGCCTTCTGTGTTGCAGTAGTCTCATGTCAGGAGATGCGTGCCGTAAATCGCCGCCGCTTTCCACATTCTCTCGCGACATTTTGCTTGTCGTGTTGATTCATTACATTTTTCTATAATTCGTATCTTTTACTTATGGTAGGTACTCGTGCAGTGAACATTTGAACAGTAACGTGTACCATATCATGTCCACGTTCACTTCCTCTACCGTATTATAAGCCAATTTGTGGACATTCATTGTTTAATTCGACAGCAACTGTGGGTTCTCCTTCTAAGGAGTTTTTCTTTAATATCATATTTTCCGATCTCCAATTAACACTATCGTATGTTATATTATTTCTGTTTTTTCTCGATTTGTTGATATCAAAACGTCTATAGACTATATTTGTTAACATTCTATCGTTTTTGCCGTAACAAAATTATATAAAATTAACGCAACAGTAGCGTCTAGCGTCGTCCAATAATGCCTATTACTAATCTGACTTTATAATTATGTACATACCTATGCAAGATATACGTATACTAAGGCAATGCAGCCGATCTGCGAGCACTTACATGACGCCCGCCGGGGGACATTATGATGAAACTTACATTTTGATCGCAAATATTCAGCTAAATTGCTCTTATTACACTATGCAATAAATGCGAAATTTTAGTGTAATAATATTCCTAGCCAGCCAGTAACGTCCCGTCTGGTGACACTAATTACTCCTTCAGAATCTAAGCTTAATGTGATCTACAATTATCATAGCAAAATAAACCGATAGTAGCCTTTCTAGAACATGTTGTTGGGCGGTTCCTTCTAAGCTCCAAGTACAAACAGGTGGATAGAGGCGCAGCTTGCGTTCGAAACGAGATCAAGGTCACGATCTCGTATTGTTACTGTTGAGCCGCTAATTACGAGCTCTAATAGCTACAAATAACAGCTCTGTTCATTGCTCATGCCTGCGACTTGCTACTGAAAGCAGCCACTACCAGCTTTAGGTACTACCAGCATAATGTGGTACACATTATACCTACTGCCTGGTTTTAATTAATTGCCGCCCGAGACATCTCCCATTCAAGTACTAATGAATGGATTCGATACGCGTTCTCAAGTCGCAATCGCATCTCCGTTCGCGAAGGGACAGTCGACCGGCCAAGGACGCTAATCGAGCGAATGTATGGCATGCATATGAACTTTGCAACTGTTCTAAAAATATATTATACAAAGCGTATTTTTCAGTGCAAGCGGCCTTTCGTAAGTTGTTGGCGGACCAGTGTGTGAAGTGCGCGGGCCACTGTTCTGTGTAAATGTCAATGTCAGCTTACGTTGATACAGGAAGAGGTCTGGGCGTGTTGCGATTTCGCCGGCTGCGGCTGTAACCACTCAAACAATGTCGTATCGTATCTGTCTATAACAAGGACACTGCCGACAAGGATATATATTGATTGTATCACCTTTCGGAACTACTGCGTTCCAAATGGCCGAGCCTGTAACTAACCTATAACAACGGCCACCTACTCGTACTAAATGCATCACCTTCTGATCTGTTTATTTTGTCACCACTACAGCAAAGACATTTGTTTATTTAATAATTAGGAGATCCATACTCACTAACCTAGATGCATGTTAAGCATACAAACACGTTGAACGTTCTCCATTAGACTTTACGTGTATAAATGTTATATCATTAAGTGTGTTGTAATTTTGTAACAAATTAGAATGAAGTATGTTTTGACAATAATTTTGTCAATTTTATAATTCTCGCTGTTAGGATTTGTATTAAGAAAATGTTGTAGAATATAAAGTGATCGTTTGGCGAACAAACGATAAATGATCACATTAGACAAACTACATTACTGCATGCTACTATTTAATTTTACTCTATCTGTGCTAAATATACAAATTATAAAAAAAAATAAAGGTAACGGTTAGGACGCCTTCGGCGAAGGCGAATGAACAATGCGAAGGGCCTTCGCATTGTTCGTTTATTCACCGGGTATCTGAGGGGATGAGGTCTACGCAATGTCTACGAATCTGTAGCGCCTAGCAGCGTAGGTATAATTATATTCGCTTGGCTTACTCAGCATCTACGCTGGGCCAATGCAGCGGCTACTCTGAGCATTTTGGTCCAACTAACTTTAGGCTCGACGACGCATAAACGCTTAATGCGTAAACTAAGTAGGTACCAATTTTTTTGATTTGTATTTGTCTTGTTTTTTTACCATTTCTAATTACCTTAACTTTCAATATGACGTGTTATATTCCGAGTTCCGGGAGACGTTACAGCATAGGGTCACGGGGTACACTGCAAAGGGTACCGATCATTATGCCGTGGCAGGCTGGCAGGTGTGTAAGTGTTGTGCAGGCGTACCGTGACTTGCACAATCGGGATCGTCTTGATTCGCAACAACATTTGATACGTGAAATTGACGTATCTGTTTAAAGTAAGATTGTTGAATCTAAATATTCAACAGTTAGGTACAACGTCATTTTGTGAAAAACTGATTTTAGGCTTTCATTTTCTTTCTATTTGGCTATATAAGTCTCTTCATTAATTTTGTTTTACATTCGGATCAACCTCCATAGATTTACAAACTTTTAGTTGAGAACGCCATAAAACAACTAATAACTTCACATAACTATAACACTTCGCCAGTTATGTTGTAAGTCTCATGTAGTAGGGGACGAGCCTATTGCCATCAACCCGGCAAACATCCAGACTACGTGGCTGCTACTGAGAAAATCCTGATTGAAAAACCCAATTAAACTCTGTCCGACCCGGGAATCGAACCCAGGACCTCATGCTCAGCAGTCGCGCTCGACCAATGAGGCAGTCCACTAAGCAATACCTACTAAAAAATAAAATTCAGTCAAATTCACGAAGGTGCATCCCTAACAACGGTACAGATAACCAGATTTCAGTAGAGCCGTCTGCCGCCGCCGCGCCGGGTCGATACAAGAATGAAACCTTTTCAATAACTTATCACAAAGTTGATTTGTTCAATTTCTATTGGCTGCACAATTTCTCTAACTTACGTAAAACTAGGAACTTAAGTGATCATATTTTCTTACTATTATGTACTTGGTTGTTCACAAAACCACTTAAACGTAATAGTGTTATTACAAAGAAAGACGTTATCTAACAGATAGTAGTTATTACATGCTAGTACGATAGTAGATGTCGCATTTATTTGCTCATCATATGGGTAATAGATTGATGCACCCGGCGCAAGCACCGGCGGGGGGTGGAGGCGTCTCGCATCATCTGTCATCGCGTAGCTGTTCGCTCAAGCGTTGCAAAGATAACCTGAAAAATGTGTTTGAAACCAATGAGTGTTCTAAGAATTATTTGCTATAGGCAGTTAGCTATTTAAATACAGGTGGAGGAAATAAACAGTAAACAACGCAACATTACGCAAGCAGCTTGTAAAGTTCATTTTGTTTTTATTTATTTTAAGGAATTTTTTCCATGAAAAACGAACGTATATGCCAATTCCATAACCAAAACTGAAGTAACAAAAGTTATACTTACTAATTACGAATTAGGATTAAGGAACACAGTAAACAGAATTTTAGAGACTACGGAATTAAAAGTGCTCAATTACTAATTCAGCTGTCAGTTTCAATTAGAATTTAAGAATACGATTGAAGCAATATTGCTACCAGTTAAACCATTTGTTATTCCGAACACAAATCCAGTCAATAGTCTAGTAAGTAGTTACGGGTGTGTTGCACAGTCGTTAATAGCTAGTGACTGTCGGCGCTTTACGTAACCGCCTGGATTGTAGGGCGGAAGCCTACTTATGGTAATATTCGACTCTCAGCCGTATGTCTTTTTCCATTGACATGTTTCAACGTGGAATGACATCTAAAGTAACCAAGTGGGCGACAATACTCGCTGAGCACTGATATTGGATCGTTTGTTCCATAAATGGAGCTCAGCGAGCAAGCATCTAGAATAATCTCGTGGTCAAATATATTGGTCTCCAGAAATACACTTAATGAAATCAGTCGTGTTAGAATTTGACAAAAACTGTTGGCCCGTAAGTGTGGTCTGACCTACCATGGCCCATCATCACTACAGCTGTGATTAAATGTTGGAAAAGATTAATCGGCAACTAAAGTAGGTATGCATTTTGTTAGTTTTACTTGTGTGTTAATTTTAATATAATGTGTACAATGGTTATTCAGATTAACATATTTTATGGTTATTTTAAACAATCAATTAGATCAATACTTTGCACAGATGGCGTTTATTTTTAGGTAAATGGCATTTAGCTAAACATGTATGAAAGAACGGGTTATTTTTTTTTGCAGAAATGTGTTTTCGTTAACTTTTTTTAGGGTTCCGTTGCCAAATGGTATAAAAACGGAACCCTTAAAGATTCCTACTGTCTGTCTGCCTGTCTGCCATAGTTAAAATTAGTGGCGCAGTTGTCTTTTTTGAACCGCTACACAAAAGTGAAGTGAAATTACGTATTAAAGTAAACATGTATGGAGGGCCCAGACATGTTACCGAAGGTTAAAAAAATCTGCGTATATCACTGCGTGGTCATATATTCGTTTCTTGAGCAGTTCCTTAATTGCCCCCCCCTCCCTGTAATTTCTAAAATAAGAGGATAAAAATTCTTGGTTTGTAGAACGTTAAAAGAACTTTCAACGAAAATTGGTTTGAAACAGATGCGATATTTAGTTTTTAGAGATATTTCTATAAACTAAATATCTTATCTCTTTCAAGTTCAGGTTTATACAACCGAATCAAATGCGTCTGAATTACAGCGCGATTCACAAATGCGTGACCACTTTTTTCGAAGACCAATCGGCTGGAACCCGTCTTAAAAAACACCCCTACCAGACGCCCTACGCAGATTAGCCCCCGAAATTAATAATGTATCTGAATCCCAATGGTGACCCGCGGTGACGCAGTCCCTGGCGGCGGCCTGTGATTCTTAGATTGTCAAATAGGGCCGTTAATTTGTTACAGATCAGGAATTCAGAACCAAGATTAGGATTAAAATACAAAATTGTCAGGTTAAGCAGAAGCCAGGTTTAAAGGTTGGCCTGCGAGATGCCATTAAAAAAATATGAAAGCCAGAATTAATTTTGGGTGTAAGTCGAGTCACGTCGGATCGAGGCGAATGGCGAATATCGTCTCTATAAATCTCATTCTACCCGGCTCAAGCGCATTGCGCGTCGATAAAAGTGGTATTGCTGAAATAAATTTATCTACCGACTACATATCTCTCGTAAACAAGATCATTTAGTGATTTAAACGTAATATATTTAAAATAACCTCATAAAATGTCATTTAGCTCTGAAGATGTCTCCCGGCAGAGGCACTGCGCCCACGCACACACACGTAATAATAATTCATTGTTTACAATCTTTTGCGATCCAATATGATGAACAGACACGTTTGGTATTTTAGATGAAGATATGAGGCCAAAATGGTTTTTATAAAGCGATAACAATTCTATAACGATCCTTTGTACAAAATACTGATAAATTTAATGTTAGTAAGTTAATGTGCGGTTTCTAAACTATTTACTTGCCAAAAGTGGTCAATTAGTAAATTATCCTATCTGGACACTTTGCTATACCTTCTAAGATACCTCTCCCCCCCGCCCAGTCCGGAAGATGAATAACTGTTATTCAGATAAAATTAATTTATGTTTACTGTATAATCTATTTTTTAAACAACGTCCACCTTTTTATTACCTTTTGCGATCAAAAGGTAATCAAAAAGTGGACGTTGATAAGTTTATTTGGGAAAATAGTTGACTCATATCTATGAATACGTAGGTATACCGCATACCGCATACCGGTCCAAAACGAAACAATATAAACGGGGCGGTGACTCTTCCATGCGTACTTACAAATATGGCACAATACTGCTGCGTACTTTTAAATAGATTAATTTTAAAGCGTAGCAGCATCGTAGCAAAATGTAACACGGCGTAGCGGCAGCGTAGGCGCAGCGTTAAAGTCGCTTTTGTATTTTGTAGATTCGATTCAATCTTTAAAACATCGATTCTGATAAGGAAACTAGGACAAAGAAATTATTAAAATCTTGGAGATCCCCCGGTGAAGATATTTAATACTATTTTACGTCATTTTTTGTTTCCCTAACCTACCTTAGAAAAATATTACTTGCTCTTAGGTTTATTTTATTTTGTTTTTTTTTAAACTCCACTGATGTGATAAAACAAGACAAAAATTACCCATTCATAGTATTTTTTTCTAGTTTCCTTCGACTTTTAAAATAAAAATATTTATGATTTATACATAATATGTATTAGTTTCTAAATTAAATAGGCTACTGGGAGAGCAACAGTCAAATGGCCGCCAAAGATAAATCTAAGATAAAAAGTACCTAATGTTACAATTTAAATTACCTACAAGTATGTTGGCACAGAGACATATAACATATTCTTAATTACGATATAAATTACGGAACAAAAAATTAGCACCGAACGAGTAGCACTAACAAATTAATAGCTTTTTTAACCTCAAAATTAAAAGTCATAGTGAACGGAAACATTGGTATCGCTCGTTTTTTGTAACAGCCCATATTTAATTACTCAATTCTTAATCTCAATTTAACATCTTACTGATACACTGCGAGGCCGAGTTGCTTACTAAAAATTTATGTCTTTGAAAACTTTGCAAAGTACCTTGACAACTCGACATTAAATGATTGTGAGCAAAAAATATGTTATTAATATTATTTCAGCCTGTTCACTCTTCGGTGTGATTTACAATATTATATTGATGTTCATTTTTATGGTCCCTTCTTTCAATGTTAAGATTTAACTACAGTTTCAAGGCTCGGTTAAATGCCAACCAGGTTACTTCAATTTGTAGATTTTTCATTGCGTAAACTGACGTAACTGTGATAGCAAGTAATAATGGTTATTTCACTATTATATTTGCTAGTGTTGGGCAGTGCTTAAAAATGGAAAACTGTTGCTTTTTATCTTTCGGAACACGAAAATGACAATATATATTGAACACCTACTTACGTTCACCTTGCACATTGCGCCTACTGCCCTTTCATACTGTAATTAAAGATAATCATCGGATTATAATAAGACTCTAAAGGTAACATAGTCAATTTTCATCATCATCGAAGTCATTAACATCCAATACATAATAAATATCAACGATAACCAACTAGAATCGAGTTACGAGTAGACTGTTGAAATGATGTCGAATATAATTTCCTAAATTGCGTTCGACGAAAGGCGATTTCGTCACTAGTGTTAGTGCTCAGAGCCCGACACGACAATTCGTGCCAACAATTGTTTAAACACTCGTTATTTGTTCACAACAATCCATAACTGTAAGACTAATTGTCGCAACACCTCGAAGACAGAAAGCTTTTTTACACTTCGAAATCATCGTAAAAAGACATCTTCCGCTCATTTGTCTCTGTATACGAAGGCCGTTATCAATCAGAGCGGTCAGTATCTCAGTTGTTGTTAATACACACATAAATCACAATTATGTGATCAGTTTGGACTCCGGCGGAGCTCGAGCTTCAGTCAGGTTTTATAAAGCTCGAGGGGATTACATTTCAAAACTGGCGACCTTCAAACATCAGATTATCTAAACTTTTACATTCGAGATACCAACATTTGACTGAATGGAGGCACTGGAGGCTGCTACAGCAAATTAAGTTGACATTGTATGACTGACCCGCTTGAGTAACTCACGATGTTATGCATTTTTCTTCAATAATCGTACATAATTCGCGACAAAGGGGATTCATCCGCTAGGTCTTCTTGGGAAATAATAATAGCTAAAATGTTTTGCTACGGACGTACCTATTTGTATGATTTATTATCTCGTTTACTGAGAATATTCGAATCCAGAGAAGGCTTGGCCAATTTATTTTTAATAATAGGTTATAATTGACTCTGTATCATAAGCTCCGACAGCTCCTAGATAGGCTTGTTAATATTGACATTGCAACCTTGTGGACGCAACACAATTTAAACAACTCTTGACATAGTAATTGAAATCGTTAAGTTCATCGATGCATGAAATTCTCCGTCTCGTTTTAATAGTGAACAAATGTTTGGCAAATGTGAAATGATGTAGTGTTTACAATCGCCGTTAGAATTCCGAGACGAAAGTCAACGCTCTGTGTCTGCGTTGACCTTTTCTCTGCGGTCAACTGTCGAATTCTTATTGGTTTTTTACACAATATTCATTAGTATCGACAGATGAGCACTATTTGGGTTAATATCTGTTAGTAGACCCCGCCTAGGTGTCGGGGGTCACCGGAGGCCTCAGATCTTTCGAGATCGGTTCACAAAGTTCATGCTGGCGCCGCTTTACACACCAACCGCGGCCTACCCTTGACCTCTTCGCCACGACATCATTCCTTCTGTTCTTCTTCACGATGATAACAAAACTCAACCGAACGCATCGTTACCCAATCTGTCTAAATATCGTGACATTTCTTTGATTGGACATGAATGTCGAATCTGCTGATATCTGCGGTTAATTGTGCATGCAACTTAAACGCTAGGCAATTATCACACCCAAATTGGTGTGCGAACGTTGTTTGTGTATAGTACTTGAATAAAATCGTTGTTGTGTTTCGAGTTAGCACTTATTAGCAGAACTATTGGAACAATGTCCTTCGTAAGGTGGTGTCTTGTAGCGTGGACAACATTCACGGTGCTTGAAACGATTAAATTAATAATAGGTATCTAATAGACATGACTGTATCCGCTTTAGTGGATAATAGTGGTTTGTGTCACTATAATTATCGCAAACAAAAAATGAACTGACGGATATTGTTTATTTGGACAAACACGTGTACAGTATTCCATGACAAATATTTGGTGGGTCATATGTTATTGTGGGCATTGCATGTCGTACCTAATATAACAAAGCTTTAGCCCACTTAAGCTGCCATTACTTTGTTAGGCGTTTCTCTAACTATGCTTCTTTAACCGGTAGTAGATATAGAAATGGCATTCGTAAAAGTGGTAGGTGACAGGCAGATTGTCGACTCATTTACAAAACGCAGGTTAATAATAGAAAGAAATAACTCAATATATCTTGTAAATGTGTTGATGTTATACAACGGGAATTTACTTTAAATTTCCTGTAAACTATTGTAAACATGTTTAGTTGTTGTTGAGCTCAAGTACAGGAAACAGTAGCTAATGCACACCAAGAATGAGGAAAATATTCAAAAAATGCTACCGAACGAACTAAGATGAAAATTAATTTTCTGAATATAAGACCTTGTGGGTATGTCATTCCCGGAATTCAGCGTAACTGTAGGAAAACGTTAAAAATGAAAAATTAAATAACAGCTGTAGCTTACCTAGATAAATATGGTGCCCAAAAGGAATACCTACACTATTAATTAAGATGCTTACTCTAAAATCAAAACAAATAAAAGATGTTTTATTACCCACATCTGACATTGACTCGATGCTCCTCCAGTTTGGGGGGTCAACTGCACCGTGTGGACGTGCGGACATATATTTCTGATAATTGTATAATAACTACAATGTCCATTGTTTTATGGTATGCGACGTTACCGCCGCAGAGCAGCCGGCACTCGGCGCGCGGCTGCCTGACCTCGAGCCCGCTGCGCCCGCGTCGCGCTGAGATAGATTCGATAACAATACGATTGTTGAAAACTTGAATTATGTTCTCTAAGTTACGCCAAGGAAGGTTATTTTGATTGTATCGGTGTATGAAAATTGTTAGGTCCGTATTTGTACTGCTTATCAGCCTCCGCTTAGAACTTTTATAATAATGGACAGCTTATTCTCTAAGTTCCCAGATTGTTATCTTGCTAATAACCCTATTAACAAATATTTTCTTTTGTTAAGTGGTTTATTCAAGACATTTTTCTTGATATTTTCTATGGTAAAAGGTTAAAGATTTGTATTTGGTGATAGTAGAGCACAAGGTGCTGTGAGTAGGGGATTTGGGTTAAGTATTTGTTTCACGCCATTCTGCGCAGTAAGTGAATCAAATGTAGAGTCGTCTGCCGCTCCCAATCGAAATGATAACGACCTCTAGTTGCGAGAGCCTGGCCAAAATACAAGTTTCCAGATATGGCGGGAAGCGACTAGTATTTATAGGTTCACTGTGTGTCTATGGTTGACTGACCTTGCCGGGTACGAACACGGCGTGGAACATGGTGGGCTAATTGATTCAATTCTAAGAAATAGAAAAAAAAGTAGGCATTCATTCGGTTTTCCAGAAGATGTTATAGAAATGATGTCATTCTCGCTTGCCCACTCAAAGTATACTAGAGTGCCCTGCTGTAAACAAAATATGTTAACATAAGTAATTAACCTTTATAAATATATACTTAGTCAACCTGATGTTTACATCTGCGTAACTTGCTTATAGCGTGCTATATCGAGTATAACCGAACCGAGTGATGGATGAGGCATAAAATGCGATTGCAGTCTGCAAAACAAATTCTTCAAAGTATTCCCTCGTAGCAATGTAAAAGGCAATAGGTCACTCATATTTCAATATAATGTTGATGTCATTGACACCGGGTAACTCTTAGATAATCAAACCATCCGCCATGCTTAAATTATGCTGCTTTGTATTAAGTAATGTTTCAAATCACTCGACCCTTTTCCCTACTTAGGTAGGTATATTCAAGATACAAGGTAAAGTAACGAAGAGAAATCGAGTTAACTTACTTTAAATTCTTTCGGTGTGCTTTAATTACTTGCTAACTACTACGGGTACCATTTGTTTAAAACAATTGGAATTAAATAATCATTTGGTCAATGCAATCCGACTTTTTACAATTGTACGCAAGTTTGGTGGGCCTTTCGTTGTTTCGATTCGGTGTTACGATCTCAGTTGGCGAGAAATGTTTGCAATTTTTTGCGTCAAAATAAGACGACGAAATGAATGTCAGCAAGCGTCAATTTAATTATTGCGAGAGCAGAAAAAACGTGCCTAAATTAAAAGAAACACAGACATGAGGCAGCAGCTGAGAGGGCAGTGCGCGGGTGCCGCCGCCGCCGCCGGCGCGACACCCGCCGCGCAAACGTAGCGCAGCCACGCTACGCGGCCCACGAGTGCCTTCTTACGAGACCGGCAAATGCGACGGTTTTTTGTGCCCTAAAAATAGGCATTCAGGCTGCGTAACCCCGTCATCGTCACCGAGAAGAAAACTGTTGGGCTGTAATTTATATCTGACACCGTTGAAGCTAATTATTTGTTTTTCTAACCGTGTCTCAGACGCTTTGACATCAAGTGCAAAATTCTTGTCATATTTTTATTTTGCAATTCAATCTAGTCTTGTTTCTAGATTTATAAAACATTCGGTGAATAAATAACGTTTGCCCATTTCCCACGGTGGAGCACTCGCTGGATTCTAAATACTCGATACTGTTTTAATGAACTGCGGTTCTAGAAAAACTGTATGAAATTATATTTAATGTTCGACCTGTTTCAATTTTGCCGTAATGACTATTAGTTAAGATAGATAGACAGTTGTGGCGGTCTGGTTAATTGTGCAATAGGGCGATTAGCTAATTACAAGTAGGTATCGGCTATAGTGTATCCGCGACAGTTTCACGGTGGGGCCACGTTCGGATGCAGGCACTTCGGCAGTGCTCGGCGGCAGTCGGCTTGAGCTCGAGCTACATTATAATCGACGCTCGATCTTACGACACCGCGGCACCGCATGAAAAACTGTGCAATGCACAAGCACATGGTGTAAAAACCGAAATACGGTAACAATCATATTGTTACAGTTATTGTAAATTGACCCAAACATGACTAGTCAATCAATGCTGTAAAAAGGAATTTAATTACTTGGTTATTCAAATTATATTTCCTATGATATTCATATAGGTTTCTTATTAGGTCTGCCTGTTGATTACCTAATAAATATAATCATTTTACAAATACTTCAATGCAGGTACTTAATGTTAATACAATGAACTATTTCATGGAATCAATAGTGTCAATAATTGTTTGTCACTTTTCGCTATAAAAGTAGAGTTACGACACCGCTTGGGAAGTAGTGATAGCCTTTCTGTACCCAGTAGGAGGTTTACGTAAACATGTGCAGGAAATTGCACACATTTTACTAAAGAATACTTATTGTCCCTTACCATTGAACATTGCTATAAAGATTAAAGTGTTTTTTAAAGTATACGGGGCGTAAAAATTTTATTGTATTCTTCATGCTTAGTCGATTGTAAAAATGCTCGCCGTCAGCAAGTGCTCGTGTAAGTACAAGTACCTAAGTAACACGCTTTAGCGTTACTAAATAGTCGCGTTGAGGCAACGTGGGCGCGTCTATGAAAAATGCATTAGATTGCAATGATATAACAAGAATGTATTTTTTCATTTCTGGGAATTAGGAGTTTCTGTGACGACAGTTATCATATCGCCGTTGGAATCTATGGCCGTTTCCTTAAATAGTTTGATCAAGATATCCTTACTTGCCGAGTGGAGTTTATGTAATCTTGATCTATCACTAAGTCGAACTGAGCTCGAAAGAGAAGATATTAATAGACATTACTTTCTTGGGAGGAGTGCGCTGACTGTGTAGAATAGTTTCGTCATATCGTTTTGACGAACAGTGATTCGATTCCTTCTGCCCACTTATCAAGGATAGTGAACTGTTTCATGCATTCACTCTTAAAAATTAACATCTTCATAAAACCGTTACTTCTATTTCGGCTGCTCTACCCAAAGTGAATGTAACGATTGTGCTCTCAAAACGACATTAATAAAACTCAGTATAAATGCCGGATGGAGCTGCGAACTATGAAGAAACATGTCTGATTCGTGTGAAGGCTGCTACCACTGCCACCACCGCCCTGCGCGTACGCAGGCTACGCACTCGACACGTGCGCCTCAAGGCTAAGGTGATATTTACTTGCATGTCAATATTTCGTAAATTGCCTATTTTAGGCATGTTTACACTTCGCCACTGAATACTACAGTACGTAGTACAAGTTCCTCTTTGTTATCATAACGAGTGATGTAAAGGATGTTTTTGTACCAGCAGATTATTTATCTTTATCTACTTACATTAATTAATTATAGAGAGAACTTTGGACCTACTGATCTGATTCTGAAAAATCTTGCAGTAACGGGAAGCTACGTTATCCCCGAGAGTCATAGGCTATGGTTAAAACGTTCCAGTGGGATAATTTCCAACCAAAACGCTGGCGAAGCCACGGGCAAAACCTAGTAATACATAAATAACTCCTAATAATACGTAGTAATATTTGTGTTGTTGTATATGTTTTTGTGTGTAAATGTAAGATGTTTTTTTAAATATGGGTTATGAACCTGAAATAAATGAATTTTAATTTTTAATTTAATAATAAATGATTGTATTTTCTTGTCTTTGACAGTGTACCTAAGTATGTATGTACTTTCCCATAAACAACGCGCTTATCATCCTGTACGGATATCGAATAGTATGTAAACTTATTGGTTATGTACCAATAATGTTCTAGCTATTAGCTTTTTATTAAAAAAGGATGTCAACTTCCTGAGCGACAGCTAATTAGTTTCTGTACTTGTCTCTAAAATATACATCATATTATGTTGGTTGAGTAACTAAATTTCACGATTTAGACCGTGTTGAGGTCGAAATTTATCCCACGAGAACGTACTATCGGGAAAAAAGTATCCTGTGTCGTAATCCAGGTTATGGTCTATCATTGTGCCTAATTTCATTCAAGTCCGTTCAGCTAAATGTAACAGAATAATCTTCCAATCTGATCTTCTGATATTCTTATTAAAAGAACGTCACTTTACGATACTGGGTTTTACTATGTAATAATTGTTAACTAATAAATTTATATTCTTTTTTATTATTGTATAATTCAATAACCACCTTTGTTAGAAATATATTTACATTATATACAGACTACAAATAGAACTAAACTAAAGATAAAAATAAGACTAAAGTAAGAAAATATAAACATCAACTAATAAATATAAATAGTATGACATAAGTATTTCATTCCTAAAGCTCGTTGGGTTGACGATAACGTCAAAATCGTGGGAAACACCTGGATAAGGTACGCATAGAACCGGGACGTTTGGCAGAAAAATGGAGAGGATACCCAGCAGTGGGTGACTCCGGGATGATATGATGATGATGATGAAGTACTTCAGAATCGTAACTCATTGCCTCTATCATTTTACAAGTTACCTCCACATCTTTATTGTGAATGCAAGAACAAAAGATACTTAATACATAGTAATCTAGTTATTTTTATGGGCCTGGTTCCAATATCTAGCTTACTTTACTTCAAGTGATTATAATTACACAATCTATACCTAGGTGTTTTGAACATTTCTAAGAATAGCCTATATTGTTTTTTATAGGACCTCTATGATATAGAAACCTGTGTAATAAAAGGCGTATTTTTAATGCTAGGTAATAGGAAAATAATTAAAGGTAATAATAATATAATGGTTGGCATTTTTTGCCAATTATTAAATTACCTATACTCCGAGCAGCCGGAAATTGAAACTCATGTGAACGTGTTAGCAGATAATGTAATTTAAAATAAGTTTTCATTGGTTATTTTATTATAAGGATATTTTGTGTACGACTCGCAGTCGACAAGGTCTTGTTGATTACGACAATTTACACTAAATTATCAGCTCATGAATATAGCCATCGGCAAACGCATACCTGTTCCAACCAGCCACTTTCGTTGCAGTTGCAATTTTGTTAATAACAACTTAAGCTAAACTACTTAAACCATATTTTAGAAAATTAGCGTCATTTCAACCATATGTTAGACCTACTTCGGTTGTAAATCCGTCCTGCCTTAATTAACATTGTCGTAATCAAGTACATATCTCTATTTACTAGTTGCGTGGCAAGTAGTAAACAGCTTTGTACTGAACACGTGACCTTTTCGTGAACTCAAGTATATATGCAGGCATATATATCTATATACAATCTTCACATGGTCAGTGGTAATCGAGTTCGTGCTACGTTTCTTTCGTGTTTATTTGTTTGCAATGAAAAATAATGACACGTATGGCCAAATGTTTGGCGCAAACATATGTATTAGGACGGAATTTATATAGTACACCACAAACACACATACGTGTTGTATGGTTTCATTTGAGTTAGTGAGATTAGCTGTTACGTACACTACTGCCGTGACAAGACATAATACTGTGTGAGAGATATTGTTCAGTGAGGCATAATAAGAAAATGTGACGCAGAGCCTTGGTCTTATATGTAGAAGCTATCTCTAATCGTTGTATTAAGACGCAGTATGGATAGTTCCACACGACAAGCACGGCCGCAACACTGTTGACCGTGCAGATCGTGCCTGATCTGATACGATATCAGCTACCGTGCAGGCGTGCAGCACTCATACGGTTAGCCGTACAACCGAGCACAGACCTACGCACGAACCTACGAACTTTCGTAATCTCTCGGCGAAAACGTCAAGCACGTGACGCAATGCCCTTTCCATGATCCGAGCCATCAAGCGGTGTTGCCACCCTAACAAATCATTGTAGCACATCAAGTTACGTACGGCTTGTTATAAATCTTACAAAGCAACGTTATGTGGATCTCTTACTATGAAAAATTGACTAATTTAGCTTGGTTACGTATACACAGTGCATTTCCTATTGTCAGTGTTGGTAACTGGTAACGGCACATTTAGGTTGCAAAAGACGTCGTCTACGTAGGCTCACGTTTCTCTCCACTTAAGATCTATAAGGTGAAGTAATACGCACAAGCTGCAATTATCTATCAAAACAATCTCGTTTTAATTAAATTTCCCGTGTAAATTTGTGGAGCTTATTTCGCGTTATTGTATTAGTTCGAGTGATATTATAGAATGGTTGAGAAGGTGTCAGCTAGCTCCATCCACCACTCTTATTGCATCACGGCTGCTATTTCCATAATGTTTACAGACTGATGTGATATTTAATTCCGTAGCGGATGTGTTATTGCGTTGCTGTTATATCCTATATATTGTGTATAAACATACACAAACTGGATATTGTTTGTGAATCATTCGAGACCGGTTCTATAAATCAGATGCGTTGTGGAAAATCGGTCAGTGCTTATTTTGGACATTCAAATATTTAGCAGACACCAAAACAAAATGCTCTACAAAATAAATTCACATAATCAAACATTTAGATGATGCTGGCTTTTAAAAAGGCTCAAGCACAAGTCCGCCTCTGTACTTCTGTGCTTGAAGTGTTAAATAAATAAATAAATAAATAAAAAGAAACGAAACAAAATAACTAAATAGCGCTTTCGTTCGTGTAGATTATGAGTGTGTTTCATTCAAGCTCAGTATAAAAAAAAGAATTAACGAATTCCAGTGTTTTGTTCGTTTTACAAGACGTAATACAAACAGCCATTTAAATAAATACAATGAAACCAATCTCCTGTGCCATAGAAAATGTAATTTGTTTATTAATTTTTTTATCTTGCAAAATGAGAAAAAAAGGACGAAAAGCCGGTGCTACCACTAGTTTTAATAAAAACTTTAACTAGGACAAATTAAAAGAAACCTTGTGACTTCATTATCTGATTGATATTGCTACATAAAATAAATGAATAAATTAAAATTTATTGTATTTAAGAATTTGATGCTAAAAATACTGTTTAGCATAGCTGGCATTCGTAAAGTAATCATCAATTCATCATCAACGCGAGATTTGTATTAATTTATTCATAATCCTGTTAATTTATAATTTGAATTATGATTGGAAATCAGAAACATTAATACTATTCAGTTATTTTATTTAAACGTTAAAGACGAATGTTTAACGTTGTGTGAATTTACTATATTATTTACCTACCTACTACCTACTTATTTCTTTTTCGACATCGAGTAACTATCTATTTATTGAAACATAATTTTAATTTGGCAAATTCGCACAAGGTGCTCTACATACATATATAATTTAAAATATATACCTTATAAATACTTCCATGCTCGAAAGTAATTAACGTCAATAATATGTGCAAGGTCCATATATTTCAAAACTATTCATATTTTGTCAGCTTTCATAGAATAAATACAAACTAAATACTAATAACTTTAAATAGGTCCATTTGAAGCGCCTTATCTCGCTTTATCTTGGAGGTTTTCTGATGCCATTCTTCTTTCTATGTTATTTTTCGATACCACGTTCTTAATTAAAGTAATAAATCTATCTAGTAATGTCATATTTAATTAAGTGATGTGATCTAGAACAATAATTAGTAGGTATTGTATCACATAAATATGTTGAAACTGATATTAAAAATATAAGACAGGTCGACCTTTTGTCATAACGATATATACTACAATGCATGGCCCGTATTCTAAGATATCTACAAAAAATCTCATCCATTTATTTACACTTAATAACACAAGTCACAATCGCTTTCACGCGTTTCAATTTCTGCAACGACTTTCAATATTATTCACATACGAGTATGTCAATCCCATTAATTTTTGACTTTTCCGTCATCGTTAAGTATCCACCGTCACCCTCAGATAGACCCATGTGGGCCCACAGACCCTTTTGTCATAATTGTCCTACTACTCAAGAATTTCCTAACAGAAAACTTGGTTAGCAAACTCGCTAACTAGTGCATACAACGCGATAATTATCTAAGTGGCAGCAGGACTCATGACGACAGCACCTAATTATCTCGAAGAGAGCTAAGCTTTGCGTCGGGAGGCGTGTTGCTCGCGTGACATTCGCGAATGACAACCATCCATTAACTTGTAACAGTAGAACTGATTCCTTGTCGTTTCTTTTACGACAAACAACAAAGCCTATACATGATTATAAAAGTACTTAGAAGTTCTTAACCACAGCACATATTTTAAGTTATTTGCTTCTTTGTTATTAAAAGGTAGGTAGGTACTAAGTACACATATCTTTGTGTGTTTCAAATATACTTATAATTGTAGATAATGTACGTTCGAGAAAAATAAAACGCTCGGCGTAGCCCGCGTTCTGCCGGACATGATTCGGCGATGATGGATGCCGAACAAACAGTCTGCAAGCTAAATGCTTCGGGTTGGCAAATTAGCTTAGTAGGCGTCCGATCGGGTCTAAACAGGAATTTCATTATTATTAATATATTGAGTGGTGTTTCGACACCTGCCGCGGATAAACACTGTCGATCTTCTGATGTTTTTCATCGCAAATGTTCCGCTCGACGACTTTCCATTTGCAGCCTTAACTAGGTTTAATGGTTAATTTGCATGATGAGCCGTTATAGCTGTTACAATAAATCATTAAGGTTTTATAACATTCTATTTATACACATAATCCGAGTACATGGCAGGCAAACTTCCTTTCAAACTATTAACAAAACTTTTATACTTAATTAATTATGCTTTTATTTTTTTTATGGTTAAGTAATATGCATCAATCTGTGGAAATAGAGATCATAAAAGTTTTGAGTTATTTTATTAGTAATTAATTGCAATCTCGCCTCTTGAACCGATATGTTGCAATTTAGCTTCGACTTATTTGCAATAGAGATTACAAATGGCGATGCAACTAAAGCAGCAATGTTTAGAAGTTTTACTGAATAGCGTTCTGAAAGATAATGAATTCGTTACAACGAGAGCGATTGATGGAAGTAGATTTGATGGAGATTATCTTTAATGATGATGGGAATCGGGTGAGCGACCTTCGAGGAACATCAAAGACAATTGTTGGCGGTTGCACTAAATAGGGTATGATTGTGGAACCGTTCGGAGGCAGTCACGTTTCCTTCCATTCCCATAGTGAGCAGGCAGCACGACTGGCCGCATCCTCACGACTCGGTACTAGAGAGGCCTAGACGTAATTTGCTTATCTTACGTATGAATTGAATTGATTTATTTTATAAGTTCCAACGAGTAACACCTGCATTTGTTTAATAAATAACTTATGAACAATATACTCTGTTTACTTGTGAGAGGCATACGTTGGTGAATTTGTTACCAAGTCTTGGATTTATAACAATGATCAAGTTACAAGCATTAGAGAGTTGATACAACTAAAAAGGACTCAATTTTACCAGATTTTTTAAATGGTAAAATCTGGTAAAATTGAGTCCTTTTTAGTTTAAAATTGAGTTCTTTTTGGACTCAATTTTACCAGATTTTATCATTTAAAAAACTGGTAAAATTGAATCCTTTTTAGTTAAAATTGAGTTCTTTTGAATTCGGCTGCTCTAAAACTGAAATCAAACAAAATTGCAGCCGTTTAAAAAAACCATACCACAGGTGCATTAAACATGGCCTTGCATTTTTGCAACGAGAGTATTTTTTTAACTTATCTTATTAAACGTTAGATACAAGTCCGGTTGGCTGGGGCCATGTGGAGCAAACATGCTCTGATCACGACTATGATCACAATGTAGTTAATGCTTGGCTATCTAGTCCAATGACGATTTTTTCTAATTACCTTCGTACATAAATCCATGTACATGTACACACTCATGACATTTGGCACGTACAGATACGAGTACAGAAATGTGAACACTAAGCAAAATTCAAAAGTGATTTTTCCTACTGTATTGATTAACGTTTAACGTTTTCACGTGTGTTTTATAGTGGAAGTAATACTATTACGAAAAAGTTCTTATCTCAAAGTACAAACCCTTATTTCACGAGAAAATCGCTTTTGAATTTTGCACAGTGTTAACATTTTATTGCCCGTGGCTGTACAGGCCAGATACGTATTCATGAGTACAGTGAACAAGGAAATCAGTACGTTAAGGTCACTCGTTTTAGATACGACTCACTGTTTGGTAAAAGTAAACTTAAAGTTGCATAGGACATATTGTATTTGTTTGGCTGTTTTGGTTGGACTAGCATAGAGAAATTTTAGAGAAACACACACTAGCGGCCAAAATTTTCTGAACTGCAGGAACCACACTACTCTATTGTTTCCATTTTTTGAGATAATTTTAATAAACTACGCTTTCAAACAAGCAGTAAATTCCGCACGTTTTTTCAAAAGGAATGAAACTACTTAAACTGAAACGCTTGAGTATTTTTGAAAGTAAACCCAAGATAATTAGCATACGGATATACTTGCATGCTATTGTGCCAACTATTAGCAATTTAATATGACTTAAGCACTACAAATTATACATCTTTTGCTTATAAAGTTTAAATAATGAGTTTGCAGTAAGAGTTGATAGAAATATTCGCAGCAACGCGGCAGTCGAAATAATGCACTCGGCGATAATGTAAGACATTATTGGATGTTTTTCGTAAAGTGATCTACGTTTATCTGATGACCTATTCATCTTGGCCCAAATATGGCGAGAACATCAACTCAAATTCGTCAGAAACTAAAGCTCATTCACGTTACTTATATGGTATTAAGAAACATTTAAAATGTTTCCAGTGAAGACCTAAAAATGTTTAATTACAGCTGAGTGCAACGATTTAATGGGTACAGAGTACAGACATAAAAACGATTAACAAGCCCCAAGCGAAGCGTTATAAACTAATAACCGTGTAGCCGTGTGATCACAAAATATCCGCATTTATTTATGTTTTCCCCTTTTTTCATTAACTTCTCCATCCGGTAGTTGCGAAACCACAGTCGTCAATTATTCATGCCGGTTTAAAGAAAATATTTAGTTAATTAAACATTCGAAATGCAAGACACTTGCATAATCAAGCCATTAAAATGTAACAGTAAATTATAGCGTTGCTAAGCTAATACATGCTATCCGAATGATTAAGTTAATAACAGGAAAATAGGCACGTGTAGCTACAGATTTAACCTGATCCAGACATTGCATACAATTAAAATGTAACGAAACGACGTTAAAATTCGTTTCCACAACACGAAATGTTCACGAAGTTGTAATTATAGGAATTTTCTGTAACCAGGCGAAAAGTGTCTGTTTACAACAAAGTATCATTGCAATAGAAATGTTAGTAGTTTATTTTTATTTTATTCCATCGCAACTATTTCATCTATATTGTTATTTTTAAGAAATACAAGTGAACTTAAAGCGACTGTTGCCTTTTATTAGCAAAAAACTACCTCGTCGTTAAAATGTGTCTCAGTTTTTTATTGAACTTTAATCAAATTGGGCGCTGACTTCCTGCTCAATCTACTTTTGAAAAAGTAGTCCTACGTGCCTACAGCTGGAGCTGGAAAATGTAATTACGTTTACCTACACTTAAAGACATTTAATTATTAAGAAGATTTATGATCAACTCCACATTATCGCCTACCTAATCTTTGTAACACATCTTGTAATTACAAGCTCTGCAGCAGACACAGATCTGAATACTTGAACATAAATCTCACGTAAGTACATAAAATATGTGCGATAATTTAAAATGATATGCTACAATAAAACAAACATAAAATTAACAGAGTCGTTAATTTTAAGGGCTTGTCCACAGCGCCTTTTACGCGGCCTGCTGGTGACCGACTGGGCGACAAGTTTTAATTGCCTCTCACAGCACATTAAGGCTATAAACACAACCACCAGAATATAACTTTAGAAATAACCAATCAATTAAGCGGATCTAAACACACGTCCGCTACGAAAACGGCCAAAACCTCCATTATGGCTAGATATCATAAATTCTGCATCCTTTATTCATATTTAGTTGCCAGTTATAGATTTGTAAAAGTAAAGTAGATTATGTTAACATAAATAAAGGGCTGGCCGTGGAGGCTGTGACCTGTGACTCACTGTGAACACCTGTGACTGTGAACCTGCACTACTGGCACCACTGAACTTGATATGTTACAAGATACTGAAATAAAAACAAATTAATACGAAAGTGAAGCTAAATAAAACTTATTCAAAATACCTATGTATGTACCTAAATAGTTTCCCTGTACTCGTAAATCGAGTTAAATTAAATTAATCCTGAGCTGATTTTGTTTAACAGTTCATAATTCAACCTTATTCTAATAAAAGCTCGAAACTGAAGCTCTATAAACTAATAGTTTTCCGCGTCCTTGGCCGCGTTAGATAAATCTTAAAGAGGATTCATTGTTATTTAAAGTCTGCTATTATGAATCAGATCAATAATTTAAATTACATTTGCAATTTGAATTCCAACATAATACGTACCCTAACCCTTGAAGTAGGTTTACCGAAACAAATTAATCCTGTAAGTTAATTAAAATCAAATCATAATTCTGCTATAATTTTGATTGGACGTCACTTTACTCGCGTTAATCGCATACAAATCGAGCAGTTTTATCATCGACGACTCGAATACATAATAACAGAACCATAAATATTCATAGCGCATCAAATGTGACAAAATATAAATCAAACATATTTTATGATGTTCCGGCTAAGGTCCACGTTTCTCCGATATTCGAACGCCATCTTATTTTAATAACCAATTATTGTGAATGATGAATTAATTTAATTCAGATCACTCAAGGAAATACATTCAATTTTGTTTTTATAGCATATTTAGGAGGTTTTTTTTTATATTAGAACGGATTTTGAATCGAATAGGTATTAATATTCGTTTATTGTATTTAAATGTAACATTTACAAATTAATATGTCGCTCTAACTTCGAATTAGAATCATATATTCATTCTCGTTCTATCAATCAACATCTAGTATGCTACAGTGTAAGTCATCGTAACATTGAAGGCAGCTCATAGCCATTTCGAAACAAACATTTCAATGCGCACAAGCTGCCGTAAGCACATACACGACGATTGATGTTAAGGACAATCTTTCCTATTCATATGTGAGATACCGCGTGAAGATAAGGTTAGGACAATAGATTGAAGCAGCTGCGTTAACATTAATTGTAAATAAATAAATCTAATCTCATCACAATTTGCAGAAAATAACATTAAATACTCGTAAGATAAATATACAACAAAAATGAGCATTAAGCTATTCAATTTTAATCTTGATGTTGGAAACAAAGCGTTTCCAAGCAATCTTCACGCTTTGGGAACTCATTATTGTATCTAACATCAGACGTAAGGCCAAGTGCGTTGTTTAGCCGGTAGTGTCGGCAGTGCCGCACCCACCCCTCACACAAGCAATAAGTATTGTCGTGGTGTTCATAACATCAATAACAATCGCCGCCTAAGTGCTCAACCAGTCGGCACCCGCCGCACCGTCTAGTTTACCAATCGCCAACACAATTCATTCATTACAACTGTTACTTCACATTGCACACATTACCTATTGTTATTATGTAGTGCATTACATTCCGCTAATCAAGGAAATGTACAGTTAATAACACTACCACCACTACTATAGTGTTTGTTAATCCCAAACGTATAATTAGCGGTTTCACACTTTGCTTCATGAACCGCACCTCCGTAGTTTCTAAGTCCCCGATCTAATGATACCCGGTGGGATTTGAAAGCCTAAATTATGATTCTTTTAATTACAGTTTATACAATACGCAATTCATAGTAAGAACGGTAGTTTAATGTCCTCAATTATATGTACTTTCCATAGCGACCTACGAGTTAACGAGATGAAGTAAAGTCGACAATCTGTTTGAGGTACACACGGAGCTATATTTATGCAAAGTTCAGAAAAATTTCTCTAGATGAGGCGGTAATGAATTCCCAAGCCATTGTATGATAAAAATGAACTTTCGCTTCGTGGTCATTGTCGTGATGGCAGCTAAAGGCCTCAATAGACGGTACATGAGTGTTGCAACATTTTTACAGAATAAATTACTAACTAAAACCAATGTCAACTCGTGAATGTTGGCTCGCGTGATTGGAGCTCTCTGCTCTGATATTGTTTCTATTCAACTTAATGTACAACGAGATAAATAACGTTTTCGCTTTTGTTTGCTGATCTACGAAGCGCTCAGTTTTGAAGTTCCATTGCTAAGAAATAAGTGAGTAAGGTCAACCTGCGGCTTGAGCTCAAACATGTGAGTAGCCGCTATATCGAAAGTGTTTGTTTGTCAAGTTTACGTAATGACAGTCACCCACACGCACGTGCTGACACCATCACTGTGCGTGAAGTTAATTGTGTGGAGCCCTCATCCTGCCTGATTGTCCTGATACTGATGGTTCCAATACGGTTTATGACTGAACGAATTGTTTCACATTAGGTTACTTACTTTAAAGTGTAAATTACTAAGTAGTTTGTAGTAAAAGGTCATATTCGCTTTATGTTATGATACCTACATGTGACGAATGACGAATGTGTCGATATAATTTATGTAAATAATAAACATTGGTAGATATATGAATAAACAATTTCGATCCAACTGAGTAACCTTTACAAGCTCATCAAAAGGTATGAAGCCTCCTCGAGTCTGTTGATTCTTGTATAATAAGGTTCTCTTTTGGCGCGTAAAATGCTCGAGGTTTCCGTGCCTCCGTGGGGGGTATAATTGTCGTTAGACAAACGTAATAAATAACTCACTGCTTGGCGTTTAACTGTGAGTGTATGAGGTGGGAGTACATCTAGTTGAGTCGGTGGTATGACAGCAGCTTGCTTGAGACAGCACAGTGCAGGACAGAGCGGTGTTTGCCAACTGCACTCATACCCGTAGTTGCGCAAACGAGCTTCCACTCGCCTACCACTGATTTGTGGCCACTAAGATGTAGTTCGCAGACGCGGAAGCGGTTGTTGGTATCTTTGCACGTTAGGTAATATAGGGCGAATAACTAGTGCAGCTAAATGCCACGCAGCGCCAGAGAATGCTTTTATATAAACCTGCTCTGTTTTCACTAGCTTAGAATGTTACTTTATCTTCCTTACTGAACATGGCCAGTTTGTTGTACAATACTAAACGTAATCGGTTTACTTGACATAATAAGATAAATCAACGGCTTGGGTAGATACTGGAGACTTTTAGTTTGAGTACAAGGGTCGGTCTATAGCGAGATCTATACGATTATAAATGTTCGCAATATGTTAATGTCATATCCCTATAAGTCTTTTTGCGTTGAGCTTCACACTGTACTGTGGCCCCACACGTATGAGTCAATTACATTTTTGACTGGTTTTAATGAGAGATTAAGAATCAACCAATCGCCATCGAGAGATACAAGTGTTTTAATACTTATATACGTATGTATATAGGTAATAAATATGCGTTCTACATAACAATATACTTCGAGGTTAACGATTATATTCTAATTATTATGTTCGTGTTTAAAAACAAAAACGTTATTTACTCTACATTCTTACATGTTAGTGCATGAACGACCTCTGTGGCCCAAAAAGTGCAGAACTAGCAATAAACGTATTGGTAGGAAACATTGTGACGTGTTTAATTGACTTCGACTTATAGAAATCATATGTAGTATCAGAATGAGTGATGTTTCGCCGGTGCATAACATTGCAGGCCGTATCGGAGTTTAACTTAAATGATGTAATGTAAATAGCGATGCAAATGGCTCCCCGGCCTGTAAAGGTTACAATTTGTAACTGCAATACGAGAGGTGCTTAATTGCTCATCACGTTTACGTGAATCGCTTTAAATATATTTTAGAGACTGGCAGCACAGTTATGCACTACGGGTTATCTTAAACTAGAACATTAACTGCTTAATATAATCTAACTGTTCTTTTCTTACAATTTCCCAAATCTTGACTGCGGAAATGCTGATTGCGTGTTATAAGAATCTAGACACGCGTATACAATAACAAAAAGCTTCATCCTATACTTTTTTAATACACGATTACCGATTATACGATTATATGAATAAATTTAGTCGTTATAACACTAAAAACAACAAAAGAAAGGCACTAAATAACTTATCATGCATACAACGGTAGTATAATAAATAATATTAATGATTTCCTAAGGTATAATTGTTTCACATCCACCGAGACCGACTCTCTATCGCTTTGGGATCCGTTTCCTGTCGCTCCATATTATGAGGAAATAGAAAATTGAATTTCTGTAATACCTTGTAACGATAATCCCTTATCGCCTTTGACGGCAAGGGTGGCGCAGTGGCTGTCTGATTGACTGCTGTGCTGCGATTTGGGCTTACAGTTAGTTATTCTGGGTCTGGCTGTTTGTGTATGTGAGTTTAAATGTTTGTAAACGCACCCACGATACAGGAAAAATTCCTAGTGTGGAGCAACGTTATAAAAAAAACAGGCCAAGTGCGACTCTTGCATGGCCTGTTTTAAAAATTAAAGGGCTCACCCGTTCATTTTTATTATTTGTTGTTATAGCGCCAACAGAAATACATTTTCTGTGAAAATTTCAAGTTGCGTTCAGATAGTAGTTTTCAGGGTACGGAACCCTAAAAACTACACGAACTCGTCGCCACTTCTGGCTGACTTCACTATCACCCCAGCAGTTCTAACCCCAGCTGTGGTAAGCTAACGCTGCCAATGTGACCGTTTTCACTAATAGTTGGAACCATAGACAGCAAAGAGAAGCAAAAAGAAGAATGTGAAACACAATGATATTTTGATTATGTTTAGAGGTAATTAATTATATTCAACAGACCACACGTATCTACACAAAAAAAAATGCGGATGGTCTAACTGAGATGTCCAATAACACATTTATGGAACTGGTGACAGCCAAACTACTATCGAAGAACCTAGTAGATCAGTAGATACATACTAGCAAACATAGGCCATCTTACAGGCTCACATTACTGTTAGTAAATAATTTTGATGACATAAATATTCTATAAGCTCAGCTTGTTGTGAGGATTAATCTTTGACGTTTCAGTATTAATCGCCCATTAAAATTCACTATAAGTACATACTTAATTATAAGTAAGTATAGCAGTTAGAATTACGTTCACAAACACGACGTGAAGGTCGGTAACAACTTTTAAGTGCGAGTTTCTTGCACTTAAAAGTTGAAACTTTTAAGAAAAATCTTTTGATAATACCTACTGTTTCTCTTGTCTGCTTCTATGATTTCTCTAGAGTGGACCATTTATACTATCAAGGTGATTAATCAATTCTCCCAGTTTTATTTATTAGCCATTGAAAGCCTGACTAATAATTCTAACGATAGCACCTGCACCACCCGCGGCACATCACATCTCGATCGACTCCTGTCCATTTGATATTATTGCTATATTACATATACAATGTAATCAGAGACCAGTTACTTTTCACATATATCTGTTCTCATAAAATATTATTGGTATTCTAATTAACTTTACGTTTACAACTTACTTCGCAATATTTTTATTTCTTCATACTCAAGAGCTCTATTTTCGGCAGTTATAATTCCATTAGCAAAGTGTTTTATCTAAATTAAGACACATTAATGCACAGGCTACGTATTTATTTCACATGCCTCTCGATTATTGAGAAAATGCGAATTTTTAAGGCAATTATACACATTAGCACTTGTTAGTTCGAGAACTGCGCCCGCGGCGCGGCGGCTGTTGAAAATGTAACAAGGTGGTCGGCGTTCATTCTAATCTTTCTATTTTTGGACCGGCCTGCCATAATATACGGACCATTAAATCGGGGCGACAGAATAAATAATCATGAATATGTAGCTTGTGTACATAAGCCGTTCTTTGATGTCAATCATTCTTCGACGAATATGTTCATTCTCGTAAGTTGTACCGACACAGTCACAGCGTGTAGTTGGTACACATTGATTCTAATCGCTGTTGAACTCCTTGTAAATAGTGGTTTCAGGGTGACACAGCTTTTTAATGTGTATTTCGCAGAAGTGTGCCTTCATTTCTATTTGCATTTAGATTCTCAAACGAGCACTGGTTCACTGGTTGTGCTGTGTTGAGCACGAAAATATCTTTTGAGAACGTCTTCATTTAACGCAACATACTTTATTTAGCTTTAGATAATGATGATTACCGCTGCTCACGCGAAAACACGACTATTAGTTAATAGGTGCACGCAGTTAATAGTCGATCACAGTTCAGTCTACATCTACGCCTTTCTAAATGCACTGTTGATCAACTGATGTTTACTAAGGTGTAATAAAATACGAGAAGTCTTCCTGAGATTATGGAGAAAAATGACTTGATTCTTAGGATGACATTTTGAATGCGCTTTAGGAACGTTTAGCGATATTTTAGCTTCCCCTCTCTGGCCACTTGTTTTTGATAGATAGACGTTTTGCTTATTGACGCCATTTTAATTATCTATAAAGATTTTGTTTCTACCCAGTTACATCAGACGTCCTAGTAAGTAATCATTCTCTCACTGTACCTGCTCCATGTTGGTCGGCCTTTTAGCATTTGAAATACGTATTTTAAGCCTTGGTTTGTCTAAATGTACTTAATAGTATTTGAAAACGTTAAACAATGCAACTCGTTAGAAAATAACAACAATGCAGGGAACGATTGTCTAGTCAGCACTCGTTAGTACCTTCTAATTAGAGAAGCGAGATTTACTGCCTTCCGCCCTTGCGGGAACAAGCGTGAACAATAGAAGAGAGACTTATTTTAATGAGTGTATAGTGCAGGGTCGAGATATACTCGGTCAAGGCGGACGAAGTGCATTAAAAAAGTCTCAACGAGCGGTAATACTTAAATATAGCCAATGTAGGTGCGGCGCACCCTGTTTAGCCCCGTTATAGTTTGTTGTCAAATTCTGACTAGCTAGTCGCGGCATTATATCTAGTTCGTTCCTTTAAAAGAGAAGAAAACGTAGAAGGCTGATGAAGATCACAAACAGCCACATATTGAGCACCTTGCTGCAGTAGTGTGCACTGACAAAGATGCCATCAGTCCAACAGCCCACGAACCTCGTTACGCAGCACTTGATAAAATACCTTTCCCGGTATTTATTATTACGAAACGCTTGGAGAGCACATTGTGAAACCGGGCGATTCGCAAAATGTCCACTTCAAACTTTCACTACGGGGAAAGGGCTTTTATCGTTCCTACAAATATCTACCGCCATTCCATATCAGTATGTTGAACTTCTAATCTCGGACACCTTGCAGCTCATTGCGAATTTATCGATGAGAAGATCTTAATAGGATCAGACTGAAGTGTCAATCAAAATCTAGCTATATCCACTCTCTCGTTAAGTGTAATTTTATTTGATTATTGTTTTTATTAAAAGTTTCATTGTTTTTCCTTGATGTGCAACAGGCAGGTCAATGAAACTATATTTGTATTTTAAAGTTACAAAAATAAAGCATGAACTTATACCCTCATATCTAATTAAACGGTAGGCATTTTTGTAAAGTTAAAAATTCGAAATCACATCTTGCTATGCATTGCGTGCCGCGGCTTGCAATATTAATTTGGGTCACTAAATAAGAATTAAGAAGTTAATGTATTCGAGATCGGTAAGAAACAGAACTGTTAACGCCGCATGCGACTATCGATGATGCTGTGCTGTTTGTAAAGAGTGCGCTTACGCAGGTCAGGATGGCGGATCAAATAAAAAAGTCACAGTTTTCAAGTCGCCATTGAAGAGAAGAATGTGTTACAGTAATGTTAATTTTTTCTATGTTAGCAAATGTATATGATTGGCTAGCAAGAGTGCGGATACTTTACTTGAGGCACTTGCAAAAGATATA
Organism: Noctua janthina; assembly: GCA_963576755.1. NCBI lineage: Eukaryota > Metazoa > Arthropoda > Insecta > Lepidoptera > Noctuidae > Noctua > Noctua janthina. The sequence continues at coordinate 7,336,532 of OY755050.1, read as the reverse complement.
GATGTAGATAATAGCCGCAGACAGCAGTACATCAACAGGATTGCCGACTCATGGGCCACCTGCCGACGCCAACTCCCACGCACACCTTTGCGTCACCGTCAGGGGCGTCAGGCTGCAACACCAAGTCCGCCCATCACTAATCAATCATAAACTTAACGACATTTTGCAAAACCTTCGCGCCCTCTTTTATTAGATTCACACGAGGGACACCGCCGCCTGATCTAAAGCCGTTACATAAAACTATTTAAATATTATGTCCCCGTCCCAGCGTTACATAAGCTATTAATAGTAATTTAATTATTAATGTAATCTCATTCATGTGTAGGTGCTCGTGTGAGTAAACACAAACATATCGTCAATTTTGTATTCTGCTTGCCTAAAGATACAAGTTAAGGAACTGGTTTTAAAAAGTGGTTTTCATACAAAATAGGACGTTGAACTTTTTGTTCCAATCACATTATGTAATCAACAACCAGATATTAATTTGTTTTCTCTCCATTACTGGGTCATAATCATAACAAAATAAACTTAACACATTAAGAAATAATTAATGTCCTAAACTTAGTTTTTATTTATTTACTTATGTATTTTAATTTCTATATCAAAAACACGGTCGTTTGATCGTAACTTATGTACCAGCATTATAAGTCAGCAAAATTAGGAATTTATTAATTTAATTCAACTAAACCTACTTAAGATTAGATGGGTACACTTTTTAGGTTTAAAAAATATGTTGTTAATTTATAATTTGTCCCTTTTTAAGGGCACAGGAGTAAAAAATACTATGTCACGTTTTGACCAATAAGACGTGAATAAATCAGCCCCAAATACGTGTTCACAGACAAGGAAATACACGCATTATTCAAATTCGCACTGCTACTTTATTATTTGACTGCAGATATAATATTTGTTTTAAGTCTGTCTACATCCGATTGTGTAATAAGTTCTGCGTACTGAACACTAGACTGAAGGCAGTTACTGTTACTGTATACCGATGTGAACGGACAAGGCGATTTAACTAAGGTGATAAACCTATACCTACGTATGTATAAACTTATATATTAGTTGCGCATTGGTCAAGTGGCTTACAGTCACAGAATCGTAACAAACAGTAGTTTACAATCGAGTACCAATAGATAGTGATCGAGATATCCATGTGAGTGCGGCGCAGGCGGTTGCGAAATGTGCGCGGACGCCGAGTATTGCGTATCGAACTTGTCTCTTATTAAACTGACTAGCTCCGCCCCGCGGCAATGCCCACCCGCCGTTTTTTGCTCTGATTGCCTTATATATCCGGGACTTTATTAGTCTAAGTGTTTCTATTTACAAACTATAAATTGAGTACAAATGATTATTAAATTATGTACAAGTATCTAAAATGGAAAATTTGTCCGCATCGCTGTCAACAGGAAAAGTACCCAGAAGCAGCGTTGCCACGATTGATGGCCACGCTAATTTATTTGCCAAAATAAAAGACCCGCCCTCTGGTCCCGTGAAGAGTCAAGTAACCGCTTCGCGATATAGGTATCTCAAAAGACAAGGTGGGCGCTCGGACCCCATAGCCCTAGTGTTTCTAAGTCGAATAGATCGGACACAATATTCCGAAGACAGAAATTGAAAAGAATTTAAGAAAGTCGTCCCTGAGCAGTGCGCCTACGCAGTCCCAAGCTATTGTTCTAACGAGCTTTCATTAAATTCCACTGTCATCGATGTAACCGCTTAATATGCTCACGATTGGTTCACAGACACCTTCTGTTATTATGACCTCACTTGCAGCTCTTCAAAAGTTTGTGGCTTCGTTTGAATCTAGCTTTTTGAGCAGAAGTTTTGTCAGCTACTGGAAACTCTAGTCAACTCTGAATCAAATTTTATGCGCTAAACCCTAAATGGTGTACATGATCTTTAAGACAGTCACATAGAGTCTCTATATATGTCTCTGTATATCTATGTCTGTGTCGAGATACAAAAAGACTTTTCTTTCACAAGCAAGGACACTGGAAGATCCTTGCGAGTGGGACTCTCCCCTCTTTGTGTATCTGACTTCATAATCTACAGACTATACTGTCATTACATGTCTGTAATGTATGTTACAGTCAATCTATTAATCGGTCAAAATCACTTTTAACTGGTTTTTGTCAAAACCCGTTAGGCTAAAATGCTTTATCTCTAATAAAATCCTTTTTTTTTCGGAACGCCTTTGTTGTTATGTACAAAAATAAACTACCGCCTAATAACTTAGTAATTGTAAAAAAACAACTAAAAACTTAGTAGTTTTTACTGTGACATACACATACAATTATTTATTTAGTGGTCCTAAATGTACAAGATATCAAATTATCATACTCACATAATAGCATATTTAATACGAGAACGAAGGTTCTCGGATTCAATGATAAAAAAGAGTATTAAATACACAGGTGTGAATGAAAATGGTACTGGATATTCTAGTAAAGTGTCTTGTGTTCGAACTTGAAGAGCAGCTTCACAATTATCACTATCAGACACCAATACGCAAAGGGCAGCAGCATTAAGACTCCATACCGATAACCTTTAAAAAAAAATTGGCGTTTTACAAGATAAAACGTCAAAGCTACAAGGATCTTTTGGCGTTTCAATGACTTTGACATTGACAGCGCTGTTCTGTTGGTAAACATTTGTGCAATGAAATTATTTTGTGAATTAAAATACTATGTAGAAACAAAATGGTGACGGTATAAAATTTAAGCTACGCGCCAAAAGATTATTTTACAATTGTCAAGTTATTTTAAAGCATCGACACTATGGGATATTCTTTATGTTGGAACTCGAAAGAAGCTTCACTATTAACTTTATCAGACGTCAATATCTACAAAAAAAAATAAACAACAATAAAAAAGCGCATCTTATAGACATAGCATTGTACCGAATCGGCATTACGACACCTCATTCTGCTAGCTGGTCCCGATCCGATGCCTATAAGTGTGTGATGCAGAATAGGTGTCATAAAAAGAATCCTTAACGGCTCCAGTTGATGCGAAATGAATCCCGAGAAATGCTCATACAAGTTGTCCTTTAAGGTTCGATAACAATATCAGACTCAACTCAAAGCATTTATTTCAATTAGACCATTACAGGCACTTTTGAACTGTTAAAAAAAGATGAAGCCACAGCCCAATCACAAGCCATAATAACTTGTGAAAGTACTGTAGTTGTCCATTCCAAAGCGTAGATAAATAAACGTTACAACGTTTAGAAGCGCAACTCTAAAAAGGTTTAAAATATCTACAGGCCTTTAAACATTAATTAAGGTAAATACTCAGAATGCAACATCGATGCATAGCCTATCAAATCGTTGCAGGCTAATCGAATTGATGCGCCGATAGACCAGAATGTAACGAGCGTTGCCAGTAAGCGTCTAATCTAGATGAAGGTCAGCATCAAGATTCTACGAGGCAATCTTAACTTTAAATTGCTTTAATATTAAAGGTATTGAACGTAGGTACCTACTACATACAAAGCTACATTATAAGCTAGCTGTGTCTTGTGAGGTGAATGATACAAATCAGACTAATAGGGTCGCTCTTATTAAGTACAATGGCCGTGAGACTTCAATATAACTAGCGAAATATTGGTGTACTAAGGTGCACTTCAGGGAAATACGGGCGAGGTGCTATGTTTATGTTAAAAAAGCACGTTGATCTAAAGTACTGACAACAACGTTGAAGTTTCATGATGTTGATAAAAATATACTTAACAAAATAAAATTAAATTATTGTCAGGATAATGAGTCTTTTTTTAAATTTAGAACGCAACGAATTGAAACTGAGAAATAGATGATTAAAGTCGAACTAAATGAATGAAATATAAAATTGACATATGCACAGTGTTTGACGTTTCCTCTTTAAAACTGTCCTGAAATTACTTATTTGCTTACCTTCTCTAGGGTTTGTTTTTTTAGCCGTCGTCACTTTACCTTATCGCAAGCTCAACTTTAAAGTCTCATGACTTTGTCATGTCTAGAGATGTTTTAATGATTTTTTCACATTTTTAATTTTTTCTTATTTCAAAGATTAAAAAAAATGGCAACTTCTCCATTATGCATGTTTGTTCTGTATGTACTATAGATATCGATCCAATTAAGACAGTTTACAGGTTTGCTCTCGCGATATGGACTTGCACGATACCCTTTTATCGGATGACACTGACTTTAAAGCAAGTTAACACTTAAAAGCTTTTGCAACCTTTTAAGCGATTAAAAGTATATTAAAATCCAATTTTTCATCTTTCAAGGATACAGGCCAGTCAGTCTATAGATAGACCTTTAAGCCTCGAGGTTTACCAAACTCATGTATGCTACTTATCTAACGTAATAAATACTATTTTATTAGTGGTTGGTTTGTGAACATACTGCGAATCGAATTCCCATTTATATTTAATTACTTAATCATGTACCTATAATGCAGGTCTTGATTGTTTTTTTATTTCGTCATACTATCAATAAAAGGCACATAATTACAGTGAAATGTTTTGTGCAATTTGCCGTTAAGCAGTTGGCCGTTTGATAGTGAATGCCTACCATAAACAATAGTGCTTATTTATTTCCTTATTGCTGGTTATAATAACGGTAATTTGATCATATAAATTCAGTATTTATATCAAGACATTAATCGAGTTCCTTGCATGTCAACTGATCCGATATCAATTCCGTATAGCGATAGCGTTGAAGCATGAAGCGACATTGTCAAAGATCTTTTATTTACAATTCAAATTATTATTTATTTTAGCGCACAAATATGACATTGCAAGGTTTTACATAATTCCCAGTGAAACCCACAAAACCCGTATCGTGGATACCAGAAGCGAACTCAACCAACCAGAAACTCGAGTGAAGAAAGAATTGGCCCAGAAGCGTTGTATCACTAGCGCAGGCCTAGTTACGTGTTAAGCCATCTCTCTTATGAAATTATTATAAATCTGTCATTGACACATATTATTTGACAGCAGATAAACCAGTATATCGAGACTGTTTCCAGTTTCCCGCTTGTTTGTCAAGCGAGTCCATCACGTCACGAGGGTTCGATGACATCAGTCGGAATAGCTTTAACATAAGCAGTAGGCGTGAAATAATTGTATTCAGTTTCGCACGTTTCTTAAATCAATATTCGATATGCTAACGTGCAAGAACAACATCAATTTAAGATTGCTTCGCGGTGTCCTACAAAACGGTAGTAAACGAAGATTACGGTTTGACTTTATTAGTCTTTATTGGGATTTGAAATTACGTAAGTGCGGTCTGTTCGATGGAACGGGAACTAGACTGGGGTTGGCTGATTTTTCAGCACCGAACCATTATCTGCCTAGTCTTTTCTCAAGTTTGAGGCGGCCGAGACCAACAGCTTAACGTGCTTTTCAGCACCGAATAAGGTGCCTATTTAGTAGAGGTGGTGCTGAAATTGTTGGCTTACACACAGACGTGCCTTGAGTTCTAACTTCCGCTTTCAACTAAGACTATTTGTTTCTGTAACGATCCAAGGGCCACATTAAATGACAGCTACATAGTTATACATACTTTGGGGGGTCATTGATAATTTATTTTGTGCCACGGTATTTACACTCTTAACCATAAGTGTCACCTGTGTATACCTACTTTTTTAGGTTCAATAAATATTATTATTATATGAAAGATTTTGCCCGCGAGTTCGTCCACAAAAAAAAACGCGATAGCTCGGCTAATTTGCATGATATAAATATAATTTATAGTTACTTCCTGATAATTTAGCTGTCTATTGCTGAAAATAGGGTAAAAATCGGTCCAGTAGTTTTTGAGTTTATTCGTTACAGACATACAAAAACACAAATCAGTCCTCTTTATAATATTGGTAAAGATGTATGGTCTAGGGCAGTGTATTGTGTAATGACAACAAGTAGCAGTGCAAGTGGCTGCGACCTTGCTTGGTTGATAAACGGCCCGTAATCACCGCTCGCCGACCTCACACCGAGTTCCGCTCAACTCCACCCAGCGCACTTAGAGCTGAGGATACAAGTACATACTTACACGGTAATCACACTGTCAATGCACACTAACCAGACGTTCTATTGGGCCGAATTACGCACCGAATGACGGACCCTTCTGCCTGACAGCCTGTTTAACAATTATCTTGACACTAATTCGAAGATTAGTTATAAATAAGTTTGAACATCTACTTAGAGGAACATCCGCTGACGAGTCGAGGCTTTAAAAAACTAGGGAAGGCAGAGACCTCAAGTTGCAGTTTTCGATGTTTCCTACAATTTTTCCATATTACTTGCATATTTCCACTTATTAAGTGCATACCTGGTGCCTATCTTCCCAGTCCCAGTGTACTTTACCAACGGTAAAGTTTTTACGAACAATTAACCTTCTCACGGCCTTCAATAACCGTGAAACGGGTCAAAGTCCCGATGCAAAAGTCGAATGGCAATTCTCACCAGAAGAAACACTGAACCGCTATGCCTTCAGTAAAATACCGTGACTTCCAAGGAACAGTGTTTCTTATATCGACTGCTGTTTGAAGACAGATGACATTTTTGTGCCCTAGTTATTTATTTACTGAGAATCAGAACTTTTTGAATGTCAAAATCACATACTAAGACAAATCCCCCTTTCCGTCCTCCACCTTCGAATTTAGCTGGGTATAAAAAGTACCTAGCGGAACAAACTCCCCAGCAATGCTAAATACAAAATTTGGGCTTCCTAAACAAACTAGATCTTTTCTTCCGACTAGGTTTCTCCAAATTGATTTTCAATCAGTATTTAGTATAAGTAGACTTTTCCACTATCGTTATTAGTGGAAAAGTGGATTTGTCGTCATCATAGTCAATCGTCATTTGAGGTCGGAATCGGCAACCGCTGCGTTAAGGTTTCCCTTTTCCTATCCTTCGTTTCCTACCTTTTCTCCCACCGCACTGCCTGGTTCCGTGCGCCCCATCCAGGAGCTTTCCGGGACTTTTAATGAAATCGTCAGTCCAAAAAGATTATTCCTTTTCGAAAGTCGATTAAGACATTCGACATACTCTAGGCCCTCTTCTGCCTTCAACACAGATCTATTAAACTTATGTCTTTTAAGTTTCCCACAAAGATCACCAATTCAAGGCCTCCCTGGCTACCGACCATCCGATCCTTATAAAATGAATCACGCAAAACACAAAACTTGTATCTTCTTATTTCCATAATCGTTTATATCTAGTTATTTGTCTTCCTACACGAATTATATGTTATGTTGATGGTAGGTCACTAATTAGATCCAGATTCGCTCAGGTATTTGTGCTAGTCTTCGTAGGTATAAATGTGCGGTAAGTGAAGTAAAACCGTATGTTTTGCTGTAATTTTATACTGAGGCCGCTTAGCTTAATTACTTACCTAATCATATTGAGAACACTAGGTTTGGTTACATTGAATCGATACAGATCAGGGGCCCTAGCACGAGCACGCGGTGTAAACGTAACGTAATAAAGTCGCTTCTTATCGAAAATACTATTATCCTATAGCATTTTACTTAAATTGTTTGCAACAAGCACAATCAGTATCATTCGTTGATATGAATAAATTCTTAAAATTATGAAAGTCTACACCGCGTGCTCGTGTTCTGAAAAATATCATTATAGGTACTTTGCGCCAACAAAGTGGTGATAAATAACCATAAATTATTTGATGATTTTATGACATATAAAACTTATTGAACATTCATTTTAAATAATTTAACAAATGGATTTTATATTGTCACTCTTATTATAAGTACCAATGGTGTGAGGGGTTAAATTACTTGTAATTGATCAAGAAAACATCTAAAAAGTACTTTGAACTTTAGCGACCTGGTTTTCCCTTTTCTTAGAAAGATCAACATTCTACATGTTACAATTGAGGTTCCAATCTGCACTTAATGCTAATGTCACCGAATTCCACAAATGTTGTGTGGCAGTACATTGACGTAGCTAATTAGGTGAGTACAGTACCTATGCGTCTATTCCCATTTGCAACATTTTGTGTAGGTTGCATTGATGCCGGACTCTTGATGCACACGTCTTAAGTAAAACGAGATTTAGCATGCTTTTAATGGAGTTAAATATCTCTTCAGGGAAAGACACTATTTGGATAAATTATCTCTTTGTTGATTGGAATAAGAAACTAATAACACTGTTTTAAGGTTTCACGGTTTACAACTAAACTTATACTGTCATTCGCACCCGCATTCTCCAGTCAACCCGCAATCATGGCGCTTGCAAAAGCGCCGAAATATCGGGAGCTCAATATAATGAACAATCACGGAAGATCCCGAAAGTTGATCCCCTAAGTGACAGTATAAATTAAGAAACTAATAAAGTGTTAAGAGCTCTGAATGAAGATATTAATCATAAACTACTTTATTCGTTACCGGTATCCGCTTAATTCCTGGATTTAATACGAATTTCTTCGCCAAGTATTTCCAAACTTTTCAGTTGAGGCGGAGCTGGCGATAGGGCACTGGAACAGGATCCAATAATTACGAGTTAAAATGAAAATTTTACGAAAGTAAATAAACGTAAGAGGAAAATCCGTCACGAAACCTATCACATTCGTCTTAATTAGTTACATAAAAGTTTATAAAGCTTGAAAATGATTAAATATACATTTAAATCTGTTGGGAGACAAATACGTTTGAGCTTTTACAGCGTTTTTTTGCACTGCAAGTTTTATTTAGCATTGAGTAATGAACATAAGCACGCAATGCAATGCTGTTAATGTCGGTGCAGAGGTTAGGATCTGGTGATTCAAGATCTTGCGCCAGACTTGCAACCTCAAATGTGGTTTGGTAAAATGCGGTCTAATTAATTGACGTGACAGTATAGTGCAATGCACGCGGGAGATATTCATCTGATCGCGCGCGGGGCAGCTAGAGGGCCGCACTGTACCCACTGCCGGGTACCCGTTATAATCTCGTGCCTCACGAAGTCTCGTTTATTTTTTGTTTACTATTCGTGATCAAATCGTCAGCTGCAATACTAACTGTTACGTGATAACCAACCACGACCTTTTTTTACTTGAACCTAATTCACACGAATAATTTGGTGTTATTACTTTGTGAATTAACATACTTAATACACATTATTATGCACCAGAAAAATATGGAGGTGAATTTTAAAAGAATTTCGTAATTTTCCTTATTCTTCAAATCGGGCATTTTATAATTTTATAAGGTTCATAAACGATAAAATTACGTAAAATCGGCATACAACATTCTTTTCAAAACTTCAACGAGCACATACAATTACTTAGCTCTAGAGAAAGAGTGAAATGTTATAAAACCTCTGAGATTGCGTAATTGGCGTCAGGAATGCACTATACCGATAATTGTTAAATTGTCAATGATTACAAGTCATTTTGAGTGGTAGCTATCTATCATAGAGTCACGTATTGTAAGAATAAGGCGGTTGTTGGCTCGCCTTGTGCTGTTCATAACGAGTCTAACAAGAGTAGGTACGTAACGTATGGCAAAAGACAAATACTCGTTCATTATACAACTGGCATGCACTAATGCGTCGGTTGATCGTTATCATATCACACGAATCGAAACGCGGTTAACAGTGCTTGCTTACTTGTGATATACGTTCGCCAAGTAATACATTAAAGTCGTTAGGTAAAAATCTTTATTTAATTTTCTATGTAAGCACAGTAACAACAGTTACCACATAGAGCATTACGTGTAGATCTGGGAAGCACTGCTAATTAATATGTAATATGTAAGTACTTATCTATAAATAGGCACAGCAGTAAGATTCCATCTATAAATAGGCACAGCAGTAAGATTCCTTCGCATGTTATCTAAAGAAAAGCTATTCATTTACATGCGATGCCTTGCATACATTACTTGAGTATGTTGTAATCTAACCTTAGGACAAGAAGTGTGCAAGTCTAGCAGATCACAGGATGCATTCACAATATAAAACCGACGTCATTGATGCGTCACCGCACCCTAATCAACGGTTAAGTAAACGGTAATTAAAATCGGTTTCACTTTTCCGTGATTCAAAAGTTAAAGAAACGGTTTCCGATTTCCATAGATGTTACATGATTAGGTAGTTTTCGCCATTAGAGAGTCCAATTTACCTGAGATAACATGCGTTAATTGCTTCCTGTAGCATAACATACGACAGATGAAAATTTTATTATTCGTTCTATATTATTTCCTTCACAAGTTGCGTTTTTAATACTAATAATAACAACGGTACTGTTACCAATATCATCAAATTTCTACTAACTAAACATGTTTGTCGCGTCAAAGTGACATTCAATCAGCGAAAACAATGAAAGAAAAGCATTATGTACAGGGTGTAAACGAGCCCTTCACGAAGCCGTCAACCAAGCATTATTTATGTACATCAAACTAAGAAACTTTACGAAAAACTATTGCTGGGAAACGACGACTTTTTTTTAAGGTGAATAATCACGTTTTAAAGCAAGACTCAAAGTGACGCACTCAAAACACTGCGGTGATGGATGGATTGAATAGTACGGGGGTCGTGGACGTTTTAAAAGTAAAGTTATCACAGTAAAAACTTGTGAAAAAGTTGGAACTTGGACCCCCAATATCTCCGTAACTAGAAGGTTCCCAGGTACGGTCTAGAAAAAAAAATGATCGCAATGACGGGGAGAACAAGTGCCTTTCAGATTCGTTAAGGGTCTTGTTACACCTTATATGAGGAAAAGTAAAAAATGTAACAGGTTGTAAACTTTTGTCAGTACTTTTTAAAATCGACGTAGAAAAACGAAATGTTTGAAAGTCAAATGACACTTTGTCTAGTCCCTCTAATGCAGTCGTATCTCAATATTTCGAAACAGTGACAGCTCAATAATTAACCCATCACACCTTACTTAATTACATAGAAGAAAATGACAGATTATGCAATTAGTGAACAGCCATATAAAAGCCAATAACCATCGTTTATTGACAATAAAACCTGCACAACGTCGTCAACATATTTGTTTAATTTAATTAATTGACGCGAGACATCGTAAAACCTTAAAGGAAACAAAGTAACATTTTGCATCTAACTTTATAACGGGATTTTAATTTAAATGTGGTTTTATGACAGACAATAGTAATATAATGACTAGTTTTCTGATAGATGCACCTAATGCTTAAACTTAACTGGAGTAAATGTATCTCTAATTATGTAATAAAAAATGTATACTGCTCTGAACTATATTTTTTCTATATTTTGTTTGTATAGTACATACAAATGTTCACAATAAAAAATGTTAAAGCCAAATATAGTACCTATCTACAGTTAGCGATTAAAAACATTCTTAGGGCCGATTTTTCAATAATTATATAACTTTTACCTGAAGAGTAAATGTGACATTTTAACACAATGTCCATACGAAAACTGTCAAAATGACAAACTTATTCGTCGGATAGAAATTAACTGGCGATTGAAAAACCGGCCCTTAATAGAATAATACCAATGCAATGGACACTCTCTACCTGTAAGACTGTTTTCGTGAAATGTGCAGTTCGCATGCGCAACCATCGTAGATATGTACTGTAGAAGGCAGCTTTGCTTTGAGGCAGTCACCGTTATTAAAGGAAACAGTTGCATAGTAGTTAAGAATACTAAGAAGACGTGCTTATTTCGTCATGTCAATAAAAAAAAACTTTTTTAAAATAAAATAACTACACAATATAAAATTATAAACTGATTAGCTTATGCCCGCGGATTCGCCCGCGTGGAGTTCAATAATTTGTCCCACGGGATCATATTACCGGGATAAAAGTATAATTTTTATTAATCCAAGTTATAAGCTATCTGTATGCTAAATTTCATCCAAATCCGTTCAGTAGTTTTTGCGTGAAAGAGTGACAAACATCCATCCATCCTCACAAACTTTCTCATTTATAATATTAGTACGATTTGAGAGGTTCAATGTCACCAGTATAGATTCGAAAGGGGCGACCATTAATATAGAATCTCACCTAATCTCACGTGGGAGAGAGGGGGGATATCGGTAACACTTTCTGTCAGCCTTTATGATGTGAGTTTGACAACAGGATTCATAGGTAAATAACCTTATGGAACTTACACACCAAAGTCACCGGGCATGTTAGTGGTATGTCCGTATGTCAAGTGATCGCCTACGACATTTGCTTATGCCTCGGTGTGTAGTCTCCATTACAGTAGCTACGTATGCTGTACATACGGCGACACATCAAGGTATACATTTCCAGTATAACATAGCGGCGCTATTTATAGATTTCCAATGCAATGAGAGATCCGCATGAACTAGTTTTGTATAGCTTGATTGGTCGCTGTACGTACTATGCACACAGTATGTTTTGGTAATTTTTTACAATGTCAATTCATCATCGGGCTGTCGTAACACTCGAACTAACCAGATTATACATAAAACGTTTTTATGAACTAACCTGATCTAACTGAATAAATGATAATATGGCGTGTGAAATGTTGTTTAGTAGTCTTTTAAACGATATTTGATTTCAATATTAAATTAATTGTGTCATTCGTAACAGTATGTTACGAACGTCTATGCAAAAAATGAAATAAATCATTGTTTGTGTATAATTGTTTGACTAATTTCGTTTACAATACTTTTAAAATGAAACATTAATCTAAGATTCTTGTCTTATTGTTTCACATGTAAATGCAGGTTCAATCCATTGCAGGTTGCAGGAGTTCTCTTTGCATATCATAATAGAATAGTTTATCAAAACTTTTACCTAATATATTGCTTGGCTTGTTTCAGGTACTACTTTACGCCCACAAATACTTAACCTGCTGAGAACTGAGGAAGGGTAGACTCAGGTTCGTGTTGATTGTTGTTGATGAATTTAGAGGCTGACCTGGACAAAATGACGTTCTAGCAGCGGTGACAATGAAGGAAGAGTCAACAAATGTAGTAGAGACTGACTGAAGCTGCCGAAAAGCATAACTCAATCATATTGAAAGTCGTTGTAAAGACACGCATAGCTTCGAAAGAGGGCGACCATTAATAACGAATCTCGGCAAATATCACGTAATTTCGGTTTTCCCGGACACTGAGCAATTAATTTATTTACTAAAAAGTTTCTTCACTAAAATAATGGGTGTAAAAGTACCCTTAACGAAGCCGAAAGGCGCTTGTTCTCCCTTCCACATGTCCAATATTTAACTCTTAAAGGGTTGCCAACTTGTTCAGAAGGTATAATCGTAAATTTAAGTTAAATTGCCATAAATTGTAATTTCGTAAACACATTTTACTCAATAGCCCTTATAGTTTAGTTAAAAACGTTCTGCGAATTTAAACAAGCCGCCATATTGGTAAGTCTAAATTATTTCTCTAGCTCAACAGTTTCTGAATTGAGCTCAATAGCCGAATCAATAATTTAGTTTATAAGTTGTTGATAGAACAATATATTCGTATAAGATCTTGCTGTCCTTGTACGGCTTATTCGTTTAACGATTCGTTTCTTGTACTTATACAGATATCATGAAAATAACTCTCATAAAATAGGCTCACAAATGTTCATATAATCCGCCAGTTACGTTCCTAATGCTGGGTCACAGATACTTTCCAAGACGCGGGCACAAGTTGCTAATAGTAAGGTATACAAGCCGAGTGACCGATGGTATTTACCATTAGCAAAAATGACGAACTTCTGTACAAATACAAAAATATATAAAATAAAAAAATATAATTTTACTCTTAGGTACTTACTTTTGTTACATTAGGAACTTTTGTGCAATTTTTTTTTGTTTCCAGGCTCAACGGTTTGGGTAGATTTTTGTTAGGTAGCATAAGTATAAGCATCGGCAGACATAATGTTCCCACTGCTGGGAGACCCCACAGGCCTAGTCTCTATGGAGTAGGCTGTGTTCCACCAGACAGGTCCAGGGTTTGGTTTTATAAAGTTAAAGATGGTAAAAGCTAGGATTATTATAAGTAATTCCAAAGCACTATTAGTATAAACAATACATTACACGCAGATTGAACTCACAGTTAAATATCAAGTGTGATCATCGGTTGAGGGTTACCGCATTGTTTCTTGTTACCTGTTATTATCAGTCCTTTTGTTTCGTGGTGAGCCAATTATCCTCCATTTACGTTAGACGCTGATGGTGCGCCGGCGGTTGTAATAAATACGCACGTTTATTATTTAAATTGATGGACTTTAATAGGTTTCTAGAATATTGATAGATGGTAGAACAGGCAGGTGCCCAAGACAGCAAAATTCGGAAATGCTCGGTATAAGAGACTCGTGCAAAGCAAGCGTTCTAAGTTGGGGGTAAATAAATCCACTACGTGTAAAAAATTCCCTAAATGAAGCCGAAAAGCACTTGTTCTGGGAACCTTCTATTTACGGAGATTTTGGAGGCCAAAACGACAGAATTTTAAAAGTTAAAAAAAAACAAGTGAATTGTGTATAACTTTACTTTAAATACCTCGAAGACTATCCATTAGCACAATGTTTTGAGTGCGTTACATTGACTCCTACGGTAAACCGTGATATTTCATAAAACAAAGTCGTTTCACTGCAATAATACTGACGTAGAGTTACTTAGTTTGATGTACAGAATGCTTAGTTGACGGCTTTGTGAAGGGTACGTTTATACCTTGTGTGTATGAGAAAGTGTATCGAGAAGAAGATTTTTTTTACCGAACGAATTTTAATACTGACACATGGCTAGAATCAATGAAGTGTTTGTGTCACGATGTACGGTTCGCCTGAGAAGTCTTGAATTTGTAAAGAGAGTTTAGTTATTAACATTTACAGAAGCTAAATTGGTTTTAATATTGTAAACAAAGTTCAACAAATGGAAAATAAAAAACGATTTATTGCCGAAAAGTTTATAATTGATTTTGCCTTTAAGAATTGAATTAATCTAATAGTGTATTTTTTAATCTATTTCAACGCTGCTTTATTTGTAAATACTTTTTGTTTTATAGTTAGCTGATAAATAATTCTAATGAAATTATCAATGTTACCTTAGAATAGCATCCATCGTGTTTTCCTCTCGCTAATCAAAATACTTGAGATTACAAAAACTCTCAGTTTCAAGTACGCTCAACCAAGGCTAAAGTGTCTCTCTGTCATTACAAAATTGTCAGCTTTGATGTAAAAATAATATAGCACGTATTTACCGATCGTAAGAACCAGCGGACGTGTCCCTTGCTATTGCAAAACATCCATTAAATACCGTAGCTAAATGTAAAAACGTGGCGAATATAATAAATACAATGGACAGTTTATTTAATTACGTTATATGTAGGTAATTAAACTTTTATTTGTAGCTCTTGGTCTAGATATTAAAAGAGACCCTGAAATATAGCTAGCTAAAACACAATTTATTTTTAGTAGCGTATTACAAAATGTCATTGTGCTGCACTTGTTCGGAGTAAATGAGTTTTATAAAAACCATTTTATTGTTATTATGTTCAAAATACAAAAGTGGAAAGAAACTGGCTTGTCTTAGAACCAAACTTCAAAGACATGTTACATCTACCAACCCGCACTGGGCCCGCGTAGTGAATCAAAGCCCACATCCTCTCATAGAGAGGGCTGTGTCCCAGCAGTGGGAACATACAGGCTGATAATGCCGAGAATGATTGTTTCAACACCTCATTATCATAAAATAATATAAAAAAGCTTCTCAACTTAACCACGATATAAGTAAATATTCTGTAATCAGCACTTCAGCTGTCAAATTACCCAAGGTTTTATATTATTTATAATGGTAAAATCGCCATCATTTGTCATAGCAGCAGTTTACACCACACAATTTAACTTGGAAATCTAAGTACCTACTACAGAAGACTGTGTCTATAGTTTTCTACATGATTTACTTTGTATTAAGTGATCCTTTACACTACTTTCCTTTTTGTCGTACAACCACAACGTTATACGCAGCCATATGTAACTAAACTGCTCAAGGAAGATCCATTTATTTCACTTTCTGTTCGTTGGCGCCGGCATGTCTAGCTGCAAACTGCACAGTTATTAGTGGCGAAGAGAGTGAACTATATTAACAAGCCGTGTCGGTAAGCTATCGCACATCAGTGCTATACACATGTTCCTCACGTATCTACCTAATGTGACATTACATAAGCCCCTTTCCCCGCGTGGCGAGCCGTCAATCAACTTCGAACTGATTGTATCGCCGAACCCGCTCAAAACGCACTCGTTATGATCTTCATCTTATTTCAAAATAAGTCGAGTTTGTTTGTCATTTGCCAACGCAGGCTGAGGCAACGTCTCTCAGCTTACCGACTCCAGCCCGTCGTGATAATACAATGTTTACGCTTCGTAAAACTAGCGGCTTTATCTGAAACGTATTACAATCATCTCCTACTTTGTTTGGCGTAGTTCAAGCTCAAACAATCTGACTTGGCTTTAAACATAAACAAAGCTATAAAATCCCACTGTACGGTGTTATCAGTATCACCTATTTGTTTGATTGTACAATGATGTCGTACACCGATACGTTGTTAGATACAATCGGGGCAGGCTGAACATGGTCGTAAAGCAGGGCGCGCGGCGTGCGGTGCGCGGGCGCAGGCGACTGCACGGTAACCGTGTGTTTATACCGCGCCGCATACATGTGTGTCGTGTGACCGTATTCGTCAACTCACGGGCCGAATTCTTAAACAGAATCAGATATAATTATTCAGTCGTTATGCGATAGAATTATGGCGCGGTACGAATACTTGGACGAGATACGTCAGTCATGTCAAATGTTTAACGTATGTACACGTCCGAAGATTTATCAAACTTGTACCTACATCTGCGCAAAAGACTGACGAATTTATCTTTACACTTATTTCAAAAGAACCAGTGAAAGGCTTTTAAGAAACAATCGTTTTTAACTACCTATTATGTACTAAACTGTAGGCAATTAATATGTTGTGATTGTGTAATATTTACATGCTTTCTACTAATATTAAACTGTTATCAAGTTACAGGAAAGTTGTCCCTTCCTCAGTTTAATATTCTGAATAGATAAATACGTGATATAATAGAGACATATGGCTATAATTATAAATTACCAATATGAATACAAATCGGACCGCCCGTCGCGAGAACAACACGACTCTGATACTTACTGATTGCTTCGTAGCTGATAATAATCGGTTTAATGCTGTGAGAGCACGAATGTTACGGTTTGCTGCAACCGGGTTTTAAATTCATAACCAACTAAATATTTGTTTCCTTAGTTAGATAGAGGATTTGAAAATTTATTACAAAACGTGATATTATATTTAGACCATTTCAATTGACTGTGCTACACCGTAGCGCTCCTGCCGCCCGTAGCGCTCACGCCGTAGTGCTCCCGCCGCCGTAGCAGTTAAATAGGTCAAGAATGCGTAGGCGCTACGAGCCTACGAAAGTGCTACGAGACGTTGGGGTTAAGTTTTGCCAAATTGTGTAACTTGTTGTTTTGTGCCTACTGTGGACATTTCGAGAGTCTATTTAGATTCAGATATCCTTGTTAGGCAGGAATGCCTCCTTTACATAAAGTGTTCCGCTCTCTTAAATGTAAATTGGTCCTTCAGCCGCCACAAACTGAATGTGAGCTTAAATTCCGATAATCTGAATTTTAATCAACATGATCAGATTGCAGCAATTTTCCTCCGCCTTTCGTATAATATATCAAAATATTTCCTAATCAGTTGGCCATTGGCCACATATTTTGCGCAGTGAACGCCTTATAATACGAGTTCGTCTAGACGAGTTGTCCTTTGATAAAGTTATGGGCGGTTGCAACAGGCACACTGCACTGTGATCAGTGCAGTGCCAATCCATCACTCGTGGACGTTTATCTACTAATATAGAGCTGTAATAATCATACATCGATAAAATCGTGAAATAACTTGCCAAGCTTTACTCAGCAAGTAGAAGCTTTTTAAATATGACGAAACGTCCACTTGAATTACTTGCGGCAATTAATGTATCATTTTCCGAAATGATTATTTTAAATGTTGAGTTAATTATAATTATATTTACATTAAATTCCAATGTAATTTATAAATATAATATACAAAGTTGGGAGATAAATTAAATGTTGCAGTGCATTAAAGTTCTTTTATTTTCAAATTATTCGATTCATTTTATTGTCACTTGTTTTGTAAACGTTTGCTTTCTACGCCGACCTCGCCTGGCCGTTTAGTACCTAGTTTAGATTGTAGACTCTTTCATCGGTTTTCACAACATCCTGCCGACTACGCCTCGATATAGAGCTGTTTCGATAAATAATAAATTAATTGTCGTTTCATTGCATTGGTTTAAAGCTCCAAGACTTTCAAAGATTCAGCCTTTTTTTTTTTTTAATTTATTTTAAAATATTTTAATAGTAAGCAATATGTACAATTTTATAATATACATTTATAAATTAAAAATAAACTTAAAAAAAGGCGTCAAAAAACTCCTCCTCAACGCTGTCAACTGGTAATGTACCCAAAAGACTGGCGGCGTTGCCACGTTGTATGGCAAATAAAAAAAAACAAACAAACAAACTACCGATTTGTGTCTTCCGTAAAATATGTACGTAGGTACCTTCAACTTTCAACGTGTTGTCCTTTACTTAGTAGGTATTGTAGTTAGTAACGTCCAGTTGTCACAAGTGAGCTCTGAGCACGAACTAGTGGGTTCGATTACCAAGCCCGACAAAGAGTTTTTAGGGTTTTTCCATGGAATTTCTCAGTAGCAGCTATGGAGTCTGGATTTGTATCCAGATGGTAGCAGTAGGCTCGCCTCCTACTAAATGGGACTTAAACATAACTGGCGAAATGTTACTATTAGTTATCGGCCTGCCCAGCCTTTTGGGGATGACAGGCTTATTTGTTATGTTAGTCTTCTTTTTCGTGTGGTTAGTGCCTAACCTGGTGTCAGAGTTTTTATGCCGCCCATGGGCCTCAGACTTGGCTTTACATGCCGTCGAGAAATATCTCTCAAACATGCTGGTTTCCTCACGATGTTTTTTTTTTATGTTATAGTAGTACTAGATATGTATTTTAAGTACTATACAGTCAATAAGGTAAAAACTTAACAATATTTATATTTTTTCACTTCCTCATCAACTGCTTGCTTAAATTTTTCACATCGCACTTTGCGCATTGTCTGGGTGTTGACTAGGTTGCGGTTGATTCCCGCACTAATGTTTGTCTGGCCTTGTTCCGCTGTTCCGGGTATGGCTGTTTGTGCTTGTGAGATCTGTATATGCAAACACACCCACGAAACAGGAGAAATTCCTAGAATCCGGAATTTATTTTCCATAATTATAATGCTAAGTATATTAGCTCAAACAGAGCCAGCGTGCAGACACGATCATAAATTATTTGAAACGTTGCAGATGCGACGCGAGCGCATAGCTTCGCCATTTTAGAGATGATTTCTTTATTTCTAATGTCAGTAGATAGAAAGTAAGAGTATCATGTTTCACAGTAATCAAAACTTTTGGTAGGCCTCGTATTTATATAAGACTATTTGTTTGCATTGTTTTTTATACATTTTGTCAAGTTGTACTTGACATTAGTGTTTAGCGTACTTGACAGAGTGTACCTAAGCGTATCAAAAAACTCAACAGGTAGTGAATATGTTTATGTTTACCGAGAGCTCACAAAAATATCGTGTGCCGGATAAATATTTGTTAATGATGGCATAATGATACGTCACGTTAGGACGATGGCGAGTTGCTATCATCAACCCTAACTGCCACACTGGTGATCTTGACATGTTCCTCGTATCTTGTCTTGCTACAGAACAAATAATATATGAAAAGTTTGACAACCAGTCTTACCAAGGGGTATCGTATTACCCAGTACAGTGACCCGGTTATGGAGGTCAGAAAGGCACCTTTTTAACGTCGTCGGTTCAACTGGTCCTTTTGACAGTAAAATATAGGTAAGTCAGTCATCAAGATGGTCGCGAGGATGAGTAGGTATTCTTGAAGATTTAGACGTAAAGAAACATTTAACAAACAAATCGTCTTTGTTTCATCTTTAACCGTTAAAAGTAACGGTCACAGAAAAAATATAGCGTCAGTTGCCGTCAGGTTGTTAGTGCATACTATTTGAGCACTGTAATAACCGGTTCCTCTTGGTTAACCGTAACTACTGGAGACTTACTCTTATTTCACAATTCCGATGTCGTAAAACTAAAAAGAAGTATCGACTAATTAGTCTTACAAATTGGAATTATTGTTTCAACATTTCTTATTTAAAAAAAAAAACTTAAACAAGAAAATGTTGTCTTATTTGAATAAGTATTTGAATTGCTTATTTCTCAGAAATCTCTTACTACATTATCGGAGTTGGAGGTGCGGTCCATTTTCGGATACTAAGAATTGTAATAATAATTAATCCTTCATCACTGACAGGACTATTGTCGCCAATAAACCTGATATAGTGGTGGTGGATCCATCAGCGCGTCGCGCAATGATTGTTGACATAGCGGTCCCGCATGACGAGAACCTCGTGAAAGTCGAGAAAGATAAGCAAACCAAGTTTCTTTGCCTTGGCTCGCGTAGTTGTCGACATGTGGGGTGTGAACTCAGCAATCATTGTGCCGATAGTCGTTTCAGTCAGAGGCTCTTGGCTTATTTGCCAAGAGCCTCGACCAATACCTGAGGAGGCTATAGTTAGGCAGTTAGATGAAGAACTTGATTCAGAAAGCGGTACTCCTGGACACGGCTCCTAATTTTAGGAGTTTCCTCTTTCTGAAGCCCTGACCGCTGCCGGTAACTTGGAAACTGTTCCAGATACCGGTGGGCTACTATTTTTGATATTTTGAAATGTTTTTTTTTTATTATGAATTTAAAAAATGTAAGTAAAGACTATAAATGAATAAACACAAATAATAATAACATTTTCGTCATAAAAAGTTTGTAACTTATGAAAATTTTGTTCAGAATGCTTTGTGCTTGAAAGACTACAAGCGCTATGTATGCTCTTTCTATTTAAAGGTCGATGAACTAACATGAAACTCGAGCAAATTAACCGTTTTGATGGAATTTTAAACGATTTTGAAGCAGTATACTTTCTTTAACCTTCACTCGGCCAAAAACAAACAATGTTCTGTTCAAAGTTCAAATTCTTATCAAACCCTGGGTTAAGATTTATCCTAAGTTTCTCTACGCTTCACTAATTTGCATTCTGTTCTTGTATAGTATTAATAACATAAATTACTGACGTAACAAAATTAGGTCTTAAAACAATAACACTTATTTCTAGAAATGTTTAATGTTAAGTTATATCATCAGAAAAATATAAAAATCTTTATAACTGTGTGAACTCGCTTTCTAGTTTGACAAAATGGCGTTTGTTCGTTTGAAATTCTAGCACATGTAACTCGCACTTTGAACATTTAAATTTGGATTAGTAGGTTATTTGTAATATACTCTTAGGACCTATATCATAGGTTATGACAATATAGGCCATAGGAGATAGAAAATGTCATGGTGTCGGAAATGTCAAAGTTTTAGTTTAAAAACCTTAATGTACTGGTCATGGTGTACCTAGTTATGTCTAGCAGATTACTATATATAGAAGATACTCAAGCACCTAATTCAACAATTCTAATATTATTACTACACAAGACTATCTACAAAAGCAAGCGTTCAAAACAGACTCTTCACTCTTGTTAGATTAACAAGTTATTCAGAAAGATTTCATCTAGGTAAACAAAGCGACCAACTATTGATACGCTATATTACCTACCTGAGATGTACCACAGACTCAATGGATAGCTCGTACTCAGTGTTGCGTGGCCGACGTCATAGAGAGTACATGTGCGTGAGTTGTCTGAACAAACATCTTTGTGTACTTTTACGGTACCTAGTCACGGTTTATGGTGATCATAGATATTATATATAGGTAGTATAGGTAGATACCAACACGCTATACATATATAATACATACTCGTATAGTGAAGCGTTGTTGTTTTGGATCTTGAAAGACATTATTAATAAAATATTGTGAAACAGTCCCTGAAAATAATATTGAAATAACAAGATGGAAGTCTTAGTAAAATAACCATGCAGCTTTATCTACAAGTTCAGAGCTCATAAATATAAATGATGAAGTACTGAATGACTGTAATGACGTAGGAAGGAAACAGCATTTAAGTGCTTGGGAATGGCTAGAGTATGGCGTATTCCTTTGATGTATGTTCAGCTTCCTGTTAGTCCTGATCAGCCCAAAATATGAATTTCCATACGATGGACGGGAAACTATGAGCTAAGTTGTCATCTACTCTCAATGGCCTACTGGTTGCTTTCGGTTCAAGTTTATTTAAACTTTGCAATTGTCATTTCGCTTTAAAACGTCATTGAGATATAGGATCACATATATTTTCTTTATCATTCCTTTTGATATATTTTTTATTTTATCTAATCTCTCTGGGACTACAGTGATTTTGCTGAAACAAATCAGTTATTCTCATGAGCAAACATCTTCAGGCACGACCACCGCTATTACCGATATCTGTTGTAAAATGTAACAACTATTAACAACTATACTTAAGCAACCGTTTTGAATATCACATTTGATTCAAAGAAATAATACAAAAGTAACAACACATAGTTATGTAAACTGACTTCGTAATTGTGATCTAATTTCAGCTGACGGCGTTGAAATGCTCGAAGTTTTCTCATGATCTTGAAACAATGAAAATGTAGTACACATTATATGAGCCAGGTGCGGCCGACCCGTGTCGTTCATAAACCTATGGACCTGCCACCAACCTGTTATTATAGAAACATAAAACTGTACGTAGAATGTAACACAAAAACATTATCGTTGGCATATTGAGTTATCATGTGACTTTTAAGGCCTCTAAGATCACGTTATAAATATTTTTTATGGGAGAAATATGAGCCGAGATAACCATTGTTTTATGTCCTAATTATGTCGTCGATAAACAGAAACTCTATGAACAAGAAGCTTATGTAATGTAATGAAATAAAATATCTCCTTGTATCGGCAGCCTAGACTAATCATAGCTATTACACGCAATACCACCGCGCGTGGGTGGCGCGCAGTGCTGCCACAGCTGCCACATGGCCACGCGAGGGTCAGTGCTTACAGCCTCACACTGCTCACTCACTTAATTTCAAAGTCGACGTCAATATATCCGCACGAAATGTGCTCAGCCGCCGACGATAAACAAACGGCTCAACGCAAGGTCTCACTGTGTGTGACACTTGTCATTCCCATGAAAATATTTGTTATTTCTACTTATAACATACTTGGTGACATATTAGTGCTCTATTGTCGATTATATCGCCGCTAAGTCCCAACTAATTATATTTACCTAGATTCTTATAAAATCCTTGTAGTGGAGTTGACCGTAACATACATCAAGCTGTGTGCCTGTCGATCATTATCAGTTGGCATACTGTCTGATAAGGTGCACGCAAAAACAATGAAATAGAAAATCGTATTAAAGCTATTGTTAGTCTAATCATACTTCAAATATTTCTAGATGTTAACATTGTATTCATCTTATCGTGGAGAACCGTTATTCCCAATAGTTCATACATGGTGTTAGCCAGATCTGGCATCATCCAAATGTGTCGTGTCTTGAAGACACCTGCTAGAAGATAAAATTAAATACCACTCACGATTCTCACAAATACAGACTAGGATCTGGAGTATGTAAGACACTTCATCATGATGCATACCGCTTTTTTAACGCTACCAACAATCACGAATCATGAATAGACTAATACAGTTGAAATCCGCTCAATAATTATGATAAATGCTACTTAGCAAGCCATTAAAGACAAAATCACGACTATTTCATGCAATGTACCCAAAACTATGACCTAGGGACGTGCACTAACGACCTGTAATCCATCAAAGGCATTATTGTCGCAAAATCGTCGTGCAAATGAGCTCGCGATTAAATACAGTCTAAAAAATGTAGCTTGTGTTTCGGACGTCGCGCATAGACAAAACACTTTCGATACATACATTATGAACGAAACAAATAGAACAAAATGTTCGTTAGACAATGGCCCCTCGTACAAAGCAACCCGCGCAATCGGAGCCCACAATAGGTACATACTTGGACCCTGAGCCAGTGAGCCACATTCGAAGCTTGGCTAAAGAATGTACTGCCCTCGGATTAGTCCTGCTGATTAGACAAATGTTTTAGGCTCATTAGAATTGGTTCCAAAATCGTTAAACGTGAGCGAGAGGAGAATTGCTTCATACGGTATTGTTCGTATTTTCAGTTTCAGTATATCGTATTACTTTATAAAGTTGCGTCTGAGTAGACTTGAAGCCGACAGACACCAAGATAGTTGGAAAAAAAGCTGGACAGATGATGAGTGTTGTTCATGTATTGGCCTGTGTTAGCAAACAGTAATAATACCTACTCATACTCACCAAAGCCTACAGGGTTAAAGTACCCTAAAGTAACAGTAATAATACCTACTAATACTCACCAAAGCCCTGTTATGGCCCTAAAGTATTTTTTACGTAAACAAGGAAACAATTTGTGCGTATCTTCTACCTGCCGGTGAACACAATCATTTTTATAACATTCTTGTATAATATTGAAGGCCCATCTATTTTAATTGTCGGCGATGGTTATCAATTAACAATGGCTTATATAATAACATTAATATAATACATTTAATCCACCTAACATTTATTGTGTAACGGATTAACGGAATTTTTATTTTACATGTTATACAATTATTGCTGCTCAGAACTTAAACCGTTAACAATATGCTTGAATATGTAAATGACTAATGTTCTACAATATATCAAGTCACAATTTTGTTAAATTAATTAGTATATATTTTCATACGGCAAAGTTGAAGGCGCCATCTATTGTAAAAAATAGAAAACATTTAATCATAAAATTGTTTTTTTGAAAAATACAGGCTGTAAACAAACCCTTGACAGAGCCGCCAACCATGCATTCTGTTCATCAAACTAAGTAACTTTACGCAAAAATTATTGGTGGGAATCGACTTTTTTTCTGGGGAGTAAATCCCGTTTTACGGTAGGACACGATGGAAAGCACTCAAAGCATTGTGCTGATGGATGGAATGGATTGAATAGTACGGGGGTCGAGGAAGTGTGTAAAGTAAAAATCTTACATTAAAAACATATATTTAAAAAAAAAACTTGTGAAAAAGTTGGAACTTTGACCAATATCTCCGTAACAAGAAGGTTCCCAGGTATGGTCTAGAACAAAAAAATAATCGCAAAGAACAAGTGCCTTTCGGCTATGTTAAGGGTCTATTTACACCCTTTATGTTTTAGTACATCTCAAGATTATGACGCAGTATTGCAATCAATACATTTAAGTGTTTGTATAAGTTACCTAATATCTAAAGTAACTCCGCAACAAGTGAACGAATCTCTACCGAATTAGGCACGCGTGTTATTAACGATTGATTAACACACCCACTGTTAACTCGGGAGTTACTCGTAGATTTATGGCAAAACACTGGCATCACGCGATACGCAGGTAACTGCGAGCTTAAGAAGAATAAGAATATATGTATTTTATATTTGCCTTGAAGAATTAATAACAGTACCAATAACCATAGATATAGTTAAATAATAATAGAGCAAGTAACAAGAATAAGAGCAACGATCTACAGAAGGTCTCTGCGCGCAACTTACAAAATACATTGGTACTTCCACGTCTAGACGGAACCCGCTCACCCAAATAGTTCCACTGAATGCTTCATTAACCAACACTAGTTCGATTTAATTTCTAGCACCGTACCCGGGAATACGGTGCTCTAGTGCGTTCGAAAGGAGGCAGGTGTTGCAAAATACTCCAATGCTGCTGGTACACTAGTAAATGTATCGCTTTCAGGAAGTTAATGTATCGGATAGGACAGCTCGTAACAGGCGATCAATTTACTAAAGCAAACACTATTAAAGTGGGCCGGTTGAACAAACTGCGATTTTACAGCGGATTTGCATAATATCGGGCGATAGCCTCTCGCCTCACTTTAGCTCGATGTGACCGCCTCTATACATATAATAACAGGTTCGTTTGTGATTTCGAAATGAATTTATGTTGCCGAACACCTTGCTGTTTGCGAGATTAGTAGAACTTAGCTTCGAAAGTTATAATATCAGCGATATTGTTGCTCAAATGTCTTTAATTGGTTCTGAAGTCGTTCACTGTAACGTGAACACTGGATCATGTCGTCACTGTAGCTATTTCGATACCATTACGGTTATCTTAATTCCATATTACGCGCTGATACCATGCAACGCTTTTTTTAAATCAAATATTATTTAAGCATCACATGTTGAAAACTACTCATCCTCACTTAGGTGTTAATCAGTAAAATATCAAGAAGAAAGTGGTCGTAAACATATTTAAATAAACTTGTTTATTTCATTGACAACATCGTAATTAATAATTCCCACATCACATTAATATATTACATAAATATATTGGCT
The DNA here is from genome assembly GCA_963576755.1 of Noctua janthina. Taxonomy (NCBI): domain Eukaryota; kingdom Metazoa; phylum Arthropoda; class Insecta; order Lepidoptera; family Noctuidae; genus Noctua; species Noctua janthina. The sequence goes on along the minus strand of OY755050.1, from coordinate 7,310,104 downwards.
GGTTCAACACGTCTGGCGATACCATTCATGTTTATTTACATAAATAAAGACATAATGACAACCATTAAAGTACAATATTATTTAACTGTATTAATGTCGAAGAATTTCTTTATTTTATGATTTATTTTGATTGGCATAGAAGACATTTCATCAATAAATAATGTCCATAAACACAGGATAATTCAATGTTAGGTTTAGTACTTATAATTTATTAAGCACTTATATAGTTGATACTTCGAGCAAAAATGACGTAACCACTTTACAACGACACTTTACGATATGCCGTCAGTAAACATACGCGTATTGTTTTTATTACAGGCCTACGCTATGTCACTTGGTATTAATGTTCAATTAAGCACTTTGACTCTATCAGACATGTCAAAAGTTAAAAATAACTCGTTAGACATAGTAATAAGACCTAACATTTACCGTAGCCCATTTAAATTATGTTCAACAAAAATATTTACCTACACATAAACTGGTTTGACATGACGTTTAATTTACGAAATCGTTGGAACAAATTGCTACATGATATTTTATAGGTTCATACATTTTCAGAGACTTTGTGCAAGCGCAAATGAATATAAAACGACTAATAAGTCTTATTATATATACATACATACTTATACATCTTAGTGTCATGTCTACAACGGCCGTAGGTCTATGACGCTATTAAACATTTGGTAGCACGCACGTTGTAGCACGTATTTAACGTTTCTATTTCTTGCCTTACATAACAATTCTGTTGACAGATATGTCAATTTCACTAGGCTTATAGAAGTAAACATGAAAATAAAAAAAATAACTTTACGGCCATAAGGTCCTCCCTCACTTCTAATATCTCAGCTTTTTCATTTAGGTACAAATCATTTGTGTTACAAATACTCTTGTACTAAAGTCAGTGTTTTTATTGTTTCAGAGAGCAGTACATATTCAACGTATTTGAAGTAATAGTGAGTACATTAGAGACGAAACTACAAAGGATAGAAAACTTGGACAAGGCCGTGGAACACTTAATGAGGAGAGTTGAAGCACTTGACTCGAGAGTTAATGACAACATACACAAAACAGATGCTATCATATCAAAACTGGGGAACCTCGACCTAAAACTGTTCAGTCGCATAAGCCAGAATGAAGAGGAAAGCGTTACCGAAAACGCCGCAAAAAGACAAGCCGCAAATAAAAACAAGATAAGTGACGCACAGTTGCTTGACCGAAAACTGGAATCTTTAGATCAAAAAGTGTCGAACATCGACACGACACTGCTAGGCCTTAAAAATCAGATCGACAGCAACTTTTTGCCTGCCGATGACATCAATGCCGAGGCCAGTGAAAAGAAACCTATTAATTTGAACGTTATAGAAATTGCTAAAGGTTTGAATACCGAGGTTGTCAATGAAATCACGAAAGAAGTAGACCAACTACGAAGCTCCGTATCGACGGTTGATCGTAAACTACAGTTCCACATAAATCTCGTTTCTGAAAATTTAGGCAAAGTTCTGTACATGATGGCCGATGTACACGCCGCCATTGTTGAACCTGAAGATGCTTCCATTAACGTCAACAGCCTGTTTAAGAACCGAACGGCGACAAGCACCGCGGCTCCCGCCACGAAAAACAGTAAAATTGATAACCTTGTAAATAAAATTATCCCTATGATGAGTGTTTCAGAAAAGATGGACGAAGTTTGGGATGTGGTGGTCGGTACTAAGAGTTCCGTAGATGATTTGGTTCCTAAGTCAGATGAACTACTCACGCAGACGCAGCGTCAAGAGCGCGCTATCGGACAGATCCATAACGACTTACGTCTCAAAACAAACCTCATCATCGAAAACTTAGACATGGTGGAGAAACGGCTGAAGAAGCAGGAGGACGACGTGGCGACGCTGGCACAGCGGCCTGTGCCCCCTGAGCTGCTCCTGGACCCCACCATCGACCGGCTGGTAGAGTACGCGCCCAACCGGTACCGCGTGGACGAGCCCTACCCCGACCCCACCACCAGCACCGTGGCCGCCACCACAATTCCGCCCTCTACCACATTGAACAACAGGTGACATCTTTCTATTTCCAATTAATAATGCCTTTGCGATTGTGGTGTTGCCATAATACTTTAATTTGTTTTCCATGCGACATGTTTTTGCGAGCCCTGGCGATTGTGCGTCTTACTCGTACAACCTACACACGCGATATCGTTATGGTGCAAGGGGTGTAGGGGAGTACGGTGACTAATGTCCGTGTCGCACGCAGCCCGAGCACGAGCACGTCGAGCACGTGGAGCTCGCCGGGCAGCGCGGGCGCCACCGTGACCGTGACGCCCGCCAGCTCCGGTGCCACCGGCAGCACCAGCCCGCGCCCCGCCAGCCGCAAGGGCGGCATCATCTTCCCCAGCGTCAAGAACAAGCCCATCATCGGCAATAACACTTTCGCTTCGGAAATCGTCGCCAACTATAAAGACGTGAAAGTGAGTCAAAGTTACATAAAGAATATTATTACTCATTATAACACAACACACCTATCGTTGTCGCTGAACAAATCTTAAAGGTGCAATTAATAAAATGTGCTAACCGAGCGAATGATATAACTTTATTGAAGTACCACGTAGCATCATGTTTCATCGTCCCGTGGCTATTAATCATAATTGAAATTGTCTTTAGTAAAAACATTTTGAAACGTTTTTCTTTGGCCCGTGATTGATGGAGTAACAAGATAATCTCAAAGCCTGACATCTTTGTATGAACTGACACTCGAGACGAAATGTTTCTTAGGTAGCGAGCGTAGACCTCCGTAATGTGTATCAATAACATAATGCAAAACAAAAACGTTGATTGCAAGTAGCTGCAGCAATACGTCTTAGTTAAATTGATTCTTGCCTAGATGTAGGCTAGATGAAGTAAGGCGATTGCATCGGCTACGCGTAGGGGATTGGTACAATCAGTCAGTCGAGGCGGTGGCTCGGTATGTTACTATTACTCTGTTCGTATTTAAGCTCTGTTGTCGGTATGTTAATCAGCGCCTGTCGGTCTGGTTGTGCGCAACTTGTATACACAGTCTCTCCGATACACTGCCATTTACGTCTCCCGGTTTAGCAATAAGGAACACAAAATACTGCGCAATACATGCTCTGGTATGCAGTTACCGGAATATATACATTCGGACCAAACGACTGTAACTACCAGTCTATACTGGTCATAAAATGTACAAATATTTTATGACATCCGCTAGTTATCACAGTTTTAACAATCTCATTTCTAAATATCCATGATTCAATCAACTTAAAGAGCTTAGAAAGCCAATAAATAAGTACATATTTACGCCAGATCCTGACCAGTGATGCCTCGAAATCATTTCCAGGGATTTCTTCAGCCTAGTTTCTACAATTATTCAAGATTCTTAATCATTTATATTTTTTAATCAAAAAAATAAAAATGTTTCGCAAAAAAAACAACATTGAAGACGCTTAAAAATTGTTGGCTCATACTCGTACTCAAACAGTAAACTTCGCAAGAGCGAAGCTCTGTTGTTGCTCTGTCGTTGAAAAAGCACCAAGCTGAGACACCGCGACATTTCCGTGCAAGGAAAGTTGCGTGGCTCTCATTACGTAAATCTGGTTCGGCATCACGCTCATACAGCGAGCCGCGCTTTCCGCGCCTTTGTAAGCGCCCGCGCAAAAACCGGCCGTTCCCACCATGCGACAATTACCAATGATTACAAGTGTTTATTGTTCTTAGCGTAAAAGAACCGGCGGTTATGTGGAGCTCCGTGATGCAACATTTTATAACATGTTTACCTATCGCGCACGACTCGCACCTGTGTAAAAAATGTCGCTCCAAATACTTACGTTATTTTACGAGCGCCGAGCGTCGAGCTCAATCGAATACATACATTGTGGTAACTGTTTGTTCGCAACAATTCCGAAATACTTCACATTTCTTACTGCCGCTATACATTTAAGGCACGTTTTATTGTTATATTTTTTAGATTTGGTCTCATGAGCGTACGATATTTAAAAGATAAATAAAATTGACCGGAATAGGCGTGTAACAATGTTAACAAAAAATTCTGTAAGTAATGTAAAGCAATTCCCAGTAATTAATAGGTATCCGATACCTAAATATAATCTACATGAAACGGCACTTATTAAACAGAACTGACGCAGATTGTCGTGATTTCGCAACTTACCTAACTTAAGGTAAGTAATTAATTTCGCGAATTAACTTCCTGTACAGGTTATTGAACAGCCACGTCCCACGTATTCAAGTGTTGTAATTTCAATACAACCAATAGGTAGGGAGACTATACTCCAGTTGAGCAGGTGACTGAATAACTATCTGCTATTTTAGTATCTTAATAGATTATCTCGGCTTATGTTTGTTAATTCCTAGATTAAGTTTTTGCGTGGGAAATGAATTGTTACGGTAAGTTATCGTTCTCAACTTCGAATTCTCAAATCAGAAACCGGGAGCAACTTGCAGAAGAGTCAACAAAAAAGTCATGGATACTTAAAACAACTACTGATACTGATACTATTAGCCTGCGTCATCCCACAGATGGGCAAAGGCCTCTCCCCATGACTTCCAGTTGCTACTAAAAAAACTAATGATCGTGAAATACCAGAACTCAGGAGCAAAGATTGAATTGTTCATCATTCATAAAATTAATCGTTTTCATACTCATAATGCGTCTTAGTTTTTACGAATATGTATGGAATATGTAAGAATATAACACCGACTCGCCAGCACACAGACCCCGAAGAGGCTTGCGTGTATGGCAAACACAGGTAAAATTAGAATAAGTGTCGTGGAAATAAAAAGAATAAAAAATAGATCTATACTGATCAATTGGGCACAATGACATTAATGGGAATAGGAGCTAATTGTAATAAAGTTAAGATGTATTTGCATAGATTGTAGGTAGAGAAGAATCAAGGTAGTTTGTACTAGGCATGGAAATTGCAAACATAATTAGAGAATTAATATAGGTAGGTAGAGTAGATACTGTCTTAAGCAAATTACTCTTATTGCTATTGCAATGCTATAACAATGACATCTACAGGAATGTAGTCAGAAGAGTGACAGATCGTGACCGTCTTGTCAGTCGAAATGATGAAAACAAACCTCCTACTTTCATTTCCCCCGGGGGCCGCAGCTGTCTTACGACCCAACGCTTTATATTACATACACTTATGCAAATCGCAATATCAATAAATCACAGTATAACCATGGTGCATTGTGCATCTGTTAGCAATCATAGGGATAATATCAACGGTTAGCGCTGGTAACCGTAACCGCAAGTTTCATCGTAACGTAGGAAGTCGAGTTTCCTGTAGACAAAGTATCCCGATAGCGCCGCTAAAGATGCGAGTCGAAAACGGTAATTGGGTAATTTCTTTAACTTTCTGTACCCCAAGGGTGAAAACAGAATAGCGGAGTTTAATGTACCACAGTGCGACACGACCCGGTTTTTTACGCCTAGTTATTATAGTTCCTTTGTTGGCCTGGAAATTAGATCTCTTAAATGCTTTTTAAGACTCACGATTCTGCTAAGGCTGCCATTTTAGGCCCTCTGTACAGTTCACCTCTACACAATTTATAACGTAAATCTTCAGTGTTTTTAGCAGTGTGTCAGTCAGTCAATCACGGAACTTATTTACATGGATCGATTAAACTTTCAACGAATGAGCTCAACGACATATTTCAACATATTTTCCGGAAGTCATCTTTGAACTTTGACTTATCACCGTTTACTGAAGTTCCCGATTCAAAGTTAGACTGACTTTAAGACTTGGAGTCTACGGTATTTTATAGATACCTAATGTAAAGATAGAAAGCACTTAAAATGTTCTTTCCAACAGCCTCAATAGTTATTTCATTTGAACTTATGATCAAGGTGATGCAAATTACTGGCTATAAACTGTTTGTATGAAAGTGGTCGATTCTAACTAAAGCACTGTCAGCACTCAGCAGCTATTGTAAACTTGTGAATGAATTATTGTGGCTAGCCCATCGCGTACGTGTCCAATTAGTAAAAACGACTTAAAAGATTAATGATTTTAGTTCCGCGATTAAGATGAACGATGCTATTTTGGGTAGAGGCTAGAGGCAGGTAGTCCTGTTCTAGGTGTACAACCGCTACTACTTACTGTTATACACAGCTTCGAATCCTAGGTCGATTAAAGTGTTATTGGGTTATTTTCCATCAGGAATATCTTAGTTGTAGCCCTGTGTCTGTATTTGTAAATACTTGATGGCAGTAGGCTCGTCCCATAATATTATGAGAATTAAATATAACTGGCGAAATGTGAGTGTAGTGATGTACTATATACCTAGTCAAGCTGACTTTTCCCTTCAGGGATTCGGCGTGATATGTATCACACGGTAAACCTATTCCATATCTAAAGGAAGGCCCTTATATTACTCTTCTTTCCCACGACGAGGTCCGAGGCCCGTTGCTTCCTAACGATTTGTTATTTTATATTCATAATTGGTGTCTATGGCCTCATTACGAGACATAAGTCAAAGGGAAGGTTAAAATGGTCTCTTTATAAACGAATTGTGCAACAATGTTTAGTGTAAAAATAATAACTGCCTAAGTATGGCGTCCGGTACGGTACCCAGAAGGCATTGGAACAGTAAGTTGTGCAATACCAACTGCTCTATACAGATATTAATGAACCGTCACGTCAGGCGAGCGGTCGGTAAATGCCGACGTAGGTAATTGGCATACCAGATCGCGTGAATGAGCTCCTAAGATTTACACAAATGATGTTTTGTTTCCATTAGAAACGGTTGCGGTTACTAATTGGTAAAAATATCTTGCATAATTGCTTTAGGCCTGCTGTTTACTAATTATTGAAAAGATATACTTTAGTTGACCTCTCCTTCCTTTTTTTTCATTCAGCTTGGCTTTCGCGACGTTTTTATAGGAACTTAAAAACAGAAGGAATCCTACAGGAACGCTGGAATGTTTCCATAGGGTTTAAAACTATGTATGAGGCCATCCTTTACTTACGCAAGGTTTTTTCCCACTTTTATAGCCCTCCCTCCCCCTGCCTCTCCCAGCCTTACGTGTTTTTGTTATTATTGAAAAGATCAGGTAGTTTTAGAATCAGTTTAATTTAAAAAATCGGATTTTTGACACCAATTCGATTGCTCGGGTCACTCATTATTTTTTTTTTCGTGGCACCATAGAATACCTACCACCTGATTGCCACATTGTCCCCCCCCCCCACCCTATCGTGATTATTCGTGGTTTTTTCCTGACCACCTACCTCTCTTCGAACCCCACATGATTACAGGACTACCCTTAAACGAAATACGTAGGCAGATAGCCATTTAGTTAATTGTAATAGATTGTACGACAGGTAAAGTGATAGAGATAGGTCGGTTACAAAACGCTAACAAGTAGGTAGGTACCTACCTAGGTATTTGAAAGCAATAATCTGCAGTCTACTGCAACTTTACTAACTAAATGACTTTAACATAACGGATAATAGAAAAATACAAAAAAAAAAAATTAAAAAAATACACATTCAATCAAAGATTATTATATTATGCGACATTTAAACAAATGGCAATTATCTCGAGAAAGTTTCAAAGGCGCCGGTAATCAATCTACCTGTAGAATCAAAAGGGAAAGAAAGTTATAAATATTGCGTAACGATATAGGCACATAACGCGGTATTAAAATTGATGGCATTGTTTGAGTAGGTACTAAAGGTTTTATACGCGCCTCGCACCCATTCAAATTCATTTATGTGTGTAAATTATCATTCCGAACGCATCGCGAATACCTATAATAAGTATAGCCTATGCGAATAGAATGTTGTAAGACGTTGCACATTAAAGTCAAAGCGTTATTCAAAGCGGGCGTAGGGTGCACCGAAGATCATTTCCGCAATTTTAAAGATTGCTAAAATGAATGCATGTATTTGCGTGCTCATAACTTATTGCGTACTGTATGATTATGTATGTAGAGTACTAGTCTACAATGATATCTGATGTCTTTCTAGGGGTACTCGTGCGTGGACCTGATGAACGGCGGCATGCGGGAGTCCGGCGTGTACTACCTGCAGATCAGAGGAACCACCTACTGGTTCTTGAAGGTGTACTGTGAACAGAACATAGCTGACGGAGGCTGGACTGTAAGTAATCATTTTAGACTTATAGGGTCGATTTCGCAATTGAAAATTTGAAACTGGACTTTATCAGCACATCAAGTCGTTTGAAGAACAATCGACGTCATCATTGGTGAAATTATGTGAGTGAATTTCGCCCTTAGATAAACACGCGTGTTGTTTGGGAAAGATTAGGTACAACAAACGTACCAGGGCCCTAGCCAGAAATTTGGTTGGGGGATTGGGCGGTTTACACTAAATGAAAAAAAACTTAGGAGGGCGAGGTCAACCAATGAGTTAAACAAGAAAGGCAATTCGGAACCATTTATGTGAACTTAGTGATCACTTTACAATTTTAGGGTTCTGTACCCACCGAAAAAGCGCAACCCTTATCACCCACTCGCGTGTCTGTCTGTCCATATGTCACAGCCAATTTACTCCGAAAATACTGGGCGATTGAGTTGAAATTTGGTACACAAATGTAAGTCGGTGACAGAAAGACGGACGTGTCATTCATTCATTCTCTTGCCCTTATCCCAATTCATTTGGGGTCGGCGCAGCATGTCTTCTTCTTCCATACTTCTCTATTACTCGTCATCTCGCCAAACACCTCCTTTCTTGCCATATCATTCTTTACACAGTCCATCCATCGTTTCTTTGGTCTTCCTCTACTCATATACCCATCCACATTCATACTCAAAACTTTCCTCACTACATTTTCCTCATTCCTCCGCATCACATGCCCATACCACGACAACCGATTACCACACAACTTTTCAGTCACCGGCGCCACTTTCAAACTTCCTCTTATATACTCATTTCTTATTTTATCCATTCGCGTAACACCACACATCCCCCTTAGCATTCTCATCTCCGCCACATGCAAATGCCTTTCATTCATCCCTTTTGTGGCCCAACATTCTGATCCATACAAGACAGCAGGTCTAACCATTGTTTTATAAATCTTCCCCTTAAGTTTAAGGGGAATGCGGGAGTCGCAGATTGTTCCCGTGACCTGCCGCCATTTCATCCATCCCGTGTTAATTATGTGCTTTACACTACGATCTATTTCGCCATCGCTTTGCACGAGTGAACCGAGATACCGAAAGTCGGAGCAGACAGGAAGAAACGCGCCATTTAGCGCTATGGCTCCAGAACTGGAGAGACCGCCGAAATCGCAGAACATGTATTCCGTTTTAGTTCTGCTGATTTCCAAGCCAACATTATCCACCTTCTGTTGCCATTTCTCCAATCTGCTCTGGATCTCAGATCCATCTTCACCGACAAGAACAATGTCGTCGGCAAACAGCATGCACCAGGGTGCCTCTTCCTGTATGTCCGACGTCAAAGCGTCCATAATCAACAGGAAGAGGTAAGGACTTAAAGCCGACCCTTGATGCAAGCCTACAGCCACATTGAACTCATCGGTGTTGCCAGCAGCTGACCGGACGTAGGTACAAGATTGACTGTACATAGCACGAATTAACTCTACATACTTCCCAGGTATACCTTTCTCTTTCAAGGCCCACCACAACACATCCCGAGGTACCCTATCATACGCTTTCTCCAGATCAATGAACACCATGTGCAAGTTTTTGTGACGGACGTGTAACGTAAATTAATGAATTTTAAGCAAGGAGTCCACTTTTGGGGGTAAATTAGAAGAAAAAAAAATACAAAAAAAATTGTTTTCCTATAGATTACAGGAAAATCTATAAGAAATCTATGAACGTACGGAACCCTCTCCACACGAGTCCGGTTTTTTATGTAAATCCTACTCTAGGGAGTTGTTTAGGAGGATAAAGCGCTGGACAACCGTCTCTAGATTGACTTAAAGATATCTATCACGGCCACCACCGGCAGGATAATTTCCAGGGGGGTGAATCTTCACTAAAGAGCTCGACAATTTTTGCACTCCAACCCTGAAAGGTAGGTATATGTATTAGGTTTTCGTTTGTCGATGTCGATTCATACAAGAAGGAACTTTGTCGACTTATACAGAAAGGCCTATCAGACTCATACAGGAAATGTAGGATTCAAAAGCAGAGCAGCGTAGTGAGCTCGAAAATTTTAGCACTTCACCTCGGGTAGGTCAGATTATCTTTGACCATTCATACAAAAACACGAGTTTTGTAGGTACCTAGGTACCCACTTTGTCAACAAAAAATCAGAAAACTATAGAATTTAGAATGCAAAAACGAGACTCAAAATGTTAACATTCCCCCTTGTATAAATTAGGTTTTTATGTTCATTCATACAGAATTAAGAATAGGAGAACCTTATGCCGTTAACTTATACAGAACTAGCTGTGCCCCGCGGTTTCACTCGCCGCTTTTGGCTTGTTTTCTTTTTGCTCGGCTCCTATTGTTCGTAGCGTGATGTTATATAGCCTATAGCCTTCCTCGATAATTGGACTATCCAACACTAAAAGAATGTTTCAATTCGAACCAGTAGTTCCTGAGATTAACGCGTTCAACCAAACAAACTAACTCTTCAGTTTTAGAACATTAAGTATAGATTAAGAAAGTGATATACCTACCTAATAGCGAGCGAGAAAAGTTTTGCATTCAGATTCGAATTGGTTTCTCTATACTTGACCGACATTTCGGGAGTGTTTGCTCTCCCCCCTACCCCCTTTACCTACGGCCCTGCAACGTACCACAACAGCTTTAATGACTTTATTAGCGTCATGCGAACTGCGAAGGGCACTGTCGAACTTCGTAGTCTTCGTACAGTATTACCGAAGTGTATAAAACGCAACTTACGAGAAAAAGCGCCACGTCACATGATATAAGCGTAAATATGTGCAACTGATGATGTTAGTTTAGAATTCTGACACTAAAAGTGAATAGAGTTTCTACTTATTCATTTCTTGTGTGATTCTCTTGTCTGTTTCTGTTGTAAAGTGATAATTAGTCTCGATCTGTGGGTGTAGTGTACTATACAGGGTGGAAGAGAGATCGACGCACAAACAGTTACCACGTATTCAGTACATCGTTCCGAAACACAGATAATTTTTTCATTAAAATAAAAAAAAACAGCTGAGCAGCTGTTTTGACCGTTAAGGTATTGCACTTTTGTAGCAAACATTTTTTTCTTTAACCTTTTGACCGCCAGAGTATAAACGCACGCGCGTGCCTTCCACACCAAGCCACAATTTCACCTTCCATTTTGTCTCTTATTTGTGTCGTTTGGCGTACAGGGCACGCGCTTGCTTGTCACGTATATTTATGGGACTATGGAGGTCAAAAGATTAATTAGGTACCAATAAAAAAATTCTATTGGGTTCGGGAAGATGTACTGAATATGTGGTGATCGTTTGAGCGACGATGTCTCTTCCACCCTGTGCGTAGCTAGGTACACCTCTGACTAACCTGCTCGGGGAACAAGCGTGATGTGAGGTGTGTGTGTATTATAACAACCTACTAAATAAATATATTAACAGGACTAGGTAAGTAGAAATCAAAGAATTAATCATAGGACAAAAATTCATTTAATTTTTATAGTCATGTAATCATGTTTTACACCCGAAAATTAAAACCAGTAGCACTGGTATACAATATGTTAAAAAAAACCCTGCCCGATCCGAAAGCGTGTATAGGTATCACAACCGAATTACCAAAAAAAAATAAGAAACATAAAATATTGATGAAAGTAAATATATTAATGAATTTAAAAACCATTATTTTTGTGCCCAATTACCACCATTTCCCTGAAATCTAACAAACTTTTAACGTGACAACACGTCTTCGGCATTAGTATGTTCAATCGTCAGTTGTTTGTTTATGATTATGACGTCGATACCGAAAGAGCGACCGAACTGGCATCGCCCTCGCTCCTGTGTAGCCATTTAGTTTGCTGATTTTAGTACCTTTTATTTAATTTTTGGCGGAGTACTGTTTTTTACTTGTTATCCAAAAAGGACTACATAAACAGAATCTAATGTTGATACCTAATAATAGCCTCACGGAACGGACAGGGTTTTTTTTTTAACATATTGTAAGCTTAAATAAATCTTCATCACAATTATTAAAAACGATTCAATTTTAACTTATAAGTAAAGAAATCGAATAGAACGAGACAAAAACGGTTTCTTTACAAAACGAGGTTCAACTGTAGTTCAAGCCAAACAACTCAATGGCCGGTCTCACCATCCAAAGTGAATACGGCCAGCTCAATTGAACCGCGTTCAAGTGCTGTCAGCATCATGTCATATTGTGACACTAGCAGCTCTTGAAATGGGAATAGATATAAATTTGACCGTAGGCCACTGTTTTTAAAGTTTGAAATATCTACATAAACAGGCTAAGAGTTTAAGTTTGGACAAAAAATCCACCTCGTTTTCTGATAGCCGAAAATGTAAATAAGTATTGTAAAGACAATAATAATTATAACAAACTTTACTTCAATTACCCTCATCTCAAATTGCTATCCTAACAAACATTACCTAAACACTTTTTTTAAATTCTAATTTATTAGTTAGCCATCGCCTTAAAAATAAAAAATTTAATTTGAAACAATCCATCGTTTAACATTAACACAGACAATAGATAAATTAATTAATTAAACAACTATAAATACAAAGTGTACTTTAAGTTGGTAATTTGTTAATTACTATTAGGACAACTGCCAGCGGTGATCAAACCGCGAAAAACCAAATAGACAGTTTGACAAATACTTTTATAAAATCAAGAGCTTTTGTTAGAATAGGCTCTAGGGTTATTTTTTTGTAATGTAATACTGCTGTTTAGAGTCAATCCTTTGATGGTATGGTAAACATGTAGTTTTATATTAATAATTTTAAATGTTCATATTACAGTGACATAAAAGTTGACATAACTCTTGAGCTCACACTGTGCATTCGGAGTAATATCACTAGTTTAGAGATAATCCATTGACGAGTAATATACATACTTCATAGTCCCTACAGTGACATCGTAGTACAAATTGCTGTCGCTGTTTAGAGCCAATCTCATTACAATATCATAGGTAACATGTCCTATATTTAGATAAGTACGGAATGTAGTACGCACGACGATCAATCAAGCCATACAAAACCATATCTCATTGTACAGGAAATCTAAACAAAGCGAGGCTATGTTATACTGAAAATGTATGGCTTGATGTGTCGCCGTGTGTACCCATTACGGCCCGGACTGCCACCAGGACCGCCACTAGATATTTTTAAATTATACGGCAATATTTCTGAAATTTTACAAAATAGAAAATCAGGATACAAACAGTGCTTAAAAGTTTTTAAACATACACAAAAATGATTATTCAAGTGAACTTACCTACGTTATTTTTTTAATTAATTTTGGTACTCACAGGCTTAACGCACATCCATAAGGCAACTCAAAATATCACCCTAGAAAACTCAGATAAAAGAATTTAAACTTTCCGTATCCAATTATACATGAGGGTCCAGGATACAACGAGGATACAATCAATAACCAAATTATATAGTTTTTGTATCCAATTATACAATCTGGCAGCAGTGACTGCGACTTCTAAGTTGATTGATTCATAACAATAGCAAATCACCCCTGGTAGCTGGTATGCTAACCACTAGAGCGCACGTCCAATAAGAAGAAAGCTGTGTGGCTATATAGTATAATAAGATTAATAAATATACCTCTACTTTTATTATATTTGAAAAAAAATAACTACTTATGTCCATATTTAACTCAGCTAATATCTAATATTCGCCATTAGAGTATGAATAAGAAAGCTATAGGAGAAAAACTACGATGCTACTTGCATACTTAATAGTTTATGTAACTGTTCAAAAGTCCTTGACGACCAAGAGTATAAGCTTGAACGAAGGTATTGGTAATAATTGATATTTATATTTGGACTATTATTAACAGCTATTTTCTAAGTCATAAATATAGCAATCGCTCTGACAAAAACAAAATGTTTCTAATTGCTAATATGTAATATGAAGAAAAATTTAAGTAAATACTAAATATGACTATTTAAATATTTGCTTAATACAAATATTGTTAAATTGAATATAAAGCTTTGAATATAAATTAAAATTGAATGTCAATTGGATTTAAGATTAAATCTTAGGCAGCTTTGATTAACGGTCTGATACCAATTAAACATGGTGTTCAATGCTCATTGATTGTCTCTCTGCTTGAGAATACGGTTCCACAGAACTGGGCCATAAGACTGGTATCAGAAATTAACTACCTAATAAATTTTATAAATATATTTCTTAAATGCTTTAGTTTAGCTATTAAAATATTTGAAAAATGTTAAAATTATGCTATTGACATTTTATAAGTTTAAACATTAATATATTAAATGTACTATTACCAAATTGGAAATCTACTACATTTTAATACGGATTTTACACTATTATGATAGTAATTATATAGTTAGCTATTTTTTTTTTGTTTAATATTTTTGAATCATTCAGAGCTTGACGATACGAACACAATCATCCCCACTATCAATTTTAACACGATCGTGACTGGTAATCCTTTGATAGCTGCTTGAGATAAGTGATCCTTATCCCTTAAGAGAGAGAGAGACAGATGAAGCTCTACAAGACGAATAGCCTATCTTTTTTTCAACCGAACAAGGATTTAACCTTTTGACCGCCAAAGCATAAACGCACGCGCGTGCCCTCCACGCCAAGCCACAATTTCAGCTACCATTTTGTCACATATTTGTGTCGTTTGGCGTACAGGGCACGCGCTTGCTTGTCACGTTTATATGACTATGGCGGTCAAAACATTAACTAGCCATTATACAGCCTCTGAAGGGATCGACGTACATATGAGCCACGTTCCAATCGTTGTATTGTCTTTGAATGCAATTAAAACCTCCTTTCTATTACCCAGGTGATACACCGTCGAGATGACTACGGTATCCCTGCTGAGAACTTCAACCGAGACTGGAGTGATTACAAGAACGGGTTCGGTGACCCCAGCAAGGAGTTCTGGCTCGGTAACGAGAACATTTACATGCTCACCAACAACGATGACTACATGCTCCGGGTTGAACTTGAAGATTTCGACGGTAATAAGAGGTAAGCAGACAGTCGCTGTCGTCAGTTTTCGAGTTTTATCTAAGTTTATACATTCTGTTAAATTAACAGGAACTGCACGCTACAGGTAACATAAATTAAGTTGTCTTAGATTAGACATAGACATTACTTAACTAATCAAATCATTGCGCATAACAATACCGTAATTAAACATTAGAACAGTTCTACAGTATTATAACAAAAAGTTCTAGAACAACGAAACATTACACACAAAGAAAAAATAACATCAACGCTAGTCTTTAATAATCAGATTCGATACACCGCGTCAAAAGACGGTGTCGTTTGTTTCATTGTTTACGCCTCTGACATAGAAAATAGCGCAGTGACTGCCGTTCAAACGCATAACGGAACCTGAGAACAGTCTTCTCAATTTTGACACTTTTCACTATTTAAATCTTTTCATAGCTACAATAAAATATCGCCAATGAATAGAACAATTTATGAGTGTTTACAAACACATGTTTACAAGTTACATCGTAGGCAGTAGCGTAGCCGAAACTATTTACAAGTTTATCACCCGCTTTGATACTCGCTACACGATTGTTTGGAATATTTACAGCTATTATTAACTTAATCCGTAGGAATATAGTTTGGCGGTTGTGGGATATTGAACTACATAGGTACAAGTTGTTGATAATACAGAATTATTTAAAATGTATTAGAAAAGAATTTTATTATTACATTCGGTTTTATCAGCATAAATAGAACAAGAGAAGAATCTACAGTATTACAGAATATGTTAATCTAAAATAATGACCACAGTATTTATCAACGTTTTACAAAATATATAACTACTAGCTTGCCCGCGGCTTCGCTCGTGTTAATTTAGAATTTGACAACCTAGCTGTGTGAAATATACTTTACAACCTATTCTCATACCTACCAAATACATACAAATTTCATAAAAATCTGTCGAGCCATTTCGGAGGAGTGCGACCACAAACACCGTGAAACGAGAATTATATAAATAAAAAGATTGGTTAAACTAAATTGCATTGAAAATAAAATTATTGAACATGAGATTAAATTGAATAAACTCCCAGAAACCGGGCTTTATTGACATGGCAATACAGTTTATGAAGCAGTTCTGTGTGTTTATTAAACAGAGAAGGCTTAGCGATACCGTCGATTATTAAAGGAATAAGAAAATATACCAAAGACTAATGATTTTCCGACAAAACAGGTATGCACAGTATTCGCACTTCAAGATCTACTCGGAAGCGGAATACTACAAGCTTGAAATAGACGGTTACGAGGGAAACGCGGGAGACTCCCTCAACGACCCCTGGTACGGATCGAACAACAGCCCCTTCTCTACTTACAACAGGTATGTAAAACTAATTATTCACACAAAAATCGACTTTAAGACGTTCTTAAGGTCATCCGCTCATTCGTCGAAAGCACTAGACTTAACAGTATCTCATACGACTCGTTACTAACATAAATCAATTACATAGTATAGCTACTGTTTTACAACACATGAATTAGTTAAATTAATTTGTTTTCGACAGACACAAATTAAATTATTTTACAATTTTTATAGAAGAAATTCTTATTCTAATATTTTTTGTTTTTTTAAATATTCATCTATCTCTACGACACTTAGAACAACTTTATTTACCAAGTCATTTACACGAAACGCTTATTCGTCTAACCCTTTTACGTCACCCTTCGTTCAAAACACCTACTTCTAGCTAAAACGATTAAATCCCCATGTTTTCACCGGTATCTACAATATCTTACCAATTAAATCAATCAAATACAATTTTACCTTATTATACAATAACAATATCGACTATTCAATCAAATATTACCTACTGACGACAACATCAAGTCAATAAAAAGAGCTTCTCGTTTTTAACCGAGGTAGAAAAACACTGCCTTGAGAGTAGAAATGATACAAAGATGTTATTTACAGAGATAACGACAGATCCTCGTTGAACTGCGCTTCTATGCTGAAAGGAGGGTGGTGGTGGAAGTCTTGCGGCCGCGGCCTCAACGGCCTTTACCTTCACGACCCACAAGACCTCACTGCCAGACAAGGTGAGCTAAAGCACTAATAAGATTCAACTTAGTATAAGCGACTAACATCAATAAAGTCAACTAAGCAATCTTCTAAAGACAAAAGAAAATACTGAACTGTCATAAGCGAACCATCTAACATGTACAAAGTAAAGCTCTGATTAATGTCAATAGTATCGATAGTGTGATCACATCTAGTTGCCATCATTATTTCGATAGGCGCCGGCGCATAGCGACGCGTGGGAGTGACAGTCTGTGACAAACCACTGTAGGTAAATTCATTACGAGTGTGGATATTAACAGTTAAGGTGTTCCAGGTATCGTGTGGTTCCGCTGGAGAGGCTGGGACTACACTCTGAAGCGTGCCACCATGATGATCAAGCCCAAAGGCCTGCTGCCCAACACGTGAAGCGCCGTCACACGACGCGACACAACACAACTTATCCAGCCTCTGTTCACTCATTACCTGGATTCGACCCACAGACATTACGACACCTTCTAAAACATTCAACAAGCGTTTTAGTCAAAATTGAACAGAAGCAACCAATCTGTGATACTCTTACAACGATATTCGACTCGAAACTCCCAGTCGTACAAAGAATAATCAGATCTAAATGATTGCTTTCCGAATCCATGTAATGACATAGAACATAGCAGGCAGCTAAGCTCAATATATGTACCTATCTCTGTAAATAATTACTCGTAAATCATCGATCATGAAACTGTCATCGCATCTTCGCCATTGTAACAGTAAAGTGTGCCCCGATGTAAATACCAGATGCTAGACTATGTTTAAAGTGCCACATCACGCCCCAAATTCATTAATTTATTACTCATGTGAACTTGATACATAAAAAAAACCTTTCGTTAATTAGGTTTATAATTTAGATTGTAAGTAAATTTTTGTAATAAGATGTAAATAATTACTATTATGCAGCAATCGATAAGATGCAAACAGAATGACAACAATACTTATATGTATCGTAATATTATGACAGCGCGGAATTAGCCTGGGAATTTGAATTTTATTTTACATTTCTAAATGCACTAACTCTCGAAATATTATATAATATTATTATATGCTTTAATGTATGATTTTAATTACATATCTATAGTTGCACATTGCTCTATTGTAATTAACCACTAGCACATACACATCAATGTACCTGATATATACCTGTGTAGCAGCAATTTCGTGTAATGTTTTGCACGTGATATAAATATGTATACAGACACATGCACAATATGATATTATCAACATTAAACAATTTGCACTACTACAACTAATTAGTTTAAAGTTCAACAGTCACTCGTGAGTCGCCGCCGCGTCGCCGTTGGCTCGTTACTAACAAGTGTCCAATATGTAAAGTAAGATGTCGTCAGGCAATGTTCACTAATAATCCACACTGTACTAAACGCCTATACTTCAGGATTGTTTATGAATTATTGCTTGGCATGTAACTATGCTCAGTTATAAGTTATATACACGAATATTGTTAGTAAATAAATGTGCGTATTTTTATCGTCGTCGTTTTATTCACATAATACTTTCATATTTAACATAATGTACATATAATTCTGATTAGGTATAAGAAACTGTAATTGATTAATATAAATATACGTGTGAAACATTCATGCAAAAACAAAATTGTGTCAATAATATTTGAAGTATCCGTCCATCTAATTCACGTTATCAATTTAGATTAGCGTTAAATTTTAATTGTTTTAATTCACTTCACCACTAGACGCCCGTTATAACAACACTGACTCTAAAAGCTGATAATTTAGTCCATCTCAAAATCCGGTTCCGGTGGTTTGACATTCAACAGCGGATCCATGTGACGCATTAGGTCTATATCCAGATCCATATCCTCCATATCAATATTATCTGATATTAAACCGGGCGGTGGCGGAGCCTCGCCTAAAAAGTCTTTACTATCATCAGAGTCTAATAAATTGCTACGAGTCACCGCGTGCGAGAAAATAGATCGATCCATTTCATCACGTGATTCTAGCATGGCTTGCTCTAACATGTTCGGAGGTTCTATATTAAACAATAAATCTTGTGTGTTGTCTCTATATATGGCGTCTAAATCAGCTAAAGAATAATGTTCGGCGGCGGGCAACACGCGCGAGGGGCTGGACTGCGAGTCACGCCGCGAAGTTCGCGCGCGTTTAACCCGCTTTCCAGCCCCAGACATGTGTTATACTTTTTGTTTCTTCGGGCCCTTTTTATTAGCACGTTCCTTGGCCTTCTCGAGCAGTGGCAACAGCTTCTTCTCCTCTGCTAATATTCTGAGCAGCATGATGATGAATGGCAAATAGTTATGCCTCCTACGAGCCATTTCTTGTTGATATTTCAACATCTTTACATCTTCATACTCAATCAACATTCTAAGTCTGGGTATTTCGTTTTCCATCTCATCTGTTTCCATGCCGAGCATCTGCGACTCCGCCATCAGATCCTGGAGCTGTCGCTCATAGATCATCTTCCTGTCGGACACGAGGGCCATCAGGTTGAAGTGGATTTCGCCTTCAGTATATCTGGAAAAGTTAAGTCAACTGTTAGCATCGATCACAACATAAGACGTCATCACGCCTGTACTGCCATAGGGTCACCGTTTTGGAGAATACATGCGTGATGCATAGCTGCGTGAGGGTGCTACACACATACGGGTCGGCATTCGGTAAAGACAAGCGGCAAAATCGGGTACATGTAGATATACGTTCGTTCGCCCGGCTTGGCTCGTATTGTTCTTAGTTAATCCTAATTTACGGTCATTGACGGAGTTTACCAGTCGGCACGAGCTGAATGAAAGCAAAATATGTGTATTTAATTTCCTTCGGATCGGAAAGCCCCTGTTGGTCCACAAATAATGCCGAATTGTATGTGCCGACCCGAACAATTGTGTAGCACCCCAAGTTTCAAGTAACGCCCGCCCACCTATCATATCCAGGCTCCATGCTGCGGCTGAAAACAAAATTAGTTTTCAGATGGAATGGAAATGAATCATCAATATTATAATATCAATGTTAATAATGTGATTAGTCAAAAGCAAAATAAACAATAATCCATACATACACATTAATTCTTTTCATAATAATTGGGCGGACTACATCCAGCCAGTCTTGTTCTGGGGCGACGGGGCCATGGTCGATGGGCCCTTCCTTGAGGCCATCCAACTCGTATAGACGACCGTCTATTGGCATGTAGCCAACGAAGTGGTACGCTTCGTCATCCTGAAACATCACGGTCATTCTGTGTTATTGTTTGTGCAATGTGGAAATAACAGTAAAGAAAACAGATTTAGATGGTTAATTTCTTATTCATTCTCAGAAATAGTATTTTCAAAATTCAAATCTAATTTAGTAGTAATAATAAAAGTAATTCTGAACAAGACAATACTAGCAATCATTTAAGAATCAGCCGACAAGGATATCTTGGCTGTAGCATACATCAGACTGGAAGACATAAAGTTTCAGTGTAAAAGACTAAGAGGACTTAGTCAAAAAAACATTGCAAATAAAAACACATAAAAGCTCGTAAATTCATAATTGGAAAGAAAAGTGAATAGTTTGTTCGTACAGGTTTACTCATGGAGCGACGCAAATCGAATTGCGTCTCTTGTGTCTCCAAATCGATAATCACATATTCAGCACCATTTCGATTACAGAATTTAGTGAATTGTGGATGTTGCATAAAGTCCAGTTCCATCCTCGTCTATATCATCAATCCATAAAATGCCTACATTTCATACCTTTGAAGCAGTTTTAGGATCAAACTCAAAGAGTGTTTGGTTCGCCATGGAGTTGTGAGCACTACGAATAGTCTGCGAGTTGCTTAGTGTTAGTCCTCGCATCCTGGGATCGAAAGACATGCTGAACTCCTTCAAACTGTTCAGTTCTGGGCCCAGGTCCACATCGGGATGGTCGCAGTTCAACAGCAGACTTATTACGGCCTGTGTTGCACAGGCATTGTTTATGACCTAAAATTAATACAAAAGTCAATTTAAGGAAAGTGATGTGAGTTTTACAGAGTACTGGCTGTTACCAGCAACTTGTCAGTGTCTTTTGATTGATTCTGTGGTTAGGTGGTTAAATACAGTAAAAAAGTAACATTACATCAAAACTGTATTTTTCAGAGGGATTTTGCAGAAGAATACCATAGTACACCCATATTTCACCAGTTATGTTCGAGTTCCATGTAAAGGAGGTCGAGCGTTGTGCCATTAACCGTTCAAAAATCCAAACACCGGGCTACTAATGAAAAATGTATTATGCGGAAACCCAATCACATACCTGTCCTAGGAATTGAACCCAGGACCTTATGCTCAGCAATAGCACTAGCCACCACTAGACTACCGAGGCAATGACAAATATTAGCATGGCTACTAAGATAAATCTTGTATGCTGTTCAGCATTATTAAATTATATAACTATAATATTATTTACCTGTTTAGCGAAGTAGATTTTGTCGAGACGACTGTCAGTAACGACGGGGGCTGCAGGCTCTTCATGTTGCAAGTATTTGAACAGGAATATAAGTCCATGTACTGGTCTGAAAGACAATGCATAACAGATTTTAATGTTTGATCCCAGTAGGGCCTTCTAACCTTTTAGGTGTTATTATATTTTTACAATAATAAATCTTTTCAACAATTGTTTCAACTCTAATTTTTCTTCATGATTTTTTTGTGAATCATAGAACTGTGATGAGCTTCTTTTCGTATTGCAGGTACATCTGAGTATATTGTAATGTTTTGGTCCATTTTATGGCCATGTTTAGATCAGAGGAGTTTTTTAAATCGTCAAAGGTACAGGTGACTGGACATTAAAGAAACTCCAGCAGATGGAACATGGTTTGATGAGGAGCCCCACACCCGCACTTGGTGTTTGATGGATCAAATATAGTCCATTTCGCCAAATTATGTTTGCAGTGGGCAACTCGGACACACAATTGATTCATTGCAGAGGATTACATTTATATAAAACATACCTTAATGTTTCGAAGATACCATCTTCAATTGTCCACAATTCTTCAACTTGAACCCCACTAGCTCCTAAAAGATAAATATATTTATTAAGTAGAGTAAACTAACTATATACATTATTAAAACAGTTAAATAAACTAACAACAAACTATAAAAGGGTATCGAAAAACTACTCCTTAACGCTGTCAGCTGATAATGTGCCCAAGATACTGGCGGCATTGGCACCTTGTATGGCAACAGCTTAGCCTCTGGTCAAGGTAAAAGCCAGCCCTTGGGTCACGGGAAGCTTCAACTAGGCGTTTCGAAATTTCCTTAAACAGGCTATGAGCACTTGGCCCCAGAGTTTCAACCCCAAACGGCTCGAAAATATAGTTTATATAAAACATTCGTTTTCTTTACTAGTAGTGAACTGTTAAAAGTGACTTGACTGGCATGTGGAGATAAATAATTCTTTAAATTGGATAATACCTAGTTATTTCACAAATCGACATCGTATTTCACAGAGTATTGGACGTTTTTCCTTTAAATCCGTTTTATGTTAGTGCTGAAAAAAAGGAGTTTAGATTTCCAAGTACGCACCTACTTATCTAACTTCTCTTAGGTTTGTTTCGTTAGCCACACATCAAGAATAAATAACATAATGCAAGAACAACTTACATGTCTCATAACTTTTTAATTTCTAGAGATATTTTAATGATAAACATTTTTTTATTTAAATTATCAAGCTTAACCCAAAAAATATGGAAACTTCTCCATTCTTCTCCAGTACTTCATTTGAAAAGGGTTTCTTTCTAACTTTGGCTATATTTAGCAAAAAACCGGGACAATTATGTCCCATAGACACACATCGCAGGACGCATCATTTGAGCCTAACAGTAACTAACATGCATACAGCTTGGATAAGTCAACTGAGTCCGCTCTTCACCTAGTGGTCAGCAGGATGGCAGAATATCGCACATCAGAAGGGCTGAGGAGGGTACCTGCCTCATCCCTAGGCACCTTCATAGACATAGAAGGAATTATTATAACTGGAAGACGGGATATTTACCATGCTTATTGTTTTTTTTTGTTTAAAATCTTATAGGAGTTTTCTATAATACTATTTTTTCCAGCAAAAACACCACCTTTTCTAGACACAGAGTAGAACAGGTCGTACTAACACACTGGATTAGTAATATGTTAAGCAAACTAGTGGTTCGCTTTGCAGGAGAGCAGCAGATAGCCATGATCGCCGGAAGCTATCCCCAAGATAAATTACTGTACTATCCCCCCTCCTCTGGAATCTGGTGATTAATGACCACAGCTATCACAAAACACAGTGCATAACACTTTTGCACAATTGGTTAAGCAGACTACCTCACAATCCTCATTTCAGGGAAGGTGACTGGGACAATGGGCTCCCTTAATCAAAAAAGGCTATGAAATTTTAAAGCTCAGAACCTTGAAAGACCGCAGGGATCGTCGTGACTTAATTAAGACATAAAATATCTTAAATGGGCATTATGACCTTCAGGATTTCAATCAACTATTCAAGCCAAGCAAAAACATCCATCTAAGAGGCTATCACCTTAAGCTATGTACCAGTAGCAAAGGGTCAATTGTTATAAGAGGTAAGCCGGAGTACATATCTTTAATGTGATTATAAATTTTGTCTGTAGAAAACTGACTCTGCCATTTTTCAAAGGGAATCTGGTAAGAATCGAGTTGTATGGAACCATCACCACTGCTATGTACCAAATTTTCAAAAAATAACCCTCACAAACACTTTCTAAGCAACTAAACAGTCAGAGTATAGTATAAGCTCCTAGACGATGTAGTCTCAGCCCACAATATAAACCAATTCAAAAATCGACTGGACAAACAACATATATTATACTGCAAGAAGAAAATCTAGTGGGGATCAACAGGCTCCAGGCAGCTATCAGTTGTTTCAACTGCCTGCCTGATAATGAATAATAATAATAATACAGCGATGAACTAGCTAGAGGCCAATCGGGTATGGTAGCACCTATAGTTCAAGAAAGTGGTGGGACCTGAAGCCATCATGCCACTCCCATTCACCCGAATGCGTCTTTCTTTGCACTCTGGTAAATAAACGCACCAAAGAACAAAACCACACGAGACAGAAGCACATAATATGTTCTTGACTGCCCAGAGGTTGCCTCGTACTGCAGTAGCCCAGAGTCTCTGCAGGATCATCAGTAACACCAAGGTCAGCTCCTCGAGAAAAGCTGGCCTTTCTGCTGGGCTGGGCTTCCCACCCATACAAAAAACATGCGCTTCAGATGTGGAGTTGCGGGCACCAGCCTGTTTTGCATTGGCATAGGAACCCGTTTTTCCTGGTTTTTTAACCTGGAAAAACTGGTTCCCAGATCCCCGGTTTTGAGCTTTGTAAAAAAACCAGTTCCGTCATATAAAAACCTGGTTCTTGAGATTCTTTTTTAAATCGATTATTATTGATTTGTGAAGCTCGCTGTTCAGTCACACAACACATTGTAAGTTGTTTAAAATGTGGATACATGAGTAAAACAATTTAATAACGTCAACTTTTGATCAACCCTTTGAGCTGTTATTACTTAGGCACAAACCCCTCTTCATAAGTTTCATGAGTAGGACCATATGATTTGACTTATGCTACTAACCTGTCTTTAGTAAGACATGCCTTATTTCGATCAGTTACCTAGCATAGACATAAAATCAGGATAATATTGCAAAACACGATCTCTTATAACATTCAAACTCTTATAATCAAAAATGAGAAAAGGTTAGACTTACCAAACTTTTTAATGAGCTGTGTGAAAACCCCCGGATCACTCTCTATCAAACACCAGTCACCAGCGGACTCCATGTTGAAATATCACCTGTAGGAACAACACAACACTATTCAAGACAAAGCATTTGATTCAAACCATTTTGATTATGAAGGCAAGAGGGAGAGGGTTGTCAAACATTCACAAGTTGTACCTTATCTTATGACTATTTACTCCCATTTTATATAGTTTTTTTTTTAATTTGTCAGCCAAGGAGACAGCTCCTGTCTATACATTTTACTTAAATGATAGCCACGCCGCCGCCCTACCAGAGCCGATCAGCGCAAAACACCTTTTAAGGAGGCACTGCTTTCATAAACCTTTCTCCTTACTTGTATTTGAATTATAATCGTGACTTGTTTTGTGATTAGACCAAGCACATTCCATCAGCGAATATACTCGAGGGGGTAATAAATCGGAAAATAAAATCTGCCATTTACTCGTATTTGGTTCTCTAAAGATTACAAAACGAAATGATGACTTGTAAGTCCTCAGCAGGAAATAAACTGCGGCTCTCGCGGCTGTAGCATCTGATGTATGGAGGGCTTGAAAAGTTTGGTAAAAACATTTCAAATACTATTCATAACGTCTATCAATTCATTAACACTTATGAATGCGATACAAAACCAAGTAAAAGAGCACTGAAAACGAAACAAATTTATGAAAACCATTTTACCTTTGTTGCCTAAGCCGGCAAAATTTTCAAACTGTGCTATTATTTGAGTGTGAATTAGATGATGGAATATTCTTCTGATGTTAATTTTTTTCAAACTTGTCGATTGGGAAAGAATTAATTTCACAACGCTAAGAAATGCGGCAAACTATGCAATAAAGATGTAATTTTTTCCCGAATCGTAAATCAATATGACTAGTGGTGAGAAGTTGGATGACATGACACTACTGACAATAGTCGAATCGAATAGCCAATAAGAGATATTAATCGACTATCTTCTACTCACGGAAGAATCAACAAAATTAATGACAGATATGAGATAGTGCAAAGAAATCTGTCATTGTGTCGACACAATCTGTCATTTTGTCGATTCTTTCGTCAAAGAAATCCTTGTCCACGGTGGTCATGCTACGGGGGCAGGTTAACTATAGAAGATAAGCCATAGAGACGACATGGCTGGGCTTACCTTTTTGCAAAAGTATATTGGGTTAGTTTTATAAAAGTCTCACTGGTGTCATTAGTATCTTTTGACCCTAAGAAAATATAAAAAGCTTTGGATCTAACCTAAAAATACATTAGCAATGTGTCGCAATCGGAAATAATAATAAAAGAAAGATTAATTTCCTTTAGTGTTATGTATGATGTATTCTAGTTTAATAAACAACATGAATGTGTGCTTTTAGTTAAAATGTCAAAATATATAGCATATTTAATTAAGTATGTTAAAATAGCCTTATTGGACTGATTGGGTCCTATCAAATAATCGAGTAGTTAAATTAAATAAAAACTTTAAATGGAAAATAAAAGGTACAGTGCAGCATGATTCTTTCGACGCGTGGCTTTGCCAGTAGTAACAGTCATCTTGGTGTTTTGAATACTATTTCCACAAACAATTTCACAAAGGTTTGTTAACAACACCCTTCTGACAATGTCATTCAAGAGACAGTACAGTGTTACATGGTTGCAGGGTTCGCAACCATGAAACACTCTGTGATTTTGTCAATATGTTGACTTGTGACAAAATCGCCTAAAATGTCCGTTTACCACAGATACAGAATAACTAAACAACATTACTCTTATTTTAAAAACTCTGGCTGTCAGTGGTCTGCAGTCTACAATAAATTGTCTAAAATTGTTATGCTGTAAGGTTGCGTAGCTTGACACGTTCGCTGCATCGTTCTAAATATCCATAATATTTGTCTGCAACGAATGCTACATTGCACTTAATGTGATATGCCTTTTGGGCATCCTTTTCCTCTTGAAGATATTTTTAATAAAGTTGGTGCTCGATTTCACTGCGCGTTGGAAGTAAGTATTTTTTAACTAAATTGTTATTAATAATAAATCGTTTAGCTTTGTGTTAACTTTAGCTTATTGAACGTGTTCTTCCTTTCTTACATTTTGTCTGTAAGAATCTATAATTATATCGTTCTAATGTTAAACTTGCGTGACCGTGATCTTAGTATGTTACGTGTTCCATATGCCTCTGATAAATTGCGATCCACAACAAAATTGTGTCAAGTCTACAAAATATAATATGATGTATGTATGTCTCAAATTCAGATATTTAACTATAGCTTTGTTACGACTATTTTTTATTAAATAGTCGTTACGCTATGTAGTTTTTCTTATTAGTGGGTACACGCCATATTTACCTGTAGGTATGAACAACCCATAAACCTAATTTAATTTTAAACTTAACTGAAAAGGAGGCTTGTCTCAGACTTGTTTTTTTTTCTACATATAAAGTACAACAATATTATTCTTGGGATAATTTTCTTCATATCAAACACTTTGTGAAGGTTTAGCAAACAAGTTACCTATTTCTTACTTAGAGGGACTGAAAATTTATTTGTAAGCTGTAAATCTTTCAATTTGCTGTGCTGTTGCTGTGCTTAAGTAATATTAATACTGTTTTGCTATCATGCTATATTGTTTGTCAATGTATTTTGTAAGTATTAGCTTACTAACACTTACAAAATATATTGATAGAATATGATCAAGATTTTAGTGTTGTTACTCTGATTTCTGAATATAATTACTGTTTTTCAAATAAATAACCTGTTTGCATATCAAATTTAAGAAAACAACTTTTCAAGTGGTTATTTTAAAGTATAGAATTTCACACTATTTGGCAGATTCTGCTAGTACTACTTTACTTTTTGTATTAATTCTCCCTTTTTCCTCTTTTTGCTATATTTTTGTCCATGTCATTTATACTAGGTACTGTTGTTATAGGCTGTCTATAATTTTGGCACTGTTTATGCTCTAATGTCAGTTTTATAATTACAAAGTTATGTGCAAGAGCTATCAGAAGTTATCTCACATAACTCATGAACCACTGAAGTGCAAACTTGCTTGTTTTCGTAATCATTTCATCCTTGACCTTGTTAAAGGCGACACCTATTAAAGTTGATGCGGCCAAGGCAGATTGGTGTAGGATATGGTTCATCACATCACAAGAGATCATTATCTACAATGATTTCCTCCTAGCCTAGCTGCAATAATCAACTTTTAAAATGACGTACAGACACCAACACATCAAGCTAGTAAAATCTGTCCAATTTATTTTATAGTTTTTCATCTTTATCTCTAAAGAATTAGGTTTAAGGTTGATTGGGAAAATTTGATAGTTTCAGGTAGCTTGATGTGCTGCGTCTGTACTTAATAACTAGTTGCAAAAAAATAGGATTAATTTCTTAACTGATATGCTTTATCTTATCTGGTTTATGTAATCATGTGTAGTCAATCTCAAATAGTATGAAATAACAATATCATTTCAATTCATAACAAATTGGGCGTGAGAAATATATTCAAATGAGTAATACAAAATATCATTGTGAAAAAAGAACACAATAGAAAACATTTAGCATGTGTAGGTAAAAGATCAATGAACTGCAGTTCCATTGTTCTTTTAGCAATGTTTTGTAATTGCACGTCCATCCTTTCCCAGGTGCTTTATGGTCAGTATTCATTGCGCAATATTCTGGATCAGTTGTCATTGGTAAAATCAGACTGAGTTAAACCACAACATAAAAACTGTGTTAACATGTTTCAAGGAACTCTTACCTGTTACTTATAGTATAACTCCACCTTATCTCTGATTAAGTTGCAAACCAATTTTTCAATGAAAATAGAGTAAAAGTTTTGCTGCGGGAATTCATTTATTAACAAATTTTCCATGAATTTAGGTTCTAGATGGCTCGTAAGCATATACTTTGTGCTAAGAAACAATAATGCCATTTTCACAGACACAAAGCTACATCTAAATAAACGCTAAAATAAAGTTGCAAATAACAAAGCGCATGCAATCTTACTATTGACTATGAGCAGATGTGGTACCAGATTGAGTGTCATGCAGTTACTTCCCCATTGCAATTGGCTCTTTGTATTCGGTAGGTCACATTGTAGGCTATCTAGTTTAAGCATGTTGCGCCTTATAGGTGATTTAGTGAGTCAAAAATAGTGCGCTGCACCGCTAGTGAATTTGTATGATGTTAGAGATGCTTCATGTATGCTTTTGTCTATGCATGGCTCTTATTTTATCCTACACTGTGCTAAATAATTCTTAATATGCTTAGGAGATAACAAAACTATATTACTTAACTACATACTTGTAAAGTTGTAGCCTTGTAACAAATAATTACATGCTCAAATATGCCTTGTAAAAAACAACAATAAGCATACTGAAATTGACGTCTTTATAATCTTAGTGTGAGTCATAAATATTCATAACGTGTTGTCGGCGGTCCAAAGATCCCTTAGATTATGTTAGAATGAACAAAATCACACCACTAGGACGTAACCACGTATTAGTTATAATCATCGTAGTAGGACTAGTAGTATGTCTATGTCTAATGCAATTAGTCAAGCTGTTGTGTAATAACAAAATCTTTACTGTAGCTGACACAAAAGAATTAAAAGTACGTACTTTCACAAACGTTGTGTCGATTTTTAAAAATTATTTAACCCGACAACCGTTTGTCTTCGACCCACTTAAGACCTCCATGGTTTCAACGATCATTTTTATTGCAGTTTCGAGTACATTTTTCTTATTTAAGTACCTACTTTACTATCGTCGGCTCATACGACTTTTGTCGGGTTAGTTTTTAGGGAAATACCTACTTGTGGTAGTTCCCAGTATTAATCGCTCAATGTTAAGAATCCCATCATACGATCTGGTAAGTCGACGTACCTCGTTCGATTGGTGCATTAACTCAAGCAACATCTGATGTCTAATCTGATAAAGATCATAAACAGTCTAAGTTATCGTCATTTCGCGTTGATGATAACGAATGTATCGCTGTTATCATATCACATTAGAGACAGCGATCTTTTCGACTGAAAGAGTGATTTGGACTACTAAAACTTAGTATTGCAAAAGCAAGGAATGCGTGTAGTCCTAAGGCTATATAGTTAAACTGCGGAAGTTTACTAAAAGATAAAATCTGGATTTCAATTGTCTACGTGAAATTGAACCAAAGTTGCTGTTAAATCCGAAAAATATTAATTTCATTTATTCAAATTTTCATTGTAGGTAGGTATGTACCCATGTAATTCAAACAACAGCATCGAAATCGGTCCAACAGTTTTCGAGAAAACTACTTTGCTCAGGCGCTTTTAATTGAGATTTAGAATAAAAGCCATACCTAGCACACCTAGTGGTAAAAATAAGACTACAATTTATATCAACCACTTGTTTACCCTTTAAGTAAGTGTCTACGTAAAATTTATTCCAATTTTACTTGGGGTTGCTGGGGAGATGCTCTACAGCAAGCCATAATTCAGTTGTCTGTACTTGTTAACCTGTTAAGGTACATATTTTTTAAAGTACGTACTAATTCGGTACATATTGCGTACAATTTTATTGTGATATGACATTTATAAACAGCAAAATAGACGATGGGGTGTCTGGGGAACTTGACTACGCAGACTCCTTCCGCTTTGATGCGTTCGATGATTACCGTTTGACCTGACGGAACGTTAGGTGGCTAGTGGAATGTCAATGTTAAGTCATTCTTCAATGAAATTGTTTTGTCTCTGGCGTGAATGTCCACCAAAACTTCGTCTTAATAGTACTAGGATTATGGTTATAACGGCACGCATGCACTACATCATAATACTGACCTCATAAGCATAGCGCTACAACTAGGCTCAAAATAAATCACCTATTTCTGCTTATTATATTTTATTTTCATTGTTTGTATTTATCGTGCGCAAAGCTGAGAAACATTAACCTACAGTCGTGGACTAGTTTAATCGACGAAGAGTCACTGACACAAAACAAATAACATCTATTATCAGAAAAGTATTAATATGCTTGTTTTTGTTTACAGATTGGTGAATAATGTTTGGGCTGCTGCTTAGTTTACTGGGCTTAGCTGGCCTAAGCCCAGTTCCTTTTCTATCCGACGTAATAGGCGCCACGGAGCCAGCACTGAAGTTATTAATATCAATACTGCTAGGATACCCGCTGGCGGTTATCTACCATAAATATGTGAAGCAAAATGTAGAATATAGGAACTTATATTTCATCCTGACGGGGTTCGACATGGCGTTCTATAATTTTGGTGTCTCAATGTACCATAATGCCATTCCTGCGCTAGTAATTTACTTAAGCACAAAAATTCTTGGCCCGGGAAGAAACAACGCAATACTGACGTTTGCGTTTAACATAACCTACCTGCTGGCGGGCTACGTGGTGACCGAGTCGGAGGACTACGACATCACGTGGACGATGCCGCACTGCGTGCTCACGCTCAAGCTCATCGCGCTGTCCTTCGACGTGTGGGACGGCAAGAAGATGCTGAAAGGGGAGGAACTGTCTGCGAACAATAAACTGACGGCTCTGGAGAGTCCGCCAACATTCCTTGAACTGCTGGGATTCGTTTACTTCCCGGCGTGTTTCCTAGTCGGACCCATATTCTCGTTCAGGCGCTACAAAGATTTTATATCCGATAAATTCCCATTGGAAAAGGAAGCTACTGTTTATGAGGCACAAGCTGTGAAGAGGATGGTTCAAGGTGTAATCTACTTGGCGGCTTATCAAATTGGAGGTAATATTCTTTTAATATTTTATTAATACAAGCGATGCTAAGAGGCTCGTAGGTACAATGTTGTGAATATGCCTAATGATATTCAGCAAACAAACTTGTATAATTTTGTTTGTTCCTGCTAAATATAGAATCAGAACATGGAGCTAATTTTGCATATCTGATTATGTACATGTTTTTGTCAACCGGCCTCCTAGCCTGAAAGAATCTACCTACTTGATAAATGAATACTAACCACTTGGATGTTAATTCAATTGTGTTTTCTTTTGTTTCAGTGAGCGTATTCAGTATGAAATATATGTTATCGGACGAGTTCTGGGACACATCAGTATTCTATCGTAACTTCTACTGCGGACTTTGGGCTCATTTCGCACTCTACAAATACATTTCCTGCTGGCTACTCACCGAAGGTAAACATACTATCATCATTAATTCATTATTCTTATCATGTTACATATCTCATTAATTCTGGTAGTGTTACAAAATATTTCAACATTTGGCCTAGATTTATATCAATAATGATGGGTGGATGATCTATATAATCATAGGTTATGACTATCATACCAATAGCAAAGTGATACTGGAAACGATGAATCGGCAACAAAATGTGATTGCAAAAAAATGTTACGAAAATACGTGTTTGGATAAAATAACACAATTGTTAAGGGCCTATGGTGAAAACAAATTTAGTCATAGTTCGATGGGTGGGGCTAAGTTCGTAAATGCAGCGGCGCCGGTGCGGGCGCTGGAAAACTGAAAAAACGAACTTAATTTTACAAACTACTTATTTCGGCCGCTATTCTAAAATGATCATAGCTCATTGTCCATAAATAATAAAAGAACATTCACATTATCTTCAACATCGTTTTTTATAGCTAATATTTTCTTCCTTATTTACATTCAGTGTATTCGTAGTGTAGATGTTGCAATCACGCTGCTGCTTCCGTAACAGTAACTTTTATCCACCTTCAAAGTGAAGTAAATAAGTAGATTAGTGATATATATTTTTGAAGTCTACGAAAATAGATCGTTCAAGAACATTAAAGTAAATCAAAAGGGGTCAGTATTTGACCAGCTTAACTTTCGACATCTTATTTTATTTTCAAAATAACAGCCTCGCATTAAACCTTTATTAATCAATTGCTGATATCAATACAAACAAGTTGTGTATGGGACAAAATCTCACCGATCTGAAAAAAAGTACCACAGGTCCAGCGTGTACGGGCCACACTGGCTGTCTGATTTATGAACGAAAGAGAGTGATGACATTACTTTTGAAAGGCAAATGTTCGGAGGCAAATCGGACCGTAGGAAGTGTCCGCATATTTTGATCATCTACATTGTGCGTGGCCTGACACGCACTTGGCCGGTTTTTTATGTTAAAATTATAATTTTAATATAAAAAAACCGGCCAAGTGCGTAATAATTATTATTAAACCTAAAACTGTCTTGTTTACAATAAATTTCAAATTCAATAATTATTTCTATTTTTAAAGTAAAATTGCAGAAATAACTCTTTAGTTGTTACGCCTCGACATCGAAAAAAGTAAATATGTAGACCAAACTTTGCTTTTTATTTTATTTTAGGAAATATGGTAGGTACCGTGTCTTTTTCATTGTGAGATACTAGACCATATAGGTAGTTAAAAATCATATTATGAATTGTTATATCCCAATTCTACATACATTAAAAAGCAAACATAAAAAGAAAAACCACGTTGTTTTCAATTCGTCACCTTATGGTCTTTCAAAACGACTTGTTATATAACAATGGTCGCACCGATTTGTTGCTTAAGTATTTAATGTGTATAAGGCAATCAGTGCATTGAGTCCATTTTAGTATAAATTAGTTTATTTATACAAATTAAAATTGTTCTTTGGAACACAATGAAGCATCGGAATACTTTGTTGAATCTGGATCAATCGTTTTAAGTTCTCGATGAGTTGCTGGGTAGTTTGGTTAAGTAAGCCATTTCTTCTTTTCTTCCCACCTAGAAAGGGCAAGCAGGCATTTGAGTGCTGCCTGCTGCAACTTTTGACTTTCGAAAAGTGATTCTTGATTCTATTTCAACGAATGATGTTTGATGTTAAGTATCGTTTATTCCAGCGGCTTGCATCCGATTCGGTCTGTCGTACAACGGCACGCGCACGGAGGGCGGCGTGGCCGTGAGCCAGTGGGACGGTTGCAACAACATCAAGCTGCTGCGCTTCGAGAGCGCCACACGCTTCCAGCACTACATCGACAGCTTCAACTGCAACACCAACCACTTCGCCGCTGAGTACGTGTACAAGCGCCTGCGCTTCCTCGGCAACCGCAACCTCAGCCAACTCATCACGCTCGCATTCCTCGCGCTGTGGCACGGCACGCAGTCCGGGTACTACATGACCTTCCTCAACGAATTCCTCATAATGGTAATGGAGAAAGATCTAGAATCGATGCTAATCAAAACTGAATTCTACCATAAAATGTGGAAGAACACTATCATCAAGTACCTCCTCTACATTTTACTCAAAACATACACGATAGTATTCATGGGCTGGAGTTTGGCGCCATTCGACGTCAAGAGCTTCTCAAAATGGTGGACTGTTTATGCTAGTTTATATTTCTCAGGATTCATACTATTTGTGCCGTGGTCCTTTGTTTACAAGCCCCTCGTTAAAAAAGCCTTAAAAGCTAGTGGAGCCCATCCCAAAGCACAATAATTGTAATTAGATAATCTTGTATTGGTTAGGTAATGCTTACAATCGTCGCATTTAGCATAATATGGTTATTACAAAGTTTAGTATTTGCATGTCGTACATATCCATACATAATTTAAAAGAAATCGCCTAAGTACAATTTCGAGCTATAACACTTGGTTGGACAAGTATTTAGAGAATGTCCCACGCTCGCTGGAAAGTCGCATATTGTGACTACCGGTCGTGAATGAAATGGAGTTAGTTTGTTTTGATTCATATATATTATGTTCAACTTTAGATCATGGTTGCAGTTGTAAGTTAGTTAAATGTACATTTTGTGTTTGGAACTAAATACAAAATTATTCCTTATAATAATATCGGACCGGGTTACTAATCCAAGGGAGATATGTCTCGTGTAGAGCTGTATTTAATGTGTTTGATGATAACAGGGGCCTCAGCGTTTACTTATAATGGATATAGTCGTTTTAAGTTATAATAAAGACCGGACTTCATTTCTGACTAGACCTATTTAGATTAATGGTCAAATCTATCCGATTAAAAAGAGGCGCGTGCCGCCGAATACCGACGATCGATGGCAATTATTTACTCTTTGACGGCTTAACTGACAAGACACTGTCGAAAAATACTTTCAACAACATAGGATATAATATTTGCAAAGTTATTCTCCATTTAACTGCATATTGCATGTTCTGGAGGTCAGTAATCGAGCCCAGCAAGTCGTCATTATACCAACTACTATATACCCATATAAAGTATGTTCGATCGTTTCAGTAGGTAGGTGAATTTAATTTTATATTAAAATTTTGCCCTATTACGCACATTATGTCGACTGCTATTTTCAATAATGATCCTAATTTTATTATAGTTGTTTGTTGCAAGATAATAATTAATTGCATATTGCATATAAGTGGATTTTGATATTAGTTTCGTATTGGATTTATGTTACATTTACATATCTATTAATATTAACATTATTACGAAATTGTAAGTTTTCCAATACCCTCGTATATTTATGTGATTGACGATACCGCGGTTTTGGCCGCGTCAATTCATTTTTGAACACAATATCTTTATACATTATAGCCTACGTTCTAGCACCGTAAAGTTTGAACAAAATGCGTTCAATCGTTTTTGAGTGAAAGAAAAAAATGATTTTTAAAGTGAAAAAAATATTTAAAAGACTTCCATTCACCCGACTGTCGGATAGCAAGCTGAGTATTCGTTTAATGGAGGTTCGATTTTTTATATCCTCCCTACTCACGTCTTTCAATATTTAACACGTTTATAACATAATTATTATAATAGACAGACCATGTCCTGTCGCGACTTTCAATATTTTCTTGACTTCTACTCCTTCATTATTAACGCTATGTCAGTCATTCAATTTTCAATTCCTATCAATAATAAAACTTTTTTCTATTTAATTGTTACCGCTTATCTCATTTATTCAGATGGTTATATAATCAGTGAATGATAAACGCGGCAACATTAATGAGTATCTTTAATACTAGTACCTTTATAGACAACTTCTCATTTCCTACACACTTGATCAATTAAAATGATCAAACTTTGAGTATATTGCAAGTTTTACCAAGCTTTAACCACACTGAAGACAATCTCGCTCGGCAGGCTATTCGCGCTAGTTTGAACTCCTTTAAACAAACTACTTGACACAATCGGCGCGGGCAAATTCAGCATGGGATTCGCTTCAGTTTGACGATACCTGATTATCTTTAGTCGTTCCCGTGTCTCCCTGCTAGCATGTAAGTTCCACCCAACAACGTTGCCTAGCTTACAATTATTAATAACTTGTGCTCTTATATACGGTATGATGTTAGTATAGAATGTTAGGTTAGATACTAGTCTGATAATATAATTAATATAAATTAAAATAATTCATCTAAATAGTGGAAAAGGGCTGTAATAGTTGTAGCCTTATTTTTACGATTGTTGCTTAGTTAGTAGTAAATAATAATCATACAAACCATCACGCCAATTCAGCCTCAGAACGTATGGTATGTCCGTAGTTAATTTATACCCAGTAACATCATTCTTATTTCTTATATATTACCCTTATATCTACATGGTCCAAGGACATACATTTTGGACTGAGAACCGCAAGTGGACAAAATCCTTTTTAGAGGAAACCGAACAAATAGTAATGTAAATTGTCTAGGATTTGAGTACCTAACTTTAAATTTTTTTAGAGTTTGGTGTGCCGGTTTCAGGTAAAGAATTATAAAATTCGATTAGTACGGCGCAGTCAACGCGCATCCTTTGAGTGACAAACACTACGCATTATAAAGCCGCGCTCTTGCCGCTTATGACATCAAGTGTAATTTTGCTATATTTGACAACTAAACAACGCTGTTCTCTATAACACTGTTAAGTTTGCTGAACTTTGCTCTTTTGCAACCACCAAAAGTTAGAAACGAATTGTTTCTTAGATTTAGTTGTTATTTCGTGGCATCTTAGCAAAGTAATTCTATAGTATCTGACAGCTCCTATTTCGTCACGCCTCTTTCGGACTACAGAATTATTATGTACCTACCAATAACAATGTATAGTCATAGTATACCTGAATAACTGTTCTGCCTACGATATTCTTACTTAATATAACTTTTAAAGCCTGTGATTAGAATTATATAATTAAAAATAAAAACCGGCCAAGTTCGACTGTGGCTCGCGCACCGAGATTTCCGTACGAACTTGTTAAAGGTCCTAGGATTATAAAATTTGGTAAAAAGCTATTGGACACAACATACATACAGAACATGTAAAGTAAAAATGAAAACTGTAAGCACATTCGTAATTTAATAACAAACAAAAAGCGAATTTACTATTACAAACTTATAATTTGCTGTTGGTCCAATAACCGTGTCTAGGGATCGAACGGTAAAGTTAAGTTTGTCCTTTAACAAGTTTGCTATTAAACTACATATTTACGGTTTTCAGATTTGTTACAGGAAAAATAACGTTTGATAAACGCAGATAAAAACTTGCATTAATATGACAACATAATATATTTTTTAATTATTTGTGATTTAAATGTACCTTATGATTTATAATGAAAACTATGAACATGTGTAGTTACAAACATAAGACATAAGTGTTGATAATATTGATTTAGACCAGCGTTTATCACGATATTATTAATAAAACGTTGTTATTATTTACTATAAAAGACCTTGAGTTGTTATGATATTATCTATGTATTCGTAAATTTTACATATTGTCACAAAATAATCTAGCTACTACCTGTTGTAAACTTTATAATGATGTATGGTGTATTGTTTTTATATGTTATAAACAGTACATAATCATACGTAACATCAGCCCAATTATTTCGTTCAGTTCAAGAATACACGGCATAGCATAATCAGCATATAATGTTCCCTCTGCTGGGACTCTGGGACACAGGCCTCCTCTCTATGAGAGGGAATGGGCTATAATCCACCACGCGGGCCCAGTGCGGGTTGGTAGGTGTCACATGTCTTCGAATTTTTGATTCTAGGACATGCGGTTTTCTCACTATGTTTCCCTTCACCGTTTTGAGAGCAGTGGTGATGAAATAAATTATACAAAGTAATGCGCCTGTCTAGGTTCGAACCCACGACTTACTGCTCGTAAGTCGGGGCCGCCACCACTGGGCCACCGCTGCTCTAAGAATACACAGAAACCGCAAGTCACTATAATAAATTATGTAAAGTAGATTAAACAATTGAGAAGAGGCAAACACTATAAAACCTGGTTTGTACATTAAAGTTTATTTCAACAATAAAGAGAATAAAACTGAAAGGAAGAATTTCATTTTATATTTCACTGTTTAGTCGATGTCATAATTATTTCTTTGTGAGAATCACTTGTAAAACAAAAACCGGGAATTGTTGTAAATAGTGGTGAACTAATTACGAGGTCAACTAAACATTGCCACAAATTGACTTTACAGCAGAACAAACTATCGATAGTAAGCTTAAAGCGCAGGCCACACCGCCAGCTGGCGGGCGGGCGAGCGACACGAAAGACGCATCGTTTCACCTCTTTTCATACTTTGGTTCACACCGCGAACTATCGAAAGATACGAACGTAGTATGAAAAGGGCGTCGTTCGCGTCGCTCGCCCGCCCGCCAGCTGGCGGTGTGGCCTGCGCTTAATGGTCTGAAAAATATTTTTTTGTTATTTACCTGTACCTACAGCAATACAAAGTGTGCCCCGAACACACAATCATGAATCCGTGATCATAATATTCAACCTTGTAGGTCCAGTGGTCGTAAGCGTGACTGCTGGGTTCGATTCCCAGGTCGGGCAAAATGTCAATGGGCTTTTTTCACCTGGAATTTCTCAGAAGTAGTCTGGTTTTATACATATTTATATTACACTAGCTCTGTACGCGTGCGTTGCAATGCAGCTTTGCTACCTACTCCTTGTGTTTTTACTACTCTGTTCCTACCCTACTTACCTTCTATTTACGGGATGAATTTTCATCCAAATCCGTTAAGCCGTTTGAGCGTGAAGGAGTAACACACATATAAACTTTGGCCTTTATAATATTAGTGTGATTGCGTTCAAACATAGCTGGCGGAATGAGGTTGTTCTATTAGATACAATTCTGCCTAACCCTTCGGGATTTCAGGCGTGTTGGTGTAGGTGTCTCATGAGACCAACTCAGGAACTTTAAATACAAATCCATGAAATAAAAAAAAAACCTCTGTATTAGAAAATGTAAGTCAATGTGAAAAATATTCAATTTTACGGATGGGAGCTGTAACACAAAAACTAGACGTGATCAAATAAAATAAATAAAGTATTGTAATGTGGATACCTGCCCAAATAATTACAAATTAGTTCTTGTTACTTTCTTGTTACAAAATTTTGTTGATCATAGAATAAAATAAAAGTGATAAAAAAAGCTGTTAAAAAATTTTTTGCGCACCTCCCTTAGGTACACTTAAAGTGGGGTGATTTTTCCTCGTCATCTTATTCCATAATGTGAACCTCGTCATCTTATGTCAAAAATATATTGGTGTGTGAAAGCTATTTTTCAATTCAGAGATCCGTCTTGTTAGGGGTTGGCGGGGGCGGCGGGCGTAATCGGGTTCAGTAGGTAACTGCTCACACGGCATAATAGTGTACGTAGTTTTGTGGTACCGAAAGAAACGATTTTCTAGGCCTTTTTATTCTACAGTTTTGTAGAATAAAACAGCGTACGTTAAAATTTAATAATTGTTGACGCGACGCGGAAACGTTTCATTCAATGGAAATGGGGTACCAACATGCAAGTATGTATAATATATAGCTTTTGCCCACGACCTTCGTCCGCGTGAAATTTTATTGCCTATAACCTTCCTCGATAAATGGGCTATCCAACACTAAAAGAATTTTTCAAATCGAACCAGTAGTTCCTGAGATTAGCGCGTTCAACCAAACAAACAAACAAACTCTTCAAATTTATAATATTAGTATAGATTATCAACTTGTAGTCAACTTGTCATTAACGCGGCTTATGTTTATTTCAGGAATTGTTCCTATTATTTTATGTTATGTTGCCCGCCATTGTCAACACTTCATACCAACCAAACGGTAACACCGTTTCTCTCTACTACGACACAAATTAATGACATACAGATTTTTCAGGTTAATTGGAAACATCGTTTTATTGAGGGAATGTTACGAGTTAAAATCATCATCTGTCTAGCATTTTCGCAACTATGTTGGGGTCGGCTTTCAGTCTAACCGGACGCAGCTGAATACCAGTACTTTACATGGATGGACTGATTATCTGACCTCCACAACCCAGTTAGTACTGGGTTATCCGATACCACTTGGTAAGAGTGGTCGTCAGACTTTCGGGCCACTGACTATCTGTAACGACTGTGAAAGATCTACAAATGACAGCCGGGACCAACTGCTTAACGTGCTTTCTGAGGCAAGGAGGAAACTCGGTAAGTAATGGGCGGTCACCCATCCAAGGATCAACCCAGGCAAGCGCGGCTTAACCTTAAGATCGACTCGAGCGGCTGTTATTAATTAGCCACGTTAGAATTAAAATGGCAAACCAAAATAAGGAAACTAACTGTTATAACTAAAGGTCTAAGAATTAGCAGTAGACGTAAACGATCATAACATTTTATACATTACTAGCACTTGGCCTACGGCTTCGTCCGCAAAAAATGTGATAGCTCGGCTAATATGCATGATATAAATATGATTTATAGCCTATAGCACCCACGAATAATGTAGCTTTCTTTCAGTGAAAGAATTTTTAGGATTGGATCATTAGTTCCGGGGATTACCTTATTTCTATAAACAAACTTACAAACAAAGAAAAGGACCACCGGCACTTTTGTATGAAGCTTGGGCTAACCTTGCAACATACATGAAACTTCGTCAAGTGAAGGGTTTTTGTTTTACTTGATTTTATAGTATGGGAGCATAGTTGGATTCGATTGCGAAACTGCAGTTTCGATGCATTTTCAAAAAATATATTTACGGTGATTTTTAATTCATTGTTGATGTTTCAGGACGTGAAAGTATTCATAATACGTAACTTGGGGTGATTTTTTCTCGTCTACTTATCCCGTAATGTGGTGGGTAAAATGTATCCTTACAAGCAGGCGCGGTTCTGGGGGGGGGAGGGGTTGCACAGGGGTCATGACTCTCCCCAAAATCATTCAATCAAATTCACAATCCTTAAAAAAAATTTTTTTGGATACAAATTATTAACTTCCTGCTTAATCGTTCAACAAGAGAAACTAACCTTGCCGAGGCAGAATGCTAAATTTCGAGCTCGCTTCGCTCGCTAATGCGTCCTGCCCTTTTCTTTACTTTTATGTCTCATGCTGTATGAATGAACAAAAAGAACCTTATACACGGGGCGGAGCCGAGCTGCTTCAATTTTAAAGTTTAAAGCTCTCTTCTCTCGCTCTTGCATTCTATTAATACCAAGAGCGGATGCAGGGGGGATCATGGCCGGACGTCATAACCACCCCGTCCTGGGCTGGGTCTAGGTTAACCGTGATCCGTGGGTGAGGGTTAAACTCCCCCGAAATCTCCGACAACTATAATGAAATCAAAACAATCCGAAGCGGAATGCTAAAATTTTCTTGCTCGTTTCGCTCGCCATTAAGTCCTATACCTTTTCAATTCTCCATTAGTTGACAGAGTTCCTCCTATTCTCATTTCTTTACAAATTAACAAAAGGAGTGGTGCTAAAATTTTCCCGCTCGCTTTACTTGCTAATACATCCTGTACTTTTTCAATTATCCTTAGGTTTCAGAGTTCCTCCTATTCTCATTCCTGTACGATTTTTTTTTCTTGTTTTTGATGCGATCAGTTCATTTACTGACATTCAGCATTTTTTGTTTTTGTTGTTTGTTTGATGAAGCTTCCTGTATGAATGAACAAAAACAACTTAATTTGAGGAGGAAGGGTGCAAGAATTTTCAAGCTCTTCATAACTCCTGTATGAATGGTCAAAAGAATATCTAGCCAAACCGATGTAGTGCTAAAATTGTCGAGCTCGCTCTGACATTCTTCGTTCTTTTCAGTTTTTTTTTATAAACTGACACAATTTCTGAAAGCTTGTTAAATTCAAACAGGGTGCAAAATTTTACGAGCTCGCTACGTGCGCTCCTGAATCCTGAATTTTCTCAACTGATAGGTTTTTCTATAAACTGTGACTTTTTAGTCGTCTTACAAAGGTGGTCCACACGATGTATCCGACATAAAATACCTCTAGGCGTGATTTTTTTTACCATTAATTAAGATAATAGTTACAAAGAATAATAGATAATACATTAGAACCTGTTTATAATGTTTACGTGTCAAACGGTAGAACATACCTACCCAGCGCACGAGTCGAGTAGATCATCGCTCACAACAGGGTGTTTCAACTGCGTCATGCGTCATAATAATTAATAATGTTTTTATTTTTAAATTATTCAAATGTCATAAATACCTATTTTTTATGAATGTTTAGTAGTCATTGTATACATGAATTGGGCTGCCGTTGTATGACGACTAAAAAGTCACGGTGTACAAGTTGACAAAATTATTTCTTGCATGAATCACCACCGATTTATTGTCGTTTTTCAAAAATTGTTTCTTATATTTTAACCTATTGCTACGGCTCTGTCTGATCCCCCAGAAGTCTTAGGCTGAAACCGCGCCTGCTAACAATTTTTGTTACATTTGTGGAGACATTAATTTTAAAACTTAATGAAAAATTTGACACCATTTGTGACCAAGTAATATGAACATTATTTTGGCTTTGCCAATAGACAACAAGACAAAGCCCATGCTTTGTCTTGTTGTCGAATAAACATATCGTCAAGTTGTGAGGAACCCATGCTTCTCACAACTTGGACTATGTGTTTTTATCACCCTTACATATCATGAAAACTGGCACTTGTGCTCTTGTGAAAAATTTCTTCAAAGCAATGGATAGGACTTGAAACAATGGAGGAGGAAAATTTTGATAAACTGAGTAACGAAAAAATTTAAGATTATATTTGTTGGTCTTCAAATCAGACAATCGATGATAGATGAAATATTTAAAGAAAAACTTAGTAATTTGGAAATATCTGCTTAGGAATCTTTTATGGACACTTCCATAAAAGATCCCCAACTTAATTTTTTCCCGGATATCACCTACAATGACTATTAAAGTATTGTCGAGGAGCTCTTATAAGAAGCTCTTGTAACAAGTCCTTAAAAATAGGTTCCCTACATTCACATTTGGACTTACATCTGAGCACCGTCAGCAATGAACACGGTGAAGGATTCCACTAGGATATTTTTACAATATAGAAACGATATCAGGGCAGTTGGTGTCCACATATAATGCTCGCTACTGTTGGACATTACAATGAGACCTCCTTGAAACAAAAGACAGAAGAAAATCATAAGGGGCATTGATATTAATACCGCAGTACCGTAATATAACTTCATTTTGTTTATTAATACTTTCAAATACAATAAAAACAT
Source organism: Noctua janthina (assembly GCA_963576755.1). Classification (NCBI taxonomy): domain Eukaryota; kingdom Metazoa; phylum Arthropoda; class Insecta; order Lepidoptera; family Noctuidae; genus Noctua; species Noctua janthina. Next base: position 7,266,698 of record OY755050.1, on the reverse strand, counting down.
ATTACAGTAAAAGTATTCGTATTTCAAATATTATAATATCATTTCTATTATCACTGGCCTCTTTCTAAACATAACTAGACAAAGTGTTTTTTATTGACTGTTATCGGCGTGATTACCTACTTACAAAGCTTATCTATGCGAAATTATAGCTTTCTAGTACATGTATCTCTGAGGTAAACCCCGGACAGACAGATAGAAGGACATGGCGGACCTAGAAGGGATCCTTATCTATGTCTACGGAAGTCTAATAAAATAATTTTGAACAAATCATAATTTTTTCCAGTAAGCACTGCCTATACCTACCTATGTACGTATTTGCAGAATAAGCCTCTTTTTAGATAATAGGTTCAGAGTGGGTCACAGGTTATATATCACAGTGTCTGCTCGTCAGTGCAACCATGGCTTACATAGAATATTTATCAACAACGTGTTGAGCACACGTTTCTAGACCACACTGAAATCTAAAATAGTATGCTACAGAAGCGAAGGATAAATTTTTTGTAAGAGGTAAGCCGGAGTACATATCTTTAATGTGATTTTATTTTTTGTCTATAAAATACTGACTGTGCCAGTTTTCAAAGGGAAGCCGGTAGGAATCGCGATGTATAGAACCTTCGCCACTGGTATGCTATCTTAAGTATTTTTTTAGTTCTTCCTACTTGCTAATCTTTTTTATTTAATTTAATCTTTGCTCAACTTAAGCCGGTTTTTGTCAGAAAAACACGCGACGTGGCGCGAAGCTTTTATCCACCGGTATGAAGTAACAGTGGTGTGGGACGACCGTGGGAAAAGACATTTGCAGCCAATCCGTATCTACGGTACATATTGATCGAGTCTCCGACCTAGAGCCTCGCAGTCACTCTGGCGGATAACAAAATACACAAGTTTAGTTTTTTAACACAATACTTGAAAAAACTGTACAAGTACTTAGGGTACATCAAGCGGCATGTAAGCATAAATCTAGGAATTAGTCTACACTCTGTGTCTGTCGAAATAACTCATAATTAGCGCCTCGTTGTCACTGCTGCAGCTGGGAGCTAGGATATAGGCCTCTGTGAGAGTGAGAGCGCCGCTTTTCACCACTCACGTCCCGTGTCGCACGGATGTCACACTTAGATCTTTTAGATCTACAACATGCCAGTTTCCTCGCGATGTTTTCCTGCACCGTTTGAAGTTATTGTTTTACTTGCACCTTAGCATTAGCAGTGAAACAGTAGACCGACTTCCTTTTGAATTAGATTTCCAAAATGTGGTTAATTAGCTGTAAACTGTAAAACCTTTTCAGATTTTTCAAATTCCCTATCTATTCTCAAGTTCTAAGTTATACTCAAACTTTACCTACCGTGATTCATCTAATTAATTATGTTTATGATACAAATAAGTTTTTACAAACACTTTAACACTTCATGTTTTAAACTAGATGGGGCCGGTGTTTCGTAGGTACCTGACTACTCTGAGAAGAAAAACCTGAAAAAACGCAAAAGAGGTCATAGTCTATTTTAAAGTCTAGATATAATCTTGGTCAACTCACATGAGGACTATGCAGATTGGTGATTAAGATGGTCTTTTGGAGAAACCAGCACACAGATTTGAGTGGGCATTTGTCAGTTATCGTGTAGCTTGACCGATAACTCAAGGAGCTCAACGACACGAGGAACGATACTAAAGAAAGGACATTTATGTAGGTCGCTTATAGTACTCAAACTGCCAGACAATCGTTAAAACGAAAAGGAAAAAAACACAAAAAAAAAGACCCACATGGTCCTCACAAACACAAACTAAAAGTGGACGCGAGAGACAGCAATAATTCTGTTGTGATGTTCCAAATGATACTCACGTGGTAAATCCAATAAATTAATAAATTTAGACCTAGACCGCCCGTCCTTCAAGCATCAAATAACCGCTTCGTCACAATTACCAGGTGTTGTGACTAGCTAAATAATATATCAGTTTACTCTATCCTAGGTATTTTTGAAGGTAAAAATTATAAAAATATTTCAGAAGAAGGAAACGTTACTGCGTTGGAACTTTTGTAAGAGCTATCTGTTGCACACCACAGCGACCAGATGGGATGGGATAATAATAAATTATAGACCATTACCTCCTTAAAAGATCAATGCCAATCATAAGTGTCTTACGATTGGCTGTATAATATTGGTAGGTCCGTAGGTTTGCACTTCCCGAATAACCCTTTCCACAGACTTCAGTGAGTTATGTTTTCTTCGGTTATTATTATAATTTTTGGAGCATAACTACTATTACTTTATAACATCTCAAGCATCTTAGGTGGGGACCTGGTGTCCTGAAATACAGGCCTTGGCTTAGTTTAGGCACCAGTCTCTCACAAATAAAATATTGTTTAAATTTATCTACCACTACATTTCTACTAATACCTGCTTACCTACCTAGTTAAGTCATCATGATCGGAGATAAGTTCCTTTATTTTGTTAGTATTAAGTTTTTCATTGTTTTATTTGTGGATGAGATAAATAAACGATTATTATTATTTTATTTATGTCGAGATCTTCTCGTATTGCATTTTTGGTTTCCTACTTTTAGGAAGCGTTTAAATTAGTAAAACCGAATGTGTTTTAATGATTGCGTATGGATATGAAGCGTGGTTCGGAGCTCGCCCCTTGGGAATGGAAACACCTGTGTGTCCACAGATTCGCCATTGAGCTGTGCCATTTTCAACTATAATAGCTTCCGATCGAAAATGTTTAGTTTTTCATAGCCAGGTACCTACTTCCTATAAGTTAATGAGTGCCCGATTACTTGTTAAGTAGTGATAGCTGTTTTAGATAACGATATCGTCCCACAAAATTCAATGAACTGGAGGTTTTTTAGTGATCATTGCTATGCTATTTAGGTGCCTTTGTTTTTTTTTTACTTAAGTACTGTGGTACTTAAGTAAAAAAAAAAAACAAAGTTCATAGCTATCGCTAAACTGCTAACTTATAATTACCAGGCCTGTAGTACGTATACCTAATTTAAAACGACAGGGTTCACATGAAAAAAAAACAACATACGTAGGTACACTATTTATTGAAATAAATAAATAATATTAACACAACAATTTTAGGGTTTGGTACATTTTTTAATCACTATCATTAAACTTTTTTTGGTTATGGAGGTCAGATAAACAATCGCTCCATGTAAAATACTGGTATTCAAACTACATCCGGTAGGTAAGACTGGAAGCCAACCGCAATAAATTTGGAAAAAGGCTAGGCTAGGATGACGATCATTAAACTTAGTTTAGGATTTATATAGGTACAGTGGTAGGCACAGTGACTAGAATTGTAGTACAAGTAATTAAAAGTTACAAGAATTTAACTAGGTAGCTTTGGTCTTGTTATACTTACACTTAATTTAACTGCTACACTTAGATTAAAATTACATAATTGACAAGACATAATTGAGATAAAAATCTTTACTAAAATATACTTAGATAATACTTAAATTATAACATAGTAACCGCAGCAGGTATAAAATGAGATCAATTTTTTTTTCAGAAGTAACAACTTGAATAGGTCGAAATATTCTTACCGTGTCATGTTGTGTCGTGACGCGTCACGCGATTGAGACCAATAAAAAGGTGGGTTGAACTACCAACTTAAACTCTACTTTAGAAGTTAATCTGCTGATAAAATTCGTTGTCATGGTATCATGTGATGAGCAGGAATGGGGGAATTTTCGTGAGAAAAGTTTTGAGTATAAATGTAGATGGCTATAAGAGTAGAGGAAGACCAAAGTAACGACGGATGGACTGTGTGAAGGATGATATGGCTTGAAAGAAGGAGACTGCTAAGTTGGCGACTTATAGAGATAGTATGGAAGAAGACATGCTACAACAACCCCTAAATAAATTGGCATAAGGGCAGGAAAATGATGACTGTTAAACATCTGCACTAAGGTCCTTTAAACCTTGGTGCAGTAGTTTAACAGTCATCATTCTAATCATTCAGAGAGTTGAAAAGTAGAATTTGATGAGTTCTCAAGTTCAAATTATCAAATCAGACAGCAGGGCTTAATCTTTCTTCCTCATGTCCCGAACTCCATCTCTCTCACACGCTGAAGTGAGATCGAAACAATACAGCTATAAGAGTTGGTGGTAGGTCCCTCCCCCTGTCCTTGACGATGATATAAGACATGTCGGATTAGAATGAATTTAATTGGCCAACACTACCACTGAAGGATCGTCACGGTACAACACAACGGTTTTATAGAGGTGTTTATCTAAGCTCCTCTTTATCAATTATAGTGGGGGTACTTGCGAAGATCCTGGGGTCTTCAGGTATCCATATCTTGGCGTGCAGGGTGGAACCCGGCTGCCTCTCTCCACGACGAGACCACGACAACGAATGAGCTTGTAGGTTGCTGCCTGAAAATAAATATCACATTTTAATGTGTATAAACGTAGCTTTAATACCCGTTGTGCACAACTATGTAATTGTAGCAAAAAAAGTGATTTTTTGTTTGAATATCTTGATTTAAAATGCTAGATAGGTCACCTCATCTAATTAAAAATATTTTTTTTATTCATCGATACTGTTACTGAACGCCGTTGTCACATACGTACGCCAAACGGAACAAATATGTGATAAAAGGCTGGGCGTGAGGCCGTCCACACACTCGCGTGCTTTTATGCTCTGGTGTCCAATGCGGTCGGAGAAACTTTTGAAAATTAGGTATTTGAAGAAGAACTGCAGATCCGAAGTAAAAAGTTATAATTCGAGGTTTGGCTCTCGACTGTTTCCTCTTCCAATCCAATATTCGAGCAATTTTAAAGATATTTCATAAACTGAATAAGGAACCCATCCTGTGTCCCAATATTTTTCTTTTTTCATTAATAGTTGGCAAACTTGTACACTAGGCCTCTGTTAACAGCGGACTAAATAGAAAATTTTGAGCATTTTATAAAGGTTCTAGTACTTATAAAGATTATGTATCATCAAAAAGCAAAATATAGGGACATAGAAGAAGTTGATATTTATTTTACTGTAAAAAGTCATTGCTTTAAAGTCATAAACCAGAAAGAAAACGGGCGAGAGCGTTTGTATGGAGAAAAGACCACCCGCATTTCCTCTTAAGTCAGTCGGTCAGAAATCTATAGTACGGAATGTATTTTTGGCTACAGAAAAATATGTGAATATTTAGTTCACAACCAAGTACCCAGCGGAGCAAAGGTAAAGGTACGTAGATACTAATATGTAATAATAAGGGACTATTTTAAAAGCTGTTTCACATTTCACGTCTGATATCATTAATGAAAACTAGTAAGCCATTTCACGATTGCAAATTTCCGGTGCTATCAAAGACATTCATAAAATGTTTACTAGAAAATATTTGCTTTAAACGTAGGACGTATGGAACGAAGTAGTATAATTGAGTCCTACATTCATCGTTTGCTATGCGAATGTGACCTACTCTTATAATGAAGTAGGTAATTGTGAGATTATTGATCATCGAAACACCTGACAATTTACAGTATTGTTCAAGTCAGCTTTTATTATAAAATAAAATAAAAAGTTTTTATTGTTTCTCATGCAATTGTTCTACAGCCCAAAATTGAGGCCGCCCCGGTAAGTTATAAGGATACTTGTGATGGGGCTACCTCTCAGTTTTCCATGTGTTACAATCTACAATGTTGAGACATAGTTAAAAATAAAAGAAAAGATTTAAGTACTTAAAAAAAAATTAAAAGCCTAGATTTTACTAAATTATAGTAGGGTGTTCGGGTATGGTATGTGGTGTAGTGTTTGTGTGTGTGTGGGGGGGAGGGGGATGTGGCGGTGTGTAAGTGTGAGTAGGTGTGTGTGTGTTAATGAGTGATTGATTCATGTATGTTATGATTGGGTACAGGTTTTTTTTTAGCATATTCTGGTTAATAAAAGTTAATTCACAAACTTACGAAGGTTTGTGATTTTAACCATTTCGTTAGAGTATGTTTGCATTCATGAGATAGATATTCAATGTGAGGTTCAGTTTATTATAAATATTAAGTTGATTGAGTATTACACTGACGCCTGGCGAAAACCGTACGTACCCGAGGGGAATAACCCACAATGTCTTTACATCTTTTATAAATGAGAGGGTTTGTGCAGATGTATGGTTATGTTTATTATGTATAATTTCGTAAAATTGAGCTGACTGTAGTGTATGTCTGTAGAATATCGAAAGGGTTTAAAATACATAACCTTGTTATGAGATCTTTCTGCCATTTCTAGGTGTAGAAATTTGGTCTATGTTCCCCAGATCGGTATACAGTATGTGATGACCGATTGTGAGGGCAGTATAGATTTCATTAAGTAGCAACGGTAGCATCACAGGTCTTAACGTTTTAAAAATCCATATAAGTTTTCTGACTCTGGCTATGGTATTTTCGAGATGGGTGTGCCAGGACAGTATTTGGTCAATTGCTCTGACAGTTACAAGGATAATGGGAGTTTACACACTCTTGAATCACGGTCCCAAAATTAGCACCTGGCTGTTTCATCTGATTTGGAGTAAAGCAGATGAAGTTCGTTTTAGATACGTTGAAGGTTAAAAGATTAGCATTTAACCAACATGACATTACCGCTAAACCACGTTCAGCAGCAGCACGCACGGTAGCCCAAGAGTCACAGGAGAAAACTACTGCTGTGTCATCTGCATATGAATAAACTCGTCCGCCACTGTTACCGATACTACACAACTCATTTATATAAATCAGGAACAGCGTGGGGGCGAACACACTTCCCTGAGGTAGGTACTTCAAAACATACAGTTTTTTCACCGTACCTCTTTTGCTTTCCTGATTGCTTCAAGTCTGTGAAACGGTGTCAAATGCCTTTTTTAGGTTACTAGTTAGGATTCAATTCGTAAACCAATCTAGAACATCAGCTGAGGCGAAGTAGCTTTTCGATAGCTTTTTTTTACACAACAATATGTCCCGTCTCTGAAGGAAAGAAGCTATGCCAACTATAACTATGGCTTTAATTTAAAAAAATGTCGCCATAACCTCAAGTGTTTTTTGACCTCATACTTGATTATTGATCAAAATCAACTGAACAACGAAAAAAAGAGCTAATCCTCCAACTTTAATTATCCGCGCACAATCGCTCCGGAACCCCTAAGCGCTTCAACTTGAGGTTTATTTATCTACAATTATTTTTGTGAGACGTAAAGAGGGCTAACTAAACAGTTCGCAAATGCGTTAAGGCCCGTCTGGCCCCATGACGCGAGGGGCGCAGCCCGAGGGGCGCGCACGTGCGCACTGTTATGGGCCCTTAGGCCCCTTCTATACACCCCGATAGGGTTGACCTGTCCTTGTCGATTATTTTTTTCATTGTATTGCGCTTATGATAACAAATTCATTGATTCATTACACCGATAACAGAATGGGAGTTGTTTTTTAGACCAAAACAGTGTTGTTTGTAAATGCAGTTAGAAATAAATTGCACAGCATAGAAAATATCTAATTACAATCGTGCAATAATGAATTAGTCTTTGGTAAGACATTGATAGGGGTTACCCTGTGATTTGCAATATCCAAGAAAATTTAAATTGATGTCGACACGCTAAGGAAAAGTGTAATTCAGGGATGTATTGTCATGGTTCATAATATTTACTACTTCTGTGCAATAGCGAGTACATAAATTGGTAGATACGAGTACAGGAGTAGGTACAGAAAGAGGTACAGTACACATTCGTGTTTCAAACGTAGCGTCCACTCGCCCAGTCCACCCTTCTAACTACCAAGTGCTATAATGACAGTTTATATCATGTAACAGTAGACATAATGAGTATTTCCGGTAATTTGTGCGTTCGCTACGTACCGAACAGTCAGATTTGTGTCGTTAATTATTTACTCAAGAGTCGAGTACCATCGTTTTAAAGCAGTCTCGTAATATGTCAGAGCAAAATATTTTAAGAGTTTTATTAAAAATAAAATTTAAAATAAAACAACAATATTTTGTTTACAGTTGTCCGCGATAGTTTTTGCCAGCGTATTTGGAGAGCGCTCCTAACTCCTCCTCTATCCTGAGCAGTTGGTTATACTTGTCGACTCGCTCGCCCCGCACTGGCGCACCGCACTTGAGCTGGCCTGCGGACAGACCCACCACCAAGTCAGCCAGGAATAAATCACAAGTATCTCCCCATCTATCAATAACCACAACGCCTAATCCAGCCGCTTTAATCAACTTGTAACATTCGATGATCTCACTCAAAGTACCCGCTTGATTTAATCGCAAACTGATCGAATTTCCAGCTTTTTTGTCGATGGCCAGACCAACTCTTCTCAGGTTGGTCTGCGTCAAGTCATTGCCTAGTAGTTGCGCCGGAGTGCGAGTCGTAAGCAGGGAAAATGCAGCCCAATCATCATATTCGAAAGCATCTTCAATGGAACACACGGGAAACTCTTTTATGTTGTCCAAATATATTTCGGCGAGTTTGTCAGACGAAACATATTCTTGAGGATTTGAATTTGGGTTTTTGAATTCTAAATCATAAGCTCCATCTTTGTATAAATCCGTCGCAGCTGCGTTGATGCCTATTTCAGCCTTGCCGAGATACCCGCATTGCTTTATAGCATCAGTGAGGAAAAGAAGCGCATCTCTGTGGCCTATGAGAGGAATGGAGAACCCGCCGGTATGGGAGACGTACGAAGTTTCGATGGGGTATTTAGACAATACTGTCTCTTTGACATAAGTATATATTTCTGTTCCTATTTTCATCGCCTCTGCAAAGGATGCCGCTCCAGTTGGCATAATTGAATATTCTTGAAATGGCAATCCGTTAGACGACAACACTCCACCAGTCAGGATGGTGAAGTGTGGAACTGGCAATATGATGGTGGTTACTCCTGCCATATCTGAGATGTGTCTGTACAGTGGCATGCCTTTCTTGGCGGCCCCAGCCTTGGCCACCACCAGTGACACTACCATCATAGCGTTGGAGCCGAGCCTCGACCTGTTATCAGTACCGTCGAGCGCGATCATGAACTGATCTATTTCTTTTTGCATGGTCACCTCGAGGTTCTGTTTTATAAGTTCTGGGGCGATTATAGTATTAATATTTTTGACAGCCATCGATACACCCATACCGTGGTAATCCGTAGCAATATTATCTCGTAACTGTAACGCTTCTGCAATTTTTTTCTGGTCAGTTGATGAAATTGCAATGCGAAATAGTCCAAGTTCAGTTACCATATCTACCTCGACGGTCGGTATGCCAGCTGAATCGAATATTTGACGAGCGAGCAAAAGTTTGATCGGCATTGTGGAGTTACTTTCATTTGTACAAAGAAAAAGTGTTTAAAAAAAATAATTTACTTTGAAAATATTTTTTTAAACTTATTGCACTGAAATCCGAAGAAACGTAAACGTCAAAATTCTTCGTTAAATGTTGAGGATTTGAATTTTGCTTTCGTATGTGTGCCAGTTACCGTCTACTAACATTGATTAAAAACTTTTTGATTTGTTCGTGACAGAAAAAAAAATAGATACCTAAAAACACTTCACGCAAAGCAATACGAGTGTGAAAGGGCGCACGTGCGCAATAATCTCTATGTAAATCCTACATTACACTCCGATAAGGTGCTTTTTAATAATTGAAAAAAAAAAACAGATTATGCGTTATACGTAGGAGTATTGGGTTGCAGCGAAGTCATAATCTTTAACACATCAGAATAGAGTATTTCATCAACCCTTGCTCATGGTACCCTGTCGATTCTTTAGTTCGATATTTACATGAAAATGTAGGTATTGTTTGGAAAAAAAATTATATAAAACATATAAGTACACAAAAATTGCTCTTTGTCTACGTACGCGCGGCGACCAAACAACCTGTTTATGCGGATCTCTCATTCTACGGGAAATCTATACAAAGCGAGGCCATGTTATACTGGAAATGTATAGCTTGATGTGTCGCCGTGTATAAGTTACGGTAAGTGTGATTAATTGAAAATTATTAATAATTATCCATCATTATTAATAATTACCGAAAGTCGAGGTAAAAATAAGAAATTAAAAACATTTATCAGTGATTATTAATAACCTTAGTACCGATAACTGTAATAAATAAACGCTGTAAATGCAGAAAAATGCGCGTTTTCTGCAATTCTAAGTGCTACAAAAGTCTTTATTGCAAAATTAAATAATAATTATTGTTTTTGGGTAGTTTTTTAATGAGCGAAAATAAATTAAATTTAAATGTGTCACAAATACTGAATATGGGGGGCTACTGAAATACTAAGTGGGCGACAAACCGTGGGCGAATACAAATGTTTAAAACAGCAACTTTAAAATACAAATTTGAGTTACTAGTTGTTCAATACGATCAGTGTGATGATTCAATTAATAAATAATTCACCACTAGATTGTAGTTAAGGCGTAGTCGACGCAGCCCCGCTGCGGGGGCTCCTATTTCTGTTTGCAGGGTTTAAAGTAACCTAACACGAAGGGGATGCCGGGGTCTTAATTCGCTCACTTCGCTCGGTCACCAGACCCCTCCATCCCCTTCGAACCTAACCTGTCCGATTCGAGGTGCCACAAGTCCCGAGCTCGCAAAGCTCGCTCCTGGTTCTTAAGAATAAACGATTATGCATGTAATTTTCTTTGAGTTATGTTATTTGTTAGCACAATAACTGTGGTATTATAAATAAATACCTACTGGACAAATAATTTTGAGTCTTATTTTATTACTTTTACCGACGAGAGTAGTGAATTATTAATAACAACTGCTAAAAGTAATGAATTTCAATTTTATATTCACATTTACCAAATCATGAGGTAATTAGATATTAATAATGATGGATAATTATTAATAATTTTCAATTTAGCATACTTACCGTAAAATTACATGAATTCTAATAACGATTTTACGTGCAAAAACTATCTATTTTTTTTTTTAAACTCAATTCACAAGGCAATAATATGACATTAATGGCATGAAGGGTTTGGGGACGCGTTAAAGTGGTATGGAGTACTTAATAGTGTTCTAATACAGTCCCGAGCGCCACCCTATTAGTGGAGGGCGATCTTTCAATTTGCTACGGCGTGATTCGCAAATATGCTGCTGTGCCCTTGTTTACACTTTTAGAGCGTTCATTTTCGGTGCAAGTGTAGTTATTTATAGTATAATGCTTTTTGTGTGACAAACGGGGGCGTATTGTTTTTTTTTTAAATTGAAATGAAATTTGAATTTTATTCGCCTGTTGTAAAAGATATATAAACCGAATATTATTAGTGTGATCAATAAAATACGGTAAGTCTTTGCCTGACACATTGGATAAAACATTGTGTGAGAGAACTTTATCGATATAAAATTAAATGATATAATCGTGGGATCCCACAGGACCCCGGCCTCCTCACATCACGCGATAGTGATGTACCCGTGAGAACAAAGCTACTGGACCATCGACACATCGCTTAACGATTATATTCGATTATCACACGCGATGGGTGACGTAATTACTACCCAACATGTGCTAACTGCAGTCTTGGAGAGGGGTAACAATAGGTGGAAGGAAGTTATGAATAAATTAGCACCTAAATTATAGATAGTAGGTAAAAGGTACCTACCTAGTTTTAATAGTGTTGTAATGAATGGCCATTAAAAATTAAAATAAGTTAGGGTTAGGTACCTACAGTTAGCGAAATAAATCGATGGTAATTTCAGATTTTTGTAATTGAATATTATAATCTTTGAAATACTTATACTTACTCTTAAGTAAGTCACACAGTCAGTTTTCATTCAAAATGTCTTTGAAGTCTGTCGTTCACAGACTTATGACGCTGACCGTAGGTACATAGTAACTAAGTAAGTAAATGAGATTTGAATGTTTGAAAATAGTACCTACCATAGTAGGTATTTAATTTGTTTTAAAATTGTTAGTATTCTTTAATAACAGAATAAAAGTTAACCTTAAGGGTAACATTAGTTTTTCCTACGAACTTCTTTTTACTGATTTTAATAATTTATATCAAATTAGTCTCCCGCAATAGATGGATAAATAAATAAATAAATTTATTTCTCAATAAAATTAGTAATATTTTACAGAAAAATAGTTTGGCAGTGTTAATTTCTAATAACTGGATGCAACTGAACTATACAATACCTGTATTTCGGTTTCAGTATCTTTTCCCTCGATAATTTAGCAATAAAATGCCAACAAAAGAAATATGGTTTGTTGGACTACTACTACTAATTAAATTTTGAATGTCTTATAACTAATTTAAATGCTACATTGTTTAAAATTAAATAGCGTATATACGTGAGTGACAAGTGTGTGTGAACTAGTAGGTGATTTACGTGGAGTTTGAGTGATGTGGGTGCATGTGTGTGTTGGTGTATATTTGAGAGTGAGTGTGTGTGAGTGTGTGTGATTGAAGTGCATGAGCATGATTTTATCTAAGATTATTCTAACAAATTCGAACGTAACATTCTAATTCCTGTTCAGCGTTTAGTAATAACTCCGTTTCTTCATAATTTGGTTGTAGCAAATATTCACTTACAATTTGTTTACATTTAGATTTAGTAATTTTGCTATAAAGGAACGGACCACGGATTGAACGCATACTGTGATAAAGTGACAATACCACTTACAGAATGCAAGGTAACAATTTTATATTTCCTTGATTACGTATTTCACGGATTTCGACGCCATGTAACAATTATGCCTGCTGAAAGGAATTTTAATGCGTTTCCTCGCTAACTGGCTATTATCGCACTACTGTTAGGTTTAGAATGCAGTGTAATTCATGCACTTGTTTTCTTTTTCATTTATTGCGACTAGTATAGCTATTACTAGTAGTGTTTTTAAAGATATAAACTAAGTCCAACGTGGTTCAATTCCTATAAATTTGCAAATAGAATATCATAAACAAACATTGCTTTTATGAATAAATTCAAAATAATTTGTATTCTAAATAACTAATAAATATTAGAATTTTCTATTTTTCATATTTGAATGTTTTGAGGCTTACTTTTGCTTCTCCTTCAACTTGCGAAAGCAACGCGCAGAAGAAAAAGCAAATTAAATCATAGTTTCATAATAAAGAATTACAAAAATAGGTACTTTTCGTTCTATTATTTTATTTCTACGAAAGTGTATTGAAAAACGTCGTTTGGTACACGTGGGCATTTGTCACGGCAGTTCTCGGTAAATTCCGCCTAGGTGGGAATGACAAAGTTTCCCCACTACTATTGCGTACATCGGTACATGTATGTACTATTTCCATTTTTTTCCGTAGAAGCTTTTGTCACTAAGTTCAAAATTGCATTTAAATGCGTATTTTTCGCCGCGTAGTTGGCAAATGCAATTATTGTGCGGCAATTAATTGTGAATGTAATAAATTCACATTAGTGGTGTATCGATTATTAAAAGGTGCACAAACATTGCAGGGGTCGCGCCCTGGCACGGAGCACCGCCGGCGTCGCCGCCGCGTCACGACCCTGGGCATCGCTGCGTGGCATTAATGCTTCATTGGACACCGCACATCTGTATGACTTTATTTGTACATCAATTTGTAATGTTACTGATAACCTAGTTTTTATAAAAAATAAAAAAAAACGTGTGTTACTAGGTACCTACTCATTCCCCCTACCGTCTCGGTTTTGGCCAGTCGACTTCCTAGATAACCATGTCCTGTTATTATTGTAATGCACATCCCTAGAGCGTAGTGGTTTATCCGATCTATTCTAAAGCTGTATAATAGCTATTCCAAAATAGTACTTAATGAATTCCCATCACACAAAGATTCGTGTAAAAACGCCTTAGTTAATCTCAGCAAATAGCAGGAAAATCAGTCAACTATCTCAGAAGGAAATACAAATAAAACGTACACCAATAAAATAGTTTAAATTTTCCTCCATTTAAACGGGCAAGTAAGGAGTGGCCGTAGGTGCGAAAAGGCACGTTTATGAAAGGGTGAATAGGAGTAATTACGAAGCTATTATCTTGCAATTGCAGGACAAATAACTACAGTGGCAAAGCAATTTGCTTTTCAGTAAAATCGTAGGTAGGAATTAAGGCATAGTCGTAGGAAGCTTCGTATCATTTCATGTAATAAGTACCTATTGTCTGTTTTTTAATCTCGTAGACTAAATTGACAAGGGAAAATGTCAAAACTGACTTAAATGCTATTGAAATTTATGTCAGTTTGCCATTTGTACTTGTCAATTTAGTCTCCAAGATTAAAAAACAGACTTTAGCTACTTATCCAGTAACAAAAGATGTGCATTATGAACATATTAATTAAGTTGCTCCGAAAAATTAAAGGGATAGTTTATCGACTTGTGTAGTTGTGTTGCTGCATAAATAAATAATAATCTAAAAAAGAAAGAAAGAATGTCAATAATAAGAATGTCAATGACCTGTTCCCGATACCGGTGGGCTACAATGTCTTTTTATATTTTTAAAAGTTTTTTTATTGTTTTTTTTCTAAGCAATATTTAAAAATGTAAATAATTTGTAAAAATATAAATAAAGGAATAAAGAGAATGTCAATGATAAGAATGTCAGTGATAAGAATGTCAATATGTTTACAATAAATTAATAATAGGAAAATGTCAACGTGAATCTTAAAGGTTGAAATAATCATTCACAAAATAAAATAATTTATGTATAAGCCATCTTAATAATGACGTTTTAAACCGATTGATTGGCAGTTCGAGAACACACGAATAATCATATTTAAGTACAAAATACTCGCGCAATCTAATACCTTTTATGATAACTTTCTTCTGTTCCTCCTTGTTGTGTGTGTTGGCTACTCCTGACAGCATGGTTTCTGTTGAACAGCGGTCCACTCGTACCTAAGTATACAGAAAATAGGGTATGTTAATTCAAAATTCTACTTTTTCACATCTTTATAATGTTCTGACGGAACAATAGGGCGTCTTTCTTTTCGAAATTCGAATGGGCGAAACTTTCCTCTGTTAACTAAATGCTATATGAGATGAATTTTCAATAATACCTTCTCTTTGTAATAAACGGAACTCTGTTACGGACACATTCTTCTAGACTAGGAGTTTAGGCTGTTCATTGTCTGTCAATTAATTCATGATATAGAAGTCCAATTATTCCTAATACTTCTAGACGTCTGTTACACAATCCACACATATTCAATCACATAGCACAAACATTTATAAAGCGTGTAAATAGACCCTTAACAATGCCGAAAGGTACTTGTTCTCCCCGTCTTTGCGATCATTTTTTTGTTCTAGACCATACCTGGGAACCTTCTAGTTACGGAGATATTGGGGGTCAAAGTTCCAACTTTTTCACAAGTTTTTTTTTTAAATACATGTTTTTAATGAAGATTTTTACTTTAAACACCTCCACGACCCCCGTACTATTCAATCCATCCATCAGCTCAATGTTTTTAGTCCTACTGTAAAACGTGGTTTTTCACCCCAAAAAAAAAAGTCGTTTCGTAGTTATAATTTTTGCATAAAGTTACTTAGTTTGATGTTGAGAATGCTTGGTTAACGCCTATGTGAAGGTTCTGTTTACACCCTGTATTATTATGAACATACTTACCAGTTCACCCAAAAAATTAATATATCCGATGGCTAGCTTTAAGGTGTCAACTTTAGACAGCCTCTTCTCGTAAGGAAGAGTGGGGATATGAGCACGTAGCCCTTCGAAGGCATCGTTGATGGACTGCATTCGACGGCGCTCGCGTAGGTTCGCGGCTTGACGCTGTTGTATCTGCTGCTGAGGACACCGCAACGAAGATTTACGTCTGTGAAGGCGCCGGAAGTCCGATCTAGATATAATTAAGATTTATGTAGATACAATGATCATCTCAATTCTGCTTAAATAATGATTGGTCGCCGAAGCAGTAGCAGTAGTCCAAAGAATGTGCACTCTACAAGCAATGCAAATAGTGTGCTCTCTGACATACTCAAAAGAGCGCACTTAAATGTTATCTCTATTTACTTTATCATCGTCATTCGTCATCATCATCCTGCCTTTATACGAATTTATTTGTTGTCAGCGCAGCATGTGTTTATCTTCCATACTTTGTCATTGTCAATTTGTCAGTTTTTTATTTTTCTTGTTAAAATTCCACTTGAGCATACACTGTATCAACTTGAGACTGTATCCTCGTTTCATTTAGATTATAAAATTAATATATTTAGTGGGCAGAGCTGGCCTGATGCTGAAGGTAAGATCATCTCCGTTAAGAAGGTCCTGTTCCACCTGATAATCTCAGAAAACTGAATTTATAAGTTTCTAGATTAATGGAGGGCTTTAATTAAAAATCACTTGTTCGATCAAGCTAATTATTCCTTAAAAGTGACATGAAAAGTACTCTAAGATGGCTGCAGTGACGTCCTATAGATTAGTGGAAAATTGAAAATAAGTTTTTTTATAGTCAGCTGCATGTAAGAGCTCAAGTTTTAAGATCTGACTATGACAGGTAGGTAATCTAAAGTAAATCTTAGGAAAATCTAAACATTAAGGCAAAATTTATTATGAAAACAGAAAAAAATGGTTTTGGTAGTTAAAACTCACAGAATTCGCTGGTATTAGAGCTTAATTTTGTTCTACGAAATGCAACCGGACAAAACACGAAAGGCGCAAAAAACACAGATATAAACAAAAAAAACTACAGCATTGCCAAGCAATAATTAGAAAAAATTAGGACATGAAGGCACGTACCTAATTTTTTCCACAGATCCGTACCTTCGACGTGGTGTGGATAGATTTTCTTGATCACTAGCATAGAGGCTGCCATCGGACATCGAGGAGTCATCATACATGTAGTTGTCAGAACTGTTTGCTGAGGTCGGTGAACCTCCCACGGGCAAGGGCACCACACTTGTAGGATTGTCCAGAGACGGGCACCTGATTCCATTAGGTCCCTCCATTATAGAAAAAAGGAATAAAATATTTAAAATACTTAAATCACTATACACATGACTAGTCAGACTAAACGAAATTCCGAAGGAATCCTGAAGGTTGGAAGAGTAGTGTTGTCGGCGACAGTTGACGAGATTGTGAGTGTTGAGCGTGAGGGTCAGAGGGAAGGTTGCGCGCCTAGAGACTCCGCCCTAAAACAGCTCTCCGCCCACGTGATTACCGACCAAAATAAAGAGACCCTCGTTAACGAGCAAACGAAACCTTTGCTTTGGAGCTGTGGTATACAATAACGAGGGGTAGAAAGGACCCCGTTTAACTGGTTACTAAATAATGTTCTAGAACAATTGCTTTGGTAATGTAATCCTTATCTTGTTCTGGCAAAAGGCTCTATTAGCTAGCTCATTAAAGTCTAGACGTTGTAATGTCTAAACACTTCATAACCGACACCTTTTATGCTCGGCAAGAAAATTGCTTTGATATTGTGGCTGTATTTAACTTAATTCTAATTTTACAGTCTGGTGAATATAGCCGATGCTGTTGTTATATCTTTACTAGAAAGCGACGATGCACTCTATGTCCTAACATTATGGGTGGTTTTCGAAGTGTTACCATAGTCGTACGGTTAACTGTCCAAGGGTACATCGCCGAGTCACCGACTGTAGTCTCCATTCATGTGCATCTTTATGAATGTTTCACTTACTGTACATTTTACTTTAATTTCTCTGTATGATAGGAAAGTGTCAGGTGAGCTTAATTTTCTACGATGTTTGCTGACTTCAGGTTTTGTTAGATAATGTGGGTAATAATTACCAGTGGTTGGAGGAGTAGGCAGATTGAGTGTTGGTACCTACTCGGTACATGGTCTTTATATGAAAAATATAAAAATTCAAATATTTTTAAATTTAGAACACAAATGTTAATTTGTTCTTAAAAGTAAAAAAAATGTTTTAAATAGTCATGTTTATCTATAATAATTATTCTAAATATAAACACAATTTAAGTACTCAAAAAATATTTAGGCCGTAAAGACGCATAATTATCTCTTTGCCGAGATTAAAAAAAATCAATCACCGCCGACTATAGTCATTGAACCCATTTGGATGTAGTATCAGTTTAGTTATCTGTGGAAAATATTATTTCCGCACGTGTGCGGGAAACTATTAAAAATCCACGTATGTGAAAATACATTGCATGTTGAACCTAATCGTAGTGCGATAATAATAATAATCAGAGAAAGTGTATTAAAAATTATTTTATGATATTGAAAATAAAAATTTCCACAGATATATATATGTACTTGTATAACGGGCTGGTGTCGCAAGTCCACATCAAAGCGCGTATTTTGCGTGCGGTAAAACTATACTAAGTCCCAAATGACTATAGTGATTGTTTTTTTTTTAAATCTCGGCAAAGAGATATGGGTCTTTACGGCGTAAATATTTTTTGAGTATTTAAATTATGTTTATAAATAGAAAATCATAGATGATAACATGATAATTTAAAACAAATATTTACTTTTATGAACAAATTAACATTTATTTGTATTCTAAATTCAAAAATATTTGAATTTTCTATTTTTCATATTAGGCTGTTTGGCGGCAACATACCTTCGCTTGCTCTTTAACCTGGCGAAAGCAAAGAGCGGAAAAAGGCAAATTAAATCATAGTTTCCTAATAATTCCTGACAAAAATACTTTACGTGTCCCACCGTCTCTGGGAAAATGGGTGGTCGGGTTCTTCACTATTCAGGCAAGCGAGTTTCCAAGCATCGATAGCCTCGGAGAAGCACGGCACATCAAAATCAATCGGTGTAGAAACCAGGATATTCCTGATTAATTTCTTAGTTATTTTTCTTAGTAAATGGCTAATTCAACAAAACTTTAACATCATGATAAGTTCCTGAAAAATACTCATCTCATTCTTCCCATTTTAAAAATGTATTGTGAAATTTAATTTAATTGTTGATGTTCATGTAAGTATTTAAAAAAATGACAATAGTGTTATATTTGTGTTTATTATTGTTTTATCGACGGAACTGTTTGTATCGACGGAACTGTTTGTATCTACGCCGTGTTCAGCTGAATTAAATGTGTAAAATGTTTTGGTGATACTGAATGTATGTACCTATATTTTAGTCTACAGTATTACTTTGTTTTATAAATGATGTGTGTGTCTTGTTTAAAATGTTGACATTTTGTCTTATATCCCGCAAAGTTCTATCGACTACTTCCACAGCTTTGCGATTTGCATCGTCCACTCATCCCATATGATTAAAGAAAAGTTTAAGAACTAATTAAGAGAATACTGAATGTAAGAGTAGGCCGGATATTTTCGCATCCTACATTCATGACTAAAAAATAATTCGCACATATCAGAAAATCGTCTATGTTAATGAAGGTAATTTTTTTCAAAATATTTTTATGAAACTCGTGCAAATTAGTATCAGAATCCTCATTTGAGTAGCTAGCTAATGAGGTATTTAATGATATAATATAATAATTCGAAAAATGTTAAAGGATAGTTGTGAAATATATAATAAGGAATCTATAGTTAAGAATTGGAATTTGGAAGCGGGCAGTGGTATCGGTAATTTATGTAGATATGTGAGTCTAAAAAAAACCTGAACTATAAAAAAATATGAGCGAATTAAAAATCAATTGTTCAGTGGGTAGTAAGAACTACCTAACCTACGGAGTTTTTTCAGATCGATAAAAAATATGAAGCAGCTGACGATTTTGACTTAAGAACGCTTGACTTTTCACAGGGTGCAGGTATGTACTGGTGATAAGTTAAATAGGTACTTCATACTTCATAAACTCGCAATTATTAACCTCTCGCTAGGTCCAAACGTGTTCGCAAAAAACGATGCCTTTAAAACTCCACCTCCTTAACTTTTTATTCTAGATTTCAGTGTTGATATTAAGCACGTACTTATTTCGAAGTTCGTATTAAGAACTAGCTGTTGCCCGCGACCTTCGTTCGCGTGAAATTATTATAAAAACGTATTACTTCTCTTTTTGAATGGGAAATTGTTATCAATTCCAAGGGTTTTTTTTTGTGCAGGTTCCCTATTTTTTATTTTGAAATAAAAGTAGCTGAAGTTACTCCTTATGACATCAGCTATCTACCAGTAAAAGTCCCGTCAAAATCGCTCCAGCCGTTTCGGAGATTAGCCGGAACAAAGATATTACAAACAGACACTTCAATTTTATTTATTTGTATACAGACAGACAGACAAAAATTTAAAAAACGTGATTTTGTTATAACTGCCATATATATGTATTTTCAGATGCATTCATTCATTTCAAAATACAAACAGACACTTCAATTTTATTTATTTGTATAGATAAAATATCCCCTAATGTTTCCGTCAAACCGATACAGAAAAATTACGGTCGGGCTCCAGGCGCTGGCATCCGAGCCTCTGACAGTTGTCTATTGAAGGTACTGTGTCCGCAGTCCGCAGCCGGTCCGCAATTCATAAATTCGCAATTTTCGTATAGGTACTTAGGCCAAACAAAAAAAGATTGTAAAATGATTGCGTAACATAGTTCTACCTACCCCTTTTACTTTCACAATAGCTTACACTTCTACGACATCTCTGTGCCCTTTGATTGCATCTGTGATTGCGTCAAGAAAGAAAACTTCCTTTGTTCAACAGAACTAGGAAAACTCCAAAAAATACTGTTGAATGGGTGACATTTAGAAGTTTTTCGCCTTGTATTTTGTTTTCAGTATTGCGTAATTAGGGTGCTGGACAATGTTCTGTGAACGTACCCCAATTATTGCGAAAAATCTGGTAAACGTGCGCTTAGTTTTTTCGTGGCTGCTTACGTAAATGCTCTGTTTACGTAAAGGTGCTTTTAAACAGATAATATTTTTACTGCAATATAATAGACAGGGTGAATTTTTAAGTAAGCGTGGATGGCCAAATCCGAAAACATGAGGAATAGCGAAAAATACTCAAAGGAGACTCGAGCCCGATTTTGATGAAAACTAAAACTGCATCATTAGACTTTTGGAAACACAATATTTCTGGCCAGGAGTCGAACCCGTTGATTAAAAAAAAAACTGTATTATTACACCATTCGATAGTGTCGCTAATAGGAATGAAATTTTGGGAAGTAATGTCATATGGCAAACTAAAGGAAATAGTTATTTTTTGATAAAATACGTAACAGTACGCAGATAGTTAGTAGTAATCAAAGAAAAGTCGAACAGAATCACTATTGAAATTCACTTTTAAATTCTGATTTCAATTGTTTACTTTTACTTTCGCCCTCTACCGTAAAGGGTTAGTAAAAATTAGAAATTAGCACAATGTTGTGAAGGTGACTGCGCTGCAGGTGATATCAGTCGAAAATATTTTTATTAAAAGTGTGAAAATACCTAAAATTTAACGTTTTCCTTAAATTTGACGCATGTCATAACTTCCCAGAATTTGAACCCTATTATCGACACTATCGAATGGTGTAATAATACAGTATGTGTTGTCTTTTCAAAATCAACGGTTTCGATTCCTGGTTAGGAATATTGATTTTCCAAAAATCCAATGATGCAGATTTAGTTTTCATCAGAATCGGGCTCGAGACTCCTTTGAGTATTTTTCGCTTTTCCTCATGGTTTCGGATTTGACCATCCACGCCCACGTAAAAAAAATCACCTGTATAGCTGCATTATTGTTGCCGGTAGTATTGCCAGCAATTACAGCCAGGCTATGTAATATTTGACAAAATTTTAAATTTAGCCGCCATATAGACCCATGTTTGGTATGGCCAATGCATTTTTAGGTGTATATGGCCAGTTCCATTGTTGTATCGTATAATGGCATAGGTATGTACATCCCTATCTTAAGTGACATGTCGGTTACCTTGAATGAATCGCAGTAAAGTGCAGCTGTGTTATGTCATGTCTTTCGCTGCGACGGAGATCAGTTTGACTGCCATTATTGCTGGATTTTGTAGCTCTTTGTTATTAAGAACCATACCAGAAAATAATAGAATAGTCTCACCCGAGCTGCCAGGCGAGGTATGAAGCCGCTAAACAGCCTAATATAAAAAATATAAATTATATTTTTTTTTTTTTATTTAGGGCACAACTAAATGTTTAAATAATCATGTTTATTTATGATATTCTATTTATAACCACAATTTAACCACAAACAAATAAAAAATGGATGATGGATGAATGAGGCAGGAGATTGACGTATTATTTAATAGGTAGCGTTTTTTCTTTAATTTTTGCCGATCGCTATATTATTAATCCGACCCATTTTGGAGTTACCACACTGCAATTATTATTTAAATAAAATTTATGGCTTTTATAAGACTGTCTGATTTACGGACTTACTAAAAAAAGTGGTCTCAAAAGACCAGTAGCTAAAAACCATGTTTACTTAAAAAAAATCTAAACTGTCAGCGTCAACTACGGTATTACCAGTGTTGAGTGGATTGCAAATTTTCTGGTAACTATGAGTACATTGGTTTATGAGATTAGTAAGTTTCTGAAGGTGACGGCAGACCGTAACCGTAAACTGCAGCGGCATCCAACCGCAATGACAGAACCTAGTGGCACTAGAGTGCGTTCTGAGTGACAACAATATTGATGTAAGCGATCATAGTTCCAAGAGGTGCTACGATTCAGTTAACGCGTTTATCTCGTTAACAGCGATACTTCCATTCGGAACGTACGCACTTCACTTTTCAGAACAGTGACAGTTCGATAACAATAGGAACTTAATATTTCTTTACATTTATTTATAAACAACAACAAATACATAGTTAAGTACTCTTGTTTATCTAACATTTCTTTCCATTGATTTTGAGTTTTAGTAGCTTCTATCCAGCTTATATCTAGAATGCCTGTTGGGTCACCTACTCCATCGCCTTGTTAACTATAACTAAACAGGTTTTCACAATTTTATCGATTAGTTAATTACTATCGCAGGCATTTCCATGGTTGTAAAAGCTTTAAACGTATATTTATGATCTCATCAACCCTTGTTCGCTTTGCCAAAGAATCGAAAAGACATGATGATTGTCAAAATGCAGACTTCAATTGGGATCTTAGATTTTATTGATACTACTGAACTAGCAATAAATCCACGATCCGTCCTTGATTCACCGAGATTGAAAAATTATTATTTTTGCATGAAAGTGGTAATTTCGTATTTTATGGTAGCAACTTCAAATTCGACTTTGACGTCCATGCTTTGACGTTATGCCTTTCAACAGTGTTCTTGTCAAAAATATGTGTCATTGTCGAAATCAAAAAGACAATTAGCTTGAAGCTGCAGCTTCATGCAGTGCAGTGTTGTTTCTATTTAGTGCTGAATTGTTTGACTACTTAACACGTTGAAGTCATTATTTAATAACGATCAAGTAGCAAATGTTATTCTCACTTCACCAATATATTATTTAGCTGGTGTAAAGTTGATAACCAAGTAATTTACAACAAAATGTTCATAGTAGGTTTAACTGGTGGACTTGCGACCGGAAAAAGTACAGTACTTTCAATATTTCGAGGGCATGGCATAGCAGTGATTGACGCAGATGAAGTAGCTAGAAGAGGTAACTTATACTTTTTATTATGTGTTGGCGAAAAAAGTAGTGTACGTGTAGTGTAGTTGTAGTTGTAATGCGCTTGCGTTGTCTTGCGACTATAATCTGCCTGGCATAATGTGGGTGTCTCATACAAAGCATGTTTATAGTGAATTGCTATCACTAAATTAAAGTTATTCTGAATCACACCTATTCATACAAATTGGCGAAAATCTGAAAATCATCTTTAAATCACAATTTCCAATTATATCTTATGCAGCCCTTTTTCAATCCAAAAAGAAACCAAGTCTTGCTTAGTTCAAGTATTAAACTATCCATAGTTTGATGTTTTTAAGAAGTATGACTATCTTGTTTATTTATGTTTACCAATTTGCTTTCGCACCTCTGTTGCATTAAAAACTGTCTAATTTATTTAAAGAATATCATAATTACTAACAGCCCATGCACTACTGCCACAAGGCTGTATTCATTTTGTGCCCATCAATACTTTGCCTGGCAAATTCAAGTCCAGTGCAGCTTCAGCTTAGCATAGCGAACTACCATCCTCCAGACCTCCAATTAGTTTCTAATTTTATTAGCCAGCTTGCTGAGCACAAAATAACATAAACTAAATCAGTAAATATCTCCATTATTGAGAAAATTACATTTTAGTTGGTTCTTAAGTAAACTCCTAGTACAGACAGGCAGAGACATTACGTTTTACGCATTATGATTTTTTTTTAATGCCTTTTGAATACTATGTTAGCTGATGTATGGCAGAAAGGAAAGGAGCCAGCAGTGGGTGATAGGCCCGACTGATATAATGATGTTTTCTAAGCACACTATCATCTGAATAATAGAATGTTTTGTAACAAATTCAACCAACCTATGGGAAAGAAATATAACATAACTAGCTTTTGCTTGCGGCTTCGCTCGTGTTAATTCAGAATTTGACAACCTACCAAATATACATAAAAAATTTTCATAAAAATTGGTCGTGCCGTTTCGGAGGAGTGCAACCACAAACACCATGACACGAGATTGTTATATATAAGATTTAAAATATGTATCCCTTCTGTACTGTATTAGCTTTATCTTGTTTTAATGCTCTGCTGTTGTACTTTTACATGCAAAATATAATCTTATTGGAATAATGGCAAGGCTTGTATCACTTTGACTGCATGACTTGCCTACAATTTACTACATTGCTTATTGATAGACAGATTAGCAGCTGGTTTAATTTTATAAAATTGTTAATGTTTTATATTTAAGCAATTGTTGTTGCTTGTACTTCTGCATTAGGTCCTGGGTTAAGTTTCCAGGATGCACAGAAACTGAACTCCACCATTATTTTTTAAATAGTAGAAGCATGCTATGTTATCATACTGTACACTCTTATCTGTGATACATAATTATCGACAATTGCTTTAGAGCTGATAATGCGACTTAGTTGTGTTTTCTGTAGTGTCATATTTTCATGATTATTATGTTGAGTTGTTGATAATGTTTAAATTTATATTAACGCTTATCGTCTCTTACACACATTTTATTAGCTCGCGCGAACAAGGAGTAACACCAAAGCGGCGACGAGAAGAGTGGAGAGACATGTGGGAATCGAACATTCAAATGGTTGAAATCCACATAGCGTCTCTAATCCCTTATGATAATTGGTAGAATCTTGCATGTCTCCTTTTCGCTCTGCTCGTCTCCTCGTTGGTGGAAACCAGCCCACAGCCTTGATTAAGTATGTACTTAATTGTACAAGTTTTAAATATTTCAACTGATTGTTTTTTAGTTAGTTGAAATGTGGTTGAGATCATATTAATCTATAGGAAACACCAATGCTGGTGACTAGTTGGTGCAACACTTAGTAGTCATTGCTGTGCTACTTATGCCGGCCCGGTGAGACTGGTTAAATTCCCTATGGACTAAGTTGTTCCGGGTTAAGTTGTTTGTCAGTTAAAATCGTGTTAGCAAATAGGTTAAGTACTGTATATTGTATAGGGTAGAAACTTCCAGCGGGGCAGTAAGGATCTTTACCCTTGCAGCTACACGAAAATGGCCTTAGGAGACTATCCATAATTTTCTGTAAAATTTTGATCTCATTTCAAAGATATTCAATTAAATAAGAGTTTGAGCAAGAAAATAGCCTTTTACACATTTTTTTTTATCTATGCCAATCGATCCGTTTCCAGAAAAGATAAAAAAATTCTATAGAACCAACCATCGTTGGAGTACTAAAAAGTCATAAATTGCAAAAAAAACTTTTCTCATGCATTCATGCAAACCATTTTCGTTTAGCTACAACAGTCAAGGTAGTTCCTCTTACTGCTCCGCTGAAAGTTAACACCCTGTCTCTTTAAGTTTACTTGTATAACCATGAATATAAATGTTGATGAGTGGAGAGGGAGAGGAAGACCAAGGAAACGATGGATGGATTGTGTGAGGAATGATATGAAAGAAAAAGGAGTAAATAATAGCGTGACGAGAGTGGAAGAAAACAACTTGTTGCGCCAACCCCAAGTGACTTGGAACAAGTACAGGAAGATGACGATGATGACTTGTATAACCATTTTTTTTTGTAAGATTGGAAATAAAGGCGAATAATAAAATGGTTTAAAACAAAACTAACTTATAGTAAAAACATTTTGAAAAACAAGCTTGTAAATATAGATGTGACGTCATTTTTTTTTGTATTCTTCTCAGCAAACCCTTTTAATTGACACCCATATTATAGGGTTGCATATAAAATAACGAGTCCGCCTTCTTTGGGTGTCCGCCATATTGGATTTAGAATGACGTCACTTGGCTAACCATGCATAGTCATCCAAACTAAACGTGTATGCAAAATTTCAGCTCAATTGGTTGGGGATGACTGTTTTAAAATTCAGTTGCAAGATTTGACCTAAACAAACATACAATCATTGTAAGTTAAATAAAAGCTTGTAAAAAATCACGAGTAGGGGCTCACCGCACCACCAGGGTTATAACGGATCTACCCACCGTTCCACCAGGGGTATGGTCAGGGGCCCAAGGGGTACAGAAAATTAACCGTAGAACATCTAGGTGAACCACTTTGGCGTTCCATGGGTCAGAAAGGCACCGTACTACCGGCAATAACGAACCGATCGATGTCTGTGGTAATTGTTTAGCTACTCGCGAACCTTCTCAACGCTTCCCTATTTCATTCATTTCATTTTCCCTATTTCCGTGGGATTGCATGAACTTATA
Source organism: Noctua janthina (assembly GCA_963576755.1). NCBI lineage: Eukaryota > Metazoa > Arthropoda > Insecta > Lepidoptera > Noctuidae > Noctua > Noctua janthina. The sequence continues at coordinate 7,240,070 of OY755050.1, read as the reverse complement.
GATTTGTATTGATGATTTTAAAGATAATAGCTCAGGAAATCCATATTTTTTATAGTCGGGAAACACATTTTAAACAATACCTATACAGTCTGTTTTCAAATGGAAAGAAAAATTCGAGTGCGAGCAGGGTTTGAACATGCGACCTTCCGATTCAGTACACCGGACAACACGTAACACGGTCTACTTGCTGACTTTTTTATGCCTTCCTTGCATATCGAAAATACTATACGGGGTGGAAGGCACACTGACGCGAAAACGGTTACCACGTGTTCAGTACATCGTTCTGAGCCCAATTTATATCTTACAAAAGTGCAATACCTACACGGTCAAAATGTATGAAACAGCTGTTTTGAAAAATTTCTATGGCTCAGAATGATGAACTGAATACGTGGTAACCGTTTTCGCGTCGGTGTGCCTTCCACCCCGTATAATCGATACCTCAGTTGATTTGCTTCATATGATAAGGAATTACCCAATTACCCATCAACTTAAACTGAATTATTTAATTATTATTTTTCAGTTAAAAACAGGAATAAGCTAGTTTGTTTTATTAGGACAACAGGCCTGTCCGTAATAGGTTAAATAACTTATTTACACGAAACTTAATTTCGATTCCAGTATTGGACCCAGGCACTAAGGCGTGGAAGGAGTTACGAGAATATTTTGGTGACGAGGTGCTTTTTCCCGATGGCAAAGTCAACAGAGCACGACTGGGTGAAATCGTATTCGATGATATAGAGAAGAGACGGAAATTGAATGCCATTACACATCCGAGGATACAAACTGCGATGATGAAGATGGCCATATCGTACTTTTTCTCCGGTCATAGCTACATAGTTATGGAAGTGCCATTGTTATTTGAAACTGGGAAGATGTTGACCTTTATGCATAAAATTATTACTGTCGTTTGGTGAGTTTCACTTTTGTCGTTCTATTTCTTTATTTAGTAAACTAGCTGTTGCCCGCGACTTCGTCCGCGTGGATTTCGATTTTATTACGGTATTACCCACAGGTTAATCATAAAAATATTATTTTATCTAATCACCGACAGATCAGATTACGTTTGGATACTATACAGGGACTGCAGTCTCGACATAGATAGCGACAAAAATCGGTCGTTAAGTCATAACGATGTCAAATTTCTTTAATAGATTTTCAACCTTAAGGTTTCGAAATAAAGTTGAAAATCTATTAAAGAAATTTGACATCGTTATGACTTAACGACCGATTTTTGTCGCTATCTATGTCGAGACTACAGTCCCAGGGTGTAGGGTACAGCTTTGCGGCTTGCCCAGACTGATGGGGTGAATTCAGTACCAGTATCATACTAAGATGACCGGTACAAGAAATTATTTCAGGAACGTTATGGGAATCCCATAAATTTGATTTGTTTAATTTTCTAAACGCAATATATCGTTACCGTGGCAAAAAGCACATAGTAAACGGCAAGTGCGACGACGAGTTCGATGATCTCTGTAGCTAGGCAGGAAGTGAACAGCTGATTTAACGCGTCGTTCGCTAGAGTATGTCAACATCAATTGTTGGTTGTTTTATTTTTACCGTATTATTTACATAAATGTGGTGCTGCGTACAGATAATGTAATGTTACACTGAAATAAAGGAATAGTAACTGAAAAACGATAAATAAAATGAAAATTTTCGCTGTAACATGATTCAAAATAAGTAGCTGAATGCACCCTGTGAGTTTGCGGAGGGCTGTCCCTTACACCCTTTATAAATAAGTAACCTAGATATAATTAAATAGCTGGCCCCCGCAATTTCGTCCTACTTTCGAGTATTATACTTTGAAAAAGTAGTCCCTCTGGGGCTAATAAACATAGATGATCCGCGAGCAAGGCACATACGACACCAGCGGTCTTTGGGATCTGTCTTTGGCTCTTGTTTATTGTCATTCTTGTCTATGGACTTCCTTCAATGAATCCTTGAGATCTAATGTTTGTCATTATTTTCGCTGCTCTTGAGTACTTAGAAAAATTAGACCAAAAATAACCAAAACACAAAGCAAAATCAGTAAATCCAGTCATATCCTAGCCAAGTCTTTGAAAAACCAAAGTAAAACATGTAAAACCGTTTATCTAGCTAATTCAAATTACGTCAGTTTACAAAAATCAAATTCATTAAATTATTCAAGTATTCATATTTGCAGGTGTGTCAAGGCAGTTTTGAACAAAATATAACTCTGATAACACACATACGTGTTACGGTTGTAATAAGTACATATGTATATTTACAGTATTATAATATCTTTAAAAATCATCCATACAACGCTCTGTTTATTTAATCCCATTGAATGACTAATTCATGAAAAAGTCATTCAAACAATCTGTTCAGTAGTTTCGGTGATTAGCGTGAACAGAGAGACAGACAGACAAAAATTAAAAATGCTTTTTTTTTGTATTCTATAAGGTAGCTCTATTTATAGCTCCCACTCAATTTTTGATAAATTTGTACAATGTACAGAGACTACGGTTCTTATAGAGTTATTATACTCGTCTGTATTGATATACAAATGAAAATTACATTTTTAAATATTTGAATATAAAAGAAAATATTATTTATTATTTCGTTAATTCATTTTGATACAAATAGATTATGATTAGATATAAAATTAAAAAAAATAAAGCATTTAAAAATACAAAAAGCCCACGGTATCAGGAACAGCCAAACCATGGCGGTCAGGACTCCAGAGAGAGGAACCTCCTAACAATATCAGCTGTGTCCATGAGTACCGCTTTCTCAAGCAACCCTTGATCCAGCTGCCTAACTATAAACAACCTTTACCAAGATTCTTAGTCGTTTTGTTACTATTTTCAGTGAAGACCACCAGCAACTAGAAAGGCTTTGTAAACGCAACGATTTCTCGGAAACAGTGGCCAAGAAACGCATCACTTGCCAAATGCCGCTCGAAGATAAAGTGGCGAAGTCTAATTTCGTGGTGGACAACTCGGGCAGCTTGGCCAATACTAGGCAACAAACAGAATGCATCATTCGATTGCTCAGAAGGTCTAAGTTTACTTGGTAAGTGTACTTTTTACAAATGCTTAACATAACATCACGCCTGTATTTCCCGAAAAGTCGGGCAAAGGTGTACCTTAAATACACCAACATTTCGCGAGTTATGTTTAAGGCCCATGTATTAATGGGCGAGCCTATTGCCGTTAACCGGGGACAAATCCAGATTACGTGGCTGCTGAAGTGTTTGGTGGAAAACCCTGTAAATCTTTGTCTGACCTAGGAACTGAACCCAGGACCTCATGTTCAGCTGCTTAAAGGACCTAGTCCTTATGAGGTCCTGGTTGCAACACTACCATCCGGCCTGATGTCAACAAATCAGGCCGCCTCTGTGAGAGGAAGGAGACCGAGGGAACCTAGTGTAGTAGTGCAGGTGGAACCCATAAATGTCTTGAGTATTTGGCCCTGGACGCACACTTGGCCTTCGATGTTTTCTTTCTTCTTTTTAAAACTCTCTTTTTTTTTTACAAAGACCATAAATGTGGAATTATTTGAATTGAAAGGCAAACTCAATGACTAAGTTTAGATTTATCTGCACCATCGCTTTTATAATATATATTTTTATTTGTTTCAGGTACTTTCGAGCAATTATTTTAATTGCGTTCTTGTCCCTCATTTGCGGAATCGGACACATAGTCTGTAATATGGTCAACAATAAGATATGAAATATTATTTTATAAATACAATGAGTAGGTTCGTACATTTGAACTCAAGGTAGCTTGGCCCTGTAACCACAATTTATTTATTGATATAGTGACACAGACAGTAAAGAATTAACATTTTAGAAGTGAGTAATGATGGAAACTTTAAGTACTAAAATACAACCTCAAACCCTGTTTAGTGGGACGCTAGGGTATGTTAAGGCTCTTAAAGCTATTTGTGAACAAGTTCATCCGTGAAATACGTACAAACTGGCATCATACCTAATTCTGGCTGCAGGCTTTCACAATAAAAAGTACATGAGTACCGATATAATACAGGGTGTAAACGGACCCTATACGAAGCCGTCAAACAAGCATACACATCAAACTAAGTAACTCTAAAGTTATAACACGTATTTTAAAAAAAACTTGTGAAAAAGTTGGAACTTTGACCCCTTAATATCTGCGTAACTAGAAGGTTACCAGGTATGGTCTAGAACTAAAAATGATCACAATGACGGGGATAACAAGTGCCTTACGGCTTCGTTAAGGGTACTTTTAATCCCTTTATAATATAATTAAAAGCCCAAGAAACTTTTGTACCTCTGAGAATCTGCCAATTAATTCCGGTGACCTTGCCAGCTTCGCATCATCTGCACTAGTATACGCAATGCGTATTCCCTGTGATTAGATATACAATATATAAGCGGAATAAATTATGATATGTGTTTATAAATGTAGTTTTAAGTACGTTTGATATTGTTGTTCGCTAGTGGCTGGAATATATGCAAATCATGGAAAAGTATTGGTGACCTTTCAAGTAGATCCTAAGTTGTAATTACAAGTTGGTATTTTAGTTCATTTCTTGTTTAATATTAACCCTATTCGACTGCCTCAATGGTCCAGTGGTCGCAAGCTCGACTGCTGAGCATGAGGTCCTGGGTTCGATTCCCGGGTCGGGCAAAGTCTCATTGGGTCAATTTCAGTCAGGAATTTCTCAGTAGCAGCCATTGAGCCTGGATTTGCGCCCACTTGATGCCAATAGGCTCGCACACTATTACATGAAACTTAAACATTGCTGGCGAGATGTGGGTGTACTATTAGCTACACCTCTGTCTGCCTAGCCCCTTGGGGATAACAGGCGTGAAGATATGTTACATTTGACTTCCAGCTTATTAAGTTTACAATAGACGACATAATCCCAATTATGAAATATCACTTTCGAAACGGAATAGTTTCGAAACTGATATTTATCGGCCGACAGGGATGCTCCGAACTTTAGTCCGTGTCACTTTGTTGATTCAGTGATATCTGTGATTCATTGCATATAATCCAGTCTCTAATCTTCACAACACAGACGGTAGGTAAATACTAGCCAAAGCGATATTTTATTCTACATTCAATAACTTGTAGAACATTCCCGCTTGGACCACAAAATGGCAGAGGCAAAAATTATGTTTGATACACATATATTTAGCGCTAAACGAACTTAGTCATTTGTGGTTCAAGCAGGCTTTGTTTATGCTTTTATCTAGCAATAAATAATAATAAATTAGTATGGGGAGGTAGTTAAAGGTTATACAAATGTGGCTGATGAAATACAAAGGAAATATAATGTTTTTTTTTATATTTATTTAGTTCAGGTTATGGTAAGGAATATGGATATTTGTATAAGGCTTGCATTGTGCTCATTTAGAAATATTATAGAGTGTAATAGTGTATACAGTGGTTTATTGTTAACAACAAACTTTACCTTTAAATTATATATTTATGTTTTGTAATAGTTTAATGAAGTAAGCACCAGTACCTTTTTAATTATAGAGCAATCATTCAAAGATATCAAAACACCATGTAGAAATATAGATTCAGATGTATAATATATAATAGTTGTTGCTGATAGATATATAATCACATACCTAGCCAATTGAAAAGAAATGGTTTGTTATGTAGTCTATAATGAAATAAGAATATACTATAATAGCAGAATAACGATTACATTCGCACACATTTTAACGAAAACGTGAATTTTAAAATAAGGTACAGTTATAACAGAAAAGGTATGCTCTTCGGTATTTTGATGTTACCGAATTACTACGAATGTCGATGTGCCACAGACGAAACCCCACACAGAGGCTAAGCTTTTACGGCCAGCATGCACCACAAATTACTAAATGCGTTCTAAGACTAAACGTAAAAAAACTTTCTGTTTATGAAAGTTTTTACTTTTAATTTCACGTTTTTTATGAAACTTTCACTCTGCTGTTACTGTGCTGATCTGGACGCACCTCGACGTCTGTCACTTAAAAGTTAGTAGATATCGTGTCTGAAATTACATAATATCAAACACGATATAATGTGTTAATCTTTGATTTTGTAGCATGGCTAATATATTAATACTAAATAGGGAACTATTTACAGCTCAGCTTTACATTAAATAATATTATCCCGCTTTCGTATTTTCGGAGACATTCGTTTATTGTGCCGGGGCGCATGCTTTTTTGGGAGATGTGTATTTTTTCAATAATAATTTAATAATCGATTTGTACTGTGAAAATGTGTCGTCGTACCCACTAGGCAATCCTGAACACTGAACTTCTGGACTATTTAGCTAGTTTTAAACAGTGTAGTTGCGGTCAGCAACAAGAGTCATTTAACACTTATTTTAATTTCGAAATATTAACTGAAAACCAAGTTTATAATACAGAAAAAAAAAGGAATGGAAAAGACGCAGTTATGTACCTACCTAAATTATTAAATTAAATTAATGTTTGTTTTATCAATTTAGATGTTATGTGAAGGTTCAGGAACAGACTCGTTGATGTTCGTACCACTTTGACAGAAGTCCATACTTTCAATAAGTATGTAGGTACGTACAGTTGATTTTTTATACCTTCGTCAGTTTAAAAAAATTCCTTTATCAAGTCATCAAGTCAGTGAAATATCACTCTGATTTGGACAGTGACGCAAAAAGCAGAGGTAATGGGAGAGGCACTGTGAAATAAGTCTACCGTCTTGTTGTCGACCATAAAGCATTCGTGTAGCATATTGGATATCTACAATTATGCCTGTTCTGTTGTTTTGCTCAATCACATAAATAAACATGTCAAGGGTTTAAAATTGGAAAATTAAAAATGTAAACCTAAACACTGACATCTTTATTCCTTTACTGGAGGTTACCATCAGGCATATCCTATAAAAGCAGTATTATTTTAAACTTGCTTTGTGTTTTTGCACCATGGCGTCCATCAAACACAGTGTGAGCAGCGCTGAGAGGCGCAAGTGTGCTGCAGGTTTTCTATGGAGGTTTTGACAGCGCCCACTCGCGCGAGTCTCAAAGCATGCCTTAACCTTATCAAAAATATCAGTTGTGATGATTTCACCACAAAAAGTTCATTAAAATCGTACCACGGCGTGGTTTTTGTCAACTAACAGTTTTAACATCATTTCACAGGACTGGATGTTAGTATTAGTTGTTCAGTTGGTGGTGGTGGCGATAGCGCACCAGCTACGACCGTGGCCCTACTGGCACTGGGGTCCTGCTCACCACTAACCTCTAATTCAGTCTGTAATTAGTAATAATTTATTGTAATTCCATAATTAATGAAAATTGAAACAGAATGCACCTTTGTCGTCTGCAAATTTCAAAAACTCACATTGAGTTAGAGTTAGGCTGATGACCTCACTAGCACCACCACCTGGTACCTTACTTGTGAGCCCCGTGTCTATTTCATTTTGTATCATCTATAATAAATAAATAAATAAAAAGCCTTTTATTTCTCATCTCAATTAAATTTACACACTTTTAACACTAGGTACTTATTAAAAATATTAAATGTTTGTTGTCTTAGTCTTTAACTTATCCTAGACCGTAGTCGTGTACTTGTCCTAGTCCTAGTTTAGTAGTGTTAGTTTTTATTGAAGGTTGGAGATGTAGCCCATTACGGGTAGTGGCGGATTTACCAGCAGGCTGAGTAGGCTTGAGCCTAGGGCGGCAATTTAGGGACCGAATTTTTTTGTTTTGCTACCTCGTAGATATCAAAAAGATTTTGACCTGCAACAAATTTTGCCGATGACGTTCCCCTCTCACTTGTCATTGCACATTCAGCAATCTTCCATATTCTAGAGTAAAACAGCTAGTTCGCCGCCCCCCAACCAGTAATATACCCAAAAATTATTGTACGTGCAATTTCAACGAAATTGTTGGATTGTAAAAATAATGTAGGACATGACAATTGTAGAGGCAAGGGCGGCAAAAACTGTACAGCCTATACCTTGAAAACTTGTAAATCTGCCACTGATTACGGGTAAAGGCCTCTCCCATCTTTTTCCACTTCTCGCGGTCCTTGGCAACATTTAGCCAATTTGATGGTCTCTCCACCTTTCATTTGCCCGGTGGTGCTATCGATCTCGTGGTTTTGATAGTCCATCTGTCATCACCGAGGCGTGCGACATGACCTACCCAACGCCATTTTAATGCTAGCGCTTTTGTTAGGGCATCTGTATATGTTTTCTGATGTTTGCACTTTTTACTTTCGCTTCTTTCCATCGCTCTCTGAGTTGTCACAATTTTCTGTTTGGTTCTGTTAGTGTGAACCGAAGTTTGGCACCCACATAATAAGCTTGGTAAGAGGCAAGTATCCATCACTACTTTTTTTACATTCCCTTTAGAATTTCTTTTAGAAACCAGAATTTTTTCCAAGTGATGTTTGCTCTCCGTTGTATTTCATCATCCATGCTCGTCTTGGAGAACGACCCTCGCTTTCCTAGGTAGATATATCTATGGATTCTATGTTGTTTCCCTTGATGCATATTGATTTTTTGAGGCTGTGTACCAAGAGTGTATTCCCCACCAACTAGGTACACGATTGTTTGTTCGACTTCAGTCAGTGGAGCAGTGGTGATGGTTCGGTTGCCAGTCTGTACCGTTTCTTTTCTCAGCCGGGCTGCTTTACTGCAGGCCCGGCTCTTAAAGACTCGCCAAACTCATAGGGAAGATAAACAATTTCAAGAAAATAATATGAGTAATATTAGTCCACCGACCACTTGCATACAATCAATCAGATTATAGATAAAATATCTTGAATTTAACATCCCGCTTTACCTTGCATTTGTGGACATACTCGAGACCATTTGATAGTATCACGCACTGGGCCATCTTTAATAAAAACGTAGAATCAAGTTATGAATTCTCATGAAATTGTAAATTATACGGCCTTGGCGAATAAGTCAAGTAATATAAAACCCCCTTTACACATGGAGCACAGACACATTAAAATCAAGGATAGATATGTTTCCTGTATATCACAATTTTCTTTGCATCCTTACAGATTTGACGGTAGATATTGTTGAAATGTCTAAAAGATCATTATGTAGTACGTTTTTTTAAATAATGCAAGGAAAGAAAATTACACGATACATCATAATAATATCTGGAAAACAAATCAAAATGTCCCCAAACAGAGATACTGACTCTGAAAAACGATTAAAGGCATTTTAAGTTCAATTTTAATAGGAAATGGGTGTTGTCAAATTACACAGAAGAGAGATTTCTTGAATTATTATTGTGGAACTCACTTCCGCCTAGCATCCGTGATCTGAAGAACATTTCATTTGCCCTACAGAGTGAAAGAGCATTACCTTTCCTCTCAATTATGATTTATAATATACATATATATTTTTATTAGTTCATATATCTTAGAATTATGTATTTATATAAGTATATATTAATATTTACTTATATGTATATTTATATAAGTTAGTTAGTTAAGGCACATATTATACACATTATTCTCTTCCCTTTTACACACTATTGTCTACATTTCTTTTTCATTTCTCCTTTTTGCGGGTCTGCTGGCAGAAATTTCATTTGAAATAAGCAGTACCTTTGTACTCATATATTATAATGTTATTTTCCTGTGTTGTCTTCTGTGTGTGCATAAATAGTTAAATAAAATAAATAAATAAATTAATAAATTATAATGAAGATTGGCTCAAAACTTTAATACCGATTCATACATGGACACCAGATAGAAAACTGGGTCGCCCATTTATGGACTTCGGAGGCTTATCCGACCGTAGTTTTTTTTTTTTTTTTTGTTAACCTTTGTGTCCCACTGCTGGGCAAAGGCCTCCGCTTTCTTCCTCCAAACGTCTCTGTTTTGTACAATTTCTGGCCATGTTTGCCCCGCGAACGTGATCAGATCGTCACACCACCTTCGCCGGCGTCCAGTGAGTGATGATCCTTGCCCACCTCTCCGGGTGCATCCGTGTGACATGGCCCGCCCACTCCCACTTTAGCTTGGCTGTTTTAACTCCAACATCAGCTACTTGAGTTATGGAGCGCTGGGTGGTGTTCCAACCGTAGTAAGCGGCGCAAAATAAAATACTTTTGGGGGCAGATCCCAGTCGTCTAACTACCTTATTCAGCTACCAGCTAGTGTAAGTCAGCTTCTTCTGTCTTCGGATCTCTTCTATAGCTGCAATCGTAATCGCCAACCGAAGATGAGCCTTACTTTTTTAGGGTTCCGTAGCCAAATGGCTAAAACGGAACCCTTACAGATTCGCACTGTCCTCTAATTTCTAAAGTAAGAGCCTCCTCTTACTTTAGAAATTCTGGAAAAAATTAAGTTTATAGAGCGTAAAAAAAACCTTTCAACGAAAATTGGTTTGAATAAGATTTGATTCTTATTTTTTGTTCTTTGTTTTTCATTAACATACTATTAAAAACAAATTCAGCTTTGCTGTTAAGTGTTAAACATGAGAATCAGCGTTAAAAATATTGTTATTATACAGAATATACAGTGTGGTACTTTAAGGGTATGCCCTTAAAGTACCGGTAACCGTTACCGTTACCGTAGATCAGCCGTAGTATATGTACTATTCTCATTTCTATCGACAAATACACGTTTATAAATATTCCTAACCCCACATCCCGCGAATGGCATTGGTCATTTTGTTTTTTTTAATCGGCTGATCTAGGGTATGTTCAATGAAATACTAATATATTTAATACTAATTTATTTAGACCTAGAGACGTGCAAATCAATTTATTGCAAGGGTAAGCTCTAAGGCTACCAAATTATTAAATAAATTTCCTGACAAATAAGCAAAAAGAGCTTTAAAAAATAAGGAATGACGGAATTTTACAAAAAATATTTATTTTTTACCTTTTCTACTCTAGTGCAAAGTTAACCCCCGAATGTTACGCATGTTTTTATGTTAAATCAGAAGTATTTGAGGCGATCTACAAAATGATATCAAAATATTGACTCAACACCAATTCATCATCATTCGCTTTCCCTTATACCAATTATTTTAACAATTATTGTCATTTGAATATAGCCCTGCTCCAGCACAGAATCCACAATGTCGCAGGTACCTAAGACACATAAGACACCAAAGGACAATGGGCAAATTCCATACAAAAAAAAACCCAGCGTCAACAAAACCAAAATCTACCCCTTATTTTCACATATATTAACATTATATATTTTTCATTAATTGTTTGTTTAATACTTCTGTAGGGTGACTGATATTATAAGACAGTTTCATTTGCCCTACAACAGTAGTTAAGAAAACAACAATATATGTTTTAAGGTTTATTCAATATTCATTGACCCTCCAAATCTACAATGATAGGAGTCCATAAGAGCTGCAGGCTGTTCTATGCCTACATCTCTAGCGTAACCTAAATAATATATCACACTTATTACGTGAGAACAGCTTCCCAACGTACGCATACCATGAATGCAAGAACAATAATATGTAGTTAATTATCGCGTTATGCACGCTTTCAGCTAGGTTATACATAATATAATTATAATATGTTTTTGTACGAACATGTCTGAATTATATTCTCGCCCGTAACAAAACACCAGGTTTTCGGATTCTGCGCGAGCCCGCGGCGGGCGGCACGAGATATTTTTTACGACAAAGACTGTGAAGATCGGCCCGTGCAGCTGTTATTATTTAGCCACTTCAGGTAAAAGGAAGTGAGTGAGTCACTTACCTTTCTGCCGTCTCATTCCCATTCGTAAATTTGGTGCCTTATCTATCTGCTCAAACAAAGAACGGCTGCAACATTGTGTGGAGTCTATGCGCTGCCGCTGGGACAGTTCCAATGGCTATAAATCTTAAAATAATTAGTGTTGAGTCAATATTGTCATTTTGTAGATTGACTCAAATACTTCTAAATAAACATTGAAACATAATCAACATTCAGAGGTTAATTTGGCACTACAGTAGAAGATGTAATATTTCAATTTTTTTTAAGCCGCCTTTTATGGCCTTTTTTTTGGGGTTCCGCACCTCAGTCGGCAAAAACGATTGTCCGTCTGTCTGTCTGGCGGTCTGTCAGATCCTTTTCTTTTCAGGAACTCGTGGAAGTGTCAAACTGAAATGAATATCAAATACTCAGGTCTGCTACCCCTTGGAGCAGTAAAAATCATAGTTTTAAATCAACGCGCTTAAAAGATGTGACCGTTTCTGTCGCATATTTTGCGATTTCACAAGGAAATAAAAAACCTCCCGTTGACCTAGAATCATAAATTTTTCAGCACATTTAAAATGATATTCGTAAATATGTAGTTTAATAACAAAATACCTAGGTACAAGTTTATAGGAAACCCTTGTTGCGCAAGTCCAACTCACATTTTTTAAGCTTGAATAATTTTTTGGACTTTTTTAACGTGCACTTAGTGTGTGCGTTTAGTGTCCTATCTTCAAGTCTTGATAGGGCAACGAATTTGTAAATTGACGAAGATTATACTAAACTTGACTGTAACTACAATAATCGTATATTTGACACAATGAAACTTTATTTTTATTTTTACGATTCCCATACCTTATAACCACGTATACGTAGACGTGTATTAAATTTAGATAATTTGCATACGATACGGTAATTTGCTGGGTGTAGGTTTTTTCCACCACAGATTGGGGTTTGCCCGTTTGTTGGTTTTCCCTTGCCTTAAAGTTTTATCTTCAGTTATACCCACAGTCGACATATCGTTGTCATTATCAGTGTTAGTAGTGTAGATTTCTGGGTAGTAGGTTCTGGCCGTTGTGTGTTCTGTACTGTGAACATACTGAGATGTTTCTTCAGGGTATTCTGGGTCGGTTTTTTGAGTATGGGTGGTGCTAGGGCTCCACTCAGGCGTAGTGGTGTCCCTTTTAGGCGGGGTTTTATTGGCATCAACTGCCTCGCCGTCCTTACTGGAGTTTCCTGGAGGCGGCGGTATAAACAGTTGCCTTACTGGATCGTAACTATACGAACCGAAGATTGGTCTAAAACAGAAAAAAATCTTTAGGTAGGTAAGTAAAAAACTCATATATGGCCTACAGGTAGTTGTTCCGGGTCTGGCTGTTTGTGTATGTGAGCTTAAAACGCACTAAACGCACCCACGATACAGGAGAAATTCCTAGTGTGGGACAAAGTCTTAAAAAAAAAAAAATATATTTTGGTTTTCTATTTCGCAGGGATTCCGCAGTAGTATATATATAGCCATAAACAAGGCACAAAACCAAACCCTGGAGTTTGGTTTTGTGCCTTGTTTATAGTCACGCTCCTTATTACACGGGACTTGAACATAACTGGCGAAATGTGTGTGTAGGTACTGTGTCTGTGGTACACCGCTGTCTAACCCTTCGGGAAAACACAGGCGTGACGTTATGTATTTACTCATACTAATTACTAATGCTTTAATGCCATATTTGTAACCAGTACAAATACTTACGGTTTAACCCCTTCTTCTACCACAAAACGTTTGAGGGATTCTCTTTTACCAAAAACAGAAAAAACTGAAAAAATAAACTACACATTACAAATGAGCCAGGTTATGTGAGGATGCCATTGATGATATCTCGCCGAGACAGGATGAGTGCGAGAGTGTATATTAAGTAGCCCTCGTCTAGTTCTCACTTGCTCTCCTCCCGTGTTGGTTTTTTTGCGAGACGTCTCGGGAGAGACAAAGAGGGCTCTCGGTCGAGAGTGTAAAGCCACTTGAACAAGTAATTGACTTACTGCAATATAGGCTGAAAAACAAGGCACAGAAAATAGACAAATGAAAACATTTTCTTAACGTTTTTTCCAATAAAGTGCAGAACATTTTCTGAACCATAGGTAGCTTCGCTTGCTTCCTTTATATTTTTTACTACGAGCAATAATACTTTTACCATCAACTAAAATGAGTTTTCTTAGTACCTACGTAATAAAATATTTTTATACGTTGTTACAGTTTATGCGATAGTTAACGTTGCTTCTAACAATGGTGAGGTAAGAAAGACTACGAGACTTTAGTCTCGACATTGGCCAGCTCGTCCACCGAGTGACTTCCGTGAGACGGTGGTACAGTGGTAACGTGCTCTGCCGTGCACTAAGAAACGGTGTCTCCTTCCATGTGCAAATTGTGATAACCGGTGTGGTTTTAGTGAGTTGAAAATGCTACCTTCCGTTGTCGTATCCCCAAAGACCGATCGCCTTTTGAAGGTGTTCCGGAAAACAAAAAACGTCGACAACGGCCAAAGTGATTCGCCGTTCGCGCCTTTAATGTACCGAGATCCTAAAGTGCTTCAGCTCCAGTACTACCGGGCTGCCACTTTACGTTTATGAAGCCCGTTGATAGCCGTGCAAAGTAAGTTGATTGTCTGCAACGGGCTTTGAGTAAGGCTCAATCTCCACATAGGTAAAACAGAGGAATTAGAGGTTATTTTATTTTAAACAACTCTTCCCCTCTCAACATTTATATCAATAATGGTCATCTCTATCGGTTCATTTTCGTCCGCCCCGCCTCGGTGGATTGTCTTTCTTATGATAATATCATGGCTGTACCTCGTTGTGTAGAATTAGAAAAGACATACAAAAGGACTCCGAATCTGTAGACGTAACATAGGTTTATTATCAGTCATATTTCTTTGATAGATGGGTTTAGCTGCTAGTAGACCGTTTACACAGCCGTTACAGCTGAGGCATACCACATACCTATACGATAGGATTAAGTTTAGCATAATGACCCCTCTCCAGGTCTAGGGTAAACAAAAACTGGCAAAATGTAGTGTAGGTTCTACACCTCTGCCCAAACCTTCGCGAAATATAGGTGTTATATTATTTAAATCTAAGATTGTACCTATAGTACAAATAAAAATTAAAAATAGATCCAGTTTAAGTCTTTAATCTGGTTTGACCCATTTCCTGAGGATGACCTACTTATATTTAGTGTGTACTGCGCCGCCGCGTCAGCCTCACCGCCAATCGATTTTCTGAGTACCTACGAGTTACCTCAGTTTACTTGTGACGTGAAATCGTGCCGTTAGCGTTGCAAATATGAAAGATTAAATCATGGAACAAGCACACAAGGCACCAGTAAATATGGAACAAGAAATTAAGGATCTGGAAGATATGGAACAAGACATCAAGGATCCAGAGAACATGGAACAAGAACCTACAGAAGAAGAAAAAGATAATATCTTAAAGTTTATTGAGGCAGTAAAAGAACACAAATGCATATGGGATATGCAGTCTGAGGAATATTACAATAGGACAATTTATAGAGCCGCATGGCGGTCACTGTTACCACCTGCGGCAGTTCCAGTGCTAAACCAGCCCATGGGCAGTGAACAGAAAGCAGATATAAAACTGAAAGGTAGGTTATAAACATTAACATCTAATATTAACATGAGAAATTGTGCATTCCGTTCTGTCTATACCTCGTCTAAAGAAAACCAAAAGCAAACAATGAAATGAGGATTATGCGCTGTTGTTTGTCGATTGTGTGTGTTAACTAGTTCACGGCTAAACTATAAGTACAAATTTTATTGGGATTCAATCCAAAAACGTAAAGAAACGGTCATGTACCGCACTACTTTGTGTGGTGGGTGACAAATGAAAGGCAAACTCTAGTGGTCGAACACAAACATTCGACATTCAACTTTATTGTTGCACAAACATTGTACTCCTCATTGTCATATTCATTCACAGCCCGACTTTACCCACTGTGGGGTTTTACCTGTCCTTTTTTGTAACAATCTGCACGGTCCCACCCAATGCCAAATAAATCATCTGCCCATGTTGCCACAGGACGATCAGCACTGCGCCTTGCTCTGCTAGGCAGGGGTACGCCCCGCGCCCCTGTCTTGTCCTAGAGGCCAAAAATACGGCAAAACCATAAGGCCAGCAGACTGCTCAGAAACCCTAACATCATGAAGAGCATTAGGCAAGGTGCCGGCAAGTTTATTCTTGCCGGTACCTTGGTGGTTGCTTATTCTTTATTATATCCAGGGAGGAGCACCGTCAGTTCCATGAAAACAGTTCGTAATTTTTGCACACCACCTCGGATAGGAATGTTAGATTTTCGTTTGTCAATTCATAAAAGAAGTAACTTTGTCGATTAACACAGAAAAACTCATCAATCGAAAAAAAATAGGATTCAAGAGCGAGCGTTGCGAGCTTGAACATTTTCGCATTTTTTAATTTCATTGGTTTTCGTTTATCCTTTATTATAGAAATACGACTAGTTCTGCCTATTTACAAATAATAACTTTAAGCTTATGAACGAGACCGCGCTCGATATTTTAGGATATTATCGGATAAATTAGGTTATTTTTGTTCATGAATACATACAGAAACCAGAATAGGAGTACGAAAGAGCGACGCGAGCTCGAAAAGTTTTTCTTTCCACTTCGGATACATTGGTTTCTCTATAGTTGTCCGACATTTCGGAGGGTTTGAATCCCCAAAACCCTCCCCCTGCCTACGGCCCTGACGATAGGAGACGCAAGGCCAAGCGGCCTGTGCATGTTCAGTGTACACAAAGGAGTAGAGGTGAACACTTTCTATATTGACAAGGAGATGATCGGACAGCAACCTAGACGCCTTATGTTTTTATTCACTCAATAACATAATAAATAAAAATCTTACTCTTTTCTATTTTCCGTCTTGGGGTTGGAAGCGCACCCCCTTGCACCCTGCTGCCGGCACCTATTGTATTAGGTTATAAGGGCAAGTCAACCTTGTAGGCTTGTGTAAAAGTAACGCCACTAATGCTAGGTGCCCTGCCCTACCCAGCTCCATTTCAGTTCCATAACGCGATTTGCAATAACCTACCGAACAAATATTATGCTCTTACATACATAACCAATACAGAGGAGCTCGTGGCTAAATAATAACAACCGCTCGGATCAATCTTTAGGTTAAGCCGTGCTTGCCTAGGTTGGTCTGTGGATGGGTGACCACCCATTACATACCGAGTTTCCTCTGTGCCTCGGAAAGCACGTTAAGCCGTTGGTCCCGGGTGTCATTTGTATATCTTTGAAAGTCGTTAGGTAGTCAGTGGCCCAAAAAGTCTGACAACCAGTCTTACCAAGTGTTATCGGATAACCCAGTACTAACTGGGTTGTGGAGGTCAGATAGTCAGTCCATCCATGTAAAATACTGGTATTCAGCTGCATCCGGTAAGACTGGAAGCCGACCCCAACATAGTTGGGAAAAGGCTAGGCAGATGATGTTGATACATAACCAATACTTTTCTTCTTCTTTTAGTTGCTGAACTCCAAAAAGTATGGGTGGGCCTAAGGGACAGTTATTACAAAAATGAAGACCCAGGCAGAAAGTATAAAGATAGCTTGAGATTCCTGCACACCGCTTTTCAATCTCGGTAAAAATTAACTTTAAGCGTACCTATATGTGTAATGTCCTAAATGTAAATCGGAATAGGTAGGTATGAGGTACCAGTTCAATATGAACGGTCAGCAATGAAAGTCTGTTAACCAGTGTTATAATAATATAACAGTTAATGTATATTTGTTTTCAGTACATACTTATTGCATACAGGCAAGAATGTCTCCGTTGTAAATCTTTGCATAATAATTTCGTTATTTAAAATGTTATATTCGTATTGAATCATTACAACAGGTACGGATAAGCTGTAAAGCAAAAAAAGCTAATAATTAAAAAAAAATGTTAGCTGACTTTCGTTGATGACTGTACCTATCGTGTTCATCGTGAGATAAGTTTTTAAATAAGGTGTATTTTGATTTGTTTCAGTGAAATGGAGGCTTTACTTGAGTTTGATGAGCCATCTTGGGATTTAATGGACTTAAGAACTTGGAATGCCAAAAAGAAACATATTCCAAGGGCTAATAGAATTACAGATCCAGCGCCAGAATATGAAAAAGCAAGATTAATAAAGAGACCAAGGCTTAGCTATCATGAAAACTTGGCTCTAGAGCGTGCTAAGAGAAAAGCGATTGCTGAAAAAAAAGCGATTGCAGAAGAAAATGCGACTGACATAGAAAATGCGACTGGTACAGAAAATGGGACTGATAAAAAAAATGTGACTGGTATAGAAAATGCGACTGATACAGAAATTGTGCCTGGTATAGGAAATGTGACTTTTACAGAAACCGCGACTGATAAAAAATATGTGGCTGGTGTAGAAAAAGTGACTGGTGTAGATAATGTGACCGGTATCGAAAATGCAACTGACAAACAAACAGTAATAGATATAGGTAAAATGATTGATAAACAAAAAGTAACTGGTATAGAAAATGTGACACGTTCAGTTAGTGCTACTGATAAGGAAAATGTGACTAGTATAGAAAATATGACTGATAAGAAAAATGGGACTGATATAGAAAATGAAAGTGATAAGAAAAATGTGACTGGGACAGATAATGCGACTAATAAAGTCAATGCGACTGGTACAGATAATACGACTGATAAAGAAAATGCGATTGGTACAGAAAAGGCGACTGATACAGAAATTATGACAGTTAAAGAGTATGTGACTGGTACAGAAAATTCGACTGATAAAGAATATGCGACTGGTACAGAAATTGTGACTGGTACAAAAAATGGGACTGATACAGAAAATGCGACTGATACTGAAAATGAAACTGTTAAAAAAAATGTGACTGGTACACACAATGTGTCTGGGACATATAATCCGACTGATAAAGGCAATGCGACTGGTATAGCAGTAGCTTGCAGCTTACAGCGGCTTCGTGAGCTAGCAGAAAACGCTTTTGGTACAGTAAATGCGATTGGTACAGAAAACGCGACTAGTAAAGAAAATGCGACTGAGGAAAATAAACCTGGAACTGAACCGCTGTCTATCTTGGAGAAGGCGATGACACTATACGAGATAGAAAATCCTGGCGTATGGAGTTCGGATGAAGATGAAGCGGTCAGAGCATCGCGGACGTACGTAGAAATCACAACACAAACTGATGAAACGAAGGAATTCCCTAATATGCCAATACATACCCAAATGAATGAGCAAAAACAGTGAGAGACAAACCTATTTTTGCGGTCGTTAAACTAAAAACTAGCGGTTATAACCAAAATTTCCTATGTAACCTCAAAAACAGTATAAATCACGAACTTATAATTTAAAAAAAGGGTTAACTTGTTTTTGGATAATTTACCGCAACAGTAACTTCACATTCTTTAACAATTCACACAATAATCATTTTATGTACTAACACCTAACGTTATGGAACAGGTAGGTACCTAAGTATGTGAAGATGTATGATATAATTATGAATTTATGAAACTAAAAGGGTGAACCAATAAAAAAAACTTACCTCAGCTGGGGATTTTCGTAGCATGTTGGAGAAATACAAACAACTATTTTGAAATATAAGATTTTAAACTACCATGGGGTCTCTAACATTATCATTAACACTACTAAACGGGGTATTTACCATGTTTACTGTTTCCTTTGAGTTCCCGATAAATGGGCAATATAGTTGGTATTTTGAAATACCAACTTATTTATGCTACCATTGTAAGTCAGGCTTCTCACCGGTCGTCCATTATGGCAATAGTATCATGAAGTGGATGATCCCTTATGTATGTTTACATATCTGCGACATCAGTGAGCGAAAACAAAGACGAGGGTAGGGTGCGAAAAAAAATGTGGCGAAGTAATAGGATTTTTTAAGTTTTTCCAGGCAGATAATGTCTTCCTGTAAGGTTGTTTATTGTAAGACAGAGCTTCAGGCATTTTAATAGTTTTTACAGGCTAGTACCACACTAGTTTAATTTGTAGTTAAATGTGCAAGATGTAGACAACAAAGTTTAAAAATATCATAATTTTATTCATATTATTAAGATTTCATAATATGAACAAAATTATGAGTTTTATAATGTGTATAGATTTTAGGTAGGATTTCAAAAGACATACATACTTTAAAAAAAAAACATGATGTTTGAATCATTATATAATGTCGTGATGGGTTTCAAACCCCTGTGTAAACTATAAAAAGGTGTTGAGATTTTATAAATGTTTTCTAAGTGTTTAGATTTTAGGTATGTTTCCAAATGGTTCATGGTGTATAAGAATCAATTAAATGCTGTCCTGGGGGGTTACAATGACGTCTTAAAGCAGGAATAATTCTAGTGTGAGAAAGAGACAGAGCTATACAGGTCTTCTAGCGACATCTATCTCCCACACTGGAATTACTCCTGCTTTAAGACGTCATGGTAGGCCACCTGATAGGTTTCAAACCCCATTGTAAACTATAAAATGATGTTAAGAAATAATAAAATATAACAGTATACTTATTTCATGTAACAGAATAATAATAAAATACCAGAATATTAATATATATATTTTTTTAATTCGTTTCGTAGTTCACCCACACTTCGCCCGTTATGTTTAAGCCCCATGTAATAGGGGGCGAGCCTATTGCCATCAACCGAGCACAAATCCGGACTCCGTGGCTGTAATTGAGAAATTTCTGATGGAAAAACTAAATAACACTTTGCCCGACCTGGGAATCGAACCCAAGACTTCATGCTCAGCAGTTGCGCTACCTACATACAAAATTCTTAACAGGACATTGCATTGCATAATAGAAGAGCGCAACGATACCTATTTAATTGACTGCTAATTTCATAATAAATTTCTTCCAGCAGACTTGCAGTAGGAAGGTTTGAAAAGAAATGTAGGCACAGCGTGTAGACAAGACAAAAAAGGAAAATTAATAAAAAATAACAATAATATAACAATTTTTTTTTAATAAATAAATAAAATAAACATACGTATAAAAATGTATAATTACCTGAGTACCTACCTATACACATAAAAAATATAAACTGGAATTGTAATAATACAGGGTCTTAGGGACAGCCATCCGCAGACTGATGGGGATGACCGGTACTAAAAATTATTTCAGGAACGATAAGGGAATCCAATAAAGTTTTGGTTTTTTCTTCGTACGCAAGGTATCGTTCCCGTGACAAAACGCACGTAGCGAACGGCAAGCGCGACGACAAGTTTGATGAACTCTGTAGGTAGGCTAGGCAGGAAGTGAACAGCTGATTTCACGGGTTATTCGTTAGAGTATTTCAAAATTCATTGTTGGTTTTTCAATTTAAGCCGTATTATTACATAAATGGAGTGCTGCGTCCAGAGCATGTAATTTTACAATGAAATAAAGGAATAGTAACTAAAAAAAACTATAAATACAATGAACATTTTCCTGAGAAAAGTTCCGGTTGAATATGATTCAAAATAAGCAGCTGAATGCACCCGGTCAGTTTGCGGAAGGCTATCCCGTATAAATGTATTAAAACAAGACTTAACGAAGCCGAAAGGCACTTGTTCTCCCCGTCATTGTGGTCATTTTTTTTTTGTTCTAGACCATGCCTGGGAACTTTCTAGTTATATTGGGGGTCAAAGTTCCAACTTATTCACAGGTTTTCTTTTGAATACAATATTAATATGTATAAAGTTTTTACTTAAAATACCTCCACAACCCCCGTACTATAAAACCATTCATCAGCACAATGTTTTGAGTGCGTTAATTTATTTTTATTTGTTTGTTGTGTGCACTTCTGGCATGTACCAAATAAATATTTTTTCTATCTATCTTTCTTTCTTTCTTTCTTTCTTTACATTGAGTCCTATGGTAACACGTGATTTTGCACCCCAAAAAAGCAAGTCGTTTCCCGACAATAATTTTTGCGTAAAGTTACTTAGTTTGATGTACAGAATGCTTGGTTGACGGAATTCCGTCGTACATGATTGTTGCGTAACTTTAACCGTTAACGCAGCGCACTCAACGGAAGCTCTCAAAAGGAATAAATGTGCCCCGTTTTTGCAACATTTTTCTTTGATGCTCTGCTTCTATTGGTTCTAGCGTGATGTTATATAACCTATAGCCTTCCTCGATAAATATGCTATTCAACACTAAAATAATTTTTCAATACGAACTAGTAGTTCTTGAAATTAGCACGTTCCACCAATCAAACAAACAAAATCTTCAGCTTTTTTTACCACCAAGTAATTCCCGGATGCAACCGAGAGGAACCCTTATAGTTTTGCCATGTCTGTCTGTCCGCAGCTTAGTTCAAAGACTCTTTGTACTAGAAAGCCGTAATTAGGCATGAATATACAGATTAGTTACGCCGACAAAGTGGTAAAAAAAATCTCGAAATTTTTTTTTAGTGTATCTCCTTTACCTACACGTAAAGTAGGGATTTTCTCCGTTGGATGAAAATTAACGTTGCTGATAAACCCGTCGTTAGTTTTTAGCCCTTTTTGGAAACTGATTTATTTATTTATTTATTCATATAACAATTCGCATTGTGTTCGAATTATGTAGTACATTAATTAATTACAGCTAAAAATAATAAATTATGAATATCAAACAGTAAAAGTCACAAAAAATAATCAATAACATATGATAAATATTATGTCAATGGAACGTAAATAGTTATTTTAAAAATGAATTTTCATGTCAAATTATTATAAATCTATTCTCTAAAATGCAAAAAATCTAAAAATGTCTTCAATAAATTAAATTTCAAGTAAATGGTAGGAAGTGTAGGAACAAAAAGGTAAATAGTAATGGTGCGTAAATAGTAGTGGCAAAAGTAAATGATAGTGGGCGCTTGCCCGAAGCTAGCGCTCCTGTCTGAAACTTTTCGTAGTATACTTAGTTTTAACGATGTCTCATCACGCCCTACCTACTCAGCTATCAAGTTTACATGTAGAAAATGGGTACACTAAATACGAAAAACTTTATACCGATAGTCGCAAATCTGAATTTTAAAATACCGATTTTCACAATTCCGAATGGTTCAAAATTCCAAATATAACAACTCCGATTTATCATTTATCCTATTTTAAAATTCCGCGATTTCAATATTCCTAACGGTTTACTACTCTCAACGGTTTACTATTCTCAAAATACCGAGTTTCAATAGATCGTATAACAAAAAGTCCGACTTAATGATAATACGAAATATCAAAAATACGAATTCAGATTATTAAAATACCGATTAATTAAGCGAGCATGCATGCAACATGCAGAAGGCTTGGTTTCTGTCACGGCTCCGGCGCTGTGGGGCTTCGGTGCGGCGGCGGTCCCACGCGAGCTTATCGTCGCAGATGTATTTTACGCTCACCACCGCACTTTCGGCTTGCTGGCCGGCGACCCTGGCCAGCCTCAGCTGCGGCGGCGAGCGTTAAAACCACCTGCTCCTCAGCTCGCGGGTAGTCTCGCCCTTCCGCGCCTACGCGGTCTTAAATTACACTCTAGGGATAGGTTACAGCGATTCGTTTCTGTCACTAAAACCTAATTTTTAGCAAATGTTTTAGGACTAACAATTTTAGGAGAAAGGAAGTACCAATTGTATCACAATCAGACACCCTAATTTTTGCAGTTTATTCAAAGTATTGAAAATCGGAATGTCGATTTAAGGACCGACAACCCATCGAGCATTTGTTTCTTCGACCATATGAAAATCGGAAAACAAAAAAATCGGATTTACGACTTTCGGTAAAATAAATTTCGTGATTTTTAATAAGAGATATTATAATTCTTAGGTATTATGAAATTCGGACTTTTGAAAATCGGAACATCGAAATTTGGAATAAAATATTTCGAAGTATTTGGTTGTTCCCGTAGAAAATATGCTTGCTGAAAAACCCTCTGGGCTGGGATTACCCTCTCCTGAGAAAAAGTCAGATAATATGCGCAATAATGCGCCTGTGTGTGTAAGCCGACTGTCCCAACGTATTGCTTGACTACCTCGTTGGTCTAATCAAGTAGCTGTAATACAAGAATTCTCGAAGATACCTATGGAAGGAGAAGACTGCTTGCTGCACAATCCTGGGGGCAGGGTACAGAGTATAAGGGATATCACATTTAGCACCATGATTCCAGACTCTTCAATTGGTCTTTCATTTAGATGAATCTCCAAACAACACAATTTTTTTTTGCCTACGCGATAGTACCAGTAGGTACACCACAAATTCTATGACAGACTGACGGGTAGCAAAAAAAGGGATGAACCTTTTTTTTGCTACCCGCCAGTTTGCAAACTATTGTTTGTCTGCTACCTGAGCGCCTAACCAGAGAGTAGGGATGTATGGGTAATATGTTTAAGGTAAACCGAAGTCTTAACTCTAGAGTAGCAGGGATCATTTTAAAAAAAATAACACGTGATGTTTCGATATTTTTTGTTGCTACAGGAAATTTTGTGCACCCGCAAAAAAACGGTACAATAGGGTTGCCATCGGGGAAGTGCGGGGTAAGCGGGTGGGGAGTCCCATTTCTAGAAGGTTCCAACATATCGCACACAGGTAGTTTGGTACAAGCAAGCAATCCTGTTGTGCAAAGTATTTATTTATTAGTTCCATGCCGCTTCTGTGGTACAGTCTATTCGTAATCTGTGGTTTTTACAATTCTGCGTGAAAATGAACCAATATTTTGTTTGAGAAAATTGAGTACAATGGGCTGTCATTCGTGGTTTATTTTCGTCATTTGTGAAGTGTATTAATTTCTTTATTGCTGGGGACTTCCAAAATTCTTTGTATCCTTGAACTTATTATATTATTTTTTATTAAAATAAACAGTTAAAATAAAAGTCAACTGTTGGTAAATTGCAATAATAGAAATCATTTGCATTAATTTCAAAGTTGATTGTTTTGTGAAGTTATTTTTCGCGATTCTGGGACAAAGTCAAGAATGTCGAGATAGTAAATAGCTTCTGCGTATTGTGTTTATGCGTAGAAACGAGCAGACTTATTGATATTGTCGAATAAAAGATGGCACATTTTGGAAAACGCGATGTTACCTACAGCGCACTTGATAACGAATTAACTCCGCCACTGGCCTCACTGGCAGAGACCACGAATGCAGCTCCAACTTTTATTACCCTGGACCACGAACACGAGGATGCCAACAATGTAATCATCCATAAAGTGCCCAAAAATAAAGGTAAGCAATCAAAAGCCAGGGTGTTCTCTTTATAGGTCTGTGTTCATTGTCTCGCTATCACTATTATGATATTCAACAGTCCTAAAAAGGTGTTTTGTTTGTGTATACAAGGCCATTTAAAATATTGCTGTATCATCAATCTTTCTTAGTAAGTTTTGTTCCAAATGAAAACTGCTTGCATAAAAAGCTCATGTTATTTTCTTCTTGCAGGAGGATGGACTCATATAGAGGATCTGGACTCATTTTTTACAAGAATGTATAGATACTATGTCCGTGGTGGATTTTACCCAATGATAATCTCTGACTTATTTTATTTGTTGCAATTTATCTTCATTGTGTGGTTTTCCACATTTTTGGTGTATTGTGTAGATTATCAGAAATTATTTAGGAATGATCCAAATGCCAACAGAAGTCAAAAACTTAGTTTAAATGATGTCATATCTTCTCCTTCAGTGTGTGTGCAGAGTGTGGCCTGGAAATGGTGAGTAGTACAATATTTATTGTCAAGAAAAGTAGGCCACTCTTTCATCTACCTATGTAGTTTTACCTGTTCAGGTCTAGACTTCAGTATGTATACAACCTGAACAAGATATATTTTCTGTCTGCTTACATAGCAGTGCAAACTGAAAGGTTAACACATTGCGGGACAGACCACCTCAACACATTATCTCGGTATTTTGTTATGTCTGTCACATAACAAAATACCGAGATATGGCTAAGGGCGGTAAAGTTTATTTCATTTAGCAAACCATCAATAACTGCTGCTTGCCCACAACATTCCTAGGAAGCACATGATCTAATTTCACATCATGCAACTTCATTCGTTCATAAGTGTCTCGGAAAACTCTTTTCTAATAATTTTTCAACACTCACATAAGCAGTGCTCATGCACCAAAACAACACATTCACACTGCCGACAGGCGTAGACTGGGCCATACACATATACGTCTGTGCCCATTAAATTATATTTAATATGGTAGTACGGCTGTAGACAGACAGTATGATAAAATGTAGAGCATTTTGAAGTCTTATATCATGACATTTGCAAAATAGTCAAGTGTTCCGCAATGTGTTAATGTTCAAGTCAAATGTGCAGACCATACTTGGGTAGTTATGCTTGTGCAATTGTGCATTAGATATGATGAAAACATTATTTTGTGATAATACATATAACTTGAAAATTACCACAGTCCTAAGTTATTCAAAAGTTTTAATATTTTATACGCAAACCCTGCGTAGGGAACATACCCCCCCCCCCGCTCACAGTTCTCGAAATTTCGAGAACTGTGAGCGGGGTGCGATGGTCTAGTTGGTTAAGACATCCGGTGTACTGAATCGGAAGGTCGCAGGTTCAAACCCTGCTCGCACTCGAATTTTTCTTTCCATGTCAAAAACAGCTAATCAAAAGTTATCACCAACTCTTTGTTTTTTTAAATGCTTTGTTCTACTGGCCTATGGACACTGTGTTTTTTGTATATTCTAAAAAGTTTAGACAGACAAGCCTTAGGTGCCAGCCAGCCAGCTTCATCCTTCCTAAAAAAAAGAAACTGTTGTGATTAATATATATATATATAAATAAATCCATTTAATGGTCCAAAGAAGGAATACATAATTTATCATTCATTCATGGGTGATAAATTATTTATTCAATAAAATACTCTTTTCTTTTGCGAATGCTTTAAATGTGTTTTGCTTAAGCTAATGTCAATATTTTTAAACTTGATGTTTTTAAAATAAGTTATTATTACAATACAGGTACAATATTTTTTTGTAAATCTATTGAACATTTTAGGTGGTGTCTCATCGCATTGTGTGCAGTCATTTGGTTGATGAGACTAGTGATATCAATATAC
This sequence comes from Noctua janthina, assembly GCA_963576755.1. Taxonomy (NCBI): domain Eukaryota; kingdom Metazoa; phylum Arthropoda; class Insecta; order Lepidoptera; family Noctuidae; genus Noctua; species Noctua janthina. The sequence continues at coordinate 7,213,315 of OY755050.1, read as the reverse complement.
CATTTATATTATGCTTATGACACAAAATTATTTTATAATAATGCATTAAAAATCAAAGAGGTGAGTAAATAACTCATATTCCTGTATTTCTTGTGGTTTCACTACATCAAAATAAAAATGTCTAAAATATGATATTTTTCTTTAATTGGCTGATTATGTGTTTCAGAGTGATTTAGTTTGGATTAACTGGTCCACAATACAGGATAGAGTGCGAGAAGCACAGCCAGAACATCACATGTGCGTCCATAAGCAAGAGATCAACGAATTAGATATATACCATAGAATACTCAGGTATTTTATAAAACTCCCTCTTTGTTTACTACACATAAAGCTGAATTGAACACCACACAAAGCTTGTATAAATGCATCACTAGCAAAATAGGCCATGCAACCCATGCGGGAATCCACCTGTGGGTGTTGTAAAAGCTGGATGTGGACAAAGTTTTAATGATGATAAACTTCCCAAAATTGTATTCAAAGTATTAGATAATTGGTAAAGATAACACCCCAAACTCACCAAGAAGCACAAACAAAATTCTGTGTTTTAAATTTACAAATGCAGTGGAAATTCTATATGTCATAAAAGATATTCGTTCAAGTGTTGTAAGGGACATCAATATATTTATGACCTAAGATTACAAACTCATTATTTAACATGTGTCCCAGATTGTGGTCACTGTTCTGTCTTGAGATCAATAATACATAACAAGCACTACATATGCAATGGGTGCATTATCAAACCAACCAACCAACTTGAGTTCCGCCTTTATCTGGGTTTATCATTTCAAGAGTTTATTTACTCCATACTATACTATACATGAAATTTGTTTATATTTATTAATTATTATGCTCGTATTCACACTAGGGATTAACCAAAAGGTATGAAAATATATCGGACAGCACTCCTGAAATGTGACTTTTACCTACTACATTGATTGTTTGTACTTTAAAGCCCATACTAATGAAATAGATCTTGTCTCAAAGATGCACTTATTCCATGAGAAAATGGCTTCTGAATTTTGCTAAGTCTAGACATGTTTGTGCTTGTGACTGTACACAAGCTTTGCTCAAGTTAGGAGGAAAATGTTCCAATCTAATCACTTTATAGTTGTAAATGAAAAATGGAGAATACTGTAAATATAATGTGTGAAGTAGCAGTCAACAGATATGAACAAATTTTTTTCCTTACAGATTTACAAATTATATGGTAGCAATGGTCAATAAAAACTTATTGCCTCTGCAAATACATGTGCCTTGTATTGGTGATTTTCACTATTTATCACGGGGTTTGAAATGGAACTTAGAATTTCTGTTATTTTGTAAGTATCACAGTTTCATATTATGTCTCGCCAAAAGACGAGGACCGTCAAGCATTTTCTTTAAATATACAAAAAACTTTTTTATTTTATTGCTAACACAATTTAATGTCAAAATGTATAGCCAACAGTCCCAATATTAATTTTAATTCCATCTTAGAAACACAATCTAGTATGAAAGCAATTTGTTAAACCAGTTGCATTTAGTACAAAATGTGTGTTCCATCAACAGACAGTCCGTGGAGTCCTTGGGAGAATTGCTGGCAGCTTCGTGCGTGTTACAAGGACCATTCAAAACGAATGTTACTCGCTCGTCAGCTCGAAAGACAAATACTATGGTTGGCCATTGTGAACTTACTGCTCTCGCCACTTATACAGGCGTGGCAAATACTTTATTTCTTCTTCAATTATGCCGAGGTAGGTTTCATAAAGAATTCCTCTTTTTCTGTAACAAAAGCAAGAGCGACGACATATTTATGTGGCTTTGACTTACATGTTGCGATGTCTACTCTGGCTACACGCTATCTGCAAGAGTTCCCAGTTTTATAAATGTACGAGTACATTTGCATTATTTTATCGCACCATATCGAAGAAACTCGTGCCTAAGACGGGAAATACCCTACCCTATCTAAATAAAAGCGAAGTGACAACCAGTAAGTTTGTACTGGTTGTCACTTCGCTTTTCTGTTTAACCTAACATTTTGAAGGGTAAGCTTAGCATAATTTTACTACGCGTTCGATAATAAGGGGGCTACAGCTTGTTGCTTCCGAAATATAATTCCAATTATTTTTTCCATGACGTTTTTATTGTGACACCTTTGAAATAATTTGATATATTTACACACGAACGTCGAGTGTAAATATTTAAATAATATGAAATAAATGAGCGCTGTAATCCTAATATGTTTTTATCATACTTTTATGTTATATTCCAGTTAATAAAACGTTCGCCCGCGTCACTTGGTCTGCGAACATGGTCACCGTACGCCCGCATAACTCTGCGACATTTCAACGAATTGGAACATGAACTCCGAGACAGACTGAACCGTGCTCATAAACCCGCTACCAAATACCTAGGAAGCTTCTCATCACCTATCACTACTGTAATTGCCAAGTAAGGGATTTTGTGATAAATAAACCAAAGTTTAAAGGACACCCAAACTGGCCCTAAACATTAAGCCAAGTAGTACAAGACCTAACATTTTCTGTGAATTCAGGCTCTCTTTTTCTCTCAAAAAGACGGCAGTCCGTTCTGCCACTAAAAGGGAGTTGTTTGTTTCGCAACAAACGAAACAAAGAAGTACGTATTGAAAGAAGCTATCTATACTGTTTATCAAAATGCGTAGTTCGTGTGATTCATAACTCATTGAGTCACGCAAATGTCTGCTAGCGTCGTAGAGGGTAACCAGTGTTGAGGAGTGTTATCTTAAAATAACCAATAGTTGCAATTCAGATTTTGTTGATTGCAGTGTGGAAATAGAAATTGAAATAGCGCTAAGGTGGCTTGTAGGGCATATTATGTCGATTCATTTTGTTACAAGCATGTCTTTTAGGCGACTAATACAAATGACCGCATAGAATTAGATGTTACATTATAGCATTTTCTTACTTGGCATACGTATCAGAGTTACTAAACAACATTATTTTGTTGTATCCTTCTAATCGTGACATTACAGTAATCGAAACTACGCCAAAGTATTTATCTAGCGAAAGATATTACGTAAACAATGCCGTGCTATTTATATTTTGCAACGTTTACTTTTGACAAAAATAAAACTCGTGTGATTTGGCACTTACTCCGTTACTGATTTATAACAATGACGAGGAACTTTCGTTCCGTCGTTTGCGCATCTAGCTGTGTTTCTATCGATTAATGACATTGTGGTGTGGCGTCTGCATTGTTTTATATTATGTGCAGCCGCCTATTTTTACTGTTTATACCCTCAGTTGCAGGGTATCTTAATATACAGATGAATAATGTTTAGTCAGTTTTTATAACAAGTAGCACAAATAGCTATTAGCATATTTGTATCGAAAATATCTTTCACCTTATAAATCTAATCGACAATCTATCATGTACCTATACCCAAAAAATAATAGTCCACTAAATTGTAGTCTTTTATTTAGTTAAAATTAACATTAGAACTCCGCAACATAGTAAATAGGCCATTGTGGCAAGGAGTACATAGGAAGCAAGAGCGAGCGAAGCGAGCTCGGGACTTGTGGTACCCCGAATCGGTTGTTAGGCTACTTTAAACCCTGCAGGCAGAAATTCGACGACACTTCTATTATTTGGAAACCCAATACAATTATTTGATGATTGATATTATTGCGTTTCGATATTACTTAGTGATTCAATTTATTAAGCGGCAGATCTACTATTTTAGGAACAATAATTATTTATTAGATCCTTAAAATACATTTATTAAGTAATTGGTTAAATCATACCCCATCAAAATTACTTTTTTTTTGTTGGTGTGGGCTACCTTGGATCGATGTAAAGTGCATTTTAACCATAATGTATGTGAATATAAGGTGTCATGTTACAGGAACGTGGTGTTTCTATCTGCGAGTGTCCTGGGCGTGCTCGTCGTGCTGTCGGTGTACGACGAGGATGTACTTACAGTGGAACACGTGCTCAGTATCATCACTATACTGGGCTGTATTCTAGCTGGGGCCAGGTTGGTATACCATATTATCTTCTACGCATGTTAGATTTCATTCTCCAACTAAGCGGTAGCTCTGAGCCTTTTCGAGTTTGTGTCGTTTCCGATCGGTACATCAACTTCAGTTTTAAGATTTCTTTTATACCGGATTCTGCCGGATTCTGCCGGAGCGTGCCACTTTATATACTTTTCGCAATTCAGTCTGTGTGTCGTCGGTTTTCTTATCGAACACAACATCGATCTCGATCGTAATATTTACAGCCTTACTCGCTCGCGACCATAAATTATACACATTTAGATGCATTTCGTACACATACAGGAGTCTGACCATGACCGTACTAGGAACGACTCGGTCAAAAAAGTATTCTTTGTTTTGAAAAGTAAAGTAAAAAACTATACCCAATAACCCGTTCGGTCGCGCGCCATGCACGGAGTGTCAATGTTGGCGAGAATATTCTATCTCTAGTACTGACAAATGATGGCTGACGAGTACCGGCTTACTGCTGTCTCTGAAATCTTTGAAAATCGATGTTTTTATTCTTTGATTTATTGCTGCAAATGTTTGTTTTATATGTGGTCTGGTCGCTATAACATAACATAATATAATTATTCAAAAATAAGAATAGGCACAATAAATACAATTTAAATCAACTACGCGCTACCCGCGCTACTCGCTATGATTCATGTATATGTGTAAGTTCCCATCACTTATCTACGGCGGGAACACAACACTCACGTCACCATCACAACGCTAATCCGTCTTTGAGAATAAGAATAATTTATTTGCTTAAAATACAGGTTTTATCAGTTGTTACTATTGGTTTAGGCACAAAACATATTTTGCCATTTAGGGCATGCATATATAATTTTTATATAAAGCGTAATTAAGTGAAATATAAGAAATATTTCCATAAGCTCATTTAAAGTGAAATAATTATTAAATAAATAAAAACTACCTAGATCTGTGTCTTCTTGTTCTGATAAGCGATGAGCATTGGGTTTTATTCTGTTCTAGTTTTGCTGATTTTTCTAACCTTTCTTTATTTATCGTGTGGTTAGTGCCTAACCTGGTATCGAGAGTTGTTATGCCGCCCATGGGCCCCCGACTTACATGCCGTCGAAAAATATCTCTCAGGCATGTTGGTTTCCTCACGATGTTTTCGTTCACCAACATCATCATTTGCCTTGCCTATTCCCAACAATATTGAGGTCGGCTTCCAGTCTATCCGGATGCAGCTGAATACCAGTATTTTACATGGAGCGACTGCCTATTTGACCAAATTACGAACCAACCAACGCTAATGATAATTATACAATGCTCATTTCAATTACAAACCCTAAACCAGGCGACAAAAAAAAAACAAAGACCAGGCATATTAGTGGACTATACCGTGCAGTCCCATCGATTCTCATTCTTTGTTTTTTTTTTTTTATTATTCCTTATTTTCTCGGTGCCGGGTGCAATGGTGTGTCAAAGTGACTTATTCGTATTTTGTGCTATTATATTAGAATTAGTTCTAATTATAGTAGTGAGTATTTTACGATGTGTATAAGCCCCGAAACTAGGTTTGTTTATTGTGTCCATTTACAATTAGGTCAATTTAATCTGATCTATTTTATCGTACTTGCTCGGACCTTTAGTCAATCTACGTTAATATTATGAAGAGGTACTGTTTTTAGTTTGGATATCAAAGTCTAACCATTTATATGAATTGGGTAATTAAAAGCCCCTTTGAACGCCAAACTCTAAAACAAAGACATTAGAATAGATTCTACTCAACTGATGTCGGAGGTAATCTCCGAAACTACTCATTCAATTTATAAAAACCTTTCACTAATATGTAGAATGGATCTTCAAGGACATAGGCGGTATTTTTCTAAATTCCACGCTGAAAAAGCCTCGGACATGAATAGATAGTATAAAGGCAATTACTGGTACATTCACGACTAATAATATTTAATTATATATACACGAAGCAACAAAAGTGATTTTCTCCTAGTGTATTGATTAACTTTTTACGTTTTCACTACATAGAATATTAAAAGCCACACTACTACGAAATAGGTCTTATCTCAAAATAGCAGCGTTATTTTACTAGAAAACCGCTTTTGAATTTTGCTAAGTATATTTTCATTGCTCGTAAATATGCATTGTGCGCTGAGGTTCTTCAGCGGCTGCTGCTAGAGACGACATTGTCAAATTCCACAAACACGCTTGTGGTGGACGTCTCCACGATGGACGTTATGCTCCTAGCTCTCTATGAGCATAACGTCCATAAGTCCATAAGCCTTTAAAATATTTAGACACATTCTTGTATTTGGATACTCTTATCCAAATTCAAGAATGTATCTAACTATTTTAAAGGCTTTCAACGTAACCATTGTTCGATTGGTTAAATAATTTCTGGGGAAATTATAGAAAGAAAGAAAGAAAAGCTATTTATTTGTCACAGAGACTGATGTGCATCATACAAAATAACAACATACAACGCATAACAAATATTTATAAAAACAAGACAGAAAAAAAAACTTAACAGCTTGCACGTCGTGACTGCGACAAGCAGGTTACCACTCAGCATGACCGAAAAAAAATTCGCAAATCCAATTCCAATATTTTTTTCGTTAATGTACCGATTCAATTCGCTGTATTGTGTCATTTTGACAAAAATATTATAACTTCACATTAGTACAAAATGTTGGGGAGAATTATCATCTGGCGGCGTCGATTCGAGGTTATTTTGTCAATGAGTGCGCAACAGGAAGCTACATGTTAATGCGTACAAATCATAGTCTAAAATACTAATCGTTGCTAGTACTTCGCCCTTAGGTCTTTTGTTCGCTTGGTGAAAGTACCCCGCACCGCGTTACCGCCGCATCTGTCTGCAAGCTTTCAAAGCGATCCATACACACAGTGGATTGTAAGCAGCTGTCCCGCTGCCGACGAAGAACGAGTACCTATCGGCCATTGTCTCGCTAACTCGCTTATGAAACTTACAAAAGTTTGTTGGTCGCCTGTCAGTACAAGAGATCATATTAATTGTTGATCCCTGATAGTTTACATCGTGCACCTTCAACAAGAACCCTGTCAAAGTAACAACTCGGTTATAGTTGCTAGCTCTACTCACTTGTCGACAAAATATGTGTGAACCAGATTTCTTACCCAAAGATTTAGCCACTCAAATAAATTTCCCTCGCACAAAAACTACTCTTTATTCCTTCCACAAGACTCACTGATGGCAGCATGTTTAGTGATGTGTATGTTTATGCATGTTCATATTGTCAGCTGTATATTTTATATTTATTATTTCTATAAGTAATTTTTACTAATTGTCTTGATGTGCTGTATCACATTGACAACCCTACTGCCGATGATTGATTTTTTATGTTTTGATTTTAGGGCTCTCATAGGTGAGGAAGAGCGCCTGGGCGGTGGTTGTACGGGCCCCGCGCGAGGAGAAGAGTTGTTCGTGCAAGTGCTGGGGCACGTGCATTACCTGCCCGCCGCGTGGAGAGGCCGCGCGCACACCAAGGACGTGGCGGCGCACTTCCAACAACTCTTCCAGTTTAGGGCTGTGCGTATTAATCAATGAACTACATACATACATAATATTATAACTGGACCGTTCGCGTTGCTCTCGTGCTCGCAAAATTCGATTCCACTCTCGGCCAAGTTATTGGAATTTCTCAGTAGTCGCCCGCAGTTTGGTTGTTGGTCGGAAGTTGGTGGTATCGTTTTTGCGCCTGATCGTTCTCCGGCCGTGTCGATTGTCGTCTCATGGGACTATGAGACTGAGGGAAAAGGGTGTACATCTGTGTCTGCGCACGCACGCGTGCACTATACTGTCTCTTGCGCCGACGGCTCCGCTGATATTGGACGCTGTGACCGAAAACGGTCAGGAGGACTATAATATACATTTTCAACATTCACAGCTGTTTGACCTTAGCGAAATCCCTACTGTGTGTAGCCGTCATTGTGCGTTCACAACGAAAACATTAACATAAAAACGTTTCTGGTGCGACCAAAGATATCCACTAAGAGGAAAGAGACAGAGAAGTAGAGATTTCTACACGTTTATTTGAAATATACAGTTACAGTCTCAAGGACGAAGAGCTGAAAACGCCGAAAATACCACTCCCTGAATAGAATTAATACAATATACTAATGTTTGATAGTGTATGTGTGATGTTTATGTATACAAAACGGAGTCAGGATTAGTGCCCGGTTGATGGCAACAGGCTCGCCACCAATACATGAAACTTAAACATAACGAAATGTGGATGTCCTATAGATACACCTTTGCCTAACCCTTCGGGAATAACAGGCGTGAAGTTATGTTGAATAAAAACTACCTGTATATGTCTAAACATGATCAATCTTCTCCAGGCGTACATAATCTTCGAGCTGCTCAGTCCGCTGCTGTGTCCCCTGATCCTGTTCTCACTCCGCTCCAGAGCGCTCGACATCGTAGATTTCTACCGCAACTTCACCGTCAGTGTACTGGGCATCGGGGACGTCTGCTCCTTCGCACAGGTATGCTACACTTTTAACGGTGCTATGTTCAAAGGCCCTACTAACATCTCTTTTATCAGTACTATTTTAATCTTACTTCAGTGTGAGAAAAAGATGGACCTAGAAGTGCTGTAGAGCGCCGTCTCTGTTCTGCTTTTTAAGTTTGAAGTAATACTTTTACGAGAGGTGGTGGTATAGTCCCGAACCACGCGCTGTTTCTGGCACAGGCCGGATAGCAAGTTCGAATGTATATTTCACCGCCTGGCCTGTGCTGAATCAGACCGATTTAAATATGTGTACACTTGTGTAGATCTTAATATTATCACTTACCTACATGTGGAAAATGTGTTCTTTACACAAGAGGGGTTTTAACAACAGTGACAAAGCTTAAAAGAGGGCTTCGTAACTCAAAAATTACCTTTTTCCCTCTTTTAAGCTTTGTCACTGTTTAATGTTGCGAATGCAATGACACACCACGCCGGTCCATGCGGGTTGGTGGATGTAAATTATTAATTTTAAATTTGGCCTTGGACGTTGCTTCACGATGTTTTCTTTCACCGTCTTGAGAGTTAAGTGCCTGCTTGGATTCGAACCCACCGCGGCCGTTACCAGTAGCTAGGTCACCACTGCTCTGCACTGCTGACTCTGACTTTAGAGTAAAATCAGCTGCTCATTACATTTTGTGTAACCATGACCTACATGAGGGGAACTTATTGTGTATATAACCATAAAGTGGTAAAGCAGTTACACAACTTTAATGATATTTTTTTGGGAATTATCTTGACTTAAACCGTTGCAACCAGTGGTATGTAGGAAGTCGGTGTTTCGCTGAAATTCGCCGATAACGAAACTTCAATCGGTCTCTAATGCTCTATTAAACTACAAAAATTAAAATTATTTCAGCTGGATATCCGTCGACATGGTCACCCTGATTGGCACACACCGGGTAAATTGAAAGGTATGTACATTTTATGTTACTTTCGCGATTAGTCGACAACGGACGATCTCCATCCATCCGACAAGTTTCCGGCTGCTTCGTTGATCTAGTCAAGCGTTTCTTTCGGGACATGAGGTCTTGGGTTCCCAATTCGGGCAAAGTATTATTGAGTTTTCCGTTAGTAATTTTTTAACCCAGAGTTTGGAAGTAAGGCACGGGGCCTTGAAAAGTGGCGCCGTTGGTTCTGTGCTGCTGATCCCAGTCACACATCATTCCCACATCGGACTTGCACCTGTAATAATTTAGTAGTGCACAAGAACGTGCGCAACCAGCTCACAATCTTTTGCACTATTATATTTTATTTTATATATCGATTGCTACTGTCCGCTGAGATTGGCCAATCTTGTTCGGATACGGTCAGGAGAATAACAATCATTCTCATAAAACAGACAACATAACAATACCTCAATAAATGATTTTAGGAGGAAACGGCAATACCCAATACGACCAGGGAGAGGGCGGTAAGACTGAGTTGTCCTTGGTGGCGTTCTCGTGCCGCCACCCCGGCTGGCAGCCCACCGAGCCGTCCCAGCGACAGTTCCTGCGCTCGCTGCGTCAGAGCATGTATCACGCGGTGCCTGCCAACAACCACCTGGTAAGTACTTCTTATAATGTCGCAGGATAATAAGAAAAAAGCATAATAAAGCAGCATAAGTAAATCGCGAACAGCGACGATACGTATGAAGAACATTGATCGGCTGTTATGAACGTAATAGTACACTAATGCATACGCTCATTGGTTACTGCAGTCACTTGAGCCATGTTATGACGAGAATAAAGATGTTATGATTTGATTCTTAGGTTTTATCCAATAACTAATTGAGTTTTTAATCGCTCTAAAACTCTAATCACTAAGACTGGGTTCACATAGCACTATACTGTACATTTGGCGTAAACTTCTTATCGGATAAGTACACTAGGTGAGTAGTAGTACACTAGGTGAAAGGGACACAAACACTTACTACGTATTCAGAACATCATCCCCACGTAGCAATTTTATCGGTATTTTTTTTTTTAAAAACCTGCTGTTTTCTACAAAAGTGCTACACGGTCATAATGTATGGATGGAACAGCAGATTTTTTTTTTTTTAAATATCTACGTATACATGCTTTTGTGCGTCGGTGTTCCTTCCACCCCGTATTCATTGTAAAAAGTACGTACGTGCTTCGTACTGCAAAAAAAGAAACACCTCTATACATGTTTAACGAATACTCACCGGACTTGACAAGCAAACCGAATGAACTTTAACGAATTCGGATGTCCACTTTGGGAGAGCGATGTAAGAAATGCGATTGTTCGTCTTTTAAACAAAAAAATCGTATTACGTGAACTTCTTACGGTTTCTACGTTTATTATCATATGCTTTATAATAATCGAATAATACTCATCCGCCTGTAATGTTACAATCCAAGATTCGATTTTGTTTATATATAAGTGATTGTTACAAATTATATCGTTTTATTTTTCGCGCTGTAATGCTCGATTCTCTTCACGTACTAATTTATTGCTCTAATCTAAACTGTTACATTACAGGCGAATGTTTCCGATGAGGGAGCGCCTTAATAAAATAATCGGGGACGAAAATCGCCGGGTCCGAATCCTCGCGCTACATTAGAAACGACAAATAACATGCTTTTTAATATTTTATTTCAGAACAAAACGATGCTGGGCTCCTACATTCAACAAAGTCTGTTCGGTGCTATTACACCACTTCCAGCAGTTCTGTCATACTATCCCCAGCAGAAGCAGCAGCAGTACAGATTACCAGTATGTATCATTGATAACCTTAATTTGTTGAGGTGGTGGTGGTGATCTTTCATTTCTAAAAGTGCATTAATAAAGTCCTCACTTTTACTGTAATTTGCCGCAACCTGGGTCGTAGGCCACCATCCTGGCTAATATATTTACTTCGGCATATAAGCTACAGTTCTTCTCGAAGCCATAAATTTTAATAAATAATAATAAACGTCAATTTCGCGGAGACCGAAGGTCATATATTCATTCGATTTTCTATGTTTGGCTGCGCGCAGCCATTCGGCTGCTGTGCAATCGTGCTCGTTATAATGGCTGTCGCAGCCAGATATCCCTAGCCGCCTAGCGCATCATCTGCCTAGCCTCCATAATCCAGTTAATACTGGGTAATACATTTTCCCTTAGTAAGACTGGTTGTAACGACTGTCAAAGATCTACAAATGACAGCCGGGACCAACGCCTTAACGCGCTTCACGGAGGAAACATTTATTCAAGTAATAAAGATTGATAATAAGTAGCTTGGACCCTGATCCCGATACCGGTGGACTAGAATTTTTTATTTTTAATATTTTATACGCAAACCCTGCGTAGGGAACATAGCTGTTTTTGACATGGAAAGAAAAATTCGAGTGCGAGCAGGGTTTGAACCTGCGACCTTCCGATTCAGTACACCGGATGTCTTAACCAACTAGACAATGACTAGAATTAGAACTAGAATTTTTTATATTTTGAAATGTTGTTTTGTAAGGAATTAAATATAATTAATTTGTATAGAAATAATAAAGATTTATTATTATTATTTTTCAAAGGACATGGACGAAACGAGCGACGAGGACGACGCTCCGTCAGCGGGGCCGACGCACTCGACGGAAGCAACCAGTGGTCCGACACCCATGGGGCTGGCGGGAGTGAGCTCAGTGTTGGGAGCTAGTGCCATGAGTGGGGACGCGCCGCGACGGCCCGGCGACGACAACCAGGACATGTCTGTTAGCACGCTGCATCTGTATGATCTGCATCTGACACAAGTAAGTACTGGTGTTACGACGACGAGCGCCACAACTTAATGCATTGTGCTATTGTTAAGGGACTTGCAGTATACTCTTATAGCATCTCAATATTTGTCAAAAACTGAAATGACAAGCGATTTTTTACCATGTGTATTGTTAAGTATTAGCTGCCACCTTAAAGCCATGAGAAAGGGGCCTGTTGTGTTCGCCTGTAAAGTTCAAATTTAACATTATTCCAGTAACCGAATACGTAGGATGAAAAACTCAGCACTGTTCGATTATCGTTGTTTTTAAAACAACATTACATACAACATTTTTTTTTTACAATAGAATAAATCAGTTTAATCAGGATCAATCACTAACATTATTTTAACAACAGCCGTGTGACGCCGGAGTAGGACTATTCACTGACCTACCTGCACATTTTTTTTTCTGTCACGAACCTCTGCGTTCAATGGGTACAAGCCGTGACAAGACAAACTATAATCGCCTATTTAACCATTCTAAGGGATATATCTCTTAGAATGGTTCCCTTAGAATTCCTTCTTTAAGGGCCGGGCTCCACACTGAAGTGGAGATGTGACGAGAGTAGAGGAGATGTGTTGTAAACCAAGAATAGAATTTCATTGAAACTGAAACACCTTCTATAAGGAACTCTTGTGCAAAATATCAGGCATCTTACACTTAGTTGAGGCTATGCCTTGTTTGTCTATGAATGAAACTAATTAGATAGTGTTTCTTCTTTCAGGCGGGTCAGAATCTATCATGCTGTACGAATAAGTGCAGCGAAAGGCAACGCGGCGGGCGCTGGGGCAGCACCGAGGGCGAAGACACTCCGCTCCTTCACCGGCCATAACACCGGTGCCAACTGTCCCCGCGTGGCACCAAGTACCCGGTCTGGGTATAGCACGCGCTTAGACAGTGACGTAACAAACGATTATCTTCTTAGTATACACCAGTGATTGGTCTAAGTTCCTTGTATATTATATCACCGGCTAAAATGCGAAGTTTCTGAATAATTTTGTTTTTTTTTTTGCGATGGTTTTCGAAGTTTGTAACGGATTTTTTTTTTTTATAATAGAAACTGTCGCAAATTTGATTGGTAGTGTCAATTTTTTGTTTGTAACAACTTCTTTCTCTAACCGCGTGTCATACTCAGACTACTCAATTCACTGACAATGTTCTTAAATTTAAGTAAAGTGGTTTTCAATTTATGTGATAGCGAGCATTCCCTAAACAAAACCATGTGTAGTTGTCCACAACTCAAAATCGGGTGTCAGAGAATAGAGTTGCCGCCAAGCCAACTGGGTCATATTGTTATACAACGTGATTTTATATGAGAACACACTATCCTGTTAGGTAATTAGTAGAATCTTAGAACGCACATGATTTGTTTTATATCAATTTTATGAGTCTTTGAATATGAATATATGTACAGTTATTATTGTACAGAAGGATGGGATTGATCTTGCTAAACTAGTTTTTACAACGTGAATGTCCAGTTATATTGGCCGACGAAACAGAATGATTAAACATCAAAGTTCCTGTTATGCATCTTGGGCTCAGTTTTTATTTAAATTGTTGTACTATCTACGTTTACATATTGAGGGTCAGATGTTATTGATAATTTTATAAAAAAATTAAGATGGCGTCAAGTTGTCAATAATCGCGTTTACAATCAAGTGCCGCAGAATTCATGTGGGAAAAACTTGATGCGGTATCCTAAAAATCCTTTAGCCAACATATGAGAACGATAATAATTACTAAAGGCGCGAACACAACGCGTGCTTAAAACACTACGCTTTGGAATGAATGAAACATTCATTAAATAAGGTCAGTGTACAGTATAACTACGAAGTTTAACGTAAGCAATATAGTTATAGTTGCATTATCCATACATACAGAAAAAAAAACAAAAATATTTTTAGGATGCATAAAGACGAAAAATGCTAAAAAAAAGCCTTAAACTTAATAAAAAATATTTTTTTATAAAATACGTAAGTATGTAGAACCTGATGTTTATACAATCGTATTTCGAGTAATCGTGATAAAAGAGGAAAGTGTTTTAAGGAATTGCCTTGCACTTTATTTATCAGGAGCAAAGACAGATGATTTAGAATTAAATTCAGCTTTCCAATATTTGTGAGGAACAGAGTAATGAGGCAACAACCAACCAATCATTAGATTAAATCGTTAGATTCTCTCACACGCTCTGTCTTATCAGAGCACCAACTATGAGAGCACATCTCCCGATTTAAATCTTTGCTCAAAAGACAAATGTTCGACTGGGTTCAATGTCCAAGCAACTATTTCGAATGCAACAATAATAATTACAGTGCAATGAAGTTAATTTGCCATTTCTGTTGACTGAACCCGTAGACGTGTTCTATACGCTTAGATTTTAGATTGACTGCCTCCAAAGAGTCTTCCGGAAATACGATTACGGAACACTGCCTTAATATACTTAATAATAACATCATAAACAAATAACGAACGAGAGGAAAATAACCAATAAAACATATAACATAACACGTTTTTGTAAGTAACAAGTTTTATAAAGAATTTTATAAAATGATCTAGTTTTAACTATATATATATATGAAGTGCTATACAATTAGCAGCCTGAATCCGACAGGCGTGTCTTCCGAAATTCAACGATCTGATACAAAGTAGCTACCGATACTCGAGAAACCATCTAAACAAAATGAAACACGTTAACATAATCAATACCCATCATGTCCTTCGAGTCTAGATAGCTAATCTATTTTAACATTCTATAGTAAATTTATCAAAGCACTATGAATAAGACAGTGATAGAAATAAATAACATACCAGTGAGATTGTTCCTTCCATTTACTTTTAAAAAAGTGTCTATGATGTTTAGTAAAGGTCAAAATGATAAGTAATATTTGTGATAAAAGTGCGTTTACGCAAGCAAGCAATCCTGACGGACATTGATGGCATGAATACTGTTACAACAAGCAAATTACTGTGATGCAAACCTGTACACGTTCTTGCTAAAAATACTACCTCGCTATATACAGGGTGAATTTTGCGCGTGGATGGCCAAATCCGAAACTTTGAGGAACTCAAAATTATCTATGATCTTAGCTCCTGATAAATCTTTCGAGACAAAGTACTAGAGTCATCTGCTATAAAATAAGACTGTCAGAATGATTTCATATCGTCAATATGAATTTTGAGTGCAAGAGCATTTACTTAAACAGGCTCAGTAAATATAATACTTTGAGTATTGCCTATTTTGCGATTTCACCAATATTCCAACGTGTTTTGGGGACTCTTAGAGAGTGAACACTCTTATCGACGTTGAATCGGCTTGAGCTGATCATGTATGACCATATTAGTCTCATTCAATCCGGTGCGATCTTCCGGTAAGCGACAAATCGTAAACGTCGCTGTGGATGAAAGTGTGAGGGGTTCAAGGCTCAGTGTCTGTCTGTGTCTACTTTATACTTTTACCACAGACATTTTTTCGGAAAATTGATACATCACGCTTCCAAAAATCCGTCTGTGGTAAAAGTCTCATGTCTGCTATGGCTTTAACATGTAGTTCTATCGAAACTAGAAATACGATTGTATAGACAACCAACGTGCTTAATACTCACTCAGATTGAGTGAGTCACTTAACTTTCTAAATCTTAAATATTTTTATTAACATAGCACGTAATTACCAATTTTTACAAGAATATAGCGTCATTAAATTTAGAGTAATGTACAATTAAAAATACATTTTTCTTACGGGCTTAGTACTGTCAAAATGAGCCTTCATGAGAGGTTTCATGGGGTTTCAGTTGAATAAGTTAAAGTAATCCAATCTAACTATCCAGTAACCTCAGTCCCATATTATACGAGTACATCTAAAACCGATGCTTAATTCGACATAATCATAACAATTCTTCCGGAAAGCCCCGAGCAGTTTAAGGTTAGTTGGTACACTTTGGCAGAATTAAGCTCATAGTTACATTGTCATGATTATATTAGATTTTATATAATGTGTTCGTTAGGCTGTGATGTAGGGGGATCCAGAAAAATGTCTTATACGCTGTAGATAGTCCATGTTCCACTGAAATTATGTAAAAGTACGCTTACTATTGAATATTTCTCTATTATATATGTTAATTAATTGTAGTATCGGCTAAAGAGAGGTCGGTTTATATTTCAGTGGAGTGTGTCGAAAGAAAAAGGGTTCTAGAATGACAAAGAAAAACCCTACTCTTACAGTTGACTACGTAATTGATTTGTACACAATATTAAGGTTGAAAATCATAAACAAGGTATTTTGTCTATGTGACAGTTGACATCCTTAGTGAATTTTCAAGTGGTAAAGCAATTAAAAGGTCGACAATACAAATCCATTGGACCTCCCTACGAAATTCACAATATTTTTGCAACTTTAAAAAACCTAATTTTATGATGACAATAAAGAATAATAAACCTGATCTTCCTCCTGATCTATCCAACATGATCATAAGTACATAATTTTCAAGGGGCAAAAAAATAGAACTTAGAACTTATTTTATGTAAAAATATTTGTGGTTTATTTTTTTATAAATAACGAATATACCGGGTGGTGCCGACAATACGACAATATATTAAACTGCGTAAACCTCATGACGGTCCCAGTCTGCATACAAAAATGCAATCAGTACTTTAGTCACTTAGGTCATTATTTTTCATTTTCAGCATTTCCTACATAATGTAGATTAATAGGCTAGCGACAGGTTTAACGACCCCCGCATCGGTAAAACACTAACACATGTTGTCAAGTCGCTACTTCAAAAACCTTTGGCAAATTCTTTCCTTAAATTTTATATCCAGATGCGAATTAGTGCAAATTACCAATTATTAAAAAATATACCTAAGGTTAGTGAATAAATGGTGTTCTATTTCGTTAACAGTTTTATGCTACTTAGTTTGTTTGACAAAATATTTTATTTTTTATTTCGATATTATGAGTTACTTGATAGTTTAAAAATATTCCTATGGACTAGTATTACCAGTGTTATCATTTAGTATCGTATTGTCGGCGCCACCCTGTATATAGTTATAAATTTTAAATAGTAATCTCGGGCATCGTTTGATGGGTCTACTATTAAGTACGCCTCTGTATATTATTAAGTAATTTAACCTACCCCTTCAGGGACTACAGGCGGGATGCTATGTTATATTATTTAAAAGTAATAATTAAGATTCTTCCATAATATGCAGCAGCCTTTCAACGACGCCAAACTTTTCCAAAATTCCACACATCTTTGTAACCATTTTTTTGCTTAGCGTTTGAAGTTTTACACAGTTTGAATAATCCGTTCGTTCACTTTGATCTGAATATGGTAAGTCACCGTCTTAATAACAATGTTTATTATTTACATATTTAATATACAATCTACTAGCTTTCCCGTTTTTTACAAAATATTTACCGCATCTGGACTTGTGCCGTAATGAGCCACGTAACCTCTTATTAATTAATTTAAATACGTCAAACGCATCCAACATTCTAAGTGTGGTGTCACCACTCTTCTAGCTCCTTCATCCAAAACCATTACGACTACTTCCACGGTCTTTTAAAAAACATCTTGTTTAGATACCCTTTAAAAAATATTGACAGTTGTGATTATATTAACTTAAGCCGACAAGCTTAACCGGCGTAGATATATATCTAGTTCAAAAGGTGTAAACTGTTTGTTTGATGCGCCAACTAAATAAAAACATACTTATTGCTATCTTTAAAATAAGACTGAGGAGGAAAGAGACGGTTACGTTACTATTCTGGCCTGTCAAACTACTGATTTTGGTGTACTGTAGTGTACATTTATTCTGAGATGTCGTTTGATAGCTCGCATTGACGTTTTTGACACGCCTCTTTATTTGAATTCTGGTTAACAGATGGCAAGTAACATTTACTTTAGTTGGAACACTCAACATTCATAATATATTATGTATCGCTTGTATTTTTCACAAAAATAATAACTTCCAAAACACGAAATGGTCGCACGTATTAATGTTACACCGTCTATATTTTTGTCTATACATACAATTTTATTTCAACAAATAAGACTTTAAGATCTGATATACTGGGAGATACAACGATTATATACTCGCTTCGACTTTTCAATTAATTACTTACTTATAAAAAACATCTATACGTTATCGGAAGGAAATATATTAATAAAGAAATACAGCTATATTCATATTTTGCTAATCATCATCATCTAATAAACCGTAATATTTTTATAAATAATTAATATTTCAAGTTTTAAAGTGTAGAAATATTATGTATATAATAATACATTTAGGGTAATAATTTTTGCCGATTAAATTCCTTGGCTGGCAGATTTTTCTGTTGTAGATATCGCCTTGATTAAATAGTACAATTATCTATTAATAATAATGGCCAATTTCTTTTACGATCGTACAGTTTGGCCATATTACAATGTTGAACTTTTATTGCTTGTCTGTTCTGATAATAATTAGGTAATTGGATAGGAACCGTCATCATACGTTTTAATAAGGTTAATAAATCGTATGGTGACGGTTCCTGTGATTAAAACTAAACACATGGGAGACTGCCAAATATTAAAAAGTTCTTGGAAATGATTGTCTCTTGACATAAACATCCGTCAGGATGATTCGCCAAGAGGATTCATCATCTGTTTAGGTCGGTACGTCATAAATAACGAAAAAGCTTCAGAAAACGATGCGATATAGCGTTTGTCTTAATTATTTTATCGCGTAGTAGTAATCTTTACAATTCGTCCATGTTGGAATATGCTTTGCATACGTGGTATCTGTTTGTAGGCTAATAGGGTATAACAATCCCACTGCGGCTGTCTGTAATTTGACTGACATCTTGTGTGAAAAACTTTTAATGGAAGAAGAATTCCAGTTCCTGTCTTAAAAAAGCAATAATAATAAAATAATGTTTAAATATAGACAGACAACGAATAGTGGAAATTGATTAAATGTGATGTACCTAAGTACAATCAGTGCCAAAAATAGGAAAAAGGGTAATGCTTGGCACTGACGGTACTAGAAACGTAACGCCAACTGACACCATTGTGGATACTCGGCGGCTGTACGGCTATAGTCAGCCATTTTGAGGTGCGTAAAAGACCTCGCATTGCAAATATCCGCAGTAAAAATACCCGCGTAGATTTAAACAGGTAGATTTGAACTTCTAATCTACATTAATGCGTTATCAAAACAATATATACATATACAAAATGATATATTTACACTTTACTGTTAACATTAATTAATTTAGTTTTTGTAATAATTGTTTGAATAATTCATCATAATTTAAAACGCCTTGGACGAGGCTAGACAGTGCTTCCAAAGTACCTACGCTACTCGTCAGATGTATGTCAATGGACTTCAATATGATTACTTTAGTGATGTACTAGCTAGAACGATCTCGTTGTTACAAACTCCAGGCAGTCTGGAATAAGTTAGTTGCCTTACTTAAATCTCTGGACACGCCATGAACGTTTTTCAGTAATATAGATATATATTTGCATAGGGTTACATATACATACAATATTGTTTACGTTTCATATTCTGTTAAATATTGTGTATTTACTAACGCGTAAACTATATGTGCACTTCCATATTAGTCCTCTGAATATAATATATATATAATTTTGTGTGATATGTGTGTGATGTGTGTTAGTTATATTTAGGTATAGTGATGAAAATTGTCTTTCTTAAGGTAAATAATGGATCTCCAAAAGCTTTCCATTTCGGTATTACAGCATAGATTTGAAACTCAACAAAGTTTGAAAATTTCCATAAAAATAATAATTGTACGCATACTATTATTCTCCCATTTAGTTGTAGTTTTATAAACCCATAGCGATTTTTGCATAAATCAAGCTATTATTAATAAAGTGTTACCTATAAAGTAATCTTAAAATTATAAGTCTCCAGCTTGTAGTCGGTCGTGAGTAATATTAATGATGAAATGTTTACCTGTAAAGTGTATGTGTGGTGTACTGTTGGTCGAAGTAGTCCTAGTAACACGTCTGATTCTAACAAAAAGATACTGTAATTTGTGAAGGTTCAGATGTGGTACTGTTTTATGTGATTTAAGTAGATTTGTCACGTTAATAGACGATAAATGCACTCTATGGCTATCGGTAATTGGTTTCACTAAATTTCGGAAAAAAAGGTCAAGGTGAGCTTCCAACTAAAATTATATTGATTTCAACAGGGCAATCGCCATTAATCCAAAATAAAGTACCCAATATCTTGATCAGAAGGTGAGGTTTTATTGTAAATTAGTTTTAGCAATTTAGTGATTTATTGAAATCAATATCGCATAAATGTTGTGATCAGGAAGAATGTGTGCTCCATAGGAACTTCTTTATTAAAAACCAAATTATTATCCAATGAAAGATGACATTGTTCTACATTTCGAGGCCTTGTCCCACATTTTTTTAATTGGATTGTTTTTATAAGAATCTTAGTTTATTACCTGATATTGTTAAAAAACAAACTCGTAGAAAATAGTATTGCTGTATAAGAAATAATAAAACACATTTTAATAAAAACAAATCCTTATTACTTAAAAACATTAGTATTATAAAGTTTATGAAGCTCCCCTAAGAAAGTCGTGCATCAGTGAGATAAAAGCAAATAATTGTAATTTTTTTTTTTTGGAAATCGGTAATAGCTTATTTAATTACATTTAGTTTTGATAAGTTTCGCGCACTTACAAACATGTGCGCAAAGATGTGTGTAGCTTAGCCAGCTTAGAGTCGTATACAGTCAGCAAAAATGTTTTGTAGGAGCTGATTACAAGTAATGCTAGCTATGTATGGGCATGGAGTGCGCCGGTTGTACTCGCGGGTACCACTCATCGATTGGTCAGCGCACACTGTGATACAGCTTTATAACTTTACTTGAAGTTATTGTTTCAAATAGTTACGGTCTGTTCGCATAAACGCAACTCTCCATCTTTTATTAAAGATCTGGCCAAACCGGTATGGATATATTCCGGACACATGTCTGGACACCGGACTCGGAAAGATAATGTACGGAAGACTATGTCAGTGTAACGTGCCCATAGCCGTAGTCTACCTGCAATGAGTACATACCGGTTTAACATATTTTGATTCATAATTTGTTTCTGTTTTCAATATGGCATTCAACACAGTCGTCTAAAACGGTACTTATTAAACCACGACCCAAGTGTGTGAACGGGCATTACCATGCTCGTTTTAACTAACACTAGGCAAGAACTAAAAATGAATGCCTCATAAGCGCTCTGTTTGATTTCAACTTACGGCTCAGCGTCTACAGTTCATTTTCCAATAGTGAAATTATTGTAGTATTAGTGATGAAGTTTAGTGTTAGTGGAAACGCATCAAAATTAAATAAATGTAAGTCGAACACAAAATACTCAGACACTCAATGTATAAGGTGTATTGTTGTATATTTTCATGTCGTGATGTGTTTTAATACAAGAAATGGTTTACGAAATTAACGAGACAATTAAATTACAATCACGGTTAGTAATATAATTCTAAGTTGTAACAGAATACAACGAATGACTGCACGTTAAATTGTTGTAATAACTTAATGCTCTGCTTGAGATCTCGGAAGCCATTTTTGACAGCTGTCAAGTGAAATTTTAAATGAAATCTTCAGTGTCATTTTTCAAGTGTGGCTTTTTAGATCTCGACAGATATCAGTACCTACCTCGTTATTCATAATAACTTAAAAATTTATCAAAGGCTACAAATTTTAGGATGTTAATATACATATAAAAATCACGTGTCAGTATGTTCGTAGACGATAATCTCCGAAACCACCCAACCGATTTCAAAGATATTTTGTGAATGTGTATGGCTGGTTCCAGCTTGCAAAATAGGATATAGTGTAGTAGTTTTAGATGCGATAGGTCGCGCCGTGTAAATCAGAGGCGGGTCGCTAGTAAGAATTAGGAGGGGTCAGTATATTTGCATCAAAATAGTTTAAAATCTGTAAGTTAAAGTTACTAAAAACTTATTATGTGTTTCTCCCTGTAATTTTTATTGATTCATTAAACAAATTTGTTAATTGGTGAGTACCAAATCCGAACTGTGATGTGCCGAAAGTGGTGGCCGAATTCAATCAATCACTCGGTCCATTAAATTACTTTTGTGAATACTTTCATGTAATTCCTTTTTATACTATAATTTATAGGTACTGTAGAACAAATTAGACGGTAAATATGACTATGTTGTGCTTAGTGACTCTGGTTGTATTTACCTTTTGCTTCTTGCCTACGAACCGTGGTAAGAGCCTGCTTATTGTTTCTCCTGTTAACTAATATACATGTTTTAGTCGTTAATCTTGATGTGTTCAATTTAGTCTATCGTGCCATGATGTAAGTGGCGGTCCCTTGGGGAACATGAAAAGGAAATCTGGAAGCCTGGGACGAAAACAGTCAGTTCTGGATCTTTGCGATCATCCATCTTTGTCTCCTGAGGAGTCCGGCCTAAGTGATGCAGGCACACTAAGTATGTAGAACCTATAATCGTTCAATGATAGTCGGCTCTGGCCTCAATTATTCAAAGTGTACGGATCTTATATTTTTTTTTTTAATATTTAAACGCGTTGTGTCATGGTGTATCGGAAGCCGCATAGAACAGGGCTTTATTAACCAAATTTGTAAATATTTAGTTCAATTTATATTAACATAAGAATATTGTGATAAATAATTATATATTTTTGTCAACTTGTCTCGTAACATGATTAGATAGTTATTTTTAAATATACTCTACGTTAATAATCATTATTTGTAACTTGAATGGACGATAGAGCATGAATATTTCAGTACCAATGTTCGCTATTTTCATTATGCGCATTGTAAATAAAGAATTTAAAATAATGTTGGCGTTTTTATTTGTTAGCCTTACCTATTTGACTGTAATTGCGAAAAAAATATCAGCTGCCCTAACTGTACCAAATGTATGGGGTACCCGATAGTTTTTTCACAATGGTTCGATATTGGTGTTCAGTGGTTCAGTTTGATGGTCTACTGTACTGTACAACACCATAAAATATGACTACCCCTTACTGTCACACGCTGTATGCACTACCGTCAGAGACGTATTCGAAATAACAATACGTATGTAAAATCTAAAATTAATAATCATTTATGTTGTAATACGCAAATTTAGAAATAATTTCTAAAGAATTGTAAATAGAATGCCGGCCAAGTCGTAATTGCGATAATGCATATTAATAATGCAGACATGACAATACCTGTATTTGTCAGCAATGAAAGTTTACGACGACGACGATGACGCAGTGGAAGAGGCTATGTTTTGGTCCAACTAAATTTGAAGCAACACGAACAAGATGAAAGTTTTAAAACAAAACAGTGGATTACATCTATTCCAAGTTTTATTTAAACACACAGTCAATCGTATAAGGGTATCTTTGAAACAGGTACGGATGCGCACTGGACAATTTAAAATATACATAGGTACAATGAAATAAATACTTTAAGTACCTCAGTACTCGTACACTAAACCGAGATCTCGATTCAGCTTTCCCATCCAACGCGGTCTTACGAGAATATAGACGATATTCTCAAAAACAAAATATCCTAATTCTCGGATTTTCACAGAATTTAATCCATATCGTGCAACATTGAATCTAAGAATGTTAGCTATAATTATCTGAAATACTAAAGATATTACTAAACTATATGGCCAGATGAATGCATTATTTTGAAATTTGAATATAAAACAGTGCAAGTTTTGAAGGCTATTCATATATCACACACTTGTGACAAACACTAAAATAGAAAAGTTGGCGAAATGCCGCAGCACGGCAATGTTCGTTAGAGGTCATGTATCAGCTAGGTATGTGCACATAAATGTTTCAAACACAACAGAGAATAATTAATTGGCAACAGGAAAAAAAAACAATTTTCTTTAAATTTATTTTTCTACAATCTTTACATTTATAATAAAATCGTGTTGGAGCCAAAACGGTCCATAGAGCATTTTTGAAAAAAATAAATTGTGTCGACGTAGGTATGGGAATGATTCTCACTCCAAAAATATTTGTTATAAAATTTTTGTGTCTGTATTTTAACGACGACTGCATGGATACTGTTAAAAATTTTGCATATATATTTCTAAAAGCTCTACCTGATCCAATTTTTATATCTACTTGGGGACTTCGCCAGGAAGAGGGGGAAGGAGTGCAGCCCCCCCGCCCCCCTAGTAGCTCACGATTTTTTAAAGTTTAATTTAGATTTTTTAACTTTTCCTGCCTGATGCCACAGAACGTACGTAATAAATTGTGTAAATAAATTGGCACTCCTATTAGATTTTCCCATGATCAACCGGTATAGACAGACAGAGGCTGAAATAAATTAGGGGCCCTTTGCCCCGAGGCCTTAATAGGAAATTATAGACAATTTTGCAAAAAGTGAAGTATGTGGATATTTTGATCTCAAATTACATTGTTATCTGAATTTATTCGAGGCAAGATATATAACAATATTTTTAGTATATGCGAAACCTGAATATAGTTTGTTCAGAATAACTTTGTAACTGAATCGATTCCAATAATTTTTAAACCATGTTATATTTTTTCCAAAAAATATATAAAAAATTAAAAGTTGGACACCGAGCGACTTTAAGTACCTATCGCAATAATTTAGGCACCTACTGCCAAATTATTATTATCAATGAGCTCAAGACGACGCTGGAGGCGCGCGCTGCGTGGTGATCATGTTTTTGTGCGGACAACTAGGTAACAGAACAAGCTTCTAACTTTGTGATTTTTCATGACACAGTTTTGAAATTTTGTACATAGATTCTTTACATAAAAATACTAGACACGTGTTTCAGGTTTCGCATATACTAAAACCAATGTTGTATAAAAAAAGGTCCGAGCTAGCTTCGCTCGCTTTTGCAGCTTAGTTTCTCTTGAATCTTACTTTGGTCTATAAGTCGCCGAGGTAACTCCGGTAGGTCCAAACAATTCTAACCTCTCCAAGGTAGTTAAAGTATTAAAATTTTCGAGCTCGCTTTACTCGCTCTTCAGGCAACTTTCTCTTAAATTTGTCTAAAAGTCGACCAAGAAACTCCTATCCTTTTTGCCGAGTATAAAAGACCAGTAAGTTCCTATCACTAAAGCGTCATGGCTTGAAAAGCAAGCCCGTAGCAGCAGATCTTACAGTGCCTGCCGAAAGAACGGTGGCAAATAGTACGCTCATAGTTTATGAATATAATTAAATGACAACATTATTATGGTATCAGGACACTAGCGCGAAAGACATTTGCGCGAAGGACACTTGCGCGAATCCACGTGCGCGAAAAGACATATGCGCGCATGGACTTTTGGGCGATTAGACTTTTGCGCGAATGGACCTTTGGGCGCATAGACAGTTGCGCGAATGGACTTATGCGCGAACGGACATTTACGCACAAAGACACATGCGCGAAAGGACTTATGCGCCAATGGTTAGGTTAGGTTAGCTGTAGAGTAAACATAACACTGAGGTTCTTCTAAATCGGAATCGATTGATTAATCTTTTTTGTACAAAGTAACAAGAATGTTCTATACATCAATATACATTTGTCATAATAGACATTAAAACAACTGAATGACCTTAAAAATCGACATTAATAAAACCCAAAAGCTTGAACAGAGAGTAAAATTATTTTGTTCAAAATCGATATTGTAAATCGATTAAACAATAAATATATCTGGCTACACTATTCATGGTAGATACGAAAAACTAATTTGACATGTCTTTCGGGCAGTGTTGCCACTTCTCTCGCTCTATCTCATTGAAAATAAGAAATAATATGATGTTATGTTTACTCTACAGATTAACCGTAGCCAGTCGCGAGTAAATCTAGTCGCGGAAGTGTCCTTTTGCGCAAAAGTTCATTCGCGCAAGTGTCCATTCGCGCAAGTGTCTCTGCGCGCATGTGTCTATGCGCGTAAGTGTCTATGGGCGCAAAAGTTCAAATTCAAATTCTAATCGCCCAAAAGTCCATGCGCGCATATGTCTTTTCGCGCAAGCGGGTTCGCGGAAGTGTCCTTCGCGCATATGTCTTTCGCGCAAATGTCCCAGATCCCATTATTATGTAGATTATAATCGGCTGACATCGTGCATAGCCAGATCAGTAAGCTATGTCAGTAAATAAGTTAAGTACTTATGACTTAGGAGCGAAGCCTTGATAGAAGTTTGTCAATCGAACTTTATAGCAAATGCTAATCATGTTGATTTTTTTTTTCTTTATCAGTTTATAGCGGAGTTGATCAGTATGACCATGCAACCCTCATAGGTACATTCTATGTCTATCTACGCTTAATATCTAAGTTTAAGTAAGTTAGTAGTAAATTTTCTGGACACAATTTTACTTACTCCTCTCAACCTCGTTCCGGACACATTCCGCTAAATGTATGCTTTTATTTTCAATAATATTTGTACGCTGTCACGGCAAAACATAGCGCCCATTTAATTAACCTAAGGCTTTTATGTAATACCTATGTTTCACAAATAAATATTCTGATTCTAAAATATGGCTGTAACCTTATCACACTCAGAACAATTGGACGACACAGCCTTTGAAAATTCCAGATTCTCGGGCACATTACCGGTTGACAGCGTCGAGGAAGAGTTTTTTGTTTTTTGTTATATTGTTTTTATTTTTAATACATATAGTTATAAACAGAAATAAACTATATTCAGAAACTAGCTAATGTTTTTACTGTTACTGTTAACAAAGCTAAACTCAGTCTGTCACCTTATCACGAAATAACGGCTGAACGGACTTCTTTCGCCACCGGATGACCTGAATGAGGACATAGCATACATTTTATCCCTGATCATGTTCTCATGTGATAATTTCCGCGAAGCCAGGAGCAAAAGTTCTAAAATGAAAAAAAAATGAGAAACAAGTTTCTAGATAGTGAAAAATCTATGTGACCTGTTGATCTCTTATCATGATCAATATTTATTTATAGAGCAACTTTTGATAAAATAGGTAGTCATCCCACATCAAGTTTTCTCAGATGTGTGTCAAATGTTTAAAACGAATAATAAGACGGATTACGGATAAGGAAATAATTTAGGTACCTTCACTTTCGGGGAATATGTTTTATCTAATTTTAACCTATATATAGATACATTTTCGAGTTATCTATGTTATATAATGAAGTTATGTACCCAGTAGGTATACCTACAAATACAACTAGGTCAGTACATTATACCATAGTATCTGTCTGCCCACATTATGGTAGGTAATGATTTTAGATGCGAAGTAATCAGAAAACGATATCTACCCAGATCAATTTTCAGAGATACAAGGCCATTAGTATCAAAATTGAAACCGCGATGATGCTATACCTTAATGTGTCCGAATTATATTTACCGATAGAATTGATATTTGATCGTCCACTGTCGAACCGTGAATGCATCAAAAGTCAAGGACAGGTGATATAGCACTCAGAACTAGTTTTTGGTCCTCTTAGATTTGATTTGCATATCAACATAAAATGGCTTTTTATGATATTTAGGTATTACTGCTTCTAGACGATAATATTAGGTAGTGTTAGTACCTAATGCCTACTCAATGCACGCAGCAATTTTTAAAAGAGATTTTCTCCTTCTGTTTTGATTAACGTTTTACGTTATCACGAACATACTAGGTATATTGGAAGCCATACTATTATGAAATAGGTCTTATCTCAAGGTTCAGGGTACAACCCCAAACGGCTCGAAAATACAGTTACCGCACGGAACTATATTTACGCCGGTTGAGGTTCTACTAGTAGTCTGTTAGTGTCTTAACTTGGCTCGCGAGGTTGTCTTCATGTGGTATAAGACTCATCAATAATTTTACGATATACGTTACTGCTTGACTTTATAGCCAGAGTAAGAAGCTCTCGTTAGGCAGTTGGATATGTTGGAGTTGGATCAAAGAGGAACAACCAAGACAAATGCGTTGGTTGGTAAAAAACCAATCACGCTGATTTTCAGCTACACGCCTACAACTCACGAGATGTCGACGTGATATGTTCCGTGCATTACGTATTATGACACGCCCGTTTATAGACATCATCCACAGTCCGACTTCACCCGCTGCTGTGTACAGGCTCCTATTTATTGGTGTCAATCTCCACACTCGTGTTTTACCCACGATGGCAACAATGTCGTCTGCCCATTTCGGCTGCCGAAGGACCAACACGAGGCATATTAAACGTAAATAAATGAATTCATAAATCAGAAATCAAGGTTTGATATAGAACGTTGTAGGTACTAGGTAGATGGGCTAATTGTCTCCTGGACAATACTTCGTTACATTTTTAATCAATTCAGAACTGTAAGTAAATGTTACGTAGGTATGTAGTACCTACCTAAATAAAATAAAACAAAAATTAAATAATTTTGTAAGTAGGCTCATCATGAAGTATGAACGAACACTACCGGTTTTACCGCCTATAAATTTTTATCACAATGTTTCCAGCGAAAACATAGTGACATCATCTTCTTCTCGCACCGCAATTTAAAACCAAACTGTGTAGGTACCTACACTTGAAGTAGGTATTTCTGGCATCAGTCTTGGTAGTGGTTGTTATTTCCAAGTGCTAATAACTAATATCAATTATGTTCAAAAGCTGTAAAGCTTAGTCTTACTCTTACGTAGGTACTTCCAAAGCTTAGGGTAAAATCTTGAAAATTATGCTTATGTGAAAACCCAAGTCTATTTACAGTATTTTATATATATATAAAGATTTTTTTGAGTTCAGTCCTTATCGGCCATGATGAATTTTATTTTTACTAAATAAAATTCTCTCACGGGTGGTATAAGATTAACTAAATGAGAAGTTTCTAGTAACCTATTATATATTTATAAAATGATCTCCCTTTTTCGCTCGTTATAAAAGAACCTAGTGAGGTTATTTTTGCGAAGAGTGGTTTCTGAATACAGTACCCCAAGAGATACCTATTGATTTCGATAAACTAGATCACTGAAATCAAAAGATTTTTAAGTTGTACCTAAATAATCGTCAATATCTCTTAGCGGTTCACCACATTATCTTGTTTGTTAACTGAAAAAATTATATGTCGTACAAACTCCTAACAAAATATTATCGGCATATTTATTTTTTACCCCGGACGAGTTCTTTTCATTTCATCTAGCCCTTTAAAGCAGGCTCGCACTAGTGTCGAAATAGACGAACTCAATAGACTTCATCGGCAAATTAACGCAAAATTAAATAAGCAGACATTCTTTTGAGACACTATTTTATACTCAAATTTGCAACACCGACGAAGCACCCTGCAGGACCCTTTAAAACTGCATTTTAAATGTGCTACTTGCGGGCTTGGTACAGAGGCATATTTATTGCAACTATTTCTGTGCGCTCCTCCTCCCGAAATAATCTGTCTGTTGCTCTTCAACCCTTTTTGGGGTATTTTATTATAAAAAATAACTTATTCCATTATTTCATTATTTAATTATGAGCAAAAAGAAAACAGTAGCGCAATTTGCGACACAAAACAATTGATTCGGCTGGCTGCTTCTTTTGTGGCGCCAACGAAAGGA
This sequence comes from Noctua janthina, assembly GCA_963576755.1. Lineage (NCBI taxonomy): Eukaryota > Metazoa > Arthropoda > Insecta > Lepidoptera > Noctuidae > Noctua > Noctua janthina. The sequence continues at coordinate 7,183,478 of OY755050.1, read as the reverse complement.
ATGTTCGCAAGCCTCATAAGGGAAAACATGCGTGAAGATTAAAAGTGCAAATAAAATAAAAAGTTAGTGCATACCACACATACCTAGCATGCATGTATTTGCGAGGTCCTTGTTGCCAAACCACTTGTACTTTGCTGACATTGAGGGTGTTCCTCACGTATACGTATGAGTCGGCAGTAAAATGACCCTTATTGTTCTCGTAATAGCAAACGCGACTGCTGAGCATGAGGTCCTGCGTTCGATTCCCAGGTTGGGCAAAGTATTACTGGATCTTTCCATCGGGAATTTGTCAATAACAACCGCGTAGTCCGGATATGTCCCGGTTGATGGCAATAGGTTCACCGCCTATTACATGGGACTTGAACATAACTGGTGGAATGTGGATGTAGCATCATGAACGCCTCTGCCTAATATTTCGGGGATTACAGGCATGATGTTATGTTTTGGTAATCAAATGGTATATATAATTATTCGTTCGGGAATAAGCCAATCGACTCAGCTCGAATTATGCCGAACCGGCCAAAACATGATTCAGTGACGGTAGATCATCGTCATCATCACTTTATCTGCACGAGCCGAATGAGACCCAAATATGTATTTATAAAGTCTATTTTAAGTCGGCTTTGGTGAATCGAACAAGTGTGTGACGCCCCTTAAGCACAGCAACACAAAGCGAATCTTCTCGGTTCATATGATTTCGTTTACAAGAAACGTCTGAAATTGTATTGTTATTCCTACGATTTATTTATTATACTAGCTTCGTAAACAACTTTTAAAGTGCTTTCTTGTTGTTCAAGTATTTTGTTAAGTACCTATACAATATTGATTTATCGGAGAAAATATCTTGATTTTTTTCTAAGTAGATTCACGTCAAAATTCTTAATTGATTAATTAGTCTTGATTGTACGACAACTTTCATTGTCCTGGGAATGCGATGATAACATCTTGAGATTCTTTTTTGGTGATTATGTCGTCATCAGCCCAGCCTTTTCCCAACTATGTTGTGGTCGGGTGCCAGTCCAGGATGCAGCTGAATACCAGTATTTTTCCAGGATTGAATGTGCTGGCTAGTGGAGGTCGGATAACCTCTACTAGCCAGTTACTGGGTATTGGGTAATATTGTTATTATAATAAAGGGTGTAAATAGACCCTTAACATAGCCGAAAGGTACTTGTTCTCCCCGTCTTTGCGATCTTTTTTTTTGTTCTAGACCATACCTGGGAACCTTCTAGTTACGGAGATATTGGGGGTCAAAGTTCAAACTTTTTCACAAGTTTTTTTTTTTAATTCATGTTTTTAATGTAAGATTTTTATTTACACACCTCCACGACCCCCGTACTATTCAATCCATCCATCGGCACAATGCCTTGAGTGCTTTCCATCGAGTCCTACCGTAAAACGTGATTTTTCACCATAAAAAAAGTCGATACTCAGCAATAATTTTTGCGTAAAGTTACTTAGTTTGATGTACAGAATACTTCGTTGACGGATATGTGAAGGGTGTGTTTACACCCTGTATACTGTTAAAATTGTTATTATCAATTATAACAGCATGATTCCGATCCCTTTGGGTATTTATCGAACAAAGAGCAACTTCGAACCAAGCAAAGCAAGAAACAACAGTGACATTTTCATTTTCCTTAGTACAGCCACGAGCAACCAAACCAATACCAATACTTTAGTTAATTTAAAGGCAATTTTCGCGAGAAATAACGATTGTAACTTGGAGACAGGATCTTTTTCACAAAAATATGAGTTCCAGAATACTATGTTCGTAACAACATGAAATTGGATTCAGAAGAGTAGGAGAAAAACACTTTTAAAAGGTTGTAAAGTGTTTGTTTACGTATTGGTGCTCGTGACTGTACTTACTTTCTTAATGAATCCAATAGAAGCAATAAAGGAAGCTTTTGTTCATTCGTTTTTTTTACCGGATAAAAATGTAATGTAGCTATGTAATTATCATTTAGTGCAGACCTCGTTTAATAATGTACAGGTAACTTATTGGTTATTTAATGAAGAATTTAGTTTTAATGAGTGTAATAAAGATTATTACTTTTTCTTATGTCCCTGTAGGACATAAGAAAAAGTAATCATTTACACTTGTACTAAAACGCGATTGAAGATTAGTAACAATTAAGCAGTGACTAAAATTGTAGTTAATCATTTAAACCGTTATTACTTAGCACCTACGGAGTGCTAAAAACTACTAGGTATTTCATTCTAAAGGTGTTAGGTCATTGCTATGTACCTATCCTAAATAAATTATATAAGGAGTCAAGGATTTTATAAAGCTGTATGCTATTTACAAGGAAAACTGCTAATACATTATATTACGCACAGAATACACAATCACCTATTGCGTTTATAGGCCTATTATTTCTTAGATATTATATTTTCATCTTTGTGTTTGTTGTATTTCCGGGACATTGCGTAATAAACAATGACATCTTTTTTAATTTGACGTTTAAGGGTTATCTAACGTGAGTCTCGCGAAGGTCAAACAATTCCCAATGCACAATGCCAAGAACTTTGATAGATGGTTTTTAACTAACAAGAATTTGTATACTACTACCCCTAAAAACGCGACTACTGAAAAATCACGCTGTAATTAAAATCACGGTTTACAGGGTGAATTCGACTCCTATTGTTGAAGTCGGTTAAAGTGTAGCCTATGTTACCCGGGCCATAATAACGAATCGATTGACACCTTATTCATCAAAATCGGATGAATAGTTTAGGCGCTACGGGGGAACATACGTAAATACAAACATACCTACATAGACTGCTAAAATCATAACCCTTCCTTTTAGCTATGCCTTAGTTGGGTAAAAAGGGTTCTACTGCACAGTTTCCACATTTGAAGCGTTTATTAAAATGTTTAAAAATGTTAACATTCCAAAAATTCGTTGCACGCGTTGATGTCTTTCGTAGCACTTCATAGCGTAGCGAGGCTACACGAATTGTTTTGATCATTGAAAATTGTAATTACATACGTGTGACTTGTGTTATAGCGATGTTATGCAACTAATGTTCATCAAATGTCAAAGTACCCTTGCTTCAAATAAGGTAGGACTCTTACAGCCAAGCCGTGAAGGCTGTATCCTAAATGTTTATGGAGCTGGGTTGTTGCACGAGGACGAGTGTGAGTGGAGGGTTGTGAGGCCGCCAGGGTTACAGGAGAGGTGTTGAGGGTGAGCCGCGCGCGGCAGCTGGTGGGCGCGCGGCTATAAGTAAGAGGTGCGCGCGCGCCGGCGAAGTTAGTCGCCGAACGGCAGCGCGTCGTCAGCGGTGTTACCCGCTCCCCCCCTCCGGTGCGTTCCACCCCTACCTCCTCCCCCACACGCACTTGCCTTTCTCACACGATCACCGGCGATTCTCACTTGCGCAACACGAGTCGAAACCGAAAGGTCGCCGCTATTGGCATTTAAGCGCTCTCTGACATTAGCGTTGCATTTAAATGTGCGATGCAGCTTCCTCGTTGAGCTTCACTGTCGCAACTTGTGTCGCTTGGGAAAGGCGCGTGTGTTGACGTGACGTCTCTGTTGCAGCAGCAGCCCGAGCAGCCGGGCCGGCAGACACTGTCCGCCCCACACCACATCACCATGATCGCCAGGATAGCGCTGTAAGTACCACACACTATGTACCACATACTGCTAACTCCAACTATTCAATGGCTGTTATTGTTAATGCGATAATTACTGTTGCATATTACACATCACTATCTGTTTCCACACGGCCACTTTCTAACATCAAAGCTAATAATTGTTGTTAGAGACGTGTTTATAAATCTATAAATGGACGCCGCCGGATCGTCTCCGTCTGCAGCCGGTGACTTTCATCTTGTGTTTGCTTGCTACGATGACTTTCAATTACCACTAAGTTTGAAATAATGATATCGCTAACTCATCGATCGATATGACAAAAATTCAATCTGATTTCTCGTGTGGAAATCAGGTTTTCATTGCTCAACGGCAGCCAACTGACATCACGAATGAGGGCGCGTATTTCTCAATGAAGGCTGCGAAACATTGCTTTTAAAATATGCACGACTTTGTGCGCATATTGTCTCCCTGACAGCGCCCGCGCCCGCTCTAAGCTAGCTGTCGAACCTCGTAATTGTAGTCTTATTTGCATATCGGCGCATATCGTTTCATAATCTATAAATAACTTCATGAACCCGCAATTTCACATCCTGATACAAGGCGTGTTGCAAATAAACCGCAAATGCTAAATGTCTATTGTGTTTTGTCGTTTCTGCTGCAAAAGCAACGCAGCCGGTACTTGCGGCTGCAACTTTATGTTATTGCGGAGGGCCTCACCGCGCGCCGAGGAGCTTCGCTACGCGTCGTTTTCACCATTTCATGGTTTTCTCCAACCATACACATTTTCTTAGTTAGTTACATACGTATAAAGCGTACCCAATAAGCATTTTAGAAGGCCGCACCGGAGAGATTCATTACAGAAATGACTATTAACTGTGATAGACTTATTGAGTTTAGAAATTAGCAAGTCTACCTCGGTGAGAAAATTTCACAACGAGCCTTATTAGCTTATTATATTCACTCTTCACACGCCCGGCGTCATTACAGGAAACACTGTAGAAAAGGCATCAATAGAAGTGATGTAAACATTGCTAAGTGACGATAAAAGTTCTGTAATACTTTTAGATAAGTAACATGACGTGCGATAAGTGTGATCTAACGCGAGTCATTGTCAAAGCTCTCTCTAGTTGCAACACGATGTTAAATGGCGTCGCGGATGCGGCACTTACACATTAAGACGTCCTGCCCACATTGCCCACCTGTCCCCGTCACAGCCATCATCGGTCAGCACCGTCATTGTATGGTACAAACACACAAATGCGTGTGATATATGAAAGCGTTACTAACAAACTTCCCATGATCTTTCGTGGCGTGGTCAAACTTTGAATCGCGTGTAAATTTCTTTGCTGTAACTTAGCTGTTCTTTTTAATCGATTTGAACTTGAATCAGATACGTTTTATTAGCAAAATAAAATACAAAAGTTTAATAAAGTTATTGAGAAAAAGTTTTTACAAGCTGCATTCCAAAAAAGTACACAAAACCTGCTAAAGTGGCAATCTCCTGATGATGACCAATCGTATCCTTGGGTAAATAAGGGTTTTTTACAGATCGAAATTATCAAGAATTTTGTCAAGGTCTTTTCGTTAATTGCAAAGATATCGTCGAATTTAGTCTGCGGTTCGATGTGACCTCAGTTTTGAATACATTTTGATTCAACGTTCGTTTTTATTGTTATCCGCAAACAACATTTAGATTCTAGGAATAGCTTTTAGATATTTGCTCAACCAGAGTCCGTTGCCTTAAAATGTAATAAATATTGTGCAAAATTTAGTTGAATACAAAAAGTTTTCCTTTGTTCAGTTTTTTTCACCCACTCGACTTTGGTCAAAGTTGTATCGACTTAAATTTGAATACCCACTTCCATGTTTTAAACCAAATACTCCTAAAAAAGTGTTCAATTTTTTCTTTTTCATAAAAAATAAACCAAGAAAATATTCGTTTAAATAAGAATCGTTAAAAAAAAACAATTGCGGATGACTAAAAAACGAAATCAAAATATCATCTGAATCCCTGTCCCTGACTTTCAGAGGCATGTGTCATAAGAGACTGAGGGGTTCCAAAGATACCATGTTCGGCCACGATTGGTCGAACATTGACCCTTTTTCGGTGAACTTCGTTGGTACCTGTTCATAAAGAAATATCATTTAAAATGAAGTGTGCACAAACTTTTTTAAGTTCTAATTATAGATTCCTTCTTATTTTATTTTTTTTGAATGGCAGTTTCCAATTCAAAACCGAATCAATAAATCAATATTTTCACCATTAATGGAGTTATTGAAAAACGCTTTTAACATAATTTCTCCAACTAAAAGCAAGGTCACGCAAGTCGTAAAGTTCTTGCATTGCGCTTTAAGTGGTCACGAAATACTTTAATAGCGTAGATATCGAAAGTAAAACAACATTTGAAATGGTTATATACGGTTTAAAGTTTTATTTATGGGTTCAAAATAAATAAACTCACAGGTGGGCGAGATGCGATACATTAAAGCACTTTATTATGCGGAGGAGGAAAATATCAATACGTACAAAAGTAAAAGACCGGAGTCATTAATCTCGGACACATTTAGAAACATCATTCCGTATATTTAAGCTTTTAAATGGAGTTCCACAAAAGTTCTCACACATTCCTAACGCGCATTTAATGATGATTTATATAATAGTTTACATTTAATTGTACAGCAAATAATAGTCATTGTTTAAAGGAAAGCCAGCAACATCCAAATCTATCCGCGTGTCCCATGTTACGTGTGTTGTGAAACAATCGCTTTATTATATGCCACCACTTCCTAATTAGGTAATATAAAACATTCCTAGATTGCTTTCTCTATTAAAAAACTAACGTAACATATCGTATCTCATGCAAAATTCGTTTAGGCGTTTTCTTACTGAATACAAATTAGAATGGGAATTTCTCCTTACTAAGAGATTTTCGATACGTCGACGATGTGTTAAAAGAAAGTCCATAAAACGTGACGATCGGTGTTTACGTCGCGTTCCGAGTTATGTCTGTTACATTTCAATAGGTAATCATTGGTTCGATGGTCCGACTGCGAGCGGCTCAGTTTGTAGGCACGCTTCCTCCTTACAGCGCGTACGTGATAGTCTTTACGATATATTATATTATAGATAACTATTATTTATTATTACATTGAAATGACATTTGCGTCATAATTTTATTCTAAAAAGCTAAATTCTCCAACAAAGTTCAGTGTTGTGAGAGTAAACACAGATTGCGTGATAGCTCATTAATTATGTATTTCGTTGGCCTTCACATTAGTATGGATTTAGTGAAGATAGCTTGAAGAAGCTTTTGTCTCGATTGACTCATCGACACCCAGCCGATGCCCACAGACAACCTAGACCTAATTATGAAATTAATTAGTTATTGTTGTTATAATAAGATACCTTCTAAGATAGATTTGATTTCGATATGTTACAAGCATTCAAGGACGTGTACCCCCAATTCAACATTTGAATAGTTCATGGTCGTAAAAGTAGTTTATCTATTTAAAATTCAGAAGAAAAATGATGAAAACTTTTCCGTCACTTTATTTCAAACTTTGGATGAGATTAGAAGATTTTCAGGTTTCTCTCTTGAAGTCATATTTGGCAAAATAGTAGAGTCACTTGTAAACAAAATACAGGTCTCGTATGCACATAGACATACGTAGCTTTTCCAGCATCACTTCAGTATATCGTCCCACCAAAAATATCATGCAATCACTGGAATCTCGCAAAAACACTTAAAAAAAAAAAATATAATTATTCAGCCAGCTAACATATATTTTAAATGTATAGTAAATACTAAATACCCATAGTCTCGCAAGTAACCCTTTCATCATACTGTACTGTCAAAATGTAGTTCGTAACAAAACAATGTTCAGTTCAAGTGGTCCTATTGTCTCTGGGCGTGCTCTCATTGTCCGGTGCGTTGCTCAACTCGTAATTTGTCTATGATTCTGCGAGCTAGGAGCTATATTGGCTCCGTTGAATTTGTTGCTACAGCTACACAATTGTGTGGATTTCGTTACGGGAATCAGCTAAACACGTGTTTGTGTGTATCTTGAAATACCGTTTTGCTGATTGAGTAAGCTTTTGTTGAAAAACTTAAAGTCCTGCTGAAGTTCTGACTGCCTTAATGGTGTGGTGTTGATCGAAAATCAGATAGGTTCGATTTTAAACTGCAGATAATTTCGGTCTACCGTCTCGTCACGCGAGGTACTTTGTCCCTATTCATAATAAGCTGTAACTCCTATCTTAGTAAACCATGGGTTATTATTGTTTAGGTATTAGGAACTTCTCAATTGCATAAAAAAACAGTTCCTGAAATGGACATGCAGTTACAATAAAAAAATATTGTAAAAACTATTTCCTGATGAAAGTACGCACGACGGCCAATCAAGCTATACAAAACCAGATTATGCGGATCTTTCATTGTATAGGAAATCTATTTAAAGCGAGGCCAAGTTATACTGGAAAAGTACAGCTTCATGTGCCGCCGTGTGTACAACCGATTTATTATGCTAATGCAGCTATACTTAGGTATTAATTGTCACATATGTACAACCAAACATTGAATTGCAATTTATTTACGATACGAAAGTTTTCTAATAACTTTTATTAACTGCAAGTATATTTTAAAAAGTACTTCTACGTTTTACAAAATGCACGCCGAATAATATAAATTGTTCCTATTGGCATTATTTTGATAAGTAGGTACTATATTTTTAACTGATCTGTGTGCTTAGCAATAACATATTATAAACACTTTCAGTTCAGGAACTCATTTACTTAAACTAGCACATATTACTTTCAGTTACGAGTATGTACGAAGAGTAAGAAATCAATTTATTACGTACCCCAACCGGTTTTTAGCATTCGATAGGTAGATGCAGGTTAATTAATAAATATATACTGGAGCTAGCTCATTTTATAAGATTTATTGAAGAATGATCTATGCTAGACCGAGCCGAATACGAGTCGTACATCGGACGGAGCATGGACGTGAAACGGAATTCAAATAAATGTCATATTATAAGAAGACCCTTTCACGGGCGGTTTGCATTCAGACCCAAAAGGGTCTGATTGGTTGATTTGTATAGATCGTTTACGAGGACCGCGCGGATCTATTCATTTTTGATAATCGTTTTTTTTTATGATTTATGTGCACGCACCCGGCCAGGCAACCGTAATGTATTCAGCGTAGATTCGGGTATTCAATTTTATCTCTCCAAAAAATAGGAACCTACTTGATAGTACCCTTAGCAGCGCCCGGGCGCAGTCCGGTGCACAAGCACAGCCCTAACACTAACGCGCGGGCCCGACCCATATTGGTCTAGCATAATTCATCCTTCATTGAACGGGCTCCCCTATTTCACCACATTCGCTCTATATGCACATACATACATATATATGCTATTATATTGAGGTGTCTGTTTATGCGCGCGGACGTCCGGGCGGCCGCGTCTGGGCAAGTTTCCCCGGACGAAGCCAAACGTAACATCCGCCAGACACTTGTCGTACGACAAAAAATGACCGCCTAAACCATTTGAATCACGATTATTGTGGAACTTGGAATGACGGGTAACGGCTTCGTGAGTAGTCTCTTAATACTTTTATTCCAAATGAACGCTGTATGCGTTGCGTTTATGTCATAATTTTCGTTGATAGAGTCATTATAATTTGTTGTAATTATTTGATAGTTTTTTGTTGATTTAGATGGTATTTGTGAAGGAAAAATTGGGCAAACTCTGTTTAATATTAATGTAGGTGTTTCAAAATGTTGGTGACACGGTGGTGGCAGGCGGCGGGCGCTGCGCGGGCGCCGAGCGCGGCGTCTCGTCGCCCGACCTTCACTTTCGCTTTTTATGTGTGAATCTCGCTTAAGCCCAACGCACACACCTCGCTTACGTAACTGGCGACAATCGCGATTGTTTCACACTATGTCCTTTTGTAAAGTCGGGATGAAAATTGATTGTTTGTCTGTTCCCTAACTAAGCAAAATCTGAATAATAACTGAAGATTGCGAAGTCATATTTACTTTTCGAGTTCTAAAATAATCAAGCAACGTTCGCTACGATTAATTGCCGCAAGCTGTACCGTTGAAAACCGGTTAGAAATTAGCAAATTAAATTAGTCGGCTATAACTTTTATCGATTAGGCTGGTTGCGCACGTGTTGGGTAGGTATTATTATTACTCTATAAAAAAAAAACTGAGATAAAATAACATTTGAATTGCAAATTTTGCAACTGGCTTCATTTATTTATAATTCAAATTGTCTGTCAGTATATTATTTATAGAAATTTTGGCAAAAACTATGACAGTAAATTGCAAAACCAGCTGAGTTCTTTCGTAAATATGAGTTCGATGGTCCATAGAAATAGCTTGTCACCAGCCACCAACCTGTTGGTGTGACGTAGCTGCGCCGAGCACCTCACATCCGACAACTTTCGCCCGCGTTCAAATGAAAACAAAATCTTCGTTCGTTCACATGCTCAATAGATCAGATCAGTTTCAACCAACGCTCAATGAAGCTTGACTAATAAAATAAAAACTCATAATAACATGACATGGATCGAGCAGGAGGAGGCTGGACATTCTTTAAAAGTCAAATAATAATTATGATAGCTGACTTCCTCTATGACAAAACAAATAGTCGCGTTACATAATAGGCCAAAAACGTTACACGAAATGAGATGAGAGGTCGAGGTATGTACACATTGTTTAGTTTATAATGCTGAAGTCACACTATGTTTTAATGCAATTGAAAACAGCCCCGATATAACTTCGGCAGAATATTCCAGATGCGGGCTCTGGACTTCTAAAGAATGGTAGGTATAAAATAAACGGTTTTCATTTCCGATTTTTTTTAAAACAGAGCATTTTTTGAATGAAATTATGGGAAATTCGAGGATATTGATTGGCATTTCCCCCACATTGCAGCGCTTTTGCGTTGATACCTATAACAAAGGCGATGTGGTAATTAATGCATCACCAGGGGCACATACGTCAAAGTCATATGGAACAATTTTAAAACAAATGAGTCGCGTTCGATCTTTATGCGGTCACTTGTGAGTTTGAAGTGAACTTTACAGAATACCTAAACAGTTTTGAAGGCTAAGCTCGTCCCATCCAGTCTAACTGTTCTATGTAAAGCTAATGGTCCTTCTTTGGCGGTCGTTACGAGATAAAGCAGCACTAATGAATACCACATAACGACGTAAATGGTGGCCGCCTTCGCGTGGGACGTGACATTGACAAACGTATATAATATGTATTTTCTTGTTGGTACGGTATTACAGTACCCGGCCGTTAATAGTGCAGATTGTGTTTTAAAATAAGTTAGACTTTATAGAGTGTTATTTATCATTCACTCATACCTCGAGATTTTTAGTTTACTTATTTAACATTTTAACTAAACTGTCCTAAATTCCAATGACTTGAGTACTGATCTTCGAACCTTTTTATGGTCTGCTAGACTTTTTGACGTCTCCTCGCAACACATATTTTACAAAAGCAACTTCAAAATGTTAGAATAATTATCTATCAGTATCCTGATTCACCTACACTTTTTTTGTAGACTCATTTATATTCTTGCATAGAAGAACCAGCATCTACGTCATCGTACATCAAGCAACTATCCTTATCCCAGCACCATCGGATACTCTCAACTTGACCTCATACTGTGAGCGTTAGCCAACATTCCTGTCATTACATTCAACATATCAACCAGTTTGCAAACAATATCTTAACTCCGAGTAATCGTGGTTGATGCCTATACTTTCTATGAGTCGATATGTCAAGGGCGGCTGGTTGGCGGATCTGGTCACGACCTAGCAACAGTGCTGATCCGCTCAAAGGGACGCTAAGGATTCACACTCGCTTGGAATCCGCTGACACTCTATTGCATAATCATTCACACAAATATTTGGCACCGTTTCCATTGCAAACAGTTGAAGATTTGCTTTTTACAGTTCTAAATGAGCTTCAGCATTACATAGCGATGACGACATATAAAAAATGCGGATCCTGTCGCAACAAATACCTCTTTCTTTCAGTGTCCAATTCATTAGTTACGGCAAGAGATTGATTTCAATCGGAATGTGTATAAACTTGGCAATGTATGTGGTAATTCAGATGGTAATAAGTTGCCTGCAGACGTAGTGAGTTATGTCTGATTGATGTGTGCATCGAATGTACTTTGTAAATTTTGTTTTAGCTGCCAATTAGTTACATTTTTATAAATTGTTCTTTCGCACGCCGCAGTCATTTTTGGAAATTTTAACGCTCAAAACTCGCATGTTATGCAAATAACGCTATAGGAAGAACCACAGTTGTTTTATTGATCGATTATTATGTTCATAAAGCACAAGTCGAGCACGTGCTTCTAACACAAGAGACTTGCACTAACCTACTGTTGGCTCGAGAACCGGCTCGGTAACAACATTCGTTTGCGAGTCCATTTGACGCAACGCTTAATTTTAATAGTTTCAACGCGGTGAAGCTTGTAGCGATAAATTGCAGTAGCATTTTTCTCGGCACGTGCACCTTCAAAAAAGTCGTTGCGGTTAAACCGATAGAATCAATGGTGTGTGGTAACTGTACGCAGGACTGATGCGCCAACAATGCGGTCTAGTCGATGTCGTGGCGAAAATAATAAACTAGCTTCACCTCAAGCAATATCCTCGTGGAGCTTTGACGTTACATAAAAGCATATTTTACGCCTCATGATATTTAACTGTTCAGAAAAACTGGTTTCATGTTTCTGTTTGAAATATTACTTGCAGCATATCGTAGATATTGAAATTAACTTTAAACATCATTTTCACTACATAATCAGCAATTCATACCTTTATTTGTTCTTCGTGACCAGCAACAATTAGAAAACGAATGTTTTTAATATGGGCAGCACATTCTATTTTTGCGCCGGATACAGCGAAAGGGAAGCGGTTAATTGGTGAGGAAAATAATACTTAATTGTCCGTTCGTGTTTCTTAGTGGTTTTAGGGACTGATACGAATCAAGTTTTGAGTCATGAAGTTACCATTTAAGTGTAACCAGACACTCGCTTCCGCCAAAATACAGTCACGACGCAGTTTTTCCTAAAAAAGAAACTGTTGCTGAGGAAACAGTGGACAAGTCTGATGGTGCGTCAGCCTTCTTGAAAGAACGAGCTAATAAAATACTAATGTCATTCATTTTGTGACATTTTGTTACTGAATATCTCGTTATATAGTTCGCTGGTTTTACAAGTTACTTAAAATTTTATTAACTCTTTTCATGTTCCTAGGCGATTCTTAATGCGGCAAACATGTAAATAACTGTGTGATATTTCGTAGTAATAAAATACATTATGCATTCTACTGCCGATGAGTTGGGAAGTGTCTGACTCAATATTTTGCATAGGAAGGTAGCTATTTTCGCAGGGTGTAAGTTCAGGCATGCTAGCTAATAATATTTAAACAAATACATCTTATATCATTGGTTTCGTCAGATAGGTTTGCGCATCGAGTGCGGAGAAAACGCTAAAAGCATGTCATAATAAAGTGACATTGGATTAACATGATTGCATCAGTGACATTAAGTGTGGGGTCCGGGTTCGAGTCTGCGCCCGCGCTTGACAACGCGTCGACCGCACATAATCGAATATTTATGTGCGTCTTCGAATTTTGTAAGCATCACTTTCGGCTTCAACCAGTTTCACTTTCCTGCCGATGACCTATCGAGGAATGTGAAGTGAGATAACGGATGAATAAAACATCACATCGATTAGTTATGGGTACTTATCAACAATGTCCCGTAATATCGGCAGTCGGCACCGCTCTGTAGGCGAGGCGGTATGTGTGCACGCACTATTGTTGTTCGACGCGGATGCAACATCTACACTTTCTAAGCAAATCGCTGTAGCAACTCGCGGGATTTAACCTTTATCTATTGCTTGGCATCGTTTCGCAACGTGTTTTAAAGTCGGCGGGAGATTCCCAGTAATGAGAGAGTATGTGGCCGCGGCGGCCGGCGACGTGGTGACGTGGTCGCGTGGTGGCGGCTCCACTGCACGATTGGAACGCAGTTTTTTGACCTTGGCTCTTTCTATGCCCATGATCTGCGGCGGTATTACGAAACATGAGCACGAGCGGCGCAACATGGAATGGCCACTGTAACGCCACGTATAAGTGTGAGTTACGAGCGCCAGACATGAACGTAGCCTTTGTAGCTGACCATTGTAAGTTATTCTAAACACGTTCGAGACAAAGCTAACATTGCGGTCAGCTGTTGACCCGGCGCGCGGCGGTGAGAGGTCATGTTAATTACCCGTCCACGGTGTTTGCTCGCGTTTTTATTGACAGCTACTATAAGTACTGTTCGAAAGTAATCAGGACTAGGAAGCGAAATGAACCATGAAGTCGACTGCGGACTGGTCGCTGTTCTATTTGAAGATGATTTACATTTAAAATATTCGATACTTTTTGTGAGGTTTTAAAAAGGGTGCGCCGTCAGTCACGGTACCTACGCATGAGTGGTTCCTGTTTACGAAACGTGTTTTATGTGACGGCATTGTGGTAAAAGTTGATTTTCTGCTTGGGAAGCGTAGGTATTTAGCAAGAAATACTTGGACCTTAATATGCGGTTTTTGAGACCCCAATGACGGCGGGATAGTCATCGACCTCATAATGGGTTCATGCGTCGAGGTTTTCTGTTTTATGTTCGATCGATTCCGAGAGAGTTTTGTGTGAATCAGAGGCGTGATGATTACATATTCTCGTGCAGTGTGACGGCAATATTTCGGTGTCAGCCGCGGACAGGCGCGGTGCGTGCCTCTCATACCGCACTTGGTGATTCCGGGCATGCGGCTCCGTGATACTGGTACCCAAGTGCTCGCCGCTCACTCGACCACTAAAGCTTTATTTATAAATCTCTAGGCATACTTCATTTATGCAAAATTCCACTTCTTAATTTACATTGTTGGCTCCGACTCGTTTTCATACAGGCGCGTTTGTAAATTAATTAATTGATCGTCTAAAAACCGAATTGCTATAAAATTGTAGTCTTCGCTTGTTGGTTGCCTTTAAAGTCATGTCGATTAGGGGTACGAGTCTTGACTCTACTGACCCACTAACATTTCAATTTCCAAAAGTCTCTCTGTGACATTAAAGTATGATACTTAATTGTATGTACACACATTAAATCGTTAGAATTTCACAAACGGTATATTTTTGCTTGTTGCAACGTTAGATGCAACGCTACGATTTATGAGTCGAAACAAAAACGCTCTTCAACATAAATTAACACAGTGACTTATGGCTCATATTATGAATTGCCTACATTGTGGATAGTATGCTGTAATGTTAGATAATAACTTTAATTACATCTTCTGCTTGAATATAGTACAATGTCTAACAGTAAACTATGAAACACATGGAAGTATCAAAACTGCAATATAAACCGTCTAGTTACAAATTATGATAATTAATGGCACCGTTACGCGTCATAATATGACTACTTCATCTTTATAAAAACATTGTTTTTTTATTAATTCGTAACACTATTGTATCGTCGATCTACATCGAGATTTGCACTTCCCTTCTGATTAGCCTATCAGTTCAGAAATTACGTTAAAATTGCCTTTTGTTTGTTCCATTGTCTATAACAATCGTAGTCACGTATCTGCGTTCATTGTCTCGATCGATTGTTTGCATCGTGGATAACCTGCGGAGTAACTGCGGCCGCCGCCGCCGCCGCCACGCTCACGTTGCCGATGGTTTAGCGTTCTGTGCACGGGTGTCGTGTTAATTTCTACGTGATCGCAATCCGACTTTGCCTAGGGTTGACGAACCACAGTACTGTACAAGAGCTACGTGCCGCTTAATTGTCATTACACTCGCATGACTCCGTGACAGCGCTGGAATATTGCTGGCCATCGCGGCATCGGCCGTCACACCGAACGTCAATTTCATTGCTGAAATAAGGATGCCAAAAGGACGATATTACTCATATCCAGTTTACCTTTACATGCTCGATATGTCTTATATACTTCTATTCGATGAGTCACTATAGTTTCCTGTTATATGGCCTGGAATTCGTTGGCTTATTTCTTAGCTAAACTGTAATAGACCAGTACGATAATTCGCACGTTACACTTGGACGATGTCTGCTATTTTCTCTTCTCGATGATCATTATTACGTTGTCAACTCTAAGTTTATTCATTGGCTTGGCATATAAACACTAGTGTAGTTTCGTGATTGTCCGATTTGAAAGTATGCTGAGTAAAGTTGTGTTACCCTTTCGATTTCGTTTCACATTCACGTATGATCCGTCACGTCCGTCAGCGATGTGGTACACACGTCTATCTAATGTTAATGATTTTAATTCTACTATAGTAAATGTCGAAGACAGACCGCGAGTCGTGATTCATCAAACATTGTATTAGCTCCGTGTTGAATTAGTTTTCTTGATAATATGTTTCGCGTCTCTGTCGGTGAAGCTAGGAGTGAGGGAGTAAGCATGAGTAATAAATAGGCAATTGATTACGCGCACATATTTGCCCCCGTGGCTACGTTCACCGGTGACCTCGAGGTGCTCGAGCGGAGACCAGACCTTGTGGCAGGACGCGGGTGCACCGCCAGTGTCGGCGCGCCGTTGTCGCCGGCGCCTTCACGTGCCGCATTTAGGAAGTTCAGAATGCTCTTGAGATATGAACGCAGTCAGTGATCAGTTCACTCCCTCCAATGTTCTGTTTGGAAGGTTCGCTTTCCGTGTTCCAATAATAATAAGTAATTGTAAATGGTTCCTTTCCTTGAAACTCCGAAACAACTTTTTCATCAGTTTGTTTAGCCGATCGTCATAGTAACAATTTCGATGGCGACTCCAAAAGATAACTAGTTCACAAGTTTTCTTTATGAAATATTAAAAAGTAAACTACACATAACGGTACTTCGAATAACTAATGAGATTCTATTTAACCTCCGGAAATACTATTTCAATTTTAAAATTACGAAATTGCAACAATTACCCGAAATTTTAGTTGCATTATGGAACAACGCACAATGCGTAACCGGCTAACCGGGCTACAGTAAGTGTCGAACGGCAAGGACTTGCGAAATCTACTAAATATTTTGGGCAAGGCTTTCTCAATAATATTTGCGTTTCTTGTAACCCTGAGCCCGCGATCAGCCGATATTAACGGCTAACTGCTCATACAATACTTTCTAATAAATGTTACAGAAATTATTCGAAACTAAACGCGTGCTAGCGCCAGTTACTACGTAGGTCGGTGCTGACTACACTAGGCATTTACACATTCCGTAACTCCTAGAAATAACCCATTAATTTTAATACAATTGGGATCTATTTGCGTCTTAAACGACAAATATTACTTAACTGACGTCTAATAAGAACCTGTTCATTACATAAAGTTGGTGTCCGGATCGTGACAATTTTAAGTATTCAGATCCGGGTTTCTCTGACTCACTCAACATTTTATATTTTTCGTATAAATATGACATTTGACAAATGCTTTAGGGCTAATATATGAGACGTTTCGGTAATTTAAACTTGCGTAGCGCACCTTGAGGCTATTCAGATATAAATATCAAAACGTGTTTCAAATGATATAAAGATTAGCATTATTAAAAACGCACAAATAATTATAATATTACAACATACTTAAACAAGAACAACTATGTAAAATATGCACGTTCCAAATACTTCATAGTATACATATTAATTACTTATTTAAAAGTGTTAATTTTAGTAGAATAGTATGCTCACCAGCCCGTATCTTCTGAAAACAAAATAAATAATAGAGCGCTATGGAAAGAAAAGTAAGTTAATAAAAAATAACCAGTGCAGGAATACACCCAGAAATTTTTTTGACATTTTCTCAAAAAAGGAGTGCTACGAGAAGTGCTACGATATCTCGTAGCACAATTCGTAGCCGAAGCGTAGAGGTTCCGTTCCTAAATTGGTTAATAAAAAAGGGTGTCAAATTCTTAAAGGACCACACACAGCCTGGCTGGTTAACCAAAGCCCCGAGTAGCTTTGTTTCGTTGACACGGTCTTGTGGAATGCTCGAATTGATTCCGGCAGCACAAGTATTGTTCATATCCGTTTGCACAAGGTATCGGTTTCATCGGTCGGTGTTTATTACTCTGGCACAACGCACTGACGAAATGAATTCATTTTATTTGTAGGCTGGCTCAATATAACACTGTTGTGAAAAGTGAAAACTATTTCAGTCATTTCTTCTAAAATATTTTTAAAGTTTTTCGCTTTCTGGTACTTCTTGTGAGAATGTTCGGAATTAAATTTTTGTATATCGTTGCGAGTTTCCCATGGTTTGAGAGTCAACATTTGTTTGATATAAATGTCTTCCGTCCGGGAGTTGGCGTTAGTTCTTTCGGACCCTCATTGACTAGAACACATGGTGTTTCTCCAGCAACTTTCTAGATCAGGTGCTGCAGTGCAACCATCTTACTGTTGGGCAAAGTCTCGCCCACTTCACCTCTGTTTTCTTAACTTGGCCTAGATCTTATGCGACCCATTACATGTTGGCTTTGTTCAGCTCAACTTACCTAACTAATTTGAAGTTAGAATCGACAGAACTCCACTGTGAAGATTACCTATGGCCAACCATCTCTCACGATTTTACATTAATGAAAAAGCCTCCAGTATTAGCTTCAGTTATGATTAAGTATTACTTGTCTCCAGTATTAATAAAAACAGGCTTTAAAAGTAATTTAAGAAAGACATTGGTTGCGAAGAATCTTTCAATAAAATACTGACATTATATTTACGATTGCGAGTTTCGTAGATTGTCGTAAAAGCCCAAAGATATGTGTGGTGAAATCTGGAGAAATAATCATCAATTGACATATGACACTTATTACGTAGCTTTTATTCGAATCTTTAACCTATCGTCTACCTATACCTAATGCCAACAGGCAGGTTATGTAAGCCTACTATGTGGTAACAACTACACCAAAGTAAATAGTCTTTGGGTTATTCTGCCGAGTCTAAAAATAGTGAAATAAATGTCGCAGCTTAGATTCATAGATATATGTTTTCATCGCCTAAGATCAAACTCAAAATCAACTCAGTGCAAAGTCAAACATTTTATTTTAATTAAACAACTTACTGGCAATTAAACTGATCAATTAGTCTGGAAATCGAATGTTTTTACAAAATAATTATGTTCACCATCGGGAACGGGCCAGATATATGTATATGCTTTTATCAGACTTATCCTCGTTGTCGTCTATGATGGGTGCGCATATCTATGCGTCTCCTTCACATAATGTCAGCGATGGTAACTAAGGCTTGGTATGCGATGTATTCACGTAGCCTGCGCCTGCGCCGGTACTCTGCCCAACGTGACGCCGCTACTTGTCAACGTTCTCAGGAACAAGCACGTGTTTGAAATTAAACATTCGAATACTGTATGTATTGTGTGAGTCATTAAATACCACTCCCTATTGAGAAGCGAGCTTTTAATACATATTTAAAGCTGTTAGCAAAGTGTCATCTTCTATTACACCACTATGTAAATATGTGACCATCAACAATTTGAATACTGTAGCCAAAACCTAGCTTACTTAGTAGTCTTTTCAAACGAAATCTTAAATGTTTTAAGTTACTCTAAAAATGCAAAGTTATTTCTTGAAATATGTAGAACAACTTTTGTCAATTCAAGGTGAGCTAAGAGACATAAAACGTATGTAGACACGATAAATAATGATTCGGGTAAAGAGCGATTATAATACAATTTGGTCCGACCTGACGTTACAAATGCTCTTACCTAACTGGTTGCAATCGAAATTGCAGTGAGGAGATGTTCCACTCTTGCGCACCTATGCAAACATCTCGTAATATGTGCCTCGTGAGCTAACTGCACACGCTAATGTCAAAGTGACGGATTTTATAACATTTAACTTGCTGGGATATAACTGTTATCTGTTATGCAAACCAAATTGTACGGATCATCTTCGGGATACCTTGCAGAATTTGGTCGCAATGAAAGGACATTGTTTAAAACAACCTATAGGTTTCAACTGTTTTTTTCTTTTTTTTTCTATCAATGATTACAATAAAACGGATACTCTGCATCTTGTAGATAATTTAAAGAGTAGTTAGTATCACGACATTATTCTCAATCGTATCCCGCAGCGCCATATTTATTTATAAAAAGTCAGCACTTACAGCTCTTGATGTTTGGGTAAGATTTTTAAGCTGCTTTAACAGATGTATGTAGCGCTCAAGCGGTCAAAAGCGCTGAGTGAATAAAGTTATGATGAAAGACATTTTCACATTGTTGACATTTTATAGTATGACAGTTGTCAGATGGTCAATTGCCATACACGTGTAAGGGCCTAGGCTCACACGGCGTTTTATTCGGCGCACATGACGGGCGTTTAATGCATTTTAAACGAGATTGAGTTGCAGTCAATAAACCTTAACACACGTTCAGAAATACAGTGGCGCCGTAAACACGAGTTCTTGGTACGTACGTCATTTGTGCGTATAAAATAATGCACTGTATGCACGCATAGACGCGATGCGAACGCAATACGAACGCGCTTTTATCGAAACGGCTTCAGCGCATATGAAATAAGCCGTGTGAAAACGCCCTAACGTTTGCATGTATTGGTTTGTGTGCGTAAGTATTTTATACTTAACGTGACTACTATCGCAGCAAGCTAATTTATTTAAAACAACAACGTTACAACTTTAAAACTCAAGAACTTAATTTTAGACATTTAAAGAACAAAAACGTCATCGTTTTTGTATAATAGGTACTTTGTTTGTATAGCAACTAAATAATGCTTATGACGTCATAGTAGGTAGTCAAAAAATGGCACGCTTGGTTTTCATAAGGTTCGTGATACTTGCGTTATGTAGGAATATCTTTATCTGTGGTTTGTGTTGATGTGTCTTCTTATTACGCTGTGGTCTTTATCGATTTGTTATTACGACTAATAAAAAAGCAGTCTTGGCTAGAACGAAACTCCATTTAAAGTACTCTTGAACGAATTAAAACTTTATAAGCAAAGCTAGATCCTGCACCGAAATATAAACTGAACTTTAAAACACTCCGGCGCAGCACTTCTTGGTAACATTACAGACTTACCCGATAGGTTAACTATAGATCTATGTTCTAGTCACATCGACTCGGTAATTAAAAGATCTTCAATTTAAGTAGGTAGGAAACAAGTACTTTAGTGATGACCCCTTTAGAAAATGTTTATGCAAATCAAGTTGCAAAGGCTGTTTTCGAAACCGACATTCCTTCAATGAGTGACCTATAGAAATATTCTGCCTTTAAACTTTATGATTTCATGACATAGCTGTAAAATTAATTTATTAGAAATCTTTTTTTTTTTTTTATAATTTTTTGCTGTGATTTTTCCAACGTGTGACCAACGTCAGTAAATGTTATGAATGTGTGGGAAATATAGTCCGTCCTTGACCCCCTCCCGTTCAGGAGCTACTCCCACGGATAACAATCACCTCTTCTGTTCAAATGTACCTAGGTACTTAGGTAGGTTAACTTTTTAACTCCGCGCAGGTTTTCCTAGAACCAGTTTTCCACCGGTTTTCTGTCACCTCATTGAATAATATAAACTGCCTCACTACATATTAATGTGACCACTTTTATTTCAGAAATGTGAAACGATTGCTCGTTTATATTATGATGTTGTTATGTAACGCCACATATTTGCCGCGGAATGTATGTTTAACTCCGGATGTACTCAACATTGTATATCTTACCGTAAAAAGCTTTTGTTAGCAGTTTCTTCTTTTGAAAGTGCCACCTACATGTCCAAGTAAAACTATTGCAAGTCAATGAATAACATTCATGCAACTGCAATGAAAGTATTAGTTATTTAAATGTTGAAATTGATAGGTGTGAACAAGCATTTGGCGTGTTTTACAATATGCATGATATAGTCACGATAACAATACAATAAAAAATATATTAAATTTTGTTTGTATAAACGTTTTTCGACGGTTCCATGGCCAATGCAACAATGGGCAAGTTGCCATTCGGAGGCACTTTACTGTATACTTGACTATATAGATATTACCAGAAACATAATTAAAATATATAAGCTTAACCTTGCGTCTACCATCCATCGCGGTTGGCCAATGTCTATATGGTGTAAGTTTTTATACAATAACTTGAGTTATGTTAGATATTTGTTATCTTAATGATAAAGTTCACACGATCATTAAAAACCTTCTGGTATGTATGTTTGTAATTATAAAGTGACATTGCATATACGATTTGTTAGATATTTTACGTAACTGCGGTCAAGATTTGTATTAGGCGTCAGTTTGTTCCAGTGATTTTGAGATTCTTGAGATATTATGCAACATTTGAGGTACACTCTATTTAATTCTAGACCAAGAATTTCATAAAGCATGTAAAATGCATCCTTATCAAGGACATTATCTACAAACCTGCGTGGAAAGCTAAACAATGTAGACGAACAAGTTACAAACAAGCATGAGCAGCTTAGAGACGAAACTCGTTTTTACCACGGAGAGAGTTTAACCTTTACCACTGCGGTGCTATTTAATCAAAACATGGTAATATTGCGCATGCGATG
Source organism: Noctua janthina (assembly GCA_963576755.1). Taxonomy (NCBI): domain Eukaryota; kingdom Metazoa; phylum Arthropoda; class Insecta; order Lepidoptera; family Noctuidae; genus Noctua; species Noctua janthina. Next base: position 7,161,265 of record OY755050.1, on the reverse strand, counting down.
AACAGTGAAAGAGTTAGCTGGCAATACTTTCTTGTCACGTTTGTATATCTCAATTTCCCGGGAGATAGTGCCGTTTCCTCCGCGCTGGGGCGATGCACCACTCGCCTGGGAGGAAGCGCGGGGTTGCCGAACCCAGATGTAATCGAGTCACGAGCTCTGACTGTACAGATCTATACAAATGATAAATGCACCGACAGCGACGCAGACGCACTCACTCTTAATAACAAACATTTTTAATTATGGCGCTTTGTCTTACAACATATATCTTGCCTACTCGCATACTCGATCATCGTACAATTAAAATTCTTTGGAACTGGACAGGAGTATGCTAGTTTGACATGTAGTCACTAGTCATTCGTTGTTACGAAAGAGTATTTTCTATCTTGTAAATAACAAGCCACTAAAGGCGCACGCGACAAAAAGAAATATTGTGTAAAGTTTTTAGGTAGATCGCTATTTGTCACGCCAATCAGCGAAAGGTCGATTGATCTATTTTAGAATAGCCTTTGTGATCTGTTTTACGGATAAGCTTATAATTATAACGTGTTGTGTTATCTGGAGAATCTATTAGATGGTTATGTTAAATTTTATTTTAATAACAAAGATGATTAATTACATACTTCTACGGAGTAGTTTTAGCTTCAATAGGAGGTTAGCGAACGCAAAAAAGCAAGTCTGTACGTGTTAGGAATAGGTATCAAAAAGCAACCTGAAAATATTTGAATCCTATGTAGTTCGACTACATTCTAAAATAACTTGATTCACGTGTCTCAAATCCAAATGGTACAAATAAACGGTGCCCTGAAACGCCTTGAACTTTCTGAACCCTCTGTATGTAGCAATACCATGTAAAGTTTAAAGAGCATGGGATTACCTTCGATATTTGAGGGGATCATTTTTAACGTTTACCGTCTAGAATTTTTAAAATTAATAATTCCTTAATTAGGCATAAGAAATTTTTAAAACTAAACGTTTTGTCGCGTGCTTGTACCGCTAGCTATAATAAGCTACGTATATATAAAGCATTTAACTTCACATTATCTGGTACTCAAAGTGTGAATACAACAGCTCGCAGCACTAGCAACAGTAGGGACTGCTTAGTATCTGTAGGTATCAAGTCTTTGTGTATCGGTCCTGCCTGCCCCGCTCACCTAGCCTTGCGACGGCGACCTTACATCTAGTGAAATTGAACCGGTACAAACGTAGGTACTGGTCTCGTTCCACTCCAGTGCGGAATTGAGGCTGCATTCATTACCTCAATGATTTTCCATAATATTTATGTAAGATTAATTTAGCCCAACGATGTTGTGTGACGTCAAATGGAGATACAGGAAATTACGTATTGTTATTAACTTATTATGGAAAGCAGATATTCAAGTACAAGTTTTGCTGGAAGCTGCTACACCTCTTTTTCCTTTTTATCACTCAGTTTTATGATGCTTTAGAATCGGTTGTATCCTGTTATGCTCGACAGCAATAGTAAATATATAAATTGATTTGAAATGGTCAGATTGTAAAGTTCGTTTTTAGTTTTGCATCAACCTGTATAAGATTAGCAAAAGTCCGGTTATGGAAGAACAATACGTATCGTTAACCTGGGCTTTATTGTCCAGTCGGTATTCTCGGTAACCTTCACAAGTAAAGTGGCGGCTGCATCGGAACCAGTCACGGTCGGCGTGTCGCATTCACTAACGTGCGGTGTCAAACACTTCCTCACACGCAGTGAAATGAAGGTGGGCTAATGCGATCGGATGGAATTAATACCAGTGTAGCGCCATTCGCTTGTTATCCCTCAATAACCTTCCGTATGTCGTTGAGGCTCACAAGAAATTGTACGGAAGCTAAAACACTTCCGACACCGATAATTGCATTCGCGACTCGATAAAGTAGCCGTGATATAATTCATTGCCCTTTTTTACCCACAGCTCCAGCAACAGGGTTCCGAAAGACTAATTGTACATGTCATTTTTATTAATGCACAATCTTTTCTCCGACTCTGATCTTAACAGCCCGGGTTATTAATGTCTGTAACCAGACGGTTGGGCAACCGTAAAATCATCTTCGATCGTGAAAGGTTGCAAAATTGCTGCCTCGTCAAACTAGCATAAGACACTCGGTAGGACGCTGCAACACTCGTAACAGCTCTTACGTACTGATAATTTTAATGACAGGCTGATCAATTATAAAGTGCCATAAATACTGTAATGAATTGTAGTGGAGTTGGACGAGCTCGCTGCGAGCGCACCGGCTCGTGTGAGAGTCAGTCCAGAGGCGAAAGTAATCGCCGACGTCATGTAGAATTGCCTCATCGATCGGCTTGCACTTGCGCGGAATCGAAATGCGTAATACACCCACGTTCTGATTTTCGCCGCCATTTCTCACGACCACATCTCTCTTGCAACATTGCAATGTTCGACAATGCTTGTTTTGTAGTCATCTAGATGAATTTTCACACAACTTCTTTGCCCCCCATCGTGCAACTGTGCCAGAAATATCAATAGCTATGCAAATCGATAGCTGTTATGAAACCAATCAATGTACAAAAAGTGTGCTAATATTACCCGTACATACGCATGATTATACGTCACTTTAAACATACACATTAGAAATGCTCATGTAACTGCGAAGTTGTGTTGGTAGACAAACAATACCCAACTCGAGAATGCGGTGATGAAATGAATTGGTGACTCAGAGTTCCTTGTGCAGGGTCGCAAGCTTTTGACTCGTAGGCGCAGCTGCCAGATGTCATCTTGCTGAGTCACGGAGCACTGACTTGTATTCCGTAATGTAACAAACTTTCGTAACTTACCATGCTGATGGAGATCTCACAAATTCCGTTTCTTTGTTACAGATGCTTGTTAGTGTGCACGTTCTACTCGGTGCACGCCGAAGTAGATATCATCACGGAGCCTCGGCCCGGTGAAGAGTACGTGCTGGTCAGTTCAGGCCAACAAACTCCATTAAGAAACTTCGAGACCTCACACAAAATTCCTGATAAGCACCCTCATCACAGAAACTTTAAACAAGATGACAGTGAAAAGATTGTCAAGAAGCTATACAGCGGTAAGGTTAAGCACGCCACCGAGGGCATCGTCGCCATCGAAGAGGACAAGAAAGCATTGTTCAAAAAGGGATTGAAAAGCAAATCTTCCGAATCAATTGAAGTTGATATTCCCGTATCAAAATTAGAAGACATTAAAATAAGGGAGAACTTGAAAGATGTTGAGACCAATCCTAAAATGGCCGTCGCTTTGGAAGCGATGTCAGAGTCTGGAAAGTTAAGTAAAACTTCAGGCACAACTACTCAGAAGCCTGTTCTCACTACTGCCCCACCAACAGCTAATACTAACCAGCAATTCGACTACATCCCTATTAACTTTGATACAATCGACGACATCAACACCGGACTGTTATCGTCTAATATTAATTTAGAAACGGCCGGCTCGGAGCAGAAGCCTCAATCAAGGATCCAAATTAAGAAAGGTCCCAATGGACAGGACTACGAGTATGAGTACATCTATTATTACTATGATGAGGATGAAGAAGGTAACAAAAAAGACGGAAATGGCAAAGACAAAGCTTCATCTACAACTGCTAGCCCTATTCACAACTCTCACGATGGTCCGGAGAAAATCGAAAGTGAGAATCACATCGCTAACGAAAGTAAAACCAAGAACAAGTACAGTTCTATTGACAGAACAGCCACCACTGTAGCTACTCCAGAAATACAAAACGAAGTTGTTCCAGCCACAACCAGGGGCCGCGGACGCAGCCGCACCGTCGCGCCTGCACCCGTCTCTGAGGAAGAGGAGGAGGACATCAGGTATTTCATGTTCTTTTGTAAATCTAAACATTTAGGGTACACTAAATTATATGATACACTTTATACTTTTATTATTTATTCATATTAATAACACTTCCTAATATTCAAAGCGTCAGGTTGCCATCAAGCACACGGTTCCCGCCTCGAGGTCGTAACTTAGCATCAGCCACTTCCACAACTTACGTACCCGAAGTATCTTCTGAAACAGTAAGACATCGCGGACGGTCACAAAACGACAATGTAGCCGATGAATCAATCGGTCAGACCAGAAGCAGGACCCGTGCGCACATCAGGTAACGTACACACAACAATTCACTCTGCGTGCACAACATATCTGAAAATTGATTTACTAATGATTAATTATACTTACAGACGCCCAAGCTCGGAACTTGTGGACCTGGACAGCTTCAAAACTCATTCCGGTGACATTCCTTCCCCGTCCCAATACAAAGAGCCACCAAGCAGGTATTCCTCAGAAAGCCGGACCACTACTGAAGAAGTGCCCGAAACGACACCAATTGCCAAAGAACCTACTTACGCCAAAGAGTCAGCCAGGGAGGGTCACAGCCTACTGGCGGGCATCAGGTTCCAGGAGATCTTAGATGACTCGAAGCTGCCCGCCGACTACAAGCAGACTACTCCTTACGACCAAGAGACCACTGAGTACACCACCATGACTGCCATGGAGAAGGTGGCTCTGGACCTGTATGCTTACTTAGCTGGAGAGAACTTGAACAATGACATTAACCCGACGGAGGAGATCAACTTCGATGGTACGACAACTGTTGTGGACGACATTTGGACGACGACAGAGTTCATGAGTACCACGGAGGAGCTGACAACGCCGCCGACCACCACGACCACAACTACGACCACTACGACGACGACCACCACGCCTGCGCCGACGACCACGTCAGCGGCGCCCACTCGTCCATCCAGATTCAAGGGTCGCGCCGGCGCCCGCACGCGCCCGTCCACCGCCAGCGCCGTCACCGAAGCGCCCCAGGAGACCTCCACCAGAGTGCGAGGTAAACACACAGCTCTCGACCACTTGTGTAATAACACTAACTGCTTCACCATGAACTACTTACATTGACAAATCCAGTTCGAGATTCTCGGCGCAATTGGCGAAAGTCCACTACGTGGTTTAATTGATACTAATTATTGATTCTATTGGACGAGTGTGTTCTACACCCCGCTATTTTCCATTGGAATTTGTATGTGTCGTTATAATTTTATTACTTTTTAAATTGAGTATAACCGCTAATATAGAGCATAAGTGATTAATATGTATAATGAAAAGTTTTGTACAACCAAAAACTTCTATTCCCAAGGTTAATTATGAACCAATTCTTGGGACTATTTGTAATGTAGTAATTTTCTGATACTCGACAGTGACTTTCAAAGTTCAAACAGGCGCGGGCGTTCCCAAAAATTTAAGAAACCTTTTGCTTATGGTCACGTAAGACTATCGCAAAGGATCGTATACGTATAGGTGTTGAAGTTCATAACGTTTTCTTTGTTCCCAAACGCTGTAATCAATGCTTAAAGAAAATACCTAACACTACAAACAAATTCCAAACAAATATTCACATACCTTTTCTTAAGTTAAACCGCAGTGGACTGGATAACACCGGCTAAATGCCGTCGCCATATTCCTAGCATGCTGCTTATACCCCAAGTTATTTATGCAGTAGCCGATAGACCTGCGAAAGTTATGTTTTCATTATTCATATGTTGCTCTGCGATTGTTTTTGTTGCGAATATGCATTTAAAGCGAATGTCACGCTATGGAGAGGTTCCGTATGGCGTTAAACACAATTTACTCATCATAGTGTGTCATGGTTCTTCACCGCTTGAATGATATTACCAGGAGAGCGCTGTTGGTAAAAATTTGTTAAAATTTGAATTAAAAAACAAGATGGCGGCTTCAGTTCCGACTCCGGCCGCATGCCAAAAGAACCACGACGAACTCTATGTGAATATGTGTGTATAGTTTTGAGTTTTTCTCACGAATGTTTGGCGCGTGGAAGCTGGGAGGTGTTAAGTTTTGTTTTATGCTTTATGAATGTATTCATACATCTGCTGCTAACAATGGAGTGGGAAAGTCGCATTCGAGGGAGATCGCGTGTCTCGATGTAGGTGACACTTGTAATTATTACATCACAGACATAGTTCGGCGTGGTGCTGTTTGTCGGTCGATATCTGATAAGCTGGGTTTGTTACCATGATAACGAAAGGTATCGTTTTATTTTTAGTTAGTTTAAAAAAATATTTTTTCCTTTTAGTAAAATAGTTCCAAGTAAGATTTTTTAGTGATCATGTATGAAAAATATTATGAATAGACGACGGTATTTTGCGTTGAAACGGATATCCGCTATTTATGGGAATCCAGAATAACCATACTGTAGTTAATTATCGATCCATAAATTATATAAGTACGAACTTAGGTAGGTATCTACTAAAATGATCTTGAAGTCCTAAGAACTCTTAGAATTTGTTGCCGTCAAGTCTTTGACCAGAAATCTATTTACACCTTATCTCAGTCAAAGGTACCTTGAACTTCACTGTGACGAGCTTGTTATCATATCAGCTGCTCTGATAAGAAACGAGTCTTTATCCATTAAGTATCAAAAACAATGTTATTTTTTCTCTGCTTGTTACTATGGAAGTGTACAGACACGCATATACATATTTTGGTTTTAGCCCGCCTTTGGGTATCCCAATGAATTCACCTGAATCCTGACGCGATATTTTCCTACACAGAAAGCGGGAGGGAAGGGTAGGGAAGTACTCTTATAATAATTTAGCGTTTGCCCAACTATTTTCGACTTCGAAAGTAGATGTTAGACAAGGATGCAACTAGAATTTTTAACGTCAAGCTCCAAACATGCTTATGTCTCCTGAGAGCTCCTGAAACCTGTAGAATTAGACGATTTTTCCGAAGAATTTTGTAGGTACACGCCAGTTCACTGACCGTCGACCACTTTTCAACCTTATTACTCAGGGCATAAGGGTGAAAAGTGGCAAAAGTCCGTTTCTCATTACATATATTTTATTCAGGCACCCAGAAACAAATCCAGATGCCCCATTAGGACAGGTTTATTACTCAATTAGGTGTAACTATCTACTTTTATCTTTAGATCGGTAGGTAATTAAGGTACAAAATATTCGGCATCATCGCTATCAGCGATAAAATGACAAAAAGGTGACTTAGAAATATAGTTTTAAAATACAAGGACATTTTTTGTTTCTCTACAACAATCGTTATAACACATAATTCAAATATTAGCAATGGTGATACGATTGTTATTGAGATAATTATTATCTTACGCATTGTATGCTTCCTACCTATTTTAAGGCAAGTCAATGAACACAGATATAATACAAAGTATCTTGAACTCATTCCTACTAACGTCCGTTTTTAATAAAGTTTCATTAATATTACAGTCGAGTCGTGTTCGAGTCTTATAATTATAATGACTACCTAGGTATTAAACTTAAGCATTTTTTTTAAATTATTGTAATAATTCACGTTGTGCATGTACCAACACGTAATATGAAAAATAAGCATTGACGTAATTTCGTCAGGAATTCTAACAAGGAGAGCTAGTTGGCCATGACGCGGAGCAAGTATATAGGTACTGTGATAGGTATCTATATTGACAACTAATATATTAAGCTGACCGACATTGCGATATCTTAGCAACTAGATATAGAAACTCTAGACATAGGTACCAACATTGCGTAAGATAATGATTTGGTCAATAACAATCATATCATTATTGACATTATTTGAATGATGTATTGTAACGCTACATGTGATCGACCGACAACATCTGCTGATGAAAAGTAAACATTTGGTTACCTTTTACATCTCGCCTTTCCCACTCAGATATTGTTGAAGCAAAAAAATATCAAGTAAAGGGCAGAGGTGGCCCGCTCTATTTGTAGGTATGCATTCAATGTGCGTTTGTTCACCAGGTCGCTTTGGAAAGCCGAGTATAGGAGGTCGCAAGACTACCGTTGGAGGCAGCTCCACAGCCGCCGACTCCACGACGGCAGCCCCAGCAGAGAAGCCAATCACACAACCCAAGGTCTGCATCCATATTCATTGACCCGTTACTGCGTATACTTTAATAGCTTAGTTCTAAGTGCGACCGTACTGTTTTGCATTGCGAATTTTGTGCCAGCTAAATATAGTGGTTAAGTTCGTGTTACGAAACCTTTAAATGTTTTGATAAGATGTAAATGTTAATTACTAGTTAGGAGTGGATTTAGGAATGTTATTATTTATTATTATTTATTTATGGTTTGGAACTAATCTCAAACTATGAACATGTTTGTAAAGGAAAATCACCCTTTTTAAGTAATGGGTATGTAGGGGATCACTTGTAATGAGTAGGTAAAGTAGCAGTAACATGTTATAAATGGAAATATTTATGTAACTACTGAGCAGTCAAAAATTATCATTTCATGAAAGACTCAGTAAGATGCTACACAAATTAGTACGACTATAAACTGCATTGAACTAATTATAAAAATAATTGACAAAATAATGAAGGTTTGATTGCATCAAAACTAAAATCATTACTTTTAATATGAAGACAACGACATTGGGAGTTAAACGACCCATCGCAAACACGTGATATACACCATACCGCACTGGGCCTACGGGGTAGCCCACTCTGTGAGAGGTCACAGAGAGCCTGTGTCCCAGCCGTGGGAACGTGATAGGCTGACTATGCTACAGCGCTGTAAGTATGACTAAAACACCACATATTTGACGAGGGTGTTCCTTTTTGCAGGCTTTCGGTCGTCGGGGCCTGTTCGCCGGTCGTACCAGGCCAGCCTCCACCACCTCTGCCCCCGTGTCGGACGATGCCGGCAGCGCAGCAGCACCCAGTGAAGCCCCAGCAGCACCAGCAGCACCAGCACCCAGGTACAAAACGGGGTTTTTCAAACGCTTTGTGTAAAACAAAATATGCTGTCGGGCGATTAGCTTCAGAAATGGAAGAGGCCTCATTCATAGAGACGATAAAATACCTCTCCTATATGTATAAGCCACAGTCATTGAAATGGGGAAGAAAACGTTGGGGGAAAAACTCTCGTGGAGAATTACTCGCATCTTCTCATAAAGCGAAGACCTACGACCCAGTAGTGACAACATTATCGAATCTTCTCCTATTAGTACACTCGTTATTGTATTGTAATTCTTATTTTCCTGCATGAACAAGAGAGAAGGTAAATTAACATGACCTGGCAAAAAAACCGTCATCAGATCTGCATCAAACTCCAGGCATTCTGACCAAGACCTCACGAAATTCTTCCAGACCTAGGCTTCGTCCAGGCCTGAGGAGAGGCCCATCAAGCACCAGCACGACTGCTGCAGCCGCCAGCTCAGCTGCTGAAGACAACACGTCCCCCAACGCCGGATCCGGAGAAGTCTCCGAGACTACACCCATTCCTTCAAGGACTCTTGGGTTAGTTGGATCAGCTCTAAACTACTTTATTTAATATCAGTACTGATACTATGATAATAGCACGATAAACCCTGACAGGGTTTAAATAACAATTAAACTGAAAGGCAAGCACTGTTTCAGTATCAATTTGTGTGATCTCAAAGGAAAATGACTCTTCTTTGCCTTATTATTTTACCTCAATTAATATAAGAAAACAAAAAAAAGTTGTTTTGCCCAAGGGCACAATGTCAATAAGTAGGTAAGTGAGCCAGATACTGAATTTGTAGATAATCAATTTATAAAATACTGAATGAATGTGTTGCTATGCAAGTAGCTATAATGTTAATCCGCCATGTGACATCAGTTTCATTACTTTTATTATTATCAGTGTCGTTATGTTGGTACAGTCAGATTAGTTACGTTTTCATAATGAACTATTTCCTGAAAATTAACACAGTAGTAGGCAGATCTATCTACTGACCTTCGACTTTTAGCAAAGTAGGTTTCAACATTCAGCTGAAAGAAGAGAGTAAGTAGATTGTGGCATGCTCACCAAGTTCGGACAACCAGGACGGACAAACACCACACATTGACAGCTACTGTTCGTCTGCCGGTCCGCAGTCTATCCGTAGGAGTTTAATAAATCGAATGTACCATTTGTCACGTAGCCGTGGCAGACCCGGCCTACGACCAGCGTCCCTCCGCCCCGGACCCAGGCTGAACCTGCGTCCCAACCCACGCCAGAGAGGCAGCACAGCCCCTGAGGCTGCCTCAGAAGCCCCTGCCGAGACCTCGGCCCCTGAATCCCCTGCTACTGATGTGGATGCAGAGGTAAGAATAGAAACACTGCTATTTATGGCAAAATAGCTCACTGGAAATTCTAAATACCCTCGCTTTAAGATATGCGGTGATCGTTAGAGTTTTTTTACTGGTTTGATTGCTTTTGATAATACCATAGTATTCGAAAACAATATCCTGAAAACGAAAGACGAATGAAGAAAGACTGGGAAAATTGAATAAATGATAGCGTAACAGTTGACAGCGGAAAATAGGAGATAAACTGGGAACAAAACTGCGCTGACCCAAGTAACATGAAATGGCAGGAAGATAATCATACCATTCTCTTAAATTTTTAAACTGACATGGTCAATAATAATATAATTCTCTTATTTACATTACCAGGCTGAAACGTGTTGTTTCCTTTCAAACAGGCCTCATCGCCCACTCCCGCTCCTGAGGCGCCACGCAGCGGCCTGAGAGTCCGCACCAGGCTTCAGCTCTCCCCGTCCCCAAAGCCACGCACTGCTGTCACCCCCCCTGCTCGCCGTGTCAACCCTCTCCTGAAGAGGAAGCTGGCAGCTTCTACAGAGGTAATTTTGGACTAATCGTTGCCTGTAAAGACAAAATTTAGCTTAGACTTCGTGTATTAACATTGTAACATTCTAATATTGTTAAAACCAAATATTTTTAAAAGAGTAACCATGGAGTTTCGTCCCTGTTATTTTCCATCGGAAATGACCAATCTGAACAGTGCACTTATTTTTTGACGATTCATAAGTGCCCATGTAGGTCTATGTAAAACAAAGTATTTTGAATTTGAAATTGAATTTGAGTGGATACTTTTGCTGACTTACATTTTTATGTAATACCAGGCAACTACAGAAGCGCCTAAGAAGGAAGAGGTGACAGAAGAGAGCACCAGTGCAGAGCAGAACAGTGAAACGGAGACAGAGCCCACCCTAGCCGAGACCACCGCCGCGCCCCTACGCGGGCTCGACGCGCTCATCGCCAAGAGACGCGCGGCAGGCGGCATCGGCGGCAGACCCGCCAGGCCCGCCAGAGGCATCTACCATCCCAAATAACCACCACAAACATCCTAATTAACTCTGGTTACATACACAATGACATAATGCTGAAACTTACGCCTCTTTCTACGTATCACTCCCGATCCAGTGACTCCGTCACTCGACTAAATACATTTTACACTTTTATTTAAAAGTACTTTCATTTTACACTTTTATTTAAAAAGTACATTCATTTTTAAGGTTAAATTAGAAATTCTCAGCTAAGTTCAGCATTTATGATATGTCATTAATCTTAGTCAATTCACTCCAGAAACTACTTAGGTGTTAGTGTCTCGTCTGCATACTATCTGCCTAATATCAATGTTTTTTCTACGTAGTTTTAATGTGTCTATAATTAGTTTAAGTTTCTAATATTTTTTCATGCCTAGAAACGTGCCTTTGGGTACTCTCTACTTAGTACTATCCTTTTTATTTTACAAGTGTTATGTACATATTAGTAGTAGATATTGTTACGAGTAAGTCCGGGATTCCATGTATAAGGAAATCGCCCAAAAATTCAATATAAACCAAATCAATATCACTTTACCATCTATAAAAATAGTGTTTTCCGTTATCAAAAGTCCTAATTTTTAGACGTTTTACGATTTCTCCCTATTGGAAATTATTTCTGACGAGATTTGCAGTTAAATAGTTAAATACGTATTATGTAAAACGGTTATTATGTACTTAAAAAACCGCAACAAGATTACCGTCACGCCTTCGCTGAACACGACACCAAAATGAGCCTGTTATCTCCAAACAACTTTAGATATAACTATTCATATTTTGTCTAAATATTGTTTTAATTATATCGTATTTTTGTCTTTATTCCAACACAATTTGTAGATATTGAAACTGAAAATTTTCGTCGAGCATACTTATTTTCGTGTGTATTTATTATTGATTGCTACTTGTGTATGAGGTGACGTCGGCGTCGCAATCAACTCGACATAACCCACACCGTAGACATCTGCTGAAGCACTGACTGCTAGTGCCATCGTGATATGTTTTTTGTATCTTTCGTAAGTGTGATAATAAAATTAATAATTAAGATAATAACGTTTGGATGATATTGTTTTATTTTTCTCCTGATAAAATGTAGGTTCATGTTTTATTTCACAAACTACTACTTGAAATGATAAAAACGATTGTTCGTTGACACAGCTCAAACACTCAACACATCTAGCGTCAGAGAAAATATATTGATAGTCACAAGGGACCCATATATGAAACAATATGAAAAAATGTAAAGCCATCGTAACAAAAATCAAAAATTAGGTGTCACACCACCAAAAATCAAAAGTTAGGTGACACCTAATTTTTGTTATTATCCAGATAATTATCACTTCGAACCCTGAAAGCCATTCAGTAGTTATTCAGGCGACCTTTACAGTAAAAATGATAAACAAACTAGTGAAAGTGAAAACAGCGAACTTTATACACTCATGGCTAATTGAACTACTCGAAAATGTAAAGTGAATACTGATGCAGTTTCTGTCAGGTGCTTGGCCGACCTATTCAATTTTTATAATCTTTTTGCAATATTTTTATAGTTTAGTGCCAGTCGTGGTAATCGAAGTCAAGATCGAAACTGGCAGGTCATGTGCCAACAGTAACAATAATTTTTTTTTATTCAAATTAGTCTTAGTATTTCTAGTTTTTGGAGGACAAACTTCATGACGCCATAACATCAAGCCTGTAAACCCCGAAGGGTTCGGCTGAGGTGTACCTTTCCTAATGTACACCCACATTTCGCTAGTAATGTTTATATCCCTTGTAATAGGCGGCGAGCCTATTGCCATCAGCTGGCACGAATGTTGCTACAGAGAAATTTCAAACGGAAAAACGCAATATCAGTTTGTCCGATCCAGGAATCGAACCCAGGACCACATGTTCAGCAGTAACGATTGCCCTCACTAGACCAACGAAGCCAATTCACTCCCCTAAAAAGCGTACCTTTCACCACTCGAGCGCTCCCTAGTTTATAAGCTGGGGAAAAGAGGCGAAATACAATACCTAGCATCAAATCTGTCAGAATCTTTAGACATTGTTAAAAGAAAACAGCATATTATGTATTTCGGTAAACTGCACTAAGTAAATCTTTCACTTTATACAGGCCTATGAAGTACCACATTATTACAAAATAGATAGAAACAAAAACTGCTATGGGATCAGACGGCAGCAACAAACACCGCAATAAGTTTTAGCCAATCAAAGTGCCTGGTTGGCCAAGGTCATCAGTAATGAATGGCCGGCCAATATTTAATGTTATAGTGTGTCCGTATAATGTCCTCTGCCAGTTGGAGCCTCTACCTACCGTAACACGCGATCGATTGACGATGTTTATTTATAGAATTAGCGCTAAATAAGCGAGCATTATACAGAACTACGGCATCCTTACCTACAAATATTAGAGACGTGAAAGTCAGTTTGTATGTTTGCCACGCTTTCACGTCTGGATAGATTTCGATTAAAGATACACAAATTACACAAGTACCTAGACTATGATCTGGGTACACGCATTGTTATCCAGAGAGCATCCCATGGAATAATTTACGACTACCTAGCTCGCGAAATCACGGGAAAAAAACAACTTACATTACATCAAACAAAGAACTTACATGTCTTAATAACTAACCAAAAATGTCCTGTGTTTCTAACTTCAGTGGTTTATTTTCTGCGTTCATGAGTTAGTAAGTCAGGATTTTTTTAAATATTCTTTCGGTTTGTAGGTAACCTATAGATAATCCTATCTCAATGTTGGTACGCTGCCGAAGAGAGAAACACAGCCAGAAGTGTAGAACCATCTTCATTGTTCTTATGTAAATAACAAGTATTTATTAGAGGTCGACAAGGTTCATCTTATTCTTCGTTCCATATTTTTTTGTTATCTTTGAGTTCACTTCCTTTCTAGCTATACAATTAATTCTTTGCACATTCTATGGCTCTCTTCGTTCTTTGAACTCTCTCTTATCTTATGGATTTCCTGTTCATGGTTCATTTTCGTTTAAGTTCAGGTAGGGACCACAACCATGATGTTCAATTTTATGTTTGAAGAAGAAAAAAATATTTAGCTCATGGACTTATACATTCCCGTGAAAGTTCGATTCTATCGAGTCTGAATTTCAATTAAGTTGGCGGCTGAGAACGTGTTAATTATGTAATTATATTATTTGACACTACTGTTGTAATGTTGTACATGCGATACAAGCCTTGCATGCCTATTTCTTCACTTCACAAATCGCTATAGTAGTAGTAGTAGAAGTACAAACCTATTAAGGATACTTTACTTAAGTAGGTAACCAGATTTTCATAAGCGGAATTCTAGATTTGTAATATTATCCATGAATGTCACTCCATCCAAACTAAAGTAATGAAGGGGACGCAGTGAACGAGAGGAGACGTGGCGCGGTAAAGGTTGGTAGATGATATGGCTGACAATATAGCATCATAAAATACATAAATACAACTCAAAACAAAATAAGACCCACTTGTTATTTTAAAGCTGAATTGATGCGCCCCTAAACGGTAAACCTAAAGATGACGATAATAAGTTAGCATTAAATTATGAAAATCATGCTCCACGTGACGGTACAACACTCATAATTAATGGAGGCAATTATTTTACGATTGGAAGTTTTAAAAACGATAACTTTAGAGATTCCTGAGGACACCTTGGTCTTTCAGCCAAAAACTCCGATTACTACGTGGATGAAGTAATAAGATGCATAACCCGGTCATTTTAAAACAATAAACAGTAAATATGAGCTCTCCCTTCCGATTTCTGATAAATTACCTTATTATGAAATACTTAACGTAATCGAAAGCGAGTTTGAATGCGATAAACATGTTTACGCAAACAAAGGAGATCGAGTCGCAATACTGTCCTTCTTTGACATCATTATTAAGAACAATATTGTTTTTGTTGTAGACAAACAACAACTGAACAACTTGTATAAATCTTGTTTAAATAAACACGACATAAAAATAGACAACAGTGATGACACAATCGACTTTAATACAGCTGGCAAAACTGAAGACCTGACTGATGACTAAACCGCAGGCCACACCGCTAGCTAGCGAGCCGAACGAGGTATCGTGCATAGTTTCATCTTTTCATACTTTGGTTCACACCGGGAACTACCGGAAAAAGCCGAACGAAATCTGAAAAGAACCTCGCCCGCCTCGCTCGCTAGCTGGCGGTGTCGCCTGCGCTTAAAAGTCAGATCTTATCCTTATATAGGAAGTAGTTACGGATACACTAACTAGTAGCACAGATAAGCATTTTGTTAATGTAAATACTCATTAATCAAATTTTATCTGGCTGCTCACACGGCCCAAAAAGTAGCCCTGTTATGATCTCAACAATGCACACGGAGTCTGCGGCCGGTCGCGAGGTGGCGCGAATTGACGCGTGTGGCATCGCGACTGATTGGAATCGAGTGCAAACTCTGGCGTACATAATGGCAGAGCAGACGGCGACTGTGACGTTCGCTCATTGGCCGCTAACGAAGATAAGTGTCGACCGCGCGCCACGCTGCCGCTTATCGGAATCATACCGCGCTCCTCGCTGTCCCTTACTACTCAGTTGTTGTCCAGCCGCTCAGCTACACATACAGGACCCCAAATAACTTAAACGTGAGTATCATTTTATACTTTTATCTATTAAGAGTTACCATAATCGTCATTACATTTTTATCGAACCGCTGGGAACCATGAATGAATGTTTTTAACGCTCCGAGTTTTAACTAGGCCGACACAGACTTTAATACTTCGATAAAAATTATTAATTTCTCCGCAAATTTCGCTCTGCGATATAACGTTACCCAAAAGTATCATGCAGTTAATGTGTACCTTTTAACATCATATTCATGATATAAAATGTAAATTCTGCTAGTTACCTAATTAGTATATATTTACTTTTAGTAAACAGTCAAACCGGTTTTGTTCCCTTTTTATACATACCTTCTTGAAATAATTATTCGTGTAACGTGCGTTGAGTTGCAGAACACCACGACAAATACTTGCGACTACTTATGTATTTATTTATTTACAGGCGTTGAGGTGTACCTAATTCGGGTTTTCTACATTTATTTTTGTTTCTTTAGGTACAAGATGGTTTTGGAAATCAAGTCAGTTTTAGTAGTGGATGGTGTTGGTGCTAACTGCACGGAGATACTCAATTCACATGGAATAAGTGTCATCAACAAAGCGAAGATCACAAAAGAAGAACTCTTACAAGAAATACCGGTAAGGGCTCTTCACCAAGGTCGACACCAACATGTTACACATTTATTTTTTCGTTTTCATTCCTAATAACAAGAGGTTATTACACTTTCCTACGATTAGGGCACTTTGTATAAAATCTTTAAAGTTTTCTTTTGGTTTACGCTTATCTAAACATTCGAATCGTTCAATTAGTAGATAATAATATTTTACTGCTGCTTTCAGTTGAAATATAAATGCATTAATGTTAAAATAAGATCATTTCATCATATTCTCATACTTGTAGTTTTTATTTATCTTTTTCCGTCTAACAATAGTTACCTATAGTGTGTGAGGTACTTCTTAACCTCTAAATTAAACATAAGGTATCTTTTCCTCAACAATTAAGGTGCTGCAGCCATAATTAGTATCTTTGTCCTAGGTTACGTGATGCTTTCATTATTTTATGCTATTCACTACCTGCCTAGTATTATTACCTTAACATGAGAAATTCAAGTGTTACTTTATGGGAATCCGGAATAACTTTTACGAAAAGTTAGAATAGTTTTCAAATTCTACGGGAACTTTTAGGACTGGCTTAATTGTTAATAAGTATTAATCTTGGGACTTTGAGAATTCAGAACATTAACTTCTGGGAATGATCTCAATAAAATTCCGACTGTTAAACAGAAATACGACGCTCTGGTTGTAAGATCTGCATCACAAGTCACCAAGGAGGTTCTGGAAGCCGGCAGAAACTTGAAGGTGGTTGGTCGTGCTGGTGCTGGAGTAGACAATATCGATGTCAAGACTGCCGGCGAGCGAGGAGTAGGAGTCATCAAGTAAGTGGCTGTGAAACATACTAAGACAGAATAAAATGAAAAAGTTAGGTAATTCGCATGAAGTTTGGCTCGATTCAAGCCATGAGAATTAATTGGATTTTCAGACGGTACTTTAGCTCAACTAGATCAATTGACAAACCTAATTGTTAGCCAATGTCAATGATTTTGTTCATCTCTTGCTTGTTTTATTATTTTGCAAAAAAAAGTAAAGTCAATGGTTCGACCATTGTACTTTTAGGTACTTTTGGCTCTTATCTGAAATCTTATGTTTGATTTTTATTGCAGTGCTCCAGGAGCTAACGCCTTAAGTGCGTGCGAGCTCACTTGCAGTCTGATCCTGAATCTCTCGAGGCATGTGGTCCCTGCTGCCTCAGCCCTGCGCGCCGGTCGCTGGGACCGCGCCCTCTACACCGGCACAGAACTCAACGGCAAGACCCTCGCTATCCTCGGCCTCGGCAGGGTCGGCAGGGAGGTCGCCGTCCGCATGCACGCCTTCGGAATGAAGGTACATCTCTCTCTCTTATTCTAGGTCTGAGCGAATTCACCAGCGAATAAGATCTACCTTCAAGCAAGTTTCTATGGCGTGTTTAGCCGTCAAAATGACATTTTTACTGTAAATAATGTCACTTTGACAGCAAACCACAACATAGGAAAGAAACATCACATGATATCGTTTTAATGCTGCAGAAGATAAAACTTTTTGAACAATGTTATAATTTCAAATACTGTATTGGATTATGCATAAGCTAATATGACACAACTGATGGTGATGGTACAACTGTTTGTATTGATGATGAGTTTGACTGTCGACTCCTAACGAGACCTGATGAAACAAATGACAGTTACTAAAATTCCACTGACACTAAGAACTCGTTAGTAAAATGACCGATAAGATAAGGAAGCAATAGTAATGGAAATACTGGGATTTTTCTGATGAAATAATGTATGATGCAAATTTTAGCTTTTAACCTACTGATAACATGTCTATTCCCGTTTATGTTGTTGTTTGTAAATTTCAACTGTGCAATATGCTTTTATTTATCATGATGCGCTGGCTTGCTATTATAAGCGAAATATTATCGTCCAACATAATTTCTGAATTTATTGCGACTGTATCTACATAGTCTTCTATCTTACAAACTGCCTGCCTCTACAGATCATTGGCTACGACCCGTTCGTCACGGCGGAGGACTGTGCGTCATTCCACGCCACCAAGATGGAGCTGGAGCAAATCTGGCCCCTCGCTGATTACATCACTCTGCACACGCCTCTCATTGAATCTACTAAGAGTGAGTACGCGTACATACTGAATACTTTATCATCATCATTATCATATCTTTTGGTTAAATAATAACAGGCGCACGGCTCAGTCTTCAAGGTTAAACAACGCTCGCCGCGGCCTGCCCGTGTGGAGGGGTGACCATCTGTGACATACCAAGAACCCTTCGTAACTCGGAAAATTACTTCGGTGGTTTCAGCTGTCATTAATAGATTTTTGACAGACGTTGCTAGTCTTTAGCCCGAAAGTACGACAATCAGCTATCTGTGGCATCGTGTTGCTCATTGACCGGTTTGTGGAGGTCAGATAAGCTGTCGCTCCATATAAATTACTGGTATCCAACAGCATCTGGCTAAACTGGTAGCCAACCTCAATAAGTTTGGGAAAAGGCAGGCAGCTGATGATGATTATTTGAGCCGAAACAAGACAACTGCCGGAGACTGTGTTTGTGTCAGTAAACTGAAGTTCTGTCGAGGAAATATATCGTAAACGCATTAGTGATTGCAGTGTCAGGTTAGGTTAGAAGAACGTTGTTACCTGTTATTACTGATTCTCTTTGTCATCTTTTATTAAGATGAAAGACGTATACGAAAAATAGGTATTTATTACCAGCCGTTGCCCGCGACCTTCGTTCGCGTGAAATTATCATTAAAAAAAATATTATTTCCAATTTTGAATCGGATTTTGTTATCAATTTCAAGGGTTTTAATTTTCTCTACAGAACCCTAATTCTTAGTCTGAAATAAAAGTAGCCTAATTTACTCCTTATAACATCAGCTATCTGCTAAACGTCCCTTCGAATTCGGTATAGCCATTTCGGAGATTAGCCGTTTGAGTTGGATTTTGTTAACAATTTCAATGGTTTTAATTATTTTGCACGGAACTAACTTATGATACTTTTATTTTTCTAAAATAAAAGTATCCTAAGTTAGTCCTTGTAACATCGGCTATCTGCCAATAGAAGTCCCGTCAAAATCGATCCAACCCTTTCGGAGATAAGTCGAATGAAACAGAAAGACAGACAGACACAAAAAATAAATGTTATTGTTATAAATGCCGTATATATTTTCATATGCATTCAGTAAAAAGCTGTTATTTTCATATTACAAACGGATACTTAAATTTTATTTATTTGTATAGATAGGAGAACAGATAGCAGGGTGTTACTATTCTTGGCACCCGGCACCACTACACACGGACAAGAAACATTATTTTATCGTAGGACAACAGTGTGATAATTCTTATCAGTCATAAACTGATTCTTAGATATTATGTTTTAGGACGTTTTTGGGAAGATATTATACGGTTTGATTATTTCTATTTTATCACTAACACCGTTTGTTGTTTTCATAAGTTTATCTATAAATTACCTGCTTTTGCCCGCGGCTGCTCTCGCGCCTTAATCAACTAGCGGTGTGAAATATACTTTACGACCTATTCTCATACCTACCAAATATACATAAAAATTTCATAATATCGGTCGAACCGTTTCGGAGGAGTGCGACCACAAACACCGTGACACGATATTTTTTATACATAGATAGTGCTCAAAAATCTTAATTCATCCATACTAATATTATTATGAATACGAAAGTAATTGTGTCGGTCTGTTAGTACGTAACCTTTTTACGCCTTAGGGTTGAGTCTCATATAGCAGCATGGAATCCAATATTTTTCCATCGGTAGAATCGTTATGTGCTCTAGCAGATGATGGTTGTCGGCTCTTGCAAGTAAACAGAGCGGGAGTGCTATAGCACGCGGCAGCATCGATGAGCATAGACAGAGGGTCAACCCTAACAGCTAAACTGTGACCTAGGCTAGGATATTTTTTATCCCGGTGCAGTTTTGATACATTCATATATGTTTGATTGCCTCGTTGGTCTAGAAGTCACAAGCGCGACTGTAGAGCATGAGCTCCCAGGTTCAATTCCCAGGTCGAGCAAAGAGTTATTGGATTTTTCCATCAGGAATTTCTCAGTAGCAGCCTGAATTTGTGCTCGGTTGATGGCAATAGACACACCCCTTATTACATGGGACTTAAACATAACTGGCGAAATGTGGGTGCACTTAGACCTCTGCCTAACCCTTCGGGGATTACAGGCGTGATGTTATGCAGTTGTACGTTCATCATCATCAGCCTAGACTTTTCCCAACTAAGTATGTTGGGGTCGCCTTCCAGTCTAACCGAATGCAACTGAATACCAGTGGTAACACGGTGGTACATTCGCGTGGTACAATTTCCGATCACGCGAGCGAACCCGCGGGCAAATGCTTGTATAAGATCTACGGATGCTCTTATTAAGTAAATTGTTCGAAAACAATTGGTTACACATACTTTATTGTATTCAGTTGAATATTTATAAGATTTCTGTTTAATTTAAGCGTGTTGTGTAGACATTAGACAGGTCAATCGGTTAGGTACCCGCCCGTACGACTCTTGCCAGAAATCAGAATGTTCAATAATTCAATTGCTTAATATTCGCGGACTATTAATGTTATTCATTATTTACAGACTTCATAAACTCGAACGTGCTGGGTCAGTGCAAGAAAGGAATCAAGATCGTGAATGTGGGACGAGGAGGTTTGATCCAGGAGCGGGACCTGCTCGATGGCCTTAACTCTGGACAAGTAAGATTAATTAATTTACTCTTTCATTCTACTTACCTTTTCGGAAGTTTTCCTAGCTCGGTCCATGACCACGAAATAGAAGTGCTCCATATATGCTTCCCTTAGAAACTCCGAATTTTAACTACTGCGTTCAACTTTTATTTCGAATTACTTTTATTTAAAATTACTCAATTCATGATTAGGAATAAGAAACCAAATATTCCAATCGTTACATAATATTATGTACCTAGCTGTTTTCACATGGAAAGAAAAATTCTAGTGCGAGCAGGGTTTGAACCAGCGACGCAGGTTTTGCGTATAAAAATATTAAAAATGATGTACCTACTCCCTCCGTATTTCGTTCGCGCGAAAAATGTTTTAATTTTTTTAGCCAATATTATTCAAATATAAACTAGGTACATTTTTTTTCAATAACCAGTATTCGCCTCTACGATCTATCAATATCATTACTTTCTTTTGAACTATCTCTCGCGAATATAACCCTAATAATGATTGCCTTCATCTGTTATTTTCTAGGTTGGAGGTGCAGCTCTTGATGTGTTCGAGCAGGAACCACCTACTGATCCCCTGACCCTTGAGATCATTCAGCACAAAGCCGTCATCGCCACTCCGCATTTAGGTATGAACATCTAGAACTTTCGTCGTTGCATCTTGTTTTTAATACTTATGAGCGCCAGGGTAGCCCGCGAAATTCAAATTCTCTTACGTATTTTGTAATTTGCAGGTCAGTGGGTTGTATGTTGATAAAAATAGATTAGCGTCTAGAATTATACTCATTAAAATCATCAATACAACCCTCTTAAGTTCATTTAATCCCATTGATTAACTTTTTATGAAATAGTCATGCAATAGGACAATTAGAATTTCGTGGCTCACCCTGGTGCTTCCCCTTAAGATGTGCGAGTATCAAGTTCCGCCGCATTTCTCCATAACACCACTCTGTGCTAATTTCGTTCATCTTGATTGATGAGATACGCTCTTTTAGATTGAGAAATACAGATTGTACCACGGGTACAAAATTCTTTATTTATCAAATAAAGGTTTCATCAATAATATACTTACAGAAAATGTAAAGGTATTCTAGATACATACATAACAACTAGTATTGTTGCTGTAGCTAGGTATAAATTCCAACAGATATTGCTTATAATTAGCATAATCTGTGAATAACTCTGTGCGGCTGTTTTGAAAAATAGGCTAGTGTGTTATCGAGTAGGTATATCTACATACGAATTACCATTCTTACATAACTCTAGAAGTTATAGCTCTACATAATTATGCTCTAGTTACAATATTACCAATAACTTCTGCTTTGCAAGTATCGCTTCAAATGAGTTTGTACACTCAACTCGTAATGTGTACAGTACCTCACAGTTATTTTTATCTCTGACTGCCGCAGTCCAACAGCGACCTTGTTGTTAGGAAAATAAAGTTCACTATAATTTTGACAGATTTGTCAGTGTTAGCAACGTAAACAATAATCTTATTGCTACGGGCTTAGAGATCGGATTTGGACAGCAATGCAAGGGCAGAGATATAATAGCTTTGAGAGGACTGTGGGTGTAGGTGGTAGGACTGATATCTGAACTATAGCTACACCCTTAATCCCAGAAGGGTTAAGCAGAGGTTAAGCTACCTAACAGTACACCCACATTTTGCTAGACACGTTTAAGTCCCGTAATCGTAATAGGGATTTCGTTGCACGATGCCTACTTTCGCACTGTGACTACTTTTTTGTACTTTCAAATAATCGGTAGCACGATGCCAACAATTTTAAACCACCATACATTAGATTACCATCAACCGGGCACAAATCCAGACTCCGTGGCTACTACTGAGAAATTCTCGATGGAAAAACCCAATAACACTTTGCCCGACCTAGGAATCGTAGCCAGGAGCTCACGCTTGCGAATACTAGACCAACGCAGCAACACCTACATAATAATTGATTTTATGTTTCTAATGGTAACGTAATCAGCAATAACAGTGAAGCCGGTGTTTCATTATTTATGCATTTAAAAGAAAAAGGAAATAGTTAATTATCGATTATTATATTTCTGGCTGCCTCGATAGTAAGTACGCAAGACGACCAATCAAGCTATACAAAACCAGTTTATGCGGACCTCTCATTGTACGGGAAATCTATACAAAGCGAGGCCATGTTATACTGGAAATTTAAGGCTAAATGAATTAATTAATAAACCGCTAATTAGCGGTCAGTTCACTACAGGCTGAGTTATAGGAACTCTTAGTCAGGAATTTCTTAACACCTGTCCAATTAGTGGGTAGAGGTTCTCTCTGATCTGTCTTTCTTCATTACTAACGAAATGTGGATGTCTCTCAGAAAATTTCATGTTGCGTTATGTATGTTTTAAGTAATCTGGTCGCAATGATAACTAACCCTGATTCATGTTATTGTTACAGGTGCCTCTACAAAGGAAGCTCAAGTCCGCGTCGGTCAAGAGATCGCGGAACAGCTGGTCAACCTCGTAAAGCCAGGCACTTACAACACTCCTCTCGCAGAGGTCACCCGCGTCCTCAAAAAGTAGACAAGCAGAGAGTAGAAACATTCCTATGGGGTCGTCCATTAATCACGTGAGGCTGGAAAGGGGGGAGGGGGTTCGGAAAAAATCACGAAATATCACTAGGGGGAGGGGCAGGTGTAGTGAGATATCACGTGTATTTATTTTTTCTTTGAACGCGCGATTTCTAAACCGAAAAGCGGTGCGTGACCTTGACATTTTTATCACGGTGCTTATTTTTCCAGAATTAAATTAGATTATACCTGTTAACTTGTATTTAAAGATAATATTCAGATTTTTTTTTTTTTACTTTGTACCAAAAAAAATACACGTGATTTTGGGTGGGAGGAGGGAGGGGTAGTCTAAAACTTCACCACGAATCACCATGGGGGAGGTGGGGGTTAAAAATTTGCTAAAAAACATCACGTGATTAATGGACGACCCCTATGCTAACTCATCAGTTATTTCATTTTATTTCTAAGCTATTTTAACTATCATTATCGTCCTTAAGTTCTCATTACAGAAGGTATAATTTACAATATTCAGCACTGCATGGATCTGTTGGCGCGTGGCCATAGGCAGAATTGTAGCGTGCTAGCGTCGCCATCTTGTTTTAGCAATACAATTTTCACCGGCAATTTCACAAATGTTTACCAACAGCGCCCTCCTGATAACTTTAATCAAACGCCAATAGAACTATGCTGCACTGTATGCGTAATTGACATACTTAAGTCTTAACTCAAACGTCTCGACGTTGTCTTCTCTGTCTATGTAGTAAGTTACTATAAAAATGTAAAATTTCATTACAAAAATCACTGAAACAAGGGCTCGACCATATCTTTTTACTCAATGAGTATTAAACTACTGTCTAGTCCTATATTATGTGAGAAGCATAACGTGTATTGTTGGTACTTCGCTGAAGTGCTGACCCACTTCAGTCTATAGGTACTTTACCTAATAAACATGTCGAAATTGTTAATTCTTTATCAATAATTCTATGTTATTATTTTTATACAAAACTAAGTATTTGAAAATTCAACGGAAAGATCGGAAAGAATCGTTGATCTATCAATATATAACAAAATAAAACACTATAAAATTAAATTTAAAATTATTTTATTTAAAAATTACTTACACTTATAATTTACACAAGTATAAAAAATGTATTCTAATCCATCTAATGTGATGAACTTGGAATCTAAAGGGGTTCTCTCTAGCATAGGCCCGCTATGGGGCTATAACCTTGGCGATATTACGTAACAATCAACGAAGAGGCCAAGCAATTTTATAATAATATTGAAGTCATTGCATCTAAATTACATAATTGGTTCAAATTATTTCACAATATCACAGGGTGAGTTGCCGCATCGTGTTACGGATATGGTCTAGGTTATAGCCCGCACGCAGTGAGTTAAACTTGTTCCCAGATAATAGTTTGATAGGAAGGGATGAAAGGAGGGGGATGGTGGGTGTGGGAGTATTGAGTGGTGTGGGGGAGGGAGTTAGTGACCGCCTCGCCTGAGCGGGGTCCTGCCGGACCTCGCGGGGGCTGCGGCGGCCTCGCTCTGAGGTTCCTCCTCTGTTTCTTGGACTGACCTTGTGGCTGCTGTGAGAACAAAACAAAAATAAACATCCATTTAGTCGCTTCTTAGGTTGACTCAAAACGCCTATCAAGTTTTCGAAAACCAACACAAAAATAATGTTGACATTTTTTTTTATTACTATAGTTACTCGAGTTTGATCTTCTTTTATCTGCCTGCCTGTATTTATTGAATGCACAGGAAATAATATTATCAGAATCAGTATTTATTTATGTAAACATAACGTTCTCCTGATCGCGGATGAAGGGCGAGCAAGCTCGACAAGGCCAAACAGTCACCTCAAATAGTTCAGGTAAAAGTATTTCAACAATTATTTCCTTGAGTGCGTAAATGTTGGCTGTTTTTTGGGGCGTCGTCGTCGTCAATAGCATTAAAATAACCCCTAAAAGTTAAACTAGAAAAGGTGTCCACTTCGGTAATCTCCGGTTTTCCAAATTAGCACGATCGTTACACCGCGGACGAACTGGGGCTGCAGTCTCGACATAGTTAGCGACAAAAATCGATCGTTAAGTCATAACGATGTCAAATTTCTTTAATAGATTTTCAACCTTAAGGTTTCGAAATAAGGATGAAAATCTATTAAAGAAATTTGTCATCGTTATGAGTTAACGACCGATTTTTGTCGCTATCTATGTCGAGACTGCAGCCCCTGATTGTCAACTTAGAATACGTGTAACTTAAGGTATGCTTTAACTTACGTCTGCCAAATCGGTTTCTGCTTGGCTTAGATGCAGGTGGAGCATCGTCATTAGCGACCTCCCTGGTCACTGGAGCATTGTTGAAACGCTTTTTGCTCTGTTTATCTGAAGATAAAACAAAATCCTTATTTATGCTCTTGCTTTTAACATAAATGATGATGACGAATTATTATGAAATGATAAACCTTCCACCCAAATGATAGTGCCAAGGACACAAGTGTGCATGATGAAATGTTTAATTCAAATGTTTCGAACGATGAGTATTAAGTAGTACTACTAACTGTAGGAAATTTTGGTGGGGTCAAGAGAATCCTGTGCCGACGACGAAGTGGTAGTCGATGGGGCGTTCAATTTGGCTGTAAATACAAAGTGTTATTAATTTTGAACCAATCTTTCCTAACATTTTCTTTAGCAGTGCCTTGTCCTCTAAATGGTTTACAATCTTTATACCAAAAGTTTTCAAGAATTATAGCTAAATTAATCTAAAAATTGAAAGCCAGATTTCTTAAAATTTGTTGAAACTCTATTCAGATTTTCATTTCCGTAAAAGATATTTCAACAACGCCACTATGCAAAATTTATTTTGACCTGACCTTCAGCAGCCTGAGCCCTCTTTCTCTTCAGAAGCTCAAGCAGTTCCGTATTACTCCTGAAGGGCCTGACGCCACTGCCGACCAGCTTCTTGCCTTCAGTCGTCGATGAGGGAGCCTCAGTCGAAGCCTCCTGCTGCTCGCCTTCAGCTGGGTAGTCACCTTCGTCGTCGTATTCTACTTCCTCCTGGAAAATGGAATATTCATGCTTAAGTCAGGCTCGTCCCTATTACATGGGACTTAAAAATAAGTGATGAAATATGGGTGTACTAGATACACCACTCCCACTGCCCAACCCTTCGGAAATACAGGTGTGAGTGATGTCTTTAGTAGAGTCTATCGCATTGATCTATTATACAACTTTTTTAGAAGCAGTGATCCAAAAGATATTCGTGTCTGGATGGGTTACTTTGGTGTTTGATCGCGAACAATCCTACTTCCTACCTATAATATTATATATAAAGTAAGAAACTGACTGGCTGACTGATTCACTGCCTGATCGACCAACGCACAGCTGAAACCGCTGGGTCTAGAAGCAGGATATTTGCACAAACGTTCCTTAAATAACGTAAATGTGCACTAAGAAGAGATTTTTGAAATTTCATCCCCTAAGGGGTAGACCAGGGTTGAAAGTTTGTATGAAACTTGGTCAATTTTGCGTACAAAGTGATTTATAACGATAGAAAGTGGTGGGCAACAGCTAGTAATATTATAAATGCGAAAGTGTGTGAGGATGGTTGGATGTTTGTTACTCTTTCACGCAAAAAGTACTGACCGAATTTGGATGAAATTTGGCACACAGATAGTTTATAACCTGGATTAACACATACGATTTTAAATTTTTATCCCGGTAGTACGATCCCGTGGGACATTACCGAACTCCGCGCGGGCGAAGTCGCGGGGGTAAGCTAGACAAGACTTAATGTAGCTCGTAATTTTAGAAATCGACCTTTGTGTTTAACGGAAACCAATATTGTTTCAAAGAGTTAAGAATTCATTACCACAAAATGATTTTGTATTGACGATTATCGGTCTTCGAAACACAGTAGCTTATTTGCCAATCGAATAACCCGCCATTGACCCAACAGAACAGGTCCAATAAACGTCTGCCTCAGGGCGTGTTTTAAAGGTTGAAACATTATTGTGTATTATTGGGACAGAAATACGGTAAAGGTTCGTCACAAGATTCCAGATCTTGGGCATCCGTTCCAATCAATTTGGTAAGTATGGTCTCTAAACTCAACGTCTGACCGCTTATCTCTTATAGGCATAATATCTTATAGGACAATAAAGGATTGGTATTATAAGGTTCGAGACCAATACAATACAGTCGCAGGTTATCAAACAGCCGGCCTGAACTACTCGTACGTTACAGTTCGTAAAATAGTCTCAAAGTGACAATTCATAATATTATCTGTGTCTGTGACCATTATTTTTATGAATTGTCACGTGATTCATTTTATAATTCTGCTAAAGCGGCCATTTTAGGCCCCCTGACACGTGTAACAAACATCAAGGTCACCTTTGTGGTGAATAATTTATAGCTAGATCACGTGTAGATCCTATCCTTGACATTTGCATCACAGGTTCTGTCACAAAGTAAATTTAGATTTAATATTTATAATTAGACAACTACAGACCGGACTCAATAATGCATTCAAGTTCAAAAAAAAAATGCATTTTCCGCATACGAGCAAAGATCGCGTTTCGCATTGGACGTCGTAAATTTCCTTGGGAATCCAGTTCGGTCTGACGACGGGTGGTGGCCGAAACTTGCAGGTAGAAATTCCTCAAAGGAAAGGGAGGTCTTGCAAAGGTCACACGCGAAGGTGACCCGATCATCGGACGCTCGCCCCACTCGCCTTGAACTAGATGGACCTGCAACGACATCCTTTGCGAAACGGTGGTGCATCGTGCGACGTCACTGCCCAACTTGTATTTTTAGATAACAACAACAATCGGTAGTTGCACCAGCTGAATGCAGGTGTAATTCAGAAGAATCGTTATAAATACATAGATGCTTGAACACACTGACAAGTCAATCAAGGTTTCGATTATTCGCATTGCAGATTCTTGACAAAGCATAAATCTCATAGTAGAATACTTTATTCGAAATGAATTGAGCTATTAAATGTGTTTTGACAGTTACTGTTCTATTTGTAGGTATGATGCAGTATGATGTATTTTTTTATTTTTACACAAAAATAAATATCAAGTTTTCCTCGTTTTTGATGATTCAAAGACAGGTCAAGGCAATCCTGTACGAAACAGGATTTAGAGGGCAACAAATGTCAGTTGGCACCACACTCGTAAGCTTAATAAAAGCTTAAGTAGGCAATCATAACATAATTCCTATGTTTAATAAAAAGGAATTGTTTAGGCGGGACTGGGTCTGCGCGAAAACATTAATCGCGGACAAATACCAAATTATCTCTCAGAAAAAAAGATTCATCGTTAGAATCAATCCTTGAAACAAAATACACACCACGCTACGCTGGTGCTAGCGCAACCAGACAGTCGTTCAACTAACGCATATACTATTTACTTTTATTTTACTTTTGTACTATTATTAGCAACACTTCCTCTCATGTCTCGACATTACAAGAAAAGAAACGCTTTCCAATACATAATTGGTATTGTTAGATTTAATTGAGCGTGAAATCGCATGAACTTCCACCTTTTGGCGGCGAGAGGCTGCGCGGGCGCGTCTCGTGTCGTCTACTCGTGACACACAACATGACATGTAATACTGACTACACATATTTACACAATTAACGCTCACTCTTGGCCAAACAATCTGCATTGACTGAGATTTGTTGCGAAACGACACTAAGTGGACTTTCTAAGAGCTTCAATCGTCGCGGAATAATATGGCAATTTCTTTCAATAGACTTGGAGATGTGTGCAATATTGTTGTTTTACATGTTTATTTGTAGGTGTGCATGCGAGCCGTTCGTTGGGTAACCGCGGCCGCGCGGTACCTAACCGCCGCCGCCAGGTAATCAAACACCTAACAATTTACCCCAAAATGGACAATCCAGTGTTCGGAAATCTTGCAATTTTCGATTGCATTTGTTCTGGCGTACGTACGTTATGTAAAATTCATATTTACGAGCATATAATCTAGGAAAACAGTTCTTCCGCCTTTGCTAGGTCATAGACACTATAACTAGAATATCAAGTTTAACAAGAAAAGAATATTGCCCAAGAAGGAGAAACAAAACAGCTACTGAAAATTCGAGATTGTTAAAAACCGAGGGATTTATGTACAGGGTGTTGATTTAGCCACCAGCATTGGTAAAGGGGTTATCTACCTGACGTACTAAAGAACTTTCCCCATACAGGAAATATGATCTGATTTATGAAAAAAATTGATATTCATATATTACGCGTCTGTCTAGTGTTGCATGGTATAATTTCATAAAGAAGTTCATCAGTAAGGCGTGTAGCCCTTGAATATTGCAGGTGAGTAGATTGCCACCCCGTTTAAAATTATTACAGTAGTGAGTATACCTGCGGTGCAGGTGTGGTGGTGGTTGTGGTCGGCTTCCCCTTGGCCAGGCCGCCGCGCTTAAGCAGGCCCCGCGCGGGCGCCGGTCTCTCCTCGTCCTGCGCCCGCGCACAAACGACGCACGCCACCAGTATAAATCTGAAATAGAAACACGTCTCAATTGAAATATTGTACATAAGTATACATATGCAACGGCTTTCCTCAAAGATGAAGGTTAAACTAATTATTATTGCCTGATGGAGGGCGAGGCTAATGTGCTCTTACGTTCGACGTTTACTATTCCAAAAATGCTACGTTATTAATAAGACATGATAAGAATATTTATTCCAAAATAACTTGATCATACTGACCGTCGGATAAAACCCAGTTATTGGTGCTATAGACGCGTTTACGACCAATAGCCCGACCAACAAAGCGGTATGAATTCTATGTCACTGCATATCTAATGCTGGCCTCCCAAACATTTAATACTTATTCATATTTCAACATTCAAGTTGATAGACCATTTTTTACAATGGGGTGTTATGGTAACACTGAATCAGGACCGTAACAGTAACACATTTGTGTAACAAACCTGTTTGTTACATATATTATTAGTTACTACATTCTTTTTCACCTGACATCATGTATGCTGTAGGCAAATTTTGGCAGCAATATCAATCAACTACATTTGGTGAAATTTCATTTCAAAACACACTGTAGTCTGATAATTGTTTTACTGCTATGCTACAGTAATTATAATAACCGGGCCACCAAACGTGTTGCATCCAGTTGTGCACAGCAAAAAATGTGGTTATGACGATGCTTGCTAATGAAAATCAATATTACTCTTGAGTATCACTTCGTGTTGAAATCCCCGAGACTTTATGCACCGAAGCGTCTGCGAGTGCAATCGTAACGACACAACAGTATCGGGACGTTTGCTGACTGCCTGACTGCAGCCATACATTAATGTGGAATATGTTGTAAACACATAATGAACACTAGCTTGTTTTAACTACCACGACGACGAAAAAGTATTAGAATGCCTTGATTAAGATTTTTACGCATTTATTATTTATGTACACACAAAATACTTAACAAGACACCACACACACACACACACACACACAAAACACACATTCACATACACATTCATAAATTTTTTTTTTCATTGTGATTTATTTACTTACACCCCTGTATCGTATTACCCAGTACTAACTGGGTTGTGGAGGTCAGAT
This sequence comes from Noctua janthina, assembly GCA_963576755.1. Taxonomy (NCBI): domain Eukaryota; kingdom Metazoa; phylum Arthropoda; class Insecta; order Lepidoptera; family Noctuidae; genus Noctua; species Noctua janthina. Next base: position 7,130,040 of record OY755050.1, on the reverse strand, counting down.
AGGCAGTCGCTCCATGTAAAATACTTGTATTCAGCAGCATCCGGTTAGACTGGAAGCCGACCCCAATATAGTTGGAAAAAGGCTAGACAGATGATGATTTACTTACACCCATTCTATTCTTTTACTTAAAAGTAGTGCAGGTATTTTATCTTATTTTATTCTTCCAACGCGACTAGTATCCTTTCCAAGTTACAGCCTGAGCCTTGCCTTGTCAGACTAAATTAATACAACCCTGACTTTGTTGTTATCTAGTTCGCAAAGTGATCATTTACTAAAATTCTAACCAGACCTATCGCAGCAAGTCGCGTACCACAACCACTAGGTGACTAGGTGTGTATTAACAAACATTAATAAACTGCTCGATATTCCGTCAGATATTTACGATACAATCACTACAAAATTGAATATCACTGAGAAACAAGTAACCAGTTTCGACTCTGTTCCAATTATAATGGACCATCGGTTTCTGGAATACATTATTATGTATTTATATGCTTGCATATCCTATTTAATCCATACTTAATATGCATGCATATTTTAATCAGTGATAAATAAGTAAATTTTGCCTATTTATAAAATTCATATTGCCTAATCGATTGTGAATTATAAAGCCGTTATAATAAAGCTAGTCTCGTCGGAATCGCGACTTTTCTGCCACAAGTTATTTAGATGTAAAATGTCAGGGATATCTATTATAAATGCTTGCATACCTGCCAGTCTGCCACCTATCCATGTACCTACTTATTTGATATGCGCAACTTATAATAACTGCTAATTTATTATCTACTAATAAGAAAGACGAATGATTCCTCGAATTCATAATGTCATGTGTCAGGCACGAGTGCCATGCACTAGGAATTTGTGTTGTCCTTGTGCAATCAATTAAGACCACAACCGTTCATGAGACGTGCAACATTATAATAAATATTTGTCTTTATATCAGAAAATATACTCGGACGATGTAACTAATTGCTGCTATAATTGTCGCAAACATATTTTTTACATAACCCCTAATAGAATATAACTGTCTAATATAAAGTTACGTATATAAGAATCACGTAATAGAAAATAACATTTCAACACGTTAGAAGTGGTCATACAAAAAGGTCAGTTAATTTTAAGTTCAAGGGGGCAACTGTAGATTTGATAATTCAATTGTTGTTGTTACACTCGTCCTATGCTGCTTCTTGGGGACAAAGTTTTGTGTTTTGTACACCTCAACACCAATAAGCTGGTAACGTCAAGCTAGATTCACAGGTTGAAGAATGAGTTTTATTAGTAGGTACCTAACGTGTTCTTATTACACACATAGTTCAAGGTTTTAAATGTCGAAGTATGGCATGCCGAGCCGAGGCTGGGTGAATGTCGTGTTACGAGGTGCAACTCGACATCACCTCCGGGTCGGCGATCAGCGCCGGTCTCAGAGACTCCTCCATGCGCGTGCGCTGCGCCGCATCGCCACAAAGGTCACACCTCACTCTACTACATAGATTGTTGTATAACGGGTCCTCGCACAGGGTCGACTCAGGTGCACCACGCTTCAATTCCGTATCCGCTTCCGACAACAGCTTCCCCTTGCTTTCTCTGTTTTATGTAATTCACGAACGAACAGCGCCACCCGCACGCATTGTCCGACTAATATTATGCGCCATCACGAGTGCTAGGAAGACGATGCGGTGCGACACCGATCGTCACAACTGTTATTTACAAATATTTTATCACGCCTCAGTAAACGTGCCGTTGCATTTTGTGAAAGGACGTCCGCACATTTTATTTGTTGTCTTGTGAGTAGAAATCGTGTAATTGCAGTTCAAGTCACGTCGGAAAAAGTTCAGCTTTCTATACTAGGCAATGTAATGTACAATGTCGCACGTGTCGCGTGTGTGGGCGCACTGAATGTGTAAATTTAACCTCAAATCACGTCAAGGTCAGTCGGCCAGAAACCAGAAGTGGTAAAAAGTAGGCTGACCTCGCAGTGCAATGCGGCAGGCGCAGTGCTCTGCCCCCGGGCGCGCGCTCCGCTCTGCCCAGTACCCAGCCATGACGGCGTTACGCACTTTTGACAGGAATTCCATTAGTATCTATGGTAACCTTGTTTTGTGACCCAAAAATCCAATTTCAACACTGTTCCCACGAATTTCGACAGTACAAATAACAATAACGCTCAAAAATAGTAGGTAATTGGATTAAAATTAATTAAGTAAGTACACCTTGACGCAGATCTAACATGAGTCCAATAAATTGAGAAACAATGAGAGCTTCAGCGCACGAATCTTCTCACAGTTTAATGTAGCTTCATTCAACTGTTGAGCAATGTGCTCGTGTCATGCGCATCTCTGCGAGAGCTTTCGTTGTGAGTAGTTTCAGTGAATACTGAATTTGGTACCTCCACGATTTTTAAACAAGGATAGATGCGAACGGGAAAGATACTATGAAACACTGAATGCTCATGAGTTTCTCGATTTAATAGGCAAATGTCAATCGTCTGGTTGGGCAATTTTGTTTATTACCAAATGTCTTATGTGCGCAGTAAGTAATGTCGGCATTGAGCAAGTCCTAGTTGTTTTTGAGCGCATCTACTTCCAGTCACTGCTTTGTTCTACAGATGCTACGAGCATGCTTAGATCTATCTAAACTTCTAGCTCAAAATGTGAATCTAGTGTCTGTGGAATGCGTAATAAAGCTTACAATGAACGTTGCGTATCATCCACCCACGTATTACTTCGTCTAAGCGAACAGCGATTGCTAAATACGGTGAGATCCAAAAAAATTATCAATAGGGTAGAAAACTGCGCTAAACTGATGCAGAATTTTAATACATTATAATCTATATTAATTGAGGCCAGCAAGTGGAAGTGGTTGCATTCATTATCAATAGTTACCTACCGACATTGCAAAATGTAGAAACACCAATTCTTAAACCTCGTTTCAATTATCCAGGCATAATATTTTCCGTTTTGCGTTTTGGAGGCTTTTTTAATACTAGCTTCGTGTTGCAAAATGTTAAATGTTAATTTCAAATGCAGACATGTGAAAGTTTGTGATACAATGAATTCTAAAAAGTAAGGCACTTGTTGCAATTCGTAATCGAGATTGTCGAAATATTATTCTGATGTTACGACAGCGTATGTAAATCTTCATGTTAATAAAAACTCACGGTTACAAAAAAGGATCCGTGTTCACAGTAAAGCTTTTGAATTTGTTCGGAGAATATATGGAATATGTAAACTAAGATCAATATATTCTGAGTTGAGTAAGTGTTGCTGAACGTTTAGTTTAAAAGCAACATCACACGTGCAGACAGACTGATTTGTAAACCTTTTTACGACAATTTGATGCAGAGCGAGATATTTTCTGAATAGATATATGTGAATATGTATTTTGAACTCTAAACATTCCAAAGGCCGACAAAACACGATCAAGGACTTCTAGGTGCATATTTAATAAAATGCGTTCGTGTTTGCTTGTGAATCTAAATTTAGTATTGGACGAAATTAAATTATGGCTGATTTTTTTAAATCGTTCGGTTTTGACAAGCTTATGGGCAAGGTTCGAAAGATACCTCTTAAAAAAAAACTATAAGACTCTTTTTGGAGTGATACATTCTGGCTTTCCGAAGCTATTTTCTTGCAAGCAAAGCTTAAGCTTAAGCATCAATCAATGAAGAAACACGATTAGCTACAAAGGAAGAAGTGTCCAATAAGAAGATATGCTACACCAACCCCAACTAAGCAGGTTTAAAGGGTGGGAAGTTGATGATTTTTTCAGATTTGGAATAAGGTATAGCTGAACAAATGTATACTCGAGAAAAGCTAAAGTCGTCGAGTAGGGCAACGATTAATTACGGAACATATAGAGCCACATATAAAGCCAAAAGAGATCTATTCGTGACGACAAGAGCTATACGCGAATTTGGATAAAATTGTGACATGAAATAAAATACAGATGCATTTAGACAGAAGTATCTAGGTTTACCCAGTCACGTACATATAAGAAGATGCGGATACGTTTTACATAACAATGCTAGCCGTCGAGCTGTAAATGCCGCGGCTCCGGGAGCCTAGGCTCGGCCGCGTCTGCCGCATCCTACATAACGCTACATTGCCTAATCGTAGGTCGCGGGACCAACTTTCAACATGGGACCGACTCATTCATACAACCGGTTCTTGGTTTCGCTCAATTAATTTGAAAATTAATTACTTTGTTACACCGGGTCAGTCCACGGTCTCTATAATCAGGTTTATAAGTCAACAAATTATGAAATATCAGTTACGAATATATTCTAATTTGCGGATAGGACTCTGATAGTAATGGTTATCAAAGTAATGTGCACTCAACGAGTGACTGATCGTAGGCGGCATTCATTATAATGTCCGCAAGCTGTCAGTTGCAGTAAGTACAAGGGTGCGTTGTGTTACGTTTGACCATTGAGAATGATATTAGAAAGGCAACACACGCCGTAAACATTCCTAAGCTTATATTGTATTTATGATTACGTTTTTATGTTTCGTCATAGGTTATAAAGCAATACTCGACACTTGGTTAATAACCATAACCATATATCAATAAATGGGTAACGAACACAATTGTTCACTTAGCCTACCTTTCAAATGATTCGCCGTGCGAAATCCCCAACAAATGTTAATGCTAGTGAGTGGTATTGGAAAAGGCTTCAAATAATCTATACCCTATAAATCACTTAAGAACGGCATTAAGTTAGTTACCAAGTGTTATGTGGTACAGATAAAGAGACATCGCAAAAGCAATCGCACAGCTGCAACCGGAGCTTAATAATGGTAAAGCGCTCCTTAACAAATGTAAGGTGAAACTATAGAAAATTTAAAAGGGCAGAACTACAATAATTTAAATAAAAGATTTAAGGTTACTCACAGGGGTAGAATCTTCATGTTTGTGTGGTGCAGCTGGTGATGTCGCAAGAGGCACTAGAGTCGGTCCTTTCTCCGCGGCACGGTTTTGTGCAGGTCTACTATCGACGGAGGCCACGCTTGATCTGCCGTTCAAACTCGAACACCTCCGGTACACTCCAAGTGGCTGTCGCTGCAGCGCCCGCCCGCGCCGCGCCGCGCGCCGCCGCCCCGCCCGGCATGCGGCACCACTAGCCTGATTTATATTCGTGAGGCGCGCGCGCAACCACATGCCGAACATTGTCTAAATAGCAACTTTAACTCAATTGTTGGCTCTTAAACTAAGTAAATCCTGTTGTGACGTCGCCGCGACGCTGCACCACATCGTGACATGCTTACAAAAAATATTTTTGAAAACTATGCTTACGGAGCTTCAGAAACGGGCTATATTATTATGATTAACAAATTGTCGCTAATGACCTTTTTACAGCACTTCCTGCTCAGAGCTTCGTGAACTTTTACATTTTAGATAGGTCACCTGCATTTTATTATCAAACGGTAAATTATGATGCTTTTGGGAAAGTTGAAGGATGCTAAAATTATCGTCGATTGCATAAGTTAGATAATAGCTAGACTTATTGGAATACATGCGCTGTTGTGTCAGTTATGAGGACTGATGGGTACGCGCCTGATAGGTAATAAATAAGTGCGAGTGCTACTACGCAGGCCACTTTCATTGAGGTTATAGGTGAGATGAATCTCAGGAATTTTATTAGGTAACAGACAGATAACATCTGATTGGATGCCAATGCTATAAAAATAAAATTATCTACTCTTTCTTTATTTTTTCGGTACCAACCATTTGATTATATACTATAGATAAATAGAATTTTGCACTCTCGCTCGTAATTATTTTATTGAAGAACCTGTTTAAAGGGATTTATTTAAGAGATATTACATAGATGTAAACTATCCAATGAACTGAGTAGAAACCTGTAAGATAAAAATAAAATATTAAGTGACACCTCATCATCTAGTCTTTTATCTTACCTGAAAGCATCGACGGGGTGTGTTTTGTATTACATCATAGTATGCAACTTGGTACTAATAGGTCTTTCATAATTTCAATTTGATCGCTAATTTAATGAAAGCATTTAATTCATGCATTTTTTTTACGTTTTCTGTTACTAAGTAAGTTGGTAAACTGCTTGCCGTATTCAATATTTCAGTGCATATGACATCAGTTGCCCTTCATCGCTTGTAACGTTGTTTTGCCGGAAAATATGACGCGCAGTGGCCGCAGGCACGGGCAGCGACCCTGCCTTCCGATATACTAGGTACTCGATATAGCCACCCGGGCCCGTCATGACCACCGAATTACCTACTTTTTAATTACAAAGCACATTCAAAAGGATTGATCGTACAATTATTTTGGTAAAGACGCTTCCGCGTTGCTTAAGTATTGGCCGAATAGTAATATGATAATGCCCTTGTGTATTTTATGTCGTATACTTACTTGTTTTTTTTTTAACGCACTATAGTCTAGACGTTGTCCATTTGTATTGAACGCAGGTATTTCAAAGCCATTGCCATAAAAACTATGTTTCTAGTTTTTTGGAAAATATGCATAAATATAGGTACCTTTACGTAAACTACCGTTATTGCATCACTATTCAATAATATGAATGTAAGGGTAGATAATAAGGTGCGTTCAAGATAGTTAGCAATAAAATTTATTTCATTTTAAAATTCCTACATAATTATCAATTACATCTTTCCACAATAAAAAAGATCCTTGAAAAAATATGTAGGTATACAGCAAGATTAGAATTTTATAGCAATACTAAAGCTTTTTTTAATATGTTCTAAAAATTGCAACATTATGTATTTAGCATAGCATTGAATACTAATGAGGTGTATCGTTAATTTTACATAATATAATATATATGAATTTGTTGATTTTAAATGTGAGATGATTTGACCTTTCACATCTAGTCGTTGCATTAACTTCAGTCTGCCGAGTGCGCAGGCGCGGGTTCAAGCTCTGCCTGCGAAACTTAGGTAGGCACGTTATTTACAACGTAAGAATAGAAGCTAAGTTCTACCACCGTTCATACTTGGCATAATGTATGGAAAAATTTAGTAAAGTACTAAAAAAAGGACGTATCTCATAAGGTTACATTGTCCCCATTCTCTTTCATATCCTTTACCTACTTGGTAGGTACCTAGTTAAATAAAACGGGTAGTAATAAAAGCTCCGAAAGAAAAAATATATGCTTACTCAAAATATGAAATTTACAGCTTTATACAGGTTGATTGGTGATTGGGCGCATTCCTTGAAATGGGTAATACTGGACTTAATTTGCAACAGTTTTGACCCCGATAACTTGGGGTTGTTTATGAGATATCGAACTTATAATTCTTTTTAAATATTTCCCACCTCTCCACCATAAACTGGTGATTGTGAGAAATCTACGCCGTTCAGGATGTTAAACTGATACTTTTCTGATAGCTCATGAAGAAATAAATTCTTCGAAAACCAGTTTGTCAAAAAGTACATTTCCCTTGGAAAATTAAGCGCCGTAAAGGTCATTTTCTAATTTTTTTTCGAAACTTCCCTGGTGTTCGAGGCTGTTTTCTCAAAATAAATGTATCACACTTGTTGTGCAAATTACAGGAACGACTTTCTTGTTTCATTAGCTTTCTAAAATAGTGCCACAGTACCCACTTTTAGCACGTAAATGACCAGAAAACATTGGTTGTTCCTGACGAGGTAGTATTTTAATAGAACTGAGTAGTACAATTTTTTCAATACACGTCTTCCAAGCTGCAAATTTTTCAAAAAACTTTAAAAGTTCGATATCTCAAGAACAACCCGGTTTGCACCCCAAGTTATCGGGGCCAAAATTGTTGCAAATTAGGTCTAGTATCACTGGTATCACTCAATTCAAGAAATACACCCAATTACTAATCTCATCACCCTGTATACTAATTTTCCAACAACTGAAAGGACAAAGAAATGACCGAAAAAACTACTGAAAATTCCGAAAACCAATACAGCATATTTTGCTGACGTAATTTATTTCCACCACCTTAAATCGCGTTTTATCTAAAACTACAGTTAGACATTTTCATCGTAACTATTATAAACTTAGAATTAACCTATAAAATAAATAAAACGGGTATAAAATTAACGTCAAGATTAATATCAAAATGTTGTGATAAGGCGTAGCACCTCTAAGCGGGGCTCCTATTTCTGTGTGTAGGGTTTAAAGTATCCTAACACGAAGGGGTTTAAGGAACCTGTCCAAAGTCGGGGTGCCCAGAGTCCCGAGCTCGCTTCGCTCGCTCTTGCATCCTAAATTATACAGGACAGTTATAGATCTTAGAGAAAACGATTATTTTAGGAGAATATGTTTTTGAAAACTTAGTATTTTATTATTTTTCGTAAAATTAAGGATAAGCATGAGCTTATAGTTTGTTTGTTAAATAATTTTTCGGTAATTCATTTTCACCAAACTTAGTACAACAGTCAACCACAGATCGTTGGAAGTTAATTTATTTTTCGGAAGCTTTATTATTTCCTAAATTAAATTATGGTGAATCGAACTTGCTAAACTTAGGAACACGATTAACGAGTAACCGGGAGATTTCGCACTTTTGACTCTGAAGATGTTCTCGTGTTATATGAATAATATTCATGCTTCACGTCCATGGGACGCATCTAAAATAAAATCAAACTACATACCTATATAAATTAAATTAAATTATTAAATTATAACTATTCCTAAATTACAACTTCACGTAGGTACAATGATTTCAGAAAAACTTGAAACTACATATTTTAAAATGAAATCCTGAACAAATTGAAAACTTAAATAAAACCCAATAAAAATCTTGAAAAATCCTTGTGAAATGGGCCTGTACTCGTACGAGCAGTGAAATGTATGCTATATTTCTTTTTCTCGTGAAGTAACGGTTTCTAATAGGAGATAAGACCTATTTCGTAGTAGCTTCCAGTATTCTATGTTCGTGAAAACGTTAAGTGTTAATAATAAAACATAAAATAATAAAACGTTAATGCAGTACGAGCAAATCACTTCTAAATAAGTTGCTGTGTGCGTATACCTACAATACTTCTCGTTGAAATAAATATATCAGTCCCTCGCCATAGTCAACCCAGATCTGAACGCATCCTAGATGTATTCACTCCATGCCCAACAAGAACTAACCTCGGACATTCGGCACCAATGAACAGGATGATGAGAGCGTACAATGAGCTCCATTCACGTTCCTGTAGCGTTGACATCTTCGCCAACAAGCTATTGCAATTTCGCAAACAATTGTTTCTGACCCACAGTGGCCACAGTTAATATCTATACTAATATCATTACATTTTATATTATTACTTACTTAATAATATTACTCACTTATTTATTATTTGTCATTGAGTGTGTCATTCTTTAGAGATTTAGTTATTTTATTTTCTTTATTTTTAATTTGGTTTTCATGTAATTTTGTTTTTTTTTTAAGCCTATTGTACTTTTTAGAATACTATAAAACTTGAAATACTTATGCAAGTGCTGTGCACACCTGTAAGTGACATATTCACCCTAGATTTTAAGTTTCATTGTTACATTACCCTAAAATTGTATTAGTGAATAAGTCGTTGGAGTGCCATAAACAAATAAATAAATAAATAAATACTTTGCTTGTGACTGTACATACCTACAGGTATTTTTTTATAAAACAAGAATATACCTATTTGTTAGGTTTGCTTCATTAATACCTACTAGTATTATTTATATATGATTTTGTCAACTTGAAATAACAATATGGATATTATTTCAAATCTGAAGGATTTGCATCAATTAAAACATTTTAATTGCACAATCAACATAACCTTATATTTTTCCACTATTAGTAATCTATGCATTTTTATGTACTAAATAAACAATGAAGTTTCAAGCGAGCCTGAAAACTAACTAATTCTAAATCAAACAATGTGTTTAATTATTAAACACATCAACCATGTGTGTTCATTTTTAAACAGTTTTTTTTGTTTTTCCTTTAGGTGCTAAAATCACCAGGCTGCTCCGGGAGCTTACTCTAAAGCAGGCCACGTATAACTGGCAGTGTAAAAGCAGTTCTCCCTTAAGTCTATCCTTGCTAAATTAAGAGTTTGACCTTGAGATTTACTTATGGTCATGGCAAAGCAGACTTTAACATACATTCCCCTCGGGAACAACCGGTCAGTATAGTTGCCTCGGTATTCCTGCGTCACACTGCGCGCCAGGCTCCTGTCTGCGTGTGAGTTTGTGAAAATTCAACCCCCCATTTCACCCTCTTAGGGGTGAAATTTCGAAAAACCCTTTCTTAATGGATGCCTACTCTTCACAAAGAATACACCCTCCCAATTTCATGTCTCTAGGACCAGCGGTTTGGGCTGTGCGTTGATATATTAGTCAGTCAGGATTTTGAACTTTATTGATTTTTTCCATAAAAACTAGCTTCTTATGTTATTCGATTAAGTACATTCAAGCAGGTAGCCTGACTGAATGCTCATGTTCACGATCTAGCCTGCGTCTGGTTAACTGCGTGCACACCCAGTTTTTATCCGAGAACTGAGGCGATTTTGATTGCATAATTGTGCTGTGCGTGCGTTCGGCCTCATGAACAAGCGCTCATAGAATCTCATAGTGTAACCCGCGCCGAACCTAGCTTGCATAGCCATAGATAAACCGGACTCGGTGCGAAGGGACCGGGGGTAACTTTGGCGACCGGCCGGGCCGGGTAAACCCGTCCGTGAACATGAGCCGTGTTACCGCTTGGCGACACCCGTGACGCGTGTTGCAACAGCGAGTGAGGTGTGGAGAAAACTAATGACAAAAATGGCTCAGAAGACGTCAGGTCATGCGACGCGATAGTAAGAACTTACGCAAGCTCTAATTTAGGTACATTAAATCCCGATTGGTATGTGTATGTACTTTGCACGAAAGGAACCTGTGCTTCTTCAAGCAATTTAGTTTTGTTGCTTCGCTGCATTACTGCGGACTACGCCACTAAGCGTTGTCCAATACAGGTTTCACGCATCTTCTGTGCACCGTAGATGGTTCGTGGACGGCACACAAACGCCACGTAGACGATGCAAGTGAGCAACGCAGGCGGCGCGTAAGTATATGACGTGTCGTAGGAACTACTACGCAAATGATGTTGATGGCGCAGTCGCAACGATATTTCGTAGCATTTACTACGCAAACGATGCGAGTAAGTGTCGTTGGCTACGCAAAACACGCAAGAAACTACGACGTCTCACCTCAAGCCGAAACACAAAACATGCGAGTAAACGGCGCGGCGCGCGTCGTAGGCAATAAACCACATCTAGGAGAACCTGCTACGCAGACGAGGCGAGTTAGCCATGTAGGCACTACCACTAAATACCTATTGCATTTGTTCCATTTTTATATAATAATATTTTGTTTTAAACTGGCCAACTGCGAGTTGGACTCGGGCACCGAGGGTTCCGTATAAACTTGCAGGTATTTTATTACTAAAGTACAAATTCGCGGTATACAAATTTTTCCTTTACATGTGCTTAAAGACATTGCTTCTTGTCTTTCATGTTTGATGGTCAACATCAAGTACCCTATTGGTTTTGATTCCCCTGTGAAATCGCAAAATCTGCGACATAAACGGTCATATCTTTTGATCGCGGTGACTTACAAGTTTGATTTTTCACTGCTCCATGGGGAAGCAGGTTTGAGTATTTGATATTAATTTCCACGCGTCCCTGAAAAAAGGGTCTTGACAGACAGATTACAACAAAGTGATCCTATAAGGGTTTCGTTTTTGCCAAATGACGTACGGAACCCTGAAAAAAAAAGTCTAATTCCTTAAGTAAATAAAAGTGTTGCAAGTTAGTCCATCCGTATTTATTTAATATGTACAAATAAGTTGCAAAACTTCAAATTACGTATAATAAATTCCATCGCACTTTTATTCATTTAACAATAATTACATATGGTTATATAGCCATTAGATGCGTCTATTTGTGTTTACTAATTGTAAAGTTAAAGAGGCCAGACAAAATACTGGTCAACTTGTATCTTTGTGGGTTAGACAAAATGTTACACTTAGTTAAATAAATCAAATAAGACCTCTAACTAAAAATAAATGAAACTCATTTATTAATAATATTCCTATAGCAATCTTTCTACGGCTCTTTTTGATTTAAAAGACTCACAGTTTAAACTACGGCACATTATTTTCTACAGTTTGCCAGGAATTCAATAAAACGTGAAAAACAGAAACAAAATCAAAATCAAACCTAAATCTAAGTTTAGGGAATAGGCAACTGCGGGAATAAGAAAAACAGAGTTATTTCATATAATTTATATCACGAAAAATCTTTGACTTCAGATCAAGTTTTTACACTTCTGTTAAAAATATTCAACTCAAACATTCGACTCCAGAAAATATCTTTACCAAAACTCCGTTAGAGGCACGTCCCTGTACACAGCCAGCCTGTGCGGGTCGTATACCCAGAAGCAGTACAACGCTCTCAGTGTTCAGTATAATAACGCGTTCAAGGTTATGTTGGGGCTGCCCCGGCACTGCAGGGCGTCGACTGTTTCTACACGACGATGCGGTAGCGGTGCACATCTCTAGGGCGCAGGCTCCGGACCACCTCCAACACTATCCTGAGCGTATTTACGAACAGTTTTGACTGTCAGTACATTAGTCATTGATAAATAATTAATTAAATGACTCAGAGGCGTATTATTAGTAACGGACCATTATAATTTTAAAATTTATATTTATTTATTTTATTAATTACATTATTCCTTTATTTATTTTTTAAACGTATTAAATACATTTTTAAATATTCTAATATAAAAAAAAACATCTAAAAATATAAAAAAATAGTGGTCCGCCGGTATCGGGAGCAGGGTCTAAGCTACCGGTAGTTAGGGCTCCAGAGACAGGAACTTCCTCACAATGCGAGCCGTATCGAGGAGTACTGCCTTTTTAATCAGGCCCTTGATCCAACCGCCTAAGGAGAGCCTCGAAAGATGGTCGTCGAGGCTCTTGGCTATAAAGCCATTGGCCGTCACGACGGTCGGCACAATGATAGCCGAGTTCACATTCCACATGTCGACAACCTCGTGTGCTAAGTCGAGATATTTAATTTGTTTCTTTTTCTTAGCTTTCACGAGGTTCTCGTCATGCGGGATGGTAACATCGATTATTATTACGCGGCGCGCTGATCGGTCTATCACTACTATGTCAGGTTTATTGGCGACAATAGTCCTGTCAGTAATGATGGACCGATCCCAGTACAACGTGACATGGTCTTTCTCGAGAACTGGGTCGGGCACATACTTGTAGTACGGTACCTCAGATTCCACAAGTTTATATTTCAAGGCAAGTTGCTGGTGAATAATCCTGGCTACTTGGTTGTGCCTGTGCAAGTACTCGCCGTTAGCCAGACGAGAACAACCAGAAATAATATGTCTGATGGATTCATCAGGACGGTGACATGCCCGACACACGTCAACCGTCCCGTCCTTCATAATATATTTCCAGTAGTTGTTCGTCAACATAACTTATTTATTGTGACTGAAATTTTAAATTTTTATAATTTTAATTTTTTTTTCCATATGTACAGACTGGCAGTACATCAAGCTACTACAATCTGTCAAATCTAGATTTTCAACTAAATTGCTAAAGCATTATAGGTTATTGGAAAAATTTGACATTTTCGTGTAGCTTGATGTGCTGGCGTTTGTATAAGCATAATATGATCTTAAATTGATTGTTATATGATTTAGAATTTGAATTGAATTTGAATGGGGTTAAAAATGAACTTAGTGGGTTGTATTGATGACTTTAATGATTATAATTCTATAAATACATGCGTATTACGGCCGCAAATCATATTTTGTTTAGCATACAGCCCGACGCTGACCGGCAAATTACAAAAACGTAAGAAAATTTGAATTTCGCGCGTTACCCTGACGCTTACACCTTAATTGTAAAAAGTTTTGGTCACCCTATTAAAAAGAGATAAAAAGCCTCAGTAATTCATATTTTATCTCTCTCGGCACGTTTTTCTGGTATGAGAGTTCAGTTCTATTTGTAAGTACTCTGTGCTCTGTAGCATGGACGGCGAAGTATATTTTTATACCATGGCATGGACATATTATGTCCATGCTACATAACTCGGAATAAAATGAATGAACTATTGAAGTTTTTGACATGACATTGATGACAAACGTAATCTATACACTTGAACCAACTTATCTGTGCAGGCGGGAAAACATAGAAGTAAAATAAATGTACCGAGTTTGACATTGGATGCAAATTTCCTTGACAAGCAGCGCCACCTTGAACTGCATGCAGTGGTGATACAATAATATTGTTCTGCTGTCTGTTGTGTCATTTGAGTCTAAATATATTATCTATAATTGAGTATCTATGTACTACCAATTTTTATTTTTATTTCTATTTTCTGCAAGCATGTTTCATTACGTGTAATTCTGTATCTAATTTTGCAATGGCATATTGAAAAGACAGAGATCTATTCCATACTTGGCTTTTAAATGCAGTTTGTGCCCAAATTAAGTGTTTGTTTATTTTTAGTCTCAGCAAAATGATACATTTTTTAATATTTCTGATAATTTCGACTACATTCGCTGATCCAGACGTTAAATATGCCGCAATTATATTCAGACATGGTGATAGGACACCCGTGGACACTTATCCTACTGACCCCTATCGGAATGAATCTTTATGGCCTGTAAGATTTGGAGAGCTCACCAACACTGGTAAAAATCAGCATTATCAACTGGGGAAATGGTTCAGACAAAGATATTCGGTAAGACGATACCTTTATTGTAACAATGTGTCATTTTAATGTTGCTATTGTGAGAGTGTAATCTGAGGAGCTCTATAATTACTACATCAATTACCATTACCTACTTCAGTGCATTAGATAAACAACAGTCATATAATAAGTTCACAGATAAGTTAATTACCTGCTGATAGCTTCTATGTAATTCTTGCATTTAAATTTGAAGTAAAAACTAGTGTTACATTAAAATGAAACTACTAAGTTCCAACATATTAGAGGAGATTGTGGCTAGATCTTTGACTATCATTACAGGTAGTCAGTGGCCCGTAAGTCTGTCAACCAGTCTTACCAAAGGGTATCTTACTACTTAAATAATGGATGAATACAAACTGTTACCTGGATTGACTTACACTTATGTTTGGTCTGGGTATACTATAGGCGTACTGATTAACCCGTCAAGCAATTGCGTAATATCAAAATCCACCCTCTCCTTGTTGAACCGCACAGTCTGTTTTCTCACCCGTTCTTACAACTTTTGTCAGCTTAACTGATTTGGTGTTCAGGCACTAACTAAATTAAACAGTAACAGCTACCTCAGGGTAACTGCTCAGTGCAAAAACCATGAATGGAGAAGCAGTGAATGGCACAGTTCATAACATTTAAGGTCAAAGGGTGATGCCTGCAACCTTCCCACACCATGCAGCTTACTCTGTTAAATAGTATGCTGTCTTGGTTAAATAGTTGGCTTGTAGTTTCCTAATAAAGGCCTTGGTCTTATAATGTGTGTAATGAAAATGAATAAATCAATAAACATTTATTATGTAATGATTTATTTAAAATTAACTTGCAACTCTAAAATACATTAATTGCTATTACACACACAATTTATAAATCTTATTTTTAGTTACTATCATTTGTCTTATGTATTTGTGTTGTAAAAATAGTTTTAAGCACAAAATATATGGCAATTTGTTAATGTTAGACATAAATACATCTAAATCTGATTTGGTTTATATTAAAACTCATTTCTTTTTCAACATTTCAGCATTTACTGTCAGAAGACTTCGATCCTACTGAAATTTATATTCGGTCAACAGACATGGACCGCACTCTCATGTCAGCCCAGGCAAATTTAGCAGGTGAGGTGTTTTATTTTCATAATGAGTCATATACTTGGACACAGGACCTGCAATAGTACTGCATATTTGTTTACTGAAATCAATTTTGTTTATCATTAAGAAATACTAGTATCTTTTCATTACATCCAGTCTTTCTATACAATAGGACTTAACAATAATAATAATATAAGCCTTTATTCAGACAGAATTTTTACAATCTTAATCTAACGACTCTGGCGTGTTGGTGACACCGACAACCTGGTCTGTTTGCCCAACTTTGCCAAAGGCCTCCTCCAATACTTCCACTCCATTCTACTTTGCGTTCTCCTAGTCCATGTTTTCCCTGCTGTGATCTTTATTTCGTCTTCCCACCTTCAAATTGTCTACCTCGATTTCTTTTCCTGTTTCTTGGGTACCAGAATACTGTGCTTTTGTTCCATTTTTCAATGCCTCTTATTATATGGCCCGTCCGTTTCCACTTAAGTCTTTTTATTCTCGTTGTTACGTCTTCAGTTTTCGTGCGTCTTCTGATAGTTGTGTTCTATATTCGGTCCGACTTCCTTATATTCAGCATGCTTCTTTCCATTTCTGTCTGGCATGTTTCCTGTTTCCTGAATTGCGCTTTACTGAGGGCCCAAGTCTGGCAGCCATATGTTAGGACTGGGAGTATGCAGGTGTTATATAGTTTTTTTTTGACGGCCATCTTAGTTTCTGTGTTCTTCATTACTTCCTTAAAACTCCAGTAACATTTCCGTGCTTACCTGATTCTTGTGTCTATTTCCTTTGACATTATATCGGTAACTGAGATTTGTTGGCCTAAGTAGGTGTACTCTTTTACATACTCAACTGGCTCGTTGTTTATAATGATAGTGTCTTCTGAAGCGTTTGTCATGGCTTTAGTTTTGGAAGTGTTCATTGTTAGACCTACCTTGCGACTTTCTTTATCCAGGTCTATTAGCATGCTCTGTAATTGTTCTTTTGTCGTGGCAAATAATATAATGTCGTCAGCGAATTGTAGGTGTGAAAGTTGTTCGCCGTTTATGTTTAGTCCATATTCATCCCATTTTAATTTTCGGAAAATTTCTTCTAATACAGCTGTGAATAATTTAGGTGACAACGGATCCCCCTGACGTACACCTCTATTTATTTCAATTAGTTCCCGCTCTTTTTCAAATTTTATTCTAGCTGTACTCTTGGTGTATATGTTCTTTAAGATTCTAATGTACTTGTGTTCGACTCCTTGATTCTAGTGGTCTAGTGTTGTGTAGCCTGCCCTGAATCCAGCCTGTTCTTTGGGCTGATTTTCGTCCAGAATTCTAGTTATTCGCCATAGAATTACTTTTTCGAAAACTTTGTAAATATTGGACATTAGGCTTATTGGCCTATAGTTGTTCATTTCGCCCCTGTCACCCTTTTTGTAGAGTATCGTTGATGTGGTCCATTGAGTTGGAATTCTTTCGGTGTGTACAATAGGACTTATAGCATACTAATTCTTAGTAAATAATATGTCTATTTTTTTTTTTTTTTACAAATAGGAATGTACCCTCCAAACAACAAAACTGCGTGGAATGATAAAATAGACTGGCAGCCGATACCGGTACATACTGTGCCAGAAAGCGATGATGAAATACTTGCAATGAAGAAGCCCTGTCCTGCTTACGAAAAGGAATTGGAGAGGCTAACACATTCTAGACCATACAAAGAAAGGCTGAGTAAATATCAGCGTTTGATGGAGTAAGTAGTTGATGCTTACTTTGAGAAAATAATACGTAACTATAAGTTTTAAACTCTCATGGTCACATGTTTACTATTTGTTTACCCGGGCGGGTTTGTTGTGCTAGCAACAGTACCGAGAAGAACTCTAAACAAACAGTAAACATGATAAATATCCCGTTTCTAGTGTTAATGATAATAAATACATAATAAGGCCAGTCAACTGACTTGATCTAATTAGATAAAGAATATTCTAAGTATTAAAATTGTTAAAAGGCAAACAGTGGTAATGAAACAATAACAAACCACATCTTTACATATTTGTATCAATTTCTTATACTGTATTGATGTTTAAGATAATAAGATGGGATGACAACCTGACTGGATCATCTTTACCTGCAAGAATAGTGTAGATAGAACAAGAACTTTAAACTTCTTGGAGAAAAACTGGCCCTAGTAGCCCTAGATAGAGAGGAAAAGAAGGGGACTGCATTCAATGGCTTTCCAGAGTGGTTGAAAGCTTAGCTTGGTGGTTGATGTGTTCTCAGGTGACATGTGACACAGCATATCCAAAGTTGATCATGAACCTTAGAGCTCAAAATAGACAGAGAGGATCAGAAAGAAGACAGAACACAAACATTTTCTGTTTGTGGTATATTTTACGGGCCATAAGAATAATAATTAAAGTTTGCCATGTATTAAAGACATTTTGACGGCAACTGACGTATTTGAACTATGACACTAGTTGTATTTACATTATTTTATTAACATACTCAAATAACATTATTGTTTTTCAGTTATCTTTCAGCATATACTGGAATGAAAGTAAAGGACTACTATGACATTGGTAATATCTATTCTACGCTGTACATTGAGACGCTGTATAAGTTTAAACTACCGAATTGGACACAGTCTGTATTCCCGGATAAAATGCGGGAGCCATCATGCTACAGGTTTTTTAATAGTTTTGAATTAACTTTTCTTCGATGAAGCCCTTTCGTTTAATGTTAGAAACTTTATGAGAACATTTATCTGTTTCTCGCAGTTTTTTTTTTACCTACAAAATAATATTTTCTGTCATTATTCAAAGTTTTATACCTATGATTTAATTTTTTTTTTCTCAATATTTAACAACAGTCTATGTCACTGTGATCTATATTCCTCAAACCTACTTTTATAATAATACAATAATTTCTCGGCAGCTTTACAACACAAACGGATACGCCCCTCCTTGCGAGACTGAAAGTGGGTCCACTACTCAAACATATAATGACACATATGAAGGAGGCAATGAATGATTCCTCAAAAACCCGTCACAAGGTAACAATGTACAGTGGCCATGACCTGACTGTAGGCAGCGTGCTCAATGCTCTGGGCTTGTACGATGGGAACTGTCCCTCATACACATCAACTATACTCATTGAACTATTGCCTAGTAAGTATGATTATGAAATTGTTTTATTTAAAGCTGTAGAATCATCTTTTGTAAAAATGTATTTGCCCAAAATACTTATATTACTTCATTCATCAACTTCTGACAATTTATTGTGTATTTCAGACAACAAAACTGGTGGAAATGATGTGAGGATCTCATACAGGAATACAGTAGACATAGTAGAGCCAAAAGTTCTCAATATTCCATACTGTGGAGAAGTCTGTCCTGTAGAAAGATTCAGAAAGCTTTACGACAATATACTCACTGTTAACTTTGAAGATGAATGCAAAAAGGAGGTAAATCATACTATCAGTACTCAATAAAAGATGTTCAAATTAGAAATCCTTAAAACAATGTCTTAATGCTGCCATAGAATTCTCTTTGCAAAAGTTCATGTTTGTCTCGAGTATCTACCAAAGGAGAACAAACTGAGAAAAAGGATTGGGTCAGTAAGAAAAACTAAAATTATTCTTAAAATAATAGTGCTATCAATTAATGAAGAAAGAAAGAAAAGAAACATACAAAAAAATATTAAATAAAAAATTAAATCCAAACAGAAAAAAATAGATAATTGTGTATCTCTCACGGCTGCGCCAAATAGGCCCAGTTGAGCGACCCTGGTTTTCAACTGGACTGTAATAAAACTGTAAATCTATATGTTGTGGATAATTTACTAGTTAATAAAATACCACCACGTATTGGAAACACTATTAGTTTAATTGTCAAAATAACACGTCAAAAAAAAATTGCTTTGTGAGATCGTTTAAAGTTTTATTTCATACGATATTAAAATAAAGAAAGAAAAATAAAGTTAGATGCATACATGTTTACCAGTATTAATTTGTAAGTTACAGAGATTTTCGTCATCGACCCGCTTACTCCGCGGTTACTAAAATTGAACCAAGATAAAACTGTCTTACTATCACCCTTATCATCTGCCTAGCGTATCCCAACTATGTTGGGGTCGGCTTCCAGTCTAACAAGATGCAGCTGAATGCCAGTATTTTACATGGAGCGACTGACCATCTGACCTCTGGTAATACGATACCTCTTCGTTCAGACTGGTTGTCAGACATTCGGCCCACTGACTACATGTAACGACTGTCAAAGATCTACAAATGACAGAGACCAACGACTTAACGTGCTTTTTGAGGCACGGAGGCAACTCGTTTTGTAACGGTTGGGCGCCCATCTACGGAACAACTTTGGCAAGCGTTGTTTAACTTTGAAGATCAACCCGTGCCTCTATTTAGACAAATTTATTATGTTCCTATTATTAAGTTAAATACATTGATTAAAATCTTGGTATTTTTCAGTCTTTATCGAAGGGTCTTCAAGTATCTAAATAGGTATACAAATCTTGACCTTCTTTAACAACTTGTGCAGTATTTAATGTAGACGTGTTTATCACAAGTTTAGCAATACGTAGAATTTTAGGTTGATGCAAAAAATCTTCAATAGCAGCAATTCAATCTATAACGAAAGTGAAGGACAGTATCAATCTAGCCTACATTGTTACTGTCCTTCACTTTCATTATAGCGGTTGCCCGACGCAAAATTCTTTTTTAATAAACACAAATTAAATTTTTAAACAAACACATAAAAACCGGTTTTTTGATAAGATCAAAAAAAAGTTGATAGTGATGTTGTTCAATAGTTTTATATGTATTTAGAGTTTTATGTATCAATGATTTAGCGTGGGTAAACAAAGTAGCTAGTATACTATCTCGTGTTATAACCCCCCCGCCTTGAATCCACGCTAGTTGGGGTGGGCACAACATGATACATTCATCAACATTTACTTTCATTACATTTTTAGTCACTTGTTCCATTCCTCCGCATAACATGTCCATACTAAAACAGATTTACACATTAGGAAGTGGCGAAGGGCGGACGTTCTGAGGGACAGCCTTATGTAATGTTGACGTTAGTAAGAGCTGATTTTCAGCCTAAATTCAATAAATTACTTTTATTTTTTTACTTTTCATCGTTTCTGTAACAGGCGCCACTCTCGCACTTCCTTTTATTCAGTGTTTTTTTTAAGTGGATAACAAGGGGAAATCCGAATCCATAAGAGATACCATGAAACCAAAGTTTTTTTTAGTTTTTGCATACTCATCTTTTTGTTCAGGTGAGTTGACCATTGAAATAAAAATAAAGTGACCAAATTACACCACAGTACACCGGACGTCTTAACCATATTCCGTAGGCTAATGACAAAAATCGGGACCCTTATAGATTCGTCCTGTTAGTTCGTCACAGCTATTTATCTCCGACAATGTTGGCACCACACTGTTAAAATTTGGAGAGTAGGTGTCTTCTATGAACTGCTACACAAAAATGGTACTAAAAAAATTATAAAGGTTGGCCACCTTTATATTTTTTTATCATCATTTCCGGTCACTTTTACACGTCGCTCCCTACATGTAAACGAGGGTTGAAAAAAAATCTACTTATATAAATGTGGGTATGGGGTATCCATCGACAGCTCTTGAAATTGATGTCGAGGTTCCTAAATTACATTCAAAGCGCTTTCAACGAAAGTTTCAATAAGATTTGAGATATGGGAATTTTTCGTGAAACAGCACCAGTAACTTTGTTTTTCAGTAACATTATAATGAAAACTAAATGTAGTTTTGCTGTTGAGTGTGAATTGACATAATAATATGAATGATCGTTAAAAATATTGTCATCATATTGTTTGAAGCTTAGAAACGCTTTGCGCGAGTTCCACTCGCGCTTGGCCGGTTTTTACAAACTTTCATTTAGTTTCACCTGTCCCTTTGTCTGTCTGTAATCAAATCTTGCAAGTTAAATTTGATACACCTTCCGGCATCCGATTGAGCTGACATTTTGCACGCATATGTATATCGCGTGACAATGCAATATTATTATTCATGCTGTTCGACTATGCTTTGTGTAAGGTTCATTTCATTGATGAGAAGAAAAAAAATGGAGACAGCGTAACGTGTCCTAAAAAGGTTTACTTACCGGTATCTTATGGATTCGAATTTCCTGATGGACAACATCACTTAAAAGAAACCCCCTGTTTGCTAATTTCTAACTTTATTTATTCTTGGCCACGAAGGTATCCATTGCTACATTCTCATCATACTATTTCATATCACAATGTGTTATATGATTTAATTATTCACTTTTCAGTTCCCGGCACTACTTGGAGGTTCATTTATCGTCGGTCTCTGCTTGTTCATGGGAATTTATATCGCCCACAAAATACAGTTTGCACGTGTTGTTAATCAGCATAGGTAAGTATTTACTAAGTTTTATTACCAATATTGTACATTCTATCCTTTTCTACTCTGTAAGATAGCGACGACAATAAATGAAAACACCGGTAATTTTAGCTCATAGGAATATTTTTAAACTATCAAAAAATAAATCCTAACATCGAAATTATTTTTTTTTTTTCAAACAAATTATATAGCATAAAACTGTATTCGAAATGGAACACCATTTATAAATATTGGTTCAATAAACTTAGGTTTAATTTGCACTAATTCGTATCTAGAAACAATTTAAGTAACGAATTTGGCAAAGGTTTTTTAAGTAGCGAGATGGCAACATGTGTTTAGTGTTCATCTCGATGCGGGGGAACGTCTCTAAACAGGCTACCTAAACTGTCGTTAACCGACAGTTTAGCTGTTAATTCACATCATGTAGAAAATGAAAAATAATAACCTGTGATTAAAGTACTGCATATATTCGATTGAATTTTTGTATGCAGACTGGGAACGAGGTATACGCAGTTTAATTTATTGTCGTATGGTCGTCGCTACCCTGTATAATAAAGGCGGAATTCTTCTGACGGGTGGTTGATCATAGTATTTCATAGACGCGCTTAATATTATGTACTAAATATATGTGAGATTGTATGGCAATATAAACGCATAAAATACTTTTAAAACAATTTATTTCTAGAACACAAAAACCTCAACGTCACACCGTATGTCCGTCGTAAATCTTGTCGTCGCCATTTTCCTCCCTCCCACTCGCACTGTCACAAACATACTTCTCTTTCTTTTTAACAATTATAAGCTACTTTCATACTTTGACATTATACAATATTAGTATCCCACAATCGGACATCCTGATCCATTTTTGTCCTTAGACCTCCACACAAACATTCATCACTAGCTTTCAACTTAAATTTAACTACTAGTACAATATTACAACATCGAAATAACAACATAATATAACTTAATTTCCACGTTTTATTTTAAAAGAGAAAATCCAACATAACATTATCAATATTTCTCTTTATACATGTTTACACACTGACACTTAACATTGCAGTAGGTATATTACAGATACAGATCTTTTATTCATAATTAATTCTTTTAATTGTTCGCGTTGTAGTTTTTTTTATCTGATATTTTTATTTGTAACAGCTCACGGAACATAGGTGCTTGTCTAAAACAAATGTTTTAACTTTCAGGAAAAATATGATATACTCAAGTGTCCAGACTGCCCCTGCGGCGCCAACCAAAGCCTTTGAAGCCTAGATAATACATTTTTTTTTTGTAGATTTAAGTAATTGACCAGATTGTATATTATCAGTAGTTATTACGAATTTGATACATCAATAAATAATGTTTATAATGATTAGAACTTTCATAAAAACAGTCTTTTTTGGAACTGTATTTTTTCATATTCGTCTACATTCTTGTATAAATAGGAATATTGAGTAGGCAGGAGCCTTAGTAAATGTTTTAATTGAATAATCTATAATGTATGCACCCTTTTTTATCTGTTAATTATATTAGGAGATTCTACATGTGAAAAAGTACGATATTTAATCTTTGGTATCCCTGGAACGTGGATACGCTAACTAAAGTTATCTGAAAAAAAAAAACGCGTGATGTTGTTTTGTCGTGGATCCGCGTCACGGCACATTAACCGGATTGCGCGGGTCCACGTGCATAAACACAGGATAAAAGTGATTTATAAAAAGTAGGTAATATTAGAGAAATTTACCAATGTGTATTATACATTTAATGTTGCGTGCGTTACTGCCAAGCGAATGTTTTAATAATTGCATTTAATTTTATAAATTCCTATTGTGTAAAATACTAAGAGTGAAACTAATTGCAGTCAAATGTTGTTATTTTAATTTTGAACAAATAAAATTAATTAAAAGCTGAGGAAGGTTGAACATGCAACGTGGAAATCTTATGACTCCCACGACTTCTCTCTCTCTTCTCTTCTCTTCTGACTCTTATTTCTCCCCCCCCCTAAAGGGTGAATCTAACGATTTAAAACTTTATTATAACTGGCTAAATTCCCGTGTCATTTACAAGGAAGCGTTGCGTAAAACATTAATAGACCTTTTTACCCATAGAAAATCAGTAAAAAAATCTTGAGGCTTAATAAAAACGCAATTAGTCTGTTAGGTTGTTATTTTTTTTTTTTTGACTTCTACGTAGTATACGGGGTGGAAGGGACACCGACACTCAAACGGTTACCAAGTATTCAGTAGGTACGTCGTTCTGGCTGCGTATAACACTCTGGACACCACTATAGATATTTTGATCGATTTTTTTTTAAATCAGCTGTTTCATACATTTAAACAGAGTAGGTATTGCACTATTGTAGGAAACAGCAGATTTAAAAAATAAATTATGTACAATAAAAAGGCAGTTTTGGCCATACATTTTGGTCATTGTCTTTTATCAGCGCAAATAACGCTCTACTATACTGACACGCATTTGTGCAAAGTAAAAAAAGACTTCGTATGCAGACTCTAAATTACTTTTTATTTAGTTTCCGCCAATATTTTACGCCAAGCGCCTGTCGATAACAAAACATTGCTTCTTTCCTTAGCAATGTCTACATGTATTACTATTAATTGTATTGATCCATGCCAAAACATTACATATGTTTAGTGTGTGGCTATTTTGTACGTATTTTATCTGAATGTATTCTTGTACATCAATTTTATTAAATAAATAATTTTAAAGATATTTTTATTTTATTAATCGTCACTCCTTTTTTGAATGTAACATCCTAGGCTAAAATAATAATGGATTTTTAATCTACCCTTTGTGAACGTATTACACCCAAAGATATCTAACCAAAATGGAAGATTAAATTGATTTTGTAAGTTGTGTAACTTTATAAAAAAAAATAAAACGGCAGTGCGCCATGTCGTGCGCATCCCTAAGCCCGGTTTCAGAGCGGTACGAAACCGCTAGGTCATTAATTTATCCGTCTAGAAAAATGAGAGGTGCACATGGAAGATGATAATTTCATTAGTATTATACAATTGTGGGAAAATTTTCAATACTTTTGACCTTGGACGATTAGTTTTTCGAGTTATTTACGAAAAACTTGAAAAAAGATTCCGCTTAGATCCTCTAGATTTTTTATGAACTTTGGCAAACGGATAGACCATGACAGAAGTATACTTTGAAGGATAATTCGACTTACACGCGGGCATAACCGCGGCTCATCTTCCTGCCCTTGTTCTAAGTTACTTGGGGTCGGCGCAACACGTTTTTTTCTTCGATTCTCCTCTGTCAACCGTCACATGGTTTACTCCTTTTTCTTTCATATCAATCCTCACACAATTCATCCATCGTTTCCTTGGTCTATTTCTCCCTCTCCATACAAGCCGACAGCCACATCAAAGCTGCTGGTAGTGCCCGCTGTAGACCGGATTGGTTCTACATCGACTGTACATCGCTTGGAACAACTGCACATACTTCCCAGGCTTACCTTTTCTTTCAGGGCCCAGCACAAAACCTCACGAGGTATCCGGTCGTATACCTTTTTGATGTCGATGAACACCATGTACAAGTTTATGTGTGCACTTCTGTATTTCTCGCACAGGCGGACGGAAAAAATGGCATCCGTCCTTCTCCGACCAGGCATAAAACAGAATTGATTTCGTAAAATTTCGCTCTCTTGCCTCAGTCGTCTTTCAATAACTTTCTCCCAAACTTGTATCCTCTGTGCCATTAGCTTTATTCCTCTATAGTTATTGCACTCCTTTATTTTTAAAGATAGGCACCAGCGAACTGTTGCACCATTCGTCAGGTATGACTTCAGCCAGCAACAACTTATTGAATTTAATTACGTGGTTATGACGCATAACCGCGTAATTCTTACCATAACCAACCGGTTAATAATCGTCATAGCCGGATAAATAGGTAATAACAAAAAAATAACCATTTTCAGCACAAATCATCATTTATTTAAAGTAAACTAATAGTAATTTTCCATAATACTTTTAATTCCGACCATACGAGTTATTTCGGGACAGTTTCAGGATCGGGTCGTAGCCCCCTGATACTAATGTCATAGACAACTTCCTCGATCTTTTTCATGTCATATTTCAGAACATCGAAACGTTTGCGTAGGTGATCGTTCTTTAAGGTCAGTAACCTGGAAACAGAGAGTAAAATATTTAGGACATTTGAGTTTCTAACAATCGTTCTGGAGCACTGTCTGGATTAAAATGTCAACAGAGGTAAGATAAAAAAATTGTCTGTAATTTTTGAGAAAAAAATCAAAAGTAAAATTATTTATTTGCAAAAAAATATTATAATGATTAATTACGATGTAATAATAATTACAACGGTATACAATTTGGTCCTACTACCATATTTTTTTTATAAAAAGAAGTAAACACGCACAAGGAACCATTTTATTGTTTATCTATAATCATTATTCCATAATTGTGTATACATTGTAAAGCTACAATACTTTGTTCACAACAATTCATTTTACACAGGCCGGATACATAATAATATAAACACCCTATGTAGGGACCAACACGCGAGCTTCCTCTACCAAATGAAAAAATAATCACGTAAACCGGATAAGTAATCACGGAGTTATAAGGTAAAAACATTAATGAAAACGGCCAAGTGCAGTCGGACTCGCGCATGAACGGTTCCGTGCCATCGTGGTAGAGCCCCCTTTAATTTATTTGTTGTTATCGCGGCAATAGAAATACAGATTCAACTAAATAAAAATGTTAACTGTCTACCTATTACGGATCATGAGATACAGCCTGCTGACCACAGATATAGATAGACCTAGATAACGCAAGAGCACCTACTTCGCGTGCCCGACCTAAACTAAAGAAACTTAACGCGGCCACTGTCACGCCTCAGTCTGCATTGGTGCGCCACGCTAGTCAGAGCTCTCTGCAAATTCGTAATGCATTGAGGCTTTAACTTGAAGAGGTTGATGCGACGTTCTGTTTTAACAAGTGATGAATATCGAAACAAGTGATACTATCGTATATCGCTTCGGTTTCTTATTACAGGTGCTTTGGTAAGTTTTCTGTCAATTTTATCTATTAGTGCTCTTCATCGTACGCAACACAAAGCGATTCTCGAGAATCGATTTCGGACACATATTTCAGAGACAATTTTAATAAATAATCTTAACTTTTTGTGATTTTTTAGTATTCCACATGATGGCAATTTAAAAGGAAAATGAATTGATGCGACGGGAAATAAAGTTTGGTTCCCAACAAATTATAGCACTAGTTGTTCGATACATTTTGAAGAAGCAAGCTTTGTTGAAGGAAAAAAGCAAAAGCAACCCAATAAAAACTCTGAAGGTACGGGACCTTCGCAAAGTCCATAATATACACGGCATGATGTCGTTAATGAGTTAAGAGCTTAAAAAATCGTTTATTAATGATGATCAAGCTAATGTGCTTAAAACAACCAACGTTACAACTCGAGAACTTTATTTTTATTTTCCTGTTTCATTAAAATGTCACAAAATCGATTAATTGTACACAATTACTTAATAAATAGTATTCGTACAGTAACTGAGATATGGTATGTACAAAGGCGAACTTTAGTGACAGAGAGAGGGAAAAAAATAGGGTAGAATTCCGTTTCTTTTTGTAAACACTAGAACTTAAATTGGTTATAAAGGGTGTAAATAGACCCTTATCATATCCGAAAGGCACTTGTTCTCCCCGTCTTTGCGATATTTTTTTTCTTTAAGAGCATATCTGGGAACCTTCTCGTTACGGAGATATTGGGGGTCAAAGTTCCAACTTTTTCACAAGTTTTTTTTTAAATACATGTTTTTAAAGCAAGATTTTTACTTTACACGCCGCCACGACTCCCATACTATTCAATCCATCCATCAGCACAATGCTTTGAGTGCTTTTCATCGAGTCCTACCGTAAAACTTGATTTTTTACCCCAAAAAAAAAGTAGTTTCCCAGCAATAATTATTGCGTAAAGTTACTTGGTTTGATGTACAGAATGCTTGGTTGACGGCTATGTGAAGGATCTATTTACACCCTGTATAAAGTGTTTCAATCGAATATTTACGTGTAGAGACGGATGCCGCACTCGGCGGCGACATTGAATCGATTTGGTTTTCCCATCACTAACTAGTGCTTGTGACAGTTCTGACGTCATAGTAGGTAGTCAAAAAATGGCACGCTTGGTTTTCATACAAATCGTGATGCTTGCGTTATCTAAGGCTATCTATATCTGTGCTGCTGACAGACAAAAGATGGACAGCGGAGGCTAAGTAATAGGGTCCGGTTGGTTACCCTTCGGGTACGGAACCCTAACAAGATACGGCCGAACCTCCTCCTTTTTAGAAGTCGAGTAAAAACAGCAGTTTCATTCATTAAATTCGGTAATATTCACTAAAATATTTCTTTGTTGTTGGGGCTGACGGACCACAGTAGTCGTTATTTTTTTAAATCTTTGATGCTTCGTGGTCTGTTACTTACTTGTAAATAACTTGAGAAATTCTTTACTAAATGTCTGTAATCACAATACCTTATTTTTCAGACACTTTTCAAGATCTGGCTGATGGTCTGTGAGAAATGAGACACCACACTTTTAAGGGTAGGTTTTAATATTTATATTTACTATTTCCCAGGCTCGTTCTACAATTAATTTAAGACTACTACTAAATCCTAGTTTTTTTTTTGCAAATTCCCTGTTTGTCCTTCAGGTCACATGCACATGAAGCTTCCTTGGTGTCGAAGTATTCTTTAGGGTGTTAACACATTTTTCTATCAAATAAAACAGGATTTAAGTATGCCCATTCCGTAGTGAAAGAAATAACGATATGTCAACTTACTCCCAAAAATAAACTTATTTACCTGAAACCAGCATTTAGTTCCATGACAAACTTAGATATCTGTAGAGGTTTCTCGTAGTCACCCCGCGTAGCTGCGTTCACTGCGAAACGGGCCTGAAAACGAAAATTGTAGATAAGCACATATTTTGATACAAGTGGGCAACTTTATTATTGCAGCCGAGGCGGAATTGACACGAGGTTTCTTGAACTGTCGGCTCAACAACAAAAGATAAATAACACAATGCGCTTTTAATTAGGTATTTACTTAAGTGGCGCCTAGTGTTAGTAAAAACTGGCACTTAATGCTTTTAACACTCTGCAGACAGGACTTGCTTAACTTTTCTGATATGAAATACAAAAAAAAACTTATATATTTTTGGATGCCATTCGAGAATACCTTACCAGTTCTGAGCACAGCTGCAGCAGTCCATTTAGATAATCCTCTATGTCCAAGTGGAAGCCAGTCGGCCTTTCAACCGCACTTACTGAAATTAATAAAAGACATTTTAAACTGAAATTAATGGAAAAGATTTATGACTAGGTGTGTCCTGTGGATTCACATGCTATTTCTGTTTGCTCGGCTCATAAGGGTCGCAGCGTGATGTTAAGTTAGCTTATAATAATATCTTCCTCAAGAATTGGGCTACCAAATACAAAAAGACTTTCAATTCAAACCGATACTCGTAGTTCCACAGATTAGCATATTGAAAGTTCAAACAAAAAAAACAAATAAAATCAGCCTTAGGAAGGAAGGTCAGGAAAGTCAGTAAGGAATTTCTTACAGGTATTCAAATCTTATATGTAGAAGAGTAGTCAATGAAATTACATTTTCTACACTTAACATGGGATATGTTAATTTTTGCGCCTCAATTCATCAAAGGAATTACTTTGTCAACTCAAGTAAAAAAACTTATCAATGGACAGAATGCAAAATACAAAAGCACTTGAAAATGTTTAATACTTTGACATTACATTTAACACACAGTGCATTTTCAATCTGGCTAAGACATTCTTGTATTATATGTAATTCATGAGACAATGCTAATTGAATGACGTTTTCTGAATTAGTCTGGAGGAACTGAAGAGGGCGTCACTTAGTGGATCGCCAAAACCCGAGCTACCTTTGCCCCGATAAGACCTGTTTGGCAATCACAGAAACTGCCCATTAAAAACTAAAGGGTAAAACTCAAAATCTTTGGATACAATGTCAAATCCATGATGCTCTATGGGTGCAATACTTAGAAAGTAAAAGGCGAAATCATACGTCAAATCCAAGTCTTCATTAACCACCTGTCTTCATTGCATTCTCGGAATTTAATGGCCAGAGACAATACCTAACAATGAGCTTCTAGAGAAATGCCACGAGAGCCAGATCAAGCAACGTAAGTGGAGAAAGATCTGGCACACGCTCCAGAGGGGTTCTGATCAGATATCCAAACAAGCGATCAATGCCCTCTGCCCCAACTATGGGACAAAAGATTTTAAGTAAAGTAAATGGGAAAATTTCTTCAAAACAAGTAAATAACTGCTAATGTCTGTATTTCACTTACTGCCTAACACCTGAGCAACAGTTTCACTTGAAGTGAGGGTTCCGGTCTCCAGCCACTCAGTAAGTGCAATCAGAAAGCAGTACCGCTGCAGCATGTTGCGCCAGTGCTCTTGGTATCTAAGGAAATATAAGTATTCAGGTGTAAAGTAAATCTAAATGTTCAGGTGTAGCATAATCAGCATCCTTAGTTCCCACGGCTGCAACACAGACTTCCCCTCTATGAGGGAATGGGCTGTAATCCACATGGGCCCAGTCCTGATTGGTAGATGTCACATGTCTTGGAATTTTGGTTTTAGTCTAGAACATGCCAGTTTCCTCACAATGTTTTCTTTCACCATGCAGAGAGCAATGGTGATGCAATAAATTACACTAAGTTATGCAGTAAATGGGTCTTACCACTGCGCCACCACTGCTCCGGTATAAACTGGAAATATTATTGACAATGTGTTGTTTTGGTGTACACAATTAATAAATCCAAGGCACTATACAAAAGACAAACCCTCACAGCTCATTTGTATAGTTTATCGTATATTAGGTCATAAACACACACTGCACTTGCGGCAAGGTACTATGCACTTCACCATTTTGAAAAGAGTCAACAAGATAAACACAAAATAATATTATTATCAAAACAAAGTGCATACTAACTTGTAATAGTCATTGGGGGGCACAGCCTCCTGCAGTTTTGCGTATCCTGCGCGAGAAGACTCGAATAATTCCCTGGCTTTCACACAGGCTGGCACAACTGAAATAATATTACCTAAGTTAAAATCGAAGATGTTGTGGTGCACTTGGTGTTTGAAGACTTCGCATTTACCGGCACTCTCATTGTAATGTATCACTTGGAGTAATGTGGTCGCTTCGCGCAATATTTGGCCGATATCTTTGCAGATGCTCCGAATAACCTACACCAAAGAGCATTTTAAGATTAATTAACAAAATGAAACAGAAAATATAATAAAGTTTGTCTTTGCAATTACGAAGAACAACTTTTCTGCATCAGCAATTTGCAACCTACCTCTCGTACGTTGTATTCTTCATCGATATCTTTTTGAAAATCTGTGAATATGGTGTTTATAATGTCTTGATTTTCACCCATTTTCTCTGATTTCTAACCTACCTAACACTTTTATTAAAAAGAAAACAGAGAGGTTAAACAATTTTTTTGACAGAAAAGAAATCAATAGTTTTATGATTTTTTAAGTTGTTTATACTTTTTTTTGTCAATTGGACACTAGCCTTTTAGGAAGAAAAAAAACATAGCAACTCTATGATCATGATTGGGAATACCAGATTTAAAAGTTCCGGAGAAAATGACGGACTTTCTTGTGAAACTTATTTAGTTTTTATTTATACCTACCTAAAGAAAGCAGCATTTGAAAAAAAAATTACGATCATTCCCACACGCATCAATATCTCGCCCGGCGCAGTCAGCAAGGAGCCAATGGTGTGATCAGAGATATTTGTAACTAGTTCATTCGCCGATGTATTGTTTTGTGTCGCAAACAAGTGCTCACTAAAAATTATCAATTATAAAATTTCCTGTTGTATTTCAACTAATTACCCAGTACTAACTGGGTTGTGGAGGTCAGATAGGCAGTCTCTCCATGTAAAATACTGGTATTCAGCTGCATCCGGTTAGACTGGAAGCCGACCCCAACATAATTGGGAAAAGGCTAGGCAGATGATGATGATGATTTCAATTCGGCTGCCGGCCTTTTGGGCGACACTACCATTAGAACTTGTATTTTTACATACAAATTCACGGGAAGTTAAAAATGAAGAAAATGTCTGAAAAGAACTTTTCAGACATTTCATTACATTAGTCGGCCATCATAACTATCACAAGGCTGTGAATAGCCTACTAAATATACTAGAGCCTGTGTACGATTTGTTTATGATAACTATGATATGTAACGAGAGACACGATTTCGGGACTTAGATTTCGTGCAAAGGTCAAATCGATGGATAGCAAACAACGCACACAAATTATTTTCTATAAAAATAAGTATGGAGCTGCCATGAAAATTCTTATATCTATTGGCCTTAATTTTTTTACAGGTGATTAATCCTTAAATTATTTACAATTGTTTGACATACTCCGCGAAACAATCAGTACCTCGATCCTTTTTTTTTAACTCGCTGAATTAATATTTCCTATAAATATTTTTTTTCACATTTTTAACTTAATTTATGCTTAACATCTACACGGACTACTTACACGATGAATCCGACCACTACTTCGTATAAACAAGCCACATAATCATCATCATCATTCATAATTTCCGCCGAAAGACGTACACTGCTGGGCATAGGCCTCTCCCAAGTGTTGCCACTTTGACCGGTCCCGTGCGACTCGCATCCTACGGATCCTTGCAACCTTCACCAGGTCATCGGTCCACCTAGTGGGAGGCCTTCCAACGCAACAACTTCCGGTTCGCGGTTGCCACTCCAGAACTTTTACGCCCCATCAGTCATCTGTTCTGAGAACATAGTTATTTTTCCCTTTTTTGTTTTTAAAGTCGGTTTTTCCGTCGGTTTTTTTGTCTTTTTTTTTGCAAAAAAGTTTTTTATTATGAACCTAATTCATATTAAAGGAAAATATTATTATTATTCCTATTCTGAATCTATCTTGAGTCCAACACAGACTCAGAGTCTAACTGAAATACGTCTCTAAACTCGAATTCAGGTTCTTGAAGTTTTAAAAGTATCAGTGTTTCCTCAAATAATGTTTCTTTCTTTTTGGGTCCAAAATGGGTCTTGTTGATGAAACTAGTGGATCTGACGAAAGAAGGAAAAATAAAAATATCCTCTTTGGAACTCGCTCTACTCCTCTTACGGGAGTGGTGTTTCCTAAATCTTCTAAAATGCTTGTTCTGGGTTTCCAGGGGTCGGACTGGGCCGGAAGGGCCCGGTTGGCTCCCCAAAGCCCGGGAAATAGGGAATAACGCAAAAAATTCTCAGTTCAAGTCATCATTTATTTAAAGTAAACTTATAGTAATTATACGTAATACTTTTAATTCAGTACTGTGCGAGTTAGTTCGAGACAGATTCGGGATTAGGTTTCAGCCCCCTAATACTTAAGTCATAGACGACCTCCTCGATCTTCTTCACGTCGTATTTCAGAGCATCGATACGCTTCCGTAGGTGATCGTTATTTTGGTTCAGTAACCTGGAAACAGAGAGTAAAACAAATATTAGGTCGACTTATTTTTTTATTTGAATTGCTAATACTCGTTCTGGAGCACTGTGTGATTGATTGAAATGTCAACAAAGATTAGAAAAATATATTGACTGTAGGTTTTGAGAACAAATTAAAAGTCAAATTATTTATTTGCAACTTTAATAATAATTATACATGTATGGTTATATCTTACCTCCTTTACATGGATGACCTGAAATTCTTTGCCCCCACCAATTTGCAACTGATGGAGCTACCGAAGTTAACCGAAACTTTCAGTAGCGCCATTAGGGCGGAATTTGGTGTCGACAAATATGCTAGTCATGCATGTTAAGCAAGGGGATTCCATAAATCTTAGATCACTCTCAGCAACCGAAACCTATAAGTATTTGGGCATGTCGGAAGCGCTGGGATCAATGTTACTGACATGAAGCAATCATTGAGGGAGCGTTTCTTTGGCCGCTTGAAAAAAGTATTTAATAGTCTTTTATCAGGCAGAAATAAGGAAATAAGAACTAGACGCCCTGGATAGGAGGGTCCGTATTGTTGACGGCATATCGAATGCATCACCTATCCATCCAATCATCCATCATGCATCATCCATCGTTCTTCGGTTATCAGACTGTATATCCCGCGCAGGTGTGAAGTACTGTGGAGGTTTTGGCTTTTTAAATGCTAAAGACACAATCGCCCGGGAAAAGCGTCAATTTTTGCGGGCGACTGCCATATTTACCTATCTACCTAAAAAGCATATTCTGAATAATAAACTGAATAACAAAATCTGTCGATTTTATACGGGTTTGGTCGTAAAACGGTGAGGCGAAGATAAGACATATTTATTGGCTCAACATTATGACCATGGCCTCTTATACTAACGTGTTCGTGAACAAAAGTTACGCACAACTTTGCCGGTGGAAACTGCAGCTCAGTGCGCAAACATTTTGTGTTGTACAATAATATGTTCGCGAACAATTAATGTTCACACACAATTTTGGTGGAATCGTACCATGATAGCTACTAGAAGTTGAGTTTTCAGAGGCTCAAAATATAATTGTGATACGAGATAAAGACATATTCGACTTTGATTAATACCAATACACTTGACTAATTCATATCTCGTCTTATAATTCATTGGTCAAAAAATGCTGGCTCCAGCACGCCGAGCTACTACAATCTGTCAAATAAGTTTAACAGATTTTATATACTATTATCGCTAAAGCATTAGGTTCAAGGTTGATTGGGAAAATTTATCAGTTACAGGTAGCTTGATGTGCTGGCGTCTATAATTAAAATGATCAGCAAATAATTAACTATAGCCACTAAATACAAGCAACAAAACAACCGAAGCATTTCTTTTTTTATTGTAGAATAGACTCTTTTTGGTGTTTAATTTCACCAAATTACCCATAAAGACTCCCAAAAATAAATTAAGGCTTACCTGAAGCTTGCATTTAACCCCAGGACAAACTGAGATATCTGTAGAGGTTTCTCGTAGTCACCCCGCGTTACTGCGTTCACTGCCAAACGAGCCTGAAAAAGAAAATGGTAGGTACATTTTGATACAAGTGGGCAAATTTTGGCATTGCAGCCGAGGCGGAATTGACACGAGGTTTTTCAATACACTAGTAATGAAATAATAGAAAGAAAAGTATTTTTGGCGTAAATTATTACTAGCTTATGCCGCGGTTTCACCGCGTGTAGTTTGGGAATTGCGCACGGGGTCGTACTTCCGGGATAAAATAGTCTATGTACTAATCCAGACAGGGCTTTAAGAAAAAATAGTATTATTTTTACGCAACTTTAGCACCTGATATCTAAAACTTATGCATCCGTTCACACAACATACAAAGACTACTTGATGCCCCACATTCAGTTAATGAGAAAATAAGTAAGGTCTAGCGGCCCTGGGAACTTGTTCAAATACTTAATACATATTATAAATGCGAAAGTGAGTATTTTTGTTCGTTTGTTACTTTTTCACGACTAAACAGCTGATTGGACAGCTGACTAAGTTTTCGAACGAAGTCGCGGGCAGCAGCTAGTAGAAAATAAATTGCTTCCCCACGGACCAACTGGATGGCACAACTAGTAGTGTCATTTTTTTATTTTTATAGAAATAATGTTGTGAGGAAAGTTTTGAGTATGAATGTGGATGGGTATATGAGTAGAGAAAGACCAAAGAAACGATGGATGGACTGTGTAAAGAATGATATGGCAAGAAAGGAGGTGTCTGGTGAGATGACGAGTAATAGAGAAGTATGGAAGAAGAAGACAGTCTGCGCCGACCCCAAATGAATGATGAATGTTTGACTGTTTCCCCACGGACCAATTGGATGACATAACTAGTTGTGCAGTGGGGAATGCTATTGCAAGATCCTTTTTTAGGAGTACTGGATTAGGAGGTATACCATCCAATGCACACAATAATTTAATGTTAATTTGTTGATACAAGCATATAGAGCGGACACTGTAAGTGACTGTGTAAAGAACAGAGTATGTTTGTAAGACTATCCCAAAGCCTAAACCGATAAAGTTGTAAATAATCGCAGAGGGGTATATGATGAAGAGATTTTGCAATATTTGTAAACTTTGATATGAAAAATCTTATTCCTTCCTTTTTAAACTTGAAACTTGGCACGAATAAGAATGTAAGTAAATAATCAAGTTTGACAATATAAGCTTTTTTTAAACTACCCTCCAATGGTGCTTTAGAGGGTAAAGTTTGTATGGAAGTTTCTTAACGCGTGGGCCGATGAATTTGAAACTCAGCATTTACAATTTAGTTATAATATAATAAAATTAAGAAAACATGTTTTTGGATTTTTCGAAAATAGCCAGTCTAAATGAAAAGGTGTAAACAAGTTTTAACGGGAGGATTTTACGGCTTACTTTGATAAACTAAGTTAGCATGAATAATCCTTAAATCAAATAAATGAAACGTGCCAAAATTTTTTTCAAATACTAACCCTATCTGTGTGAATTTCGGGAATACAGTTTGTACGAAACATCTTATTCCTTGGTTCATATTTATGTTTTATATTTTTGTTTTTATGTCATTTTATAATCTATCATTAGAATAAACTATGACTGAATTGTACTGTTTGGTGTTCAGGGACCAAATCAAAGAACCGTCTTGCTTAAAGTATTAACCTTTAATGCCCCACTTACATCCTAAGTTACATTTATATAGGGAGGTTATCTTACACACACTACAGAATCATCATGAATTTATAGCATGTACTCCATCGGTTTTCTTTACAAATGAGAGGAGAAAGGGTAATAAATGGACCAAAATATTTACCGGCAAGATCCATATTATTAATCTCTGAGCTATTCCCAACAAAAAGCCACTGGTGGAATTCGGTCCTCATATTTTCCGTACTTACTGGGAAGTAAGTAGAGCCGGGTCTAAAATAATTTCATAAATAATAATGTATTTATTTATGATTGTCTATCTATAAACACAGTTTGAAAATTCATTAAATATTTGGGTCTTAAAGGCATGCGTGTCTTTCCTAAGATAATAAAACACTCACCCCCAACTTAGGAATCAAACCAGGTTGGATAAAGTTTATATTATTTTTTTTTTTTTAGTTATCTGTGGCCAAAATAAAATACTTGAACAAATAAACGAAAAAAAAACCAGTGTAAAATACATTGTATTCTGACCAAATAGTAGTGCAATAAGAGCCAGTTTTCGAGGAAGTGTATTGAAAATTATATTTCAGAGACCTTCAGCTTAAAATCACCTGTACTTTAGACGCATTTACAGATACAAACGTTATGCAAATTTTGATATTTTCGGTCAGCGCCGGAAGATATTATTAAAAAAAAAATACATCAGCGCGCTTTTAATTAGGTATTCATTTAAGTGGTGCCTAGTGTTAGTAAAAACTGGCACTACATGCTCTAAACACTCGGCTTAAGTTTTCAGGGATGAAATACTTTTGGATGCCATTTGAGAATACCTTACCAGTTCAGAGCATAGCTGCAGCAGTCCATGGAGATAGTCCTCTATGGCCAAGTGGAAGCTAGTTTCTCTCTCAACCACACTTACTGAAATGAATATAAGAGTTACTAGACAAATGACTGAAATCAGATTCAGTATCAGATAAGAAAGTATTTAGGTAGGATATTTTTTACTGCGTGTGGCAGCTTCACATGGCATTACTGTTTTGTTCAGCTCCTAAGGGTCGCAGCATGATGTTAAGTTAGCTTATCACCTTTCTAAAGAATTCGGCTTCCAAATGCAAAATAATAATACTATGAATGTATGCAATAATACAATAAAATACCTCCTCACATACAACAACTGAATGAGACTAAATTTAAATCTTGTATAAAACACACACTATGTAGGCAAGCATATTAAAAGTTGGGGAATTACATTGATGCTAAAAATGCTTGGCTTAATACTGATCCTGCTGCACAACCATAGAGTAGAACTGGTCATCTATTAGCTGCCACCTTTTATTTTAATTATACACTCTTAGCAACATCATTCTCACATTTACAAAAGTAAAATCTCAACATGAATGATGTATCCAAATTAAATCTTCTTAAAACATTCTTATTAAAACATTTTTATAAAGAATGTCCCTGGAGTTTCTTGCCCTACGCTTGATCTAGACTTTGAATGGACAACTACAGTACTTTCAAATGTTATTATGCCTTGTGACTGGGACTGCAGCTTCATCTTTTTGTTTTTGACATTCAAAAGTGCTTGTAATGATCTAATTGAAACAAATGGTTGAGTTTGAATGAATAACCAAATGAATCTAATTTAACCGAGGCAAGCTACTAAAATTTTTAAGCACACAATTTTTTTAATTTTATGTAAGCTGACAGGAATCCTAATCCATCTCTTTATAAATGAACAAAAACAAATTTAACCTAGGGGGACTGCTAAATTTTTAGAGCTTGCTTCGCTTGCTAATGCATCCTGTGCTTTTTAAATTTTTGTACAAGTTGTCACTTAACACATTACTTGAATCTCACCACCTGCTCCCCTCCAGACTAATTTCCTGGCTATGGATAAATGTGACCCTCTCGAAAGGCTGCAACCGTGCCTGTCGTCAGCTCTAGCAGCGTAAGTGGAGACGGATCGGCCACATGCTCTAGAGGGATTCTGATCACCTACCCAAACAAGCGATGGAATGGCAACCTCAAGGGACTGTGTGGGCACAAGCATCGGGATGACATGTAGTGAAGGCCAATTAGGGGACAAAGGATTTTATGTCAAGTCAAGGGATCTCTTTAGGTTTCTTCAAAACAAATAAATAACTGTTAATGTCTAAAATTTCACTTACTGCCTAACATCTTAGCAACAGTTTCATGTGTAGCGAGGGTCCCGGTCTCCAGCCACACAGTGAGTGCTATCAGAAAGCAGTACCGCTGCACGATGTTGCGCCAGTGCTCTTGGTATCTAAGAAAAAGTCAGTATGCAGGTATATAGTAAATCTAAAAGTTCAGGTGTATTATAATTAGCCAACCTAGTTCCCACTGCTAGGAACCAGAGCTCCCCTCATGTGAGGAAATGGGCACAAGGGCTCAGTGCGGGTTGGTAGATGTCACATGTCTTTGAATTTTAAGTTCTAACACAGCCGGTTTCTTCACAATGTTTTCTTACACCATACCGAGAGCAGTAGTGATAAATAAATTACACAAACAATGTGCCTAGCTGGGTTTCAAATCTACATCCTTACAACTCGTGGGGTTGTTACAGGGCCACCACTGTTCAAGTATATGTATATCTGTTCAATAATAAATCCAAGGCACTATACTAGAGACAAACCCTTATAGCTTATTTGTATAATTATAGCATATCATACACACACCCCAGTTGCGGGTAGGTACTTTATACATGATCCATTTTGATAAGCATCCACAAGATAAAAACAAATATTGTAATCAAACCAAAGTGCTTACTAACTTGTAATAGTCATTGGCGGGCAGAGCCTCTGTCAGTCTCGCGTATGCTTCCCGAGAAGAGTAGAATAATTCCCTGGCTTTGACACAGGCTGGCAAAACTGAAATAACATTAAACATTGAGTTGAAATGGAAGATGTTGTGGTACGTTAATTTTTAAAGAATGTTTGCAATCCTTACTGGCTTCAGCTTCATCGTGGTGTATTACTTGGAGTAATGTGGTCACTTCGCGCGATATTTGACCGACAGCTTTGCATGTCTCAAGAATACTCTACAACAAAGAGTGTGATAAAATGAATTACCTAATTCTTGTAATTATTTCGGTCGATGAAAGTTTGTGTTTATTTTGATGGATTTCACAGCAAAATAAAGCAGAAAACACAATAGTACAACTTTGTGGCACATAAACAATTATGTGCCACAATTTTACATAAACAATTTGCAACCTACAGCTCGTATGTCTTGATCTTCGTCAATTTTTTGTTGAAGACCTTTAAACATCATGTTTACTGCATCATTTTCACTCATTTTTACAGATTTTTAATGGCAGTAACAATATGAAACAGCGGTAGCGGTACAACTTGCTTGACAGAAAAGGAATCAATAAATTGACATGCTAAATTGCTAATTTGATTTCAAATTCTTTAGACTTTCAGTAGCACTTAAACGCTAGCTTTTTAAGGAATGAAAAGCATAGGAAGTCTATGATCCTGGGGCTACCAGGTTTATTAGATTAATTAACGGATTTTCTTATAAAACTTATTTTGCTTTTAGATAAACATTAAATTTTAAATTAATACAGCTCATTCACACATGCATGAATCATTATATACTCCTAATCGCCAACCGTGTTAATCAACAGAGGAATAAGCTCTAGAGATGGCACAGCTGGACTTACCCCTCTGCCAAAGTATGTAAATGGGCCATAATACTACAGACGTTATATAAAACCTGCTCATTCGCCGATCGTTGCCATTGTGTATCGTTTTGTAAAAACTTTACGGCCTACTTTCTCTTGAATCTTAACTTTGGATCAAACAATTCTTACTTGTCCAAGGCAAGTTGTCAAAACATTTTCGAGCTCGCTTCGCTTGCTCTTGCATTCCGCTTCCTCTTGATGTCGAAAGAATCCTAACTGGTCCAAGATAGGGTGTTAAAATTATTGAGCTCGCTGAGCGTCCCCGGAGGGGGGTGGGGGATAACTTTTACTGCCTGATGCCACCGAATTCGAACGCAATGAATTGTAGCGTACAATAGAATCAATCTCAAAATAAAATATTTTCAACTTGCACTCTTAGGTGCACTTTTTAGCTACAAACTTACACATTTTCTTTAAACCAATGTGCGTGGTTCGTAAATTGAGCCCTGCGAAAAAAAATTTATCTTAAAGGCACCTTTTTTTGTCTCATGCTAAAATCCAATAGGACTGCCAATCCAGGCAGTCCTATTGGATTTTCGCAAGATTGACCGGTAGAGACGGAGGCCGAAATAAATTAAGAGCCCCTTACCCCAAGGCAATTTGGCATACATACACAAAGTTGCAAAAAATGGAGTATGTGGACATTTTGATCTCAAATTACTTGATTATCTGAATTTGTTCGAGGCACGATGTAAAAAACCGATTGGACACGCGCGTTGAGATTGTGACTGCGGAGAATCAAAGAAGCTGTTTGGAGCATGCAAAGCGACCGTACTCCTGCGTAGGCTCGTGTTGCTTGACTCTAACACATCGTCTAAGAGCGAACGGGGCTTCTGGGTTAGCTGCCACCTCATGTGAATACGTAGATGTCATTGGATAATGGTTTCTTTTTCAATGTATAAAAAACGTATCTTGAGCACTAGGTACTGCCCGTTTTCACTTACGTACACCTTTATGTAATGCGTAAATGTTAAGCAGTAACTTAGCATAAAAGTAACATGGTGAGTACATCGCCCCAGAGTTTATCAGCAAGCATATTCAGCATGAAAACTGGTACATATATTTTTAAGTATCTGAATAGGTTAGCCGTGATGTGAGATAACGCCAAAATCATAAGTACAGACGCCAGCATATCAAGCTACCCGAAAATGACAAATTTTTCCAATCAACCTTGAACCTAATCCTTTAGCGATAAAGTTAAAAATATATTATAGTTGACAGATTGTAATAGCTTGATGTAATAGCGTCTGTACGAGTGTACGCCATGTACGATTCGGTCACTTGATATTAGATGCAATCGATGCTAACTTTTCTTTTCTTTTCTCCGCGGGTCTGAACGAGCCCTTACCCTTAACTTCATGTGCATTTGCCGTCATTAGAGAGTAGAATGGGCAACGGAATCTATTCCAGCGATGACATCATCAACCCTAAAACTTTAAAATTA
Organism: Noctua janthina; assembly: GCA_963576755.1. Lineage (NCBI taxonomy): Eukaryota > Metazoa > Arthropoda > Insecta > Lepidoptera > Noctuidae > Noctua > Noctua janthina. The sequence goes on along the minus strand of OY755050.1, from coordinate 7,087,940 downwards.
AATATAAACATTTTAATTGTATCGAATCATATGCGGTCCTGAAAAGGGCCTTTTTGACGTGCGCATCTACACACCGCATGGTCGAACGAACGCAAAAACTGTCCGATAACCTGGTAAAGGTTGCAGGGATCCGCTTAATGCGAGACGCACGGGACCGGTCAATGTGGTGACACTTGGGGATGCCTATGTCCAGCAGTGGACGTCTTTCGGCTGAAATGATGATGATGATGATGAAAACTAACCGTTGAATTTGAAGATATTTGTAATAGTTTAAACAAATAAAAAAAAATATTTATTGGTTGGATTTGTCTGGAACTGGGAACAATGCCCAGTGCAACCAAATTATTACAGTTCGGAGCAATGAAAGGGAACAAATGAACAATACATTATTATACATCTATACATCTACTATTTCTATACTTAAAAAAAAATTGAAGTGTCTGTTTGTAATATCAAAATAACAGCTTTTTACTGAATACATATGAAATTTATACGGTACTTATAACTAAAACACATTTTTTTTTTATTTCTGTCTGTCTGTCTGTCTGTCGGTCTGTCTGTTGGTCTGTCTGTCGGTTTGTCTCTCTGTCTGTTTGTTCCAGCTAGTTTCCGAAACGGCTGAACCTATTTTGACGGGACTTTTGTTATAAGGTCTAATATAGGCTACTTATATTAGAGAAATAATTAGGGTTTCGTGCGAAAAAATTAATACCCCTGAAATTGATAACAAAATTCGATTCAAAGAGGGAAGTAATATATTTTTTATTATTATTTCACGCGAACGAAGGCCGCGGACAGCAGTTTGTCTTTCATTATGATCATGACATGTGTGCAAATCCGCGCTGGTGTTAACACACCAGCGAACCGAAATCCCGAGAACCCCGATTTCCGCGTATCCAAATCATGTCGACCATCGATATTATTATTTCAGTGTCTGTGGTTTAATTGGTTTTTTTTAGTTGTCAAAAATGTCAAATGAAAATGAAGTGTGTCGAGCAGAGGAATATTACAAAACTCAATAATTACTCGTGAAAATTATTTGTAAAGTATCGTAGTAATTTACAAAGACTCAATAGTTTATTTTTGTGATGGGACATTTTGTTTTATGAATTAGTGCAGTGTGTGTTATTGATGTGTTTACGGTTTGTTTCGCAATTATTTGGTCACGTCTCTTTAGTCTATCTCTTTGGGTTCCTCGCGTAGTCTTGGAAAAAACTAATGCTACAGTATAAATTGTCAGCATGTTATCTGTTTAAACCTAACTAAAGATAGGGAAATGTCTATTTATACTTATTTTGATCAACTCAAGTTTTACCTTGTTCCAAAAATGAACTTTCAAAGTATGCAGAAAGTACTTCTATTTCTGGTAATAAGGTAGGGTCTCTTTAAGTACCTACACATATCCAAAGAAATTTTTGAAGTGTCATAGTCATGGAAATTAATCTTAATATTAAAAACTACCCACATGACTGAAACAACTTGAAATATTTAGTCTCAAAGGTTGGTGTGTTTCAGGTGGTTGTACAGAAAACCGTTTCATTTAGTTACTGTTACTATTAACAGGTTATCATCAATATAAGGTTGCTGTGAGTTCTGGCTTTTGTACACACATGATTTAATTTGAAACTATAAACTTTTTCAATTTCTAAATCTACTTCATGCACCAAATTTAAAATCTATTCTTGCTGTATATTTTATGTAGCATTGTTACTTTGGTTTGTGTATTGAAAGCATAAATTGTCTTTGATCAAGACTTTTCCATTAGACTAATAATTTATTTATTTATTTGCCAATGATTTCATCCATGTGGAAGTCTGAAAACAGAATCATAGGACTTAATTAACAATATTTATTAACATCCAAGGTTAAGTACCCATGGTTAATCTTGTATGGGAGACCATCAAATGACTTTCCCAGTAGTGATTAACTATTTTGCTTATTTTATGGTTTTTTTCTTATGAAATGTGGATATACTTGGTGTACCTTACCTCTCTGCCTAACCCTTCGGGAATTACAAGCATGATGTTATGTTATGTGTGTTATGGGTTTTTCAATTTTCCCACCTATTTTTTATTAGAATAAAAAGTATGCCACATTGAACCTTATAAACTCTTCTATCTTATGGGAAAGTCTCATTTAAATTAGTTAACCTGTTCCGGGATTACCTTGGTCAAATAGAAAGGCAGAAAATAAAAAATTCAATTCATGTTTGGATATTGGTATCAAATAAATAACTTATGTAGGTACTTGGGAAAATGCATATATTCGGAAATAACAGACACAAATTTTATTTATGCATCAATAATTATAAGTTATATGTAACCCAACTTTACAATTGCATTGCACATAATAAAAGTCTGATTGAAGTGTCATGTTTGTTCAGATATTCTTACCTACTATAAAAAACCTCAAAGTTGAGTGTACTTACTTGTTATAGTTTATGACTGTAATAATGTGGCTTATTTGTTACCAACCAATGCATTGAGGAAACACTGAACATTATTTGAATAATGAAATGATAAAGAATAAGACTTTACTGAGTAAACAAAATATAAATGTTATAAGTTTACAATTCACATTCATATTTGTATGAAATGCTTTCTCTCTTTTGTTTACACAAAAAAAGATTCATATTAATATGAAACACTTAGATAAGTAAACACAAGGTGTGGTTTATGAATCTTGTCCTATGTAGTCACTTAAGTGTCTCTGTGGCTGTATCGTTTTTCCAAATAAAAAACTTTTAAGTCATTATTATCGTCATTCTCCTGCCTGTATCCCAATTTATTTAGGGTAGGTGCAGCATATCTTCTTCTTCCATACTTCTCTATTACTCGTTATCTCAGCAGTGACCTCCTTTCTAGTCACATCATCTTACACACAGTCCATGCGTCTATGACAAAACTTCTAAGTAAAAACGCCAAAAAGTGAACACACTACTACAAAACACGTGTAAACACTTTGTTTGATTCAGTTTTTTTGCCACCGACTTCTGAAGCTCAAATTATTTCGTTTTATTTTATGCTAAAAAGTTTATTTTATTTTTCTAGTTTTAGTTGTAGGTAATATTCTATACAAATTTTTGCAATGCATTAATTTTACATTGTTAACTATACATGCCATGGTAATATGCTTATCCCTGATAAAATGGAACTTAAACATAACCAGCAAAATTTGGGGGTATTCTAACCCTTCAAAGCATACAGCATGTTATGTAATGGTGGTATAAACAATACATATCCAAGTAATTGCAGCAATCACGACAGATTTGCTGCCTATTATTAAGGAGTTCTAATGACTATCTCCTGTGGTCAGCATCAGATCTTCAAATGTAAACAAGACCACCTCGAACTTATACTTTCCAATCTGAATGAATTAGTTTACGATTGACGAAGATATCGCTAAAAAAATATTAATAATAATATAAACAAACAAAAAAAAACGTTCAGACGAATTGAAAACTGCCTCCTTTTGGAAGTCGTTTAAAAAGTATTCATTATCCATCATGATATTGTGTAATATTGCTTAAATAAAATATTAGTTTTTAGCGTTGGTCTTAAATTCAATTAAGAAAGTGGCAAAAGTTGAATTAAATATGGCTTAACATTTGTATAGTGGTTACAACTGCTGTGTATGACTGAGGTCTTGGATTCAATTCCCCGGCAGACAAATTGTTTATGATGGTATTTCCATTAGGATTTTTAGCAGTCCAGACTCTCGATGTGGGCCGTATGATGGTTATGGCAATAGGCTCACCCCATTTTTAATATTAACAAGCAAAATGTGGGTGTACTAATTGGCACACCTCAACGTAACCTTTTCAGAAATACAGTATTGATATTATGTTATGATATGTACCCACTTTTTCAAATGCATATTTTTTCTTGTTGAAAGTCTGATGTATACAAACCAAATAATTGTATTGATTATAATAGTTCATCTATTATCAATACAATTATTTATGAGAAAGTTATAGGTATTTATAATTAAAATATTGCTTATTATTATTTTATCAGTGCATTTCAATACCAATGAAGTATCTGTTTGTGATTGTACACACATATTTGTTTGTACAATTGATAGCTACCTAAGCTACCTGTTTCCTTTGTCATTATATCAGCAGGGGATTTATAATATTATGTTATATATTATTGATATTATTTCCATTATATGAGGTTTATTAATAGAACAGATCAGACAAACTACTTAAACTGTAGGTTAGGCAATAGTTATGTTGTGTATTCATAAAGGTCTGGGGTCCGCACTCTATGTCTAAGCACACACAATATTTTGTGTAATTAGCAACCTAATCCGTCATAGCCATATTCATGAAAAACTTTTATTGTGAAGTCCCGAAAAAAAAATTCCTGCACCACAAAATATGGGCCAGTTTCCAGTAAAATAGTACCATATTAATAGTTAATATTGACTTATTCGTCAACTAACGAGTATGAAACTCGCGTGCGCGCGAGTTGGCACCTTCCGATTTTACCTATTTTTTTTGTCGTCAACTCGCTCTACTTTGAAAATCTAACGCTAAATAAGTCAGATGTGCAGTCAGTTCCAAAAACTACTAAAAAAAAAAATATAGGTACCCGCTTTAAATGCATTTTCTTTTACAAAACTAACATTCTGTCAACGCTGGATGGCATGCTTGGGTATCATGCGTCGTTGGTCGCATCCCCCTCGCCTCATTCCTCGCACCTCCAACATAATTATGCTTTAACGTATCCCGAAATCTAAGCAGATAGTCGGTATTTAACCGAATCAGCCAGCGCGAGCAAACCTGCGGGCAATCCATTTGGTAGTTGGTTTCAATCCGTTTTTATTTGACTGTACTTTATAATGTGCGAGCGAGTTGACGACAAAAAAATAGGTAAAATTGGAAGGTGTTAACCCGCGCGCACGCGCGAGTTTCACACTCACCAGTTGACGAATAAGTCTTAATATTTTACGAACCCCCATTTGTTCATTTCATAGCAAAATAGTGCGCATTTTAATACATTCCTTTCTACCGCGTGATTGTGTCTGAACATTACGGTTTATTACGCCAATAACAATGCGTGTAGCAAGTTAATTCACAACTGTAAAGATGTAAACTAAGAGTACCGTAACATAATCATAGTTGTGCAGGAAGACCCATATGACGTCACACCGTGTGGGCATCACATGCGATTAGCCGGATCGACAGCGCGCGACCTCGCGGACTGTCTGTTATCGTTTGCGCGAAGCATCGAGTTTTTAATTTGCCTCGCCTTGGCTTTGTTACGATAACTGTGGGTTAGAAGGCGAGGCAGCTCAGAATTCACGATAACTTGTGAAAAGAGCATGTTAGTTGCGATTATCTATCTATGATATATAATAAAATTGTAGACCTTCCGTGTCACAATAGTTATTTTTTGCAAAAAATGTACTGGAAGGTGCGAGAAATAAGTAATAGAAAGTTTTTTTTTTTTTCGGTTTTAAGGTTTGTCGGTTTGTTTGTTCGTTTTGGTGCGCATCACGTAAAAACCCCTCATTGTATTCAAAATCGAAATATTGAAAGATAATAATCATTGTTGTGAGTAATATATTTTAGCGTTTATTTCATCAAAATCGACCAACAAACGCAAAAGATATTAATTTTTAAAATTCAGTAAGTAACCTCATACTGTTGTGCCCATCACTTTTTTCCACCGACTGATTGGGCTCCCAGAGTGAAAGTATTTTTTAATTGTTGTAATTGACAGTTGGGACCTAGGATAGATCATGAGTTGCCTCTAAATTTTCCTTTCGTTAATGAACATTGACAAAAGAATGCTCGGTCACGTGACCGAAGCCGCGGGCACGGGCACAGCTAGTTACGGTTAAATTTAATATTGTAGCGGTTTAGGCTGGCGCTAGTAGATCCTAGATTATTTAGCTTTTCGTAACGTTCGCGCTGCTGGATCTAGGACATATAGGTAATCAATGTCAACTGAGTTGAAATAGCAACTCTGAGCACTTTAAGCGTTTATTGCCCGAGGTATTTTTGAAATGTTTGGATTGATAAGATAAACTTTGTTCCATTTATAATAGTTTTTGTGAACCTCTTGCAGAAAGGTAGATTATTAATAAGAAACGTGTTAGTGATCTAAAAACAATGGCAAGTGCTCTGTAATGATCCAGATTAGATAAACATGTATTTCTTAATGTGATTTAGAAGACGCTAGGACCACGGTAACTAGAACCACAGAAGATGTCTGCTACACCACAACGCCTGATAACAAGTCCACACTCCTAGAAAAGCGAAGCCGCGTATAGGTACCTACTACCTATACATAACAATGTCGGCTCCACCTGTCTCGCCAAATTGTTTACATAATCAAAGTAGGTACATACTGTGCATAATTACATATTTTATAAATATTTCCAAATGATATGAAATATGGTTGCTCGTACAAACACTTCGAAAGAATCTTAGCTATTAGCCTATTAGTAACAAAAACTATATTATCACCACGTACATTTAGATAATGTTGTCATAGATCAGATAGACGATTAGTGAAGTAAGTAACACTGATGAAGGTCGTGACTCACAAGACCCTACACCAGGCAGCCTAGCGCCCTGGCCCGTCATTAAAGGAAACATGATCTCTTCTGATTATTTATACAAGACTTTTTTTTATTAAAACATTAGATGATTTGATTGATGATGATTGATTAGATGAACACTTTATATCAATCAACTTATTGCAATTGTCTGTTAGACTTTTCCAATGTCTTTGCCAAGTTGTTGATATTGGTGAAAACAATCAAACGACCCAGATCCACCTTTGAGCTTCAAGTAAGTACAAAAACGATCCTTCATTATTGGTTAATGTTGAACAAATTGCAATTTGTAGCCATGATTCCTTGGTATATTGTATATTCAAACAATACAAATTAATATCATTGAATATATAATACCTACAGGCAAGCAAGTTTGTTTTTGTTTTCGTATTCAAACGGTGGGATTTTTCTATAAATAGATAATGTTTTTTACAATTTGGCAGTGGCTAAATGTTTTAGGCGCCAGTCATTTCTCATTGTTTGTTACTCTTATTATAATTAGGTCGATATTTTACTAGTCCAGTATATATAGATTATGTATCGTTTGTGCTCACAATCCGAAGTAAAACCGATAAATGATTCCTGCATAGGAGAAACCGGGATAACCATAATAATAAACCAGCATTATCGGCAGTGTAGCTTAATAACTTTTTAACTTGTCTCTCATTCGTCCATACCAAGACAGACGATTCTCTTTCAACTTTTCTGTGTAACTGGCGCAACTTTCTAACTTCCTCTAATATATTTATTTCTACTTTATCTATTCTTATCGCTCCACACATCCACCTGAACATTCACATCTCTGCTACATGCTATCTTTTTTCAGCGATCTTCTTCATAGCCCAGTAATCCGATCCATACAGTACGACAGGTCTAATCACGAACTTGTATATTTTCCCCTTTAACTTGAGGAGCACCCTCATGTTGTTTCAGTGACCTACCGCCATTTCATCCATCCTGAGTTGATTCGGTGCTTAAGGTCTCGGTTAGGGAATCCAATCCCGCATCAAAACCGCGATCCCGCAGCCCTGCTGGATTGAGGTCATCAATCCCGCAGATCCCGCGGGATTTGCGGTAGAGATTTTTATAAAAATTCTTTTGTTTTGAGTAGTTATTTAAAAAAAAAAATAAACAAGTAAATTAAAATTTTTATTAATATTAAGTATACTTAAGACTTATTACTATTCAACAATTGAATTAAATGATGTCTGGGCTCCCCTACCAACTATAGTGCGCAATAAACACGCCGGAAGATGACATTTGAATGACCACCTCTTAATTGTTTTGCGAGCAAGTGTGTCGCTGCCACTGATCGAGCTAAAAAAACATCAATATAATAGATTTTTAATAAAAACCAAATCTATTTTCATATGAAAATATTATGGACATAATAGTTTATTTTACTCGCAATGAACACAAGTTGACGTGCAGTGCACAGAGAAACTCTTCTTTTGCTTACAACTTTTAGCACTTCGGGGTGTTTTTCTTTAATAAGACGTCTTGAACACAGAAAATACGTCTAATAGCCCCAATAAGTGGTATTTAAGGCTGGCATTAGCGATTTCCGCTATCGCGTCTAGTATTCCACGCGGTACTATAGGAAACGACTTATTTACGATATTGCGCCCCCTTATATTTTCAAATCGGCCGATGGAGACTATTTTCTTAAAACTACCAATAGGCACTCGATGAAATTAATTGAAACATATGTTGTTAGATACATAACAAGAATTGACTATGTTAATTTAATACATGCAAATATTTCGGTCCTGACGAGATTGAAATTGTAGTAATCTGAAATCTGGATTTGTCACTTTTAAATATTGCATCTACTATGTTACATTTATGTAACAAAATAAAACCGAGCATTGTTACACAGGCTTCATAGTACACAAAGGTTCAATTTAAATCGAATTGAGAAATTATTGACAACTTTGTTTTAGAATTTTAAGGCACTCTATCTGTATTTGATTGTTATTTGATCCAAGTGCACACCCAAGTATTAAACATGATATTAGAGAATATAACTCGGTAGCCCTTTTGTTCCCGCTAGCAACAATAAACCCTTTTCATTCACGGTCGCCGGGCATCAGGTTCTGCCTATTGTCCGTTACTATTCAGTGCGGTGCCTGACAAAATAACCACTACTTTCAACTTGACAGCTCTGCTTCCTACTATAGCGGTACTCATTGCCTTAATATTGATACAAATAGCTCAGGAAAATCAAGTGTCTTTGGCTGAATTGCCATGTCGTTGTAGATCTGTTATATAATTAATAAAAGTTGAAATTATTCCATCCTCCTGTTTTCCATATTTTGCTTATCCCAATTCCTCTCAGCGAACAGCGTAATTGATCTCCCCACGTCATCCTGATAATGAAATCATCAACCAATCCTGTTTGGGGAAAACTATAAACTGAAAGAGCCTAACCCAGCAGTGTGTCATTCCGAGCTGAGACCGTGGGCTTAAAATGGCCGCTTTAGCAAAATCATAATAGGATATTAATATGAAACACGTTAAAATTCATAAAATGGTCACAGACGCAGTTATTGTTATGGATGATACTTTATTAACATTTTACGAATTGTAACGTCATAGTCATTCATGTTATTATGCTATTATGATTCTGCTAAAACGGCCATATTAAGCCTCTTGATGATCATAAGTTTTTATTTAGTTTCACCTGATCTAGTATCTGTCTGTCTAATCAATTCATCCAAGTTATATTTGACCACTTCTCGGTTTTCAGTTGAGCTGAAATATTGTACACACCTTTGGTTCCGTCGACAGTTGACATTTTTACACCAACTGATCCTCTCCTCACGAGATTGTCGCGTATGTTTTAGTATCCCTTTTGTATTCACGCACAAGCTTTTGCGAAACAATTATTTTTCATTTAGTCTAAAATTTATTTTCGTCTTATTAGTGAATTTTAATGAAACCTTTTAAAAAAAATATTTGAATGTGGTAGAAATAATGTTTACCAAAATAGAACGAGTATAATAAAGTTGCCTGTCCGTGCTATTAACCATTGACGAGTTCTTCGTTTCAATTTACTTCAAAGTTTATTGTCTTCGTTTTAGTGCATTTTTAGTTGGATTTAAAGAGAGTTGAATGGTTCTCCTGTAAACGAAATTGCTTTTCACGTAATTCTGGTGCATAGTCTCGGAGATCAGACCACTTGGCCAATGCACTTTTTTTGCAATTGATTTTTAAAAAAAAACATGATAATTATATTATTTTTCGTCCAATTGTGAAAATACTACAGTTATAGTCACCATTCATTAGTATATTTAATGATTGAAATACTAGCTATTTGCGTGTCAATATACACGCATGAAATGTAAACATTTGTACAATCAACATTACTTCTGTTTACGCAAAAACTTGGCTAAATTAAAACGTTAATTTCTTTTTAATACACATTTCAATAATGAAACTCAAAAAGAGAAAGCAATCAAAGGAAGTCGTTCTAGGGGCACGGTAGTGTCCCCAGCAAGTCGAGCAAACAAACAAACGGCAACAGCCGTAACGTGTTACCATCCTTTTCTCGAAGCCATTCAGGATATTTTCGACCTCATTTTTTTTGTAACTTTATTGCGGGTAAAGCTAGAAGCCTGAATTTTCAGTGACTAAGAAATAATAAAACTAAGTATATTCACAAATGACATTCGATTGAACCTGTAGTTTAAGAGCTAGACAGTTCACAAGCTTTAAGTTTTGAAAACAGTTCAGTTTTAAGCCTATAAAGCACAGAAAAACTAAAATATACCGCAATTTCAGTCCCGTTTTCTAGAAATACAAACTACATAAGTAACTTTGTAATCCTATATGAATAATATGTGGTTACAAACTTACTTTTGCAGTTCATACAATTTTTCGTCACACTATCTAAATAGATAGATACGTCGGTAAATAGTGGATATAAGTAGGTACAGTAAGTCACAGACAATCTCTTCTTTAATATACCTGTATTACAAGTAGGGATACACTGCTAGAAGTATCTACAAAAAAAACTGCCAAGTGCGTGTCGGGCCACGCACAATGCAGGGTTCCGTAGTTGCCCATCAAAATATGCACATTTGCCACCGAAAGATGATTTTTATTGTAATAGCAAAAAAAAAACTTACATTTTCAGTTGAAAAACCTGTGATCCCAAACATGTTTACACATAGTTTACAGTAGTCATTTCACATGTATATATATTTCATATGTTGGTTGACTATTACTCGTAAACTTGTAAAGCCTACTTAGCTGTGATGGTTTTGCTTTTAATTTCGTTATATATACTACCACCGTGAATTTTTTCACACACCCAAACACAATCGTTTAGCTGGTAGAGGGGGGGGACAAAACTAATTTGTATATTCATGCCAAATTACAGCGTTCTAGTACTAAGAGTCTTTAAGCTAAACTGCGAACAGACAGACGGACATGGCGAAACTATAAGGGTTGCTTTCCTTGTTGACTACGGAACCCTAAAAAAGTGATTCTGCAAACTGTGTTGCGAGACTTGCAGTTTTGTACATTATGTTTTTGATGGGATACATATGTATTTATTGTAAGTCAACCATTGTTCGAATTGATTGAAAGATAATTAATTGACGTAAGAACAGACCTAATGCTGTTTGCCACTTACTTTGGTGTAGGTACTTGTCGTTACATTCTTCAGATGGTGCCAATTGCAAATTGCTTCCTGGCATTTCTGGAGATATTTATTGTCAATAATTTTTTATCTTCTAATATTAAACCAGTTGGTCACGATGTGCCAATCAAAACGTATGCCTCAGCTGATTTTCAAAGGTCATATTAAATTGTAACATGTACAGTGATATATAATGAATTGTTGGTTGGTTTTTTGTTAATATTTAGAGTTTCTCAGATATTACACGTTAAGTAAATGCACCCTACTTTCAAATAAATAAGTGCTATCGATAACTTTCCCCACGAAAAACCCACAAGTATAAATTAGTTAATTACGTACTTTAGTAAAAGTAAATAAAGTAATGAATAATGATGGATGATGGCAAAATGACGTAATTCTTATCCTCGTCGCATACATTATCTACGTAGATGGGTACCTATGTTTGTTTGTTTAAATCTATTGTCTGAGTTTTATTATGGCAGAGTATACCTTTGTAGGCCATGTTTTCATAGATACATACTGTACCATAGTAACAGGTTTATAATGTTCAGAACTAATGTTGTATCACACTCGCAACATTCGTGATAGTTTTTCTCGTTTCTTATGTTTTCGTAGAGGGGAGTTCGTTTATTCATTAGTTCGCAATAGTGCATTACCAACTGATTTTGTGACCCTGGTTTCTAGTTTTACCGCTACGTAACCCATCATCAGATCTTGGTAACTTTCTACATCTATTTACTTGCAAAACTGACTGTAAAAACGGCTAAACGTCTCGGATGTTTATAAGATTAACGTGACCTATGCAATTATCAAAAAGTACCTATTTTTTAAAAACAAGTAACGTGAATGTCTTCGCAACCACCATGTATAAAATGATTATTGCTAAACCTGTCAAGAACATTGGCCTCCTAAAACCTGTATAGTTTTGTATTTACAATGAATTTACCTAGAAATTACAGCTGTATAGGTACCTTAGCTTGCTAGTTGTTATGCACTTTAGCATTGCGTCCTTGCAGACCTGCATTTGCATCGATCGTTCATTAATCTCAACATGGCTTGACTAGTAAAATTAATATAATCGTCGACAATACTGTTTCAATCTACAAACAGGGCTTGCAGTCATTTGTATTCGTTCTATTAAATAGTGATCAAATCCTTCACCCTTGGCTATTTGAAAGTTGTCGAACATACTGGATATCTAAGTAAGACCCTGTTAGTAAGCTGATTAACTGCTTCCCATTTAGGTAGGTACCTAAGAGTGGCGATGGTTCCATACAACTCGATGCTTACCGGCTTCCTTTTGAAAAATGGCACAGTCAGTATTCTATTGACAAATAATATAATCACATTAAAGATATGTACTCCCGATTACCTTTTACCAATATTGACCCTTCGCTACTGGTACCTAATATTCTGGATACTATTTTGCCGACGTATGCAAATGATGCGCAAGTCCCGCCTAGTAGGGCTCAGTTTTTCCCATTCTCTTTCCTCAGATTTCTTTTACCTACGGCGGCAGTATGGTTTCCATATATGAAATTCAAGATTTAGCTTTATCCCATAACAATACCCGTTGCTGCTGTTCTCATCGAGATGTATTAAGCTGCCACTTTGCACACATTGTTCGCCGTGCACAGCGGTTCGCCTATCAATTAGCAGTAAACAATCCATTTATAGCATGACTCAAGGTCAATAGGATCTTAATATTGAGCCATTCGTAATCCACAGCGTAGTGTAGCAGTAGTTTTAGGAGTGTGCTTAAAAACATCTCATGTAAACAAAACCCACTACGACGTCCATTGCTTCACTTTTTAACGGTTTTAACATCAGCTGCTACTTTATACACGAAGAAGAATCTTCTATTACGTTATGAGAGACAATATAATTGTTACAAAGTACTTGAGGTACTTCTGGACCTATTATTATTTGGTACACGGGCGATTCATCTTGCGTCTATTTAAGACGGAGCGTTGAGATGTCATGTGATGACTTCTTGATCTCGTCTAATTACTTTATGGATGCTGTTCGGTTGTATTGTATTTCTAAAGTGTTTGTGTACTTTGTCCTTTGATTGACATTATCACGGTGTAGTGGACTGACAACATGTAGAGCAGCTATTTTAAGCATTCATGAAAGTCCTTCCATAAATGCCGATACGATCACTGAGATTTTCGGCTTCTTTTCTAGTGCGGTATTTGCGGTGGGTGTTCCTTTGAGAGGTAGGCTGATTTTTCGAGCCAGCATTCGAGGTTTCGAGGGAGCATAAAAAGATCCGCTCCAAAAATAATTTCTGGCATTTTCAAAAGGCTCGTTTGCATCCTTTTTGGGTAGAATTTTTACAAAGTAGTTACTTCTAGTTGTTAAATAGGTAAACATATTTGTCCAGGACTGTGATGTAATAGGTACTCTTGTTTAAATTTATTCAAAATAGAACGAGACAGGAGATTTACTTATTAAGAATTGTACTCTTTTAAAATTATCATGAGATCATCTACAATGGAAATAACATATCGATGACGATGTTAATTTCGTTGTGAACACTTGAATAGAGATTTCACAAATCATGCTCTTTGCTCATCGTAAACTTCGCGCATTGTTATAGCAAATTGTGATAAGATAACAGAGTGAAGTGGCTGCGCGTATAAATTAACACAGTGTTCCTCCTACAACAATAGTTGTCCATCTTCCGCGATACATTGAAAACAAGTTGAGTATGTAATCATGAATGAAATCAAAATCACATGTTTTATTCGAAGTTGGCTAAGAACCAACTCTTTATGAATATCGAAAGGTAGCGGTACTACAACAGGTACATCGTACAAAAAGTACTACAGCGCCATCTAAGATTCAAATGAAAAACTAACATCAACATTCTGAACCGTGCTATTAAATTTATCCGCGACCTAAGACTATATAGGAAAACCCGATAACAACTGTCGGGCAGTAGCCCACCAGACTTATCGGAGGATCCCCCCATTTCTATGGATGATGAAGAACTTTACACCCTGTTCTTCATACTCCTATAATTTACACACCAAAGCCTATATTTTCTATGAATCAATCTCCACACGGCGATAATTTAATGGCACAGCATGACTCATGGAGATGGCGCTTAATCTCCTTTAAAGCAAGTACTTAGTCCGAATTTTGGTTACATTATGCGCACACGAACAGCTTTGACCTAGTGGTAACGTTCCAGACTTACGTGTAGTAGGTTTGAATGAGGGCAGGCGCTTTAGTTAGTGTAATTTATGGCGTCACCACAACATATTCTAGAACGACGTATCGCCGTGCAACGCACTCACTAAGCTCGCATTTTGGATTTTTCCAGGCCCCACTCTTTCACAAGTAATTATGCTATGCGTACACGCATGATAGAAGATATACTTTTTGGAAAACACTACGTAGTCCCTATGTATAATATGTCAATGTCATGTTCTTAGTAGTTTCCAAATTAACTTAAATGTAACCATTTCCGAGACTACGCGGCAAGTAGCAAATATGTAGAAGAAGTGAAAATAAAGAAGTGACGTGACCATAAAAGCAATTTTAATTTCAGATTCGTAAAATGTTCCCTGGACATAGTTTGGAATCATACAACAGCACCATGCCCTATGTTCGGTGACGGAAGCCACGAAACTAGTTACGATATTACTTAACTTGTGACATTACATTGTACTATCATGTGACTTTTTGTGAATTAAAACTGTGTTAAGTTAGTAAGTGCCTTAAGTAATTTGCCGCTTTTCTAAATATCGTAGATTTGGCCAAACAACAAAGGCACATGCTGTTCAATGGATACCGAAAAAAAAGCAACCTCAAATGTAAAAGTAAAGAAGAGCGGACGTAAAAATGAGAAGAAGAAAAAAGCTGAGGCACATGATGCAGACGTCACATTAGAAGAAGTATGTCAACAAATGAGCAAGCTGGCTGACGATGACGGCGGCGGGAGCGTTTCGGCCAGCTCCACCGACAGTGAAGACTTAGTAAATGCTATTAACTACAACACCATCACATCACTAGCCGCTCTAAAGGATATAATCCAAGGCGACAATAATGATACTCCGGAAACAGATAGTTTCTTTCAGCACTACTTCATGAATCACTGTAACAGTCTATCAAGTAGAAATTCTAATTCACCATTTCCATTTCCCGAGCGTCGGAGGTTATCACAATGCCGCGAGGAAGATGAAGACGATGAGAGGAAAGATGGCGATCTATTTCCTCCTAATATGTGGGATGAAGTTAGTCCCAAAATTGTTTCTAGAAGCAGAAACAATGTTGCTAAACATAGCAGCACCACCGAAACAGAAGATCAGAATGCAAATGTTGTTAGCGAGCCATCATCTAATGATGGCAATGTCGCAGCTGATGGACAGGAACCGCCGAAAAGAACTGTAATGGGAGCTCGTCATAAGTTCCTGGTGACGACGATGCCGCAGATTGAGGCTCCACCGTCTGCACCGTCCGCTGTCGAACGTGCTTTGCGCTCGCATGTGCATAACGCCCATACCGTTCATTTTGGAACCAAAGGCGCTGAAGAACAGCGGCCAAATGTTCGTTCCATATTTGCAGGGGAGAATCTCCATCTTGATAAAAATTATTTTGATAGTAGTTTAATCGAAATTAGATCTACCGTTGATGGAGTAGCCGCTAGTTCCGAGGACATTTGGGTTAAAAGGACCGAAGACAAAGTAAGTAATCCTGGAAATCTTAAATTCGAAATGACTTAATTAAATACAAACATACATAGAAATACATGTCATCTTCGAATATTTTATAAATTACAGGCCCTCAAAGAAGTACCCTCTGCCAAAGCCGAGCTATTGAAGAAAAATGAAACTGCAACTAAAGTGCCTAAAAAAAATGATGCTAAAACGACGAATGCAGAGCAAGTCAGAGCGCGCTCAGGAACCTGGGGTGCTGCGACTGGGGCCAAACAAAAAGAACCCACAAAAAAGCTCCCAGTTAAGAAGGAAAAAGAAGTCCGACGCAGCAGTGACGAACGGAGACTGAAACGAGGTGAGGGATGAATATAATTATTATTTATTATAATATACAGGCTGAATGGGACATCGGCACACAATCGCTTACCACGTATTCATTACATATGCTGTTCCGTACATTTTGACCGTGCAGTTATTGCACTTTTGATTATTTTCCGATGAAAATTTTCTATGTAAAACCCCCCGGTTTTCTGAATACGTGGTAAGCTTTTGTGCGTCGATGTCCCTTCCACACTGTTTATAGGGTGACTGGTAATTAGCGACCGATACTTAAACACATGATAACAAACTAATTTCCCAAAGAATTTTTTTTTTTATGCTCGTTCAGTTTTATCACAATAAAACTTACGGAGCGGGCTTGCGAGCCGCGCGGCTGCTCTGCCTACCCACTGTTGCACGGTACGATAGTAATGAGATAGAACGACGTCTCGCGGCTAACAATTGATTGATCAAAAGCGCTCGCGCGCGATTTTCATACGGCTGTTGTGTTATTGTGAAAAGTGAACGAGACTAAAAATTAAAAAAAAATCTTTGGGAAAGTTGTTTGTTATCATGAGTACAATCACGTGTTTAAGTATCGGTCACTAATTACCAGTCACCCTGTATATGTTTCGACCTTTCCGTTTGTTATTGCTAATTGCTGGCGCGGTAACTAGGCATAGGTTTTACAACTATCATGACATCATTTATACTGGCGTGATAAAACAACCGAGGTCTTTGAAGTGTTGATGCTAACTGTATTGACAAATAAACGGAAAGTTACGTAACACACAGTTAGTAAATATAGATTTATTATCGACGAAAAGTGTAGTAGATCCCGCAATGTTTGCCAGAGTGCGCCTACATATTTGAGTCGCACACCCGCGCTGGCTGCTCGCCAACTGTCTAGCTAGTCGTAAGGGTCGATGTTGCCGCGAGACTTACCGAGATTAGCGTTATATTGTTTGTGGCTATTTATCATTCCTTTTCATTGGCTATTTATTATCGTTAGTTAATTGACTACTTAAAATTTCACCTCACACATAATCTACTAAACTGCTGTGCTGTCTTTCATAACCGATGCATGCACAAGTTGCTTATGAATCAATTTTGAAAATAAAAATTCTACTGAATATTCTACTGATATTTATCTTACTACTATTACCTATAAATGCGAATGTTTGGGTGGTTAGATGTTTGTTACTCAATCGCTCTAGAACGGCTGAACGGATCTGGATGAAATTTGGCACAGATATACATTATAGTCTGGAATAGCACATAGGCTTTTTATCCCGGAAGAACCCGATATCCCGTGGCAATTCTCGAACTCCACGCGGGCGAAACTAATAAGCTAGTGATAGTATAATTTAGCTTGTCTACTAGACGCATTCAGAACCTAAGACATTGTTTTCGTATGTGCACAAAACGCTCTGCTATAATTATTTTTGTCCGAACTCGAAGGTGCCCGGCGGCGAAGCAGACAGGCAAATAATACATCTATAGAGTTCAGTATAAGATTATGATCAAAACGCATCATTTTGGGAACCCTACTACAATAAATTTACATCGTTAGAGTAGGTACAGATTTATAAGTCTAATATTAGAACGCGAACTGTGCGACACAGAATTAGGAAAACGACGTTTTTATCGTTATGCTGAGAGAAAGATTTGTGGTTGATAGCCCGACTTGAGAAAACACTAAAGTGGGGTACTTATGTTTCAGATTAAAACTACATGTATTAAATTGCACTACACAGATTCAACACTAAAGGAAACCCTTTAAAATTAGATTTGGTCATAACGAGCGAATGCAAATCCCAAATTCATAATTTTTTTTGGTCCATCCTCCCTAATGTCCAGAAAAGAATGCTCTTGGCAGTTCGTACTCTGGTTCATTGTTCGTTGGGTCTAAGCCCACCACATGCAAAATAGTATGCAGCGGCCTTGAGTTAGTTGTGGTTATAGCATATAAGTAGCTAACATTAGCATTCTGATGTTTGTCTACGCGCAATAGAAAATAGTTTTACTCCATTCTAAGCATGATTTAGTACTGCGATATGTTATAGATGAAAGCTAAATGAGCGGTAGTCCCGGTGCTGATATAATTAACTGCTAGAACAGTTCCAGGTGTTTAAACAGTGATAGAATTTAATTAATCTGTTGTGCGTTATAAATGTGTAAGCCTCACGGAATATGCCACAGCACAGCGCGCACAATACATAATGCATAAGGTTTCTATGTACACTTAAATACGTTGCGTCCATTACGGCACTGACATTTAATTGTATTGTTTTTATACCCAAAACAAATGCTCATAAGTGTTCTTCACGTTCACATGACTATTAAAAGACAGATTCACACTGAGTTGTAATAAAAAAAATATCTGTAAACAATGGTGACGCTGTGTGTATCGCTGCTGTAATCTTGTTTACGATGCCTATTGCGAAGGGTCGTTTGATTGTTTTAATAGCATCTTCATTCAGTGATATCAATGCTAAGTATTATTTAGTTGGCCGACATTCGATATTTTCTAATACTTGTTTTATAATTTGCATGTAAGTAGAACGAAATATTTACTTTTTCCGAATCTTGGTTTCTCATTTCCCCTTTTTGTCTAAAATACATCTTGCTAAATCTTTCTTCAAAGTCATGCTGCATTTACATCGATCGTAGTTTTGCGAGAAGTGCGTAAATTCTATTAGAGTAACAACGCAAGCCGGTTGCTCGTGACCTTCAGTAGGCTTAACGGTACCATATTCAATTAGGCGTTAGTGACTGCACTTGGATTGCTCTACAACTGAGCAAACCGTTGATATCGGGCATCTGGAAACAAGTATTTAGATGCTAATAGTTAATGCACATAAGCGAAAGAAATTGATTAATTACAGATTTATTTTCATGTAGAATACCTACGTAGCTATTACCAGTGTTATATTAAATTATAGTTGGTAGGTAATTTATAAAAGAATCTGGGAAATGAGAAGTTCTCTTATTTTACAATGGTTTTTAATAAATATTCGTTGATTAATATAGCTTTATTTTTAATAAGTTTCGGAAAAAGTAATGATTTTTCGATTCGCGAGCTACTACGATAATGCATGCTTTTCGCCATTATAGGTGAAACATTTGTGTTTGCAACGAGTACCTACAGTCCGAAATAATAATATAAATACCAGGTTAGGGGCTGGCTTCTCAACGGGCATTATCACTCATCTTAATTAACCCCTATAATTGCTAAACTATAAACTAAACATTCTGATAAAATGATGCAGTCGAAAGAATAAATACTATATTCTTAGATTCTGTCACCAGTAGAAAAAGTGGCTGGGTAAATACTTGATACGGAAGGCAGGGAACATCGCGTTACTGCGTAGGATGGGGGATGTGGAAGGGTTTCATACAAGCCTAAAAGTTTGGCTTGCCCTTATAACCTTCTACTTCTCACTTAACGTGTCAATCTAAATTGAGTCAGCCCAGAACTGAGCTAGTAGTTGGCGCTTTCGGTAGCGTCCATCAGTTCCTGAAGTGAACTAACAACAGGACACGCAGGACACGATATTAAGTGCCCCATCGTTTGTGGAACAGCACCACTTTGTGCGTAGTCTCGGTAAACATCGAAGGGTTCTCACAAGACAAATCAGAAATTCTTTCCGATGTCTACCGCAAAACTCACTGCGACATTCTTTGCGTCCAAGAGACCCACCGAGCTGAAACTCAAAGCCGGCCATACATCGATGGACTTACGCTTATCCCCGAGATCTGTCACCCGAAACACGGTAACGCAGTGTTTGCTGCTCCCGGCGTAAGCATACTATCCACCAAGTGCTCAAACGAGAATGGTATAGAAATTATCTCCTTGGATGGTGGCAAGGAGATTATTAAAGATTATCACCTTCTACTATTCATAATGTTTGGGTTTCTGCACAGTCTGCCTTGCCGTATTTTTGGCCCCTAGGCACGCCACTGAGGGCTGTCCAGCGGTGGAATTCGACGGACTCAGTCGACCCGTGAGTTGATTGACCCGTGCCAGCATTGAATTGCATTTAACGGACTTATAATATTGTGATGCCATGCCGGGAGTAGGTGAGGATAGTTATGATGAGTGACGTGCATCAATGGAAACCGTTTTGTAACATAACCGCGTGACCGCTGTCGATAATTATGTAGATTCAGACACAGATACGCACACACTGAATGAATTTGTTATCGCCTCACCTTCTTCGGCTTGATTATGATTTATAACTGCAATTAATAAACTGTGAACTAGCTCTGCCCCCGCGAATCTGTCTGTGCATTTTTAATTGCCAGTGTGAAATGTACCAGAAGAGATACATGAGCAGATAATTTAATTTGGTTTAGCTACATCGTCTCATGATTTCGTTACGTAATATAAATGACTACATAATATTTAATTATACTGTGTTTGTTTTTGTCTTGACTCTTAATGTTTCATACCTCGATTGTACATTATTTGTGCCGTTTGAAAATTGCAAGAAAAACGTTAGATTCTGAGAAAAGGCTATTTGATCGATTGGTGTTGTGCTGGGTCATGCTGATGTTGATTTTATTCATGGCAACTAATTGACCTTGACCGTAGGTTGCACACTTAATAAAAATACCTTACGGATAACATCATGCCTGTAATCCCCGATAGGTTAGGCAGGGGTGTTATGGTACACCCGCATTTCGACAGTTAAGCCTCAATTAGGGACTTCAATATATTGAAGTCCCTAATTGAGGCTTAAACAAATAGAGCGCAAGCCTATTGCCATCAACAGGGCACAAATTCAGACTCCGCAGCTGCTACTGAGAAATTTCTGATAGTAAAACCCAATAACGCTACACGACCTGGCAATGAACCCAGGACTAGCAGTCACGCTTGCGACAACTGTACCAACGAGTACCTTGTACAATAAAGTATTAATGAACAATTGTGTACGTTTCAGAGCAACGACTGGATGCAGCGATCACTCGAAGCACGCAGTCGGTGGGCGAGCGCAGACGGCGAACTTCCAGCGATGACGGCAACGCACATCCTATGTACCAACAGACTATACACGGTAAAGAACACGTACACTTCTTTCATAGTTATCTTATCTCTCAAAAACTCATAAGCCAACGAAAATTAAGGTCACTTTACTCTAAAACCAGAGGTAAAATAACAATGAAAGGACATTAATGAAGATATGTTTCCCCATCAGTAAAAAGTAGTTTAACTTTTGCCGCCAAGAAGCAAAGTCAAATGTAGTCATTTTGTAATGTCAAAATGAGCAAAATACCATTATTGAGTTTCGAAAGGTTTAGGTGCCTTTAAGGTTAATGCAGGCTCCAGGGTGACAGGGCACCGGCGATTCCTCTGATAATGCAGATTACCGTCACAAACATGTTTATTTTTTCCTGTAATATTAAAATTAATATGGAAGATGGATGAGAGCAGCGCATGACTGGTCGTTGTGGCGTGGCGATATTTGGTGCCTATGTCCAGCAGTGGACATAGGCACCAAAAAATAAGCTGCAAGGATAATGATGATTAAAGTTCCATTATTAGATGGTGAGCTTATTGCCATCACCACAGACCACCAGCTATCCGCAATAAGCCCGCGTTGTTTCAAATGGCCTACTCTCTCACACAGAGAACTCAACAGTGGCCCTAATCCTAACACCGGACTACTAATGAGATATTCTATTCGAAACAACTCGATATCTAATAGAATGTTATATTTTCCAGGAACCACCGGGGTGAGTCGGAGGCCTGCGGTGTTCGACATCCTCAAGTCGAAGCCGCGAGGCGACGTCAAGAAACAACCGTCTATCATGCAGCAAGTCATGACTGCAGTACAGGTCAGCATTGAAACTAGATTTTGTCCGTGTGGAAACTGGATGTCCCTAATATTACAAGGATTATCTTGTTCTATGTGTGGTTCAAATCCCATCGAAATCTGTTCATGCGTGGAAAGGTCACAAATAGACAGCAACAGTGTTACTTTAGCTGTTTTAATAAAAGTATGGATCATGAGTTCGGGCAGTAAATGCCATATCCCAGTTTTGGAAATCTTATTCAATTAAAATTCGATGTCGCATCTCCTGTCAAGTCATTTGAATGTCT
The DNA here is from genome assembly GCA_963576755.1 of Noctua janthina. Taxonomy (NCBI): domain Eukaryota; kingdom Metazoa; phylum Arthropoda; class Insecta; order Lepidoptera; family Noctuidae; genus Noctua; species Noctua janthina. Next base: position 7,065,634 of record OY755050.1, on the reverse strand, counting down.
ATGGTCATGTCTGAAAAAACGAGTTCATAAAGGTTAAGGATATTTTTATGAAAAAAAAAAGAACCGGTAAGAGTTATAGTAAGTAGTATGTGAAACCTTCGTGACGTAATAAGTGAGCAATGTCTTTACGACCGAATATATATATAGGGTCTAACTATTCATACACGAAATATTTTCAGGGAATCATCTAACGGCTATAACAAAGCCATTTTAAAGGATTTTTTTTTTATCCGAGTATATTTTTTTATAAAAAATAAATAATTTAAAATTACTTGACCCACAAAATAAATACTGGCTCCTTATTTTTAAGCATCCATTACGGTAGTTTACTATGTTGTATTTACCTACTGTCATTGTTAGAATATGGGAGTAAAGGTGTAATGCAAAAAGTCTCAAATTTTTTTAGAATTATAATAATTTTGTAAATAAAAAAAACACTCAGATATTAGCCAACATTAACACACCCAGTAACATGTGCTTAATTACAAAAGTGACGATAAACCGCACATTTAACTGTTTTTCTCGAGAATCAAGTGATGTAACAATGATGTTACCTGAGTAAAATATATTTGAAGTGCATAGGTACTTACTGAGTACACAGTACTAAAGTAAAACTTGGTTATCAATACAATAGTTATGTGAATGACACAGCGCTGAACAGATTGTATTGAATTGTTACAATCACTGGAATAGTTCTCATATGCGGTAAGTGTAGGTTTCTTACTAGAATTTACTTACTGATTTTTTATGTCCCTATTGTAATGCCTGCGAGATTACAGCGATATTTAATAATCAAATATGTGCACATAGGTCAGAAAAAATGTTACAAGTAAACCTTTTTTGGACTGTAGGAACTGTTTAGAGAAAACCAATATTTTCTCTTATGTCTTTTTTCTAATTAACAGACAACAGTTGTACAGTTTCTGGGTATATAGACAACTGTTGTATATAAATCCAGAAACTGTGACAACATAGAAAAAAAAAGAAAGTGTCAGTTTTCCTCTAACGACTACCGATATTCTACACAATCAATAACTTATTCAATATGTTTTCAGAACATGACCAAATCCAGCACTCCTACCAAAGATCCTACCAAACTGGAGACTCCGAAGGTGGAACCGGCGGTGACCCGGCCGGTGCTGAAGGCCAGGGACGGGTCAGCACATCCACATCCTGGTAGTGACACAAGGGTAAATAGTAATCCATCTGATTCGACCTAAGAATTGTTTTGGCTTTATTTCGCGGACAGCCCGTAGCAGTTAAGGCATAAACAATACAGTTCTACAAATGTTATTTATATTACATTCCACTGTCTGGCACGCGTTTCTGTTACGTAAAGCTATATAGCTTGCGACGTCCTTACGTACCTTCTTGAGACAAGTACACTCGCGTAAAACGCCTTATCTGGGTATACACTTGACAGACTTATTACAACATTCAACTATAACTTATTGTGGCCAGTGCACACCCATGGATATTATCAAATGATGGTAACATTCGTGGGAAAGGGATTTCACTTGTGGGTCGCTCGAAGAGCTCAAATGATTTTATGTAAAGCGGAAACACAAATTTTGTGGAAGTACATTTTTTTGGCCGCATTTTTCTACATTTGCTTTGTCAATGGTTACAATTTATGGGTGGGATTGCGGATACGAAATATCCAATCAGCGTTAGCGCTGTGGCCAATTATACAAAAAGGAAAAAAACCACCCTGTTTAATAATGTACCTAGCAATAACCGCATAGGCTACTTACGCACTCACAGGTGCCTTGCTTAGCGCCCAGAGCCTAGTGATTACATCTAGTCACTTACTTAACTCTGGCTAGAATACACAATGGCCACACTTCTATTCAATTCTAGAACGATCGTTACAGTTTGCAACTCGCAAGGCGACTCGCCTAGCTTGAGGCTAGTGCGTACGTAGAATTTAAAGGATTTTTTTCAAAAACAAAGGAAACTACCATCATTTTTCTGAAATAAACGATTTGGGTCGAACTGAAAAATGCCGAAGAAGAAAAGACGAAGATTGGCATATATTTTTCCCTATTCTCCTTTATACAAAGTAGTGGTAATAATAAAATATTGCGCAAAGTTGCCTTCGTAGATATTAAATAAATTGTGGCGTATCAATTGGTAGTCCCATTCCTGTTAGTTATGGATGTCAATTGAAAGAATTAGGTTAACTCGATGCCTGTCAATATATTCTTTTTTTGTTCTTATAGCTGAGGTCGCTGTGGACATTTTGTTAGCTTTTTAAAATAAAATGTCTCTTGAATGTTGTGTTGTTGCAGCACCCACAGCACTTTTTATGTGTTTAATAAAGTAATGACAACCAGTCTTACCAAGGGGTATCGTATTACCTAGTACTAACTGGGTTGTGGAGGTCAGATAGGCAGTCGCTCCATATAAAATACGGGTATTCAGCTGCATCTGGGTAGACTGGAAGCCGACCCCAACATAGTTGGGAAAAGGCTAGGCAGATGATGATTAAAGTAATGTCTCTGAAAGTGTTCAATAGATCCGAGAGAACAATATCAAGACATCGCTAAAGTCTTCTTATAAATATATTTACTTTTCTTTACCAAGAGGGAAAGAAAAGTAAATATATTTATTTAGCCCAGACTACACGGCACACACCTGCCTCGTTGATCTAGTGGGCGCAATTGCGAGGCAAGAGGACCTGAGGTCGATTCTTAGATCGGGGAAAGTGGTTGCTGGCTCGGCCTTCGATACATCGGAATTAAATATAACTGCCGAAATGTGGGTGGAATATTAGTACACCTCTACCCAACCCTTCGGGGATTGCAGCCGTGATGTTATGTTATATCTGACTAAAAGGGTCAAAACATATTCGACAGATATGTTGAGAAGTCATTTTTATATGTGTTTAATCTTTATCTTTTTCCCCAACAGTACTACCACACGATTACCGCATCGTCGAGTCGTCGTCCTAGTGCCATGGCCAAAGTGAAGGAGATGTTCCGGGGACGAGTCTCCGCGCCGGGACAGGGCGTGCCGGTAGAGGGCGCTGAGAAGAGAAAAGCGGTAAGAACATATTTATTCGAACTTTTCACGAACAAAAAAAAGTAACAAAGGAGGACTGAGTGGTGGAGTAATAACAAACGTACAAGAGGAACGTAAAGTACTAGAGGAAACAAATATAAAGAAATATTGAAAACTTATCATAAATTAATGAAATATAAATAAAACAGATGTACCTGTAACTGATCAAAGTGTAATGGGATTTTTACAGTGCTTACGTCTGATTTGCCAGAGTGATCTTTATACGCGTTGTTGTAAGGTGGCTGTTCGGTTACTGCCATTGACAAAATCACAGTGATCTTTATTTTCGTTGCGATAAGGTTGTAGTTGGGTTGCAGCAGTCAAATATCTGAAAGGATTGTTAAATTCGCCGCTACTCAAGTACGAGTGATGCCCAACTGCCCGTGATACAAGAGGGTAGTTTTTCAAGCGAGCTAGTGCTAGCAAGCTAGTTGCTCTAGCTTCTTGAGGGAGCTACTAAGCTAACGTCTGAAGCCAGGATTATTTAGTAGGATGACGTCCTAGTCTTGAGTTTACGAGCGAAGTCACACGATACGCTGCTGCGTGCATTGGGCCCTTAGTATAATCAAGTATCTTAGTTATAAGTTAATTAGGCCTTATTAAAACCTTCGACCAAGATATTACACTTATTGTATTAAGGCAACTTAGGATTGTTGCGGTTATCCAGGCCGGTAGACGGTCGGCATGATCAAAAACAAACTATGTAGCAGTGGCGAAGATTCCATACAACTCGATTCCTACCGGATTCCCTTTGAAATATGGCACAGTCAGTATTCTATAGACAAATCATATTAAAGATATGTACTCCGGCTTACCTCTTACAAAATTTGACCCTTCGCTACTGCTATGTAGTCATGGTAGAGGTTCACAGTGTTTCCCTTTTCAGAATAATCCACTGCCGGGCATAGGTTTTCGTTGTGCTAATCTCAATTTGGACCCTATGACCATGGCATCAATACTCTTTATAATAGCATACTGAAATCAAACTATTACTTTGTGAGTAACCGCTTTGAGCTTATTGAAAAAACAACTCTAAGACCCACACATTAAGTTTGGTGCAACTTAAAACATTTTATGACTTTTTCATATCATTCTGAAATCTACTTTTATCACTCTTGCATTAAGTTTAAATTCGTTCATGTGCAATAACATCAGTTTGAAGGAGTAATTTGTATAGCGGATGGTTCACATTTCGTTTTTAACCTGTTTTGCCAGGTCTTATTCACTTCTATCTCTTTCTTGTTTTATCTGCGAGGAATACATCGTAATATTCTAAGTTTATTTAAAATTAGTATTTAGGCAAGGAGCATAATCAGCATGAATTGTGTCCTCTACTGGGCCACATGCTTCCTCTCTGTTAGAGGTGGTGGGCCGAAATCCACCACGCGGGTCGAATATACCCGACTACCTAAGGTAAATGATTATAGTGGATATGTCACTTGGGTTCGTCCAGCCATTCAATTCAGAGAAATATGTAATAAGTTGAATCAATATCATTGAGAAATGTAACATCACGCCAGTAATTTTCGAAGGTTAGGCAGAGATGTCTTATAGTTGCACCCACATTTGACCAGTTATGGTTTAAGACCCATGTAATAGGGGGCGAGCCTATTGCGATCAATCTGGCACAAATCCAGAGATCCAATGTATCCCAGCAGAGGAAACAATTCATGCTGATTATGCTCCTTGTCTTATATTAACTTATTTTATTCTTTTAACTTTGTTTTTACTTTCACCAGGGGCAGTACAAGGCCGTCTTTTGATCACAATATCACTGTTGTGTACCGTTCTTACATATCAAGCTATAAAATAATATAATTTATTTAACTAAACACTTGCCTGTTGTAACGTAACCTGCGAATGTACAGGCTGTTTGGTGCATCGTTTGCCAAATTGAACGGGCCGAAAGGACGGTCTGTCTCTTCAGCTCCAATAACATCCTTGGAGCCACGAACTTTTACTTTTAAATTTTTTAAAATATTTATTTCGAATAATCCCATAATTAATCGTTTAAACTTGAAGTTGAGTTTTATGTTTATTTTTATTTTTCCAAAAACTTTGGGAGTTATCTGGGCGTTTTTCAAAACAAATGTACACGTGACGAACCGGAACTAATTTTTGTGATACAGAAATTTTGTTGTAATTTCTTATCTCATGTAATAAAATATACTTATAAAAATTGATAAAAAAAAACATCAGTATTATCAAAAACAACGTGGTAATCTTAACTTTTATCGAAGAGTTCACAGAATAATGATTCTGTTCGTCACACAGGAAATAAGTAAATAAAATGAAAAATATGAATTGTTATGTTAAATTGTTTTTAATGTTTATTAGATAACTATCAAATCTATAAAAAAACAACATTTAAAACTGAAAAAATCACTGTAATCATTGCTTGGCAAATATTTTTCTTTCGAGATCGTCACAATAGGAACTTTTGACCATTAGAAGATTACATTTCTACTACTTAAAATGAAATTTCACGTAATGAACTTACAAATAAAGCAAATATAGGGTCAAGTACTACTACGTAAATATTATCAAATAACGTAATATTTTTTAAATAGGACTTGTTTTTGTCTCGGTAAAAATATGAGACAGTGACTATCTGGAATTCTAAGTGACAAACTGGAAAGTATTAAGAAAAGACTACACAGAGTCTATTTCGTCGAACATTTATATTTTAAGTATTTAATTAATAATCTAAAGTAAAAACAGGTTATTACTAAAACTTTTTTTTACTTGATTTTGGGATGCATAACTAATTTACATATTTTGAACACAATTTCTTCATTATTTTGTTAATTTCTACTCATCTTTAGTATTTATTTCTATTCCAAAAAAACTATTATTTTGCCTTCCGTTGCTCATCAAATTTTTCGGGGTTTCGTTTTAGTTTCTCTCGGTATCGTTTCGCTCTTTCTGCTGCGGTGACGGCCATGTCACTGAAATATACAAGACATACTTAACATAATTGTGATAATGTACAAACACAATCTATAGGTATAAATTTTAATTTTTATCCTAATTGATCTAACCCTTGTAAAGATTATCGGATGACAAACACTCAAATTTCAAATCTTTAACACTTATAAGGTAATTTTGGGCCAATTTTTCGATACTCAGGTAACTTTTATAGGAGAAGTAAATATTGTGGTTTTGTTCTTCAAATAAAAGTTATCTGACTACTTATTGAAAAATCAGCCCTTATAAGTTTATTTACTGTATTCATCGAATGTAGCCAAAGCCTAATAATTCCGGTGCGTCACAAATTGGTTCCAGATATACAACACGTAACGAAGCTGACGTCACTATTTCATATCGAAGAAACTTCAAAAAAATTATTCAAGCTATTGGGCCTCATTTTTACTACTTTCGACTTGTTTTACAATAATTTATAAACAAAACTTTGATTGTGTTACGGCAAATAACTTTATAAATTACTACATACCTCATAACATCCCGTTACTATCCGGAATTCCAATTCGGCACTACCGTAACTCGCCGACTTTCGTCACTGATTTTGTTAATACTAATGTTTGCTTCAAAATATCGGCTTTTCCAGCGACCAAATAAATGTAGCCAGAAATGAAAAACAACCATGTTTTAGGGAAATATTGAGGCAAAGTATTAAAATATTGACTGTGACTATTGCCGGAATTCCGGTTGGTCATATTCCTGGGACACCAATATATATAATATTTTGAGCTATTTCAAGCCAAAATTTGAAAAAAGCAGCTCTTAATTGTATTTATGATTTCAATATACGTCTATCGAGCCTACAACAGTAACGACATTAAATTTATTTTATCTTTCCTGACACTTTAAAGTTTCAAAATTAAGGTAAGACATGAATATTTTACACTTTTTTTGTTGATAGTTTTGCAATATTTTATTAACAGTGGTAGTTGGGCTGCATATTATTTTAAATTTTGTTACTTAAATATCTAAATATTGAATAAACATATAGTTTATTTGAGTAAGGTGCATACAAAAAATTTAAAAAATAGTTGAAGTCTAGGACACCCCTAATTCGCAAATGTACATCTTTTTTGATAAACGCCCATCTGTGATCTGATCAAGTTTAAATTCTATATAGAATTAGAAAACAGCAGATATCAAAATGTAAATTAAATTTGGCGATTTTTCTTAATTAATATAAAAATAGAAACTAAAAAATCCTTGGGGCCAAGAATGACTTTGGGGCTGAAGCGCCAGCAAATGACACCTTTTTCAACCTTTTCAATTTGGCAAACGATACACTAAACACCCTGACTAGTGTTAAAACTGTAGTATTCTGAACTTTCAAAGAAGAAATTGAATTTGCAAACGTATTGAACACGTCCAGCTTTTTTCAATACTGTGTAAGGTGGTCGTTTATTGTACCAGCATCTTTATCAATGGATCTCTTTTTTTGATTTTCAACAAATTTCTTGTCTGGTTTTAAATAAACTTATACTGTCACTTACGGAAGGTATCCCGTAAGTGACAGTATAAGTTTAGTCGTAAACCGTGAAAGCTTACAACAGATTTTAAATATTCATTATGCTTATGAGTACGACATTTAATAAACTCTGTATTATTTATGAATAACCGCGATCCCGGAAATAAAAGCGGTTCCACACTTTTGTACCCTATGCCCGGCAAAAACGTACTTTAGGTAAATAAGCATCGGAAAATCCGATCTCTACATAATAAAATAAGGCACAGCCTTTCTGAGCCAGCAGCTCTAGACACATGAAAATTCTTCCACTAAAAGCCCTAAGGGGGTTAAATAGGGTTAACTAGTATTACAGTACGTCCGTTAATTTTTTAGATAGGAAATCTGATCACATGACGGAATGGAGGGCACATGTTTGTAGCATAATGAACTCGTCTACATTTTGTTTACAGTCTGGAAGTTGTAAACAATTTATAAATGCTTCTCCCTAATATTATAATTGGCAAATATCGTGGGCTTAGTGCCAGATTTTACTATGGTACTCCAAGTTAGTTTTCTTTCATTATCAATTTATTGTAATTACACATATGACACGATGTATTCAGTGTAGTGGTCTGTATTAAGACGTTCTTTTACGCTGGGGCATCCGTTTATTAGACGTTTTTGTTCTCCTGTACATCATCATCATCATCATCATCATTTCAGCCGAAAGACGTCCACTGCTGGACATAGGCCTCCCCCAAGTGTCGCCACATTGACCGGTTCCGTGCGTCTCGCATCCAGCGGACCAGAAGTAAAGACATCCGCAAAAAAAACCAAGGTTACCGACGTAGCCCGTAGAATTGCCAAACTTAAGTGGCAGTGGGCAGGGCACATTGGTCGCAGAACGGATGGCCGATGGGTCCCAAAAGTTCTGGAGTGGCGACCGCGAACCGGAAGACGTTGCGTTGGAAGGCCAACCATTAGGTGGACCTAAGTACCTAGATAAATCAAATTATATCATATCATATCATATCAAACACATTAAGTATCTGAATCCAGATGAGATGTATTAAAACTCTTTGATGTTCTACGTTCAGCAGTTAGAATCTAATTCAGTCGGCTATAAAAATAAAATACTAAATAAACATATATAAAAAAAAAAAATACATATCTTGATAGATTCATCGAGTTATTCGTTTATCGTTAAGTTTCTCACTTCAGAAAGCAATATCACAAACTCTTTCTTTTGATATGACATTGTGACAAGTTCTCAACAAAAATAGTGAAATATTTAATTTTACTTTCGATTACTACGTACTTTCATGTTTAAAAATTAGCGCCGTCCTACCATCATCGTTACCGTCTTCATTGGCAGTTTGACTAGAAGCCTCCTGCCTTGTGTGCTATTTTTCCCTGATCTGCGTATGTTTCAACCAGGTCTTACGCGCGATTTTCTGAATTTCATCCAACCTCCTGGCTTTGTCTTAACGTAACGTACCGTCTTTGAAACATTCGTCGTTATCTTACAAGTTTTAGGCAAGGTATTTGTGTACAACTAGTGTTTGATTCAAGTCAGTAGGTAGGTACTCATATCATGATTGTGTGGGATAACTGCCCGTTGGAGCTAAAACGTCATCGCGTCCACACCTAGCTCTAAATGCGGCCAGTGTGATGACGTTCCATCGTCAACTAGGAATTTTATGGCCCCTTATTTGATTGTGACAGTCTTACTCCATGTTCTTAATTGAGGGGAAACCAGAACATTAACACGTTTTCTGTGGAAGGTTCTGAAGCTAGGTTGCCCTGAAAACAAGACTCAAGGGCTCCCCTGTCAATAAATCATTAAGCCCGAATGTTATATTTTGAAACACTGAGCAAAGATTGCATACTAAGTTGGGCTTGTCAAATATTTTGGTAATCGGTAATTTGGTAATTCATCAATAGCATCCCCCGTAGCATGACTACCGTAGAAAAAGGAAGAATCGACAAAATTACAGATTTCTTTTGTTGATCTGGCATTTTGTCGACTCTTCCGAAGACAAAACGCGTTACAACGGTGGTCATGCTACGCATGCGTGACGAAAGGGGTTAGTTTTTAGAGCATGATTGGTCGAAATTATCGAAATGCGAAGTTAACAGACTATGCATATTAATATAATTTGAAAACAACACGCAGCATGCATTTATCCAGCTGTTTTGAAGCGTTTATCCTTAAATTGATTTGATTACATCACCTACTCTTTTGTATACAGACTCGTGCGCACGTTGTTTGCTAGTTAGTAAAGTACATGCGTGATTACACGGCTGTTATTAAATGGAGTGTCGCGTCTATCCCAGGATCTAGACCGCCGTGCGTTCGTCCTGACCAGCCGCGGCGCAGACACTTCTGCGCAATCATTAATTAACTCGGGAAGTAAACATGCCAGTATCGCGAACAATGACACTTTGTTATCGTTTATGATAAATCAGTGGCGAATAAACGCGGAAAATGTCACAATTGTGATTTTATTACTTGTCATGTAGTAGGTACGCTGAAAATAACCTATGGCCTAAATTACGATATCACGATTCCCCTCACCAATAGCTATGTGTAGGTGTTAAGTTGTCAAGTATTGTGAGATTGTGACCGCGAGCGAGCACTGTGGCGGTGGGTGCGTGCTCGGTTGGTCAGATTGACGGCGCGAGCGCATCTCCCGCATCAGTTTCCCAGTTCCGCTGTGGAACCGGGCTGCCACCAGCGGATATCGGTCACTCTCTCACTCGGCGTTGCATAACAGTAACGACGTCTCGTGACGGCGGCGTTATCTCTCAGTACTTATGGCGATGCCTTCGCGCTATAACCTCCTCACTTTTACTGAAATGTGTCAATTATAACAACGCTCGTGCAAAACTTATTCACTGAAATGTACATATTAGTGTGAGTGTTTGTGATAGTGAATGGGCTGATATGGCTAACTATTTTAGATGGAAAAAGGGCAAAAGAGACGAAGATGTGTTTTATTCAGAGAAGCCGCGTAGTCGATCTTTAGATCCTCGGTCCTTGGAGTTGAGTGGAATCAGGCTTGTAGCACAGTACCATGCACAGAAACAGTCGGCACAAGAACAACAGCAGGTAATAATAGCTATACTTCTGCAGTTTTTAGTTATACATTATTTATTAGAAGTCTAGAAAATACAATACGTGAGAGTTCAACACCCGCTTAGTGCATTTATCATCAGTGCTCGTAGTTTATTGAATCATTAGCCATGCACTAAGAATTTATTCATCATCTTTCTGCCCTTGTTTCATTCTTCTTGGGGTCTTCCATTCTCTCCTGGCACTAAAGATTTAATGAACTAACTAAATTTTGAGTCAAAACCATTTTTATTTCAACATTATTATTTGTTTTATATGTTGTCAATTGGCTAGTATACAATTTAAATACTAATGTTTGATAGATAAAAAATGTCTGTTATCGTAATTGAAACATAAATTATGTGAATTTTATCTTTGTGTAATATTTCTGTGATGCATTGTAGAGTGTTATTACGCGACTGACTCAGATGGAGGGTAATGTTTTCCGCGCATGTATGTATGTAGGTCCGTTCCATAGTGACTTTGTAACTCCTAAACGGATGAACTGATTTGGATAAGCCTATAATTTATCAGAATCAGTTCATCCGTGTACTAGTACGTCGTTAGATTTGTCTTGGAGGGCGAAAAACTGGTGGCGAGTGTCACTAGCTACATAAAAATTAAAAAAAAAAACAGAAAAGTTACGGGTTTTGGGCGCCATATTGTGGAGTTTGATTTATTTTTCTGAATGAAGGGTTTTAAAATGTTATTACAAATATATGCATAACGTATATGTTTAAAAGTAAATCCAAACAACTTATCGTATAATAAACTTATATCGTCTGCGAAATCTTTCACAAACATTACTAAATTAAAAAGCTGAAAAAAAATCTACTGAAAAAACTAAAAAAAACAAGTAAATTTTAAATTTATTTATTTAACACTTCAAGCACAAAGTACAGAGGCGGACTTATGAGGCATTAATTAGGTTTCATTTTTAATAAATTTTATATTATGTTACTAACTGTAATGTTACATTTTTTAATAACTTTTTATATAATGTTTAATGTTGTCCGCGTGAAATTGTTATAAAAAAATATTACTTCCCTTTTTGAATCGAATTTTGTTATTAATTTCAAGGGTTTTAATCTTCTTGCACGGAACCCTAATTATTATTCTAAAATGAAAGTAGGTTTAGTTACTCCTTATGACATCAGCTATCTGCCAGTAAAAGTCCTGTCAAAATCAGTCCAGCCGTTTCGGAGATTAGCCGTTTGAATCGGATTTTTCTAACAATTTCAAGAGTTTTAATTTTTTTGCATGGAACCCTAATAATTTTTCTAAAATAAAAGTAGCCTATTTTAGATCTTAAAACATTATCTATCTCTGTCAAAATCGGTCCAGCCGGAGAATAGCTGAAACAAAAAAACAGACATACAAAAATATAAAAAAATGAGTTTTTGTTTTAAATACCGCATATACTTTCATATTTTGCATTGCATTCAGTAAAAAGCTGTTATTTTGATATTACAAACAGACACTTCAATTTTATTTATTTGTATAGATGTTTTTTAATGCCTGAGACATTAATCCTGAGTCCTTGCCGTCTGCCTACGCGCTCTTGTTTAGAAAAAGTTAGTAATACGACGCAGCAGACGAGGTCAGCGTTTTATGAAACGTGCTACGCTACCGTACAGATAAATCATAATTATCTACATGATCTTCCATCAGATGAACCTAAGATGATTTTTATAAGCTTTTATTCAACTTGCCTTGGTAGTTTGTTAGTATGTATTGGTCTAACTGAATTTCCCGTTCGCACCAACCGAATGAGCTGAAATTTTGCACACACCTTTGACTCTAGTGACAATAATTTTTTACGACAGACAATACCTCATCCTGCAACCAGAATCGTCTCCTCAAGAGAGAAGTCCTGAACTTTAACTTGGTTAATAGCATGGATACGAAAAAAGTGTGGAGATAATAATGTGTTATCAGAAATGATCATACTCAATACGACAAAAATAAAAATAATTAATAAAAACGCTTCTATAAATATCTGCTTAAAAGAAGAAAATAAACCTCGGACTAAATAAAAGTGAGAGGATGCATGAAAGATGACTTTATTTTGTTATTTTTCAGTATATTATTTAATATTTTTATCATTCCTTATTGTAAATATGCTTCTTTTAATCTGTGTTTTGTCTGTGCAGTAACTAGGATTTATCTGTTATATTGTACATGTTTTCTCAAATAATAAAATTTGTGAATCGTTCATACTGTGCCTTCCTACAAAATGATTCGCTAATATTGATAATGCAAGACATATCTCGAATCCCCAATTTGTTCATGTTAAAATGAATGTGTCGATTAACGGCGACAGGACGCAACCAATTGGAAAGGATTTATTGCCTCGTCTGTACTTGTAGCTTAATGCAATCAGTGCTCGCATTGATAATACTATTATTGATATACAACTGATAATAAATTCTATGTACAGAAAATAATCGTCATGACATACCTACGCACATGTTTTCGGGGGCGACTTTGAGCCATTGTTTCGTATTGTTCCTGTGACCTCGATTAGCGAACAGGAGGTTTAACCTGTCGATCCCTAGTTTACATACACACACCTCAAAATAGATATTGAAAAACATTCTATTGTCAATTGAGGAAAACGCCGACAGGCGTAAACATTGCAAAGGAGATTCGTACAGAGATTTTGCTACGACCCAGAAAGTTATTATATCAGAAAGAGGAACGAAGAATCGTTTTACATATTTTGGTTATGATTAAGTAGATACTGATGGGCGTGTTTTTACTGTTGAAGAAGTTCTCAAGCCTTATAGAATTTAGAAGCCCATATATATTTATTAATGAAATTCCTACAGCTAGATAAATAGCATCGATTTAATTATGACGGTTAGTCTTAATAGGACATGTTTATAAATATGTGTTTTAGAACATCACTACTAGGAGTATATTATTCCTAGTTTTCTCAACAAGAGGCGCGGAGCACAGACACGTAAACACGTATACTCATGCATATTTTATGTTGATAAACTATTGCTCTGTCTGCGTAAGGTGTCGTGACAATCTTTGTTTACGATGCTAATATGTTTTTAATGTTCTAGAAGTCGTGGCCGTAAAGTGTTCCATGTACCTAAGATTCGATCAATTTGGCCGGAAAATACTCCGACATTATCTCTTGTCCCTTTTGTCTTATCATGATTGACGATCAATTTGTTTGTAATAAGCTAAACCAACGGTTGTTCCAGATCGCATTCATATTTTTCATCGGTCACGGTGACTGTCTAGTTTGTTTTATCGAATAGAATCTAGTTTCCTATTGTTTTAGTTGATGCAGTGAGAATTGATAATGTGATTTCATTGTCACTTTCGCCTCTAAGTAAACATGACGACATTTCCTGAATAATGAAGGCGGAATATTTGTCGCAAACATTCGATGTCATCGTTTCCTATAGCTATCTCATTACTGCTAGTGCCTGCGAACTGTGCCGGGTTCATTATTCATAATTCCTATCATTAATGTGAGTCTCATACAGGTCGCAAAGGACATCGACGCACGAACGATTACGACGTATTCAGTACCTACATCATTCCGAAAGCCCCTCACTCACAAAAAAATGTCATCAGTACGTAATTTAAAAAAAAAATCTGATGTTCTTTACATTTTGACCGTGTAGGTTTTGGCACTTTTGTAGGAACTGCAGATTTAAAAAAAATTACCGATGAAAGATTTCGATGTTGGGGGTTCGGTAATTCGGTATGATGTACAGAACACGTGGCAAGCGTTTTTGTGTCGACTTCCCCTCACCCTGTATAGTTGTCATCACATACCTATACCTCATGTCAGTTATTTGTCTAGTCAGTTGACATAAATAAATCCTTGAATATTAATTATGAGGAGAATATGTTCATGCTACAGCAATTAGAGCAAATTATATTTATGTCGATTTCGCCATAGACAAATGAATAGGTTTTGCGTTATAGACAACATCATGGCAAAGTGCAGAACTGCAAATTGTGACGCAATCTGTCCTAAACGATGCATCTGTTCCTTCTTCAAATAGCCACTTGCGCACACGTCGATTTATGAATGATGCAGGTCAAGTTTTATTTAAGATTTGAATCAAGTAGAGTCTACAGTCATCGAATTATGTTGGGATTGTTAAGATGTCACCTGTTTCAAATAAAATATTCTAAAAGAAAAACAAATCTGTCGAGTACTTATTTACATTGTCTATTATCACTTGATAAGCATCGTGTGCCCTCAAATATGTAAAATCTACGGTTTATTATACGCTGCTATCAGTATTCGGAATCAAGAGTCTCATATCTATGACAAACTCTAAAATTGACACCTTTTGACGCACTTGCTGAAGGAGACAACGATAATCGGTTGTTGACACTGCTTACATTGTCATATAAATTGATTTTCGAAAATGTTTGTGATTATCTTCGTGAAGATCTTGGGCTATTTTTGTGACGTGAACTAGACTGCTATATTTGCTTTACGACTTTGTGTCGCGTCTTCATAAAGAAGGTATGGGGACAGCGGTCACCGAGTAAAGCTAGTTTTCATAAATATACGTAGGTATTCGTCTAGCTCTAAAATCATTCTGAAATTAGTGAATTTATGTAGATACCAAACTAACCTTACCTAAATTAACTTGGAATTTCTCAGTAGCAGCCCGGGGTCTGAATTTGTGCTCGTTTGACAGCAATAGGTTCGATTAAGGGAGAGCCCTTATTTCCGTTATGGAACTTAAATAAAACTGCCGAAATTCGAGTGATCTTTAGGTATGTACACATTGTACACCTTCGGGATTCAGGCCTGATGTTATGTTAACAAACTTTTGGGTATTTGTCGTTCGGGTGTGCCTCTTGATTAGCTTACTGTGATTTTATGGAAGCTGCCAAAAACCCATCTTCTGCCAAATATATTCTGACCATTGCAGATTTGCAGGCTTACCTAGACTTGCTACAACAAACAATACTTTTCTGAATTGCGTATCCTTGTTTTCAGTACAAGAAGTAGCTATTCCTATTAGCAATCTTACTTGAATACGTAATAAGGTATCTTTGCCAGATATGACACCGCCGAGTGTCGATAGCAGTGCCTAGTGTCGGGATCTATATGGAAAGAGTAGCAGTTTATTACTAAGGCGTTGCTAATAATGTCCATGAAGTGCGTGTTCCCATGATCTGTAATGTCGTCGCATCAGCCATTTGGTGCATTAGCACGCAGACCAGCACTCGTAGCATGACCAGCGTGGAAACGGATTTCGTTGACGGAAGAATGGACATAATTATAGATTGTAGAATGATTTCTATCGTCGTAAGCATGGCGATACTAAAAATGTAGAAATGATATGTTTCTATTCTTCAGTCGACAAAAGTCCACAATATTTTCTCTACTTTTGTCACTTCGGTAGAAACATTTCTTCTCAACAAATGTCAAATAGTCTACGCAAGATTATTTTTATTAATAATCTTTGTGTTTGTTTTGTATTATCTCGTATATTGATTTTAAAAACATATCGGGGTCCTTCCTATCTTTGCCGTATCCTCAATTTTTAGGCCGAGAAGAATGAAAGTAACTCCGAAACGAATTCTGTACCCGCTCTTGATCTCTCTGCTGTGTACGGCAAAGATTTTATCAGACAATGCCTAGTACCCGTTTCACTAACACTTAAGTTTCACCTAACTGAATGCCTAATTTCTGAATCCACCAACACTAAGTGACACGACGATAGAGATTCGTAGAATATCGAGTTGTATAGAAAGAGCTTTGTCTATTCTTGTTAGAATAGAGATATAATTGGTCATGCTACGCGTGCAGGCAGACGTCACGTTCGTGTCTTCTACGGGTCAACAACTAAAGTGATTTGCTGTTGAAATCTAAACAAATCAATTAACATTTATTCAAATTATACAGACGATCAGCATCTTTTGAATTTCAACATTTCAAAAGACAGTCCCTCAAAACCAGGTTTCGAGGTAAGGTAATTATACCTTGGTAATTATTTTGATAATAATAAAAACGGGCTATGGTTGGGCCATCTATTTTTTATATTTTTAAATGTTTTGTTGACTTTTGTTTTTTAAAATTATTTAAAAATGTATAAAATAAGAGAATACATAAAACAATAAATAATAAAAAAATCACTAACGTTATCAATATATCCGGACATTTCACGTGTATCCGAACGCGATTTTCCGAATCCGCGCGTATCCAAACGCGTTTGTTAAGTGGTTAAGGTAACTTAAACAAAAAACTGTCACAACAATGGTGTTTAATCAACAATCACAAAAAGAATTTTTAATCAAAATAAAATAAATATTAATGTTTTGTTTAATGCGACTTCTAAAGAATAAAGCAATGAGCGATTATAAATTGTAGGTCAAAAATTAGGGATATCTAGTTATGATTCAGCATTGATAATTATCATAAAAATTTCGAACCCAGCTCAAAACCCGTTTGACAACGTCCTGGAATTGTATATGGGGAGTAATAGAGAGATAGAGATAGAGATCATTATATTTGTTCAAAACATGAGTACACACACACATAGCATGCAAGATGTTACATCGAATTATAATAATGACAGTCATGTTTTGCCTGGACGGCGTACAAATATTAAAATGTCAGACGCTACACAACAACAAGTGATTTTAAATTGGTTTACACACAGCAGATATAGCTGTTAACAATCCAATGTAGGCCCGTAAACTAAAAGGTACAATGGAAAACAATCAAATAGTGTCATAATAGTAATTATTACAAATAAAAAAAAAAAACAAAGGTAAAATAAAAATAAAATAAGGATGTCATTATACATGTCAAATTAGAATTTAGAATTAGAATTTCGTCATTGCTGTAGTAGACTAACAGAAGGCTTTTTAGTCTATTTCTTAATTTTTCAGTAGATAATTCCCTCCAATGTTTTGGCAACTTATTATAAAGAATTGGCGCCATACAGAATACACTTTTACGCATTAGAGTTGTCTTGGATCTCGGGATACATAGCTTACTATTGTCGCGTCTATTTCGAAATACTTTATCTGACACTAAGGAGAATAGGTGTGGATTCGATTTGACAATCATAATGGTCTCTAAAATGTACATTGACAGAAGAGTTAATATTTTATATTCTTTAAAAAATGTTATGCAACTCTCTGTAACATGAAGTCCAAACATAGCCCTGAGGCTCCTCTTTTACTCCTACTGCTCCTCAGTAAGAAGTGGTGTTCATTAGTAAATAAGTTTAGTATCTTATTCATTGTTCAATTCTAAAAACATCTATGCGTGCACAGTACGTTTATATATTAAGTAAAAAAAACTACAGTAATGTAAAATTAAATTATAAAGGGTGTAACTAGACCCTTAAGGAAGCCGAAAGGCACTTGTTCTCCCCGTCATTGTGATCATTTTTTTGTTCTAGACCATATCTGGGAACCTTCTAGTTACGGAGATATTGGGGGTCAAAGTACCAACTTTTCTCACAAGTTTTTTTTTTAAATACATGTTTTTAATGTAAGATTACTACTTTAAGCACCTCCATGACCCCCGTGCTATTCAATCGATCCATCAGCACATGCGTGTATTATATTGATTCCTACCGTCAAACGTGATTTTTCACCCCAATAAAAAGTATTTTGTACCAAGCCATGGAGTATATAAATGCCTAAAAGGAAACTGTAATAAATTGTCCTGCAACTTGAATTGAAGAAAGTCCTGCGTGAATTACCCCTTGAACTTTGAGTTCTCAATCGAATGAAGCAAGTATCAAATTGACACCAATTCGAATCAAACTCGATTGTGCTCAGAACTCAGAGGCTGATGTCGGAAGTAAGCCCGCATGTTATGATCATAATATTGATACTTTCATAGGTTTGTGAAGATCTTCCAAATCCAAGTCTGGTTAGAAAATATATAATAACTACTAGGTGTATAATAAACTATTAATTAACTGATTAGGTACTGTAACTGTAAATGCATTTAACGCTAAACGTAATTAAGACATCGAAAGCGCGACTGCTGAGCATGAGGTCCTGGGTTCGATTTCCTTATCGGAAAAAGTGTTAGTTTTTCCAGGAATTTCTTATTAGCAGCGAGGTAGTCTGGATTTGTATCCGGTTGATGAAAATAGCCTCACCCACTATTACATGAGACTTAAACGTAAGTGGTGAAATGTAGGTGTACTATAAGATACACATCTGCCTAACCCTTTCGGGAGTTATAGCCGTGATGTTATGTTGTGTAATTAAAACATCGTTCTGTCTCTGTTATCCCCAAACAATTGACATAAATATAACGGCGATGTTATAAGTTCGTTTGGCGAAAAATGTATTTTGGAAGTTGTGGGCCATTCTCTAACTTGAATAAATTATCGTACTTAATTTATTTGTAGATACTTTTTCATGACTTATACACATCGCTACCGGCGAAGGTTGCTAATAGGTGATGCGTTCTTGGTTACCTAAATGTAATAAGAGATGAGTCTGAAAATTCGGACGTAAAATATCTGCATTTAAGCAGAAAATAATTAAAATATCCTAAATACATAGGCTGGTACAAAAGTATTCGGGAAAGAACTAAGAGTACTTAGTAAAAAACGAATACTTTGATATTGAAATACTCTAACGAACGACGCGTGAAATCAGCTGTCCTGCCTAGCTACAGAGTTCACGAACTCGTCGTCGCGCTTGCCATTCGCTACGTGCGTTTTGCCACGGTAACGATACATTGCGTATGAGGAAATAAAACAAATCAAATTTATTGGATTCCCTTAACATTCCTGAAATAATTTCTTGTACCGGTCATCTTAGTATGATATTATACTGAATTCACCCCATCTGTTTGTGGAGGGCTGTCCCTTACACCCTGTATACAGTAAAATGAAATTGAAATTAATTTATATCAATCAAGTTCGTTTACTTTGCACAGATTCTACTATGTAGCAGTGGCGAAGCTTCCATACAACTCGATTCCTAACGGATTCCCTTTGAAAAATGGCACATTCAGTATTCTATAGATAAATAATATAATCACATTTAAGATAAATGTACTCCGGCTTACCTCTTACAAAAATTGACCCTTCGCTACTGCTATGTAGTAGTGGTTTTGTATGAAATAACACAGAAAAATGTACTTACTAAAAACGATTTTTTCATTCTATGTGCAAACAACTGTGGAAACATTAGTAAGTATGTTCCGCTCTCTGGAAAACTGGATAAAACGACTTAAAAGTATATTAACCGTAGTTTCTGTTTACACTGCCTGATTTTTGCGTACGATATATTGCCTTCTGTTTTTATGTTGCTTAAACGTTAGTGCATTTTGCATTCGCGCTTTGTATTATGGCATGTATAGTTTAGGTATTTCAATATGGCATCTACAAGAGACACGTTCAATCAGCAAGAATAACATCGTATCTATGAATCACAACTATTTACATACATAATGACTTAAATACATAAATTATTTTGTTTGTATTCTAATATGTACATACGTTGTTAGATTTTGTTTTACGTGTCAACAAAATAATACACATATTATTACTAACCCGGAGATATCAATACAATAATAAAAAGTGTTGCGTTTTCCAAAAACAATCTTTATCTTCGCAGATAACAATGCAGGTTCAACACCACTTTATCAAAAAAAAAAAAATATGAGAAAACGTTCTTTTGTTTTAAAAAGGTGTCAATTTCTTATGTGTCATGCATGCATGAAGGACTTTATTTAGGTCGATTGCGATTGCGAATAAGAAAGTTTGATTGCCTACGTTGCAGTACTGTACAGAAGTAGTATTGGACAGAAGTGAGTCTCTCGACACGACCCTAATGGAAACTCCGCACTGTCTAAGGTGACGCGCGACGAGACCTTATCATAGTCTAGCCTTTGACCGCAAAGTCTACCGTAGATCAAACGATATTGTGAACAGACGACGCAAGTTATTCATAAATTCGTCGCTATTCACGTAAACTGTGTCAACTACGAGGTCTATGCAAAAAATGTAACTATTGTGCAACCTGCAATCTGTTTACTTTATCTTCAGTCTGCAGTCATGTTAAATCAAAACGATTTCACTGTGAACAAACGTCGCAAGTTATTCATAAATTCGGCTCCATTCTCTTAACTTTGTTACTAGATGATCTATGCAAAAAACGAAACAAAATTATTGTGCATTCTGCAAACTGTTAAACTAACTTTATCTTCAGTCTGCAGTCAGTGATGAAAACGTTTTCATTTAAACTATTTTAAATGAAAACGTTTTCACATGTGAAGAATTCTCACATTTAACAATTGAAAGTTTCTCAGAAATGAGTCGATTTATCTAGTGCTGTCAATCTACTCCCCGCGTCGTCCATTATTGGGTCTGTCTAGATTGCCCACACTTCATTGGGCTAACCTACTGGGAATGGTACACTTTCATCCTGGATAACGGGTTAAGCCCCTTTTAGCTGTTCCATTTATATCTGTTATTGATAGGAGTGTTATGAGATTTATTCTCATTGTGAATGTGAGGTATATGTGTCCAGTAGAGTTAAATATATGTACCGATGTATTTAAGTTAAATTTCATGGTTGTTTTAGAGACTGAGCAATGAGCACCTACTTTGTGGTCAATTGTTGGGTCGTTGAGCTTTTAATTTTTGAGTTGAGCTACACTTTTACTGACACAAAATCAGTAAACGATTTCGAAGCTATTTGACCTTTTTTAAAAGGGCATCTCCTCATGGTCCTCACATGATCTGGCCAACACAATGTCTAGTAGACACACCTCCACCCATATCTAGTTTATAATAATTCGACGTGTATATGTGCTTTTTATCCGATTTCCAAAAGGAGGAGGTAAGCAATTCGTCTTAATTTTTTTTTGTGTCTATGTTTAGCGATATGTTACCCAATTGTGAACCGATTTCGATAATTCTTTTTTATTTGGAAGAATATTATTCCGCGGTGGTCCCGTTTAAATTTGGTGAAGATCTGTGCTGATCTTCGAACAATATACAATGTAGCTCTTCAATAATAAACAGCAAATCTGTTGTGATTGCTGCAATCGCTTGGATGTTTATTGTAAAGGTAACTTTACACAGATATCATAACATAACATGGCCTGTATGCTCTGAGGGGATGCACAGATGTGTACAGTACTCCCAGATTTCGAATAAAAGTTATTTTTTTGCTAAAATGTTGTTTAATAACCTTACAAAAATAAATATCATTTGAACAAACGATATGCGAAAAAACTACTTATTCATACCGTACCCTCTTCCAGAAGTATCTAATGCAACAGTCTTGATTAGAATGAAATGAGCTTGTTTCAGTAGATTAGTCAATAATTTGACAGTACTGTAGTTATGAATTATTTTGTATTGATTTGTGATACAACAAAATTTCCATCCTGACGAATCGACAAAATAACAGATTTTCTCGACACAATGAAAGATTTCTTTGCACTATCTGTCATTTTGTCGATTTTTCCGTCAAAGAAATCCTTGTCTACGGTGGTTATGCTACGGGGGCATGTCAGAATGGGCGTAGTAAGTACGATTTGAAAAATTTCTATCTCAAATAATAGCTCATAATTTCTCCAATTTAATCTATTGCGACAAGTATAAGTAGCCGGCGACCAGTGGTAGGGTCTGTTACATGCTGTAGAAATAAATGCAATCAGGCAACTTTTTTTTAATCTACTCTTATTGCCGTCGATAAGCTAAGAAGAAGAATCTTAGTGTATCGATGGCAAAAAGTTCAAATTTGTTTAACCCAAAACTCAGCCACGCGAACCCCGCTCTCTGATGCAGTGAGTAGGTCATCAGGTGTACAGGTGATAGGGTATGCGGTGCAAGATGGAATGCTGGATGGCCATTGTCTGAATGGGAGACTCCGCATACGCAACCCCCATCAGCAGAGATTGGCTTTACTCCGGCCGATTTGGGTTCGAAGTCTCTTTAGAGATGTCCAAGTCGGCTACAGCAACACGTGCCCAGGTGGAATGTTTTCTGATGGATCGATGAAGTCGTCAAGGGGTTTAAACCGCTCTCGCCAGAGATTGCACCTTGCTGTAGAAGCGTTGAAATTGGCCGGGCTAGCTGAGCCCACGCACCCAAGACAACTTTTACGACTTTTCAGCCTGTGAGGCACTAAGATGTAGCTGCAATGATGCTTGTCTTCTCGATACTTTAGGAGGTGCGATGCCGGACAGTGGATACAGCATTAGTACCAGGGTCGGTTTAAGACAGCCAGTAATTTTTCGACACGTTTCATTTAATTGTACTATAACCATGAAACTCGAACTTCACAATAAGACGATTATACGGATGTTTAATATGTAGTGTATATTCATACGTCAACGTTTAATGCAGGTGATCAAATAAATAGGACTCTGCAAATATGGACCGGTAATGTATTGGTGCTCATCGATCTATTTGCGTTCGTCGTTGTTCTTATAGCCTTTAGTTACACTAGTTACTAAGTTGCATTGTAATTATGGCTTATAATTTTTTATTTTAAACATTTTGTCTTGAGACATTTTATCTTAGTATTGCACGGTAGCGCTTCGTAGCTATTTTGACATTTGGAATAGCATACTTATGTTTTTTTTCTGTATCGACGCTGCTTTGGTTTCTCCATGTTGTTTGAGCTCCATTAGTGACCACTATGATAATAACTGTAGTAGATATCAGTAGAACAGTATGTGAAAGGTTATTTGAAATGCCAAAATACCTACCCTAAAAATGATACGCTAACTCTTGAGTAGGAGTTACGATTGACATCAAATATTTATTTGACGTCACTGTGAATAAGTGCCATTAATTTGATAACCTCGCCTCGGTTTGGTCAAACTGGTACGGACAAATTGCGGACAAACGCAACCGGATACTGACAGATACTTCAGTACATTATCTATGAGCGTCCGGTGTCCGTAACACCATCCGCAATTTGTCCGTACCGCTTTCACTGTGCCTTAAACAACACAACTCGGTGATGTAATTGACA
Organism: Noctua janthina; assembly: GCA_963576755.1. Classification (NCBI taxonomy): domain Eukaryota; kingdom Metazoa; phylum Arthropoda; class Insecta; order Lepidoptera; family Noctuidae; genus Noctua; species Noctua janthina. Next base: position 7,042,055 of record OY755050.1, on the reverse strand, counting down.
GGCTGATTGGTTGGCATTTTGTACGGCCAATGTCAGTAACAGAGCACGACGTTGGAAATGACAGCAATCATTGACGTAAATAGAAAACGTTAAGCCTTTGGTCCCGGCTGCCACTTATAGATCTTTGACAGTCATTAAGAGTTGTCAGAATCCCGAAAGTCTGGCTACCAGTCTTACCAAGTAATCGTATAACCCAGTAACTCGGTTGTGGAGGTCAGATAGGCAGTCGTTACATATAAAATACTGGTATTCAGCTGCATCCAGTTAGGCTAGAAGACGACCCCAACATAGTTGAGAAAAAGCAAGGCAGGTGATGATGGTTTGGTCTTTCGCGGCTTTATGCCGCTTGTAGATACTGATAAGCCTACCGAAGAACGACGAGGTGTTAAAGTTTACGAGGACAAACATACATCGATAATATCTGCAAACGTCATTTTACTGAAAATAATGTTATAAAAATAATTTAACCCTTGTTTCGATAAACATTTTCATTCACAATGGTGTACATTTTAAAATTTAAATAAAACAAGTATTGCTGACGAGTTATTATTCATATTTACATGTGAAGTAATGAATTTTATTCATGTATTGAGATGAAGAAGAAAGACTTCAAGCAATTAGATCACAAATGTTAGCAATGGCCGTACTTCAAATTCTGTAGTGGTAATTGATTTGTATGATTGAATGTACTGTCAGGGTAATTAATAGCACAGGGTATTGTCGTCAATTTTCCCTGTTAAAGCCATTCCATACAACTGGCGATTGTGATTAGTCTAAAATTTAGATGAAAGAAATCTTCCTTTGATTCAAATATTTACGAGCGATAGACGGGACAAGACGTAGAAAATCATAATCTAATACTTGTTACTATTTAGTAACAAGTCGCTCTGTCCAGAGTCGTACGCCACTTGTCAGGTAGCATTCGGGTGTCAAAATCGAAAAAGTTCGAGATCAAAATTTTTGTATGAAAATATTCGCAACGAATCTCATAATAATCAATAACACTAATCCGCTCTATGAATCTTTTAAATATCTTTGGTCATAATGCTTAAATAACGCGCTCAAATTGGTACCTACTATTTTTACATTCAATTTATTTTATTACGTTATGTTTTTTTTATGATACAATATTTTTTTTTAACTAGTTCGCCATTTGCTTATTCTAGAAACTGTCTTGCCATACTTTTTAGTTTTATCATGTTTTGTTCGCTTTGAGTTTTTTCCTAAAATTTGTTTAATTTCTGTTATTTCAGAGGGTGATAGCTCAACAACACCATGCTGCAGGTAAGTCGCAAAGTTTCCACTACCAATAGCCACCCCTAGCCAGCGCAACCCCACACGTAGGGGGATTTATTATAATTAGCATCTTCCTACCCTTGCTTGTATTACTTGGAGTCGGCGCAAGCGCAACACGTAAACAAAATGAATGTTTGATTCACTTATATTGGTGGAAAGTCAAGCTTCATCGGTATTTGATATCCGCAAACGAGGTTCGTGTTTATTCGGTTTTTTAGAAAATAAAAAAGATTGATTAAAATGTCCGAACATTTTTGTAAATGTCCTGCTTTTGATAAGTTTTCAAATTTCGAAAATGTGACACTCTCCGGAACCGAGTTCCGTCGTGTGTGTAACCTCCTAACATGGCACTCAGATATCCGGAGAAATCGTGGGTGTTTCATAAAACATCCCTGCCTACACCTTCAGAGAAAAATCATGCTATTATGTTTTGTTACGATAATTAATTTGTACCTAAGTGCCTTGATTATGATTAGGAACTTCACAGCACACGAATGATGATTTTAGTTCTTTATTATACTTCTATCGACTAAACTGTATTCATTTTGTTAACTGAATTATGCGGATGAAGTGGAAATCGACTTTAAAATGGGCCACTTTCTTTGTTCGTGCCATATAAATACATGTAGCGTGCTTACAGTAAATCATCTTCAACTGACTGCTTGTCCCTTGTTTCTTGGGGTCCGGCGTAACACGTGTTTTCCCCCTATTGTTTATACAGTAAGAATGAGTGTATTAATCTCAGTAAATATAAAGGAACGTGAGGTCAACAGATACTGGGCTGCGGGACTGTTTGCAAGAGATACCGTGACCCTGGAACACAAAGGGCAAAGAAGGAACATGGATGGGTTTTAGTCAGTACAAGTCTGACATTCCCTTCCGGTCCGCCCAGAGGGGGGGGGGGGGGGGTCATTTGATGATTTCCCATCCGAAGAAAAAAAAAGGTCAACAGATACTATGCAGTCTATTTTATATTTATATGATTTAAGTACACTGCTGACTGTTGTTTACAAAAAATATCTCATTTTACTCCACCTCAAATTGATTTCTATATCTCTCAATTTAATAAATAAAAGACAAACGCACACATTTTCCGTATACCTCAACTTGACGCCACGATTGTCGCAGTGCCTGAGCGATTGACTGCTGCGCTTCGTGTCGCGGGTTCGATTCCCGCACGAAAAAAATATTTGTATGGCCTACAGCTAGTTGTTTCGGGTCTGGCTGTTTGTGTATGTGAATTTAAATGTTCGTTGTACGTTAGAAATTCCTTGTGTGGGACAAAGTATTAAAAAAAAAAAAAAAAAAACTTAAGAGGACAAGACTTAGGTAACATATCTGTTAGTACATAGGTCTTTCTACATTAGGAATTCTATTATATTCTACAGCCAACACCAAAGACCAAAGTCACATTGAGAAGCATTTGAGAAGAATAGAGTTGTTTTATTATTAATGGTTCTGAACGTTTTCAGCACGCTATCATTATTTCTGTTGCAATACCTTCAGAAGATTTCCTTTTAAAATAAAAGTGAAATAGTAGCTGAATGTCACAAAGTTGTCGAGACGTTACAAGCAGACTTAAAAAATTATAGAACTTTCAGAGACGCATATATAAGAAAATCCCATACTTTTCCTTTAAATATTTTGTGTTTGACTCGACTGTTGGTATTTTTACTACCGTATCTAAGACCTACATGCGCCATAAATCACTTAATGCGTTTAGCGCTAAAAATGTTTAAAACATCGATCTGTCTCTGTAATCTTTATTCTATGGACGAAAAGAGAACGTATAAATTACCTATTTGTGGTGAAAGTGGGCCTAAAGAACTACTCTAAATCGAATCGAATCTTTACCTCAAATCGCAAGTATTGCTGATGTATAGTCACAATCTTTAAATAATTTTACCCGAAGGCCGAGCTAGCATGAATCCGCAATTACTTAAACGCAATATTAATAAAACACGGCATTGAACAAGGGAAAAGAAAATGAGGTGATTTGAAGCGTCCTCCAATCCACGGAATTAGTTTAAAGTTTAATCAAATTGAATTTGCCTTCGGCTTAACTGCTCTTTTAAATTAAAATAGGCCCATCAAACAATTTAATATATTATAAAAGATGTACTAAAAGAAACAAATAAATGTTATTTCCACGTAGCAGCCATCGATCACGTAACTCGGTAACTAATAGTTATTTGTTCGCTATATTGTTTTTAGTACACACGAGCGATGTCAGTTTAACGGTAGTAGGTATTAATATGCATTGAATAAACACTTTAACATAACATAACATCACGCCTTGTAATCCCCGAACGGTCAGGGGTGTACCTAACAGTGCACCCTCATTTCGCCAGTTATCTTTTTAGGGGGCGAGCCTATTGCCGTTATAAACACTTTACTATCAAAAATATCTAGGTACATGTTTTCAACCTTTGTTTCTTTTTTCCGATTGGTCCCACCCCACATAGTGGAAATACTTGCGTGCGTATTTGTTTCCCACTTCAACCAGTCATTGACTTTTTACATTCGCCATGAGAGATACATGTTGCCATGTATACCTAACTTATACGTCTGTGATCTCGGAATCCAATAATGTTTAGCAATATGCTATCAGTGCTTGAGGCGTTGGAGGATTCAGATTCCAGGTCACCTGCTTACTCTCGATCGATCGCATAGTCAGTAATACAATGCTAGATTATTTGCTGTTTTTTTTAAATAGTTAATGTACTTATGCTTTTGCTTCTATCACTCTATTTCGACGTCCTCTAGAATACTCTAGATTGTATAATAAGTTACAACAAATTGATTAATGCGTAAGTTAGTAGTAACTTAGATTAATTTTCCAAAGTTTATCGTCGAGAGAGTTTTCACAAGTTAGGTTTACATATCAAATAGCTTGTTAATTTGGTTCGATGTTTATATACAATACCACGCATGGCATGTGGGTAACATCAAGCCATACATTTTCAGTATAACATGGCCTCGCTTTGTACAGATGTCCTGTACAATGAGAGATCCGCATAAACTGATTTTATATAGCTTGATTGGTCGGCGTGCGTACCTATCCTGAATGCCAGTTTTATGTTTGATTCGTAATCAAATCACGTGTCTACTGCAAAGATTGACTCTTTTGTTATTTTGGTAAATCAATTACAGCCGTTTATTAGATATTGACCGCTAACTTACTAAAACGTGCCTACCTACCAACAGTACCTAGAACTATGTTACTTGTTACCTTCTCAAATAAACACGACAAGCATGTAACTCTTGTAATCAAACACTACTAATAAACAATTAGCCGTGCAACGTATTTGTAAGCACTAACATTGTAGGTCCATCTGTAGTATAAACAAACAAATGATGTTGTTTCGTACAATTTATCAACGTCTGTTAACATGTGTCCTGCAATACTGATATTTGGTTATGTGTGCTATGCATTATTCATGCATGGTACTTGAAACATAGCCAATACCTACTCTCAACATAGACAGAGTTGCGTGGCATGCAAAGTTTTAATACTGTGTACGTTTTTCCTGAACGTTGGGACATTGTAAATAAGTTGATTGAATAACAATACAGTTCATTCAATGTTATGTAGATGTATGGAATAAAGTGATTACCGAGTGCGAATTAATAGCTGTACGCCGCAGATATAGATAGGTATTTACTAAACGTTGCGGCTTATTGTTATTTATTCTTGCTGACAACAGTTTATTCAGTTAAATGAGTACTGTTTACTCCGGAATTAAAATAGTATTGTTATTTATGGATAAATTTGGCCGTACTTACAATTCAAACCTACCGTAACATCGCAACTAATTAAACCTCCGCTCAACGTTCTCAGCATAAGAAAACCGGCCAAGTGCGGGTCGGACTCGCACACAGGGTTCCGTTGCACCAAACAATATAATAACAATTTTATTTACGCTCATTCATATGTAAATTTACATTCAACAGCAAAAGTAAATTTGTTTTTGATAGTATGTTAATGAAAAATAAAGTTCCCGTTGCACTTAAAGGTCCCATATCTTAAAAACTAAATATCAAATCTTATTCTAACCATTTTCGTTGAAAGTTCTTTTTATGTTACGTGTATTTCTTCGGAACTTTCCTCCTCTCACTTTAAAAATTAGAGGGGAGGGACACAATTTTTACGACTTTAGAAGCTTCTAATTTCATCAATCAAAGAAAATAATTTAAAAACCTCGATTTCATTTTCTTAGAGCTGTCGATAGACACCTCACAGTTATTACACATTAGTATATGTAATGTAACGATGTATTTTCATCCCTCAATTTAGAAAATATTTTTTTCAAACCTCTATTACATGAATGGAGGGTCTCCTTTTTTCATAATTTCTTATTACGGTTTAGCGGTTAATAGAGGGTTCCAACAGTCTCGGAGTAAAGTGGCTGTGATATACGGACGGACAGGCCAAATCTATAAGGGTTCCGTTTTTGCCTTTTGCCAACGGAACCCTAAAAATGGACATGCTCTACAATTTTTTTAAATTAAAATGTTTGGGTTTGTCAAGTGTAATCTCAGTTGGAAGTAATAACCTCCACGACATCAGCATCATTATCTCCATTGCATTGTGTTGATTAATTAATATAGCCTGTGATAAACGAGCTCATTCCCAGAAATAATTAGGGATCTAGAAGAGAAAATAAAAGAGAGTAATATTTTAGTGTCGGTATAAAAATAACTCTTTTCACAGGAAATTACACGAAGAATTTTTAGAACTTGCCAAATAAAGCTAAATGTGGATGTTATTTCGATCAAGTCTGACTAAAAACTATCAACATAGCATTAAACATGCAAGCTAGACTTTGAGTTCTATCGAGTCAGTTAAATGATTATAATGATTACAATGTTTTTAAATGAAACAAAGTTGATTATTAACGCTAACCGTTCTTTATTGAAGAGTACTTAATGTCGAGTTTTAGCTGGTACTATAAAAAACCCTAAAAATTATTTTAAAGTTTTTGGTCAAGAATATTAGATAAGGTACTGCTTAAAAATGTTTGAGGAGCTCGTGGCTAAATAATAACAGCCGGTCGGGTCGATCTTAAGGTTAAGCCGTGCTTGGCTAGGTTGGTCTGTGGATGGGTGACCAGCCATTACATCCGAGTTTCCTCCGTGCCTCGGAAAGCACGTTAAGCCATTGGTCTCGGGTGTCATTTGTAGATCTTTGACAGTCGTTAGGTAGTCAGTGGCCCAAAAAGTCTGACAAACAGTCTTACCAAGGGGTATCGTATTACCCAGTACTAACTGGGTTGTGGAGGTCTGATAGGCAGTCGCTTCATGTAAAATACTAGTATTCAGTTGCATCCGGTTAGACTGGAAGCCGACCCCAACATAGTTGGGAAAAGGCTAAAGATGTATGATATAATTTAGAGTAGGTAACTAAAACGAAAGGAATTTATTTTAGCGGGGCGTGTTAGGGCAATTTAAAAATTATACTAATTCAACACAGTCTTTCTCTTTCACTCACAAAATTATTATTTGCTACCGTTTGACTGAAATCCTTACTTTTCTCATAGTCACTATATTATGCTTTTAGTATTTATCTTTGATTTCTAAATTAAATTTCAAGTTAAAAGAGCCCTGTTTTTAAATTTGAATGCACGGCTCTTTTAGTTTTAAATGTCAAACCGGCAAATTATGTTCGGAGAAACGAGAAATGACATTGATACTGATTTTTTTCACTATCATAGGTATAATTATGAAGATATTAATCCTTTTGAACCCTAACAAGGGTCATGCCGAAATGCCAAACGTTCACAGCCTAATAAAGTCAAGTGACTGAAGAAATCCGTATAAAAATGGAAAAACGCGTTCACACTGAGCCATACACGTATCGTATACATACGTCAGTGACCATATTAAAAATTAAAAAATAAATATAATATTGTAGTACGGTTGTAGACGGTATAATAAAATGTATGGGATTTTGAAGTGTCATATAATGACATTTGCAAAATAGTCAAGTGTCCCGCAATGTGTTAACATGCAATTTTCACCTTTCGATTCACAGTTCCGGAAAAGTGGGTATTACCATCAGAAATTTCTCAGTAGCTGGATGGTCTTCGTGGTTGATGGTAATAAGCTCGGCCCCTATTACAAGGCTAACCTCTGCCTAACCCTTCAGGCCTGCTGTTACGCTATGTTATATTAACCAGTCGGCAAATTGATAGCAAGTCCTGCTACCTATTTTCCCAAAGTGCAGCGAACGCAAGTTAGGCTTCGCCATTAGTGGAAGGTACATTATTGTTCGTACCATATTGGGTAGCTTACAAAATTACTGGACTGTGTTCAATTTATTAAACACTCGTGCCCATCCAATACTTCTCTAGTAATTATTTTTTTTAAAACAACAATATTTTTTAAGGTTCTATACTTCAAAATAAAAAACCGGAACCCTTTTTTTATAATTATAAGTAAAATAGTTTTGAAGTTATTTAAGAACATAGGCGAAAATTGACCACACCCCGCTCCCCCTTCCTGAACTCCGAAACTACAGGTCCGAAAATTTTGAAAAGTATATAAAAATTGTTCTTTGCCTATAGATTACAGGAAAACCTATAAGAAAGCCATACAAGCAAATAATAAAAATAAATTAAGAAAGACTCGCCTTCGTGCGCGAGTCCGACTCGCACTTGGCCGGTTTTTTCTTCTTACAATGTACCTATTGTTCTTGTAGTCGATTTCTGTTGTGACTTGCTGTTGTTAGTGATTTTCTGTACCTATTGAAAATTTAGAAAGACTGTAGTACTTAAAATTAAAATAGAATTCTTTTCATTATTACATATCGAGACTCCTTCGAGCCTCTGAAAGCACATTAAGCCGTTGGTCCTGACTGTCATTTATAGATCTTTGAAAATCGTTACTGGTAATTAGTGGTCCGAAAGTCTGACAACCAATCTTACCAAGGGGTATCGTATTACCCAAATATCCAGTACTGAGCGCAGGCAGTCGCTCCATGTAAAATACAAGTATTCAGCTGCATCCGGTTACTCTTGCAAGCCGACCCCTGCATAGTTGAAAAAAGCGAGGAAAACTAAAAAAAAAAAAGTTTCGTTATTTAACGAAAATTTTTAGCTGTTATTTTAATCCAGCTATGCAGCGTTTATAATGCATAAATAATAATGTATTATAATGCGTTTATAAATTTTCGAAAACAAGAAATTTATTTTTTAGATATGTATTATGTTGTAACCTGTCACAATGTTTTCTTATTTAACTCAAATGTTAACTGGTAGAGAATGCTTTGTGGCATTAAGTCCGCCTATGTACCACACCATACATGAAGTTTAAATAAACAAAAAATGCTCCATTTTGATATTTTCCTCTCGATATTAGTATTTTTCAACCACAGTCCAGGGATTCCGCGAATGCCATTTGATTTGGAAGCGAATCCCGTTGGTGCTTTTCACGGTATTATAATTATTCTGTTCCGTTTGTTAGTTGAAAATTCACAACTTACCTAATTAACTAATTAAAAGCTCACCACGAAACTAATTTGATGGTGAAATGATCGTTCTCTTTCATTCTTATTGAAATTGGGTAAACAGACAGTTTTGGCATCACACCGCGCTTTTGATCAACCAGATACAAATTCTTTATGTGCATCGCTTTTATAGAATAATTATGTCGGTAGTAATACCGGATTAAAATATTGAAAGAGTATCGTGGATTTTTGTTTGCAGCTTGTTTGAATGGGTGAAACGTTCGAAACATTGAATGGCTACATCGTGTGACACTGGCCTTAATCTGAAGCCTCTGAAAATAACATAAAAAACCGGTCAAGTGCGAGTCGTATTCACATGCACACATGATTCCTAAGAACAAAACATATACTAAATATATTTTCAAGGCTCATTCATAATTTGTTGTTTGTATCACATTCAACAGCAAAACTAAATTTGCTTTTCATAGTTAATGAAAAACAAAGTTACTGCTGCAGTTTGATGAAAAAATCCCATTTTTTAAACTAAAAATCAAATCTTATTCAAACCAAATTTCGTTCAATGTTTTTTTTACGTTCTACAATCTTACATTTTTTTCAGAATTTTCCTCCTTTTACCTTAGAATTTAGAGGCGAGACGCATTTTACCACTTTGGAAGTGTCTATTTATCAAACGATTGACTTTGAAAAAAATGGTTTTAAGAACCCCGTTGTCATTTTTAAATACCTTACCTATAGATATACGGGGAGCCCCCCTTAATCTTTTTCTTTTTTTTTTTTTTAATCGCAAAGCTGTTCACAGAATACATCAACCTGCCAAGTTTCAACTGTGTAGGTAGTCCTAATAGTTTCGGAATAAAGTTTCTGTGACACACGGACGGACAGACCAAAGGCCACTGCAAGGTAAAGGCCTCCCTTGACCTTCCCTCTTTCCATTTTTCTGTCTTTGTCTATTTGGGCCCAATCCTTTTGATAACAGTTCATCTCGTCACGCCATCTCCTTCTGGGCCCACCGCGTCGCCAGGTTCTGTGGTTCGGAACCCAATCTGTTGCCATTTGGGCCCAATTCTGTTGCGACTTGCGGCAAATGTGGCCTGCCCAGTTCCATTTTAATTTTTACTTATCCTGGTTTATTCTATAATATTCGAGTTATCAGACTGGACCACCTAACCAAACCTATTGCACAACACGTCATAACCCCAATTTGTTCCACTTTTAAATATAGAGGTCAGGGGGAACACAGAATGTCGATCATTTCATATGACGTTACTACCATAGCATGTTTATTTTATTACCTCAATGAGGTCACAGCTCTTCTCATGCCAATTTTCATATCAGAATGATCAAAGATATTTGAGTTGTTTAAGTGAATTCGTTACTTCTCCGTAAAAGAACATTTATTATTCAGCCGATTCAATTTGTGACAGGCTCGTACTAATCTATGCTCATACTTAGTTTACAAATTTTGGCTACCTGACATTCTAAAAATAAATACAGACAGACTTTCCAATGTTTTTATTTGGGGTCGTTTTAAAAGGGCAACACAATCTATCTCCGTCGCTGGCCTTTGGCGCTGTTGACTGTATAGGTCACCAGTGCATCAATATTAGTATTTCCGCGACTGCTCGGATATCAGTGTCAGGAACAGATTAACTTCTCACGTTTATTTCCGATATCCTATGTCTATGATTGTCGTCTAGATTTTTATTAGGTCACTGATTTATCTAGATGCGTGAAGAAACCCGTACTCAAATATCACTTAGCTCTCAACACTTCTTAACTTATGTATTATTTTCAGTCAATTTCCTGTGCATATTGATTTAAAGTTTTTCCATTGTATTGAAGCATATTGACTTTAGTGAGGACTTTAGACCCATCGTCATCATACACGATTGCAAGACACCTATCGTTTTGGTTAGTAGGCAGGCACAATGCCAGCCCACGAATTGGGCGTAAATATTATTGTATAGTTAAATTGATAATAAGACTATAAAAGTGGTAGGCCACTAGGTCCAAGTGACATCAGCGGCGGACAAGCCAAGGCCAACGTGCATGATGCGCTGGTTACCGCGGGAGGACGGAGTGCCGGTGCGGCGTGTGGTGTGGCCGCGTGGGGCTGGCGGGCGGCGCGGCGGCACTTCACGAGGCGACGTGAGACGCGGCGGCCGCTCGGACCGCTGCTCCACTACCGCGTGCCGACTGCTCGACTACGCGCGTCTTCTATAATGCCCTCTCGTTCCCACTCTCTTAGGTAGCTTATTTCACTAAGTTAGTGTTCCCACGTCTGTCGCGAGTGAGTGACGTGTCGCGCGCGCCGTACACACACACGATAATAATAACGATACAATGAACTGTGAATATTTATTTACGATGCACATGAGCGGAACATTGTGTTAAATCGTCCAAGAACGGTGTGGATGTGGTTATTAGGTCTAGTTCCCTTTGTTTGATCAGATCTCGGTGCAGCCGGTGGCACGGCGTGGTGTTTACGTTCTGTAGTGGCACATGGTGCGAGCTAGTACAACTTCTTGGTCGTGAGTTAGCAGGCGCATTGCGTCACATGTTATAAACAACGTTGTTTAGATCACAACGTAACAGCTCCGTAGGAGCCGCCCGAAACCGCGCCAATTGCCATCATCATTGTTGTTCACATTTTCCCTGACGAACGGTAAACACACATTTTATCAGCACCTTCCGTCTGTATCAGTACGAACGGGTTTTGATAGATAAATATATTTCCATATAACAGGTAAATGTGAATATTTGTAGTCTTAACAATATCAGTAGCTAGATTACTTTTAGACAGTTTGATAACATTACACAATCAGTCTGTCTCTGCATTATTTACAAAGTTACTTAAGAAGTTTCAAAAGTTTACAGACTCTCGCTAAAGTGCCAATAAACCATTTAAAATGGTGTACATCCACACACCGAATATATATTGTAGATGCAAGCATTTAGACACTATAACAACCTCAAATACAGGCTGTTTTTTTGTCGATTTTTGGAAGGTTAGCATAACTTTAAATGTAATATATATAAATTTTATTCGGAACTTTGCTCGAGGTTTAATAAATGTATGACGCTTTCAGGGATACGTCATTAGTTAAGACACTAATACCTTTCTCCACTGACTTTAAAGAGTAAAATGAAAAATTAGAACTACAAGTAATTCATTTAATAAAATGTAAAAAAGCTCAAAACAAAAAAGTAACAAATTCTAACTATTCATGTAGAATGAAGTTCGAAAATGAATCTGAAAAGCTGCACTTATAAATTAAAGAAGCGTTCGTGCAGAAAGAACCAAAAACTTAAAATATTTATTCAAACTTGAAAACTACCGAGAAGTCCGTGTTAACACTAAAGTTTGGTCAGAAGGCCACCGAAGTGCCAATATTTCATTGTTGTTGATCTAGCCTCTTGACATCGGCTCAAGCTAGCGAACGAACAGACAAATAAACGCAAAGAAGCAATAATACAAGCACAAAGTATCGTTTGAATACCATACAAACATAATTATTGGCGAAGAGGATATTTATTTTGAAGTCGTACACGTTCACGCAAAAAATTGCAATGTTTGAGACGGATTTTCGGGTTTCTCGCTCTGATTTTTTTAAATAGGTCAATAGGTTGCGTATTTAGTTCTACCTAAATTATCGCTATGCAAGCGAATCAAGTATTTAGAACGGAAACTAAATACTACAAACTTAACATTTTTGGTGTTGAACTTGCTATTTTTTCAGTTTCCAGTTACATAATATCTTAGGTCGCAGGTGTCATTTAATACATTGCTGCCTACGATGTTATTCCTATTGTTCAAGTTGGTTAGTTACCTATTTTTCTTGAAAAAAGACAATGACATTGAAATTAGAGTTACGCGTTTGTTATTGTTAATACGACCGTCGTCTTTGAATCTTTAATCGTTAAACACAATCGTGTCAATTTGCATTATTATTTCGATGTTGTTAAGCAAAAACAGTCTTTGTAGCGGATGTTTGGTAATCTTTGTCGTAATCCGTCATATATACTCTAAAGGGATCCCTTGATAAGGTTTTATCACTTGTGGCCAAAACTACGCTTATCTTACTAATGTTTGATGACATTCCGGATAACTTTGTAGGTATGACTGTCTAAGAATGGCGAAACTTTAGCCTGCCTTTGAGGCCACAAAAATACAGTGTAGTTAAGGGACATCGCGACAAAACATTTACCAAGAATTCTACAATACCTTATATTTTTTTATAACCGATGAAATTTCAAATGCTGTTAGGTCTAGGATCGTGTACTGAATCCATGTAAACGTTTGTATCACGAAGTCCATTACGCCCTCTCTAATGCAAGGCTATTAATTCTAAGTCTATACTGCTGTTTTAAGATTTATCTTCTTGGAAACTGGGGTAGATGGCAGTACTATTCCCAAATTACAAATCTATACATTTTAAGTAGAGATTTAGCGCACAATTGGCCGCTTAATTAAAGTTCCGAATCAATCTCACACCGACATTAATCTGCCTCGCGCCTCGGGGATGTAAAACCTTGGACATGGACTTTGTATTTAACTGGTTTTAAAATATATAGCTATGTTTAAAGTTAAGGGATAAACACTAACATAATCGAAATAATTACACTCGTTTTGTTTATTATATTATATTTTTCTTTTTGCGGCCTTAGTAGTTGACCTCTTGAAGTCTTGGCTGCGTCCTCAGCAAGCCATTTGCAATTACATAAGTCATTGAAAATATAATATTCTCGCATGTCTGTCATGTTCAAGCAATTAAAATGATGATTTGTACTTTCAATTGACTAATCAAGGAAGTTTTGTGACCTTTCTGTTAGAATCTAACAGAAAGGTCACAAAACTTCCTTAGATGATGTTAAATTCCAAAACACAAACTTGTGTCTCACCACGTTTTATAACCGGTTCTGTTTTTATAATATACTAAATTTTAATTTCAAACAAACTGACACAATAAGGTTGTGTCAACCTGCCATACAAATAATTTCCTTAACTGCACATGATTTAGGTAACTATCTAAAAATATATCGAGGTAAATCATTGAACTTGTTCAGTATGTTTTATTAAGAGAAAAAATAAGTAAACGGTCCAATCGCTAGACCTTGAACATGTAAAGTTATGATAACTGATAACGTTATAATACCTAGTTAGTAATTATATATTCATTAGTTTCCTTGTTTTCTATTTAGTCACGACAATCTGATATTTTGGTATATGTATAACACATGCAACTTTGTTTCAATTGTAAGTCTAGTAAGTTAGTCTTACATTTTAATAAAAAAAATACATGCTGTTTTATAGCTGTCATTAAAGAGGAATAAAAAAATAATTTCTGCATCTAAAAATAAATCGCTACTAGAAATGTGTTTTATTTGCGTCTTTTTTTAAATTATTTAAACTACTTTAATAAATTGATAACATCACGATATTGTTGGCGCTAATAAAGACTCATTCACAAATACCAAGATTAGTTGTTTTGCGTTCAAAATTAAGATAACTTTGTTTTTTCTTGTTTATGTTTTACAACATTGTGTGCCCCTAGTCACGTCCGCAATGCAATGATTCTCCCATGGTGAATTAACTTGGCACGCATTGAAGGTGACCCTCCCTCCAAGTAACTACGCATGCGTCCTGCCCATACGCTTTTGTTCACCGCGTCCTCAAGGCCTTGCGCGTTCCCGCGTTGCCACAGTCATGATCACCATCCTCGTAAGTAGGGCGTCGCGACCTTGGAAGTCGTTAAACCTGTTATATTCCCTTTCGGCTACGCGTTCTCACAGCTGATGTGTTCTCTCGCTCTAAAATAACAAAAAACACTTGACCTCTACCTAAATATTCTTGTAGCTTCTGTGTACCTATACAGGGCGTGCTACGGACACAAATAATCCTTATGTTTAACCCTTTCGAACCTACCATCGTAAATTAAACGTGTTTTTTTTTTTAAATTTGGCGGCTTCTATTCCTGTTTCACGAGATTTTTTTTAAATCTTTGAATGCAGTTCAATATATTTCCTAAACCAAAATCAAGTCTTCTTTTAGTAAACTCCATATTACAATATTTAAGGTAGGTACTTTCCTTCCGTGTGGCATAGCCGTGAGACGCTCTGTATTTTCCTCTTGGTGTTGTACGGGTCAATAAACCCTGATATAAGCACATATCATTAATCGGTTTTCATTAAAAAAAAAACAATTAAATTCCCTGACGCGCCGCCCAGTAAATATTTCATCTAAAATAATATGTAGCCAGCCGAGATCTGATCAATATTCAACGAAGATGAAGGTGTTAGGACTCAGTGAAGTTTAAAAAGACAATATTATACAAAATGCACGGACTCACACATTTTCTTCAAAAACACCATCGGGAGTCAACTCCCCCGTTGGAAAAAGATGACAGCAGCGGCGACAGCTGGTATTCTACTCTGAGTTCAGCAGATTCACGTAATGTAGTGGGAAATGAAGGCGTCTCGTCGTCATCAGCTGCTCGACCTATCCCTATAAACCCGAGAGGCTCTAGTGCCCAGCGCAGCTTGAGAGCTAGTTCAGGAAGCCCCTATGAGTTCGCATCTAGTCCCCGCGACCGCTACCCTAACTTTGCGAGTTACATTCGTGATGTTATGGAGAGAGGCTCGCCCACGCAGCAACACTATCACACGCACCAGCCAGATTACAGGCGGCAGCGTAGCGAAGGCGATCGCAATCAGATCAATGTCAACACATACCACGCACCACGAAGTGACTACAGAAATTTTGTTTCACCTCTCTACAATGATGCTATGGATGATATTCAAGAACACGAGTATAGCAAATGTGAACGCTATGGTGAAATCTCTAGTTCAAAATTAAGCCATAGGAGTCGACATGATAACAAGAGTTTTGCTCAAAAGCTAGCAGAAAGTGTGACTGGCAGCAAAGATCACAGTAAAGAGCATTCCAAAGATCACAGCAAAGATGACAAAAAAGAAAAAAATGAAAGGCGAGGGTCAGGGTCAAGCAGTAGCGGACATAAGCACAAGCACCACACGATACAAGATTTGATTCGAACGTTTGGTAAAAAAGTGGGGCAGTGGCGGCACGAGTCTGGGGAAGGACGGCGAGGCTCTTGCGCTATTCCGGCCGCCAGTACCGACGAGGCTCGTGCTATGGACAGTGATGAGTTTCGCTCACGATCTAAGTCTCTCGATGGTGATCACTCACATAGAATTCTAAGGCGGAAAGTGCTGGAAGACTGCGGAGCTACGTACCAGATTTACGAAGAAATATTAAGAGAAGGTATTGTATTTGTTCTTGGCAGTATCCTATCGCTTTATCAGTAGATTTAAAAAACGGCCCAAGAGATTATTTTTGATACAAAACTTGTTACACTAGAAACTTGTTTATCTTGTTGCAGAAAGCATTGTTCTCGCTGTACAAGTGCATAATAGAAACTATCCCAACGTGCCGCCGAGATTCTATTTAGTTTTAGTTCAATACAGGCAATATCTCTGGTAGGTATAAGTAATACGACAGCGTGTATAAAAAAAAATCATTCCCAAACTTCGTTTCCTACGTTATACTCTGACTTCTGAGGTAATTTGCGATTACTTTAGGTAAGTACGTCATTATATGACTATTTATGAGGAAACTAATTTCAGTTATCTGATTTAGATCTGTTGGTAGTTTTTGTTTAATGCTCGCTCTGATTCGCATTATATAGTAGGACTTTCACAGCACACTTTCTTGCGGTTTACGCCGTACAACGTTACATGATACTTACACTACACTACACGCGTTCATTTACTTTGATACAAACATGATCATGAACATTGTTATCGGATCACTGGCTTTAGCTATTCATCTTCGAATTGTTGACTATGCCGATTCGGTTCCCTATGCTTCAAAACAAGTTATTATTAAGCTTAAAGGTAACTCCTTTTTTATCGTCTCCCAGTAGTTTAATTGAGGTCATATCCATACTGAAGTGTTTAATTGGAAATAATAAAACTCAAAAATCTGCTTTGGTAAAACTTGGAAAGTATCATCTCAATCAACATTGCTGAGATATCCGAGACAAAAATGTCAACCGTAAACACTAAATCTATGTTAAAGAAGACATATCGCTACCATCCTAAACACTAATTAGCTGTGAGGCCGATTCAGTGAAACTCATTACTAAATAATATGCAGTTGGCGCAGATGCGGCGTTGCGTTTATTTTAAAACGAGAGCACGATACGCTATGCCCGTCATCTGTAAATGACCGCATGTATTATAAGACCCTTTGCAATGCTCTTAACATTAGGTGCATATTAGAACATCATGATTAATCTAGAAATCCAATAATGGATTTATGGATGGACTAGCAGCGATAGTGTTAATATCGTCAGATTTTGAATTACATATTACAAACACGTGATGGATGATCATCATGATGATTCTACATACTCGATCGATGTTACGTACCAAGTTTCTGACAACTAAAGAGGAAGGATGTTAAATTGTTTAGTTATCATGATATTCAAACAGTATCCTCCATCTATTTTATCATGATATTCAAACAGTATCCTCCATCTATTAATGGACAAAAATATTAGACAATCTTGAAGAACTTTTTTGTTACATTCCACCTAATCTAATAATAGTACAATACCTAATAAATAAGACCGCGAATAAGTTAGTACAAAATGTCATTTACACGTTCTAATGACTTTTTCTTTTTGATGGTTCTTGATTCGCGCTTTGATCTATTTTTACCTCCAATTGTGTAAAAATCCTATTTCCTTACTATTCAATTGCATTAATTTAACTGTTTATTCATCTGCTGAGCTAAAGCCTCTTGTTTTACATTGTTTAACGGGAAACCAATTACTTCTATCTCTCCTCTTCTTCTCGTCATTGTTAAGTCTACAGTTCATTCTGTGGATTCTTGAAACACTCATTTTCAAATTCGCGTGGGCGTTAAATTAATTTTAATTTGAATGTTAGAATCATACACCAATAAATACAATATAAATTACTATTTTATTATTATTACGACATCTCTAATTCTCTAGGTCAGTTACTGCAAGTAATTTGCTATCGGACACAGATTTTTTTTGTTGTGAAATAAATACATTTTGTTGATGGCAATTGTTCATTTATTGAAGATAACCTCTACGTCACGTGTACTCGTATGCTACGTGCCCTATCCCGTCTGGATTCAGTCTGCCTCGTTCGCTAAGGTCATTATAGATAATATTATAATCATTTTGTCAACAGACAGTGTGCAGCTCTAAAGACTTTTTACGACGAAAACTGGTGTTAGCTTCATGTACGTTAAGTTGCACTGATCGGGTTGGTATGGAGAAGAACCGCCTAGAAACTCCGTGGTTACTCTTTTAAAATTATTCGGTTTTACAATGTTATTAAGTTAGAGTACTAAGAATGGGAAGAGTGCGTAGGCCTGACCATAAGTCGTTGCTTACTTCACAAAAACGTAAAGCAATATAGAAACGTTAACAAGCATCTAGGATACAAGGCCTACCATGTTCACAGATTCACAAACAATCGGTAAAAAATAATCTATACAAAGAAGAAAAATATAATAAAATACCATATTAACAAAGTGACACAATGTTGTCATCAGTGCTGTAACTGCTCTGAACAAAAGTGAATAAATTATTCAAACTAATATAAATAAGATTGAGAATAGGTAGTTAGAGACATCCACATATTTATGGCGTTTATGAGCTACCAGGGAAGCCATGTGCAGAAGGAACTAAACTTATTTACCTTTAACGTAGTCCCTAATTTAGTAATATGCTTTTTTAATAAGGACACGTTTGATGTAGTTTTGAAACTTTCGTCGCTCAGTTCTATAACCGACTTTGGCAACATGTTATAAAACCGTAAACTGTTTTTTGTATACAGCTTGTTGGTTTTTGTTAATCTGAATTTG
This sequence comes from Noctua janthina, assembly GCA_963576755.1. Lineage (NCBI taxonomy): Eukaryota > Metazoa > Arthropoda > Insecta > Lepidoptera > Noctuidae > Noctua > Noctua janthina. The sequence continues at coordinate 7,023,366 of OY755050.1, read as the reverse complement.
AGATTTACAATTTCGTGTTTACTGCGTGTATTTGTATTATAGAAGTCGCTTGCCACCAGTGCAGCTTACGTAGCTAACTTTTATGTAACCCATTATTGTCAAGAGTGGATTTTTTCTCACGATAATCTAAGAAGGCGCTCATTCAAACGATTTCTAATTTAAATTCCATGATAAATTCATCCCTCGTAGGTGAAATATGAGACATACTGATTAGTCTTCAAACGGACTGTCCGCAGTTCGCAAGGACTCTTGTTTTCCTTATAGATTGTAGTAAACGAAATATGGACACGAAATACGAACGGATAAGTAGGTATCATTTTATATAACAAAATGGGTGGCCGTCGTCCGTGAAATATTTATGTATTCTGTACTAAACCTTCCTCAAGGTATTCTCTAAATTGTTGTGAAAACAGCAGTAGGTAAACAAGACTTAAGTAGGTAAGTACCTAGTATGTTTTTTAGTATTTGTCTAGAAAAAAGATATGAGACTGGAGAATGAATACAAAGTAGTGACACTAACAGTAGCGTCCGTATACCTACATTACCTACATATTACGTCATCTTAATCAGGTTTCCTTGATATCTGTGAGGCCACGATGGCACTGTACGCAAAACTTGGAACTGGTCGACAGCAAGACGAGTTACTTTCGACAAATCCGTGCCTTACCAAAATAATACTTAAAAAAATTAAGGATAACTTAAACTGAAAGTTAATTCCAGTCAGGATGAAGGAGATGTTTTTCATCTGTTGAGTTGGTATAACCACCGTCTTTTGCGTCTGCGGTCGTTCATTTATGTGTAAACGATGAAAGTCTCTACAACGTAATAGTGCAGTCGTTAAAAAGTTTTATGATGTCTCGTATAAAGCTAGCTTAAGACCTGAGTCAAGGCTGGTGCTTCATATCTCGTCGTGCTAAGTCGGTAGCTTCAACAACATCAAGTGTATTTGTTATTCTCATGTTCTATACATGAGCTCACGCCTTTTCTGAAACAGGCAGAAACTTCATTACCCCACCTACCATCGTTACACGCTCATTCTGCTCCTTGAACCATTTTGAGCTCTAGTGCTGTATTTGTGTAGCACCGGGATTAACTTATTCCAAGTACTGATCATACTTGAAGGAACGTTGAAGGACAGTTTTAGATTTTGATATCGACTCGGCTGACCTGAAGTACGAGTAAGTACCGAATTTTCAAAGAAAATGATAACTGTGTGATTTTGAATAGAAGATGACGGTGTGTTTACAAAAGGAATCGCCTACATTAATTTGGATCTGATGATCATTCGTCACATAAGGTATTTCGTCGCGGTCCCTATTAGGTCACATTCACTAATCCGTCACCTTATGCATCTGGTCAGTTTTCTTAACTCGTTTTTACACTTAGGTTTGATGGATTTTTGTACAATTATTTACTTTTCATCCAATGTGTTCGATTGCCAAGATTACCACTTTCTTAGAGTCTGATTTGTATCGATGTCAGCGTATTGTTGGTTTGTTTTTGTTGATTATTTCTTTCAATGAAACCCAACTAAAGAAAATCTTAGAGAGGGGTTCATATTTTACATGAAATATTTTTTTAGGAAAACCTATATTATTCTTGAAGTTTTCTTTAACCAAATAAATACTCAATTATTTACCTACATTATTTTGTGTCTAGTAAGCTCCTTCGCGACTAAATAAGATTTCCGAGGAAAATTCCAGACATTGGAAGAAAAATTACGTAGTTTTCTTTCCGCAGTATAATTCTATTATGGATTTTTTTACAATAATATTTAATAGAGTTTGTTGTAGAACATTGCGGCGTGTTTAAAATATAAATCATAAACGCTAACTTACATTATGTGATGTATGTGTTACTGTTGATTCATAAATGTTGAATTCATAAAAATAAATAGATAGTTTTAAAATTTTATTCCCTCCGCATTCCCGGAAAATTTCGGACGTTCGGCAATTCTATTTCCGCCGAGTAAAACTAATAACGATATCATTCAATTTCTGAAAACCTTCTTAGGGTTCCGTAACCAACGGGATCCTATTACTAAGCCTCCGCTGTCCGTCCGTCCGTCCGTCTGTCAGAGGTCAGTATCTCATGATCCGTAAAAGATAGACAGTTGAAATTTTCACAGAATGTGTATTTCTGTTGTCGTAAAACTACAAATAATGAAAATAAAAATAAATTTAAAATTAAAGGGGCTCCTCTACTACCATGGTACGGAATCCTTCACGCGCGAGTCCACCTCGCATTTAGCCGGTTTTTTTATCCAAACATCGTTACTATCGACCTGTCAAGTTTTTTCACTGGAAGAAGATATTTGTTTACGTGTTCCGTAGTTAATAAATATTATTAGTTGTAAAGAATAATAAACAAGAACTAAAATATTTTTGAATAACCTTGAATACTTATTCACCACAGTCATAAAGGGAAATGGCATACTTTCGTTGTTTGCAGGAGTTCTTTACTTAAATTGGATAATTATTACATCCAATGAAAACTATTTTTCAACTAAATTATTCCTCGAACCACAACCATTACTTGCGCTCACAAATTCAAATTAAAAATATTATATGTTTATTCCTCAGAGCGCAACCTTGATGAAAAATAGAGAGGGGTACGATGGATTCATTTTTCTTTTTTCGCGCTTTGAGGAATAAAAATATAATATTTTTAATTTTAATTTGTGATCGCAACTAATGGTGCTTTGTGGTTGTGGTTCGAGAAATAATTTATTTGCGCTTAGTTGATTGCGTTTAAAAATAGTTGCGCTTTGGGGAATACCCCACCATTTCAGGTCACAAACGACTGGGGTTGTATGGGGTGGGAAATGTATTGAATTTCAAAGTGTAGCCTGCAATCCATATCCTGTTTCGGTTAGAATTTAGTGTTCAGCTATGTAGGCTGGTAGGAGTAATGCTTGGTGTTGTTTAGCCAGTTCTGCGAATAGACAGACGCATAGTTCTGTCAATTTTTCTGAACTGGACCTTTGATAGCTCCGTATCGTTTCATTTGCAGCAATTTGATTGTCAATTTAAGGGAGTCTCTACGTCTAATGTGGACTGCATTTTTATTTTATATAAGCGGTATTCGCAATATTATCGGAAAATGTCAAAAATAAAGTCTCAGAAATATTACTAACCCACAGGATCCTACTACCAGGATAAACAATATGTTAAGTATGTGTTAATCCATGTTATAAACTATCTGTGTGCTAAATTTCATGCAATATTAATAGGAAGTATGATTGCGATTTGGATCGTACAGTCAAAGCCGGCACGGGTTCGATTCTCGCACGGAACAAATATTTGTATGGCCTACTGTTAGTTGTTCCGGGTCTGGCTGTTTGTACATATACATATGTTTGTGACGATACACGGTACAGGAGAAATTCATTGCGCTATAACTTATTTCGTGATAATATGGCTTCCAAAATACTACGTTCGTGAAAACGTATCGATACCGTAGAAGAAATATGCCTTGAATATTGCAAAGTTTTCGTTTCATTGCTCGTGACTGTACTTAATTTAACAGTTTAGGCCCGTGTGCACCATTCATAATGTTTCACGCTGCTGAACATTTTTAAAACGTCATCGTTCTGTTTCCGTCAATCGTTGAAGATGATAGAAATATAATGTAGTATTCAATGTTTAACGCTAAAAGTGCATTCAGCGATTTGTGGTGCAATAGGGCCTAAGACAGAAGTAGCTCGAAGCCGCCTGAAGAAGCTCGTTTCCTATAAGGTGGAAGCGCACGGTTGCCCGCGAAATTAAATTCTTTTTACGTTTTTTTTTTTGCAATTTACCGGTCAGAGTCAGACTGTATGTTAAACATCCTGACACTGACCGGCAAAATGGCCAGGTCTGAATGTAAGAAAATTTGAATTGCGCTGACTGCCTTATCCTTCCGGCATCTTCCTTAAATTCAAATTGGGAATATAACAAACCTAGCTGCTGCCCGCGACTTCGTCCGCGTAGAAGAAACATATTAATATTATCCTATGACACAACACAAGCCAATAGTGTAAGCTTTCTGTCAGTGAAAGAATTTTTGAATCGGATGGGTAGTTTCGGAAATTCCCTCCTACAACCAAACCAAATTTTTTTAAATCAGCCTGCTCTGACCCACTGCTGGGCAAAGACCTCCCCCATGGCTTTCTAATTGTGTTTACAATTTGCCTTCTCTTTCTCGTCACGCCAGAGTTTCTTGGGCCTGCCTCGGTTACGACGGTCTTCTTCAGGCACCCACTGTGTGACTATCTTTACTTCTTCATAATATTAGTTGAGCTTCAGACACGATTATTTCAACGGTTCGTAGAAGGTAAATGGGTTACTGGGTGGAGAGAATTTATCGGACGAAACCGGTCCAAGTATAGCGTGCGTTCTACTTTGGATGCAGCGGTTAAGTAAGCTTCGGGGTGAAAAAATATTTGCAGACGTAATCTCATTTTCAGGCGTTTTGCATACATGAGATTATATGGATTATGTAAAAATGCCAAAGCGGTTTTATCTGGATAAATAGGTAGGTACAGTCAGCCCCAAAAAGATGTAAACACGGACTAGGAACCATTTCATTGTTAATAACTATTATTCCATAATTGTGTCTACAATGTAAAAAAACAATGCTACAAAACATAGTAAACAATTCATGTCACCAAATTAATTGTTTACTAGGTATGTTTTGTAGCTTTACATAGTAGACACAATTTTGGAATTATAGTTGGAGAAAATGAAATGGTTCCTTGTCCGTGTTTACATCTTTTTGGGACTGACTGTACAGTGTGTGGGAGGATTATGTGGCATTAAGACTGAATTGTGTGTTTCGTTGTAGTGTGTTGTTTTCGTGCTTCATTTTTTAGTTATGCGTGATGTTTAGGGTACATATGTGTTTTTTTCTTTGGACATTATATTGTTTGAACCGTCAGGTTAATTTAATCAAGTTGACTATCAACTTAAATAGTCCGTATGGTCAAACCACTACTGTAATTATCTAAAAGTAGTGTAACAAGTTGCTTAACTATTAATTTCGCTGACGGTACCAACTAAGTGCCTATTTGTTGTAGATCTAGTTCAAGCTCCTTTACTGAAATTACATCATCTAAAGTCGAGGTACTCCATATATTTTATACATATCATATCCTCCGTTTCTATATAAAAAGCATGTACAACAAGCTATTTTCGGTCCGTGATAATTCTTAATAGGATTTACGGTCAATGTCAAAGGGACAAAGTTATTTTGGATAATGTTAATAATACCCGTTTTAAACGAACAGTTGGTACCTACTAGAGATGGACCGAATGCGGATTCTGCCGAATATCGAGGTCGGCCAAACATGCGCCGAAGTCGAACTTCGGCTGAAGTTCGGTTGAATTTAGTGCGCCATTTTTTTTTTTTTTTCTGTGGAAAATCTTCAAATGACCGGCACTCTGGGCGGAGCGGAAGGGAGTGTCAGACTTGTACTGACTGAAACCCATCCATGTTCCTTCTTTGCCCTTTGTGTTCCAGGGCCACGGTATCTATTTCGCGCGCTCTTACACCCGTATTTAATGGGCGTAAAAGTACCCTTAACGTAGCCGAAGGGCACATGTTCTCCTCGTCATTTTGTTTGTTTTAGACCATACGTGGGAGCCTTCTCGTTAAGTAGATGTTGGGGGTTAAAATTCCAAATTTTCCACAAGTTTTTTTTTTGTTAAATACAAGTTATTAATGTTATATTTTTTTTAATTTCTCCACGACCTTGTTCTATTCAATGCATTCATCAGCACAATGTTTTGAGATACGGTAGCCGTGATTTTTCACACCAAAAAAATCGTTTCCCAGCAATATTTCTTGCGTTAAGTTACTTACTTAGTTAGATGTACAGAATGCTATGTTGACGGCTTCGTGGAGGGTCCGTTAACACCCTGTATAAATAAGTCCAAGTGATTGTTTGAGTAAAAGTAATAACTTAAGATAAGATTGTTATGCTGTATTTTTAGTAATTTCTTGAAGTTAGAACTGTCAAAACTTAAAATTCTTAGTCGGTTTTACTTCGTTCAAATTCTTGTCTATTTATGTTTATGCTGCTCTTTTATAGTTTTCTTGCTTAAAAATTCCAATTAGAAATAAAAGCTAATACTTAAAATTAATATTCCGAATATTCGTTCGAATATTCGGTCCGTAAACCGAACTATGGCCGAATACCTAAATTCGGAAAAATTAGCCGAATTTCGGTATTACTGAACGTGAAACGGATTTCGGTCCGTCCCTATAGTACCTACACATGTTTCGATAGTGGAATAATAAACTTATTCGTGAATGGCACTTATGTGATTCGTTAAGTAGCCGTATTGAATATGACTTAATATTTCATTTTACTGCCTATATATCCTTCTGCTACAAAAAATAATTTAAAAGTACGTAAATTTCTCAACCGCAAACTTTTGCGAAGCCCAGAACAGTGATTAAAAAAAAAGTATAATTAGTATAAAAAGCTTCACTGACGGAGAAATCTGTGTAGATACATGAAAAAAGATAAGCGTTCAATACAAAACCTCCTCCGTTTTAGAAATTGGTTAAAAATACGCTTTTAGCTACTTAGAAGAACGTAAGTGCTGAGAGTATTTCACCGCAATATCTTTATTATGTATAACAAACAAGTAACATTCATAAAGGAAAACATTTTACACGGGCATTTCTCAATGGACGGTCTTACCGCTTTTTTTTTTACAATATAGTATTTTATTTAAAATTAGTATTATTTCTCATACAATGGTATAATTAGTACTTATAAATAAACTGTAACTAAAATATATTCAACAGTTGCAAGTAGGTAATGGTAGTACAAATCAGATGTTTGGTATACGACCTGTCCGATCTAGGTTTATTTAAACCTGTGTTTCAGGCCATCACTTTACATAGCACAATTTAATTAGGACAGTAAAATTATAAAATAAAATTAATCTATTAACAACTATAAGTATAATCAAGTTCGTACAAAAAATAGATACAAGGGGATAACATAATCAAACCATAACTTTTAGGGGTTTTTCTGTGTCTGTGTAATTAAGTATCGCTAAATAATCCGACATTACAAAACTATATTTTTAAAAACTTAAACGTATAGAAGTTTAGTATCTTGTTGAGTCTATTATAAATAAAAGGTCCTAACAACACAAATTCGATTCGCAAACGCATGTCTAGTTTGAGATTTTGTGCAAACCAGGGGCTGCAGTCTCGACATACATAGCGACAAAAATCGGTCGTTAAGTCATAACGATGTCAAATTTCTTTAATAGATTTTCAACCTTATTTCGAAACCTTAAGGTTGAAAATCTATTAAAGAAATTTGTCATCGTTATGACTTAACGACTGATTTTTGTCGCTATCTATGTCGAGACTGCAGCCCCAGGTCCTTCCTTCTCCTATCGGAAGGAACTGGGTAATAGGGAAGTGTACAGTGCTGGTGTAGTATTATGTGAAGAATAAATAATTGCCGTAAGTATTGCTGTAAGTACATTACATGCTTCGTAGAGCTGGTGTGTAGGGAATCTAAAATGACGGAAGGTAGCAACTTTTAGAATTGCTCTTTGAGTACGTTCTAGAGGGAGGAGAATTGAATTTCCTTCCTAATTATGTTAACTATAAGTATGTTATTGCCATGGTTGGGTACCTAATAGGGGAACTTTATCAGAATTTAACCTTTAATGGTCCCGCAACGGCAGCCTAATTAATGAGGTTAATAAGTATATTAGTTCTCCATTTAGTCCCATGAACAAATACCAATATACAAGATGTAGTAGCACGAAGCCGTCAACCAAGCATTCTGTACATCAAACTAAGTAACACTACGCAAAAATTATTGCTGGGAATCGACGTTTTAGAAGTAGCGCTCAAATTAACGCATTCAAAGCATTATTCCAAAGTAGAATGAATGCATTGAATAGTACATTTTAAATATTTGAATATAAAAATATTATAAATAATTATAAAAGAACTTTTAAAATATACAAGTAATAGCCCACCGGTATCGGGAACAGGGTCCAAGTTACCGGCGGTCAGGGCTCCAGAGCGAGGAACCTCCTAACAACAAAAGCCTTGTCTAGGAGTACCTCTTTCTTAATCAAGCCCTTGATCCAGCTTCCTAACAAGAGCCGTCTCAGGTATGGGTCGAGGCTCTCGGCAATTAAGCCATTGGCTGTAACTACTATCGGCACTATTATCGTTGAGTTCACATGTCGACAAACTCGCGAGACAAGTCAAGACACTTAAATTGCTTTTTCTGGAACTACGACTTTCCCATCTTATGTCATCGGCCTTTTAATGTTATAAACATTTTCACGAGTTCTGTACAGTTTTCTTAACCTAACCGTGATCTACTTTTCTTGGTGAAGTAGAGCACACCGATGCCACAAAACTAATATTATTCTAAGAAACTGGAATCTGGTCGAACGACGAATATTAAGAGGGAACAGGGGCTGCGATTCTCCATACAAATGTATTCCCCTATTTTCTTCTTGAATAATAATGCCTCTCTACTAAAGATTTTTTTTTTTTTTCTTGAATTCAAGATGTGCTGTGATGTAGACACGTCCCTGTCATTTCCTTTTTTTCAGCAACTAATAAGTAAAGAAAATATGACCGTCCAAAAATTACAAAAAAATGCCCTTTTTTACGGCTGTGATTAGAGGACTACCAGACAAATTCATTCTTAAAATTTTAATGTCAAATATAATTGAATCGGTTCAGTTTTCGATGAGAAAAAAAGGGTATACAAAAGGGTCTGAGCTGCAGCTGTTTCTATCGCACTCTACGGGGCAGGCTTGAGGCAGCGCGTCCGCAATAGTTTCCTCAAATACAAAGTTTTCTAATTCCTCGCTGGCTCTATTCCCTCTTAATTACAAACGGTCTCAAGTGAAATGTTTATTTAATTCTGAACGGCCAATATTGAACAAACTAAAACATCTTTTAATTAATTCATCATATTCTAATATTTGTTGCCGATTTATTTTATTTCCGCTTTAAACAAATGTCAACATTATAGTTCTTTTTTAGGATGACCTGAGGCACAACTAGCACGAGCGCGCGGTGTTAACGTAACGTAAATACGTCATTTTTAATCGAAAATCCAATTATCCAATAGTATTTTAGTTAAATTGCGTGCCACGGGCACAAGCTAATATTTCATAGATTGATTGGATTGCTATTGATGACACTAAAACTTCTTGATCGCGGTTTAAATGTGCTGATCTAGAAGGTACTTATTAGTTCCTCGGTACATCACTTTCAGTTTATTGGTGAAGTTCGCACTACAATCAGTGCGAACCTTTGTTGTTGTCAGATTTTAGGTTCTGGATAAGCAAAAGCTGGCCTGTTCATGACTATTACTTTTGAAAGAAAAGGACAGCAAATAGTACCCATTAAGTGAAAGGGACTTTTCTGAAAGACATCAACGAGAGTCCCTGCATCTTTTTACAATTTAGAATAACTAGTCACAATGAGATAAGCTCTTTCTAAAGTGGTCGATGTTTATAATTTTACGTAAAAATTGAATATTATTCAATTTATTTTATAACTTGATGTTTTTCCACTCCATTTAACAGCAAAGGTAGTATTTCGTTTTAAAGTGTATCGGCAAAATCAATTTTCATGCAAAAATAAATCTCTACATTGTTAGCGTCATCAAGGTTCTAATGTCTGGTCGGCACTGAAGAGATAAATACGAGCATCGAATTATCGCATAAGATGCCTTTTTTTTTGCACACTCTTGCTTTCTACATTCTTTTAATTCCTAAACTTTTCTTTAGAAACAAACTCAATCCTATTTCTGTAACAATGGGTCAATCACTCCATTTTTGGTAATGCTCAAAATCGAAAGCAAGACTATTCTATTCGAGGCCTGATATTAAAATTGGTGGGCTCGCTTTCTTCGCTCTCACATTTTACGTTCCGTTTATTGATAAGTTTTTCTACTTGAATGGACGCAAAAAACTAACATATCCCAGGTTTTTATTACCTTTGTCAAGCATACTGTCCCTCAGTTGAGCAAAGGACTTCTCTAAGTCTTTCTACAAGGCCTGTCAAGCATACTGTCCCTCAGTTGAGCAAAGGACTTCTCTAAGTCTTTCTACAAGGCCTGTTGTCCCGCGCTACCTCGAACCAGTCCTCGCGGTGTGCATCCAGGTCGTCTCACCACCTCTTTCTGGGTCGGCCTAGGCACCCATTGTGTGAAGAGTTTTTGCCCAGTGGTCATCGTGCTTGCGACTGACGTACAGAAAATGTAATTACATGGCCTACTCTTAATAATATTTGACTATACATACGAAATTCCTTACTGCTTCCTCCCCCATAAGCTGGGTATGCCCATGGTCGCTGAGCAATCGACCTACCACCGTCCTACCAGTCTGTGATTACTTTCTTTATCCTGTAAGCAACGGAAATAGTCTGTACTGACAATCGAAGCCTTATTTCCAGGATGTGCAAACGCCATTAAATACCGACAAACGAGCTCCTAGTAATTTCCTCATTTTACTGCGAGCATTTCATTTTACTATGACGGCTTTCAGCTTTGCTGTAGATATGGGATTCTGGTTTTGAACCATTTTTAATATATAAGTGAAGCCATTTCAATCTGCTAAAAACGCGAAAGTCGACACTTCCAGAATAATAAAAATGCGATAGTGAATCTGCCTGTCTTTCTCTCTGTTCCTTGCGAGAATTTCGAAGAGCTTGACTGCCATGACCTGGGGTTAAGCAGTACAATGTTTATCCCTGTAGATAGTACTTTTATTCTCTTGGGATAATTTTCGACCGTTATGGTGATTTCATAAAATAAGTCTGGAATTCGGGATGTCGTCGTCGATATTATCAACACTTTTTTTCGGTTAGGTACTGTGTCCCAATTCATGTTGAAATACCTGGCTTCTGCTTATAGTTTGCATTGTTCTTAAAAAAATAATAGACAATATTTTTCAGCATAACTATCAACTATGCTAATCTAGAAATGAAAAAAGGGTGCTATCTCATTTATAGTTTGGAATTTTTATTTATATTGGTATTAATAAAAATTAATAAACCATTACATACCGAGTTTCCTCCGTGCCTCGGAAAGCACGTTAAGCCGTTGGTCCCGGGTGTCATTTATAGATCTTTGACAGTCGTTAGGTAGTCAGTAGCCCAAAAAGTCTGACAACCAGTCTTACCAAGGGGTATCATATTACCCAGTACTAACTGGGTTGTGGAGGTCAGATAGGCAGTCGCTCCATGTAAAATACTGGTATTCAGCTGCATCCGGTTAGACTGGAAGCCGACCCCAATATAGTTGGGAAAAGGCTAGGCAGATGGTGGTACAGGTAGATCTAGCTTCATTTCATTTAAATGGAAATTAGTTTGCTTACTGCGAATTACAGTTTTTAACGCCCAACGCAAAAAGAGGGGTGTTATAAGTTTGACCGCAATGCATGTGTGTGTCTGTCTCTGGCACCGTAGCTCCTAACGTGTAAACCGAATTGGATGCAATTTTGATTTGAAAGCTAGTTTCTTGGCGATGGTTCTTAGATACGTTTTTATCAAAATCGGTGCAGCCATTTACTAGATATGGGGGAGGAAAGTGGGTATGAATAATCGAATATTTTCAAATAGACCCTAAGTGGGGTATCAAATGAAAGGGCATGATGTGTATATTACAATTAGACATGTTTTATCAAAACGAACTCGGCCATTTTATTGACTTTACAAATGTTTGTTCGCTTTTCTTTGTTGCGATGGGGGTTTTTTAAATTTAAGTTTTAATTAATTATACATGGATGAAGTAATCAATCATACATCAGCATCATCTCTTTTTCCCACACTAGGTAGGTATTTCTCCTGTATCGTGGGTGCGTTTACAAACATTTAGGCTGAGGCTAAAAGAGCGTAATTTTTTGAGCTGTGAGTCGCGTTTGCAGCGTAAATTCCGTGACTCATTTTACGTGACTCACAGCTGAAAAAATTAGCTCGTGTGGCCCCAGCCTTAAACTCACATACACAAACAGCTAGACCCGGAACAACTAATCGTCCATGTAGGCCACACAAATATTGGCTCCGTGCGGGGATTGAAACCGTGGCACGCAGCGCAGCAGCCAGTCGCTCAGCCACTGCGCCAACCGGTGGCGTCAATTGTAAATTTATACATAATAATATGTTTGAATATTGCTCTGAAACATTCAACCTGCTAGGTAAGTAGGTACCTGTCTATCTTTTTGACGGGATATATAATTTACCATATTATGAGAAAGCGTAATATCTACTTGTACTTATTTACAATTTAAGGCACACTCATTTGAAAGTTTAAATTAATGCGTCTTAAATATTACTTACAAAACTGAATAAAAAACAAAGATAGGGATTTCGTCCATCATCATTCTCTTGCCTTTATACCAATTCATTTGGGTTCGGCGCAGTATGTCTTCTTTTCCATACTTCTCTGTTACTCGTCATCTCATCAGACACCACATTCATTCATCCATCGTTTCTTTGGATTTAAATATAGAACATTATAATTGAAGGTCGAAATCACTTTAGGCTTCGAATAGAATCTATAATAACCCTTTTGCAGTACATTAGATTCTAACAATAGGTCATAAAGGACATACTTCCAACGGTTATAGCCGTAATAATGACATTATAACCCAATCATTTATCTACACATACTTGTAATGAGTTTCAAATAAGAATAGGAACGTCAATGACCTTTATCTGTTAGCTGTCACTTGAAAAGTACGCACGACGGCCAATCAAGCTATACAAAACCAGTTTATGCGGATCTCTCATTGTTTAGGAAATCAATACAAAGCGAGGCCAAGTTATACTGGAAATGTACCGCTTCATGTGCCGCCGTGTGTACGTAGTAGGTTTAAGTCCTAGAAAAACGATTAAAATAACATTAAGAAGAAAATAACAATCATTAATATTAATTAAAATAAATTTTCGTAAATTATAATTGTATTGCAAACCGTACTTTTCAAGTGATATTTGACAGATAGACATCATTGACGTTCCTATACTTATTTGAAAACCATTATAAGTATGTACATGATCATGATAATTGTTTGACAAATATAATGTGTGAGAATGTGAGTTTGTTTTTTTTTTAATTTAATATATTTATAAAGTACCTTACTTTTTCACTTACTCACTGTTACTTTACTTCATTATAATATTTATAATTATTTCCTTTATTTATTTTTATACATATTAAATACATTTTTAAATATTCTAATATAAAACAATATAAAAAAACATTTAAAAATATAAAAAAATAGTGGTCCGCCGGTATCGGGAGCAGGGTCCAAGCTACCGGTGGTTAGGGCTCCAGAGACAGGAACCTCCTCACAATGCGAGCCGTATCGAGGAGTACTGCCTTCTGAATCAGGCCCTTGATCCAACCGCCTAACGAGAGCCTCGAAAGATGGTCGTCGAGGCTCTTGGCAAGAAGATACAACACCATAGCAACGAGAATATTCCGACAAAAAAAAAATTGTTAATATGCGTTCATCAAATCAAAATTTTATTAATATAACGATCAATCTTAATATGGTAGACGTGATATCATATTATTAACCTGTGCTAACATCTTTCCCTCTGCCACATATCTACCAAGTTATGCTGTTTAAAATTATACCTATATCTACTCACTAAAATATTTTACCGGTACACGTTTTCATTACCACTAGGCGGCATCTAAATGATTCAAAACGCGCACTGTAATTTTTTTGTATGCTCGGCCCATGATTCTATTCCCAGGTAGATATAGATGGCAAAAGGCTCGCCCCTTATTGCATGAGACTTAAACAGACCTGGCGAAATGGGGTCGTTCTAGTAGTTACAACTCTGCCTAACACTTTGAGGATTACAGGTGTGATATAAATTGTAAAAAGGACGACGGCCCGCTCCTCTGCGCACAGTAGCACAGTAGACCGACGCCGAATAACTTAAAAAAAAAAAAAAAAAACTCGTAACAGTGTTATCAGGAACTTAATATCTGTGTCACTCATGTAAGAAATAAAATTTACAGGCTCCAATTATTTTAAATACCTGATCTTTCATAATGAACGTGTCCCACTTGATACTCGTGACTGGCATAACATTATATCCCATGGCATATTGTGAGGAATGACATGAAGGGAAAAGGGTAGGTAGGTAAATCATACTGTGACGGTTGACAAGGCAAAATGGAAGACAAAAAACGTGATGCGCCGACTCCGAGTAACATGGAAAACAGGGAAAAGGGTACAAAAAGGATAATTACTAGTGTCCGGTCGAAGTTTCGGTTTCGGTTTCGGCCTAAAAATCATTTTTCGGCAAAATAACAGCCTAACCTTTCGGCCGCGCCGAAACTTACAACATCGTACTTTCAGGTGCGCTCGGCACGGTTGGCAATGTGACGTGCACGGTGAAATGTTGAAATTTAAATTCGATGAAAGTGAAACGTAGAAGAACCCTGAAATATTAGGCCAGCGAGATGTTCCATTATTCATATATCTGGAAAGAACGGCCCACTGACATTTTATTCAACGGTTTAATCACGATTATAAAAGGTTCGAATTCGGTTTCCGTTTCGGCCGAAACTATAATCAAAACCGAAACTTCGACCGGACACTAGTAATTATCCTTTTATTCCAAAACCGAACCTTCAGTTTAGATTTCGGCAAAAAACATGTTTCGGTCGGACACTAACAATTACGTACCTTATCTCGGCTAGCCACAGACGTTTAATTGTTTTTCTTACTGACTATGTAGATTTTAGGAAATGCTAGGCAATTTATTGATTTACACTTGGGCAATAGTGAATAAATACATAGGTCAATTAATAATAAATTATAGCACTAAACTTGAGGTTGTTCTCATTTTTGAGGACCTCTGTCAGTCTATGAATATTGAGGACCTTAAAGCTCATGGTTGGGGACCAAAGCTCAATAGTATCACTCATGTATCTACCACTTCTTTGGAATAATAATGACGTAGTGTTTGATTGTTTCACAGGAGCTCACTTGCGCAGAGCCACATCACAGGATGCGGAGAAGCGTCGGTCGTCACTAGGACATGTGCCGACCATACGACACCGGGCCTCGGATGCCTTCCTCGACCCTCATCATGCTGCCATGCTGTTCCGGGATTCACGAGGGGTGAGTGTCAGACTAAAATACCCGGAATCCACCAAATCGGAGACGAACGGAGATGTACGAAACGGAGAAGAGAGAAGATGCGTAAAAACTAGGGTATTCACCGAAGCTGCGCGGAGATGTGCAAAGTGGCACGCCGCTCAGAGCACACCGCTCACCGCACGCCGCTCACTTCTCTTCTCGTCTCCGCTGGCCTAAGCAGTTACAAGACATCTCCTCTCCTCTCTGCTCAACCGTTTCCACTAAAGCTAAACGGAGACGAGAAGTGTAATTAACGAAATTCTATTGGTGGTTTGCAACACATCTCCTTTCCTGTCGTCTCGTCTCGTCTCCGCTTCGGGGAGTCCGGCCTTAACACTCGACATCACATTGCCACACCTGTCAAGTATGGATGTGTGGTATAGGCGTTCCTATGGAATTTTAGAAACGTTCAGTTTTATAGAGCATTTTCTTCACGGAGAAGTTCCTTTCACGGAGTAGAGCAACTCTTTTGTGGGCGTCTCGGTCACTCAATTTACAAGTAAATCACTTGTGTATTATGTCGAGTGATAATTACTGGGTACCTATCTATTTGGTTATTCCACCATGTTTCAAATTCAAGGCTAACTAGGTACACTACTACTTTGAATCAAAATCTTTATCTAGATAGCAAATAACATGTTAAACTGTAAATTATTTTTCTTTTAATAGTTGTAGTACCTACTTACGTTACTTGAGGTCACTCTAAGTAAGAAACCTTATCATTGCACCCATGTTATAAACTAGCTAATCTTACTGATTGCGCTATATAACTAGAACTGATACTGATACTGTTCGCTTGCGTCATCCCACAGCTGGGCAAAGGCCTCTCCCCATGACTTCCAGTTGTTTCGATCCAGGGCTAATGTGGGCCACTCGTCGTTTGTTTTGTCCAGCTAGTCCATCTTCTTATAACTGGTAGCATAAGGTATCCCTTGATTAGCTACTCAGAATTAAAATCATTAAAGAAAATAGTACAAGGATAAACAATTCTATTATACTTCATTCAGAATATTATAGCTAAGCTGCTTTTAAAGGTATATTGAAATTTATTGCGTTATGTTAGGGTCAAAATTAGAAGGTAATAATTAAATTAGAACAATGAGACAGACCATCAGCGTAAGGGTCGGAAAATATTGATTGCATTTACGGTACAAAACATACTCCAAAAACGCGTTCCAAAACAATACCGAGGAAAACTACGTGTCCGTCTTTTCAATCAGATTTTTAAAGGTATTTTTTTTGTATTAGTATTCTGTATACTTTCGCCCGCGGCTTTGGTCGCCTTGCGGTCGGGAATTATCCCACGGGAACGTCGTAAATAAAGCATAATATGACACTCTGGGATAATGCAGCTTCCCATTTATCAAAGAACTTGCTTATGCCCGTGGCTTCGGTCGCGTGGAGTTCGATAAATTATTGTCATTCTCATTCGGGATTATACTACCGGGACAAAAAGTATCCAATGTGTTAATCCAGGTTATAAAATGGTGCTAAATTTCATCCAAATCCGTTTAGTAGTTTTTGCGTGAAAGAGTAAAATACATTCATCCATCCATCGCCGGATGATCCTCGAAACTTTCGCATTTATAATATTAGAAGTAGAAGATGTTGATGTTCCGAAAATTTTCCCTATATCAAAAGTTTACCTCCTTATAAAGTATATGGACACGTAAACGGAAATGTTCTTTCATATTTTCAACTTTAAAACCACCACAATTTCACTCGTTTTACGGACGTGTCTAATCTAATGCTACGCTACTGTTCAGTGTTCCAATGATTGCCTGAGTACCTGTTAATTGTAGTTAGGACGATAATAAGTACTTGTACTTGGCACAATTTCTTTGTTACTAGCTATTCATTATTGTTTGTGGTCGTAGCTTATTGTTTCTTCAGCGCATAAAAGACACGTCCTTTCAATCGCAAAACTTTAACACAGATCTTTAAGCACTTATTTAAAATTTTCTTACCTATTAGGAATTTCCAGAAAACATCCATACAATTCTCTAAATTTTTTTTTTTTTTTTAAATTGCTAAAACCGACAAGATCGAAATTGTAGCTACCCGTAAAATCAGCAATATCGTAAAAGAGCTGCTGTGAACAATTCTGATATACAATCAAGTATATTCTAGTTATATATCTATTTAATGAAATAATGACATTTGAGGTCAAATAAATTATAATTCTGGATTTCATTTTTATCGGAAGCTAGATTGGAAGTTTCTTAATACGACTCATGTGCAGTGCCCGCCTAATCCCATGCAAGTAAAATCTTTTACTACTAGAATTAAAACTTGATGCCACAAAACAACTGTTTATTAGTTTTAAATATATTTTTTAATAAAATAACTAGCTGTTGCCCTCGACCTTCGTCCGCGTTAAATTATAATACAAATATTACTTCCCTATTTGAATCGGATTTTGTTAACAATTTCAAATTAAAAATTAAAACCCAATTCTGGGTTAAGCTCCGCGTTGTACATAAGCTATACATATATTGTAATTTTTTGTGTATATCTTTTAATTTCGAATGCAATAAACAATAAGAATTTCAAGGGTTTTAATTTTTTTGCACAGAACTCAAATGTGTTTTCTAAAATAACAGTAGCCTATGGTACTCCTTATAACATCAGCTTTTTGCCAGTAAAAATCCCGACGAAATCGGTCCAGCCGTTTTGCAGATTAGCCGGAACAAATAGATAGCCAGAAATAAAAAACAAAAAAAAAATGTTATAAGTACCGTAAGTCCGTAACTATATAATTGCTAATCGCTGGTGATTTAGCGAGCTAACAAAGTAGATTCAATCATGTAATGAGCAGACTAAAATAAGGTGTCGAAGGTATGAAAGACTCGATTGTCATTAAGAATATAACCACCGACCCTTGCCAGAGCCAGCCCGCGATGCTGAGTCAGTATTTTTATATCAGCCCCTAAATAATGATCTCACTCAGATCCAGCCTGTCCCTTTGCTGCCCTCCACAACGACGCCCTAAACCGCTGCGTAACGCGCTGTCGCTTAGTCAAAGGATAGTCCGGTTAATTAAAAGCCAGCCTTATAGGTTAATCTACAAAATGCCATTCAAAACAATAAAATAAATAATTTTATAAAAATATTGCAGATGACAATATGTTATTTAAATAAAAAAACGGTATGTTATTTCTTTGAGAGGTCTGTAACCTCATTTTGCGATCTGTCTGTAATTTCATTCTCACCAGAAAAAAAAACGTAGAACAGACCGAAAAATAAAGAAAAATGGAAAACGGTGCAACAGTCAATTTGTAAATTAATAAAAAAATTGTCGATTAATAAAAAAGATCTCATTGTACAGCGTTTGTAAGTGTACACCGTGGCTTCCCGTAATGGCCACTTGTTATTTCACGGTTGCAAAGTTTTCGAACTGAGCTTCTAGCAGAGTACCACTTGAGCCGATAACTTGCAAAGAATACGTCAAACATAAGCCTGTTTGACTTGAATTTGGTGATGCTGGAAAACTGGACACTGGGAACGTCAAGTGGCTTGTGTAATGGCAAAAAATGATCTTGAAAAAAAAAGTCAAGAACAACCTTTCATTTAGTTCCACTTAGTTGACAATGTTTTTTTAGTAAATTGGCAATCTGTCACAGAAAGACCCAGATTAAACTTACATGAGATCGGAGAATTAGCGTCTTAATAAATAGTCATTTTAGCTGGCATTTATCGATAACTTTGTCGTACGTATAAATACTCCCATAGCTACACGACAGTCAGTGCCGTGCAGTAACTGACCTCCTTTCTCCTCTTCTTCTTTGTAAAAGGAACTTTTTAAGCAGGGACTATACCTACCTACTTACCAAGTGTCGTCGATGGGATTTATTATGAGCAAAGAAGTGATAATTAAAGCTCTAAAAATTTCTTTGTTATTCATTATCATCATTCTGCTGCCCTCATCCCATCTAAGACGGAAAAATAATTATTTACTCCTCATTTCAGTTGCCGGTGGCAGACCCGTTTTTGGAAAAAGTCAGCCTTTCCGACCTAGGTAAGTTTACAACCGTAATTAAATCAGTCTGTCTTACATCGGCGCCACATGTTGACCCCAACGGTCGTACCAACGTTGGTCGGTTAATTTCGTGAGGCGTCCATACGTTGGCTATTATACCAGTCCTGTCCCGTCAGCGCCAACGTGAAGATGTCCGACACAGAAGTCGAAATTGCTCAAAGCGCTTTTACATGACTGAGTGCCAATTATAATTTATATTTATTACTGAAAAAAAGAAAAAGCCACGTCAAAGATGATGGTAGATGACGACACATCATGAAACACAAAATCAATAAGTACAGACTTATACATTCTGTTCTAATAATATCGGCGCCAACATGAGGACGGATCGCGAACGTTGGCGCAGATTCCTTCGATAAAACCGACACACCTCGGCCAACGTCGGTGCCAATGCTTTTTTCTAGATCCACACGTTGGACGAGTGGCGTTGGGACCAACGTTGGGGCCAACGTGTGGAGCTGGTCTTACCTTTACACACGTTGCGCGGGATGAAAGGGTTCCAACGGGTACACTACGCAGGTAGCCCATGACCTAGGCTAACACATAATGCCATAGGTTACGTTTATCCCATTAGTAGGTACAGTTTGTCCCGTATGACAGAAAGTCACTCAAGACTCAAGCATTATTTAAAATTAGTGTCAACCAATCAAATAGCTTGAATCTACAGACCGACCGCTTTAATGAGTCCTCCGCCTTGACCCATCAAAGGCACATTAAACGTCCACAAAGTAACAATATCCCACAGGTTATTTGCTTAAAAATAATCATAATCTAATAGTGTTCAACCTTCAGAATATTTAAATTGATACCTTCGCGAAAAAACATTAAAGCGGTCGGTCTATAGTAGTAGTAGTATCTTATATAAGATAATTGGGGTCGGCTTCCAGTCTAACCGGATGCAGCTGAATACCAGTATTTTACATGGAGCGACTGCCTATCTGACCTCCAGAACCCAGTTAGTACTGGGTTATATGATACTCCTTGGTAAGACTGGTTGTCAGACTTTTACTTTTACTTTAAGCTGGTGATATTAATCTTTGATATTATTATTACCTTGAACGTTTCTTTATGGGTTATTAATGAAACGGCTCTTTCTAAAACTTTCACTTGAAACGACCTTTACACCCAAGCAGTTTTCCTTATATTACATATCAAGTTGGGAGCGTGTTGATTATGTGTCGATGCGTTTTTCCCTGGTTTTTGTAACGAAATAAGTTCAAGATATAAATAATTCATTTGACGAAAAACGGAACCCTTAAAATTACGTCATGTCCGTTTATCCGGATATCGAGCAGCCATTTTTAATCGGAGATTATTTTCACTATTCCGATGAGAATTGGTAAAGGCTGTATTCTGTACCCCGCTAAAAAGATGCAGTGAAATTACGAAAAAAAAATTGGGGTTATACTCACCACTTTCGTATCTCATACTTACATAACAATATTATGATGACGTCTCTAAGTGACTTTGTAGTCTATAGGTAGCAACGAATTTTATTTTTAGGAAACAATCTGAATCAGTCATATAATATATAAGTAAATACTTGCTTAGCTTAGGTCAGTTCGCATGATAGATGTTATGAATGACCTATAGATAAAGGGTTTCTATCTCAGCAATCAGCAGAAACGGTTAAGATAAGGTTCATCCCATTGGAATCGTTTCTACTCGGATGAGTTTTATGCTATGAGTATGAGTACTTCAAAGGGTTTTAGAAAATAATCTTTTATAGTCTCTTCCCGAAGGACAAAACTCGAAGTGCAAGTGATATTCAACCATAAGGTGTTAAAGCGGTGGATCACTAGGGTATCACGACGTCGTCTGTCACGTAGGATGACATAATAAGTGAAAGAAAACTAAGACAAATCTATTATTTGACGATTTATTTATTTATTTATTTGCATTAGACACAACGATCCATAATTTAGTTAGTAAGTACACTAAAAAATAATGTTAGTTTTAGATCAAATAATCAAAAACAAATACACACAATAATATTATTACTAAGTAGTACACAAAATAAAATTACAATCATTTTTCGTCAAATAACAATATACAATGTAAAAAGTCCGTAATCAAATTTAAAAATAAAATAAGTTAATGTCATTACCCAATCAAACCATTATTATAAAATAAAAATACATTAAAATAATTGAATAAAATTAAGATAAATAAATGGAATTTTGAAAAATAAATATTATAATAAAATTCACAAATGATTAAATGAAATGAAAATGAATGAATGATGATGATTGACTGAATGATTTCTCACAAATGAATAAGCTTTCTCAGTATTGATTTAGATACTTTTTACAAGACCTATCTTTATTATCTTATCTTTTTAAAGAAAAGCCCGTAAACATACTACATACACGCATGGGTATTATTGCTGGCCCCATCATTGTAACTGACAAACAAACAATTTGTATAATGACAGCTGTCCTTTAACGCAGCTGTCATTTCATTGTATACATTAATTACTTATCTAGCATCTGTACGGCTTTACGCCCTGTTTGCAATTTCTTTTGAGCATTTAATTTGCTCCCATTTCAATTAATTTCGATTAACCTCAATGTTGGGTTCCAACATCGGATTTGGCTAGTACCTATAGAAGGTGTGTTTATTGAAATAGCTGAAACCCCGCTCAGTAGTTCATTAATTAAACATACTTTACTATGGGGGCCAACTCTGAAATTGCGAATAAAATGCAGCTATTACATACATTTTAACACATCCATTCGAGATGTGAACACGAATGGATGGAAACCCGATTTATTTTCGCAATGTCAGCGTTGTTGGTTCCATACCAAAATTCATAATGATGAGTTCCATGATTCCTACGATTCCAGGGGCTGCAGTCTCGACATAGATAGCGACAAAAATCGGTCGTTAAGTCATAATGATGTCAAATTTCTTTAATAGATTTTCAACCTTAAAAGCTTTGAAATAAAGTTGAAAATCTATTAAAGAAATTTGACATCGTTATGACTTAACGACCGATTTTTGTCGCTATCTATGTCGAGACTGCAGCCCCAGTTAATTCAATCACACCTTGTAGTAACCATCACAGTTTGCACAACGTTGTTCCGGCAACAAGTTTTCGTGTTGCCGGAAATATGTTGTTTAAGAAATGTTGACCTACTATTTCTGAAGAATGTTTTTACAAACATCAGCACAACTCGTTAACTCCAATACAGGTGCGGCATCTAATAAACTTGTCTTTATCTAGCAAACAACAGAAATTGACAGTTTTAGCTATAAACAATTTAACAATTCTTATGATAGCGATAAATTCGTTTCTTTATCGCCGACACAGCAGTTATTCTCGCCATTTTGATTGTGTTCTTGAACAGCGGTCAAGTTAACGTTTTCATTCATGTTTTCTTAAACGTATAATTGTTACAAGTTAAATACAAGGTTATAATAATATAGCCACGTGAAGTGTTTTTAGAATTCGTTCAGTCGTTTAATTCAATTTTATGATGCATGAACAATATTATGATACGATGCCTAAGTAGTGTTTGGAATTCGTTAAGTGAAGAAATGAGATATGCTTATTTATCTACGTCAGAGAAAACTCACGTGGGCTGAAGGTATCTGATTTCGTATTATAGTAACAGGATGTCGAATTTTGTTGATGCATTTATGACCGCCTTATTCGAATGAATGATATTTGTGTATTTAATTCTATGCATTTCATAATCAAGTCTTTCCAATGCCACAGAGTCGTTTTGATATCTATTAGTACCTACCACTAGTAGGTACAGTCACAATATGGTATTACAGTTAGCAACGTCTAAAAGTGATTTTCTCCTACTCCATTGATTATAATTTTCGTTATTACTGCAAGTAACATAGTATGTTGAAACCCGTACTATAATAAAATATTTCTGATATCAAAATTAAAAACCACAGAAAAACGCTTTTGAGTTTTGGTAACTATACATATTGGTGCTCGTGACTGTACAATTAGGAAGTAGGTACGCACGGCGACCAATCAAGCTATACAAAACCAGTTTATGCGGATATCTCATTGTACGGGAAATTTATACAAAGCAAGACCATGTTATATTGGAAATGGAAATAGCTAGTTTTGTCGCCGTGTGTCACACGAAGTAGAAAATAATTAGTTTTATGTATACTATAAACAGAACTACAACTAGTTTCACTTGAGATATTAACTACCATTACTAACTCATAATGCGCATAATATACGCAGTAAAACAAAGAGGAGAACACCATTTTGGATACACATGCGTTTTGCAACGAATTTTCTTTATCGTGTCGCATTAGTTACGGTGTGCATTACCTATCGATAAAATGATTGAGGTAGGTGTTCAGTGCTATAACATGGAGCAAAACATCGTAAGGAAACCAGCATGCCTAAAGATTTTTCTCGACGGCATGTAAAACCAAGTCAGAGGCCCATGTTCGGCATAAAAACTCTGACACGAGGTTAGGCACATGATAAAGAAAAAAAAAAAGAAAAAAAATAAATAAAAAGTGCCGTAATTATAAATTGAAAAGGGACATCAAAGCCCATATTGCCATGAATTCAGCTATTTTGAGCCTCTTACACCACCTTCAAGTAATTTCAACGCCTGGTCGGTCTAGAATCGTGTACTGTACTCATGGATCACCAGGATCATGGTAGCTGCTGGTGCGTTGAGGACACTTACACACAGTATAGGTCCTTACATTAGGAGATTAAATTGCGAAATCATAAAGAACTAAACTTCGTCCATATTTCGTTAAATAATTTAGCAGCATATTATGGAAATAGAGTTCAACCGGCGAGTGAGTCTTCCGTATGGTGACCGGGATGCGCATTTTTAGTTTTCTATACATAGAGCACGGGACTACCGAGAACCAACAAATAGCGTCACGCGTTTTAAAATTCCATGAGCATAATTGAAAAGCGAACCGGAACAGTTAGAATTATTGTAGATAACCATGAAAAATACACAGGTATTGCAGATACCATGCAGGCATATATACTTATTTTTCTTATCTAAAACAGTAAATATCGCTTTCAATGCCAGCTAAGTTTGATTCTAATTGTTTAAAACAAAATATTATTATACCTGAAAGTACCACAAATTAATAATGGTACCTACTTAAAGTTTATTTTATATTATTTCGATCGATGCGGCTACTCTTTGAAAAAAATCTCTTGTTAGTAACATAAATAGAGTGAAATAAGCTATAGACAAATGCTTCACTGAAGACGAATTGTCTCTGGGAGGAGACGACTGGTGTGTGATGAATCTATACAGTCTTTTCACAGATATTTTACCTCTGACGCGTCAGTGTCAAAATTATAGTGATTTTTATTCTAGTAACCACTAGTGCCACTGAAAAGTCTGGTAAGATCACAATGACCTTTATATTGGTCAAATTAAAGCTGCTATTCGGTTGTTGGTGTCAGAGGTAAAATAAGTGTGGTCGGTGTGTAGTCGCATCTCGTCGGACACACTGCGCGGCTGCGCGGCGGTGGGCGTGGGCAGCCGGCCAAACGACGGCGACGTAGCTGTAGCAGCGGGCGCGGACCGCGGTGCTAGTGGTGTCAAGTTCGTCGCGTTTCCCGGCGTGCGCGCGCGTATAATTAGCAGTGAGCCGTGGGAGGCGCGCCGGGCCGCACCGAGTGGCGGCGGGCGATGCGCCGCCCGGGCCCCGCGCATGCTGCGCTTACATTACTTCTCGGACAACCCTGCGCTCGCCGTCGACGACGACGAAGAGTCCGTCTACTCCATCGACCTCATCAAGGAGTTCGAGGCCGTCGGCCGCGCTTGGAAGGCGTTCCTAGCTGACTGGCTCCTCAAAGGTGCCGCCGGCTTGTTTATGTCACCCACGCTGCGCGAGCGCTTTTGCGCAACTCTACCTGTTGATGTTTGCGTTTTGTTTTCGTTGTGCCTGTCAGTGCTGTGACGAGGTGGTGATTGAGTCGTTATACTCCGGTGTCTTCGGCCAGTGCATTGACATCGCGGATTATCCACTTTCATGGAAATAAATTTGAATGCAGTTTTTGGTTACCTCTGTACTCGATGTGGTAGAAGTTTTGTTGGAAGGTAAACCATGACATTCACTAAGAAGTTCATCAGGTATCCGGAGTCAAAGTTCACCGGGTGATCCAATAACCTAATTCCAATTATTTGGTAGTAATTCACTTTTTACCACAGTTGCAGAGGTTTTTCTCAGATTGCTAATCGAACGTGAACCTAAACGGACGATGGTAAATTAAAAAAAGGTCTAAACTGAAATAATCTTACTATTATAAATGCGAAAGTTTGGATGGATGGTTGTTACTCAATAACGCCAGAACAGCTGCCCGGATCTGGATGAAATTTGGCTCAGAGTTAGATTATAGTCTGCAATAACACATATGCTATTTTTTATCTCGGTAGAACGTTACCGTGGGACAAATACCGAAATCCACGCGAGCGAAGCCGCGGGCATAAGCTAGTATTCACATAATTATGCAAATTCAGATTCACGTATGACTTCACGAATTCAGTCCACTTGAGGTTTGTAATGACGTCACTTCGAAAGCGCCGCGTGCACAACGCAACAGCAATGAACGTAAATAAACAAATAGGTATCCGCATCCGACATCTATTGAACGTTATTCGGATAGCAACAGCTTTTTTATCTAGACGTATAAGATACCTGCGTCACAATATTTTTTTAAACGCAAGGTTTTTTGAATAATTGATCTGTCTTCTGCCAAAACTGTGTGGTGGTCGATTGGCGCTCGGTGGTTCGTCCAGCTGAATATTTGGGATAAATAATACAAACATACATTAATACAGCATGAAATCAGCTCCTATCTCTCGGTTTCTAAAGACTTGGTGAACCCGTCGAAAAATCGTACTTTACTTTACCGCTTCTGATGGGTCTCTCCCAGAAAACAAACATGTTAACTGTTGTGATCAAAATAACCTCGACAATCACCACTTAACATAATTCGAAACATCAAATTGAATTAGTACATTTTGATACAAGTGGGCAAACTTTGCCATTGCAGCCGAGGCAGAATTCACGAAGTGTTATGGAGCCGAGAACTGCATTGACAAATGCAGTTGTGTGTATCAAACCAAGTTTGTCAATAAAGCTACGAAGAAATAGAAGAATAGAACGAAAAGTATTTTTGTCATTCTAAACTATTAGGAAACTAGATTTAATTAGCTTTTTTTCCAGCGCTTTGCCTTCGCAGGTTGACGTCTCCGTCAACCTGCGAAGGCAAAGCGCGCGGCTGTTTTGCGGCTTCTCAGCCGCAAAACAGCCTAATATTAAAAATAGAAAATTCAAATATCTTATTTTAAAACACCAAAAAATGTGAATTTGTTGAAAAAAATAATATTATAAATAATAATGTTTATTGATGACATTCTATTTAAAATCACAATTTGAATATTCATAAAATACATTGGCCTTAAAGACCTGCGACTAATTGCTGCGATTAAAAAATCCACTAACCCCGGCTGTAAGAATTGAACCACGTATTCTTTAGTTTTTTTATTTATCTGTGGCGAAAATAACACACTTGTGTAGGAATAAATGAAAGAAAAAACACGAGTGTGAAATACACTCCATTCCTAATAGTAGTTTAATAAGAGCTGTTTTCGAGGAAGTGTATTGAAAAGCATTTTTTAATACAATTATTATATCAATCTAGCTTGTACTATCACGTGTGACCCGTGGGCCTGTAGGAGTACTATCGGTAGGTAGAAGTCAAATTCGTGTCCTTTGGGGCTAATCTACCAACCAAAAGCAACTGCACTGTCTTGGAAGACTGGAGAACACAATATCTGTACAGTCTTAGACAAAGTTCAAGTCAATTTCTAGCTGAGTTCCTCATCAACATCAAGTCTTCTTCCTCATTCCACAACTATTTCTGTCCCAAGCTTTACCTACTAATTACAATAATAATTCACCGTAATGACTATCATATTTTCAGTTCTACTTCGTGTTGCATTCATCATATCAAACGCCTGACTCACACGTTCGAGGTTTATCATTGACTGCAATTGCAGTAGTGGTAACATATTTATTGCATAACATGAACTTCTACTAATAGACGGCAATCGAGGCGCTAGAAGACAAACAACACTATTTCGAGTGATGCGAGTGTTTAGAGTCAGTCGTTTATATAGGAATTATTGTAAAATTAAACTAATAGATAATTGTATCATTCAATTCGTGAACATCGTGAGGAAACCGGCATGTCCTAGAATCTATAAATTCGAAGACATGTGACATCTACCAACCCACACTGGGCCCGCGTGGTGTATTATAGCCCATTCCCTCTCATAGAGAGGCCTGTGTCCCAGCAGTGGGAACATTATAGGCTGCTGCTATGCTATCATTCAATTCGATTCGCGACATCATGCTGCATCGTATCTTCCTGCACGTGTCCCATTTGGGGTGACGCAACACGTTTTGCGTTCATATTTTTCTCTCACAATTCATCTATTTAGTTCAAATGATAGACACAAAAATATTAACATGCTGACATCTTTTCTTTAGACGGTGCCCCGATTTTCAAAGCTTGAAGTTTAATTTCAACATTTGCTTGAGATAATTATCTTTAGCTCTGTTTCCAATTTGCAATAAGCATCAACTAAAGGTAAACTGAATCTTACCTAACTAAATCTAAACTTCCACTGTCTCTAAGATTTAGTTAAAGCTGTGGAACTATTTTATTTAATTGACGTTTACCGCGGTTACAAGTTTGCTAGTGACTGTAACTCTAAAGTGTGTCTGTCTGCCCGGCGGATATTCTAAGTTCAACTTTCACATGTAGCGAAGACGTTCGTTGAACTTCGGTATACACGGTTTCAAAGCGACGTCAACCAATGTCAGATGCGAAGACTCCTTTGGTTAAGCTCATCTAATACAGGTTGAAGTTTACCTTGTTAAAAATTTTGACAGTGACTTTAAAGAGTATCTGTAGTCTCGGTATACTCAGTAAAACTAAATTTAAAATTAAAAAAAAAACCCCTTGACAACAAAGAAAAGCGAACAAACATTTGAAAAGTCAATAAAATGGCTGAGCCGGTTTTGATAAAACATGTCTATTTGTAATATACACATCATGCCCTTTCATTTGATACCCCACTTGGGTATATTTGAAAATATTCGATTATTCATCACCACTTTCACCCCCATGTCTAAAATGGCTGAACTGATTTTGGTAATACAAGTCTAACTGTAATATACACATCATTTGCTTTCATTTGATACTCCACTTGGGTATATTTGAAAATATTTGATTTTTCGTACCCACTTTCATCCCCCATAACTAGTAAATGGCTACACCGATATTGATAAAACGTATCTAAGAACCAACGCTAAGAGCATAGCTTTTAAATAAAAAAAACTGCATCCAAATCGGTTCATTCGATTAAAAGCTACGGTGCCAGAGACAGACACACACACACATTGCGGTCAAACTTATGACACCCCTCTTTTTGTGTCAGGGGCTAAAAAAGAAAGATAACCTTCATATTTACCGGAGCCGTTAGTCGAACCTATACGCGGCGTCAACGGGACAAAAACAATGCCAGATGCGAAAGCTCCATTAGAGCTCCAGCCCCTTCTTGTTTTTCCGTGGTTGAGCTGGTGAACAACAATAGAAAATTTATGCGCTACTGACCCAGAAACTGGTTAAAACTAAAGTACTTTTAAATGTAGCTTTTTTTTATAACCCCATTTTGTAGTCTCTTACTTATAACTGTATTTAAAGTCGCGGTAACTCTTGGTTGGCCTTAAACTAGTTGCATTGAGTAATTCTGCTCAGGTAAGCGTACTCTCAGCGTTCTAATTGGTTTCCGCTTCCGGATCACAATTTTTAAATGGCAGCCGGCAAAAGCTTTTATTTTATTTAAAAAAAAAGGAACTTAGGGATGAACAGTAGGTTCCTTTTTTTTACCTATTTAATTGTCGTAGTCGGAGAAACATAATTAGAAGCGTCTTCCGCACTGCACTCTATCCTTAGGCGTATAACCACAGAATAAATGGTACAAGTATAACGCACAAACGCTGCGATAGTCGAAACAGTCACGCGAATGGTAGCGTAACGTTTACGAGGCGTCGCGCGTCATCGCAACGTTAACAAAAGAGGAGGCACAATCCTTATCAATATTATAAATGTGAAAATAAGTTTGTTTTTGTAACGCCTTAACGGCTGATCCTAACTGATTATGACCTGCTTTAGGACATAGGGATACTTTTTATCTCGGCAGTAAATACCCATAGGAAAATTTACAAAATCCACACGGGCGAAGATGCAGGCGAAAGCTATTTCTTTATAACTTGAGCTGAGCGCAAAAAGTTATCAAGGTCAAGAGTGTCAGCTACCTAATGATGTCGTGAATTCCATATAATAATTCAACGACGAATTATTATGCATTAAGTTTTGCTTACTTTTCATTTCCGTCTGCTAATTGGTACCAATGAAATAATCGGTATAATCCAATAGCATAATGATATTGTTTGAGAGTTACGAAATCCATTGTTTGTTCAGCTTCCTTGGCGTTTTTTTGTAACTCGATATTGGGACGTGACCACACAATGCCTTTAACGCGAAATATTTAAAGACAATTGGGAATTCAATGGAGTGGGAGAGTGACGAAAATATCCAAAGTAAAATCGGCAGTGTTTAGTGTCTTACACTCGATTGTAAATCACAAGATGTTTTGCCGGTAATTTATATAAAAACTAATTTTAATGCTTGTAAAATAATAATCACGCATTCGACACGAAAAACGTTTTCTTGTGGATTATTAGGGTTGCGCCTTATCAAGCAGCACGGAATTGCACTTTTCCATGTTCCTATTTTGTGAGGTGAGGTTCAACCCTTAGTAATAAATAAACTTGAAGATAAAGACATAATAACAGCTTATAAATAATTCATCATTTAGTTTGATCAAATAAATCTGAATGACAAAAAATAAAACATGATTATGATCTATTTTCCTTGTCGATTTATAAAGATTAAAAAGTTACTAAACCGTAAGTTATTCTTTCCAGTTTAAGTTAATCTTACGACAATATAACCTCACTTTATGCTTCACTGCGAGTATAAAGAGTAGTGACGTTTCCAATACGTTTCTTGGACGGGATTCAAAGCATTCCTCTTCCGACAATATTGGTCAACCCGCCAGTTATAAGATACGGACTTTCAAGAACATTCACAAGCAAGTAAACTCGGGATACTTTGAATTCTAGATGCAGTAACATTGGATACTCTGTTTAAAACTTGTCATGGCACTGTATTATACGGTGGTTGGTAGCGTCTTTAACATCGAAGTTCTACAAAGTTTGATTTAGTTACTCTGAACACCACAGTCACCTGAGAGATGATGACTGTGGTGTGTACTGCAGTTACGAGCACGCACTATGTATACCCTAGGCGATCTAGTAGTTTAAAGTTGTTACGAACATAGTATTTTGAAACCCACGCCATAATTAAATAGATCTTATCTTAAAATTACAAAAGTTTAACTATGAGAAAACTCCATTGGAACAAAAAAAAAAAAAGTAAATATTACTGCTATACAGTAAACGAGCGTGCTCGGTAGTGTCCATTTACTGGCATTTTGGTAGCAAACTGAAAACATCACAATGACATGCATTCCTGTATTATTTATTACTGCTCAATCAAAGCGCTGGCACGTTGTAACGCGATGACTATCGAACCGAAAAAGGAGACTGTACATATGCTCAGATTTTTATTCAGTAATCGAAAGACGGAAAATGCGAAAGTAACTCTGACTGTAACATTTTCACGCAAAACGCGAAAAACTCGCGCGCGTTTTTTTCGCGGCTTAACGTATTTTGGTTTAATTTGGCACACGGGCGGAGCATGACCTAGTTTAGGAAGTGGATTTGACTGATAATTTTATGCTATTTATGTTTGAATATATCGGGCATGTGGTGTTCTTAAACATTTTGAAACCCAGCTTTCCTCGAAAAAGTATCAGCTGCCATATACAATAGAAATCCGAGTTCTTGAGTTCGGTATTATAGATATTAACAGATTTTTTTTTTGTGGTATTTTGGACTATTCTGCAGAAACACAAAACACGCATTGCCGACATTTTTTTTATTTGTCTCGAAAACATAAATAATAATTATATTGTTAATTTATTGTTTTATCCATATGATTACAAATTATTGTTGCAGTTACTTTAGATGTATCATTACTTAAATAAGTAGCATTTAATTAAAAGTATCAAAAAACCCGACTACAAATTTTGTTATGTACTTAGCTATATATTTGCAATCTCCTTTTAATTTCCTTCAATTTAATACCTTACTCGATTGGTTTGGTTGAGCAAAAATATTAACGACTTACAATTTAGCGCCAAAATCCGCCATTTTTTTTTAGAAAAAAAACAACACCTGTCCAAGGACACTTGGCTTTTTAAGACGAATATAACGATACCTTAATTGTCGAAATCCATCCAGCCGTTTGGAAGACACAAGGTTATAAAGTTTACAAATATACAAGATACGCGCGAAAAACACAACCCTTCCTTGGCAGTCGGGTAAAAAGAAAGATCGACAAACATCGATCGGTAGACTTCATAGTATGGCCACAGATACAGACAGAATACACAGGGTTTTAGCAGTACAAGGCAACAAACAAAAATCCACCGACCGGTGTTCTCGGTCGAGGTTTTTACGTCTAACGGCACTCCACTAATTGGTAAAGCCAAAATCATCTTTAATATTTTAGAGTAGCCTCTACATCTGCAAGCCTTGTCTCTTTGGCTACGTCAAAGCAGCATAAGAGCGTAATATTATAGTTTCTATCCATTATTTTAAAGTATTAATTAATTAATTCGTTCTTCAGATGAAGTTGAACAAGTTACCTTTGGCACGAATGATATTATTTTTTAAACTTGTGCTTTTACGCAAAGCTTTTTCTTATGGCGCTTGATCTCTTTTCTTTAACTACATTTTATTGATGAATTATTTACTTGACAAATAAAATCTTTAATAAATAGGTCGAGTGGTTAGATACTTAAACACAACATCATAAACAATGTAAATGTTCCCTATTTCTGCCTCTGCTCGAAAAGCACATTACACAAAATAAGCTGCACATATGAAGTAAAATTTTGAGTACCTATTCCGACTTCCTTTGTGGTGATTTCCGACGGAATACATTCTATTTACTTGCTTTGTTTTTATGTTTGCTTTGTAAATAGTACTGGAACTCATTAATTTCGTTGATTAAATTCATTGGTACAGTTGCGATTAGGGCAAAAGCATTGCTGTGGCTATTTTAAATGGGGTCTGCCCCGACGCCAAGTAACATTGGTGTGGTTGATTATTTATTTAGGTAGGACAAGGAATTAGGATAGGTGGAAAAAGACTATTAAATCTCCGATATGCCGACGACACCATTCTTGTGGCAACATCCATAGAAGATATGAGGGAGCTGTTCCATCGACTTGGAGAAGGTTTTATAAGGTGGGAGAATATATATATAGTACTAAATTCAGTATTTTTTTTGTGGTTAAATGAGGGTGTTTAATATTATTATGGTTCTCATTCACCACTTTATATCATCTATCTTGATGAGCCTATTACGAGGTGGTTAAACAAATTTTATTGCCCATAAAAATCGCTTAAACTTTCTTTATGTTACTACACTACCGTACGAGTCTTTTGCTTTCTCACAAATTTAAGTAGTTTAATAAGTTAAATTATATTCAAACGAAGTATTAAATTAATAATCCATAGTTTCACAACCTATATTCTAAATAAATATTCTGGAATTGGTGTGCAGGCGTTATAACATGCATATTGCACTGAAAAGTTAGAGCAAATCAAACACTCAAAGCACCTAGATATGGATTAGTTTTGGCGAAGTGTTGAATTGACTGATGTGAGAGTATTATCAAAAATTATTGATGATTTCGACTTTTATTTTTTGGGGTGAAAAATCATGTTTTACGGTAGGACTTGATGGAAAGCACTCAAAGCATTGTGCTGATGGCTGGATTGAATAGTACGGGGATCGTGGAGGTGTGTAAAGTAAAAATCTTACATTTAAAAAATGTATTTAAAAAAAAACTTGTGAAAAAGTTGGAACTTTGACCCCCAATATCTCCGTAACTAGAAGGTTCCCAGGTATGGTCTAGAACAAAAAAATGATCGCAATGACGAGGAGAACAAGTGCCTTTCGTATATGTTAAGGGTCTATATACACCCTTTATTTGCCCAGTAGTGTCCATAATGGCTGAAGAATTTGCGCGGTCCGGTCTTCTGAACCCTATTTATGCTATTACATGGCTCAGTGATGCAGATAATTAATTTGACTGATACATGCAGGCTTTTGACAGACTGAGGTAGATAAACTGTGGGTTCGACGTGTAACAAAGGGCTCTGATTGCTCGCCCTTTGATACTAGCCTTGCACTTTGTAAAGGTACTTTAATGGAATATGAATGGATAAGTTTCAAATCACAGTTTTAGTCCAGTTGGCGGAAAACTAAATTTTCTTATTCGTAACTATCGATATTTTACGGTACTCCATCATTTAGTTACCCTTGTGTCAACCAAATAGTATGTTTGATGTTACGTTTGAATGTCGGGGGTAACCGTCGGAACTACTGATCCGATTCCGAAAATTCTTTCACTAATATTAATCTACATTATCCCCGAGTGTAGGCTATTAAAACGTGCCCGTGGGATAATTTTAACATAAGCTATTTGGTGATTATATGGATCACAGTCATCACACAAATCAAGCTACTTGCATTTTTTTGTTCAAGTTACATGGGCATGTGTATTCTTGGCTTTATTATTATTATTATAAGCCTATATTGTCCCACTGCAGGGCACAGGCCTCCCTTCCCTCTTTTCTCTTTTCGCGTTCTAGTGCGATTGTAGTCCAATCCTTTGAGAAAGAGTCCAACTAATCCCGCCATCTCCTTCAGGGCCTGTTGTGTCGTCGTTTCTTGCTGTTTGGTGTCCATTGAGTGGTTATTTTTGCCCATTGCTCCTCCGGCATCCGGCAGATGTGACCAGCAGCAGCAGTGATCAGCTATTGGGGTTTTCGTTTTTTTTTCTTTTAATGTGCTGAATGCTGCATCCTCTAATTTGATTCTGTAGAAATGGTAAAACATGTGTATTACATGTTTCGCTTACCCTTTCAGCCACAGTCATTGTCACAGTTAGATGTTAATACTCACTCTGCGTATCCTCATACACCCTCCCAGCGTACATAATAATTATTAAAAAAAAATGGTTTGTATAGTTATTGCACTGTATATTGGACTTGTGTCCAGTTGTGTCCACTTCATGTTCTTAGCGCGCAGTTTAGGCGTGCAAATGGACTTTTGCACTTTTTATAGTAGTAGAGAAATTTCTTTGAAGAGTAATCAATCAACAGTAAGGAGTTAAAACTAATCAGAGACTAGTCGAACAATAGTTCACACACAATGGCGTTGACCTTGTGTCGTTCAACATTAAAATTGTTTACGGAAATAGTGACAAAGGCATATCTTCACGGTCACTCGTTATTAGTTTATGGACAAGAGAATTTGTAAATACAAGTGTCCATCTAACTTTAGATAGCCAACTGGTATTTCCAACCGACAATATTCTGGCATCCTTTGAAGCTATCCATCAGGAAACTGTCACGCCTTTGTCTGTTTTCATCTTCCATATCTCTATTCCATCAGCCGTTATCCTAGTAATTGCCTCTTTCCAGCTTCCTTTCACTCAGTTAATCTCTTTCTTCTTTGGTCTTCCTTAATTTCTATAGCCTCTAATGCATACAGGTTCATAAACAGACTTTATAAACTTTCCATATTGTGCATACTTCTCACAGTTAGTACGTAGTGTATTTTATTTACCATTTATATGCCAGTTGGGTATAGCCGTATTATAAACTTGTTGTGGAATATAAGGAAAACAAAGTAAATCAGCTGCTAGGAAACTTAGCAAAGCAGCTTCGTGATATGTACAAGGATAAACTTGGTATTTTACATTTCATGCCCCCAATTTTGGAATACATGACATCATAATAATATTTATTGAACGCACGTTTGCATATCATCAAATTGTTGGTATAGGAAGCCTTTTAGGCCAGTTATTTAAATAAATCGAGCCAGCCTAGATTTGTCTGATCCGTAGCTGCTCAGTGATCACCCTCAAAAATCTTTCACACCGACCCACAAACGGTTACCACGTGTTCAGTACTTCATCCCACTGAAACAGAAAATTTTAAACGATAATTATAAAATAAAAACTTGTGCAATAAACACTTAAACGGTCAAAATGTATGGAATGCTTTTCTTTTGAAAAAAGGTTAGTTTTTCACCACCGAAAACAGGGACGTTCTAAATTAGATTTGATATTTTTTAATTGGTGCAAATGGCGCTTCTTATTGACTAATCATGACTTACCATTTAACCTTTTGACCGGCATAGTCACATATACGTGACAAGCAAGCGCGTGCCCTGTACGTCATACGACACAAATATGTGACAAAATGGTAGGTGAAATTGTGACTTGGTGCGGAGGACACGAGCCTGCGTTTATGCTCTGGCGGTTAAAAGGTTAAACGTGTGCGACTAGCAACAGCGGGCCTATGTAGGAAATAGTCGCGCGAACTTAGGCATATCCAGGATAGAAAGTCGTATGTCCTAACACAGTTGATGGTCTATCCATTGTGCCTCATTTAAACCAAAACTGTTCAGTCGTGAAAAGTTAACAGATGGAGTTACTTTCACATTTATAATATGAGTACCTATTGATTTTTCGACCTATATTTTTGCTGTTCAGAGGTGTTCAGGTAAAAGGTTGCAAACAATAGACAGGTATAGACAATTTATGTAAAAATTGACCCATTTATCCATCGAGTAGGACAATATTTGCGCAGTAGATAACATCGCTATTTGTTCGCAACTGTGAAACGTGCAAGACCCGTAGTAAACAAGAATAATCGAAACTTTATCGAAAGGGAATACAGCGTAACGGAATTATAGTGATTGTTTACTAATCGATTAGAATTCAATGGCATTGTGTTTATTTAGGTATTCGAATTTTGCAATCATTAACAAAACTTAACATTATTGGTACAATATCAACTCGTATCAAGACGTATTCTCTTTATCTATCGATCAGTCAATATTATCTTTACTTATATCACACATTTTCTGAACATAACGCGTAACAGCATAATTAGCGTCACTTAAATCTTTAAACAAATATTTCTCTAGCATGTATCTCCCATGTTTATTGTTTAGGTCAACAACGACTCGTTTACCTTCATTTTAATCGAATTCCTTTCATAAAATCTAAAAAACTCACACACAAGGAAACACTAAAATAATACTTATCATCACACTGTTGAATTTATTATCCAATGGCGTTTCGAGTGTGGTAGAGTGTATAACAAGCCTACATATGCGTATGTTTATGTATGTACCAAGTTTATAAATAGGCATCAAAAATGACTCATTTCTTATTTTATGTCCACGTCGCCGTAGAATGAGCATGTTCCAATGTACGTTAATACTAAGTTTTTTCTTATGATGCTCTTTTCAGAGGAGGATGAGTCCCAGATATTCGTAAAGTTCTTCAAGTTCCACAAGTGTTACGACCTGATACCGACTTCGGCGAAACTGGTGGTCTTCGACACTCAACTCCTGGTCAAGAAGGCGTTCTTCGCTCTCGTTTATAACGGTCAGTGTGAATAACTGTTTACGTATCAAGGGATTTATATCATGTTGAGTACAATATTACAGGTTAGTTTACAACCACTCAACGTGTTTTTGTGTTGCCAGAAAAATATATTTAACTCATCATTATAATGCCGCTGTTATCTGCACGTTCTTTTTCCTGTTATTCAATGTCATCTTTGTTGTAACGTGTTTTATTAACCATAGATAAATGTTTAGCGAATTGTGGTATCACAAAATTGTCATTGATGATAGTTGTTATAACAATTTTGTGACACTTTGGCCTCCTCTCTTCTAATAGCTATGCGTTCACCTTTTATAACTGAAAACCTTACTTATGTCAGCGAATGCACAAAAAAAGCGTTGCGATTTTATCTTTATTGCGGCTAAGTGTCTAAAGCGATTTAAATAGAGTATATAATGCCATGCGAGGATTGCGAGGTAATTAAAGAAATCAACTGATGATGTAACATTTCTGATTTATTTATCCAGCTTTGGTGTTTGCAATGTTCGGCCGAACCCCATAAGAAACAATACGGCCGTGTTGCCATGGAAACTAAGGTGTATATCGTTCCTGCATTTTTTAAACTGCAATGGCTTGTTATAAAACGGTATAATCTCGATTCACGTCTGTTCCAACATTAGTTTTTGAATTTTGCTATTTATAGGAATACAATAATAAAACATGCAATTCCAAAACACGGATTTATCACCGTTCTTACGCTAGACTTAAATTCAGATAATTATTTTTAATCAATGTTATTAGAAGATAAGGATATACGATAAACAGTTCATTGAACTTTACGGTTTCTGTATGAATATTTTTAATTGCCCATTGATAGGCGCCCACTTGCTTACAGTCTCCACCACGGGGCTGTATTGTTTCTTAAGGAGGTCAATGAGTAAGCGACAGGCAAGGCAGAAACGCTATGGTGATGACAGATATTCCCTTAGGATTTAATCTACTTAAAAATCTAAAATTCGTTCATTCACTGACTGACAACGCATAGTCTAAACCACAGGGTCTAGAAGCGTAACATTTTGCACAAAAGTTCCTTAAATTACGAAATTGCGTTAAGCAAGATTTTAAAAAATTCAACCCCCATCCCTGTGAAAGTTCGTCTTTTTAGCCGATAAGACATCCCACCGCCCAAATACCTTGTTAAAAAAAAAAAAGTGATCTGATCCTCTCACAGATTCGCTGGTCTCTTCCGACAGGACTCAATTTAAAGGAAATATAGACCCGGCTATTTGGGTATCGATAAATAAAGAACCGACCGACGTCTAGTAAGCCGAAACCTATCTACTCGACTAGACGACCTATATTTGTCGATAGAGAGACAGTATCTAAGAGACACCTACTTCAAAACAGGTCATGCTATCTGTCTACCGGGAGTCCTTAAACTCGCCTCCATGTCTTCCATAGCGATTTAACAACAAAATTGTTACTCAGCTCTTTCGATAAATAAAGTGTCTTTTAAAAAAAATACCAATCGCGTATTACTGATACCTACTTAGTGCGAGCCTACTATACTTTAATACTTCCCTTATGACTCCCGTTTTGCGGGTGTTTGGCACATAAAAGCACGCTACCTTTCTCCACTATCTGACGGGAAGACAGATTTAAATCTCCTCTTTTTGTCAGCTGGGTTCAACACTCTCAATGTTCAATGGAGCCTTCGATACGATTTAATACTCGACTGTAAAAAGCCGCCATTTCGTATTTTGTCTGACACTTATGCCTACAGCTTATTACAAAACATAGTCACAACCTGCAATATAGCATCTATTGTTTGCTGCAGTTAACTATGGCATATGCAGACGAGCATATCATTTGTCACGGTTGTTGTGCTTGTAAACACTCCTCCGGTGGCTCGAACCCGCTATCCGTTGATACTTACGAATAGGAACACATACAGCATTAACAGAACTAATATTTAGCAAATTGTGGTGCAATTGGGTCTAATTGTTGTCAGGTAATGTCATATCCGTGTCCTCGGAATCTCTATTAATTGGGGTT
Organism: Noctua janthina; assembly: GCA_963576755.1. Taxonomy (NCBI): domain Eukaryota; kingdom Metazoa; phylum Arthropoda; class Insecta; order Lepidoptera; family Noctuidae; genus Noctua; species Noctua janthina. The sequence goes on along the minus strand of OY755050.1, from coordinate 6,984,451 downwards.
GTGTCTGTCTCATCATAGGTTTCTATGCAGTAATCAATCTTGTACAGAACACTATGCTGTCCTTACGTCTACTAGTTTGTAGAAGCTTAACAAGTGTAGCACATCAATCAGTTTTGTTTCTGCTCTCTCCTAAGTGTCCAAATAGCTAAGGGCTTATACACGACAACAGGATATCCTCATGCCAGATATTTTATTGTAGTTGGCAAACTATGTTAGTGGCTTACATGCAAAATTCATAATTTGTTTTAGCTGTAGTTTGATATCTTTCCTCCTTTTTGATGCTTTAAAGAGCTAAAATTTGGATTCATGTCCCGAATCTATGCTAAAAGTTTATATAAAGATGTCCGTCGCACTTACACCGTGAATGATGTACAGTAAAACCGCGCATAGCTATGCGTCGTAAATTCGGCGTTCTCAAGTTTACTAATTACAATGAAAAACGCAGGTATTAAAGTTAAACTTGGATGTAAGCAAAAAGTATAGTGAACTAGAGACCAGCTTTGTGTCAGGTGTTATTATAATTATGTTTGTACATCCAGAAATTTCATACGAATAACAATTTGTAGCGGAGCCGACTTAGCTCCACCAACGGAAGAGCTAATTCTTTATGCTAACCTCATTTTATGAAAGGCATGATGTTTCGTTTAGCTAGAGATTGTAAATTAATTAAATTATATTCTATACTGACATCAATACAGCTTCAATGATTCTACGACGCTAGGCAGTGTAATGTAGCACCACCACTTTGACGCCTCAGAATCCTGCAAGCAATGTTCCCCATAGAAGCAGCATAAAATATGACAAACGACAATCATAGTAGCCCAATAGACAGTATCGTTCTGGTCGTCGTGACCCTAAGCACAAACGTTCGGATGTGAAGGAAGCAGGATTAAGCCTCCTGGCTCTCCTCCGTTAAAGAGGCAGGACTAGAAAGACATTGTATGATGACGGCCGCTGCTCAACGCATCGGTTGTTGTTAGGATCTCGTATGTATCATATGAATCTAGGAGAATTCTGTGCCATCAGTGAAAGCGGTTTCTCCATTTCAAGCTTCACTGACTTTTAGCGTCGTAGTAACTATGTAGCCATGGTTGTCGCCGCAAACATTATCTCGGCGTAATTCTAACAATAAAGCTAAAATAAATGAAATACCAGTACCATATTGTCACATAAATCGGTTCTCGAATATCCATTAATTTAACATATTATCCGACTTATTCATTATGGTCCCAATATTGGTCACCACCAAGACCAAAGTTCTTTAACAAAACATTGGCCTTGGGCCGCCTTCAGCAAATACCAACAAAATTTGTTGCCAACAGGTGTCCGAGCCGCTCCTCTATGGGACTCGCAGCGGCAAAAGTTCGTCGGCATGCTCACCATTACAGACTTCATCAAGATACTGCAGATGTACTACACCAGCCCGAATGTTGCTATGGAAGAGCTAGAAGAGCACAGACTTGAGACTTGGCGACGTGAGTATATTTTTAAAGGGCAAGTTTGTTTAGCGTTAGTTAAGTAAGAGGAAGCAAGGCGTGATCGCCCAGAGATTAAGACCTCGCCTCTGATGCATAACGTTGTGGGTTCAAATCCGAAGTACCAATGTGACTTTTTAAATTCATATGTATTTTCTAAGTTTATCTTGGACATCACAGCCATCGGGGAAGGAAAACATCGTGAGGACACCTGGACATGGTGATCAATGCTCGTGTCTTCTCTGTATGAGGAGAGGCCTTAGCCCAGCAGGGGGACAGTAACTGGCTGGTATTATAATAAAAAGCAAAATATGTTATTTGCGAGTCTCATAACAGTTAAGTATTTTATTTGGGAGGCTCAAATCGGCAAAGGAAAACATCGTGGACAAACCAGCAAATGTCTTAAAATTAAAAAATCGAAGACATGTGACATTCACCAATCTGCAATGGACCCGCGCGTTTATTCAGATTTCATGATAAGCCACAATATCTTGAGAAGCCGGTTTACTTCGTTTTGGTTCAGTCCCCGTACGATAAGATGAAAATCAACGATGCTGAACAGCCTGTTGTCTTTGGCCCTTTTTCAAACGAAAACTTTTGATAGTATAGCTTTTTAGTTTTCCCATCACGTCCTACTTACACAGTTTTCAAGCTGAATTTGCTTGCAGAAAGCCCTCTGGGCTCCCCTATCAAATCTGTAATGAATCGGCCCAGAAATAGCCCCACGTTTGGCGCTATGACTAGCGTTCATCAACACACCACATTTGCACTCCAGGCCAAAAAGATCTACAAATCTCTTTAATAAACATGTATTTCAGATGTGTTGAAAGGCTCCGTGGTCCCGCTGGTGTCGATCGGGCCGGACTGCTCGCTGTTCGACGCCATCCGCATGCTGATCACCAACCGCATCCATCGGCTGCCGGTCATCGACCCCGAGACCGGGAACGTCCTCTACATACTCACACACAAGAGGATACTGCGTTTTCTATTCTTATACGTTAGTATTTCATTTCTGAGACACTAGAACCAACGGTATACTCATCTTTATCATCCGCCCCTTTTATTCTTCCATTCTCCCCTGTCAGCTGTCACTCTATCATTGCTCATGAATTTACAATCATATTTTTTTTTTATCGATGGCTATAAGAGCAGGGGAATACCAAAGTAACGATGGATGTGGCTGGGACTGTGGGAGAAATGATATGGCTCTCATGAGATGATGAGTAATAGAGAAGTATGAAAGAAGAAGACATGCTGCGCCAACCGATTAAATCAAGATTTGGGCGCTGAAATGATGATTATCTTTTAACTTCTGTTATGTTTAAAGACCAAGGTGGAGAACCCCTTTTCTTTAATCAGTCACTATTCCTGAACTTGGCCAGCTAACAGTTATTTAATAGTAACCCAACAAGACCCGGCCTGGGGATAGCCATATGCCCAACTATCGCAAGTTTGGTTGCAGTTACAGAAGACTGATGATCCCAAAATCACTCACATAAACAATGGTCCTATAGCACGAACGCGCCAAGTAAAAGTAACGTAAATTGGAAGGATTTCCGAATTGTAAATAAAATTAAACTATAACGGTTAAAATTATTGCTCTTTACTTCATCAATTACTTACAAATAACGCACTTTTGTTTAAATTACAGTTTACGAGTATTTACAATTACTTTTGGAGATTAGAGAATGGGGAAAGATAGCAAAAGGGCTAATATTAATTGAACATAAGGAAAAGGAAATTTCTATTTTATGCGTCGATGTGTATGTATGTGAGAGTGTAGTAGTGAATATTGTGCATGTGTGATTAAAATATGGCGGTAAAATTCCACGCCTAAAAACAAAAACGCGTGCATTACCCGTAAATAATTCAGCGTCGTAAATAATTTTCATGCTAGATAATTTATGTAAGATTTTTTCGTCGTCATTGTATCGGTGTGTCGGTGTCCGTGGCCAAAGTCCAAATCGAATCTCATTTTCATACGCTAGTTGAAGAGGTGTAACTGTGAGTACCTACTTTGTAAAGAAAATATTGGACTCGACTCAAAAAGTGTAAAATTCATAAAACTACCTTTTTACTTGTAGATTTATATGGGGATAAATATAATGACCACCATAAAATGATTTGATACCCTTAGTTTTGTAACCAAAAATATCTACTTAACACCAGAAAAATAAAGTCTAAAAATACAATAGTACCAGCTATTTTAGTCACGACTCCACTTTAAATTGTATTCGACCACCAAATTTAGTAATATGATCACCAAATCTTGACGACCAAATTAATGTATTATTTTTGCCTAAATAAATCACTGTGATAGGTTAGGTTAGGTTAGGTTAGGTTAGTGATTATAATTTATATTAAAACGCTGGTATAATTTTGGTGATCATTTACTACTTTTGGGATAACAATGATTTATTTGGACTCATTTTGCTTAAATAGGACAGCAGAATTTAAAAACTTTGGTTAAAATTTTACTTAAAAATGTTGGTTTAATTTTGGTGATCATTTACTATTTTTGGGTTACTCATGATTTACTTGGAGTCATTTTACTTAAATAGGATAGCAAAGTGTTAAAACTTTGGTTATAATTTTACATTAAAATGCGAGTTTCATTTTGGTGATCATTTACTACTTTTGTCTGCTATTTGTTACTATATCTGGTGGTAAGTTAAACATAAGCCGATTTATATTACGAAGGAGTAGAAGGCATAAATTGAGTAGCAGTCTGTCCGTCGTCCGTTTTTTTGTGGCCATATAGGGGTTACATAATCTTACATGGAAAACAAACGTATGGAGAAACGTGGGTGTACTAAAACTTCTCATTTATGTAATAACACGCTTTGAATCTGAAGGAATTTCACATGTAGCCGTATAAATAACGAAATTCCATATTTAACCAATTACATAACGGAATTTCAAAAGTTCTTAGTGTTTACCTTCGTTTGAAACTATTTTCATGCTTCTAGACTGTGCAGTTTAGTTTCGTTAATCAATAAATGTAATATATTTAATCAGGTACTTTGAATCACTACGTCTTTTTAACATTCCAGATAAACGACTTGCCAAAACCAGCGTACCTGCAGAATAAGCTCCGCGATCTGCGCATAGGCACGCTCAACGACATAGAGACGGCGACAGAGGACACGTCTATCATCGACGCGCTGCGCAAGTTCGTCAACAGACGCGTCTCTGCGCTGCCGCTCATCGACGCCGATGGACGCCTCAAGGACATTTACGCTAAGTTTGACGTCATTGTACGTATCTGTTGGGAATTAATAATTTTTGTGCTACTTGGTTATTTACCAGTTGTCAGGAGATATTTAAAACAATATTTGAATTTCTAATTTTATTGGAAAAAAGCTTGCTATGAGTCACTGACTCCTGTCACCTGGTACAGCCTACTTAAGTACTAAATATGTACGTGGAAGTATAAAGGTTTAATCTACCACTCTTATTTAATTCACCAATAGTGATAAAGTTACGTTGATGCCAGCTGCTTCAGTTCTTTTGGCAATTCAATAAAATGTCCAGGACTCTGTTGAAAACATGTGTGAAAAATGTGTATGTTATTACTCTGATGCTGAAAACTTTTGCATACTAGTCTGGATCATAATGGAATCGCAGCGTCCAGCGCGTCAATATTCAATAGGATCATTGCAGACGGTTACTACTATCAAAATGTACCCCCGCTTTCATCACAAATCGCATCCGTTTATTGCTAAATGTATTCAAAACACAATAATTATGTCTCTTTCATCTGCAAATAATTAACAGAAATGAAACAATGTATTGAATAAGTTATTCTGTTAGGTCTTGGAATCAAACCAAGGAAAATTAAAACATCACGTATATTTTAAATAATTGAACAAACACGTCACACTACCACGCACTCCCGAATATATTGTCCCATCGAACGCGGTCGTGCCGATCGATAGTGCTGCCCGCCCTGATATGCATAGGGTTGGGACAACCATGGGATTGTCGCTATCCGGGTTAAGAGCTTTAGTCATTTGTAAAGTTCGTGGTAATTCATGACGATAGTCTGGCTAGACAATCTTTTCAAGTAGCATCTTGTTACCCTGTAGGTACAGTTATAGATTGTAAGGGCTGTGGGGAATACTGGTATTCAGCAGCTACTGGTAAGACTGGAACCTGACCATAGTTGGGAAAAGGCTAAACGAATGTTGAATGTGTTAAACGTTGTGTACTCAGTGTCTTCATTATAACTCCAGAACCTGGCAGCTGAGAAGACATACAACGACCTGGACGTGTCGCTGAAGACTGCCAACGAGCACCGCAACGAATGGTTCGAGGGCGTCCAGAAGTGCACCCTTGATGAGACACTTTTCGATGTCATGGAGAGGATAGTGCGTGCTGAGGTAGACACACCATACTTATTTACTAATATTAAGTGCGAAAGTGATCGTGAGACACTGGTTAAGAAAAGGACCTACACATAAAACGGGTGCCGAAACCCTTGCAATAATAATATGCTAGGTGTAATGTTGAGACGATGACTGGAACAGCCAGACAGCGGATGTGAAATTTGGGGTGTTGGCAAGACACCAAATTACAAGGTACAAAATAGAGAGAAATTTGTGAGGAACACAAGTTTTATAATGAGGAAGAAACGTGAATGGCGTGGGAGTAGTATTCGTATATTATAGTAGGACGTGTGGAGTGTCGAGAATGAATACAGTAAGAAATTTGTGTGTTAGAGGAAATTTTGTAAGCTCCGACAGTTATAGAACGTTGTAAGGGGATCGGTTGTTTTGGTATGCACGTGAGATGAGGAAGAATAAATCTTGATAGATGGAGAGGGAGAGGAATACCAAAGAAAAGATGGATGAATTGTGAGATTCACGTTTTGCTTCTTCTGTAATTGATGCTAATCAGTTTTAGAGTTGCCCAATATGACATTATTAGCGGATGCATTTTGAAATTCTCGTAGGTCTACACTACCGTCTGAGAAAACATAGATCTGACGAAATCCTCAATATTTAACTGATCATTCAGTCATAGCTTTTTACATGATTGTGAAATAAAAATAATTTTTCCTAACTTGCAGGTGCATCGTCTCGTGGTGGTAGACGAAAACGACAAAGTGATAGGCATTATATCTCTCTCCGATTTGCTTATGTACCTTGTGTTACGTCCGACCGGCGAGTGTGGCGCCGGAGGGACGAGCCTGCGCAACGAACACTCTTCCATTGAAGAGAAGGACGAGACTATTTCCCCAGAGGGAGCCACTAGCGCTGGTTCCCAAACTGAGAGCGGCCAAACAGAAACAGGCGATGAAGAATCCGGCCAGGACGAAGCAGCGGCCCTAAGCCCGGCCGACGACTCTGTACAGAAGACCGTCGACAACGAGTGCCAAGATCCGTAATGCGTGATTCCTTGATGAGGTTCTTAGTCATAGAGCTGGCGAAACGCGAGCGCGGTTTATTTAAGTCTGCATTTCCATTTTGATAAATGTTTAGCAGTAGCAACTAACCAGTGTAAGTGGCGGTATAGTTGGTCTGGGTTTGAAATACGGCTGCAGGCGGAGTACTGCATAACATGACAAAGGGGTTTGATGGAGAAATGTCCCTGGTGAACTTGTTCTATGAAATTCTGAACAGAATTTTAGTACTCTTATAAATATTTGTTTTTATAAATATAAGTAATTTACTGTTAATTTTTGTATATTTTTGAATACGAATTGTGAATGTTACAACCGAAGAATAGAGTTTTATCGTTTTCATCAGTTGTCGTTCATTATCGCCAACTTTGTCATGTTGTCTACTACCAAGCCTGGCATTAAATATTTTACAACCAAATGTGAACGGTCATTTTCACCTGATAGTAGAGAAATTTGAAAAATAAACCGGCCAAGTGCGAGTTGGACTTGCGCACCGAGGGTTCCGTACAAACTTTTTAAAGGAAAAACTTAACTTTGCTGTTCGATTACTAGTGACTGTTATTGCACCAACCGCAAATAATAACTTTGTAATAGTAAATTCGCTTTTTATAAGTTTTTTATTATTAAACTACAGATTTACGGTTTTCAGTTTGTTTCCTTTACATGTGCTGTAAGACATTGCTTCTTGCCAAATGTCATGATTCTTGGTCAACGGGAAGTATTAGGGTACTTCCTGTTGACGGCGACGAAGTTTTGATTCCCTTGTGAAATAGCAAAATGTACGAAAATATGCGACATAAACGGTCCAATCTTTTGATCGTGTTGACTTACAGGTTTGATTTTTTCAAAGCTGTAAGAGATCGTAGACCTGAGTATTTGATATAAATTTCAACGTTGATACCGACAGACAGACACACAGCTAACAAAGTGATGCTACAAAGGTTCCCATTTACATCAAAAGGAACTCGAAACCCTAAAAGGAACCAAGGAAGAGAAAGTTTTGAAGTGTTTATAGCGGTCGGCCGCTGCAAACAGGAATAGTCCTTAGGGTGGTCACACGCAAAATTGTTTGAATCAAACCAAACATCAAATTATTTAAAAAAATCGTTGCGTTCCGTTAATTTTTTGAGAAAAATATTATCTACTATTTATATAATGAGTGTGTTTGCTTACATACTAAGTAAACGAACAACGATTTTCGAACAACTACGTGACGAGGCGAGACATTACTTCGTTTACCGTGCGTCTGTCTCCGCTGTTACTGAATAAGTTAAAGTGACCGAGGCTTCAGCAAGGAGTCAACTTTTCAGAGATTGAGGAGCCAAAGTTAGTGCATGTGTACTTAAGACTGAATCCGTGTGAAACTCCCAATACTTTGTACGAAATTCGGACAGACAGATGCCTGGTTATATCCTTAAATAGTCGCCGCAAGCGACGGTGCATGAACGGCGCGGGCGAACCGATCACAATGTTTCCAGAATGAACACGTCTTGACAGACAGACAGCCAGCAAAGTAATTTTTTTTCCTTTTGGGGTACGGAACCCTAAATACTGATTTTTATTTCACTTAAAAGGGTTTTGATTTTTCTTTTTTTTTCAATTCCACTTTTGAAATGATATTTATGTGTATATTCTATATTTGTTTGTATGATTTTTGGTTTCACCTGTTATTGTATATTATGATTGTCAGTAAATCGGTCAGGTACCGGCAGAGCGCTGTAGGTATATAGTTGCGTCTAGTATATAAACATATTGTTATAACTATGCGTGACGTGCGCTACTCCACTTCTTAGGTACATGTCTCATATCTAGAGAGCGGAATTTACATCGCTAAATTTTCTAGTACTTATGTTCAATGTTATCTTTGTCAACTGTTTGAGCTGTCGAGATTACTGATATTGTTTGCCAACGATTACTCCATTTTTCATAGTCTGATAAGTAAATGAGGTATGAGCTAACAACAATATGTATTCACAAGTGATGAAGTAACAGGGAACTTTATTTAAGTCGGTCATTACGCGAGTTTTCAAATGAAACATCTACAAAAACTCTTTGAATGACTTTTATAAATAAATCTATATTTTTATCCTTGAAAAAATCGATGAAAATGCAACATTAGAAACATTATCCATGAAAATTCCGCCTTCTGCTAATAATCATACTAAGATAGAATTAAGTTGATATTATGATTCTGTGCATTCTCTCGGTACCTCTCCACAATCAGTAAGTAACATAGGTGCGTTCACGTAGAATGTGCCATGTTAATTATGTTAGTTTTACGGTACGCGTTCATACAGTGTTTGTTAATACATTCATAAATGGGCATGGATACGTGGAGTTTTTGTAGCCACATTACATTTTTATCTAGTAGTCAATATATTAATACCATACTCATATTTAAATTATTGTAATATCCGTATGCGATACAATGTTATCATAAATGTTAGCTGAAGTATTAATTCGAAGTTTAAATGTGTAGTAGTGAGCAGAAAAATGTCTATTGTACGACATCTCAGCCTTCCCATCTCCACCACAAAAAGGTATCCGCCAAACTAACGCTATTTAGATAATAATCTTTTGTTTGATAGTAATTATTCGAAAATTGGAGTGTTATCGACCTAAAAGCGCGTGACAGGAGTATGATCAACATTAAAAAGTCGCGTTTCTGTTCTGCTCGACGATTCGGAGTTATTAGGATTAAACTACGAAACGACTAAGAAATTGGCTGTCAATTAAACAGTAACATAATGTACATTAGAATATAATTTCTTAATTTAAAAGAAAAGCATAGATATTTAAAATTACTGATAGGAGAATATGTCTAAAATATTGGCGATTCGATTTATTACTAACAAACAAAAACAATGTGTACCGATGCTTCCCGTAAGTATTATAAAATTGTGTTATTAATTTATGAGTAGAATAACGTTATAGTAAAGATTTTATCTGTTATAAATGTTGTATTAATAAATTCAAATAAATTGTTCTGCAGCAACGTCATTGGGATGACTTTTTTGATGTTTCAAAACATCATGTGTATAATACGTAGTTCGGAGTCCCAAAAGATATGATACATAGATTTCTTCTTAAAGTTATTGTGTTCAATGTTTGAGAGAAGAAAGCGCACATGGCATGATATGGCATTATGAGGATTTGAAATAAAAAATTGATTCCGTCAGCCTGTTGTTTTTTTGTACAACAACATTTTTTACCCGATTACGATGAAGAGAAAGGGTTCACGGATTTAGCTGGCTTTATATGGAGAATGTTACCACTTCACAATTGTCACCCAATTTTCCTACAACTTTTTTTAAGGAAAAAGATCAGAACTGCCTTCAAAGACAGACCTGGATGAGATAGAGTCACGAATCGGATACTTAAGCAAAAAATACTTGCTGCTGTAATTTCCTTTCTCAATCAGGCGACAAAACAATTCCATCAAATTATCGTCCGACATCACATCCTTGTCCAAAATTTTGCAATAGTTTATGAACATTACATACTCCTCAGTTTGTTAGAGATAATCATTATGGCTTTGCAAGCACAGGTCAACGGAGGATGCAGTCACTACTAACCTAGTTGATATTAGTAAATAAAATGGACGATGGCTATAAATGTTACCTACACTATGTGGTGGCTTCCTTAACTTGGCAAAATCCTTTGGCCCTGTAAGGGCCGGCGCTCACTGACGGACACAAAGTGACCTATACGTCTCGCGGGATGCAATGGCGCGCCGTGGCAACCCGTGGAATGACACGCCGTGCCGTGCGCCATTCTCCGTAAAAAGAATAATGCTAACTCGGGTGTAAACGTGGTTTCCCATTTGCTTAAACACCCACCATCTGCTGACGCTTACCGAAGATAAAACTAAAGTTCCAAATTATAGCGTAAGCATAACTTAAGAACATCCTGCCCAAACAATTAGCTGCAGTCTTGTCTATTAATGCACCAACAAAATGTAGGTACCTGCCCAAGCCTTGAGTGGTTTAAACAAATTAGTTATCTTGGCGTGCACATAGACCTATACCTTAACTGGTTAAAACGAATAGAGCCTGGAAGCTTTCAGTTCACAAAACTTCTTCACAATTTCAAAAAAATAGGCTACATGTCAATGAAACTGTTCTCAAAATGCTCTATTACAAACTCTGCCAATCTAATAGGTCTGTTTTATTCTCACATTTTGTTCCTTGTAACTGATGAATAATTATATGTTTTCGAATTTCGTTTTTATTTGGTTAATTGTTAAATTACGTACCAGAGTTTAAAAACCGTACTAGTAGTTGCATATTACCTCATAGGGTAGTGTGTCAAAACACCTGTTTCAATGTGACACCGATTTCACTACTTCAAGTAGTACCTATATTTTGTCATAGAATGTGTTTTGAGAATTTAAGATACGCATTTCAGCGCAGCTTTTTTCATCCTAACTATAGTTTGCAATTGCATCATAATCCGTTGAGACGTTACCAAGAAAAAAAAATAGTAGTATGGACATATCACTTTTCACGATATCGTCCATTAAGATCGGCAATTTCATATTTTAACCCCTAATTTTATCAACTACTGCATTATAACGTGGGGAGTCACACAAGACGCGTCTAATAAAAGTTAAACGTGCACAACGGTGATTTCTCTGTTAAATAGTAGTATTCTGAAGTACCTATCTTCAGGCCTGCTGTTTAGCACCTTATTCGAATTGTTTGTCAACTGGCGACTGTGAAACTCGCGCGTGCGCGCGAGTGGACACCTTCCAATTTTACCTATTTTTTTGTCATCAACTCGCTCGCGCAGTATAAAGTACAGTCAAATAAAAACGAATTGAAACCAATCACTATAAATAACTAGTTATTGCCCGCGCTGGCTTATTCGGTTAAGTATCGACTATCTACTTAAATTTCGGGATTCGGCGAAGGGGATGCGGCCGACGATACCGAAGCATGCTATCCAGCGATACCATAATTTTAATTTTGTACCATTTTACGTTACTTTTAACCTGCTTATGTTACCTCCGTGTTTTATTTTAAAGTTAAGTCGTATAAAATATCTTATACTTTAAAGTGGGTACCTATATTATACATTTTATAAGAAGTTTTTGTAGCTGTCTGTACATCTGACGTATTTAACGTCAGGTATTCGAGGTCGAGCGAGTTGACGACAAAAAAAGAGGTAAAATCGGAAGGTGCCAACTCGCGCGCACTCGGGAGTTTCGCACTCGCCAGTTGACGAATAAGCCCCTTATTCAGTCGGCCAAAAAAGCGCTTCCTAACAATTGTCTCTTGTCAGCAATATTGATACCTAATGTTTCGGACATACCCAAATACTTGTAGGTTTCTGTTGAGGAGAGGGATCTAAGGGGTATGAAGATTTTATTATTACTATTTATTAAATATTATTATGCGAGACGCACGGGATCGGTCAATGTGGCGACACTTGGGGGAGGCCTATGTCCAGCAGTGGACGTCTTTAGGCTGAAATGATGATGATAATGATATGAAATAGAATCTTTATGACAAACTATGCTCATCGGAACCCCTGTATATGTTGTGTATAGGTCGCCCCTATTACTTAAACATAATTGGCAAAATATGGGTGCATTATTAGGTACTTTTCTGCCTAACCTTAAGGGATTACAAAGAAAGAATAGTCAACATAGTCAAAGGCTTTACTTAAATCTTAATGTTAAGGATAAGATTTAAATTAAACACCCATGTTTGATTTATTAACATTTTATTACGATCGATTATAATAAAAACTAATTTTACATTTTTCAGCATAAATAGTTCCCGGAGCGAAGCAGCAACTCGGTTATATCAATTGGTCCAAAATACTTGGTTTGCTCCTAATACATTGCTAACATTTATTTTATTCTTTCAATGAGCTGTTGGATTCAATTTTGAATTTGTTTACTTTCCTTTGCTGTCTACTTTTTGGTAACTGCTCAACCTTTTGTTTAATTTTACTTATTTGAATATAAAGTTTCTAAGCTTTCCTAAATCATTAAGGTATCTTTTTCAATACGTTTATTTTCCTCTCTTCTACAGGCGTTGAGTCCTTCTCCCTACGTGTCGCAGGTTGCCATTATCTTCTATAACATTCTAACCGTGTTTTATCCTGCCCTTGCAGGAATGAATTGTTTAAAACAATTACTTTTTCTACATTTTCCCTTTTCCTTCTTCACGATAACCGGCGCTGCTGCGTTCCGGAGAGGCGACAGCAGAAACAGACAAATTATTATCTAAATTATACTGATAGTGTGCATTAATTCTTTACGACTATGGATCCAAAATTTCGGCCAGAAAGTGTAAAAAGAGAAAAAGATAAATTATTCCGTTATGAAAGCCTTCGAGTAGAAATAATTCAAAAGGACTATTTGTTTTACAAATAAAGATATTGCATCAAGTCAAAATCTAGGAAACGGAACAGGAGAATCAGCCACAGTCGTAAGAGCGAATAAAATAACTTAATTTAACACCCGACATACTTATTAAGTCCTTAAAAACTAAAGAAACCTAAAAAACTATATATCAATCGTAGGCAAATTAACTAATATTCTTATGTATTCTAAAATAGGAATGTAAGCATTGCATACACAGATACTTTATCCCAATGTCTAGCTGAACCACGGAATTAAGAGAGATTAGAACATTAAAATGTTGTAATTCGATTGCTTTTCTTACCTATTTGCAAGGCGCTTATCAGGCAGATATTTTTCTTCGATTACCTAATTGGTTATGCTCAATGATAACCCAATATAGTGGGGAAAAGGCTACGCAAATGATGGTGACCCAAATAAAGCTAGACATTACCATTATGTACCTGGCCAACTACGGAGTGAGAATATTGTATGGAGTGAATTGTGTAACATCTTTGATGACACAGCGATCTGATATTATATGACTATCGATATTTTATCGTTTGCTTAGACATTCACCGCGATAAAGTGGGTAGAAAACTTAGTACTCCCAAAAAACACAACACCATCTCCAGCCAATATTCCCTCTCGACTCCGTGTCCATGTTTAATATGCTCACGGACAGCAGAATCTACACTTAAATATAACAGCAGTGCTTGGATAACTCGGTTAAATACGGGGAACATCGATTCGGCGCTTTAAAATACACCAGCTCGATCTCCACTCAAGGCTAAGGGAAACCAACCCCAAATAACTAAAAGTTCGCGACTAAACTGGTATTATCTATTCGTACTGCCCCCTTTGCCTTCAATGTAGTTAAAACTTTTAATGTATTTTAAAGCTTAGAGCAAACTGTGTGTATTGTAGTTTGGACAACTGAAAGCATCTTCAAAACACATTGAGTGATTTGTGGTGGAAATGGGCCTAAATGCAATGTGGCTGATAAGATGCCTGCTGATGAAGACAGGCTTGTTATTGAACCCTTTGGGAGGCTGATGAGTGACAATGTTACACTTCTGTTGGGACCTGACTTTATTTTTGTGTGTAGCGGTCGGTTCAGGCAGAGTCGGTTTGTTACCAGAACGATACTGTCATCGGTGGACTACGAGATACGCATGGCTGTCTGTCGTCAGGTTGTTCTTAGTTTGTCCAGCTGCAGTTAGACACAGTCTGCCCTACGCTTAACATTTAATACTTATCTAAATTTATAATACCTTATAACACGTAGGTAATAATTAAGACTTACTGATTACAATCCTTCATATCAACAATTTATAATTAAAATTTCAAGAACTATCTATGAACATAAAGAAGAGAATAAATAAAATTTTTGAGCGTCATAATTTTGATAGCAAATTCAAAATGGTTATGGAAAATATTGAATTAACCGAAATTAATTTAGGTTCGGGCTGGTAGTCTTGGCTAAAATGGTGGTGATACAAGAAGTGTTCTGATCAAGTACCTGCGGTTGATGGTACAGGCCTTCCATTTACCTAAGACGTTGCCTGAGGTAGTGACACGTCACCGCAACCGTCCCGTACCGTGCTTCAAGCCCGGGCACCGTCTCATACAAGGGTGACTTTAAACTCCTTTAGTCCACAGATGAAATGTGGACAAAGAAAACGACAAATTCGATTGACGGGCCATTTAGGAACGGCTGCGAAGGTCTTAAAGAACCATCGTTTTCATTCGAACTTGGATAGGTAATATATAATATAATATATACCTATCAGATGAATGTTGGTCAAGGATGTTAATAGTACTTGTTAGAGGACCATCTCTTAAAATAGAGCATTTACGCGGTCTTGAATTCTAACTGATGTTAATGTGCAAGAGTCGAATTTGCACTGTATCTACGTAACGCATCCCTAAGGAGTCAGGATCGAATCACTGAGGGTTTTCCGATTCACGAAACCCAATGCTGTCAGAAAACTGGTATTTTGGCGGCATAAGGAGCAGTGTGTGAAGTTCCTCATTCCATGTAGAAAAGGGAGGAACCTCCGACCAGACGGGTGTTGTGTCTAGTGGGGTTTTATATCGCGCGGATAACTTTAATAGTTGGATATGTCAGTATAGTTCGTACGTGGCGTTATAGGTGTCACCACTGTTGCTAGTCCAGGCATTACTACCATTTAATGTTTACACCACCCAAGACAACAGCCCTAAAAGGTAATTATAATGTGTCTGATAGAAGGAGCACATTCATACTTACAGTTATTGATACATAGTGCGTGTTTCCACAGCAACATACCTAAATACTATTAAATAGAAGAGAGTTACTTGGTATCATCCCTATTTGAATACGGGACGTGGTTTTTGTAGTCCCGGTTAGAATGTGCGTGGTTTAGAGATTAAAACCGCGAGATGTTCGTAGTGATTTTAAGTTTATTTTTGTACATTGTCCTGCTGCCAGGCACCTGGTAGCGAAGTTCATGGGTAACTATGAAAGGCACACACACTCTTCGCCACCGGATAACGTGCAGTGAAGTAAGCCTCATTTGACTGCTGTGAACGATCTTCAATTGTTCGCGCATTCTAAGTAAGCCTCTAGTCCTCAGACTTGAGGGGTTCCCCTGGTCGTAAGGACTGGCTGATGTCTCATAGGCTTATGTTGAGCCTTGTCTAATAGTTCAGGTGCCAACTGAGATCACTCATATTGTCATGTCCCGTAGTCAGTTAAGTATCATATTCTCCGTGAGAAGAATATCGAACACAATTATAATTCATTGTCAGTTTACAACGCATATCAGCTGTTAGACCTTTAACAACTTAATTACAAATCATTTCATTTCAATTTGAGTACTTACACCTCGACTTGAAAAATCCAACAACTACTAGTAATTTATCAACATCAACAAATTTTAATCATTAAAGGTACGGTCAGATCGCCAGGTCGCTGGCGTGCAGCGTCTGGGGCCCAACGTGGCGTTTAGTATCGAGTTGTACCTACATAGGTACGGGTTGACATGTTGTATGATCGCCGCGATCACAATTAATAAGAAACATTCAATGTTTAATTAGTACTCGCACGCCGACCTCCTGGTAGTCTAGCCGTACCTTAAGGCCTTACCAATTTTATCATAGTTTTAGTTATCCAAAGAGAATTTTTCCCTGAGTTATTTACTCGCTGACAAAATACTTAACCTAAAGTAATAACTACTTGCGTAATTAAATAACATGTAACAAAAGAGGTTCACGATTTGATTTTTTTAAACTTAACTTTAAATTAACCCTGTTTTGTCTTTTGTGAGCGAATGTGTAAAAAGCGACTAGTACCCAGTTAAGGTAATAATATCGAATATATACTTGAGATCAGTGAGTATTATATCTACAATAGGCAAAATTGCACTTTCCAAATGCGGTTATAATATATCGTCTACCACAGTGACCAGTCAACCACAGTCACCATTCCTGTATGCTTTTTGGAAAGCGCAAACACTTAAAAACGGGAATATCATACAATGAAATATTACCTAAAATATTGGTATTTAGCCTAAATTATATATTATACTAAATCATAAATAAATATATAAATACTGAAGAGTTCTAATAATATGTTAAGTTTATAGTTAAACCATTACTTAAAATATCACATTTTTAAGAATAATTTTAGATAGAGTAGAAAATAAATCATAGGTAAGAAAGAAACATGACTATAATTTGTTTTAACTTAAAGTAATTATTAAACTAATAAGGATTATTCAAGAAAACTAATGTCAATACATAAAATTGTAGGTTCGTTTCCTGGTAGGTTGGTACTTGGGATGAAACTATAGATGTTTTGGTTTTAGTTGAAAGAGAACCAGAATCGAATCCGGGTCTTATAGTACCGCTGCACTCAGGATATGTACCTGTTTACTTTCATTCGTAAACAGGTACATATCCTGAGTGCAGTTCATTCATAAAACGCGACACACATCCATCGCAATGCTGTTACTTTGTATCGCTTTGGTATTCTTTGGAGAAGCCTTTTGAAATTTCTGTCAATAACTAAAAAGTCGGTAGCGGAGTGTGACCGCACCTTTTATATAAAATTATATAGAACTAATATAAAATACATAAACTGAACTGAAATACATACTCGTATAAGTATAATATAAATGTTCAACAACGTTTTGAGCTGGATAAAAATATTCTGTAACAATAAACAGGTGAAAATTGATATAAAAAATAATGAAGGTCGTAAATTCTTTAACTTAAGGCAATACATGAGTTACAAAATAGGTAGGTACAACTTTCTGACGGTGGGTACCTATACATATATATACAAACTACGGAAAATTTTGATAACAGGAGACAAAATTTGAGTAACAATAAATAAATCTCGTAGAAATTCATTGTGATATGTTTAGATATTATTATTTTAGAATTTGGAATAAAAAATATGGAGATAGGTATATTAAGTGCCTCACGTACGTCGAACTGGGTCAAACGTTGTTTTAGTACCTGATTATTTTAGGTACATTATTTGTTTATTGTAAAAAATGATGAATTTTGATAATAATCATCATCAGATATGTTTATTGATGTTCTGGATTTTGTGATACTGCCGGATCATTGGTGAACGTACGGAGTATTCGTTAAAATCATTAAAACAGTTTATAGACTACATAATATAATGATACATGTATAAAGATGGTATATAATATATAAGTATATCACTACTATAAATATATCTACAGTAAATGGCCAAGAAGTTTTATAAATCGGTTAATATGTATAGTCGGCATTGCAGAGAAGTAACCATCATAACAAGTTAAGTGCTTGGTGTATGTTTCTCTCGAGTGACGACTGTACATAAACTACGCTAGAAGTTGAAAAAGCATGTATTTGAAATGTGAATGCACATAGCTACAAAACAAAAATAAAGAGGAGATCACGTCCAAGGTCAGGTTGTAAGTTCTTCAACAGATGTTAAATTGAAGATTAAAGACAAGTCTTAAAGCGGTGAAAAGCGATCCCTAGGCTTTTCAATTTACAAAGTCGTGATCTCATTCTATTTCATCAAGATATTGTAAAATAATCAAACATCACCGATTTCTATAGAATTTAGAAAGTTGTGTTTGACAAAAAAGGTGCACAGAGCGTTCATCTTATAGTCTAAACCCTTTAGTAAGACAGTCGTGTGATCGAAGTGTTTACTCCCAGGTGGGAAAGACAGCATCCGGGTAGGCCCAGGGTGGCCGGCTGATCGAGCTCGTCACGGTAGTGGTCCGGTTGGTGCGCGGATCAAAGCTGAAATTATTAGGGTCTGTTTTAGTACACAATAATAGACTTGAGGAAGAGACGATGTGTGCGTATTGTGCATGTTGTGCTTTTGTGTAAGCGATGCTACACTTTCGGGTCAACAAAGCTGGCAAAAATCGAGACTACACTTATTTGGCTCTCCTTTGGCATATAACATCGCTTAGACTCATTTTCGGGTTGCCTTGGTACAATACGATCTTAGCCGAGCGGTTTTTAATTCTAGTTATCTTTGATATTTGCCACATTTGAACACGCGGGTAGCCCACCTTATTTTCACTTCGAACCACATTCAAGCGCAAAGCTCAAATCGACAGTGAACTCTAAATGAGGTAGCTTTTGTTTGGTTTGGTTCGGTTTTTGTTGAAAATAATCTTATTATTTTAACTATAAACAAGCTTGGAGAAGCCATGGAAAACTCTATTATAAAAACTTATTTTACTTATAGAAAAACGGTCGTTTATTTACTAAATAAATTATTTTAGTAAAGGGGCAGCAAAAAAATAACATAGTAACAGCAAAAAGTATTAATATTCTACAAAACCTCAATTATACATAAATAGGTAGGTTTATGTTTGTATGATTTTGTGAGCAGTGTTTAAAATAAAGTGTTAGATACTAGGGCTAAAAAGATAAATAAAATTATAAAAAAAGCTAAATAACTCGAAATAATTATGTTATCATTAATTCTTTTACTGTAAAGCAATCATTGGCATCCACAGAGCAAGGAGGCGTTTCCTCGGCTGCTGCAAGAGGCGGTACTGTCAATACTTTCAGTATCGGTAAATCGTATTACAATTTATTTAGTGGCAGAAGTTTTGCGCTCAACGCATTCACGGAACCACGAATTTTATTAGTACTGCCGTCTCTATACGCTGCCGGTAGTGTTTCCGTGCTCTGCTGTGTTAACAAACTTAAACTCATAGGTACACACGGCGACATATCAATCTATACATATTAGCCAGTATAACCTGACCTTGCTTTGTATGAGCTTCCCAATGAGAGATTAGCTTACTTTGGTTTTGCATTGCATGATTGGTCGTCGTGCGTAAATCTAAAGAATACTAAGCCTACCTACCTACAACTAATCACGAACTTTAATAAAACCATGAAAACAACAAGAATGCAGAGTGTTAGATATTTTTTGAAAGGTTTCGGTGCATGAATTAGTACTTAAGATACTGCCTACTGTTCGGCGGAAATATCTGTAGATCTTAAATCGCGTCTCTTAGTTTCAGTATAGTACAGGTCTAAGACTAGAAGGTATTTCACGTCAACGAAAATGAAACTTAAATAAGTAACCTAAGACCCCGGGCATAGATCTTCCTTTCAGACATGTCAGGTCTAAAGATACTTTCGCCAAGTTCTGAACAACCCAGGCGCCGTATTTTGAAGTGTTCTAGGCTATCATAGTTCCGTAACGAAAGGGGAAAGAAGTTATCCATCTGGTATAGCTCCATCTCTTTCGGACTGACGTGGTGTTGGCTCTAACAGCTCATAATACGGCCTGCAAAAGTACTCACTGTGTTTCAGCCTGTCTGAGCGTCGACGGATTGGAAGTGGATGGTTGCGCTTGCGATTGCATTCGGTTGCTTTCCGACGAAGGGGTTGAGAACCCACTTCCTACTGGTTGCAAGTTAGACTCATGCCACGTAAGTAAAGGATTGTCATACCTGGAAAATGGTGATTTTTGGTAGACAGGTGCAAAAACAGTTAGAAATCTAATGCTAAATTCTAATTAATGTTATTTCTATTGATGCTACTTGATAGTTGATGGAATCATTTGAAGAGTAATGTGGTGCGAGATGGGTAGAGTGACTGTTCGTTGCATTCCGGTACTCATTCACAAGTTCTACAGTCTCCACTGGCTCGTGAAGCAGCGTGTAGGGCTTTACTCACATGTTTGTGTCAAGTCAAGCGAGCGCATACTGCCCTCCCCTCCATGCTATGTTCGTGAACAAAGATTTACACACTAATAAGGATGACCATAACCCATGATTCTCTATTCCTATGATACCTACAATCTTTAAAAGTAGGAAAAAATTGGGTCATTCTATTACTCAAGAAGATACTAACTCCATGTTGCCGTAAAGTCCTTCGTTGCCGTCGCCTTCGAAAATGTTGCGGTCGCCAGGGGGTTGGTAGGGTGGTGGCGGTGGGATGGTGGTGCGGTCCAGTGGGTTTGGCGGCGGCGGAGTCACGGGGGTCGGGACAGGCGGGTTTGTTTCCAAAGTCGAGTTCTTGATGCCGTATTTGAAGTACATGAACATGCCTGGAATAGATGTTAATTCGCCGTTAAGAAATTATTTGTGTTAAAGATGTGAGTGAGAACATTTTAGTGTTGAACAAAGCATTAAAAAAATTACCGGCTACCGGTGTCGAGACCAGGGTCCAAGCAACTATGATGGTCAAGGCTCCAAATAAAATCAAAGCATTTATTTCAAGTAGGCCAGTTACAGGCACTTTTGAATTGTCGAAACAAAGACAACAATGAAATATAGCTACAGTTCCAATCACAAGGCACAAAAACTGTGAAAGTACTGTAGCTGCTCCGTAGAGAGGAACCAAATTCTAAATGAAACCCTGAATTCAGCTGCCTAGCAAGAGCCTTCTTATGTGCTGGTCGGGGAGGCAGCTGTTACGCATGGGCTTTTCTTAACGACTTTCAGCACAATGCGATTAAAATACCGATAAGCATCATCCTCTAAAAATCGCCAACCCCGCGCATACGTTCAAGAGATTTCTCTTATCTTTCTTGAACGATGTTGAACATACCCAAAGCCCCTAAGGGCCTTCTTCAACTTTTCACTTTGAAAAGTAAAAGCGATAACACTTTAAAGTTTGTAAACGGGTAGTAACCTACTTGAATACTTAAATGCCTAGTCCGTATCTTCTACAGTTTTTACTTCATAATCTTTTTATCGCGTCCCAATAGACCAGTTCTACTATTCTAGATCTTTTAGCAGACTTTTATAATTTAATTGTGATTTCTACTAAAAGAGCCAATATTTTTGATAATGGACCAAACACTAATTTAAAAATAGGGATGGCTTCTTCTTCTATTCGAGTCCATGTAATTTTTTAGATCAGTAAGTTGGGCTAAGTAGGTGGCCACGTTAATAGCAGCGTTACAGTGGCGAAGGTACCATACAACTCGATTCCTACCGGTTTCCCTTTGAAAACGCGCAATCAGTATTCCATAGACAAATAATAAAAGCAGATTGAAGACAACATGTACTCCGGCTTACCTCTTAAAAAAAATTAACCCTTCGCTACTGCAGCGTTAGTAGTATCCAGTATGTCTTCCAGTTGCGTGGACACTTAGGACATGCCACTAAATGTGTCATCTTTGATCACCACACTCACATAGTGTGCCTGACGGGTACCTAATTTGAATCGGATAGGAATTTTTTTGGGAAACTTGTTCAATATGACGGGTAGACTTACCTCCTTAAAGGATACAGGTGACTTAATCGCCACCAACAAGTAAAACAGACCATTAATATATCCAAAAGGCACTTTTTCCCCGTCTTTGCGATCATTTTTTTGTTCTAGACCATCCCAGGGAACCTTCTAGTCACGGAGATATTGGGGATCAAACTATCAACTTTTTCACAAGTTTTTTTATAAATACATGTTTTTAATGTAAGATTTTTACTTTACACACCTCCACGACCCCCGTACTATCCAATTCATTCATGAGCACAATGCTTTGAGTGCTTTCCCAACAACAATTTTTGCGAAAAGTTACTTAGTTTGATGTACAGAATGCTTGGTTGACGGCTATGTGAAGGGTCTGTTTACACCCTGTTTGGTATATGAAACTTACCGAATATCATCCAGACCGTGAATCGGACCAGGGTCAAGATTGAGAGGTTCAGGATCAGATAGATATTCACGATGATGGCGATGGTCGGTACGAAGGGAAGACAAGGGGTGGTGTACATCAGAGCGACTCTGAAACATTTAGATCGCCACATTAATAAAGCAGTACAGATTAACAAAGTGGAAAAAAATATTCATAAACAGAATCTAGGAATAGTTTTTTTTTAATCTATGGATATATGATTTTAAAATGAATTAATGTTTTTTTTTTTTCAAATAGTTGTAGACAACGCTTTGAGCATTGTCAAACGCATGCTACTTGTTGTGTTGCATGAGACAAGCACGTTGTCTGACAATTTTGAGTAAGTTAAGATTCAAAGAAATCAGAAACAAAAATGTTTGAGTGTAGAGCTTGACAAGAATTCAACTCAAAATTCTCAGCTCTGCAACCGGCTGCAACTCTTTAGTTATCTTTGAGGCAAATAACCTATTTTCACATACAATTAGTGTACATAGATACATACCTCGTAGATCTAACAAACCCGAATATAAAATTAGTAGTCAACGAAAACTTGCAAGTCTTTCTTGCATTAACTAAAATATGAATCTTTATATTAGTATGCAAGAAAGTGCACTTAGAAGTTTTAGACTGAACTGAGCTTTCAAGTAGCGTCTGCGTTCAAGTATGAAAATTGTATTAAAACGTTGTTATAATTGGAAGTGCAAACGGCGCTGTCCTGTCCTTCACGACATTCTTCAGTAATATCAATTACCCAATATACATACATTAAAAAATAAATCCTGTATGAAAATATCATGTAATCCTAACAATATTCTAAGAAGGTAAGTTATGGGTCCATGTGTGTCTATTATGTCAAATAAAGAAAAGCAACAGAAAAAAGTAATAAGCGAAGAACAGTGGGGTTTTAGTCGGTTAAAGTCCGACAGAACCCTCCGCCCCAGACGGAGGGTTAGGTCCCATGTGGATTTCCCTATTAACAAAAATAATACCTACCACTATTACTTTTTCTTTACGACTAATCTAGTACTGGGAGACCTAAGTAGAATAATATTATACATAAAGTTAGTAGACAGCTTATAGTCTCGTCTCGACTGAAGACCGAAATAAAAGATTTGTTTGTTTGAAAAGATACTTATTATTTACAATTCGGCATAGACAGCGCCAATATTATAAAAGTATGGCCGGTGTCAGTTACCATTGCGGTTCTCTTTACATTTGTACCTAATTTCTAGATTACCTATTAATCAACTAAGAAATCAAATGATCCTTACCGGTTTTGTGGTTTCCTGGAAATCATCAGTAAGATGGTAAAGATGGCCAGTATCAGCAGTATCATACAGACGTTCGTGAAGGTGGAGCTGCCAGGGTTTCCGTAAGCCGCGAACAGATCGAACACGATGATCAGGAGGTACATGATGCCCACCGACTTGATGACAAACATTCCTGTTGTGAGGATAAAACAAAGAGATTTTAGTATGGTACTATAGGAAAAATAGGTATTGAGAAGAAAAATATAGTACAAAAACAGTCATCCTATGTTTCAGTGCGGTCGAATAGCATAATTACATTCTTTTACCGACACTAACTCGAACTTCACAACACACAACTGTGAATGGACTGCTCGATTTATGTCCATTATTAAGAAACTAGCGACCCGCTCCGACTTCGCACGGGTGCTATGTACCTACATGTAAACCTTCCTCTTTAATCAGTCTATCTATTGCTGAAAACTGCATTAAAATCAAAACGCATGCATGCATGTTTTTAAACTACTAAAAGATCTAAGCGTACAAACAGCGGGCGCGACTTTGTTTTTACTATGTATAGATTATTGATTTGAGACCCATAGCCGTCTGTCATCCGAATTCTCGTAAACATTGTTCAGATGTATGAGGTAAACTTACCGCTCATTTCCGTAGCCGGACCGAGGTCGACCCAGGGAAACAATCCAGGGCACAGGTAGCTCATCGCATGCAGTTGTCGGTACAGAGCCGCGAGGAATCGGCTGCAAGTACTGCTGCTGCCTGAAGATCCACCACCAACTGCACATAGATGGCGCTGTTTTAAAACTGCTGCTTGCAGTAAAGTAACAGGTGGAATTGTCGTAGAAACTGTTGTACTGCGGCGCTCACTGATGGTCGACCACTTTTCAACCTTATGCTCTGAGTTATAAGGTTGAGAAGTGGTCGACCGTCTGTAAGCGTGGTAGTACCTAGGTAGTTGAGTTAGTGCTTAAACAATTTACGTCCATTTTCACTAATGTCACGTAAACCGACACCAAGTAACGTATAAGTATATCCCTAAACAACCTCTCCCATTTTATCATACGTTTCTGAACAGGCTACTCGTAATTTATCTTTTTGTAAATGTTCGGTATTGTCATAAGATTGTCTAAGCTTTAGAGTCACACCAATACATCAAAATATTACTATAAAAGTAATACTCGTGCAAATAAGAATACATTTTGTTACATCGAAATCGGGCCAGGATTTCCAAAGTTACAGCGTTGTAAAGTTTAACCGATTTTTTAATTTTGCGTTCCTTCGCGTGCTACTGCGACGACGTCACGCTGCAAATGTCATGTCCGAATGCGGGTGATGCAAAGTATTTACGTTCATAAAATTTGATTTGTAAAGTGGTTTGCACTTATCATTTTAACTCTACAAGTGTTTACGTTCATAAAATTTGATTTGTTAAGTGGTTTGCACTTATTATTTGGACTTGCAGCTCGCAGCGTGACGTCACAAGTTAGTCGGATTTTGCTGCGGAGGCCGTACTTTAAAGTTTAATATCTCAGTCATTTTTGAAGATAGAAAAAAAAACAGAATTATTTCTCTCGAGTTATACCTATTTTTTGGACATGCTGATAACAAAAAACGTTGGTATGACTCATTATGTGTCATATGTTTTTTTTAACTAAGTAAGTAATTTAGACATTATCATTACCTGAGATCGGAATAGGAGGAGTTTATGTGATTAAACTTCAAGGAAGGAAGGAATATATGAGGGAGGTTAAATTACGGAGAGGAACTTTAGACAAACACATTCGATCTATTCGACCTAATATCATCTAGTACTAGTGAGAACCAGCAGAAATCTGCTATACCTAGTAATTTTCATAGTGGCTATCAGTTGTGAAGTTTTGGACGAAATAATAACACCAATAAAATAAAGTTAACATAAAATCGGATTAGCTATTCAGAAAGCCGGTTTACCTAAGATAAATGTTTACGGGTCTAATCTAACCAATTCGGTGGATTGTCAAAAGTTACTATATGTACCTAGTACCTACTACAGAGTTCACTGAAGGTCGAGCACTTTTCACCCTTACATAGGTAGGCCCTGTGTAATAAGGTTGAAAAGTGGTCGACCGTCATCGAACTGGGTAGTAGTAGTACAGCCTACAGGTGACTAGCCTGACCTGTTCCATCGACTTCTTGACACAACAACTTGTTCTATTAAACAAGGTTGAGTAGACAATTACTACTGGAACACGCAATGTCAAGTCAGTCAAGGGTCTATTAATTTAACGAAAACCTACTGTGTTCTCCTTTTTTTTTATCATTGAGTACTCTTTTCGTAAAGGAAAAAAGTAAGTACTGTCTCGAGTATAATAAAATAACGTAGGTATACGCAGCAAAATTCAAGTGTTATTTTCTTGTGAAAACTATCGAAATTTTAGATAATAAGAGCATGTGATCATTGTTCCTTAAAAAAACCCTTTTTTCACTTAAAAAAATTGATATTCAGGTGCAGGTTAAGCTGGAAGCCACGCAGCAGATGAGGATTGCTATAAGAGAACATAGCTTTTAAAATTTGCTTAGTGTGCGGTCAAATCGATGACCTGTGGACACCCGATATTGACAGCAATTTGAGTACATATTTGTCAAAATATGGAAGCTAATCTTTGTCACTACTGATCTGATGCCAAAAATTCTGTCACTAATCGGAAGCCCCATTAGTGACAATTATCTACAAATGTCAGAGACTACATTTACGACGCATCCATGGGATAATTTCAGAACCTAACTGGAGGGAAGCCGCGGATAAAGGAGTCTGCCCACTACACCGTAAATGACCGTGCTGGTGCTAAGAATGTGTTAGGCAAAAAAAAAACAAAAAAAATAATAGTAAAATACGACACTAAGCCCACCAAACCGTTCGGACACCGACCAACACCGTGGGTGTCGCGTGCCATTCACGTAGCTTATCGGCACCGGCAAAATATTCTCGCCGACAAATTGTTGGCGCTCCGTTTCATATTTTGCCTAACACGTTCTAAGAACGGTCATGGTACGAAACGGTGTAGTGGGCGTAGTTCTCCCTTGTCATGTTTCTTTTCGTTCATGATACGTTCATAGCACGGTCATGGTACCTTATATAATCTAGAAAACCAACAAAGTTTTCTTGAATAAGTACCGTTATTACTTTTTCCATTAACAGTGTTTAATGTACAGACAAGATCAGCATAACTTATAATTTCTCCTTCAAATGGTTTATAAGCTCTATGGTTTTCCACACTACCGGTTTTTGGCAAAAGCAGTAGAAAATAGATAAATATCCAAAGTTCCGCGGTATAATAACTGTTGTGCTACCGGTATTATAGTGATAAAAAGGTACAAAAGAACTTATACAAATAACTCATATACAACATTTAAATAAGTACGAAAAGCTGTAACAATGTTAATAAATTACAGGCGCAAATTAACATATCGCTTGGCAATATAGCAAATCACAGAACCGTTACAGATTTTTGCAGAAACAATTTAAAAAAAAATAGCAATAGGAGCATAAAACCTAGATGAAACAAAGTCTTACCGTAGTAATTGTTCTCGTTGTTAGAGTTGACCAGGAAGGTATCGTCACGGTACTCTTCGCTCTCATCGCCAGGCAGGGTGTCATCCGAATCGGGGGAGCTGGAAATATTTGTAGATCAGAAGCAAGTGTCATGGGAAACGCAATTCAGGGCGCGAGATTTCTGCATAAGAATTGTTAATAGTGACGTTATTGTAAGTTCGTGTTTCAAAATTAATAATAATTATTTTTTTTAATACTTGTTGCGAAGTTTAAGTTCAGGAAAATTACATGGAATCTTTCAAGGTTTGGTCAAACTGCGGACTGGCGGCTACCGGACACATCAGAGCATTATTATCAATCTGTCTTAGAATTTGACCGAACCTTTCGGGAGCCCTAGCTAGCCGCGTAGCTAACACACATATTTGATGACACATAAGGGAGCGGCCGGCCGGCCTTTCGCGGAGGCACATTCGCAAGACATTCGCAGTTAGCTTATATGTTACCTTCTGGTGACTCGGCGAACCATGACCCGCTGGCTGGGAGGCATGATATGGGTGGAGGCGTGTGCCTGCAAGGAAAAGATAAAGTTAGTTATAAAATTGGTTTACGGTTTAGAGCGTATTTTTGTAACGAAGGAAAGATAAATAACTATAACATCACCCTCATTTCGTCAAACTGACGAAATGTCAACAGAGCCCGGACTCGCAAGCATAATGTCAACAGCCGGGCACGAATCCAGACTATGTGGTTGCTACTGAAAATTTGTGATGGACGAACCCAGTAACACTTTGAGTGACTTGGGACTCAAACTTAGGACTTCATGCTCAGTCGTTCTACCATCATCATCATCATTTCAGCCGAAAGACGTCCACTGCTGGACATAGGCTTCTCCCAAGTGTCGCCACATTGACCGGTCCCGTGCGACTCGCATCCAGTCATTCTATCAGAGGTAATATTTCCTTTGGGATATTCAAAATTGATTTTGAATATCCCAAAGCTATATCGCAAGCTTTGTGCAAAACAACACGCTTCTAGACTTAGCTAATGATGGCAGTGCGTTGTCTGTCAGTAAATAAAAGATTTTTACGAAGTTACTAAAGAAACCCTAAGTTATTTAATACTTCTACAACCCTTTAAACCCTCGACGAGTAGCTTCAGGAGCCTTTAATCCATGTCTACAAAGAAAACTTGATTGAGTGAGGATCAAATGGCTTACGAAGATAAGGTTCCTCCTACATTATATATTTGAGCCTACATGTTACACTAGTAGTATTTTTTTAGACAATGAAATTTTGGAATATTCAGATTTATGTTTGAATTATTTTAGAGGATAACAAACTTGTACAAAAAGCCCGTATCCTTTATCATAGTAAATGTAGCTTTACGTCCAAGGAGCGATATAATGCAATGCAATTTTTAACCAACGAAAAAAATGAGGAGGTTCTCAATTCGACACGTTTATTGGTAAGCGTATATCTCAAAGATGGTCTCATTTAAAAGTGAAAAATAAAATCCACCCCTAAGGATAGAAAACGGGAGTTGATTGATTTTTTCCTACTGAATTTTTAAACAGATTCATTTGCCAAAGGTTCATGCCTATTGGAACTGACTTTTTCATTTCAAAATCTGCCAAAATTTTGAATGAAAAAGTGACACTATAATAAGTTGTAACTTGTAACTCTAAGATAACCTAAAAATGTTTTAAATATATATATTTGTTTTTTGACTGTAATTACATCGGGAGACAAAAACAATAATGACATATTTTTAGATTCGATCAAACCTTTACGGACAGATTGTGAACTGACACCGGACACCGGACACAGACAGATGCTTCAGTATATTGTCTCATACAGTCCGATGTCGAACCATAACATTTTATCATCACGTCTCGCTCCGGTTTAACTCACACGACTAAAAAAACCAAAGTTTCAAATCATTAATTTGTTTCAACTGATCAATAAGCAGCCTCGCAACAAAGGAATACCTGCTCGTAGTTCAATAAATATCATTCTATTCGACGAAAAACATTGCTATGTCTACAGAACAAGACTCCGGATATTGCGGTACAATATATTGTCAGTTACCTTTGGCTGGCTCGGTATATCAACAACACTGGCTCTAAATAGCCAGCGTTGTTGATTTACCGTCTATACCGAGCCAATAAGGTAATCTAAACAAGGTATTTTACCCATTCGGATCTCTATAAACAAGCAGAAATCGTTAAGGGTTATTATTGATTTTTGCAATAGAAGTATTTGGAAATTTCTTCATTTCTCTAAGAGATTATGTTCATCGATATGAACAACTTTTATTATCTGGCCAACCTAACAACCACTCTCTACTTTTAACAGGGATATGCAGAAAATATTTTTATTTAAAAAAATGCATGTACATACTGAAACACATACATACCTTACACATACATACCGTACATACCATGAAAATATTGTGGTACCTTTGTTTAATTTTCGAACACATCAGTTATTTTACAATTTATTATTTAATCCGTAGCTAATCTTTGGTGAAACGGAACGCAAACTCAAAACACACTTTACTCAATTAAGTAGTGACGTCAAAAGCTATGTGACAATGAACCACTTTTATTTGAAAAGTACTTGAAATTTCACTTAGATTTTATTATAATATTGTAATGGACAATATTATTTGATCCTCTAAAATCTAATTGATATATAGTAAATGAGGACTTTTAAAACTAAATCAAGTATTTTTTTATGTTTAAGATTAATTCAAATTATTGCGTCTATATTAGTTGATCTACGGATAAATTATAAATGAACTGCATTCAAGGAAACATTATAATTATGTTTAAACACACTCAATTAATATTTGGTATGCAAAAATAATATTTGATCCTCTTTTTTAGTTATAGGTCTTTTTTGCAAGTGGGCATTGGGGAACTAAGACCCCGCCACCCCCTTCGTGTTAGGTTAGAAATAGAAGCTCCGCGTAGCGCGGCTACGTCGACTACGCGTTATTACAATATTTTGATATTTACCTTGACGGATTGATCTTGACTTTTGGTGTGTTCGACCTTGACTTTTGGGAGATATTTAAATAGACAAAAAAGTAATTTAGATAAATCGAATTATATAAAAAGTCATAAATATATGCTATAATGCTCATTTCTTTTAGTTTTGTAGCCCAATAAGTAACCATCGGACGTAATTTCTACATCTCAAACATTTTTGCGTAGTCCTAAACAGATTAAAATATCGATTGCTTTGATTTATTTTGTCACAAGGAAAGAGTTTCAATCACTAAAAAAGATGACAGTTTAGATTTTGATGTGAAACATCTATAGCCGCACGTAAAACCGATTTCTGGCGTGGCGACGCATGCCGTGGCGACGCGTCGCCTTTTGACTTTGACTTTTGTTACATACTTCAGTTACCATCGACCAATTGTCACAGTAATACCGTCCTCAGAGGCAACATCAAATATAACTATTACCGAAGTCACTGATTAAACGAATTAAGTAGGTAGTCACGATTTGAAATAAATTCGTAAATTTTTGTATTTAATGAAAATAAATGTTTATTCAATAAATAGTCATCGTTATCTGGAAAAAAAATCGTAATATTTTATTTTATCATTATGACATATTTAGTTCCTATCACAATCTGTTCTTTTCTGCATATTACTTTTACAAAATAATGTCGATGTTTCACATCTGCCAGGCGTCCCGTGACCGCTCACATTTTTTTTTTTTGCTTGCTTTTTTTAGCAAAATTAAAACTATCATTTGAATACATACCATATTTAATTGAAATTTTTGCTTGAATAATGGAAATCTAATTTGTTAAATTATTCTATTAAGGGCAGATTAAGGTAAACGACGACAAATCATAGCCGCGACAGTCATCGCACTGTATTTTATTGAAGTAAGTCATCATCTGCCTAGCCTTTTCCCAACTATGTTGGGGTCGGCTTCCAGTCTAACCGGATGCAGCTGAATACCAGTATTTTACATGGAGCGACTGCCTATCTGACCTCCACAACCCAGTTATTACTGGGTAATACGATACCCCTTGGTAAGACTGGTTGTCAGAGTTTTTGGGCCACTGACTATCTAACGACTGTCAAAGATTCACAAATGACACCCGGGACCAACGGCTTAACGTGCTTTCCGAGGCACGGAGGAAACCCGGTATGTAATGGGTGGTCACCCATCCACAGACCAACCTAGGCAAGCACGGCTTAACCTAAAGATCGCTCCGAGCGGCTGTTATTATTTAGCCACGAGCTCCTCTTTTATTGAAGTAAGTAAAGAAAAAAAAACCATGCATATTCCCTATTCGATTGGTCCAAGTGCTCTTCTGAAGTTTCAGAAGTACCCATAGTTTATGTGAAATAATTAAACAAGTGTGTGGAGCAAATTTTCCATTGGATAATCCATAAAGAATCATTGAATCCGGTACAAAGTTACAGATTTTGTATTTTCACGCCAATAAAACAATCGAAATATGAAAAATTCAACATTTCCTCTTCATTATTTCACAAGGGGAATAATTAAACAACAACTCGTGGCTTACGAAATCCGATAACAGGTAACAAAGGGAGGAAAACATGAAGTAATTGGAGTAACTGGAAATAAAATGATGAAATATTAACAAATAATATTCGCCCGAGCGAAATTCGGTCACGGTGGCCAATCCCAATAAAGCTGAGCCTTTTATGCAGCAGATATTACAATGCAATGTGTATAAGACTGCCTCCTCGGTGTAGTGGTCACAAGCGCGACTGCTGAGCATTAGGTCCAGGGTTCGATTCCCCGGTCGGGCAAAGTGTTATTGGGTTTTTCCGTCAGGCATTTCTCAGTAGCACCCACGGAGTGTGGAGTTGTGCCCGGTTGATGGCAATAGGCTTGCCCCCTATTACATGGAGCTTAAACATAACTGGCGAAATGTGGGTGTACTTGTTAGGTTCACATCTGAATAACCCTTCGGGGATTACAAGCCGTGATGTTATGTGTTTAAACAAGTATGTACAGACACGCGATACACTTATA
This sequence comes from Noctua janthina, assembly GCA_963576755.1. Lineage (NCBI taxonomy): Eukaryota > Metazoa > Arthropoda > Insecta > Lepidoptera > Noctuidae > Noctua > Noctua janthina. The sequence goes on along the minus strand of OY755050.1, from coordinate 6,952,240 downwards.
AACTATTAAAGGTGAAATTCTCTACTGTATTGATTGTAATTTTATGTGGTTAGATTACGATCATTCTAGTATTTTAAAACCCGTATGATTCTGAAATAGGTTTTATCTCAAAGGTGCAAGGTGTGTTATTCCATGAGAAAATCACTTTTGAATTAAGATAATCGTTTACATATTGGTGTTCGTGACTGTATGTATGGATATGGATACACTTTCTTTTCCCTTTCATACACACACAAACTAGGCGCAAAACAAGTCTGAGTCAACTGTGGAGCCAACTCACAGCTAGATATAGGAATAGTTAGAGTTTATTTGTCTAATGTTCAAGCTAATAAATTACCTAGATGTGGATAATGAGTAACCAGTTTTATTACAGAACTTTTAAATTTTTTTTTTTGGTACTAGCCCTCTACACTGCTTCCAAACCACTGCAACTCCTAAAAATCAGAACCTGCCGTGGCGACCACCAGAAAAGCGCCGAGACTATGAAGCTCGACAAAGTCTCAGAGAAAAAAAATAAATGTCTTGGATCCCGCAGCAAAATTAATCAGAAAAGAATAGCGGAAAACGTTAGGTTCCACTTTTCAGAAATACACATAACACAAACTCATACTTTTTTAAGTTATAATTTTTCATTCCGGAATATTAAAAGGCTATCTACATGTTACTAGGCAAATAAACTGCCCCTTGTCCGATCTCTGCACATAACTGAGACCGTAAATGGAAGTTTCAAAGTCATAATCCATAGCGACATAGCATTAAGTAGGAATGTCCATAGAATATAGAATATTGGTGGTCCAGCGATACCAGCTCCGACTTCCGTAGGTTCTAACTCAAGCAGGCACGTTACTTCAGGTAAATTATTTTACCAACACCGCTCTAAAAACGGTTAAGGCCTGTTCAAACCTAAGCGGTATTCGCTCCCGCTGTGCGTAGAGGTGCATACCACACGGGTTTCGCTCTTAACTTGGTACTAAATACCTGAGCGAAACCCGCGCGGTATGCACCTCTACCCACAGCGGCAGCGAATACCGCTTGTTTGAATAGGCCTAAAGAAAACATGGCGAGGGACCGACATTTCCTAGAACCAAAAACTCGAAGACACGTAGCATCCACCAGAGGTCTGTGTCCCAGCAGTGGGCTTGCACTAGGCCAACTTTTATACTAGAGAAGAAACACTTGGTATCTTCCGTTTCGCTCTTCCGTTACCCACGTTGGTGGGTACGTAATATCCAAGCTCGGTTGGTCCAGCCTATTGGAGATCTGTGTTCCAGCAGTGGGCGTGCACTAGGCCAACTTTTATACTATTAAAGAAACACTTGGTATCTTCCGTTTTGCTCTTCCGTAACCCACTTTGCCGGAGGTACATAATATCCAAGCTCGGTTGGTCCAGCCTATTGGAGATCTGTGTTCCAGCAGTGGGCGTGCACTAGGCCAACTTTTATACTAGTAAAGAAACACTTGGTATCTTCCGTTTTGCTCTTCCGTAACCCACTTTGCCGGAGGTACATAATATCCAAGCTCGGTTGGTTCAGCCTATTACCAACCGAGCCGTATGTCATTAATCAGCCGCTCTGTAATATTGTTGGACTGGGCGTAACTTGTTAAGTTCGAGAGCTCGTTCATATGCTGTTTTGTGTTAGTGCTTGTGTAAATAATTACGTTGTGTTATTATAATAAATGTTTAAACTATGCTGCCGTTATTAATTTTTTTGTGTATAATAAAATTAACTGACTCTGAATCCGAATGATCTCAAATTATTTGAATCAAGCTGATGAAACAGTATACCAATTTATTGATTGACCTTTACAATATGTTAAAAAAAAACCTATCCGATCCGTGAGGTTATGATTACGTATCGAGATTAGAATCTATTTAAGTAATATTTTTTGAAAATTAAATAAAATGTACTAAAATGAGGCAACTTTTATGGCAACACACGGGCTATAATGTAACAATATTGTTTTATTGACCATCAGAGCCAAAATGTTATTCAGAACAGGAGACATTTTCCGAGGTTCGCCGCATTGTAGCTATTCAGTTATCTTTGTTTTCCGCCACGCATACATTTATTTGTCCTCTGAAATCACCCTTTTTGCAATGAAAATAGAGATCAGTGATCAAAATCAAAGTCAAAATTACCGTGAACTCACAGTAGCATGACCATGGGCGCAGTGGGCTATCCGGCCTACATGTATATTCAATGTGAAGCTATTACTACACATGCGCAGCTTGTGTGTTGGAAATATTGTGAAGCGCTTCCAGTTTTGGATTTAAATACGGGAACATAAGTTACGTCACACCCACGCACGAAGGGACCTTTCGAATAAGCGAGGACCCACGATAACTTTGACCTTTAGGTACGGTTAGTAGGATACTTGACGAACTGCTAAAACCGATCTTGTTGCCGCAGAATAAAGGTGCTGACGAAGTGAAACTTACTATGGACGTGCGGTTGACTTTACATACCTGAATAAGACGGTGGACATACGCGTGTACTATGTTTTTGCATAGTATTTTACCAGAAGCAGTTCGTTTTTCATACAATATGTATTCCAAATCTTTCACTGTATGCCATCAGCAGTAAAGTAATTTTATATAATACCTTTTTCTTGCGTTTATTTTCACCGAACGAGCAGCTTTAGCAATTCTTTTTCTTTTAAAAGAATGATAAGGAATGTTTCGTTAAAAAGTGTGTTCTATTTTCTTGTCTTTTAAGAAACATCTGCAACTGCTATGAATCTGCAACTTCCACAGAACACCGCTGCTTCAAAATAATATTTAAGTGATTGTAAAGAGAACTGCTATGCTATTTCGTAACTAGAGGCACATGTTCATAAAAATAAACGCTTAACTATTACAGTACAAATACTGTTCTAATCAAATATTTTTGTGATTGGATTTTATTGGGGGATCATCAGGTTCATTTGTTTATTGGAATTTCAGAAAAATTACATTTATTTTATTAATTTAGTACAAATTTTTGCAGAAATAAATGAAAAATGAATGATACTACGATACATAACGTAAAAAACGTGTAATCACAATCAACATCACGAGAAACTTGATTTTCTGAGTTAAATATGTAGTTATGATGTTCACCCCGAAAAGTCAAAAAGAATCACATTCCTAGTGTAAGGAATAGATATTGAATAAGTAATTATAATATTCTAATTAACCCAGATAAAAAAAAACCAGAAATAAACAAGAAAAAAGCATGAAAATTTCTATAATTTATAATTGAGCGGGAACCATTCAGCAGCGGCCAATAACGGTGCAGTCATTTATCTCCGACGCCACTTACGAGAATTGCTTTACATTCCCTCCACGGTATGCCTGCGCTCAATTTATAGAAGATTGAGAAAATACAAATTTTGTACGTACAGTCATAAGCACTAATATGTATACACTTAGCAAAATGACTGCGTCGTTGACCTAGTGGTCGCGATCGCGACTGCGGAGCATGAGGTAATGGGTTCGATTCCCAGGTCGGGATTTTATTTGGAAATTCTCAGTAGCAATCTGCGGTCGAGATTTTTGCCAGGTCGACAGTAAAGGTCCGCTCCCTATTACCCTATTTACGCTATAGGTGCAGCTCTATTTCACCCCCCTGGGAAACCGGTATGATGTTATGTTCATGTGCCTTCAAACTGGATTAATTACTAATGTACCTAACCGTACATGATTGTATTAATTACTGCCTCCATTAATATGCCCTATACATAATCAATCAGCACTTCTAAAAGTGAAGTAACGCTATGTCTATGACGTTGGGATGAAAGGTTCCATACAAACGCCGAATGTGATTTGTATGAGCAAAACTACAGACGCGTTTAACAATGGCGCTGTCGTATTTATACTTAGGTATAAGTGGTTCCTTTTGTCGAAGAATAGTTCATTTATTACTGCTATTATACTAGGGTTATATTCTGAAAGTAAAAATAAAACAAATACCTAGTCCTAGAATATGTGTAGAATCACAATTAATTTTTCAATACACTTTCTCGAAAACTGGTTCTTATCGCACTACGATTAGTTTCAACATGCAATGTATTTCACACGTGTGGATTTTTAATATTTTTCCGCACACTTGTGGAAATAAAAATTTCTACAGATAACTAAACTTAAACTAAGTCCAAATGGGTTCAATGACTATAGTCGGCGGTGATTGTTTTTTTGTCTTTACGGCGTAAATATTTTTGAGTATTTAAAATCTACATTACGGCACGGCATCACGCGTGAACGGCTGGACCAATTTCGCAAATTCTTTTTGTAGGTAGTAGGTAGGTAGTAGGTAGGTAGTAGGCAGGTAGTAGGCAGGTAGTAGGCAGGTAGTAGGCAGGTAGTAGGCAGGTAGTAGGCAGGTAGTAGGCAGGTAGTAGGCAGGTAGTAGGCAGGTAGTAGGTAGGTAGTAGGCAGGTAGTAGGCAGGTAGTAGGTAGGTAGTAGGCAGGTAGTAGGTAGGTAGTAGGCAGGTAGTAGGCAGGTAGTAGGCAGGTAGTAGGCAGGTAGTAGGTAGGTAGTAGGCAGGTAGTAGGCAGGTAGTAGGCAGGTAGTAGGGAGGTAGTAGGCAGGTAGTAGGCAGGTAGTAGGGAGGTAGTAGGGAGGTAGTAGGCAGGTAGTAGGCAGGTAGTAGGCAGGTAGTAGGCAGGTAGTAGGCAGGTAGTAGGCAGGTAGTAGGCAGGTAGTAGGCAGGTAGTAGGCAGGTAGTAGGCAGGTAGTAGGCAGGTAGTAGGCAGGTAGTAGGCAGGTAGTAGGTAGGTAGTAGGTAGGTAGTAGGTAGTAGGGAGGTAGTAGGCAGGTAGTAGGCAGGTAGTAGGGAGGTAGTAGGGAGGTAGTAGGCAGGTAGTAGGCAGGTAGTAGGCAGGTAGTAGGCAGGTAGTAGGCAGGTAGTAGGGAGGTAGTAGGCAGGTAGTAGGCAGGTAGTAGGCAGGTAGTAGGCAGGTAGTAGGGAGGTAGTAGGCAGGTAGTAGGCAGGTAGTAGGGAGGTAGTAGGGAGGTAGTAGGCAGGTAGTAGGCAGGTAGTAGGCAGGTAGTAGGCAGGTAGTAGGCAGGTAGTAGGGAGGTAGTAGGCAGGTAGTAGGCAGGTAGTAGGCAGGTAGTAGGCAGGTAGTAGGCAGGTAGTAGGCAGGTAGTAGGCAGGTAGTAGGCAGGTAGTAGGCAGGTAGTAGGCAGGTAGTAGGCAGGTAGTAGGCAGGTAGTAGGCAGGTAGTAGGCAGGTAGTAGGCAGGTAGTAGGCAGGTAGTAGGCAGGTAGTAGGCAGGTAGTAGGCAGGTAGTAGGCAGGTAGTAGGCAGGTAGTAGGCAGGTAGTAGGCAGGTAGTAGGTAGGTAGTAGGTAGGTAGTAGGTAGGTAGTAGGTAGTAGGTAGGTAGTAGGTAGGTAGTAGGGAGGTAGTAGGCAGGTAGTAGGCAGGTAGTAGGCAGGTAGTAGGCAGGTAGTAGGTAGGTAGTAGGTAGGTAGTAGGTAGGTAGTAGGTAGGTGGTAGGTGGTAGCTAGGCGTAGGTAGGCAGTAGGTAGGCAGTAGGTAGGCAGTAGGTAGGCAGTAGGTAGGCAGTAGGTAGGCAGTAGGTAGGTAGTAGGTGGTAGCTAGGCGTAGGTAGGCAGTAGGTAGGCAGTAGGTAGGCAGTAGGTAGGCAGTAGGTAGGCAGTAGGTAGGCAGTAGGTAGGTAGTAGGTAGGTAGTAGGTAGTTAGTCCCTACTAACTAAAGGTGTTATTCTAAGTTCATTCTAAGTTAAAATTCAAATATTTGAATTTTACCTTTTTCATTAGGCTGTTTAACAGCATCATACTTTTGCTTCTTCTTCAACCTAGCAAAAACAATGCGCGGAAAAGCAACATAAAACATAGTTCCCTAATAATTTCTGACAAAAATACTTTCCGTTCTTATATTTTATTTCTTCGAAAGTGTATTGAAAAACGTCGTTTGTTACGCGCGGAGATTTGTTACTGCTAACTACTGATTTGTTTCTCGGCTCCCTAACAACGTCGCCTGCGGCTCGGGTGTTAATACTTATATCAAAATGTACATTTTGATATAAGTGGCTATAAGTTTCATTGATAAATACTGGTAATTCATATTTGAAGCTAAGAAAATGCAACATTGTCATATTTCACGTAAGGGAACATTAATAACTGTGACATTGTCGAGAGAAAAAATGGTAATTGAAAAATAATTCATATACCAGTTGATTCTTTGATAAGGTCTCATTCATACCCTAGAGTTATGGGATCTCAAAAACACCTTGTATAAACTACTTTTAGTCTACACGTCTGAAATGTGATTGTTATGTTTTCAGCGAGACTAAAAATTATACGTCCGAAATGCGACCATTTTAAAAACCAAATGTACAGTGTTTGTGCAAAGAAAATGGTTTTCGGTTCCTCGTTGAACAAAAGAACTTGTATTATATTATCATGCTTTCTTACGGCAGCTTTGAAAGTATTGGCCACTTCTCTACGCCTCTGTACGTTTTTTCACGATATTAAATTTTCTTTCTGCTGTCAGTGATATCCAACTTTAACTTGTATATATTTGAACCAAACTAATTGCTACACTAATTAACTGTTAAAACTACATCACTTTGTTTAATTATTTAGCACCTAAGTATTTACTAGTTGCAATGTCCGTATAACCCAATAAGTAATCGTTTATTATTCAATAAATGCAGATATTTTCCTTAAAAGTTAAAGACAACCTGCAATTTACTGCTTACTTGAATTTAAACTCACGGTAAGCAGGTTTTAGGGTTTATTTCGTATCTGGAACTGAACAAATTTAAAGAGAATTTCAAGCATCGGTGAAAAATCAGTTTTAAAATCAAAATAAATCCATCGATATTTTTTTTTATGTGCGATGAATTGCTGAAGCAAAAATAGCGAGTGCTATTTTTAATCTTTTATATGGTATCGATGGCGGAGGTGTATGCCAATACACTTCCACAATGGATAGGTATGATCTATCATTTTTAATTGATTCGTTTCCACTAAAACACACAGGAAACGAATCAATTAAAAATTTGACTTATTTGATTTATTTATTCGCTTGTATGTCATCTTAAATATCGAACTAGTAAATATCATGTAACGTTAAGAATTATAATAGATTAGTATTGTTATTTGTAAAAAAACGTTCCTGGAATGACTGTCTATACACATTTTTTTTTATTTTCTTAACCTATTAACAGAAAACGAACTTGATAATGTTCACCGATAAAATAACTAGGATAAAAACACCTTCCTTTAATAACCTCTCTATCTTGAGGTGGCAGCCAATAAAAGAAAACTACATTTTTCTATCATCAAACATCGGTGAGAAGATATTTTCCCAGAAAATGAGAAAATAGTTGAAGCTTGCACGCGAACGCGAAATAGTTGAACAAGCGGTTATCCCCGACTTCACACGAGAGGGACGGCCATTTCTTATTATTTCTTGTACAATTTTTATAATAAGTCATTACGTCTATTACTTTAACACCACATTCTCATTTTTATTGTGGTCTGTGTAAGTTATTGTGTATGTACTAATTAAATAAATTCTTTTCCAGAATTTCTTCCTGTCTTGATTCTATTTGCTGTTTCTATTTTTATCCTACTTACAGTCATTGTAATGTATGCGTTCCGTATTTTTTACATTTAACGCATTTTATAATTAGCCAGTAACTTAGTTGTGGAGATCAGATAGGCAATAGCTCCATGGTTCCAAAATACTGGTATTCAGCTGCATACGGTTTGATTGGAAGCTGACCCCAATTAGAGTTGGGAAAAGCCTTGGTATTAGATGATGAATAAGGTAGGAAGGTACAATAGGGACCCACGATAAAATGAACGACGCTTTGGTTAATGAATTAAATCATTATTCGCTTTAGAAACACATTTTTCCATTATGACCCGCGCTGCAGCTGCCAACCCTCTATTTTCCGTCTATTTATTTTCTTACTAAGTTAGTTTCTTTAGGTTATTTTAATTTGTTAATGTGCCTATATAGTAAGTTAAAGGATATTATTAATTTTAAAAGTAAAAAAACAATACTACAATCCAAGATACAGTGGAAAAAAATTATCGCAGTCATAATAATATGCTTATGTTGCGATAGCTAGCTACCGCCACGTCATGCAAACATTATAATACAGGGTAAATGGAACAACGACGCGAAAAAAGGGTCGGAAAAAAAGCCTGCCCACATAGATCGGTTTTTTTTTTAAATGACTCTATTCATTTTGACCGTGTAGGTATTGTACTTTTGTAAGAAACTGCTCATAAAAAAAAACTATGTAATATTTCTATATGTACCGAATACGTGTCCCTTCCACCCCGTATATGGCTCTTACTCAGTCCCATAATAATTAAGCTAGCATTTTTAGTTTCTGAAATGTTTTTATGTGTCCCGTATTCGTATATGGGGGCTCAGAATAATGTATTGAATACGTGGTAACGGTTTTCGCGTCCGGTGTCCCTTCCACCCCGTATGTGGCTCATCCTCAGTCCCATAATAATTAAGCTAGTATTTTTAGTTTCTGAAACACTAAGGTTTTTAAGTGACCCAGATTCGTTACTCTCAAGCTATTATATATTTACGAACGTTGCACCGAGTCTTCCCTGGTGAACAAGCCAGTTACTGTTTTATTTTCTTCGCTGTCTTCAATACACAGAGTTACACGATAAATGTTAACGGGCTGTTGGTTTTCACAATTTTTCACGCTTTTCCACTGCCTGCGCTACATTTTCTTTTGTTAGTAACACGATTTGCATGAAAATAATGCCGTCGCTTCATCGTGGACGTACAAAGTGTAATAATCTACTTAATTGCTATTACTTTGTATATAAAACGTTTTATTTTCATAGACTTCACGTAGGATATCATAAACTGTATAATTTTGAAATCACATGAAAAGTCTTACAATATTTAATTTTCAGTGAAGTCTGTTTATTGAATTTTCATGATTTATTATTTATTATTAGGTATAATAGGACAAAATTGAATTGGAAATTAAAAATCGGCGGTGTAATGGCTTAACACACTCTTACAGTGTAAGTAAAGACCAACAATAATCATTGCATTATTGACGTATTGAAGTCAATAGTTACGTAACGTCGTTTCTATTTTGACGGTTCAATAAATTGCATTACTTAAGTGCGCTCGAAGTTTTTAAAAAATTTAAGCAATTGTTAGTAGGTGGTAGTTGTTATGATTTAAAGCGTGTAACGCGTTCAAAGTCAGTAAAGGATGATTTCCAACAAACCGGCTCGCATCGCATCGGATCGGAAAGGCTATGAACGGATGCGGCGACAGGTGACCGCTTCCGGTAGGATGTCGACACATACAATTGGCTCCGCACCGTCGCTTGCGAATGTTACCGTTTCTGCGCCTAGTCAAATAGTTTCTTCCTACGTAAAAGGATCCGGTCGGGTACGACGACAAACGGACTGAGCCGATCGCACGTCGCAGCTTACCTTCGACTACGATCGCGTGTCGCGAAAGACGCTCGTGGTAAAGCTGCTGTGCGCGGCTTGGTAATAATTACACGATTTACGATCGTTTAAAGATTGTAAAATCCGTTCCGATCTGGTGCGATGCGAGCCGTTTGATGGAAATCCTTCTTAACACAACGTTTTGCAAGGGAATTGTTACCTACTGGCTAACAATAAGCTTGGGAGAGGTAGGCCTATGTCCAGCGGTGGACTGTGATAGTCTGAGCTGATAGATCGATTCTTGCTACGTAACGTACAACTTTAGTTTGCTCTCATTTCCGTCTTGACTGTTATGAGCTTGGATCGCAATAAACGTCTAAACCATGCCTTCACTAACAATTTATCTTCGTCCTGCTAATTACTTCACAATATTTCTACAACTTTCCAACATTTTCTGCACAGCTGGGAAAGCTTCTTGTTTCAAGGATGCGCTTAGGATAGGTAGTCCGCGAAATTGTATTTTCAAATTGTAATGCATGCGCTCAAAAGATAATTTGCCATTTGACACTGCGTTCATGAGATGTTAAGTTTTAATTATTTTGTGTTTAATCTGGTATCCGTTTATGAAAATGTCTTTATGTTGATACTTACGTTTGTATTGTATTTTTTATGCTAACTTTCGCTGACAAATTCAGAGTGAGGTTGGCATTTTCAATGCATAAAAACTTGAAATCAACACCCTGAACTGTGACAAGGTATTTCTTGGTTTTCTCTCAAATATTTTCCTTATTGTGGTGTTTATGTGCCTATCTAATCTATCCTTTTAATGGTGTAAAATATGTGCCAATATGTGCGAATTTGTCAACGACGGCGACGCTTCATTGATGGAACATGTTACTTATTTGTTAAACACGACTTCTTGCCGAAACTTCTAATGAGAACTGTGGTGGTATTCGGTAGTCTTTTTTTTTATCTATGCATCTAGTACCTATATTGTTCGATACGTTAATTGGCAAGGTACTGGAGCGTTTCATTCAGCCTGGGGGTTACTATGACGTCTTAAAGTAGGAGTAATTTCAGTGTGGGAAAGAGACAGAGCTACACTGGTCGTCTAGCGCCTTCTCTTTCCCACACTGGAATTACTCCTGCTTTAAGACGTCATGGTAGATCACCTGAACTGCAGAAAAAGATAAAAGTTGACAATGCGGAGTCTTTGTATTATTGTTTAAGTTTTTTTTTATGGATAAAAGATTCTTAAGCGGACAATACTTTTGTACACTGGAATTATCGCGAATATTTTTAGTACGACTGCTGCATACTATTATAAAAGCACAACGCAGACGTTGAGAAGACAGTTTTCGTTCTGATATTCGAATAGTTTTGAAGTTGTTATTCAGATATAAAAAAATATATAGACACCTTGTTCTTCACGTTATCCATAAACTTTGGCAAACGCTTCTATTTCTTTTACAAATCAAATCCTACTAAGGAAGTATTACTTAAAAAGGCTTCGTTACTAAGATATTTGTAAGAAAGGGTCTTAATTTGGCCTATGTTGCAGCTTAGTGCAATTAAATTATCAAATGCTATTTGCATTTCATTTTCACGTACGAGAGGAACCCGAGAATAAGTAAAAAAATAAGAATTCATTAATGTCTCCATAATGAAAAATGCTTATTTCCGTGGTCTGAACATCTGGTAGAAGTTTATATATATCATCCGGAACACGGTGTATATAATATAAAACAGTTAATAGTTTCAGTTCAGTTTGTAAGTGTAGATTTTGTCCCCTTGATCGTGAAGCATTACCATAGTGAAATATTGTTTTACGTTATTTTTACCAGAGTGAAATAGTTATTTTATTTCTTCTCCACCAATAGTGATAGTGCAGTGTTTTCTTACCTACCTTTCCGTGGGATAAAAATAACGTTGCAGCAGGGACCTATAGGTACAGGACGTTTAGTGGCTCATTTTGGATCCTAGTTAAATTCCCAAATACGTTTCCCCCCGTCCGGTATCATTATGTTATATTGGTTAATCCCTGTGAGATATTATAATTATGACGTGCCATTAAATGACGCCAAATAATCTGTGTCCAATCTAGTATGTAGGAGTATTTGTAGGCTTAACTGCTTAGCTTGCTCTATCCATGTGTGACCACATAGATGACGTGTTTAGGATTATGATCTCTATTACGTAACCTGCAAAGCCTAAGGTGCTATCCGCACATATCAGAGTCAGATCCTTCGAGCTTCGGAACATCCGGGCTCAAAGTTCCGTTAGGGACGGGATAAAAGTTACATAATTATGTATAAGCATATGGTATAAGGGACTGCGTGACACAAACTTTTACTGAAGAAATACCCCTAGCGTCGATGTTTTCTTCGTTTTCAGGGTTCCGTACCCGAACGGTAACCAGCGGTAACCCTATTACTAAGCCTTCGTTGTCCGCCCGTCTGTCTGTCAGCGGGCTGTATCTCGTGATCCATAATAGGTAGACAGTTGATATTTTCACAGATGTTTATTTCTGTTGCCGCTATAGCAACAAATAATAAAAATAAATTAAAATTAAAGGGGAATTCCCTTTAATTTTAATTAAAGGGAGCAACAGTGGGTAGGCAGAGTCACCCGGCTAACAGCTGATAGGTCAAAGACGCGCGCGCGAATTTCAGACGGCTGTTGTGATATTTTGTGATAACATTGAATGAGTATAAAAAAATGTTTGTTATCATGATTACAATCACGTTTTTAAGTATTTGTCACTAATTACCAGTCACCCTATATCTATGTTAGTTTATTTTATTTGTGGCCCATTGTAACCTACAATCAACGATGTTACGTTATGTTAATACTTACAGTAAAAGTGGTTTCGCGGTTGGCGCTAGCAGTTCCCTCTGGGTCGACGGGGGTTCGCAGACTCTGCGGCAGCAGTTCGATCAGGTTCGTGGAGTGGGGCTGGTAGCGCAGCACCAGCACGCAGGTGGACACCAGTGTGTAGGCCAGAAGAGTCCCTGGGGTGTAAGATAAGGTTCTTTATTCGTTCGTTATCGCTATAAATGCGCGTTTGTATCAATACATCGCGCAGAAAGCCGCCGCCATTTGGAAGCACAGTATTACGATGGCGTCGCTCGAGACAACTCTGCTTACAATTGAAACGCGGTGTAATCGCACGTTTGAATCGATACAAACGCAAGTTAAATTTTCGTTAGAAGCAATACAAACGTGTAAAATCTGCTAAAACGTGTTGACAACGCGCAGAGGTCGCGCTAATCAAAAACGCGCGTCGTCAGCACATAAAAAACGTGGTGTGCAAAAAGCCCTAAAGCTTTTTTAAAATTACTTTTCAAACATGTTGTTGACAACATAACACCTGCTTCACTTAAATGAAATAAAACCTTATTTCAAAGTGAAAGCTTTGTGTAGTTTATTATCAAAGGTGGGTTTAATGGAACGTGCTGCATAAAAATAATCGTTTTTTCGAAGTGATACTGAACAAATGAATTGTGTTATAAATATCTGCTTTTACTATTATCCATTTTGCTGCCCGCACCTAGTTCTTTGTGCAATAATATGAAGTGCTTCTTAATGTATTGTGGGAGAGTCAGCTTTCTGATTTGAATTTACTTCAAAGAAGGCGTAATCTCAACTTTGCTATGTTCGTGAGGAAAGTTTTGAGTATGACTGTGAATGGCTTAAGAGTAGAGAAGACCAAAGAAACGATGGATGGACTGTGTGAAGGATGATATGGCATGAAAGGTGTCTAATGAGATGACGAGTAATAGATAAGTATGGAAGAAGAAGACATGCTGAGCCGACCCCAAATGAATTAAGACAAGGGCAAGAGATTGATGTTAACTGTGAAATATAATTGAAGAATGAGGAAAATGATCCGAGTGAACTATGTCAATATCAATAACTTCATCCTAGTACACTCGTATGAAGCTTACTCGTACGAGTCTACTCGGTCCGAGTATAGTCTGACCGTGTCAACGCGACTTAATTGTTTTGAAAACCGTCGTTTGATACACGTGGACATTTATTTTGTCACTGCAGTTCTCGGCTCAATAACAATTGAATTTCGCCTCGGCTGCGATGACAAACTTTGCCCACTCGTATCAAAATGTACCTATTCCACCATCATAGTGCCTGCTATTGTAGTGCCCAAGATCGGGAGAACTAGCATGTGAACTAGCCTGGAGATAGGAAGGTGAAACTTTGTTCGGAAGTTCCCTTTATGCGGTAAGTATACAAGGCATTAATTAATTAATTACAGTCGATTATTTTGTTTAGTTTACGTGCAGATGATGCTGCTCGTAAAGTGCTGGTATCCAAAGAAGATCGTACACAGGTTATACGAAAGAAAGGTTACTCTAATCCCGCATGGGCGGTTCGCGGATAGATATGATTTTTATATTGACAATTTTAGTTAACCAGAAAATACTATTCAAACGTCATAATCAATCATAGAATAATCATTTTTTGTCGCTGCATGTTGAATCTATCGATTTATAATGCTGCCTGGTGCTCTTTGCTCGTGTACCACACTAAGGTGGGCGCGATGTTGGTGAAGATCTTTGAAAGTGTTTCATGAAATTGTATTGAAAAAACAATCTAACGGTTCAAATCTTTGCTGATATCATAATATTCTGTAAGTTATTAAGGTATGAGCCCACGCTAAGCGCCATGTTGGGAGTTCACCGCACCCCACGCGGCACACGGCAACGCTCGAGGTGTCTGCCACTATTTACCGCGCTAAACTATTTTGCATTGTCCCGACCTTTGTGCCCAATTGAAATAACCATCGTTTTGTTTATATAACAAACACAGAGATATACTTTAAACGGCTTGTGTATCTAATTAAATACACGTACGTGTAATAATAAAACTGTTTTGTATTTCAATTTACATGTCAAAGACCTGGGTTTACTTTTACACAAAGTCAAAGACAATCAGCATAGCGATTCAATGTTGTCATAATATATGATTCTATATCCTTCGTAAGTTGTCTGTTGACAGCGAAAATGAACAATTATAATATAAGTTCATTTTTAAGTAAAATCTTACGCGAACGACAGACTCAGCCAATCATTGTGACAAAAAAAATCATTGAAAAGACATCTTTATTACCTTCACGAAAATTATGAAACCGGTTTACTGAAAGCTACGTCGTTGATGTTCTATTGTCGACGGCATAATCCTGCTATGGTTTTGCATTAAATAACTATAAGAGGCTGCGATGCCTACCTCGCCGGCAGAATTTACTTCACCTAAAATCTTTTACGAACGTCCGTGCCGCGGCCTTTGGGGGCGTTAAAAATATTTCAAGCTGGGAAGACATACTTTTGGTTAAATATTTAGACATTAAAAGTTGAGGCTTGGCGCTCGTGTGAAATGGGTAGGCCAAATGGTGTTGTGTTTATGTCTAATTTAAGTATTGGAATATCTTTTAATTATGTAGACCCAGAGCAGAGAGAAGCTAATTCTGTATAACAGCCTCCGGGTGTGTGCCGGTTAATTTATGATCTGATAGTTCCATCATCATTTATCGTACGATTCTGGAATAATATTAAGTGCGTCTATGGAATTTCGCTCCAGAATAGCATAAATTTGACCGTTGGTTTGCGTTTTACCTATAGTAACAACCGATTTTTAAAACGCCAAAAAATAAATAATAACTAAATTGTATTTAGCTAGCTAAACAATTGTCAAGGGATGGTAACTTGGCTGAACTAATAATTAACAGCCACAAGCATCACTTCTCTTGCTTTTAGTTTTGATACGTGGATGGTTTTCCTTCCAGAAACAAAGCGTTAGTTGGTAAAATCTATTTCTATAGTGGTACTAAAATAGTAGAAAAACATTTGTTAATTTCATCATATCAGCCGAAAGACGTCTGGACATAGGCTTCCCCCAAGTGTCGCCACATTGACCGGTCCCGTGCGACTCGCATCCAGCGGATCCCGACAACTTTCACCAGGACATCGGTCCACCTAGTGGGGGGCCTTCCAACGCAACCTTCCAGTCAATATCTTCCGGTTCGCGGTCACCACTCCAAAAATTTTCGGCCCAATCGGCCATCTGTTCTGTTTTCCTTTTGTTTATTTATTTACATGTTAATCTAGGGCGCAATTAACATGCACGATGAAATGAAAACACTAATTTAGGTACCTACGCTGCGTGTCACGCGTTGCCAAGCAGTGCCTATATAGCGACAACCAATTACTTTCGTTAGTACTTAATTCAATTAATAATAAATTACTTTGGTTGTTAAATTGATTATACCTAGCCGTATTTTTATAATTATTACTTACATGTTGTAATTTTGGAAAAATTGTAGTAAAACTTCATGTGAAGTTAGTTCTGTAGGTAGTTTGGTAGGTTACCACAACCCAACTTTTTTACCGAAATACATTTATACTTATTTGTGTTTACGCGCAGGGAAGCCCACGAAACACAAATTTTCTTACGTGTTCTACAATTTGCAGATCTATGGCAGGCAATACGTGATGAACATGATTCGTGACCGTAACACGTATGTATTTTCCGAATTATAATCATTAAAATCACCAACAACCCTCTAATTACAACCCTCTAACTTCATTTAATCCCATTGAATGTCTACTTACCCTGAAAATTACAAAAAAAAAACAAAAAAAAAATAATTTCGCAGGCTACCTTAGCGCATTTAGAGATTCCTATTTAAGACATACGGTCAGCATGTTTGCATAGTGTCCCCAGTATGTACAAAACCTCCCTTAAAGCGTTATTGCCCTAGAACAACATGATGACTTGTAGTCTCAATAATCAGCCTACAAAGTTCCCACTGCTGGGATAAAGGCTCTGTAAGTAAGAGTGGGCTGTTATCCACCACGCGGGCCCAGTGCGGGTAGCAGAGGTCACATATCTTTGAATGTAGGTAATTGCATAATCAGCCTATAATGTTCCCACTGCTGGGACTCAGGCCTCCTCTCTATGATAGGGAATGGGCTATAATCCACCATGCGGTCCCCGTAAGGATTGGTTGATGTCACATGTCTGTGAATTTTTTGTTTCTAGGATATTTTTTTAGGTTTCCTCACGATGTTTTCAGCAGTGGTGATGAATTAAATAACAAAAAGTAATTCCCCTGCCTGGGTTCGAACCCTCGACTTACTGCTCGTAAGTCGGGGCCACCACCACTGGGCCACCGCTGCTCTCGTAGGTAATTGAATCCATTAAAACTGTATTATGAAAACAACCTTTCTAAATAAACCCCTAACTGTTTATTAGCTTTGTAATGTTTTTAGTTGAAGCGAAACATTCGTGAATTCATAATTCAATTTATTTCACTGTTTGCTTAAAACGTATCTGAATTACAAACAAATATTGCGATCCTAATAAACTTTAAATATTAAGTATTTGTGTTCGCGTGGTGACTGGTAGTAGAGACATGGTCAGGAATTAGCTAGCGAAACTACAAACGTGATGAGTATTCTTATAAGTAATATTTTATGATTTTTATTAGTTTAGTAAATCACTCTTTTTTTTGTTTCTTAAACCATGAAACAGGTGTTTTAAACTCTGAATGTGTTGAGACATATTATCATGTTCACACAAGAAAAAAAGACCGGTTAAAATAATAGATTAGTTAAATACTTGATAGTGGAACATCCCCCTCACAAACAGGGTCCTCTCTACGCGATCCGGAGGAGCTGTGATCTCCAACGTCATGTTGTGACAAGCAACATGTCGTCGTGATGTAGGCAGCGTAACGAATATTAATTAATTGCTAACTAGGTTAAAACATGTCTCGACTTTAGATTTGATTCTTGATGAAATTATTACATTCTGTCATTTTCTATTTAAAGTGTCAAAACTATTGAACACCAGTCGAAATAAAGTTCAATTTTTTAAGTGAACCAGTAAATGAATGATATCTTTCTATGTTTTTTACGACTTGACAAAACACTGTGATTTCCATGTTATAAACTAGCTGTTGAACGCGATCTTCGTCCACGTGAAATTATTATAAAAATACTTCCCTATATAAATCGGACTTTCAAGGTTTTTATTTTTTTTGCACGGAACCCTAATTCTTTTTCTGAAATAAATGTAGCTTAAGTTACTCTTTATAACATTAACTATTTGCCAGTAATAGTCTAGTCCTGTGTGTTTCGGAGATTAGCCGGAACAAACGGACAGACAGACATACAAAAAAATGTTGTTTTTTTATTATAAGTACCATATATACTTTCATATGCATATAATGTGTTTATGTTTATGTATCCGTGGATACTATGGTGAACAGTGAAACTCTAACCAAAATTGAGTTGCTCTGAAAAGAGAAACAACATTTAAAGCCATTTGTTTCACCAGTTCTTAATCAGTATTATTTAAATATTCATATTTCAATCTAACTTTCATAACCTAATTCGCATGCGGTATTCAATACGTCAATCTGACAGACAGCTCAGAAACGACCAAGTTCACTCACAGATAACTTATACATCAAAGTTATTACGCGGCAAATTCAAATATACTTAAATGTAGCGTCAAGCACTTTGTTTACATGCATTTAGTAAAAAGCAGTTATTTTGAAATTATAAACAGACACTGCAATTTGATTTATTTGTGTAGATTTGAGAAATCACATTTTGTGCAAAGATACTTAGTACTTACAATTTTTTTTGTTTTCAAAACAAACGTATCATAACGCAGTAATTTGTGTACAAGCTTTTATAAATAAAGGGTGTAAATAGACCCTTTTTTTTTTTTTTTCCGTATGGGAAATCATCAAATGACCCCCCCCACTCTGGGCGGAGCGGAGGGGAGTGTCAGACTTGTACTGACTAAAACCCATCCATGTTCCTTCTTTGCCCTTTGTGTTCCAGGGCCACGGTATCTCTTTCGAACAGTCCCGCAGCCCTGGCAGGCATCGGTCCATGCGGACCCCTACTTGATTGCTGACAACTCTTTGAGGCGCGCGTGGAACACGAACGCGCCGTCGACACGGCCTGTAGTCATAAGACGGCCGGACGGCGAGCTAGCCCATAACTCGCCGTCCACAGGCCAGAATGTAAATAGACCCTTAACATAAACAAACGGCACTTGTTCTCCCCGTCACTGCGATCATTTTTTTGTTCTAGACCATACCTACCCTACCTAGTTACGGAGATATTGGGGGTCAAAGTTCCAACTTTTTCACAAGTTTTTTTAAATACATGTTTTTAATGTAAGAAATTTACTTTACACACCTCCACGACCCACGTACTATTAAATCCATTCATCAGCACAATGCTATGAGTGCTTTACATCGAGTCCTACCGTAAAACGTGATTTTTCACCCGAAAAAAAAAAGTCGATTCCCAGCAATAATTTTTGCGTAAAGTTACTTAGTTTGATGTACAGAATGCTTGGTTGATGGATATGTGAAGGGTCTGTTTACATCCGGTATAGTAGACGTACGTATACTGCCCGTCGTACTTTCTAAAACGACAGTGTTCAGTTTGGGCACAAATCACAATGTCTTCCGACCTCCATGTCTAAGTAGGTCAAGGGAACGATGTTCGCCGAAGGCTTGCGGCCTGCGGGCGCTATCTGGATGAGCTGACGAAAAACATCCTGTGGCTGTGTTTACCGATAACTGATATTGTTTTTTCGTATTATTAAATGGTACGCGAGTAGTATTTTGAAAGCGTCTTTGTCTTATCTTTTAGGAAGGATTTTGACTATTCCTACAACTTGTGAAAAGTATTTATTCCTTGTTTAAATCATAATGGAAACATGTGGGTAAAATTGCAGCTTTCCGAGACAAAGGATATGGGCCATTTTTTTTTGTGGCCTCTCTCTTTTGAGTCAGTCAGAAGTTTTCTTTTGTATTGATTAGGACCAAATACCGACAGCGCATCGGCCCGCGGGTTGCAGTTACAGAACTGGGCGTGTGCCGTAACCACGAGGGTGTTGCGCTAGCCTAACGCTATAGAAAAACATCGTAAGGAAGTTTGGACATTGATTATCTTTATTACTAACATGGAGTGAGCAAGTGTTGTTATAAATGTTTTACGCTAGAATGGAAGAAGAAATTTTCTCAACGTGATTATTATGTTGTTTGAGAAAGTATAATAAAAATTTCCTCCAATTTTGCCTGTGTTTATTCAAGTATTTACTCTGTATCAGCATAACATCAGCTAAGGAAAGAATTGCCAAGATTTGGGGTAACCCAATTACTTGAGAGTCATTACAAATTAATGTACAAATATGAATATAACAATGTCAATATCTGTATGGAAATGATGTTGACAAAATCTCTGAAGACTACAACGCAGGAAGAGAGACAGAGAGAGGAGGGTACGGCTTCATATTAATGTCTCCTCTTGTATTATTTAATAGATTATGGTGCTTGTACTTAAATATTTATGAAGTTGGTTTATCATTTCATCGTGATATTGTGTGTCGAATTTTTTCTTCTGTGTGAATTGCACTAAATAAATGATTTACCCACTTATTTATGTGATGTGATATGGAGAAGGGCTCGGCTCCATTCTGTATCGGGCCCAGGTATTAACTGAATCAAAGTAAGCTTATTTGAGAGAGGACATAGTAACATGTAATCATTGAAGGTTTGCCGGAATTGGGCAATCCAGTCATCGAGTAATATGAAATATAGAGAATATACATACCTATATATATATATATTTACTAGCACTTGACCTGCGACTTCGTTCGGCTAATTTGCATGACATTAAATATAATTTATAGCTTATGTTACGATATGATAATTTAGCTTTCTATTGGTGAAAAAATGGTTAAAATCGGTCCAATAGGTAGTTTCGGAGCTTATTCGTTACAAACATACAAAAATACAAATCTTTCCTCTTTATAATAGTAATGTAGATAAGTGAGAAGACCGAAAGAAAACGTGTTTCGCTTCTTGGGCTTCTATAGCCAAATGGCATAAACTAAATCAATATACGGGGTGGAATCCCGACACCGACGCGAAAACGGTTCACATAATTCTGAGCAAAAAAAGAAATCAGCTGTTCCATACATTTTGAGCGTGTCGGTGTTGCACTTTTGTAGGAAACAGCTGAATTTTTTTTAATAACCGATGAAAAATTTGTATGTTGGTGACGTACTGAATACATGGTAACCGTTTTCGCTTCGGTGTCTCATCCATACCGTAATTTTAAAAAAAGGGAATTTTGGATATTTTCTGTTTCAACCGCAGATGTAACTTGCGTTTTTACAGTTTGTTTCAGAAAAATACGAAATACAAACTTTTTTATCTGGTAGTTTAATGAATACTGTGCTTGCGTAAATATTCACCTCAACTACTTAGCCGATTTTTTGCCTTATTACCTGTCTGTCATTTGTCAGTTTGTTGACTAGACTTTTCAACTATAAAATAAATCAATCTAAGATATATAATTTAAAGGAACTCGATTCGATCTTCAAATGATTAATAAGTACATTTCCGTACACATCTTACCCATCTGTTAATTCTCGATAACTTAGTATTTAATCGATGATGAAAAATGATGTATTAATATTTTTTGATTTCTTTGAAAAAAGAAACGGTTATTTTGGTACCTATTTCAACTAGTTAACAGTTGGGCCCTGAAATGCTATCCTCTTTTGTATCTTAGGTGTAATATAACGGCATGGCACTATGCGTTACGTTTGAAATATATAAATGATTATTTCGTTTATTAATTTTCTAACTTATTAATTACATAAAAAAAAACCATTAAATAAAATTTAAAAATACAAAAAATGGTGGTCCGCCGGTATCGGGAGCAGGGTCCAAGCTACCGGTGGTAAGGGCACCAGAAAAAAAAAAAATATTATTAACAAATAATTTTTCGCTGACGTTACCAATTCACAAAAGTTAATAAGAGCGGACTTTTCAATTGAAAAAGCGACAAAAACGAAGCGAGTGTGCCTTTACAGTCCTTGCAACGTGAACCCATCCTTATGAGGTGCTGAAAAATTCAATTTTCGTGGAGCCGTCCTCCTCCGCTGTTTCTATTTACTTCGTAAAATGAGGGCCTCTCGTCCCCGCGTTTGTCTTTACTCTTTGATACAGTAATGTACCCAGTTTGAATCACAATGTAAACCTTCAGGCTCCCGAAATTTTCGATAGATACTCAGCCTCTTTAACTTTTAAATACCCATTGTTTTCTTAAAAGTTAAGTGATCACAAAGAAATTTTTTCAGGTCGATAAGATATTAAAATTTTCATTGTTCTTTCTTCTTTGGTGAATCTTTTTATGAGATAATGTCCCGTTAAAGGTAGTAAATTTTGTATTGCATTATTGATAATAATTTATGAACAAGGAATAAAATCAAAGTCTTTTTTACTACCTATGATTTGTCGCTCTTGGGTGCAAGAATTACGATACAAAGCCTCTTACATTTCTCGAATTTTGCGAGTTCACTACATAGTATAAAACAAAGTCGCTTCCCGCTGTCTGTCCGTATGTATGCTTAGATCTTTAAAACAACGCAACGGATTTTGATGCGGTTTTCAGTAATAGATAGAGTGATTCAAGAGGAAGGTTTATATAAATATATTGCACCCGTGCGAAGCCGAGGGGCGAGGTCGCTAGTTATCTATATTCATGAAATACAGTTGGAAGGTAGGTCCCTTTACAGGCGGTCCATAGGTACCTAAGTGCGGTGTCCCATGAGTTTTCACATGTTTTCCACACGAGTGGGTTCAATGACGTGTGGCTTAATCTTTTGAACATTGCGTGCCGTGTATGAATAAGCTGGAGTGTATGAGTGTTTAGATCGATATTTAGAGGCAAATCAGGACGGAAAACACGCAACAAATTAGTAACTTGTCACGAATGTGAACATGGAGGTAATGTGAGTTTTTTTTACAAATTTAAATGACTGTGTTTGACACAATGTTTTGTTACAATTGACTACTGGTCTTCAAAAGATAATCGGGCTGGTGTCCGCAACTTCACGTACTTAACATATTTGCGTACAGTGCAAGACATAAAAGATAAGTTTGATACAAAATGAAACTTGAACGATGTACGGCACGGTTGGCGCAGTGGCTGAGCGATTGACTGCTGCGCTGTGTGTCGCGGGTTCGATCCCCGCACGGAAAAATATTTGTATGATCTACAGGTAGTTGTTCCGGGTCTGGCTGTTTGTGTATGTGAGTTTAAATGTTTGTAAAAGTACCCACGATACAGGAAAAATAATGTAGGGCGAAGTTTTAACAAAAAAAGTAATAACTTTACGAGTTAGTTCTTGAAAAGGAGACATTCATATAGCCTTTATTTTATTCAGCTTTTTAGTACTTTTTTTTTTTTTTTCGGATGGGAAATCATCAAATGACCCCGCCACTCTGGGCGGAGCGGAAGGGAGTGTCAGACTTGTACTGACTAAAACCCATCCATGTTCCTTCTTTGCCCTTTGTGTTCCGGTAGCTCTTTCGAACAGTCCCGCAGCCCTGGCAGGCAGCTTTTTAGTACCTTCGTTCAATGATCAAACTCTAGAGTGATACTAGTTTACTTAAAATAACCAATTTCTCTTTCGTAAAACAGTCACTATCGGAGATAACTTAACATAATATTTTATCATCAAACCCCTTCTATTTATCAAACCAAAACTAATCTATACAAAAAAAACTGATCCTCGAACTAGGTGAATAATTTCCTTGCAGTTGGCACCATTTGCAAGTTATAGCTAGGTGACATTGTTGGCAACTATCGCGAGCTGTTGTTACTTGTTGTACTGTATCTATTCAATTTTGAATGGTGTCAACCTGGCTGTGCCACTTGCACTGACCTTTTGGCGAGAGCTCCGACGTAGCGAGGTGTCAGTTCAGATTGTAGCGATGTAAATGTTAAATTTGTACCCTAACTTGAATAATTTACAATAGATTTTGCTTAAAGTTTATTCATGACTAAAATTGTGTTTACTATTTAGTTGAATTAATTTGGAAAAAAGGACAGCCTCGCTTGAAGTCTTCGTAAATGTCTGGATATCAGATTAAGGAGTCAAAGATTGAAAAGTTTAAGACAAAATTGTAAGTAGAATAATTTAGAGCAGATTTTGCTCAAAGTTTATTCATAACTGAAAATGTTATTAATTATTTAGTTCGTTATTCTATGGTACCTAATTGTTGTAAAAAGGCTGACAGAAAAGTGAAATACCTAGCATAAAATGTTTTTAATGTCAGGATTTAGTGTAGATTTGGCAGACAAAGACTTAATAAAAACGAAGTCTGCTCTAGCTTAGTGAATACTTTAGAATAGATTTTGCTCAAACTTTATTCATAACTAAAATTGTGCTAAACTATTTAGTTCGCCACGTTAATTGATCTCAAAATGTTGATAGGTAAGTATAATAGCAGAGCCTAACAAAGTCTTCATAAATGTCTAAATTTATGGATGATGATTTGAGTGGATTTAAAAGTCAAATATTTAAAAATACTTTTATTTTAAGTTGAATAATTTAGTACAGATTTCCTGAATATGAAACCCTTATTCATAACTAAAATAATTGTTAGTCTACTAAGTTAATTGATTTAAAAAAAAAATACGGGTGGGACATCAGACGGCACTATTATTTGTATGGTGGTGGGTAGTTAGTTTCATTTTGCAAATATACTAGTCTGTCGTTGACCCACGTATTTCATTAACGTAACATTGGCGACGAGGACGGGATTTAGAGTTATTTGTTTTAAATTTTCGGGTTACGCGTGTCTCAAAATGCCTATTGGTAAAATTGAACCATTTAATTTGGCCTCGAAATAGTGGCCAGCATATTTTCGTCGAGTAAATCAGTACGTACGGCTTAACGAAATCGGCGAAGAATTGAAAGTGCCTATGTTAATAACGGTCGTCGGGGAAGAAACATATGCGCTTATGTGCGATCTGTGTTCACCTAGATATCCGGAGAATAAAACATTTGACGAACTAGTGAGATTGGTGTCGGAACACTTGGAACCGCAACGATCGGAGATCGCCGAGCGCCACGTGTTCAGGTTGCGCCGACAGCGTCCGGGCGAGTCCCTTACGGAATACCTACTGGCATTGAAACACTTGGCATCTACGTGCAGTTTCGGAAAGTGCAAGTCATGTTCGACGCTCGAAGAGAATTTGCGCGACCAGTTTGTATCTGGCCTGGCAAGTGACGTAATGCGATCGAGAATCTTCGCAGAGAAAAAAGTACAATACAAAGAGGCAGTGGAGCTGGCGCTGGCACTAGAGGTAGCGGAGAAGCATGCCGAGGTGAGCGGCACCACGACGACGACGACGACAGCGGCGGCGGACTCAGCAAAAACGGCAGGCGGCGAGGCGGGCGAAGGCCTGCATTACGCGCGCGGCGGTCGGACGCGCCAGCGCGGACCGCAACGCTTGGCGGCGGCGGCGACGGAGCAGCGGCAGCAGTTGGCCCAGCAGGCGCAGGCGGCGCGCGTGCGGACACGGCACACGGGTGCACGCGGGCCTGCTGGCGCTGTGCCAAGGCACAGCCCGCCGAGAAGTGTCGTTTTAAAAATTACAGTTATGATGAGTGCGGCAAAAAAAGGCCACTTAAAAGTGATGTGCAAACAAGTGCGCGGTAGTGGCGGTCGGGATAATTATGTAAGTGACGAATCAGAGGACGGTATGTTCAACTTCAACGTAGCAGCTGGAGGTAACAAACCATATTTCATTAAACTGCCTTTTGATAACATTGATATCGAATGTGAAGTGGACACAGGTAGTCGTATATCTTCAATAAGTGAGGTGATGTACCAATGTATGTTTTCGCATAAAAAGGTAGTACCAGATAACATAGTTTTACGTTGTTACTCGGGGTCAAGAATTGAATCACTTGGTAACATTGAGGTAGACGTTTGTGTAGGCGAATTTAAAGCTAAATCATTACGATTATACATTATTAAGGGTGGGGCGCGGCCTTTGTTAGGACGAGAGTGGATGCGCGCTGTAAAGATTACGCAAATAAACCTCAATGAAATCATAGATGATGAATTGTTAAACAAATTATGTAAGGAATTCCCAGAAGTATTTAGTGATAAGTTAGGTACATGTAAACAGCCCATACGACTACAGCTGTCTGATATGGAACCGGTTTACGTGCGAGCGAGACCCATGCCGCTGGCACTGCGCGCACGTGTCGAGCGGGAGCTGGAGCGTCTCGAGGCAGACGGTTCCATCTACCGCGTTGACTACTCAGACTATGGAACTCCAATAGTACCCGTCGTAAAACAAAACGGAGACATACGTATTTGTGGGGACTATAAAATAACCATTAATCCAAAGTTAAAAAGGGATTATTATCCGTTGCCGCGTATTGAAGAGCTATTCGCAAATCTTAGTGGGGGAGATAAATTCACAAAAATTGATTTGAAACATGCTTATGAACAGTGTTTGTTGTCGGACGACTCGCAACCCTACACGGCTATAACTACGCATATGGGTACTTTTGTGTACAGACGTACGCCCTACGGGTTGCCGGTTATACCGGAAAAGTTTCAAAAAATTATGGAGGACACGCTGCGCGGGGTGCCAGGGTGTGTAGTGTTCTTAGAAGATATTTGTGTGACGGGGTCTAACACACTCAATCATATGAAGAATCTGAGAGCTGTACTGGAAAGGCTACGTAAAATGGGACATACTGTTAAACTAAATAAATGTAATTTTTTACAAGACAGTGTAAAATATCTAGGTTTTATTATTAATAAGGAAGGTTTGCGACCGGATACCGAGAAACTGGAGGCCATTTAAAGCGCGCCTAGACCAGAAAACTTGTCACAACTGAAAAGGTTCTTAGGGATGGTTAATTATTACGGGCGATTTATTCCTAGTTTGAGCACTATGCTACAACCATTACACAATTTGTTAAAAAAGGATAGCGGCTGGGAATGGGACTCCAAGTGTGATAAGGCTTTTGTGGAGGCAAAGCGATCTCTCCTGAGCGAACGTGTATTAGCACACTACGAGGAGGGGCGCGACCTGGTGCTGTCGGTGGACAGCAGCGCGTACGGTCTGGGCGCCGTGCTGGCGCACCGGTACTCGGACGGTAATGAGCGGCCCGTCATCTGCGTGTCGCGCACACTTAGTACGCCCGAGCGCAACTACAGCCAGCTCGATAAAGAGGCGCTGGCTATAATGTTCGGAGTCACGAAACATCACTAGTATGTGTTCGGAAGGCGTTTTACGCTACGCACAGACCATCAGCCTCTGACACATATTTTTGGGGCCAAAGGGGGAATCCCACAGACGGCTGCCAGTCGTCTACAAAGATGGGCGGCACGCCTGGCAGCTTATGATTTCGACATAGAATTTGTGCGATCAGTAGACAACGGTCCGGCTGATGCGTTGTCACGGCTACCATTACCTCAGGAGGGTCGCTTCGTCGACACGGTAGATTATTTAAATCTGGTAGAGGAGTCGCTGCCTATTTGTTTTAAAGACCGAAGACGCTGTTGTCAAAAAGACAGGGCCAATTTCTTACAAAGTTAGTTTAGCTAACGTGGTAGCAAAAATAGGTACTCATTATCACGCGTGAGTGACGCGGCCGTAGCCGAGTCTACGGGCTCTAGGGCAGCCAAACCAGGGGTCGATAACGGAGCCGAAGGTGAGGTGTTTGAGGACGCATCTACCGGTGACAGTGATACTAAAGACACGCCGCTGGAAGCGTCAAAGTCTGCACAAGTTCGACCCGAACGGCATTCGTCGTCGGTATCACCGCCACCGCTGGGAGCGCCAGCTCGCGCACTGTGTGCGTTCAACCGAGCAAGAAAAATGTAATGTGAAACCATACTGAGTTGAAATTGTTAGTTGTAAGTTGTACCTGTTATGATTAGTGGACTTGATGGGGAGAGATGTGACATCAGTCAGTACTATTATTTGTATGGTGGTGGGTAGTTAGTTTCATTTTGCAAATATACTAGTCTGTCGTTGACGTATTTCATTGACGAAACAACGGGAATAGGATAGTCTTTAAATTAAATGTAATGATTTTATGAATGATGGAAATTGGAATTGTTTCAGTAGATTTAAAAGTAAAGATCTTCACTCAACTCGTTTTACTTTCTACATTTTCTGTTGAATCACTTCAAAGTATGTTGTCTTCTTGTCACGCCTTAGACAGCCGAGTGTCCTTGCCCGTAGCGTGATTGAACATGGCAACACGCAACCTTTATATAAATGTAAGTGACGTCACGACAACTTGATGGCATTTATGACGTGAACGGATTGGCAGTCATTGTTCGTATTTGACAAGTTAGGATGTAAGCGAATGATATAGTAACTGTTGTTATTTTCGAAGATTTCATGATTTTATTGATTGTACAATGGTGCATGAATGTTTTGGCGCTTGAATGTCGTCGACAGGGGCTGCTGTTGGTCTGCATTTATGAATATTGTTTAGTGGAATATAATGAATGATTTCGGCCACGCGCCAACTTAAGGTATATGTATAAGTCCGATCCGGTATGTCTGAAGGCATATGTGTAAACTGGGGATAAATTATGTGGGCTCTGCAAGAATTAAAATATGGTTTTTGAGGTGAAATATGATTTGCAATCACTTCAGAACTTACGGCCGCTTTAGCAGAATCATGTTATAATTCGTGAAATGGTCACATAGTGACAATTCATAATATTGACTGCGTCTGTAACCATTTTAAGAATATTTTTTATGCTGAAGCGGCTATTTTAAGCCCCAATTGAAAAATGTAAAAAGATCTCAGAAAGGGTATTTGAACCGCACGTAGCATTCTATAGATTCTGCCTACCCAGGGCAAAACGGCGTCGTATGTAAATAATCAGCAGTGGGTGGAATAAGGCTGCCAATGAAGAACCAATGATAGTTTTAACTTGCTGTTTAGTCTGTACTTATATTATAAACAGTTAAAATTTGTTTGTATATAGGGGGTAATCTCCGGAACTAATGATCCAATTCTAATAATTCTTTCACTGGCAGAAAGCTACATTATTCGTAGGTGCTATAGGGTATAAATTATATTTATATCATGCATATTACTCGAGCTATCACAATTTTTGGGGACGAAGTCGCGGTCGAAGTGCTATTGTTTCATATCTAGTGTACATTTTTTTAAATGTCATAAGCATATTCCGTTACTAAGATATAATTCTGAAACATTTTGACAACGTCACGAGGTGAAAGGCCTGTAATAAATTGTGCTGTGAAAAAAATTTACAGGTTACAACAATAAGCCGTGGTTTCAAAACGGGGTGAACCCGCTTGACTTTTATTCATGCTAATAAATTGCCTGACCAAATAGATTGACATTTTAGGTCACTTTTACACCGATACACCGTTTTTACTGAACATTACGTATTTTTCCCGAAATATTCGTGTGTACCTACTTTTAAAATAATAATGTAGTGAATTTAAGTAATTTACAAGCAATACTAAGCACGCTAAGTAGTTGGTTCCGGGTGTCATTTGTAGATCTTTAACAGTCTTTACGATAGCCCGAAAGTCTGACGACAAGTCTTACCAAGGGGTATCGTAATACTTGTTCTTCCCGTCATTGCGATATTTGTTTTTCTAGGGTATTGGGAACCTTCCAGTTACGGAGATATTTGGGGGTCAAAGTACCAACATTTTAATTTTTTTTTAACACATTTTTTAACATCTTAAATTAACTTTAAATACCTCCACGACCCCCGAACTATTCAATGCATCCATCAGCGCAGTGTTTTGATTGCGTTACATTGAGTCTTCTCGTAAAACGTGGTTTTTCATCGCAAAAAGTAATTTCCCAGCAATCGTTTTTGCGTAGAGTTACTTAGTTGCCGGCAACTGACAATAAAATAATATGTGACTATTTTCTTATTTCTTCAACTAGGTTTACATTCATATATTTAATATGTGGTCCACCGTATATAAAACGATGATGAAGCACCTCATATGTGTCTAGGGGCCTATTTAATATAACCGATAGGCGACAGGTAAGCGACAATCCAACAATCCGACAATTCTAATTATTTTATTACTACTTTACTAAACGGCACGTGTCATGAAAGTGTGTCAATCTTGCTGTTTATTCCTGCAATATCGCATTGTTGGTTTTTATTAAAATATGTCCCAAGCCACCCACCATTTATGTAAAACGTTTTGTCGATCGAGTGACGTTTTGCTTACGTACGCCGCACAGTCACCCATTGTTCCGTATTTTTTGTCTAAAAATCTATATCTGTATAGTTTTGCACTCTTTCTATAAATAAACGGTGTGAAAAAAGTCACTTTTATGTTTGTGTGGTTGTCTTTGTGTATTTCATAAACTGTAACATAGATTTTTATGCGGTTGTCAGTATTATTTCGGAACATATAAAACTAAAACTAATCTGAAGACTTTTGCAGACAGGATCTCTTCTCCAATATGGGTGACGTTTATTAAGCGGGTAATTTGAATGTTTTAGATTTATCTTATTTTTATTTGAATGTTTAATATTTATTTTATCTTATTTTATTTGATTGTTTTATTTTATCTTTTTTAATTTTGAATGAAATTTTAATTTTCTCTTATTTTAATTCTGATTTTAATGTTAATTTTAATTTTGATGGTTTTTTTTTTTTTTTTTTGATTTTAAATGTTAATTTATTTTATTTTTAATACTGATTTCACTTCAATGTTAATTTAATTTAATTTTAATTTTACTGTATGGATCAAGTTATCTGAATTAAATCATTTTTATTTATTTTTATTTAAAACATATATATATACATTCTTCTGAAATCTCGGTGTTTTGACGTATGATCTCTCGCATGAACCAGGGTCGGATCGCTACCGCGCAAGTAAACATCCCAATATGATTAAGTCTTTAGTGTTTTTAAAATTATACACTTTGTGTTAGTATCATTTATTAAAATAGTTTCAAATCCCATGTCCGAAATAGTGAACGCTAGCTTATTATATAAGACGATGAAATTCAGGAATCCGTTTATAATTGATAGTAAGTAATCGGGAATTTGGTAAACTAATTATGAAATCTATGGTCCGTCATTACGGTGTCAAGAGCTTGATAATTATAATATAGTTTGCGATAATTACTTACTGTTGTGTGGGAGACTATAATTATTTCTTTAACTACATGATTACTCAAATATAAGCAGATGTTCGATTCATTTTACACGGATATCGCGTGTTTGCCGGGGGCTATAAAACTCACGTGTGAACACATCTTCGTACACGCTAAGCGCCGAACCACCCTAACGATTTTAACGAAATTTGTGAATGTATATAGTTGGTCCCAGCTTGAAACGTAGAATAGTTTAAGACCCGATAGGCGGCGCTGTGCGAACTAGGGGTGGGCCGCTAGCTATAGCTGCGGAGACTGGACTTCGACAACTACATATTTCAGGACATTATATGTCAAAGTGTGCAGTCCGCGCCGCTCTTCAGTCCGCTTGGCACCTTTTTGACCAGCACATTCGATATGAACAACAAAAGCGACCCGAAACAATAATATTCATTCATTCGACTTGGGAATGGCCCAAGTTGGATGTATGAATATCGGTTTGCTTTACACAATGTGAGCTGAACCGAGTGACTTTTTCCCGAACGTAGGTACATAAAGGGTGTAACAAGACCCTTAACGAAGCCGAAAGACACTTGTTGTTCCCGTCATTGCGATAATTTTAAAACATGTTTGCAACCTAACCAGACAATCTTTTCCATAAATAAAGCTATCCCTCACAGCTATCACTCACTCGTGATCAAATCCCCCTCTCAAACACTAGCAAAGCACATTTACAATCACACTTTAGATTTCATGTTATTACCAAAACACGTTTACACTCACACATTAGCATTCATATCTCCACCAAAACATACCTAAACTCGCATTTTAGCATTCAAGTTTCTTTCGAAACACACTTACAAGCACATTTTAGCACTCAAGATTCCACCAAAACATCCTTACACACACTTTCTAGCAACCATTGCCTACATTTTTACGGAATTCTTATACTAGTAAAAATTACGTCTAAAGAGTTACTAATAACACTTTCACCGTCTAAATTTATAGCTTTATTTGACACCATTCAGGATTTCGACGAAATAAATAAATTGTCACGCAAGTGATCTGTCAGAAGAATGTAGAATACTGACACATTATACTAAAAAAAATAATATACTGTCACTAAACTTGTGGATACAACATTACCACTCACTTACAATCTTTCAAACTCACCAACACTTTACGAATCTATTAATGACACATACGCAAATGCTGAAATCACCTTCACTAAAACAACCAAAGATCATCTAAACAAACGTAATAACACTCGAGTTTCCCTACATCTACAAAAACCAATAATAGTGACAACAACAAAAATAAAAATTTAAACAAAATCCTAATTTACACTTATGGCTTTATTTGATGTTATTCAGGATATAGACGAAATCGAATCGACATGCGACCAATTAGAAGACTGTTGGGAAATTATAATGAAAAATAATAGCAATAATAGCTGTAAAATACTCACATTTAATATAAGAAGTTACCAGCGCAACTTCGATGATTTTTGCATTGCTTTTAAGCGACTAGACACTGATTTTGATGCTATTGTTTTGACAGAATGTTGGCTAAGTGAAGGGACAATTCTGGAGCCACTGCCAGGTTATTCTGTTTCTCACTCTCACTCACAATCGAATAAAAATGGCGGTGTCATAACTTACACCAAAACGAGTAGAAATATAAAAGTGATAGTAACTCCTCGATAAACTCACTTACAAATATTATCACTAATCTTATAATTAAACATACACACAAAGTTAAAATTAACAGAAGTAAATTCACTCTAAAGCCCTGGATCACTCTCCAGGTCTTATGAGATGCATTAACCACCGAGACAATCTTCATCAATCTACTCTCTGGTCGCGTTAGGAAGACGATATACATGATGAAAAAAATAAATGACTGTAAACCCATTGAAATTCTACGCACAATTTACCTTGGTCTGTGTCAGTCTATACTTCAAGACGGGCTTTCTGTTTGGGGTGCAGCCGGGAAAAGCACTTTTTTAGAAATAGAAAGAGCTCAAAGAGCCGTTATAAAAGTAGCTTTAAGAAAACCTTTTCGCTATCCAACAGACCTAATTCATAAGGAGTTCGCTGTCTGAAGAGTGCGGCAATTATTCATCCTAAACGCAACATGGCGCAGGAGAAGTGTACCTGGAAGGATATGGGGGAGGCCTTTGCCCAGCAGTGGGACATACCAGGACAATAAAAAAAAAAAAACGCAACATTGCATGTTCAGCAAACCCTAAAAAATAGATACGATTATAATAAACTTGTCTCTTAACGCGTTCTCAACATTCCCCTTCCCGAAGCAAATAGCCTCATAGCCAGAAGATGCCCCTTTTACTTGCATATCCATATTTATAATAGAATCAGCAAAAGTTACGACATTAAAGACATGCAAGAAAACCGTAATAAAATGGTTTACCAAACTATCCTATGAAGAGACGGAATAAATTTTAAGTTAATAAACTATCAAAGACTAAATAACTGCAAATAACACACACATCTACACACACACACGCACACACACACACACCAACACGCACTCACTCGATATTAATAAACTAGAATACTTTTTATTTTAATTATTGTAATATTATTTAATTTTTTGTAAAATGTAAATGTATGTATGTATTTTTTGTGTGTTTTTGTACTATTACCTACTTACCAAAACGCCTTAAATAACTGCAAATAACACACACATCTACACACACACACGCACACACACACACACCAACACGCACTCACTCGATATTTAATAAACTTTAGAATACTTTTTATTTTAATTATTGTAATGTTATTTAATTTTTTGTAAAATGTAAATGTATGTATGTATTTTTTGTGTGTGTTTTTGTACAATTACCTACTTACCAAAACACCTTGTTAACAGAACTATCATATCAACAATATGTGTTTTAATTTTAAGTTATCGCAACTCTGGCCCCCAAGATACAGGCGTAGCCTAGTTTGGGAACCTCTGTGTACTAACTTTTTTTTTTTTTTAAACCTTTGTCCCACAGTAGGAATTTCTCCTGTATCGTGGGTGCATAGCCAGACCCGGAACAACTACCTGTAGATCATACAAATATTTGTTCCGTGCGGGGATCGAACCCGCGACACGCAGCGCAGCAGCCAATCGCTCAGCCACTGCGCCAACCGTGCCGACGAATTACCATGTTAAATTTCAATTTGTTACGATTATATCATAGTA
Source organism: Noctua janthina (assembly GCA_963576755.1). Lineage (NCBI taxonomy): Eukaryota > Metazoa > Arthropoda > Insecta > Lepidoptera > Noctuidae > Noctua > Noctua janthina. The sequence goes on along the minus strand of OY755050.1, from coordinate 6,918,616 downwards.
GCTCTAAATTAGATTAAGAAAATGTTTGTAACAATGGCTTAATAAATTTATTCTTACTCTTTATTTTGTTTGTTCTAATCATACGTGGGAACCTTCTAGTTACGGAGATATTGGGGGTCAAAGTTCCAACTTTTACACAAATATTGTTGAATACATATTTTGAATGTAAGAACTTTACTTTAAACACCTCCACGGCCTTACTATTCTTTCCATTCATCAGCACAATGTTTTGGGTGCGTTACATTGAGTCCTACTATAAAACGTGATTTTTCAATCCAAAGAAAAATACTCGTTTCCTAGCAATAATTTTTGGGTAAACTTACTTAGTTTGATGTACATAATGCGTGGTTGACGGCTTCGTGACAGGTCCGTTTACACCTTGTACATCTTTATTAATGGTGACGTCTGCCGTGTAGCAGTTCTGAGAAATGTTATGTTCTCAAAACTTTAGGTTGGTGTATGGGGTGACTTTAGCGTGTGCGGAGTATACCATGTTGAGAGACATCCCATTCTATTCTCGAACTTAAGCTAGTGACAAATAAATTATTTAGTAAATTGACTACCAATTTATTTTGCTCATAAATTCTAATCACAATGCTGTGATCCTTTGACAGTTGTATGAAATGGCTGGCTACAACCCGGCAAATAGACATAGTGCGTCAATTAATTTAGATATTATCAATTTATTTGTTCACTTTCCCGGTAGTACTTCAGTTCCGATAAGTTTTAAATTGAGTTTCCTATTCGAATCATTTATTACAGTTAAATAATTAGAAAATTGAATGAACTTACTTATGTTTGATAATTAAAAGTATTTTATTGTGTGTTTTATTGCTAGCCTATATTGTCCCACTGCTGGGCAATGGCCTCCCTCCATACCTTCGATTGGTCACGATTCTGTGCTACTTCTTCCCAATTCTCATGACATTCAGTTCGTCCCGCCATCTCCTTCGTGGTGAGTTGCGACCCCGTGTTGCAACGCAGATTATTCAATCTTGCTTCACCGAGAACTAGCGCTTCCTCTTCCTATTTGACTGCCACCGTCTGAAAGACTTCTTCTTGGATACTGGTGAACAGTAATTAGTATTAAGCATTCTTGTCTGTTTATTATTCACACGTTTCTTTAATTATTTAATGCTTCATTGCAATTAACATGGTTCCATTATAAACACAAAGTAAATTTGACTATTTAAATAAAAAGCTTGGCATATAATGATTAATGCAACTAGTTCACATCAGAATACGAAGTGGTTTTATTAATTAGTCATCTACCTAGCCTTTTTCCAACTATGTTGGGGTCGATTTCCATTTGAATATTTCACATGAAGAAACTGGTGATTTGTGTTCTATTCTATCTTTATTTTGTTTTTCATCAGTTCAAGACCGTGTGTTTTATTTTAAGACGTTTTTTTAATCGAAAGATTAAGTTTAAAATGTGAAATTAGTGACGGAAAAGCTATTTTTTTTTAAACAATATTCATGTATTAAAACATCACTTTAGTATGACAAAAACACAGATAAAATCTTTTCATCAAGTGTAAACCTTTTAAGCCAGCGTGAGTACGATCGCAATTCGAAAGCCTGAGATTGGCAGGATGGAGCGCAGGAAGTAATCTGACGCTGAGCCAGAAAAATCAAGTGATTTTTAGTCAGACTAAGCATGCTAAATATATAGTAGTGTACTGAGTAATAAAGGAATGTTGTAATAGGCTACCAAATAAATTTTAAAGCGAGTAAACACAAATAAAAATAAATAAAAATCGCATATGTAACTGCTTTTCGACTCTTAACCGTACTAGCGATATATCTTGAATAGTTACATATAGGGTGGCTGGTAATTGGTGACCGATACTTAAACACGTGATCGCTCTCATGATATCAACAACTTTCTCAAAGAAACTTTTTTTTATACTCGTTCACTAGCCGTATGAAGTTCGCGCGCGCGCGCCTGTGACCTATCAGCTGTTAGCCGCGTGACGCCGTTCTGTCTCCCACTGTGCTTTGCCTACCCATTGTTGCACGGTACGATCGTAATGAGATAACGGCATCACGCGGCTAACAGCTGATAGGTAAAAGGCGCGCGCGCGAATTTGATACGGCTGTTTATGACATGGAAAGAAAAATTCCAGTGCGAGCAGGGTTTGAACCTGCGACCTTCCGATTCAGTACACCGGATGTCTTAACCAACTAGACCATCGCACCCCGCTCACAGATCTCGAAAAAAAAAATTCGTTTGGTATGGCGACTTCTATACAACATTGATTTGGCTACAATGTCAACGTGTTGGTTTAAGTTAGTTCGATATTTTCTTAAATAGATGGCGCTAACGTCACCGTAAGACGTTATTAATGGAACGAAAATTTCGAGATCTGTGAGCGGGGTGCGATGGTCTAGTTGGTTAAGACATCCGGTGTACTGAATCGGAAGGTCGCAGGTTCAAACCCTGCTCGCACTGGAATTTTTCTTTCCATGTCAAAAACAGCTATGTTCCCTACGCAGGGTTTGCGTATAAAATATTAAAAATTTGATACGGCTGTTGCGTTATTAGGATAAAAGTGAATGAGTAGGTATAAAAAAATGATACTTTGGGAAAGTTGTTTGTTATCATGATTATAATCACGTGTTTAAGTATCGGTCACTTATTACCAGTCACCCTATATACCTACCGAACAATTTGTAGTTCAAGACTTAGATGCAAACGAACCGCCGAAGTTTCAAGTGGAAACGTTAAATATTCAGAGCAACTCCGACCAACATCGGGTCAAACGAGGCGAAGTTTGAGGACGCCAGACAAGCAACAGCTACTTTTTATCAAAACATAAATCTAAAAAGTACTTAATCTGAGGCTTATTGCAATAACAAAGAAAAATGGAGAAAAAGATACCGCCTGTAGTTCTAGCAGCGCTTTTTGTTTTGTTTGCTTGTCGCGATTATCTGATTGCTTTGGATGTAGGTCAGTTGATTCCTTGTCGTTCGGCCGGCCGCCTAGCTTTCCGGGTCGTCGGCTCATCGGGGACCGCCTCGCGACGGGATGGCCACGGTATTAAGTAAAAAGCAAGCGAGCGCCAGGGTTACCCGCGAAATTAAATAAACCCATTCGATAACTATTTCATGAAAATACAATCAATGGTGTTAAATGAACTTAGAGGGTTCTCCCTTATATATATATTTTTTAAATGTCTGTTCAGTTTTGTGTAGCGGTTTATAGAAGAATTTTCTATAATTCAACTGTGTGGTGCCAGTCTCGGAGTAAAATGGCTGTGACATATGGACAGACAGACGGACAGGACCAATATATAAGGGCTCCGTTTTTGCCATTTGACTACGGAACCCTAAAAAGCCTCAACCTAATAAATATTAACATAAGTAGTGTCTAAATTTGAAGACTACTACAGCTAATATAACGACTAAATCTAGATAAGTATACTTATAACAGACACTACAAACAGTTTAGATTCAAAAGCCCACGCAACTTTACTAGAACTAGCTTCACAAGTTACGAAGCTCGATAAAGTAAATACAGGAGTATTAACTTGAGAGCCGGCTGCCAACATATTACAACCGAGCGTGTCTCACCCAGGGGACCCGTAATCCGCACGACGCCGACGCGCGACGCAGGCGCAAACTCATTACAGCACAGATTAAAAAAAGAAAGAAAAAAAGAAGACTACAAACTAATAAATTACAAATATAGGTGGACTGACTTTTAAGGGACGCTACACACATGATCGCACAACTAGGCACCTAGCCTTTTCTCAACTATGTTAGGGTCGGCTTCCAGTCAAATCTGATGCAGCTGAATAGCAGTATTTTATATGGAGTGATTGCCTATCTGACCTCGACAGGCCAATTACTGGGTAAAACGGTACCCTTTGTTAAGAGGGCCCTTCAGCCTAGCTCGAGTTGCAAATATGGTTCGGGGCGGTTTTATTCGGTCACAAATACTACCGAATCGAACAGTCTGTTGCTCCCCTGTCTTGAACATTTGTCATATAATATCAGTGTTTGTTTTGCTATCGCAGTCGTTTGTTACTTAATTCGTGCAAATAAAAATGTTATGAAAAGAAATCCTATCTATACATACAGCATAGATAAATACATACAGGGTGTAAGGGACTACCCTCCACAAACTGATGGGGTGAATTCAGTATATCATACTAAGATGACCGGTACAATAAATTATTTCAGGAATTTTATGGGAATCCAATAAATTTAATTTGTTTTATTAACTCATACGCAATGTTTTTTTTACCCATTTACATCCCATTAAAGAGCAAGCGATGTGCGTCCTATAAAATATTATACAATGCAATTCGATTTTCTCATTGCATGTCAGAGCAAATTTAAACCATACAGGGCGTCGTATACGACCGCACTGAATTATTCATAAATAGATTTTAATTCATAGCAAAACACCATATCTGTTGCAGTGTAAATGTATAGTTGATTTCGAATTCATTAGTAATTTTTCTGAGAGGGAAATTACTGATAAATATAAAGATATTTTAGTATGTGGCTAAAAAACGGTTATATACATCATTAGCACTCGGCTTCGCTCGCGGTAATTTAGAATTTGAAAATCAATTCGGGTTGTACTCTGCTTGTAATATAATTCAATCATGATTCTAAAGACACGTGGCGCCATCTATTATCAAAGAACGTTATTGTTGTTTTACTCGGAAACAGTACTTTTTTCAGGATGAAAGGTACCCTTTAATTGTTTCTGTACACCTGACAACGTATATGCAAAATTTCAGGATGATCAGTTCAGTGGTTTAGGCGTGAAAAGGTAACAAACATACTTTCGCAGTTAAAATTTTCTTTAGGAATTTCTCTGGTACCTATTTCATAATAGTTCGAGAAATAAGTATTTCTCAGATATTTGAAAAGCGCGAAATGTTAGTGTTTTTAAGGTACACGTCTCCCAAATACCTCGACTGTACAGGCTTGATGTTATGTGTTGCTATTTTTGTGACGGTGGTCGAGAAACCGATCCCAACCTATTAATAGTTTAGAATAATATATAAAAGTATAGTTTGAGAGTTTTCAACATAAAATGTAAAATCTCCTTTATCCTGCGGAAGGGTTTAACATCAAAAACGCTTGACGGGTCACTAGATATTGTAATAAAAACACGCTCAAGGATCTTACAAAAGGATTCTTGGGATTTGTTCAATTGTTTTGTTGTGTTCACTGGGTTCAATTACTTCAAACATAGTTTTATTTGATCACCAAAGAAAAACAAAGGAAGAGATAAATGTTACTTATAGTATACTTATAGTATGTTCTAGATAACTTAATTGGAAAAGTTTCTTCACTAAACAATAATATTTAAGAGTTTTCTTTGCATTTTGTTAAGCCGTTGTCCCGGCTGTCATTTGTAGATCTTGGACAGTCGTCACAGGTAGTCAGTGGCCCAAAAGTCTGACAACGAGTCTTACGAAGGGGTATCGTATTACCCAGTAATAACTGGGTTGTGGAGGTCAGATAGGCAGTCGCTCCATGTAAAATACTGGTATTCAGCTGCATCCGGTTAGACTGGAAGCCGACCCCAACATAGTTAGGAAAAGGCTAGGTAGATGATGATCATTGCATTTTGTGTTGTTTTTATTTTAACAAATTTGTGTGATGATTCAAGATAATGCTATCTTGTATCATCACATAAAGATGTTAAAAAAAAACATAACATCACGCCTGAAATCCCCACATTTCACCAGTTATGTTTAAGTCCCATATAATAGGGGCAAACCTATTGCCATCAACCGAGCAAAGTAGCAAGTAAATTAGTCGTGGAGAGGATCCGGCAATTGGGTCTCGAGGTGGCACTGCACAAGTCCGAGGCCATGTGTTTTCATGGGCCTCGGAATGCGCCACCGTCGGGATCCCTACTGACGGCAGGAGGGGTTTCCATCGGCGTCGGGTCGACGTTGAAGTACCTAGGACTCGTCCTCGACAGCCGGTGGAACTTCGTGGAGCACTTCCGACGTTTGGCTCCCAAACTGGAACGGACAGGGGCTGCCTTCAAGCGGCTCTTGCCCAACCTGAGGGGTCCAAACGCCTCCTGCCGGAGGCTATACGCGGGGGTCGTGCGGTCCATGGCCCTTTACGGGGCTCCGGTGTGGGCGCGTTCTTTGAGGCGGCAAGCCGCCCACTCCCTGAACGCGCCCCAAAAAGTAATAGCCATAAGGCTAATCCGGGGGTACCGCACGATTTCCGGCGAAGCGGCTAGCCTCCTTGCCGGATTGCCGCTATGGGATCTGGAGGCGATAGTCCTCGCAAGCCTGCACGAATGGCGCGCGGAGGCACTACGTCGGGAGGAAACTCCGCTGCCACGGCAAATTGCTGCTCAGCGGACAGACCTCCGGCGTGATCTCATGGCGACATGGAGAGAGCGACTGTCGCAACCCCGTGCAGGGCACGCCACCATAGTGGCGATAAGTCCCCTCTTTGAGGAGTGGCTAGAGAGGCGCCACGGCGCCCTCACCTACCGCCTGACGCAGGTCCTCACCGGACACGGTTGTTTCGGGAGGTTCCTGCACCGAATCGGGCGGGAGGAAACGACCGGGTGTTTCCACTGCGAGGATCGTCCGGAGGACACGGTGGAGCACACCGTGGAGGTCTGCCCCGCTTGGGCGGAGCACCGCCGTGTCCTCGTAGCGGCGATTGGCGGCGGCGATCTCTCGCGTCAGGCCTTGGTTCAAGCCATGGTTCGGAGCGAGTGGGAATGGGAAGCCGTCACCTCCTTCTGCGAAGCAGTCATGCTAGTGAAGGAGGTGGCGGGACGTGAGAGAGAAAGAACCTCACGTCCCAGTCGCCGCGGGAGACGCCCTGGGCGTTGGGGGTCACGTGGTGGCTCCCGGCCACCGTAGGCGCGGGCCTGTGGACGGCGAGTTATGGGCCAGCTCGCCGTCCGGCCGTCTTATGACGACAGGCCGTGTCGACGGCGCGTTCGTGTTCCACGCGCGCCTCAAAGAGATGTCAGCAAATAAGTAGGGGTCCACAAGGGCCGATGCCTGCCAGGGCTGCGGGACTGTTCGAAAGAGATACCGTGGCCCTGGAACACAAAGGGCAAAGAAGGAACATGGATGGGTTTTAGTCAGTACAAGTCTGACACTCCCTTCCGCTCCGCCCAGAGTGGGGGGGGTCATTTGATGATTTCCCATCCGGAAATAAAAAAAAAAAAGGAGCAAGTAAATTAAACGTTTTTTTCCAACATCAAAATGCGTTGAAAGCTTTCACCACTTGTCTAGGCCAAACTGTAAAACGACTCATTTTTTTTGACATTTCAGTTAATCGATAGGTCAGTTTAAAGGACGGTTCAGGCTGTAAAAACATTGTTTCTAGTCTATAAAATGACCCAGAAATATAAGGTCTGCATTGGCCAAGCGGTATTGAGCCCCGGGAGGCCACTGTTTGCGGAACTTATCAACGGCCTGTTTGCCAAACGTATAAAGTTACTTTCTATAAGGAGCTATAAGTAACCATATAACTGTTTGCGAGGAATTTAAAAGCCCCTTTTTCACTTAATCGTAATTGTTTCCTTTGCTGTGATGTATTATATTATATAAGCGACCCGCCCCGGCTCCGCACGGGTGCAATTTACTAACACCAGCGCGTATTTATATATAGCACACCACAACTATAGCAGTGATAGCTTAGTAGTGTGACCGTTGGACTGCCCAGTCATAGGTCTCGAGTTCAAATCCAAGGCACGGACCTCTGATTTTTCGGATTCATGTGCGTTTTCATAATAATTTATTTAATAATTTTGCGTCGCGCAATAATTGTTGATATAACGGTCCCGCATGACGAGAACCTCGTCAAAGCAGACATAGATAAACAATTCAAATATCTAGATCTGGATCACGTCCCACAGGACGTAAGTGCAGCAGTCATTGTGCCGATACTCGTCGCCCAATGGATTAATAGCCAATAACCTCGACCATCATCTGAGGAGGCTCTCGCTTGGCAGCTGGATCAAGGGCTTTATTCAGAAAGCAGTACTTCTGGAAACGGCGCGTATTGTTAGGACGTTGCTCTCCCAAGAGCTCTGACCACCGGTAGCTCGGACCCTGTTCCCGATGCTGGTGGGCTACTGTTTTCTATATTTTTTTAAAATATATTTTTTGTTAATAAAAATGTAAATAAGAAAGAATAAGGGAAATAATAATTTATTTTTTAGACACATTTTGATGACATGTTAAGCACAACAAATAAAAAAGAATAAAAAATAAAATTATGATATAGTGCAATAAAGTAGCGCTAGACCCCACACTAGGATACTCTGTATCGTGGGTGGAGTTATTCCTGCGTTAATGACACATTATAAGTGCACTGGTGGGTAGTTCAGTACTACTTAACTAAAGAAAACATGCAAATTACAATTATAAGGTTTGTGTAGAGTGTATTTGTATGGACATATGTTTGTACAAAAGGAATGTGTTACGCCTGGGTGAGTAGGGTTTGACGCCATTTTTTAAGTTAGTTGCTTTAGGTTATTTTAATTTATAAGTGTTTCAGTGTTTAAGTGTGTGACAGCTTGAATGAAATTTAAATAGAACTTTAAATAGCTAAAAAGTGGGATAATAAATAGATTCGAAATGCTAATTTATAACTTTAAAAGAAAAGATATCTCTCTGTTACGTTTTTATGTATAAACGTCTGAAGGATTTCGATGAAATTTGACACGCAGGTAGACCGTGACCCCTTTAGGATATATTATTATAATCCGACTTCCACTTAAGAGAAGCCACGGGCAAAAGTGTACAACTGTTTCGTAGATCTGCTACGCCGTAGCACTACCTACGAAACAGTCTACGGTAATGCCCAGTCAACCACACACGTACAGTCTGTGTACTACCTAATTAAGCTGCCACCTGTGTTCACTGTCGGCTTTGTGGATGGACTTTGTTAGGTATAGCTTTGAATAACTGTATGCTAATTTCACTAGTAGTCACAAGTCAAAGAAAATCATAGCATTTATGAATCTGGTATTATATAAAATAATTACTAGCTAGTCGCACAGTTTTACGATTTGATGACGCTACATTTTTAGGGTTCCGTACCTCAAAAGGAAAAAACGGAACCTTATAAGAGAACTCGCTTGTCTGTCTGTCCGTCTATTACAGCCAATTTACTCCGAAACTACTGGACAGATTGAGTTGAAATTTGGTACACATATGTAAGTCGGTGACCCAAAGACAGACGTTTAACGTAAATGAATGAATTTTAAACATTTACCCCCTTACTTTTGGGGGGTAAATTAGAAAATATAAATAAAAACTATATCGTAGTCCGCACGCAAAATACGCACTTTGACGTGGAGTTGCGGACAACAGCCCGTTATACAATACAATACATATCAAATAAAAGGAATCATTGTGTGCATCGCAAATATATATTTTTTATAATTATAAGATAAATAGTTTTGAAGTTATTTAAATGGAAAAAAAAACAAAAAATAGGTCTTTGCCTATAAATTACAGGAAAACCTAGAAGAAAGCTATAACAATAAATAATAAAAATCAATTAAAAATCAACAGGGACTCGCTTACTCCGATGGTACAGAACTCTTCATGCGCGAGTCAGACTCGAACTTGGACGGTTTTTTTTATCATATGTAAGTTTTATAGTCATGTATAAACAAATTTTCCGGAAAAAAATCTATTAATGATTGTGAAAACCGCATCAAAAAGAAGAACAACGCGGTCACACAAATAGAAACGAAATGCGAATTTATTTCAAAATGATGTATATAGGGTGGAAATAGAACCTTAACATCTCCGAAAGGCACTTGTACTTCCCGTGTTTGCGATATTTTTTTTGTTCTAGTTACGGAGATATTGGGGGTCAACGTTAAACTTTTTCACAAGTTTTTTTTTAATTACATGTTTGAATGTAAGATTTTTACTTTGCACACCTCCACGACCCCCGTACTATCCAATCCATCCATCAGCACAATGCTTTGAGTGCTTTCCATCGAGTCCTACCGTAAAACGTGATTTTTCACCCCCAAAAAAAAAATCGATTCCCAGCAATAATTTTTGCGTAAAGTTACTTTGTTTGATGTACAAAACGCTTGGTTGACGGCTATGTGAAGGCTCTGTTTACACCCTGTAGATGTAAGTACCAAGGTACCTAGAGGTGGGTATGCTAAAATAATTTTTTTCATCAGACTATTCCCCTATAGCCAACAGAACTCTCAAGGGAAACAATATCAATAGTCGATATCAAGTCGGCAACATTATTATCAATGCAGCTGCATTGTCTAAGTCCCGACCTCAGCTGCCAGCCTACTAAGCCATCAACTAGCATTATCTACTCCAACTTTTGACGTCTATTATATAGATAAGCACTCTTTTATGCAGGCTGAACAAATGCCTTCGAAGTTAGCGCTATCTTGCTTCCGGAGACGGGTACTTAGACAATGCATTGCCGTTATCTCTCTGTCCTCTTCTGCCTTTGTCAGTGGTCAGATCTTTAAACGAATAGAATTTGTTGAATTTATTTTGCAGTGGTGGATTACAATTATTAATGGTGAGCTCGGAATCGACATGGTGTTTATTTTGCAAATTGATTTTGACAAAACCTTTAACACGTCATTTAAAAAAACAAAATGGGGCTGGTGTTTCGTACCTGATTACTCTGAGAAGAAACATCCGAAACAAATTCCTCTTTTAAGATCCAGACAAATAATCTTTTATCAACTCACATGAGGACTATGCAGATTTGTAGCTACTCTTGTCGCAGATCAGCATTCAAAGCTATCAGTTTTTATAAATAATTTCATGCAATGCAATGTTTTGATTTGATTTGAAGGTTTATTCACTATTTGCAGAGCGTGAAGTGAAATATTAATAATACTTTTATATTTTGTTTCTGTGGATGGGTGACCGCCCATTTCATACCGAGTTTCCTCCGTGCCTCGGAAAGCACGTTAAGCCGTTGGTCCCGGCTGTCATTTGTAGATCTATGACAGTCGTTATAGGTAGTCAGTTGCCCAAAAAGTCTGACAACCAGTCTTACCAAGGGGTATCGTATTACCCAGTACTAACTGGGTTGTGGAGGTCTGATAGGCAGTCGCTCCATGTAAAATACCGGTATTCAGTATAGTTGGGAAAAGGCTAGGCAGATGATGATAATGATATAAAATGTCTGAGAAAGTGATCGCGTGTAAAATCCATCTATAATCAATTATTTGTTTAACTATTTTTAAATTATTTTTACTAAATCACACAGTTGGACAATCGTCTAGCGTTAAGAGCGCTTGTACAGATTATGTACAGATGCTTCGATTGTGAGATTAATTTCACGCAGTATAGAAAAGAAGTAATATAATTATCCGGGGACCAAATTAGGATTTAATCAAGGTCATTGGCTCCTGACTTGCAAGCAGATTAGTTCAACAGAATGTATTGGGTAGTATGTATGACTCTACATCGTTTACACAATAGTGATTAACACACCGAGTATATTGGTAAATTCGATTCAAACGTCTGCTCATGTAGCTATACATAGATCATAGACCTACATAGATCCTCGGTCAACGACAGACGGACAGGAAGGTCGCACTTTAATTAATTAAACCTATTTACTACATAAAACTTTCTTTAGTTACTCAATATAAATAAGTAATATTTTTATACAATTACATACGTTTGAAAGCCACGTAGAATCTAGCTAGTACTTTATTTATTCTAGAACCTATGTATTTTACAAGTAAGTACCTGCGACTGATGAAATAATGAAATATCCTGTATAATTACTTAGACGAGGCAAAATAGCAGAGGATGTAACAAATCATTATAAGATTTTTTGTGCCCTCGATAAAATTTTTCGACGGTCCGTACCCGACTTAAAACTACTTACCGACCCCTGTTGCACCTAATTGCCCAACTACCCGGAGGCAAAGGAATGCAACTGCCTAAAGTCAGTGTCCGATTCCAGCAAGTAGGCTCTTAAGTTTAAGTTTAAGTATAAGGAGTCCAATGTTTCAAACGTTTGGTCATAATTATTGTAATGAGACTAGAGTGGAGAGCCGCCGAATCCCGAAATACGAGCTCGTCTCAGTTTGGGAATCAGTGTGCTATATGTAGTTGCTACACTGTACAATGATTTAACCACATACCTTCATTTTGTTACATATTTACTTTTTTGTGCTTATTGATGAATAAATTATTATTATTATTTTGTCCTTTATTTATTTTTATACATATAATTTACGTTTTTAAATATTTCTATACAAAGTAATATATAAAAAAAACATTTAGAAATATAAAAAATAGTAGCCCACTGGTATCGGAAACAGGGTCCGAAATACCGGTGGTAAATTATTATTATTATTATTTTATTATTAGTGGTAACACTGACGAAGTAATACGAAGTTTCAATAAAAGAAAAAACTCAGGTGCTGGTCTTATATTTGTCTTGTTACCACTGAGTTACCATATCAAAATATTATGTAAATATCATTGGGGCCAGTGCAAAAATGTAAATTGTTTAGTTTTAATAATGTAAATTACTTATAAACATACCCACAGATACTTTAAAACATTGTTTCCTGTTGAGTCGAAGGAACCAATTCTTCGATTTTTTTCGAATTGTTGAATTTTTATGTATTCTGTATAAGTTTTAGGCCTTTGCCCAGCAGTGGGATGATGTAGGCTAACAGTATCAGTATCAGAACCTGAATCGAAGAATTACTGAGAGAGTAAAGAGATTCTTGCATTTGTATCTGTCAATTGATATTAAATTTTAATTTTTATCTCCCTAGTAAAATCGTACGATCCCGTCTGAGCCAGATGCTAGTTGTAATAAAATTGCATTTTTTATGATACGGTGATAAATATTGCTGGTACGGACATCGACATAAATATGATTTATTCTTTCGACTTGTAAACTTTATGGATAAAGAATTAGTAAGGACATATAACCATATTGCCTTATAAGTACCTAAAAGAAAATTATAGAGAACCCTTTTGGTCCATTAGTGATGCGCTATTACTCAAATAACAATTAACAAATTGGAATATTAAAATAGTAAGAAATTTTTGTCTGGCCTTTGGTCTAGCTTTGTCGAAAATTTTTGTACATTTATTTGTGACAAGACTATAGTCTGAAAGAAACGTCTTTTTTTTGTATGCATAACTTTTTTCTTGTTTTTTTTACTAGCCTTTTCGATACTTTTTGGGGTCAGCTTCCAGTCACATCAGATGCATCCGAATACCTGTATTTTACATGTAGTGACTGCCTATATCAGACCTTCACAACCCAGTTATTACTGGATAATACGATACCTCTTAGTAAGACTTGTTATCAGACTTTCGGGCGATTGACTATAACGACTGTCAATGATCTACAAATGACAGTTGGAACCCACGGCTTAGCGTGCTTTCCGAGGCGCAATTTTTTTGCAATATACAATATATTTTCTTTACAAATATGCATTCTGTGGCCACGTACGCGTAGCTGATTGCCACGTTTGTGCTACGTGGTCCTACGCAGATACGTGACTATTTTTGATCTCCATATCTCAGTATGGAATTGAAACATGATATGTCTGCGATAAGTTTCTATGGGAAGAGTTTTATTATTTTACTAGCTTTTACCCGCGGTTTCGCTCGCGTTAGTTTAGAAGTTGACAATCAATTCGGGTTGTACTCTGCTTGTAATAATAATATAATTAAATCATGATTCGAAAGACACGTGTCGCCATCTATTATCAAAGAACGTTATTGATGTTTTCCTCCGGAACAGTACTTTTTTTCGGGATGGAAGGTGCCTTATGTCTGTTTCTGTATACTTATAATGTAAATGCAAAATTTCAGGATGATCGGTTCAGTGGTTAAGGCGAGAAAAGGTAACAAACAAACTTACTTTCGCATTTATAATAATAGGTCTATGTAATTGGAGATTTAATAACCAGCATTTTCAGATTTAATTATCTGTGGATTGGCGCGCAATTCGAAATTCAAATAATTTTTTTTCGAAAGCCGTGTTCTTTTAATTTCAAATTCAGTGTTTCAATTTCATTTGTTTTTAGATAGTTTTTTGTTTTTGTGAAATTGTGGTAGTTTTTGGCGCCATGGATAAACTGAAAATTCGTACAATTTTCGAATATGAGTTCCTACGTGGACATACCGCTGCGCAAACAACACGAAACATTAACGACGTGTACGGGCCTAACACTGCTTGCATAAACACGGTCCATTATTAGTTCAATCGTTTTAAATCTGGAAATTTTGAGTTGAAGAATGAGCCTCGCGGTCGGCCGGTAACCATTGTCGACAACGACGTATTGAAGGCGGTAGTGGAAACGGATCCAACTCAATCTACGGCTGAGCTTGCTGCGGGCCTTGGAGTTAGTGTCAAAACTACATTGAAGCACTTGCTTCAAATCGGAAAGATAAACAAGCTAGATAAGCTAAAATAAAAAAAAATACAAATATTTTTGTTTTAAAATTTTCATACAAATCTCCAATTTCATAGGTAAAGACCTAATATTATAGTTAGGATTTTGAATGTAACATAATGCGATCTTAAAAATTTGCAACGCCATGTTAAGAAATAAAAAAGATCACTATTATTAATGGCGTCGCATATGACTCAATTTGAAATTGCGAAACAGAAAACGATAAATTTGTTTTAAATTATTTACTTTACTTTTTTCTAACTGAGCTTCAACCAGATGACAGAATCTAATTAATAAATCAAATGTTGTGTAGGAATTCATGCGCGGCGAGCTAATTACACCCGTATATATAAACAAGTCAAAGTGGTTGCTTGAATAAAAATAATTACTTATGATACGATTTTAATTCTGTAGTTTATTATTTGCTTAAAATTAGAACTGTCAAAAGTAAGATTTCTCAGCTATGCTTTCTTTGACGGTTCTTACTTCGTTCAAATGTTTGACTACTGCATAAAAATGGTTGTTTAAGTAATTAATAAAAATCAAGTGGAAAAAACTGGAAGGCGTTGCGTTGAAAGAAAAATGGCCTGGTGAAGGTTGCAGGGATCCGCTGGATGCGAGTCGCACGGGACCGGTCAATGTGGCGACACTTGGGGGAGCTATGTCCAGCAGTGGACGTCATTCGGCTGAAATGATGACGATGATGAAGTAATTACTTTAATTTGACTATAGAAAGTGTGTGGAGTAGCTCGTGGCTAAATAATAACAGCCGCTCGGGTCGATCTTTAGGTTAAGCCGTGCTTGCCTAGGTTGGTCTGAGGATGAGTGACCACCCATTACATACCGAGTTTCCTCCGTGCCTCGGAAAGCACGTTAAGCCGTTGGTCCCGGTTGTCATTTGTAGATCTTTTACAGTCGTTAGGCAGTCAGTGGCCCAAAAAGTCTGACAACCAGTCTTACCAAGGGGTATCGTATTACCCAGTACTGACTGGGTTGTGGAGGTCAGATAGGCAGTCGCTCCATGTAAAATACTGGTATTCAGCTGCATCCGGTTAGACTGGAAGCCGACCCCAATATAGTTGGGAAAAGGCTAGGCAGATGATGACTATAGAAAGTGTATGTCTCTCTTTAGTAAGTTAAGTGCTTATCTCGTTGCGGACCAAGTTGAGATAATAGCTGTAGTAGGCAAATACCTCACTTTGTCTCATTTACTAATTACCTATATTTTTTATAGAGTTTTAATGGGATTTATTCATGTAAAATTTCTTGATTTGAGCTTAAGAATGGATTTCATGAAAAAGTGTTCCAAGATAATGTAACTCTCATATGTATATGTTAGTTTTACTATTTATTTTATTTTAAGATTATGAAGTAAAAAGCTAAGTTATAATGTGGTACGGTTTATGTTTAATGATTTGTTTTTACTTAAATTATTTCGAACGCCAACACATCTATGCCAACTAGCTTAAATAATGATAACGTACATAAGGATGTAAAAATGCCCTTAACGAAGCCGAACGGTACTTGTTTTCCCCGTCATTGCGATATTGTTTTTGTTCTAGACTATACCTGGGAACCTTCTAGTTACGAAGACATTGGTAGTCAAAATTCCAACATTTTTTTTGAAATACATGTTTTTCCTATTTTTTCTTTACTTTAAATTGGAGGTATTTAAAGTCCCCTGACCCCTGTACTATTCAATAAACCCATCAGCACAATGTTTTAAGTTCGTTACATTGAGCCCTACCGTAAAATGTGATTTTTCACCAATAATTTTTGTCACCAATAAGTTTAGTCATTTCCCAGCAATAATTTTTGCGTAGTAAGATGTGCAGAATACCGGCCGGTCGGGGTATGCCGGCTTCGTGAAGGGTCCGTCTACACCTTGTATAGGTACGTATTGTTAAAAAAAAGAAATGTTATAAAATGTCCAGAAAACATTAAAAATCTTGTTCCCCAAGAAAGGCAGGAATAGTTTTTATTAAAACTTCTTCGTGTTCCATCGACGCTAAAGTTTTGAATGTCCAAAGTGAAAAGTTTCGAGGCGAAACTACTTCAAACACTCTCTTGCTTCACTTGTAAGGTGTTTATAATTGATCTTTCTTGCATTCTCCGTCCCTCGTTAGAATATTTACAGGCAATATAAATGTAATTCTACCATAACAGGATGTGTATTAAAAATTTATTGAAGAAACAACAACATCACTCACTCACTTCCGCCTAACATTCGAGATTCTAAAACTATATTTGTCTTCAAAAAGCAAGTCAAAGAGCATTACCTCTCCTCTGTACTGTAATATTCTGGATATATACATTATAGGTATATATTTATAATACCAGTATTTTTTTTTTTTATGTGTATATATTTGTGGGTATCTTTATTTAATATAAGTATATTTTTGTTTTAAGTTCTAATTAAAATTTTCCTGTTTTCTCTTTTCTACACACTGTGTCTACACCTTTGTGTTCTTCTATCTTAATGTAATGTCCTGTTAAGAATTTTGTGTGCACATAAATAAATAAATAAAAATAAAACATCATTCACACACTGATAAATTTAATTTTCTTACGTACGACACTAAGAACCTTAATATACTGAGGTTCTAGTGTCGTGAATCGTAAAGTATTTTTCCCTCGGCACTTTTAGTTAGCAAGTAAGTCATCTTAGTGCTCGGCACTGTGCGAATATATGCTTTAGTTGAAAATATATTATGAATCGTCCTCGATTTTCTAGTCTGACTTGAAACTGTCACGACACGTAGGTTTCAATATTGCTATAAAATCTTTTAGTCATTTCATAATAAACATGTAGATAGTTATGCAGTATCCCCCAACTCACACCGGACACGCTTGGCGGATTATGGCCCACACCTTATAGAGAGGAGGCCGGGAACGTTTTAAGATGATTGTGAATGCACTTACCAATGCTCATCATTTCGACCAGCACCTCCAGTTGGACGAACAAGGCTACCACGGAGGCAGCGATGCCTCCACAGATGGTTGCGAAAGCAGGAGTACCGGTGGTCGGTGAGATTACGGCCAGTTTTCTAAAACAAAAGAAGACGGAAAATTAATATAAGTCATGCCACGGCTTGTCTGATGGGAATTTCCTAAACGCAACTTCAAGAACAGCTTTTGTTTAAAGAAGTAGCCGTGGTAGAGTATACGCCAGTTTTTTACTTTTAATTAGCATACAAAATATCATCCCCTGTTAGGGGGTAGATTTTCAAAAATCCTTCATTAGTGCTCACTTTCGTGACATAAGAACATCTTGTAAATAATAGCAAGTTTCTGCATCGGTAATAGACTGTGCAATGTCTGTCAGTGTAGTTAAGATTTTAATTAAGAAAAGATACTTAAAAAACCATTCATGTAATTTCGGAAATATTGTCGCTTTTTACTCATAAACCTGCAAAAAAGAATTTAACACGAGTTACGGAACTCGTGTTAAAATGGCATGGGCCGTCGAGAGCAGGCAAGGAATCTCTGTCATTTACTCCGTCTTCGCAAGTTTTCCTGAAATATTTTCACGACCGGCTAAAGCCACGCTCAAAGTAGTAAATTTTACCACTTCTGGTAAAATTTTACCGTGTTATTCACATTCTCGTTCCTCGTTCGTGAGGAACTCAAAGTATGTGCACTCCTCAAAGAGACGTGTGCTTCCAGTATCTCGTCGTATTACGCAAGTCCTGTGTACATCCTTGGTAGAGAAAAGCTTCTTTCTCTTGACTATTAGTGCGAAATAAGATCCGGTTAATAAAAGTTGGCCGTTCCAAGAAGTGAACGGTAATGGAATCCGTATGTTTAATAAACTTACATTTAATGTTGTTTTATATTTTGAATGCCTATTTTGTCTAGTCGCCGCAATGACTTTTGCTGAGTATGTGGTCTTTAGTGGATTGTTAATATAAGATGTCAGTACTTACTCATTCCGATTTTAATTTCAACTTTCATGTCTTATTACTTTGTTACTGAATACTTCTAATGAATAGTCAGATTTAGGTGCTGATTAGTCGGTACAATCCTTGGAATTGTAAATCAAAATGTACGTACAGTATCATGTTTGATTGCGGAGTGGCATTGCGGGACGAGGGCTTAATATCTCGAAATCACTAATACTCAGTGGAATTGTGGATTATAGAGATAGCTTGTTAGTATACAGTCTGACATACCTGTCAGACTGCATGCTAACTACTACTGTTTGAAGGTACCCCTTCAAACCGCGTTGCTGTATAATTGCAGACGGTAGATGTTAAATCTTGGCTGAACTGTAAATCGTTTTGGATCGATGAAGAGACTACTGTTTAATACTACATCGGGATAAAGATGGTTTAGGTACTGAGAGAAAATGGGGTGATGGGGGATGTGGGGTGATGGGTGGGGTTACTAGAACTAAATAAACTACTGTAAGAAGTCCAAGATACAACCCAGAAACTAAAGTATAAAGCTGTGGGTCTTGGTGGCTTCTGCGGCTATGTTACTACATCTTGGTGCTGATGGCGCCAAGATTGTGCACCAGTGATGAACCAAGGTCTTGAGGACTTGCCAGTTGATTGGACACAGTCCGCTGTGATTCCTCTCCACAAGAAGGTCTCCACTATTAAGTGTGAAAATTATAGAACCTTATCATGTCATCATGTTGGTCTAATCCAACTTTACAGAAAAAGCAATTGTTGTCGGGTGCATTACACATTTTTCTTCCATTGACCTTCCACCTCTGTCAGCTGTCACTCTTTCATTAACTCCTTTTTTGTATTATTCCTGTCACTATCGATCCATCTTTTCTTTGAGCAACCAACTTTACAGAATAGCACTGTGGCAAATTAGCTGGCAAACTGAATTTTCAAACAGAGATGGAGCATTATTACAGAGAAATTATCAAACAAACTATTCCTATCCTATGAAGGTTCAACCACACTTTACTTTCATAATACGAGTGTAAATGTGTTCCTAATGCGAAAATAAGCTAGGACAACTTTACATCAATTCAGTGAGCGTTTGTGAAGCCGAGTTCGGTAACTTTATTAGCACCTACACTCTCGAGATGACTAAAGCTATGAAAATGTTCACGACATGTATCGATGGTGTTTGGAAAATCCGTTTTAGCGACCGGGAGATGTGGAACAAGATTTTGATGTTTGCAACGCTTATTTTAGTGAGGTTCTTCAGGAAGGTCAGGTGCGTACTACTCGCAACCGTGCGTGCGTGTATGACCAGATGTATGAATGTGGACGAGGCAAAAGGAGTGTGTAAGGATCGTAGCAGGTGGCTTTTTGTGG
Source organism: Noctua janthina (assembly GCA_963576755.1). NCBI lineage: Eukaryota > Metazoa > Arthropoda > Insecta > Lepidoptera > Noctuidae > Noctua > Noctua janthina. The sequence continues at coordinate 6,898,927 of OY755050.1, read as the reverse complement.
CTTCTGCCTACTCCGATGGGAAAAAGACGTGAGTTTATGTATGTATGTACTGTAAGCAACGCTTATAAACAAATTCCGAAGCGAATAGGAAATTCAATTTCTCATAAATATGAGAAATTGAAAAAAAAAAATATGTTGTAAATAAATATTTACAACATTTGTTTTAGTATATGCGAAACCTGAAACACGTGTCTAGTACTATTATGTAAAGAATCTATGTACAAAATTTCCAAACTGTATCTTTAAAAATCACCAAGTTATAAGCTTGTTCTGTTACCTGGTTGTCCGCACAAAAACGTGGTCACAACGCCCAGCGTTCGCGCCCCACTCTCCAGTGTCGTCTTGAGCTCATTGATAATTATAATTTGGCAGTGAGTACCTAAATGATTGCGATAGGTACTAGTATCGCTCGGTATACGCTCATAGCTGCTCGGTAGCGTAATCACCAATAGTTTCTAAATGAAAACAAATGGGCTTTGCTACAGCGTGCAGCGCGATAGTTCATGAACACGGATCATTTGACGGCACGGTTGGCGCAATGGCTGAATGACTGACAGCTGCGCTGCGTGTCGCGGGTTCGATTCCCGCACGGAACAAATATGTGTATGTGAGTTTATTAGTTATGTTTTTAAACGCACCCACGATACAGGAGAAATTCCTAGAGCGGGGCAAAGTTTAAAAAAAAAAAGACACATTTTAAAACTTCATTTAAGGCAGTCAGTCAGTCTGTGTATAAACTGTTCTAGTAAACAGTATTAATTGAAACTGTGGACCAAAGGGGGGAACTGAAAAAAGGGATACTTCGAAACGGGGAGGTAGGGTTTCCAATTTGGTGATATCAGTAATTTTAGCGTGTATTGCTTTCGGACTAATATTCTACGACGATACGTTCAACGTTATATCCGGATTTAATACGGAGTTACTTCATTGAATCGTCAGTCAATGATATATACACGGTGATAGGTATTTGAACAGCATTCAAGCTAGAATATTGCATTAAGGTTTTCCATTCAGCGCTTCATTAGTCGAAAAACAAAGAGAGAGCTGGTCTAATTAAAGCTGCATTGAAATGAGAAACTGAATAGTATCGAGAGAAATTTATATATGACAATAGCAGGAATATTTCAATACTAGTGGTGAAACCAATATACATTCATAGTAATATTGTGCAAAAGTTATATTAGCTTTTCATAATACCCACTGAACCGATGTTATGTTTGCTCGATAGGTAACTTGGACACGGTGACGGATATAGGCTACTCTTCACATTGATTATGCAGAAGAGGTTTTGGGAAACAGCGAGTTGGTTTTCATTTATTAAAAAAATTACTTATTCTCATTTAATTTCGACGAATATTTTAATTTTACATTATTTACAAAGTACAAATTTATAATAGAACCAAAAAATAGGCCCGCTCTCTGGTCACGTGAAGAGTCGACCAATCGCTTGGCGATATCCTGAAATACTATAAAGGCACTCGGACCATAGTGTTTCAACCCCAAAAAGCTCCAACACATAACTACCAATTAAATTATGGTATTTGCGCCGTTTGAGGTTTTCAGCACTTACAGCATCCGCCCCAGCTCACTGTGCTAGGAAGATGGGATGGCAAAATTCTTGATTACGTACTTTTTAATTCTGCTACATTTATTTGGGGTCGGCGCAGCATGCCTTCTTAATTCACACCTACACCATCTCAATAAGCCGTCATATCATTTTTCAGTCTGCCCGTCCATCAATTATTTCTACACTTATAACAAGTACAACCTCATTTCTGCGCATCATACTTACATCATGATCTTACAAAACCACAATTGAAGGTTTTATAAACACAAAGCAAGTCGTAACTGGAGTGGTTCTCAATTAATCAATAACGGGCACCTATTGATGCGGTTTTCAGACCACAAAGTGCAGGTCTTCAAGTGGAGGACTTTTATTCTGTTACTGATTGTAACAGCGAGGCCGGCTCGACGTAACGCTCTCCTGACCTGTTAGTCTAGCTAGAAGGGAAACTGTTGTTGTTTTTACAAGCTCTTTTTTAAGTTATGTAACTGAAAGGTTTTTTTGGTTAGATAATAGCTCTTTTCTAATCGTGTATCGTAAAGTTTTAATTATAAAATGAATGTAGAAAGAATACTGAGAAAAAAAATCTTCAAATAACTCTTCATTGTCTTGCCTCTTGGCCTTATCCCAATTTGTTTGGGATCGGCGCAGCATGTCTTCTTCTTTGTTATTTCTCTATTACTCGTCATCTCATCAGACACCTCCTTTCTTGCCATATCATCCTTTACAAAGTCCATCAATCGTTTCTTTGGTATTCCTGTACTCTTTTACCCATTCATATTCTTAATCAAAACTTTCCTCACGACATTTTCCTCATTCCTCCGCACCATATCATTTCTTCAAATAACTAATAGATTAAATAAAAGTTTTCTCTGCCTTATATGGTTTAGTGAAATGTGAATTATATTAGCTCTTTTCTAATTTTAAAAGTTATCAGAACTAAGCGTAACATCTGTGTGTCAAACACGAACGAGCGTAGTAAATGTAACGTACATAGATTCGATCGATTTAATATTAGGTCTTTACCTATGAAATTGGAGATTTGTATGAAAATTAAAAAACAATTTTTTTTTTGTTTTAGCTTATCTAGCTTTTTTATCTTTCCGATTTGACGCAAGTCCTTCAATGTCGTTTTGACACTAACTCCAAGGCCCGCAGCAAGCTCAGCCGTAGATTGAGTTGGATCCGTTTCCTCTACCGCCTTCAATTCGTCGTTGTCGACAATGGTTACCGGCCGACCGCGAGGCTCATTCTTGAACTCAAAATTTCCAGATTTAAAACGATTGAACTAATAATGGACCGTGTTTAAGTAAGCAGTGTTAGGCCCGTACACGTCGTTCATGTTTCGTGTTGTTTGCGCAGTGGTATGTCCACGTAGGAACTCATATTCGAAAATTGTACGAATTTTTAGTTTATCCATGGCGCCAAAAACTACCACAATTTCACAAAAACAAAAAACTATCTAAAAACAAATGACTGAATTTGAAGTTAAAAGAACACGGCTTTCGAATAAAATTTATTTGAATTTCGAATTGCGCGCCAATCCACAGATAATTAAATCTGAAAATGCTGGTAATTAAATCTCCAATTTCATAGGTAAAGATCTATTATTAAAAATACTCGTTTTCAACATAACTTAGTTTTAAGAGCAAATTATTGGTGATAATAATGGTTCTGGTCGTAAAAATTTTTTGGCGTTCAATAATGATAGATGAATGTCATTTTCTTTTTTTTTAAAGAATCCCAAGCGTCTCGACTTAAGGTGATGTTGATTTGATGAAAAAAGAATACTAACTTGAAGATCAGTCCATCCAGGGCCATGGCGTAGACAACGCGGGGCATGGGGAACATCGAGCCAAACATGGAGACCGTCAGTCCAGCGAGCGCCCCAATAGCAACGATGTACTTGCAGGTTGGGGCGTTGACATGGGCGAACATCTGCACGAGGGCCGAGTCGGTGTCCACTTGATCGTAAGGCACTGGGGGCAAAAAAGAAAAATATAAGTTTTCCATGGAATGATACATATTATACATAGACTCACCCCTTTTTAAAACTACAGAACTTCACCTCTCTCGGCGCAACTGCTGAGCATGAGGTCCTGGGTTCGATTCATAGATAGGCCTAGTGTTATTGGATTTTTCCATCAGGAATTTCTCAGTAGCAGCTACGGAGTCTGGATTTGTGCTCGGTTGATGGCAATAGTCTCGCCCCCTATTACATGGGACTTAAACAACTTGTGTCGTCCATGCATGTTCATAACATCTGGTCGTACACGCACGCCGCATGCGCCGGTTGCGAGTACTGCGATAAGTGTAAAGGTCCTTCTATGGAATCAAAATCCTTATAAAAAAAAAAAATTTCGCGAACTACATCGTGTTACATATTAAATTAAAATTAAAGGGAGCTCGCCTACTACGATGGTACGGAATCCTTCATGCGCGAGTCCGACTCGCTCTCGGCCGGTTTTTTCTATACTTTTCGTCATAAATAACGGTATTTATGACGAAACAATCGTTATAAATGGAACAAAATCATAGATGCAGCGCCGCCTTCGCAATTTCACTTAAGGGTGCTACTCAACTTTCAGTGAGTTCGTTACCATGTAAAAGTGGAGTGCAATGTAGCTTTTGTGAGCTTTAAACGAGTGAGTAAACCGCTTTGATTCGTCCCACCCCCCACCGCCACCCCTTTTTGTCCTGCTTGCCTAGACACACTTTACCAATTTGGCGGTAGTGACCCGAGAAAAAAAGTAAAAAAAATATATATTGTAATGTTGTTTTCCGAAGCAAAAAATAAGACGTAAAATATCAGAAATGAAGCAGATACAGTTCGGTACTCAATTAAAAGCACCGACAGTGTGGACAGTTACGACATTGACACATTCAACGAAAATTATTCTTTCATTGATCTGAAAACCTGTCTATTATTCGCCACAAAATTTATTACTCATTATTTTTTATTAAGACTGAATGATACAAACCTTGGCCAGACTGAATATTAATAACGGTTTTAATATTCAGTAAGTAGCATGATAATCCATGACAGAATTTTCAAGGTACACAACAGTATAATAATTTAAGTATTATTGACAGAAACCGTAATTATTTCGTTCAGTTCTGTGGCGATGGGGCGACACAGTAAGACTCATCATTGGAAAACTTTGTATTGATTATCCCTTTTTGAAGTTTAAGCTAATATCAATGTTTGCGAGGGTTTAATTTTAGCCGCTTCGCATATAACTAGGTCAGGACTAAGTATGCTGTTGCATGATTTTGGTATAAATGGTGTAACAAGACCCTTAACGAAGTCGAAAGGCACTCACCCCGTCATTGCGATAATATTTTTGTTCTAGAGCATACCTAGAGATGTTGGGGGCCAAAGTTCCAACTTTTACAAAAGTTTTTTTTTAATACAAGTTTTTAATATTGTAACTTTATTTTAAATAACTCCACGAACCCCGTATTATTCAATGCATTCATCAGCACATTTTTTTAAGTGCGTTACACTGAGACTTACAGTAAAACATAATTTTAACCCTAAAAAAAACTATATAATTTTTTTTTAATTGTCATAAATACTTAGGTTTCTTTCTTTGTTGTCTTCATTTTATAAAAGACGTCATTATGGCAAATAATTCGCACAAATGAAAAACTTGGACAATTTTGGACTAGAGACAAAATACCGGATACATGACAAAATCCGGCCAGATGGTTACCCTTAAAATCTAAGATACAAGACATAAGATGGTCCGTATAATCAAAGTAAGAGCACATGCTTTGACTAATTACATTTTTTGATAAGCAACTTTTGGTGATTGATTACACGAGAAATAAATATATTTATAAACTTACAAAAGCTGAAAATTACATAACAAAATAAATCCTGATAATGAATAAAAATCGTCCTGTTGGATGACCCCTTAGCTAAACGCTCAATTCTAAAACATAATGTGGATGTTACCTTGCGCCTCTGCCCAACCCGTTGGGAATACAGGGCCGGTGCTATGTTATATATTGACACTTTGACGTATGACACAACCAATTATCAACGAACCAACAATCCAATATCAATTTTAACGTAAAAACAAAATCAACGCAATTGTTCATTTAGTTTTTACGTTGAAGTCACTATTACTACAAACAAACAAAGTCGCTTCCCGCTGTCTGTCTGTCCCTGTGTATGCTTAGATCTTTAAAACTACGCAATGGATTTTGATGCCGTTTTTGTAATAGATAGAGTGATTCAAGAGGAAGGTTTATTTATATATATTGCACCCGTGCGAAGCCGGGGCGGGTCGCTAGTTACTGATAATTTTGGGTGCACCACAGATAGGTTACAAAACAAGCCCCGTTATCGGACTTAGTAAAACAATAGGTTAGCTTATAAAGCGGGGAACTGAACTCAGTTTTAGGTTTCCGGCAGAAACTACGGAATATCTAAGTAAGTTGTAGTTGCACTAATTTAACAGTGCCAAAATGCTTTAGGCAATCTGTTATATTTAGTAACAACACGAAATATTAAATATACAACATTAGTTTTAGTATATGCGAAACCTAAATATTTTTAAACCATGTTATATTTTGTTCCTAAAATATTTAAAAAGGTTACAAGTTACTACTGAGGACATTAAGTACCTATGGCAATAATTTAGGTACCTACTGCTAAATTATTATTATCAATGAGTTCAAAACAACGCTGGAGGCGCGAGTATTTTAATCTAGTATTTTAGTATAAAGATCTTTGTACAAAATTTCAAAACTGTATCATGAAAAATCACAAAGTTATAGGCTTGTTCTGTTACCTGGTTGTCCGCACAAAAACGTGGTCACCAAGCAGCACGGCGCACGCGCGCCTCCAGCGTTGTTTTGAACTCATTGATAATAATAATTTAGCAGTAGGTACCTAAATTATTGCCATAGGTACTTAATGTCCTCAGTAGTAACTTGTAACCTTTTTAAATATTTTAGGAACAAAATATAACATGGTTTAAAAATATTTAGGTTTCGCATATACTAAAAATAATGTGTATAACATTATTTTTTTATATATTTTTTTTTTTAGGATGGTAAATCATAAATTGACCCCTCCCGCTCTTGGTGGAGCGAAAGGGAGTGTCAGACTTGTACTGACTAAAACCCATCCATGTTCCTTCTTTGCCGTTTGTGTTCCAGGGCCACGGTATCTCTTTCGAACAGTCCCGCAGCCCCGGCAGGCATCGGCCCTTGTGGACCCCTTCCTGGTTGCTGACATCTCTTTGAGGCGCGCGTGGAACACGAACGCGCCGTTGATGCGGCCTGTCGTCATAAGACAGCTGGAGGGCGAGCTAGCCCATTAATCACCGTCCACAGACCCGCGCCTACGGTGGCCGGGAGCCATCACGTGTAAGCTCGGGGCGGCTCCCGCGGAATATTAAATATTCTGTTGACATAGTCATTCTCCAACTTATTTGGTGTCGGGTTAACATGTCTTCTTTCATACTCACTTACTGTCTTATTGCTCGTCATCTCAACGGTCAGTTTATACCGAGATCATAGTTCACAAGAATACGTCTATTTTATCAATTGAACGCAAAGTATTTATGTTTTACTCCTAAAGGAATAAACCAAGCAGTTGACTGAACATTGTAAATATGAATTGTATCAGAAAATACTCGAAGTTCCTTTTTCCACGTAGTATTCAGTGAGAAATAACATTGACTTCCGGTTCAAAAAGATGCCAGTCGAAAGGTCTTTTAATATTCTACGAACATTGTGCCTCGTTTGCGACATTTTTTGCTTGAAAATTTGAAAAGGATCGGTTTTTTTTTTGCATTTGAACTAGAAATACACTCACTCATTTGACTGCGTTTTGTACAGATTTTATTTTCTCAGAAAAATAATTAAATAAATAAAAAACAGAAAGAAACGAACATCTTTTTACTTTTCATTTCTTTTTTCGACATTGTCTGAACTACGGCAGGGTGTTCCCAATATTTTACAATGAAATGATAAATCATCCTGATGTTGTTCTGATAGTGGAAACGCCTTAGAACTATTAAATTTTGTTTGAAAATATATTATCGTCGTCTGTCTAGCCCTTTCCGAACTCTGTTGTGGTCGGTTTCCAGACTAATCTGATACAGGTGCAATACCCTAGGTAAGACTGGTTGTCAGACTTGCGCGCCACTGACCTATAACCTAAGTCATAGACAATGTTTCATACTTCTAGAAAGTGCAAAGCTGTGTATCCTCCGAGTTGTGTGTTATTACTCCGTAACCATCGGGGTACTTGCAGAACACTAGAGTGACGTTAAGTATCTAATCTATTAAACGTAACTATGTTGCCGTCCGGTAAAGCAGGGATATACATTATTCTCCTTTACCTGTAACTACCGTTTATTATACCTAGTGATATTATAATTATTAATTCATATATTTAGTCTATTTTGTTAACACCAGGCCTATTATCCCCGAAGGGTTAGACAGAGGTGTTCTAGACCCCCATATTTCGGCAGTTATGTTCAAGTTTCTTGTAATAATTATTTCATCTAAGGTGCAATACCTTTGAGAACCTAGTGAACGCTCTTGCCGTAGCTACATACTGACCCTAACAGATCTAAAAAGTACAATTGTTTCAAAAAGAAGAATGCGATGTTTGTACCTCAAAAAGCATTTCTAAATTTCGTACGAAACGGTTTTTGTCCTGCACGAATTTATCAAAGTTTGAAGTCAAATTGTCAAAGGTCTACCAGCTATTTTCATTTTTTCCAGATCTACCTTTCTATGTTTCTTTTTTACAGGGTTTTATATACCTACCACAGCGTGCCATTTTTTTAAAAACTTACCTTCCACGCGGGCTGTACTGTGCTTAATTTGATCCGAGCAAAATCGCCGAAAACCATTGCACTAACATCAGTAAAAACGAAGTTAAACCCATCAAACAATACCTGGAGACCGTACAGCCAAACATTTCACGTTATTAAACAATCATAACGTTATATATAACAGGTTTATATAGGAACGTGGCTTTTGGGGATTAAAGCGTCAGGTCATACAAACATTGTTTTCTGCTGGCATGCGGTATTTCGGTATGCACACATATCGGAATAGAGTGCTCTTTCCACGCATGGATTACCACCTTAATGGTTACTACCAACGCAACGGCACTCGCATCGCATCAGATCGGAAAGGTTACTAACTGATGCGGCGATAGCCGATCGCGTCCGTCAGGATGTCGATCCATACGATAGGCTCCGTACCGTCGCTTGCGAACGTATCCGTTTCTGCGCCTAGTCCAATAGTTTCATTCCTACCGTGTTGACGTGTTCTAATTTCGATCGGATACGACAGGCGAATGGAGCCGATCGCGTGTCGCAGCATACTTTAGGCTACGATCTCGTGTCGCGGAAGACGCCCGCGGTCAAGCTGTTGTGTGTAATATAGACTTTAGATACTGTGTACACGATTTAATATCGTTTAAAAATTGTAAATTCCGTCCAGAAATCTTTTTTTATAGAGCGGATATTGGGAATATTTGCACACAAAAATTTTGATGTCGAACATTTTACATTTTGACACTACCTGACAAGCGGGCGTGTGACACTAGACAGGACGATTTTGTTACTAAGTATAAACAAGTATTAGATTACGATTTTCCTTGTCTTGACCCATTTATCGCTCGTAAATAATTGAATGTCTTTGGTCTACTCCATACAACAAATTGAACCGGTGTGACGCTTGTTTTAGCAGAGAGGTCCACTTTGAACGGTTTTGTTTAAACTTAAGAGATGTTTATTTGTCAAAAACGTTAGATTACCGCTTTTCAAGCAGATATCAGCGTTTTAGCTTGTAATAATAGTCCACGCATCGGTTTACACATTGTATTTTGTTTCACTTCGACATGGCTGTCACAGATTACATTCACATTAAAAAGGAAATAAAGCTGTGCTTTTAATAATATTAATAAAGTAATATTGATCCTCCGGTGATATCGTTTTTTAAACATTGATAACCCACCAAAAAGTACTAGGCTAGCATAAATTCAAAGTTCAGAGGGAGGTATTATCCACCTGTTGCTTACTCCTTGAAGTTAAGGAAAATAAACTGTACGTACTCGGACATAACGAACTACATTCCTATATTTTAGTAAGGGCCCTTTGTACGCCACGTTTTTTTCATGCACTGACGACGCGCATTTTTTATTAGAGCGTCCTCTGCGCGTTATCGACACGTTTTAACAGATTGTACACGTTTGTATCGATTCAAACGTGCGCTTATAGCGCGTTTCAATCGTAAGCAGAGTTGCCTTTGCGCGATACAAACGCGCGTTTGTAGCGATGTATCAGTGCGTTAAGAGCAATACATACGCAAGGATCGTGTGCAACGTGACTGCAGTCTTGCGTTTTGTGAGCGTCCTGATTGTGTTCTATGTGAAAAAACATGGTGTGTAAAGGCCCTAACGCGTTAAAAAAGGCCTAGAGACCTAGAAACGAATGAAATTATATTATGAAAGGGATTGGAAAAAGGTTTAATTAAGGTTGAAATAACTAAGTTCACTCCATTCACTCGCCAGAGAGCACTACAGTGAGTGAAGTGGTGCTGTGTACTCATAACTCTTTACTTTCCGCAAATATGAGAATTTATTTCTTAAACATTTAAAACATACTTATTATTATATTTAATCATTTTAAAGCATTTTTAAAACATTCTAGCATAACATCACGACAGTAAATCCCATATAGGCTTGGCAGAGGTGTATGGTCGATGGTCGTCTACACTCATTTCTCCGAAATAATTAGAGGTAATAAACGGCCAGCCTATTTCCAGCTACCGAGCTCTAAAATCCAGAAGACTGCTGCTAAGTAAGCAATTGTTTTTGTTAGTTCGATTAGTTATTTTATTTCAATCTAAAACCGACCAATTGTGTCTGTAGTGTTGGAGATTGCCACCATTGTGTTATATTTTAGCGTGGCAGGCGGCACTAGCTGTCAACTATAAAATTGTCAGGTGTCAAGTCAATTAGCAGCTGGACACACCAGAGGTTTGCCTACATCAATTAGTTTCTGCTAATTTGTTTCCCTGTGAACTAACTCGGAATTAAGTAAGTTAAGTCCGCCTATGTACGCACGACGGCCAATCAAGCTATACAAAACCAGTTTATGCGGATCTCTCATTGAATAGATATTCTATACAAAGCGAGGCTAAGTTATACTGGAAAAGTATAGCTTCATGTGTCGCCGTGTATACCACTCTTGTACATGAAGTTTAAATAAATTATATTCTATTTATGACTAGCGGTCCGCATGGGCGCATAAAACATTAATGTATCTTTTTAATTAGTAAGTTCGTAGCGTTAAACGTATTTAGTGATTTATGGCGCAATTCTGAGTCTATTAACATTGACGAAACCGTCTGTCAGTACATTCAATTTTAACAACTGATTAACATAATCAGTTAATTTTTTCGATAATGAAACAAGGAAAAAAAATCAGAGATCTGCTAACTTTTTTAAAAATAGTAATAATTTATATTTGTCTTGGGGCCCGAGTGCGCGTCTGCATTTTAAGGAAATCTCTCGCCGCCTGGTCGACTCTTCGCGTTACCAGAGGGTTGGCTCATTCTTTGGCCAAAGAATTAGCATTACCATTCAGCATGGCAGTGCTGCCAGTCTTCTGTGCACGTTTCCAGATGACAGCGATGCGGAGGAATACTTTGACGCCAGAATGTCCTATTGTCGTCGTTGTTTAGATGTTTATATTTCCTTACTTTTAGTCTTATTTTTATCATTACTTTAGTTCTATTTGTAGTCTGTATATAATGTACATAATATATCATAATGTAATTAATAAATAAACACTGAAATACATAAAAAATGAAAATGAATAATGATGACCACCTAACGACGTTTCAACCGGTGAGTCTGACCTGGTTGCATTTCGCGTGCGAAGTTTCTCTAACACTGAATAAGGTCATGGATAAAGCTGTGCTGCAGGTGTGGTGGCTTTATAGTTTAGAGTAACTTCATTTGTTTCCCAACAACCCGTTGCTTCGTAGGTATTGTTAAATTAAATCACGGGCACGAAGGTGCACTTAGCTAGATTCGTTACGAGGAACCTGTCGATACGAGATTACCTCATTTTAGTAGGCTTCCATGATACCGTATTCGTTATTCGTAAATTTTTAAATAATAATTCATATTTATAACACAAAATCTGTTTTGAAAGTTGGTATTAATGGGGAAACATTGTATATTATTTAAGTACGGGATTTTGCAGAAGAGCAACATAACAGATTATTTTTAAATTGGTGTAAAAATAATGTCTGAACTCTCATCAATAACAACAACGCATCCATCATCGACTATTAGTTACTAGAGGATGTTAACACCTATAAAGTATCGAAATGGATCCCCTTTGTTCTCGTTTTGTTTTAAAAATCGTTGGTGGTGGGTGATGCTTCATTTAGTAGCTGTCAATTCAACTGGATTCGCAATCTTGGTTACAAAGTATGGCTTTTAGCTACGAACGTAAACGGAAATCCATTATAACCAATCAAAAATCATGCAACTGTTACCGTACTGAAAAACATTACAGATTCCCTGACACGCAAATAAATAAAAAAAAACATCAAACAGAAAATTTATTAAAATCTGGCAAATATGTACGATGCAACTGGTTTTCAAATCTCACTGAAAAAATACTGCTATCTAGACTAGGTACATTTATTGGAATAATCCTGCGGCATGGTAAAGTGAAACCGGTTTGTGGTTAATCATTTTTTACATCCTTTGACGTCAAACGTTTGCGTTTATTTTAATACAAACTGTGACTGACAGGATGACAACCTTTCACCCAACATTCGGAAACGACTTTTGAAAAATAAAAAATCTGTGTTCACCGTTGTGAATCAAACTGCAATTAAGAAACATGTATAATCCGCCGAAAGTATTCCCACCGCTGGGACACAGAGCTCCTCTCTTTGAGAGTTGGTGTGTGGAGTCGTTACATTTTTAGTTCTAGGACATATCGGTTTTCGCACGACCGTTTTGAGTTCAGTGTTCATAAAATAAATTTCACAAGGAAAAGTTGTCTGCCTGGGTTCGCACACGTATGCCACAGTGGCGGTACTTTCAAGAAGCTTAAAAGCTTGGCTTGCCCTTATAACCTATTACTCTTCATGATGTTAACTTTTCTGAACTGCTTGCCTTATGAGCTTGTCGAACTGCATCTGTAGCTGCTTGTCTAACTGCACCAGTAGAAGATTGAAGACTTCTCTTCATCCCAGGGAATATGTCGGCGCCTCACTTATGCGTGGACAACCGCAGGGAGGGCACGGGGCACGAGGTACCGAGTCCGGCTGCGCGAGCGCCGCTGCGCGCCACACACTGAGCTCACGACCACTCCGGGCATTTCTTTGTACGCTCTTCACACGTTGCACTATTTGTTAACTGTGATATTACACTTATTTAATCCCAACCGGGTCTATTCATTATCTTATTCATATGCACGCCACTGGATCTACGACAAGGCGGGGCAGTTGACGCCTCTGCTGCTTAGCTCGGCTATGGCTTGAAATATAGCAACCAAGCAGCACTTGGATAAAATAATTGCGTTTAAAGTTTTCTTGTAACTTGTAGTACTTGTAATACACTGCCAAAAATGTTGACCTTTTTAAAACTAATTGGCGAAATTTTGATTACTCTTTAGTTAAGTGACGGTTAGGTCTTTAACGTCAATAGGGCAAAGTATTTTTATTTTATTAAAGTAAATGATGTTAAGCAAATAGGTTTCTACAAAAACTTTTACAAGTTATTTTTTTTAAAACTAGATGGGTCCGGTGTTTCGTATCTGACTACTCTGAGAAGAAATACGCAAATCAAACTCAGAGATCATAGTCTCTTTTAAAGTCGAGATATAATCTTGGTCAACTCACATGAGGAATATGAAGATTAGTGTCTGAGACGGTCTTTTGAAGAAAAAACCAAACAAATTTGAGCGGACCTGTCCAGTCAGTGCAAGTACTCGTCAGTTATCGTGTAGCTCGACTTATATCTCAAGGAGCTCAACGACACGACGAACAATACCAAAGAAATGACATTTGGGTAGGTCTCAAATTGCCAGACAATCGTTAAATCCAAAGGGAAAACAAACAATAAAATGACGCATGGTCCTCACATTCACAATAATCAAATAAAATGAAAATAAATGGTCATAAAAATCATTAAAATGTAACCATTCACAATAATAAAAAAATAAAATACTTAACAAAGTAAATATTCATATCAAATCATTAAAAGTCACAATTCACAATAAAATATAATAAAACACTGAACAAAGTAAATATTCATATCAAATTATTAAATGTCACAGTGTAAAGGAAAGAATAATAAACAAGCCAAGTCCGAAATTTCAGCATTCACGGAACAAATTTAATTGGAGCAGCTTAATTTCAAGGCTTTCTATCTTCGAGATAGTGATTAACATTATAGTAGTCTTTCAGACATAGATTCCGATTTATAAATTTAATGATTTGAATTTATTTAGGCTTAAGGCTTGAATAAGGCTCGGAAGTGTATTGTAAAAACATATACATTGGCATCTGCACGTACCCCCTATTTAGTTGCAGAAACAATAAACTTGTATTCGTTCCTCGTATTTATGTTGTGGATATCACTGTATCTTTTTAACAAATTAATATTTGCATGTGCGTACAAAAGGTTTTCATAAATAAACTGAGTGGGCACAGTAAGTATATTAATCTCTTTAAATTTTTCTCTGAGGGAGTATCTAGGACTTAATTTATAGTTTGAACGAATTGCCTTATTTTGCAAAACAAATATTGTCTGAATATCGGCGGCATTGCCCCACAAGAGAATACCGTACGACATTACGATGAAGAAATAACTAAAGTAAACTAAATGGACTGTCTCTAAATCAGTTAAATCACGATTTTTTCTACTGGCGTCTGCTGCAGAGCTAAGTTTTTTTGACGATCTGTTTATATGAGGGCCTCACTGAAGCTTGGTATCTAAACTTGCACCTAAGAACACTGTGTTATCTTCCGATTTCAAATCTTCATCCTTAATTAGTACACTAGTTTCCACTTGTCTTACATGGGGTATCGTAAACTTTATACGTTTACTTTTTTCATTTAGGAGCAGATTATTAACATTAAACTAATTAACGATTTTAACATCGTCCGTAACTAGCTGCTAAGCTAGTTACGGACGATGTTAAAATCGTTTCGTTTCGTTCATGTCGTGACAGTTTTCTAAAAAAGTGTCGTCTGCAAACGACACTATGACATGTCATGATTATTCTTTATGATGTAAGGCAAGTCATTAATAAGAAGCAAAAATGGGCCAAGAATTGAGCCCTGGGGTAGCCCCATTGTAACTACGGATCCGGAAGATCGTTAATATCAACTCTCTAAATCCTATCACTCAAATATGAAGTAAGAAGATCCATAGAGTCGTTCCGGATTCTGTAGTGGTGTAGTTTCCTGATTAATGTTTCATGAAGAACGCAATCGAAAGCCTCAGACAAATCACAAAATATGCGCAAAGCATCGCATTTATCCTCTTCAAAGTACTTATGGCATTCAATCAATGTATTATCTAACTAAAGGAAGTCCGAAATATATTAATTACGATTGCATACTCGTAAACACGACATTTGAAAATCTACATTTCACCCAATTCCTTTACTTCATAAAACTTATTATTTTTTGACTTTTATTAACATTAAGTGCCTTTATAAAAACGTCATAAAAATGTATTCTTTCCTTTCTAATTATGCAAAGTAGGTTAAAGGTATAATCCGCTCTAATGTTGCGAGGAATTATGTTATAAACGAGCGCACTACGTTAATGAGACGTTGGTTACACAGAAAATGAAATTACGACCAAGCTCTAAGCCTTACTTTGCCGTCTAGAAAACTGACCTTTACGAAAGCAAACACGACACTGTTGGTTAAGTGAATTTTAAAATCTTTTAGTTCTTTTCACATAGACATAAATAACAAACTATTTTGTGCATTTAGAACCTTACTAGTAACAAAATACATTTAGACCCGATTGCACCACCAACTAATTAATTATGAATAAATACAGTTACCGTTCCACGTATTACAAATATCGTTCTATTTCTGTCTATCGGTCAAAGTTGACAGAGGCATACTTTTACCGTTACACGCATTCATAAGTGGCTGTAAGGCAAATCTAAAGTCATTTATTTTAGAACCCCTCTTATTTGGTTGCTAACAATTTAACCAATTACACAAATAAAGGTAGGTAGACCGTATCAGATATGCATACTGGCTTCCCCAGGTTCCCCAATATTAGTTTAATCATGGTAAGTAGCTTTTACATACTTTTCTGTATACTTTTTGCAACAGCGTTTGATTATTAGCATAGCATTCTACGACATAGCTGCTATATGTGTTCTCTTTAGCGTGCCGGTGGCACCTTACCTAAACTGCGTTAGGTATACTCAAAAAGGTGAATTCAAAAAGTTTATTAATGTTACAAGTTACAAAGAAGTTATAATTAACATCAACCGCTTTGTGAATAAAATTTATTTAAGGTCTAGGATTTAAGATTGTCTTAAGAATGTTGCTTTGAAATAACTACACATCAAGTAGACAGATGAGTTAGCAAATTTAAGTAGCTACCAAGAAAACATTAGTGCTTGGAAAAAAAGAAGAAAAGCCACTAAATAACTCTAATAATTGGACAAGGATACACTTAATAGATCCAGTGGTAAGAGTAAATAAGACAGAAATATATTTTGTTTATCTCCTTTGTGTATGCTATAGCTGGCTGGGATACAAGGCTCTTACGATTTCTTTGGAAAGCCCGATCACCTTAGATAGTAGTTACTTACCACTTTACAGGTGACTATCAAAGACAATTGCTATCGCCTAAGACTTGAACCAACAGGAACAATCTATACCTATACTAAAACCTTGTTAGTGCCAAATGCAATCCCAGAGAAAAACAAAACACATCAGACAAAAAGAGCTGGCTGAAAAAGAAAACAAATAAAAAAGAAGTATGATCTTACCTATAAGTGTCAGCATCATGGAGGTCGAAACATAAGCCAGAAGGATGATACCGAGGCTGTTGACTATGGCTAGAGGGATGGAGCGCTTAGGGTTGTTTGCTTCTTCACCGGTGGTGGCAATGATGTCGAATCCAATGAAAGCGTAGAAGCACGTCGCAGCCCCAGTGAATACCTGGTTGAGAAGGAAATTGGACTTAGTGATATTACTCTTAAAGACTTTCTTCCGTACATCGTTGAACCCACAATTTGATGGTCCGTTACAAGTTCCAAATTAGTGTCAAATGTTATATAAAAATTTCAGCTTTAAGCTGCTTAAGTTGAACACAAACAAGAACAAACAGTAAAAAAAAAAAAAAAAAACAGTAAAATGCCTCTAGATACATCCAGCAGGTGACGCACCGTACACACTACTGCATATAGACTGTATATATATACCATCATATAGCGTGGCGACGCGTCGCCACGGCATGCGTCGCCACGCCAGAAATCGGTTTTACGTGCGGCTATAGATGTTTCACATCAATAACCATTTGACTTTCCTGAATTTTATGTTTTACTGCGGTCAAAGTCAACCTTTTCAGGTTAACCGTACTTCCAAGTAAAAGAGGTTAATTTGAATTAATTAGCTGTATACCCAGCGGCCATTAAAAGTACCAACAGTAAAAAAAGAAGACTGTTGACTTTCCCCTGGAAATGGTCATAAAAGATCATAATTTTCAAATTTATTTGTCGTCTTAGGCTTTATTGAAAATTACGCAAGGCTGAAATATAACTTAGTAATAATATATATGCAATCGCAACTTGGCATAATGGGGGATAGCAGACCTGTTGAATTATACGAGTGGGTAGTTGTTTAGAACATGAAAGGAGGACTCTCTGGTATGACCAACTACTCTATACAACAGAACTGCTCTCTATAGAACCTGCTGAATGCCACTGACTCTTCTGTTCTTGTGGTTGTCTCTTGTGCGTAACTGATGAAGTACCATCGACTCGAGAAGAAAATCTTGATATTTAAAAAGGTAGTAGAACAATAGATTTTATTATAGCAAACTTTCAATACAATATAATCTATAACTATAGTACTGTCAAATTATTGATTAATTGACTTACAAAACAGGCTCATTTATCCATCGCGATTTATTGCAATCAACATCTTTTCAGTTCGTTGGCCGTATCCACTAAAACGTAGTAAGTTGAAAATACTATACGACTAAAATATTTCCGAAAGACATTATTATAGTGAGTTCCATTCAATCTGTACTTTTGATACTAACAATTGAAATATTCAATTCACCGCACAAAGAGCTCCATTTTATAATAATCCCTATTTTATAAAATATAAGAGGGCTGTGCATGGCTTGTGGGTCTTTGTTGGCATTTCATTGAATAAAAAAAAATTGCTGCTTCAATTTGCTGCATCAATGCAGTACATACATTTATGAAAAGGAGAAAGACTACAGGGCGTTAAAAAATTCGTCCGAATTCTTTAAATTATTGCGAGCCGCCGCCAACGGGACAAGTGCCTAAAAGACCGGAAGCATTGCCATGCTGGATGGACAAATAAATATTCTGATTCTGATTCTGATTCTGATGGCAATATTAGGCAATTTTCCCCTTTTGATACTCGTGCAAATTTTTATTATTATTTTAAGTAAACTTAAAAAAACGCATGCGCATGTAATCATCATTCTCTTGCCCTTATCCCAATTCATTTGGGGTCGCCGCAGCATGGATTCTTCTTCGATACTTCTCTATTACTCGTCATCTCATCAAACACCTCCTTTCTTGGCGTATCATTTTTTACACAGTCCATCCATCGTTTCTTTGGTCTTCCTCTACTCATATACCCATCTATAGATTCATACTCGAAACTTTCCTCACGACATTTTCCACATTCCTAGGCATCACATGCCCATACCACGATAACCGATAACCACGCAACTTTTCAGTCAACGGCGCTACTTTCAGACTTCCTCTTATGTACTCATTTCTTATTTTTCCATTTGCGTAACACCACACATCCCCCTTAGCATGCACATGTACAGTTGGTAAATACTGTTGGTACATACGCAAAATAAATTATATGCAGTATTATTTCTTAATAATCAGCTCTGCTGCTGTCGTACATTTTTAATACAATATCATTTTTGTAATAGGATTATGTTATCTAAATAATTTTGTGCATTTCCAATAAACTTTTCTCCTTTTTAAAGTGTTTGAAGTTGTAGTCTCGTTTTGTTCACTTATTCAAAGAACTTATAGTGTTTCTAATCCTTATCCTACGCAGTGATATTCTATTGTGAATGGTTCAATATTATGATTTCATTTCACAATGGAACTTTCTATCTCTCGATATTCTCTTTACTTTCTTCAATGTCTGCTTTTTAGAAATAAATCATTCATATTTTTATATTAAATCGCTGACTTAGCGTTTACTTATTAAAATATCGAAACTATAAAAGTGTATAGGCCAAAATGCATCTTACAAATGTGGACTTGTTACCTATTTATAATATACCTATAAATAATCCCGCAAAATTGAATTACTACTGTTTTAAATACTCTATAAATAGTCTATAAGGGTAGTTATTATGAAATAATTCCAATGACCACACGCTTGGCGCAGTGGCCGAGCGATTGGCTGCTGAGCTGCGTGTCGCGGGTTCGATTCCCGCACGGAACAAATATTTGCATGGCCTACAGGTAGTTGTTCTAGGTCTGGCTGTTTGTGTATGTGAGTTTCAATATAAGTTTTTTATACATTTTTGAAACGCACCCTCGATTCAGGAAAAAATCGTAGTGTGGGCAACGTTTTATGTTAAAGACAAAAAAAAATACCCTTAGGCATAGACTGATAAGTGAGGTAAACATGCAGAGTTACGAAAAAATAATAAGACGTATGT
Organism: Noctua janthina; assembly: GCA_963576755.1. NCBI lineage: Eukaryota > Metazoa > Arthropoda > Insecta > Lepidoptera > Noctuidae > Noctua > Noctua janthina. Next base: position 6,879,417 of record OY755050.1, on the reverse strand, counting down.
TCTTTATTAGAATTATGCTTTTAAATAACATTTACTACAGCATGACACGGTAAAGACACATCCATCAAAACTTAATTTGTCAGTTGGTACATAAATCTATAGCCACCACAATAAGTGTTACCACCTACAGTTTATGTGTCTAAGCAAGAAAATGTGTGATCTCAAATTAATGTTAATAATGTTTTTTCAAAAGCACCGGGCTATCTCTTCCAGACAGCCTTTGAAAAGAGAAAAGATGAAAAGAGATAAAAGGACAAACCTACGTCCATAACTTCATACAGACACAATATCTACCTACCAAAGGTGTGCTGTACTACACAAATGTGTGGGTTGTCAAAGCCGCAGTCTAATCGAATATTATGTGAGGGAAAACCAATGCGGAGCGGAGGTTGCCGATTAGCTAGAGCCGAATGTTAGCCTTTCGGCTAACATTTTCATGTGTATTAAAAAACACTGCCGAATCGAACCTTTCGACGCAAACATGTGGGTCTACCGGGTCCCCACTCCATACATACCTAAAATAAAAAGTGCTTGCTAGTCCTGACAGAAAAGGCATTGTCATCGTTATCTTCCGTTAGATATCTCTTATGGTTGAAAAGTCAAAGTTGGAACTAGAACTCATCCGGCACACTGGATAGCGGTTGCCAGTCCCGATCGCGATAAAAACCTTCAGTTACATTCAAACTTCCAAAGCGTTGTCTTCGTCTGGTGACCGAGATTGAATGAATGAAACTTTGAGGTTTGAGGTGACCTAAACTAATCAATTGCAGCTGTCTGTGTGAGTTTTGACGTTTGATATCTGTGACCTAGATATTGAAATTGAAAAAGGAAGCTGCATTTTAAAGACCATTTTTAGCGATAAGACCGCCCATTGTGTCACCCTGTGTAATATGTCAACTTTTTTATACCTGCAGTTTGTTTCATAAAACTTTTAAGAGTGGGTAACTAATAATTTATCTATCTATCTTTAAATAACTTGTCAAGAAATAATCAGACAAATGCAAGACACTTGCGTATAATTAACATAATTTATATTTAATTCTTGTATGGTGAAATGAAGTGTCCGTACGCAGCATCTACATCATACTACCACCACTTTATTAATGTCTGACACGGCACCTGCTAACGCCGTAAACGTTTTAGCACCAGTAATGAGTACACAGCCTTTATTACTTCCCTAGGCGTTGTTAAGCGGGATCCTAGCAAACTAATAAACAGCGAGTACGATTGTCAGTTTGTCACCCGAGTATAATTTTATTACTGGTTACAGCTACGAAAAAGATCAAGCCTGACCTACATAGCTGGGTATAAAATGGGAGCCTACAAATATTCTGTCTGGCTTATATTCAACCTATTTTTCGTGTCAGCGTCACATCTTTGATAACGATCGGAAAGGCTGAACATGTCAATGTCCCCGTAATTACATTTTTGCTTTGTCTACATCGAGTGGGACAGGGAATGTTGGACGACAAGTAAAAATCAATTTGTAGATTGTATGGGTATTGGCTGGTGTTCACACAGCATTCCAACTGTCTCTTGAATCTACAGGGTGTAAACAGACCCTTCACGAAGCCGTCAACCAAGCATTCTGTACATTAAACTAAATAATTTTACGCAAAAATTATTGCTTGGAAACGACTTTTTTATTTGGGGTGAAAAATCACGTTTTACGGTAGGACTCAATGGAAAGCACTCAAAGCATTTTGTTGATGGATGGATTGAATAGTACAGGGGTTGTGGAGGTGTTTAAAGTAAAAATCTTCATTAAAATCATGCATTGTGCAAACTTGTGCTAAAGTTGGAACTTTGACCCCCTATATCTCCATAACTAGAAGGTTCTTTGGTATGGTTTAGAACAAAAAATGATCGCAAAGATCGCGGGGAGAATAAGTGCTTTTCGGTTTCGGTAACGGTCTATTTACACCCTTTATATTCGATCGATATAATTATATGTGAAGGCTCGCGATAACTTTAAAAACAAATGAATTGCGACTTAAAATAGCAGACGGTTATTTGCTGAAATTTTTGAATTTTTTTAAGTTTTTTTGCAATTTTGCCGGCTACCCTGGCGCTTCCACCTCAATTAATAACGCTACTATATTGCCTATTGTATAAGGTATAATTTTTTCAACAGCAAATCTTTATTTAATTCTGTTTCTGTGTAACTTTATAAAAACGATTCTATAGACTAGCCGTCTGTTGTCGTTATCACCGAGCCCAGTCGTGTGGCTTGTACACATTGAAGTTAAAAAAGAAAGTTAAGTAAGTACTCACTCCACTCCATCCAAAAGGTAAGAATCCATTATGTTCAGTCCAGTTGGAAACGTCGACGTAGAACAAGCCGGCTGCCATGATGAACACCCAAATGCTGAGATTGATGGCATTCAGCAAGTTGTTGAAGAAGAGAGATTTCCTCACTCCAGCGACTAACACCAGCATCATCATCAACGTGATTGCACAGGCTAGGACATCCGGGGGTTTTCCTGTCGATGATAAAATCTGGTTAATTTCTTTTAGTACTTCAGAATTAATTATTGTTGGGCCACAAAAGGAATGAATGAAAGGCATTTGCATGTGGCTGAGATGAAAATGCTAAGGGGGATGTGTGGTGTAACGCGAATGGATAAAATAAGGAATGAGTACATATGAGAGGAAGTATGAAAGTGGCGCCGGTGACTGAAAAGTTGTGTGGTAATCGGTTATCGTGGTATGGACATGTGATGCGGAGGAATGAGGAAAATGTAGTAAGCAAAATGTTGAGTATGAATGTTGATGGCTATAAGAGTAGAGGAAGACTAAAGAAACCATGGATGCACTGTGTGAAGGATGATATGGCTAGAAAGGAGGTGACTGCTGAGATGACGAGTAATAGAGAAGTATGGAGGAAGAAGACATGCTGCGTCGACCCCAAATAAATTGAGATAAGGGCAAGTGAATGATGATGACTTCAGAATTAATCCTCGTAAATGATTAACGGAAAATTGTTTGTACACGTTAGAAGAATTTATGCAGCATAAGAAACTTATTTTGTTTTATATGAGCGTAATGTGATAATAAGATGTTTTCTTAGTTTAATAATCGATACTTAAATTCACCAAGATAAGAACGTGTAAGAAGTTATTACCTTTTAAGAACTAACTCTTTCAGAATTTATACTCACAGTTGTAATGGATGTTAGAAACTGTAATATTGTTGATAATTAATGGATATTAATTAATACTGCAAATCTAGCGCCTAACACGAATGCGTGATGATAATGCTTGCGACCTCTAGGCCAATGACTCAGTCACATAGTAAGAATAAGAATAATTTTAAGAAATTAATAATAATAATTAAAAAGAAATAAAATTAATGCGTTGATTTCTGAAAGTCACACTAGGATTCCCTGTCTCGTGAGTTCCAGGCTCTTTCGTTCCGTTTACATTTTTATTGTTACACAAATAATATATCCGTTACAATAAATTTTTAAATCTAGTCTAAACTACTCGTAATCTTCTATCTAGAAAAAAACAAAAAGAAAACCAGTTAGTTACCTATGATATTTATATATATGACAGTTATGTGTATGTGTGTGCGTAATTGTGTGTGCGTGTTTTTGTGTCGGGGGGTGAATTTAGACAGTCGCGTTGGTGTTGTGAGAGTGTGTCTGAATTTTATACCTGTCGTATGTAAATAGAATTTTGTGATTTATAGTAATAAATATATAATTGTAAAATATATATAGATATATATAGTTTTAAAACTGTATTCATATCTGTGTTACAAATTGTGCTCGTCGTAAAAATTAACCATAACGTTTCAGGATAGTTGTACGATCGATTTAAAAATCGTTTGAATTAAGGTCACGTTTACTTTGCATTTATACTTCTGGAGTTGAAATTATACCCGATAATTGTATGCTCTGTTGCGACTAGCTTCATTAATAATACGAGGAAACTGTGTGTAAGTTAACTGTAGTTTAGAGATTAGACACGAAACCGCAATCTGATGTTTAATCGGCTTCATAATGGCTTTACCACCCTAGCGGTGAAAGTCACTTGCACATCGTAAAACGAGAAGCGACATCTTTGCGACGGGATTTGTTGTATGTTGGGGTCGGCTTCCAGTCTAACCGGATGCAGCTATAATACTAATATTTTACATGGAGCGACTGCCTATCTGACCTCCATAACCCAGTTAGTACTGCGTAATACGATACCCCTTGGTTAGACTGGTTGTCAGATTTTCGGGCCACTGACTACCTGTAACGACTGTCAAAGATGTACAAATGACAGCCGGGACCAACGGCTTAGCGTGCTTTCCGAGGGACGGAGGAAACTCGGTATGTAAAGGGCGGTCACCCATCCACGGACCAACCTAGGTAAGCGCGGCTTAACCTTAAGATCGACCCGAGCGGCTGTTATTATTTAGCCACTAGATATGTCCACCCATTTCGAGGCAAATATACCACACTCCGGTGTCGATGTTAGTAGAGCATTCAGCATTCGGCGAGTGCGAACCAAGGGAGCGTTAGAATGTGAAACTGTGCGTGCCGACCGTACATCCAACAATCTGTGTCCACGCGGTGTCAGATGGTATTTGGGCACGGGAGCATAAAGGTCTCACAAGCTGAGCTACAGTTCCGGGCAATCAGACTCACCACGAAGGACACGTCAAGCAAACCTGATGTTTTCTCCGTAAAAACTAATTAGTTGTTGAAAGTGGCCAAGTCCCTAATAACGAAATCAGCTATACTTATTGAAGGACAATAAGTAGCCTCCTATTAACAAAATAAAAATGCATTTTATAAAGCAGCTTTAAAAAGCTTAAGCCCACTCCAAAAAACTATGCTTAAAATGAATTCAAGTGATTAGTTAATCTACTATCAACAGCTCTGATTGGTCAATTCTTTTAAAAAGAATCCATGAAAAATTTTTCAGAGGTCGATTTTTCTCAACAATGGGATATTAAAAATGGAGTGATTACTCAAAGACTAGGAGTGACTGGAATCAAATAAATAAGAGAAATAAAAAAAATCTAGTTTGTTTTTTTTTGAGAATATTATTTTCAACTACAAGATGGACGCAGCGACATAAATAAATTAAGAACACCTGATTGGTTTTGAAAGTTTTTGCTGTCATGAATTAAATATAATTATTATTAAGATTGAGAAATGTACTTCTAGAGTACCTACTCTGGGCAGTAAAACTAGAACGGAAAAAATACATTCGATTTTTCCTCCCCGCCTGTGCAGAATCATACCGAATAGCCACCCAACCAGCGTCCCTTAGTTATCTTCCTCATTCATCATCATCATCATAATCTGCTTAGGCCTTTTTCCAACTATGTTGGAGTCGGCTTCCAGTCTAACCGGATGCAGCTGAATACCAGTATTTTACATGGAGCGACTGCCTATCTGACCTCCACAACCCATTTAATACTGGGTAATACGATACCCCTTGGAAAGACTGGTTGTCAGACTTTTCGGGCTACTGACTACCTAACGACTGTCAAAGATCTACAAATGACACCCGGGACCAGTCAGTTATCTTCCTCATTAATGAGTTAATATTATTTGTATCCGATTTGAACTGTTATTGAGAATCTGTTTTTTTTCTTTTCAAGTGTCCCACTACTGGGCAACGGCCTCCCCTTTCTCCTTCCAAACCTCTCTATCTTGTGCGATATCTGCCATGTTCGCCCTGCAAACAACATCATAACGTCACCCCACCATCGTCGCGGTCTATCTCGAAGGCGATTTCCCCTGTCAGGCGTCCAGTGAGTGACGATCTTTGCCCACCTCTCCGGTTAAATAACAAAAAAAAAACAAAGTTACTTTTTAGTAGTATAACAAACTGAAGCATTCAGTTGTGATTCTATTCCATTATGTGCCATTCACCAAGTTATTCGTATGTGTATGAAGTTAGTATTTCAATCATAAAATCCATTCTGACATCGTTCATATATATTTTAGATATAATATCTGACGGCCTTTGTGAATGCATAATTATTCTGACTACATCCGCACTGTAAAGCTACAGTATTGACAACAGTTGCAAAATCGTATGTCGAGCATGCATGCAATGCTCGACGAGAAATATAATTTTGCGCAATTTACACGGAACAGACATACAATCGCTTTACGTAATATTATTGCGTTCAACTCGAACCTGAAAAAACTCTTTACATAGTGATAAAGACTAAAAATGTAAAAACTAATAAAAAGTTAGTCGTGTACAATACAAAACACGTTCTTGTTCAATAACAACAATGTCATCAGGTTTTTTAAAGCCAGTATTATATTGGTTCAGCTGGACTTTTGTAAAAATGTGTTAATCTATAATGTAAATGAATTTCAGACGAGAAAGTAGAAACGATTGTACGTAAAATACATTTTAAATATACAAAAAGGTTTCCTAAATAACAATGACCGAAAGATTTCTTCAGAAAAGGAGTGCTTGGGAAAAAAGAAACACCGTGTTTATGTAGCTCCAGTTCATCTCAAAGGCATCAACGCGTGAATAACTTAGGAGCGTAACACCTTTTGTGAATACAGTGGAACTAGCACGTAAAAGCAAAATAAATACAAATGATTTGAAAATACTCGTCTACGTCACAATCAATCATCTACCTAACCTTTTCCAAACTATATTGGGGACAGCTTGCAGTCTAACCGGATGCAGCTAAATACAAGTATTTTACATCGAGTGACTCCCTATCTGACCTCCATAACCCAGTTAATTCTACCAGGTAACAGTGGTTGTCAGATTTTAGGGTCACTGACTGTCTGTATCGAACGACTGTCAAAGATCTACAAATAACTTTACGTGCACGCTGTATATGTTTCGTTTCGTCGAGTTCCACATGAAATATTTATTTAATATTAAGAATTAGTATTATCTATGGGTGTATACTAATTGTGGAAGTTGTCAGTAATTGCGATTGTATAAATATTTATTTGTGAGTAACGGGAAGCAATCAGAGGTCGGCCACGACGCGGTCCCAACGTTTGTTTGCCTAGTGGTACAGTTATATTTAGCAGACAACATGTTGGATGGTTGTTAAATTATGTGATAGTTATAAAGAAACAGGTAGATCATGTGATGTCATCATAAGTTTAATTATCAAAACCACTCATTTATAGAAAGAAAGAAAGAAAGAAAAAGTATTTATTAGACTCACACAGAACAATACAAAAAAAAATGGTTGAATTCACAATAAAACCACCAAACACACAACAACACACACACACACACACACATGACACACATACACAACACATACACACACAATACACACACATATATACATACAAAGTTACGTAAGTTTCCCCACTAATACCTCATACAGTGAAAATTCACGTTAGGGGTAGCTCGGCACCCCTACTGCCATAATTGCGCTTAGCTTACTCCACAAACGTTGGCCATACGTTTGCTAAACGATTGATGTTGGCGGTGGCTAACCGAAACAAGTTGGTCCTGTTGGGTATACATGAGTTTAAAACTTAAGTTTGTGAAACGCTAAACGCAACGACTTGAGTCAGCTTGAATTAAATATGTCGCCCTTCAAAGTTTCTTGTTAACAAATTTCTGCTGGTGACGACATCGGTCTCACCTCATGATTACGCCCTGGTTACGACCATAAGCGATGCGACTACTGACTTGCAGCTAACTTGGTTCCTGCGTTTCACAAGTCGCCGTGATCTTCTTAAATATGTTTTTTTCGCCGTCACAAGCACAACACGCATGCCGCTTGGGCGACTACTGTTTTACTAAATTTCGAAGTTTAAAATAACGACGTATCGTATACATAAAGTTTGAAAGACGGGCGTGTGGCTTGTGGCCGATTAGTGTCGATTAGTATGGAGCGGTGAAACATTTGCGTGCGGAAACGTTGATAAAACAAAACTATTACCGGGGCTTTAGTTTCGGGTAAGTAATCATTTCTTTTTGATTTGCATTCTTATTGGTATAGCTAGGTTGTAGCTTAACTAATACTTTTATCAAAGCTTTGTGGATTTCCTGGAGTTACGGGTACCATTGTACTTAGGTAGGAAGGTACCTGCTGTTAAGGATATTGATTACCAACTTAAAGTGTCCGAAAGAACAAGTTGCGATTGTCGTTCGACAATTACTATGTCACTTTGTTTAACAATTACTTTATTGTGTCCCGACTGCACAATTTAAATTATCCCGATCTACTTTGGTAATGTCATACTTTGTAAAACTATGTAAGTTGTTTCATTTATCATCAATCAAAGTTCAAAATATTAAAACCATTTGTTCGCTCGTTTATAGTCCCGCCGCAATATTACAAATCAAAATACTGCTGGGCACACACTGCTCGATAACTGTGTGAATCGCTGTGGTTGAGTGGCGTGTGTACGTATATGCGTGTTTTATGGAATTGTGGGGCGTAGAGGTGTGTACTACAAATACACTATATCCTGCCAGATTTTGCAGTTCCGATTAAGCTGGTAGGGTGCAATTTGACTGGAAATGGAAACTGTAAAAGCTGAATAGTTGTGTGGTTCAAAATATTGCCAGGACGGAGCTATGTAGGAATGAATGAATTACTTATTATATGCCATATGTAACTATGACGTATCGTCTTACATTGCACTAGATTGAACTTACATTGCGCCTTGAGGCAGAGGTAGTAATTTGGGGATATATTAGAAAGATTCAAGTGGATTAAGTGTCGACTTGAGAGCCTTTTTGGTAAGAAGAAGTACAATTACAGTATGCATCAGTGGCGAAGGTTCCATAGAACTCGATTCCTACCGGCTTCCCTTTGAAAAATACCCAAAAAAACCCAAAATTAAATCCCAAATATTTATTTTGTACCCTATCATAACGTTTTCTTATTTAACCCAAAGGTTGACTGGTAAGGAATGCCTTATGGCATTAAGTTCGCCTATGTACCAGTATTGTACATGAAGTTTAAATAAATAAAAAGGACACAATCAGTATTCTATAGACAAAAAATATATTCACATTAAAGATATGTACTCCGGCTTACCTCTTACAAAAATTGACCCTTCGCTACTGGAATGCATGGAATACGAGAAGCCTTGTTGATAACAGCAAATAGTTATAATATAACTTAGTACTATTTCCCTTCATGAAACAGTAAACGAAATGTTGAAAGATAAATGAATTATACTTAGAACTGAAATTTAATTCAAAGTAAAACTGACATTCAGAAAGCAATTTTCTTTAAGGAGATTCATAGAAGAACGACTAGCCGTCACAGCACCGGGAGCAAAACCTTGTTAAAGTAACTTTATTTCCTTGTCATTGCTTGTTGCATTTTATCTGACCAACAAGGCTACAGCGAGTCAGTTTATTCACGGTGCAGTCAATTCTGGTTCCATATAGAATTGAATTCAGACGGACGGTGCAATAAGAAGATAATGTTGCAGAAAATTAGATAGATATAGCTGTAACCGCTTGAGTACGCACGGCGGCACATCAAGCTATACAAAACCAGTTTATACGGATCTCTCATTGTACGGGAAAATTAAACAAAGCGAGGCCATGTTATACTAGAAATGTATAGCTTGATGTGCCGCCGTGTGTACGACCTACACGCTCGAGCAACAAGCTTGTTGTGACAGCGGCAGCAAGGAAAATTAATGACACAGTGTGACTGGAATTTGCAACTTGCAGAGCGACGCGCGACGAAACAAATGAACCGCGCACATGTTTCTAGACGTTATGCGTCGGTCGCATCCCAATAGAATAGTCTTTAGAAGATAATTTTCGACATCACTTATTTTAAGGGTTCGAAGTGATAATTAGCATGATAAATTATACCTTGATTATTATTTTGATAACATCAAAAATAATAAAACACTAATTAATTCATTCCACGTGTATCCGAACGCGATTTTCCGCTTCCGAGCGTTACCATTATAAATGTCTATATTTATATTACGCAAAATACGCGCTTGGACGTGGAGTTGCGGACACCAGCCCGTTATACAATACAATACAATATTTTAGTAAAATATAAGTAAATATAAATTATCATTTTTAAGTAACCAAAAGTTTAAGAAATCAATAATTATCTTGATAATTTCGAACCCTGCTTATTTTCCTATTAAATTTAATTAATTAAGTAAGTAGGTTAATAATACAGTCGACAGTAAATTGTTACAATAATTGATTATCGGGTTATCCAAAAATCACCTAATCAGACGTTAGAATGTGTTTTGATTCGATTTGAGGATTTACTCAACGAAACGGAAATTTTAGTTGACGATTAACCATTTTGAACTCAGATACATAATATTCGTATACAACATGTAACGTAATTAACCCTCACACCCTCAGACACCCCAATTAGTATATTATGTTATAATCATACACACACTGAATTTTTAGTTAAACATATATGAGCATTGATTATTGATTGATTTAGTTATACTAATTCCGGAAAAATGTTGTGATCACAGTACAAATCCACGAACGCAGACAGTCGCACACGTAGGTATGAGGGTCTTGTTAGCCTAGTAGGTATTCGCTCGCGTTCGAAACGAGTTAACGAGTATTTACTGTAATTTACGTAGTTTTAATTATTTTTGGGAAAAAAAATACCTATAATAAAAATTATAGAAATCGATTCAGTAAACGACTCTGAACAAACTAATTTCAGGATGTGCGCTAATTATGTTACATGTTGTATATTTGAGTTCAAAATGGTCTCATTCATCAAGGCCGCTACATACTCATTCGTACCGACAAATTCGATACGGCTATAAAGGGTGTAAATTGACCCTTAACATAATCGAAAGGCACTTGTTTTCCCTGTCTTTGTGATATTTTTTTTTTCTAGACCATACCTGGGAACCTTCTAGTTACGGAGATATTGGGGGTCAAAGTTCCAACTTTTCCACAAGTTTCTTTTTAAAATACATGTTTTTAATGTAAGATTTTTACTTTAGCTCCACGTCCCCCGTACTATTCAATCCATCCATCAGCACAATGCTTTGAGTGCTTTCCATCGAGTCCTACCATAAAACGTAATTTTTCACACCAAAAAAAAAGTCTATTCCCAGCAATAACTTTTGCGTAAAGTTACTTAGTTTGATGTACAGAATTCTTCGTTGACGGCTATGTGAAGGGTCTGTTTACACCCTGTATTTTTTAAACAACAAAGTTCATCCGATACAATGTCTACATATATTTGGCTTTCATTCAGCTCGTGCCGATCGGTAAACTAAGTTCCGCATCATTCATCGCTAAATCATATTCGGGAAGGCACGCTACTCACAACAATAACTAAAGCACATTATTGTTCTGAGGCACGCTACGCCGATCGGTATTTCCCGAACACATTACTCGGCATTGCCGAATCAAACTGATCCGAACGCATCAGACCTGTCCAACACCTACACAGGTAAACATTTCCAGACACGTTTGATAGGGGAATATTTCCACAAGTCCGTCCTACATTCAGGAATGCGCATTAAATAAACACTTAGCCTAGAATCCTACTTATATAGGGTGTTCATTCTTCCACAGACGTTTGACATATTATTATTATACCTAAGAGCGTTATTACACTGGTGACTTGCGACCGAGTTCAAAGAAAGAGAGAGAGGGGGCTTGTCGCGAGCGCAGTAGGTACACGCCGCGCCGTGTCGGACTGACGTGAGTGTAAAAGAGACCGAGAACAACTATATCTTCGCAGAATAGTCGGATAGGATAAACATCGAAATAAAAAACAAGTGAACAATGTTGTGAAATCACGCAGAATTCGTGACGAGTTTCGGGTAATTCGCCCGCTGAGAGCTAGTTGGGCTTTTCCCGTCGCTTTCAACTCGCTCGCAAGTCGCTAGCGTGATAACGCTCTAACACTTAATATCTAGACCGTGGCTCTCCTTACAAGTGCACTTAGCTCAGCGAGAGTTGTGTCATATTATAGCAGATTATGAGGCGTCAATACACAAAGGGTATTGTGTTTCAGTGACCTTGATCTTTGTGATTTTCTTCGAATTGTTTTCTCATTGGTAATAGGGATAAGGTTTTCTTTCCTAGACGTTTTATTTAGAGCGAAAAGGAACTAGTGATCATTCTTCTTTCAATATAGTGAAAGGATTATAACGGTCAACCAAACTCAGTTACCCAGAGCTGAGTGCTGTCCGTGCAGAGTGCGCTGAGTGTTTGGAATCGCATTTCTTTCATTACAATTTTGTAATATTAACGCGGTTAGTGAAGGCTTCCATAGATACTAATGTGAACTGTCACATTAGTTTGCATCGTAAACTTCATCCCGGGGTCTCACGGCGTAACAAGTCTACCGAATATATAGAATTGGATGTGCGGCGCCGCATTTCCAAAATCCTTCAACACAATTAAGTTTTTACCAAACCATCCGACCATTGTCTACATATATCTGGTGTTTCACCCCCGACCAGTCTTTCCGGCATTAAGAAAAAATATAAGTTTAATGAGTTGGTATTAAAAAAGCATGGATAAAAAGGAAAGCATCCGGACTTATTTGCAAATGACCGGCTTTTTGTCAAGACTTTAAATTTAGAAAAGGAGGAATCGAATTTTTAAAAGTACTTCCCCCACAAGACTTTCATCCATTTTGCATGAACCATCGGCCCAACGCATACTACAGTCGTCCCGCAGAGTGCTTTTAGTTTTTGTATTTAAAATTTCGATAACCTTGTATCGTGAATCAAAAGAGGTTTTGTGAGTTTTAGAAAAGGGTTCTGCTGATATCGTTACAATTAGGTTATTCTATCAAAAAAGAGGAATGGGTGATGGTGGCAAAATGATATACCTACCTATATGCAAAAAAAATACGAAACTTCGGGCAAAATCGCTACAAATGAGTACCTACGTATCAACATCGAAACTAGATTTCAGCAATATGTGTCTTCCTGCAACGTTACTCTCCGATAGAATATGGCTACGACAACTAACATGAATGGATGATGCATCTAAAATAGGTAGATATATCAGCGGATGCGTACGTTTCGCATTTTAAATTATAGTTGGACAGGCAAGGTTCTTTTTGGATCGAGTCAGTTGTAAGGTTTGAACTGAAAAAGATTATTTAAAACTAAGTATCTCTTTGTCTCAAACTCAAAGCATTTATTTAAATTAGACCATTACAGGCACTTCTGAATGGCAGAAAAAAAAGAAAGCGAAGCTCCAGTCAAAGTCACTAGGCACTTGTGAAATAAATTTTGGAGAAGAATGGGCAAGAAACTCCATGGACACTCTTTTAAAAGCTACATCTACGTTATCAAAAATCTAAGTCTACCATGGAAGTCCGACTATGGCATGGACGAGCGGTTCTTTAGTTAAAATGCTTAAGAATGATTGTTATAAAATACTGTTACTGACTCCTAGCTACACACACAAGACTTAAAGGACTTTTGACCTTAAGGAAGTTTTGAAACTCTTGGTTGACACTTGCCTCGATCTGGGCTGGTTTTCACTTTGGCCAGAAGCTAAGCGTTGGTATACAACGTGGCAAGGATGCCAGTCTCTTGGGCACATTACCAGTTGACAGAGTTGAGGAAGAGTTTTAGACGCTATTTTTAACACGCTTTTATAAGCTTCATCTGTAACTATATAACTATGTATACAAATTTTAGAAGTTAACTTTGACCCACATGTCGGATTCCGATTGAGCTGAAATTTTGCATACATGTAGATGACAATGTATGGTTAGCTAAGTAACGTTATTCTAAATCCAATATCGCGGACTCCCAAAGATGGAGGACAAATTATTTTTTATGAATTCCCATGAAATGGGTATCAAATACGTTTTTAGTGTTTTTATACTATATTTTTTTTCCCCTTTATTCATATCTATACATGTGAATTACATTTTTAAATATTTCAATAACAAAAAAAAACATTTAAAATATAAAAAAAATAGTAGCCCTTCGGTATCGGGAACAGGGTCCAAGCTACCGGCTCTCAGGGCTCCAGAGAGAGGAACCTCCTAACAATACGCACCGTGTCCAGGAGTACCGCTTTCTGAATCAAGCCCTTAATCCAGCTGCCTAACGAGAGCCTCCTCAGGTATTGGTCGAGGCTCTTGGCAATTAACTCATTGGCTGAAACGACTATAGGCACAATGATCGCTGAGCTCACATCCCACATGTCGACAATCTCGAGCGCCAAGTCAGGCTATTTGATTTGTTATCTTATTTAGTTTATTGTTAGGTTATTTTCAGATTTTAAAGAAAGAAAGAAAAAAAAAATAGAAGAAAAAAAACTTAGAAACTTGAACGTATGTAGGTAAATGTTGTAATCATTAGCAAAGTTCGAATATCAAAGAAATAGGTCACCAATATGATGTAACATCGTGTACCTGTATTCAGGTAGGTACCCTCATTTACCGACGATCGTTTGGGTAACGGTTTCGACACGAGTGGTTTTTAAGCAGCTTATAGAAAACTCTGGAGATTTACTACAAATTATTGTAACATACATAGTTATAATACCATCACGCCTCTTCTCATGCAGAGAACTAGTAAGAACTAGAAGGCCAGAACATTATACACCACTTTTACTCAGGGCTCAAATCAGATTTATTAATCTTTTTCTTTATCGTATAGTTAGTGCCTAACCTGGTGTCAGAGTTTTTATGCCACCCATGGGCCTCTGACTTGATTTTACATGCTGCCAAAAAATATCTCCGAAGCAAGTGAAAAATCAGAGGTCCTTACCAGACTAGACCGAGACCTATGACTTGGCAGTCCGATGGACACACCACTATCTAGACTATCGAGATATTTTAATTTCAATCCAGCACTTCAATTGCGTTACACACTTTTCATCACAATCCGAAAGATTTTAATGGAAATTCATGATACATTGCTTTTTTTTTTTGTTAGTCTGTACTGTCCCACTGCTGGGCAAAGGCCTCCCCCAATTCCATGCATGTGCTCTTTTCCCGCGCCTCCTCGAACCAGCCTTCACAGTACGCGTCCAGATTATCTCGCCACCTCTTTCATTGCTTTATTTGTTTGAAAAAAGTCTGCTTAACGATCTAAAGACCGAAATTAATGTTTTTAAACTTTCAATATGTATTGGGATTATAATGTTTCGCAAGCACCCTGTAGATTTTCTCATGATCCTTTTTTTTACTAATGTCAGTTATGTCCAAGATATACTTAGAAAGTCAGTCTTCAAGGCAATATTTTGTTCATAAATTTACAACAAATAATAAATAAGCTCCTTAGCGATGCGGTTCCGTATAAGGGGCTTGGCCTGTCTAGACTCGGATGCTTTTGTAACTAAGCCGGTCTGTGCTTGAATAAGTCTATTTTACAAGTATCCTAGCATAAATTGGTTTTTTATAGCCGTATTACGTTTAAATTGGCTACCTACATTTTGTTGTCTTACTTCATAATGTTCTTATATTTCGTTTAGGAAGGATCTCCAAATCATATTTACATAAATCTATAAGTAGGTAATACAAAATCTAGTGGCTTATCGTTTCTTCCTGTGAGATCGTTTCTATTAGATCGTCCAAACAACACAATGGATTTCGATGGTTTTGTCATCCTTGGGAGGAACTTACACGGTCAGACTATATACTGTCACTACGGGATATCTACCGTGATTTTTAATTATTGTGAGCTCCCGATATTTCGACGCTGTTGCAAGCGCCATGATAGCGGGATGACCCCAAGATCCTTAAGATTAGATTATCCTTAAGATAGTTTTGCTGTGGGATATAGTACCAAAATCTCAAAGTATTAACTTTCTTCGACGGCACGGTTGGCGCAGTGGCTGAGCGATTGGCTGATGCGTTTCGTATCGCAGGTTCGATTCCCGCACGGAACAAATATTTGTATGGCCTACAGGTAGTTATTCCGGGTCTGACTGTTTGTGTATGTGAAGTTAAATGT
Source organism: Noctua janthina (assembly GCA_963576755.1). NCBI lineage: Eukaryota > Metazoa > Arthropoda > Insecta > Lepidoptera > Noctuidae > Noctua > Noctua janthina. Next base: position 6,863,546 of record OY755050.1, on the reverse strand, counting down.
TTGTAAGCGCACCCACGATACAGGAGAAATTCCTAGAGTGGGGCAAAGTTCTCTTTAAAAAAAAAATTAACATGTCTGTAGAAAAGCAGGTGTAGGTCGCCGGTCAATATGCTACAATATGAGTATTTCCTTCCGTTTCACTCTAGGTATAAAATCGAAATCTGAAATCGTCAAAATGTCTGCTTATATTCTGTTTCAGCAAACTGTTCAGCAACAACTATTTCGTAATATTCAACGAAGGCGAAGATTTTAAATTATTGTCCTCAATTTACGTTTAATTTTCAAATAGTGGCTCGATGCTAATAGCCTCAAAGTTCGTTAACTGTGAGCGTAATTTTAAGACAAGTGCTATCAACAAAACAGCTGTTACCTCCGCCAAAATACTGTAAACAAATAGTAAGAACTTAATGAATTTAACTTATAAAATAAGCGAACACTTTGTTGAATAATCCTTTTGTATTTGCCTGAGTGAAACATGGAGAGGTCCCACATTTTGGTGATCAAATATTCAACACGGTTTCAGAATAACCGCACGTTGTAAAGTGCTTGGTTTAAAAAGGAACACTTAATCTATTTTTAACATTTTAATGTGTAATGTGATGTATGTAATGCCACCCATTACATACCGAGTTTTCTCCGTGCCTCGGAAAGCACGTTAAGCCGTTTGTCCTGGCTGTCATTTGTAGATCTTTGACAGTCGTTAGGTAGTTAGTGGCCCAAAAAGTCTGAGAACCAGTCTTACCAAGGGGTATCGTATTACCCAGTACTAACTGGGTTGTGGAGGTCAGACAGGCAGTCACTCCATGTAAAATACTGGTATTCAGCTGCATCCGGTTAGACTGGAAGCCGACCCCAACATAGTTGAAAAAAGGCTAGGCAGATGATGATGAATGTGTAATGTTGGTGATTCTTAACTGGTTTGGTCGTGTTGAAAGAATGAATGAAAGGAGACTTACAAAAGTAACCTACAGGCTAAAGGTTTACAACGCAGACTTCAGTGAAAATGCCGGGAGTGTATTTAAAGGATGGCGTTTTGTAGTTTCAGCTCACCCCAATGACAAAAAAGTGAGTTTATGAGCATGTTGTGTATTTAATTTTGTTTCCAACTTATTACTCACAGCACACCTGATAATATATATTTCACTATTCTTTGAAAACTATCTTTTCGTTAATCATCATCATCGTCTGCCTAGCCTTTTCTCAATTATGTTGGGGTCGGCTTCCAGTCTAACCGGATGCAGCTGAATACCAGTATTTTACGTGTTTTGTTAGTATTTTGTAGAATACCTCTGTATCTAGAAAATAAATGTTTCTCCATTTATGCTTAATAATTACGATTTATTATTTAAAAGATTGAAAAGCAACACTAAAATTGCACAAAAGTTGCAATCGCACAGAGAAACTACGCCAAAGTTATTACAAAAACCTTTGAATAGCAACATTTAAATTCTGTAGAGAGTATATAATTATTTCCACCAAACGGCTCGCATCGCATCGGATCGGAACGGATTTTACAATCTTTAATCGACATTAAATCGTGTATATTACCAAGCCGCGCACAACATCTTGACCACGGGCGTCTTCCGTGACACGCGATCGGAGCCGAAAGTATGATGTGAATCGGCGCCGTTCGCCTGTCGTCGTATCCGACACGATAGGAATGAAACTATTTGACTAGGCGCTGAAACGGATACGTTCTCAAGCGACGGTACAGAGCCGATTGTATGCGCCGACTTCCTGCTGGACGCGATCGACTGTCGCTGCATCCGTTCGTATCCTTTCCGATTCGATACGATGCGAGGCGTTTGGTGGTAATCTTCCTTAAATCAATTTAGTTTGATGTCTAGCATCGTGGTTCACAAAATCGACGTTCAATATGTTTTCGTCAGAGCGACAGGTCCCTGTACCAAGGAATGCTGTTCCCAAGCGGACATTACATAGAATTTTAAGTAGGTACAGCCGACCGCAAGTCTTGGTAGTAATTACTTTAACCTCGAGCTGTACTAGTGTAGTACTGAATTCTAATAGAATGAGCTATTTGGTAGAGACAAATGGCAATCAACTTAAAGGGGTTTCCAATCTTTTAAAGAGTTTCAAAAGGGTTTAGATATATATCATATACTTTAATACATTTTGCAAGCTTTTCGGTAACGAAAATTTTCGACTAAACGTGCCGCATCGCAACTCACTTCATTTGAAAGTGAAAAATCATAATGATCAATTCGTTAGGTTCCCGATTTTTCTTGACATTATTTCTGTAAATAAATGAAAGGTGTGTTAAAACGACAGGTATTTATTCTGGAATTAAAAAGTTAACAAACCTGTCCGACATTAATCTCACTTTAATCTCGTGCCAAAATCCCTTTGTCCACGCAAATGAAGCTTAAAAACTAAACAACCGAAAGTGTAATTAAAAAACAAAATATCATGCTGTTTAAAACCGCTTGCTCGAATCAGAAAATATTTTTTTTATTTTCCAAATAACCGTTACTGTTTGCCACATATGGTTTTTATATCGTCAGCTGGGTGTCACAGCGGTAGGGGAGGGCGGGGGGGGGGTCTTATTAGGGGAAAGGGTAGAGAATGTTGGCTGAGTCCCGACCCAGCTTAAACGGTCGATCCTATTAAATATGCCCCAGTATTTATCACCGTTGATCAAAGTCGTCCGCGTGCCTAAAACGACATTAGCCTACATTTTGATGCAAGTGTGCAAAGTGTGTCATTGTGCTCAAGGCTGGTTAAATGGAGCTAAGAGTGCAATGATAATTGCTTACGTGTAACAAACGACGTTTATAACACAGTTATAATGATGAATGCGTTGTTGGTATCCGTTTAATTTTCATTCTCTAGAATCATTGGTTGAATTACCCATTGATCATACTTCGAGCGGGTTCGTTACTATTCACAGTAAATATACTCCTAAACCATTCCGTCGATGTCGCAGTGTAATCGATTTCTAATTAACGTTATTGATCGTTCAAGTTTTAGTACTTCGTTTGTTGGCAATTATCAAGTCGTAATGTCCTATTTAATACTTGGAGAAATGTCTGTTATTCCGGTTAGGAGTGGTTAATAAAGCATTGAACTTTTGTAATGATATTATTTTTAAACAATTTTGATAATACGTAAATAACGAACTCGGCTAGACATCTCCCAACTTTTTTTTGGGTAGATTGACTGGTTTGATTTTTCTGATGTCTACAATTCAGTTACTGCCAATCACAATACGCCCCTGGGCAAGTTCTTTCATTTGCATTGTCCATAGAAAAAATAAATGTATAGGGATTAATTGCAGAAATGTGATAGCGATTTTTTTGCAAAACTATATCATCATCTCATCTGCCTAGCCTTTTCCCAACTATATTGGGGTCGGCTTCCAGTCTAACCGGATGCAGCTGAATACCAGTATTTTACATGGAGCGACTGCCTATCTGACCTCCACAACCCAGTCTGTACTGGGTAATACTATACCCCTTGGTAAGACTGGTTGTCAGACTTTTTGGGCCACTGACTGCCTAACGACTGTCAAAGATCTACAAATGACAGCCGGGACCAACGGCTTAACGTGCTTTCCGAGGCACGGAGGAAACTCGGTATGTAATGGGCGGTCACCCATCCACAGACCAACCTAGGCAAGCACGGCTTAACCTAAAGATCGACCCGAGCGGCTGTTATTATTTAGCCACGAGCTCCTCCGAGCTCTCCGTTTTGCAAAACTATATACAGGGTGAATTTTTCAAGTGGGCGTGGATGGCCAAATCCGAAACTATGAGGAATAGCGAAAAATACGCAAAGGATTTTCGAGCCTGATTTTGACGAAAACTTAAAATGAATCATTACATTTTTGAAAATTCAATATTCCTAGCCAGGAACCGAACCCATTGATTTTGGAAAAAAAATACACACTGTATTGTTACACCATTCGATAGTGTCGCTAATATGGACCAAATTCTGGGAAGTAATGACATGCGGCAAACTTAAGAAAAATGTTAAATTATGTCATTTTTTACCAGAATTTGGTCCTTATTAGAGACTCTATCGAATGGTGTAATAATACAGTGTTTCTTTTTTCATTCACGGGCGTTAATGAAAAAAAAAAACTTAAAAATTCAACCAGTAAATGCGTTCATGTGGAAAACTTTTTCCGTTGACAAAGATCAATCTGTTTTATTGCCCTTATTTTAATAATTCTAAGACGAAGCAATACGGTCTTCTAAGTTAGAAAACATACAAAATGGATTAAGTAAAAAGCGCTTTAAAAACTTACTTCTCTTCTCGCAATGAGTTAGCTTTGCTGAGTGTAGATGAGGAAGTTCTCAAGTAAGTAATTGCTTACTCGTACATTAAGGAAGTTCCGTAATTATTCTTCAGTGAGAAGAAGTTTCTTCTGAAATGGTGGGTGCATTGTTACGTGTTAGTTTCATGGACTGTTTTTAGAAAAGCATTAATGAGTGTGATTTAAAATTCTTTTTTTGTGGCAAATCTGCCCCAGAAGGAGTGCAATGTTTAATTTCTTCTTCTTAGCGAATCGATGGCAAAAAGTTTAAACATGGTTAGCCCAAAACTCAGCCACAAGAACCCCGCTCACTGATGCATTAAATAAATCATCAAGAGCGCAGGTGATGGGCATGCGGCGCAAGATGGAAAGTGGGCCATTGTTTGTGGGGAGACGCCGCATACAAATATAAATTATGATCGTACTGCTAAATTAGATTTCGTTACTTACTAGCCATAAAATTCGGAAACCAACATCTTCATCATCTTCGTCGCCTTGTCCCATGTTATTTGGGGTCGGCGCAACACGTTTTTTTTCCAAATTCGGAACCCAATATTTAAAAATATAATTCTCAGTCTTATAGCTCCTGTAATAATAAAGTAATACATGGAGTTAATATAACCGAAATATTTACTCACATAATTATATACTAAATACCGCGATGATTACAGATAATCCTCAATTCAGTATACTCACACGGTTCTGCGAATTAATTACACGTAGGTACATATCTTACGTTTAGAATCTATAATTAGTTTGTAAAACAATTAATGATGGCTGGCTTCTGCCAAAAAAGTCGGAATGATAGATTTGTGTTCTGTGATCATAACCCGAGCAAGGTCGCATGAACCAACGATAGTACATAAGATTTTGTTCAATGAAATGCTTTCGTCAGTTTTGAATAGAATTTACAATAGAGCTAACTTAAATCACACCCGTTTTCACTATCTATGCGCTATTGCATAGCAACAAACGAATGCCTTAGTATTATTGAATTTCAATCCTCGGCGCTCATGAACTGAGCATTACCTAAATATCCAACAGGGCACTTATAAAGGGTGTAAATAGACCCTTAACATAAACGAAAGATCGTTGCGATCATTTTTTTTGTTCTAAACCATACCTGGGAACCTTCTAGTTACGGAGATATTGGGGGTCAAAGTTCCAACTTTTTCACAAGTTTTTTTTTGAATACATGTTTTTAATGTATGATTTTTACTTTACACACCCCCACGACCCTCGTACTATTCAATCCATTCATCAGCACAATGCTATGAGTGCTTTCCATCGAGTTCTACCGTAAAACGTGATTTTTCACCCCAAAAAAAAAAGTCGATTCCTAGCATTTATTTTTGCGTAAAGTTACTGACGGATATGTGAAGGGTCTGTTTACACCCGGTATTAAGACGTTTATTTATGTTGGTGTAAACAGGCATTACTTAGTATCTCTTATAGAATACTAAGATTTCATACAAACGAATAGATTGTTGGGCTGACCCATTTCTGATTTTGATTTGTGCTGGTTAATAAATAATATTATTTGTTCCGAAACCAAGATGATATTAATATTCTACAGAAGTACGACCTCAATACGAAAATATTTGGTTTATTACCTTCGGGTAGATATTCTATCGGTGTTTAGTGGTAAGGATCTGTTCGTAGTTTAGCGTGACAGCATCCTTCAATTTGAAAAGCGTTACTATTCTTTTGCCTGTTTACTGTGAAAACGTTGATTAGATCATTTGATATTTAGCTTTGTATTCTATATTAGGTTATTGCTCCAAATATAACAAAATAAAAATGGTTCATGCAGGGAGGCAATTAACGTCGCGTCGTTGAGTGACTTTTATCGAAAAACTAGCTGACCCGACTGCCGTGGCCGTCTCCCAATTTGTTCCAAATTCGTTAGCGAAAGAAGTTTTTTGTATTTCTATGCAAACAAGTTTTTTTAATTTTTTCGTTGCTATTTATCCTAAATGCTTGTTATGTATTAACCTTACATTGTTAATAATACGAGTACATGTCATGGTAATAGGCTTATCACTAATAAAATGAAAATCTCGTCCTTTTGAAAGTCGGTCAAAAAGCACTTTCAATTTGTCACGAATTTTTAAATTTTTTGGGCATATTTCCAAGTTTTTTTTATAAACTTTAAGTTATCGCATAACTGAGCTGGAGTTTCATTGTTACATGGTATTCAGCTGCATCCGGGTAGCAACAATGTCGATAGTTGGGAAAGGCTAATGATGTACAGGCAGAATTGCATATTGTATGGTACGTATTTTTTCGCGTACTGAAATGTAATATTATTTGGTGGATTAATTTTTAAACAAGTAAGTAAATTAGCAACAGGAGGAGGAGCTCATGGCTAAATAATAACAGCCGCTCGGGTCGATCTTTAGGTTAAGCCGTGCTTGCCTAGGTCGGATTGTGGATGGGTGACCACTCATTACATACCGGGTTTTCTCCGTGCCTCGGAAAGCACGTTAAGCCATTGGTTCCGGCTGTCATTTGTAGATCTTTGACAGTCGTTAGGTAGTCAGAGGCAAAAAAGTCTAACAACCAGTCTTACCAATGGGTATCGTATTATCCTGTACTAACTGGGTTGTGGAGGTCAGACAGGCAGTCGCTCCATGTAAAATACTGGTATTCAGCTGCATCCGGTTAGACTGGAAGCCGACTCCAACATAGTTGGGAAAAGGCTAGGCAGACAATGATGAAATAAATTAGCAACAAAACTCGATTTAATACTGTCACGTTTACGCGCCACCAAAATTGATACATCATCATAAACATCATCATTTCAGCCGAATCACGTCCATTGCTGGAAATAGGCCTCCCTCAAGCGTCGCCACTTTGGCCGGTCCCGTGTGTCTCGATACAAAGTACATAAATGTAGATAAAATGTTTTTCAGCATTCTATATAATAGTCTGTATCTACATGAAATAAATGTTTTGCTGAGTAATTATGATGGAAAGTGTGTTTGGTTTTTTATTAGTGACCGCGTTGCGATCTTCAATTATAACCGACCTCAGTCAATAGTGGCCAAGGTTAGGCCACAGAAATCAGCGCGTCCTAAAGCTCGTTGGGTCGAAGATATCGTCAAAATCGCGGGAAACACCAAGGAAGTATGTCAGAAAAAAGGGGAGGCCTATTATACCCAGCAGTGGGTGATTCCGGGATGATATGATGATTATGATGAAGTCAATAGTTCATCACCTGCTAAGGTGATTTACTATCGACTTAAGTCACTATCTGAATACTAGAAATTCATCCTCCTCTTGTCCATTTCGCGTATTACTTTACGTATATGAAATAAACTAGAATCAAAGCTATCTACGATGACATGCTAGTATTTTATAAAGCACGAGTTTCACAATATTCTTGAGTAAATATACTCGGAAAAATCTTTCGAATCCCCAATAATACCGACACCAGTCAAGATATTCTTATTTCAAAATTCTCCGGCTTCATTATATTATGTATTTTCTGTACATAAGGATGCAAATATTATACCCTCAGCTCCTTGCGGGGAATGGCGAAGGATCTGAGGGATCGTCGCGGGACGGTGCATAATTAATCAAATTTTAAACCGAAGTTGCACCATCGTGAGTAAAGCAGTTATAACCTCGTGGGGTAACTGTCGGACTGTCAACTCATAGGTTACGAGTTCGAACCCAAGTATTCATGTGTTTATTGTATAATGGTCACTAACTTTTGTGAAGGTTAACATCGTGAGGACACCAGAAACATGCCTAAGAGATATTTCTTGACGACAGGTAATGGCCTGGGCGTCGGGGGTCACGTGGTGGCTCCCGGCCACCGTAGGCGCGGGCCTGTGGACGGCGAGTTATGGGCCAGCTTGCCGTCCGGCCGTCTTATGACGACAGGCCGTGTCGACAGCGCGTTCGTGTTTCACGTGCGCCTCAAAGAGATGTCAGCAAATAAGTAGGGGTCTGCAAGGGCCGATGCCTGCAAGGGCTGCGGGACTGTTCGAAAGAGATACCGTGGCCCTGGAACACAAAGGGCAAAGAAGGAAAATGGATGGGTTTTAGTCAGTACAAGTCTGACACTCCCTTCCGCTCCGCGAAGAGTGGAGAGGCCACACGGAAAAAAAAACCTCGTGAATTTGTTTGGTTTGGTTTAACGTGGATCCGCGCAATCCCGTTATACCTCAGACATGCGGCTCCATGACAAAACGACATCACGCGCTTTCTTTTTTAGAATACTTAAGTTTAGTTTGCTAATCCACGTTCCTTATCAAAGGTTAAGGTCATACTTTACTAGAGGTTAGTTGGTTCAACCATCGTTTATTATAATAATAAAAAGTTAGTGTTTGAACAGTAAAAGCAATAAGTTTTTATTATATTCCTTTATTTATTTATATACAAATCTATTATATTTTTAAATATTCCTTACAAAAAACAATATAAAAAACATTTAATATTATATTATATTATTATTATTATATTGAGACCTAGTCTATGACCAGTGCGTGTTGCCAGTGATTACATACGGGACCGAAACGTAGTCGCTCACAATGGGCCTCATCAGAAGGCTTAAAGTCACCCGAAGGGCAATGGAGATAGCTATGCTGAACCAAGGTTACCGACGGACTGAAGAATTGCCAAGCTTAAGTGGCAGTGGGCAGGGCCCATTGCTCGCGAATGGCCGATGGGGCCGAAAAGTTCTGGAGCGGCGACCGCGAACCGGAAGAGTTGCGTTGGAAGGTCTCCCACTAGGTGGACCGACGACCTGGTGAAGGTTGCGGAGATCCGCTGGATGCGATGGTGGCACGGGACCGGTCAATGTGGCGACACTTGGGGAAGGATTATGCTCAGCAGTGGACGTCTTTCGGCTGAAATGATGTTTATTGTATTATTATTTATAAGGAATATTTTTCTGAATAAGACCCTTGTTAATCAATAATTCTTACAATAGTAGCATTCTCAGCCTATATCGTTCCCACAGCTTCTGATCCACTCCGTTCCTGTGACCTGGATACGCGGCATTTTTCTTCACCCTTTTGTTCAGCATTAGTGACAAAAAAAATAACTTAAACTTAACAATTTGGTAAAACCTTATGTCACATCATCATCGTCATGTCTTATGTCTTATGTCTATGAGTAGCGTTTTTTTTTTCGAATGATAAATCATCAAATGCCCCCCCCCCCCACTCTGGGCGGAGTGAAGGGAGTGTCAGACTTGTACTGACTAAAACTCATCCAAGTTCCTTCTTTGCCCTTTGTGTTCCAGGGCCACGGTATCTCTTTCGAACAGTCCCGCAGCCCTGGCAGGTTTCATAAAGCTTAACTTGCCCTTATAATCTGCTACTCTTCATAAGGTTATGGTTTCTTGCCTTATGGGCTTGCCTTATTGTTGGCCCCTAGGCACGCCACCTATGCTTAAACTACAACTAGTAAGATACGGTCGTTCCCAGACACCACAAACAATTAAGTTTTTTGTAACAACACTCTTGTCAGTATTTATTACCTCCTCTTAATACCGATTCAATATTAAGTGTCTCGTGCATTAACCTCTGAAACTGGTGCAAAACAGTCGCGAAGGGTCAATTTTTGAAGAGGTAAACCGGAGTACATATCTTTAACGTGATTATATTATTTGTCTATAGCATACTGACTGTACCATTTTTCAAAGGGAATCCGGTAGGAATCGACTTGTGTGGAACCTTCGCCACTGGTGCACAATTATTACCGTTGTCCGTTTCAGTCGTAAAACAAAATGGGCCAAATGAGTTCTCTTTAAGATCCGAATTGACCACGATATTGGATGCACCCGAAAATTGATGCCACGGTGAACTGGTCTCAACAGGATTGCTTGAGCGTGAAGATCGCAATATATTTCCCAAAGGCGTGTCGTTGTATTGTTGCTGAGGAAATACGGTCCTTCTGAAGTATGTGTGATGTAAGTACAAATAATAAATTCAGTAGTGACGTGATAGAAAGACGGTTGTTGTGAAGATGTGTGCTGCAGCGGAAGCGAAGCCTGTGGAATATTAATATTATTTCTACACATGGAACCACTAAAATTCTGCTCATTTGCATATATATTACTAACTGTTGCCTGCGACCTCCGTTTGCGTGAAATTATTATAAAAAATAAAACATCCCTTTTTGAATCGACGTTTGTTAATAATTTCAAGGGTTATAATTTTTTTGCATGGAACCCTAATTATTTTTCTAAAATAAAAGTAGCCTAAGTTACACCTTATAAATCAGCTATCTGCCAGTAAAACTCCTGTCAAAATCGGTTCATCCGTTTCGGAGATTAGCCTGAACAAACAGACAGACACCAAAATAAAAAAAATTATGTGTTTTTGTTATAAGTGCCGTATATATTTTCATATGCATTCAGTAAAAAGCTGCTAGTTTGATATTACAAACAAACACGTCAATTTTGTTAATTTATATTTGTATGGATAGAAATACAACTCCTATATTTTCGTATACGGTTAATCTTGTTTATATTGCAGATAATTGTGTTTAAATATTGAGATTTTGGTTTCTTTTTAGACTAGTCAGAGAGGTAACCTCGAAGCTAACTAGTTTATAAAAACCGTTGACGTGTAAAAACGATTGACAAAATAAAAGGATGACAAAAAAACACGTTTCATTTCATCATTGTATTTTTTTTGAGCAGTTTTGCATAGTAAAGCTTTAGCCGGCCGTAGTCGATAGGTTATAGACACACACGGCGACGGACAGTTTTTAATATGTATGCAAAAGCGAGTTCCATATAGAACACATACGTAACTGCAAGCCTGTCGGTTGGCTGATTTGAAAAGTATGTCATCACCGGCTACACACGACAATATGGTTGCTTTCGTGGGTTTATTACTGTTATATATATATAAGTTCTAACTATTCATACACGAAATATTTTCAGGGAATCATCTAATGGCTATAACAAAGACATTTCAAGGGATTTTTTTTTATCTGAGTATATTTATTTATAAAAATAAATAATTTAAAATTACATGACCCACAAAATAAATACTGGCTCCTTATTTTTCAGCATCCATTACGCTTGTTTACTACGTCGTATTTACCTACTGTAATTGTAAGAATATGGGAGTAAAGGTTTTATGCAAAAAGTGTCAAAAAATTTTAGAATTATAATATTTTCGTAAAAAAAATCACTCGGATAATTTTTTTTTTCGTTGCTATGGCGACTTTACGACTTATAGAAGTTACTCTTAAAATATTTCGTGTATGAAAAGATAGACCTTATACAACATGTCCCGGAATAAACGCACACCACCAGACACCCCAATTAGAATATTATGTTATAATCATAATACATACACTGAATTTTTATTATTATGTTTAAAACACTGTTTTTTTATAAATTAGTTGTACAGATTGTGGGAGAAAATTATAGTCACATTACAAATCTACGCTTGCACACAGTCGCACTTGCATAAGGGTCTAGCGTAGTAGGTATTTCATCAATTTTAGTTTGTTTTGACTGTACAGCGGAAGTGTGACAGCAGTTTACGTAGTTTTAATTATTTTTGGGATTAAATATTACCTATATTAAAAATTACAAAAATCGATTCAGTAAACGATTCAACAAACTATTTTCATAATGTGCATTAATTCAGTTACACATTGTATAGGTACAAATACATATTAATATAATTGTAACAGGCCAATGTCTGTACATTGAAGATATTGAAAAAAAAATGATATAGGCTTTATTAGAGCAACAGAAGCCAAAACAACAATTTTTAGAATTTTTGTCTGTCTGTCTGTCTTTCTATTTATATGTTTGTACGCAATAACTACAGCATGGATTTGGGTTTTTGCTGATGCCGGTGCTAGCCCAGGCTAAAATATCATCGAACATAAGGGCGATTTTTGTCTGTCGAATAAAATATGTAATATTCTAACATCAGAAATCGAGAGAAGGGCTGAGTGAGAACATCTATTTGACTTGTAAAGACGGATTATCTCCAAAGGGCCTTAGGAGCTCAGCATCGAATTCAAAGATTTCAATCTGCACGAATCTTAAGGGCTGGACTACATCAGTCTCTAACCGGTTTTCAAAGGTTTCAATAATTTATGATCAGAGAATTAAAATATGTGAAGACATTTTTACGTCAAGTTAATTTTTTTCGCAAAATGTTTTGGATTATAATATTAGGTGTATAGTTGGTAATCTCTTTAATATTAGGGAATTTATCTTTAATCATAATAATATTATGATTAAATAAAATAATAATATTGTGATTAAATAAAATAATAATATTTTATTTTTACCAGCCTTTTGTGTCCCACTGCAGGTCTAAGGCCTCGCTTCCCTCTTTCCACTTAATAATATTATGATTAAATATATTTTAAGTTTAGGAAATCTTTTTTACACGCTTTTATTAGCTACACCTGTAACTAACTATGTAAATTTGACCCGCTTCCCGGTTTCCGATTGAGCTGAAATTTTGAATACATGTTTAGTTTGGATGACGATGCATGGTAAGCTAAGTGACGTCGTTCTTAATCCAATATGGCGGACTCCTAAAGATGACGGACTAGTTATTTTTAATGCATTCCCATGATATGGGTATCAAATGAAAGGGTTTGCTGAGAATAATACGAAAATTACGTCACTCGATAGCGTGTTTTTTAGTTATTAAAATAATATTTTATTGTTTGTATCGTTGTTTTTAAATATTGGCCCAATTCGTGTAGTTTTGGCAGCTAATTTTATTTGAGTCGTGTGTGGTTACTATATGTTCCAAAATCACGCAGAACTTATGGTTTTGCGCTCTCTTGGAAAAAGTGTTATCTTACTGGGTTTTGATAAGTACCAACTGATCTGATTATCAAAACTAGGGCTATCTTAACTAACCCTTTCTTCACAAAGGTCACTCACATACACCTTTGTTCTTAACTACTCTTTGTTCTATCTCCCCAAGGCCTATCCTCCTTCTAATTCAAGGGCAGAATCTTAGGCTGAACTTTGACTTTCCTCATACTAAAATGTACCTTAGTCGTATGAACTCTAAGTTTGCTTTACAAATCTCCGTCTCAGATTTATGATTTCATTTAATTTGCGGGACTTTAATTGCTATTAATGGAGCAGTAGTGTGTGGGTGAAAATAAATCTTACCCTAAATTGGACATGATTGTCTTGAACATGAAAAACTAATAGAATAAATGGCTGGTAATGTCCAGTATTTAGACCGTCATGTTACAGATAATATATTGAATGGTTTTTTTACAGCGATTCGGTTGTAGACGGGTATTATTTTGTATGACAATTTTTAGTGTTTTTTTGAGAAACTTAGCTTCATATCAATGTCCATGAACGTGTTAAAAGTGTTATTCCGATTACCGCAGACCGCAGCGGCATAGCCACCTAATTCATATCGCAATATTGTCGCCTGTTATCGATTGGGTGCACTGCAGTCGCATTTCGAATTATACCGATACTTACCCCTCATAAAGTGTTAATTAAGAGTTTAAGTGATTAATGTGGCATATGTCTCTGTTTTTTGGTAGATGAAAAATATTACTCAAAACTCTATCCGAAACTATGAAAAAGTGTGTTAACATTCATTCGTCGTTCGTCCACGACCATGACGAATACTTAATGATAAAATTATGCATTTCCATGAAGAGTTCTCTGAAATGTTTATTTTATATGAGAAATGTATAAAGATTTTTAGTGAGTGAATCGCTGATTGAGATTGCGAGCTAGAATATTGATAGTGTTCGAGTTCGAGTGACCGCACACTTTACAACAGATAACTCATTTATTTCTAAAATAAAATCATGGCTGATTTTAAATTCGAGTTGTGGTAGCCCAGTGGGATGAAGCAGGCTAAAGGTTAGGTATACAGGGTGTAAACGGACCCTTCACGAAGCCCTTAACCAAGCATTATGTGTAACAAACTAAGTAAAATCCGAAATTAGATTACATGATACAACAATTACAGATCCTCAAAAAATTGCTAATATCTTTAATAATTACTTTATTGATCAAATTCAACAGTCGCCCCAAGTGTCACATGAAACTAGTACTATTCCGAAAAACCTAAACTAAATGTTTATGGCACCAGTTTTACCCCAAGATGTAATTAGAGCAATTAAATCTTTAAAAAACAAAAACAGCGTTGGGTATGACGGCATAGCAACGAGGGTTGTTAAATTTGTGGCGAACAATATAGCTGTACATCTTAGCCCTATTATTAATCTCAGCATTAACTCTGGCGTGTTCCCAAATAGTTTAAAAACTGTTGTAGTTAAACCACTTTACAAGAAGAATAAAAAGGAAGAAATAGCTAATTACAGACCAGTAGCCTTAATTCCGGTACTGTCTAAAGTAGTAGAGAAGGTTATCCACGAATTACTTAACAATTTCTTATCCAAATATGACATTTTGTGTAATGAACAAAAAGGTTTTAGGAAAAACAAAAGCATTAATACAGCTATTTTCGATTTACTCAATATTATCATGAAAAACGTTGATAACAAAGTACCTATTTGCGCAATCTTCACAGATATGTCAAAAGCTTTTGATTGCGTCGACCACGATATTCTACTAAACAAGTTAAGCGCTTATGGAATAAGGGGAAATGTACTCAAACTTATTAAATCATACCTTAGCGATCGCAAACAGTACACGGAAATAACTAGAATTTGCCCTAAGACGAAGAGTGAAAGAAAATACCGATCCGAAGGACGGACAATAAAATATGGTGTACCACAGGGCAACGTCCTTGGGCCACCCCTTTTCTTAACTTATATTAACGACTTGCCACGTCATGTTGATAATCCAATGGTATTATTTGCCGATGACAGCACCGCGGTAGTAAAATGTAAACATCCGGATAGCTATGAACAGGACATAAATAAGACCCTGGAAGATTGTACATTGGCTTGACAAAAATAACTTGGTGATAAACTTACAAAAAATTAACATAATGCACTTCCATCAACGCACAATTTTAAAAGAAGTAACTGTAGACAACAATAAACAAAAAATTAACCAAGTTAAAGTAGCAAAATTTTTAGGGATTTACATTGACAGACAACTAAATTGGCAACCACAAGCAGAGGAAATTTGCAAAAGGATAAATACAGCGGCATATGTCCTTTCCAAGTTGTCCAAGAAAGTTGACATTCAAACTATATTAGTAGCGTATCATGGTCTGGTTGCATCAGTTCTAAGATTTTGTATTATTTTCTGGGGCAATTGCAGCTCAAGGGAGTTCATATTTAAGGCGCAAAAACGTTGCATTAGAGCGATATGTGGTTTGAAGACCACAGACAGTTGCGAACCAAAGTTTAAGTCCCTAAAAGTGCTTACATTTCCGGCATTGTATATCCTGGAAATGGCCATGTTTGTAAAGACCAATAAAAACCTATTTCCCACGATGACGGAAACTAGAAAACGTCCTATCAGAAATCAATACAAGAATTTATTACACATTGAGTCCTGTAACACAGCATTATTGAGGAAAAGTGTTATTTTTATGGGTCCTACCATATACAATAAATTGCCAGATGTAATTAAAAATTATACAATTATAAACTTTAAAAAGAAATTAGTGGATTTCCTAATAGAAAAATGTTATTATTCCATTAATGATTTTTTAATGGACAACACTTTTTAATTTTCAATGTGTATAATAAATATTATTTTGAACTTAAGAACCTAATATACATTAATTTAAATTTAATTTTCAAGTGGCATTTTATTTTGACATTTTTTTTTAATATTAATCAATGTATAATTGTATTATTGTAATAATTCTAACAGTGACATTTGTAATTTCTAAAAAAAATGATCCCAATGACGGGGAAAACAATTGCCTTTCGGCATCGTTAAGGGTCTTGTTACCCCTTTATTGAGTAGCCATTAAAATAGCAACTAAACCGATAGAAATGAAAGGAATTTACCCGTTGCGATCAAGCCTGGGAATTTCACAATCTAGGGGTATTTAATTCCAAATTGACTTAAATAAAAGATACTAGTTAAAAAATAATATTGATTGGTATTCAAATAGAAAATAAAGTTGTATTAAAAAAAATGCGATATGAATAAATTTTGTCATTTTAGCACTAATTCCACTTTCGGGCTCAGTTACGGTGGGTACAGAAAACAATTTTAGGACATCAGGATCTAGAGGAATCCGTTTTTTCTTCATTATAAGCCATATGAATATGAATGGGTCTGATGATATAAGTAGCCTATTAAGTAGGTCGGTATTTTTGTCCACCCGTGTCGTTTTTCTAGTGAGTTTTGTAATTTCGGCGATAATTCTGAAAATCGAAAAAAAAATGTATGACGGTCGCACAAAATCGCAAGTTTTATCAATTGTACTCAAAAGTTAAGACTCTAAACTATAAATTAAAACAATAAAAACACAGGGATATTCAGGTCATTTTTTTTAATACACCTTTTGTGTTGCATCATCGCTAAAAATCCTTAATTTAACTGTGCTTTCAAATGATGTTATTAGATCAATGTTTAACTATTACTTAAATAAAATACACTCTAACTTACCTTGAGAGATATACACAATACAATAATAAACCAATAAACAAGACTATACGTTAATTTGATCAGTAATCTCAAGTGAAGATGACCCTGGAATGTTGTTGTTCGTATTGTAAGGGTACAACGATTATTATCTACCCACTTTAACATTTTTTATTTATTTTTTTAACTAGCCTACAAGAATTTCTAATATGTAGCTGTGACAGATAGGGTCTTAGGTACAAATAGGTTATAACTATGTTATCAATTATTAAAATTAATATTTTGATTTAAATCCCCCTAGATTGTGATATTCCTACACTGTGCTACGTCCGCAAATTGCTCTACAAAGATTTGCATATGAATAAGGGGGTTTATAACGCATGAACTATGTGCTAGCATAGTAACTAATCCTTGCAGATTACTTGTAACTACTGCGGTAAAGTCTGACGTTTTTACAAAACGATCTAAATGTACAATATTATACCATTATGTACTTAAATATGAATAACAGAAGAGAATAGACTATGAGTGAAGCATATTCTATTTTATTCTCTGCATAAGAAAATGGTTTTTATAAGAGTAACTGTGCTGTGGACTTTCTTGAAAGGAAACGAAGAATTAGAACCGTGTACCCTAGGTTACACCTAACCTAACAGACAGATGTGTTGCTGGGGAGTTAGGTCC
This sequence comes from Noctua janthina, assembly GCA_963576755.1. NCBI lineage: Eukaryota > Metazoa > Arthropoda > Insecta > Lepidoptera > Noctuidae > Noctua > Noctua janthina. The sequence continues at coordinate 6,846,078 of OY755050.1, read as the reverse complement.
GCGTCTTCTCCTTTCCACCTAAAACAATAGAAAGAGGCGAAGTATCATAGTCTTGTAAACTATGACGTTCAAAAAGTGCTGATGACCCCTAATTTGAATAAATGAATTTTCTATACACTTTCTCGCAAGCTGGTTCTTATCGCACTAAGATTAGGTTGAACATTTAATGTATTTCGCACGCGTGGATTTTTAATATTTTTCCTCACACGTGCTGAAATAAAAATTCCACAGATAACTCGGCTCCCTAACAACTTCGCCTGTGGGTCGGGTGTTAATTCCGCCTCGAATGCAATTACAAAGTTTCCCCACTTAAATTAAAATGTACTATTGATTTTGATTTCATGTAAGTCTAAAATAAAATATGTCGAATGGTAAGCACACTTAAATTTGCTTATCCGTTACGAGTTGTTTGTGCAGTAAGCGTAAATCCTTACTGGAAAAATAAACGCAAAATACCTCTATTGGCGAAATAGTATCGATATACTATAATATTACTAATGTTCGGCAATCGTTTTGAACATCTACTTTCATGAATAGACATTATGTGATGTTCTTTTTTAGATCAATGCGCCCTATTTCTGTACCTAACCTTTCACAATAATTAATCAGCACCTTTTAATTTTCTATTAGCATAGCATAGCATAATCAGCCTATTAATGTTCCCACTGCTGGGACGCAGGCCTCCTCTTTATAATTTTCTATTGAAATACGTTAAAAAAACTTGTCTTGACCAAAATTGTAACTACCGCTACTATGTTATGAAAACATATAACACATGGTTTGAAACAATAGACTTACAGCACTGACATAACTCGGACTACGGAAAAGTTTGGCAGAGAAATACAGGATTCGTAGCATAAACAATTTTCAGTCGTTTCAATGGGTTTAGCGTTTCACACATTCTATTTTCTTTTTTTTATTGGGTGCTATTCACAATTTATCCACTTTTATAGAATGTTAACTGTTATGTTGGAATTTATGAAAAGCAAGTCATATGGCCGGTGGGAATTCGATTTTTCAGGAGGTTTGAAAAATGAGTATTCATTTAACTTTTTACTCTCTGTTTTATCCCAGAAGCTTACACGTCATCAGATACCTTTGGAACATATCACTACTTACTTCCATCCAATTTCAAAAGAACTAAGTAATTTCTCAATATAAGTTTTAATCCTCAGATGTCTAATAGTTGGATCATAAAGTTGTTCCAGTTCCTTAACACAAACACGTTTACACTAAGTTGCAAAAGTTATAGCATACAGAATTAGCATAGTAATTATATACTTTAGCTTTTATAATATCCTCGGGGACTGCTTACGTGCGGACTTAAGCAGAATAAAAAATTTTGATACATGCTCATGAAATAGTAGATGAAAGAATAAAATTGAGACAAAACCCGTGTGGGACGCGGGAAAATGTATCAGTATGGAGCTAAATGAGTGAGTGACAGTTGACAGGGGAAAAGACGTGTTGCGACAACCAATATGAAAAGGCCATAAACATGAAGATGTTGATATGGAGGTGTTCAAACGGTGTGCAAATAGCCGTGTGACTGTGAATCACTTTTGAACAGTCCTTAACCTTTTGAACGCCAGAGCATAAACGCACGCGCGTGCCCTCCACGCCAAGCCACAACATTACCTACCAATTTGTCACATATTTGTGTCGTTTGGCGTACTGGGCACGCGCGTGCTTGTCACGTATATGTGACTATGGCGGTCAAAAGGTTAAATAATGATCTTGTTTTTTAAGGTGGAAACGCCAGGGTAGCCCGTAAAGTCCAAATTATCTTACGTTTTTTTTAAATTTGCAGGTCCGTGTCAGGTTGTATGTTGATGAAAAATGAGTCGCGCAAGTAACACGTATGTAGCTACAGAATTATAATCATTAAAATCGTCAATACAACCCTCTAAGTTCATTTAACCCAATTGAATGATTTTTTCATGAAATAGTTACAGAATAGGGTTAAATGAACTTAGAGGACTATATTAATGATTAAAATTCTTTAACAACATACGTGTTAGTTGTCGAAAAGTAATTCACGCCCAAAACCTATCTTCCGTCGAATATTAAAAAAAGATACCACAGTGGCAGCTATTCATCCCGAGTTTCCTCCGTGCCTCGGAAAGCACGTTAAGCCGTTGGTCCCGGCTGTCATTTGTAGATCTTTGACAGTCGTTAGGTAGTCAGTGGCAGAAAAAGTCTGACAACCAGTTTTACCAAGGGGTATCGTATTACCCAGTACTAACTGGGTTGTGGAGGTCAGATAGGCAGTCGCTCTATGTAAAATACGGGTATTCAGATGCATACGGTTAGACTGGAAGCCGACCCCAACGTAGTTGGGAAAAGGCTAGGCAGATGACGATGATCTGCGAGAGCGACTGCCTATCTGAACTCCAAAACCTAGTTCGTACTGGGTAATACGATATCCCTTGGTAAGACTGATTGTCAGACTTTGGGGCCACTGACTACCTGTAATGACTGTCAAAGATCTACAAATGGCAGCCGGGACCAACGGCTTAACGTGCTTTCCGAGGCACGGAGGAAACTCGGGCGGTCAGTTATTCACGGACCAACCTAAGCAAGCGCGGCTTAACCTAAAGATCGACCCAAGTGGCTGTAATTATTTAGCCACGAGCTCCTCAGACTGAAAAACCACGTCGACTCAAATACCTACGTCGTGTCTAAAAGCATTAGCTTTTAAAAACCTAGTTCCGTTCATCCTTTCAATTAAATCCACAGTGCATGAAGAAACTTCATAATCCCATTAAGAAGATAGCGAAAAGAATGAAAACGCGTCAGACTAATGTTTTATTTAATTGCTAGTTATACCAGCCAGCCTTGTGGTACAGTCTTGGATTTCTTTTATTTTATTTTTATAGACTATTTTCGAATAAACGTGGCAACATCATCTACTACCCTGGTATCTAAAGTCAAGTACTTAATTATGCTTCTATTTTTATGCAATATGTACACAAGAATTTGAATGAAGTAAGAACCGTCAAGTAAAGCAAAGTTAAGAATTCAAATTTTTGACAGTTCTAACTTCAAGCAATTACTAAACTACAGAATAAAAATTCTAACTTAAGTTATTAAGTTTAAGTTAAGTGTACAAAACGGGCATAGTGGACATTGGCAAGACTGCTAGGCTACAATGGGATTGGGCGGGTGGTTACCGGAAGATGAACGGGCCGCGCTGCCGAGGCTGGCCCAGAAAGAGGTGGTGAGACGATCTGGACACGTACCGCGACGGCTGGAAGGCTGGAAGGCTTCGAAGAGGCACGGGAAAAGAGCACGTGGAAGAAATTGGTCTCCCACTGCAGCAGTAGGATAGTACAGGCTGATAAAAAAAAGTTATTACTTTTGTTCAAGTTTTCACTAGGACTAGTTTATAGATACGGGTCTTAGTCTCAGGCTGTTTCGTTTCTTAAAGGTGCGGACACCGACCGGACAGAAGAATAGGTGACGGACATGGGATTTTTAGAGATGTTTTAGTACTTTATCAGTAAAAGTTCGGTGTCCACGGTTCGGTTCGGAGTGCAATACGGTCAGATTTACTACGTTATTATACTTCTAAATAAATACGCGAGTTATAAAACCGAAGGGATTATGTTGCCAAAACATGACTCTAAGGTCCCCCAGCATACACATTTTTCTGTACTGTTTCATACAGAGTATGGACAAAGGATTTATTTTTAAATAACAATGTTGTAGTGCCGAAAAAAGTTCGCGAGCAGACACAGTGAGTTTCGTGTGTCGGGAACAGAATCGAGTTGTGAGTGACAGTGGTAGCGGTACTGAGTGCAAAAAACGAACAAGAAAGAGGGTAGACCGTTTTGTCTGCTCATAAACACCCACCCGCAATAACTTCAGTTTATCCGTGATCATGGTGCTTGCAACAGCGCCGAAATATCGGGAACTCAAAGAAAACAATAAACATGGTAAATATCCCGTCATCTAGTTATAATAACAATGTTGTGTTGTAACTTTGGGTCTAGAATCAAGTATCTATTGAATACATGGCAGTAGTTTGCACGCCGATGTCCATTTCAACCCAACAAAACTTGCTAATATTGCCTGACAAAAATCAACACGCAGACCACAAAGTCTATCGATTCTTGGGTCTAACCTGAGTTTACCTGAGGCTGTTTAAGTGGAACCCTATGGGCTATCTTAGCTCAAACGGATATTTCACCTCAAATAAGAGGATACGTCGCTTTGAGGGCGTTTGAGAGGATTCTTTACTGACAGCAATCACTCTGGGTTTACAATTACGTGAACTAGCCCACGAGTATCCTGCTTTTGTGATTATAATAGGTCTTTACCTATGTAATTGGAGATTTAATAACCAGCATTTTCAGATTTAATTATCTGTGGATTGGCGCGCAATTCGGAATTCAAATAAATTTTATTCGAAAGCCGTGTTCTTTTAATTTCAAATTCAGTCATTTGTTTTTAGATAGTTTTTTGTTTTTGTGAAATTGTGGTAGTTTTTGGCGCCATGGATAAACTGAAAATTCGTACAATTTTCGAATATGAGATCCTACGTGGACATACCGCTGCGCAAACAACACGAAACATTAACGACGTGTACGGGCCTAACACTGCATGCATAAACACGGTCCATTATTAGTTCAATCGTTTTAAATCTGGAAATTTTGTGTTAAAGAATGAGCCTCGCGGTCGGCCGGTAACTATTGTCGACAACGACGAATTAAAGGCGATGGTGGTAACGGATCCAACTCAATCTACGGCTGAGCTTGCTGCGGGCCTTGGAGTTAGTGTCAATACGACATTGAAGCACTTGCGTCAAATCGGAAAGATAAAAAAGCTAGATAAGCTAAAACAAAAATAAAATACCAAAAATTTTTGTTTTTTAAATTATTATACAAATCTCCAATTTCATAGGTAAAGACCTAATATTAAGCCTTATTTTTACCCAATTGCGAGATGACAAAGACAGGGTTATGATTTCTTAAGAAGCACTTTAATTCTGGTATTAAACCAGAATCAAAGTGTGTTCCTATGGTCACATCGGGCTGCAAAAGCACCGCAAACTCGATTGTCGCTCTACGTTCGCCGACGTCTTTAGTGTGGCCACACATCGGCTTAACTTTAATAATGAAGGACTTTACACATGCGCCCCTGGGGCGGTGGATGTTAGCCCACGCGACGTAACTAGTTATTGAGTGCGCTGAATTTCCGTTTTGTCTTGGTGCTTGTAGGTCAGTGACGGACACTTTGCTAATGTAGCCCAAAAAGACGGGGTTGTCGTTGTGCTCAAAATCAGCTCCATGTCTTTTTTTTTAAGTTATCTGGCATTTTAATTTCTCAGGTGAAATGGGCGAGATTGCGCTTTAAACATATTAGGCTTTCGTTTTTTTTATTGTAACGTGTACTTAATTCAGTGTTGTTTCATCATTAAGTAGTTTTTTTAGATAGTTAAGACCACCAGAATTGTACATGGAGCTTGATATTCAACAAAGTGTAAGTCTTCTAAAGGTGGTCACTAAGGGAGATATAGTTTAGAATATTGTTGAGGTTAACCTGTGACAATTCAAGTGGAAAGCAGCATGCATGGCATTTCGCCTCAAGCGGCAGGACATCTCGCTTTGAGGTACTCTGGTTGGATTATTTACAGACACTGACCCCGAGGATACGACTGGGAGTAAACTAATATGTATATTGCATAGGTAGTCTGCAATTACAGTGAATGTTAACAAACGATTTGCGACAGTATCGGAAAACAGATAAAAAAAATTCAACTCTCCATATGTCCGAACAGCTGACCGAGTTTTGTATGAAAATTCGTTTTTTTTTTGTCTGTTTTCGGAAAAGCCGTAGAACAAATGTTGTTGTTTATGATGTTAGTAATCTACTTCTGCGAGGTTGTTGGTATTTTACAAATAACCCTGTATATAAAATTATTTTACATTGAAATATATTTATTATATAATTATTTTATATTTTACCGACTGAAAATGACATTTAAAAGATTTTTTTCAAATTATCTGTAAAACTAAAGGAACCGTTGAAAACCGGAAAAAATGGGAGACAATTTGTGCTTTTTTCCTATTGTTTCCGGTTGCACAGATCCTAGGGGCCTAAAAAGACCGCTTTAGCAGAATCATAGTAGAATAATAATATGAATTACGTTAACATAATAATTACTGGGTCTGTGACTATTTTACGAATTGTAACGTAATTCATATTATTATATATTCTACTATGATTCTGCTAAAGCGACCTTTTTAGACCCCCTGAACTACAAATGATATTTATTTTCAACGAATCGGAAAATTGTAATAAGTGTTCTTTTTTCCTTAAATTTAGTAACATAGCGATATAAGGTAAAAAAGTAGGGTGTTTAAACGTTTGATGAAAATGCCAGTTACCCCGTGTAATACACCACGATAACCCGACGTAAATGGAAGCCATTTTAGCCCTAAGAAATGGCAGATGCAGTGCTAACTAGGTCGTATTCTTTAACGGGCAATGGAAAAGCTATATTTGAATGTAGGCCATAATAATGTGACAATTGAGGATCATAAGAAACTTGAAAATTTTATATTATTTCTGTCAACTGCTCATTTTTTTCAGAGAAATAACACGTGAAAACATAGTTTTGCTCGCGGTACCGTGTGGTTGCCGAAAGTAAAATTGCAGGAATAAACACGATTTATCGTATGGGCTATGAACAGGTCACCTGACTGCTTAATTTCTGACTGTTATGCAGTTGAATCATGAAATAAAGATGTCAGACAGGGTTGCTTTCGAATTTATAATATTAGAATGAATAAGAGAAAAGGTTCTATTTATTTATTTCTGAAGATCTAGATTGTAATAGGTCAGGCCGAGGCAGAATTAAAAAGACCGAGGCTACAAAAATGTTTTTCGAATTGTAAGAGAAAGCTCTAGAAATAGTTTGCTATATATTTCTATTTCTATATGAATAAATAAAGTTGCTAATGATGGAAGCACACAGCTTCCTAACGAACTAAAAGTAAAGTCTTTAGGAGGAACTTATGGAGAAAATGTACCCAAGTCAAGTATTTATTTTGACAGTTCTCAGAAATTTTAAATCGACTAGCTCTGTGATTCGTTAATTGCCTTCCATAAAAAAATCGTTCATTAGAAAATGTCACTAGATTTCAATGATTCTGCTACAGACAGGTACGGTTAAAATATTGATTGCCTTGAGTAATAGCGAAGCAAAATAAAATAATTATGAAAGTAAAAAAAAAAATGGTTTTTCGATATAACGAACAATTGGCGATTGTTATTGAGATTTCCATCATGTCTTAGCTTAGCGGCACCTGGAGCCGAGACTTGTGCCCTGTATATGGCAGTAGGGTCACCCAATATTACACGATGTTTCAATTTTAGTGTTCTTTAGGGAACAGGTCTACATACAGAAAACAAAAAAAAATAAACATCGTCTGCGAACGTTTCAGAGATTATGATAAGATGACGAGATGTTATGTTCAATTATACATGGCGTAAATTGACCCTTAACGAAACCGTCAACCAAGTATTCTTTACACCAAATCAAGTAACTCTACGCAAAAATTATTGCTGTGAAACCACTTTTTTGGTGTGAAATATCCATGATCTATGGTACGACTCAATGTCACGCACTCAAAATCTTGTGCTGATGCTTTGAATAGTAGAGGCGTACAGGTGGTATTATAAGTAAAGTTAAAACATTTTACTCTTCTATTAAAAAAATAGTGTGAAAAAGTTGGAACTTTGACCTTCGATTTCTCCGTAAGTAGAAGGTTCCCAGGTATGGTCCCAGAACAAAAAAATTATCGCAAAGAGGGGTGTGTGTGCCTATAAGTGCCTTTCGGCTTCATGAAGGGCCTTTTTACACCCATTATTAGTTTTCCTTTAAGTTTGAAATGTTTTCGGTAAATGTTGGGAAGCTAAAATCACCAGCAAATTCATAGGCAAATTGACTTTCCACTGTATTTTCATTTTGCCATTATGTCAATCCAGCTGACCGGTTGACCGGTGATTGCATAAAATTACAAAATAATGAGATACAATTGAACGTGTGAGTGGGCGGTTGATGCTTTCGCTTTTGTGGCATTAATGCGCAACTACACGGGTTCCGTCAAAGGGATTAATTGATTCACTGCGGGCAGTTTGGGCGGCCTTAATAAACATTTGGTCGCTTTATTACTTTAAGAAAATTCGTTTAGATCTTGCAGAATGTGTGATTAATGGTTATATCGAGGTTTGGCTCATGTAATTTTATGCATGCCTCTGTGAATTTGTGTAAAGAGTGGAATCATGTCATCATCATCATTATAGAAGCACAGCATGTCTTCTTCTTCCGTAAATGTAGAAACAAATTTAAATAAGAGTTTCCAAAGAACACAAAAACAATAGATATTAAAAAAATGTGAAATCATCAAATGAACCCCCTCCACTCTAGGCGGAGCGGAGGGGAGTGTCAGAATTGTTCTGACTAAAACCCATCCATGTTCCTTCTTTACCCTTTGTGTTCCAGGGCCACGGTATCCCTTTCGAACAGTCCCGCAGCCCTGGCAGGACGCGCTACCCCTAGGCATTAAAAAGCTGAAAGCAAAATGGCTTTCAGAAAAACAGTTCGAAAGTATTATGTATTTAAAATCTGACTAAATTAGTCAATTGATTCTGATTAAATATGTATTAGTTTATCTTACTTGTATATGTGTATTAGTATCATTATAAGTGCCTATATAAATTTTCGGAAGCAGGAAGTTATTTTTGATATATTTATTTTGGACCCTATCACAATGTTTTCTTATTCAACCCAAAGGTTGACTGGTAGTGAATGCCTTGTGGCATTAAGTCCGCCTATGTACCACTATTGTACATGAAGTTTAAATAAATAAATTGCTCACAAGCTAGATATTAGTAGTCATAGTAATTATTATAAGGTTTCTCGTATTTTGGACTATTTGTATGTATTATAATATATATTAGTTTATTTAATTTTACTGTATGTACCTATTTTTATATATCAATCTATGTTAACAAAATGGTATTTTTATTATTTATTTTTTTGTACTCTATCACACTGATGTCCATTTGACCCAAAGGTTGACTGGTAGAGAATGCCTTGTGGCATTAAGTACGCCTATGTACAACTCTTGTTCATAAAGTTTAAATAAATAAATAATAGCCTCGTTACCAACTTACTTATTGGTTTACTGTTATATAGCAAGTTCAATTACCGTAGCAAGAGGTAGTTTTGTAGTTTCGGCTTACCTCCGTGGGTAAAAGGCAAGAGTTTATAAGATTATTAACGAAAGAAAAGATAAATAAAAAAAAGAATAGTTGAATAACTACACAATTTTGTTTGCTTTTTAAAAAAACCTTGCCCCACACTTGGAGTGTCTGTGTCTTGAAATGAACAACTACATATCATTAAGCCATACAAATATTTGTTCCGTGCGAGAATCGAAACCGCGACTCGCAGCGCAGCAGCCAATCGCTCAGCCACTGCGTCAACTGTGCCGTTCATAATTCCTTTAAATTTTATGAAGAAAGTTTTCTTAAAAGGATAGTGACATGTCTTTTTATAAAGATTGTAGAACTTTAAACAAACAACGAGTAAGTTCAGTAAACAAACTGACGACACGGCGTCGTGTCGGCGCCATGTTTCTCATGCTCTTTGCTTGTTAGCTTTGTTTTGATACGTTTGAAAACTCAGCTAGCTCGATAGTTTGAACACACAGGTGTGATAAAACTACACGGTGTAATTGAATCGTCATATGGTAATACCGTTGTGGGTAGCGCAAATTGAATTTTCTGTGTGAGTTTTAAAGTATTTATTCTGAAATATCTTTCTGTATTTACCAGGGAAATTATTTTTTGAGTCCTTGGTCAAGTGGTCGCAAGCGCGGCTGCTGAGCATAAGGTGCTGGGTTCGATTCCCGGGTGTGTCAAAGTGTCATTGGGTTTTTCCAGCAGGAATTTCTCAGTAGCAGCCACGGAGTCTGGTTTTGCGCCCGGTTTTTGGCAATTGGCTCGCCCCCTATTACATGGGTCTTAAACATAACTGGCGAAATGTGGGTGTACTATTAGGTACACCTCTGCCTTACCCTGCGAGGATTACAGGCGTGATGTTATTATTTTTTTTAAGCAAGTTGACTACTTATTACAATCACATCCGTCATTTCTCAGCACTTGTACGAAATGACTTTAACACGACAAATTGACGAAAAGCGTCAATTTTAATAAATAATAATATAATAATAATAAATTTCTTCATGATACTATTTTGTTTGACTTTAAAAAAGAAACTCAATTTTATTACTGAAGCATTTATCAGATCACGAGAGTCTATGTTTTAAAAGTACGAGTTATATTATCGAAGATAATTCTAAATTCATCAAGTATCTCCGCTTCGTTCGAAAGCGATCCACCAAACTAATTTTATTTTAGTTCTACACCGTTCGAATTTCAAAGAGTGGATCCTTAAACATCACTTCGGTTTCAAACGGTTTCGAAAACACTACAGAGACTAGAATAATTCTTTTTAGAGTTCCGTAACAAAATGAAAAAAGGAATTCGTCTGCTTGCTTTTTTTAAATCTGTTTTCATGCTCATGGGTACGTTATGAGTTTTCGGGCTTTTCTAAAAATGGAAAGGTAATTTTTAGTTATCTGTCCCTAGTAGTTACAGTATCCAATCATATGGAACGCAAAACCAGACATGTGAAAGAAATACCAACTCTTTAAAAAAAAAAACATTTATATTTGTGGGTTTATTCCGCGGCCGCCGTCAATTTTTACAGCGGTTTGAAATATTCAGCCAGTAGTTTTTACCGCTTTGCCTTTCAAAAGTAATTTCGGTAGTCTATTATTATTTGGTTAGTTTGTAGTATGGACTCTTTTCCACATTCGAAATTGAAAATCTATGGCGGGAATTTTTTGTATTTCTTAGTTAACGCGAAATTCAGCCGGGTATGTACGTGGGACATTTTGCCAAATATTTTTTTAGAATCCACTAGGGGCCGATTTTTCAGACCAGTTTGACATTATTTTGTATACAAAAGTTGTCATATCGCTATTTTTTCTTTAATCACGGTTTTATTCGAGCCAAAGTAATCAGTTGGTTTAGGTATGTTAAAGATGTATGAAAAAAATAATTAGCAATAAACATTGATGCGTTGTTTTGTTTTAAAAATGGTGGTTCGTCGTTACTTTTTACATAAATAGTTCAGGTCTTCGTTTAATCGATGATTGATTCATTTTCAAAAAGAAAACATTAACTATCTTATCTCACAATCACGTTTATGATTTGCAGGAAATATATTGACAAAATGAAAAATGTACTTACATTTATCAGAATTTATTTATTATAATTTGAATAAACTAACTAAATACATTATTAATTAAAAACTATTAAATAACCTAAAATAAATAAACTAACAATAAACTACAAAAGGGCATCAAAAAACTCCTCCTCAACGCTGTCAGCTGGTAATGTGCCCAAGAGACTGGCGGCGTTGCCACGTTGTATGGCAACACTTAGCCTCTGGCCAAAGTAAAAGCCAGCCCTTGGGTCACGGGAAGCGTCAACTAGGCGTTTCGAAATTTCCTTAAACAGGCTATGAGCACTCGGACCCCACGACCCCAGAGTTTCAACCCCAAACGACTCGAAAATATAGTTACCACAAAGGTTTCTATATTTACGCCGCTTGAGGTTCTCTGCAGCCGCTGCGGCAGCGCCAGCACAGCACGACGAGCTTGGAAGATGTGATGGCGCAAGAGTATAGACGTATTTCCCACTTACATTAGGTAACAAATTCTTTAAATACGGGTGAAAGTATTATAATCTGAATTAGTGATTTCAATCCAGTCGGTATCAGACTTCGCGTTTTTACTTAAAAAAAAAAAAATGAGAAAGTACTTACCATACATCGTTCCGATTTTACTAGCAAGTATCCGGGAGATGGCGCCATCAAACAGCGAGTCGAAACATGCACTCAAGGCACGGGCACAGGCACTGGAACCGATCTGTGCAACAAAAGGAAGCATTAGTAAGCACGACTGTTGGCCATGAGGTTCTGGGTTCGAATCGGGAAAAGAGATATTGGGTATTCCTACCAAGAATAGCTCAGCTAGGATTGATGCCAATATAATATAGGCTTGCTTCCTATTATATGGGACTTAAATAACTGGCGAAATGTGCCCAGAAAGCAAAATACTGCCAAGTATTTGCTATCTGGGCATTTAATTGAATACGCAACATAACATGCGTTGCTCGCGTTTGAAAAAAATACTTAATGTGCTCGGTGTAAGTTCGAAGTTAGTCAATCAGAACTTTTGATTTTTGGCATTATTTTTTAGTTTAATTTATCGACTATACTTTTTGATGTGTCATTTACAGGGAACTGTGCATCTAGGTGTTTTATATTATGTATTATATCAATGGAGGTAATAGGTAGGTATATTTGACAGTTTGAAACTAAAATTGGAATACGAACGTTTTTAAAATAGCCTTAGAATGTTCCATTTTCATAATCAGGTAAGTACCTGATCTGTTTTTAATGTGACGTGACGTTTGTTCTTAGAATTTGAGCAAAAATATCGGCCAGTACTAAGTGTGAGGGCTTTTGTAGCTAAAAATAACCAATTACGAGATTATATTAGCCAGTTTTATTTTAAAAATGTTGTAAAAGCGGTTGGTTTCGTGCTTTTAATATGCTAATAACGTGGCTTGAAATATGAGTCACCCAATTTAAACGGTAGTAAATGCTAGAAGTTGTTCTGATGTATTTGTTGTAAATCGAGTTTTTTTTACCAAGCACCGTATGTACATTTGTTTTATTCTCGCTTTCTATAATATTTTAAGACGGCAAATCTATACTAATATTATAAAGCTGATGAGTTTATTTGTTTGGTTGAACGCGCTTATCTCAGGATGCACTGGTTCGATTTGAAAAATTATTTTAGTGTTGGATAGCCAATTTCACGCGGATGAAGTTACGCTAGTTAAAAATAAAACAATTAAGTTAATTTCGGAGTTTTCTCGGAATCAGCATTCTTATTGTTTCAGGTATTTTTTCTACAATTATTTTAGCTTTAATTTGTTCTAGTTCTGGTAAATTCAAGAACGCCTATTGCATTCTAAGCCTAATATAAAACTCGAAATACGTAAATATTTTCATATCCCCGTTATTCTTAGATTTCATCCCAAATTTTAATTCATCATTGCGTTTTCATAACGTACAACTTTTATTAATTGGAACAACACTGAAATTGGGATCAGTTAAGAAGAAAGAGTCTTTTGTAACATAACTTCACGACTGTAATCCCAGAAGGGTTGGGTAGAGATGTATCTAACAGTTCACTCACATTTTTAGAAGGGGACAAGTTTTCACTTAAGAGTTTTCCAGCTAATCCAATAATACATTATACCCGAATTTAAATGCAAACAACGTGTGAATTTGGATTATTTAAGTCGAGCTATCTTCGGAGCTCCCTTCTACACTTTATCTTATTTTTAAAAGGAAAAGTTAACAAAAGATACTTACTAGGTATTCCAAAACCATGTTCCAACCTATGACGAAGGCGATGAACTCTCCAACGGTCACATAGCTGTACATGTAGGCGCTTCCAGTCGTATGGGGGACACGGACTCCAAATTCGGCATAACAGGCTCCTGTGTGGACAAAGGAATTTATTAATAATAATAATAAATGTTTTTTTTTTATATTACTTTGTATAGAAATATTTAAAAATGTAAATTATATGTATAAAATAAATAAAGGACATAATAATAATAAAATTTATTTCAGACCATAAGTCCATAAACAAACACATATTACAATTTTATACATACAACATCAATATATACATGAAAACACATTCTACACAAAAATTATTTTAAAAAAAACAAATCTTTATGCACCTTCAAGTTAATTAAAGTTATATGTTAGAATTGCAGCGCAGTGGTTGAGCGATGGACTGCTGCGCTGCGTTGGGTTCGATTCCTGCACGGAACAAACATTTGCATGGCCAACAACAGTGGCGTAGCTACGCCCAACCATTGCAGTCGCATGTGGCCCCTCATTCAAGGTGGCCCCGGTGGACCACACTTAAGTTGATAATTTTTAAGTTACGACCATGCAAATATTTAATAAGGTCGTACTTAATTGTTTAACAATACACTTCGTATTATGCGTGTTATCGAAGTACGTGTATTCGTAAAAAGATAAATTAGTACAAAAAAAGAGAGAGAAATTAAAAATGTTACAAAATTTAAATGTGTGAATGGAAATGGGTATTAGCACCGCATTCACCCTGACTATCGGAAGACTCTTTAATTCCCCATTTTGCCAGATAGTGTTTGCAGTCTATAGTGAACCTGATTACTGTGGTGTAAAGTGCAAAACGTTTGAAGTTTTAAAAAAAATATAAATAAATATGTATTTATTTATATTTTTTTTTATCTAGTATTTTTTCGTTCGGTAAATTTCGGGATACCGCTAGGAGTACCCAGCGGTATCCCGAAATTCACCGAACGATGTATAAAATCTGTAATCTGCACTATATCTGATTGCAATAAAAACAAAAAGCGTCCGTAACGAATACCATTGTATTCATCGAAGCATAAAGGCTTTGTAAATGAGCATTGTTAACATATTGTTGTACAATAAGGCGCATTCTGTCCATTCATGATTAAAATCATCATCTTCTTTAAAATATCAACACAACTCTTCAAAATACCTTTTCGTACTTACCAGAAAAGATCGAGGCAAGGGCGGCAATGATAAAGCTAATAACCACGCCAGGTCCAGCGAATTTCCGGGCAACCATTCCAGCAACCAAATACATCCCGGTGCCGACGCAAGAGCCGACCCCGAGAGAGGTTAAGTCCATAGTAGTGAGGCATCGCTGTGGAAGAAAAAATATTGATAATTTGGTTGAAGAAATAAGTTATTTGGTTTTGAACTTGGATGCCGTAAAAACTGAACTGCGGACACTGGAGTTTGACAGATGTTTCAGTACATTCGGTGTCCAGAGTCCAGTCCGCTCGGTTTGACTGGCCTTAACAATTTTCGAGCCGAGCTGAGTCGCGCAATTTTTGATTTTTGAAGATTATTCTGACAAAGTTAAAGTTATTCTCTTTATTAAAATTGACCTCGATCCCGATTCAAAGTTGTTTTGTATTAAATACTTTACGGTTGTCGGAAACAAGAGATCAAAATACAAATATTTGCCTCGAAGTTCTGAGTTTGGACTAAAATTAGAATTTGAATGGCTGTGTGCCGACTTTCTTTAGTCTCACTGTTGAAATATGAAAGCGAGATGACGCACACACTTTAAATTAAACAGTCCTAAAGTTAGTGGTAGCCAAAATTCTCTAAAATGTACTTTAAATACCTACTGCTTTGTCTGAATGACTTCGTAAGCATGAATAACGTTGAAATGTATCACCAACATACCAAGATAGCATAATAAATATTAAAAGATACATATAAACGATAACCACAGCAAAAGAGAACGCGGAATGAAATCTAATATCTCTTTCCACAGGGATTTTTATTTGTTATCTGACAAGCGCTTTCCAGAGGAGATCCAACAAGTGTTGCATGAATTGCTACAATATAATAATAGCTTACATAAGAGTATCGTTATTTATAATGAGGCAACAAAACTATGTAGCTGTCCAGAGAATATCTTTCGTTTCTATATAGAAAGATTAAATTCAAATGAGATTGTTTAATAAAGCTATTGTTTTCAGTTTTCCAAATATAATATTCATTTGGATAAATTGAAATAGCATGTGGAAACTTTGAGACAAAACTTTGGCCAAAACTTATTATTGATCTTCAAACGATATGTTGAATAGATTTTGACTAGCTCTCTGACTCAAAGAGGTACCGAGAACCAACATTAAAGCTGCGTTGAACGTTAATATCTCTAAATTTCGGTGGATTTTAACCATTATGTGGTTTAGAACTTAGGAAGGGACACAAATAGCAACTTTGTTCATAGGTTAAACTTTGTTCGTACTTATTTTTTTAGTTTAGAAAGCTCTTTGCATACTTTGGTGTTTTATAAGAGATGGCAAATATTAAAATATCGACTCTCTTCGGCTGATTATAAGAGTAAATTAAACAAATTCATAACTCGTAGTTGCATAATTTGTTTAATTTGGTTAAATCTAAAAGTATTTTGTTTTGGGATACCTCAATATTGCTTTCCTGCATCAAAATATTAATTTGGAACAATACTGTATTGTCCCTTAATGAAATTCCATCGACCGGGGCATAAAAATATCTGAACAAGCGAAATAAATAATGCATTGTCATCCGTTGTGCAATTTGGAAAGGAATCAATATTGAACAGTTTCAATATTCAAACAATTGCATGACTGCCCATAATTATATCATCCTTCGGTCAAAAGGTGAAAGTTTAAAGTTTGATGAAAATTCGAAAACGAAACCATGCCTCATTAGTCAGTGATTGTAAGCGCGACTACTGAGCATTAGGGCATGGGATTGATACCCAGGTCGGGCAAAAAGTGTAGATTTATTATTTATTTAAACTTCATGTACAATAGTGGTACATAGGCGGACTGTGGCATAAGGCATTCTCTACCAGTCAACCTGTGGGTTAAATAAGAAAACATTGTGATAGGGTACAAAATAAATATATATAAAAAAACTTCTTGCTATCGAAAATTTATATAGGCACTTATAATGATACTAATAATACTAATACTTATATACAAATAAAATAAACTCACTCGAACTTCTGTCCTTCAAGAATTTCGCAATAGGCGATCCTATTGCCAACAATCGGGTCGGTCTCCGTATTGTATGGGAATTAAACACATAAGTGGTGAAATGTGGATGTAATATTAGATATGTTATGCTATGAAATTAAATAGAATAAAAGTTTGTTCAAATTTAGCGCGCAGTTGTGCAATGTGCTGAAGTTGCTTACTGACAATAGAAAAAATATTTTAGTATTCCGGTTTGACTACAAAACCAATCATGATGGGAAGATAAAACAAGTAACCTTTACTTTGAATGAAATTGTTTGCGAGAATTTGAGTGCGGTTCGATCAGAATTCTGCATTCTACAGAATTAAACTTCAGTCATCGCTCGAACACTTTTGTTACAAATGTCCACTGAAAACGCATTGTGCGGCTAACGTACAAATAAATGATTGACATGAGCGAGTAGTCATTCATAGTAGTCATTCAGTCAGAGTAGTCATATTAATAATTTCATCAATAGACATGATTTTAAGCCCACTGTGGCAAAATTACAAGGTGATTCACTGTAAAATTGTATAATGAATAATATAGAGAGCTTTTCAATGGGCAGGAACCAAGAATTCATTATAATAATTTTGGTTAAAACTAGACAATTCATGGTACGGTAATAATTAATTCCGTTGAATCAATATTATTTTGAATAAAAGATGGGTTCGTAATTTTTTTATGCCTGGAGCTCACTCTGTCATCTGCCGTCAATTATAAACGAATAGATTATTAAACGAGGAAATATGTCAATTTATGTCCGTTTCTGTTAACGTGCCCATTTCAGATATAAAGTTTAAATGAGTTTTACCTGTAAGTGATTGTTACACTTTATTCTGATTTCTTGCTGGTGTTTCATTTGCTTATATATTAGTGTAAACAATTGTTGGTGAACCAAATAAATAAATAAATAAAATATGACTATGCTGCTAATAACATGGCTGGCATGTTCTTATTTATTTATTTATTTATGTACACACAAAATACTCAACAAGACATAACATTAAGATAGAAGAGCACAAAGGTACTGCTTATTTCATGAGAAATCTCTTCCAGCAGACCTGCGGGAGGAAAGTAGGATTAGGAATGTAGACACAGTGTGTAGAAAAGACAAAACAGGAAAATTTAAATTGGAACTTAAAACAAAGTTATACCTATATAAAATAAACATACATACAAATATACACATATGAAATAAATACTTGTACTGTAAATATAGACCAGAATATCACAGTCTAGAGGAGAGGTAATGTTCTTTGACTTGCTTGCTTGCTTGTTTCTTGTACCAAGGCAGACAAAAAAAATCGAACACATGTGACAACATATACTGGGCCGTGTGGGAGATGACCCGCAGCTCTACTACTTTGGGAAGAAATAATCTTACTATCTTCTTCTTTACACACAAACAAAATAAAAACAAATTTGCTCCCGCTGTTTGTACGCTTAGATTTTTTAAACTACGCAACGGATTTTAATGCAGTTTTCAGCGATAGAGAGTGATTCAAGAGGAAGAATGTGTCGGATCCGGTTGTTAGTATTAACATAAAATGAATCGCAAGTATGCCGGTGGTGACATCACGCGACCTACTTACAGTCTACCCACACCACAATGTGCTTCCACAGAGCCCTGATGTTCAGATCGAGGCGAGGGCGACATTCAACATCTGATCGCAGCGGAGTTGAGGCGTCCTGGAACTGTACCCGATTCATTTTGCGCCGTGTAATTGTTGTGTTGTAATTTCAAGTAAATTGTTAGTTTGCTAAAATCGGTGTATCGCACCCAGTGTGTTTTCATTGCATGAAACCCATATACTGCCCACATGACGTACTAGCCTAAAGGAATAAATCTTGACATATCCGACAAAATATGTATATTGCAGCCGTGCGAAGTCGAGGCGGGTCAGTAGTACTATTATAAATGCGGAAGTTTGTGAGGATGTATGGATGTTTATTCTTCTTTAACGCAAAAATGGTTGAACAGATTTAAAGAAATTTGGCATACAAATACTTTATAACCTGGATACCTACATATAACATATAGGATACTTTTTATCCCGGTAGTACGATCCCGTGGGATAATTACCGAACTCGGCTAGGCATACGCTAGTATTTCATAAAATCTGCTTTACGTGGTATTTGAAAGAGAATATTTTTATTTAAAAATAGTCAGTCACTAAACCAAGTTGTCTTTGCCGGCTACACACAGAACACTCTACGTTGAAATTCTTGTCTCCATTTTAATGTAAATCGTGCAATTTACGATTCAGTTTGGTATAACTCGAATCGACGACTGGTCGACTAAATGGCCGTTGCATCTTGATTTGCGACCACGAACAATTAAAAAGAAATCTCATTGAATTGCACAACGTACTGCTTTTCGTTTACAAGTTACTATTTTAAACTTAGCAAGAAATTATGCAGGATTTTAAAAATGGTTTCTCATTTTAAAATTACTTCGCGGTGTCGTTTGTTTTTAAAAAAACAGAAAAATATGAAAGCGTTCTCGCATCTGAAGTTTTTAAAGTCTTATTTCCGGTCGTGGCTCCATTCAGGAAAATGCAATTATTTCATTGAAAACACTAATTACTGCCGAGAGCGACTGCTTTTCAGATGACGTGATGACACACACACGCTTGGCTTGGCTGACGTATCGTGACGCCTGATTATAGTATGTTTATTCTCCTCAAAATTGGATATACATCTCTTGTTGACATAAGAATTGACAAAGATTTTTTGAAGTAATAATTGTTTAAAATCTTATCTTGTCTAATTACACGATGTTTTAATTAATTAATCGATTTGTCGCCGGATAGTTTTATTTCGTCTAGTAGAACACAAAAAAAAAATCATTGTGCAGTTCGTGACGGTACTTGTAAAAAGCTTCCTTATGGTTTATAGTGAGTAAAGTACTTATAGGTATGAAAAATACATGTTCATTACATAACATTAATTGTTTTATTCAGATAATTTATCGTACTAATTTCAAATACAACAAATATTTTTCTAGTTTCTTTCAAAAAAACTTAGCAACCTATTTTATTTTATTTTATGACTGTAACTTTAAAAACTTTCATAGAATAAGGGCATGTTGAATAAACATTGGAGATCAAAATCTGCCTCAAATCGTCAGTTTCATCCCACGCCAGCCCACACAAAGTGGCAGTGGCGGGTTGGCGGGATTAACGCTTACACCTCGACCCCTAGCAACATGAATGACGTTTAGAATAGAATGGTCTAAATTGATGGCAGATATTTTTGACACAGTTGCCTTTCGTGTCTCTTTACATTTTTCCTCGGAAAACACGTAGACATTATTTTGTTACTATCACTAAAACATGTAAGACAATAATGTATTTCAATAATGTTATTAATGAATAAGTTTAAATTTGATTGTATAATATTCTGAGTAAAATATAAATTTAATTTAAGTTGGTTATGTAATTGTATGTGTAATTTTTTTTTATTGATTATTTTAATGTTCGTGTGTTTTAATGTGATTTTAATTTTTATAATTTTTATATGGACAATGTCTGAAATAAATGATTAATAATAAAAGAAAATAATAATAACTACGCGATGTATTGATGTTTGTTGATGTGGCCGTGTATAAAAATGATTTACATAGAGAGGGCCACTTTAATTATTTGAAATTGTATTCATATTTAGAAGGAATTTAATGCGTGGCCGTTCTAGCAAATAATTTTTGTGTCATTAACAATTGTTTTGTTCTGGATTATTAAAATAATTTGAAAAGATACTAAAAGCTTTATTTTTTATTTTAAATTACCAATATTTTTTTTTAAATATTTAAACCTAAAAATCTAACATAGATTTGTTACGTTTCCCCCGACAGGTATACTCGCAATATGATACTAGTTATGACATATTAAAGTACAGCGCCAAGAACAGCTCTGCACATTTGCTGCGGATATTGGTGCCTCATAAATATCTTCCTAAACGACCGTTTTATGCGCTAAACGTTTTCTTTCGCCAAAGCAACGTATTCGAACCGTAAACGGTCGTATTTATTTCAAATCGAAATTTATTGATGTAACGCTGTCTACGGTAATGAGAAAAGGTTAATTTATAAAAGAGTTTTACATTTATTGGGATTTTGAAATCCATACATTAGAATTATTATAATTTTCGGTAACCTTTCTCTGTTTGTAGCAGGTGCTACGCGGCTGCTACGGCGTAGCCTTCAGCGCGTCTACAAGAGCTACGCGTAAAATGCGAAACAATTATCAAATGGTACAATTAAATTCAGGTTAGATTTTATTCTAGGGATTTTATTTATTATTTTTATAGCTATTAATTAACAAAATGTTTCTATGACAAGAACATTTTTTAAACTTGATCTTAACAAACTAAAGTACGTCAAAATATGTTCAATAATGAAATTGCTTGTGTGTAGTGGCACTTAATGTGCAACAAACTAACAGTTTAAAGTTACAGTTCAAAACATTGGTCGTCTAACATAAGTAAACTGTTGCTTATGTTTTCCGCTCGCTCACAGAACACACACTGTTGGAGCAACATTTTTAAAGCTCACGGCTTGTCGCTTGAAGTTAACATATATTACTTATGTTCCGTTAAAATTGACCAGACAGTTAACAGACAACGAGAAAACAAACAAATTAAATGAGCACTCAGATCCTATTTCGCATAAAATTACAGAGCTTTGAATTAAATGCTTTGTTCGTCTGTCTAGAAATAATAACGTTTCTACTTTCAAACGACAATTCGTTCGCTCGGCTCTGGTTCAACTAGGTGTAGAGGCGCCACGGATTTCATTTATTTCTGTCCTGTAACGAATGGAATCTGATATTAGTAGCATACAAAAGAAATTGGACGCTAGGTTTACACACTATTGATTTCAATTGCGTCGTCGCGTCGCTTATAAGTTTGTCGCACGTAGCGATGCATGGTGAATTGCTTATATTCCGTAAAAGGAATGAATTCACACAATAATTTAGCAACTCCACCCGCGGAGGCAAAACAGCTTGAATGTAAACTATCGTTCAAAAAGTTTTCTATATTTTCTAGGTTCAATAAATACACGTTGGTGCGCGAATTTTTTGCAGTACGGAATAAACGGTATCGACGTTTAGAGGTCAACACCTCTGAACGTTTACACCATAAACTGCAATCGAGGAAATAGTTGGAAACCAATTCGAAGCTTCGGGCTGAGGTTTTAATGGAAGTTCGATTTCGATCGTGGGTTTTGAAATATGCATGATAAGCGGTGCAATGAGATCCTCTTGTTTTTAGGTGAACTTGTGAGAGAATACTTGACGTCAATTTTGCTAGCTCCAAAGTCTTTTAATATCGTAATAAATTTGCAATAACCAACTTGTTAAAGTTGGTAAAATTTCGTTTCGTTTAATTTAAAATTTGAAGTCTTCAAGGGCCTTTTGCGGCAGTCGAAACTTTAACATCTATTTTTCCGTGAAATCACTAAGGAATTATTAAGTTTTATTAGAAATAGAGATGAAATTCATGATATTGAACAAGATGATAGACAGTAAGAACTTACTTCTGTAAGTATTTGTGTACTGTTTAGGATTATATATTTTATCATTTTATTTAGAAAAAATAATAATATTAATTAAATTAATTTATTACTTAATTTTATTAGCCCTGACCGCCGATTAATTTTATTAGCTTGGACCCTCTTCCCGATACCGGTGAGCTACAATTTTTTATATTTTTAAATGATTTTTTTATTTTAAGGAATATTAAAATAAAAATACTTATTTACATTATACAACATTATTTTTAGTAAATGCGAAACCTGAATATAGTTTGTTCAGAATAAATAACTGAATGATTCCAATCATTTTTAAAGTATGTTATATTTGGTCCCAAAAATATTTAAAAAAAGTTACAAGTTGGACACCGAGCGACATTAAGTAGTCCCGATACACAATACATCATGCAGATGGATACGTTTGATCTGTCATGGAACAAGCAGTAACGGTTTCGTGTTCCATTTATGATTCTCGATACGATTCTACGACTTATTATTGGAAACGTGCCAGCGTGTGCCTCTCTAAATACTCTGATATTCAAAGATATGATGTTAATTGGCCTACAGTGTTCCTAGTATGCTTATATTAGGATCCCTTTGGGCCAATTAACAACGAAACATGGATGGAGTAGAATGAAGAACGTGTCTACGGTAGGATTATGAGTTGATGAAACGGAATTCATTGATTTTTTTGTTTTTAAGATTTTTATAAACTTAAAGTCTGTTAGATAATACATTACACACAAGTGCCGATTTGTTTATCTGCACGACTTTCTAAAGTATTGTCACAATTTATTTATTTAACAATTTATGTACACAGTAAATACAGAAAAGAAGAAAGGAACAGAAAATAGGACAAAGGTAATGCTTATTTCTAAAGAAATCTCTTCCAGCATACCTAAGAAAGGAGATTCTATAAAAAGAGATGTAGACATAGTGTGTAAAAGAAAAAGAGAAAATGGAATAAAAACATAAAGTAGAACTATTTAAATATAATAATATACCATAAAGGAATATACTAACATACTTATAAATACAAAGACAAAACATATGACAATACTATAAATACAATAAAATAACTAATAATAATACTTATGCAACTATGACGAAATGGAAAGATAATATAATAATCACAATCTTTTCGGTAGAATAGTTAATCAGATATACTTTTAACGTTTCCGTATCGTTATAAAAAATTAACAAAACACTTCGAAAGCTGTTATTGCCACCTTACTACGACCTCGTATCTGCTTTCAATAGTTCTGGTATTAACAGTTTTGCAATTAGCTTCGAAGGCAACAATTTTAGGCGCAGTTAATAAATTATTACGATAAGAGAGGAGAATTTCCGATACCGGTTTGACAAACTCGCTTTTAAAACCGTGGGCGGCTTTGAAAGTCGCTCAAAATTGAAATTTTTAACTCAATTTTACCCATAATTATAATTCATCATCTTTAGCCTTTTCCCAACTATGTTAACGTCGCCTTCCAGTCTGACCGGATGCATCTACCAGTATTTTACATGGAGCGACTGCCTATCTGACCTCCATAAACCAGTTAGTACTGGGTAATACGATACCCCTTGGTAAAACTGTTTGTCAGACTTTCGGGCCACTGACTACCTGTAACGCTGACTATCTGCAGTAATATTCGGCGTTATCGTAATGGTTTTCTGATTACAGTATTATTCTGAACTTGGGCAGTCTGTGGTAACCGATAATCTAATAAGTCTAGGTATTATTTGTTGCGAAAAATCAGAGTTACTTTTAAGCTGTTGCAGTATGGAGTTTCACACCATTCGATACTTATTTTGTTTTTTTAAATGTATCAGCTTACTTACTGCATAGTTCGAATTTTGAAGCAATATTTCGAGATAAATAACCTCACCAATTAAGCTCCTTGTCGTGAATGCTTGCTCACAGACTTTGCTATAAATAAAGTGAAAACAAAATAGCACTAAATCTATTCTTAGACAGGATAATTTTGAAAAGGAGACTGTAACTAAAATTTTAAATATTTACTCATCGGAAGGACCAACCAGTAAGGTAGCAATACTGCAATGAGGCCGACAGACCACCTTCTGAAATATAAAGTAGTGGCCGGCTCTGGACGAGGTATCTGCGAAACGATTATTTCAGATGCCCGGAGTAAGGGACAAATTAAACTTAAAAAAGAACCGAATACTTTTCAGTCCTATTGAAAGTAATTTCAAGAATATAATGAGTGAGTCTTTCTGTAATATATATGTAGTTCGTCATCACTGCTCTCAAAACCAAAAAAGTCGTGAGAAAACCAGCATATCACAGATTAGAAGCTTAACCAAACCAACCAATCCACTCTGGGCACGCGTGTTGATGGCCCGCTCCTCTCATAAAGTGATCTGTGTCCCCACAGTGGGAATGTTAAACGCGCATTACACTAAGCTACGAGAATATCAAACTTAAGTGAGGGAACTAATATTGTAGTTACCTAAGGGCACCACCACGAAGAGTATTTCGCAAGCAAATTCAAACAATGTTCAATGTACCGCATAGTTTCCAACTAGCTCGGAGCGGACAACAGGAACAACTATGTTTGACCACGTCTTACTTGATCATGTTTAAGACTCAGCGAGTGCACGTAGCTGCGTTTTTGAGCTTTGTCTTTATTTTGATAAAGTTGCAACAAAGTAACTAGCATAATGAGCCAAATCATAACAGTATTATATTCATTTACAAATAAAAATAACCTAAAGTAACTAGCTCAACACAATACTAAAAAATGGCGTCTAAGAACTCCTCCTCAACTGGTAATGTCCAGGTGCAGCGATAAACTTTGGCCAGCAATGTAAAAGCCAGCCCTTGGATCAGCATTAATTGTTTGCATGCTTAGTGATTTATTTTGTTGGTAGTTACAGGTGCAGCTTAGTATAATCAGCCTATTAATGTTCCCACTGCTGGGACGCAGGCCTCCTCTCTATGAGAGGGAATGGGCTAAAATCCACCACGCGGGCCCAGTGCGGGTTGGTAGATGTCACATGTCTTCGAAATTTTGGTTCTAGGATATGCTGGTTTCCTCACGATGTTTTCCTTCACCGTTTTTGAGAGCAGTGGTGATGAAATAACTTATACAAAGTAATGGGCCTGGCTGGGTTCGAACCCACGACTTACTGCTCGTAAGTCGGGGTCTCCACCACTGGGCCACCGCTGCTCTAGTAGTTAGATGTTTACAATAAATTACTGGACAATATACTTGGTACCAAAGGTGGGGGAAGGTGGGGGGGTGTTCTGGCGCGGCTTGGGAGTGGTCTATAGCCAGCGGTGTACTGCGATAAGCTTAATTAGTTAATTGATTGTATTTATCGGTATTCTGATCACTATTTATCAAAAAAATACTTATGAAATTGAAATAATTAGTACAAACGCGAATGGCGAACGAGCTAAGATTTGGACTAGAAGAAAGACCATAAAATTGTAGTCTAATAATTCTTAAGAAAGGCAATTTAACAATGTTAGAGGAAATTGTTGCCAACCTACCAAAAAAATCAAAATATGATTACTCGCGTACTATTAAATAGATGAGTTAGCATGAAGATAGGAAGAAGACCAAAGATACAATAGATGGACTTAGTGAAAGATGATTTGTCTAGACAAGCGGTGTCCATTGAGATGAAGATTTATGGAGAAGTAGGGAAGAAGAAGACATGCTGCGCAGACCCCTAAATAAAATGGGATCAGGGCTGGAGAATGCTTATGGTTTTTTTTTTTTCTTATGGGAAATCATCAAATGACCCCCCCCCCCTCCCACTCTGGGCGGAGCGGAAGGGAGTGTCAGACTTTTACTGACTAAAACCCATCCATGTTCCTTCTTTGCCCTTTGTGTTCCAGGGCCACGGTATCTCTTTCGAACAGTCCCATTGCCCGGGCAGGCATCGGTCCATGCGGATCCCTACTTGGTTGCTGACATCTCTTTGAGGCGCGCGTGGAACACGGACGCGCCGTCGACACGGCCCGTCGTCATAAGACGGCCGGACGGCGAGCTAGCCCATAACTCGCCGTCCACAGGCCCGCTGATGTTTGCTGATTCATTTGTTAAATTAAATTCTCCTTAAAGAAGTCTCTACAGTGTACTTTGTTTAAATATTGTTGGAATTATTTGATTTCTTGGTTATAAGTCTTAACACCTACAGTTTTTTTTCTCTTAGCAGGAAGGTTTATTTTTGTGTCACACAGTGTCACACTATCTTTTTTTTTTTGTATTTTAATTTTTAGTTTTTTGTTTTTTATTTGTTATTTTTTTATACTGTGTGTACTTGTGCTGCAAATGTATTTTATTTCTTTCTTCTTTCTTTCTTTGTGTAACTCAAATAAGAGTTAATCGAATAGTAATTGTGGTTTTTCTTAGTAGTTCTTCTGGGACCTAACTGTACTTGCCGAACAAAGAGTTTACCAAACGGGAATGAATATACGCATACTCAAAAGTTGACGAAACGATACTCGAGGTATGAAGATCTAAATAGTTACGAAACGGGACTTTAGTGATGGTATTTTGTTTAGTTGGCGAAATGGGACAGTTACCAAACGGGACGTACCCAAATAAACATTAAAGGTACCCACAAAACTGAAAAGATGACATATTTTCTAGTCTTTTTTTTCTGTTATTGCACCTACTGTATATTGTCTCTGCATCACCCTAAGGTAGACTGGTAGAAAATGCCTATGGCATTAAGTCCGCCTTTGTACAGTTTTTACTTATGCGTAAAGCTTTAATAAATAAATAAATAATAAGAGATGTTGCAGCTTGTCACATTTAAAACTTGTGTCCTTGAATCTCTAACCGAGTACCTCAGTACTATGAACCACATGTAGCAACGACAGAAAATAATTAACGTCTGAAGCAGATGTCGCTTTTGTACCATTTGTTCCAATGTTCCCCGCTGGAACTTTCTGTTATTTACTTGGAAAACTTTGTTAGATTTAAGCTTGTTTTCTTCAGCAAACAGTACCAGTATTATGTCCAACATGTTACCGTCGATGTGTTTTTAAAACCTGTGATACGGTGTTACCACTTTTTCTTTTTTTAACTCTGCCCAACGAGGAATGTACCTGTAGCTAGACCAAAATGTACCTAAATCTGTGGTTCATACTCGATGTCCTGTCGTGTTATTAATGTATTAATTACTTGTGATTGGTTGCGTCGGTGGTTGTTTCGAAATAATGCCAGATTTTTTTTTTTCGGATGCAGAATCATCAAATGACCCCTCCCGCTCTGGGCGGAGTTCAAGGAAGTGTCAGACTTGTACTGACTAAAACCCATTTATGTTCCTTCTTTGCCCTTTGTGTTTCAGGGCCGCGGTATATCTTTCGAACAGTCTCGCAACCCCGGCAGAAATAATGCCACTTGGAATAGAAATATGTAACTAAGTCGCTTAAAGTATCTTTAGACCGTCCGTCAGTATATTTGCCTTGCATATGAACAGTTTTTTCAGAAGTAACCTTTGATTATTATCCTTGATGATTTTATTTTTTCGCTAATGAGTGCGCAATCCTCGTTTTCATAGACCGGTAATATTACTCAGTGTTCAGTTACGAGCTTACTAGCTGTAGGAATTTATTGAAGGATCGTTTATCATAAGTGCGCTTAATGCCGTCCACGACGGACGGTCCCCGTGCGACGGTCCTCCGAAGAAGTCTCCGACGCGGATGACCGTAGTAGGTATGTACTTACCGAAAGTCGTTGTCTTCCCGGTAAGGTCACCTCTTGAGTCTGTTCAGACTCGCGAGGGTCCTTGGTCCGGATGAGCTTAGTGAAGAGATTGTGTGTGTCACGTCTCCACCCACCCCAGTCCACTTGACGGATGGTTGTCAAGAAGCTGCAACAAAAATATTTAATTAAAACACAGGCCCTGTAGAACAGGACAAACTGATATTCTAACAGCAATGAAGACAGTCAACCAATGTTCGGTCGATTCAAGAACCAATTGATATTTCGATACAAGTCAATCCCATACATTTTGGATTTCTCGAAATTTTTTATTGTACTGATAGAATGTCATTTTGTCTGAGCTCTGTTCATAAACTGTTCGAAGGAGTGTTAAATTAAATTAAATCTTTATTGAGAAGTGATTACTCACAAACATCAGTGTAACCCTGGCTCTTGTACTAAGAGATTCTGGATCACAAGAGCCAGAACAGAGTATTACGTTTAGAGATTTTTTTTTTTTATACATTCGGCCTAAAGTCGACCAATCGGCAGCATTAGACAAAACAAAGAGTAGGATCGGTGCTAGATGAAACATCGTTCCATCGGACTAATAAATTATACCAACAGAGGGCCATTTGGTTCGTAGTCAATTTATATGTTTTTAGATGGTCCATATACGACTGGGAAGTTTTCTGTAGGCGGTTGTTTAAGGCCCTATAGTTTTATTCGTGCCGCACTAGACCTGCTGTGATTTATTGGATTAACAGACTTAAGGAACCCGTTGCGACCGTTCATTATGTTGTAACTGTCGAACGGATTAGGATGAAATACATCACACACACTACCAATCCAGGTCGAGTCTTTTACCACGCATTGCCTGGGCTTGCTACTTTGACTTAAGAATTCAAAGTGAGAAGAAATTAATTCAAATGTACCTTTCTACTGCTTGAAATATTAGAAATAAAGCAAACAAGTTGTTGCAAACAGTTTACGCGCTATAATTTAATACCTAACCGCGTTTCTCACGCGCAGTTTGTGTTTACTGCTAAAGGCTCACGCTTTAGTTAAAACTGAGAGAATAGACAGTAATTGACATCGATTATATTAGGAACTACTTTTATCTTAATCTATTAATTTGTTTACGTGCCAGTTCAAAAGTTCTATTTAGGAGTCGTTGTGAAAATAGGAAAATGCCATATATTAACTGACTATACGAGCTCACGCTGACAACTCTATACAATGCTTATTGTTTTGGGATTCCCAACAAATGCAAGGACGTGTTGAATAGAACTTGTTTGCAAAATAATGCACTAAGTGCGTCGTGTGCCTGACACTCAAAAGATCTTGGCTTAAGTGGAAATCGATCGAGGTAAAGCTCTAAGTCAATGGAGAAAATTTTGCCTTTAATTATTGTTAACATCTTACGTACGTTACGTAACGGGCGTAGGTGGCTTCTTTTTAGGGTTCCGTTGACAAATGGCAATAACGGAACTTTTATAGATTTTTTCTGTCTGTCTATCTGTCTGTCCGTACGTATGTCATAGTCATTTTACTCCGAGACTGTGTTGCAACTGCGTGGTGCCACCACGCAGTTGCAATTTGGAGAGCAGGTGTGTAAGGACCCACTTGTTCTTCCCGTCATCGTAGTAGTTTCTTGTATTGGATTAGCCTTCTGGTTACGGATATATTGAAGGTCAAAGTTTGAACTTTTTGAACTATTCTTTACGAATACAAGGTGGCTGAGAGACATTAGCCAAAAAAATACTCAAAAAAAGACAGCTCAAATTACATTTTTTGACGTTCTTCTCCACATCACCAGGAACTCAATAAAAAAAAGTCTGACCACTAAAACTTCGTTCCACTCTTTTGTCTAATTGCACTCGACTATGAATGTTTTGACTAAACTTTAACCACCCCTTAGATCCCTTTTGTGTGCAAACACCCTTAAGTACAAGGTTTGGTTGTGTTACATTGCACGCTACTTACCGTAAGATTGATTTTTACACCAATAATAAAGTCGTTTCCCATAAATAATATTACTTTTTATAATGTAAGTACAGCATGCTGATGATAATGTGCAAATGCATCTAATATTATTTCAATAATTGATTTACTAACACTGTTTTAACTATTAAATTTATACTGACACTTACAGGATTTCTCCTTTTATAATGGATAATCCGTAAGTGACAGTATAAGTTTAATTGAGTTAATGTTATTACTTACTTGAACACTGTATAGGATTGCAGCCATGACGCCACGCGAACGCCTGTGGAACAAAAAAAACCAGAGTTAAAACAAATCCTTATTTACAGAACTTAATGTAGGATTGAAGGGAAAATGCAACATTCAAGCTCAGGCCACTATGGCAAATCCCACGCGAAGTGTAGGACCTGCACCTTGCACCTGCAGGCGTGAGACTGATGGGGGAGCGAGATATTAATTAAGAAGACGTCACACGAGTATTCGTTCCAGTTTGAACACCTCAATAAAAGTTGGTTGTCACTAACGGCACCTGAAGATGCGAGGGAATTTCGTCTCAACTCGTGTGATCAGAGCTTAAGTATAAGATAGATATTTAAATATCACATGTTAATTGTCCTTAAGCAGTATTAGTTTAAATATGACAGTATAAGTCTAAATATACTCTAATGTGGCTTATCGGTTATGTTAAATAACTGTAAGGCTGGATGTGAAACAAACTGACAGACAAATCGTAGTCGTAGAATTTCATCAGAGCTCTATGGTATCTGCGGTACCAAAAGGCATTATACCGTACGAAACACTGCTCTGTACCGATCGGACACAACCATAGACAATGGTTTTTGAAACAAAGCAAATGTGGCTAAAGGATTACTCTCGGACCTATTCATGACATGGACACTGAAATCAATAGATGTTATCGAGTCAACTGATCTATAGACGAGACTTCTGTACAATCCTATTGTTCAAGTTATAAGAGGTCATGCTGGCGAAAAGCCTTAGACCATGGGTATTAGAGGCTTATACTGACAGGCTATATATACTGTGTGACGTAGTTCGAGAATGTGATGCTGATGACCATTTTCAATTTATAGTTGTGACCTGATATCTATTGATGCTAACTGGGTTGTGCAGGTCAGATAGGCTCCATGTAAAATACTGGTATTCAGCGCATCCAGATATACTGGAAGCCGACCCCAACATAGTTAGAAAAGGCTAGGTGCATGATAAGTTGTGACGTGACATTAAAAAATATAGGAAGATCTTGATGAAAACTAAATAAAACAGCCAAAATCATGCAGAGAAATCTACACCGAGATTTTTAAAACGTTGGTCATGAAGAGCAAAAATAATAAAATATTATATGTAGTTTAAAAAAAAAACACGGTTTTTTATCTCTCGTATTCTTTTCAGTAAATCCTTTCATTTGATACCCATATCACAGGAATGCGTAAAAAATAACTAGTCCGCCATCTTGGGGAGTCGGAAACTAAAGTTATTTTTCACTTTTTTGTGTTTTTGAAGTCGGTTTTATTTTTTACAAA
The DNA here is from genome assembly GCA_963576755.1 of Noctua janthina. Classification (NCBI taxonomy): domain Eukaryota; kingdom Metazoa; phylum Arthropoda; class Insecta; order Lepidoptera; family Noctuidae; genus Noctua; species Noctua janthina. Next base: position 6,814,566 of record OY755050.1, on the reverse strand, counting down.
AAAAGTTTTTTATGTAGTATTCGTTGTTTACTGTGAGTTCCTGGCTTCTAGCTATATAAAAGGAAATGATTAAAGAGAAAAGACAGAGGAGAGTCGTTGTATAAAGATGGGACGCTTTGAAAACGAATTACCACTTGACTAGACCCTCAGCCCCTCAGGTATAGCAACTAGAACTTTTAAATTAAATTAAAGGGGTCCTCACTTCCTACAGATTACTTAAGTCATTTCAGCGGTTATTTTGGTTTAGTAATACGCATTGTAACCCTGTACCAAAAAGGTATAGTCATATCGTCGGGGATAGTGCAAATCCGCGAATCTTCCATACGTAAAGTGCGCGTATCTGCACTACGTGTAGGTTTACAGGGGATGGTTATATTTCTTTTTTTGTCAACTATTTTTGACCTCATTTTTACATGAATAGAAACAATTCAAGTGTTCTATGTATTGTTAACAATTATTGTTCTATGTATTGTTGAAATCCATTAAAGTCATTAATTTTGTCGCTACGACATTGCGTAATTGAAATTGGCTACATTTGTGAGATACGCGGAATTATCCAATGCTAGTTGCGATTTGCACTATCCCTGACGATATTTCTGAACAATTTTCACCACAGAACCAACATCATTATCACGAAACATAATTATAATTAGCTGTACCGTAAAATTCTTCAATACCTATTCGACCTAAAGAATCATAGCGAGATCCTTACATTAATTTGTACAAAAAAAAGAGTTCATTTTGTGGGTTCAAAATATTTTCCAATTTTGAGAATACATTATCAGGAGTAGATTGATATACTTATCATATTTTTAAAACCCAAAATCAAAATCAAAATCAAAATCAAAGCATTTATTTCAAGTAGGCCAGTTACAGGCACTTTTGAATTGTCGAAACAAAGGCAACAGTAAAATAAAGCTACAGTCCCAGTCACAAGGTACAAAAACTGTGAAAGTACTGTAGTTGCCCATTCCCTAACGTAGATCTCTATGGAGAAGAACGGGCAAGAAACTCCATGGACACTCTTTTAAATCAGAATACTTTAACAAAACCTTGGTTACATCATTCATTTTGAGATGGTACATTATGTGAGAACGATGCAGCAAGATGTGTACGTTAAAAGTGTCCATAGTAAAAACAATTAAAAAATAAAATAATTAATTCAAATAAGCCGTGGCAAATAAGAGATGACCAGTCACAACTGACCAGTCGCTCCATGTAAAATACTGTTATTCAGCTGCATCCGGTTAGAATGGAAGCCGATCCCAACATAGTTGGGAAAAGGCTAGGCAGATAATGATTTTTAAAACCCCGCTTAATTAAAATATTTCGCAATGATAATATCAGTTGTTCGTTTCATCTCGTTGTCCATTTTGTATTTATAAAAAAAAACGAAGTGACAAGTGACATTTACGGATCTATCTAACTGACAAACAAGTTATGTGACTTGTTGTCACTAACTTACAAGCTTATGGACTGGGCATACTTGCAGAATTAGCGTGACCACAAGAATCTGGCTCATAAAATGGCCGCCATTTTTATTCATCATCATTCAAGAAAACAACAAAATATCTTTTAGCGCACAACCATTTGACAGCAGACCTTCAAGAAAACTCGGTGCAAATTATGGTGACGCAGTCATTGTTAAGCTGTTGACGTTACACGAAAGTGTTGTCAAAAAAAGCACTTGACAAACTGTAGTTGTCTCTCTTTTCTTATGCAGCTACTGCTTTATTAAAAAGAAACAAAACTGTTTTTCACATGTTTGTGGCGTTATTATAAATATAACAATTCTTTCTACACTAAAATATGCTGTCTCCATAGGTATATCTCAATGCTCTGGTCTGGCTGGTCTTACACTGAGAGCCGCCATTTCGTTCTTAAATAATGAGCTCCTCGTTAAACTATCTAATTTTAACATTATATTTTTATTACGGGGTTATAAAAATATTGTAAATGCCTGAACATACTCTTTAGGCACCTAAGAGAACAAAAATTAGAATTGCAACTTCTCTAAATATATTTATTTTTTTGTACAAATTCTGCCTTGATCTTTACGGGGCATCTGATTATTATGAGATTACAATTTTGATCCTATGGAGAAGATCGTTCAGTTTCATGGTATGTACCACAGACTTTTCCCCATCTTAAGCTCCCTCCGTGCTACGACGCGGAGCGCCTACGAAACTGCTACACTGCTACGGTATTCGTAGCACAAAGGAGCATGGGCTCCTTGGAGATTGAATGAAATGAAAAGCACTCCATAATATTTCTTTATGAAGCCCAATTGCTGTCTAAGTGAGTAAAGTAAAGTAGAATGTTAATGTAGTAGCTGTTGAAGTCTTTACAAACAAATATTTCACCTAAAATGGGGTCTATCTCTCTTTCATTTTTGTGCTTGATTTAAACTTGCCTTACATGAAACAAAGAACACCCCATAGGCTATCATCAGACATAGGTCATATCTTGAATTGATGCGGGATCCACGTCGCCTGCGACCTTAATAATAAACCACTCGGGACTATTTTAAGTACTGAACAAAAGAATGAAATTATTCGGACTAAAATTAGATTTTATTCGGCTACCGGCTTGGAAATTATTGAAAAAGCGCCTTTTGTGACTCAGACAAGACATTTCCCGAGGCGAAATTGAATTATGTAAGCCGAGTTAGAATTTGCTACGTGTTTTATCTGTCGAAGATATTTTGCTCGTTATTTCATTGACCTCTTGAGAACCTAACATAGCGAAAATAATGTGCGCATAAATAGACCTAACTTCTTATTTAATTTTTCAGTTTTTTTAACAAAAAATCTAAAGACAGCATGCTCAATATTCCCAAAAAGTGATAAGCAATAAACTTAAACTGTCACTTACGGGATATCTTCCGTGACTGTTCATTATTTTGAGCTCTCACTAATGAACTCAAAATAATGTACAATAAAAGTTTATTGCCTACCACTTTTGAAATTTCGATAAACGGTGTAAATACACATTAATAAATCATATTCTCCATTTAATGTGACGGCTAAAACCGAGACCAAATCCAAATCGTCATTAAAACGAAATTTCAACTGAAATCCGTCGTCCAACGAATTGCGGCACGAATCCGCCACGCTTGTCAAATACATCCAATTTCAGCTAAATATTGATTTATTAACATTTCGATTAATATTGAATGTAATGTAGGTAAATACAAATTAAAATCAATCAGTGAATTATTAATTATGGCCCATTTCGAGATTTACGTAGTTTTCGAGTTTTTCGAACAATGTTTTCCTTCACCGTTTTGAGAAAAGTGATGGTGTACATGATTTTGCAGAAAGTAGTAGCAGTAGCAGTGCCTCCTTTGCAGCTTTGATTCGAACCCATGTCTTATAATTTCTAATTCGGATCCTATACCACTGCGCTGAACCTATCCTCATGTCTAGGCCATTATTCTCGTCATCTTCATCTGCCTAGCCTTTTCTTAACCATGTTGGGGTCGGCTTCCAGTCTAACCGGATGCAGCTGAATACCAGTATTTTCCATGGAGCGACTGCCTATTTGACCTCCATAACTCACTTAGTACTAGGTAATACGATACCCCTTGGTAAGACTAGTTGTCAGACTTTTTGGGCCACTGACTACCTGTAACGAGTGTCAAAGATCTACACGTTGGTACCGGCTCAACGTGCTTTCCGAGGCAAGGAGGAAACTCGGCCGGTACTAGGTGGCCACCCATCCACAAACCAACTTAAGCAAGCACGGCTTAACCTAAAGATCGATACGAGCGGCTGTTAATAATTCTATTCAAGATAAAATCAATTTACTAAAACACCTTTCAGTGCGTGCTGTATCTCTGTGGTCTCACATCTAGGTTTTGACGGACTTTATTAACAGGAAGCTGGAAATAGTTTTAGGCCAGGCCTTTTTATTTCGACCTTGCCATAAAGATGAGGCCCATGAAATTCTAATATATTGCGGCCACAAGGGTACTATGTGCCGACGGGTCAAAGGTAAGGCTTTTTTGTGATTCGAATAATAAATTTTTTATCTCTTGCTTCAATATATTTTGGTAAAACGGATTTGAGTCATTTATTTATTAAGTGCTGTGTAAGTCGATTCAGGGTTTGTAGATTCATGAACAAGGACTACTAGACTAGCCGAGACACGGACGCTCACAAAGGAGACTGTCCACCGAGTACGAGTGACACAAAGGGCCATGGCGCGAACCCTCTTAGATCGTGAGCGTAACACCGAAATCCGCTGTCGGACGAAAGTCTGAGACGTCAGCGACTGGGCGGTGCGCCTTAAGTGGACCTAGAAATAAAGCGTAACAAAATCCAATTCAGAATTCTGGGTTCATTAATATATGATTGATGCTAATTGTACTTGTTAAACATTATAAAATAATTTCACTCAAAAATGTTTCTTTGTCTCTTAATTTATTTATTTTTATTCATGAAAAAACGTGGCTTTATAAAATCATAACAGTACCTGGAGTCTCCTTTTATAAGGAAAGTCTTGATAAGGAAGACTTCTTAAAATCCGTGACGGTACTCAAAGCAAGAGTTAATAAATGCGAAGAGAACTCCATTATTTTATATTTCGACGTAAGTAGTTCTGCAAACGTGTTATTCGAATTTTAATTCGTCCTATATTAGTTACGCAGTACAATTCGCATCAACATCACGATTATCCCTTTTCATTTCAATATCGTACAATTTTGTTAAACTCATATTAAAAGTTACAGTTTCTGTTTGTAGTAATTATAAACGGAGTTCTGGTTTTAAATGAGCGTGGTCTGTATAAAAATTGTTTAGTAGTTTTTGTAGTTTTGTAAAATAAAATATACGGCATCAATCACGGTTAGAACATAGGGGCGTGGCGGCTCATCGGAATTTAAGCTAAGCCGTTATAATGACAAAGACATCAAGGTCCACTTGCACCACAAATCAACCAAACACAATGTAACGCTAAACGAACATCCATCGTTCCATGTCAATCGTTTGAATATGATGGGGATAGAATGATGTTTAAACTAACTTGGGCGTAAAATGCAGTTCGACATATTACGCGATGCAAGCGGGCTCAAAGAGAAACTGGAACATTCAAATTGGAACACGTTATCTGTAGCTGCCGTGTATTTTAATAAAACCAACATGAGTCTGTTGTATTAGATGGTCAGATGAACCGTGATCAATAATGCTACCGGTTTGTAATTCTTTATTAATTCACGAATCCGTTGCTGACACAATAATGAACAAGAATTTTATGAACGTTCTTCATAGCAAGTTAATGACCCTAACATTTTACGTGTTCTGATTAAAATTTTCAAAACAAAACCGTATATGCTGTAGAAGCATCCTTTTTTCTAAAACATCTTAACATAACTACCTAAAGGATTGATCAATGGCGGAGTAGCTTAGGACACTGGTCACTGACGGATACTGCTATCTACACTAGCCTTTTTGACCAACTACGTTCGGATCGGCTTCCAGTCCAACCGGATGCAGCTGAGTACCAGTATTTTACATAGAGCCTATCTGAGCACAGCCGGTACCAACGGCTTAACGTGCTTTCCGAGGCACGGAGGAAACTCTTTATGTAACGGGTGGTCACTCATCCACGGAACCAACCTAGCTACCTACCTATTAATCAGTAGATTCTCGGTTACTGACGGGTAATGCAGTCCATTATCTATCAGAGTTCGAAGTCCGGAGTTGCGTCCCATTTGTCCATACTACTTAACTTACTCTTTACTTATAATATCTTTTTCCACTTATTTTATAGTCCCTCTTCTATCGCGCCTCGATAACTCAATTGATCATCAAGATTTGACACGCGGGCGCGGAAAACAGCTACTTTTTATTCTGACGGTACACTCGAGGTCTTGAACTAAAGCCTGTTGACAATGAAACATCCTTTTTTAACATGCTCTTGTGAAAGTACTGGATCTGCTATCTATACTAGGGGGCCTTTTAAAGTCTGCCTCATTAAGGGGTTCAATTCTCAGGACGACCAAAGTGTAATTGGATTTTACGATATATATGAGGAAATCTTTTACAAAACTTACTTCTAGATCAACAGCTTTGTGTTTAATTTTCCATTAACAATAACATGTTTTCTTACTAAACCTACAAAGAAAACCCATGTATATGATGATTTTACATAATTGTATACATACATAAGGAATATTTTCCTTTATTTATATTTGTACATATCATTTACATTTAAAAACATTTAAAAATATAAAAAATTGTAGCTCACCGGTATCAGGAACAGGGTCCAAGCTACCAGCGGTCAGAGCTTCAGAGACAGGAACCTCCTAACAATACGAGCCGTGTCCAGGTTTCCCGCTTTCTGAATCAAGCCCTTAATCCAGCTGCCTAACGAGAGCCTATTCAGGTATTGGTAAGTGAGGCTCTTGGCAATTAAGCCATGGGCTGATACAACTATCGGCGCATTGATCGCTGAGTCCACATCCCACATGTCAACAACCTCGCGAGCCAAGTCAAGATACTTGATTTGCTTATCTTTCTCGGCTTTCACGAGGTTCTCATCATGCGGGACCGTTATGTCAACAATCATTGCGCACCGCTCTGATCGATCCACTACCACTATATCAGGCTACAATAGTCCTGTCAGTGATGATGCATCGATCTCAGTACAATGTCATACTGCCATTTACGAGAACTGGGTCGGGCACATACTTATAGTACGGTACTTCCGATTCCACAAGGTTGTATTTTAAAACAAGTTGCTGATGGATAATCCTGGCTACAAGGTTGTGTCTATGAAAGTTAGCCAGACGAGAACACCCGGAGATAATGTGACGGATTGATTCGCCTGGACAATGGCATGCCCGACATATGTCAACCGTACCGTCCTTCTCAATAAATCTTCGGTAATTATTCGTCATCATAACTTCATACATAATTGCACAGACAAAATCTTCGGTTTCTCCGAAAAGGTCCCCGGAACTTAGCCAGGCTACGGACGCTGATAGGTCAGCATCGGGCCCATGCAGGGCCCGAAAAAAGCGTTCGTGAAGCTCCTTACTCTGCCGTACCTCCACGCGGTCGTTAGTAACAAGCACTACAGGATTGCGCCAGATCTCTTTAGCCAAGGAGAGCGGGGTGAGCCCCTTGTGCACCGTGACCACATCTCGATGTATCCCCACGTCGGTTTCAAGGAAATATTTCCTGAGACTGCATATCTCGCGATTGTGGAGAGTCTTAGCGTTTAAAAAACCTCGAACCCACACCTCCGCGGGATATACAGTCTCATAACATAAGAACGCGGGTGATGCAGTCAACAATTTACGGACCCTCCTATCCAGGGCGTCCAGTTCTGTCTGAGTCCATTTGAGTATACCGAAAGAGTACATCAAAACCGGCATGACCCAACCGTTGAAGGCACCTTATTGCCGCCTGATAAAAGACTATTAAATAGTTTTTTCAGGCGGCCAAAGAAGTTGCTCCTTCAACGATTGCTTCATGTCAGCTAAATTGATGCCCATCGCTTCCGACATACCCAAATTAAGTAATATTATATTTATAAGGGATGGATGCGAGACGCACGGGACCGGTCAATGTGGCGACACTTGGGGGAGGCCTATGTCCAGCAGTGGACGTCTTTCGGCTGAAATGATGATGATGATGATATTAAAATGGCTAATATTTTATTCGTGAATATTTATTGTGTATTCGTTTCTTCTTTCTTACCATAACATACTACCACTACTTGTTTTGTAACTGCCTCTTTGGGCTAGAGGTCGCGACCGCTGAGCATGAGGGAATGGTACGGCAAACATTGCACTTTTCCATCAGGTATTTCTCAGTAGCAGCCACGGAGTCTGGATTTGTGCCCGGTTGATGAACAGAGGCTCGCCCTCTAAACGTGGGACGTAAACGTAACTTGTGAAATCTGGCTCTAGAGTTCTTAGGTACACCTCTGCCTAACTGTTTTCTCTTACAATACAAACAGCTAAATGTAAAAGATAACGTTTATCAAACAGAAACTGATGTCTACTTCATCATCTGCCTAGCCTTTTCCCAACTATGTTGGGGTTGGCTTGCAGTCTAAACGGATGCAGCTGAATACCAGTATTTTACATGGAACGACTGCCTATCTGACGTCTGCTTATGATTAAGAAAAAAAATGGTCATATTAGTATTTTCTATGAAGACGTGAAAGCAAATATTAATTTTCAAAGCTAAGCATACGCTTACAAAGGCTTAACACATATTCCCTATTTCAGTTCAGAATGAATTTGCCTCACAGTAAGGATTAGGTTTCACAACACTCGTGAATATTTCAACTAATATTACAGAACATAATTGTTGTCCTGAATAATACTCGTTTTACTTTAGCACTTCAGTTTTGGCAATCTTAATGTTATAAAGAAGAAAGATTTGTATGTTTGTAGCGAATAAACTCAAAAACTACTGGACCGATTTAAAAAAATATTTCACTATTAGAATGCTACATTATCCCTGAGTAACATAGGCTATATACCCGTGCGAAGCCGGGCGGGCCGCTAGTTTATAAATAAAGTAACTACCTTTATAGAACCCCGAACTCTGAACAAAAGACAATGTTTTTTTGAGCTATGAAAACGAATGGAAAGACTAAAGACTCATTAAATCGGTCGGTCTATAAATAGGAAAGACTAAACTATTGATAGACCGACCGATTTAATGAGTCCTCGTGAAGATATCAATTTAACTGGAATATTCTGAAGGTTGATCACAGGTTGGATCACAGGAAGGTTGTTAGATATGAGTTTACGTAAAAATCACGCTAACCTAGCACTCTATTAAATCGAGCGTGAAAATTATTACTCCCAACACAGAAATACCTGCGAGTACCTATGACAAATTCAATTGGTCTTGTTACGTTTTAAGTATAATCAGCCTTTAAAGTCCCAAAGCTGGGAAACAGACCACCTGTCCATTAGAGGGAGTAGACCCACCACGCGAGCCCTCCACTGTTGGCAAAAACGCCATACATTTTTACTAACAGCTTAAACCTTTTCTTTGCAGAATGAACTGGACATAGCTCACGAGAACTGGCTATTCGAATTAACTCCCGACCAGGTTTAGCCAAATTAAAAGTACCTAGATGGGTTGGTAGGAATATTTAACTGTAGATTTCAGTAAATCCGGCCGCGAAAAAAAAGTGAACTTAATGCTTGGTGCTCCACTTTAAACCCATTTTTGTTAAAGTTAAAGTATTCATTTGAAAGCCTTAATATTTTACTCTACACTAGAGACCTCGCCTCTGCTCCACACGGTTCATAATGATTTATTTGTATAAGTAAATTTATTTATTATATTAATTTTCAGAAATAATTGTCTATTTGATGATGAATTGCTCACCAAAATCCGTCGGAAGATGCAAGTTCTTTTTGTGTCTGCTTGACCAGACAGCCTCGGAAAGAGACTTACAGCTACTATACTTATAGTTAGATAACTCAATTTTCTTTTCAATTTACACTGATTTGAAAACTAGCCCTTGAGTATTTTCATGTCAAGTAACGTACCACATTAATCGACCCATCGCATCGAAAGTGGTTTTAAATTATAAAAATGATAGTGCTGACCTATTTTCTGAGTTAAACCAAGTGGGTTTCTAAGCCGGCACTCTGCCCGGCTGCAGAACGCGATATGATAGTTCCACACTAGGTAAGCGTGGACGCACATCTGACGGATGTTTCTCAGTAGCAGCCACGGAGACTAGATTTATGCGATTGATGGCAATAGGCTCGCCCCCTATTACATGGTACTTAAACAAAACTGAAAAAATTTGGGTGTGCTTTGCTAGATAAATACACCTCTACCTTACCTTTCGGGGAGATATTATGTTTATTTTATTTGTCTATTCATTTTCCGTCAGATCTGCGTCGACCTTAAAGTTCCGTACGGTCTAATCCGATATAATCTATTACAGTCAATGTCAAGATTTTTAATAAAACGTTCGACGAACAAATTGCGAGTTTTAAATTTATCATCTTATACGTGTTTTGTGTGAGATAGGAGCCATTACGAAAGTTTAATTCTTTGAGGAAAATTGTTAACTTTTCTTTGGCGTTGTGTTGAGTTTTCAGATAATTAATTTTTGTGCTGGAAAAGTAAAACGAGCAACTAACGCGACTTCAATTAACTTTAATGAATCATTTGTTTTCTTGGAAAATTCCACATTTGTTTGTACTACAAACAGAACAAACTCATTTGTTTTTCAAGTAATTAATTGCAGATTCACACCTAAACACCGTTTCAAGTCCACTTCTTCTATGAATTTGATGAATTATTTCAAGTATATAGTGCCCTTGTTTCATAATAGTCATCACAATAGTAGTCGTGGGTTCGAACCAAGGCAGGCGCATTACTTTGTGTAATTTATTTCATCACCACTGCTCTCAAAACGGTGAAGGAAAACATCGTGAGGAAACCGGCATGTCCTAGAACCTAAAAATTCGAAGACATGTGACATCTACCAACCCGCACTGGGCCCGCGTGGTGGATTATAGCCCATTCCCTCTCATAGAGAGGAGGCCTGTGTCCCAGCAGTGGGAACATTATAGGCTGGTGCTATGCTATGTTTCATAATATATTGGTACTTATGCTGGTCTGTCTACGTAGAAAAAAATAAGATAAAAAAAATGCTTACGTATTTTACACTGCTCGTTGTGTTGATAAACCAGATATTACTTCTCTTTGCTAGGTCAATCACTAAGAATTTTACAAAAACAAACTGCCAAGTACTGCACTGAGTAATATAAGATTTTATAAAGCTTAGTCAAAGTCTTCGATGATATTAAATATCCCTTAGAGCAGTTTTTCATTAAAATTAGTTTACCCGTAGTTAGTTTCTGAATTAAGAACTGCGAAAGACTCAAGCACCCATCTTGAAAACCTTCTTTTTCTTTGTAGTTTCGACGTCGAGCAGGCTTTCACCGCGTTACTTGTGCTGAACATATTTCTTACATAATAAGTTTTATAATACCTGTCCTAAGATACTGATCCGTCAAAGCGTAGTAAGATGGAAGATGCTCTACTGGAAAAAGAGAAATCTACTTAATCAAAATCTTAAATCCAGTTACTGAGTTCAACGTTCGGCCGTAGCTGAATGGTTTAGAATTTTAAAATTTTACACAAGTTTTATTTGTACACCGATTAGCTTTTTCCCGCGGTTTCGCTTGCCATATGATCGAAAATTATTTCACTGAAATGTTTTTAATATAGCCTGGGACACTTAGGGCTAATGTAGCTTCTTATTGGTTAATTTTCAGAGCTCCGTTCCGAAAATTACCGCCTACATCCAAACTTTACCTGTTTATTATAATTTTAGTATAATTATGTAGATAGTGATGTAGCGAAATAAAACGAGGTACATCACTTTCATACGTATAATTTAGTAGAACGATCTTTTTATAATGTTGTTTCAAAGTGATAACACTTTTAAACAACATTATAAAAAAGATAAAAACTAAATTATAATTTTTAAATTGATTTTATTTTTTGTCCTAATCAGTGGACCAATGTTGTCAAATTAAACAAATTGTTGTTATGTTATGTTATAATAAATACGGTATATTTTTTACCTTTTCCAGTGAGCACTAAGAAAGGACATTTTTTTTTATCTAAAGATAAATAGGAGAAGTAAGTTTATATTTAAAATATTCTAGGTTGGCGTAACCTTATATTTTTTTTCTAATGCATAATTGCGTGGCGTGTACTGTACATGCAACCTGCAAGTTTAAAACCGGCATCATTTGTATTTGTTATGCAAACGTCGATCGTTCTAAGTGCTGTAATTATTTAAATAACACATGATACCTATAAAAGCAAGGAAATTATATTGATACTGTAATGAATGTTTAATGTTTTGTACCTAGAACGCTTCTGTGTCGGTACACAAAAACTAAGTGCCCCTATTACCTTCGTTTGTATGTTTACAAAACCATCGTTAGGTGCAACGTATTACTTCGTAAGTTAGAGAGCAAAACATAAAAGTTCAAACCTTGCAAACCATACCACCAAAAAAAAATTGTTTGAGACTTACTACCCTCTTTATTGTTCGTGATTTAATTTGATTAAGTTTTACCTACTACAATACCAAACAGTATCATGAACGAAATACACAATTTTCATCAAAAAATTCCCGAACTATTTTCATGTCGCATCGAAGTTAATTACATCATCGGCTTAGCCTTTTTCCAACCATGCTGGGTTCGACTTTCAGTGTACCCGGACGCAGCTGAATACCAGTATTTTTCAAGCAGCAACCGCCTAGGGGATCGTATTACACAGTTACCGCCTAATCCAGTAACTATGACTTTCAGATTTTCGGGCTACTGACTACCTACCCGTAACGACTGCCAAATATGTAATGGATGACCGAATTTATTTACATAATTATATTATACCTAAACACCATTCACAGTAGTAATACACTTGCAATTGGCCGCAACACGTCTGATGTGAAACGACGATAGGAGAGGGTGGAGCACGCTTGCCTATAAGAAACCGATTTACTCGAACTTTGAAGATATTCTGATTATAATGATCGATAAACGGAGAAGCCGGCAGTGAATTCCACAGACTGGCGGTTAGCACAATAAATGTGGAAGCAAAGCGAATTATAAATATTAATATTGAAATACAAATATTTTGATTGAAAAGTATAATGGAATAACACCATGGAGTTTCTTGCCATTCTCCATACAGATCTTCGCTTTGTAATGGGCACCTACAGTACTTTCACAAGTTATTATGCCTTGTGTCTGTGACTGTAGCTTCGCCTTCATTGTTTTTCTGACATTCAAAATTGCCTGTTATGTTCTAATTGACATAAATGCTTTGAGTTTGAGCGCTTAACTGAACTGTAACAGCTGTTATGTCTTAAACAAATGAATAGTGCTTTGTGTATTTAGTTCATTAACTAGTTTTCAGTAAACGAGGAGCTGTCGAGTGCCCAACGCGTCATATCCCCTAACTCGAAACGAAATAACAGTAGAAATAATGACGTAGTTCTTTATCGTTTTCAGTGTTTACTGAAACGGAATCTTGTTTTATCGTAGATTATGTAAAGAGCTATTGTGAGTTCAAAACCGCATCCTGCTGGAAAGTAAAACCTGCCAAAGTTTTAAATTCTTAGATTCCACCAACCGTTTCAAAAGACATATTTTTAACCGACTTCCAAAAAGAGGAGGTTGTCAAATCGACTGTTTTTATTTTAATTTTTTTTTTTATTAGAGTAGTATTGTATGGGCAAGTTAACTTCACTGTACATATCTACTTTAGGTACTTTTGGGGGAAATCCAATGATTAAAATCTTTGCAATTTTTTTTATTTTTTATTATACTTTGCCCAACACTAGGAATTTCTCCTGTATCGTGGGCGCATTTACAAACATTTAAAACTCATATACACAAACAGCCAGACCCGGAACAACTACCTGTAGATCATACAAATATTTGTTCCGTGCAGGGATCGAACCCGCGACACGCAGCGCAGCAGCCAATCGCTCAGCCACTGCGCCAACCGTGCCGTCAATCTTTGCAAATTACGTACTTGATTATTTTTTACTTTGTATAAATCATTCTTTATAATCTGTTAGTACATTACTTATATTCCATAGCCCAATACATTAAAAACGTAATGTTTTCTTAATTGCTAATTTTAAATGATGATGCAGAGGGTGTAACCCGTGCAGAGGTTTATGTCCAGCTGTGGACTGAAGCTGACTTGTTAATAAGTATAAAATTGGTAATTTTATTATAAGTAATCAATAAGTTACGCACTAGTTTCAACTAGCATCTCATTTTATTGACTTCACAATTAGTAAAACCTAGCCATTTAATAAGTTACCACCTTAACCTTCAACATTAAATCTCCAAAGGCCATTGAGCTTTGAAAATTGTTGTCAATACATGTGTTGGAATGCAGCAACCTGCGATACATGCCCCGGCGCTAATTTAAAAAGCAATATTTGCAAAAATTATATTCCTTATTTATTTTTTATATATATTAAAGGATCTGGGACATTTGCGCGAAATCTCAACAAAATGGCTGAGGTTTACTAATAAAGTTATTGATCTAGTACCTTATAAGCTTTTATGATTATATAGCACTCTTATCAAGTACTAGTAGATTTAAAAGAGTCTCGAGCAAAACTATAACGGCGTAAACTTATAGTGATCTCAGCCAAGTATGTTGTAATATCTTGTTCTCTCACAAAATGCTACTATAGGATTAAAATGTTATTCAGGATTATTTAGTTTTACTGTAAACAATTATAAGAGACTTATTCTTAAAAGTGTCTTAAAAGATAATCTTGTAGCTAACTATAAGACAGAGATATAAAAGCAAATGCTCTTGAGAATATCTACGCTTGTGAAATGCTATTACTAGTAAAAGTGCTATACATGTGTTATAGGTCAGTCTTGTAGCAAACTATAAGACCGAGATATAAAAACTAAAGCGCATTAGTGTTCAAATTCTGTTATAAGTTAAATTGTCTACCGCATGCCTTTATAAGAACGTTATTAGTATTGACAGACTTATAATCTTTCTTTATAGGATTACTTTGCTAGTTGGGACGGCTCTTTCGATTCCACAAGGTTGTATTTTAGAGCAAGTGGCTGATGGATAATCCTGGTTACAAGGTTGTGTCTAATCAAGTACTCTCCGTTAGCCAGACGAGAACACCCGGAGATAATGTGACGGATTGTTGCGCCTGGACGGTGACATGCCCGACATATGTCAACCGTACCGCCCTTCACATTAAATTTCCGGTAGATATTCGTCATCATAACTTCATCCATAATTAAAGCTTTATTTATTTTTATACATATAATTTACATTTTTAAATATTTCTAAACAAAGTAATATAAAAAAATAGTAGCCCACCGGTATCGGGAACAGGGTCCGAAATACCGGTGGTCAGGGCTCTTGAAAGAGGTACCTCCTAACGATACGCGCCGTGTCCAGAAGTACTGCTTTTCCAGCTGGCAAGCGAGAGCCTCCTCAGATGTTGGTTGAGGCTATTGGCTATTAAGCCATTGGCCGACACGAAAGCTTCATTATTATTATTCGCAAAAAATGAACCTCTGTTCAAAGTTAAAGAGTCAAAAAGAGAGCTACTGAAAATAATTTAAAAAAAACCCAGAAGAGACAAACCTAGAAAACTTTTGAAGAAACATTAAAATGTAAAATGTATGTATTGTAATGTATGTTTAAGTTAGTTCGATACTTTCTTAAATAGATGGCGCTAACGTCACCTAAGACGTTATTAATGGAACGAAAATTTCGAGAACTGTGAGCGGGGTGCGATGGTCTAGTTGGTTAAGACATCCGGTGTACTGAATCGGAAGGTCGCAGGTTCAAACCCTGCTCGCACTTGAATTTTTCTTTCCATGTCAAAAAACAACATTAAAATGTTTTTGTAAAACATGCATGTTCAAAGACGATACCAAAGTATTTTCTATCCGAGTCCGATACAGTCTTATAGTTATCTATATATTGATTGCTTTACTCAAAAAAGAAGCGTTAGAAAAGTTTCAATACGATGGAAATGAAGAATCAAGATGAAAGGTAGCGGTAATCTTGATTTTTCATTTTCATCGTTTTTTCATAGTTATTACCGTTAAGTCTAGCCAACTTACTTACTTAGGTACCTGTAAGTTAGTTTCCGCACTACAATTAAAAAAAAAATATTCAGTGCCTGGTATAGTGTAGTAGTTATGCAAAAAATGTCGAGGGAGCGTTCAAAATATTTTCCGTGTTGCTCTTTTAAACCAACGCCGTACCGCAGGAAAAGTAAAGTTATTTCAAAGAAAATCTACCTCTCCGAGATATTTCCTTTGACAATTTTTTTATTTGTAAAGTCAAACAGATGCAATTTTAAAGGAAATGGAAGTACCTTTTTGACCAAACATTTGTATTATTTTATTTATTTATTTTAGTAAATCTAATAAAAACAAACAAAAATGGAAACCATAGTCACCAGAGAGCCATTTAAAAATCCTCACGTATAAACTTATAATTGAAAATATGCGTGTCTCATTATTATGTGTAAGGATATTTATTGTTTGTGTTTAAAAGAAGATGTAGTGACAAAATTGAAAGGAGTATGCTAAGATGATTTGGGCATGTCGAGAGGATGAGTGAAAGGTATTTTGTAAGCCTTTCACTTATCAAGGAAAAAGCGTTTAAAATGTTTTGATGATTGGATTATTCGTTGGCATAGTGTATCGATATCTGAAGGAGCAAACTTTGAAGGCCATAAAATCGATCGTTTCCCGGTACTTTCTTGACAGAGTAGTACACTACGAATTAGTAATAGTAATAGTAATATTTATTCAAAACCTGACATAGTAATGATAGACCGATCAGCGCGCCGCGTAATGATAGTCGATGTTACCATCCCGCATGACGAGAAACTCGTGAAAGCTGAGAAAGAGAAACAAATTAAATATCTCGACTTAGCACACGAGGTTGTCGACATGTGGAATGTGAACTCGTTGAGAGGTTCCTGTCTCTGGAGCCCTAACCACCGGTAGCTTGAAAACCATGCCTGCTCCCGATACCGGCGGACCACTATTTTTTATATTTTTAAATGTTTTTTTTATATTGTTTTATATTAGAATATTTAAAAATGTATTTAATATGTATAAAAATAAATAAAGAAAATAATAGTAATATTTATTCACATACATAAGTACATTTTTTACAAGTACAGTGTTTAATCTAAACTTAAAGTACACTAAAGTATTAGCATTTGAGGCCGAACTAGGCAAAGCCTGTATTTCAGCCCTCAACGCCGATCCCCCTGGGTTACAAGTTAATTATTTTTACTATGCAATTGCAATGATCCATGCATGAATGTACGTATCTAGTTTTACTTATATACAAAAAAAAATACTAGAAGAAAAGATTACAATATTACAATTTTATGTAAAGGTTTTTCCAGGTTAGTCCAGGAGTAATCTAGGGGTTGATATTATGAAGACGTTTATTTACAGTCGCAACTGTCGTATTACGCAATATTGCTTGTTAGACGAGTTTTATTAAGTACGATAAAGCTGAATTAGCGTCAGCAGTATTGTGAACTAGGCTACGATCAATGTTGCGTAAATCATATTCGAGTTTGTTTATGTTCAATTTAATCTTTGTCTTGGGGCGATCTTGCTTATTCAGCGTTAAATTTATGGCTAATAACACTGAATATTGTAAGTCGGATATTGTTGAGTTAGTAACAAGCGTGCAAGCGTATTAAATGAATAAGTGGTTTTGATCATCATATGGTCGAGGCAAGACTTGCTCTGAGGCAATGTGTGAGCAGGCATAAAACCATGGTATGACCAGATGTTAAGATTATCTCGAGTCCCTGCGTCGCAGTTTTCAGAGCCAATGTTAATTTTAATATCACCTACTAGTATTCTTTTTATTTTTTATTTTTTTGTACCTTGCTCCACACTAAGAATTTCTCCTGTATCGTCGGTGCGTTTACAAACATTTAAACTTACATACACAAACAGCCATATTACATATTATTATAGCCAGTATTACAGTATAAAATGGTCTAAGTGCTTGAAAGATCTGGTTTAGGGGACTGTGGAAAGAAGTTAAGTTTCTTGCGGAAGGGAATCTATACAAAGCAATTATCGTTGTGGTTGTGCCAACTTTGATGATAAGGCAGTTAACAATACGTTCTTGTAGATCAGGTTTTTTTTTCATAAAACACTGTTATTTTAACAATACCTAATTTACTATACTTGTAAAGAATATCTATTGCACAATATTAGCAGAAACAAGCGAAGATAAAAGTAACTCTTGTATGAATAAGTCAGGAAATCGGGGTTATAAATAATTTAAGCCAATACATATTCTAGTGGCGTTCGAGCGGGTCCGCATGGGGATGCGCTCGTCGTTACTTTGAAAACGGCACTACTCTAATGACTTTGAAAATATTTATTATACTGTACACGATTACAATATAAATTGATCTTTTTACGTAAATGTTAAGGATTTATACTTAATACAGTGTAAAAGGTGAGGTGTCTGGAAAGTACCTTAAACATAACATCACGCCTATAAACCTCGAAGGGTTATGCAGAGGTGTATCTAATAGTAATCCTACATTTCGCCAGTTATGTTTAAGTCCATGTAATAGGGGGCGAGTCTATTGCCATCAACTCGGTGCAAATCCTGACTCCGTAGCTGCTACTGAGAAATTCCTGATGAAAAAACCCAATAACACTTTTCCCGACCCTAGAATTAAACCCAGGACCTCATGCTGAGCAGTCGAGCTTATGGTCACTAGACCAACGAGAAAAGTATAGTATTGTATCTGGAAAGTATTGCGAAGATAATGGAAGTTTAACAGGTTGTTTGGGGGTACACTAGGAAGACTATATAAAGGTTTTGACCTAGAGGACCCTGTGCTAATTTGGGGCGGGGCAGGGGGGACGAAAACATAACAGCTGTACTAACAGTGCAACTAGGCTCTTCTGGCGATTGTATTTATTTGATTGGTATTGTTGTTCGTGCTAAAACATCCTTGTACGACTATAGTAGTCAATTCTAGTCTAACTGCAACTTCGAAAGCGGAAGTAATTACTAGTGATATTTATTTATTTGTTTATTTAATTACAACGGTTGTATTTACAACCAATTACAGTCACTAAAATTATAAAAATAAAAGAGACAATTATAACACATATTAAAATATACAAAATAACAAAGTAAAGGAAAATTTGAATTGATAACATCAATAAAAGAAGGTTCACAACACTTTTATAAATTCCCCTTACAGTACTTCTGATATACCAATAAAATTTTCGTCCATCCATTCGCAAACAGATCGTCTGCTGCTTTAGAATCCAAGAGATCATTAAGCGTGGCCAGAGTGCGAGTAATTGGCTACTTAGCAACTTAGATAAACGTAGTTCAGTACCTTATCGCCATTCACTATTAGTGTATCGGTTGCAGCACCACAAGAGCGTCATTTAAACTAAACGCTCTTGGTAAATGCAAGAGAATTAGTTAGCAGCACGAACCTCTGATTACCTAGCCTTTGTTCAGTGCCGGCGTTAGGTGGGGCGGGCCCGGGGTGCCAAATTTGGGGGGGGCGCCGAGGTCTGGGGCTGACACGGTAATTGTTACGTTATATGTTCACATTGGTTCAGCAAAAATTAACACTTGATATTGATAATGATTTCCAAAAGTGGGCGCCACCATATTCTTGCCCGGGGAGTCAGTGGCCTTAACGGTAGTTACTTAAGGTCCAACCAACTAAATTGATTAATTCTTTAGTAACTACTTGATAAGTGTGTTTTCTGAAATCTAGTGGAGGTCTAAAATGACCGCTTTAATAGAATCATAATAGGATTATTATGGAATTTCGTTTCAATTCGTAAAATATTAACTGCGCCTATCTATGATCGTTTTAAGAATTTAAATGTGGTTCATATTATTATCCTAATATGATTCTGCTAATACGGCCATTTTAGACACCCTGAACACCAATTCTTATGCAAGTGTTCTTAGTTTTCAGTTCAATTGTGTGAGAGTTATAAATGAAAAAGAAAACAGACAAAAGGTTCCATATGAAGTGACAACAATGACGCAAATGTCAAAAATGTGAGGGAAGAGTGTGAAATGTGAGAGGGTTTCTGCTGCATGTTTCTTTCATGTATAGTGCATTGAAGCATTACATTAGATCAAACATTGTTTCAAGGTTTCACGGTTTACAACTAAACTATACTTATCGGGAACTCAAAATAATGAACAATCACGGAAGATATCCCGTAAGTGACAATAAAAATTTGGATTGCATTAGATGTATGTAAACGTTTGCAAATCCAGTTGCGTTTGCATTAACGATGCAATTTCCGCCAAATTTGACATTGTTGTCCATCCTACTTAGTTTGAGGGTACATTCGATAAACGGTATTAGTCAAATTCGAATATTGATTTGAGATACTAGAGGTAACCGGTAAGACTTTGAAAACTTTTACTGACATTGATACTTACTGAAAATGTAAATGTTTGAGAGAGGCTCATGGCTTATTTAGTTCTAGCTTATGTCCACGTGGAGCTCGGTAATGTCCAACGGATCGTACTACTGGGATTAAATGTATAAATACAAATACTTTTATTTGTTGAACATAGGTAGGTACATATGTTATAATTATTAATGAACGCTATGTCTAGCCGTAATCGGCGTACAAATATTATTTTACACATGCACACACATGCTGATTAAAATAAATTATCAAACAGAATATTTAAAAAAAAAAAATAAAGAAACTAATATTATTATCACACATTATTAAATAATTGTAATTCAAATTGTCAAAAAAAAACTAATATTATTGTCACACACTATTAAATAATTCTAATTCAAACAGTCAAAAAGAAAACTAATATTATTATCACACATTAAATAATTTTAATTCAAATTGTCAAAACAAATCTAATATTATTATCACACATTATTAAATAATTCAAATCAATTAATTATCCTATGTGTTAATCTAGGTTATAAACTATCTGTGTGCCAAATTTCATCCAAATCTGGTCAGTAGTTATTGCGTGAAAATGTAACAAACATCCATCCATCCAACCATCCATCCTAACTTTCACATTTATAATATTAGCTGAATTATGACTTTTATTTATTTCATTACACGTTTTATACTTTTTTAAATATTCCTTAAAAAACCAATATTTTATTTAACAAATATTAGGCCACCGGGATTGGGAATAGGATCCAAGATACCGTCAGTCGGGGCTCCAGTGGAAAGAACCTCCTAATAATAGTAATATCCTTAGTAATATTATTATTAAGAGTCCACGGATCGATTTCATTAAAGTATTTTTTTTCGCACCTTCATCAATTTTATTTCTTCTCTACCACTACTTAGGCTCCTTTGTATGTACTCAAACAAATAGCAGGTATGACCACCCTGTGTTTAAGTTAAATAAATAGTTTAAAAAATTAATATTCAAGCTTCATGACGGGATATAAGTGGTACCGTATATGTTAATCTGGCCTGACGGATTCAAGTGCTCTCTGAAGCAAGAAATTGATTGGCAGTAGCACAACACACAGATCGGAGACTCCATCACCTATCTGCACCCCTATACATATGGATATCTATGGGTAGGAAAGTTAATTGGATGCATTGTATCCAATACCCGGTCCCCGACGAGATGATTCGCTTGTAGTTTTAACATCAGCTATCAGTGTCCTAGCCTAGTATTGTGGTAGACCACAGTCTTCTCACATAAAGAAAGCATGAACATTGATCATGTTTGCTGAAGGCGAATTGGCGATTTCAGAATTATTTTAATCATCGTTTTTAGGATTAGAAAAGTCACATACAAATGTGTGCGAATATGGTATTACACTTCTTGTACTATGTATTCTGTTTTAAATCATTTTCTGTTTTTTCTTTACCAGTGGAAGTGCGTAGTTTTACTAAGGATAACATTTTCTCCTAATACAAAATGCCTATATCTATTTTTTTTTCACTAGCTACCTGCGGGTCCAAAACTATATCTAATGTAGCCTATATTTTAAGATAAGCATCTAGCAGTAGAGCGGTAAAAACTGCGTTCAAATCCATCCAGTAGTTTTTGCGTAATGCGCGTACAAATATACAGCCAGAAAGACAGACAAAAATTCTAAATTTCATATAATTATTTTTTCAATATCTTCAATGTACAGACAACGGCCTGTTACAATTTTATTATATGTATAGATACATATGCAACAAGTGGATTAAAAATCGAGCCACCGTGAACATCCAAACACGTACATCCGAGTTTCACGACCCAATTGATTTTATCAGCGCTCCATTTATATTTTAATTAAAGGTTTCCAATAAATTCGAGTGGAAATAAAAAAATGTATTAACACCTGCGGATGGCTAACGCTTTAAAACCCTTTAAAACGTTATTTTTATTCTCTGAAAACCTGAACGTAAAAAGGATTTTAGTACAATAATTATTTATCTATGCAAGGATTAATCAAATCATTTTATAACACAACAATTCGTAACATTCAAGAGGGAATTAGTTGTCGGCTTGTTAGTTGTCCTACTAAACGTTCCTACTAAACGTTCGATTAGGCGAATGCAATCACAAACCGCAACATCCAATCGCAATGACAGGTTACAGCAAATCGATCGCTTTCTATGTAACTGGAAACAGCAAGAGGTGGCAATGTTACCTTCAGAATAATTGCACGAGTTTAAGGAAGAACCCACCTTAATACTAATATTAACAATATTTAGCAAAAAAAAAACACTTTTTGTTTTTTTTTTCGGATGATACATATTATCCTAAGCATTATTAGCCTAAGGTAATAATAATGTTCTTTCTTTTTGCTAAATTATGTTAATATTAACGTTAAGATAGGTTCTTCCTGCTCCTATGAGCAGTCACGCCACAGAATCAAACTAAGCGACATCGGGGTCATGAAAAATCCACTGTTTAAGGTTGAAGCGCCGGGTAGCCCGCGAAATTTAAATTTTCTTACGTTTTTTGCAATTTCCAGGTCAGTGTCAGGTTGTATGTTCATGAAAAAGGAGTCGCGCAAGTAACACGTATGTAGCTACAGAATTATAATCATTAAAATCGTCAATACAACCCTCTAAGTTCCTTTAACCCAATTGAATGACTTTTTCATGAAATAGTTACAGAATAGACTCATTTTCCTTCAACCTGACTCTATGATAATAATAAAATCTTTATTAACAGGTGGTTGTTCAAACATCAGTGTAGCCCTGGCTCTTGTACTAGGATTGTTTGTATCACAAGAGCCAGACCCCTCAATTCACAGGGAACATATAAAAAACGAGGTGGGGACAAAAAAAAACACTGACCTGCAAAATGCAAAACACGTAAAATAAAAATAATTCGGCGGGCTGCCCTGGCGCTTGCACCTTAAATTAAACGAGTGAAAGCATTGGGCTAGCCAACACGCAACAGTTTTGTTAAACGCATTCATCGCCAGTATCCTTTGTGAAATAATACAGGGCTGAGCCGAGTAGCATTCACATCAATGACACTCGATTAAGTGTCGCTCCACAGGGGAATGTAGGGATCGTTTGATACGCAGTAAAAAGGGTACAGTGGGCCTAGTTGGCTTTTGTGTCTTTTATCGAAGCTGCAACTGCAACGTAGTTGTACCCACATCTCAACACAGAGTTTATAATGTACGTACCTATGATACTAATATTACGAAGAGGTGAAGTTTTTATGTTTGGATGTAGGGGGTAATCTTGGGAATGCTGCGGGTAATCCCGAAAATTCTTTAAATAGTGGGAAGCTACATTATCCCTGAGTGTTACAGTAATCACTACATAGTATAAAACAAAGTTGCTTCCCACTGTCTGTCCCTATGTATGCTTAGATCTTTAAAACTAGGCAAAGGATTTTGATGTGGTTTTTTTAAATAAATAGAGTGATTCAAGAGGAAGTTTTATATGTATATATTGCACCCGTGTGAAGCCGGAGCGGGTCGCTAGGAGGCTATATTTAAAACAACATCGTGAGGCAAAAGCTAGAAGCCTATAAGTATTTCACAACTGGTGATTTAAAAGGTCAAATTCATTCTTTATTGTCAAAAGTATCACGCTTCTTTTTTCTTGACAATACCATTAGATAGGTATTGTCTCGGTCGATCTTTCCAATCGGGGTGTGCGAATCTTCTCAGTGTAAAAACACACGCCCGACCTAAGTACATACAGCGAGGGTAAACCTAACTATGTATTAAAATCTTCACCTTGCATACAGTCAGAGCAATTTCGAAAATGATTAAAAAATCCCTAAAGTATGCTTTGTATAAAGGGTGTAACTAGAACCTTATCGAAGCCTTATCTCCCCGTCATTGCGATCATATGTTTGTCCTGGACCATACCTGGGATTGTATAAGGTACAATGGTGTTCCGGGTGAACATCTTTTAACAACTTTCACTAATTAAGAAGCTAAAATCTACGTAATTAAATTTTGAACAGTCCTCAAAGATAAAATAAAAAACGATGAATAGTATTCAAAAGTTCAATGATTTAAACATTAATCGCCGTACGGTTCAACGATGTGGAAGAAACTAATTGTCATTATCAGAGCCCGACGATCCTTCCTATTATGTTCTATCATCAAATAAAATGGCAGAACCCTTTGTTGGACATTAGTGAATCGCTGATAGTGATAATACTGTGAATAAATGATTCGAAAATTGCCATTGTTGTTTTGATATTCAGCCAGCGTTTGTGTCGCGTGTGTTGAAGTTGCATGCATTCCTAATGCCTCCGTGTTTCTGTCGATTCAAGATTGAGAATGTTTTTTAAACTTCTTTGTTACAATTTTATTTCATTTTCATTTGTGGTTGAGGAACCAATTGTTGTGGTCGTAGGAAATCTTGTTTGGCTACATCGAACCATGAATATTTTATTATGTACGATGCATTTTAAAATGGAATTGGACGTTTTATTGAATTCTAGGTCGAGAAGTCAGACATAGAAAGACACTTTACTGTGTGTTATTCATTTCTTCACCAATGCACTGCCCTAGAATTGGATTCCATTTCCATTACACATGGAATTTTAAATAAAATAGAATGTAAAGTAACGGTTATAAATGTCCATTACAAATGAATTCCTACCGATGATGTGATATGGTTTATTCAGTTTATTCCGATCTGCCCCCACCGGTCTGTCCCTATCTCATCTACCACCACTTGTGGTGATTGCGTCTGGTTCAGTCGCATTTGCTCCAAATGTCATCTGCCACCAGTGGGGACAGAGGTAAGAGCAAATGCGACTGAACCAGATGCAAACAACATCAGTGGTGGTAGATGCGACAAAAAGTTCCAACTTACACCAGTGGGGATAGGCCGGTGGGGGCAGATCGGAATAAACTATGCGATATCCTCCAATTAGAAATTGGCCCACGTGATGCAATATGGCGTCGACTACTCCTTTTCACAAAGAAGAGATCTAACTTAGTATTGGGAAATGTTATAAGATAATTGAGCTATACAATACATTTAATAATCATACAACTAACAATTTACAATACGTACTAAACTAAATTAACAAGAAGACATAATTAAAAACAACAAAAACCCGACTGCAAAAAGTAATGTAATGCACTAAAAACACCGAAATTCAAACATATAACTTATATTATGTATATTTTCTTAATCCCCTTTTTTTTCCTTTTTTTGATACCATACTCAATACGTTTGGTTATTTTTTTTTGATTAAGTAACGTATTACTTTTTCGCGCTAAAAAACAAGTATTTTGTTTTTTTTCAAACACCTATCTAAGGCCACTTGGGTTTTTAAGACGAATACAACGATACCATAATTGAAGAAATCCATCCAGCCGGTTATAAAGAAATTTACAAACAAGTGACGCGCGAAAAACGCAACCCTTCTTCGTTGGCAGTCGGGTAATAAAAACAATAGAAATGAAATTCGAATACAAAATAAATAAATAAATAGCTCTATTTTCCCTGAACACACACACACGCACACTTTATCGCTTGTTTCTCGAAACCGACATTTAACTAGTACTTCATTTGGTGATACGAAAGCAGTATCGATTCAAAAAGTATCGAGGCAGATAATCTGCAAATCGATTTAAGAATCAAGAAAGAGCTTCAAGCTTCATCTATGTATCGCAGAGTTAACACGTTCTCGCCTCGATAAAATCTTCGTGACCGAATTGAGATCGAATCATCGATTTTAAAATTAGGGATGGGTTCACCGACGGTTGTTGTTCTCAATAAGGCGTTGGCAAAATTATTCTAAAAGATATTTGCATAAGATATAAAATTAATAACATTGGTTTTAAGATTCTAAGAGGTCATCTCGTAACAATCTAAACGCGATGGTTCAACTTTAAAATGATTGCATTGTTATACAGGGTGAATTTTTGAAGTGGGCCACGCCCACTTTGCAAAATTCACCCTAGTGTGTGTATTTGGTGGCCTTCTTTTTCATTGAACTTTAACATAAAGATAATAGAGAACGTGAATGTAGGTACTACAGATAGGTACACCTCTTATGGTGTCTGGTGATCTTATGTTATACATATTACAAAAGTTGTCTGTCACGAAGGCAGTCCACTTTATCTAGTGGTCGCAAGCGCGACTGATGAGCATGAGGTCCTGGGTTCGATTCAAGAGTCCAGCAAAGTGTTATTAGATTTTTCCATCAGTACTTTCTCAGTAGCAGCCACGGAGTCTTGATTTGTGCCCGGTTGCGGCAATAGGCTTGTGTGTTACATGGGACTTAAACCTAGCTAATGTGGGTGTACTATCAGGTATTACTCCGTTTAACCCTTCGGGGATTGCAGGGTAGATTTTATGTATCCAGTTACCACAAAATTTGAATAGTGCGATTCAAATTACCAAAACTAAACAGGGCCTGCTAATGCAGCCACACTAATTTTGAAGCTAATTACCTGTGGTCGCCATAAAGTGGCACTTAACGCCTAATTTAGTTGAAATCGATTGAGGGTGGCCATTGCCCATCTAATGTAAAATTATTAAATAAATCTGATCCCTGTGTTGTAATGAAAAACAAGGTTCGAATATATAAAATAGTTTAGAAATTTAAATTTTTAATTTTAGTTTATTATAATTATTATAAACAATCATGTGCGTATTTATATCAAGTGGAAGTTCAGTCTAATTGGTACGAACTGAATGGACCGGGACCCTGGACATCAGACTCTGACAGATACCTAATGTACTGAATTATATGTCAGTGTCTTGTGTGATGTACGCAGCCGCTCCGCTATCTTTATCATCATCTGCCTAGCCTTTTCCCAACTATTTTGGAATCGGCTTCCAGTCTAACCGGATGCAGCAGAATACCAGTATTTTTCTGACAACCAGTCTTCCCAAGAAGTATCATATTATCCAGTTACTGGGTTGTGGAGGTCAGATAGGCAGTCACTCCATGTAAAATACTCGTATTCAGCTGAATTCGGTTAGACTGCAAGCTGGCCCAAAAATAGTTTGGAAAAAGGCTAGGCAGAATGATTTCTAACTAAACGATAACATACGACTCTCTCTGATCTGTTACATACATTTTCTCGATAATTCAAGTTCAGTAAACTTCAAAATTAATGATGACGATAAATGATTCGACTTACAAGAGCAGAGATTCTCCAATGTCAGATTGTTCTGTACGAATCATTGCTTGTTTCTTATGAATGTAGGCGTGTTACAAAAGATAAAAGATCTTTCATCACGATATCTTCAATCACATAGACCTTGGTCTGTCGCTGCCGTTTCTTTTGTTATCTTGAAGGTAGATCACGAAGTAAATATACAGAGGCATTAAGATTGTGACCCCAAAATACTTTCTTATGAATCCATGTTAAAATAGTAAATTCAAAAGTATTTTACGCCACTGAACCTATTGTTATGTTTTACAGATAAGTAACATATAACATGATGGAATACAAAATAAACACAGAGAAAGTCAGGCGTAACAGCTAGTGAAGAAATAAAAACCACAACTTTAAAAGTTTCAACAGTTTCAGCCAATTCAGAAACTTGTAACTAGTACGTATACTACGTGACAACTTGCGGCAGATAGTCGGCGACAATCAGTTCCTATCGCAAGAAGATTCCATCTTGCAAATTTCTGGTTAAATAACTTAGACAGGAATATTCAAGATGCGCTCAAAGGTTTGTAAAAAATTACTTTTTCGTGATATTTCAAATTCTTTACGGATCAAATGAAGTGAATCATTATATTAAGCCAAATCATAACAATCTTATATTTTACATTTATAAATTAAAATAACCTAAAGTAACTAAGTTAACAAAAAACTAAAAAATTACGCGTCAAAAAACTCTTTAACGCTATCAACTACTTGTCCCCAAGAGACAGACGGCGTTGCCGCGTGGTTTGGCAAAGCTGGCTGAGGTAAAATCCAGCCCTTGGGTCACGGGAGTAGCCAGGCTTACCAAGGGGTATCGTATTACCCAGTACTTAAGTGGGTTGTGAAGGACAGCTAAGCAGTCGCTCCATATAAAATACTAATATTAAACTGGATCCGGTAAGACTGGCAGCCGACCCAAACAGGGTTGGGAAACGGCTAGTCAGATGATGAGCATTACCGTTATTGCTAATACAATGTCACTTTATCTAGACCCTAGTCTACACTAGACCCTCTGGTCCAGTAGACAGCCGCAGTTGCATCTTCATAAGCCGAAGGTAAAGTTTTTATTTGATTGCATACTGTTAATGTTTGTTGTTATGTTTTAATTTTAAAGTAATTATGAATTTTAATAGGGATTTAATGTCTTTACGAATAAATAAATAATAATAATAATAAGGGCCCCCTTTTGTCATTTAACTACAGAAACTTAAAAAGCAGCTTTCAGCTAGTATGATGACAATAGGCTCGTCCTATATTACATTTGACATAAACAGTACTGGAAAAAATTGAGTGTACTGTTAGGGTACACCTCAGCCTTACCCTTCGGGGATTACAGGCATGATGTTAGTCGTATGTAATGTAAAGTCAGTAAGTAAATAAATATGTTTTGTAAATAAAACCCAGAGTAATACTGTAAAATAGCACTTTCTACTGCAGACTAGACTCCCGATGAAGTAATACGATTTGTTTTTATTGGTATCGGCTATCGGCGGCGTAAGAACGCAAGTGATATAAAATAAAACAACTTACTTGTCGGTAGCGCTGGAAAATACACCATTTTGTTTTTTCTTTAGCTACTTAGACTAAACAAAGCTGATTTGGTGGCGACTTTTTATTTAATTAACAGAGTCGAAGTCAATAAGTTAACGTTAGTGCAAAAATAAACAAGAATAAGTTATTTAAATTGTTTAAAATAGGTTTTTGGACGGAATTACTTGCTGGTTATTTTTAAGTCAAGCAGTGTGCTCTATAGGGTTTCCCATTGGCAAACTTTAATTACTTGTTTAACCCATTTAAGGGACCAACTTTCAAAATCTTTTTGTATTCGCTTCACCCGTGTAAAAAATCTTAGAAGTTAAATTTGACCCATTTTCTGGTCTCCGATTGTGTTGAAATTTTGCAAACATGTTTATTTTTTATGACAATGCATGGTTACCTAAGTGAGGCCATTTTAAATATGGCGGACTCCCAAAGATGGCGGACTAGTTATGTTTTATGCTTTCCCATGATATGGGTATCATATGGTTTCTTGAGAAAAACACAAGAAATAAAATGACGCAACTCTAAAGCGTGTTTTTATTTTTTATTTTTTAATTCTTTTATATAAGTAAGATTCTTGTGCAAAAATATCAATCTTGTACGTCAAGAAGTTGGCCGTGTCTTGTTTGTCAGTGAATTTAAGTACGTTGACGAGTTTTGTCGTCTACTCGTAAATACGCAGCTTTTTTATAATGTTCCCACCGCTGGGGCACAAATGTCTCGTCTCTGTGAGAGTGGGCCGTAATCCACCACTTGCGGGTTGGTGGATGTCATATTCTTTCGATTTATTGGTTCTAGAACAGGCCAGTTTCTTCACCCACTGTTTTAAGCTTTCACGGTTAACTTATAAATAAAAACAAAAAAAAAATAGCAATAATAATATCGGGAGCTCAAAATCAAAATCAAAATATTTTATTTCACATAGGCCTAGATGGGCACTTATAAAACGTCGACAAAAAGGTGCACGGTTCGGGTTGGTCGTTTCCTATGGAGAAGAACAATAAACGATCACGGAAGATATCCCAGTTCAGTTCAGTTTCTTCACCATTCACCATCTTGAGAGCAGTGGTGATGAAATTATTTATTTATTTAATACAAACATAAAATATTATTACATAGCCTTTAAGATTTTTTACCGTTTTAACTTATTTGTGTATTCAGATCAGATATTAAGTTCAAATTACTAAAATTGAAAATATCCTGTCAAAACACTGCTCACAATGTTATTTACAATAGTAAAAAATGTAGCACAAACAAGCGAAATCGCGGCATGAATTCTTATGGGATGGACCATTATATAAATGACTCGAATATATAACATAAATTGTATGTATCATCACGGTATTACTTTGAGAGATGAACACGTATTGTAATTATTATTTTCTTTAATCATTTATATTTATATTATAATTTTTTTCTTAAAAATACCATTTTAAAAACATTTAAAAATATAAAAAATTGTAGTCCGCCGGTTTCGGAAGCAGGGTCCAAGCTACCGGTGGCTCCAGAGACAGGAACTTCCTCACAATGGCAGCTCTCGTAATCATTATGTTATAACATCCTGCATTATGTTATAATATCATGAATTATATTATAACATCATGCATTATGTTATAACATCATGCATTGATATTTTTCTTTTATTTATAATATTACAAATCATTTACATTTTTTAAATATTCCAAAGAAAAAAATATTTAAAAAAACATTTCAAAATATAAAAAAAAATTGTAGCCCACCGGTATCGGGAACAGGGTCCAAGATACCGGCGGTCAGGGCCCCAGAGAGAGGAACCTCCTAACAATACGAGTTGGTCCAAGAGTACCGCTTTCTGAATCAAGCCCCTGATCCAGCTGCCTAACGAGAGCCTCCTCATGTATTGGTCGAGGCTCTTGGCAATTAAGCCATTATTATTTTTATTATTATCAGCCGTTTGTGTCCCACTGCAGGGCAAAGGCCTCCGTTGTATTATAATATCTGAAGAACGAATTTGAGAGTTTCGGCAATAAAATGCTGAAGGGATCGTTAAAAGTTTCGTTTTAAATTGCATAATAAGTTAATTTAATATTTGGCTTGAAAACGAAAAAACTTTCTAGTTCGGTTTTTTTTTCTTATCAATGTTGAAAAAAAAACCGAACTGACCAACTTAGATCGTCAATTGAGGTTTATTTACATTTTCATTAAAATAACTGGCGAGTTAAATTCCCTGAAGTCAAGACACTTTCTCAAGACATCTGACACTTACAGTTTGACATTTTGCCACAAGCTTGAAACTAATACTTTTGGCCTTATAGCAGTCACATAGCCAAACAAAACTTCTCAGTGTATGACGTGCAAGGGACAATCAACCTTATGGTGACAAAGTGGTATGACGATACACCCACATTCGATGCAGACTATCTAACCATAAAAAATCTTGGCGTAATTTTTGCCGATACATTCCCACGTCAGTGGCATCTATACAGGATGACGTATATTAATCAATAAATCCCTTCGAGACGACATCCAGAGCCACTGACCGGCCATCTGTTGGTACCCGAGCGAATGACCGATTGTACCACTAATGCATTTACATAAATAGTTTATCCGTAAAATACGTTTGAACGTTAAAAAATCTATATTTTAGCAGACGCATAAATAAATCTGATGGTATTCAGATTTTAAATAGTCGGCCAAAGTGTTATTGGGTTTTTCCATTAGGAATTTATCAGTAGCGGCCACGGAGTCTGAATTTGTGCCCGGTTGATGGCAATAAGCCCGCCCCATATTACATGGGACTTAAACATTACTGACGAAATGTGGATATACTAATAGGTACACCGCTGCCTAACCCTTTTGGGATTACAGACATGAAGTTATGTAATATTATGTTATACAGATTACAAAAGTTTTAGCAATCTTCACAAATTAACCTTCAGTTAAATATTACTGATGCAATGGTGGCAATATTTCTAAATAATTATAATATATCCTAAATATATCACGATGTTTTCTTTGACGGTTAGGAGACGTATTTTACATTTACCTTTAAATATGGCTTTACTGAGTTATTAACATTAAAATCATCAATAAAACCGTCTCAGATCATGTCACCCGTTGAATGAGTATTTCATGAAAGAGTCATTCAATGGGGTTGTATGAACTTAGAGGGTTGTATTGATTATTTCAATGATTATGATTCTGTAGCTACATACGTGTTATGGCTGTGAATGATATTTTGTTGAACATACAACCTGACACCGACCGGCAAATTGCAAAGAAATGTAAGAAAATTTCATTTACATTTCGCATCGTATGAATGAAGGGCCCATAATAAAGGGTGAGACTATCGCCATCACGAATTCAGAAACTGAGTTTTTGCTGACGAAAACCATAATAGCAAAACCCGATATCACTTTATTCGACTTGGGCACCAAACCCTTATACTTTGCATTAGCAGTCAATCCTAAGCCTGAATATAATAAAGAATATTGTTTTTTTTCTTTATATTATATTTTTTTTTAGTGTAAATTAAATGTATTTTATTTTAAATATTTTTTTTTTATCATAGAAAAATGTCTGGTTTCCACAAACCAAAAATGCTTTTGTACCTAGACCTATGTTTAACTATTATTTTCTGAGAGTCCCAGCAAAACAGGGATTTTAACACTATTGTTAAAAATGTAGGTAAATTATACCGGAGATTTAATTTTGATTATCTATTTATCTAAAACCATTATTATTTGTCTCGGAGATAAAAATTTGTCTAAATAAAAATGTTTGGTTGTGAAGACTTAGAAACGGTGCTAAAGTTCAATATGATATCGAAAGTAAATGGAACTCATAATTCCTCTCTGAATGAACTTCGAAATTGACTGACAAAATTATATTTCATAGGATTCCGTATCCGTAGGGTTATCAACGGGACCCTATTACTAAGCCTCCAAAGTCCGCCGTCCGTCCGTCTGTCTGTCAGCGGACTGTATCTCATGATCCGTAATAGGTAGACGGTTGAAATTTTCACTTATAAAAATAAATTTAAATATCAAGGGGGCTCCCCTACTACGGTGGTACGAAACCTTCATGCGCGAGTCCGACTCGCACTTGGCCGATTTTGTTTAGATAGAAGAGTACAATAATTTAGAATATGATCGCAAACGCAATTGATTTCGGATTTTTTTCCCATATTTTTACAAAAACAATGTTTTCATTGCAATGGGCATGGGGGCTAAGCTGTCATCGCGGTTTGCGATAGCTATGACTTATGGAATCGTAGCTTAAATATAAAGGTAAGCTAGTTAGATAAATATCTGCCAGACTGGCCGCAAATATTGAATGCCATACCTACGCCATACAACATAAAGAAACTATTTCACGTTTCGACACGTATAAACAAGAACGTAAAAACGAAAAGGCAATATCAAAATACTGATTCTTTGTGATATTATTTCTATCATTCCTCCTACGATTTATACATAAAGATTTCCTACATCTGCATAAATCATTCAAATATGTTATTTTTTGGACCTATTCACCTACTCGTATATAAACTAAATTTCATGTTCTTAAAATAAGAGCAAAGAGATGGAAGCACCTATTTTAATATAGTGATAATAAGTCCCAATAATGACCGATTTCTTGACCTTAAATCTATACAATAATTTAATTGAGAAGCTGCTCGTTTTTACTCACTATGAGAAGAATTCACTTTAGCAAATGAAGATTTTTGATCAACGAGAAATGTCTGTACAAAACTGTATGAAAACCGACTTGAAACCAACTTTTCGGCATCAGAATTATTGTCCGAACGCCTCGAGGCAATTACCCTGTTAAAAAAATATTCAATGTACAGTTTTGACTTTGCTACAATTTTAACTTATTGAAATTTTGCTCAAGTCTGCCCGAACACCCCGGAAATTGAGAAGACGCGTCTACATTTCCATTTCGCACCTTGATCCTAATACAACTACTCTTAAAAACGGATTCAAACTACGAAATCAAATTTAAAAGCCGAGGAAAATGGGAATCTTTTGTATGTTATCTAGCAAGTCGCGTAGTTCGGCGTAGGCCCTCGTAGCAAATGTGTAGCGAGACGTAGGCGCAGCTCTCGCGTAACAAAGGAATTACTCCATCGCAGCCATCCTTCAATGTTTAATTTATGAATTTATTTTAAGAGTCACGGAGGTCATAATGATGTCTGTGTTCACCTTATATTATTATTGTTAAGCATTGACTTATTTTATGCCTACGGATTTGAAGTAAAGAAAAACGATGTGGTATTAACTGTTTTCAATCATATAGTTGAGTTTAATGAGCCACCGCCCTTGTAAGCCGGGGTGGTTACTTAGTAGCTAGGGCTACCAACCACCTGGGTTTGTACCGTCTACCTTTTGGTAATTTTGCTTGGAAGACTTTTGTATGAAGCCTGGCCGGCTTAATCAGCCATTTTTTTTTTTTTTTTCTAAATTGGTTAAACGGGTTTTAGCGTGGCCGCAACTTTGAAAAAAAATTAAAATGGCGTAAGTTAGGCCGTGCATTCAAAAACAAATCAAATCCTTTCGTGACTTATGAAAATTAAAAAAAATAAAGTACCCAAAATATCAGGACTTTTTTACAGTACTATAAAGGCAACCCTACGAGTGTTTATAGCAGTATTGGCAAACGATAAAGTAGTTACTTGATCATACAAGGGCGTGTGTAATTTCAGGTTTATCTTGCACATTTTAGGGTATATTTTATGAAAGAGAGGGGTGTTAAATGCTTGTGTTCCTAGTTAAAATTTACAACCAACCTAACCACTAACCGGTGTTTCAAAGGTATGCTTAGTAAACAGCATATATAAAAAATAAAAATCTTTTTTGCGCATGTTTTCAACAACTTTTTTTTTAAACATGCAACATCCTTGTCTTAACATGTAAAGGAAAAGCCAGGACTTAAAAAAATACTTATGTATTATTTAATAAACGCCTTGCGTTTAACTAGATTTATTATAAATAAAATCAATCACGAACTAAAATAAATGGTCAAATAATTCCAGCTCAACACTGACAACCGGTAATGTGCCAAAGAGGCTGGCGACATTACCACGTTGTATGGAAATGATAATATAAGTCTGGAGTCGTTGATCCGCCTTCAGCAAAGGTGGAGATCAATGCCTTCTCTGTATGAGAAGAGGGAACAGGCTAGCATTACTATTTAATTAGCATTAAATAGCAATAAAACCCCAAACGGCGCAAATACAATAATTTAATTGGTAGTTATGTGTTTGAGCCGTTTGGGGTTGAAACGAGTGCCCACTTAGTATTTCGGGAAATCGCCAAGCGATTGGTCTTCACGTGACCAGAGGGCCGGCCTATTTTTTGGCCAAAGAATCAACATTGCCATTCAATATGGCAATGTTGCCAGTCTTCTGAGCCCTTTTCCTGTTGACAGCGATCTGGACGAATGTTTTGACGCCCTGTAACTCTTTTGATACTTGTACATATTTTTATTACTATTATAGATCTGTAGTTTGTTAATATTCTTTGAAGAAAAATCAGCATTATAAATAATGAAAATGAAATAGGACTATTGTATTGTATTGTATAACGGGCTGGTGTCCGCAACTCAACGTCAAAGCGCGAAAAAGGACTATAATCTAATACTAATCTTGTAAAATGTACAAACTATTTTTAATTTTCGAAACAAAGAACTAAAAACGACAATAAAAGATACAAGGTAAAAAGCTTTAAAAGCAAATTTATTAAAAGACCTCGGAACCAAACGGATTATCCCATCCCATAGACTTTCATTCAAAGAGAGTCCCGTTTCACGTAGAATATTTTAACAACGGAAAAGATATTTGTTAGTTTTATTTCTACATATTTTGTGTTGGCCATTTTATCCGAAACGTTACTCCGTGAACAATAATTTTAATGGATCCTTTGACAACGCTTACTCAGTTTTTATTCTTTATGTTTCTGAAGCCAGCAGGGGAAACAGGAACGAGACCACTGTCACCCCCTGTACGGGCATGAACTACCATAAGCACGCTTAAAGAGCCGTAAAAGCTTTTTTAAGATATTCGACCTCCTTAGTAGACGGTGCGTCAGACGAGAGATGCGAACTGTGAAGAAACAAACATCCCATCCCTCCACATTTCCTCAACGTGGAAGAACACCTGCCTGGATACGAACTACAGTGGCCAATATAGAAATCCCTTAACCGATTGCGAGCACAGGTTGGCCGCTGTAGATATCATATAGCCAAATGGGGCATCCTCGATTCTTCTCAAACAGATTGCCAGTGTGGAGCCCCTCTGCAGGATATGCTCCACCTCCTGCCCCACCCATCCTGCACAACCACTTGCACCTACCTGAATTAATCGAAGCAAAATGTTAGAGCTGTGCAGGTGGCTACATACAGGTCTAACACAATTTGAGTTCATCGACACGTAAAGAAGAAGAAACTCGTCAGTTGGATTAAATTTTAATTCAATACAGCACTCCACGTGATTGTAGTCTGCCCACAAACTGTCAGAACATGAACTAGTTGATCTCAAAGTCAGATTTAACAGCGGTCAAATCAGTGGTAAGGAGTTTCAGTGAAGTAGTTTTTATCTGAAAAAATGTCCCGCTACCGAACAAAAAAGATCATTAAACGACGCTTGCTGTTGACCTAAAACATTAAGCGTTAAGAGACAATTAATTAAATACTTAAGCAAATGATTCGATAAATGAAGGGTTAAAAAAAAATTACTTCCCTTTTTGAATTGAATTTTGTTACCAATTTAAGGCTTTTCATTTTTTTGCACGGAACCCTAATTGTTTTTCTAAAATAAAAACCTATGCTAAACCTTATAACATCAGCTATCTGCCTGTAAAAGTCCCGTCAAAATCAGTTTAGCCGTTTCGGAGATTAACCAGAACAAACTGACAGCCGCACAAAAAGTTAAAAAAAAAACTACAATTACAATTATTACTACAATTGCCGAATAAATATTAATATGCATTCAGTAAAAAGCTGTTATTTTGATAGTACAACTTAAATTTTATTTATTTGTCGAGATGCGGGAGTACTTGCACCCAGGGGACTGAAATACGTAAAAGACTGAAGTTAGGCCGAACAAATTTTTGAGCCGTTTAAGATTCTGTCCAGCCAGTACGAACTAATTGTCCCCAGGACACGAACATCCATTCAAATACGACTCGTATTTCAATGTCCGGATGTCCTCAATTTGTCCGTACCAGTTTGACCGTAAAGTGGCGTGGATATCGATTGCTTTTTCTGAGCTATTAAATAATGATACTACTAATTAAAAGTATTGTATCGAAAAGCATTGACACACAAGTGTTGATTGGAAAATTGTATTTATTTAAAGTAACTTCAACTCAACTGAATTGCATTTGTTGCACATAAACTGTTATTTTTTCAGTTTTTTTTTAAGTACCTAAGTAAATTTGTTAGAATAGATGACACTAAGAAAGAGCCAAGAATACCCAAGTGAGAATTTTAAATTTTCACCAAAGGCCAAAATCGTTTCCGCGATTTAACCGTAATATATGACTTCGAATGAACAAGCTCCCGGTATTAAAAACAATCACAAGACGGAAAATGAAAACTTGATCCGAAAAACTCCTCATGGACAGTCTTTGTCAAAGTTTAATTGATTTTGTTCGTATACGGTGACGCGACCCTGAGCTCACACTCGTGTGAATGGTACGCAGATCAATAAAATGATTAAATAATTCTGTACAAATGTCACAGTACACTGCGGGGGGGCAGAATCCGGGTCGAGGATAGGTAAGTAACAGGACGGGATGCAAAAATAAATTGTTTTTTTTTTTAAGACACCTTACAATACGACGTACTGTATTTTTATTTATTATTTCTTGATTTCAATCAACTTTGGATCATAGGTACAATTAAACTAAATTAAAATCAAAGTCAAAATTAAAACATAATCAAAATAAAATTAAAACAATTTAAAAATGCCTTCATGTTTTACGTTTCCAAAGATTACTATTGTTTAGAATTCCAAATGTCCTGGTCATTTTTAAGGTTCCGTAATCGAAGGGTAACCAACGGGACCCAATTACTAAGCCTCCGCTGTTCGTCCGTCTGTCTGTCAGCGGGCTGTATCTCATGATACGTAATAGGTAGACAGTTTAAATTTTCACAGAATGTGTATTTCTGTTGCCCTACAACAACAAATAATAAAAATTAATTAAAAATTAAAGGGGCTCCACTAGTAAGCGCGCCTGATAGTACTCGCGCATGATGGTACGGAACCCTTCATGCGCGAATCCGGCTCGCACTTCGCCGGTTTTTGATATAAATAACGTTTAAATATCGTTGAATGACCAACGAAAATTGACCATCCTTTTTCACGTTCAATATTTAGCTAATTATATATTTTAGTATTCAGTAAGAGTACCTACCGAGTCCAAGTCATCTGTAAAAATCTCTTGTCTTTTTGACTTACCAACATTTTTCCATTTGTTTTTAGATTCTGAACATTTCCTAACTACGAATACTTCGGTATGGTGTTGTTACGAGACCAGTACTAAAATTTTGTACGTATTTATCGAAACCACACTAAACAAGTAATTTTCAACCAAATGGGTTCATTGTGTTTCTTTTTAACACCTGACGCTATTTAAAATAATTGTTACCGGTTTCGTATGTGATATACGTAGTTGATTAGACAATATAAACCTCTAATATATCGAAAAGATTTTGAAATCAGTAAGACTTCACTACATAGTATAAAACAAAGTCGCTTCCCGCTGTCTGTCTGTCCCTATGTATGCTAAGATCTCTAAAACGGATTTGGATGCGTTTTTTTTAAATAGATAGAGTGATTCAAGAGGAAGGTTTTTATGTATGTCAGGTACGTCAGGATTTATTCCGTTAGGCTAGTACATCATGTGAGCAGACCATGGGTTTCAAGGAAAACACACTGGGTGCGATACACTGTTTCTAGCAAAATAACGAATTACTTGAGATTACAACTATTCATACACGAAATATTTTCAGGGAATCATCTAACGGCTATAACAAAGCCATTTCAAGCGATTTTTTTTATATGAGTATATTTTATTTTTTAAATAAATAATTTAAAATTACTGAACCCACAAAATAAATACTGGCTCCTTATTTTTAAGCATCCATTACGGTGGTTACTACGTCGTATTTACCTACTGTCATTGTTAGAATATGGGAGTAAAGGATTTATGCAAAAAGTCTCAAAAACATTTAGAATTATAATAATTTTGAAAAAAAAAACACTAAGTTAATTTTTTTTTTCGTTGCTATGGCCACTTTACGGCTTATAGAAGTTACTCTTGAAATATTTCGTGTATGAAAAGATAAACCGTATATATTGCACCCGTGCGAAGCCGGGGCGGGTCGCTAGTGAACTATAAAATAGTTCCATCGGTCCGGCAATACATCTTTTTATTTTCTCTATTTTAACATAGTTACTAATGGTTACTATACGCCCATTATTGTAATTCATATCAAAATATGTTTACTACAGCTTTTGTGACAAATATATCCTACATGTGAAGGTAGAAGGAAATAAAGTACTCATTTGACACGAAACTGAAACAACTAATAATCGCTTTCATAGCGTATCGTATTTGTACAATAACTTTCGATAGTATTCTTACAGGCTTTTCGATAGCTTACGTCATTTTAATGCATTTACGTCAATACAATGAATGTCACTTCGTCCAGGTCCTCTGAGATTATCTACACCCTGAGCTGACAATTAAAATCAGACTCAGACACAGCACACTACCTTCCAATATTATCCCGGGATATGCATAATCAGTTCTGACAGGCTGATGTCTAATGTCAGAGGTTGCACTCAGAGTGATCATAAATAGACTATATGTGCCTAAATTGGGATCCCGTGTATGCGCCGAGTACAATGTTTCGTCTGGAACTATTTTAGTTGCAACTAATTGCAATGGGAATTCTGTGTTATTCTACAGGGTTTTAAATAGATTTGCCTGTGATATTCGCAGGCATTTCCATCAAACCTTGTCATAGACAAATATGATTTACAGTAGGATACATCTATTGGTTGGAGATCTGAGAGTACCGCTAGTAAGCACGAGACTTTGCGTGAATTATTTAATTATCACTATTCTAACTGGGGTGAATGAAAACATCGAGATGTGAGCGAGACAAACATGTTAAGACTAAAAGACAATAGATCCGTGACATCCATCACTCCACATTGAAACCGCGTGGTGGATTACGGCTAACTCCTGCCCACAGGAGTCCTGCGTCTTCGCAGTGTTATCATTATTACAAGCTGCTTTAGGCTAATCATCTCATCTGCCTAGCCATTTCCTAACTAAGTTGGGGTTGGCTTCCAGTTTAACCGGATGCAGCTGAATACCAGTATTTTACATGGAGCGACTGGCTATCTGACCTCCACATCCCAGTACTGGGTAATACGATACCCCTTGGTAATACTGGTTGTCACACTTTTTGGGCCACTGACTACCTGTAACGACTGTCAAAGATCTACAAATGACAGCTGGGACCAACGGCTTAACGTGCTTTCCCAGGCACGGAGAAAACTCGGTATGTAATGGGTGGTCACCCATCCACAGACCAACCTAGGCAAGCACGGCTTAACCTAAAGATTGATCCGAGCGGCTGTTATTATTTAGTCACGAGCTCCTCGACGATGCGACCGATTAATCAAAAAAGGAATAATTTTTCCTTTTCATTCCAAAATGGATTGTTTAAGAGTTAAACGAGTAATTTTATTAAACATATTTTAAAACTTTCAATTTTACTTAACTTTATAAAATCTAAAATAATTTAAATTAAAAAAAAATAGTCTGCTGCCGAAAAGGCCCTTTCAGCTTCTTCACTTGTCGGCTTTAAAGTCAGAAAATAATCATGATTTAACAGATAATAGCATTCTCCTCGAACTCATTCACTTTCAAATGCGGTAATTTCTTTTCTTAGTACTTTATCAAAATCTTTCTCTTAAGTATTTGTGGTATAAGATGTCGCTTCCTGCTGGATTTGCAGTTGTATTGACTCCTTTATGACTCTTTTAATTCCAGTGCCAGGAAATAAAATAATTATTAGTCAATTTATTTAAATTACGAAAACAATTATGAACAATTTATGAAAAAAAGTGTTAACATAATTGATGTCCAAAATATCAGCATTCATTGTCAATCAGACTCGCGTGGAATATTAAAAACGACAATGGCAAGGGCCATATTGAAGTAGGGACTAAGTATGCATAATCAATTAGGTTTCCCTTTCCATTAACGAATAAATGACGGAATATTACCGATAGTCGTTGCTGCCTTTTCCAAACTACATTGGGGTCGGCTTCCAGTCTGACTTTATGCAACTGACTATCAGAATTTTACATTTAGCGACTGCCTATCTGACCTCCACCATCCTGTTAGTTCTGGGTAATACGATACTCCTTGGTAAGACTGATTTCAAACAGCAATATTTATAAATATATCATCTACAGAGAAAAGTTATCTGACTATCGAAAAATCCGCCCCAACTGAAGTTATTTTAATGTACCCATAATTTAGATAGAACTAACTGTTGCTCCGTATTTGGTCTAGTTATTTCCAGATTCAAATATTACGTATATTGTCAGTTTTAAATTGTTTTGTGGCATGCCTTGCAGTAAAGTTGGTACCCTGCCTTTAGCATTAAGTTCATTCTACTCTAGAAGTAGATATAGATCCCAGCTAACTGCACCTGCTTACGAAAATGAGTTTTCAAATACACTGTGTGTGGCTTACTGACCGGCAATGAAAAGACAAAACTAATTAGTACAGAAACAGTTTAGTAAAGGCCAATATTTTAGCTATCAGTCATTTAAGCTTTGTTCTGAACATCAGTTAGAAAAATCGCTGTCGAGACTAGACATGCCACGAACTTTTATCAAAAACTCGGTACCAGCCAAAAAGAGCGATCTAGAATGATGTAATGGATTCATGGTAACAGGTGGCGCGACAACGTCCCTAAGACCCTGTATTTATATATAGACGTACGGAAATAAATAGTTACAGCTTCAATAAAAAAAACATCCATGAATCTCCCTGAGTTATCCTTTGACTCCGCGAGGATACTACTTAAACCTCAGAATTCGACTACATTTACGAAGAAAGGTCTTATTGGTAAAATTGTTTGAACCAAATATCTATTGTTAGGCGTTCACTCTTATTCTTTCATGAAACGTTTAAGTAACGATTCCCGGATAAAAAATATTATCAATCAGAACAGTCAAGTAAGGAAAATGGGACACATTTTTCCTTCCAATTTTATTCTAATAATGTGTTATGGCTAATTTTTAACCTTTATAACAGTTTGGATAATGCCGTAGGCAATATCATTTTGTTTTACCCAACATTGTGTAAATTATGTAATTTATGTAGGTTAGTATAATTAGCATCTAATGATTACTATTACAAGCAGACATATTAATCCCGTCCAAATGATTTAACACCTTTTTCAGAATGACTGTTTTAAATCATAATTGTGAGCAAATTAT
This sequence comes from Noctua janthina, assembly GCA_963576755.1. Classification (NCBI taxonomy): domain Eukaryota; kingdom Metazoa; phylum Arthropoda; class Insecta; order Lepidoptera; family Noctuidae; genus Noctua; species Noctua janthina. The sequence continues at coordinate 6,772,325 of OY755050.1, read as the reverse complement.
GTAATTTTAGAATTATCGTACAAATATCAAAACCAAAATTATATCCCGCAAAGACACGGGATTTACCGATCCGAAATTATTTCATTTAAGTACAAGGTACATTAAATACCGAAATGAAACGAAAAACATTCAAACGAAGATTCCAAAGCTTTCTCAAATGGTGCTGCGGCACACAGCGAGTTTAAACAAAGACCCAAGTCAACAGAAGTAAAAGAGAACTCGACAACAGCGCGAGCCACAACCAAGCCCGAACAAAATAAATTATCGGTCTGAATTTCAGACACGGGTTAAAACAATCACATCAAATATCCTCCCCCATATTGATTCCGTTATAACGCATTAAAAAACCAAAGTCACGTAAACACGAAGATTTATGCCGATGGCCAAAAACCATTCGAAAGTATTATTAAATTGCCACGGTTTATTACTTTGTATTACTAGGCAGGCGGTAACGTTTCAATGCAACAACGTCGAGGCTTTGTTTTTTGAATAAATAAATGATATTACGAAATCGAAGAAGATTCCTCCAGCAACAGCTCCAGAAGCGCCAAAAAAATACATTTTAGACGAAAAAAATCCTCTGAAAATTCTTAAGAAAAATATGGAGAACGTTGCCGCGACTCACAGGTAGGCTGAAAAAGATACTTACGTTCTATAACTACGGGTGAAGGCGCGAAACGCGCGAGTTTGCTGAATGCGCACTAGCAAAAGGCTCGAACTTGAATGCGATGCGAGCCTGCGAGCGGCGAAACGGACAAGCGGTCGCGGGAGCGGGCTGAACTTAGTTGAGCGGATGAGAGAGGAGCGAGTCGAACGCACTGGGGGCAAGGGAGCGACCGTGTGCGGCGACCGACCGAGTCACACTGAACTGCTGTTTATCGACCTCCCCTCGCGCACTCTCCGATCCCGCCCGCCTTCACGCCACAGAGCCCGCCTACCGCACAGCGTTGCCGAAATGTAAAGAGGCTTTGCCTATTCATCTGTCATTATTCTTAGCTATGCAGCGATCGATGCCCACGTGACACACATTCACTAAGATATTTCTTAAAAAATAATTACAGGAATCGGTAAAAACTTTCACAATCACCAACCTATAATCCAGAATCTGGCGAGTGAATGAAGCCAGGGAATTGCTAAAACAGAATTTAGGAGCAAGGAACAAGTACCGCTAAATTGGCCGAATCTCGCAATATAACGCCTGAACCGCGTCATTCTCTCTTATTACACACCCTACATGAAGTCCTTTTGTTTAATGAAACATCGTTGGATCTTGTCTGGGATTAAGTTTTCTATTATACTTATTAATTTGTTGGAATTACGATCATGCTTATTTAGCGATGTTCATACAAAACTCACGTTTTGTAAGATAGAACAGAGACAATTGTTAGCAATGCTGAACTTGCTTTGCTCCATAATCTCATATAATTATATCTTCTTCTGATTACTTGCAAAGTTTCCAAACGATATCAGGCTCTGCTAATTTTTCAACGATATAATGCATTGTTTCATTTAGGACCCTAACACTGTTCAAGTTCGTTGGATAATCCAAGGCTTAAAATAGAAAAAATCTTTTATACATGTATAATAATTCTGCTTGAATCGGTCTCTTGTCTGATAGTTATAGACACAGGGACGTCAATCTTAGAGGTTAAGCCACGCTGACCGTTCGTGATGGGTGAACAATCATGTGATTGATAACAAGACCCTCCGTGCTTCGAAAAGACGTTAAGCTTTTGTAGATAAAGAGTGTAAATAGACCCTTAACATAGCCGAAATGGCACTTGTTCTTCCCGAATTGTGATAAATAATATTTTTTTTGTTCTAAACCATACCTGGGAACCTTCTAGTTACGGAGATATTGGGGGTCAAAGTTCTAACTTTTTCACAATTTTTTTTTTAATTACATGTTTTTAATGAAAGATTTTTACTTTACACACCTCCACGACCCCCGTACTATTCAATCCATCCATCAGCACAATGCTTTGAGTGTTTTCCATCGAGTCCTACCGTAAAACGTAATTTTTCACCCCAAAAAAAAAGGCGATTACCAGCAATAATTTTTGCGTAAAGTTACTTAGTTTGATGTACAGAATGCTTGGTTGACGGCTATGTGAAGGATCAGTTTACACCCTGTATTTGACAAAAGTTACAAATAGTCAGAAGCCCTAAGTTCAGCAAAGCACAGTCTTACCAAGGAGTATCGTAGTTAAAATAGGTTGTGAAAGTCAGGTAGGCATTTACTCTATGTATAGTATTGATACTCAGCTGCGTCCAGTTAACTTGGAAGCTAACATAGTTAGAAAAAGGCCAGGCACATGACGGCAAATGAAATTACATGCATGTATACGAGATAGTTTGATTATGTCTTGTGGTTGTGTTTATTACGAAAGCATGTTCTACACTAGAGTAACGTGATAAAGGATGATTTTAACCAAAGGACTCGCATCCCATCGGGTCGGAAAGGTTTCGAACGGATGCGGCGACAGCTTATAGCGTCCAGCAGGATGGCGACGCATACGATCGGCTCCGCACCGTCCCTTGCCAACGTTTCCATTTCTGCGTCTAGTCAAATAGTTTCATTCCTACTGTGTTGCGAAAATATCCGCTCGGATGCGACAACAGGGTAACGGAGCCGATCGCTTGTCGCAGCATATTTTCGCCTAAGTCGCAGTCGAAGTCGCCCGCGGTCAAGATGCTGTGCGGGGCTTGATAATATAGATTTTAAATACTGTGTACACGATTTAATATTATTGAAAGATTGTAAAATCCGTTCCAGTCCGATGCGAGACGACCCTTATGGTGGAAATCATCCTTATGACTGTTACGTCATATTTCTCGCGCGTAACCTAAATACTGTAACGCATTAAATGAGATGTCGCTTTCTTTATTCTAAATTCCTAGGTTAGGTTAGGCCACAAAAATTTCAACATCTCTGAAGAAAATTCTCAGTTTTCATTTTTAATCTTTAAATAGATAATGAAGTCTTAAACGAATTGTGCCAAGTTCTAGTAGAATGGAGGCCACGGGCACTTAACTTAAGTCTACCCACGACTGCATACGCATTAGAGATATTCTGTGAATCCCGGTAAAAGTTATAGCTTTCCACCGGCTTTTTGCGGCTTTTTGCAACCGGCAGAATAGTTCAGGAGATAATCTCTTACATCATACATTCAAGCTTGCTAATTTATTTATTTTTCATATTAGTATAGACAAGCGACTAATCCCTGCATCGCATGATTTCAATGACCTCACAAAACAATGATACTTTTTGATTATAGCACTAGTATAGTCTTATAAACCTCTAGGAATAAATTCTCAAAACGATAGTTAAAACCGTATCAAACGGAGAACACACATACCTACACACGAAAAGCGACTTTCATAATATACAACATTAGTTTTAGTATATAATGCGAAACCTGAAACACGTGTCTAGTATTTTTATGTAAAGAATCTATGTACAAAATTTCAAAACTGTATCATGAAAAATCACAAAGTTATAAGCTTGTTCTGTTGCCTAGTTGTCCGCACAAAAACGTGGTTACTACACAGCGCGCGCCTCCTGCGTCGTCTTGAGCTCATGTATAATAATAATTTGGCAGTAGGTACCTAAATTATTGCGATACTTAAAGTCGCTCGGTGTCCAACTTTTAACTTTTTTAAATATTTTTGGTAAAAAATATAACATGGTTTAAAAATTATTGGAATCGATTCAGTTACTTATTCTGAACAAACTATATTCAGGTTTCGCTTATACTAAAAATAATGTTGAATATTGGTAAATTTAGAAGCCACGAAAGAGAGTTAGCCTATAGGCAGATTTGTAATTCATTCGATGTTACTCCTCATTAATGTTAGTCATAACGCGGCATGACGTCATTCTAGTATATCAAATCTAAGCGTAATTTCAATGATAGTTAGCAGATTGAACACAATATTCGTCCTGACAGCACAGGCTGTCTATGACAGAGAATGCTTTAGATTAGTTAAGTGTGGTTATGCGTGCTCTATGATTATGTAATAGATGTCTCTATTACATAATCATAGGTTAGGTCTTGGTCAATAAATTGTAAACTATCTAATTAATAAAAATATATTTGAGTACCTAATACTTTTCATACAAATCAACTGTCAACGTATACCTTACGTGATAGCAATAGTCAAGGACAGTTATGGAATGGTATCATATTTATTCGTGTAAGGCCCGGAATGTGGAGTCCGAGCCTTAAAGCGGAGACGAGCGGAGATGTGCAAAGCGGCACGCCGGTCACAGCACACAGGTCACCGCACGCCGTACACAGCACACAGGTCACCGCACGCCGTACACAGCACACACCGCACGTCATACACAGCACACCGCTCACCGCTCACCGCACCTCTCTCCTCTCCTCTCTGATCAACTTCCACTAAAACTAAGCGGAGACGAGAAGTGTAAAAAACGAAGTTCTATTAAAATGACAGGTTAGACAGGAGATACGATAATAACATTTGAGGCTTCGCCAGCTTTATCCAGAGACCTAGGCTGCCGCTACATGTAATTGTTAAGGCCGATACACATAATCCCAGACATTGCAGCGTTGTGTTGACACTTGTTGAGAACGACTTCAGTTTGTCTGTGGGATGCTTGCAAATAAATGTAACGTTTTCTTAATAAAGTCCATGGTAGAGGTCAAGAGACGTCCAACAACGGTCTCGAATCACAGAAAAGTGCTTTTGTAGTGTATCTATTTAATAGATATGGAAACACTGTCTCACAGCCACAAGTAGTCAGATAGCTGTCACTAATGCCAACTGTCAGTCACGACGAATGGCGGGAAGTTGGAAGGTGAAGCATACCCTGTACCAGGGGCTTGGTGGTGTGACCTGTGATATAGTTAGTAAATTGTGTTATCAACCTATTAGCTCAGTTACAAGAGGGTACTACAGCTTACATGTTCCAAGACAGTACGGTAGTAGCTTAGTTTTGTGACGACGCAACGCAACGCAACGCTCAGCGGCGCGTTGAATATCGGCGACGCACCGCAGCGAGTTCACATGTGTCGGCCCTTAGTTGTGAATGCCACAGAAATACGTTCAGGAAAACATATACTCTGGAATACCTACCTACCTATCTACTGACATGTGGATTTCGTTTCGCCCCGCCGAGGCTGTTGTAATTAAGAGGCTATTTGAATTAAACACATTTATTTACACCAGAATAAACAACAAACAACGACTTATTCTCCTTGATGGTACAGTTTTTTAGTGTCAGGTGAAATCTGTCACATTTTGTTGTTTAGTTTATTCGAATGTCGAATACAGATTTAAGACACCACCACGCAAACCAACCAGCAGTATCTGTGCTGGCGGGAAAACATAGAACTATAGACCGACCGCTTTAATGAGTTCTCCGCATTGCGCACTACAAAGTCCTAACAATATCCCACATGTTATTTGCTTTAAAATAACCATAATATTTGTGGGTATTATGATAGTAATTGAACCAATACGTGATCAACCTTCAGATTATTCCATTTAAATTAATACCTTCGCGAGGACTCGTTAAAGCGGTCGGTCTATAAAATAAATGTACAAAGTTTGACATATCTATGTAAATTCTTGAGAAGCACCCACCCTGCACACTTAAAATGGTCATACTATAGAATGCTAAATAGACTTCAGCTAAAGATCGATCAACCTTTAGTATTATTTTATTTAATTTTTCTATATTTCCGAACTTATTAGTGAACACAACTAATTTTTAGGGGTATTCCTCAAAGCGCAACTATTTTTAAGCGCTACCAACTAAGCGCAACTAAATTATTCCTCGAAACGCAACCATTAGTTGCGCTCACAAATTCAAATTAAAAATATTATGTTATTTCCTCAAAGCGAAACCATGATGAAAAATAGAGGGGTATGATGGATTCATTAATGATATCGATAGACAGTTTTAAAACAACTGTCCTAATTGTTTATTTATTAAAACGGACTATCAGGCAAACAGAAATTAACTAGAACAAACTGTTTAAGCAACTTCTGGTAAATAATGTTAAAAATACATACATGTTCATTAAAATTAATTTGACAGTTGTTTTGAAAAGTACCAGGGTAACAGAAATAAACAGAAAATAGACGCCTATAAGCATTCTGGTTACAAAGTTATCAATCAGCAACAAGACACTACAGGGCATGAGTAAAAAAGAGTGTATTAAAACATACAATACCTTATTAAAGTACAAAACATAATTTAAAAAAAGATAATTTCGTTTCTAATGATACATTAAACACCAATCATTAAGTTATAGCTTAATACACTTCAGTAAGTGACGATACGATATACGTTTGTACATACACAATAATTAACCAATAACGCGCAGATACTTTAAAGCAAAATTTCATAATTTCTAAGTTTGTCGCTAGCACTAGACAGCACACAGACTTTGTATCTTGTAATTAGATTGTGATAATAATAAGATTGTGATACCTAAGTACCGATCCGGTGTTATTCTTAGTGTGCTTTAAGCTGTAATTGAAACTAAACTTTGGTCAATACTCAATACTCAATACTCAATACTTTATTGCATTCCATAATGTATACAAGGCTGGTAGGTAAATTATAGAGAAACAATTATGGACCCTGTCGGGCACAGCAAGTTAGTTTTTAGAGGAGAGGATGAAGCGCTTTTTGTTTAAAAACATAATAATATTGAAATTAAGGAGTAAATCTTATATTTAGATATTTAAGTAGATATTATTTATGAGTAGTCTAGAGTACTGTAAGGTACATAACTGCCTAACCCTCCGTTGATGACAGTAATGATTAACATTGGCTCGGCTACAATAGATGACTTGAATCGATTTTATGTCAGTTGTTGTGGGCAGTCCAGTGCGCATGGGAACTTTGACACCGTGGTACCGACATCTGTAAAAGACAGGTGGTTTACATGAATACAGGGCGTAAACAGACCCTAAACGAAGCCGTCAACCAAGCATTCTGAACATTAAACTAAGTAACTTTACGGAAGAATTATTGCAGGAAAACGAATTTTTTTTTTGGAGTGAAGGATCACGTTTCACGGTATGATTCGATAGAACGCACTCAAAGCATTGTTTTGATGGATGGATTGAATAGTACGGGTGTCGTGGAGGTGTTCAAAATAAAAATCTTACATTAAAAACATGCATTTAAAAAAACTTGAAAAAAAATTGGAACCCGTAACTAGCAGGTTCCTAGGTATGGTTTAGAACAAAAAAACGGGGAGAACAAGTGCCTTTCGGCTTCGTTAATGGTCTATTTACACCCTTTATACTGATAGATATAAGATTGCAATCGTCTTACACACTAACAGTGGCAATGCCTTTCACTTCGACAGGTCAACGTAACTTATTCTATTGTTTAAGTTGCTGTGCAGACGATTTTTTCAAACATACATAGGTATATCAGTAAAGATTAGTAATTCCCTCCAAATTCCTTTGAATTGTGATATAAAGTGTGGTATGTATTCGGTGCTGGTATTCAGTTCAATTTATCAGGAACCAAAAAATGCCCTCATTAAGTATAAAGATTATTAAGATTTATTTGATTAAGAGGAGACGGGGGATAAAAGTTACACACAAAAAGAAGAAGTTGGCAATTATGTAATAAAATGTTGACTGTAAAGAACATCATTAAATACTTTTTAGTTGTTTAGAACCTATTCCTATTTTAGTACTAGGAAAGTAACAAACAGAGAATTGCTGAAAGGCTACTAGTTGCCCTGGTAGCGCTAGCGACGTGTGATGGAAAATAACAAGTTATAATTATATTTTTGTTTCCCTTCTAAGGGATATCATTTAGTAAAAGGAAGTCAGCACCAATAAATACATCTAAAGGCCCTGTCCTCACCACCGGCGAGAAAGCTACTATCGACTATTTTCTGCTCAAGAAACGTACAAAAGATGTACGGCGCTCGTCAGTAAAAGAAAGAAAATAAATTTATTTAGACTAAGAAACGCAACACTGCAAGAGATTATCATCTGCCTAGCCTTTTCCCAACTATGTTAGGGTCGGCTTCCAGTCTCACCGGATACAGCTGAATAAAAGTATTTTACATGCAGCGACTCCCTATCTCACCTCCGCAACCCAGTTAGTACAGGGTAATTCAATACCCCTTGGTAAGACTGGTTGTCAGACTTTCGGGGCATTGACTACCTGTTACGAAGATCTACAAATAACAGCCGGGACCAACGGCTTAACGTGCTTTCCGAAGCACGGAGGAAACTTGGTATGTAATGGGTGGTCACCCAACCACAGACTAACATACGCAACCGCGGCTTAACCTAGAGATTGATTCGAGTGGCTGCTATTATTTAGTCACGAGCTACAAGAGATACACAGAAGAAAATCTAGTTATACGTGCCTCACGGCTGTTCCAGTGAAGTCTCTAGTTTTTCAAGATAAGATCTGTCTGTTTGTTCGGATTAATTTATTTATTTAATGCATAATGTACACAACTAATTTTACAAGCTAGGCTTAAAACTAGTAAGTACATGACCCTGTTAGGGCGCGAGGCGCAGCAAGATAACATAAAACTTAAAAATATTGCAGTGTTAGTGTTATCTATTATCTAATATACGTAGACCATTATGAACTTTCACAATAAAAATTAAATTTATATCTAGCTTTATACATTATATCTTTATATTTATATCTAGCTTTATACATATAGGTTCTAGTTGCTAGCTTCCCTGGCTCTCCGCTTATCGTTGGCCGTGGTAGTGCAACCTAAGAAAAAGGAATCACAGTACAGCGATCATAAATAACGAAGAAAGCAGGATGCTGACAATAAGAACAAAAGGTGCTGAACGGATTTCCAAGAATACGTTCTTCAGAAATCAAGATATTTTTGTAATTAACTACGATAACAAAGAAAATAAAAATGGCGAGCAGTGGTTGCCGGAAAGTAAACGATCGCGAATTTTTGGTGGTGAGTTCGAACTCAGGCTTTACTTCGTGTAATTTCGAAACGGTGAAACCGGCATGTCCTAGAACAGAAAACACAAATCACGCTTGTAATCCCCGAAGGGTTAAGCAGAGGTGTACCTAATAGTACAACCACATTTCGCCAGTTATGTTTTTAAGTTCCATGTACTAAGGGCGAGTCTGTAGGTGTTACGCGAATGGATAAAATAAGGAATGAGTATATAAGAGGAAGTCTGAAAGTGGCGCCGGTGACTGAAAAGTTGTGTGGTAATCGGTTGTCGTGGTATGGGCAAGTGATGCGGAGGAATGAGGAAAATGTTGTGAGGAAAGTTTTGAGTATGATGGGTATATGAGTAGAGGAAGACCAAAGAAACGATAGATGGACTGTGTAAAGAGTGATATGGCAAGAAAGGAGGTGTTTGGTGAGATGACGAGTAATAGAGAAGTATGGAAGAAGAAGACATGCTGCGCCGACCTTAAATGAATTGGGATAAGGGCAAGAGAATGAAGATGTAATAAGGGCGAGTCTAGGCCATCAACGGGGCACAATTCCAGACTCAGTTGCTGGTACTGACAAAATCGTGATGGAAAAAATCCAATAACACTTTGCTCGGTCCGGGAATCGAACCCAGTGCCTCTTGCTCAGCGGTTACGGTCGCGACCACTGAACCAATGAGGCAGTTCAGAACAAAGAAATCTAAAATAAATGTGATATCTATCAATTCGCACTGGGCCCGTGTGCATAAGATTCAGTTTAACTATCTTTAACCATGATCTGCCTAGCCTTTTCCCAACTAATTTAGGGTCGGCTTCCAGTCTAACCGGATGCAGCTGAATACATGAATCGACTGCCTATCTGATTTCCACAACCCAGTTAGTATAGTCAAACTATCTTTAACTAACACTACATAAATAGGGGCTGCCGCGCTTTTGCAGTGCTTCGGGGATGTTCGCGGAGAATGGCGTGCCAGATTTTTACACACTGATGCGGACACGGATAGCATCCTTGATGCGGCGAGTGCGCGACAGCTCCAACAGCTTGGTGGCTATAGTAGCCAACAGGATGGATAGTCCAATGATGTGGCAATGGATGACCAGTCATCGTGCGTCATTCCAATATTTGAAATAAGTTGTTTATAGTGTAGTTTTTGTGTAGAATGTGTTTTCATGTATATATTGATGTTGTATGTTTAAAATTGTAATATGTGTTTGTTTATGGACTTATGGTCTGATTATTATTTCCTTTATTTATTTTTATACATATTAAATACATTTTTAAATATTCTAATATAAAACAATATAAAAAAAAACATTTAAAAATATAAAAAATAGTGGTCCGCCGGTATCGGGAGCAGGGTCCAAGCTACCGGTGGTTAGGGCTCCAGAGACAGGAACCTCCTCACAATGCGAGCCGTATCGAGGAGTACTGCCTTCTGAATCAGGCCCTTGATCCAACCGCCTAACGAGAGCCTCGAAAGATGGTCGTCGAGGCTCTTGGCTATAAGGCCATTGGCCGTCACGACGATCGGCACAATGATAGCCGAGTTCACATTCCACTTGTCGACAACCTCGTGTGCTAACCTGATTATTATTATTATTATAAATAAGATACAGGGTTTAAGGGACAGCCCCCCGCAGAATGATGGGGTGAATTCAGTGTATTATCATACTTAGATGAGCGGTACAAGAAATTATTTCAGGAACGTTATGGGAATCCAATAAAGATTTTTTTTATTTCCTCATACGCAATTTATCGTTACGTGGCAAAACGAACGGCAAGCGCGACAACGAGTTCGATAAACTCTGGAGCTAGGCAGAAAGTGAACAGTTGATTTCACGCGTGTCGTTCGTTAGAGTATTTCAACACTCTCTGTATTTTTTTTCATTTTAGCCGTATTATTTAAATAAATGGAGTGCTACGTACAAAAAATGTAATTTAAAAAAAAAAAATATTAATATATTAATTTTGAAATAAAGGAATAGTAACTAAAACACGATATAAAACTGAAAATTTTCCTGAGAAAAGTTCAGGTGGCATATGATTCAAAATGAGGAGCTTAGGCCGGCGATATATGAATATAGTGCAGCTGATGAGGGTAGGTGTGCGAAAGCTGAGAAATACAGACCGCATTTCCAAGACTGTAGTATCAGTTGTCTTTTGTACTTATGTAGTAAATAAGATGGAATTAGATCTCGAAATACTTACCCATAACCCATGTTTAACCGTATCATCGAAAATTTCAAGTTGACTACACGCATTAGCTACTCAAGTTCCCTTTTTCGCGAAAAACATTTTTTACCGCACATTCATCCGTTTAATTTTTATTTTTTATGTCTGCATTGACTTTATAGTCAATGCTTTTTCTCATTGTTACGAAATGATCAAAAAACAAGAAATAATAACTGACTACTGCATTGAAAACTAAGAGTTTAATCACTGTTCACTTTATAACAACTGTCAAAATACTTTGAGTTAGTAACTCTAAAGCCAAATCTTTTTGTAAAGGACTTATTTGATTTTAGATTTATGTAATCTAAAATCAAATTTATCCTTTGATGATGGCAGGGAAGTTCTGAAAAACAATTTTAATGAGTAAATACGCACATCATTAAAATTTCTTAATGAGTTACATGTCTGTGAACATTACAGACGGTAACATTACAAACTTAATTACTAATTACTAAGACAAAGTGCAGGAACCGAACGGATTTAAATCTGGCGTACCATTTAAAAATGTATCTATAAAAGTGAACACAAATTAAAACTTTGTGTATTTTTTTTTTCCGAATGGGAAATCATCAAATGATCTAGATGATACTCTGGGCGGAGCGGAAGGGAGTGTCAGACTTGTACTGACTAAAACCCATACTTTCTTTGCCCTTTGTGTTCCGGGGCCACAGTATCTCTTTCGAACAGTCCCGCAGCCTTGGCAGACCCCTACTTATTTGCTGACATCTCTTTGAGGCGCACGTGGAACACGAACGCGCCGTCGACACGGCCTGTCGTCATAAGTCGGCCGGACGGCGAGCTAGCCCATAACTCGCCGTCCACAGTCCCGCGCCTACGGTGGCCGGGAGCCACCACGTGACCCTCGACGCCCAGGGCGTCTCCCGCGGCGGCTGGGACCTGAGTTTATTTCCCTCTCACGTCCCGCCTTTACCTCTCACGTCCCACGTTTTCTTCTCACGTCCCGCAAACTTTGTGTATCAAACTATCAAATTGCGGTCCCATTTTAACCTTAAAAGTTGACCATTAAAAAAGAACCGTGCTTGCACTATAGCTTTTATTAAAAAAGTCACAATTTTGACTATTTGTATTGCGCTGCATCCAGTTAGACTGGAATCCGACCTTAACATAATTAGAAACGAGCTAGGCAGATCTTATAATCGATATCTACAAGGTGTAAACGGATCCTTCACGAAATCGTCAACCAAGCATTCTGTACATCAAACTAAGTAATTCACTTCAACAACTCGCACTTAAAACATTGTGCTGATAGATGCATTGTATAGTAATGGAGGTATTTAATGTAAAGTTATAAGATAAAAAAAAATTATTAAATAAATAATTAATAAATTATAATCAGTATTTAAAAATACTGTAAAAATGTTTGAATTTTGAGCTTTAATATCAGCTTTATATCTAAGTAGAAGGTTCCAAGCTATGGTACCAAAAATAAATAGATCGTAATGACGGGCAAAACAAAAGGGTATTTTACATCGTGCGGTCCATGGCCCTTTACGGCATGGCACGTTAAGTCACTGGTCCCGGCTGTCATTTGTAGATCTTTAACAGTCGTTAAAGATCGTTCAGTAGTCAGTGGCTCGAAAGTCTGACAACCAGTACTAACTGAGTTGTAGTAACTTGAGTGTGTGAGTTGTGGAGGTCAGATAGGCAGTCGCTCCATGTAAAATACCGGTATTCAGCTGCATCCGATTAGACTGGAAGCCGACCCCAACATAGTTCGGAACATAGTTTGGAAAAGGCTAGGCAGATGAAGAAGAAAAATCCAAAAAAAAATGGTAACTTCTCCATCGAGAATCCAATAAAGCCCCTCCATAGCTAGTTAAAAAAGCGCAGGTCGATTTTCCGCTCCCAAAGCAAAACAAAAAACGTCGCACTAAAAAGAATCCTTACCAACTTTGACTTAGATGGAGTATTATCATGAGCAGATCCAAATACGTAAAGCCTAGCTTCCCAAAATTCTTCTATTACTAAAATACCTTCAACAACATAATGTAATTATTCGCTACGACACCTTAGGCAAGCGGAGATTGACTAGCTGATTGGGTTTAATAGACAGGCGACCCAGAAAATGTATAACTATAGAGTCTATGGTGAAGAAGGTAGGATACACTTTGCGCAAACGAATTTACAGTGACGAACGGACGAATTTTTGACTGGAACTTACTGTAACTGTAACGGTTATAGGCTATGTGACGTCACAACAATATGGCGACCTCTAGCCGTGTTCGTATGCCGACTACCCAACAAAATAATACATTCTAACAGTAATAAGCGATCATAAGCTTGATCTAAACCGGAATGTAAGTGGTCTAAATGATGGTACAATCGGATCAAAAGCAACATCTCAGCCATGATCACATATACAGACACGAAAATAGACTTTAATTTATAACTAGCTGTTGCCCACGACTTCGTTCATAAAATTGACCAAGTTTCATACAAACTTTCAACCCTCGTTTTAACCCCTTAGTGGATGAATTTTGACAAATCCCTTCTTAGTGTACACTTACGTCATTTAAGGAACGTTTGTGTAAAATTTCATGCTTCTAGACCCAGCGGTTTCGGCTGTGCGTTGATCGATCAGTCATCGAATCAGTCAGCCAGTCTGTTTCTTACTTTATATATATAGATATATACAGACAAAGTAGACTTAACTGAAACGGAACTAGTGAATTTTTATTCCTTAATTTTAACAGCAGCTATCAGCGAAACAAACTCGGTATAATATCTAAACGGTAAGCGAACCTACCTACCCATGACATCTCAAGAAAATAATAAATGATTATTGATTTAATAACTGCAAATTACTCACAAGAGCTAAACAAACTAGAATAGTAAACATTCCTGATCAAAATCATGAGTACAAAATTGTTGTGTTCTAAATCTATGGGTAAATAAATATTCTACAGGATGTAAGGGCACCGACGCTAAAACGGTTACCACGTATATACAGTACATCATTAAATTACCGATGAATCAGTTCTATGTGGGGTGTTCAGAATGTTGAACTGAACACGTGGTAACCATTTTAGCTTCGTCGGTTCCTTCCACCTTTTTTTTTTTAATACCTTAGAACCCGAAACGAGGAGATCGTGGCTAAATAATAACAGCCGCTCGGATCGATCTTTAGGTTAAGCCGTGCTTGCCTAGGTTGGTCTGTGGATGGGTGACCACCCATTACATACCGAGTTTCCTCCGTGCCTCGGAAAGCACGTTAAGCCGTTGGTCCCGGTTGTCATTTGTAGATCTTTGACAGTCGTTAGGTAGTCAGTGGCCCAAGAAGTCTGACAAACAGTCTTGCCAAGGGGTATCGTATTACCCAGGACTAACTGGGTTGTGGAGGTCAGATAGGCAGTCGCTCCATGTAAAATACTGGTATTCAGCTGCATCCGGTTAGACTGGAAGCCGACTCCAACATAGTTGGGAAAAGGCTAGGCAGATGATGATGAGAACCCGAAACTAGGCAAGAAATGCCTGTGTTTCCTATCTCCGTTAACTGAGTAGCATTCAAACCGAACTTTACCGAGAAATTGCGAAGTCCTGAAAAAATACCTTCACCTTCAGCCAAGATACATACTTACTAATGAGTTTGATGGTATCATAATGAGACTGACATGCCAACTTAGTTCAGCTGCTTAGTTATAGAACCTGCGGCGAATGGAATGTTTCACCGCTGTTTTTACGATTATACATCGCTGCGACGACGGTTACGGAATAAATTAGCATCTTTTCCCTATAATTAAGCACTTTATGTATGTATAGGTATAGTATATAGTCCCTATATTTACGTTACACAACACGCAGTGTTTTTTTTCTAACAGCAAAGTTTTAACAATATAGTTACGAAAGTTTATCGATTTTTATGATTCTGCGACCTTATTCTGCAATATAACGGGTGTTTTAGGGTTTCTTATCTCAAAAGGTAAACGGAACCCTCATAGGATCACTTTGTTGTCCGTCTGTCTGTCGGTCAAGACCCTTTTTCTCAAGAACGCGTAAAGGTAGAAAGTTGAAATTGATATCAACGTACTGCAACGAACGAACTTGCGAACTTTTTCAAAAGTTTTTTTTTTTAAATACATGTTTTTAATGTAAGATTTTTACTTTACACAGCTCCATGACCCCCTTACAATTCAATCCATCCATCAGCACAATACTTTGAGTGCTTTCCATCGAGACCTACCGTAAAACGTAATTATTCACCCCAAAAAAAAGTCGATTCCCAGCAATAATTTTTGCGTAAAGTTACTTAGTTTGATGTACAGAATGCTTGGTTGACGGCTATGTGAAGGGTCTGTTTACACCCTGTATAAGGAAGTTAAGAATGAATTAAATGCGAACGGTTATATTAATCGCTAACCCCCCACTATGGGTGGAGAGACACAGTTTCTTTGCCAAATGAACCTTTGTACTTGCTCAATCAAACAATGAATATAATGTCAATCTATATAATCAGGTATTTTAAATAATACCTGGGCATTTTATACAATGCTTGAAACTGTCAGTTAAATCGAAGCATGGTATTTTAGTAATAGCATGTTTTGGTGTTGGCGGTATGGCATGGTATTCCTACGAGAGGGGTCGAGTGCTCTACGTGAGCTTGACAAACGGATGCGCGATTAACTCTTGTGCGACTAAACTGTACTGCGATTCACCATAGATCGAATGCACGCCTGTGCGACAAACTGAAGCTCGACATCACGCTAGTGCGACAAATCATTGTGCGACTGAAGTTCGACACTACTAAATGCAATCAATCGAATGCACACTTGTGCAACAAACTGAAGGTCGATATCATGCTAGAGCGAGATGAATCTGTCCCCTGGTCCCAAGTGTTTACTGAATCTAAGTAAGTTTATTTGAGTGAGATTCCATAAAAGCGAGTTAAAAGAAATATAATATGTACTAAAACAGAGAAGAATTAAATAAAACGAGCGAGTGTCGCTTTGTAGCTTTCTATAGCCAAATGGCAAAAATGAAGACTGCATAGCACCAAGCCATTTTCACTCTGAGTTCGATAAAAATTGGAGTGAAAGAGTTTCCTGTGCACCACTAAGTAACTAGGGACGACACTCCATGTACCTAATCGAAGGATGAAAAAAACATGCACATATACGTAGGATCCCGTAATTGAATAGATTCTGATGGCGAAGTTTCTAAATGGCATTTTCATTACAGGCAAAAGTTACCGAGATGGAATATTTTCTGTTGCAACCGCAGACGTTATTGAGTTTTTTATAGTTTGTACGAAAAATAAAACAACATGGAATAAACTACAAAATAGCTTTTATTTTGTACAAACGGCAGTGTCGCATAAGCGTTATTCGCGGTTGGGTAGTATAGCACAATCATTTGTCGCACTAACGTGGAGTCGAGTTTCAGTTTGTCGCACCAGCGTGATGTCTGGCTTCAGTTTGTCGCACCAGCGTGATGTCTAGCTTCATTTTGTCGCACTAACGTGAAGTCGAGCTTCAGTTTGTCGCACCAGCGTGATGTCTAGCTTCAGTTTGTCGCACCAGCGTGATGTCTAGCTTCAGTTTGTCGCACTAGCGTGACGTCGAGCTTCAGTTTGTCGCACTAGCGCGATGTCGAGCTTCAGTTTATCGCACAAGCGTGCATTAGATCTATGATGAGTCGCAGAAGAGTTTAGTCGCATTAGCGTTTATCACACATCCGCTTGTCGTCCTCACCTAGTGCACTCCATCATGTGTAGTCTTATTATTGTGACATTGTTATTTTGGGATTCAAAATAAAGGGCTACTGGGGACAATTTCAAAAACATTACGAAAAGACAAAAATCTGTCAGTAACTGACTGTAATAAACAGCAAGACTTTCACCAACTGCAATAGACTGCTCCAAAAAATGAGCTTTTCTTTATTGTCCAGTTGTTCGACAACTACACTCAAACGCACCTGAACTCGACTGGCTGCGCACCAGTTCCACTTTGTCCTTGAGATGAGCGAGACTTCAGATTCTTGAACTATGTACCTACTCGCTTGAATCAATTTTTTTAGTGTTTACTAGCTTGAGTTTGTGAAACGACTTACCACTGAATATACAGGGTGTACAATTAAAAATAAATCTGCTGCTTCCTACAAAAAGTGCAATATGCACCATTAAAATGTTAAAATGTACACCTGTTTTTTTTATTTTTAAATCGCTAATATATTTCTATGTGGGGAGGTTCGGGATCGGAATGTGGTATTGAATATTTGGTATTTAGGTATTCTTATGTGGGGCGATGGGATTCCACCCTGTATGGTATTTGTAAGAAGATGTTATTGATTACAAACACTCACGCCCATGTCCCACGGGGGTACGTAGAAACTACAGAACGCAGCCTGTTTTACGACCCTTAGATACTTTTTTCACCTCGTCCAAGTTCATATATACTGAGGCAAGAAAAGTTCGGAATATTCTTCAAAAGTCCGGAGATATTTGCAGATCTCATTAATGGATCTGGGAACCCTACCTTTAACAACTGTCAAAGATCTGCAAATGAACAAACGTGCGTGGATGGTCACCCATCCACCGACGAGAGTTATGATTATAAAATGTGAGCATCTTGTGCCGACTAAGTCTTAAAACTATCAAGACCTTGCAACCAGAGAGTGTGAGACACAAACTATTCCAAACCTGAATAAAACAAGATGGCAGACGAAGCGATAACACAGGCTAACTTGCTGTATCAGTTGTCCCAAGTTTCTGAACACATGACAGTGTTCACAGAGTGCTTTTTCGTCTAACTAAAGATCTTTCAGGACTGATAAGCTCGAATAATTGAAATGGAGTTCAGGTTATGAAACTTAATGCTTTTACTATTTAAGTCCATATTTCCAGAAGGGCTCGCGGCTAAGAAATAACAAGCACACTTGCAGATTTTCAGGGTAAAGCAACGCTTACCGGGGTCCGTGGAAGGATTACTGTTCACTATTCATAAAGAGAGCCTTCCGCGTCTCAAAAGGAATGTTAGCTGGTCGGCGCTGGCTGTCATTTGTAGATCTCTGACTGTCGTTGCGAGTAGGTAGTCGGCAGCCCGAAAGTCTGACAACCAGTTTTACGAAGGGGTATCGTATTATCTAGTACCTGGATTGTGAAGGTCAGATAGGTTCCATGTAGAGTCGCCAGCGCATCAAGTTACCACAAAATGTCAAATTTTCTCATTCGATTTTGAACTTAACCTTCAACATTATATTGCTTAAAATCATATAGAAAAATTTGACAGTTCGTGGTAATTTGATGTGCTGGTGACTGTACAATTCTTACTATGTCGGCTTCCTGTAATCTTGTCTAACTGAAATCAGCTACATTCGGAAGCTGAATTAGTTTGGGGAAAAGGTGAACTGCGAGCAGGTCAATTAAATTCAAGCATTGGAACCAAACGCAAATAAAAAGAAAAAGGTAATTCATTGCAAGCAAGGATCGTACCCATGTAACTTTGTAATATTTTAGCAGGCAAATAAATGTTGGTTAGGTACTTTAAACTATCGACCGACCACCTTAATGAGTCCTCCGCCTTGCCTCATCAAAGGCACATTAAACGTCCACAAAGTCCTAACAATATCCCACAGGTTATTTCCTTTAAAATAACCATAATCCACGTAGGTATTACGATACTAATTGAAATAATCCGTGATCAACCTTCACAATATTCCATTTAAATTGATACCTTCGCAAGGACTCATTAAAGCGGTCGGTCTACAAATAAAACTTCATTGAAGCAAGTTCCTGCCCCCTATCTTCAAACCAAACACTTTGTATTGAGCAAAGCTACCGAAAAACCTACGTCAATTCTGTTGAAAGTTGTTGTACAAACACAAAACGCTTTGAACACAATGGCTACTAAATAGCCACTAGACTAGGGCCTAGGTATTCAATCGACGCTTTGTTTCGGTAATTGCAACTTCAACGCCATCTGTTTTCAATCCAGTTACCTAATATTCGGAAAGAGAGTGTTCCTATCATCCTTCGTAACGTATATTTTGATTCTACACCTATACCGAATTTTTAACGCCATCTTTGAGATGTAGCCAACACTATTTATCAAGTCTGCGTAGCGTTTCTCGCAGCTCAGTTATAGGACGCTGAGACTTCAATTCTTCTTCAACTGTTTCATAGATGGCGTTTTATTAAAAAATCTTGAATTCTACATTTCGTTTTTTAGTAAAATACGAAAAATTACTGTAGTAGTAGTTAAGTTAGCTCATTTTAATGAAGTTCATAATTTAGCAATTTACACAAATTCACTCCCAACGTAAAGAATTAAGTAAGTATTAATGAAAAAGCAGTCACATGGTAATTGAATTGTATCAATTTGATACACAATTAATTTCCCTGACTGCAAATAAATGGGCAGTTCACAGTATACATATTTTTTTAAGTTAATGAACCATTCTGTTTGCTCAGGTTTATTAACCAAAGGCACCTTACTCAGATCGCTATATTTAATATTAGCTCATGCCCGTGGCTTCGCCCACGTGGTATTCAGTGATTGTCCCACGAGATAGTACCTACTACCACCAGGATGAAAAATATTCTATGTGTTAATCGAACCTGGATTAGATAGACTATCAGTGTTTCAAATTTCATCCATATCCGTTCAGTAGTTTTTGCGTAAAAGAGTACCAACCATCCATCCATTCTTTCTCTAAAACTATCGCATTTATATTTATAGTTGTAGGTAGGTAAGTGAGATTAGATCTTTATTTGAGTATACTTAGCTGTTGCCCGACTCCGTTTCTGGTTATCTTCTCTGATGTGTTCACAATACCTTACCATCAGATGAATGATTTATTAATGCATACACCTACGGAAACAAATAAACAATGTATTTCATTTCATATGTAGTTGTAAGTAGTATTTTCGTTTTTTTTTTCTTAAAAGATTAATTTCATAGTTCTTAGATCAGACTTTTGTTTTTACTTCAATAAGCAGACCATAAGACAAGGGTTAGTACCGAAAAGAGTTATTCTAATCATTTATCTATGGTTAGTCGTAAAACATTAAATTCTGGAGAATTTCATCTGTCTTACGAAACAAGCACGCCTCTAAATTATCTGCAAGCCAACACTTATTTGCTTTGCTTCGCTTGGGTACAGTCTCCAGCGCATCAAGTTACCACAAACAGTCAAATTTTCTCATTCGATTTTGAACTTAACCAACAACATTTTATGGTTTAAAATCATTTGGAGAAATTTGACAGTTAGCGGTAACTTGATGTGCTGGCGATTGTACCGGCGCGGCGCTCCGAAAGGCGCGTCACCGTGACCTGCTCTAGAGAACTTCTTTCATTTCTCTCAGCAGTTCCTGTCGCGACGCTAGTTGCTTTAACTCGTGAGCAAGAGGTATAGTCCTTGAACAGTTTTCTGGTAGCAGCAACTCAACGGAAACCTTATTGTAGCTACAGTAAAGCCCACTTTTCACCCTTATTAAAACTCTTGACATCACCGTCAATATATGACGGTGATGTCAAGAGTTTTAATAAGGGTGAAAAGATCACTGGAACGCACCATGGACGACACTGCAGCGATTGTTGCGATGTTATACGATTGTAATTTTGTGGAATTTTGAAGACAATTTATTAAGAACCATAGGCATTTTTCTAGTAACTCCCACAAAATTGAAAGAAATAGTTAATAACTGATGATTAGGACTTCATTTCATTCTTAAACAACAAGTGCCTAAATCGCCGGTGAACAGGACTAGAACCACTTGAAATGTGTTGCGTTTTTCAGAATTTTGCCATAGATTTGACCAATTACCTACTGAAACTAATAACATGTACATAGTTTAACAAAGGAGTCCCGGAACATATGCCTCTACAGTCCTTAGTCGATTTTAGGACCTCCACGCCCTTGCTGGGTTTAATTACTGTGTGTTTAATTTTAGCACAATAATGTTTTCAAAATGATCTAATTTAAAAACAAATGACCGTTGTAGTCAAACCATCGACAAAATACAGGTAGTTCCAGGATTTTCAATTGACCGAAGCTCTGATCTCCGGCGTCTTTGGTAATTGTCGCACTCATATGAATTGGAGAACTTATTGTGAGCTATGATTTTATATAAATGGTATAAATAGACTTATAACAAAGTTGAAACGCACTTGTCCTCCCCGTCGTAGCGATATTTTTTTTGTTCTGGACCATTCCTCGGAACCATCTAGTTACTGAGATATTGGAGGTCAAAGTTCCAACTTTTTGACAATTTTTTGAATTTTTTTTTATTACTTATTTTTAAGTAACCTTAAAAATAAGTAATAAAAAAAATTAGGAGGTATTTAGTGTAAAGTTAGTTATAACTTTACACTAAATACCTCCAGGACCCGTTCACTATTCAATGCATCTATCAATGTTTTGGGTGCGTTACATTGAGTTTTACCGTAAAACGTGATTTTTCAACCTAAAATAAAGTCGTTTTCAAACAGTATTTTTTTTGCGTTAGTTAGTTTTATTTACAGAATGCTTGGTTGAGAGCTTCGTGAAGGGTGCTTTTACACCTTGTGCTTCAATTCTGTTGGACTTACGCCCATTTCGAGCAAGATAATTTACACTACTTGGTCTAGTTTAGATCGAATTCGTTCAATGACCATGAAACAACGTTTACTTTTTTCCAATATTCCAATATTATCAACCTACTCTTATCCACCATCACGTAATTCAGAGTGAAACGATGAATTTCACATATCTTCCGAATTCTTAAAGGATTTTTATAACAGAAATCGTGTTCATCAACATTGGCAACCTTGTTCCCTAGCCACTACAGAGAATAAGCAAAGAGTGTGTATTGTGACATTCTTCCCAGATCTGCCCGATTTTTAACAGAATTAGGGAACTTTTATTTTTTCCTTTTCCGTTCTATCGGTTATTGATTGTCAGAATTTGTGCCTGAAGGCTAATCGGAGGGTAGGCAACAGTAACACCAAGTAAAAGATGTTTAATTTGGCCAAATCCACGAACACCAACTATACTTTTTATAGTATAGGTACAGGCACCGAGCTTGGGCGATGGCCGACGCAGCGAAAGGAGTGGAGTTGACTTTTGGGTAACATATTTTTATTGAAAACTGACTGCTGTTTTTTCATCATTAAGGCGGTCACGACAAGTTTAAAAACAAAAATAACATTGTATTGTATTGTATAACTGGCTGGTGTCCGCAACTCCACGTCAAAAGCGCGAATTTTGCGTGCGGAAAAATAACATTAAACCTGTAATCTCCAAAAGGTTTTCGGCAGAGATGTACCCTAATAGTACACCCACATTTCGCCAGTTAAAGTTAGTCCCATGTAAGTAGGGGCAAGACTATTGCCATCAACCGGGTACAAATCTAGATTCCGTGGCTACTACTGAGGAATTCCTAACTCAATAATAATACTTTTCCCGAACTGCGAAATCGAAACCAGGACCTCGTGCTCAGCAGCCGCTCTTGCGACCACTGAGCCAACCAACCCAACAAGTTAGAATTACTTTATTTTAACCATTTATCCTAGATCTCACAGTAATAATATCACGTGGTTTGAGAATTATCCTTGGTCCTGCGATCTAACATGTTGCCATCGACAAGCTATTAAAAATGTCGACTATTATTGAATTCAAGCTTCTATAAGTTTAAAACGTTTAATGATAATCTCGTGTTGTTATTTTAATAATTACAAGACTTTTTTGTGCCTTGTAATTACTACATTTATTATTATTTACAATAATTTCTCAAATATGATGTTTGAGACAACTTGACTTGTCATTTTGTAGGACGGCCGTCCAACACCTGGTTCTGCCTTAGTTCATTCTGCTACTGTAGAAACAGTTGGTGTTTACTTATTCATTCGACCTATTTTTTTATTATTAAACTTCTACGAATATTTAATATGAAAAGAAACTTAACGAAGGCAGCTCCATGGATCTCCCTCACGGAATACTAAAATATAAATGATAGAAGATGCGCCAAACATCTATATTGAAAAATTCTTCGCTGTCCGATCATTGGAAAAGTTCGATATAAGACCCCGTCCTCGTTTAAAACAAGACTTTGCTTTTCTTGTACAATTCCACTTTTCGAATACTTAATGTAGACATACCCCTTTTCATCTTTTCCGAGAAGTTTTGGGCTCTTTTAAGATTCGTCCAGTGGAAATTATGCTCTGTTGGGAGTTCGGACGATATGGCACGGATCAGTACCGCGTGATGCCAGGTAAATTGAACGACAATAGGACGGGTTGGACTAAATTTATTATAAAATACTCAAGGAAAAATATTTACTTAAAACTCAGACACTCCATTGATACGGTGTAATGAAGTGAATTTTGTTTTTTAAAGCATTGATTCGCATTTAGTAAGGCTCAGTAACAAAACCAGTGTTTACTTAACTCGAATTAAAAACTAAAGTCTCCTTAACGACCAGCATCGGACGACAAGACAATAATATATGTAGGAGGCCCATAGTCGCATTTGGCGTAGCGTAACAAATTGCGAACAATATTTCAAGGCTTAGTTGTTAGTGAAACTTAATCGCCTCTCGCAGGACACTCTCAAATTAAGTTTAATCGCACCAAGTGAGGGGGTCAGTTAAAAAAGAGGCCCCCTAATCAGGTCCGCGCGAGCACGCGTTAGGTACGCACTTACATAATGAAAGGGGGAAGCGAGGGGGTTAGGGAGCCGCTGGGGGCCGTCATCTGCGTACTCCCTGTCCGGCCGCCCACGATCGATACCTATACGTGTGGACTTTATGTAAAAAGCCTCCTGCACACCCGGAGGACGCCGACCATAAGTGTCGAGGAACGAGTCGCCCCCAGGGAGAAGGCACGAAATATCTTCAATTTTCGAGAGAAAATTTTCCAATGCGGGGGCGAGTGCCCGCGGCGGAAGGGCTGCGTGGCTCGCTCCGGACGCCTGTGTCCGAAAAATGCTCGAACCTTAATTGAATTTACAGATTTGCCTTTCGGAACGCACTCCCGACGCTGGCGCCCGACGCCCGTACCTACGCTGTTTATTGCGGGCGCTCGTTATGACTCTTTACGAGCTGCTCCGATGTGCCCGATAACTTTTTATTTATTTATAAACTTTTTTATTTATTTAAATATAAGCACGTTAAACAATGACGATAGGTTTCGTAGACCGCGATAGTTGGATGTGTTGTAAGAAGTCGTTCTGATCCATAAGGGACACGTTTCGTTCAGTTCGCGACTGACGCGATCACTCTTTTATTGCTAATGAAATAATTTAATAGAACTATTACTACTTTACTACGGTCTTATAAACATACTCAACTTTTTAACACCAAAATTAATTACTTAGTAAAGAAATAGACTAACTTTCTGATTTTCAATCGATCACACCTGAAACACTTCAGAGAGTCTCTGTATAAGTAAACCATCAAGTGACATAATTATTAAACCCCCATTATTAGGCATGGAAATTTTTATGGGTTAACAAAAAAAAACTAACAAACAAAACTTTCAAAAAAACCTATTAAAATAATCTTGTAATGAAAACTCAAAATAGGGAAGTAAAACAATATTTTGTTAAGTTTAACAATCGTCCTTAACAAAGGGTATAAGGGGCAAAAAAATACTAGTGATATCTTCAATGCCCCACTTATTAGTGGCCTTAGGTCGCTCTCTTTTCATGACGTCACGGCTCTTCATTCAACACTTTTTTGGTAAACAGACGAGAAATAATATTCTAAGTAGAATGCAAGTTAGATTACAAGCAAGTTAGACGTACATATTATAACGAAATTGATTGACAAGCGAATCGACAAGCGAATGTGTTAAACCCATTCTGTAAAATAGTGATAGTTGTGAGTTGTATTTCGCGTGATTTTTAGTGTACTCAAAAGTTAGTAGTTGAGTTGCTGGACAATTCACTCTGCTGACTTTACTACTTAATCACTATCAATAATGTGAGAATATCATGTATTATTAATCGATTAATTATCAAATAATTCTCATTTTGATTCCACAGGAACACTATTCGCAATTTGGAAAAAAAATCCTGATGGCCTTAAAGTTATCTAGAAATAGAATTCTGATATATAAACCATATTACTGAATAGTTTTAATATACCGTTCAATAGTTTTTGCGTGAAAGAGTAACAAACATCCATCATCTAACGTCACAAACTTTCGAGTTTATAATATAAAGTAAGATATCCTAAGGGACCATATGTCTAAATACTATACCGGATGTAAACAGACCCTTCACATATCCGGCAATCAAGCATTCAGTACAGTAGACGCTCATAAGTGCAGTACCATGCTAAAGATTACATTGCTATGAACTGTGCGAGCGCGATACAGCAGTGTGTGTGCGTATGCGTGTATGAGTGATGTCTCAACATTCCACACATAACACACACTAATGAACTGTCGTCACACTACGCGAAATAGCATTATATTTCTGTTGCATTTAGAATACACATCATAGTGATGACCTGTTCTTACCATTGCATTGTTAAAATTCGCGTAGTATTAACATGGGTTGGTAGCTGTTTGGGCTGAGCATGGGTTCACGATCAATGAAGTCCAAGTTCGAATCCATGTTATTACAATGTGTGGCTGTTTTTTGTTTCTTTGAAACCTTAATAATATTTGTATTTTAAGCAGAAAGTCGTTAGGTATTTATGTTTATTTATAATATAGTCATGCTTATTATTTAATTTTTATAAGAAGTTAAATATTAGATAGTTATTGTATTATTATTAAACCTCATTAATTGATTTTTATTTAATGTTTTCGGTGTTGGAAGGTGGAATTAAAAAAATCATGCTGAATGATAACAAAAATGTTTATTCGTTTTATTTATTTATAAAATTAACAAACTTTTATGAGAATGTGACGTCACATTCCTATCTAGGCAAAAAAAAAGTTCTCTTATCACCGTTCATAAGATTTTTTGTTGTATACCCACTTAGTCAATTCATAATAAGAATAACATAACACGGAAAGGATATTCTAATAACACAAATATAATTGTTGATACCCGCTTATTATAGGTATCAGTATTCAGCAGAGTTAATTGAATACCTACTAATATATGAGTTAGACTTTATGAACGTGTTTTTTTTAAAGTAACGTCACATTGAATGTATTGAGGTTATAGCTTAAGTGTTCATTTTCTTGACGAAAAGAATATTGAAACTAAACCCCAATTTAAGATCATTAAATTTAAAATTTATTTCTTAATTTTTTTTATTTTTATTTACGGTTATGTTAATATTACTAAATATTTAGTTACCCGGTCTACTTATTAAATTAAGTATTATTATTTTTTCGCCATAAATTAAGTCTTCCTTTTGGCAAGACTTGAAAGTCTTCTCGTCAGAAAATACAGTCACCTCCCAGTTAAAATGTAAATAATCTCGAGCAAAACGTAGTCTTTCCTCCCTGTGTTTTTGTGTCAAAAATGGTTTTTAGCTGGCTTCCGATGATGTAAACCTTCAGCATGGGCTGCATGGCGAACAGTCTGTAATGTAGTATCCAATTGCTCTGCAAACATTATAGTTGGAATGAAACCATTTGTTTCATATTCTTCCACCATAAAACGTCGCTGAGTCGGGTTAATAAGCGGCGGCCTTTCACTTCTTAGACGACTCTTCAGACTACCTTCTTCCTCAAACCTCTTTACCCAACGGGTAACAGAATTTCTAAAAAAAAAAACAAAATATGATTACACACTTGCAACTAGCAATTTATTTAATAATAAGAAAATCACACACCACAACTATCATCATAATAATTATAATTTTTAAAAATAACTTACACATTTTAAGCCAGTTTCAGTTGAAATTTGAGAAATATTAAGCCCATTTTTACGCAAAGTGACAATATTTGCCCTGGCATCAATACTAATATTAGCTTGCATCTTGAATAAAGACAATCAAACAATACGCTAATCGTAATAATAACACAAACGCTCGTAACAAAGTTCACCAACTAACAACGTCATAACTAACTACTTTGTTCAATCCAGAAGTTTATTTTGTTTTACGTTCACCCTCATCTTATTTGTTAATAATAAGTTCCAACTAATATTTAGAAAAACATATCTCATCGGGTCTAACGTATCATTTATAATTAAAACACAAAAAGTGTAATGTCACTTGGGTTCGAACGCAGACTACACTGTGCGAGACATTTTATCTATAGCGTTAACCACTAAGCCAGATAGACACATAATTGTTAGTTTGAAATTAAATATCACTAACTTAATACTCCGTCGCGACATGACAGACTTGTCACTAAGGCAAATGATCATTATATCGCACTCTTTCTGACTAGATAATTATGAAAGAGTGCGATATACGAGATCGTGTATGTGTGCAAAATGTTTGTTATGGAAAAAGGTCGTAAGTGCGACTTGTTTTGATGCGATCGTTTTGTGAAACTGCTACTGAACTTATGGTCTCTACTGAGACCAAAGTTACTTAGTTTGATGTACATCAAATTAAGTAACTTTACGCAAAAATTATTGCTGGGAATCGACTTTTTTTTGGGGTGAAAAATCACGTTTTACGGTAGGACTCGATGGGAAGCACTCATAGCATTGTGCTGATGAATGGATTGAATAGTACGAGGGTCGTGGAGGTGTGTAAAGTAAAAATCTAACATTAAAAACATGTATTTAAAAAAAAAACTTGTAAAAAAGTTGGAACTTTGACCCCCAATATCTCCGTAACTAGAAGGTTCCCAGGTATGGTCTAGAACAAAAAAATGATCGCAGTGACGGGGAGAACAAGTACCTTTCGTTTATATTAAGGGTCTATTTACACCCTTTATAATATAAATAAAAATACAAAATTAGAGATCTAGTTACGCTGATCATCTAAATCAAAACCAGTATTATTTAGAGCCAAGTGAAATGTTTTTCTATATTCATACACGTGTGTTTCAAGTAAAACGCAGAAACTCAAGTCATTTTCTTGCGCTTGACTTCGATGTAAAACTAAAATATAACATTAGTTATATTTATATCTATATACGTAGACCTTTCGTATCGTCCTATTTCAAACCGGAAGCGTAAAAAAGGCTATCTTGAAGAAATATGTTTTATTCTTTTTTTTTTTTAATGGCCTTGTTTTTCCCACTGCTGGGCAAAGGCCTCCCCAATATCCTTCCAGGTACTCTTCTCCTGCGCCACCTCGAACCAGCCTTCGTGATGCGAGTAGTATTATATTGTTTATATTTATTCTTTACTTCATCATCTGCCTAGCCTTTTCCCAACCATGTTGGGGTCGACTTCCAGTCTGACCGGATGCAGCTGAATACTAGTATTTTACATGGAGCGACTGCCTATCTGACCTCCATAACCCAGTTAGTACTGGGTAATACGATACCCCTTGGTAAGACTGATTGTCAGAACTTTTTGGGCCACTGACTACCAGTAACGACTGTCAAAGATCTACAGACCGGCCGGGACCAACGGCTTAACGTGCTTTCCGAGGCACGGAGGAAACTCGGTATGTAATGGGCGGTCACCCATCCACAGACCAACCTAGGTAAGCACGACTTAACCTAAATATAATATTTATTCTTTACTTATTTAATTTAAATTAATCTGCTCTATGAAATGTGTTTTTTCAACTTCTGAAGATTCAGGCTGCCGGCCACAGCATTGAGAAGGAATCCAGAGTGTTAGTTTTACTTGTCTGATTTTTAAAGTACTTGATGTATTAGAAAGTTCATGGACAGGAGTGGTACATAGGCGGACTTGGTGCCACAAGGCATTCTCTAACTGTCAACCTTTGGGTCAAATAGGACAGTATTGTGATAGAGTACAAAAAACCAAAAAAGAAAAATACCATTTTGTCTACATAAATTAATATACATAAATAGGTACATACTAATACACATATAATATATATACAGATAAAATAAAATAAACTAATATATATTATAATACATAAAAATAGTCCAAAATGCGAGAAACCTTATAATAATTACTATGACTACTAATATCTAGCTTGTGAGCAATTTTAGTCTATTTTAAATAGTACTTCTGAACTGTTCTTTTGAAAGCCATTTTGCTTTCAGCTTTTAAATATTCGTTTTGGTCTTAAAGTAACGCTAAGCAACTAGATCTCTGTCTCTTAAAATACAGGTTTATCCTAGTTTAAGAGGCAGGGTTATAAACTTGTTTTGCACAGATTTAGCAACAGCTGTTTTATATAAGTACTCTGTATTTTTTGTGAATAAACATTTATTATTATTAGATTTTGCTAAAAGGTAGTCACTTAGTTCGTCAACGTTCGGGTCAGCGCTAAAATTTGAAATGCTTTTATTGGGGCTTTCACCAAGTATTTGTGAAATCGAGCAAACTTCTAAAATTTCTAAACAAAACTGTTTTTTAACAAAGACTAAGTAAAGTTACTCCCTGACCGACAAAATACGCTGCAAGTCTGTAACTTGTCCTCGTTAACGAAAGTGCAGTGCACATGTACGTACGTTCCTATAAAGTGCATGAATGTGGTGAAAGCGAAAGTTTACGAGAACGTGACCTTCAAACAGATCTCCCCTCTCTTTTGGGGGGCTTGAAATGTTGGAATGGTGCAGGTTCATTGAATGCAATGTGCAGTAGGACGACGGGGGTGCATGGGGTGCAATGTCAACCCGCTGGCGGCTACTACATTGCTGAGTGGTTAATGTTAATTGTACTACTCTTTGCTTGTGTCCAAACGAGATATCAGAAGTAGATACCAGTATACTAGATGTAACACCCGGTTCTGAGTTAATAATTAGAACTTGGTGAGTTGTCAAAATTTAATTAGCATTATGGAAGGGTAACAAAAAGTGGTGAAGTTTTCTGACTACACTGAAGGTAACCTTGAGTAATGCTTAAGTAAAGTTTGACTATCGACAACCGGGTAGTAGTGTGATACGTAGTTGTATGAGACAATAATTTTCAATAGTTCACATGGGTGTGGCTATGTGAAAACCGTAGTTTTATAAAATTTTCACTTGTATGGAGTTGTGCAGGTAGGTAATACATTTCTTAAATTACTTTTTGCTTTACACTTTAGCATAAAGTTCAACCAAAGAAAAACAAAATTTTGGTCATTTAAAACTACACTAAGATATAACAAAACTTTGGTCATTATCGTCATCATTTCAACCGAAAGACGTCCACAGCTGGACATAGGCCTCCCTCAAGTATTGGCACATTGAAAAGTCCCGTGCGACTCGCATCCAGCGGATCCCTGCAACCTTCACCAGGTCATCGGTCCACCTAGTGGGAGGCCTTCCAAAGCAACGTCTTCCAGTTCGCGGTCGCCACTCCAGAACTTTTCGGCCCCATCGGCCATCCGTCCTGCGAGCAATGTGCCCTGCCCACTGCCACATCTTTACTAAAATTCTCATTGGTCATGTCTTTACAAAAATTTTCAAAGAGGCTGGTGACGGATTTCGATTTTTGATTAAGCACAATAAAATTTTATGAATGCAGCGACCTCGAGTTGCAACGAGATTCATCTCCGTGCGAAGGCATCCCTCCGTCGTTTATAGTATTGACTCCAGATTATGGTCAACTAGCTTCTATCAGCTATATAGGGTCTAACTATTCATACACGAAATATTTTCAGGGAATCATCTAACGGCTATAACAAAGCCATTTCAAGGGATTTTTTTTTATCTGAGTATATTTTTTTATAAAAATAAACAATTTAAAATTACTTGACCCACAAAATAAACACTGGCTCCTTATTTTTAAGCATCCATTACGCTAGTTTACTACGTCGTATTCACCTACTGTCATTGTTAGAATATGGGAGTAAAGGTTTTATGCAAAAAGTCTCAAAAAATTTTAGAATTATAATAATTTTGTAAAAAAAAACACTCAGATAATGTTTTTTTTCGTTGCTATGGTGACTTTACGACTTATAGAAGTTACTCTTAAAATATTTCGTGTATGAACAGATAGACCTTATATTTATTACTTACTGTAAAGTTTAATCAGAATACGTTCAGTGTTTTTTACGTGAAAAATTAACAAACATCGATCCATAAATCCATGCTCACAAACTTTTGCGTATAAAAATACATAGTAAGATGAGATGAGAAGTAAGATTCTCGTATTACGCCAGAGAAGAGTAAAACATTGATCCAAGATGTCCGATTGTGTGGACGTTCTTAAAACGAATTCAAATTATTGTCGATCATTTATTTTAGAAAACTTTGAGCCCATGAGGTGTACCTACATCTACTCAAAAGATGTTGCTAGTATAATAAACTAATAGTATTAAAAAAATACTATTTTAAAGAAAAACCAGGTCACCATTTAAACACCTTTACTGCTCTTATTAATTTTATTTATTTGTTTAGGATCTCCAACAAAGGATGAACACAAACACACGAAATAAATAATCGACGACAAAAGTATGACGTAGGTGTACTCCTTCACTTACAGGAGACCACAGCATGGTTAATAAAATGTATAACTAAGCTAACAAAGTAATAGTAGCATTTAAAAATTAAAATCAAAACATAGGTAATAAAATTAAATTGGAAGAATAAAATTAAATTGGAAGAATAAAATTAAAAATAACAAAGTAGTAGCAATTAAAAATAAAAACGATTGGTAATAAAATTGGAAAAATAAAATTAAAATAATTAAAAATAACAATAGAATAGAATATCTTAGAATATTTTAAAAGAATTTTGACAATAAAAGATGGAACGGTAATTTGTATACAAACAAAGAGATTTAAAAGACTTAAAGAGTGGACACAGGGAGTAATTTAATACAAAAATTAAGATTCCAAACATTACCTGACAAGGGGGCGTATGACACTAGACCGAGCGACTTGTTACTAAGTAGTAACAAGTAGGTATTGAGTTACGATTTTCTTTGTCTTGTGCCGTCTAAGTCTTGCTCGTAAATATTTGAATATCTTTATTTGCATAATAATACTCTGTTACTTTTTAAGTATAGTGTAGATTTCCTAAAAAGTAACACTCGAAAAAAAATGCTGTCTTAATGTTCTTTTTTACCAACGCTCGGCGACGCCTAAACGTATGCTTATATAAAAGTGCTGTTGGAATTTCAAAGCTCGGGTCAGCGCCGAGTGCTGACTTTGCAACAGTGCTACAATATTTACGCATTGATATACGAGTCACTTCATTTTAGTGAATAATTAATGAGCATCGGTTATAGATTTTTTATTTATAAGATTATTTAAAGTTATTAGAATTGTATACAATTTTAGCCAGTTTTGTATTGACCACTAACAAGAAAATTTCTTAATAGGATTTCAATCGAAGTTCAGTCAAACATGAAGTTGATGACAATATTTATTGAATAGGTAATAATATATTTATCGATCAACAAAAGAAGGGGTAGGTACTGTAGGTAGAGATGACCGTATTAATATTTATAAAAAATCAACGGAGGAGCGTCCAATCCCCGAGGGAAGTATCCGGTCCGTCAGTACTACCCCTTTATATTGTCCTACGTGTTTCAAAAATTGTCTACTTTTCCAACTGATTTTGGTTCTTTCTATTTTTGTTTCGTGGGCTGTTAACTTTTTTTGTGAACGAAAAGATTTACTTTTTGTTCACGGGTAGGTAGATAGGTAGGTACCTAATTG
Organism: Noctua janthina; assembly: GCA_963576755.1. Classification (NCBI taxonomy): domain Eukaryota; kingdom Metazoa; phylum Arthropoda; class Insecta; order Lepidoptera; family Noctuidae; genus Noctua; species Noctua janthina. Next base: position 6,739,559 of record OY755050.1, on the reverse strand, counting down.
GTTGTATTAGGACATGTTTCGTTTTTTGAAGGAAGTGTTAATTTTAAATGTCAAATTGAAGTTGAAGTTTAATATTATTTGCATTGGGAATAGATTTAAGATATTATAAAATTACTTTCTCGAAACTACTTAACAGGATTTGAAGAGGTAGTAATTGACATTATCGGCAATCCAGGAAGACTATTCATAGGACTTTTTTACCCCGTTACTAACAAAACTTTTCAAAATCAATCCTGACACGCGACCTATAAAGTAAACCAACCAAAAATCAGAGACGAACATTTTACAAGTGAAAATGAAACCGCCGAAATGACAACCCGTCCGTTTTAATCACCTGCGTTTGGCCAAAAAAAAAAGAAAATGCTTTCGAAAATCGAACGCGTTTGGAGAAAACCGGGTCAAAACGGAACACGGACCACACGAAATACACAGAATACGGAATATATTCCGTTCTGAGTCGCTGTGATGCTATTGAGACTGCCAGTACCTACCGATAGGACGGCAGCTATAGGCCGCGCACATGTAAAATAGCTAGGACTGGTAGGAAGGGTACTCTACTTAGGTATTTAATTAGTTTTATTGATTTTTGGGTTCATTTTAGTTTTGATGAAATAAATGTTGATGTACTTAGTTATTTTGTGATATACAGAATTATATAAGATGTATGCCTAATTAGGCAGCCAACGTCAATTGCATCAAAGGCATATTACACGCCAAAAAATTGTATTTTGAATTATTCCCCAGTTAGTATTAGTATTGTAGAAATAAATAAAAAATTAAATAAATACTAACTAGTGATTAATTTTTTTTCCATAATCCTCTCAATTCCCATCACAAACAATAGCAGTCCGTTGCTGAACCTAACCCTAAACCCGCTCAGCTGCACTTCATTCTACTCGATTTTCGGCTAACCTCGTCTAACTGCTACTAGCTACCTTGTGAAGATAACTGCTCCACCCGAAGGAGTCCAAAACTCCGTTTACCGATTTGCAGTCTCCACTCAAGAACACATCTATCCCAACAAGCATCAATTTTTCGTTTTATGGCCGGCCATGCGATATTTATTATTTTTATATCCTTTTGGAATAAGTTTAAAATAATAGCGACGGCTACGTTTTCGTTTTAAGGTGCAACTCGACTGCGGTCAATCGATTTCATCCAATCGGTATTAATCTCCACAAAACATTTATTCAATATTCCAAGATAGATGGTCCAGACAGTGAGTTCTTAATCTCGGAATTAAAAAAGTCGTCTAAGATCGAACATAATTTGGCTGCCAAAAAATGTACCGAATCAGCTTCACCCAGGTTAAACCTTAGCATCTGCCGCGGGTAGTCTCGAAACGCTGAACTCTTAGATTTTCCTAATTACTGCCGAGCCATTGTTTAAATAGTTCCCGCCAAAAAGTTCTTACACCATTACTTAATACACACCACCACAAACAAAACTTTAAAAATACTTTCAATTTTCAAATCTAAAGTAGAGCATACCGCCGAGCGTTCGATTAGAAGCTTGGTACTGGGGGCTACTTCTCTGTTATATCTGCTCGTCCAAGATACATGCCTCGCATAGGCGCACTCGTGTTACCGTCCGCGTCCTGGCCAGCGGGGGGCGCGGGGTGAGGGGGGTGCGACCCCCTCCCGCCCCCCGCACGACCCCCGAATCGCTCGCCGCACCCCCACGGCCCCTTCGGCCACCCTGCGTCATCTAGTACGGCGACTAGCCCGCTAGGGTTAATTCGAACTATTCAAGACTATTTGAATATTTAAAAAAAAAAGATTTTAAACTTTTTCGCGATTTCTTCTGTTTATAAAGTTGGGTTGGTTTTGTTTCATGTTTTCGAGGAAATTTTGGAGAATTTGTAGTTTTAAGTTTCTGGTTTTACTGCTTAAATTAATTTTGGGTTACAATATTCTCGTTATTAGACTCACGTTGTCACCTAACCACATTACTAGCCTAATTTTAGTTCTATAAAACAAACGCATAATATAAATACTGTTTTAAGACTTACTAAAGAATCCATTACCTTATGCTTAATTCGGCGAACTAGACTTGAAACTTTCAGCATCTATATTAAAACCAATTACGTGCCTATTTAGCAGTTCATCTCATAGTTGTAACCTACCTACGCAGAAGTTTTCTAACACAACACAAATAACACAAACAAAAGACGGACAGATTTTTCTTTCATACGTACAAGACCGATTGTCTGTCTAATAAATGACTGGCCGAAAAAAAGAGCAACAAAATTTTCATCTTTAAAAAAAATCGAAGAAGAAAATGTAAGTATTTCGTGACAGCCCTGGGTGTCCAGCTCGCAGCCCTGATTCTGTAGAACAGAGAGCGGCGTGCGTGCCCGGCTCGTTGTAAACAGCCAACCCTCGTAGGTACGTATGTAGGGCGGACGGCCGGCCCGCACCCCCCAGAGAAAGGGGTGCCCCCGCGTCTTCCTTGTTCCTCCTTGTGCAAATTCCCTTGACGATGGAAATGTGCTCAGCCACATTTTATACAATTTCTAGTCCACGCGTCGAATGCTGTCCACACATGCTTGTGTTTTCTCATTAGTGGCAGCCGTGTGGTAACCCTAAGCTGTGGTGAGAATATAATTATGTAGGTATAGTTTGAACCTCTCACCTAGAAACCTAGATTCAGTTTCGCTTTCAATAAGTACTTGACTGTCCTAGCCTTTTTTAGTTTCAATCAAAAATTTACTGAAACTGTACATCAGCTACTTCACTATTACTTCATTCAAGTAACATTCCAACTTTTTAGTATATCTCTCTTAGGAGCCTCCACAAAACTCACCATACAAGTGTATGTATGGCTTGGTACAACTTCCATTGGTGTCTAACTGGCTAGGTTTACCGGTCCCATGGCAATAAACATGACGATGGACATAAGGGGTCGAATAATCATGTTTGACATTTTTTTGTCAACATTCAACTGATTTTAATTAAAAACCTTGACTTTGCCAAAGATTTGTCACATTTTATTTTTTCATATCATTGTTTTGTTAGATTTTATATAAACACTAGCTGTTGTCCGTGACCTTCGTCCGCGTGGAATTTTATAGCCTTATAACCTTTCTCGATAAATGGGCTATCCAAAACTAAAAGAATGTTTCAAATCGAACCAGTAGCTCCTGAGATTAGCGCGTTCAACCAAACAAACCAACTCTTCAGCTTTATAATATTAGTATAGATAAAGAGAAAATGATAGAACTAAACACCCATTGAAGTTGAAAACTCTAAGTACATACGACAAACTAAAAGTTTAGTATATGAATACATAATTGTGTTTGAAAATAACTTAATATATAAAACTGTGTTTCTATTATCATGTCTATGGCAATCACTTTTTCATAGCGTTTTGTTATTTTCCAGACTGTCTTCCCACTGCAGGGCGCAGACCTCCCTTACTTCTTTCCAATCATTTTATTGATTCCAAAAAAAGACACGATAGCCCAACGCGTAAGGGGTCAGCTGTGAATCGATCGGTTCCGAGTTCAACCCCGTTTGAACTGCAGCCGTAAACTTGCATAATCAGAGGGTTAGGGGAGCTGGCGAAGTGTCCGGTCATTTACACAAACTGGCACGTGGCGTACAGATAAAATGTATGATTTTAACTGCTAAGTTTGCTTCCACTGGTTAATTTTCTTTTGTTACCTCCTTTGGCAAAGGTCTCCCCCAATGCTTTCAAATATAAAAATATAGATCTTATTAAATACCATTTAATAACTTGAAGTGCCCAAGAAACAAGCAATACTAACTTAATACTTACTAGATACTACTAGTTTGGGGAAACTGGCCAAACTAACCGATTGTTAAGATTAGTTAAAGTTACAAATAATATAAATACGTATGCGTCATAGTTGTAAAGACATCTTTGTTATGATGAAAATAAAAAAATATTCTCTATAACTGTTAGAGTGTTCAACTAAAAACAACAAAGGAAAATATTTAAATCAGTACTTGGATTTTCCAATAAGAAAACCAAAACAAAATCTTTATCATTAAACTGAAAACATTATCTATTTATTATATCGATTAAAATAAAAAGCTTAAACAAATCGAAAAAACATTGTCTCCCATACTATAAGTAGTGACGGACCGCACCGTCATAAAAAATATAGACAAATAGAGTTGCGCCATTCACACATAATCGACTAATTCCGTCTGAAGACGAAGGTCGGTATGAATGGGGCGAGTTATTAAGTCTGTTGTTCCGAACAAATCGCTGGGGCCGTTGACTTTCGGTTTCATTCATTTTCGCCAGAACTCGGCCGCGACTCAACTAAGTATTTGTGTACTTACTTGGATAATTTCGTCCTTGTGTTCTGTAAGTTGTGTACAATTCTCAATCTCAATACTAAGAACTTGTTGTACACCGAAACTTGTTTATCATTTCAACTGAACGCTTCTGATACGATATAAAAATATTATGATAATTGGAAAATTCCTAACAGAATGCGACTTGGTGTTTTTTTGTTAACAGCACAGGTTTTTCGCAAACAAATACCTTTTTTTATACATTGGATAAATGTACTAAACTTATTTAACGAACACATTAATAGGTTATAAAAAAATAAGGGGTATTCCTCAAAGCACAACTATTTTTAAGCGCAACCAACTAAGCGCAACTAAATTATTCCTCGATGCGCAAAAATAGAGAGGGGTGTGATGGATTCATAATTTTTTTTTTAATCATGGTTGCGCTTTGAGGAATAAACATATAATATTTTTAATTTGAATTTATGAGCGCAACTAATGGTTGTTCTGCGAAGAATAATTTAATTGCGCTTAGTTGGTTGCGCTTAAAAATAGTTGCGCTTTGATGAATCCCCCAAAAATTAAATGTAGATAATATCCTAACTTAACTACCTCTACAAATAATAGCTTTGTTTTATAAGTTTCATGGTTATGATTGTTTACGAATTTCCTTACGAGTACGTATTTATTAGAACTCCGACTCGTGACCTTGTCAGTGTCGCTTATTAAGCTCAAGAAAAAGGTTACCATCCGGGTAGGAAATAATTCAGTAAATCCCGAAACTTACGCGTTACCTAGTAAAACTGTGGACATCTATATGTAAGTTTTTATGTCAGATTAGTTAAAGTTAGAGTTTTAAATTAAAGAAAATAAATATTGTGAATTTTTTTGAATTTAAAAAAATTGAAATTTATTTTTAGATGTAACTAAATTAATACTTATCTTTTGTAAGAAATGGTCTGAAGCTTAAGTCTAAGCTGTTCCAATAAGCTCCTCTTATTAGTTTTATAATAAGCAAGGATGGAAAATAGCTTATTGACAAAGCTTTATATCAAACAAGCTTTTAATATAGAGCCTAGGGTAAACTCAACTCTGGGCTTAGCAAGTTAAGGTTGTTTTCAACCTATCATGGGGTTTTTCCACTGCATTTTCTTTGCAATGTGCGAAATCAGTATTGGTAGGACGCTGAGCTTGACTCTATTAATGTACTTACAAAATGTACGTAAAAACTAGGCTATGCTTAAGTAAGTTAAGCCTCGGGGTCCCTTCGAGGCTTTCATCCTATTACTAAAAGACCTAGATATTATTTAATCCTTTTATTAATAAATGGGGTTCCAGTTTCAACCAGTAGCAGCTTCAGATCTGCCCTCATTTGTTATTGGTATAACTGTGTTCCGCATTTAGTAGTGAGGATATTAATTGATGTGGCCACTGAAGTTGCTTTTCTAAGTCACCTATTAAAGAAGCTGTACTAATACCTACATCATCATTATCATTTCAGCCGAAAGACGTCCACTGCTGGCCATAGACCTCGCCCAAGTGTCGCCACATTGACCGGTCCCGTGCGACTCGTATCCAGCGGATCCCTGCAACCTTCACCTGATCATCGGTCCACTTAGTGGGAGGCCTTCCAACGCAATGTCTTCCGGTTCTTAATACCTACAATTCGACATTTATTGCCAAAACTATGTGAGAAGCATTTACGGGACACACGTATAATAAACCGTCGAATTTTCAATCTTGGTGTCTATCAGTGTGAATGTCTCAGAATCCATTTCCATACTTACATATTTACTATCTTTACATAGTGTAAAACAAAATCGCTCCCGCTGTTTGTACGCTTAGATCTTTTAAACTACGCAACAAATTTTAATGCAGTTTTCAGCAATAGATAGAGTGATTCAAGAGGAAGGTTTATATGTATATTGCACGCGTGGGAAGCCGGGTGGGTCGCTAGTTAACATTATAAACACGAAAGTAAGTTTGTTTGTTACCTTTTCACGCCTAAACCACTGAACCGATTATCCTAAAATTTTGCAACTACGTTGTCGGGTGTACAGAAACGGACATAGGTTACCTTTCGTCCCGAAAAGAAGTACTATTCCCGAGGAAAACCACAATAACGTTCTTATGATAATAGATGGCGCCACGTGTCTTTCGATTCATGATTGGATTATGTTATTACAAGCAGAGTACAATTCGAATTGATTGTTAAATTCTAAACGAAGCCACGGGCAACAGCTAGTAATGTAATTAGATGATGCATTTGATGAAAGAAGATTGTGTTTATAAAAGCATTTTAAAATATCCTCTTTTAAGCGATGTTTACTCTTGGGCGTAAGTTCATAATACCCACCTTAATAAAGAGCTTAGTAATAATTTTGGTGTAGTGTGATGTTACGCGAATGGATAAAAAAGAAAAGAGTACCTATGAGAAAGTCTGAAAGTGGCTGGTAATCGGTTGTCGTGGTATTGGCATGTGATGCGGAGGAAAGAGGAAAATGTTGTAAGGAAAGTTCTGAGTATGAATGTGGATGGGTATAAAAGTAGAGGAAGACCAAAAAATGGATGGACTGTGTAAAGGATGACATGGCAAGAAAGGAGGTGTCTGATGAGATGAGCAGTAATATATGGTCCTCCTTACCGATTTCGGTAACGTCGAGTCTTTAATACTTTTTCCTATTTCCTCCCTTAAATGACTGGCCAGACCGAATTTGATCTTAAATACCCGGTCACAACTAAAGCAGTATAGTTGACCGGTAAAGTTATAGGTGTAGGTCTAGGAGGGCTTAGGTATCTCTTTCCGTAATTGGCGCTTTTCGTTCAATATTTTTTTTTCGAGAATTTTTACATTTTTGTAGTTAGTACTATTATTTATTACACACTGAAACAGCGACGACATATCGGGAACTCAAAATAATGAACAATCACGGAAGATATCCCGTAGGTGACAGTATAAGTTTAGTACTGCTACTGTCTTCTATCTACGAGTAATAGAGAAGTATGGAAGAAGAAGACATGCTGCAACCCCAAATGAATTGGGATAAGTGCAGAAGAATGATGATGATATGAGTCCACCTAAGGATGTTGACGACTAATAGAAGAAAAGTATTAAAGAAGAAGACACGCTACGCTAACCCCAAATAAATCGGGATAAGTTTAAAAAAGTTTGTGGGTATGGAAGATTCTTCTTTCACGCAAAAATAACTGAACAGATTTGGCACACAGAGAGTTTATAACTAGGATTAATACCTAAAGTTCTGCCGAGCCTTATCCCGACTTTGTGGGGCCTGGATGCAGCTTAGTACCAGTATTTTACATGGAGCGACTGCCTATCTGACCTCCACAACCCAGTGAGTACTGGATAATACTGGTAAGAGTGGTTGTCAAACTTTCGACTTGAATTAATACCTAGGATACTTTTATCGCAGTAGTACCTCGACCGCGTGGGACAATTTCCGAACTCCACGCAGGCGAAGCCGTGGATATAAGCTAGTCTCTTTATTTTTTATATCATTATATAGCAAAAGTACTCATTTCCAAAAATATACTTTCCACATACAGTTCTGGAACTTTCAGAGTCACTTCGCGTTCCACTCGTCTTGCTTAGATTCATAACACCTACCACTAGATGGCGCTTCTGTACTTACATAGCCACTTCGAACGCTTTTGTTGCAAGTATTGTTACATAAACATTTCTACAAACTTATTACTTTGAAAACCGATGTTTGGTAAAAGACTTTTCAATCGGTATCGTTATGTCGATATCTGTTTTTTTTTTTTAGTCTTGCTTAATAAAGCAGCCCTCAAAAGTTCACATAAGTTGTAAGAAGTGAGTTATTGGAAGAGGTTATTTAAGGATGAAACGAAGTGCCTACATACCTAATAGTTCCATGGATATCAGTGACTTTTATTCGATGAGATTATTTATGATTCGTATTTCAATGACTTTAAAAACCCAATTTATTAAAGTCATTGCAATACGAATCAAGTTTTTCAGTTGGATACTTAAGTAGTAATTTTAAATTGACACTGCTGTATTCACAATAAGAACACCTAATGCCTGAAAAATATAAAATCTATATAAAAAAATAAAATGGAAGTGTCTGTTTGTAATATCAAAATAACAGCTTTTTACTGAATGCTTATAAAAATATGTACGGCACTTACAAACATTTTTCAAACTGTTTGTTCCGACTAATCTGCGAAAAGGCTGGACCGATTTTGACGGGACTTCTACTGGCAGATAACTGATTCTATAAGGTCTAACATAGGCGTTAATTTTTAAATACGAATTAGGGTTCCGTTAAAAAAAAACACCTTTGAAATCGGTAACAAAATCCGATTCAAAAAGGGAAGTAATATTTTTTTTAATAATTTTAGGAAGGAAGCGTGCAGTCGGGGCCTGTAGATACGAGTTATGTACCTGTGACCCGGCAAGGTATCTTTATTCCATGGCGAAACTATTTCATTAGCTACACCACTTCATCCGCATCTACATCCTTCTTTTTAAGTCTTTTCTTTTAGTAGCCATCGATATCCCACTGCTGGGCATAGGTCTCCCCCATAAAACAGGTACTATTTCCTTTTCTATGTGGTTAAATAGCAGAAGAATATAAAGATAGGAAAAGTCGCTCCTGATGTAGTTAAATAAAAGATGAAAGTTTGTATGGAAAATCGACCTTTGGCAAAATTACTTTCAACAAAAAAAAAATTAAATCTGAATTACTTATTTTTATTTATCATTAAAAAACAAACGGTTGGACGTCCATTTCATACCAGCTATGGGTCTAGGTCCGAAGTTTCGCGAAGTTACAGACCTCTACGAAGTTCATAAAACTCTAATCAGAGAGAAACTCGGCTTCAAACAATAATAGATTTATTTCGTGATCATTAAATCTTTGTTTTCTTTCCTTTTTCAATAAATGATTTAATCTCAAAGTTTGTAATTTCGTTGTTTATATTTAACTGATGAGTTGTGTAATCGAATGCTTATAAATAATTAGCAAGATCATGAAGTACGCCTAAAAAATTAAGAAAAAAAAGGAACCTTTTGTTTTCACAGATATGTTAAAAAAATATTTTTAAATTTTGTTTTCATATATTTTTCAATTAAGTGTGTAAAATACATGGTGTAAATGACATTGCCGCACAAACTAATAACATGGATCCCAGTACAGATGATTTTAGACGCTCAGCGTTGAAAACGATGGTCTTTTTTTAAATCAATCGGCTGCTCCATACAAAGTGCAATCAAACAAGTCCTAAACCCAAGTACTATTTATTATTTATTTTTTTGTCATTTTGTATGATGCACGTCATGTCCTTGAGACAAATAAATATTTTTTCTTTCTTCTTTCTAATGGCTGATATTTTTTCTAAAGTAAAGTCTAGAATTATATTTTAAACTCGTTCTTTCTAAGTCTAGTTTCCAAATAATATCAAATTGTGAAACCATTCACTAAACCAAATTATTCTTGGTTTAAAAAATATTCCTAAAAAGACAGTGATCTTAAAAAGATGTCTGTAGGTAATTATTTATTAAGACATACTAGTCTATTAATCCAACAGTTTTTTTGGACGATTTGAGCCCAATATTCAAAAGTTATGCAATATTTTTAACAGACTTCTAGAAAGGAGAAGGTTCTCAATTCGGATTTTTTTAAAGTTTACAACCTCATAATTCAGTGATTACTGGTTCGATTTACGTAATTCTATTTTTTTACTTACTAGTAGAGGAAGGTTACAAAACACTAAAATGTGGAAAATAAGTTAACTTCCGGAAGTCGGTGTTTTTTTTATACAATTTGGTTGGAAAAAAAAATATTTTGAGTACGTTCTTTGTAACGATAAGAACCTATTTATAAAATCATTAAAAACATATTATTAACTTCATTAACTAGAAGCATAACTGAAAGCGGCATTCCAACTGAAAACGGCACGAGCTTCTCTATTTTAAATTAAAATCATTGAACTTCACTAGTTTTATTGAAAAAGTAAACAAAAGTCATTAAAACAATGGTGTTTGTTAAACAGCAATTAAAAACTCTGCCTACTCCCAGGGAATAGTCGTGGTTATCACATAAGTTTTTTGCCATTTCTAGCTTCGCAGCGGCATGTGGGAGCAGCATGGCACAGCATGCTAGATAAATACGGCGTACGGGTATCGACACACTTGCGTCCTACACAAAAGGCCTACCCATCTTCCAGCTGCTTACTTATCATCACAGCTTCTTGGTCATAGAAAATCAAAACAATACAAGGAAAAACGTACCACAATATCAATACCATCAAAAAACCATATTTTGGCCAAAGAAGCAAAAAACATCCAAAATTTTCGTACTCCGACCATCACACGTTTAAATTAATAGTCAAGTATTTCAAACAAAGTTTTAGTATACTCAAAAATACCTAGTTATCGTACTATAGTATAGTAGTATAGTTGGAGTAGGTTGAAATACTTGTCATGAACAGAATGCTATGCTTTTAATTAAAGCTGAAGTAATTTAGAGGGGCAGGGCAGGCTGGGGAGCAGGGTACGTTCCACCACGCGTGGTCATGTATTAGGCAAAATCTTCTGCATACTCATTTGGAAATGTTTAAACAGTGAGGTAGGGGTAGCGGGTGGAGGGCCGAAGGCTATGGTTAGTTCTCCGCTACAGATAAATTAATAAAGCAGCTACCTAGGTGCGCATAGATATAGCACGCATGTCCGTGAGTACCGTGTTAAAGGGTGTCCCGATTTTTCGTGGTACGTTTCATTGGGATTTTGTTTTTGTATTCTTGTAGAAGTAATTGAATTAGTACACTTCAATATAGGTATGGAAAATGTAAGTAGTTGAAAGTGGCAATGGGATTTTAGTGAAGAGAACGAATTAGAGATACTTATAGCTATGCCACTGTAATAAATATCCAAAGTTTCAGCTAGCAGAACACCAGAGGAACATATAGATTTTTTTTTTCTCTTTCACTTATTTTATTTTATTTATAGCATGAACATCGATATATGACTATCTGAAATATCTTTACTTCTGTAAATGTACTCCAAGGATTGTTTTACACAGTTTTAAAGCAATATTTATTTGGCGAAGTCAGCACAATATTCTCAACCCATCAAAAACAAAGAAAACTACTAAATAATCAAACACCAAAACCGAAACATCCTGTACGCATGAGATGTGAGATGTAAAATTTGAGCCGAGCACAACGCCACACCTATTATGAAATTTGTGCACACACACAAGAATGGACACACACACACACACAACCTCCGAGAAAGGTACCTATTCGGACTTAGGTGGCTATTGGGGGGGGTAGGGGTTCTACTTGCGACGTTCGGGCCGGCTTAAATTTTCGTATTAATATGTATCTCTTATACTCGCGGATTTACCAGCCGATGCTCGGCGTAATTATGTGGCCGGCAAGGGGAGTTTTTAATAGCCCACGGTAAAAATACAACGAGAGACTTAAGAGAATTTGGGTAATGTCCTTTGTGTGAATTTTTAAATGTTTGTGCGAAAGTGTCGGGTTTTCTTTTGATGTTTTGTTTCTAATTGGTACACCATTAAGTCTTGGAATTGTCTCAACGATAAATCTGCCTTTTCATTCAATAAATTGTACTTAGGTACTGGATTTTTATCAGATAGCGATTAGCGAAAAAGTTAAAGAGTCCACTCTAGTAAAACCAAACAACAAAACAATACAAGATTCACTCATACTTATATAATCTATACATGTTATAATCACATACCTATTCTACATTATGTACCCCTAGAGGTGCGGATACTGGACATAATATCGATTTATCGCAAGTTCGAAGTCCGTGACGTACACGACACGTAAGTACGCATATTATTGTGAAACACAGACGAAGTTCAGTACGCCGCACTCGAGATATTAATTTTAATGAACACATCCATTTGTTAATTGGTAGGGATATTATAAATGAAACAAAGATAATTCCTTACAACTGAGATGAGAAAGCAAAAAGGGATGCATTGTATGAATAGAATAAGAAATTAGTTTGTAAAAGGATATCTGAAAGTTGCACTGGTAACTGAAAAGTTGTGTGGAAATCAGTTGTCATTATAAGAAAAATGGCTTGATGAAGGCTTGAGCATGATTGTGAATGGCTATAAAAGCAGCTGAAGACTAAAGAAACAATAGATAGACTGTGTGTGTGTTTTTAAAAGGGGTAACTACTGATATTATAACTAGCTGTTCCCCCCCCCACCTTCGCCCAAGTGAAACAATTTCAAAGGTTTTAATTTTGTTGCACGGATCCCTAATCTATTTTTAATAAAAGTAGCCTAAGTTACTTGTTATAACATCAGATATCTGCCAGTAAAACTCCCTTCAAAGTCCAGCCGTTTCGGAGATTATCTGGAACAATCAATGATACAGGCAGACAGACGGACAGACAGGCAGGCAATAAAACAATTAAAAAAAAAGGTTTTGTTAATGGTACCGTCCACGTTCATACACCTGGTCATACACGCACAGCATAGTTTTTATCCGACTTAAAAAAAAGAGGAGGTTCTCAATGCTGTTGTATTTTTTTAAGTTTAACACCGCCCTTTATGAACCGATTTGAAAAAATATTTTTTATATATTATTACGGATATACTTTCCGATTGGTTCCATAGAAATTTCATCAAAATCGGCTCAGTATTTTTTTTTCTTTATTAAGCAGTTTTTCTTCTTGGGCTATGTTGATGACATTATGATTCCTTATTAACTTCTAGTTACAATGTAAAAGTTAGTTCATGGCAAGAATTTATGTGGTACACTACAACTAAAATGGGTAAAAAAAACTCAATGAAACAAACAGAGTCACCGACTTCCGAAGGTAAAGTTATTTTAGACTTTTTTAGTGTTTTTGGAAGTCGTTTTTTTTTGTAGAAAATTTATTTAACTTAAACAATCGTCATAGTATTGGAATCCCGACACCAAAACTATTTTAAGTAAACAGTTAAGGATCAATATAGTAAATGCTATCTACTAGTTTGGTTTTCCAACCACTTTATGCGTTTTGTCAGACGTCAGGGTCGATCGATTAGAGGATAAGCAACGCTTGCCTAGGTCAGCCCATGGATGGGTGTCACCGTGGATCGGTGGTTTCACAGTGACAACCCGTAAAGATGTCGATCCCAACTCTGAATACTGGAATTTGGATTAAAGCTGTGACCGAGTGTCGGACATCGTTTAATGAATTCATACAACAGTACACAAAACATCTAACATTATTTTATTACATAAAGGGTGTAACAAGACCCTTAACGAAACCGAAAGGCACTCGTTCTCCCCTGTCATTACGATATTTTTTTTGTTTTAGACTATACCTGGGAACCTTCTAGTTACGGAGATATTGGGGTTCAAAGTTCCAACTTTTTGACAAGTTTTTTTTTTTTTAAATATATGTTTTTAATGTAAGATATCTACTTTAAGCACCTCCACGATCCTCGTACTATTCAATCCATCCATCAGCACAATTTTGTGAGTGCGTAACATTGAGTCCTACCGTAAAACGTGATTTTTCACCCCAAAAAAAGTCATATCCTAGGAATATGTTTTAGTAAAGTTACTTAGTTTGATATACATAATGCTTGGTTGACGGCTTCGTGAAGGGTTCGTTTATGTTTGGAGGCAAATTAAATTTTAAAATAAACCTATATTTCATTTTTGTTTTCTTGTGTGACAAATTATTACATCATCATCTGCCTTTACCCAACCATGTTGGGATCGGCTTCCAGTCTGATCGGATGCTGCTGAATAGCAGTATTTAACATGGACCGACTGCCTGTCTGATCTCCATGACCCAGTTAGAACTAGGCAATATGATACCCTTTGGTAAGGCGGGTTGTCAGACTTTCGCGCCACTGACAGCCGGGACCAACGGCTTAATGTGCTTTTTGAGGCACAACTCTGTATGTGTGGTCACTCATCCACGGACCAACCTAGGCAAGCGCGGCTTAACCTAAAGATCGACGAGCACGAGGTCCTGCCAAGTAAAAATAAAATTAATTAAATAATTTAAAGTTTCCTCGAGCTCAGATTATTTACTAGTATTTACAAAGAAATGTCAAACAAACTAAATAACAGAAGACGACGCAACCACGTGCTTTCCAATTTGTCTTTTACTAGGCCATCTATATGCTACGCACCTACGCCGCGTAGCCAGTTCGTAGGCAACCTAGTTACGAGGCGCTACGACGCGTAGCATTACGTAATTTGACCAGTTTACCGCTTTAACTAAAGCTATGTCGATTGTAAAATTGTAATAATTGTTTAATAATTGGGAGGCCATTGCCCAGCAGTGAGACTGTATAGACGACTAAAAAAAAAATTGTCATTTCAGAAAATAAAATCCACTTACCTAAATAAACGTAATTTCTTTCGTACATTCTAATCATGGTTACGTCACGAGGGTATTAAGCATTAATAAATTATGTAGTGACTAAACAATGCGGTCGTCTAAGTCGTGTCGACTCAACCAATCCCTTCCACGTGTTAACTTAAAACCAACTTAAAATCATTAGCCCCAAGTCTTGGTAATTAAAGTTTAATGTCGCAACTATATTCGGACGCAACAAAGCAAATTATTTTTGAACCGACCCATACCCATGCATCACAAATCTGCACTTAAAGCTGTAAAAAGCGCTTTCAGTGCTCTCGTTTAAATAAAGAAATTTTCGTTAATAATTTAACAAGGCAAAAAGGATTTTCACCCGAGGTTGGAGAGTGAAGCAACCCTATTTTCGATTGGTAATTGAAAAGGGTACGTGATGGTTAAAAATTCAATAGGCAGCTTAACTCCTGACGGCATGGCTGTTAGTGGTGACAAGTCCGCGGCCGTCCGACGTGTGAACGTATGTACAACGTGTCATTGAAATAACTGACAACTCGAAAAACTCACTGAACTTGCCTTTAAGAACAACTTTACTGATATGCCGAGCCTTTTCCCAACTATATTGGTGTCGGCTTCCAGTCTGACCGGATGCAGCTGAATACCAGTATTTTACATGGAGCTATTGCCTATCTCACGTCCACAACTAAGTTATAATAGGGTAGAAGAGGTAAGAAAATACATAGTAAACACCTTGTAATAACCTACAGTCAGGATTTGTGCTCGATCGGTGTCTATAGGCTTGCCCTTTATATGAGAACTAGCGACCCGCCCTTACTTCACCCAACGCCACTTATCGGGTCTAAAACTATATCTAATGCAGCCTATATTTTAAGTTAAGCATCTAGCAGTAGAGCGTGAAAACTGTGTTCAAATCCACGCAGTAGTTTTTGCATGATGCGCGTACAAACACACAGACAGACAGACAAATATTCTAAAAACTGTTGTATTGGCTTCTGTTGCTCTAATAAAGATGCACTGCGCCTGCGCTGCTCTGTCCTCTGCTTTTAGCATACAGGCCCAACTACCCTTTTAATGAGAATGCGCTAAGTTAGCCCCCGAAATTCAAATTTTCTTAAGTTTCTTGCAATTTACAGGTCAGTGTCAGGCTTATGTTTAACAAAATATTATTCGCGACCGTAACACAGAATGTATTTACAGAATTATAATCATTAAAATAATCAATACAATGTCTTTAAGTTCATGAAATCCCATTGAATGTCTGTTTCATGATAAAGTCATTCATACAGCCTAATACTTACCTGCAAATTGCAAAACACGATTGGAATTTCACGGTCTATCTTGGCGCTTCTCAGACAGTCCACCTAGCTAAGATCCCACGTTACCCTCGACGATATGCATTCCAAGACTCATTTGATTTACCAGCCATCGGTCCATCGACAAACAGACAACCACTTCCGCTTGCTGACTTTGCAAGCCATAGCAGTAACAACAGACAATTCCTGACAATTTCATTCAAGCGCCAAGAATATTATTAACACCCGATCCGATCCAAACTGAAATAGGATTTAATATTGCACTATATCCTATCGAAGCCGCTCACAACTATTTAATATCTCTAACGTAGCAGGAGGCAATATCTATGAGGAATCTCACACAATGCAATTTCATCGCATCGCACAAGTTCCTCACATTTCAATTCAAACGATTTATGCGAAGGTTCAGTAAATCACGAATAGCTTTTAATATTAGTATACGTATTTCTAAATGGAGACCGGCTTCCCGTCCGCATCGGCAGATTACCAGTATTTTGCATGGGGCAACTACCTATCTGACGTGCACAACCGTTGCTAGGTAACACGGTACCCCTTCGCAAAATTGATTGAGTTTCTTAGATCACTTTCGTACGTTTTATTAAAATGTTCATGAAAGTGATACTATACAAATAAATAAAATTGAAGTGTCTGTTTGTAATTTCAAAATAACAGCTTTTTACTGAATGCATATCTTATGAAACCTACGAGTATACGGTACTTATAACAAAAACACATTTTTTTTTCGATTTTTATTTGTCTGTCTGTTTGTTCCGGGTAAGCTCCGATTTTGACGGGACGATGTTTACTGGCTGATGTTATAAGGAGCAACTTAGGCTTTTAATTCTATTTGATGGTCAAAGATCTATAAATGACAGCCGGGACCAAAAGCTTAACATGCTTTCCGAGGCATGGAGGAAACTCGGTAAGTAATGAGTGGTCCTGGTCGCCGATTCACGGACCAACCTAGGCAAGCGCGGCTTAACCTGAAGATCGATCCGAAGCCACGAGCTCTTCTGAGCATATGCAACTGCAATGCTCGGATATGTTGGATAATTGCCCGAAAGCGGTTCAACTGATCGCGTTTACTTTTACCGCTGGATTTTGCTCGATAATAGGATAACAGCTAAGGGTAATGCATCTCTCTTTTCAACACGTTCACACAACCACTTGAATTAGAAGAAACGGAGACATGCGACACATTTTTATTGCTGATTATACGTGTATCCTATCCAAAAGGTTTTATTTGTCGACGAAAAGTTTTACCTTTTCCGCTAAAGTGGGGCACTGGCTGTTTGTGGTTGAAACTGCATGGTTGGAAATGCTGTCGGAATAAACTGCATATTAATTCAGGCTTTTTAGTGAGTTCAGTTTAGCAATATGAGTAATGTTTTTAATTTGCCATTACAGAATACAAGGTAACATCATCATTTCAGCCGAAAGACGTCCACTGCTGGACATAGGTCTCCCCAAGTGTCGCCACATTGACCCGTTCCGTGCAACCTTCACTAGTTCATCAGTCCACCTAGTGGGAGGCCTTCCAACGCAACGTCTTCCGGTTTACGGTCGCTACTCCAGAACTTTTCGGCCCCATCGCCATCCGTTCTGCGAGCAATGTGCCCTGCCCACTGCCACTTAAGTTTGGCAATTCTTCGGGCTACGTCGGTAACCTCTCTTGCGGATGTCCTCTTTTCTGATTTGATCACGCAAGGAAACTCCGAGCATAGCCCTCTCCATTGCCCTTTGGGTGAATTTAAGCCTTCTGATGAGGCCCATTGTGAGCGACTACGTTTACAAGGTAACATCGTGACAAAAGGTTTTGCCGAGTGTTTGATGCTAGAAAACTTTGATTTTAAATTTTGTTCCCTTCATAGTTTTACATCGGTTTTTCCATACAAAAGTGCTTTACTGTATTTAAGGTAACTGGTAATTAAAAAAACAACAACTTTCCCACAGAAACATTTTCTTTATTAACAGACTTTTATCACAATAACACAACAGCCGTATGAAGTTCGCGCGCGCCTCTGACCTATCAGCAGTTACCCGTTTAAAAAAAATGTTTCTTTGTGAAAGTTGTTTGTTATCATGAGTACAATCACGTGTTTAAGTATCGGTCACGGATTACCAGTCACCCTATATAAATTAGGACAATTATTTTTAATTTAAAATATTATTTTTTAGTAGTTCTCAGTTTCAGCCAGCAAGTATATCTACTTGCTCGGACGGAACCCTTCAGAATCTACTTCTTCTTAGTCTGAATAGATTTGTAGTACTCTGTATTTTTAACCCAAATGAGAAAAATATGCGCCCTTTTAACCCCTATATTCCAAAGTACAGGGTATGTATTCCATTAATTTTTATTAATCTCGTTTGACTCTTGGGGTATAAAGCCCATCCAACTGTAAGGTATCATCAAAGGTTTTTACTAACTAATACGTACAAAAAACACGAACAAGAAAATATCTTTTTTATTTATTTTATTTCGTAAGGGAAAACAAACATTAAGAAGTGTATTTGATCAAAGATACACAAGTTGTAATCATTATCAGACAAATTTATTTTAAATTTATGTTTTTTAAATAATAACTTTGCTTTCAAATTCTGTTTCGGGGCTAATTATTCAACTGTATTTATATTGAAGTAATTATTATAGACACACACATATAAAAAAATATCAGTTTTTGCGCCCTCGCCAAACATTATATTTTTACATTAGATTTTGCCTGCGGTTGCTAGCACGGAAGAAGGTAATTATCGCTCGGGGACATATTACCGGGGTGATATTGTCCTAGGTCGTAATGCAGGTCTCTCCGTGTCCATTTTAGCAAAACCCTGTTGGCTCGCGAAGGTAACAGACAGAGGTACTGATGCAATTATATTTGTATGGTAAAAAAATCAATAAATTCATTTTCACAATATTTTATATAAGTTATTTTGAGAAATTAAATAGAATCGAAGCTGTTTTTCCTCACTATTTATAAAAATATATTATACCAGCGTTTGCTGGCAGTGCGCCAGAAACTGGATACTACGTGGAATAGCAATGGCCAAATCTTGCGTCCGAGTAAATGGGGACTTTCAGCGTGTTCCGACAGAGGTTTTAAAGGAATGCTTTTTGTTCTAATATTACACTGAAAGGTACAAAATATTTGTTAGGCAAAGTAGGTTCCTATCTATTTGAAATCCTGTGGAAAGACTATCCTGTCCAAATCACGCAGTTATCTATACAAATAAATAAAATTTAAATGCCAGTTTGTAATTTCAAAATAACCGCTTTTTTACTGGATGCAAATGAAAGTATATACAGTACTTGTAACAAAACAATTTTTATTTTTATTTTTATCTGTCCTTTATGTCTGTTTGTTTCGGCTTATCTCCGTAACGGCGGGAAGGAATTTAACGGGACTTTAACTGGTAGATAGCTAGATTTTTCAGTAGTCGGGATTTTTAGTATACCACAAATATTCCTGTTTTAGAAGGTTCCGTGCAAAATAATTGAAACACATGAGTTTCTTAACAAATCCGATTTCAATAGGGAAGTAATATTTTTATAATAATTTCAAGCGGAGGAAGGTCTGTAGGATGTAAAATATATAGCCTCATCTCTTTTGTGTCATGCTTCCTTGATATCATCCTAACAAAGCAAGCCACACGGAACACGTGTAGTCATCGCTCAAGAAACCGTTCATTATGCAATGTGATTTTACAATATTGGAAATGATAAGATGGCAAATATCTCTTTACACATATTGCATTTTGAATGAACAAAAATTCACCTGTTTGATGTTAGTATAGAACAGTAATGTAAAGTTTACCTGCTATTAATTTTAGCAGCATCTTGCTGTACAACAGATGAACTTGTGCAAGCACATTGTGAAGGCCTCCAGTGAAGCTACACGTAGGAATCTAGAGATGGTCGATGAACATCAGTGGAAGCTTCTTGCTGAAATGATGATGTCAAGAAGATGCTACAGTAACATAATTATCTCTTTTCAGACCCTATCATCTTCAAAACTAAGCGATGTACAATATATATACAGTCCTCCTTACCGATTTCGGTACCGGCGACCCATTAATGCTATTTCCTTGCGTGTGCCCTTATATGGCTGGCCAGACCGAATTTGCTCTTAAATACCCGGTCACAACTAAAGCAGTAGAGTTGACCGGTGGAGTTATAAGTGTAGGTGTAGGAAGGCTTACGTCTCTCTTTACGTATTTGGCGCTTTTCGTTCAATGTATCGAGTCGCTGGTTTTCGAAGGCTTTTACATTTTTGTAGATAGTAGAGCGCCAAGATGACCTATGCAAAGCGAGCCTCTCCCAACCGGTCGGATCAATAGCGCAAGCGTTAAGATGTACAATATTCTGCTACAGACGCATAGGTTGGGTTATGGCTCCATTTAATGTCTGATCAGTTTTGGGGGTAACCTGCAAAATCCCACGGCTAAAAGCAATATTGTAGATTAGTGTGAACGGAGTCCAAGGTTCAGACTCCTCCCCTGTTCTACTTCGCTTTAAAACCCAGAAACAACAGCTAAATATATTTTTTCTTCTCATATAATATAACAAAATTTCAAGAAAAGCTAAAATTTTTCGTTTTAGCTAGCCTGAAGCACGATCTAATTATATGAATGACAAACGTAGCCTAATTTAGTAGAGTCCAATTATAAAAGAACCATAAAAACTAGGTTGATTCCTTTTGGAGATCTGACTTTCAGCGAACAATATACAAGTTCTGATGACCTAAATAAGAAAATGCAACTATCTTCTTGCCCCTTGTTATTTGGAGAAGGCGCAACACGTTTTCTTCTTCAATTATTATTTTTTAAATATTTCATCACTATCATTCTTCACAAATTCATACATCTTTTCTTTGGTCTTCCTCTCCCTCTCCATCTATTAACATTTATATTCATCACTCTGTTAGTCCCATGCGATCCGACTACATACGCAACTGCAAACATTACTTAAAAGAAAAATAACAGGTGTATCCTTAACGAAGCCGAAAGGTACTTGTTCTCCCCGATTTTTTTGTCCTAGGCCATACCTGGGGGTTTCCAGGTATGGTCTAGAACAAAAAAAAACTAGATGTTTATCTAATTACGGAGATATGGGGTGTCAAAGTTCCTACTATTTTCACAGTTATTTTTTTTTAAGTTTACTTTAAATACCTCCACGACCCCCGTAATGCATCCATCAGCACAATGTTTTGAGTGTGTTACATTGAATCCTACCGTGAAAAGTTACCTCCCAGCAATATTTTTTCCGTAAAGTTACTTAGTTTCGTGTACAGAATGCTTGGTTGACGGCTTCGTGAAAGGTCACCAATTTACTGAAGTAAAACATCAAGCTCGTTTTATTTAACCAAACAAAACAAAGCTGTTGGGTTTTAAAACGAATCCGAGCATTGAAAAACCCGCAGCACGTTCTTATAAAAGCACTAATTTAGGTGTCATCTAGTGTTAGTGACAACGAGCGTCAAAAAGTAGTACGCAGTTACCCAAAGGAAAGTACTGCCTCGCTCACTGTCGGTAGACCATTTTTCACCCTTATGCCCTGAGTAGTAAGGTTGAAAAGCGGACAATCGGTGTGAGGGAAGTGAAAGGTCTATTAAGGATCGTATCAGGTGGCCTTTCTTTAGATTCTGCCTACTCCATGGGAAAAAAGCGTGAGTTTATGTATGTATGCTTGCATGCATGTGATGTATTTCTCATCATTTTGCTAGGTCATCAGCATCTACAGGCTGAGATGTCTCTGATCTGAACAAAAAAGGCGTCTCCGGCGCTTGCATCGCACTGACCACACACTAACATTATAGTACCTACTCAACATTGTTTTTAATACTTTTATATTTTGAATAGCCGACACTGTCCCATAACTGAACAAAAGCCTCCCCAAATTGTCCTAGGTATCCCTTTCCTAAGCCACCTCAAACTGGCCCTTGCGGTACTCGTCTAGGTCGACGCGCCACCTCTTCATGGGCGGAAAAAATAATATAATACTTCAGTTTTATTCGGCTTCAAAATCAAATATAAATCTTTCCTCCTTTTCAGAAGAAGAATCTATATTAAAAAAAAAAATTCGTCTATATCTATACTTTTGTCCAACTTAACTCGTCAGTGTCTTTGCCACACCAACCCTTTTTACGGCAGCCGTTGACCACTTTTACTTGAGCTGCGCTAATTACCGCTCAACGAAGTCCCCATGGACCAAGCTAACAAGCTAACTCTCGCATTACTATTTCATATGATTTTACTTTTGTTTTGTGTACAATTGTACAGTAGCGTAAACGAATTATTTATCAAATTCACACTCTATGCCAATTTGGCGTGTTGAAGCCATCAGATAACTGTCAAAATTTAATAATGACAGCTAAGATATAAATTCGCGGATACTAAAATAAAATACGCTGATAGTCAAGTAGCCTTACAACTTATTTCCGTGACTTTACAATTTCGCTCACGAATTGAACTTAAACATTCTTACTGATTTAATTGATTTTCCTGGTTTTTCTCGAAGCATTATTTTGAAAGAAAATTCGTGCTATCAACATTTTGCAAAGTTCAAGAAATCCTCTTTGGTCGTAGGTATGTAGGTACTACCTACGTAGGTAAAGCAAAAACTGAACAAAGTGCGCCGTATCCCACGCGAGAAACTCCAAGTAGTTTCGAAGGTTTCAAACTAACTAGTTTTTCCAAAAAAGTACTAGTTTTTAGTAAAGTTTATTAGAAATTCTTTTAGTTTTTATAGAAGTAGCTGCAAATAAACGTGATTACTGTTTTATTAAGATTGTGTTAGCATAAAAAGGTTATTGTTTTAGAAAAAAATTAACCTTCATTACCAAGAAACGTCTCTCGTTTTATGAAATTACAGACGTTTGTTAACGAAAAATTCCTAAAGCTTACTATGCGGTACTCACGTCACATTAACAGACAAAACTCGGACTCCCGTGTTTCACATAATCGACTCATTACTCGCACCGATATATGTAGCTACCTATGCTGCGTGGATACTGTTCGAATCCATTTACTTCTCTAAATTATGCGTAAAACGTCCATTTGACGATCTCCCCTCTTCCCTCTTATCGCTTGGACAGAACGGGAGCCTCGGGCGGGGGCGCCGGACTAGGGCAAATTGGGGGGTTTACAAACCCCCCCAAGTGAGGGTGTCCGAAGTCCAACCTCACCCTTTAGCTACCCTGAAGTTCCATCTCTCACACCTATAAATTCGGCACACACATTTCACCCCAAGGGAGGGGGAGAGGTCTATAACGCACCAATCCTTTCGTTTGGCGTGTCACACTTGCCAAGCTTTGGTGACCTCCACTACAAATTAATATTCACAAACGTTTCCGTTACTATCGTTAATCATTGCTGTTTCTGCCAGTGATCTCGCTTATGTACAACACCTTCGGTTTAGGTAGCTGCCTATGTACCGCTTTGTGTTATTGCTTTGAGGATCATTCTGAAATATATCTGGTATCATACCTATTGGTACTGTAAGTCACTCAAATGTTCTAGTAAGCCTTCAA
This sequence comes from Noctua janthina, assembly GCA_963576755.1. Lineage (NCBI taxonomy): Eukaryota > Metazoa > Arthropoda > Insecta > Lepidoptera > Noctuidae > Noctua > Noctua janthina. The sequence continues at coordinate 6,716,083 of OY755050.1, read as the reverse complement.
TGTCTGTTTTTCTATCTGAGTATAAACGATACCTACAATTTTTGAAGAAGAAGGTACCAGAATTTTCTGCACACAAGATCGTCAATGTTTCAAAATGGACTAAGTATTGAAACGTACCAGAGCTTTAAGTTCATATGAAAAATGCACTCTAACAGGAAGTTTTTAAAGTGCATTATTTGCTCAATCATCTAGGTGTCGCAAAGATATGTCTTACATCTCGACGTCATTGTTAAATTAACGATAAAGGTACCTACTTACAGGATAACAGTGATCAAAGTTATAATAATTAATTGAAAGCAACGACGTAGCATGTATTTCTAAATAAAATACTGGAGATCTTAACATAATAAAATAATGTAGGGACAAATAAATGTAAAAAAATTAAAATTAAAAAAATATTAATTCGAGCATCACTGACTCATAGTGGAAATAACTTTACACACATACAGTCACATTACATACACAAAATACTAATTCAATTCACATTAATTTAATTTAAAAAGGCGCGAAAGCTTACAAAACAGCTTTGATCCTAATTAATAATTATTATTCTTTATAGAAATATAAGAATATATTTGGAGTCCCACAGGTACAAAATTACACAAACTAAATAGTTCAGCAAACAACAGTTTAAAAACTTCAAATAGGTACTTGATGTAAATTCCTGCGACAAGCAAAAAAAATTGTTATTAATAAAAATGTAATATTCCAATAATGGTTTATTATGTAAATTAATAGTTCGTATATGTCAACGACAGATGTAAACATTTTTGTCTATGCCTTGAGATTCTGTGGTTTCAAGCGCACTGTTGGAGATTTTATTAAAGCTACCTGGTTCGTGGTAGTCACGTGGCATAAATGTTAGCGTTCTCCAGCTAATAAACCTCCGCTTTACTGATCAAGACTTGGTCCCATCCACCCCGATACCTCTGTCCCGTCAACGGGGCAGATGGGAAAAATAGTTTCATCGTCCGCGGTAAAGTCGGAGGCGGCGTTTAACGGGGCGGATGGCACGAACAAAGTTTCAATTACCCAGCATAAATATCTAATCTACTATCATTTTAATGATCGTAGTGTTATTTGTGCATTCACAAGTTTCATCGGTTTTTGTAGAATATAGTCGTCCCAAAGTAAAGGCAAGGTCATGGTAAACATCGATATTTTGTGATAAGGCGTAGTCGACCGTAGTCCCGGGGTTCGTATTTCTGTCTGCAGGGTTTAAAGTAACCTAACACTAAGAGGATAGCCGGGTCAAGTCAGACCCCGCCATCCCCTTCAAACCTAACCTGTCCGAGTCGGGGGCCGTAAGTTTTTTACTATGTTGAGGAGTCTAGTGTTTATTTTAACAAAATAAAAGATCTACAATCTAGTGGAATGCAACTTGATCGTGTATTCCTCTCCGTTATACACAATACCGGGGTAAATAAAACTTTGAATACATCGGTGATCCGACAATGTCTGCACTTCCACAATCACGCGCCATCCCTGGAAACCACTAGCTACAGCGGGGTAGCAAATGATACTTCCACTATCGACCCACCTTGCTGACGGAACTCCAGGAGGTGATGTCGACATCGTTTTTAAAGTAAAAATGTAATTTCTATGTTCAGTTATCTATCTACTTTAGGGATTCTGACTTCCAGTAAGGACTGAGGAAAGTGCTGTAGTGGAGATCACAGACGACGACGGGACGAAGAAATGTGGGAAGACTAGGTGATCAGACGATCTTATCAAAGTGGCCGGAAGAAACTGTATTACCATGACACAAAACCACCAAATGTGCAGAAATTATGGTAGCCAAAGGTTAAAGAGGGTAAATTTGTTTTTCTTTGTATCTTAATGAAAAACAAAGTTACTACTGCAGTTTTACCAAGAAATCCCTAATCTCAAAAACTTCAAATCATACCCTATTCAAACCAGTTTTCGTTCTTTTTACGTTCTACAAACCTAATTTTTTTAGAATTTTCCTTCTCTTACTTTGAAAATTAGATTGTTAAGAGGGCACAATTTTTACGGCTTTAGAAGCAAATGTCTCATCGACCATTGACTTAGGACATAGTGTTTCAGGAACTTCGATATCATTTTTTCAAGAGCTGTCGACACCTTACAGTTCTATTCGATTTTTTCAACCCTCACTTACATACCCCGGAAAATGGGTGTGTCATCCCTATCTTTTTCATAATTACACATCACTCATCAGTTCAAGTATGTGCTGCCAACAGTCTCGGAGAAACATGGCCTTGACAAACAGTCGAACAAACAGACAGACAGAAGGACATTACGAATCTATAAGGCTTGTTTCACATGTTTCTTTATCTACACCACAACAACGACACGTGGGCGAGCACTAATTTGAATAGTTTAATTCACACGGATTACATTTTGCCGCTAAATTTAACCGTGAGGGCGATATCGACTACAACGCAACCAACAGCGACTTTCGATCTGTCTGTCTGCAAACACTAGCCACGTCGTAACCACATCGCAACTACTAGCGACAACGCAACCACGTCGACATTTTGTTGTGACCACAACGCAACTGCAAAATGCTGCTGCGACACTATTCATACGTATCCACTGCTTGACAACTTGCTGCATTGTGGCGTGGTTGTGGCACGAGTGAACTCTCCCTAAGGGTGGCGTTTTTTGCGATTTGGCTACGGAACCCTAAAATTGCGTTGAACGTAACGATACTGGTGTCTACAATTATTATATGATCTAACAAATCAATAAACTATCAGATATCTGATGATCTAGCCACTAAACCAGTGATCTATCAGATATCTAAGAGAATTTACCGGAAGGGCAAAAAATCCCTGTAATTATGGAGCCCAATCAATTTCTGAAAATAAGCGGTAACTTTTAAATTTTATCTTTATAAATAACAATCAATTGGTGCATGTATGAAGGCTCGTCATGTGAACGGCTCAGCCGATTGTTTTCATTGTGTTGTTAGGATAAGATTCGTATCCTAACAACACAATGAATACAATGAAATGTGGATATGTAAAAAAAAATTGTATTTTTTTGCATAATAAGAAATGCACATAGCATTTCTTATTCTCTTCATTAGTAAAATGTACCCGAACGAAACCTGGTTGGGTTGATAATAAAATTCTAGCAACCGCTTAGTTTCATTAACGTTCCGCAAGATGGCGCTGCCAGTATCATAGTATCCAATTATTGTATTTAGGTAACAGTTTCGCGCCAAGTCCGTCCGACCGGTGTCTGACGTTTTGATATTTTTTTTAAACCCATTCTACTGACATTTAGCTCGCTGATATACGGAACCAAACACCGATTTAAAGGCCGAGCCAAGTAGCGATCCCATTCAGTGTGTTTAGTAGTTCAACAGGATTCACATACAAGTAAGCTTTAGGTACAATCTTTCAATCTTGTACGCTTTTGAACACCGCTTTTAACTTTTCATTGTCATGTTCGCTCATAGAAAGTCACTACTCAGTTTGCCTAGGTCCTCCGTACCTAACTTATGGTCATGGAACACATGCTGGGAAGAGAGAGAAGGAAGATGGCCAAAAATGTTAGTGTGTTACTACACGTAAGTCAGATTTATTTCTTTAGGACATTTCGACTCTGTCTTGGGGTCAGAGCCCGACTGCTGAGCATTAGGCTCTGCTGTGTTGTGTTTCTAAATCGGGCATATTATCATTTAGTTTTCCATCACGAATTTCTCAGTAGCAGCCAATGAGTCTGGATTTGTGCCTGGTGACCATAGATCCCATAGGGACTGGCGATATGTGGAAGTGTGTATTATTAGGTATACCTCTACCTAACCCTTCAGGGATAACATGCGTGATAGTTATGATAAGTTACCTTTATAGTTAATTTTTTTTATTTAGCGCATAATACAATTAATTAAGATTGTCATTATAAGAAGTCTTTCTAGTAATTTACAAGCATTTTGATAAAATATCCGACTATTTTTGTAAAAAACTAAAAGATTAATTACAAAACGTTTTGTTATTTTTTCTTGTCGGTCCATCGTTATAGATTAAACGACTTTTTTTTTTAAATCACGCACCGTTTCACTAAATCACTGGGATCGTGAAAACTATACGTTACGATATTTTTTCTGCGTAACAGTCAGAGATTGTCAAAGTTTTGCGCTTCGCTCATTATAAATGATCAGTGGCATGCAACTTGTTTAGCGGTATTTTTACAATAAATCCTTCTTGTTCAAAAATGTGGTCATTGTCATTAAAATATTTAGGTGCACATTAACTAGACTTAAACATACGCTGAGTTGTGTGAAGTGGTAACCCAGCGGTAAGGGCCCCAATTTACGAGTTTTGTAAGTCGTGCGAGTTACTTTGCGTAATTTATTTCATCGCCACTGCTCTCAAAACGATGTAGAATACACATCGTGAGGAATCCGACATGTCCTACAAACAAAAATTCGAAGACATGTGACATCTACCAACCCGCACTGGGCCCACGTGGTGGATTATATTCCATTCCCTCTTAAAGAGAGATGGCATAAATCCCAGCAGTGGGAACCTATATTGTACACTGGTAATGCAACATATATTAAATATGTTTTCATTCAACAAGGCAATTTGTTAGCTCCATGTTTTGTGTTAATTTTATTGTTTCAGAAACTGCCAGCGATTGTCCATAGTTTGACAACCGCTGGCAAAGTAAGGGTGGCGCCAGAGTGCCGGCAGGTTTGCGGGCACTCGGGCAGATATTTATCGACACCATGCCCATGGTGTCGTTGGTGACGTACATTTAAGTATCCTTATTGTCTATTGTTCAAACAATTTGCTGTAACTAAATACTACTCCACCAAGAAAATTAGACGACTGTTGTTATGTAGTTAATCGTGAAATATATTTTTTTAAGGATTTTGGGCGATTATGTTTTTACATGTACTTACATAATATAACATTTCGCCTGTAATCCCCGAAGGGTTAGGCATAAGTGCCTCTAATACACACACACCACCACATTTCGCCAGGTATGCTTAAGTCTCAATTAATAGGGGGCGAGCCTGTTGTCATCCAGCCGGCACTAATCCTGACTCCGTGACGAAAATCCTGACGGAAAAACCCAATGACACTTTGCCCCATCTGGGAAACAAACCCAGAACCTCATGCTCAGCCGTCGCGCTTGCAATCATTAGACCAACGATACTGTCTTTTTTTATTACTTACTCACGCCCAAAATTAGTTTTAATTATATAATTCATATTTATTTGGTATCTCTACTTACCATATCCTGTATTATGCCACGTTGAACGGCAATGCTAATTCTTTGGCCGAAAGTGCCAGCCCTCTGGTCACGCAAAGTGTCACTTGTTGGTACCTACTTACCAGAATGACTACCTCCCTTAATAGGTATAACCAAAAGCTTGAACTCAGTCAGCCTGGCTGCAATCACAGCTGATACCTCAAATCTATGAGGTTATTTCACCAAGTGACCTTCTCAGACACTTATTTGCATAGTCCTCTTGTGACTAGACCAAGATTATTGTCTGGACCTTAAAAGAGACTATGAGTTTTTTTCAGCGGTTTTTCTCAGAGTAGTCAGGTAAGAAACATCGGCGTCATCTAGTTTTAAAAAAATACATGAAAAAGTGCTTGTAAAAACCTATTTGCAAAAATGACAATATTTTTTGAACCTCTAAATTTAACGGATAAATTATAAATGAACTATATTCAAGATAACATAAAAATTATGTTTAAAAACAGTGAATTAATATTTGGTATACTAAAATAACATTTCGTCCTCTTTTTTAATTAATTATCTTTTTAGCAAGAACGAGCGAAGCGATCTCGGGACTTGGGGCACCCCGATAATTTAGGTAAATCAAATTGTATAAAAATGTATCAAACAATTAGCTATGTAATGCTTTTTTTTTTAGTTTTGGGGCCCAACAAGACGTAATTTTTATCAGACGTAATGTCTACATGTCAAACATTTTTTTCGTAGTTCTAAACAAATTAAAATATCGATTGATTTGATTTATTTTATGTCTCAAAGAAAGAGGATCAATCATTAAAAAGATGACAGTTTATATTTTTTGCTTGCTGTTTTTGCAAAATTAAAACGATCATTCAAATACGTGCAATTGCAAAATAAACATAATTTTTCATTATCATTACCGTTACCAGTCAACTCACCCATTCTTTGGTATCTCCGAAGTTGTGCTACGACATCAAGTTCTCGTTCCACGTCTAGTCTCTCCAGTCACATCTACCCTATAAGGATGACTGTTCATCTAGCTGTGGCAAAGCCCTCCATTAATCACGGGTTCGATTCTCAAAAAAGTTAGTATGGTCCTATCTTGAGTTTAAGACACTATGACGCTCTTCTTTTTTATAATACCAGAACTGACCTAGCATACATTTACCAACACATCAGTGGTAACAAATTGACATTGAGTGTGTCTTTATCTCGCAGCAGTAAGGGTGATTTTTGTACAAATGATACCACTGCGATTAAATTGGCTGTTGTTGTGAAAAATAAATACAGAACTTGCTACTTTACCTTGTTTTCCTAGTCTTACAACACCTTTAAAATCTTTCATCAATATGGTGAAACCAAAGTACAAATAAAGTCCGCGCAAATCAAGACAATACAGTGCGTATGATTCCTTCAAAATATAACAGATGGCGTTAGTATGACATATAGCGAAGAAGCGGGATCATAGCATTAGGTTAGTAAGAAGTTATGAATAAACAAATAACTAGGTACTTTGTAAAACTGATTTATTTTAAATTTTTCTTATCATAATTTATTCTAGCAATAGAGAATTATTATCAACATGATTATTTTTTTTATAAGAGAGAGATAATAAAGACTACTAAACGTTTCATAGTCCACTGACACAACAATGAAAGATCATAGCAATCCTAGAATACTATTTCTTGATTCTTTATTTTATTACTTTTTTTGTAGGCCTTCTTCTTCAATGTTCTATTCTTCTTTTCTTTCTCCGGTTTCTCAGATATGTTTCGATCAGATAACTTAAATGTTTTACAGAGCAGCGTCACTTTGGACCCCCCTGATAAGTTCTCGTCTACGGACTTGACCGAATTCGTCAAAAGGTATTTAGAAGCTAAAAGGTTACTGTACCTAGTACCGTAAACATCTTTCTTTATAATAGCGTTTTCTCTGAAAGATTCCGACCTCTCCATAAGACCTTCTTTTTTATCTTCATATTCAGATGATGAACTGTTGGTGTAATTACAAACAACATCGACTCTGATTACTTGTACAGTCTCAGGGCTCTGAGCCCGAGATATCGTAAGACTTTTCCTTTTTCCACTTTTTCGATAAGTTATTTTCGTGTTTTCTATAGTTTCGGAGACGTCTCTAATTTCGTCTCTTATTTGTGTCTTAGGGATATTTTTACCGTTATTCTTTATGTTGGATTCATTTTTCCGCGAATTTTTCGTTTCGTCTGTGTTAGTTTCTAATTCAATTAGTTTAGTCTTTTCTTTTTTATCTTTTTCGTAACTGCATCCTCGCAAGAATACACTTGAAGCTCTAGATGCAGGTCTAGATCTGTCTGTATTGTATAGATATTTAATGTATTCGTCGATATAATAGTAAGTTAACTGTGATGCTCTGTCATCATCACTTTCATTGTCACTAACTGCTTGTTTCACAAACATTCTATGTTTGTTCCCATCGGTATGTTTCTTGTATTTGAAGCTAGTTCTTGGCCGGCTGGATTGGTCAACGTCTCCTGTGAACTTGAGGGTCTGTACCGTGAGGACCATGTCCCCTTTATCTTGCTGGGCTTGGGCGCTGTCGAGGCCATCAGTGAGTTCGGTACTGTTAACGTTGCAGTAGTATCTAAGCCAAAAGAAAAACAACAAAGTTTCATTATATTTTGTAATAAAATCATAATAAAACATGCAAAGTTTATTCAATACTCCTTTTTTATCCTTTCTTTCTGAATATATGAATTTGAAGTTTCTTTGTAAAAAGAGGAAAAAGTACAATAAAGTAAATCGTGCTATGAACAACATTTTAATATACTTTTCTTAACTCAGCAAGGCTTAGCCTTGACCGACATTTTAGGTTCTTCTGTGGAAAAAATGAGGGTTGCACTACACGAATTTTTGACAGTTAACTTGATAAGTAAGTACCTAATACTGTCGAGCTAGTGACACGAAGAAGAAGAACATCACGCCTGTAATCCCCGAAGGGTTAGGCACCCTCATTTCCACAGTTATGCTTTTAAGCAACGCGATAAGGGGGTGAGCTACATGCCATCACCTGGGCACAAATCCAGACTCCGCAGCTGCTACTGAGAAATTCCTGATGGAAAAACCCAATAACACTGTGCCCAACCCGGGAATCGAACCTCATGCTCAGAAGTCGCGCTTCCGACCACTAGACCAGAAGTTTAAGTAAGCACTTAATACTTCTACGTGTTATAAATCAGCAGTCGTCATAATTAATCCTACCCTGTCATAAATGGGTCATTTTCCAGCCAAATACTTTACGGTTTTTGAGTATTTTAATATTGGACGGATACAAAATAAGTTGCACCCCGCGTCCTTATACAACATTAGTTTTAGTATATGCGAAACCTGAAACACATGTCGAGTATTTTTATGTAAAGAATCTGTATACAAAATTTCAAAACTGTATCATGAAAAATCACAAAGTTATAAGCTTATTCTGTTACCTGGTTGTCCGCACAAAAGCGTGGTCACCAAACATCATTTGGCAGTAGGTAACTAAATTATTGCGATAGGTACTTAATGTCGCTCGGTGTCCAACTTGTAACTTTATTTAAATATTTTTGGGACAAAATATAACATGGTTTAAAAATTATTGGAATCGATTCAGTTACTTATTCTGAATAAACTATATCCAAGATTCGCATATACTAAAAATAATGTTGTATAGGCAATCTTCGCGAGCATGAATGCGCGAACGTCGCATTCATATCGGACCCGAACACGTTGTTGCACCTTCAGAAGTTGCATTTAGGTTTTTCGGACAAATGTGTGACATAATTATAAATGCCGCGATTGCCATTCTCGCAACCGATTGCTAGGACGAGATATTATGGTTAAAAAAAGAATAGGTATGTATAATATACCTGTCAAAAATATCGATCCACCTAGGGTCTTCTTCATGCTGAGGGTTCACTAGCCTCTTCTGACAATATCTTCTTGGTTTTTCGACAAGAGTAGCTTTTTCTCTTTTGGTCTTGCTCTTGGCTCTTTGTTGTAGATGCAGCCTGGCACATTTCATTGGTTTTTCTCTCTGAAAAAAGTCCATGCGGTATAATCAGTTTTACCATAATAATTATATTTTGTTGCCGCACTATCAGTGTGCCAACTTTGACTTCGATTAATTTAAAATAATGGGGTTGCGTCCTAACCAAACCGATCGTCACGCGAACTAGAGACAGATGCGATCATTTTTTCTAAAAACCCGAACGCATCATTTCACCGACAGAATGCCTTCCGGTTGTCCGACCAATTGAGTGACGTATTAGGTAAGGTCTAGGTGCAATGTGGATATTCTGGGGATAGGCTGGGATAAGGGTATATAGAAAGCCCGAAGAATAAAGGTAACAAAAAAGAAGTTCTAAATTATCATTTTCAACGAAAAAAACATATCTTTAATTTGTAGCGCAATTTAACTTTTCACCGCTGTAGCTTTATTTATTTATTTAAAAACAACCAACAAAGCGCTTATTTATTTATTTAAAAACATCAAAAATACCTGTTAAAGTACTAATATTATTTTTTCCTTTTTTAGTGTTGGTTGCCGATGGTTGCCGGAAGACGGATGGCGCCGCCGAGGCCGGTCCAGAAAGTGGTGGCGAGACGATCTGGACGCGTATCGCGAAGGCTGGATCGAGGAGGCACAGGAAAAGAGCACATGGAAGGAATTGGGGGAGGCCTTTGCGCAGCAGTGGGGCAGTACAGAATACTAAAAAAAAATAGTGTAGCCTTAATTAAAGGCTGCCACGCATGCATGGCATGGCATGCATTAAACATAGGATTAGGAAATACTGTTACAAAACAGATTTTACTTATTTAGGTACATAAATACAGTTATAGGGGCAGAGCATATTGCTCGCAGAACGGATGGCCGATGGGGCCGGAAAGTTCTGGAGTGGCGACCGCGAACTGGAAGATGTCGCGTTGGAAGGCCTCCCACTAGGTGGACCGATGACCTGGTAAAGGTTGCGGGGGTCCGTTGGATGCGAGACGCACGGGATCGGTCAATGTGGCGACACTTGGGGGAGGCCTATGTCCTGCAGTGAACGTCTTTCGGCTGAAATGATGATGATGAATGATGAAATACAGTTAATTGTTACATAAATCCGACATACAATTACAAATGAAAACTTACTAATTAATACTACGTTCGTGAACTTTTCAACTAAATTCAGCACTCATGTTTTCAAGTAATAAGTTAACTTGAACAATAACCTACTAAATCTTACATGAACTCGCTCCAAAGATAACTGAAAGGTTCAACACTCCAAACTTGGGTTAACTGCAGTTCACAGGTAACTCAAGGTCAAGTGGGAACCGTTTGAATTAATTCGGTATTCGTGATTAAGTATCCACTGTTGGAAATTTTATTGTGTTTATGATATTTAGTATTGTTTATAAGGCTCTAAAATACCGCCATGTTTCAAGGACGATCACGGAACGAGTGGTTCGAAATATACTATGGGGTTTATTAGCTCTCATATTTGGTGATTCGTATGTAAGCAATATTATATTTTGGGCTGACTATTTCGGTTCTACGATATTTCGGTACTACGTGTAATGTCGTGCAAGCTAGCTTCGATTAAAGTGAAACGAAGCAAGTTATTTTAGTTGAAAGTATTTGTTTTGTATTTTCATGTGTTTGACTTTGATTGTATAAGAGAAGGGATGATCATAGACACGATTTACAGGACATCTGTCCTGTAAATCGCGAAGGGTTTAGGCAGAGATGTACCTAAAAGTACGGACACTCACAGTTTCGCCAGTTATGTTTAAGTTCCATGTAATAGGGAACGAGCCTATTGCTATCAACCGGGTGGAAATTCAACATCCGTGGCTGCTACTGAGAAATTCCTGATGGTAAAATCAAATAACACTTTGCCCAACCTGGGAATCGAACCCAGGACCTCGTGCTCAGCAGTCTCGCTTGCGACCACTGGGTCAACGAGGCAGTCACACGATGGACAGACTGTGCTTAAGATGATAATAATTATAATGTGTACAAGAAGAAGACATGCTAAAATGAGAATAAAAAAATCAATAATTATGAATAGTCAACTTTATGTTTTAATAGATTAGATTGTTAATACACAAAATATTATTATTATGTATAATATACATAAGAAAAAATATTTTATTTCATCCTCATGACTAATCAGGAGTCAATTAGGACCTTGTTTACGGATATGACGTTATTATATGCAAAAGTTTGACTGTAATTTGTGTAAAAATACCCTTAACGAAGCCAAAAGGCACTTGTTCTCCCCGCCATAACATTGCGATGTGTTTTTTTTTCTGAACCATAGCTACCTGGGAACCTTCTACTTACGGAGATATCGGGGGTCATAGTTCGAACTTTTTAAATACTTTTTTTTTAATTCTAGTTTTTTATCTTAGGTATAACTTTACTTCAAATACCTCCTTGACTCCCTTACTATTGAGTGCGTAACAAGGAGTTCCTTCTACCGTATACGTAAGATAATTTTTGCGTACAGTTACTTAATTTAATGTACAGAATACTTGGTTGACGGCTTCGTGAAGGGTCCGTTCACACCTTGAACACAGACAAAATAACTACATATAATGTATAATAAGTTAGTACGTCCATGTTAACAGCACTGTCCAGTAGTTGATACCCCTTTTCTGAAAAAACTGGCATTATAAACGTACCTGGGTGAAAATATTGTTTAAGAGAGAGTGGTCATATAACAAAAGCTTTTGATAGCAAAGTAAAAAAAATAATTCATCATATGCCTAGCCTTTTCCCAACTATGTAGGGGTCGGCTTCCAGTCTAACTGGTACCGGTATTTTACACGGAGCGACTGCCTTACTAACCTCCACAACACAGTTAGTACTGGGTAATACGATACCCCTTGGTAAGACTGGTTGTCAGACTTTTTGGGCCACTGACTACCTAACGACTGTCAAAGATCTACAAACGACACTCGGGACCAACTGCTTAACGTGCTTTCCGAGGCACGGAGGAAACTCGCTATGTAATGGATGGTCACTCATCCACAGACCAACCTAGGCAAGCACGGCTTAACCTAAAGATCGACCCGAGCGGCTGTTATTATTTAGCCACGAGCTCCTACAAAAAATAATTATCATAGAATTAAAATTATGCATTTTATGTTCGCAGGCATCGCTGAAAATTTATCTGCAAAAACATGTTAAAAGTTTACTTTGAAATTGTGAAAAAAAAACTAAAATATCTATTAAATATTTACAATACCATTCACTCAGAATTTTAAGAAGTATATTGTCTAAAAATAAATTAAGTGTTAAGCTCAAATTGGCAATTGTGCGTCAGAAGAGACTTCGCAGGACGTTTTGTCATTCTTTCTTAAGACTATTGTCTAACATCTATTCATTTTGGAAGCAATTATGCCTGAAGATGTCCCTCTATACCCGTCCTTTTCACACCTCTGCATTTTAAATGGTAGATTAAAGTGAGACAGAAGCTATACAGAGGTTTTTTTTGGAAAGTATTGATAAAGGAACTACAATGTCGGCAGGATGGTGTATTTGATCTAGCAACGTAGCGGTCCACATGTTCTTGGGAATGGCTTTGCCAACGATGCAAAAAAAAGTTTCTTTCTATTTTTGTTGTGCACCCAAACAATCTTGATCCTTACAAACTGCATTTTGCATCGAGATTTCGTAGCGTGTTTTATAGCTAACAGAACTTTTAACTTTGCGTGACTTTTACAAAGAAGTATTTATGAATGCAGTGTGATGTCCTGACCCAGTTCGATAAAAATTAACAAGTTTGAGACATCCATAAACATTATGCGGAAAAAGTTTTCTAAAAAAAAGTCAAATGTAGCTTAATCGTGACTTGACGGAGTCATTATCATCGCTTTGCATAATTACAAAACAAAATGTAAACACATTTGGGCCTAAGTCACCGGCTGTCATAAACTATACTTTTTAAGTTGAATGTCAACCTGTCACGCAAGCGTGTACAACATAATCAACCTTGGATGTCTTGCGTTTAGTCGTAGCGTCAATTTTTTTCACGTCGTGTTGTAGGAAACGCGTTCAGAGACGTCGGACATAAAACGACAGGACGGCTTTATCAGATATCGACTACAATTTACAATACCGATTTGAATAATTTGTACTGTTGCGTTTCTTAAGAAACTCTTGGGAACCAATGTAATACAATATTTATGCATATTGATAATTTATATTTTGAATAAACCTAGATTTGTAATAGAGCCAAACAATAGTGCACCCAACGTATCAAATTCACAAAGTCGCACTATTCAAGTCTCGCACACAACGCCAAAATAATAGGCACAGCTGCTAGCCAAGGCGCACACAAACACAGAAATCGGTGCATCGCACACGGACATCTTGGATAACAAAAAATGCATTATTATTATCCTAGTACAAGGACACGGGCCACCACGGTAACATAGACCCTAATTTCTAAACGTTAACGGTGAAATTAGAGAATCGCCCGCTTCTAAAACGATTAACTTAGATTTCGTCCAGAACCCGAAAATTTTAGAGAGAATTTATACTTTGTTGTGAGGAAGACAAAGTTTACATTCGTGTGGGATGCGTTGAGGAATTTAAGTTTCATAATTATTGAAAAAAAAGCTACGTATCTCATAGGCGCCAAATGCACGGTGCATGGCCAACGATACGACTACGATTTCTGTTGAATTTTGTGAGCAAACCCGCGCGCGTGACTGTGTCTTGCACATCAGTTATTAGCTCTGATTTTATGTTGGAATTATGCACATTCGGTTTATTTATGGATACAAGCTCAAAATGCTGGGCACGTAAATAGGGCCACATTTTTGTCTCGCTGTGTCCGGATCGTGCGAAGCGCAGTTTATTTGTATTTTTAGTTTATTTATAAATACAGAGCTGGCATTTGTTGGGACTTTATTAGTCTTGCCTTTATTTAGGTTAAGCATTGTTTTTTCACGAATAGAAATAAATAAAAGATAGAATTTGCGTATGCAACTTGAGTGTTTGATCATGTCAGCCACTGTCAGTTCCGGAATTAAAACTCTTTCACAGACCCGTCAGATGTTTCTCTCCGATAAAATCACCCCAAGTAATCAAGCAATGATATCAAATAAAACTACGTCCAAATTCCTATCTTCTCGGTTAAAACCGATTTCTTCTAATCGTGTTACAGTAAGATGACTTTTGGAGAAACTCGAAAGTTTTGTGTAAAGCTCAAAAACTTGAACAATGGACTTGACCAAAATGTTTAGATATTTTGATTTAACAATTTGAACTAAAGCTCGTTTTGTTTAGTTCGTTTAAATAGAAAAAGAAACAATAGAAGCTAACTTGTAAGGCAGTTTCTTTGTTGTTTTAACAAGTTAGGGTAAAGAAATTTTTTTGATACATTTGTTTCTTGATTTCCTTATTATTAATATTATAATATTCTGCGTCAAAATTACAGTGACTCTTTTACAATTGATTCAGAGTCAAGATACTTTTATTCTAGTCTATAATACTTATAAGTACGTACAGTTTTATTTATCACAGACACTACTGACATGGAGTCATTCAAGTGATCTAAAGTTTAATTAAATAGTGATTCTTTTTCAGTTCCGCCATCATTTTATAAAACAATTTGTTAAACTAAACATAAAAACTGCAATAACAAAAACAAGTCATGGCCTTTTTCCAACTTGAAGTTGTAAACAATATCATCAATTCAGGACGCGAACACAATCCCGCTAAACCTGTTACTTAACTGACCTTGTTCCATACACTTGTGAACCCCTGTCCATACAACTTGACTATTCAAAGCAACCTGTCGCAGGGTCAGTGCACAAAAGCAGGTCAATACAAAAATGTATTGATTACTACCGCATCGTAATCTCAGTCCTTGGCGATTATCATCACAATGGAATACCCCCTGGAGCCAAAAAGGAACAAGGTACCCGCCTACTTTTCTTGTTTCGTAGTAGCTATTTAGTATCATTGATTTATGGGCATTGCAATTTTGGGACTGCGAACAAATGAAAAATATCTACTACTTACTTAGATGAAAACTTAATGAATGCCGAAATAAAAACACACCGTTGAATTTTAATCCCTCAGACCAGTGTCGACAGTTGAAATTGCTTAGTTGGTCCCGACTGTCAATTGTAGATCTTTGACAGTCGTTACAGGTAGTCGGTGGCCCGTAAGTCTGACAACTAGTGTTACCAAGGGGTATCAACAACAATGACATCTACATCAACATTTATTTCAGGCTACAATGGCCCATAGATACCATAAACTAACATAATATATAAAGTATACAATGGCCATTTCAGGCTACAATGGCCATAGACCTTATAAACTAACATAATATATAAAGTATCGTATTACCCAGAACTAACTGGGTTAACTGGTAGAGGTCAGATACGCAGTCGCTCTTTGTAAAATACTGGTATTCAGCTGCATCCGATTAGACTGCAAGCCGCGCCCAACATAGTTTGGAAAAGGCTTAGCAGATGATGACGTACCGTGTAAATTGCACCTTAAATCTCTACTTAAATCCCATCCTCATAAATCCATCCATTAGTCCTGTCCCTTCTCTGTCCATGCTGTAAGGTGGTGGAAATCACTTCGGCCTAGCATTCGTGATTTGAAGACCATTTCATTATTCAAAACCAGAGTGAAAGAGCATTACCTTACCTCTGAATTATGATTTATTATACATATATATTTGTGTCATATGTCTTAGAATTTTATATTTATATACTTAAGTATAACATTCACTTATTTATGTATTTATATTTAATATTATAGTTTAAGTTAGGTAAGGCACGTCTTATCATTCTTTCACACTATCGTTTACATTTCTTTTTAATTTCTCCTTTTGCAAGTCTGCTGGCAGAAATTTCTTAAGAAATAAGCAGTGTACTCAAATATTATTTGTTATTTTGCTGTGCTGGCTAATACGTGTACATATATAGTAAAATAAATAAATGTTGATGAAATTGTTAAGTGGAAGGGCAAACGGCCATTAGTGTCATTGACTTATTGGCAATGCAATTTTGGCACTGTGGAGGAATGAAATTCCGTTGGAGCTAGAAAAGCTTTAATTGTTTCGCTATGCCACAAATTACTAGTGCTAGAAGTTTGACATCATCGATACGAATGTTATGCAAAACAGGCCTTAGGCCTTAGACTTTAAGGAAGTAACTATGTATGCGTATGTTACATAAGCAGAGATCCGAATTAGTAGTTTATTAACCAAAACTTCAAGGAAAGAAGTGTATCGGTTTAGTGGAAGTACATGTGGACACCTCACTATAAATCCCGGAATAACCTTTAAGTTCCGGAATAAAGCTGTTAAATTAAAGGGAGGTAGGTCTAATCCACATGTTACTAACTTCGTTGAAATTTAAATAAAATAACTCTACCTATTCCTATACTCTGAACATAAGCAACGATGTCTTAAAAAACAATTGATTTTGGTAAACTAAATTAATGTGGCACTGAGACTTAAAAACACACGCACTTTTATGTAGACATTAACTTAGGTGCACCTGATTTTAGTAAAACAGCAATAATTTGTCCATAAGCACAAAAAAATTACATTGATGAGCGTGCGGGTAGTTAATTACCCAACCTCGCAAAACAGATGACTTGTGAGTATTATTACTTTAAAAGAGTTCCCATACCCCATAATGAACCAGTTGTTCTTTAAGATCATTTATTGTGACGTAGCATGAGACATGCATCAATGGTGATTATTTCTATAGAAAATACACCGGCTCTGGGAGCCCTTGCCCTAAAATCTATCGGCGAGCAGACAAAGCCGGCTGCGCGAATATGTAGCGACGCTCAGTAAATAAAGGGATGATATATTGTGAAGATTGATGTGATTAAAAAAAACCATTTCCCTTAGTGCTGTCAAGGTGCATTCTTAGTAGGGATGTTACGGTTATTGTATCGATAGTTAAGGGTTTTAGTCCCAATGGACCATCCATTACCGAGTTTCTTTCGTGCCTCGGAAAGCACGTCAAGCTGTTATTTATAGATCTTTGACAGTCGTTATAGGTAGTCAGTATTGGCCTGAAAGTCTGTCAACCAGTCTTACCAAGGGGTATCGTATTACCAAATACTAACTGGGTTGTGGATGTCAGATCGGCAGTCGTTCCATATAAAAGACTGGTACACAGCTGCATCCGGTACGACTGAAGCCGAGCCTAACATAGTTGGGAAAAAGGCTAGGCAGATGATGAGTTAAGGTTTTTGTGATAGGTAATAACTATCTCTGTTTAAGACTCCTTTGTGCCCCAAAACGCACGCTAAATCCGAACTGTCATATGCAGGTCTTTGACAGCTATACGGACAGCTAGCAAAAAACTTTAACAACCAGTGTTACCAATCGGTCAGATAGGCTTCATTTAAAATACTGATTCAGCTGTTTAAAGGGTAGATAGTTGATAAGTAAAACACTCCAAGCAACAGTCAAACAAATCGTCGACAATCATTTTTACTTTGAAATTATTAGACTAAAGTAACGATGGAGGGACTGTGTGAAAGATTATCATGGCTAGAAAGAGAAAGAATACATGCTGCGAAGATAGATAGATGGATGGATCATCATCATCTGCATAGCCTTTTCCCAACTAAGTTGAAGTCTTTAATATTTTATACGCAAACCCTGCGTAGGGAACATAGCTGTTTTTGACATGGAAAGAAAAATTCGAGTGCGAGCAGGGTTTGAACCTGCGACCTTCCGATTCAGTACACCGGATGTCTTAACCAACTAGACCATCGCACCCCGCTCACAGATCTCGAAATTTTCGTTCCATTAATAACGTCTTACGGTGACGTTAGCGCCATCTAACATCGCAGGTTCAAACCCTGCTCGCACTCGAATTTTTCTTTCCATGTCAAAAACAGCTAAGTTGAAGTCGGCTTCCAGTCTAACTAAATGTAGTTAAATACCAGTATTTAACACGGAGCGGCTGAAAAGCTGATCTCCACAACCCAGTTACTGGATATTATCCCCAGAAGACTATTAGCTTAAAATGTAGATCAACTGAACTGATTATTAGTGAACATCGATATCGATATCTTCACTTCCATAACATCACTACCAAATCTCAGGTGAAGGTAATCGTTGTGAGAATTATAACCGCTGTCTCACGTCAGTGTATAGCGCTATCTCTTTCACAAATTGTTCTCTAGACAACCATGATCCAGCTAGCGAGTTGTATGCGTCTGCGACAGACATTTCAATGGCGTTTCTGGTGCATGTGTATTTGATACAAATAATGAAGGGGCGACGTATGAACGTATTGTTATTGTTAATAGGTGCCTTTTTGCATGATCTTTTCTTGATAAAATTGCACAGTCTGTTTTGCAGCTTAAACTAATTTCAGACTAAGATCGTTTTCTTAAAACTTTTATTCCTATATATTTACAAGACTAGCTTAAGGCCGCGGCTTCGCATGTAAGATGCGAAGCCGCGGCCTTAAGCTAGTACGTAGTATAAGCTACGGGGATAAAAAGTATCCTATGTTAATCCAGGTCATAGAACTGTCTGTGTGCCATTCCATTAAGCAGATTTTGCGTGACCGAGTATTAAACATCTATCTATCCGTCCATACAAATTCTCGCATTAATAATATGTAGTAGTAAGAAGTAAGATTCTTACTCGGTAGTATGCATAAGTTAAGAAATTATTAATTTTGTCCGAATATTACCTTTTCACTCAGACAGCCTGATACTTTTTTATTTAGGTAACAGGTATGTTCCCGTGGACTTATGTCTTCTATATGAGCAAGTAATGTAATTATAGTTTTAAAAAAACTAAAAAAACACGCTTTCTATTATTTTTTCAGAAAACCCTTTGATTTGATACCCATATCATGAAAATGCCAAAAAAATAACTTGTCCGCCACCATCTTTGAGAGTCCGCCATATTGGATTTATACTAACGTCAATAAGCTAACCACGCATAGAAACATAATACAAACTAAACACTAATGAACAATACCAACTCAATCGGAAACGGGAAGAGAGTCCAAAATTTCTAACAATTTTTACATAGTTACAGGTGAAGCAATTAAAAGCGACCCAGTGAAACAGTTTATATTGAAAACGCTGAAAAACAAATGACGCCACTACTCTACGCCATACAAGGCTACTTAACCACCAACTTTGAAAACCAACTCTTAAAACTATTTAATATTGTTGGTATTTGCAAATATAATAACGCGATGTTGCATTTGTAATGTCTGTGGCTTGTCTTTTAATTCCTTTATTTAATTACACGCTCAGAACTTTAGAATATATGAATAACCCGAGACCTACTAGATTTCACGTCAATAGAAGGTTAAAAAGTCAAAATAACAAAATCTCACTCGTCGACCGAGTCAAAAATAAACAATTTAACTAAAAAACTTGATAAACACTCAAAATTTAATAAATTCGATAATACAAAAATTTTCGCCTTTAAAACGATCAAATAGTTCCGACCAACGCGATAGATGGCGGTGTGCCTTTCTTACGTATCTCCTGAATCGCTCTTTGGTTTCGTTACACAGCATCCCATAAAACCAGAGTTGGTGTAATGACATTGATGACCCCATGGATCATAAAATTTTTGACAGATGGGTGGACCTCTTTGGGTGAACTCAACACTTGGGTGACAGGTACATATAATCTAATCACCGAATCACATTCGGTACTTAAGTTTGTACCTATATACTTTCATTAAACGCGTAGAATACATTCATTGGTACACACAGCGTCAGTAACTGCTAACCCCTCCTCTTTTTAACAATTTCAAGCTTGAGGGGTTAGCACTTACTGACGCTGTGTGTACTAGCTATAAATACCCGCCCGTTACGAATTGATTTTTTTATTGACACCTTTTTGTCAAAAGAGGTACCTTTGGTTTTCTTAAACATGGCAAGTTTTTCACTGCAAGTACCTAAGTATACATCATAAAAACATTCATCCCAAATTCATAACGCAGACACAAACACGCGGATTTAACGTTACGTAGATAAATTAGAACAATTTTTAACCGACTTTTAAAAAGGAGGAGGTTCCCAATTGGGCTGTATTTTATTAAAATAATATGTTATTGTTGGTATTTCTGTGGTAATCGGTTATCGTGGTATGGACATGTGATGCGGAGGAATGTGGAAATGTAGTGAGGTAAATGTTGAGGATAGATGGTATTTAAGAGCAAGAAGAATGAAACGATGGAGGAACTGTGTGAAGGATGATATGGCTAGAAAGGAGGTGACTACTGACATGACGAGTAATAGAGAAGAATGGAAGAAGAAGACATGCTGCACCGACCCCAAATGCATTGGGATAAGGGCAAGAGAATGGTGATGATGTTATTGGCACCTCATAACTCCGTGATTACAGGTCTGATTAACGTGATTCTTTTTCATTTGGTAAATAAAGCTTGTGCTGTGGTCCCATATGTTTTTTTTTTCACATTTCTTGTATAGTTTATGAGTGATATTCTATAATACATATTTATGCTTAGATACCTATATATAAAATTAATACTCGATAAGAATTTGTGTGAGATACAATGATACTACTGAAAAGACTGGAATAAAAAACTTTATTGCAAAAAAAAATTACCGACTTTAAAAAAAACACTAAAAGTGAAAAAAAAACTTATGTTCCGGAAATCGGTGGCAAAAAAGTCAACGAAAAATAGAAAAGTTTTTTTATGTAGGTAATTAAAGATACTCGTTTTTCACATAGCTAGGTATTATTTACATAGGTTTAAGACGCGATACTTATTTATTGACCACTACGTGGGGTAAGACGCGCTCAAAAATTAGTTGATTTAAAAAACTAAATAGGGTACGTTCACATTTTCGAATAGAAATGAAATCTATACAAAATGTATCTTACAGGACCACAACACTGGTTACTTTTACAATACTCATGATTACCAGTGAACATTTTTCGGGCTGACAAAATTACTATAAAGCTAATTCCCAATTAACTCTCTCTCAATAGAAAATAGTTAATCTAGCTCGTTGACCCGACAACCACGTGATACAGCCTACTGACTAAGTATTATGAATCAATTGACCATTTTAATTAGGGTTGGTCGAAATACTTATGTAACGGGACACGAAATCTCAATGCGTTATAAATTCATGTGGTGAACAAACTCAAAACGTTGGGGTCGTCAGGAAATGTCGGCTACATGATTTTTTTAAATATATTTTACCGTATCTTTTTATGTCACAGTTTTGTATTGTATTTGTACCTATCAGTGGCGAAGGTTCCATACAATTCGATTCCTACCGGCTTCTCTTTAAAAAATGGCACAGTCAGTATTCCATAGACAAATAATATAATCATATTAAAGATTGGTACTCCGGCTTACCTCTTACAAAATTTGACCCTTCGCTACTTATACCCATCATTCTTTAAGCTTTTCGTAGTTAAAAGAATTGTCATCATTTGCCGAGGATTTTCCCAACTATTTTCGGGTCGGCTTCCAGTCTAACCGGATGCAGCTGAATACCGGTATTTTACATGGAGCGACTGCCTATTTGACCTCCACAACCCAGTTAGTACTGGGAAATACGATACCCGGTAAGACTGGTTGTCAGACTTTCGAGTCACTGACTACCTAAAACGACTGTGAAAGATCTACAAATGACAGCCGGGTCCAACGGCTTACCGTGTTTTCTGAAGCACGGAGGAAACTCGGTATATAATGGGTGGTAACCCATTCACGGAGCAACCTAGGCAACCTAGAGCAGCTGTTATTATTAAGCCACGAGCCCCTAAAAAAGAACCTAAAGAATTTAAGTTGTAATTGGTAGTTTTTAATATTCCGTAAGTATTATTAAAAAAGTAGTAAAATTTTTAAAGTTCAACTAAGAATTGATGATCGGTTTTATTATTTTACTCAACAATATTTGGTGAGCATGAATAACATAAAATCTCGTTGAATCACTATAAGACCTTGTTCACACGGGGATGGCTAGTACGGTAATTTTACTGCATTCATTTTTACGATTTGTGGTGTTGATGTGTGATCTCAATTTAATTTAAAAGCACTGCAGAGGCCGTTATGATTCATGGAGTTTCATGGAATGGTGAACATCTCGCGTTGAGACGATGCTGATACATAAAGCTAAATGCAAGGTGTAAACGGACCCTTCACGAAGCACAGCATCAAACTAAGTAACTCTACGCAAAAATCTTTGCTGGGAAAAAATTTTTTTTCGGGTGATAATTTACGTTTTACTGTAGTACTCATGTACTCATCAACATTGTAGGCGGGGGTCGTGGAGGTATTTATAGTTAAGTAATATTTTTTTATAACCCGTGTAACAGTTGAAACCCCAATAATTCCCAGGTATGGTCTAGAACAAAATAAATATCGCAAAGACGAGTCGAAAATGTGCTTTTCGGCTTCGTTAAGGGTATTTTTATACACATTGTTGGCCCTCGCATGAGGGCGCGGCGTTAACGTGACGTAATTTTAATCGAAAATGCAACTACGCTATGCCATGTTGGTTATTTTTATCTTTTGAGACAGCCACAATTATTGTCACCCTATAGCTATAGACCCATGGATGTGAATAAACTCTTAAAATCAAGTAAATACTACATGTGAAACCAGTATTTTCAATATGGTAAATATCCCGTTTTTAATGTTATTGATCGAATGTTTTCAATTTTAAAATCGTCCGAATTTATGCTACGTTTACACCGCGCGCTCGTGTTAGTGTCTATCGTCGACGTGTGAACGAAGCCTAAGGGAGTTCCCGATTAAGGCAAAATAAATAATGTTATTTGTCATCTAGACAAACATCTAAAAATAGCGGAAATGTTCCTAGCCCTTGGGGCACTCTACCAACAGAAATATTAATTCGATAATCATTTGGTTAATAGATATTTATAAATGGGTGTGTTTTTCGTTTTCTTTTACGTCATAGAATCAGTCGTTGACTGGTGACTGTCTCGTCGGTCGAGTGGTCGCAAGTGGTACGTACTACTGATCATGAGGTCCTCAGTTCGATTCCCAGGTCGAGTTCGATCATACATTTTTTGCGTACATTTTTCACTCGTCTCATATTGCGTAGGAATTAAACAATAAAACTGCCGATATTTGAAATTTTATAAAGTACCCATTCTGCCTTACTGCTGTTTCAATGATAAAGAAGTCTCACAACTGTTCGCGAAGCACCTCAAAGTGACGGGGTCCATATTCACGTCATGAGGGCTAATACCTGGCCGGGGGAGCATGGCATGCTGTAGGATATCCGTGAGGAGTTCCGCACGCAATAAATAGGTTTTATTATCCTTTTTCACTTCTGTTTCTATCTAACTTCAATATTTTGCTCATTAACAAAGATTTAAAAAAAAAAACTAGTGTTTATCGATTTTTAATACTGGCTAAATTCATTATTTTACCTTGCCTGCTATTGGTAGGTTCTAAGTGAACATTTCCCTCGTAACTGTCGATACTCGTATCACAGATGTTATTTCTCGACAAACAAAGTGATTCATGAGCTCCAAACACGAAACCTACTTCACAACACATGCGGTGATGACATGTTATTTTAAACTACACCCTTTCGTGATTAAGAATTCAAGGGCTTTTTATTTCAGTAGGTATAACATAACATCACACCTGTAATCCGGGGTGATGTTAGGCAGAGGTGTACCTAATATGCACCCACATTTCGCCAGTTATTTTTAAGTCCCATGTAGTAAGGGGCCAGCCTGTTGCCATTTGGCTGCTACTGAGAAATTCTTGATGGGAAAACCCAATAACACTTGGTCCGACCTGGGAATTGAACCCATAACCTCAGCGCTTGCGACTAGTAGACTAAGAAGGCAGTTATGTCGATATACAACATTAGTTTTAGTATATGCGAAACCTGAAACACGTGTCTGGTACTTTTATCTAAAGAATCTATGTACAAAAATTCAAAACTGTATCATGAAAAATAACAAAGTTATAAGCTTTTTCTGTTACCTAGTTGTCCCTACAAGAACATGGTCACTACGCGGCGGACGCCCCCGCGCCGCTCGCGCCTCCAGCGTCAACTTGCGCTCATTGATCATAATTTGGCAGTAGGTACCTAACCGTACGGCAATTGTATTGTAATTAACAGGTGATAACATTTTCCATCACACTCGCCGTATGATTGCGGACAGGTACTTTATGGCCATTTGATGGAAAAATACTCTATTACATGGATCTTCAGAAGATAACTGGCAAAACATGGAAATATAATGTTGTAAGCCATTAATGATTCGTTCAGCAAATAAGTAGGGGTCTGCAAGGGCCGATGCCTGCCAGGGCTGCGGGACTGTTCGAAAGAGATACCGTGGCTCTGGAACACAAAGGGCAAAGAAGGAACATGGATGGGTTTTAGTCAGTACAAGTCTGACACTCCCTTCCGCTCCGCCCAGAGTGGGGGGGACATTTGATGATTTTCCATCAGAAAAAAAAAAAAGCCATTAATGATTCGTAAAGTTTTAAGCATAGAGGTTTTTATAAAAACAGAGGAACACTCCAATAGGCACACCTCTACCTTCCGCTTCGGGGATAACCGGTGTAATGTTATGTTGTACAAAGATACCAAAAATACCCTAGAATCCATTACTAGTAATATACAGGATGCGTTTTTAAACGTGGGCAATACTTTAGGGGCGTGTAGTACTCATGAAAATAAGCAACTTTTACTATAGGAACGACCACGAAATTGCGAAAAAAATATCAGTTGCTCCACACTTTATTGGTCGCGTAATTCGAAAAAATGATGGCAACAGCAGATTTTTTAAATAATATTTCATAGTTAGCCCCATAGTAAGAGTTGCTCGTATTTATGAGTACTTCACTCTCTTAAAGTATTGCCCACGTTTAACCAATCACCCTGTAGAGCACCATTGGTTCGGCTAAATTCAGTGTTTTATTATTCACAAGCTTTAACGGCGGTAATATATGTGTTATTTCTAATAATATCCAACCGGGATTATTATATTAATATAGATTTTCTTAAATGAACGTAATGAAATTGAAATACAGTTTGAATAACAAGCCATACAAAGGTCGGCCGGTTTTCGGTGAAAATTACGAAAAATTCACTTCGCACCTCAATCGAAAAGTGATCACTGACTTTTAAATAAAATAGATCTCATTATTATTTTTTTTATACTAAATAGACTTGCGTTTGGTCGCAACTCGCCTGATATGAAGCGATGATGTGGCCTAGGGTGGAACACGCTTGCCTAGAATATTCACTCGAACTTCGAAGAGATCTAGATTATGATGATCATGAAACAGAGAAGCCGGCAGTGAATTCCACAGACTGGCAGTTCGCACAATAAATGTGGAAGCATAGCGCTTTGTTGGAGTTCATTCAATAAAATAGACCATTTTATTAACCCTGAAATGGTGATGGACATATGGTCTAGACAAGGTGATACTCTAAAAGCGATACCAACGCTGGAAATGCTAAAATTGAGATACGCTACCGAAAAGTTTATGCTTAAATTATTAATTACTAGCGCCTTCGCACATGCTTATGTTACTCGTGGGATAATGTAGCATTCTTATGACGAAAGAATTTTTGTAATCGGTCCAGTAGTTTTTGAGTTTATTCGTTACAAACGTACAAAAATACAAATCTTGCCTCTTTATAAGTATAGATGTGTAAATACGAAAGGATTTCTAAGTGATTGCCATTTCTCTTGGCCCTCTTCCTGTGTTACCAAACCGTTTGAAATAATACATTAATGTAAAAAAGTAAGTTAATTAGTTCCACAATGTGCATCAATATGGATTTTTCCTACAATAAAAGTTTTTAGTACTTTTTCAGTTTCAAACTGAAAAAGTTTAGCACGATTATAAAACTATGCAAACACTAGAGAAAGTTATACCTAACCTCAAAAAATAAAATCTCATACTTTTAGCTGCAATTTAACATTGTACCGAATTACAGCCGTTTTATCATAAAACTCAAATAAAACAGAGTTATTTGCTCTAACAACGGTTCTGTGAAACTGCAAACACTACTTAAACAATTAACAAATTACTATTATGTAACAAAACTGCCGCTTGGTGCAGTAAAGTTAATTCTTACAATGGACTCGATGTGCGGCACCTTTGTCGGTCGCCTTTGTTGACATCAAAGGGGCCGCTCGATACGCATGTTTACCTTGGAGGCATTAAAATCGATTTCTATGTGAAATATATTAGTCGCAAATTGATCGGGAAATTGTGACGTCATTAAGGGTGTTAAACGTTTTATGAGGTCAAGAAAGGATCTACGCAATTTAGATTAGTTTGAGTAACTATTTCGGCCATGACTATGAGTAGGTAGTCAATAGATATATTATACTTTAACTGGATAAATGAAAAACTTGTGTGTTTTTAATCAAGTGTAAGGCTTATTCAAATGTTGTATGTTAATATATGGCTTATTTAAGAGACAGTACAGACATAATCTTGATCAAGTAGCATGAGAACCATCACAGATCATGCAGAATATAAATAAATCAATTTATTTGTGTATCAATAATTTTTTTAATTTTTTTTTCATATCTATTATTATTTATAATTTATAATTTATTTATAGTGAATTGTTTTAATTAATGACGAATCATGGCTAAGACGTCAAGAGCAAGCGATTAATTATGTAAACCATACAAGATTATTAAGCACACTATAATAGACATACATAAATATACTCACGCCTTTTTCCAATGAGGGTAGGCAGAAACCACAGAACGCCACCTGCTACGATGCTTATAAATACTCCTTTTGTCTCATCCACGTTCATACACGCAAGTAAATATCTAAAATAATGTCGGATCGTTTAAATTTCAACTCTGATTCGAATGTTGAAGATCTACAATCGAATATTACGGCATTCGTTTCGGTGTCAGTTAGTTTTATTGAAAATGAATCTATAAGATGCCATCTAAAGTCGTATTTGCACAAAACTTACAAGTAAAAAGAAACTGGGCCTTATTACAATACTATAAACTTAATTGCAAAAGAGTTCTCGGGATTTTATTAGGACAGTCATTCAGGTCTAGTAATTTTTGTTTAAAAGGTATAAGAAGAAGATCATGAGCCTGAATTGATACTAATTAACAGGCGGAATTAAATCTTTGCGAAACAGACAAACAAAAACTAAATACAATACAATCGATATAAATAATTTGCAACAACATTAAATCACAAAAAACTAATTCAAAATTAAAATCACGACCTTTTGTTTCCTTCTAAATCAACTGCTAAAAATAAAAAAAAAGACGTTCAAAATTGACAGGTGATTATCCTGTCATTCTTGAGCACCATAATTACAGACACCCAATCAACACATGCACGCGGACAATGCAACAAAAAGATCTACACACAGCAAGAAAAAAAAACACGATCACAAATTATTTTGTCTATTAAACTTCCATTCACAAAATAAAAAAAAAATAAACATTGCATTGCATTTTCAAATTAAGAACATCGCACGTGCATTTTTGTTAGCAAAATCAAAACCAACAATTAACATATTCAGTGAAATGTTCTAAATGTATCACAAAATACAGTGTGAAGTTTTCGTACATTATTAGTTAAAGAATAAAAGTTTACCGGTTGTTCACGAGGGTGGTACGTTTTCAGCCTGCCGCGTCGCGAAGCCGTCTACCGCGGAACCACGGCGCGAACATCCTATCATAATAACCCTCTGATACGGTTAAGGCCCGTTCATAATTGGAGTTATATCCAAAAGTAAAACTGGCTTTCGCCCGTACCGATGTTTGGGAGTTCATCAGGAATTAATAGTGCGATTAGAAAAAAAAAATTTTCAAGAATTATTTATTTTCAAAAATTACAGTTGCCATAGAATTTAAAGTTCATGGTTTATGGACAATGCATATTTTTCCTTTTTCGAGCATTGATGCGTGATGATAATGATCGATTTAAGAAAATTCGTTTAAAAAAACTAAGCTTATAGTAAGAAATACAATGTTTGGTTTGGAGTGGCATTACAGTAAGTGATATTACAGGTTTGCTACGAGTTCCTCGTAGCATTGCTACAAAATGTAGCGTAGAATCTCGTAGCACTCAAATATATTATTTTTTTTTTGTGAAAATATGTGTATGTGTTAACTGTTATCTGCCACGATTATATCAAAATGTAGTATACATTTTGATAAAGTTTAACTAAGTAAAATTTCAAATACGAAAGTCAATCACATTTAATTTATCGAAAATGCAATAGATGAACAAAAACTAACACAGTAAATGAAAACAGACCTGATATTTATCCATAAAAAACAGCATTCAACATCACCTCGGAATCACAACTAATAGAACGTCAACCCTCTTTAAGAACACGCCCTAACAGCTTGCGAACATTCATAACTCTTATACAGGGTGTCCCACTTCTAGTTTACGCGACTTTTTATGTTCTAGATTCATGCTAGACTGCTCCAACTTGGTACCTATGTGTCGTATGGAGTTTTTATGACGTATATCTTTCTTATTTATGGTGCACATAAAACGTTTCTTTTACCTTTAAGACCCAAGTGTGGTTAAGATGCTGTTAAGCAAATTTCACCAGAGACACCAAACACGGTCAACACATCATATGGGGCCCTTAAAGCCGCTTTAGCAGGATCATGACATGATGACAGGATGATGAATTGATTTGAATGAAAACGTTACAATTCGTAAAATGATCACAAAGTGACAGTCACTACATAGTATAAAACAAAGTCGCTTCCCGCTGTCTGTCCCTATATATGCTTAGATCTTTATAACTACGCTACGGATTTTGATGCGGTTTTCAGTAATAGATAGATTGATTCAAGGGGAAGGTTTATGTATATATATTGCACCCGTGCGAAGGCGGGTCGGGTCGCTAGTTCATAATAAAATATTAACGTCTGTGTTAAGAATTCTAACGTAATTCATATCCCAATACAGTTCCGCTAAAGCGGTCATTTTAGGCCCCATAAACCACGTTCAAGTGCTGTCAGTATCAATATTTCTTTGCCTACATTGATGACCACCTACAGTAGAACGCAGTTTAGATAGCATGCTGATCATGTCCAGTTAGTTTGGTGACATTTGACCCTTAGTGGCTAAAATGCTGTCAAGACGTACATTACCTTTTTGACCATTTTTCCGTAATTTGTATTGAGAAATTCACGTTGCCTACTTATAAAGGTTAGACGATAAAAAAAAAAAAACATTTAAATACAGACTACAAAAGCTATTGAAAAAGACTGAATAATCTTTATTAACGCTTTGAAATACGGTGTATCATACCTATTATACCTTTATTGTATTAGTTTATATTTTGTTTATAGGGTAAAAATACAATAGTGCCAAGTCGTAACAGGTATCAATTGAGTATCCATCGTCTTCATGCCTAAATTTATTATTGTATAATTGCGCCGCGGAGTTTCATTTATTGTTTTTAACATGAGCAGTGATGGCAAAATGGTAACAGCTCCGACTTCCGAATCGCAAATTGTGGTTTCGAACCATTTGAGGATGCGCTAAAGTAGCCCGCGAAATGCAAATTGTCTTGCGTTTTTTGCAATTTGCAAGTCAGTGTCAGGTTGTATGTTGATTAAAATAAGATTCGCGACTGTAACAAATATGGCTTTACAGAGTTGTAATCATTAAAATCATCAATACATACTTTTTCATGAACTAGCCATTGAATGGGATAAAATAAAGTTGCTTTTATTGATTATGTGATAATTCTGTAACGTGTTACGGTCGCGAATCATTTTTTTTTCCACATACAGCCACTGACAAATATTAAAAAGAGTATTGACATATACTTCTAAAAGCGGGAATAGTACCTAGCATAGCATAGCAGCAGCCTACAATGTTCCCACTGCTGGGACACAGACCTCCTCTATTTGAGAGGGAATGGGCTATAATCCACCACGCGGGCCCAGTGCGGGTTAGTAGATGTCACATGTCTTCGAATTTTAGGTTCTAGGACATACCGGTTTCCTCACGATGTTTTCCTTCACCGTTTTGAGAGCAGTGGTGATGAAATAAATTACACAAAGGAATGCGCCTGCATCTTCATCAGGTAGATAAAGGGTTTCGCGTTAATATTGGTAACATACGTTAGACATAGCTATTGAACTTAAAAATCTATCGTTTTGAACTCACCGAATCGTACGTCCTTCGGCGTTTGCAATAGCCTACAAATGTTGCAATAAAACAACTTATTAAGAGCATTTACATTGATTGCACTATCGTGTTTCGAATGGTATTTTAAAGGATAGTATCGTGTTATTTATTTACCATCGTTTAGTTCGTTCTCTGCAGTCATTAACATAATTATATTGTGCTTCGATGTGCTGTTTAAATATTCAAAATTCTGAGCATTTGTAGCTGGGAATTTATAGTAAGGAATCAAGTTGTATGCCTGATGGGATTTTCCATAAAAAATGAGAAAACTGCATTCAAAATTTTATATTTTTCAATTTGGAATGGAACTTATTCAAAATTTTATACCCTAATCTCTTTACCCGGGGATGAACATTAAAAATCCTACCCTAGGGCTAATTTTCGTTATATAAAGAACTCTTTAGCACACTTACTTTCACTCGTTATCTGTAAGAGAATCAATGAATTTCGGATAAATTAATATATAAATATCATCATCTGCCTAGCCTTTTCTCAACTATATTGGGGTCGGCTTCCAGTCTAACCGGATGCAGCTGAATACCAGTATTTTACATGGAGCGACTGCCTATCTGACCTCCACAACCCAGTTAGTACTGGGTAATACGATACCCCTTGGTAAGACTGGTTGTCAGACGTTTTGGGCCACTGATTAATTAATTAAAATACTTACCATTATTAATTAAATATTTATTTTGTCGCATTTCTGTCACAGGGATAATGGTGCTACCCATATATGTCACTCCGAAGTTTAATGTCTCTCTTTTAAATTAGCGTGCACAATTTGAATTTAAAATCAGTTTAGAAAGACTTTTAAATTTCCAGTTTGAGGGCCTAATAAAATGTACCAGTTACCTAGGTTTTCAGTTAACGGACAATAGAAACCTATAATAATAACTAGCTAAGGGTGGTGACCAGGGTGGTAGGTTACCTATATTCACGCTGTACTTGGGACTAAATCTGAATAGAAAAACTCTCGAAGTTTGTAGTGATTGACTTTATTCTAAATAAAACTAAGCATTCGCTTTCAAATTGATAGAAACTTTAAACCATCTCCTAAAACTTTGTTACGAACATAAATTGCAATGAAAAAAATCTTCGACCACCCATATTGTAGCTAAGATTGCCCTTCTCTTTCACACTTCTTTCTTTTCTTATATTGCCGTCTTTATCTTTGTCGTTTCAAAACCATTTGTTTGTCTATTATTAACATTGCTGTTTTGGGGTGGTCTCCTTTTTAATTTTTTTTAGACATTACTTTAATTTACAAAACGACTTTGTGTTGTGATAATTTCGTGGTTACTTTACAAATAATAGATTACATAGTTTGTGTTTTAATAACCGATATGCCACATAAATACCTTATGAGGTGTACCTTTCTAATTATTTGAATTAGATGTAGATAGCAATGACTAGTTATCTTCTTTAAGAGTCTAGAGATGCTGTTAACCATCCGATTTCAATGTTATCTTTTTAGAACTTTCAATTATGCCATAAATAGTTTTAGCACTAAAATCATACAATATCTATTTATCTCTCGCCGACTGGTCGACACTTCGCGTGAGCAGAGGACTGGCCCATTCTTTGGCCAAAGAATTAGCATTGCCATTCAGATGACAGCGATGCGGAGGAGTACTTTGAAGCCGAAGTGTCCTATTGTCGTCGTCGTTTAGATGTTTATATTTTCTTACTTTTAGTCTTATTTTTATCATTAGTTTAGTTCTATTTGTAGTCTGTATATAATGTAAATATATATAAAACATAATTATAACATACGTTAGCATTATTTAAAATTAGATTCTGTAATCGAAACAGTAAAATTAATATCAAACATAATCGCCTACTGCAGTACATTTTAAAATTCTGCTTTTCTTCTTTTCATAGCAATAGTTTCGTCAAACTTTAGCTATTTGTAACGTTGAAGTGCAATTTTTCCTGTGCATTTTCTTTGTGTTACGGCGTATTCTTTATCGTGTAAAATGGCTGGCGGTTGGTAAGTGAGCAAAATCGCTTGCGGTCTAGATAATAACGGGGGTAGCACGAACGGGTTAGGGTGGTGGTGCTACGAGTGCTTTTACCCTTGAACATTTTACCCTTTTACTTCGTTGGTGCTGTGGCTGGAAGCAGCAGGTATTGATGGGTATATCGAGCTGGTGTCCCGTAACTCCACATGAAGTACTAGGTACTCGATTCCCGATTCAGGTATTGTTCTCCCAACTTAAATTCTGGATTTCTGCCCAGCTGCTGCTTGATAAAAGCTCGCCTCTTAACACGAAACCTTATTATACATGACTGGCAAAATCTGGGTATACCTAGGCACTATAGAGTTTACCTCTGCATAACTCTTTGGGTAGGCGTAATTTCATTGTACGTTTTTGATTCTTGATATCAGCTGTTTCGAGAGTTTAATTTTTTTATATTTATTTCATTTAGTACATCATATGCCATTAATGCTTAATTATTTTGTGACATTTGAATTTAATTGATATAGTATGTTATAATTATGTTTTAAATATATTTACATTATATACAGACTTCAAATAAAACTTAACTAATGATAAAAGTAAGACTAAAAGTAAGAAAATAAAAACATCTAAACAACGACGACAATAGGACACTTAGGCGTCAAAGTACTCCTCCGCGTCATCTGGAAACTTGCCCAGAAGACTGGCAGCATTGTCAAGCTGAATGGCTATGCTAATTCTTTGGCCAAAGAAAGAGCCAGCCCTCGTCAAGCGAAGTGTCGACCAGTCGACGAGAGATTTCCTTAAAAAGGAGACGCGCACTCGGGCCTCATGACCCGAGCGTTTCGACCCCAAACTGCTCAAAACTGTAGTTACCAATAAGGTTACAGTATTTGCGCCGCTTGAGGATCTCAGCAGCCGCAGCAGCAGCGCCTGCACAGCCCGCCGTGCTTGCAAGGTGAGATGGACCAAGATGCACCAAGGGACTAATTGAAAAAAAAATGCTTAATTATGTTATCCTTTTAACCTTTTCGTGTTATGTTTATGGTAACTATCGTTTATCACCAGGGATTTTATTTTATAGATTATGTGGTGCTATTTTCTTAAGTTCACTGAATAAATAAAATAACTTTTATTTCGGACAAGCCACATCCACAGAAGGTTAGTAAAAGAAACTTATAAATTATTGTGTTAGTTACAACTTGTTATTAATTTGAACACACGAATAAAGCCCAATTACAAATCATGACTGTGATCAAAATTCACAAAGTTTGTTGGGAAAACCTTTCCTTACCACTTCGTAGTGTTTTACAGAGATTGGCTAATTCGAATCACTAATACTACTACTTGTAAAGTGGGGTCGGTGTAGCCCACACCTTAGCTAGTGGATGGCACGGGGTGCGCTGTCCCTACAAAGGAACGAGCGCGATGCGGCGCGATCGTAGGAAAATACACCAGTGTGTAGCGTTCTCTATTGATTGTTAATTGCTATTTTGTCAAACCAAATGTTAACATTTATATTCTGAATAGGTCTTTTTTATACCTCACTTAAAATAGGTCACTTAAATAAGGAAAGTAGGTTAATAGTAGTTTTGATTTATTCAGTCATAACGCGATACAAGACCGTGAATTTTATTATTTTTGTTTTAATTAGGGGTATGTGCATTGTTGAAAATGTTGTTAGTTAAGAGTAGGAGAAGACCAAAGAAACGATGGATGGACTGTATGAAAGATGATATGGTTAGAAAGGAGGTGACTGCTGAGATGACTTGGTATGGAGAAGTATGGAGAAGAAGAGAAAAATGAATGAAAAAATTAAACCCCAAATGAATTAGTATAAGAATGATGGATGTTGAATGCTGAAATGGACCTTTTTGGCACTGGCGTGAGGCACACAGCACATTCTATGTATTTTCTCTCCTGTTTAATTTTTTAAATTCGTCATTTATTTTTTGTTTTGTATCTTTTTTTATTCTGTGTGCTTGATGAACCAGCGTCAAATAAACTTTACTCTTTCTTTATGTTTATACTTAATACAATTAAACAAAACATCACCTTTAAATTACATGTTAAATCCCTATTTAACAGAACAGACATTCTAAATTGTAAAGACCTGTAAAAGCCTTTCACATTAAATCGACAACCTCGCTATATATTAGGCATTAAAGCTGAGTTTTAACCGCCGTAATATTTCAGAACATCACTCATTGGCATAGCTCGTGTATCTACTATCTTCTGAGCTATCGCCGTAAACTGTGAGGCATGCCTAACAGCCTGCAAGCTTACACCCGTACCCGGTACGCGTTTTAATAATAGAACAGAAGGTATATGTCATCGGTGTGACGTTAACTGGCACAGATAATAAACAATGTTTACGCTCTATTTGCATCTGTATAATAGAAAAAGGACACGCGGTATTAATACTTAACAGAAACCATGCCTGGTCGCATCCGCGATTGCTGACCGTAAAGTTCTGGGTTTGATGTCCAGGCCGTGTAAAGTATTTTGTTACAAAAAAACTTTTCGAAACTTTAAAAAATACTGTTCGACATTTTATTTTACCACTTTATCGGCGTAACTAATCTGTATATTCATGCCAAATTAGAGCTTTCTAATACTAAGAATCTTTGAGCTTAGCTGCGGACAAACAGACGGACATGGCGAAACTATAACTATAAGTACAAGTCTGACACTCCCTTCCGCTCCGCCCAGAGTGGGGGGGTCATTGGATGATTTCCCATCCGAAAAAAAAAAAAAAAAGGGTTCCTTTCCTTGTTAACTACGGAACCCTAAAATTGGAACTGAACACAGCAAAATCAACAAATGTAATACAATAATTTGGTACACTAAATATTAATTATAAAAGTAGATAGGTCCATAATTCATAAATTAATGTCTGTCTCTAACAATTTCGCAAAGTATTGTCTTGAAACAGGGATTCGTCTCCAGCTCAATAACAATCACTAAGGATGAGGGCGTACCCGAACGTCTTTGTACCTGCACTTCTTTCGTTAGAATTTATTACCTGTTATTGTTAAAAATATTGTCATTTATATAGGTTACTTAAATTATATTCTTATGGTATTTCGACACACCAAAACTTTTTACTCTGAGTGTACTTTAAGAAGTGCTCAGGTAATATCTACAAACAAATTTTTCCAAAGTACGTTGACAAACGGAAGTGTTACCAAAGGGCGCTACTCGCTGCGACCTCTGGATTTGTGCCGTTTTTTGGCATTGCTTCCTATTGCATGAGACTTTAACATACCGGGCAAAATGTGGGTTTACTATTAGGTACACACCTCTGCCTAACCCTTCGGAGTTCACAGGCTTACTGTCATAAACCATTCACCTTCATCATTCAAGCGTCTCCTCATCGATGGGTCCCTAGCTTCTTGTCTCCAGCGGATTCAGTAGGTTTTCATTTGAACTTAGGGAGGCCTTCTGCGAGAAATGAGCCCTGCCCACTGCCACTTAAGTTTGGCGATTCTTCAGGCGTTGTCGGCTACTCTAATTCTTTTGATTAGTCCTGCTTTTTTAATTCTAGAGAGCAGCAACACCATGACATCATTTGGTAATCATAATTATGTGAACCAATCCAATATAAATCATGGGTTTGAGAAGAAGGAGAAGCGACCATCAACTATTTACTAGATAAAAAACGAGTGAATTCTTTGTGTTCACTTCAGTGAATTCGAAGTTCAGCTAACAGAGCAGTACTAAAGTATTATACCTAGCTAGCGACCCGCCCGAGCTTCGCACGGGTGTAATATATACATGTAAACCTTCCTTTTCAGTCACTCTATCTATTGCTGATAACTGCATTAAAATCCGTTGCGTAGTTTATAAGATCTAAACGCACAAACAGCGGGAGCGACTTTGTTTCATACGAGTGATAAGTAAACATTAAACCTGAGATAGTTTGGTATATCGATTAAGAACACTTCTCTTTTTTTACTGACATAAACGTCTTTGGATGGGGTGACACAGAGATTATTTATTTACGCACCCAAATATTCACTTCAAGGAGACAGACATTAATTATTAGCACAGGCCATTTGCATATAGACATCAAACAGTTTAGAGTGCGATTTGGACAATAATAAACAGAGCTACGGAACGATGATTAACCATGGCGTTTCAGATTGATGCCACCTGAATTCAAAAATAAAGTCAAACATGTAGAATCTCAACTTTCTTGCGTCAAAAGTTTCAGTCAACCTTGTAAGAATTTTACAAAAATGAGATGCAGCGGAACACACTAAGCCAAAAAAACTTGTCAAAATTGACTAGGACTTGTGCATTAAGGGTTCCGTCCTACCAACAGTATCACAGTTACTCTTATTATTCGCGATAATAGAGGCCAAAATAGTAATTATTCTGTGGAAAATTGAACTTGCTAATGATACAATACAGACCTGTGTTAAAGACACTTCGCAAGCGCGCCCTGAGCCAAGTTCCGTTTAGAAACGGTCTGGCTCGCCGGTGTTGTGGTGGATCACGGTACTCTTGAGCGCCTCTGGTTTCGATTTCCAGATCTGCTAAACCTTAATTGGGTTTTTCATTAAGATTTTCGTACTAGCAGCCCAGAATCTACATTTGTATCCGGTTGGTACCAGTAGGCTCGCCCTTTATGACTGGGAATGAAAAACACCTCTGTGTAGTTACCCACCTCTGTGTGCGTGATTTTATATTGTTTCAACGTCACAAAACAGTCGATCGTCGGCGGCACAAAAATGTTGCAATTTGTAAAGTTAGCGTTATTAATTAAAGCGAAGCGTGCGGCCGTCGTCCTGAGGCACCAATTATTGCAGCGCTGCAGCGCCACGCGATATTGCGTTTCTATCGCGATTAGGGTGACCTCACGGTAACTGTAACCATAAACAAATTGCCATTTTTTTTTTTCAGAAATTCTTTATGACAGGTTATCAGCAGTGGGAACATTAATGCCCAATGCTGGGACACAGGCCTCAATGCTGGGATACGGGCCTCATTACTATCAGAGGGAAAGAGCTGTAATCCAACAGGCGGGAAAATTGTTCGTTGGAAGATGTCCCATGTCTTCGAAGTTATGATTCTAAGACCTGGCGGTTTCCTGACTTTGTTTTCCATCAGCGTTTTGAAAGTAGTGGTGATAAAATAAACTACACAAATGGCCTTGGGGCCATTATCACTGGAACTCATCGTCAGAAGAATTAAAAAAATCCTTAGTCACATTTGGTGTATTAAACTTGTGTACTCATTAATTTTTAAAGCCAGCCCTTAGGCTATAATCCTTCAACATTTGAATTCAGTCCTATCGCCATATTCTTTGATTTACCCTGCCGGGGTCTGAGTAACTTTTTTTAACTTTTGTCCTGTCAAATCCCATTCACAGAGCAAACCGTTACGGACTGTTTGAGGAAGCGGCTTTGGACAGGAGACACACAAATATTGTAAAGACAGTAAACTATCCGGTTTTCAATTCTACAAATACCTACGTATTTGCAAAATCAATGCGTCATTTAAGTTTCCTCAAAACCACTGAACCCTTAGAGCTATTCAAATTATTAACGGGACTTCAATCAAAAAGTTCGCACCTGAAAACAATACAAGTTCCAAATGATTGGATGATTTTCTCTAAAGTAATTTGATCAAGTTAACTTTGTATTATCCGGCATAATCCGACTTTTAGATGTTTGCCGCAAGCTTTGAACTTTATCTTGCAACTTATTTCACATCAAATGGCGTGAAAATCCGTCGCACTGATGTCAAACTTTGAATTACGTCACTAAGTATCTTTAACATTTATCTTGTATTTGGAAAGTTGAGATTATTTTGTATTTTGATCATTTGTAGGTGTTAAGAGCATTTTTTATTATTGAAAAGTTGGCGTGAGTGTATGACCATGGACGTATCGGATCGTAGCAGATAGCGTTCTTTAACATCTGCCTGGGACACCCATGAAAAACAGGCGTGAACGTGTCTATTTACGAAATGTAAGTTACTTAAACTTATTACCTTATGGGTTTTCCCTGGCGTTATACCTTTCGTCTGTATATAAATTAGGTAGGTACTAAAAATCATCATTTTGTCTGTCACATATCACTATAATAACTATATTACTCATCGGAAATTCAGAAATCTCTCAAACTAAAAGAAACCGAGACAAAATTTCAGGAAATCCTAATTACGACTAATCACGTGGTTGCCCTAATAACAACTTTGATTCCACTAAATCGGTTCAAATGCATCAAAAACGAGTCTTTAGACGTCTTTGTGTCGGAGATACGAAGCGAAAAAAAAAACGACAAGAATCGCTTTAAAGTATTTTATGTACTTACGATATTCTCTCATTTAAATTTAAATTACGTAATAAATATGTTTTAGGAAACCTTTATTCATTATAAAGAAAAAACTAACTTTTTACAGACTTAAAAACTGATAAGAACTTCTTAATCTCACAGTGGTTCATCAAATTAAATGTGTTAGGTCCCTAATTGTAGTCTTTTTTTATAATAAACAAGGCGTGTTGGCCATGTGGTTAAAACCTCGCCTCTAATGCACGTGGGTTCAAATCCCCGCAAGTTATACTGTAACTTGTTCGCTTATCTTGGATTTCACTAACATCGTGAGAAAACCTCGATTTTTGTTTTTATTAGCATAAGCATAGCATAATCAGTCAATAATGTTCCCACTGCTGGGATACAGGCCTCCTCTTTATGAGAGGGAATGGGCTATAATCCACACGCGGGCCCAGTGCGAGTTGGTAGATGTCACATGTCTTTGAATTTTTGGTTCTAGGACATGCCGGTTTCCTCACGATGTTTTCCTTCACCGTTTTGAGAGCAGTGGTGATGAAATAAATTACACAAAGGAATGCGCCCGCCTGGGTTCGAACCCACGACTGTCGGGACCGCCACCACTGGGCCACCGCTGCTCTGTTGTTTTTATTATTAAGCCTATATTGTCCCACTGCTGGGCAAAGGCCTCCCCCACAGCCTTTCACTCTTCTCTACGTGCGGCTTTCTCAGGCCAATCTCTTACAAACACCTCTAAGTCGTCAAGCCAGAATTTTCTAGGCCTCCCTTGACGACTATGGCCTATCGGACCTTATGCGCTCTACAAACACGTCCCGCCCACTCTTACTTCAACCCAGCAGTCTTATTGTCCACATCCGTGATTCCAGTCTTTGAGCGTTTTGTGATATTGCGAATTCTGTCGCTGAGCTAAAAATCCAATATAATAAAGTACGCGCAATCGCCCTTTTGCAAACCTTGACTTTGGACTTTTGCGTCTCGGTCAGGGACCAAGTTTGAGCACCGTAGGTTAGGATAGGCATATGTGTAAAATCACCAATCAGCTACGAGCAAGCATGGCCAGTGTTCATGCCTTCTCTGTATGAGAAGCGGCCTTTGCCGACCGATGATCGGTATCTCCGCCTGTGAATAAATTGACGTCTTAACACTCAAACCTGGGCCAGAAATCCACATTGTACTGGGTACCCAAGCGATCTTCCAATCTGGCCTAGCACAATAGGACAAGAGGTACCCATGTACACATGCCTAGCAGGAATTACTCTGATGGAACTTAGTGAAGAAATCTCGAGGTACCTCGTCGCCTGGTTCATGATATCGTTTGGCCTCGAGAACAAGGCCAAAAAAGGGCAAAGACCTAACAGAACAAGAAGCGTCAAATACACAAA
This sequence comes from Noctua janthina, assembly GCA_963576755.1. Classification (NCBI taxonomy): domain Eukaryota; kingdom Metazoa; phylum Arthropoda; class Insecta; order Lepidoptera; family Noctuidae; genus Noctua; species Noctua janthina. The sequence continues at coordinate 6,676,050 of OY755050.1, read as the reverse complement.
AGCCGGGCTAACCCTTGCAACCTTCTCACGATGATCAGCTCCTCAGTGCTCAATATGAGACTAAGAGAATATGAATACATAACTTGATAGTCATTTTAGAGCTCACGAGAGGAAATAAAATTAGGTGACTATCACCAGATACGGTGAAAAGGTATATTATGTATGATTGTGTGTATGACAGTTATTATATTAGTGAGAGCTTTAGCTTTTTGACTAACTTACAGACAAACTCTTTGGCAATTCATAAGTGCATGAGGAAAAATTTAATTAAATGTTTTAAGTTTGAGTTTCACTGTAATCTTCACCTCTGCCAAAAAAATACAGCCATGACGTTGCAATATTGATAAAAAAACTAGCTTGTTTACTTCAAATTCCCACAACTGATGATTCCTTTGATCCCATTCTGACCTCTAAACAAATTATATTTCTAATTACGTATACAAGTCATGTCTTGACCAACTTGTGCGGAAAACAGGCGATCGGCTAATGTTATTTGAAGGTTGATGCATCAAAAATGCCGCAGACCACCGGGGCTGTGTAACCTCTTAATAATGCAGTTAGATAAAATAAAACATACGCGGACGTGTGAATTTATCTACAGGGTGTGATTTTTAACAGACTCTGCAAAATACTCGTCTCGTAGAGAGAATAATAATGACCAGAGATCCTTGAAAAGTCACAACCGCTTTCAAAATGAAGTAACTTTGACATTTTCCAAAATATTTACAAACGAACAGTCGTTTGTTAAGGTTTTGGATAATCTTATTTTTTTTAACAAACCTTTAATGGCTGCGAGATTTTTACACACTAAGATACATAGGTTAGAACCTAAATTCAAACTTAAAAGTACTAATAAGAAGTGTAGGATGCTTAAAATACCGACACAAAAATTTCAAAAAAGTTTCAGGGATCTCCAGGAAGCTCTTCATCATTAGCGTCCGCCATCATTATCATCATTCGCCTGCCCTTATCCCCATTCCTTTGAGGTAGGTGCAGCATATTTTCCCCCATACTTCTCTATTCCTCGTTATTTCAGCAGTCACCTCCTTTCTTGCCATATCATCCTTAACACAGTCCATCCATCGTTTCATTGGTCTTCCACTACTTTTATAGCCATCCACATTCATACTCAAAACTTTCCTCACCACATCATAGAGGAAAATTTTGTGTATACCAACACAAAATGTTCCACCAGCTATTTAAACTACTACTAATTACAATATCAACGTCCTGTAGCTGCAAATTGCATGTTTATTTTATGCATTTATTAATCCTTAGAAACGATATTCGTGATATATGATTGATCTCTTATAATTATGTACCTACATATGTGCTTAGTTTGGGTACATTATAATTATTATGTGAAGCTGTACCAATGACTTATAAATTGTTATTAATATGCAATATATTTTTCCTATGCACTTTTTATATTGTGTTTATACAATTGATACACGAATATCATTATTATTGTAATATATTCTTTATTTGGTTCAAATGAAGTACATGTTTCTTTAAAGGCAAATTTAATTATTGTTGGGGCACAAAACTACCTTTTTGAATAAAGTACAGTCAGCTACACATCAGGGGTAACAGTTTGACATTGACACCTTTACGTTGTAGCAGTAAGTGTGATTTTGGCCACCGATACTTGAAATGTATCTACTATACTTATAGTATAGAGAATCATCATTGATGTGTAGGTACATAATATAAACATACTATTCAACTTTAAAAGAGGAAAACAGCAGCCACAACAAGATTATTATTGCACCCAATCTGCCATGCTAACACGAAAAATAAATAGGAAACCGATTGCAATACGAAATCGAAAGCTATTAGAATAGAAACTTTTTATTTCAGACCAGGGTCCATAGGGTTAGTAACAATTTTACTTAAGTTCTAGTGTTAGTAGGTTACAGACACAGATGAAAATATACAAGTTAAAATACAGCATGGAGCCGCATCCACCTTCGCAACATCGGGGAATCCCACCGATCAGCGAACACACCGAGAATACTGTTGGTGCTGCCGCGAACACGAGTAATCAGGGATGCACATCTATTTCTAATAATGGCGGCAAAACCATCAATATTATTATCTGCAAACATCCCCGACGCACTACTACGCCACGGCAGCCGCAGCAGCACTCTCAGTGCATTATTGTATTGAACGCGTAGGTCGCTGTATGTCCGCTGAGTAAAGTTGACCCACAGGCTGCACGTGTAGAAGGACTGGCAGTAAGCTTTGAAAAGCGTTACTTTAACTGGCTTCGTACAACGTGCAAACCTGCGAGCCAGCATGTTACAACGGACAGCCAGCGACCTACGTTCCCTTTCAATGTCACAATTATCTTTAAGATCTTCAGTGACCCAGTGGCCCAGATATTTAAACTTGTCCACCCTTTGCAGTGGTTCTCCACAAAGAGCGACAGTCGGAATACATGAATATGTCACATTTCCTGCTTTAAAAACCATTAGTTCGCTCTTTGTGACATTATATCTGAGCCCATGATTCACCGCATAGCATTCGCAAATAGCGATCAGTCGCCTCAGAGCACCGATCGATGGGCTCAGCAACACCATATCGTCAGCATAACTAATATTGTTAATGCACACCCCGTCAATATGACATCCGACACTGGTGCTGCTGAGCTCAAGGATCAGCTGGTTCATGTATAAGTTGAAGAGCCTGGGGGAGCTGAGCCCCCCTTGCCTCACCCCGCACTCCAACCGATACACGTCCGAGTGCGAACCATTCCACTTCACGCTATTGCTTTGACTACCATACCAGTACTTAAATATCGACACTATTTCAGATGGTAAGGTAGTTTCACATTCAAGTTTACGCCACAATACATCGTAACATACAAGATCAAATGCCCTTGACAGATCCAGAAAACAAGCAAAAATAGGAGTCTTCCTGTCTGTGTAGTATTGGACAGTCTGCTTGAGGCACAAGATTGCACTCTCAGTTGACAGCCCAGGCTTAAAACCGAACTGGGCGTCATGTAGTTCGAGGTGTTTAGCCAATTGCTTATCAAGCAGACTGTCCAACACTTTTGCTATGACAGTGGCCAGAGAAATGGGCCTGTAATTGGATATGTCAGAGACATCCCCGGTTTTATTTTTCACAATAGGCACTACCATTGTATACATTACGTCATCAGGTAAGTAACTGTGACTAACGCACAGGTTAAAAAATAAAGCCAGCACACGCGGCAAGTGTCCCCCCCCATACTTCAGGTGTTCGATGCCGAGGCCATCATGACCCGGGGATTTACCCCTCTCCATTTTATTTATGATGGCTGATATTTCTTGTGCCGTAAAAACAATAGAAAGGTCCCCAGAGTTGCCTCCAGCATCAAACACCCCCACAGGTCTAGTAAGAGGTGACTCAATCTGGAAATGACGCCGAAATGCATTGGCTATATCCTCCGGCTCGTGCACGCCCGCCACGCTCACAGGTGGACTCAACTTCGGATTCAAACTATTTGTTGATTTCCAAAATGATCTAAACTTCTTTTTAGTGTGATGTTTAGCTAAAATATCCATTTTTATCTGGTTTTGGTTATCTTGACAATATTTCACATTTGTCTTAAAGGTTTTTCTAGATTGGCACATTTGATTGTAAACATAACCACTAGCAGGTTTACCATAAAACAGCCATGTTTGATAACACAGTCGAGCCTCTCTGTGAGCGTCACGAACATATTTGTTCCAACCAGGAATGTATCTCATGCTATTATGACGCATCTGTTTACACAAATAAGTACGTTCGGCACCTTCCTTTAAAATACTTACCAAACTGCGATACATTGTATCTAACACTGCCACGTGATTAGCATTAGAACACATTTTATGCGCACAATACTGAAAATCATCTGGAAAATCTATTAATTTTAATTTAGAATTACAAAACTTTGAATATTCATTAATTTGATTGATATCTCTTTCACCCCATATAACCTTATTGCAAGTATAGATTGGGTCTACCAACTTAGGTATTATTAAATCAATATTACATTCAATTAATAAAGGAATATGATCTGACAAATATACTCCATACAAAACTGACGCGTCTACAACTAAATGTCGTGCCGCACTGCTCACCACACAGTGATCAAGCCAGCGCAATGCACCGTTAGCGGTACTCTCAAACGTAAACGTGTCCTTCGGAAGTAGTTCCATATCAACACATGACCACGATTGCTCCCCACATACAGTTAACAATTCTTTTGAAAAGCGCTCGCCTGGATGTGCGTTAAGATCACCCAATATAAACACTGACTCAACATTACTGTTCTCAATTATAGCAATGATTTCACTTAAGCACTCCGTAAACTCAATTAGATTATCAGACGAGTTAGTCGGCATATACACTGAGAATATCAACAGCGAACGTCCCGCGTGCTCAATCCTAATAGCTAACAGACGATCACTATTACACTGCACCACTGATACCGTCGCAAACGCTGATTTCCTCCATAGAAGCGCAACTCCACCATACGGTCTACCTATAAGCACTCCAGCAGACGTGTCGACGGCGGACTTGCCAGCATACGCAAAATCATCATCAATACTACCGAGATACGGCACATCATGGGGTAAAAGCCAAGTCTCCTGAAGTGCAATAACATCAGCGACACAGCACAACCTGCGCACACAATCAGCTGATCGAACAACATTCTTGCAATTGAATGTCGATAAAGTTACATTCTTTTTGATGTTGTTATCCATTATTTGCTACGGGATTATCATTAACAATATCTGAGACTTTTCCTTTCTTGAAATTAATAAATCGTCTGAACATTACTCCCTCCGGCCAGAATTTGTCATCCAAAAAAGTACATAATTTGTGTTTAGGTATAAACAACTTAAAGGCGTTATATTGCCTTTCCGACTTCATATTGAGTTTCTCCAGTCTTACAAGTTCATTCGTTTTTTGCTGTATGTATTCACATATGTCTTTCTCAGTTGTATCCTTATTAACATTAGAGATTAAAACAGGTATTTTAATCTCGGCGGCCTTAAAATTTCCTACTGAATTAGAAGTAGCTTTTCCTGTCATGCCAACGAATCGATTTCTGGTTTTTGACCTTTGCACCAATATCCATTGTTCTTCATGCTTATTTTCCTTCCAATCGCCTTTTTTTTACAATATCTGCCAATGTCTGTTGTTTACATGCGTCATCTAGGGCCACTAAGCTATCATTCTCAAGCATAGTCGAGTTAACAGGTGCAAGAGAGACGGGCTTAGTCTGAGTAACACTTCCGGTATGCGTGTGTACGAGAGAGCGATATATCGGCGCTGGCGGCGTTTCGCTTGCAGTATCGTGACTCATATCCTTACGACTGGAACGCGATACATCGACGACGTTTACCGGCCGCGATTCGATGTGAGGTAGGAGGCCAAACGGGCCGCTATCACAATTTATCATGTACCCTCCGCCTCTTTTCTTCATGTTAACATTCGAATTAATTAACGGACTCGATTTTTCCATATTCACTTTTTGCTTCAATTCCTCTAATTGGCCATTTGTCACATAATCGCTCTTTATATCTCCAATTTCTTTCTGTAAAACCAATATATCCTTCAACAATTTCGTGACGTCGACGTGATCAAAACAAACTGGTGGTAGTTTGTGTAGGTCATACGCCACAAACACTGGTAATAGTTCAGGGTCTACTGTTTTAAACACAGTTACCATATCTTCCAGGTCTTTTTGTTTCTTGTTCTTGCGTCTCGACACCAGTTTTCTTGTTGTGTTTGTGGATATAAACAACAACTTCTTCGCCTCATCTATTTCCTCCTCAGAAAATGCAGTTTCACATATCCTTATCAAGCTTTCATTATCGACTACATGATGCCGATCTCGTATAAAAGCAAGGACTTCCGATATCACTAGGTTGCAACTCGTACACTTTAACTTATTTACGGACATTCTCGTAAGACAATTCGGCGACCGTTACCGACAGCGCTCGCGCGAAGACTATTATAATTTTATTAACACAATTAACATGAATTGTGGGTTCAATATTTCTTGCCATTGAGCGGCAATACACACCAATAAAACAAAGATTTATGTTCATTGTCAATACATATAAATTATGTTAAAAAAACTAACAGAAATACATTGGCCTCGCACCGCTGACCTATGAGTAACCGACACGTTTTTTACAACAAAGCGAAAAATACTGCGAAATTAGTGATGCCATACATTTTTGTCGGATTGGGATAAGTCCTGTTAGCGTTAGGTATTTTCTACTTAGATTTTGAATGTGAACTTTTGAAACAATATTGATTTTTACTTATTTATAATTACTGTTGGTCCTCATCAGCCTAGCGTTTTCCTAAGTATATTGGGGTTGGTTTTCAGTCTAACCGAGTAACCATGCAGATGCTGAATATCAATATTTTACATACACAGGGTGTAACAGAAAGGGTATAGTCATATGAAAGGATATGCTGCACAAGTTTCTCCATGGGTCCAATATCGTAAATGCGAAAAAATTATCAGCTGTCCCATGGAGGAAGTTGTTCATTTTGATGATCTGCAGCATATCCTTTCATATGACTATACCCTTTCTGTTACACCTTGTTTTGTCAAACCTAGCTAACCTGCACAATCCTGTTACTGAATAATAATACCCCTAGGTAAGACTGGCTGTCAGGTTATCCAGCTTCTGACCCCGTCACGACTGTCAAAGATCTACAAGTGCCAGCTGGGACACACGGACTAACGTACTTTCCGAGGCATGGAGGGAACTCGGTATGTAATAGATGGTCACCTATCCACCGACCTACATGGACTTCATGATAGTACAATGGGTAAAAGAGTCTCTAAATAATAAAAACAAAATACTATCTACAAAAAACAGGACATCAAGTCTCACGAAAGCCTTCCGCCGAAACATCTCCCAACAATTAATGTGTTAATTTACTAACACTACTGCCATATTCATGGTCACCACAGTCTCAATCCCGAGAAGCAGCTCAACGCACTTTCGTGGTGACCACACATTGCCGGAAATTATCGAATACTTACCACTAATAATCCAATAAAGTATCTCCTTGTATGTATAATTAAAAGGCCTACAGAATGTCGAAAAGCACTATTTTCGGAAACCGGACGCTATACACATAATTTTGATAGGTTAAATGTTATCTTGGACCAAATCGAGCATAATATTAGTAATAAACAATAAATAAAATCTAAAAGGAGATATCAGATGACAATGTAAAATTAGAGGAGCAATGTATCTAAGCTTCGTAGATCTCTTCTTGTTTTATATATATATATATATATATATATAGATTTTACAATTCTATGATTTGGCATAATATGCATTTTAAGGATCAATTAGCCGTTTTCATGAAATCAGAATCTGAAAGTGCCTAACTCTTCGCCAAATTTTATACCGACTCCATTTAGATTGTCATCGATATACTAAGACCAATAATCTATCTCAACTTATCTTAGACCCATATTTCAAAACACTCTGTACCTACTTCAAATCACAAAACAAATGAGCTCACAGGAGCAGCACTAGTGCCAAAAAGTGGTCCAGTTCGAAAACAAAGGAGCCATCCCAGACGCTCCAACCTTGTGCCTATTAAGTGCGGGTATCAACAGTTAGTCTGCTGTCGTTTTCTATAAAGTCCTCTGGTCGGAAACGGGCGCGTTTCGGCGAGATGACGTCACTCCAAGACCTGAACCGACCAGTTTTTGCTCTCAGCTCCAATTTAGTATTTGATTCTTTATGCATAACTCGCGTCCTAAGGTCGCCGGAGTTTCAAGGACAGTGCTAATTGCTATAGCGCATACATACTTTATATTTATGTTTGTACACCTACTTAATTACTGACTATCGGTGTGTATGGTCACGTTCGTTTACCCTTTAGTGGTCGTGTAATTAGGAGCATTAATACCGCTTTTTACTTGTCTTGGGCAGTATCATATTGATTTTCTATGTGTCGATAGTACGTAAGATGCGGTTTAAATCCATTTCCTTTGTCATATTTTTAAGCCTTAAAGTCTGCACATCTTGCTTACTGTATTTACAGTTTGCACCAAAGCATGTAACAAGCCAACAGCATAACATTAACTAATAAAAATTGTGTTTAATAATTAAACTTGCTGTAAAATTCATTACGAGTATATCAGCGATAAGTGTGAGGGAAAAGTAAATAAATATATATTTTATCTTTTATTTTTTTTTAAAAAGACAAGGTTTTATTAGAATGAAAAGATGAAAATTTGCAAGCTATGACTGTCATAAAAATGTATTGTCACCAGAACCAAAATTTCAGCGCAATGGGTTGTGGGAACTGATTTCAAATTCAGTTGCAAGATTTCTCCAATAAATACTAAGTAACCAACAAGGCAAGTAAAATAAAAGCTTATTAAAATCGCTTTGAAAGCGATTTTCACTTGTATTATAAATCTAGTTGTTGCACGCCACTTTATTCCGATTAAAAAAAGTATACTTTTGTATCAAGCTTTGAGTAGAGAGATCTCGTTTACGCACTTTACGGTCACTTCACATGCATTAGGTTCAAAGTGAACTTTACAGAATAAAATCAGGTAGGTACAATGGCCTGATAGCTATAGTAAATTGGCACACCATTAACAAGATTGCCTGACAGATAAGGTATGTTCTCCGTGGCCCGATTGTTTTAATTTTCCTTTTTTATTCACCAATACTTCTCTTTTTTGCATTCCTGATTGAGACTTATGTACCTCTCTCTATACTACGCAGTGCATTATATAGAAATGACGCAAATGGGTAGCATTTATATTTAAAAAAATTGTCGCACAATACATGACACGTACGTACCTTCAGGATCACAAGTTAGAATCCCGTGATGGGAAATTATATATCTAAGTATTCTTACACCTAATGGCGCATTTCAATGATGATATTATGAAAATTATCGCGATCGGCTCATCTAAACTGAGTTCAAGCTGTTATAACACCCTTGTTATGGAATGTTGATACTAGCAGACCTTTAATACGCTCTACTTGCTGATCAAGTTCAGTTCCATTAACAAAACTCGCCCTAAATGTGTTGTGTAACGAGTTGAAATCATCTAGCACCTTTTACGACAAAGTCCGCTTCTTAACCATTGGTCAATCGCCTGTTAATTGAATTCTATATTATCAGGAGCAGTCAATTGAATCATAAAGCGGAAATACCGACGCTCCAGATCCCCCTCTACCCGGTAACAGCGGACAGTTTCCAAAGATTTATCCTAAACAATAAGACGGACTGGTCATCGTTTCCGGTTCCTACTGATAACGTTTGGTTGCAGTTTGGGTGTTACTAAAAGCCGTATTTAAGGTGGTAGCGCCAGGGTAGCCCGCGAAATTCAAATTTACTTACGTTTTTTGCAATTTCCATGTCAGTGTCACGTCGTATGTTGATGCAAAATGAGTCGCGCCTGTAACTCGTATGTAGTTACAGAATTATAATCATTAAAATCATCAATATGACCCTTTAAATTCATTTAACCCCATTGAATGACTTTTTCATGAAATAGTTATTTTTATAGTACTAGTGGGGGAAATTAATTATTTCATACAAACGTCGAAAAAGAAAAGTTGTGATTTGGGTGAGACATTTAAATTGGTAGTCAATTTTCAAAATTATTAATTTTCCTGACTTTACCTAATGAATACACCCTATTAATTTCAGTAGGCCACTCGTATTCACGTGTCGTTTTTTTGTCCTGTCATTTTCAGCAGTCGGTGTCATCGTGTACTTTATTACGCATAATATAACAGCAGGCCTGTTCTGTTGTCTTCAAAGGGTTAGGCAGAGCTGTGTCTATAGTACAGCCACATTCAGCTTATAAGTTCAAGTCCCAAGCGAAAGTTGGTGAGTCTATTGGCTTCATCAGAGAAAAGTCGTGTCTTTGGGCTTGCAACTGAGAGACTCTAATAATATTTTATCTAAAATGAGAATCGAATCCAAGATCTCATACTCAGTAGGGTTTGTGACCACTATACTAACGAGCTAAGACCTATAACGAATACTCTATGGGTGCATTGACACATTCAGGAAAGGTACACTACAGACGCAGCAAGAAAACATACCACCAACATAGTAAGTAAGTACCTAAGTGATTCTTTGATAAATTACAGCGCACCCTGCATTAAGTCACCACAACATGTACATAATAATACGTTGGTACATATATGACACGTTTATTAGCATGTGGCGGTGGGTGCAATGACATCTAGACAAACGAAGGGAGGTAGGTATAATCTTTTAAGACAGGTATTTATATGTAAGTCGGTACATATGGAGGTTTATATACTGCAGTGCTAAACAGCAGAGTAAATAAGTGCGTGAGATGAGCTTGCTCTTGCTACTCAATATAGGTCAAGGACCCCTTCACCTTGCAGCATCCTTGAAGGCACACGGCCAATCACCACGTTAAACGTACTTCTCTTTTTTTACCGAATCAAATCATTTTTATTTACGTAGGTATTACTTGACCGGAGTTATCTGGTCATCAGCAAGGACAAATTTAAATATTATCAATTTGAATAAGGAAGACCCTGATATCGAATGTTTTGTACATTTTCAACGATCTTGCGCATAAAAACACACTTGGCTTGCGTTTGCGCAGGAATTTTAAGTGTTTGTTTGGCTAAACGTAAGTGTTCCTCGGGGATTTGAAAGAACATCGACTTACAACGGACATCAAGATTTACTGAATGATATCTTCACGACCGCCTTTAGGTGTGAGATGAGTTGTATCAGCCCGTTTTATTTATTAAGTTTCTTCCCTTACATAAATCTTTAAATGACACAATTCACACTAATAAATACTGCGCAGGATAAGTTTGATGTTGTTAATTTGCTATCACAATTGCAAAGTGCACGCATGCCCTTAATTGTCATGAGAGAATGGTGCAACAGTGGCCAATTCGCCATTTCGCCTACTTAATAGAAATATGAGCCGGGCGATGGACTTTCTGAAACAAATCCTGCTTTAGTGCTCATTTTCTTTATATAAGGACTTCTTGTGCAAAATGTCATCTTGTTACCGGACTGTCAACGAATTTCAAAATCCATAGACTTCCAGTCATGCACGAGTTTGTGGTTTCAGAACTGAACAAGTACCAATGTGATTTTTTCTAATTCATACAGGACCCTTCACGAAGCCGTCAACCAAGCATTATGTACATCAAACTAAGTAACATAAATTATTGCTGGGAAACTACTTTTTTTTTTGGGGTCAATGTAACGCACTCAAAACATTGTGCTGACAGATGGATTGAAAAGTACGGGGGTCATGGAGGTATTTAAAGTCAAATCTTACATTAAAAACAGGTATTTGAAAATAAAAATTGTGAAAAAGCTGGAAGTTTGACCCCCATTATCTCCGTAACTAGGAGGTTCTCAGGTATGGTCTAGAACAAAAAAATTATCGCAATGACGGGGAGAACAAGTGCCTTTCGGCTTCGTTAAAGGTCTTATTACAGCCTTTATACTCGTATGTATATTCATTCTAAGACAAATATAAGTTTGTTATTGTGTTCCGTTTCCTATTCCGTGTGTGTTGGGTGGATAAGATAGAACGCCCGATGAGAGTTGCAGAGAATCGAGTTGAGTGGCGTGCGATTGAGGAGACCTATGTCCAGCAGTGAACTGCTGTAGGCTGATCATGATGAATTGTGATCAGCAAGCGTGATCAATGCTCATGCCTATAGTGTGAGAAGAAGCTTTTGTACTGGAGTGGGACAATAGTGGGGTACGTAATTGAATACGTACTTAAACACCTTACGATAGGGTTGAGCTCACGATGGCTGGTACATGCAAAGCCTCTATGTTTGGTACTTTCTCTAAAGGCCAGTTCAGATGCTACCCTAGTTTTTATTTATCTGTTTTTTTTTCTATAGTGTTGTACTTTAGAAGAGACCTTGACCCTTGAGTTTGTTTCACCATTTCTGCTCAGGGCTTATCAAATAGGAATTGACGACTCCTTCTAACTTGCTAATGTTCAAAATATGACATCTGAAACACATAACATCACGCCTGTAATACCCGATGGGTTAGCCAGAGGTGTTCTTAATATGTGAAATATTTCGCCAGTTATGTTTAAGTCCCATGTATTAAGTGACGAGCCTATTGCCATCAACAGGGCACAAATGCAGACTCCCAGACTGCTACTGAGAAATTGTTGATGGGAAAACCAAATAACACTTTGCTGGACCCGGGAATCGAAACCAGGGCCTCATGCTCAGCAGTCGCGCTTCCGACCACTACATCAACGAGGCAGTCTGAAAGTGACGCCGATATCCTATTTACCCAATAAATTATTTCATACAAAAAAAACTCTATACCGGTCGGCACGTAAAGTAAATCTAGTTCAGTAATTACTCTAAACGTATATTAATTATGAAAATATAATGAAAACAATGGAGACATGAAACACTCATCTGGTTGTATAACACCTGCAGCAAATTTTGATTAATTAACTTAGCTATTATTTCGACGAAAACACTAGTCAACTTTTAAAATTTTTGAAATAGGTGAGTAAGAACAAAATATGATTTAATAATGTAACGTGATGTCAAGCCAGCATTGTCTGAAGGATTGGGTACAGGCATATCTACATAGTACACCCAAATTTCGCTAAACTCCGTGTACGTACTTAATGGGCGAGCCCATTGTCATCAACTGCAAAACTTGCGGCTGCTACAAAAAAATCTGATCCACATTAATTGACCTGGTAATTAAATTTCAAACTCAGCTGCTGGCTCCTGTGACTACTGGATCCAAGCCATCAGCAATATAACATGCAACACAAACAACAAAAACCATTAAAACAAACACAAATACAACACATAAACACACACACACGCACACACACACACACAACAACACACACACATTTAAAACAATTGAAAACCAAACTCAAGTAGTAGGTACAAAAGGAAAATGCACGGTCAGACTTTAAACATCAATATCAATTTGACTATCGATTCCATATCGATGGTCAACGTTTTCACTTTCACGAATGAAAACCTTGAACTACTGGAGTAAGTTTGCGAGAGAAATCGATTCCTTCGGGGGTTCTGAACTGTGTACACTCAGCAAAAGTGATGAGTATGCAACGACTGAGTGCAACCAATTTGATGTATGTCCTGAGTAGACAGGTGTGGTAGGTGTTCAAAGGCTTATCAGCGATTTTATCGCCATAGCCATAGTCGGGATACGATGTCACCGCAGACCATGCATCAGATGGTAAGACGAGCCAGACAAAATAATTATATTATCTTACTACGCATATATGCGAAAGTTTGTGAGGATAAATGAATGGATCTTTATTCACACAGATAGTTTATAACCTGGATTATAACCTTTTTATACCGGTAGTACGATTCCGTGGGACAATAACATTACCGAACTCCACGCAGGCGATGCCGCGGGCAGAAGCTAGTAGTTTTCTATGAATTCGTCTGCTGAGTACCGTAGTTAAAAAGTATTACGTGTCCCTGCTTGACAAATAAAATAATTTGAGAACTGACGAAGGGTTAGCTGCTACTGTTTCTACCATTTATTTACATATTTCCACCTACACACAAAATACTTTCGTCGACTGTACAAGACAACTGCTCTGTGTACATACATAGCGTCCATGTAACGCCTCGTTCGCGATCACGTCCATTCTCATCTAAGTTATAATTGCGAACACAATGTCGTCAGCACGGCACTGACCTCTGCCGTTTCAAGAGCGAACGGTCATTAACATCCGCCAGTGATACCATATTGAAACGCATTCGACAACAAGAATAAACTGCACATTTGGTTTTACCTACTTCGGTACACAGTTTTTTACTGTAGTTGATAGGAACGGGTTCAAGGTAATATAGTGGAGTTTTGTCTGTGGAAAGTCAGTTTTACACCGTTTGCAGTAAATCTAAGTAACACCAAAATGATGGTACTGTTGGAAAGTCTATACTCGGCTCTAGGCTGAGTGTTGAAAATCGTACGATATGCTTTTGTTAGGGCATTCATTTAGGTGCTAAGTGAAAACGGGAATCAAGGTTCGAGGGTTACACCGTCGTCGTCCCACGCCTCATATGAACCCCCCCTGGTACAATTCCAGACAGCTCCTGCCACTGAGAAAATTCTGAAGAAAAAACCCAATAACATTTTGCTGCTGAACTTTTGCGACCGCTAGAACAAAGAGGGATCTCCAATGTAAATATTATCAGTACATATTTTTATGGCTATTATACATTCAGTTAAGGTGAACAATCGTTTAATGGATGTCTTGTTTATCGGAAAATAAAAACACATTTATTTATGTCCTGTCGCTGATCTCTAACTACTTTAAAAAAAGTAGAAGTGGCAGTTCTGCCTAGTTTTTAGGGTTCTCTATTACTAACCCGCCGCTGTCCTTCCATTTGTCTATCAGCGGGCTGTATCTCATGATCCTCAATAGGTAGACAGTTGAAATATTCACAAAAAGTGTATTTCTGTTATCACCAAATAATAAAAAGGGAAATTAAAAATTAAAGGCTCCTTTAATTTTTAATTTATTTTTCCCTACTAACATGGTACGGAACCTTTCATGCGCGAGTCCAACTCGCACTTGGTCACTTTTTTTTATCTGTTATTGCAGCTACTGTGTAACTCTTCTCACCCTTAGGTAGACGTGCAGAAAATGCCCAAGGCATTGAGTCTATGTTTGTACATACAGTTTTGCTTTATGCTTAAAGTTTAAAATATACATAATTATATATAACAGGTCATTCTGTAAGTAATTGACGGACTGACAGATAATGTAAAGTCTCAATCAAACCCTGAAGGCTGCAGACGCATTGGGGTGGGTCACAACGCAACGCAGACATGACGACATCCACCAACCCGCACTGGGCCTGCGTGGACGATTAAGAAGGAGGCAATGTCCCAGCAGTGGGGACATTGCAGGCTGTGTATGATGTAGATATGTGCTAGGCTTTCCACCGGTTGTATTTGTGCATCCGATTAAACAAACATCATCATCATCATCCGAGGCGTTACAGCCGCGGGTGGCCTTATCTATACTAATATTATGAAGAGGTAAATACGTATCTACGCCAAGAAGTTTCAGGTATCTACGGAACTAATGATCCAATTTTTCCTTGTTTTTTCATTGGTAGAAAGCTACTATTTTCGTGGTAGCTATAGGCTATATATATTATATTTATATCATGCATATGAGCAGAGCTATCACAGTTTTTACGGACGTAGTCGCGGGCGAAGTGCTAGTAGAATATTTTTCCCTAGTGACCTTTAACTGACTTCTCTAAAAAAAGAAAACGAAAAGGCTAGGCAGATGATGATGATCTCTTCAATTTCTTACTCCAACAGTTCTTAAATCCTGGTCTACGCCAAGAAGTTTCAGGCTGTTTTAACAAACATAACAGACTAAACATTTCCAATGATTAACACAAACTTATTGTTTATGATCACAAGCCGAATCGTCATTAAAATCAAGGTTACAATGTCGACTAAATAAGTTGCATTTGTTTTGTGTCAGGTGTGGTCAACACACCTCGGTGCGTTGATCGATAGGTTAAACAAATTTTATTTTTGTTGGTGACTAATAAAACGCAAGAGGCGGCAAAGGGATATTTTAAAGACGTTGTTTGTTTATCTCATATTCGGTTGTTCTTTTATTCACATGATACTGCTTATTTCTATGCTGTAGTGGTCACAGGCCTGTTCCTCCGGCCCAGGGTAGGTTGATGGATGTCATCATGATCATTGGCTGCCATGTTACACCCGCTGCTGAGTGAGGACTGCTCCCTTTGTGTTCCATTCTTCCCTGATCTGCTCAAATCTCAACCAAGTCATGTGTGAAGTTAATTTTAAGTACTGCCGACTTTAAACCTTTACTTACTCAAAACTATACACACAATAGTTTCTAAGTTACCGAATACAAAATTTTAAAACCTCCGCCTGAGTATAACCGCATCAAAGCCTCCGCCCGCCCACGGGGAATAATTTATGTTATCACCGCACTTGAGCGCGTGAGACCGGATATTAATTGAATACCGAATAAATTACTACATCTCTACTTTAGTGATCGAGTTTGAATCGGATGGACCAGTCAGATTTCGGAACTAAACACATGGTGTATTTGAAGTCGGAAAGTCAAAAGTCAGAAAATAAAAGGCAAATTTGCCAAATTACTTAAGCTTTTCTTCCTCAAAAGTTTGTAAACTATTGTTCTTAGACAACTGGTTTACAGATTGTTGAGGGATAATAAATATGTAAGTAGTTAAGTAGTTTTATACGATATAAGTCGTTCACAAGATATTCCTTTATTTATTATCCATACATATTATAAGATAAGCATTTATTGTTAGTTACTTATAAAGTAATATAAGTCACAATTAAGTGTCCGCACTAGTAAGCATTGTTTTATACTGTTTGTTCCGTTCCCACAGACAAACCGTGAAAACGGTTTTATGTGGTACGGAATATTTTTATAAACTTTGTCTTGTTTAATAAAAAATAAAAATAAATAAAAAACTCGGGGCCTAAAAAGGCCACTTTAGCAGAATCGTTCATAACATCACGCCTGTTATCCCCGGAGGGTTAGCAGATAATATTACAACCACCTTTCGCCAGTTATGTTAAAGTCCCATGTAATAGGGGGCGAGCCTATTGCATTAACCGAGCACAAATTCAGACTCCGTGGCTGCTACTGAGAAATTCCTGAACGAAAAACCCAATAACACTTAGTCCGACCTGGGAATCGAACCCAGGACCCCATGCTCAGCAGTCGCGCTTGCGAGCACTAGACCAACAAGACGTTCCGTGAGTGATTGAACTACGTTACTATTCGTAAAATGATCACAAAGTTACAATTCATAATATTAACTGCATCTATGACCAGTTTAAGACTACTAATGAAAAACCTGTTTTTTTTTATTACAGGATTAATCCGGACATACCAGCTTATTACATGGGACTTAAATATAACTGGCGAACGCAAAATATGCGTGAACCATTTCGTACACACTGCTGTTCTTGTTTATATTCAACTATCTCGCCTAAATGTAGGGAATTGATTATTTCTTTCGCGTTTTCCGTGTATCATAGAGTAAATACTGGTCATAATGATGAGTTACAATGATAACTTTGGTCTAGCAAGGAGTTCAGATACAAAACGAGGTCAGCTTACACTGGTTTTATCACCACTGACGTGTCAACTTTCCTAAGCGTGACGGGCCAACAAAAATAGCTTAGAGCTAAGATAAGAAATCAATCATCATCATCATCGTCTGCCTAGCCTTTTCCCAACTATGTTGGGGTCGGCTTCCAGTCTAACCGGATGCAGCTGAATACCAGTACTTTACATAGAGCGACTGCCTGTCTGACCTCCACAACCCAGTTAGTACTGGGTAATACGATACCCCTTAGGAAGACTGGTTGTCAGACTTTTTGGGCCACTGACTACCTAACGACTGTCAAAGATCTACAAATGACAGCCGGGACCAACGGCTTAACGTGCTTTCCGAGGCACGAAGGAAACTCGGTTACATACCGAGTCGGTACAGTCCGACCGTCCGTCTGTCCGTCCGTCTGATGGGTGACCACCCTTTACAAAGGGTGGTCACCCATCCACACCAGACCAACCTAGCCAAGCACGGATTAACCTAAAGATCGACCCGAGCGGCTGTTATTATTTAGCCACGAGCTCCTCCAAGATAAGAAATCAATCGTGATAAGAATAAAACGATACAACGATACAATTTTGCTACGGATTATAATCCGCCATGGGTAGACATTTATCAGACTTTAATTTACATACATTGAGTTGTAAAAATTTTTAATGGCTGCGCTCAAACGCCTTCGGCAGATCGTAAACACCAATTTATTTGTCTTAAGCAACGATTATTATTTCTTAGTGTTTTTCCGTACTTTTTTTCAGTAATATTTAAATTGCACTTGTTTTTGTTTTAAAAGTCCTAATAATAGAAAATTATCCTCTAACATATAGGTGAGCCGCTGCTAATACTGCCAAAACTAGGGATTAAGCTTCTTCCAACAGTCGGAGTAAATGCGGTGCTCCCGAGCAGCCAATGGCCCAGCAGCTGGAGTGAACAAAGTCTCCTCACACCTGCACTTTAGAGGACATAAACATGTTAGTTCTGGGCCTGAAGAGAAACAAAGAGAAGGAGGAATAAGGCAGATGTTGGCGTCAGTCTGGATGTTGGCGTACGCTTTCTGCGTACGCCAACATCCAGACCGGAACAATGACCTTTCAAACATTTGTCTCACGCAGGAATCGAACCTGCTTTACGCAGCCATTCACTCGGCCACTTTACATTAATTCTCATAATTTGAATTTGAACTTGACGTTTGTTTCACAACCGCTATTTTTTGTTTAAACAGACGAGGTATTTCACCCCAAGCGTCCAAATGCGTCGTAACTTGAATTCACAAAAGATTTAATGAGAAATGAAGGTGTTTATTTCATTATTTTTTTGTGCAAATTATTTTATTCCAGTATTACGAGATTCGGAAATTTATTATACACTGTGTACAAAATCTAAATGCATTTACCTACCAATTTAATTCTTGCCTAAATAGAGACCTTAGGAGCTTTAAAAAGCTGTAATAAATAGCTGTATCTATCATGAAATACTTGTCCTCGATGTCACGTGTCATTGAAATAATATTAAAGTTCTGCATAATTTTATGATTTTTAACACCATATTAATTTACAAATCCGACAAACTTTCAGGATCATCGTATTCGTCATCGTAACTATCTTAGAAGACAATATTCATATAAAAAAAGCATGTAAACTTCTCGCAAAAACGGTGTGTCATATAAAAACGTTCAAGTTATTACGTAACCTAATCCAGTTACTGCTAATATATAGACGTAGATAAATAAGGAACGCAATATACCTCGACAAATATGTGCAGAGTTTGTCGCAAGCATGTGTTCAATTAAATAATGTTGTTATTACAGCAACGAATCTCGACGTTATTGGTAGCTGAAGTGATGAGCGGCCACAACTCGATGTGTCGATAAATTAATACAGGCTGGAAGGGACACCGTATTCTGTACTTCATTCTGAACCACCCACATAGAACATTTCATCAATATATTTTATTTAAACTGCTTTTTCCTACACATCAAAATATTTAACAACTGATTTTGTTTTTAAAAGCAGTGTTAAAGTCTCTACGTATTATAACCAGAAAAACACTTTAATTTAATATCGATACCCCAGTCGGAGCAGTCTCCTCCCTACCCGGCTCTGATTCAGTAGTGACCTTCGGACGAAAGCGAAACCGGTGTAGGTCATCGCGCCGCGCGCCGGCCACTTGGCTGTCCAGCTCCCGACGCCGCGCGTTCCCTTTCAAACATGCACTCGTATCAAATTCTGAACTTGTGTGAACGAGCTTAATAATTGTTCTAGACCCGCGAATAGTTTTACTGTAGTTTTAAGTGATGTAAGTGGCAAAATGTGGGTGAATTATTAATTGAGTACTAATTTAGTAATCCTCGAAGTGTTAGGTGGAGGTCTACCCCTCTGCCTAACATTTCGGGGATTACAGGCGTGATGATATCTTATGTTTTCAATATTGGTAGAAAGAAAAAAGTCAGTACCAATACCCATCAAAAGAATCTGTATACTCGAGCTCGTAATTGCTTTACTACTTATGACATCATAATTGTCTCTTGTTTTCTTGGTAGCAAGCACTACTGTTGAACACTGGCATGGGTTCAATACAAAAAAAAATATTATATTGGGTTTTTCTACTGAGAATTTATCAATCAATAGCATCCCGGATTGTGTTGATGGAAATAGGCTCAGCCCTTATAATATAGAACTTAAAAACAATTGATGGAATGTGGCCTAATCTTTCGGGGATTGCAGTCGTTATATTTCTAGCATGCACTGACGGTATCAAACTCTGAACATGTGAACAAGCTTTAATAATTATTGTTCTAGTCCCGTGTTTTCATCTCTATTTCTATGTTCTAGCTTGATAAATAAAATAGCTACGTTTTAGCTTCGAGAAGTATAAGTTATTCGTTGTCACCAACTTCTAATTGCATTATAACTTTTGATAACAATTAAGCTCTGCTTCGTTGGTATTTTGGTTGCAAGCTATATTGCTAGACATGAGGGCTTGGGTCTGATTCTTAGGTAGGGCAAAGTGTTATTGGGTTTTTCGACCAGGAATTTATCAAGAGCTGCAGAATCTAGATTTTAGATCTATTATCACCATTTAGAAAAAAATACAAATGTATGCAGCATCATCATCATTTCAGCTGGACACGTCCACAGCTGGGCGTCTTCTGTCTTCTTCCTGCGAATTTCCGAAATTTTGTTCAGTTATCCATATAACTGTTTATATGAATAAATTAATTTTATTTTTTATTTTTTATATTAGAATATCATCATTCTCCTGACCTAATTTATTTAGGGCCGGCGCAGCTGCGCCAAAATAAATGCGTCTACTTCTTCCATACTTCTCTATTACTCGTCATCTCAGCAGTCACCTAGTTTCTAGCCATATCATCCTTCACACAGTCGTTGCATGCGGCACAACTGAGCAACGAAAACAAGGTATCGTTAAAGCCACAGAGTCAGCGAGGGTCCAAACTCACTGATCAGACGCAGATAACGCTAAATACCTACTTGATGCATTTTATTTAATGTATTCTCTTTATTTTATTAGCTTCATCACTAATTTATTTTAATTATACTGAATTTAAGCTCATTAAAAGTGACAACTGGAATTGTTTATGAATTATTTAATTTTTGTGCAAAACATTGTTATTTTTACCGTCGTCGTCGTGATCAAGGACGAGCGCCTGCCACCCTGCCACTGGGGCTTCGCCAGGATCGCCTCCGTGCACCCTGGGAGCGACGGCATCATGCGGGTGGCCACCCTTAGCGCTCTTTTAATAACATCTGCCCATTACCGATTAATGAAAATTTATTTTATTTTTTTTGTTTAAACACAACTTACTATACTCTCTTTTTCTAGTATTGAAACAGTTCAATTTAAAATTACCTAGATTATTTTCACAGTTTCAAAGCGGAAGAATGTTTTAAATAATTCAATAATTACCATAGAGTTAGTTTTCTAGATGTTTTTGTCTCTGAACCACGGCATAATAACACATCAAATTTAGAATAGCAAAATAAAAAATGGCGAATAAATTCAAGTTCGACTTATTAATTAGTTTTATTGAATAAGTATTGGACATTTTGTGACGGGATACAGTTTTCAACATAGACTTTTGAAACACATCCTCTGCTGGGCATAGACCAAGCGTGGCCACATTGACGGGTCCAAGCAGTATTATTTTAAAATCTTATTCCAGTTAGAACGACGTCTCTATACAGGACGTCTAGATCCATCCATTTCCCACTCTGGAATTAGACTCCTGCTTTAAGGCTTACGCCTCATCAAGCAGCACGGAATCGCACTCTTGCATTTTCCTATCCTTTTCTGTCGCTCCGAAGCGTCTTTTGTTAGATGGAAAAACAGAGCGTGCTGCTGAACGCATCTTCGTTGCTGCCGGTTGGTTCTCGCTCTAGCAAATGACCGTTCTCCGTGTTGCCAGCTGAGGTTCAACCCTAAGACGTTATGATAATCCCCTGTACTTCTCAAATCCAAAGGTAGATTCTCGTGACCTTGCCCAGACAGGCTGTCGGTACTCTGTATGACCTGCCTCTCCCAACGCTGCGCCTCCCGCATGCGGCCGCCACTACAGAAGCTTTCGACTCCATCGGCTATCTGTTCTGCGTGCTGCCCGCTGCCGTAATACTGAGGGATTGGAAATAAAGAACACCACCGGCCTATCTCTTCCGTGGGTATTGTAAATAGTCCCTAAAGGATTTTCTTATTTATTATTAAAAAGGGTGTAACAGAATAAGCATACAAATGGCAGTCGAGACCAACGGCTTAACGTGCTTTCTGAGGCACGGAGGAAACTTGGTAAGTGGTCATCCATTCACGGACCAACCAAGGCAAGCGCGGTTAATCTCTTTAGTTCTAACCGCGCTTGCCTTGGTTGGTCCGTCTCGACCCGAGTGGCTGTTATTATTTAGCCACGAGTTCTTAAGGAATCTACTTATCCTAAGGAATAGGGGTTGATAAAGAAATATTGACTCTACATACTAGTTGTGACAACTGATGTGATATTCTGTTTCAAGTCCAAATATTTTCTTTGCGACCTATGTTTATTGGGAGAAAGGTCAGTTGATGGTCTAAATCTGTACCTAAGAGACATTACGCTTTTTACCTTGCTCATTGCCTTGTGTATTCATTATGTCGAGCTGACTGTGGGAAATCCTCAAGGAAGAAGTTATAAAGTTATTTGAAATTCTCCAACGTTCCTTTCTTGTATTTCCAGATTATTTGAATCATTGCTCTGGGTATCAACTAAATCATTCTTCATTTATATCTGAGCTTTTCTGCTCAGTGTCAGTGTGAATCTATTTTCCAGTGAGCCTAGCACAAAAGCACGAAATAAAGAAAGAAAGAAAGAAATCATTTAATTGCTGATAATGTAGGTATACATATAAGTTGGAACATTTGCTAAGTGTCCCGATATATTTTACCTTACGGCATGCAACATATTAGGTTTGAATTTAAATATAGTACTATAGATACAGCTATCGATATGATTATTATTAGCCGTAGTCAAATTTAATATGTAATTACAGATCGGACTAAAACAAAAAATAATAATAATAATATCAATAATAATCAAAATAATCAATGAATTAAATATAAATCTCTCGCAAATGATATAATGAAGAATATGTCATAATGTGTAATGTTAAAAAGCTTAATGTCAAAATAATCCAAAACATTAACTACAATCACAATTACTACCAGTTATAATCTGATAATGTCAAAATATGTTTGTCAAATAACTATATAGCTACAACCATAAAAAATAATAAACAAATAAAACGAACGAACTAAAGGTATTTAACGCAAATTCGACCGACTTGAAGGAGGTAGCAAGTACTTTTACTTGTTTGTAGAAGATAAACATATATGACCATTGTCCTTTGTTTATTTATTGTTATTTCTTGATTATTGTATTAATGATTTTGACATGATTAGTAACTAGTTAGTGCCAAAATGTTCCAAATACTAATGTGTTTAAGATGTCTATGTATTATTATTACTAACAAATTGGATTGGATTTATCGATTTATAAATGATTTGATTTGATTTGATAAACAAAACAATAGTTCGTGCTAGGGAACAGGCTTCTAAAGTGACAGTGGTTTGACAATTTAACATTATTACCAAATAAAAAACCACGGCTGTGCTACCTTCACGGTTAGACAAGGGAGTATAAGCAATGTTCAAACCCCTAGCAGCCTATATCTACGAACAGATTTCAGGGAACTACTGCTACTGATAATTCCTATTTTTTTCCAACCTGGGGTTTGAACCCTATAATAGACCAACTAGGTAGTCAAAATCATCTTCTTGCCCTTGTCCAGAGTTATTTGGAGTCGACGCAACACGTTTTTTTTCTATCCAGACCAACGAATTCGATGACTTAAATTTTGTTTTAGGTTCTAACAAAAGTACCGACAACGTTTATCGTTGCAGAGGCCCTGAGCACGAGGGCGCGTTGTTAACGTTAAGAAATATTTATTTTAAAAATAAAAATACTTGTATCACATAATTTAAAATTTATTGTCATATCTATGGATAATGCTGATTGTGCTTGTTGTATTAACAAAAATTACAGTTTATTAAAATTATTATTGTACAATCACACTACTTACTATACTCGCCATTCTTCTCCCACATCAAGGCGATACTGATGTTTATAGCAGTGTGTGTATTAAACTTGGTATTAGGCTCACTGAGTCATACTGAAGGTCGTTTTTAGTAATTACTCATATTTTAGTGACAAACTATACCTAATTTAAAGTGCGATACTATTATTTTTTTAATTGTAATAATTTAATTAACATCACAACAACAAAAGATAGACATATGTTTATTCCTCAAAGCGCAACAATGAAAACTAGAAACGGGTATCATGAATTCATTAATTTTTTTTTTATCATGTTTGCGCTTTGAGGAATAAACATATAAGGTCTATCTTTTCATACACGAAATATTTTAAGAGTAACTTCTATAAGTCGTAAAGTCGCCATAGCAAAGAAAAAAAAAACGATCTGAGTGATTTTTTTTACAAAATTATTATAATTCTAAAATTTTTTGAGACTTTTTGCAAAAAACCTTTACTCCCATATTCTAACAATGACAGTAGGTAAATACGACGTAGTAAACTACCGTAATAGATGCTTAAAAATAGCCAGTATTTATTTTGTGGGTCAATTAATTTTAAATTATTAATTTTTATAAAAAATATACTCAGATAAAAAAAATCCATTGAAATGGCTTTGTTATAGCCGTTAGATGATTCCCTGAAAATATTTCGTGTATGAATAGTTAGACCCTATATAATATTTTGAATTTGTGAGCGCAACTAATGGTTGCGCTTTGATGAATAATTTATTTGCGCTTAGTTGGTTGCGCTTAAAAACAGTTGCGCTTGTACCTCAGAAAACCGGCCAAGTGCGAGTTGGAGTTTGGACTCGCGCACGTGTACTCGCAAACATGTAGGTATTTTGTTATAAAACTACATATTTACGGGTTTTATAATAATGTAGGGATCAATTTAATTTCAATAAATAACATTAAAAAAATACAAGTAATAAAATATTTAGAGATATATCTTGTTATAACTAAATAATTTTATTACTTTCTGAAGGTGCCGCAAAGTTGGCCCGTTGAAGTCTTTTGTACGAGCGATCGAGCCGCTACGACGCGCCACAACCTTTTCGTATTAATTAAATTTAATCAAAATAAAATAATGTACCTAAATAATGATTGTTTAATTGATTAATGAATTATTTATTATCCACCTGTATTTATAGCTACGATGTTAATTTTTCAAATTCAAGAATTTAATTTTCATAGTAATATTGCGATTTTACAGAAGTCATTACAATTTGTAAAAAAAAGAAGAATCCATTTTAATTTCTTGTTTAGCATTGTATTAAATAGTTTTATTAGTTCTCGATTCCTATGAAAAATTTGATTAGCAATAACTATTTAATTTTGATGCAACTGGACAAAATCCCTATTTCACATCATTATATCGTTTATTTAAGAATTTCTTTCATTGGTATACTTACGAGTACCTGTTGAGTAGCGTAGTAAGTTATCTTACTCTTTCTTTAACAACGTGGTTTTTTTATATCCCATAACTCTAGGGTTATATTCTATAAATAAACACAATACGAGGAGTCCTAGAATATGTGGTCCAAAAATGCATTATTTCGAAGATCATCATCAAAATTAATTTAAGTTTCATTAAAATATATATAAATACGAGTAGGTAATTAATTTTCATTCAAACCAATCTTTCATATTTAAATTTAAGAAAACGGTGTCATATTTCATGTAAGGGTGTTTTATATTAATAATCGTGACTTAGTTAAATTACTTTGTATGTAAAAAGAAAACAAAAAAAACAAAGATAATCGAAAAATAATTCATATGCCAGTTGATTCTTTGAAATGGTCTTATTCACACCCTAGAGTTATGGGATATCAAAAAATAACACGTTGTATATTTTATACTTAGACCTCAGCAAGTACCGCTTTCCGTTGTGTAGCACTGAAGTTCAGCCACACAGCGTAGCTCAGCTCCTCTGCGCTCCGCTCGTATGATAATGATGGGATCACTTCAGTTGATTTTTTCTTAATTAGAGTCAACTGAAGTCAATTCAGTGCTGTTGTTTGCTTTGTTTATTTCATAGCCTCAATTGAAGTATTATTTACGTAACTATAATTCTTTATCAATAACCCTATGAATGTTTGTTCAAGTATATATCCCAGGATAGTTGATAAAATGTAACCTTTGCGAAAGTGTTAGGAATTTTGGAAGAAATCGGATTATTCGAAACTAAGAAAGGTCCACCATCTTCCTAGCTATCAGTAGCGAAGGGTTATTTTGTTAAGAGGTAAGCCGGAGTACATATCTTTAATGTGATGTTATAATTTGTCTACGGAATACTGATTGTGCCCGTTTTCAAAGGGAAGCCGGTAGGAATCGAGTTGTATGAACCCTTCGCCACTGCTAGCTATTATATAGCCACACGCCACACGGGTCGATCTTCAGATTATGTCGTGCTTGCCTAGGGTGGTCCGTAGATGTGTGAGCACCCATGGTCCCGGCAGTCAATTGTAGATCTTTGACAGTCGTTACAGGTAGTCAGTGCCCCGAAAGTCTGACAACCAGTCTCACCAAGGGGTATGGTAATACCTACTACTAACTGTTTAGTGGAGGTCATCATATTTGGGAAAAGGCTAGGCAGATAATGATGACTAACTAGTATTAGAACTTTCGTTATGATAAGATTTTCCAACGATCTTGCGATATATTTCAGTGATTTTCAGTTTGGTGTGAAGACAAAACAAAAAATTTGTATTTTATCATAATATTCTCTTCAATTTGAGGCTACGATCAAAGCATGTTTACCTCGTTATTGAACTTTAGGATTAGGGGTTTAGGACTCTATGGCAATTTTTATGAATCACAATTATTTTAAAACATGCGATACTAGATAATTTAGTGTTTGTGTGTGTTAGTAATTACTAATATTATTGTCACACACAAATGGGCCACATTAATCTTTTTCTTCTTTGGGTGTAGATGGACTGTTTTTCAAACAAAAATTAACTTTGAAATCCTTTATATTTCCGAAGTTTGACCCAGTTTTGCGATTTCAATTATACACATGTCATCAGGGCCTCGATTAGCTCAGTGACTTGATAACATGATAACAGTAAGAATAGTTCAAATCAAACTATTTTGCTTTTATGTTTACATAAACGACAAGAAATAAAACAATTGCTCAGCATAAAAATCGCACATGGCAGGTGGACAGGGAAATGAAACAAGAATATTTTTCACATTAAATTTATATTAACTCACAGATCTGAAACAAATACTACTGCTACAGCGACTTCGGAGACATTTGCAAACGTTACCAGTACAACAGTAGACGTTACCAGTACAACAGTAGACATTACCTATGTTCCCGTCCAATATTCCGGGAAATGACAAATACATAAAAAAATCGCTTTGCTGGTTACATACAAAAAGTTCGCATCGGAATAGTGTGGCTCGCTCACGTTTGAGTATCTCGTATAATCTAGAAATACGTAAAATGAGATCTGACGTTGCAAGATGTTAGTCGAATGCCGACTTCGGTAAGCTATCGTCAAACGTGAGTGAGCCAACGCAGAGCACAGAGCCTTCGCCGCAGCGGTGTGACAGATCTGTCGCCTTAAACTAGATATATCTATAATCAAGACTTATCTCTATACTTAGACAACACTAGAGTGGAAGCTCCTGAAGAAAACTTCAAATCATGAAACATGTTGATTAGTAACACTACTTGTGGCTAGTGATCGCTTCCACCCGAACGTCGCCTATTGATGTTAAATTTCGTCGCTACGCTAACAAATGTCAATAATAAAATAGAAATGCATGCAATATCTGTCACCAGACATACTGACAAGACTGGACGAGGGAACAAGATATAAAGAAAACAACATCTTATCGTATTTAACTCTTCCGACTTTACTCAACTCAATGTAACAGAAATCCTCTGGTAACTGATAATTAAATTATAACATTATACACAAAATTCATCACAAAAATCTTACAATTTATAGTCCTTATTACTAATGTTATAAACTTGAAATCGCTACGTTAAACTTATTTAAAAATAAGTCTATCGATGAGTACGATAATAGAATATGATAAATAACAAATTTATCGTTATTATATATGTACATAAGTTAATATCTAATTGATACTACTAGTGTGTGCTTTAAACAGTATGAAGGGAGACATACATGTCTTCTTAAATATATATATATTGGTGGAGAGGCTGAGGCGCGGGTGACGCGCCGGTGAGGCTGTATAAAGAATCACTCTCTAAACGTAACATGGAAGGCAAGATGAGGTATATAGTAGTCCGGCCCGACAGCCGCGCGCCAGCCCTCGCAACTCTTTAACCCTATTACTCGTTACATGAGGTAGTTAAGTTTCGTATATTGTTTCACACATTATTATTGCTATAAGAAAAAAACTGTTATACAATATTCTCAACAATATAACACTATTATGTATTACTTTTCACAAACAGCTCATATAATTTTCCAGAAATATTGTATATATTGATATTGTGCGATACGTAAAGCTTGAAGTCGTTTTTCATGTTGTATATTGGCAAGTATATAAACGAATTCAGGCTTCATTTGATAGTTTTGGTACTGACGACCGCACAATTCTTACATTTCAATAAAAGTTAATTAATTCTTACGAGGTAGGCCATATCGGTCCGAGCTGTGCACAGATATATTGGTCACTGGAATGCGCTAAACAATACAGCTTGACTGTACAATCAATACATAATATATGTTCTCGGTTGTAACTAATTATATGATGTATATTTATGCGCTGATGAGGTAGATCAACGTTGTTAGTGTAATTCTATATTGTATATAAAAATATTTCTGCAATATAATCAACATTCAAATACAAACATTATCAAAAATTAAATCGTAATAATGTTCATATTGCACACGTTTATTCCGCGATAAACGAATTATGTTGGTATTAGATTTGAGTAGGTATCTAACGACCGATGATATGGATGCGCCGGCGCTGGCCTGTCAACGTGTCACGACGACCTCGTATGCGCGGGGTGAGCAGAGAGCAGACCCATGTTGTGAGCCGGGTTCAACTTAACAAACTCGCGACGACATTGACGCACCTCGGCGAGTATATTGACACGCCAGCGCACGCGCACTCTGGCCTTGATATGTCCTTCGATGTGATATTACCGTTTTTCACAATTCTATTTACAAATATTCATGATTCCCTTATAACTTGTTCGGTATATAAATCAATAAATCGTGACCATGTTTACGTTAATACTATACAAAAAACATTTACATTATTATGTTAAATTATTGCTAGAGAATTTCATTATTATTAGGCTAAAAATTATTAAAAATTAAATCGTTTCGCAACAGACAGTTGGCGGCTGTTGGCGGAATCAATTTGGCAACGTTTAGGAAGACTACTTTCCTACCACTAACGAAAAAGGAATGTATCACTAAATTCGTTCAAATAACGTATTGGTAACTTAATTGGACATAAATTAGAATCATTTTAGGATAATACAGAATTTCAAAAAAGAGTCAACTAGCTTACAATATTAAAACAAATGTTAACAGACAAAATAATAATAGGAAGCACCGGGAAAATATCAATATGTGTAATAATATAATCAATAGAAGATTTTACACCTAGAACAAAAACGCTAAATAGCTACGAAGCGGCGGCGCCGGACCGCGACCGCCCCCGGCGCGGCGCAGGCGGCGCGCGCCCCCGCCCCGTAGTGCGGCGTGCGCCCGCCGCCTGCGCCACCGCCGCTTACACTACTCGACCTATCATCATTACAAAGTTTGCCATTAAACCTATATTTTGGCAATTCGTCTAAACCGTTTGAAATTTCAATTTGTACCCATCGTATATTTAAAGCATAACACTTATCTCCGGTGTACGATCTGTATTTATCCTGTTACTACTTAGAACAAATGTCTGGCAATCGTGTCCCAACTCCCAATATTTACAAAACATACTCTAAATAGTTTCAAAATACACATCGTTCGTAAACTTCAACAATCATAAGAAAACATAGAATTTTAACTAAAGTTAAAAAAACTTCTTATACTTTATAATATTTTACAATAAAATAAGATATGTGATGTACGTCGCGTCTGATATAATCCCAAATAAAACGACTTTCTTTACTTTATCTAATTATTTCTACGTTTCTTTTCGTATTAAATATGTAAAAATGATATGGTTCGATCTAAATGATATCGTAGAATACTCTAACGTCATGTAATTATATGTTTAGCGGCCAGACACCCAGGCATGTAAAGTCACCTTGTGTCGGCCGGACGCAAGGTTAGCTTGAATGAACAACAAAAAACGAGCTGCGAAGTGAACGCGTGCGCCGGAGTCGCGCCGCGGCCACCCTACCACGATACAGCGCGCTCTAAATAAATATATATCGTGGCGGAATATCGGGTTTGATTGACTACAGAGTCTAATTAAAAAAAAATATATGACGAGCTATCTGCAAGTACGACATGATATGTGTGCTGCACGCACGCTGCACGCATGACGCACGCACAGTCCAAGCGCTCAGTTGTAGTTGAGGCTGAAGCTACGCGAGCTCGACGAGGGCAACGCCGATGTCCCGGGCAACGTCGCCGTCGGCGCCGACGTCGACCGGATCTTCTTCTTGTGAGTGCCGAAGTGCTTAACCATATGGTCTTTCCGAATAAAACCCTTACCGCAGTGGTTGCAGGAGAAAGGTTTGCAGTCAGAGTGCAGGCACATGTGCCGGCGCAGGTCAGACTTGTGGTTGAACGACTTTGGACACTCGTCACATTTGAACGGCTTGTTGTCAGAGTGCTTGACGCAGTGCCATTCGTAAGAAGCGTCGTCTGAGAAACGCTTGCCGCACCGTATACACTTGAATGGCTTAGCACCCGAGTGGAATGTCTTGTTGTGCTGCGTGAGATAGCAGCCTTTGTTAAACAATTTATCACACTCGTAGCACTTGTGTACGGTGGGGGCGGCAGACTTTTTCATCTGGTTTCTCTCGGTGAGCGGCGTGCTCGGCACGGTGGACGACACCGCGGGCTGGGTGTTCTCAGCCTTCGCGCTCTCCGGACTAGCCGGGGACTTCATTTGAGTCCCGTAGTTTTCCTTATTCGCATAGTCCATGATATCTTCTATCTTCAATATCTGAAGTTCATCCGAATCTGTTTGTAAAATATCATCTTGGCGCTTTATAGTTTTTCCTTCGACGGCGTAACCGTACGGATAAACTTTCGCATGTTCCGGATCGTAATCGATCACGTCCACGTCCTTGACTTTTCCCGGTGAAAAGTTATAGTCGTAATCTATAGTTTGTATATCGGGATTGCTGTACTGTAACGTTGAGTGGACCGGGTCTACTATAATGTAACCGGCGGCCGACTCGTCAGACACAACTTGACCCCCCACGTTAGGCTGCGTGATATAGTTAGAAACATAAACGCTGAAGCTCTGCGTCTGGAGCTGCGAGAAGCTCGGCAGGCGGCCGCCGGCTTGCTCGCTAGACGTTTCTTGTTCCAAAACTGCGACTTCTTCAGGTGCTGACTCACCAAAAGTAGCCGGATTGGCTATAGGCAGATTGTTGATAGCCATATCCATAACGTGGGGGGCCATCCCGTTTGGGTAACTCGGTGCTATAGTCTGTTGAAAATTCTGACCCAAATATAAAGGGGTGTGCGTGGGGTCCGGAACCGAAGGCCCCAAAGGATCCGTAGATCTCGGGCTGTACGGGTTGACACCCAAATGACTGAACGGAGGCAGGGTGTGCGCCGTAAGCGCCGGCGTAGTCTGCGTTAGTACTGGAGTTGAAATATTGCTGGTTGACACTGATAGCAGGCCCCTCATATGGTGATTTTGAGAAACAGAGGGACCTGCTTCCCCGTTTGGGGGATTCCCTGCCGTGGAAATTGTTACACCTTTAGATGACTGATGATTACTATCGTTCGGATTCCCTATGCCCGGCGGTTGACTACCTATATTGAGCGGATGCGACCCGACCTGGTGCTGTAAAGGGTGATTAGCTAAAGGATTATTACTGAAATTATTATCTAAATTACCCTGTTGAAGATGCGAGTACGGTGACTTGGACTGCATGGCGGCGACCCGGTGCGACCGGTCGAAGCTCTGCGACGCGTAGGGCGACTGCAGCGCCGCGTCGTCCACACTGCGCCCATCCTCGGACGGCACGGGGCTCTGCGTGTTGGAGTCGGCGGCCTGCTGCTGCGCGCGCGACATCTCGCGGCTCGGGTGGTGGTGGTTTGAGATGGGCATCGTGGCCGGGTCGGGCTGTCCCGACGACCTCACCGCGTTCTTGTGCAACGTCGTGTTGTAATGTCTCTTCAAATGACCGGAACTAGTGAACCATTTATTGCAGGCGGTACAGTTGTACGTTTTTGGCCTTCGCGCTTCATTTGATTTCCAATTAGCGCCTTTACCCCCAATGCTCGGAAGGGTTGAAGATGTAGAATTCGCAGGTTGCGTGCTTGTTATTTGGGGCGCCGCCGGCGAATCGTATGGCCGATAAGGCGGTTTCATATCTGGATTGGAAGATGCTACCGGCCCGGAGTAATCGGTGAGAGGAGCCATTTGGACGCCTGGGTATATTTTTTGTTCTACATGCATGAAAGGTTTTTGATCATGATGTACGCCAAGAAACTTGTCTTGTGTGTAAGCAAACTTTTGTTCAGGGTGGAACATTTTTGCTTCAGATTGATACCCCTTTTGTTCGGCAAACATCTTTTGTTCTTTGAACAGCGATACATCTCCGTTAAGCTGCGGATTACTGTATAACTTCTGAGCCTCCCAGGGCATCATGGGTACTGTCCGCGTGTTAACTTCACGGCCTTGAGGCGGCGTGTCTTCGAAAGTCGCAGTCGGCTGGTCACCTTCATTTCCTTGGTAAACAACTTTTTGTGAGTCGAGGTCTAAGATATCTGATGATTCTTCATGTTCTTCTTTTACCTTTGGGTTTTCATTTTGATAGCCCGAGTTATTGTATTGCTTTCCCTGATATTGTTGGAATGGCATGGACGCTGACGTAGGAGCAGTGCTGGCCCCCGCGTGAGCAGAGTTGCAGTGTTCGTTGAGTTGGACAGCGGAGTCGCACACGTACCCACACTTGTCGCACTGGTTGGGCGAGGGCGAGGGAGTCGGCTGATTGAGAGGCTGACCGTACAGCGGGCTCGACGAAGATACCTGCGACACTCGCTCTTGCATGTTGTACGGGTGGAACCGGTTCGATTTGTGATACTCTTGGTTATACTGGGACTGTTCCCAGTTGATCTGTTCAGAATGCTGATTTTGTGAGAAACCAGAATGAGAGTAGTTGTTACCGAACTGTGCTCCAGGCGAGAAGTTGGTCTGGTCGGGGTTCTGGTAGGGCGAGGGCGCGCTGTGATAGCTCTGTGGTGTGGCGGGATGCGGGAACTGCGCCGACGTCTCTGGCGTGGCCCGCTGCTGAAACTCGGGGCTGGGCTTGGTGATCATGTTGTCGCTCGAGTCGGCCGGCGCCGACACCGTGGTCTCGATCTTCACTTTTGCACCGTTATTGTTATCTGTATCATTTTGTGAGTTTTGCGTACCCCATTTCACGTATAAGTTCTCTTTATGGTACTGCAAATGCACTTCTAATGAAGCGACAGTGTCCAGGTAGAGATCGCAAATCTTACAATGAAAGTCCCTCGACGGCAAAGTCGACGAAACGGCGTTGCTGTTAGCCATTTAAATCCTCAATCCAAAGGAGAGCACCGTCTCCTCCAACGAAAAAAAAATAATAAAAAAACGGCACTTCTCGTATCGACGTACATGTAGTCCTACTTGATCAGGCGCTACAGGTTAAAGTCATGGTCTCTGTCGGCGCTCGACTCGCGGCTCCGCTCAAACAGCGGCAATGTTTCCGAAGAAAGTTTTTGGCGGCATTTCTGTGCGCGGGTGTGCGGCGCGGCCACGTGCGCGTTTGTAAACACTGAGCGGCGGGCGGCGCGCTGCGCTCCTCCAGCCATCAACAACACTGCTGCACCGGCGCCGGCACTTCGTCACTCGCCCAAAAGTTTCATCGTCGTGAAGCGATAACTTATTGTCACTCGGAAAAGTCTAATAATAATTAACAATGTCTATATTAAACTAAAATCACAGAGGAAGTAGTGGAATAACAACTTGGCACTTGTTTATAAACCCGGTGGCGCGATGCGTTATAGTTTGCAGTGTGCTAGGTGCGACGAAGGCGTCGCGGGTCACCCGGGTACGGACGCTGCGAACGTTTACTAGCAACTGACAGCCTTCCCGAAGTCGCCTTCGGGGGCATGACTTCAATAACAATTCGCAACGTCGTCCCCCACCGTAGCGTGTGTGCGAGAGAGACCGTCGCACGGTGATGAAGTTATCGCTCCTTCGTCCTTTTGTGTGTCCTTAGTGCGAGCGAGAGAGCGGCCGGGGGTAGCTGAGGCACGCGGGGGACGGGGCTGGTCCTACTCTTTCTCAAAATTGAAATGCCCGGTCGAAATGTCCGGTGAAGCTGCGTCCGAGTAGGATAGCGATAGCACCCACCCTTACAATGCGGGCGGACAGAGCCCTGCGACGAAATTCTCTAAATTTTAAATCTCCTTTTATTATGTTGTACGTAAAAAAATAATAGCCTTCAAATTCCAAACAATGTTTTAAAACTTAGCAAAGTGCATTGTTTACAATTGTTGCAAGTTGTATTAGAGCGATGTAGGTCACCTTGGTATCGAAATAATTTCAACCTTTTATCGACCAGTTGATCAGCAAACGAAACAAATAGTTGCACATATGTGTGTATGTGTTCATTATTATTAATTTGTAATAGATGACAAGCAAATGTCATTTCCTTATTCGAAGTCAATAACCGAAAAAGATCTGCATGATTAAGATAAAGAGAGAAAAAAACTTGATTATTCGAGGTCATGTTTTGAAGTGATATTAGAGTAAGTTTTAGTAGGTAGATAAGAGGAGTCATAATTAAATGAAAACGTGCCAATATGGGTAGCGGTATTTTTTTGTATGAATCATAGATTATGCGTAGGTATATGACGTTAAAACGAGAAACCTAAGAGACATGTTCAAAATTTCCTGTTAAGAACACATCCTTTTATAGGTGAACTTATTTGATTTTACCTCCAAATATTTTATTAAATAAAATAAAGAAAAGTAACAAGCGAACCAATAGCAGAAGCTAGTATTATCAGAATGGCCGAGCCGTGCGCAGGGCACTGAAAATTTTGCATCGTGGACGAGCGAGGGGCGCGGGCGGAGGTGTGGGGGCGGTGGCGGGTTCCTTAATTTTTTTCTAAACACGTCGAAAGCACTACCCCTTACTTCCAGCCATATAATATT
Organism: Noctua janthina; assembly: GCA_963576755.1. NCBI lineage: Eukaryota > Metazoa > Arthropoda > Insecta > Lepidoptera > Noctuidae > Noctua > Noctua janthina. The sequence goes on along the minus strand of OY755050.1, from coordinate 6,640,903 downwards.
AATATTTTTATAAAAAATTCACGGATGTAGGTTGGTAGTGAAAGCAACGAGTTTCGTTGCGCGGTGGTCGCGGCCGGACCCTGGCCATGCAAACTATGAGGGGAGCCGACATCGATTTTCTCGGACTGTGCCGATAGCTTCCTCCACTGACATAAAGAGGCTTCCTTGTTCCCGAACACCTCTGTGCGTAGCAGGCTCCGGTCCCGTTTTGTTTCTTTAACACTTTGAATGTTGTTGCCTAAGTTTTTATAGTTTTTGCTGAGAAAGTTAATAACAACAATAAAGTAAAAATATCCTCCCACAGTTCTTATTCCATAATTCATAAACTAAACCACGTGACTTAATAGATGTCGAAACATAAAATTAGCTTAAACATTCAAAACACAACAAGAAACTTTGGAATGGTACAATGTTTCAGAAAGTACATTAACTTATTTACAAACTGGGTTATACCTTTGCGTCATAACATAACTTAATAGCGAGTCGAGCGAATGAGAATAAAAATTAATCATGATGACCACAACACTGGGAAATTGTAAAAGTTTGTTATCAAGGTCTTAGGACAAGCTTAAACTAAAATCTTCATTATCTACCCAGTCTTATATGGAGCGATTACCTAACTGACCTCGACCACACAGTAACTGGGTAAAACGATAACCGTAACTAAGACTGGTAGTCAGTAGTTCTAACCGAACGAAACGACTGTCAAAGTTCTATAAACGGATAGGAACAACGAGATAACGCTAAAACTAAAATAACGAAGCTAAAATATGATAATAATAAAACATTAATAAAAAGTAAGTAAACATCTGAGGTCGGCGCAGTACTACAAACAATGCGCAACCACATTCATGTGAATCTTTGTTTTGCTGTTAAAAGTGTCCGGGACACCCGTCATATAAATATAGCTGAAAATATTCAACACAAAAAGGTCTGAAAAGGCCGAACTAAACGTATAATGGTTACGAAACGTAGCTACTAAACGGTTAATCCCTGCGTCGCGAACTGTATCATTCATAACATTTTATGAGGGACGGAGGCAATAAACACACAGCCTGACAAACAAAGTTGAGCTTCGACAACTTTGCGCGGTCCGAGGTCCCACTTCGAGCGAGCACTCTAATTAGGCGAGTCTTTTCTAGGATTTTGATATGATAAACAAAAAAATTAATACTTATTTTGTTGACAAAAAGCCTAAATCTTCTATATACACTAAAATCTCGTGTCACGGTGTTTGTAGTCGGGCTTCTCCGAAACGGGTGGATCAATTTTTATGATTTTATTAATGTATATTTGTAAAGTAATAGAATATATAATATAATAAAGTATATTTCACAACGCTTGGTGATTAGAGCGCGAGCGAAGCCGTGGGCAATAGCTAGAAAAAATATAAATTGAACGAAAGTTATCAATGTTATTCTGAAAATATGATAATAATTGCAGTAGTATCGTATCGCATCTGATAACACGTTTTCACGTCCAATTCAATGTTTTGCAAATATGAATAAAAAAACATCAGCTATCAAAAATCTGAAGTTAATTACTTAGGTACATAGGTACCTCAACACGCTTTCGGTCGTTGACGTTGTTTTTTTTCACTTAAAAAACAATGAGCGTAATTTTAACCTTCTCAAAAGATTTTAAATTAAAAAGCAATTGATATCGTAGTCGTCAACAATCATGCAGTTTGTTTCAGTTGTTACGCAAAAGCAACAACAACAAAAAAAATGCCGTCCCGCTGACAACGCGACGTTGCCCAACCTCCTTGGAGCGTCTAGCCGCGGACTTATTCGGATGGTTATCACTATCAATCTTATTAGCAGTATTGTACTGAGTCATCTGCTTCACGCTCGCTTTCATAATTAATTTACTCGGCATGGAAAACTTCTTGTTAGATACTCTTAAGTTTTGTGCCGTAAACACTTTTCGTTTGGTTAATAAAAATTTAGAATTTTTCCTTGTAAAATAAAATGTTTTAAGCCAAAACTTAACTTCTCATGATTTTAGTATAAAAAAAGGAACAAAAGGACGTTAAGCTGTTCCTTAATTAACTTAAACATGACTAAGCAATTCTGCTAAAACTATCACCTGACTTACTTATTATTACCGTGGAAATATAACACTAGTGTTGTAAAAAGTCTTATCTGTAGGAAGAAAGCAATAAATATTTCTGTGTAAATCCGCAGAACAAAGGTGTCTCGTTATCACTTGGCAAAGTTTCTATAGTTCTCGGCTTTAAGCTATGTTTCGTTGTAACAAGTTTTTCGAGGAATTCATTTAATTTTTATTACTTACACATTGGTTTTAAAAATTTTACTTATTTTGTTGAAATAAGTTTATGAGCGGCTTTCGACTATGTCAGAACGAATGGACAGTGGTCCTAAGTACATTTATAATATTATTTTGGTATGTATTTATTTCTTAATAAATTATTGTTTAAAAAAAAATCAAAATAGATTAGAAAATGTTGGCCATTATTTTAATAGCTATTTGTTAATAGTACATTTTGATACAAGTGCGCAAACGTTGTCATTGTAGCCGAGGCAGAATTCACTCCTGAACCTAAGGCGAGGGTGTTTTGGAGCCGAGAACAACAGAGACAAATGTCCACGTGTATCAAATGACGTTTTTCAATACACTCATGAAGAAATAAAATAAAAAGTAAAAGTGTTTTTGGCATTAATTATTAGGAGAATAAAAGCAAATTAAATCATAGTTTGACTTTTTTCTTTTTTTCCGCGCTCTAACTTCGCAGGTTGAGCAAAGCTATGATAATTGCTATGTACAATGCTAATATAAAAACAGAAAATTTAAAAGATTTTAAATTTAGAACACGAATAAATGTTAATTTGTTGATGCAAGCAAATCATTTTATAGATATTAATGTTTAGTATTTAAATATTTTTTCAACTGAATTTAAATACCTATTCATAAAATATTTAGGCCTTCAAAGGCTCCTCTTTGCAAAAAAAAAATCCAATGACCGCCGATTATAGAAATAATACCTCGTTGGACCTAATTTATAGTTATTCGTGGAAATAAAACACAAGTACATATCAATTTTTAAAAAAAGTGTGACATACACTGCATTTTGAACTTAAAAGTAGTGAAATAAGAGCCAGTTTTCGAGGAAGTCAATTGAAAAATTATTTTCAATACACTTTCTCGAAAACTGGTTCTTATCGCAATACTTCCAAATGGGTTCAATGACTATAGTCGGCTATGATTTTTATTTTTTTTGTCTCGGCATAGTTGATACCTATGCGTCTTTACGGCGTAAATATTTTTTGAATATTTAAATTGTGTTAGAAAATAGAATATCCTATATAAACTTGATTATTTTAATAAATATTTACTTTTATGAAGAAATTAATATTTATTTTTGTTCTAAATTCAAAAATATTTAAATTTTATATTTTTCATAAGCGGCTTCATACCTTTGCGTCTTCTTCAACCTATCGAAAGCAAAGCGCGGAAAAAAAACCAATTAAATCATAGTTTTCTAATAAATCATAACAAAAATACTTTTCATTCTATTATTTTATTTCATCGAAAGTGTATTGAAAAACATCGTTTGATACGCGTGGGGATTTGTTACTGCAATTCTCGGCTCCATAACAACCTCACCTGGCGGCTCGGTTGTGAATTCCTCTTCGAATGCAATAACAAAGTTTCCCCACTTATATCAAAATGTACTATTTCGATCATAACACTTAATTTTCTTTAGAAATAGGTTAAATCATCTCGACCATAATAAGTTTCTTCACTGATTAATAAATTGAAGATTTATGTTAGTCAGAAGATCAGTCGTACAGTAGCTGATTAGATTTATGACGAATTTTCTTCGTTGAACTTCATTGGGGTTGATTTTTCTGAATCCTTCCGTAGTCCTCACTAAAGAACACTTTTGCAAAAAATCAAGCTTCTAGACCCCGCAGTTTAGACCGTGAGTTGTCATGTCTTTCAGTATCAGTGAATGAATGAATGAATTGAAGCAGATGATACTTAAATAAGGCCTAAATAAAAGCGCAATGTTGGATTTGTATTCCTCGGCTCTAAACCTGGAGTTAAAATTACAACACCGCAATAATATTTAAGTGTCACTTAGTGTTCATGAATCGAGCATAATAAAGTTAATAAGTAGACTGATTTGAAGTAACAAAATCCTTGGTTTTAATAGAATTAACGATACTACAGGAATTTGCGCCTGTATCTAAAACTAAAATGCACATAAGTCTGATATTAATAAAACCAAGTTGTATGTACCCCGCTCGTTTGTCCTTTGCCGGCTAAACGTAGCCCGGGGCCAGCAGCCACCTCAGACGACTTTGCCATTAGCAGGAATTCTTAATACAATAAACATACCTAATAGTTTTATGATCTTTACTGAGAATAGACCAATATGTCGAACCCTATTTCTTGTTTTTTTTAATAAGAAATAGGAGAATCTACATGTGCTGTAATGAGCATACATGTAAATTAATCTAAACAAAAGAGTGTTATTTATTTAGAGTGTATTTTGAAGTAAAAATGGGGAAATTATTGTTAGGCTTGTAGTAGGTACCTACGTAAAAGCGGATCTTTCTGCAGTAGCAATATGAATGCTGAATTTGGTATGACGTCTAAAAGTGAAACTACATAGAATGGATGATAGATTCCAATAATGATGCCGATAAGTCACCATCCTCATCATCATCTTGTTGGTCATTTGAGGAACCTGATCATAACAAATAAGAAGAGTATGAAAATGTAGGCTATTTTCAGTCCGTTGCTAACAATTACTCAAAGAATATTACCATCTGTGGATGAAATCTCCGACTGAGATATTTCTAGTTATAAATGCGAAAACGTTGTAAGTCCTCCCTGTAGCTGTGCAACCTGGAATTAACGTGCGAAAAGTTCAGACCTGCCATCCGCAGGCAGAAGCTAATGAAAATAAACACAGTGCTACAAGGAGTAAGTTGCACGTGCCGACTAATACAATGACATTGAAACTATAATACAACATAACGATCTTTCTGACGTTGAACCGCTAATTATAGTGTTACTTGATAGACAGGCGGTACATCCTAATCGTCTATGTATCCGCGGTCACCAGACGACTTGATAATAAAACATTCTAAATATCATTTGGCAAATCTCGCTGCACAAAGACGGCCGACTGATGAACACTTACCGACGACGAAGGCCATGCGATCACACAAAAACTAATGCAACATATAACATGCACGTACACATATAAAAATTAATTATTACTCTTAGTCACTTCACCGATTTGACTTTAGAAGAGGTCACATTCGAACTGATTCTACGAACGCTCCCGTTCTTAGTTGGCGAGCGGCAGACGTGTTATTATTTAGCGATTACTAAACTTCATTTTTATGTCTGAGATGTCAGATCGTTGGGAACTGACCCTCACAAGGAGTGAAAAAGTTTGCGCGCACGAAGGCCCGTTATAATGCAGTCTGCGACCAGGACCGACCCGACTTTTTGTTGGCATTCATTACCATTTAAACTCTGACCGCTGTTTTTGTTTTGCTTCTAGACTATTTTTGACCTAGCGGTATCTCGTTGGATCTATCTGAATCGTGGTGTTTCTTTCTTTAGCATGTGATCGTAGGTTTATCAAAACTTAGATTGTGCTTTTGTGGAACATTAACTGATATTAACACAGTCTCCTTATTTATAATACGTTGCGTAAAGTTAGAGTAATGACTTAACTCCTACATCGACGACTGCCTCGTTGGTCGTTGCAAGCACGACTGATGAGGATAAGATCCTGGATTCCGTTCCCGGGTCGGGCAAAGTGATATGGGTTGTTCCATCAGGGATTTCTTAGTAGCAGTCACGTTGTCTGGATTTGAGCCTGGTTGCTGGCAATAGGCTCGCCCCCTATTTCATGGAACTTAAACATAACTGGCGAAATGTACACCCAGTACTATTAGGTACACTTCTGCCTAAAACTTCGGGCGTGATATTATGACTGACTTCAAATTTAATCGACTTAACCATACATTATTTGACCACTCTTATCTATAAGCAACGTGTATACTAAACAAATATACAGGTGGATCACAGCAAATTATAAAAAAAAATAGTTTCGTATTTCTACAATGACTCAACATGATTTACATAATCTTTTCCGATGAATATGCTTTTATCAGTTCAAAACATTTTAGATTTTTAAACCATCGTTATCACTGATTGAGTGTAGCATTGTCTATGCCCCAAGGCAGACCCTTTAAAATATTTACTTCATAAACTTCATTTCAATTGTAACTGCTATGATTCTACGATACGATACTTATATTATCACACGAAATATATATTATCTATATTCATCTTGCAACTAACTTCGTTTCATATCAATAGTTTTATTACAGGACTAGCTGTAACCCGCGACCTTCGTCCGTGTGAAATAATTATAAAAATATTACTTCCTATTTGAATCGGATTTCAAGGGTTTTAATTTTTTCGCACGGAAACAATTTCTAAAATAAAAATCAGCGTCAGTTACTCCTCATAAGATCAGCTATTGGCCAGTGAAAGTGCCGTCAAAATCGGCCCAGCCGTTTCGGAGATAAGCCGGAACAAACAGACAGACAGACCGACATACAGACAGACAAAGACTGAAAAAATGAGTTTTAAATGTCGCATATATATTTTTATATGCATTCATTAAAAAGCTGTTATTTTGATACTACAGACACTTCAATTTTATTTATTTGTATAGATTTAGTAATCTGTCAAAATGAGAGAACAGAAACAATTGAACATAGCATATCATGCTAGCAAGTTCTAAGAATGCAATTAATTCTTTCAATTGGCTATGCAGTATGTGCAATCAGACAACCAGAATGGTATCTCAATAGTAAATTACCTTGGTTACCGTCATTTCATAAACAACTCTAAACTAATGACAGTTGGTTCAAGCATAATGTTACACTTCAACCAATTTATCGATGCAGGCGGCGAAACATAGAACTAAAATAAATGTACCAAGTTTGACATATCGATGCATATTTTCTTGACAGACAGCGCTACCTTGAACTGCGAACTTAAAGTGGTCGTAGAACTTTGACAGGATAATGAGTACTGGTAGAATTGATTCTCCTTAGTGATCAAAAAAGGAAGGAGAATTTAAGGTATTTTCAGTAAGTACCAATTTATTGCAGCCTTCATAATATATTTTTAGACTGTTAACTTCACTTTAGTTTATCTAAGTATCAGTGAACACAAACCAGAGACCTTTTTAGTGTTTTGTAAACAATTCATATCAAAATAACATTTTTTATATATTATCTAGGCTTGTGTGGGTTTTCCGCAACTCGCCGGATGTGACGCGAGATAGGAGCACGCTTGCCTAGAAAAAACGGATTCACTCGAACTTTGAATATTTAGATTATAATAATCAGGGAACAGAAAAGTATATCATCTAAAATCTCCTGTTAATTTTTACAACATATCTGATGTCAACGAATTCGCGGGAAATAAATACCTACTAATACACACGTACTAGACTAATATTTTGTAACCGAAGAATAGTTAAAAAGTTTCGAGTTTATTAGACTTTTCTATCACCGTAGCTATAAATATAATAGAAAGAAAGCTAGAAAGTTATAATGCTAGAAAGTTGAGTGTCAGTTAGGCAAACTAAATAATTTATAACAAAATACCTATAGGAAAATAAATTAATTTGTTGTGGAGGGTTTCTCCACAATCAGTGTAATAAAGTAGGTACTAAACAGAGTATTCTTTTAAAAGTATACGTACTGGTTACTGCTTCAATTTCATTCGGAATATCAACTTATTACTAACTTCACCAGAAACCACAAACATCCCCCGCCCGGAAAGCGGTGGTCTATCTAAATTGCGCGACGTTGTCAAATTTACACCAGTGCATCGAAAACATGCATCTAGCAACATCGCATTTACCCGCACCACAGAAAAAATAACCCACACAGGCGAGTCAGAAACAGGTGTAAAATGCAAGTTCTACGCACACAATTACAATGCGCACGATTCTCACGAAAGGTTTCTGAGAAATGCCACGCAGACATAGACCCTAAATGCATTTGTGTGATACGGAAAAAAATCTAAGTCGCACCCACACAACGGCGCCAAGAAAACAATGATGCGCCCGAGCACGCTCATCGGGCGTTTGGATTTCTGTTGCAATTTTAAGGATAATACGCATCAGAATTGCTCTTTGTTCAGTGGCCAAATGGTTTAAGAAATCAGTTCCTAAGCTTTGATAATAAATACTTGCGGTAGGTATGAAGTATGAGGTAGAATATATTAAAGGCAAAATTCTAGTTTTGTCACTATTACTTAGTGTTGTTTTGATTTATTTTTGTGCACGTGGTCTTTAATGTTATTCGCTCTGCGTTGCGGTAGGCCCTGATTGGTTTAAAGTAAATTCAAATAGAATTTCATTTGGTGTTACTATCTAACCGGATATTTAATACAAGATATTAATAGGTATTATTATCAAAATTTTACGAATTAATTACTCATTGCTGAATAATATTGCGGATAGGCTACTTCGGACCTAATTGAAGATAATAACGGAACAAACTGCATAATACTGTGTACCATCTTATTGTAAGAACGGGAACAAATTGAAATAGGTAATTTATTCAAAGACATTGTGCGTTTGAGAATATTTTTTTACAGTAGAAACGGTATTCATTTGAAAAATCCCAAATACAAAGCTGAATCAAACTTTATCTTCAACAGGGGTAATTCTGAATTTAATAAAAAAACTTCGATTTCCGAAAGCGGTGCACGCATTGTAGAGGATGATGATAGGGGTGCATAGGAATGCAGCGGGTGTGGTAAAAAACGATAAAATACAGTTAGATGCGGGGGTGGCTGAGTCCAAACCGGTTTTGGGAGGCCAGGGAACCAACCACCACTGTTATTGCGTATAGATAAATAGGTTAGTTTTGAATTCGTAAATTGGGCGAAATTATTTTATAATTGTGCTTGTTGCCGGTACCTATTACTTAATTGACTTATAAAACAATGTAAAATCGAATATAAAGTCTTAACATTCTTGAAGATAGGTACCTAATACTTTTTTTTAACTTATTAGTTACCTAAGTTACTTTTTACCCAGTTTTTTTAAGTTTCTTTCCAAATAATATGCGTTTGTTAGTTAAAAGAGAGCAAATCCAGAAACACTAATAATTTAGTATTTTTCTCAAGCAGGTATAGTTGTCGTTTATTCGCTATTGACATCACAAATATCAACAAGAAAATATCTGATTAAGTATTCTTAGCTTTTGAAAATGGTGTTAGACCTTAAATTGACATTTTCGTAGCAAACAAAATCTAGTAACAGCTTGTGTGATGAATCTAAGGATCTCAATGGCTATTTTGAAATTTCAACGACAAACTGGCGAGAGACGCAGCAAAAAGTAATGTGTAACCGTAGGGTGACTTTATGAGTAAATACTTAAAAATAATTGCATGAAGGAAACGTCTAATGAAGTAGAACAACTTTAGTAGTGTCAGAAAACACTAGGGGAATGGTAAGAATTATTAACTTCTGTGAACTGTTTTAACACCTATCTCAAATATTTCTAGACTTTCTATCTACTTACCAGTGGCGATGGTTCCATACTCGATTCTTACCGGCTTCCCTTTGAAAACGGGCGCAATCAGTATTCCATAGACAAATTATAAAATCACATTGAGGACAAGTACTTCGGCTTACCTCTTAAAAAAATAACACTTCGCTATTGCTAGTTACTATGGACCTTTCGATGATTAGAAAGAGAGTGCTTAACTATTTTGTACGTTGATTGAATCATCATCTTCATTCTCCTGTCCTTATCCCAATTCATTTGGGGTCGGCGCAGTATGTCTTCTTCTTCCATACTTCTCTATTACTCGTCATCTCGCCAGACACCTCCTTTCTTGCCATATCATTCTTTACACAGTCCATCCATCGTTTCTTTGGTCTTCCTCTACTCATATACCCATTCACATTCATACTCAAAACTTTCCTCACAACATTTCCCTCATTCCTCCGCATCACATGCCCATACCACGACAACCGATTACCACAAAACTTTTTTTGTTGATTGAATATGATATTAAATGGTCAAATCTTGGAAATATTCGTTTGTTCCTGCTATCTAGGAAATAATGGCTTTATTTTTTTATGTCAAGGGTAATAAGTTCCATTCCCTACCATGTGTACATACTGTGCACTACTATATAAAAAGTCTTAAGTAAAGTTAAACATTAGCATTTATTTAATTTATCCTAAAGATGTGACTAGGAAAACTATTAGAATGCAGGTCTTACAACAACTCGTAGGAAATTAAAAATAAAAACGGCACGAAGTAAGCTAACAATTTGCAAGTGAATATTAATGAGGGAAGATAAGGTTTCGAACCGTTTTACTTTTAAATACGATATGTGTTAAATTTGAACAGATCGCCCTGTGGGTGGCTGGTCATCAATTTGGCGAGTGGAGGGGCAGGTGGGGGGCGCGCGGGACGAGGGCGAGCTCAGCCTCGTCTAACCCCTTATTTTACATTTCACACTCCGGGAAAATCGTTAGAGAAATCTGCGTAGCGTGCATGTCCGAGACATACGCACACTGAGGCGCGCCGGGCGGCGTGAGTCCGAGCCACCCTCCCCCCGCCCCCGCCCCCCCCCCTGCCGCTATATCGACGAAACTTCAAGAAATCCTCTTATCCGCACATGTGTACCTAGTCACATATGTAAATCAAAATTACACATTCAATTTCTTCTGATCCAATTGATCGGACGGCAAACATCTATGTAGGTACCTACTAGCTGTAGATAGCCAGTCTATGATAGAAATATCGCAGTTTTCTGACAACCACTAACTCATCTGGATCTATTAGCGTTGGAAGCACAGCTTTAAAGTTACTGGTCAACTTGATATTCAAATATCCACCTCCATAGTTGCCAACACGAGCACGTATAGAAAATCAAATAATATATTATAGTAGATGTATTTTAATTAGAAAGCGGCTCAGGAGATGCTGCGGGGTGCGGGGCGCGGGGAGGCATCGGGAGGCACAGAACAAGCGGCGAGGCGATCTATTGAAAGATGTCGCCGTGGGGCGGCGAGCCGAGTGGTCACATACATTATTACCGAACAATGTCACTATGCAAATGTATGTGGGAAGGCTTTGTGTGAACGCACTTACGCATACGGGGGGAGGCGCCTCCACATAATCCGAGGCTCACCCCGCCGGCCTGCGCCCGCCGGCTCTCGCCAAAGATGGTTGTACGCATGTGAGTGTACACACGCGGCACTTTCTCTTGAAGCTCGCCACTGGCTTTTAAAGAGGGTGGCCGGGGGAGGCCGGGGGAGCGTTCCGAGCGGGTGACCACGGGGAGGCTGCGAGTCGGTGCCGGTCAGCGCCACCTAGCGGCGCGCAGCGGCACGCAGCGCTGCACGCACCTATGCAACAGGTCCAGACAACTGGTCTAGACGCTGATAACGCGGGATCCGCCAGTCGACCGGCTACATCAGACCCATCCTAATAACTCATCGTGACCCCGGACTCAAGAAGCCGCGAGATGCTGAACGTTGTGCGAGATGTGCAGAGGAGTGCAGTGTGGGCAGTGAGCACGGCACAGGCACAGGGTGCTCCGGTTGGCCGCGAGGCGCGAGGCACGAGGCGCGAGGCGGGGGCGGCCTCGTTTAATTGAGTGTACTCAGCGCCCTCGCCAAATGATACTCCTCTGTTCCCGAAATACCTGTAAGCCTGTAATAGATGTTAATTAGAGCGCCGCCCCCCCCGCGCACGCTGCAAAGAAAAAATAATAATTTGAACAGGTCGTAATTAGAGATGTTTACATAACTGTAAAACAAATATTTTCTTAATTTTTAATATTTTTTCCTCTTCGGGTCCTTTAGGGTCGGGTTTAAGCATATTTATTTTTCCTCGGGACTTTCTCGAGGCTAAAGAGAAAAATCTGAAATTACATCTGAAAAACGTTCTCTGCAGAGGGTGCGTAAGATACTGCCGGTAGGTGGGTAGCTTGGGTAGCGTGGTGCGGTGCGTGCAGTGCGTGCGTGGAGCGTCACGTGCATGCGTGTGCAGCATGCGGTGGCCGGGCCGCGCACACGCTATCGCACGTCACAAACGGAGCCGGGCAGAGCGGGGGCGGGCACGGCTCGTTTGAATCGAACGCACGTCCGGGCGCCGCCACCCTCGGGGTGTGTAGTGGACTTTTCGCTCGGCTTGATATATATTTTCCATTCCTCCCGATGTCGGGTACTGCGGCTGTAGGTTCCGGCCGTGGCTCGTGGCTGGTGGCTCGTGGCTCGAACGGTGCGTCGCTCGCATTTACATGCGCTGCTCGGACGCCCCCCTCGGCCGCTCTCAGATGACTGCTTGCTCGCATATCAACATCTCGATCGAACTTAATTAAATTTTCCATCACTTCTCATTAGAGTTAGGGCTTTGTTTATGATCCTTGTGCGATGATTGGATGGCGAGGGGCTTTGGCTTCGTGATGAGCCTTACGTAAAACTGGTGTAAGATTGTGTAACTACTTCATAACATGAGCTCATGGCTCACGCATGCACGCGCCCTCAAAGAACTTCGGTAAAAAAAATGATTTTCGAGGAAGATACATCTAGTACGTCAAAAATGCTACTATCTTTATCACACCCAAGTACAGTTAGACCGATCCTTTTTCTCACAAAGTGTGTCGCTAACACATATTCGTCGTTTGCAACAATTTTATTTAATAGGCATAAGTTAAGACACTCCACGGGATACTATACGCAAACTAATTCATAAATAGTCCACTAAAAGTTTGAAAATCAAATCAATCGTTTCAAAATCACCAAAATCTAAAGTTTTGAGGAATTTCCAAAATATTTTTCCATAAAAGAATCCTATTCAGAAACACAAATCTTACACGCAGAATGCCTAAACCCGGAAAAGCTTTCCTTGTAGTCCATACAAATATTTATTTTGTAAGGTAATTGAACGTGTGCCTGGTAAAGCACTGTCAAACCAGAAAAGCCCTACAATGCGCAGATATTTTACCAATCGATCGTTCAGAGCCAATGACAAAATAAAGTCTATGTACATACAATTTATCACAAATATTTCATGACCACAGATACTACTTAGCCGCGCCCGCACTTGACAAGTCTATCGGTCAAGGTTGAGAGTGTTCGTTAACGTCCCCTTTTTATTGTTTTGGGTTCACAATCAGATATACAATCACCTCGTTCAACCTTGTTTGGGTCAAATACCCTGTATGTTTGTTAGAAATTGTAAATAATTCTTGAATAACGCGTGTTTTTTTGTGAGTCACTTTTCCACCTGCGGGACGGACGACAGATGGGTTGTGGAAATGTTCACAAGCGCACGATAAACTTTCGTCAACGATGAATTCAGAGTGTGATTTGTCAAAACTTGTCTTGTCTTGACTTTGTCTGCCATCATGACCCGTTGAAACAAGTGCCTAATAGATAAACCAACTCACTACTCTCAACGATAAGTAGTAGAAGCTATATAAATACTTTTGTAGAATTCCATAAAAACTTGATAGTTCAGAAAATAAGGCGACGAAGAGCAGGCGTAAGGGATAAGCTACACTTATTCAGCTCAATTCAGCATTTGTTCAATCATAAAATTCTGCATTCATAAAGTTAAAATATACTAAAGGTTCAAAACGCACTAACGTGTTTCCTTGGCCAGTCACCGACACGAGGGGGCCACAACCAATCACAATTGCAAATAGGCCTCATTGTACACAAAAATTCAAATCTACTGTCATGCGTCATCTTTTAACATTTTGCACATAAATCGTACTTCAGCTTTTAGCCGTAACATTTAACATCATGATTCTCTTACCCTTATCCCATTTAATTTGGGGTCGGCGCAGCATGTCCTCTTCTTCCATACTTCTGTATTACTCGTCATCTCATCAGACACCTCCTTTCTCGCCATATCCTTCTTTACACAGTCCATCCATCGTTTCTTTGGTCTTCCTCTGCTCATCTATACATATTAAGTAAGAAACTGACTGGCTGACTGATTCATTGACTGGTCGATCAACGCACAGCTGAAACCGCTGGGTCTAGAAGCATGAAATTTTGTAGAAACGTTCCTTAAATACCGTAAGTGAGCACTAAGAAGGGATTTTTGGAAATTCTTCCCCTAAGCAGTTAAAACGAGGGTTGAAAGTTTGTATGAAACTTGGTCAATTTTGCGAAAGAAGTCGTAGGCAACAGTTGGTATACCCATAACATTTATACAAGCAGAAAAATCTGTAAACAAGGTGAGATTTTTTTCTACAGTACAGTAATCATTGGAGTATCGTCATCATCATCTTCTTAGCCGTTTTCAACTATATTGGGGGTCGGTCTCTCTCCAGCCAGACCAACCGGAAGCAACGGACTAAAAAATGGCCAACTTTACTCAGTTTTATTGACAACAAAGACTTGACCAAAAAATGTAATAATTGTAATTGTTTTCATGAAAAAAGAACTTATCGTTCCTAAGAAAGTTTCAGTGTATCTCTTATAGATTCAGATTTGCCCATACATACTATACTAGGTAGACGTCGTAGCCGTTGCCTCTTTTACCGCGGAGAGCAATAATTTTCAATATAGAATATGGCACCTCTGAAATTCCAGTTCTGTATCAGGCTCTGATGCAGAAAGCCCTGGCAGAAGACTTGACAAAACAAATTCGATCAACTCCGGTACTATGGGAATCAATTCGTTTGCCGATTTAATGAAGAATGTTCTGTGTTTTTCTTGGTGTGAACCATCTATGCATAATTATAATAAAATTGTAACAGGCGATGTCTATAAATTGAAGAAATTGGAAAAAAAATAATTATGGGGGTCTTTATTAGAGCAACAAAAGCCAAAACATCAGTTTTTGGAATTTTTGTCTCTGTCTTTCTGTCTGTTTGTACGCACATCACGCAAAAAATACTGCATGGATTTGAACGCAGTTTTCACCGCTCTACTGCTAGATGCTTAACTTAAAATATAGGCTACATTAATATAGTTTTGGACACGATAGGAGGGCGGGTCGCTAGTAATATTAAAAAATAAAGTGAACATAATCAATTCGATCGATTTTTGTCCTATGAAAAAACTACGATTTGGTTTAGTCTATTTTACAGATTCGTTTTTTCGACGCCATTGTCGTAAGCGTGTCGCAGCGGCGCGCGGCGCACAGTGGCTCGCCCCCATACATAGAACCAAAAATAGAAAAAGCTTTTAATTTAAAAAAAAAAAATGTACAGTTGCATTCCTCTATTGAAGAACAACAAAAATTCTTACTACGCTTTTTTATTTGACCAGCACTCTAGGAGCAGAAATCTGTTATTTTTGTATGGAAGCTAACATAAAAATGTGTGTATCTCATGATTCCCTCCTTGTTTCGATTTGTGGTTTTCATTATTGTTATTTACCTATTTTATGCCACATTTTCTTCAAGGACATATGGTGCCCCCAGAGTGCTCCTTCCGAGATATTTTGCCTATAGTAACTATCTTTGTTATTGTATTACTGATGGAATAGTGGTACATTTAGTATGCTTATTATTGAGAATTAGTCATCACTAAGCAGTTCCTTAAATAACAGGTACATTAGTGAGTACTTTAATGATTTATTAATGCTTTTGTTGCAATTTACCAAAAAAGTTAATAAGTCATTAACTAACGACTACCTAGTACTTGCTTAATCTAATAATAACATAATAACATGCCGTCAAGTTTACATAAATTGATGATTCATGCATCGCAAATAGTGGAGCACCTATCAGTTGTGCCTAAAGGTTTTTCGTCTGAAAAAGCATCTCAAGCAAGAAACAAGGATTTTCGTAAATTTAGAGAAAATCCCACACGAAAGCACTGTAGCATCGCCACTAATGAAGTCATTCTTTATAATCTTCTGTTATCTTCCGATCCTCTTCTTACGAGCCTACGACCGAAGATGATCAATAAAAGATTTTAAACTATAATGTTCACTAACATTATTATAACTAGAAGACGGGATATTTCAACAATAAACATGGTAAATAATTATCCCGTCTTCTAGTTATAATAATGATCAATAAAGTTAAGAAAATCTTCATTTAGAGAACTGGACGTTTTGCTCATACAAGAGTGAATTGGAGCTCATTGACATTTCAACTGATACAATAGTTGGAGCATTTTCAAAGAAGATGACGAAAATGATGATCATGATGTCGATATTGATGAAGATGAAGAAAATATAGTCTTATAGTAATATAATTGTTAGTATCTTATAAAAATAAATTAATGAATACTACCATTTAGTATTCATTAATTTATTTTTTATTATAATTAATATTTATAACTTTCTTTTTAGTAGTTGTTTTATTTTTCATTTATAAATTATTGTAGATATCATTGCAATTTACTTTAAGGTTTAATGATACTTTACAGTGTTATTTTATATTAATTAAAAAGATTTTAATACATATTTTCTTATTCATCTTAAAACTTTTCTTTTCTTTTCGACTTGTTATTAGCTATATAATGCGTTGTTACAACTCATTAGCGATATTTTTTTCAATATATGGAACTAACTAATGTGCCTTTTCTTCATTTAAAATTAGATTAAGCAATTACTGGTAGTCGTTACTTAATGACTTATTAACTTTTTTTTTAAATTGGAATAAAAGCGTTAATAAGTCATTAAAGTACTCACTAATGCACCTGGTATTTAAGGAACTGCTTAGTGATGTGACTAATTATCAGTAATAAGCATACTAAATGTACCTCTATTTCATCAATAATACAATAACAAAGATAGTTACTATAGGCAAATACCTCGGAAGGGGCACTCTAGGGGCACCATGTGTCCTTGAAGAAGATGTGGCATAAAGTAGGTAAATAACAATAATGAAAACCACAAATCGAAAAAAGGAGGGAATCATGAGATACAAACATTTTTATGTTCGCTTCTATACAAAAATAACAGATTTCTGCTCGTAGAGTGCTGGTCAAACAAAAAAGCGTAGTAACAATTTTTGTTGTTCTTCAATAGAGGAATGCAACTGTATTATTTTTTTATATTAAATACTTTTTCAATTTTTGATTCTATGACCAACCTCTTGTATGGGGGACGATCCACTGTGCGGCGGGCCGGCGCGGCAGCCTAGCGGAGCCGTAGCGATGTCGTAGCATCGGCGTAGCAGCATCGTTACAGGCTCGTAGCCGTGTCGTAGCTGCGTCATGACAAGGTCGTAGCTGCGTCATGACGAAGTCGTAGCAGCTTCATAGCGGAGTCCTAGCAGAGTTGTAGCTTTGTCGCAGCGTCGTCGAAAAACATGATATGATTGTCTTTTTTACATTTACGTCAAGTTCTATTACTAATATTCAAAAAAAATTGTAGGCGACATGTTGAAATTTTGAAATGGCGACAACAGCGTGTATCCGAAAACAGTGGGGCATATTTTAGGGTGTAGTACAGGTCATCCAACTGAACCACTTTTTTGGGACGGCGAATTATTTTTAAGCCATTACGATGCTGTTCCCATTGAGAAAGTAAGGTACCATACCTTTAAACATGGCTACACTTTTTTCATACACGCTGTACACGAATTTTAATGCTCGATCTGAACGCCGCTCGGATCAACCTTTAGGTTAAGCCGTGCTTGCCTAGGTTAGTCTGTGGCTGGGTGACCACCCATTACATACCGATTTTCCTCCGTGCCTCGGAAAGCACGTTAAGCCGTTGGTCCCGGCTGTCTTTTGTATATCTTTGACAGTCGTTACAGGTAGTCAGTGGCCTAAAAAGTCCGACAACCAGTCTTATCAAGGGGTATCGTATTACATAGTACTAACTGGGTTGTGGAGGTCAGAGAGGCAGTCGCTCCCTGTAAAACACTGATATTCAGCTGCATCCGGTTAGACTGGACGCCGACCCTAACATAGTTGGGAAAAGGCTAGGCAGATGATATTACGGAGGAGATTAAAATATTAAATGATAGCGATGACCCGACCGCTGATGATGATGTCACCACAAACTTGAAAAAAAATATGGTTGGTGATATTTTGCAGGAGAACGCTGTTCCATATCCTATAGCTAAGCTATCATCTAGTAAGGAGAATGCGCCTTGGTAACCCGCGAAATTCAAACAGAGTTACAGAATTATAATCATTAAAATCATCAATACAACCCTCATATTCCATTAAATCCCATTTATTTATTTATTTATTTATGTACACACAAAATACTCAACAAGACATAACATTAAGATAGAAGAGCACAAAGGTACTGCTTATGCCATTTAATGACTATTTAATGAAAAATGGGATTTTATGAACTTAGAGGGTTGTATTGATGAGTTTAATGACTATAACTCTGTAAAGCCATATTTGTAACGGTCGCGAATCATGTTTTAATCAACATACAACCTGACACTGACCTGTAAATTGCAAAAAACGTAAGGCTACCCTGGCGCTTCCACCTTGATCAGGTAACTTACAATCGGAAGCATGGCTGACCACTGCCCACAGTGCCGGGTTGACCTTGTTAGTGTTTTATCACATTAATGTTGATTGTATTTTAGCTACAAGTCTTAAAGGACTAGTGGGCAATCGCTTTCAAAATATTCCCAATTTAGTCAATTACATTGGATTGAATTGACATTAGGCTAATACTTTTCGATAGCTTATGTCAGTTCAAAACTTAATTGTCTTTTTATGATCGTTATTCTTAACTAGCTTGTAAAATACTGGTATTCAGCTGCATCCGGTTAGACTGGAAGCCGACCCCAACATAGTTGGGAAAAGGCTAGGCAGATGATGATGATGATGATTCTTAACTAGCTTTTACCCACGGCTTTGCTCGGCTTGTTGTCGTAAATTATCTCAAGGAAAAGCTTTAAATATAGCCTAGACACTCGGCAATAATGTAGCTTTCCATTATTGAAAGAGTTTTCGGAATCGGATCAGTAGTGTCAAAGATTACTCCCTACATACAAACTTACAAACAAATTTTACCTCTTTATAATATTACTAGCACATCGCCGCCGAATTCGTCCGCAAAAATTGTGAAATCTCGGCTAATTTGCATCATATAAATATAATTTATAGCCTATGTTACTTTCAGATAATTTAGATTTCTATTGGTGAAAACATGGTAAAAATCGGTTCAGTAGTTTCGGTACAAAATAAACAAACAAAAAATCTTTCCTCTTTATTATGGATTATAGTATCGATAAGGTTTTTGGCCTATATACCTAAAAGTTAAATAGTTTAAACCTTGAGGGTTTTTCAATTTTGTGGAAAATTTTGTCATATTAATTAAACAATCACGAGTCAGCAATAGTATATATATATATCAGTCAATACGCCCATTGTCGCCACTCACGAAATCTATAACTACCTATGAATGCACTCAAACTATCTTTACAACTTCTGCATCAGACACTAAACTATTATCAAAACCTAGTTACCAAAAGAAATGTAAACAAAAAAACAAACTTGTGTAAGAGGTCACCATCGCTAAGAAAAATGAATTCAAACCTGCGACGACGGGCTTGTTATTAGGTCAACGAGGCCGTGAAAATTGCTACATGCTTTGACTAGGTGCCTACATACCCGGCTGACCTACCGTGGAAGTGGATGTTCTGTAGTATAATATTATACATAATTACATAAAAGATGTCATATGATAAGCAAAAAAGGACTTGACCCTGTTTTATTATTCCATTAATTTATGCTTTTAAAAAATAAAGAATTCTATCGTTATTGTCTATTTACAATAAACACACCATTGCTCAAGATGTCAGAACTAAGAACCTCCATAAATTATAACGTGACCATCATGCAATGAGATTTCAAATCAATATTACAAACTAGAACGATTTTACGTCCAATAGATCTGATGTAAGCAAATTTCGCAACGTCCCTTTCCCAACCTGTTCCATTTCCTATGTCTGCATAATAGATAAACTTATATACGTATGTAAATAAGTACTCCACAGGCTATAGTATGGACCCCCGATATATAGTTTAAAGCTATAGTTATACATTGGCTTGACAATACTAGCCTCCCCCATACCAGGATATTTTACTTTCTCTGGACGAGGCCCCTTAGGCGCGTCCTGAACGCCACCCGCCACCCCTCCGCCCCCCGGCCGCCCGTCCACCCCGGCCTCCCTCACGCATAGTACGCAACATACAGAGAGCGAACTAACTCTGCCGCCAACCTCTATAAACTCGTTCATACGTGTTCCTGTATAGATAGGTACTTATTTAAATACGCAATTTGGAGCCCACCTATAGAATACATACTATATTTAGATGTGTGCCTACTGAGCTTTAAATCAATTTGGCGTGTAATTTTATTTGGTTTAAGCTGATTTAATTTGAACGGACATTGGCTTTTGAGTTGGTAATTGTTTCATTTGGTTACAATGTTACTTGCTAACACTAGGTACAAGGAGAGCTTTCTATTAGTTCCATTATTATTACACTTCCTTTCTATCACAGCAGTCTAGATCCTACTTAGCTCATAGAGTCTTTTAAATCTTTTCCTTATTTATAAATGCTGCGAATTTTCTTTTTTTAAAGTTTATTATAATTTTGTATGACCAAAACTGGTTTCCTGCGTATTTCTTCACTACAATTTCGAAGGATAAAGTTTGATTAAAAAACTGAGAATTCTACGCGCTCACGTAATGTGAAGAGGGGATAAAATAGGGGTCAAGCGTGAGTCGTCCCTTCCTACTACAGAAGCTTCGTGCGTTGTTGAGATTTTAGCCATTTTGTTTTGGCTAGATGATTTCAGTGAATATTGATGACTTTAACTTTAGGGTATTCGGACGAATTTTGGTCTCCCTAGGGATGCATGGGGTGGACAGCGTTTCAAGTTTGAGGATGACCCACCATGGTTTGTAGCATGACCCACGTAAAGTTTTAAGAATTTCTCGGTATCAAGTTCTTCAGATATCATGTACATACGTACCTACCTACTAATCCATCGACTAGGGAAGAACAAAATCAATCAATTTAAAGATTAATGAAAATCAATCAAATGATATAAATTTAGGGTAATGTTCTATTTACAGTTCGTAAATTAAAATCTTAGTTAAACTTCCTGTGGTTTCTAGATATTGAATGAAAAGAGGAAGAGCTCTGGTCAGTGAGATGCGAAAAAGACACGGTTTTTAGGGTTCCGGAGCAAAATGACAAAAACGTCGTAGATATAAGTAGGGTTTTCAAAGACTAATAGTAATAGATTTAAGTAGTCGGCCACCTCAACAATACCTAGTTTTAACACTAGGTATTTGTTTAAATAAGCAGTAGCTTAAGCACCAAGGGGATAAAGCAGTGTGTTAGGTGTCAGGCGCTATTTTGAATGAACGCAACGAGGGATTCTATGGCTCTCGAGTGGAGTGAGGGAACTTTGAGTTAACTTCTGAGCGTAGAGAGGAAGTTAAGACTAGAATCCTGAGCGCAGTGAAGATTTAAGCTCGCTAAAGACGATCACACATCTTTATCCCCGAGGAGAATACTCTACTTACAACAAAATAAAAAACAACTGTTCCATTCACATTTTTTTTTAAATTCCGAATAAAAATTTCTACGTTTATACAATCTTTGTTTTTACTAGTATACAAATAGTTTGGATGGATGGATGTTTGTTACACAATCACGCCAGAACGGCTGAACGGATCTGGATGTTTGGCACAGAGAAGTGTGGACTGGAAAAGCACGGACTACTTTTTCTCTCTCACATACACATCTAAATTTCGACGCGAACGAAGTCGTGAGCAACATGAACAACGTGATGATGATGGTACATGGTCTTCAATTTTAGTCTGACTTATTTTTATGATAACTTACCGTTTGACTAAAAAAATGCAAAAAACATTTTTGCAAAATTTACCTCGTACAATTTTTTTGCCAAATGCGAGATCTGTATTACCATAATTAAAACGATGGCAAGAAAGGAGGTGTCTGATGAGATAACGAGTAATAGAGAACTATGAAGAAGAAGAAGACATGCTGCGCCGACCCCAAATGAATTGGGATAAGGGCAAGAGAATTATGATTGGTATTTCCATCATTCGTACCAATTTTCAATCCTGTGCCAATTTTTGTTACCTTTAATGTATGTTTTGACTGGACTATAAGAAGTGAAAGATATTTACCTACTTTAAGTCGAAAACCAGAAAAAAAAGTTCAGTTCAGCGTTCAGATTTAAAAACTGGAAATTAATATATTCGAGTATTTCAGCAACTAGCCATGCAAATGACATCAGGCCTTGATAAACAAACCAATAGCTTAAAGCTTTGGGGTAAATTGGCAGCATTCTATTCCCCAAACGAGGTGCATTAAATAAGCGATAGATGGCGGTAAACCCAATAATAGTACATTTTGATATAAGAGGGGAAACTTAGTTGTTGCATTCGAACCGGATTAACACCCGAGCTGCAGGCAAGTATGTTATGGATCCGAAGTCCAAGTGATGATTAAGATGCCCTGACAAAAATACTTTCTGTTCTAATATTTTATTTCTTCCAAAGTGTATTGCAAAACGTCGTTTGTTACGCGTGGGGATTTGTTACAGCAGTTCCCGGCTCCATTACACCCTCGCTTCGCCTCAAATGCAATAACAAAGTTTCCCCACTTATATCAAAATGTACTTTTGCTATGATTAAATCTCGATAAGATTTCGTAAATCACAGATACGTGTCCAACTCCACAGGATGATGTCACCCAAGCACCAACTAGCCAGATGTATGGATACCTCTGCCCAACCCTTCGGGGATTGCAAATATGGAAGCGTGATGTGCTATGTTAGCACCCAATGTGGAATGCTCATCTTTTACTAATTTGTCAACCGTCGGCGACTTTATCAACATGTATGCATCAGGTCGATGACGATTTAATTGATTCTTGAAGCCCACTTGCACTTTAATCAGTGCTTTAGTATAGTAAATATCTTAAAATCAGATTATTGGTAGACAGGTCAGTCACTCAGTTTTTCGGTATGTGGCTAATTGTGTGATTTGATTTAGAAATCTGTTATCTCTTTGTTTTCTTATCAGTGCTGCCTAAATGTTAGTAGGGAAGTACCGAAGTAAGCAATGAAAAAAATAACATATTAAATATTTATGAGAGTATTTAGTATGTAAGTTAAGTATTGAGAATAGTTATAATATATATAACTGAAAATCTTGTGTAAGTGTCTGGGTACTATCAAATAATTTGGATTACCAAGAAAATGAAGCCAATTTTACATAATTAGTTTATTTGAACACCAAACAAGATTACAATAAATTTTATAATACATTTATAATATTAAATACAGCATTATAAACGCTCAGACGAGCCTTTAAGGATACGATTACTATAAGGTTAGAAAATGAAACGTCATTTGAGAGGAAAAAGATTTAATAAATAGATATACATAATAATTATAATCTAAAACAGAGTATCAGAGCTAGAAGGTCAATTGTAAAGAAAATGATGTCAGGAATCACAAATTGACTACCTACACAGAACAATGATTGCCAAGTTAAAATGTATTCGTTTAAATATATAAGCAAAGTTTGCGTTAGAGCCAAATATTCATAGTTAAAGTCGACGTACTCAACATTATGTTGACTAACGGTACGATCGTCAAAGAGCAGGGTGCTATTAGTGAATCAAACATGGATGTGTTTCTTCTAAATGCCGATCACAAATATGGCAATAGTTCAAGAAGCCGACATGTGTACCTACTCATAGTGCGTGTTGTTGTGAACCCAACACTGAGAACTAGCTGTATCAAGCGATTTGATATGTTATGTGATGCACAATAATCAGTGATAATACACCTACTAATTAGATGTCGGAGTAAAAACCGACTGTCAAGGTACCGTGACGATTTAGGTACTACCACTTTGTACATTTGGTCCTTTGGAGCTGTCAGCACGAAAGGTGTCGTGCATGTGTGTCAGCTGAGCTCGCCTGGATCGAGAGCCACTGTGGCCGGGTCATGACAAGTCTACCATCTCTATGGGCAATTAAGTTTTAATCATGCGAGTGCGTAAGTTGTAGCTACTATGTTTGATCATGCCAACTAATTTCTACAATTTTCAGTATTTTTACAAGAACTTTGCAAGACAATCGATCGCCGGCGCCCAACACTCTTCTCGAGGCAATACTATAGCACCCTGAGTTTAGATAATACATTGTTATAATCCCTAAGTTACGATACATCTTTACGTATTAAATAATAATTCATATGCTAAACACAATAGGTATTAGTTATCGATACTTACAAAAAAAAAAAAAAGTAAAACATATCGGCTCGTAGCTTTAGTTTGGTGCAAGAAATATGAAATACCTATGTTAAGCTTTATACACTTACGAGCATAAATACCTTACACTTACGCAAAATTCAAACGCTTTTTCTCGTGAAATGACGATTGTGACTTTGGTTTCGAAATACTATATTCATAACACTATAAAATTTATATCAATACTTAATGAGAAAATCGCTTTTGCGTTTTGCGAAGTTTAAAGTATTTATTTATGCTTATGACTGTACCTACCATTTGAGTCACTGGTCTTATTCATTCCCCTTTTTTCTCTTGCATGATCAACTGTGCAAAGCATAGAATAGTGGAGATATTTTTGTCAGTTTTGATCTAGCGTAGTACAGTATATATTTTATTAGTGCACAAGCTTTCAGATCCGAAAATGAATTAACGGCACAATATTCACTTATCTTCTTCTTTCTTTATTCTTGAATAACTTTATTAAAATACCAGTGTCTTTAATTTCATTCGAATATATCTCACACCTAAACTATCGCTACACATATCATAACAATCCTTTAATCTCAGAGGACATTTTATGCACCATAGATTACAAGTGATATTATACCATAGAGTGATTAACTGAAAGAGGCCATAAGCATATTCGAGGAAGAGCAAAAACGTTTCTAATTAGATGTTACGAAGAAGTTGTAACTTTATAATACATAAAACCCGCTATAGCGCCGCAAATGTAAACTAAATAATGTTTCAAACAATGTTTGTAAAAATTAGCACCCATTTAATGCTAGCAATAAACTAGAGCGGTGCTAAGTCATCTAAGTATGTCTGTTTACAATCAGGAATAAATCCTGAACTAAATCATTACTTTTTTACGTAAGATGAAGTTAACTACGCACGTAAACGTACGTTCAGTCGTCGACTGCTTAAAATACTGGAAGACAATAAAATAATCGTGTGCGGAATTCAGAAAAATCAGCTACTGACTAGGACGCGGGGCATATAGCGTTTTAAACAGAACCCTATCTAATATTGGGTATATAACCTATCTATCTAAGGTTATTGTGGTGATTCGCTCGCACAATGCGAATTTGTTCCTGTTGGTATATATTGCATATACTGAGACAAAGCCAATATTTTACTGGAAGTCAATAACTAAACATTATCAGGACTACTTGAGAAATAACTAGTAAATATCCTGGAAGCACATGGCCAGAGGTCGGACGGCGATGTTGCCGCTTAGAGCAGTCAGAGTACACGCGATGTTGCCGCACTGTGCAACATTTCATACTACATTTTTGAAGAGAACACATTCAAAGGTTGCCAAATTGAAAGCTTCATAATTTTATGTGTAATCGATTATGTACATTACCTCACCGACTATATTTAAGCAATTTCAGACTGAATATATGAAACTGATTATAGAATCAACTGCACAGTCAAGAAATATATAGAAAAAGGAGAAAATGCATAGAAACGTCCGGTGTCTGGATAGAGAAGGAAGGAATATTATAAATAACTCTTATAAACATCTATATGCTAAATCTAATTCAAAATACAACGTTAATTCCATTTTAAACACTTAGAATAAAAGGCTTCATTCAGGATAATGTCATACCGTTCATGTTTAGAATTTAATTATCTTATTACCAAAAATGACACAGATATAAAATTCGACCGAACACCTAGTACACAATCAAAAAATTATATATAAAATATTCTCCTTTTTTTCTTTTTTATTTGTCCAGGTTCGATAATTACGGCACGATAATATATTTTACGGATTTTAATTCTACGACACTTAATTGAACATCAATTTTATATTATAACAGATATGTAAAATTACTGAGAATATAAAAGTAAACGACATCATAATATTTTGTAAACTTTCAGACAGTTTTGAATATAATAAGAAGACTTTTGGATATCGTATGTTAAATCAGTTTGTTGGCGTCGCATGTTACTATAGATATATTGTTCTTGTCATATGTTTAAAACTATTATTATTGCTCAACGACAAATACTATAATGTATATAAAATATACTTTATGTTTATATCATAAGCACTGCGGTTTGGTGTGAATAGGTATATTATGTGAAAACATACAACTTGAACACTCATTACGGTTCCGACATACTATATAAATACACATTGTTTATAATAAGTATATTGACAAGTAAATTATTCTGTTGTTGTGCGAAAAACAAAATAATTGTGCATTTGATTCGATATTCCGTTCAATAAACTAGCTAGCTAAAGAAGCAACATAAAATGTCGGTCAATCGAAATTCGTATTGTAAAATAGGTATATATAAATTGAGAATTTATCCATAATACCTACATCTATGTAAAGCTAATAAATAAATAAAAATAAAGCGTGCTTAAAACATAAGTGTTAGTCAAAAAGTTTAGTGAAAACAAAAATAATATAGCCACGACAATTGCGTTAGTAAAACGGCGATACATTGCAAAATCAGATTATTATAAAATAAAGAATACTATACATTGTGTTGTAAGTTCTAACTTACAATAGGTATGTTGTTATTATAACACTGTGAATACGTTTTTAAACTTGATATTCGTATTAAGATTTGGGCCATCGTTGGAGTGTTATAATAACTACCCACATCAGTAGCGAAGAGTCAATTTTTGTAAGAGGTAAGCCGGAGTACATATCTTTAATGTGAATATATTTTTTGTCTATAGAAAACTGACTGTGATATTTTTCAAAGGGAATCCAGTAGGAATCGAGTTGTATGGAACCTTCGCCACTGACCCACATACTTAATTATAGTTTTAAAAAATCGTACAATCCAAAGATAATCTCAACTAATGTGATATAAGGGCAGAGAACAAGCACTAATCTATGCAATATTTGTGTAACTGTATAAACACTTGTGATGTGTGATAAATACTTGAAATAAATATTAGTATGTAGTCGAATATGTAACCTACAATAATATTACAGAGCCAATAACTAACAATTAAGTGTATACGAATAATGCTTTAGTTTGGACATCTTTCAGACGAACGAGTTACCCCGCTGCGATTCGACACGCAACTACATAAAGATAGAGAATAGTCTGTCTGGAAGACGAGGTTACACATTCAGTAAGATATCTACACGCTTCGGCAGATTCAACAGCGGCGCTTGTTATCACAATAAGTTGCTTTAAGCATGAAACGAATGAATAAAGTTGCGCGGACAAATATCCATTTAATAAATTCAGTCTGTTATATTGCTTTAGACAAGTCTATACTCAATAATATTCACTTTTACTTCTACATTTATACAACATTTAACATAAAGGCGGGTGTCGCAGCGGCGTGGCGTTCGTCCGATGATGCTCTGTCTGCGTAAACCAATTCGTTATCTCAGTCGAAGCGTCTCCGAGCGTCTGGTTCAGGGCTTTCGTAGAAAGACCACAGGCTGACGGGGTGGGCTCTCTTACTATAAAGTATCTATTATACATCATAACAATTAATAGCAGTCTTGCCACAATACCTTCATTAATAGAAATTCTTGTCTATAATATAATGTAAACAAATTGTGATAGCTACAAACTTTCAACGTTATGATAACACATCTTCATCGCGATTTCATTCAACGAAATCGAATGGGTGGTCCCCCTGCGGCCGCCCTAAAGCGTATATATGCGGACTCAAACGATACTTAGTCGCCGCAAAACTCAACATTCCACTACTGTCAATTGTTATTTTTTATACTAATCATATTTAAAAATCCTTACACAACATTTTGCAACAAATTACATATTTGAATAATACCTAATAATTAGGCTGACTCGGGACAAATAATGAATTTACATATGTAATTATTTTCATCATTCATTAAAACTAAACCTTAATAATATCAGCTACGCGAATAAATCAGCATGAATATTCGTTATAATTTAATTAATAATTATATAGTATATTATAGTATCTGTATTGTTTGTTGCGTAAATGTCTTCCTAAATTGTGCTATAAAACGCTGTCTGTTCAGTGCTAGCATGGCTCCTCACTATACAGGGTGGATTTTCCAAGTGGGCGTGGATGGCCAAATCCGAAACTATGAGGGATGGAGTCTCGAGCCCAATTTTGATGAAAACTAAAAGTGCATCGTTATATTTTTGAAAAACACATTGTATTATGACACCATTCGACAGTGTCGTTAATAAGTATCAATTCTGAGAAGTAATGACATACGGCAAACTAAAGGAATGAGTTTCTGTATTATTCATAGTTTCAAATTTGGCCATCCACGGCCACTTGACAAATTCACCCTGTATAAGGGGGAGTTTAGATTTAGAATATAATAATAAGGCTTGCAATGTGACTGCACAAACAGGTGCAATCATGAGAAAATATACTCATAGAGATCAACGGGGTACCAGTTTCTTAAAAGGAACCTTATGCATGAGCGATTGGGTCATGATCTTAGTGTATCTTCTCAGATAGGCAACTGAATTTACCAATGAACCGCACAATTAACACGGGCCATGATAAGCGTCATCATAGTAGCTAGCAGTGAGAAGACAGCCGTACAACCTTATTGCCGAACCGTATGCGGCGCAACCACATACACGCGGAGCCCGCACCATCTGTCGTGCTCAGTTCATATAAACTAGATCCGTCTAATTAATGTCACCGATGCGACTTTGGACATTTAACTAATTACCAGTGGGACCAACAACAGTTTAAGTTACCAATATTCGAAATGGATCGTTTATACTCATTGATCTTTCACAAAGGCACTGCGCGTATGCAGTTACTCTCTCATTGTTATCTCAAGGCTCGACTTAAAATCGTTAAATTATTTTAAACAAATAATTATACCTGTTATCTACATAATAATTATTTCATCTATATCGGTAAATTGTCTGTAAATAAGACTTTAGAATATCGTTAAATCAGATTGTTTTTAAAGACACACTTATAATAATTTATTATACATGATAGTCAACTGTATTTAAAGTTAAATTGAATCATTAAGATCTACGAACTGCGAAAATCTCATATTACACCCACGCAGTGACTGCTGGAACATTCAATAGTTGTAGATATAATAAATTATTTTCGATAATATAGGAAGATAGTTGGATAAAAATTTAGACGCGATATAAGCGGGCAAGTGAGATGTAGATAGTGCTTTCAATATATTACTATTGATATCTACTACTATTTAGAATAAATATACACCAAAATAACCAGTCATACCGGGGTAGAAGGTTATATTGGATGCGAAATCTTACAAGGGACAGCAGGATACCATTTAAATCATTTAGACAAGGTACTATTGTATTAAGAATATATTTTAAATACATGAATATGGAACGCTATCTTAGCAACGAGCTATACCGACGAGAACGCCGTGGCTATGTTATTGAGCTGTCAAACATTCGAGAAGGTGAAGTGCCCGACAGCACGGGTAACTCGCGAGCCCGCTTATTCGAAAAGCCGCAAAACGTTTGTGGGCAGAGAACGTGTATTAACCTAACTAGTATTAATGGGAAACATTTTTGAACACTATACACATTACAGTCGCACATAATTTGTCCTGCTGTTTGGTTGTTACATCTTACACAAGTTGAGACCATCAAGATCAACGATGTATGTGTGTATGCCGCTGTCTTCTGTATCAATCGTGTTGTCGTCTGACATTGTTTCCTTGCCTCTTTACAGAAGTCACAGATTTGTATAGAAGACAAGAGTTCGTTACCCTACTACATCTCATATCAAAATATTCATGTTTTCTTCATAGATCTATCTTACCGTAAATATGCTACTATCTTTGGAATTATTGCTGCGATTTCGTCACTTTGTATATTTATATAACCATCTTTTCTCTATATTTTAGCAGATGCCATATAAATAATAGATATATTCATTTGCACTCTATTTTATACTAATGTTTGTACTAATTTTCTACGGTAATTTATTTTGTAAATATTCACATCTCATTCACATTTATAAGTCGTATTCTTTTCTGTAAATTTCTCGTCACAACCATGTATTGGGTTATGGAGGAACTCTGTCATAAGTACCTATCCCCAACTTCATCGTAGCAAACGGTTCGTCAGGTTTAGTTTCGTTTTTTTTCTTGTGAACCAGAATCACGTTTAATATACACATATTTTTTTTTAAGAATCCTAATCTTACTATATTTATGGAAATCTGCGCGAACGGCGAAAATGTAGCAAACAGCCAAGCAACAGGACAACAAACTGAATTAATGTGTAACCAACGCTTTACGACGCGCACTAGCTCTTACAAGCATTGTAATAAGGGTGATATTTTACAACAGTTTTATATAAGTGTGGATAAACTGGGTGGTACTCATTGAGTACTAATAGATTTAATATTTAAGGTATCATTGTGATTGCGGGTCGCACTGTAGCAGCCGTACGATGGACGGGTCGCTCTTAGCGCCCTCTATGAACTCCTCGAGGGAAAGCTTCCCGTCCTTGTTCCTGTCCATTTGTCGGAATATTTTGTCGGTTCGCTTCTCTGGCGTCGACTCGTCCTCGGGCATCTTCATCACGGACCCGACCATTTTGTAAATTGCCTGGAATCATTAATGCAACATAATTAGTACGACGACGCTTCGAAATTGGGCCATTATGGGCCCATGAAAGACGATATCTTCGACTAAATCAGCAGGAGTAACCTAATCCTCGAGTTAACCCAGAGATCAATGGTAGGGTCTAATCTGGGATAAAACTTGCAAACGGGTCCAATAATAAAGAAAAGGAAAGTACGATAGGCGGCCAGCCTATTGACTTTATTCAGGGTGTAAGGGACAGCCCTCCACAAACTGATAGGGTGAATGCACTATATCATCCTAAGCGGTCATCTTAGGACAACAAGTACAAGAAATTATTTCAGGAATGTTACGGGAATCCAATAAATTTGATTTGTTTTATTTCCTCATACGCAATGTATCGTTACCGTGGCAAAACGCACGTAGCGAACGGCAAGCGCAACGACGAGTTCGATGAACTCTGTAGCTAAGCAGGAAGTGAACAGCTGATTTCACTCGTCGTTCGTTAGAGTATTTCAACATCCATTGTTAGATTTTTGACTTTAGACGTATTATTTACAAAAATGGAGTGCTGCGTACAGGGAATTTTATTTTACATTGAAATAAAAGAAAAGTAACAAAAAAAAATGTAGGAAATGAAATTTTCCGGAGAAAAATTCCGGTGGAATATGATTCAAAATAATGAGCTGAATGCACCCTGTCAGTTTGTGGAGGGCTGTCTCTTACACCCTATATATTATATAATGTACTTTTATCTGCGGGCTGTTGCTTAATTTTTTTTAGATATCTAGGCCTTTCTTGAAGACTACAGATACAGTTATAAAGAGAAAGTAAACTTACGGTGACAATTTCGAGCATCTCTTGCCGCGAGATGTACCCGTTGCCGTCGAGGTCGTACATGGAGAAAGCCCACTTGAGCTTCTGTTCCAGCTTGCCGCGAGACGTGACGCTGAGCGCGCACAGGAACTCCCGGAAGTCTATCGTGCCGTCGCCGTTCGCGTCGAATGTTCGGAACACGTGCTCCGCGAACTGGAAAAGTAACGATGATATGATGAGACACCTTGATGAGAAAAAGATGGTTTTTATGAAAAAAATATTAGTAATGTCATAGCTTTGTCAAAATGTTAGGAAAAACGATGAGAATCTAGCAATACTCTTAGATCTGCACAACGTTTAATAGTTGTTGGACTAACCCATTTACAAAAAATAGAACAAATATTACAGTTTATGATATTATGAAATAAAAATAATGTGAGAAAATATTTTCTTAATTCTGCAGTTACCTTGCTGGCATCGCCATACGGAAAGAAGTTTCCGTATATTTTCTTAAACTCTTCTACAGACAAATGTCCGCTGGGGCAATCTTTTAGAAAACCTTTGTACCATTCTTGTATCTCGGCGTCTGGAATGTTATTAAATAAACTTATAGTGTAAGCCTGTGTGAACTCTAAGCAGTGTCAGCGACTAGCGTATTTTGTAGCGCGAATAAGCTCGTATTGCCTTACGCGCTTACCACACGCTACATTTTGATCTTGAACCGACGCGCGTACTCGCGGTTATCGTCAACGTTCGTACGAGTTGCGCGTGCAAGCTTCCCAAACGAGCTTATTCGCGCCAAAAATATGCTAATCCGAATTCAGATAGTTAATGTTAAATTGACTAAGAGTCCTTAGAAATGAGTTTGGTAATAAGTTAAAAGACTTATTTAGAATCGTTTATGGAAATTTAGAAAAGAAGAAAAAAATTAGCGGCCCTAATATAATGACATAAATTATTTAAAGGAATAGTCACTTTTGGTCATCAAATAATTCACACTTGACTACGAAAATAGCCCTTACTGCTCCGAAATAAAGTGGCTGACATAGTAAAATTGTTGTTGTCATGGACGTAAAGTGAACCGTAGTACTGTACTATAAGTTTAACATTAGCATATGTACCTGAGAACTCAGTGTTCTGCTTCAGATCTTCCAACACCTCCGGCTTTAATTTACTATTTTGTTTGCCCATATTTACTGTGTGCTTATATTTCGGAAAGGACGTTAAAATATTACACAACCTGCTTTCTTTTAGTTAGTAGTCGTAATCTTGTGCCCTAAAACATAATAAGTATGTAGAGACAGCTGAAAATTAAAAACTTGTCATTATATAAATGTTGTAAGAAAAGTGCCAGTTATTACAGATAAGTTCGTTTTGTTAATCTTAAGAACCCTTGCACCGAGCAGAATTGAAAAAAAGAAAACGATTCGTGAACGAACAGTGCTGTTTAGAAAACAACGTACGAGAGATAAAGGAAGACGGCATCAACAGAGCTGGAGTCAAATCCAATCGAAAAGAGTTGAAAATGACAGCGTCATTCTTGAAGTGTAATCTGAGACAAACAGATTTAAGTAGAATATTCAAAAGTCTTGGATCTCAGAGCATGCAGACAAATAGCAAATTGCATCAATATTGTTGTTGCACAAGTTCGCAAGTTTTGGATTGATGGTAATACAAAACATCGTTTGTAACGTAAAGGGAGCGTGGCCTCGTGGAAGTATTGTTAAAATGTTTGCCACGACGAAAGCATAACATGTTTTGTTAGAAAATTGGCGCAGCACTCTACAGATCTAGCTTTAGTCTTAAACTAATATAATATCGCGCCTGTAATCCCCGAAAGTTTAGGCAGAGGTGTACTTAATAGTAGGTACACCCACATTTCGCCTGTTATGTTTAGGTCCCATGTAATAGAGGGCGAGCCTATTGCTTGCTATCAACCGGGAACAAATCCAGACACCGTGGCTGATACTGAGAAATTCCTGATAGAAAAACCCAATAACATTTAGCCCGAACTGGGAACCGAACCAGGATCTAATGCCTCACGTCTCGGACCCACGATGCAGGCATTAGTATTGTTAAATGCTCACTAATCCCAAGAGTTTATTTTATTGATTAGCTCAACCATAAGATTATTTACCATACACTAAGCTATTTTCATGATAAAACGCGGTATTACGCTTTATAAGTAGAGGTAAATATTTTTCTTTCAGAAATATTGCGAAGACTAGGTTGATGAAAAGGTTCATATTACGTTATCTGTAACACGCAGCTGCAGTTTTCTTACAATTTAAAGAAAATGTTGAATATGATATCAAATAGTAAAATCAAGATACGATCATAACTTTACTTACAAAGGTTATGCTGGTACGAAAATAAACTACAACTCTTAACGTTCTATTAAAAATATTTAAAAAAAGACTTGAGTTATTAATATATCTAACCTTTGTAAATAAAATCAACAAAGTCAAAGAGAAATATCTGACCTTATGGAGCCTTCGCAATAACGCTATTATAGGTACTTTGGAGCAATGAATCAAAAGCCAAAATAAAATAATAAGAAATTCATATCATGGCGAATGTGCACGACACTATAGTTTAATTTATCAGTGAAAATCATGTACCAGTCCTGACCAAAGAACCCACATTTATGTGATAAATTTGATCACGTTTGTTAGCGAAACCCATTCAATGTTTCTGGGAATATATTCATTGGAATTTGCCGAAATAATTCCACAAATATTGCACGTTTCATTGCGTACGCTAGTCTTGTATGTGTGCAACTACCGCAGGTGGGTAGTTGTATAAAGGTAGGCGTAGGGGGGAGACGAGAATTCGAGGTGGATGAAATAGATGCCAGTTGCGGTAGTGGTCATCTATGAGATGTCAGGTCAACTACATAAAAATATCTTTCGAATGTACGTAATTGGAAGAAGGAGCATCGCTTTAAGTGGGCGGTAGCACTGCGCTTGCGCAAATTCCTCTTAATTATCAATCCCACCACCCGGTTACTTAGTTATCAGGGAAAGGTGAAAAGAGGTGGTCATAGAGAATGATAGTGAGCGTGTATTTTTTTTTATTGTGTGCTTTTGTAACCTTTGACATTTTCATTAACAGAGAAAAGAGAGAGGGTGGGGAGCGAAGCGGAGGGAGGGAGAGGGCCAGATGCCGGTTGCACTGCGCCTACGTCATTGCCAGAAATTAATCTGATATATTGGTTAAATGTATTTTTAGAATTGTGTAGGCGTAGTGGCTTCTTATGTTGTATTTTTTAGTTTTAACGCCAAATGAACGATTTGTTGTAAAAGTAACCTTAACGAATCCGAAAGGCAATTGTTCTCTCTGTCATTGCAGTCATATTTTTGTTCTAGACCCTACCTGGGAACCTTCTAGTTACGGAGATATTGGGGGTCAAACTTCCGACTTTTTCACAATTATTTTTTTAATACATGTTTTTAATGTTATGACTATTATTACTATTCTAATGCACCCATCAGTACAATGTTTTGTGTGCGTTACATTGAGTTCTACCGTAAAACGTGGTTTATCACCCCAAAAAAAAAGTCGTTTCCCAGCAATATTGTTTGCGTAAAGTTACTTAGTTTGATGTACAGAATGCTTGGTTGATGGCTTCGTGAAGGGTCCGTTTACACCCTGTATAAAGGGAAATGGGAGTGCTCAGGTGAATTGACGATACATCGGTAATTTTTAGGAAGCTGTAGTAAGCAGTTTGTGTTCAGATCAGTTAACACGCCACATTCGGCTGAGCGGTAAGCTGTAGCGCACAGTTCAATGACATTGGTCGGTATTGACCTTTCGCGCATTCTCGTTCAGGAGGCATAATGGAAAGATGGATGGTGTCATTAATTTGAACTGGAGCAATGTTAGTAGGACTACGGTCTTAAATTGTGCATTCTAGTAGCAACATCTCATACAAGTGGTTAAGTCATGAAAATATGGCGCTCGCCCTGTCAATTCACACCGTCCACTTAAAAACGAAATAAAAAGAAAATTAAAATTGGGTGATGAAATTAAGTAAGATGTTTTCTAACAGTAGTTTTATTCATATGAATCCTAGGTTCCCACAAATACCCCAATTACAATAAAGGAGAGACTGAGTACATGATTATTGATATTAATGACTAAATAATTAAACTATGTTGTCGCGTACACTACAATAATGAGACAAATAATTATGAACTATTGGTTTTTATCTTGTATTTTAATTTATACATATGAATAGGCAAAATGTGAATTCATAATAACTATGTATTCTTAGAAATACAACAAATTGAAATGGGACACATTGTGCATACTTTTATCTAATTATAACATAATGCCGAATGAATG
Source organism: Noctua janthina (assembly GCA_963576755.1). Taxonomy (NCBI): domain Eukaryota; kingdom Metazoa; phylum Arthropoda; class Insecta; order Lepidoptera; family Noctuidae; genus Noctua; species Noctua janthina. The sequence continues at coordinate 6,604,914 of OY755050.1, read as the reverse complement.
TAATAAATATCGCCTGAAACGACTTTACACAATCGAGTAATTACGAAGCCTCAAGTTTGAATATAGGTCAATGAAGATTACACTATGCTGTAAATACTTTACTCAGACTTCAAGAAGTAAAGCGGGGTCCACACAGTAGGTATCTGGAAAGTACTTGGTTCATCTGAATGTGAAGTGAACAATCTATGCAGTTCTACCAAAGTCTACCTATCAGTTCGATGTCACACGCTTATATATTTCGCGAGACTATCCACCGCGTGTCGCCACCGCGTGGATACAGTTTTGTCAAGACTAAATTTAATAGAAAACTAACAATATAGATTCCAACCTGCTCGAATTTTCATAAATGGTATACAATACAAACTAAATGTAATAATTTTTGTTACGTTTAATATTATGAATCTGTATTTTTGGAAAATAAGATTATCAGATTTGTGCGTCTATCGCAGCTAGTTACAATAATATCTTAAATTATATACTATACTAAGTACATGTATTATAGAAAAAATAGTGGCGTGAGCCAACAAATTATGATTGAAGCTTACTACTAAGAGTACGTTTACAAATTATAAATTGATTAAATCAAAGGTAACCACTCTGTTAGTTTATGTAAAATTATGAGAAATGAGAGATGCCATTTACCACTACAAATAGATGTTAGTAGTAGTGTACTGTGGTGAACACGTCCCCTTTACGCAAGGACTCGATGGTAATAACTAAATGCAAAGAGGCAAGACATTTCCCAAAACTAAGGTACACTCTTAACATAACACTCATTACATGAAATATTAATGTTCATAACATTTTTAATAACCGTTATAATAATATTATATAAAATGAATAAAAATAGGCTAAATGATTCCTACTTAACATTCATTCATTGTAATTTCAGTTAAATATAATCACAAGTTAATTTTATAGGTTAACTATGTAAAATGCCACGCGTAGTCAGAACAGAGCAGTTCCTTAGGTTCACAGATTGAGATTTCCTTTTTGAGACCAAGAAGAAAGTATTCACATAGGTCCTAACCAATATTTAAGTATAAAAATGGGCGATTATGCGTAAAGAGAACGAACCGTCTCATTACGAGATTTCAAACGAAGAGCAAGCCGCCAGTGGCGCCCGCACTCGGGTGTTGATCATTGTCTTTAGTTGCCAATTTTCGCCCTAGATTTTAATTATCATGATAAATACATGACACAAAATGTTAGAACTGAAACCACAAGCGAACATAATTTAATTCACATTGACTTTACGATTCTATATTTGAGATTTTAAAATCTATGATAAAAGTTACTATACGTGGTGCGTTAACGTGCGAACATTAAGCTTTCTTTCAAAGTGAAGTGATCAAGTCAAGTAGTTAGATTGAATTCAAGATTTGGACAAAAAGCTAGTTGTACAGAGTGCCAGTTAAGCGGCGAAGCCTAACTTAACGTTATTACAAACATCAGTAGCGAGTTACTGACTGGTAGGCCCGGGTCGCGTAATAAACTATGTCAATCAAAAAATTTATCATAAATATTATAATTGACTAAATGTGATGAAGTTGTAATTTGTCATTGTTTTTTATGAGATATGTACACGGGCATTGTTGAAGTCGTAACTAAGCAATTGCTTGCTTGTTAGACAAAGTACGTTACGCCTAGGGCGAAATTTCTACGAAATTGTTATGTAAGGTTTTTATTTTATTTTAATTTAATGTTATTTTATTTTTTTACTATTTCCAATCGAAATTTCTTTTTTTGATATGTCACACAACACCCTGTCTGAAGCTGTCTTCAGGTCCGAGATGAGAATTATTGATCCCTCTGTTTTTTTATAAAATTCAGTCGATTTATGATCGTTATTCCACTGTTCTAATGTGACGTACTTAGTCGTGGCAACCAGGAGAATTGCATTATAATAATATTACAATTTATTCGTCCGATGATTGTCACCGGACGGGTAGTTTTAACCAAATGAATACAATTCAACTGAACTATGTAAAAAGTGAAAAAAAAAATTAAGTTCAATTACAACAAATTCTTAAAAGCATCAAAATACAATAAATATGTGAAATCATCGTACACTAAAAAATAAGTAAACACTTAAATAAAAACTGCAATGCGTTATAATATGGAATGTCTTAAAACAAATTAATGCAAGGGTTTAGCTTCCAGTGCACATTATATTTATATTAATTGATTTTGGAACTTTACCAGCGGCCTCACTCTCTGTTTATGACTTTTTCACACTTAGATTGAAAAAATGCCAAAATGGAACAATCTATAATATAGATTGTTTTGTTATTTTATTTTTATTAGTATTTATTAGTTTTGTTTGTTAAATTTTTAAGGTGTTTTTGTTTTTAATAATGCCGAATAAACTCAATTTTCTATCTATTTTATTGATGCGGATCAAATTGAGACCAGCCTAGTGTGTCATCTGTAGTTGTATTGGAGAATGAGGTTGGATTCAAAACTTTATTACTAAAACGGTATTGTGCATCATAACGTCGTGTGCGTCTGATTAAAGCCAACGACAGCTGAATGCGATTGGCCTGGCTACTTCATTGTGCGTTATTTCCATTTATATAAGAGCCTATTAAATTAGATGGACAAATTTTAACACAGCTTTCAGTACGAGTAACCTAAGATTTCCACGCAAAAAAAAACACTGATCAAAGTGATTTTATTTTGACCTAAAATCATTGGGTAACTAGCATTTTTAGTGTATTTTCGTTAGCTGTTTTTTTTCTTGTAAGTATCTAGTGAGTTATCTAATTTTTTACTTTTATTTTGGCAGTCCGAATGATTTAAAAGTTTGTCCATCTATTTTAAAGGGATCTTATGTATGTTTTACTTACAAGTACGTTAAATAATCTTACATTTATGCACTGAAAACTAATTGAGAAAACAACACAGCTTAACATTATAATAATTTAAATTAATTAATAATATCGCGACCCTTTCGACTATGAACGGCCAGTGGCTATTGGTGAAGATTGCGACGAAATATAATAAGGATGCTAAAATTAACTATAACACGAAATATGGGACTAGGGCACACTAAAGTTTGGTTTGGTTTAAGTTAAAGATCCAAGGTTTTGGCCACCTTTGGCAAAGTTGATGGGGATAACCAAAAAACTTAGATGGTAAGTTAAATAAATAATGCTGAATCGGTAAACTATTTACAACGGGGAACTAGAAGGCACAGTAGTGGAAAAACTAATTGGGATATACATATGTATAAATACTCCAATTAGAAATAGTAGGTAGGTGATAGTTTTACAATGCGAAGTAACTGATTGATAGTATCACGAATAGAATAGTATACCGAAGCGTTGAAAGTATCAGGGGGACAAAGAAGCGCAAGTCCTGCCCGGAGGAGCCGGGTCGGTAAGATCCTGACGAATTTACGAATACACCAATAATAAACAACACCGATACTAGAAACGATATTATAAAGTTTACTCGTTTACAATATTACGGTTATTTTAACTTACATAAATGGAGCTTAACGCCGACAGAAGTGATCAGATTGTTAGTGTTGTCTGTGATAGTAATGTAATACCGCGTCGTGAAGCCCGCGACGGTCTCGTTAGCGCGCTGTACCAGCGTACCACTGTATCAGTGTATCTGCCTATTGCGTGCAACCTGTCGAGTTTGTTCATCCAATCTGACCGATTCTGTACATACATAGCTACACTAAGTTTTCCTTAATATTAGAATGTAAGATTTATACTGTGCATTATTATAGTAATCCGACATCGGATTGAATATAGCGTTGAACCAGATAGTCCGAGAGTCACATAGGAATAGTCATAGATACTACGAAGTGAATGGGTTCGGACACAATCTTATTCTATTAGCGAAGTGGACAATCCGACAGCGACAAATTCCACATACATTATATTATCATTCATACATTATCATTAGGAATGGACAATTTTTAACTCGAGGATTTATTGACGTCAATTTCGTTACATCAATAATAGCTTAAATTTTACAATACTTTTTTTTTTACAATCGACAAAATTCACATGTGTCGTGGGAAAGCAGATTGTGCAGCGCACGTCCGCGCCGAAAGGTGTCGGGCCTAAAATACTTCGGCCGAGCCGCCTAGCCGAGCAACAACCGCCAGGATACATTGTTGGTACGGATCCGTGTTTAACTGGTTGTGGAGCGAAGAGTACAGATCACACGCGGATGAAATCAATAGATTGGTGTGTTTACTCGGCGGGGTATAACGCTTAATGATTTATATTCAGCGTTGAGCAGATGTTATTGAACCATCGGCGGCTGCAGTGGACGCGGCGGTATGCGCAAACACAATGTGTGTTACACAGACACATGCTACGTACTCATGCCATGTCAACACGACAGCAACACTACACAGCCGCACCGTTTACCGTGTTAGATCCGACTCGATGATAAAAGCTGACCCGGTTTTACTACCTCCACTTACACCGCAACGATTAAAATTTCTCCAAATGTTAAAAATGTTCGCTTTTGATACGAAAATTTTGTACAGAATTAATTGAAACTACTGAAATGCGCGGGTGAGATTTAATTTTCGAAAATATATTTACAGTGAGAATGTACGTTAATGACCGAATGGTTGACTGAGAGTTGATTAAGTTGTAACGATTCATTCTATAATGCTGCCGTGTGGACAAGACGACGCCGTCGGGTTATCGTGAGGCATAGGTACAATGGGGTGGGTATGTGAGAACGGATCGCAGGGTTAAAAGAAGCTGATCGCCAATTTAAGGCGCCAGCATTTTCGAGAGCTCCTCGTCCTGCAGGCATCCCTTGAGGAACTCATCCTGCGTCAGCTGACCGTCGTTATTCTCATCCATCTTAGCGAAGATGTTCTTAGCGCGCTCTTCGGCGGAATCAGCTGGTCGGTTGCTTGAGCAAGCTCCGAGCATGTCATAGATAGCCTGAAAAGGGCAAAAAAGCAAATTGTACAAACATTAGAAGCTGGTCAGCAACAGCTTTGATGTTCCCAGAGCAGAAAGCGTTAAATTTAAGTAAGTACACAGTCACAAAAAATCTTATTTATTTAATGATTGAATGTCTCCAGAAAATGAAAATATCACTCCAACTCAAATTCGCTTGAGAATGTCACCAAGTTTGTTAGGTCGCGTCCTGTGCCTAAAATTGCATTTCCTAACTGAATTTTTAATGTTCAGCCTTGCCGTGCCGTACCAATGAATACCTAGGTAATTAGGTTAGAGCTACGTTTATCCCCGGTTACGGTTCTGGACGGTCAATTTCACCCGGCGCAGCGTCCGATTTATCTCAACCAATTTAGACTGTCGGCGTCGTGACGTCACGTGCCTTTTAAGGTCCGGTTTTCCATTTGTTTTACCGTTCCACTTTAGAACTTTGGCAGTAATGCACCCGATCTAGCGACTGAGCTGCTCTAGAATAATAAATAATAAACCTGCACTAAAAGGGTGCGATTTTAAAACACCAGTTAAGTTCTTGCTTTAAGTCAAAGAATTATAAAAACACTCAAAGCATTAACACTCTTGGCTTTTTTTTTTCAAAAGAAACTAATTTTTAAGCCTGAGTCGAGCTATGATAGAGTAATTCAAGTAATAAATTAAGTAATTCAACCCTTTTGATACTTCTACATATTTTTATTACTGTTATAGATTTGTAGTTAGTAAATAATGTAAATATTCTTTGAAATTAAATATGTCAAAGGCTCAACAGTTCGTGAAAAGTGAATGCAACTGGAGAAAGGCTGGTGTGATTTTAAGGTCGGGTTCTTTATATTTTCGTTTGGCTAAAAATACCGACCACTTCCGAATCGGACTTGCTGAATAAAAACATGGGGACGTCCTAGCCAACCGTTTTGCGCCAAGCCAACCGGTAGCAAAATTACAAGAAATTATACTTATATCTAAATCGGGAAGGTTAACGATCGGGTAATCTCTAGGATTCGTTTTAATAATACTTGTTACGAAATCACATTATAGTGTGCAGTGATGACTCATTAGGCGAAAACCGTTACTGTCTCTTAATGCAACTTTATCCTAGATAGACATGCGAACGTCAACGTTGAAAAACGGATCAGCGACAAAGGACGACTGAACTCTATACTTGAAAACGGAATACTAAAATGCATGAATTCGTAATTTCCGCTCTTACCAATGGTTAGCAATGACAAAGACAATAATTAAAATAATAGGGCTGAAGAAGAATGCCTGGGGTCGTAATAATCATGTACTGCCATTGTTCAGCACTAATACGACACGACAATTTACAGAAGACTATGCGAACCCGCAGTCTGGCAAGCCAATGTTAAAATCTGCAGTAATAATAATAATAGGGGACCGTTCATTTGCTTGCAATTGTGCAATCATGCTTTTATGACATCAAGGAAAGAGCACAATAATTATAGTATAATGGATGGCATTTAATTGAGCAAGACAATAATGTAATCGATATAATGCACTGAAACGTTTTCATTCTCTCTATATTGTAAGGTACCACGAGGACTCGGATACCACACATCGTAGAGGGCGTATTAATATTGTTAATGCATTTGTGGTTTCGTGCTCAAAGTGCGAGTCAAAGCGTGTCTGCCGCCAGGGTATTAGTACCCCGTACTTAAATTAACAGATCCAAGTGTAACGTGTCCATCTTGGACGTCGCACGATTAACTGAGTTACTGGTGTCCCCGCTCCGAGACTGTGACTCCGATAACACATTTATCTCAAATCTCTCTCGAAGTGCTAATTCCGAAGTGACGCTCAAAGTGTTTCCGTCCAATAAATGCAAGCAAAGTAAACGTTACGATTGAACTGGATGTTACGAGTTCAGGGAAAAGAAAATTTCTGTCAATATGTCTATGATTTTACTATTGCTTCTGCAACCATCGATATTCCAATATTAAATGTCTCTCTCGCTATTAACGGCAATATCCATCAATATAAACATATTAATTAAAATGGCTGTTCCTCCTACAGTGAAATGTTATTATCGTGAAATATCAATTCAAATTAAAAGCGTATTTATAATAGGACGGACGCGATCCATCAAATCATGCTCGAAAATTTTGCTGGTCATTTTATCTAGTCAAGGTTGGCAGGAATGCCTGTCCAGTGCTGCTACTGCATAATCCGTCAACGATAAATAATTGAGTTGGAATTCATAGGCTGGTTTCCATCTCAAATAACTAAATGCGTTTAGCGCTAAACCAATTTCAAAACATCCTGCTGTTCCTGTCAATCATTTGAAGATGACATAAATAGAATGATGTTTAAAATATGGTTAGCATTAAACGCATTTAGTGATTTGTGGTGCAAGAGCGCCTTAAAGATGAAATAAGCTTTTAAAAGAATATTGGTTCTTCCTACCGACGAACGCCAACAATTTTTTTAATTGAAATTGTATGTTGACGTTCCACGGCATGTTATTTTGCAGACAATAATTACTGGTGGGCGACCATAACAATATCGACGCAACGTATGTGCTCTGTAATTAATGCCTGTCAATGGAGTTGTTCGGCATTTTCATGCATACAAATCAAATTACGTATTGCATAGCACTACGATAGAGCATTGTTTCATTTTAATGTATTGTTACCCAATTTATTATGCCTAGGCCGGACCAGGTGTAGAACCGCTCATCTGTTAAAGCTTTATTGTTCATAAAACCAGTCAAAGAATTACTATAAAATACGTACACCTGAGACTAAACAAAGCTGCATCTCAGATAAAAATATAGATGCTGTGAAACGTAAAAAATGCTGTCATGACTCATCGATAAGACTGTATCTAATCATGCTCTGGGAACATTCAGTAGCTGAAAACTTTTTATGGGATCACATAGCAATGTGCTTCGAAAGCAGCGGGGTTAATTATCATCCCCGTACCTGCAAATAGCGACGTGAATAACTCGGGTGGTTGTGGCTAATTAACCTGCAGACGCTCGCGTTTGGAAGGGCATTGCTCTGTATTGATCTGCGAAATGTTAGGAAAGTAACAAACCTGCACGATTTTCGTCATCTCTTGAATGTCGATGACACCGTTGCCATCGACATCATACATGCGGAACGCCCACTTCAGCTTTTCTTCCGGCGTCCCACTTGAGGTGACGTGGATGGCCTGCAGAAACTCCTACAACAAAGTAGTTCTTGGTACACCACGCGAGTCGGGGCTCAAACAAGGGCTAGGTAGTCTCTTGTTCGATGAATTTTAAATACTGTTTACTGCTGACAGTAAGAAATTATGAATTAAGAGCGCAAGCAAAAGAGAATTCGCAAGAAATAAAATTTAACTTTAGCAATGCGCATTGCTGCTTTGCAAAAAATGACTAATTGTTATTCAGCTAAAAATTATGATGGTGGTGAGAGAGCTAGCCCTATCTCTGAAATTGAGAAACGCATAGCTTTTACAACTATACCAAAATGTTACCTTGAAGTCAATGTATCCGTTCTTATCCATATCGAATGTACGGAACACATGGTCGCAGAACTCGACGGCATTGCCGGATGGGAAGAACATCTTGTACATATCCACGAACTTGGCGGGAGTCAGCCTGCCGTTGGGGCAATCTTGCTGCAGGAAGACAGGAAAGGGAACTCTTAGCACGAAATCAAAAGTATAAGGTTTGTGTTTTGTTTGAATAGATAGAGAAAGTACAAATATATCATGTGTTGCACGCGTGTCGGCAGTATGCAGATGTGCATGAACCGCAGCCCTAAACGAAACATTGCATGTGGGGCGAGTGCGGTCGGTACGATCGTGTAACTTCGTGCTAATGCAAATTTGTCAAAGCACCGATGTTTGCGTGTTTGTCTATGTACAGAGAAGGCTGTGCCGCTGTACGCAGCGGTGGGTAGGCTCGGTATTACCATGATTGACTAATCAACACGTGTCGTCTTACTGACAAGCTATTTTTTCTAAGATAAACTTTAGCGAGTTACTTTTATATTTATAGGCTCAACCGAAACGTGAGCAAAACTACTAATACACACCTACAAAAAAAATACATTTACCTAACTATTTTATTATTACTAAAAAATTATCCAAAACTTAGTATCCATTAACTCGAGTGTTCTCGGAGTCGAGCCAAGGACATCCCTATCTTACATCAAAACCGTTTATTAGAAAATAATAACGGCTGCATTTAAGCTGCAGTTAACTAGATAAATTACATCGTTAAAAGGCAACCATAACACAGCCAGGTTAAATGAGAATACTTTTATTTATCGTCTAAAAAATATTGCTGGCTCGATTATTTCAGCGTTAGCACTTTATAAGTTAAATATTGTCCCAAACGCTTTGTTTAGTACAACACAAGACAGACAATATTATAATTTGTTATTGCTTGTAAAGAAAGCTAACAACCGAAATAATATTCAAGTTAGCAGATAAGTCATAAACGGCTTTGTGGAAAAACAAATTTAAAGTATGTTTCATGTCATTATATTGATGAGTCTATTATCAAACAACGACATCTCATTACTGGAAATCGGGGTTCATTTTATTACAGTTTTGATTCCATATGAGAAGCAATAAAGTCTCACATACTTGGTCGTAGTAAATGTATTCCAATACCAACTAAGAATTTTCAAGAATCTCAAGAACCGAGTTCAGTTTTACTGTCTCAGTAAACAGAACAATAACTACAAACTTACTGAGCCAAGACGCAGTTTCCAATCGTTTCCGCTTAGCTGAATTTTCACATAATATATCAAGACAATACAAACAACTATTACATGTTACCATTCAAATATAATTTAATAGAATAGAGAGCGAACCAGCTCGACTCCCGGGATTTGTAAATACTTGAAGTCCGATGCAATCATTTATAGTGCACGATATAAAGATTGTAGACCCGACTACTTTCCCAATTCTAAGAGATTTTCTATTTTTATCTACTCATCTGCCCCCGTAGCATGACCACCGTAGACAAGGATTTCTTTGACGGAACAATCGACAAAATGACAGATAGTGCAAAGAAATCTGTCATTGTGTCGACAAAATCTGTCATTTGTTATATAATTAGTTTTTAATATTAAATCAGTTTTTTAGGCTGGGAATAATATGGATAAAGCGAAGAAAGATGTAAGAAAATCGATAATTGTCGGTTTCGAATCCAGTTTCAGCTTAATACTGAGTCGTTTCAGGATTTTAGATTCTTACAAATAAATTGATCAGATAAAAGCTGTAGATTTTATCTATCCGGAACCTGAAAAGGAAAGTCTTATGTGTGTTTTGTGTGTAGGTGAGTAATTAAATGACGAGTGATGCAACCCTCCACGTCGTTTCATAGCTTTACCTTGAATCCTTTGTACCATTCTTTGATGGTGGTCTCATCGTAGGAGGTATGCGTCTTGAGAAAATCCATGTCCTCCTTCGTAAGCTTGTCCTTGCTAACGAAGCAGCCCATGGTGATAGCTAGAACAATAAGAAAAGATTTATTAGTTATTTGTTGACTACTTACACAATTGTTAAATGATCATGCATCATCATCATCATCTGCCTAGCCTTTTCCCAACTATGTTGAGGTCGGCTTCCAGTCTAACCGGATGCAGCTGAATACCAATATTTTACATGGAGCGACTGTCTATCTGACCTCCACAACCCAGTTAGTACTGGGTAATACGATACCCCTTGGTAAGACTGGTTGTCAGAGTTTTTGGATCATGGTACTGCATATAGATTGAAATACTTTCCACAAGTTATTAAGAATCAAATATCGCTCGAAGAACAACAACTGAGCGGTTCTTAACTTTTAATAAAAAGCTAATGGGGATAAGATTTCTCTTAGGCCACAGAGCTGTCCATTCCGTAAGCTTCTGAAGCCCACTGTAGGCTAACTTCAGTAGGTATTCAGTATTATTCATAGCCATCTAGTTATATCAATTTTCACGATAAGAAACTTTAGCCCGACGGTAGGTAGTCAAGTCTAGACCTCTTGCGATAGGCTAAACTCATAACTTAGTTTTCGATCAGAAAATTATATAACAAATTTAAAAAAGGAATCATATTTCGTACGTATTACGTATGATCTGGTGACGGATTAAAATTGTGATACTTAATTGAAGGTCTAGTCGTACATAAAGAACATTTATGTAAAAACACAGCGTAAAGAAGAATCGGTATCTATAAGAAGAAGCATCGAACAAAGTCGATAAAATTTAATGTGTCATCGATTCGATTCAATTTTAATTTTAACTAAAGAAAGACAGTACAGAAATATTAATTTTATAAGGGCATGGCACACGAACAATAATTTGTGTCACAACACACGTCAGTCGTTGCATTATTAATTCGATTCGAAGGAGCCATCAGACTTTTTTTTTTCGGATAAGAAATCGTCAAATGAGCCCCCCACTTTGGGCGGGAATGGAGTGTCAGACTTGTACTGACTAAAACCCATCCATGTTCCTTCTTTGCCCTTTGTGCTCCAGGGCCACAGACTTGACGTAACAATTGAAGGCCCATCATTACTGCAGTCTACTATTACTAGGAGACAATAAATAATTAACATAGAATGAGATTCTTTCCAATATTATTATTTTATCATTCAGAAATGCAATCTGAATTTACAATTATTTTATCGGATTATCCGACTGCAATATAAGGACGATCTGCAACGACAACCTACGGCATCCGATATTATTGATCAGACACTTACGAGTTTCAAAAATTATAGTATTATGAAATACGAAATGAATTTGAAATTAATGATTGCAATGAAATTCCAAGATTTCCCACATTTATCCCAACAGAACTGGTCTATCTTATAACTCGGAAACGTGATTTTGAAGGTCTTGTCTCATACAAAACTTGTTTGTATTGATTAAAAATAGCGGAAATAAGGCAGGCGAAAACTCAGTGCACCTAAACAAAGAGAATATTTAAACCCCCCAATTGCGTTTAGCATCCACCACGACGCCCGCGCCACCCACTATGTAACATCAAATCTACCTATAGACAGAAAGAAGAAGTCATAAAGCACCTGTTTGTTTTCCGTTCTAGTCAAAACACCGACTTTAAAACAATTTATTCAGGTTGAGAAATTGTAGTTTACAACACCTGATACTATTAAATACTAGCTTTCGTCCGCGGGTTCGCTCTGGTAATAATATAATTCAATCATGATTCGAAAGACACGTTGTGCTATCTATTATCATAAGAACGTTATTGTTGTTTTCCCTGGGAACAGTATTTTTTTATTTTCGGGATGATAGGTACCCTGTGTCCGTTTCTGTACACCTGACAACGTATATGCAAAATTTCAGGATGATTGGTTTAGTAGTTTAGGCGTGAAAAGGTAACAAACAAACAAATGTACTTTCGCATTTACAACATTAGTATGAAAGTACTAGGCGCTATTCAACACAAAAATTGTCATGTCATTTTTTAAAATATGGATTTGTAAAGGCGAAGAAAATGTTCGATCTATTTATAAACAGGTTTATTTCAGTCTAGACTTGGTTGAACATTCGTTATTCGGGCATGGTTATTGTATCAGTGAGTAAAGGATGGTATTTGATGCGACAGAGGGCCTAGGGCGTGGAAATGTCACGGACATAGCGATAAAGATAAAGTGCGACGGCCCCTTCGCGCCTCCGCTGGGGAGCCTCCCGAAACTCACAATGTTTGATTTGATAAATGTTTGTTCTAAAAGCTACAACTGACGGTACTGCCAACACTGCACCACATGGCACAGCCAATTTACCGTTTTAAAGAGTTGCTGAAAATTCAGGAGTCTTACCGAATACGTAATTTAATTCATTGTTGCTCCAGCTGCTAATATACCAAAAGTTAGCACAATTCTAAAATTGCGAACTTCAATAATACATAGAGACCTAACAACTGTACGAGTAGTTCAAATAATCCATAACCACAATTAACTTCATAATTGCAATGCAAGCGAAAGCTTTTGAAAAACTCATTAAGCGATTCGGAAATTAAGCTCAAGAGTTTCCGAGCGTAATTTGTCTGTTCGCACATTCCGCAACACGAGACAAAAATAACTTTTACTTTAATGATTTGCATGTTACAACTGACGGCTCCTGCACTCGAATAGCGCGCGAGTCGTGAAAACAAAGGGCGTCACTGCTTCCGTGAGCACGATTTACAGAAGCTACAACTCAGTACTGGACTTGAACACTGTAAAAGTTCGGCTTTGTTGAGCTTCGTCGTCGTGCAGTGTCGATTTACTTGTTTTGTTTACCAACTAAGATTAGAGAATTGTCAACTCTTAACCGACAGCCAGCACGAGAAAAGCATGGTACCAGATAAGAACTAAGTTGAGATGTCAAATTAGTATAGACCATGAGCTGCGACGTATTTAACAAATACTTCTATTTCAGAAGTATTTGTCAAGTACAATTGTTCTTTTTTTTATCGAGAGAAAAAAACTAGAAATAGTCTAAATCAGGTTTAGCTTGTGTACAACAGAAACGGCACAAGTTGGATGTGTAATAATAAACCCCGGATAGGTACTGTAACACTTAATACATTAACATCGCCCGGCACAACCCCTAGAAACGCGAAGGTAAATATTATTTCCATTTGGATAACTGGCTATAACGGAAAAAATAATAGCTGCGGCTTTCCTTCATTATTTAGGTGCCATTTTATTATTCTCAATTATTATAAGGGTATTGTTTGAATTACTAATTTTTTTACTCGGTATTAGGAAGGATTATTTTTCGTAGTGTTCAAGAAAGCGGTCAAATAGTTTTGCTACCTTAGAACGTAAATCGTCAATTAGCCTTGCCGTGTAATGAGCTGAAGCCGGAAAGTCAAGACTGCTTCAAATTTCAAGTTATACATTGCCTTGTGACAAAATAAACTTTTATTTCTTATTTCAAAGTCGCGGGATTTGTTCAAGCAGTAAGTAACTGCTTTACAACTAATCAGCGCATCTGCACAGGCAGCACAGGACACAACATACTCATCCTGAATTTTTGAGTTTTAAGGAGTGCGCTTATTGTTAGTGCAACAGAAATTGCCGTCAAATTGATTCAATAAAGCCTTAAAACTACGTTAACGAATATATTTATTTATCATACCTTGAAAAGACGAAACATTAAAAATAGTTGAGTTACAGAAAATAAAAAGGAATACTAGAAAAATCCAATAAAATCTCTAGAGGAAGGGCAGGTAGTGTAGCCGTGATCGCCCATAATTTAATGGGCGTAGCTTTCAGTCGGTATCGAAGGGAAATTCGATAATATAAAGGGCAAAAGCATAAAACTGCAACGTCACCGCGCAAATCTATCATACCGGTTATTTAGACGTCGGCGATCACCTGTCATGGGGTCGCCTGTCCCAAATAGAGCAACCGACACTCTGGGTAGGCGCTCGCCTTGATTGGATAATTTCTAATTAATGTTATCGATTTCTGATTACTGAACCGTACTTTGGCGAAAATGTTGGAACGGAAACTTGAGTGTGGCATGTAGGCGTATTTTTAGGCGATATTGTTATACCTTGAAGCTTGCCGTCTAAATTATGTTTTATACGGATTCATATTGTTAGTTACGTGACATAACGTTTTCGCCCATTACAGTTTGTACATTATTTTTTCTCTAGAAATAAGTTCTTTTAAACGCTTTGCCAATAGGATAATGATTTACCAAGATTTGTCACTAGTGTACTTAACAGTACAGATAAACTTTAGCCACATCCTGAGACGTTTTTCTAGCGTGATTCTTCAAAATACATGCAGCTGTGAGCTGATACAACCGGTAAAACTATCTAGCGCAATGTCCAATGTCGGCTCATACAAGTTCTGAGCTTGAACCGAGACCTTGTGCCGATAAAATGCTCTGTCTATTACGGTCATAGTTTTCAAATCTATTTCTAAGTCTCATCCAGTGTAATTAATTTTCTGGTGCAACAGGTTTATGACGTATATCGAAGTGCGATTTTGTTCCCAAAACGCAGATTGAACATGTCAGCCGTCACTCGCACCGCACGGGCTTTAACTCGAAACAACTACGTGTGTAATGAGGAAAGCTTTATTACCTGCATCGGAACTACTGTCGAATTGGGACATCGCTTTCGTGACAACTGTAAACCTAAAACTGCTAGCAGCTCAGAATAATCGAAACATAGCACAACCTCTTGGTCACCGCTCTTAGATCTAAACGAAAACAGAGTGTGCCGTCCGCCGGTGCCCCATGGCAGAGTTACGTCATAAAAAGCCATACCTACGTGAATTGCTATTTTGAGATGTTTCTAAACGCTATGGAAAAAATAGCCTAACCGATTTACGCGCACTCTACAGTCGATACACGAAAATAGTTTTACGATAATCCAAAAGCAAGATCACTTGTTTCATTCAATGCCGGTTTGACGAAGCAATTGGACGTGTCCATGCATACGACATAAGATATTTCGGCATTGAATATATGAGGGAGACGCGTTTTATAGACATTGAAATGAGGCGCGAGCACGAACTGTGTCGTGTCAACTCGTGTCCCGTTGACTTTTTTGGCTTACTCTCATTTTGCAAACATTACACGCAGACCGCCGTTCGGTACCTATCGCTCTTTTATAAGTTCACGAATATGTCTGTGTAAATAACAGAAAAGAAATCACGCTGTTATCTATTTCATTCAATTTGTTAGGTTGTTAAAGATCCTTATTGCAGAATTTGCGGGTCACCTGCACGCCGGCGGTACCCCTAAATGCGCTATTGCTTCGTTCGAAATGGATCTAATTATAATTACGTTTTCCCGATCAACATCCATCACAAGTTATTGCATCAAACACCTACCAGTGTATAAGCGTATTATATCATAGTCGAACAAGGAATTATTGGAACCATCCGTTCATAAATAAGAGCTGAGATGGTTATATTTCACTAGACAGTAATGACGATAACGCAATTGAGAGCCAATCGCATCAATGCTCTAATAATTTTACGTGGAGATGTTGCTGTAGTAGTGTAGCTCACATTTGACTGATTAATGTTTTCGTTTTACAAATACAAGTGTTGCTATCGTTACTAAATATCTTCTATATGAGTATTCTAATTATAAAGCGTGACGTAAAAGTCATTTAATCATGAATGTAAATGATCTATTGTGAGACTGCAGAAAGCTTTATAATCTACTGACCTGTAAAAAAGAAATGGCTGCAATTTGTATGCAATGGCTTCCATTACCATATAGCAGAAACGATTACTTTCCTACAAAGAAATATGCTGTGAGCTTGAACGAATATATTATCTGACCGGAAGCCTCTTCAGCTGCGTCAATAACTTAAAGCACTAGATAGAAGGACGTTGGAAAGTGTTAATTTAGCACGGTCAAGGCAAGCGCTCGAGCTTCATCGAGATAAATATGTTCGATCGGTTGTGGCGCCAAGAATTGTGGCGAAACCGCCGCCCGCACTTCTCATAATGTGCTGTTATTGAGGAGTATTATCTAAACATACGTACTCATTTATCAATGCTGAGAAACGCCCGCGATTCCTATGTTTATGCTTGGAGTTGTAACTAAGAAATAAATAGTTATAATTTGTTCCGTTCTACTCGGTAATTAACCTACGTTTTATGACTAATATATCAGACGGAGCATTCAAAATTTTTCACTAATGTGACTAAGATTGATATTACTTTCCGAATTAGCCACACAATAAAGCTACTTACGTCATGCATGAATAATGAAGACGCATTAGTTTGTTTAATAGGTTCGCAAGTCTTTATACGCGTGGTTTGCAATCTGGGCATGTGTTAAGGAAAGGTTGCAGCCGTGGCGTCTGCTTCGGGAAGGATGCTCGATGCAAACGCGAGGCATGCTGGTCACGTCGCATGTCGGCGCGGCGTTTCACAATTTCATGAATGCCCGACGACCGCCTGACATTATTACCGCAATTAAGTGACCATTACAAACTCACGAAGACACTGTATTTTAATATAACTGGCAGTTAAAAATATAAAAACCGTGAAAACATCGCTTTACACTATATACCAGTTCTTAGGTACTAGTCTAGTGCCACGCCACAAGGGTACGGGATAATGAAGGCAATATAAAGTCCGGCAATGGTTGAAGGCTTACCACGCCACTAGAGTAATAAATTATAAAAATAAAAACATTCTGCTTCGTGTTACTTCAAGGCCTTGAATTGTTAAACGAAGTTGAAGAAAGCCGCGGAATTGGGTCTGACCATCCTGCTGAGAACTAATGGCGTTTTTATATTTAACGTGATGTAATTTTTTGGGAGAGTACTATTGCCGTAGAAACGCTACAGGGCACAGAGCGAAAGGGATTCTCTCTTTGATTATGCACGAATGCGTAGCACGAGCTATCGAGATTACATTGCGTTTGGTTTGCGGTATTGAATGCTTGTGTGTGAGGTGTGAAGGCAGGGTGCACTTGGTAACGCACTCCACGTTCCAGCTGCCGGCTGACCTTGAGTCACAATGCTGTCTAAATTACATAAAGCATTCAGGTCGCGCTGTACGAAAGTCCTACACACTTATTGTTATTCTGTTCGTCCTTTGACTCTTGTGGAGCACACTCGAGCCTCTATCCTTTCAGTCCCGCTTATATTGCACAGTAGACTTAATCCTATGAGATACTCATATGCCCGGAGCTTGTTAGTGAATAAGATACGAGAAAAAATAATATAAACCTACCACAGAGCTTGTAAAATTGGACACAAAATATTTGCTTCGGTACAAAAGCGGAACCAGAAGTTGGTCATGTTAAATTTCAGACTCTAAAATACTAAAATAATACAAAACTAGACGTAAAGCTCCGCTACCCGCGTCGCGACGTTAATACCGTGTGCTATACTTCTGTATTTTACTGAAAACCGTTTGACTATTTGAATAATTTCTGTAACAAAGCCGTTTTCTCGTGAGCCACAAATGGCATAAAATAGTTAAGTATAAAATCGAAAGAAATTAAAAGTTCCAATTAGTTCGATAACAATTTGTCATAGTTCTTCCATGTAGGAATTTCTTTTACAAATTCTGTTAGAAATTTTATTATCTACACCTTCATAGAAAAGGTACGTAGGCTTGTACATAATTAAATTACCTTTCAAAGAACAGTGTACCGGAACTTGGATTAAATGGAAAAGGCAAGCCTCTCGGCGCAATATTTTAATTTACAACAATGTGAACGGGAACATCCTGCTGCTAATGAAAGTATACACGGCAAGTAATTTATTAAATTAGCTGCATATGTAGTAGCTTTACGACCTCGATTTGTCGTGTAAATCCTTTGTGAAGCTAGACCTCGCTTTTAAACTGACACAACTCGAACTCGATCCAATCTCGTTATTCTTCCTCGTTGCACATGTTACTCAATTTTAAAAGAAGGTCCACTTCGAGTGAATCCTGCTTTAATGAAACAGTTTCCTGTATTATCTTTTGAATACGTCAAAATGTGTTTAATTGTTTATGATTTTATAATACAGTTTCCTGAATCAAGAGGTGACATTTGGCGTGAAACAAAAGAAATAGGACGGGCTACAGGTAAGTAGTCAAAGCATCGATACAATAGTCGTCACACGTCCAGCTCGGAAATATGGCTTTCAAAGCAGAATAATAGAGCGACGCTTTTCGCAAGCGTTACACGGGAGTATAGAAAAAGGCATTTTTCCGCATCAGTGTGAGCTGGTGCTAGGTCTGTTTGTCTAATTGACGTTGGAAGTCACGATCATTGCAGCAATAGGCCCTTCCCGTGAACCCGTCACACAGGTGACCCGGAGACTTACAAAGAACGAGTGTAGAAACATAGATGAAAGAGGCCGCGGTAATGAGCAGGGACTTCTAACATTTTTATAATTGATGCTACACTGGTTCCAACTTTGTCAAATTAATTATTAGAATATTAACCACGTACTCGGTTTACGTGGACAGAGTTGTAGACTTCTGTCGTCACAATAATTGGGCCTATTCCAAAATACGTAACCCAATCTAAGTGTAAGTGGTATGCCGACGGCACCACCATTTCAATCATAAACTCATACTCAAAATCGTCAGATCGAATATAATGCAATCCGTCAGTGATCGAAGAGGGCGGAGGGAAAGAAAAATAAGAGCCATTCTGATAACTGTGCGCAGCACTGTTTGCTTTCAACTGACGCACTGAGAAACACATTCATTCATTGCAATCATTTCATCTTAAACCTATTTGAATACTAATTACAAACCGAGTAATGCAAACCCATCACAAATATGAGCATAAATCCTTTTATACAGCAAATTCATACACAGCTTAACTGTGAGGGTAGTCTTTCAAATTGAGTTTGACAGAATGTGATAGGTAATCAATGGTTGTAAGCAGGTAATACGCCAGACGAGGGTGGTAAACCCTCACTTCCTGAGTTAAATGCAGTGTAAATCTGCCTTGCACTGACACCCAACTTGTAATTGAACTGTAGGCACTGGCTGCCATGATGCACTTTGGTATTTATCAAGAAGTGCACTTTGCAAGTAATTAATGTTAAGTAACGGTATGGCATATACCTAGGGTACCTAGACGTGGTTATTATTAACTGATGTAACGTACCATCTATGTACTTACATTAGTTAGATGCCATTTTCCGAAAACCGCTTATTACAAGATCGATTTTAGAAAATTTCCCAGTTTTTTTTTTATATTTTGAAAGACAGTCCCTGTACAAGTTAATTGTTATAAATAGGGCGTCTAAGCACATTAGCTAAATGAAATTTGCAAACAGTAAACTCAATGCGAATCCTAAGGACGATTTTAGAAAGTTTATTGATCTTACTATATTTTAAAATGCAGTGTCTGTTGGGTAAGTTAGTCGTTATTATTAGGGCGTGATGTATCATCTGAGTACATTAGCTAAATTCCACTTGTGAACCGGAAACAGATTGCGATATTTTAAAAACTTTTATTCTTTATTTCGAAACACAGTCTCTTTGCCGTTTTAGGCTAAGGCCAAACGAGCTTAATTTTTTGAGCTGTGAGTCGCGTAAAATGAGTCGCGGAATTTACGCTGCATTCGGTTTCATACTAAAGTACTGTTTGTAACACACGGCGACGCAAAATGAGTTGTACCACAGACAGGCTGATGAGCTAAGTTCTTTGGATAGCTCTAAACGAAGAAAGCCAGTGGCATTGCTAGTTGTGAATAAACTAGTTCTGCTCTCAAAATCTGTCGTCGCCTTGCCATAAAGATATTTCATTCGATCTATCGAGAAACGTTTTCTTCTCGCAATACATAACCCAATCTAAAAAAATATTTCCTTTAGACCGTTCGACATAAACTTGAACCATTTGAATAGTTTTGCTTTGATTCCCCGAGGGCGGTAAATGATTGCTAGATATGTATTTTCTCTTGTCTGCAAAAATCTTTTGTATGGCTAAACTCATCCGCTTTTTAACTTAGTTTTTTTTGTCCAAAATGGAAAATATGACGTTAGAAACAAAAGATTCTATAATATCTTTCATTTCATAATTATATCATATTTTTGGTTCAGTTGGAAAATCTCATGAACTTTTCCACGTGCTGCAAGAACATGCAACGCAACCAATTTATTATTTATAATACAATCAAAATCTACAGAATAAATAGAATAACAACAAAGCTTTAAAAGCTCGTATTGTTGCTTGTTATTTATTATAATAATTTATTTTGTAGTTTTTTTTGAGCAGTTACAATACATAGAAATTTCGTACAGGGAATATTTGAATAACAATTCTAAAACTACTTTAAACTTATTTTGAAAGCGTAGGCAACTAGCCAGCTAGCGAGCGGGCGAGCGAGCTGGCGGGCGAACCGAGGCGATGCAAACTATATAAACTACGCGAAGATATGGCGAGCTAAACTATGTGGGTTCACACCGAAAACTGCGAATGGGCGAGCGAGGGGACGGGCGGGAGAGCGAGGGGAGCATTCCGTCTCATTCTGTCTCGCACCGGGCGACATGAACGAATAGCATCGCTGGCATAGTCGGATATTTCGTTCGCATCGTTTATATCGCTGACGTAGCTTAGCTCGGTAGTTCGCGGTGTGAACCAAAGTATGAAAAGAGGTGAAACGACGCGTCGTTCGCCCGCTCACCCGCCCGCCTGCAGGCGCTGTGGCTTGCGCTTAACTATTCGTCGCTATATGATAGCTACAAATCTACCGTTTTCAAAAATATTCCAACTTTTGATGAAATGCAGAGTTCCGTTCTATTGGGTACTGAAAAACGTCCGTTTGAATAATACCGTAGGTCTTTATTTTACCCGTTCGCGGACCGGTTCTCCTTAAGAATGAAAACACGTGTATATTGTAAAACATTTTAACAACATCGAAGCGAAATAAGACAAAATAAAATGTATCACTAACAATACAATATTGGGGCATTCAAAAGGATTGAAGCAAACAAAAACGAAATAATAAAGTCAGGGAAATAAAATATAATTACTCAAAAACTAAAAAAAAACAAAGTATAAACTGAAATAAAATTTGAAACTAATAAATTTATAAATAAATAAAAAATCAATACATAAATAAATTTAAATGAAATATCTACCGCACAACTAATTCATGCAATACATACTGAAAAGCGCTGTTACTGTATTTACAAAATAATTAAATATTCACTAATAAAAGGGCACGCACCGAGACTTAGCAGAAGTTCTGCTAAGGAGATAGAAGTATCGGCGTCGGCCGCGGCGGCGGGTGAGCGCACGAGAACCGAGGTGTGTATATGCGACGAGCTCCGGGATGCGTTTGACCGCCTGCAATGGTGCAACACTGCTGGACACTTGTAGCGTCCAAGCTGAGAGAGGAGGCGCTTAGCTGTGTCAGGGGGCTGCGCGCGCATAGGCAAAGCTGCTTTCCTAACTACCCGCTCCCGCGCCCGCGCCCGCTCCCGCCACCCACACAAGCTTCCCAACCCGCCTCCAAGTTCCGAGAACTCACCGTAGCGTATGCAATTCGATGCAACATTTTGTACCTCCCTTTAATTGGGGGGGTATTTTAGCGTTGGAGTATCATGGATATGTGATGTTCGCAGCTCTCATTTGTGTTTGCAGACTCAATACATGCTTACTGTACCACTCTCACAGCGAAATTCTGATGTTAATTATACGGGGTGGCAGGGACACCGACGCGAAAACGTTTACCACGTATTCAGTACATCAGTCTGTAGGGGGCTCAGAATGATGTACAGAAAGGGCGCAGGAGTTTCGACTTTTTAGTGAGCTAAAATTACTGACTGAATATGAAGTTTAGAGCAAATTGGTTTGACTCCCAAAGAGGAGACCTAAGTATGTGGGTAGGTAAAAACAGTTTACGCTTTGTATGTAAATTTCATGTACTTTGAGATGCGATTCATTAACTTGTTTTAAACGAAGTTTTGATTTCTCAAAGTGTTCTATCAATGACTGCCTGGAGGGTAGTTCGCAGTGTTCCTAATGCAAATTAGATAGGCGGATGGTGCTAAATTCGATAGGAGGTTTAGTCCGCCCAACACTTTGTGATTGGCAGGACGTTTTAAAAGTCACATAGCTATCAAGCTACTACCGATTAATTATGCTTATATTCATGTAGCTTTACAGCAGCTACAGTCGCTTTTGCTTTACAGAGGTGATATCCAGGAAAAAGCGGCTTCCAAAAAGAGTTTTGTGAAATGAAAGGCAAATAAACTCCTTAGGGGTTGAAATGTGGCGTGAATCGCAGCCGGCGATAGCCGCCGGCAGACAAAAGAACTCCAATCACTGTTATAAGCTGTGCAGCCGCCGGCGTTGCCTATCTAATGCTCTACAGAACAACTGGCGTACACATCCGACATTCGTTGGAACGCGAGATATTCCATAGACATAAGCAACCGCTTACTGAGACATCGATAAAAAGGCCCGGTCCTCAAAAGCACTATCTGAAATTGATGTAATCGGATTGCAACGAACCGAAATAATATTATTGTAGGCAGACAGCCCCGTTACTTCACTAATTGCACTCAAAAGTGATAGGCTTCGAATTCGAAAGCACCCACTGTTAATCCTGCAAGTACCAGTAGTGCCAGTCTTCAATAATATTGCACACAGGTACTTGAAAATGTACTTAGTCGGCAGTCAAAAATAAAGCGTTTCCAAATAACCGGTAGGAATTTATTCAACATGTAACGAGAGGCACTCGAGTAAAATTCGGAAATTATTAATGTTGAGATATACCTACTTTTATTATTGTCAATTCCCAATTTTACTCGTTTCCTATCAGAGTTGGTAATGAAGAGCTTTTAATTCGTTCATAGTTAGTTATATCGTATCGTAAAGCCAGCGTGATTTTTTTCGCGATATCGATGCTGGTCCCGTGTAGAAAGTTGTTCATATTGTTTGATGGCCTGAATAATACCTTGAAATATGACGACACCTTTCTGTTCCACGCTGTAGATGCTGCAGATGGTGATCTAAGCGGTCATAACGGATTTTTCAAGGCATAAAACTTTTATGAAAATAAATAAGCATCTTGAAACATCGGGCAATCATGATGATGATTTCACCAGGTCAGTTTAGGAATTTATTTTAAATTTCGGCCAAAATATTTCGGTTATACTTACTCGACAGAAACCTATCGTTAACGTGTGGTATCTAAATTAACATTGAGCTTGTAGTTCGGTAGAAACCTGCCCTCAGCCCGATTGGAGTCTGCATTGGATCTGACCACGGCACAGCACCAACCTAATTAGTAATCTGCGGAGTCACTCGATCGCTATCAGACCTCGATCTAACACAGCCTGTAGCTTTGAACTGTCCGTCCGAATGCTGCTATATTCCACACAAACTGAAGCATTATTTGCCGGCTTTTAATTATATTCGTGAATACCGATATCCGCTGTGCCGATGGTATGAATATCACAACAATACAATGCAAAAATAAATCGAGCTTTGTTTTTTTTTCAGTTACGGCAGCAGGTGCTTCAGGGATTGTTTTATTTATTTGTTATATGTAAAGGCTAGTTTTTTTTTGTTATTTTCGTACGGCTAGGAAATTTAATCTACTAGAAATCCGTGAAAAGCACTCTGCACACTGAAAAAAACTGGGAGTTTTATCCTTTAAAGAGATTTTATCATTAGATATTTTTTATAAACTATCATCATCATTATTAGCTAGCATTTAGCTGCTAATTAATTAATCGAAACTGCGTTTTTATTCATTCTTAGTAACTACATCGGTATAAGTCTATGAATAGCCGCCCACTGCTTACTTCTCGAGATGTAGGTATGCTGAGTTCGTATTTAGCAAGTCTAATTAAACTAAAAGTTAGCGTGGGTATGTTAAAATCAGTACCTATGTTAAAATAAACAAAGCTTTGTACCTATCTACCGTGTACACTTCAGCGGAAAATTATTCGTAACTGATGTTCAGTCCTACTTTAAACCAAAAATATGTCAGATACCTTATGTCGCATCAAATTAATTTCATAGTAAACACCTGATGACTGGATGAGTTTTAGCATATTAAACAGATATTCATAATCCTAAAATGAAATAGATCAAATGTAGGAACGACATAAATACCGGTGGTAAGTGCCACATCAAACAAGTTAGTATCATCATAACAAATTGGACTAATAGCAACGGTAGTGTTGAGGCTACGACGTGCGACGCAAATACTTTAGACTCAATGACACAGGCAGGCCCTATCTACAGAAATAAACCAAACAGGTAACATATAAATTTTATATTTTTACTGTAAGGACGCTGCTGCTGATACTAGCACGGCCAACGGATGCACGAGTGCACAATAACTCATCTTACCTAAATGATACACTTCAATCGCTATCGCCGACATTTTATTTGCGCTAGCTATAAGGACGTGATAAAGAAAAATACATCGTTAGGTAAAAAAAAAAACAAAAAAAAAAGGTATTGCTCCTCACATCCGTTCATTATAATCGCTAGACTAGGCTCAGACATCGTAAAAATTCGCAGCAAAAGAAATTATTTTTAGTGGCACTTGCCCCTAACTTAAGTCACTAGTCAATTTCTGACTAAGAGCGGATCGCGACCTCCGAATTTTCCGAGCCCAAACGTTCAAAGCAAAATGTTCGGGGAACAGACCGTTTGATATTGGCTCCTATCTGTCCTCCTGTAGGTACTAGTACAGATATAGATATCATATAGTAGACAGGAGTGAGTCGTTCGATTTACGCGAGGGGAGTGATTGGAATGTTGATAATCGAGTATTGTAATACCTTCGAAAGCATTTGCTTTTGTTATTAATCGAAACACTATACTATACGGCACTAGTTACTTAAATTTCTAGTATCTAAGATCAACGGAAAACGAAACGAATGTAATATAATTTTAGGTATTTGATATACTTTTACTGTTGTAAAAGTTTTTAGAGGACAAAGTAACAATGCTTCCGTCACTGACCCATTCAATTACGATAACTAGAAACTGAGTGATGGATGACGACAGCAAATCTCAAAGTTTCTGTAGTCAAGGCCACTACTACTGGGTGATATATAAAAATATAGTCACCAATGTACTTGACGGTACCACGCGTCTTAATTATGTAATAAAACACCTATAAAGACAATATGTAGTCTATTAATTAAGACATCTGTATTGAGAAATTGTACGAGTCCAATATAAAAATCGTCTTTCTCTCGTGATACGAAAACTAATAAAACAAGATGAATCCGAATTTTTTGTTCGGAAAAAGCCTTTGTGGAATGCTCGCAAGTTCACAGCTGATGCAGATGTTTTAAGCATTATCCGAGTATGACGCGCCAGCTAAGCGGAGTGAAACTATAAAGTTAAAATATCTATTTTGAATTATTTTAAAACTTCGATCGCAAGCCTAAAAATGTAACAGTCACACTCACAACTGCTGCTGAACTTCAGACCAATATAGCAGACTGAATATCAAAGTTATAAATGTTTGCAATTCATTATTATTTCAGGTGGGCTAGCAGCCCGAGTCTATTTCCATGTTATGCTTCCCAAAATAAACGTTAAGTGCTATGTATTTATTGAACTATGTTAGTCAACATTATAAAGCCATCGCAGATCGCAAAGTTTTTTAAAGGCCGTCGGAATAAATCTGTCGGAGTCAGTGTTTGTGGCCGATTTTGAATCAATAACAGTAGTACACAATTACACATGGTAACTTCTATAATTTCTATTGCATATTAACACATGTAGGCACAACATCCCTGCACAAAAGCATTGCATCTGACAATATTCTACTTACTGATTTAAGGACACCCTGAGTAACTACTGATTGGATATGATAGTCCAGATTAATTAAGTCTAATGCAGTATTATTGTTCCCAGCAGATACATATCTGTTAGGGATGAAAACAAAGCAATCGACACAGCCTACCTATGTAGTGTCGATACCTTTGTCCACACATATTGCAGACATCTATCGATTACCTAACAGCTCACACAATACACGCCAAAATCATGTTCTGGAGCAAAGGGACAGAGTATCTAATATATTAATCTAATTGGAATCGTAATTATCATGTTCTGTTTTATCTAGATTGTCTAGTCATGTACTAATGCGTGATAAGTATCTGATTATGTGTCGTCGGTGAGACAAATAAGAATGGCCTTGATGTAGCATCAGTTTTGTGAAACCTTTCTTTAAATTTCGTAACAATACATCACGACTTAAGAGCGTTAACGACTTACGGCATTTCATACAAAATTTCAAGTACTTTTTTCTAAATGACTGAACCGATTTTAATGAAACTTCATACGCTTAAGCAGGATACATAAGTCTAAAAAGTTGACGGAGAACTTTTTCGAAAAATAGTGTAACAGCTAAACTAGACTGATTTTAGATTTTCCATAGACCAGAAATTTCCAATTATCTTTTTTTTTTAAAAGACATTTCGGAAACTTCTCTGTCAACTTTTTTAGTCTTGTGTAACCTGCATACGTATGAAGTTTCATTAAAATCGGTTCAGTCATTTCGAAAAAAAAAGGACTTCAAAGTTTGTATGAAATGCCGTAAGTCGTTAACGCTCTTAACCAGTAGTGATAATAGGGTGAGGTACACCCACATTTCAACAGGTATGTTTTAGTATCGCTTAACAGCGCGGGGGGCAAACCTATTGCCATTAACGCCCATTTAAGGTATTTTTTTTATAACATAATATTTCTACATTATTTTTGTGTAGGTCAACATTACATAGGTCAAATACCGACATAACGTTTATTGTCTTATTCCTTTCTTTCTTTTAATTGGGCCAAGAATAGCTCAATATCCTGTAAAAAGGACAATAATTTTCTTCATTATTTATTGTGCACGTGTTATTGGAACTAAATCCGTATCGGAAACACGATAGATAATAATATCTGAGATAAATAATAGTATTTGATATAATAATTATTTATAACTTATTAATATTATTTTCTTGAAATCAAATTTGAATTACCGAAATAAAATATTTAAGCCTTATGAATGTAATTGTAATATTTTGTATATCAGCCATGAAACGACCGACATGTATGTTTTGTTAGTATTTTGACGTGAAACAGTAAACCAATAAGTTATGTTGGCATCCGGTTTACAATAATTAATCAAATAAATAAATCACTGTCGATTATGTCAACGAGTTCTAAATAGCTGAATGATGTTTGAGTGTATGTATAAAAATAAATGTACTTGAGTAGGTACTTACAAAACCATTAATCACAACTACTCTATGGTGTGGTGACAGAAGAAAAAGGAGTATTTTAATACAGGGTGTAAACAGACCCTTCACGGTGCGCGGATCACCAAGCATTCTGTAGCATCATTTAGACTTGTCTTTGCGATTTAATTGGATGCAGTAAAGTGAAAGTAATTGTGTATCTCACGGCCGAAATATCTAGATCGAAGTGTGAAATATGTAATGTTTTTTTTTTTTTATATAATTTTAATCCGTGCTATATAGGAATGAAACAAAATACAAAAAGACGTTGGTCTGGGTAACATCGCCTCAAAGTAAAGTTATAATATTTAAAACATGTTTTTTTTGTAATGTGTTAAAAAGTTGGAACTTTGACCTTCGATGTCTCTGTAACTAATCCAGGTATAGTTCCGAACAAAAAATTGATCGCAAAGACGAGAAGAACGTGTTCTTCTTCTTCTGCCTTTCGGCTTCGAGGGTGTTTTTACACCCTTTATAAAATTCGCTTAGACAGAATAATAATGTAAATGGTCTCTTTGTTAAAAAAAAACATGCAGTCCTGCATTGTATTGTCCTAAATCTGACAATTAAATAATTATTATTAGTATGCGGAATTTGAATCCAGACACGCTGACGAATAACGATTGCTTATTCTAAATGCATTTTTCTGCTATTACATATTAACAAATAAAGTCGTTTTTTGAATCTCTGTGAAACCACGTTTTTTTTTTTAACTTTTAAAAGGCAGGATAGACTGAAGAACAGACCGTATTTTAACTGGAGGTTTTTTTCCGGAAGATTTATCTGTTATTTAATATAAAACTTATAGAGTAACTATAAAAAATCTCGATGTTTATTTAGTTATAAAAACTGTGCAAAACCGTAACGGTCGCCAGTGTTTCTATAAAACTCAATGGCCGTCTACAGCTAGAAAAGATAAACATCTAACATTTTACCCAAGATTAATTCAAAAACTCAAGGAGCAGGACCGTAATTTATTAATTCTGAAAGAGGTTTAAAATATTCTGATATTTTAACGCGACGACGCGATATTTTGTTCTGTATAAAAATAAAATTACGCTGAAGTACAGCAGTTCTCGTTAGTATACTAGGTACACCCAAGAACATTAAGATGTATACACTTAGCAAAAAATTAAACGGGATATTCTCGTGGAAAAAATAACTCTCATTTATATGATGTACATAGTAAAGAGTACTCGATATATTTCTACACAGATGCACGTAATGTTTTTTAATTAGTGTTTCTAAAATATATAATAATGTAACGTACTAAATTACGATCTTAACCCTTTACGATACCCTACAGAGTTACGTCTACAGAGCTTTAACCATCCGCAAGTAAGAATTTCCAAGTACACCGGCGCGGCGTAGTGATTACTGTGATTAGTGAGGCTTTACGTATCGCCGTTATATACATACGTAGCTAGGTAGAAGGATATGGAGATATCTAATTACCTATATGTAGGTAAGTATATACGTGTGGACTGATGACATAGACGTGCACGTAATTAAGTGATCTGTGTTAACAAAAATCCACGGTAATCGTTATACAGAGTGCTTGTTTGACGGCAAGCTTACGATAATGTTAAAGTATTGCAAATCGTTCTTGTAAAATAAGATAAAGATTCTCAGGAGTCGCGCTGAGTACTAGGTGCAGCTTTTATAAAGTCATTGTTTCTTACCAGCTCAACATTCACAAATTTCGAAACAACTTATGAATTTTTTTTTTGTTTTTCAACATTTTTTTTTTTTTTTGTTCATAATTACTACCAGCACATTCAAAGTAAGCAACAACTGCCAGTTGTTCTAAGTGCAAGGGAATCTCAATGAAAACGTTCATGAAACTATAGAATTCTTCAGATTCAGAAAACTGTTGCAAATGTTTTTAGTACAGCTCAAAATGTTTTCCTGAAATATTAAAAGAAAGCGCTTTACGAACTTTAAAGAAAATAGCCGCATTTATGTAGCTAATATGACATTCTTAAAAGCTTAGCCTAGCACTTAAGTGTAGTTTCGAAGAAAATAGGCTTAAGAGGAAAATAAAATGGTTCACTTGGCTTTGAAAAATGATTTAAATTCCTTTTAAGAGTCGTCTCTTATCTAGTATTAAAGCAATCTAGTATTGGTTCCACAATGAATTGGTATTTAAGCCCCTTGTACAGCTTGTAAGAGACTTGCAGTTTTGATGCACCTCCGACTTTCCGATCCTCTTAGAAATAAAACTATTTTCGTTTCATATCTTAAAAGTAGTTTTAAGTATTTCTTAGAAAAGTGCCTTTAACTGCAAGCAACTCGCTATCCGATTGTCAGCTCTTTTACGCCACAACTATTTAGAAAATTTAATTTCAAGTTCTTTGAAAGCTACCTCGAAAATAGGCTATTAGAAAATGTAGGATGAAAACGAAAGTTTCAAATTGTAATTCTGAGCTGCAGCTAATCGCTTTTAAGCGGAAAAATATACCTAAATGTTGTATTCCCTAGACGGATGAAATTATACCTAATTTACTAAGTACTAAACTACCTATTCCAAAACCACCTAATCTCCCACGAATGCTTATAAGAGTACCGAGATGAAGCACGAGCAGATCGATGTACGAGTACATCTAAAAAAGCGTCGTGCGTACCAAAGCCACCGTAGAACACGAAAGCAACGTTATGAATTGCTAAAATACGCCAAGAATAAAACACAAGTAGTATTGGAGTAGTCAATTTTGATTTGTTCCTAACTTGATTGATTTCTAAGGGGAACTTTGTCTGCCGACCCGCCAATTAACAAGTGCAAGGGTTCCCTGGGTTTGAAGAACCTAGCTTTTCAAATATTCCTCCACATTTTTCAAATGAGTTATTTACCCACGAAATGAAAAGCAGAACGTTTAACTGGTTATAGGTATAAAAACTTCTATTAAATCTTTCGGATTATGATCTCAGAAGTCTTATTTGTCGTCAAAGCAAAATAATCACAAAAACAATATATTATAAAGCCAATGGATTTGTATGATTTATTTAGTTTCTAATAAATCAACTGCTGCTAGGAGGCCATTTTCTAAAGCATCGAAACTATTTAGTTCACTTATCCGATTGTTCACGGCAACAACACAAAAATTGCTTTAAAAATAATTCGGCAAACTATTAAAGACAATTATTTTCGCGGGTCAGTAAATAGTCATAGTATTGTGCGCGGCATTACCAGTTTGTGGTAAGAACATGTTAGCTATATAGTATGTATGTAAGAGGAGCGAGTAAAACCTCATTTACTCGATTGTAAGCGCACGTTTTCCCTTAGTTTCCACTAATAAGACAAGACTCTGACACCGAACTAATGCGCCACTTTGCTGTGATTAGATGTACCTACGTGAGATTGAAAATAACTACTAGTTATTATTATGTCTATAGGTATGGCTATAGGTTTTAAAATTGTGTTATCCTACATAATAAAAAACACACACAGCCTAATCAACTAGGTCTAGATTTTAGAAGTATCACAGTATCACAAAAATCTGTCAGCGCAAGGCTTATATTGCTTAGATATCTAGAATCCGCGATACTAATTAAGTTTCGTTCGAAATTCTTGTGAAGTGTGTGAAGTTGTGATGTAGTTAGCACCCGCTGTGCCATGCCACGTGTCGTAATTCCATCGGCGTGCCATCAGCTAGCGCGTCCATGGTTCGGTAAAGCAATTAGCCGCAACACTCCGGACTTTCCCACGCCTCTTTAACACAGTTTTATCGTTTAAACACCACTGAATTTGTGAAATGGAAGGAGGTATGTCGATTATGTTTGAAGAATGTCGGTCTTAATCTCACGCCGTTGTATCATGGGGGTAGACAAACACCACCAGCTACGATCCCCACATACTTCTTTTTCTTTGGACATACGCACCTGAAGATACCAATAAATGTGTTAATGTTTATGTTCTGTTCCATACGGTGATTATAATGGGTGTAAAAATACCCTTACCGAAGCCGAAACGCACTTGTTCTCCCCTCAATCGTTGCGATACTTTTTTTTCGTCTTGCTAGGCCATACCTCAAAGTTTCAACATTTCCACAAGTATTTTTTTAAATACAAGTTTTTAATGCTATAATTTAACTTTAAATACCTCCACGACTCCCGTACTATTCGATGCATCCATCAGCACAATGTTTTGAGTGCGCTTCAATGAGTCCTACAGTAAAACGTGATTTTTCACCCACAATTTTTGCGTAGAGTTCGTTTGCGTGTGTGTGAATGCTTGGTTGACACATGTTCAATATTTAGTCAGGAAATTACAAAGTGAATATTTTGTGGAGTTAATTGGTATGCTGTTCGTTGCAGCGCCGGCTGCTGCATACCGATACTGACGGAAACAACCTGTTCCCTCTTTGTATGTCCTCTGTTATTACTAGTTTTCAGCTGTGAGGTAAAATGACACTTTTAATTTAGCGTTTTTATAGCATCCACATTTATTTCAATGGCAAGTAATTGAGAGAATTCACACAGCAATTTTAATTAAATTGACAAACAAGGATGACTGCATACAGATAATAAATTTCCGTTTCTGAATAGCAGCGATAAGTCGGCACGTGATATGTGTCTATTACACAGATAAACCGGGAAATCCGCAGGAATATTCATTAAACAAAACTGACTATAGATAATAATGACTTCGAACTCTTTGAGGGACGTCTGCGTTTAGTTCCAAAGGGAAAATCGAAAGCAAGACGAAACATTTCTATAGGACTTCACACCGGTGCACAGCCGAATAGTTCTACAAAACCTAGTCTTTGAAGCAAAGTTCATGAATGGTTCATTGAAATACGGATTTCTAGTCCTCGGAAATGTATTCTGCATTTACATTTGACAATTCTACCTGCTCTTATACACCGACAAACTGGACTGGAAATCTTGTTTGATTTCGAGTCGAGAAAGATATCAGAGGTTCTGTATACAAGGCTATAGATATGAAACCTATTTATGGCTTATTTTTATAACAGAAAACTGTTGCGTCGTAAATCTGGAATTTCCTTGCTATCAAACTTTATCACCAGATTGACGTCGAAATAGTGGTGTGTAGATGCCAAAAAGTTTACAGGTTATGTCTCTATTAATCTTGTTATTCTTCTTTATCAATCTAACACAAAGGACCTTGTTCCAGTCAATAATAATATTCAGGCGTGTCCGCTTACTAAGAGAAAATTTAACTTAAAAACCACACCTATACTGCATACATTTTCCGTACTATGCCATTTCATACAAACATTTCAGACAAAGGATGGAAGGAGAGTTGTGGTTTCCATTTAAAGCCAATTAAAGTTGACAGTCCGCTGCGCTGCCTTTTCAATTTGACGCTCAGGCAGAATAGTCGAGACCGGCCAATTATCAGAAATTGCTTAAACATCAATATCCATATCATTAAAACAATAAGATGAGGAACTACTAAATCAGTACAAACACCGATTTAAAAGCTTCTACATAAAATTTGTAGACAAATAAACGAGAGAATTTATTCAGCGTAGTCTCCGGCTACCTTGCGGCAAGAGAAAGGCTTGTGGCTTTGTGCTCGCACCCAATTACTAATCACACTTGCGCACTGTTTCCACGCAGTAAGTCTGTAACAAAGCCCGACTGCGTGCGGTCAAGTGTGTATTGACAGAAATTTACGTGTCACACTCAGCTCACATTTTTTTGGCAAGGGCTGAACTAAATTGTCGGCATTATTACTAACCTTTTCCTGCTAGTAAGAAAAAAGGGATGAGGAAATTTAAAATTACGACTGGTTGAAAGTTAACTATAGCGAACCGAAAGTGAAGTACGTACGTCAAAAGATTTGGTGCCACATATTCGTAAATGTTACAACCTAACTTGGCTAAATGCGGATAAAACCGGGCGTCAAAAAACCCAACAAGATCAATTCTTACTGTCATCTTTAACTGCCCTGCAAATGAGCCTTAAACAGCCTGTAGCGCAAAGTAAACTTCAGTGTTAACATGAGTACTGAATGCAAACTGCACCTATTTATTCATGTCTGTACCTAAAAGAGCAATATTTCAGGTTTAGTCCATGTCCAACTAAGTTTGAGAATCTGAAACAGTCGCCTATTCACAAAATTAATTGCGCTCTTTGCATCGTCTGCCACGAGCTGGTTGCATAGCGAAGCTAAGACCTACAAAGCTTAGCTTAACCCAACACAGTTTAGCATAATGCTAATCCTTATTGGGAAAGGAGACATAAATGTGTAATTTTAATAATCTTATTTAAGACCTTGATTTTATAACAAGAGGAATAAATTCATTAAGAGTTTATTTTTACAAGACGAATTGGTACATATGAAAGATGATAAAATATTCAGTAAATTATTAGAAGTACCATATTAAAAAGACAGTTGGAACTTTAATAAGAAGATTTTGACATTTCTTGCTGTTGACATTTTTCGTAGCTTTTTCCGCGTCAAGACCAGCTTTACTTCAAATTCTTTTGCCGAGGGGACAAAGCACTGCATCCGCTCACCGACTCATTTGTTTTATTTTAACGTTAATGTCCAAGTTCATTTATTATTTTCAACGAAGTGATTCATCTGTAGAAGAGACAATCTTATTTATACTAAATACTTAAGATCAAATAACTAATCTTTCTTGTTATTTACCGTAATAAAATATGGTATAGCAGGCACCTACCGTACATTACTACCGTAGCATTAATGAAATATGGTATAGCAGGTACCTACCGTACCTGCTATACCATATTTCATTAAAGTTTTCAAAAAGGTTTTTTTTTCTTTTTGCATTACGAGTTTTAAAATGGTTGCAAGAGTAGTTAGTAGTTGGACTGAGTTTATATCGAACTCAAAAACTAAAGCCTGTGAAACGAGTGTACTACATTTTCCTAACGCCGCCGTAACAAGCAGAACTTTTTTATACTACCACACTATTTATATCTAGTACAAAGCTCGGGGCGAATCGAGTGCCAGTTAACCAACACTTCCTTCGTTTTCTAGTTAAGAAAATGCCCATTTTATGGCTACCCTCGTACTCCATTTTCTTATACTATCACAAACACAATAGACGCAAAGCGAACCAACGGAATAAGGAATAGGTTACACGAATGAAATATGACGACCATAAAGCCGCTCTAGAGACATGCGTATTCGTCAGACTCATTGAAAATGGTGGTTTTCTGCGAGAGAAAATATTGTACTCATAATAAGAGAAGCTTTTAGACTCATTACGGCCCTAGGGTGTAATATTGTGTGAACCCATAACATTTTTCTTTTCACTGCGCGGGGCTTACCCGCGCAGTGAAAAGATCTTAACTTAAAAAGACACTACATTTTAGTGCCGTCTAGAGGCACGTTCCACGAGTAAACACAAATATACTACAGCTACACAATACAAATCCACAAACTAATCGAATTTATTTTCACAATGTTTTTTTTTAAATTATTACGTCAGCAAAATGCTAGCGAGAGTCTGCTACGAATATGATTGTAGGTGTAGATATTGTCTGACAGATATGTCGGACCCTGATATAAGAAATGAAAACGATTTGTGTAAGCCCGCAGATATAAAAAAAAATATATATAGAGCGAACATTGACAATAAAGTCATACAAAAATTTAGATCCCTAACATTTTCAATTGACTAGCGGGCTTGTGACACTAAAGTTCACTAGACAGAGCGATTTGTTACAAGTAGAAACAAGTATTGGATTACGATTTTCTTCGTCACGTCCCGTCTATCGCTCAAAAATATTTGAATGTCTTTGTGTAAGTCCAATGTCAGCAGGTGAAGGATGCTAGCGGATAGGCTGGGTGATATACCGTCCTTACCTAATTACCATTTGTTCGCGATCTTCCACATGGCGTAACATGACCAAGAATTTTATACTACCACCAAAAAACACGACTACTGAAAAATCACGCTCTAATTAAATTCGGGGTTTACAAGGTAAAATCAAATCCACCTATTATTGAAGTCGGTTAAAATGTAGCCTATGTTTACCGGACCATAATAACGAATCGATTAACACCTTATTCATCAAAATCGGGTGAATAGTTTAGGCGCTACGGAGGAACTTACGTAAATACAAACATACATACATAGACTGCTAAAATCATAACCCTTCCTTATGGCTTCGCTGTGGTCCAGTAAAAAAGGAATGTGTCGAACTCATTGTCACAAAGTGAATATACATCATGCAATGAGCAATATAAACAATAAAAAGGCATTTCCTTTCTGAAGAATAAATTTAGAATTGTATGATTAAGTGCAAACTGGGAATTTACTGAACACAGGATATCCAACTTTTGTTATCAGTGTCTTGTACATCCTGTATGCAGCAAATGTGGGCAGTTTTATTTATAAACTGAGTGTTTTTAGATTTAAGAGATAATTCATGTTCAGAAATGTTTACTTGGACATTATAACGAGTCGGTCGATAGGACCGATTTCATAATAAAGTATGTTTGCTCTCTAGGAGTATCTCCAGAGTGTATTTTTTTTATTTTTCGTATTTGGTTCCAGGTCTGTCGCACCAACGCGCTACTACCTACGTCAGGCCGGCAAACAATGGTCACATAACCGTATCCAATGTCAAAGGCATAACTTTATCACATATCTACCGATAATCCCTTTGCTCAGCGCGTCAGAGCAGACACAAAGCAAATCCCTATAGTATTCGTGGTATTATATTGTCCCCTTTCAATCACTGCACGCAGCATAGCTCATAACACATGTTGTTAGAGCAAGGCTTTGTGGAGCCTATTTACTTAATTGAATTCTGTGAACTTCGAAAGGGATATTGTTGGCTCGCTAATTAATGGCGAGTGGAGTACATAAGTCGGTAGTTATGATAGGTGCATGGAGTAGTGTGTGTGAAGAAATATAAAGATTACTATTCCCTTGAATTTTGGTGTAGTTATAAGAACTTTATAGTTGTTTGTTCAAAATATTGGGCACTCATTTCGAAAACTCTCTACAAAATTCAAGAAACTTAAACCCGTTTCAGAATATTTGAAAACAATCACAGTCAATATAAGACGATAGGGTTAAAAAAGTAGATAAAAGAGTACGGTTATAGCGATATATCAGAAGATCGAGATTCGATTCGATCGAGAGTAACTGGTATGTAAAATTTCGGTAACAAAATACCGTAGCCCGCTACAGTAGTCAAAACAACATCATCAAATGGATTGGCTATGTAATTAAAATACGTACGGACTCTAATTACCGGTCAGCAAACAAAGAGACATGCTGAACTACCACACGTCTGTGTACTCATTGTTAATTGAGAGATGGTCTCGGTAAAAAGAAGAGTTAAATATGCTAAAAACAACAACTCTGTTTTATTAAGCTGGTGTACGGTCAACATCGCAACAATAATAGAAAAATACCTAGGTGTATAGGTACCAGTGGCGAAGGTTCCTTACAACTCGATTCCTACCGGATTCCCTTTGAAAAATGGCACGTTAGTATTCTATAGATAAATAATATAATCACATTAAAGATATTTTCTCCGGCTTACCTCTTACAAAAATTGACCCTTCGCTACTGGTAGGAAGGAAGAGGAGCTCTGTTACAGAATGCATCTATCAATAAAATCTGTACTATTATTTATCACTTAAGTAGACGTAATAAGTTTAGACCATTGCTTGACTTCATTTAATTTCATTTAAAAATACCACGCGATTGTCAACGCCTTGTTTTATTGCCTCTATCACTTTTCAATAAGATTATTGCTTTGAAAATGGTTGAAATGAAAAGTGGTTTCTCTATCTACAATGGACGGGACGGGCAAACAAAGGTAAAAAAAAACTGCTGCGTTTTCCGTGGTGTCTACTGCGTTCTATTCGATTGCCGGGAGCGAAAATACTTCAACCAAACCGGTTAGTTTTACAATAAAATAAATACTTATGCATTCCATTGAAGGGGTTCGTTTTAGCAAACGCGTTTTTGGTTAGTATTTTTGGTTCAACACCGTTGGTATTTCTTGACTAAACATTCCTTTGGAAGATTGATTTTATAAATAGAAATATGATTTATTTTTTAGAAAAATATTTTGTAGTAACTTCAAGTTATTCAATGAGTTTTCTAATATATCTGATGTACTTGAATGTTTTCTAAATGCCAACTTTTTTTAACATAGGTAAGTGATTTAACTTCGAACAATCTTGTAGGCCCAGGAAAAAGAACCAAAGTAAATTTCTCCTATCCTTATTCTTTAATCAAGAAAGTTCGCTGTGTTGTGTGCCTGAACGAAAAATTTAAAACTTGTTTAACTTGGGAAAAATATAACTAATTTCTTACAGAAAAAGACAGAGAACCAATCTCTGCTCTATGACTCAGTCGTTCGAGCACAGGTTCCGTTTACAGAGCACTTATGGACGACCTTATCTGGAACAGTCCACTGAACGTATTTCTATTTACTGCTGAAAAATATTAGAATTCACTGCATAATTCATAAGTGTCAGCCGGAGATTTTATTCTTAGTGAAATAAAATAAATGTTAAAGTTGAGTACTGTGTTTACACTGCATTGGAATCTTATACTTTGGATATCGATGGAACGTAATAAAAAAAAGTCTTTCAATATCAAAGCATTTATTTCAAGTAGGCCAGTTACAGGCACTTTTGAATTGTCGAAACAAAGACAACAATGAAATGTAGCTACATTCCCAATCACAAGGCACAAAAACTGTGAAAGTACTGTAGATGTAGTCTTAATTGTGTCAGTGGCTCTGAAAGTGGCTTCGGCGACTGAAAAGTTGTGTGATAATCGGTTATCGTGGTATGAACATGTGATGCGGAGGAATAAGGAAAATGTGGAGGATGAATTTAGATGGCTATAAAAGTAAGACCAAATAAACAACGGACTGAGTAAAGGATGATACGGCTAGAAAGGAGGTGACTACTAAGATGACGAGTAATAGAGAAGAATGGAAGAAGAAGACATGCTGCGTCGACCCCAAATAAATTGGGATAAAGACAGGAGAATGATGATGTGTCAGCGGCTCACTGCATACAGCTATCGATAGGTATTTTTACAGTGTTATTTTTCTATAAGTGTGCAATATTAACTGTTTGCAATTTCCATCTTTAACAGCGTTTTATTACAGGAAGGATCTATTCGTGCGTTCACGGAGAATTTAAATTCAAATTCTAGCTCTTTTATACTTACTAAGTGAACATGTGTAGTGATGTGTGATTTCAACAAAGTTATCATGACTTAGACCGTGTGTTGCCTGCTAGTCCATAAAAGTTATTTATATGATGTTGTACAGTCACGGAGTCAATCTTTTTATTACCAATGAGTTTCGTGCTGAATAAACAATTTTCCTTTATTTATTTGTTTCGCCATTTGTTTTTCA
The DNA here is from genome assembly GCA_963576755.1 of Noctua janthina. Taxonomy (NCBI): domain Eukaryota; kingdom Metazoa; phylum Arthropoda; class Insecta; order Lepidoptera; family Noctuidae; genus Noctua; species Noctua janthina. The sequence goes on along the minus strand of OY755050.1, from coordinate 6,565,968 downwards.
TTCAAAATTGCCTGTATATTTTTGTTACTGTCTATATTAATCTAACCTACCTAATAATATGCAAGATATAGTTACTGTGCTCAATTTACCGATTGATAACCGTCATGACGGTAGTTGATGTTACATCACCATGATCCACCATTACGTGACAGTACGTATGTAAAAGGTATCGTTAGTAATTTAAATTAATATTCAACGAGTTGTGCAAGCGCGTCATTGAAGGTTACATCACGGTGAATTTATTTACTTGAAAAGGAGAAATATATTACAGTGTAGTCAAATCATAATTACTTTGTAATTGGTAAGCCTGGGCGCCTCCTATTCATTTTTGGAATAATGAATCAGCTGCAATCAGCAATCAGCAATTTTTGTGGCGCCCTCACTTTATGCCAGACTAATGATTTAGCTAGACATGGCGGGGGCGAGTCGTGCCACGTACGAGGCGTGGTGGACGAGACACAGACCCAACAATTTCATGAACATTTCGTGTAAAACAGTTCATACTTAACCGCGTGGCGCGGATATTTATGCCGGATAATCCAAAATTAATACTAAGATTAGTTATTAGTTTGTATCTGAACACCCATAAATTCCGATTTACTCCATTCAAAATCTAGACGCAATAATCCCAATGTCAAAAAAAAAGGTAAACGCTTTATGTTAGTTGTTTATAGACATACATAATATAACATCACGTTTGTAATCCTCGAAGGGTTAGGCCTTATAAGTTATAGTACACCCACATTTCGCCAGTTATGTTTAAGTCCCATGTAATAGCTGGGGCTACCTTTTACATGGGATTGCCATCAACCGGGCACAAATCCATACTCCTGTTGCTACTGAGAAATTCCTGATAGAAAAACCCAATAACACTTTGCCCGACCTAGGACGCGAACCCGGGACCTCATACTTAGCAGTTGCGCTTGCGGCCACTAGACCAACGAAGCAGTCCTTATTGATAGATCGACACAGAAATTAGAAAGCGAACGTTCATAAAAAAATATCTCTCTGAAATATCGCTCTTGGTATTTGGTCTATGACTGCTTTATCTATATACACCGTGACTTTTTAGTCGTCTTACAAAGGTCGTCCACTCAATGTACCCGACACAAAATAGCTCTAGGCGCGATTTTTTTTATCTTCCATAATAGGTACAAAGAAAAATAATAATAAAAAATAGAATAAAATTATGAAACATCTTGTTAATGATGTTTACGTGTCAAACGGGAGAACATAAACCTACCCAGCACTCGAGTCCAGTAGATAATCGCTCGCAACAAGGTGTTTTAATTACGTCATGAGTCATAATACTGAATAATATTTTTATTTTTAAATTATTAAAATCTCATAAATACTTTTTTTTTATGAATGTAGTGTTAGTATTCATTGGATACATGAAGTAGGCTGCCGTTGTAAGAAGACTAAAAAGTCACGGTGTATGTCTGGTTTGAGGCATCGAGTAAAGTAGAATATTGGAATTCCTCAATACTCAGTTGCAAACGGAAAACATTACAGAGATAAGGTTGCTATCATGTGGAGCGCGGATGTGTGAGTAACTGTTTATGCCTTTGCTAATCACTACCAAGATTTATACGTCACCAATACCTACACATCAGTGAGTAAAATGGATTTTTTAATGATGCGCGAGCACTAGAGAATACGGGCGTTTTTAATTAAGTGGCATGTGTTTGTTTCTTTTGTGGTTTTAAATCGATTTTTCTCCCCGTCATTAATTTTATCCGACTGCGGCGAAGCCCAAAAGGAGGGTCAAGTGTTTGACCTGTATGTATGTGGGAGTGTCCGTTTCTTTGTTTCTCCTAAATGGATGAACGGATTTGGATAAATTATAAGTCGTTAAATTAATATTGGTGGCGCGAGTATCACTGGCTATATTAAAATTAAAAAAAGAAAAATGGTGGATTGCGGCTGCCATATTATGAATTTCTTCCAATACTATTTGTTTTTTTTTTTCTTCCAATACCGTTGAGTGGGGTATCAAAATGAAAGGTTTTAAAAGATGATAACAAAAATAACTTGTATGTTAATTTATACGTTTAAAAGTAGTAGAAGTGACAAATCGTATAAAAAGGGAAAAATCGTATAAGGGTATTATAAAAAAAACTTAAATCGTCTGCAAATTCAATCTTTCACGTTACTTTAATAAAAAGCTGAAAATATAAACAAAAGTTTGAAGCAGGCCCTTTTGTTTTTCAGTTTTTCAGTCGGGTTTTTTAGTTTTTTCAACTACTTTTTTTTTACAAGCTATTATTTAACTTGCAATGTGTATGTACCTATGTTTGTTTAGGTCAAATATTGAAACTGAATTTTAAAACAGTTATCCCCAACTGATTGAGCTGCATATTTTAAAATTAATTTTGCATACAGGTCTAGTTTAAATGATAATGCATGGTTAGCTAAGTGACTTTATTCTGAATAAAAAATGTGAAATCCCAAAAATAAAGACGAATCTAAAAAAATAATTATAGGTAAAATATATTTTTCACTCATTTTATTACATTATACAATTTATGTGATATAAAAGTTTGCCGAGATTAAACACAGGTTAATCTCGCCCTAAAACAAAACACTAATAATTATAATTAACAGATAGACATTTTATAGAAAGGCGAAAAATCGAGTTGTTTTATTAGCAAAATCTTTTCAGTGAAAAAGAGTATAACCAGAAAACCTTGTGTTACAAATTGTAGAGAAACATACAGTTATTTTAAACAAAAGACCACACAAGAATATTAGATAAGAACGTACTTACAAACTACGTCATTCCTAAAGGAAATGCTCCTTAATTTTCCTCTCGAAATCGTCCAGAGAGAACCTGCTAGAAGGAGCCACGGAACTACAGAAGATCGCTAGGGAATTGATCCCAGACAATTTGAATCAAATGTTAACCAAATGACGATATTAATCACAAACAGGTTACAAATTTGCAAGATTTTCGTTAAAACTATACTAGACTAGTAATTATAATATTCTCTAACTGTTGTTATCTTTATTGTGGTCTTGTTCGTCTGCCGAGATTAGATAAAAATGATTTTGTTCGGCACAAGGACGATTTTACAATCAGCATCAGCCAATGGCAGCCCGTTGGTGGATATAAGTCTCTCTGGTTGTAAGGTATTAAAAACTCGATCATTGCTTCTTGCAGATAGAAGTCAGTGTAATCCATAATACATAAGCATAATTAGCCTATAAATGGCTAAATAATATCAGTCGCTCCATGTAAAATACTAGTATTTAGCTGCATCTGGTTAGACTGGAAACCGACCCCAACATAGCTGGGAAAAGGCTAGGCAGATGATGATGGAATTAGCCTAAAATATTTCCAATGCTATGAACACAGATCTCATCTGTGTTAGAGGGAGAGGGCGTAGTCCACCACTCGGGAATCGGTAGATGTCAACATGACTTCCATTTTTTTTGGTTTTAGAACATGCCAGTTTCGTGACTGTTTTCCTTTTTAAGATGTTGACATAAATAAAACAAACTACAACCCGAAACAATCTCATTCTATTGCCATAAACTTATACTTGTTCGCCTGTTTTTTTTTTTTTTTGAGAAAATATACCGCAACTAAAAGAGTGATGAATATAAATGTTGGTGGATGGAGAGGGAGAGCAAAACCAAGGAAGCGATTGCAAGGAAGCGATTGTGTGAATGATATGAAAGAAAAAGGAGTAAATAATAGGGTTACGGTTGACAGAGAAGACTGCAAGACTAAAACGTGTTGCTCCGTCCCCAAGTAACTTGGGACCGATGATAAACTGCTACATCGGTTTAGATGTAATTACTAATTAAGCTATAACTGATATACCTTGTGCCTGAAAAAGGATAATGAGACCGACGCAAAACCCACAATTCACGTAGACGAACCCGCGAGCGCTAATACTTATATTATATATAATCATATAAACTTGAAATCGTTAACTACATATTTATAAATCGGAGTGAACTTGTAAATTAAGTTATTTTATTATTTTTCCAAAGGTCAAAAGTTATTACTTCTTATTTTTCTTTGCGGTAGAGCCGTAAGTATAGCGTTTAATTAAATAAATTATACAAACGCTCTAACGTCAGGCAGTTTTGAGTTAATTACTGTTACATACATTGGAACATAAGTAGGTAAGAACCTCGATTACGCTACTCGTTATATAAATACTTGCATTATTAACTGTGCTAATGAACAGCGAATGTACTGAGCAGCTTACCCTTAACTATAACTGCCTTTGCGAAACTAATGCATTTCTAGGCCTCTTATATACGGATGTCTAACTAAGAAACTAGTTATCTAGGGGCATAAATATATTTTAAAGTTGTGTGAATATTGGTTGTTATAGTATAGATGTTGCGGAGGAACAAGGTACATGTCGTGCTGAAACTGTTTTGACTACGACTGTGGATGGCTTTAAGAATAAGAATAAGGAGGCGACGACTAATAGAAAAATATGTAAGAAGATAGCCTCCAAGCCACAAATAAATTAAAAGATAATGATGATGATCTGCATAAGCTGAAGATTAACAAAGGTTGGTTTGCTAAGTTCTTGTCTTATTTTATACTGCAGAGAAGTTGTTCCCATGTCCGATGCTAGGATTCATGGCATCACTGCTAATTAGTCGCTGAATTTGGTGAAGTTTTTTCAATCAAAATCTCCGTATGAGAATAAGCCTTTGTCCAGCAGTGGGAGAGCAATAAATAGGTTGGTATTATCTTAAAGATTTTCAGATCGAATCAAAAGTCGCCAGTTTAAATTGGCAAGCTAAAAAATAAAATATTGAGTTGAATAACTAAAATGTCAGAACCATTTAAGAAAACTAGAGCGAACTAGTCTAAAATTGGAAAGGTCAACAGCGAAGATAGCTTGAATCGAATTTTGTCAATTTTCATCACACACCCGGATTGGAGCGGTAAGCTGTTCGGAGTTTGGGCTAAACGAGTTTGTTTTTGTTTTAGTCAAGACTGTACTGTAATATTATTGAATTCCACTGACATGTTAAGAGCGTTAACGTCTTACGCCATTTCATGCAAACTTTCGAGTAATTTTTTTTAGACTGCACCGATTTTAATGAAACATCGTACGCATAAGCAGAATACGTAAGTCTAAAAGCTACAACTAAATAAGACCAGTCTTAGAATTTTCCATAGAAACAGAAATTTCCAATTATTTTTTTTTTTAAAAGACGTTTCGAAAAGTTCTGTCAAGTTTTAGACTTATGTATCCTGCTTATGCGTACGAAGTTTCATTAAAATTGGTTCAGTTATTTCGAAAAAAAATCACTTGAAAGTATTTATGAAATGCCGTAAGACATTAACGCTCTTAATGTATCTATCACTAGTGTATTAGTTTTGACTTCATGATCATCTGCCCAACCTTATTATTATTAACCTTCGGGCAATTTCCAGTCTAACCAGAAATATACATGACATTACATGTAGGTATTTTTTCTAACGTATAAGTATTTATTTATATTATATTATTTGTGATATAATATAAATAAATACTTATACGTTGTATGAGGAGCTCGTGGCTAAATAATAACAGCCGCTCGGATCGATCTTTAGGTTAAGCCTTGCTTGCCTAGGTTGGTCTGTGGATGGGTGACCACCCATTACATACCGAGTTTCCTCCGTGCCTCGGAAAGCACGTTAAGCCGTTGGTCCCGGGTGTCATTTGTAGATCTTTGACAGTCGTTAGGTAGTCAGTGGCCCAAAAAGTCTGACAACCAGTCTTACCAAGGGGTATCGTATTACCCAGTACTAACTGGGTTGTGGAGGTCAGATAGGCAGTCGCTCCATGCAAAATACTGGTATTCAGCTGCATCCGGTTAGACTGGAAGCCGACCCCAACATAGTTGGGAAAAGGCTAGGCAGATGATGATGATGATATTATTTGTGATATGTATGACACCACTTGACATTTAATTTTTATTTTGCTTTCTGAATTATTGTAATTATAACATGATATGATTATATGATTATTGTTAACTTACCAGCGTTTTGAAAAAAAAACCTGTTAGCTTAGAATGTATTTCTGAATAAATATAATTAAAAAAAAAACAATACCAAAACTAATAAAGGTAGGTTTTTCTTTTTATATTTTGCACCGATCAACAATACGGTCATGAGAGGTGTCAGGTGCATTTATTATTTTTGGCTATTTTATTTTAATATTCGGTTAGTTTGGCTTATTGTATTATGCTTGTTTAATGCCAGTTAGAAATGCTTTTTGAAATAATAGTTATCAATTTATCATAAACTCTCGCGATATCCAGGTAGCCAGCCGCTCCATGTAAAATACTGGTATCCAGCTGCATCCGGTTAGACTGGAAGCCGACCCCAACATAGTTGGGAAAAGGCTATGCAGATGATGATGATATCCCTGAGATTTCTTGCCTTTAGTACTGTACCTACCCCACAGACAGACATTTAATAAGAATGTCTTAAACAATCAAATGTCGGATTAGAATTCTGGAGAAAGTTCATCATTTCAAAAATCTATAAATAAATGCACATAGGATTTATCTATTGTACAAGGTACATTGAACGCTATTTAAAAATACTGTAAGGTTACTTTAAATTGCGGGACTCGCACCTGAGACTCCTTTGTTCAAAGATATTATCACACACCCCTAAGGCCATATTTCCATAGAAAGATGCACAAAATTCAGGCAATTTTCTTAGAACATTTCAGTATAGAAAAGACTGTCAATACACAGTGGCGAGACATTTTAGTCGCCGTTTTTATAGCGCTGATGACGCATGCGCACCATTGAACAGATTGTGATGGCAACTATAGGGGTTAGCTAAACATTATTTTGTATTTTTTTGCTATCTCGTTTATGTGTATGTACATTTATTGAGTTAACAAATGGATTTAGAGATATTTTATATCTATATATACACGCGAGTAAAAGTGATAATTGGAACATCACGGAGAGACTATGAACTTTGTATAGGTACATAGTTATGCACGTAGATATATAACAATAATATACATAACAACGTGATCTAAGGACGGCTAAACGGACGGCTATTGATACTGCAAAGGTTTCAATGATCTCGTTCCAACATCCGTAGTTCCATTGACTAGTATTATTTTCGTTTCCTCGCCCTCTCTCTAACAATGTCGTTAAACAGCCTCTGCGGGTAAAAGAGATTTCGTGTACTCTCAAAGAGGGACCTCAGAATAGGTAGGACCTCCATTTCACTGCTGAGCCATTCAACACGTACGGTTTGATTACAAGAAAAGATTTCGCCTTAATTTACATTGAAAAGTAAAGTACCTACACTCTCTATTGAAGATTGCTCCCAGTAAACCACTACCTATTACCGATTTTAGGAATGCCATTGTACAGATGTATGACAAATAAACTTGGAAGACATGCGCAGTATGAATAAGAAATACCTCACGTGTATAAAGCCCTTTCTAATATTTTCCGAGTGAATTTTAACGAAGTATTTCTCTAAACGTTCCGTATGGCGAATGCTTTACCATAAAATAGGAATATTTGTACAAAAACCGGATCCAATTTGTTCAGAACGGTCGGGATGGAGAGCGTTCAACAAACCGCTCGCTCGGTTAATACCTATGTACCGCTGATGCCCTGTGGTTTACGATTTTACAATCTAACTTTAGAATATAAACCAGATGGCCGGCTAAAACACTCAATAGAAATATTTGAACACACTTTAAACGCAGATTATACGTAGGACGATGGAACAGATTCACAAAATGATAAAATAGAATAAAAGAGCAACTAATAAGTCTAACGAACTGAATGATTAGTGTTAAAAACTTTTTACCATTCGTTCCGATCGCTAAACAATAAAATGCAATAATATCGAAAAGTTGGAGCACGTTGGAAGCTAAAAACTAGACTTACCTAAACTTTTGCAACTTCGGGATTGAAGAAGAACGTCGACGGCCGGTGCGGCTCGTAGATGCGCTCACGGATGCGTGTGTCGCGTTATCAATTAGCTCCGCTGAGCATGATCGCGCGGATGAAATAAATATACACTGCGCGTAAACAGTGCAGCAAGGCCGGCGCCGACGGCGACCACTGGGCGAATATCCCGAGAGAACGTAGCGTCGTGCACGAGCGGGCACACGAAACGCTCAGATCGATACCGGCGCTGCCGCGCGCTCCTTTCCCAGCTCCCAACTAACCACGGCGCGGTGGCGGGACCAAGAGCGGCTACAGCTCAGCGACGGCTCAACGGGCGCTGCCTACACTATTGGAACGCTCGTATCAGCACAATGCCGAATGTGACGACGTACAGAGAGAATGTACGCTACTTTGCACCGCATATCATTTTAAATCGTGACGTAGTGGGGACGCAGGAGAATCGCGCTGAGCATGCGCAATGAAAGGTAGGCGCGGCGTCGCGATACGAAGCGATGGAGGCGGTGGAGGCAATGGTGGCGTCGCCGGGCGGCGTGGAACAAAGAGAAGCCACGTCACGGCGCTCTACCGGTGCTGGATGAGGGTCGCACGGAGCGAGCCAGCGGGCCCGCGACCTCACGGCGCTCGGCGCTCAACGCACGCAACACCATCGATCATAGGCACGCATAGCCTGCGACCTCCACACCACATTGCTAACCAACCTACTTTGCATATCGATTTCCGCTGCTCCTTACACGACTTCAATCACCAAAAATCTTGGCAAGCCTTTACAAAGAGTACTCAATACCTTTAGATTTTAAGTTCTGAAGCTAAGCACGTCCAACTTGAAAGTTTTATACAGAGAATAGAACTACTTTCCAGAACTTCCAACGTCCTCACGGATAAAACAGCGCAACCTTTATTTTAAAACTTGAAAAACAAAGGAGATATAAACTTCATAAATGCGTAATTACGATAAGCTGTAGCCGGGGACACAAAATAAGTCGCATTTCCGAAACAGGTAGTTGCTAGTGGAAAGACGGAGGGAGGATTCTCAAACGGCAGCTGATCAATCTCATCCGCGAGAACTAATGCGAAGGGTACAATGCGGTGTCAGGGGCGCTCAATTATTGCACTAACGACATGCATATTTTATCTATTGATTATCACGAGTACGACGATATACAAATATGAAACATGTATGTATAGGTACATTGTTCATACAATTTCACATTTCATTCAATTTCTGATTTAGCAGGGTCGCACGTGCCGCCATCTTCATAATAAGACGGGTCGGAGCCAATAACCTCGGACACATTTCAATGTCAATACATATTGGTACATGGTGTAGCATTATTATGTGCGAATATTTTTAGGGTTTGTTTTTTACAGTAGGCGCCTTTCTTCTGTATGATTGAAATCAGGAAATGTTTTGAGAAATCTTGCGTCGAAGCTGCACTGCATGAATAACACGCTCTGTGAGGCACCCCTCGAACTTTCAAGGGTTTTTAGTTTACATTGTTCTCACCCCAATATTGAAAAGTATCAAGCAAGTGTAGACCGACATAGTAAAATATTCAATTTCATTGAATCATTTTGTGTATGTAAGGACTTACATGAAATGGAACGGTTATTTAGCTCCACTTGTTTAACTTATATTGTTTCAATGCAATAGTGGAAGGGGAGTGGTAGGTATACATTGTAAGATAATCTAAGATTACTCAACGGTGACGGTAAGGTTAAACCAATGTAGGTAGGCAGTGTAGATAATCATAACGCACTCATAGTTACCACTGTTTTTTCTTGAGCACATAAATAAAGGATCAATGGCCGAAAGTAAGATATCAACAGAAAGGTGACGCTAACTATAGAGCGGTTCAGGTCGCTACATATTGGCCAAGCAAGATTTGATTCATCGAATCGTCGATTGTAAGATCGTCATTGACTGCAACAATGATTATCATTGTTATGTTAAGTTACACGAATATTAAGTTTATTATATTTCCGGAAAAAAATACAGAAAACGTGGCTATGAGAGCTGGGGAAGAACTAAGAAAGATGATATGTCTAGAAAGGAGAAGAAGAAGGATATGCTATACCGACATCGCGACACCTAAATTGGGATAAAGGCGGGAGAGTGAAAATATAAAATACCCGTTGAATACTGCTGCAAGCAAAATAGTCACCGACTGCTACTGTAACGCGAATAACAAAGCATCTCGTCGAACGATAGTGACAGATACCCTTCGACCTGCGACATACCGTTCTGACAAAGTGACCGATCGAACGATGACGCCTCGATACCGACGACGGCGACGACACCTGGCCTTTCTTCACTTCATTTCGATGGGAACGGTCAATAAATCCAAACTTATAAGTTAACTTTATGTGGTTTTATTACGAAATAGGTTCCTTTTCCGGTAACTGCACACATAACATCACGCCTGTGATCTCCCAAAGGATAGCTAAAACAAGTTATTCATTGTAATGTTTTCTGACACACCCACATGAACTAAAATGACAATAACAACAAATGTTACAGGGTAAATCAGATGAACATTGAGTATAAAACGACTTATGGAAAATAAATGACGCAGGTGTTTTGTCTTTGATCCGAAAGTCTAGTGGAAATGCGGGGAAAGCGATGAATTTTCCATTTATATGTACTAGTAATAAGGAAATGGAAAATTTCAGGCTTTCATCCACCCACCAACAGACTTACCTACTGAGAAAATAGTTATGCATTTTGTTTAAGTCTGTATGTCGTTTAAATACAGTATTAATGGTTTGGCATTAATTTAAGAGAACTAACTTTTACTAAAATGATTTGATTTCCTATAAATTCTTTCAGTCATTATCTCAATTGTCAAAGCCCGCACTTGTCTAAGCGACAGCTATAACGTAAATCGGAGTTTCTATGTAATGTTTAGTATTAGGTTTGCAGACAGTAGGTAGGTATGCAACCGGTCCTCATGTAGCTCCATAATCGCAGATCAAGTTACTGAGTCAACAAAAAGATACTGTGCAAAACTTGTCCAAGGCAAATATCGAAAGCGATTTAGCTGCTTTGAGTCCACAAGACAAATATCAATTAAAAATAAATTGATTTAGTAATAAAAGCAACTTCTAATCCAAAAAGAAAGTTCTCGGCACTACGATCCGCCCGGCACTAAAATGCCATAAAAATCAAAACATGAACAAATAAGGACTTTATCATGGATAAAGGGATTTCATTAACATTGTCACTAGTCGGAATCGCAGACCACAATACAATAGAAATATGAAAAAGTGTAGCAGCATGAAACCTAGCATAAATTAATAAAGGCTTTAGACGTATTCTTTATTCGTTTTATTACCTCTGTCCGAGATGGAATTTAATGAGACAGTAGAGAAATAAAAACCAGTGTCGTTTCTTGTCTCACGGATTCATTGAAATATTGAGAGGATAAAAAATACTGGCAGTAAAATATTGCGATTGCTTTTCAATCCTTGCGGCTCGTCTGTCTCCTTAGAATCGATTGTGACCTACCTTTAAAGAAAAAAGTATTGTGAAAGCAATTCCCCTAGTGGCATATTATTTTAAGCTCTATTCTTAAGACCATTTGCTTCACCATTTTACAAATCGTTCTATTTCTGTCAATTGCTTGATATTGACAGGGGCGGAATGAAGGTTTGAATTAGTTTAGCGCATTAGTGATTTGTGGTGCAAGCGGGCATTATATTAATTGTTAAGATGAATGCCACAATGTTATTAGATATTTATAACATGACTAATAAATTAAGATTATCTCAAGGATACAATAGCTTCTTTTGTGTTTGAGTGTTGTAGCGTAGTGCTAGTTAGTGCCAGCTCGGCAGGCTAGCGTCTAGTGTTTAACCAGAGAAATTTTAAAGCGTGGAAGATTATATCAACATCATCATCATTCAACACTAGAAACGGGATATTTACCATGTTCACACCCACCCGCAATAACTTCAGTTTATCCGTGATCATGGTGCTTGCAACAGCGACGAAATATCAGGAACTCAAAGCAATCAGTAATCATTGTAAATATCCCGATTCTAGTGTTACTGATATTGTTAGTGACGATGTTAGTTTAAAATCTTATATAAGGTCTATCTTTTCATACACTAAATATTTTAGGAGTATCTTCTATAAGTCGTAAAGTCGCCACCGCAACGAAAAAAAAATATCTGAGTGTTTTTTTTTTTACAAAATTATTTTAACTAAATTTTTTTGAGACTTTTTGAATAAAACCTTTACTCCCATATTCTAACAATGACAGTAGGTAAATACGACGTAGTAAACTACCGTAATGAAAGCTTAAAAATAAGAAGCCATTATTTATTTTGTGGGTCAAGTAATTTTAAATTATTTATTTTTTATAAAAAATATACTCAGATTAAAAAAAATCCCTTGAAATGGCTTTGTTATAGCCGTTAGATGATTCCCTGAAAATATTTCGTGTATGAATAGTTAAACCCTATATATCAACATCAGTACTAGACACTGGTTCAGAAATGAAAGTCAACTACAATACGTTTGCTCATTAGCTGTATGAGTACCTATTACTCGCAACTACTTCCACGTGGGGAAGTAATATTTGATTGGATTGAGAGGGCAATAAATAGACGCACGTATACGTCGCTTTTGAGGTTCTGACAGAGGGTAATTAAACCTAGTGGCGCTGGAATGAAAGGCAGTTGCAGCACTGCGCTTTGAAATATTTTTCTCTCACATGGTTCGATTCGACGACCACTACAACCTCTTCGCTTTGTCAATAGCGAAGCGTCAGTTATACGACTTAAGGTCAAGTCTACAATATTGAGTCGTCAGTTATATTATACAGGATAACGCCATGTCTACAACACCGGAACATCAGTTATACCTACAGTCTATGTCTACGCAGTCGGAGGTTCGGGGAGCACGCCGCTATTTTATGACCAAAACTATCTAGCTTTGAAGGCTTTCCCTAAATCAATTGAGCCAATCGGGAGCTAGGGTTTAAAAAATAGACCAAGCAAAAAACGAATGATCGATTAATTGAGTGTATTGATATGAATTTTTCAATGAATCGAACGAAAATATTTTGAACTGCAAAACAAATATTACAAGCAAGCAAGTTACATAATTAAAAAAATCAAAAACCCGACTGCAATTATTATTTTTGTTATATTATTCCTAATTAAATTTAAACATTTAATTATATTCTATCGCCTCCTAATTTCCTTTATTTTGATACCCTACTCGATAGGTTTACTTTTTTTAATTAATGTATTACTCTTTCGCATCAAAAATTCGCCATTTTGTTTGACATTTGGAATTTTAAGACGACATTTTAACTGTGAAAATCCATCTAGCCGTTTGGAAGATGCGACGTAATAAAGAAATTTACAAACACACATACAAGATACTCGCGAAAAACATAACCCTTCCTTGGCAGTCGGGTAAAAATAGACTGTAATTTTCTACGCTGAATTAATAGCATTGAGAGCGGACCAACACATACAGTACTCATTTGCATTAGTCAAATTTAACTTTCCTTTTCCACGAAAATGAAACGTGATCAGTGCAAACCAAAACGTATGCAAACAATTTTCTGTGAACATTTATTTTGTAATAATTCGGACGCACTAATTGCTCGGAAAATAATTATATTTGGTAAGTAAATTCAAATTTAAATTATTTATTTTAACATCTAAAATATAATAAGTACTAAGTATAACCATGCGGAATTAATAACGTTGATACAAAATTAATAACGTCAAGCAGTCTAGTTTTGTATTCACAAAATGCATGCGTGGCACTAACTAACACACACATCGCATTCAGGTCAACCATAATGTAAATGCTGGGCATTCGAGTTGATTTAGTGCTTTGATGACTCGAGGCTTTTGGAAAGGAAATAATAGCTCCAATTAATAAGAAAACAAAGAAGACGTTTTCTTTCCATTATCGACTGCATCATCTGCTTAGCCTTTTCCCAACCATGTTGGGGTCTTCCAGTCTAACCGGATACAGCTGAATACCAGTAGTTTACATGGAACGCCAAAAATAAAGAACTAGAAATTGTGAAATATCTTGTCGCGGCCAACATTATTTTGCATCTAGTACGAATAGGCTAATGCATAGGCTCATGCGATATGATGATGATGCTCATGGGCACTCTATGAATGCAGAGGCTGATTGAAATTTGTAATAGCCTGAATTAATTCTGTTGGTACAGGTCGCGCATACGAAAAAGGAGTTTGAAATTAATGCAACCGTGTACATAGGAAATTTAACACTATCCACCGACCACCACTCACTGATCCACGATCATTAAAGAGTAACTACTTCATGTAGACTTTATGAAAAGTTTTTTCGGTACATGTTAAAACTATTTAGAATCTGACACGTTGCTTTGACGTGAAGCTCGCACATACAAACAGACAAAAATGCTTTGTTGCAAGTTCATTGAATGTACAGATTACTTGAGCTAAGCTATAAAGTGCGATATCCTTCTCGTTGCCGTGTATTTCCGGTGTTAAATAGATAAATTGAATGTCTATCTTTCACCGCTTCGGTGGGTTACGAACACTTGATTGAGTGGCTGAATGTATGCTTTGTTCGGAAGCGCATGAAATTATTATGGTGCACCGCTAAACACGCTTACAGGAGGTTTGTACTGCGTGAATAATTGAATATTTGACCAACTGCGCGGCGATTTTCGATCGCGTGACTGACTTGAGATTTGCTGTGGAAATCTTTCAACCTTTTTAACAAGTAACATTTGATATTATAAGTATCAAAAAAACCTGACTACAAATTGTATTATGTATATATATATTTGTAATCTCCCTTTAATTTCCTTAGTTTTGATACCCTACTCGATAGGTTTGGTTGAAAAAAAAAAATTAACGACCTATAATTTAGTGCCAAAAATCCGCCATTTTTTTTTAAACACCTATCTAAAGACATCTGAGTTTTTGAGACAAATCTAATGATACTTTAATGGTCAAAATCCATTCAGTTATTTAGAACATACGAGGTAATAAAGATATTTACAAAAGAAGAAGAGAACAAAGAAGCACACAAGATACGCGCGAAAAACATAACCCTTCCTTAGCAGTCGGGTAAAAAACAACAATTGAATTAATAGTTTGTATAGAGTTTTAGGGTTTAGGTAATTAATATTCACTACTTTAAAACTTTAAACATTCTCAATAATATAATATTCGTATTTTAAGAGCCTTTAATACCATGTTTGCCTTGGTTATTCGAGTTCAAACGCTGCACCAAACGTGTGCTTCAAAAATAGAGAGAACTTTTCACTGAGCGAACTAAGTTGGAAAGACCAAACTTATCGAACTACTCAAATCGCAATAGTGCACCATTCGTCACAGATTCTAACTCATAACCTATTTTCCTCAGTGGACGCGTCGCTACGATGCAACATATCAACTGATACCCTATTTAATGTTAACAATACAATACTAGGAGTAGGAGTACCATCCGAGACAAAGATATGGAGCATTATTCAGCATTGAGGCTTCGCTCCATAAATGTTTGATACTTTACATTAGGAGGGCAATTCTTTTTCATTCGCACGAGTAAAATTACTATCTGACGCTTGAAGCCTTAAAATTTAAGCTCCACAGAAAAGTGGTAATATAGAATAGACAATAATTATGTGATGAAAAACAAACATTTGCACTGAAAACTGCTTGTTCCGTAGTTTCAGTAAAATTGTGTAATTGACTTTATGAAATAATTTAATAATATAATTTAATGGAGATGAATTGCACACATTCAATAAGGATACCGCAACATTAACTCAATGATGGTAAACTACGAAATTTCCTGTTTTGTGGTTATACATTCGAATGCATTGAAGTAAATTTTAAAACAGGTAAAATTTAATATAACCGCAAAATGTCGAAATTACTCTAGGTACATAAATCATAATATTACTTTCAATTATATTTGGTCAATTATATGATTTATTGAGTACCTATGTACATTCGGCATAATATGCGGTCGAAATGTTTACTAATTACGATGTGTACCAAATTAAATATAATGATTTCATACAGTAAATTTGGCACATTATGCTCGCATTACGTGATATATAAGTGTAATGTAGGTCACGCGTATACTTTTTAAACCCTATTGGTACAATGTAATGAAAAAGATAGTATCACGTCGACCACTGTTCAGTATCTGGGTGACATAGGACAGGCGAGCACAAAGGCTTGTTGTAGATAATAGGTATTATAACAGCCGTAAACTCTGCGAAGCTTTGAATAGGGTATCGTCCTAAGTTTCACGAAATATCGATTTTGGACTGCGATTCGTACGCCCTACGCCTCTACGCAGGGAATATTCTTATACGAGTTCACATAGTGAGAGAAATTTTAAAATTTAACAGAGAATAACTTAGTAGAAATGTTTCATTCTTTTTATATTGTATGATTTTTTTTATTTAAAACTGAAGGTACACGCTAAAGCTAAATAGTTGGGCTAAAGCTTAGTCCTTGTTGGCGTAGTGAGCACTTTGGCGGCTCGTAGCGGATGATCTCCGCAAAGCCAGGAGGTACAGTCCCAGTACCTGCGCGGTGTTTGCCCGACTACTTTATGACGGCATAAAGATGTGGTCGGTTAATTTAAAGGTCAATGTTCTGCTGTGCTCCAACCATTTTATTTAAGACCCCATAAAAATTTTCATGTTTCTGTTTATACCTAAGCCCAACGCTAAGGCATGCAAAAAAATATGTCTTGTAACAGGCATAAAAATAACAAACAAGCTAAGTAAGCCGACAAATAAAACAAATCCTTGGCAGATAATAAATAAAGCTGAAGAAGTCGCGAGATAATGGACAGGAAATATAGCAAACCCGGCCAAGTGCGTGTTGGAATACGCACCGAGAAGTGTTCCGTAGTCGGGATGACTACGCATGCACAATAACGAATACAAAATATCTGTGCTTGTATTCGAAAATATCTATTGACATGAAAACAAGTTACCTATCACTTTTGTGGAATTTCGCTAGATTGGCTAGCTTTAACCTTGATAAAGAATAATATAGTGCGTTCGGAAAATCGATCAAAGCTGAAGCCAGGTGAAAATTCCCAGGCAACAGAAACCTACTAGCTTTAGACTTCGCTTTGTCCTCATCGTATGATTGATTTCAAATTAATAAGTTATTTTATTAGTACTTACTTATGCGAGTTTAGAATAAGTCCCTCAATTTAGCCACATCCACCGGTACCATGACCAGCGTTGCATTGTCCTCGCAAAGCTTTTACTGAGTTGCACAAAATATAGCGTTGTATTTGAATTACAGATGATGTTTACGGCGGAGACCAATGCTAAAAAAAAAAACGTTGGGGTCGGCGCAGCATGTCTTCTTCTTTCATACTTCTCTATTACTCGTCAGACACCTCCTTTCGTGCCATATCATCCTTCACACAGTCCATCTATCGTTTCTTTGGTCACACTACAACAATTTTTAAATTCATAAGAAAATACATTTTCTTTCATTCTAAGAGGATTAGAAAAGTGTGAAGGAGAATATTCTCCACAGTCTTACTGTTATTTGTTTTTGTAAATATTAATTAAAATATCTTATTTTTGATTTATTGTGAAGAAAGAAGTGTTTCTTTTGAGCGAGAAGCGGCATGCAGTGCAGTCTTTGTTCATCGAAGTTTCTATTCAGAGGCACCTAGCTTTTGTGCAACTTTTCAACTTTACTTTTCTTGAATTTCAAACAAAGTCTGGCGATGTCGTTAGTATTTCATCGGCTTTGTTATAAAATGAACTCCCACAGTTGCAAAATTTAATTTAAATGTTCCATTTGCTTCTTGCTCGTCATATTTCTACGCAATTCCTCTTCCCTTATCTCTTAGGTTTTTTAAAGTCATTAGATATATCGCCTTTTTTTACAAGAACGTTATAGCCGTTTGCGACTATGTGTCCTGTAGAGTGCTCAGTGTTCCTACACAGCTAACCCCAATCGCACGAGCACCACTCCCTCTTGGTGAGTTTTACTTTTCCTATTAGGCACGATATACGTAGGTTTGTGTGGGAAACATGTCGAATGATCGCTCGAGATTAGCACTTAACCACACCACACTTTTTATTTTCCATTACAGTGTCATTAATAAAAACAAAATGCGTTACCCTTATCAAAAATTACCTCGCATTGTCCACTGCCCACTGGATGAAATAGAGTGCTCCTGGCGCACGAGAAAATCGTGTTAATTATTTGATTACGTAGCTTGAAAATAACGCAAATTTGTCAAGGCGTAGGCAGGAATGTCGAAAGGGCATTTAGTTTTAAAAATCTAACTATAAATCAACATTCATTGTGCCCCTTTACATTCCGTTTCGATTGTTTCATTTACACAGTTAACAAGGGTAACAAGGTTAGTCTACAGTCCCTTTAATGTAGCAAGTAAATGGGCTTTTTGGACTGTTGATTTTGTGCTTACTTATGTCGTCAGACTAAATTGAGATTAGTGTCAAATTTGTGTGGCAGCCATTTGTATTTCATCGTACTCTTGGTGTCCGTAGTGAGCAATGTGACGTAGGGAAATGAGTACTTATCACCGGCACATGTCCTTTAAAACATCGGGCAGACAATCGATTAGTTCGATTGTCTGCGTGCCTTTTGAAATTTATGCACAAGAGCCTGCAATTATATGAATCCGTACAAAACTAATGTCAAATTAATGTAATGCGCTGTTGATTGCAATGTGTTATTGGTACCATAGAATTGGTACTAAATAATAGTGTGTTAGGGATTAGCTAAAACGCTTAAAAGTCACTCGTGCTGATAGTTACTGAAAACAGTTTAGGAGTAATCCTAATACGTACTATTAGTTGGACGAACTGAAGGTTAGTGTTGGTTAGTAATTAGAGTAAGCATTAATTAATATTTTCTGGCGAAGCGAAACGTTTTAGGATTTGTATTCATGTAGGTGCGTGGTCTGTTCCGACTTTCGGTATCTCGGCTGACTCGTGAACACTGGATGGATGAAAAGACAGCAGATAACGGGAACAATATGCGACTCCTGCATTCCCCTTGAACACAAGGGGATGATTTAGAAAACCATGGTGAGTCCTACTGTCCTGTATGGATCAGAATGTTGGCCCACATACGGGAAAAATGAAAGTCAATTGCATGTGGCTGAGATGAAAAATGATGCTAAGGGGAATGTGTGATGTAACGCGAATGGATAAAATAAGAAATTAGTACATAAGAGGAAGTCTGAAAGTGGCGCCTGTGACTGAAAAGTTGTGTGGTAATCGGTTGTCGTGGTATAGGCATGTGATGCGGAGGAATGAGGAAAACGTCGTGAGGAAAGTTTTGAGCATGAAAGTAGATGGGTATAAGAGTAGAAGAAGACCGAAGAAACGATGAAAGGACTGTGTAAAGGATGATATGGCTAGAAAGGAGGTGACTGCTGAGATGACGAGTTGTAGAGAAGTACTTATGGAAAAAGAAGACATGCTGAGCCGACCCCAAATTAATTAGGATAAGGACAGGAGAATAGCAATCTAAATACGTAATTGTGAGCGTGTGGGCAGTGTGGTGCAAGCAAAAAAACAGAAACTTCGTGAAAAAATGGAATCTTAGTTTGGGTCAAATATAAAATACAAATTGTATTGTATAACGGGCTGGTGTCTGCAACTCCACGTCAAAGCGCGTATTTTGCGTGGGTCTTGTATATGCACTTCTATTCAAGTTTACACACATCTTGAGCAAACAGATATCGTGGAAATCGTAAATTATTTTCCTCTTCTCTAAGATTCGTTTTGCAAAAATGATAAACTTCCAGAGAATTAATTTTCAAAAATCGTCCTTGGCTCAAGTGTAAAATCCCAGCGGTTTTGCTGTGCGTCATCTGTTCGCGAATTTAACATACAATTTAATTCACAAACTTCCCTTGTCTAGCTAAAATCGTAGTTATTCGACATCTGATAGCTGTTATTTCGAGTAATTGACTAGCCTTTAGTTAACTCTACTGGCACTGCATTTCATCTGAGGCTCCACAGAATTTATTGCGAAATTCCCATGCGAATTTCTAATTGGGATGAGAATTAGGACGAGCGGTTCGATAATTGAGCTCTAGGAATAATCTGGTCTGTATAGGTAGTACTACGAACAGACTCTGCGGTCTGCATCTCTATTATGTGGTATCTAGTGAAACGTAAGCTGACTACCAAATTACCGGTAATAACTAAGTAACAAGATCTCGTATAAAGCCAACTGATGCTGAAGGCTTAGTGGTAGTATAATTACCTTCTCAGTAATTAAGAAATCATGCTAATTACTAATTGATTAATAAGGAGCTGGACATAGCTCCAGCATGGATGTTTTGCGATTGAAATAATGAAAATGATGATGGTGACTACTTATGTTTGCTGCAGTGGAAGTGGAACGAAACGCGAGGAAAAGACCTATAATGTCGAATTTTCTATATATGTAGCACACACATATTAATTATAATTTATTTCGACACCTATTTCACCAATGACAAACAAACACCAACGAGAATTTATGGCAAATATTCAAAAATGACTCGGAGTGATGAGTGAACTGGGCGGATCGATATTCAGTTCGACGGTTCCTATTATGTCGCACAAATATTTTGCGGGTGGAAACAAACATATTCCAATACATGTATGTATGTATGGATATGTAGCAAGCGTGCTCGTCGACAGCGCTGAGCGCGGGATAAAGCTTTGTTAAGGGGAGTTTCATAATGTTTGTGGGTTATTACGTGCAATCAGGTAATTTCATTTGCCGCCGCCTAGCGTGTTACCCCTAAGCACGTATAGGTAGTGGCTTCAACGACGCGCGACGTTGTTTTATATATAACAAAGTCAACTTAAACGACCCAAGTTTATAATTAAAGCCCAAGGCCATCCCCAGTCGATAAGTTAGCGATTTCCAAGGGGTAAACGTGACTTACAACTTAACGTAAATACTTGCGTATTTAAGGAGCTTATTTATGACAATGTTACTGTGGAGGCGTTGCCAACTCGTTAGGCTAAAAATATAGGTTAGCGTTTCCTGATTTGTAGATAAAATAATTTAGGGCTTAAAACTGGGGTGGCAAGACTGTATTAGGTAGATAATCTTTAAGCCAGAGCGATAAAGAGTCATGAAGGTGTCTTTAGTGTGAATTGTATCCTAAAGGAATGTAGCTGCGATGAAGTGCCTAAATAATTTATGCGGAGAGAGTAAAGACCCAGATGCGGAGCTCACTAACCTACATTGCATGTTTCAAGATTATTTTAGAACTACACATCAGAAAAATTCAGTTTTGAAATTGACAACCCTTATAAATTCATACGATTTCAGTATTGTTAGTTACCTTCGACCTTTAGCGAAACAACATAGCTTTAGTAAGGAGTAAGACAAATACAAACTCACGAACAAAGTTAAATTAATGCATTTTGTTTAGGGTCCGCCTACAAATTACTGCGGGGGCACTGAGACCGACTTTAATATGATAAACATGTTCTATTCATAAGGATTGCGTACGGTCGGCTCTATACCAGGGTGATAACAAAACTGGCACAATTCACTTCCCTTTATTTTTATTCAGACGTAAAGTGTAACAAATGTTTGTTTGAAGCAGTGTGCAAGCGAAAATTCACGAAACTCGACATGAAAACAAAGCGTCGGATTCAAAAGGTAAAGTAAATAACATATGTATGTATTGTAAAATCCAAGTATCAACACACAATTACTAGCTCGCATAGTTGGCATCAAGTTTAGTAAAAGTAAATGAATTTAGCGATCCGTTTCATTTGTTTAGGTATGAGTAACATATCGATTTTCAAGTTTCGTACCAGGAAGGTTCTGTCGTAAGCTTAAGTGATAGGATCAGCTATTGCTAATCCTTCGACATCTGTCTCTTCGTACTACTTTCACACTGATCCACATTTTTATGAAATATTAATTAATGTTGAATACATTGATATAGTTGCAAATGACAAATAAATAATTTAAAAAATGTCTGAGTGTTTCGCTCTCATATGAGGGAGTTCTTCTTAGCGATTTATCATTTATCGGGGTATTCCTCAAAACGTAAATATTTATAAGCGCAACTAAATTATTCCTCGAAGCGCAACCATTAGTTGCGCTCACAAATTCAAATTAAAAATATTATATGTTTATTTCGGAAAGTACAACCAAAAAAAGAGAGGGGCGTATGATGGATTCATTAATCTTTTTTCTATCAATTAAACGTACTAATTCTTTCTTCTTGCAGACTTCGCTCGTAGGCCGCTGCCCTGCCACGCGGCGTAGCAGTAAGTAGGCAATAAGCTGCAGCATCCAGTTCTCATACTCTTGGCGCACGGAGAGGTAGATGCATACTCCCGCAAACGGTAATCGTTTGGCTGAATGCACACTCTCTTAGTGCTGTTATTGCACACTATTCTCCCGTAGAAATACTACATAATCGTGTCCGGCAAAATAACAAGGGGAAGGGCTTTTATATTCTCCATTTTCAGCGTGTTAATTAATCATTATTACCTCATTGTCTACACATACACATAAATAAAATTGAAGTGTCTATTTGCACATCAAAACAACAGCTTTTTACTGAATGCATTTGAAAGTATACCGTTTGTAAACAGACCCTTCACATATCCGTCAACCAAGCAATCTGTACATCAAACTAAGTAACTTCACGCAAAAATTATTGCTGGGAATCGACTTTTTTTTTTTGGACTGAAATTTCACGTTTTGAAAGCACTCATAGCATCGTGCTGATGAATGCATTAAATAATATGAGGGTCGTGAAGGTGTGTAAAGTAAAAATCTTATAATAATAAGATGTATTTAAAAAAAAAACTTGTGAACAAGTTGGAACTTTGACCCCCTATAACTCCGTAACTAGAAGGTTCCCAGGTATGGTCTAGAACAAAAAAATGATCGCAGTGACGGGGAGAACAAGTGCCGTTTGTTTATGTTAAGGGTCTATTTACACCCTTTATACGGTACATATAACAAAAATACATTTATTTAAATTTTTGTTTGTGTTTGTCTTTCTGTCTGTTTGTTCCGGTTAATCTCCGAAACGGCTGGACCGATTTTGACGGGACTTTTACTGGCAGATAGTAACCAATCTGCCAGTAAAAGTCCGGACAAAATCTGTCTGTTATAAGCTCTAACTTAGACTACTTTTTGTTTAAAAAAATAATTAGAATTCCGTGCAAAAAAATCAAAACCCTTGAAATTGTTAACGAAATCCGATTCAGAAAGGGAAGTAATATTTTTTATAATAACTTCACGCGGACGAAGGTCGCGGGCAACAGCTAGTTCTATAATAAAACTTAAAACAACCGTGTCCACGATAGCTATTTATGAAGGCACTTAAATTGTGGCACGCGTTTTATAAGTAAAAAGAATGCGAGGTAATTGCTTAGCCTGAGCTGCATAGTTTTACGGCATTATAAACGCGGTCTGCATCCATCGGAACTGGATCCATTTTCCTGGAGTAGGTAAATGGGCTATTAGAGAGGTAGCATAACATGGCGACCGATCGTCACAAGTCGATAATAGCCTAGGTACAAGTTAGGGTGAACGAAGGAAAAAAAACTAACAAACCGCCCCCCTCGCAGAGCGCAATAACTACCTTCTTATAAAAAAAAACTACGACAAACAAGTCAAAGACACTTTACTCCAATTAGGGGAACACAAACATTTTCCAATATAATTGGCTATTGTTATGAACATGATTTTATTTGTATCGCAATTTCTTTCATAGCTCAAAGACCTCAGGTACTTCAATTTAGGCATTGTTATCATAAGAATATTCTTTATTGGATGCTGTTTTCATAGTTGAATTTGCTTAAACATTCAAGCATGGAACACACACAGGGACACCACAGATCATTTTGTTATTGCATTATCAATGTATGTTACAATGATACTGTATCATAATATCAAAAGTCAAAACTATGTACTATGAAAACAATACATTTCCAGCAACTAATTAATTGGGCACGGGAGGCGTATTCCGATCACTACCTATATGACCTACTACCTATATGTGGTGAATAAATTGGGGAGAATTTCACACGTAAAGCGTCAAACAAAATCAGTCGCTCATTACCTTTTCACGCGAATTTTCGAACGTCAAACGCAATACCGCAATGTTTTGTTTCGCTATATTGACAGCGATTGAGCGAGACCACATCAAAGCAAACCAACGAAAGAGCAAATCTGCAATGGAGCATCATTGCATACATTGCGTTTCCTTACATAGGTCATCATCATTTTGCTGCTCTTGTTGCCATGTTATTTGGGGTCGGTGCAACATGTTTTTTTCTTCCATTCTCTCCAGTCACGCTATCATTGACTCCTTTTTCCTTCATATCATTTTCGCTCAATAACTTTCTCCCATGCTGTCATACTATGTGAAATTAGCTTTATTCCTCTAAAGTTATTGCTCTCCACAAACCAGGTGAGCACCAATGAACCTGGACCCGGACCATCAGCGAAATGTTACTCTATTCAGCTCTATTTTTGGTGGAAATTATGATATCGGTATGACCTACCTTCCTTTGTGCTGCTTTGCTATCGATCAAATATGTATTTATAATTGGTTTCCCGTTGAGTCCGTAATAGTCGCTGTTTTAATTTCTTTGTTATTCGTGAAAACCTGTAATTAGTTTTAAAAAATTGTGTGTTTTATACAAACTGTAGTAAAGATTTTGTGTTGTTCTTGGTTTTACTAGTATCACAATATTTATTGATTATATTGGTTATATATACGTGTCTGAGTAACATCGATCTGGTTTACGTAAAGGGTAATATGTACACGTGATTTCTTTACAAACTTTTACCTGAAACCACACAAACGCAAATTCTATAGCTGGTGAGAGGGACCGAACCGGAGTCCAATTTTAGGGATTCGGCGGAAAAATACCGTCACAGAATACGGAGTTACCTGCTTCGCCGAGTAGTTGCTATGTCGCTATTCATCATACTCAATTACGCCGTAGACGTGGGTACGTACCTGCAACAACAAAAAAACTTAGATTGAAGCCAAGGCAAAATTCAGACCAATGTTACTTTAATTTGAACGCTGAACTAGACGGTCGTAAAATTTGTTTTTGACTAGTCGTACAAGTTGGTGAACCGTTTCCTACAACTCGAGCTCGATGCATGTTATATGCAATGTAAGCTTTAGTGAAGACTGAAACTTGATAATGTTGAACGAGGAACTTCGCTAATTAGAAATCCCTAGAACACGTTAAAAGCTCTAGAATATTCAATACCGCGAGCACAGCCTTTTGTTCAGGTGTTCATCTTTAGACATAACTCATTTGCATGAAAAAGAGTGACGTATTTGGAGTATATTTTGATTGGTTTTGTATGGGTACATGTTACAGATTAAAGGTAAAAAAAAAACATTTCGTGATGTGCAGCTTTAGTAAGCAACAGATTTAAAGTTCACCATATCCTTTGCAACGGGCGACGCGCTTTGACAGTGTCGCTGAGCGCCTACTTACAATAAACACCTACTAACTTTCCAGGGAAAATACTTAATTGATGAGAATAATGAGTTATATGTAATGAAGGGAAAACACATTTATTAATTCTCAGTCCTCTCCTTCACGTTACAGCATCGATTTCCATTAGTAGCTAGTTAGTACCTAGGTTGTTTTCATTGCAATTTTCTTCATAACTGAGATTCGTAATTAACCACAAGACAAAGACTACTGAAATCCAAACTTAAGTAAAAGTTGTGATTTTGGTGTTCAATTTCTGTAATGATGCAGTTAATTATTCTCCCTACCTAACGGACATTTCCTGGTTCGTCGTCCCATTTCTTTCTTAAGTGACTTTAGCAACCTGTTAGTTACTTCATACATTCGTTAAAATATATTCCATCATTATTGTAGGAACTCATATAACACAAGACGGCAAATAAAATAGCAACATACCTAATCACGCGAGACAAAATATTGCAGCAATTGGGCTCAATGACAGCCAGCCTAAATAAAAGGAAACTGGATAACATTAAAGAAGGTTCTATTTCGTCGTTTTCGCAGTTTCAGATGTCGGGGTAATAACGTAACAAGTCAAGCGGCTGCGACAGGCATGCTCAATTGCATATTAGAGGATATAATAATAATTGTTTTGTTTCCTGTTCCAAACGACAGGTGGTGCATTAAAATAGCCATTACCCACGAACTGGACGCTCATTTGAAGCGCGACTGCGTCATTAAATAAAAGCTTAAACTTTTTCTGTGTAAGTACTTTACTATAGGTAAGAGCAAGGCAAATATCAGGTAACAAAAGTGTGGTATAAAGCTGCGTTATACTGTGAAGCGAGATTATTCTATATTACATAAGGGCTAATATGTTGATTAACCGCCCCCACTGCCAGACTCTTTGTGTGGTGGAACACCCCTGCCAGACACATTGAAAGTGTGTTAAATTGTAAGTGAACCTACGTAATTTTATTAAATTTGAATTTGATGTATGTTACAATCATTTGACATTTGTTTCCCAAGCCACCGGACAGTTTTGATGGTTCCATCCCACTGCCAGAGATAGTTGACTTTGACAGTTCAGCAATCTATTAGAAGATGTCATTATTATGGTTTTTGAGAAGGTAGCTTCTAGAAGTTTGTAAAATAGTAGATGGAGCTATTTTATAAAATAACGTAAGTTCAATTACAATTTATCATACTTTATAGGCCGGTCTGGTGGTGGATTTCCACCACGCAAAATGTAATATAAAAAAATCACGCTTTATAGTAACACGTTACTTAGCAGTTATTTAGCACACCTTTGTTGCCTGATAACCACTACCGACTTTTCAAAATATCTAATTGTTCTTCCCTATGGTAAGGTACTACCACAGAAAAAGTTTCACCTTTTATAAAATAACGTAGGTCTAGCGTTCATGAGATCTTCAAATATGAAGGAAATTGGTTGGAGGTAAATTGTCACGAATCACAACGACGCGACGGGACGGTAGGTCGAGAAGGAAACAAATGATGCAAGCGCGTGTCGAGTGACGCAAATCGCAACACCTGAGGTCGGACGAACGGGGCATTACGAGTAGTACGTAGATGTGTGTACATAATACGTCCGCCGCACTCCGGGTTGTCAACCATGTTCTATTGTTTTTACCCGGCTTATAAGCACGATATAAGAAAAGATGAGCAACCAGTTTCCATATCTCTCTCAAAACCATATTCATACTCAAAACTTGACTGACGACACGTCCCTAATTCATCCATATTATAAACTTTGACCGTGGCAGTCAACTTGAACTTGGAATAAGTTCTAGATAGCGGGGTACGCCGCAAGGGGACGCTTACAAAGCCCTACGTAATAAGCGTTTGACGACTTGGCAAAATGATTTAAAGAAAACTTAATAACAAAAATGTCGTTACTAAAACAACTGTTGGTAACGAAACCTTAACAAAATCCTTCTGAAAGTTGCGCTTTTCAGGTCTTTACAATACCTAAAGTTTCTGAAACAAGGTAACGTGATTTATTGATGGCTGATTACCCTCATAATGCCCAAAAATAAGTGCGGGTAGATGAAGAGAAACCGTAACAATGGCTGTCAATATTTAATGCTACTTACCGGACATCTGAGGTTGTATGGAGGTTAAGGGCGCCCGGGATGACAGCTCAAATTCAACTTTTACCCCCACTTCCCCAGACACCTATCATCTATTCCTCTCGCACAGTCGGAACGATTCTGTTAGGGTTAGCTACACTATTGATGGAAGTATGATAAGTGTTAAAACGAATAAACACAATATTAATTACCCGACTGCAAAGGTGAAAAACGAAAGTGGAAAGTGCAAAAAGTAGTTTCTTTGTTTGTTTTTAGTAAATTTATTTATTAACTCGTATATTCCAAATAGCTGGAAGGATTTCGACGATTAAGGTATCATTAAATTCGTCTCAAAAACCCAGGTGTCCGTAGATAGGTGTTTTTTTGTTTAAAAAAAAACAAAATAGTAGATTTTTGGCGCTAAATTATAAGTCGTTAATTATTTATATATTTATTTAAACTTCATGTACAATAGTGATACATAGGCGGACTTAATGCCACAAGGCATTCTCTACCAGTCAACCTTTAATTTTTTTTTTAACCAAACTTTTGGAGTAGGATATCAAAATGAAGGAAATTAAAAGGAGATTACAAATATATATACACAGGGAATAACAGGACCCTTCACGAAGCCGTCAACCAAACATTATTTTCATCAAACTATGTAACTTTATGCAAAAAATATTGCTAGGAAACGACTTTTTTTATTTCGGGTGAAAAATCACGTTTTACGGTAGGACTCAATGTAACGCACTCAAAACATTGTGCTGATGGATGGATTGAATAGTACCGGTGTCGTGGTGGTGTTTAATGTAAAAATCTTACATTAAAAACATGTATTTAAAATTCATAAAAAAAACTTGGAACTTTGACCCCCCCCCCCCCCCCAATATCTACGTACTTAGAAGGTTCCCAGGTATGGTCTAGAACAAAAAAAAATATCGCAGTGACGGGAAGAACAAGCGCCTTTCGGCTTCGTTAAGGGTCTTGTTACAGCCTTTATACGTACATAATACAATTTGTAGTCTTGATTCTTTTATCCTCCATTACGAATTGTGCGTTTGTTTCGAAATTGCCTTGTTAGTCAATAACAGGGACCTACGAATACTGAAACTTTAACATGGACTAAGTAATTAGTATGAAAAATCGTAAAGTAATAGAAATCACAACAACTGTGAAAGTCGTTCCATATTTTCGTTAGCTTGAATCTTGGGTCATAAGCACCCTTTGTCACGAAAAATACATTGTTCTCCGAATCTGTGCTACTTAGAACAGCAATAGCCCAACTGGTAGGCAATATATATTTCCACGTATTTAAGTAGGTTACATACTTTTTCGTATTGTTCTACTAAGTTTATAATACAATTTCTATTCCTTTATTTCAATGTAAAATTAAATTTCCTGTACGGAGCACTCCATCTATGTAAATAATACGGCTAAAATCAAAAACCCAACAATGGATGTTGAAATACTCTAACGAACGACGCGTGAAATCAGCTGTTCACTTCCTGCCTAGCTAGAGAGTTCATCGAACTCGTCGTCGCGCTTGCCATTCGCTACGTGCGTTTTGCCACGGTAACGATACATTGCGTATAAGGAAATAAAACAAATCAAATTTATTGGATTCCTATAACATTCCTGAAATAATTTCTTGTCTGATATCATTATTCATCTTAGTCTGATATACTGAATTCACTCCATTCCATTTCATTCCATTCCAATTTGTGGAGATCTGTCCATTACACCCTGTATTTTATAGTATTGGTAGCACAGGGTTTGCAATACGCCATAAATTACCTACACTTCGAATGTAGATAAACGGTACAAAAACCAAATTATGTGTGTGTAAGTCTACCTACCTATTTGATGAAAGTCATTCAGTATGAAGTTTACAGAGCAAACGATTGACGAGTTAATTACTTAACTCATAGCAACTCGTTAACTAGTAGAGTTTGCTAAGCCGTGATTAGTAGGGTTTTCATGAATTGAATAAAACAACTCCAGCCATAATAGTGAGTGTGATACTCAATAGCGGTGTAGTATATAAGGTCTATCTTTACATACACAAAATATTTTAAGAGTAATTTCTATAAGTCGTAAAGGCGCCATAGCAACGAAAAAAAATATTATCTGAGTGTTTTTTTTTTTTTACTAAATTATTATAATTCTAATTTTTTTTGATACTTTGCATAAAACTTTTACTCCCATATTCTAACAATGACAGTAGGTAATATGACGTAGTAAACTACCGTAATGGATGCTTAAAAATAAGGAGCCAGTATTTATTTTGTGGGTCAAGTAATTTTAAATTATTTATTTTTTATAAAAATATACTCAGATAAAAACAAATCCCTTGAAATGGCTTTGTTATAGCCGTTACATGATTCCCTGAAAATATTTCGTGTGTGAATAGTTAGAACCTATATAGGTATCTTTGGGGTAGAGATAAACTCAAACTTTAACTTAGGCAAAGAGTGTAAAATGCTGACGTGGTTCTGCCGTAATGAGCCAACTCGCAGTCTCTAATTAATTCTGTCTGTTACATACTTACGTCAAACTAAACCTTTTATATCCTATACTATGCAGTAAAATGAGTTCCATATACCTCCAAAACTCCTGCTTAGAACAGATTTAATTTAAATTAATCAGCATTAACTATCCAGAATAATTATAATTATAAATTTGATCCTAGCAGGTATATTTGGCAGAACTACGCTTATTTTATGCAAGTACACACGGCGACACATCAAGCTATACATTTCCAGTATAACGTAGCCTCACTTTGTATAGATATTCCGTAAAATGAGAGATCCGCATAAACTGGTTTTGTATAGATTGATAGGTCGTCGTGCATAGGAGGAAAATGCTTAATAACGCCGAGGAGTCTCACCGCATGTTTATTATAATTGTTATTATCTAACGGTGGCGAAACTGTCGAATAGTTTGATGCATGATAGAATAATTGCTTACTTGAAAAAAACTGAAAATGCACTTTGTATGTCAGAAGGCGACAGTATGATAGTCATTTGCTTTTATATTGGCAAAACACACAAGACAAATTGCTATTGTTAAAATCACACACACAAATGGGGTATTCCTCAAAGCGCAACTTTTTTTAAGCACAAATAACTAAGCGCAACCATTAACTGCGCTTACAAAAAAAAATAATGATGCCATCATACCCTCTGTATTTTTCAACATGGTTGCGCTTTGAGGAATAAATATATAATATTTTTAATTTCCATTTGTGAGCGCAACTAATGGTTGCACTTCGAGGAATACTTTAGTTGCGGTTACTTGGTTGCGCTTTGAGGAATACCCCACATAAATCACCATGTAGGTAAAGCAAAACTCATTTAAAATAAATCACTTTCTATCGGTGCTATAATCTAATCTCTCTTGATTGTAAACGTTAAAATTCGTAAATACCTATTATCGTGTAAGATCCGCAAAAAAAAACTTTATTTTTGCCAAAGAACAACTACTTAACTTATTCATTTTAAATATCAATTTGAAGTGTTAGAACCACAGATTCGCACCCCTATTTTTGTTTTAATTTTCCTAATCTGTCTCACTGCTGGACAAAGCTTTCCCCATTCCTTCAAACAATTTATACGAAATAAATTTATCCATTTAGAATAACTCAAGTATTTAAATGATCGAGACATTTCCTTCTTAACTAAATCAAATAATAAAGTCACTAATATCCAATAACAATAGTTTACAGCAGTTTTGCTCACGAAATGAAAACCATGTGTTTGCATACAGGATGTAATGCTTAATGAGATGCTGAAGTCTGAAAAAAAATAAATTAGTTAAAATTAAATTCAAAACTTGACGTGGTAAAATATTTCATACTTATTTAAGTTATAAAAACAAATTCAACTGGTTAAAATAAATCATATGAGCAAACAAAAATTTTATAATATTTGAAAAGAAGTGTAAATAAACAAGCAATTGGAACCCATTAACTGGCATTTCGAAACGAAAAACTAATAGAAAATTGAATTTCTGCACTCGCTTTTGACACTATTTTAATTCCGTATTTACACCATCCGAACAGCGAGAAAATACAAATAGTGTTAATTGGTGCTTAACAGGAAATGGATTTAAATCAAAATGCACCGCATGTAGGTACGTATTGCATACTTATATTGAAATGTTTGTCCAAGCTTTTTTGAAGCCAAGTAAATTAAAAAACTGTAATTAAGCACAAGAAGAGGGCATTTATTGATAAATGCTAGTGATAGGATGTATGTATTTTAGACTACAGTTAAACGGAGTCCCGGGAACTGGGTCTATTTCTGAATAAGACTTAAATCCGCTGCATTAAAAGTTTTCAAGCTCAATCATAAGTCTCGCTAAATGCTGTATTCGCAAAATCTTTGGACTTATAAGAAAGCGAAGTGGTGCACATTTATCAAAGCCTTTGCAGATTTTTATCTAATAAAACAACTAAAGGTACTCTACTTGACTGCTTCTATACCTATGCTTTCGTTTTATGCGCCTTGCGTGTGTCTGAGCGACCACCTACAGATTTAAGATGTGGTTTAGATTTAGCTGGAGCATTTATTTATTCCGAAAAGTTCATGTGTACATAATACATTAATATTAACTTAGATAAACCACAGAAACGTTTATGTCTTGACATTGCAAGTATTAGCAGCAGGGAGGTATTATTTACCAGTTAGTTACTCCCTGCAACTAACTAGTAGATAATAAAAGAAAACTAAATTGGTGTTTCTGTAATACAAGCAACACAACTTAAAAATATATCAAAGTTACAATCTTTGACATATTTTAATATCGTGTTGCTTGATCCCCTAAATAAAATCGAAAACAGTTCAATTATAATGGAATTGATAATTGATAACAAACAAGTGTTAATCGATTTATAGCCATTTCTTTTTATTCAGTGATATTCTTCCCTCCTTTTCCATAGGTACATTTTCATGGACATTGATAAATTATTCTTTATTAGCCAGTGCAGTATGCGCAATGGCATAAGTGTAGCTTAACCTTGTGATAACGAAATATAAAATATAACCAGTAATTATCACTCGAGTGCTGTGATCGGAATAGATAAAGCAGAGTGTGACAGATAACATGCCTGTGACACGATTGATTGAGAAAGAGACGATAACTATTAATGCTCCGGTCCTAATGGTAATGACTAACCGATGGTTAAGTTTAAATTAGGTAATAGTCAAATTTTCGCTGTTATCAAGGTGTGTCATGACTCAGCATAGAAGTCACAAAACGTTGATATTAGTAAGCACCAAGGTATCGAAACTATTCCGTGTTGGTTGGATCTTAGGAAACTAAATTAGTCAGAACTTATGAAACTGTTTTAGCAGATACCTATACCTTGACATGAATATATAGCAATTTGTCTCATATGGCCAACAAACTTCCAAGTTCCGAAGTGTGAGAGGAAGCAATTGCGTTGCATGAGTTGCATCTGCCTTTAAACTTACAACCACTATCTATAGGTATTCCAAAGTAAATGGAAGACCGAACTGTACAACGAGACCACGGTCCCAAGTTAAATTAATTCAGGAAATCTTATTCAACACGACTTGAAAGCTTTATTAGAGTTCATTGAATGATATAGCTAGAAGCGTTTCAAGGTATAAAAATTTAAGAGCGCTATAACGTTAATTTATTCTCCATTTCTCAAATAATTGTAGATGTAAGGTACGAGCTATTTAAATTCCAAAAGATTTTTAAATCATTTAAGACTACTTCTAATAGTGTTTCAGGGAGGATGAGGATATTGATAACAGATTATAGAAATAGGTTTTGGTAGGTACATCCGTAATGTCCCGGGAGGCGATAGTCGAGTTTCTGAAAATGTTTGTTCAGGAAAAGTTTTCGCAGCCCTCCCGAGGGTTTTCCAGGGTATAAAAACAAGAATTAATGAGCTACCCAAAGATATTATTATTATAAATGGTTACGATACCTGCATATTGTAGAACTACAATTATTAAATAGGTAATATTGGAGCTTCGATAGATAAATATACATATTTTTTATTACCTAACTGTTCGTATTTTATGTCTACTGCTATCTTGCTAGGGCCGCAACTTGAAAACATCAACAACAGGCCTTGCTGCTGCAATTTCCCACTTTTCATAATAATCTTCCACTGCTGGACATAAGCCTCCCCCAAATGTCGCCACATTGACCGGTAGGTACCGTGCGTCTCGCATTCAGCGGATTCCAGGTAACCTTCACCAGGTCATCGGTCTACCTAGTGGGAGGCCTCCCAAAACAACGTCCTACGGTTCGCGGTCGCCACTCCAAAACTTTTCGGCCCCATCCTCATCGTTTGTCTGGGACAAGACAACACACTCAAAGGTAATTGTAGACATAATCGTCTACAACTTCCTTCGAGTGTAGTCTCCGATCTTGATAGGAGTGGGTGTTACATGGGCATTCAACATGAGTTTGGTTTTGTCCATGTTGATTTTAAGACCCACTCTTTCGGAAGCTTTACTGAGGGCATCGAGCATTGCACTGACGGTCCATGGTCTCACCCATGACGCCCTTAATATTCGATATTAAGTTTTCTCATTTAAATAATTCTGAGGCTTCTACGACGCAGAATTGGCCTTACGAAGGAAACCAGCTTTATTTTTTTGTTGTTGACAACCACTTGTAATGCGTCCGCGGCTCTTTCTATTTAATTATTAAATGTAGTACGTAATAATATT
The DNA here is from genome assembly GCA_963576755.1 of Noctua janthina. NCBI lineage: Eukaryota > Metazoa > Arthropoda > Insecta > Lepidoptera > Noctuidae > Noctua > Noctua janthina. The sequence continues at coordinate 6,531,762 of OY755050.1, read as the reverse complement.
CAACACTCGCGCAAAAGCTAACGTGAAACTTTTCAAATCTGTGGTGGTTCTCGGATTCGAAAAGTTTTAGTTAGGTAAGTAAATCAAACTAAATTCTAATAAAGTAATCATACATACGCTGAGAATAAGTTATTTATAACACAAATATGAATGCTTGAAGCAGAACCTATATTAAAGGACTGAAATAGAGAAACTCCGCCGTCGGTCGAAGATTCATTTCATAATGAAAGGTCTAATCTTAATCCCGGTTTTTAGAGTGAAAGATAAACAGTTGCTATAAACAAAAAGAATGATAGTAATTATAAGATGGGTAGGGATACTAGGGGTGTAAAGAAACAGGTTTAGGTACTTTGAACCAACGGCACCGAAACTAACCTAAATTGACGCAATTACTTAGCGACCTAACTATAGTTAGCTGAGTGAGCGGTACTTGCACATACGGTACTCAAGTTATTTCCTCGAAAACTAAATATGCAATGCCTTTGATGCGAGACACAGTATAGAGTAGCAATGAAACGCTATAAGTTGCACACGCTCGTAATATACGGATATAACTTCTTCTACATATTTTGTTAAGAGTGGTGAAAATGTTTTTTTCATCACCATTTCTCATCTCTCGTTGTAAATGGATTTAGCAAACCGATTTCAAACACATGTACATGCGTTACATACCTAATTTCGTCCGTGCCTCGAAAAGCATGTTAACCCGTTGGTTTGACAGTCATTTCAGGTAGTCAGTGGCCCAAAAGTCTGACAACCAGTCCTACCAAGGGGTTTCGTATTACCCAGTATTAACTGGGTTGTGGAGGTCAGATGTAAGATACTGGTATTCAGCTCCGCATCAGCATCCGGTTATACTGGAAGGCGATCCCAACATAGTTGGGAAAAGGCTAGGCAGACAATGATGTACAGATACAACCACTTCAACATTTACAATTCTTAAAAATATACATTAATAATATAAATGTTGCCAAAACTGCACCTGTTACGAATATTCAATCGTAGTGGCGGCGGTGGCAGATTTCCGAAGTTAATAATTCAACGTGAAATTGAAAAGATTTTTATATTTAGAAACTAGAATTTCATTACAACTGAACCTAATAAACATGGATATGATTGGGAACATAAATTGCCATTTACCAGCAAACAACAACATGGAACGCGTAACACATAACAGGAACCTACATTACATTATAAGCGAGCTTACCGATAACGGAGCTTTTTGTAGTATTTTCCTAATCTCTTGGCATTGTATTATAACTTTTGACATTTATATTTGGTAAAATAAGAACCTACATGCTATAATGAAGGATTATTATAATACTCATATGTAAAATTGGGTACGTAAGTCTATGCCATTAGAACTTAATGCAGCATACCGAAGTGTTACACTTGATGATAAAGTTCGTCGGGTCGTTAAGCTCCTGAAATTAAAAGTGTAACTCAACGATGACTGGCTTATTCGTCAAACAGGCCGCTCCACTAAATTCTTTAGCTATGGGTTAGGTAGTCTTTGTTGGATCATTTCATCAGACAAGGCCTTTGCGCGACTCTTGAATATTCTAAAGAATGCCTGGACTTCTTCAGACGGCCACCTTTCAGTTCAGTTCATATCAAAAACAACAGTTTAGGCCACGACAAATGATTAATTTACTGACCTACTTGTATAGTATATACCTATTGGATACAAACATGACTGTAATTTCTTATTCTACGAGTAAAATAACTGAGTATGTTAAAAATCGTTTAGACGGGAATGAATTTCCGACAGGATACATTTAAACATTCTCACTCGTTTCAGCCAAAATCGCACAGTTCAGGTTCCTATAATGATTGCAAAGTTAGCATAAAATTGGGCGTAAATTCCCCGAGCTGTATGCCGCCGTGAAGTAAACACATTAACTTTATTACTCCCTTGAATGTGTATTCATTCCTTGATTAATCCTATTGTCAACAATGTCCATAAATCTATTTCTCTATTTAATCTTTTCACATTGAAGAGCTTTTGAATCGACATCCATGATTGTAATTTCAGCAGCTACTTAATAGAATGTCTGTTGAGAGAGTCGAGACAAAAAAATACAAAAAAAATATATCTTACAATATTTCTAAAGCGAGAGACAAGCCAGAAGAGGATTGCGAACAGATCGATAAAGACTCCAAAGAGGCTTCATCCGGCAGTTCTAGCGGCGTAAAAACACGATTCACGATAGTATGTAGGTACCAGAGCACCAATACTTAAGTATATATTATAATTATCGTAGTTCACATCGTGACTGTCTTCATTTTTTGTGATTTGGCATATTGGAAACGCCGACTATTACTCTAATATTAAATAAATTCAGCAAACGGACTCATAATTGATTGAATATCTTCAGCAACAAGTGCATTTTCAATAAACCGTGCTCGAAATGCTATACGTAAATCGTTGTTCAGATGTATTTTGTGGAGAAAGATTACAGATAAATAAATTATTGTGACATGTTTCTCATAGGCAGGCGTTAAGCATTACCATTGCATATGCATCTCTTGCTTGCTTCTCCAAACATTAAGTCAATTTCTCGGATATAATTCTGTAATAACGATGCACGAAGTCTAAAATAGATACTACAATGTAACTTCTCGAACGCAATTAGTCGAACGAACAATTTTTCGAACAGACGTACCCGAATGGACAGTTTGACATTGACAGTGAACAAAGCCCCCGTCATCTACATCCACAGAAATAGGAGTTCTGCGAAGCGTATTTCCGTTCACTCAAAATTGAACAGATGCATTCGGGAAATTGTCTATTCCGGAAACTGTCCATTCGGTATATTACACCAGAGAAACTGTTCGTTCGGTAAATTGTTATTGGGATATTATATACGAACAATTGGTACTTAATGATTATTTTTCGAGGAATTTTCCGCCAAGAATAAATGTAAACACATAATTTTATGAATTTAGCTTAAATCTGCGCCGCGCCAAAGCGCGTGTCAGCCTATTTTACTTACACGCATGAGAGAGCACGGGAGATACACGGCAAAATTTTATCAGCCACCACCGTAACATCTGAAGGCCAAACAGCTTTTCCGAATGAATAAATGGAGGTGAAATTAGACCATGAATAAAATATCTCGTCTCCCTCGTGTTTTAATAGATCTGTTAGGTTTGTAGGGAGGCGATAGACATCCGTAGACGACATTAACTCCTGTCGGACTCGTCCCAAAGGCCAACACATAAATCTTAGCGTCCTAATTCTCTGTTTCTTTTCACCTTGTCGCTATTTACGACTGTGGATATTAATTTATTGAAAGTAGATTTAAACGCGGAAGAAGTGATAAAATAACTTTAAATACTTGTAATCACTTGATTACATAGGATTTGCTGTCAAAGATATAAGATTGGTCGTCAATGAGATATCTTGGACAGCAAATCCGAACCATCTTAGCTATCGAATCGTCAAAGTAACTGTTTATGTAATTATGTATGTATGATGTGGATGTTATATTATAATTTAAACAGCATGACCGATTTTACAATAACAAATTATATTATGATCTACTTCCCTTATTTTTGCTGTAGTACTTTTTTGCGGGTGTCACAAAAGCGGCGACGTTTCATTATAACAGAAGACTCATTATAGGATTTTGCCATTTAATATAGGTACTAAGTCCTTAATAAAATCTCAATCAGGTTCGGATTAAAAGGACAGAGTTTACTTGTAAAAATAAATAATAGGAAACTATTCTTAAGATTTAATATTATCCAGTTTGCAACACGTAGGGTCGTAGGTAATAATAATATGACTTCTATGACAACCCACAACAGTTTCAAATATTATTAAACCATATTTTATAATATTATCAAGCTTAGTCGTAGTTTAATAATACATATTTTCAATAAAATGGACAAACAATGTGTACGTACATTTCGCGCAATCAAGCGACGCTTGAATATAGAATCGAGGTGGTATGTAGAGATCCTCTTTTTTTTAAAACGCATTTAAAAAAAAAACAAAAAAAAACCATTTCACGCCATCCCCTGCATCCAAACACAAATAAACGATCCGACGACGGCCTTTTCTCACGGAATGGAAATCTGATTTTATGCGGCAAACTGCACTTTTGTGGAAAAGTAATACTGGAAAGTAGTCAGATTATTGTAAATGTCTAGGGAATTTAAAAAAAAAATTTAGAAAAGCTGGTAGCTGATTTCTTTTCATTTTCAATGTCTTAAAGGTATTTAAAGTCAAAGAGAGCTTTTATTTGATTTTGCGTTCTGCAGAAAGATTATATTCAAGGTGCTGAATTAGATATTTATCTTAGGGGTTGATATTAAACCCCAAAATAAAATAAATCTACAAAATATTGATAACGAACTTCACAGAACCTCGCCAGCTTTTGACCGACCTTTGCCAGCCATAATAGGTAAGTAGGTAACTATTACATAATTAATAACTTATTCGGTTTAGTTCCAATATTATTTAAGAAACGGCAAAAATACTTGTTTTTTTTTCTTTTTCCGGATGGGAAATCATCAAATGACCCCCCCCCCCCCCACTCTGGGCGAAGCGGAGGGGAGTGTCAGACTTGTACTGACTAAAACCCATCCATGTTCCTTCTTTGCCCTTTGTGTTCCAGGGCCACGGTATCTCTTTCGAACAGTCCCGCAGCCCTGGCAGGCATCGGCCCATGCGGACCCCTACTTGTTTGCTGACATCTTTTTGAGGCGCGCGTGGAACACGAACGCGCCGACGACACGGCCTGTCGTCATAAGACGCCCGGACGGCGAGCTAGCCCATAACTTGCCGTCCACAGGCCAGCGCCTACGGTGGTCGGAAGCCACCACGTGACCCCCGACGCCCAGGGCGTCTCCCGCGGCGGCTGGGACGTGAGGTTCTTTCCCTCTCACGTCCTGCCACCTCCTTCACTAGCATGACTGCTTCGCAGAAGGAGGTGACGGCTTCCCATTCCCTCTCGCTCCGGACCATGGCTTGAACCAAGGCCGGACGCGAGAGATCGCCGCCGCCAATCGCCGCTATGAGGACACGGCGGTGCTCCGCCCAAGCGGGGCAGACTTCCACGGTGTGTTCCACCGTGTCCTCCGGACGATCCTCGCAGTGGATACACCCGGGCGTTTCCTCCCGCCCGATTCGGTGCAGGAACCTCCCGAAACAACCGTGTCCGGTGAGGACCTGCGTCAGGCGGTAGGTGAGGGCGCCGTGGCGCCTCTCTAGCCACTCCTCAAAGAGGGGACTTATCGCCACTATGGTGACGTGCCCTACGGCAAAAATACTTCAAGTACGCGCTCGAAGGTGTGTAAATTAAAAAAGGACATTTTTATTCCACGCATTTGATTTCGATAACCTTTTATATTTTATTTACGAAATATATAGCTTTACCGAGAGGGAAATAGGTCACTGCAGAGAATTAAAATATCAAGGCATCATGTTTTATATTGCATTTTCTCTTTCAAATGTGTGATTTCTTGCGTATAGTGTATGTTATGCGCTTCTATCGATTTAGTAAGCCCGAAAATTTGGCTCGTTCTCGTTGACATTCGACTGCATTGAATATCAATTTGTCGATCTATACGAAACTATGTATGTGGAAGGTCAGAGGAGTCGTTTTGAAAGTAGAACAAAAAATACAACTTTACCGACACTTAACGCCAGAGAACAATCAGTTTAATAGAAACTGATGGGTTAATCTCCGCTTACGGGAGCTTAACGGTTCCAAAACGTGTGTTAAAAGAATATCGATTTGAAAAAAGGCTAATTAAATCTGAAATGATGGTTTAGGGCTTGGTATTAATGTTAAGATTCCACACTAAGTAACAACGTGAAATAATACGTTGGAGAGATCAGTGATATCATATATTTATATTGTGGACGTTACAATAAATTGCTAATCTTTATCTATCTAGCTATCTCAAAAGTTTAGCAAATTTTTAGTCAATTTGGATGTACCACAAGGTCATTTAATGACTTTGAAAAATGAGTTATCGTGAGGACTTGCAGTTATGTGTACATTAGTAACAGAGAGATGTACGTTTTAAAATAACAAACAATTATGGAAAGAGAAAATTGCCTGACCTGCATGCACGCGCAGCATGACCACTGTATAAATGGATTTTGTCGACGGAAGAATCGACAAAATGACAGATCAACAAAAGAAATCATCCATTTTGTCGACGCAAGAATCGACAAAATGGCAAATTTCTTTTGTTGATCTGTATTTGACAATTCTTCCGTCGACAAAACCCGTTTCTACGGTGGTTATGCTACGCGTGCAGAACATACAAAGAATTTTATAAAAGTCTCGAGTTACCATCTTTAGACGGTGCACAGGTACGAAGGAAGCCTTTGTGCAGCGCACGCTACGGACACGTAAACTCAACGAGGCTCATATTTACATAGCTCGTATGTAAATTGATTTCTCGTACATTACAAGCAATCGGAGCTCCAGTTCAAGCTAATTTTACAGTAACTAGCGGCAGTCAGGCTCACTGCATACTCCGTGTTTTATTAGGTAAACTCTTATTTGAATATTTAAGGTTTTCAATCGTTTCAAAGGAGCACTAGGGACTTTAATCGTTTCCATGATTTAATGAATGTCGAGGGAGAATTCCCAACTGCACACATCTGTTTAGGTTCAGGAATACTCACATAAAGATTAGATACTGGAATAACCAGAACATCCACTAGTAAGCTGATCGTTGAACCTAGGTGCATTAATCTTGCAGTAACATTCTCAATATTAAAGGATAAGCAAGATTAAACTAGGGCAATTTAAATTCAGCCGTTTTATCGTTATCTAGTTCAGCGATCTATTTTTTATCTTAATTTAATACCTAGTCCATAAGGAAATTAACCGCAGTCAATTAATAAAAATAACTAGGTCATAGCCATACGCGGCAGTTATAATTTATTACGGTTTAGAACCCGAATAAAAAATAACCTATGTGCGAGGTAGAGTAAAACATATTGGACCCTTTATATGAAAAGAACCGTTCTGTAGGTACGAGGTAAGTACCTGCCTATCTTGGAATATGGAATAAAAACTTGGAATAAAAGATTTTACCTTTTCGTCTCGAGTACATCTCGCTCGACCTAATTTCAGAAGACGAAGGTAAAGTTTAACTAAGAAGTGTTAAAAATGTCTTACTTCGAATACTGTCGTCGTTAATCGTACCTAAGTTTTATTCTACATTGACTTCATTAATTTCATTTCATTGTAACCCATTGGTGATGATAATATAGTTATAAAGCTTCAGACGGTCAATACAACCGGCAACTGGTACTTACAATAGATTTTTAGCCAAAGAAAAAGTAGAACAGAAGTACATAAATGTCGGTACAAAATGCAAAACTACCACAGTCTTCTCCAAGCACCCATAATAAATAGATTATGTACTAAAAGAATTTTCCCCGGCATCATGGCTCCAAATGACTCATTACAAATGGTAGCTAAAATATCTAATTTGCTTTTATTTAAAGTTACCTAACAAAACAAAAGAATTAAGGCAGCTCTACCCAAATCGTCCACAGAAACATAGACTTGTTGTTCCTAGAGTAATTTTTTATTGTAAGTAGGTTCTATTAAAGGTATTAACACATTTATTTTGTAAGCCTATTCAGTCGAAATTGGGACGAAATGTGTGTTCTGTTAAACCGGAAATTTCGTATTAAGCGATCAGCCAGAAAGGCCCCGATAGCCAAATTGATTGATTTAAATTTAATCTAAAACTCGTTACCAAAATGATATGATTGTTTTATGGAAAGCCTTTTGATCCGCTTTTATAATGTCACTTTATGAATGAGTTGGCGTAGGATTTTCTGAACGTTTCTCTAAGAACAAACGCCGAAAGAAAACTCTCTTGTCATCACGACCGGTCAACAGGGAAAGATAATACATTGTCATTATTCGATGTAGTACTTATTAACTTGTACAAATAAGCTGTAATATTTACTGAAAAGCCATCTTCAGAGTCCTTAAGATCACCTCATCATTACAGGTTGGGATCAAATCAAAATACAGCTACCTTACCTAGGTAGAGTTACGTTTATTGCTTAAACTAGGCTAGAATATTGTCAGGCAAGTATGTGATATGTAGGTAAATGCATGTACACGTAGTAAAGTTTCAAGCCACCTTCGATACAAATTGGTACATATGTAGTATCTATCTGTGCAGAATCTAATCTAATCAAACGTAAGCTACATACCTACTTACGTAACGGGTCTGTTTGCAACATGTTATCATCAACAGTATCTGCAATATTATGTTCTGTAATTAAGTGGGTACCTAAATTGTTTCATCACATTATCCAAAATTTTCTGTTACTGGATTGAAAAGCAAAATAATATCCTGAGGACATTAAAGACCAATATTTGAAGACAAAGCTACAAAGCTTCGTGATCCGAGTGTTCCCAACGCAATTCCCATTAATATTGAGTTTGAATACGGATTTGAATCAAATTAACGCATTGATTGCGAAGCACGAAAGCTTTTCTGAATAATAATTTCCACGATTATATCGGATAGGTACTACTAGCGCCATCTGTCCACATTTTCCTGAACGAAATTCTACAATGTCGTTCTGTGCTGCGCTCACAGATGGCGCGCTGTTAGGTTTACGGCAGTGGACGAAACTGAAACTACACCAAGCTTTACAAACTAAGGGAAGATGTAGGTCGCAGTTCCGCCCCTAGAGGGTGCAATAGTCAACTTCAATATCAGATTGTAGACAAGCAAGGACATTCTTTCCCAATTTATACGAGCGATAGACAAGTAAAGATTAAACTAAATGTTTAATATAATTCGTTGAATGACACTTTTATCTGTTTATATTTCTCAATAAATTATAAGAACAACAAAACTTGGCCGCTAAAATATGTTGTCTAGGTGGGACTGCGTGTAATCACTGCGTCGTAATGATTAATTCTCCTTATATACAGGCTAGGCAAAATGAAACTATATTACTTTATATGAAGATGAATTTTATTCTACAACTGGAAATTACCTGATATTTTTCAACAAACAGGCTTGACAATGTTGTATGACAAATAAAACTTATCAAATCGTCACCTTTTTAACCGACTTCCAAAAAGAGGAGGTTATCAAGTCGACTGATTTTTTTTTTATGCTTCGAAATGTGATTGCATTTTGTCGTATCTATATTTCATCAAACTTTCTCATACTTTAGGAGATATTTCACTAATAGAAACACACATTCTGTTCTGATATTTAAAAAAAAATAATAAGGATCTGTCGAATCTAGAGAGTTAGGTGGTAAATTTTGACAAAATTACTTGTGATTTCATTGCGTCGGAATCATTGTTATCAAAGTATCTATTGTGTTCCGTGCTGCATGGTCTTATTGGTACTACGCGATTTATAGTGACTGATTCATTTAAAATTAAAACAGACCTATTTCGGTTAGTTTAGCCAGTGACAGCAACATCTGTACTTTAGTCTCTTCGAGGGAAAATGGTATATTTACTTCACTTAGTGTAGTAGTGTAAGTGTATTTAGGGATCTAAATGTTTAGATTTAGGGGATGTATTGTGTGGGTCAACGTTAAGCCGTTGGTCCCGGCTGTCATCTGTAGATCTTTGACAGTCGTTACTGGTAGTCAGAGGCCCAAAAAGTCTGACAACCAGTCTTACCAAGGGGTATCGTATTACACAGTACTAACTGGGTTGTGGAGGTCAGATAGGCAGTCACTCCATGTAAAATACTGGTATCCAGCTGCATCCGGTCAGACAGGAAGCCGACCCCAACATAGTTGGGAAAAGGCTAGGCAGATGATGATGATGTATGGGTCAACAAAGGTTGTTTTTCCTCCAAAAACGTTGTTTTCTTTTGGATTAACAAATCCTCTGAGTTCAAAATGAGACCGAAAACTTACAAAATTTTGGTCGTTTTAGAATCAGGTTGGGACTATTTCAGTAATTGTTTTCTGTTAGTCATGGCCTTAAAAACTATCCAAAACGAATTAACCGTATATCAACAAAAAAAATGGAAATAATATCAAACAACTGTAACATCGGATTTATGCAAAACAAAACTGTGGCAAAAAGTTGTATAGTTTCAAATAGCCTGGCACCCTGTACTAGGCATTGAGTTTGAATGCGGTCCCAACTTCAAACCGACCTTGCGTTTGTAACAAAATAAAAGTATAATGTATCGATTTGCTGGCGCGTAGCCCGCGCCATTTCCACTTTCCACCAAATTTATTAAATACACAAACTACAACCATTGTTACGTATGCAACTATTATTTAGACTATTACTATTAGAGATGACTGTGATTCAGAGATCACGAGATCATAGATAGTATAAATATACCGCAAAGTAATAGCTAACCTCACATAGCAATATGATGAGTAAGCTAACATACTCAAAACTTATAGTACCTACTTAGTATTCGTGTGTTGGTTTCAAATTAATTAAGCATGTAAAGCCACCTTCTATAATCAAAATATAATAAAGAATGAACAATAGTTATGTGGCAGTGAGTAAACCGTGGTACCTATTGCTACATTTACACTGGTACACTAATGGTAATACTTGCTCTACGAAAATAGCTCCTATACGGCTGTGATATAAAGGCCCTGTCACAGTCGAACAACACTGGTCTGGTGGGCAACACTTACTTGCTGGTGGGAGAGGTTCAGAGATACCTAAGAAATAGCTACAGTCCATCTAAGAAAAGGACCATACTTAAAAGGTACAATCCTGAAGTCGTCGGCAGACTACTTTTATTGCCGTCTGCGGTTTGCCAGCACCTTCAGAAAGGATTCCTTAGAATGAATATAAAAATTCTGGTTTAAATGAATTCTTCGAAAACTGGTAAATCTAAATAGGTACCCAAAAACAAGTACATAATCCGCAGACAGGCAATAACCGAAACATAGACGACCCAACTTCACAAAGAGACGGATAATGCAACTGATGCCAAGAATCCTACAAGCTATGCAGTGATCCACTGCATCATAGGATTGCGTCACTGATGTCATACGGAAAAAATGTTAATTCATCGGAATTAAACTAACCTTCCATTCTCAGCAACTCTTTTACGTCGTAGTTTCCGAACGTTAACGAAGGACTGTGACCAAAAGGAATTATGCACGTCATGCTTATGCATGATGAAACCAACTTCAAATACTGTCTACCTCCAACCTTTAAAGCTCGATTAAATGAAATCTTAGACGAGGTTAGGTCAGGTAGGGTACGCGATTAATTTAGGGTCAACCTGATATTTTGATTGGGTTGACGGTAAACTGATCGTGAAATATGTAGATTGATAATAGATGATCCGGATTGGAAAATGTTTAAATATTTCGAAAATTTTCGCCAATTTCACAATGTCGTTACCTACATTAATACCTGCGTTAATTATACATTTTGTTTCGTTCCATGATCGGCGACAAACACAGAAGTTGATTTAAGATGCGACAAGAGATTAAATTGAATGTCTCTTCAGAAAGGAAGCTCTTTCGGGGGCAAGGGGCTCTTAACTCTTCAAACGAGTCGAGAACAGCATATCGAAAAGAACCAAGTACGTAAATCTTTGTGGACTTACTTGCTTTTCCCGATACTTTAAAACTTTCAGAGACAAAAACGCGAGGCGTTTATTGAGGATTTCAGTTTCATGTCAATATATTTTAAACGTAGATACACTACGTTTCTATTACTTTTGATATTTATGACTATGTTTTACACATAAAAAGCTCGAGGCTTACACGGCAGAACCCTGTGTGCCGGAAACCTGCAAGTATAAGTGGACGTCGCGCTGCGCGCCCTACCTTTTTCAAAAGCTAGCGAACTACTTAACATATTTTTCACAATTTTATAATTATTTCCAGACCCGTAACTGGCAAGGTATGCTAAAAAGCGGGACAAATGTATGTGCAAAAAGGGAATACCTATGTATGTGAAAATAAGTTACTGCTGCAGTAGTGATATTTCAAAATACTCTTCAGAGAATGACATGAATACAGATCCATGTATTACTAATTATTAATACCTATATTAAAAATAAAAACATTTTCGTATATTTAGTGGATATAGGGAGATACTGGTTTTTTGTTTCTGACGCAGAGTGCGAGACTTACTATTTAAAAGTTTGCAGTCCAATCAAAATATTAAATTAAAACGAAGAAATACGAACTTATTTGAAAATAAACTGCATTATTGTGGTCTTTTAGGTCAATTAAATGTGAAAGCGCCAGCTATTTCATGAAAAAGTCATTCGATGGGAATTAATATTATAATTTGATTCCATAACTACATGTGTGTTAAGGTCGCGATTTGCGAATCATATTTTGTTTAACATACAGCCTGACAATGACCTAAGAAAATTTGAATTTCGCGGGCTACCCTCTTAAGCTTAGTAATGAATACGCCTTAGATATACGCTGCTAGTCCTAATACATATATTTATGATAGCAAACGAGGTAGGTTCACCGTTATAAGGTAGCTATTTAGCACTTTTCTACGGGGCAGTGGGTGGGTACACGGGGGTTCACAATCAAAGTCGAGATCTTTCGCTTCGCTAGCCAGACGCCTAAACCACTGGGCTATTTTCGCTCTAATTTATCAGATGTTTCAGCTTAATCGATCACAATTTAAACTTGGCTCCGAGTTCGGTTCATTCATCGAATTTAGATTGTACCAGGAACTTATAAACGATTAACAGACTACCAAGAGTTTGCAAAATGAGGTTAATTTACTAACATAACAGACCCCAAAGTTAGATACATTATCTTGGCACAATAATAAACAAGTTGGTTGGTAGATGTAATGCTTTACTCGAATTAAGTATGATAAAACGGTGGCAACCAGCAATAGGTGTCAGTTTAACTTTACTAAATACTGCGCCAAAATGACAATTATATTGGGCCTACCGAACGAAGATGGTTTTGTTTTAGAAAACTTGATTGAAACTATAAAAAATAGAAGAAAATCATTAATGTCTATTGAGAAAAGTTCATGTCCTTAATTATTTTACAATAAACAGCACCTTATTGGCTGCAATCCCCTTGAAGTTAAATCGTTTCATGTACTACCGCGCTCACAGACGGTCGACCACTTTTCAACCTTATTACTTAGGGCATAAGGGTGAAAATTGGTCTATCGCACGTGAGCGCGGTAGTACCAATCGGAAAAATGTTAATATCCCAATCCCAACTAATATTATAAATGTGAAAGTAAGTTTGTTTGTTACCTTTTCACGCCTAAACCACTGAGCCGATCATCATGAAATTTGCATTACGTTAGGACAAGAAACGGACATAGTGTGGGTGGTACCTTTCAAAGGTACTGCTCCCGAGGAAAACAACAATTAGATTTTTATGACAATAGATGGCGCCACCTTTCGAATCATGATTGAATTATATTATTCCAAGCAGAGTACAACCCGAATTGATTGTCAAATTCTAAATTAACGCGAGCGAAGCCGCGGCAAAAGCTAGTAAGAAATATATTTTTTTATTATTCAGTTCGTGAAATGTATACCTAGTATACCTACGCCTACCTGGTGTTATCGTGAAAAGATTGAAATTTTAGCCAACTGCGCAAAATAAACAAAATCAAGCGGAAATGTAGATCATTTGCGGTTTTTATTTCCGGTCTAATTTACATTCCGTGGTTGGCATACTACTCGTATTTACAATTCAGATATAAATCTATAATGATTAGGTTCGGTGAAACTGGTACGGACAAATTACGAACGCAACTCCGGACACTGACGGTTACTATACTGATGTTTCTGTAAGGTCCGGTGTCCGCAGAGGGTCCGTAATTGGTCCGTATCAGTGTAACTGATCCTTAACTTTTGCTGCATTTAAAATACCCTCTCGTTAGGCGCTAGCGGGTCCTCAACAATCGCAACTCAGCAAAACTACAAAATATACAAATACTAACTCGATCTGGGAAGTTCTGCACAAGTTAAGAACAGTGTTTTAATTCAAATTCATTTATTTGAGGACATCGTTAGGAAGGACATGCTTCCTTACTATACATATACAGTACACCTACTTAAGGCGCATAATTATGTACTTCCCAGATATTAAATTATGTAGTATTGAAATGACAGAATCTGCACATACCCTATACCTAAGCATATAAAAAAATATTGATTCCTCATACCGTAAAACAGGGTGAATAGGACCGCAGGGGTGAATAGAGACAAATTTTGAAAGGGATTTTAACGTTGAATTAATATGTTATGTTGCTAGCAAGGTCTCTAAATAATTAAGTATAACTAAGTAAATAAAACAGAGTACTTTTTGATAACATAATCAAATTAATTCAACGTTAAAATCCCGTCAAAGTTACCCCGGCATATCATGAACTTTAACAATTGCATTGGGTGTTTAAAATTAGTATTAGTGTAATAAATTAATACATTTAATATTAACAATTTAAATATAAATACCATGATCTTTAATTCCATTCTGTCATTTGTAGATCTTTGACAGTCGTTAGGCAGTCAGTGGCCCAAAAATTCTGACAACCAGTCTTACCAAGGGGTATCGTATTACCCAGTACTAACTGGGTTGTGGAGGTCAGATAGGCAGTCGCTCCATGTAAAATACTGGTATTCAGCTGCATCCGGTTAGACTGGAAGCCGACCCCAATATAGTTGGGAAAAGGCTAGGCAAATGATGATCTTTAATTCCATTCGATATTATAGTTTGTCACAAATAATAACTGAGTATACATTATTCTTCATTCATTCTCCAGTCCAATTTATCAATCAGAAGTTTCGATTTACTGTTTCTGTTTTTAACGGAACACGGTAAACAAATCTGCTATTTGTTTGGTTTGTGTAAGCGCAGGTGCACAAACGATTGATGAAACAATAAAAACAATCGCTGTTCGTAAACAAAGAGACGTTACCTGCTGTGTATTTCTAGTAAAGAACGAACGAAAGTGGATTTTTACCCGACTACGGCGAAGCCAAAAGGAAGGGTTACGATTTTAGCAGTCTATGTATGCATGTGTGTATGTATTTACGTATGTTCCTCCGTAGCGCCTAAACTATTCATTCGATTTTGATGAATAAGGTGTCAATCGATTCGTTATTATGGCCCGGGTAATATAGGCTACATTTTATTCAGTAGTCGGGTATTTTAGTTGTAGTATACCACAAAAATTCTTGTTACTTTCGGTAGAAAACGTACGCGAATTTCGTTACAGAAATACAAACCGACATTCGGCCGGTCTCTAATTTCTAGTTCATATTCTTGTTCTTGTCCCATTCCATTTGGGGTCGCTGCAACCCTTTTTACTCTTCCATTCTCCCCTGTCGGACGTCACAGCATCATTTACTCCTTTCTCTTTCATAATATTTCTCACACCATACATTCATCGTTTCTTTGGCCTTCCTCTCCCTCTCCATACATCAATAATCTTATCGATCCCTCTTTTAGTCACATTCGTTTCAATGGATTCTAATGTCTAGTGATAAGTAAAAAGAAAGCCACGAAGCTAATTTTCTGCTATTAAAAACCAAGCAAGTGTCTCTACAGCAGGTGTTGGGAAACGACCTGGCTCCGACAAAGCATATAAGATTCAGTGAATCCATAAAATTACGGCTTTCATGTTCCGTGCTGCAGGTTTAATCATAAAATTGCATTGTATTAGGTACTGTGTTATGTACACTTATAGTGATTACACTGTAATGAAACTAGTAATTTGTACCTGAAACCTGTAAATAAATCGAATAAACAATAGGAGCACGCTATCATTATTTATACGAACGTATGTTATAAAAGCAAATTATCGTGAACTACTCATTCATTAGGCACATTAATTCGTCTTACATCATTCATCATGTCTTCCAATCTCGATTTGTAATGAAACTAGAATGACTAGAATAATCGCTGCTCGCAAACCAGTACAAATCATCTGGGAATAATATACGACTGCATTCACATTTGCGACATGACTCTCGCTAAAAATAAATGCTGTATGCCGGAAAAGATGGAACGGTTTATTGAATTCGGTCTAAACAATCAAGGTTTTACTATTCCGTTGCACGTCGCAGTTTTTATTTAATAAAAAGATACTTTGGTAATTTTCTGAAATATTTTCATTAAAGAGTTCATTCAATAGGCATTGAAAAAGAATTTATTAAAAAGTAAGTTCGGACTGTTCAGTAAATGTCGCGTTTTGTAGCAGGACTTCTCAAACTTCGAAATGGTAACACTTGTTGCAGGTTATATTGTCATATGATGAACGCACTTTCATGAAAAATCCAATGTTTTAATAACAGGATTTCATTGAAAAACACCTGTAACAATGAATGCCAGTCAGTAATGTCAGCGTGCGACACTGAATGCATTAGTTAGGTAACCACCTATCCTACCCACTTCAACAAGGGCTAGAGTTTATAATTTTCATAATGACAGTCTTCAATCGAATGTAATAATATAAATACATAATAGGTTATTATCATTATTAATGCTAAGACTTAGTGATAGCGGCCCAGTTTGGCTTTACGCGGGTAATTATTTTCCTTCCATAGGACAGGATGCAGGTACTTACTTATTTTCTAGGATACATAATATACGAGATTCCCCATCTCTTCACCCTTTAGATTTTAGAAGAATGAAAATCTTTTATTTCTGTCTTTTATATTTTCAAAGAATCTACGGTGTTACTTTATTATTACAAGCTTTTGATCGTTTATTAATTTTGATACGTATTTTTAAATATTTGTTTTTTGTTATTGTAGCCTATCGGTATCAGGAACAGACTGGCCGTGTCCAACCATTGAAGGCGCGTACCTTATTTCCGCCTGATAAAAGACAATAAATTTTTCAGGCGCCCAAAAAAGCGCTCCCTTAACGATTGCCTCATGTCAGCGACATTGATGCCTAGCGCATCTGACATACCCAGAAACTTATAGGTTTCGGTTGTTGAGAGGGATCTAAGATTTATGGGTTCGGAGATATGGGTTTCCACAGATTCCATAATCTCCCATCGCTTTAAATGCATGACCTCATATTTGTCCTCACTAAATTCTATTCTGATGGCGCCAGTGAACAGTTACCTTCAGTAGCTCCAACAGTTGCAAATCATTGGGGGCCAAGAGACAGGTCATCGCTGTAAAAGAGGAGAGATGTAATCTGACCACCTCTCCTCAATTGATAGCCCAGACCTGAATCCTATAGCAGCGTGCTTAGAGAATTCAAGGCTAAGCAGAACCAAAGTGGACTCAAACTATCGCCCTGAAATATACCACGCTCTATCTTTATCGGTTCGCTATTCCCCTGGATAAACCGACATAACGGATAGCGAAGGGCTGTCTTCCATTGCTCCATTCAAGACATTAGGAAGGTGCGCAGAGTTGCATCCACTTTATATAACACTAGCACCCTCATGAGCCATGTATGTCACCTTGTCATAGGCCTTTTTATATTCTAAGTAAGTAGCTGACAGTAAGACACCGGTTGACCTGATTTAATTCACACAGCTTTGAATCTTTGGTCATGATGCATACAAAAAAATTCAGAATCTTGTTTCGGCTCAGCAACGAAGAGTCACTAACTCATTCATCACTTATGACTTAATTATATGAGCATAAATAAGTACATTATTTAATTAATCATGATGATACAAGATTTCGTATTAGAAGACCTATGTGGTATTAAGAGAGGCAAGGCACGCACTGGTGTAACAAATAAACAAAATTAAAATCATTACTTTTGCACAGTAGGTATGCGTAGCAAGATAAGGTAAAAATTCTGCACCATTTTTCCCGGAAATGTTTGGACAATTCGGCCGATACTTCAGATATTTATAAAAGGCATGTTTTTTGTTACCAAAAATAACCTCCGCGGAACTAAGAAGAATTTAAAATAAGAAAAGCACAAGGGATTCGGTGCCGTCATAAATTAGAAGCATTTGAAAGGTGACCGTTATAGAACAAAAGACGTTTAGTAATAACAGAAAAGCAATGAAAACGTACATGCAGCTGTCGCTGCTAACAGATCAATAAAATATTTTCAAATGTCAGAGGTAATCGTACATTTTTTCTAATTCCGACACATTTATGATCAGTGAGTTGTGTTACTACAAGTTAAACAAATTAATACATACAAAGCTTCCCAAAAACCAGTAGCGGACATTTCAATTACCCCAGACTCGAGCTTATTGAAATCCTGCATCATATATTCCGAGCTTTAATCAGAAGCCAGAAAGTAAATTTCCTTTGATACAACATTTTAATTTAAAAAAGCAGGTGCCTTAAATGACAAAGCATGGGATTTGAAGGTAATTGGAACCAACATTGCAATAAATTAAATGCGCCTAGAGCAAACATCAATCTCTCATTAAAAGGTACATGTCGTTAATTCAATCTATCAGATATCGAACGGAGATACGTACTGTCGAGCACGTCTGCCAACAAAACATCACGGAGAATGCCAATTGGTATTGCTGCTTGCCACTTCCGAGACTGTCATTGTTAGTAAAAATATGGCCGCTACATTAGGTCACAAGATGAATCCATTGTCAAGGAGTGATGTACAAATTTAGATGAAATGTTGCTCGTGGTACATAAAAGACAATGCCAGAAACTGACTCGAACATACATTACATATACATTTATGTCTTTGTCAGGGTGCTCATAATAGCTTATGTCAGATAGTTACGGACACATAGGCTGAAAATCTCGACGAAATGCTAAAAATAAACAATGTTGCCAAAATGTTTTCAAGAAACTCAAGAACGGTCATAGATTGCCGACAGTTTATGATATATACTAACTTATCAGGGTTATGAACTAACATATTTCGTCTCTACAATATATCTGCAATCTTGAAGACAACAATTGAATAATAGTTTTGTGTTTTTGTTTTGTTAGTTTCGTGGTGATGCAATTTGTTATTCTACTGACAGAAGATTAGGAAGGTCAGTCGTTAATAACCGGATACATTACTACCAAAAGGTAAATCGTTCGAATTGCCAAAGACAATAGAAAGCAGGAACTCCGCACGGACGACAAAGTAACATTTAATTAGCATGCGACACTCGAAGCAAAAAGAGTTATCTGGCACAACTACGTGCACTGCTAGTTGGCTAGGATCGGAGCATAGGAGTTAATTAATAAAATCTTATCCTTTGTAAGAAAGCAAGAGAATGGTTCGAGGCTCGATGATTATACATTTTTAATTAACCCGGTGTACAAAAAGATTGCCTGTTCCTGAGTAATTAAACTTCTTTTTATTTCGCTGAGATAGCCTGTTAAGAGGGAACAGGGTCTGCGAGGAATTTGTAAAATAATATTTGAAGAAACTACCAGCGCCCGCCCGACGCCCCGTCTCGCTGCATGAAGCCTGTCCCCATAGAGTGCGATAAGGACAGCTGCAGCTCAGACCGAATTATATCATAAAAATTATAACGATATCGATGTTTCGTATTCCCCTGTTTTCTCCTCGAAAACTGAGCCGTTTCAATTATTTTTGACAATAATATTTTAAGAAAGAGTACCTACATAAAATAAATTAATGGGAACCTAGACAAGTTTCTATCAATTTCTTTTATGTTAAAAACTTTTCGAATTTGTTTGGTAGTCCCGGCCTTTTAACTATTTTGGAGGGTTATATTTTCTTTGCTTATTATTTGCTGTTTGTAGATTTTATGAAAAATAAAATGATTTTTCTAGACTCAAGAGCATTTTTTTTTCATAAAATCTCAAAATGTCTAGATTCTAGAGGCATTATTCAGGAGGAAAAAAGGGGAATACAAATTTGTATGGAGAATCGCAGCCTCTGTTCCGTCTTAACGACACGGATGAATACGAACATTAGGAATTTATTGTCGGTAAACAAAATAAACTAATTAACTAATAAAAAAGATTTTAGACCAGAGAAAAGACTACAACTTATGATGAGAGGAAAGCAAGGAACAGCACCAAAGTACTGTAGTACCAGTTAGTTCGATTCCTAGCTAGGGATATTGATTTTCCAAAAACCCAACAGTGCAGTTTTAGTTTTCAGCAAAATCGAGCTCGGGACTCCTTTGGAGTATTTTTCGCTATTTCTCATAGTTTCGAATTTGGACATCCACGCCCACCTCAAAAATTCATCCTGTATTTCTTTATCCTTTTAATTTCCTTTATTTTGATTCCCTACTCGATAGGTTAGGTTTTTTTTTTTTTTATTAACTTATTACTATTTCACACCAAATATCCGCCATTTTTTCAATGACTTGTGTAAGGAAACTTGGGTTTTTTTCTTTTATAACGAATGTAACGAAACCTTAACTGTCAAAATCCTTGCAGCCGTTTGGAAGATACAAGGTAATAAAGAAATTTACAAACACACATACAAGACACGCGAAAAAAGATAACCTTTCCTTGGCAGTCCGATAAAAACTGAAAATTTTCAGCGTGACTCAAATAAAAAACTTTGGCAGTTTAAAAAATACAAGGTTGTAAGCCGAAAATTTTCAAGCATAGAACCCTGCACATAGCATGGCATGAGAAAGGGCAATTTGTGAGCTATTCCTTCAACTGACGCTTTTTCATTTCATCCTCCGACTTCCTACACCAATCACAAGAATGAATGTCTACGTGGTCGACGATTATTCGCTAGAAGCATAGACACTTCGCGTAAATAGCTGCTCTTGCCAAATCTATGTTAGTGAACTTTACATTTGGCACTCGAGAGTGTGTCTGCGCTGTTTGTTACGTTAAAAATATGCGGCGTCATGAACGAGTCACAGTAGCTCTGAGTGTCTGAGTGGGCTGGCCCAGGTCCAGGCTAGACACACACCAGCATCTGCTGGTAACTATGATTATCCCGATTGCCGTGGGTCGCGTGTAGCATGAACACCAGTTAACCTTTAAACGTCACTAGCAAGCCTGAACGGCGCGAACTTATGTTGCCGGACGGACAGCCGCGTGCAGGGCGAGTTAGTGTCGCAAAATTACATGCACGTAGATACTTGGAGCAGCGAGTGACGCATTCCGCGACGTAACAGCCGAACGAAAACAATGCCATGTTGAGGACAACATTGACGGGCCATCCGCCATTTGTGTGGGCGTTGTTGGAACAGAAATATTTTGAGTAGTAGCTAAAATTAGGTAAAATATAGTAATAGATTGAAAAACAAAAATAAACAACATGCAAACTACAGTATTACAGGCGATGCGGTGTATGAATAATGTAGCGCATCGAATATGGTGACTACATCATCGGGAAGTTACGTTTAGCATTTAAATTAAATATGTCAGTGCCTCGTTCTTTATCATTTTAAGCTGTATAATGTTAAAGAACGATGTAGTAGGCACCGACTAGAAAATAATATTATCACGTCCAGCCTCAGGACTCACGGTGTTATTAATCGTGCTTTGATGGAAAACCGTAATCTAAACCAAAAACAATAGCTAGTTAGACGACTTTATACTAGACATAATTAGCAAGCATAGCAGAAACAACGATTTTGTCTGTCCTTTATCGTTCTGTGGTTTTTATTTGAGAACAACCACTGCTACTTAGGTATCAACTGCGATGATGGGTTAGCCAACCTACATTCTGCAAAATCCATTTAATCGTAGCTCTAAAAAAAAACCCGGTGAATCACAAATGGTGGGAACTGTGATAATAATTCAGCGGGCGAACAGATGATCGTGGCGAGGAGAACTGATGTCATACTCGGATGCGTGTTGGATAGGTACGTAACACTTTTCATGACATCACACTAGCGATTTATTTTTAGTGTTCGCTCAAGCCTTAAAATAATTATTTCGACTCGTCACCTCTTAAGACTGTCTTCATTTACTGCGCACGCACGTGTAATACCCGACAAACGTTTCTCTTTCTCTAGTGTCCCAATTACTAAGGAATTAATTACAGGTGCACAGTTTACTACGTCGTAATTATTTGTAATGGCTGAAGGACTTTAATGTTCTTTAATGTATCATTTAAATACCGATCAATTAAAGCTATTCGTGATGATTTTAATAAAAGTTTTACTTGCTAAAAAAATATAAAACGTTACACGGCGTCAATGGATTACAAACAATTTTATCATAATCTAAAAACATTGACATGACCCGTAAAATTTTCAAACGGCAAATTTATCGATCGTGGATTACGATAACCGATTCTTCGACGCTATGTGTAGGATAGTGTGTGTGCGTTGCTCTCAACCGTTTCGTGATGCGGTAATCCATAGTCATACACATAAATAAAATTGGAGCGTATGTCCACTGACAAACACTTTAATTTTGTTTATGTGCGCTCCAATTTTATGTGTGTGATCTGCGTATAGCAATGAAACAGGGATTTCATTCAGTCAATACTGCGAAGTTAATGTGGGCTATGAATGATTAATTATCTTACTACAGAAGAAGAGTTAACAGTCTGTTTTTAGATTCTGAATGCAAATCCCCAGTCAGTTCTCGCAACGGTGTAAACAAGCTGCAGCAGACTAATCTAAATCGACACATCGATGGTCGACCAGGTTTTGCGACAACAAAATTGTTTCCTACTAATGAAAGAGAGTGCAGTAAGTCTAAAATGCTGGAAGACAGAAAAGAATACAGTTTATTGTGTAACCTAGTTCCTTTTAAGACATGCATCTTTTTAGAATGACGTGGAAACTGAAAATGAATAAGTAAAGTCGTGTAACGCAAAAGTATTTTAACGCTTGCTATTTTGAAACCTAGATTTCCAGTAACCCAGTTTAGCTTGTAGTGGATAAGGTTCAGATGAATTTTCGCAGTAATTCTATCGACAAACCATCGGGGTATGTCAGCGCATCTACTTACAACGACAGTTTGCAAAGGCCACAAGCAAAACAGTCGCTAACAAGCAATCAAAACTTTCTAAAATCATCTGTACACCTTATACCTATACAGAAACTAACTGGGACTAACTATTGAACGTAGTTAGCCGTTAGTTTCAGTGAGCAGAGAGCAAAAACACTGGTATGGAAAGCTCCTTACAAACGCAGTTTCATTAAGTGCAGATGTTTGGACTTGGACCTTATTGATAAAGGAAGAGTTTCACATGGATGCACTACAAACAATCATGTTCAATTCGCAACGATTTGCTATAACAAACCCCATCAACAAGAACAACACACTGAAACAATCAGCGTGTCGCGAGGACCGATTGTCGGCTTGAACACAATACGCAATCTTAGCACACACAGACGATATATCGTTGTATGTGACAAGTCATCCGAGGCGATGAGGAGAACCGTTACTAACCGAGGTCACACGACAATCAAAACTAATTGTGGTGAGGGGTTCATATTCACGATGCAATATTCGATTTCCGATATGAATATATAGGTACCAAGATACAAGATGACTAAGATGAGCTTTAAGACGAACAGACGATTCCTCATAAGCTTTCCAAGAAGCCTCTTTGTTTAGGACTCGGCCTGGTCCATGACTAAACAGAAGATGTTGTATGGCTTGTTTGATTATGAGAGTGTCCAGCGCGTCTAAGATGGATATCTTTCTATCTGAAAAACGTAGTTCAGTATTCCCATAGGATGCCAACGATATCTCCTGTTGCTATAAAACTAAGTTAACACATAGCGAAACGGATTTTGTTACATAACAAAGCGTTTATAAATGCAGAGTCCAATCCAAATGGGGTTACATTAATCACGGAAATTACAACGAAGGTTAAATGCGGCATAGACACGCTAACTCCACCTGCCTGGGAAAATACTTAATTAATATAGTGAAAAAACGCGATGTTCAAAACTGCTGTTGCATACATTTTTTCGTTTTGAATGAGTCCGGAGAGAAGGGTGGATCACGAAGATCGAAGAAGAAAAATCACGTTTCACGATAGGACTCGGTGGAACGCACTCAAAGCATTGTGCTGATGGATGATACTATTCGAGCTGTTTAAAGTAAAAAAATTACGTTAACACGATGTATTTAAAAAAAAATTGTGAAAAAGTTGGAACGGAACGAACGGAGAAATTGGAGGACAAATCCCCCAATTTCTCCGTAACTAGAAGGTTCCCAGGTATGGGTAACAAAACATTAATCGCGAAGACGGGGAGAACAAGTGCCTTTCGGCTTCGTTAAGGGTCCATTTACACCCTTTATAGTAAAAAAAGCAAGTAGCCTTTGATGTAAATTTGTGTGGCCGCTTCATTCGAATCCTGTACCCCTTAAAACTTGACTTTTGTAAAATCCCTTAGTACATGGCCTTCGTTTTAAACTACAACTACTGTGAGAGACTCTCACGCAGATGAGAAAGAGATAATCCTAATGTTAACTTAAGCCGGACAAGACAACAGAAATATTAAAAAACGGAAGTCTACAGTGAAAAAATGGAAATCAACATGAAATCAACAGTGTAAACAAGGTTTGTTCGAAACTCCACAGTGAAATTTCAATTATGTCTATTCAGTCAGTTTTCCATGGAAAAATGCATTTAAAATTCAACAGGCGTGTTATCGGGATTCGTCTCTATCAAGCCTAGCTTATCTGTCCGGTCTTGTGTCGACGCAATTAAAACAGCAAAACGAAATATTGTTTTCAATATTTTCTGAATTAGTAGGACTCGACTGGAGTGTATGGACTGAGTGAATTGGCTAAAAACACGTCTAAACGGAGTTCAAGAGCTATGAGTTTTAATATTTCGTAACAATGGTAACACTGAATGCTGTTACAAATGCTGATCACGATCCGAGTCATCGGTGAAATCTGCTTCTCTAATAGAGAAAGAAGTTAAAAACTGGACCAACCCCGAATAAAAGAGGAAAAGGCAAGAGAATGATGACGATGATTTCTGAACTATGTAGTAGGTAGGTACGGTTAGAAGTAGAATACTTTTATTCCTCAAACTTTGTGACATAAAGGCTAGATAACATCCCTTCCAACTTTCATAAAACTGCTAGCCATCCATCATGTAAACATAAAATTTCTTCGATCCTTTAATAAGTTTCTTTAAGAACAACATTTGCGAGATAAGATGATATTTATTGCGAGAGAGGCAAGAAAATTTGTCCTTTAACATAAGCTACATTTATAACGTGCATAAATTATGGCAGGATAAAACTGGGTTAGTTTTATATTAGTGTCAAGACTTCATGAGTTATTATTTTGTAGTAAATATTGTACAAATAGTCAAGGTGCTGCTATTCTATGTTGACTATAAAAGAAATAAATTATTGACATAATAACGTCTTTAAAAGGGATGAGTGAAGAGTGGTCTAATGGTGTTTCGCGAATTAATATAATTAGAAATTAGTATTTTAGACAAAGCCACAAAATGGCATCTGTGCGCGGTGGTAGAAAAGTTGTGATGAAATCCGCTATAATCAAACAAATTGGGATAAGAATCAAAAGGAAAGAAGAAATCATTCGCTATACAACAGCTCGTGGTTCCTACCTCAGTGCACGTACACCTCGAATAACAAAACAAAAGAACATATGGATCGAACGTTTCTAGAATACATCATTCATTCATTCCGTGGTCTTCGCTAGTAAAGACAGAGGATATTGCATCGATATTTTCTTTCCGTTGACAACTTTTATCGTGTCTAAATCTGGATACAAGCGAACCGTGTCGCGTCGGTCCCAGCACATTGTTCCTTATTCAGTGAGTAGGCCACTTAAGATGGAAACGCCAGGGTAGCCCGCAAAATTCAATTTTCTTAGGTTTTTTGCAATTTGCAGTTCAGGTTCAGGCTATATATATAGGGTCTAACTATTCATACACGAAATATTTTCAGGGAATCTTCTTACGGCTATAACAAAGCCATTTCAAGGGTTTTTCTTTTTATCTGAGTATGTTTTTTTTTATAAAAAATAAATAATTTATAATTACATGAACCTCAAAATAAATACTGGCTCCTTATTTTTTAACATTCATACGCTAGTTTACTACGTCGTATTTACCTAATACAACTCAAAAAATTTTTGAATTATAATAATTTCGTAAAAAAAATTCACTCGGATTTTTTTTTTCGTTGCTTGGCGACCTTACGACTTATAGAAGTTACTCTTAAAATCTTTCGTGTATGAAAAGATATACCTTATATATGAAACAAAATATGATTCGCGACCGTAACATGTAACTATGCAGTTACAGAATTATAATCATTGAAATCATCAATGGGTTGCCTCTAAGTTCATTTAATACCATTTAATGACTATTTCATGAAAAAGTCACTCAATGGGTTTATAAGAACTTAGAGGGTTGTATTGATGAGTTTAATAACAATAATCTGTAAAGCCATATTTGTTACTGCCGCGAATTATATCTTAATCAACATACAGCCTGAAACTGACCTGTAAATTGCCAAAAACGTAAGAAAATTTAAATTTCGCAGTCTTACCTTATCTTACCCATCAGGAAATAAACAAACAATTATGTTGTTTCATTCAATATTTATTTTGAATATTTAATATTGAAAGAATATAATTAGAGCATGCAATTAGATTATTCGCTTCATTTAACTATTCGAATAGTAAAGTCATGTTTCTGAGTTATTTATTTGGTAAATGATGTCATAATTTTTAGCTTTTTAATAAACTTCTTCTTTATACTTCGTAAGTATTCGGATAGTTGAGCAACACTATTCGATAAACTCGAATAGTAAAATTGAGCGAATATTGCATGCCCTCAATAAATACGGATGCAAGCCCGGAACAGCTGAAGATTTTTTTTTTGCAAGTACCTATATCAATCTTCCTACACTGTTTCAATATTGAGTGTTATTTTTTTTTATTTTTTTTTTTCGGATGGGAAATCATCAAATGACCCCCCACTCTGGGCGGAGCGGAAGGTAGTGTCAGACTTGTACTGACTAAAACCCATCCATGTTCCTTCTTTGCCTTTTGTGTTCCAGGGCCACGGTATCTCTTTCGAACAGCCCCGCAGCCCTGGCAGGCATCGGAATATTGAGCTTGAGCTGAGGTTTTTTCATCGAATTTATAACCAGAAAAATATGTATTTTAATTGAATGCTATTCCTGTTCATGTTAAGTGCGATTTTCAAAACTTATAAAATCAATCCTCAACTTTGAAGATGAGATTGCCAAAGAGATTTTAATGTAAAAGTCAACTAAATTAAGTTTCGCAGATATTTTGTGAACCAATAGTTTGGAAATAAAACTGCGACAAACATTCAAGCTTCATGTCTGGACGTACTAAGTAAACGGGCGACCTATTTTATCGAAGGCTTAACATACCTACTTGGGAAGAATTCTAGAGAAAGGCATCTGGCAGGCATTGCATGCTGTAACATCGACTAGAGCAAGACCACCTCCACCTTCGTAATAAGATTTCTCTACTGAAGTTACTACTAGCACGCGATACCTTTTATAAAATGACTCGAATAAACTTTCCGGAGAAAACACTGAGTATTTTATTTTTTTGAGAGACGTGGCAGTTTTAAAGTTCTACGCCAAATTTTATGGGACATTAAAACTGGGAATGAAATAATCCGTGCATAATGTAGTGCATTGTGAAGTAATGGTAAACTAGATTTTCAAGAGCGAAAATAAGGCGTCGTCGCTTTATTAACACGTTGGAGATGGGATCTTTAGAATTCTCATTGCTCGGCTCATCATTACTGATTGTAATTTGTTAAGTGTATTGAATGCAAATTATTCTAAATCTTCTGCGAATCTACATTGGAATGACTGAAACTCCATAACTCAGTAAACCTTTGTGCTAGACAAGCTTGTTCCTGAATGTTTGTCGCTCACAATGGGTCTCATTAGAAGGCAGTAAGTGCCCCAAAGGGTAACGGAGTTGTCTAAATGGCAATGCTTGAGTTTCTCTGCGCTATTTTTTTTCATGTTACATCACCAGGCCGAGATAGCCTTTTGGCCTCGTACAGGAGCAATTTAGGTTAATGTTATGTTGTCTTATTTTTATAATTTTTTTTTTTTGGTTGTTTTCTTTTTATTTAATTTTGTTTTAGAGTTTTGTCCTGCGGGAGACAAATAAATAAATTTTCTTATTTATTTTTTATCGAATCAGAAATAAAGAGATCCGCAGAAGTACCATGGTAACTTATTGCATCACCATAGTTGTTGTTGTTGTTGTTGTTGGTGATGCACAAAAACCTTAATTATTATTTTTTTACTGAAAACCTAATCTCATATCAGGGCAGGCACCGCTTGCGCAATTATATTCTGGCATGCCGTAAGCCTAGATGCGCCCACTGACGGACCAGACATAGCACGGTCGATTTCTCTCAAATCCAAAGCCATATTACAATTAGCACTTGAGCTCATCGTGCACCGTACATCGTCCAAACATGTTAAAAACAAGTATAAGAGTATGGAGGACGATACCTACCACGATACTTCGCCGAGGAAATGTTGAAGTAGTGGACCAACAAAATTTGAAGTAGGTCGTGCCAGCAAGCGTCACGAACAAGTAGGAGGATATTTACGTACTTGGTCTTTTCGATATTCGGCGCAAGCTACCACGGAAGTCACGAGCATACGCCCACCTCAGTCTGATAGTAAAGTCCGATAGCAAAACGGCAGAGCGAACCGAAAGCGCTGTTGTTACCCGGGCAAATTAGCTAGTGTTCAAGTCTAAGCGAGAATGCGCGGAGCGCGCTCCAGTTGCAGTCGCTGGAATGTAAGCGCATGTTCTACGAATCTCGACATCAGGCACACTGAGTTTATGGCCGAACGACATGATCGAAATAAGTATTGGGTAATGAGAAAGATTCGCAAATTAACTTTTGCGTTAGTAGTCATTTCATGCCGATTCAATACTAAATCTTTAGTCGGTCGTTTCTCTCGATTTGATGCTATTAAAACAAAAATCGTGGCATGGGCACTTCAATCGTAGTAAAATAATGATTGCAAACTATAACAGGTACATGTTTATGTACGGTTTGTATTTTACAATACTCTGTGTGTTTATGAGGTGAATTCACAAATAGGTTTAGACCGAGCAGCGTTTTAAAATGAAAGTGAGGTAGTAATAAAACCACGCAAAGAACCGACGGTTTATTTTTCTAAGTATTGCTGTCGCCCCTCGAGCGTTAAACACCACATAATAAGAGGGTTATCACGTAAGACGGGCGCGCACAAGTATAGCGCTGCTGCCTTTATCATCTTATTTTAATTACACTTTAATAAAACAAGGTTTTATTAAAATGAAAAGAAGAAATTAGGTTTACCTATTAACAATATTGAATGCGAGTACAAAATTTCGTGTCCGTGTAACGGAAGAGGAAAAGATACGTAATTCCAAAATAATTGCATTCGCTTGATCCCTTGCTGCATCGTTATTACTTATCATTTACTTATGCAATTAATTTGTAAGATATATAAAAACGAAATAAAACCTAAGTACGGCGTAAATACTTCACAGAAGATCATCAGATTTTGAATAATAACAAAACTACATGTTTTCTATAACACATACATTTTACATTTTCTAAATGTGTATTTGTTTGAATAATATGAAGGAAATACCTAAATTAGCGTGCGTTCCGCCCATTCTAACCAGAGCCGCCACGTTTCCCCCCTATCCGCTTTGGCTGCCGGACGCCAGAAGCTCGGTGCGCTCTTCCCTGGTGCCGAAATGATCCTGGCTGTAGGATCAATTCACAAATAAAAATGTTTTGTCACTACAACCGAAACTGTGTGCAAAATTTCAGCACAATCCGCTGCTCGGAGGGGGGGGGGGGGGGAGATTTGAAATAACTTACTTACCAACTAACTAATAAAGCAAGTTAAATAAAAGCTTGATACAAAATCGACAGACATAAATTCTTAAAATCAAATTTAATAAATTTGAATTCTTGTTGTGATGCTTCTTGCTTATTAGCAAGAAGCATCACAACATACCATAACATACATACACCCATCATAATAATATGGTTGCCATACGTCCGGAATTTTCTGGAAAAGTCCGTCATTATAGCTTAGTTTCCGGAGTGTCCCACATTCCAGGCAATAAGCAGAGAATTGTTACCTGAACGAGTCTACTCATATTATACCACTTTCTCAAAGAAACTATTATATGATTGAAGGATAAATCACCACTCTGTATTTTAAGCACACCTTACTGTTCTGCAACAAACCTCTCTCTGTAATATCATTGTAAAAAACAGCCGAATCAAATTATAATTCGGAAAGAAAAGTCCCGAATTTTCTTTAAATGTCCGGAATTTTCTCCGGAAATCTTTTTTATGGACTTGGCAACCCTATAGATGCATCTCCGCAGAATATCCGCCAGGAGACGCAAGGGCGGTGGCATAATTTTCTCCGCCCTTGACATAGTTATAGGTATTAGAACGGCAATCACTATTGCAAGAATATTAGACTCCGTTTATTTTACGATTGTTGCTATCTAGGTTCGAGATGTAATGATACGATAATAAAATAATGTTTGTTTATATACATATTTTATTATCAGCAAGCAGGTTAAAAAAACACTTCCAAATGTTTTTTTTTAATTACCTTTTTTATCCTTGAGAAGAAATACTGAAACAGAGGACGGAAAAACCGGACGTCTTGGTCTCATTTAAAGTAAAACAAAACCTCCATTCTGTCTTTTCATTACTTGTGCTACTTTATCAGTTCTCAATATCCAGTTAAAACCGAGAGCTGTTCCAAGTAAAAAAAATACTACGCTGGTTGAACTAATGCTCAGCTCATCAAATAGTCTCAAACACAGTCTGTGTATTGTGAGTCCCGGACACGTTTTTCAAAGCACTCAATTCTCTCGTAATCCTAGAGATTTTCTAGAAACGATTTAACGGGCGCCTGTTGTATTTATCTACGTTTCCAATGTAAATTATTGCATTCAATAAAAATTTTGCATTCGATTCATGTCAAACGTTAACTTTGTTTGGCATGTTAATTAACTTCAAGGTTAACTAACGGCTGCGGTTTGAGGGAACATAGTATTGTGAGCGTTGTTTCCGCACAGTTGTTTCAGTACGTTGGTCGACTGTACAAGTATATATGTCTACTGACACTCCTTTATTGTAATAACTATCAGTAAACACAGACCCCGGCGGAGCTTCAGCTCCTTAGCTGTACGCACAATGAAAGTGTGCTCAAAGGTTTTGTGCGTTTCGATGGGGTATCATCCTTTTAGCGGTGGCGCATCGCCGTGCGTGTAGTTGCCCGATGATGGAACGGATTTGGAAGAATTAAACCATACAATTCCAACGCACACTCCCCAGATGTAACTGATAGAAAACGGATAGACTGGAAACTTTGCGACAATGATAAAGGCTAAAACTTTGTCTCGACAGTAGATACTAAAGAACATCTTGGTTCGTTTCTCAATCAACTCAAGCGCATCAAGCTGATATTTAGAGGATCCGTCCAAGAGATTAGAGCAGGATCTACTCTATACACGATCAAAATTATGCAGTAGGTACAGGTGCCAGGATTCTCTACTTGTTGGAAACCAAACAATTTATTTTTGTGACGTGAATCGTTGTAGAAAACTATTCGTCTCTAGCGTGATCATACATTTTGCTTTTTGAAGAAAAACAATGGGGAATAAGAGACCAAGAAGATTTTGGTTAGATGCATGCGTTTTAGTCATTGTCCTTTACGCCAAATATAAATAAATTTACGCGTTAGCAACAACACCCGCGAACTTCTAAATGTACGTCGTACGGGTTTTTGCGTTCACAGACTGCGTCGGGTAGGTCGGCTTATCGGCAAATGTGAAAAGGCCCTGTAGCGTATTTGTTGCCCCGGGTTACGGAGCTCAAACTGATAAGTGGATCGTTGAACTAATACCGAGATTATGACGTAATTTCGTAATATGCACGCGTGTTATGCGCAAATGCTTACAACAATAATGATAATGGTAGCGTAGTACGTGGATTTAAAAGGAATTGAATATCTTTAGTAGAAAGCTGAAGGATAATTGCAAAGCTAAGCTCAGCAAAGGTCAGACCATTGCGCCAATCGCGGCAAATTGCAATATTGTTTATGTTTTAGAGGTGGTTATTTTTCCTTGCAAGTTAATGATTATTAGAAAAAGCAAACTTCAGTCCAATCTCCCAGACACAGCCGTTCCAATTTTGTTTAAATATTTTATACAGGTTGATTTATATTTCAAAACCATTTTGTAGGTTTAGTTTCATGTTACTACTTTATTAGTAGGTGAATTGATAACAGCTTAATTTAGAGGGTTTAAAACGTTAAAAGGGTTGGAATATTTTTGTATGACGCCTAGCCTACCTAACATCCGCCATTTTATTAAATTTTCAAAATATCCGCTACGCTTAATACCCGTATAACGTATAAAGCAATAGCTGGTATTAAGACAAACAAGTATTGTATGAGTCAAAATCTTGACTCTAGTAGATTTTGTCTCATACAATACTTGTTCGGAAACGTGACGCTCTAGTCTCTAGAGCGTCACGTTTCCGAGATATAAGCTACCAAAGTTATAAAAATTCACTGATGGCGCCATCAATATCTAAAACTTTGTTTTCTTTAGCCTTTTTAAGTTTTTCAATGCAAACAAGTATTATTTGGGACAAAATCTTCTAAAGCGTCACGTTTCTGAGATTTAAGCTATCAAAAGTTACAATATTTGCCAACAGTACAACTTAGATTGATCTTAAGAAGATTTTGTCTAATACAATATTTGTTGGTATTGATGCCAGCTATTGATTAATACAGATTAATACATAAAATGGCGGAATTTAGGCTGACCAAAATATTCTAATCCCTTTAAGATGAACCTGATGCTTGATATTATGTTCTTAGGCTGTGCAGCTTTTGAGAGACAGGTACCAGCTTATTGAAGTCTCGAATAAGAAAAGAATAGCGGCAGTATCATAGCGTCGACGGATGAACGTTGCACAATAGCTTCCCCTGGCACGGGTAAAGAAGTATTCCTTTGTTTATCTTTTTTTTTTTTCACTTTGTGACTGTGTCGTCACGTAACAACTTTTTTGCTTACTGGCTCATCAGAAATAAGATACCAAGTCAGGCTTAGTTTTAAGGTTTGGTAAAACTGGCACGGAGAAATATCGGACGGTAGTCCGTACATCGAACTCTGACAGATAGTATGCTGAGGGATCGGTCAGTGGCGGTGGGCCGACGTCCGTCGCCGTACCACAATGGTGAAGTTTCCTATTTTTTTTTCTTACTATTTATTTGTTGAGACTAAATGTCTCAACAAATAAATAAAATTGAAGTGTGTGTTTGTAATTTTAAAATAACAGCGTTTTACTGAATGCATGGTATGGAACAAAAGAAAAATAAAACATTTTTTAATTTTTTGTCTTTTATTTTTTTTTAATTTTCTGTCGGTCTTTTACTGGACTGCTCTGTTGTATCTTACCTACGCATCTTTGAAAGGATCAGTCACTCTGGCACGGACAAATGGAGAAGTTTCTTGATAACACTATATTTTACTAAATGGAATTAAAACATCGATCCTGGGTCCCCGAGTGTCGAGTCCCGTCAAAATCGGTTCAGCCGTTTCGGAGATTAGCCGGAACACACAGACAGACAGAAAATAATGAAAAATATTGTTTTTTTTAGTTATTAGTACCGTATATACCTTTCAACTGCATTCAGTAAAAATCTGTTATTTTGTAATTAAAAACGGACACTTCAATTTTATTGATTTGTATAGATAGACCACTATTTATCATAAAACAAAGAAGAAAATAGTACGTTTTGCGAATGTATATTTCATACAGACGGATGAATAGGTACCAACAATAATAAACTGTTTACTCTGGACCTGCCTGTCAGTTACCGTCCATCACTCATATCTAGAGATGTTTGATGCGATCGTCATAATTCTGTTACATCTAAGGTTAGACATCTTTCTGGGTCGAATAACAACAAGATGTTTCTGATATTAAAAAATGGTGTCTACGTACACGTGTTTGTGACAGCTATCAACTGTTCCATGAATTACAACAAACGGGGAAAAACGAGAATTCTGTGTTCTTAGAAACCAAATTTTTTCCTTAGTTTCTCCAGAGAAACTAAGGAAAAAATTAAGAATATTCGTGAATATTTATGAAACGTAACATCGCGCCTGTAATCCCCGTAGGGAGAGGTATACCTGTCAGTACACCCGCATTTCGCCAGTTATGTTTTAGTTCCATGTAAAACGGCCAGCGTATTACCATCAATCGGGCACGAATCCAGACTACTGCTGCAGAGAAATTCATGATGGAAAAACCCAATAGCACTTTGCCCGACCGAAGATCGAATCGAACCCAGGATCTCAGGCTCAGAAGTTTCGCTTGCGACAACTCGACCAACGAGGCAGCAGAGAATATTTATGATTTTGCGGTATTACGAAAATGGACCTTATTTCGTTTGCAGTAAGGTCTTTCTCATTAGGGATACGGAATTGAATACTATCGTGATCTTTTGAGCGCGGGGGTGCACCATTGTGTAATTAGGAGGACACAACACGTGTGTGTTTTACTGGAGTTTAAGTTTTTTTTTTTTTATGGCGTTTATAAGTTTTTTTTTTGGCGTTTAAATTTTTTTTTGTTGGCGTTAAAGAGTTTTCTTTTTTGTTGGCGTTAAAAAGTTTTCTTTTTTGTTAGCGTTGATAAGTTTTTTTTTTGTTGATGTTAATAAGGTTTTTTTTCAACAAAACTACAGTTACTTTCATTTGGTTTCGTATTTATTGCCTTGGGTAAATGTTTGTTATTGGCATATTTATACTTTTAGATACAATTTTTTTTAAGCTGTGCAGATAAAATCTAAAATATAATATGTTAATTGTGAATTACCATGGATTCAATCGTTGCTGGCTTTTCTCGGGGAACTGACACCTGGTCTGACCAACGATTTCGAAACAGGAAGTAATTATTTAAATTGACTATTTCAATAATGCACCAATAAAATAGTCAAATATTAAATTTTCTGACACCATAATTTTTAATCACAGTAGATGAAGCAACTTAATTACAAAAATGTGATCATTTCCAAAGTAAATTTTCTCATATAAAGGACCTAAGTTTTCACTTCAATTTATTAATACTTATCACCTCCTAAATTGACCCGGACTGGACTGTTCATCAATTATGTAAGGAAATTATAAGTAAATTTGCAATGCAACATTACGGAAGTGTTTACTGCAATTTTATTATTTTATACAATACCTGTCACTTTTGCAAGAGCCGAAAGATCATTCAGCAATTAAAAATAATTAAAACTTATTTTAAGAAATAGTATGGGTGAAGCTTGACTCCCACATTTGTCACTCATAGCAACATTTACCGGTACTTTTTGATAATTCAGCAAAAACTAAATCCAGAAAGATATAGTTAAATAAATTGTCAAAATAAAATTGTCTGTTTCATTTTGTTATCTTCTTTTTTATTTTATTGTGCTGGCTACTTTGTCATTTTTTATATTTTACAAGGTTAGGAGGTTGTTCGCCTGCTACGGAACAACATTAATAATTATCTCACGGAATCATTTTATCGGGATGAAAGGAACCTATGTCCTACCCAGATTGAGCTCTATCCATGTGCAAAATTTCATCCAAATCCATCCAGTAGATTTTAAATTTTTGAAATTGTAACAAACAAACAAACTTTCACATTTATAATATTATTAGGAAATAAAATTAAATAGTTTCTGCTGCATTACTCATTATACTTAGTATGAAGTAGCTTTTCTTTATTATGCCCTGCACTGGGCTATAAGGAGCTGATGATGAAGTAGTTTTGCACCTTTACAGTATTTAGTTTAGTTTAAATAGAGCCCCAATTTTATTTTTTCACTGAGTCTCTTGGTCACATAGCCACACCACTGAGTGTTCCTTCTAATGTTTACACCAGAAACAACTAATTGTATGGCAAAATACATAGCAAGTAGTTTAGTTTTTTTACATTAGCTGTCTAAAACTTTTACTACAGTAGTTAAATTTTTCTAGAAGAATTGCAAACTTTGCATTGTTGTGTCGAATACTAAATGCTTCCTGATTACATTCATAATGAAAGATAATTGTCTTGCCTTTTGTTCGATTTACAACTGATGCCGCATTTACATAACAATCATGGGGACAAATGACTAGCTCAATTAGAGGCCCTATTGAACATGTAGTTGTGAAGAAATCATGCGTTATATTGTATATAAGTGTAACAAACAATAGGAATAAAACTTGGACTTTGTTAAAAGGTTTTAACAAGTAATAGATCATGATATTCATGATGTGCCTATTGCAGACTAATAAATGGTTTTAGTACGTTCCTTATCATGTCACCATTTACTTATTATATTTTACTAAAAAGGTGGTAGACTCACTTATACAGTATTTCTACAAAGTGTAAGAAATAATGTGTAATTAATCATGTTAATGACAACAGTACACTTCTTGGTGGTTTATGCAGGTGTCTGTTGGACAGTAATTAATCAAATTTAAAGGGCCTTAAAATTAAAAGGAATAAAAAAACACTCACCTTTATTTGTGGCAGCATTATGAATCCGACCAGGTGTCTTCTTTTATTCATCTCCTTCATTTTCATTTAACTTACGAGTCCATAACACATACTTAAAACTACATAACAAATATGTTTAAATGCTAACTTATTCGTTAAAAATCAACAAAATGTAAAGGAAATTTGAGTAACTTAACAAACTAATACATTACAATACAATAATTTAACAAAAAAACGTTTGATAGATCCTAGCAGATTGTAATCAAAAACGTCTTGACAAAACTGCACTAAAAATTACACAAACAACGGGCTAACGGCCGCGAGACAAAAGACAAAGTGCAATACGTAAACAAAAGATCGTATTACTAAAAACAAACGTCTGAACCGAGTAGCGATAAGATGAGAAATTCCTAACTTATTTCCAATTAGAATATTATCTGGTTAGTGTACCTACATTGCGTAAAATTCACATTTCACTGTTAATACTCGTCTAGCACACTATAGTCGATTGAAAAAGTCTTATCCTAGTTGCATGTCTTTTTTTATTAAAATTCAGAATTGACAAGTTTATCAAATATCTCCCACTGCATTTTGTACAACTCTACGCCATATTTGCAAAGTAGGTGTCAGTGTTGCCTCAGTGAAGAAAAAAAAAACTACCATGCATTATTACAGACACAAATTCACGCCTTTTCATAATGCCAAAAAAAGGCTTAAACGTTTTTTTTACTAGATTATTATTTCTCAATCTTGTAACTTTCATTGTGCATTTTTTATATTAGCCTGTACTGTCCCTCTGCTGGGCAACGGTCTGCCCCAAATCCTTAAATGAGCTTTTTCCCGTACCTACCTCCTCGAACCAGCACATCTCGCCAACTCTTTCATTTCCGGCCGGCCTTGGCGGCGCCGTCCAGATGGACGGCCCAGCATTCATCGTGTAAAGACTTTTGCCCAGCGGTAATCGTGGATGACAAAGGGTTGGTTTAATTTGATTTGTTTTTCTCTCTCACCATCCTGTTTAATACGACTTCTATTATTTTGTGCTTACGCTTAGAGCATGAGGCACTCGAAGAATAATGTTCCAACGACCATTTAGTTAAATGGCTTTTCGATGATATGGCGTAGTATAAATAGCTTTCGGTAATCAGAACCAAACACTCCCATGGAGGTAGGCAGAATCCGTAGAACGCATCAGCTAGATTCTGACTATGATATTTCTTATTCTTTTGAACATACATGCACGCTGGTCACTAGCTGGTGGAATTACAACGCACTATACAATCATAATCAAAATGTAAATACCATTTTGTCTGTTGTCTTAAATTCATCCTATCAAAATGAACCAATTTGTTTTATTTTAGTCATAGGTCTCATAATTTTTCCGTCACTATGACTATTTTGTCAAAAGTGTGACATTAGATACACTTGTTCATTTGAGGTAGATAATTTTAAGATAACTGCACTGAAAAGAAACTCCGAAACAACATCACCTGTGTTGGTTTTAGATCTCTTTTGATTTTAAAGTTCATACTGCTTTTTTATGATAAGATCATGCACGAGGACCACATAGATAAGTTATTGTTTGAGGTAAATGTTGAGGAAAGTATCTTATTTAAGGACTACAATGATCAGACCTTGCTCGTTTATTATGTGTGAAAACAGGCTATTCGTACAAAATGCGATGCTCTCCACTTGCAAGAGTAACAAAATATTAAAAAAGAGTTATTGATAATGACGACAATAAGTACGTAGTAGTAGTAGTAGTTCTATGAGCAGCATTTTTTTTTCAGAAACTCCTCCTTTATAAATAATTTAATACCTTCATAGAAAAGTTCTCTTACGCTAGCCACCCTGTATAAACAGCTGTCACCGGATTGTGTTGTAGTGGGAGAAAATGATTAAAGTCATGAAAATCAACTGTTTAAGCTGTCGTGTCACTCGTGTCTATTCATGGAGAAGTGAACATCGACTAAAATTTTGCGATGAGGGAGAAAAAAAAATACTAACCGTGTAACGTGTACTGTAAAGAAATTGAAAGAGATCCCATTTCTATATTTTTTTTACTTTGGTTTATTTTTGACTACAACCATAATTATTTAATGAGTGATGCGGGACCAAGGAACTTATACCGGGTGTAAATAGACCCTTCACATATCCGTCAACCAAGCATTCTGTACATCAAACTAAGTAACTTTACGCAAAAATGATTGCTGGGAATCGACTTTTTTTTGGGGTGTAAAATCACGTTTTATTGTAGGACTCGATGCAATGCACTCATAGCATTGTGCTGACGAATAGATTGAATAGTAGGAGGGTCGTGGAGGTGTGTAAAAAACCTTATATTGAAAACATGTATTAAAAAAAAAACTTGTGAAAAAGTTGGAACTTTGACCCCCAATACCTCCGTAACTAGAAGGTTCCCAGGTAAGGTCTTTAACAAAAAAAATATCGCAGTGACGGGGAGATCAAGTACCTTTCGTATATGTTAAGGGTCTATTTACACCCTTCATACTAACTGGAATGATTACGAACAAAATTTTAATATCAAATAACCGTTTGAAAATTAACTTTATCTCAAAGGCATAGTTTGTATTACTTTAATTATTGCAAAGGGTGAAGAAAACTTCAGAGCGAGAATGGCAACAGAGTGGATTGTGTCCTTGTCTAACAATTGTCAGTAAACAAAAAATAATAAAAAATATTTCTTCTTTTTATAAATAGGATGTAAGGGACAGCCCTCCACACTGACTGAACTGACAGGGTGCATTCTGCTCCTGATTTTGAATCATATTCTTAGTATGATATACTGAATTCACCCCATCAGTTTGTGGAGGGCTGTCCCTTACACCCTGTATAGTAATCGGAAATCACGTTGATAGCTAAACTAGCACA
Organism: Noctua janthina; assembly: GCA_963576755.1. Classification (NCBI taxonomy): domain Eukaryota; kingdom Metazoa; phylum Arthropoda; class Insecta; order Lepidoptera; family Noctuidae; genus Noctua; species Noctua janthina. The sequence goes on along the minus strand of OY755050.1, from coordinate 6,492,506 downwards.
TAAACCGTAACGGGATTAATTTAATATTCAAATAAAATATTAAAATAATAATTTCTTGCGAAATAAAGTAAGCTTGATATAAATTAAATTATTTATGAATTAGTTAGTAGCAAACAATATGGCCGATACAATTTCGCACTGAAGTCATATTTTTGCGTTATCAAGTTCTTTTTACATAAGTGAAATCTTCCTCTATAAATATCGTGAAATCGAGTTGTGTGAAGGGGTGAAATAGTGAGGGGTTTGCTGAATGAAATTTCTTTTTTCAGGTAAGTTCTATTAACTTTGTTAACAAATTACGACTAGGGTGACAATGTTCTAGATATATAAACGGGGATCATGAAAATATTGTACCTAAAGAATACCTACGCCTTTTCTATTATTCATATCAGTATTTATAATCTTGTGCAAATGCGTACAAAATACAAAACATTGTTATTTATAATGCAGTAGCAAAACTTTAATCAATTAATCAATTTTATATTAACAAAAATAACTTCTTGAAAATAAACTTTTGAATTCTATCTTTACTTTTTTATATACTATTTATTACTTTTTTATATACTGTTTATTGTTTGTGTATTAATAATACTGTTTTGTTTCCATGCAGACTCCCTAACAATGAGAATCTTCTGCAACGAACGTCTTGAAGTTGTCCCTTTATTCCCTTTAGAAGAACTATTCAACCTATTGCCTAGTTTGCAACCGTCTTCCATCATCAGCATCTTCGCACTTAAATTTAAGTGTACCTGACTCATACTAAAACCACACTTATACAAAACCACAATTACATAAAACCATACATTTAATTATGTATCGTTTGATTAATAAATTGATCAAATACTACGTATTAAGTTGTTTCAAAATGCTACATGCTCATGCTTCATCTATGTGAATATTGCAGCCCTGTACGCTTTAAAATCTCTTTTCAAATGAAAGATGTAACCTAACATGTAGACATGAACGAAAATAATTATTACGTATTCTTTACTTTATAGACATATCCCATTACAGAGTTCTACAGTATGCGTAGGTTTCGGCTTCGCCCTGTCTTTTTATACCCCTTAATTTTGATTAAACTGCTACCCATGCAAAGCGGGGAGCACAATGACTGACTGAGAACAGAATGACTGTCCCAAATGTAAGTACAAATATTGGATACCCTATTAGAAAGAGATGACATCCACTCTCGAAGTTTTCTCGCTCGGAACGACTTTTTCGTTTCACGTCCTCATTCCAGTTAGTATATAAGTTCCTTGTGCGGGACTGACATTACAATCTATGCCGCCGAAAGGAATGTAGTTTAATATTTAGGTCCACTATTTTTGCAAGCACTAGAACAAAGTCACAATTATTATGCGCAACATAAGTTTTTGTAAAAACATCCAACAGCTAAATCAGATTTAGATTGTCTCCTTGTTTTTTAACTGAAACGAAGTGAAACTCACTTTTAACATTATTCTTAGATTTGTTTTCGTGATTTTACCTGAACTGCAATTTGTTTGTTATTTAATTTTTACCAGTTTTCAAAAAAAGGCAAATAATTAAACAGAGTCCTCAAAGAATTTAGTCGATTTTATCTGTCATTCATGAAATTATGAATCGATTGAAAGCTACTTAAACTTGACTGACCGACGACTGACGTGATAAAAAAGTTTATTTGTGTTGGGCTCATGTGAAGTTGTGTTGCTTTTGCACATTTCGTGTTTTTTTTATTTGTTTTTAGTTTATGAGTTTATTTTAGCATTCTTTTAGTTTCTTTAACAACATGATGGGTAAATAGTGTTCATAGAATAAACTGTTTAAGTTATATTAGTTATTTTAGTGCAAAAAATACAATTGTTGTTTGGGGAATTCTTTTTCCAGAGTCCTCCAGTGTATTCGAAGACCGTGACAATTTAAACGAGTTTTTGGAAGAGGCAGAGCTTCAACAGTATTATGAATTATTCAGGTGAATAACTTTATACCTAAGTTTTGTTTTTTTACCCTGAACTTTTCGTGTTGATAATTACTTGAGTTATGGGCTTACCTTTCACTGATTTGGTTCCTACCTTTTTTTATAGACTCGTATGGTTTTAGAGCCTATATTTACCTGTCTGCATTTGCGAATATTATTATATTTTACTGCTAAGCAAGTTTTTATCCACATATTTTTATACTTTGGCAGATGCGAATTTTATCCAAACCTAATTTCTACATTTGAATATTGGTAATACCATTTGTGGTGTCGTAAATGTATGCCCTACCACAATACCTTATTTATGATGTTAAAATGTGTAATGTTTATATAAAACACTTGCACGCAACATAAGTTTGTCCAGAGTACACTTATGTTTAGTTGTGGGATAACAATTATAGAAAGTATTTGTGTATTCAATTAAATGCTATGTTTGTTTCAGAGACATATTAAAAGTAACAAAAGTTTCACAACTGAAGTTTGTATTAACTGAAGACTTAACTCAAATCGGCCTATCACGGCCAGAACAGAGACGTTACAAGAAGTTATATTCAAAATATTTTCCTAACCCATACATATCTAAGATACGGAAAATGCTCAAATCAAACAAAAAAGAAAGAGACCAGGTTAGTGCTACTATTCTGCCCTCCTAAGACAACCGTAACTAGCATTTGTTACGGTTGTCTTGTATAATTAACTCTTGATTCATAATCAGTGTGATGAGAATTATAATGTTCTCTTTGACATGTTTTTTATAAACCTACTCCTATGGAGATAGTATCAGTGGTAAGCGGCATAACTGACTTCTTTTTTGTAGATATTAGAATTATATGAGCTTAAGTGTTTGTTTAAATTTGAAATGCATCATATAATTTATCCCAAAGAAAAAACACAATTTATATCTGAACTATGTTCTATGTTATGTTGGTTTGGTTTCCACACATTGTCCCTAAAGTGAACCATTGTGCGTGATATCTGAACTATATTTAATTATACTGAGAAACTAATACAAAATATAAAACTGCTGTATTAGACATAACAGCAGTAACTATCACTTACGCTACCTACAACTAAAAGGAGAGGTATCATAGTTTACAATTGTATTGTCTATTAAACTAAAACTGTATGTAACAGCATGTCTAGATATAAGAACTGTAAGTGTTAACTGAGGGTTGGTATGCATAGTATTGCAATTAGTAGTAGTAGTGTCACTATTAGTTTCAAGGCGGGAGCTGGGATTGCCCCGCAAATTGAAAAAAAAAAGATTTTAAAAACAAAACTTTCTAGACAATTTGCATCAGGTCCTTGGTTCAATGACCAAGTTTCGAAAAATGTTGTTTTTCTATCTGGAGTTTCTCAGTAACAGCTCAGACTCTAGATTTTTACACAGTTGATGGCATTAGGCTCGCACACTATCACATTGGACCATAAACATAACTGTGCATAATTTGGGTGTACTGCAGGTACACCTCTGTTTAACTTATAAAGGATTACAGGTGTGGTATTATGTTATGAGAGCTTGCTTAATGCATTTGTGCACAGCTAAATATTTAAGAACAGCCTGTGTATGAACAATAGAAAAAATATATATTTAAAAAAAACGAGATGGTATATCTCATCACACTAATAAAAAACACAGTAAGAGACTCAGACCGCACGCAAAATACGCGCTTTGGACGTGGAGTTGCGGAAACCAGCCCATTATAAAATACAATACATTAGACTCAGGGATCTCAAAAGTTCTTGGGTCAGATCTTGTAATGAGCATGTAAAATAGTGTCTGAGATGATCTTTCGACTAATAACCAGTACCACACACATTTGAGTGGACCTGTCCAATCAGTGCATGCATTAATAATTTGGAATCTTTTCAGAACTTCCATGGTCACTCATCTATAGCATTAGACACCCAGCCAGTTTTTGAGAACAATGTGAAAGTACCTACAAAGCACATAATTTCCATTGAAGATATAACTATCAACAAGGAGCTTGGTATGGGACAGTTTGGTGTTGTGCAACTAGGAACATGGACTACAGGGAATCAAAGAGTAAGATCTTTTATTTTTTTTTTCTATTTTTATATATTTCCATATTAATATGTAAAGAGGTAATTTTTTTTTGTAAGTTCGTATGTAGGGGTAATCTTCGAAACTACTGATCAGATTCCGAAAATTCTTTCACGAAGGGAAGCTACATTATCTCCGATTGTTATAGGCTACAATGGAGACCCGTGAGGACATTCCGTACATAACGGGAGTGAAATCGCGAGCAAAAGCTAGTCTCATTTATAGCGTGTAAATTATATTCACTCGAGATTTCATGTTTTAGTGTCATCAGATTAATAGTAAAAGGGCTCTAAATTTTTTGGCCTGCCTAACTTTCGCCATTTTATTTTCAAACATGTATTAAACAATAGCTGGCATCTATACAAATATGTATTGAATGAGGAGAGGATCAAGATCTTCTAAAGCGTCATGTTTCCGAGTTCCTCCTCGATATCACTCCTTACCAAATAAACCACAAGTTGATCTAAATTTAAAACTGGGCGGCAAAAAACTTGATGTTATAGCGGAAACTGTTTTCATTCTAGGGTATTATCATCGATTCAAAATTGCAGTAGCGCGCGCATTAGAATTCTTTCGGGTAAATTGAGGTCAGGTGCATATATGTAATCAGGAAAATAAGGAAGTTCACTGATATAGCCACAGCTAGTTAGTCTAATTTGGTTGCTTCCACAGTATTGTCTTATTACGGCATTTTACTGTAAGGATCGGCAGCGGACTTAGATCCAATTACAAAAGAGGGCAGTCCGCCTAATCTATAAAAAGGGACCGCGCGCGGCCCTCACAGAAAAAATGAAAGAAATCGATAGACTGACTCTGCCTTCACTTAACATCTTAGAAAACATTGTTGTCAATCAAAACAAATCATTTGCTGCAATCGCCATCTGTTGCGGCGATCGTATGACATTCATATGCAGATGCAAGATCCTGTGTATGTGTCTGTTGTTATTTTATCAATGCAAATATGCTTTAAGGTCGTATTCAAATACTTGTACACGTTGGACTTGAGGATTTTTTTATAATTTGAAGTCATCGGAAAAAACGTTTTTATAAGTAATAATCAAAAGTCATTCATTCAAATTAGGCTTATAATCCTAATTTTCTAAACGTCAAGATTACAAGGGACACTCCCAAAACGCCCGCCCTTGAAATTACCGGTAGATAATTATCTATAACACCTGAAATTAAATAACAATAGATCAAGCAAAAGAAAAACTCATGTTTCGCCGATCCTCTCACAGAAACTCAAACATCCACGACATACGTCTATCCATCTCGAGGCAAATAAATCACATTCCGGTGTCGTTGTCATCAGAGCGTTCAGCATTGCCGGAGTGCGAACCAGAGGGTCGTTAGAACGCACGTGCTCTGCCTTTACTATTATTGCATACATCGTTAAGAACATGCTGTGACCCCTTATTATCAGGAAATTTAACTGTTTTCCATCGAACAAATCTAAATCAAATAATTCGTTGCCATGTGAAATCTGTCAGCCCACACTGGGCACTCATGATGAATGGGGGAGTGGCACTGGCAACATTTTTGGGTGAAAACGCATATTCTTTATTTATAACCAACTTATATGAAAAGTTTACACCACACTTACAAGTACAAGTTATCACAAGTTAAACAAGTTATTAGTTGAAAATTATGCTTAGAGCCACGTAACTTACAAATCATTATTCACAATTTCAGCTGCAAGTAGCGATAAAGTGTCTGGGGCACGAGCGGATGACATCAAACTCAACAGAGTTCTTGAAGGAGGCAGCCGTGATGCACAGCATCGAGCATCCCAACATTGTGCGGTTATATGGTGTGGTGCTTCATCTGGACTCTTTGATGCTGGTGTGTATGCTAATTCATTTCAGGCACTTCGCAGTGTCGGAAAATCTAGGTGACAAAGTTAGTTGACTGTTTGTTGTCTTATTTCTTCAGAATAAACAGTTTTTCTATCTTTCTTTTTTGTTTCTTTCTGTTGCAAAGCATGTTGCTCTGTGGACACAAAAAGGGGAAGGTCTCCAATGATGACATAATTCAATCATTGAGTTAGAAGTTAAAATATTAAAGGGAATTCAAATCTCATTGCAACTCGAAAATAAAGGACCTATTTGCTTCATTGGGTTTCAAATTTCCAGAGTCAATTTAGACATTTGTTTTGTATCTGGGAATAAACAAAAATGTGCAAACTATTAAAATCACTGAAGCAATTCAACTCTCACTTGAAACAATAACAAAGAAAATACTGTAAACTCCTTGGAACGTGATCCCTAAGATATTCGTAATTGCATCATTTTTTCCTAACGCTTTGTTTCTTGAACGGTATTTTTAGAACGGATTGTTCTCGCTCCCCCACCGAGCGCTTGCGCAATGGAATTTATTAAATGTCACTGTGAATCTTAACATTTTATCTCGAGACTAAACAAGCTGTTTCGTTTTTAAGATTCTGTAGCTAAATGGCTGAAATGCACCATGTATAATAGTGTCATCTCTGTCTGTCCGAATGACTCCGAGTCATTTTACTCAGAGACTATTTACACTAAAGCAATGAATAGCAAAGAGAACACAGTATAAAAATTGTATTGCAGTAAAATAACGAATAACAATAATTACAGGTGGCACTCTCCATACCTAAAACTAATGATGAAAAAAACAAACCATCTTGTTTATAAGCATGTGCCATTGTACATGCTCATAAGCGTATTCAATTGTGCATGGGGTATTGTTGGATACCATATTGCATAAGATTCTGCTGCTGACGTTGGTATTTAAGTTCTACCGCAGACTAGGGTTGCCAACATTTCTTCGGCGAAATATAGTGTTTTTCAAAATAATCAATAAAAAAATATTGTACACTTCAAAAAATACAGTAGATATTTTATGGAAAAAGCAAAAAAGACAAAGATATATTTCTTACTTTTTATAATAACTTTTTGTGCAACTTGCATTTTCTATATTTTTTTTTTGTTTAAAATAAAAGTGTCATAATTATGCTTTATGACATTTAATTTTTAAATTGATGTATACATGATGATACTACTTCTGTTACTCTCGCCTTTTCGAATTCATAACCGAAAATATACTTTTTGTGAATGCCGAAGTGGCTGGAATAAGGAGCAGGAATGAAATTACTTTAAATAAATTTGTTAAGTTAGTTTCAGTATTTTTTTAAATACACTGCCCGTTTTGGCCTGCAGTTTTGTTAGTAAACTCACTACAAAGTTTTACTTTTTCGGAATGAGTTCAGATACATTCTATGGCATCAGTCAAAAGTTAATGTAAAGGCACATTAATATTTTTTTAAATGAAGGATTTGTTTTTTAGGACTGGGTGTTGAAAATTTACCCGAAATATGGTATAATACTATATAATTATTATAGTACGGTTGGCAACCCTACCGCAGACATTAATTTGCTTTTCTTATTTTTTTCTTTAAGTCTTCTTCTTATCGTATCGATGTTCCTTCGATGTTCTTCGAGGAAGACCGTTCCTTTGCCGTCGCCATCTACTCTTACCAGATTGAAAGTAAACCTGGCGGTTCTGCAAGAGTTCGCTTAGTATATTCACAAAGCCCTGGTCTTTGGTAAGAGTGATCACTTTGTCGAGTAGTCTTTTGATATTTATGGCGTCGTACGCTGCGGAAAGATCAACAAATACGACACCAGTGACTTTGTTATACTCGTACCTATTCTCTAAGTATTCCGCTAGTCGGAGGACCTGGCTGGAAAAAGACTTGCCAGGCCTAAAGCCAGCCTGCTCAGGAATTAATGCTGGATCAGTTACTGCTGTAAGGCGATTAAGTAGCAATCTTTCAAACAGCTTATAGGTGTGGCATAGCAGGGAGTTAACTTTTGGGCCGATAGCTTTTGGAGTCGTCTAAGGGTTTACCTAGTTTCGGCAGAGCAACGATTTTGGACTTTCTGTGCGGTGTGCGGCAGCCATGCATTAATTAAAAAAATGCTAGGAGCTACGATACAGATAAATGCCTCATGTGTTTGATTTGCTCCACCGTAAGGTCATCAACACCAGCCGCTTTACCATTTTTAGTGTCTTAATGGCCAGAATGACGTCATTGAGTGTAAAAGGCTTGCTTATTTCGGTGGAGTTCGTAGGAGTGTCAGCAGGTAGTTGTGTGGAGGTTTCCCGTTGAGTAGCAGCTGCTGAGCTATTTGATTGACTGTGACAAAACCTTGATTGGCAGGTGGGTCCGGTGGGTCTCCAGTAAGTCTATGTATTGTAGACCAGGCTTTTTTACTATTGTGAGTCATATTGGTGTTGGTAACAGTAGAGATCCATTTTTGTTTTCTGTTTGCGCCGACCATGGCTACCAACTTTTCTCCAGCGGCAAGTGTATCTTCAGAGAAAGGGTCATTTTCATATAATTCTTCGTAGATTTCAAGAAGTTTGGAAGACTCTGGGATTAGGCCGGGTATGTACGATGTGCGGCAGCCTCTGGGAATGCATTGACGCGACTCAGTCCAGATAATTTCAACGAACTGATCGTATTTGAAAGGTTTAGGTTCTATGTCACGTAGTTTTGCATCTACGTTTGCTGAGAACTTCTTGCTCTTAGCCTTGAGTGGCCCTAGATGTTTGGTCCCACGATGCGTTTCTTGATCACACAGAATGTCACACATTGTTTTGTCGCATAGTTCAGACAGCAGCTGGGATTTGTTATCTGGAAAATCTTCAATGTTGATTGAGGTGATCATTAAAGCGGGTTTAGAGAGCCGGTGGTGGATGCCCGTAGATAGATGGTTGTTGTTATTTGGTCCTTGAATGGACCGTTGGTCGTGACTCATTGGGGAGCCGTTTGGAAGTATCATCGTGGTGAAAAGATTAGTCAGCTAAACTCTGCGTTACCGAGTGCTAAACGCCCGGCGCACCCTGGACAGCTGTCCAGGGTGCGCCGGGCGTTTAGAATCGCAGTACGATTTAGATTAACGCGACTCGGGGAGGCTCCTTACTTGCACCCCAACACCCTACTCCTTTCTTGAAGAACTGTAGAAGCATTGTAGGTAGTTTTTAAGAGTATTTCAGATAATAAACACACTGCGCGAAATATGTTTCAGGTAACTGAGCTGGCGCCTCTTCGATCGCTCCTGGAGTGTCTCCGAGAGGTGTCTTTCCGTCTCAACTTCCCGGTGCCAAATCTTTGCGAGTTTGCGGAACAGATCTGTGATGGGATGACTTATCTCGAAAGCAAAAGACTGATTCATAGGTATGTACAGCCACTGACATTATATGAAAGTAATTGTGCTCTTTTGAAGTAAGTGTCTCCACACTTATCCAGTCATAAACAGAGAATATTATGGCCATTGGACAGTGACACAATAATAATAACAGTGAGAAAGAACAAACTTATTATAGACCGACCGCTTTAATGAGCCGTCCGTCTTGTCCCATCAAGGGCACATTAAGCGTGCACAAAGTCCTAACAATATCCCACAGGTTATTTGCTTTAAAATAACCGTAATCCGCGTAGGTATTACAATACAATTTGATGTAACCAATACGTGATCAATCTTCTGATTATTCCATTTAAATACCTTCGCGAGGACTCATTAAAGCGGTCGGTCTATAGATCTAGTAGTAAGAGTAAACGAAACAGAGATATTATTTCTCCATCTCGTTCGTGTGTGGCCGCTATCTTGAACAAAACTGGTCGGACGCCCGGTTGTGCGACCAAACTTTCTTCCTAGCCGAAGCTTCTGCGGCCAAAACGTGGTCGTGGCCGTGTCGTGCGCGAGTTATCAAAGCTTGTCCTGATAAGGGCACATTATCACGTAAATCAAATATTAACGGAAGACTTTATGTTTTATAACATCACAAACACACGTACGTACATAAAATTCACGCGTCCCTCCCCCTTTTCCATGGGGGTAGGGAAAAGGGGGAGGGACGCGTGATATATCTCATCATTCAATGGATTAGTTTTGGCAAACAGATACACTATATCCTGGATCAATATAAAGAAATCTATGTGGGTATAAACATTAGTTTCCTTTCGAAGCAGGTAAAACCGAATTGTTAGTAGTGAATCGGGAAAAATATATTTTGACACATACTAGCTGTATGTACTTTATTTTATCCTATTTAGAGATGACCAAGTATGAACAGGTTCATAGAGGTAGTTGTTGTTGTGTCTGGAAACATGTTTTGTTTATGGTTTTCGTGGTAATGGATGCAATTAATAAATTGATCGTACATAAAGATGAACAAGCGCACGGTGTGATCGAAGTGTAGTAAAGCAAGCGGAGGTTCGTTGCGGTTTATCAGAAGCCAGAAAGTCTGATATTTATCCAGTTTTACCAAGAGGTATCCTATTATTTACTAACTGGGTTGTAGACGTCAGACAATCGTTATTTCCATATAAAATACTGGTCTACAGCTGCAGCCTGTTACAATGTAATAGGTCCCCAACTTAGTTAGGGAAAAAGCTAAGCAGAGGTTTCATGTAATGTTAGAAAAACTTGTACTTTTACACAGCATAATTATGAATCAGAACTAACGAAAATAGTATATTAAAGTGACTGTACTGTTGGCATTGGTTGGACCATATCTTTGTATTTTCTTCTAATAACGGGAAATAATACTTAACTTAACTTGGTTTTAAGTTTAACAATTGACTACCACAAAAGTATCACATTTCCTATCATAACATTTAAGTGCTTTATCAATTTTCAGGGACCTTGCTGCAAGGAATATTTTAGTATTCAGTAAGGATAGAGTGAAGATATCGGATTTTGGACTATCGCGTGCCTTGGGCGTTGGAAAGGACTACTACCAAACTAACTACAACGTGAACTTGAAGCTACCAGTGGCATGGTACGTTAAAAACTTAATATTTTTTATAAGAGCAGCATTTATATGCAACTAGTGTTTAATTCGAATTTAAGGAAACTGGCTAAAAGTAAGTGTTATTTCCTAAAGGACTAGGCAGATATGGATATATCTGCCTAGTCCTTTAGGAAATAAAGATGTGATGCTACTTCAATAAACACATTATCTGACCGTGAGCGTGTTCTTTCACAATGTTGGATCCATACCAATATTGTGAAAACGAGCCTTTATGGTGCGACTTCATCTGTACGACAAAGCTGCTTATTTTAGGAACCAAAAATCCCATTACAGGTTTTTTTTAGATAAAATTTTAAAAATATTAAAATATTAAAATCCTTTAGTATAATTCGATAAAATGTTATACATGATTGGCTCGTAGTTTACGAATGAAGTGACATCTAGCGCCTAGTGTTCGACAAGATTTCCTAGGGATACGTCTATAAATAAAACAAAAAAAGTTGCACCATCTCATCTCTTGTATAATATTATACTACACTCATGTTACAGGTGTGCCCCAGAGTGCATTCTGTTTCTTCGGTTCACATCAGCCAGCGACGTGTGGGCCTTCGGAGTCTGCTTGTGGGAGATGTTCACGTATGGCTTCCAACCCTGGGCTGCCTTCTCCGGACAGCAGATCCTGGAAGCTATTGATTCTCCTAACTTTCAGGTTAGTATTATTTCACATGAAGAAATTACATCACTTGGTACAGTCAGTAATTTCTTCTTTGTAAGAGGGATCAGTGCATAGGCACTTGGTCAACCCACAAAGTTTTGAGAACGATATTTGGACCCTAATCCCGAATGTAAGGACCCTAATCTATACTAATATTATAAAGCTGAGGAGTTTGTTTGTTTGGTTGAACGCGCTAATCTCAGGAACTACTGGTTCGAATTAAAAAAATCTTTTAGTGTTGGATAATACATTTATCGAGGAAGGCTATAGGCTATATACGCTACAGCCAATAGGATCCGAGCAAAAAAAAAAAACAAGTCAGAATCGGCGGGTGAAACCGCGGGGCACAGCTAGTAATCCAATAAAAGGAAACCACTTTGTGGCTTGTGCACTTGTGGTTGAGGAGGCTCGTGGCTAAATATTTACAGCCCCACCAAGTTACCAATGGGTTTAGTAACTGGGTTGTGGAGGTCAGATATTCAGTCGCTCCAAGAAATACTATAAAAATATAAAATACAGTATTCAATCGCATCTGGTAAGACTGGAAGCGGACCTGTACATAGTTAGGAAAGGCTAGACATATCGCACATCCTCTAAAAAACTGTGTGAACACAAAAATTGCAGTTTTTAGATATACGTATTTAAAGTTTTTTTTGTGTTCTTAACGATGCTCTGCGTAAAAATCTTTCGAATATTGATGGCGGTTCTTTTTCAATTATAGAACAAGGACAATTGAAGTCGAGTGGGTTATAACCTAAAAACCTACATATTTTGTGTTATGACAGTTTTTTAGAGTGCGATATGGTGAATGTGTGCAATTTTGATGGACGTGAAACAAACAGCGGAAGATGTGGAACTAGGGGGGCGGTGGCCTGACGCTGTGCGAGCGAGCGTTCTATATCTACTGCGCACTGGATCGATAAAAGTAGCAGTCGAAGTACTTTGTTTTCTCCATTGATGTTATTTCTGTATGAAGCTCCAGTGCGGCGATATTTTTTATATTTTAAATTGAAATATTAAATAATTTATATAAATGGTGTAAAAATACCCGTAATTGCGATATTTTTTTGTACTGGCTCATACCTGGGAACCTTCTAGTTACGGAAATATTGCAGGTCAGACTTCTTTTAAATACTTACTAGTTTTTGAGGTAATAACTTTACTTTAATTATCTCCATGACCCGTTTACTATTCATAGCATCCATCAGCACAATGTTTTGCGTGTGCTACATTGAGTTTTGCCGTAAAACGTGATTTTTCACCCCAAAAAAAAAAGTTTTTATAGCAAGCCAGCCTTTGGCTTGTTGAAGCTTTGTGAAGGGTCGTCCGACACCCTGTATGAAAAATGTCTCAAAACCAAGTGCACAAATGTTTTAGGGGAATTTCCAAGCTACTGTGGTGATTTTAGGGGTAATTTGACTTTACCCTTAGGGGTAAATAGTTTTGGGAGTTGGTAGCCCTGACGCCACTGCCATTTGTCACAGTTGTTGACATTTAGCATTTGGGAGCTTTAGTTACCTTTTTAGCAGTTTTTGATCATTTATATTTGCAACGGCGTGACGCCATTTAAGACGCCATGACAGTTTCAAGCGTTTTTCGCAATATATTCAAATTGGGCTTTAAAAACGTCAACATACGATTTACATAACGTATGTTGGATTTTTTTAAAAATATTAAGTATTTTGTCAACGTTTTCAAATTTAGTCAACTAGTCTATTTGACCGCCCACCCAGTTTTCATAGCATGCCTCTATCGAACCTTCCTGATAAACCACTATTTCTACGGTGGCACATGTAAAGGACTCTTGATTGTGCGTTTGTATACACGCTGGCGTCCATCTGGGCAACTTAAGACAACTTTTTACATCCGATAAAGGTACATTCTTGCGGTGCTTAGTAGTCCAATCAGCATGTTCCCTCGCAAAAAGAAGTCTAGCTCTACGGAGTTGTGGGAGAAACTCAGGAGCCCGAGCTGGTAAAATGCACAAGAATCATTTCTACTAGTCTTTCTGATGGTTCTTTCACTCACACCAACATTTTACACTTTGAAGAGACGATCACGAGCTTCACTGGATGTATCAAAACGATCTCTTTACATAGTGGTCACAACAAAGCGGTCGTCACGAGAGAAAGTGCATCGATGACGGCCTGGACCTGGTCTTCGCGTGCAAGAAACAGTCTCTCGAAATTGTCTTATGTCATCCCGGTCAGTGGTTCAAGATATAGGATACTCAGTTACACCACTAATACTAGTTAGTCATATTAGTATACACCGTGTACTTCACGTTATCCATAGACTTAGGCAAACGCTCCTATAGCTTTTACAAATCAAATCTTACAAAGGAAGTAGTACTTAAAAAGGCTTCGTTACAAAGATATTTGTAATTTCATTTAATGAAATTTAATTGGGCTATGCAGTAAAAAAGGGTCTTAATTTGGCCTATGTTGCCGCTTAGTGCAATTAAATGATCAAATGCTAGTTGCATTTAGGCTACCAATAAGTTTATAAATTGCGGTAGACGTTCAATAGTAATATTACAGAATTCGTAGATTAATGTAATCGATGGTGTATCGTTTAATATTAGCATTACCATTAATTTACAACCCCACTGACCAAGTAATACTTACTTACATGTTAGCCAAGTAATTCTGTGATTTTGAATTTATTGTAATAACATTTGACCGAGGGGACCGATTTTTCTATACTAACATTATAAAGAGGTATAGTCGGTAAGTTTGGTTGTAGGGGTAATCTTTGCAACTATTCATTCGATTGCAAAAAATCTTTCAGTAATGGGAAGCTATATTATCCCCGAGTGTCATAGGGTATACTTCAAATGTTTCCGTGGGATATTTTACGAACATAACGCGAGCGTTGTCGCGGGAAAAAGCTAGTTAGAAATGAATACTAATTGATACCTCAAGATACGGTCTATGACTTAATTTTGAATCCCTTAAAACTCTTAACTTAAGAATAACAGTATTTATTTAATGTTTTGTTTTTTCTTGCTGGCATAATGTTCCTTAAACAGATACGTCTGCGCCCGCGTCCCTTTGTTTGTCAGTGTTGCCATTGACACTAATGGCATAGACAAACATTGTTGTTACGTCGGTGACAGATGAGATGGATTGGCCTTTAAACATGCTGTCAACAGAGGGGGTCTTTATTAAAAGAGGTTTCGTTCTTTATCTTATTAAAGAAGACATTATTTATTCAGTTACCATTGAATATAACATTGAGACCATTGCGAATTATTAGCCATGGTCTGTGGCCCATTATTATTTGATCAAATGTGTCTGTGGTCATTCATTGAGCCGGTTTTAAGATTATAAAGAAACCGTTGAACATCAGTTCTATACATCATCTGTCCAGCGTTCATTATTTATCATATTCTCAACTCATATTCTCAACTCCGCCTCACGAAGCGTAAGGTGACGGACGTGTCGCGTTGGTGTCAGAGACCATATCGTTTAACAAAACTATTGTAACGTTCCCAGTGGAAAGTAAACCCTATCCAAGTACACGGACGGTCTACAGTCGTGAGTTTTCGGTGACCGCCGAGAAACAATGCACTACATGCATTGTTTCTCGGCGGTCACCGAAAACTCAAGCAAAATCTGAAATTATGCTTTCCCCTGAGAAAGCGAACTCCACTCCTGATTTGTCGTGTGCTGGTGAATCGAGGGAATCTTGCATTACGCTACGAAAAAGAAAGCAGAGACCAGAGTGCGACTGCGTTAAGTCTACCTGCAATTTGAATTCATCGGCAGTGGGTCTTGAAATCGCTAAAGCGCTTATGGATTTTCGCTGTGAGTTAGACGACAAGCTATCTCAAATCAATAAGGATATCATAAACACCATCAAAGCTGAGCTTAATGATCTCAGAACTACATCACTTGAGATCAAACAAGACATTAATACATTGCGCACAGAACACTCGTCCTTCAAGGCACAAATATCCCAATTTGAACATTCACTCCAATTTCACACCAGTGAAGTCGATGATCTGAAGAAGCAAGTCACAGAGATTGCCACTCGGAAGTCTTCGTTTCACAGCATGAACAATAAGCTTTTCAGTCTCGAGCAGAAAATTGAATCGCTGGAACAACAAGCCCGTCTCAACAACTTAGAGATTTGTAACCTGCCTGAGAAACGGGATGAAGACCTTTCTGGGCTCATACAAAGTATCGGTGCTGCAATTAAGTGTTCAATTCCACGCCAGGATGTCCTAGCCATTCACCGTGTACCCCATGCTCGTACTCAGGAAAGTCACCGACCCAAGAATGTTATTGTTAAATTGGCTTCACGTGATCTCCGTAATAATGTATTAAGTGCTTATCGTTTGACAAAAATGTGTCATCTAACCAAATTGGCATATCAGGTACATCTCATAAAATTTATATTAATGAGCATCTCACTTTATATAACAAAAACTTATTTCGTGAATGTCGTGAGATGGCTAGCAAGTGTAATGTCAAATATGTGTGGATTAAAAATGCCACTATTCTTATTAAAGCAACTGATACATCTAAAACTTTTGCTGTTCGCTGCCAAAATGATATCAGTAAAATTGCCCAATGTAACCAGAATGAATAGTCTATTTTTTTGTTATACATGTATGTGCCTATGTAGATTATCATTTTGCAATATAAAAATGTATGCACAAATTATTACCTTTAACACTTATACCTCACGTCATTTCTACTTAATACCTGTCAATATCTCAAGAATATCTCATAAGCCTTTGTATTTTAAATCTTGTCACCTTTATCATCATTATTATAGTACTACTGTAAGACTGCATATTGAAGAAGTATCCTATAGAAAAATGTATGCATAAATTATTACCTTTAACAGTTACACCTCACGTCATTTTAACTTAATACCTGTCAATATCGCAATAATATCTCATAAACCATTGTATTTTAAATCTCGTCACCTTTATCATTATTATAATACTACTGTAAGACTGCATATTGAAGAAGTATCCTATATTTTTATATTACACCATGATTCCGTACTTTGTTCCACCTGTTTGTTGTCAAAACCTCGCATAACTCCCGTTGCAATTAGTAATAATAATGTTTTGAACTGTATTCCATACCACAGGCCGTTTCGATCTGTCTCCACGCTTTCAAATACAACCGTAACCAATATTGCATACTTTATTCGTTGTTTACTCTCTCATAACCCGACTAGACACAATGCATAAAAACAGTTTATCTCTTTTTTATCAGAACTGCAGAGGAATTCGTACCAAATTACACACTCTTCACACTAATATTCTTTCCTTGTCGTTTGACGTAATTATATTAACTGAGACATGGCTAACACCCAATATAATGGACAGTGAATTCATAGATGACCGCTACTTAGTGTTTAGAGACGATCGGGACCGGGCTGCATCAAACAAGCGCGAGGGTGGAGGGGTTCTGATAGCCGTTCTGCGTGAGCTCCGGCCCATACGAATGTTAACACGTCTACTCACTGGCATCGAACATGTTGTTATAAAACTGCCTGCATCGCGCTCCGATAAACACCATATAATTAGCGCTACCTATATACCGCCTCGCACGCAGGATGATGCATACTTGTCTCATTTATGCGTGTTAGAAAATATTCTCACTGATCCATGCACTGAATCATTTTACCTAACGGGTGATTACAATCTACCCGAAATTGAATGGCCTGTCACCGGTAATTATCTGTCTACTCGGCCGCAAAACAACGTTACCCGGGGTTTATTTGATTTGATTTCTATCACGAATGCTTCACAATATAACAATATTAAAAATAACTTGGGTCGTGTCTTGGACTTACTCATTAGTAATACAGAATGTCAAATACAGGCTGACATCACACTGCTCCCGCCTGATAGTCACCATCCCCCATTTTCTGTTTTGACTTTACTTAAAATTAATTATACACCAATGCGACGTCAGTCCACTAAAAAATATAATTATTATAAAGCTAACTATCAAGAAATTAATGTTGAACTAGACAAGACGAACTGGGATGAGCTTTTTTTAAATCTTTCCAGTGAACAAGCAGTGAATGTTTTTTATGAGTACCTATATGGCGTAATTCGCGCGCACGTCCCACTCAAAAGACCTAAGACATCTAGCTTTTCCGCTTGGTTTAACGTTTCACTTATTAAAATCTTCAAAAATAAAGAACGAGCATGGATAAGGTGGAAAAAACACCACAATCTTTCAGATTATGAAAAGTTCTCAGTTTATCGGAAACAGTTTAAACAACTATCGGATCAGTGTTACACTATGTACATGAAGTCGATCGAAGACAGCATTCCTCTTAATGTCAGGCACTTTTGGTCGTACATCTCTAACCACAGAAGTTCCGGTCTTCCAGCAAACATGTACTACAAAAATATATCTTCTAATTGCCCTGACGAGATATGTTTACTGTTTTCCACATTCTTTAACTCTGTGTACGAGCCTTCAACCTTCGACCCTAAGAGCTGGATACCTCCCGATATCCTTAATGTGAAGTCAGCCTGTATTCCCAATATTTTTCTCAAAAAGCGTGACGTGCTTAAGTCATTGTTGTCCTTGGATTTAAATAAAGGGCCTGGTCCAGATGGTCTCCCACCTACATTCTTTAAGCATACGGCACATCAAATCTGTATTCCGCTCCATATCCTGTTCAACAAATGTTTAAGTGAAGGGGTAGTTCCGTGCATATGGAAAAGAGCCTTTATTACTCCCATCTACAAAAGTGGAGATAAAGCCAATATTGAAAATTATCGACCTATTTCTATTCTATCCACCTTGTCTAAGCTTTTCGAGAATTTAGTACACAGTAATTTGTTTCCACTCCTAAGACATCTCATTATTCCCGAACAGCATGGCTTTGTTCAGTCGCGATCAACCAATACTAACTTAATGATTTTTACACAATTTTTATTTGAAAATATGGATAAAGGCACGCAGGTTGATGCTGTTTATACTGATTTTCGGAAGGCTTTCGACAAGGTGGACCACAAACTGCTTTTAGACAAAATTGCCTTCAACGGCATCAGAGGGAATCTGCTCAGATGGTTTGTCTCGTACATATTCCACAGAACACAGAAAGTTGTCATCAATGGATACGTGTCCGATTACACTTTTGTCGAATCCGGTGTGCCCCAAGGTTCAGTCTTAGGTCCTTTATTGTATATCTTGTTCATTAATGACATAAAGTCCTGTATAGTTAACTCTAAATTCCTCATGTACGCCGACGACATCAAAATTTTTAAATCCTGTACAAGTGTGCAGGACTGCTTGCTATTACAAGATGATCTATGCAGACTTTCGCAATATTGTCTTGAGAATAAACTTCATCTCAGTTTACCAAAATGTCATTATATTTCTTTCACCAAAAATAAAACAAGTATTAAATTTCCCTACACATTAAATGACATAAACTTGGAAAAAACTAATTGCACGCGTGATCTTGGTGTACTACTTGATAGTAAGTTACATTTTGACATTCACATTGACAACATTATTACTAGAGCTTCTCAGATGTATGGTTTCATAATGCGGTCTTGTAAGGAATTTAAAAAGACTTCTACTTTCCTCTTCTTGTATAAAACTTTAGTCCGTTCTCAGTTGGAATACGCGGTGTCCATTTGGAGCCCATTTTACGATAAATATAGGCACAGACTAGAAATGGTACAGAAAAAATTTCTTCGTACTACCCATTATAAGTGTTACCATACTAAGATTTCCTATGCAGATCTGATGAAACAGTACAACATATTAAGCTTGGAGCACAGGCGTACGCTGCTGATGGTTATGATGCTATATGGCATATGCAACAATAGGTTTAATTGTATGGAACTTACAAATAAATTATGTTATGTGGTACCTAGGACTGTTAATCGGCGGGAAGTGCGAGCAACCTGCTTGTTCTACACAGAGAAGTGTAGAACTAATGCTGGGGAGAGAGCTCCTCTCCGCCGATTATTAGAAACGTACAACTCACATTTTTTAAATTTAGATATTTTCGCTCTTAATCAGAGCAAATTTAGAAAACTGGCTTATGACTTACTTTCCGGTCATCCTTAGTGATGACTGCTTCTTGCTGATGCTGTGTTGTGATTTGGTTGGTGACTACAAACTAGATCTGGACGGGAAGCGCTGTCTAGAGTTGGTTAGTGAGACCCTTCCGGTTTATTTTTATTTTCTAACTGTCCCTTTCTGTATACGTCCGTTTCCTTATTTCTTTTAAAATCTATATGATTCCGTGGACAATAGTGTGGGTTACGCGTTTGTTTACTATTATACCTAAGCTAATTATTAATATTGTAACGTATAACTGTTTTTTGTTCCAAATAAATAAAATAAAATAAAATAAAAATATTATGATAAATAATGAACGCTCTTTTAAGAGAGATCCACCCCCTCCCCCCTCTGTAGACAGCGTGTTTAAAGGTCAATCCATCTCATGTGCCATCAATGTGATTTAATCTTAAGGGGCAAAGAGTTGTTCTGATCTTCACAATCGATCGTGCAGAATCTGATGAACAACAACGTTAACACGAAGTAATTACTACATATCTTTATTCATTCGGCTCTTGCGGATTCGAAATCGGCACAATTTAGCTAACCCGAGCGGCTTTTTCCGAACGAATATGTAGCGTGCCGATAGGTTTTCAATTTTCGACACGACGACGACGGGCGGAAGTTGTCAATCCAAGATCGCGCTTTATTCGATTTGCAACCAGCTGCGTCGAATTATGCTGGCCCTATCATTATATGCACCCCAGCCATTGGTCAAAACATGTTTGCAATCTGATACAATATTAATAATCCGGCTTTATTGTTTATCAAAGGGTGGCTGAGGACGACGGATGGCCAAAACTCAATGTAAAATGTGTGATTTTCAACTGCATCTTTACTTAATCTGAAATTCGAAAGTGTGCTTTGTGTACCAGTATTGTTTATGGAAGTAATAAACATAGACTTGGATAACATCACTCTCGTCTACAGCTGAACACGGACTTTTATGATTTTTATTCAATGATCCCCTGATAGTTTATTGAATAAAAAACTGTGGTTTTTATTTATTTTAAAACGAAAATAAAATTTCTGAAATTCTAATTTGGAAATGGGCAGAATATACATAGATCTTCTCCACTATCCTTTGGGAGTAGACGCGTGTCGTAAGATTGAACGAGACCTAGCACGCTTGGTGGTACTTTCATCATATTTCAGGCACACACGTGTTTTTCTGATACTGCAGATGTTCATAAGCACTGATGATCGCTTACTTTCAGGTGGTTTGTCGGCTTGTTTAACACTACACAAAAGTCGTTTATATATTTTTTCAGAAACAGAAATGCTTTGTATTACACCAAATAGAGGTCAGACAGCCTGTGGGTTCTTGGCGAAAAATTCAAGTAAATCTTATATCATTTTCAGAGACTAGAGCGGCCGGAATGTTGCCCCGAAGCCTACTACGCGGCTATGTTGGAGTGTTGGGCTCATGACTTTAATAACAGGCCTAAGTTCAAAGACTTAGGGCCTAAGTTACGAAGCATCCGACCGGAACAGGTGTGTAACAAATTTATTCATTATGGTTGGATGCCTCGCTGGTGTTGTGGTCGCAAGCGCGACTGCTGAGCATGAGGTGGGTTCGATTCCCAAGTCGGGCCTATAACTTGGGACTGAAACATTACCCGTGAAAGGTGGGTGTACTATTAGGTACACTTTTACAGGCGTGATGCTGTTTATGTAACATACGTGTTACGGTCGCTGTACTGACCTGCAAATTGCTAAACTTACGTAAGTAAACTTGAATTTGGCGGGCTACCCGGGCGCATCCACCATGAGGCAGTCCGTAGCAAGTTGTACGCTTAACGTAGTTTCTACTCAGCCGATTTAAAAATTCTTTCACTAATTGAAAGCTTCACTATTAGGGAGAGCCATACACGCACGCGAACTAGTGGGTAGAAGCAACGTCATAATGAAATCTCTAGTCTACGACCTATTTATGTTTTTCTTCCCCTCAAGCGTATCTTCACCTCTTCAAAGTATTTCGCATTAACTAGTCTATATCTAAGTTACTTTATTTTATTTTTGTAGGTGCAAGTAGCAGTAAACTCCCAGAAGCCTGAGGATGGTCGCCGGAACAGTTTCCTGGAGTACAAAACTGGACAAATCATTACGATATTAGGAAAAGAGTACGTATTGCTTTTTAATTAATACGTCCACGGCCTCCTAGTTCATACATCTGGTGATGCACGCACTTTGGTACACAAAACATGTTAATAATAGACCCAGCTCGCATAAAATAACGCTACCCTTCTGAAGTGAGGAGCAACTGCTAAACACATTATTATAAATTGCATTAATGTAGAACCACGAATCATGTCGAACCGATCATGTGTTACTCCAAACCCGCGTTACGCTGCACTGGCAAAACCTGAACGAATGTGTGTGTAAACCATGGTCATCCAAACATTTTGCATGTACAGGTTATCCTTCAGCCTGAATGTGAAAAACGGGGTTTATTTTGACCACATACAGTGAGAGTCCAGTTCCTGGAATGGTAAAAAAGCGACGCATGAGGCGCTTGCCTCTGACTAAGATTTTTGACGTAGATATAATGTATTGTGGCGCATGCTTCGCGCTGTCTTCACATTGGTTCGCATTGGTTACCGGCGCTGGTTGCATTTTTTGGTTCAAAGTTGAAATGTATGTAGTTGGCGTAAGAGATATTTTAGAGTAAAAAATCGTACAGTTTGTCTTCGTGTTTATGCACCTCCTGACAATTCAAACGCGAAATTCGCAAGTACCACCCAGGCCCTTGTGAATGAACAAATAAATGAATTAGGCCTTTATTTCAGACAAATATGTAATCGCTTAATATACATTGTTATCATGAACAGAAAGGAGGTTGGCAAACGCCCATAGTAAGGCAAGCCCAGTTAGGGTAAAGTCGGCGAACAAGCATGACAATTTGAAAGAAAGAAAATGAGGCTCCACTAATCATTTCCTCTTACCGCAGGTCCTGCCATTTCCATTTCAGTTCCATTATCTTTACGGTGACGTCTTTTATTTTGGGTAACTATCTTATCCCACTGTTCCTTATTTTGTCTCATTTTCATTTTCACAGCATAATCCCAGAGCCCATAACAACATATTAAAAGAAACCGTTTGAATTAAGCCTCCCATGGCAATATACCCACGAACCGATTTGCGTACTTATTTTTGCACGAAAGAATAAATACTTTTGATTTTGAATGGAGTCAACCCCTTTTCTGTTTAAGCTTAGCCCATATTATTCATTTTAACAGAGGGACTAGTATTAAACCAGCAGTATTAAATAACATAAATGCTAAGTGTTTTCTCTTTTCAACATTTGCATTATTTATTATTTATTTATTTATTTGCATCAGACACAACGATCCATAATTTAGTTAGTAAGTACACTTAAAAATAATGTTAGTTTTAGATTACCTAATCAAAGACAAATACACACCACACAATAATGTTTATAACTAAGTATTACACAAAATAAAATTACAATCATTTTTCGTCAAATAACAATACGTATATTATGTGTCTCCCTCTTTAGACTCTTATAAGAACTCTCAATAATACCCATTGGGATAAAACCAGTTACAAATCTACATCTGTCGCAGAAATGTTACAATTGAAGGTCAGGGTTTCATGATGGGGGTCTGCGACTGATTTTTAAATAAAAAAGTTAGTATTTGCGATCGCCATAGCCTTAGTATTACTTACTGTATCGTTCACTGTCGTAAGGGACTCACTTAGACACGGACTTGAGTGCGTAACTTAGTGCGAAACATTACAGTCAATTTCCTCAGAATAAAGCTAAAAAAAAAAAAAAAATAAACTAAATAGAACCAAGTAAATCAATTATTGTGAAGAATATTTAGATTCAACTAAGTTTCTCCGTGGTTGAATATGCCGTATCTTTACTTAAAAAAATAAGGTGATGATAGTGTTTAGTGCACGTGTGTGTTGACAATTACTGCAAATTATAGTGAATCCGGCGTTCAGCGACGAATCTAAGCGCATGCGCAGAAAGAGTCAGTCAGAGTCAGTAACCCCTGTACCAAAGCTGCGTACAGTGCCGATGATAGGAGAGCCACGACGTGTAAGTGATCATATTAATCGAAAATTCCAGAAGCATGACCAAGTCTCCGCTTTGGTATGGTGTGCTACCCGGGGGCGCTTGTGGCATGTTCGACCCCACACATACAAAGCCGTACACCCCAGAGGTTCGTTTTTATTACGTATGACTGTGTTGTCCTGCACTGTTTACTTTCGCTCGAAATTAATAATGGATCTCTATCGGATCCCGATCTTTGTCTGTCAATCAACGGCCGACTTTTCCAATTTGAGACTTTGTGCCCTCTCAAACACTCTTGAATCACAAGCTACCATCAACGGCCGTCTATCAAGATCACACATTGTTAAGTTTGGGCGTTAATCCGTTTCTAAGTGTGTACAGGGTGGAAATTTGAAGAGAACCTTAGACTTTCTTAACTTTGAACTTTAGAGGCAATTATGTCGTTAGTTTCACTCGGTTGTCGAATCGACTTTTTCATACAGAAATTTTAACAATTTTTATCCTTATGGCTGTTTTGATTGGTGCCAAATTTTTTGCATCATTCCTCTAGGGTCCGTTTCAAGTTTACACCCTGTATTTTCTGTTCTTAATATTTCACTAGATCATTCCTTGTCACCCTATTTGGTTTGCGTTTCACACGTTTTTCACTGCTAGAAATAAAAACCACAATTTTAAAAACAATTGAACAAAAAAGATCCTTCTAGCCTTGAACGCGGTTTTTTATGTGTAAACATTATCTTTATTCACCCACAACAAATACATCATGGGAGCTGCTATTGAAGCCGATGTTGTTAAAAAAAAATATCCAACTCATACATACATACATACAACAAACATACACACATAATATACATTCAACCAACATTATGCTTCCATCATCCCCATTCAGAAAAGTGTAGGTTTCGTGGCGGGCACGATATCGCCGAATACGTATCGCCAGTCGGCGCGGACGATCCGCACGCCGCTGCAGCGGACGGATGTCAAACGCCACACGTTCACCGGCAAGCGGACGCAAATACAGCTCAGCATGATCTCGAGCCCACAAGGAGATGTCAAACATACAGGCCACGTTGGGCTTGATGGCGCCTACTTCGGAGATATTTCTTTCCTGGACCCCGCTTGCCGCGTAAGTACTGGAATGATGCGATGGAACCTGCGTGGATGGGAAATGTTGTTAGTAATTTTAAATGTTTAAATTGATTACATATAGGTTAAAGGTAGATTAAGCTCTGTTTTGCAGATGCAAAGGATTTGAAAAAAACGGTTTTGTCGTTAATATATTGCTAAAATGTTGCCATTTCGGTCGAAATATCAAATTTTGTTAGAAATTCATATTATTAGTGTGAATTTGCAACAAGATTATTATTTCCATTATAGTCGAATGCAATTAGACAGTAAGGTGGAACGAAGTTTTTAGTAGCCAGATTTTCATGGGACTTTTCTGTTGAGTTCCTAGAGTGAAAAAGAAAGTTAATAAAAAAAAAATCGCTTTTTTTAAATTTTTTGTGGATTTTTTTTCATCTATTAATAACTTGAAATTCGACGAATTCATATTGTTGCGTAAGAGCACATGCATGCATGTGCATTTTTTGTGCATTCATTAAACGCCAATTTTGTATGCTTCTTTATGCATTGTAGTCGATGTAGTGCAACATTCAAAACTTTTTTGAAAAAATCCTATTTTCTTCAATTATTTCTTAAATATCGAATAAAAAAAACTTGAAGTTTGCATTTCATCGACAACAACGAACATAGAAACAGACCAAATTGCCACAATATGAATTCGTTTAATTTCAAGTTATTCATAAACAAAAGAAAAATACTACACAGGAAATAAAAAAAAAAAAAATACGAGAGCCGTAATTTTTTTTTTAACTTTCAGCTCTAGGAATTCAATAAAAAAAGTCCCATGAAAATCCCACCACTATAAACTTCGTTCCACCTTTGGAGCATTTTTGTCTAATTACACTCGACTAATAGTAAGTTTCGCCAATCCACGCAGGCGCTGTTATCGTTCTTTTCATTGATATGCTTTTCATTGATATGCTTTTCATTGGGACACATAAACATTTTTCGTTTTTAATTCCTTGCTTTTGTGTGATTTGGTGGAGGAAACTAACTTCTTGATCCAATTTTGATGGTTATTGATGTAATTTTAACTAAGTTTAATTATTTATGCTTCAATTGTTGAAAATATTGCAGTCTAAATTCAGTCTGCCTAGAGCTCATAATAGGTACACACAGCATCAACGAGTGGGGACTGTTAAAAATAATAATACTTTTCTTACGGTTGTACAAAGACTAGTTCTTTTCAAATACATTAGAAAAGAACACGTCTTAACGTGGATTCGAACCAAGACATCGCCCAACATCGCAATTCAATACCGACAACTTGACCAACTAGCTAGCGAGCGCGTTGTGATTGTGATGAATTTGTTGACTATAGTCCGCACTAGTTTATCCGCTAACATAATTATCAACCAATATCAACTGATGCTTGTTATCATTTTAACCCGGAAAATAAAACTTTTAGCGTACAAACAGGACTTTAGTATGAAACCGAATGCAGCGTAAATTCCGCGACTCGTTTTACGCGACCTCACAGCTTAAAAAATTACACTCGTGTGGCCTCAGCCTAAAGGTTTAATTTTCTGAGAACCAGCACTTAGTGTCGGATTTGAATATGTGTTTTATTTATTTGACAAAATATGCACAATACTTTAGGTGTAGATAAAACAAGATAAAGCTATTGCAAATTTAAATGAACCAAAAAGAACAGAAGACATATTTAAAATAAGGAAGGATAAACTAGAATACTAAACAATGCACGTAGAAAATAACAATAGAACAATAAAAACTTACCAATAAAATAATAGGAAGATAATATAAAGTGTATAATAGAAAGTGTCAGCAGTATAAAAGTCATCTTTCGCTCACCATCTAACAGAAACTCAAACATCCAAGACATACCTCTATCCATCTCGAAAATAGTTGACTCCGGCATCGATATCAGATCACCATCATTCGTTACGCGAACCAAGGGAGAGTTAGAACACGAAACTGTTCGTGCAGACGAAACATCCAACAATCTGTAACCTCACTTTCCGATTTGGTTTTAGGGCACTTGAGAAACAAAAAGCCTCACGCGATGAGCTACTACTAGTTCCGCCAATCAGACTCACCACGGAAAACACGACAAGCAAATATGAGTAAAAAGTAATCTCGCTTGTCTTCGAGACAGTTGAATACTGCATTGAAAGTAAAAATTTTGTGAGTAATTCGGGTACTATCTACATGTACAGATAGTACCCGAATAGTTTCTTAAATAAAAATCCAAGGAATATTTTGGACCTTCTCCAGAAGCACTCTCATAGTCACTCTCTAATTTTGTTCTGAATAATCCCATATAAACTAATTTTATGACCAGGTCAGGCCTGTGGACGGCGAGTTATGGGCTAGCTCGCCGTCCGGCCGTCTTATGACTACAGGCCGTGTGGACGGCGCGTTCGTGTTCCACGCGCGCCTCAAAGAGATGTCAGCAACCACGTAGGGGTCCGCATGGGCCGATGCCTGCCAGGGCTGCGGGACTGTTCGAAAGAGATACCGTGGCCCTGGAACACAAAGGGCAAAGACGGAACATGGATGGGTTTTAGTCAGTACAAGTCTGACACTCCCTTCCGCTGGGAGTGTGTCATGTGATGATATCCCATCCGAAAAAAAAAAAAAAAAAGGCCAGGGGATTGTTAAATTCACGCATATTTTGTAAATAATTATCTAACTTGGACCAATCTCGGAGAAATCGGTGTACATTCATGAAAAAGAAAGTTACCGGTCGAATTTATAGCCCCTCCCTTTTTAGAAGTCGGTTAAATATATTTTTCTCGAACTATATGAGAATAGCACATGCCGTTAATAGTTAATTCTTTTTTAAGTTTCTCATACATCGCCTCAACTCATACTTCTCTGTACAGCCTCCTCGCCAGATCGTGACGCCATACAAACCATCCGAGGACCTAGAGCAGATGCCGCTCATCAACCCGAACTCACCTTCGCACCTGACCGGCGGCGCTTCAGGCACCACTCCGTACCACATGCTGACCAACAAGCCGGATAACAGGCCTGACTTTGAGGAAATTGATTTATCAGGTACGCAGTTTGACATGTATAGACGCATCACGAGGCCGCCAACCATGCCTTATGCAGGTATGAGCAGCTTGCGCGTGTCGGGCGCTTCTAATGTTTAGTCCCGACCCGCGCTCGACCCGCTCTCTGCGTGTTTCACGCTTAAATTTGAACTCGTAGGGCGCAGGAATTATTCACTTTGCATCTCATATGGCTAATTGTGGGATTAAGACTATATTCATTCCCCTGCACTACCATATTTAATTGAGCCAAAGTCGTTACAAGGGGCACGTGCACGTGTAAGCTTTGTGCTAAGGGCGAAGTGCATTGAAACCTATTATCTGGTAAGCGCGTCGCTCTTGGACGTCGAAGGGGCACCGCGGTAGAGTTGTGTAGTGATCTCTATGTAGTGTCGAGACGCGGGCAACTATGTTTCCTTCCTCTAATTTTCATTACTAGGCGGGTATTCTTCATGCCTGCATCTCAGCTTTACTATATGAGCTCACTGCCATCTATTACTAAAGAAAATCAAGATCATGTGGTTAACAGGCCTTAGATAGGCAGCTATTAAATATAACATATTTGCTAAGAAACTAGTAGCTAATGGCAGTTACATTTATCGCTTAGCTAACGCCGTCATAAATAGCAGTAGAGCCTCCGTGGTAAAGGCCCTGACGTAGGACTTGTATATCTTGGAACCCAGCCAGCAGCCAGTACACTATACTTTGTGTACCTAATGTATTTAATCGCCACTGCTCTCAACACGGTGAAGGGTATTTTGAGATCCTAGAACCAAAAATTCCAAGATATTTGAGATGTACCAACACGCACTAGGCCCGCGTGGTGAATCATAGCCCATTCCCTCTCATAGACGGGGGGTTCTGTTTCCCAGCTTTGGGAACATTATACGCTGATTATGCTTAAGTAGTCAATAGTCTGTAGTGGTTGATAGCTCGTAGTTTAATATCAATTAAGTAGCAGTCCGTGCTCTCGTTAGACTTCTTGTCCCGAAACAAATGTTAATCTCTGAGTGAGTAGATATCTACCTAGTCGCAGCAGTTGAAGTGGAATTTTAGTTTTTAATATCATCACCTGCCTAGATTTATTCCAAATATGTTAGGGTCGGCTTCCAGTCTAACAGGAGGCAGCTGAATACCAGTGTTTTACATGGATCAACTTCCACAAGACAAGGGTTATAAAACACCCCTTTGTAAGACTATTTGTTAGTTGTTAATTATGTTACCAAAAAACTGCCTGAAGCTTGAAGGTCAAATATCAGTTTAGCTCTTGGTGAACTATAAGGGCGTAGTCTGAAATTACAGGACGTCCTGTAAAAAAAATATTTAAAAAACCTGCCAGCGCAGCTCATCCTATTTATCAATACAATAGACACGTGATCGTACATTTGCACCCGCGAGAGTTTTACCGTACACCTTAAAATAGCCCTTAGCTACTTATAAATAACTCAGCTTTTAATGGGGCCGCACCCTAAGCTTGGGGATTAATGTTATTACCAGACGTCGTCAAGATAGGGTTCACTAGTTCTATACAAAGTTTGTTTTTTTAATAGAACGGTTTGGTGATTTTTTTTGGGGTATGAGATCTGTCAGGGGTACTATAGAATCTTAAAATAAAATGTTGACATATTAAGTATGATAAGTAATTTAGTCAAGTGCTTGTTTGCATGTTTCTTATGAGTATGTGCTGTCCCACTGCAAGACAAACCCTTTCCTTCCATGTTTCCACTTCTCCTGGTCTACAGCATTTTTGAGCAAAATCTTTGGAGGAGTCTAGCTCGTCCCACCATCTCTTTCTGAGCCTGCCAGTTCCACTTTAATCTCACACCTGAGTCCCAGCGTTACCTTGTTTTCCTTGAAAATAAGTAAAATTCACTTTTTTTATGCGGATCGATTTACTTTGCATGCACGATTTTTTTTGTATGCACGTGGCATACGTATCCTCAAAGCATAGTCAACAAACACGGATGAATTGAAAATTAATTTGTGTACTCTGAAGGTTTCCCCATAGCTTTTCACTCGTCCCTATGTGTGGTTTTGGTGGGCCAATTTCGCACAAACACCCTAAGTGATTTATAATAGGAAACCTACTAATAAATTAATTGTACATACCGTCAGACAGACTTTATACACATACAACTCTGTAAAATTTAAAAGTTTTATAAAAACGCTCTTTCCCAAAGTAATGCTTAAAAATTAGATTTTTGTTCGGCGGCTGAATATTGTATTTGGGCGCCATATTTATGTTATTTATAGTGCTTTTGATTTAATTGCATGAGTGTAACTGCACATAACTAGGTATTAAAAACTCATGTGATACTATTATAAACGCACACTCGTATGTTAATACCCCAGATATACAACAGTAGAATAAAAAATGTAACTATCTAGGCACCTTCCACACAACTTTGTTTATGCATCATTACACGCGTCAATAGGGCCGAGTATTTATACAATGCTTCATCGCATACTGTCTAAGCACCTTGCACACGGCCCTGTATATGCAAGTACACGCGCACATTAAAAGCTCCGAATGCATTTACACAACCAGATTTGCGTGTAAAGAGCTTCATCCTGTATTAAAATTTTGCGGGATCACGCACCCTAATGTATGCCTCGATAATCCCAGAAGGGTTACACCTCTGAATACGTGCAAATATTCCTACAAGTTGTAAAACTTGTCGCTTTTTGATTAATTCAAATACGTGATCTTTACTTTTACAAATAACTTTAGTGTTCTTGTAAAGTATTTAAAATCATTGTAAGGATTGTTTAACAGCCATAGAAGTATAGCGTTTAAGATGATCTTAAAAAGAGTTTCAAACGGTTCTTAAAAACGTTCAAATAAAGCCTTGCTGACTTAAATTGTTTAACAACATGTCAACTTATTACCCTCATATGATTCTTATACATATTAATTCTTATGTAACAACAATATTTTTTAGATTTTAAATAATTTTATTTCATATTCAGACAGAATTGTTGTTTTAAAGTTTCACATAGTATATCAAGTTCTAAAACATTGACCATGGTCGAGGTGTAGCCCCCTCGTCATCACACCCTAACGCTGAAGTAGAAAAATCTACATGTTACTAAATAAAGCATGCGATGAACACCGAAGCACCTGGCACCTGTTATAGGCGACTGCAACTTTTTATTTTTTTGTTGAAAAAATACGTTGCCCCACACTAGGAATTTCTCCTGTATTGTGGGTGCGTTTACAAACATTTAAACTCACAAACACAAACAGCCAGACCCGGAATAACTATCTGTAGGCCATACAAATATTTTTACCGTGCGGGGATCGAACCCGCGACACGCAACGCAGCAGTTAATTGCTCAGCCACTGCAGCAACCGTGCCATCAAACTGTATTTATTAAATTATATTTAAACTAAATATTAGTTAGAAGAAGGCAGATGTGAGTGCAAAAGCCAGGACCCGACGCCCGAAGAACATACACTGCCATTACTGGTGATGTTGTTCAGAATGGGCAGGGGGTTAGTAACTCCAGTGTGGGAAAGAGATGGGGCTAGACGACCTGCATAGCTCTGTCTCTTTCCCACACTGGAATTACTCCTGCTTTAAGACGTCATGGTAGGCCACCAGGGGGGTTACTATGATGTCTATATAGCTCTGTCTCTAGGCCTCTAGGCCTCCAGGTGCGTACTCGCAACGTGTATGACTTGATGTAGGAACGTAGATGAAGCAAAAGGAAAATGTTAGGTTAGTAACAGGTGGCGTTCTGTATTTTCTGCCTACAAGGGAAACAGGCGTGAGTTTATGTATACAACATTATTTTTAGTATATGCGGAACCTGAATATAGTTTGTTCAGAATAAGTAACTGAATCGATTCCAATAATTTTTAAACCATGTTATATTTTGTCCCAAAAATATTTAAAAAAGGCTACTAGTTGGACACCGAGCGACACTAAGTATCTATCGCAATCATTTAGGTACCTACTGCCAAATTATTATTATCAATGAGCTCAAGACGACGCTGGAGGCGCGCTTCTGGGCCACGTTTTTGTGCGGACCATCAGGTAACAGAACAAGCTTATAACTTATACCGCATACGCTCTACATTCACTATCCCCAATAGTGTATATGGACGCACTTCTCACTGCTTATTATGGCATAGTAGAATCCCACCTACGTTACGGTATAATGTTCTGGGGAAATTCAACCGAAAGAGAAACAGTTTTTAAAGCCCAGAAAAGATGTCTAAGGGCGATGTTTAAGCTTAAATCCACTGATAGTTGCATGCCATACTTTAAACAGCACAAAATATTAACACTACCTAGTTTGTACATAATGGAAGTAGCTGTGTTTGTGAAGACGAACCCAAATCGTTTTAAACGTCTGACTGACGTAGTTCCACGTAATAGACGAGACAATAACCTAGTGTGTTCCAATCCCGCCAAAACGGCACTAATGCGCAAGAGCGTCTACTGCATGGCTTGGATCATTTATAATAAATTACCTAAGCTATCATTATTTAAAAGCAGGCTCAGAAGCTTTTTAACGCATAAAGCGTACTATACTGTCAGTAAATTCGTTACCGAGAAAGAATTCTGAAGAAAAAAGATTTTTTGCCTTTCTTTATAATATATATTGTGTTTTTAGATAAGTTGTGATTTAAAACTATTCATACTGTTACTACTAATTGACATATTATTATTCTAGTTGGCATAATGTTATTCCGTTTGACATTATTGATAATATTTTTAAATTTATTTTATTTTATTGTTTTTACTTTGACCATGCAGACATATTTTTTTTAAATTTTTAATTTTTTTTTAATTTTTAATTTTTTTTAATTTTTTAATTTTTTTTTAATTTTTATTTTAATGTATGTAATTCCAATGACATGCCACTTATTTGTTTGACATTACTGATAATATTTTTCATTTTTTATTACTTTGACCATGTTGACATTTTTAATTTTTTTTTCTATTTTATATAATTCCAATAACATGCCGCTTATTTAAATTTATAATATTTTGTAAACTAACTATTTGCATGCCCATGTGACGGCAAAATGTGGAGAACCTTATTATAAAAAAAAACATCTATGTACCTATTACCCATGTTTGCAAAGAAATAAATGATTTGATTTGAACTTAGTGATTTTTCATGATAAAATTTTGAAATTTTATACATAGATTCTTTACATAAAAATACTAGGCACGTGTTTCAGGTTTCGCATATACTAAAACTAATGTTGTATATGTATAAGTTAGATAATAAAAATATAGTCTAAAATTAACGTGTTTTTGTTCTCTTTGTGTCAACAGGTGACAGTCATGCAAGAAGCTTGAGGAGGAACAACCACTGGTCATTGTCGGAGCCGTCGACCAGCAAAGGTATTTGTAATAAGGTAAAAAAACTCAGCGACTTGTTTTTTTTTGGTGAATGTAAGCTAAAGTAGCGCTGTGACCAATGAACTTGTTTTTTTTAAGAGCGACCATTCATAGTTGTCCATTTGTTTGCAAAATATTTCAAGCAGGAAAAATAGTTTACCTTAATTTGCAACTTTAGCTTACATTCTCAGTTTCAAGTTATAATTTAGTTTAGAACGAACACACTGTCAACAAACCAATAAAATTATTTAGTTCGTCCAAATACCAACTTATAATAATAATATACAAACCGGCTTTTTCTGTACCTACAGCTGTCTTAATAAACTCAGGAATCACAGAATAGATACACAAATAAATACATTTCTTGCACAAATCACCGAGACGAATCTGCTGCCTCGGTTAAAGGCGGCAATGTCTACACTTTCCAAGCAAAACAAACGTCACGGTTTACTCGAACTATGACACAAAATGTGACACAATGTAGCTTTGAATGTTGGCCCTTGACTGAACTTCTGGATCAACGCACTTTCGGTGCCACTTATTTTATTAGTACTTACTTCTTTCTATAGCCACTGCCGTCTCGAGATACTGATGGTAGGGAAGTTACACGATCCAAAACTTTTTTATTTTCTGTTGAAAAAGATACGTAAACTGAAAAAGTTATGTTAATTAATCACTTTTCCGTGCAGGTTCGCGGTGCGACGCTTGGCAGGTCGCACATGTTTGACAACGGCGCCGTGCCCAAGACAGATGAGGTCCACGAGTACCATGAGATTTCAGACACTGACATGGTACGATATAGGAAATATTCTAAAATAATACGCTAATGGCGCAGTGGAGGAGACGGCAACGCCTAGTCGGTGCGGTCGCTTCGTGCTACCACCTCTTGATTCACACAAAAAAAGAAATTTTAATTAATTATTTTTTTAAAGTTATTTTAATTTAAGTATTTGCTTTTCCACACGTCCATCCATTAATTCAACCATAGTGAAGTTAATTTTCTACCGTGGAAGCGAACTTTAACGTGTCTTTAACTGATGACACGACCATATCGGTTGCGAGCCGGAGATGCAATTGATTTAAAGTCCCCTATGGGCTTGCTTAGTAGTAGTAGGGACATTATGTTGGTTACGGTGACCGTGCTCTTTATTTCCCAAAATGTAGTGCGTCTGCAGGTAGGTAATATAATTTGGATAATTTTAAAACCTTTTTGTTGCATTTTCAATGTTCAACAAGTTTTCAGTTTTAAGTATTTTTTCTAATTTTGAATGTAAGTGCGTAATATAAAGTGCATGAGCATGATACAGGACGTCGTGCGTCAGTGTGACCACGTGAGGAGCTGTGTGTCATGCAGAAAGAATAACAAGAAGAATATTGTCGGCTACAATAAAGAAAAAACTTTTGTGCTGAATATAATTTATTTCCTTCACCCTTATTTAAGTACCTTCTACTTTGTAAATCTATATAAATTGGTGACAGTGTTTGTAGGCCATATATTGTATTCAAAGGAGGATGTTTTAATAGAAGTAAAAGTATAATATTTGTTGACTAAGAAAGTAATCCGCTCCACGTTTTTGAGGTCGCGCGCTTTCCTACGTAACATTATGATGTAATATTAACGTTTTGTACCTACTGACGGATAAACAATTACTGTTTGTTTTTAGTATTGTATACTGAATCTGTACAAATAAATAAAATAGAAGTGTCTGTTTGTAATATCAAAATAACAGGTTTTTACTGAATGCGTATGAAAATACATACGGAACTTATGACGAATTTTTTTTTCAATTTTTGTCTGTCTGTTAGTCTCTTTGTTTGTTCCGGCGAAATTCCGGAACAAACAACATTTAACTTTTACTGGCAGATAGCTGATGTTATAAGAAGTAATTAAGGCTACTTTTTTATTAGGGTTCGTGCAAAAAAAACCTTTGAAATTGGTAACAAAATCCGATTCAAAAAGAGAAGTACAAGAGAAGAAATTATTAAAAAAAAATTAATAAATTCATGCAAACGAAGGTCGCGGGCAACAGCTTGTACAAAATAATAAAAGTAATCTAGTTGCGTAAATAGGAATCCTACTGCCCACAAATGTACTCATACTCACTCGTATATTTAACATTCCATGCTGCATCGCCGTTTTTCTGCTACCGAAACACGTTTTCGTAGTATAAAAATTTAGTAAATTCTGAGAAATATCTGTATAGAAAGATCCTTCGTGGTAGTAGGCGGCCTCTTGCGAAGTGTTAGATGCATATGCTCAGCGTTGGCGCATTAAATGTTGCACTATTGAACCGCCACTGGCTGGGCGGGGCAGGGCTCCGTCATTTCTGAATGCACGGTTTTTATGTCGCACGTCATACGGCAAAATCTTCGGGAGGCCTCCTCAAATCAAGAAAAAACATCACGAAGTGAGCAGCACT
The DNA here is from genome assembly GCA_963576755.1 of Noctua janthina. NCBI lineage: Eukaryota > Metazoa > Arthropoda > Insecta > Lepidoptera > Noctuidae > Noctua > Noctua janthina. Next base: position 6,456,944 of record OY755050.1, on the reverse strand, counting down.
GTAAGTTATTTAATTTACAATGCTTGTGTTATAAGTTATAATTCCGAGCTTCATATCCATGATTTGAAGGTTAGAGAGCTACTCCTAGGGTTTATTTCGCAAAAAATCTAATATTGCATCAAGAGTTTTGTTCCTTTTCATATTTTGGCGTGACCCGCAGTAATGTTGAGCGAATGTTCTATAAATCTCGTGGTTTGTTTAATTTGAAGCGCCAAAACAATTTATGATATGAAATAGTCACAAAACACAAATAGGTAATATATCAGTTTAGGGAGAAAAGAGCGAAAAGACGGCGCGACAAAATTTGAATTGAAATTCATTTATTTGCAAAATCATGTGTTGATAATATACATGGTATGATGTTTATTATAGGTGTTACCAAATATACAAATATACCCATTGCAGTTTCAGTTTGTTTATATCCAGCCAACGTAACGACGTGGAAGTAAAGTGTAGCGTATTCCTCACTATTCTGTGTCATTGTGATACTAGCTACCCAGTTAATAGATCTTATCTTCTTTCGGTGGTGACAATCCCGTTATAAATTATCTATCCTGCCATGTAACTTCGCAGTTTGTGTATTCCTATTACTTATTGTGTGACTGTGCATCGCGGGTTTGTGATGTGAATTCAAGTGAATAAAAAAGTGTCGTTGTGGTTATAACTACACTACACTCGTGAATTGTTCTCAGTATCACTTCGGTTGTTGTGTTTTCTCGGGTCGAACAATTATTTGAATCGTTCATAATCTCTGGTACTAAGTTGTTCTAAAGGGCAGGCTGGGCCTATCGTGTCATAATAACAAAATAAAATGGCTGACAGCGATCACTCCCTGACAATACCTCACAGCTTATTGATATTTTAAAAGATTATGTGATAAATTTGCTTTTACTAGGATCGTTGACCCTCATACACTGGGTGATTCGTTGCCAAGTACCCAGGCCTCAAATTAATCTTATGACCGCCACTGTCACATATACGTGACAAGCAAGCGCGTGCCCTGTACGTCAAACGATACAAATATGTGACAAAATAGTAGGTGTAATTGTGGCTTGGCGTGGAGGGCACGCGCGTCCTTTTATGCTCTGGCAGTCAAAAGGTTTAAAGGCACATTGCGGCGCGACACTTTCTCGTCGAGGAGTGGTCAGTTCTTATCAAACTATGACAGCATTATGCACTCGAATCACTTAGGAATAACCGGTAGAATTCGACCGACACACGCCGAGGAAAATAGTCGACGAGGGGCGGGATCGGTTGGTACATGCCTCATCAGGCGTGGCACGGGTCGTGATGGGTCGTGATAGCGCAGACTGTGTGACGCCGACTTTTAACGTGATGTGTAGTCGAGACTTGTTTAGGCAACTACTTAGAACATATAGATTATAATATTTGACGCATGTCGGGATGTCCCAAACATCATTGAAAACCAGTAATATTGTAATTAAACTAAAATCGTGGCTAAACTCAAATCGTGGTGATAGAATAAAATTGAACTTGAAGTAAAAACCAGTGTATGTCAAGCAGTGGACGTCTTTCGGCTGAAATAATGATGATGATGAAATAATATAGTCACATTAAAGATAAGTACTCCGGCTTAGCTCTTACAAAAATTGACCCTTCGCTACTGCAACCTAGCCTCCAGCTTTCACTGAACTTGACAGAAATAACTCGTAAATCTCACAAAGTAAGGACGCCTTTTCACAGAATTAAAGAAATTTGTTTATGATAAATATTCCGCTTCGGGTAATAGTTATTTATAATTGGGGCAGACATTTATTATTGAGAGAATGCCGATTCCCTATAACTGAGCTTACGTGGGCTATGTCGTTAGAATCTTCGATCTAATTAAATAATTGAAGACTAGAAGATTCTAGACTACCATAGACGTTTTTTTTTATCTAAATACTAGCTGTGGCCCGCGACCTTGGTCCGTGTGAGAATAAAATAAAAGCAACCGTTACGGAGATAAGCCGGAGCAAACAGACAGACAGACAAAAATTAAAAATAATATTTTTTTTTGTTATAAGTACCGTATATGCTTTCATAAGCATTCCGTAAGAAGCAGTTATTTTGAAATAACAAACGGACACTTCAATTTTATTTAAGTATTTGAATAGATAATGATTTCATTTATTCAGTTTTCTTACTTACTTTTTTACATTTATAAATTAATATGACTGTATAAAATCGATATGAAAAATAATAAGTCAAAATATAAAACATAGTAGCCCACTGGTACCAGGAACAGGGTCCAAGCTACCGGCGGCGGTCAGGGCTCCAGAGCAAGGTAACGCCTAACAATACGAGCCTTGTCCAGAAGTAGGTACCTCTTTCTGAATCAAGTCCTTATTTCGATTTAACTATTTATTGTTTAATAACTTATTTCAATCCACGCCCCGACATCTTCGCATAGTAACAATAAAATTGAAATAATAAAAAAACCTTCATGCCTGTGAGCACAGAGATACTTTTACATACTATACACCGACCGTTTTATTGAGTCCTCCGCCTTGCCCTATCAAAGGCACATTAAGCGTCCACAAAGTCCTAACAATATCTCACAGGTTATTTGCTTTAAAATAACCATAATCCACGTAGGTATTATGATACTAATTGAACCAATACGTGATCAACCTTCAGAATATTCCATTTAAATTGATACCTTCGCGAGTACTCATTAAAGCGGTCGGTCTATAGACACAATTTACTTTGCGTCTTGATGTTGTTAACGTGATTATTAGGAAAGGCAATCGTTTATTGAAAGACCTCTTTCTATCAAACGAATTCTCATGGCCATGTACATTAAACACCCACTAACTTATTATCTTTTACGTAAGTAGCTTTTTTCCGTGGAAATTTACGTCTTCTGTTCTAGAATTTTTTACTGAGAACCGTATCACTTTGTTTTCACTGGATAGACCTTGAAATCAAGGTTTTCTTTTGAGCAAAATTTTCTCCTGTTTTTTTTTTTATAAATAAACGCTGAACATCCTTGGGGGAAAACTTGAGAATCGTGTAACACCGCGCTGACTGACAGTCGACCACTTTTCAAACTTATAACTCAGGTGATACGGGTGAAATTTGGTCGATCGTTAGTAAGCGCGGGAGTACTGAATTCATGGGTACAGCTTGCAGCTCCTTGCCCCTCACACTTTGTTGAAAAGTAATACCTAATCAAGTTGTATGTTGCAGGAGGGCACCGTGACTTCGGGCAGATCCGACCGTCTCGTGTCGAAGCCTGATAATGTAGATGCCCTAGTAAGTACCACTTTTATATCTCTAACGTCCTCATTAATATTTTCCTGTCCCATATTTTTATTATTTCTCGTAATAGTCGTACTTAGTTATATGTTTACAATTGTTTTCTAACTCAATCCTGTGTGTTCATAACGAGCATTAATATGTTGCAAACATAGTATTTTGGAACTCGTACTATTATGAAATAGGTCTTATTTCAAAGTTTTAATTGACATTTCATGTGTCCACATAATCATTGCTCGTGACTGTACCTAATGACTACACTCACATTTCGCCGGTAATGTTTAAATCCCATGAAATGGGGGCGAGCTTATTGCCATCAACCGGGCAGAAACCCAGAGTCTGTGGCAGCTACTGAGAACTTCCTGATGGAAAAACCCAAAAACACTTGACCCGGCCTGAGGGTCCAATCCAAGACCTCACGCTCAGCAGGCACTCTGGCGACCAATAGCTCCTTGAGGCAGTGAGATATTTTTATCAAACAAAATGTTTCCTATATTACCAAGTGCGCGAAGAAGCCAAAAAGTGGTAGTGAAATATTATTTCCAAGTAGCCATTTTTTCAGCTTGCAGGAGTGTTTTTAACCGATTCCTAAACAGGAAGTTGACTTTTATCATCATCAAAGTCACAAGTTTCTCCCATACAACATCATTTAATGAAAACACTCCTGCATTTGTTAGCATATATTTTTAAAGCTTTGGTGGGTCGCGCGTGGGTAACGGCTGTCTGTGATTCAAAAAAAAAAAAAGTGTTTAGTTCGACTTCTACACTTCTGTGTGTTAGTCTTGTCTTCTTCGTGTCTAGCAGCAATATATTTATTTGGCCCAAACCTTACCACCCCCACGGCTTTGTCGGTGGCAGAGCTGAGGTCGCTTTGGCTCCACATCTTGGTCCTCGCAGATTTTCTGATTTGTGTATGTTGTTACAGAAAAGCTCTACAGACTTCAGTCAGAGTTTACTTCAAGAATTAGAGCATATGTTTGAAAACCTCGACATGCAACGCAAGGAGGAACCGGTGAGTACTTTCACACGTAGTTTAATTTTGGTGCTAAAGTTCTGACAGAACTAGAAACTCTTGAGTTCTACTGTCCGTCCATGTGTTCAGTGTGATTTCCGCAACAGCTAACCGGCGCGGCGTACTAATTTAAATTTGTGCACTGCGAATACCGTTTGTGATGCGCAATTTTCCCTGTGAATTTGAATTTCAGACTGTATTTTTATTCTCAGTGAATAAAAATACAATCTAAAATTCAAAAAGTTTCATTTTAGCCGGTAAAAAAGAGTGAATCTTAATTATTGAGATCTTATTGATGAAAGTATTTCAAAACATGTACAATTAGGTACTTAATAATCCAACTTTTGGAGTACTTTTCAGAGTAAAGATGATTCAAAAAAACGTTTTGTTGTTAAATACGGGTGTAAGTACATTTATGGTTAATTCCCAGAAGCTGTAGTCTCAGCCCAAAATATGTATGTATAAACCAATTCAAAAATCGACTAGCCAAACGTATCATACTGCAAAAAGAAAACCTAGTGGGGAACAACGAAGATACAGACAGCTATCAGTGTGTTTCAACTGTCTGCCTGCTCGTAATTAATAATAACTACATACTTATTATAATTCAGGGTGATTGGCAATTGGGCGCATACCTTGAAATGGTCCAAACTAGGCTGGTTTGGAGAAATCGAACTTTTTATCGTTTTCTTATTAGGCGTTCCTTGTACTCGTGCTTATCGGCAAACAGCATCTATCATCGCTGAATTTGAGCACGGGTCGGCTCAACGTAACTACTTCATCATCATTCTCCTGCCTTTATCCCAATTTATTTGGGGTCGGCGCAGCATGTCTTCTTCCATACGACTTTCCCATATGAAATCACTTCCCTCCAAAGCGTTTAAGGGGTAGTTTGGAAAATTTATTATAACGCTCTTATTATTTCCTTTATTTATTTCTATACAAATCAATTATATTTTTAAATATTCCTTACAATAAAAAAAAATATTTAAAAATATAAAAATTGTAGCCCACCGGTATCGGGAACAGGGTCCAAGCTAGGTCCGGCAGTTAGGGCTCCAGAGAGAGGAACCTCCTAACAATACGAGTAACAGTCTTTATTATTTTAGTATAGAAGTATTTGTGCCAAATTTTAAATTACTAAACCGAACGAGAATAATCTGTTACATCCCTCTACTCCCGTTTTTCACACCGATAATAGGGGTTGATTTTTGTAAATATGGTTGAACAAGTTTCTCTTTTATTATTTTAAGATTATGTAACAATCAATAAATCGGCCCACGTACACTAAAATCTTCCCCAGCGGCAGTAAACAAGTTTTATATTTTCATTGTTCGTGTAAGTGTGTACGTTTCCTTTTAGTAATATGTTTTTTTGTATTCATAAGTTCCACTTATACAATATTATTGCTCAATTTTTTCTACTTCTTGAGTTATGTTGTTTGTTTTTTTTGTTGTCGTTTTCTGCTAAACATAACGGTTTAGGCTGTGCGTTGCCTGTAAGTGTAACAGGGTGAATTAATGAATTTTATTAAGAAGAAGAATTTATTGTAATTTTAGCTAAACATTAATGGAAATACAATAACTAATGTTAATTTTTGTATGAAGTCTGGCCTGCCTAACATCCGCACTACAATTTAATTTTCAAAATAACAGCCACGCATAAAACTTGTACAAATCGATAGCTGGTATCAAAACAAACAAGTTTTGTATAAGACATAATCTTCTAAAGGATTACGTTTCGTACATATCGTAATAGAAAGTCGTTTTTTTATTGGGTATTGCTTTACAGGGGTTAATGGTATGTAGAATGACGATTAGAAACCCCTTTAAACCGTGCAGGTTAATCTGTCTATGGGGTGGTTTTTATAAGGGGTAATAAGTGCAGGGGAACTGAACCAGCATAGCTACAGATTTATTAGTTCTTAACGGAGAGACTATCCGGAACATTGCAAGTTATAATCGACGCGTGTAACTTTCTCATTACCATACAACCTGACACTGAGCTGAGAGCTGCAAATTTCAATAAACACAAGAAATGAACGAATCAGTTATACGATATTGCATCGTTATCAAAAGTATTAGGATAGTTTGAGGAGCTCGTAGCTAAGTAATAAAAACCGGAACAATCTTCAGGTTAAGCCGCGCTTGCAAAGCTGTGGATGGGTGACCACCCAATACATACCGAATTTCTTCGGAAAGCACGTTAAGCCGTTGGTCCCGGCTGTCATTTTTAGATCTTTGACAGTCGATACAGGTAGTCAGTGGCCCGAAAGACTGACAACCAGTCTTACCAAGGAGTATCGTATTACCCGGTAATAGCTAGGTTGTGGAGGTCAGATAGGCAGTCGCTCCACATAAAATACTGGTATTCAGCTGTATGCGGTAAGACTAGAAGCTAACCCCATCATAGTTGGGAAAAGGCTAGGCAGATGATGATCATAAGTATTAGCTAGGGTTAGTTGTATTTAGTGTGATTCATTTAAGTATTATGTTCAGTAAGCTAAGCGCTCGACTTAATATAAAGATCGCTGTTTCACTTTGGACGAGACAAATTTCACACTATTTTATAAGTGAATGTTAGGGTGTAATGAATTTTGCCTTTACATGTATAGTCGAGTGCAATTAGACAATAGGTGGAACGAAGTTTATAGTGGTCGGGTTTTTATGGGTTTTGTTTTTATCGAGTTCCTGGTGTTGTGGAAAAGAAAGATAAAAAAGAATTTCGCAGTTCGACTTTTTTTTATTTACCTTATTTTTGTTCGCTTATGAATAACTGAAAATTAAACGAATTTAATAACACGCTTTTATTAGCTTGGTATGTATCTATGTAACAGAATCTTTGAACGTGATTTTCTCCCACAACTCCTTCAAAACGTCGGATTGAATTAAAATAATTTAATCAAAGTTTGATCAGGATTTTCAGGATTAACATTTTTTTTTTCCATATCTGAAAACACGGTGTCTTTTGCCACGAACGTATTCGTTACTTACTCGGTAAGTAACGAATAAATCATCATCGGTAAAAATTAATAAAGCAAAAATAAATAATAGTTTAAAAAAAACTAATCTTAATCAATTTTTTTTTACTTTTATTTATATTGTGGCATAATAGTGTTACCTATGTGCGCAATTTGGTCTGTTTCTTCGTTCATTTTTGTTGACGAAATGCATAATCCAATTTTTTTTTTTTAATTTTCTATTTTCTTCAATTATTACTAAAATACCGAATTTTAAAATTAAGTAATTGCTACTTTTTCGCAGATAACTGGACGTAAAATTCTTCAAGAATTAGGAACGCAAAAAAAAAACCATAAAAATTCGGCCACTTAAACCTCGTTACACCTTTTGATTATTTTTTGTCTAATTGAACTCGGCTAGTAGCTACCTATCTACTACGCATTTTATTGACTGTGCTGTAGTTGTTGCTGTGCTTCTGTTTGTAGATAACCCGCTAAGAGTCCATAAGAGTCCATAGTCCCCGCTAAGAGTACATTATGAATACACACTCAGGAAAATGAATTGTTACAGACTGAATGATGAATATACAAAAAATTTAAGGCGATAGTCAAATTAAAAAAAAACAATTACTTTTGCTTAGTTAATGCTGCAATAAATGGTTACATTTTGGCGTTTATTGAACTGGTTCAGGCTACGTTTTAAGGTCCTAAATAATTTCATATTAAACAAGCAACACACTATCTAGATTTTATTTAAAAGCAGATTAAGCAAAATTTGATGCGCATGGGCGTTTTTCGAAACAAATGTACATGTGACGAACCGGAACCAATTTTTGTGATACAGCAATTTTGCTGTAATTTCATATCTCATATAATAAAATATACTTATAAATAAGTAAAAATAAAAAAATTACATCAGTTTTATCAAAAACAACATGGTAATCTAAACTTTTATCGGAGCTTTCACAGAATAATGATCCGGTTCGTCACACAGGAAACAAGTAAATAAAATGAAAAATATGAATTGTTGTGTTAAATTGTTTTAACATTTATTAGATAACTATCGAATTATCAAAAACAACATTTCAAACTGAAAAAATCACTGTAATCATTGCTTGGCAATCATTTTTCTTTCGAGATCGTCACAATAGGAACTATTGAACATTGAAAGATTAAATTTCTACTACTTAAAATGAAATTTCACGTAATGAGCTTACAAATAAAACAAAAAGCAAATATAGGGTCAAGTACTACTACATAAATATTATCAAATAACGTAATATTTTTTAAATAAGACTTGTTTATGTATCGGTAAAAATATGAGACAGTTTATATCTGGAATTCTAAGTGACAAACTGGAAAGTATATACAGAATCTATTTGATCGAACATTTCTATTTTAAGTCTTTAATTAATAGTCTAAAGTAAAAACAGGTTATTACTAAAACTTGTTTTTACTTGATTTTGAGATACATAATTTACATATTTTGAACACAACTTCTTATATTTTTACTAATTTTTAGTATTTATTACTATTCCAAAAAAACTATTATTTTGTCTTCAAATTTTTCGAGGTTTTTTTTTATTTTTCTCGGTATGGTTTAGCTCTTTCTGCTGCGGTGAAGGCCGTGTTCACTGAACTATCCCAGACATACTTAACATCATTATGATAACAAACAAACACGACCAATAGGTACATATTTTAAATTTTATTCAAATTGGTCTAACCTTTGCAAACATTAGCGGATTAACAAACACTCAAATTTCAAATCTTTAACACTTACAATGTAATTGATTTTGGGCCAATTTTTCGATACTCTACCTGAGTATAGATAGATACTCATAACTTTTATTGGAGGAGTAAATATTGTGGTTTTCTTCTTCAAATAAAAGTTATCTGACTACTTATTGAAAAATCAGCACTTAGAAGATTATTGTAGCCTAATAATTCCGGTGCGTCACTAAATGGTTCTGGATATACAACAAGTAATGAAGCGGACGTGTCGATTTCATATCGACGAAACTCTCAAAAATTATTAATTATTTATTTTTTGGGCCTCTTTTATTACTACTTTCGACTTGTTTTACAATAGTTTATAAACAAAACTTTGATTCTGTTACGGCAAATTACTTTATACACTACTACATACCTCATAAAATCGCGTTACTATCTGGAACTCCAATTCGGCACCACCGTAACTCGCCGACTTTCGTCACTGATTTTGTTGATACTAATGTTTGCTTCAAAATAGCGGCTTTACCACAGATCAAATAAATGTAGCTTGAAACAAAAAACAAGTATGTTTTATGGAAATATTGAGGCAAAGTATTAAAATATTGACTGTGACTATTGCCGGAATTCCGGTCGGTCATATTTCTGGGACACCAATAAATATAATATTTTGAGCTATTTCAAGCAAAAATCCGAAAAAAGCAGCTCTTAATTGTATTTATGCTTTCAATATACGTCTACCGAGCCTATAACAGTAACGACATTAAATTTAATTAATCTTTTCAGACTCTTGAAAGTGAAGGTGGGACATGAATATTTTACACTTTTTTTGTTGATATATTTACAATATTTTATTATCAGTGGTAGTTGGGCTGCATATAATTTTAAATTTTGTAACTTAAATATCTAAATATTGAATAAACATGCAGTTTTTTTGAGTAAGATGCATCCAAAAATTATAAAAAATAGTTAAAGTCTAGGATACCCCAAATTCGCAAATGTACATCTTTTTTGAAAAAAAAAACGCCCGCATTCGTTCGAAAATCGAACTATCGTTTTTATTTTGTTTTTTTTGGTCAGTATTTTTAGCAGCGTGCAGCGGCTAATCTATCCATCATAAAAAAATAAGTTGGGTGCTTCATCTCCTAGGACATGGTCGGGGAAAGTTTGTTTGAAATTTCTGACTTTTCCAACACTCAAACCTTCGACCCTTTTGAGCCTTATACAGGGTGTAAGCGGACCCCTTCTCGAAGCCGTCAACCAAGCATTATGTACATCAAACTAAGCAACCCTACGCAAAATTATTGCTGGGAAACGACTTTTTTTTGGGGGTGAAAAATCACGTTTTACGGTAAAACTCAATGTAGTGCAATCAAAACTTGGTGCTGATGGATGCTTTGAATAGTAAACGGGTCATGGGGGCAATTAAAGTAAAGTTAAAACCTTAAAAAGTAGTATTTTCAAAAAAAACTTGTGAAAAAATTTGAACTTTGACCTCCAATATCTCCGTAACTAGAAGTATTCCCAAGTATAGTCCAGAACAAAAAAATCATCACAATGACGGGGAGAACAAGTGCCTTTCAGCTTCGTTAAGGGTCTTTTTACACCCTTTATGAAACAGGATCGATTGAGATTCAAAAAAGTTTTTGTGAAAAATGCCCATTTCTTGCTGACTGTACATTTTTTCCAAAATCTGTGAATGCAGATCAAATTGTCAAAAGACACCTGAGTCCGTTTTGTGTATTAAGGTGCAGTAACTTACTACCTCGTCCCAAATTCGTCCCTGTATAATCCATTTATTTATGCAATTACTCGCGAGAAGTAACTCGAGCACGTATACAAAAAGTATACTTGCTAGATTTACCGGTGCACCTACTACCTGGCTTGCTCTACTGCTGTTGGCAACAGTTGTGTTTTTTTTCGTGAAATGGCTAGAAAAACAAGATGGCGACGTGAGTTTCGATTTTGACCACGCACCAACTACAGCTACCTATACATGAATTTTTATGTCGTTTCAGTGTCATGGCCTACATCACCACCCCGTTCATCATAGCGTCCCCCCGCCCCCAAAAAAATTAATAGATGTACAGTCAAAAGCACCAATATGTATAAACTTTCCTAAATTTAAAAACAATTTTCGCGATAAATAACGATTGTAACTTGGATATCTCCAAGTTACAATCGTTATTTGTAACTTGGATATCTCCAAGTTACAATCGTTATTTATCGCGAAAATTGTTAGTTCTTTTACATAAAAAGAAAAATTCCAAAATACTATGTTCGTAACAACATGACATTTTAATCAGAGCAGTAAGAGAAAAACACTTTTAAAAGTTGTTAAGTTTTCACATATTGATGCTCGTGACTGTACTGCCCGAGCACTAGTACTTAGGTATACCTACACGAAGCAACTTTAATATGTTTTGCTCCTACTGAATTGGTAAAATTTTCACTAACATAGTCTTTAGGAAGCCATACTATTACAAAATAGGTCTTTATCTTTATATTTTGTATTTATCTCAAAGTAGAAAACTTTATTTAAATCGCTTCCGTATTTCACTTTACATAATAAAATTATTAGTACACCCCAACAGTTGAAACTACCCAGGATTTTCACTTAACGTCAATTTTAACTGACTTTTAGCCATCGTTACGCTACGAAAAAGATGCGCTGATTTTTCCAACGCCAGATATATCACTTCAAAGTTTCGCCATATTTGCCGAAAGAGTTTTATTTATTTTTTCTTTATATATGTATAAGATTTAATTCTAAAAACTGTAATAATAAGTCATAATTTTAAACAACGCTTAAGGTGGATCCGATAGAAGTTGAAAAAGTCGAGTTACGTAAACGAAAATGTATAGAGCTATTAGATTTTTACACGGTCTATTAATGAAAAATACTTTGGAAAAATCAACCCTAAATCTAATAGCAATGAAAACGAAACAAAATGCGGTGTTTTTTAGATTTTTATTTATTTCAAATATTTTCCTCCTCATACCAATTTTACTGAGGCAATCTTTTGTTTGCAAGCGGATATATGCCTGGGGCTGCAGTCTCGACATAGATAGCGACAAAAATCGGTCGTTAAGTCATAACGATGTCAAATTTATTTAATAGATTTTCAACTTTATTTCGAAACCTTAAGGTTGAAAATCTATTAAAGAAATTTGTCATCGTTATGACTTAACGACCGATTTTTGTCGCTATCTATGTCGAGACTGCAGCCCCTGGGCTGCTACTAAAGCACTTGCGAAAGTCCTTTACCATATTTATATTTTATTTATCGTTGGAATCTATTTGTTTTTAGTAACCCGATGGTTTGGATATTTTATAGGTGAGGCTTACTAGTGCTTGGTAGCGATCATTTATTTTACAATACCTTCGACTAGTAACAGTAAGCACGTGAATCTTTGATACTAGTTTTAAATAAACAGGATGGCGCCGACAATGCGACAATAAATTAAACTGCGTACCTAAACCTCATGTCGTTCCCAGTCTGCATGCAAAAATTCATTCGAACATATCCAATAGTTTAGTCACAGGACATTATTTTTCATTTTCAGCATTTTCTACATGATTTAGATTGTTGTTGTTGTATTTAGCTAACAGTTTTATGCTATTTCGTTAGGAAAGATTTTTTTTTATAGTTAAAAAATGTTAGGATTTATTTGATAGGTTAAAAATATTCCTATGAACCAGTGTTTTCATTTATTGTCGTAATGTCGGCGCCACCCTGTATAAAGTTTTTCGTTCTTCCACATTCTATAGATTGCAGTCTTTGCATTTTTACTAGTTAAATAATAAATTTGGTATTTCCATGGAATATGTAAACCGCTAAGAATATAATTGTTTTTGAAAAGTTCACGAACCGATACTACTACTTGCTGATACTGATACGATATAGATGGTCAAATGACCGAAACTTTAACTTCAGTTCATCCCAATAGAGCAAGATTCCAAGGTCGCCAGACCTTACTTATTATCTGAGTTACAAAATGAGTGGCATTGAGTTGTGTTAGTAGGTACTGTGAACGTTCGATACGTTCTGCTAACTTGTGCTGTCAGCCAATTTTCAGATATTAGGTAAAAATATTACTAGCTTTTCTTAAAGTCTGACTGCTGATTTTCATATTTGCTGTATAGAATATTGTTCTAAATTATATTCAACACTTCCCGTCGACGGAAATTTCTGCCAGACACTTAAGCTCGGAAAAAATAACGTTATAGTCTTAACTTTTTATAATTGATACCATTGATTTGGAAAAAAAACATGTACTGTACTATTACACCATTCGATTTTGTCGCTAATAAAGAATTCAGGTAGGTAACACTTTTTTTCGTATCTTGCTTTCCACGGAGGTAATCCACAACCGTTCTTGTTACAAATATACTTCCATAGCAAAGGACTTTATTCAAATCCGGACAAAAATTAACGCCGGTCAGACAAAACAAATACGATTTATTTTAGGGAAATAACACCCTCATCATTTTTGAGTCTGCCTTCCACTGCTATTTAAGTTTGAAAATTCATCAAATCATAGTTTTATTTTATACTTTTTTTAAACATAATATTTAAAATAATACAGACTTTTAATTGACAACAATAAACATATTTAAAAAAAAATAGTCAAAATATGCGCTTAGTAGGTAGATAAATGTAGATTGTTTATTAATTATAATTAGGCCTTTGATAGTCATTAAATAGTTAAAATACTGTCTGTAAATTTTATTTAAACACTCAGTCAAAAAACTATAACTCATATAGAACCAAACATCCTGAAAACGTGCTCTGGCAGTGTACAGTATTGATCGCAGTAGCCTGAAAAGCTCTGTCACATCGGGGTCAGGTCTTCTGCAGGACCTACATACGAGCTATTGTTATTGAACATTCGACTGCAAATTCAAAATACCGGGAAAAAGTTCTGATAAATAAATATCGCAGTTTGATATCGTTTATAATAGTGAATTGAAATGGAAGGGATATTAAAATCCGTAAGGGCAAATGCAACAAAACCACGGACGTGGTCGTGGCCAGTCCTTGTAAGACATTATAATGAAGGGCCATGCACGATGAGGAATGATTTTATACCACATGGCGTCCAATTATTAACTGTGTTGATTGTTTTATTGATTCACAGCCTTATTTGAATGCACCGTGTTCGATTTGCCTTGAATCGCCCTGCAAAAATTTTTGGTACGGCCACTGGTCAGTTGTAGTTAGAAGTAGGTAGCGATGCGTAACGATCGGGCCCGAGATTTCGTCCCCTCCCCTCGTGACGGTCTGGTATACATAGTAACATACCTTCTAGATAATAGTGCACCGCTATAGGCTGGCGAAATGGGGTGGGGGCGGGTTGCTTGGCGAATACGCGAGTAATCTCACACTCCCCAGCATAACTATAACTACGAATAACAACAAGTCACAATATTCAACACAGCAACAGAATATTCTTTATTGTGTACACCATACAAGAACATTCATAAAAGAAAACATATAGGCTTATCGCTCAAAACGATCTTTTCTAGATAACCTTTTAATGTCTATCTAAACTAAAATATCCGACTTATTTATTTATCGTGTCTTTAGTGCCTAAACTGGTGTCAGAGTTTTTATGCCGCCCATAGGCCTCTGACTTGGCTTTACATGCCGTCAAAAAATATATCTCAGGCATGCTGGTTTCCTCATGATGTTTTCCTTCGATGGTCATACCACAAGGCTATCACTGCTTAATATGTCCAACTGCAAAACAACTTTAAAATTCAAAACAAGATCATTTTTCAAGCAGTAAAATTGAAATCAAACAAATGCCCCTTGTTTGATTTCAATCTTAGATTTGATGCTTTAAGTATGAGGGGACAGCATAGAGTACAATGTAATTTGTTCGTGCATTCGATTTTTCAATTTTTAGTTATGGAACAAGAATATCTATATTTTTTTTAAGAAGAGTAACTTATTGCTCTATTCCTTGGAAAGTCTTGAAGGCTTTCAAGTTTCAACATAAAAGCTTGTAAAGGGCATTTCGCAGCAAGCACAGTTAAAACCAACGCATAAAATATCTGCCTACAAAATATTAATTTAAGTGGAACGAGGATTAGTTCATTTTCCAAGAAAGTCTCCACCGCCGAGAAAAAGGCACGAGGTATACAAAGCGATGAAGAGGTGTGGGTGTCCCTAATTCTCGTCTTATGTCGTGCTATTTATTGAAGACCCTTGAGTTTGTATACTTTAATTAGTAATACATATATGAAATACTCGATGAGTTGTTGAGATAAATACTTACAGATTATTGAAAAGAAACACCAAGTGCTTGATATTTTTTATTAAATAGACATAGGTACCATCAAATATTCTTAGTTGATATACTTAGGAGCTAATTACGCGATAGGTCTTTTTGCTGTCTGTTTTTTCTGAGGCACTCAAATGTGAATTTTGTGACTGGCACACGCATGATTGAAAAACTACCGTGTAATGTGATGATTGATACTTGCATCTAATCGGTAACTCATTTAGAGCAAAGACATTCAAATATTTACGAGCGACCAGTGGCGAAGGTTCCTTAGAACTCGATTCCTACCGGCTTCTCTTTGTAAAATGGCACAGTCTGTATTAGTCTGTATTCTATAGACAAATAATATAATCACATTGAAGATATGTACTCCGGTTTACCTCTTACAAAAATTGACCCTTCGCTCCTTGGAGCGGCAGACTGGACAAGACAAAAAAATCGTAGCCCATACCTGTTAATACTTTGTAACAAGTCGATCTGTCTAGTGTCATACGCCCGCATGTGTGTGTCAAAATCTAAAAAGTTCGAGATGAGCCGCTCTCTTTCAAATCTCTTTGATTTAGAGGTACTTTCTTGAATATGGATTATTTGACAGAGGTAGCGTGAATCGTGTTAACCTGTCATGGTATTTTGGTTCAGTATTGTTTGACATTTCATCACGAATCTAAGCCTTTCCATCCCGGCACAGCGTCTACAAATCATTCAGCTTAATTACGAAAACAGCGATCTACGAGAAGGGTGCTGCGTGCACTCAGAGGAACTTATGGTCAACATAATCGGCCTTCCGAACGCCCAATTCGCTATACCATCGAAAAGTTTGAAAGCCTACTTGCCACAGCACGTGAAACTATGGCTTTATTGCGAGAACAATTTGGTGAACAGTTCATTTCGCGTTTCGGACCGGTCAATTGGCCGCCTAGATCCTGTGACATCACACCCCTAGACTTTTTTCTTTGGGGCTATATAAGCCGTGTACGATTGAGCAACTGGTAGCCATCATTACTCGCTTTATAAGTTTTTAAACTGTCACGGTCACTAACATTATCATTAATTAATAAACAAAATTGTGTTAATGATTATTACTCGCGTTATTCGCCCAATACCAAACGAAATGCTCTGACTCGTCATCCACAATTAGAACTGCAGAATGAACCATGTTAACCGTAGTTACGTACCACATTTAAAATAAATAATATTTAATAATAAATGACACGAATGATTCTTTTGTATGATAATAAGGATTACCCGATAATTTGTTATTTTTATACATTTTTTGTTTTGAAAAAAGTTCCTCCAAATGAATCTGCCGTTAGTTTGTACTCGAATCTACAAACAAGTCAAAGTGATTACTTAAGATACCACTTTTATTCTGTAGTTTAGTAATTGCTTGAAGTTAGAACTGTCAAAAGTTAGAATTCTTACCTTTACTTTCTTACTTCGTTCAAATTCTTGTCTATTGCATAAAAATGGTTGCATAAGTAATACTTACACTCAAGTACTTAAACTTGACTATAGATACGAGTGATAGTGTTGCATGATTCTTTTGGCGCGTAGCCTTATCTTCTTATTTTTTAATTGTTAATTTTACCTTTTTACTCTGGACAGACAGACTGGAAATTTTTCGTCGATTAATAAAAAATACAGCTGTTTCCTACAAAAGCGCAATTCTAAAATAGAGCCATGATTCATTAGTTATTTATTAATAATTGAGGAAACAACAAGTATGTAAAGTATACCATACAGACTAGACACACAAAATAGCAAGTGTAGCTCTGGACTATACTAATATTGATTTTTATTTTCAGCCCCAACAACCGAGGCAGGCGCCGGAGCCAAATACAAGGTAAGTGTCTTTATTTTCATTCTAATACTAACCGAGGACAATCTAGTTAGGGGCTTGGCTTAAGTCCGAGCCCTAAATGCTGTCGGCCAGTTTTTAAGTTTGCATCTTCATAACATAATGTAAAGCATTGAGTCAAAGAAACAAATATCTATACTACTTATACGTACGAGTATGATTATTCTGAACTTTTTATGTAAAAATGAATAATACCAGATAGATCAAACGACCTCTTTAAGTAGGCACCTATTTTTTGTACTATTTTACAGAAAAATTGTAGGTGTTTGTGACTGCGTTATCATAAATGCCCACAATTTGCCTAATACCTAATAGCCAAATACAATTTCAGCTGGGCGGTATTTCCTTAAGACTACTATTGAAAAAACTGAGCTTTTTAAAATTCTTAAAGAAACTTTCTATAAAATTCAAGCAAAACTTTGTGACAGAAAGGTTTTATTACCTTAGATACACTAAAGTACTAGCAATTGAAAATAAATATCAGTATCCATTGCTGACATTTCATTTGTTTTGTAAGCTCTGCTCCGCCGTCACCCAGCCAGTCTTTAGATTCGCGAGACTCGTAAGTGAAAACCACGGCATCAGGTCCACTTAACAATAGGCTCCTGAGGGCATAGACAAAGTGATATTTCTCCAACGACAACGTCGACCGCGACGGTAAAAACGAAAACAAAATTCGATTGAACCTGATTCCGTGTTTAAGGGCCCAGTCCACCAACTTTGACAGTCCGTCGAAATATTCGCGCAGGTTCACAATTTTTTATTGACTAAAGTTATTAATGAGTTGAAATGAATTTTAGTGCAACATAATATTAGTTATGCTTAATTAATAACTGCGTATATTTTTAAAGTTCATAAAACTAGTTCTTGTTGAGTAAATCAATCGTTGAAATGAGATCTCTCGCGCCCTACGCGAATCAAAGTTCTGTTTCCTTACTTTTGCCGACGCAACAGAGGCTAAATCACAAAATCTATCGAGCCATTTATTGGCTCGATAGATTTTTGTTATTATTACGATAATATCGTCAAATTATTTAAGTCAGTTAATAGGCAGGTAGCAGTGGCGAAGGTTCCATACAACTCGATTCCTACTGGCTTCCCTTTGAAAAATGGCACAGTCAGTATTCTATAGACAAATAATATAATCACATTAAATATATTTACTCCGGGTTACCACTTACAAAAATTGACCCTTCGCTACTGGCAGGTAGAGCAACTTTACAAGCAACTTTTTTTTGCATCATCTCAAATAATTTAAGTAAGAGTAGGAGTCAAAGGGGGAGGTCCCCGCATACACGACTTATTTTTGCAGAGAATTTCTGAATTTTTGCACAACACGACTTTAGCGTTATGATTGATGTTGTGTTGAATCTTTGTGCTGCTTTTACTGTTTTATTATTTTGTTAAGTATATTAAATTTGAATCACGTGTTACGTTATGTTAATCATTGTTGCGATTGAACCTTATTCCGCGTTTAAGATGGATGCTTGATAATCTTTGTGCTGCTTTTACTGTTTTATTATTTTGTTAAGTATATTAAATTTGAATCACGTGTTACGTTATGTTAATCATTGTTGCGATTGAACCTTATTCCGCGTTTAAGATGGATGCTTGATAATCTTTGTGCTGCTTTTACTGTTTTATTATTTTGTTAAGCATAATTATGTATTTGAATCAAGTGTTTAGTTATGTTAATCATTGTTATTCATTAAGTGGAGATCAAGAAAAACAGTAGATTTTAATATCATAATTAGCTATATAAATGAGCGAAACTTGACAGTCGTGTTGGGTATCATAGATAATCTGATGAAACTATCGTTGCTTTCTTCATAAGTACAAACTTTATAATACTCGCGAACATAGTCAAAATCAAAGCATTTATTTCAAGTAGGCCAGTTACAGGCACTTTTCAATTGTCGAAACAAAGACAACAATTTAATAGTCCCAGTCACAAAGCATAAAAACTGTGAAAGTACTGTAGTTGCCCATTCCCTAACGTAGATCTCTATGGAGAAGAACGGGCAAGAAACTCCATGGACACTCTTAGTTCGTTTCTACCAAGGAAAACAAGTTATTTTCTTACAATAACATTGTTTATTAATATTGTAAGCCTAAGCCTGGCTTCAGGAGAATTTCTCCGTTGGGTAATCTTTAAAACTTAATTGCTGTGCTTTTGGAAGGATATTTATTTTCTTTAGCGACAAACTATGTTGGAATATTTGCTTTTTTATTTTTATTAATAATCTAATAACAGGTTTTACTCTTGAGTGTATAAAGTACACTTAACGAACGCAAAGTCAAAATGTTTATCTTGCCATTGCGATCATTATTTGGTACTCGACTATATGTGGGGTAACCAGGTAAGGTAACGTAATTTTCCAGCAATTATCGGGTCAAGTAACAACAGTAGGAACAAAATGGCTACTTGACGGCTATAACATGGGTCTTGTTACTTCCGCTCCGAGATCACCAAGTTAACTTAAAACTGTATCAACCGAACAATATGAAAATGTTTAACAACTGTACTAATTGCTCTTGTATGTTAAGAGGTTTGCAATTAATATAACAACCTTTAAACTCTTATCTTTGTAAATTTAAGTTTCTTCATCTCGATGACAACTGAGCGTAAATGAATGTAACTTTTAGTTATCCAGAATTGCGAAAATCTCATCGTAAGTATGACTGACATAAAATTCGGGTCTATAGGACTTTCACAGCTACTCCATAACAAACACAATCAAGTGGCTGATATTATATCAGTAATTGTTTCTGGACGCATATTTCAACGTTTTGCATACAAGTATAGTGATACTTGAAACAAACATAATTCCTAAATAGAATCAAAAGTCATTTAAATAACTCTACATCTTTAACTTGTCTATCCGCGCGGTTTGTGGACAATTTTCCTGTATCCATATCGAGGAAAATCATACAGATTTCCTAAAAATAATTATAAAATCGCAACTTGTTCCCTGAAAGGGCAGGGGAGATCGCCCGCCTCCCTGTAAAATCCCCATATCAAAGCACATTGTACCTATATTGAGATGTATCATATTCGTTGGAGACGAACTATGCGGCAGGGTACTAAAATGACATAACATTTTGAAACTTTGTTACGTTGCGGAAAAAATACCTTTCTTTGAGATTTTTGTTAATTGGTACATTGTACGCGTATAGTCACGAGCAAAGAAATGTGTACACTTCGCAAAAACTTAAAAGCGATTTTCTTCCACTGTATTCATTAGGGTTTTACGTTTTCACCAACATACTCGTAGTATATTGAGAGCCATACTATTACGAAATAGGTCTTATCTCAAAGCAGAAACGTTATTTCACGAGAAAATAGCTTGCTAAGTGTTTAGAAAGAAAGAAAATGTATTTATTAGCCCACACCGGACAAAACAAAAAAAAAATGGTTAAATTCACAGTAAAACAAAATTATATAAAACGAGTACAAAATTATATACAGGGTGTTTGGTGCATCGTTTGCCAAATTGAAATGGCCGAATGGAGAGGTCATTTGTTATCTCTTCAGGCCCAAGAATTTACTCTTGGCCACACCGGTTTTTTTATTCGGTTTTTCTAACTTTTATTTTGAAAAATTCCCAAACTTAGCATTAAAGCTTAAATTAAAAACAGAGGTATTAGTATAATGAGAGAGCGACTGTTGCAACCCCGTGCAGGGCACGCTACCATAGTGGCGATAAGTCCCCTCTTTGAGGAGTGGCTAGAGAGGCGCCACGGCGCCCTCACCTACCGCCTGACGCAGATCCTCACCGGACACGGTTGTTTCGGGAGGTTCCTGCACCGAATCGGGCGGGAGGAAACGCCCGGGTGTTTCCACTGCGAGGATCGTCCGGAGGACACGGTGGAGCACACCGTGGAGGTCTGCCCCGCTTGGGCGGAGCACCGCCGTGTCCTCGTAGCGGCGATTGGCGGCGGCGATCTCTCGCGTCCGGCCTTGGTTCAAGCCATGGTCCGGAGCGAGAGGGAATGGGAAGCCGTCACCTCCTTCTGCGAAGCAGTCATGCTAGTGAAGGAGGTGGCGGGACGTGAGAGGGAAAGAACCTCACGTCCCAGTCGCCGCGGGAGACGCCCTGGGCGTTGGGGGTCACGTGGTGGCTCCCGGCCACCGTAGGCGCGGGCCTGTGGACGGCGAGTTATGGGCCAGCTCGCCGTCCGGCCGTCTTATGACGACAGGCCGTGTCGACGGCGCGTTCGTGTTCCACGTGCGCCTCAAAGAGATGTCAGCAAATAAGTAGGGGTCCGCAAGGGCCGATGCCTGCCAGGGCTGCGGGACTGTTCGAAAGAGATACCGTGGCCCTGGAACACAAAGGGCAAAGAAGGAACATGGATGGGTTTTAGTCAGTACAAGTCTGACACTCCCTTCCGCTCCGCCCAGAGTGGGGGGGGTCATTTGATGATTTCCCATCCGGAAAAAAAAAAGGTATTAGTGTAATCCTTAAATTACATTTTAATTTTTATACCTACTGTATTATGGCTCTATCAAGTTCAAAACTAGTCGCTAGTAACATCTAGTTTTTTTTTAATAACTCACAAAACTTTTGAAAGAAGAAAAAATAATCTCAAAACTCAACTTTAGATTGCTATAAAAAAAATTCAAAGCGATCTAGATCTTCAAATTCTTTTAAAAAGTTATCTAGTCTGTCCTCTTTCTAACGGTATGCAATATGCTACAAAAATCGTTTAATAACTTCGTTAATTCGTTAAATTTGTGTATTGGGACACACCATCAAGCTGCTCCATATTCAGGATAAAACACTAGTTTTCGCATAAATAACATATTGTAGATAGGTAGATACTGTTATCTCACTCTCATCTCACATAGGGTTCTAACTTTCCTCGAACTTGAAATTAAAGAGAAAATTAAAAATAATAATTTATTTAATAAATACCTAATTACAAATCTTGTTCAAATTGCGTATGCACGTGCGACATATTCGTCTTATCTCGACTGTAGTGGTGCGTAAACCCCTTTCTGCTTTGATGGTCATGAAGGCCGCCTCAATGCGTTGGACTAAATCATCCCTAGTTTCAACTTCCGTGGCGTAGACAAAGATATAAAGCATGACTTAGGCCCCGGTTGCACCACGAATCCATTGATTATTATTTTAGCACTAAACATACAGGGTGTAAATAGACCTTTAACAAAGCCGAAAATCACTTGTTCTCCGCGTCGTCATTGCGATATATTTTTGTCGCGGATCATATCTGGGAATCTTCTAGTTACGGAGATACCCTACACCCCAAAAAGTTACCTAGCAATAATGTTTGCGTAGGGTTACGTGCAGCGGCTTGACGACATAATTTAATAATAATTAAATACTTTTAATAATTTCATAATAATTACCTACATTATTGTTATGCACTACATTATTAAAAATAACTAATATACTATACCTATATGAACAAACCTAACAATGTATTATGTATATATTCATAATTATACAACCAATTAAATTTATAATTTCTAATAATTTATATGATATTATTGAATTGCTGCTTAGCCCTCTTCCTCTCTCCTAATGTTGCTGTGCCCGACAGGGTCCATAATGATCTTTTACCTTGTTACACCATGTAATACTTATGGAATGCAATAAAAAATTGAGTACTGAGTATTGACTTCGTGAAAGGTCCGTTTACACTTTGTATATAAAACGTGTTTCTGTCAATCCTTTGAAGGTGACAGAGACGGAATGATGTTTGAAATATGTTTTGTAGTGATGGCCTTAGATTAATAAATGACATGCAATAATTTGACTCGATTACATAAATGTTAATTAACATTTTTTTGCACTTAGTACTCCAAGCAGCCCATCTGCTACTGGAGCCACGAAGAAAAAAACTGGGTACGTGTAGAATTGTAGATAGGACTAGACAATTTGTTTTTTATTTTGCCTTTACTGTGCACCGATCGTACATTGTGTCCCGTTACTGGGCAAACGCCTCTTCCTTTCTTCTTCGAAACCTCTCTGTCTGTATTATCATTATCAAGTATTTAAATTGATAAAATTGATGTTATTTTTTTTAACTTTTCCTTTACAAAACGGAGATGTTTCGTAAAAGTCGGTAGGTACAGAACATCACGAGCATTTGCATTAATCTTGCTTTACCTTCTTTAAGATAGTTGTTCATAATGATGATGTTAGATGATCTTGTGAGCAATTTTTTTTATCGACTTCAAAAAGAAGGTTCTTAAGTTTTTATGTTTTAAGTTTTTGTTTGACTATATTATAAGCACTATAGGGCTTTTTCACATTAAAACGTACACAGAGTGATTCTTTTAAGTGGGATAATATAGGGAAATCCGAATCCATAAGAAATACCGGGTAGGAATCTAGCTCTTTTTTAATGTAAAGAATATTAGCAAATTTAGTTTATGGTAAAATCAATGATATTTACTATTTTTTAATGCCGTAAGACATGTACGAGGTATAATCATTGTATGGAAAGAAAACAATCTAAACAAACTGCTTTGAATCTTTTATAAAAAAAAACGATATTATTTATATAAACGAGCAAACCTTCCCTGAGTAAGTTTAATTTTGCATCAGACTGAAGCTCACAGTCAGTGAATAGCTTTGGTGTGAACGCGGCACAAGTTATTTAACGTCAAGTATGATATAGGCACCAGTGGTGAAGGTTCCTTACAACACGATTCCTACCGGATTCTCTTTGAAAAATATCAGTCAGTATTCTATAGACAAATAACATAATCAAAGTCAAAACTAAGTGTACAATGTGGTAATCACATTATAGGTGTGTACTCCGGCTTACCTCTTTCAAAAATTGACCCATCGCTACTCATAGGCACTATAAGTTACTGCATGTTAATCAAGTATAATTGTATAAATTTAAACACTAAGGGCTTCTTACAGTTTCATCTTAATCGAGATAGTTTCCGTCAAATTATTTAGCAGATATTTTAATACTAATTCTGTTAAGTTTTTTGGTTCGGTAGCCAAATGGCACGATATCGAGATTCCTAAAATATTTAGATTCCTTTTTTCTTAAGTCAATGGTTCAAGAGATATTCGCTTATAAAGAGGAAAATTCTGAAACGACGTGAGTTTATAGAACGTAAAAAGAACTTTCGACAATTTGTTTCAATAAGATTTGATATTATAATTTAGTTTTGAGGTATGGAACTTTTTCGTGAAACCGCAGCAGTAACTTTGTTTTCATTATCATACTATGAAAAACAAATTTAGTTTGGCTTTTGAGTGTAAATTGACTTATGAATGAGCGTAAAAGATATTCTTATTAAAATATATAGGTAAAGTTTGGCGCTACGGCACCCTTTGTGCGCCAGTCGGACTCACAGTTGGTCGGTTTTTAATTATGTGTGAAATAAATTTTAAGTTCCTGTGGATGGATTTCTGCTTAGCTTTTATTATTATTTTAATCTTGTGTTAGCGTTTATAAGGATGATAAGGATGAAATAAATGTTAACGATTATACGCAGGTTCTTCGGACTTCCTAAATTCCATCGCTCTCGCCGTGATGACGAAGTGCTGTATGTATTCATGTATTACACTGATCAAACAATAATTATTATACTTATTTTGATTCATTTAGGTCCATGTTTCAAAATGCCTTCAAGGCTTATTTCTAGCGGTCTGTAAAGACTGACTATAAATAAACCAAAAACTTATTTAAGTAACATAAACGATTTTCTCTTTTAAGTTTCTTCGGAGTAATTTTCGCATTTCTTCGCATTTCAGTGTAATTAATTTTTTGATCTGTGTGTTCTATTGATGTTGTTGTATGTATTTGAGTTACGAGTATACTATACTGTAAACTGTTATATCTCTAAGGTTGTTTATTCTGAAAGTTGGCAACGTCGCGAACTGCTGTGAAATTATTCGTTGTTCTGTGTGTTTGTTCGGTTTTTTTTTAGTAAGCTGGTATTCCTGGGCAAAGGCTTCCCTTCATTCCTTCCACTTCTGACGAGGAAGCCATCACTGACTAAATAATTTCCAATAAATATCGCCCGCTGTGGCAATATAATATTGATTTTAGATTACCTAAATTACAGCTTTAGGTGTAAAAAGGCAGTTTGAAGGTTTTCAAGTGCCATTTATTGGCCTAAAACCAAACATAAATTCTCACGATTTTCATTACGTATTTTCAATTCAAAATCAGTACTTAAGTCAGAGCGACAAATAATTTTATTTAGAAATATTTGACAGCTATTTGACATTTAGAAAGATTTGCGAAGTTGCCAACTCTATAAATGCATGCTCTTGTTAATTTAAGATGCTGATATTTAAGTTTAATTGTTTTAAGGTGGCTGTCAAACCGAGCGGAATGGCAATGGACAGCGAATTTTGACAGAGTCCGCTCTCCTGTCCGCTCGGTTTGGCCGCCATATTTATTTATTTTATATACTTATTTTTTTATTTATGTTTAACTTTCAATTACTAAGATGTAATTATCTTTTAGTGATACCCTAAAAGGAATCGGATTCCTAGCAATTTTACTTATTTAATGTCAATTTGTCTGAATGTTTTTTTATATTTTTTTTTGTATGTTCTGTGATATCTTCACCAATTGTGAACCGATTTTGATGTTTTTTTTTTGTTTTGAAGAATATTATTCCGTGGTGGTCCCGTTTAAATTTGGTGAAGATCTGATGGTGATTTTTAGAGATATACAATGAAACTTTTCAATAATGGACAGCAAATCTGTCGTGATTGCTGCAATCTCTTGGATGTTTATTGTTGACACAACATCATAACATAACATCACGCATGTACGTTCTGAGGGGGTACGCAGATGTGTACAGTACACCCACATTTCGTCAGATAGGTATGTTAAGTTCCATTTTATTTGGGATAAACCTATTACCATGCATGTATTGTTAACGGTTCACTAATGTTTCACCAAATATCCTTTGAAAATTTTTAACCGGCTTCAGAAAAACGGTGGAAGTTCTATGTTCGACTGTATGTATTACGGTTTAAGACATTTATTTCTCAAAAAGAATACAATTCACTTAATATTAGTTTTTGTATGCTCATTAATTTCCCCGCCAATGGGGATGGCAACTGTGAAACTAATGGCGCTAGCATATCTGGTTCCAAGCCTCGTCATTGGTTGAAAATCTGTTAATGTCATTTTAAATTTCAAATAGCTTGACCTCATTGATCAGATTGAGACCTAGCTATGGTCGCGCCATCTACAATTAGCTTTTAACGATCTTCCCCATTGTGGACCGATTTTCAAAATTCTTTTTATATTCGAAAGCCTATACTCCAGAGGTGGTCCCATTGTCACCAAATCATGATGGGATCCCAGGGAAATCGAAGGCAACCCTCAAATTTTATAGGCACATTCAATGTTTTTAATGCTTTCTAACGCAATGCACATATTTGTGCCTGGTAATCATTATCTCATGTTGCTGAGCTGATGATGGAAGGTATAAGTCAGGATCTAATGATGGGATCCCAGGAAAATTAAGGGAACTCTCCAAATTTAATAGGCACACATAGGCATTATGCCTGGCAATCATCATTGTGTATTTATTCAGCGATATCTTTGCCAATTGTGAACAGTTTGCAACAGTTAGGTATATTAATTTCCATTTTATTGAGGATAAAGCCTATTACCATGAAATGTATTGTTAACAATGTAAAAAAAACACCTAAAAATGCTAAAATTAAAATGAAAAAATAAAACCGACTTCAAAAACACAAAACAGTGAAAAATAACTTTAGCTTCAGAAGTCGGTGGCAAAAAAACTAAATCGAACAAATAAAAGTGACCGACTTCTGAAGCTAAAGTTATTTTTCACTTTTTTGTTTTTACTTTTGTAATAAATCTTGTTGCTGAAAATAATCAAAGAGATTTAAATACTTACTATAGTCAGGCTATCAGAAGAAATTTTGTAGAAAAAATATTATGCAAACAATCAGTTACAATCTAAAGCAAAAACATATTGTCAAGTTGCAGTTGGCACTTGCAAGTAAATTGCGATTTTGCTCGCTTTGTCCTGACTAATAACAGTATATTTAAATATCTTAGGATGAAATAGATATTATTAATAACCTTTTTTTCAGTATTTTGAGCAGCAGCGTCTACCGTCGCGTGGAATCGGAGCCCCCAACGTAATTATATAAGATAATTCCAAAAATGCGCTGGTCGAAAAATGTATTGCACTATTAACAAATAGTATCAAGTATCAAATTTGATTGGAAAAACTGCCTTCATCGGTTCAAAAGTTACACAATACGATTATATTGTCATTTAAACCAAGAAAAAACAATATTATGTACATTATATAAAAACAACAAATAGAACCAAAAGAAAACTTTTTCTATGGCGAATTTCACAATTCAGCTTAGATTTGTGCCATATTACATGGGATACACATAAAATGACTACTATGTAGTGCTCTGCCTAACCCTTCGGGGATTACGTGATGTTATGTTATAATGTATATTTTCAAAGGCAAAACATATTTCGTAGAAAAATGATTCTAGTGCAAAACGTTTATTAATCAGCGTACTTTTTCTTAATTGATGTTGTATTTTTTTTGCGAACATTATTCATGTAAGTCGTGTATTTTTTTTTATTGTATGTTTTTTTTTTGTATTTGTTACCTCCGATACAAAATATAATTTTTCGACACACTTGCTCGAAGTGGCTCTTATGTATATTTATGAGTACTGTATTTGGCTCACAATGCAGTGTATTTAACACGCGTATTTTGTATTAGGTATGCGACAGAAAATTGTAAAATACCTCGCAAGTGTGTTGAAAAACGTCTTTTTATACACATGAACAAAATATATTAATCGTTATAATTTACTACTTAATTATAATTTCCTTAGAAATATTTTATTATTAATGCTTATTTGGTTTATACTTGTAATGCCCTTTCGGCTCGAAATCATTAAGGTGGAAAATTTCAAGCTTGGTTTTACGACGAAAAATGTTACGACCTACGAATATTATTAGTAAGTTACATTATCATTGTCACTAAACTTGTGTTTAAACAAAAACAAAACAATAGGGCGAATGTAAAATTTATTTTTTATCGAGCCTGGGGTCATTTCGGCACAGATAATATAATACTACGTACAGATACCCAATCCCATACAAAGAAATGATACCTCCCTAAAACTGGCAATCGGACCGGCTATTTTTTGTCCTCCATTTTTTCAACAGATGGTAGCACCAACGTCTCACTGATTACCAGAGGCAGTAGTTATACAACGCCATCTAGGAGTAGGCCTAGTTTCTAGGTGGCATCGATACTACTAGATGGCGCATAGATTCTCTACATCGCACCGTGCGTTCAAGGACAAATAGATAATAACAATACAACAAAAAATATCTCTAGTTGGCGAAACGGTTTCATTTGTGTGAGTGAGCTAACAAACATCTCTTTGCGGCGAATGCGTCTTCATTTGTTTTTGTTGAATATTTCACTACTTTTAGAGCGACTACTACTTACGGCATTTCGTATAAACTTTCAAGTTCTTTTTTTTCGAAATGACTGAACCGATTTTAATGAAACTTTATTCGCTTAAGCAATATACATAGTTCTAAAAAGTTGTCAGAGAACATTTTCGAAAAATAGTATTACAGCTAAATTAGGACGATTTTAGATTCATAGAAACAGAAATTTCCAATTATCTCTTTTTTTAAAAAGACATTTCGAAAATGTTCTCTGAGAACTTTTTCGACAAGTATCCTGCTTATGCGTATGAAGTTTCATTTATATCGGTTCAGAAATTTAAAAAAAAAAGGACTTGAAAGTTTGTATGAAATGCCGTAAGTCGTAAACGTTCTTAGAGCCAAACCACACGGCACGGTGCGGCGCCGTACCGCAAGCCATTTCGCCGCACTGTGCGACATCGCAGCGGCGATGAAAAAACTATTGGCTTGCCCTACGTATTACAGTCTGTAATAACAATGGATCGCAAACAACTGTGCGGTGCCACGCCGGCGCCGCTCTGTTTATCCATTCCCGCCTCGTCTCGATTCAGGCACGCGCGCGGTGCGGTGCCGGAGAGCACCGCACAGCGCCGTGTGGCTACAACACATTGTTGTATGTAGAAAACCGGAGCGGCAACGCTCGGGCGCCGCGCCGGAGCTGCACCGCGCCCTGTGGTTTGGCTGGAGAAAACGCCAGGGCAGCGCGCGAATTTTTTTTTTTACCTTTTTGCAATGTGCAGGTCAGTGTCAGGCTGGATGTTAAACAAAATATGATGCGCGACCGTAACACGTATGTATTTACAGTATTATAATAATTAAAATCGCCAATACAACCCCATTGAATAACTATTTCATGAAAAAGTCTTTCAATGGTATTAAATTAACTTAGAGGGTTGTATTGATGATTTTAATTATTACAATTCTGTAACTACATACATGTTACAGCCGCGAATCATATTTTAATCAACATACAACCTGACACCGACCTGCAAATTGCAAAAAACGTAAGAAAATTTACTTACTCCGAACCGCCATAAAGTTTGCAGATCATCACTTGCAGCTCATTATAGGTACTCAAATCAATCAAATCTAGGTATACAATTGCTTTTAATTTAATGTAGTTACTGCGGCAAGGAAATGATATGAAAAGGTAGGTACTAGGAGTAGGAAGATGAAAGATGGAAGTAGGTACTAAGTACCAACTTACATAAATAACAAAAAACAAACGGAATAATTTTATAAAAATATTGAATACTTCAATGAAATACCTAACTGCTTTTGTAGTTTAATTTTTGTCTTTTAGTTTGTTTTAATTGCATAACTGTTAGGTTTTAACAAAAGAAACGCGAAGTCATTTGAAGTAAAAACTAAAATTATCCTTTTCAAGGCATTGGTACGTTGTCATCTAGTTTATGCCAGTATAGCATGGAATCCTATGTATGCTGTACATTCGCAGCGCCTCGAGAACATCCAGCGAGCGTTTACGAGACATAATTGCATACATGTCCACAGGAATATCCCACCGGTGTCCATACGAAGAACGTTTGACTTTCTTTAAATTTGAGTCGCTTCGAAACCGTCGACAGTGCGACGGTTTCGAAGCGACTCAACTCATGACTTAGTTTTTCTCCATAAGGTTGTCAATAGTCAAATTGAATGCGAACAGTTGCTAGAACGTGTAATGTTGCCAGTCCCAAACAATCGTCCTAGACAGCCAATTTCTAGACTTTTTCAAACGCAAACCAACTCACCAGTATCAAGAATGTGCATTCAATACTACGAACTCAACTGTAAATTACCTGACTTGGATGTGTTCTTTGGTTCCCTACCGAAGTTCAAAAGCCTGTTGCGCTCTCATATGAACCTACATTTAAATGGCTATAATTAGTTTCTTATCAGTTTTATTTGGTTTTTTTTTTTTATTTTGTTTTGTATTTATTAGTGTAAGTCAGTTTTTTGATCTCTTCTTTAGTTTAAGGCAAAGATGTTTTGTTTTCTATTTTATGTTACATTTTATTTCTTTAACTTTACAATAAAATAGCTATATTGTACTTAAGAGAATGTTGTGTACACCTGTAATTGGTACCTACATAAGAACCCTAACCTGTATATTTCTATTGTTAAATGTAAAATGTATGTACTGTAGGTGTATCTATTTTAAATTAATAAATAACTAAAAATTTTTGAAGCATTACTTTTGAAGTGATGTTTTCCTAAATTTATTATGTTACTAGCGACCCGCCCCGGCTTCGCACGGGTGCAGTATATATGTATATATAAACCTTCCACTTGAATCACTCTATCTATTAATGAAAACCACATCAAAATCCGTTGTGTAGTTTTAAAGATCTAAGCAGACACAGGGACAGACAGACAGCGGGAAGTGACTTTGTTTTATACTATGTAGTAATTAGTTTTACTACATTTTTTTTTACAGTTTGTTATATTTGATTTTTTCTTTTTTGATCAACCTGGAAGACATTTGAAGGCTAATTTTTAATTTCTTGCACTTTGGAGTGTTCGTTGATTTTCTTTTCTTTTATGTGTCAAAACATAAAAGTGCACTAGATGCAGTTGGTTCTTCAACATTTGGACTGTTACAAGTCAGTTGTGTGTACACTTTGGTTGCGAGTCAAAATTTTCAGTACAAGTGAAGTTTCTTGAGCTAAAAAAACAGATATAAAGGTAACATAAGCTCTATGTTACAAACTATTGACGACCTGTAAGAACAGTTCTTGTCATTCTTAAAAACTTACACACAGAATTCCCAAAAATGAGGGTACAAAAAAATTGTGATTATTTAAAAAAATACCTTGTGATGTTGATGGACATGGTGAATGCAGTGTCATGACCGAGCATTGCACATCGTTGTGGTTTTGAGGCACTGCCATTTTTGATAATTTTTTCCTTTTGCCAGTTTTAGTCTGAATGAACTTATCACCGCAGTTCCTGATGATTAAGGTGAGCTACCGTCATGTTTCCTAAAATCACAAACAATATGTTATTGACTAATATATGGCCACATTTTAGATCTATATTGTTGAGCTATTAGTTTTCAGTTAGTTCTCAACATTTATTAAAACAATTTGGAGTAACCATCGTCTATAACCATTGGCTATAGACGTTAGTAGTAAGTACATATTTTATTTTATGGAGTCTTTATCACACAATACTTATCAATGTTACATTATAATTATTTGATCATACTATGTACTCCTAAATTAATTAGTTTCTGTAATGAGTAGTTAAAACTGAAAATCAGTGTATGTGCGAGTTCAGGAGACGTTTAACACCAGTTAAATTT
Organism: Noctua janthina; assembly: GCA_963576755.1. Taxonomy (NCBI): domain Eukaryota; kingdom Metazoa; phylum Arthropoda; class Insecta; order Lepidoptera; family Noctuidae; genus Noctua; species Noctua janthina. The sequence goes on along the minus strand of OY755050.1, from coordinate 6,425,062 downwards.
GATGTATTGCGTCATTAATTTGATTTTTATTTTTAGTATCTCAAAAGTGACTACATAATATTTTAGCCGTAAATACACTTACCACAATTGCTCAACCAAACTGCCAAACGACTTGCATGTCCAGTTGGAATCCGACACCTTGAGAAATCTTTCGATGACTGTTCGCTTAAATATGAGCACTTGATAGGAGCCATATTGAGTGTACTTTCTAAAATCAAAATCCAAAGTTTTTACTAGCATAAGTCGTCGTATGTGCAAGATTCGTTGTTGTACAGTATCCAGGGTCCAGGTCAAGACATAGGGAGGTGTTTTTTCTAAAATCCATAGTTCGAACCGAGGTCGGTTAGAAGAAAACAAAAACGCATTCAAAGCTGGGTACTGGGAGTCAGACATGACCAAAACAGAATTGACATTGACATTGACAGACAGAGTAACTACCTACTTTATAAACGTTTCGTGCAATGCTAGTTCCGGTTTTAGTTACATGAAAAAATATATAATTATTTACCATAAACATGTTAGAAATATTTCTTACATTTCTGTGAACAGTAATAGATTTAAAAAAAAATACTGAATTTCCTTTAAATGAATTAACTAAACGTATTTAGCAACGATTGTGGTTACGTTGTATGTGACGCCTTGAGTAAAACGCTATCTATTGCAAAGAGCTATAGACAAAATGGATAACAGATAGCTCCTTTAACTAACTTTATCATTTTATGGGTTCGAATGAATTAGAAAAGTCTTCAGTTATTTTTTTGGTCGAAATTACGTGATTTGTGAGTATAAATAGATAAATCAGCATTAAACAAGGAAGTTTTGATTTTTACTAATCTTACTTCAGCCAAAATCTGCCGTTTAACTCATTTTAGCGGTTGTTAATTTCATAACTGTTACCTATGCTGCCATCTATGATATTTTTTCAAGACTAATTATAATGTGTTCGAGATGGGACCCCATGATTTCGGTAAGTTTATGAATATTTTGTAAAAGTTACTCAAATAGCAGAACGCGTTCTCGAAATGACTTTACGTGTGTACAAATAATGAAAATCATAATTTAATTTTCAAATGGTTTTAACATACCGATGCAAATTTTTCTCCTTGAAGATTTTGAGCCTTTTCTGTTACTTGTAAAGTGTGCTAAGTTTCAAAATTGTAATGGCACATTATTAGAGACCGGACACTTATTAAGTTGGATCTTAGGTTGATGAGATATTTGCTTCTAAATATAAAGCCATCAAAATTGTGCCCCGGACCCCCCCTCTAATTTCTAAAGTAAGATGAGGAAAATTCTGAAAAAAAAAAATAGGTTTGTAGAACGTAAAAGACACTTTCAAAGAAAATTGGTTCGACTAAGATTTGATATTTAGTTTTTGAGATATGATATTTTTTCGAAACTGCAGTAGTAACTTTGCGTTTTGCGTTTGAGTGTTTTATGAGTGGCTCTAGCTGACTTATAAATTAGGCCAAAATACATGTGATGTGTGTGTGTGTGTGTGTGTGTTCATTTGTTCATTAATTCTTAATGTGCATTATTTTGTTACAGGGCGCAGACTCTCACGAAAGCTGAGCGTAAGAAGGGATTTTCCACCAGTACGATGAAACCCATGTCGGCAGCAGAGGAAAAAACACTGAATACAGCGGTCGCTATGGCTAATGAAATAACATCGAAGTAAGTACCTTTGTGGTTGATAAAATCCTTAACTCCCAGTAAAGACGATTATCAACTTTTTATCTTTCTTCACTTACAACAAAACGAGTAAAAAAAGAATAAGAGAAAGTAAGCAAGAAAAAAATGTAAAATGTTCGTTCTGCCAAGTGATTTATCTTATATATAGTGGTAAGTAGATAAAAGGAACCCCATCTCCGAACGTTTAATCCTAAAATGAACATTTTTGTATAGAAGCTGGCATAGTCGCCCCATCGCAAATAACAAAAACAAAATGGTGTGTGTGTGTGTGGATTATATTTTTATTAAAATTGACACTTGCTTTTTCCAGATCTATGAATGACCTCGATGGGGATAAGAAGTATCCCCAATCGCCAAATGAAAAATCCAAATTTTTCAAGTTTCCCTCACGTTCGCATCACGGAAACGCCAATGAACCTGGCGAAAGGGAGCACTCCACCGGTTAGTAAAGCCTTTTGTTTCTTACTTGAATAAACAATACGTAGTAAAGCCAGCACAGTAGCCACCACACACAGATGACTTCCTATAGGTTCCGCATGTTGAACATTTTGTTTGTTCTTACGGTAGGCACGAATTGCGCGAGCATCTTTCCCTTCTATGCGAAATCTGTACCACCACAAAATGGCCTTGAAAATCATCATGGCTTCGTCATTTTACGTCCGCTGCAGTGCTTTCAGAGCATGCGCCTCTTTCAGAGAATCACATCTCTGGGTGAGAAGAACCTAGAATTACAGCACCTGCATAGATACAATTGTAACAATCACTTGTTTTTGTACAAAATACATTAAGGCAAATGGAAAGCATTCAACACCGGGAGCGTCTATTTGTAACGTGATGCTCAAAATCGAATCTCGGATTGTTAAATTACCTTTAGTCTTCAAAAGCAATGTTCATGTGGCGACACCGCTTTCTTAGGATACCAAAAGCTTAACGCTACTTATAGTCTATTAAAATATCCTAAATTATAACTCTCAATTGGTTTCGCATCAACTTCACATTGGCTGTTAACGGCGGGCTTTGAGGAGACTTGGTCATCCTGAATTGAGCGTTTAGTTAGGTATCACGACCTTTCCCAACGACTTTATTCACTTGGTTTTAGCAAAAAAATAAAACAGAAGATGCAGGCAAAGCTTGTCTGCGGCGCTGGTGAGAATGTCGTTAGATGGTTAGTTAAATCTGGTGGCTATTTTTGACGCTGTGAGCAAAAGGGGCTCGTCTGCGGAAACATGTAAAGAAAATTAAGCCTTGTTTAATGTTGAGTATGTGTGAGCGTGTGCCTACCCACCGATAAGTACAATAAGCATAAACGCACAGCGTTACTAACAAGCAACAGTGGTTACACTCGTTTGTCCTCGTACATAACATTGGCGACAAACATACCTACGTAAAATAAAAGTTAAAAAGTCTGGCACAGTTTTTGGTCTTTTATCAGCGTTTGATCACAATGTACAATCATGGGAGACCTACAAATTCGGCTTTAAACAGTGGTATGCGGCTAACGACATCACCGGGACGAGCGACGAGTTTTCTTGCTAAGCGTATTCGCGGATGGCACACAGAAGTTGGCGGCGGATCTCACGTTGCCAAAGTAGCTGCAGGACATACCGTATGATGACGTACTTAAGCTGCAGGAAGATCATTTCACTCCAAAGCGGTGTGGTTTTGGCGAACGGTCTAAGTTTTACGCGGCTTCGCAACAAGAGGGGGAGACGTATGCATAATGGGCCGCGAGGTTACGAGGTCTGACGAAGCACTGCGGGTTTTCTAACGTGGAAGAAGCTTGTCGGGACAAATTTGTCATGGGAATGTTGCCCGGATCTGACAGAGAGAAGCTTTTCTCGAAAGATTTCGTGGGCCTGACATTAACAAAGGCGATGGAGTTGGCGGAGAACGCGTGAAGTTCAAAATTGCGCGGACGATCGAGTCTTCGACCCCATCGCATGGAGAGCTGCACCTAGTTCGGGAGTGAAAGTGCAGTCAAATGTGCGGCTCTCATAATCACAGAGTCATCCCAGTGTCGGTTCGCAAAAGCGAAATGTAGGAAATGTAATTTTACGGGCCATCTGCGTGATATGTGCAAAAAGTTAAATTATGTCGAATCGAGGGCTGTGTGTTTTAATATTCGATCAGTTAAAGGGGCGCCGATGATAGAAACGGTATCAATCTCGGGAATCGAATTAAAATTCAAGATATATAGCGGTTCAGCTGTTACAGCAAATTTCTGTGGGTACGAAGAACGAGGGGACGAGTAGGTATAAAAATAATGTTTCTTTGGGAAAGTTGTTTGTTATCATGAGTAGAATTAAGTGTTTAATTATCGGTCACTAATTACCAGTCTCCCTATATGCGCCGATTTTTCCACAGGTGTAAACAAACAGTTATCGATCAGTATCCTTTGCCAACGGAACTGAACTTTTTGCTAAATTGCATGAGGGGCAGCAGTTTACCAAATTGGACCTGTCAAATGCCTACAACCAATTTATGTTCGATGACAAGTCACAGGAATTAACTTGCAAAAATACGTATAGGGGAGTTTCCCTGCCAGTTACTGGCGGCATGGTATGTCGGTGACGTCACGTGCGAAATTCTGTTCACCCTACAAAAAGCCTCAAACTCATGTGACCATTGTCGCTAACCAGTGTATGCAGAATACCAAATCTTGACATAAAATCAAACGACCTGTCAATCGTTGCTGAAGTAGAAGTATACTACACTTCATATTATAAACCTCTCTGTGTGTGTGTACCGATAAGTACATTAGGAATAAACGACGGTGCGTTACTAGCAAGCAGTGGTTTTACTCGTCTGTCCTCGTACTTAACAAAAAGACGCATCTAGTAAGGCTCATTTGGCCCCATTCCTCAGATGCATGTCTTTAACTTACGGCGTCAGAAATTTAGCCATGACCAAATCAGTGGACTTCAGGTACTTTAGGAAAGATTCTACCCGTGATTTAATTAAATTAAATTGCCCAGCACCATGTTTCTTTAAACAATATTCACAAGCAACTCGAATTAAAAATACACAAACTGTTGACAAAAAATTTAGATTTTGAAGCGTACGATTTTCATGTATAACAAACGCTGCACTGGGAAAGTATAACACATAAATAGTAATGGGTGTAACAATACCCTTACCGAAGCCGAAAGTCACTTGTTCTCTCTGTCATTGCGATATTTTTTTTTTTGTTCTGGACCATATCTGGGAACCTTCTTAGATAATTATGAAAATATTGGAGGTCAAAGTTCCAACCTTATCACAAGTTTTTTTTTTTAAATACTAGTTCGTTCTGTTTACTGTTCAATGCATTAACCAGCACAGTTTTTGAGTACGTTACATTTTTATTTTGAGTTTTACCGTAAAACGTGATTATCCACACCAAAAAAATATTGTTTTCCAGCAATAATTTTTGTGTAGAGTTACTTAGTTTGATGTACAGAATGCTTAGTTGACGGCTTCGTGAAGGGCGTTTACACCTTGTATGGCTTTGTAAAAAAACCTTTCTTTTTGCAATTTAAAAAGGTATTAATTTATTTATAATTGTTACAGGCACACGCGAACCCCGTCGCAACTTCAGCGAGGAAGCCAAGAGCGTTCCGGATATACAGGTATGATAGAAACGTTGGTTTATTTAATTACATGTAGCACGCAGGTATGACATGAAGGTTTATACTTATTTATTGGTCCGGTATGTGAAGGTCTCGTAGCTCAATAATAACAGCCGCACGGTTGAGCTTCAAGGGTAAGCAGTGCTTGCCGAGGTCGGTCTGGGATGGGTAACCATCATAACATACCGAGCTCCCACCGTGTCACGGAGATCACGATAAGCCGTTGGTCGCGGCTGTCTTATGTAGATCTTTCAGTCCTTACGAGTAGTTAGAAGCCTGTAAGTCTGACAACCAGTTTAACCAAGAGGTATCTTATTACCCTTAAGTGGGTTGTGAAGGTCAGACAAGTAGTCGCTCCATGTTAATTGTTGGAGTCCAGGTGCATCTGGTTAGACTGGAAGCCGACCCCAACACAGTTGGGAAAAGGCTAGGCAGATGATGATGAAGTATCCTGGATATGAGCTGAATACAACCAACAGGCATGGCCTGCATTTAGCTCTGGACTGAAATAGCTGAAAATAATAGAGAAAGACATTAATATACACAATATTAGGGTATTCGTAATATGCTTTACTAGAACGGACGGTTCATTCGGGTGACTGTTCATTAATTCGTTACATATGCACACGACACCGGTAAAATTTGATACGAATAAACGTTAATTTGCTTCCTTCATTTATGTTTCGATCATTCCATTGGATCGGTTCACAAATGAATTTAAAGATGCCGTCGAATGTGAGGCAAAACTGAAGCGTCAGATATCGGTTTTGAGCAAAAGAACAAGTAGTTGTTTCAACAAGTTTCTGTTTTCCACCACAGCAAATCTAACATAGTCCCACATTGTTGTTTTCAGTCAACCCTGACTGAAGAATCAATAATGGCGTATACCAGCCTTATAGAGGAGCCGACTCCATCAACATCACTGATGTCTCACATCGCGCAGGAGTCCAGCGGCGTGATGAAGCCGTCAACCATTCCGAAACCGGCGCGTATGACGCATGCCACTTTCCATTCGCTACAACACTCACATCTCAAAACCAGGTAAGTTTATTAATTAAATTTTATATTTCATTTAATAGAATATAGTAATTAATATGAATGTGGATGGATGTGGGAGCTCCTGGCTTAATTATAACAGCCGCTTGGGTCGATCTTTAGGTTAAGCCGTGCTTGCCTAGGTTGGTCCGTGAATGGGTGACCACCGATTACATACCGAGTTTCAAAGCCCGTTAAGCCGTTGGTACGGCCGCCATTATAGATCTTTGGCACACAGGAAGTCAGGTGGACTGAAAGTCTTACAACCAGTCTTAGCAAAGGGTATCGTATTACCCAGTACTAACTGGGCTGTCGAGGTCAGATAGGCAGTCGCTCCATGGAAAATACTGGCATATAGCTGCATCCGTTTTGACTGGAAACCAACTCCAACTTACTTGGGAAAAGGCCAGGCAGATGGATGGAGAGATGAATTGTATGAGGGATGGTATGACAGAGGAGTGAATATTAGACTGGTGTCTGCCATGCAAAAAATGGAAGGAAAAAGCGTGTTTCGCCGAAGCTAAGTAATATCTGCCTGCTCTTTAGATTCCAGAGATAATCTTGGTCAAGTATATGAGGACCATGCAGATTGATTTTAAAACCCTTGTATCCATTTGGCGTTTTTTTTCCACTTCAGGCCGCGTTTTGACAATTGTCAGATGACTTACTGTATCTAATTAACAAGTCTAAATAACATAAGCCCCGAACTAGTTGCTACTCGACATTGTTCAAGGACAATGGCGAGTAGCAACTATAAGTACAGAGGCTTGAGAAACCTAGACAATGTCTGTCAACTCGCTGCTGTCCGATCGGTTTACATCATTGTCCCTACACACTATACTTATCTACTCCGCTAAACCCTGTCGGGTTTAAATATTATGAATAACCATAAATTATACATATCTGAGTAATCGAAATTAATTATATAACAAATGTGTTTCAGGGCATTCCCTGAACCTACTCACGAGGAAGTGACTTTCGTAAGTACCATTCACACAAACACAACTTTTTCCAATAAATTCAATTACTTTCATTCATTTCACTTTCACACTGAGGTTTGCGATTAGAACTCAATAGGGTGCAATAGCTGACACCATTGACTAATAAGTCCAAGACACAAATTAAAATACCTTTATTTATTTCTGTACAAATCAATTATATTTTTAAATATTCCTTACAAAAAATAAATAAAAACAAAAACATTTAAAAATATTTAAAAAAATTGTAACCCACCGGTATCGGGAAGAGGGTCCAAGCTACCAGCGGTCAGGGCTCCAGAGAGAGGAACCTCCTAACAATACAATAAATTAACATCTTTATTATAAGTCTGCAAACTCGATTAATTTTCAATTACTTGTAAAATTCAATTTTTAGTGTCAAGCACCCAGTTTTGGCTTAAGCTCGCCTCGGTACAAGGTGGAGCAAAAGTAATGTCTTAACGTGAATGCGTTTTTTTGCAAATACCGTCATTCGTCATTGTTAAATTATATTTATGAAACATATAGATAACCCGTATATATTTAGGGGATGCCTTCACCCAATATGGGGTTCTTGCAGATAAGGTTTAGCAATAACCAAATTATTATGTTAAATAAGTTATTAGTTAATAAGTAAAACAGTTAAAGGAAATAAACTAGTTTAAATGTATAAAATTAATTAAACTAGTAATAAGTAAAGCAATCAAAGGAAAACTAGTTAAGTGTTTAAAATTAATTAATTTAGTTAAGTATCTTAAAATAATGTAAAAGTAATTAGTAGGCAATAAAAGGCTTTTTATTATTAATTTATTTATAATGTAATTGTACAATTGCATCATAAATAAAAACATTTTCAAAAACACCTAACATTATTAACATTTTCAGTCGAATAATATTTTACCGCTTCCGCCGCGGACGACGAAACCAAAGCTAGTTAATATGCCACGACACGTCCGCAAATACCCATTGAAGATGGTTGCGGATCCCAAGCCACAGAAAGAGGCAGAGAAACTTGAAGAAATTGTTGCAATAATCTACCAAAATACTAAATCAACACATTCAAAGACTGACGAAACAACAGTCGTCGAAGACGTGGTGGATTCGGGCCCGAAGGTGGATACTAATCCGTTCAATAATGTGGAGGAGGCAGCAGCCGCTAATCCTTTCAATGACTTCTTTATGGTGGAAACCGATAAGGAAGACGTAGGCGTGCAGGTCAACATTGAAAGCCCTGACAGCAGCGATGCTGAGAGCAACATGGCTCTTGTAAGAGCTCTTGTAAAGGGTAAGTATTCACTATGCATTTCTCTGATAGCCCTTCACTATTCTCCTGCATCATGCCTCCTGATATCCACAATCTTTGCTTTGGCTCGAACTATCTACTCAAAGTGAAATCTTGAGCTTTAGCCAAACTGTCAAATATAACAGGACAGGCAAACATACTTTTGCTCCCCCGATCTCTCCAAAACGTTTGATTTAGTTTGTTACGATATTTTACGGAGAAAAGCAGTTTTCTAGATACAAAAATATTCCTATTTGCATACAATTGTGCTATTAAAGACGTATATACGTGGACGAAGCATGAGGTCTATCTCAGGATCGCAGCAGCTGGCATTGCCTACCGACATGTGTCCCCCATGTAAGTACTTCAGACGCCAGCACATCAAGTTAGCCGAAACTGACAAATTTTCCCAATCAACCTTGAACCTAATGTTATAGCGATAAAGTTGAAAATCTATTAAATAAATTTGGCAGATTGTAGTAGCTTGATGTCCTGGCTTGTTTACAGTGCTCTGAACAAACCGTATAGTCGAGTGCAATACAGACAAAAAGCTGGAACGAAGTTTATAGTGGTCGGTTTTTCATTTCAAGTTTGAGTATTTTTTGTTTAATTGCACTGGGCTATTAGCAAAACGCGCGTCTTCATACATTTTGCTAATCTAAGTGAATCAATTTATAAAATGTTTTTTGCAAACATTTTCAGAACATAAAGATCACGTATCTGTCGAGGACCTGCTAGAATTTGCGGACCAGAAGCCATGCGGCCGTCAGAGGGGCAAGGAGTCGGACGAGGTCAGGGTAATGACCAAAGTTTTAAAAGACAAGGTGAATCGAATCTTACAAAGTATTTTCTACCTTTCATTCAAGTTAAAAGGGATCATATCTACAGCCAGTAGCGTCATGTAGTTTCTTGTGTCTTAACTAACCTGACAGCCATCTTGTTTGTTCGTAAACGTTGAGCAAGTTGTTGGTTGATGTGCTGTTATGTAGCCAAATTGGGGCATTCAATATTCGAACTTGATACAATTTTAGTTATTTGGATTTTTGTTACTTCATTGTAATGATATCGGTTTTCATTTATATATTTGGTTTTTTTTTGGTTACTTTGTCATTTGTTTTCGTAGTCACGTTTTAATAAGTTTTGTTACCTTTGTAACTTGTTATTTATTTTCGTCAATCGACTTTTGTTTTGTTTCTTATTTACTTTCTTGTAATTTTGATATTTGTGTTCGTTGTTTGGTTTTTGCTCAGTTTTGTTTACTATTTTATCTTCGTTTAGAAAGCCTTAGACTTCAAATTATAGACAATACGACAACCAAGAATTTATCTTCCCAGACTAAAAATTCACTAGCCTGTAGAAGTTGGGGTATGACAGCACTTCCCATACATACCAATACTAATGAATTACCACAGGTTTTTTTTTAATTTTCTATTTAACCGCGCTTGGGAATCGTTTTGGATTTGTGTCGATTGAAAACACCACAAACGGTAGCAGTGATAATGATGATATTTAGCGTTTTTTGGGCGTTGGTCTACTGGTCGACAGCAACGGCGACGCAAAGGCCAAGTCAGATACCAAGTTCTGTGTCTAAGTCTGCTGTTCTCCGGAGATACAACTTGTTTTATATGTAATTCTATGTATACGCTTGTGTGAATTGCGACATTGCAGCCAGACACTGTCTTCATATATTTACATAGACAACAGTCCTGTCGCCGCGGTCTCTCATAGCGGTTGGACTGCCATTGTCTCTGGTTCGCGCTTGCGCTATCCATCGAAACTGTACCTTTACCCGTGGTATTTAGAATGATTATTTAAGAATTTCGTACGAATGACTTTCTGTTAAGTAGTTATAAAATATCACTTGTACACGTCGGTGTTAAAAAAACTAGATTGATGGTTTTATTTGTTTTAAAGTTTCGAAAATGGCTCGGAGTTTCTAAAATATCGTGTTTCCAGGGAATAAACTAACAATCTTACAAAGCGGATCTTCTGGTGCCTATCCAAAATGGTTCAATATAATTTCATGAAACACTTTCTGCAATTGTTTTAGCAACAGCGCCCGTTTGTTAATTTTATTCAAACACCGAAAGATCTTTGTTTCATTGTAAAGTGGATGCTAGTCGTCGAGGAGTCGCATGGCTTGCGGTGGTTTGTGCCAGAAGTTTATTGTTAACTTCTTATGTAGCGGGAGCTACTGTGTTTAGTGGTGAACTTGTATAGGCTGATGATGATGATAATTTGCCAACAATTACTACTAACTTGTTCGAATATTGCATACAAACCGTAAGTGGTGAATTATGATGGCTTACGTCGTGATTGCTAATACAAGATGACCTAAAAGAAAGTTTATTAACATATTGCTGTACATGATTAAATAAAACTTTCTCAAAAACCTAATGAACGAAGTAAAATACTGACTGCATAATTTATATGCATTTGTAATTATTTATTTCGATATGACCAAAGCTACTAGTGCCTTCTGTTTGACAGCCTTCATTTTAATCAAGTTAGATTTTATGTACTATAGATAAGGTACTTGTCTGGGACATTTGCGCGAAAGACATATGCGCGAAGGACACTTCCGCGAACCCACTTGCGCGAAAAGACATATGCGCGCATGGACTTTTGGGCGATTAGACTTTTGCGCAAATGGACTTTTGCGCCCATAGACACTTACGCGCATAGACACATGCGCGCAGAGGCACTTGCGCGAATGGACACTTGCGCGAATGAACTTTTGCGCAAAAGGACACTTCCGCGACTAGATTTACTCGCGACTGGCTACGGTTAATCTGTAGAGTAAACATAACATCATATTATTTCTTATTTTCAATGAGATAGAGCGAGAGAAGTGGCAACACTGCCCGAGTGACATGTCAAATTATTTTTTCGTATCTACCATGAATAGTGTTGCCAGATATAATTATTGTTTAATCGATTTACAATATCGATTTTGAACAAAATAATTTTACTCTCTGTTCAAGATTTTGAGTTTCATTAATGTCGATTTTTAAGGTCATTCAGTTGTTTTAATGTCTATTATGACAAATGTATATTGATGTACAGAACATTCTTGTTACTTTGTACAAAAAAGATTAATCAATCGATTCCGATTTAGAAGAACCTCAGTGTTATGTTTACTCTACAGCTAACCTAACCTAACCATTCGCGCATAAGTCCTTTCGCGCATGTGTCTTTGTGAGTAAATGTCCGTTCGCGCATAAGTCCATTCGCTCAAGTGTCTATGCGCGCAACTGTCTATGCGCCCAAAGGTCCATTCGCGCAAAAGTCTAATCGCCCAAAAGTCCATGCGCGCATATGTCTTTTCGCGCATGTGGATTCGCGCAAGTGTCCTTCGCGCAAATGTCTTTCGCGCTAGTGTCCCGATACCATCGATGTGAGTGTATGCCTTGCCTGGGCCTTGCACCAGATCTGTGGTGCAAAAGACCCTTAGTTGCTACACCACCGGGTATGTCGATTTTACTTACGCAATGTGGTAATCAAATATTTCTATTGGGTAATCTTGAAGAATCAGTGTTGTAGTAAATTCTTTTTTTTTATTTAGTTTTTTGAAAATTTATGTTCTGTTCCCTAGGGTTAATCGGCATTTTATTTTGTTTGTTCGTCTTTTGAACATATTTATTGTGACTTGTCCTGACAACGAGCGATAGACCACATTGCAAATCTTTTTAATTTCTTCTTTTGCTTTTATGATTTTACTGTCGAATTGGCTGGCTACATTTTATGATTTTATTTTATAATGTGCGTTATTTGTGTAGAATAAACAGTTGTTCCATTATTTTTTAATCCAGTTGACCTGTACAGCAAGTAACAGAAACGTGTGATAATATGGTCGCTCCATAGTGAAATTGGTTCAGTTTGATGGTCTTTTGGGAATCCGCGCACATGGTTGAAGGTAGGCTAGGCACTTCACGATAAATACGTCGGCGTCACTAGGAGGTATCAAGCTCAGGGTGTAAAGTTCTTCATCCCCCATAGAAAAGGGAGGAACCTCCGACCAGACGGGTGCTATGTGTGGTGGGTTACTTCCCGGAAGTTGTTTTCGCGTTTTCCTGTATAGTATTAAGTCGCGGATAACTTTAACTGTGCGATTTAGGCATTTGATGTTAGTTCTTCAATTGTGTCATAGATGGCGGTGTAATACTTTTTTGTTCTATGTTTCTGTAGTACTTTTTGTAAAGTCGTATCTATAGCATATGTAAAATATGACCTCACCTTCTGGTACGTGCTGTAAATAGGGTGACTGGTAATTAGTGACTGATACTTAAATGCGTGATTGTACTCATGATAACAAACAACTTTCCCAAAGAAATATTTTTTTAATACTCATTCACTTAAATCACAACAACCGTATGAAATTCGCGCGCGCGCACCTGTGACCTATCAGCTGTTATAGCCGCGATCACGTGTTTTAGTATCGGTCACTAATTACCAGTCGCCCTAATAAGTATTCTGAATTTGAATTATTAAGTATTCTGTATTTTGACTTTGGTACATCGAGATGAGATGGAGATTGTCACAGGATGACAGGAACGCGTGACAGAGACGATACTTTAACTCTCAACTTTTTTTGTTATGGCTTTGTACGATAGGAGTCCTATTCGACAGGTATATTCCGATGGTATTCACGTTGGAAAAGACATTGTGACACGAACTTACAATGGATTTAGTACATGATTGATTGAATATTGATGCTTCAGTACTGTGACTTCCGGACGTACGTACAGATCACAGACGGATATTATGAAATTATAAGGGTTCCGTTTGATCGATGGAAAATTTTAACGCTATCTAGAATCGTGTAATGTACTGAATCCATGGCAAAATTTTGTGTCACCATGTTCCTTACGTTGTGCATAATATGATGTTACATTTTAATTTGTTCCATATTCTTAAAAAGGTTACAAATTAGTCGAACTTTTTTATTAATTGATATTATTGTGAAAAAAAAAATGTTGCCAATTTTTTATATAAATATTTTCCTCTTACCCTCTCCCCAAGTGCATGCTGTGTTACCTACGCTTTCGTCGTTGATTGACAAAAACCTACCTATAATCATTTTTGACATAAATTATTAATAATTCTCAGGTGAATCAGGCGCAGTGTTTAGAAGCCTTGGAGCTGAGCGGCTGGAACGTTCACAACGCCATCAAGCTTGTTCGGGTGAAAGTGTCAGTAGGGACCGATGTCACTTTTGACAAGTGCCATGAAGAACTACAAAAAACGAACGGGGATATCATGAAAGCAGTCTCCATGTTGGTCTCTATAGACAACACATAAACTGGAATTAACCGTGCAAATTACTGATAAAATAAATTAATTTTGTGAAAAACAGCTTCGTATTTTTGTTTGTTTCTAATGGTTCTTCTAAAACATGTTCAGCAATGAGGAAATAATATTGTTGAATGACGACATAACAACAACCTTTCGTAAGACAAACGGAGGAAGCTATGAAAAATAACTTCACTATTAGGTGTTAAATACCAAAAAATAAGCATGATAATCGACTTGTCTCATCATTACCTATTAGTGTTATTGATACTCATAACAGTAAAAAAATGTTGATTTGCAACTTATATTCCATATTTAGCACAAATTTTTAACGTAATTTTGGGCTTTATAATGTATCAATATGCATAGTTATGTATAAGTCGTATAAGCATATCAAGTTCAAACAACTTTATTTTGCACATACAATTTTACTATTTTTGTTGTAATAACATTTTCAATATATTTACTCGAAAAACGGTCCTTAAAGCACTACTATAAGGTTCATAATGCAGTGCATTTCACACTCGTGTTTCGTTTACATTTTTTTTCTACTTGAGTTTTATTTTCACAGATAACTACGTCCAACGTGGTTCAATTCCTATATTCGGCTATATAATTGTCTTTTTTTTTAATCTTAGCAAAGAGGCGCATATGTGGCTTTAAGGCCGGAATATTTTTTGAATATAACCAATAGAACAAATGACCATTTATTTGTGTTTTTAATTCAAAAATATTTAAATTTTTCATATTAGGCTGTTTTGCAGTTTCACCTTTGCTTCTCCTTCACCTGCGAAAGCAAAGAGCGGAAAAAATCAAAAAAATATCGTACTTTCATAATAATTAATGACTAAAATATTTTACAATTTCCCCACTTATATATTATAAGTACTATTTTCTTCAAGGTGAAGGGGCAATTAACTCGTGAAGAACTAAAAAAATAAAATTATTTAAAAAAGTCGAAGACAACAAGAGGCCAAATTATAACCACTAATGCCCTAACTTAATTGCAGTTAGACTGACTTCTTTATATAATATTATACGAAACCATCTTTGTCATTCAAAATTATAAAAATAAAAACAGCCACGATCGAGTCCGTGCGGGGGAACTCCTGAACGGATTATAATAGCACTGTGTTGCCATTTTGTATACACATTCAGAGCATACAACAAAACATTATATAATACTAAGACCCTGCTGCTGCTAGGATCATCCCACACATGGGATCTCCTAACAAAAAAATATGTAATTTTACAAGATTTGGTCTAGCTGTAGCTAGATGTGCCGATGACCTTAAAAATCTGGGTCAAACCGGACTGGACACGGGAGATGGAGGACAGAGAACTGTGGCCCAACTTCCGAGAGGCCTATGTCTATGGCCAACAGTGAACTGGGACACGCTGAGTTGACTGAAGATTTGGTACAACAGCATTGATCGTCTTCGCAAGAAGTCACGCTTAAAAGGTTAACAACTCGAATGAATTGGGCTTTTCTTACTTGTCTTTATTACTATCACGCGGTAAATCGCGGAATGGACCAGTTGTAACGGCTGTTACTTACCGAGTTGTGGGTTCGAACACAGACAGGCACTTAACTCTTTGTTAATCCCACAAATAGCAAAAAGCTAGTGTGTAAGTGAAAAAACGTGTGTGGTTAGTATAACGTAAGTACCATTGGGGAGGGGGGATATTAATAAATTTTAAAATGCATTATTTTCGTTTTATTTTTGTTATTACCAGTTTTCTCAAATTTTAACAAATTAACATAAAAATACCAAAAAATCTGCTTACTTGAATGGCCCCAGAGTTCCTACGCACGTACCTCAGTCTAACTCGCCGGTGGGCGTGGGATAGATGCATGCTATTTAACAGGCGCTGTGTGATAAAATGAGATGCACATATTGTTCCTGCCGAAAACGCGCCAATTAAAGAAGGTTGGCCTGGGTCAGAATGTGCCCAGCACTGTCGCTTTCTAATCAACATTAAAATGAGGATCTGATCATACAAAAAAAGGTTACACCATTTCACTTCAAACAACGAAATTGTTGTCAGTAATGCGTTAACTTAATTGTGTTTTACTTTCACAATTTGGTATGTACAACCATGACAAAAACTTTTCTCTACTTTTGACACTCGGGGATGGTAGAATAGTTCATTTTGATATATGTGGTAAAGGTCCGTTATAAGGCGCTGTTGGTGCTGTCTGTGTCAAATACGACACCTACATTAATGCCTAAATATTATTGTATTGATCATGACTTGGTTAGATTGGTTGCCAGACATTCTGGCCACTGACTACCTGTAACAACTGTGAAAGATCTAAGGTCGAGATACGGAGGAAACTCGGTACCTATGTAATCGAAGGTCACACATCCTCGGACCGACATTGGCAAGCGCTGCTTAATATAACCTTATGTGGTGGCCAACCATGCCATTCATCCATATCTTTCACACACTTAAGTGACGAAAGTGATCCTGCTATAAGAGGTATTAGTACGGGCCCAGGCTGCTACTGACAATTCCATAAAATTACCTAAATTAGGAAACGACCAAAACTCCTACCTGTGACCGGTAGACCGATGTAGGGTAGTATTATGATGTTTCTTTTTGATTTTCACATCTAGTGGTTGTAATAAGAACATTTATTCTCTCTACAGGCCACCAATACAGAGATTTGCTTGAATGTACTGCCGCCCCCCCCGCTCATGCCGCGGGTGTATATTGCTAAGCCGGAGCGGCCAAAACATCCAAAACCCCCAAGTAAGTATAGGTACTTATTATTTGTTTTGTTAAGAAGATATTTTGTTTTGGGCAGGGGGAGGGGGGAGGGTTCAAACTTATGAGAGACAAGAAAAGCTATGGGGTAGCAGAAATCGAGTGCACTCGCAGTACAGTTTTGTCGCACACGCGTTAATCGCACATTTGTCGAGCTCACGTATGTGCGATTAACGCGTGTGCGACAAAACTGTACTGCGAGTCTACATATAAAAGCACGGTAGTGCGACATGAAGACTATCTAAACATTTGTACAAAATAATTATGTATATCTGGTGAACTCGATAGCTTTCTCGACTTATCAAGGGCTTTTGACTTAGTTAATTATGATATCATAACTTGTGGCAGTAATTAAAAAGATATATCCGCTCTGCCAACCGAACTCTGCAGGATCTTTTTTGGTATCATAATTAAGTCAATTTCGTGCGATTGTTGAATGCGTATTCCGAGCAGTACTGGTTGCAGCGTGGGGTGAGGGCAAGGGGGCTCAAAGCTTAGTAGCACCCATGTCGGTTGCCACATTGATGATGTTTGTTTCAATAATATCAGTTACGCGGCCGACATGGTGCTGCTGAGTGCTTCTGTTTGTGGTGCCTCTAGACTGTTGGACATCCGTGAAAAGTACGTTCACAGCCATGGCTCGGTTTATAACGTCAAGTATAGTGAAGCCTTTTTTCTCTGGCCTGAAGGTCTTTCAGGCCAGAGGAAAATGTCCGGCAACGAAACCAGCCATAAAATTATTTGGAACACCACTTAAAAGGCTGGAACATTTTAAATATCTTTGAGATATGTTTAACATGAATATTTTGCCTTTCAGGTCTGGATTAGGAGTGTGGGTAAGAAGCTGCAAAAACAGAGGCGATTTGAATCCATTGGAAATTAACAAAATATCAGAAGTGAAATATAATATCAACGATTATGATATTTGCTCAAACTAGTACCTACCTTTTACTTGTATAAAAAAGTAAAGTTTTTAAAGTTACTGTTTAAAGTAACAATTTTAAATAACATATTATTATATTTTAAGTAAAAAGTCCAAACAATCTGTTAAAATTGATTTTCGAAATGTTTATGTTTTTTTTTTATCATATCATATACATATTTATCTACATGTCTAATTGTAGTTAAGGTTAGGCATTTAGAAAAAGTGTATGTATTAATACTAAATGTTTTTTGGTGTATCTAAATTTTACAATGTAATTTTTAATAACACCCGTATCTATAGTCAAGTTAAAGCATAATTGCTTTAACTTGACTATTAATTAAAAATGATTGCATATATTAATACTAGAGTTTTAACTTATGCAAACATTTTTATGCAGTAGACAAGAATCTAAACGAAGTAAGAACCGTAAAAGAAAGCAAAGAAGCTATCAAAAGCTAGAACTCTTAAATTCTAGCTTTTGATAGTTCTAGCTTCAAGTAACACACAGCACAAGTAATCACTTTGACTTGTTTATAGATACGGGTTTTAGACTCCCAATTGTCAATGAAATTATACTTAGTGCCTCGGGGGTAGTGCTCCTGTCCTATATAGCGTACAGGGATAAATTTAATGTTGATTAAGACAGGAAAGCTACCCCAACATAGTTGGGAAAAGTTGGGATGTTACACTACACAGTTAGAATTCTAAATGTGTAGTGTACTAATAATGCGTAGTTAAGTAGTAGAATTTACGAGTATAGGTAAGTTTTTGTTTTCATATAATGTATATTCGTATAAGTGAATATGACCAAGCGTTTCAACACCGCTCTAATGCTGCACTGACGTGTAAATCCAAAACACTGTATCTCAGAAATACCAATTTCGTGAAAAGGGCTTTTAAAACTTTTTTTGGTTTTTGGTACGTTTTGTAAATATATTTATAACATAGTATATAGTGGCAGGTACCAAAAGATAGGTATTTTTACGTCTTATCTAACCATCTAAATTTTACAACCGTACGATCCATACAATAAGAATTAACCATGTAAACGTGTATTGCCCCTATAAGACTTAAAAAAATGTATCCAATTGTTTGTGCAAAACACTGTATGTTTTGTTACAGTGTATTGGTTTTATGAGAACAGAGCTAATGGATCATACAAGAACACTGTATTTTCAAATACAGTTTATTACCTTAACAATAATAGGTATTTAAGAGGGTGTCCGAATGAATTTACATTAACAATTCTAATTACAGTTGGCAATAACAAAGTTTTTTTGCGTGTTAAATTTTATTTGGGTACCTACCTACTTCGGTCAAAGACAAAAAAACTTAATTTATATTAAAAATATATATTTGTTAAAAATAAAATCAATTTTCTTAATTAACTCAATAGTTACCTCTTCGAATCAAATCGTACAATAAATCAATAAAATAATAACAATCAAGTCATAATGAAACGAAAGATTACAAATAAAATCAAACATTTAAAATTTAAAAAATTTAAAACTATATAAACAAAAACTCAACTTAGGAATGACTTCTCCACACATTCTTAATCATTTCTTCGAATCAAATCTTAGAACAACCGTAGCAAGCAAAAGTAAAATTAACATTCACCAAGTCATTAATTATAAAAATTCTTCTTATAAAACTAACAATACAAATCAAATATGAAAAATTTAATAATGAGATCAAGTTTTTATTAATAATCAGTCTGTAAATTACTTTGAGGTCTTAGGGTTATATTAAATCAGTATCAATGTGTTCGTCAAGATCGGGTGATTCCGAGACAACAAGATTTTCATAAAAAAATGTTCTAGTTCGAGGTATTGACTTACACAGTGCTAATAACTCTTTTTTTTTATCTCGCTAATACCTCTAGGTTCAGTCTCCCTAGGTATGTCTTCCAAAAGATCAGTTACACCGGTAGTTATTTTTTCCCGCAATACAATTTCTATTTTCTTTTTCAAAAAAGATATCTCCTTAAATTCTGCGTTATAATCATTCTTGACAAATATTGTTAATTCATTTCTTCTGAATTCTATTACTTTAAGGTTATGTATATTATACCCTTTGGGGAATACTACTTTGGAATCATTACTAAATATGATCATATGTGTGTGACTTAATAAGTCGACTTGCATGTTTTTTCGTGAACTTTTAATATTAGATATAAAATCATCTATATCGTAGACTTGGCCCTTAGATTTCAATTTCTTTGTAATTGCAGCGTGTACAGCATCTGCGGCCATAAAGGTGTGTCCTGGCTCGAAGTATTCCAGAGTAATTTTATCTATATTTGTCATTTTATCATTTATTACTCTTATTAAAGCAGACAAAAGTATCTTGTTTTTGTTTTGGGCATTACAGTTATCTAAGAAAAATGTTATAGACTTCAGGTCTCTGTAATATTTTCTAAGAAAATGGGTGTATGTAGAAGCAACATTGTGAGCTTTTCTACCACTTTCTCCCTCATGCCAAACTGCACAGACAGCCTGTTTGTTTTTTCCCGGGGGCACAAATGATTCGTTGAAAAGTACGAGTTTTCTTGAGAAAAAGTATTCTTTTGTGGTCAACAGTGGCATACAAATAGCTTTTTGCATATCTACAGTATATAGCATGTCTCGTCCCTCAGAATTTTCACACTTTTCTTCTATTGCTTTTAAATCTCTTCTTGATTCTCTTTTGTTTTCTAGATGTTTGCCTAAGTCTATACAGTCATTACAATTACACGGTAGAGGTAATATTTTATGCTTTAACTCGTGGTTTCTACATTTCGTACAAATGTCTTGAGCTGGCTCTGCTGTAGAAAGATTAAGCTGTTTGATCATGTGGTGAAAATGTGCCCAACTACAAACTTTCAGGTTTTTCTCTTGACAGTATATTTGGAATTCTTTGTATATGGATGTAAAATTCACGCCTACTGGCAGATATTTTCTGTTTGGCGCATGTTTTATATTATAGTGTGATGGCATAGGGTTATACTTTAATATAAAAGTTTTCATTTCGTCTTCGTACTCCACAGAAAAAGCATTATAAGGTGTGTGTCGACCTCTGGGATCAGGAGCAGCACTAATTTTAGGATTTTTATTTCCAGTCAAGTGATTTTGCTTTAGAACAGCCTGGACTGCTTCATCGTTACTGTACCCTAAGGTATTTAAAAAAAATGTTTTGCATACTTTGAACTCATTAAGAGTCCATGTTAAAGTATTGTGTCTCCTTGAGTTAGGTCCAGCCGTTTTGGTTGCAGTGGACATTTTGTGCACCTGCCTTGACAAGAAATCCCGTCGTCTCTGTCTGTCCATACTCCAAAACTGAGTGTGAATAATCTGTCTGTCCGTTTCGGAGATGTTAACGGAACAGTTTTTTTTGCAGTTTTGGCAGGGAGGTCTCATGGGATGCTTTTTTGTTTGATTTGCTAAAATAACTTTAGGATCTCGACTTCTTTTGACTGGTGGAGAATAAGATTCTTCTAGTGTTTCACACGGGAATACAGCACTTGACGTATCGAGACACTCTACGTTAGAAGTAGAAGAGGACACCGTGTCTACATTAATTACCGGTCCAGTATCAGAATGCAATGATGGACCCTCAGGGCAGGGTTGGCTACTTAATTCCTTACATAATTCTTGAATGGTACTAGAAGTAGGTACGGGTATTAAATCAGCGTAGTTGACGTCGCCACCAAGATTATCAGCAATACACTCATTTATTTGAGATTCACTAAGGGGTATCAAAGGGCTGATATTACGTGAATCGAATACATATGTGGAACAGTCATATTCAATGCTATCACAATCGTATGATGTATTGATACCAGGACGCTCCTTATTACTGCCAGTGATATTTTCTTTTTCATTCAACACACTGTTCAATTCTGAAGCCATTGTGGTACATGATGACTTGTTGTGATGTTGTATATTGCTTTGTGACAATTTCACTAATAATCTATTACGGTATCCACTCATTGTTATTATTTATAAACTCGTCAAAACGCACAAATCTAAACCGATTAAAAGTACGCGCTTCCGATCAAAACACCGTCCAAGCAAGAGCAATGATTCAGGACTACTAACCGTTGAGCTCCCGCTCCACCCCCCGCGCGTCTTTTACGTATCACGCGTAGGGAAGTATCGCCGCGCGCGACGTACCAAGATTGTTTGGTTTTCGAAAACACTGTATCTCAGAGTTTCGACTAATCGCGCTTAAACTTTTTAGCCAACACACTGTAACTTCGGTTACAGTGATATGCCATACCAAACCATAAATGTAACTAAAATACAGTGTTTTTTAGGTGGTCATATTTCCTTCTACATACCATAAAATGCAAAAGTAATAATATAGGGATATGTAACTGCCCCGAAAAAATCAAATGAGCGCTATTAAGGCAAAACACTGTAACTCGAGTTGCAGTGTTTTGGATATACACGTCAGCTCTTCATTCATAAATCTCGCTAGCCAATCATAACACGTGGTGATCATCTACAGTGAACGGAGTTACGCCCATAATCTATACATGTGTGCCGTTTATACACACGAAAATATGTAACAGTGTGCGTAAAATTATCAATGAAATTTATTGTATTGTAGGCTATACTACGTCTTGCCTCAGAATTGACAATTTGTAACTACGAATTTACCTTACAGTATAATGTGAGTTTGAGTTAAGCTCCGCACTCACATACGGTTTTACTCGATCCAGCTATCATGTCGAGTAAAAACCATGGCATGGGCTTTCGTCCACACATTCAGCATTAATCTATCGAGTGACGCGCACCGTTCAGTATTCACCGAACCGTTCGAGCCAAAACATGTCTGTTCAACAAAGGAGACGGTGGCTGCTACATTTAGCAAGTCTCGCAGTTCTTAATTACAAAAGAATTAAAGAAAATGAAAAGAAGAAACATAAAAGGAGGTACTGGGTTAAAGATTGGTTAGGTCGCCGCTCTGATTACAGCCACGTGAACTTGATTAAAGAGCTGTGTCCCGAAGATTACAATAACAATTATTTAAGGATGCCTGAAGTGCTATATGAAGAATTACTTTCTATGATTACCCCATTAATAAAAAAAAAAATACTCATATGAGACAATCTATTTCGACTCGCGCCACTCGCGGAGACGTACACACGCCTGAGTCAAGCTCGACGGCTTGCTTCGAGTGGGTGCGAAGGAAATTACTTTTATTTAATTCCATCGAGCCGGCTCGATGCGAGCCTTCGAGCTGTGAGTTTTGCGGTCCACACGTTAATATTTACTCGTTTTGGAGTAAAACTATCGAGTAATACCGAATGTGAGTACGGAGATTTACGTCACACAGACGCGAAAAGTTGCTATAAGTGTTCTAACAGGAGTTTTTTTTTTTTTTTTAATATTATGTATTATTTTATTACATAGTTAAAATAAATGCATTTGGCGTTGTTGGTAGGGTAGGCTAGGCTAGGCCTAATTGCCTCTATGGACGGCACGCCCCTGACTATTGTGAACCTTTATAGTTTTCAATGTTACTAAATAAATAAATGTGTATAATTTATAAAACAATGACTACATTTTTTGGTTCCGAAACCAAAAAACCACCTTCCATTGTTCTAATCGTTAACCGTCATTCCGCACTTGTGGTATTTCTGATTATTCAAATCGATACTTAGAATATCATCAAACCCATCGTTTTAGCAAAAAAAACATAGTTATTTATCGCATACTAAGTTATTTCATCGAATCGTCAGATATACGATCAAATCGTATCACTTTTAATAAACGTTCACGAGTTATGCCCATCGAACAAAGGTTTTCATAAATCTATACGAATACCTCCGTATTACTTTTCTTTATCACTCGACAATGTTAAAAGTTAAATTATTGCGAGAACCCTAAAACTGGAATCACTGTCAAATTACTATCGTTGCATAATGTTACGTCGGCTCGCAATAATATTATCTAATATCAATATTGTTTAAGAACATTTAAAAAAGTAAATTTTGACGGTAATTATTTAATTTTTTTTCGTAAATAATTACCGTTAAAATCTACGTTTTCAAATGTATTTTTTTCGCTTTGTCGAAATCTCGTAATCGTAAATTCATTTTATAATTATTCGTTATTTTCATTCGGTGGGTAGATCGAAATAAGACTCGGTCGACGCGTACTTCTACTCAGTTAATAAGCGAACTATGGAACTAGCATAATGTAAAAACATTATTCGGTTTAGTTTAAATCCTTAACCCTTGGTTGTCTTGAATTCTAAGTGTTAAGAACAATACATCATTTTATCATTGTGTTTCCGCAAATAAAGTGTGTACTTTATTTGCGGAATTTTTATTACTTTCACAGTGAACTAAGTGGAACAAGTTTAGTTTTCGTGTGTTGTTTGTTACGGTGGGCAGTTATAGTGTCCAGTGTACAGGTAGTTACCTATAACCCTACGTAAGTACATTAGACCGTTACGTTAATTACACACGAAACTGGTTATATCTTGCGCAAACCCGAAAAGTTACTTACCCACCTGTAGGCACCATAATGATTCCTTACACGAGACCTATATTTAATATGATCAACTCAACTGCACTCGTACCTATCAACAACTCGTAACAAAGGAGCATGTCGCTTTTAGGAAAACATTCCTCACGCAAAGCTAGTGTTTTGAAGCGGTCTAAAATAGACTTAGACTGCTAGATATCGAATACACTACTCAGGATCTACCGTCTTTTAGTAGGAAACTGACAAACGCGCATAAACGTTTAAGTAAGGCATTAGAGATAGGTATTTTAGCTACTAATGATTATTTTGTTTTTGCAAAAAAAAATATTACGTGTCTATTTGTTTGGTACCTACGATCTTCTACTCTGATGTAACTTCACGAACAGAAATAAATCAATGATAAATGTGCATGTAACAACTTCTATCTCTAGGTAGGTACATACATTTTATCAAATAAAGAAATTTTATTCCGTTCTTAGTTTTTTTTTCGGATAACCTCTGATAAGTACCTATATAAGAATTCAATTTAAATCAGCTCTAAAAGCAGCCTATATAGTTTCTATGGTGCATAGTTATTAAGTATACTTTACAGTAAAAAGTAGGTACATCATCTACCGACCAAAATAGGTATATCAAAAAAATAAAAACAGGGTCGTCCTTCATTATTTAAAACGTGTAAATGCGCTGGCCCTGTTACCTACATTTTGGATTTAAATATATGGGTCAACGCTATCGTGGCTGAATGGCGGCGCGGCGGAGAGGCAGCTCTAATGAGTTGATTCCCGCGACGCCGCGACGCTGCGCCTTCTCCACTCGAGCCGCGGGTACTCGTGGAGCTCATCCGCCGTTTGATAACCATTGACCTACTTGCTAGAGATTGCTAGATCGTTGTTTCTAGACTGCACTTGTAAGATTTATCCGAGTAGTTCAAGGATTCAATGTTTTAGTTGAAAGTGGCGAAGTTTTGAAACAACGTTTGATATTAGTGCTAGCGATGTGGAGAAGAAGCTGGATATATCGTAGTAGGTAGACACACTTAGATTAATTTATGGTAAACCGGCCAAGACGTCGCCGCCATCATTGTCGTCGTTGTCGGAAGACCGACAGAAACCGATGTTGTTAGGTAGATAATAATCAGGAACAATATATATTACCAGAAATTAATCTAAGGGTACCTACTACTCATCCGAATTCAGTTCAATTTGAGTAGAGGCTTAAGTAGGTATTCAGGTAATTTTATTATGTAGTGTATGCTCCATCTCCTATCCTGCCCTCTTAGCCCAAAAACATGTAGCCGAAGTGACCTCTGCGCTGCCACTGACGACGGTGGAAGTGGTGAGGTTCTGGGCTGGCAGAATATAGGAATTGTCAAAAAAAGATTAGATAGTAGGTAAACAGCTTCTGTGGATGTGAATATCTGATAAGCATTACACATTCACATATTTCAACTCAGATCCCGTTCAAGTTTGAACGGAAAAGTTAGCACAAAGGGCTTTACATACATCACAGAACTGGCTGCAATACATAATACGTTATATAATAATACATAATAGCCCTTGTCACGTTGAAAACAAGTCGGGGTCACTAATTTGGAGCATATTAGACGAAATTGGGTCAGTGGAAGTGGATCGTAGGCCGGAGTACCCGGTGGGCCGAGCACCCGCGCCTCACGCGGTCACGCCGTCCTCGATAGGGGCTCGTTCTGAGCATTAGAACATAGCCACACCTCTTAGGATTCTAACAAAGGATGGAAAAAAATGACTCAGTGGGGAAACTTTTTGGTGGATCGTAAACAAGTAATGATCAAAAAAGTAAGTGTGTTCTTGAAAAACATCATGCAACACTTCGTAGCAGTAACGTAGCGGCGTAGTAGCCTTGTTGTAGCGTGGTCATAGCGTCGTCGTATATGATCCGTAGCGACGTCGTAGGTTGACTGAAGCGGCGTCTTGGAACTATACATTTATTGTAGCGGCGGCGTAGCGATGTCGTAGCATTTCCGTAGTTTTTTCGATAAAGCGTCGTCGGGCTGTCGTAACGTTGACGTAGCACCGTCGTATACTCGTACTCATTAAATTGTAAAGTAAACTCATCGAGTGTTCACAATATCAAATGTTTGCTTATACGAGCGTTAAATGCCTTTTTATATCCATATTATCCATATAAAACACGATGGCTAAGTCCAAGAAAAACGCAGAATTTAAAGTAAAATATATTTTAATTTGTAACTATGTTGTAGTCTCAAATATTTTAGCAATAAAATGATATTAAGTATAATACAATCTTAGTACTCAGTATATATTCGTAATTTGATAGAAATGAATAGGCGATGTGTTAAACTTTCGATTGGACAAGAATTCAAATAATGGTTCAAGCAAACGTATATTGATTACCTACCAAATGTTCTTTTTCAACAGTAGACACCATTGCTCGTGTGTTGAAACCACGGCTTTACTTATCTAGGTCACCGCTGAAAATCCTCAACCCAATCCGTTAAAGTGGGTTTGTCGCTATAACTGTGCTTATGTACAGCCCTTTGTTTTAAATACTGCCGTTTTCCGTTTATTTATAGGCAAGGATGTACCTAAATAAAACAGGACTTTCATTGAATGAAAATGTACTGCTGGTAAAACTACTTCAGGGTAGGTTTACTTACTAATATTGTTGGGAGTTGGGTAGAGCTTTATCTAACTTCGGCGAGTGTTACAAATATTACAATACTCTTTTATCATGTCCAGACAGGTACGATTTAGTACATAGAAATACAAGGTAACATAATAAATGTAAGACCTCCCGCGTGATTTCGGACCATGAAACTGAACGACTATCGTTCTACGAGATCTTGAAATTCGCTTGAAGTACACTAGAAACAGGATATTTACCATGTTTACTGATTGTTTTGAGTTCCCGATATTTCGGCGCTGTTGCAGGCACCATAGCATAGCATAATCAGCCTATTAATGTTCCCACTGCTGGGACGCAGGCCTCCTCTTTATGAGAGGGAATGGGCTATAATCCACCACGCGGGCCCAGTGCGGGTTGGTAGATGTCACATGTCTTCGAATTTTTGGTTCTAGGACATGCCGGTTTCCTGACGATGTTTTCCTTCACCGTTTTGAGAGCAGTGGTGATGAAATAACTTACACAAAGTAATGCGCCTGGCTGGGTTCGAACCCACGACTTACTGCTCGTAAGTCGGGGTCTCCACCAATGGGCCACCGCTGCTCTGCAGGCACCATGATCACGGATAAACTGAGGTTATTGCTGGTTGGTGTTTATGAGCAGATAAATCGGTCTATTCTTTCTTGTTCGTTTTTTGCACTCAGTACCTCTACAACTGTCACTCGCAACTCGATTCTGTTGAAAAATGTAATGAATTTCGAAAAGTCACAGAACTATATTTGTTCAGTTTCATGGTCTGAGACAGCACAAGAGAGGTCTTGCGTTTATTACGTAACATCCTGTATAATATTACTTTACAGCTACAAGTTAAGGCCAAGAGGAAAATCGATTTCCCTTAGGCCTTGACCTATCGATTTAAATATGAATTATGATTATATGTACACACACACTTGTAGGTTGGATCAAGGCAGGTGAGCGAGGATCGTCATACAAACTAGTGAAGGAAGAAGGGCGTTCTCACCTAGGCTGGCCCAGCAAAAACTGGTGTAACGATTTGGTCTCGTTCCTCACTGAATGGGTGGAGACTGTAAAACACAAACAAAATAAGAAAAATATGGGAGAGATATTTAACCAATAGTAGAAAAAAATGTGTTACACAACTTCAATAGATTCTACAAGAGGAAACTGCGTGTATGTCTGCCAAAGTTCAAACAGCTTTAAACACCTACCTATAACCCATCGATCGTGATGGTGTGTCACATTCGATCCGAAGACATGTACGTTACTTGCTAAACTACACGTCCGTGACGTAACAAGCGAGTCGTGTCGTAATATGGAAAGCGGTGCGATGCTAATCAAAAATACACTCGCGGTCAAATAATATGGGCCGATGACAAAAATTCCTGTAACTTGCAAATTAGTAATGGAACAGACGCCAGAACATCAAGCTACTGCAATCTATCAAATTTCTTTACTAGATTTTCAACTTTATCGTTAAAGCAATAGGTTCAAGGTTGATTGGGAAAGCGAAGTACAGCAAAAAGAATAGGCGTATCACTTTCTACAGTGCATCAAGTCTGCCCATATTTCATCAATATGGGTGGAAATTCAATAATCATGCTTGACAACGCCAGGCCGCACACAGATCAAATTGTAAATGAGTACTTACAGGGCGTTGCCATCAATCACATGGACTGACCCGCGAGAAACCCGAACCAGAATCCAATTGAACAAGTTTGGGACGAGTTTGGGAGGTGTGTAAGAAATCGAAACCCCAACCTAATATACTTCGAGCCCTGAAACATGTGTTACTGGAAGAATGGACTAATATCCCGCAGCATCACATGAGAAACCTAATGACAGCATGCAACATGCATCACCTGGCAGCTGTGAGAATATCCCGTGGAGGCGACGGACGAAATAAAATTTATATTGAAATTTGTTTTTGTGTTGTATGAGAGACCGTTTAAAAGTCAACGTAAAATTATCAAATTTTAAATTAAAAAAAAAATATTTTTAACATTTATTAACTAATATTGTTTCCTACATTCGGTGTTGTTTTATTAACTGGTAAAGTATCTGCAACATACAGTTTCATTCCTGCGTGTCTATGATTTTAAGAGTAATTTTAGTATTTCGTACTGACCCGTATTCTTTGTCCGCGAGTGTAAACAAAACTAACCTATGGCAGTGGAATAGAATGAAACAGTAGAAAGTACTGCAAATAGGGTGACTGGTAATATTAGTGCTCGACACTTTATTTATCGTGGTGAAAGGATTAGCCAATCAACTACAATCGATTGCCCAGGGTGCGCCGGACGTAACAAGAGTTCGGAGGGTACGTCGCTCCGGGAGGCTCCTTTCGTGCCCTATCACCTGTCAGTGAACGGGGTTCTCGTAGCTGAGTTTTGGGCTAAACATATTTAAAATTTTTGCCATCGAAAAGCTAAGAAAAAGAAGTGCTCGACACTAAGACACGTGGTTGTATCATCATCACTTTTATTACGGGACCAAACCCTGTAACCACAATAATTAGTCCGTGAATAGAATGTATGTCATGTGTGAGTAATTTCCAGTCGCCTTATATGATGATAAAAAAAATATCATATCTATCTTAAAGATTGTTATCTATATGATCAGCAAGTAAACGTCGTTCTGACTTCCTAACAAGTTGCTCTAATCTCTGCTCAGGGTTGAGGGTACTCAAATAAAAGATCGTAACTCGTATACATCCTTATAATTAATCGGGTACATTATTTTTTTTACATACATTTTTTTATTCATTGTTTGTTCACATGTTTTACATTTATGAAATAACATTAAAAATATTAGAAATAGTGGTTCGCCGGCGACTGGAACAGGGTCCAGGGTGCCGGTAACTAGGGCTCCAGAGAGAGAAACCTTCCCACAATGCGGGCCGTATCACGGAGTACTGCCTTCTGAATCAGGCCCTTGATCCAACCGCCTAGCGAGAGCCTCGAGAGATGTTGGTCAAGGCTCTTGGCTATCAGGCCATTGGCCGTAACGACTATCGGCACAGTGATAGCCAAGTTAGATGGAGACTGCACACCTAGCGGTTGTGGAGGGTATTTGCGTTTAAAAAGCCTCGACCCCTGCACTTTTGCGGGATCACACTATCACAAAAAAAAAATTACTGCCTCTACGGCAGTAATTTTTTTTATTGTGATAGTTTTCAAATATCAATCGTCGAAATAAGTTCAATGCAGTTATAATTCGAATCTTATACATTTTAATTCTCTTGTAGAGAATTCATACATTATACACACTACCTTTTAAACAAAATCCGTTTTTTTTGCAATTTAATTGTCTTGTTTCTGCGAAACGCTTTGTTGTTTGTTTTACGAGAACATTCTAGATAACGTTCGACTCTAGAATGTTCCACTATGGAGCTGTGAAGAATGTTCCAAAAACTTGTGGAACTCTAAGGATCGGTCGCCATTTAAGGAGCCGTCGTTTTTGCGTCTGCAGCCATGAGTCAGTCTCATTTTGGCTATACAACGAATCTGATCGAAGTAAACTACAAGTGCGATATCTAAGTGAATAGTGATCACTGGTGAATTTGTGATTAATAAAGATAATATCGGTAGTGTTTTAATATATCCCATACACAGCTCGTAATAATATTATATCCGTAAATCGTATTAACCTAGTTACACATTTTAAATTAATACATTGTTTTCCTTTTAAAAGGTAATACGTTCATTACGGTTAACTTATTTATTAATAATATCAATGTAGGCTTTACAGACGAGAGCTATGCTTAACAGAGTGGTATCTGTTTTCATGTCAAACATGTCTTTAGAATGACAGTCAAAGCTATACCAAAAGATGGTGCAATAAAAAATTAGAGCTTTCTTCGTTGTAAATAAAACTTTGAGTTTTTTTTTAGTGATGTTCAGGACATTTACAAAAATAATGTACGTGTTATAAAATGTGTATAGATTTTGGCTTTTGAATCACAATAAATTAGGTACATGTATTGTACAGGCTGGGAGGGACACCGATGCAGAAACGCTTACCACGTACCTATTCAGTACGGCTTTCTGATCCACAAAGAAATTTTTCATCGTTTATTTAACAAAAAACCAGCTGTTTCTTACAAAACTGCAATACATTTTGAACGGCCAATACGTGGTATGCGTTATTGAGTCAGTGTACCTTTCACCCTGAATGTAAGATTTTTATTTTAAAATTAATCCTAAGATAATGAGAAAAAAGTTGTGTAAATCAGTCACACTTATATAATACTAGGGAGCCGCCTCGGCTGCATTGTATACTTAGTTAAACATGTACAGTAGGAATGTAGATAGTATTTTTTTTTTTCAAACTACAACATTCAGCTATACAATAAATTTATATATATATATATCAAAAGATCATACATTAGAGGACAATAAATCCTTAGAAACATCGCACAAAAACTCATGCGACAAATAAAATTAATATATAATATGATATTTGTCAATTATTAATTAGTTGTGTATTAGAACATTTTATCGAGAAATATTTATTTTGTTATACCTATTAACTAACAACCAGATTCATAATCAAATAGACACTGAAGCGATCGCGTACACACGGGTTCTGTAGAAGCAGCAATAAGAACTAGTTTATAATATTATTATGATACAGTAGTATAATACCTGGTACAGTAGTACAAAGAATAACCATCCTTATGGGATGTCATGAATTGCGTATAATAGGTGCGATGTATTTATGAAAGACGTTACACTAAGGTGGAAGTGCTAGGGTAGCCCGCGAAGTTCAAATTCTCAGGTTTTATGTAGATTAAAATTTGATTCGCGACCGTAACAAATATGGTTTTTCTGAGTTACAATGACTTTTTCATAAAATTGTCATTCAATGGGAGTCAATGAACTTAGAGGGCTGTATTGACGGACTATTACGGCTACGATCATATTTTGTTCAATATACAGCCTTGACACAGACCGACAAATTTAAAAAAAAAAAATCGTGGAGGAATTTGCAGGCTACCCTGCAAAAAAAAACTAAGAGTAGGTAAGTAAATGAAAACATAATGACTATATTCTAGGTCCTTTTGTGTGAGAGTCCCGATACTGCTCGTGGCGCACTCATGGCGGGAAAAGTGACCGAACTAACTCTGTTGACATAAAAAACATTACAAAATAAAAAATAAGACTTAGTAATATAAATTATACCCTGAGATCCATTTCTGGGCAGCGTACCTACGAGAAGGTATATCTACTTCATCGGCTAGTAGTGCATGTAGCATGGAATGTTCCAAATTCGGCGTAGTATGTGAGTAGGTAGATATAGTATGTGACTGTGAGCGCATGCGCGAGTTTTTCGGCCTAGTTAGTGAGGAGGCCGAGGCGAAACGCAGCGGTGTGCGTGCCGGTGAACTCGAGCCAGTGTGCGTTTGGCAGTGGGACGCGCTCGCGACCCAGATCATGTTAGTAACACCCGGACACACCGACATCCCGACTGACCAACTACATTATTTAAATGAACGTCTACCTACTAGTTTGTGTAGATTTTACGTATTATTCCGTAGTTTTTCTCTTTATACAGACCCCAACCACGACTTCGGCGGTATATTTTTTTTTAACACAACGTCTTTGTAAAATATGGCCTATAATGTATGTTATTCTTTTTGAGTAAAGGAGTAAGATTTATAATAGTACTTAGTAAGATATTATCGTAAGACTTGAAATACAGTTTTTTGATCAAAATAAATACATAACTAATATTAACATGACGTATTAAAAACGCGATCATTTAGGAACCAATATTTCGTTCTACAAATAGTAGTTTTATGGCGGAATCGTGAAGTCAATGTGAAAAATAGTATCTTTTTAAAATACACCTATACCTAAACTAACTTAGAGTAATACCTAGGTGCTTAGGCGGGCAAAATAATTCAAACCCCACATAAACTTGCGACACCTAGCCTTCAGTGTTCTGAGGCTCTGAGGGTGGGGTCCAGAGCCTTGCCCAGTAATGTTCCCTAGTCAGGATGCTGCACTGCCTCACGTACGCGCTTAGCTGAATACATTGTCTAACGAATGACTCGTCAGACAATATTTCAGCTAAACGGTAAATCATAGAAATTAGTCTCCCTTCCGGAAAATTTAATTTAGCGTTACATATCTCTATTGTTTTTAAAACTTGTAAATCCACCTTATTTCGAAAATCTTTAAAATTGAATTTTATTCTCTTGTCTCCGATAATTATTTTAAATTGTGCTTGGTCAAAATAAGGACATAAAAAAAAGAGCAGACCGGCTGTCACTTTCCCCGTATGAGTACGGCTTATTATGCTTTTTAATTTATATACAAGATTACGTTTCTCGGTTATGCATATTGCATCACAAAAGAACCTAGATACATAAATAAGCGATTGTGATCTTTTACATCGTCCGTCACGCTGTTCGTCGTCGTACCATATAACATAATTAACATTATGACAACAATAAACATAACCAAAATCTCTGCGTTGGTTGCCTTCAAGTGCTTGATTAAACCATCCAGTATGGGGTCTTCTCCTATCCATCATAACGGTTACAACCCTCGACACGTGATAACCAGGATCAGCTATTAAAAGCCCCTTTCTTCCATTTAATAAGATCTGGATGCCAACCATGACGTGCTCTTTGTCTGGTGACATTAGCTTGTAGGCCCCGCAGGAACTCAAAGAATCTCGCAGCACGCCAGGAGCCGACTCCTCGCACGACATCACGCCCGTGGCGGAGGTTAGCCCCGGGAACCTGCGCTCCAGGCACTGCCAGCGCCGTATGAGCTCCAGCGCTAAGCCGACGCACGTGGACGAGTGAGCACGCAACACCGGCACAAAGTCTCTGTATAAATTGAACAGCGAAGATTGCCGATGCTCGTAAGAATCAAATAAACTCATAAAATTAGTGACAGAGTCGTAATTATCAGTAACTAGGAGCCTCCGCAGGATATTTTCTGTGTAGCCAACAAGCTGCACGTAGCTCGTACCGTCCAGGCGCAGCGGACGCACCGGCGGGCCCCAGTGTCCACGGGGGAGCACGGACTTGTTGGGTACGCGCGCGGGCGGCGGACTCAGGGGCCGTCATGAGGCCCACAGCCCAGCACCGTTGGGTCCAGTGCTGCCCGCTGAAGCGGCAGCCACCTCTCCCTCTGGCGTCAGTCATTCGTTTACCACCTAGGAACAAACATATTAGGTTACAGTAACAGTTTTAATCCGTTTATAATTCGCTTTTTTAAATAATTATGCACAGGCATTCTTCATTCGAACCTCTTAAAATCTACAGCGTTGATCTGTATATATTTGTATATTTCAATAAATTGCACCAAATGTAATAATTTTGAAATTATATTGTGTTCTTTATGTGGCTGTAACCCTTCGTGGATTACAGGTGTAATGTTATGTTTGTTATTGTGTTCTTTTTGCAGACAGTGTTTGAAGTTTTTATTAACTCAGTCATAAGCCAGTGGGGGACTGTTTTTATTGATATTCTGTCTCTGTATTATTAGAATAAAATCTAATACCTATACATTATTAATTAAAAACTATTAAATAAACTAAAGTATAAAAACCAAACTATAACAATCTATAAAAGGACATCAAAAAACTCCTTCTCAACGCTGTCAGCTGGTAATGTGCCCAAGAGACTGGCGGCGTTGACACGTTGTACGGCAACACTTAGCCTCTAGCGAAGGTAAAAGCCAGCCCTTGGGCCACGGGAAATCTATGAGCACTCGGACCCCTTGGCCTCAGAGTTTCATCCCCAAACGGCTCCAAAAAAAATATTTTCCACAAAATTTACGCCGCTTGAGGTT
Organism: Noctua janthina; assembly: GCA_963576755.1. Taxonomy (NCBI): domain Eukaryota; kingdom Metazoa; phylum Arthropoda; class Insecta; order Lepidoptera; family Noctuidae; genus Noctua; species Noctua janthina. Next base: position 6,390,552 of record OY755050.1, on the reverse strand, counting down.
CTCTGCAGCCGCAGCGGCAGTGCCAGCACAGCACGACGAGGTTGAAAGATCTGATGGCGCAAGAGTATAGCCACCTGTTGCGTTTCACACTAAACGCCTACCCATCTTCCAAGGAAACAAAGTCATGCCGTCCGTACAATTAATAACAGTTAGGTATAATACAAAATAAGAAAGAAGAAGAAGAATACAAAATAGAAAGTATGATGCGCAAGCTTAACTTATGTTGATAGGTACAACTTTAAACATAAATATACAAGGTGATTTTTTCAAGAGGGCGTGGAAAACTATGAGGAATAGCGAAAAATACTGATAGGAGTCTCGATTTTGATGAAAACTAAAACTGCATCATTGGATTTTTGGAAAATCAATATTCTAAGCCAGGAATCAAACCGGTTGATTTTGAAAAAAATAACACACAAAGGAGTCATTGCATTCGAATATTCGAATGGTGTAATAACAGTGATAGGGATCAAATTCTGGGAAGAATGACATGCAGCAACTTTTCCAAGAATCTAACGATGTAATTTATTTTTCTCGAGACTCGTTTGAGTATTTTTAGATATACCTCATAGATTCGGATAAGGCCGCGATGGCCTGGTCCACCCACACCCACATGAAAAATTCAGCCTGTATAAAGATACTTATAAAACACAAGGATATCAATAATTACCAGATTAAAAAAAATCAAAAATACTTATGATATTTTTTAATACGTTATTACTAACTGTTGATTATGCCTAACTAAAATATATGATTGTGTATGAAATAAGATTATTCGACGCGTACAATTATTAATAAATAAGAAGGAAACAATCATGTATTTCTGAAAACATGCAAAAAAAGTCTTTTAAAACCGTACCGTAACCTATTTAATCTAGCCAGCCATGAGGCGGTCGCCTAGTACTAAGTGTAGAACTAAAAATCAATAATAACTGTATTTTACGACGTTGGGTATTATGGACATTGTCCCTAGCCTTATGGTTCTCAGGACGTAAGGTAAGTAGATACGTGATCATACTTTTTTTTTGTGCTTGACGAATCGATGGTCTATAACTTGTGGGGTCCATCAGGTGGTCACGTCAATCGTGGCGTTATCGTTAGTGGCGTTTTCTAGGTCCTCAAAAGTGCAGGTGTTTGGGCACTACGGACAATCTAATATTTAATGGGATATGGTTGGTCTGGAGCACCGTATTCGCACTGGGTGTCAGTGTGGTATATAATACTCCCTTTCGTTGAATTTTGATCGCAGCTGCCGACTTGGAGAGCAGTCGAGCGATTCTTTTCATTTAGGCCACTGCAGGTCATATCCGGTGGCAATACTCCTGGTGCTGAACGAAATTGGTTGATGTCGGGTGCTGCTTTTCCCATATTGCTTTGTCGTGGATGCAATGAGTACAGCGAAGAAACATCTTCTTGTGGTCTACCCGTAGTCGATGAATGTTCGTCGAGGGAGTACCCGGGGAATGTCAGATAGCCAGCAGCATTATGATAACAGAAAAATGGTTCCGTACCTAACAAGGAAAGACTGACTGACTTACGGAGTGATCAACAAAAAATGATGCGAGAGGCAGCTGGTGAACGCTAGCAAAAATGAAATCAGTGCGTTTTAATGTTCTGCATCGTTTATATATATATCTGATATATTGTTGAGGTACTAGGTAGGTATTTAATTTTGTTGCATTAAACCGGTGCCATTTTTGTTTGTGAGAAGTTATCACTAGATACAATTTACACTCGGAATTATTTTTATTGGAAACCTCTTTTCTATTTATTTGGAAGAACACAATCGCACTAATTTATTTTTTAGATATAATATTATTCTGTTAGGTATGTGGAGACCCTAAAAAACCCAAGTGTTTTTATGTAAGCAATGTGGATTTATCTTTCTATTTTTAAATCTACTCTGAACGAATTCTATGCCCTGTTACGTGGCCTTTGGAAAAATTCTCAATGATAGTACAAACTTCCAAAAAATGACGTTTGTGAGCCAAGACCTTCCTGAAACACAAATTCTTAAGATATCGATCTTATAGCAAGAACCTATACCTATCGAATGGCACACATAACTATATCTTGAATCTGGTCATAATACGGATAGCAAACTGTTAAACCAAGCGACAGACCTACCTGTTGATGTGCTACCCATACCTTGATGTTGCAGTCGCAGGAGATACAATAGATATAGATAGATGTAGCCCTATTTGAAAAAGTGGAGAGAAAACTGGAAATACCTGAATTCAGCGATAAATAAAGGATGAAACAAGACCCTAAACGAAGCCGAAAAGTATTTGTCCTCCTTGTCATTGCGAACAATTTTTGTTTTGGACCATACCTGGGAACCTTCTAGTTACGGAGATATTGAAGGTTAAAAAAAAAAAAAAAGTTTCAATATTTTCACAAGTTTTTTCTTAATTTTTAATGTAAGATTTAGTTAAAACACCTTCACGACCCCCCGGCTATTCAATCCATTCATCAGCACAATGCTTTGAGTGCATTACATTGAGTCCTACCGTAAAGCGTGATTTTTCGCCCGAAAAACAAAGTTGTTTCCCAGCAATAATTTTTGCGTAAAGTTACTTAGTTTGATGTACATAATGCTTGGTTGACGGCTTCGTGAAGGGTCCGTTTACACCCTGTATGCATTAGCATAGGCCAACAAAATAGGAGGGATTCCTTCCAGAGCACAAAAAATAAGAGCACGAAAAGTATTTCACAAAGTGCACACTTAAGAGTGGGACATTGACCTTGATTTTTTAGCCCATTGAGGTACAGCACCTTAAAAATGAGGTGGCGCTGGAGAAGTGCACCTGGAAGGATATAATTGTAGGTCTTTGCTCAGCAGTGAGACATTAAAGGCTGCTAAAATTAAATAAATGTTTATTATGTGGTTCCTACTCCATACCACGAATAATTGGAACACCATGTTGAACGTATGCAAGCCTAGTAACTTCTGATAGGTATAAACAACAATAAAAATATATTAAACAATTTTAATTTAGCAGCCTTTAAAGTCTAGCTGCTGGCTAAAGGATTCATATCCTTTCAGCCCCGGTATTCACTAATGTTTCGATCCGGAAGGTTGTATGTCTATCTCGGTCACTTTCGTTACGCCGAAGAAGATAGACATGAGACTTGTCGAATCGTAGAATTTGTGAATACGGGGGCAGGTACTCTTCTCCTGCGTCATCTCATATTTTAGGGTTCCGTACCTCAGTCGGCAAAAACGGAACCCTTATAGGATCACTTTGTTTGTTGTCCGTCTTCCAAGACCCTTTTTCTCAGGAACACGTGCATTGGTATCAAACTGAAATTAATATCAAATACTCAGGTCTGCCACCCCTTGGAGCAGCGAAAAAATCAAACTTGTAATCTAGAAAAAAAAATAGAGAAAAATAGTTTAATAACAAAATACCTACAAGTTTATACGAAACCGTCGACCTAGGTGCACGAGTCCAACTCTCATTTAGCCGGTTTTTTTAAAACTATCGATATTTTCAATCAACTAGTCAATGTCTATCTCTAATTGTGCGCTTTGGGGAATAGTTTTCGTGCTAACCAACAAAAAAAAAATTGCTTTATATAATTCGCTAAAGTTCTGTTATACATTGCGTAGCAGCCATAGTCGCCAGCTTGCCTGAGTACCTGAAAGTTACGAACGGTTAAGAGCTGCTCGTGAAGGTTCCGACTGTAAACGCCCAGGGGTACATCCCACGCTTCAGCACCCACTTGTGACCCCCATAAGTCGAACTCTCTACACGACGGTGGCCCGTACCGCGAACCGTGGTGAGGACCAGCCTTCCAACCCTCTTTCCCATTCTTCTCGAGTTTGCCATTCGGTAGTGAGATCTAAGTCCAAGAATGTAGTCCTTGCAGCAGATATCTGTTCAAAGGTTTGTCCAGAAAATTAATTGACAACACGACGTAACTCTTCTACCCGGATGATTTTTAAATGAATTCTTTAATTGCTGCATCTCTTTCCTATACTTTTCCTGCTATAAATTAGTATCTCCATGACTGTGAAACAATGCTGTTTAATATTATTCAAAGTGACCCTTCGACAAATTGAGCTTCGACTGCCATTTATGACAATGATCTGATTTGTAGCTAGACAGCTGTCTGTTGTGTTTTGAAAGTTCCAATAGGTAGTCAAAAAGAAAGAAGGACCTACTTTTTTTTTGAGTTATCGAAAACTCTGACGCTGTTCTTGTTTTGACTGTTTTATAAAGGTAAATTACATAATATAAGGTCTCTAGCTTCTTATTAATACGGTTACAAATTAAGCGCAGGCGACACCGCCAGCTGCAGGGGAGGGGGGGCGAATGGGGAGCGACGCGAACGACTTCATACTTTGTTCGTATCTTTCGATAGTTCGCGGTATGACCCAAAGTATGAAAAGAGGTGAAACGACGCGTCGTTCGCGTCGCTCGCCAGCCTGACGCGCGGCGGTGTGACCTGCAAATTTATAGCTAGTACTGGTTATTACCAGTTTGTTCACCGGTTATAATAAACTTATCTTATAATAATGCCTTGAACTTAAGTAATATAGGTATAAAAATACACTTTTATTATTTAATGAACTACTTATTCGAAACGATAAATTGCAGTGTGTGATCAAAAATAAGTCATGAAGTGATATAATTTTATTGCATACTGATTAGTAGCATTATTTGTATAAATTGAAAATATAAACATGAAGATCAGGTAATAAAATAAACAAATTATCATAATTGTTGTACAAAATAAACTGCACTATCTGATATAAACAAGTATGTATCATTGATGATTATATATCTATTGGAAAATTGTATTTTACATTAATACAAACATACGTACAAAAACTATTTCATGCGAGGAACATAATGAGTATAACGATAATGTGTTATTTAATAATATGTATAAATTTAATATCAGGCCTTGTCCAGACAAAGCAAATAATTTATTTTAATTTTGTTACTTAACTACTTAGTCTAACCGATTCTTTCAGAGTACATTCCTTGACTACCAGTCATAATGGTGCATTCCTTTTCAGTCACCAATCATGAATGAGTACTCACTGAATGGCACACATTTGCGCAAAGGCGAAATGGGTCTGTACATAGCGCACTAGATTACCGAAGTGTCCAGGGTCCCATTGAGCAGCCAGCGACTCACCTATTTTTAATCCAATCTTGGAGAATTATTAAAAAAAGTGTCTTCTATTTTCAGTGAACTGTATTTACTATACGGAACTCGTAGAAGAGGTTTCTGTATTCCAGTCCAATGTCAAAAACAGTAAACAGTAAATTCTAGTACCTGCAATAATAACTTTAAGTACGATATTTCTAAATAAATGAAAACCGGCCAAGTCGGATTCGCGCATCAAAGGTTCCGTAACTTCCGTACCATCGTAGTAGGGAAGCCCCCCTTTTTAATTATTTGTTGTTGTAACGGCAACAGAAATACACATTCTGTGAAAATTTCAACTGTCTACCTATTACGGATCATGAGATAAAGCCCACTGACAGACAGACGGACAGCGAAGGCTTAGTAATAGGGTTCCATTGGTTACCCTTCGGTTACGGAACCCTAAAAACGATTCCACAGTTTACGTAAACAGCTCAACAACATCAACTCATACAACGTTCGAATTTATCAGCCGAGTGTGTAGTCCCCCAATATAATAATCGCAAAAGTAACTATGATACCTTTCAAGATTCAACGTATTTTATCCCGATATTACGTATTCCCGAGCATAGTTTCGGACCTACCAAGTACCTACCTACCTGAGAGATTGTCATGACTTGCGACCAGAACTTGTAAATCTGACTTATCTGACTAATTTCCAATTAACCGAAAGCCATTGGACATGTAAACACAGGCTATATTATCCTTAGTAATTGGGTCTGCTAATGATTGCGACTTCGACATGCAACTTCAGTCGTGACGTGGCAGACAGGAATGTGCTAGCCATAACATGCGATGTGTGACGGTGTGAACTGACTGTGCCGTAGTCCGCTCATCTGAGGGACCGCTCGCAACGGCATTCTTGTATCAAAGACAAGCTGTGCCTCGCAGTTTAGCCCGCTTGCTCGGCGCCAAAGGGTTGTAGTGTCACTTTTCTCAAGAAAAAATATATTAAGATTTTTTTGAATGCGTTCGTACCTTCTTCCAGAGATTAGCGAATTCAAATAAACTAAAACTCTTTACCTTTATTATATTATAAACAAGTAGAGATAGATAATTATGGTCTCTAGTCTATAGAGGCTAATTATTAATGAAACTTGTTTTTCATTACTCCCTCCGGATTTTTCGAGAAATTTTGTTCTTAAGTGAAACGATAGAAACCGAAAAACGTGCGTTGTCGTCATTCAAACGCATATATAAATACAAAAAAGAATGCAACACTTTGAAATGAAGTCTTGCTAGTTATAAATACATATTAAATAAAGTGGCCGACGTCAAATAATTCGGTTTTGTATATCAATGTGTAGGTCTGTTTAGATTTCATTTCTTTTTTTTTTATCAATATTTAATGCCATCATTACTAAAAGCCGTGAAAATATACAATACGGTCAATATTGCATTTTATTAACATGATTACCTAAACATAGGACCTTAGCAAACATCCCCGTCCCTGAAGGTTTATACAGAACAACAGAATGATAGACGCAGTACGTGGCACCGCGGGCGGATCCTCAAATAATTCATTTACAGCGGTACCCTCGATGAAAAAGCGCTGTGCAGCGGAGCGGGCGCCGTGAACATGTAGGCCACCTAGTTTGGCAGCCCCCTGCCCCTCCCCCCTCGGCCCGCCAGCACCGTGCCCCCCTCAAGCATCACGTACTTTCCCGGGGGACCCTGTGCCCCCGCGACCTATTTATTTCCTGCTATGCGTGTTCAGGACCATGCCGCCCTTCGTAGGCGTAACAAATACATTTTTGTTCCATAAATTTAGCTTCACGCTGCTCTTTTTTTAGATCACAACACATTCATTGACTACGTATTTTCCAGTTTAGAACAAAAACTACGTACGTAAGTACCTACCTACCAAAGTAACGTCGATGCTGAAAATGAGCCTTGAACTAGATTCTGGGCTGTAAAAGTCCCGCGGCGCTCGTCAAAATAATACGAGTATTTATGGTTGCGGCAAAAGTATCGTGAGCAGGGGAAAGTGAAATAGATAAACGTTGGAATTCCGTCCGCAACAACAACATAGGAACTTTCTCTTTCATACGTTCACCTGAGATTATAAATATTAGTACCTATTGACCTCCTTAATGTGAACAATGAGCAGGGCCTATGAAACTATGTGCTCATCATGTTTCAACCTTCGCTCCGCATAAGACTAAGACGTTAGATTTTTTTTGGATTTGCATCGAAAGCACTTGAATTAGGTGCGATTTTGCAACACTCTTTTTATTGAAGGTGTGCCATGGATTACGTTGAATGTACCTATGTGTATGTAGTTCATAAATAAGTAAATATAGACTATCTAGATAATAGTTTCAGAGATACTTTGGTACTTATTATTAAGTATTTTGGTGTAGATATAAATGTTGTGTATGAAATATCTTTAATACTAACCTCGTCGGTGCCTGACGCCTCATGGACAGCCTGACTCTCCGAAGAGGTGAACTCAGCCTGGGCGACGCCGCCATCATTGGCTTTGGGCGCTTGGGCATCAGCGGAGTCAGCGGTGGCCACACCATCGCGGCTGCTCTGACTACTACTACAACAAGTACCTCGATATTGGAAATTTCGTTTGACAAATATGACCTGCCTAGCCTCTGGCACCCTGCATTAATCAAAAGCTGGTATCAATACAAATAAGTGTTATCGGGGACAAAATCTTCTGAAGAGTCATGTGTCCGAAATATAAGCTGAACCTTCTACACAGGGTGTAAACGGACCCTTCACGACGCCGTCAACCAAGCATATCAAACTAAGTAACTTTACGCAAAAATGATTTTTGGAAAACGATTTTTTTTTGGGGTGATACATCACGTTTTACGGTAGGACTCAATGTAACGTACTCAATGGATGGATTGACTAGCACGGGGTTCGTGGAGGAGTTTAAAGTAAAAATCTAACATTAAAAACACGTATTTAAGAAAAAAAACTTGTGATAAAGTTGGAACTTCGACCACAAATATCTCCGTAACTAGAAGGTCCCCAGGAATGGTCCTGAACAAAAAAAAAATCGCAATGGCGGAGAGAACAAGTGCCTTTCGCCTTCGTTAAGGGTCTGTTACACACTTTATATAATATCGATACCTATACAAGGTAGTGACGAGAATACGACAATAAATGAAAACAGTGGTACCTACTACTAGTTCATAGGAATATTTTTAAAATATCAATTAAATCTTAACATCGAAATTTAAAGAAAATATTTTTTTTCAAACAAACACTGCACAACAACTAAAACTGTTAACTAATAGAACACCATGTATATATATTAGTTCACTAATCTTAGGTTTAATTTGAACTAATTGCATCTGGATATATAATTTAAGTACTTAACGAATTTGCCAAGATTTTTGAAGTAGCGAGTTGGCTACATGTGTTTATTACCCATGCGGGTCGCTAGCCTGTTAAAAATGCTAAAAATGATAAATAATGTCCTGTGACGTAAACTACTGAATATATTCGATTGAATTTTTGTATGCAGACTGGGAACGTCATGAGGCATACCCAGTTTAATTTATTGTTCTATTGTCGTCGCCACCCTGTTAATCAATGTATGTTCGTGTGTTCGTACCCTATAGACTCGACTCCTACTCCTGACTAAATTTGATGAAATTTTGCATAGTTGTTCTACGCCTGGTAAAGTTTCTGAAAAAAGGCATTGTGCAACGCATGCACACGGACACAGCTAGTATAATATAAATTGTACCGATGGCGAAGATAGTAACTCAGAAAAGTGACGCTTTAGAAGATTCTATCCACTTCAGTACTTGCTTCTATTGATTAATGCAGGATTTATGTTTTTTAAATAAAAGAGTATGGCGGACGTTAGTAAGGTCAGGCTTCAATAAAAATATTCCAACATCTATTTACTCTTCCAAGTTATACACAAGATTTTTCACAGGATGGTCGCCTATTGAGGCGAAATGTCTCGGCTCCTGCATCTCTCGTTCCGCGGCTTGAGGATCCAGTAGTTTATCCACTTTCTCGGCAGCCTCACTCGCTTGTTTGTGTTCCAGCGCGGCATCAGTAGATGACTCGACCGCATAAATCTCCGCCACCACGGCGGTCCATTCATCATTCACCTGAATAACAAAATCAAATGCAAACTTGTCGATGTTGGACTTTTGATCCGCTTTAACATCAGATAAGCAATATTTAACATTACATACGATAGATGATAAACTTTGTTTAGTATTTGAGTCACCAACATACAGGCTGTGACTAGATTGGGACTCGCTGTTAAATCTGTCAAAATCTTATGTGGGATTTTTTAGCATGTTACTTGTATGTATGTTAAAACTTAGTTAAATATATGAATTTGAATTTCCATCATCTTGCCAGGCATTCGTTGGAGTGTCGGATTTGTCAGGATTTACTCTGTTAGGCTCGTACATCATGTGGGCAGACCATGGGTTTCGTGCAATGAAAATACACTGGGTGCGATACACTGTTTATAATAAACTAACAAATTACTTGAGATTACAACTTAACACAATAACACGGGGCACAATGAATCGGGTACAGTTCCAGGACATCTCAACTTCGCTGCGATCAGACACTCAATGTCCTCCTCCCCTCGAGCTGTAACATCAGGGCTCTGTAGAAGCCACGCTGTGGTGGGGGTAGACTTATAAGTAGGTCGCGTGACGTCACCACCAGCGGACTTGCGATTCATTTTATGTCCGTAATATTGACCGGTTCCGACATATATGTATGCATGTATATGCTAATTGTTACATTATCTGACTTACCCCATCAACAGCCTTGGGAGCCTCGGCAGCATCGTCATTAGGTACGGGAGCAAAGGCGCTTGGTGGTGGGGGTGCGACCGGCTCTTGATAATATGCTCTCATCTGAGCTTCGAGATCCAGCGCAGCGTTACTGGAGGCGCCGTCAAAAATGTCTTCATTGATGGGTCCATCATAAGTCACCTGAGCAAGATACATGTTCTTACGATGAAAACGAACCGTGCTGAAAATCCGGTAAATTTTTTCTCGTCTCCTTTTTTTAAATCAGGTCTGCAGGGCTCCTATCCCAAAACTTTTCAAGTACAACGTGTATCAAAAAGTGTAGTCATATTTAAGGATGTGACAGAGACATTCAAACTGAACAACTTTCTCCATGGGACCAAACTAATTTATGGTCTGTACCATCGTGTGAACGTTTAAGATGTTCTAATATTTATATGCCATTCTATGGCGAAAGATGTAAGTTCACAACCCTATTTATAAGACCTTAGTACCATATTTTTACACAAAATAAATTTATTCTATCCTACTCTACTCTATTCTATTATTAAATATAACTCTTAGATATGGTTTTCTGCTACATGCTGTATATTTTTGGAGTTCTCTCATCACGCCTTCCTGCTCGGCTATCAAATTTTAGTGCAGAATATGCTTGTTTAAAACACTACCAATAATTCCAGAACTATAAAAAAATTGTGATGATAAAAAAATTTGGTACCAGCAATATTCTAGTTCATCATGACTGACTGTATTTTTTAGTTTGGATAAGCTAGGAATTAAATGTTAGGTTAAAAGCCAGTAGATCCGAATTTTTCTACTAAACACAAGAAAGGTAATAAATCAAAAAGCAGAATACACTTTAAGGATTTCCTGCCTCGAAAGCTGTGAAAGCAATCGCTTGGAAAATTCACTTTCGGTCGTACCTAACTTGACGGCACGGCTGGCGCAGTGGTTGAGCGAATGGCTGCTGCACTGCGAGTGGCGGGTTGTTTCGGGTCTGGCTGTTTGTGTATGTGAGTTTCACATACACAAACAACCAGACCCGAAATATTTGTAACCGCACCCACGATAGAGGAGAAATTCCTAGTGTGGGGAAAATCTTTAAAATAAAACCCTTGTTCACAGTATCGTGAACATGCTCCTAATTTGGCGAAGTAACTGATTCAAATCAGTTACTTTGGCTAATCACAAATTAGGATTAGAGGTAGGAGCAGCTGAAAGCTTTTGAAAACGAGTTTAAGCATCTTAATAATAAACTCGGTCGCATACAATAAATTGTTTTTTTTTTTAATGTGTTTTTATTTATAAATTAATTGTTGGTTAAATTAAATTCTAATAGCATCTGTCTTTCTTTTCAGCGACACTAGACCAACTGAACCTACATTTTTATAAAACTGGTCATCGTCATTCTCCTGTCCTTATCCCAATTCATTTGGGGTCGGCGCAGCATGTCTTCTTCTTCCATACTTCTCTGTCTCTCGTCGTCTCTGCTCAGTACATTCTATAGAACTGCTGTCTCATTATACTAATAGTTTTTTTTTTATTTATTTTTTTGGAATATTTGTATTCTTTTTTTTTATATTAGGACTAAGAGGTTTCGATATTTACCCAGTCTCCAGCTACGTCATACTCCGACTGGTTCTCCGGATCAGTTTCCTCGCAAGGGCACAGAGGGCGCTGCAAGATGACAAGACTTGTTAATCGACTCAATTTTAATTGTTACTTTAAATGATTAGTAAGTTATTGGTTTGTTAAAATATGATATTAGTTTTAATAAAAAGGGTAAATAATTGTGTTTTTATTATTTAGATATTTGTAAATAGATAATTAGTAAAGTATGGTTTTGGAAAATATCATATTGATATATTGTTATTTTAATTAATAACAAAAATAAAGGAAAAAAAGAACTTAATAAAATAAATAAATAATGAAAACATTATCATTAACACTGAAAACGGGATATTTACCATGTTTACTATTTGTTTTCAGTTCCCGATATTAACCCCAATTAATTTCCCATTATTATTATGTCAGTTTAAAAACTTAAAATGAAAACATGGCCTACAGTGAGGCACTTCGGGCAGCCTTGACAGCGCGTGGGCTCCCATCGGAGGTCCAGATGCAGTTGGAGGAAGTCCGTAGAACTTTTGTCATGTAGATTAAAAAACTAAAAAAAAAAAACAAATCAAAAAACAAAACGAAAAAAAAACATAAAAAAATGGTAATGATTTGAAAATATAGATACTAATAGGTACACCTCTGCCTACCCGTCAGGGATTACAGGCGTGATGTTGTGTTAAAAGCAAGTAAAAAAAAAACAAAAATATGTCACACCAAAATTGAAAAACTTTGACAGGACGCTGAAGTTATGCTTGAGCTTCCTTTTTTAAATTTATTTTTGTTTAAATTAGGGAAATAATTGTCATTTATTCAGTTCAAGTTAAGTAGTTTTGTATCAATGTTTTATTAAAACTCAACTTTATTGCGTTCAGGGGCTGTTTCCAAGGCCTGAAAAACTTCGTTTAAATATTACCCTCCTTTACGTAGCGCAGTCGGGTAAAGAGCACCTATGTCAAGGGAAACTGCCGTTGTAGGGAGGTACCAATAATCTAAAATTCTAAATTTTCGTTCGTTCTATTTTCAAAACTGACGACTTATTCAGGTACCTACTAAGTTACCAGTGTTTTATTACGATCTTTACCGTAGTATAAATAAAGTTCGAAATTGAAAACTGGGTCAAACTCTTCAATCTGTGTCCTAGTGTGTTCCTTGTTTTGTAGAATAAGACACTAGTGATATTGACCCTCCCTGTATAAGGCATTTTTTTTTAAAATATTGTATTTATGTATGGAGGTTTCAATTTCCTTTTCAAGAATTTAACTTGTATCCATTATCTGTCGGATGGAAGACGCCGTGCAATAACCGGAGTCGAATACTTCGTAATAAAGACAAGTCAGTAGTTACATTAATATTACTTTGTGAGTCATTTGACTGAGGAACGTTAGTTCGATAAAACTAGAATATCGTATTAATTAGGCCCGCTTTGTATGCTATAAAGTGTGTCGCATGATAACATGACCCCTCCGACTCGCGCTAGACCGACTGCGAACGAATTCGGCGCGCTCAGTTTTCGGTACGAACTACGAACCCAGTTATCGACGACTTCTGGCAACGTAGCGGACAAATGCCGCATAAACCAAAGCAGCGTTGCCATAGAGATACAATTGCTTTCAGGCCCATTGGGGCTTCAAGAGTCTATTTTCCATGTGGCGGGTTCAGTCGCGGTTACGTCGTTTTACTGTCAAGCTCGTGCGGGGGGCATGGCGCGGGGGGTGGGGGGATTACTGGGCGACGGGGGGGGGAATTACTGGGCGCGGGGGGGCATTGCTGGGTGCGAGGGGGTCAGTGCTGGGCGCGGGGGGGACAGTGCTGGGCGCGCATACGTATACAGTATAGAGCACAATGCGGCACCGCTCTGCGTCGACGTGGTCTGCGCGCCAGCGCATTAGCCGCCGCCACTGTCATAAATACTTAACATGGCAGCCGGCACTGGCATAACACAACCGAGCCAAGCACGAGCAGCCGTGCCGACGCTGCCGCCGCCAGGTGAGTCCCGCTGCGCGCTCGCACTTCAACTTTACTTTTAAAGCGCGATTTTTTAATTTTGGTGTTCTTTTTTTTGGCTTGCGAAATTTCCGTTACTAAACGTGTTATCGGGCTCTTATCAAACGCCGCGTGTAAACTCGCATTTTTTTATTTCCTAATTTTCTACGTGATATCGGTTCTTAATGAGTGCGGGCATTTGATATGTGACAAGAATATTGAAGTACCTACGTTCTCTTCTGTTACCTATCGTGTTACGGGTAGCGCCGCGCGGCGGAGTACAGTGGAGCGGTTTGGCGCTGGATCATGTCGGCGCGTCATGTGTGTGCGGCTCTGTGCCACTCCGCTCTTATCAGTGTTCCGCGTATCGTTACACCGTTATCACTGGCTCGTGGTGGCGTGTTCAAGGCGTTTTCAGTACCTACTCTATCGGCTATCTAATATTTATTTAACATGATTTAGGTCATACTGTGCCCAGCAAACGTAGAAACTAAGACTCGACGCATGAATTTAAATTATCTAGCGCAACGGTAGTTTAAGCTACGAAACAAAGAAAACAAAAGAAAATCATCGTACATTGTAGTTATAACAATAATGATAATGGTGGAGCTAGCACGGAATGTATTGTTTAATAATAACATGAATGGAACGCGTTCTATATGAATCTCATTGGTTCTCATTTATAAATAAATAGTCGATATTGGTTCAACAAAGTTGTTCAAAACAAATTAGCATTCTTTGGTCTACAATTGACAGGAAGCTTTTAACTTGACTGCAAGTAGGTTGGCAGCAAATAGGAACTTATTATATATCTAATTGAAACAAGTACCTACTTGAATATTTCAACTTGTCATACTGAAAATAACGTGGTCTTCCTCCTAAACTTAATTGTCTATTTGCAGGGCAAAAGAACTCTCATACAGAGTAAAGATGACCTGTCGAGTTAGAGACTTTGTACAAACACCACACCACCTTAGAAAATGTTGAGTTAGAACAAGGCAGCCAATAAGAGTAAAGCATTGCCAACAATCCGACAAGGATCATCTAAATTAGAAAATTTTCTTTCTTGTTGAACAAAAATACATTAGAAAACTACAGAACATTGTGTAAACTACAGTCTATCATTTGTAGCTGTTAGGTCTATGATCAATTCTAAGTTTCGCTGATTGTACCTGAACATAGAATGCTGTTGAAAGATTTTCTTTTGCGATTGTTCTCATTTAAGTCATCTTGAATTTTTCATTCGATTTCATTTTAAAAGCTTGAATATGTCATGAAATTATACTTTGTTTTACTTTGGCCAAAATCAAGCTCGCAAGCTTTGGATCAGATAGGGATTTGGTTAGATAGGTTATAGTTACCCTATCAGAAAGTTAGGTGCCGAAATTAAACTATTACCTAAGTGTATTCAATAACAAAAACTATTAAAGTGCTAAACAACATTGAAGGTGTTTCCATATTTGATATTTATTAACTGCCAAGTAAATTTTCTCAAGACCGCCATGTCATACCTATCAAGTGGAACATTCAGTTCAAAACCTTACTTCTATAATAAAAGAAAAAAATTGGGTATTAAATTCTCATATGTGGCTCATTAATATCTGTACTTATGTGTTTATTGGGCAGTAGATATGATGTTTATTCAAATATTGTGTACATGTTTATACAAGTGCTACCCAACTAGTCAAAAGATAAAGGAGGTGTACTTGTGTACAGGTTCACTCAGTGGCTTTTCAGTCACTTGTTTAAGCTAATATTACAAATATAAAAAAAAAATATATGTTTTTACATAGTTCCCAGTTTTTTGTTATTTTTTTTTTCTGTATGGAATTATCTAGGTCAGAGGTAGAGAAACAATATAGATATAGGTACCTATTCACGACGGCCAATCAAGTTATATAAAACCAAATTAAGCTATCTCTATGTTGAAACTTCGAAATAAATAATTATCATTAAATGACCTGAGTGCAGTTATAAACTTATATCCAGATTGGAGACGGACTTCCATACTATTGAAAAATAAGGTACTTACATAACTGCTTGACACAATTTAAACCAAGTTTTACGAATATATGGAGCAGAACGACTAGATAGTAAATAGGACAATAATCTGTTGATCTATGTTCATCTTGAAGAACCACTGTAACCTGAGCAAGCCAGCAGTCATACATAGAACATAGTACGATTGTAGGTTTACTTAGCTAATCTCTGAATCTGAAATTAATAAATAGAAATTATTTTACTAACGTCATAGTAATGGTCTTCTTGGTTGAGCGGGCGCCGCTGGCTCAGCGGGTCCCTGGGTTCTGCATCTGGGCGTTGGCTCGGCCCTTGCTTCTCTGCAGACATCTTGACCAGGTATTAAATTTCAGCGAATTACTTCACGAACGTACACACCAGCGTCCAATTCTAATAGTTCTCGAAGGTCTTCACCAATTCCAGCACACACTTGAGATATATTAGCTCAGCAGCACGGAGACGCGTCCGCAAACGGCCGACCTATGGACAAGGTAGACACAAATGGAGTCCGCGTTGCGCCCTGCACCCGATGCAGATTTATCGATCGCCTTTGTGTCGAGTCTATTTCACGAGTCCGCAGATTTCAACAAGGAACCCGATACACAAAACGTTAACCGACAATCACACCTACTCGGTATTCAGATTAGAATTCCGAATTACTACCTATCGCCGCGTTATCAATTACCATAAATTTTGGCGTTATTACAGAGCAAACGAAAGTACCGCGGAGAGGTCGATTTGTGAGTCTGGACGCACCACTGGCGCAGACCTCCCCCCTCCCTTGCATGCGCTGCGCAGGGACGCGCGAGGAGCTCTACATTCGCGCCGCGACGCAACTTTTCGCGGATCTTAAGGTTTTGGACGCCGCGGAACGCCAGCTACGAGTTGCGTTAGCCGCTGCGCAGTTACCGTGCCCTAGTTATTTCGGGTGCCGTCCTAGATACAACGAGGCCGAAATGCTGTTTTCATCATCAGCAGCGAGTCTTATTCGATGAGGCCGCGTTGGGTTGCCACGACGCCGCGTCTCGTAGATACTGATGAGATCGATAAATCCGCGTCATTTCTGGCGCGCAGCTTCACTAACATGCGCACTAGGTCTCCGAGCCCACCCGTGGGGGCCAGTAAATTATGATAATTTTACTATCAATCCAAAATTGGCGATACTTTTTCATAAATTATAAACAATCATAAATGCCCGTTCTCACTTACAACAGGTGACCAAAGCGCACTGCTGAATTTTCAACATTCAGCGCTGAGCAGAGAGTTTGAAATCTTTGAGCAATAATAATTAGGCATTAATTTAGTGTGGGACCTAGTGTTAGTATGTTTATGTTAGTTGCATTAGTGACGGATCGTAGCTGACCTTAAAGATTACATGAAAGCCCAAACTTTGTTCCTATTAGAAAAAAAAATGTGGCATTCGTAGGGAGGAGTTGATATGCCACGCCCTTTGTCCTTGTGGAGATTAGGTACATACCCCTTCTTAACTGTTATTTTGTCACTTAGATAACGATATTTCCATTTTATATATTTCGATATTTAAATCATCAGATTTAACATCGTTACAAAATAGGACTACTACAGGGCTATTGCGTATCTCTATCGACAGTTCATACTTACGACTTTTGATATACAATGACCGTTCTTGTTTGTTTCCACTGACGCTACCCGTGCAGAACTGTCATTGTATATCAAAACTCCTAACTATGAACCGTCAACAGAGATACGCAATAGCCCTGCTGATATGAAAAAGGAAGGAATTAAATGCTTTAGTGAAAGTCATCAATGCCTAAGTAGTCATAGATCATAGAATCAAACATTGTCAAGCGCACAAAGGGCACGTCACGGGGTATGCCATGAGTAAATACAGTTAGTGGTTGTGCATGGCTTGGGCTGTGGGCTCGCGGTTCCCAAGGAGAAGGGGAGGTGGTATGCCATTTGGCTCAAAGTAAGCCAAGGCCGGTCTGGTGGGGAGAACGCTTACACGTGTGACCTACTTAGGAGCCGAGGGGCTACGGAAACTTACGACGGAGCAAGACGAACACGCCCGTCATCGTTACAAGTACCTGCTACCTACTGATCAATAATGAACTGGTACCAGCATTGTCTCGAACACCTATTTGCTCTGAGCGGCTCTAAAGCGACCGCGTTTTTCTCAATACGCCCTAACTGCAGTCACCACTCAAAAATCATGCAGCGTGCAGTTTTCTTTGTTTCTACACGTGAATTAGAGCACGTGTCTAAACTACGGTCACTGACCTCGTAATTTATTTGCATAGAAGCCGCCAGATCCGCTACTCCCACGGCCGCAGATCAGCCAATCTTCCACTTTATCACTAATACGTCACAAAGCGTTTTTACGGTAGGCATAGACTTTAGTACACCGAGCAGGACCTAACAGTACCGAGAGTCGATAAATATGTGCGTGGTCCCCAGTGCAGGTAATTTTCGTAGTTGCTAGAGGCGATCACAGGTGGCGCGCGGCGCGGCAGCGCGGAGTGCATCGATCGCGATTACATCACCACTCGCGTCCTTTCTCTGCGCGCGCAGCCCGCCCCGCGGCCCCCCGCCCCTGCACCTCCCGAGCGCCCCCACTCGCCCCCCGCCACCCGCCGCGCCCCGCTCACAGCAAACGCCATGGCTCGCCGCTACGTGCCGCCATTCGCACTTTGGTCGTCGCCCGCTTCGGTCGTGCTCTCGGATAACTAGTACCCAGTGCAAGTTAAACTTTACTTTGAACATTTTCAAACTTAGTTTTAATTCGTGCAATGTGAGGCGCGTTAAAGTTAACTGAAAATAGAGACTAGAAGTGATCATAAATCAACTTTAAAGTGAATAAAAATAATTTTAGCTCGGATTTAAAAACTTTGTGAGATGTTCGCGACCTACTTTTTCAACTTCCGTATAGGTAGTTGAGTTTCCACTTCGCGTTTTTTTTTGTCATTTGTTCAAAACGTTAAAACATTAGGAAATTCGGTTCGCGTTCGGTTGTGCGCTGTTACTGAACAATTAGTAATATTTTTCCTTTAACTCCGTCATGTGACTCACGTCTCGCTGTAGCCGCACGCGCACGTGTCGCGTCTACATTTCATATTTTAATTACAGTTGGGCTGAACGTCGCTGAACTATGAAGACTAGAAGAAAGAAAATTAAAATGTCTGTCGTGTCGGGGGGAGGAATCGACTGGACTGTGATATATATTAGTCAGTCTTTTTCTCTCTCCTATATGGTTGGCATGTAACCGTCGTCGTTATCATCACATACTGCGCCGGAGTCTACGCTCATCACCTCCCAGCATGGCCGAGTCCGCAGTGACGTCAGAGATTACGCAAGCTGTTATTTGATTCGGCTGCGAAATCACTGAATTTTCTGCTAAAGACAAAGCCGTTTTAAGGATTTTCGCCGTGGACTTGTATATTTTTTGTAACTGTACTTATGATTGTTCTTGTGTTACTATTTCTGTGTGATCTCTTATGCTTTAAATATCTGTGTCGTAACAGTTGGGTTTGAGTCATTGCACTGAATGACGAAATGGAAATAATCGTCGGCGCGGCGGCTCGTGGCGGGAATTGGGCAATCTGCGAGCGAGCGGATGTCTTGCTCCGCGCCCCGCGCCCCGCCACCGCGCACCGGCTACTCCCGCGCTGCCTAAATTTTAAAGTTGGTCGAAGAGCGTGAACTCAACGGACAGACTACGATTTCAAGCTTGTTCAATTTTCTTTTTTGTTCCAGCCAGCATCACTGTGCGACGTCACACGACTCACACGGCGGCCGCCCCCTCCTATTTGTATAACCTGCTCGCCACTTGCGATTGATGTTTAACATAATTATTACTGCGCCTACTATGTACTTTGCAATGCGATTTAATAATAAAATTGTTTTAAATTGAAACTCAACTTGTTTTCACTGAAACTTATATTTTTATTTTGCAATTTTTTTCTATTTTTTTAACCCTTAATACACTGAACATAGTTTAAGTTGCATCATTGCAGAAAAACACGCAACACATAAAGTAAGTTGTTCCACTAAACAACTTTAAACTTAGTGGGTGGGACCCCGGCCCGCCCTCAGCGGGGTGGCCCAATAGCAAGCCATATCCTTGTCCGTGATAACCTTCAAGGCTTTCGAGGAACCTCGCCGGCACTTGAAAAAAACAATGGCTTAGCGAATGAATAGTTTCATAAATAATGCTTCTATTATCGCTAAAGAACTACACTATTTACAGCGGAAATAACGAAATTAAAATGATTGACGAAATGCTCTAAGCGAATTTAATTTGCCATTGGTCTTAATAGTGTAGAAAATTTGAAAGAAGTGAAAAAAAATTGTTGACTTATATAACGAGACGTGGAGAACTTAACCAAATCATAAAGAAGAAAGGCGAGTTGAGTAACGATGACATTAATAAATCTTATCAAGTAGGAAGTAAATTGCTTACAGTTTATAAAACATATAATAATGAATAATTTTAAAACTGTTTTAAAAACATTTTTGATAAAAATAAATAAGTAGATCATTGAACCAAGGCACACAATCGGTGATAACGGTAATGCCGTATTTTTATGTCTACTCATGATAACGTTAAATGGTTCGATTCAAAGGAAATTGAAACACCAAGAGTCTATCTTAGACGGAATACATGGCCTTAAAATTGCAAACAATTAGGGAAACTTGAAAAAGAGTTGTGAATGCCCTGATGACCTTATTGATTATAGATATATATTTCAAAAGTTAAAAGTAACACATGAAACCGGAAGTAATAGTAATCTTACAAATGTTACATGGGCCGCTACATTCCAAATTGGTTGTAATTTGCCTACAATTAATCAAATTAAAACTGTTAAACTACACAGAGACGCATTTAAAGAAGAGAATATTACTTCTACTAATTGAATCATTCTGAACTATAATAAATAAACAATGACATCGAAAAAATTCAAAGTAGAGGTATAAGATATTGGAAATTAAGAAATACTTTGAAGAAAATAGAAACTTGACGGACATAGAATTAATAATCATAAAATCAAAATTACGGTGTGAGCCACATGGATGCGCAATCTACAATTATGAATTCACACACAGCGCAGCTGAGCTGGCTAGACTTGGACATTATTTTAGTACATTAGACTCACTTCGCACACTTTTTGTGGGTTATTCGACAATACAGCTGTTTTATAAAAAAGGGCAATACCCGGTAAAAATGTATGGACTATTGAACAAAAATGTATGGACTATTGAACAAAAATGTATGGACTATTGAACAAAAATGTATGGACTATTGAACAAAAATGTATGGACTATTGAACAAAAAATTTCAATGTCAGTGGGTCTAGACTAGAATCATGTAAGTATCTACTGAATTCATGATAATAGTTTACACGTCAATGTCCAGTCAACTCTATATATTACTGAGACAGTAGTCTGCACCAAAAATGGGATTGCATTTTATTTCAACTGAGTTTTAGTTTTCATCACTAATCATATGTTTTTCATTTTCAATAACTAATGCAATCAATTATATTTTTAATAAGTTGTCATTTCATGTTAATTTTCAAAGAAACAAAATTGATTCTGAGGTTGTAACCGAAAATATTAAAAAAAAAACACGCTAACTATTGTCTTAAATTTTAAAAACACGTAGAACTTTTTTAATTATGGGATAAAACAATATCTTAGACACGCAGGTGTATTAATTTTCGTTTATCACCGGATTCCATGTCTGGGTAAGGGGCGAGTGTCATCCAAAAAAGAATCTTATTTTAATTTTAACAAAAAGAAGGCTAGTAGAAAAATGGCAAAAAACTAAGATACCTTAGTAGAGTTTAAGTAGAGCAAACTAACTTTATAAATTATTAAAAACTAACTGATTAAAAACTATTAAGTAAACTAAAATAAGTAAACTAACAAAAAACTATAAAAGGGCATCGAAAAACTCTCAACGCTGTCAGTTGGTAATGTGCCCAAGAGACTGGGGGCGTTGCCACGTTGTATGGTAACATTTAGCCTCTGGCTAAGGTAAAAGCCAGCCCCTGGGTCACGGGAAGCGTCAACTAGGCGTATTGAAATTAAGCTATGAGCACTCTGACCCCACGGCCCCATAGTTTCAACCCCAAACGGCTCGAAATAAAAATTTCCACAAAGGTTTCTATATTTACTCCGCTTGAGGTTGTCTTTCTACAGGTATTGCTTACGTACCCACCTAGAACAACACGCACAGCTTACCTTCACAATCACACACATTTTCATTCAAACAACGTCAAGTTTTCTCTTTCTTTCTTCGTTTTACCGATTTTTTTTTTATTTGTGTTGGGCCTTTCCAATAATTGTGTTGTGTTATTTTTCTGCCAGTGATCTTTTAGGTGTTCTTAGTGTAGGTTCAAAATTGCTTAAGATTAACTAAATAAACGAATTAACGCAGTTTTAAATAATAATTTATTGTGAAAAGAAAAAATAAAGTTAGCTATGTTAGTTGGCTAAGAATTAAAAGCGATTTTTTAAGACGATTAAAAAAAAAACCTAACTAACTTTGTTTCATAAATCAGTCAGTAATTTATAAATATTGTGAAATCAAAATCAGTGATTTGTTCGGTTCTCTGTGGTTTAACTGAAAAATGTTGTGTTTAAAAGTGATTTTCCCGTAACGAATGAAATAATTAAGAATTAGATTGGTCGGTAAAACGTGAAGACTTTCATTAAATTAAATTTTAGAAAATGCGTGGTGAATTATTCAATGTTAGGATACATTTTGCCGTAGTGTATAGTTACCCCTGTTTTCTTTCCAATAAAAAATAATAAAAATGGAAGACCATTTTCTAAAACTTGAAAAAAAAAGCCTAAATAAAAGTGCTCCAATGAATGTTCAGTCTTAGCTGCGAGAGTTGAAATTCCAACAGCCTAATATTTATTCATTCAATAACTTGTATAGTGAAAACGGGCAGCAATCTTGACTCGGTTTTAGAACATAAAAAACTTTCATAGCAGAGATGCCACTCAAACTCCTCTACAAAATGGAAAACAGTTGTGCCAATCTAACAACAAAAAAATGAATTTGGAACCATAAACAAACCATCTGTTCCCGAAACTTTTTTGACTGAATGTATAAACTGTTTTGGCAAAATAAATAATCGACTTTTTTTAGAGTTTTTTTTTTTGGAAGCCGGTTATTTTTTTGCTAAAACAGTTTATACATTCAGTCAAAAAAGTTTCGGGAATAGATGGTTTGTTTATGGTTCCAAATTCAATTTTTTGTTGTTAGATTGGCACAACTGTTTTCCATTTTGTAGAGGAGTTTGAGTTGCATCTGTTATTTTGATTAAATACTGTGCTGTTTTTAGTTAGATCATAATTATCTAGTGTGTATTGCGAATTTCATAATGGACAAAAACATCGAACAAAGAGCTTGTCTTAAATTTTGCATCGCCAATGGAATTTCGTGTTCGGAGTCTCTGAAAATGTTACAGAAGGCTTACAGTGAATCGACTTTATCAAAAATACTTGCTTAAAAAGTGGTAAAAAGCGTTCAAAAGCGGTCGAGATGTGATGGAAGATTTGCCTAGCTCTGGTAGGCCATCAACGTCTTCAACTGAAGTTAACATCGCAAAAGTGAAGGAAATAGTGACTCAAAATCTTCATTCAAGTTTGATAGAGATAGCCGCTGAACTTTCTGTGTCTCAAGAGTCGATCCGTACCATTTTAAATAATCACTTTGGTATGAAACATGTTGCCGCTCGGCTAGTCATAAAATACCTGAATTTTTTCCAAAAACTCAATCGCATAAGAGTCGCTGAGGACATGCTAGAACGAGTCAATTCCGACCCAACATTCAAAAAACGCAGTGTGAATGGTAACGAGACGTGGATTTACGAGTTTGACATGCACACTAGTCTACAAGCTTCGGAGTGGCGCCTTCCAACTGAACCGAAACCGAAAAAACCACGATAGAGTCGATCAAAAGTCAAAAGTCATGTTGACCGCTTTCTTTGACTATCGCGGTGTTAAGCACTCGGAATTCTTGCAGGAAGGTCAAACGATAAATAAAGAATATTATTTGAGCATTTTGCGACGTTTAAGAGAGCAAATTCAACGAAAAAGGGCAGATTTGTGTAAAGAAAATTCTTGGATTTGCACCACGATAATGCGCCTTCGCACAAGGACATCTTAGTGAACGAATTTTTGACCAACAACTCAACAAATACCATCTAGCACCAGATTTGGCCCTAGCCGACTTCTTTCTTTTTCCTAAACTCTAATTACCACTTCGTGGCTCCCGTTTTCGTTCGGTAGAAGACATAAAGGAGAATTCACTTCGAGAACTTATCTCAATTCCGAAAAAAAAGTGTTTAAAATTTTTTGATGATTGGTTTATTCGTTGGCGTAAGTGTATCGTTTTTGAAGGAGCATACTTTGAGGGCGATAAAATAACTTTGGATAAATAACTAACATTTTGATCGTATTATTAATCGTTTCCCGGTACTTTCTTGACAGAGTTGTATTTTATGTCTTTTCACACAAATCCTTGTCAAGCAACAATTACATTGTATGATTGTAACTTTAAAGTTAAGTTAAGTTATTAGCACATCTTCCACATGGACGAAGAAGAAAAATGCATATTGTAGAGGATAACTTATAAAAAACCGGAGCAAAGTTAATAAAATTAATATGGGACCACTGCGCAAGCTTCCTTCTCTACCATATGAAAAAAAAAAAAACACATATTTCGGACAAGTAATCATGGAGTGACCGGTGCATATACATGAAGATCAAAGATGCTGGCCGAATACATAACCACCTCCTTTTTTAGAAGTCTTTTAAAAATACACGTTAATTTTAAGTAAATAACACTGTCTTTTGTTTGTACCGTATCTAATCTTGAAGAAAAAGGTTATAGGTAATGGTGCCGATTTTGTCACAGACACTGACACGCATACTGTACAGATAATGCATTGAAGTCAATGTCCGTGTCCGGTCTCCGAAGTCGGTTCGCAAACTGTCCGTACCGGTTTGACTGATTCTTAACTTAGTCATTATCTGTCACTGTTGTGCTCTTAGCTGTCCGCCAGTACGAGATTCTGTCATTTTAGTTTACTCTGTGAATAAGGGAACCATCATCGTCATCTGCCTAGCCTTTGCCAAACTACTTTGGTGTTGACTCTCAGTCTAACCGGATGCAGTTGAATTACACCGGTACACCGGTATTTTACATGAAACCACTGCCTATCTGACCTGCACAACCCACTTACATTGATAAAGGGATATCCTGTTATCCATAACAGGATATCCCTTGGTAAGACTGGTTGCCAGGCTTTTACAAGTTACAATCGCCAAGTGCCTAAGGTTCACGAATGACAGCTGTACGAGTATAAAGATGGTTAGTGGTTCCCCTTTTCCAAATCAGCCTTGGCAAACATAGCTTGACCAGATCGGTCGCCTCATGCGGCTGTTTTTACTGAGTATTTACTGCCCGAAGAAAAATATTTTCTTATTAACCAAATACATTGGAGACGTAGAGGACGCCTGGAAAGTGGCTTGCCCGGGTACTGGCTGTGGGTGAGTGGGCGTCGGGCCTCTGGCTTCAGGTACTACAGCCACCTTACATGCGCACTATTATAGGCTATACTAGGTGACACAACCTTCCAGCTCGCTAATTTCTGGGATTGGGCGCTCCTGGTGGGGCCTCGGACGCCATGACCGTTCCTGCAGTAAGAGTGCAGGTCGGATTGCGCAACAAGCCCCAGTTAATGAGATCATCCGCCGTGATCTTTCCACAATCAGGATGCCAGCTGTCTTAGAACCTAATGGCTTGGCACGCGTCGATGGGAAGAGACAAGGTGGTATGACCATACTAATGCCATGGAATTTGGTTAAGCCTTTGGTGTGGGATGTAACTTACGTCGACACCTTTTCGCCATCCCATCTTCCTAGCACGGTGGGCTGCGCTGGGCCGGCTGCTGCAAAAGGTGAAAACCTCAAACGGCGCACATGCACTAACTTAATGGTAGTTATTTGTTTGAGCCGTTTGGGTTTGAAACACTAGGGCCATGGGGTCCAAGTGCCCACCTAGTATTTCGAGATATAGACCAGCGGTTGGTCGACTCATCACGTGACCAGAGGGCTGGCCTTTTTTGGCCCAACAATCAGCACAGCCACCCAAAGTGGTAATGCTGCCAGCCTTGTGTACTTTTGCTATTGACAACGATGTGGACGAATTTTTGACGCCCTGTTATTCTTTTTACATTTTGATACTTGTGAATATTTTATTATTATATTAGATATCTAATAAAAAAAATGGACATACTGTATTCCAATAAATTACTTCTCAATATTTTGTGATAAATCGTAAAATTCCAAACAAAAGAATATCTACGTCAAAGGGTTACTGCTTCCGAAATAGATGAACGTTCTAGAACACAAACTTCACAAAGGAACCGGGTTCAGAGGTTCGAAGAAGATCCTTGCGACGATTACGGTAAGGATGGTTCAACAACGCCATTGTGATACTCACTATTGTTAATGTAAGGTTGGAGCTTCGTAGTCTTGGCAGTCTTACAAAGGTCTACTGTTCTGATTATAATCTGACCTGTTACACTATCTTAGCTCATATGGGAGATAGGGTAGTGAAAATTGTGTTACAGTTTTTGATTTAAATGATACGAGAAATCTAAAGATGATTTTCAAATACGTATTCAATGATACCCCACTTAACATAGTTCGTCGACTTAATTATTTTTATTTTTCACAATATGGCGTCTGGTTGTCGCCATATTGAATTTTGAACTGTCATGTCTTTAGTGACACTCGCAAGATTAAGACAAATCGATTGACGTAAGAATCATCATTGGCCCACGCACAGCCCACGCGTTTCGTCTCCTGAGTGCCACAAAGAACGAACCTATACAATATATAGGCTGATAACCACATTATCCTCCTCCATTCGGATAAAACTAAAGGTTGAAGGTGAGAGCAGTTTACAAACTTGTTACGCTCATTGGCAAGGAACCCAGTGTAGTATTTGGCTCCAAACTCATTCCGGAAATCCCTACGGGATCTCGCATCATTCACGTATGGCTTTACCTAATCCCGGAAAAACTGTGTGTATTCCGATAGCGCACTTTTTGATTGGCACGCAAGCACTTAGCCGGTGTTTAAGTGCTTGCGTGTCGGACCGAAACATTTTGATATTTTATATAAACTTTATTTAAAGCCAGTCAAATGTTAAGTCATATGGAATAGAGTACGTTTCAGTGATATCTGAAAAGTTATAAATCCCAGTAGCTTAAAGCCTGTCGGTTTATCAATGCACAATTTTATCTCGAAATTGCATTTGATTCTCGAGTGGGTAGCGCACACAGATCTCGGACAGCTGTGCTCTCTGGTCCGGCTGTCAGAAAATAACTTACTAACTGTTCGACAAATCATACTAACTACTACAAAGGATACTAAGTATTAATTCAAAAATATTTGCAGATTACAATAATTTTATTATAATTATTGGTCTATTTAATAAACTAACTTTACACATTATTACAATCAAATAAACTAACAACAAACTATAAAGGGGCATCACAAAACTCCTCAACGCTGTCAGCTGGTAATGTGCACGTTTGATGGTAACACTTAACCTCTGGCCAAGGTAAAAGCTAGCCCTTGGTTCGAAAATATAGTTTTCATAAAGGGCAATATTTACGCCACTTGAGGATCTTTGCAGCATCAGTGGCAGCGCCAGCAAAGCACGATAAAGAAGAAGTCGAGCTGAAACAAAAAAAAATCAAAGGCACAGCCGTACCATCCTTTTCTCGAAGCCATGCAGGACATTTCAGACCGTTACTTCAGAAAAGGAGTATGAAATTTCGTAGCAGGTGGCGTCCTGTGACTCGTCCTGCCTGGATGTAGAGCTGCCTTGATAATAATGTGGGCAATTTATTTTAAAACAGTACCTATTTTATCAACAACTAATTACATATCTAGGTACATGTACACGCGCCTTTTTCCCACAATAATCATCAATTAACATAAAACGAAGAAAACAAACCGATAATATCTTAACTGAACTGTGAACAAAGAGTAATGTGTTATTACGAAAATAAACTTATGCATCACCAGTGCAGAGGTTATGTAATCGAAGAATGATACGATTATTAATAACTACAGTGATAAATCAGTCAGAGGAGCTCGTGGCTAAATAATAAAATAATTCAAGGTTAAGCCACGCTTGCTAAGGCCAGTCTGTGGATGGGTAACCATAAATTACACACCTAGTTTCCTCCGTGCCTTGGAAAGCAAGTTATGCCGCTGGTCCCGGCTATCATTTGTAAATCTTTGACAGTAGTTACAGGTAGTCAATGGCCCAAAAGTTTGAAAGTCAGTCTACCAAGGGGGGTATCGTATTGCCCAGTAATAAATAGGATGTGGAGGTCAGATAGGCAGTCACTCCATTTTTTTAACCTTTTCAACACTCTATGAATTTCTTTTGTATCGTGGGTGTGTTTACAAACATTTAAACTCACATACACAAACAGCCACACCCGGAACAACTATCTGTAGGCCATACAAATATTTATTCCGCACTGCATCCGGTTAGACTGGAAGCCCACCCCAACATAGTTAGGAATAGGCTATTCAAATGTCAGTCAATCATGATTTTTTTGTCTCATTGGCATCTCGGATAATGGGGATTGCAACAGACCACCCCCCTATTACATAATACGTACGTACACCTCTACCTAGCCCTTCCCGGAAATACAGGTGTGATGTTATGATATGTACACAAACAAAAAAAGTTAAATGACAAACTTTGTATTTTCGCGATTTTGTTTTTTACTTATACTCCACCATAGACTACACTCCAGATTTGGGCATGTGCATCGGTGAAATATAATTACACTGTAATTTAAATTATATGGTACGTTTTTTAACGATCCGAATGGCGGGCGTCAACACTTTAACTAACGCATTTTTTCTCGTCGTCATCCGATAATTTTCATGGAAACAATGCGTCGTTCTGATTTAAAAGAGTGTCCATGGAGTTTTTTGCCCGTTCTTCTCCATAGAGATCTACGTTAGGGAATGGGCAACTACAGTACTTTCACAGTTTTTGTACCTTGTGACTGGGACTGTAGCTATTTTTTACTGTTGTCTTTGTTTCGACAATTCAAAAGTGCCTGTAACTGGCCTACTTGAAATAAATGCTTTGATTTTGATTGATTTTGATCTGTTTGGGTGAAACTGTCAACTTTTCAAAAGAGATTCTGATACCGGTGATCTAGTTTCGTAATTGCCCTGTCAGCGCAGCCCCAATGTACGAAAACATGTCGACCGTTTTGCGTCATAATTTCCGCAAATTGAGAGGATGTTTTTAAATACCGATAACCCTGCTGTCGATGGTTGATTTTATTATCGGAGGCATGTAGGTAGTGCATCACTAGGCGTGTCTGTGTAGTCACATACATAACAGAATCTTTTTTTGGCTATGATGAATATCCTACAGAACATAGTTGTTTTTAACCGACGAGATAAAGGAGGATGTATTTAGGTCAGTTTTTCTCTAAACAATGCGCTTTCGAATTGTGTATGGCCACTTGTATGAGGCAGCACCTGTAAACTCAAGTAAACATGTTCAAGACTATCTTCTTTTTTCCCAGAAGTGGAACAGAACTATAAAATAATAAAATAACATTCATTTTGTCCCTTCAAAGATACTTACTACCGCTCTTCCACAATGAACCTCAAGTTACACACATGCAGTCTACAGCGCATAAACGCTATTATTACGACGCCAGTAATCTTTCAATTTGCCAACGGCTCCGTCCGACATCGTTACGAACAGTCACCATTCAGCAAGGTGAACTTTGGAGTTAGCAACACCAAATTGACTTGCATTTTCTATGAGCAATCAGGAGACGGGGCCTGGAAGATTAATTTCGTTAAGCCATCGGTCCTGGCTGTCATTCCTAGACAGAGGCCCGAAAGTCAGTAGTCTTAATAAAACAGATTGTGTTATAAAGTCAAATACAAACAATTTGCTTCAACTAAGGTACTTTTTAAAAATTTACTAGAAAATAGAATTGATTGTTACTTTACAGTAACTGGTGACGTAAACGATGACTTTCGCGACTCCTCAGCGGTGGCTTTCGCATCCTCCTCCTAAATGATGTCCGATCACCCGCCACACATGCATGGGTGATCGGTGGCGTGGAGGTGGAGGTAGACCGCCAGCTCTTGTTAAGGCTACAAGGCGCATGGCGTGACGCCGCCTGGCATATCGATTTATTCTTCGTTCGTCCTGAAGTTTTGTTCAAAATTCCAAAAAATCTTAGTTTGTCCCATATCACTATTGAAGTGGTGGTTCGTCCCAAATTACAAGTACTTTATAGGTTTTAGTCAACAAAAAAAAATGTACTTATTTGAAATTTTTGGAAATAATAATTCAATAATAACACAATTCTAAACAGGTAGGTATAAATCATATTTATTATCCAGTATCAAAATCACAGAAATGGTATAATAATCATCTTATCATAACTACATTTCCAATAAACGAACCAGCTGTATACGTATAACTTGCTCACTAAGTGCGGCTAATGAGTGTTATTATAAAATAATACGAGTACATTTCGCTCGCGGAGAAGTCAGAGAGGAGCGGTTGTTTTAAATAGTTGATTGATCTTAAATGTTTAATAATACGTAAGCCTTGTTGTCGTATCATTGTCTTAGTGGCGTCATATTGTCGTCGTAGCGCATCGTAGCGTTGTAGCAGCGTTGTCTTCGTAGCGTCTTTTTGTCGTCGTAGCAGCATCGTAGCGTTGTAGCAGCGTTGTCTTCGTAGCGTATTATTGTCGTCGTAGCAGCATCGTAGCGTTGTCGCAGCATTGTCTTAGTGGCGTCTTATTTTCGTCGTAGCAGCATCGTAGCGTTGTCGTAGCATTGTCTTAGGTGGGTCTTATTGGCGTCGTAGCAGCAACGTAGTTGAATCGTAGCTAAGTCGTAGTGTTTTCTAAGTGGTATCTTATAGTCGTCGCAGCAGCATCGTAGTTGTGTCGTGACCAATACGTAGCAGCGCCGTATATTAGCTTTGTCGTAGCAGCGCCGTAGCTGAATAATTGCTGGCGTTTTAGGTTTTTCATATCGTATCTATACATAGTACATAATAAAAGGTTATTTTGAAATTACAAACAGGCACTTAATTTTTATTTATTTGTAGATAATACATAGTATAGCTATTTGTTTGTTTTAATATGACAACATTGCATATCACCCGTGAGCAGGTCTCTAGCACTCAATAAAGTAACTCATAAAATCAATACACCAATTAGTGTTCAAAAGCGCACGTTTGTTTAATTGCGTGTTCAGCGCATCGTATTCATTCGTATCGCAATACCAATATAATACTAGCATGTACCTATGTGCACTGTTTTATTTTTCATCTGCGTTGGGTATGGTTGTGGTTATTTTTTAATTTTTATTATGATATTGGCTGCTTCATTTGAGTGATGATTATTAATGTTGTTGGATGAGGAGGGAGAGGAATA
Source organism: Noctua janthina (assembly GCA_963576755.1). Taxonomy (NCBI): domain Eukaryota; kingdom Metazoa; phylum Arthropoda; class Insecta; order Lepidoptera; family Noctuidae; genus Noctua; species Noctua janthina. The sequence goes on along the minus strand of OY755050.1, from coordinate 6,359,489 downwards.
CTAAGGAAAAGATGGATGCATAGTGTGAGGTGAGGAATGACATGATAGAAAAAGTAGTAAATGATAGCGTGACGGTTGACAGAGGAGAGTGGAAGAAAAAAACGTGTTGCGCCGACCCCAAGTAACATGGGAGATTGGACAAGGGCATGGAGATGATAATTTGAACATTTGCTGAGCTGACCCCAACATGGGAAAGGCTAGGGAGAATAGGGCTAGGAGATAATGGGGTATTGACATCCTGAAACTTTTTGATGCAATGAGTTTATTAATTGAGCAATAAGTACCTAAGTGCGCACTGGCGGCTAGACTTGCCAGTGCGTACTGTTATCAACATCAAAAATGGAAGTCTACGACCATGGCAAGAAAAACGAAACTTTCGCATTTATCAGTAATTTATTGATGAGTTTTCTTTGCCGCTGAGGGACAGTTGTTTCGGCCAGTTTTCTATGCCAGGTCTATGCATATTTGATGACTACGTTCGATATTAAACTTATTTATGACAATAGGTATAAGTTTGAAGTTTCTATATCTATCTAACGGATCAATTTGTCAATAATACTCGTAGATACATAATGTTGGACTCAATTTCGTTTCGTTTTTTAATGTCGTGTTTAATGTCTCTAAGATTTTTAGTGCGATTAAGATTTATTATTCTTTAGGAAAAATAAAACTGCCGGTAATTGAAAAAAATAATTTTTGTTTTCTTTTTTTTTGGCCTAAAATGTAATCGAATGTCTTTTAGGTGAAAAAATAAACATTTTCGTTTGTTTTCTATTAATTAGTCAATTTATTAGTAGAAATCTTAATAATCTACGTACAACATCCTTAATTTTTCCACTTAGTTATCACACAATAAAAGTAGTTTTTAGACTGAGTTCCTACGTCTAAACAACTACACATATTGCATGATATCAGCGATAACTGACGGGAAAGTCGAAAATTCCGTTTAGGAAAAAAATATTTTCATTGCTCATACTCGGAAAGTAGGTCTGAAGTTGCCTGAGAAGCGGGTTGAAAGTAATACTTTTCAGCCCTAGGGAGAATCGTTTTCAACTGACAGCTGTCAAATTATTAAAAAAAACTAGTTCCATTTTCATATTTCTATTGAACCATGTTCCAACTTTCTATACAGCCACTCAATTAAATTGTTATAAAGGGAAGTGTCTGCGGCCAGTAATTGGCAAAACCAATATTTCGGGTATTCCTAAAGAAATAACATACCTTAATTTGCCAAACTCAAATCTATATTCTGGTCTCTGCTTTCGCAGAACATCGGCAACTTTGCTAGCCGATTCTGATGCCGATTTAACTGTCATCAAAAGGCTTGGAGGTTGGAAGTCGAGTAAAGTAGCTGAAGGCTACATAGAAGAGTTATTGGAAAATAAAACTAAGATATCACACAGAGTAACAGAAATTATAAATCTGCATTCCACTGACTCTCCACAACCGAGTACTTCAAAAGATTATCCGCTGCAATCCAAAATTATTGCTGTAACAGCTGAAGAAAATAGACAAATATCAATGGGACATTGATATTTGTCTATTTTCTTCACACAAGGATCCCTGGGTACTGTAGAAACTCAACTTTCCCAGAAAATATCAAATGTCAACATACACGGAAAAAGCCATTCATTATACTAATTATTCTAATTTTACTATAAATTTTAAATAAATATCTCGCCAAAGTTGTTGATTTATATAAAATAAAATTCACTAATTTTTTCTTTGGCTATTCGTGTTTTCATTTTTACTTTCCTTGTATTCGTAATGAAAAGCACAGTGTTTACCTCGGGTGAAAGACTTATTAAGTCCCTCGAACTATTGGTGCCCTCGCTACTTTTAACAAATGTATGTACATGTACTATGTATTATAGACTTTTACTAACAACATAATTATGGATCTTGTAATTTGATCTAAAAATAAAACAAATATTATTTTTATTGCTGTTTTGACATGGAAAGAAAAATTCTTGTGCGAGCAGGGTTTGAACCTGCGACCTTCCGATTCAGTACACCAGACGTCTTAACCAAACAAACACACACAGACACACACACAGCACCGCACAAACAGCTGTAGTTTCCTACTCAGGGTTTGCGTATAAAATTATTAAAAAAAATTTTTATTATATTCACATGCTAGCAAAAGTGCAACATTCCATGTTGCCTCGAACATGTTGTTGAAACAATGTTGTGTTGTAAACAAACAGTATTTTTTTAATTATTGTGTTGTGTGTAGTTCGTTGCTTATTATAACGATGGGACAGCTTTTTTATGTATTGTGTATGTGGAGTCCTGTTATTCGTTCTTCCAGAGTGCAATAAACAAATAACACAGATGAGTTATTTTTTAATCGGCTGTCAGACTTTGCGACACAGGTAGCCTAAACAACAGAATTGACATAAACTTTTCTGCAACTTACGACAATTCAATTCATTTTTTAAATTTCCAGCATTTCCACATTCCATATTTCATTATCGCTGATTGCTGGTCATTTTGTCCAGGGCCTCAGCCGCCTCAGGTCCTCTCAACTGCTCATCGATTATACATAGGTTCTGCAGCGGTCAGTTTATCTCGTTTTGAACTATAAAGTCACTTTGTTTCCTATTTTAATTTCTGATGTTCCCACATATAGATCTAAGAATAAATAGATTTAACAGACGAATATAATTTATTTATAACTATGTGTGAGTAGCCATAACTAGGTAGCTACTTGAAATCTCCTTCTAAATATACATAAGTACCTACTAATTTAGAAAACAATCATATAAAGTAAGTAGAGAGAGATGCTAAATTGCTAAGTATCTGCATAATCTATGAACATGATAACAAAGTACATGTCCAATAGAAAAGTAGGTACCTTTAGGCGAGCACAAGTAGATAAATTGAATTCCAACATTCATACATGATTCATAATAGAATTTCATAGTGTTTAAATGAAAATGTCGCCCTCGTTGTAGATGGGAGGTAAATCCGGGTGGTAAATGGAACTTGCAAAAGGAATTTTACAGATAGACCATGCTATTGCTTTCCATCTGGCGACGCAAAGCGACACAGTGTCCAAAGAAAATTTGTTCCGTGCCAGCGATGTGTTACTAAAGGAGTTCTGTGTCTGAGCCAAGTCGTATGTGTAAACTTCTGTAATCCTTGTTGAGTCCACTACTACGTTCTCCTCAGTGGAAGTAACCATTTTTGTAAAATCTTTTTAAAGATTACTTTTCAAACTGCAGCATAAACACACGTTGTATAAACCAAATACATACTCGTAGCAATAGTTGTATGATGAAATTGCCAACAGTAATCGTAAAAACTGATACCGTTTCACGTTTCTTATCACTGTTTCTAACACTTTGCTTTATCTTAAAAGAATAACAGCGACGCTACGATAAGTGCGTGCCTATTTGTGTTTGTATAGGTAACGCAGTTTTATTTTACAGAAACAAAATTAAATGCCGGAGATAAATTCCATTCCTTAATTTTTTTTTCTTTCGGCATCTTGCAGGTCAACCAATGAGGCTGACTTCTGCTTAACCGGACTATCCTGTGGATGCCTTGAGAGTAAGGCCTCCAGCCAGGGGATGCCATTCCTTCAAGGCTAGGAATGGAATTTATTGAATCGAATTCCTTAAAAATGGACATAGAATTTTGCATTTTCCAAAAGGAATTCTGTTGGGAAATCTAAAAAAATGTATTCATATTGAGCGTCCGCTTGAATACAGCGAGTTTACTTTTAAAAAAAACTTGAGCAAAACTACTTTACGGGTTAGTCTGTATCTATATGTACAGAACGCAGGCAATAATTGCGCAAAGTGTTCTTTTCAGTTTTCAACGAAAGCGCATTCATCATCATCTGCCTAGCCTTTTCTCAACTATGTCGGGGTCGGCTTCCAGTCTAACCGGATGCAGCTGAATATCAGTATTTTACATGGAGCGACTGCCTATCTGACCTCCACAACCCAGTTAGTACTGGGTAATACGATACCCCTTGGTAAGACTGGTTGTCAAACTTTTTGGGCCACTGACTACCTAACGACTGTCAAAGATCTACAAGTGACGCCCGGGACCAACGGCTTAACGTGCTTTCCGAGGCAAGGAAAACGCATTATACTGGTTAAATATCCAAAATACTGCGTCCATTGAGTACAGACCACATTTTCTTTGTTACTACATAATATGCCCAGAGATTCTCCAAAAGTTGTAAGTATTCAGCAAGCCTAGCTGTTCTGACTGGAGTACTACTAGGGCTAGATGTTCGACTTGGAGGAATTAGTCACCTTTTCCTTTATCCTGTTCTCGTTGTGTAACTATAACAGTAGTTAGGAGGATTGCTTCTAGTGATTATAATATAAATTTCAAAGCGTTTGCTTCTTAATTGTCGAATTAACATAGATTCCTCCGTCGCGGCGTCGTAACCCTTCCATTAGAGTTTTATCACTTACGGTACCTACCTGTACCGGGTCTTCTATGAATTAAATATGAGTCCCGCATGTTGTATTAGGAGTGGCTTCATCTATTTTTCAGGACCTGTTCGTTTGTTCTGAATTTTCGTTACTTTTATTCAGTTTCAGCGGATTTATGTACGTATGTTTTTCGTGGGTACTTGCCCATTTGCATAGTTTTTGATAGTATTGGATAGGATAGGTGAGTTATGCCCGACTCGTCCCTGTTCCGACTCATCATCGCAACTTTTTCAAATATTTTTGTTTTCATGGTACCTATCGATTCGTCATTGATCCTAAAGTAACGTCAAATGAACAAACTAGTCAGGATTGGGAGCGTCTCGCAAGACTTTTCAGAAATAATAATTAAGCACTGGGAATTACTTATTTAATTGAGATACGTGATTACAGATTCGGATGTAACTGCGCACTGAATCTTACATTCTAAAACTGAGCCTAAACAAAACATCTTTGCCATTCCTAGAATTATGAAAGCACAGCCACCCGGAGCCACAAACGAAGCATCTTATGTACTTAACTTTTATGCTGACATACGCACAATTTGTATTGTACGTAAAGTAGGCAGTACTTGGAGAATGCATGCGTCAATGCAGCAGCCCCGGGGTGACTGCACAAGCATGCCGGCTGCTGGGGCCTGCCAGACGTTTTGATACACTTCGCTAAACCGCTCATTTTTGGTACGGAAATCAGATATTTATTTACTTGGCTTAGGCCTGATATTTCAAGTACGAGACACTGAAGACCGTTAAATAATCTAACTAAAGAAAGGATACCGCGAAAGAAGTTATCAAACTAATAAACTATCGTGTCAAACTTGGTAATTATGTATTTTTGCGTTGAGGAGTCACAGTGAGATATGAGATCATTTTCTATGAAACGTCTGATACTCTCTCTATAGCCTATACCTATTATAGATCTCTTTGATTACTGTTATCTCTTGAAATGTGATCAAGTATTTTGGAAATTCTTGAGTACATGATAGCGTTCTTGAAATGTTTGTCCTTTCGGAGTTATTGACACTCTTGTTAATGTAAAAGTGGTTTATTTTATCATTCATAATCTTACTATTAGGACTGAAAATAACAACAATAATACTATAAATAACCCTGACAGTCCAAGTAAGTCCTGCGCACGCCATTGACGGAAGCAGAGGAGCTCATCAACTCGCGCCAGTGGATCCCGACAGCGAGAGGGTGTTGACCTCATGCATTTCTTACTGGGTGCATCATCAGGACGGCCTGTGCTTGGAACCATATCCGAATACTTATCCAACCGTATCCTCCTGCCACGATATGGTTACGATTGCGAGAATCGCTACTAAAAAGTGGGGATACCCACTTTGACGTCCTAATTCATTAGTTGTCACAATTAGATTGTTGACAGTTGCATTAGTCGCGCCACAAATAGCTGCAGAGTGACATTAACTGTAATAGAGACTATCTATGATTTATGATAGCACTCTGGAGCCCTCACCTTTTAACGCATTGAGTGACGTGTCTGACTGACAGTCAGACACGTCACTCAATGCGCTTTGTCCCAGACGAACTAATCACCCTTCATAGATGGAGGACGTCAATCACGTCCAAAAAGCGAATCCTTGTACCTGGAATCGAAATTATATATTTGTCTTTGGAGTTGATGTGGACGTTGTCCAATGCAATGTTTAGTAGAAGCAATAACATCGTCAGGGCAACTGAAAAAGCATGAACAGTTTTGTATATTTTGATACGAATTTATCGTTGCGCACATACCTAATACAACAAACAAAATGGCGAATAGGAAGAGTAAAAGCTGTAGGAAGGAGGAAAAGCTGTACCGACCCCTAATTAATTTTGATAAAGGCTAGCAATATCCCGAATGAACACTTCTTTAGTATTCAGGGATGATTTTTAATGGCCGCAAAAAGGTTAAACTTTTAGTAAAACGTTCACGTTTTAAAACGCTCCGTGAGAGCATTTTGAACAAAACGTGTGTGAAACCAATATCGATTCAACCCATTAATTAATAGCAATTTAATGAGACACTCGTTTCCTTATACGTTACATAGTAATTAATAAGTTCATTAATCCAGTGCCGGCCGTAGCAAGGCTGACTGAGCCACAAATGGACCCAGCCACCGAGAAGCGCTGATGCGGCAGGTCTAGGCGACTACACGTCCACGCCAATAATTTGATATTGACAGTTGACAGCGCCATTCCGAGTTAACGATAATCCGTTTTCCTAGTTCTAGTATAAGCTACTACAGGCAGCTTCAACACCTACACTTTGAGAAACTTTTAAGCGAATTTTTCGTAGAGGGTAACTAGTGTACTCGGTCGTGCGAAGATGCTGTCAAAACAGTTCGTTAAATCGTAAAAAACTAAAGATTGTATGAAGGAGTAAACCTCCTGAACTACTGATCGAATTCAGGAAATTCTTTCGTGAATGGGAAGCTACATTATTCCCGAGTGTCAAAGACTATTAATAAAGGGTGGAAATACACCCTTAAAGAAGTCGAAAGGCACTTGTTCTCCCCGTCTTTGCGATATTTTTTTTCTTCTCTTACCTTTTCCCCAACTTTTTCACAAGTTTTTTTTTTAATTTAAGATTTTTACTTTAAACACCTCCACGGTCCCCGTACTATTCAATCTATTCATCAGCACAATGCTTTGAGTGCGTTCCATCGAGTCCTACCGTAAAACGTGATTTTTCACCCCAAAAAAAAGTCTTTTCCCAGCAATAATTTTTGCGTAAAGTTACTTAGTGTGATGTACAGAATGCTTGGTTGACGGCTTAGTGAAGGGTCTGTTTACACCCTGTATTTATTTCTATGTAGGTTTGACATCTAATATCAAAAATATTTACGTTAGTCATTATTCCTATCAGACTTCTCTGAAAAAAACATCGTAACAAATTAAGAGGTTTTCTCCATTATATTCCAGCCATCATCTTGGTCGGATAGTAGAATTTCACGGTGTTAGTTTGTTTTATCCCACAATGATCAGTGGCCCTTCCCGGCTCCGCACGACTGCAATTTACTAATAATGAAAATCGCTTAGCAAAAAGAAAAACTATCTAAATGTTCTTTCACATAAATCTTGTCCTAAAGATTTTTTTTTTTTTTTTAATTCACAAAACCGATGTACAATCACAAATGCAATAAAAAAAAAAATTACAAAACAATATTTCTGATTGCCATCTACTAGATGTGAATTTAGCATGCATATTTTTATGTAAAACACTTACAATTTGACAAAAAAAATAAAAAGACAATTAGCTAAACGAAAAATTACAAGTTGTGACTTTTTCACAATAATAAAAAATTTTGGAAAAAAAATAAAATTAAACAAGAAAGAAATAAAAAAAAAAACTATAAAAACATATTACACGATTAATACTCTAAGTTTAGTCCTAACTGAGGTCACAGAACCAGTAAAGACATCTATTTCACTACGAATGGAGTTGGCAATAGAGAGCATGCGGTAAATGGGTGAAAAATTACCTATATTAGTTCGACTATGAGGCAAAGTCCTTCGGTTAATTAAGCGGCTACTACTACGTGGGATACTAAATTTCACTTTTTCTAAAAGCTCAGGAGAATCTATTATCCCATTTATCAGTTTAAACAAAAACATGAAGTCCAGAGATTTCCTTCGTGCGCTCAAAGATTTCATTTTATAATAGCTCAGCCTAGAGTTATACGTGTTCAGACTACGACACTTGTTATCCGAGAAACTTAAGTGGTATAAGAACCTTTTTTGAACACGTTCAATCCGATCAGAGTGCACCTGATAAAACGGGTTCCACACCGTACTACAATACTCCAGAATACTTCGAATAACGTTGTTGTAAATGGAAATAGTCAGAATTGGTTCTTTAAAAATTTTTATTTCCCTGACGATGAAACCCGACAATTTAGATGCCCGACCAATAATTTGGTCGTAATGACTCCTAAAACTTAAACTACTATCTACTAAAACACCGAGGTCCCTAATAGTATCAACTTCTTGGAGCGGGCTGTTATCAATCAAGTAATATTATTCACATGTTTTCCTTTTTCTGCTAAATTTGATAAAGTAACATTTGTTTTGATTTAATGACATTTTATTTTGTATGCACCAATTGTGCACGTTATTTAAATCTAGCTGAAGCTGATTACTATCGGATTCGTTGTATACAGTTCGGTATATTTTTAAATCATCTGCAAAAAGTTTATATTCCGAACAAATTTTGCAACCCAAATCATTTATAAAAACTAAGAAAAATAGAGGCCCCAAGTGTGAACCCTGCGGCACCCCTGATGGTATGTAATATTGTTTGGATTTGAAACCCTTAAGATACACCAGTTGTGAGCGATTTTTTAAGTACGATTCGCACCAACGGAGCAACGACCCATGAATGCCCATACTTTCTAATTTAGCAATTAGTAAGTCGTGATTTACTAAATCGAAGGCCTTTTTAAAGTCGGTGTATATTGCATGAACTTCTCTACCGTCATCTAATGCAGATGATATATAGGAAACATATTCGACCAGATTTGTCAGTGTCGATTTTTTGGGGCGAAAGCCGTGCTGGTTGTCATCCAGCACACTTTTAAAGTGAGAAAACATTTTTTTCTGAACAAGGGATTCAATAATTTTACCACAAGCGAATAAAATGGACACTGGTCTGTAATTTGCAACATCATCAACACGACCCGATGTAAAGATTGGCGTGATGTGCGCTATTTTCCACTGATCAGGGAATAAGCCCTGTTCCAAAAAATAGTTGAATATTGTAGTCAGAGGATCAGCTAGGTTCGCTGCACATTTTCTAAGGAAGAGAGGAGGGATTGAGTCAGGCCCGGGTCCTTTATCACAATCTAGGGAAGACAAGTAATCAAAAACTTCTTTTACTTCAAGTTTGCACCGACTGAAAGTGTTATTGTTACAGGGAGTGGGTTCAACTGGCGTTGAAGTGAGTGTGTTACTATTTACTCTATATATGGACTGAAAATGATCGGAAAACAAGTCACAGATTTCTTGGCCGCCCCTGGCAAACGTAGAGTTATTCAAAATCATTTTGTTGGGAATATAATTGTTACCAATCCGTTTATTTTTTAAGTATCTCCAGACATGCTTAGGATTGGTACGCAGATGTTCAGCTATATTCCTTTTAAAATTAGCATAACAGTCCTTTATCAACCCATTGCAACGCACTCTCAGGCATTCAAACGTAATTTTATCTCTGGGATTCCCGTACTTTTTATATATAGAGTGATATTTAGCTTTTTCTTTAATGACTTTTAGTAAAGCTCTACTGTACCAGACAGGATAGCGTTCATCTCGTGGTTAAGATTACGAACTCAACAAAAACAGATCAGCCAAACCGGTAAGCTGTCCTCAAGTGATGCTCCGTCATACATGTTGCTTCGAATTTCTTTTAAATAGATATGAATAAACAATGTTATGTCCATTTCACATCGGTCCTTGCTAACGTCTGCTGCCGACAGCGCCGTCGGCATTTTATTGAAAATTTAGTGCAAATAGAAAAGGTTTAGTTTGGTTTTAATTAAATTTCAGGATGTAAGTGGCGGGCTGATCAGTCTGCGTGTGGAAATTCAATATCATTCGACAGGTTTATGTTACTAATTACTAGCCGTCGCCATTTTAGTATAAATTCAGATATTATTAGTTCAATTAGTTCAGCCAGGCTTCAGACTCGCTAAAGTAGACTCATCTTTCATGGGGTACTGTTTGAGATGCTATAATAAAATTCCACAAAGTATTCTTGAACTGAATGAAACGAAATTTAAAACATGCACTAAACGCACACTATGTAAGAAAGCATATTACAAGTTGGACGATTATATCACTGATAAAAATGCTTGGCTCAATGCCGGTCCTGCTCCACAAGAACAGGGGCGCCTAAATTGATGGCATTAAATAGTATTGTTGGAGCTGCTGAAGATTGTATAACTATCTTTGCATTGTATAGATTCAATCTCTTTTGTATTATATAGTCGCCTAGCCCATATTGTGTGAGTACTATGTACTAGAAAGCTGTCATTCGCTGGAAACCTGCGTCTTTTCTTGACTTGAATGTGCCCTGGCGGTTAGGAGTATGTCATGTTCACTCAAATGTCTCGCTGATGGTGGCGCGTGTGTCGGATCATTTAGTTCCCTTCAAAATGGTGTTGAATGGTGCTGATACATGCGTCATGTTCGTGAACGGGCGCTGTCAGTTGTGACTGGTCATCTCTTATTTGCCACGGCTTATTTGAATTAATTATTTTATTTTTGAATTGTTTTTACTATGGACACTTTTAACGTACACATCTTGCTGCATCATTCTCACATAATGTACCATCTCAAAATGAATGATGTAACCAAGGTTTTGTTAAAGTATAGTATGATTTAAAAAAGTGTCCATGGAGTTTCTTGCCCGTTCTTCTCCATAGAGATCTACGTTAGGGAATGGGCAACTACAGTACTTTCACAGTTTTTGTGCCTTGTGACTGGGACTGTAGCTTTATTTTACTGTTGCCTTTGTTTCGACAATTCAAAAGTGCCTGTAACTGGCCTACTTGAAATAAATGCTTTGATTTTGATACACACAGATAAAACAGCTTTGTTTTATACTTTGTTAGGAAAAGTAATTAAATACATTTAAAAAGTTAAGTATGGCATGTTTCTTAATTCCTTAGTCTATTAAAGACCGTGATGACCCGTGATGTTAATTAAAATAACTACGTTTGTAAAAAAAAAGGTGTAGTAAACTAAATTATGAACTTTTGGTTTACTCACACACAAAATGTTCCCTTTGAGCTAAACTTTCCTCTAACCGTAGCAACGGATATGCGTTACAGTATACGTTTGTCTTCGTAGGCAACAGTGCCAAGCTTCCTCGCAAGCCGTGACGTCATAAACCGACGCCAGAAAGCCGCGCCAAAGTGACGACGTCTCGCGCTTAATCGATCAATTCGTAAAAAGGATTAACTAAGCTATCCCTAGCGAGAGCGATTCACTTTTTAACTACACATTATTACAGGATAGCGTAGCACAAGTGACCCCTAGATAGATACCTTCCCTGCGGTCAGCACGCGTAGTATGACTACCGTAGAACCGGGTTTTGACGACAAGACCATCTGCCTAGCCTTTTCCCAATTATGTTGGGGTCGGCTTCCAGTCTAACCGGATGCAGCTGAATACCAGTATTTTAGATGGAGCGACTGCCTATCTGACCCCCACAACCCAGTCAGTACCGGGTAATACGAAACCCCTTGGTAAGACTGGTTGTCAGACTTTTTCGGCCACTGACTACCTAACGACTGTCAAAGATCTATAAATGACAGCCGGGTCCAAAGGCTTAACGTGCTTTCCGAGGCACGGAGGAAACTCGGAATGTAATGAGTGGTCACCCAGTCACAGACCAACCTAGGCAAGCACGGTTTTACCAAAGATTGGCCCGAGCGGCTGTTATTATTTAGCCACGAGCTCCTCGGGTTTTGACGACAAGAGAATCGACAAAATGACAGATCAACAAAAGAAATCTGTTATGTTGTCTATTCTTCCATCGACAAAACCCGTTTCTACGGTGGTAATACTACGCGTGCAGGACTGATCATATACAAAACTAGGTTATACCCGCGGCTTCGACTACTAGAAGTTCGGTAATTGAAATAATGATGATTGAATAAATGTGACAATCATTTAATGCAATGGATATTATCTTATACACTATTGTATAGAATCTGGTACTTCTAACCTAACAGACAGATGTGGAGCTGGGGAGTTTGTTCCGCCATTTTTTCTTTTCAGCTAAAACACTCGAAACTGGCGAAGGCGCTTTGGGCGACTGTCTCTTGTAAACAATGACGTTCAAAAAATGCTGATTACAACCTAATTTGGATAAATAACTTTTGATTTAGAAATTGTCCCACGAGATCGTAATACCGGGATGAAAAGTATCCTATGTGTTAATCCAGGTTATAAATTAACAATAGAAACGGGATATTTACCATGTTACAAACTTGATGACATGATGCGTTTGTTTGTTTGTCATGTTTTTGTTGTTTGTTATGTTTGTTGTTGTAGATGTTGTTGTTGGTATGTTTTTCCATGTTTGTTTCCATGATAGTTTAAAATCTTATATATCTGTGACATATTTCAACCCTATCCAAAAATTCATGTTTCCACATTTATAAGGTCTATTTTTGCCTTGGACTCCTGATTAAAAACTTTTGCTTCCTCTTCTTTAGTCTGATCGACGAAACATTTAGTTTTTGATGAAAAATATTGATGCAGAAGCGTAAGAAGTGGTAGACGGGACATTTTTTTTAATATAGCTTTGATTTTGCTTTTCAATGATTTCGTAGTACGATGCCTACTTTCACTATGACTAATTTTTTGTACTTTCAAGTAATCGGTAGCAAGATGCCAACAATTTGAAACCACCATACATTAGTTCGCACGATGCCTACTTTACTGCCACACACAATTCGTCTTACTTATATATCAATACTTTCAATAGAACGCAAAACCCTCACCAGAACGCCTCATTAGAACGTAATTTTATCGACTCCGACCTACTTTATAATCAATCTTTTAATATATTTTAACGACAGACCGGAAATAATTTCAATTTGATTGGTCCAATTAGTCGTGTTTTAAGGGCGACCTCTACCAGCCCTAACTGGTATGTGGACAGTACTTCAGTGGTGATCAAGCACAATATGGATCATCATCATCATGAAGTGATCAAGCACATCAAATAAGTTCAGCGAGTTTCATCTAATTGTAAAACGACTTTCAACAGATCATGTTCTTTACCTATTAATTGACACACTTGAATTTGAATTTTCCAACATCGTTACTGCACGGAACATCAAATTGTGTGAAAGTGAAGCTATACGGTCTACTATGAGACGCGAACTCATAGGCATATTTAAATGCTCCGTGAAAAGGTTTCCAAAGCTTTTGTATGAGACACTTGAGCTCTAGGATTAATATTAATATTCTTAGCCACATAATAAAGTAGTTTCATCATTAGTATAATACTTTATTTTTTGCCTTTTGTATTTAATCCATTTACATATTGTGCTTTAACTGTCTTGCATGAAAAGCTGATGTCCTAGCAATTTAAAGTTTAGTCATTAATAGTAATCTGGGAACAGCGCTGTGAACTACATTATTACTTATGTTATCATGTTGTTATATAGCATAATGTAGCTGTTTGTCGTTCCTATTTGATAAAATAACAAATCAGTAGCGTTCCGGAATTCTTAAGTAAGCTTGCCGGAAAAAAAATCGGAGATTTTTAGTAAATTCCGTTTTCTCTCACATTTTAATGTCCACAGTGTGATCTTATTTTGCAGTTTTTTTTAAAGGTTTTTTGAAGAAGCAAGTTAAGCAATTGATACTGAAGATGTCATTAAAAGGATTTTTATTTGTGCCATAAACAATGCCAATTTTATATTTTTTTTTAATTCCCGACTTCGAACGTTTTAAAATTCTTCCGTATTCCCGAAACTGAGCTAAAATTCCGGGCTTGTCTAGAAAATCCTACACGTATAGCAACCCTAACTATAAGTGAATTACCAGTGAAGGCGTTGTTTACGTAGGATTTTCCTCAGCAACGCTGTAATGCAAGTCTCAGGATAAAGGGCGCACGTCAAGTTTTATAAAACTTCATCATAACATTATAATAGCGAAGAGACTCCATTCTTAGGAGCCTAACTCTAACAATATCAACAACAAGTTTGTTTTGTTAGCGTTCGTAGAATATACATGAAGGAAATTGTATTAAGAGGCGACCGTTTATCTTATATCTTTTGACTAAATTCCTTTTGACAAAAAAAAAAACAAATTTACAACGTACGCCTATACATTAACAATATTATAAGCCGTATTGAATAATAACGTTATTTCAACGTTAACTTTAGTCATGTTTAGAATGTCTTCTGTCATCTTCTTTAAGAATAAAGAAGAAATCTAATTTCGTTATTTAAGGAATTTTATGAATTCAAATTAACTTTAATATCTAAATCGTGCTGAAGTCATCGATCTTTCCTATTGACTCTCCACAGCTTACACAGCTAATGTACCAACCTAAGATATGGCGAGTTTTGACCCCGAGGGAACCTCGTTGGATTCCGCCCTCCAATAATCCCTGTGTACTTAGACTGCACATAGTGTGCGGTGTTTACCGAACATCAGTCAAGTTTGTCGATTGTATGGATCTACAAAATAAACTGCATGGGGATCTGTTTGGTCTAATACCTGCTCGTGGATTTTATCATTTTGGTTTAATTAATTCCATATGTCATCATCGCCATCATACCGCCGACTTCAATCAATGCTTGGTGCCAATCTGCACGCTCCTGTACCAGCCTCATCTCATTAGTATTTATATTTTGCTACTTCAGGCAGTAAATATTAATGGGGAGGTTTTCCTACGATATTGAGGTCAAAATAGGTGGGTCTTGGATTTTCAATTTGACCTCAATTTCGTCATCAGCACCCATGAAAACCCCGAAAACGACACCCATGACGAAATTATGAGAATTTTCACATCCGCCATCTTCTATAAGTATCCTCATGATGTTTCCGGGATGGAACGTTTAATTACGTAGACAAGAGGTTAAAGTGGGACGAACGCCAATAGTAGGCGGCATAATGGTGCCATGACTTTACTCGTTTTACTACAATTATGGATGTACTGGATTTAATTAAGAAGGAAGGAATTAAAATTTGATAGGTAGGTGATAAAGTTTATCTGATCTAAATTGTCGGTTATAGGACAGTTGGTGCGGAATAGAGTCTGTCAAACCGACTGAAACTTCAAATTCCCTTTATGCATGATGCAAAGGAAACAAGAGCAATACAAAATGGAAATATTTGTTGCTCTGAAAGTAAAGTGATCCTGACAAATGAACGTGACAAGAGCTGTCATACAGAAGTGTCTATCTAACTACCCACTACCCGTTTTCATCAACACTAAACAACGCCTTAATTAATACCTTAATTGTCGCCTGGTGTTAGCGTGTTCCCAGACGTAGGATTTAATAGTCAAATGCCGCTGTCACATCGAGTTTTAAAATATAAAGTGGCATTATTCTTGTCCTATAATGTGGTCAAAATTGTATATTTGGGAAAACGATACTATAGTGTATCTCATAATATTTGAAATTTTATACACCTCTAGGAGTCGTACTAAAACTTTATCTTGGATAGGTACCCAAAACACGTAGAGATTATACTGTTAGACAGGTTTATACAGTGTGTAATGTATGCACATCTGAGATGTCGCCTCCTAGGTAGTGGCGGAGAGTCATTGTAGCATTTGTAGACTTAGCTTTAACCCTTCGACCGCGGGGTAGGTAGCCGCCAACCCGTACCCCAGCAGCGACCGTGTTTAAGATTGACAGAGCAACTTGACATTAGGACACGTACCTTCAGTTTATCCTAATGTCATGGAATTTATCGCGTGGTTTACAGTTTGGTTGACGCCGTAGCCGTAGGAGATAACGCGCGATGAGTCTTATCTTTACTATCCTTACGTCGTATGATAGTAGAAATAATCTCATTTTATTAGATTACTACATAATTATGACTGCCTTTTTAAAGAAATTAAAAATCTGACATCTACCAGTCTTCTATGAGCCCAAGTGGTGGATGCGATCACTCACAGAAAGAGGCCCCAGCACTGGATCGAGAACATTAAAGGCAAGGTAAGTTAGAGGATAAACGGCCCTGAAAGGAAAGAAGAAAACGAGCGAAATTAAATGTCTAAGTTAAGCTATGAGCTCACCCAGTGTCATCCAGCTGCTACCTTGCGAGCAACGTCACTAAACCTTGCCTGAACAGATTAATGCCACTCAACAACATATCTCTATTAAAGCTAAGTCTAAAATGCTAAACTGATTTTCCGAAATTTCAAGACGGTGATCCTTGGGGCAGCATCAAGACCTCCCTTCCACCTTGTCGGTGTCTTCCACCAAGGTATAAGGCAGTAAGGTGCCACTTATTCAGTACATCATTTTAAACGGGGCACAGAAATTTTTCGTAGGTATTTTTTTTTAATCGGCGGTTCTATACATTTTGACAGCGTAAAGTGTAGGTAGGAAACCTCCGGCCGTCTTATGACGACAGGCCGTGTCGACGGCGCGTTCGTGTTTCACGCGCGCCTCAAAGAGATGTAAGCAACCACGTAGGGGTCCGCATGGGCCGATGCCTGCCAGGGCTGCGGGACTGTTCGAAAGAGATACCGTGGCCCTGGAACACAAAGGGCAAAGAAGGAACATGGATGGGTTTTAGTCAGTACAAGTCTGACACTCCCTTCCGCTCCGCCCAGAGTGGGGGGGGGGGGGGGGGGCATTTGATGATTTCACATCCGAAAACAAAAAAAAAAAAAAGTGTAGGTAGGAAACAGCTGTTTTTTTTTAAATAAAAGACGAAAAATTTCTATTTGGGGAGTTCATAATAATGTACCTACTGAATACGTGATAACCATTTTAGCATCGGTGTCCATTCCACCCTGATAGATACATAGGCCTCAAAGCCTCGTCAAGTATAACTGACTCGAAGTGTTGACACGCCAACTGCTAGACAGCAATTGGCGTGTTTCTTCTTAATTTCTTTTTGTGTATTTTCTTTAAGCACTTAAATGTACAGAGGCAGCCTTAGACATTTTCTACCAGTAAACCTTGACATGTTAAAACTCTTTGCAGAAAACTGATTGCTTCACTGAAATCGAGAAATCTCTGGAAATGAAGTCCTACAAAAACGAAAGTAGTCTTCGGCTTCTTATAACGTCCTTTACGATAAAAGCCGCCAATCATCTTTCCACTAAGCAAGAATTTTACGAAAAACCACCCCTAAAGCGATTCTCACACGGCACCGCTCGTCTGCACGGTCAGGCGGTGTATCAAACGGAAGGGTGTATTGGAAAACTAATCCAACTACTAGCCTTTCTATTCGCTGGTATATAAAACTAGTTAAACCCCGGAACCTTCCAACTTTATACCGGCACAAAGAGTGTTGGAAGCGAGCTTGCCAACTGGAAGCGGACGCCGCCGCCGCCACGCCATGCTGATTAACATATTAGTTAACATGGCAACAACTAGAAACCGTCGAAGCCTTTATTGAGTTCGGTGTTGCCAGTTGGAAATAAAGTGGTTTATTCGACCTAAAATTATAAAACCACGTCAATTTTATGTCAGGTTCGTTAATTCATTTAAACTAAAGGAATAATGAATTTACGATTTGTATTTTCTGTAATTATAGGTAGGTATGCCATTCCTGGATACGAAGCTGAACGAGCGCGTTCTGCGCCTGGACACAGATAGCCTGCGACTGGTGGCGGGGACCATCACTGGACCCTGCTCTCTGAACAAACATTTTCGAACCCATAGATATCATCGTGCATGCAGGCGGAGGAAACGGTAGCGCATGTACTCCTCGAGTGCACCGGTGTCACCCAGATCCGCAAGGAAAATCTTGGAACACCAAGATCCCTTGAGGAAGCCCTGAGAAGACCGGAAAGATTAATCTGCTTTTGGAGGGAGGTGGGCTGATTGGAATAATGGCCGCCATGGCTCAGTGCAATGGTTCAAGTGCGGAAACCGAAATCCTAACAAACACAGAGACCCTTTTTTTGTAATTAAAAGAACCAAAATGTATTAGAAGAAATCTTCTAAAATATATCGCAAATTAAATAGACATAATTTTACGTATTTTTTTGGAAACAGCCTTTAAAGCTAATGCCCAAATGCCTTTTTTACTAATTCGTATGCGCTAAAATCTCAAACATGAATGCAGTGGTAAATTAGAGGGCTATCTGGTTACATTACAGCGAATGAACAGCACGAGCAATCGGACATTCGGACCATTGGTCCGGAACTACGGGATAGGAGTATCGCAAACACAAACATTGGTTTGTACAGACTAATAAGTGCTGGTCTGCACAGGCAGAGCTCGATTTCGCGATACGACTTTGCGATATTTAGGCTAAGCGTATGCTGAGACGCAGGTGACGCAGGTCCACGCAGCGTAGGACAGATTTTGTAATGAATGAACGTACTAGGAGCTGCGTACACTACTGCGCAGGCACATGCGACGCTGACATGCGTCTGCCCTGCTCTACGCCTCGTTGCAATGCCGATAGACAGATTTCTGCTCGATGTGTGCATGTCGACACGTGTTTTTTACCTCTACTTCTTAATTTTGTTAAAATGACAGAACATTAACCAAAACTAGTTTTTAAAATGTTTGTCAGACAACTCTCGTGAGAGTACAAATTCCCCAGAAGAGCGTTTTTTCAAATTATCTCTTTGCCAAATAAAACTATTTGGCAAAGTGATAATTAAAATAATTTTACGCTTTGACAAACTGTAAAACTCTGAACTCATTTTGCTCGTCAACTCGAACACGTCTATTCTTTGTACTAGTTAGATCGCGAATGTGTCTTTAAGTTGCGTCGCAGCATGCGCTCGCGGCGTATGTCTGCCTCACCTGCTCTGCCCTGCAAAATGTGTACTGTGCTGTGCTGCTTCACCTGCGTCTCAGCACACGCTTAGCCTTATTCCCGGGACATAACACGTCATGTGAAACGAACGGTGTGCCCTCAAAAAGGTGAAGGAAATCATCGTGAGTAAACAGGAATGTCCTAGAACCAAAAACTCGATTACGTGGTGGATAACAGCTCACTCCCTTTTACAGAAAGGCGACCTGTGTCCAAGTGGCTACATTATGGTCTGAGTGTCCACGACTCAGGTAAAAACCAAACATCTCAGATGGAGTACGACATGGAACTTGGCAGTGTGACTTCGAGAATGGCACACCGCGATTCTTCTTTCAGTCGTAGATAATAAAATTATAGCGCCCGCAGTTGACTTGCACTACGCATATGACTTCACAGAAAACTAAAACTACAAAAGTCGCATCGCGTCGCCATTGTGGTCCTAGCCTTAAAGTAAACAGACTACACCGAGGGGAGACAGTCTGTACTAATCAGAAACAAACAGAGGCTTTTTTTCATAAAAGTTGAAGTTGTACATTTTAATTGAATGCCTAATTAAGGAATTGTGATTGTTTACAGTTGCATCGAAAGGGAAAATGAAAAGAATGAATGAAATGGAGAAAAGAGGAAGCCATTTTGTAAACGTGGACGTGGAAAGTAACCCTTAATGTATTGGTTCGTCACCAAATGTCTATTTGGTGACTGATACTGGCTAATATGCTGGCTTACTAATTTGATAAAGTGTTGTTGTTCAAATTGCCTTCTGCAATTGAAATTGACTACAAGGATTTTTTTTTAAATAGTACATTGTTATAGCAAGACAATGTAAGGAAAATGTCGTGAGGAAAGTTTTGAGTATGAATGTGATGGACAATGATAATGATGATGATAATAAGAGTATTGGAAGACCAAAGAAACGATAGATGGACAGTGTGAAGGATGATATTTCCAAAAAGGACGTGTCTGATGAGATGACGAGTAATAGAAAAGTATGGAAGAAGAAGACATGCAGCGCCGACCCCGAATAAATTAGGATAGGGCAGGAGAATTATGATGACTATGATTGGCATAGCAAGACAGAAGACATTAGTGTGATGATCAAAGCTCGCACTTTCTTTTTATGAGAAGCCTTTGCCCAGAAGAAGAAGAAGAGAAGAGAAGAAGCCAGAAGAGGCCTTTTGGGATAGTAATAGGCTGGTATAATATCGCTCGTTTCTGACAAGCATGACATAACTCAAAAATTTAGATTTTTAGGGTTCCGTACCTCAGTCGTCAAAAACGCAAGCCTTATTGGATCACTTTGTTCTCTGTCTGTCTTTCTGTCTGTCCGTCTGTCAAGACCCTTTTTTCAGGAATACGTGGAAGTATCGAGCTGAAATTAATATCAATTTCGATGTTGTTTGTAAGTTAGACATAAAATTAACGAAAGTAAGTATTAAATTAAGTAACGAAATACGTAAAATAAACCTTACGTCTTTTGATAAAAAGTTTATTTGCAACAAAATATTGGTAATATAATGAATGAAAATATTTTGTCTGATTTAAAAAACGCTGTCCAGTATTTCTTATTTTTCGAGTTATGTAATTATTCTCGCAAGCAAGCGATATATTATAATACTGAATAGATCATCGAAAGACGAGAACTCTCTTACGAGGCAGGTTGTTGAACAGTGAACCACAAATCTTCTTAGCGTGAATTATTTCACATAAATCTGTTTCTTATTTCACATAAATCACGCGAATATGTTTAAGAAACATTTATTAGCCCACAAGATTTTGCTTGTGGTTTTGCTCGTAGTTTTTGAATGAAATTTCTTACTTGAGACATCCGGATTAAGTATTAGGGACATTAGATAAAAACTCTCATACTTACGAGTATTCTTAGATAATATTATTAGTTTGTATGTAAGCGGAGGGTAATCTCTGGAACCGCGGCACCTATTAGAAACATTATTTTATTCGAAAAAGGTATTTTGGACATACATAGCTTACTTTTTATCCGGTAACCACGCAGGTGAAGCCGCACACTGAAGATAGTAATTGTATAAGGCCGTTTCCACACACAGCGTATAGTCAGCCGCCGACTATGAGCGTCAAGTTGAAAATGTATGAAAAAACAAACGGCAGTTTTCTTCGTACATTTTTTACTGAGCGCTTATAGTCGGCGGCGGACTATACGCTGTGTGTGAACGTAGCCTAAAAGATGTTTACCTGAGTTGGTCCTCGTCTCTGAATGCATCGACTATATACGTCAACCCACCTTCAACAAGTATCTGGTAGTAGTTAAGGAGAACCTGGTACCTGGTCCTGGTATCCAGTACCCGGTGGTTTAATTGAGACGTACACAGCGCGGAAGGGCTCCGGCGCACAAACGGTTACCACGTATTCAATATATCATTCCGAAACCCCACACAGAATTTTTTTTTTAAATCAGCTGTTTCCAACAAAACTGATGTCAATGAGGATTTTCACCCACACGGTCAAAATGTGTAAATAAATAATAATAATGTAGTGTGAACGACTGTTTTTTTTTTTTAATTAGTACTTCATTTCAAATCCTCCCAGGTTCGGAATGAAGTTCCTGACTACGAGGTAAGCGTTTGTGCGTCAGAGTCCCTATCTGTATATTTTGACCATATCATCATATCATCCGAAAGGCGCGGCTTCCACTTAGCCTCCTTAGCCTCCTGTAAGCGTCGCCTCGTCGACCGGTCCTGCGCTTCTCGCCTTGATCATTTTTAAGACACATAACTTAAACGTAAAGCATGTTCGATAGACCGATCTGTCCGTCTCGACTTGTGAGCTTAAAATTATTATTAGCGAGCCATTAGTAGGGGAATTTGGCAATGAACCCGAGTAGGTTACAAGACACGTGTCTTTAGTAGTGAGTAAAGGATAAAATAAGAAGAAATAAAAGGATATGTTTATGAATCAATTTGATTATATTAAAACTAGCTTCTCCCCGCGCATTTGCCCCAGCAAAATTTATTTTTTCAACTTAAAACACAATCTATGACTATGGTAGTAACTTAGCTTTAAACCATTAATATATTTTTTGAGAATCGCTTAAGTTCGTTGTAGTTAGTATAGTAAGAGGTGATCTCCGAAACCTCTTTAATATGTAAAATAGTATAGATTGTGGGTTGAAATTACTCTAAAACTGAACCCAAGAAATAACTTAATAAAACATTAAAACAGAAGAATGAAATGAATTCATGCTTTCGATTTAAACCAATTAAGTCAAGAAAAAAATTAATTGAAATGATGATGAATGAGACGTTTGGTGTGGTTTTTATGGTAGGCTAGGGCGTTAGAATAACTAGGGTGCTAGGTAGGTAATTAATATAGGGCTAGGATAACACCTATTATCATTAATTCTACTGAAGTACATTCATATTTAACTCCCATGATATAAAGAAATCACGATGAGTTCTAAAAACTATGTATATTTATTTAATGTCAAAACAACCCACCACGAAAGAGACCATTTATTCAACCATACATTGGTTGACCGAATAAAACCGTTACGTACACCTACTGTTATCTAATTAGTTGTAGCTAACAGGAAATTCAAAAAATATATATATACACGTAGGCACAACTGAAGACATCGATGGTTGGTACTGGCCCACGAAAGCCACTTGTAACCATTAACTTTATGAAGTAATAAAATACCGCGAACTAAAATGAACAAGCGTGCTTAGACACGCCGCCGTGGACCTTAGGCTATTCTCAAAAAATCGGCCATTTCCGCTATTTTTAGAAACCTGTCCAACAAGTTGGACCCTGTCTGGAGTCGAATAGCGTTTTAGAGGTGAAACGTGTCGGAACGAGATGAACGCAGCTTTTTAATAAGCAGAAATAGGACGGGAGATCCGCAAAATTCTTTCGTGCTTGTGTTCTCAGGCCGGTGGCACCCGCTCCTGCCGCTTGCCGCCAACAGTAACTTAACGAACTATTGATGATCTACGTCATCGTGGCATCGGCGACAATATGCGGCGTGTACTGGGGACGGTTTGACCGAACCACGATCATTGAAACAATATCAGTGAACACGCTTGGTATTCTTTGGTATTATTATCCTAAACATTTAATATGCTATGCATAGTAACACTCAAAACGGTGAAGGAAAACATCGTTAGGAAACCGGCATTTCCTAGAAACAAAAAATTCGAAGACATCTAACAACTGGGCCCGCGTGGTGGATTATAGCCTAATCCCTCTCATAGAGATGAGGCCTGTGTCCCAGCAGTGGGAACATTATGGGCTGATTATGCTATGCTATGCATAGTATTGCATAGTCTAATTTGAGATTACTTGACTTTGACTTTTCCAGAGATATTTTACGCATTTCTAACGCCTGATCATCAATACCTTTACCTTTCATAACAACACTTATATTACCATGTTACCTATGTTAATCAAAACAACATAAAATTAAGCCTTAAAAGCCTACATTCATTAACTCTAAATTATAATAGTAATCTGTTACTTGAAAAAAGAAACACGGTTGGAACATAACTTGGTATGTTGCTATGAGGCCGTCCATTCTAAACTACGGTATTTGGCAATACCAAAAAAGGCCCGCTCACTAACTTTCACTCCATAGTCACTTGTAAAAAAATGTGCCGACCTTTCTAGAGACGGAGGCTATAGATCAGTTTATTGCAGAGATACGCGTCTTCGTTTGGAAGTATTTGAGTCTGTCGGAATTTGTTCCACATAACTCTTGGGGTCTTGGGGTACCTACCTAGTCACAATGGCAGAGTGAAACTTAACATCGGCTGTTGTCATGAATTTTGTGAGATATTTTATATTATTATGCCGTATTCACAATACTTAGTCCAGTCAAATATTTAGTCAAAGTAGAAAGATCTTGTCATCATCTGCCTAGCCTTTTCCCAACTATATTGGGGTCGGCTTCCAGTCTAACCGGATGCAGCTGAATACCAGTATTTTGCGACTGCCTATCTGACCTCCACAACCCAGTTAGTACTGGGTAATACGATACCCCTTGGTAAGACTGGTTGTTAGACTTTTGTGGCCACTGTAGTCAGTGGCCATAAAAGTCTAACTCGTCAACTCTTCTCGTCTAGATCTTTGATAGTTGTTAGGTAGTCCTAATGACTGTCAAAGATCTACAAATGACACCCGGGACCAACGGCTTAAAGTGCTTTCCGAGGCACGGAGGAAACTCGGTATGTAATGGGCGGTCACCCATCCACAGACCAGCCTAGGCAAGCACGGCTTAACCTAAAGATAGACCCGAGCGGCTGTTATTATTTAGCCACGAGCTCCTCTAAAATAGAAAGATCTTGTATTTATAATTATATTTATAAAGTTATTGGTGCAAGGTTCATCTGCCCTTCTAGTGGCTTCTAGTGTACCAGGATGCAACTGAATACCAGTAGGTACACAGGTTTACACGGAATACCGCCTTTACAACCTGGAAATTCCCAATGACCGTTACAATTAATGGAATTTGCCGTAATCGTTACTTTTGGCGGACGGGCAGACGGATTGGCATCGCAATTTTGTTTTTAGCAGAATCTAAATTCTGCTAAAAACAAAATTGCTGGTATTAATTATACTGGTTTAAATTATACTGGGTGTTTAAATGAAACTGAACAACTTTCTCCATGGGTCCAATATCATAAATGGGAAATAATTATAAGCTGTCACATACAAAATTTCAATAACTATTCGACCCAAATGTATAGGACAGCTAATATTTTTTCGCATTTACGATGTTGTCCCTTTCTGTTACAGCCTGTATACACCGTGACTTTTTAGTCGTCTTACAACGGCAGCCCACTTCATGTATTCAATGAATACTAAACATTCATAAAAAAATAGGTATTTATGAGATTTTAATATATCTTTGTAAGACGACTAAAAAGTCACAGTGTATAGTCAGCGACTCGAGACAAAAGCTTAAACCCCAGAAACAGCATGAAAGTTCTTAGTCATGATATACTTTCATTAAAAAACAATTTTTTAAAGTCCCAAACTATTTTTTTATAAATAAACGAGGAACTAGTTACTCGTTAAATCTACACAAGTAACTAAACTCATTTGCTGCTTTCTCTCCTACTATTTCATATTACACACGGCAGTTTTAATGTAAAATACTAGTATTCAGCTGCATTGCCGGTTAGACTGGAAGGCGACCCCAACATAGTTGGGAAAAGGCTGGGCAGATGAGGAATGAGTTTTCAGGCAAATATGTATTACAAGCGCAGGAAGAGGACCACATTTACAATGCTTAATTAAAATTTAGATTGTACCTAAAATGTACTCATTTTATAATTAATAAATATCTGAGTGCTGTGTGAATGCGCAAATAATTAAATATTTCCGAAACCAGAGGCTACATAACTGCCGCACGACGCACCAGAAATGTTAGTCAAATATTTAATAGAAATGGATTGGCAGATGCTACTCTTATGGAATATTTAATTATATACTTACCTACGTTACAGGTAATACAGAAAGGTTAAAAAAAAAACAATATGTTAAAATCCTAATGCTAATGCCAACTCGAAAAGGATCCCAAACTATACAATATTTTAACGTTCGGCTGCAATGTTGAAAGACTGCTTCAGACGTCCCTATCCGTCATCCATTCGCAAGGATATAATCCTTGCGAATGGATGACATCTTTCTCATAAAAATCAATAACCAAGCGATGAATCTTGCCACGTTGGTCTAGTGGTCGCAAATGCGACTTCTGAGTATGAGGTCCTGGGTTCGACTCCCAGTTTAGCGAGTGTTATTGGGTTTTACCATCAGAGATTGCTCAGTAGTAGCCACGAAGTCTGGTTGATGTGAATAAGCTCGACCCCTATTAAATGGGACTTAAACATAAATTGCGAAATGAGGGTGTAGGTACTATTAGGTACACCTCTGACTAATACTTCAGGGATTCCAGACGTGATGTCATGTTATGAATTTTGAAGTCGGCAGTATCGAACACAATCACGCTGTCATACATCAGCAAAAACGACAGAAGCATTTGAAAACAAAGAACTGTCACATCTATCGTATAAATAAATATAATCTATGCGTATCTGTGCTGTGCGACTATTGTGTCGCAACGTCGCAAGCGCAACTCAAGCGGGTTTCTAATGACGCGCGGTGGTTCCGCTGCTTACGAATAACGGCTCGTTAAGGCGCTACAGGTAACCCTTCTGATCCGTTGTTTTCTTTAACAGTTGAGTATAAGGGGAAATGTATATTTTGTTTAGTTAAGCATTACCTACTCAGTGCTGTGGTTGACTCTAATTTTTTCAAAGGACCAATAGCTAAAAGTAACCTCGATTTCTTTAATCAAGCATCCAAATGACTCAAAATTACATGTACTTAAATGTCCGTTTCTTTAAAAAGAATGCAGTAATTTTTAAAATATATCGAAGAAACTTAAAAAATTGTAAGTTTTAGTAGACGCTAACCACGAAAATCCGTCCGAAATGTATGGAATTTTTGTCGGGCTCATGGAGTAACATCGCCTTAAGCTCGAAGGTAACCATCTCTTGGACTACATACTTAGCGAGTACTTGCATACGTCATATATCATTGTAGGCAATGTTTAGTACGTATCTACTTGGTTTGAAGGTACCTATGAAGTTTTATGAACAAGTTCACAATCATCATATTGATGGTTCAGTGTCTTTGTCAGGAATTTGGTAACAGCTGGTCAACAGTGGTTTATATCATTGCATAAATGTCATGTTTTCATTTATGATTTTCATTTTTAGACATTGTTAAATAAAATAATATGAAAAAACATTTAAAAATATAAAAATAGTTGCCCACCGGTATCGGGAACAGGGTCCAAGCTACCGGCGGTCAGGGGTCCAGAGAGAGGAACCTCCTAACAATACGAGCCGTGTCCAGGAGTACCGCTTTCTGAATCAAGCCTTTGATTCAGCTGCCTAACGAGAGCCTCCTCAGGTATTGATCGAGGCTCTTGGCAATTAGGCCTTGGGCTGATACGTCTATCGGCACACTGATCGCTGATTCCGCATCCTCCCACGTGTCGACAACCTCGCGAGCCAAGACAAGATACTTGATTTGCTTATCTTTCTCAACTTTCACGAGGTTCTCATCATGCGGGACCGTTATGTTAACAATCATTGCGCGCCGCTCTGATCGATCCACCACCACTATATCAGGCTTATTAGCTACTTAGTCCTGTAAGTGATGATGGATTGATCCCAGTACAATGTGATACTGCCATTTTAGAGAACTGGGTCGGGCACTTATATTATGTAGTATCTTAAATAATGACTTTTTCTTAAGTAATCACTTTGATTGACTTGTTAATAGATACGGGGCTAAAATACACATTATCTTTAGTTTTACTTATACCCTCAAATTTTGAAGACTTTTCAAAAGTAAGACGTTCTGAAATCAACATAATTCGCACAGATTAAAGTTTATTAAAAAAGGAAACACAATTTTGATTTAGTTGCCGAAACTGTCTGATGTATCTATTGTCTTGCAAGTCAAGATAATACTTGCAAGTCAATAAATACGTTTGTATTTTTGATTTGTCACATCTGACACGTACTACGAGACAAGTGGGAGAAAACTTTTAATTTGTTCCTCTAAGTTTATGTTTACCTCATTGTTCATCTTTGGTGGCTTGTCACGGTGAACAATCTAACTTCTTTTTTCTTTGGAGAATACTTTTCTCGTAAAGCGTTGACTAATCTTATAAAGTAAGTAGGTAGCTGAGTTTTCATTTTCTCTAACTTTCGTCTATAGATTGGCTATCGCACAATCAGTGGCGTATTTACAAGTTTTCAAGGTTATAGGCTGTACAGTTTTTGCCGCCCTTGTCTTTACAATTGTTATGTCCTACATTATTTTTACAATCCAACAATTTCGTTGAAATTGCACGTAAAATAATTTTTGGGTATATTTTTAGCTAATCACAGCTCAATCATGTACGATTAATAAGGTAATGTATGCTACTTACACAATAATGTACATCCAGTTTGCAGCCTCCAACCAGTAGTAGGACTGGCATGTATGGGTTGATAGTGGGAAGAGGGAAATACATTTTCTACAATTTCACTCTTTTCACTCATACAAAGTGTGGGCAGAGGGCGCAGAGGCCGATTACTGGTTGGGGGCGGCGTACTAGCTGTTTTACTCTTAAGATTGCTACTCGGAATGTGCAATGACAGAGGGGAACGTCATCGGCAAAATTTGTTGCAGATACGACAGATAGAAATCTGTAAAACATCAGAAAACCGTCATGCCAAAATCTTTTTGATTTGTCTGAGGTAGCAAAAAAAAAAAATCGGTCCCCAAATTTGCCGTCCCAAAAATCTACCGCCCTAGGCTCAAGCCTACTCAGCCTGCTGGTAAATCTGCCACTGCGCACAGTCTATCTGTGTTGACAATTAAAATTAGCTAGTCTATCTACCTAATTAATTTCAAACTCATTCTGCCGAAAAATATTGAAGTGCCTGTTCATAAATATAAACAGCATAAAAGCATTTTCATAATACAATTAAGAGGAAAACACAATTTTCCATTAATTTGTATACATTACGGTTAAAAGCGTGAATGCGATCGAGTTGTGATGTGTTTCCATTATAGAATATTATATAGCAAACCATGGATGGCTGGCAGTAGTCTAGTTAAAGCTGTGGGTAGTCCACTCTGGGCTACACTTAACCGAAAAACCGGATCTAGAGTGATGACCGACTAAATACATTAGGTACCACTAATAATCAAATTAAACGATAATTATTATTTCACGTGTGTTCGGTCGGCCGTGGCCGCCGAGAAACCATATACGAAGGCTTAGTTTACACTCATGTCGTCATGTGCCGTAAGCATTTTTGAAAATTTTTGTCGCCTGCAAAAAGCGATATTTAGTTCTGAAAAAAATTACCCTGTATTTATATTCAATAATAAATTATGATATTTCTTTTTTGGTTACGTGTCAAGCGTGAAGCTCGTGGCTAAATAATAACATCCACTCGGGGTCGATCTTCAGGTTAAGCCGCGCTTGCCTAGATTAGTTCGTGGATGGGTGACCACCCATTACGTACCGAGTTTCTTCCGTGCCTCGGAAAGCGCGTTAAGCCATTGGTCCCGGTATTCATTAATTGATCTTTGGCAGTCGTTACAAGTAGTCAGTTGTCCGAAAGTCTGATAACCAGTCTTACCAAGGGTACCGTATTACCCAGTACTAACTGGCTTGTGGAGATCAGATAGGCAGTCGCTCCATGTAAAATACTGGTATTCAGCTGAATCCGGTTAGACTGGAAGCCGAGCCCAACATAGTTGGGAAAAGGCTACGCAGATGATGATGACTTATCAAGTTTCGAGCCCGCGTCGAGGACGGCAATTAGGGTTTATCCTACTGTCACGTAATGTTCAAATTCGCAAACTGAACTTCATACATCGAAAAGAAGGTCATTGCACCCTGGCAGATTAATTAGGCTTCTGTATGTGGTATGAATAATATAATATCGTTGGTATACAAAGTAAATAATAATACTCACTTCCTGTGTGCCTAAGAATTGGTGATAAGCTGAGCTGCCGCTGATTGCAAAACTAAGCTATTGGTTAATAATAAGCATACGCATAATCAGCGTAAAATGTTCCCACAGTTGGGCACAGGCCTCCTCTCTATGAGAGGGAATGTGTTATAATCCACCACGCGGGCCCAATGCGGGTTGGTAGATGACACGTGTCTTCGAATTTTTGGCTCTAGGACATGCCGGTTTCCTCACGATGTTTTCCTTCACCGTTTTGAGAGCAGTGGTGATGAAATAAATTACACAAAGTAATGCGCCTGCCTGGGTTCGAACCCACGACTTACTAATCGTAAGTCGGTGTGTGTGGTTAATAATATTTATCAAAAGAATGACTGCTTCGTTGGCGTTAGTGGTCGCAAGAGCCTCGCGGAGCATGAGGTCCTGGGTTCTATTCAAGTCGGGCGAATTTTTATTGGGTTTTTCCTTCAGGAATCTCTTAGTACCAGCCACTGAGTTTGGATTTTTGCCCGGTTGATGGCAAATAGATTCGCCCCTATTACATGGCGAAATGTGGGTACTGTCTGCCCAGATTTCCAATGGTCCCAGCGATGGATGGGTGACCAGTGACCACGATCGGACTGTGCGCGTGTCATAACTTAACCACGTTACGTTTCATTTCAAATTCATTTATTTGTTAGAATGTGGTACAATAAATGGTCTTACTAATCAGTGGTCTCATCACATTCTGCCATAAATGGCGTGCAAATATTTGGTACATAAATTACAAGACAAAAAAAAAACTAAACACAAAAGTTTACACATAAAAGAGTTGCAGCATAAATCTTTAATAATTGTACGACGGTAACATATTATCCCTTGAACACAATCATCTAGATACTTTGCTGGCATCCTAGCTAACTCTTCCGTGTTTTTTTCTACCGTTATTTCTTAGTACTAACACTAATAATACACACTGTTGAACACTTTGTTATAAGAAAACAATTCAGTAGGAATTTTCCCTATGTATTACATACTTTATTATATACTCTATAATAACCTCCTCGTGGCGTCCAAATCAAGGCCCCGGCTTAAATCGTTGTCATGGTAACGGAATTAATACCTATTACGTCATTTAGTGACGACCTCCAAAATGGAATTTAATTCTAAAAGTAGATATTGAACAGTTTCTAATAACATCTTATTAGTAGAATTAATTTTGTTTTGAACCTTAGAAAAATCTTTTTTGGAAGAGAAAATATCTATAAATTTTCTTTATTTATTTTTACGTTTTAGAAAAGCAGAGATTACAGACTTATATACCTAAATTGCTAATAACAAGCCTCCACAGGTAAATACAAAAAAAATTTTTCCTTATTGCATAAGTTACTTACTAAATTATATATTTCATTGTATCACAAACTTTCAATACAAAAAAAAAATACAAAAATCTAACACTAGTAGGTACCAGTGGCGAAGGTTCCATACAAGTCGATTCCTACCGGCTTCCCTTTGAAAAATGGCAAAGTCAGTATTCTATAGACAAATAATATAATCACATTAAAGATATGTACTCCGGCTTACCTCTTACAAAATTGACCTTTCGCTACTGGTAGGTACTCTTAAATTATTAACTAATTAAAGAAGTAGGTTCGTTTTTATTTAACTGTTATTAATTTAACTGCTAATTTGAAAAATAAAAGGTTCCTCTACAAAAAAATTGCTTCGCTAAGAGTCTCCTTACTTGAATTGGTGCACAATACTGCCAATACTGGATTCACAAGAAATTTCAAAAATTTCGAAACTTCGTTACGACTGGCTCTCAGAAAGAGTGCAGAAGTGGTCGCTGTCGCAGTCCCATCTGATTAGTGCGTAATCGTTAATTTTGAAACAAGTTCAGGATAGATCGATTGAACCATTTGCGATACTCAACAATATGACGTCTACGGTCAAGTGGTAGAAAATGGTACCTTCTGCATCGGTGAATGTATTCGACAGATACTTCTTTTTTTTTTTCGGATGATAAATCATCAAATGACCCCCCCCCCCACTCTGGGCGGAGCGAAGGAAGTGTCAGACTTGTACTGACTAAAACCCATCCATGTTCCTTCTTTGCCCTTTGAGTTCCAGGGCCACGGTATCTCTTCGGTATCTCTTTCGAAGAGACCCGCAGCCCTGGCAGGCATCGGCCCATGCGGACCCCTAATTGGTTGCTGACATCTCTTTGAGGCGCGCGTGGAACACGAACGCGCCGTCGACACGGCCTATCATCATAAGACAGCCGGACGGCGAGCTAGCCCATACTTCGCCGCCCACAGGCCCGCGCCTTCGGTGGCCGGGAGCCACCCCGACGCCCAGGGCGTCTCCCGCGGCGGCTGGGACGTGAGGTTCTTTCCCTCTCACGTCCCGCCACCTCCTTCACTAGCATGACTGCTTCGCAAAAGGAGGTGACGGCTTCCCATTCCCTCTCGCCTCTCCCTCTCATGGCCCGGACCATGGCTTGAACCTCTACGAGGACACGGCGGTGCTCCACCCAAGCGGGACAGACCTCCACGGTGTGCCCCACCGTGTCCTCCGGACGATCCTCGCAGTGGAAACACCCAGGCGTATCCTCCCGTCCGAATTCGACAGATACTTGTTTTGCCCTGTAATCAAGGTACTTAAGAAATCTCTTAATGCCTTCAAAACGAGACTTGTAGATCCCATATTGAGGGTTCCAGATTTGTGATGCATACTCAAGGTGGCTGCGTACCAACGAACAATATAATATAATACTATGCGATAACATTGCTTGAGGATTGAGCTACGTACTTGAGTGAGCTCGATCTGCAGAAGTATCTGTTTAGTCTACACTCGACGGAGAACGTACGTACAGTGTAGATTACACTTTGGTACATTAAACGAGTTACATATTATAATATTTAGGACAGAAATCCGAACCTAGTACTGGTTAGTTGCGCTCAGTGCGAGTTATCAAAATGTTAAGATTGTGCATAGGAAAGAGTCTACGGCGCGCGGCGTGACGAGTGACGAGTGACGACACATAACGCACATTGTTTTTAGTAGGTACGTGAGTCTTATCTGCGGTAATTACTACATCGTTATTTATACGAGACGGCCGCATCACACAACGACGCCCTCTATCTGCACAGGTATCTGACGCATTGCATAACTAGCATACCTAGGTACGAGCTGCTGAGCTGCACGGTAAAAACTCGATATGCGACTAAACTATTATGACTATGGCACAATTCGAAATGTTTCTAAATCTCCTTCATAAAATGTCAGTGGCTACTAGTTCGTTTAAATATAAAACTGGAGTTAAGCCAACCAGCGGCGCACACGCGACGTCCCTGTTCCCGTGAAAATTATAATTAGGAAATTTATATTTACCGTCTTACTCAATTCGGGTATGGTATCATTATGCGGAATAACTCCCCCGCGGTGGAGCTAGCTGGAGACTGTCAACTTGAATAGATTGATTTCGACAACGTTCTTTTCATCCGCTTGAACAGTAACCGTCCGAATGGATTCAATCCAGCTGAATTGATGTAATTGAAGTAATTCTGAAAGGATTAATTGGGAGCATAGCATTAGATAAACAAACTATTCATCGGAGGGTAATCATATCCCTTCACTTTCCTGAGTGGTAAGTGCTAAATAGTACTGCAAGCTTCAAGATTTATATTTCTTGATGATATAACCATGGTACGATGCATCAGTGGACTTACACAAGTGGCTATCGCTTTCAGCTTTCAAACCTCACCTACTTATCATACATATGTCTAGGCGTTGAGATGTTACACACTGAAACAACAACATACACGTTGTATATACAACAAAACACACGTAACGTAACTGAAATATCGTGGTAACTTGAGTTTGAAGACAGTCTTCCTACGACTGGTATAATGTCACGAGTATGAAACCGTCTGGTGGAGCATTTGAACAACAAAACGTTTCCTCCGACACTGTCCCGTCTAATGAGAGGGACTCGGAGGGAATTGCGAGTATAATGGCGCGCGGTAATGCGGCCCTCGCGTGCATCCTCACTCCGCAGTAATTGGTCACCACTTACGCATCATTGTGTGATCTTCGCACATTTTCGCTTTACAATGGCTGCTCCCAGTTAATTCAAGTGCCTGTTTGCTTTTCAAACACTTGCCTTCGACAATGATGTACCATCGTTAAAATACGTGTCAATTAACGAAGCGCGTACTTTTCTTAACTTGTCTTTTGAGTAAACAAATACTACGACTTTGATGTTAATTCTAAGCAGGTTACGATGTTATGTGCTCCTTAGCCTTAAGATCACCTGACTACCTCGTTGGTGTAGTGTTTGCAAGCGCGACTGCTGAGGACGAGGTCCTGGGTTCGATTGCCAGGCAAAGTGTTATTGGGTTTTTCCATCAGGAATTTCTCAGTAGTAGCCACGGAGTCTGGATTTGCGCCCGGTTCATGGTAATAGGCGAAAAATAACAGGCGAAATATGCGTGTACTATTAGGTACACCTCTGCCTAACCCTTCGGGGATTACAGGCATAATGTTATGTTACCAAGACCTTCAAACCAAACCTAAATCACGAAACAGAAGCGCGAACATCGAGATTATCGTATCGTCTTTGTTTACCAATTAAGACATGCAACAGAGAACAAACAGTACCTATAGTTAGACATGCAGTAGGAAGAGAGCACACGTACCGATGCTCGACCTTGAAGAATGAATCAGTTAATGCGTCATTAGTGAGCCAAGACTTAAACCTGTTGTAGAGCACATAACTACCCACGCTAGCTACTATTGTAAATATACTAGTAGATACCGCGTCTGGTAATGGTGGATGTTTATTAAAAGCGGATTAAATCGAAACGTTGCCAAAACGTCTGAGAGAATCCTTTGTTTTGATTTTCCATGTAAAATGTGACAAAACTGATCACTTTTCGCTTCAATCATTTTCCTGCAAAACCTGTTCTTTTTAAAAAAATATGGTCTTTCGATTTATGTCTCACGCTATGTGTAGTTAATTCTCTATGAGTGTTGACTACTTTCTTGGACAAGTGGCCGCAGATGTTATTGTTGAGCATTAGATACTGGTTCGATTCCCAAGTGTCGTTGGGTTTTCGTTTGGGAATTCAATATTTGAGTTTTTGCATTAGCAGCACAGCGTCTGTATTCATGCCAGATTGAATAGACACGCCACTATTACATCAGTCCTAAACCATGACTGGTAAATTGTGGGTATACCACAGAAAAACTAAGCCTAACTTTTGCCTTAAAACAGTCGTGTTCCTCCACAGTCGGGTAATATTGATTCAGTGGAGGCTAGATGAGCATGCACGTAAGCAACGTTCGAGTACCTTGAGCAAACATAATAACATTGGCAGTAGACGTTGCTCTGGGCAATTTAGTACCTCCGCCATTATCTCATTAGTGCACCGAAGTAAATGGGCTACATGTTCACAAATGAACAGGAAATGACTTGCAACGCACAGCTCATATCACATCTTATGTTAGAACAAGCGATCCGCCCCTAATTTTCATGGTTTTAAAACTGTACAGAATATTGGTCTAGATACCTATAAAGTTTGTATATTTACGTATAAACCTTGTGGATCAAATTCTTGAATCAAAGGACTTCGTCGGAGGAAATCTTAACAGGAAACTGGGCATTGGCCTTTAATTTAACAATGCTTGGTCCATCTTTGTATGAGATGATCCTTTTGTCAGCCAATCGGTCAACTAACTGGCCATTTAAGTGTATTCTTGAAGGATAATACCACTTTATGTTCTTTAGAGTTGAAACTGCAAATCCGGTTGGCAAAAACTAATTATTTTCTTCCTCTATTGGTGCCTCTTTAATTACCGAATGTTGGCTATCAACTCCACTCTCAATATTTTTAAAAGTGTAACCATGGAGTTTTTTGCCGGTTCTTCTCCATAGGAAACGACCGACCCGAACCTTTCACCTATCTTCTGACGTTATATAATCATGTAGCTTTGTTTACATTAATATTACAAAGAGGAAAGATTTGTATGTTTATAACAAATAAACTCAAAAACTACTGGACCGATTTTAAAAACTCTTTCACCATAAGAATGTTACATTATCCCTGAGTAGCATAGGCTAAATTTTGTACTAGAAAAAAAAAAGGGTGGGGGAATTAGGGGGAAATAAATGTCCATCCGTGCAAAGCCGGGACGGGCCGCGCTATTGAATGTATTTTTCCTTATCTTTTCTATGATTCCTTAACTAAAAAACAAACCATAACTTGGTTTTCTGTATTGAAACTGAATTGTAATTGGTAGATAAATTGGCAGCATTGCCATCCAACGTGGCAATGCTGCCAACCTTCTGTGCACTTTTCCTATTGACAACGATGTGGACGAATTTGTTGACGCTGTAATTCTTTTTCTATTTTGATTCTTGGACATTTTTTTGATTTATTTGTAGTACTGAATTCAAATAAAAATCAAAAACAAAAGGTAAATAAATTCGTAAAGACCGATAATGAAAAACATGCATCCTGGAACATTTTATCCTGTTAGTTACAAGTATCTTTCATTAAGTTTACACTTATTTAACCCACAAGCAATGTAGCTGGTTTCCTTGTATTCGAGATTGAGGAAAAATGTATTTGTAAAGTATTTCTAACCGTGGATAATAATATATGTAACGTACACTACATCCCTTTTCGATAAGAACTGTCGAATGCCTATTGGTGTCCCACACCAATGTCCAATTAATTAATTGCAATGGAAATTAAAAAAAATATTTTCAGACTATTTAATTATATATATTTTATATTATTATTATGTTTTTAGTGTTGGTTGCAGGTTTAATTCTCGATTTTTTCTTTCCATATCAAAACAGCTATATAATGAATTATTTATTTTTCTTTATTTATTTTCGTATAATAATAATTAACTGTTATTATTATACGTTTAATTCACTTTTTATACGATTTGTCGTTTCGAATTATTATTAAACATATAATTGTGATTTATATTTCTGTAATCACCTTTTAAAACCCGTTTTTTTGATACTCCAATCGACGAGATCGGAAAAAAAAAATCCAGCTCCACAATATGGCGCCCAAAATCCGCATTTTTTTATGTAGCCAACCACGTACAATTTATCCAAATCGGTTCATCCGTTTGGGAGTTACGAGGTCACAATGGACCGGACATATATGCGCGCGAAAAACGTTACCCTCCTTCTGGGTCAAAAGCAACACGAATCTTAGACAACTTACAAGAATAGACTTTATACCTAACATAAAAAAGTAACTTGGAATCAATATGTCATTAAAATAACCAGTTTTCCTGGTTGATTAGCTAGCTGCAAAACTTAACCAACACAACGTTTTCTTTACATTTTTATAGTGCAAAGAATACCGTAAACGTTTGACGTTCACAAAAGTATTTTCCTTTAATTACTAATATGATGTTTTTCTACATTATCAAATCAAGAAGGTTCATCTCACATTTCTTATTTATCTATGGCATTAGTTTTGTGAGAAAAAGAAAAGATTAACCAATGCACCGACGAAGTATCATTGCATTTGTTACAATCCCGAATAAATTTTCAAAAAATGATGTCATTGAAAATTAAAAATGGCGCTAAACGTCATCATTTAGTTTCAAACATTCGTCTTTAGTCAATGCAATGGAGCCATGTGTCTTCAAAACGGATAGCAGATGTCTAACCATACCTAGCAAACTGCGGCACCATGCCACAATATGTATGTGCCCCACTACACCTACTCATCTGCATGATCTCGAATGACGTAAGCAATGAGAGGAAAATTTTCATATTTATTCACGTAACATTAGCCCCGGCCCTCGACCTCGAAGCTGACAATCCACGACTTTATACTTGATACCTACGCCTCTCTGAAATATTTAACTGTCCACCTACCATAATCCCACCTGATTTCTATAAATATATTAGTATTTCGCTACTACCCACCCGATTTATTAAATCGAAGTGGGTTGCGAATACACGCCCACTTAAAAAAACAACTTTAGAACACCCTATGAACGGTTAGTCATGTAAACACACAATCGGTCTTCAAGTACATTTCGTAAACAGTTGTTATTTCGGGAACCAAATTAAAATGGACGATTTCACAAGAGTCAAAGCACCAAACTAATTAATCAATCTTTTGTTTTCCACCAAATCTTGGAAAGAGTAGCTAGGCACTCTGGTACTCGTTAAGAGAATTATTTATCTAAAGCGAGCTGAAACTAACACAAAAAGTGAAATACCATCGTGAAATATTAACCAGTCTGCAAGGTGGTAGAGGATATGACTCTCCGCTAGACAGAATGTAATGTACCCAAACGCCAATTGTCAATTATATAAATCTCCTAATTTAGGTATATTCTAGGCGCTAGACAAGAATAGCCAATATTGTATTGATAAGGCTTAAGACTAGACTACCCTTATTATAACACTTAATAAGCAATTTAATAGTCACATATCAAAATGATGGAAAACTCTTCAGAAGAAAATGTACTTGTAACTAAGGGAGTGACAAGTTGTCTGAATTCTCGGCCTAAAAAACAAAAGTATAAAATAAAACAAAGGTCAGACGACACATTATCAGGGTGGTGACAAGGTTAAGTCCGCCCTTTGTCGCAGCTTAAGTACTATGTAGCAACCACCGTGTTATTCATGAAATAAATATGTTTATTTTGACAGCAAGTCTGGCTAACATACCTACTTCAGTTATGGGAACAGTGTGAGTTTTTAGAGGTTTTCTTTGTTCGGCTTTTATATAACGTCAAATCATATCTGTGTACTTAAGCCGGGTTGGCTTAAAATATAAATAATGAGGGAGTTTCCCATTAACAT
This sequence comes from Noctua janthina, assembly GCA_963576755.1. NCBI lineage: Eukaryota > Metazoa > Arthropoda > Insecta > Lepidoptera > Noctuidae > Noctua > Noctua janthina. The sequence goes on along the minus strand of OY755050.1, from coordinate 6,321,201 downwards.
TGTACATTACTGTTACATCACGGCAAGGATCCATGTGGCACTTTCGAGTGATTGGCTTTCGTTAAGACTTAATGTCTTTTCACCTGATCATCGTTTGCCTTTTCGCAAATTTATTGGAGTCGGCTTCCAGTCTTACCGGATGCAGCTAAATACCAATATTTAACATGGACTGCACCATGGTAAGACTGATTGTCAGACTTTCGGGCCACTGACTACCTGTAACGACTGTGAAATGATAGCTGGGACCAACGGCTTAGGAAAGTCGGTGTGTAATAATGATCACCCATCCATAGACCCACCCTGGCAAGCGTGACTTAACCTGAAGATCGAGCAGTGCGGCTGTTATTATTTATCCATGAGCTCTTCAGCAGATCGTTTGACTGTATTTGTATAAAAAGTCACCTATTTTCTTTTACAGGTCCCAGGCTACCTTCGTAGTAATCGGTGTAGCGGTACAAACAGATTTACTATCGCGTTTGTAATAAAGGGTGTATCAAGACCCATAACGGAGCCGAAAGGCACTTGTTCTCCCTGTCATTGCGATCATTGTTTTGTTTCAGACCATACCTGGGAACCTTCTAGTTACTGAGATATTGGGGGTCAAAGTTCCAACTTTTTTACAAGTATTTTTTTAAATACATGTTTTTAACGTTAGGTTTTTACTTTAAACACCTCCACGGCCCCCGTACTATTCAATGCATCCATCATCAAAATGTATTGAGTGCGTTACATTGAGTCCTGCCGTAAAACTGAAACTGATTTTTTACCTCAAAAAAAAAAGTCGTTGCCCAGCAACAATTTTAGCGTACAGTTACTTAGTTTGATGTACAGAAAGGCTTTGATTGACGGCTTCGTTAAGGATCTTGTTACAGCCTGTATAAGTATTGATCACATTATACAGACAAATAAACAGTTGTACCTGCTAAAAGCAAGTAATTACGGCAAGTATTTGTTTGTTATAATACAAAACCCAATCAATTCCCTTTGTACTCATGTAATTAGAAAAGCAAATAATATTCGATAAATCTCATGTCCACTAACTGCGTTAATCGCTTTTCATTCCCGATGTAGGACCTAATGAGCTTCCCGTTGGTAAATAAAGCTCATGTAAGTGCCTTTGAGTCAATTTTAATTGGATGTTGTTGCAGGCCAAATATATAATAACAAACAAAGGGCTTAACGGAGGCTATACGAGATTTGAGTGATACTTCAAATTGTGACGATATCCTGTCTGCGGTAGCCTTCTCGTCTAGTGGGGTTTAATTGGTACCTACTTCTGATGTGGTATTGTCTGTAGGTGACAGTACCTACGTACAGATAGTTATTTATCAGATCATTAAAATTGATACTTTCAATTTCAAAAGAGTGTTTTTCAGCAATGTTCATGTAAGTATAGATTGTTCTTTTTTCATAATTTTTTTGTAACTGAAATGCTAGTCGTCTTTTGTTACTGACAGTACTAATTTTCAAACTAGGAATCGCACAAAAACAAAAGAAACTGAAATGTCTAACCAATTCGCAGAATATGAAATTAAAAAAGATATGATTGTATTTAGGTATTAAATTCGATTTTTTCGGATTTTCCGATATTTTCAATCCCGTTTCAATGGCGGTGCTCCAGCTTTTCATAAGAAGATTTTCATTCTACTGCTGTGAAGATATCGCGTCTGCCGCATGCCCAATGAACTGTGGGCCAAAATAACCACTTTCTGGAACCCTGACACAGCCAGAAGGCGCCGCGGCAGAACTCATAAAAGATGGCGGGACGTGCTGGACGAAACAAACGACCAGTAGCCCTGGATCGTAGCAACTGGAGTCATGGGGAGAGGCCTTTGCCCAGCAGTGGGATGACGCAGGCTAACAGTATCAGTAATCAGTCTTTATTGACAAGTGACATCAGTGTAGCCCTGGCTCTTGTACTATGAGTTCCTGTTTTACATGAGCCACTATTAGTTCAAGCTGTGCTTGAGTTTCACGTGTTTTATGTTGCATATGTTGGGATCGCCATAGATGACTGCGTTCTGTTCGAAACGAACTTAATTAAATAACTAAGGGAATCATCGACACGGCGAAGAAGAAGAAGCAGTTGGCTGTAGTTTCTGTCCACCCCCATGGAACAGAGGCGAGATTTTATGTATTTATATATTATATATTTGAGTTTTTTTTTTTATTACTGTCTCTTGGCCTATAAAGTTCAGGTTCTGTTTACTGTTTCAATACTTATACTTGTTAAATAACCTTAGCCTAAAAAGTGGTGATTCCCTGTTAAAGCGTTTCGTGTCATATCTAATTATAAGACTATGGTCAGGGGTATCAAACCTAAGCTTTTCTATAGTTTGTTGTTTGTTGTAGTCACTCCTATTTTTATTATATGACAAATGTCACTACGTTTGGCCCCTCTGGTGCCGCACTCAGAATCGTCTACGTATGGCTAGGAATCCTTTAGCTGCTACTAGTATTCAGGTCTGCCGGACTCTTGTAATTGGATAACATCTAAAATAAACGTAAGGGATAAAATTACTAACCCTTGCTGTCCCACTGTTGGGCAAAGGCCTCCCCTAAGACTTCCCACGAGGGCTTCCCCCGCACCACCTCGAACTATGGATACTTGTTTCTTTAAATTGTGTTCAAAAAGAAACTTAGGTAATTAACCCCAAAATAAGATTGTAATCAATAACTAGCAACGATTAGTTAAGATTATCTTAAGATTGTTTCAATACAGATTGTAGTTCTTAAATCAAACTGGTCAATTAATTTCCGAAATCTATGTAATTATGTCAGAGATGCATCTTAACACTTCATTGCTTAAAATATTTCGAGAGATCGACCCAACAAACTGCATTCTGCAACGTGCAGCATCCGACAATGGAGACATTTGCATAAATTACAATTATTTGTCCTCATTAGCGCATGCAGACCAGAATTGCACCACACAACACTTCGATCCTTCTTATCTATAACCATCTTGATTTAATTTTTTGCAATGTATACCTTATTGGTAAGGTTCTTCAGAAAGGTCAGGTGCGTAGTACTCGCAACCGGTGCGGCGGGGGGCGTGTATGACCAGATGTATGAAAGTGGACAAGGCAAAAGGTGTATCTAAGCATCGTAGCAGGTGGCGTTCTGTAGGTTCTACCTACGAAATTATTCTTAGGGGTCCTAGGATAAATGCATGAATTTATGGATACAACGTGGCAACGCAGCCAGTCTCTTGGGCACATTACCAGCTGACAGCGTTGAGGAGGAGTTTTTTGATGCCCTTTTGTAGTTTGTTGTTAGTTTATTTATTTTAGGTTATTTAATAGTTTTTAATTAATAATGTATTTGGTTAGACAATAATTTTTTATGGATGTATAGCCATAGTAGTATTTTATGACGCTAAATGTTGTGTTCAGTTTTGTGGGTTGTCTTACATTTTTCAGGTCTTCAGATTTTTTTAAAGCGGATAGTTAAGTCATCAAATTGAGAAGATGTAGATTAAACATCGACTGTCTGAAAAAGATGATGATAACTAAGCTTAGTAACTTCGTAAACTTTATCTACTAATGCTATGTTATCATGACCATCACCTATATACTGATATAAGTATAAGTAGATGTTAACGTCCAGCAATCTAACAATGCCTGTCATTAACAGGACCTCATGCAGTAACTACGAGATCTGTGTAATTAGATCGTCCGAGCACAGATTGGTAATGACTAGATATTGTAATTGACATGTTATGTTGTATGTATTTAATGTGTCAAACACATACATTATCGAACGGATTTCAGTAAACAATGCGTATATTTCAAGTCCATACATTTCTTGTTGCAAGTTTGTTAGTCTACGAGTGCTGTAATCTCGAAAACCACTGATCCGATTTCGGTTTTCTTTTTCCTCTGTACAGGCGCATTGTTTGTAAGAGTTTAAGTGCATAATCCGTAACAATAGTCCGAATGCACGAATGAATCTAGCAACAATGAATACGTTGTGAGCCTAAATGCGGAGTACCTACTGCGAAGACAGACAAAAAGAGATGAAAACTGTGAACTGTGGAGTGTAGGCTTTAGGGATTCTTCAATATTTGAAAACATTTTACCTGATTGTTACTATTTTTGGAATAAAGAAGATTGTGTTATTTCAATACTAATGTAAAATTTGTATATGCCTAAATCCATAGAGAACAAAAATATGTTATATTCAGTTTTACTTTTACATATATGGTAATGGGTAGATAAATCATCCCGAAGCTGTTTTGCGCTGCTTTAATTATATTACCTACCTGTCGGTACTGAAACCCGCAGCTTCGACTGACACAAAACCAACAAGATTCTTTCGAAGTTTCAATAAAATTATTCATATTTTCCTCCTCTTTTTCATGTTGTATGGCCATTGAGGTTTAAGCAGTAGAATTCGCATTCTTCTCATCCTAGACTAGACTTTTTGAGTACCTAAGATAACTTAAGTAGGAGCCTATGCATCACAAGAATGCTGGCATGGCCATTCAGTCTCCGGACGCGGCTGAACACAAATATGTCTAATAGCTACGCAGACGTTTTATATTAAATCGTTTGCTGGCACGATTACAAGTTGTTCATAGTTTATTCCACCTAATGCTATTTATTATTTTAGTTTTTATAGAATTATTTAATATAAAAGTCCGATTAGGATCTTATACAAAGCAAGCTCTGAGGACTATCCAAGACCCAAGCTGTTTTCTTTCCATTTCCCTCTAGCACTCTAGCAGTACGAGTACGAAATGAACAGGCAAAATTTTCTCTTTCAAACGAAATAAGAATTCAAATTTTTATATTTCGAATACCTACACGACGATGAATAAGTAAGACTACCTTAGAAAATAACATTTATGTATGTAAGAAATAATTTGAAGAGGACCGATGATAATATAATAAGGGGTTGACCCAAAATTTCAAAAAGAAGTACGGTAAGTAGCCACGTGTAACTTTAATCAAAGGTATCCACAGATGGTTTACGTGATTTGAAGTAAACAATATGTACATAGAAAGGCCATAGACAAAGAAATAATTAATGTTTACAAGCAACATTACTGATCAATAGTTCAGTAATGTTGCCAAAGATTATTGTTTATTGTCCAGACTGTAATCAAAACGGGTGCTAATGATGCCTCCGCCCCGACGTGACACAATGACAGGCTGTACAGGGAAGGCACGCTCCTTTTCACTAATGAACAATGAAATCCTATCTGCTTCAGCATATTATATACCAACGTATCATGTATATAGGTATCCAATTTAGGTACGTCAATACGTATAGACAATGTTGATCGGATTCAATGGCGATCGCCCGCAGCTTCGCAGGTGCATTGTCGGAGTTTCATGACGGCTGGATTGTTGTTTCGGGTTTCGTGTGCGTTATTAAATTAGTTCAGTCACATCATGCAAGTTTTCTACCAAATGTTTGTAGATGTTTTGATTATGTTCTCTCCTTCGTGTCGCTGGCGGCACGGTCATTTTTATATTTTGTGAGCCCAGAACTTCGTGTTGCGTTTATATTGTTATCCAGTGTGTAACATAATAAATGCAAGACCTGTCCGGTAGTGACTCAAACCATAAAACTGAACAACTTTTATTCTATGACTTTTGAAAATTCATAACTTTTTTTTTAGTTTACCATACATGTTGATCAGCTGGCCGCGTTAGTCTATACAGAGTGTAAGGGACAGACTTCCACAAATTTACAGGGTCCATTCAGCTCCAGCAGCATTTGAATCATATTCCACCGGAATTTTTCTCTGGAAAATTTTAATTTTACTATTCCTTTATTTCAATGTAAAATTACATTCCATCACACAGCACTCCATTTATAGCGGCAAAACACAGTTCTTTTCACATATACTTTTCATAGCATACTTGAAGATTATGTAGTTCACCCTACAAATATCACTTTAATCAAGAGCGTTGGACAAAGTATATTTTAAAACGTTCATTAAATGAAAAGCTCTACCTTGTACCTATAGATTGAACCCACAAAATTCACTAAACAATAACACATATTAACATCTCTCTTTGTGACATCAAAAGGTCCGTAATACGTCCGATAAAATTACCAAACCCGTAATCCGGACCTACTCGAATTCAAAAGGGAGGCCCTTGATTGTACATCACACTATAAGAGAAGCCTTTGTAGTCGGCGGCACGTTCGTGTTAGTTCGGGCTGACCTCGTATCAAACCCATGAATTCAAGGCTCCCAATTGTCGTCGCCTCCGTTCACGAGGCCATTTCAATCGAGAACTTCTAAAAAGAACGCAATGTGAAAGTGTGCTTGCTTCTCTTGCGAGTCCCACGCTCGATGCTTCGTCCACAAATAATATTAATAATTCACGAACTCAATGACACACTAAATTCCTAAATCCATTTATAATTTGCAACGTTTTGCGATTTGCCACACTTTTCGTTTCGCTAACCTTGTGAACGCACCAATTTGGCTTCGAATACTGCTCGAGTTGGTACACTTTTGAGTTAGAAAGTTTTGCCATCAATCCCTTGGTCAATTTCTAAACCACGCCGATTGTTTCATATATTGTTCTTTATTTTTATTAACCAGTATTTTTTCGTTAATAATACAGGGAGTAAACAGACCCTTCACATAGCCGTCAACCAAGCCTTCTGTACATAAAACTAAGTAAATTTACGCAAAAAATATTGCTGGGAATCGCCTTTCTTTTTTGGGGTGAAAAATCACGTTTTATGGTAGGACTCGATGGAAAGCACTCAAAGCATTGTGCTGATGGATGGATTGTATAGTAGGGGATCGTGGAGGCGTGTAAAGTAAACATCTTACATTAAAAAAAATGTATTTAAAAAAAAACTTGGAACTTTGACCCCCAATATCTCCGTAACTAGAAGGTTCCCAGGTGTGGTCTAGAACAAAAAAATGATCGCAAAGACGGGGAGAACAAGTGCCTTTCGGCTATGTTAAGGGACTATTTACACCCTTTAAGTAATTACAACATGGAGTTTCATTCGAACAGATAACGATAGACAATGTGTGAATGAATGGGTTTACGTATTCACGAATGTTTCAACAAAACTTCTTTGACATTTTTTTTTGTTTACGGCTTTTTGTAACGGCTTATTCCGCATATGTTTCAACACTCACTTTAAAAACATTCTTTTGGTAGATGCTTTCTCTTTAATCTCTGGAATGGCTAAACTGATGATTTCTAATAATACATTAATAAAACCTAAACAAAAAAAAAATATCTCAAAGCTGTATGAAAATGTAGAGAACCATAAGATAGAGAAGATAAATAATAGTAATAATGGGTACGCACGACTACCAATCAAGCTATACGAAACCAGTTTATGCGGATCTCTCATTGTATAGGAAATCTAAACAAACTGAGGCCAGGTTACACTGGAAATGTACAGCTTCATGTGCCGCCGTGTACATAAAATCACACCATTACACCCACATTTCGCTAGTTATGTTTAAGTCACATGTAATAAGGGCAAGCCTATTGCCATCAACCGGGCGCAAATCCAGGCTACGAGGCTGCTACTGAGAAATATCTGATGGAAAAACCTGGGAATAGAAACCAGGACCTTATACTCAGCACTCGCGCTTGCGGCCACTAGACCAAAGCGTCTGCAGTCCAATAATGGGTAGCTACAATGAAAAGATAATCTCAGAACGGTCCATAACATCAGATGACTGAGTGCTGCAAAGCAATGAGACATTTATGCCAAAGTTCAAGAGTTCGCATTGATGAAGCACGGAAATAGCCTTCGTGAATTTGTCGCCTACGTCCCGCTCGTATCCCGCTCGCATCCCGCCTGCATCATAACAACAATCAGGTCCAATTAATGGTGAGCATTTTCTTTTTCAGCATTGCAACGGGTTTATAATAATAATATACTTTATTAATACAATTCCTTACAATATGCTTACTATCTAGCTAAATTTCACAATATTTAAAGGCGCACAGAAGTTGAAACCCTGACTCCTAAACTAGGAATACCTGTGACTTAGGAGGTTTGGTCTTCAAAGAAAACAAAGATTAATTATTACAGTTGACACCTAGTCCGGTAAAATGGTTTGGCATTTAATGTCGAAAGGTGTCTCTTCTCTACTTTACCATACCATTGTTGTTATATTTTAGAAATTGTAATTTCTTTTTTTATTCCAGTAAGAGGTGGAGAGACGATCTGGACGCGTACCGCGAAGGCTGGTTCGAGAAGGCACGGGAAAAGAGCACATGGAAGGAATTGGGGGAGGCCTTTGTCCAGCAGTGGGACAGTACAGGCACACACAAAAAAAAAAAAACTTTTTTATTTGGGCCTTATTTTTTTCAGAAACCTTCCCGGGCGTATGTATAACAACTGTGCATAATTTCATCAAAAATAATTCAGTAGTTTTTGAGTCTACAGGGCACGAACGAACGAGCAGACACAATAAATGAATAATCAGATTGTCAACCATAAACATTTCCCGAGCAAAATTTAAAATAACCAAAAAACTAAAATACTTTAGAAGCCCATTTTCTAAATCCAATTTTACTTTTGTGGGGCAATTGTCTATTCCGGTAGTTATAAAAATCTCATCCAATTTTCGCCGAGTTGAAATTGGAACGGATTTATTTGAAGAATATTTCCCAACAGTTTGCCTATATAGATTTCACAATAAAACTTTTCAGCCGAGGAAATGGACAAGGCATGTTCTGCAGCTAGGCACCTATAAATATTTGACTGGCCTCGGCTATTCGCGCCGAATCGTGTCGACTTGAAGACATTCAGGTTACGACTCGACAGCTCGACAGGCCGAACTCTGCCCAGTTATTATTGAATTCAAGCCACACTATATTTGGAAGATGAATTTAGTTTGAATGTTTGTTGAATGTTAAGTGAAGTAACTCATCTATGCTAAGGTCATCTGACGAATGATGTCAGACTCACTGAGGGGACAAAAGCCATCAGCCTTGACCAGAGATAACAAAGCGAGACCAAAATACGAGTTCTTTTCAAATAAGTACACTATTCAAAGCACACCTGAAGATTTTGCCTATTATAATTCACCCTCCACTTTATCACTACAACCAAGGGGGTCGAACAAAGAATCTTTTCAAATTATAAAACTGCTATGTTGACTATAAATAGCAATCATTACAAAGCGAGTACATTGGAAGTTCTTGCAAACTACTTGACGTGCAAACGGTACCACACGATAACAACATTATTTTTAAATATATAATACGTATTCGTAATATCTAACTGTCCAAATTTGCGTTGGCAGTGGGAGGAAACGTTGGTGGCCACTTCTATCGAAATATCGTCGTATCTAGGCTACTCCAGTGCGATGACACCGACGAATTTCGACGCTTGCGCGGCGCCCGCGCACGAGTGCTAGCCGCGCTCGCTATGCCGGGCCAGGCCCCGTGAGCCGCCACGCCACGCCATCAGTGATCCAACACGCTGTCGAAACAATGGTAAATTGAACACAATGGCAAATCGTTACATGTTCGTGTTTGACAACGGAAACTACTTAACTATTGAATTTAAAACTTTACAACCACAAACTATCACTAAATAGTCCAACTTTTACATACTCGAATCTTAAATAATATTACGCTAGTAATCCCTGAAGAGCTTGGCAGAGCTGTATTTATAAGGCCGCCCATTTGGCCGTTATGTTTGAATCCCATAAGAGAGGTGGGGCGGCGAGCTTGCTGTCATCAACCAAATCAATGTAGCTAATTAACAGCGAATGTTATCAGGACACCATTCGCCGTTTAGTAACTGCACGTCTTGACTTGTGAAAGGTGCGTTCATCTGAATGTGGAGGGATCAGTAATCATGTAATCTCGCAGTGGATGGTATTGCCTATGTGCACTGCATACGAATTACTCATGGAACAGGACAAAGAAAGGTTTGGTAATGGTTTGTGAAGTTCTGATGAACTGAGTCGAGACGAACGGAATCATGATGCGACATTATGCACTCACCGAGACATTTTAGTTCCAGAAACTCAACAATTGACTCATAAAATGTAGCTTTCAGTAGTTCTAGATTAAATTTGGTTAATATATCAAGTCCTTGTTTCTTCGGTGGACAGATATTTCAAACATGCGGAATTACAACATACATAGTGTATCGTTTACCTAACACGTTTTGGTCGGTCTCATCGACTCGCGAATTTATTATCTATCGTTTTAATATAGTGTTATTTGTGAAAATTTTATAAGTAGTTCTATAATAGAAAAAAGGTCATGTTGACGATTCCTCTGTTAAAAAAGGGTTTTGTCGACAGATGAATCGTCAAAATGACCGATTTCTATTGTTGATCTGACATTTTGTAGATTCTTCCGTCGACAAAACCCGTTTCTTCGGTGGTCATGCTACGCGAGCTGAAAGCCATTGGGTGTAGAGTTTCCTATTTGCCATACGTCCGTAATTCAGTATAACTTGCATAGGGTTCAACAGTATGTATTTCTTGCATAGGAATCGACAATATCAAGTGATATTGTTGATTGATGTGATGCGCTGGTTCATGATTTATAGTTAAGCACACCGCAATGTTCTACAAAAAACCTGACTTTATTCATATATTTATTTAGGCACCTGTTTAGGTACACATAAAACGTTAACTAACGTAACCTACCCGAAACTACAAACGTAACCACGTAAGTATCGAAATAAATCTTCATTTTAAACATGAATATTTAAATAGGATTTTTTTTTATCAATATTAGGTCAAGTAGAATTTGAAATTTCACTTCAATTGACACGGAAACATGGCAAAAATGCAATATTCGAAGATCGGGAAATCGAGAACCCTCCAAGAAGTTTATTTCAATTTTTTTGAAGAGGAAAACGTGCTTGTTATTCCCGTGTAACAATACATTTTGTCACTATTGAAATGTGAAATATCGCATTTCGAAAGACTTCGAAAAATACATTTGAAAGTTTAAGCAGTTCGTTCGCCGTGTAACATGTCTATCGTGTCTATCTACGACAAAATTTCGATCAATACGCACTTTAGAACAGTGAGCACCAAAAGAATAATCCAAGCAACAGTAGCCGTTATACCGACTAGTATAGTGGTCACAATACCATACGGCAATTTAGCCGAATTTGTGAGCTATTGCATTTACAGTCACATTGTTTTATTCGTTTAGCTTCTAATTACAATGAAACCCGAATTTCAGCCTTATAGATAAAATAACTGCTTTTGTCTAAGAACGACGCAGGTGCAATCATTACCTACTCAAATACCTGTACACCGCTTCACGATAAAGTTATATAAGTATTCGTAGTTACTGTGTTATTTATTTAAACTTAGTAGTTACCTACCTACCTAACTGACGTGCCGTTGTATTGTGTCGATTTCCTCAAAGATAACCACCTCATTTCATTCCCATTGTTAATTCAAAATTTCTAACGTTAGGAATTTCCAAATAACGCGAGAGAGTGCCAAAAGCAGACATATTACAACCGTTTGACTAAGAACAGGCCTTGACCAAGTTTTTACTCCTCTACGAGTCGACAGCCTTGAGCAACTTCTAACTACTTATCGACCAACCAACATTGTTCGTAGGTACGTACATAAACGTATACAACACTATTCGGCTAACTGATTAAAGACCTTATTACATGAGCATCAGTGTCTATTTTAGTTAGATACTCGTCGGTAAATAGCGGCATAGCAAATGTATTTAGACTTGGGTCGTGTATAATAAACGAGCGTGTACAATCTTATATCAAACTTTTTAGATATTCCGTTACAAATTGTTGTAAATAAATCCTTAACACCGGTTTTTAGGTTTCATTTTTATTTACAATAGGTACCTATATTATTCAATAAATTGGTGACGTACTCCATATTTTCATTCAAGCACTGATGTTGAAGGTATTTAAATTACTTACTATACATCTTTTATAGCTTAGATACCTGCTCGTCCACTACTAAGATTTGAAATTATTATCTCCTCTTCGTCAACTTTTATAATCTACTAGCTGTACCCCGCGGTTTTACCCGCCGCTTCTGACTTGTTTTTTTTTTGCTCATCTCCTAATGGTCATAGCGTGATATTATATAGCCTATCGCCTCCCTCGATAATTGGACTATCCAACACTAAAATAATTTTTCAACTCGAACCAGCAGTTCCTGAGATTAGCGCGTTCAACCAAACAAACAAACTCTTCAGCATATAATATTACTAGCTGTTGCCCGAGACCATCGTCCGCGTAAAATTTTATAACCTATAACCTTTCTCGATAAATGGGCTATCCAACACTAAAAGAATTTTTCAAATCGAACCAGTAGTTCCTGAGATTAGTGCGTTCAACCAAACAAACAAACAAACTCTTCAGCTTTATAATATTGTATATTATATAGTATAGATAATATAGATAAGTCTTCTTCTTAGCGTGTCGATGGCAATCTTAATTGTGTCGGCCCAGAACAGAGCTTCTAGTTTGGCGCTTTCAGCAGCATCCTTCAGTTCCTGTAGTAAACAAACAACTGGACACGCAGGACACGATATTAAGTACCGCGTCGTTTGTGGAACGGTTCCATATTAACACTCCAGGGCAGAGTCCTCAATAAGTAATAACCTTATTAATGTAAGATTTGATTTATAGTCATTACACAATATAGGTAGGTACTAACTTTAAATAATGTTATTTTCATACTAATTGCTTTGCTCCTGAAGTTGATAAAATAATTAAAAAGTTCACCAACGAGAGTACACCGCACTATAATTGCTAGACTGAAATTAATTGCAAGCAGTTCATTAACAAACCACTTGTTTAATGCGACGCGGTGAAAGATGAAACATTACAGTGAAATACATAATTATACATATTTCAGTTAGTGTATGGCAGTTACAATAACTCGACCCAAAATAGTGGCTAATTTTCCAGTTATTTAATTATCTTTTTTAATAACTCGTGGGTTCCCAGAAAATTCCCCAGGAGTCAAGACGTAGATCTAGAACGCTGATAACAATCCCAGTATCGGACGGCCGACGAGATATGCCACACCTAAAGTAACTACGAACATTATCATCCAAACTTATCAGGCCCGTTTTTTTAAGGTATCATATAAGTAATTTAATCGTAATCTAAGGTTTTTGACCCTAAAAAAATAAATGAAATGAATTCGAGCTAAATAATTTAAGTACACAGAAAAACTACGGCAGTATTTCTTTGTTCAACATTTTCATGAAAATCGGCCCCTTGAGTAAAAAGTTTTATTTGGGACAAAAACTGGCCTAAATCGTCCCGGGACTACAAAATATTAGATCATTTTGCGTCAGTGTGTGGATCTCTTGATATGTTTTGGCGAGGTGTATACGCACACACAGAAACACGCACAAAAACGATTCCATTGATTGTATGATTGGGCCACAACATGTGATGGTAGCTGAGCTGCACAACACGCACAGTGTACTAGTTACGACACAAGCTACAAGTACATACGAACATTATACTCATGAATGTTTAGAGGACGAATTGCTAGCGGTTGGCGACCTAGCTGTGCGAGTACCTACCGACCACTGACATCGTGGACTAAATCAATTTTCATCAAGGTTATCTGTCGGAAGCCTCACAAAATGAGGCACTTTTCCATCAGTTTGCGGAATTATTCAGAAATCCTTACGACTGCTATAAATGCGAAAGTAACTCTTTCTGAATGTTTGTTACATTTTAACGTCTTCTTAAAAAAAAAAATAAGGGTTTAAAGCACCATTTGTAACATAACACGTTATATAATATGATCTTTTAACATTTTTAGAGAGTGTACTCTCTAACACTAAACACAATAATTTAGTAAAATATACTGAAGTCAAATTATTATGATGGTGTTACGTGTCGTCAGCATAGAGTACTATGATCATTATACTTTTTTTTTTAATGTTTAGACCAACCGAAACTGGGTCCGTGTCATCATAGTGAGGTGGCCTAAAATGTTGTAGTAATAACATTATTATCATTACTTTCTGCCCTTGTCCCATTCTACTTGGGGTCGGCACAACACGTATGCTTCTTCCATTCTCCTCTGTCAGACGTCACGGCATGGTAATATGTATTTATTTATTTAACTCTTCAAGCACAAAAGCACAGAGGCGGACTTAATGCCATAGGCATTTTCTACCAGTCAACCTTTTAATATTCATCATCCGCCTAATATATTTCCCAACTATGTTAGGGTCGGCTTCCAGGCTAACCGGATGCATCTAAATAACAGTATTTTACAAGGAAGGACTGATTATCTGAACTCCACAACCCAGTTTGTACTGTGTAATATAATATCCCTAGGTAAGACTGCTTGTCAGAATTTCGTGCCACTGACTACCTGTAACGACTGTCAAAGATCTACAAATGACAGCCGGGACCAACAGCTTAACGTGCTTTTCGAGGCACGGAGAGAACTGGGTATGTATAACCTGATGATCTTCCCCTAGCGGCTGATTATATTTAGCCACGAGAAGCATTATGGTAAATTAAACAAATCATTCATGTTTACGATTCAATGACACAAATCTTTCATTCAAAATTCAAAATGACAATTCCGGCTTCTCAGGATAAAGTCCAGATTGAAATGCCAATCATTTACATTTTAAATTCCATATGTCCACATGTATGCTTAACAAAGAGTCAAAGAGACGCCTATTTTATTCAGGTTTTAAATAGCTATTTCCTGTCTTCTAGACACTTTTTAATAATATGTATCTGGAGTAAGTCAGAGGAATTACGAAATACCTAAGCTGCGAGATGAAACAAAACGTAACAATTAAGTTTATTTTAGCGTAATCCTGCAATCCGTAAAACTTTTTGAGATGCATGAAACAGTTTACGGGTCTCAAAAAATTAAATAAAACACCATTGTTTATATTTTATCGAAGCCAAAGACTGACAAAGGTATACACAATTATGTATACATGCACGTGTAACGATATAACAAGGGTTTATAATTGGACTATGAGTGTTCCCATACCCCAATAACAAGAACCTATTAATGACATAACGTATTGTCTTTGGCTCATTAACTTTAATTAATTTTACCATATACATTTGTGTTATTTTACGAGTACTAAACAGATCAGTGCATGGATAGTGGACACCCCATCCAATTAGAATTAGGAGTGATAAACATATTAAAAAGTCTGGTTATTAAATAAAAATAAAATAATAATCATACTATAACATTCTTAGTGAATTTTGTTATTACTTAGGCTCTGTCTTTTGACAAACCTGACAGATAGACTTGAACCTGGGGAGTTGGTCCAGTCTGTTCTTTTTGCCGGGTAAAATATAGTCGTAAGGGTGGCGTTTGAGGGCCTGATTTTTTCAAAACGTTCTTAATAATTTCAATAAATAGATTACGAATTCGAAATTTACCCAAATGTGTTAACTAATAAGTTATTTACAACGGCAGCTAGGGGCTTTAATTTGATGAGATAGGTACCCACATTTCAAAAGTGATAACACGTGATCTTGTAGAGTTAGATACTCATGTTTTTCCAAAACATATATAATACTCATATTTACCAAGATTTAAGACTATCGGAAGAAAGATAGTAAAAATATCTTGTCTGATGAAGCCGTATAGAAGAATTACATAGTTGACAAGTTTGACTCATCACACTTGCACCGAAAGCAACCAATAGATTATTGTAATTAGATTCCGATTGCTTTGTCCGCCGTAAATATATTTTATTAAATGTCTTTGGTCCAAAGTAATAGTGGTTACCCCAGCGACCTCGTATACACTCGCGCGTAGCTAAACGCTGTCAAGTCAACCAGCCTCGCTTGTACCAATTCAATATCATTTAATACAACTGTTCCTATTAAATTATTTAGAAGTACATTCAAGGTACAAAGATAAATTGATAACATGCAAAAATGTTAAGTTTTATAACGATAGAATCAATCCGATTACTAATACAGTACTTTTTAAATAATATCTAATGATTTTGGTAATTGAAAATCCATAAAACCTGAAAAATATGTTAAGAAAGTTTTTTGAATAAACGATGATAAAATATTATGAAAGACAAAAAACATCCGGCTCGAAGGACCGAATATTAATATAGCGAGAGAAAGAAACGGGTACAATTCCCATGACTTTATTCGAGCTTCGTGTCAAAATATACAACATATATAATTTACAGAACAATATGCTAATTAAAAAGAGAAAGCAAAACATGCAGTGCGTTCTTAAAAAAGTCTGTTTTATATAGTAGGTCAGAATTCTAGTGCCAATTTACATGCAACGGTTATGTGAGGAGTGTACACTTGTCCAGCTTATCTAATCTAGTATTTAAATTAATACCTAGGGCAAATGAATACCTGTCTGTTTTAAGTAGGTGGGGGTATAAATAATTGTATTAATATTATGGTTAGTGGTAATTAATATGATCAGGGTTTCTATTATTTTGCATACCTACTGCAAGTGTTTTGATTGTAATTAACTTCTATTAAATTACGAACGCATTGTGTAGCAGCACCTTTAGCCCCTTTGTGCCTAAGATTTGTCATCTCCCTAGACTTTTCCCAACTATTCCGGAGCCAGCTTCCAGTTTCAGCTCTAACTCTCAAGATTACGACTACTTTTTCACAAAATAGCCTTTCTTCTTCTTCTTAGCGTGTCGATGGCAATCTAAATTGAGTCAGCCCAGAACTGAGCTTTAATGACGTTTGAAATAAAAACGTTCTCATAAAATAACTGTTTCTTCATCTAAAACCATTTTATTTCCACTTTGTTCGAGTAAATCATTTTCGTGGTAGAGTCTCATTCAATGAAGTAAAACCGTTGGAGTACAGGTTTCCCACCTCTGCAGGAGCTTTTATTTACAGTGCAGTTTCCCGTCTTCATTTATGTATATTTACTGCACGTTGCCAAGGAAATGTGTGGTATTAAGAGCTAGACCCCTGTCTAGTGCTTTCACAGTGTATTGTAGAACATGTTTTTGTTAAACAAACCTAAGGTAACATAATTACCAACCTAAGTATCTGACTTCATTTAGCAAATTATGTGGTATAGACCAAAAACTTTACTGAATTCTAATCCTTAACCTTGAATCAATAAGTCAGTATCAAGAAACTCTACGCTATACAGGTGTAATTATGTGGAACAGATCGATAGAGATTCCGCAGTTATTAAATAACATCGGTCGATGTTTTCAATGCTACTGGGTACCATACGCGAAGTGTTTTAACAGTCTTTACGAATGTAACCCCTTTTTAGAATTATGTAGCACGTGGGAACAGGGACCATTATTTTTACTGACATGTTGTCCTGCCTTATCTACATTAAACATACTCCCTGCTGAGTTTTCTTTAATGCGTGGTTACGTCAAACATTAAATAATGAAACTGTCAGTAACAGAGAAAAAAGACTGAAAAAACCAGCCTGGCGTTTTGATTAAAAAATTCAGTTTGATGCACCGAAAAATCTGTCAATTCCGGATAATTTTCGGTAGCATAGATTGACAGACGCTTGGGGCAAAGAAGAGCCAACCAAAGCCTTTTTTGTGCTGAAACGTTAACTAACGATTTTGTCAAAGCCTAATTCCTACCTGTTTCCAATTTCGTTTGTCTTTTTTCAAGAACAGTGGAATTATTTAAACATCAAAGGTTTATAATTCGGGATGTTCCCTGAGCGCTGTTTCCTTATGCCGACTTCAATGTATGACTTCTAATTAAAACCAGGTTCGTATATAACAATAACCAACGGTAACATAAATACACAACGAAAGATACAACAAAGGAAAGAGTTTAACCAATTTTCCTTTACTTGCGTCTGGAGGGAAAATTCGTTTATTTAGTACCGAAATTGCGCTTTGACAGAAATTTGGATACAATGATGGTTCGTAACTAAATAAAATAAGCAATCGTATAGTCGATGAACCAAAAGAGCAGGAATAAAACACATTTTCCTGTCGCTAAAGCCTAAAGTTCAGTGGCGCGGAACCAGCTCAAGAAATCCTTCAAGACGACGAGTGCCTCAGAAATGCACCGCTCCGCAACCCCTCGTTATAAATGCACGGCAGTGCTCAGCAGTTAGAATTCACTTTATTGCAGACTTCCACGAGCAATAGAGCTTTTCATATTTTATAATGCACTCTGAAATTCAATTCTATTCGTAACGGTGTGTTGTTCAGCTCAATGCTTCGCGAAAGCATGAATTGAACATCTGAAGTAGCTCCACCGTGCATCGGACCCATTGTTAACGTTCGAAAGAATTTAACTCATCAAAATAACTGTACGTGCAGTGCCTAATATTTTGTTACTGTTTTAAAACAGCAACGTCTAGTCGGCTTTCTAAAAAACTGTTTTAATATAAAATGCCTTGGCAACAGCTGTGTCGCTTCCAACGCGAATTTAATGACAAAATATGAAGTAGTCCATCAAGTCTAATGTCGTTGGCTTAAGCTATAAGATGGCGTGTTTCGGCGGTAGTATAACGTTGTGCCTTTGTTTAACGTAACCAGCGAATTATTAATCTTCTCCTCCCCGCACCGCCCCTCTGGGATTGGGCGGTAGAGGGTGGTTGGGAGTATGTTTTCGGGGGTCTGAAACTCTGTTCGTATTCACGACGTGGAGCATTTCGGGTCTACTCTTCGGAATAAATGATACACGAAATTATGTTTTGTGTCGAACGTATTATGTTGACTTCAAATAGACAAAGGATTTTTCACCAAGCTCTGTTGTGTGACTCAGATTATGTTAAGATGTGCTCTAAAAGTAGTTTAAAAAAGTTTTATGTTCTAATTTAAACATGCTTGTTATCAGATGGTTACTACTCAGGTCAGGTACGACACGCGCAAACGTGAAAGATTAAAAAAAAATGTGTTCTTGATATTGAGAAAACAAAATGGACTCTCTTTCAAATAAATATTTGAATTGAAAACGATAAAGTTTCCACAATAACCTCAAACTTTGTCACTGTTAAGTCGAAGAAAGTCGAAATATTACGAGTAGGTAAAAAATACTTCAACCTACTCGACCTGGTTTATTTTTGAGGAGACGCAAGTTAGAACATTGAAAACAGTCATCGTCATAACCTACAGCAGTCCACCGCTGGACATAGAGCTCTCCTATTGCACGCCATTCAACTCGATTCTTAGTCATTCTCATCCAACTGCTACCAGCCACACTGCAAAAATCGTTGCTCAACTTTGCCTGACAGTCTCCTGCCGAGTCCAGCCTTACAAGAAAAGTATGAACAGGACGTTTTTCTTATTTAATTGCTAAAAATTATCACAAAAGCATACAAATGTTATAACTCGCGTTTTGAAGTTTTTTCTCGTAAATTACTGGACTGAGTTAGCTGTGATTGTGACCGAAATAGGTCATCGCAAACTTAGTTTCAAGTGGAATTAAAACTCAAAAGTATCCTACTAAACTGCTACGGGTTATGGAGCAACATGGCTATGACTTTTAACTTAGAAAAACAGCCTTCTATCTACTTAAAATATATATATTTATACTTGAAAATAAATCTATAATAAATTACCGTCCTGTATAAGAAATCTCTCTTTCAATGCATTCAAAACTCAACTTGCCACACATAATTGCGGATCGATCACTTCTGGGGAAATGAATGCATTGGATGGGTACGGTAACTATTAACTTGTAATACTGATGACAAACTTTTTGTAATTTTTCTTAGTATGTTTTTTAGTATTGTTCTCAAGTAAGTGATATAAATATAACTGTGTTGGGAATAAAGTTTTTTTTCACTTTAGACTTTTTAGATCAATTTCGGATAGATCTACAGGATGTTTGAATCAATGATAAAATCCAGTAAAACGGTATATTACTGTGGCCGTATTACGCAACTTAATGAGTCACCGGTTCTTTTAAGTCGATATTCAATCATAGGCCTTGTGACCTGTCGAGGAATAATGAGAAGCTCTTGGTTTTATCGTGTTTTACCATCTTCCTATTATTATCATTCTTAGTTTACAGACTGTCTAGGCAGCAATTAATTCGCGCACCTGTTTAAATAGGGTATTCCTCAAAGCGCAACTAATGGTTGCACTTCGAGAAATAATTTAGTTGCGTTTTGTTGGTTGCGCTTAAAAATAGTTGCGCTTTGAGGAATACTCTTTATGTGCTTTTCATATTTCATTATCAAACTAAAGTTGAAGATAAGACAAAAGAAAATACTGCACAATCCTTTTCACAACTTTGTAGATTGGGGCGGCTCCACCCTAACTGGATACATTTAAATACATATGTACTTACCAGTATTTTACACGGAGACAGACAGACAGGCATCTACAACACAGTTACGTAGTAATACGATACTCTTTCTTTGGTAAGAATGCAATAAACTTCTAATATTGGATTTCTCAAGATAATATATATTTTATGAGGCAGCTGATTGTCGCAAGGCCGGAATAAGTCGTGTAACATCGGAAATGAGATTATTGGAGTTCCGTATCGCTTCCATATATGAAATATACTCTAAGAGCTAGTTAAAAGGTTTTATTGATGTCGTGTACCATGGGCGTCGCCGTGGGGGCGGGGGGCAGCTGCCCCCTTAGAGACTCAGGTTTATTTTAAAGTTATAACTTGCCTGCCTGATGTCACATAATGAGTAAGTAGGTACGTAATAAATTGTAGCGTACAATAGAATCACTCTTAAACCAAAAAAGATTAAGGTCTAGAATGAGAATCCTCTGAGTACTCGTGTGGTACGAGTACAAACTTGGCAGTGGCACTAGTATTGGGTTACCGGTATAGACAGGGGCTGAAATAAAATAGGAGCCTCTTGCCGTGAAGCCTCATTAGGCAACTATGGCATAAATGGAGTATGTGGATATGCAGATTAAAATTACATAATATCTGAATTTATTCGACGCAAGATGTAACAATGTTTTGAGCCCTCTGCGTTCGCTCTTGCAGCCTTCTTTCTCTTGAATCTGACCATGTCTATAGTCGCCCAAGTAACTCCTATAAGAAGTACCGAAACAATTCTGACCTGTCCAAGGTAGTGTGTGCACCGAAATCGCTTAGTTCGCTCTAGGAGCCGTAATTCTTTTGTCATTAAATAGAGACAATGTTTCTGTATGTAGATTAAGTAACATCTATTTCTACTACCTATAAGCTAACGTGAAAATCACCCTGTATAATACAGACGTATGGAAAACTGTAACCAATCCGAAGTGCTAACATTTTTTAGGTAAATATTGCAATTTAAGATCCTAAGAAGAACTTCAGCTGCTTACCCTAACCCTTACAAATCCGTTTTTTCGCACCCATCTGCCCCCCCACCCCCCAGCCGGTAACGCCCTTGCTTTGTGCTAGGTACAAAATGAGCGTTTAGCATGTGTGATGTCAATCAACTTAAAATAAGCACAGTGTAGCCACCGGTTGGAGGCACGCCACACAAATCTGTTGCCAAACTATCACTTGCAGTTAGCAAATAGTTTACGACACGTCGTGGGTAGAGCTGCAGTGGTGGCCCAGCGAAAACGGCCTCGACCTACGATTTGTAGGTCGCGGGTACGAACCCAAGCAGGTGCATTACTTCGTGTAATTTATTTCATAACCACAGCTCTGAAAGCGGTGAAGGGGATACATCATGCAGAAACGTGTTCTAGATCTTGGGCCCTCGTGGGGGATATAGGTCATTCCCTCTTATAGAGTGGAGACATGTACTCCAGGAGAGCAGCGGTGGCCCTGTGGTGGAGACCCCGACTTACGAGCAGTAAGTCGTGGGTTCGAACCCAGCCAGGCGCATTACTTTGTGTAAGTTATTTCATCACCACTGCTCTCAAAACGGTGAAAGACAACATCGTGAGGAAACCGGCATGTCCTAGAGCCAAAAATTCGAAGACATGTGACATCTACCAACCCGCACTGGGCCCACGTGGTGGATTATAGCCCAATCCCTCTCACAGAGAGGAGGCCTGCGTCCCAGCTGTGGGAACATTAATAGGCTGATTATGCTATGCTTATGCTATGTACTTCAGCTATGGGAAAATTATAGGTTGTCTATGTTACGTCGCGGGCAGTACCTACATACCTACCTGGCATACCTGGATTTGTTCAAGGCTTCCGTAAAGGCGAGCGAGATGGCGTGAGACGTAGATCAAGGTAACCTACGATATTTTCCTGCCGTAGCAAGCCGCCATCATACGACGTTGTCAGGTGCGAAAACGATTCAAACTACAGAGAAAACTGAATAATGTCTGTGGAGGTTCAAATTGAGAAATATTGAGAAATATCTGAAGAGGTTCAAATTGAGAAATATCTGTAGAACTTCAAATTTAAAAGTTTAACCTCTTCAGAGAGTGACGCTATTGCCGAATGAATTACAATATGTGTTACACGCTGACGATGTCGCTGGTCGTAGAAGGTATTTTTTTTAATAAATTTATTTATTGATGTTATAGTACAGAGATTTTGCTTAACTCTAAACTCACCAAACTTTTACGTTTGATGGCGAGAGGCGCTCTTTTACATAACAATGAACCGCCTTACATAAATAGCTATTTCTTATAAATTATACTGTTATGGTTTAATCTTATTATCTTAATTTTGATATAAGTGGGGAAACTTTGTTACTTCGCAGACGCCAGCCTGTCAAGCTACTGCAATCTGTCAAATTTATTTAATACATACAACACACATACACAACACACAACTTAATTGTTAAAGCATTAGGTTCAAGGTTGATTGGGAAAAGACAGTTTCGATGAGCTTAATGTACAATAATTTGGAAGACTTAATTTTATTCATACTCTAAGATACCGAGACTAAACTAAATAGTAATAATGAAAATAAAAACATGACACAGACATACCTTCTTTAGTCTTGAGTATCGACCAAAAAGACGCGTGGCTCACGCCATAAAAATAGAGTTAGGATGAATAGAAAATGTGTCACGAAGTCAGTTTTCAGATCAACTCCAGCAGTTTAGAGTAGTTGGCAGGTAGCCAGGACCGGGGGACGCTGTGAGCAGCCATGCGAACGTGCGAGATAAACGCACCATTCCTGCGATATTTCTTCATCAATTAAAATGTATTCAAATAACTTCATGCCTGTAGGTAATCGCTTTCTGGAGAAGGTTTAGAGGTGTTTGCTAATGATACGTCATTTAAAACTGTAACATACATACATCGAGGAGATTTTATTGTGTATGTGTGACGTATCGCTTTATTATTTCCTCAAAAAATAGGGCAGCAGTGAAGCAGTTTTTCTACATTGTAAAGCTGTTCAGCTGTGCAGTGTTCGCTGTTGAAGCTTGTGTAGAAGTTTTATCTATATCTATGTACAAATAAATAAAATTGAAGTGTCTGTTTGTAATTTTAAAATAACAGCTTTTTATTGAATGCATTTGAAAGTATATACGGTACTTATAACAAAAAAAAATCTGTCTGTTTGTTCCAGCTAATCTCCGAAACGGCTGGACCGATATTGACGGCCAGATAGCATGTTACCAAATAGGAGTAAATAACAAAAAAAAAATTAAAACCCTTGTACTTAATTGTTAACAAAATCCGATTCATATAGGGAAGTAATATTTTATAATAATTTCTCGCAGACGAAGGCCGCGGGCAACAGCTTGTCCTAAATTAACACACACATCAAACTGGTGGCGTAACAAACAAGGCCACAGGGCACTGTAGTTGTTTGAGTTAAATATTTTAATAAAGGCCACTGTCTGATAGACAGACACGAGTAATTAATGTTGTTTTGACCATTTAGAAAGGTACGTACTTCAGTAAACTGCTAGGATCGTTCAAAAACGCCCTTAAATGACTAAAGCATATATTTAAGCCGATGGAGTGTCTCTGCAGCGTAAAACACGATACAATACACGATTTTCGAAAATTTTACGAAAAATCGGAAATCTTCATAAATCAACAAAGGAATATTATGTACTTAATTAAAAGGTCATTTGGCAGGTTGAAATTAATTTTAGAACATTACAACACAATTTTATAATTTTAAAACAGTTGGTTACCTATTTCACTGTTTATATAATGAAAAACCTATCCTAATTAAAAATCTAGCCGGGATAATGATAATTAAAATGCTACGTATAAAACTGTAAAGTCGGCAAGGATTTTCAGTGATATTTAAACCATTTATTCGTGTGACTGTGTCCTGCAAAATAGAAGTTGCAATTCAATCATCAAAACGTGTACATCCTACTAATATTATAAATGCGAAAGTTTGTGAGGATGGATGGATAGATGGATGGATGTCTGTTTCGCGCGAAAACTAATGAGTAGTTTATAGCATGGAATAACATAGGATACTTATAATCCCATGGAACAGTTACCAAACTTCACGTGGACGAAGCCGCGGGCATAAGCTAGTACCTAAGTATATAAATTAGCCTATATTGTTTCATTATTCCCACTGCTGGGACACAGACCTCTCTATGGGCTATAACCCACTACGGGTAAATTTCGGGTTGGTATATATCACTTGGTGTATCGGTTTCCTCACGATGTTCCTTTTTGAGAGCAGAAAATACATCATATTCATTCATCATATTCATATTCATTGTTTGTCTTTTTATTTTAGTATATCCGTGTAAATTTCTATTTACATATATATATATATTGATATATTGTTATAGTATTTAATATATCCTTGTAGTTTATCTTTGTAATAAATCAATTTTTTTGCAGATAGATACACCTACCATTGTTTGTCTCTGCATCACCCAAAGGTTGACTGGTAGAAAATGCCTATGGCATTAGGTCCGCCTCTGTTCTTTGTGCTTGAAGTGTTAAATTAATAAATAAATAAATCAAATACACAATATCGCGCCTTTTCCTCATGGGGGACGGCAGAAGCTATAGAAGCTGCAGTACAACATATTAGGCAAAGTATTCATGACTAGGTCGCCGACATGCCAACGTGTTCCACAATGGCGTCCACTAAAACGTCAAATAAAATTCGTTGTGTGTGGGCTAAGCAGGCCAAGGCTAGCCGCGATAAGCGTTGAGTTACATTTATTTATCAACCGATTACAAGTACACTGTGGTGCCACAAAACTGTAAACGAACTTGACGCCCTAATATTGTGAAAAATTATCTGTTTAGGATGCGACCTAAATTTTGTTGAGATCAGAAAGAAGGTCATGTAATTGAATTCAATTAATTATTATTCTATCGTTTAACAAGCCCCAGAAAGCATACATATGCAGTTAGAATAAACATTTTAAAATTCGGGTAAAAGGAAGATACCGAAAGATACTAGAATGTAGGTAACATTCTAGTATCTTTACATACCTGAAGCTACTTATATCAATATGGAGGTTTTAAATAACAACTGGATCAGCCATCGTTTTAGTCAAAAACAATTTAAATTAAGAAATTTCTAAAAAAAAAACTGTCATAATTGTAGGACTGTACCGTACGTATACAGGTATGCTGGAATAGTTCAATAATTATCCATATCTATCAAAAGCCTTTAAAGCAGACTTATAATATTGTATCTATCCGTGCGTATAAAATAACTTCTTGAGGCACAAACACCGCGACTGATAGAAACCCCGACACAACCTCCTTGAGAACGACCTTGGATAAATCAATAATTTACTACCTACTTAAGGCTTCCGAAGAACTGTGGGGCAACCTTCATGATTTCATTGAAGGTCAAAGCGATCCATTTGAAAAAATAACCATGAGTTTCATTGGTTGAACACAGGTACATTTTTGTCCAAATAAAGCCCTGAATATAGGTAGGAGGGTACTCAAATAGGTTATTATAATAATAGGTTATATAGGTTATTTTGATGTTAAATTTTGATGTAATAGTATTGTGTGGTGTGATTTGTTTTTGATTATTTTAATTACTAACATTATTTTTAAGTGTACCTACTAACAAAATTATGGATCGTAGTGTCTGAAGTAAATAAATAAATTAAATTAAATTTAAATATAATAAAGTGGTTGATTATAAGTCAAAGTCGTGTATTATCACGCGTGATGTTCATGTTCCCTTTTTTTTTTGTTATTCGCTGAAATACCAACATTAATTATTATACGTTGGTTTCTGTCCATATAGCACATTTCATTTAACATTACCAGTTTGTATGAAAATAATCCCTTTTTAACCTTATTTTATTACGGAATAGGTGTCTTAAAAGTAAGATGATGAGACACCATTTATTTAAATTGATAATCCAACTGCAAGAACGGGCAAATACACGGTACGTTTGGTAGTTAATTAACTAGATAGCCATCCTCTTCATTCGCGCCGTGCTTTACTGTCGAGCAGCAAACGTGTCTTGCAATCAACCAAACCTTCTTCCAATGCAATAAGATTTAAAATCCCATCAGCGAGGAGGTATGCGGAAAATGGCCCGTTTATTAGTAAATTGGGCCTGATTGAAATGCTCCAGATTTCAACAGATAGGTACTTGGCCGTCGACGAGGACTCTGTCGTCTAGAACGATCTATCAGTGGAGCGGGTGTTGCCAGCCTCCCGCTTATTAGAGTGGACCTAGTCAGTCACGTGGTGTGGTCCGCCTCTTCAATGAGGAACGATTGGGTGTCCACGCCCGCCTGGGCCGATTGTGTCGTGTCGACGGAAATTCTCGTCTCCTGTCTTTGTGGATCTACTTCTGCAGGTTACGCCAAAAGAGTACACAGTACTTTCACAGTTTATTTATCGCTGCTATTAAGTTGCAAACCTGAGATTTGTGTTAAAAAAATGTTCAACGAAGGAATCTTTCAAATTCCAGGTCTGCCAACATAACAGCTGTAAAAGAACTGTATGTTTACTCGTTGTCTTATCATAATTTAATGAACATGAAACATTACAGGAAAAGGATGGTAATGGAAAACAATTGAGAAATGAAAATCAATCATCATTTTCCTTTATTCCTTTAATTTGTTAAAGGCAGTTACGGAAATGTCAAATTTTCAGCTTTGATCTTTTGGTATCTCTGTAAGGTAATAGAACAAAGAAAACTAGGTTCGACTGCTGAAATGTTACTCTGTATTTAATCTTTCACAGTAATTAGTTTCGGGTGGTAATGTACTAGAAATGTCAGAATTATGTGTATAACGTAATTCGTTTCAATATAAATGTATTTCATAATGTGAAACAAGGCATTATTCATCACCATCATCATAATATAAATATAAGCTAGCCTACTGATCTCGTCGTACTACAGCAAGGACAAATGATCTAACTCTAACAGTGTAATAACTTCAGAGAGTCATTAGCAAGCACTACACAACACAATGAAATACCTCATACAAATCGTTTAATAAACCTCTAACGGAAAATAAAACCAATTTAGATGTAATCACAGCTTTATCTAATGTTGTAAACGAACGCGATCGTATCGTCACCGGTATCTAAGTAGATACGATGGTACCTATGTACAGTGTAAGTAGGTCAAGATGAATTTAGAATCAATACGAAGCGCCGCTCTGAGTAAACAGCGGGGATACCGAGGTTGCCAGAAACTCTGCCCACTTGCTAAACAGGATTAAGGTAAAGTTGTTATACCCGCGTTAGTACGCACTCATACAGCTTCCCTCTACGTTCGGTACTAAATTTACTTGTGTTATCGGCAATGTAACCGCTTTTATGACCTACTCATTGAGGATCATCATGTATAAAGTGTGTGTAGATAATCTGGGGCGACTTTGTTTTTCGTCTGACTTAGTGTCTTTTTAATAACCTATATATTTTTTTACCTACGTCACTTTTGCGGCGTCCGTGGATCGTATTTAACTAGAAACTCACTTTATGATTTAGGTACAGTAAGCTGAACGGTAAACCAGTACCAGCTGAAAATACTATTGGAAATACATACTTCGCTGGGCCAGGTAAAGGTCAAAATATCTGCTGTGCAATAAAGTAGTTCTAAAGAAACACTAATAGAGCTACTTGAGTACAAATGTATAATTTCGGAACTCTTAACTCATTTCAAAATAAAACATAGCACTCTTCTCACCACTTATACAAAAACATATTGTTATGCAACAATGAGTATGTTAGTGCCTTCTATATTAAGCAACAGCCGGTTCTACCTAGCAACACATTTTGCAATTCGAATCAACTTGCTCACGAATCTATAATCATCTATGAAATGCTGCTAAGAGGAACCCAAATGTGGAGTGTGGAATCTGCGTTGCAAAAAAACTGTTAAAAAAATGGCCAAGTGAGAAATAAATAGTAATGAGCGTTCCGTACATATGTTTTACTAAGTAATTATATTTTGCAGTAGCCTTTATGTTCGGGCAGTGGACGGTCACCTATGGTTATGGACAACTGAAAAAAGTCAAAAGAGAATTATCACACGTCTGTGGCCATTCCAGAGACAATTGAATTTGCCTGTTATCGCTAAATTATACTTTTCAAACCGCAGTTCAGCATCGTTGCTTGGTAACCAAAAGTCGGTAACGAGTTCCTCGCACATTTAATAAACATTCGTTTAATCGATACATAGACAGTTGCGCGCATAGACACTTGAGCGAATGGACTTATACGCGAACGGACATTTACGCACAAAGACACATGCGCGAAAGGACTAATGCGCGAATGGTTAGGTTAGGTTAGCTGTAGAATAAAACATAACACTGAGGTTCTTCTAAATCGGAATCGATTGATTAATCTTTTTTGTACAAAGTAACAAGAATGTTCTGTTCATCAATATACATTTGTCATAATAGACATTAAAACAACTGAATGACCTTAACAATCGACATTAATGAAACCCAAAAGCTTGAACAGAGAGTAAAATTATTTTGTTCAAAATCGTTATTGTAAATCGATTAAACAATAATTATATCTGGCAACACTATTCATGGTAGATACGAAAAAATAATTTGACATGTCTCTCGGGCAGTGTTGCCACTTCTCTCGCTCTATCTCATTGAAAATAAGAAACAATATGATGTTATGTTTACTCTACAGATTAACCGTAGCCAGTCGCGAGTAAATCTAGTCGCGGAAGTGTCCTTTTGCGCAAAAGTTCATTCGCGCAAGTGTCCATTCGCGCAAGTGTCTCTGCGCGCATGTGTCTATGCGCGTAAGTGTCTATGGGCGCAAAAGTTCATTCGCGCAAAAGTCTAATCGCCCAAATGTCCATGCGCGCATATGTCTTTTTGCGCAAGCGGGTTCGCGGAAGTGTCCTTCGCGCATATGTCTTTCGCGCAAATGTCCCAGATCCCCCAGGATATTATTTACCTCCCAATTTACTAAAGTAGGAATCTCAAAAAGCTGTTTCTTTTAAAAAAAAAATCCTCATTTTAAATATGGCATATTCAAAGAATTAGCGGTTCATTATATAGTGGATTATGTTCTGCTAACATCGTTCTGGGCTTCGAGTAGCTCAATGAATTTGTTCACCGCAACCATAAAAAGAGAAAAAGTGTAAGCCGATTTGAGTGAAGTTTGGGCTAAGTTGCACTGCCTGAGGATTTGAGGAACCGTAAATCATTATCAATTGAAATAAAGACGTTCAATTTCACATTTTTCGTTTAATGTTGAAAAGTTCTTTGCGAGGATTAAGTTTTCTAGTCGTTTCTTTTTAGAATTATATATGAGGGCACAGAAATAAGTGCCTGCTGTCTCTTATCTTCTATTGTAAATGATAAGAAGTTATTAAGAATCAATACATAATATGTCCTGTATAATTTCAGGCGAGTGTTAGTCGCCGGCAATTTGGTTAGTGAAAATTTCTTAGAGAAGCCTTTTATTAGTAGTGTTACCTTGTAAGCTTGTTACAACACACTGCTAGTACAGACTTTTTCTTACCAGGTGAATCTAGTTTTAAAGTTTGTTCATTTTCAAAAAATCACAATTCAAAGTGGGCACTAAGTCCGAAATTAGTGTCGTATGCTCATATATGAGTATCATAAATATATGAGTACATACATTTATTTTATTTTTAATATTAAATTGCCAGCATCATCTCACAAGACAAGGACAACATCTAGTTTTTCAAATTGAGAGTTTCTTTTTGTTTACACCAATTGTATATTGTCAGACAATGCCACATGGATGTTGCGGATTCGCCTATTCTAAGCACATTTCTTACTTAAAAGTATTGTAAAGAAACGCTTATATGTTAATAAAAAAGGAGGTAATATTGAACGGTTGGTTTTAGCGTTTTAATAAAACTCCAACGTAACCCTAAAATGCAGCGTGCTAGTTCGGAGTGCTGATAGAATGCGCGGGCTTGGCCCAATGACATCAGCCTCTTACGTCATCGCGCACATGTGCTCGCCGATCGCGACTCCATCTAGTATAATATAATTAAACACAGGGTTATACTTGGTAAAGGCATGCGCACACGACGGACTATTACAGTTACGTGTACAATAGGTACATCTCTGTAATAGGTACATCCTTTTTGGGAAATACAGGCATAGGATTTTGTGTTGTTCAGTAAAATTCATAGAAAACACAGACTCATCCCACATATTTTAATACTGAGATAAACGACACTCATATATTGGAATTAGGAGTTATAGATGTGCCCTCACCAAAGGTCGTGCGAAAGAAAAAGTGTTTTCACTGAGATGAGCGTACATCCCGCATTAATCGATACTCGATAGTATGTAGTATGAGTGAGCGAGATAATACTAATCAAATCTCATTGTCAACAAAAATAGAAACATGAACATTTTTGGCGTGATATATGGACAAAAGTCACTCGTCTGCGCAGGCCCTTACTCGAATAAATTATGGACAGCACGCAGCTACAACGAAGGTCTTTGTGTGACGTCCGCGTTTTTAACTTCCTGCTTCGTTATAATGTAGAATTACTTCTAAACATCTTGCTTTTATTTGAATTTGATAACTGTATTTCGTAGCTCAATAGATATTGTGTTGTTACGAAATCAGCGTCACAAAGATTGCGTAAGAATCAGAAAATTAATGGAAATTTTGGTGTTTTTCATAGTTATCGTTTAGCATAATTAGCCTGCAATATTCCCACGGCTGGGACACAGGCCCCTGGCACAGTGAGTCTGCTGTCATTCACCACGCGGGCCCCGAATTTTTGGTTTTACATGCCCGTTTCCTCACAGCGTCAGCTTGCTAACTAATAAGAAAATAGATTCCTGAACCAGAAAAATAAATGTTATTTAGTTTTGTTCAAAGTTTGTTTAAAAAAATCAACAAAGTTGTTCATATTCACTCATTTCTCATTGTCCCCGAGTCTAATTGACATGAAAATTGGAGAATATTTATATACGTAGTATTATTTCTTCAAGAAAAACGTCTCACTAAATTAAATGGTACATTGCTGACTTTTACGCATTGATAGAGGATAGTATAGTGAGAGCAAAAGACCCGGACTCTACCAAAGCGAAAATGTGCGACGAAGAGTGGAGATGCGTAAAACCAAAGTTGTATCCACCGAAGCTGTGCGGAGATGTGCAAAGCGGCACGCCGCGCCGCTCACAGCACACCTCTTACCGCACGCCGCACACAGCATACAGCTCACTGCGGTCCGCTCACAGCACACCGCTCACAGCACGCCGCTCACGTCTCTTCTCATCTCCGCTGGTCTAAACAATAACGAGACATCTCCTCTCCTCTCTACTCAACCGTTTACACTAAAGCAAAGAGGAGACTAGAAGTGTAGATAACGAAATTCTATTGGTGGGACGAGACGAGAGAAGAGGAGATGTGTCGAACACATCTCCTCTCCTCTCGTTTCGTCTCCGCTTCTGTGGAGTCCAGGCCTTAGGCAGCATTTAGCGCGGTGGCGCAATCTATCGGCGAAAAGTGGAGACGAGACCAAGGTTCACCAATATTGCTAGTCAGGCCCGCGGCCCCACTTGTCCAACTATTCAGATATCAGCGGAATACGGCGTTGTTACGCTGCGCCGCGCCGACTGGATCGTAATGGGTTAAGTTTCGGGTTTGTTTCAAACGTTTGGAGCGAATGGGTTCGTTTTTTGTAGCACTAGTAATTATTTCCTATATTTAATTACCGAACAGCGCACTCGTTTTTGTTTCTAGACTTCAAACATTAACTAGAGGGGTCCGCATATGCCGATGGCTGCCAGAGCTGCGGGACTGTTCGAATGAGATACCGTGGCCCTGGAACACAAAGGGCAAAGAAGGAACATGGATGGGTTTTATTCAGTACAAGTCTGACACTCCCTTCCGCTCCGCCCAGAGTGGGGGGGGGGGGGAACCATTTGATGATTTCCCAAACGAAAAAAAAAAAAAAAGACATTAACTAGACAGAAGGCACCAATTTTTTGTGTGTTCTCTAGAGTCTCTCTATCTAAAGTCGGTAAGGATATTTTTTTAAATGACATCTTTTGTTGCATTATCTTTTTCCTTATAAATAGATTATTGCCTGTTTTCACACCTGAGTGAATGTCTAACAAAAGTGTCGCCTAGCTTGATATCATGTTTAATCCTGAAAACAAATGATTTTGTTGTTAAAAAATTAATTATTATGACCCATGTGGCGCGACGAAGACCGTCCTTCAATGAAGACTTTTCTCGTAGTTGGTGAAAAAACTGAATCACCATCAACATGTCAGCCGAATTACGTCAACTCACCACCTGCTGTACGACAGCCCAAGGGTCGCAAAACAAGGGTTACCAGACCGATGATATTTTTCCAGAAAAAATTTTGACATTTGAAGAAAATGCCGACCTTTTTTCTTTTAATTTCTCAGTTTCATTAAACTGAATTTATTTTGTTTTAATAAAGTATATTTTTTATGAATATTTTCTTATAGTTACAAAATCCCGGAGGTTTTAATTCCCCCGGCATTCTGGACACAGCTACAATTCCGGATATGTGAACAAAACAGAATACTGCGGTGGTAATATTATTTAGTCATGTGTGTATTCATGTGGTTAGAATCATTTTTTAAAACAAGTAGGTACTTGGTAATTTACATAGGTAAATACTAGGTAAATTCTTAATAAGTATTACGCAAATGCTTTAACCGAAAAAATTGAGTAAACAGAAAGTACCTTCCTTCTACTAAATTTTTGCAAGAAATTTCAGAAAATGCAAATCTAAAATGCGCTGAAACTCCATGATTGAGGATTGAAAATAAACTAAACTTTACAGCCTTACAAAGTTAAGTTTTACATATCAGGGTGAACTTACCTTTTACAGTACTATCGTCGCCATTTATTTACAGTATTTAGACATTTAAACAAATGACACCTTCGTTGATAAAATCCCTTTCAAAATCATACGTAAGAGGGATCCAAATGAATTATAGATTTGCGAGCAAAATTTTATGGGCAAATATACCGGGCCGCGCCGATCGATGACCCAATTCCAGCGGCGCGCAATATTTGCAAATTATACGCGGACTTTACTGCTCCTGTTAGACAAAAAGTGGTAACTCTTGTTTCGAGATAACAGGAAATATGGGAACAACGCACATTCTTATTGAATACAAAAATTACATTTATGTATTCGTGTGTATTTTTATTACATTTTTTTTTAAATAAAATGCCTCTACTTCGATTAATGACGTAAGATATTTCAAGCAAAAACAAACAATTTTTGATGCATTTGAGATACCGCCTTTTGCCTTATGAGGGTAGTTTTATACCGTGCTTGACGGATCCGAGGCTGGGAGGGGGACGTGGTACGCCATGGCACTGTGAAACGGGCGCCGCTGAGCCGTAATGCGGGTCCATCGGCATCGCTGCGGAATTTTTAAAGAGATATGTGGAATTGTGGATGGCGTACCGCATTCCACAATACAGGGAACTGTAGAATTGTGTGTGTTGAATCTTTTGTCTATGATATTTGATCTAAAATTTCAAGGAAACGTCTGATAATTATGAATATACAAGCTCAAGTGAAGTTAGTTCGAACCCAGGCTGTGCTTTGAGTCATTTATGTCATCACCAAAACATCATGAGGAAGTTGGAAGGTTCTAGAATCAAAAAACTCGAATACATGTAACTTCAAACAACCCGTACTGGAGCCGCGTCCTGAATTATGTATTTATGGCCCATTCCCTCTCACACGAAGAAGCTTGAGTCCCAGTAGTGGGAATAATTTAGTAGTGGGATAGAATGATTGATTATGCTAGTAATTAGTATGTTTTGAGAACTTAGCTAGTTGCTGCTAGGGGGCATTAATTATAGCATCGACTAATTTTCAAAACCATTTAACTGCTGTGTATTTTAATTTGTAATCGATAATGTGATCTGTATGCCTCGTCGACTGCTGGTCTTGACGTTCTGGGTTCGACTTCCAGATGGGGCGAAATGTTATTGAAATTTAAAATCAATACTTTTTCAATAGCAGTCACGGAGTCCGCATTTGCTCCCCGTTGATGGCAATAGGCTCACCGTCTATTATAAGGGACTTGAACATAACTGGCGAAATGTGGATGTACCTACCTACTATTAGGTACACCTCTGCCTATCTTCTCTGTGATTGATGTTATGTAATTATTACTGCATACCACCCGACCTTACTTACCAATAAAAATAAAGATGAAACTCTTTCCAGTGCAATATAGGCAGGTTTGTGGCTCTTATTCATTATATTTACATAGAAAAAGCCTAAAGAGTTTTGTTTATGGATAAAACTGTTTTCAGCGCGTCTGTTTTTTTTAGGCTTTTTTTTGGCATATTTCATTCGCACGAATAATCGAAAAATGAAGTAAAAGGAGCAGATGAAGTTTAATTCCTTCTTTATTTTATCGGTGTTGTATGATCATAGAATGAAACAAAAATGAACATAGACCTGAGTGAACCGTTCACTCGTGTGAAGAGTCCGATAGCTGCTTAATCGGAGTATACCTTCTATTATAACTTTTCATCTGCCTTGGGGTTGTGGCCATCCATCTCATATTCCAGGAAGGGGATGCTTCCATGGTGTATGTTGATCAAAAAGGCGCTAATCCAATAATTCTGTCACCCCATGTCGTTGAAAGATTTCAAAAGTCCGTTTGACAAACTTTTTAATCTCTGTAAATTAAATAAAAAGGGTTGTAAGTGCTGACTTAGGAATATGTATACTTATCGTCTAATGTTTAAATCTTATCTTAATCCAACAAAGAGGTCTCAAACTCTTTTTCTTAAGTTTAAAAATATGTAAATGAATCTTTACTAATATAAAAATTCGTTTGTTAATTTGAATGTCCCCTACATTCAAACTAACAAACGAATTTTTAAGTTCCGGAACTAATGATCCAATTCTAAATTTTCTTTCACTGGTAGAAAACTACAGTATTCGTGGGTGCTAAAGGCTATAAATTATATTTATATCATGCATAATAGCCGGGCTATCAATCTATTAAAATATATTTACCTTATAACCTTTAAATATTTATACACTTTTGAATATTCCATAAAAAAAAACATTAAAAAAAATATTATATGTTTACCTACATAAAAGGTAAACATATATAATTTAATACTAACTAAACTATTCCAGAATGAAATTTTTCAGTGAAGGTGATTGATTGGCATCCGAAAAATCAATTATTCCATTATACATTGTAAAGCCATCTTTTCCTGCAGCCAATCCTGAAAATCCCCTAAAACACTACAGTATTTAAAAATAGGAAGCTGATATTCTTATAAGGAAATAAAATATGATATATACGTGCCTTATTATTAACCCTTTTCCTCAATTTAGTTTTGCACATTGCAGTGTTTCGTCGAAAATAACAGTCGTCGTCAATTTATAACGAATCTGGTGACGTCATAGGATTTCCGATAACGGCACGTCTTTATGGCATCAGGAATTTAGGACGTACCTATTCACATGAGAGAATCCTATCCTGTTTTAAGGACGTTTTATTTACGGAATTCATACTTAACTGCCATCTAGTAACGTATCACTTATTTCTTTAGAGATAATCAAAAAGCTTTTTTATGAGAAATTGAAAATTAAAATATTTTTGAATTTAGAACAATTAATTAATTAGTTAATTTGTTCAAAAAAGTAAAAATGTTTTTAAATAATCATGTTTATTTATGATATTCTACTTATAAACACAATTTAAATATTCAAAAAATATTTACGCCGTAGAGACGCATAATATAAAATCTCTTAGCCGGGATTAAAAAAAACTCACGGCCGATTGTAGGAATTGAACCAATTTGAACAATTATCTATGTACAATTATCTGTGGGAATTTTTATTTCCGCACACGTTGTGATAAATGAAAAAAATCCACGTGTGTGAAATGCATTGCATGTTGAACCTAATCGTAGTGCAATAAGAGCCAGTTTCTGAGGAAGTGAAGCTTCTTTTTACTATAAATAGAGAACTACAAAACCAACACAAGATTTTTTTTATCTCCTTCATCACAGCCGTTTTCTTCCTTTGAAATGTGTCTGCTTTGCTTATAGGCCTGGTCGTGTTCACAAATCTACTGAGCATATCTGTTATGTATATAGTCTATATATATTCTATACAAATAAATAATATTGAAGTGTCTGTTTGTAATATCAAAACAACAGCTTTTTACTGAATGCATATGAAAGTATTATACTTACGGTACATACTTAAAAGAAAAAACATTTTTTTTAAATTTTCTTTGTGTCTGGTTGTCTCCGAGACGGCTGGACCGATTCTGACAGGACCTTTACTTTTAGAAAAAAGGATGAATGTCCCGAGCAAACAATTAAAACCTTTTAAATTGTTAACAAAATCCGATTCAAATAATATTTTTATAATAATTTCACGAGATGGAAAAAAAAAGATTAACCGAAACAAACAGTTAGACAGACAGACGGACAGAAACACAAAAATTTTAAAAATCACTTTTGTTATAAGTAACACATATTAATACTTTCATATGCATTCAGTAAAAAACCTGTTAATTTGAAAATACAAACAGACACTTCATTTTTATTTATTTGTTTAGATTTTAGTACAGATATAGATAGAACATGGAATTGAAATTAAGTGCACTTGATAGCGATAAAATTATATATTTTATGACATGTTTTTATAAAGTTCATGTGATAAGGTACTACCGTAATACCTACATGATATTTATGTTGGTTGGCCCGCTTGGCCCACAACCAGGGTATTTATCCACCTGCCTCTGTGTGCACCTTACAAAGCTAATGAAATACAATAATTAAGTAATAGCAATTAAAAGTGGCTTGTGTTTATAGACAGGTGCTGTTCAACAGATTTTTAATAATTTCGTTTTAAAAAATTTTTTTTTACTAATATAAGTATAGATGCATAGAGTATCTAATAAGTGTTTATTCTTTTTTTTTTCGATATAAAGCGAGTTTTTATTGGAATGCCTTTATTATATGTTACCGTGGTCGAGTTCCAGTCTTAACGATGGGTATCATCACCCAGTACCAACTGATTTGTGGAGGACAAACAGGCAGTCGCTCCATATAAAATACTTAGGTTAGACTCATTCCATCGAGACACCTCCTTGCGTTAAAAACCATCATTCGTTGATCTTTAACAGCAGTTACAGATTGAAGCTCGAAAGATTGAGAAACAATCTTACCAGGTGGTGTGTTTGGTGGTGGTGTTTATGCGACCCAGAGTCACTGGGTTATGGAGGTCAGATAGGCACTTGCTCCATGTTAATATTGGTCTTCAGCTGCATCCGGTCAGACTTAAAGCCGGCCTCAGCATACATAGTCGGCAAAAGACTATTTAGGTGAAGACGTGGGGAAAATGTCTGTTTCATCATCATCATCATAACAGTCCGGAATCACCCAATTCTGGGCATTGGGCTATCCTTTCTTCTGCCACACACTTCACAGTTCTGTGTCGTTATTCGAAAGTGAAATTACAAAGTGTGTTGTTTTCTAACACATTTGTGAAAGATTCAATGTCATGGAATGAAAATCTGGGATCAACTGGAGGGATGAGGGAGACATTATCTCCTTTCATATTTAGTTCAGAACTCTTAAGACACGTGATGCCAGTAGGAGTACACGCTCCTACAACGCCATCCACGAGCTATGTAACACCTGATGAAACACTAAATCCTACATCGAATAATCATAGTTATCTGCAAGATTATGATATTTGTGTACTAATGCTATCATGCTACAGCCCGACATCAATCACCAGGGAAGGTGGACGGGTAAGCAGAAGACCAGTTCCTAGGTAAACCAGCGAGATGCCATTCAAATTAAAAAAAAAACATCAACCGTTGGGCAGTAGCCCACCATACATATCACTCGACTGTTCGGGGGTCTGGTCATCCTCTATTGAAAGAGGTGATACTATTTTCAATGCATGATGAGGAACTCAGCACCCTGTTCCTCATTCCTCTCTCTAAGGGTACCTGTTAATGTATTTTACGTAACTGGCAAGTTACTCCAGCACGTTGCGCAGTAGCCCGGCCCGTGGCGAGACAGGCCGTCACGTGTATCGGACGTTTTAAAGTTGCCAGCTACTTGCATGTGTCCAGTGCAGATGATGCGGCGATCACTACTGTATAGACTGGAGATTTATTGTGAACGAATTTGAATCGTCTTTGCATTTTAATTTGTAACAGCAATGTGTCTGCCTGGATGGACCGGCTATGTGCCAATAAATCGAATATAATTTTAAATACTCATTATGAACTTATCAGATTTTTAAGTTTGAATGTATTGATGATTTCATAAATTATTTGACTGATGGAAAGCTATCATATTTAGCTATAACCGAGTGCCATAGCATAATGAACCTTCGACACGGACAAAGTCACGGGCCAAAGCTGGTAGAGTGAGTTATAGCAATTAGCTGACCCACCTTTGCATAAATGGTTTAGATTTTTTAGAATACGATGCGATCGAATTTCATAATTATTTTATACTAGCTTTTGCACGTGGCTTCACTCGCGTTAATTTAGAATTTGACAATCAATTCGGGTTTTACTCTGCTTGTAATAATATAATTCAATCATGATTAGAAAGACACGTGGCGCCATTTATTATCATAAGAACATTATTGTTGTTTTCCTCGGGAACAGTAGTTTTTTCGGGATGAAAAGTACCCTATGTCCGATTCTGTACACCTGACAACGTATTTACAAAATTTCAGAATGATCGGTTCAGTGGTTTAGGCGTGAAATGGTAACAAACAAACAAATAAACTTACTTTCGCGTTTTATAATATTATTTACGATTTTATTTATTTTGCTCAAATAAAAAAAAAAAAAAGAATAATAAAATTACATTATATTACATATTTAAGCAATACCTTGCTTACCACATGCATACCACATATAAGGGTATTTTACGGTTTTCACATTAGTAAGTAAAAACACAAAAAAAACAAGTCAACAGCTGTGTTTGAATATTGTCTTAGTTTTTCTCAATCTATGTATTTTTTATCTCTAGTTACTATATATGTACACAGGGTGGAAGTGACACCGAAGCTAAAACGGTTACCACGTTGTCAGAATAATTTTTCATCAGTAATTAAAAAAAATGCTATTCCATACATTTTGACAGTGTATGTATTCCAGTCCTGGTTTAGGACAAGGTCCGAGGAAATCCCGATCTCGAAAGTACCGGGAAACGTGCCGAGTTTAAGACTAAAAATTTGAGATTTTTTACCGCGAGATAGAAGTGTTTTTGAGTGTTTTTTTCTTAACTTACAAACACTTATTGGTTATTGAAAAACTCACCCTAATTCGAAACAATTCTTCATTCCCTTGGCAGTGAAGTACCGAATTAGCCGGGAATTCTCGGTTCCGGGCCGGTACCGGAAAAAAAGCCGTTTCCGGTATTGCATACCCTAGTCCTGGTACCTTTCTGACTACTGCAACTGTTACTGTTGATTGTTATGTCAACATTTAAGTACACAAATCTTGAATAGTAAAAATAATATGGTAATTCCTGAGTATGTATGAGAAAAGAGAAAATAAATTGATATTAAATGCCTACAGAAAAAATACCCAACCGTTCCCCGTTGGCACACTTAAAATATTCCTGAAAGACAGGGTTTCATTAGGCATGTTTATTTGAGTATACAAAAATGTACTCAAAGTAAGATCACACAGGTCATATGTTTACGAATACTTTTATTCTTCTTCATTATTTGGAAGAAACCCTTATACAAGTAAGTACTTTGTAGGATGCGGTTGTGCGTGTATGACCACTACGACCAGATGTTTATTTATTTATTTATTATTAACTTAGACACACTATCTTTACAGGATGACCCCAATAAAATAGTGGTTTGACCTCATTACATGTCTAATTGTAATTACACACCAAATAAAATCAACTTACGGCTAATAATTAAAAATCTTACAACAAAAATCTTAACACAGAATATTAATATCTAAATATAACTAACACAATTCAACAACACTCTTGCGAATTCACTCAGATTGCACGAAAATATGTCAATTCTCTCATGAACTTCGTTTAGTATACATATTGTATGATCATGGACGAAGCAAAGACGAAAGGTAAGGATCGTGGCAAGTGGCGACTGTTAGTTTCTGCATCTAAACCCCCGAAAGAAAAAGGCGTGGATATGTATTTAACCTTGTGCTCTTTTTAAAGGTGCTAATCAGGGAATGTGCTCGGTTGATAGCACCATAAATAAAGGGTGTAAATAGATCCTTAACATTTAAGAAAGGCACTTGTTCTCCCCGTCTTTGCGATCATTTTTTTTGTTCTAGACCATACCTTGGAACCTTCTAGTTACGGAGATATTGGGGGTCAAAGTTCCAACTTTTTCACATATTTCTTTTTTTTTAAATACATGTTTTAATGTAATATTTTACATACCTCCACGACCCCCGTACTATTCAATCCATCCATCAGCACAATGCTTTGAGTGCTTTCCATCGAGTCCTACCGTAAAACGTGGAATTCACCCCAAAAAAAAATTTCGATTCCTAGCAATAATTTTTGCGTAAAGTTAATTAGTTTGATGTACAGAATGCTTGGTTGACGGCTACGTGAAGGGTCTGTTTTCACCCTGTATACCTGGCGTTGCTGCAGACATTTTTGCTTGCTCACTGTATTGCCAAAATTTGCAGTCATGGCATGAAAAACCGAGAGTGACCCCACCAGGAAGGGCGTCTGATTACCACAGGTTACACAATAATAGAAACTTATATAGTTATTAGAATGAATTGGGTTGGTAATGATTCAATTTTCCTCTCCAAAACAACGATTATCTTTCGTAGTTTCATTTAAATAAGGTAGGTGTACCTATAATGTTTGAAAAATAAGCATGCATTGAAATTGCATTGAATACAATAATGTTTCTCTGCGATATGGCTGCCATAATGCTATCTTTGCCACAACATAGCGTAGTTGGAACATTTCTATCAATCCATTCACATATTGCTATTTCTTCAATTCAAACACAGTTTTTAACGTAAATTAAGGAGTGCTAAACGTATTCGAGTCGTTATAATTCGGAACAGACGGATTGCTAATTCGAGTATATTCGAGTTTGTCAATACGCTGTGACTTAACGTACCTGCCTACTTATAATTATTATGCATGCAGGTACCTAATTACTTATTCGGGAAAAATCTGCTCGGCTTGTCTCGAGTTGTACCATGCCAACCTAAACATGGTTAAAAGCCGAATATGTAGTAATTACTTCAGCTCGGTTTTGTGTTTAACATAACTATCGCAAACCCAAAAAAAAAGTGTGTATATCTATGAGAAACGGCGTAAGGTAAGCTAAGCTAAGCGCAGGCGCAGCGTAGGCATGATGCCGCTTCAAAACGTTTTCATACAAAATTCACAACACGTCGCCTACGTTTATTTTGTATGAAAACGTTTTGAAGCGGCTTCGTGTCTGTGCTGCGCCTGTACTGCGCCTTCACCTTACGTCATTTCTTTATAAATCGCGCCTAAGGTGGTAGAAAATCACACACTTGCAAGAAAATTAAAGATCTTTGGCCGTCGCGTCGCCGTCGTGTCGAACTGTCTCATGGTCTGTTGTGCAGGGGACTACTCATACTTAACGCCATGTACATGTGCCTCTTAGAAGTTTTAGAAAAGTTTGAGTAGAAGTCGATTTTCACAGAAGGTGCTCCTGCTGTTTATTATCTTTAAATCAACTGCAGAAATAAAATTTTGTTGAAAACTATATTTTTCTGAGTTTTCTCTTTATAACATTGTTTAGACAGTTTTACTTGTTACTAGCTGTGCTCGCAGCTATGGCTCGTTCCTGTCGGAAATTATTCGTCAGGAACATTTTAAATGGTATAACTAATATTGTATCTTCCTATTAGTAAAAGAATATTCGGAATCTCATCCAAAACGAACCTAAAAACTACAATATTACAGATCACCTCTCCAACATCGATTGATTTTGAGATTTTGAACTTTTTCTAGTACAACTTTGATTTAAGGATATGAACGGAAGAAAATAGTTGTAATTCAGGATCTCCCCTGAGTCAATAAACTCACCATGGATGCGACATGATCTCCACGTTTCTCAGACGCTACGTACTGATTATTGCGATTGTCATGAGTATTCTTTGCTTGCACCATCTACTTGGTTAAATATTCCAGGATAGTACATTAACATTTGTTTTTTTTTTGTAGGCGTGGCAAATATATTTTAGTTTATGTCACATAAACAGTATTCAGTTCTTTTAAATATTTTATAAAATACATGGACAATATTCTGACGTCCTAATTTCATGCGAAAGAACTATTCTGGTATAATTAAACTCTCGCGAACACAAGTTTTGCTCCAGTGTATATTTGCTCTTCATCTTCAACAGGGATTTAATGAATAAGTACTTACACACACTGGGCTTTTTTTCTTTCCTTGATTCTTTTCACTTGCCAATGAATTTCATTAAACATAATTGTTTTATATTTATATTTTACTGTGTTCTAGTGTTGTTGCTTATTGGTTCCTTACACATCTGCCTACATTTAGACGATTACAGGCGCCACGTTACCTATGTAAAATTATTCGTTCAAAATGAACTTTTCTATGTTAAAATCTAAAAAGGACAACCTAATATGTTTCGATTACAATACTTGCGAAAGTAGTTGCTTATTATTTCTTTTAGTTTTTAAAACAAGCTAACTTAACCAGCAGTCTTATTCGATGGGAACACACTAACGAGATAGGTCAATCAGTGATTGCAAACTGGTGGAATCTGACGTGAGTCGGTTATTGAGTATTTTCAGAATACTCCTGTTTTGTTTTAAAAATTAAGCTTGGTGCAAACTGGCAACTGATATGACGTGTTATGTCAATAACAAAGAAACTATACTTTAAATCCCAACAGGAAAACCTTCTACACCAGGGTGGTCATGCTACGTGGGCAGAATGAAAATCTACAGTTAATTAAGACTGATGAACCTCGTACTGGACCCTAAGTACCTAATGTTGGTTTTGAGTAACGATACCCAAAAGAAGGTCTAGATGAAAGTGCAATCTTGAACTTTCAATACTCGGCCGAGCCCCAACAGTTGAAAATGCAACGAGCTTTTATTTAGTTATCGGCTACCTAAGTAGCAGTAGTAGTTCTATTTGTTACTTAAATGCATTTAAAAGATTAAAGCTAATGAGCTTTTGCAATCAGCTAAATAAAGCATGAATTTCATCCCACCAAATATTATTATATTACGGCGTTTGCTTTCTCGTTAGTACAGATTGACCTCGGGTAGGAGCACACATAACCACATTAAAGCCCAGGGTACTCCGGGTAACGTGGTTAGGTATGAGTCAGTTCTGGGCAGACTGCTAACTTGACAATTTGATGCTGCTTCAGCTTAAT
Source organism: Noctua janthina (assembly GCA_963576755.1). Lineage (NCBI taxonomy): Eukaryota > Metazoa > Arthropoda > Insecta > Lepidoptera > Noctuidae > Noctua > Noctua janthina. The sequence continues at coordinate 6,277,576 of OY755050.1, read as the reverse complement.
GAGCAATGCCTAGTTCTTTATTACGTTTTGACTTGGATCTAATTTGAATTGCTTTGTTCAGTTTGTTAGGTACGGTATTATTACGATTATGTTTTATCCATACTAGCATTTCTCCCTCGATTTCGTCCGCAAAAATTGCGATAGTTCGGCTAATTTACATGATATAAGCATAATTTGTACCCTATAGCACCCACAAATGATGTAACTTTCTGCCAGTGAAAGAATGTTTAGAATTGAATCATTAGTTCCGGAGATTACCCCCTACATACAAACTTATGAACAAATTTTACCTCTTCATAATATTAGTATAGATATACTATGCTATATTGTATGTATCAACTGAAACAAAGATTTGAATGAGGCTTACGACAGAGCTATTCAGGTGGCGACGTACTGGTGGGACAAAACCTGATACATTGATAAGAATAAATAGGTATGTAGAACTGTAACTCCATTTACCCAGCCAACCAAAAGTCTTACTACGTCAAAGCTGGCGTCACTTAAAATAGCAAAAAAATGTTATTCCAGTCACGAAGACGTTAGGAATAGCAACGCTTTCATCGACACCAAATTACCAAGGCGCGCGTTAAAGCTTTTGTCCTTTCTCCCTCTTCCTTGACGACTTTCACATTGGAAAGAAAGAGACGAATGATCTGTAAGGCGTAACACGTAACGTTGCTAAAGCCGTAGCTGTGAAGGGAGTATTAGAAAGTAATTGGCAATAGCTACAGCTCATGGCGGCGGCGTCAGCAATTAGGCAAGAATTTATTTCTTAATCTGGAGAAATGTTAAAGTATTCAAAATGAGAAGCGTGCTCTGTTATAAAAAAAAACTTTGGCAATTAATGACATATTATTTTGCATTAGATTTAATATCGACAGACCCTGGCCGACTGGCTCACTGACGCAGAGCTGGAACTACAGAATGTACAACCACATAGGACTGAGTTTCCTCTTGTTACGTAGGCACATAATGTAGCAAGTAAGCATATATCCAAATCTGGAAAAATAATCCTGTGCTGAAAAAGGTGATTCTTTTATTTGAAAATCTGCTAAAACGACCCACTGACCAATGTCTATTATTATAGGTATATCTATTATAATATGTATTAGCTTTAGAACCTTATTGGCTATTATTTCTAAAATACGCATTAGGTATTTTCTTCAAGTAAAATTATATTTGCATGCCCGGCAAAATATGGTTTGTGCCTCAAACACCTATAATTTTAGCAAATAAATTATTCTTAATATCTCCATAACTATCTTTATGGTGGCGGTCCCGACTTACGAGCAGTAAGTCGTGGGTTCGAACCAAGGCAGGCTCATTACTTTGTGTAATTTATTTCATCACCATTGCTCTCAAAACGGTGAAGGAAAACATCGTGAGGAAACCGGCATGTCCTAGAACCTAAAATTCGAAAACATGTGACATCTACCAACCCGCACTGGGCCCGCGTGGTGAATTATAGCCCATTCCCTCTCCTGGAGGAGGAGGCCTGTGTCCCAGCAGTGGGAACATTATGGGCTGCTGCTATGCTATGCTTTCTCTTTATGAACTTTACTTTTTGAACGAAAACAAACAACATTTAACTGGATAATTGTATTTATATTTTAAACAATGATGTAGCTGAAAATTAACCACACAAGGCTGCTTCGGCCGCTGAAAATTATACATTGGTGCAGTGCGTCCGAAAACAACAAAAGAAAAATCCTAGGAAATTAAATTAATATTTTACAATAATAGGTTGAAAATTAATATGAATACTCTTTTTGGTATCAGTTACGTAGTAGCACAATACCTCAACGAATATTTCGTTGAAAAAGTGGTTTCGAAATGCTACGGAGATTTTTGAAGCCATCATAAATGGGTATGTCGAGCATAAATGAGAAATAAAAATAGTTTCGACGCAATTATTGTTTTTTACTTCTTACTTCTTTATTCACATGCGACTATTATATTAACTATTCTTTCTTTATATTTTGTAAGCACCAATCAATGTAGGTGCAGACGCCGAAAAATAAAAAATAATAATTTCTAAATGCAATTCCATATAGAAATAATTTCTAAATGGAATTCCATATAGAAAAAAATTCTAAATGGAATTCCATATAGAAATAATTTCTAAATGGAATTCCATATAGAAAAAAAATTCTAAATGGAATTCCATATAGAAATAATTTCTAAATGAAATTCCATATAAAAATTTTTCATTAGTTATTAAAAAAAAAATGAATTGGTATAAGGGCAAGAGAATGATGATGACGATGGTTATTAAAAAAAAATCTGCTGTTTCCTACAAAAGTGCAATATATTTTTTTTTAAATTACCGATGAAAAAATTCCAAGTGGTCGGATCAGTATGGTGTACTGACTGAATACGTGGAAATTAACCGTTTTCGTGTCGGTGTCCCTTCCACCCCTTACAGCCGTAATTATAATAAGTAGGTAGGTACATACCTAAAAACATTACAATTCAATAAGTTAGTAAAAAGAATTCAAAGTGTAAAAATTTTAAATTTCCCAGGTCCCTAAACAGGCGCCGCCTAGTCTTGGCACTATAGGGCCCATCAAATATATCAATATAATAAGATGATCGCCAACAATTAAAGATATTTTCATTATTTGTGGACGTAAGACTCTGGTGGTACCGTGTTTGCGATTGATGCCTGATGAAATGTGCACGAAATATGCGAGGGTTCGTGTATTCAATGTACGCTCGTTTAATTAAAATTTAACTTTTATGGTAATTAATGTTTCAATAAATTTTATTCCACAGTCTTATTCTTTTATTTTAATTTACTTTGTTTTCTTGCAGAACTAACGGAAGAGTTACAATTTTTCTAGAGATTTTGATGATCACATGCATGTACTTACTTGGATTTAGGTCCTTTTCTAAGTGACTGCGTATATCTTCACATTACCTTAGATACTTACCTGTATGTAGGTACTGGCGTAAATCTGTAATTGAAGCAGCGCTCTAATTAACCCATTTTACAGGATTTTTTTGTATTAAATGGTGTATATGTGTAATGGTGTAATCTGATTTTTGACCTACTTAAAGCATGTTTATTTTTTATGTTAAAGTCTGAAATCCATAAGGACGCGTAAAAGTATTTTTCGTATCGCTTTTAATTTCTCTCTCTCTCTCTATCTATATAACTGCATATAAGTATTTACAAAATCAAGACTAAAAGAGATTATAAAATTATATAATTAGGAGATAAAATCACATCGTGAGAAAACTTTATCAAGAAATTCAAGAAAAATAACAATAATAATCAAGGTGTAAATTACTAAGGTATTTTATTATATGATATTTTCCAACTAATGTCTTTGAAGAGTATCTCTAGTAAAATGCTCGGGAAACTTTCGGATTTCACAAAGGCGGATGCGAGCAACAAAAATTGAGGAGAACAAAGGCAGTGCGATGTGGGTCATCGTCCCTCAGCGCGGAGACAACTTGGGGGATCGATAGCAACATGGAGTGGTTACCATGGTGATAACACCTTCGTGGCCCACTTTTCGGGACTCGTAAGCCTCTAACTCACGCTACAGTGACCACTGTCGGGGTGTCGGCAGTATTCCCGTTTCTCGTTCGAAAGAGTTTCGAAGTGAACTGTGTTTGGAAGTTTCACTAATTAATAGATAAGTTTTTCGGTTTTCCGTTTGCTCAAGTTTTTGATATCTCTGTGTAGGTGTTTATAGTTGACTTTTACTTTATCCTCATATTCCTCATGTTTTCTTAAGCAACTAGTTACCTATTTACTATTTAAATAAGAAAGTTTGAATGGTTGAATGTTTGTTACTCAAACACGCCAGTACGGGTGAACAGATCTGGATGAAATGTGGCACAGAGATAGATTATAGTCTGGAATAGCATATATGCCCATACTTTTTATCAGGGTAGTTAGATCCCGTGGGACCATGACCGAACACCACGCGGCCGTGCGCATAAGCAAGTACATTATAATAAATAGTTATTTCTAGCTGTTGCCTGCGAACTACGACCTTCGTTCGCGTAAAATTTAAAAAAAAAATTACTTCCCTTTTTTATTCGGATTTTGTTACCAATTTCAAGGGTTTTATTTTTTTTGCACAGATCCCTAATTCTTATTCTAAAATAAAAGTTACTCTTTATAACATCAGATATCTGCCAGTAATAGTCCCGTCAAAATCGGTCCAGCCGTTTCGGTGATTAGCCGAAACAAAAATTCAAACAATGAGTTTTTGTTCTAAGTGCCGTAAGTATCTATTTTCATAAGCATTCAGTAAAAAGCTGGTATTTTGATATTACAAACAGACACTTCAATTTTATTTATTTGTGTAGATGGGTATGCTTTTTCTGGCACCTGCTATTGTTTGTTGTTGAATTTCAATAAACACCATAGAGTACGTTTATTATATATGATAACCACCCTTATTGTAGCTGTGTTCCTTCATTAGACTGGAACTTAATAACAAGATTGCATTTCCAGTCTACTTAATTAAAGAAGAAGCTATCCTCTTCGTCGAGTCTGCGTATTGTTTGTGCAGCTCAGCTTTCCTCTAATTCATTTACCTGCCTTTGTATAACTCATCTCGTATTCTGTGTTATTATTATGTCTGCATGTTATTCTTCCACGAGATGCTGTGAAAGCAGTTGAAAGAAAGAAAACCGTTTAAAAGGAAGGTTCCTTACTGCGTGATATGCATTATTTATAGTACTTAATCGAATTCCTGTGTAAAAAATGGAAAATGGCGCTTAGACTTTATTGTACCGGGTAATGCACAAATAAATTCTATTTTCAGGTATAAAATAACTACTTAGTTTAGTTTTTAAATTATGATATCCATTAGTTACTTACAGTTTTATCTTCAGTGACTTTTAGGTACAAAGAGAATGTAATATCTGATAGTTTTTTTAAGATATTCTCCTTAGTCTTTAACTAGTTTACTGTACTTAATCAATAAGAGTCCACAAAAAATAACTGGTGAAATGAGGGTGTATTCTACCTCTACCCAACCCATGCATAGGGGTATACAGGCGTAATGATATCTTTAGAAAAATAATCAACATAATTCGGAACATAACGCATGAATAAATTCATCACCTTTCAGTAAGTAGGTCGAGTGATTAGCCTATATAAGAGAGAGATAGCAGTGAATAGAGAGTGAGAGGGAAGCAAATTTCGGTTAGAAGTAGGTTTATTGATCCCTTGCAAGCTGATCTGAAAATGAGTGGAAGTAAGAAGTAAGTATATGTCTGACGGTAGAGAAAGCTGCTAGTAGAAAATAGTTAAATAAAAAATGAATTAAATGGCATCATGTCTTGTTAACCATTATATTCAATTATAGACTTAAAAAAAAAACATGAGGATGGCCTTAGAAAAACGTGCGTTGATGTTTACTCCCTCATAGGAACCTAGGCGTGTAGCAGGTGCCTAGCAGAATCGCAGCATCATCGTAGCAAGTGCATAGCAGCCTCTTACACCGCATTCATGACCTCAGATCATGCGGCTTGCAGCTTCCTTTGTGTGACTACCGTCGCGCTGCAAGTTACTTCGAGGTAATAAGTGTCATACTGAAACCCATTTCTTTTATCTGTCCTTTCCGCAGTCGCTGTTGCAACAGGCAAGTTGCTTGGGCATGTAGCTTGTGGCCAGCGATTAGTAGACTTGTCGAAACTGAAACTTAAACAACGTGTAGGCGACGCCTGCGCAATCTGATAAAATCGACCATTTGAAGTGCAATCAAACTGACCGGAGCAGATCCCATACTTTATGTTCGGATAATACCTGTCTAAGTTCAAAGTCTAATAATTAAACTATTTATTTAATTGCATTTACGTTTCGAATAAACAGTAAAGTCAACATATGCTAAATAAAACGGTTAAACCGACACGTGTAAAATATCTCCGATGAGTTAGGCAGATGTGTACTTAATAGCAAATCCACATTTCGCCAGTTATGTTTAAGTCATGGTACTTAAACATAAACACCACCACCACACCACCTACCACCTTAGGTACATGGGTAAGGTGCAGTGGCGAAGGTTCCATACAACTCGATTCCTACCGGCTTCCCTTTGAAAAACGGCTCAGTCAGTATCCTATAGACAAATAATATAATCACATTTTTACTCCGGCTTACATCTTACAAAAATTGACCTGGCTACTGGTAAGGTGTTAGCCTATTGCTATTAACCGAGCACAAATCCACATGCTGCCTGTGGGAGCTAGGTACCGAAACAAATCAAGTCTTTCTCCTGGCTCATACAGAACACTTTGCTTGACCCCTTCGTTGTCACTAGTACCATAACAGTTCCATGATGGAACTACTGACTGTTTTTTTTTATCACTAGTTCCATTTTAAAAGAATCTGAAAATAATGGAACTAATGTTGAATTTGTTATCACCAGTTCCGTTTTTTAAAAAATATAAAAATAATGGAACTAATGTTGTTCTAATCACTAGTTCCACATTATTACTTTAGGCACTTGTGAAATTTTTAAGGGTAGTAAAAACATTGGAGTTAAAAACACTTAGTTTTTATAATAATTATATTCAATAAAATCAACAAATATTTTTTTTATGTATGACATTTACTACAGTACGCGCTCAACGAAGTTTATCTAAAAAATGACCCACAGATATTTCGCCTGTTAATAACTGCATTTGGGCTTCAATGACTAAGTCATTTCTGTCTCTGTAAATTCTTCGTCGTTTAGGTTGGGAACTCTGCCCATACTTTTGTAGAAGATTAGTTCTATACTTCATTAACATTGCATCATCATAAAGAATATGTAAGAGCTGCAATAAATTTGTCTCGTTTTTATTGACGTTTGTATTCAAATTATGATGCCAGCCTTCAAGGACATTATTTGTCCTATGGATCTCACCATAAACACACCATAATTTTTGTACGTCTGGTTTCATCCAAAACGTATCGAAATATTTTTTAAATTTATTCAAATCTTCGTTTTCGGGCATTTCCTGTTGTATATATTTCCAACCTTCTTCGATTTTATTTGGCGGGAGAAACGCTAAATTGCCACATAGAGAAATTATCCTTTTGTTTTTTCTGCTACTGTTATACCCCTTTTTCGATGTAATGCCCAGTTTGGTTGCTTTTCGAAAAAGGCTGTTAGTATAATGATAATGACAACCTTTAACATCTATGCCAACATTGAATGATAAACGAGCCTTTATTGTGGCTTCCTCAAAATCGCACATTACTTTATTTGGGTTCCACTGGGGTATCTGCGATTTTATGAGAGAAAATAAAATTGTATAAGAATATTTATTTCTATTTGTCAAAAAACGCATATAGAACGGGCACGACATTAGTAAAATTACTATTGCTGCCAATGTCAGCATGAATAGTAAACATTTGTGAGAAAGGTTTCGGGCAAAATTTAAATGTGCCGTCCATAAAAAAATTCGTAACATTTCCCATGTGCATTTTTCCCTCGGGAGTACAAAAGACCAGAATTCTATTATTATCTTGATTGAAATCAGCTAGTAAAATTTTTTCAAATTGTTTTGGCACCTCAACTTCATTTGGATCATTTGTATTAATTTTTTTAACGCTTGCATTTTTTTTTTTTAGGCGGTAAATGCGACTCTGTTTACTTTTGAATGGTGGAACAGCATTTTTTGTAGCTAAATCAAATCCTTGATTTGCTATACGAACCAAGGCCCATTTGTACACCCTAGGAGCCGGTTCTCTGCCTTGAGCCGCTTCAAGGCAAGCTTCCTCAATTTGAAAATCTACCAAATTTTGCGTTTCATCAGGCTCACAATTATTGTCGTGAGGTTTTTGTTTAATAATGCTTGTTTGGTCCTAAAAAAATAACATAAAATCAAACATTGCAAAAAAAAGCCAAATAGGTACATAAAAGGCACATACATTAAAAGGAAGGAGGGGGAAGGAAAAATAATAGATAAATAATAAATAAATAAATAATATGTTTATTGGACTTAAAGGGCATTTACAGATAATCATTTACAAAAGCAAAGAACATGAAATTATACACAATACGACTTAAACATAAAGCTAAGAGTAATGTCATTTATGCAAATATACATGTCGGATTCATCAAAACCCAACTTATACCATTACTCAATAATATACTATGTAGGTACACCGCTTTATCTAGTAACAGCTAGTAGCGGCACTAGGCCGATAAGACATTATGCCGTTTTGATTATATATTTCTTAATAATGTAACTGTGCAAACCCGAGCATAACATTAAATAATTGTTCTATGGAATAGTCACTCGACTTAAATATTTCGATTGTATGATGTACTTACGTATGTTAATTTTAGCTTACCGTGTCTATTTTTACGGATCCTGCACATTTCATTTGTTTTTTAAATAGCTTGCAACGCCACAAGCTGGTTCCATTTTTATACATCACATGTTTGTAATACTGCCATCCTGATGATAACAATACTTTTCCCCTTCCCCTTTCAATTATTTGAATTGCACTCATTTTTTGTATTCTTAAGAGGAGCCGAATAAACTTGCTTGCGAACACATTGCATTGATTTCTCGCACTACTACGACGACATATAATTACGTTTTTCTAACTACCTCCCGATATGGAAAAAATTAATCGATATTACAATAAACGACCGATAGATGTCACTGGCTGTCTCATCAAGTATCGCCATGTAAACTAATTAATTCTCAAAAAATAAATGTTTACTGATTCTATTCGATCACTACATACCTATAAAAAAAGTAAAGGTAGACTAAAAAAATATTTGTTGTTTTTATTGAATATAATTACTATAAAAACGAAGTGTTTTTAACTCCAATGTTTTTACCACCCTTAAAAATTTCACAAGTGCCTAAAGCAATAATGTGGAACTAGTGATATCTGCAAATTCAACATTAGTTCCATTATTTTTATATTTTTTAAAAAACGGAACTGGTGATAACAAATTCAACATTAGTTCCATTATTTTCAGATTCTTTTAAAATGGAACTAGTGATAAAAAAAAACAGTCAGTACTTCCATCATGGAACTGTTAATGGTACTAGTGACAACGAAGGGCTTGACCTGCGTTCTCAATGATTATTTAATAAAGTACTATTTACTTGGCGAGTCCGTGATTAGTTTATAAATCTTAATTTATTATTTATTTATTATTAATCTTAAGCTGTAAACTATGCGAATAAATATTGTGCTACTTATGCGTCCATTTACTTAGAATTAGTAATGAAGAATTGAACCTAGACCTACAGAACACTAACGTAAAAGTTGACGCCCCAGTAAATAGGTACCGTACTATCATTGTTACGGTACCGTTTTCACAGTTTTCTGTGGTTTTGCTATAAAACATAACAGAGAATGACAAAGGACCAAGTTATAACAAGTAAACATAATTATTTAAAAAATCATAAACCCGACTGCAAAAAAAAAGGCAATTTATAAGTACCTATACCGATAAAAAGAGACCCGAAATTTAAACATACTACTCGATAGGTTTGGTAATTTTTTTTAAAACACTTTCTCGAAAACTGGTTCTTATCGCACTATGATTAGGTTCAACATGCAATGTATTTCGCACACGTGAATTTTTCTATTTTTCCGCGCTCGTGCAGAAATAAAAATTCCCAGTTAACTATACATTTATACTAAATCCAAATGGGTTCAATGACTATAATCGGCGGTGTATTTTTTTAAATCTCGGCAAATAGATATTATATGGATCTGGGACATTTGCGCGAAAGACATATGCGCGAAGGACACTTGCGCGAACCCACTTGCGCGAAAAGACATATGCGCGTATGGACTATTGGGCGATTAGACTTTTGCGCGAATGGACTTTTACGCCCATAGACACTTACGCGCATAGACACATGCGCGCATAGACACTTGCGCGAATGGACACTTGCGCGAATAGACTTTTGCGCGAAAGGACACTTCCGCGACTATACTTATTCGCGACTGGCTACGGTTAATCTGTAGAGCAAACATAACATCATATTATTTCTTATTTTCAATGAGATAGAGAAGTGGCAACACTGCCCGAGTGACATGTCAAGTTATTTTTTCGTATTTTCAAATTTTATTTAATTAGTGATTAAGTTGTATTATGGTGTAATTATATGTAATATCGAATATTAAATGTGTAAATATTCAGGAAAATTGTTTTCCTGATAATTAATAAAGGATTCGGTTATACGACGTTACCGGTAACCTAAAAACAACAGCTGACGTGGTTTAACTACGGATTTGCAGTTGTGAAGACACAAAATAGCTAGGCTATTAGCTTTTAATACTCACTCAGACTTATGTAGTATGTTGAAGTTTAGTTACATTATTAACACTGCTACTATTAGTAATAATACTAATGAACAGGTGACCTTAAATAAATATAGCAATAGTGCTATAAATGTTTACAAATATTGTACTGAGGAGGAACCATGTGTCACCATGGAAAATTCTCAATTATGGTTTACTAGTGATAGAGTCTTGTTGTCTGGGGATGGCACGGGAGTCCCGGCCTCACTCCAGATATTAAACTAGGAAGTGAGACAACAGAAGGTACTATTAACAATATTGTTAATCCTACCAACAGCAAAGTATCGTCTTACACTCAATTAGTTAGGATCAAAGGGCCTCAGCAAAATACCTTAAAATTGTTCCACCAAAATATCCAAGGCATTTCTCCCAAATTATTGATTTGTTCTTAGAAAAAAGTATGTTTGACATTATTTGTTTTACTGAACATTGGCTAAAAGATTACCAAATGCTTATTAATTATGAAAACTATGCGGTGGGTTGCTTTAACCGTAAATCTATGCTGCGTGGAGGTTTCCTAATATTAATGAAAAAATGTGTTAAATATAAGCAATATAATGACATAGTAGGTCTCTTGGTTGAACATTGCGTCGAACTGTCCTGTGTTGAGCTAGATTTAATTGTGTGTGTCTACAGACTCCCAAACTATCAAAACTTTTTCCAATAATGGAAGATGTCCTGGCAAAACTTGCAGCCAGTAATAAATCTGCAATTATTTGTGGTGATTTCAATATCAATATTTTAGAAGAAAATTCAAATAGCAGTCGGTTATTAAACCCTTTTAAGTCATTTGACCTGACTAAACATTTTTATAGAACCTACTAGAGTCACTCCATCTTCTACTACTTGTATAGATAATGTTTTCTGTGATTGTGATTACTTAGATAAAGCCATAGTAAATTGTCTGCGGTCTGACCATAGCGGACAAACTGTAACATTTAGGTGCAATACACCATTGCAAAAAGTTAAGATTCAATTTAGACCTATAACTACTAGCAAATTAAATAGGTATAATATTTCCCTACAGAACAAGTTAAGTGTTATGAGCCATCATATGGACGATATTAATATAAATCAATTGTATGATCATTTTTTTTCACTAAGTTCTACAAAACTTTTGAAAAGAAGACAAAAAGTATTTGCTCTAAATTTATATTTAGTGATTGGGCAACTAGAGGTATCAGAAAAAGTAGGGAAAGACTATTTGAGCTTATGACCTTAAGCCTTATATAAACACTGAAACTTTTAACAAGTATGTTGCTAAGTATTTGAAATCTTTTAGAAATACTTTTCGGGTAGATGCAAAAAAGTAAACACACATGTTCTCTAAATTTTTATTTTGATTTTAATAGTATTTTTATTAATTAAAATTAAAATTCCTACTGGATATTATACATATAAATCCTTACCATTAAATACAAATTGTGTGGACAGTAATATACACATGTCCTAAACAGTGCCCATTGCATTTACTTGCTGGCTTGAGCTGTCACTTGAACTTTGACCTCACCAATCACTGCATTTCGAACAAAAAGTCACTATCATGAGCTCTATGGCTGACATTGCGGAGACAAAGCGCTTGGCAATAACATCCCTCAACCAGCGGAGGCGGATTTTGAAGAGCACTTGAAGGCATCTTCACCGGGAGCGGACTTGAGCGGGCTTCATAGGGATTTTTCTGCCTTCAAGGAGCATGCGTGGAGTGTCCTCAGTGCATTACAGCTGCAGATTGCTGAGGTGAGCAGAGTGTCGACGTTATTGAGATGCATCATAGGAGGAAGTTCTTGCTGCTAGGCGGAGTGCCTGAGAAGTCTGATGAGAAACTCCCAGCAAGTGTGGCATCCATTCTGCAAACTAAGCTTGGCATAACTGATCTGGCACGCTCTTCAATGACAGTATGCCACAGGCTGGGCACGGCTTCAGAAGGTCACTCTAGACCTATCCTGCTTCTGTTTGCGGACTCTACTATTAGAGGCCAGATCTGGAAAACCAAGACTAAACTGAAGGGATCTTCTTATGTGGTGTCTGAATTCCTCACTCGTCAACGGCAGTCTGCTTTTATAACAGCTCGCAAGCTGGTCGGCGTCACGAATGTGTGGACTATGGACGGAAACGTTAACGTCAAGCTCCCTAATGGCAAACGTCGTCGGGTCTTCGGTGTTGAGGAAGTCGGCGGGCTGGGAGCGGAGCATGGCAAGTCGCTGGATCAAGTGGTTCCGCCTGAATCCATTCCTGGCTCGAATAACACAAGCCCGGTGCCGGCGCAGGTTAACACTCGGCCAAAGCGGATAACAAGGAATAAGTAACTCGTTTGTTTTTGTTTTCTCTGTAAGTGTTTTCTTTTTGTTTGGTTAAGATCCTTGAAGCTATATTTCTGTTCGTCGATAGTAATACGTCACAGTAACTTTTTTCGTGTACCGATGTGACGCTTTATATTTATTTTAAGTTTACTTTGCTCTTGACAGTCACAGTTTGTTTGAAATTGTTTGTATTCGTTATGTCACTGTCAATAAAATTGTCATTTGTCAGTGTCTTGAATTGTTAGCTCTTTTTTATTGCGTTCGGAAACATGCATTGTTTTACTTCTAATTACTTTTTATTTTTGTGAAGTCAGCCGGCAGGTTATGCAATTTAAAGTTATATGAATTTTATTTCACATTTATAGTTTATTAAGTATCTTATCTATTATTTTTTAGCATAAATTATCTTATTAACTTCATAATAATTAAGTCTGACGACGACTCATTTCGTTCTTGCCATAGTTCTTCCACGTCTTTTTCATCTCTTGACAATTCCGTCCGTGAATAGTTTTCCAAGTAGTGAGTGCCAGCGATTTAATAAATGCTTAAACGTGTGTCATGTTAACGCTCAGAGTATTCCTCAACATCATTCTAAGATGTTGGATTTATTTTGTGACGTTACCCTACATGCTATATTAGTGACCGAAAGTTGGCTCAAACCCGAACTTCCCTCAAGTTTTTACTCTCTACCAGGCTTTGTTTTAATTCGCAATTATCGTACGGGGAAAACTGTGTTGCCATTTTCTTGCGCTGTGACATCCCTTACAAAATTCTATCCTCTTCACCCCCTATCTATAATGGCAGCCCCGAATACTTAGTTCTGGAAATTGTTGTCAAAGGAGTTATGGCCGTTCTAGGAGTTGTTTACTGCCCACCTGCTATTGATTACTTCTCCAGTCTAGAATCTCTCTTTGAGTCTGTTTCCTCAGAGTACAAACATCACATAGTGATGGGTGAGTTTAACACCGTCCTTTTGAAGGACAACCCTAGGTCACGTAGGTTGAGAGCGATCCTGGAGTCGTCGAGTCTGTCCCTCCTCGAGCTTAGTCCAACGCATCATAACTCTGACTCAACCGATTCCTGGATCGATCTCATGCTTGCATCTTCTTTAAATTTCGTTGCTAACCATGGTCAGGTCGCTGCTCCTGGGCTATCTAGACACGATTTAATTTATTTCTCCTACAAAATTAAACCCCCTAAGCAGCGGCCTGCTATTGTTTTTATACGGAATTTTGCGAGGTTAGATAAGGAAAAGCTTAATGCAGATGCACAAGCCCTTTACTGGGACGATCTTGACCAATCATCGGCAGTGGAGGAGAAATATATTTCACCTAGCAGCTTATTTTGCGAGGTTAGATAAGGAAAAGCTTAATGCAGATGCACAAGCCCTTTATTGGGACGATCTTGACCAATCATCGGCAGTGGAGGAGAAATATAGTTCACCTAGCAGCTTGTGACCAAAGATTAGCAATGACATAGATATCGATAATTAAAGAAAATATTAATTTATTAGCGACTCCATTAGCATCTTTTTATAACGACTGCATTATTGAAGGTCCCGGATCAACTTGAAATCGCTCGAGTGCTGCCAATCTTTAAGAAGGGTTCAAAGATGGATCCTGGGAACTACATAACGCTTTCCCTGTTACCTGTATTATCAAAAATCTTTAAAAAAATATTTAAGAAAGGATTTTGAGACACTTTAAGATGCACAATGTCTTAAATAAGCAACAATTTGGATATCAAACCTCATTAGGAACAACTAGTGATGCTGTTGAGGCATTAGTTGACGAGATTATATGTAACTTAAATTGCAAGCATAAAGTAGGCGGTATTTTTCTTGACGTCAGTTCGGCCTTCGATACCATGTAGACCATGACATTCTCTTGGCCAAATCGGAACACTGGTATACGGTATAATGTATTATAGCTTTTCAGCTCTTTATTTGCATAACAGGCTGTCAGTACACAGATATAAAATCGGTGATAGATGGTGAAGAAAAAGTTTATAAATGCAACCTAGTCACTGTATGCCGTGGGGTCCCGCAAGGCTCCGTTCTAGGTAGAATTTTCTTTATAATTTTCTTAAATGCCTTGATTAAGTTTATTCATAGACATTTTAATGACATACAACTAATTATTTTTGCTGATGACACAAATGCAATAGTGTCAGCACACGACATATTCGAATTAGAATCGAAAATTAATACTGTCAAAAACTTTTGAAAACTGGTTTGGTACAAATAATTTAAAAGTTAATGTAAATAAAACAAAGTGTGTATTATTCAAGCCGAAGCGCGACGGTGCGAAATAACGCTAATATTGAGGTGGTATCTTGTGGTAACAAAGACGAAGTAGTTGATAATGTCAAATTCTAGGTGTTAACATTGACGCATGTATAAATTAGAAGGTTGAGATATCGTTAGCTCGGCATGCTATGCAATCAGAACCCTGAGGGAAGAACTAACTTTACCTCATCTTAGGAGGGTGTATTTCGCTTCGGTTGATTCTAGGTTCAGATATAGTATTGAGATTTGGGGTAACAGCTACAAATACAGTCCAGTCATCATTTGTTATTCAAAATAGAGCTTTAAGGACAATGCTTCGCATGAGACAGTACAATCGTGCAAGGAACACTTCATAAGACTAAATATTCTAACAGTGCCATGTCTCTTTATTCTTGTGTTGCTAACCAACTTTGTGAAGAATTTGCACAAACTTGAAACAGAAGAGCAAAGACAGGCTAGAGATAGTACTCGTAGGAAAGACTTTACCCTACACAATTCAACCAAAATTGAAAGTGGTTCGACCAAAATTGAAAGACGGATTGATACCTGGGACTATCCCAGGTATCAATCCGTCTTGTTATACAATAAGTTGCCATTAGTGTTTAAAAGCACAATCAGTGCAAATTTAGTCAATAACAAATTAAGGACATATTTATTAAGGACTATTCCAGTAAGTTGAGTTCATCAGTTGACAAATGACATGTATTTATGCGATATTTTCTGTTATTGAGCTTTATTATTATTTTTATGCGTTATTATGTAATTAAGTGACTTAACTTTATTATTGTCATCTTTTGACATTATATTTATTTATTAAATTAATTTTATTATTGTATTGAGGAGGCCTGTGTCCCAGCAGTGGGAACATTATAGGCTGCTGCTATGGTATGCTATTGTAAAAATTTGTTATTGTTATTTTTTTTTTTTTTTAATTATTATTACTACCTATCTAATTCTTATTAATCTAATTTTAAGTTAATTGCTTCTAATGTATTTTGTTAAGAAATAAATGACTTATAACTTATGAAGAGATGGTGGTGGAGAAGTCGGCGGTGGTTTAGGAGAGAAAGATGGTGGTGTAGATGTGTGGGGTTGTTGGTGATAGGAAGATAGTGGTGGAGATGCCGATGGTTGTTGACAAGAATAGAATGGTAGCAAAGACGATGGGCGTAGTGACTACAATGGTAGTGGTGGTCGCTGAGTGTTGATTAAAATAGGAGAAGGTGGATTGGAATAAGAAATATTTTGGTTGGAACACATGATAATATGTGGATGCTCCCCTGCGTTACCGGGTAAGCTACCGTGCCAAACAAAAATGTAAACCAAGACAACAACATAAGCCCGAACGCGTCATTTTTGTTGGGAGATCCAGCCAGATTTAGGCCCGTTTGCGCATCACAAATGACAGTCCGCGCGAAACGTGTTTAAATATCTCACAGTCTCATTAGTGTATAATCTGCTGTGATTGTGCACCACATAAAAAATTGGTGCGCTTTGTCGTTTTGAAAAAAAAAACGTTTCCTGCTAGGGTAACATTTTTCCAGCAGGAAAATTCTAAACGAATGATCGAAGAGAGAAATATAGTGCATGGCCCGACAGCTTATATTTGTGCAGAAAAGTGTACCGAAAAAATTGTTAGTGCGTTTTCAGGTTTTCGAGATATTGCATTTCCTGCTAAGGTAATTTTTGCAGAATCGCGTACCTCTAAAACCACTTTATGTGCGCCTGTAAAATAAACATACACGAGTAGCTCTTTATTTGTGCGTATTTGTGATAGAATTAGATTTAAGAAAATAATCTCATCACAAACGTTATAGTGAACAGGAATTATAAAATCTATTACACATTTGTGAGAGACTGGTGCCCGAAATAGGCATACAATACCTGTGTTACGGGTCAGCAGATCCCCCAAGACTTGCAGGTATAAAACTAATTTAGATTAATAAGAATAACTTAAGAACTAATGCGTGATGATTTAACTTAAATACTAGGTACAAGATGTCGTAAACAATAAAAGATAAGAAAATTAAAATTACTCTAGAGGGGCATGCATGTGTGACTCACGTGGATGATAGTATGTTTTTTGTGTACCAGATAGATGTTTAGCGGATTAGAATCAATAGACTTTCATTTGCCCGATAGTCTAGAGTTTTCAACTTTGACGGCAAAATACATGAAACCGGGTCGATCCAAGATGTGTAGGTGTAACTGTAAACCAAAACTTATGTGTTTAGTCAAAAATAGTGTAAATATTCAGTTTGGAATGTTTCGCATTAAGCAAATATAAACAAAAAAACAAAACAAGTAAACAACGGCTGATTATCCGACCAAATTCGAATGACTACAAAAAAAGCGACGGATTCGTACATAAATATCGATGACCGAATGATCGGAGAGAGAATCGGATGAGATGATCGGAGATCATTCATTTTGAATTTTAATGCTGGAAAAACATTACCCTAGCAGGAATCGTTTTTTCCGTTTTATTTCCAAAACAACAAAGCGCACCAATTTTTTATGTGGTGCACATTCACAAAAGATTATACACTAATTATACGTTCCACTCATATCATCTAGGAGCCACTTTCCTGCCAGGGTGACGTACAGTAGACGCTCAAAAGTGCACTACCATGCTAAAGATTATATTGCTATGAACTGTGCGAGAGCGATACAGCAGTGTGTGTGCGTGTGCGTGTATGAGTGATGTCTCAACATTCCACACATAACACACACTAATGAACTGTCGTCACACTACGCGAAATAGCATTATATTTCTGTTGCATTTAGAATAAACATCATAGTGATGACCTGTTCTTACCATTGCATTGTTAAAATTCGCGTAGTATTAACAAGTTTTGGTAGCTGTTTGGGCTGAGCATGGGTTCACGATCAATGATGTCTAAGTTCGAATCCATGTTCTTACAATGTGTGGCTGTTTTTTGTTTCTTTGAAACCTTAAAGATAAAGATAATTTATTTGTCAAACATGCGTTTACATAAACTGACTAATCAGACATGCAAGGTATTGAATTAATAGATGTTGTGTGCGTCCATGTTTGTTGCTTAATAATATTTGTATTTTAAGCAGAAAGTCGTTAGGTATTTATGTTTATTTATAATGTAGTCATGCTTAATATTTATTTTTTATAAGAAGTTAAATAGTTATTGTATTATTATTTACCTTCATTAATCGATTTTTATTTTATCTTTTCGGTGTTGGAAGGTGAAAATAAAAAAATCATGCTGAATGATAACAAAAATGTTTATTCGTTTTATTTATTTATAAAATTAACAAACTTTTATGAGAATTGTGACGTCACATTCCTACCTAGGCAAAAAAAAGTTCTCTTATCACCGTTCATAAGATTTTTTGTTGTATACCCACTTAGTCAATTCATAACAGGAATAACATAACACGGAAAGGATATTCTAATAACACAAATATTGAACGGGTTTTTTTATGTAACGTCACATTGAATGTATTGAGGTTATAGCTTAAGTGTTCATTTTCTTGACGAAAAGAATATTGAAACTAAACCCCAATTTAATTTCATTAAAATTTAAAATTTGTTTTTTTAATTTTTTTTTTTTTAATTACGGTTATGTTACTAGTACTAAATATTTAGTTACCCGGTCTACTTATTAACTTTTCGCCATAAATTAAGTCTTCCTTTTGGCAAGACTTGAAAGTCTTCGCGTCAGAAAATACAGTCACCTCCCAGTTAAAATCTAAATAATCTCGAGCAAAACGTAGTCTTTCCTCCCTGTGTTTTTGTGTCAAAAATGGTTTTTAGCTGGCTTCCGATGATGTAAACCTTCAGCATGGACTGCATGGCGAACAGTCTGTAATGTAGTATCCAATTGATCTGCAAACATTATAGTTAGAATGAAACCATTTGTTTCATATTCTTCCATCATAAAACGTCGCTGAGTCGGGTTAATAAGCGGCGGCCTTTCACTTCTTAGACGACTCTTCAGACTACCTTCTTCCTCAAACCTCTTTACCCAACGGCTAAAAGAATTTCTAAAAAAAAAAAACAAAATATGATTACACACTTGCAACTAGCAATTTATTTAATAATTAGAAAATCACACACCACAACTATCATCATAATAGGTAATTATAATTTTTAAAAATAACTTACACATTATAAGCCAGTTTCAGTTGAAATTTGAAAAATATTAAGCCCATTTTTACGCAGTGACAATATTTGCCCTGGCATCAATACTAATATTAGCTTGCATCTCGAATAAAGACAATCAAACAATACGCTAATCGTAATAATAACACAAATGCTCGTAACAAAGTTCACCAACTAACAACGTCATAACCAACTACTTTGTTCAATCCAGAAGTTTATTTTGTTTCACATTCACCCTCATCTTTTTTGTTAATAATAAGTTGCAACTAATATTTAAAAAAACATATCTCATCGGGTCTAACGTATCATTTATAATTAAAACACAAAAAGTGTAATGTTACTTGGGTTCGAACGCTATAGATAAAATGTCTCGCACGGTGCTACACCGTGCGAGACATTTTATCTATAGCGTTAACCGCTAAGCCAGATAGACACATAATTATTAGTTTGAAATTAAATATCACTAACTTAATACTCCGTCGCGACACGACAGGCTTGTCACTAAGGCAAATGATCATTATATCGCACTCTTTCTGGCTAGATAATTATGAAAGAGTGCGATATACGAGATCGTGTATGTGTGCAAAATGTTTGTTATGGAAAAAGGTCGTAAGTGCGACTTGTTTTGATGCGATCGTTTTGTGAAACTGCTACTGCACTTATGGTCTCTACTGTACACGTAAACAAAAAAAAAAAT
Organism: Noctua janthina; assembly: GCA_963576755.1. Classification (NCBI taxonomy): domain Eukaryota; kingdom Metazoa; phylum Arthropoda; class Insecta; order Lepidoptera; family Noctuidae; genus Noctua; species Noctua janthina. Next base: position 6,257,857 of record OY755050.1, on the reverse strand, counting down.
AATTAAAGAATTTCTGGAATCCAAGGCATACTACTCAGTAAAGAAGCTAGCCCAAAACTTCGCCACTTCCACCGCGTCGTCGGTGGCAGCGCAAAGATCAATTCGTGTTTCGGAGACCAGGTCTTGAGCACCAGATCCCACTAGTAGGTAATGACTTCGCCGGTGGCGCACGTCTCCACGCACCTCTGGATGCGTAGTCGCCATCATACCGGTACCGGCGGGTCATACCCGGTACCCACATATCGGGTATGACCCTCTAGTACCTCGGAGAGAGAGCAATAACGTTAAAGGCGAAGAAATTAAAACACACTTGTTTTTCTTGTTGTTTCTTGTTCCCCAGGTTTCGGCTTCTTTGTTCCTCTTCGGTGGCAGTGTTGCGGCAGGCGATCGATCGAAAAACACCTTTGGATCTATTTTGTGCGGAACATTTCCCGTAGCAGAAACCTTTTGAACCCCTTTTTTGTTTATTTATGTACGAAAATCTTCTCAATTTTCATATTATTACATAGGTACAATTTTCATATTATTACACATACAATCTTATAAATTTTGCACATTGCACAAAACTTAACGGAATAAAAATATCCTAGAACATTTTGTTCGAAAATGATAGATAAATTTTCTCTTAACAATTTTCGTTGTATTTTCAAAACTAATGAAGTTATCGACATGAATCCTTTTGTATTATCGGTTTTAAACATAAATCTATCATTTGAAACTAATTTTGTTAAAATATCTGCATTAACTAAAAATCTCATTTTCAAGTTACGTAATTATGAGATTTTTTTTTTTCTTCTCGCCATCAAACTAAAAAGTTTGCCGCGTAAATTTAAATGAAAAAATGTGTGTTTGTGAACAATAAATTTTAAAAAAAACATTAAACAAACATTACAAAAAATAAGCAATAATGTGAACTTGGAGACACTCATTTGTAGTTAAGAGAATTCATTTTTGATACTGGTTGGGACAAATTGTTGTCCCAGTGGTGGTGGAACTGGCAGTGGCAGAGGTTTAGGAATTACAGTATCTGAGATAGCCATTTCAATATTTTCAGAATCTACCAACTCCAGTGCAAGTCTGTTAATGATAGGAAGTGCTTGTCTTTGAATATCTCTTGTTGCAGCCTCAAGCAAGACTAACTCTTTCCTAATGATTACCTTAAAAAGAAAGAATTATTATTTTTAGTGACAAAACCTTTCTTCAATAAAACAACAATTACAGCAATTCTGCCAAGTTAATAACACTTACATCATGAGCTGGAGTCCATCTTAAAATAAAGGTCCTTTGAGGACGGTCTTGGGAAACTCTATGACTACTACAACTTGCAATGAAGATGCCACATCCAATACATATGCTTAGATGTCCACGAGGCAGGGATACTTTAATTTGAGATGGAGGTGTGTTTGATAATATCCGATCTTGCAACAACAGGAACAATCAATGCACAGGATTTCATCCGATTATACCTGAAAGTAAAAATAAATCTGTAAATGTATCTTTGTTATATGTCATTGTCCACTATTATGATATTCACATAAATTGGCTGGGCCGCCATGCCAGTTCTTTGTACAAACTCACACATGTTTACCTGCACAAGTACACCCTTCATATACCCAATTATTTTGTATGAGTTATAATGGATATATATAAAGACCTATGGTGATAATTACACCAATCACTTGAGTAATGTTTTATTTGCCTCTGCTTGTATAATAACATTAATGCACATTTAGGTATCGTATTACCCAGTACTAACTGGGTTGTGGAGGTCAGATAGGCAGTTGCTCTATGTAAAATACTGGTATTCAGCTGCATCCGGTTAGATTGGAAGCCGACCCCAACATAGTTGGGAAAAGGCTAGGCAGATTATGAATGCACATTTATTATAATATAAGCTTGTAGGTAGACATTTACAGCTGAACTTAGGCCTCCGCATAGACTGCTAAAAGAGCGCAAGAGAGCACCGGTGGCGGCCCAGACTTATGAATAGTAAGTTGCGGGTTCCACCCCAGGGAGTCGATTTCTTTGTGTAATTTATTTCATTACCACTGCTCTCAAAACGGTGAAGGAAAACATAGTGAAGAAACCGGCTTAGAACCAAATATTCGAAGACATGTGACATCTACCAACCCGCACAGGGCCCGCATGGTTGATTATGCTATTGACTGCTACAATATTGAACACTATACTGTGCAAAGTCGCTCCCGCTGTCTGTATGCTTAAATGTTTTAAACTACGCAACGGATTTTAATGCAGTTTTCAGCAATAGATAGAGTGATTCAAGAGGAACGTTTTACACCCGTGCGATGCCGGGGCGGGTCGCTAGTAGATAATATAAACTTACCGGTATCGGCGTTACCCAGGATCGAAGAAGGATGAGCATTTGTTCGTCAAAGGCGCCAAACGAAGGGAACAATTTACAATCCGTCGAGAGAGTGGACGGTTTGTCCGATCTCGACACGGTGTACACATTTTCTCGTTAAAACTATAGTCAATTCGCTCACTTAACAATAAAACAAAAGTCCGATATCTCACAACTCACAACAAAACCACTTGAGGAACGTAAACGCTCAACTCGATATTAATAAATCGTAACGTATATTATAACAGACGCAAATACTGAGGAATATAATTTAACTCGACGCAAAACAAACAGTTTTTAAACGATTAACCGGCTAATTGCCTATTGATTTGTTTGATTTGACAGATAGATCTTTTTTTTTTTTTTAATAATATTTATTCATGACCATGACAGAAAGATCTACCATGAAGTGTTGCCAGATATAATTATTGTTCAATCGATTTACAATATCAATTTTGAATGTATGTTTCAAAATAACTTTACTCTCTGTTCAAGCTTTTGGGTTTCATTAATATCGATTTTTTAGGTCATTCAGTTGTTTTAATGTCTATTATGACAAATGCATATTGATTTGTAGAACATTCTTGTAACTTTGTACAAAAAAGATTAATCCAATCGATTCCGATTTAGAAGAACCTCAGTGTTATGTTTACTCTACAGCTAACCTAACCTTTTCATTCGCGCATAAGTCCTTTCGCGCATGTGTCTTTGTGCGTAAATGTCCGTTCGCGCATAAGTCCATTCGCTCAAGTGTCTATGCGCGTAAGTGTCTATGCGCCTAAAAGTCCATTCGCGCAAAAGTCTAATCGCGCAAAAGTCTAATCGCCCAAAAGTCCATGCGCGCATATGTCTTTTCGCGCATGTGGATTCGCGCAAGTGTCCTTCGCGCAAATGTCTTTCGCGTAAGTGTCCTGATACCATATTATATGCTTCTTTATGGCGTAAATATTTTTTGAGTAAGTATTTAAATTGTGTTCACAAATATTATAGACTAGCTGTTCCCGACATGCGTGGCAATGTACCTTTTCTTTCCTACTACCTACCTACTACCTAACTACTACCTACCACCTACCCACTACTTACCCACTACCTACCCACTACCTACCCACTACCTACCCACTACCTACCCACTACCTACCCACTACCTACCCACTACCTACCTACTACCTACCTACTACCCACCTAAGAACCTTCTCCTGACAATAATAAGCACAACAAAAAAAAATAGTGAAATCGGTCCAGCAGTTCACGGGTGATGGCGCGAGCGTGACCAAGGGAAATAGGGATGCATTTTTATATATTATACTAGCTGTAGCCCGCGACTTCGTTCGCGTGAAAATTTTGATGTGAATGTGTAAGACTGCCTCTAAGACCCCCGACTACTAAGCATGGGGTCCTGGGATCGATTCGCGAGTCGGGCAAAGTGTTAAAAAAATGTTTATTTCAATTATATAAAGTGATCACACACATGATTTGGAAGATGCTTGTGTTAGGCGGCGTCCATTAATTACATGAGGCAATTTTGGCGATTCCCCCCCCCCCCCCCTTGGTGAGATGTTGTGAGATTTGGCTTGATCACCTCCCCCCCCCTCCTAATCTCACGTGAGATTTATCAAAATGCGTAGTTTAGTATAAATACGGTAATCTATACTTGATTGCGTAGAATTAATTTAAAATAATAATTTGTTTAACTATTTTAATTTTTTTTCCAAATTTAGCAGAAAAACATTTTTTACTTAATTAAAGCCAGTTTTTTCGCAATTTTACAGTTTCTTGCGGGGAAAAAATACGTGATATTTGCCGATACCTCAATGTATAAAATATTGTGGTATTTAATATGGTGATATGTGAATATCCCAGAGGAAAATACAAAAAAAAATATTCGACCAATAACTTGATGAAACTACTTACCTACGTAAATGTTGTTGTAAAAAAAATATAAATAGGTACCTATCTTCGTTTGAATTTAACTTAGTTGTATTTCATGTTTGTTGTGTTATACGTCAACAATAAATGTTTGTTGAACACATATTGCGAAAGTGATTATATTCCCTTAAACCGGCCGTGTCATAAATCTGTTCCTACCTGACATGTCTTAACTATATTCTATCTCTCTACCAATTTTCAGGTACAAAAAGCCAAGGATTTCATATAAACTTGCGAGAGCCCTTAGTCTAGGCTGTCACAAAATTCTTTCTTAGATTGTGTCTCCTACTATAAACTCTAGACTTGCTAAATTTCAGGTCGGTAGTACAAAAAAAAAAACAGAAATTTCATACAAACTTGCGAGAGCCCTTAGACCTCCTTAATCCGGCCCTGTGGCAAAATCCTTTCTTTGCGATCGTCTACTAACTATTAACTACCTCCTTGCCAAATTTCAAGTTTGTAGCACAAAATATGAACGACTTTCACACAAAAATGCGAGAGCCCTTAGACCTCCTTAATCCGGCCCTGTTGCAAAATCCGTTCTTAGCGATCGTCTACTAACTATAAACTACCGGCCTGCCAAATTTCAAGTTAGTATCACAAAACATTAAGGACTTTCATACAAACTTGCGAGAGCCCTTAGACCATCTTAATCCGGCCCTGTCGCAAAATGCGTTCTTAGCGAACGTTTACTAACTATTAACAACCTCCCGGCTAAATTTCAAGTTTGTAGCACAAAATATGAAGGACTTTCATACAAACTTGCGAGAGCCCTTAGCATAACATAGCATAATCAGCGTATTAATATTCCCACAGCTGGGACGCAGGCCTGCTCTCTATGAGAGGGAACTAACCTAAGGGAACTTACTTAATCCGGTCCTGACGCAAAATCCGTTATTAGTGGACGTCTACTAACTATAAACTACCTCCCTGCCAAATTTCATCTTTATACGTCAAGCGGTTTTCGATATTTCGTGATTATAAGTGAGTGAGTGACCTTTCGCTTTTATATATTTAGATATAGATAAACATGATTACTTCAAACAAATGCTTACTTTTATAAACAAATTAACATTTATTTGTGTTCTAAATCCAAAAATATTTGAGTTTTATATTTTTAAATTAGGCTGTTTAGCGGCATTATACCTTTGCCTCTTCTTCAACCTGGCGAAAGCAAAGCACGGAAAAAAGCAAATTAAATCATAGTTTCCTAATAATTCCTGACAAAAATACTTTCTGTTCTAATATTTTATTTCTTCTTTCTTTCTTTCTTGAAAAACGTCGGTTGATACGCGTGGGGTTTTGTTACTGCAGTTCTCGGCTCCATAATATGTTAATTCCACCTCGAATGCAATAACAAAGTTTCCCCATCTAATACAAAATGTACCTACTATTTTATTAACGTATTACTATTTCGCGTCAAAAATCCGGCAGTTTGTTTTTTATTTTCAAACACCTATCTAAGGACACTTGGGTTTTTATGACGACTTTTGGAAGATACGTGGTAATAAAGAAATTTAAAAATAAACACAAGTTACGCGCGAAAAACATAATCCTTCCTTGGCAGTCGGGTAAAAACGATGTAGTGAAAGACGGTCTATCACATTTCACCCATAAGGGTGAAAAGTGACCTTATTGCTCAGGGTATAAACCCTGAGAAGTGGTCGAACGTTAGTGACCGCGGTAATGCCTACTTATTACATGTTATCCTAGGCATCTAGTTGAAACAATTAAAACAAACGAGTTCGACATACCTACAACTTCGATAAATTACTCCGTAGGCATATGGCGGAATTACAAATTAATTAATGCCATATTTTGAAACTTTATCGAGGGTAGGTACCTACCTACACATTATTATTAGAACTGACTTCCTGTTAACTAGTAGTAAGCTAATATATTCAATTTACGGTAATATAGGCAACGTCATATTCCACTTAGATTTTTTATAATTATGATATTTAAGATGTATTGGCTGGCACGCTCGTTCGCAATGCCCTTAGACACCATTTCAGTTGATTACCACGTTAGTTTGTACGCAGGTACTAAAGGGAGTGTGGAATAGAAGATAGAAGGCGTAATGATGCTAAAATCAATAATTATTGCATTCTTTTGAATTTTGAATAACAATTTTTACCCTGACACGCGCTCCGCCCATCGCAACTTTCGCTAACGTTTTGTTTATTTTCTTCGTAAGACGAAATTAGAGTTTGTCTACTTTTATTTAAATTGTGAGTACCTATCGTGACAGTCGATTTTTTCAAAACCATAGACGTTAATTACGTCTCTAACCCTCTACAGTACCTACTGTAAATACTAAATAGGTACCTGCTTCAACCCATTACGAAAATAAATAAGTTTTAAAAAACTGCCTTAGTTATAAAAATAATACGTTAATAATCCCCCCCCCCCGCCCCCGCCCCCGCAATAGCATCCCAAGATCAACCTTTTAGTAAAGGCAATAAAAAATAAAAACTGTGACAGGTGAGTATTTGACGGAGTTGCATATTTTTGACAGAACTGTAGTTATCAATTCCCTAGGTGTAGATTTGTAGATAGATTTCTATCCAAGTAGAAGAATATTATTTTTAATCTCTTTCAAAGAGAAGACCAGTTCCTACTGACAGCGCCCTTGAAAACTGACACATGGATCACCACTATTCAGCTCAACCATTTTGAAGGGCATTAAATATGACACATGATTATTCGATGCACTAATTATCCGGCAGCATTTATTGAGACATTTGAGTAAACATGATGGCACATGCAAGGCAGCAAAAGACATATATGTACTTAATAAATGATTGCTTTATAATAGGTACAAAGAAATTGAATTTATCGGTACCAGGAGCAGGGCCAGCATTATACATGAATTTTTTATCCTCAATGTAATCCCCCAACTTATAATATGCTTGCCATATGATTTTGTTAACGTGTATAAATTCCTCAAGGCTGGGAAGAAGTTCTTACTTACTTATGAACGGTTACAATAAAATCCTGGCTTCGGCATTGGACATCTCTACCACATAAATGTTTTATAAACGTTAAGGAACATAGTCTGCCCGGTCAAGACGGTTTTGTATAATCAAAAATCCTATAAAATATTTTTATAACAATTCAAATTGTAGTTCAAGAAATTAATCCCTTAAATCCGTTATTGCAACAAAATCATTCCATCTTAACGAAACTGTTTTAGGTTTACGTAATTACGATCGTGAATCGGGAAAACTTTTCTCAAAGCTTTCGGATCGTGAAACTTCATTGAAACTTTTAAAGCAGCGCTCCTAGCTCCATCTATAGAGAACTTACACGTTACAAATTTAGGTTACGGGAATATAGGTGGCGCTTGCCCCCCCCCCCCCCCTCACCAAGCCTCTCTGAAGTCCAAGCCAAGGAACTTATATACTAACTGGAATGATGACGTGCAGCGGAATGCCGTTCCGAGCGAGAAAACTTCAGGAGTGGATGTCATCCTTTTCTAATAGAGTATCCAATATTTGTTTTTACATTTGGGATAGTTATTCTTTTATAACTTACTAGCACCCCCACTTTGCATGGGTAGCAGTTTAATCAAAAACAGGGTGAAGCCTACGCAGACTGTAAAACTCTGTAATGGGATAGGTCTATGAAGTGAAGAATACGTGACACTTATTTTCGTTCACGGTGGTCTACACGTTGGTTACATCCTTCATTTGTAAAGAGATTTTAAAGTGTACAGGACTGCAACATTCACATAGATAAAGCATGAGCATGTAGCATTTTCAAACAACTTAATAAGTAGTATTTGATAAATTTATTAATCACACTATACATTATTAAACGTATGGTTTTATGTTATTGTTGGTTTTAGTATGAGTCAGTAATCTTAAATTTAAGTGCTAAGAGGCTGATGATGGAAGACGGTTGCAAACTAGGCAATAGGTTGAATGCTTCTTTTTTAAATGGATAACTTCATGCCCGTTGCTGAAGATTCTCATTGTTAGGGAGTCTGCATGGAAACAAAACAGTATTATTAATACACAAACAATAAACAGTAATAATCAGTATATAAGAAAGTAAAGATAGAATTCGTTTATTTTCAAGAACTTATTTTTATTATTATTAAAATGGAGTAATTGATTAAGTTTTGCTACTATATTAAAAATGATGTATTTTGTACGCATTTGCACAAGAATATAAATACCGATATGGATAATAGAAAAGGCGTATTCTTTACAATATTTTTTTGATCCCCTTTTACATATCTAGAACATTGTCACCCTAGTCGTAATTTGTAAATAAAGTTAAAAGAACTTACCTGAAAAAAGAAATTCCACATCCAGCAAACTCTTCACTATTATATCCCTTCACACAACTCGATTTCACCATATTTTAAGAGGAAGATTCCACTTAAGTAATGTAAAAAGAACTTGATAACGCAAAAATATGACTTAAGCGCGAAATTAAATAGGCCATATTGTTTGTTTATATGAGTCATCTATGTTACCATTCAGAAATAACTTAATTCATAAATAAATTTATATTAAGCTTACTTTATTTCGCAAGAAATTATTATTTTAATGTTTAGTATTTGAATACTAAATTAATCCCGTTACGATTTATGTGCTAGTTTAGCTATCAACGTGATTTCCGATAACTAAGGAAAAAAAAAAAAAATTTTTTGTTTACTGGCAATTGTTAGATAAGGAGACATTCCACTCTGGATCGCTTTCTCGCTCTGACGTAATATTCACCCTTTGAATTAGTTAAAGTAATACGAACTCTATCCTTTTGAGATAAAGTTCATTTTCAAACGGTTTTTTGATATCAAAATTTTGTTCGTAATCATACCAGTTAGTATATAAGTTCCTTGGTCCAAACATCCCTTGTGGTCCTGTTTTACCGACATTTCCCCCACTCATGTCCCAATGCACAAAAGGGGAGTCGGGTGGTGTGGGTGGGGCACTTTGTGGAATGGGGATTACGTTCCATTCGTTCCAGCTAGGAAATTTGTTCATGATATTATCAGACTAGTAAATACCTAAGTACTGTTTTTGTACAACAAAAAAAAAAAACAATTCATTTCAATTTCGGAATTTGGTGAGTATTGTTAATTTGGTTTATTTTTACGCAACTGTCATCCGAAATGTGATAGGAAGCCCACAGTAGGCATGTTATTATATGTAGGATGTAGGCATTTATATCAATATTGTGCAATTCCAATATCTAAGTATACAGGAATGCCTCATTGTTGGACTAGTGGTTACAAGCGCTACGAACCTACGAGTGGGCATGAGGTTCTGGGTTCGATTACAGATCGCGCAATGTGTTAATGGCCCGAGTTTTTCTCAGTAGATGTCACGAAGTCTGGACTTGTGCCTGATTGATGCCTATGGGCTAGTAGCAGGAGCATAGCTACTGCCGTATCAGCCTTATCGACGATTCGGGGTCCACGAGTAATAGGGGCCCATGATGAGGAAAAAATCACAAAATTAAAACCTCAATATTCTTCCTGATAAAAGATAAAATGAAAATATAACTTATCACTATCCAAAAAGCTCCGACTTTTCGAACTCGCTTCGCTAGCTCTTTCAAACTCAAACTCAAAGCATTTATTTCAAATAGACCATCACAGTACCTACTTGGGGGAGGCCTATGTCCAGCAGTGGACGTCTTTCGGCTGAAATGATGATGATGATGATGAGACCATCACAGACACTTTTGAAAGTCAAAAAAAAAAAAAACAAAATGAAGCGAAGCTACTGTCACAGTCACAAGGCTTAATAACTTGAGAAAGTACTGTAGTTGCACATTCCAAAGCGATCTCTATGGAGAAGAATGGGCAAGAAACTCCATGGACACTCTTTTAAATCAAAATATTGTTACAAAATCTTGATTACATCATTCATTTTGAGATTATAGATATATGTGGAAACGATGTAGAAAGAGCGTCCAGAGTAAAAGATTAAATCAACAATGAAAAAAATAAAGTAATTAAAATAAACCGTGGCAGCTAAGAGATGACCAGTCCCAACTGACAGCGCCCGTTCACGAACATGACCCATGGATCAGCGCCATTCAACTTAACCATATTGAAGGGAACTAAATGACCCGACACACTCGCCACCATCAGCGAGACATTTGAGTGCGCATGACATTGATGACTTTAATGAACACTTCACTGGTCGCGGTTTAGAAAGCGCCAATTTTTCGAGCTCGCTACGCTCGCTTTTCGATGAAGATCTAACTTAAACCCTTTCAGGATGCTCTAATTGTCTAACTCTTTGTTGAAAACTTAACTTATGCGAGCCATGATCGCAGTTACACATTTTTTTTGTCTCGTACATGACACTTTCTCTTAGTAAAATGAATGACAGCTAAAGCGAAGCAAGTCAGAATGCTATTTTCTTTGTTTTACAAAAATCATTTGTTTAATACTAATGGTTTTCTCCCCCTTTTGGGCTTAGCCGCACTCGTGTTCAAACTACTCGTGTTTTTGACGGCGCGGTTGGCGCAGTGGCTGAGCGATTGATGCTGCGCTGCGTGTCGCGGGTTCGATTCCCGCACGGAACAAATATTTGTATGGCCTACAGGTAGAAGTTGTTCCGGGTCTGGCTGTTTGTGTATGTGAGTTTAAATGTTTGTAAACGCACCCACGATATAGGAGAAATTCAAAGTGCGGGGCAAAATTTAAAAAAAAAAAATTGATACAGGGCCCTACTAGAATTAGCTACGCCAAGGCAAGTAGACCCCTATTACATTACGGGCCACTTAAGCATAACTGGCGAAAAATAGGTGCACCTTCGTTGTCATAAGTTGAGGTCACTTCATGAGTGCCGTGGACTGTAGTCCAGTAACCAAGTCAGTGCAGTTTGCTACAACACGAAAATAATTAATATTGTGACAAGCCGTGCGCCGGGTGAGTTTTTCCACCGGCAAGCAACGAACTTTCATCTCTTAATTAGATACCCCGCTCCCCCTCAATGGCTGAATTTAAAAAAAATCTTTTCTTGAGCTTACTTATATTAGTTAGTAAATATCTTGTGCACATGTCCAGAGTCAGTGGTTTTGGCTATACCTACGTTGTCTGCCAGTGAATATGAGATCGTGGTGTTGACTAACAGCTTTCGACGCTGCCCTGTGATGTTTTTACTACGACATTTCGAAAGCATGCAGACTCAGGTTCAGGTCCAGGAACTGGATAAATTTGCTGACCTGAGAAGCCCTCGGAGGGCTTGGGCCAAACTTACACATTTGCTTAGAACTAACGCGCGTGGTCCGTAAAAAAACTTGTATCATAGAAGCTCCTTTTTTTCAGTCTCTGGATTGGCACTCACTCCTTTTGGATTTTCACATGTCCGACCGATATACTGTCTATATCTAAAATAATTAGGACCCCTTGCCCCGACGCCATAATAGGCAATTATGCCATACCTAGGTACATGAGATTGCAAAAAATGAAGCATGTGTACAATTTGATCTCAAATTACATTATTATCTGAATTAATTCAAGGCATGATGTAAAAATTTTTGGATCTTGACTTTGTTTAAAAATCGACCAAGTAACTCCTTTATGAAAAATGGAAAGAATTCTAACACCAGACACCAACACAATTCTACCAAGAAAGGGTAAAAAAAATTTTCTTTCTTTCTTTTTTCTACCGGCGTTTCCTGGAGATTTCGCTAGCGTAGTCGCGGGCATAACTGCTCCCCCTGGGAAACCCGTGCCTGAAAAGGCACCACTTCGGGCTGACGATGGTTTTGTGACGGTGTTGAGGAGGAAGCGCCGACCAATAAGAACCGTTGCGGTACGGCACAATCAGAGCCCAACGTGCCTATTCGTGCCGCGGATCCAAACACTCCGGTGTACATCTCCCGCCTACACTACGGTGGAGGACATCGTAGGGCCCGTGCGTCAGAAGATCAAGTACGTGGCTCTAGCCACGTGCAGCTACTTGAGTCGCCCCGCAACGTCAACTTTAAGGCGTTCGTTGTGCGAATACCAACGTGTTATCTGCACCTCGTCTTGGAGGAGGAGTTTTGGCCGCATGGACACACGCACTTCTGGGACCTCCGCACGCGTGGAAGCGTGTTCCATCGTTTCCACGGGTAAGTGCCACATGAACGCACAGTGACATAGTGCACAAGTGAAGTATGACTAACATAGCTATAAGATTTACTAACACAATTTGTATTTTATCATATGTATGTTAGTCAGTAAGGTCAGGACGGTAAGGATCTATGGGCCAAAGTAGCCTGAAAATAAATGTATGCTGTTGTTGTTGTCAGTGTCAGGTTGTATGTTGATTAAAATATGATTACCCTGGCGCTTCCACTTCTATATGATGCTCTGTGGCTACCACCTTAAGGTAAGCAAAGTAAGGTTGAATAAGCAAAACTGCTGTATGAAGGTTAAGGCTGTGTAGAAAAAAAAAAAAAAAAAAGAAATTGATTCGAAATTATTTTTTTTGATAAAATTTGTTTTCTTATTAAACAATATCAAAAGTTAATAAATTCTCACTGTTGTAATACTGGTAAAAAGGGACTCATATAACAGGTCCAAATGCATTAAGTACTATTATTATTAACAAAAATATAGGATTTAGGGACTGAACATCGGACTAGTCTATTCAAAAAATTTAAAAAACCTAATAGTAAAGAAAAAACAATTTTTATATATTAATCGGTAAAATCATCTGTGAAAGCATTTAACAAAACCCTATCAGTCCATCGTAATCCTGTTTGAGCTTGATTATCATCTAAGGTTTCTAATACTTCCCTGGCTTTATTTCTTAAATCCCACAAGCACATGTCTATCATCCTTTGTACAACAGAATTTGAAGGTAACTCAGCCTGATCTAAAGATACTCTTTGCAACACATCTAATACTGTAGTATATAAAATTGACTGTCGGGTTGCTGGTTTGCATATTTGCATATGATCTAGAGGTAGCTGATAAAATTCGCCACGGCCCAAGTCCGCCGAATTTGCCTCAACAAAGTGCACAGGATATTTGAATGCAGTTACTAATGTTGGCTTGCTTTCTACAAAACTAATGGTTTCCCAGCTATATGCATCTGCAAACTCTATGAATGCTTTATGTAGATTTAACAAAACTGGTGAATTCTGTTGTAATTGCCGCACATCATTCGAAGGCCACAGCACAGCAGCAGCTGCTCGAGGCATTGCAGCCATAGAACTGCCTTTGTGAGGAGTACTGAAGAACAAAATGGCTTTAGTGTTTTCAGCAATTTTTTTCAAATCTTGCCGATCACTTTCTGAAGCTGCAACAAGCACTTGCTTGACAATTAATCCACCCATAGAATGAGCCAGCCAAACTACTGGAATGTTTTTCCGGCCAACATGAGCATCTATGAGGGCAGGAACCAATTCAGAAGCTCGTGTTGCAATGTCTGCAGTTTGCATTGGGCAGCGTTCCAGCCACTCTGAAAGTGAACTCCAATAGTTGACACCAAGTATTCTTAAGTTACTAACATCTTTTGGCAGCCAATCTTTAGGCCAGCACACTGTGTAGTTACATTTGTCTTCTTCTTCTTGGAGTAGAGCATAACGTTTATGACTTGCAGTGAAAGTTTTGGTTGATGCTGGTTCTCTTGTAGCTTGAATAGGTATATCGTGAAGGACAACCTCTATTTCTGATAATAACACCTCTTCTCCTATTTCTATTAAATCATCCATCACCTGTCTCAATTCAGGGTCAAGATATTGTTTTACTTCTCGTTTTACCACAGTTTCACAAGGGTCACAATCATTGTCTGCTTCAGTTACTTCTATGATTCCAATAGGCTGAGAACATTTTTTGTCACGCTGTCTCCATGTGACAAAAACTCCTCCTCTAAGTCCATGTACAAGCAGGGTATCACACGAAATCGGAGCAGTGCTTCTATACAGTGGATGTAAAAGATATAAACCAGGTCTGTAACAGTACTCTCCAGACAAGTTTGCAAGACATACTGCTGATGAGCTAGACAAGCGTATGTCTTTGGATTTTATAAGTCTTGACAATTCACCAATGAGACCATTTTGAAAAAACTCTGATCTTAAATTAGAATGCACGCTCAAAACTGTGAGGATCTTGAGTACTGCTAGGTCACAGTCTGGATCTTTAGGATGTCTTAACAAAGCTTCAGCTAATAGTGCTATACCACCCATTTCTATAAACTTTTTTACAGAGAGATCCTTGTCATATTCCTTAACATTGAAAAGACTTACATGATGGTACAGGGCATCCATACACAATATACATAGGTCTCTTTCACTAATGATATCAGGTTTGGGTGGAATACTGTCTGACTCTACTGCATCTTCATGGGCATTAGAAAAGTATTTACTGAGGAATAGTTCAATGCAGCAATGGGGATTTATCGTTTCTAATGCCACTATAAGGTCTCTAAATTTATATGAGATAAGTTGCGATGACAGTGCAGCACGTCTGACGTGAATTGGAGGTGACAGGAAATATCGGAGGTCGACACCACGAGTGCGTGCCAGTAAAATTGCTGTGTTTTCATCTATGGCTTGTGCAAGCTTGCAGCAGTCCCAAGCTTTATTATTTTTGAAAGCAGCAAGTTGTTCCAAGGCTATATTTCGTTGATCTTTATTTCCATGACGGCATAACCACAACAGTCTCCATGCTAACGAATGCTTTAAACTTTTCCAAATGCGACTAAAACCTACCGGCTGTTTTGTTGCTTTATCATATTCAAGTTGGAACTTTCGATTGTAGGAGGGGTCTTCGACGTAAATATATTCGGCCATATGTTTCTTTTCCCTTTCAAATACAAGTGGATTGACTATTTTCTTTATTGATTTGCACGTTTGCATGATATTGTAATAGATAATAAAACAGCCACTGCCTGCTGCTCCCACAATTTTCATATATTTGAAGGCGGCCTTAAATTTATCCTGAATACTCATGATAAATTAATTTTCTTTAATTCATTGCCGATGTACCCAGATTAACTAGTGGATGTTTTACTTTATTCGTTTTAGGTTATTATTACTGTACTAATATTGTTTATTTACGATATATTTTGTGTCAAACGTGACGTTTGGTTGACTGACATCCAAATAGTACGTTCCGTAATTTGTTTAATTACGGAACGTATTTGGATACGTGTCTGAAATTAAGAGCATTCATCCAAAAAGTTGTCAAATTTTCACCTGTTTTAATTAATTTGACAATATTACTATGGAAATAAGAAATATGGCTAACTAGTGAACTAGAATATTAATAATGAATTGCAATTTAAACACTGAATTTGATGTTGGTTGTAACCGTTTTCGGTGTCAAAAGACATTTGGAAAGTTTCCAAATACTTTTTTTACATCTAAAACTAAATATTCGGTGTTACGATATTATTGATTGCATTTCATAATCAATATTTTAGTTCACTATTTAACCATAAATATATCTTATTTACAGTAATATTGCCAAATGAATCAAAACAGCGAAATATTTGACAGCTATTTGCGACGTTGCCCATTTTCAAATATCGGGAGCTCAAAATAATGAACAATCACGGAAGATATCCCGTAAGTGACAGTATAAGTTTAGTTGAAAACCTGTAGGAACCACAGATATAGATAGTATGGTAATAATATCTATAAACTGTATCTTCAAACAAGCGGTCGGAACTCGGAACGCGAGTCATACTTACACTCCTCGAGTTTGGTACACACTCGGTGCCCAAAAAGTCACGATTGCACCGCACTGACGAACGAACGTTGTGATGATTTTGTAAGCAGTAAGCGTGCGATTTGTGAATGTTTGATTGAAATAAGAACAAGTATTTACTAAATTTAGAGGTCCTTTTCGCAGGAAGACGTGACTTTAGGTACATAAAACGTTTTCTCACCATAGCCAGATGTTGATGCAGATGACAGGTGTTGAAGATTGCTTTTCGGAAAGTTGGTGTGATGAATGGCCTAGGACGTGAAGAAGACTGGTCACAGTAAAAGTCACAGCTCACTGAGCGTCAAACAATTCAACTGCGTCGCTGTCAATAGGAACAGGCAGGCAGCATTGCCACGCTGTATGGTAGGTAATACAAATTCTTTGACTCAAGAATACGCAAGCCGTCTGGTGACAAAAAGAGTCGATTCGCTGATAGATTGTCACTTATTCTAGAACTGGTTACTTAAAAAAAAAAAAATCTTTCCTTTTCTTCATTCTTCTTTCCTCAGTGGTTTGTTTTAAATGGATTCATATCGAATCGTTTAACATTCTACTTTACTAAGATACTTTAGGAAGATGTCGATAATCTGTAGATGGGAAACTGCACGCACTTGGCAAATATTCAGAGCAGACGAAGTCGCTGATAACAAATGCATATACAGAACTAGCGCCACCGACGCCATCTGTCGGGCGCAGGTGGTACTTACCTCATTTTCCGCTAATTATTCCGTCTAAACCGGGTGAGGTCAAAATCGTGTATGACGCAGCGCGTGCGCATGAGGTGTGTCTCAATGATTATCTTTTGACAGGCCCAGATCTCCAACAATCACTCCTCGGTGTGCTAATGCGGTTGCCCACCGAAATCACTATGTTGATTTCCCATAATGTAAGAAAAAAGGAAACGATATCTGGCTACAAGCCATGGGGAAAAAAGGGGGAAGGGACGAAGTATAGATTTTCCTTATAAAACTAGAATAACTACCTAATTGAGGTAGGTTTTACTAAAAAGTTACTAATTAGCGTATGGTAATGGACACAGTTTATTTACCGGTCTTTTATAGGTACTATTTTTTGGTTGGACATTTAACATTTTATCGATTTTTAGCTGTTTTCTGGGCAATATAATGGTTGTGTAAGTAGTAAAATAAAGTTAACTCACTAACTTTTTGCTTTTTAATGATACTAATGATAAAAAACTAAGTTACATACATCATTGGCTACTTATTACAAAATGTAAGGGTACCTATTTGAAAAGAACCCATTTTTTCTTATTTTGACAGTATGTGTAACAGTCCTGAGTCCCAGATGAAATTACCAGCAGAAGTGTTGTTTCATGATGTTAATAGCGAAACAACACCTAACCTTTTCCCACTTTGTGTGCGTTACGATTGCTCCGCCAAGTTATAAAAACAGAAAAAAACTTCGCCAAAAAATTTGTCGAAATTTGTCAAAATCGAAGGGTAGAAACCAAAAATTTGTCAAAGTAGAAATAAAGAAGTTATAAGGGTTTTAAGTTGGCCGCGCGTACGTAACGTGGAGGATTGCGCGGCCATGGATATCTCAGCAACTACTTGGGTTAGAGATCTAATTCTTTTTGTCAATTTGAAGACTGAATTTGTCAAAAAAAGTCGAAAAAAATTTATAAAATCTGGATCAATATTTTACGAAATATTCACCTTGGAAGTTATGGCCGCGCAATCCTCCACTTGTTGTTTCTTTATTGTTGATTATTTCTTTAAACCTAAGACTTCATATATTAAAACTGTTACAAGAAGAAAGGTCTTAATTTGTCAAAACTAACGAAAGCATTAAATACCTACTACTAAAGTTTTGTTAAACAGACGAAATAAGTCCAAAACAAAAAGTACGTGGCCGCGCGATCGAAACGTTAATTTGTACGCTGATATCTCATTATCTATAATTGCTAGGATTTCGGTGCGAACATCCATTTATTCAGCATTTTAACCTCATTAGAATGACATATCGTTTTACCCTCAGAACAGTTTACAACGCGTGTAATCTTAAAAAATAATTATGTTTTCTCATACAACGTTAGAGCAGGGTAACCATAATTTCGACTTGATTTGGGAATACCTCTAACTGGCGAATATAATATTACTTAATTAATCTTTATATTTTTGTTAATTTTGCAAGCTGTGATGAATAAATAATATTTTAGCTATATGTGAATGCCATTAATAAAACCAAGTCTCAATAGAGTGCACTTACAATTCAAAAATCGATTTTTTTTAAGCTCTCTATTTACTTTGTGACGGTTCCGTTCCCTCAGAATGTTTATTTGTTTGTTTTTGCTTTTTTTTTTCAACAGAGCCTGCTTCCTCAAAATGTATCGAACAACTAGTGCTATACTTCGTTGGGAACCAATCTCTAATTCCCGTCGTATTATTTATTAAAATTGTCTCTGAAATCTGTGTCCGAAATCGATTCTCGAGAATCGCTTTGTGTTGCGTACGATGAACATCACAAAAAAATAAAATTGACAAAAGCACCTGTAATACGAAACCGAAGCGATATACGATAGTATCACTTGTTTCGATATTCATCACTTTTTAAAACGGAACGTCGCATCAACCTCTCCAAGTAAAAGCCGCAATGCATTACGAATTTGCAGCTTTAATTTTTAGAGAGGTCCGACTAGCGTGGCGCACCAATGCAGACTGAGCGGTGACAGTGGCCACGCTAAGTTTCTTTAGCTTAAGTCGGGCACGCGACGTAGGTGTTCTTGCGTTATCTAGGTCTATATCTGTGCTACACAACGACTCATAATATTGAAAAAGTCACAAAATAATAAAATATTGGTCAATTTCTATGGAGTTTGAGTTTGTAAAAACCCAAGTTGAAATTATGTAACATACATACAGAAATAAAGGGTAACTTTGTCGACTCAAGAAAAAGGAAAGTCTAACTACGATCTTGTAAAAAAGTTAGGTACCCATTAAAATATGAGCATTCTTCTTGCTTCTGATTTGATTAACAGTCACTCACTGTTCTTTGTACTCATCTTTATTTGCATCGCTATAAGGTTGCTGTCGAAGATATAATAAGTAACTAAGTATGAAAGAACTGTGGTGAGAATTCCCGCCACCTTCTAATGTCCTGGTAGATACAAGTCAAGCCAATACAGCCCCCGCATTTTCAGTTCCTGAATCAGCTAAAATAAAATCGATGAGCTGATATTGCTTCTACCATCTCAACGTAATTGCTCGGTGTTGAGGTCCGCGTAAAGATAATTATTAGTTTTCAACAAAAACGTATAAAATGTAGGGTTCAAAATTGTTGGCAAGTTAGTGAGATCACTTGGATGTTAAGACGGCCAGCCAGTACATCAAGCTACCCGAAATGGTTAAATTTCCCAATCAACCATAAACCTTATGCTTTAGAGATAAAGTAGAAAATCTATTTAAGAAATTTGTCAGATTGTAGTAATTTGATGTACTGGCGTTTACTCTCTCGCGGATAATGCCACAATAATTCAATACAGTTTTGGTACTAACAAGTCGTGACACTAAGCAAATAATAAGGGTAGTATTTAAACGAGCGAACATAAATTCAAATTAAAGGTGTCAAAAATATTGAAAATGGGCTACTGAAATACTAAGTGAGCGACAAACAGTGGGCTAATACTAATGTTTAAAACAGCGACTTGAAAATAGAAATTTGAGTTACTAGTTGTTCAGTACGATTATGTGATAATTCAAGGACTCCTGTAAAAAACTTAAAACAAGGTTATTAATCACTAGATTGTAGATAAGGCGTAGTCGACGAACCCCCGCTGAGCGGGGCTCCTATTTCTGTTTACAGAGTTTAAAGTAACCTAACACGAAGGGGATGGCGGGGTCTTAGTTCGCTCACTTCGCTCGCTCACTAGACCCCGCCATCCCCTTCGAACCTAACCTGTCCGAGTCGGGGTGCCACAAGTCTCTCTCAGCATTCGCTCGCTCTTGCTTCCTTAATTCTCCTTGCCGCAATGACCAGATAAATAGTTACTTACTTTGGTACAATAGTCGCCCATTTAGTATATTGGTCGCCAATGAAATTTTTATTCGCCCGATTAATAATTTCCCATAAATAGTTACTTACTTTGGTACAATAGTCGCCCATTTAGTATATTGGTCGCCAATTAAATTTTTATTCGCCCGATTAATAATTTCCCAAATAATAATAAGCGCCTGTTTTCTTCTTACCAGAAAAGAAGGTAAACCAGAGTGGGCCGTGGTGGCGCCCAGATTGGGCTGCTGCTTTTGATCTGAAAACCAAACGGTAACCGTTGGTTGCGTGTTGCCTCACACATCATCTGAAAATTGGTAGGTCCTTCATAGCCAAAGACTACTCGAAGATGGCACTTTCTAGTAACATGATAATCCTGGGAGTAGTGAAGATAGTTCCTCCAGTAAATGACGCGAATATTTATTTATTTTCAACCTGTGTGGTTTGTGTGTCGCCTACTCAATTTGAACCTTGTAAGCATTGATTAAATTGGATGAATGGAGTTAAACGTACGGTCTACTAGGATACCAGATTTTTATCGCAGTTTCTTAATAATATCTGGTGACGTGACTTGTATGAAGTATGGAACGTATTTGTTAGAGAAGATGAATTTTGTGGCCAGTAGTAGGGTATAATGATGGATGAATGTGCTTGTTGAATGAATAAGACTATGATTTTCGATAAGTAGGGAAAGACTGCTCTCTTAACGTCTATTATTACGCAAAATACGTTGGAATTGGGGACGCCAGCCCATTTTACAATACAATATCCATGGATGGACTTTGTGGAAGGTGATATGATGGCTGCTTATGGAATGTAGGCCGACTGCCTTCACCCAGACACAAATCAAGACTCCGCGGCTGCTGTTGAGAAATTTCTGATGGAAGAATTCAGTAGTTACTCAGAGCAAAAAGGCCGAATTAACAATATCAGTCTTATCTCAGAGAGATAGCACCAAGATTTATTGAAAAATCAATACAAAAACATGTTTTAAAACACACGATTAGACCATACCTAAAATTGTCTCTTTTAATATCACAGCCGAGATGGAGGCCACGTAAGTTATAGTAAAACATAATACTAGCTGAATGCTTGATGTTAGTCAAACTGGCCGCTAAGTGATCGGTGCTAAGCTTTAGGCACTTAGCTAGTGTAAACTATCATTTAGATAAATTCGGTCTGCATTCTACATTCCCTAAGGAATAGCTAAAAGAAAGCCTAAATAAAACCGCATTTTTGGATTTTCTAACATTCGGCTCGCCGCCGATATTTTTTTTTTGTTATGAATGTCATCTCGCAGGTCAACCTGAGGCTGACTTCTGCTTAACCGGACTATCCTGTGGATGCCTTGAGGGTAAGGCCTCCAGACAGGGGTTGCCGCCTACAGTTGAAAGTTTAAGGTGCGGTTTTATTTAAGCATTCATTTACATGTCGTATACTAAAGTGACACTTAGGCAATGTTCATTAACACTGGCATTAGATAACTTTGTACTACAACAACTGCACGTAAAATTTAAAATACTACTTACAAGTTTTTTTTTTATTAAAGTATTAGGTACTTACAAACAATCAGTCTGATACTTATAATTAGTACAAAAAATAGAAAAAGACATAAAAATTCACGTAAAAGTGTGTTCAAACATAAAGCGGCAATCGCGTGCGGCAGCAGAGCGCGGCCTACCGCGCTTTGATTGCACGACAGCCGCGCGCAGACACTTCTACTGTCTGCCTACCGCGCACACACATTGTGCGCACACAGTAATTGTGTTTGGACGTATTTCTGATTCTTGCGTATCAAAATTGACAACGAAACATCGATTCGCTTGATCGAAATGTGTGGATCTTTTAATGTGTTTTGGGATCTTCAACATAAAGAATTCCATATTACAAACAAACGTGAAGACATATTGGATGAATTAGCCAACAAAAGTTCCTATAAACGAGATAGAAATAGAGAAAAATCAAGTTACACTAAAATGTACATGTAATGTAATGTTCAAACTCTTCAAGTATAGTCTTAAAAACTGTGGTATTCGGTAATGAATTTCGTAATTTATTGATTCAAAATTCTGTACCGACATTCGACCTTTGTTCGCGTGAAATTATTATAAAAATATTACTTCCGTTTTGAATGGAATTTTGTTGCCAATTTCAAAGGTTTTGATTTTTCGCACGGAACCCTAATTATTTTTCTAAAATAAAAGTAGAATATGTTAGACCTTATAACATCAGCTATCTGCCAGCTAAAGTCCCGTCAAAATCGGTCCAATCGCTACGGAGATTAGCCGGAACACACAGACAGACAAAAACTAAAAAAAAATGGTTTTTTGTTATAAGTGCCGTAAAAAGCTGTTATTTTGATATTACAAAATTATTTATTTGTATAGATGCCAACTGAAGAGCGCGGCGTGTCTTAGAAGTGCCACGCAGTACAGCCGAGCAAACATGCGTCGGTTTAGTCCTAACTAGAGCGCGGCAGAAATGTGTCCTGCAAACTGCCGCGCTCTTGCCGCCCAATGCTTGGACACACCTTTACAATAGGCAAAAATTATAGAAGAACACGTCATCCATCGACGATAATCGTCACATACTCTTTTTCACATTTCTTTTGTGTATAAAAATGAGGTATAACAAATTATTTTTAGGAAATAAATCAATAATAATATTTGTATTCTAGGATGTATCTTACACAATCTTGTTATAACATATTTTCAAAATGAAATTATAAAAGCGTATTTTCAACAGTTTACTCTTCTAAAGCGTCACGTCGCTATCAAAGTTGTACTGATGAAGAAGATTGTATGTTTGATAGCTAATATCTCAGAAACGTGACGCATTAAAGATTTTGTCCCAATATTTGTTTGTTTTATGCAAGATATATTAATTAAACCAGGTTCTACGCCTGGTTGCCATTTTGAAAATAAAATAAAATGGCCCAAGTTTTAAAAAATAACCAAATCCAGGTTATAAACCAGATCCAGGTTTGTTTTTATTATAATGTATTTGGTTGTATTTGATTTTATTTTGATGCTATTTAATTTTATCAATTCTTATTGGTTATGTCTTGGAAATTTTGACAATTTATGTGTGGCAATGGGTGTTATTTGAATTTTTTTATAAACTATTTGTGTGCCAAATTCCATCCAAATCTGTTCGGTATTTTTTCGGTGAAAAAGTAACCAACATCCATCCGTAAAAATAAGACGATTTAAACGCATGTGACGTCTCTTAACAACTTTCGTCGTCTATTCAACGATTTCGTTCACCTTCCAATAAGGTCTCCCCATACCGATACCGATGAGTCTTTGCTGCTGCAGCCGTCCACGGCCGCGTCCGGTGTCCGCGTCGTATCCTGTGGCGGACGGCACGTGGTGCGAACCGGATAGGACGACGTCCGGCCGAAGCGGGTCCGTGTCGCGCATCGGGTACTCCTCGAAGGGGAGCGGATGATGTAGCAGAGAGTGGGGGTACTGTGGAGAAAAGTTTTGTTTTAGGGATTGATACTCTATTCAGTATAAGATTACAACAGATACACATCTAAGGACGACGCTAGAAGAATGGTACGGGTGCATATCCCGTGTCTGTATTTGGAAATAGTTATGAGCACCGCTAATAAGCGCGGGCGCGTTGGGAGGGTTCTCCTAGAGTATTTTGACAGCCGGCACCCGACCACCCGCCATTATTAGTAAATACGTAATGAATTGTAGCATACAGTAGAACCACACTCACTATTGGTAAGGCTTAAAATGAGCCTCTGAGTAATCTAACTGCCTCTGCAAACTTACACATTTTGCGCCCTGGGAAAAAGCTTTTATCAAAGAAGCTCCATTTTTCTGCCTCTGGATTGGCACTCCTGTTGGAATTTCGCGTGATCTACCGCTACAGACAGAGGTTGAGATAAATTAGGACCCCTTGCCCCGAGGCCTTGATAGGCAATTATGTCATACATAAGGTTGCAAAATATGAAGCATGTTGATATTTTGATCTCAAATTACATATCTGTATTAATTCAAGGCATGATGTAAAAGTTTTCGTGCTCGCTTCGCTTGCTCTTGCATCCTACTTTCTCTTTTTTTTTTTTAAATCTTGTCTTTATCAATAAGTCGCCCATGTTACTCCTATATGAAGAGTCGAAACAAAAATTCTTGAGGTCGCCTCGCTTGCTCTTGCAATACTTAAGAATAATTAATAATTTATATAGTCTCTAAATTATAAACTTCGTATGTGCACATTCTAGGTAATTTATAGATCATTTCTGATTGTTAGTTCTTTTCAATGTTATGGAAATATTTGTACGCCGATACGTACGGCTAAACATAATTGTACTCAACCGATGTTATATTCTGCATGCTCTTGTATGTATACAATGTTTAAACAAATAAAGAAATCTTTTTACTTTGTCTTGAATCTTGACTGTCTATTCCACCAATAAACTCCTGTAGGAAGGATCAAAACTATCTAACCTGTCCAAAGCAGTATAAAATTTCGAGCTCGCTTCGCTCGCTCTTGCAGTCCACTTCCTCTTGAATTCTGACTTGGTCTGTATGTCGACCAAGTCACTCCTGTACGTAGGGGTCAAAACAGTTCTAACCTGTCCAGGGTAAGGTGTTAAAATTTTCGAACTCACTTCGCTCGCTTTTGGCTTGGTGCTTTGCGCTTTGTTTTCGCTCATTTCTCAATTACTGTACGAATACTATTTATTAAGTTATTATGTACAGTAAAGAATTATTCACAATCGTTTAAATCAATTTACTAATCGATTTTGTGACATAGTAATGAGACAAGAAAACAAAAATAAAGTTCTCGAGTTGTAACGTTGGTTGTTTTAAGCACATTAGCTTGATCATCAAGAATAAAGGATTTTTTTTAGCTCTTAACTCATTAACGACATCATGCCGTGTGTATTTTGGACTTAGTGACGGTTCCGTTCCCTCAGAATTTTAATTTGTTTGCTTTTGCTTTTTTCCTTCAACAAAGCTTGCTTCCTCAAAATGTATCGAACGACTAGTGCTATACTTCGTTGGGAACCAATCTTTATTTCCCGTCGCAATAAATCATTTTTCTTTAAAATTACCATCATGTGAAAAAATAAAAATCACGTAACGTTAAGATAATTTATTAAAATTTTCTCTGAAATCTGTGTCCGAAATCGATTCTCGAAAATCGCTTTGTGTTGCGTACGATGAACAGCACTAATCGCAAAAACTGACAGAAAAATGACAAAGCACCTGTACTACGAAACCGAAGCGATATACGATAATATCAGTTGTTTCGATATTCATCACTTGTTAATACAGAGAGGTCCGACTAGCGTGGTACACCAATGCAGACTGAGCGTGACAGTGGCCACGTTAAGTTTCTTTAGCTTAAGTCGGGCACGCGAAGTAGGTGCTCTTACGTTATCTAGGTGTATCTATATCTGTGATTATAGTAGATATTAGCAGATGTTTGTTCGTAACCTTAATCCTTTTTCTAAAAGTGGCCTAAGTTACTCCTTTTAACATCAGTTATCTGCCAGAAAAGATCCCGTCAAAATCGGTCCACGCGTTTCAGATGTTTTAGATAACCGGAAGCTGTCTTCCGGTAATCTAAAACATCATAATAGACAAAAAATAAATATTTTTTGTTATAAGTACCGCTACCGTATATACTTTCATATGCATTCGGTAAAATATATTATTTGTATACAAACAGCCACTTCAATTTTAACGCATCGCTTCGCTCGCACTTGAAGCCTCAGGTCTTTTATTCTTAAAATTGACTCCCTAAGTCAATTATTATATAATATGTCTATATAAATATTAATATTTTTGAATAAATGAACTTACGGATGAACTTTTATGGAGTGGAGATTTATCATTTTCTTTTAGTTCCTAGACTTATAAATAACTGTCCGATCCGTGACCTGAGGGTATTATTAGGTATCGAGATTAGATTCTATTTATTTAATCCTTTTTGGAGAAAAAAAAGTTCACTTAAAAAGTTGTTTTGAGTAAAAAAAAAATATACCTCGACGAAAATTAAAAAAAATGTACTAAAATAAGAAAATTTCCATGACGACACACGGGCGCGAGCGGTCGCTTCTCGGGTAATGACGTCATAAAAAAACAATTGACGATCGAAAATAGTTTGCCGAAGATGGTGTTGTCACGTTTTAAGAGTTTGTTTGTATGGAACTGTGTAGTATGGCACTTTTCGTCAACAGTGTGTGTAAACACTATATTTGAACTACACACACTTATCAGTGTCTCTGAGTGCTTGTTCTCTCAGTAGCAGTGTCAACGCAATACTATCGTGTATGTGTGCGTATGGGTTTGTGTAAGTGTGTGTTTGGTACTTACTAGTCTCTCTCTGAGCGCTTGTTCTCTCAGTAGCACTGTCAGCGCTGAGTGGTGTCGCCGTATTGCTTGCGCTAGTTTACGCATAGGCAACTCGTACAAGTTGTTGCACGTGCAACCACATTCTATAGAAAACAACAAATTATACAGGGTCAAATTTAATTAGCTAACGAAACTTCGCAGACGTGGTGGCTATCAATATCTCAACACGTTAAAACAAAAATGAAGTGATCAAGATCTTTTTGGGGTCAATTTTGTTACTTCATCAGTTATTGTTTGGTGTAAACTTCGATTAACGGTATCTTGAATCTCAACTGATCACGACCGGAGTTCATTGACCGGACCATTGGTGTGAATAAATAAATAATGGTTACCTTGTGTGATGCTGAGGTCGATCTCTGTGGAGTGCGGCGCATAGTGTGAGCCGCGCATAAAGTCAGCAGTCCCGCCCTCAACCTGCAATATAATAAATATGTAGTAACTTCACCATCATTTAGGGCTCTTTAAATAAAACTAATGTCTTTGTAACTGTACCATTTGAATATGGATTGAAAGAGACTGGACCCCACAACACAGGGAATCCTAGTGTGGGGTTCAGGGCTTCATCTACGATTGTAAGCATAAAGAGACTATAAATAATTTTTATTTTATTTTATTTTTAAATTAAGCATTTGGTGCCGGTCTGTTGTTGATACACTCTAGGCTAAATAAAAACTGCCGCTCGGCCACGGGTCGGTCTTGGAGGTTAAGCAACGCTTACAGAGATCGGTCCGTGGACACACACATACAGTACATATCGAGTTCCCTCCGTGCCTCGGACAGCTCGCTAAGCAGTTGGTCCCGACTGTCATTTGTAACACAGTGAAAGAGCTGAGGCTGTGGATAATGATGATTAGTCTTCTTCTTTATCGTGTGTTTTTACACCAGATTAGGCACTGACAATGCCCAACCTGGTGTAATAGTTTTTAATCGCCCATGGCTTCGAGAAATATCTCTCAGGCATGCTGGTTTCCTCACAATGTTTTCCTACACTAAAGTGATAATTATACAATACGCATATGAATCCAAAAAATCAGAGGTGCGTGTCTTGGGTTCGAACTTGGCATAAACCTTAGTACTAACCCTATACTCTTCATAGGTGTCCGCACACTCCTCCTGCTTCACTGGGTAGTTGTGCAGTGTCAGCCATTCTCCAGCAATCTGGCGCATCTGTTCAGGAGTCAGATACTCCAGGTGACTGCCGAGAGGATCTACCGTGGGATGCAGCTCCAACTGGGACGCTGTATCTGGAATTTTTAGTTCAAATTCATAAAGCTATGACTTTAAGCTAAGCTAGCAAAACTGCAGATGTCATGGATACCGATACTATATTAACAGAAAACGAAAAAAGATTTGAATCGAGATACTACTAAATAAAGCTATTTAGTAGTATTTCGATTTAAATATGTATAGATATCGGTATCCATGACGTCTGCAGTTTTACCAGCGTCTTTAATTTAACCTAATTGGTAGATCTCCGAGGTTAACTGTTCTTGCCGCGTGATCAGTGTATGGACTGATGACCGTTTCCTTAGCATATCGAAATCCCTTCGGCCACCCTTTCATATTTGAACGAAATTACACCTTTAAATCAGTTTGAGGAACCCTTTATCGTGGACGAGGAAGTCACCAGCCATCGTCGTCGATAGCAAGTCACTTCCTCCCTTCTCGCTCATGAAACTTACAATAGATGAAAGTAACATGTCAGAAAAGACAAAGGTACATTATATAAATTGCTGATTACTGCAGTTACAACTCTGTAAAACAAACAACATATTTTTGCTGACTAGCACCACTTGCCTCACGATAATAAATCAAAGTACTGTTTAAGTCACTAATGACTGAATGAAACCTATATTCGTGTACTTCCGCCCGGGGTGTCGCCCACATACATTCAATTTTTTACACAATTTTAATATAAATTATAGCCGTGTTATTCTGAAGTATAAACTATGTTTATTACTGTAAAGTTTCATAAAAAACATTTCAGAAGTTTTTACGTCAAAGAGTAAAACATACATATCCATCCATGCTCACAAACTTTCGCATTTATAAATAGTAGTAAAATAAGAGTCGGTACCTATACACTTTGTAGTGTATTATAGAATATTCTAGACATTTCTAGAAAGTGTACAGGTACCCATATTTGTCACTGTACTAGTAGAATATAAGTTTCATACTCGGCCTCCACAAGTCGTGTTGATTGCAAGCTCCATCACACTGGTCATACGCGAGCTCCTCGCTTACGCCCTTGGCCTCAGTCCCGCACCAATTCTATAACATAACATCACGACTATTGTCACAGGAGAGTTAGGCAGAGATGTACCTAAACTACACCCGCATTTCACCAGTTATGTTTTACCGTGTACAAGTTCAGACTCTAGGGTGCTACTAATGAATTATTGATGAAAAGACCCAATAACACTTTACCCGATCTGGAAATCGAACCCAGAACTTCACGATCAGCAGTACCTCTTGCGGCTACTAGACCAAAGAGGCAGTCTTACAACACGATTTTAAATTGTTGTCTAGAGTAGTTGCCACGTTAGGTGCGCGGATCATTTTTATTTCAGCCACGCTTCTGTGTGTAGTGCACGATCTCGCCCATATGTTCATACAAAGCCAAGCAACCGTGGGTCGCTGTGGAGGTTGAGCGGTGCCTTACGACCCGGACTCCACTCAAACGGAGACGAGCGGAACAGTGCGAACACGTGCAAGATTCAACCAATAACAGAAGAGACGAGAGACGCGATGTGGACTTCAACGAATGCGATTGGTTGATGCCCGCCCGTCTCCTCACCGCTTTGGTGGAGACCGGGCACAAAAGTTAGACAGTCGCTGCATAATAAACGGTATTCACGTGCATCGCACATAGACTGGAAGCCGACCACAGCGTAGTTGGGAAAAGGCTAGGCAGATGATGATTAAGGAAGACAATACACTTATTGACGCAGAACCGGGTTAGGCCGATCAGAAAGATATGTGTTTAATAATATTGGCGAAAAAGACGTCATTCGCCTCGTTTAAGTTTTATGACGTGACTTGACACTGCGTCGAACTGAATACAACGAATGTGATCTGCTCAGAACGGATGGCCGATGGGGCCGGAAAGTTCTGGAGTGGCGACCGCGAACTGGAAGACGTTGCGTTGGTA
Source organism: Noctua janthina (assembly GCA_963576755.1). NCBI lineage: Eukaryota > Metazoa > Arthropoda > Insecta > Lepidoptera > Noctuidae > Noctua > Noctua janthina. The sequence goes on along the minus strand of OY755050.1, from coordinate 6,228,353 downwards.
GGCCTCCCACTAGGTGGACCGATGACCTGGTAAAGGTTGCGGGTATCCGCTAAATGCGAGACGCACGGGATCGGTCAATGTGGCGACACTTGGGGGAGGCCTATTTCCAGCAGTGGACGTCTTTCGGCTGAAATGATGATGATGATGATGATCTGCTCAAGCTGATTTCTCGTCGATAATTTGGTAAATACCGGGATATCTATTACTAGCTGGTGACCTCACCTGCCGATATTTTTCCCAGAGAGAATCCGTTTTGTCCCCGCTCCAGACCTGTTCGGCCCAGGCAGTTGGCCGGTACATGTTCTCGAGTGTTCGTAGCGAGGGAGCCTCATCGTCGGGGAGCTGGGGTTCTTGCACCTTATTGTTTGTGAGCAGGGATTCTAGCGCTTCATCGTCAGGGACCTGGGGTTCTGTCGCTTCATCGCCAGGGACCTGGGGTTCTGGCGCCTCATCCTCAGTGAGCTGGGGTTCAAGTCCGTCATCTGCATCAATCAAGCGATCAATGTATGGGGTTCATTGGAAAGGGGGTAATAGTATACTAATCAATATAAAAGCTGTGATTGTCTGACTGAATTAATCAGAACAACCATTCAAAACACTTTGTGTCAAGATGTCAAGCTAATTTTTGTGTAGATTTGCCTCAGAAAGCAGTTTACCTAAATGTAAAGTCCCATCATTATAAATGTTATAACATTTAACATGTTTCCAGCTATATCAATATCTGCTTTGCAGGGTTTCACCAAAATGTATGCAATGTTTTTATCAATAAATATGTTTCTTTAAACACAAAAACATGTTGTTGCAAAAATGTGGTGCTATTATTGTTTGACCAAGAAAAAGATATGGTCAATGTAGATATATGCCAAAAGGTATTGTACTACAGTATCAAATAGCAACACTTGGTACAATAAACTGCACATCAGAGGCAACACTTGCACTATTACAATCAAAAAGTGTGGTCAATATCAAATTGTTACTACTGATGTGTGATGATTGTACTTCAACCAATTAAAAGCTGCATGCCATGAATATATGGTATAAATCCATTCTATCCATATCCCCTACTTAATTAATACAAATATTATAAATGGAAAGTAACTCCATCCGTTTTCACACCTAAATGGCTGAAAAGATTTAGATGCAATTTGGCATAGATATAGACCATGACCTGGGTTGATGCTTTTTATCCTATGTTAACTGCTTTGGGATCATTTTTCACTATCCACGTGGGTGAAGCCCCAAACCAAAAGTTTCTTATAAAAAAACAACAGAATACTAACCAGTTTTCTCTAGGAATGCCTTGTTGTGTGAAGAGACCTGCTCTACATCAAACTCTGGCTCTGGGAACTCCTCAGCAATATTGTAGGTCTCGTTGAGTTTGCTGCGATTTAACAACATTTGTGAAAATGTAAGTCAACAAGGTTTGATAATAATCTATTGTATTTTCTATATTTGCTAACAAACGTGTTTTTATATCCTGGTATCAATTACTGTTGAATGCCCGATTGGTAATTTTTTTTAAACTAAACAACTCCTTCACAACTTCCTACTTTAATAGTGTTTAAAGTAGGTCTAACTGGATGTAGCTGAAAAAATTACCAAGTCTCTGTCTAGTGACTGCTATTTTTTCGCTTGCACCTGTCTCTAGCACACATCCTTCCCGTTTTGTATGTTCAAAAACCTCGCTCTGCTGAGCCGTTTCCACTAGAGCTGAGCTAAGCAAGGTTAGGTAAATGAAGTGATTCTATTGGTTAACAAACACATCCCACGCTATGCATCCTTGCACATCTCTGGTCGAAACTCAGCCTTACACCAATTTTCTACAATATTTTTGTAATCAATCGTGAATTTATAAGCAGTCTTCAGGAAATTTTGTGAGCACACATTCCTACATTCCTGTGCCTACATTCTTGCAGTATAAACAGTAATTTTTTTAAGCACTTCGTCAGACCTCTTAGATCAGAGCCTCAGAAGACTAATAGAATAGATATCAGCAAGTTGAAACAATTCCTACGCTTATTCCAATGAGAAAAACAATGATACTTACTTTGTAATATTCGGTGATGACGGTGGTACCTTCCTTACATCCTCAGGAAGCTTCCAATTCTTTTTCCGTTTATAGAAATCTAATCTATGCAGAGCTAACAATTTTGATTCTCCTGAAGCCATTTTGATGAGAGCTGAGGACAGAAGTAACCAAAACACTTCACTGATTTCTAGGTAAATCTTCCAAACACTATAAATCTACAAAAATAAAGACACTGTTGCGTTTCTTATTAATTTTTATGCAAACAAATAGGATTCTCTTGATTATCTCTGTTTCCGAAGGTAGACGAGAGTTAAATAAAAATCACTCTGGTAGTTAGTTATGATAGTAGGTAGTACAAAAGATTTGAAGTTTGAACAATAAGTTGCCGCCATATTGACATCTCCTTGACAGTGACAGTATTAAATTTTTATGTTGGCGTGTGTTTCTGGCATGTCTTGTCTCTGTTTCACAAATTGAACTTTGATATACCTACGTTGTTAAAAATATAATTGTCTCTTTCTTTTTTTTTTTTAATTATCTCGGTTGAATTTGCAATGATAAAATATTGTAAATTCCTACATAATTCCTAGCAGACAAAGTTTATGTGACTTCCGACGGTATGTACATTCAGTTACATTCAAGATAACAAATTGCTGTTGTGGCATTGGCTGTGTGTGAGAGTCCGTAATTCAACACCGTGATAAAATAATAAGACTAAGTTTGCATCAGTGAGACGAAAGAGCTCTATGTAGAGTGCAAGCTAGTGAGCCTTAGAAAACAACACAACGTACCATTTATACCACACTAATGAGTAAAGGACCTTGGTACCTACCTACTTCATTCTTAAATTTAATTATACAAAGTGACTAATATAAGTCAATGCTAACTGCTATTTGGATATTATATCATAATAATCAACTATGAATGCTATCAACTTATCTCTAGAGTCATTTTTTATGATGACCTGACAGCCTTAAAAGGCAGCTAGAACAGAATAGGCACATGTGGGAGGCTTAGAACCTAGTGTTTGGATGTAACTTAAGAGAGGCCTAAATCCAGCAGTGCAGTAAATTCGAGTAAGTAGGGTAGGTAGGTAGGGGAGATAGGTAGGGTAGATAGGTAGGGTAGGTGGGTAGGGGTAGATAGGTAGGGTAGGTTAAAAAAGGTGCATCGCAACGCATGCCGGGAAAAGCTTGTATTTAATAAAAACTTAGTAATAACTATTAAAGGGCATCAAAAAACTGATCTTCAAGGCTATCAGCTGGTAATGTGCCTAAGAGCATGACGTCGAAACAACCAAAATAACTTTGTTCATCATGTTATTGCACTGGTCTGCTAGTAACCATGACTCCTGTGAATTTACAATTATTCTTATGGACTACATTCAATCATTCATTACTATCTGCCTTGCTGTTCATCTCAACCTCTTTTGTTGATAGATGCTGTTACCATGGGCGTACCCAGGGTAGGGCAGGGCATGGCAGTAACAACAATGGGCAAATCAACCAGCTGCTTCCCTTGGCGAGTATTTTCGTCAAGTGGCAAAGACCATTCACGAGTGTTAACTCTCTCATTGTTGCACCCCGCTCAGATAACCAATTAAAGTTCCAAAACTACAGAAATGCATACATTTTTGTAGTTTTGGAACTGTAAATGGTTATTAATTGGAGGACTAAATTTTATGAATTAGAAGGGATCACATCTAAAGCTGAACTATGGCGCACTTTTTGGATTAATAAGCAGCAGCAGGACTTTGAAAGTAATAAATAACAGAGTTAATACAAGTAGCAGAATCCTTTTACCCGAAGATGAAGCAAGCCCTAGAAATTTTACTGGCAATGCCTAATGCCACACTCAAACACATAAAAAAGTGGCTAAGATCAACTATGATCGAAGATACAATTAAATGGGCTTTGTCTGCTCAGTGTACATAGAAAATTTGTTAATGCTACATGCGATTCTTTCACTGAAGACGTCATAAAAAGTTTTGCTGAAGACCCTCGAAAGTTACTTTTAAAATAGCTAGCTATAATTACACAATTTATATAAAAAACTAGGTGTTCCCGGCATGCGTTTCAATGCACATTTTCTTTACCTAGTACCTACCTACCTAAAAATCTTCTCCTGATAGTAACATACAGAACAAAAAATGAATTAGCGAACTCGGTCCAGTCGTTCATGCATCATGCCGTGACCAAGGGAAATAGGGATTCAATTTTATATATAGATTACCTATTTTAATTTATGTTTAATTATTTCACTAGGTGCTTATAAAAATGTGATTTGCCTCCCTGGCCCAGAACTTGGGTACGCCCAAGGCTGTCCCCAAGCTTGTGATATTTAAATTGTCATTGGTTGTGCCACTGTATTCATGGGCACACTTGATGTATCAGCTGAGGCACTGGTAGTGTGTTTGTTTCTTATGTCCTATGCAGGTTGTTTACAAATTACTTTGGAATAATTCAATGCTTCTTTAGGACATTTAATGGTCTCCTCTGATGCTTGTGATATTTTGGAGATATAGTGTTCATACATTTAGTGTTGGTTGTTTATTTAGTGTTCATAATATTGATTAAATGCATACAGTTCCTTCATTTGATTTTCTAGTGTGAAAACTTGGTCAACTTTTTGTTCAAGTACCTATAAACATAATTCTTGTATCTTATTTTTCATGCAATTAAATTTTTGCTGTATATTTTCCATAATATTTGTCAGGCTATCTAAGTACCTACTATGTCTTTAGCTCCAAACGAAAATACTTAATCTCTTCAAGCAAGTTGGATTTTTGTTGTCATTGATGATTCTGCGTTCCTTATGCAACTGCTGCGTTGAGTGTTCACATTACTGCTTTACTGCTTTTGCTTACTACTTTATGCTTGGCCAGATATTTTATCAACTGATGTATCATCACTGCGATTTGTCTTGCTTTGCGAACATATACACTCGGGACATACCCATGATACTTATATTCCTGAGAATATGATACTAAGTTTTCCAAAGGAATTCCAAGGCACTTCAATTGCAAGTCTTTTTGGAACACTAAATAAATAGCATGCCAGTTAGGTCCACCACAACCACTGCAATTCAACGCTATTCTCGAAAACAATAATTTTTCGGTAACTAACACACAAGACGTCAGCTCGCGCGCGCGCTTCGTAGACATAGCTAACCGCTGCTTTAGTTTCTTCTAAGCTCTTGGTAATTATGTATTCTTGTATTTTCGCGATGTCCTGTCGACTATAGGTTTTCAGAGCGAGCATTAAGCGAGCTTCTTGGGTGCAATCTTTTAATGTATTGTCGTCGTTGTCTTTTGGTGTATTCTGTTGTGACAAGTCGAGTGATGCTGATAGTACTTTCATGACTGATTTTATTGATGAATTTGCTCACTTAGTGCAAATTATTGGGTTTATTCTTTCAATTAATACTTTGCAGTTAGGTTTTCAGTATTACTTTCCTCTGTGCTTTCAGTAAAGACAGAAAACAACAAAGAAAGAATAAAAACAACAAAATCTAGTGTCAATGTCAAAGTGACATTTGACATTGACGGAAAAGTTTTCTAAAGTAAATAATATTACCAGTTATGAAATTAATTCTCCATGATTGCAGGATGTTTTTCTACCAATTTATTCTAATGTCGTAACGTCTTAGACCATCTGAGACCCAATGACCCAGATATTTAAAATTTGCAACTCTGTTTAGAGGTCTACCATCCAGCATAACTGTTGGAATTGTGTTATAACATTTACCGTCTGGTTTAAATATCATGAGTTCGCTCTTTGATGCATTATTTTTGAGTCCATGGGTCCCAGCGTACGATTCACACACGTTAATCAGTTTCCTTAATGCCCTGATTAGGTGCGCCTCTAAACAGGTGTCTTGTAAATCAAAGCGCCTGTTAAAAGCCGCACCGCTAATAGTTTTGTTTGCGGCCGATTGCTCAGCACATTGGAATTTCAAAATGTATTCTCGGCTGCTTGCCAAATGTGGTTGTTTGCTTGGACCTAGTTACTCTTTACCTCGTCGCGAGATTAATATTATTAATATTGTCACGCACCGTCAGACATTCTGCATTTCCACAGGCATTTTCACAAATGTTTACTATAGCAACAACACCCTCCTGGAAGTGTCATTCAGGGAGAAAAAGATCCAGGAAGAGAGAGTATCTACTATTAAAATAAAAAAAAACCCTATTAAATAAAAGTATTTATTAAAATAAGCACCTACACAAAACAAGGTAAAATGTTCTTATTATAAGGAACATAAACCAACGCAAACGCTGACATACATTCGCTATCGGCTTTAGCATGGAAATTCAAATTATGTTTATGTATGACACATAGGTAAAAGTAAGAACATGATGTTATAAAAAAGTTGTCTCACTATGTGCTGCCTTGCAAGGCGTACCTACAAATAATGTTTGCACAATAATTAGTGCAGGTTGTAGTTTTAATGAGTTTAAAAATGTTAATTGAACCTTAATTTTTTTTTTGCGATAAAGTAATAACCTCAATTTTACTGGGATTCCGTCATCTGATCCTAACTTATACCTTCCATCATCAGCTCAGCAACATGAGATGATAATTACAAGGCACAAATATCTGAATTGCGTTAGAGAGTATATGAAAAACATTGTATGTGCCTATAAAATTTGAGGGTTGCCGTCGAATTCCCTGGGATAGGATGATTTTATTAGTGAACTTAGGTACATGAAAAAATACATACAGTCGAACATAGAAACTCCTCCTTTTCTTTAAGTCTGTTAAAATTGTCAAAGGAGTTTTGGTGAAACATTAGTGAACCGTGAACAATACATTTCATGGTAAAAGGCTTATCTTCAATGAAATGGAACTTAAAATATCTAACTGTTGAAATGTGGGTGTACTGTAGACTGTACTCATCTCTGAGCATTCTAGCGTATGTTATGTTGTTGAGTAAACAATGAACATCCAAGCGATTGGAGCCATCGCGAAACATTTGCTGTCTATTATTGAAGAGTTCCATTGCAAATCTCCGAAGATCAGCATCAGATCTTCACCAAATTTAAATGGGATCACCGCAGAATAATATTCTTCCAAACAAAGAATCATCAACATCGGTTTACAATTGGCAAAGACAACACAGAACACAAACAAAAAAAAAATAAAAATCAGTCGACTTGATAACCTCCTCTTTTTGAAGTCGGTTAAAAAGTAGTATGAGACCGAGCTGCGCTAAAAGGCGCGGTCGCGGATAATTTAACAGGACGTTACGAGCGGATACCCGGTCTGTGCACTCGCTCGAGTTTTAGTGTACGCCCTTAATCCATCTGTCGGCTGCCTTCTCGATAAACTTAATTTAAAACCAGAGCTGGAAAAGAACTCGGGGCGTTCGGACGAAAAGACCTTTTTTTTTTTCCTCGGTTCGCTCTTCGACCCCTTTGCAAAGTCCACCTTCACAGGTATAGTACACTATGACTGGGCCAGCTTTAATCGCACGTAAGGGGCCTACGACTTCTCCTTATCTGCCTTTGTCTCCTTCGCTGCATCTTGGAAATACATGTAGATATACTTAAGACTATCCTTCAGTTCCTTCTTCTTCAAAAAGCGTGAGCACAGGAAGTGGACCTGGCAGAGTCCCGATGGTGCAACTAAAAATGGGAGCAAATGTTCAATGATGTCTCTGTGATCAATTCGGTGAAAACTGGGAGCGATCACCGCATGGTAAGAGGCACATTGAACATCAATATAAAGCTTGAAAGGTCTCAACTGATGAAATCTACGCTCCGTCCAGCACAGATCCAGATCTAAAACCCCGAGAGCTTTCAGCTTGAACTCCAGAATCGTTTCGAGTGCCTAGGAAGGTCAGTGGACGAATACAACGATGGGTACGTGGAAACTGTCCATACGACTGCGTCTAAGTTCTTCAAGACACGTCGTGCACACAAGAACAAAAAACTCTCTGATCATACTCTCGAGCTCATGAAGGAGCGGCGTGGGATGATCCTGCAGTTTTCAGACGAGGCGTAAAAATGCCAGCTCAACAGACGGATCTCTAAATCCTTGAAGAGTGACCTCCGCCGTTTTAATACCGACCGTATTAAAGACGCTATTGAGCGGAATAAAGGCTCCAAGGTATTTTCAAGAGATCTGGCTATAGGGCAGAGCCAGCTCACGCAGCTGAAGACAGACGATGGCAGGATCGTATCCGTCAAACCGTAGCTGCAGAGGGAGATCGAGTGTTTTTATGGGCAGTTGTACACTTCAACCTCGTTGCAAATCTAGCTAAAGACCCAAGAGCTAGACTGACCTGACGCTATACCGAAGACATTTCGGATGTCAGCATATACGAGATTAGGATGGCTCTGAAACAGCTTAAAAACAACAAGGCACCTGGTGATGACGGGATTACGGCCGAACTCCTGAAGGCAGATGGAAAACCGGTACTTAAGGCCCTTCAGAAGGTGTTTGATTCCGTCATACTCGAGGGGAAAACGCCGCAGGCATGGTGCAGGGGTGTGGTGATACTCTTCTTCAAAAAGGGCGACAATGAGCGGCTGAAGAACTATAGGTCCATCTCACTTCTAAGCCATGTCTACAAGTTGTTTTCAAGAGTAATCACGAACCGTCTCGCGTGCAGTTTTAACGATTTTCAGCCTCCCGAACAAGCCGGATTCCGAAAAGGCTTTAGCACCGTAGACCACATACATACGCTGCGGCAGGTTATACAGAAGACCGAAGAGTATAACCTGCCTCTCTGTTTGGCGTTTGTGGACTACGAGAAAACCTTCGATTCGATCGAGACTTGGGCAGTACTGCAGTCTCTGCAACGGTGCCAAATTGACTATCGGTACATCGAGGTGTTGAAGTGTTTGTACAAAAACGCCACCATGTCAGTCCGACTTCAGGACCAGACCACGGAACCTATCCTTCTGCAGAGACAGGGAGACGTCAAACTGTTCACCGCTGCACAGGAGGATGTCTTCAAGGTTCTGGACTGGAGAGGGCTAGGCTTCAACGTCAATGGCAAGTACATCTCTCACCTTCGGTTTGCCGACGATATAGTGGTCATGGCTGAGACCATGGAGGACCTTAGTACAACGCTCGATGACCTCAGTAGAGCTTTCGAAAGAGTGGGTCTTAAAATGAACATGGACAAAACCAAAGTCATGTTGAATGCCCATTTAACACCCACTCCTATCAAGATCGGAGACTCTACACTCGAACTTGTAGACGATTATGTCTACTTGGGACAAACGATCCAGTTAGGTAGGTCTAACTTCGAGAAAGAGGTTAATCGTCGAATCAGACTCGGCTGGGCAGCGTTCGGGAAGTTGCGTGGTATCTTCTCGACCAAATTACCGCAGTGTCTCAAGACGAAAGTTTATGACCAGTGTGTTGCCAGTGATTACATACGGGACCGAAACGTGGTCGCTCACAATGGGCCTCATCAGAAGGCTTAAAGTCACCCAAAGGGCAATGGAGAGGGTTATGCTCGGAGTTTCCTTGCGTGATCAAATCAGAAATGAGGAAATCTGTAAGAGAAATCGGTCAATATGGCGACACTTGGGGGAGGCCTATGTCCAGCGGTGGACGTCTTTCGGCGGAAATGATCATGATAATGATGATCCTTCAGTTGTAACTTCGTGCATTGCCTTTAATAAAATATATTATGCTTCTTTCGTGGGAATATTTTTCTAAACACATAATAGTAGGGTTGAATGACCGATTGAAGGTATTTTACTTTATTTTTATCCATGAAGAGGTGGGCTTGTAAATTTTTGTAAGGTGTGCCATAAAAAATATTTTTGGTGCTAATATCTTCGATGCTGAAAGTCTCTTCAAGAAAAATTATGAGTTTGTATTTGGAAGAGTCTTCGTACTCGACGGTACTTTCCTGAGAGGGTTCTACCTGGACTTGAACCATCGCATTACCGTAGTCCAACATGAACACAGGTACAGTATTTTCAACAGCAGCAACATAACTTATTAGTAGACAAATAAACGTTGAGAAAAAACGGGTAAATTCATTATTCTAGTTTTAGGCAGAGCCCACATTCCTTTTTTGAAAGCTACAAACACAGAGCATCATATAATTCTGGCCATAGACTACTATTATATATGTATACAATTTAGCAAACAGAAGTGAAGATGTTTAAAAAAAAATAACGCGTCAGTATGGCTGCTTGACTGTATCGGCTCGCGTCAGGCTGGTGACCAAAAATTGCTACCTATTTGCTACCTTTTACTACCTATAGTCAACTAATTGCTACCTAAGTTGGAAACAAAATAAAGGGACTTCAAAATGACCAGCCATTCTGATATCAGGATGGCTGGTCAACTCTTCGTTTGTGAGAATCATTCAAATTCTTGTTATTATTTTTAGTTGAATAATTGCTACCTGATTGCTACCCTCACGTCTTTCAATTTCCACCTTGTAGCTTTAACGAGTAAAAATTGTGATCATTTGATTTTTTTACAGAGAATGGATTAAGGTTATTGAATAAAACAATTTAAAACGATTACAAAAATGTTTCTTTTTATTGGAATACACCGACCCATTATTGACGGCACGGTTGGTGCAATGGCTGAGCAATTGACTGCTGCGCTGCGTGTCGCGGGTTCGATTCCCGCACGGAACAAATATTTGTATGGCCTACAGGGAGTTGTTCCGGATCTGGCTGTTTGTGTATGTGAGTTTAAATGGCCCCCGCCAGACGGCATGGTCAAACTGCGGGCGGAGGTCGCTCGACTGACGGCCGCCACGGAGCTTCTCCAAGAAGAGAACAGGAGGCTCCGAGCAGACTTGGCCAGTCTGCGTGAGTCCGGCTCTCGCGAGGCGCCCCATAATGGCCAGCAGCGACCAAGCCAGGCCGTGCCGGTGGAGAACCAGGTCCTGAACCTGGTTCGGCAGGAGCTGGCTGCCTTTCAGGCGCGGTTCTCCGTCCTGGAGGGCATTGTTCTGCGCCCCCCCTTGGCGGCAAACAAGGCGCCCTCGGGCCCGAGGGCGCCTTGTTTGCCGGCTGCAGCGGCTTCCGCACCGGGGCCGTCCAGCCGGCCCTCTGGCAGGGTTACGTCGGCTCCCGGAAAGCTGGCTCCGGCTAAATCGGCCCCGGTTGGGGGGGCAGCGGCCCTGAGGCAGGGCAAGGCGGCGGTCCACAAGAAGGGCAAGGCGGCGAATGTGCCAGCGCTAGCCGCGAGACAGCCGCCACCGCCGCCCCCCCCGCCCCCTAAGCCATCCGTGGCCGAGACTGGGTGGCAGGTGGCCGGAGAGAGAGCGTGGGAGCGAAGGGCGGCCAAAAAGGCCAGGAAGCGGGAGCGGAAGCGCCAAGGAAAGAAGCGGAATGGCGCTGCTAGGCTCAGCGCCCCGAAGACCGCAGCTGTAGTGATAACACTACAGCCGGAGGCGGAAAAGAGGGGCGTGACCTATCGCGACGTGCTCGCTAAGGCGAAGACGATGGTGGATCTCGGGGAGCTCGGGATCGCCGGGGGCCTCCGGCTTAGAGTCACCGCAACAGGGGCTCGAGTGCTGGAGATCCCCGGCGAAACCCGTGGCTCGTCCGCTGACGCTCTGGCTGAAAAGCTTAGAGCGTCCCTAAATGCGGACGAGGCCCGAGTGTCCAGGCCCGTCAAATGCGCAGACCTGCGCATCCTGGGTCTGGACGACTCGGTGACCGAGGAGGAGGTGGTGGCCGCCGTCACCAGGACCGGTGGGTGCCCTGCCGAGCAGGTCAAGGCAGGCACCTTACGTCCGGACCTGTCGGGCATGCGAACCGTAACGGTAAGCTGCCCTGTGATGGCGGCGAAAATCATTGTGGAGGGCCGAAGGCTCTTGGTGGGCTGGGTTTCAGCGCAGGTGAAGCTGCTGGAACCTAGACCTCTGAGATGCTTCCGCTGCCATGTGGGGCACCACGTGTCGGTCCGGTGCACCTCGGAGGTGGACCGCAGCGGCCTGTGCTTCCGCTGCGGCCGGCCTGGTCACATTGTCGCGGCTTGCTCCGCCGCGTCGCGCTGCGCCGCATGTGCGGCAGCTGGCAGGCCGGCCGATCACCGGGCAGGGAGCAAGTCCTGCGGTACTCCCGCCAAGGCCAGGGGTAAGGGAAGGCCCTCCGCCACCACCGCCAAAACCCCCACCGTCGCCACCACCGCAGCCGCCGCCACTGTCGCCGCCGCTGCCGCTACTGCTGCAACTTCCGCAGCGGGGCCCTCGCAGGGGGCCCGGGAGGGGGCTGAAATGGAGTGCCAGTAACGGCCCCATTACGCCTTCTCCAAGCGAACATCAACCACTGCGCCTGCGCTCAGGATCTGTTGCTCCAGAGCATGGCGCAGTGGTCGATTAACATCGCCGTGGTCGCTGAGCCGTACTTTGTCCCGCCCAGGGATGACTGGGTGGAGGACCTTAGCGGCTCAGTGACCTTAATTGCGTCGGTCGCCGCCGGTACCCCGACCCTTGAGAGTGTCAGGAAGGGTCAGGGGTGCGTAGCAGCACGGTTCGGGGAGATCGTTGTAGTGGGAGTCTACTTCTCCCCGAGCCGAACTCTCGCCGAGTTCCACAACTCCCTCACGGAGTTGAGTGTCGTCATCGGAAGCCATTCCCTCCCCGTGCTTGTGCTCGGGGACTTCAATGCCAAGAACTTGGCTTGGGGTTCTCGTTACACGGACGTGCGGGGTAAAATGGTGGAGGACTGGGCTCTGGAGACAGGCCTGGTCGTCCTAAATCGGGGTTCTGTCCCTACGTGCGTGCGGATGCGGGGCGAGTCGGTGGTGGACATCTCGTTCGGCAGCCCCGCTCTGTCGCCGCGTGTCGTTGACTGGCGCGTCATGGAGGGGGTGGAGACCTATTCCGACCACCGGTACATCCGGTTCGACGTCTCCACCCAGTCCTCAAGCGTGCCGGTCCTACAGGCCCCGAGTGGTCCGCGATGGGCACTGAAGCAGCTGGACCGGGAGCTCCTCCTGGAAGCCTCGATCGTGCAGGCCTGGGTGTCATCACCAGTCAGGCCTGCTGACATCAACAACGAGGCGGGTTGGTTCCAGGAGGCCATGTCCGAGATCTGCGACGTGGCAATGCCCCGAGTTCGGCCAGAAAGCGCCCGGCGTCAAGTGTACTGGTGGTCGCGAGAGCTGACGTCTCTGCGCAAGGCGTGCGTTGCCGCGCGGCGCCTGTACGCCAGGCATCGCAGGCTCCGCATCCGCCCTCCGGATGCGGCAGCCATTGAGGCGGAGCTGTACGAGGGGTACAGAGCGGCGAAGACCGCCCTCCAAGAGGCTGTCCGGCGGGCCAAGAACTTGGCCCGCGAGGAGATGCTGGAGTCTCTGAACGGAGATCCGTGGGGGCGCCCTTACAAGATGGTGCGGGACAAACTCCGCACCCGGCCCCCCCCGCTAACGCAGAGTCTCCGGCCTGAGCTCGTGGAGGGCGTGGTGAGCGCTCTGTTCCCTTCGCGAGGGGAGCATCCTCCCCCGCCTATGGCTCCGCCGCCGCGTGCGGTGCCGGAAGCGGACCACACCGATGACGATGACGACGTTCCGGAGGTGACTGGGGTAGACCTGAGAGTGGCGGTACGCAGGCTGAAAGCCAGAAACACCGCCCCGGGACCCGATGGCTTGCCTGGCAAAGTCTGGGTCCTGGCCTCTGAGGCTCTCGGGCCCCGACTGGAAGGGCTCCTAAGCGCATGCTTGGAGAGAGGCCAGTTTTCGCTTCGTTGGAAGACGGGGAAGCTGGTCCTCATCCGGAAACCAGGGCGCCCTGCAGACTCTCCGTCCGCATACCGGCCCATCGTGTTGCTCGACGAGGTGGGCAAGCTCTTCGAAAGAGTCATTGCCAACCGCCTTGCCGGGCACCTTGCGGGGATGGGGCCGGATCTTGCGGAACACCAGTTTGGTTTCCGCAAGGGGCGCTCCACGGTGGACGCCATCATGCGCGTGAGAGCCCTCACGACGGGGGACGCGGTGTCCCGGGGCGGGGTCGTCTTGGCGGTGTCTCTTGACATCGCCAACGCCTTCAACTCCATGCCCTGGAGCTGCATTAGGGAGGCACTCCGGTATCACCGGGTGCCAACCTACCTTCGTCGTGTGGTCGGGGACTACTTGACGGATAGGGCCGTCATCTACCCCGGTCAGAGCGGAGAATGGAACCGGCGAGAGATGTCGTGCGGTGTTCCACAGGGATCGGTTCTAGGACCGGCCCTGTGGAACATCGGTTACGACTGGGTGCTGCGCGCCGACCTCCCTACCGGCGTCAGCGTAGTTTGCTACGCTGACGACACGCTGGTACTGGCACAAGGGAGGTCGCACGAGGCGGCGGCCGAAAACATGACACGCGGGGTTGCGATAGTCGTGGATAGGATCCGGCAATTGGGTCTCGAGGTGGCATTGCACAAGTCCGAGGCCATGTGTTTTCATGGGCCTCGGAATGCGCCACCGTCGGGATCCCTACTGACGGCAGGAGGGTTTTCCATCGGCGTCGGGTCGACGTTGAAGTACCTAGGAGTCGTCCTCGACAGCCGGTGGAAATTCGTGGAGCACTTCCGACGTTTGGCTCCCAAACTGGAACGGACAGGGGCTGCTTTCAAGCGGCTCTTGCCCAACTTGAGGGGTCCAAACGCCTCCTGCCGAAGGCTATACGCGGGGGTCGTGCGGTCCATGGCCCTTTACGGGGCCTTGGTGTGGGCGCGTTCTTTGAGGCGGCAAGCCGCCCACTACCTGAACGCGCCCCAAAAGGTGATAGCCATAAGGCTAATCCGGGGGTACCGCACGATCTCCGGCGAGGCGGCTAGCCTCCTTGCCGGATTGCCGCCATGGGATCTGGAGGCGATAGTCCTCGCGCGCCTGCATGAATGGCGCGCGGAGGCACTACGTCGGGGGGAGACTCCGCTGCCGCGGCAAATTGCCGCTCAGCGGACAGACCTCCGGCGTGATCTCATGGCGACATGGAGAGAGCGACTAATGCAACCCCGTGCAAGGCACGCTACCATTGTGGCGATAAGTCCCCTCTTTGAGGAGTGGTTAGAGAGGCGCCACGGCGCCCTCACCTACCGCCTGACGCAGATCCTCACCGGACACGGTTGTTTCGGGAGGTTCCTGCACCGAATCGGGCGGGAGGAAACGCCCGGGTGTTTCTACTGCGAGGATCGTCCGGAGGACACGGTGGAGCACACCGTAGAGGTCTGCCCCGCTTGGGCGGAGCACCGCCGTGTCCTTGTAGCGGCGATTGGTCCGGAGCGAGAGGGAATGGGAAGCCGTCACCACCTTCTGTGAAGCAGTCATGCTAGTGAAGGAGGTGGAGGGACGTGAGAGGGAAAGAACCTCACGTCCCAGCCGCCGCGGGAGACGCCCTGGGCGTCGGGGGTCACGTGGTGGCTCCCGGCCACCGTAGGCGCGGGCCTGTGGACGGCGAGTTATGAGCTAGCTCGCCGTCCGGCCGTCTTATGACGACAGGCCGTGTCGACGGCGCGTTCGTGTTCCACGCGCGCCTCAAAGAGATGTCAGCAACCGAGTAGGGGTCCGCATGGGCCGATGCCTGCCAGAGCTGCGGGACTGTTCGAAAGAGACACCGTGGCCCTGGAACACAAAGGGCAAAGAAGGAACATGGATGGGTTTTAGTCAGTACAAGTCTGACACTC
Organism: Noctua janthina; assembly: GCA_963576755.1. NCBI lineage: Eukaryota > Metazoa > Arthropoda > Insecta > Lepidoptera > Noctuidae > Noctua > Noctua janthina. Next base: position 6,212,724 of record OY755050.1, on the reverse strand, counting down.
CCTTCCGCTCCGCCCAGAGTGGGGGGGGTCATTTGATGATTTCCCATCCAAAAAAAAAAAAAAAAGCCTCATTTCTTCCTAATATTAGGTAAAACTTCATTTTTTCCTAACGCGGCCTCTCCTGACGCCAAGTCTCCCTCGACTTGAAAGGTATAGGTTGCACCTGCAAAGCGATGATCTTGGTAGCGTCTTTCTCCTATTCCAGCATCGGGATCAGGTATGGTTAGCCCTAACGCCACGGGCACAGGCTCGCTACTTTCAGAACGGTCCAGATCATGCTGTTTCGTCATGTGAAAGTGTTTACTTAATAATTAATCGTGTAAACAGCACATTCTGACCACGTAGAAATTGAAAGTTCCGAATGGCAAAAATATAAGATAGTCGGCATCTCAACCGTCCTATATTGTTTGTTACCGATAACTTTACTAGCGACTAATGACAAAAATATAAGATGTTTAGCGTCCCAACCGTCCCATATTACTGCCGAAAACTTTACTACAGCGACTAATGACAAAAACATAAGATGGTCTGCGTCGTCCTCGTCGCAGTCCTCGTGATACTCGTCGCGCACCGGGGCCAAGTCTGCAGATGAGGGGTCACTGTTCCCGGTCACCTCAGCACTAGGTGGTAGGGACTTAGGGAGGCTGACGATGACCCTCTACCGGGATCACACAATTCGTCATCTGAAATGTGACTAAAACTTAAAAAGTATTTACACACACGACCTGCAATCAACAAGATAAACATTTTGACGTAATGAGAGCTCTCATTATTTAATTACTCAGTTTTCATACTGGACCACGACACGTTGTGTAGCACGGCGGTGAAGAACTGCATCTGTGAACAAATCAGACAGAAGGCATCCCCGCTGTCTGAGGTTGACGGAGGCATCGCTGAATCGCACGTCAACACTTTCATGACGGAGGCATCTCTGAATCGCAAGCCAACACTATCATGACGGAGGCATCTCTGAATCGCACGTCGACACTATCAAGACGGAGGCTTCGCTGAATCGCACGTCAAGACTCTCAGGACGGAGGCATCGCTGAATCGCTCGTCCCTCACACATGGTCACTCCTTGCCATAGAACTAACATGTGCTACGTAAAACCTCATTATATTCACATCACCCCACACGTGACGACCCCCAAGCATAATAATACATTTTATTTAAAGTATGGTAGTAGTAGAGTACGTTTCAGTATTTGTTCGTCAGTACGTCTGTTCCTGAGCCAATTTTAGTGAAATTTTGCACATTTATTCTAAGGAAGGTTTCAGAATCTGAAGAAAAAGCATTGCAACGCATCTCTCTCATCACTTGCTCGTCATTCAAAAGAACCATTCCACCTTCATGTCTTCGCATTTCATCTGGAATGCATACTTCGACTCTCTCTTTTCTCCCAACTTGTTCGTCTTACTTTCCATTTACTTTTCTGTTAGTCTTTAGTCGTTTTACAACTATGTATAAGTTGTCATAGTGAACGTTACCTCTAAGAGTGGGTCCCAAAACATGAAACATGGAACTTCGCCAGCGTTCTTTAGTCCAAAAAAATATTTATAATAGCTACTTTTATTTAGTTTTGTGTGATAAAGACTTTATAAAAGCTACTTCCGATAATATACCTGATGTGAGTATATTTATGATAAAAATGATATTCGGTCCATTTAAATGAGCAAAATCAACTTAATTGCCTCGTTGGTCTAGTGTTCGCAAGCACGACTGCTGAGCATGAGGTCCTGGGTGCGATTCCCGGATTGGGCAAAGGTATATTGGGTTTCTCCAAGAGGAATTCCACAGTAGCAGCCACGGAGTCTGGATTTGCGCCTGGTTGATAGCAATAGGCTCGCCACCTATTATATGGGACTTAAACATAATTGGCGAAATGTGGGTGTACTATTTGGTACCTTTGCCTAGACGTTCGGGGATTTTGTCTTTGCCTTTGACCTTTAATATCTCCAGAACCAGCGGCTTTCCAGGAATCCCAGGTTATGTCTAGATGAAAAAGAATATCTCAATGATGGCTTTCAGGGTACTTTTACATTTGTTAATTCTTTAAATACTTATGGAACAGGCTTTATAGTATAGCTTTTCTAATCTATAATAGAAGTAGGTAAGTATTTACATTTTATATAGAAGAACATGGATGGCCTTAACTACCACTGAAACGCGCCATACACATAAAGATATTACAGTACTGCAGGAATAAATATGAACATTTTGTGAAAAGTACTGAAACAACATTATGGCAGCCTCAGTTTCGAGTAACCACACCACATAAAATACTTGCACAGTTGTAACGCCAAAACCCGTTATAAATGTACATATTTCTTCTTGAGGTCGATTTCTCAGTCAAAAATAAATTCACGCGCAAAACAACCATGCTGTACTTTTTACGCGCGCTTTATGGTGCGAGCCCGGGGTCGGGACTAAAGGCGCCATCTTGTTTTTCAGTACAAATTTCACCGTAGACAGAATACTTTGTCTACGAATTTCACAGACAATGTCATAAACTAAATGTCACGAAAACAAAGATGGCCAAGAATAATATTGTTTAACTTTAAACTAGCTATTTATTTTCTGTATTTTTTATTTACCTACCTTTAAAGATACTTGTTCTTGTTTTCTAGTCAATAAACTGAGAGGACAATGCACGCGCTGAATTCTAAGAGCCATTATTACGACGTGATAAAGACCACTCAAGAGGACACGATTTTAGAATCTGACTCGTCCGTCGAGATTTGTGAAACCCGTCTTGCACCAACTTCAGATGTGGGTTGCTATGTCAGGGTGCACATGAAGTCCAACGTAGTTCAAACAGATTTCACTCGAAGCAACAAGAACTTTCGCAATGAATGTACAGCTACCAGTGACGAACTCAGTGTGAGAACGCTGGAGAGCCCTGTCATCAAAGGAGGGTACTCCCTTTACTGCAGCCGCAGTTCGCCAGTTGCTGGTTCGCCACACAATCAGCACTATCCGTTGTTGAATAGTAGGAAAACAGCTGTCATCGCCGAAAATGTGGCCGTTTGCACAGACTGTTACCAACGTAAAAAGCTATTGGCACTAGAGTGTTCTATACCTAAATTACCTAACAAAATGTGTAAGTCTTCTATACCTAAATTACTTAACAAAATGTGTAATGATAAATCTACTCAAAGTGAGTGTTTCAAGTGTAAGAAGTTTATCTGTCACTGTGATGTATGCATTCCATGTATCAAAAGCTTGGCTGCTTTTCGTTCTTTCACGCTTGGCACTATAGAGTCCCGTCGCTGGCAGAACCAACACTGTAACACCAAGCTCATTGGAGGCTGTCGAGTACCGGTGAGCAAAAATTGTAAGAGCAGATTTTGATGGTTAACTTATTATTTTTTTGTAATTTTTAATAAACTTCCCAAACGAAACGCTGCAGTTTATCTTACTCTATTATGATTGAGAAAGTTTGGATGGATGGATGTTTGTTACTTACTCAATTACGGCAGCACGGCTGAGCGGATCTGGATGAAGTTTGGCAAACAGATAGATAGTCTGGAATGGCACATATGCTACACAACATATAGGACGACTGCGGTTGGTACTTCTTTTGCGCAAAGATTCTTCTCTTTCCGTGGAGGTGAATTGTATCACAAACTAAATAAAATTATAAATATATCAAACTGTAGTAAAGTTGAATGTAAAACTAAAATTATCAAATGGTCATTGAAGTTAAACTATATGGAAATAGAAAAAATACTTGAGATAGCTAAGTAAGTAGGATAGGCAGTCCATACTTACGTACATAATTGGTAGGTAAGATTTTAGGCATATTTTTTACATGTATTTTATATACATATATATATATTATTATAACTAGAAGACGGGATATTTACCATGTTTATTGTTTTCTTTGAGTTCCCGATATTTCGGCGCTGTTGCAAGCACCATGATCACGGATAAACTGAAGTTATGAAAACAATAAACATGGTAAATATCCCGTCTTCTAGTTATAATAATTTTAGTGACCATGAAAGTTTAAAACCTTACATATATATATATATATTCATAAAATACTTATTGTTTAATAAAAGTATACATACTTATATATACACACGCATACACACACCGTCACCAAATTCGCAATGCTTCCACGTTGACAATAACTCTATGATGTAATGGGGGGGAGGGGGGGGCGAGTTCTAAAATACAGGCCTAGGCTTCGTTTAGACTCCAGATCTCCCACAAATGACAATTTTCTGCCTACTACCTGCCAACCATATCTCTAATAACGATGTAATTTGTGGAGATAAATAAACGTTTTTTTTTATTTTTTTATTAGAAGATGGCGTGACGAGCTGGACAAAACAAACGACCAGTGGCCCACATTAGCCCTGGATCGTAGCAACTGGAAGTCATGGGGAGAGGCCTTTGCCCAGCAGTGGGATGACGCAGGCTAACAGTATCAGTATTATTTCAAAATCAAAATCTCCACGTGAACAAAGTCACGGGTAAAAGCCAGTTAAGCAATAAATGTTTGTTATTTAACTGTATGTACAGTTAAATAACAAACATTTATTGCATATAACGCAGATCAGAGGGTTGTCAGATGAAGATTCATAAGACAGCTATAATGATTCTGCTAAAGTGGCCATTTTGGTGACAGTTTAAACCCAGGCACGCTTTATGTGTCATTTATTCCATTATTCCACATTATTCCATCATTCTTAAATCATTGTTGAAGGTATAAGGCAGCATGTCCTAGAACCAAAAATTCGCAGACATGTGACATCTACGACTGCGTGGTGGATTACGTCCCACTCATAGAGAGAACAGGAAGCCTGTTGCCCAGCGGTGGGAACATTATAAGCTGGTTGTGCTTAACCTTCTTAACGTGCAATCGACACCAAAGTTACTTTAACTACAGGAAAATTTTGCAACATTTCGTAATTTTGTATATTTTGCCATTACTTTTTGTTGCTCACTAAATACTTACAAACATTGCTTCACAAAAATAACTTCGATGTGGACTTACTTTTACAATCACAGTGTATCTATTGATATTTCCAATAACATACATTTTTTTCTGGGCGACTTTGGCCCATAGATATACGCGCGATTTATTTACGCCCTTAATCTAGAAAACAAAAGTAAACAAACATGAAAATGATCGTTGACTTGCGAAGTTGCGAATCATCAAAAACGGGTTCTGGTTTATATTCTAAACACTTCAAATAAACATGTTGTAATTTGATAAAAAATAACTACTTTTTTAAACCTGCACTCGGTGGTCTATCTGCTTAGTTTTTGTGTCGACGATTTACGACAGACATGTCAGTCCAACACCACTTATTTACGACAGACATGTCAGTCCAACACCACTTATCGAGACGAATCTTGTCGAGTGCCTGTCGTCAGCAGCCACTGAATAACGCCAGATAAGCTTAACGTGCTGTGTTCCCTTTTTGTAAACTATTAGTAACTATTTATATTGGGCTGCCTCGTTTGTATAGTGGTCGCCAGCGTGACTACTGAGCATGAGGACCGTCCGCCCGTCGAGTTTGTACCATCTGATGCATTTCTTAGTGCAGCCAGGGAGTCTGGATTTGTATGGATTGCAATAGGCTGGTCCCTATTAGACGGGAAGGTCATATCACGGAAAAGTGACAATTTAGAAGATTTTATCTCAAACAAAAGTAGTTTGTTTTGAAACCAGCTATTGATTAATACAAGTCAAATGCCAGACTAAAAATTCGAAAAAAAAATGCGGTAATGTCTTCTGAGGTAGGTCAGGCTTCATACAAAAATATTCCTAGCCTTTTATTATTAAACTGTTATTTAAATTACGTGTCACATTGTTCATACACTTCATACACACTAATCTTCGAAATCATCCAACCGATATTAATGAAATTTTGTGAACGTGTATGGTTGGTGCCAGCTTGAAAGATAGGTTAGGTTTGGACCCAATAGGTGACGCTGTTGTCGTATATAAATCTCGATATTCTGTCATATTCCCATTACTCCCGTGTGAAGCAGGAGCAGGTCGCTAGTTAATTATAATAAAAAGTGATCAGATAAAAGTTCTACAAACCTTAGAAATACCAGCCCAGGATGTTGGACATCCGGCTGCCTTGACAGTTGTAAGGTAGTCGGTTATTGCAGATACGATGTAGTCCATCTGCTTAGTTAGACACTTCACACTTCTTCTTAGAGCGTCGATGGCGATCTTTATTTTTTTCTTTTGTTAGGACCGTTTTGGTCCAGAATTTTGCTACGAGTTTGCGCTGTCGCTAGCGACCATGAATTCCTGTAGTGTGCAGGCATCAGGGCGCGCAGGATACCTAACACTACGACTGGGTGAAGGAGTTTCTTCAAAAAAATAATGCCACCATGACAATTATCGCTGAGAACAGCTGCTCGTTTGAATGGCAATAAAATTGTAGAAAAATGGATCGGTAACTTTCAGCTTTGATAGTGGGCTGACATCACACAGTGCCAGACACGTATTGTATGTGTGTCCGAGAGGCATCACAATAAGACTCTTTTTCTACTGTGACGTCTCTCTTATTGTATCATTTTTAAAAGCCTTTCCGACTGGTTTCTTTGTTTGTAAGCAGTTTTGAAAACAGTATTTTTTCCTGATGGACGACATTCGATTCTTAAAAAACCGACAGTGAGGTTATCTGGTAGTAAATATGAAATAACCTATAAAATTCTAAAGTGTTTATTTAAAAAAAAAGAAACAGCTTACGACTAATAAAATAAATCGTGCCCGTTTAGAGGCACAATATGTTTCTAAATAATACATAAAACAATGTGAATATGAAAATATTAACATAATACTTTTGTGTCACTTATGATTACTTTATTCTAGCAATTCACTAATGACTTTGATAAATATCCTACAGGTTTACATTTACTATATTATAAGTACTACACATAACATAATGATCACTGTGGTTATATTTAAATTAAGTAATTAAGATTTTTCTCTCAAATTAATCTACTATTCTTCGCATTACTACATAGTTTTAAGCTTAAGCATTTTTTGTTCAGGCACATAATAAGAATTGTACAAGTATAAACAGTAGTATAAAAATAGGAGTATCCTGAATACTATGCTATAAATGGAGAAGCTTTTTTCACGAACTCGAGAGGATCTCAGAGGGGCTTGACAGTGTGACATACTGATGGTAATGGTACAGCCACACGTGTATTTAGTCGATATATGTTACAGAAAAGCTTCTGTCAATCCTGCTGAAGTCTTTGTAGGAAAAAAAAATGTTTGAAAGCGTTTGTCTAAAACTCCAGATCCTCTCGAATCCGCTCGTCACGTAAACTCTTTTTATGTATCCTAATAAACTAACAGAAACTACCAAGCATTAGGAAAATTATGTGAATTTAGTCATTTACACTTTACACCAAGTGATACAATTTTCATCTGATTATAATCAGTAAATGTATGATGATTATGTAATTTTCTTCTACACTACAATTATAGCTACAATAAATCTAAAAACACAAATTACGTATCCATCTACATGAAAAGATCATTAAAGTGGGGTTTAAATTATGAAAACATAAGTGCTTTACCTTCAACGTGATATAATATACGGTTTAAGACTAAAAACCATTAAATATCCACTTTATATAATTATGAGAGATATGGAACTTTTCCCATAGTGTAAACCCCACATACAAGACAACACAAGACTGATTTACTCTCACATTAAATTAAAACTAAATCTTTGGGACAATAGTTCGCATTTTTTTACAATAATCACTGGGCTGGGTCCTGATAGGTTTATTTATATCATAATTATGTGAAATATAAATATCTGGCTGAAAATAATATCAATATCACACCAAGATTAAAGTCTACCCATAATATAACATATTTTTTTAAGAAATTCAATGGTAAAGTGGTTTAGTATTAAGTACATCTTCCGTTTTCACTCCAGTAACTTCATGTAACAGTAAAACCGTACACTAACTACTGATAATCCTTAATAATATTAATATTTTGGCATAATTTTTTTGGGGCAACGTGATGCCTGAAGGAAGCAGTGTTATTATGTAAAATTAACTGCTAAAGTGCAGAGCATCATTCAAGAGCCCACAATACGCAAGCAAGATCACATGTTTTTTTCTAATGGTTTTAATTCCTATCACATATAAGGTACTGACCCAAAAAAAACCAGATGTGGTATATCCATTAAAACCAGTTCCATATACGAGAACATCCAAAATGTATCGCATAATCAGCCTATAATATTCCCACAGCTGGGACACACGGCCTCCTCACTATGAGAGGAAATGGGCTATACTACACCACGCGGGCCCGGTGCGGGATTGATAGATGTCACATGTCTTCGAATTTTTGGTTCTAGGACATGCCAGTCTCCTCACGATGTTTTCCTTCACCGTTTTGAGAGCAGTGCTGATGAAATAAATTACACAAAGTAATGCGCCTGCCTGGGTTCGAACCCACGACTGTTAGTAAGTCGGGCCGCCACCATCGGGCCACCGCTGCTCTCGCCAAAAAGTAAGCTTAGAACAAATTAAAAACTGCTCAGCGTTTACTAACAAAAAATCCGGATAATGGGAGAATTTTTTATGCGGTCTGGTACGTTTTGGCAAAACTATGCTTGGAATTTTATCAGACTATTATATTGTATAACGTGCTGGTGTCCGTAAGACTAACAGAATTAAATCCAAGTAGTATTTTAGTTGCAAGCGCCCAATAATTGGGACGTGCCAATGCCAACGTGGTTTTAGAATTGTGTAAACTCAGTGTAATGGATGTCATTGATATTAGAGGCGGCTACTGGCGACGCGTCGGCGAAGTGTTTATCTGTATTTAAAACCGTCTGTAATTAATTATAACAATAGTCACAAGGTACACAATTAACAGTCATACATGTACAGTGGCCAGCGGATCAAGTTACCACAAACTGTCAAATATTCTCAATCGATTTAAAACCATAAATTTAAATCATTTGGAGAGATTTGACAGTTTATGGTAACTTGATGTGCTGGCGACTGTACATCAGCGGTCCCATACATTTGGGTCGGGTAGGTAAGGGATTTTTTTTGTTTTTCATGATTATGCATGATGTTGGACCCATAAGGAAGCCTGTTCACCGTGATGATTTGTGCCACACCCTTAGATATGAGAGCAACCGTGTGAAACACGCTGTAGAGATGCCGAGAGAAATACTCTACCTGTGGGCCTAGTATGAATACGCGGAATAAACGTAACGTAAATTCGAAAGATGTTAAAATTCAAAATACTCTCTTGTACATTAACATTTTATTCAGTTTTCAGAGTTGTTTTGATCCTAGTTGCGCTTGTCGCAAATATTCAAGTAGTATTTTCGATACAAAGTTCGAATTCACGGTATGTTTATGTAGTGCGTTCATACGGGGGAATATAAGTCAAATAGCTCAAATACCTGTAGGTGTAAAATTGCAGATAAACGTACGGTACGCACGATACTGTACTGTACGGTTTCATTGCTAGTCATTAAATTGCATTTGCACAAACATGTAATATACTTTGCCGTATTTTTATTTTTCATCCCATTTTGGACAAAAAAACGCTCGAAATATCTGAAGAAAGGCTGGACTAAAATTAATATTAACAATTATTGTGCTTGCACGGCTACGGCGTAGCAAAGTGCTACGAAATGCCAGTTTAACAGTTCCGTGCAAAATATTTCCTGAGTATTACTTACTCTTAAAAATACTTTGCACTATTATTTTAAGACTTTCAAATGTACACACTAACTAATGTGTTCCAACAGTCGACTGCATGTCCCTACGAGCTACCCTAGCTACGGAATAATTTTAATAACGTTGTTTAATAGACTTCAAGGGCAGTTTACATTGGTTTGTTTGGTTTACATTTATAATTATTTATCATGAAGGTAAGCTGTGGCAGCAAGAACACGGACAAAAAACGGTAAATCAAGAAGACGTCTGCACCTATTGGAGAAAGTTTCACAGTGATTTTGGGGCATCAGTAGCTCACAAAAATTGATCAAACCATTGTTTTTCAAGTTAACAAGGTGCTCGAATAGGGATACACCTTTATAGAATATATTTTATTACATAGGTAGGTACGTAACTAAAAGAAACAGCCCGACTTTTACATCATCTGCTCTTTAAACAAGAATATTTCTTCAATTTTATTTAAAATATGGCATATAATAATTTAGGTAGAATAAGTTCATACAAATTTGAAAAACAATTTTACAGCCACGGCTTGAGATATCAGCAAAAGATCGATTATACAAATGTTTAATAACATATTAAACTCCTTTGAGGGCGCTCTTGTATCAAAAACCAAATATCATGAAATGCCTTCATTTTTTTTGCGCCTAACCTTGTCTGACAAATTTACGTAAAAAGTAGAAAAACAATGATGTTTGATGGCAAATACATTTAGCACGGCACGATAGACGAGAGTAAATAGTGATGCTACAAGCATCAGTGTATAATGTACCAACTGCTAGGTCAGAGGCCACCTCTCTAAGCGTAAGCGGGATGGCGTCTGGTGATGATGCAAGCGGACCCTAAAGTAGCGGTTGACAGTTATAGCTCATTGGTAGTAAGTGTGAACGGAGCTGGATGATGATGGTGGTGGGCCAGGTGTGGGGACCGACGCTGGCGACGGCAGGGTCGGGAGCGGCGTCGGCGGCGGCGACGAGTACACCTTGCGGTCGGGGGGCAGCGTCGGCAGGGACGATGACAGTCCAAAGCCCCCCAGGCCGCTGATCGAGGAGCCCCCCGACAGCATCTGGCCGTGCACACCCCTCATGCCCGCGAACATCGGCGCTGAGCCTGCACACAACAATGTTATCGTATCAGCATATGGAAGACGTTGTTACACGCGGTGCATGATGTCATGGGTATTCTTAACAGTTATGATTTCATTTATCGTATTAGGTTATCCTGTAATGGTAGATATAAGTAGATAAATAAATAATTGATATGTTATAGTCAGTTTAAAATATACGTTAGTAAGCTTATCTAAAAATCGACTCAAGGTCTAAGCGTACCTGAACTTACATAGATGTTTCATTTATATTCATATAGACAGGTACTAAATCGACAAAAAGTATGGCCATAGAACAATGAGAAAAGATATTTTTCTATTCCGAAATTTATCTCGATGTCGGGTCGCTGGTAACATTTTACACTTTAAACAGCTCATTCAGGGGTTAACAGTCGCAGACTAGGGCTTCAAACCGCGGGGTACATACCTAATTGCTTAATTTACAGTTGTATACAGGGTGTTAACAGACCTTTCACGAAGCCGTCAACCAAGTTTGTACATAAAACTAAGTAACTTTACGCAAAAAATTATTGCTCTGAAACGACTTTTTTTTTGGGGTGAAAAATCACTTTTACTGTAAGACTCGATGGAACGCACTCAAAGCATTGTGCTGATGGATGGATTGAATAGTACGGGGGTCGTGGAGCTGTTTAAAGTAAAACCTTACATTAAAATCAGGTATTAAAAAAAAAAAAACTTGTGAAAATGTTGGAACTTTGCCCCCAATATCTCCGTAACTAGAAGGTTCCCAGGTATGGTCTATAACAAAAAAATGATCGCAAAGACGGGGAGAACAAGTGCCTTTCAGCTACTTTAGGGTCTATTTACACCCTTTATAATAGTTATTGCGTTATTTACTTTTTCAAACATTTATGAAGCAATGAATTAGGAATTTCCTTCAAAATCCTTCTGATTCGGATAGTAAAATGAACATATTGAACATATACCTAATTATTGTTATAGACGAATTCATAAATTGTTGTGTGGGATTTTTAGATTTTTTTTAGGTAGAACGACGTGATACTGATGGAAGGCCATTTATTATAATACGACTACCTTACCTAAACCTGCATACGCCCCCCCCCGCGCCCCACTCCTGGCGGAGCAGAAGGGAGTGTCAGACTTGTAATGACTTTAGTCAATCATCCCATCCGTGTTCCTTCTTTGCCCTTTGTGTTCCAGGGCCGCGGTATCTCTCTCAAACAGTCCCGCAGCCCTGGAAAGCCTATTGTTCTAGGCACAAGATTCTGCTGTCCGATGACTTTTTCAAAACTGCACAGTGCTTATCTTAGTTAAAGTATCGTGCATTTAAAAAAAATATATCGTGCTTGTTAGTGTTACTATTCCTTTACCGTTTCTGTTTTTATCCGTCAGAACCGATAGTTGGCTCAGAGTGTGTCAGTTAGATATATGACCGTTATTGTTGTGTTGAAGCTGTTGGTACGAGGAGAAACCCAGAGTTCCATCCTGTACATGCCTAATGACCCAGAATTTTCCCATTAACATACAAAATATACAGGGTGGAACGGACACCTACGCTAAAGCGGTTAGCACGTATTCGGTATATCTTAGTGAGCCCCCCGGCTCACAAAGATATACTGAATACGTTAAAAATTCTCGTCGGTTATTTAATAAAAAACAGCTTTAAGCTACAAAACTCCAATACCTACATGGTCAAAATGTATAGAACAGCTGTTTTTTTTTTTTGTTAAAACCGATGAATGAATTCTATGTGGGGGTGTTCAGAATTATCTAGTGAAAACGTGGTAACCGTTTTAGCGTCAGTGTCCGTTACACCCTGTATAATGTGTTTTAACTAAATAAAAAACGAAACTTAAAATCACATTAAGTATTTAATTTTTAAATTGTTGTATTTAGTTACAAGTTTACCCCAAGTTATTTTATTTACTAAAAAATTAAAAATGAAATGCTTATTCTGTGATATCTTTTATATCAATAAAATTAGGCTTTACCTCCTGCCTACACCTCAAATACAAAATGAAGACAAAAACTAAAGTTAGTTACATACTTTGTATAAGTCTAGACCAGTGTTTCGCAAAGTGTGTGCCGCGGCACATGTGTAGGTGTACATACCGTGATCATTAGTCGGTGTGCCTCGGAAAATAAGGTTATCTATTAAAGTTAAATAAACAGACTGAATAAAAATACCTACTTAAACAACCGCAAAAATTTAATAATACTTAAATGTTCATTATTATTAAGTAAAAGTAGATTTTTCATTTAAGGTGTATCTCTAAAATTTTCTGATTTCCTAGATGTACCTTGAACACAAAAAGTATGCAAAACACTGGTCTAGACAACGTAGTTTTGTAGCCAGCTGGTTTAGAAAAGTATACGTTATGTGTATGTGTCCGACTGAATCAATCATCAATTTTGTTCAAACACTCTAATTTATTACAAAACAATTCAGTAAAAGAATATTCATGAGACAACTCCACGGTACTCGGAAACCACAAACTCTGTGGAAAAAAATAAGCAGTGCACCGCTGACAACGCGTTGATATAATAAATGTGAAGACGGCGTAAAACCTCGCGTACAGCGGCGTGCTCACATAAATATGTAGATGTTAGGCTATAATTGCACACTACGAGTTCCCATCGATCGCGGCCGCCTGCTGCTCGTCTGTTGGCGGCCACGTGCACGCCTCGGTACCTAATCGCCATAATTTAAACAAACCTAGCAACAGCTTCCAATTGGGCGGTTTTAGGAATAAAATTTTACTTCGTCTTAAAATTTTCCGAGAATTTTGTTATTATCTAGTTATATTTGTACATTACAAGTGTATCAAGTGTTCAATTTTCCGATTCAAGCGATTCCCAGAACTTCATGGAGAGATGAATATATATTTTGAAATGAAATTGTTTGATTACGACATTCATCATTTCACTTTGTTGAGTGAGACAACAGAAGATTATCAAAATTTTTCATCAGATTGCTTTGATAATATATTTGTTGCAGGCACTGTTTCGATTTCTAAGAACGCTGAAACTACTTTTTATTTTATCGTTTATAATGAAAAACAGAAGTGCTGGTTACTCTGCGGCCGTTTCATAAGCTAACATTCCGGTACTTGTCATCGCTTTTTAAAGGCCATAGATCACGCCAGGGAGAGGGCCTCGCCGATGGGATAAATTGCTCTCAAGTTGGCAGGCGACGAGCGATGTGCGCCGGCGCAGAGCGCACCCGCCGCCCGCCCCGACCCGCGCCGACCCGCTCCCAAATTACATTACTTTAACAGTTTAACTATAGATTTATTGGAATTTAAGTGGCACGCACAGGTACGTGGGGCAAACGCCTGAAGTACTATTATTCCTGAAGCAAATGGAAAAAGAATTCGCATAAGTCGCACAGCTATTTATTGCACATAAAATTCAATTTACAAAATGTAATTTCATCGCCAGCGAATTATGTGAATCCTGAATGCCGGAAATTTATGATAGTAATCAAAATATTTTTTATGTCATTGAAGCAATAAAACTGGATAATTCGTTTTATATTAGTCCATGGATGTTTCCCTAATTACATTCATTTACGACGCGTCGGATGTGTGTGAATGTGAGGATGTCTGAAACGATTAGTGATGGATTCAGGCTCGTGGCTTTCGCAGGCATTAAGGATTCACGAAGACGCAATATTCCAGAAAACAAGAAGAGCAAAGTAATCCGTGTTTTTACCACGGCAACAGTATAGTAGTGATGTACCGTCATAAAGGGGCTACAGAAAAGTAAGAAATTATTGCCGATAGTTACAATGATACACACTACACTATGTCTCGAGCAGTCTCTTAATTTATTCATCGGTTTCAGGTACCTTTACATCGGATTTCTTTGAGCACATAGGACAATTCGCGGTGACACTGTAGTAACTTGAAACTTTCATAATACCTGATCAATAATCATCGATGACCGTAATCTTTCAAGTCACAAACGTTGAAAGGTATTCTGGTATTGCGCCAACGATCCTCCCTAAATCAAGGAAAATTATTTTTTCATTATTATTTTCATTGAAAGTAATGACGTAATTAACATGCCAAAACAGAAAATACGGTTCGAGGATTACATGAAATTAAAAAATAAATGAAACGACTGTTAGTTCTGTTTTCATGACTGCTAATAAAACACTGAAAATTAATGTGATACCTATTTTATTAACTGTGAAAAATATAACAAGTTGTAAAAACTCAGTTAAAATGATATCTGTCAAGGATCTGTGCCGTTCGGAAGTTTGCAAAGGTTTTTTGCCTCAAAGATATCTGGCAGTTGTAAAAAGTTACCCATTTTTTTATATAAACAAGGGTCAAGGTTGCCATATGAAAGGGTTAACTTTTTTATTCGTTCGTAGGAGCAACCGAAGGGAAGATGTTTTAACTTTTTTTTGTATTGCGTGTTTATGGTAATGGTAAGCTAAATCTGTTTGTATCGGGCGAGGGACCACCCATAAACAACGTTAACACTTTTTTTTTTGTATTTCGGTTTTGTGATTATCACGTAATTAAAAAAATATGTTTTTGTGTCATAATTGTTTTGTTGGAATAAAGTACCTTGATAAAATATTTACGAAAATAGTTTTTTTCCTCCTCGAATATACCTACTACCAACCTCGAATCATAGCATAATGAATCAATTGTACAGCCTTTTTATATTTTATTTACCGCTACCTATTCTGTTTGCTAACGGTTAGCCGCTAGGTTATCCGCTAACCTGAGGGTTCAATGATTCCCCGTACAACACTTTTTTTATACAAACCTCAAGTATACTATGAAAAGACAATAGAGAAAACGGACTATAAGAAATGAAAAACAAAAAAACAAATCATCTTTTTAATTTTCACTGCAACATCTTTTAGATCACAAATGGTTGCTGGATGCACCTCCTCTCGTCAAGCCGTGTCGGCAGATCGATTTCGGATCGGGACCGCACACATTGAGTCAAATGCATCGAACTGTGTCAATTACTCAGTTATTTATACCCAACGCAAATAGAACAATACCGAAGATGTGTTATTTAGAGATATAACTGTTTTAACAGGCACCGGAAATAATCAGTTTTTTGAATAAAGAATCCAATATTTAAAACACGGTTAAACTCGCGCCTTTTCCCAATTGTGGTGGGCAGAATTTACGGGCCGTAAGGTGCTACGATCTAAAATACTCCATCTGCTTTTTTCAAAATAATAACAAATATGCAAGTATGTTGGTGTTATTTTTCGTTTTATTAACAAAATCGTAATTAGCGTTTTATGTTTGTACGAGTATTTAAGAGGCACTGGCCTCCTCCCTTTGAGAGGACAAAAGATAATCCATGTTGGCCCAATGCCTATTGTGGCATGACACAGTGTAAGTACTCGATTTTTTGGTTCTGTTACATACCGGTCTCTCACGATGTTTTTCATCACCGTTTCAAGAGCAACATGGGTTGGAAGGATGGTCTTCCATTCGCAAGTCGAGGACGATTCCACTAGGCCACCAGTTAGAACGGTGTTCAATGTTTTTAGGTAGCAAGCGAGCAGGCGGCCCAGCTGATGGTAAGTGGTCACCTCGTCTACATCACCAGAGGCCAATGCTAATGTGCCAAATTTGCCAGTGGCCAATGTTTTTAAAACTATAAAAAATGTTGTAATTTACACGTAGGTAGTTTAGTAATATGACTAAAGACTTTATAGTCCAAGCGATATCACCTTTGTCGAGATTTTTTTATTTCATTTCCGATTTATTACTACAAATCGAAAGTGATATAAAATAATCTCATAGTTCTCTTCACCATCATCAATCAGTATAGTGTTTCTTATTAGATGTGGTAGCTTCAAATACGAATCAACGTTTAATTAAACACCGGAAATCGAGTCCATCATTACAATCCAAAGTGACTAATGCAAAGTTAGTTACTTCGCGGAATAACAGAAGTATTCGTACAAATAAACCTCAGCCTGAAGCCGTCAGTCGTAATCGTAAATTAAAATACACCTCATCTTTTGTGAAATCTCAGGCTTACTCACGTCTTGGAAGGCCGATAACATGCCGTGAGACGGCACACGGCACACGGTAGGTAGGTAACTACACTACGTACTGAAATACAATTTCCAAACAGACGTCAGTTTCGTTAAATCAAAAAATGCTCATAAACTGAGCACCCATACCCGAGCATAAACAGGGTATCAAGGTTGTCGTTCTTAAAAATCATTCTCGATTTTTTTTTATTAAAGCGAGCGTTAGAGTTCCGCCGACGGCGATATTTTTGAAATACCTATTGCATTTATAAAGATCAAACGGTTTGAACAAACGGGCGTTCATGTAAACACATCATACTCCAGCGCTGACTACGGCGCGGCGTCGGCGCGTACGCCGCCTAGCGCGCCATTATACGCACGTAAACTAAAATACATCACACCACGCTCTCTCAGTCAACTTTTATGTTTTTATGATCGTCTTGTATTCAAGTAAATTGTATTCAGCGGCCTAGTATCTCATGCAATTAGGTAAGGTATGCTATGGTTACTGACTTCTTTCGAGAGATAGCATTTAAAATAACAGTGCTGTTGTCGAAAAAATGTTGTTAGATTTCAGAGTTTTAAAAACAAAACTGCTGTCTACGCCAAATATAGCAATCGTGCTGACTTGTATTGATCGGGGCGAACCTCTGTGTGCCCTGATTGTGTTGTATTGCAAAGTTATCAGCTAGATGTAGAACTTGCGGTAATAACATAACATCACGCCTGTTTCCCCATAAGGTTAGACTGAGAAGGTTAGATGGATTTGAACCCGATTAGTGGCAAAAGGCTAGCTCCCTATTACTTAAACCATAACTGGGGAAAAAATGTGGGTGTACTATTAGGTACACCTCTGCCTAACCCTTCTGGGATTACAGGCGTGATGTTATGTTATGTTAGACAGAGATGTAATGTGTGTGTCTCGCCAAGTAAAACTGGTTTCGCCCCGTATTGTCTGGTGAAATGCGGACTTAAAGACTAAGTAATCTTAACATAGTATAAAACAAAGTCGCTCCCGCTGTTTGTACGCTTAGATCTTTCAAACTACGCAACGGATTTTGGTGCAGTTTTCAGCAATAGATAGACTGATTCAAGAGGAAGGTTTATTTGTATGTGTATCTCCATTGCACCCGTGCGAAGAAGTGAACGTGAAGTTAATAAGGTAATCCCACAGGCTACGCATCCAAGTTCAATAAATCTTTCAATCTTTCTTTTTTTTTCTTTCTTTCTTTTCTTTTTTTAATCTTTCTTTTTATTTCTTCTCTATTGCCGAGTGCCATAGATAGGATATTTTGTATGATTACCCTAGGCTGGTACCCCTTCGGGGAAAACCAACCTTTGTACTAATATTAACATGAGGCGTGGTGTATAATGGGTGTAAAAATACCCTTAACGAAGTCGAAAGGTAGTGTTCTCCCTCATTTTTAGATTGCGATCATTTTTTGTTCTGGACCATACCGACCTGGGAATTTACCAGTTACGGAGGTATTGGAGGTCAAAGTTCCAACATTTTCGTAAGTTAAAAAAAAAGGTTTAAAATATTATAACTGCACTATTCAATGCATCCTTTAGCACAATGTTTTGATTGCACATTGAGTTCTACCGTAACACGTGATTTATCACCGAAAAAAAAAAGTCGTTTCTCAGCAATAATTTTTGCGAAGAGTTACATATTTAGTTTGAGGTACAGAATACTTGGTTAACGGCATCGCAAAGGGTCCGTCTACACCTTGTATGTAAAGAAGGTTTTGATCGAATTTTACAAAATAAATTAGTCACGATCAACTCATCTAAAATGTGTTCAAGAGCTGTCAGAATCGTCATTACTACGGAATATAATAGAGACAGTTCTTAAACGGCGTTCAGATTTGTTATTGGTGTTTAGATAGTCATTGATGAAATCTTAGTACCTAACACGCTGATATATTAAAAATAAATTTGAAGTAAACACAAAAGTTTTTTGGAAATATTACTTGTTGTCTCACGGTGCTTAGATCCGCTAGTACCATCTCTCAAAAAACAAATACAGACTCTGACATCTTCTAAAAACTGGCAGAAATAGATTGATATTATAAAATTAACGGTAACGCTGCTAAAAAGTAATGCAATTAATAGGTATTATCTTAAGTAGTTTACATTTTTTTTAATTAAAAAAGAGGAATATTAGAGGTCGTAAAATTATTTTTGTGACAATAAAATAGGTAGAATTATCTATGCTAGACCTGAAACAATGAACTAGGAACTGCAGCAATATGTTTTACTTAAAATTCAGTTGAAATTAAAATAATAAAAGTTAGGCCTCTCTTCTATATAACTACAATAACAAAATATTTTTCCGCAGTCTAGATAACGTTCAAACCAAATACCGATTCAGTTCCTACCTACATAAACAACAAACTAAGAACCCAATCTTTCCGACACAATGATACAGACCGAATCACATAAACGCACATATCGCGCACTAAATCCCGACCTTAAAAGCATCAGAACCAGAGATCAGTTCGTCAGATGCAGGCTCCGCCATTGCACATGTTATACCGCATCTTTTACGACCGTCGTAAGGGAGCTGTATCTTCTCTGCGTGTTCTGAGAAACGGGCCGCTGTGCACATGGGCGGTCATAAACCAGCGATTATCCGGCCCTGTTCCGAACTCCGTATTTATTGGCTATCTATGTACACTGCCCCTTAATCTTAGGTGTTATATTTGCAGTTGAGCGCTGGGCTTTGTTTGTGTATTTTAATTTTGGCGCTGTTACGTTGCGCACCTTGTTCACTTACAAAGTGAACTTTGGGCTTCAATTGATTGTTAAAATAAGACAGACTTATAGTTCCGATATAAAAGGAGAATGAGTAATTAATGAGGAATCGTTAGTGATTACGAAGCATTTACTGCTTTCTTAACCTTTGCACCAAATAACCTTTTTCGTTGCTAATGCATAGCTAGGCTAGGTTAGGCTAAGCAACTGTTTACCTACCAGTGAATGAAAAACCTTCACTAAATAATTATAATTACTAAGGAAGAACGGATGGATTATGGATTTTTCCATGGATTTTTCCCACTTACGCCCCCGTCTGGTTGCTAAGGAAAAGGTACCTAATCGTTTCCCCAATAATAAGTGAAAATGTTGTGAGGACATTTATAAGAGAGTCGAAAAGAAAGTGAGACAAATATTTCTAAAAGAAATATTGTAGTTTACATCGCTGTTTGAACAGCGTTCCTTCCACCTTCATTGGATGGTCTTATAAAACCATTCGCTACTAGGATCGCAGAAACATGAAGGAGCTCTACACAATGCATTGGCGCTTTGCATGAAAATTCAACCCTATTTCACAGGCGTGATGTTATGTTATGATGTTGTGTAAAGAATAAACATCAAAGCGATTGCAGCAATCACGACAGATTTGCTGTCTGTTATTAAAGAGTTCCGTTCCATATTTCGGAAGTCCATGACCAGATCATGACAATATTTCTATGGGACTAACTTGAGAGTATACTCTTTCAAACAAAAAAATAATTTTTCAAATCGGTTCAGGCGTCTTCGAGTAATCGGTGGCCAAACAAAAAAAAAATCCGACGAATTGCGAACCTCTCCTCCTTTTTTGAAGTCGGTTAGTAAAAACTTGGTGAAGGGATGAAACAGTTTGCATGAATACGCTAGGTAAGTTACTGGTGCTTATTGAAAACCAGCTTCACAATGCATTCAGATCCAGATTGTGTCCCCATAGATAGTATATTTATTCATTTTAAATGTCAAAACTGAGCCTACGCGGTGCAATCAATACTAGGGACGCATAAAAGGGAAGAGTTGTATGTTTCGTCGTTGCGAAACTATACCACTTTATGTTTGCAGTTCAGGGTGGCGCTGCTTGTCGAGAAAAAATTAATCGATCCGTCAAACTTGGTACATTTATTTTGGTTCTGTGATTTCCCGCCTGCACGGATAAGTTGTTTGAAGTATACATTGAATGGTGTTGACGTCAATCAGCGTACACATTTTGCACACTGCAGAACATCCGCACTACATGGACAACGCGACGTCAGCGAGATTCAACGATACCAACTTGAATGAGTTCTGATTAACTGATAAATTGTCGTTTGAACAATTTAGTTTGCTTCCAATTTTTTTAATGGAAGGTAACAAGGTCCAACCTCGAGGTTTGAAAAAAGTCGAAGCACATTAGTATGTGGGGTGAGGTAGTTATCAGATCTATAATTAAAGATGGTGATGTAGAAGCATCTCAGTGACTATTTTCTTTGAGTGAAAAGCTAGTGGGGATTCATTATAATAGTCCCCGAAGGGTTAGGCAGAGGTGTACCTTATACCCACATTTCGCCAGTTATGTTTAAGTCCCATGTAATAAGAGGCCACCCTATCGACAGGCCCCAGATCCAAACTCCGTGGCTGCTACTGAGAAATTCCTGATGAAAAAACCCAATAAGACTTTACCCGACCCGGGTATCGAACCAAGGACCTCTGATGATAATGTTTTTAAAATAGTGAAAGCCGTAGCGAAGGGTAAATTTTTATAAGAGGTAAGCCGGAGCACAAAATGTCTTTCTTTTTTTTTTAAATCATCCTGCTCTGTCCCACTGTTGGGCAAAGGCCTCCCCCCTGGCTTTCCAATCCTGCTTACAATTTGACCTCTCTGACCAATCCGTTAAGAATGAGTCCAGATCGTCACGCCAACTTTTCTTGGGCCTGCCTCGGTTACGACGGCCGTCTTCAGGCACCCACTGTGTGACTATCTTGAAACATGACCAGCCCAGTGCCATAATGTTTAGTGAGATAATATTATTTGTATATAGAATACTGACTTTGCCATTTTTCAAAGGGAATCCGATTGGAATCGAGTTGTATGGAACCTTCACCACTGGTAGATCCATCAAATAACTCTTCCACTATTACTATACTGCTTGTGGTTACTGGTCGTCTTGTTGACCATTGTTTTGTTAAAGTTATAAGTATTTTTTTCAAAAATCCTTTTTGAAGACGTTTTAAACTTGAAATTTTAAAGGTATGTACGTATATAATCTGATATTGCACGTAAAAGCGGGACGTCCTGCATATCGGGAGGCTTTAATTTGGTATTGAGTTCGTTAACGGTTTTTATTAATGTTTGAGTATGTTTTAATATTTATTTTTTTGGTATAGCGGTGTGTGTTAGCTAGCATGTGACAATAATTTAATTAAAAATTATTTCTTTGTTTCTTTTTACCCGACTGTCAGGGAAGGGTTATGTTTTTCGGGCGTATCTTGTATGTTTCTTTGTTTGTTTTTTGTAAATTTCTTTATTACCTCGTCGTTCATTAGATTCGTCTAAAAACCCAAGTGTCCTTAAATAGGTGTTTAAAAAAAACAAAATGGGGAATTTTTGTAAGTAGTTAATTTTCTTTTTTACAACCTATCCCATCGAGTATGGTATCAAAAAGAAGGAAATTAAAAGGAGATTACAAATATATATTTATATAGGTACATAATACAATTTGTAGTCGGGTTTTTTGATACTTTTAATTAAATGTTACTTGTTTAAGTTTATTTTGCAATTAGATTAGGTTATTCTAATTCTAACCTAACATACAGATGTGCCGCTGGGTAACATTTTTCCGGTATTTCTTCTTTGCAGCTAAATCACTAAGAAATGGCGAAGGTGAAGGGAGTGCATTTTGATTTTATTAGGGAGCTATCTTATTAATATCACAAGTAATTATAGAACTGAACTTAAGACTAAATCAAAGCACTTTCTGAAAATTATTGTGAAGGTTATATTATGTCGTGCTTGACCAAAAAAAAAACATTATTTTGGTTACGACCGTAGAAATATCTTAGAATTTCTGAGTTTTGTTTTACCCGACTACGGCGAAGTCAAAAGGAAGGGTTATGATTTTTAGGGTTAGGCTTCCGACCACCGTAGGCGCTGGCCTGTGGACGGCGAGTTATGGGCTAGCTCGCCGTCCGGCCGTCTTATGACGACGAGCCGTGTCGACGGCGCGTTCGTGTTCCACGCGCGCCTCAAAGAGATGTCAGCAATCAAGTAGGGGTCCGCATGGGCCAACGCCTGCCGGGGCTGCGGGACTGTTCGAAAGAGATACCGTGGCCCTGGAACATAACGGGCAAAGAAGGAACATGGATGGGTTTTAGTCAGTACAAGTCTGACACTCCCCTCCGCTCCGCCCAGAGTGGGGGGGGTCATTTGATGATTTCCCATCCGGAAAAAAAAAAAAAAAAAAAAAAAAAAAAAAAAGGGTTATGATTTTAGCAGTCTATGTAGGTATGTTTGTATTTATGTATGTTCCTCCGTAGCGCCTAAACTATTCATCTGATTTTGATGAATAAGGTGTCAATCGATTCGTTATTATGACCCGGATAACATAGGCTACATTTTAACCGACTTCATCAATGGAAGGAGCCGATTTCACCTTGTAAACCCCGAATTTAATTAGAATTTATTTTTTTAGTAGACGGGTGTTTTAGTTGTATTTTACCCCACAAATTCTTGTTGAGAGATACTATTTAATACAAACTTATTTTTGATGTAGTTTAAATCAATACTGTACATACATACATATTTTATTTATTGCAGTATCGTTCACAGGGCGTGGTTCGACACGCACTTGGCTTGCACTTTTCATTTTGATTGATAATGTGCTACACTTTAGCTTTACTCGAGTAAGGCTTTTTTAAAAGTTAATGTTAAATATCAGGTCATTACATAACTAACTATTAATTGCATAATTAACTGTCTAACTACGCAGATTACAAAGTAAAGACAGTAAAACGTCCTAAACTGAAAAGCGGTGAAGAAAAACATGAGGTAACCGGCATGTCCTATAACCAGAAGTTCGGAGACTGAAGACACCCACCAACCCGCACTCTCCCCGCGTGGTTCAATACGGCCCACTCCCTCTCATACAGAGTAGGGCTCTGTCGCAACAATGGGAATATAATATACCGATAAGATTACGCTTACCCTATCCAATAGGATACAAATATTTATTTTTATTAAATGAGCAATATTTGTAATCACGTTCTCGAAAACATAGAAAGCGGTTTACGGCGGCGAATAGATGATCTAGCAGGCTCTCATCTGAAAAAAATCGTTTTCTCTATTCACCCGAGCAGAGCTTGGTAGGCCCGGTACAGTATCTACTAAAATATGTCACCGAATTCCTCCACATGGCTGTAGACTAGTAATGTAAATATCCGCTAGGGCTACCCCCACTGTTATCGTTATCCTCACGTTAAATTATATAATCACTAGTAATAGAGGAAACGACCAGGATAGGTTTCAAAAGCTCCTACTGTACGGGCAAAATGAAACACGCAATTGTAAAATGAGATTTTTAAGTGATATGTAATATTAAACCTAGAGAAATAAATAAACTGTGATAGTAATGTAATGTAAAAAACTAATTTAAATTAACGGCCCGAAACATAACCTTCTCCTTTTTAGAAGTCGGTTAAAAACATCGGCGTCTTTGGTAATTTGAATAGTAATCAGTACTCAGTCAACAATCATGATTAGTTGTCTTGATAACTGAAACTACGTAGGTGCTTTAAACTTGAGCTTTCAATCCGTATGGGAATAATAATTTCGAATAGGTACTTCGGTGTCAACTGTTTAAGGAAGTCAAAGTATATTGTGATATGTGAACTTATCGTCAAAATTTCTAACAACTCTTAGGATGATTATTTGTTGGCATTTTAAGGACAGTTAGATTTAATGCTCACACATTCACAAACATACAAATACTCACACAAATATTGTATGTTTATCTAACAATACTTGATATGGAAGAGCGGAATCTCCCAATACAGGCATTACTTGCTTTAAGGGAAACTCCAATCTTTAATAATATTTGCATGCTATTTTTATGGCGAAATGTGTCTTGGAATTCTGGTTATTTTTACCATCTTTTGTACCACATTTACAGCAAATAAATAATTTTGACTTTGGCTTGACAATCACTAATTCTGTTCTTGTAAAATAAATGTTGAAGAAATAAATGATTTTGATTTTTTGTTTTTTAAATTGATATTACATAAAATAGAAAATGTTCTCCAAGAAACTCGAAGTTAAAAGTGTTGATACGCATTTAAAATACCATTGCTTAGCAAGTAATTCAGCTTCAGGTGAATGCTAAAAGAAGATTGTCTCCTAAAAAAGAAAATTGCGGGAAATACTGTGTTTTAGAATCAAGAATATTAACTAAAATAACAAGTTTTTTACTCTATACATCTAATTCGAATCGTTAGATTCGAATTAGAATGTTTCATTATTTCTAAAGCGTGAGCTCAAAATTCAAAAACTGTAAGGTTTTTTTTTTAACACAATTATGATAGTTATTTTAATCGAAATAGTTAATAGTTTTGTAATTCACATTAATTTAGACAATATTGATAAAAATCCAACATTTAGTACAAATTAAATAATGTATGAAAATGGCACAACGTCCTGAAAGAAGCTCATGAATGAAGCTCCTGCAAAATCGTATAGTCCTGGTGTCTTTTTCGAGAAAAACCGATCAATACAGTGCACTGGAATGGGTTTTACGGGCGGGGCAGTACAGGCAGCGCCATCCTTAGTTTCGCCTGCACTATTGATTCGAAGCTTCGAGATTGAATTCGGTTACCAGGAGACTAGCGAGGTAGAAGATGGATGTATTCATTCACAATGTGAGCGTTCGTTGCGCACGCCATCAGTGTAATACACGGCTGCTGTACCTATGTGTGGAAAAGGGGATGCAACCTCCGCTGAGGAGGAATGTGGAGGCTCCACACAGACGTAAGTTTGCCAGGTTTTGACGCGTCCTTAAGTATGGGCAAATGAGAAGCTGTTTAGAATGAACACGTGAGAAGCTATAAATAGAAAATGAAATACAAACCTTTAGAGTGATATAATTTCGCATGATAGCTTTAGCTTTACTTTTATGTATGAATAAAGCTTTCTAAATCTTTGCTAATTTTTCACCAGTAAGTTTCAAGACCAAAACTATCTTCTGCGGATAAATATTATACAGGGTGTAAACGGACCCTTAACGAACCAAGCAATCTGTACATCAAATGTTACTCTGCGAAAAAAATTTTGCTAGCAAACGCCTTTTTATTTTGGGGTGAAAAATCACGATTTACGGTAAGACTCAAAATATTGTGATGATGGATGTATTGAATGGTACGGGGGTCATGAAGGTTTTTAAAGTAAAGTTATAACATCAAACCATGTATTTAAAAAAAAACTTCTAAAAATTTCTAAAACGGTGGAACTTTGTCCCCCAATATTTCCGTAAATAAAACAAAACAAAAAAAATACGCAATGACAGAGAGAACAAGTGCCTTTTGGCTTCGGTAAGGGTATTTTTACACCCATTATTTATTCTGCATTAATATAATAATTATTATTCAACTTGGAAAAACTTAAAACTTCAAAGTGTTGTTAAACAAGTACAGTGCCATCCAAAAGTTAGGTGAAGACTTATTCACTTCATTTTTGTAATGTCAGATTAGCATTTAAAATTGCAGGTTTATTTATCTTATACAAGGTTTTACTAACTAAAACTTAACCGCCAATAATTAGGGATTTTCACATATTTTATTTTTAACTGACTTCAAGGAATGGGGGGAGGACTTTGCTCCGGAGTGGGACAAATTAGCATGCAAAATCAAAATCAGCATCTCATTATTCTAAGTAATCAATCCCTACGGCGACGTAACCTGTAATTGTAATTGGTTGTTAAATAAATTGAAGTCCCAGGCTTTTGTGAGTCTCGTCGAATCTCTTATAGAACTGTATCTTGGGATTGATTTTACTCTAGAACACTATTTGACAATCATCAAGAAAACTTGAGTGGCAGTGGGCAGGGCACATTGCTCGCAGAACGGATGGCCGATGGGGACGGAAAGTTCTGTAGTGGCGACCGCGAACTCGAAGACGTTGCGTTGGAAGGCCTCCCACTAGGTGGACCGATGACCTGGTAAAGGTTGCAGGGATCCGCTGGATGCGAGACGCACGGGACCGGTCAATGTGGCGACACTTGGGGGAGGCCTATGTCCAGCAGTGGAAGTCTTTCGGCTGAAATGATGATGATGATGAAGAAAACTTGCAACCCATGGATGCCCAAGGTCGCAGTCTGTCTGCATAATAAGAAAAGAGTAAGAGGCTTATAAACTTGTATAACTAGCTTTTGCTCACTGCTTTGCTTTCGTTATGTACGAAACTTAACCTATGGTAACGTTTTAACGCCTATGACGCTCGGGGATAATGTAACTTACTGTTAGTGAAAGAATTTTCGAAATCGGATTTGTAGTTCCGAAGATTACCCCCTACTTACAAACTTACAAACAAATTTTAGCTCTTTATAGGTACTATTACCATAGATTTTCCTACGGCACTAAATTATTTTAAGTTTTTCATGTTCACACAATCTTAGTTCTTTCTTCTAGGGTTCATTTTCTTCCCAACCATTATCTTTTTACAGAAGAAAAGCTTACTTCTTGAAAAAAAATTGATATTATAATTAAAATGTTGTTAAATATAGTAATCTACAGAAATGATAAACCTTCTGAAATTCATGTACCTATTTGGCAACTAAAAACAGATCAATAACAACGACAAAGTGTGCGGTTCAAACAATCGAAACTAGAAAATCAGACGATAATGCGTAGATACATACGTAAATAATTTCAACTAACCTTTGGAGGGCACTGTACAAGTAAGCATCATTTGAGAAACTTAAATTTCTAGGAAAAAAAGTAACGGTTTTTAAATAAAGCCACCTAATAAACAGTTGTTATAATTTGGATGAGCTTTGTGCCTTTCATTTCCAGCCCCCGTAGCATGTCCACCGTAGACAAGGATTTCTTTGACGGAACAATCGACAAAATGACAGATAGTGCAAAGAAATCTGTCATTGTGTCGACACAACCTGTCATTTTGTCGAATCTTCCGTCTAAGAAATCCTTGTCTACGGTGGTCATGCTACGGGGGCAGATCTAACTCTCGTACCAACTTTCATACATATTAGTTTCCCCTTAAAAGTTCCCAGCGGGCGCCATCACAATAAACATGAAAATCATTGAAGAAGTAACAGTCAGGTTTGCGGCAACATACACATGCCTGCTGTCCTTTCACTGTTTATTTACCGTGCCATGAGGCTTGCGTAAAAAAAACAAATAACATCACGCCTGTAATCCCCGAAGGATTAGGCAGAGGTTTACCAGTCAGGTTTAAGTCCCATGCAATGGAAGGGCGACCCTATTGCCCTCAACCGGGCACAGATCCTGTCTCCGCCGCTACTGAGAAATTTCTGGTGGAAAATCCCAATATCGATTTACCCGACACAAGAATCGAACTCAGGACCGCTCAGCAGTTGCGGTTGCCACCTCTAGACCAACGACAACATATTTATTAAAACCTTAGGTTACGCATCAAATAGGTAGCCGCAAATAAACTGCGAAAGGGCAGTATCCACAAGCAAATTCAAAACTGACAAGAATGTGTGTGGTATAACTACCACTAAAATACCCGACTACTACGAAAAATCATGCCCTAATTAAATTTCGGTTTTACAAGGTAAAATCGACTCCTATTATTGAAGTCGGTTAAAATGTAGCCTATGTTACCCGGACCATAATAACGAATCGATTGGCACCTTATTCATTAAAATCGGATTAATAGTTTAGGCGCTACGGAGGAACTTACGTAAATACAAACATACATACATAGACTGCTAAAATCATAACCCTTCCTTTTGGCTTCGCCGTAGTCGGGTAAAAAACACATTTGTCCGTACGAAGCTACGAATCCCAAAAGTTACAAAAGAAAGTCCTCAAAAAAATGTGAGAAGGTGCTCGAAGTGAGAACTGGTGCAACTAACCCAGCAACAAGTTCCTGGCTGCTTTTAATTTAAAACTTTGATTTTCACACAGTGATAAATCGTTATAACTAAAACAAAGCAAACAGCTATTTTTCCGAGTTTTTCTTATATATCACTGACATTTGTAAAGGAAAACCTCTTTTGAAAACTAGTATTGGAGTGGAATTCCCTGCCTGCGTCGGTGTTACCAAGTTCATATGACCCCAATCTATTTAAGTAAGTCGCGAATTAATAGGCTTTTTTTGGGTTAGCTCTTTCCATCGTCGACCTCATCTCTATCCTCAGGACTCAATAGAAGACAGAGGTCAATAGAAGGCTCATTTAAATAAAAAAAAAGATTTATAATCAATATAAGTTTAATTCAAGTTTTAGTTTTACTTTAGTCCCTTTTCGTAAATATTTAGTTTGTATATTTAAATAGGTGGTTAATTTAAATGGTGTAATGAATTAAAATGTTGATCCAGAGAGAGAGGAAGACCAAAGAAAAGATGGAAGGATTGTGTGAGGAATGATATGAGGGAAAAAGGAGTAAATGATAGCGTGACTATTGACAGGACAGAATGGAAGAAAAAATCGTGTTCGATGGAAGAGGATGATTTCTTTAGGTTGTTAATAGAGGATTCTTTAACAAAGTAATAAAGGTACTATACAGGCTGCTTTTTTAAACGTGGGCAATATTTTAGAGGCTCGTAATACTCATGCAAATAAGCATCTTTTACTACAAGACCGACCATGAAATCGCGAAAAAAATATCAGCCGCTCCACACATTTTTGGTCGCGGTACTCGAAAAAATGTAGGCAACAGCAGATTTTTTAAATCGTATTTCATAGTTTGTGTGAGTTGCTCATATTTATGAGTACTTCACTCCGTTAAAGTATTGCCTACGTTTAATCAAACATCCAGTATAAGTTTAAAATCTCCAATTCACCTTGATTGAGCAGTCCCTTCTCTGCACGAGAAGACGTTTTTATATGTCTGGCAAGCACTGAGTATTTCCTAATAGTGGAACTCAGTAAGTAACACTTTGTACGAATACAATGAAACTGAATTCAGCAATCATGCTCGGGACTAGGAGGAAAGGCAGCTGAGGACATCGCCTCTTATGCTTCTGCTCCATGGCATCTTCATGTGAGTCAAACTTTATAGTTATCGACTTTGTTCGCGATTTAACCAAGATAAAGAGATTTTTTTAATAAAAAAAAACAAATATAAAAGAACGTTTCTTCATCCAGCGACATAAACATATTAAGCACGTCTTATCCTTTAAAAAGGACAGGTGTATAGTCGACTATAAACGTCGCATAAAGATCGCAGCACGTTTTCTCTAGTTGTCACACACGAAGAAAAATTGTGCGAGTTTACAATCTGACAGGCATACCTCTAAGCTTGTTGTCATCGAAAAAGCATATCCCTAACTTTCAATTACCAACTTTATGAATGAATTAACTTCGCATGGTTCGCCTACCACTTGAAACCACTTGAAAGTCTGCCGTGGCCCAGCTTTAATGCTCTCAACACCTCCTTCAAGTTGCCCGTACGTCGTCAGGATCCCTGATTCAGTGTGTGATAAAAGACTGCCACGCGTGGGACCCCCTGTCCTCCGATATGCCTATCTCACCGACGCCGGTATTTTAGGCAATTTTGGCTATGTATGTTTAACCTCCTTTGTTAATTATAGACAACTAGCGGCCTGTCCCGGCTTCGCTCGGGTGCCTATGTTACTTAAGGTTAATGTAGCATACTAATGGTGAAAGAATTTTTGAAATCGGTCTCGTAGTTTTTGATTTTATTCCTCTCTTGTTTCCTCTTTATAATATTAGTACAGATGTTCTTTCTTTATAAACTACTCGAACTTAATATCACGCCTGCCATCCCCAAAGGGTTAGGCAGAGGTGTACCTAATAGAGTAATAGTACACCCACCATAGGGGGCGAGCCTATTGCCTTGACAACGAGCACGAATACCGACTCCGTGATTGATATTAAGAAATTCCCGATGGAAAATTAAAAGAAACCTTCTTCGGTATTTTATCCGATAACACCACAACGCGTGCTTTCAGTAAGTTATTAACTTTACTTTTTACTCGCCCTCACTTTACCTCAAATAATGTTGACATCATCATCATCATCATGATTTCAGCCGAAAGACCTCCACTGCTGGACATAGGCCTCCGCCAATGTTGACATCATTAAACAACAATTCCAAGTCACAACTAACGTCTGACAAAGGGGAATGCCAGGCCTCCTCGGTGATTTAGACCCTGTGTGCACACAAGTAGATCAAGTGTAATATTAGTAAACACTACAAATAATTATAATTTATTGATAAAAGAAAATTTAATTGTAGTTTTTTTTCTCTATCGGCACATTATGTAGATCATTGGATGTATTATATTATGTATTATAAGTCGATTCTAAATGTATATTTAATACATAAAATGCATAGGAATTTCTTTACGCACAAGGACAAATAAGTAAAGTACAATATTTGTGTAAACGCTTAAGTTATTTTTTGCCACAAATCTTTAATTTTTCGCTACTAAGGTTTAGGACTATATTTAAATGAAACTGAGATTTTTCATTTGCACAAAAAAACGTAATTCCACTTTATTCAGTACAGACACGGACAGAATTTCGTTATTGTTTGAATATTTTTTAATTTTTCCAACTTCTATCGCGTCGTGAATAGCAGAGTTAATTACGTAAAATTTACATCTTTTAATAAAACAAACTTCTTTGAACAACAAAACAAATTCTTGGGCCTAAAATCGGCATTCCCCTTTGGGTAGGAGAATGAAGAATGCATGGAACCCTTAACATTATCAGTTGGTACCGCTACAATTCCTGCTGCCTAGATAATTCTTGCCACAGCATTGAGCTGGGTGTATATTTCTAGTGTCGACTCGAAAGAAGTAACGGTATCCAATCTTTATAGGCAAAATCTGTAGGTATAGTAGAAAAAAAACTTCATAGTCCTATTATTTATAATAATTATTTGTGTGGCTTTACATTTTGAAAGAAAGGCACTGACTGGAAGCCGCTAAACTTACTGCTTATATCAAAAACATAAATAAAACTGATCAATTTTATAATAATGTTCATTTCTTGACAATGTATTATAAAAGCAGGTGACGTTCGATAGCTTCTGACTACTGCACGGGATAAAGACGAGTCTATGGGCGTGAGTTTTTGAATCATGGGTAAATGATTAAAACATATTTAATAGGTAGAATGTTTATGTAACCATATTATGTATATCACACAGTTTTGAAGAATATTAGGCATGAATGCTCTTTACTAAAATAAAATATAACGCTTTTCTGACTAGTAAGTTTGTCATGGCGAACTTTCCCGCACTAGTTCCGAATCGCAAAGTAAAAAAGCACAAGTGTTCAATACACTGCGTTGTAAACCACAAATAATTATGGGAATCATCGACACGCGTTGCAAAAAGAGGTTTATTTTCGAGCAACTGTGTCGAAGAATAAAAAAGAAGTTTCCACTGTCTTCACACTCCTGAAACTATGAAATAAGGAAAAATAATAGTGGTTTTGAACAATTATTCTTCTTAATTCAATACGTTCTTAGAGTGTTCATAATTGTGTGTTTATGATGGTAATATTGGTAGTCCTCTTGTTTTACTACAATAAACTTTTCGAAACTTAAACTGTAATACCTAGTACTGGAAACCTTAAACGGCGCAATACAATAACCATACTTGTATTAAATATTCTGCAACATATGCTAATATTTAAGCAGTAATTCCCACTAAAGTTGAAGTAACTTGGCAACTTATCCCATCAACTACAGCACCTAAGTATTTGTTTTCCAATTTTCATAGGATTTCAGAATTCAAATCAGATTCTAGGATAGTTTTAATCACTAACAGATTTTACTTGCTAGTTATGTGTTATGTTAGTGATTTTGTGTGAGTTTTTCCATCTGCATCTTAAAATTAATTTCTTAGAACGAACAGACTAACTAGAAAGCCACTAACTAGAAATTCATATTGTACTCAAAAAATGATTTTGAAATAAACGGCCACGGAACACGAATATTTATTTACACGGACATTGTTCAAACAAACCCTTCACGAAGTCGTCAACTTGGTACATTCAACTAAGTAACACTGAGCAAAAAATATTGCTGGGAAACGATTGTTTTTCTAATTATAACACTTATTTAACACTATGTATTAAAACACAAAGGTATGAATTGATCTTTGAGCTTTAATATCTCCGTAACTATAAGGTATGGTACAGAAGAAACGAAATATCGCAATGCCGAGAAGAACAAGTGCCTAACGGTCTCTAAAAACAGTTTCTCTAAACTGTTTTTACGCCCTTATTGTATACGTAACGAAGTCCTACAACATATTTTTACAAGTTAATTTAACATAATAATAGGCATATAAACAGCCCCATGTAACTAGACGAAGAGTCTCTTCCACGTCAGGGCTTATGAAAACAGTAAATGATGTTACACTCACCATGTTCATTGGCTACAGCATACTGGTAGTTGGGGATGAGGTCGGGCAGGTCGTGGTGCGGCGGTGGCGAGGTGGGCGGCGGCCGGTAGCCCGCGTCCACGCCGCCGTACGCCAGCGGCCACTCGCGTTCGTTGATGGCGCCGTACGCGCAATACTCGCCGCCGTACGCCAACTGCTGGCCCGAGCTCGCGTGCGAGTACGCGCACGCCCCGTAGTCGATGGAGCCGCCGCCGCCGGCGCCCGCACCGCTGCCGCCCGCCAGTTCGTAGCCCGTCGGCTGCGACGGTGGCAGTGACGGCACTCCACCGCCGCAGAGATAACTCCCGCTCCCGAACTGAGGCTTCAACGCTTGACACTTCCGACGGAAACCGCGTGGCCTTCTTCTAAACGAACCTTCCTCGAACATGAACTCGGATGACGGATCGATCGTCCAGTAGTGGCCCTTGCCTGGCCTGCCCAGCCCCTTCGGTAACTTCACGAAACATTCGTTTAAACTTAAATTATGGCGAACTGAGTTCTTCCAGCCCTGATAGGAGCTGCGGAAGAACGGGAACTGTTGTTGGAGGAACGCGTATATCTCGCTGAGCGTCAGCCTTTTGTTTGGCGAATGTCGTATGGCCATGACTATGAGGGCGATGTAGGAAAAGGGTGGTTTTTCTTGTCTCCGGGTGGCAGGCGCGCGGCGCGCCGCCTCCTCCGTGGTTTGGTCCTCGGTCTTCATGCGTGCACGTGCGTGTGCGCCGGGTCGCGTGCGAGCTCGCAGTGCGCGCGCGCCGCCTCACAGCCGCCGCGCGCCGCCCACCGCCGCCCCACCACACCACTCCCACGTCCGCCTCTCTACTCGAGCTTATTGGCACACCGATACTCGCTCCAGCGCTATACCATCTCGCGCAGAGTCTGAAAACTGACTGAATACTGAATGGCATAACCTGTATTGCACGATTTATGTGTAAAATTTCATCAACGAAATTTCTCAGAACAGCCTTACAAAGTTCAAAGGTTCTTCTTAGGAATTACTTGTAACTCGGCTTTTGTGCGGAACTAGTAGCTGCTCTGACAGATTTGTAAGTTTCCAAGCGCTCCCTTCGCTTATATTCTCCTAGGTGAGTCGTGGTGAGTTGGTGACTGGAAGTTCAGATCCAGCACGGCTCCTCTTAGGATGTATGGACATGTACGAGAGTGCGGTCATTGCACTGGCGGATCCCCGTCTGTATCATCCACAAACTCATACAAACATCCAAACAGCGGAAAACCCGCTTAGACAATAATATTTACCCGTCGCAAGGACGCCTGTCGAACGCCCGCTCTTGACCTAGCACAATTAAACCAAACATTTTACTAGAACTATAAAACAGTTATACGACGTACACCAAATATTTACCATAAAGCGTAAACCAAAAGTTTTGCATTAAACTTGCCGGATTTATTTACTCGCACACGTGTAAACTAAAGAGCGCAATCGAAACCAAACTTTATACGAACATCATACGATTTATTTTAGAAACCAGAAATTGAAGAATCAATGGCGTTTGGCAGTTCTTCCCACCATATTGAAGAGAATGAAGAGGAAGACATTGTAACTAGCTTTATTAAACAAATTTCAACTTTATTGCTGTACCTTAAGCAGTTTTTATTGATACTTGAAATTATTTGAAATCTACTGCGTATAGAGTCATGTACGTAACAATAACAATACTAATTATTTGTTGAGCGGAAGTGACACCGTGCCGTCACCCTACGCCACGAAAAGCAATGTTTGGTCTGTCACTGTTCGAGTAGGCTAAAGTTTTGTTATAACTTCGATATGCTGTAATGCAGAAACACACAACATGCTCCGAAGATATTCCAAGAACACTTAGGTACTAAGTAGACAAATTAAATCCTAAATGATTTCATTCAATCTTTCAGTGTCTCAGTGTGGTTTTTACCTTTTTGCCGCTAAATGTATACTAAAGTGACGTAACAGGAATGTCGTGATAAATAAATAAATCATTATTATCGAACGGTGCTATAAATACGTGGCATCAGAGCACCGGGCACGGATGCGCAGGCGCCGCGGGTTGCTGATCTCTCCTATAAACAATCACTGCCACTGTAGTAAACATTAGTACTACCATTGTTATTTTTTATTTATGTTTTAGTTATGACTACGATTAAACTTTAAATAAATTCAGCAGCGAAGGGGTCATGTCTACCTTTCATACTTATTCTACAACAATGTATAATGAAATATAAACAACAAAGCTGCTAACATACAAAAAAAACCATACCACCATTCTAAGAAGCTAGATATTACAGTAGACAACATAAATACCTACCCATTTCAAAAATAGTCCATCAGGTACGGCGTAGATGACAAACGTGGGTACCGCACATACAAAGTTGCTAACTATTTCAAAGCTACTTTTCTCTTTCCAACGCAGTGTTTCCAGATTCCGGAGTTAAAAGGAAGATGCGCTCTGACACGACCGGCCAAACCCCGCCCACAAGATGGCGCGGGCGCTCGGAGCGGCGCGCGCGCACCCGGCGGAGCATTGCCTGATCTTGAACCCTCCATTCATCACCTTTTACGATCTAGTCATGTTTGCTTTGAGGTTTTTACGGTTTCGCCTTAATTTTTGGTGTGCAATTAGACATTTTATTGCTGAAGTTTAATTGATTTTCCGACCATTATTACAGACCGAAAAATTCGAGAAATCACATCCAGAGCGACATGTAACGATTTATTAGACATGTTACACATGTTGGTATAGTAAACGTCGGGGTTTATTAGATTACTATGTAACGTAAGCCCGGCGGCGCATACGCATGCTATTGAGATAAGCACATCCTCGGCTGAGCGAGTAACCGTGGCCTCTAAGAATGTAGGTATACTTTGCCTTTGTCAGCGGCTCTATGACTCAGTGCGAACTAAGATAAAGGCCTTCATTGCGGTAAGCAATAACGGTGTGACCATAATATAACCAACATACCTTATATTTTAACAGTTTTCGTATATACGAAATATAGTTACTGATTCAATGTTACATGAATTGTAACACTTAATAAACATATAAATACCAATTGACCAAAGAATTAGTGTTAATTTTAAATTAAATAATCTCCAAAAGATTTTATTGCTAAAATACATTTCGTTGATATTCGTAGCCTGTGCTACGAGTACCGTAGCGGTGTAGACCTTCCGTAAACTTGCACTTTTTAATTACAGGTAGGTACCCAATATTCGGTGTTAAAAACTTTGAAGGTTAGTTTACATTGAAAGCAGGCTGATGACGCTGTATGCTACTATTTACTACAAACTTTTATTGACCGTCACGTGATAGTAGATATGTTACAAAGGATTCTTAAAGGCTTTTTTGTTTTTTTTTATTATAGGACTTCAATACGTACGTACAAAATAAGCTAATTGGAACTTTGTACTATCGTGACGCGACTGCGGTATCGATGGCATACCGCAATAGCATCACGATAATTCTTCCCTTCAAATTATTATTTGAAAGAAACTTGTAAAATGGTTTAGATTCAATCAATCGAATACTTTATTTCGAACAAGAGTCCATATGGGTTAGTCGTACTTACAGAGTTCTTAAGTACTTGCTGTAGTACGACTTTTAGAGAAACAGTGCAGTGTGTGTGTGTGTGTGTGTGTGTGTTCGTTCAGTTTCAGTTCAGTTGTTTCGGTTGCCGCCGAATACCAATAAGTTTTTAGCCTATTCCGCTCCGATGACAACTCATTTACCAATTTGGTAGAAAAGTTCTGATGTTACAGTATGGTTTGTCTTTTTGGATGCTGTAGACGAGACTTCACGAGGTTTCGCCGTGATGGTATATCCGTTAAGATTAGTTAGCAAAGCTTAATTGTATTTAGACAAAAATTTTGTCTGTCTATCTTTCTGTTTGTATGTTTATACGCGCATCATGCAAAAACTACTGCATGGATTTGAACGCAATTTTCACCGCTCTACTGCTATATGCTTAACTTAAATATAGGCTACATTTTATCACAGGAAAAAATCTTTTTTTTTCGTACGATGTCGCAGCCAAATGCTTGTAAGTATTGAATAAATGGGTTGACTTTGAAAGTGAAGGTTGATAGTAAATAGTGCTCTCACATACATATATGGGTGTATGTAGATGCGTAATAATAAGGTACCACAACCCCGCCACAGACTCCCACAGATGTTGTTCACAAACTAGCTATTTTTGCTGACATAGTACAGTAACATTAGTACAGTAATGACCGGATAATAAACTTTGTAGCGACCACGGCCAGACACATCGCGCGTTACGGCTTTGTTTGATACCCGAGCCGCGCTGTTCTTTGAAACCCGACTGCGATCGTATAACGCTGTTAATCTAGTGTAAGCAGTTCATGCGACTAGAAAGATACATTTTTTATTAGGATTTAAAATGTCATAAGAGGTTATAGAAATAAACGTATTTGTTTTGATCTTTACTTAAATGAAGAGCTTTGTTATACTTAAGCTCGCGTTTGGCCGCAACTCGACTGATGTGAAGCGATGATGTGGAGCACGCTTGCCTAGAAGAAACCGATTCATTCGCACTTTGAATAGATCCAGATTATAATGATCAGGGAACAGTGAAGCCGGCAGTGAATTTCACAAAGTGGCGGTTCGAACAATAAATGTCGCTGTGTTCGGCTCCGTGGAACTGCAGCCATATTACGCTAACGCTTCGCCTTGTCTCTGCTCATCCGATGATAGAATGGGAATGAAGATAGCTCTAACAAGAACAGCAGCGACATTGCTAGTTAAACAAAATACGCGTCGAATTGATAGCCTCCTCCTTTATTTTAGTTGTTAAAAATATGTAACTATAATATACACTTTGAGACAATGTATAACCAATATTATAAACACCCGATTTTCACCTTTTACTTATTCTTTATGGAAATAATGTGATCAGAAGTGGATCTTGACTAAAATTTAATTCATCATGACATCATTACCCTTCATACACCATCTTACTCTGTATTTACACTAAGTTAAGGATATAATAACATTTTTATATTGACATTTGTGACGTCCCCGCTTTTTTAAAAATGAGATGTGCTCTTTGTGGCTATTTTCGGATTTAGGATTAAAAAAATTCGCAAACTAATTAAATAATAGATAATTTCAATTAAAGGATTAATTGAAATTAAAAGACTACAGAATCGAGTGCGTAACTATTACTTGTTATAATCTTTATCCCGTTTACAATTTCCGTTTATAATTCAACTCGTTGCATGGTAATTCGTAGAGTGACGCGAGAGTGTGAATATGAGTTGATCATGTCTCTGTGTGCGACTGTGCGTGTGTGTAGCAAGTGTTAGATTTTTGAAAATATTCACAAATAGAAATAAAACAAGTCCATTTGGAAACGCCACTCACGCCGATTTTGATTGATGACTCGGAGTGCATGATAGTTCAGGAGGCTTCAAATAGGATGGACAGAGAGAAGAATAATGCGCCAATAAAGCTCTGAAGTCCTCTTAGGTCCTGGTACAGCGGTCTAGGAATAGCGCGCTTTCGGTGTCTCGAATGGATGCTGTGCGCATGTCTGTGGGCGTCGGCGGCGGCGGCGGCTTAATTATTTGCTATTTCAGTTTTCCATACCTTTCATTGATTGCGCTGCATTTGAATGTATGATCGGTCTGTAATATTGTAAACTGCATGCGTGTGTGTCTCTTATCGATCAGCGATTTGTCGCACTTCTCTCGATAGAGCCCGAGGGGTTATTCACCTGCATATCTGTTTTGACTTCACAACACGAGATGATTCGTCTTTTCATGGAAGAAGTAATAAGTACCTATGCATAATAAAATTAACTGTCATATTTTGTCCACAAATTGTAGCCTTTCTGTATCTTTAAATAAAATATCTTCAAATCAAAGAAAGTAAAGCAATTTTGTCCGCAGCTTTGATGGTAGTTAAGTAAGTTCATATACAAGTTTTTAGGGCAGTAGGCGTCAAAGCCATAGCCGCTAGTAGGTGTTAAGGATAACAATGATGGTACATCTTAATGATGTCGTCCTCCTAATCAAAAAACTTTGTTCGTGAAGTAACCTAATTACTAATTAATCTTCTAAAAATATTTTTATTAATTTGTGCGTTAAAGGGTCCACTAGTGATCTTAAGAACATATCTGATCTACATGTCTCGCCATGGACTGGCGTAAAAATATTTGAAAGAATACTAGCTATATTTATAATTGGTAATAAGACCACAGGCAATTAGTAGGCATAGTCCTCATAAATTACAAAATGCAACTAAATTATCTAATTTACAAGGTAACTATTTTTGTATCTGAATATATCTGGGCATAGATTCTTCTAATTAGCATCAATATTATATTATGTAATTTTATTATTTGATATTTAAAATTTGCAGTGCCTTATAGGGTGCATGTCATGAAATTTGTACTTATTTGTGCCTACTAATCAGTATTTTACATGTCAGCAAATATATAAATAATAAATGGATTGAAGGGGTAAGCTTTCTTTTTAATAGATACTACCTAGAAAACTTCTTCTTAACTATTTATATCTCAACTGCATTAATTAATTAATTTATTTATTTAAACTTCATGTACAAGAGTGGTACATAGGCGGGCTTAATGCTTCATTAATAATTAGATATTAGTTTTAATTGTGTTTTTTGGTGAAAATCTGAGTGACAATATTTAGAATTACTTAATTATCTTCATGAGCATTTAGGGTTTGTTTTATTGAATTTGAAACACAAATAAAAAAGATTTGTCTCGGCAACTTCATTTAACATGTTTGCATGTAATATCACGAACTGCTTTCACTGTGTCATTTAAGGGCAGCTGGTACTTATAGCTCAGGGTTTCCTTTTTTAAGTACCAGCAGTACATCATCTGTTCATTCTTGCACATAAATTTGTACTGAACTTGTATGTCACCTATTTTGTGGAACAATAAATACATTATTATTATTTTTTTTATTTATATACATAAATACAAAATTACTAACAATACTTAGTTCTACTACTAATTATTTTGGAATATAGATTTACAGTTTTATTAAGTAATACAGTTTTGTTATACTAAGCATAGAAGTATTCTAGGACATTTCGCCTCTCTTCCAACACTCTTTAGGCAATACACTGTTCTGCGCGAGGTGTGCGTTGCCGCGCGGCGCCTGTACGCCAGGCATCGCAGGCTCCGCATCCGCCCTCCGGATACGGCAGCCATTGAGGCGGAGCTGTACGAGGGATACAGAGCGGCAAAGACCGCCCTCCAAGAGACTGTCCGGCGGGCCAAGAACCTTGCCCACGAGGAGATGCTGGAGTCTCTGAACGGAGATCCGTAGGGGCGCCCTTACAAGATGGTGCGGGACAAACTCCGCACCCGGGCCCCCCCGCTGACGCAGAGTCTCCGGCCTGAGCTCGTGGAGGACGTGGTGAGCGCTCTGTTCCCTTCGCGAGGGGAGCATCCTCCCCCGCCTATGGTTCCGCCGCCGCGTGTGGTGCCGGAAGCGGACCACACCGATGACGACGTTCCGGAGGTGACTGGGGTAGACCTGAGAGTGGCGATGGCTTGCCTGGCAAAGCCTGGGTCCTGGCCTCTGAGGCTCTCGGGCCCCGACTGGAAGGGCTCCTAAGCGCATGCTTGGAGAGAGGCCAGTTTCCGCTTCGTTGGAAGACGGGGAAGCTGGTCCTCATCCGGAAGCCAGGGCGCCCTGCGGACTCTCCGTCCGCATACCGGCCCATCGTGTTGCTCGACGAGGTGGGCAAGCTCTTTGAAAGAGTCATTGCCAACCGCCTCGCCGGGCACCTTGCGGGGATGGGGCCGGATCTTGCGAAATACCAGTTTGGTTTCCGCAAGGGGCGCTCGACGGTGGACGCCATCATGCGCGTGAGAACACTCACGACGGGGGACGCGGTGTCCCGGGGCGGGGTCGTCTTGGCGGTGTCTCTTTTTTTTTTTTTTTTGGATGGGAAATCATCAAATGACCCCCCCACTCTGGGCGGAGCGGAAGGGAGTGTCAGACTTGTACTGACTAAAACCCATCCATGTTCCTTCTTTGCCCTTTGTGTTCCAGGGCCACGGTGTCTCTTTCGAACAGTCCCGCAGCTCTGGCAGGCATCGGCCCATGCGGACCCCTACTCGGTTGCTGACATCTCTTTGAGGCGCGCGTGGAACACGAACGCGCCGTCGACACGGCCTGTCGTCATAAGACGGCCGGACGGCGAGCTGGCCCATAACTCGCCGTTCACAGGCCCGCGCCTACGGTGGCCGGGAGCCACCACGTGACCCCCGACGCCCAGGGCGTCTCCCGCGGCGGCTGGGACGTGAGGTTCTTTCCCTCTCACGTCCCGCCACCTCCTTCACTAGCATGACTGCTTCACAGAAGGTGGTGACGGCTTCCCATTCCCTCTCGCTCCGGACCATGGCTTGAACCAGGGCCGGACGCGAGAGATCGCCGCCGCCCATCGCCTGGCGGTGTCTCTTGACATCGCCAACGCCTTCAACTCCATGCCCTGGAGCTGCATTGGGGAGGCACTCCGGTATCACCGGGCCTTGTGGAACATCGGTTACGACTGGGTGTTGAGCGCCGACCTCCCTACCGGCGTCAGCGTAGTTTGCTACGCTGACGACACGCTGGTACTGGCACAAGGGAGGTCGCACGAGGCGGCGGCCGAAAACATGACACGCGGGGTTGCGATAGTCGTGGAGAGGATCCGGCAATTGGGTCTCGAGGTGGCACTGCACAAGTCCGAGGCCATTTGTTTTCATGGGCCTCGGAATGCGCCACCGTCGGGATCCCTACTGACGGCAGGAGGGGTTTCCATCGGCGTCGGGTCGACGTTGAAGTACCTAGGACTCGTCCTCGACAGCCGGTGGAACTTCGTGGAGCACTTCCGACGTTTGGCTCCCAAACTGGAACGGCTAGGGACTGCCTTCAAGCGGCTTTTGCCCAACCTGAGGAGTCCAAAAGCCTCCTGCCGGAGGCTCTACGCAGGGATCGTGCGGTCCATGGCCCTTTACGGGGCCTCGGTGTGGGCGCGTTCTTTGAGGCGGCAAGCCGCCCACTACCTGAACGCGCCCCAAAAGGTAATAGCCATAAGGCTAATCCGGGGGAACCGCACGATCTCCGGCGAAGCGGCTAGCCTCCTTGCCGGATTGCCGCCATGGGATCTGGAGGCGATAGTCCTCGCATGCCTGCACGAATGGCGCGCGGAGGCACTACGTCGGGGGGAAACTCCGCTGCCGCGGCATATTGCCGCTCAGCGGACAAACCTCCGGCGTGATCTCATGGCGACATGGAGAGAGCGACTGTCGCAACCCCGAGCAGGGCACGCCACCATAGTGGCGATAAGTCCCCTCTTTGAGGAGTGGCTAGAGAGGCGCCACGGCGCCCTCACCTACCGCCTGACGCAGGTCCTCACCGGACACGGTTGTTTCGGGAGGTTCCTGCACCGAATCGGGCGGGAGGAAACGCCTGGGTGTTTCCACTGCGAGGATCGTCCGGAGGACACGGTGGAGCACACCGTGGAGTTCTGCCCCGCTTGGGCGGAGCACCGCCATGTCCTCGTAGCGGCGATTGGCGGCGGCGATCTCTCGCGTCCGGCCTTGGTTCAAGCCATGGTCCGGAGCGAGAGGGAATGGGAAGCCGTCACCTCCTTCTGCGAAGCAGTCATGCTAGTGAAGGAGGTGGCGGGACGTGAGAGGGAAAGAACCTCACGTCCCATTCGCCGCGGGAGACGCCCTGGGCATCGGGGGTCACGTGGTGGCTCCCGGCCACCGTAGGCGCGGGCCTGGCTCGGCGAGTTATGGGCCAGCTCGCCGTCCGGCCGTCTTATGACGACAGGCCGTGTCGACGGCGCGTTCGTGTTCCACGTGCGCCTCAAAGAGATGTCAGCAAATAAGTAGGGGTCCGCAAGGGCCGATGCCTGCCAGGGCTGCGGGACTGTTCGAAAGAGATACCGTGGCCCTGGAACACAAAGGGCAAAGAAGGAACATGGATGGGTTTTAGTCAGTACAAGTCTGACACTCCCTTCCGCTCCGCCCAGAGTGGGGGGGTCATTTGATGATTTCCCATCAGAAAAAAAAAAAAAAAAAAAAGGCAATACACTGTTGTCAATTTGTTTTAACCTACAGGTTAATAGACACTAATCCTCCCCTTATCAAAATCCAAAATCGATTTTAACACCACAAAATAATTTAATATTTATATATTTTCCCTTGAACAGTCAAAAAATGAAGAATAACCAGGTAATTATTGCGTTACGTCTTTAAATGTTGTATCTTTTGTTGAAGATCCCAATTATATAAGCTAGGTAGGTACTTTACTTTTGGCTGCGGGACTGTTCGAAAGAGATACCGCGGCTCTGGAACACAAAGGGCAAAGAAGGAACATGAATGGGTTTTAGTCAGTACAAGTCTGACACTCCCTTCCACTCCGCCCAGAGTGGGGGGGGGGGGTAATTTGATGATTTCCCATCCGAAAATAAAAACAGGTAGGTACTTGACTGTAAGGACTCTTATTAGTGATTCCAAGTCATTATAACTAGTTTTATTTAAAATATTTGTGTCAGTTTATGGCAGACATGTAGAACAGCCAGCCCAGTCCAACTTTAGCTTTGCCGCTTTTTTGAGCGAGCTCAGTATCAGTGTAACGTAGCCAGCTACGTTTTATTTATGAATGTGGGTAAAACAAACGACTGTTGCATACTACCATTTATTGAAAAAAATAAGAAAAAGCAGACGACATTTACAATCTTATTCTACAACTACAAGGGTAAATTCGGTTTATGCAGTACAGGGGAGAACTTTACTTATAATAATTATAACAAAATTTCCAAATATACAACTGATATAGGTCTTAATTTTCATATATGCATCTAATCAACGTCAGCCAAAGTATTTTTATTAAGTAGGTGTTTTTGTTCAAACGTATAATATTCACAAACATGGACCCTTTTGAATTTTCACAATTTTAGACGTTATTTAACATTTGGGAGTACTCGTAGGCATACACATCAGTGGCGAAGTTTCCGTAGAACTCTTTTCCTACCGGCTTCCCTTTGATAAATGGCACAGTCAGTATTCTAGACAAATAATATAATCTCATTAAAGATATGTACTCCGGCTTACCTCTTACAAAAATTGACCATTCGCTACTGATACACATAGTAAATTATTTCAAAGGTTCTGTAATGGGATTATTGATGGGAAGGTGAGGGTTATTTCTGTACAAACCGGATTACACAGGAGATTGACAGACACATTTAACACTTGCAATATTATGAGGTTTACGCAGGATTTCAATGACGAGGAAGAAGTACGGTAATTTGAATAGCAATAGAGTCTAACTAATAGGAAACATTGATCACATATAGCTTAAACTCACATTGATATACACAACACGATACAAACACTGACAACGAAGTGAAGAATGCCCATAATAATAACTTGTAACA
Source organism: Noctua janthina (assembly GCA_963576755.1). Taxonomy (NCBI): domain Eukaryota; kingdom Metazoa; phylum Arthropoda; class Insecta; order Lepidoptera; family Noctuidae; genus Noctua; species Noctua janthina. The sequence continues at coordinate 6,168,092 of OY755050.1, read as the reverse complement.
TTTGTAAAACCAAAGTGCTTCCAAAGAGTTAATAAATAATAAAACAAATTTGGGTAAAATCCGACAAACTCTGTACTGCTTTCATGAGTATAACGAATAATCAGTTTTTTTTAACACACAATCACATTTTTTTTAAACACAACGGTCGAATTACACTTCATTTTGAATTTTTATTTGCTCCAAATTGATTTTCTTCCGAAATAAAGACTGCAACAAATAAATTCGAAGCTCCAACATTTTCGATTCATAATGACGGATTTGGCTTGACTGATGATCTAGGTAGTTTTCACGTAGTACATGAACGGTAGCACATAGTCCAGCATTAGTATCAGTTCTCCGCCGTGGACAAATATCCTGCGCAAAGTGAGGAAGACGCCGTCGACTATATCCCAGAACAGGAGAGAAAGGACTCTGAAGGACAGCAGAGCTATTTGTACGAACATCAATATCAGTTGAACGAGTACGGAGTCTTCCAGCATCTCCTTGAAGCTCTTCTCTTGATAGTCCTCGTATTTGAGAACATCCACCCTTGGCTTCATCTTGGGGTCCCTTGTAGGCCTCATCATGTATACACTTTTTTGTAATAAATGTTCAGGACGTGCAAAGAGCGACGACACCACTTGCAAGCTGCAGTTCGATTGAATAACTATACGCATGCGTCGAACTCAGTGTACCTAACTACCTATTTCGTCGACCTAAATACATACGTTCTTAATGTAGGGCTACTTTTCACTGATGTATGAATGTGGGTAAAACAAACAACTGGTGCATTTAACTATTTATTGAAATAATTATAAAAAAGCGAATTACAACATTTACAACTACAAGGGTAAATTCGGTTTATACAGTACAGTGGAGAACTTAATTACATACACAGAGAGACACAAATGACTGAAGCATAATTATTATAACAAAAGATTCACAATTAAAATTTGTAAATATACAACTGAAATTTTCAAATAGGGACTCTTTTGAATTTTCACAATTTTGACGTTAAACACTTAGTAATTTATTTCAAAGGTTCGGCAATGGGATTATTAATGGAATGGTTATTTCTGTACGAACCGGATGACAAAGAACATTGACAGACATTACACATTAAAATGCAGACATTACACATTTAACACTTGTAATATTTGAGGTTTACACAGGATATCAATGACGAGCAAGAAGTACAGTAAATTTAATAGTCATAGAGTCTAGTTATTAGGAAACATTGATCATATACACCTTAGAATCACATCGATACACACAACACGACGCTAACACTGACAACTAAGTAAAGATTGCCTAATTAACTTGTAACATTTGCAAAACCAAAGTGCTTCCAAAGAGTTAATAAATAATAAAACTAACTTCGTAAAATCCGACAAACTCTGTACTGCTTTCATGAGTATAACGTATAATCAATTTTTTTTAACACACAATCACATTTTTTTTAAACACAACGGTCGAACTACACTTCGTTTTGAATTTTTCTTCGCTCCAAATTGATTTTCTTCCGAAATAAAGACTGCAACAAATAAATTCGAAGCTCCAACATTTTCAGTTCAAAATGAAGGATTTGGCTTCACTGATGATCTAGGTAGTTTTCACGTAGTACATGAATGGCAGCAGATAGTCCAGCATTATCATCAGTTCTCCATCTTCGTCAAATATCCTGCGCAAGGTGAGCAAGACGCCGTCGATTATATCCCGGATCATGGAGGAAAGGATTCTGAAGAACAGCAGAGCTATTTGTACCAACATCAAAATCAGTTGAAAAAGTACGGAGTCTTCCAGCATTTCCTTGAAACTTTTTTCTTGGGAATCTTCGTATTTCAGCACATCTACCGTTGGCTTCATCTTGGGGTGCTTTATGGGCCTCATGATGATGATACTCGCTGATTTGTCTTGGTTACCCACTTATTTGTAATAAATGTTCGGGACGTGCAATGAGCGACGACACCACTTGCAAGCTGCAGTTCGATTGAATAACTATACGCATGCGTCGAACTCGGTGTACCTAACTACCTATTTCGCCGATCTACATATATAGATTCAGATTTGCTGATACACCTGTTTGGTTTATGATGCCCAGGTACAAAATATTTCAATCTGTAGTTGGGTCAGCTTCAGTGATTATTCGATAGAACTTTTAATGAAAGTTTCGCAAACGACAAAGTGTTTAAGAAATTGCTTTAATTTTAATGTTTTTTTTTTAATTTAGAAAAAAAAACTGATTTTGTGAACTGCTTGTTGACCGTAACATCCAATTGTAGCTGAATTCTTGGTGGGCGCGGTGTTTGCTTGTGTAACTGTTCAGAAGTGAACTCGTTATTATGTTTGCAAGTCATTTTATTTGTGAAAATTCCATTTCAAACTGATTAAAAAAGTGTGTACTCAATAATTCAAAGCATAAGAAAAAAAATAAAATGTTAATTCATAATTATGTAAAAAACGATGAATACATAATTATGACTTAACATTGTTTCAATATTCGCAGTACCATCGAACGATGGTCATACTGCGATTGTAGCTTGTAGCTGACCGAATTTTGTCCACATTTTCTTGTGAACAAGGTTCGGTCATTATTTCCGCCAAGTTTAATTTAGTCCCATCTAATCGGGGCGAGCCAATTGCCATCAGTTGGGCACAAATTCAGATGGAATAACCCATTAACACTACTCTATTACTGCATTTATGTCACTAATCATTTTTTTTCTACCTACCGTTACGAATAACATTTTTATCAACATAAGTATGACAAACAAATAAAAAGTCTAATAAGGTAACAAAAATTCAACTCCATTGATACTAGGAAATATTCTTAGAAGTATGGCAAAATTGCAAAAAAAAAAAGGAAAGTTCGAATAGCGCGGGCAGTTTTGGAGGTTCCTCATCGAACACTAGATGTCGCTAGTGGCGTTTCTTCTAGAAATGGTGCGAAAATCTGGGAAACAGTGAAAAATGTTACTAGCATTGCAGTAACGCAAAGATCTTTCGACCAAAAAACGTTGATCCCTAGAGTTTGGTGGTGGTGTTGCCGAGTGTGGTTATTTCAAAGACCCATTTACATTGTTACTTGAACAGAATAATTGAAGCCTTCTCTTGATATTGGCGCGAAATGTGCGTTTCCTCGTCGACCAAGGGTGTAACGCTTGATTTGTGCTAATATACTGGATTCCCACCACAAAGAGCATTTGCCACACCCCAAGGGAGAACTAGCTAGGTTGACCAGAATATCGTGAGCTGCAGCTGACTGGTGTGACGGAAAGGGTTTTCGTGGTGGAGGTCGAGTGAATAAGACCACGAAACTTGTCATCATAAATATATATTCACAAAGAGTAAAATGGGTAGGTAGGCTTATGGACACATATCCTTTCGCCAAATTCACTTGGGAGTTGCACGGTACTCTCCCGGCTCAGCCCAGTGTGACGATTCATCACCATTGTAAAAGGGAAAAGTCCCTTAGAAGTACAACAACATTGCAAAATCGTGGAGATTATTTGCATTTCCCGGTCTAACTAGTTTCCAATTCTAGATGTCGCTAGTGGCGTTTCGCATAGAAATGGTGCCAATACTGCGGAACATGGTACTAGGAGTGCAGTAGCACAAAGCGCATACGACCAAAAAACATTGATCCCTGAGGGTGTTGGTGGTGATGTCAGTTGCGGTGTTTTCAATGTCCCAATTCTATAAATTAAAATAGTAAAACCTAACTTTCTTGTAGACATGTGCATGTTTCAAATAATAAAATCAATGAAAATGTATGTTCTAATGCAGAGCCTATTGTTTTATGGAGTTTTAAACGAATGACCAAACATTTATGAATGATAGACTTATATAGACTTCTTAACGCAAACTTTGTTTTTAACTTTTGATAAGCGTTAAAAAAGTTCATCACCAACATGACTGATGTGTTATCTTAATATCATGTTACTGAATTAGAATATTTGGCGAATTTTCTGATAAAGGCAGAAATCCTTGTTTGTGTTATTCAACGTCGACCAAGGGTCCAACCCATGATTGGCTCTGAAATACTGGCATCCACTACTAAAGAGTATTTGTAACACTTAAAGGGGGAACTAGCTAGGTGAACCAGAATATCATGACCTGCCACTAACTGGAGACCTAAGTATTAGTGTACTGCATCGAAATGTCTAGATAAATTGGATGCACTTTGTAAACACGTATGCAGGATGCAGGGTTGTATTAAATCTTAGTGACGAAATGGTCCATCACACAACAGCGTCTAAGATAGAATGAAATAGCACCATGTTTACGCATTCCCCTTTTTCATTCCCATCATATCTAGACCTGTATTGACAGCCGAGATTTTTCGTCAGGTGGCGCTTTGGCGCATGCGTACAAGTAACTAATCCACACATAACATCACGCCTGTAATCCCCGAAGGGCTAAGCAGAGGTGCATCTAATAGTATACACGCATAATATAATACACGCATTTCGCCAGTTATGTATTTATGTATATGTATAAATATTTGATTTCGCTGAAAAGCTGTTTGAAGAGTAGTTGTAACTAGTTTAAGCTGACGGCGTGACATGAGCTGTCAATGAGATTTTTTCTGGGCCAGCTACCAAATGATAGATGGCGCTGTACATGACTCTAAAAAAATTGTTTGGCTGTATGGAGCTTGCCTTTCAATAGTGTTCTATCCTAGTTTTTGTCTTTCTTCGTTCGATTTGCGTTTTTGTTGCATTACAACTTATTTTTTTCTTTTGGCTATTCAGACTCTTAACAGTTAGAGTAAGTAGGGTAGGTAGGGTATGCAGGGTAGGCAGGGTAGGCAAGGTAGGTAGGGTAGGGAAGGCAGGGAAGGCAGGGTAGGCAGGGTAGGCAGGGTAGGCAGGGTAGGCATTGTAGGTAGGGTAGGGAAGGCAGGGTAGGCAGGGTAGGCAGGGTAGGCATTGTAGGTAGGGTAGGGAAGGCAGGGTAGGCAGGGTAGGTAGGGTAGGGAAGGCAGGGTAGGCAGGGTAGGCAGGGTAGGTAGGGTAGGGAAGGCAGGGTAGGCAGGGAGGGTAGGCAGGGTAGGTAGGGTAGGGAAGGCAGGGTAGGCAGGGTAGGCAGGGAGGGTAGGCAGGGTAGGTAAGGTAGGGAAGGCAGGGTAGGCAGGGTAGGCAGGGTAGGCATTGTAGGTAGGTAGGGAAGGCAGGGTAGGCAGGGTAGGTAGGGTAGGCAGGGTAGGCAGGGTAGGCAGGGTAGGCAGGGTAGGTAGGGTAGGGAAGGCAGGGTAGGCAGGGAGGGTAGGCAGGGTAGGTAGGGTAGGGAAGGCAGGGTAGGCAGGGAGGGTAGGCAGGGTAGGCAGGGTAGGGAAGGCAGGGTAGGCAGGGAGGGTAGGCAGGGTAGGGAAGGCAGGGTAGGCAGGGTAGGCAGGGTAGGCATTGTAGGTAGGGTAGGGAAGGCAGGGTAGGCAGGGTAGGCAGGGTAGGCAGGGTAGGCAGGGTAGGCAGGGTAGGCAGGGTAGGCAGGGTAGGCATTGTAGGTAGGGTAGGGAAGGCAGGGTAGGCAGGGTAGGCAGGGTAGGCATTGTAGGTAGGGTAGGGAAGGCAGGGTAGGCAGGTTAGGTAGGGTAGGGAAGGCAGGGTAGGCAGGGTAGGCAGGGTAGGCAGGGTAGGCAGCGTAGGCAGGGTAGGTAGGGTAGGGAAGGCAGGGTAGGCAGGGAGGGTAGGCAGGGTAGGTAGGGTAGGGAAGGCAGGGTAGGCAGGGTAGGCAGGGAGGGTAGGCAGGGTAGGCAGGGTAGGGAAGGCAGGGTAGGCAGGGAGGGTAGGCAGGGTAGGTAGGGTAGGGAAGGCACGGTAGGCAGGGTAGGCAGGGAGGGTAGGCAGGGTAGGCAGGGTAGGGAAGGCAGGGTAGGTAGGGTAGGGAAGGCAGGGTGGGCAGGGTAGGTTGGGTTTGTCTTTTTGAAAAGGAGAAGATGGTCGGAAGAGATGTTTTTAAAAAAGTTTCCAATTTTGAATACAGCTCTGAATATGGTAAATATGTATTATGAAAAATCACTCTTTCAAACGAGACGTGTACCTGAACTGTAGAGAGCAGCGGTGGCCCAGTGGTGGAGACCCCGACTTACGAGCAGTAAGTCGTGGGTTCGAACCCAGCCAGGCGCATTACTTTGTGTAAGTTATTTCATCACCACTGCTCTCAAAAGGGTGAAGGAAAACATCGAGAGGAACCGGCATGTCCTAGAACCAAAAATTCGAAGACAAGTGACATCTACCAACCCGCACTGGGCCCGCGTGGTGGATTATAGCCCATTCCCTCTCATAGAGAGGAGGCCTGGGTCCCAGCTGTGGAAACATTAATAGGCTGATTATGATTATGCTTATGCTACTCTTTCAAAACGCCATATTTTTCTAGACGAATAGTTAGTGTTGTGCTTATCACAAATTCGATTTAAGACGATCGACACAAAAACCTATTGAGTCGAATAGGTCAATGAGTAATTTCAAAATTACGCTACCGTACCGAATTCTAAACAGTTAGGTAACATTGGCTGTATATTTTAAGAACTTTCTTAACGCTTTTTAAAGGTATAGCTGGTGTCTTAGGGCTATCATTGAGATTTGATAGCTCAAAGTTCAAATTTGCACTGATGTAACCAGTGTAACGGCACTGATTTTCTTACCACTAGCATCCGCTCGACTGTACGTCCTCATCAATGATGCGATGCAATTTCACGGATTTCCTTCTCTGACAAATTAGTATTTATTTTGTTGCTAAAACAAAATATCCGTCCATATCCGTATATAACACCAGAATGTGTTATATATATAAAGAGGTATAAAAACACCATAATAAACATAGTTTTATAATAACCAAATATGTTTAAAGAGGAAATGTTTGTAAGTTTGGATGTAGGCGGTTATCTTTTTAACTACTGATACGATTCAGAAAATTCTTTCACTAATGATAAGCTGCATCATACCCGTGGAATAACTTCTGGGCATAACGCGAGCGAAGGCGCAGGCAAAAGCTAGATTTTTAAAAAAGAACGTAAAAACGTACGTACGTCTGCAAAGTTATATTCAAAACTAGAATGGGTACTTGGGTAGTAAGAGTTTTGTCCCCACAAAAGCTGGGTGCCTGACTGTGGTGGAACCTCGGTGGGTGTGATTCCCGGGATTAAAGATAGTCATTAGTAAAAAAATAATATTGATACCGACCTAGAGCCAACCAACCTTTGTTCCACACGCCACCAAGTTGCTTAACCCCAGATGATTTGATCATCCACAAGCTTGCAACTTGTGGTTTGCACTATATTTTGAAATTGGTCATTTCAGAAAATGAGCAGGTGTTTACTTTCTATTATGTGGTTTTTTGTCCTCGTTTTTGTTTCAATTTTGGTGGCTATGATTTCTGTACCTATCTACGTATATAGGGTCTAACTATTACACGAAATATTTTCAGGGAATCATCTAACGGCTATAACAAAGCCATTTCAAGGGATTTTTTTTTATCAGAGTTTATTATAATAATATAATAATTTAAAATTACTTGACCCACAAAATAAATACTGGCTCCTTATTTTTAAGCATCCATTACTGTAGAAGATATGTACAAATTCTTAAAATTATGAAAATATTTTACACAATGACATTAGTATTATTAATTTTAAAATTGATGTATAACGTTACGTTTACTCCACGTGCTCGTACTGGGGCCTCTGACGTGCTAACGGTGTTTCGGTGCTATAGATAAAGGATCTCAAAGACCTGTCGCTAGGCCTGGCAAGTTGGCAGACTTGCGTTATCAGGTCGAACAGATTTGGTTGACACGTTTGCGTTCAGATGATATTGAGTCAAACATTTAAAAAATATGATTTATTTTTTGTTCTTTGTTACTTATGTAAGTTGTAACTAAATTCAACTAATCTAAAGGATGTTGCCAATAAATGGATGGATTCTAGTACCCCGGCTCCAATAGGAATAAATAATACATAGGTATGTATATCATTAGAAAACGTTTAAAACCAAATTTCTAAAGACCCATGTTGTTGTTCATAAGATTTTCCGCAGTCGCGAGTTTATTATAGGGTGTAGTAGGTAGGTAGTTAGGTACGTACTTAGTAGAAGAAAGTAAAGCAGCTTTTATCTCCTATCTCTATCGATTAACAAATATAATTATGCATCCTGCAACAAAGAAGTGCACCGCGCAAAAGGACCAGTACATATAATGTACACCCGATAACGCAGTGAACGGTCGTATCGAATTGAATACCTAGGAACAAATTCGTCATCAGTTTCAAATAATGTTGGTTCCGGTCTACTTCAGTAACAGTGTTATGGTCCTAATAAAAGACTTTCGTTGTTTAGGTACCGTACCGAAATCTCAGTATTAGGTATTATTAACAAGGTGGGCGAAAATAAACTATACAAATCTATTTACGTCCATTTCGGTTTGAGGTCAAATTTTCTTGTTTTAATTTCAATGTTTTAATTAAAATGCGGTCAAATTCGCTTTGGATAGTTTTTAAAACCATGAAAGTCGTAAAGTTTGTTTTCGCCCACTCTGCAGTTTGATGGGTATATTTTGACCAAATATTTAACAAGTAGATACATACTTCGAATCTAGTCTAGATAATGTTAAAATCAACATAATTTCCTTGATATTGTTGATCGATTGGTGTAAGCAGCAAGGAGTCTATCGGATCTATCGCCACTAACACTAAACGAACATTCGAAACAGAATTCCTAAAAACAAAGGCAAGTGAATGTTCAGTCAGTGTCGTAGCAGACAGCACAATATTATCTCTCCCAGGTAGGACACTTTCCTTGAGGGATGGAACGTAAATTATTGTGTCGCGACGTGGAAAGGTGCGACTTGATCGATATAGTATAAGATAATATCAAATATTCATGGTAAATCTACGCTTCACTTATGACATTGTTTGCATCAGCTTCGGAACTAGAATAGGGTGCCTCATGAGCTAAGCAATGCTAACCTTGAGGTTATGATCAACAGCTCACCAATTAACGTCAGGCAAGGTCACATAGACAGGTAAACATTTCATGAATATATGTGATGGGGCCAAGTACTGGGGTAAAGTGCGTCTTGCACGGAAATTTGTAAGAGGACCGCTTGTTATTGCAGATGTTATCCGTGCGTAGAGCTATTCAAGGGCGATTTATCCTTCCTTACATTTGCACCCCAGACTGCATTGCTGACGTGCCTGACCCATGAAGTTGCTAGGCTAAAATTGGTCTGAACAGGCCAGGTTTTGTCAGATGCCGGCCAATCTGTGCCCCCTTAAACGTACGGACGACAGTTAATACATACGAACATTTTCTCAAAATATTGCACTGCCGGTCATTCAAAGAACGTTCTAGACAACTGTTGTGATGTTCGAGGGTCGTAACGAGCGTTAAGGCGAGCGAAAACAGAGAAAGAACATTGAAATATTGTTCTTTGTTTATCGAATAGGGCCTTTCTCACACGGGAAAGCGTTGAAGAAAATTCCTTAACCCACGACTCACATCTTTCATGAGCACTACATAAAGCTGTATTTTTACATTTACCGGTGCTTTGCTCGCTCTGTGCCGTGCACATGACATGAACAAATGCTATGTCTGCTTACACCAAAAAAATGTGTTAATTGCTTATTTGCTCGTTTGGTTTTACGTAACCTTAGCCGTCGTCCTAATAAAATGCAATTCCACGAACATCGCAAGTTCGCGTAATTTTTGCTCTCGTGAACTGGCGATCAAGGGCATCGCATTGTTGAAATAAACTTAGGTAAAAAACATGAAATACTCGCTGCACAAAAACCAATACAGACTCCGAAAATTTGCGTTTATAAGGTCTATCTTTTCATACACGATATATTTTAAGAGTAACTTCTATAAGACGTAAAGTCACCATAACAACGAAAAAAAATTATCTGAGTGTTTTTTTTTATAAAATTATTATAATTCTATTTTTTTTTGAGATTTTTTGCATAAAACCTTTACTCCCATATTCTAACAATGACAGTAGGTAAATGCGACGTAGTATATGGATGATATTGATTGTGCTTGTTGCAAACAATTTAACAAAAATGCTTTTGGATAATTGTATTTTCGGGTCAAACGTCGTCGGCGTATTTACGTTACGCTTACGGCGCGCGCGCAAGTGCTAGGGCCTCAGAAACTCAGAACTAGGTGCGCAGTGAACGTGGTTTGTATCTGTAAGTTCCTATGGATACGTCTACTGTTTAATTAAATTAATATAAATTTTCAGTCTTCAGCCCAGGAGGTTTTTCAGTGAGCAAATTCAGTATGAACACTTGATAGCTGAGTCGTCTGGTCGTGATGAGAGAACGATAAAACAAATGAGCCGATATGAATAGTTTCAAATAGGAGAGGTGCCGTTTGGGCAGAGGCAACTTTCAGATTTTAAAATGGGCCAAAAACTAAGAATGGACTGTCCAGAAACGCTGATCATTTCATCGCATGCGGCTTGAATCAAAACGCAGTTTTCATGCTGAATAATAATTCTGGGTAACTCTAGCAAACCAATTGAAAAAAAAAGACTGTTAATCGACTTTCGTTGATAATTATATCCCGGTGTAAAGTATAATTAACAATATCCAAATTGCAAACGATTTCACCTTATACGTATCTATACTTACATTATGCAGTAGATTAGATAAATTAGGTAATAATTGGTCAGAGTAACTTTATTTGTTGACAACTTCTTTGACTGCAGAACTGTGCAGATTATTTCTTGACATTAGTGCAATTCCCGAAATACTGTGCAAGTGCGATGTTAGAGGGAAAATGATAAAGTACCTAGGACTCGTCCTCGACAGCCGGTGGAACTTCGTGGAGCACTTCCGACGTTTGGCTCCCAAACTGGAACGGACAGGGGCTGCCTTCAAGCGGCTCTTGCCCAACCTGAGGGGTCCAAACGCCTCCTGCCGGAGGCTATACGCGGGGGTCGTGCGGTCCATGGCCCTTTACGGGGCCCCGGTGTGGGCGCGTTCTTTAAGGCGGCAAGCCGCCCACTACCTGAACGTGCCCCAAAAGGTAATAGCCATAAGGCTAATCCGGGGGTACCGCACGATCTCCGGCGAAGCAGCTTGCCTCCTTGCCGGATTGCCGCCATGGGATCTGGAGGCGATAGTCCTCGCACGCCTGCACGAATGGCGCGCGGAGGCACTACGTCGGGAGGAAACTCCACTGCCGCGGCAAATTGCCGCTCAGCGGACAGACCTCCGGCATGATCTCATGGCGACATGGAGAGAGCGACTGTCGCAACCCCGTGCAGGGCACGCCACCATAGTGGCGAGAAGTCCCCTCTTTGAGGAGTGGCTAGAGAGGCGCCACGGCGCCCTCACCTACCGCCTGACGCAGGTCCTCACCGGACACGGTTGTTTCGGGAGGTTCCTGCACCGAATCGGGCGGGAAGAAACGCCCGGGTGTTTCCACTACGAGGATCGTCCGGAGGACACGGTGGAGCACAACCTCAGGTCCCAGTCGCCGCGGGAGACGCCCTGGGCGTTGGGGGTCACGTGGTGGCTCCCGGCCACCGTAGGCGCGAGCCTGTGGACGGCGAGTTATGGGTCAGCTCGCCGTCCGGCCGTCTTATGACGACAGGCCGTGTCGACGGCGCGTTCGTGTTCCACGTGCGCCTCAAAGAGATGTCAGCAAATAAGTAGGGGTCCGCAAGGGCCGATGCCTGCCAAGGCTGCGGGACTGTTCGAAAGAGATACCGTGGCCCTGGAACACAAAGGGCAAAGAAGGAAAATGGATGGGTTTTAGTCAGTACAAGTCTGACACTCACTTCCGCTCCGCCCAGAGTGGGGGGGAGGGTCATTTGATGAATTCCCATCCGCAAAAAAAAAAAAAAAGAGGGAAAATGATGCTGTGAAAAATACTATAATAATTAGCTGCTAGTGGTAAATATTGTGTCGAAATGCAACAAATTTTCACATATAGACGAGAGACGAGATAGATAAGTTATTTAGTGCCATCATTAAGGACTAATTCTATCAAGATAAATATATTTTTTATTTGAAAAAAAAAATATTTTTGCTAGGAGACTCGTCTAATGAACCTGTCTCTTGCAAAAGAACACGCGTCGCGTGTCGTATTCTTCATCAGACCCTGGCCTGTCCTGGCCCTGGGATCTTGGCCCTGGCTATGGGTTCTTTTCGACCTACAGAGTAGGATTGGTAAATTGTAGCACGTTTTGCCAACTTCAAAATTGTACCGATTGACATTTTTTTTCTTGTTAAATTAAAAAAGCCAGAAACGAAAAAGTTCGAAATTAACGCATATAATAAGTACTTACATGTCGCATTGTGAAGTTTCATAGATAGAATCTCAAGCGACTCGAGTTGAAGCAATTCTGATCTTGGACAGTGTTTATGACTGTGTTTTTCTGATTTTATACTTTCTGACTTTTACTTATCTTTATTCGATTTACATTTGTTTATAACTTTATTAGCTGATAACTTCTTTGATTGCAGAACGTTGCAGATTGTTTCCTAACAGTATTAGAGTTCCCAAAGTTCAATACTGGAGCGATCATAGACGGAAGATCATGTGCTCGTATCTGGCCTTAGGAAATCAACCATTACAGAATATATCATACGAGTATGCAATTACACATAATGTACAATAATTTTATTTCATATCAATAGTTTGAAATTATTGTAACATCTTTATTTCTAGAGACAAGGAAGGCGAAGAGAAAAAAAATAGTGAAAATACAGGATGTCAGGGACAGCCCTCCGCAGACTGATGAGGTGAATTCAGTATATCATACTAAGTTATTTCAGGAACGTCATGGGAATCCAATAAACCTGATTTGCTTTATTTGCTCATACGCAATGTATCGTTACCGTGGCAAAACGCACGTAGCGAATGGCAAGCGCGACGACGAGTTCGATGAACTCTGTAGCTGGGCAGGAAGTGAACAGCTGATTTCACGCGTCGTTCATTAGATAGTATTTCAACATCCATTGTTGGTTTCTCGAGTTTAGCCATATTATTTACATAAATGGAGTGCTGCGTACAGAGAATGTAATTTTACATTGAAATAATAGAATAGTACTTAACTAAAAAAATTATAAATATTTTGTGTATATTGGTGGTGGAATATGATTCAGAATAAGGAGCTGATTGGACCCTGTCAGTTTGCGGCGAGCCGTTCCTTACATTACACCCTGTATGTTAAAACGCCCTTGACTTTATTTGTCTTAGTATTTTGACGACTTATCCATGTTTCTGCGAATTTCCAAAAAAGCGAATCTTAAGATTCACCGATCTTCTTTCTTTATCGTGTGGTTAGTTCCTAACCTGGTGTCAGAGTTTTTATGCCGCCCATGGGCCTCTGACTTGGCTTAACATGCCGTCAAGAAATATTTCTCGGGCATGCTGGTTTCCTCACGATGTTTTCCCTCACCGAAGCAAGTGATGATTATACAATACGCTCATGAATCCGAAAAATCAGAGGTGCCTGCCTTGGGTTCGAACTCGAGACCTATGACTTGGCAGTCCGACGGTCACACCACTAGGCTGTCACTGCTTACCGATGAATGTCGATGAATGTCCGGAATTGTTTCATTAATTTACTTGGGTGGTCATTCAGAATCTAAACCTAGCTGACTAATTGTTATTTCTTTTCAACAGATTTATAACAACAACATACAAATGGGGCGCAGAATAAGAACCTAGAATTTTGCGTGTTTAAAATGATATTGTGTGGAGTTACTAGCCCTATCAGATTGTCTTAAAAACTTAGGATAGAAACGCATCACAATTTAAGATGATCTTCAGGGCTAGGCGGAAGGTATAACTGTGAAGCGAAAAACTAATGTTATCTTGTAGAATTAGTAAATATTCCAAAAACTATAGAAGGTAGGTATAGAGTATAGGTATAGAGGTATGAAAAGACAATGACCAATATAGGAACCTCTTATATTATAGCGATAATTAACGAAGCATTTTTAATATTAAAACATATACCCACATTGCAAGCGCAAACATCAATTTGATCAAAACCTCAGCGACATTAATCTAGAACTTTATTGTTAGTATATGCGAAATCTGAATATAGTTTGATCTGAATAAGTAACTGAATCGATTCTAATAAATTTAAAACCATGTTATATTTTGTCCCAAAAATATTTAAAAAAGGCTACAAGTTAGATACCGAGCGACACTAAGTACCTATCGCAAACATTTAGGTACCGACTTTCAAATTATTGTTATCAATGAGTTCAACAAGTCGCAGGAGGCGCGCGCGGGCTCGCCGCGTCGTGATCACGTTTTTGTACGGACTGCCAGGTAACAGAACAAGCTTATATGACTTTGTGATTTTTCATGATACAGTTTTAAAATTTTGTACATAGATTCTTTACATCAAAATATTAGACACGTGTTTCAGGTTTCGCATATACCTACTATCTGTTTTTTTTTACCAAATGGCCGATATTAACTGCGTCTGCAACCATTTTAAGAATAAGTGATTAATATTATTTTTCTATTATGATTATGTTAAGGAGGTTGAGAGCAGCGGTGGCCCAGTGGTGGAGACCCCGACTTACGAGCCGTAAGTCGTGGGTTCGAACCCTGCCAGGCGCATTACTTTGTGTAAGTTATTTCATCACCACTGCTCTCAAAACGGTGAAGGAAAACATCGTGAGGAAACCAGCATGTCCTAGAACCAAAAATTCGAAGACATGTGACATCTACCGACCCGCACTGGGCCCGCGTTGTGGATTATAGCCCAATCACTCTCATAGAGAGGAGGCCTGCGTCCCAGCAGTGGGAACATTAATAGGCTGATTATGCTATGTTATGCTAAAGAGGTCATTTTAGGCCTCCTGGTACTAATAACAGCATGTGAATTGCAAAGTTACGTAAGATTTGAATTTTGCTACTTTAGGTTTGTTTAATAGCTATTACTTACTTTTTATTAGGAAAAGTGTACTAAATTACTTACTTCTTTTTAGGAAAAATGTGTTGTTAAGTTTTCAATAAGGTACTATTTTTAATTTAATAATAGTTATTAGTAATTTTTATTTTAAGTAAGTTGATTGTTAGTGATTGATGCAACTACACACAGTTCATTAAAACAGGGTCGTAACTGAATTACCAATTTTTTTTGGAATTATAATATGTAGTTTTGAAAATAGGGTGTCATCATGAATTCAAATAAATTTTGTTAATTATAATCTTTCAATTCATATTATATTTTGTCTGGAACATAATAATATAATACCTGTTCTTAACATTTAATACTTTTTAAAACATTTTTTTTTTCTTTGCTTCAGTCATAAAGAAATGAATCATATTTTGGATTTGCCTTTCCAGACTGGAAAGGATGATAACAGTTGCACTTAGTATTTAATAGTTCAGGGCGTTCGCGAAAACTTGCAGAGGTGCACGGAGCGGGTGCCCGCTGTCAAAATATCCTTAGAAAACCTGCTCATATTATTTTGCAACACGCGTGTGGAACCCACTCGCACCAGCATCTATTAAAACCTACGCGAGTTTTAGCGAACAGACGCCATTAAGATAGAAGGTGGGCTCCTCATTCATGGAAGTGAAAACATTTTTACTTTTATGAGAACTATACTTACGGGGTGACGTGTCTTTAAAAATGACATTGAAGTTTCTAAAACCATTTTTTTCTTAAATTCAATCGTTTGAAAGATTTACACTTTCAGTGGTAAAATGTGTCCCCCCCTCTAATTTCTAAAGTAAGAGAAGAATAATTCTGAAAAAATGTAGGATTGTAAAACGTAAAAAAAACGTTCAACGAAAATTGGTTTGAACAAGATTTGAGATATGGGGCTTTTTCATCAAACTGCAGCAGTAACTTTATTTTTCATTAAAATACTATGAAAAACAAATTTAGTTTTGCTGTTGAATGTAATGCAATACAACATATGAATGAGTCGTCAAAATAGTTTTATTATTGTAGACCCGCGGGGCTCTCAAACTTCAAATATATTTTTGGCAAAGTCAAAGTCAAAGTCAAAGTCAAAGTTTTTATTTGTTAAACATAGCGTTCTATATTGTCGCTCAGTTTCTTGCTGAATACGCTTGCTAATAAACTCTTTGAGCTTATCTACCTACCATAGCTAAATAAACATTTTGATAGTGAATTCGATTCATTCTCATAAAAAAACAAAACAATAATTTGTGTGGTTATTTATATTACAACTAAAAAACCCGACCACTGAAAAATAACCGTCTAATTCGGGGTTTACACTCCGACTCCTCCTATTGTTGAAGTCGGTTAAAATTTACCCTATGTTACCCGGGCCATAATAACGAATCGATTGGCACCTTATTCATCAAAATCGAATGAATAGTTTAGGCGCTACGGAGGAACATACGTAAATACAAACATACGTACATAGACTGCTAAAATCATAACTCTTCCTTTTGGCTTCGCCGTAGTCGGGTAATTAGTCGAGGTTGCGTGACTCATGTATTAAAGTGTTGAAACATGTTTTGGAATAATTTTGTTATCTTCCTGAAACTTCAAATGCACAGTTAGCTTTCCGATTGATGAGTGAATTAAGTGCTTACTTATCTTCTCATAAAAATAATAATAAAAAGCTAAAAACATTTCAAACGTTCGCATCCGTTCAAAGCTCACGTCAAGTTGCTGTCATGTCAAAATACTTATTGGTAATGCCGCACGTTGTCTGATGGGCGATAGCAGCAAAAGCACAACAAAAAAAAACTTCAACTAACACCTTATACGCATGCGCCAATTCCTAGAACGCCTGAAGTTGGACCTAAGTTCTCTTTAGCAATCATGTTTTCCTAGTAAGTTATTGCTTGAGAAATCAATACGGTGCAAGGGCGCGGTCTGTAGCATTGTTAGGGTTACCACCCCAAAAATACCCACCAACTGCGCCCTTTACAATGTTTGTTAATGTTAGTGACAGACTTTTAGAGTTTTTCAACTTCATTCATATTTTCATATCGTCTATTCCCAGTCGTCATCAACTGCTTCACCACCACTGGCAACGAACGGGAAAAATAAACCCGATTGTGGCCGCTGGCGACGATCAGGGAGTAATTTTCTATTGGTTGCGTTGGTAAAATTAAAATGGGTAAATTTGATAAAATAATATCCATTTTACTCAGTATTCGTAGGTTAAATATACAGCTTGTTTTTTTTTACCTGTGGTAACAAGGATTTTATTCTATTGGCAACACTCTAGTCCCGCATGCGTACAAAAGGTCACTGTGCTCAACGTAAACTTGATTGGTTGCAAACAGTGAAGCTAAATAAGAATGTACTGAATTTCGGACATTTTCCTTAGAAAACAACGCCATCATAAAAGTCAAAATATAGTGTTAATATGTTCTAAAAAATGGCCTGCCTACTCTAAAATCTCTTGAAATCACAACCTTACAAAGTCTGTTTGCTTGAAACAAGTAAATCCGTTTCTGTCGAGTCTATGAAGTTTTACTTGCTTTACTGCCTTCTCGCTCGCTCGCAATTGGTTAAATGCCTATCATGTCATATCGTGTATTACTTTCAGGACAAATTATATCTAATTTCACTGGACTTGTACGAGATGAGCATGCAAACATGAATAAAACACTAAATACAAAACGCAAAGTTTATTTATTTAGTAGACAAATTATCATTATTTATTTCACGCAAGCTATAAGACAAATCGCAGTAGCGCAGTGCTGGATAGCAGTTGAGTGTCGCACTAAACGAAAACAGTACTTATGTACTATAGAAAAGCTGTACTATCTATTTAAATCCATATAACACTGCCACAGTAATTTTTTGTTTCGCAAACGTGCCGACTGCTTTGACAGAAGCATTTCAGTCCGTTTTTAACATGAGAAACATAGCGATCGATATTATGCTTTTTCAGAACTGGTAATGTTGAGGCTGTGAAAATAACACCTAATGAACGCATTATGAACGAGAATTTATTTGAGATTTTTTGTTCGAGTGTTAGAACGTTAACCGATAGTGTTGAAATGAAGTATTTTTTAGTACTTAACAAAAAGGTTTCGCTGCATTCTGACGCTTTTTACACAACTGTCAAAAAAGAGGAATGCAATGTTTTTAGAGTTCATATAGGTGTGAGTGTGATTCGTTTGTATTGATTCTTACTATTAACAATAAAAAATATTGTTGCCGATTTCATTACGTAAAATGATATATTATGATGTTATCAGCACGATACATCGTTCGAAAATAATCGAAAACAAATATTATTAGAAACCTATATTAGGTTTGTAATCATTTTTTGATATGCAGACCATGGAGGTTTAATGATTGTTCTAAATCTATACTTATACTAACATACCATAGTGATATTATAAAGAGGTAAAATTTGTATGTTTGTAGGCCTGAGTTTGGATTTAGATGGTAGTCGTCGGAACTACTCGAGGAACTAACAATTAGAAGCTACATTATCCCTGAGTGTCATTGACTATATTTAAAACTTTCCAGTGGTAAACTCTCCGACTATTTCACGAGCGCAGCCGCGGGTGAAATCTAGTAAATACTAACATATACCTACCTCATAAAGCTGAGAAGTTTATTAGAACGCGCTGATGTCTGAAATCTTTACATTTATTTGAAAAAATATGTTTGCCTTTCATAGCCCAATTGTTGATGAAGGTAGGTACTGTAGTAACATCACGTTAGGACCCTGAGGAGCCGAGCGGCGGCTGTAACCGCAGGGCACAGCTAGTCTTAAAGTAAATGGTGTCAAGCAGTCACACAAGGCAGGAAAAACAAAGTAGATTTCTAGTTTACGAGTCTATATACTATTTAATTAAAGATCCTAGAAAGGAACTACACCCAGGGCCATCATTCATTATTTCAGCCATATATTCCTCCGGTTCCTTGCCTCGGCCAGGTATTTCCCGCTACTTTGGCGATTTCATCACCCCGACGAGCATTCGGAATGGTCTTGGACTGTACCAGTGCCTCCTAGAGCATTATTATTTCAATATCATTGAAATAATTTGGCCGCAAGTGCACACAAAAATAAACAGCAAAAACTGGTCACCATTCCATGACCATCGGCCATCTTATGCCGAACTCCACTTGAGGAGTATCGCCTAGTTCATAGACTTTCGTCTGGTGATGCATTTCGGTGTCAGGCAGCGCGTGGCTGGGTTTTTAGACGTAGGGGATTGTTTTGAACCGAAAAAAATATTCCAACTTACCATATGCCGTCCACTTGAGCTGTGTGGAAAGTATGAATGTGGTACGAATGCTCCATGTCAAAAGATAGAACAGCACCTGAAAAAAGTAATGACAACAGAGTCATCCGGAATGTCTTACATCACATTCGTTTGACTTCAAGACTTATAATAGATTCGTTTTTGATTATCGTAACCTAAATTCAAGCCTGTTATCGCCGAAGGGTTAGGCAGAGGTGTACCTAATAGTTACACCCAAATTTCGCCAGTTATGTTTACAAACAAGACCAATGTAATAGGGGTCATCTTTTTTGATGAAGTACCGTATGTGATGAAGTTTAAATCGGCGTAATCCATAAAGCATAGTATGAAACAAAAGTCCTTAAAATATTGACGTGAGATAGGTACATAATAAAAAGTCGTGAGATAAGTTTTGGCTATGAACGTGGATAGGTATAAGAGTAGAGGGAGACCAAAGAAACGATGGATGGACTGTGTGATGAGTGATAAGCGTAAGAAAGGTCTTGACTGATGAGATGACGAATAATAGAGAAGTATGGAAGAAAAAGACATGCTGCGCCGACCCCAAATAAATTGGGATAAGGGTAAGAAAATGATAATGATACATAATAGTTTTTACTCTGATATATTCGGGAACCCCAGGACCTCATACGTAGCAGTCGCGTTTGCAACCAGTTAGTCAGCTTCTTTGATGAAGTACCTATGTAAGTTTAGATCGGCTGTTTAGTCTAGATCGGCGTTTACCTAAAAAAAATTAAAGAAATAAAACAGAAATGCTTAAAATAATTATTTACATGATACATAATAGTTCTTACATAAATATATTCAGACGTTGCAGAATACTAGTCATTGTTAGTTGCATTAACAGAGCATCATAATTATAATCATAATGTAATACTGGTTGCATTACTGATCACAAACATGTCACGTTGATAAAATGTACCTATCAACCTTTTTTTACTTATTGTTAGACAAATTAAAAAATGAATACTGGCTGTCAAGGTATGCGCGTGCCTTTTCATCTATGTAAATTTGATAAA
Source organism: Noctua janthina (assembly GCA_963576755.1). Lineage (NCBI taxonomy): Eukaryota > Metazoa > Arthropoda > Insecta > Lepidoptera > Noctuidae > Noctua > Noctua janthina. The sequence goes on along the minus strand of OY755050.1, from coordinate 6,147,901 downwards.
AAAAAGAGTCGCGATCATCAATGACATTATAACTGAACAGGGTGTCAGTTCAAATTGCTGTCAATAGGGTAAAGTGCCCAATTATTGTTTTTCCTTCAGAAATATAGGTACCAGTTCATTAAAAAAAATAAATCCTCATTGCTTCGTTTATTTTAATAATCTAGTAAATAAAGGTTAAAGCAGTTTGATCTTTAGTATTTTAGCAAAGCACAGCTACATGGGAATTGTAGACGTTTTAACGTCTAAATTACCCAAATCGCTGAAACAAAACAGTAGCTCATGTAAACAAAAAAAAAAACATTTATTTCTACAAGGGCCTTAGTTTATAGTTATTTGTGGCTAAATTATATTTTGGCCACAGATAACTGTAAACTAAGGCCAAAATGGTTGAATTCCTATAGTTGGGAGTGAGTGTTTTTTTTTTAATTAAAGCAGGGATGCCTCATTATCATCATTCCCCTGCCATTCATCATCTTATCTGCCTAGCCTTTTCCCAACTATGTTAGGGTCGGCTTCCAGTCTAACCGGATGCAGCTGAATACCAGTTTTTCCCCTGCCATTATCCCAATTAATTCTGGGTCGGCGCAGCGTGTCTTATTTTTCCATAGTTCTCTATTATTCGTCATCTCATACTCCTTTCTAGCCATATCATCCTTCACACAGTCCATCCACCGTTTCTTTGGTCTTCTACTCTTATAGCCATCCACATTCATACTAAAAACTTTCCTAACGATATTTTCGTCATTCTCAGCAATGATGCCTGTAAGGTCCAAATATTATACGGCTTTATACCTTTGCTTCAACTTCAACCTGCGAAGGTAAACCGCGGGAAAAAAGCAAATTAGTTAATGGTAACAGAATATCTACTGCAGCTATTCAGTATTCACGAATTATGAAAGTAATTTAATTACATTCAGTGTTTAAAACCAACCCAAACAAGATTATTTTACGATGTCCTACATGATAATAATTAGGTTCTTTACCTTAATTAGTAATTGGGTGGCCAATTAGTACTTTCGGTCACTTCATAACGAGATTGGCTTCCAGTCAATGCATATTGTTCAAGAGTTGAAATTGAGTTGAACATCATGAGCTACATAGATCCAAGAAGTGTGAGTATTCATTTGAAATGTTATGTTATGTTACTGGTTAAACAAAGTGACTTTAAATAAACTGCTTTACTTAATTTTACCCGTAAAATGAACGCAACAGATTATTCTTTTTCTACTACTGGAAACAAGTCGCCAATATATATATTTTGCCAATGCGTCAGCTATTTTATAGTCTTGAGTAAATTGAATTTTCATGGAAAATGCATTCTAGGTAGGGATGATTTTAGAAGGCAATGTACCTAATAATTGGGTGGTAACCCATTTTGCATCTTTTAAATTTATTACAATTTGTTTTTATTTATTTTTTACTCCCCGAAACTAATGTGATTTTATTTTAATTTAGTATTGTTATTTATTTAGATCATAATTATCCTGCCCTTATCCCAATTCATTTGGGGTCGGCGCAGCATGTCTTCTTCTTCGATACTTCTCTATTACTCGTCATCTCATCAGTCGCCTCCTTTCTAGCCAAAAGGTTTAAAGAGTCGTCGACTGTATTTTTTAAATCATTTATCGTGCGTTTTACAATGCCATGAGACATAAAAATACTTATTTTCCTAACTGAAGTTTGTGGCCGTGGAGCAAATTTTGGCTATCCTGGAATACATGAGGGACAACCCGCAACTGGCCCACAGCCGGTTCAGTCGCACCAAGGAGGGACGCGGCCTTTGGCAGCGGCATTGGGCTGCATGTGCCGAGCTAGCCAATAACGTTTCGTCAAACTGCATCCAAAAAACACCAGAACAATGGAGGGCGGTAAAGTCAATAATTATATCTATACTAATATTATAAAGCTCAAGAGTTTGTTTGGTTGAACGCGCTAATCTCAGGAACTGCTGGTTCGAATTAGAAAAATAGGCTATATATGCTACGACCAATATGAGCCGAGCAAAAAAAAAAACAGGTCAAAAGCGGCGGGTAAAACCGCGGGGCACAGCTAGTATTTTATAAACGAATTCAATTAGCAATTCACCACGTGCGTTTTTCGTCTGTAGGTACAATGGCCTGTTTATTTTTTTCTGTATTTATAACGACCCTCTAGGTTGTTTTATAAAAAATAATATTAATTTAACAAATAAAACACAAACTGTCACGTACGGGATATCTTCCGTGATTTTCAATGATTCTGAGCTCTCGATATTTCGACACTGAACGTCATTTTTAATATTTTATACGCAAACCCTGCGTAGGGAACATAGCTGTTTTTAAAAAACTGAACGTCATGTTTGCGTGATGACTTGAAAATCGCCGAAGATATTCCCGTTAAGCGGTTTAAAAGAAAATGTTATTGACAAATTATGTTATTGCTATTGTCGACTAGTCTAGTAGTTATTGGTACTAATGACAAGACGTACAGAAAATTACCGGTATACTCGATATTATCAAACTTCTGTTTATACGCACTGTGACCAGAGCTTCGATCGTAATGCTCAACGGTTTTATCTCTTATGATTTATAGATTAACTTCAGCACTAGTTTCAGTATTAGATGTTTACTCCTCCTGAGGGTAGCACAACTTTTTTAATTTAGATAAACAGTACTAAGCCGGCGACACGTGATGTCTTGCCTTCATAGATCACATCTTAGTCTGCTTGTCAGAGTGTTCTATCTTTTAGTAAGCTCAAGCTTCATCACCACTTACTTGTCTAGTATTCTGCATAGAACTATTAATTTTAATATGAACAGATTCTAGATCTACTCCTATATTTATTGCAATATTTTGCTTTTTTTATTAACCCGCAGATACTTCTGCAGCAGTCATTAACTCTCCCTTGTTGCTCGTTTCCACGATATCATCAAACGAATTTTTTTTTGATTCAATACGATAAGTCTTGAAAGTCTTTACGTGAAATTGAATGCCCTCGTCTTCCAATCAGCTTTTATTCATAGTCAAGAAATGACTTACTCGCAGAAGTCCATTTTCTCGAAGAATAACTGGCCAAGTACGTCTTGATTTACCTTTAAAATTTAGGTTCATTTAGGTTGACAAAATGATAAATATTACAATTCCGGTAATATTTATCGGGTTTGGGCCTTTTTTCGAAAAACTCGTATTTGATTGATCGAGTGGCTGTATTCTCTTTGAGGGTTGTATTGATGATTTTAATGATTATAACACAGTAAAGCCTTGTTAGTTACGGCCGCGAATCATATTTTAATTAACATACAACCTGACACTGACCTGCAAATTGCAAAAAACGCAAGATAGCTTTCGCGGGCTACACCGGCGCTTCCAACTTACCAAACTAAACTCCCTAAATGATAGTGAAAAACGCATAATAATCCGTTGTGTTGTCTAGTAGATATAGCATAAACATACAGATAGTAATCTACTCTTAAAACATTTGTTCGTGTTCATCAAAATTATGATAGCTTAACGTATCTATTTTTCAGTATTACAGTGCGTACAAGAGCAAACTTAAAAGGAAGCTGAAGAATATAAAGGCCGAAATGATGACTACAGGTAATAAGGCTTTCTTTTCATACTTTTTGAATTTCCGTACACAAAGACTGATAACAGTACCCTATTACTATGGTTTCGCTGCCTGTCCGTCCCTCTTTCATCAGACTGTAGCTTTTGAACCGTGATTGTTGGACACTTGAAATTTTCAAAGAGTGTGTATTATTTATGTCCGCTAAGCCCGTAACAATAAATTAAGAGTCCCCATACAAAAATCGTGTTTTACGCTAGATCTTAATCATTCTGTATAAAGGAGTGTTAAATATTGTACGGTGGTACGGAACCCTTTGTGTGAGAGTCCGGCGCGCACTTGGCACGTTTTTATTTTTTTAGGTCCAGGGAATAGAAATATTAATACTACCATTGTTTTAAAGGAGGAGGTCCTGCCAAAAAAAGGCTGTCAGAAGTGGAGAACAGGTTGTTTTTAATCCTAGGACCTGACCTTGGGGACCAGTATCCAAGAGTTTGCAATACTCCGGTTTCTGTAAGTGAACCTATTTTTTAATATTACAATAATACTTATGGATTATAATATCTACATCCACGAGCTCTACTACCTACTACTGGATTGATTGTAATTATAAGCTTTAACGAAAATAGTATTCTGGAACGTTATACACTACTACAATACTTAAACTTATCTCCAAGTTGAAATCAATAGTTAACGAGAAAATCGCTTTTGGAAATGTATACATCATATTAGTGACTCGTGACTGTATATCGAAGATCTAGTGTTAAATCCCAATTAGAGCCAAAAAATGGAAAATCGTTATTATTATGTCCATTTTTGACGCTTTTTCTAGTGGTGTAATAAGTCGCAGTAGATTTAGGTAATAACATAAGAAAGTGATCCGTTTTGATGAAAATTAAAAGCTGAAACACTATGATAGTTAATATTTTTATTTCACGCTCGAACCACATAAAGCTATTGATTTGTATTGAGTGTTAAATGATTTCAACTAAAATTATCTAAAGGCAATAACCACTACTTGTATGAATCGGTTTTTAGATTTACATCATTTGTAGATAAGAAAACAATGAAAACCAAAAGCTAAATCAAAACTAGCTAGCTGTGTTTGTCGGGTTTTTAGTTTTCGCCTAGCTGTTGCCCACGACCTTCGTCCACATGAAATTATTATTATAAAAAAATATTACCTCTATATTTGAATCGGATTTTGTCAACAATTTTAAGGTTTTTAATTTTTTTGCACGTAGCCCCCCTCCTTTTTCTAAAATAAAAGTAGGGGAGAACAGGGCAATGGGAACCTACTAAGGGAATATTTGGATAAAAACCACATTTGTTAACATTTTTATAATTTTTTATTAGGAACTCTTATGTTAACTATTAAAGTATATTTGAATTACAGTTATAATCAATTACCGTCATGTATTAAGATACAATAACGATTTTACAAAAAAAGTCATTCGCTCCCATTACTTAAGTTTCTCGATGGTTGACGGAAGCGGCCGAGTGCTTACGATCGCGCATATTATGCATACTATCCGTTCAATCACCATAGCTCCCATTACCCGACGGCTCTCATTGCCCCGCGCTCCCAAATAACTGCTATCTACCAGTCAAAGTCCTGTCAAGATCGGTCGTAGCCGTTTCGGAGAGGGTCTAGTTCTAGCTCTTTAGACCCCGCCATCCCTTTCGAATCTAACCTGTCCGAGTCTGGGTGCTCCCAGTCCCGAGCTCGCTTCGGTCGCTCTTGCTTCAAATAAATACTTGTGATTATTTAACTAGATTAGTCGTCTGGTACGATAGTTGTAAATCTCTTTTAAATTACTGTCTACTGGGATATAACTATCTTACTCTGACATATACTTTCACCACAAATACTCATTAAAACGACTATTTTGAATAACATAGGTATTTTTTTCTGCCTTTGAAATTTAAATATTGAATATCTCGAAAGTAACATTTTCATATTTGGTTTTGAGCACTGTATCGTCGATATACAGGTTGGCGACTACAATACAACAAAAAATTAAACTGCGTTAGCTTAGACGCGCGACGTTCCCAGTCTGCACAAAAAAAAATCTATCAAATACATCAGTAGTTTAGTCACAGGACATTATTTTTCATTTCTATCATTTTCCAAATGAAGTAGATTAATGGGCTAAATCCCTTAGGTTACCGACTCCAAAGGTGTTAAATGAACACCAAACACATGTTGCCAACTCGCTAATTCAAAAACCTTTGCCAAATTGGTTCCTTAAATTCCAGATGCGAATTACTGCAAATTAAGATTAGTGAACCAATATAAATGGTGTTCTATTTCGTTCGTAATTCTATTTAGAATTTATTTGATAGTTTAAAAATATTCCTATGAACTAGTAGAAATGAAATGAAAACACTGGTAGTATTTTCATTTATTGTCGTATTGTCGTCGCCGCTTTATATAAGTTTGACAAACGTTTGATTGAGCGAAGTAAAAAAATTCGTTGTTATTTATGGTTACCCATGCTACCGACCTAACTGCCAACAGCGTCTTGAAGCCGAACATCAGCCATCGTCAAGCACAGCGGAATTTTTGCTGCAAGAAGACACTAATATCACCGTAGGGTAAATAATCTCTATTTATGTAAATCACTGTTCTAATTAAAGACATTTGTAGGGTTCCGTACATCAAATGAAAAAAACCGAACCCTTATAGGATCAGTTCGTTGTCTGTCTGTCTGCCTGCCAAGATCATTTTTCTCAAGAAAGCGTGGCGGTATCAAGTTAAAATTAATATCAATTACAATCCCTTGGAGCTGTAAAAAAAACGAGCTTCTTGGTGAACGCATTATAAAATTATGGCCATTATGTCGTATATTTAGCTCATTCGCAAGTAAATCGAAACCTACAAGGTATTTCCCGTTGATCTAAAATAATAGATAAGCAAAGTCTTACCGTACAAGTAAAGGAAAAAATCTCAAATAGTTAATTTGTGATTATATCACATAAAAAATTACTAAGTTACATTTTTTTTCTTTAACCTATATTGTCCCACTGATAGGCAAAGGTCACCCACATCGGTTTCCACTCTTCTCATACATTTAAAGTTAGAGAATTGAACGTAACGTATATTATTATCGATGTTTGGGAGATTATTAAATAACTGCAAAATTAAATTTGTTCTACAATCCGACTCTTTTTAAGAGCTCATGAATTTGAATCTTTAAACTTAATTTTCGTGATAGACAATCCATTAACATACAAGTTTGTATCGTTTTCTTCCAAACCTCATTTATCCTGTGCGATCTCTGGCAATGATAGCCTCGCAGAAAAGTAAAAAAAAATGTGTTTCAGATCCGATTCTTCCGAAGTTGAGTTGTACTACCCTGAGGATAACACTGAACATCTGGCTGCTAACCCAGTGAAAAATGTTCAGCTGTTTGCTGACTCTATGGTCCACAATGATCAGCAGCTGGAGCCTGTGGTCTATACAGAACAGAAGCAGGAGCCTTTGGTCCCTACAAGCCAGCAGTCTGATACTGTGGAATACACTAATCAGCAGCGGGAGCTTGTGGGTCATACAGGTCAGCAGTTGGAACCCGTGGCCCACTCTCATCAAAAGCTGGAGCCTGTTGTCTATACTGGCCAGAAGTTGACCCCATTGGTTCACACCAAACAGCAACGGGAGCTTGTGGACCAGTCAGGTCAGCAGCAGGACCTCGTGGCCCACTCTAATCAAAAGCTAGAGCATGTAGTCTATACAGGCCAGCAGCTGGACGCCTTGGTTCACATCAAACAGCAACGTGAGCTTCTGGGCCACACTGCTCATCAGCTGGACCCCGTGGCCCACACTAACCAGGAGCTGGAGCTTATGGCCATTACAGGCCATCAGCCTTTTTTCCACACTGATAAGCAGCTGGAGCCGGCAGCTCATACTGACCGGCATACAGAGCCTGTGGTCCGCGGTCGCCTACTCAACAAGGAGACCGTAGAGGTCTCGCCGCGGCGATCACGACGCAAACCTAGCTCTGATTCTGAGCTAGATAATGGTAGGTACACTAGGTGCAGTTACAAGTACTAATTTACATATGTCGGATATGTCAAGATTTATTACGTTAGGCTAGTACATCATGTGGGCAGACCATGGGTTTCACTGTTTCTAGCAAACTAACGAATTACTTCAGATTACAACTTAACACAATAACACGGGGCACAATGAATCGGGTACAGTTCCAAGACGTCTCAACTCCGCCGCGATCCGACACTGAATGTCGTTCTCTCTCGAGTTGGACATCAGGGCTCCGTACAAGCATACCGTGTGTTGGTAGACTGGTTAGTAAGTCGCGTGATGTGTGATTACTGCACACTGACGCGCTTTCCAATTCATTTTATGGTCGTACTAATGACCGGTTCCGACACATATAATATGTAAGGCTCAAAAACCGAAATCGCTCATTGAGCGAAATAATCGACCAGAATGCGTTGTGGTATTTTCAAAACGACAAATAAGAGAATTTCGCGTCCTAGAACCACGACGCGAATTTACGACTACAACCCGTTCTAGCAATGAGAAAATACCACAACGTGTCCAGGGGCTGTAGTCTCGACATACATAGCGACAAAAATCGGTCGTTAAGTCATAACGATGTCAAATTTCTTTAATAAATTTTCAACCTTAAGGTTTCGAAATAAAGTTGAAAATCTATTAAAGAAATTTGACATCGTTATGACTTAACGACCGATTTTTGTCGCTATCTATGTCGAGACTGCAGCCCCTGAGCATTTCTCAAACAGCCACGACCCGATGGAAATGTAAGTATGGAACTTGTTGAACTTGTACTTGTTCAGTAGTGATGTTTAAGCTATGGTTTTGTTAAATACCACTACTGTTTAATTATATTTTTAAATTTAGATCCTATCCCTATACGTGAGGCTTCGGAGGCTCTACTCAGTTTGGAGCGAATGAAGACCGAAGCCAAGCGGGAGGCTACTGCGGCCATCCACAGGCTGGCTGGAGCCTTGGAGGCCATTGCTGACCGAATCGGAGGACTCATTCAAGTTACTGGTCCTACACGAGCTAAAGTTGGTAAATCTTCTACCGGTCATTTATTTTGTTGTTTTTGTCAAGTGACAGCATACTAATCTATGAGTATTTCGTTATTTTCAGAGAAGATACACAAGGATCTCCAGCTCGGAAAGTAACTAAAGCATAAATTGTTACATTTAGCTTAAGAATTTTAGAAGTTTGTTTTAATAAAACAATGAAAAATGAATGAATGAATTTTATGATATAATTGTGTAAGTTCTTCTTCTTGAATCGTTTACTCAGATTTTGTCTGACCGATACGTAGCGACCACAGGTTTTTTTTTAGATATTACTCATTATTAGTGTTCGACCGGGCGTAGCTACTGGCTGAAGCCGATTACTCGCTACAAACTTCGGGCGAAACCGAAGCTGAAGGTTTAAAAACCCTAAGAAATTCAGTTCACGATTGGCTAAAAGTGAATAATTGTGGAGAAGTTGTTACAAGGTAATGGTCACACGTTTCGAACTTTAAGGTTAAGCAGGTCTTGCCAGGGTCGATCCGTGGATGGGTGACCATCAATTACGTACCGAGTTTCCGTCTGCGTCAGGATGGCTGGTTGCCTTTATCGGTTCGCGTCAGGCTGGTGACCAAAAATTGCTACCTATTTGCTACCTTTTACTACCTATAGTCAATTAATTGCTCCCTAACTTGGAAACAAAATAATGGGACTTCAAAATGACCAGCCATTCTGATATCAGGATGGCTGGTCAACCCTCCGTTTGTGTGAACTATTCAAATTCTTGTTATTATTTTTACTTGAATAATTGCTACCTAATTGCTACCCTCACGTATTTCAATGTCCACCTTGTAACTTTAACGAGTAAAAAGTTGTGACCATTTGATTTTTTTACAGGGAATGGATTATAGTAGGAGAGCCGACTGCAAAATTTCCAACCTACTTGAAACCGCGATAAAATGCACAATGGGTTCTCATAAAAGTGATGCTAAATCCGAATTTGATAGTCTGTTACGGCGGAACTTGCCAAAAGTAAAAAAAAAAACATTTTGGGTGCGAAAAAGGGGGCGTTACTTTACCCATCTGATACTGAAATAATAGTTATGGCATCAGTTAGAAATTTACTGGTAGATACAGAAAAGCGAAATCTGTCAGTATTTTTTTGCCGGAAGTGCTTGGCAGACGCTCTTAATGGTAACCCCATCGGGACCCCTAAATATACCCATCTGATACCAGCATGAAACCAATTCCAGTCGGTAGGTATGAATCCTCATTTCTGGAATATATAAGTCTGCCAACGCTTTTTCTGCCGAAACACCTTGACAGACGAGATTATGTAAGCAACATCCGTAGAACCCGTATTTTGGAATTAATAATAATAATAATAAATTTATTCAAAAATATAAAGTACAACTTTTACAGTTTTTCTTAAATCTATGTCAAGTTCACCCATAATTTGTGCCTGAACTAGGTAATCCTGTGTTTCAGGCGATTGGAGGTAACATTAATTGATAAAATAATCACATTTTCTTATTAATCTTATTGGTAACGATGTAGTATGTATTTAGTAGGTATTTTATATACCTTTGTAAAAAAGGTATATAAAATTATATTATCTTAACTTAGATAACTAATTAAAAAAAAAAAAAATAACAATAATTCGAACAATATTCACTTAAGCACTAGTAATAACTTCTCTGTATCTTCATAGGACATAGTTTGAAGAGCCTCCTTGAGGGTTTTCTTGCAGTTACTGATATTTAAAGAGTAGATGTTTATTTTTTCATTTAGCCTGTTATATAGCAGCGGTCCGAGGTACATATGAAACTTCGCTGTGAAAGCATGTTTTGTACTTTTTTGAGGGCAAACTATATCTTTCCGTCTTTTTTTAGTAAATTCAGTGCTGTATGGAAGTGCTGCGTGTTGTTTAAGTACAGTGCTCATAATAAATAACTGTCGAACTGTTAGTACTTCACAAGATTTATACAGGAGGTTGGTAGAGAAAAGGAAAGGGCGGCAAGTAGCCACCTTGAGGATAGCTCTTTGAGCTCTTTTAATGGGCAATAACAGAGTTTTACTCGTGCCACCCCATGAAGAAATACAGTAAGTCAGAATTGACTGACAAAGAGCAAAATATACTTGTCTAAGAACTTTTGGATCTGTAATAAATCGTAGCTTTTTGAATACGAATATCAGCTTACGAATTCTACTATTTAGAGCTTCCATATGTTGTTTGAAGGAAAGGATTTCATCTATTATAATACCCAGGTATTTTATTTTATCAGTCTTCTTAATATTGGGACACTTACACTGGCTATCTGCAGGAATTGGACAACAATGAGCACGCAACGTTGAAGGGACATTCGATGTATGCTTGTGCATCGAAAACTTAATATAATTTGTCTTCCCTGCATTTAGAGTTAGTGAGTTATTTTGAAGCCATTTATTTACAATATTAAAACCGTGTTGCGCAAAATTGTAGACTTCATTTTCTGAGTCAGCCGAAAAAAGTAAAGCAGTGTCGTCGGCGTAAGTTATAATAGTGCCATGCTCTAGCTTTAGATTGCAAAGGTCATTTATGTAGATCAAAAACAGAGTGGGCCCTAGAATACTTCCTTGGGGAACACCAAAAAATGTGTTTTTTTTAACAGAGCTGACAACATCACCAATCTTTACGCATTGGGAACGGTCTTCTAAAAAACTTTGGAATAGTTTCAGCTGGGTGCCTCTCACACCCATGATCTCAAGCTTGCGCAACAGAATTGGAATACAAACTGTGTCAAAAGCTTTGGCAAGGTCTAGGAAAATTCCAACTGTGTGGTTACCCTTGTCAAGTTCCTGCGCTAGATAGTCAGTCAGATGATGTACCGCATCGGCAGTTGAAACTTTAGGTCTAAATCCAAACTGCCGTTCAGACAGAATCGATTTATCTTCCAAATATTTCAACAACCTTTTATTTATTATTTTCTCCAATATTTTTGACATAGAAGGTAGTAAAGAAATAGGTCTGTAATTTGTCACTTGCTCTTTGCTGCCTGATTTATAGACAGGGACAATTACAGCTTTTTTAAGACACTCTGGAAAATGACCTGAAGATAAACAAATGCGGAAAATATAAGTCAGTGGTGGTACCAAAATGTCCTTGAATTTTTTAATAATTTTATTCGATATGTTGTCCCAGCCAACTGCACAGTCTTCTTTCAAAGTCATTATTATACTTTCTACCTCAGTCTCGTCAGTATCTAGCAGCGCGAAGGATGTTAAAGCAGTGTTAGATGGTAAAGGAGTGCTCGTTAGGTTTTGGGATTGTCCCAGATTTTTTTCTGACAGACACTTACCCACATTTACAAAGAAATTATTTGCTATGTTAGCGGATTCCACTGGTGACGAGTGTGCTTGTAATAAACTTGAAGATGACTCATATTGTTTTGCGGTATAAGTTGCGTCTTTAATATATTTCCAAATTTTTTTACTATTTGTTCCAGCCTTTTCCAATGCCATTTTGTCGTAGTTGTTTTTAATTTTTTTAAGGAGATCATTACAGAAATTTCGATATCTTTTATACGAAAGTTGCAATACTACATTTTCTGGATTAGATTTTGCTTTCATATGCAGTTTATCCCTATGTTTCATACAGCGAATAAGACCTGTTGTTATCCATGGTTTTATATTGTAATTTCTGTTGCTCAACTGCGATACGACTGTGTTTTTCTGAATTGCATTTCGTAAGTTTTCAATTACAAACAACATGCAAAACTGCGGGTCAGCGGAATTATAGACTGGATCAAAATCGATGACGCGTAAATCTTCTTTAAGTCTATTTATATTCAGTTTTGAAATTTTGCGAGTGCCTTGTTTAGGTAATTTACAATTTAAGGTTAGTAGGGCAGCATTATGATCGGTTATTGTTGAGTTAACAACAAGTGCAAGTGAAGGGAAATTCGATTTAAGCATAATATGATCTAGACAGGAGCCACTGTGATGTGTAGGAAAGCTATGTGCTGGGAGCAGACCATGAAAAGCGCATAGGTTGAGGTAGTCCTGAGCAGAAGCATCAGCACTTCCTGGAAGAATATTCATATTAATATCTCCAATTACAATCGTGTTTTTGATAGATGACAGGTTCTGCAAGGTCTCATTTAGAGAGTCAGTAAAATTGCTAATATTTTTAAAAGACGGAGGTCGATATAATGCTAATACCGCAAATTCCGATCAAATTTTAACTAACAACCTGTTACAGTCGTGCATATCAGGTTCCTCAACAGAGACGTTCAGATGATTTCTTGCATAAACTATCACACCATCATTTTGGTTGTAATTTATGGTACTCCTATACATATGATATCCCGGGATGAGTGGTATGTTATAATGTTTGGCAAGCCAGCATTCAGTTAAAACAATAACGTCACAATTTATGTTTAGCCGTTGCTGAAATGTACTAAAGCTATCAAAATTCTTAAAAACACTGCGAATATTTTGTGTCAATACTGTTAGTGGAGATTTGTAGCCGGATAGATATTGTTTGCAGTTTTCCGCTTCACAAACTTTGGACTCGGATACAGAGAAATTATCTAAATCATTAATTAAACTATTTATCATAATGGTAGTTTAAATAAAAATATAAACTATTAAAAATAAAAGGTCAGAAAAATAACTAATTAACGGCGCTCTTAGGCGCCTCCATAATCTACAGAATTGATGTACCTTTTTTCAGCCATTATTTTCGCCGGGCAGTCAGCAGCACCTGTGTTATGCTTATCTGGCTTTTTGAAATGCAAGCAAGTAGCGCATTTTGGTTCGTCAGCCTTCTTTGGACATTCTTTTACAGAGTGACCTTGATCACCACAGTGGCTGCAGGTATACGATGTCTGTCGACATGACTTGGCCGCATGTCCATACTGCTGACACTTATAGCATCGTGTGACCAAAGTAAAGTCTCTCACAGGGCATGATGACCAATTTACAAAAACTCGGTCTTGCGATATCAGGGCTTTGCGTATGACTGCAGATACTTCAACAATGTAATTACATGTCTCCGAGTCTTTCTTCCCTGACTTATGACTTAATTTAATTAAGCTCAAAAACGTCTCAAGGCTGCAATCCTGAAGTTTTTCGGCTAGGTTCTGGTTGTAAACACAGGTAAAAACCTCATTTTCCTGCATGGAAGTCGGCACTCCTATAATTACAACCCTAGGCTTCCTTTTATGGGGCTCGTCAACTGTTAGGCCTGATTTGGTAAGCTGTACCGATTGTCTCAGCTTCTCGATGTCGTCCTTCGTCTCGGTGCTGATGATAACACCGCCGTTCTTCGTCTTGCGCAGGCCTCTCACGTGGAGCTTCATTTGTTCGGGGCTGATAATTTTTTGGACAAGAGTTTTAGTCTCATCGCTGGTCTTCAATTTGTCACTCGGATAGATGGCCACAGAACTTACAAAACTTGGCTGGATAAAACTGTTGGCACCTTTCTTTACCATGTCAGCAAAGGAAGATGCCTGGGCAGGTTTCGTCGAATCTTCGATACTCAGCTTAAGGTTCTGTAGCTGCTGCGAAAGATCGAGTTGGTTTTCGAGAGTTCTGACGGTGTGGTGCGATTGGAGGGCTTTAGCTTTGACGGACTGGTACATGACGGCCATCTGCGAGGTCCCGTGACTAACCCTCCGGCATAGGTTAGTGATGCGCATTTTCTGCTCCACATTCAGCTTTCCCTCAGCTGCAATAGCGCACACTTCCTTCAGGCTCTGTTCGATACTAGCCATCCAGTTTTGAATTTCTGACGTCGAGACAACTTCAGGGGCATCGTTCCTTCGGATAGGCGCTTGAGGGGTAGAGGCGGGTACGACAACAGGCACGACCACGGGCACAGGTGTAGAAGGCGGGGAGCGAACACATTTACTGCTCCGGCTGAACGGACTATCCTCCATCATGAAGCAGGTTAAATTGTTTCTGTTAAACACCGGTCATTTCTACCAATAATACACCTTACACAAATGTACTGTATGAGTATGCGTTACTACTGGCTATTGGTAACTAGGTCACAATTTGGTAAGTGATTATTTGTTTATTGCAATAATTGTTCGATACGTCTGTTCACTACGACCGGCAATTTTGCACTCAAGAATTGTACAGATTACGGACATTTTAATTACTGAAGGCTTATTGTATTGCATGTATAATCATTATGAAGGTCTGTGTTAGGTAGTAACTTATAAAAATATCTACAGGTGAGTTTTTTTCACTAGTAGTAGGTTTGGAAAATATTAGCAATTCTGGTTTAGCAGCTAGTTTAGTATATCCTCTTTAACGCGTTCCCGCAAAGTTTTGATTGTAATTATATCGACATGATACCTGGCTTAATCTTTAGGTTTAGCCATAAAAAAAAAACAGACGATTAACGCCACCGCCCGCCATTTGCATTGCCGCTTGACTTGATACTGGGAACTGTTTTGTTACAATGACAATGTTTGGTTGTTTGGAATGTCTGGGTGCTGCGTACCGACCTCCCTAGTGCCGTCAGCGTGGTTTGCTACGCTGACGACACGCTGGTACTGGCACAACGGAGGTCGCACGAGGCGGCGGCCGAATAGATGACACGCGGGGTTGCGATAATCGTGGAGAGGATCCGGCAATTGGGTCTCGAGGTGGCATGGCATTGCACAAGTCCGAGACCATGTGCTTTCATGGGCCTCGGAATGCGCCACCGTCGGAATCCGAGTATTTTCTGCCTTCACGCGGCTCTTGGCCAACCTGAGGTGTCCAAAGGCCTCCTGACGGAGGCTCTACGCGGGGGTCGTTCGGTTCATAGCCCTTTACGGAGCCCCGGTGTGTTCTTTGAGGCGGCGAGCCGCCCACTACCTGAACGCGCCCCAAAAGGTGGTAGCCGTAAGGCTAGTCCGGGGGTACCGCACGATCTCCGGCGAGGCGGCGAGCCTCCTTGCCGGATTTTCGCCATGGGCTCTGGAGGCGATAGTCCTCGCGCGCCTGCACGAATGGCGCGAGAGAGAATGGGAAGCTGTCACCTCCTTCTGCGAAGCAGTCATGCTAGTGAAGGAGGTGGCGGGACGCCTCGGGCGTCGGGGGTCACGGGGTGGCTCCCGCCCACCGTAGGCGCGGGCCTGTGGACGGCGAGTAATGGACTAGCTCGCCGTCCGGCCGTCTTATGACGACAGGCCGTGTCGACAGCGCGTTCGTGTTCCACGCGCGCCTCAAAGAGATGTCAGCAACAATGTAGGGGTCCGCAAGGGCCGATGCTTGCCAGGGCTACGGGACTGTTCGAAAGAGATACCGCGGCCCTGAAACACGGGGCAAAGAAGGAACATGGATGGGTTTTATTCAGCAGAAGTCTGACACTCCCTTCCGCTCCGCCGCAGAGAAGGGGGTCATTCGATGAGTTCCCATCCGAAAAAAATAAAATAAAAAAAGTGTCATTTCGATATAATTACTATCAAAACTTACGGGAACGCGATAAAGAGGATATACCAAAGTAGTTGCTAAACCAGAATTGCTAATATTAAAAACAGCTAGTGAAAAAAAAACTCACCTGTAGATATTTTTATCACTTATTACCTAACATACCTTCCAAAGTTCCTAGGTGTCACGTTGGACAGAGCCTTAACGTATAAGTCACATTGTCATAGTACAAAACAGAAAGTCGCGACCCGAAACAACTTGTTACGTCGCTTAGTTTCCACGAGCTAGGGAGCAGCACCCGAAGTTCTTAGAATAACCGGCATGTCCCTATGTTTTTCTGCTAGCGAATTTGCGTGCCCAGTGTGGTATCGATCCGTTCACGCAACACAAGTAGATACTGCTCTAAACCGACTCCTCTCAATAAGCTGTACTCGCAAGTAGGTATCGCACCACCTGCTGTACGAAGGGATGTCGCATGCGCGCTGGAAAAAAAGAACCAAGAATATTATTCCCGACATCCCCTCTACGACCACACACCTAACCCGGGAAGACTAAAAAGCTGTAAAATCTTCTTACACTCCACTCAGGCAATCCAAAACAGGCCAACGCGGTAAGTTATGGCAAGAGAAGTGTCCACCACCCCACGACTTCTTAAAGCTCCAAGACCACCTGGCTCCCGGCAGTGAACTACAGTGGCCTATTTGGAAAGCTCTGAATCGACTGCGTACCTAATTAGGCCGCTGCAAACATAATCTGGCAAAATTGGGGTATTACTGGTCCCTCCAACACCTAGTGCGAGTGCGGCGCTCCGGATCAAACTATGCCCCACCTGCTGGAGTGTCCCAGGTGTCTCTTGACGACCTGAATAGCGCCTCTGCCGCTGCAATAAACGTAGCGACCTACTGGGCCCAAACCGTCTAATATGGAAGGAACATCGATACGATAAGAAGAAGAAGAAGAAGACAGACCTTCATAATGATTATACATGCAATACAATAAGCCTTCAGTAATTAAAATGTCCGTAATCTGTACAATTCCAAAATACGGGTTCTACGGATGTTGCTTACATAATCTCGTCTGTCAAGGTGTTTCGGCAGAAAAAGCGTTGGCAGACTTATATATTCCAGAAATGAGGATTCATACCTACCGACTGGAATTGGTTTCATGCTGGTATCAGATGGGTATATTTAGGGGTCCCGATGGGGTCACCATTAAGAGCGTCTGCCAAGCACTTCCGGCAAAAAAAATACTGACAGATTTCGCTTTTCTGTATCTACCAGTAAATTTCTAACTGATGCCATAACTATTATTTCAGTATCAGATGGGTAAAGTAACGCCCCCTTTTTCGAAACGAACATGTTTTTTTATTTACTTTCGGCAAGTTCCGCCGTGGCAGACTATCAAATTCGGACTTAGCATCACTTTTATGAGAACCCATTGTGCATTTTATCGCGGTATCAAGTAGGTTGGAAATTTTGCAGTCGGCTCTCCTACTATAATCCATTCCCTGTAAAAAAATCAAATGGTCACAACTTTTTACTCGTTAAAGTTACAAGGTGGACATTGAAGTACGTGAGGGTAGCAATTAGGTAGCAATTATTCAAGTAAAAATAGTAACACGAATTTGAACAGTTCACACAAACGGAGGGTTGACCAGCAATCCTGATATCAGAATGGCTGGTCATTTTGAAGTCCCATTATTTTGTTTCCAAGTTAGGTAGCAATTAATTGACTATAGGTAGTAAAAGGTAGCAAATAGGTAGCAATTTTTGGTCACCAGCCTGACGCGAACCGATACAGGCAACCAGCCATCCTGACGCAGACGAGTTTCCTCCGTGCCTCGGAAAGCACTTTATGCTGTTAGTTAGTCAGTGGCCCGAAAGTCTGACAACCACTCTTACTTAGGATTATCATATTTCAAAATCAAAATCAAAAATCAAAGCATTTATTTCAAGTAGGCCAGTTACAGGCACTTTTGAATTGTCGAAACAAAGACAACAGTGAAATATAGCTACAGTCCCAGTCACGAGGTACAAAAACTGTGAAAGTACTGTAGTTGCCCATTCCCTAACGTAGATCTCTATGGAGAAGAACGGGCAAGAAACTCCATGGACACTCTTTTAAATCAGAATACTTTAACAAAACCTTGGTTACATCATTCATGTTGAGATGGTACATTATGTGAGAACGATGCAGCACGATGTGTACGTTAAAAGTGTCCATAGTAAAAACAATTCAAAAATAAAAATAATTAATTCAAATAAGCCGTGGCAAATAAGGGTCACAACTGACAGCGCCCGTTCACGAACATGACGCATGTATCAGCACCATTGAACTCAACCATTTTGAACGGAACTAAATGATCCGGCACACGTGCCACCATCAGCGAGACATTTGAGTGAGCATGACATATGACATATAAGTCAAGAAAAAACGCAGGTTTCCAGCGAATGACAGCTTTCTAGTACATAGTACTCACACAATATTGGCTATGCGGCTATATAATACTAAAGAGATTGATTTTATACAATGCAAAGATAGTTATACAATCTTCAGCAGCTCCAAAAATACTATTGAATGCTATCAATTTATGGGTCCCTGTTCTTGTGGAGCAGGACCGGCATTGAGCCAAGCATTTTTATCAGTGATATAATCGTCCAACTTGTAATATGCTTTTTTACATAGTGTGCGTTTAATGCATGTTTTAAATTTCGTTTCATTCAGTTCAAGAATACTTTGTGGAATTTTATTATAGCATCTCAAACAGTACCCCATGAAAGATGAGTCTACTTAGCCTGGCTGAACTAATTAGTCTCTATTTCTAGTACTGTAATTGTGTCTGTCACCTCTTTTATTAAAAAAATGTAGATTTTTTCTTACATACATTATGTTTTCGTAGATGTATTGACAATGTAGCGTCATGATGTTAATTTCCTTAAACAGTTCCCTTAGAGAATCGCGATTACGAAGATTATATATGGCTCTGATGGCTCTTTTTTGCGGAATAAATATAGACTCAATGTCTGCAGCCCGTCCCCACATTAAAATGCCATAAGACATAATACTATGAAAGTAACTAAAATAGACCAGTCTAGCGGTATCTATATCAGTATATTGACGGATTTTTCTTATAGCATACGCTGCTGAACTTAGCCGCCCCGCAAGAGATGTTAAATGAGAACCCCATTGTAGCCTTGAATCAAGCGTAATCCCCAGGAAAACCGTTTTATCTACAAATTCAAGTTTCTCTTTATTCAATACTATACCACAATCGCTACTTTTAACATCCGGTAAAGCAAATCTTACGCATTTCGTTTTTTTTTTCATTTAACTCTAAATTGTTTGCTGTGAACCAATTATGGACCTGAAGTAGGGCATTATTCACGTCATCTTGATTTTGGGCCCGTCTATACAGTGTTAACAACCCAGTGATTGTGAAGGTTAGATAGGCAGTCGCTCCATGTAAAATACTGATAATGCTGATATTCAGCTGCATCCGGTTAGGCTGGAACCCGACCCAACATAGTTGGGAACAGTTAAGGCAGATATGACAGAATGAATTATTGATATTTAGTGTCAGTAGGTAGCTGTAAGTTTCACATTTTACTACAAGGTTTTATAGTGAATTGTAAAGTTGATCCCTCAACCGAGCATTCGTCTGTAATGTTGTTCAAGATGCGATTTTAAATCGATACAAGCTGCGTACTTTTAGGCCCGGACTCCACCAAAGTGGAGACGAGCGGAAAGGACAGGAGAAGCGTAAGAGCTACGGTGTACCCACCAAAGCTGTGTGAAAATGTGCAAATCAGAGAGGAGAGGAGATGTGCACCGCTCACCACACGCCGGTCACCGCATGCTGCACACAACACACCGCTCATCACACGCTGCTCAAGTCTCTTATCGTCTCCGCTGTGCGGACTCGGCGACCAAGCGGCCGCCAAGTCCGGAGGCTGGATTAAACAATTACGAGACACCTCCTCTCCTCTCTGGTCACCGCCGCTGCTGTTTCGGTGGGTTCCCAACGAGTTACTCCCAATCACAGATCGTGTCACAGTATGGCTCGTTGAGATTATTTTTCCCATCGAGTCACACTGAGTCGTTGCAACCTTTTTTACCAGGAGGGTTCCCATCGTGTCACACTGTTTGCACATTGACACTTTATTATTCCTAAAATTTTTCATTTAAATGTTTTGGTTCTCCAAGCCAACTGAAATTTTCTTGTTAATTATAACCCTGAAAACAGTACTAGGCTAGCATAAGTTCAAAGAGGTATTTGTATTGTATAACGGGCTGGTGTCCGCAACTCCTCGTCCAAGCATGTATTTTGCGTATCATCATCATCATTTCAGCCGAAAGACGTCCACTGCTGGACATAGGCCTCCCCAAGTGTTGCCACATTGACCGATCCCGTGGATGCGAGTCGCAAGGAGGAATGTATCCAAATTATTCTGGAAAGGTGTGGTTAATATTAGCGTGTTAATCACACTTAATATAATAAAGGCAAAGTTAGTATGTGTGTACTAGCTGCGCCCGCGTTGAAAACGTTAGCAAACGTAAAGACGCCAGCCAGCACATCAAGCTACTACAATCTGTCAAATTTCTTTAATAGATTTTCAACTTTATCGTTATAGCATTAAGTTCAAGGTTGATTAAGAAAATTTGACAATTTTGCTACCTTCATGTGCTGGCGTCTGTACACGAACTGAAACTTGGAAAAAAGAATGACATCATTTTTTTTTCATGTTCCTTATTATTTGATGCTAAAATCTGGTTAAAGTAAGCTGTGCTCGGCATGCGTTGCAATGCACCTGTCTCTCGAGTAAAATCCGGCCAGACGGACATGACGAAGACGAAGTTATAAGGATTCCGTTTAAACAGTTTGGCTACGAACCTTAAATAGGAGTGTGGATCTGGGACACGCTAGATTTTTTTATGTAATGGTTTTTCCGTCAATGTCTTGTGACACTGACAAATAATTCTTCAAGGGCGAGGACAACGAATTTAGAAGTGCTTTTATTTATTATTATAGATTTACATCAATTTACATATGTTTGTTGTATTATTTATTTATAATTTTTGAAGTGACCTGACGTGCCCGATATATTTTGAAAGATGGTAAAGTTTTTCATCTATTTGACAGAAATCATTAAAATAGGTTATCCATTTCAAGGTTTTCCAAATTTCAGAGAAAGAGATTCTCACGCATTCGTGATCGTTGTTCGAGTCCACTTTTCTCTCGTGAAAATCAAGTTGAATTATTCTTGGCATGATGATGTCTAGTATTTCTAGCAGAAAGCCACGACGTCGCTGTTAATGTCAGTGTATAATCTGCCTTAATGTTTAGTTTAGAACTAGGTATCTAGAAAAA
This sequence comes from Noctua janthina, assembly GCA_963576755.1. NCBI lineage: Eukaryota > Metazoa > Arthropoda > Insecta > Lepidoptera > Noctuidae > Noctua > Noctua janthina. Next base: position 6,126,566 of record OY755050.1, on the reverse strand, counting down.
CAAGTTATTATTATACAATATAAGTTATGGTGTAATTCAGCGGGCCTAATGACTCCGCAACCGCATACGCAATGAAAGACACTACTGGTGGCCTACCATGACGTCTTAAAGCAGGAGTAATTCCAGTGTGGGAAAGAGATGGCGCTAGACGACCTGTATAGCTCTGTCTCTCTCGCACACTGGAATTAGTCCTGCTATAAGACGTCATAGTAACCCCCTGGTTTCCTTGTAGCTCTGTGAAAACGCTTCCGTAGGTACACATTGCAGCGTCATGTCGGATTGCGTTCTGCTGTTGCCTTCTGAAATGTACCTGAACTTACACATACCTGTAAACCTTGTTTTGTTTCAGGTTTATGATTACTTTGATAAATATACTTTTTTGTGCGAAATATATGACCAAGAAATCGACGCTTTTATACCATTAGCACTTTATTTCTATCCATTTGATAATTCATGTCAAGTAATAAACATAAGAAAAGGAAAAAATATGCTTAGACGTGTGCAAGTGCCATCCCTTAAATTAGAAATGTTACAAACTGGAAATATGGTCAATATATTTTCAAAACTACTTCTTATAAGAGACTACGCCCCAGCCACCATGAAGGCTTTGTATAAAAATACTGAAAGGTAATTTCTTTTTTCTACCGCGTCTTCGTCATTTGCGTACCTGCATCATATTTCAAAGAATGGAAATATGGTCAATATGACCACAAACTGGAAATAATATGGTCTATATATTTTCAAAACTACTTCTTATAATAGACTACACCCCAGCCACCATGAAGGCTTTGTTTAAAACTAGTGTAAGGTATTTTTTTTACTACCGCCTCTTCGTCGTTTGCGTATCGGCACCATCGACATGTGCTGAGCTCTCGCCAGTGAATTGCACCGCAATCCATTACCAATTCCTCTACATTACATTAACTAACCAATTCATTTGAATCCGTGGTCCGTGTCGCTGAAGCAGTTGCCATGCCTATATGACACATGTGGATTCAGTAGCACCCAAGCAATTCAAGAGAACATCTTCCTACCTCAAGCCATCATGCCATCTCCAACCAGTTCTTCATAGCGGATCTTACTGTAGCTACTGTCATGTGCTCAGTGTGTCCACTGGTTTTACGGAGGAATGTTCCCATGGGGAGAATAAAGGGTTTTGTCTTACTTATCGACTAAAACGACTAAAACTGCACTTGATTTCAGTACTTTTGCCTTTATCAAACCTGTGCCAGCAAGTATGGATGGAAAAATAATAACCTTCATTTTGAAGAAAGGGTTTCGTATCGTTCGAATGAAAAACGGAATATTAAACAAAGATTTTGCAATGAGACTTTACAGACATTTGGGCGAAAACAAGTCGCTACCGTAAGTTAATACCTAAATTTGGTCTAGCCTTTTCTGTACCACCCCTTAGCAAAAACCTTATAATTTAATTTTGTTGATTTATCTATTTTACACAATTTTTACTTTTCTTAAAAACACTTAATACAATTTCAACACATAAAAATGAAGTCCTCTGGTTGTCGTGAACAGGGTTCAAGTTACCATTGCCATATAATTAATAATAAATATGCCATATAATTTAAAAATTAATTACAATTACTGTTTCCATTATTTCTTTTTGTATTTTAGATATATTTTAAAACAAGAGCATACCTTTCCCTGCAGCCCTGACCACCGGCGACATCCTGGACCTTGTTTCTGATGCTGATGGGCCACTATTTTAAATATTTTTAAAAGTAAAAACATTTAACAGTAAATTACGCACCAAGGGGATAAAGCAGTGTCTTATGTTACGTGCCCTAATTTGAATCCCGAATGCAGCGAAGAGTTCTAGGTCAACCGAGTGGAGTTTTGAGTGTGAGTAGAATCCTGAGAGCAGTGAGAGATTTAAGCTCGCCCAAGACGAAGGCACTTTTATTTCCGAGGTGCATCCTCTACTTTTCACACGATTGAGACGAAGGTTCGTCTCAATCACTGTTAATTCGAACAGGCAGCGAAAAGTGTAACATGATGGTCCCACAACTGATTCATGAGTGTATTGAACTGATACTACAATAAAGTTCTGATAACGCAACACTTAAGTGGACCCTCCAGACGGCGATGGGGACTTATCAATGCAGTTAGAAACATTGCAAATTTCCTATTCGGCGTCTTAGATGAAAAATTCGCGGAAAAGTACAGCCGAGACATCAACATGATACAAAGCGACAAACGTTTAGCCGACCTATGGAAGAATGAGACGTTGATTGTCGAATCAGAGTACAATTTTTTGAATAGAAAAGAAGAAATGATGGCAAAACAACATAAAATAATTAATAAACCTCTGATTTCAACAAACGCATCGACGACATGAAAACCAGCTAAGTAGCAGTTAAAGTAGGAGAAACTTTTATCCGCTTATGACATCCATCAGTATGCAGTAAGCTACATCCTGGTCGGCGCGGTGGAACTGGCGACGGGAACGCTGCTGTACATATAGTCGAGTGCAATTAGACAATAAGGTGAAACGAATTTTATAGTAGTCAGATTTTCATGGGACTTTTTTTATTGAGTTTCTGGAGGAGTGGAGAAGGAAGTGGTTTTCTTGAATATTTTTACGTCCGTTATTTATCTGTGAATAAGCATCAGTTACCAATTCCAAAAAAAATCTTAAGTCTTAAAATTCGATATTTAAGAACATAATTTCAGAATATAGGAAATTTTCAAAAAATACTTGAAATATACATTACATCGACAATATTGAACAAAGAAACAGACAAAATTGCGTTTAATGGATTCACGTAGGTCACACTATTACGCCATAATACGATTCCATCGTATTTGAAGTTATTTTTATTCATAAACGAAAAAAAAATATACCAAAGGAAATAAAAAAATAAAAAAAAGTCGCAAGCGGCGAAATTTTTTTTTTAACTTTCTTCTCCACTCCTCCAGGAACTCAATAGAAAAGTCCCATGAAAATCCGACCACTATAAACTTTGTTCCACCTCTTAGGTATTTTTTGTCCAATTGCACTCGGCTAAAATGGCTGCGACAGCGTGCGCGCCGCGCCCACATCACGTCAGACATGCGAGCTTCAACGTACCAGAAGTTGAGTGATGTGAACGTCAACAGTGTTATAATAGTGATTGTGCGCGGCAACATATTAGTGAATGTTAATCTGGTGCACAAAAGTTATGGTGAATTAAATACTATGGTGAACAGGGCGTGTCCTCGCGTGCCTAGAATCCTTTAGAAATAACTAGCTTTAATTTCAAACCATTTTTATTTCTGTCCTACTAACATTTTTTTTTTTTTTTCAGTTGGATTATTTTGCACCTTGTAAACATTATTATCATGTCCATTCCATTATTTTACTAACATAACATTGTTTCAACACAGCATATATCATTCGTGGCCCGAAATATGTTCGGTATTTTCACCGAACACCTTAGTTTGCAATATCTACGACATCAATCAAAATCAAAAATCAAAGCATTTATTTCAAGTAGGCCAGTTACAGGCACTTTTGAATTGTCGAAACAAAGACAACAGTGAAATATAGCTACAGTCCCAGTCACGAGGTACAAAAACTGTGAAAGTACTGTAGTTGCCCATTCCCTAACGTAGATCTCTATGGAGAAGAACGGGCAAGAAACTCCATGGACACTCTTTTAAATCAGAATACTTTAACAAAACCTTGGTTACATCATTCATGTTGAGATGGTACATTATGTGAGAACGATGCAGCACGATGTGTACGTTAAAAGTGTCCATAGTAAAAACAATTCAAAAATAAAAATAATTAATTCAAATAAGCCGTGGCAAATAAGGGTCACAACTGACAGCGCCCGTTCACGAACATGACGCATGTATCAGCACCATTGAACTCAACCATTTTGAACGGAACTAAATGATCCGACACACGTGCCACCATCAGCGAGACATTTGAGTGAGCATGACATATGACATATAAGTCAAGAAAAAACGCAGGTTTCCAGCGAATGACAGCTTTCTAGTACATAGTACTCACACAATATTGGCTATGCGGCTATATAATACTAAAGAGATTGATTTTATACAATGCAAAGATAGTTATACAATCTTCAGCAGCTCCAAAAATACTATTGAATGCTATCAATTTATGCGTCCCTGTTCTTGTGGAGCAGGACCGGCATTGAGCCAAGCATTTTTATCAGTGATATAATCGTCCAACTTGTAATATGCTTTTTTACATAGCGTGCGTTTAATGCATGTTTTAAATTTCGTTTCATTCAGTTCAAGAATACTTTGTGAAATTTTATTATAGCATCTCAAACAGTACCCCATGAAAGATGAGTCTACTTAGCCTGGCTGAACTAATTAGTCTCTATTTCTAGTACTGTAATTGTGTCTGTCACCTCTTTTATTAAAAAGATGTAGATTTTTTCTTACATACATTATGTTTTCGTAGATGTATTGACAATGTACCGTCATGATGTTAATTTCCTTAAACAGTTCCCTTAGAGAATCGCGACTACGAAGATTATATATGGCTCTGATGGCTCTTTTTTGCAGAATAAATATAGACTCAATGTCTGCAGCCCGTCCCCATAACAAAATGCCATAAGACATAATACTTTGAAAGAAACTAAAATAGACCAGTCTAGCGGTATCTACATCAGTATATTGATAGATTTTTTCTTATAGCATATGCTGATAGAGGAGATTGGAAGAAAAAAACGTGTTGCGCCGACCCCAAGTAACATGGGACAAGGGCAGGAAGATGATGATGATATGCTGCTGAACTTAGCCACCCCGCAAGAGATGTTAAATGAGAACCCCATTGTAGCCTTGAATCAAGCGTAATCCCCAGGAAAACCGTTTTATCTACAAATTCAAGTTTCTCTTTATTCAATACTATTATATCACAATCGCTACTTTTAATATTCGGTAAAGCAAATCTTATGCATTTCATTTTTTTTTCATTTAATACTAAATTGTTTGCTGTGAACCATTTATGGACCGTAAGTAGGGCATTATTCACGTCATCTAGGTTTTGGGCCCGTCTATTTATCTTAAAAATTAGGGAAGTGTCATCAGAGAATAACACCATATTTTGTGGTTAGTTTTTCATTAAATAGGGGAGATCATTTATATATACTAGAAAGAGAAAAGGACCCAATATTGAGCCTTGTGGAACCTCCATTTTTACTTTTAAACCCTGTGAATTAACACCATTTATTTGCACATGTTGTCTATCACTCAAATAAGATTTTACCAAACTAAGTGCAAGTTTCCCTAGTCCGTAATGCTCAAGTTTCAAAAGTAATGTGTCGTGATTTACGCAATCAAATGCTTTGGAGAGGTCACAAAATATTCCAATGGCGTCTTGGGACTCTTCCCACGCAGTAAATATGTGCTTTAATAAGGTTACACCGGTGTCAGTTGTACAACGTCCCTTGGTGAAACAATACTGTTAATCGTGTAAGATTCTGTTGGTGTTAAAATGGTTGAGCATTTGATTCAGCATTTGATTCAGCATCTATGAATAATATAAGAAATATCTAATCGTACCCATATGACATTAAATCCATAATCGTTACATGGGTGTAACAGGACCTCATCTGATAAGATTATTTACCTAAGTCTTGCGCGAACATAATATTGCTCATTGGGGTTAATGTTTGTATGGCGAGGTAAACAATAGTGTATCTTGTGCCACGTCTAAATCGAAGGTCACACCGCCAGCTAGCGAGCGAGCCGGGCGAGGATCGTTCCACCTCTTTTCACCTGTTTTCACAATTTGGTTGACACCGCGAACTACCGAAAAAGCCGAAACGAAATATGAAAAGAAGCTCGCCCGGCTCGCTCGCTCGCTAGCTGGTGGTGTAACCTGAGCTTTATACACCGTGACTCTTTAGTCGTCTTACAAAGGTCGTCCACTCAATGTACCCGACATAAAATAGCTCTAGGCGTGTTTTTTTTTTATATTCCATAATAGGTACAAAGAAAAATAATAATTAAAAATTAGAACAAAATTAAGAAAAATGCTGTTAATGATGTTTACATGTCAAACGGGAGAACATATACCTACCCAGCACTCGAGTCCAGTAGATCATCGCTCGCAACAGGGTGTTTTAACTACGTCATGCGTCATAATACTAAATAATATTTTTATTTTAAAATTATTAAAATCTCATAAATACCTATTTTTTTATGAATGGTTAGTATTCATTGGATACATGAAGTGGCCTGCCGTTGTAGGACGACTAAAAAGTCACGGTGTATAATTAATCTTTAAATGATTATGGCGGAAAGTCACGGTGTATAATTAATATTTACATTTCACGGGAACTTAAACATGTTAGATTTTATACATTAAGAATACCTACATAAGCCCATGACAATAAAACTGTCTTAATTTTACAGCATTATAATCGAATACATAACTAGTGGTGAAGTTATTGGCCTGGAACTAGTAGCTCCTAACGCTGTTCAAGCATTTAGGGCTTGCTTGGGGTCAACAGACCCGGCTGACGCTGCGCCTGGCACTCTCCGAAGAGAATATGGAGAAAGTATACTCAAAAACGTCGCGCATGGAGTAGACTCGAGGGAAGAAGCTAGCGAAGTAGGTATCAGGAACGATACATTATTTGGATTATGAAAGTGCAGCTTGGTGGTTTTGGATCTTAAATGACATTATTAGGAATTTTCGGTAAAACTATGGAAATTATATAGAAAAACGAGACAACGACGCTACTTACGACTGTGGCCATGCGCCAAAAGAATCGTGCAACTCTATACTCCGATCGCATCTCGTGAGCTGACTCTCAAAAATGTATTCTTTGTTTACCGTGATATTAAATACACCGTGACTTTTTAGTCGTCTTACAACCGCAGCCCACTTCATGTATCCAATGATTACTAAACGTTCATAAATAAAGAATAGGTATTTATGAGATTTTATTAATTTAAAAATAAAAATATTTTTCAATATTATGACACATGACGTAGTTAAAACACCCTGTTGCGAGCGATTATCTGCTCGACTCGAGCGCTGGGTAGGTATGTTCTCTCGTTTGACACATTAACATCATTAACAGGATGATTTCATACACCCGTATTCCAGAAGCCGACTTAGGTTCATTTTTGAACTTAAGTCGACATTTGTTGTCATGGCAACAGGTGAAGAACGCCCACCACGGCATCAGCAACACCCACTCAATGATGTTCATAAGGTGAGGACAGACTATTTATAACAAGACATCGAGCCACTTGTCACTTTGTTAAAACTTGATTTTGATTTGCTTTCATCGATCAAAAACACGAGCGCGGGCAAATCGTACAACATGGAATGAGGTGCGTGGACTGAGGGGTCGTGCTGGTCGTTTCTTCTCCTAATTCGGTCAGTGTTTTTTTTAATATAACTCATCAAGATAAATTGCAGCACACGCGACTTGCAAGTCCAACATATCAACGAAGAGTAAATGCCACACAGTAAGGACAGTCACTAAAGAACACCACCGGCTTACTCCTTATGCTCCGTTCACGTTCATACATCTGGTCACTGCCACCTGACCTTTTTGAAGAACAATACTAATAAAGTTTGTCCTTCTCTTTCGGGTTTTGTTAGTCGCCTTTTACTCGTCCTCTCAACATGACCAAGCCATCCAAACATATACTTTTAATTTTTTGTCTCTACATCTTCTTTTCAACCGCAATTTTGCATTATATCATTCCTCAATTTATCAACCAATGTTACAATACGTGGAAATGCTCATATGAGTACTCACCTTAATCTACCTCAAAAACATGCTGTCCATTTCAAACCCAAAAAAGTATGTTGCATGAAGGTTGCAAGCTGCTTTGTATGCTAAAAATGTTATATTAAAATACGTCACAATGCTAGAGTTATCATAAATTGATGTTCTACCGAATGCTCTTGGTTGACATCATTTGTCAAAGAACTTAAAACCTTAAAACGGATTTACTTGAAAATAAATATTTATTTTTTCGTGGGTTATTTATAAGATTTTCACTTAAAATAATGGCATCAAGAATTTTCTTTTCGGCTGGTGAAAAGTCGTGGGTACAGAAACTTGCGTTGTCCGCAAGTACAAGCTCCATCAAAATACCACGTTGTCGGGCAACCCATCAGCGAAAAAATGTGCTTGGGCTCGCCTAACCCAGCGAGCCCAAGCACCAGTTACATCTGCTGAAAATGGAGGAGTAAAAGTGGCTGGTGAAGGCAGCAGAAGAAGCATACCAAAAGGCAAAACTCGAATGTTTGAGTGCCGCCCAGCTACTTCGATTCAGCGAGGTTACAAGGGACGAGGCCGAAAAAATAAATTAAATTATTATTATACAAGCCAACTGGTTTTTATTTTATTTAAAAGTAGTATCACGTATAACAAATAACAAAATTATCTAAATTACACATTTATTGACAAGCAAAGGAAATTTTTAATTTTCATTCACGTAGGACTACGTTAGACTGGATCCAGTCTCTAGGTTAGTAAAACCCAACAACACTGCATGGCCTGGGAATCGAATCCATAACCTCACACCATGCAGTTGCGCTTATAACTAGTTGACCAACGAGAGAGCAAAAATATAAATATGAACATCACACAATTATAAACATACTAGCTGTTGCCCATGACCTTCGTCCGCGATTATTGAAAGCTGACAAGCTACATGGTTTGTTGAAGAAATAAGGCATCCGAAGTGTCTTCGTCACTACCGTTATTATTCCATTTTTGCCAGGGATGATTGCCAAGGATGAATGACTGTGGTCGCGTGGCAATGTTTAATAAATTGTACCCTGCTGCCTCTAATCCATCGCGGGTACATGGTGGTCTCTTCAACCCAGCGGTGATAAAAGAGCTCAGTAAGCTTCGAGCTTTTCTTCACCAGTTCGCTCTACTAGAAGGTTCTGGTCGTCCAGAGTTGAGGGAAGAATTCAGTTGGACGATGAACCGAGTAGCCTTGAATTTCTTTGGATTCGTTCACCCAACATAATGGTGTGTTTCATATCGGCCTTTCTCTTCCTCCGTTTAACAGTAGCAAGCCGCCTGCTCATGTTTTAAGCGCGTTTTGGTCCCAGTTCTAACATAACGTAACTCATTTGATGGGGATGCCCTAGCTTACACCTATCCTTACCCATATCATTTGAAAAAAAACCTAAGATCAGCCGGCTAAACCCCTAACGCAACGGCGAATAAGAATTCGATTTGATTATTTTATTATTGCAATATAACAGAAACTGGCCACTACAGCGGCCGGCGAGCGCTACATCCAAGTTGGTTGCATCAAATTTGTATTTTTTTCTTTCTCTTTCTATTTAAGATCTATACAACTGCGATAGTAGGTGTAAAGGCAATGGGATTACCCGTATTATTACAGGTAGTAGGATTGGTAGTAACACGGGTAAGTCACCCCCTACTATCGCTTTATTGGCAACCAGTTTATGCCCGCGGCTTCGTGGAGGTCGGGAAATGCCAACGGGATCTTACTTCTGAGATAATAAGTTATCTATGTCCTATACCAGACTATAATCTATCTCTGTACCAAGTTTCATCCAGATCTGTTCAGCCGTTCTGGCGATTGAGTAACAAACATTTATCCATTCAAACTTTACCATTTATAATAGTTATGTAAGATTTATAAGTTTTTACTTTTAAAGTTGAATAGGTAATAAATAATAGTTAATGTAAGTATTTCATTTTATTTGAGCTATACAGACACACTTGCGTTTTTCTTAAATGTACTTACTTATAACTTGTTCATTGTAATATTAAATACATTACATATGTGAAATATTGATAACCTGGTTTGAGATTGGACACCGGTGACGACAATCAAATGATTCATTAGGAATCTATATAGACATAATACTTTTACATAATATTTAATATCAATATCGCGTATCACGAGCCAACGCGAAAATCGGGTTTTCACATATATTTACAAACACGACTACCTCAGAAATATTCCTCCTACTTACTAATTGGTAAATGCGCCCCGCACGCCCTGTGCAACACTGTGCGCCATGGCCTGTCTACGTGAGTTTCGAAGCCCTTTTTGGCTCTGTTGGGGGATAATTTTGAAAAACTGTGATACATAATTGTCTCATAATTTTAATTAAAGAGTGTGTACACCAATTTCCAAATCAATCGATTCCGAGAATAAAAAGTTTCACAGAAAATTCAACACCCCATTTCACCCTCTTGGGGGTGGAATTTCAAAAAACCCTTTCTTAGTGGATACCTACTTTTCATAAAGAATACACCCTCCAAATTTCATGTCTCTAGGTCCAGCGGTTTGGGCTGTGCGTTGATATATCTTTGACTTTGAATTTTTTAAGGATAGATAGATGATAAGAGCGACTTGGTGGTATCGTAGGTATAAACAAAACAACACGAGTATGGGCAAGCTCGCTCATAAGCACCATTCACACCATTTTTAATGTCTGAGATTCAAAATGGTTCGTTAGTTTTCTCATGCTTTAGAAATATCACGTAGCTTGTATTATCTTTTATGTGTACGATACTCCATATTACGACTATTTGTCACGACTATAATTTATTATTACAATCCCACGATAATGAACATTTCCAAATACCTACCGATTTGAAAAAGAAACCGTGCTTAATATATATTTACCACGGATAATGCAAGTGCTCGCAATATTAATAATAGTTCATTAATAATCCCGACTACAGACTAGCTGGTTTCGAAATTAAAGGCGATGGAAAATAGTTTTTATCAACAAGGGTCGATGGCCGTCCACGGGCTGTAGGTCAAAATTTGCAGAACGAAAACGTTGGAACCAAAAACGAATAGTGTTTTCTTCTACAGTATCTTCCCTATTTTATTTAATATCAGCCCTCTATGTCCCTCTGCTGGGCAAAGACCTCTCGCATAGCTTTCCAATTTTTGTACGGTTTCCTTCTGAAATCGAAAGTGTTTTTGGAACTGTTTATTGTTGTAACATTCTAACGGGTTGTCGGCATCGGGTCACGATAAATAATTGTATGACGTATCGTATACATAAGCGACATATTCGTCAAAATTCATCTTGCTTTGGCTATAAAAAGAAAACAATTTTACACACGTCGATTCACTTGAATTTCAGTAGGTATATATATATCAGCCATAACGTAAGTTTCACGGTTTTAAGGATCTTCTGGCGCGGGCAAACATCGGAACTAACGCAGCCATCTCTTTCTTTTCTCAATATTTTTTACAAAACAATTAACAAAAGGTTTATCAACAGCGCCCCCCTGTCAGCTTCATTCGAGCGCCAAAAGATTCTTGTACTACAAAACTCTTGAAAAGTGGGCGTTTATGTCAAACTGTAGCTGTCAATATGTCTAATGGGGTGGAAAGTAGGCGTGTCAAGTCCGACTTAAGTTCAGTCCACGACTAAAACTACGGGTGTTTATGTTATTCAAATGTATAATTTATTTTTCTTTGTACCTATTATGGTAGGTAAAAACAAAATCGCGGCTAGAGCTATTTTATATCGGGTACATGAGTGGACCACATTTGTAAGACGACTAAAAAGTCACGGTGTATAGTAATGTGTGATTCTTGTAACGCATGATTCTTCTCTATTACAGATATTTGAGTTATTTTTTGGAATAATAAATGGCAAGCCACGGATACCATTCAGAGCCACATGCAATAATTGCACTTGTTGTGTGATCTTACCGCACTCACTTATAGACGGTAACATGGGGTCCATTATCGAACATATTTCTACGTCAGAAAAGTTTTACGTATCTGCTATGGCTATGTTCTCCTTGAATATACCTAACGCTAAAGAGTTTTATGAAATTTATGATCAAGTTCTGCCTACCTATGAGGTTAATATTTCTTTGTTACGAGATCTTGTATTCTAGTTTTAAGCTTTGTTTACAATGCCAGTCTGTCCTGCCATTTTCATTATCATATTTTTTCACCGATTTTCTGGAGTTGAGCATGATTTTAAAGTTTTATTTCAGGATATGGCCATTCAACTGGCCGAAGGAAATTGTTTAGCGTTAGAAGTAAAATGTAAAGATCCTAGTGAGGAGGTTGTTAGTGAGTTCAGAAAAATGTGCGGCCCTCTAGATCCGGTAAATTCGGTTTATTATTATTAATTAATTTCGTTCAGTACTTAGTCCTGTCGTCACATTACCAAATGCCCAACCTTTAGTTAATTAGTACCTATTTAAAGCTGTTTAGTAACAATACAGCCCATTAGCCCCACGAATGGCTACTGTCTTTTCACAGCTATTCTAACTAATCCTTGTGCCAACCTGAGGTACCTTTCCTTGGGCTTTAAAAAAACCGATGCAACGATATATTTCAGAAGAGAATTACAATGCGTGTAAAAAGATCCTTAACGACGCCGAAAGGCACTTGTTGTCCCTTGCATTGTGACTAAATGTTTGCCCTTAATATCCTTCTAGTTACGGAGAAATTGGAGGACAAAGTTCCAAATATATGGTATTTTTCACCAGTTTAAAAGAAAACAAGCTTTAAATGTTGTTAAAACTTTATTTTAATAAAAACTTTACTCTAAATACATACATCAGCACAATGTTTTGAATGCGTTACATTGAGTCCCACCGCAAGCTGTGATTTTTCACCCCAAAAAAAGTCGTTTCCTAGCTATAATTTTTGCGTAGAGTTACTAAGTTTGATGTAGGTACAGAATGCTTGGTTGACGGCTTCGTGAAGGATCTTTTTCCACCTTGTTTACTAACAGGTAGACACATGTAACAATTTATTCAATGTTTGTTATGCGCAATACAAAATAACAAAAAAAAGCATGTGATTTGTAGATTACGAAAAGTTGTCGAACTTGCTATGTCCGAATGGCCGCCCGTAGCGGCTTTAGGGACAAGGGCAATGCGGCCAGTATTAAGTACAGTCCAAAGTTCACTAAAAATATGTATATATATTTTTTTGTTTAAATATGTCGTGTTTAATCAAAAAAAGAAAGAAAAAGTATTTATTAGACTCACACAAGACAAAACCGCCGCGAATCATATTTTAACCTGCAAATTGGAAAAAACGTAAGAACACTTGAATTTCACGGCCTACTCTGTCGCTTCCACAAGCGTCGTGCATGTGAACCATAGAATCTCATATATTTATAAGAATGTTTTAATTACAGGATTTATGCCGCCAATTATATCCAGATACCATAAGAGCCTTATATGGGAAAACAATAGTTCAGAATGCTGTGCATTGCACAGATTTGCCCGAAGATGGAGAGCTGGAAGTGCAATATTTCTTTAAACTTTTACCTATGGTTTCATAGTTAAACTACCATTGTATCTATTGTTCCCAATTTAAAAATGGCTTATGTTTAACTTAACCTGATACAGTAAAATATAACTTAAAAAAAAAACATTTTTGTACTGCCAAAAATTGTAAATGATCACCAAAATTTTACATTTTGCTATTCTATGAAAAGCAATTGCTTCCAAATGAGGTGAAGTTGACGTCTGTCTACTGGGTTTAAAGTAACCTAACACGATGGGGATGGCGGGGTCTTAGTTCACTCGCTTTCTAGTCGGGGTTCCCCAAGTCCCGGGTTCGTTTCACTCGCTCTTGAATCCTAAGTTCTCCTTGCCACAATGCCTGTTTTTGTTGATGTGGTGTTATATGATTTGTATGGACGATTTCGTGAAAAGTGATATTTCCATACTAACATTTTTTTTTATTTTTCTGGAAATGTCTGAACCGATTATGTATGATGCAACTGCAATAGTTAGAGTGAAAAAAGCTGCGTTGCACTGCGTATCTTAAATTCTCAAAACACAGTCTATTACAAAAATATACCTGCTTGAAGTAGTGAAACCGACGGCATATTCCAACAGGTGTTTTGACACACTACCCTATGAGGTAATATGCAACTACTAGTACGGTTTATAAACTCTAAAAGGTACGTCATTTAACAATTAATCCAATAAAAATTGAATTAGGAAAAAATATAATAATACGTCAAAGTTACAAACAGAAAAAAATGTGAGAAAAAAAACGACAATTTCATAGTTATTGACCCGTTATATTTCCTTGTGGAACTGTCAAACGTTAGCGTCGCTTACATTCGATTACGTTTCGTTATGCACGATCTTTTCAGAGTACAAATAAAACTTTATTATTTTTAATGTCATTTATTATATTATTTGCTCGCTCAAATTTGGTGCTCATTTACTACATTTTGGTCTTTGAATACCAAAGGCTTTTACTAAACCATTGTTATTTTAGACATTCTTTTTTAGTACATACTTGTTTTGTTTTTCGTTGTTTAGAATGTTTTCTTGTTGGTATTGCTGACTTTAGAACTCTAATTTTGGTGGCCATAATATTAATTCTCTTTTATAATTTTAAATAATAAAACTCACTAAAAATGTAGATTGATACTTATTTTTAACCGACTTCCAAAAGGAGGAGGTTGTCAATTCGTCAGATTTTTTTATTTCAAAAACTGAAGCCGTACCATGAGTTTTAACAAAACAATCTTATTGCAGCAAAGTTTTGTTTCTTACTTATAATACGCTCCCCACCAGTGATGCGCGCGCTTGTTTAACAAGCGTACAAGCAGCTACGCTTACTTGTATGCGGAATACGCACGATTCAAATCTTGCCTACTGTTTTTGTTGCGATTGCAGCGCAACACTCTATCTAGACATGTAAATAATCAAAGGCCTTATCCATATTTCCTTATGAAGTTGGCTTGAAATAGAAACCTTAACTACTACGAACTTTTATGTTCCCTTCACAGGAAAAAGGCAAAGCTGCATCGATGCGTTTTAGAAACCACTATATGGAAGAAGAATCGAGCTAAGTAGAAATAATCCCAGAAAGTTCGATTATGGACTGGTCTTCGAGTCGTTTATCTTTATTTCAAACTGTATAATAAATAATTCTGGTTATAAACCAATATTAGCAATAATAGTTTTAAAAATATAATTTAATGGTGCGCACGCGCAAGCCATGTGCGCATCGTCTGTCATCAACGGGAAGCTTCGGGCAGACCAATTTGAGTGACTAAAGCCGGGTACTCATTAGCGAGCCATAACCGTAACCGTTGCATGAACCGTTACTAAAAAACATAGTGTACACGTGGTTCGCAAACCTGCTGGGAGCGGTACGCGTGCGGCTAGCAGCGTAACCGTAACGTTGCACGTAACTGTGACCGTTACTGTTACCAAAAACATACCCAACTAGCACACAAGCTGCTTAAATGACTTCTTTACAACCTGAATGTTCTCTAATAGCTGTTCAAGGGGTTTACTATAATACTTAAGTGGTTTAGTCGCGTATTTAAGAGTTGTTTAACAGGCTTTTGGTACAATAGCCGTACAACAGTAAATATTATCTCAATGAAGATACAAAGGCGTGTTATCCTCTCGATTGCTTTTGTTTGCAAAAAAACCGTCGAACTTTGCTCTTGAAATATGACACAACACAAGGCGCGGCCGTCCTCATTATAATTTGTTTTACGACCGATTCGACTGGCCTAGCGTAGTTTTGTTTACTGTTTGGTGTAGACGACACTGATAAGAAACAAAGGAACGTTTTGTTATTTTGACAAAAGTTTTTTTTTTTTTTAAAACGTTGCCCCACACTTAGAATTTCTCCTGTATCGTGGGTGCGTTTACAAACATTTAAGCTCACATACACAAACAGCCAGACCCGGAACAACTACCTGTAGGCCATACAAATATTTGTTCCGTGCGGGAATCGAACCCGGGACACGAAGCGCAGCAGTCAATCGCTCAGCCACTGCGCCAACCGTGCCGTCAAAGTTGTGTGTTTATAATATTTTATGTGCGACTAAAGTCAAGTTGGAGCATATTTTGCCGGTTTTGTTTGCACGGCTTTTCTTTATTATGCTTATTGTAAAAAAAATTGCGCAATAGGTATATTATTTTTCATAATTTTTATCAAACTTGCGTCCAAACCAAAACTGCGGACAGATCTGACTTGTCATTACGGATACAGTGATGTGGCCTTCTCGTAGGGTGTGACCACAATAATAACATAACATGGTTATTTAAAAAGATTCCATAGATATATTAGCAATGTGGTTTAATTAGATGTGTTACCTATATAGCAAAAGTTTTGTAAAATGTTAGTTAATCTGGACGCACCCGTACACACAAGAACCTCGTTACTGTATCTGTTAGGTTACAGTTACAGCTCGCAAAATGAGTACGCGCGGTGAAAGAGTTCGGGCGACGTCATGAGCCTAAACTGTAGACGCTTACCTACTAGAACCTCGTTCCTGTATCACGCAAGTTACGGATACAGCTCGCTAATGAGTACCCGGCTTAAGGGGCCTCTGTGAAAAGCTCTTTGGAATGAGAAACAGACTCTCGGAAGCTGGAACATTTCCATCACATCACATTATTATGATACCGAGTTTTAGGAAGCAGGCGTTGTTCGAAAGTAACGAGATGACGGGACGCCTGTAGAATGTAATGTCGCAGTAGAAAATGAGCTCCGCAATGTATTTCTAGATATTCGTAAGCTCGACTGTGTCATGACTTTTTTGTGAGAAGCCCTTGCGGCCTGGGCCTGGCCCTGTATGGTATTAGTAACAAGCTGATTAATAAGTTATATTGTGAAAAAGTGCTTTATAATGTTTGTTGCAAACTATGTGTACCATTTGGAGCACGGCGAAAACAAAACTAACTAAATTGTCTATCCAATTTCATGAAACACTTTAACGAATGTTTATTAGTAACACCTGCTTGCCAATGCCATTCAAGAGTCAGAAGGTCCATGTAGCACTGTTGTTAGAACAGAGCAATATTGCGTGGCAAAGTGCATGGTGCGCTTTGTTGGGACCAGCACGGAATACACATACAACAGAATACACCTAGTCTCTGAGTAAAATAACCATGTGCAATCCGGCCAGACGGATATGAAAAAATTATAAGGATTCCTTTTATGCTGTTTGGCTATGAACCTTATAAAGAAGTGTGGATCAGGGCCAGAGAGTTTTCTATTTAATGGTTCATCCGTCAGTGTTTTGACACTGACAAATAATTCTTCAAGATCGATACGACAACGGAATTAGAAATGTACTTATAATTATAGATTTTCATCGATTTATATTGTTTACTACAATCTATTTATTTTTTGAGGTGACCTGACATCCCCGACATATTTTAAAATGGTAAAATTGTTTCATTTATTTGACAGAAAACATTAAAATAGATTGCCAAGGTTCTCCAAATAACAGCGAAAGAGATTCTCACGCATTCGTGATTGTCGCTCGATTCACACTTTTCTCTCGTGAAAATTTTTGGCATGATGCTATCTAGTGCTTCTAGCGGAAAAGCTACAAAGTCGCTCTTAATGTCGGTGTACAATCCGCCTTAATGTTTAGAATAAAACAAGGTATCTCAAACCGCAAACACCATGCGCAATGAGAGCTCTTCCGTAAGTTCACATTGCAGCGCTTGTAACTCTGAGAAAACGCTTTCGAAGATTCACATTGCAGCGCCATGTCTATTTGAGCCCTGCGGTCGCCTTCTGAAACTAACTTAAACATACCTAAATACAATGATAATAATACTTGGCGACACTTGGGGGATGCCTATGTCCAGCAGTGGACGTAGGCCTCCCCCAAGTGTCTTTCGGCTGAAATGATGATGATGATGTTGACACCTAAATACCTTGTTTCAGGTTTATGATTACTTCGATAAATATATTTTTTTGTGTGACATTTATGAGAAAGCAACCGACACTTTTCTACCATTAGTACTTTATTTCTATCCATTCGATAACTCATGTCAAATAATAAACCCAAAAGAAGGAAAAAATCTGCTAAGACGTGTGCATGCGCCATTTCTTGATTTAAAAATGTTACAAATTGGAAATATTGTCAATGTATTTGCAAAACTACTTCTTATAACAGACTACGCCCCAGCCACCATGAGGGTTTTGTATAAAAATAGTGAAAGGTACATTTAAAAACCTAATTTATTTTTAATTTT
Organism: Noctua janthina; assembly: GCA_963576755.1. Lineage (NCBI taxonomy): Eukaryota > Metazoa > Arthropoda > Insecta > Lepidoptera > Noctuidae > Noctua > Noctua janthina. The sequence goes on along the minus strand of OY755050.1, from coordinate 6,108,591 downwards.
CAAATTTCCATCGCCTCTTGGTAGTTTGCGTACCTGCATCATCTTTCAAAATACGGCGCTACATGTGCCAAACTCTCGCCAGTGTGAATTGCATCGTGGTCCGTGTCGCTTATGCAGTTGCCATGCCTATATGGCACAGGTAGATTCTGCAGCACCCAAGCAGTTCAAGAGAACATCTTCTTACCTCAAGCCGCCGTGCTATTTCCAGCCAGTTCTTCATAGCGGATCTTACTATCGCTACTGTCATGTCCTCAGTCTGCCCACAGGTTTTTCGGAGGAATGTTCCCATAATAAAACGGCTCTTGATTTCAGTACTTTTGCCTTAATCAAACCTGTGCCAGCAAGTATGCATGGAAAAATAATAACGTTCATTTTGAAGAAAGGGTTTCGTATCGTTCGTATGAAGAATGGAATGTTAGACAAAGATTTTGCAATGAGACTTTACAGAGATTTGGGCGGAAACAAAGCGCTTCCGTAAGTAAATTTGGTCTTGCTACATGACATTTATTTATTTGTTTAATTACAGCGGTTGTGTTCATTACAGCGGTTTTGTTTACAACCAATGACAGTAACTAAAATTTAAAAAATAAAAGAGACAATTATAACACATATTAAAATATACAAAATAGAGCAAAATTTAAAGTGAAAACATAAATAAAAGAATGTTGTTAACCTTCTTTTATTCACATCAACTTTTATAAATTTCTCTCATGACATACCAATAAAATCTTCTTCCTTCCATCCTCAAACAGATCGTCTGTTCGATTAGAATCCAAAAGATCATTAAGCGCGGCCAGAGTGCGAGGAATTGGCGCTTCCTAGTGGAACCAGGGCGCTTTGAGTTTGGCTAGAATCCTGTGAGCAGTGAGACATTTAAGCTTGCCCAAGACGAAGACACTTTTATCCCTGTGGTGTATTCCCAACTTTTTCCTCCTACTGTTCCGCTCCAACATTGAACCAAGTAACCAAGGGGGTGTGCTGGTGTCGGTCAAATCGTTCTAGGGGATTTTTTTTAAGGACATAAATCTTTGCAGAAAGAAGCAGTACTTAGTAGTAGATAAAAAACCTAAAAAATAAAGTAAAATTTAGGAAATCAAGAGTAATTTTACAGCCCAATTTGTTATAATAATTTACGTTGAATAGGCTGATTGCATGATAACGTGCGTGAACGGGATCAGGGAATACAATAACAGACACAAAATTGGATGTCCAGAGGTACTTTTTACCCAACTACGGCGAAGCCAAAAGGAAGTGTTATAATTTTAGAAATCTATTTACGTATGTATTTATGTTTGTATTTACGTATGTTCCTTCGTAGCGCCTAAACTGACATTAACTACATTTTAACCGACTTCAACAATAGGAGGAGTCGATTTTACCTTGTAAACCCCGAATTTAATTAGAGCGTAATTTTTCAGTAGTCGGGTTTTTTAGTTGTAGTGTGTAGAATTTGTGTGGTATATATACCACACAAATTCTTGTTGTGAATGAACATAGTTTTACATCTCTCTGTTTGTTACATTTCCTATTTGAAAAAATATGATTAGGAAAAAGTTGCAAAACGTATTATTTTGATTGAATATGGGAATAATTTAGAAACTAGATCCAGCAACCCGTAGCAGCCGATCAGCTGTTACAATGACTGGCCGCCATTACCGCTCATGATCTTCCTGCCCTACTACAAATGTCCGGCGATTGCTAATATACAGGGTTTTTGGTGCATCGTTTGCCAAATTCAATTGGCCGAATGGAGAGGTCATTTGATATCTCTTCAGGCCCAATAACTCACGCTTGGCCTCACCGGTTTTTTTATTGGGTTATTCTAATTTGTATTTTAAAAAATTCTCAAACTTAGCATTAAAGCTTAAATTAAAAAAAAAGTTATTAGTATAATCCTTATATTACATTTTAATTTTATACGTATTGTTGTATGGTTCTATCAAATTCAAAACTACTCGCTAGTAACATCTAGTTTTTTTTTTAATAACTCACAAAGATTTTGGAAGAAGAAAAAATAAACTTAAAACTCAACTTTAAACTTCTATAAAAATGGAAAAAAAAACTAAAAGCACGCGGAATTTAGGTTGCGTAGTACTTAACTCAATAAATTTTTCGGTAGGTGTGTCGATCTCCTAAAATAACCGCACGGGAATATAAACATGTTAAATTTTATACATTAGGTATATACATAAGCCCATGACGCTAATACTGTCCTATTCTTGCAGCACTATAGTCAACTACGTAACCAGTGGCGAAATTATTGGCATGGAACTGGTAGCTCCTAACGCTGTTCAAAAATTTAAGGCTTGTTTGGGCGCAACAGACCCGTCTGAAGCTGCGCCTGGCACTCTCCGAAGTACATATGGAAAAAGCTTACTCAAAAACGTCGCGCATGGAGTAAACACGAGGAAAGATGCTATCGAAGTAGGTACCAGGAACGGAACTAACTTACATTATTTGAATCATGAAAGAATCCTGCTGAATAACTTGACCCTTAATTTAGAGAGGTAATAAATCAATATTCGGGTTACCAATCTACAGAGCAGCATGGTTAAGTATAAATATATGATGCTCTGTATATGAAATTCTGGAACGGTGCAATTTTTTTTTTCATAGATGCGGCTGAATATTTTATGACCTTTATACTCGATAGCTGGTATCAATACAAACTAGTTTATAATGAGGCACAATCCTCTAAACTTATAGCGTAATGTTACTGAGATATTAGATCTTAAAGTTAAAATCCATTCATTGATGACATCTTCAGCACAACTTAAAAAGAATTTTCCTTAAAATACTTGTTTGTATTGATGCCAGTTATTGAATAATACAGGGTTTTATGCGTTACTAATAAAATCAAAGTTGTACTGATGGTGCCATCAGTGAATAGATTCTTAATTTGATAGCTTATATCTCGGAAACGTGCCGCTTTTGAAGAATCTTTCAAACTATAAAACTAGTTTGTATTGATGCCAGCTGTCGATTAATACGGGTTTTATGCAAGGGTAATAAAAATTAAAGTTTTACTGAAGCTGCCATCGGTTTATAAATTTATTTCTCAATAAGAAATTACAAGTATTTCACTAACTTGAGAACATTTTTGGAACTTAAAATAATATAGTATTACATGAACTTTGACATACAAACTTAGTAAGTAATTTTTATCGTTATAACAATTCACTCGTACGCAAATACATTTAAGAAACACAAAGCTTATATTTTTTTTACATCCACCCGCAAAAGAGATAATTACCTACTGTAGTCGCAAATAATCTTAAGGTACAGTTACACATCCTAATAAAATGTCATGCTTATTAGCATGCTTAAAACAAGCGTGCTCTTCAAACTGACACATTTGCTTTTGTTTAGCATATTTTTTTTAAGCATACTTCTAAATAAGCGTGCTCAAAGCAAACAATTGAACACACATGCTATTTAAGCGCAGGCTCGAAACCTTGGTATTCGACATTCTAGCAAGTTCTCTGCCAGTGTTCCAGAGTAGTGATAAATGAAAAACCAATTGACCCTCTCCACAGAATTCAATAAAATCATCATTTTGGTTGCATCTGAGGCCTCTTAGGTGTGCACACGTCGAGGGGCGCAAAATGCATCTCTCGGCAGTTTTGTATCGGCGAACACAAGTACGTCACCAGCAGCTGATAATGCTGATCTAGCGCCGCCGCCGCCTCCACCATCGCCCGCACCTCAACACCAGCCCTAACCTTGCGTACACTGCTATTGTCACCACCGGCAAATCGGATACGTCGCAGCCTAAGCGACAATCCAAAATCGGGGAAAAAGAGGTGCTCAACCTGCCCTGACTGCGGTCCATAGCTCCTCGCCAAGAGCGGGCCAAGTTGATGAAGAGGGTTACACTAAAGTAGAAAAGAAGAAGAGGAAGCCCTGTTCCTGTAACCAGTGCGGTACCACACCGAGTGGACCCACCCAACATGCTGCTGCGGCCTGCTGTGCCTACGACGCAGCTGTACATTTCGCGTCTACATTACTCCACGAAGGTTAAGGAAGTCATGGAGTATTTGAGAGTAAAGACCAACTAAACTCTGAGGGTCGAAAGGTTGGAATCGTGCCACAACATCAACTTTAAGTCGTTCGTGGTACGAGTTCCAACTCACCATCTACAAATCTTTATGAAAGAGGACTTTTGACCGAAAGGTGTCGTATACCAACGATTCTGAGGACGGTTACGTGTCACCACGCAGCAAAACACGACGCCGTCAACGATACGTGTATAGTTATAGTTAAATGAGATTTTTTTTATGTATTAGTTTATTATTGTCTAAGATTATTGTGTACTTTTATCTATGGGCCACAGTTGCATGACAATAAAATGATTGATTGATATACTCCGATCGCACCTCGTGATCTGTCTCTCAAAAAATGTTCTTCTTTTTTTACCGTGATATTATAGTAACGCATGATTCTTCTCTATTGCAGTTAATGGAGTCATTTTTTGGAACGGTAAATGGCAAGCCACGGATACCATTCAGAGTAACTCACAATAATTGCACTTGTTGTTTGATCTTACCGCACGCAATTGTAGACGGTAACATGGGGTCCATTATCGAACATATTTCTACGTCAGAAAAGTTTTACGTATCTGCTATGGCTATGTTCTCCTTGAATATACCTAACGCTAAGGAGTTTTATGAAATTTATGATCAAGTTCTGCCCACCTATGAGGTTAATATTTCTTTGTTACGAGATCTTGTATTCTAGTTTTAAGTTTGGTTTAAAATGCCAGTCTGTCCTGCCATTTTCATTATCATATTTTTCCATCGATTTCGTACCCTGGAGTTGAGCATGATTTTAAAGTTTTTTTTTCAGAATATGGCCATTCAACTGGCCGAAGGAAATTGTTTAACGTTAGAAGTAAAATGTAAGGATCCTAGTGAGAATGTTGTTTGTGAATTCAGAAAAATGTGCGGTCCTCAAGATCCGGTAAATTCGATTTATTTCCTTTATTTATATTTTTTCAAAACATTTATATTTTTAAATATTCCTTAGAATAAAAAACAATATTAAAAATTTCATCAATTGTTTGCCCAGGGAACCTCTAGTTACGGAGAAAATGGAGGTCAAAGTTCCAAAATTCAGTTTTTAATTTATAAAAACTTTACTTAAAATGCAGTACATTAAGTCCCACCGCCAACCATAATTTTTACCCCAATAAAGAAGTCGTTTCGTAGCTATATTTTTTGCGTATTTACTTAGTTTGATGTAGGTACAGGATGCTTGGTTGCTGGCTTCGTCAAACGTCTGTATCCATCATCCATCATCATGTTTAGTAACAGGTAGGCACAGGTAACAATTTATTCAATGTTTGTTATGTGCAATACAAAATAATAAAATAAAAGCATGTGTTTTGTAGATTACGAAAATTTGTCAAAAAACTGCTTTGTTCAAGTGGCCGTAGATACGGGCGTAGCGGCCTTAGGTTATAATGGCAATGCGGCCAGTCCAAAGTGGTCGCTGGTAATACACACATCGAAAGGAGAAATAGCTTTACTTACCGCTAAATTTATACTTTTTTTATTTATAAATAAAAAAAAATATAGAAATTTTGGACTGCGTGGGTCAGTCAAGGGCCCCTTCATTATGTTGCTGTAGCTGTAGTTACCATTCGAGTCGTTGGGCGGCATCATCATGCATAAGCATATAATCTTGACCCATTTGCAACCGGTGTGGTTGGAATACAAGTGTAAGCATCACGGTATTTTACAGCCGGTAATTTAATTTTTTCTTAAACGCGGCCAGTACTGAGCCTAGACGTAGTCCCGCCCATACCATGGTTGTTCCACCTCCATATGGATGGTCTTTCCGGGGATTTCGCAAGCAGGCCTCACGGCCAGGTGTTCGCCAAACACGTATTCTTCGTGTATCTGCACGCGTAGGGTGACCACTGTAGAAACGGGTTTTATCGACGGAAGAATCGACAATAATGACTGATTTCTTTTGTCATTTTGTCGATTCTTTCATCGACAGAACTCGTTTCTGCGGTGGTCATGCTACGCGTGCTGGAAGAAATCTGAACCGGGATTTCATCTGAGAGTAGTTCCTAGACCATTGGCGATCATTCCAAGCCAAATGTTCATTTGCCTATTTTAATTTTTGCCTGCGATTGCCTCGTCGTAGAGCTGGATGAGGAAATCTTGTACGAGCATGACTTCGACACGAGGTTGACTTCATGTGGCCTTTTTCTGGGCACGCTCGTCCCATCATAGACCTCATCTATCGCTTTCCATCAGGTGTGATCGAGGTCAAGAGCAAGCCCATCTTGTAACAAAAAAAAAATTAAAATTAAATAAAGATATTTATAAAATGTATACTTTAGAAACTTGGACAACTGCTATTGAGTGTAAAGGTTCCAAAATCCAATTTTATTCCAAATTTATTAGTGTTCGATGATAGCTGAATTAAATTATATGTATTGTACAAAATTGGCAACAACACTTTGACAGTATTTTAAGCCGGAAAAAAGGTATACGGTATACAAGGCGAGCCTCCTCGTATGCCCTTTTTCGATGTCGATCAACTTAGTAGAAATTATGTTAAATTAATTTGAAAACTCCGCCCTGGACACTATCCATCAGTGAAGTTTGCATTCCTTATGAAAAAAACTGATTCACTGAATTACAGCGAATGAAATCAGATTGAGGACGTGCAGCATCTGCTGATGGATCGTGTCCCCAACAGACTGGAGAGGGAGTCACTTTTGAGAAAATTAGACTTAAATAGGCTTAACGTAGGCTGAATACAATCAATTTTATCCCAACCAACTTCAGAAGTTGCCTAAAAGTTGTGTAATTTTATAACAGTCCTTCATCGGTGACTTCTATCTTTACCCCAAGTGTTTTATATAATTGTTTATCTGTTAAGTATAGTTAACTGTTAAGGTATTAAGGTTTAATGTAACAATGGTAAAAGACACGATGGGGCTGACATATCTGTTTAGATAAAAACCCCAAAACAAAAAGAGAATAAAAAAACCTTACTAAATTGTGCCACGGCTATAATTGTTTCTATTCGCGTATAATCCTTTTGAAATGGTTGGGGTTGTATTGATGATTGTAATTATTAGAACTCTTTAAATAAAATAAATGGATTTAATACGGTCGCGAATCATATGGGTGTAAAAGTACCATTAACGAAGCCAAAAGGCACTTGTTCTCCCCGTCATTGCGACATTTTTTTTTGTTCTAGAGGTTCTCCGGTCCCTATACATAGTTAAGGAGATATTGGGGGTCAAAGTTCCAACTTATTCACTAGTTCTTTTAATACAAGTTTTTAATGATAACTTTACTTTAAATAGCTCCACGACCCCCGTACTATCATCGCATCCATCAGCACAATGTTTGAGGGCGTTACATAGAGTCCAACCGTAAAACATGAAAAACAAACTATCTTACGTTTTTGGCAATTTGAACCATATTTTGTTCAACATAGGTACAGCCTGTCACTGACTTGCAAAAAAACGTGGGAAAATGTGTATTTCGCAGGCTGGCGAAATTCACATTTTCACATGAACATTGACATAACAATATGTTGGATTGATGGCCGATGATAACAAGGATGTTTTAATTACAGGATTTATGCCGCCAATTATACCCAGATTCCATAAGAGCCTTATATGGAAAAACAATAGTTCAGAATGCTGTGCATTGCACAGATCTGCCCGAAGATGGAGAGTTGGAAGTGGAATATTTCTTTAAACTATTACCCAGTGATATCATTTCATAGTTAAGCTACCTTAATCCTTATTGTTCCTAATGTTATAATATACGCGACCGCGAATTTCGTCAGCGTGAAATTATTATGAAAATATTAGTTCCTTATTGAATAGTGAAGGAATATTTTTTTAATATTTTCACGACGACGAGCTTCACTGGTAACAGCTTATTAGTTACATAATTTGTTAGATCATTGTTTATTTGAAATATTAATTTTTAGTCCTCTAATTATAATTCGTTTATTTATTTTCTTACTTATTAATTACATTTTTAAATAATTATTTAAAAAAACCGTATAAAAAACATTTAAAAATATAAAAAATAGTGGTACGCCGGTTTAGGGAGCAGAGTCCAAGCTACCAGTGGTTAGGGCTCCAGAGACAGGAACCTTCTCACAATGCGAGCCGTATCGCGGAGTACTGCCTTCTGAATCAGGCCCTTGATTCAACCTCCTAAGCTATAAAGCCATTGGCCGTCACGACGATCGGCACAATGATAGCTGAGCTCACATTCCACATGTCGACAACCTCGTGTGCCAAGTCAAGATATTTTATTTGTTTCTCTTTTTCAGCTTTCACAAGGTTCTCGTCATGCGGGATGGTAACATCGACTAACATTCCGCGGCGCGCTGATCGGTCTATCACTACTATGTCAGGCTTATTGGCGACAATAGTCCTGTCAGTAATGTTAGACCGATCCCAGTACAAGGTGACATGGTCTATCTCGAGAACTGGGTCGGGCACATAGTTGTAGTACGGTACCTCAGATTCCACAAGTTTATATTTTTTGGTTGTGCCTGTGCAAGTCCTCGCCGTTAGCCAGACGAGAACAACCTGAAATAATATTCAGTCCTTCATAATATATTTCCGATAGTTGTTCGTCAACATAACTTCGTCCATAATCGCACAGACAAAACCTTCAGTTTCCCCAAAGAGGTCGCAGAAACGTAACCAGGACACGGACGCTAGAAAATCTACATCGGGCCCATGAAGAGCCCGGTAGAAGCGTCCATGAAGCTCTTTGCCTTGCGATACTTCCTTGCGGTCATCGGTAGTAAGTACTAGTGGTTTGCGCCAGTTCTCTTTAGCCATGGACATCGGGGTGAGTCCCTTGTCCACTGCGACCACATCTCGGTGTATACCCACCTCGGCTTTTAAAAAATATTCTCTGAGACTGCACATCTAAGTTTCTAAAGTGTTATCAAAATTGGCTCCAGTTCTGGGATAGGTTCACACACTCGCTCGACATCACGCATCCAGTCAGCCTGAGTATGACAGACGGGCACCGACCAGATGCTGCGCCAGAAAGAACTTGTGGCAGTATCATCAGGCCGTCGTCTGTCATATTTTGCTCGGGTCGCTTCCAAGCTCTGTATATCCACCTCTCATCGCTCTGGAACATGCGATTCTGTGAGTATCGATCAACCCGTCGCTTATACCTCCGAACACGGTTCGCCCATGCATAAACTTTCTGCTTCAGGAAGTCGAAGTGCTCTGTGACACGGGATATGTATTCTTGAGGACTGATTCCAATCCCCGAGAATGCCACAAAGCGCATCACACGTTGTCGTGTATTGCTCACCCTGAAGCAGTGTAGTTTGTCAGTGAATACCCTGGCCCGTCGATGCGGTGCTCGATCCTACGCCGACAGGCTGGTACGGTTGGTTTTGGTCGAGTAGTTACGTCACAATTTGGGAACTTGACATTAGCTAAACGACATTCCGCAACAGCCCCACACTACAGGATCGAGTGTGTATCAACGAGGTTCTCGCTACTCTCGAATATTGTTGAGTTGCGAGTCCAAGGCACACACCAACGCCCTATTTTTATTATGCATGGGTAACCGTGGTAATCGGGGCCTAACTTCGTTAGGAGTGGATCGATACTCGCGAAGCGCATCTTCCAGATCGCTCCTATCATCTTCCTCTACAACAGCTGGGTTGGACCGCGGCAGGGTTGCGTCAATAACTGACGCTTGCACCGCGGTTTGCGCCGGAGTTAAGAGGATACGGTTGCTCTGAACCTCTGAGCGCAGCCTATCAAGTTCGGCGTCGTCCAACATGTGATTGCGTTGGATGACCCGCACCTGATCCGACAGTCGTTGGGCCGAGACGCTGACGGTTGGTTCAAGTACCTGGAATAGAGACAGCATCCCAACACGGTACGCAGTGAGGTTAGTTTCCCCCTCTGTAGACCCGTAGAATGCGCGCATGACGTTTTCATTTATTGTTTGAGTCAATCTCATGCGCTGCACACAACCAACGGCAGCGGGGACCCGGCTCGGGGCCAAGGTCCTCGGTGGCCGGCCTCTCCCCTGCCGACGTACAGGTGTTGGCGACGTCGGCGGAGAGAAATATTCGTCGCTCGAGCTCGACGCAACTGCCGCTGCCGGTGACACAGGTGATCCAGGGTCCGGCGGCGGCGAGGCGGAGCTGAGCGACGAGTCCGGGGTTGGACGGCGTGCCCGTCGGTAGGCAGCTCTCGTTAATTTTAATCCTTCATTTATTTTTATACAAATTTATTTTAATTATTATTACGTTCTACTGTTTATATAGGTTACGTCTGTTTTTTTCTGTGTATGTTCAGCCATAACTTTTTGCTTGGAAAGTGTTTGAGTCCACGGTTGTTTGCTATTTCATAAAACTGTAATACAGGGACAGTAAATGTGATTTGACTACTTATTGTAATAAAGAATTTGTAAGTTGCTACCTACAGTGAATAGCTTAATAATTTTTGCTGTTATCGTTTTTCACAAATACTTACAACACACTATTTCAACTAATTCAAATAGTACATAACTATAAACACCAAAGATTTAATAACATGGAACTGTAAAGTGGGTAATTGGGTATAGAACCTTCATGTTGAGGGCAGCCTTAGCTGGCTATATTTTTGAGACTGACAAGTGTCAAAAGGGAAACAAAAATTAAAAAAAGGGAAGGTCGAAGTTTGTCCTTTAAATTATTGGTCGAACCTTAGTACTTGCCTGCTTATTTTAGTTATCTCTGAGTTTGTATTATTATTGTGCTAAGACATCGTTAAAAATGGTAATAATGTTCGTTTTAAGTATTTATTTAAAGGTCAAAGATTTAAATGAAAGTGTTTAGTATTTCAAACTAATTATTTGCCCCTTGAAATGCCGTACGGTGCTGAAACATGGACACTCGCGCAGGAGGCTGTGTACAGACTAAGAGTTGCACAGAGAGCCATGGAGCGTTCCATGCTCGGCATAAAGCTGATAGATCGAGTTCCTAACGTCGAGATCCGAAAATGCACAAAGGTTTTCGATATTGGAAATCGCGTTACGGAACTCAAATGGGGTTGGGCAGGACATCTAGCAAGGCGCAGTGATAACAGGTGGACTAATGGCGAATGGTGGACTAATGTCACCGAATGGCGTCCAAGAACTGGCAAAAGGAACGTGGGTCGTCCGGCGGCGAGATGGGCAGACGACATAGTTACCATAGGGGGAAAAACCTGATTGAGGCTGGCACAGGACCGAGGAGATTGGCACAAGAAAAGAGAGGCCTATACCCAGCAGTGGGTGAGTTCTGGCTGTGGATGACAAAGGGGTCTGTCAGGCGGCAACGGGAGTAAAAACACAAGGTGTTCCTCCTTGTCACTTCTGGTTGGGGTACGGGGACGCATTCAAGGCTTGCTTTACCAGGGATCCCCAGCCGTGACGTTAGGGGTACCATTTACAAGGCCACAGCAAGCTCCTTCTGTTCGATTTTTGGAATCTATTAATCATTCCGCTGAAACCCTGGGTACCCAAGGTTCAAACTCAGATTAATAGATTTTTAGAATGCTTAACCTTTCAAACCGACCTTGTTTCAGGTGTATGATTACTTTGACAAATACACATTTTTGTGCGACATGTATGACGAACGCTCCGATTCTATTGTGCCATTAGTACTTCATTTCTATCCATTCGATAATTCATGTCAAGTAATAAACTCAAAAAAAGGAAAATGTCTGCTTAGACGTGTGCCTGCGCCATTCCTTAAAATAGAAAAGTTACAAATTGGAAATATTGTCAAAATATTTTCAAAACTACTTCTTATAACAGACTGTGTCCCAGCCACCATGAGGACTTTGTTTCTTAATAGTGAAAGGTAACATTGGTCCTATTTAGAAAGTATTTAATTTGCTCAGTGAGAAACTAATACGCAAAGGTTTCCTATCGATTTACTTTATCTTTTCTAATTGCACCGTCTACTCGATCATTCGGCCATTAAATCTGTATTGTCGTTTTCCAATGGTGCTGTGGTAATCGCCAGCGCACCTCAACTGGGCCCTTTTTCGTCTGACACTACATATCTACAGTGGCTGGTGCTGCGCCGTGTCGTCTAGGCAGTACATGTCTGACACAGGTACTCTCCGATGCAAACGGGCAGCTAACACCCTCTGCCAGTCAGGTCTTTAGAGCTATGTCTCTACTACTTCTCAGCGTGACTATGACAATCCAAATTGAGTCGGTCCAAAATATGCCAAAGAATTTGGCACTTTCAGCGTCCATCACGGTCTCTACGGTTTTTTCAGTTTAAGGTTTCCATGGGGAGAATAAAGGACACCGATTAAAACTCCTTTTGATTTCAGTACTTTTGCCTATATCAAACCTTTACCACCAACTATGCATGGAAAAATAATAACATTCATTATAAAGAGAGGGTTCCGCATTGTTCGTATGAAGAACGCCAAAATATCCAAAGATTTTGCACTGACTTGTTACAGTCATATTACCGGAAGTGGCTTGCTACCGTAAGTACTGGTATTCTGTGTGGCAACACATAATACGAATCCATGTCACTAATAGAGAAGAGACAGCAGTTCTATAACACTTAAAACATACAAAAATTTTTAGCTTATTGATTGTACCTGACTGATCGAACTTTTTTAAAATATCTTATCTTAAGGTGGAAGCGCGGTGGAAGGGTAGCCCGTGAAATTTAAATTTTCTTACGTTTTTTTTTTAATTTGCAGGTACATAATTATATTGCCATTGAATGACTTTTTCATGAAATAGTCATTAAATGCGATTAACATACAACATACGTGTTACGGTCGCAAATATATATTTTTTTATATAGCCTGAAACCTAAAAAAAAAATAATTTCGCGGGCTACCCTGGCGCTTCCACCTTAACGTAAATCGCGAATAACGACGATAAGTATAAATGCAGATTTGCTCAGCTCAGCTCATTTTTTAAGCCATGCAGCCATACACATTGCTAGTAAGCCGTCCAGCCCCCGTAGCATAACCACCGTAGACAAGGATCTCTTTGACGGAAGAATCGACAAAATGACAGATAGTGCAAAGAAATCTGTCATTGTGTTGACACAATTTACTTGGCTGTTCCCTTTATGGTACAGTGAAAGATCAATTTTAACCGCTGTACCCCTGGCCGCGAAACCCGAGCAAATTAAACGAACACGTATCATTCATTTTAAAAAATAAGTCTATAACAATATTTAATCATTTTTTATTTCATTTAAAGGAATTTATCAAGCGTATGTCCTAATGTTATTTCAGCGTTTATTAGTTGTAATTGAACATTTCTTATAAAGCATCATTTACAATATCTTAAATATTTTACGGTTAGTAAATGTATTAAAACAGAATGGTAACTATACTTCGTGTATTAACGCCATAAAAATCAGAAACACCAAAGATAATAGAACTTTAACTTTTGGTAGGTACGTCTTATCGGTAAGAAAGGATTTGAGAATAAGAGATGGGAAAAAAGATATTGAAAATGATAACTTTATGAGAAACTAGCTGTTCCCGGCATGCGTTGCAATGCACCTTTTCCTACTACCTACCTACCTACCTACCTACCTACCTACTACCTACCTACTACGTACCTACTGCCTACCTACTACCTACCTACTACCTACTACTACCTACCTACTACCTACCTACCTACCTACTACCTACCTACTACCTACCTACTACCTACCTACTACCTACCTACTACCTACCTACCACCTACCTACCACCTACCTCCCACCTACCTCCCACCTACCTCCCACCTACCTCCCACCTACCTCCCACCTACCTACTACCTACCTACTACCTACCTACTACCTACCTACTACCTACCTACTACCTACCTACTACCTACCTACTACCTACCTACTACCTACCTACTACCTACCTACTACCTACCTACTACCTACCTACTACCTACCTACTACCTACCTACTACCTACCTACTACCTACCTACTACCTACCTACTACCTACCTACTACCTACCTACTACCTACCTACTACCTACCTACTACCTACCTACTACCTACCTACTACCTACCTACTACCTACCTACTACCTACCTACTACCTACCTACTACCTACCTACTACCTACCTACTACCTACCTACTACCTACCTACTACCTACCTACTACCTACCTACTACCTACCTACTACCTACCTACTACCTACCTACTACCTACCTACTACCTACCTACCACCTACCTCCCACCTACCTACCACCTACCTACCACCTACCTACTACCTACCTACTACCTACCTACTACCTACTACCTACCTACTACCTACCTACTCCCTACCTACTACCTACCTACTACCTACCTACTACCTACCTACTACCTACCTACTACCTACCTACTACCTACCTACTACCTACCTAATACCTACCTACTACCTACCTACTACCTACCAACTACCTACCTACTACCTACCTACTACCAACCTACTACCTACCAACTCAAAACACAACAAGACCGAAACCGAGACTAAATTTCATACAAGTCAATCTTCAGCGCTCCAAGCTGGCCACAGAAGAACTCCACATGGCGGCTCAGGCAAAGGGAGTTTCAATAGCACTTGTTCAAGAGCCCTACGTAGGAAGAACAGGTGTAATGAAACAAAACCGCGGCACACAAGTCATCCAGTGCAGCCTCAACCGTCAAAAACCAGTAAAGGCGGCGATCGTCATCTTCGGGAACAACCTGGAGGTCATCCACGACCCCCAGCTTGTGACCGAGAACATCTCCGCCGTCCTGCTGAAGGTCGGCCAGCTCAGCTTCGGGGTGCTATCGGTCTATTTTGAAGGTGACCAGGAACTCGAACCCTACCTTTCGGCAACACACACAACTTTACAAAAACTACGCACACAAAACACCATAGTGGGAGGAGACATTAACGCCTGGAGCCAGTGGTGGGGAAGTGTCTCCGAAAACCATCGCGGGGCGGCGTACAACTCGTTCCTTAATGAACGTGATCTCCAGATCCTAAACACAGGTCAAACACCGACGTTCGAGACCTACAGAGGAGACAGGTGGTGCACAAGTAACGTCGACGTGACGGTATGCAGCCTGTCACTGCTAGGCAAGGTCGAAGAATGGCGGGTTGAAAGGAGTCTAATAACTTCCGACCACAATGCAATAACCTTCTCGATGCGTTTAGAAAAGGCCTTGGAACCCTTAAGGCCAATCTCGACGCGCATCTACAACACCAAAAAGGCAAAGTGGTCCGACTTCAGCACGCACTTCAAGACCAGCCTGGCGGACAATGACATAACACCAGTCAGAGTGTCGGCGGTCTCGAACCCAGAGGATCTGGAGTCACTCATCACAATGTACGTCAAAAACATCCACCGCTCATGTGAGGACGCGATCCCAAAACTGGGGTTGCCTAAACACGACGCCAAGCCCCCATGGTGGAGCCATTCTCTAGACCGTCTCCAAAAAGACGCGTTGACGAAAAAGAGAAGGATCCGTAATGCAGCCGCAAGCCGGAGACGCTTCACCATAGATGAATATGTACTGGCAAAGAATACATACACCGCAGCAGCGACAGAAGCGGCCACAACAAACTGGAAGGAGTTCTGCTCGAAGCAGGACCGAGAGAGCATGTGGGACGGCATCTACAGGGTATTAAGGAAGACAGCCAGAAGACAGGACGATGCGCTCCTAAGAAACACCGCAGGCGAAACGCTCAGTCCAGAGCAATCTGCAGATCTCCTGGCAAAAACCTTCTACCCTGACGACTCAATGGATGCCGAACAGCCGTACCACACAGCACTGAGGAGGCTAGCGGAGGAAAAGAATCCACAAGGACTGTCTGCTGACGATCCACCCTTCACAACCGCGGAACTGGAAATGGTTCTTCAAAACCAAAACCCGAAAAAAGCTCCCGGTCCCGATGGATTAACAGCAGACATCTGCACAGCGGCAATAAACTGCGACAGGGAAGTGTTCCTAGCGATGGCCAACAGGTGCCTGTCGCTATCGTACTTCCCGAAGCAATGGAAAGTCGCCCACGTGTGCATACTCCGCAAGCCAGGAAAGGACGACTACACCAGCCCTAAGTCCTACAGGCCAATAGGTCTGCTTGCTCTCGGTCCTAGGAAAGATCGTCGAAAAGCTCCTAGTAGGCAGACTCCAGTGGCACTTCCTCCCCACACTCAACACAAATCAATACGGTTTCATGCCGCAGCGCGGCACCGAGGACGCCCTCTATGCCTTAATGGGACACTTACGTGCCGAAATCAAAGCCAAAAAGATCGTTCTTTTGATATCATTGGACATAGAGGGGGCCTTCGATAACGCGTGGTGGCCAACACTCAAAAGACAGATGGTAGTCAAAAACTGTCCCAAAAACATCTACGCTCTCGTCACCTCATACCTAGAAGACCGGAACATCAGGGTCAACTACGCCAGAGCGACTAGTGAGAAGGGTACCACGAAAGGATGCGTCCAGGGCTCAATCGCCGGACCGACGTTTTGGAACCTTATCCTAGACTCACTCTTACACAGAATGGCTAGTATGGGCGTATACTGCCAAGCCTTCGCAGACGATGTCGTCCTCATCTTCTCGGACTTTTCGACCGGTCCCCTGCAGCAAACAGCCAACGATACGCTAGACATTGTATCGGAATGGGGCGTCCAAAATAAGCTACGTTTTGCCGCGCATAAGACCAATGCGATGGTGTTAACGAGAAAGCTTAAATACGACGATCCGGTACTCCATATGTCGGGCACCCAGCTGAATCTGGTCAAAGAGGTCAAGTTGCTGGGTCTCACAATAGACTCTAAACTCACCTTCAACGCGCACGTGTCTGCGACCTGTAAAAAGGCCGCAGACATCTACAAGCAGCTCGCATGCGCAGCAAAGGTGACTTGGGGTCTCAACAGAGAGATAATAAGGACGATATACGTGTCGGTGATAGAGCCCATCGTGATGTATGCGGCGAGTGCGTGGGCCCCCGCAGCCGAGAAACTGATGACAAGGAATCAGTTTGACTCGCTGCAGAGAGGCTTCGCGCAGAAGATCTGCAAAGCATACCGCACGGTGTCTCTGACATCGGCACTTGTATTGTCAGGCCAACTCCCCCTAGATCTCCGGGTAATCGAGGCCGCAACCCTTTTCAAGATCAAAAAGGGACATTCCCAAGAGTTCATACCGCCGGGCAGCGAGCTGGAGTGCAACGTGCACCACTCCCAAAACCCCCACCCAGCGCTACTCACGACAACAGAGTATGCACGCCTCGAGGACATGACTCCCGAGACTCTGGAAACCCACCAAGTAATCGGTCCCCAAATATACACCGACGGCAGCAAGATAGAGGGGAAAGTCGGGGCTGCCTTAACTTGGTGGGAAAACGGAAAGGAGTCCAAGTCTAGCACTTTTGGCCTGGAGCCCCACAACACGGTCTTCCAATCGGAAATGTACGCTCTCTTCAGAGCTGTCAGGATGGCAAGAGAATCCAGTGCGGCCTCCATAAGCATCTTAAGTGACTCAAGATCGTCACTTGACCTGCTGAGGAGTCCATCTGTCACTCACCACCTGGCACTACAAATCAAGAGATGCGTCCGCGAGATCAGAGAAGAGGACCGAGAAGTGAGGCTCTTTTGGCTCAGAGCCCACGTGGGAACCGCCGGGAATGAGAGAGCGGACGAGCTGGCCAAGGAGGCAGCCCTAACAAAAGAGACAGCAGACTACAGCAAGGTCCCCGTATCGTTCGTGAGAAGGAAGATACGGGAGGGGACTATAAGAAAGTGGCAGACACGCTACGAGTCCTCGAGTACAGGATCGGTCACAAAAGTGTTCTTCCCAGACGTCCTAGCGGCAAAAAGGACACTCAGAGACGCAGTTCTCACACCGGTCCATATACAAGTTCTAACAGGACACGGGGGATTCTCGGCGTATCTCCACCGCTTTCATCTCAAAGACAGTCCCTCGTGCGTCTGTGACCCCAGCTGCGATGAAACAGTCTGGCATCTGCTCTTTGAATGCCCCAGATTCAGCCATGACAGAATGGAGCTGGAAATCAAAATCGAAACCCAGCTTAGCCAGTCCACACTCCACACCATCATGGAGAGACCGGCTACAAGAAAATTGTTCTTGGCATTCGCGAGTAAAGTCGCCAAAGTCGCAGCAGAGGCTAACAAAACGGACGCTACCTCGCAAAGTCGAAGCCGACTACCATCTAGGCACACAGTCCCGACCACAATAACAACTACAGCAACAACAACACAAACAACAACAACACAGACTACAACAACACAGACTACAACAACACAGACAACAGCAACACAAAACAGAACACACACACCACTAACAAGATCAGCCGATCTAACAAGCGATCAGCCAGCACCAATAACAGTAGCAGCAGCGGAAGTCAGCCTACTACCAGCCCTCAGCGACGAGGAGCATGAAGGAGGTATGTGGAGGAGACGGAGTCCCAGGTGTCAGACTGCGACCGGTCGCTCTGTTCATGAACAGGGAGGCAGAAAAGCTAGGCATAGGCTTCTGCATAGGCTCAAGCCGAGCTGCAGCCCGTATTCCCATCTCACCAGGCCTCGCTGCCTTGATCAACGGAAGCACCACCAAAACGAGCATTAAAGGTAGTAAGTACGCCGCACTGCCACAGGCGGAAGTAGCCTCTCTCCGATGCCGGCTAATGCGACTCAAAGGGAAAACGATCGCATTACTCGAGTGGCGAGAGGAGACTCCATTCGCTCAGGCATGCTCGTTGCTTCAAAAGATCAGGGAGGCCGGTGAAGACTCGCCGGTCACAGCCCGCACCATAAGCGTTGACGCGATGGAGGTCGGAGGAGAGAGAGGAGACGTCGCAGACCGCTTCGGCTGCTTAAAAGCCTCCGAACAACATGAGGTAGTCGTCTATGAGGACAGAGGGGAAACTCTAAGTTTCCTTAAAGCCCCCAGAGACCCAACAGCCAGCGCGACGAGCCCCGCAACTAACCCGACCACACAAAGCGGATCAGAGAGGGCCCAGCAGAAGGCAGCCGCCGAAAAAGCTGCAAAAGAGCAGAGCAGTACCACCAGCCCGGAGGCCCAGGCCAGGTCGAGGAGTCGCCTGAAAGCCTTCGGCACTTTCCTCAGCGCACTGCTCCCAAGCACTAGCCGCGGATCACCAACTGGAAAACAGGAAGCAGCAGTGGAGAGGTTTTTCAGGAAAACACCGACAAAGCTAGCACAACGGAAGCCTACGCCAACGAGAGCCGACAAAGGGCAAGTCAGCCCGCCTGTCCTCGCACTGAACTCGGGCACTACAGACCATGTGAAGAGCGCTTTCCTCGAGTACGTAGCAATTGTGAGGGCGACCAGGGAGGTCAATCTCATAAATTGCAAGAAGATCCTGCAGACCTTCCAAAGAAACACAGAAGGACTGCTAAAGGTACTGCTCGAGGAGGCAGAGGCAGCCGTGTATGACAACGTCAAATCCCAAGTCATCAAAGGGGAAATGACGGGGACGTACATGGCAGCCTATAGCGCAAAGAACGGGTTCGTAGCCCTGGACGAGGAGGAAACGGAGCGCGCGGGAAGGCCAAAGTTTAAAACAACATACGACGACTCGATAGTGGTTACCGCCAGATGTACCAAGATCATGCTGGACGATAGGATCCTTGAAATGGCACAGTCCATCTCGGGGATCCCGGTTAAAACAGCATCGCAGGAACATTGGACGGTACCCAATATCAGGTGGGTAAACGGGGTTCCGGGTTGCGGCAAGACAACCTGGGTGGTGAAGCACTTCGATGGGGAGAAAGACGTTGTAGCCACCACGACTACCGAAGCTGCCAAAGATCTCAGAGAGAAGCTTGCGCACCGCTTAGGAGATCGAGTAAAGACAAAGGTGCGCACTATGGCCTCAATCTTAGTCAACGGGTTCAAGAAAGAAGAGAAATGCTACCGCATAACGGTAGATGAGGCTCTTATGAACCATTTTGGGGCCATAGTCATGGCAGTAAAGTTGTCAGGAGCAAGCGAGGTTGTCCTCATCGGAGACGTAAACCAGCTACCATTCTTGGACAGAGAGAACCTTTTCGAGTTAAGGTATACCCGTCCAAACATGGTGACTGGCATCACCCAGGAGTTACTCTGCACGCACCGCAATCCGATGGATGTGGCATTCGCACTGTGCGAGATATACTCCGGTATATACTCCTCCAAGTCGTCGCTGTCGCGGGTCCACTCACTGAGCGTCAAACGGTACACAGGAGCGCAAATACCGATCACTGCCCGAAACACCCTATTCCTGGTTCATACGCAAGAGGAGAAAGCTTCTCTTGTCAGCCAGGGATACGGATCCGGCGAAGGGTCGCGCACTCTAACCATCCACGAGGCTCAGGGCTTGACCTTCGACAGCGTAATTATCATCAACACCAAGTCCAGGAGACTCCAAATTCACGACAGCATCTCCCACGCGGTAGTGGCGGTGTCAAGACATACAGTCAGCTGCGTCTACTACACCGACGACGCCGATGACGCCACGGGCCGGTTTGCAAAGAGAGCGATGGATGCGCCTACTAAAACGGTCGTCGAGTACAACCTGAAGACGGCCATGCAGCATCGAGACGCGGTCGTTGTGGAAGCTTTGCTCAGGCTAGCGAAGTCCCTGGTCAGTCGACCCACGTAAATAACAAGTCCCCATCCAAACCTCAAAACCCAACCCCCCCACCCAAACTATTCCAGACTGTATTCCCTGAAATTAAAAATAGATTATGTAGAACTGCATGGCAGAGTGAGTCTGTCATACTCACGTAAAAGCTTTGCCGATGGTGGCGCTGCGCATCCGGTCGTTAAGTTCCCTAAAAAATGGTTGAGCTGAGCGGCGCGGATGTGCAAGTCATGCCCGTGAACGGGTGCCGTCGGTGGGAGCTGGTCGGCTCACTTTGCCATGCAGTTATCAGTGAAATTTATATGTAACTGCTAATATATAATTAAGTGTTACCTCTTTAGTAAATGTAATTAGAACAAATATGTAAAAACACAAATAGTATGCCTAATAAAAATAAAAAAAATAAAAAATAAAAAATTATTAATATATAATAAAAAAAAATAAAAAAAGAATAGAAAAGATGGACTCACGTAGATTTTTAAGTTACTATTGTACTAGGATAATAGAGTAAAATGTAACGTGTCCTATGTAGGAGCACGCATGTTTGAAAAATTAAATAAAATAAGCAAAAAAAGTAATGTACTCGTACAGTAAAATAGAGCGCGGACCTCCATGTCTGCGGTAGAAACTCATAAAAAAAAAAAAAAAAAACCTACCTACCTACTACCTACCAACTACCTACCTACTACCTACCTACTACCTACCTACTACCTACCTACTACCTACCTACTACCTACCTACTACCTACCTACTACCTACCTACTACCTACCTACTACCTACCTACTACCTACCTACTACCTACCTACTACCTACCTACTACCTACCTACTACCTACCTACTACCTACCTACTACCTACCTACTACCTACCTACTACCTACCTACTACCTACCTACCTACTACCTACCTACTACCTACCTACTACCTACCTACTACCTACCTACTACCTACCTACTACCTACCTACTACCTACCTACTACCTACCTACTACCTACCTACTACCTACCTACTACCTACCTACTACCTACCTACTACCTACCTACTACCTACCTACTACCTACCTACTACCTACCTACTACCTACCTACTACCTACCTACTACCTACCTACTACCTACCTACTACCTACCTACTACCTACCTACTACCTACCTACTACCTACCTACTACCTACCTACTACCTACCTACTACCTACCTACTACCTACCTACTACCTACCTACTACCTACCTACTACCTACCTACTACCTACCTACTACCTACCTACTACCTACCTACTACCTACCTACTACCTACCTACTACCTACCACCTACCTACCTATAAATAGTATCCTATGTCCGTCTCCTGGCTCTAAGCTACCTCCTCACCAATTTTCAGCCATATCGGTAAAGCCGTTCTTGAGTTATAAATAGTGTAACTAACACGACTTTCTTTTATATAATATATAGATGGGAAATTATTAATCGCGCGAATAAAAATTTAATTGGCGACCAATATACTAAATGGGCGACTATTGTACCAAAGTAAGTAACTATTTATCTGGTCATTGCGGCAAGGAGAATTAAGGAAGCAAGAGCGAGCGAATGCTGAGAGAGACTTGTGGCACCCCGACTCGAACAGGTTAGGTTCCTTCGTGTTAGGTTACTTTAAACTCTGTAAACAGAAATAGGAGCCCCGCTCAGCGGGGGTTCGTCGACTACGCCTTATCTACAATCTAGTGATTAATAAGCTTGTTTTAAGTTTTTTACAGGAGTCCTTGAATTATCACATAATCGTACTGAACAACTAGTAACTCAAATTTCTATTTTCAAGTCGCTGTTTTAAACATTAGTATTAGCCCACTGTTTGTCGCTCAGTTAGTATTTCAGTAGCCCATTTTCAATATTTTTGACACCTTTAATTTGAATTTGTGTTCGCTCGTTTAAATACTACCCTATATAGATTATATATTAGCCGAGTGCAATTAGACAAAACACACTCAAAAGGTGGAACGAAATTTATAGTGCTCGGATTATCATGGGACTTTTTTTATTGAGTTCCTAGAGGACTGGAGAAGAATATTAAAAAAAAAATTCTTTGGAACATTTTTTTTCGGTCTTGAATAACTTTAAATTCGACGAATTCATATTGAGGCGTAATAGTGTGACCTGCGTCCATCCATTAAACGGCAAATTGGTCTGTTTCTTTGTTCATTGTTGTCGATGTAATGCATAATTCAAGTATTTTTTGGAAATTCCCTATTTTCTTAAATTATTTCTATAACATCGAAATTTTAAGCCTAAGATTTCTTTCGAAATTGGTAACTGAGGCTTTTTCACAGATAACTGGATGTAAAAATATTAAAAAAAAAACCACTTTTACGAGTGAAGTGACTAAAAATTTATTTACAATTATCAGGAAATCGTCTATGTAAAAGTGAAAGGCGTTTTTCTCAAAATATATATAAACAGTCTACGCGCTCATTGGCGAACATCCCTGACGCGCTGCAGAAGCGAGGCAGTCGAAGTAATGCCCTCAGCGCGTTATAATAAACGGTGAAATAACATTAGGATATATACGCTAAATAAATTATGTAAATAATAAATAAAATAATTAAGAAGGCCTACGACTCGGTGCCACATACATGGCTCATGAGGGTACTGGAGTTGTACAAGATAGATGCAACTCTACGTGCCTTCCTTGAGTCATGTATGGGGCAATGGAGGACGGTCCTTCGATATCCAGGATATCGACAAATCCAGGGGAATGATGAACCTGTATGGATTAAACGGGGAATATTCCAAGGCGACAGTCTGAGCCCACTTTGGTTCTGTCTAGCCCCGAATCCTCTGAGCACATTGCTGGAGGATTCAGGTCTAGGCTACCGGTTGAGGAGAGGTGGTCAGGTCATATCTCACCTTCTTTACATGGATGATCTGAAACTCTTTGCCCCCAACAAATTACGACTGATGGAGCTACTGAAAGTAACTGAAACTTTCAGTAACGCCATTAGTGTTGCGCTCATGTAATGTTGGGTGGAGAGGGTTCGCTGGCGGGATGTCGACTGGAGAGAGTGCGGTGGTGGAGTAATAATTACACTAGTCTTCAGAGCTTCTAATTTATTCTTGTTGCTTCTTCAAGTTCTTCATAATACTGCTGGATTCGGAATGCCTGATCACGGAAAAAAGCTCCTTTTTTATAGGCAGTTCTGACCAATCACGGTCTCTCAATTTTGCACACGGCACTAATCTCCGCCCTTCGACCAATCAGAGCGCAGGTGGCTTTTCTATAGAAATCTTGAACTATGTTGTTTCTCGTGATCAGACATCCCTTACAATATTCCCTTACTTTCCTGACCTCAGGATGAGTTTAATTTCCTTAAATTAATAAAAAACAATACAATATTCTCTTATTTAACACCTTAAAATAACAAAAATGTGAAACGGCTCTCGTTACGGTAAAGTTTTCAGGTACTTAAGCCTTTTAATACAAGTAGCGCCGCCAGGTGGCAGGAATGCGCAACACTTAAACTACTAATTAGAAAAAATCAACACTTATCATCCTACTGGACTAACGTCTTATTAGATTAATATCACAATAAAATAGGAACTAATTAGAGATCACGTTATTTACTCGTATCGTCGCTAACATTCTCCCCCACGGTGCGCAGCACTTCATCCTCTGGAGGCGTCGATGCGGCAGGAACCAGCACGACGATCCGTCGAGTTGGGCGGCGAAGTACTCCTCCCGATGTCCGCACGTCCAGCACTCTGGTTCTTCCGTCTGGCCCAGGATACGTCTTGATGACTTCTCCGCGAGGCCACGAATTTCGTGGTAATGTGGCGTCCACTATTAGCACGATATCTCCCTCCTTAGGGTCTTTGGTTTCTTTCCCTTCGAGCTTCCTCGGCATTAGGAGGGGAAGGTACTCTTTGATTCATCTTTTCCAGAAATGATCTGCAAGTCTTTGGGTGGTTCTCCAGTTTGCTTTCCCAATTAACTCTGTGTCGTCGAATTCTCCCGGTGCCATAGCTCCGCAGGATCTCCCCAGTAGGAAGTGGTTCGGGGTCAGACCCTCTTCGTCTTTGGGGTCCATGCTAACTGAAGTGAGAGGTCTAGAATTGACAATGTGTTCGACCTCGGTCATTAACGTGTGGAGTACTTCTTCGGGTGGGTTTCTTCCTTTGTTCGCAACGAGTCACACTAAATCGTGTCACCGTGTGACTGGTTGAGAAAAATATTCGCATGGAGTAACAGTGTGACTCAATGCGAATTTTTATTCTCATCTAGTAACACTAGTACACGAGTAGTGTTACTCGTTCGGAAAACCAAATCGCATGGAGTAGCAGCGTCATTCGATGCGAATTTTTATTCTCAACTAGTAACATTTTTCAGAATGTCTATTTGACAACGATAAAGTTAAATAAAAATTATAAAATAATGTTTAAATTTCTAACATATTAGTAGGTAGGGACGTAACAGAAAAAAACTGATCAGGTTTTCTACTTATTTATTAAGATTAGTTTAAATCATTTCTTAATCTAAAACAAAGTGTTTTTGTCTAATTGTACTTCGATGTAATAATAAAAAAAACAACCTGGTTACAGTACAAAATGTAAATAATTCTTTTTTACCTACTATTATATAATTTTTCCTATAAAATCAGCCTTCTTTATAACACAAAATAATCACATTTATATATTAAGATTAGTTACCAACTAATATCACATTAATAATTTCTCTTTAAAATCAGTCTCTCTTTTATCACAATATAATCAACAGTTATTCAGAAATATTCGCTTTTTGACCATTCGTAAGTTTAGTGTCGTAAAATCTCCAGGAGGGTCCCAATCGTAATAGTACCATTTACGAAATCCATCTGAGCATCTTGTATAAAATTATCATTAAGTATTGACTTTGATAATCGTTTTCTGGATGGTTGTGTATTGTTTTGATGTAGAATGTTGCGAACGGTGTATAATTGGGAATCTTCTTTAAGTATGAGCAACAACTGCATCAAATTTGGGTTCTTCTTACCGACGGCTTTGTTCAATTTATGGTGCCAGCCTTCAATGAAGTTTGTGGTTCGATGAGTCTCCCCAAAAGCACACCAGACTTTTAAAAAATCTTCGTGGAGCCATTGCTTTTTCATATAATTCACAAATTTTTGGATTTGTGGGTCATTATCATCATATCGCGAAATAATATACTCCCATCCGTTCATGATTTCTTCTTGAGGTAACAGTGGTAGAACTGCGCTTAGGCTTACCATGCGTTTCTTCTTTGGGTCTTGAGTATTTGTTATATGCAATTCACGGCCTTTCTTAAAAATTGCCTTATTATAGTGGTAATAGCAGCCCTTGACTGCAATTGAAGGAAAAACTGTAGCAATTGCTCGCATGGCGGCCTTTTCGTAGTCTACTTTAAATTTTATTGGATTCCAATTGGGTAACTGCGACTTTATTATAGAGAACAGAATCACGTAGGCTTCTGTGTTTCGGTGACTCATCAAAGCGTAGACTAGAGGTATTATATTAGTGTGATTGATCGTGCTGCCGATATCGCCATGGATTGAATATAGTTGCGTAAATGGAATATGACAACTTTTGAAAGTTCCATCGCCATAAAAGTCTGTTAGCTCGCACAAAGTTTGCCTTGCTTCGGAAGAAGAAAATACTAGTATTCGTGTATCATCACATGTGTACTCCGCTAACAAAAAATCTTGATAACGAGGTGGGACTTCGACTTCCAGCACATTTTTATGTTGTAGTTTTTGTACTTGAGCCGCTGAATTACGTGTTCTATATAACGTGTCTTTAATGGAACTAAATTTAGGTATTGAAGTAATTATGTCTATTCCCGCATCTTTTAGCTTTCCGACCATGGCATTGTATTTTTGAGGAACACTGGGAAATTCCTGCGTAGTTATATCTTTTTTTAAATGTTGGACAGATTTCAGGATTTCGTTGTTCGCAAAATCTGGTGTACATAAATGAGGAGTTTCTTCTAATATACGCTCTTCCTAAAATAGTAAAATGGGATAGAATATTAGTAAAATAAAATATTGGTAGCTAATGTTTATATAAAACTAGTTGTAAAGCTATAAATAAATCAAGACAAAGCTTTAGCACCCAAAATACGTCACTGTGGTTTCAACAAATCTCAAGTGAGCGTGATAAAACAAAATGGCTGCCACTAAAGGACGCGAGGAAAGTTTTTCAAGATGCAGTATTATTATTTATTAAATGATTATATACAATCACTATTTTACATTTTATTTTTTTTACATTTAACATATAAATCAATAATATTATATACAACGAAGCTATGGAATACATTTTGGTAATATAGTTTTCTTACCTTTATTCTTACAAGCCCTTTGCACACCTTTCGTTTTGTACACGCCCACACAATCAATCCACTTTTATGTTTTTTCCTGGCGTAATATTGATGACCAGCTCGAAGAAGAACAGTGCCACCGTTTTTATTAACAAAAACTAAATCAACACTGTTTGACGAACCAGACGTAGCTTCCATTTTGAATGACAGCGGAGCGTGTACTGAACTTGTCACACGCATTGCACGATTCACCATGAAGCAATGTTGCCAGATCGGTGCGTAAAAAATATCAGAAACTCATACATTATTTTATAATTTTTATTTAACTTTATCGTTGTCAAATAGACATTCTGAAAAATGTTACTAGTTGAGAATAAAAATTCGCATCGAATGACGCTGCTACTCCATGCGATTTGGTTTTCCGAACGAGTAACACTACTCGTGTACTAGTGTTACTAGATGAGAATAAAAATTCGCATTGAGTCACACTGTTACTCCATGCGAATATTTTTCTCAACCAGTCACACGGTGACACGATTTAGTGTGACTCGTTGCGAACAAAGGGGTTTCTTTCGTTGAGAACCACTGATAGTGCGGTCTTGACTGTTCGCACAAGTCTTTCCCAGGCGCCTCCCATATTCGGAGCTCCCGGGGGAATAAACTTCCACTTGATGCCCTTCTCTTGCGCTGCCTCTTCCAATTCCCTTTTGGCCCCGACGAAGTTGGTCCCGTTATCGCTGAATATGGTTTTCGGGGTTCCTCTTCTGGCTGCCATTCGTCGAAGTGCCATAATCATCGAGCTCGTGCTAAGTGAGGGCACTAACTCTAGATGTACGGCTCTTGTGGTGAGGCAAGTAAACAATGCCCCCCAGCGCTTCTCGGTTCTTCTCCCAATAGTGACTTGCATTGGCCCAAAGTAATCTACTGCCGTGCAAGAGAACGGGAACTGATGATGCTGTAGTCTCTCGCTCGGTAGGTCCCCCGTCGGGGGTATTTCTGGTAAACTCTTCCTTGTCTTGCACCATTGACAGCTGTGTGCGACCGCCTTTAAAGTCGCTCTTAAACTCAGGATCCAATACTTTTGTCGAATCTCGTTCATTACTGTAGCTGTATTTCCGTGAAGAAACTTCTTGTGGTAATGTTGTATGAGAAGACGCGTTATCTTCTGTTTTCCATCTAGTATGATGGGGTTTATTCTTCTTTCATTGTTATCGTGGAACTTTGACGTCCTACTTCTTAACTTGATGATTCCGTCGTCTCCTATATAAACGTCGATCTTTTTGAGCCGACTTGAGGTTTCTAAGGATTTTTCCGCTTTCAAACTCTTCATTTCTGTTGCGAAACTATCGTTCTGGCTCATCTTCATTAATAACTCTTCGGCCTTCTTTAAGTGGTCTTCTTCCAGGGGTAGGTACAGCCGCTTGTTTTCATTTTTGTTGGCGGATCGATGTAAGGTTCTTGCGTCTTTCTTCTGGGTTTTTCTTTGAGGTTTCCAGGGTTCTTCCTTCTGGCGCGCAGCGGTGGCGGTTGCTTTGCGGGTCTTCTTCAATAAGTGGTGTGCGAAGGTAACCACTCTGGCCGTTGTGCGCAGTAGTCGCTCCCAGTTTGAGAACCTCTCTAGGTCCAGAAGCGTGTCTTCAGCAGCCTTAATCGCCATCACCTTTTGCTTGTTCTTCTCTTCTTGCATGATACCCTCTGGTTTGAAGTCGTGAATCGGCCACTCTTCTTCTGGATGACGGAGAAATGACGGACCTTTGAACCATCTAGCGTTGTGGTCAAACTCGATTGGAGTTCCCCTCGTGGCGTCGTCTGCTGGATTTTCTTTAGTTGGTACCCATCTCCAGTCTTCTGGCTTAGACTTTTCTTCAATTTCTGCTAGTCGATTGGCCAGAGTGGTGCTAGAGTCTGTCCAGTAGGTCTTCTTTGATATTTCGAGCTCAGACTCTTCTTCGATCGTGGCTGCTAGTCTGCTGCCGAGTAACGCCGCTTGTAGCTCCAACCTCGGAATCGAAACTGGTTTCGTTGGCGTTACTCTTGCTTTGCCGGCGATCATGGAGACGTGGACTTTTCCTCCGGGCTCGACTGTCCTCCAGTAGACTACTGCTGCGTAGGCTTCTTCACTCGCGTCGGTGAACGTGTGCAGTTGTCCTTTTCTGCCGCGGGGTGAGACGCACCTTGGAATCTTCAGTTTTGCTAACGCCAATACTTCTTCTAGGTAGTTCATCCAGGCTTCTTTTTGTGGTTCGTTGATTAATTCGTCCCAGTCTATCTTCGTTCGCCAAATGTCTTGAATTAATTTCTTCCCTTGTATCAAGACTGGTGTTGCAAAACCCATCGGATCAAAGGTAGACATCACTGCGCTCGTGACTTCTCTCTTCGTTGGAGTTCTTCTACCTTTTTGCAGGTCCTTTGACGTGTTACGCAGTCCAACATTGAAGGCTAGTGTATCTTCTTTTACCAGCCATCTTAGCCCCAGAATCTTCTCTTCTTTCATTAGTTGCAAAGAATCTTCTTTATTGGTGTCTTCTACTTCCGATAGTACCCCCGAAATGTTACTGGCCCAGCCCTTCAGATGAAAGTTTGCTCTTGCGTGAATATCTTTTACTTCTTTTGATATCTTCTTTGCTTCAGCTGCAGACGCGAAGCTCTGTAGATAGTCGTCCATGTAATGGTTTCTGTTTATTGCTTTTACTGCTTCGGGATGAGTGTTCTTGAATTCTTCTGCGTTCTTGTTCATCACATAAATAGCTGTTGCTGGTGATGACGCTGCTCCAAAGATGATTGACGACATTCTATACTCTTCGGGCTTGCCAGTTCTTCGGTTTCCGCGCCACAGGAACCTGAGGCTGTCTCGGTCATCTTCTCTTACTTTGACCCGAAGGAACATATCTTGGATGTCGGCCATGACAGCCACTGGTCCTTCCCTAAAGCGTAGCAGTACGCCAAATAGTGACTGCAATAGGTCTGGGCCCGTGAGCAAGGCGTCGTTGAGGCTCTTCCCTTCAAACTTGGCAGCTGCGTCGAACACTATCCTCAGCTTCTTCTTAACTGGATGTACGTTGTACATCCAGTTAAGAAGCGAAGTAGGGTAAGTAGAATATTCTTCCTTTGCTTGAGGTTTTTGGAGCTTTTTCTGCGTATTCTTTTTCAATTAGATTCTGGATCTGCTTCTCGTAGTGCTCTTTAGCTTCTTGGTCTTGATCCAACTTCTTTTCAATGTTGACCAGGCGTCGGATGGCTTGACTGTAATTGTTGGGTAGAATTTCGTCTTCTTTCTTCCACAGGAGTCCTGTTTCGTATTGACCGCTTGACAGTTTCTTTGTAGTCTTCTCGAGGGTTTCTAGTGCTCTTCTATCGCTGTCATTGGTTGGCGACCGATTCTGAATCCCGAGAGATTCCAACTGAAAGTGTTCTCGGATGATTTCTTCTATGCTTTCTTCGTCAGTGGACGATCTGCCGTAGTGGGTAAGGCAGTCGCCCCTGTTTCGCATCCGTGTAACACCCACCCTAGGTTGGTGAGGGAGGCTACAGGATCGGATGGTTTGCCCTTCTTCAGTCTTCTTGTTACTATCAGCCCCCAATTGTCTTGACCTATCAGCAGCTTGGGCCTTTCGGTGACGTAGAGGAGTTGACTTTCAATTGCCCTTAGATGCTGGCAGTTTCTCACGGTGTCCTTGTTGATGCATTGCTTGGACAGCTTCAGGTCGTCGATGGTTCTTGCAATGATAGTTCTCTTTTCCCTTTTATGAGCCCCTTTTATCTTGAACTTGATCTTCTGTGAACTATCTTTTCTTAGCACCTTCCCGCCGACTGTTTCAATTGTGAGTTTTTCTTGCTTCCCTTCGACTCAAATGTTCTCAGCAACTGATGCGTCTAGGAGTGTGACTGTTGACCCTTCGTCCAACAATGCCAGCACGCGGACTTGGCCTTTTGGACCATAAAGGTCCACTGGGATGATCTTCAGGTATGCCTTCTCTTCTCCTTTTGCGTTGTGGATTGAGGCGACCTTTTCTTCTGACGTGCTTCCTGTGTCTTCTTTCTTCGCTTTTTTTTTCTACTGGTACTGGTGGCTTGTCAGAATGCAGGATGGTATGATGCCATCTTTTACACTGCTTGCAGACTGGAGCTTTACAGTTGATTCTTGAGTGCTTGAAACGAAGGCACTTGAAGCATATTTTTGCCTTCTTGATCATATCCCATTTTTCATTTAGGTTAGCTTCTTTAAACTTCTTGCATTCTATTGCGAAATGCTCTTCTTCACAGAA
The DNA here is from genome assembly GCA_963576755.1 of Noctua janthina. Taxonomy (NCBI): domain Eukaryota; kingdom Metazoa; phylum Arthropoda; class Insecta; order Lepidoptera; family Noctuidae; genus Noctua; species Noctua janthina. The sequence goes on along the minus strand of OY755050.1, from coordinate 6,077,374 downwards.
TGGACATGACTTCTTGTATTTCTCTTGCGACGCTTCTTGTACCATATTATGTACAGGTCTTCTTATTTGCTTCTTTTGCTCCGATGGCACTTCAGGTGGAGCAAAGTCCCCACACATGTCGGCTTCTGTTTCTAAAAACGCTTCGACGAGTAATAGTTCTTGGATTTCTTCATCTCTTCTGCTTCTGTGGTAGGCGAACCAACGAAACTTCATGGATGTTGGCATCTTGTCTACTATAATTCTCAGTGTTTCAGGAGAACTGAGGTACTGTGGTTTCTTCAAGGCTTTGATTGTCTCAACGGCGTTCTTCACTTTGCTTGCAAATACGCATATGTCGCTTGGGTTCTCGCCGACTTTTGACAGGTTCTTCATTTTTTCTAGTTCTGCTAATGCCAGCGCTCCAGGTCTTCCGAATCTTGCTTCAAGTCCCTTGATTACTTCGCGTGGATCTTCAGCAGTGAACAACAGGCTTTGGACGGCTTCTCTAGCTTTTCCTTGGATAGCTATTCTAAGGCGCGCTAGGTTCTGATTGTTACTGAAGGAAGCGGCCATATCTTCGTATGATCTCTTGAACGCCAACCATTCTTCACAGGTTCCGTTGAAGTGAGGGAGTTCGATGTGCTTCGATGAAACGGGGTCACGTGACTTCTCGGATAACTTGAGTATGACTGAAGCCAATTCCTGGATGTCGCTCTTTTTTTCTTCTGTCTCGATTGGCCTCTGACCCTTGTTAGGCCTGTCCCCGGTCGTTATGAACCACTGCTCGACCTCTTGAGTTCGTTCGTACAGCTCTTCTCCGGCACCATCTTCTTCTTCTGACTCTGCTGCTAGGAGTTCCAGTTCAGCTTGAGCCACTTTCGATCGTGCTTCTGCCAGTTCTAATTCCCTTAGTGCTACTGTCATTTTTGCTTGCTCTTCTGCTCTCTTCCTATGCGACGAGCGAACAGAATGTGTGTCTGGATCGCGGGTCGTCTTCTTAGGGTGAGGCCGCTGCAGACTCTCTTCTCTGGACGTTGGTGTGCTTCCATCGTTCAGACGCGTTTTCACTGCGACACTTCTTTCTTGAATCTGCGGCGTTGGATGACTCTCTTCTTGGCGGACGGGAATCGACGTTTCGACGGTGCGGGTCGGGGGGATGTTACGAGTCACTTCCCCCGGTGTTGATTCTTCTCCAGTAGTATTTTTGGGATGATTTACGGGTTGCTGACGTTCTTGTACGCTGCCCGGCGGCGATCTTCTTGTAAGTGTCGATCGGTTTGAAATCGACGTGTTCGTAGTCGTCGCGCTTGTAGGTTCACTCGGCGTATTCATACTCCAATCCGTCGTACCGGTACCCGTAGTCCCCGTAGTAGCGTTACTTTCACTCGTAGTTATAGTCTTCGACTGCACTGATCTTGATCTCGTATTCGCAGGCATCTTCCTAGTTTCTTGAACCCAATCCGGCTCGAAGGACCAAATGTTGCGCTCATGTAATGTTGGGTGGAGAGGGTTCGCTGGCGGGATGTCGACTGGAGAGAGTGCGGTGGTGGAGTAATAATTACACTAGTCTTCAGAGCTTCTAATTTATTCTTGTTGCTTCTTCAAGTTCTTCATAATACTGCTGGATTCGGAATGCCTGATCACGGAAAAAAGCTCCTTTTTTATAGGCAGTTCTGACCAATCACGGTCTCTCAATTTTGCACACGGCACTAATCTCCGCCCTTCGACCAATCAGAGCGCAGGTGGCTTTTCTATAGAAATCTTGAACTATGTTGTTTCTCGTGATCAGACATCCCTTACAATATTCCCTTACTTTCCTGACCTCAGGATGAGTTTAATTTCCTTAAATTAATAAAAAACAATACAATATTCTCTTATTTAACACCTTAAAATAACAAAAATGTGAAACGGCTCTCGTTACGGTAAAGTTTTCAGGTACTTAAGCCTTTTAATACAAGTAGCGCCGCCAGGTGGCAGGAATGCGCAACACTTAAACTACTAATTAGAAAAAATCAACACTTATCATCCTACTGGACTAACGTCTTATTAGATTAATATCACAATAAAATAGGAACTAATTAGAGATCACGTTATTTACTCGTATCGTCGCTAACAATTAGGATGGAATTTGGTGTGGACAAATGTGCAGTCATGTATGTAAAGCGAGGGGAGATTATGGAATCCGAGGGAATTCAGCTCTCGGATTCCATACACCTGAGATCCCTCTCCTCATCCGAAAGCTATAAGTATTTGGGTATGTCGGAATCGTTAGGCATTAACGTAACTGACATGAAGCAATCGTTGAGGGAGCGCTTCTTTGGACGCCTGAACAAGGTATTAAATAGCCTTCTTTCAGGCGAGAACAAGGTGCGCGCCTTCAACGGTTGGGTCATGCCGGTTTTAATGTACTCTTTCGGCGTACTCAAATGGACTCAGACCGAACTCGATGCCCTGGATAGAAGAGTTCGTACACTGTTAACCGCAAACCGGAAGCATCACCCACGATCATCGGTAATGAGGCTGTACATCCCGCGGAAGTGCGGGGGTCGAGGTTTTTTAAACGCGAAGACCCTTCACAACCGCAAGATATTCAGTCTCAGAGAATATTTTTTAAAAACCGAGGTGGGTATGCACCGAGATGTGGTCGCAGTGGACAAGGGACTCACCCCGCTGTCCATGGCTAAAGAGAACTGGCGCAAACCTGTAGTACTTACTACCGATGACCGCAAGGAAGTATGGCAAGGCAAGAAGCTTCATGGACGCTTCTACCGGGCTCTTCATGGGCCCGATGTAGATTTTCTAGCGTCTGTGTCCTAGTTACGTTTCGGCGACCTCTTTGGGGAAACTGAAGGTTTTGTCTGTGCGGTTATGGACGAAGTTATGTTGACGAACAACTACCGGAAATATATTATGAAGGACGGGACGGTTGACGTGTGTCGGGCATGTCACCGTCCGGGTGAGTCCATCAGACATATTATTTCTGGTTGTTCTCGTCTGGCTAACGGCGAGTACTTGCACAGGCACAACCAAGTAGCCAGGATTATTCACCAACAACTTGCCTTGAAATATAAACTTGTGGAATCTGAGGTACCATACTACAAGTATGTGCCCGACCCAGTTCTCGAGAAAGACCATGTCACGTTGTACTGGGATCGGTCTATCATTACTGACAGGACTATTGTCGCCAATAAACCTGACATAGTAGTGATAGACCGTTTAGCGCGCCGTGTAATGATAGTCGATGTTACCATTCCGCATGACGAGAACCTCGTGAAAGCTGAGAAAGAGAAACAAATTAAATATCTTGACTTAGCGCACGAGGTTGTCGACATGTGGAATGTGAACTCCTCGGCTATCATTGTGCCGATCGTCGTGACGGCCAATGGCCTTATAGCCAAGAGCCTCGACGACCATCTTTCGAGGCTCTCGTTAGGCGGTCTCCTCGATACGGCTCGCATTGTGAGGAGGTTCCTGTCTCTGAAGCCCTAACCACCGGTAGCTTGGACCCTGCTCCCGATACCGGCGGACCACTATTTTTTATATTTTTAAATGTTTTTTTTTTATATTGTTTTATATTAGAATATTTAAAAATGTATTTAATATGTATAAAAATAAATAAAGGAAATTAAATAATTAAAAATTGTTAATAAGTTTTTTTATTAATGACACCTATTCGTTTAATTTGATCGGGTTTTACGACCAAGAGTATAGCGGTTAAAATTGATTTTTCACTGTACCATAAGTCATAGTCATTAAGGGAACAGTCAACGGTACACAGGAAAAGAAGGGGAAAATAAAACTAATTATTTGTCCCTACACAGTACTATTATCAACTACATAATCAGTGGTGAAATTATTGGCCTGGAACTGGTAGCTCCTAACGCTGTTAAAAAATGGAGGACTTGTTTGGGCGCAACAGACCCGGCTGACGCTGCGCCTGGCACTCTCCGAAGAGAATATGGAGAAAGTATACTCAAAAACGTCGCGCATGGAGTGAACACGAGGGAAGATGCTATCAAAGTAGGTATCAGGAAAGGAACAAACCTACGTTATTTGAATCATGAAATAATTATAATATATCCTTCCTAACTTCGAAACGTCCGAAGGCGTACAAAAGATTTCGGTATTGGAAATCGCGTTACAGAACTAAAATGGAGTTGGGCAGGCTACCTAGCACGTGCAGTGATTACAGGTGTACTAAGGTTGTCACTGCAAGGCGTCCAAAAACAGGGGAAAAAAAAGTGGGTCGTCCGGTGGCGAGATGGGCAGATGACTTAGTTGCCATCGGGGAAAAAACCTGGATGAGGCTGGCACTTAGTGAGTGCAAGCCTTACTTAACCAAGCCGTCTCCCCGAACGATGCGGTATTCGTAGGCATTTGGCACATGAAAAGAGAGGCCTATACCCTGCAGTGGGTGAATTCTGGCTGATGATGATGATGACAAAGACAAATTACTAAACTATTTTCTTTTCTGTATTTCAGATGTTGGAGTTATTTTTTGGAGAAGAAAATGGAGTGTCACGGGTACCATCCAGAGCAACATGTAAAGACTGCACTTGTTGTGTAATCTTACCGCATGCGGTTACAGACGGCAACTTAGGCTTCATTATTGAACATATCGCTACGTCAGACAAGTTTTACGTATCTGCCATGGCTATGTTCTCCATGACAATGCATAACGCTAAGGAGTTCTATGAAGTTTATGATCAAGTTTACCATACCTATGAGGTTAATATTTCTTTGTTACTGATACTTCTACTCTTAGGCTGGTTTCTAAAGCCAGTGTGATTGGCTGAAAACTGCAGTTTGCGTCCATAGTGTTTTAACATCGTCCGGCATGAGTAACTTCGCGTTACACATACCAGACGAAACTCGCACTGTACGTGTGGACTGCAGCCTAACTATTAGCATCAGGAGACCAACATATTATTGTCTCAACTGCGAAAAAGAACGGAATCCTGTCCTGCAACCCTGGATTAGAGCGAAGTTTTATTGGATACCTACCAATTAATAAGTCGTTATATTTCAGGCAATGTGCTATCAAATGGTCGAAGGAAAATGTATAGCATTAGAAGTTAAATGCAAGGATCCCACTGAGAATGTTGTTTCCGAATTCAGAAAACTGTGTGGACCTCAAGATCCGGTAAAGGGATTTACTTAAACTTTTTTCTATGCAGCTGGCATAGAAAAAAGCTATTTTGATTTTTAACCCCCGATGCAAAATGAGAGTTATTATAAGTTTGAACGCAATGTGTGTGTGTTTGTGTCTGTATCTGGCACCGTAGCTATTAAAGGAGTGAACCGATTCGGATGCAGTTTTTTTATTTGAAAGCTAGTATCTTGGCGATGGTTCTTAGATACGTTTTATCAAAATCGGTGCAGCCATTTACTAGTTATGGGAGTTAAAGTGGGTATGATATGTAAAATCGAATATTTTCAAATATACCCAAATGGGGTATGAAATGAAAGTGCATGATGTGTATATTACAATTAGACATATTTTATCAAAGCCGGCTCAGCCATTTTATTGACTTCTCAAATGTTTGTTCGCTTTTCTTTGTTGCGATGGGGGTTTTTAAAATTTTAAATGAAATGTTTTGCTTAAAGTTGCGACACACGATGCAACTGGTACCTGGAAATGTTTGATATTTTAAGACCCGGACTCCACCAAAGTGAACACGTGGGGAAAGGTGCGAGGTCAGGAGCTTGGGTGTATTTACCGAAGCTGTGCGGATAACGTACTAGCTAGACCGGAGAAGAGATTTGTGAACAGGCTACTCACGCCCATTTTAGCGACCACTGCATACCGCTCACCGCACGCCGCTCCTTCTCTCCTATCCTCTCCTAACTTAAGTCAGTTTTATAGTGCCCGGCAGACGACGCTAAAAAAAATGTCCAGATGTTGATTGGGTAACTAGGCCACTTTTGGAATAGCACCGAAATACTTCGACTCAAAATAGTTTAATTTTTTTAATCATTATAATATTACCAAGTACAAAGGTTATAATTAAAGTTCAAAGCAGTATAGTAAAACTACAATATAATGCATATAATGAATTAATATATTTTTTTATATGAATATAATGCATTACAAGAATAATTCTTGTAACAGTCTACAAATCTGTAGTGATTGCTGCAATCGCTTGGATGTTTATTTACATAACATCAGAACATAACGTCACGCCTGTATGCTCTGAGGGGGTACGCAGATGTGTACAGTACACCCACATTTCGAGAGTTAGTTCTTAGGTTCCACTTTATTGGGGATAAGCCTATTATCATATCATGTACTGTTAATGGTTCACTAATGTTTCACCAAAACTCCTTTGACAATTATTAACCGACTTAAAAAAAAAGGAGGAGGTTCTATGTTCGACTGTATGTATTGTTTTGTATGTTCACCGATTTCTCCGCCAATTGTGGGCCGTTTTTCAAAATTATTTGTTATTCGAAAGCCTATACTAACCCTCAAATTTTATTGGCATTATTTAAAACGGTACACTTCCCATGTGGTTACATGGTTATCAGACCAGGATCTGATCCTGGGATATTGGAGAAATTGAGGGAACTCTAAAAAAAATTTTTTGCAAAAAAATCCCGACTTCAAAAACACAAAAATTGACTTTAGCTTCAGAAGTCGGCGCCAACAAAACTGAATCAAACAAACAAAAATTCACTTTTTACTTTGCATTCCCATCCTAATGCATCCTAGGCACGCTCAAAATGTATACTTTGTAAATTACAGGATTTGTGCCGCCAATTATATCCAGATTCCATAAGAGCCTTATATGGGAAAACAATAGTTCAGAATGCTGTGCATTGCACAGATTTACCCGAAGATGGAGAGTTGGAAGTGCAATATTTCTTTAAACTTTTAGTCTGTGATAATGTTAAGTAGAGGAACTATGTATAATTTAATAATTATGAATTCAATAAAATTTATTATTAAATCTAATTATATTTTTAACTTACTTCCTTTATTCATTCTTTCTCTTATCTAATGCATTTTTAAATATTTTTACAAAGAAAAGTAAACAAAACATTTAAAATATAAAAAATAGATGGCCCATCGGCGTCAGGAACAAGGTCCAGGTTGCCGGTGGTCAGGGCTCCAGAGAGAGGAACCGCCTCACTATGCGTGCCGTGTCCAGGAGTACTGCTTTCTGAATCAAGCCCTTGACCCAGCCGCGCAATGAAAGCCTCCTAAGGTGTTGGTCGAGGCTCTCTGCTATTAGTCTATTAACCGTAACGACTATCGGTACAATGATTGCAGAGTCCACGTCCCACATGTCGACAACCTCGTGTGCTAAATCAAGATACTTGATTTTTTTATCATTCTCAGCTTTCACGAGATTCTCGTCATGAGGGACAGTGATATCAGCAATCATTGCAGGGCGCTCTCGGCGATTTATCACCACAATATCAGGTTTATTTGCTAAAATAGTCCTGTCTGTGATGATAGATCGATCCCTATGCAATGTGGCATGACCATTCTCGAGAACTGGGTCGGGCACATACTTGTAGTATGGTACTTAAGAACTCACAAGGTTGTATTGCAAGGCATAAAATTACTTACTTATTATTACAAGTGTAATTTGACGACCGAGCTTGGACACAAGCTAATCTTTCCATTCGTACGGAAGGACTCGGCGTCCGCAAAATTTCTAGTATTAGTTTACCGGTTTTTATATCCTCGGTCCACGGCACTGAGAAATTCACAATAATTTTATAAAACTAATTCTTTGCTTTTGAGTTATTTTTAATACGAAATCAATTTACAATCACCAAAACATTTAACAAACAAGTATGGCGGCGCGGGGCACATGACGTTGAACCAATCAGCGCGTGAGGTGCGATCCGTCGCCCGATAGATTATTATCTACCGAACAATAATGCGTTAAATTGTAAGCAGTAGGTATGCTACGGTCCACAATCTTTCGACAGTTTACAATCTCGCGGGATAGATTATAATCTAGCGGTATGTATTTACAATTTTACGGTGACATAGGTATATAATTTTTCTCCATAATAAATATAATATTAAATTATACTTTGAACTTAATAATTATCTTTTTAAATCGGTACTTAGTAAGTAGCCCACTGTCCGAATGTGTTTGCCCTACTAGGCGCCGGTCACAGCCCCGGACGTTACGACTTGCATCAACTGAAAGGGAGCAAATTTTTTGATCGAGAGGTTATTATGATCAATTGAAAAAAATAATGGGCATATATATTCTTTTTATCGGCGGTTGGTAAATATGTGCGACAGTAAAACAGACAGTAATAAAAAAAAACAATAGGCCGGTTATTTCGTCTTACAAGGGGAATCTAAAAGTCCGGTTTCGATAGTTCACATGACAAACACTTTTTTTTTCGGTACTATAGGACCAACTTGGGTCAATAAGCAGACTAATAAACAAATGGCCAGTAAAAATGATGGAATGGGCAGTTAGATAAATAGTTCGACAGTTCACAGGGAACGGATACCCGAACTGATTGAAAAAAGAGGTAGATTTTCGTTAGAATAGGATTCGAGCGCAGTAGGCATTTAACGTTACTTACCTACGCGCGTGGCAAGTGGCGCGAAAGTACATTTCAAATGAATTCGCTGAACCCGCTGTGCAAAAATTTCGAGTCCCAGTATAAAATTGTAACAGTAGGTGCAGTCACCTTCTTTTTGTGGAATTCATGTTAATTTTTGGGGGTTTAGTTTTTAAGTTTAAAAGGAGGTTGTGGCCTTAATGTAACATGATAGGAATCGGAACAGAATTTTTATACCTGGCTGATTTCATTATCTTTTTCCTAGATAAAGTGGCATCCACGACAGTGCATGATGTCATAATACTTGTCAGTGGTTATCAACAAAAATCAATTATCTGTTTAACACGTTCAACGCCATATCGAACAGTGCTGGGCGATTGTTTATCGAAGGGTCGGAAATTGTTACGGAATGAAACCACATCATGTACTTAGAACAAAGACATTTATTTAATAATCACAAAGTTACTTATACCTCGCGTGGTAACCAAACGATAGCTCGAATTTAAATCGACCAACGCCATCTATCGAGGCATGAGGTAACTAATTCTACAAATTGGTTGAATCTATGATGAGACGTTAACATTCCGCCCACCAAGGACCTAGTCCTTTCAAGCCGCCCACCATGACATAATCGAGAACAACTTTAACGTTGAACTACAATCCTTAGTGTTCAGAGACTACAATGTTCGTACTATCTTAACATAAATACCGAAGAAATAAAAAAAAAATTACAAATAATAACATACATTTATATCCTACCTTTACATTTTATAAAATTCGTGTTTGAGTGGACTGTATATAACATAAAAAAAATAAAACAATAAACTTACTTTATACATATTTTCTAATTCAATCATCGTTAACAGGCAAAACGCATAGCTTAGAAGTTGGGCGTTTGACTCGGGAGTCCTTGCACCGAAGGGTAACTACGCGCACTAAATTGTCCTTGCCAGGGTGTAGTTCAACTACCTTTCCGAATAACCACTTGGCAGGTGGTAAATTGTCTTCCTTTACGAGGACAACATCACCAACTTTCGGATCGCGCGTGCGTTTAGCCCACTTGTGTCGTTGGAAAAACATAGTTAAATACTCCTGAGACCAGCGTTTCCAGAAAGATTGAATCATCCTTTGTGTCAATTGCCAACGTCTCAAGCTACTGACTGTCGCGTGCTCATAATCATAATCTGGTGCAGTTACTAGTGGCTGACCGACCAAGAAATGTCCTGGCGTCAATGGGTTTGGATCTGACGAGTTCACGCTAGACTGTGATAAAGGTCTGGAATTCAGGCACGCCTCAATTTGGGATAAGACGGTACTCAGCTCCTCAAAAGTTAGTGTCGTTTCACCAATCACCCGTTTGAGGTGATGCTTGGTGCTTTTGATCCCAGCCTCCCACAGGCCTCCAAAGTTAGGAGAATGTGGCGGGATGAAATGCCATTCGGTTCCATTATTAGCCAATATAGAAGAGACTTCTCGGGAAAGTGATGCGCATTCATCGCGAAACATTGCTTTAAGCTCCTTTGAAGCCCCTACAAAGTTGGTGCCATTGTCGCTGTAAAGGTGACTACAATGACCCCGTCTAGCCACAAAACGTTTAAATGTAGCAAGAAAGCCTTGAGATGTCAGATCAGAGACCGCATCTATATGCACAGCGCGGGTCGCCATGCATACGAACAGACATACGTAGCCTTTGTAGGACTTATGTCCACGACCCTTTGCTGTTCTTATTTGAATCGGTCCAGCGTAGTCAACACCAGAATGAAGGAAAGGCTTACTTGGAGTCACTCTGCATGATGGTAACTGACCCATCAATTGGTTTTTTGTTACGGCTGCATGACGAATACACGGTACGCATTCGCGGATGTGTGCCTTGATCAAAGTCTTTCCACGAACAACCCAATATTTTGACCGAAGAAAATTAAGTGTTAATTGAGGTCCGCAATGCAGTACACGCTCATGAGCATCCGCTATGAGTAATTTTGTCAAATGGGATTGATGAGGAACTATGATGGGATGTTTCATATCATCACTTAGTTGCGAATTTTGGATTCTACCCCCTACCCTCATCAAGTCCTTATCATCCAAGTAAGGATTCAAGGAAGACAAACCGCTGCTTTTGCCGATGTCTCTTCCGGCTTGTATTGCCTTTATTTCTGTCTCAAACCAAACCTTTTGACTTTGCTTGAGGCAACAATGCATGGTGTCCGCAATCTCAGAAGCTGAAAGGTAAGGTGGCAACCTTGTCCGTGATTCCCTGGCTATCTTTATTTTCAGGAATCGTCTACTGTGCTGCATGAACCTTGACAGATTTTAGTTCCAGTTTAGTCATTATAGCCTTAGGTCTGCAGTATTCTATGGTATCCGCAAGCAACCACGACGGTCCATGTTTCCAAAGCGAGTTGTCTAATAAAGATGTGGATGATGTACCCCTCGAAGCAATGTCAGCTGGATTGTTTTTCGTATCGACATAATGACATTGAGTAGAATCAAGGGCATTAAGAATTTCAGACGTCCGGTTTGCGACGAAGGTTTTCCATCGACTCGGGTGATCGCTAAGCCAAGCCAGCACGACCGTTGAATCTGTCCAAGCATGTAAGTTGCATTTCTGGATATTCAAGACACGAGCCACTTCTAAAAGTAATTTGGTAACTAAAACAGCACCACATAGTTCCAGTCGCGGTATAGAGATTTGTTTAATTGGAGCCACCTTCGTTTTTGCAGTTACCAGATTACAGTGGACACGACCTACAGCATCGATGACTCTGATGTAAATAACCGCGGCGTATGCTACGTTTGATGCATCAGAGAAACCATGCAGTTCAACCGTTTGATCATCGCTTTTTCTTTTCAGCCACCTAGGAATCCTGAAGTTGTTGAGTGTGTGCAACCCACTACGATAAGACTGCCACTCTGTTAGAAGATCCTCAGACAGTTTTTCATCCCAATCCAAACCAGCGATCCATAGTTTTTGTATGAAGATTTTAGCGGTAATTATACATGGTGCAATCCAACCTAGCGGATCATATAAACGTGATATCTCTGATATAACTGTTCTTTTAGTTTCAGATGCAGACGGCGGCAACGGCAACGGTGTTGAAAAAGGTAAGTTTACAGTATTATGAAATTCATCAGAATTGCGATTCCGGGTAAGTCCTAAAATTCTAGTGGTTTCATCTTCTTTTATTTCCAGATCTCTTCCAGTATCTAGCCTTATCTGTTTTAGCAACTCTGCTCGGTTACTTGTCCATTTTTGCAAAGTGAAACCTGTTTTGTTCAATAGCTCATTAAACTCATGATAGATTTTTACAGCTTCTTTATCAGTCTGGCAACCTGTCATTAGGTCATCCATATAAAAGTCTGTCTTAACCCTACTAGCAGCGCTTGGATACGATTGACCTTCATCGCTAGCGGTTTGCTGCAATGCCTTGACTGCCAGGTAAGGTGCACTAGATGTTCCAAATGTAACTCTCAAAAGCCTGTATTCTTTTATATAAGAATGAACGTCATCTCGCCATAAAATCCTTTGAAAGTTTACGTGATCATCAGCTACTCTAACTTGGCGATACATTTTTATGATATCGGCTGCCAAGCATACTGGATGTTGTCGCCACCGCATTACTGTATGACGTAAATCAGCTTGTAATAGTGGTCCTACCATTAAAGTGTCGTTTAAGGAAACACCATCGGATCCCTTGGATGACGCATCAAATACCACTCTTAATTTTGTGGTCGACTTATCTTCGCGGATTACAGCATGATGCGGTAAGTAAACAGCGCCAACTTCATTCTTGTCTTTTTCATTAGAAATCTCTTCCATATGACCTAGCGATAAATATTCCTTAATTACCGATGTATATTGTCCTTTAAGCTCGCTATTTTTTGCTAGCTTCCGTTCTAGACTGTATAATCTTTTTAACGCTATTTCCTTTGTGTTGCAGGGTGTTTTACTGGATCGAAAAGGCAGTTTGACAATGTAGCGACCATCTGCATCCCGGCATGTGGTAGCAGCAAAGTAATCTTCACATGCTTGCTCTTCAGGGCTAAGAATTGACTTTTCAGAGCATGATGGCTCTGCCTCTAATTCCCAAAACTTTTTTAGGATTTCATTTTCTTCGACCTTAGCATGCATGCTTAGAATTACATTGTGACAAGACATCATTCCATCTTCATCACTGACTTCTCCCGATATGATCCAGCCAAGGTAAGTATCTTGAGCCATTGTTTTACCCATAGGGTCCTTGATTAAGCCTTCTTTTAAGACTTTAGCATAGACTCCCGATCCTAACAAAATGTCAATTTTGTTAGGCTTATTGAAATTTGGATCAGCCAAATTATTAATATCATTAAGCTCTGGCCAATCCACCAATGTAAATTTCCTTTCAGGTAAAATCGAAGTCACCTTACTCAGCACGTAAGCATTTATTTGCAGGGTGAAGTCAGGGTCCCATAACGACTGAATATTAACTCTAACCATAAATTTAGACGTTAGATCGCTCTGACCTCCCCCTACACCTGAGATAGACGTTTTAACCGCTATCTTTTTTAACTTCAGTAACTGAACCGCAGATTCCGTAATAAAGGAAGCTTGTGAACCCTGGTCTAACAGGGCTCTCAAAAATTGTGGATGCCCATTTTTCGATCTAGCCTTAATAACGGCTGTAGCCAATATGACTTGACTATGAATCCTTTTTGCGAAATGGGTTGAAATATGAGGTTCAGCCGTGGTCTCGTTCTGTGGCGTTTCCTTTTGCACTGGTGAAGCAGAAGATGTCGCCTCTGCTTCTGAATCCGTTGCTAGATGCAAGAGAGTATGGTGCTTTTTATTGCACATTTTACATTTGATATTTACTCGACAATTAATATTAAGATGACTTGAGCGAAGGCAATTGAAACACAAACCATGAGATTTAACTATTTGACGACGCTGATCGACGGTCTCCTGAGCAAACTTTTTACAATAGCACAAGAGATGCTCCTCGGAACAAAGTGGACAGGATATTTTTGAAACTACGTGACATGCTTTAGTACTACCTTTGGACTTGCTACTTTGAGGTTCTACAAATTCAAAAGCCCGGAAACGTTTATCCAAAAAGTCCCGAAAATCATTGAAGGTGGGAAGTTCCTCGCAAGATTGACTTACCTGCAATTCCCACTGCTTCCGAGTCTCAACGTCCAACTTGGAGCTAATTAAATAAATAATAATAATATCCCAAGTGTCCACCTGCACCCCTAGATTTGACAATTCATGTAAGCAATCGGTTGTGGTATCTAAAAGCTCCTTGAGAGCATTAGATGACTCAGTCGTCATTTGTTTTTGGTTTAATAAGCGCTTGAGAATACAATTGGCTAAAAATCTCTTATTATTGTAACGACCTTTTAACATAGACCAACATTTCTGATAGTTTGCATGCGTGATAGGAACGTGCTTAATGAGTTGTGATGCTTCACCTGACAACTGAGATCTTAAATAATGTAATTTTTGTACATCATCGAGAGATTGATTACCATCAATTAGTGACAAAAACAAATCCCTAAACGTTGACCATTCCTGATATTCGCCACTAAAAACAGGAATTGTTATTTTGGGCAATTTGGCAATTGAAGTCAATTTTGCATGGCTCTGGTCTGGTGAGACATCACTCATTTTAGAAGATCTTGGTAAAGCATTTTTTAATTCGACTTTATAATTTATAAAAATGTCTGTAACCGCTTCAAACACATCAGTTTAGATGTAACTGGTTGCACTCAGTTCACTTTCTGTATAGTTGAACAAAAGCTCTTCGTGTTTTCTTGTAAAATCTTCAAACTGTTTTTCTAATATTTCCAAACGTGATTCCACATACGCCTGATTAATTCTTTCTTTTGGAGATTTTTTGAAGTTAAGAAACCCTTTCTGAATGCGACTTTTAATGTCTTCCAACAGCCTTAAACTAGCCTCCATGATTCCAAATATGGATACTTCGTTGTATGCAAATAATTCGAAGAAGAAATTATTTTCTAAGTGTCAGTTTGGAATTTCACACAAGTGTTTGAAATTTTTCTAAGTGTTGGAACTGTTCTTTAGTTCTAGGTGAAATCGGGCATAGATTCGGGGTCTCTTCAATTTTTGACGAATTATTCTAAGTCCCAAGCATTAACTTTAAAATTTTTACCAAGTCTCTAACACTTGAAACTGTTAATTAAACAAATGTACTCACAGTTTTGAAGTTGCACTTAAACCACTTTAAAATCACTTTCCTTTAAAAGCTCCACTTAGCTACGTCGACCTCACTCCGCTTCGCTCCGCTCAGCTCAGCTCAGCTTTGTCGATCACGCTCGCTCGCCGAAGTCAGCTCCTGACTTGCACCAACTAGCTGCTCCTAACTCTCAACTCCGACACCAGGGGGCGATTTTAGCTTTTGAGTCAAAAATCGATCCGGATCGTAGGACCTTATGTTTATCGAAGGGTCGGAAATTGTTACGGAATGAAACCACAGCATGTACTTAGAACGAAGACATTTATTTAATAATCCCAAAGTTACTTATACCTCGCGTGGTAACCAAACGATAGCTCGAATTTAAATCGACCAACGCCATCTATCGAGGCATGAGGTAACTAATTCTACAAATTGGTTGAATCTATGATGAGACGTTAACAGCGATACTTAAGTTTCACTATGAGCCACACAAAAATTTCGAAATTGTCAAAAAATCAACTTTTTTTTTTATAATAATATTATTAAACATGCATTTTTAACTTGCAAAACATTAATATAACAGGAAATCTTTATAAACGTGAAGATAACTCATGTCACTCAACATTGTCCCCCATGACCTGCTGCGTATGATTATTTGAACATGCTTCCGTTGAAGCCGCGCGAGTCAAGGTGTCGCCCACTCCCGAATATCCCGTCCGCGCGAAAAAAAGGCAAATGCCTTCCTTCCTTCATTATTTCTTAAAACTAAAAAAGTACTTTCTGATAAATATATTAATTTACCTACTAAATATGATAAAACATTGACGCTTTCGTATGATCCCAAATATGTAAGTTTATTTGTGATAATATTGTTCCTATTTCATTAGTTTAACACATTAAAATCGAATTAGATTTCTACTTTCATATTTTTTTTATAAATCGGATACTAAATTTTTAAAAATAAATCAATAATGCATTACACAAAATTTTTGCAAGTTAATTTACAGAAAAACAGACATAATTTTTAAATAAATATATTTTTTGAGAGTGCTGATTGCCGTGATTACTCTGTTCTAGGGGGCCGCGCGGGTCATGTTGAGTACAACTTTGCCTTGTATTGTAGACCGACAGCTCAGAAGAGACGTTTAAACCTAGCTCTGACTGTCGGACACCATTGTCCGACATGGCCTGAATGGAAAGTTATCACTTTATTCCGTGGCGTTGAACGTGTTAAGGCCATAGTATTGTTGTGCAAAACTCAGAAATTCACAGGAAAAACAAAAACACATCGTGTGTGCGGGGACCTTCCCCTTTGACACCTAGACGTAGTTAAATTATTAGAGATGATGGCAAAGCTGTTCTACCTACATATTAACCGACTTAAAAAAAAAGAGGTTATTTATTCGACGCTTATTTTTATTCTTGTTTCTAGAAACCATCATCATCATACTAAGACATAATAAAAAAAGGATTTTTGAATAGGTATTTTGAAATTCATAGTCACTCGTTTTCGAAATTTCTTTTTGTCTTTCGCATAATGGAACTTGACGCCTTGCCACTAATAAAGTATTATGACTCTTTTTCAAGAACTAGGACATTTGCGCGAACGGACCTATCCGCGAATAGTCATTTGTGTGACTGATACTTGCGCGACAAACACTTGCGCTCAAGTATCAGTCACACAAATGACTAAACAAAACAAAATTCCGAATTTTCTAAAAAAAGGTCAAAATTAAAATACAAGTTGCGCGCTTTTTTTCATGACGAATAAACGGATTTCATGTCCATGGTAAATAAATGTACTCATTGAAGTAGTGAATTTCTTGCCCATCTAGAGTTTACTTTTCTTGTGTGCTGTGTTAGTGACAAAGAAACTTTATGAAAATTTAATTCTGTTCTTTTATATGATTGACTTCAATATGCTACTAACTACCGCTCCTTATGTAGATGCGGTCATATCTAACTACTACGAACTTTTATGTCCCCTTGAGAGGGAAAGAGCAACAAATGAGATGTATATCATTAAAGCTGCATCGATGCGTTTTAGAAACCACTCTATGGAGCAAGTATGGGGCTCGTTGAAATAATCCCAGGAAATTCGATTATAAACTAGTCTTCGAGTCGTTAATCTATATTTCAAACTATATAATAAATAATAGTTTTATTGAATACTAGTACTAGTAGTAGTACTACGAAGTACTTGTACGTCTAGTAGAACGGATGAAAGTGTGTAAGAAGTTGTGGATGATTTGAGGATGACAATTAATGAACAAAAGATGTAAGGGCGACCGCTAAAACACGCGCGTCTACGAGTTTAGGTGCACGCTCGGGTGTCAGTATTGAAGAATAGTATGAGCAGCGACAAAACGCCTGGACGCTGAGTGCGTGTGCCCAGTTTTCTAAGGATATTTTAACAGCGAGCACTCGCGCGAGTTTTAGCGGACAAATGGTATATATTGTTTCTCAGTAGCACTGGTTATAATCTATAACACAATACAATACAGACTCGCACACATGCCATTATAGTTAAGGAGGTGCTAATGGTGTAATTCGTTTTCAATGTTATTCAACACCGTCATGTTCAAGCACACAAACGCATAGAACGCTGTATTGATGATTATTCTGTAGTTACATACGTGTTACGGTCGCGAATCATATTTTGTTCACCATACAACCCAACACTGACCGGCAAATTGCAAAAAAAAAGTGAATTCGCCGGCTTCCCTGGTGCTCCCACCTTAAATGCCATCTCATAACCATACCATAACGTGATAAGGCAAGGCAAAGAACTGAAATAGAAAGGTTGTCGAAAATTAGCTTGCAAAAATCCAACGTTAAACTGGTTTATTAATATGAGGGTATTGAAAGCTAATTTTGTGTATATAGTGAAACGAATTATACATATAAGCTTAAAAATCCCCGCGTGGGTATAATGGGCCCAGCCAGAGTAATATTAGACATACTTCTATCAGTGCGCCTACATTTGCATGGAAATGGATCCATTAACGCACGGCAAATGTAAACAACATCATCGGCTAACGGCAACTTAAAAGGCGTTAGGGAGAATTTAAATCTCCCGAATGCTTTTTGTTCACGCCGCACAAGAAGTCAATGCAGGTACTAACGTGCATTTTTAATATCAAGTTTATTAAGTAGTTAGGAATACGAACCGGGCAATGGGTGGGTACCTACTAGTCCTACTTTTTACCTATAAGACTTACTGAATAAATATATATGTTAGAAATGTAAGTAATTTTATCTTCTATATATTTCCCATAGACACATTTGCCACATAGGCAACTGTTGAGACATTATTTGAAAAGAATCTAATTTTGGCACATTCAATTCAAGATGGCGGCTCCCGCGTTCTTTTCCCAAGGTCGAAAACTTGCAATTTTTATTAGGCTCCCATACCTAAACAATATATGTCAAAACCGCTTTTACTCCACCTTTTGTAGGGCAAAAATACCCACAGACTGTACTATTACCGCCAGTCGCCACATGTGCACTGTTTGAGGTTAAAAAACTTACTAATTAGCATCTGATTCTAACAAATAAAAAATGAACATTTTACAACTTGTCTGGTAAGATAAGGTCGAGGGAACATCGGGTGCGAAAATAGAAAAAGCAAATGTTTTAGGGCGAGCAAAAAAATTGTTAGAGGTATTGACAATACAGTCATGGTGAAATAAGCTATTGCACCACATTGCAAATCATTACGTTTAGTTCATCTCAGATACTAGGTACCGCAAAAAACAAGTCACGGCCGAATAAAAAAAAAATGTAAAGAATGGAGTCTCCTAAAAATTTCTGAAAAATATTTTCTATTATTTTTAGACGCTAAGATAGCTTAGTACGTCGTAACACAAAGTAATGAAATTGCATCAATCATCATCCTGTGTAACAATTTCGGTATACCTAGGTCCAATAAAGTGTACTCTACCTATATCAGTACCTATAATAACAATGACATGTCTATAAAGCAACAACAAATTCAAATATTGAAAACAAACTAGATCATGCCATTACAAAGGTCAGTTCAACTTCAAAACAAAAGGGTTGCACGTCGGTCAGGACTCAGCAGGATGCAGCCATCAGTTGGATCCCTTTGTTATCTTGGCGTGCCATACGCGGCTCAAAGAAAATATACAAGACTCCGAAATGTAACCAACATGCTGCGCCCACACATGCAATACATGTTTTGACGACGCGTCATCGCTCCAATACCTTTGCCTAAACGGATAGTCTTCATAATATCATAACAAACTACGCTACAACTTATATACATTTCCGCAATTTATATTCTGCAGGTTCGCCAATTTGACTGTTCAGCCATTCTTATTAATTTTGTAGAAGGAAGCTTGCGCATCAATATTATCAATAGCTATTTGTAGGGTTAGGTAATATTCATGTTTTCTTTTTGACTTGTATACTTATGAGTTAATATTATGTAGATACTTCCCCACTTACTATTATTTGAATTTGAGGACATAGTCAATATTTACACTTATACTGTCACTTACGGGATATCTTCCGATATTTCGACGTTGTTGCAAGCGCTATGATCGCGGGGGGACTGGAGAATGCGGGTGGGTGGTAATTAATATATTGTTAGGTGCAGACAAGTCTGTCTACCCTCATTCTTAATGTTTTGCTACGCGCACTACTGGAACTCGACACTGAGTCACAGCAAAACACACTAACAGTATCACTAGGTTTTGTGGAGTCCTTATTACATGTGCGTGTGAAGTGAGGGACCAAACTCGTATTTCACAAAATAGAAATGGTTGGATTTAGTAGTAGACTTTAAACAATTGTAGAACAAATCTGGAAATTTGCAAAAATAATATATTAAAAACTACAGCCCTTAAAGTGCGGTACCTAAGTCCTCACAGACCATCAGTCAGATCTCGGAAAGTATCTGGAAAATTAAGCTATTGTGATTACAGATATTTAGTAAAGATTAATTTGTAGAGATAGTTACTAAATAACAGACCACAAATCTTCAAAGATATAAAATAAATAACAAGTAAACTGTGGTCCCTCATTCCACACAAGAAAGAAAAATATTTTAGTGAATATTACAGTTTTAGTAAAAGACTAAAGTCATTTTTTAAAAAGAAGTAGTAAAAGAATATCGACGCAATTCGAAGTGTGTTGTAAACCGTGAAAGCAATATTGTCAATATTTTAACAGCGAATCGACGAAATGTGTGGGAATAGTTCTTTCTGACTCTTGCACTATCTATACATATAAATAAACTTGAAGTGAATGTTTGTTATTTCAAAATAACAGCTTTTTACTGAATGCATATGAACGTATAATAATACTATACGGTACATTTAACAAACTACTCCTTTTTAAATATTTTCTGTGTCTGCTGGACCGATTTTGACGAGACTTTTACTGGCATATAGCTGATGTTATAATAAGTAACTTAGTCTTCTTTTATTTTAGAAAAAAAATTGAGCAATTTGTCTTTTTTGTTAAGTTCCACGCGGACGTAAATCGCGGGTAACAGCTAGTAATCCATTATATCCCTTTATTAAAATGACAGCTGTTAAACTAAAGAGACCAGAAAGAAGCTTTAGTCTTATCGAAATAGATAATTACAGTATTTTTCCGTACGCAAAATACGCGCTTGGACGTGGAGTTGCGGACACCACCCCGTTATACAACACAATACAATATTTTTGCTAAGCAAGTATGGGTATTAGTTACGAGCCAATTAAATTAAACTATAAAAACAGTCTTACTAAAATTATCGGTTTAATTACGGGCTGTACATAATTAAACTGCCATTTTAAGAAACATAATCGATTGGATTAATCAGCAAACAGCACTGGACTGCGGTGAGCGCTGTAAGTGTACCTATCTATCTTTACCTACATTAGGATTGAGAAATTAAACAAGAAGGCAATTTATGTTTAGGTATAATTTAATAATTATTCATTTTAACCGATTCATAGCGGCACTCAGATTAGAAAACTTTTTGCTGTGGCGGTGAACAATTAATTATTTCATGACACGACTGGCGCCATAGAAGATGATGGCACGCCTATTGTGCCCAGGGTCGGACTGGCCTTATAGTCAGGGTGGCATTTGCCAGCCGGGTCCCAGCCTGCGCGGGCCCCCCACGGTCCTGGCTTGAATTTTGGGGTTTGCTGGAAGCCACGCGGTAGGTAGCTTAGGGGCCCACGGGTCAGGATTTTTAAAAGTTTTTAAAACGTTTTCTGCCTGATACCACAGAATTAGTAAGTACGTAATTAATTGTAGCGTTTAGTAGAATCACTCTCAAACTAAAATATGTTTAATGCTAAAAATGAGCATCTGAGTACTACCGCTACAAAGTTACAAATTTTCTTAAAACCAACGCTCGGTGCTTTTTTTGAACCCTGCGAAAAATTTTTATCATATAGGGTCCTTTTTCTGTCTGTGGATTGACACTACTATTGGATTTTCACGTGATCGACTATTATAGACAGAGGCTTAATAAATTAGGAGCCCTTGCCCAGAGACCTGAATAGGCAAAAATAGCATACATACAGAAAGTTGCAAAAAAAAGAACTTGTAGACATATTAATCTCTTTCATATCTGAATTTATCCGAGGCAAGTTGTAAAAATTTCCGAGCTCGCTACGCTCGCTCTTGCAGTCTACTTTATCTTGAATCTTCATTTTGTGTATAAGTCGCCCAAGTAACTTTGGTAGGTCGAAACAATTTTATTCTAACCTGTCAAATGTAGGTAGTGTGATAAAAATTTCACTTTTCTACTTTCTCATAAATCTTGGCTTTGCCTAAAAGTCGAGCAAGTAACTTCTGTATGAACGATCGAAACAATTCTAACCTGTCCAAGGCAAGGTGTCAAAAAATCGATTTAAAAATCGCACGCCTCTCGTGTCATACGCCACATTTTAAAAAAAATGATGACACGACTGTCGTGCCATCCGCAACGAATCGGTTAATATCACGCAATCTTTAAAAAAAAAGGGTATCTAACTAATTTATATTTAAGGACAATTATGTTGAAATTTGGACATTTTAAATTGCCCGTCGGCATTTGTTATAAAAATATTATGTTTCTTAATGGTAGGTGAGCCTAGAAGGTTTTTCAACAAACATAATCAACATGAAAACTTAATAGCTGTATATTAAGGTGTCGTCGTCTAGTTGAATTCGTCATATTTATCTTCAAGTTTTGCTTGTTGTCTTTTTTCAGGCCCCATTCGATGACAAAAAAAAGACAAACGTTGAAATCTGAAAGCCAGGACACAGGACACTTATTTGAACTCTTCATCTCTACTAGATTAGGCGTTCTCTCGACACGCCTTAGCTACGTAAGTTTTCATGCGGACTATGGTTCCTGAACAACCCTTTGGCACCCTACCCTAACAACAAATAAAATAAAAAATAAGCGTACCCTTAATGATAATTATGATGATTTTTTGCTACTTTACCAGAAAAATTACAATGAAGGTACGTTGTCAGGTAAAACTACTTGGAATTGATAGGAAATGTGTCTTGATTAGATGCTGCTGAGTCAACCGCCAGCTCTGTCGTATAATATAAAGTTTCTCCGTCTTGCACAGGCTGCAAATTGGCCAGGTTAAGAAATTCCATCTGATTGTCCTGCCCCTCCTCTTGCACATAATTTTCCACGACTAGTGAAGCGTCACCGACATGCGAGCGCATATGGAAGTTCAAATGACTGCTCTGCTTGAATCTCCGGCCACACACGGAACACTCAAACGGCTGTATATTGGTGTGGGTACGCATGTGTTGACGAAGATGCACCGACTGCGAGAAACACTTGCTGCATATCACACACTTGAATGGCTTCACCTTGGTATGTGTCCGCAAATGCTGGTCCAGCCCAGCCTTCTGTGTAAACGCTTTTTGGCAGAAACTGCAAACATAGGGGCGAACACCTGTGTGCATGCGCATGTGCTGCTGTAATCCGCCTTGTTGAGTGAATCGTTTATCACAGATCGAGCATTGGTGCGGTTTCATCTTAGCGTGTACGATACGATTGTGTTCGTCGTACTCGGTGCTATCCAGGAATATTTGACTGCAAATGCGACAAGAGAAAGTAAACCGATTTATGGCATGAACTTGAGCATCAATCGTGTCAGTGGGGTAGTCCCGGTCGAGTCGTTTCTCGCACACCTGACAGCGCAGCGCGGCTTTGCGTCTTTTAGTATGCTCTTCCCGATAGTGTAATGAATAATCACAGCAGTTGAAGAAAATCTGACGACAGTGCAGGTCCGGACGCAGGGTTGAAGGAAAAGTGCAAGTAAAGGGCCCCCTGGTTGAAACAAATTAAAAATAAGACCCCAGGTTCGTTTAACGTCTGCACTAGGTAAGTGTTTAAGAACCTAAGATGGTATTTAGTCGCTATGGCGATTAAAAATACACAAATACTCTAAATCACCCAAATACTGTATCATGATGTGTGGGTGTGCTCACTACATTTGGAGCTTTCGGTACTTTTCCCGAGATGGAACCACGCTGAAAAGCCGAGTTGGTTCCCTACCAACCTGAAATTGAGTGACGTTTGATCGAATGACAAATAAATCGAAAACGTCTTCTCGGTACCTATTGGAGATCGTCAAACGACAGTTCACGATCTCGATGCATCAAAATCTCGATATCTATAAGATTGTTACAACATTACTCGAACGACCATTACCTACCAACACACCTAATGTTGCCACCAAAATCCTATAATGTTGCTGGGGAGTTTGCTGCACCACTTCTTCCTCCTAACTAAGCACTAATAAGTGGTAAAGATTCTTTAGCCTAATTTAAAAGTGGCTTTTGATTTTTATTTTGAAATTCTGTAAGTTTTTGAGCAGTTGTTATTCGATCGTCATTCGATTTCAAGTAAGATTACTCATAAACATACCATGCTTGTAAAAAATATAAAAATTAAATCTAGAGCAAATTGATTAAGTCGAAACATAATTACCTCAGATCGATAGGCAGCTTAGGTTTCATTCGTGTCCTTTTGACGATACCATCGAGTCGTGATCGCTTCATGGCATCAGTATCCATCTCATTCCTCTCGATTTTAATGATCAAATAAGTCGTGTTTTCGGTAAAGGTGCGTGTGATAAAACCATCGCGTCCAATGACTTGGTTATCGCTATTATTTTTCGGTAGCGGTATAAACTTGAAACCGCAGAGTCCGTTTACATTCTGCATAAAAGTCATTACAATCTTAAGATTTTAGCTACTGTTTAACAGATAATTACTTAGTGCTTGGCAGTTCGGTACTTGTGCCAACTCTGCTCTGCTTTATTAATATCCTCCAAATTAATTCTCATCTTAACTTAGACTAGTCACGTTCGCAGGAGTAGTGCGCAAATGTGTACACAATTATTAGTGATCACTCTGTCATATTTTCTGTTGTTCCACGAGCCCGTTGGATTGCCGTATGGGAAGGCAATCCGACCGGGCCGGGTAAAATACTTTGACATCAATAGATCAGGCGCAATCGCGCTTCAGATGTCACACCACCAACTTTTAAATTCGGATCTGCTACTAATATAGTCCTAATGCAAAACTCCAATTATTCGAATTACACTTAGCCCGGCCAGAGAATCGAACCCAAAGATTTCTCGCACAGATCAATTTCAGAAGATTACTAGCATACGGAGCTAAAATAATATTGTAAATTTTAAATCAACCAAATACGTAAATAAAGCCTGACTTACTTGCTCATTTAGTGGCACAGGTTTCTGTTCAAATTCTCCATCACTACCGTCATCGTCATGCTGTGTCTTTTTATGATTTTGTAAAGCTTTTTTGTTGTAAAAGGTTTTCATACACATACGACACGGAAAATCCGCCGCCGATTCCCGCCATATTATGGGATACTGTAACTAATTGATTACAAATAAGTACCTACATGTAGTTAATTAGTAATAGTTCCGATGCTTGGAGGTGTCTGGCGAGATGACGAGTAATAGAGAAGTATGGAAGAAGAAGATATGCTGCGCCGACCCCAAATTAATTGGGATAAGGGCAAGAGAATGATGATGATTATGATGCCTGAATTTAGAACAATAAATAATACTATTACATACCTTGGTAATATAACATGAATTACTAGATAATGGGGTGTTGGGGGGAGGCTGGGAGGGAGGGTTATTATTTTAGCCCTGTTATGTGAACGCTATTTTGAACAAAAAATACAATACGGTAAGCAGGGCCAGGCTCCATACAAAAATATTCAAACCCCTTGCGATGTTTCGTTGCTCATGTTGTTGGTATGTACTTACTGGATTTCCGGGCAATAGGAGCAACGGCTCCGATGGTAAAACGTTTTCTCCAACTTTTTCCATGCTTAGGAACCCCAAATTCCGCTTCACCAAGTACCTACGTAGGTTTTCTTTGCTTCTTATTTAGGTACCTTATCCTTGAACTCAGTCTAAACTTCCCAAATTGTGAGTAAAACCTAGAAAAAACGAATTGGGCTGAGTTTTGAAGGTGAAAGATAAAGGTGAAGGTGGTCTATAACATGCAAGTGGTGGAGAAAATCCGTCATTCACACCAACCCAAGTTTTGTCAGTCAAGTAAAAAGAAACTTGCCTTTTCTAACTATGCTTGCATCGTGCTCATTTCTGATGCGTTGGTACGCATCATCATAAAATAGTAATACTGCTGCCGAGTACTGTGTGTCCTCACTAGCTACTCGGCAGCTTGCAGAACTGGGCCTACTTGGCGCAGCCGTGAAACACAATATTATCTCTCCTTTTTGTTATGTGCACTTGTGGCATGTCCCAAAAAAATATGTTTTCTTTATTACTCATAAAGGCGCTCCCTCACCGGAGCAGTCGCCTGTAATGTAACAATCCAAGATGCGATTTTATACAAAAACAAGTGATTGTTACAATTGTAAAGATTGCGCTCTGTAATGCTCGGTTTTGTTCACACTCTGACGTAATGCTCGAAACTGAACTGTTCCATTACAGACGAATGCTAGGATTAGGTGAATAGTGAGCGGTTGACTGTCCGCTGAAACTCTGATCGGCGAATCGCTCGTAAACTCAATGTCGAGTGAGCGGCGAGCTGCAGCAAATTACTTATCTGTAAATTAGCCGCGAAGCACAGGCTAACTCTTGGCAAAAAAGAATCTGCGTACAGTACCTACGCGGTGTGTGGACAACCTATTTAAACATAGATATTATTAGCAAACTGTAAGTTGCTCATTGTTCACCTAACGAGGAAACAGCCTAAGACCCACCTTTCTTCAATAGATAAAATGCGACTGGTAAATAGATAAGCTAGATAGGTACTGATAGTCATAGTAATTATTAGGTATTTTGAACTATTTGTATGTATTATAATATTTATTAGTTTATTTCATTTTACTGTAGATAATATGTGTATTAGTATGTACCTATTTATGTATATCAATTTTTGCTTACAAAATGGTATTTTTCTTATTCATTTTTTTTGTACTCTATCACACTGCTGTCCTATTTGACCCAAAGGTTGACTGGTAGAGAATGCCTTGTGGCATTAAGTCTCTTGTACATGAACTTTAAATAAATAAATATGACTCTTAGTTGGTTAACGTAGAAAGGGATCTTTGGTGCCTAAATAAATGACAAACATATACCTAACTATTCTGCATCAAGCGAAAACGCGCCAAAAAGGAAATAATAAAAACCCGCACATAAGCAAAACAGTATTAAAATTAGGTACATTGCCTGACGAGTAAACATGTTTTCGAGTTAGGCAAATTAACAATAATCTCGATCCCTGAGATGATTAAAACTTACTGTGGGTTCTTGAGTCTTGAGAAGCGATGCTACTCGATACCGCGACAACAGTGGCCTAATTTCTCACTTTCGGCTTGCTTGAATGCCAGTACTCATCAGTCAGTGTATATATTTCTCATCAAAACGTGCCCTACCTTTTAGCTACGCATGCAGTTTGTGTAAAATTACTCCACTGATTGCAAACAAACCGAAAGAAAATATAATTACAATCTCTCTCATTGACTTTTAAAAATTCCGCTTTTCTTTTTGCTAACCACAGATAATAAATAAATATCAAAAATGGCCATAGACTATGTTGTACTTTTTAAACAATAGCTTTGTTTATAACAATTTGCGATTATTAAGTACTAGTGGAACTAGCTTTTCTATGTCTTATCAGCATAAAATCAAAACCCGACGCCATCATGGCTTTATATTTTCACAAATGTCTATCAAAGGGCCGTTCAAGTAATAAGTAAGCAGAATTTTTGTAATTTTTATTTGGTCGTTGCAGACCTAACACAGAAATAAAGTCGAGCGCATTGGTTTTGTTCTGTATTGGTTGAGCGATAGCCTTGGCACCTTGGTTCTCACTTGGTTTGTCACCATAGACAAAATATTTGGTTGGCACTTGGCTTCTTGGCTCAGACCCTTGGTCACTAAGTCCATGTTGGTCACACGCAAACCACAGATTAATAAAACCAATACGTCACTTGATAGTACAACAAATCGTGAAATCACTTGCACAATTTCCACTGATTTCCCGTACAAAAAGTTTTATCTTTACTTAGCCAGTGATAAATAAGCGAGAGCGCGTAATCAAACTGTCGTGCAATACACCTTAGACTCGCCAATAACTGTAACGCGTTATTTGCTACAGTCAATGCCATAGTTTCTGTCACAGCACGGCAAAGATTTTTGGCGAAATTTTAGATAAATGAAATTATTTATATTATTGTAGCTACTGCTTTAGAAGACATGGCTGGGTCAGCACTAAGGCGGCTTATGGCTGAATATAAACGTAAGTTTAACTTCTCGATACTTAATTATTAATATATACTTTCACAATACATCTCAACTGAATTGTACCTTGCTAATTACTTTCAAACTAAGTTGGTAATATCATCATTAGAATAATTTCTACTGCTCTTTTCTGCGTAGACACTATTTTAATTGTGCCAACTATGTCAACAGTGTCATACTATGAGAAACAAGTAAGTTCAATATTTTTTCTAATATTTCTGTTTTTATTAGCAACAGAATATCAAAATATGCTTACGCGGGATGACTATTCATTACAACATCTGTACAATAGGTATTTAAATTGAACTGTTAATTACTAACATACAAACCAGATCAAAGGTTCAATTGCTGATTGTACACATCATTTGCCATGGACAGTTTTGGCTTAAAAGTCTTATAGGTACACTGTTTCAAGAGTTCATCATTTCATTCAACACATTACATTCGTAAAAACAAGGTTTAGATCACCTTACACATGTCCAACGATTTATTTTACTTTTGACGTGGCAAGACTAATCCATTGGCGTCTTAATGCTTTAATTTTATAGAGAAGTTTTAAATAATAATTAAAATATACATGAAAAAATTATATATTTTCTTAGGTCACTATTTGATATTTTTATAAAAACATACCCAGGTGATTAATAACAAGATTTCATATAACATCACATCCGTTATTCTCAAAAGGTTAGGGAGAGTTGTATGTAATATTACATTCACATTTCGCTAGTTATGTTTAACTCCCATGTAATAAGAGGCGAGCCTATTGCCATCAACTGGGCACAAATCCAGCTGCTACTTTTAAATTCCTGATTTAAAAATGACAATTCACCTGGACTATGAGCTTCAACACTCTGATACTGTCCATAACAAGTAGGTAGAACAGTTCACAACTATAATCCCAAGCTGTACTGTAAGTACACTAAGTTTAAACCATTAGTTTTGATTCATAAATTTGCAGCAAATACATTAAATCCCAGCACTAGGTAAGATATAAGGTAACTGTTATTATCACACAAATTAATTATATTTTTTTTTAACTGACAATTTTTTTGGCATTTTAATGCTCTTATTGGGCAATAAATAGAGTACATAAGTGTTAATAATGAGGCAGTTTATATTTATTTCTTTAACCATCCGTATTTAAGTTTTTTTTTTACAAATCGTAGAACAGATACTTTCTCAAACAGCTGTCAAAAGAAAAATAAATGGTTTTACAGAGTAATTTATTGTTTTTTTCATAAGTTAACATTATAACAGTGTAATCTCTAGTACTTATCAACCTACAAGTATAGTACAAAAACACACTATTGAATAAATTTAGAATTTTTAATTTCCCATGCAATAACTATCAGACATTAATTTTATTTCAAGGTTCAAAGATTCTCGAGTTTAGTAAAACAAGCCCTTAATGATATTTTTCCATTTACAGAGCTAACTCTCAACCCCCCAGAAGGCATCATTGCAGGACCCATCAATGAAGAGAACTTCTTTGAATGGGAGGCGCTAATAACGTAAGATTTGATACACTGAACACACCAAATGGTTTACATGTCACAGTAGTTCATCATTAATTCATTCTAGGTCAGATAATCTCTCCATGTAACATACTGGTATTCAGCTGCATCTGGTTAATCTAGAAGCCGACCCCAACACAGTTAGTAAAATGCTAGGCAGATGATGATCATTGCAGTTCCACTGAACTATTCTTCCCCTTAACAAATAATAAAGGGTGTAACAAGACCCTTAACAACCGAAAGGTACTTGTTCTCCATGTCATTGCGATCATTTTTTTGTTCTAGACCATACCTTTGAACCTTCTAGTTATGGAGATATTGGGGTCAAAGTTCCGACTTGTTAGATTTTTACTTTTAACACCTCCACGACCCCCGTACTATTCAATCCATCCATCAGCACAATGTTTTGAGTGCTTTACTTGAATCCTACCATAAAACGTGATTTTTCACACCAAAAAAATAAAGTCGTTTCCCAGCAGTAATTCTTGCGGAAAGTTACTTAGTTTTATGTACATAATGATTGGATTCGTGAAGGCTCCGTTTACACCCTGTACTCTTTTTTTTTAAATTCTATATTGACTGATGTTTGGCTGCAACTCGACCGATATGAAGCCTTGGCCATGATGCGGCCTAGGGTGGAGCATGCTTGCCTAGAAGAAACCAATTCACTTGAACTTAGAACCCTAATTTTGTAACCCATTCATACAAATTCATACAAAAGCTTTCACTTTGGATTTATTGCTCCACTGATTGAAAAATTAGACTGTGATCTGAACACACTAGCATTTAACTATCGATATACAGGTATGAAATGAAAATGATTCAGATTGTTAAGAATTACACAATAAGGAGACTGGTTTTTCAAAACTTTCCAATGAGAAATGCATGATGCAAACATTGGCATCATGGTTTTTTAATATATCAATGGGCATTACAGATATTTTTTACACTGCATTCCCTTTAGTAGATAACAATAGTCAGATAAACAGCATGAACGCAGCATTTTCATTGAATACAATTTTAAGAAACCTGAATCTCAAGTTTAATTAAATTATATAGTGACTATTTGTATTCAACGCTAATCAAATATTAAATATAAAATTTTGTTTTATTTTTATGCAATATACAATTGTGTGAGTTCAACGAAAATCATGTAAATTAACACATGCACTGTCCACGAAGTCTACATTAGCTAAACAATCACCCTGAACCGTAATGTGGTTCATGGAACAGGAACAGGCTTAAAATTGTAATTACCTTCAACTGTAATAGAAGTTAAATTGTTTTTTTCAGTGGTCCAGAAGGAACATGTTTTGAAGGTGGCATCTTTCCAGCGAAATTAGTCTTCCCTCCTGACTATCCATTGAGTCCGCCTAAAATGCAGTTCATCTGTGAAATGTTTCATCCAAACAGTAAGTGATTGATTTATTACTACTAATTTGATGTTGACGCTCCCTGCAGGAAAAACACGATCTATAGAACTCGGCAACAGAATGATTTTTTTCAATTAGATGAGGAGGTTCAGAGAAGACAAATTACAAACTTACAAACTCTTTATAATATTAAATTAAGATATTAATAATAAATAATTATGTAAACTGGCCTTGGGGCTAGAGGGCTACAGTTTCAAACTGTTGACAAATGGAGTAAAAGGGAACTATGAATCATTTTGTGTATCAAGTGCAATTATTTTTACTAACCATCGACTTAGCCTTCCCGAAAGGCAATACATTAGTACAATTTTAGGTCACCCTAAGGACTCCCCGGGGTGGGCCCGCTACCACCTTGTTGCCAAATATTTATCATATTCTTATAATTAAAATTCTTCTTTCTTTCTTCTTTTTTATTCTTTCTTATTATTTCTTATTTTCTTTTTATTGGTGTACATCTACAGGCAGTTGTGTTATTTGTAAAAAAACTTGGAATTATTGTGAAAACCGCATCAAAATTGACGCACTGTATGAAGTTTGTAAACAGTTGTTGGTAGACCCAAATAAAAAATACTTAAAACAAAAATCGGTGGTGTAATGTAGAAGTAATACGCGGAGACACAGACACGAAAAGCAATAGTACATTATGCAATTGCGATGTTATTAAGAATTAGAATAAATTTATTAAACCATTGTTACAAACATTTTCTTAACCTAACTTAGCGCTATGCTATGACTGAACGTAACAAGTAACATTTTAATATATTTAGAAAACAGAGGTCCCTAAACTAGGCTGCGCCAGTATATTGGGGGCCGGAGTAGCGTTTACTTAAAGTTAATACATATAATTTATTGATGTGATCGTTGACAAGGTTGTAGGTAAATGAGGAATAGCTTTTTACAAAAAAAAAAAAAACAAAATGAATTTACAATAATAAAAAGAATGCTAATGTTTAATAATGTCGTGAGTGTGTGTGTGCGCGTGTGTAGGTGTGTGTTGGCGCGTGTGTATGTGTTTGTGTACCTGAGTGTCTAGATTTGAAGGTTTTTTGCAGTTTTTTGTTTTATAGTTTAATTAACTTATTTCTTCCGTCTCTTCATACATGATAATTGCATATTTTCGTCATTTTACCTGATGTTTTCTCTGCTTGATGTCCTGGGTTCGATTCCCGGGTCGGGAAAAGTGTTAATAGAGTTTTCCCTCAGGAAATTATCAGTAGCAGCTACGAAGTCTGGATTTGTCTCCAGTTGGTGCCAAAAGGCTCGCCCCCTATTCCATGAGACTTAAACATAACTGACGAAATGTAGGTGTATTGTTAGATACACCTCTGCCCAACCCTTTAAAAATCCTTTGCGACTACAAGGCGTCATGTTTTCTGTGCTTCTGCCAATTTCTGTATCGGTTGAATGCTCATATGCGAGGGCACAATCGTTTTTTATGCATGTCATGGCTTATTCATTTATTTTGCTTACATTTCAATTTTTTTTTTGTTACACTACGCAATGCTGAATGCCGATGCGCATGATTATCCAGTTGTATTAAAACTGGCAATAGCTGAATTATGCGCATCGCGTGATTCCTTAATATTTATAAACCTCAAACCATATCGGGTCTAAAAATACCCTTAACGAAGCCGAAAGTGTTCTCCCTGTCATTGTGATATTTTTTTCCTCTACACCATACCTGGGAACCTTCGAGTTACGGAGATGTTGGGGGTCAAAGTTCCAACATATGTTTTAAGTTACAAGTTTTTTTTTAAATACGAGTTTTTTATGTTATGGCTATATTTTAAATACCTCCAAGACCCTCGTAATATTCAATACATCCAGCCCGTCCGTCCTAAGGTGAAACGAAATTTTTAATGCCAAAATAAAACTCTTCTCCCTGCAACATATTTCGTAGAGTTAAAGTGTAAAGAATGCTTGATTGGCGGCTTCGTGATGTGTCCGTTTACACCCCGTATAACTTAAAGTAATTAAGGAGAATATATAAGAATGCAGCTAGCGCAATCAATGCTTAACCGATTTTTACTGATCTCTTACAACCCTAAACATATTATTTAGGGGTGAGCTGTAAGAACGGGTTTGCTCGCACGTATTTGGTTATACGATTTATTGTTTATATGTGTATACTTAAAAAGACGTCCTTGAGTTTGTCTCGCCATTTCTTCTTAGGGTAGTCAGATAGGAAACGTCGATTCTAGCTAGGTTATGTTTATTCTTAACTAACCGTGCCGCTGTGTGTGTAGTATGCGTTTCAATGCACCTTTCCCAACCTCCTTGTATTTTTACTACTCTACACCTACCTACCTTACCCTACCAACTTTACCCCATTTATCCTACCTATCTACCAAAATTTATTATTCTTTATAACAGCTATTGTGTATTACCTATATTTGCAAAATAAAATTCTATTCTGTTCTCTTCCTCCTTCCTTTTTCGAGACACTATCCCTGCCGTATTTAGAACAACTGTGCAATATTTCAGGTCTAGCCATTTCTGAGTTTTAGCGAGACTAACGAACAGCAATTTATTTTTATTTATAGATAGATAAGACGTGTAAAATGTATTATGGTACCCTGTTTACAGAATAAATAATTTAATTTGACTAACATGAAATTATTTTCCAATTCACAGTATACGCTGATGGTCGAGTGTGCATTTCAATCCTCCACGCGCCGGGTGACGACCCCATGGGGTACGAGAGCAGTGCTGAGCGATGGTCGCCCGTACAGAGCGTAGAGAAAATATTACTTTCCGTTGTTAGCATGCTGGCTGGTAAGTTACAAACGACGAAAAGTTTATTAACTTGTTTATTGATGGTAAGTAGTAGACGCTGTTTTTTGTGAGGCGGAGAACAGTAAATTGAAATATAAACAGTTTATTTTTATAATTTTCATGAAGTTTACTTATTGTCGTCACATGCTCGAATCATATTTACACATTAATGGCATAAAATCATTGAAATAAAGCCAATTTCATGGACATATAACATTACATAAACAATTGCATATCATACACATTTTTCTGTGTTTTATTTCATGCATAAATATTATTTAATCTTGGTGTACAAATTCTGCATCTGGCATCACATATCCTCTAGAAATTACTGAATGCATCGGTAAATCCGTCGCTGTTTAGTGGTGGTAACCACAGCCTCAACACAATCTCAAGGCTAGTTTATCCGTCACTCGAAACACAAGCATAATTTTGGTTTTATCCGTAAACGAACCTGGTTCCAAAGATATGAGTCCAAGGTTAATGTTTAGGTGCAAAACATAGGCGCGTGATTCTGTGAGCTGTAAGACCATTGGCTGGCTTATGAGGTTTCAAGCTACGTTCCTTGAGTCTCCTAACAATTGGAGTGCTGCTTGACCTGTATTGAGATCAACTGACGATTACGCAAACTGATGGTATAAATAAATAGGTCTTGTCGTGCTGTTGTGACCTGGTGTCGTGGTCCTCCTGGGCCAGCCAAACCGCAGGTCTCCAGGCGTCGATTGTAATCTCTTTGAATGGCGAAACGACTTATTTGAAGTTGTGCACTAATTTTTCACTGTTAAGTCTCGACTGAAGAAGTGCCACAGCTTGCCCATTAACTTTAGGTGCAGTGAGTGTAATATGACCGTCAGAATATACAAGCAAATAGTCTTTATGACCATAGGACAACACAATAACGATTCAATTCGATGCTCTGTATAAAGCTTGCTGATTCTTGAAATTACTTTGCTTTTCTGCTATTTCTCAAATTTGTGAATTAAAATTTCCAATGATGACACCAAAATGATGTATGTCCGTTTCGAAACTGCATTATTAGTTTTTTCTTTATTCATAATTATTTTGATGATTTTGTCCTTTCAACGTGGAAATGCAGGGTGGCTCTATTGATGTCTGCGGGAGTTTTATAATAGTGTATCTTTTCCTAATTGTCAATATTTTACTGTTTCAGAACCAAACGACGAAAGCGGCGCTAACGTAGACGCCGCTAAAATGTGGAGGGAAGACCGCGATCAGTTCAATAAAATTGCTGAGCGACTTGTGAGAAAAACCCTAGGTTTGCCTCCGCCGTAATATAATAGCCATAAGGTCCAAGTTTTACTATTTTCTTTTAGGGAGATGTCGTTTTTACCTCATTCATTATATCTTACAATGTATGCTCATAACTTTTCTCGCAAGGTGATCACGGTGTTATATAAAATTATCAATATTAACTACGACGGAGCCCGTGATTATTATGTAATTATAGTTCATTAATATGAGTGTTTTATGGAAAATAATAAGTGATCTATTTGTAAATTTCATATCGTTACAAAATTAACGACTGGTTTCTGAAAGCCTATTGATATACCTACATCTGCTGTAAGGTCTCATGACTGTCGTTTCTCGACGAGCCAGTCACTGCCCACGTATGAGATTCGACATAGTTTTAGATCGTTGTTCTGTAATCAATCTTTGGGAGCGTTTAAGTATTACGTGAATTTTGGCCGTCCCTTCCTCCATGTAACGCGATGTAACGGTTTTCTGTACCCCGCCGTCCCCCTCCCAAAACGTTACGTAACATCCAAAGTGACCCTAAAGTCACAATTATGTTGTACCGGAAAGTCATGGGAGCAAGACCTGAAAGTATTTTTTAATATTTTTTTTAATTAAAGACACCCTGCCAGTCAAAAATTGTTAAATAAAAAATAGTTTGCTCCATCTTGGAGCGTCACATTTTTTTTATAAACAATTCTGTTATTGTTGTTAACCGAATTTTTAAAAAAAATCGTGAGAACAAGTCTTTATTCTATTTAATAAGCTAGCAGGGTTACGCCGCTGCGATAGCGGTGCCACTGAGCGCCTCATGCGGTTCGGCCCTGGGCCGCTCACGCGCCGCTGCTGCGTGTCGCTTGCTAGCTTCTTCTACGAGTACAATACAATTGAGAATTCTCCGTAGCCTTATAAACGAAAAGGGTTGAAATTTGGGCGATTTTAATTCCCTAGTTTTTTTTATTTAAATAAAAAAAAAACAATGTTACGTAACGCGTTCTTGGATCCCCCGTCCCTCTCCTGTAACGCATAGTAACGTTTTACAAGCCCCCCCCCCTCCCCCAAATTGCGTTACGTAATACTTTTAACGCCCCCTTTTCAGAATCCACTGGTCGTAATCTTGGGAACGTTTCGTGCCAAATTACGAGAAGTTTAAACAAAAGGAACCATTTTAAAAATATAAGTAGCGGTGAAGTTTCAATATCTGTCGATAAAAAAACAAACTTATATCACGAAAATCCTGTAAAGTTTATGTTTCTCATGAACTTTATCTCGTAACTTCTGAAATTATGTCTTCCAAACACATCTAAACTTTTCCCGACTATGTTGGGTTCCGGCTTCCAGTCTAACCGGATGACGCTAATGCTATATTTTACATGGAGCGACGGTCTATCTGACCTCCACAACCCAGTTAGTACTGGGTAATATGATAGCCCATGATTAGACTGGTTGTCAGACTTTCGGGCCACTGACTATCTGCCTGTTACGACTGTAAAAGAACTATAATTGAGAGCAGGGACCAACGGCTTGACTTGCTTTCCAAGGCACGGAGGAAACTTGGTATGTAATGGGCGGTCACCCATCTACGGACCAGTATAGGCAAGCGCGGCTTGACCTAAAGATTGGCGCGAGCGGCTGTCATTATTTAGTCACGAGCTCCTCCAATTCAAATTGTCTCCAAAAATTCTTCCAAAAGCTCCTCAAATTTTATCTTCCAAATGGAGTACAAAACAACCTATAAGTAAGTTATAGAACAAAATTCTAAATAATTGAACTACAATTTGTATTGAATGTCCTGATTTTTTTGTAAACTAATAACTCGACTACTATTGTCTATCGCATCTTGATATTTGATAAGTTAGGAATAGTACTTCAAGTTTATCGTAAGTTTTCACCTTCGCAACACTGAATTGAGAAATTGAAATGAATTCCGGATACACATAATTATATTTTACTATAGAGAAGGAAATCTTATACAAATTTCAATTAGAATCGATTAAGCAGTTCAATGTTTCGCGAAACTTCGGTGGGATACTAGTTATAATGCTATGTTCATGTTCAACAATCTTCATGACCTGCCGTCATGAACATTGTTAAACACTTACAGAACTTTATTGTTGTTAGTTTGGCACACTACTTCCCAGTTACAGCCATTTTGAACGAATAAAGAGATATTCGTGATTTGAATTTGAACAATTAATGTTAACAGTCAATTTGCTTATAAATCATATTCCCATGTACATCCACAGATATGGAAAATAATCCGCCCATGATGTTCCCACCGCTCGGGAGTCCTCAGGCGTCCTCCCTGTGAGAGTAAATGGGCCATAATCTTTCACACGGGCCCAATGTGGGTTGATGGACAAAGTATTTCGCTAACTCCTTATTTTTTGTAGATTTGTAGCATTCCTTTATTCTTTGGTATAACCTTTAATATTTGAACGGCAATCCGAGAACTAAAGTTATCTAAAAAAAGATGCGTGATGTCGTTTTGTCGCGGATCCACGTTCAGACGGTATACCAAAGTTTGAACCTTATTAATCATATTAGATCACTTGGTCTGCTAAAAAAATATATTCAACTCTCGAAAATTGACAGCATCACCTATTATTTTCAATAAAACAGAATATTTTATTGTAATGCCTGGGTGTTGACCAGGATTTTAATAAAATTGTATTTTAAATACCAACATTATAAAGTTTACATGACTGTGGCTTCTAAAAGACTTGAGTAGGCTTATATCGCTTTAGTATGACCAGTCTTATTCTATACAGTAGTCCATAGCGAATGCTGAGCAATCTGCAGCTTGCAGGTTTTGGACTTGTCTCAAAATTACCCCGTTTCTTTTGACATGTACTTTGAAATTATTGAATGTATATTAAAAACGACACAAGGCACTATTATTGCGTAATGCCGAAAAGCCTTTCAATATAAAGAGCTAAGGACTGCTGTATAGAATTTAAAGTAGTATCATCTAAGGGCTCATTTGATTATCTCTATTTACAGCAGTTTTTAATATGTTGTATTGTAACCTTTCAGTTCTTACATTAGTAGTAAAGTAGCCTACGAAGACAAAATGTGTGTAAAATTGTACATAATAATTATTATTTCAATAGAATCGACTTCCCTCGTACCTATAAGACAAGATATAAATACTAATAAAATAATCCTTTTTAAAATTATTTTCAATAAATATTTAATTGGATAGTATTGTTTTATTTATTTTCTTTACATATAATTTATATTTTGAAATATTCTTAAACATAATATTTAAAAAAAACATTTAAAAATAAGTAAAACATTTAAATTTAAGTCAGGGCTCTTGAGAGAGGAACCTCCTAACGATACGCGCCGTGTCCAGAAGTACTGCTTTCTGAATCAAGCCCTTGATCCAGCTGCCAAGCCTCCTCAGATGTTGGTCGAGGCTATTGGCTATTAAGCCATTGGCCGACACGTCTATCGGCACAATGACTGCTATACTCACGTATTGTTTTATTTATTACTAGGTGTGCCTGCGGCTTCGCTCACGTGACCACGTTTTTTGGTCGTTTCTTTTGAACCAAAACAAAACATTAGGATCACTGTTTTGAGAATCAGTCGGACTGAACGTTAAATCTTCTGCACCCCTAATAGCGTTAAGATACATAAAGGATATGGCAACAAACTCTTCCAAATTCCTTGACTTTTGAAGAAGTGCTGAATGGATAACTTGCTAAGATCCTTACCTACATGCTACTTTTGTCTCACGTTCATACATCATAATAAAGTTAATGTAACTAACACTAAAAATTTAAATTTACTACTTATAATCAAATTAAACCAGGTTTTTGATGAAATCTATCTTTTATTTTTTGAGACACATAACAAGGAAACATTACTAAAATAAAACCCCTTTTGTGTGAGATGACAACAAATTATTTATTCAAAATAACGATCTTACATTACAGTTTTGGCAAGATGGGACGTTTAGTCCAAAAATATCTATGACTTACATCATTCACATTATGCCTACCTTTATTATCGTCTTCTGACATTTTCCAAGAGACCAATTAATAGACCACACTTTCATTCATCTCTCAATCTAGTTAACAGAATAACTTGATAGAGTCTTGAAAAACATACCTTTTACCCGAGATTTAAGGTTTAATTTCGAATACCAGGATTTGGGGGACGCAACTTGGAAGATTCAGAAATGAAGTTGATATGAAAGGTATTACGAGTATATTCTATTTCGTAATCCATAATTTAAATCTCACCATCACAAACTAATAAAGACTCGTAAAGTTATTCTGCTAATAAATGCACCACAAATTCTTTATCTTACCTTACTAAATGCTCATCGACACAATATACACTCCTAATTTTGTTCCAAATACTTTGCTCCACGAGACATACTTGCCTTGAAATTAAAGTCAGGGTCTAAGCAATGAGGATTCGATAGATACAAATATAAATGAATACTTTTTGTGGATGGTGGGTAGGTTCCCTTGTATTCCTGTTCATGCTCAACTACTATGGGCGAGCATTGGATGGCAAAGCTAGTAAGGATAGTATAATTCTTTTAATGTACCCTAACAATATTGAACTTTGTGTCTTTACAAAGTTTGGTTTTTCACATCTCACAATTTTCAGAATTTCAGCATTGAACTACAATACCGAAAAACAACTACATACTCCTAGTTTCTATTTATATCTATCGAATACTGCACAGATTTAGTCTAAGATCAGGTCTTACATTGACCTATCCTCACGTCATTTGAATGAGAGATCTGGATAATGAAAGACATTATTGGAACTGATAAACTGAACTTAGTTTGTTTATCATATTCTCATCTCAGGCAACTCTCGCTCTTTACATACATAAGTGTCTTAGCAAAAACTCCTTCGTACAATGTCGGTAGGTAGAAACCATCAAACTGCAACAAGCTATCCCCCTCAGGAAACATCTCTCATTCAAAAAAGAGACGAAGACAGGCCGAAGTTATACCAAATCTTATACTAATAGACCAGCATAACTATTAAAAACGCTTAGATTCGGAAAGTCGTATGTCTATCTCGCTCGCTTTCGTAATGCCAAAAAAAGATAGTCATACGACTTGTCGAATCGAAGCGTTTGTGAACATAAAGAACACAAACAAAACAGACACATATTAACCAAAGCATAAACCACAATTCCGTTTGAGAGACAATTTTGTTAATAACTACATTTATCTGCTTACCATTATAGCGGCTTGAGCCGAATACCGTATTTTATACAAACATTTGAATACTACGACACCTATCTATGTATCTACTACATAAACATCAATAAGAAATGAATCCAGACGTGTTGGCCGGACTGGCTTGTTTATGCTACACAACAATAATGTGAACAATTTTACACCACAATTATATTTTGCAAAAACGTCTAGAAAATCTTTAGAATAACACTTGAGCGATGATTCGTTGGAAGAAGAAAACAACCAAGATTTGTTTTTGTGACCCGCTCAGGGTCTCTCCATCAATGACACTGGATTTGGACTTGTTATAGTACGAGTTGAGTTATACTAGTCTGCGTCGATTATATACGGATGAAACCAAATTACGATTTCCCCGCTGGCTTTGTCCAACAAAACACCTATAGAATGAAACTGGTGCGAATCAATGCCGACGAGTATATCTCAACCTTAATATCTGGAATAACTCCTTAACTTTCTCAAAAAATTCCGATAATTACGTCATCAAAATAATTTTTGTGATAAATACGATACGCCATTCTAAGCGAAATTCATAATTTAATTTATCTGGACCGAAATTCGCATATGTCCGAATTTTTTCGAAAATATAATTTTTTGGTAAGTTATCTTCCCTATGTACAAAAATAGCATTACGTGTTAAATTCTATCATTAAGTCCTGCGGTGAGCTCAGTGTGAGCGATAGGCCCTCTCGGACACCTCAAAGCAAACGTAAGGTCCAAATGAATATAAGTACACAAGGCGCCCTATCACCGTGACCATTCGCCCCTAATGAACAAGTCGATGTTACAAATTGTATCGTTACAGGTTAGGTTAGTTCGGTTTTCCTCACTCACTGATGTACCTAACGCTGGAATCTGCACTGTTACATTACAGGCGAATGCCCCCGTTACAGTAGCGCCCGTATAGCATAATACGTTTACATTAGATGCAAAATATTACATCTTAATACCTACTTACTCAAAATGTCTAAGTGAAGAGTATATAAGGGATTACATTAGAAGAATATTATCAAAGTTAAATATAAATACTACATCAGGCCGATTCGTTCAAAAAGTTCTCCTCAAACAAAATGTTAAAACTGATTGTAGAGGGTGAAACATGTACGGAGACGTCCGAGGTACCGCCGCTGCCGATCCTATCTCCTAGGAGTTTGGTGCCCAGTGAAGCTACGCCGTATGGACCCTATCGTACCGACCCAACCATTCTATACTAATCTTTATCGTGGGATATTCTACTTGAAACTAAGGACACCAAACTCGCCTATGAGATAACTTACCTACATAGTCTAACCTAGCGTCCTAGCTGATTATAACTTCAAACAAAATGGTGCGAATTTGTATATCGGGCGTTTATCGAAGAACGGATGTATCAGGCTGATTTTAAGGCTAGGCACGTAGTATGTATATCTTATGTAATAGACTTAAAGATTCCTGAATAATTATAAACTAAACTAATTAATAAAACGGTGTCATATACAACTATGTGCATGGCTAACTCAGTCTAGATCGAGCCTCGTTACTACTTATTGTTCAGTTATTATTATTCGGCAGTGTTCGTATGTCACAGTTTCCTATAAATATTGATGAGATGACAAGTTGAGAGGCCTCTCGTCATGAGTCTGAAACTAATAGTGATACTTTAGCGATAGTTTTACAAATTTTTTAGAAATTACAAGGACAGTTTACTACAAGTACAGCGAGTGCCGCAGAGTGCGGGCATACACAGAAGGCAAGAAGGTATTTCTTATTGTTTAATCTTATGTATATGTACGTAACTATTTCAAACTGTGTCTAACATATATTATATTTAACCTTTTGACCGCTACAATAATGAAACACTAAGAAACAACATCGGCTTACTATATAATACTACTGCACAGAAGCTGAATGTTTAATTACTTTCAAAATTCAAACATCTATTATAACATTTACCGTCGACTTATATAGGGTAACTGTAATTAGTGACCGATACTTAAACACGTGATTGTACTCAAAATAACTTTCCCAAAGAAACATTTTTTTATACTCATTCACTATCACAATAGCACAACAGCCGTATGAAATTTGCGGGCACGCGAGGACTCTACTTACCCACTGCTGCACGATACGATAGTAATGAGTCAAAACGGCGTCACGCGGCTAACAGCTGATAGGTCAAAGACGTGTGCGCGCGATTTTCATACGGCTGTAGTGTTATTGTGACAGTTAATGAGTATAAAAAAATGTTTCTTTGGGAAAGTTGTTTGTTATCATGAGTACAATCACGTGTTTAAGTATCGGTCACTAATTACCAGTCACCCTGAATTGTTTATTTTATGTCATGGAACATTTGTCACCCCATGATGACAGTCGTTTAGATCTAGGTCATCATTAGATGACTGTGGTGGTCAAAAGATTAAATTGAGTGAAGGGTCTCAATTGTGTTGAGTGACTAGGGTTATACAGTACAGGACAATATTATAAGTAGTCACAATATATAATGCGCTGTACAGGGTCGGGAATAAAATAAAACAAAAACAATTCATATCAATGATAGAATATCGATTACAAAATTATATTAGAAAACATAACAGAAATAAAATAAATTGTTTCAATAAAATGTGGAATAAATTAGAAGTCTTTAGATATTAAACCTAAATAATCGATAAATTATGCAAATATTAAAACTAGCAACTAAACGATCAAAATATATATGTAAAAATCTTTTAAACTATATTGTAACGTAATTTTTGAATTCAATACATAAAGACTAGAAATTGAGCGTTGAAGTAGACTATGTTTAGAGACAGAAAGGGACAAAGAATAATAGTCACCTCATAAACGCGCCACATGCCCTAAGCTAGTAATATAAATCCTACTTTATGTCTACAATACAATATATACACATTTATCTTTTTCAAATTCAAACCGATTTGTTATAACCTCGAGGCGGGAAACCAAAATTGTTCATCACAGTAAAAACACTTACAAAGCTGCATGCAAATGTTGTTATAATTATTAATTTTATAATAGCTGATTGAGCTGCTTATAAACTTTTATATTTTGTTCACTGCACTTTTTAATGTGATCTCAGGTTATAATATTTTGTGATGATGCCGACTTTCAACTTTACCAAAACTACCCATTGATCGTGTTTTATAGAAAAACCCTTCAGATTGTTCATCTGTTAAAGCCAGTACAATTTTGTTAAAAAAATAAAAACGTTTACAAAATTCCCAACCTCAAGGCTATGTACCACAATGTACACTTCAGGCAATTAGACCTGATCACATTCATTAAAAAACATTCATATTCTCATCAGTACAATGACGATTACCGTTACATATTACATAAATTATAAAGTTTAAATCTTGAGAATCAATATGTTAAATACCTGTTTAACAATAATATGCGCATATAATGACAAAATAATAACATCAAGATAAAAAATAAACTTACGCTTTAAGCCATGTAACAACTAAAATAAACTTTGGCCAAAAAATTAAATTATCACACTGTGCAAAGAATGTACGATATTACTGACCACCTGAGCTGATCCAATATTTGGGCTTTTGCTTGGAGCAAACTGGTGTTCCCGAAAACATATTGAACGGAACAAAACATTACGTGTCATTAAACTTATCACATTTCTCCAGCATTTGGTTTTGCTTGCGCTCAAACGATCAAGTATATAGGGTGAATTTTTCAAGCGGGTGTGGATGGCCAAATCCGAAAGTATGAGGAATTGCGAAAAATTTTGAAAGGAGTGTCGAGCCTGATTTTGATGAAAGCTAAAACTGAATCATAGAATTTTTGAAAAATCAATATTCCTAGGCAGGAATCGAACCCGTTGATTTTGGGAAAAACACACACAAATTGTATCATTATATAATTCGAAAGCGTCGCTGTTAAGGGCAAACTAAAAAAAAGAGTTAATTTTTGATTAATTACGTAACAGTATGCAAACTGTTAGTAGTAAACGGACTGAAATGGACGAACTGGAAACTTCGAACAAAATCACTATTGGCGCATTTCATTGCTTACATTTTTTTTTTTCTGAAGCTTTTAACCGCGAAGTGTTAGTAAAAAAAATGAAATTAATGTTGTGAAAATGACTGCGCTGCTGGTGTAGTGAAGTCATCAATGAAGGACATTTTAATAAAATAAGAAAAAAAAAACATTTTCCTTAAGTTTGCTGTATGTCATTTCTTGCCATAATTTGATCCTTACTAGCGACACTATCGAATGGTGTAATAATACAGTATGTAATGTTTCAAAACCAACGGATACCTGGCTAGGAAAATTCATTTTTCAAAAATTCATCAAAATCGGGCTCAAGTCGCCTTTGAATATTTTTCGCTATTACTCATAATAACGGATTTAGCCATCCACGTCCACTTGAAAAATTCACCCTGTATAGGGTGAAGGTCTAAATAAAAATTAATGTTTAGCGTTACATTACAAAAATTTATGCTTTGCATTGGCGTCTATAGCCGTTCAACAAATGAGCAAAAAAAAACTAATAGTACAAGATATTTTATAAGAAATTCGATCTCT
The DNA here is from genome assembly GCA_963576755.1 of Noctua janthina. Taxonomy (NCBI): domain Eukaryota; kingdom Metazoa; phylum Arthropoda; class Insecta; order Lepidoptera; family Noctuidae; genus Noctua; species Noctua janthina. Next base: position 6,033,138 of record OY755050.1, on the reverse strand, counting down.
ACTTATACACTTTTAGTAATAATCAGTAATCTATCTTAACACTAGACTCTTCACAAGAGTTTACCCGTTCATCCCATCCAAATCGCATCGTGCTAAAGAATAGTAATCACGTAGAAATGCATATATGTAGTTACTTCTTTATGGACAGTTCAATTTTTATACTCTCGCGGATAAGATGTTGGCAAGAAACTATATAAAATCTGACTGGTTATCACAAAGTGTGCCGACGACTCCGCCCCAATTAAAGTAACTTTTTGTGATGTTCAACTGGTATATTGTGATGACTATTAGTATTTGGTTCATGCTGCCAAGCTAATGAATACTTCTTTTACTGTCGCGGGGATCAATGACCCCGGTGGCGAATCTATTGCAAGTTGAGATCAACATTGCAAACGAGATGTTTTAAGTATTACAGATATCATGCCAATAACCTATCTATTTCTGCCAAACTCTCTTACCTCAACATCTATATCGCATTTAAATTACAAGCATCCTACCCGACCTATAGATAGCCCATTGGAATTTTTACCTTATCTTACACGTTTTTCACCAATCATTGTGCCAGCATTTGTGCGCCAACTATGTTGGTCATTAAGGCCAATATTGGTACCAACATACGAAGCTGTCGTAATCAGTACTTGATTAGAAATGTATAAATAAACATGTCAATCATATCGCAAGGAGTCCAAGACCACCAATATTTTATTTAGGACAGAATATGTTGTATCGATGGCAGTGATAGTGAATATTATATTTGGAGCATAGGGAAATCTCGCAATTTATGCGTTTAAACAATGTATTATCATAACTTAGTACTAACTTATGTAATCAGCTTACTTTGGAATGTTCAGTAATTGTTATTAGTATAAAATCGGATAGAAAGAGACGGTTTGATTTTCTAAGAAAAATTCATCAAAAATTCAGCCAAAAATTGACGTAAAAGTCTACTTAAAACTAACTTATATTTGGCAATAAATAATTCAAGTAGGCCTTGAACTCCGTCACTGATTCATTCAATTATAATCATCATAATACAACAATAAATTCATATTAAATACAATTATTAATATACGATTACTAGTAATGATAAACACTACTTGTAATAATTATTAATTACAATAATAATTATTAATTAATTATATGAGTGGATTCCTCTTACAATAGTAAAATAAATAGTTAATTTAAAGTCGAATCTGCGAAATAAATCCTACTGAAGATTTAACATCGGAATTATCTTCATTCAAGCATTAGTAATACTGGTTATATTGTTGTCCATTTATTCCATAATAATTTAAAATAAAAAGACCTCACCATAATAATTTTAAATAAGAAAACCAAATGATTGGTTTTCGAAAGATACAACTGCGGAATACTGAACTAACGATTAATTTGATTCCGTAGCACCTTTAAGATAGAGTAAAAAGGCTTGTTCTAAACAAATCGTGTTGCTCAGACCCGGCCCCAAGTAATATGGGACAAGGGTAAGAACATGATAATATCATAGATATAACACATTAATTCTTCAGCTTAAATAAACATAATCCCGCTGGAAACCCAGGATTTTCTTTGCAGAACTTGTCTAGCATTCCAGGTTATCAGAGTAAATGGGATTAAATTATACGGTGATCCGGTTTCCCTGCCTTGTGTATGTGTTGTCATCTTGAACATAAGTCGTACAGTCTGAAAATGAAAATAAGAAATCAATAACTATGATTTAAAAAAAATACTAGCTTTTGCCCGCGGCTTCGCCCGCGTGGATGTCGAAAAATATCCGAATCATCGAACCTTCAGCCCCCTTTTTAACTCTTCGGGAGTAGAATTATCAAAAACGCTGAGACACGTATAAATTAATTTTCAATTGTCAGCTTAAACACAAAATTTGAAGATCCTAACTTCAAAACTGACGACTTGAGACCATAACCCAAAAGTTTAAAGAAATGGAAGTTAGATAGATGGAAGCATAAAGACTTGAGACAGTGTCTGTGTTGACACTACAGGCTGATCGACCATAATGTCGTCTTGCCGATTGTAACCACAGCTACAGCTTACTATAGACCGACCGCTCTAATGACTCTGAGTGTGCCTTTGATGGGGCAAGGCGGAGGACTCATTAAAGCGGTCGGTCTATAAAGGTTCTGGGGTCCGAGAATTTAAGACTTTAGAATAAAATAAAATAGGTTTATTAGGCATATGCCACAAGTGCACACAATATTATACAAAAACAACAAGAAAACTTAAATATAAACACAAAAGATATATAATTATTGTGTCTCACTGCTGTGCCTTATTTGTTGCGCTTAGATGTTTTTGCCTTTTCTATTGTAATGGAAAATTGATTATTTGTACTAACGGGGTAACCTGAATGGTTCTTAGCTATAGGTGGCGCTGTTATCGACATCCAGAAAAGACAGCACAGCTTAAGTTGGGTTAGCTAGAATAAAAATAAATGTAAATGTACCGAGTTTAATGAGCAGCCCTGATCTGATTGAGGTCGTCGTCGCTGTCGGTGGGCGGGGCAGCCTCGGAGCCTGCCAGCACTGTGAGGTGAGTCGAGTCGCTCTGCAGGGTGCTGCACTCGCCACCCCCGCTGCCACTCCAGTTGCCGCACTGGGCTTTTTTCTGCAGGGCTTGGACGTACGACTGTCGTAATAAATAAAAACAGTTGCGGGTTAGACTCGTAGCGAACTTACATAAAGATTGTTACGATATCGATTTGTCGGGACCAAAACCCGTTTCTTTTTCACTGTTTTTTATGCAACTGTTTCTTTATACGAGTCATGTGAAAAAAGGCTTATGACCTATAGCACATCGCGCCAATTAACCATGTCACTAACACCGTGTCTTAATTAATCATGTCCCTAAGAAACATGAGTCAACAGCCGTGACTCGATGCGATATTTTGTATAGGAAGTCCAAAAATGCTTAATTTTTTTTGTTATTTTGTGAAAGTTGTCCAGTTTGATGGTCTGAACTACATTTGCGCTTGTCTTTTATGTGTCCTATGTGCGTTATGTTGGTTTCAGAACAAACCTGCGAGATAACATCGCCATGTGCGGTGCGGACTTGGTACAGGTATCTGTATTTGCGCTGCCTCATCTCCGTGCGTTGCTCGCGGGTGATCGGACGAGTCTGCTGGGCTTTCATGTGACGCTTCTGCGCGCTTATACCTTTAACAAAGTATCTCGTTACAAACCTGACGAGATATTGAGAAAAAGAAACGATGGATAGTGTGAATTACTTTATGGCTAGCAAGGAAGTGTTTGAGAAGAAGACATACAGCGCTGATCACGAATAAATCGGCTTGGCACGAGAATGATGAAGATGAGGGTCTAGATAAGAAAAATGAAGTTGCATCAAATCAAATTAATTTATTTACTAGGTAATTATTTGTCTATAGAATACTGACTGTGCCAGTTTTCAAAGGAAAGCCGGTAGGAATCGAGTTGTATGGAACCTTCGCCACTGAGATATACCATTGTAAGAGACCAAAGAATTGATTTAAAAGAAAAAAAAGACTAAATGATAGCGTGACAATTGACAGGGGAGACTGAAAAAACGGTTTGCGCCGACCCCAAATAACATGGGACAAGAGCAAGTAGAAGACAATGAGAAATAATACTATACTACTATAACGATACTTTTTAAAATAATTATTCTATAGCTAATACCAGCGTGTTACTCACTCTGCTCGTGGTAGATCCCGGTGGCGGTGAGAGCGCACTGTGCAGTAAGGCCCACGATGGCCGCGGCAGGCCAGGCAGCCAGCGTCAGCCATGACAGACGGCAAGGCGGGGCCACGGCAGGCTCCAGTTTCGCGCGCTCCCACAGCTAGAACGTTGAAATAATTCCGTCATTCTTTTAAAAAATTATGAACACAACAGAGTCTTTCACACGTTTTGCCCTTTTCGGGGATGAATATTCAAAAATCCTTAGGGCAACATTTTCGTTACATAAATAACCTTTCTGTAAAATTTCAAGACTCAGCGATTTTTATTTACTTATTATTGTTGTACAACAATCATAAGTAACAATAATATTTTTATTTACTTATTATTGTTACTTATGATTGTTGTACAATTATAGAAAAAAAAAATATACTAGTTCTAGTTTCTGCCAAAAGTAAACTTTTTCATTTCACAAATCACAACGGCTTAACTTCATTAAAACTTTGTCGAATATTCCCAAATAGCGACGGCGCAAAAATCAGCCTATAACATTCCCATAGCTGTAAGCTGAGACACCGGCCACCTCCTCCCACCACGAGGGACCTGTGCGGGTTGGTAAAATATCACAAGTCTTCCAATGTACTAAGCCAAATAAAATATAACACACTTTAGAGTGACGTCATTTTATTTCTCGTATTCTTCACAGCAAACCGTTTCATTTGATATCCATATCATGGGAATGTATAAAAATAACTAGTCCGCCATCTTTGGCAGGCGACAATATTGAATTTAGAATGACGTCACTTAGCTAACCATGCGTTGTCATCCAGACTAAAAATGTGTGCAAAATTTCAGCTCAATCGGAAACTTAAAAATAAAATCTAATTTTTTTACATAGTTACAGCCGTTTCAGGTGAAGCTAATAGCGATAAAGTAGTTTGAAAAAGGCTCCATCACAAATATCGTTTTCCTGTACCGTATTGAGAGCAGGAAGGAAGCCTATAGATTATTATTTATTCCAAGGATATGGATTTTTTTTTTAATTTTTATGTTCTCTTTGCTGCCATTTTTTTTTTGTTTTACACTAATTAGGCTTGCGTTTGGCCACAACTCGCCTGATGTGAAGCGATGATGCGGCCTAGCGTGGAGGAGCACGCTTGCCTAGAAGAAACCGATTCACTCGAACTTTGAAGACAACAGATTATGATGATCAGAAAACAGAGATACCGGCAGTAAATTCCACAGACTGGCGGTTTGCACAGTATCTGTGGAAGTAAAGCGCTTTTTTCGGGTCTGTGGGACTTCAATCATATAACGGTGACGCTTTGCCGTATCTCTCTTCGTTCGATGATGGAATGGGGGAATTAGATTCATCATCAGCCTACAAAAGTCCACTGCTGGACATAGGCCTCTTCAATTGCACACCACTTAACTCGATTCTCGGAAACTCTCATCCAGTTGCTACCAGTCAGCCTGTGAATATCGTCGCTCCACCGAACCTGAGGGTACCACTTTACGCTTGCCGATTCGTGGTCTCCACACGGAATTAGATTGCGTTATTTCAAAGCACACTCTCCGAAATGTAACCGATATCTGATAGGCTGGCAACTTTGCGGCGATGTTCAAGGCTTTGTAGCTTTGGCTTTGCCAAGGAAGCCGCTGTCAATGACCCTCTTGCAACGTGATGATCATAAAACGTAACTTAATGAAATAAAAATTTAGTGATGCCCATTCGGGTATCAAACAAAATGTAGCTTAAGAAACAATATGTATTAATATCCGCTCCAAATGTGGGTAGATGAATATCCAGCGACCTATTTTTTTTTATCACACTTCGGTCATTATAAACAGCGCTGGCCTGACCCAAATGCGAAGTGATGGGGAAATAGAGCGATCAAGCACAGAATTAACACAAGCCTAGCAGCGATAGATTGCGGATACTACTTGCCTCGCCTGAGATACCTTTTAACTAAAGATAAAGCACAATGGAGTGTGCTCGGAATTTCCCTGCGAGATCGAATCAGAAATGCAGGGATCTGCAGGAGGATCTGTCGGTGTGACGTATGGTGATGGTCTATCTAAAGGAGTCGACGTCGTTTTGCTGAAAAATTATGATGATAATGATGATGATGGTTGACAGGTGGATTGTGACGTGTTGAAGGACGCTCTCTAGAATTAAACCATAAACTGCTACTGACCCATTTAAGCATCATCATTCGTTCGAAGAAGTAGTCGAGAGACGTCGCAATCACAGCGCCCCCGTACACGCTTGTGCCGAAGATAGTTAGAACTGAAACATGAGGAATACATAGTTAATAAAATAGATTATTCTTCTTCTACATTATCGTGTGGTTAGTGCCTAACCTGGTGTCAGAGTTTTTATGGCGTTCATGGGCCTTTGACTTGGCTTTGCATGCCGTCAAGAAATACCTCTGAAGTATGCTGGTTTCCTCACGATGTTTTACTTCACCGAAGCAAGCGAAAATTATACAATATGCACACTTTCGTCAATTTTCATATTTCAGTTTAGGCAGAGCGTTGTCTGGCTATCATTTTTGACAATCAATTTTGATTTTGAATTTTTTTGTTTGACGGCGCGGTTGGCGCAGTGCTTGAACGATTGGCTGCTGCGCTGCATGTCACGGGTTCGATTCCCACACGGAACAAATATTTGTATGACCTACAGGTATTTGTTCCGGGTCTGGCTGTTTGTGTATTTTTATATATATATTTGTAAACGCACCAACGATACAGGAGAAATTCCTAGTCTGGGACAACGCTTTTTTTTTAAAGAAAATAATGATTACCAAATGTTACAATCTTTGATTCTACAGTCCACCCTGACCAAACAAAACTATAGAAGACATTTGTTTAGTTTAGGTACTGAAAAGTTAAAAGTAATCTGTTCGAAACAATGGCTGATTAATTTTAGTTTTTACTTATGTTACTTGGTATCTTCTATTCAAACGGTTGGTCACTTCAGTAATGATATTAGTTTATATTCCAAAGTTTCATCTTGTGGGTCGCCCCAATGCTGAGAACTGAGTTGTGGTCTGTTTAAAACTATGTAGGTACACTAGGTACTGTAAAGAATCGTCGTGCTCGACATTATAACAAGAGTATTTGATATTAATATTCATTGATCATAATTCATCTATGAACCCTTTACAGTTACCTATTATTTCCTTTCTAAATACGAATTTGTGCATATCCTGCTGTCATAATAATCCAGTTACTCATTAAATCATCGTAGAAGTCGGTTGGAAAAGCCATACAAATAGAACCTCTGCACCAGTATACTCTCTCCAACGACTACTAACCATTATCACATTCTACGTCACGATAACTGGATAACACATTACGAGTGTTTCCTTCTTACACAAGTTACAAGTACGAAATAAATAGGTATAATAACAGTGTCAGTACTATCACAATGTTATCTGTCGAGATAAGATAGCGGTCTTACCTTTCTTCCAATACAGGTTGATGACAGCGAAGAATATTCCTGAACAGAGCAATACTACCACACAGAGCCAGTACTGAAACAAATGAAATAATAATAATTTAAATTACTTAGCAGTACTTCTGGACACGGCGCGTATCGTTAGGAGGTTCCTCTCTCAAGAGCCCTGACCACCGGTCGGACCCTGTTCCCGATGCCGGTGGGCTACTATTTTTTATATATATTTTTTTTTTAATATTCCTTTGTATAGAAATATTTAAAAAATGTAAATTATATGTATAGAAAATAAATAAAGGATTTAAATTAGTTCGATGAAAACGGCATCGCAGAAAAGGGAAGTAAGATTCAGACAATCGCAATAAAAATTACTATTAGCTTATTTTACAGACGCCAGCACATCAAGCTACTACAATCTGTCAAATTTCTAAAATAGATTTTCACCTTTATTGCTAAAATATTAAGTTCAAGGTTGATTGGGAAAAATCGACAGTTTCTGGTAGCTTGATTGATAGGTACGTGACCTATGAAATTGCGGGTTTTTTCACATTTTTTTCTGTTTGTAACTTTATCGTATAGTTATATTTTTTCCTAATTTCATATTTATTGGATTAATTGTTAAATTATGTACCTTTTAGAGTTTAAAAACCGTACTAGTAGTTGCATACTACTTCATAGGGTAGTGTGTCAAAACACCTGTTTCAATGAGCCGTCGGTTTTACTACTTGAAGTAGGTATATTTTTGTCATAGATTTTGTTTTTGGAATTTAAGATTCGCAGTGCAGCGCATTTTTTTCTAACTATAGTTTGCAATTGCATCATACATAAATCGGTTCAGACATTTGCAAGAAAAAAAAAAAATGTTAGTATGGAAATTTCACTTTTCACGAAATCGTCCACACAAATCGGCAATTTCATACTTTAACCCCTAATATTATTATTTATTCGCTTCGGACTGCAGCCGCATCGGGATAAATCCATTTGTGACAATCTACTATCTATCTAGATCTTCATTTGACCTAATTAAGCATTCGTTGGAATTGCAGGTTGCGCTCAGCGTACTTAATACTCGGCAACATTTTATTTTATTTCTATTTCACCTAATCAGGTCACTTTAAAACTTCCTATTTAGCCTACAGATGACGTAGGTAAATCAGAAACATTTTTCTCGTTTAACTATTTTTGCAAACAAATAAGTTACATAAAAAGCTGTGTAAAATGTACATCCTAAATTTGTAAAGCTTCCGGATTTAAAAACAAGAAAAAATTTTCATTAACACTCTGTAAAATTACTGGAACTTGTAAATAAAATCTCAATATTAAATGAAAATTGTTTGTGCAGTGATTGGCAGTTACTGATTAGTTATACGCTTGAAATAGTTGAAAAAAGGCATATGTCCGGCGTTACACACGTCCATAAACAGACATTTTTAGAACTGGTAATGGCAAGCGACGACATTAGACATGCCATTTTAATGTCAGCCCCATCAGTCACGGTTCAGATGAGATTCATTATTAGACATTATTCAACATGTTATAATACTACATAATGTGTATATCTGTTTAACATTTCAACGTTTCATATTTTACAGATATTTCAAGTGTTGAGTGAAAAAGGAGAGCTATTGAACATAAACAATGCGTATTGCATACCTACAAGTTGCATTTAAGTACGTGTTACGTGTACGGTAGGTAGGTACAACAATGTGTTAAATTAAACCAGTGTTGCTTTGAAACATCTACGTTACCTCATTAACACCCACCGCCGTAAGTAATCAGGTTCAGTAAAATGTTACATGACATTCTGAGAACCGAGAAGCAGGAAAAACAATTGTAATAAAAATGAGTGAAACCGTACGCTACAATCTGGGGCTAAAAATAGACCAACCCCATTTTACACTGTTGTTATTTGATTCACTAAAGGGATTGAAATAGGCTATGGATACAACTTATACGTTGAAAGCCTGAAAACAAACGCTTGCATGGCTAAGTGATTAATATCACGATATTGGTTCCTGATCCACTAAATAAATAGAATAATAGCAGTCATAGTAGTCGAACCAATTCAATTATAATCCTTTACGAAATATTATTATTAAAACTCAGAGATGCATCGCACTCAATTTAATTACAATTTTCATTTCATGAAAACCGCTATTGTTATTATATTATTGTACTGTTAACAAACACAATTTCGTGAAACAGAATGAATAAACATATTCGCTGAAATATTTCGGTAAGCATTGTAAACTTAGGGGTCGTCCATTAATCACGTGAGGCTGAAAAGGGGGGGGAGGGGGGTTCGGAAAAAATCACGAAATATCACTAGGGGGAGGGGCAGGTGTAGTGAGATATCACGTGTATTTATTTTTTCTTTGAACGCGCGATTTCTAAACCGAAAAGCGGTGCGTGACCTTGACATTTTTATCACGGTGCTTATTTTTCCAGAATTAAATTAGATTATACCTGTTAACCTGTATTTAAAGATAATATTCTGATTTTTTTCAAGGTTCTTTGTACCAAAAAAAATACACGTGATTTTGGGTGGGAGGAGGGAGGGGTAGTCTATAACTTCACCACGAATCACCATGGGGGAGGTGGGGGTTAAAAATTTGCTAAAAAACATCACGTGATTAATGGACGACCCCTTATTATTATAAACTGCTGGGTCGACAAGGCAAAATTCAAAAGGGATTTTCTGGGAACGTTTACAACGTCGCGTTGAAGTAAGACCTATTGTCGCATCGAGATAATTACTCATGTTAGACCTACCATAATAGTATGGTTTCCAAAATACCATGTTCGTAAAAAACAAAATTGCTATCAATACAGGAGTAAACTCACTTTTATAAGTTACTTATTATAGTACTACCATATTAGTGCTCGTGAGTGTACTCGTACAGTGTACTGAGCCTACGATAGTCGTACACTGCATGCCACAATAATCGCCCACACCAATGAACTATAATGACTTTTAACAAGTTTTGTTTGGTGAGTAACATTAATGGATCAATCGGTCCGTAACTTTGTTATTGTGGTGTTGCACAGCATGTGGACTGTGGGACGCTTTCTGTGGGGTATGTGTGGACCACTAAATTATGTACGATTGTATGTACAATTCCCACAAGCGTATTATGAATTGTTGCATCTGTTTTATGGAAAAATAATGCTCGTTTTTATTTGTAAATAGGTAATGGAGTTTTTAACAAACAAGTATTTTCATCGTCATCTAAGCTTGTATTTTCCAACACCTGTGTTGCATTATCAACATTTCAAATTTCGTTAATAAAAATACTTGTAAATCTATATTTTCCTGATTATAAAGTATGATTCATTTCCTTTAACGATAAAATGCCATCATCGCAGTCATTGAATTTAATCGCCAAAGCTTCGTGTAAGTCGCCAGCAACACCGCCGACAGTTAGCGATCCGTGTCAGTTTGGATTACTTACTAACTGCGATTAACAACCCACTGACTGGGGCATATCATTCAATTACAAAATTGCATTTGCTTGCTACCTACCAGTCCTGATGAGGATGCCACACTGTTACCAAAGAACAATTGGTGTAAATCCAATAAAAATTAAAGATTAGCTGACCAATCGATCCGCTAGAAATGAAATACTGGATATCAAACCTTTATTAAATTCTACTTTGTCTCGATTACATACTATTTAGTATTTAGGATAATCATTCTCTTACTTTTTCTCTTTATAACACTTGATAGTGTCCGTCCGAAGATCGATTTCTGGCCGATGCCGAAGGGAATTATTTGGCTATCGCCACATCCTTAGGCTGGAGCCGAAACCACAAGTTTAATAGTCCTAAAAAATTCAGTTCAAGATTGGCTAAAAACCTTCGGCTTCGGCTAAAACTTCTGTCGTACACTATCACTTGATTACATCTAATCCATTTGCTTTCCATTTTGTTTACATACTGAGGTTTGTTAGTTATCTAAGTAACGTCGCATAGCAGTATCCGATACTTTCCTTTCGCCGGCACATTTGTGACTAGTATACGTGTATATGTACAAGTCGCGTCGCTAAAACGTGTTCATTAATTAATCATCTTTTAGATTTCACTACCGCTAGCTTCACTTTCACCTAACTCGATTGATATAAACCTTTATCAGGTCTAAGGAAAGTTTTTAATTATCTTCATAAGTTGTTTTTATTTGTGCGTAACATTGATTACGTAGTAGAAATCCTGTCCGGTCTGGATCTCTTATATAGAGCATCAATTAAATTAGACAGTAATGAGCCTTTTATTTGCAACGATTCGTGGAATTGTAGAAAATCTTACTCGTTGCAATACGTATGTTTACTTCGAATCGAATTCGTGATACTCGAAAATTTATCATGAACATGATCGATAGAGGTATGATAATGGCGATGAGCTAACCCAGCATGTTTATGTTAACTATTCAAACAAAATTGTATGTATAATGTACACAAACATCAATGTACGAGTAGGAGATGCAAGTAACAGGTAAAACTTGTTTTAAGAAAAACACTCCTCTCTCGCAAAGCTTCTGGGATGAAATAGTTTCCGTGGAATTCGCAAAAGGATTAGCTGCAGTCTCTGTTAATATCTAGAAAAGGGACATAATTTAATAAAGCTTATATCAAGTAATGTTTTATACTGCCTACTACCTATTATTTTAATAAAGCTTTGCTATCTGCTTTCATACTTAGTAAATTAAAAAGGGTAACAATAGATGCACGGAGCAAGCTTGTTGCTATATCAGGGTCGCTTTTGAGATGTTTTCTGGAGACTTGTTTAGTAGCGTTTTGTATTAAAATGTAAACTAGGACTTCCTATTTCCAGGTTTTAAATAAACACCATGTGAAAGTATCAGCTCAGTTGAACGACTCATGTGCTACTTATGAAGACACACTCGTGAATAATATAGACATAAATTGCCTGTAAGCGGCCACTTGAAACCACCTTGTTGAAAATGGAAAAACAAAGTCACGTAAGCGTATGTATTAAAATCACGACAGAACTACAAACTAGGAAATACGTTATTTATAAAAAAAATTCTATGGAATTTCGATATTATGATACCTGGTGCTACAATGCATTTTAGGGCGCTCTACGTATGCAAGACTGCTCATAACGTCATTATCATTTATTATCCTGAGCGAGAATATAACTAGTCTTCTTGGAACAGTCTACCAACCAGTGGCGAAGGTTCCATACAACTCGATTCTTACCTGATTCCCTTTGAAAAATGGCATAGCCAGTGTTCTATAGACAAATAATATTATCACATTAAAGATATGTACTCCGGCTTACCTCTTAAAAAAATTGACCCTACTGACTCTGCTGCTAAACCCCGCCCACGAAACTTATTCATACGGGAATAGTACAGTCAACCGTTAATTAGTGGTTGCACCAAGATCATGAGCTGACGTAATTTATTATGGAGTTTCAATACGAGGCCAGCTTATAATGGTTTTGTAACCACTGCCGACTGTACTGTTATACTTCATTTGAAATCGTCAGGACTATTGCCCATTTAGTCCATTTTACTTTTAGGAAACAAAAATCAAAACAAGATGAAATTGTTTGTAATTTTAAAAGAGAATATTTCGTTTAACTTTGTACTATTTACGCCCGCTGTTCATTTTTAAATTCAAGCGAAAGAGCAGGATCAAAATTTATTATTTATTCTATTTATAGAGAGCAGACCGTGCTTAACCTATTTGCAAACCAAGTAGCGTTGATTAAAAGCCTTACCGCGTATTGAACACAAGCTTTTACTGCAGTCTGATTAGGTATCGTAAAATGTGATATGGCATCCCACATTGGGACTATAATGGGCATCTCCCATCAGCAAAAATGATGAATTTTCATACGAACTTTCATTATCTGACCCCATTAGGGGATTCATTTCATAATATCACTATTGTAACCTACAAGGAACTTCCCTGCAACATTTCATGCCTTTGGTTGTGCGTCGTCAGTCAGTGAATTAAGGTAATTAGGGGATGCGGTGCGATATGATCACTTGCTAATTATAATCATGCCGCAATGCTTTAGTCTACTCTTGTGTCATGTACCCGTAGATTATTCTATTCTAGGTCTAGACTATACGGAAATGAACTTTATTTTTCTTTATTGTCTTATATGGCAAGAGCAACGTGATATTAGAAACTGCTTTGTTATTGACTGACGTAAAAATTACTTTGCCACCCTGAGGTGCATTTCTTATTTTTTAACCCCCGACGCTAAAAGAGGGGTGTTATAAGTTTAACCGCAATGCTGTGTGTGTCAGTCTCTGGCACCGTAGCTCCCGATTTGGATGCAGTTTTTTTTTAATTTGAAAGCTAGTTTCTTGGCGATGGTTCTTAGATCATTTTTATCATAATCAGTGCAGCCATTTACCAGTTATGGGGGATGAAAGTAGGTCTGAAAAATGGAATATTTTCAAATATACCTAAGTAGGGTATCAAATGAAAGTGCATGATATTTATATTACAATTAGACATGTCTTATCAAAATCGGTGTAGTTATTTACTAGATTTGGGGGATGAAAAATCGAATATTTTCAAATATACCCAAGTGGGGTATCAAATGAAAGGGCATGATGTGTATATTATAATTGGACATGTTTTATCAAAACCGGCTCAGCCATTTTATTGACTTTACAAATGTTTGTACGCTTTTCTTTGTAGCGATAGGGTTTTTTTTAATTTTTAATTCATTATTACTGTACACGTCATAACTAGGACAGTGTATGTTTCTATTATTGGTGAAACACCAATCGAAGTTTCAAACAAATTGATTTTTTAAATCCACTGACGGTTTTCGTCGAAAATGGTACAGGGATTTGGACAATTTCATAAGTACTTTATTTTATTTTTTATTGAAACTGTATCATGTTCGTATTTCCAACAGCAGTAAAAGCATTGTTCTACTATTAATCCCATATTTTTTTTACTTCATAACGTTAGTGTTACAATAAAAAACTACAACACACTAGTGTTTATATTTTCAATTTTAGTAAAAAGCATTGTTATTTATTAATCCCTACGAATTATTATATTCTTTTCAAAACAGTCATATTCAAATTCACGCTATAGTCTGACTGCCAATCAGTTGTTTCTTATAAAATCGATTAGGTACACTACATACTTTCGCTAATACTATTTACTACGCGAATATCAATCAATGATGTATTTCTATATTTAGTAACGACCACTTACAAAAAAGAACAATTTTTATTTTATAGAATTCTCTTTATTAATATGCTCTCAGTTACTGAAACTGGTATGAAGAGGGGATTATACAGAACCATCTTGCCCTTTGAAGTGTGTTGCCAACAGAAAAATATCTCATTATATTCTGATACACGTGGCGTATCTTCAATCAAACAAACAAAAATGGCCGATCGTTACCGTGCGATGAAGCTGACGTTTTATTTTTTGCAGACTAAACGGTTCCCTAACAAAGAAATAACTTGAGAACCATTTTGTAAGATTAAAATAAGAGCTATTAAAATCGAGTCTAGACAACAAATGGAACTTTGTAAAGGGTAGTTGTCAAGAGAACTGGTAATGGTAAACGACCACAACGGTCAGCCGTACACTGTATGTAGTTCTATACAAATGTATTAAATAATACGCCTTTTGAAATGAGTATAAAAGGGCACATTATCCTCCGTTGTGACTCTATCAAAAACTGTCCATTTCCATTGATATTCATCCGAGCAGAAACCCTTAAAAATTTAAGTTAAGTTGAGGAAAGTATAACCGCCAACGTTCAGTGGCCCATTTATCGAAACTTAAAGAAATCCGGCCACGATTGACTTGCACAGATGGCAGTAGGTAAATAGCTGGAGCTAGGGTTACCAGACGTCAGGATTTGCCTTGACATGACAGGATGGTGTGTCAGGATTGTAGCCGATGTCCAAAAAATCCTGACTCGTGTAGGCTTTTTCACAAAAAAAATCTTGAAAATTAAGTTTTACTGCCGCGTTTTATTTGCCGCAAAGAAATTGTTTCCAAGATTTATTTTCTGTGGTAACAATCACGCATAGCGCACATAAACCGAAATAAATATTTTAGATTTTAGCGCATTTATAGTTAGAACCAAGAAAAATAACTCACAGCTATAATGTGTTATCGAAATTAATACAATACATTCTCACCGTGTGGGCCTCATAACATAATGTCAAGACTTTTTAGTTGAAATCAACATTTTATTATTCGTTCTGGTAACCCTAGCTGGAGATTGCATAGCTAGCGGTGTGCGTTGTGCGTTTGAGAGTAAAACACATCGGAGCATGCAATTGAGGTCGCATTCGCATACCCACATTATATCGTTAGATGCAACTACAGCTACGGCTTTGACGCATCCTATTGATGGCTATTACATTCACCGGGAAGCGGTTCCTATCAGTCAATATTAAATGTGTGCGCTACTAAATAACTAGCAAGCTGCACCACTAAATAACTTCCTCTTCCGTATACAGGGTGAATTTTTGAACTGGGCGTGTATAGCCAAATCTGAAACTATGAGGAATATCGAAAAATGCTGTCTTCCTGAAGGGTCCGTCTACACGTAGAATAGGTAGAGCATATTTGCCCAAACTTTTAAGAAGTAAGTAACACGTGGGAGAAAAAATAAAGAACTTAAAAGTCCCGGAATTAATATTAAGTTCCAACATAAAGGTGCTAAATTTGTAGTAGGTATTATCCACATGTCCACGTAATTGTACACATCACTATGAACAAGTTTTATTAGCGAGACCGCGAAGTGCAATACATCTTTACAATGTAGGTGAATACAAAATAATGCACTTAACAACAGATGTTTCCTTGTTTATTAATTTTCTATTGATTACACAGTAAAATAGGTTCATGAAAAAAGGACATAATATTTTACCATCTGTCGACTGACGCCGCAACTGACCAATGAGAGTATAGTACGCCCAAGTTTTTTAAAAAGAGCAATTATGTGATAAAGGCACTATTGCCCTCTGGCGACATTAAGCCGAATTAAACAAGAGTCTTTGTCCCTCCAGATAAAAGCGCATTTTATAGCACTTCGGCATATGTAACCGACTTTTTGATTTTTTTTACGTTTATGGCCTTGTCTTACCGAAGCTCGAAAGAACGATATCTAAAAATAGGAATTGAAAATTATTCGCACGATTAGCCGCAAAAGTTTGTATCATCCTGGAAATCTAATAATTTATATTGCAACACCGCTGAAGCTGCATGTTATCGTGTAGATAGGGGTAAGGTAGGTACCTAAGGGGCGCTTATTATTAAACTACCCTCGGAAAAAGCTCATACACGTGTAGACGAGTGGAATGTTTTACAAAAATTTAATTGATTTTTGTGCGTCTCAGATCAAATCAATTTTAAAATTTGTTACATTTCAAGAAACAAAATTTCGCGTAATATCACTCATATGACTCCTACTAAGTAGTCCTTCTTCCGCGTGTCCCAAATACAATCCCACCGCTAATATACAGCTGCCAAAAAGGCTAACAATAGGTTTAGAACTGGCCAAGGTGCTACTATGACATACTAGCTTCAATAAAAAACGATAAAAACGAAACTTCGAGATAGCATCCATCCTCTTTTAATGCGGTAAGAATACTTACTTAAGTATTTTCTATGTGAACATCGACGTGTCGAGCATTACGACAACAATCCAACTTACTCTGAACGCTTGCTGAAAATAGTTTCATAACACCTTTGACTATTACACCGTGTCATCTTCAAAGCACGAGACGAGCTGGTGTTACCTACGTGTGGTGCTAGAACGTGTAAAGTTGACACGTCAAAGTAAAAACTGACAAAGCAGTATTGTTAGTTCCGAGTGCTCGTCTGCAGCACATACAGGAATCCGCTTACAAGTCTTGCCAAATATACTGACTATTACGGAGCAATATTCTAATTTCGTATCGCATAAATGTACTATTGAATTAAATACCAATAGTCAGCGCGGTTGCCATTATTTCGACCATTTTTATCTGTTATTCAAGTGCATTTCCACGTAGGTGCTCCAAGTCCAGCCTACATTTATTGGGATTTTGGAGGGGTCAAGTGTTATAACCGCGTTTTCTCATCCTACATGACCGAAAATAAATATTGCATTGCCGGCTTCCTGTACTTATGCTACATTTATTGGGATTCTGGAGGGATCAAGTGTTATAACCGCGCTTTCTGATCCTACATGACCGAAAATAAATATTGCATTGCCGGCTTCCTGTACTTATGCTACATTTATTGGGATTCTGGAGGGATCAAGTGTTATAACCGCGCTTTCTCATCCTACATGACCGAAAATAAATATTGCATTGCCGGCTTCCTGTACTTATGCTACATTTATTGGGATTCTGGAGGTATCGAGTTTTACAAATGCGTGATCAGATCACAACCTCCATGATCAAAAATAAATATTGCGGGATGCATTGCCGGTCTCCTTTTGTGACTATATTTATGTTAAATCAGGTTTCGTATAAAGTGACTTTATGTGTGTCAAGCTAAGCTACGGCCGATTTACCGAACCTACTGACACGAGATAACAATGATTCACTTTATTTACACCGAATCGATGAGTTCGATGACGCGGTACCTACGAACGACGACTAACAAACATTAGCAAAGTATTGTCAAGACATCCTTCTTCGTCACCGTAGATGCCATGCGTCATTAAGTTACGAATATAAATTTAATTAACTACAATATAAATATTATTATTCCTTTTTACCACAACGAGTCTTATTAGGATTCTTCACCAGAGACCAATTATAATATCATTTTTAAACAAGCAAGTCTAGCTATGATGAAGGTTTTTTTTATCATTTTGCAATATTAGCTGCTCCAATTTTGGCGACAGTGTAAGACACAATGATATTATCCGTCAATAGGAAAGATACTGCGTCCGTCGAATTGGTATTCTCTGCGATTGCGACCTACATAAGCATGGTCACGATTTGATCACGCATAAAGTATGGTAGAATAGACATTAAAGTGTGAAGATATGCAAATACTTACTGTGGTCGGGCGGGAGTCCAGGAAATGATCGTAGATGGCCAGACCGGCGATAGCGAGTAGCACACCGGTGTGGAAACCAGTCATGAACAGCCCCACGTACTGAATCAGCATAGTGATGAGCCCGAACAGAAGTCCGGCACACAGAGCCACACCTACAATCAATCAAACAAAGTAAAAAGCCATTTCATTAACCAGATGTCGATTCGAAGCGACACCAACAGATTTTTCCTTAAGCTAAGTGTATTGGTTTTATAAAAATAGAATGCCCTCTTTAGCGCAATGCACCTAAACAGTAGTTAAGTAGTTATGTAAAGACATAAGTACCTAACACGGCCCGACGCGAATGCACCGCCAGACACGCTTAGTACGATACAAAATTACTAATAAGTAATTAGATACCGGAACTAACTATTAAACGCATTCTGGTAATGATAAACATTTTACTCAAGGTAGTTGAGTTAGTGAGCGTAGTTAGTTAAATTAGGAAGGGAATCGACTTACCGACGTTGCCGTACGGAGGCATCAGGTATTCCTGTAGGCAAATTAGATACACGATAGCTGAACCGAAAGTGAAGCCCGTGAGGAACATGCTGGCTTTGAAACATCGGTAGCCTAAAATAAATAACCTGATTAATATACAGACAAACAGCAGAAAAAATATTTTTTACTTCATTTATCTTCAATACATCTCTACAAATAAGTAAAATTGAAGTGTCTGTTTGTAATATCAAAATAAGAGCTTTTTACTGAATGCATATGAAAATATATACGGCACTTATAACAAAAACATTATTTTTCTATTTTTGTCTGTCTGTCGGTTTGTCTGTTTGTCCCGGCTAATCTCAGAAACGGCTGGACCGATTTTGACGGGACTTTTACTGGTAGATAACTGATGTTATAAGGTCTAACTTAGGCTACTTTTATTTTAGAATAAGAATTAGGGTGCCGTGAAAAAAAAAATAAAACCCTTTAAAATTGGTAACAAAATCGGATTCAAAAAGGAAAGTAATATTTCTTATAATAATTTCACGCGAACGAAGGTCGCGGGCAACAGCTAGTTTAAAATATTTTAACTGTCTTTTTTTTCATGGAATGAAAAGGATTTCAGTTTTAATTTTCTACGACATCGATGTCGTGTTTTTATTTTTCTCTTTTTATCAGTCATGCACCGGATTTCGCCATTGTGGCAAAAAGACAAACTTCCATATTATTAACTTTCATCTTCCTATTTTTCCTATTTGGAGAAGAATTTGCCAAAGTCCTTCCTTCATTAGTGCTTACCATCATTTATAGAGCATAGAGCAAAATGTCGTGTTTGACCTAGCGTTTTAGGCTGTGTTGTCTGTCACAGTATGTATCGAAGGATTTTAAAATTTTAATGAAGTAGAAGATAATTTTCGCATTCACCTACGTTTTATCCGAAGAAAATATCGAATGCATATAAACTATCCGCAGATTCATGTCATAATTAAAAATAAGAAGTCAGTTATAAGCGCGAACGCAAGCGGGATCGTACTTGCGATGCGATGCTTTTAGAACATAACTGTGCGCATAAAAACGGTGCTTCATATTATTTTTATAATTGTGTATCTTACGTACATTTATATTACAAAAAATTAGAACGCAGTCAGATGTTATTTTGAGAATAGAATTTCACATTAACTAAGAAGTTCATTATGTAACTAGGTATGTAATTAACTAATTATGACTACAGTACATTTTACAAATTAATGTGCGATATAAACAACTATACATGTACCTAATTTTATAACCAAATCAAGTTTGAACGCGTCTAATGTTTTTGTCGGTTTTATAATTAATTCTACAAGTTGGTCATAATAATTTAATTTATGTGGTAAAAATTAAAATATACAAGTCGTTTTTTAATTACCTACTATGTATGGACATATTTAAAACATCTACAATTATTATCGACAACTACTTTAAATTCAGGACCAAATAAGTTGAGTTAGAGATATTTTTAATGGTACTACTTCTACCTATGTGTTTGATTACGAGGGCGGGTCAATAAGTCCGTGACTTTTTGAATTTCTGACCTCTTTACTGAAACAGCAACACTGCTCCTGTCAACAGGCATCTGTCAGTTGACTCCTGTCAAAATTTAAACTTGCTGCGTCAGTTAGTTTGTGTTTGACAGCTATTTTTATCAGACTACTCACTAATTTGAGGAGAAAATGGAAAAAAGTGAATTTCGTGTGCTTATTAAGCATTATTTCTTGCGAAAAAAAACCATTACCGAGACCAAGGCTAAGCTTGATAAATACTATGGGGACTCTGCACCATCGATTTCAATGGTAAAAAAGTGGTTTACTGAATTTCGTTGTGGCCGTACAAGCACTGAAGATGCCGAACGTCCTGGACGCCCAGTTGAGGTCTCTACACCCGAAACAATCGAAAAAATTCACGATATGGTGTTGACCGACCGAAGATTGAAAGTGCGAGAGATTGTGGAAGCCGTAGGGATCTCGCATGGCTCAGTGGTTTCAATTTTGAATGATCACTTGGGCATGAGAAAGCTTTCCGCAAGATGGGTGCCGCGTTTGCTCACAGTCGACCACAAACGCAATCGTGTAACAACTTCACAGGAAGCTTTGGCGTTGTTTAATCGCAATATGGAGGAGTTTTTGCGCCGTTTTGTAACCGTGGACGAAACATGGATCCATCACAACACACCAGAAACCAAACAACAGTCAAAACAGTGGGTTTCTAAGGGTGAATCGGCGCCAAAGAAGGCCAAGGTGGGTTTGTCAGCCAATAAAGTTATGGCGACTGTTTTTTGGGATGCACGCGGGATAATCCACATTGACTACCTTCAAAAGGGAAGAACAATCAATGGGGAATATTATGCCAACTTATTGGACCGATTCAATGACGATTTGAAAAAAAACCGACCTCATTTGGCCAAGAAAAAAGTTCTTTTCCACCAAGACAATGCAAGGGTGCACACATGTGCAGTTGCCATGGCAAAAATCCATGAATTGGGCTATGAATTGCTCCCTCATCCGCCCTATTCTCCAGATTTGGCTCCGAGCGACTACTTCTTGTTCCCAAACCTGAAGAAATGGCTTGGTGGAAAAAGATTTGACTCCAATGATGAAGTCATCTCGCAAACAAAGGCCTATTTTGAGGACCTCGACAAATCATTTTTTTTGGAAGGGATAAAAAAATTGGAGAAGCGTTGGACAAAGTGTATAGAGCTCAAGGGAGACTACGTTGAAAAATAAAATTATTTTTTTATCAAAAAATCTGTGTTTTATTCCAAAAGTCACGGACTTATTGACCCGCCCTCGTAGCAATTAGAGAATGCAATCACGGGATCCCTGCTGTTTTTAGGCCCCGGAAATCCCGGGACTGTACTTGGCTAATCTCGGGATTTTCGAGATTGGCACAAACAGGTCTAGTTTGCATTCCGTAGTCCGTTGCGCCTTGACAATAACCTTGCCTAGATTATATTCATAGCATTTATTACGTAACTTGATATCTTATTGTTTCATATGATATTTCTGCGATTGCATTTTCGAAATTATAAATAGTTCTTTTTTTGTTTTGTCTATTATCTTTTATTTCTATAATTATTGTCATTTGTGTTGTGTCATTAAAAACGTTTTTTAAGAAATTACTCAAGTTTTTTTTTAATTTCAGAACAATCAAAAACCACACAGTCTAATCCCGGGATTGAAAAACGTGCTCGGGATTGTATTCTCTACCGGCAATACATATATGTTTAGACAGTAAAAGCTAAAGATATAATGAAAACCGGAATGCCATAAATAAATTATGAAATAATTTAGAGTCAATTTAGATGTATCATTTTTAATAACGTTTTTCGTTCCCCGTTCATATCTAAACTTCACTAAATTAGAGCTACATTCTAAACAATATAATCTTATATGAATTTTTCAAGAGAAACAACACATACTTAGAGCAGCTACATCACTTACCGAACAACGTGTAAACTATCCCGAATGCGATGTACATAGCGCATAGTACGCTTATTACAGGATCATAGTTATAATCGATTTGCGTACAGAAAGACCCCTCCACATGGGGGCCGTTGAATTTGATCGTCATGTTTGGGGGGCGTCGCGTCACCTGAGGAACTAACTGTCCCACTGATGACATGTTAATTCACTGGTAGCCAAATACGTGTTACTGACTGGTGTCGGTGAAGTTCTGTAAAGAAAAGTATGATCAGTTTCTTGGCCGAGGCACTTGTCCCTCTGTCGACGATAAGCGAAAAGCGTGAAGAGTGAGAATCTAGTTCAGGGGGGTTACTATAACGTCTTAAATTAGGAGTAATCCCAGTGTGGGAAAGAGAGAGCTATACAGGTCGCCTAGCGCCATCTCTTTCCCACACTGGAATTACTCCAGCTTTAAGACGTCATGGTAGGCCACCAGATAGGTTTACTGTCGAGCAACCAACTACCCTTTCATTGAGTGTTCTGCCTGTAAAGCAAGTGTCGCTGAGCTTTTACTTTGATAGCTCTTTTCCCTGCGACAACTGGTGGAGATTCAGCTCACGTCGGCAATGTGTCAACTATTATATCTCTTATACTGACACAGAACCCACATATTTATATGGTGTACGTTTCTCGAGTGAGAAAATAATAGTAAGCTAGTCGCTTCCTCGTCTGCGGTAAGACAGGTGTCTAAGACTTAAATAAGTACGTCTTTGGCTCGGTTTCCGGACATTTTTGCGGACAACAGCGGTAGCGGACAGCTTTTAAACCAGTGGTCCCAACTTTTTTAGAGTCAAAAAACAGAACCATTATAGATTCGTCCTGTCCGTCTATTTATAAAAATAGTGTTACTGTACGGGGTGGAAACTTTCAGCGAGGTCGTAAGGGGAACTGCCTTAATCGTTGCGGCTTCAATAAAATGGTCTTAGGAGACTATCTATAATTTTTCGTGAACTGTTGATCCCAATTCAAAGAATTTCAAAAAAATTACAGTTAGCAACAAAATGGCCACTTTACACAAAACATTTTATTGATATCAATCAATCCTGTTTCTAATACTGATCAAAAACTTCTATGGGACCAACACAGGAAAAAAGTCTGTAATCGCAAAAATCTTTTCCCATATGAAACAGCAAGATTTTAAATAAGAATCATAATCATAACCATTTATTAATTTGCGAAAATGGGTACAAAAGAAAAGGTCTTAAACAAACAATAGTGTCCATTAGCCATATCTCATAAGGCATGCAAATTTAGACACATTATACATATAAGTTTATCCTGTAAATAATCAGTGGCAGAGTAATAAGCTTTTTTTTAATAACAGTGTTTTGATATTATTTTTCAATATGTTTATTAATATTATAAAAAGAAGCGGACCAAAAACACTTCCTTATGGGACGCCAGATGTAACCTGTCTACATGTGGATGAATAACGCATCATCTTTTTCATATAGGGACATTTCCTTGTTATTTCTGTTTTTTGCAGAAAGAAGAATAAAATAAACGTCAGGTTTCGATCATTATCATATTCTTCCTGCCTTTTCCCATTCTAATTAACGGGTCGGCGCAACACGTTTTCTTCTTCCAAGTTAGGCTTAGATAATAAAAAAAAGAAAATACTATGATTTCTAGATATTTTTGATATAGTGTTAAGTTACATAGCGTCTTCGTGATTATTTGTCTTTTATTTTAATTTTTGTATTTCAGTTTCACAAATTCTTTCTGCTACTTGCATTGATTTCCTACAAAATGTATGAGAAAAGTTTTTTGAGATTTCTGACTATTTTAATACTCCAACGATGGTTGGTCTTATTAAAGTTTTTGATCGCTATTAGAAAAAGGATCATACATTTTTTTGAAAATCTGTGAATTGTGATCAAAATTTCACTAAAAGTTATGGATAGTCTAAGCAACGGTTAAGGTAGTTCCCATTACTGCCCCGGTGAAACTTGTTCCACCATGTATTGCTTGGTGCTACGGAACACTTTATGCGCGAGTCTGACTCTCACTTGTTCGGTTTTTTGACCATGGACCATTTTGATTTCTTAATTGTTACCAAGAACCACTACATTCGTAATAAACAGTCAGACACCGTCAAGCTTAATCTTCGTCAAATTAAACAGACAAGCTTAAGAATTATGAGAACGTAGGATGCATTACTCGTCATCTCATCAGAGACATAATGTGTATGATTAATAATTGGGTGCATTGATTGAAATGGATGATACGAGACCTAATTTACAACAATAATGACCCCGATAACTTGGGGTCCAAACTGAGTTGTTTTCGAGTAATCTTGAAACTTTTCTGGATATTTTTCATCTCTCCGACTTAAACTGCTGCTGTGGGAAATCTTCACAGGTCTGGTGGCCTACCATGACGTCTTAAAGCAGGAATAATTCCAGTGTGGGAAAGAGACAGCTCGAGACGACCTGTATAGCTCTGCCTCTTTCCCACATTTGAATTACTCCTGCTTTAAGAGGTCATAGTAACCCCCCAGGTCGTGCAGTCGTCACTTTTCTGAGAGCTCGTGAACTAATGAATCCTTTAAAAACATATTTATTAAAAAAGTACCCCCAATGTCTGGAAATCAAGCGCCGTAAAGTACATGATGAGAAATTTTCTTGAAACTTCCCTTGTGTTTCGAACTAGGTATTTTTCTCAAAATAAAGTTCTGGCACTTTACTTACAAATTCCAGAAAAGACTTCGTTGTCTCAATAACTTTATTAAACTATAGTACTACATTGCCCGCTTTTAACAAGTGTATGATCAGAAAACAGCGGCTGACAAGCTGGTATTTTAATAAAATTTGGTATAGTAGTTGTGTTTTAGCTTGGCAGTAGCGGTCATTGCCCTTTCCCTGATATCTTTTTACACGAACTGAAACCCTAAACCGTGTACTTATTGTTTCTTCTGTTAATGTTCACGATCACAATCAATGTCAATTCAGGGGCTATTAACAGGTATGTATACGTTTTTTAAAAGAAGAGATTCAATAAATGTATGTGGTTCAATGACCGGTAATGCCAAGCTAAAACACAACTAATTGTACACTTTTTTGATACAGATTTTCTTTATTCTTTCTATTTGATTTAATGCGCCTATTTCAGGTCGATCAGATTAGGTGATTTGTGTGTTGTCTGGTACTACGCTTATGCACCCAATTACCAATTACCCTGTATACAAAACAACTTTTCTCCTCTTCACTTCGGTGGAAACCGATTCTTACTTCTATGTTGTTTGGAAGCTACTTATCAGTTTACGAGAAAATAGCAATACAGAGCGTACTCAGGCTACTGGTTTAAATCAATGGATTGCATTTGCGTACTTTACGAAATAGTTCCGAATGTGAAACAACAGTTTGTTATACATAGTGTCGAAATAAATAGTATTGAAAATAGAGGCGATACTAAACAGATTCCATATCTTTGTCTGTGGTTCAGTTACGAAACAGTTTGAATGTTGTAGAATAGTAAATCTATACTAATATTATAAGTTTGTATGTATGGGGGTAATCTTTGGAACTGAGGACTGGGAGAATTTTCGAAAATTCTTTCTTTAAAGGGAAGCTACATTATGCACGAGTATTATAGGCTACATTTAAAACGTTCGTGTGAGTACTTTCCGTACATAACGGCAGCGAAGCCGCGAGCAAAAACTAGTCCTCTATAATAGGTTTTGTTACAATTTCGTCAAAAAAATTAAAAACAAAAAAACTTTAATTATATTATAGCAGCTAAGTAAAAAAATTAATACAAAAAATTGTCTGCGACGTAACAACAACACATACAATGATTCTAAAAAGTTTGTCTAGACATGGATGACACTATCAAGAGCTGACATCATACCAACGAAATGTCAAGCAGAACAAACAATATAATTTGTTTGACACAACATACACAACCACTACAATATAGAATATCTATTCAGTGACACAACCATTCCTCTAAATCATATGTAGCTCTTCTTCTATTTAGGGTTCCGCAGACAAATGGCAAAAATAGGAACCCTTATAGATTCGTCCTGTCCGTCTGTCTGTACTCTCGAGGTTTCTTAAGTCAAGGTTGATGAGATATTTGCTTATTAAGTTTGCGCCCTATAATTAAAACCTAAACCGAAACCGCAACATTAACTTTGTTTTTCATTATCATCATTCTCATGCCCTTATCCCAATTAATTTAGGGTTCATTTGGGCGCAGTATGTCTTCTTCTTCAGAGAGCAGCTGTGGCCCAACGGTGGCGGGCCCGACTTACGAACAGTAGCAGGGCATGTCCTAGAACCAAAAATTCGAAGACATGTGACATCTACCAAACCGCAGTAGTCCCGCGTGGTGGATCATAGCTCATTCCCTCTCATAGAGAGGCCGTGCGTCCCAGCAGCTTAATCAGCTTGTAATGTTACCAAACATTACAGGCTGATTATGCTTATGCTATATTTTCTTCTTCAATAAACTCATCAGACATCTCCTTTCTTGCCATATCATCCTTTTACACAGTTCATCCATCGTTTCTTTGGTCTTCCTCTACTCTTATCCCATCCACATTTCTACTCAAACTTTCCCCACAACATTTTCCACATTCCTCCGCATCACATGCCCATACCACGACAACTGATTATCACACAACTTTTCATTCACCGGCACCACTTTTAGACCTCCTCTTATCTACTCATTTTATTTATTAGCGTAACACGTGTGGTTTTCCCACCTTAGCCACATGCAAATGCTTGTCATCATTTCATTTCATTTTCATCTTTTTTCTTTGCTTATCCCTTTTGTGGCCCAACATTCTGATCCATACAAGACAGCAGGTCCAACAATTGTTTAATATCCTTCCCCTTAAGTTTTGTTTTTCATTAATACACTATGAAAACCAAATTTAGTTTTGCTGATTATTAACATATGAATGAGATTTAATAACGAATGTGAATGTGTAAGAGAATGTGTCCTAATACTCTTTTATAGCCTATGGAGTAAACCTAGCTGCTTCCAACAAGATATTGGCAATAAAATATGATCAGGCTATGAGATTAGAAACTGAAAGTTGGTAGGGCTGTAGACTTGGAGAGACCACAGAGCTTCAGACGTGCAAATTGTGTCTGCCAATTCTTACTACATTCATTAAAGGAATTGACTACACAAACTACCTATCTCTTCCAGTGATATTTTAATTTTGAAATGTTACAAAATTGGCAGCTATTTGCCAGGTGTAATGGAAAATAGAGAATATTTAAATTTAACAATGATAAGTCTTTCATACACCTCTAGAGGAGACTTACAAAAGACAAACTAAGAACTTTTTTTTTATGAATTTGCTATGATGTTCTAATGGTAGTTGCTGTTTTATCATTTACATTAACCAATTAAATACCTTTCCTGATAAATCGAATTCTCATAGAATGAATTTAAAAAAAATGTAGGTAGGTATACAAATCCTTTTAGAATGCTTTGGACTCTAGTTATTACTGAAGTAATTTATTGACCATATGACACACTAGTAAGTGCTTAGATTCAGATGAAACTTTAATGAAAGCTTGAGAAAATACCCAAACTGAGTCAATAACAAAAACATGATTCGCCTTCTATATCGGCTATTAAGCTTTGTTTCGTTCAAGCTTTCGCTAAAGAAAAAAATCACTTATAAATATAAACAACGTACAAAAAATACAATCCATCAGAACCAGTATTTTGTTGAAGTTTTTACAAGAAAAATAATGTAAGTAACAAAAAACATCTCACCAATCTACGTCGTGTCGTCACGATTTCACATCGTAAAATAAAATCCAAAACACACATTTAACAAGGATCACGAATTACCCCCGCTTCTAAATCAAACGCATGCTTTTTATTTAAGTAAATATCCACCAAAGCCCACACTCCGCACTCGCGTCTATCTACGAAAAAAGAAAAATATATGTAACAAAGGAGATGTTTCCACTGGTTTCCACTGAGTTTTCTCCTCAACGACTGCCCAGTGTTGTGATTTTGTCTACGAAAAGTGATGTCTGTTGCGTGCCACAGATGTAGTAAACCAAATCAACATGTTTTGACATTGGTATCGAGTCGCAAAACCGAAAATTTAATAATTATTTAAAAAATAATGGTACGTCAAATACCAATACTATGTAAAAAGTTGAACTTTGAAAATATTTATCAAAAATATAAAATTAACATCAATGAGTGTTACAATAAAAATACCGTTATCCAAGCACAAAGCGTAGAAAGCAAGCCACCGAAATACAACCCTAGCCCCAACCGAGCGAGTCCACCTTTGTGAATACTGAATAGGTAACATACTTTAGTAATTTTATTTATCGCAGGGAACATTTCCAAGAGGATTAGTTGTGCTTGTGTTAGTGTACACAAAACGAGTGTATTCAAGGGGCGTATTACAGATTTAAAATGTTTTGGCCAGTCATCCCCAGAGTTTAAATCAAACAACACGTATTTACCTCAGTGAACACAGTTCATTCGCAGTAGCCGCATCACCCAAATTTCACAATGAAACTCACAATTACAACTCTGAACGATGAAATCTTCGTCTTGGACGTATCCGAAGATTTGGAGCTAGAAAATTTTAAAGCGTTCTGTGAAATCGAATCTGGATTCCCTGCGAAAGATTTCATCCTGAATTTCAATGGAAAACCGCTATTGGACGATAAGAAATCCTTAAAACAGCACGGTGTTCACGACGGGGACGTCATCGTGCTTCTTCACATGATGCAGTCAGCCTCAAACCTCAACCAGACTGATTCCAGTCAAGGTACAAGTTAAAAACACCATTTACTTTACTTTTCACTGTGCATTTTAAAATTGCATTGTCATGCCTATTGTCATTGATGACATAGTGTATTTTCGTCAATTTTATTACTGGCAGCCAAGATCTAAACAAAGAGAGCTAAATGCAATATTCCATTAGAAAAAAAACTAAACAGTGACAGATAATGTCAATAAATATTTTTTTATATTTATAGGTTGAGCTACCTTTTTTATAAATAAATTATAAACCTCATCATCCTTGCAGCTTTGCCGACTGGCTTAGCCAGTTTAGACTTCAGCGGGATCAGAGTCCCACCAGCAAGTGCAAGCACTTCAATGGCAGCTAGAAACCCACCGGTTGAAGAGGACCCCCGCATTATCAGGGAAATGTTCTTGGCTAATCCAGATCAACTTGCTCTCCTGAAACAAAATAATCCCCGATTAGCTGATGCACTTCTCAGTGGAAACTTAGGTACGCACATACACTACTTGCATCTACCCACATGTTTTATAACAAGAGTTTCAGTGTTAGTGCATGTTGTTAATTTCCTGTGCATAGTAATAAAACTGTTGGATAGTTATTTGGTTCTTATTAACATATTATTGTAGCTTTTATTATAATTTATTTCATATGGGAGGGGGGTATATTCCCTGGAATGTGGGTTAAAAGGCTAAAAATATATTTTTTACAGTTATTACACTTTCTAGTGCTATCCTTTATTATATTACATTGTTTTTTGTTGTATACTGTTAAGAGATTACCTTTGAAATAAGTCTAGTAAGTATAGATTCAAGGTTTTTTAATTTGATCAAAAGATCGATCCAAAAGTCTCTCAAAAAAACCTAGTAAATAAATCTCTTTGTAATACTAAACTGTTTAACAAAAACGAAAGTCATCTTCTAAAGGTAGCACAAAATTATGTTTAGGTAGATTAGGCAACCACAGCACTATATATTCTAGTCAAGCGTTTCAGAGGGTCTATGATACAAATTTTCCTTCAAATTCATTTAATTCACAAGGAGGTATGCTTTATTAATAATAATGGTGATTGGAATAACTTTAACAGTTAATATTGACAAGGAATTATTAATTAGTAGCAATCTGCCCTTGCTTCGCACAGCGCCTCCTATCAGGCCCAGAACTATTTAATGTAACCTATATTTTAAGTTAAGCATAGCAGCAGTTTTCACTGCTCTACTGCCAGTAGCAGTAGAGCAGTGAAAACAGCATTTAAATCCATGCAGTAGTTTTTGCATGACACAAGTCAGACAGACAAAAATTCTAAAAACTGTTGTTTTGGCTTCTGTTGCTTTAATAAAGACCACCCATATAATTTTTTTTTCGATATCTTCTATGTACAGGCATCGGCCTGTTACAATTTTATTATATGTAACATGTAATAAAATTGTATGTGTATAGATTTCTAACCAATAATATTAACTATACTACAGATATTTGCCCAAACAACCCATCACAATGTACTCGGATCGATCCATCATAACTGACAGGACTATAGTAGACAATAAGCCTGATATAGTGTTGGTGGATCAATCAGAGCGCTGCACAATTATTGTTGACATAAAAGTCCTGCATGACAAATACCTTGTGAAAGCTGAGAAAGATATATAGCTTATCTTGACTTGACTCTAGAGGCTGCCGACATGTAGGTTGTGGACTCGGCGATCATTGTGCCAATAGTCATGTCTGCCATTGGTTTAATTGCTAAAAGCCTCGACCAACACCTGAGGAGGCTCTCTTTAGGCACTGGATCAAGGGTCTAATTCAGAAAGCGGTACTACTTGACACGGCGCGTATTGTTTAAGGGTTCCTCTCCCTGAAGCCTTGACCACCGGTAGTAGCTTGGACCCTGTTCCTGAAACCGGTGGGCCACTATTTTATATTTTTAAATGTTTCTTTTTTTTGTATCTATATAAATTTAAAAAAATATAATTTTTAAGTATGATTGAAGAATAAAGGAGAGTAATTAACCGTAACAAAAATATAATGTTGAAAATTTAAATCTTGTTTCATAGATACATTTGCTTCTGTGCTTCGCGAACAAATCTTAGCTAGAACGGAACGTCAGCAACAGCGTATAAGGTGAAAAACTTTACAGATTGGTTTCGTGAGATAGGTGGAAATAGGGAGACATGACTTAAAGCTAGACTTATTTCAGGATGATGAATTCAGATCCATTTGATACAGAAGCGCAGCGTATGATCGCGGAGGAGATCCGCCAGAAGAATATAGAAGCCAACATGGAAGCCGCCATGGAGTACAACCCTGAAACCTTCGGCACTGTGGTGATGCTGTACATCAATTGCCATGTGAATGGGTATGCTTTCCATTTATACACTAGTTTTTCTTTGCTTCATTTTGATCAGTAGTATTTGTAGTTCTGTTCTCATTCTTCCGTGTCTCATTTTTAGTGATAAACGGGTATGAATAAAGCTCCTCACTATTATTATAAAATAAATAGTCAATAGAAAACAATTTTGTTGCATTCAGATCGATTGTTAAAGCTATTGTTTGTCATGTGAATATTTTATAAGGCAATAGAGACATAGCATTCTGAAGACCTAGAAACTTGAAATCAATATTTAAGGCAAGTAGGCCAATGATGTGAATAATATATGCGCATTGGTATTCTAGATTTCCGGTGAAAGCATTCATCGACTCTGGTGCACAGACAACAATCATGTCAGCAGCATGTGCGGAGCGATGCAACATCATGCGGCTAGTAGACACAAGGTATGTAATCTCAGTTCAAGCAACCAAATTAAGAGCGGATTTCAACAATGAAACTGATCGCGATCAACACACCTAAACAGACTTAAGGAGCTGTTAGTATCAATATTCCATAGCAATTATGACACGGTTTCGATCTGATCGTCATTGTCATTGGTGAATTTCGCCCTAAATCTCGTAAAAAAAGTGAATAATTCAATGTCAGCCATTGTACCCTTAATTTTGGTGGAGGGCAATCACAGTGAATCATTTTGGCTAAACTGTGTACCACTGCCATTTTGCCATTGTTTTAGTGTGTATACTATACAGCTAATTACCAAACCAGCAAGATTTGTTTTCATTTTATTTGAGCAGCAAAGCGAAGAAATTACAAACAATTTATCTTTAGCTGCATTGCAAGTTTTGCTATTATTGCAATTTTCGTCTTTTTTGCTATTGTCATTAACAAATTACTATCTACTTTCAATTTGTTTGTGCTAAACTATTTACATTCATTTTAGAAGATTTAATTTTAAGTTGTTATTTAAGGTGATGAAAACTATGAATGAATTCTAAAAGCAAAACTTTATGAATGTCTGTACTTGGGGTCGGCGCCACACGTTTTTTTCTTCCATTCAATTCATGTCAACCGTCACGCTATCATTTACTTCTTTATCTGAATAATAAGATTATTTTAAAACAGTATTTGTGAATAACTATATGATCATTAATCATTTTACAATGTCAGATTGATTGTTTTGTGTTTATTGTTATGTTATTGGAGCGGGGACACATAGTTTAAACGAATGTTAGGCCGTTGTTCCACTGCGGCTTAGGATGTGCGAGAGAGGCTACATAATATATGTTAGCTGCGAGCACTACAGCACAATGTGCGCCCAGATAATTGGGGCGGTATTTATGCACAGTACAACCGTTTATGTTTATCCCTCTTTGTGGCAAAAGATGTTATGGAGATACACCTGGCAGGAAGCCAATCTGTCAATGACTGGACACTTACACGACTTTGCACTCCAAGTTTCTTTGCAAATTATGCTGAGATCACACGGCACGTTTTCAGTATTCGATTCAAGTGTATCGCCACAGGTTTTGTTGCCGTGTGGGACGAACTTCAATTTGACTGTCACTGTAGCGTGGAGACGCTGAGGCCTAGTGTAATGCCTTCGTGAAGTTGGGAGGTAAAATGTGATGACGGGACGGTATAATGCTGGAATAAATCAATAAATAAATCATTTAATCTGGCCCAAAAATTTTATAAACCCACCAAACTGTGCTTTCAAGTGGGGTTGCTGAGCGTGGAGTCCTGGGTTGGATTCCCTGTTCCCGAACCGGTTCGGGCCAAGCGCTATTAGATTTTTAATTTTTTGGTCCTGCGTCTCATCTCACCGGCAGTCCCCGGTCATGTCGATGGCCGTCTCTTCGGATTATAAGAGTACAAGAACAGTGTGAGTGCCTGATGTGTCCCACTGCAGGCAAAACTCTTCCTTTTCTCTTTTCTCTGTCTTTCGTTATTTGTGCATAATCCTTTTGGTAAATGTCTAGCTTGTAACGCCATCTCCTTCTGGGCCTACCGCGACACCGGGTTCTGTTGTTCGGAACCCCTTCTGTTGCCGCTTTGGCCCAAGTTCGATGCGACAAGCGGCAGATGTGGCCTGCCCAGTGCCATTTGATTTTGGCGGCTGTTTTGCAAATTTCTGCGATTTGGGTCTTTAATCGAATTATGTCTATACTGTTTCTTATATGGTCAGAAATTTTGGACTCCTAGTATACTTCGTTTTATGGCTCGCTGGCAGATTCCCGAGTGCTGACCTGTATTGGTGCACGGTTATTTATATCCTTTTATCTTGGCTGATCCCCGTTGAGATTGACCGAAATTCGGTCGAGAGGTTGTTATTGTACCGACCGAAAATTTAAAAACAGTTGGTAATTGTCCACGTGATGTTTTCATGCGCATATTGCATCCCTACCTATTTCGGCATAACGAACCAGGCATAACTTTTTGGACATAATAATACTTTGACTAAGGCGAAGAAGTAAAATCCTACTTCCTACTAATATTATAAATGCGAAATTTTGGACGAATGGATGGATGAATGTTTGTTACTCTTTTACGCAAAAACTACTGACCAGATTAAGATGAAATTTTGCACACAGATAGTTTATAACCTGGATTAACACAAAGGATACTTTTTATCTCGGTAGTACGACCCCGTGGGACAATTACCGAACTCCACGCGGGCGAAGCCGCAGGTATAAGCTAGTATAATATAAGTTTCGTACGTAGCGCCTTTGCGTGATGCTTGTGGGTGATCCCACACATTTTCATAATAAATAACTAAGCTACTTACACATGCTTAGCGTGGCCGTGTGTCATAAATCCGTCGGTCGGTACAGTAGTCACTTTGAACCTTCAAGTTAAGAGCGCAGCCATCTTCAGAAGTTAGAATTTCAAATGATTTTAAATCTTTTATTCAGTTATTTTTTACGATTCTACCGTTATCTAAGAATATTATATTTGAATTTGTTGACGGGAGTGTATTACGTTGACATTAAGCAAGACGCAAAAAATCGCAAAGTGCGACGGCGAAACGTGTAGCAACTAAATCAAAAGAATATAAATGTACTTATCATGCCACGTGTAGCGGCGACCGGCGGGGCGTGGCATTAAAACTAAATTTCTTCGATTTTCTCAGATTTTGAAACAGGCTGCAACATGCCGCGTGCTTTTGTAAATTCTTTCTCAGTTGCAGCAAATTCGCTGCCCGTGTTTTGATAGTAGGACAGTCAAAAATTTAAAAGTAAGCAGTGGCCTTATTCGTAATCACTTGAGTATCATATGGGCGGATAAAAAGACTATCATATAGGCGGATAAAAAAGCACGCTCTAGCTGCTAGAGCGTGTTTTTTTATCCGCCCATAGCCCCCGCTAGAGTCTAGCTGTTAAATAGCCCATGAAAGTTTGTATGGAAGTTCGCTAAAGGTTAACGATTTACATCAAGCAGAGTCGTGTACGAATGTTAACAAAATGTTACGTTTAAAAATTTTCCACCTGATGAAATTGTATTATCCTATTTCTGAACTGGAAACTTTCTCGTATCGTTTCGCAATTGTCGTTCTTTTTCCTTCCTCGTCCTTATGGGGTTTCGACAATTTCTCGGCCTGTTTCTGCGGTTAATTCATTCCTATAGACGTGGCATATCCGACCTTACAGTATGTATTTTGAAAAGATTAACAGCCCACAGCTTCTTTTGTTTGGTAGACATGTTATTGTCACCCGCATTAGTGATACCGCTTAGAATTATCATTATTTTCCATAGATATCAATGTCATATTCCTTTAAGCTCCCAACTGTGTCCCGATGTACTGTACATTTTGATGTTGGAGTCATAAGATTCACAACATAAGTAGCCGAGTGCAATTAGACAAAAAAGGCAGTTTATAGTGGTCGGATTTTCATGGGACTTTTTTTTATTGAGTTCCAAGAGGAGTGGCAAAGAAAGTTAAAACAAAAATTTCGCCGCTCGCGACTTTGTTTTTTTTTTTATTTTCCTTTGGAATATTTTTTTTTGTTTATGAATTACTTCAAATTCGACGAATTCATATTGTGGCGTAATAGTGTGACCTGCGTGCGTCCATTAAACAACAATTTGGTCTGTTTCTTTGTTCATTGTTGTCGATGTAATGCATATTTCAAATATTTTTCGAAAATTTCTTATTTTCTTCAATTATTTCTAATATTTTGAATTTTAAGCCAATTTTTTTTTTGAAATTGGTAACTGATGAGAAGGCCTCTTTTCTCAGAACATTTCTGTGACGGTCAACATAAATATTATCCTGAAAATATCTTTATTATATCAGCTATCCACAGATAACAAAAACTAATCAAAACAGTTGGAGGAATCGATAAATGTTGATTATTGCTGACAAAGGTGGAAAGGGCCCGCTGGTAAATTTATAAAAATTATCGTAATTCTAACGTAACCATTTCTCACGATTTCTGTCTAAAATTAGTTGAAAGCTTGGGTCTCTAGGCGCAATTTAATATCAATACCGATACGAATACCGATACCGATACAAATCCTTAGCGGCTTTTGTCATGTTTTACTTTTACAGCAGTAACTAATGTTGAACAAGTATCTTTAAATATTTTTCTAGTTATTATGCCTCATTAGATAGCTAATAAAATAAGGATTTGGACAATTTCATAGAAACATTTCGAAAAAAAATTACCTTCATTAACATAGACGATTCTCTGATATTTGCGAATGAATTTTAAGTCACTACACTGATGAAAGTGGTTTTCTTGAATATTTTTACATCCAGTTATCTGTGAAAAAGCATCAGTTACCAATTTCAAAATAAATCTTAGTCTCAAAATTCTATATTTTAGAAATAATTGAAAAAATAGGAAATTTTCAAAAAAATACTTGAAATATGCATTACAACTAGGTGGACCGATGACCTGGTAAAGGTTGCAGGGATCCGCTGGATGCGAGACGCATGGGACCGATCAATGTGGCGACACTTGGGAGAGGCCTATGTCCAGCAGTGGACGTCTTTCGGCTGAATTGATGATGATGCATTACATCGACAACAATGAACAAAGAAACAGACCAAATTGGTGTTTAATGGACGTACGCAGGTCACACTATTACGCCTCAATATGAATTCGTCGAATTTGAAGTTATCATAAACGAAAAAAAAAAGTAGCGAGCGGCGAAATTTTTTTTTTAACTTTCTGCTCCACTCTTCTAGGAACTCATTAAAAAAGTGCCATGTAAATCCGACCACTATAAACTTCGTTCCACCTTATTGCCTAATTACACTCGACTATAGCTTTAGGGATCCGCTGGATGCGAGTCGCACTTGACCGGTCAATGTGGCAACACTTGCGGGAGGCCTATGTCCAGCAGTGGACGTCTTTCGGCTGAAATGATGATGATAGCTTGAAGTGTATTTTTATGGTCTATCATTAGAAGCCATAACAATATAAACCATATATTGTCAACTAGCGACCAGCCCCGGCTTCACACGGGTGTAATGTAGATATAAACCTTCCTCCTTCTTTCTCCTCTTGATCTATTGCTGTAAAATGCATTAAAATCCGTTGCGTAGTTTAAAAGATAGCGTGCAAACAGCAGGAGCGACTTTGTTTTATACTATGTAAAGAAGATTCGTTTTGGTAGAAATAATAATTGCTTATTTATGTAGGATCTAAAAAAATATTCTTACACAATATTTCACACTCATGTGTAATCCCCCAATTTTACCATCGTGATTGATTTTTTTCTGTATCTCGAGGTTGTAGGCTCAAATCCGGGCAAGAACCAATGTGACTTTAACAAATCATATGTACTTTCTAAGTTTATCTTGGACATCACTGACACCGGTGAAGGATAATCATCAAATGTTTTGAGGAAATCTAGACTTACAATTAATGTACATCTGGAATCGCCAACTCGTCTTGAGCAAGCGTGGTGATTAAAGCTCGTAACTTCTCTGTATGAGAAGTGTCCAACAGTGATAAATGATGTTTATTATACAAATAGGTTTTTATAAACGTCATTATTTTTTAAACTAGATGTCAGTTGTTTCATACCTGAATACTCGGAGAAGAAACAGCCCAAACAAACTCGGAGGTCAGTCTCTTTTAAAGTCCAGGCATAATCTTGGTCAACTCACATGAGGATTATGCAGATTAATCTCTGAAATGGTATTTTGAAGAAAGAACCACACAGATTTGAGTGGACCTGTCTAGTCAATGCAAGCATTTGTAAGTTATCGGTCAGTGGGACAGTAATAGGCTGGTATCATAACTGTCTGTCTTTTGATTTTGTGACACAGGATGATAAACCTGGATTAGGACATGGTCAGACAAATGTTTATTCTGGTAGTATGTTCCCGTGGGACAGTTTTCAGAGAAAAAGATCATTTAAACATAATAAGGTCGCGTTATAGTAATAAGGATGCGTTTTGTGACCAACAAACTGCATCCAACTTTTTTATTAACACACATTGCCAGCTCATTGAAACACAGGTCAATTTTTACGTGCGCTATCTTTTATTCTTTAAACTTCACACTGCGTTATACTCCCTATTTTTCTCCCTAGATGGGCAGGCATCGCCAAAGGCGTCGGTGTGCAGCGAATCATAGGCAGAATCCACATGGTGCAGATGAGAATTGAGAAAGACTTCCTCACCACTTCTTTCTCGGTACTTGAGGAGCAGCCCATGGACATGCTGCTCGGCTTAGACATGCTCAAAAGACATCAGGTAAAAAGAATTTTATAGCCGCGTATTTGGTAGTATTATTGTTCTTAGGCACTTTGTTTTCACTAAAACATTCACGACTTTTTACATAGTGCAACATAGATTTGAAACGGAACGTTCTTCGTATCGGCACGACCGGCACCGAGACGCCATTCTTGCCAGAGTCCGACCTGCCGGAGTGCGCCCGGCTGTCCGGATACTCCGAAGATGAAATTGTCAACCAATCTATGAGGGACCACGAAGAGCGACTGGTCAAAGAAGCTATGGAGAAATCAAAGCAAGGTGGGCGTGCCAAAAAGAAATAACAAGTACGATAAATATGAAAAGTTGTGGGATGTCATTCGTTCTTGCACAGTAATAAAAATAGTCACGTAATATTTATAAAACAATAAAAACCGTAAAACTAATTCCTTGTTTCTGTGTAGTTGATTGCATGTGCGGAGTAGCTAACAGCTTGTCGGTATCGTGTGCATTTTTGTCGGGAAAGTTGGGTCAGTGAATGGAAACGGTAATGAAACCAAGTTGAGAAATAAATGAAACAATGGGACTCGACAATGCATGGGGCCTTTACAATTTTGATAATTTCGTTAATGTTCACCTTTTTAGAAGAGTTTAACAGCTGCGATGTTTGACGTATTTCCGGTATGTGGTTGTTATTCGTTATTTTATTATGTCATGATTTCATTGACTGTACT
The DNA here is from genome assembly GCA_963576755.1 of Noctua janthina. Classification (NCBI taxonomy): domain Eukaryota; kingdom Metazoa; phylum Arthropoda; class Insecta; order Lepidoptera; family Noctuidae; genus Noctua; species Noctua janthina. The sequence goes on along the minus strand of OY755050.1, from coordinate 5,994,543 downwards.
TTTTCGAGTAAGTAGAGTAGAGATCATGACAAATTGCGTTGTTAACATATTGGCTTTTAATTGTTGGCTCCTGACTAAACTTATCGGGACATCATTCATAAATACAAACATCTTTTAAATACTTCAGACAACTGTTAAGCGTTTTGGAATTTCTATTTTTTTTTTATTGGAATAGTTACAGACCAAATTGCGGTCGCTAGTTGGGTGCTTGCACTAGAAGGGTGTTGAGAACTAACCTAAAAGACTGCCTTTTCTAGATTGCACCAGCTTGTTATCTTTTGAAAGTTATTACATCCAGTATGTTTTCCATCACTTTATAGCTATATCCTAGACACAAAACAGGACTTATGTATCCGCGCCGCTTCCCATCGAATATCTGTCAAGAGGCCTGTTATGTACAGGTTTTAAATAACAAAAGAGGTCAATTTGGTATGCAACAATAGTGATATATTGAAGGTCAGAGCACAATACTTTTTTATTATACGTGTGCATCTTCAAATTGAGTCTAGCCCGGGCTAAGTGGAGCGGGTACGGTGGTCCTGCATTGTATAGAGTATATAAAACGTCCCCACTAGAATTACAAGTATATTTGGACATAATTGTGTGGTGATGTTTATGACTATTATGTAACATGTTTGACATTGAACAGAGTCCGGTGGTAACCTATTTAAACCGACTACTAGCCGCCAATCGCCACCAGAGCCAATGCAAATCAATAACCAGGCCGGTAACCAGCGAATGGGTAAGTTTAGTACACTCGCGGACAAAAAATACGGATCAGTACGAAAAATTAAAATTAGTTGGCGGCATGTATGAAACTGTATGTTGTAGATAATTTAACAGTTAATAAAAAGATACACTAAAATATACATTACTAATGAATATGTACAATAACCGTGAATTGAATTATTTTCCAAAGGCAAGGTTTTTAAAAAATTTCCTTTTTTGATTACGTTGTAGATCATTGAAGGTTTTGTTTCATACGATATTAAAATTCTCTAAAATTAGTTTCATGCATGTACTATTATTCATTTGTAAGTTACAGGGATTTTCGTCACCGACCCGTATTATTTGTCGGCGTGTATTAATATGGTATTGGAGTAAATTCTTTCTCTCCATAAAGTACCAACTAGTATTTATTTAAATGAAACGTTTTTTTAATATCTTTTCAGTTCTGGGTGATCCTAGCCAGACTATCATGCCCAATGACAACTTTGGCGAACTTGAAGTAGAAGAAATAATGTCCCTTGGATTTACTAGGGAACAGGTATGGGTTTTCATACAATATCATAATTTACCATCCTTACTTCATATATTAAATTCCGGTGTGAGAACGTTAGGAATTCTGCTTCTCCTTAACGGCGACCTGGATGGTTCTTAGCCATAGTATAGAACCCGTTAGGTGGTAGTAAAGGACAGGACGTCTTTTTTACACTAACAGGCTTTTTGTCGCAACTCGCCTGATGTAAAGCGATGATGTGGCCTAGGGTGGAGCACGCTTGCCTAGAAGAAACCGATTCACTCGAACTTTGAATAGACCCAGATTATAATGATCAGGGAACAGAGAAGGCCTCAGTGCATTCCACAGACTGCTGGTTCGCACAGTAAATGTGGAAGCATAGCACTTAACGGCTGTCAGTTAGTTATATTATAAACTAGCTGTTGCCTGTTGTTATTATAGCCTACAACCTTCCTCGATAAATGGGCTATCCAACACTAAGAGAATTTTTCAAATCGACCCAGTAGTTCCTGAGATTAGCGCGTTCAGCCAAACAAACAAACTCTTCAGCTTTATAATATTAGTATAGATATTAAATACGGAAGTATGTGAAGATCTTTGTAATATAAATCCGCATAAACGGCTGAACAGTTTTTTATGATACGCACCCAGATGGACCCCTATCCTAGATAAACGATTACAAATTCATGAAATAATTACCCGATTCGATTGAAACCACAGCCACTGGCTTGTTTCGAAGTAAACATGCCATTTTTTCCGCAATCTATCGGCGAACGCGACTAGTGATAAAGGATTTTTTACTCATTTTGTCGTTATCCTTTCAGGCCATTGTGGAGCTACGGCGTTTCAACGGCGACAAGACGCAGGCCACCGTGGCGCTCTTCGCGAAGTCTCTGAAGTTTTAATCGCGCCTTTCTGACTAGAGTTATGTGCGCGCTAATCAGCCCCAGACAGACTGTCGACCACTTGACGATTTAAACGTAATTAAGACACAAATATTAATATAAATTATGACTGTAGTCAACAAAAAAATAACCATTATTATGTTAATTATAAATCGTTTCAAAATTTTATTTTTGTTTATTGGAATTTATGAATTAGTTTAATGACACGATAATGCGATGTCGTCACCAACTGGTGACAGAAAGCTTTTCTTTGATCATCACTTTTTGTACATGTTGTAGTTTATTGTGTACGAGTGATGCTAAACATTACTTACGATGGGGTTTTATAAGACTAACTTAGGAAGTTACGCAGGATATTGTGCATAGTTTGATCAATTTGGCGGCAAACTGGATTGTGCCTACTTGCGGAGTCGGAGACTTACACTTGAGGAACTGTGGTTTAAATGATTGTATGAATTACAATGTTTTCTTTATGGCGTTTAATATTAAGGTTGTCTCAGACTTAGGAATACTTAGGAAGCATCCTATTCACTTGGCTATATTTAATCAAGAAAAATATCTAAAATAAGCATATGCTATTACTCTGTACTATAATAACCGTAATTTACCGTATGATATAAATCTTGCTATGATAATAAGTGTATTTGAGTTTTAAACATGTGCCTGACTTCTTTAGTTGCATCTTACAGAAGACTTAAGCAATTTGCCTTCGCTCTTTAATGTACTTTAATCGAATGAAGAAAAGACATTAAACAAAATGCGGAATAAAGTTAAAACCAGGACCAGATCTAGAGGAAGTGAGAATGCAAAATGTGAGAACCGAATACTATTAGCGGATTTTCGTTAATAATATTTAGCTGGCTAAATATTAGGTCCATTTTGTTTTACCCCCTCTCTTATTTATAAAGTCGTTTTAATGATGATTCAGACATAATTAATAATATATTCTAATTAAGAAAGTGATGATGGGTTTTTCAATGATATTTTAGTGTAGAAGAGCAGGGTATTTTCGTAAAACTCTCCTACAGTTTTAGTAATAGGCCGACACGTTTTGCATACTCAACCTTCTACTTACAGCGCCTGTACTATATCAAATTCAGATTTGGCACAAGTGAAATCCGTGTTTGTACGGAAACAGAGACAGTGTCAGTGTGGTACGTACCGTATCTTTTAATTCGGGTTTCTTCTTTCCTTCTTTCTTACCTGGGTAACCAATGGTTTTATAGGGAATTTACTCTATCGGAAATACAACTTGAAATAATTTTGTACGAGATAATTTTGTACCTTATTTAAGTTGATATTTTGTATGTTTTCATGATTAAAGTTAGTTTTTATTATTCAAGACTTGTTTCAATAATTTTGCCTGCTATGATTACAATCTGAGCCGTTGATAAAACACACCATGGAATCATATGAAGTGATAGAGACAACATCATCGTCTTCCTGTCCTTGTCTCATGTTATTTGGGGTCGGCGCAACACGTGTTTTTCTACCATTCTCCCCTGTCAACTGACACGCTATCTATATATTTACTCCTTTTTCCTACATATAATTAATTACACAATCTATCCATCTTTTCTTTTCTCTTCCTATCTCTCTCGATCCATCAACATTTATATTCATCACTCTTTTAGTCACATGCGATTCGTCCCTCCTTATCACATGCCCATACCGAGACAGTCGATTCCCTTTCAGCTTTTCTGTAACTGGCGCACTTTCAAACTTCCTCTAATATACACAGTCCTAACTTATCCATTCTTGTCACACCACACAACCACACATGACATGACAATTTACTGTTGCATGGGAATTAAATAGTTTACCAGCTCATGAAGGCCATCCGGGCATTGTAGCTATGAAAATGAGACTACGTTCCAAAGTGTGGTGGCCCACAATTGACAGCGATGCCGAACATTGTGTTAGAGCTTGTAAGTGTTGCACTCTGGTTTCTGTTCCAAATGCTCCTAACCCCATGCGGAGAAGAGAACTGCCAATACAGCCCTGAGTTGACATAGCAATATGTCGATTATCTCGGACCCTTACCTACTGGACATTATCTTTTAGACTTTATAGATTATAATAGCAGATATAAAAAAATCAAAATCACTAAAAACATAGATTCTACACATACCATTAGCATGCTTCTAGAAGTATTTTCTCCTGATAATGGTCAGCAGTATGTTAGTACAAAATTTCAAAGTTTTTGCAAAGAATTTGGTAATCACTTGTTTCATACCATTCCCTATTGGCCTCAGCAAAATGGTGAAGTTGAGAGGCAGAACCGCAGTATATTGAAACGTTGACGGATTAGCCAAAGACAAAAATCTAATTGGCAAGAAGATTTGCTCAAATATCTCACTGTGTATAATAGCACACCCCACTCCGTCACGGGTAAAACTCCTGCAGAACTCTTTTTCAGACGTCAGCTTTGAGATAAGCTGCCTTTCATTGTAGAATTTACACTGATCTATGAGCTAGAGACAGGAATAGTGAAATGAAAGGCAAAGGAAAACAATATGCAGATAGAAAGTGGCAAGCGAAGGAATCTAGTATAGATGTTGGAGAAAAAGTATATGTTAAGGTAAGATAAGATAAAGATTTATTTCTCACCACAATGCATAGGTACATTATTAGGCATCGTGAACAATACATACGTTTTTATACTGTGGGAGACTGGTGCCTAAGCTAGGCGAAAAGCCTGTATTTCAGGACACTAGAAAAAGAAGAATACAATAAAGGAAAACAAGTTGTCCACCACATTCAAGGATACGACACTTGCAGTGGTAAACAAAGAAGGGAACGATGTCGAAGTGGTAAATGATGTAGACAACGGTTACGAAGAAATATAGAGTACATTTGAAGAGGGTTGAAGGAAAGTGGGGAGTTTGCATAAATGAGGATGATATTATATATCTTCAGGAAATAACGATACCGTCGATAACAATGTGTGTGACGAAAATTAATATGTTGATTCTGTTTATCAGACCATTAATAAAATTATTTGATGATTGTTCTTGAAATAAACTGATTTGTATTTGATTATTCTTAAGAAATAATGCTATTTTTTTAATTTTGTAAAAGGTAGACGTAGTGTTTTAATTTGTTTCCCGCACGCAAAATACGCGCTTTGACGTGGAGTTGCGGACACCAGCCCGTTATACAATAGTGTATTAATTAATACTGACATGCCTTACTGGTGGCGCGAGCGGTGGTGGGGGTGCGGTTAGGTAGTCGCTTCACTGACCGCACACTCTCTGCTGTTTGGCCGTGCGAGTAAGACGTGCGCGTTGAAACCAAACTGTGTTGTTTTGTTTTATTTACCACGTACCTAACACCTTAATTATAGTGACCTGTACAACTAATATGAAGATTTTTATATAATTGGGCATAGTTATCTGCTGTGGCTTAATAATATCAAAAGGTCATTAGTCTTGGAATAAAACAATATAAATGTTGTTTAGATTCGTATAATATTCACGTTTTACAAATGTATAACAAATATTGTAATTGGTACAAGTAATTTAAGATCATAAATTTAAAATTTATAACGATAAAATTAGGGCTAAAATTACTTGCATAGTATCTTAATAACATCTAGGACTAGACTTCACACACGTTACATACCTACTGGGAAATAAATACTCATAGGTACAGGGTCTTTTCTTGGTTTACCATATAAACCGATATTCAAACACAAGGAAAACGATAGTAAAAAGTAGACTAGGTTTCGTGTTAGCACTAGTTAGAATAACTCGTAGTTACAAACATGTATCTAATCAAATTAACATCGCGTTTTAATTTAAACAAAAAAAATATGTATAAATTGGCGTTTTGATTACTTCAGTGATATGGTAAAAGATTCTAAAAATATACCTAAACATTATCATCAGCGTCAGGCGGTTGACTGGCTAACTTATTTGCCATTGCAGTTAGAATATCTGTTAGTCGAGCGAATCTTTGATTTGGCGTGGTTAGGGCCCCTCTTTCTCCCCAAAGGAAGTTTATGTGGAACTCTGTTCTGAACAGTTCGAGGAGAGTAGGGTCTAAAACGGGTCCTAAAGAAGACATCTCTTGCACTACAGTTCTAGCGTTTCGTTTGAACATTTCGATTTGGTTGGGGAAGTGTCGGGCGGCGTCTAAATGGGCCGCAGTCGCGTTGAAGTCAAACTCCAGGCTGTTCATCAGGCTGGCTGGGAATGTCTCGTCGGGCTGCATAAGGCCTCCGCCTTCGCCATCTGTACAAGCAAAATACTCGTTTTATCGACTTGCGTTGTCTCTGCGTTTAAAAGGTTCTGCTTCTCGCAATGTACTCTTGGATTCTTAAAGCAGCTGTTAAAGTTTGCATGTCACTCACCAAATAAATGGAAGCACAGTACTGGCGGCAGGATATACGGCGTTGTTGTGTTGGGAGGCAAAGGATTTGTGCCTTCATTCATACTTTTAAAGCAAGGCCTCAGTTTGGCCTCGAACATAAACGCATTGTCCGTGTAAACCCTTCTCAAAATATTCCACGCGTTCTCCAGGCACTCCACCTATGATACAGAAAAACGTTAATTATTTCTCACAGAAAATACGATATTTTATTATTTGTCATCGTAGTCGTGGCTAGAAGTTTAGATTCTACGCATTGACATGTTTAATACCTGAGGCATACACAGTCCAAACATAATTGCTGAAAACCCGTACAAATTGCCCAACGCAGTCTTCGTTTCAACTGCTAACAGAATCCAGTCGTTGATGGTGTCAGCTCGCTGCCGGTCTGTCTGACAGGTCAATATCGTCACCGCTATCAACAGACGAAAAGTCTCAATCCTGAAAATGAAAATCAGATTGAAGTCCCGTTTATCCCACTTCAAAGTTATGAATTTTATAGTCCATTTATGTCTACCTTTCTATAACATCTAAACGCAAGGGTCGACCTTGAGGTAAAAATAATAGTTCTAATCCTGATGCAGTTTTCTCAAGACCTTCAATTTGAATTGCATCGTCAAAGAAGAAATATAAATCTACTTTCGTCATGTGATTCGCTAGAATCCTCGGCCCAGACGTACGTAGTAACAGTTTGATCGTGTGTAACGTTTCCGATTCAAGCGGTTTTGATAATCCAGTCGGTATGATTTGCGATTGAAAGTTTTCTAAATTAATTCTTGAATCCACCACGTAATCCAAATTTTCTGACTGTAAAAGTTTTGCTTCAGTGAGTTCATAATCAAATTGCTGCTTTATGGTCGGTGTCACCAGATTGTAATCAGATTCCATTCTTGACTTATTTGGATCGCTGTGAGCTGAGCTTTGAGTAGAATCTCCGGATCCATTGCCTGAATCTGATCCCGAAACTTGGTAGAGTCGCTGGAGTTCTAATCTTCTTTCATCTGCTTTTGGTCCATCGTATCTGGCTGGCTTGGCTGGAGGACTAGTTGGTAGATTGGCATCCCAGGTGTTCGAACTGGAGTTAGACTCACTGCAAAAGTTTTTCCCATGTATGTGTTGTTGACTCTGAATTACTCCATCAGCACTGGCGCTTTTGCCATGAGTGACATGTTGTCCCATGTCGATAGGTGTTAGTGAATGAGATCGTTGTTTCTTGAAAGGCACTCGAAGTTGCATTCCAGGCTTTGCTGCAAAATGGCTGTATAGACTGTATGGGTTTCCGTAGGAACCGTCTCCAACTGGTGAGACAACGAGATTCATATCATCGTTCTGAATATAATTCGTAAGAGGCGTCACCCGGTTGGCTGGGTATTGAATCCTGGCTCCAGATGCGGCTGATATAGGTTTACCAGATCCAACGTAAGAGGTGATGAGATCGGCGACTGTGTCGTAGGCTTCGTCCTCGAATTGATATTGGTGTCTTTCGTACACCGTGTCGGGGTGAACGATGATCTGAAATTATGTATTATTTAATTTATAATTTAGTAAAAAATTAAAAAGACATCGCAGCTGCTGTGATTCCTTACTCGTTGTATAACGAAATGTAAATGTTGTCCATTGGAGCGGCAGCTGAGCACGTAGTTATCTGGCTGAGACGAAGAGTCCCTCACAAGGAACTCCCGGTCCTGTTGGAGCAGACTCTCGGCTGCTGTCCTGCTGAGTGCACCGTGGTACCAGCCGTGGGAGATGATCTGGTCTGATGGTAAGGAAAACTCCCATTCCAGCAGACCAGACGATGTCATAACATTCGGATCCTGGAATATGAGCAAATTACATTGATTAGAACTAACATCCACTTATCTATACTCTACTATCAGGGGGTTGCTCTCAAATCTCGAGCCGGTCCACCACCACCTCGCGACCGAGAAGCTGCACCTATTATTTTTAACGGAAACGCAGATTACGACTCTGTCAGACGTGGTGTACAGCAACTACCCAGGTTACTCGCTTGAACATAAGTTCGTAAAACGACCTGGGGTCTGTATGTAAGTCCGCGATGATATATGCTTTCGGCGTCTCCGTTGCTTTGAGGATTCCGGGTTATCTACTATCGGGATACTGGTGGATACCGGGGTAGAGAAATCACTCTACGTCGGTGTCTACCGGTCGACAGCGGTGACCAGGAGACGACTAGGCTCTTTGAGCACCTGACGGAGAAGGCGGATTGTGCCCAGATTGGTACCCGACGGCGGAGCTTCTTTTTCTGGGGGACTTTAATGCCCATCACGATGAGTTGTTGTTCCCGTTCCAGAAAACTGACCACGCTGGGAGAGAAGCGCGCAGATTTGCACTGTCGCTAGATCTCACCCAGCTGGTGACTGAAGCTACGCGGGTGCCAGATGTGGACAGAAACACACAGAACTGCTTGGACTTGCTGCTGACAACTGACCAAGACAGGCACTAAGTATCGGTATCAGCCCTACTCGGAACATCTGACCACTGTCTGGTGAAATCCGTGTCTATCAGCTCTCCTCCAGATGATAGCCCTAGACGAAGTAGCTTAGGTTATAAATTATATTTATATCACTCAAATTAGCCGAGCTATCACAATTTTTACGGACGAAGTGCAAAGTGCTTGTAGAATTATAAAGAGAACAAAGTAAAATATGAATAGTAATTAATTAAATAATAAGAAAGTAAAACGATCTTATTTTGCCCACCTAGTGAATCAAAACTGTGCAAAATTTCAGCTCAATCGGTTGGGGGGAACTGGTTTGAAATGCATTTGCAAGATTAGACCAATACATAATATACCTACTAACTAACAAGGCAAGAAAAATAAAAGTGTAAGTATAATAAAAAAAGAATTCAACAAGAAACACTTGGATTCAAAATATTAGTGACCTTTTTCATACAAATTAAAAGCTCAATTGCGAAATGTAGTATATTATGTACCGCAGAATTAGCCGGTTTCTAGGAACGTTTAATTAATTGCAGGTTCTTGTTAGCCCTACATCTTTACCCACATACTCGTACTATTACCTCGTACTATAGGCGTATCTACTTGCAAATTTATTGAACCGTACAATTACATTGATCAACAAACACTACAAAAAAAAACCAAGAATCCAATTCCTGACATCCCCCCTCCGAGTTCACAATGCTCCACCGGCTCCACGCAGGCTATTCAAGACAAACCACCAAAGGTGAGAAGCAAACTGTGAGAAAAGAAGCTCCCATCACCTGCCGATTTCGTTAAACCCCAGGAAGGCAGATGGCCTCCCGGACATGATCTGCAGTGGCCGGTTTGGAAAGTACTTAACCGATTGCGCCCCCAAGTAGGCCGCTGTGAACACAATTTGGCAAAATGGGAAATTAAAGATCATTCCGACAGAGTGTGAATGCAGTGCTTCCGACCAGGCGATGTCCCACTTGCTGTAGTGTCTGAAGTGTCCCAACACCTGCACTTTTAGAGGACCTAAAATACGCCACAGACGCCGTGATTACGAAAGAAGATGAAGACAAACATTGCATATATAATTAAGGACAAAATTATCAATAATTTATTTGTTTATTTATCTTGTATTCATAAAACCGAGTAATGGTTGTAAAAATACTCTTAACCTTAACAAAGCTTAAAGGCACTTGTTGTCCCCGTCATTGCGTCTTTTTTTGTTCTCGACCATTTATCTATAATTGAGAACTTTCTAGTTAAGGAAATATTGGAGGTCAAAAACCTAAAGTATTTCACAGGTTTTTTTTTTATTAAATACTTACATGTCTTTAATGTTATAGCTTTACTTTAATTACCTCCATGACCCCTGTTCTATCCAATGCATCCATCAGCACAATGTTTTGAGTACGTTACATTGAGTCCCACCGTATAGGTATACCGTGTTATATCACCCGAAACATGTCGTTTCCCAGCAATTATTTTTGCCCACTGTTTTAAGCTTTCACGGTTTACAACTAAACTTATACAGTCACTTACGGGATACCTTCCGTGATTGTTCATTATTTTGAACAGTCACGGAAGATATCCCGTAACTGACAGTATAAGTTTAATCATTTTTGCGTGAAATTTACGCAAAAATGATTGCTGCGAACGACTTTGTTTGATGTACCTACAGAATGCGTGGTGGACGGCTTCGTGAAACGTCCGTTTACACCTTCTAAGCCATTTGGGTGGAATCAGGAGGGAAAAAGCAACTTACCCATAATCTTATGTCAACAACACAATAAAATGCACTATGACATAAAAATAAACAAAATACGGCAATACACGCGCACAAAACGTTATGCTTACCATTCCTTTTTGTCACTTCATGGAAAAAGTACTAAGCGGTATTTATATTTGGCTGTGGACGAAACTCGTGTTGAGAGTTAAGCCGGCAGTCTCACCCCTAATTGAGGGGTTGAGTCGATCGATGAAACAATCCACCCTTTTTTACCCGTAGGTTGGTAGTACAACAGTCGCTAACTTCATGTGTCACAGTCGCGCATGCGGTTAGAATTTATACATTTTAGTGCCGCAGGTTGGTAGTAAAATAGGCGCTAACTTCATGTGTCACAGTCGCGCATGCGTATAGAATTTCTTCTTTAATTTTATATTTTCGAACTTGAGAAGTAAAGGACAAATCAGGATATTTTCTAAGTTATCATCGTTGTTATAGTCTTTACTAAGCATCCGTCAGCTTTTTCTAAAATAAAGTTGTACATGAATATACTCGAAACATTCAGCCTTCAACAACTTAGGAGTTCGGAGAGTTAGACATCCTTCGTGTGTCTTTAATTTTTTTTTTGTGCCGCGTTTAAAACCCGCGCCGAAAAATTGTGTCCTTCACCACACAATCCTCACCTTTGAAAACTTCATGAAAATCAATTTTGAGTACCTAAAAAAATAGTCAAGAAACAGTCATAAATAGTTACCAAGGTTAAAAAAATAGTCGCATTATCATTACGAATTTATAGCTGTATGTTGGTGAGGATTGTGGGGTGAACTTCTCCACACAATCCTCACCTCAGGACTTTTATTTTTATTTTTTTCGGATGCGAAGTCAACAAATGACCCTTCCCCCGCTCTGGGCGGAGCGGAAGGGAGTGTCAGACTTCTACTGACTAAAGCCCATCCATGTTCCTTCGTTGCCCTTTGTGTTCCAGGGCCACGGTATTTCCCAGACTAAACTGGCGTTTAATGGATGCACGCAGGTCACATTGTTACGCCACAATATGAATTCGTCGAATTTGAAGTTATTCATAAACGAAAAAAAAATATTCGTAAGGAAATTAAAAAAAAAATCGCTAGAGGGGAAATCTTTTTACAACTTTTTCTCCACTCCTCAAGAAACTCAATAAAAAAGTCCCAAGAAAATCCGAGCTTCGTTCCACTTTTGAGTATTTTTTGTCTAATTGCTAATGCAAACTCAAAGCATTTATTTCAATTAGACCATACCTGGCACCATAACAGGCACTCACCATAGCAGACACAAATAATATTTAAAAACGAATATCGCTTTGCCGAGACTAAAAAAAAAAACAATCATAGCCGACTATAGTCACTGAACCCATTTGGACTTAGTATAAGTATAGTTAGTTATCTGTGGAAATTTTTATTTAGGCGCGTGTGCGGAAAAAAAAAATCAAAATCGACCCGTGTTAAATACATTGCATGTTGAACCTAATCGTAGTGCAATAAGAATTAGTTTTCGAGAAAAAGTTTAAATAAAAACTTTTAACGATAATTGGTTTGAATAAGATTTGATGTATAGTTTTTGAGATATGGGACTCTTTCATCAAACTGCAGTAGTAACTATGTTTTTCATTAACATATTATGAAAAATAAATTTAGTTTTGCTGTTGAATGTAATACATATTATGAATGAGCCTTCAAAATATTTTTATTATATTGTTTGGTGCTACGGCAAAGTGCGTGTCGCACTCACACGCACACAGGGTTCCGTGTGCACGTGAGTGCGACACGAACTTTACCGGCTTTTTTTGGCCGTGATGACACGAAAGCTACCGGTCATAGATGAAAGGCCAAACTATTCACAAAGTTAAGCTCCTTACATCTTAATACACTCGTTTTGCATGGATGATCTCATGCATGGTGAACATTCAGTTACAATTTATCTCTCAAGACATCGTTACAAAAAGATAAAATTCTTAACTTAAGATAAACTTAAGATAAAATTTTTGACCAAGTCGCAATAAAACTTAAGATCTTGTCCCAAGAATTATCTAGATCAGACTTGGTTTAGGATTACCCTGTCTCTCAAGAAATCGCGTTAGAGTGGAATACTATTAGTAGTATTCCACTCTAACGCGATTTCTAGCCGATCTATCTCTCATATAATATCTCGATTTAAAATACCACGTTGGAATCAAACCCAGGAAAAAGATAGCATCGAACTCCATGGCTTTTGCGATACTTGCAAAAAATCATACGCTTGCGTCGTGTATTGCAAAATACAGAGTAAAAATGAAATCAAACAACCACGTGAACCTTATTGCAGGGAAATCAAAAGTAATACCGCTGAAAAAACCACAATCGATCCCGCGTTTGGGACTTTGCGGCGCTCTAATGTTATGTAAACTTATGCGAATAAAATCATCTTATCCCATCGAGGTACAAGGTGCATGTTTATGGTTGGATTGAATCAACGGCTGTTCTTGGTTGGTTAAGTGGCGAACGGGAGAAATGGAGACTCTTTGTTGCGAATCGAGTGAGGATTATTACTGAAATAATCCCGAAAGGTAAATGGAGTTACGCAAAATCCAAAGAAAACCCCGCAGATTGCGCAAGCCGGAGTTTACCTGCTGCTCAAGTTACCAATTACTCGCTGCTGTGGTGGCAAGGGCCCGATTGGTTACCAGTATAATTATAAGCCTAAAGAATCTCATAAGATGCCGATTTAAACGAGTATTACTACCGAAGAACTCAGATAAAACAAGGAAGTAAAAAAAGTGATTGTTAATCCCGAAAATTTAATAATGAATCTACTATTGACCAAATATAGCACTTTAAGGAAAGTTACTCGAGTATTACCCTACATCAACAAGTTCATCGGCATTGTTGTTTACAAGAAAAAACGCACATGTTTTCTCAGTCTACAAAATATAAAGACAGCAAGAGAAATGCTAATTACACGTCCAATTTAATCTCATAAAAAGGATGGAGAACAAACATCATAAAATAATAAATCAAAGGCTTAATTATCACCAAGATTCTTATAAAAATATCGCTCAGCAAGTGCAAAACCTAACTCTCATCACAGACTTTATAACCTCGGCTTTCACTGCCAACAACTTGATGTATACCCTTCGACAAATCCAGGACTCAATTTTAGATACAGTAACTGATATTGTAAAAACAGCTGATATTTATAGTTGAAAATTAGATTTTCGTTTGATATCTCCGATCCAACTCAGATTAGAGCTAAGCATAATATCAGCACAAATATCTGGAGACTTGGTAGTTCCTGTCGACAACGTTAATCTTAGGCTGGTTTTAGAGTCACGCTGACCGCACGCTGACCGTCAGCGCTGACAGCCAAAATGTATGAACTTCTAGGAAGCGTTTTAAAATAACGCGTAGCTATCAGCGCGTACGTTGGTCAGCGCTGACCTGTACGCGTCGCTCGTCGGCGCCGCGTAGCCGTCGGCGCTCACCGCCGCCCGCGCGCCTCTGTCTTCAGTGAGCGTTCTAGTGTCGAGCCGAGTGGACGCCGTCAGCGTGAACAGTCATGGTGAATCGCGATGTGGACACAAGTCGAGTGATCGACGAAGTACGCTTAAGAAAGCAATTATGGGATGCATCCGATCCACTGTATAAAAATAAAGATGCTAGAAACAAATCCTGGGACGATATTGTTTTCGCACTATTCGAAAATGTGTCGGAAGAAGAAAAACAACATCTTGGTAGGTGATTATTTTATTATCTTGGAATAGGTGTAGGTACTACGGGACGAATAAAGCATTTAAATTTAAAATATACATGAGTCTTGCCAGGGCACCCTACCGATAGGGCTCAAAAAGTATTCAGCAAAATGTTCTCGTAGAGCGTTGCCAGACCTGTTTGTAGGCACAGTTGGTATGTCTACCATACCCTCAATCGTAAATGTATCTTCTATACGATAACTATCGCGAATTCTTATAAAATTATGAAATACGCAGCATGCTTTAACTATATTCTTTGCAACTTTAAAACCCACATTAAACGGTGTATGAAACACTCTGAATTTGTTTGACATTATACCAAATGTCGATTCTATATATCGTCTACTGCGGCTCAGTCTATAGTTAATTTTTTTTTTTTATGGGTCATATTGCTTCGTGCATATGGCTTCATAATTTTTCTAGATATACCAAAAGCCCCATCACCCACAATTACATATTCAACTGGACTATTTGTTCCAGGCAGTGGCTTAGGCCCTGGTATATTTAAAGTGTTATTTTCTAGGCTCCTATACAGTTCACTGTCTTGGAAAAATGATGAGTTCGAGTTTTTTCCATATGATCCAATGTTTACATATGTAAAACAATAATCTGCATCGCACATTGCCAGTAGAACTAAGGAGTAAAAATTCTTGTAATTGTAGAACATTGATCCTCCACCTTCTGGATTTACGATTCGAATGTGTTTGCCATCGATAGCTCCGATGCAATTTGGAAAATTGGTCTTTTGTAGAAACCCGTTAGCAATTTCTGTCCACATATCAGAGGTTTTTGTTGGAATGCATTCATCATGTAGTGTTTCCCATATTGTGTTACACACTTCGTCCACAATCAAACTGATTGTTGCAATTCCAATCCTAAATGAATAATGCAAATCTGAATATGTTCGACCCGTAGCCAAAAATCTGAAAAAAAAATCATGATTGTATTATTTCAGGGAAACTGATCCAACAAAGATGAAAAACAGCAAGAGATGCATACTTTAGGACAAAGAAAGCTACGAAAAATACACCTTCTGGAAGTGCAGCACCAAAGTACAAAAAATATATCTATTATGATGAACTAAGTTTCCTAAGTCCATCAAATGAGAACGAAGTTGATGAATCACTGAACGAAACTATGTCCCTCCCACCCTCAGAAAATATGAATAATACGGCATCACTGGATAATACGATACATTCAGAAAATACGCAAGATTCTGATATGTCATCGCATCAAGCTTCTTCAAACACTCTTGAAGGAGAGCAGCACCTACCGTCTGACGCAGGTCCTCACCGGACACGGTTGTTTCGGGAGGTTCCTGCACCGAATCGGGCGGGAGGAAACGCCCGGGTGTTTCCACTGCGAGGATCGTCCGGAGGACACGGTGGAACACACCGTGGAGGTCTGCCCCGCTTGGGCGGAGCACCGCCGTGTCCTCATAGCGGCGATTGGCGGCGGCAATCTCTCGCGTCCGGCCTTGGTTCAAGCCATGGTCCGGAGCGAGAGAGAATGGGAAGCCGTCACCTCCTTCTGCGAAGCAGTCATGCTAGTGAAGGAGGTGGCAGGACGTGAGAGGGAAAGAACCTCACGTCCCAGCCGCCGCGGGAGACGCCCTGGGCGTCGGGGGTCACGTGGTGGCTTCCGACCACCGTAGGCGCTGGCCTGTGGACGGCGAGTTATGGGCCAGCTCGCCGTCCGGCCGTCTTATGACGACAGGCTGTGTCGACGGCGCGTTCGTGTTCCACGTGCGCCTCAAAGAGATGTCAGCAATCAAGTAGGGGTCCGCATGGGCCAATGCCTGCCAGGGCTGCGGGACTGTTCGAAAGAGATACCGTGGCCCTGGAACACAAAGGGCATAGAAGGAACATGGATGGGTTTTAGTCAGTACAAGTCTGACACTCCCCTCCGCTCCGCCCAGAGTGGGGGGGGTCATTTGATGATTTCCCATCCGGAAAAAAAAAAAAAAAAAAAGGAGAGCAGAATGCCCATGCTGATAATTCCAGCTTATCACAAAGACCTTGAATCCAAAAAAGAAAAAAGAACAGGCCGCACGAAACAAACGTAGAAAGTTCTGTGTTTGAAAGAGAGTTATTGACTTTACTCAGTAATCAAACACCAGATATTGCCGCTGACGACCTGTCTTTTTTCTCTTCTTTGGGTCCACTTTTAAGATCTTTCGATTTAGAACAAAAGCTAGAGTTTAGGTCGAGAGTTTTGCGGGATGCCATGGAAATTAAAAATTAGAGATCGAGTAGCTCGGCATCCTCCCACTCCCATGACATTAGATCTCCAGCGCATGGCTTGTATGCATCGTCATCATACAATTATACTACTCTAGGTTACTCAGAATATGAAACCAATGATACGACTCCAGGTTACTCTGGGTATCAAACAGCAAGCCGTAATGATGAATAATGTGAAAAATTTATCTTTTTTATGTTTATTAAACACTATGATACCAAGTAAATATGTTTTTTTCTTAACTTAAAGTTACTATCAGTCGTTCAATCGGTATAGGCACACGTCTTAAGCTACAATGGACCAGTTTATCCTGTGTTTTTGCCAGTAATTCGTCAAAAGTTCTAGTCGACATTCGAAAGTAATTAAAGAACTTTGTTTCGTCAGCCCTCAAAGTGTTGTATAACATAACAAATTCTCCTGCGAAGGCTCTCTGCTCAATCATTGGATGAATATGAAGTCTCCGTCGTAGTTTTATCTTTCTTTTTTTTATTGGGTTATATAAAGCAGCAATTATTAATGACTTTTGCATTATTGTGCGTCTGAACTCCAAAGCGATCAGCACGATACTGAAACGTCTCGCGCTGAACCTCAGCGCTGACAAGCTACGCGCTGAGCTGTCAGCGCCGATGGTCAGCGTGACTCTAAAACCAGCCTTAAAGATCTTTACGGCTTGCTCAAAGTAAGAGCCAAATACTCTGGCAAATACATAATTATAGAAATAAAAAGAAATGTGAGCCGTCACGGGACGCCTGGCAGATGAGAAACATCGACATTATTTTGTAAAAGTAATATGCAGAAAAGAACAGATTGTGATAGGAACTAAATATGTCATAATGATAAAATAAAATATTACGATTTATTTTCCAGATAACGATGACTATTTATTGAATAAACATTTATTTTCATTAAATACAAAAATTTACGAATTTATTTCATATCGTGACTACTTAATTCGTTTAATCAGTGACTTTGGTAATAGTTATATTCGATGTTGCCTCTGAGTACGGTATTACTGTGACAATTGGTCGATGGTAAATGAAGTATGTTACAAAAGTATTGGACATAACATTATCAAGATATCTAATAAATACAGCATCTATTGTTGTTCCGTATCTGGTGGTAGGTTCTCTTGGATTGTTATTAATTTGCAATTGAAATTCTTCTTGGAGAAAAAAAAACAACACTGTATACTGTAATGCCCCTAGATACATCCAGCAGGTGACGCACCGTACACACTACTGCATATAGACTGTATATATATACCATGATAAAGCGTGGCGACGCGTCGCCACGGCATGCGTCGCCACGCCAGAAATCGGTTTTACGTGCGGCTATAGATGTTTCACATCAAAAATACCCTTGATGAAAGGGATCTTTACGAGGTATTTAATCTTATCCCGGTTCCACGCATTGTGAAAGAACATGATGATGAAAGTCGAAACTATCTCTGAATTAGCAGCCATCAATAGGAGAAAGGATTCGTACTTAACTAAAACTGACACGGATCTTCAGTTACGCGTATTACAAAACCCTGTGTCTATTCTGAGTCATATCTGAAGGCCTATCCACCACCTATAAGTTGATCATAGCCTTTGTGCCATGCCATAATATCGGAAAACAAATATTATTTCTAAGCTGCAGTGAACGTAACGTCAAACTTCTTAGGTTATCGGGTGCTTGTCTGTTAATGCCTTTTGGGGGAGGCCGTTTAGTAAAAAAATAAAGAAAAATAATATTTTTTAAAAACAAACTTTTATACTTGTTAATAATAAAAATAACTAAAAAGGTAAAAAAATATTTAATTCTGGTAAGAAAATACCATTTTATAGGGACATTGTATCCATTTTTTCAAATTAAAAGCGTGTTAAATTTTGACGGGTTACACCTTTATTTCTCCTGCCGTCAAAACGTAATTAATGTTAATTACTGGTTAATTATTTGTAACGTTTCTCATTCTTTCGATTTTCGATTTTCAGACCTGCTAAAGACCTAACTCGACTTAAAAGCCACGTAAGCTTGACCTGCAGTAAGCAATTTGGAGCTAAGATAAATAACTGCATGATCTACAGTAGATCTCTGCATTTTCTGCATAGTTGAAGCCCAACATAAAACAATCGGAAGCATTCTTCTTTCAGCTGTGACGTGATTAAATTTAGCAGGAAATTGAACAGATTTAGGTTGTTTTATGCCGTCAAAATGTAACACGCTTTTATTTAAAAAAAATGGGATATAATGCTATAAACTGGTATATTTCTTATCAGGTTGTATCTTTAACTTTTTAGTTTTTTTTTTATTATTAACAAGTATATAAAAGTTGATGAAACAGACGCAGAAGATCAGTATAGCAAAATAGTCACCGGTATTAACAATAGTTGTAAAAACATAAAAAATAAACGCAAAAATAGGAACAAATTAACAGCTCACAGCATTAATTTAATAGACAAACGAATATCGAAAGAAATTGGGACTGCAGAATATAGAACAATAGACAAAGAGGTCAAAAGAAGTATTAGGAACGATCTGAGAAATCTTAATACGCATTTAGTTAAAACAGCTCTAGAAAAACATGCATCTTTAAGGGTACTTAAACATGGAATAACTAAAGGAAAAGCTTGGATCAACAGTCTAGTCGATGATGCAGGAGTAAAACATTATAGCAGAGCAAAAATCCTGGAAATTGCTACCAAGTTTTATAAAATGTTGTATTCAGATAACCCAGAACCGACTTTAAATGCAGAATACCATCTTTCAGATTCCGTTGCCCCAATAACTGGGTATGAAGTGCACAGAGCGCTTACTACCATGCGCTACGATAGAAGTCCCGGAGAGGATGGAATCTTCACCGAAGCACTCAAAATCGGCTCCACCACCTTGTTGCCTCACCTTACAAATCTGTTCAACACCATTTTGCAATCGGGTAAAGCTCCCAAAAGTATGTGCCATTCTAATATAATACTTCTGCATAAAAAAGGCGATAAAAGCGATATCGGCAATTACCGTCCAATCAGCCTAACATCACACATCTACAAAGCATTTACTAAAGTCATACATAACCGCATTGACGAAAAGCTGGTCAAACATCAGCCACCAGAACAAGCCGGATTTCGCCCTAGTTTTTCCACTACTGACCACCTTCAGACACTAAACGACTCAGGAGATCCCTCAGATCTCTCTGCACGCTCTTCACGATTATGAACGATCAATGTGCTCCTGATTACCTAAAAACTTATTTCAAAGTGTTGGGCAGTTCTCACAGTCGTAACCTTCGAGCTTCCAAGAATCTACTTCTCCAAATTCCTTCACACCGCACTGGATTTATGTCAAATTCTTACGCTATCTCTACTATAAAGCTCTGGAACGCGCTACCTTTTGGCATTAAAAAAGCTGAAAGCAAATTCTGTTTTAAAAGAAAAGTGCGTAACCACTATTTAAGTCAGAATAAATAGCTCTCTCTATTAGAAGTCGAGTCATGGTAATTATTATTAGGTTTCTCGTTTTTAATTTTCGTATTTGTTAAAATATGTATTAGTTTATTTTATTTGTATATAAGTATTAGTATCATTATAAGTGCCTATATAAATTTTCGATAGCAAGAAGTTATTTTTATATATTTATTTTGTACCCTATCACAATGTTTTCTTATTTAACCCAAAGGTTGACTGGTAGAGAATGCCTTGTGGCATTAAGTCCGCCTATGTATCACTATTGTACATGAAGTTTAAATAAATAAATAAACCAGATTTTGGAAAAATTCTCAGAATTCAACAAACCATTATATTTGGCCTTCGTACATTATACAAAGACATTCGACAGCATAAAACATCCTGAAATCTTCAAATCCTTGCAAAACCAGGAACTCGAAACATAGTATATCGATCTTCTTTAAATATATACTACAATAGCTCCGCCAACATTAAACTGAATTCTGCAGGACCCCCTTTTAAAATACAAAAAGGTGTTAAACAGGGTGACCCGCTCTCTCTTAAATTGTTTACGAGCAAACTCGAGGAGGTATTTCAGACACTGGCAGCCTCATGGAAGACCAAGGGCTTTGAAGTCGGCAGTAACAGGCTGACTAACCTAAGATTTGCCGATGACATCGTCCTCTTTGCTCCCACAGCTTTCGAACTACAGAGCATGCTCCAAGACCTAAGCGCTGCTAGCTTCAAGGTAGGACTCGCGATGAATCGGTCAAAAACTAAAACTATGACTAACAGCACTAAACGAGGGTCGAGGTAGATGGGCAGGAAATACTCTGTGTTGATGAGTACATTTACTTGGGCCAGTTAGTTTCTTTCGAAAACAGGCAGGAAAAGGAAATCGATCGCCGAATCGACAACGCCTGGACAAGTTACTGGTCCATAAAGATGCTAATGAAGGGAGATCTGCCGATCTCCTTGAAGCGCAAACTCATCGATATGTGTATCCTGCCCGTCCTAACCTACGCTGCTCAAACCTGGTCACTCACCGAATCACAAAAGTCCCGCCTTGGAGTCTGCCAAAGAGCAATGGAGCGCAGCATTCTGGGTGTAAAGAGAGCTGATAAAATACGGAACACTACGCTGCGCTCAAAAACAGGGTTCACAGACGTAGGCAAAAAGGCTGCCAGGCTGAAATGGGATTGGGCGGGTCACTTGAGCCGCATGGATGATGACCGCTGGGCAAAGGCTTCAACACGTTGGGTGCATGAAGATGGACAGCGCCGCCAAGGCCGGCCCAAAAAACGGTGGCAAGATGATTTGGACGCGCATCACAAGTTCTGGTTCGAGGTGGCGCAGGAGAAGAGGAACCTGGAAGGATATGGGGGAGGCCTTTGCCCAGCAGTGGGACATACCAGGCCAATAAAAAAAAATTAAAAAAAAAACAAGTACCTATAAAAGACGTTTTTTTTTTTAAAGAATTTTCATAAGACGCTCGTTACGCTACTTTGTAATGGAATCAAAAGCCACCTATATTTCTTACTCTCTTACTTTTTTCTGATAAAAAACTTGTCATCACTTATTTTACCCTTTGTTAGGGTCGCCAAACCTTTAAAGCTAGATAGTAATGGCGGTAATACCTCCTTCTCGTTGAGCTCCTCTACAAAGAGTACTATAGGCGAGTATCTAGTGAGGCACTGTTTAGATGTACCCAGGTACCTAGTTCGAAAAGCACTTCTACTTCTTCACTTACTTGGCTGTACTTTTTAAACTATAACTCAACTCCTTAGTGTCAACTTTAAGCATTTAAGTGACTCCCCTGTTTCGTTCATTCATTATATCCTTGCCTTTCTCAGTGCTCATCTAGGCATCCATGACGTTAATTACATACTTACATAAACTCACGCCTTTTAACCTTTTTTCCATGAATGTAGGCAGACACCACAGAGCGCCACCTGCTACGATCCTTGCATACTTTTTCGACTCGTCCACGTTTATACATCTGGTCATAAACGCACGCCGGTTGCGACCACAATTATTGTGAAATCAAAAACAAAGAAAAATGCAGCAATGAATTTGCAATTAACTTACAATGAATCGACTCAACCTTACCCTCAATCAAAACATGAAGTGTTCAATGCAAAACTGTTTGCAAACAAGGTATCCATTAAAACATAACATGACACTGTATGACTGTACGTAAACATTGTAATAATGGGTTGAGGTTCATTTTTCAAGCAACACCCGTAATGCTACATTTAGTCAGTAATCGGCGATGGATGGTGCACTTCGCGTCTTGTGTGCAGTCCTAATCCTGATCCTTAGCCTGACGGCGCCCTCAGTAAGCTATGAGAAGAGTAAGAAACATTTCCGCTTGTTTATGTACCATAAATATATTTAAAAGTGATTTAAATGTTTTTACCCAAGTACATGAAAAATCTTATCAAGATTAACATTTGAAGCAGCAATTTTAACAAAACTTTAACTTACAGCTTTGCGCAAAATCATTCGTAACCATTCGAAAATGGTACAAAGGCCTTTCAGTGACATTAATGGTCCACAGCGAGCTTGGATAAATATCACCAATTCCCTAAACAACAATGAAATGTTTCATTTCCCAGGAGGCTCTCAAGTTAAGACTGTTTTTCATCATCTACAAAGGCCAAAACTATCTACCATAATGGCAGCACTTCAGTCGAGTAAAGGGAAAATAATGCACACGAATATGAGAATTACAAAACCAGAGTCTGCAAAAGAATTTAAAAATACTATTAGAAATAAGATTATAGACTACAGGACTTTGGAATCACCTGAAGAAATGCCAAATAACATGAGCAACCAAAACACAAAATTGGCTATCAAAAACTATTATCAAATACCAACGCAATCCAGGTTTTTCCCACCCGTAGGAGAACAGGAGTCACAAAGCGTTCAAGGCTTTGAACAAAGAGGGACTAGCAAGGAGAATACTCTGGTTATTCCTGATTTTCAAGATACACTTAAAGAAAAAGAAACTTTAAAAGTGAAAGGTATTCTTAAACCTAAATTAAAAACCCAAACTGAAGCTCCGGTTGTTATCAGAGAAGCATTGCATAGTGTCATAGACATCGAACCTGACAATGAAACGGCGGATTTTCTAATTGAAGGTTTGCCCAAGGATAGTACAATGTTCAGCTATAATCTGACTTCAGATCCTTTCACTTGCTCAGCAATTCAATCAGCGACAGCTGACCTCGATGCTCAAGAAAGGTTTTCCCAATTAAATATAGAGGTAAGATCATTCTGCTGTAGGTATTAAGTGTGGAAACGTTAAAATAAAACGAACTCCTGTTCATTTTACAGCCCTTCTGGATGAGTAAGAAGCATTTTTGGAATCATATTTTTGATAGCCGTTACGAATCCTTGATGATGAATTCAAAGTGGCCCCCTCTAAAGGTAATGCACTGTTATTTAGCTACAATTCCAATATCAACTCGTACAAAACACTTAATTCAACCAATATTTTCCAGGTGATACTAGTACCCCGTACGCACGTGGATACAATATGGAAAAAAACATTCGAACAATATCAAAAAGACAGCGGTAGTAAAATTTTATCGAATATCGTGAAGAAAATGCAATTCTATACTAAATTAACGTTTAGTTGGAATGAAGTTTCACATTTGAGTAATTGGTGGAAAACAACTACACATAGAAATCGATCGGTAAGAAAATAACGAAATATATCTTATAGTTATAAAACGGTATTAAACTTTTATAAGTTGCCATGTTTTAAACTTATAAATCATTGCAAGAATATTCAAAATAATGTTACTTTTGGTGTGATTTAGGCATTTCGAAAGTTATTAAGAACTGGTAGACTAGAAATTACCACTGGAGGTTGGGTTGAACCGGACGAAGCAACTACGCATTTATTTGGACTCGTCCATCAACTCATAGAAGGTAAGTTGATTAGTTCAATTGTATGTACTGGGAACATTCGAGGTGTCTTAAAAATAAGTTCCATGAAATAAGTCTAATCATTTTCAGGGCATCAATGGCTGAAACAACATCTAAATTATTCACCAAACGTCGGTTGGCTTACTAGCAGCGTATCTCATAGCCCTACAATGGTTTACCTCCTCTCCGCATGCGACGTAAACGATCTAGTTATCACTAATATTCATTACGCTTGGGAACAATTTTTTGCTGAGTATCAATATAGTGATTTTATTTGGATACAAAATTGGGACGACGATAAATCATATCCAACTAAACTCAATGAAGCATTGAACAGAATGGGTGTAGATCGGTATCCAAGGCATGCGGTTTTGACACACTTTCTTCAATTCAATTCAGCTGATTTTAAAGCGTGCGGTCCAAATAGCACTCTTTGTACTTTGGATTATAATTTTGCCACACAGCGTGGAAAACTTGATATCAGCGCTTATAATGTTAAAGAAAAATCGGAGCTGCTTCTAGAACAATATTCTAAAACAGGAACTATATCGCCTCACAACAATATAATTGCACCTTTAGGTGGTCCATATTTTTATGAGACACAATCTGAATTTGATTTTCAGTACAATAATTATCAGAAAATTGTTGATTTTATAACAGCTAACAAAGATATTTATAAAGCAACAATAGAATTTGGAACAGCAAAAGATTATTTTAAAACTATAAAAGACAAATATAAATACTATCACAGTCTAAAAGGAGACTTTCTTAATTTTGCTGATATAAATTCTGGAACCCCCGCATATTGGACTGGTTTTTACACATCTAGACCTTTCTATAAAATTTTGTTAAGGCGTCTGCAATCAACGCTACGAACGACAGAAATATTGTTTTCTTTCGCTTTAAATTACAACAGTTTTCGAAAAACTAATATGACTACTATATTTGAACTCTTAATCAAAGCGAGGGAAACAGTTGCGCGACTAATTGATCGCAATGTTGCAAGCGGAACCGTTACAGCAAACGTCTTAAAATATGTTCGAAGCCAGATTCTAACCACCGTTAAAGACTGCTGGTATATACAAGAATTGGCAGTGAGTTTCTTGAGCCTAAAGCCCGAACAACACGTACCATACCTTCAAAAGTATGTCTACAGGGATGGTGAATTGATCAATATATTAAGAACAATTTCTCCAGGAGATCAAATTTATATCTTTAACTCCCTAAGTCACGAGCGGACCGAAATAGTAGAACTCATTACTAGATATCCCAACATTAGAATAGTGGATCATACGAAAAAAGACGTAACAGTTCAGATAAATCCTGTGTGGAAACATAATTCTGATAATATTATCAAATTATCCAGGAGATACTACAAAATTATATTTGCAGTAATGGTACCTCCAATGGCGCTTGAGTTATTTAAAATTAAAGAAACATATGATGCTTCGCAAAACGTTGCTGCGGTATACTGTTTATCATGTGAAGTTGAGGATGTGTTGGATAACGTGACAGCATTTCCGTTTGTAATTCAACCAATACAAGCAGGTGATATACAGCTTGAAAGTTACAAACATCGACTTTTGTTCGACGAATTTACCGGCCTTATGAAAACCGTTGTTGAGAAAGAAACAAACATTGAAAAAAGCGTTTCTATTGACTACGGCGCATTCAGGGACTCTGATGTTAATTCAGGAATGTTTTTATTCAACACAAATGTAAGCAAGCCTCTGCTAGACGTTTTGTCGGAATATAGATTGGGAATCAGGAAGAAAGTAATGTTCATTGTATCGGGACTAGTTACGCAAGAGTTGTCTTGCATTTACGGTCGCCTCTTACAACATACAACAAAAATGTTCAATCTCTTAAGAAGCCCTTTGTCAAGTGCTATTTATATTGAAAGTAAAGTAGATTATGAAATATCTCCGAAGAATAGGGAATTAGAACTGTTTATCTCCATCCAGACAGATATAGGTAATGGCAATCCTCCAAAGATCTATACAGACAACAATGGTTTTCAATATACATCGCGAATTTTAAATATTAGTAGACGTATTGAATCTAATATGTACCCGATTACAAGTATGGCTTTTATACAAGATAGCAGAAATCGGTTTACATTCATTACAGATCATGCTCAAGGTGTCACCGCTCTACAAGAAGGGCAGTTACTGGTGATGCTAGACCGACGGGTACTTTTTAACGACGGCCGAGGTACTCATGAAGGTTTGGCTGATAGTAGAAATACGTGTCATAGAAGTTTCATATTGCTAGAAAATTTTGAAGACAGTCACAACACTGTTACTTGGTATCATCACCATAAAGAAGTAAAGTTACCTAGTTTATCTGCATTTTACCTCGCCAACACTTTGGACTACCTCGTAGATATATTTCTTATCAACAAGAATCAGACGCACCTTTGCTACTTCGCGTTTTTACCATTAGTCAAAACTTCGTTTCCTTGTGATGTTGCCCTTGTGAACTACAGAGCAGTTTTACACAGAAGTACGATACAAAATATGATGCCGACCGCTGCTCTTATGACACTGCATCGGCAAAGCTTTTCGTGTCACATTGAAAATCCTTCAAACCTTCACTGTAGTGGAGATCCTAATTTCTCTTTACAGAAGATACTACGTACTGCCAAGTCTGTGTATCAAACGAATCTGCCGGGTACCGACGACGGTTCTGAATCATTGTATCTAACTCATGCCAATTTCCCACCAATGGAACTGACGACCTTGAGGGTAGAGTTTTAAATGCAGGTTTCCATCGTATGTACATACATCGATGAAATACTTATAACACGTACAAAGTACGTGTAAACAGTACACCTGTGGAGTACCTGAAGTATTTTTCCCTGTACGGTGGGAAAGTAAACTTCGGGTTGGTTTTTTTTTACTTTATGTAACACCCTAGGAGCATCGGCAGGGAAGACTTATATTATGTCTAAATAAAAGCTTGACATTAGGTTTTCAACGCCAAGCTCAGCGGCGAGAATTCAAGTTGCAAGTTTTTTTTATAATTTTATCATTAATGTAGGTGGCACCCAGTGTTGATAAACCGGGAATTAATTGTTTTGATTCCAGAACGGCGCTCCTATTCTGAAATCAAACCATTCACCAAAATTAAATGCCACGGGTACTTAAATAGCGAGTCTTTCCTTAAAACTTGCTGAAAATAATTGAAGACCTAAAAGATCCAAGACCCGTATCTATAGTCAAGTTAAAGCAATTACTTGAGTTTAAGTAATTACTATGCATACATTTTTTATGCAGTAGGCAAGAATTTAAACGAATTAAGAACCGCCAAAGAAATTAAAGTTAAGAGTTCTAACTTTTGACAGTTCTAACTTCAAGCAATAACTGAACTAAACATTACACAGTTAAAATCTTAGATATCTTAAATAATGACTTTTACTCAAGTAATCACTCTGACTTCTTTATTGATACGGCTGTACATGGGTGCCGGCAAAATAATTTCCACGTGGGTTCATTTAAAGTTCCTTGATATGTTAGATTTTCGTTTGTCAATTCGAACAAGGAGTAATTTTGTCGATTTATACAGAAAAACCGTAGCGAGCTTGACAATTGTAATACCCCCTCGAACTAGATAGGTTTCTTTTGTCCTTTATTATAGAAATAGCGCTAATTCTGCCTGTTTATAAAGAAAATTTATGAACGCAAAGGACATAAGATATCTAAACGAGCAAAGCGAGCTCGAATAATTTAGGATATTCTTGGATAAATTAGGTCATTTTTGTCCATAGGAACAAGTACGAGTGAGCGAAGTGAGCTCAAAAATTTTTGTTTTCCGCCTCGGATAGATTAGTTTCTCTTCCAAGATTTCGCCCCCTCCTTTTGCCTACGGCTCTGACGATGAAAGACACGAGGCATAAGTGACCTGTGCATGAGCATGATGTGTTCACAGAAAAAGAGTAGAGGAGGACACTAAATTGATTGACAAGCTGATGAACAGGACAGCAACCTAGACGCCTTAAGTTTTTATTAACACAGTAACATAATATAAAAAAATCTATTTCTTTTCCATATTATTTCTTTCCCAACAATGTACTGCAATGCAATTGCACCCCCTCGCAGCCTGCTGGCGGCGCCCATGCGGGTGTAGGAAGACTGCTCAAATAGACACGAAAAGCCACTTCATTTTATATTATGTAAGTAATATATAAATATGAAACAGAACAAAAATTGATCACTTTCATGGTCCGAATGACCACATGGGGGTCTTGCGTTTATTATGTTACACGTAGAAATAAGTATTATAAGTTTTTTTAGAAACTTGTTAACTGAAACAACAATACTTAATTTGTATGAAATGTGCGAAATTGAAAATATACTAACAACATAATAAAAATTTAATTTATTACGGAGAGTAAACTATGTTTTTATAAAAAAAAAAAACTTTATTTAGTAAGTACTCCTTTGTTTTAATTGATATCCTAAGGTCATCATCATCACCACCTACTCTTTTCCAAACAACACACATCAAAAGTGTTTAGGGATATTACAGTATACTAAGGAATTTCCTAAAATATACTTGTATGAAAGTGCGCAGAATGTTATATTTTTTCAGAAATAAAAACGAAACTTTTTTATTTTATAAGGCCAATTTTTTTTTGCCAAAATTTGACTAACTGTTTTTGGTGATTAAAGCAGGAAATTAAATGAAATAAAACTATAAATTTTGCATAAATTAAAAAATAGTAAGAGCACCTCGGATGTTTATATCACATCTGCAAAGGTTATTCAAGTTCAAAACCAGGTTGTCCAGTTCGCCTTGTGGTATTAGGTACCAAGTCCGACGAAAATGCATGAAAAGTGGACTGTTCGGCAGCAGATTCTCGGGAAAATTCATAAAGACCTTCGTTGCAACATGATAGCATGTTCCAGGCGTGGGCCAGTCCAGAGCCGCTTAATTACGTTGTTGTAGCCGCTGACTTACCAGTTACAAAATATCCTGACCCAACATCACGGAGTTTTGCAGCTGTTAAATTACATTTTATCTAAACGCGGTCAGTTCTCCCGCCTAGACGTAATCCCGCCCATACCATAATTGTTCCACCTTGATATGGATGAACTTCCTGGGGATTTTGCAAGCGGGTCTCACGTTCGCCAAACACGTATTCTTCGTGTATATGGAAGGAATCTGTAACATCCTAGACCATTGGCGATCATTCCAAGACAAATGTTCGTTTGCCTATTCTAATCATTGCCCGCGATTCCCTCGTCGTAGTGCTGGAAGCGAAAATTATACAAAAGCATGAAGGTTAACTTCTTGTGGTCCTGCCATTTTGGTCGCTAATGAGGACCAGGTGTTTTGACTGTAAATTTAAAACCAATAGCCAAATCGTAGCATTCGTTTGTCTTCTTGTCGTAATTTGTAAGAATCGGTCTTGTCTGGCGGTGGCTACTCGAATATCGATTTACCTATTGTACCGATCAACCACCTCGCCAGTATACCGATAGCGAGATCACAATCTGGACATGACGCTTTGACTGGTGCCAATGACAACGGCAACATTGCACTGGTGCGTGCCTCACGTGCCTGCCTCTAGCGACTCCAGCATACCTATTGCTCTCAACATCTCTTTTCTAGTTTAATGTTCCGTTCCATGGTTTAGGTAAACTCAGCAGGATTGATTTAATTAAAAAACGTACGAAAGAATTCTTTTTTTTTTTGTTAAAATCTTTAACATCTTTAATCCTACGCGTGGGTAGGAAAGAAAATTATTAAAATTCAGTAAAACTTATTAGTCTATTTTTTTTTTTAATTTAATTTGTCATGAACAAATTGGTGTTTAAATCTTTTTGAAATGATTAAAGATGATTAATCAGTTCTTTTAAAGTTATGCTAAATATAAGTAAAATATCCCTAGACACTTTTGGTGTGTGTAACTGTGTATGCTGGGATAGGGTTTTTGTCTATCCAGATGCAGCCGAATATATCCTAAGGAACCTACTATCCTACCTACCCAACAGACATGCGTCTGTGTGGATTGAGAAGACTGCTGGCTGCCTCGTTGTAAGTGGAAGCAATTGCAAGCACTGAAGACGCGTGGGGTCCTGCGGGTTCGATCCCCAGGGCAAGCAGTGTCTTTTTTCAACATGTTTTTATTAGCTTCACCTTTATCTAACCAACGATGTAAAAACCTTAGAAGTTAAATTTGTCTCAATTCCCGGTTTCCAATTGAGCTGAATATTTTGCATACTTGCATGTTTAGTTTGGATGACAATGTTATTCTAAATCCAATACGGCAAGCTCGCAAAGATGGCGGGCCAGTTATTTTATTTGTATTACCAAGATAAAATGGGCATCAAATGAAAGAGTTTGCCGAGAAGAATACCTACGAGAAATAATATGACGTCACTCTAAAGCGTGGCAAAGCAAGCGCATCTTCGTCTTATGAAGAGGAAAACATGCTATAACTACTATAGCTTGTTTTCCTCTTCAGAACACGAAGATGCACTTGTTTTGCCGAGGTACAGAAGATATTGGATGCGCCCTGTGTGGAAATTGTCAGAAGAGCATAGACATTTTAAAATAATGGAAAAATTACATGAATATCCTAATCGTTTTCCTACAGTGTATAAAATAAAATATAAAATAAAATGTCACAAGAAGGTTTCCATATTATATTGTCGAAAGTAAAACACGGTCTTCAGAAGCAGCATACACATTGGAGTGAATGAGGGGTTAGTGAGAAAGGTTAGTATGGATGAAGTGAGAATAGCAGTAAATGGAATGAAGAATGGTAAAGCTCTAGGACCTGACGGTATGCCGGTTGAAGTTTGGAAGTTATTACGGGTGGATGGATGGACGTGGTTAGCTTTATTTTTCAATAAGTTGTTGCTGGAAGAAGCCATACCTGATGAGTGGTGCAACAGTTCGCTGGTGCCCATCTTTAAAAATAAAGGTGATGTGCTGGAGTGCAATAACTATAGAGGAATAAAGCTGATGGCGCATAGTATGAAAGTTTGGGAGAAAGTTATTGAAAGACGACTGAGAGAAGAGAGTGAAATTTCACGAAATCAATTCGGTTTTATGCCTGGTCGGGGATCGATGGATGCCATTTTTGCCATCCGCCTGCTGTGCGAGAAATACAGAAGTGCGCACAAAAACTTGCACATGGTGTTCATCGACCTCGAAAAGGCATACGACCGGGTACCTCGTGAAGTTTTGTGGTGGGCCCTGAAAGAGAAAGGTATGCCTGGAAAGTATGTGCAGTTGATCCGAGCGATGTACAGTCGATGTAGTACCCAAGTTCGGTCTACAGCGGGCAATACCGGCAACTTTAATGTGGCGGTCGGCTTGCACCAAGGGTCGGCTCTAAGCCCTTACCTCTTCCTGGTGATAATGGACGCACTTACGTCGGACATCCAGGAAGAGGCTCCTTGGTGTATGCTGTTTGCCGATGACATTGTGTTGGTTGCCGAGAGTGGCCTAGAGGTCCAGAACAGATTGGAGGTGTGGTGGCAAAGACTGGAGAATGTTGGCCTGAAAGTCAGTAGGACTAAAACAGAATACTTGTTCTGTGATTTCGGCGGTCTCTCCAGTCCTGTGCCCATAACACTTGCCGGAACGCCCATACCGATCTGTTCCGATTTTCGGTACCTCGGGTCATTTGTCCAAGGGAATGGCGAAGTAGACCGAGATGTAAAGCACCGGATCAACTCAGGATGGATGAAATGGCGACAGGTCACTGGAACAACTTGCGACCCACGGATGCCCCTCAAATTAAAGGGGAAAATATACAAATCCGTGATTAGACCTGTCGTACTGTATGGATCGGAATGCTGGGCTGTGAAGAAGATGGATGAAAAAAGATTGCATGTAGCCGAGATGAGAATGTTGAGGTGGATGTGTGGTGTGACAAGAATGGATAAGGTAAGGAACGAGTATATTAGAGGAAGCTTAAAAGTTGCGCCAGTTACAGAAAAGCTAAAAGGGAATCGACTGTCTTGGTATGGGCATGTGATGAGGAGGAACGAATCGCATGTGACTAAAAGAGTGATGAATATAAACGTGGATGGATGGAGAGGGAGAGGAAGACCAAAGAAACGATGGATGGACTGTGTGAGGAATGATATGCAGGTGAAAGGAGTAAATGATAGCATGACGGTTGATAGAGGAGATTGGAAGAAAAAAACGTGTTGCGCCGACCCCAAGTAACATGGGACAAGGGCAGGAAGATGATGCATGGTATTAATTAGTAGCTCCACACGTGAGAAAAAAATGTTTTGAGTTGTTCATACAATAGCTCGTGTGAGCACCAGCAGCCAGCCCTTCAGTTCTATACAGTTTCAAAAAATGTACTTTAAGTTTTTGCTCCCATACAATAAAACACAACACTTTTTTTCTCACGCTTGGACCTACTAATACTCCCTCTACACTTACTTTACTCTGACTAATACCATCCATACGTTCGTAAAGGGACATAGCATTTTTCATACCATTTCAGACCAATGTGCGTTGCCTCCGTACATTTTGTATGAAAACGTTTTGAAGCGGCATCATGCCTGTGTAGCGCCTGCGACGCAGCTTCACCTTACACCATTTCTGTATAATTCACGCCTAAGGATGCCGCTAGGCACTACGCTATTTTCTTTTCATTCGATTCGTGAGTTCGTGAGTCGACGTCTGCTGCTGCTGGTGGATTTAATCTTCAGTTAATTTTATTATTTGTGTTTAACATGGGTTGAAAGCGAAAGCGAGATATTGAGAGTTTTCTTCTTCATTAAAAAATGGCTGACTATCTAACAGGTCCATAGGATTTGTGAAAATATAATATGTTTACCGATTATTTATCGTCATTATCAACTTAATTTCACCAAAAAAATATTTGCTGTTTACCCATTTTTTATGTTTTTGCAGCGGAGCTTGTTGATGACATGAATTTTTATTCGTAACAGCGCGATGTTTGTTGATCGTGCGTCCTAAACCGTTTAATCCGAAAAACCTGTAGGTGAATACTCTTCCAAATACCGGTTTATGGGAACGAAACCGAATGAAATGGTTTCTCGTCAAGTACTTATAACAACGGTGTGAAAGTTTAACCGGTATCCGAGCCTTGTGTAGCGCGCCGTGCCGGAGCGCATCGTGCGGTATCGTGTACTCGTGACATATCCATGGATTTTTATACGTAGGATGTTCTCGGGACGATAGGCTAGGCATTAGTGGAGTCCGAACGCAGCGAAACATCTACCTTGTGGCATATCTGTGGTGTGCACGTACTTATGTAAATTTAGTTGCATAGCTTGGCGTTCAGAGGGCGCTAATCGTCTAGATGAGTTCTTTCCAAGGAACTTATGTACTAACTGGAATGAAGACGTGTAACGGAAAGCCGTTCCGAGCGAGAAAACTTCAGGAGTGGATGTCATCCCTTTCTAATAGGGTATCCAATATTTGTACTTACATTTGGGACAGTTATTCTTTTATAACTTGCTAACACCCCCGCTTTGCATGGGTAGCAGTTTAATCAAAAACAGAGCGAAGCCGAAGCCTACGCATACTGTAAAACTCTGTAATGGGATAGGTCCATAAAGTGAAGAATACGTGACACTTATTTTCGTTCACGGTGGTCTACATGTCAGGTTACATCTTTCATTTGTAAAGAGATTTTAAACCGTACAGGGCTTTAACATTCACATAGATGAAGCATGAGCACTTTCTTATTTTCAAACAACTTAATATGTAGTATTTGATAAATTTATTTATTAATTACACTATACATTATTAAACGTATGGTATTATGTTATTGTTAGTTTTAGTATGAGCCAGTAATCTTAAATTTAAGTGCGAAGATGCTGATGATGAAAGACGGTTGCAAACTAGACAATAGGTTGAATACTTCTTCTTTAAATGGACAACTCTGCATGGAAACAAAACAGTATTATTAATACACAAACAATAAACAGTATTTAAAAAAGTAAAGATAGAATTCGTTTATTTTCAAGAAGTTAATTTTGTTATTATTAAAATGGAGTAATTGATTAAGTTTTGCTACTACATTATAAATGATGTATTTTGAACGCATTTGCACAAGACTATAAATACCGATATGGATAATAGAAAAGGCGTATTCTTTACAATATTTTCTTGATCCCCGTTTACATGTCTAGAACATTGTCACCCTAGTCGTAATTTGTAAACAAAGTTAAAAGATCTTAAGTACCTGAAACAGAAATTCCACATCCAGCAAATCCTTTACTATTATACCCCTTCACACAACTCGATTTCACCATATTTAAAGATTAAGATTTCACTTAAGTAATGTAAAAAGAACTTGATAACGCAAAATTATGACTTCAGCGCGAAATTAAATCGGCCATATTGTTTGTTTATATGAGTGTTATCTATGTTGCCATTCAGAAATAACCTAATTCATAAATAATTTAATTTATATTAAGCTTACTTCATTTCGCAAGAAATTATCATTTCAATATTTAGTATTTGAATACTAAATTAATACCGTTACGATTTATGTGCTAGTTTAGCTATCAACGTGATTTCCGATTGATAAACTAAAAAAAAAAATAATTTTGTTTACTGGCAATTGTTAGACAAGGACACAATCCACTCTGTTCGCTTTCTCGTTCTGAAGTTTTCTTCCCCCTTTGAATTAGTTAAAGTAATACGAAGTCTATCCCTTTGAGATAAAGTTCATTTCCAAACGGTTTTTTGATATCAAAATTTTGTTCGTAATTATTCCAGTTAGTAAATAATTTCCTTGGTTCTTTCTGACTTCTGAGATGTCATTTTGTCCTGTCAGTCACTGTTGCCAGTTTGCCACTTGTCATTTCTTTGTGTCAATTGTGTCATTCTATCTCCGATATAAAATAGTCGCTAGGAAAGTACGGAGACCCGTATCAAACATATTTTTGCTACAAATTTTAATCAAAATGCGATTTAGTGAAATATTAAAGTGAACTAGAGCGTGAAAAGAGTTCCTTAAGTAGTATGTAGTGGAATTTTAAGTCATAATATTGCGTGTACTTGTCTAACCGCCTTCGACAATGAGAATAAATAAGTAGTTTACCTTACAGTCATTGTCTCCTTGATCTGCGAACTGGCACAAAGTTTGCCAAAATGGGTTTACTTATATCAAAGATCTGGAGTTTGTTCGGGAATGAGGGTAAGTAACATAACTGTACAAATATAATAAATAGTTTGACGTTGTCGACGAGATAGCGTAAGATGTATTACTAAGCTCCTAAATTCATGTTTGATTTAAGAATTCCTACTGATAAAACAGGGCCTTTGTCCAATAGAGTGACCCAGTTTATTTGAGAAATTCAACTAGAACATTTATTCAAAGATGTTTGTTTTCAAACATTTGGTACACTGACTTGAGAACAACTGTGTTAAGAATCACACACAGACTTATGCTAATATTTACAGGTTCATTGTAAAAATATAGAAATGTTAATTAACAACGAAAAAAGTTTTCTATTATTTATTTCAGAATCATGTTTTATAGATAAACTAATTCATGGTTCTGGAGCTGTCTAGGGTCTAAAAATAAAAGGGTTAAATATTTATTTGACTGTTGTGACTGTAAATGAGGACTTTGTAAACACTAATCAGTGTTGTTTTTTATTAAATAATGTTGATAACCATGGATTTTCTAGTTCTTATCCATAGGATGCAACAAATTTAAACCATGCATGTAGCATCTGGTATTATATATATACTACTATAATACCAGAGTAGTAGGTAGGTATAAGTGAAATAAGATATTTTGTTTTTTTAATATAGCTAGATCATACACATTATTTACTAACTGAACGCAACCTTAAATAAATAATATAAATTAAATATTCAATAAAAAGACCAAGTACATATACATATAAAACAACAACAACAGGACACTTAGGAGTCAAGGTACTCCTCTGCATCACTGGTGCCATGTTGAATGCCAATGTGGCAATAGATAATTATGAATTGATTTTATTCTGAATTTTATCACTATGTACAAAATTAGACTCATCATATACAAACTGAATGGAGATACAATTACAAGAACTGATTCCAAGAAATACCTAGGAGTCATATTCAACCATAAGCTCAGTTTTCACGACCACATCACATCCACTTTGTTTTAAGAAACTGTTGTGACTTCCACAACCCCTACGTTATCAAACTTGTGTATTGGTCCGTAGCAAACTTTAGTCTAGTACATGAGTATGGAATCCTT
The DNA here is from genome assembly GCA_963576755.1 of Noctua janthina. Classification (NCBI taxonomy): domain Eukaryota; kingdom Metazoa; phylum Arthropoda; class Insecta; order Lepidoptera; family Noctuidae; genus Noctua; species Noctua janthina. The sequence goes on along the minus strand of OY755050.1, from coordinate 5,958,276 downwards.
TTGAGAAGCTGTATGCGTATGCTTCAAAAAGCATTCCTTAGATACCTTTACAAGCACTTGCATGGGTTTAATCCTTTCTTGTATCCCACTAAATTCCTATTGGGTTACTTAAGTTTCTATTCTCTAGTAAGAGTATGATGGTCGCGAGATCAGATGACTGTGATATTTAAAATTCTTAGGGGCATTATTGATGTTCCTGATCTTCATAATGACATCTGCAATCTATTTGTCCCCAGACAATTACTGTTGGGGCAGAAAACACCGCTTACTGACTGTTCCAACTTGCCATACTGTTGCACACTCCAAGTCACCTACTCCTCAGACATTAGCTGCTATTAATGCTCTCCTGAACTCAAACACAGATTTTGATATGTTGGCAAATGAATACAAGGTGATACTGTCAGAATGTTCGAATTTTTGTGAGAAGAATGCATGACTGTTAAATCAATTATATGTTTAAATAGTGTAATCGCGGCTTTGGCCATTCTAATTAAATAATAAATAAATAAATCACACTCCTAATAAAGTTTTAAGTGAACCATGGTATTTCCTGAACAAATTCTAGAGATCTCTAGCTCGCTAATTACAAAAGCCTACCTATAATATTTCAAAACATATACATACTCAATATAGATAAGCAAGGAAGAAGGTGATGAAAAGCAATTCATTAAGTAATTACTCATATTACTACATTGGGATGTCACTGTCGTCATTATATTGTAGCAATATTATCATTATATTATAACATCGACATCATTATAACAATCTTATTCTTAGAAATATATTCACATGAACTCATAACTATCAAGCTTCAAGTCTAGACGGTAGGGATTATTTATAAACATTGCTTAGGGTTAAATAATTGTCTAATGATTCATCATAATTTTTTGGATATAAAAATATCTTATGTACATTACCCATTAGCTTAGGAATGATATGAAAGAGAAAGCAGCAAATGATGCCGTGACATCTGACTGGGAAAATGGAAGAACAAAGCGTGTTGCTCCGACCCCAAGTAGAATGGGACAAGGGCAGGATAATGATGATGACATTTCACACTAGCTCTGGACCATAAAAACTGGAAGTCACAGGGAGAGGCTTTTGCCCAGCAGTGGGGTGATGCAAACTTAACAGTAAATTTCTTATAACTTTAAGCAATATTTCTAAATAAATTCTTAAAGTAAGATATAAGTATCAGAAACTATTTTTAGTATTTTAAGTAATAACAACTCAGTATAACAGTTGAAAATGGTTTTACTTAGAAAAAAATATCTGAAACGCTTGATTGTTTATTCACTCCTATTCTACTTTGACTCTTATTATGCATATTCTAAATCAAACTCAATTTGATAAATATGCTGTGACACACTCAGTGCAAATGTGGTGGTCCTGCCCTTACCATGTCCCATAATGTTGGAGTGTAACTTGCAGTGTCCAAACACTTACACTTCTGTGTATTTTAAATTTGCTACTGATGCTGCAATTGGCATGGTCAGCTACTCCCGAGTCATTTAAATATAAATATTTCACTGATCATTGATTCTAAATGAAGAAGACTGACACTTACATTTGTTTTTCTGTACCCATCCACAGAACACAAGCTTGTGCTTGTCGGTCTGGACAATGCAGGCAAGACCACGATACTGTACCAGCTACTTTTGGGCGAAGCTGTCCACACCAGGCCAACCATTGGCTCCAATGTTGAAGAGGTGGTGTGGAGGAACCTTCGCTTCGTCATGTGGGACCTGGGCGGCCAGCAGAGCTTGAGATCAGCATGGAACACATACTATACTAATAGTGAGGTAACTGATTGTTTTAACATTTTGAAGGTAGTAGATTTTGTCTTTCGCTTACAATATTTTTTTAAAAATTCACTAAAAAAATCTGTTCTAAAAACACAGACAGAGCACACAGTTAGGATTTAATTAGGTAAATCATTATTTGGCACAAGTGATACAATTGGTAAGGAAGGTAAAAACATAAATATGTAAGTAGAGCAAGGTCAGATGCCTAGTATTAGCAACTGACTGCACATACATACCAGATGCATGGAGTAAGGATCGTAGCTGGTGATATTCTTTAGTTTCTGCCTACCGCCATGGAAATATGGCGTGAGATTATGTATGTGTGTTACATGCAAATTATAAAATAGAGTATTGTCATGTGTTTGAACACACCACAATGCTTACTTATTGTTGCACTCTATGGATAACAATGTGATTGTCTTTGAAACAATCTTATTCAAATCAGAATAAAATGTAGTAAATAGTATGTTAAGGCCAAAGAAAAGATGGATGGATTGTGTGAGGAATGATATGAAAGAGAAAGGAGTAAATGATGCCGCGACGACTGATAGGGGAGAATGGAAGAAGAAAACGTGTTGCGGCGACCCCAAATACATGGAACGGGACAAGGGCAGGAAGATTATGAGTATGTTTTTGCTGTATGCAGTTTTTCTATATGCTTCTCATTTTGCTACTAAGGTCTATTTACAATTTTCCTCAATAAAGGACACAAATGGTTAATATCTAGTTGGTTTTTCCTCGACGACATGAAGAAATGCAGTATTATAGTAAAGCAATAAGTAGAGGTACTATTTTAAGCTCTACAAATTCATTCACATAAGAAGATTCATACATTTTGACATTATGTCTTTAAACGACAGTATGTCCTGTTTTTGTAATGTCTCTCATTATCCTCCTTTACCTTAAATTACCCTTGGCATATAAGTAAGGTATTAAGTAGCACGGCGACAAGACGACCTTGTAAACGATTTTTTGCGATCTTGTACGCCTTCACATAATATGTATAATCGAATTTGTGGAATTATAATTTACCAAAATTTCATGATTAGTAAGTTAATGTATACAGTAATTGTTTTATGTTTTTTCTTAGGTTTTGTATTTTCGAACCATTGGTATCCACTGTAGCCAGGTAACTCGGTTACGGCTAATAAATCGCCAATTCGCCATAATTATGTTTGAATTAAAAGCGGGCCGCGCCGTCTCCATAAATGAGCCCTCCGAGTAATCTCATTGTAAATATTATGGTCCCTGTTAGCAGAAACATAGTCCAAGCTACCTCAGGGACAGAACTTGAGATAGCGGTCACGTCAATTATAAATGATTACATTCATTAGAATAGTTTTCCTTTAACAAATAATTTTCGTGCATCATCAATTTGTTCAAACAATAATCTTGCCCATGTTTAGTCTACCTGAAATTCCCAAATGCGCATACCTGTGTGAATAATAATGTCCTTCCTTAAAAGGATGAAGTACCTACCTGCTTTATGTACCTGTATGAAGTATATAACCTATACATGTTCTAAGACCTACGTAGTTTCAATATTATGACTATAATCACAAATAAGTGATAAGGAATACCTAGTTATTTTGTTTCCAGCCCCATTTGTAGTTAATTACTAATCATAACACAATGGAGCTATATTATGTATTGAAGCATGTATTATGTGATGTAGCTATGTTATGTATTGTGTTTATGTGCTGTATTGTGATGAGTTAATAAATAAATGTACTTAATGAGTTATGGCTTACGAGGCTTGCAATTAAACGGAGTCTTATTAATTGGGCGTGAACAGGATAAATCATAGTAAAACATTGTATATATGAAGTTATATCTACTTGACATATAAACCTTGTATTTACTTCATATATAAACACATTCTTATGTGTTGAAAATGAATGTTGTCTTATCTACGGTTTTAATAGCTTCATGGCGAATGATAACTTGAATGCATCGTGTCAAATCTGTGAGGACATGTCTAACTGATAACATAGTATCAAATAAATCATGTCTGTGGTGGTTGCAAGACTTGCAAGCGCGACTGCTGAGCGTCAGAATTCGGGTTTGAATCCCAGGTTGAACCAGCGTGTGTTTTTTAGTTAGGCTATCTTAGAGCTTATTGTTTGATTCATGCTCGGCTAATGGAAAAAGGGTAATTTTCTAATACATTTAGAGTAACATTACTGGCTGAATGTAAACTGTACAGTGCACCTCTGCCTATGCCTTTGGGGACAAGGCACTAAGTAAATAATGCAGTACCTACATAAGGAACAGAAATTCTGCAGCTCTGAAAGATAGGTAATTAGGTACATTTTGAGTTCTGTGATCAACAGTAGGCGATTACATGACAATTATATTGATCACTAAAAGAACGCTCTTAATGCAATTGGCGAATTTAAGATAAACTTAAACTTTAGGTGACTTCATTACATCTGTTAAAACCACAGTCATGAAAATCTATTTTTTTGCCATTTGGGCAAGCCGTTCCGTTGGTTACTGCAGTATTAAGCCGTTGTCTCATTTAATAAAATCTGCGAACGGTGGAACTTCGATAGTATGCGATGGTTAGGTTAGTTTGTCTCGCTATTGTCAACTTTATATAAATATATTGCCTGGCCAGTTAGTCATTGTGGCTGAAAGCGCGGCTACTGAGCATGGCGTCCATTCCCAGCCTGGCCTAACTAACAACGATATTATGCTTTATAGGCTCGCGACTATTGATAATGATTTTGTAAATTGGTGAAATACTCTTCTGTCAAAATGGGACCACGCCTTTAACCTGCAGTGGCTCTGTTAAGTCCGTCGTGTATTGTCGTAATCATTACAAGAGCTCTTGAGGAAAGCTCCACACAGACAGAGAGAGTAGACTTGTCCTATCAGATCACGAATGATTCTGTCATTCTGACTCAGAACTTAAGGACGTCAATAATTTTGGGTACATTAGTACTAAAAAAGTCGAAGTCTTGTGACAAATACCAACATGCACTGAGCCCGGCCGGTTTTCGGTTGGGCTCACTCCACTCCCTCTCATAGTATGAAACATAGATGCGAAAATTGCAGGCTGATTATACTTACTGCACCTGTAAATGCTAAATGCACAAAGCCTATGCCATAGCTACGCGATGTTTTATTTATACTAACGGCTTGCGAATACTATACACAGAATCAGAATTTACTTGTTCGATAAATTGTGTAGTCTTATAAGTTCAGTAGGTACTTTCTACCGTACCATGTTGTTTACAAATATCCAAAATCAATTTAATGCTTTGATAGCAACAATTATACCCGGTTGCAACACTAATCACTAAATAACTTTAATATTCAAAACGTCAGGCGTCATCCGATTGACGGAAATGGGACGATATTATAGAAACGTTCTTCTTCCATACTTCTCTATTACTCTCATACAGATTCAAATAAGTTTAGCGCCTAATCGCCGAAACACCTATTTCATCAAAGAAAACAATATGTTCATGAATCTATCAATACGAACTTTGTTGCCCCGACTGCGTTCACGTGATAATTTTGATGTGTACCTATGAGTGAGAAAAAAAAACCTATGTCAGACTCCAGGACTCTCCTCTCAGACATCTCCTTGCCAAATTTCATTACGATCAGGTGGCCTACCATAACGTCTTAAAACTGTAGTAATTCCAGTGTGGGAAAGAGATGGCGCTAGACGACCTGTGTAGCTCTGTCTCATTCCCACAATGGAATTACTCCTGCTTTAAGACGTCATAGTAACCCCCCCTGATCAGCCGTTAAGTAATGAAAAGGTAACAAACAAACAAACGAAGTTTATGGAATTTGCCCGTGACAGTACTGCTATGCGATATGTTTCGTGCGATGAATCCATGGTTTATTTTTCTGTCTTTTCAGTTCGTGATAATGGTAATTGACTCGACGGATCGCCACCGGTTGAGCATCAGTCGCGAGGAGCTGCACCAGATGCTCAAACACGAGGAGCTGACCAGAGCTTGCCTCCTGGTCTACGCGAATAAACAGGTGATCATAATCTCTCCTTTCCTTACATATTATAAACGCGGTGGGGCCTTTATACTGAATGTATGTGGGCTCCATTGTCCGGAATAGACCAGCAATCGATCTGTTGAGCGTGGTTGGTTCCGGAGAACATGGCCAGCTTAGCTCTGTCTACTAGCGTAGAAACTTCCTTGGGACTCCACAAGCTATAAGGCAGGACCGCACTTTTTATAGGACTGTTCTCGTTGGGAAGCCACGACCTCGCTTAACACTAAAATTGAAGAATAAATAGAAATAAAGGAAACCAGTTAATTCCGTCTTCTAGCAATAATAACAAACATACAGTTTTAGCTATAAATTCGTCAGATTCATTCTCTGTTTAGGTCAAGCGAGAAAAACCTGGCTGCTACTTGTAACAATGTATACAAAAGTAGTGGCTGTCGCAGTAAGTATATAATAAAACCTTCAATATGTCTGTGGAATGTGAAAGTAGATAATGTTTCAACTTATTATGACATAATGAGAATGTAAATAGACTCGGTACACATTCAAATTATTTCGATGTTTTGTTCTTCGTACTACTTATGTAATACGTTACATTCCTTATTTCTTGAGTAGGTGAACAATTACATAAGATGAAAGTTACTCGGTAACAAAAACGAAGGTCAACTCCTCAAGCATAAAGGAGATTTCAGTAAAGCCTGTTATAACCACCTCCGTATAAGTCTCGAGGTCCTCGCACGAATGCACGACGATACGTTATGAAAATACGAACGACTTATGAACCGAAAACACAAGAATACTAGATCATTTTGGTTAACTTTTTTGCGATAAGTACAAGTAGTGAGTAAAGTCTTAAGATTAAGTAATAATTTTTACTTAGTCTTAAGACTTTAGGCATAAATATCTTTAATTTTTAATTAATTTTATAGAAATTCCTTTCTAGTTTTTCTCTGGTCAATAGTGCGAAAAGGACACTGAAACAACCACTTCTAAAAGTCATTGAGCAGACATTATTTGCCAAACCTAAAATGTTCCAGCTAAACACAAATGCAACCAAAAATGTGATCAGTACATATTTAACAAGATAATATATAATGAAACTGCCATCATAATATCTCGCGTAACCACCTTTGTCAATCTTATTGCGTCATCATTATATTTATATCCGAAACACTGTGTTAACCAAAGTATCCTTGAACGAACATGTTTATTTACCGAGGTATACATAATACATGCAATATAAACTGTAGCCGTCAAACTTGGCAGTTAAAGACTGGGTAAAAGCAATTTGTGATTAAAAGTGAAAGTCGAAAATCCTGCCTGAGTGCCTGAAAGCATTAAAATAATGATAGACGTGGATACGTGGACGGGGATATAACGCAGCTATGTTCCCTAGCCTAGCCTAGGGAACATAACTACGTTATATCACTAAAAATGCCTACGGTTTGTGGTTCACAAATTATAAGCGCATATGAGGGCAGAGAGAAAGATTTTCCATCTTAGAAAATGTAAAGCTGCTTAATTTACTTTTACCTACGTCATACCTTACAAGAAGATAAAACACGAATGAAAGCAGTATCTCGCGAAACTTGACTCCTCGACCATCATACCTTCCAAATTCCATTATTTAGTAGTTCAAGCTGATTCACAGCCAAGGGCGTCGCCAGCTTTTGGTCTGGATGGAGGGGGGGGGGGGGGCAGAGCAGGGTACAAGTAAAAAAAGGTATGTAGGGGTTAAGTTTACTATTTACGGATGCAGCTGAAGTTCTTCTAAAAAACTAAAATCCAATAGCCACTTCAAATTTGTTAGTACCTCGGTTACCTCGGCTTGCTTATATTTTCGATACTTGTTTATATAGTAGTAAAAGTAACTAATTTTGAAGAGTTATTTAAAAAATCTAGAAAATTGTTGGGTTCTGTGTTGTTTAAAAAATCTAGAAAATATTTTATTTTAGTAATTTAATTAATTTAATTTTAATTTCTCCACTCCAGACAAGTTAGCTTTTCTTTAGTCCTTTTATTCAGAAATAGATGTTACTTAATCAACTTAGGGCGACAATTTTAAGAAACAAAATGAACTAAGTCTCCAAGAGCGAGCAATGCGAGCTCGAAAATTTTAACACCCTACCTTGGACAAGTTAGAATTGTTTCGACCCTTCATACAGGAGTTACTTGATTGACTTACATAAAAAGTCAACATTCAAGAGAAAGTAGGGTGTAAGAGCGAGCGTAGGGAGCTCGAAATTTTTATAACACCTAGCCTTGGACGGGTTAGAATTGTTTCGATCCTTTATGCAGGAGTTCGACTTTTAGACAAATTCAAGAGTAAGTCGTTTGAAGAACGAACGAAGCGACCTCGAAAATTTCAAAACTTTACCTACCTTGAAGAGGTTAGAAATGTGTCGACCTAAAAACTTAAGATTCTAGAGAAACTAGGCTACAAAATTGAGCGAAGTGAGTTCGGATGTTTTGTATCTTGCCTCGATAAATTCAGAAAATTATGTGATTTGAGATCAAAATATCCACAGGCTCCATTTTTTGCAACCTTGTATATGTATGCTATAATTGCCTATAGCCCCTTGACCCGAAACTTACCTCGGGGCAAGAGGCTCCTAATTTATTTCAGCCTCTGTCTCTAGCGGTTGATCATGCGAAAATCTAATAAGATCGGCAATCCAGAAAAAAAAGAAGCATTTATAATAAAAGTTTTTCGCAGGGTTCAAACCACGAACCGCGCGCGTTTTAGCGGTTGATCATGCGAAAATCTAATAAGATCGCCAATCCAGAAAAAAAAGGAGCATTTATGATAAAAGTTTTTCGCAGGGTTCAAACCACGAACCGCGCGCGCGTTTTTTAAAGAAAATGTGTAAGTTTATAGCGCTAGTAACAGAGTACTCAGAGGATCATTTTTAACCTTAAAAAATAGTTTCAGTGATTCTGTTGTACTCTACGATTTATGACGTACGTTCTGTGGCATCAGGCAGAAAAGTTATACTTATCTTTTAAAAATCCTGAGCCTCTGGGGGAGGGGCAGCTCTGCGCACCTCTGGCGACGCCCATGATCACAGCTACCTATAGGCATACATAATAGCTACAGATATTTTATCTGCAAACCCAAATAGCGGGCGATGTTTATCTACTATGTGACAAGGATGTGCCGGCTGCCGGTCGTCAGACGTCAGATTTAATGATCCTGGCAGGAACGTCGGCTGCACAGGGGTCCAATTTACTTGTTAGCACTGATGGAGTGTGGCGCACTTGCAATTTGCAACACGTGAATGCCTGGGAACGCCATCTTGATGTATTTAGGGACTCAAAAGCATCGTGTATTCGTTAAGGTACATTTTTATAAGTAGCGGCTGAAACGCGGTGAATAGGATTAGGAATATGATTTTTACGTTGAATTAATAAGATAATGTTACCAATAAGTACCCTATTTTATTTACCCATTAATTCATCTTTACTCTTACCAACTATATTCAATTATATATATTTAAAAACAAAAGTATACAGAACAGATGGCCTATCCGCATCAGGAACAAGGTCCAGGCTACCGGTGGTCAGACTCCAGAGAGAGGAACCTCCTTCCTACGCGTGCCGTTTCTAGGAGTACTGCTTTCTGAATCAGGCCTAGCATTAACCCAGTCGCGCAATGAGAGCCTCCTACGGGGATGAGGCTGTTTGCTATTAGTCCATTAACCGAGACCAGTGTCGGTACAATGATTGCATAGTCCTCGTCCTACATGTCGACAAACTCTTGTGTTAAATCAAGATACTTGATTTATATCATTCTCAGCTTTCACGAGATTCTCGTCATGAGGGACAGTGACGTCAACAATCATTGCACGGCGATCTATCACCTCAATATCAGGTTTATTTGCTAAAATAGTCCCGTCCGAGACGATAGATCGACCCCAATACAATGTAGTCCAGTCAAATAAGGCAAAAAAAAGGGGTCAACCTCGGAATGATAGATAATAAGCTGTAAACTTGTTTTGTATTATTTATTAGTTAATACATTATATTTAATAACATTTTGCATATCTAATATATTCATTTAATAATACTTACATACTTTGTGTAATTAAAAACTCATGAAGAACTTATTAAGAAATATATAGCTATTGAATAAAGATAAAATTATAATGTATTTACTCATCATCATCATCTGCCTAGCCTTTTCCCAACTATTCAGGGTCGGCTTCCAGTCTAACGGGATGCGGGTGAATACCCGTGTTTTACATGGTGCGGCTGCCTATGTGACCTCCACAACCCAGTTAGTACCAGGTAATACTGGTAGTGTTATACTTTTTGAACCACTTTTTTCACTTTTGTATTTACTCGTTTCGTTTAAATCTACTTTAAATAAATTAATATAAAATTAGGGTATACAATAACTATATCACCTAATGAGTTTTTATTTACACAAAGCTAATATTATTAAATGAATATATTAGATATATGTTATTAAATATAATGTATTAACTAATAAATAATACAAAATATTTATTGTAAATGATATTTCAATGATTTAATAACTTTATACAAGGTTAATTCACTGAGATTCACGGTTGACCTTGCATTACAGTGACTATGGCTTAGCGTTGCGGGCTCTCTGACCTCTATCTCAAAAACGGTTGGGCGTATGAAAAGTTTTTCAATACACAATTTGTTGCAAATTTTATGCTCTACAGTTTTTATCATACAAGTTAACATCATTGGAGCTATAGACAGCGATATAATCGCGAAAAACTGATTTTTGTGACGCTTGACCTTGAATAACTTAAGACATAGACACGAGATTTTATGAGACTTTTGAGACATCTTTTAGATCACCAACATGAAGGTGTATACGGGTTTACAGCTTATTATCTCTCATTAGGTGAAACCCTAATATGACTGGACTAATGTTATTTATTTATTGACCTTGATGACAACATACTATTTTAATTCAACGTTAATATCCCTTCTATATCTTTGCTTAGATTCACGCTGTGATTCTATTCACCCCTTTTTACGGTCCTCTTGATTTGAATTCATGTTAAAATTTTGTGTCACGCTGTCTCTTTTGCTGTGTACAATTTATGTCAATGATTAAAACCAGCCTTTTTCCTTGCTTCTAGGATGTGAAGGGCTCGATGACAGCTGCGGAGATATCGGAGCAATTGGACCTGACGTCGATAAAGCAGCACCCGTGGCATATACAGGCTTGTTGTGCGCTCACCGGGGAAGGGTACGTTCCACTATATAACATATTATATTCATACTCTCTCATCATCTGCCTAGCCTTTCCGAACTATGTTTGGGTCGGCTTCCAGTCTAATCGGTTGCAGCTGTATACCAGTATTTTACATGGATCGACGGCCTATCTGGCCTCCTCAACCCAGTTAGTCTGGGTGGTATATTCATACTCTCTAATGGCTTATTATTATCGTCATAAACTCTTCACTTATGCGTGGTTGAGTTCGGCGCAGTACGGGACCACGGCTCAATCCCTCTTACATAGAAGTATATTTAAGAAAAAATGAGTTGTGGGTCAGATGTTAATGACTCAGCCAGGACAATTTGTTGGCTTTCTAACTCTTTTAGCTTCTATTCCTAATACCGAGTAGTGTAACTGTGACCACTAGGCGAGACATGTTAATTTAGCTATTTCTCTGTCTCATGATGTCATCTCATTAAATTACACGTTTTGATTTGATGTGCAATTTCGCTATTAACAGCTAGAAGAGTAGAATAAAATATTCTTTATTATTTACACCATACAAGTAACATTCATAACAGAAAAACAATTCACAAAGAAGAAGAGTTAGGAAAGTAAGAATTATCCAGACTGGGTAACTAACATCTGAACCACAACTTAGTTATCTTAATCATAATAAATAGAGATAATAATTGTCATGTAATTGTTATAATATTATTATTTTGTATAATCATAATATAACAATATGTTTTATAATATAGGAATTCGAACTCTTCTTTTGGTAGCCATTAATTGCATTTAATCAAGAAATAAAATTCAAATTAAAACATTAAAAAAAAAATCCATCACTACACGGCGGGTTTGAGCGAGTCGGTTGTATGATGTAGTCACTGCGAGTGACTGAAATATTGTAGGGAAAGTACGAAGACTTTTAATAATAACGTTAGTCCGTTTTCCTAATATACCATGCATTTTTAAGAGCGCCTAACTAAATTGCCTGTTTGTTTTTTCAAAGTTACTAGTTTCCAGAAAATCGATGCTTTAATAAATAATGAGAGTAGACTACTACTACTTTGAAAATAAATAACTTTTACTACGGGACTACCATCGAGAAAAAGAAAACTTTTTGTTTGTTTTATTATATTTTACATTTGGTCCTACAGTAATCGTTGTTCAGCTCTTTCAGTTGACAGAAACAACGTCGACTCTGGCTTTTCGGCGCGCTTGTGAGAGCAAAACGTCGTATTTGAACGTATTGAAAGTTATATTGATGTCAAAATAACATAGTCATAATAGGCTTTACATAATTCAATTCTGACGTATATTTAATATCATATTTCAACTGGATCCTAGATAGTTATTTCTAAGTAATCCTATTAGTGTTAGTCAGTAATAAAATTACTTTGACTGGACAATCATTTTCTACTTAATCTTGGCCTTGAAAACTGGCCCAAGAAGCGATATTCTCTGTATAGTGATGTACAGGATGGCGAATTAGTCACATGCATCGGCTAAGGGGGGTGAGCATACCCCCCTTCTTCCTAAGCAATTTTCGCTAAGAAAAACATAATTATTGGATTCGTGAAAAATTTAATCAAATACAGTATGTAAAGTAAAAATTAGCCTATGCTGATTCCAAAATCATTTCGACATTTTAGGTATCTAAACCTTATTTTGCTATTTTGAACTCAAAATTATAAGATGGCGGGATTTTAACAAAAAATCTTGACACAACAAGTGGCTTCAAGTGTTTTTGTTAAAATAAACGTTCATTTTACCTCCAAATGACGTCACTGGTTGGACTGGTTGAAGATACTAATTTTCATCTGACAAGTATCACGTATAAACGTCAAATTTAGGTGTTTTATTCTTGTACTATATGCATGGCAAAGACATCGAACTCTTCGGCCTCATCTCTGACAAGTTTGGAAATTTATTAAAAATTGACTGCAGCTCGAAATACAAAAATATTGAATTGAGTTGCTTATAATCCCAAACTACAAAATAAAATAAAAAATACGAGAAAAAACACTTTACTTACCGAACTCTTGTATAACAGTAGACAGACTATTTCGCCAACCTGTACTTATTTTTGATCGCTTGGAATAACTTGGCGAAAGTTATTGGCTCTCTCTTTCGGTCTTTGTGGTAGTAAGGCAGGTCAGTAAGGAAAAGAGTGACAGTTTCCAGCGGCTATACATTATATGGAAGGTAGTTACTGTTGTTAATCAGTAGTAATAGATTGCCATTATACTGCGTAGTCCAAATACCGACATCGTGAAAAATCATGTGATTTATTTATTATTCAAAATCATGTCAGTTTACTTATTTTTATGACTTGATAATAATGAGATTAAAAATGCTTCTAATTAACGTTAAAAAATATGAAAAAGCCGTGTAAAAATAAAGATACAACAAAAGTGCTAAACCTACTCGGTCAAAATTTATGGAACAGCTGTTTTTTTTTTAAATTACCGATGAAAAATTGCTATGGGCTCCGAGTGCTGAATACGTGGTAACCGTTTTCGCCGGTGTCTCTTCCACCCCGTATATGATATAAAATACAATTTTATGTTAGTCAATTTCCTCAAAAATAAATTCACTTCTAAAATATAATAAATGTAGAACAATAATTAAAAATTGTTTAAGGAGTTTTACTTGTACCGATAAAGCAAACATGCAGGGTTTAATATGCAATACTAATGGATACAATACGTTCGATAAGACTTTACTTCAAAACGAGATTCCGCCTGACCAATAATATATTTTTGTGAAACGACTAGCGTTTTTATTGTAAAAAAATACGCCCGACATTAGGAATTTCTCCTGTATCGTGGGTGCGTTTAAAAACATTTAAACTCACAAACAGCCAGACGCGGAACAACTATCTGTAGATTAGAACTATTATCAAGTTGTATTGCATTGTATAACGGGCTGGTGTCCGCAACTCCACGTCCAAAGCGCGTATTTTGCGTGCGGGTGGAATTTTTTTCGATTCACCCCAGCTCTCCGATACAATAAATGTATTATCAAGTTAATTACTTGTTCAGCTTGTAACTACAGTATTTTTTACAATGCAGCAATAATTATCTGTGACTAGTAAATTATGTTAATGCCCATTTTACGTATCCTAAAAATATCTTATTATTGAGTTTATTTATTTAATTCATTGCAAACCTCGTATCAATTATTATTTGCTTTATCTAGAAAAACGTTTATGATGTGTGCTTTATATTCTATTTTGATTTCGTTTTGTTTTGTCCTTGAATTTTTTGTTGTATTTACTGCAGTAGAGGATATTGTGACATCTAGTGAACTCTACGCATCAAAGCCGCAGCATGTCGGCAACTTTCGTACACGTTTAGTTGACATGCCGTCGACATGTCGCCGGCTTTGGTGTTACGATAGCGCTTTGATATTGGCATACGTACAAATGTTCGTATTTAAGGTAGTTTTAATTTCATGAATCTTTGCAGCATCTGCGACTGCAAGAGTCGTTTACGTTGCAAAAATATTAAACTTATATTAAAAATACCCTTTTATACGACAAGGAAACGTGTATCGTCTCTTCTTGATGTGAAATAATATTTGAAAAGTCTCAAACTACAAAATTTACTGTTTTGCTTTATTGTTATCAAACACATTCATATCTGTATTACAGCCCACACACCCTCACAGAGAGGAAACTATAATAATTTCATAACTTTGCTATGAGCAAACGAAGGTTTTTCTAAATTACAAAAGTTTTGTTAGTTAAAAACGCTTAGTAAGTATTTCGTTGTTTAAAATCAATCTACGAAACACATGACTCAATTTATTATAAGCTTCAATGCAGCCTCATATTGTTTTATATCAGTATTTTATAAAAAATATTCAAAATCGTATCATGCATGACACACATACAGCGAGAATCCATCATAAAACAGAGATTTGTGGAATATTATTTTGTTTGAAGAAAAGATGAACGGTTTATCCTGTTTGCACCCTTAAAATGTGAATTGTCGAAATTGAAATCAAGAGCAATGTGTTGTGAAAGTACGCCATTCACTTAGCACTAATGTAAGTATGATATAAAATACTTTATTTTGATTTTTTGTTGTCCTTTTTTCCTTATTTTTTATTATAAGAAGTAGTGCTTATATATTTTCTCACATAAATACATCGTTTATATCTATTTATTTATATTCATATATAAATAGTGGTATTATTTATGCTGAGAAATGTGTAATAATAAAGTTTTTATTACTTTTTCCAGGTAATTTCTGCAAGACTTGCGGGAGATGAAAGATCATTCCTGGATTCAAGCGAATGACGACCGCTACCAGAAAGAATATGTGTGTTGGAAAAGATCCAGAGTGTCAAGGCGCCGGCGCCGCTCCACAGCACCTCGCTACTAAGCTACGCGCGGATGCGTGTCTGGCAAGGACTGACTGGAATACCTAATTTTTTTTGTGAATGGCATCTCGATTTTCAACCTAGGAGGTGGTCGCTTAACCGGACTATCTCGTTGGTGCCTAGAGTGTAAGGCCTCCAGCCACGGGCTTAAAAACTAAGCAAATACCCGCTAAGGGTACCCCTGTGGAGTACGACCCTCGGCTTAGAGCGTTGCTGGGGGAGGACAGCAAGGGCGGAACATATCGGAATATCTCACTCTGCACGCATCCTACTTACAGTGCTGCATAGTCTTCTTATTGGCCCTTTGCCTTTTTATGAGGCCTATGGCCGTACGTCATCACTGTCATCAGATAATTCAAAATGGTAAAGTAGTCCCAGGTGAGCTATGTTCAGTTCAGCAAATAAGTACCGATGCGACTTTCCGAATTAAAAGGACACTCGGACTTATTAACATGTTGGTAAACTCCAATAATACTCCTTGCTAAAGTAATTTAAGCGCCAAAAAATCCTTGTACCGCTTAATGATTTAGTATATTGTTATATCTATCTCTAGTCCAAATACATGTCTGTCAATCGTTCAAGACGACAAAAATTTGTGGTCCCAATATTTGAAGGGTTTTAGCTATCCACCCAATTGTTCGCCATCTAAATTCCAAACTTTACGTTTGGTTCCTTGATGATGGAACCTTCGGAGGCGATTTAGATTCTGTTTTAAAAATCAAAATTTCTGAACAAAATAACTTTCTTCCATTGGCCTCGACCAACGTTTCAAAATGCGAGTAGCTGAGTCTTTCAAACCCCTGATATCAAAATTAAAGAGAATAGCTCTGTTCGTGTCCTTGGGTCTCCGATCTATGAAAATTCTTTACCCGATTTTATCGGGAAAAAATTCAAAATTGTTTAAAAATGTTTCGGAAAGATTGCTCCAAATTAACATACATCACCATAATTCGTTACTGATGTATCGGCTCTAAATTAACATATTGCCTTCGAGCTTCCCCTTTGTGGAAACACACTCAACTGTTGGACAAAATAGATCAAATTATCAGACACAGGATGACCGAGCTTGGGCACAAGCCACTTTTCCCATTCACCTGGGAGGACTCAGCGTCCCCAAAATGTTTAGTTTACCGGCTTTCATATCCTCGGCCCACGGTACTGTGAAATTAATCAGGAACATCCTGGCTTCCATACTGATTGATTTTGATGTGCCTTGCTTCTCCGAGGCTATCGATGCTTGGAAACTTGCTTACCCGAAAACTGAAGAACCCGACCATCCATTTTCCCAGAGACGGTGGGATGAGTCAGTCTGCAGAGTAGTTCAGAACAATCTACTGAACACGTCTGCTTCTACTGCTGAGCGTGCGCGCCTGCTTCACGTACTGCCGTCGTCGAGCATAGGCACATTGTTCGATGACGCGACCTTCTGCCTCGCCATGGCTAGGGCCTAAGGGTTGCCATACAACGTGTCAACGCCGCCAGTATCTTGGGCACATTACCAGCTGACAGCGTTGACGAGTTTTTTGATAGATACCCTTTTATAGTTAGTTGTTAGTTTTTTTTTTTTTTTATTAATAATGTAGATAGCTAGTTTACTCTACTTAATAAATGTTCCTACTATTCAATTAAATTCAAGACAAAACAAAAAAAAACACGTTATGTAGACCCGTATTCTAAAACAATGATCAAGCATAAATATCAGTTTACAACTGACAAACTACTCAAATGTTGCTCTACTCAAAAATCTAGACTTCTGCGCTTGAATGTTGTTGTAGAATACGAATCTTTGACGGTGATATGGATCATTCACAGATACCACAGAAAAGTGCATAAAGTGGGCAACTAATTTGGTGTCCAGGACGTTGTTGATGTTTTCGAAGACTTCAGGACAGACAAAAAGTAAGCTTCCCAAATAACTAGTGACAACCTAATCTATATTTTATTTATGAGACAAAAACAAAATTGAACATTAGGGTGGCCCATTAATGTTTAATTTACACTACACCTCGGGGCACCCGCTAAGTTTTTTACTTCAGTTGATAGTAGTAAAGTGCCAAAATTTCAATGTCTTAGGTGGAGTAGAAGGCTATGCTTAAAGTCTCCAAGGTTTTAAAAATGTTGTTATTTTTTAAATATTTATTTCTTTTTTACCAGATGCTGTTTTTGTGAAAGAGGTACCAAGAAAAATATATCAAAACATTTAAAAAATTAGAACTATCATTAGTTGCTTGTGAGGACTGTTTTTATTCAAGTGATTATTTTAAACTTTTTGTGAAAATATGGCTTTGTCACCACCACCCACCAACTAATGATAGTTCTAATTTTTTCAACTTTTTAACACATTTTTCTTGGTATTTCTTTCACAAAATCAGCATCTGGAAAAAAAGAAATCAGTATTTTAAAATTAAGAAAATAACAAAAAATATTCTACTTTGGAAACATTGAGCGTAGCCTTCTACTCCACCTAGGAAATTTTGGCACATTACTACTTCACTATCAACTAAAGTAAAAAAATTAGCGGGTGCCCAGATATGTAAACTAGTTTTGAAATTTTTACTATATACACCACACTATTGAACACCATGCAGTACTCTATATTGTCCCACTGCTGAATAAAGGTCTCTTTATTGTACTACTGAACTATGAATAGTTAACTTTTGTAAAACTTAATACAATCTCTCATGTTTGAGTAAAATGTGTTCAGCCATTAACTCAGTTACTTAAAAAATATTTATTTTTATATTTACTATCTCAAAACTGCAGGTCACGTGAGTTCAGGGTGACACTGATATTATTTTAAGATACCAAGTAACATTTTTGTATTGATATTACCTTTCTCATGTAAGAGTATATTGAAAAATACCTCCAACTAATTCCACTCAAAATCTGAAGAGTAGGGTTTGTATGAGAGGAGGATCTGCTTACCTATTTAATAAGCTTTCGAGTATAGGACCATAAACCCTCTAGTTACTAGCACTTATTAATTTAATTGCCATAAAGTGCTTACGTTCTGTAACTTTGTTTTTCATTAATTAATACCAAATTAGCCTAGCAATAGTGATTTGTCAAACAAGTACATAGTAGAAATAAAATCTTGCACAAATTATTTTCAGTATGTTTGTTTATCGAATTAAATGATAACTGACACGTTGCAAATTACTATTTTTTTACATTACGCTAACCTGTACTTACTATCATTGTAAACAAATTAAGCTGTTCGGACGTGCCTAGATGAAATAATAAGAAAAAGGACCAGCTGAGAAGAATATACCTATATCGCAAACTATAACCATTATTTATCGTTATCTGTTATTTAAAATAAAGTGTTTTGTTTACTTATGCATTTTAATTTTTAACCTATCTGTATGGTATGAGTTATGTATGATTCTATTGCAATACTTTAAATAACCCGAAGCTGAAATAGTGCGCCAAGGGTCTTTTGACGCTAGAATGGCGGGAGACGCGCCGCGACGACACTACGTATTCAATCATCACTGCGATTCGCGCTATTTTGCACACGTCATGCGCCATTTAGTTTGATGCAAGTGCACTAGATGGCTCTAGGTGTATCTGCGGGTCATAAATCAAAGTTTACCATAGTTTTGTGAAGAGTTAACTTTTACGTAAGTAACGTGAAAGGTTTATCGCGTTTTGATAACACTACTCAGGTGCGAATATCATATTTTCGAGTTTTATTCGAAAATAACGTGATATTGTTTTTTTTTTTTGCATAGTTTTGATATAAATTCAAGCTTTGGTTAGTCTATGCGGTATCCGCACGCGTAGCTTCGTCTAGCGTAGGTATCGGTAGCGGTTTGTTTAGGAATCTCAATTATAGTAACTGCTATCTTGGGTAGGTTTTTTTTTTTAAATTCATAACCCATTGACACGAATGATTGCTACGCTTCACTGAATTATTTTTAGACACATTTGCAGCTTTTGCAATTCTGTGTTGCGGAATATTCTTTGATAATGGAAATAAAAAAATGTTTATTTTCTAGGTTATATATAAGCCGAGGTAATACATAAGCATATACACTGGTTTTATACACAAGAGTGTTATAAGTGTATTTAACTTAGAGTATTGTTGCTAGTGACCTCCAAACTACACAGTTCTTAATCTGTATAATTATTAGGGCTCGGTATTTGATTTCCTGAGTGGAGACTGGGAGGTGATACTGTTAAGGAATGTGATGGAGCCGGATTGTGTGCGTGTGGAGTGTGCCATACATATCACCACATTGACACCACGACTGATATTTATGGCATGTATAATTACGTATTTGACTCGGGTGTTAGGTCAGGATCTTTAAATAAATTGTTCAGTCTTCATAGCTAAGGTTTATATTATAATGCTCTTTATTCAATGTTTTAAGCTTTCACGGTTTATAACTAAACTTGTACTGTCACTTACGGGATATCTTCCGTGATTATCAATTATTCTGAGCTCCCCACAATAAGCCCAGAATCACCACGGAAGATATCCCGTAAGTGACAGTGTAAGTTAATATTCTTTATTTTTTTTTGCAACTTAGCGTTGTAGCATTTTTGAAATCACAGACTTTGTTAATGTGTTTTAATAAGAAAGTCGGGATGTCCACGATCGTCTAGCTAGTAGTGAAGTGTTGTCAGGTGTAGGGCCTCTTTAGGTTCGTTTGGTTACTATGGTTGGTAATCACGACTGTTTA
The DNA here is from genome assembly GCA_963576755.1 of Noctua janthina. Taxonomy (NCBI): domain Eukaryota; kingdom Metazoa; phylum Arthropoda; class Insecta; order Lepidoptera; family Noctuidae; genus Noctua; species Noctua janthina. Next base: position 5,938,201 of record OY755050.1, on the reverse strand, counting down.
TCTTATTTAATTTACTTTTTTCTCTTTACAGATTACATTTAGGGCTCGAGTGGATTGCGAGTAGAATAAAGAAGAAATGATTCGACTATCCTTTAACTAGTAATTTTATAAATAGGTACATACTATTGTTAAAGTTACATAAAATTCTAATTCCTGAATAACTGTTTGCATTATCTTTACTAAATAAATATATTCTAAAGAGAGACCTATCCGGATCATTGTCCGTTGTTTTGAATGAGTGGGATATATTATTATAAAATAAATACGTTCTTGTATATTTTATTGAGTTTTATTTCATCTACTACATGTTTTCAGACAAAAATTGTACACACAATTTGAGATGCTAGTTATTGTTTATGATTAAATAACGTCAATTACAACCAAACTACGAAATAGGACACTCTACTAATTGAGAAACAGATTATATAAACCAACCACGGTCAGCTTATTGCATTGATTAATCATCTTAACATCCATTTAAGATTTAATTTTCATTGATTAAATATTATCGATGGTAATGATTTCGAGTTACTTAACCTTATCACAATAATATATTTTTATAAAATTTATGTTAGTACATAATATTGTACAAATTATTATAATCATTAGGTGTAGTATGAGAATCCAAAACATAACTAGCTTAAAGGTTACAATAAACACGAGTCGTAAATAATTAAAAAATATGTTGATTTAAATGTACCTACTAGTCTAAATGAATAGTGACCATTTCAAAATATAAAAATAATATCTTAAAAATATACACTTTCACAATTATATACACAAAAAATATTTACAAAAGTTAAACTGGAAATTGCAATATTAAATTAACTACAGCAACTTGCAACACAGTAACAAGAACAAGCTAAACGGATTAACAACTAGAGAAAAAGTAATGTTTGGTCCATCAAATGCAATTAGAAACATAAGCCTTATTTAAAAAAAATCCTACACAGATCTTTAAACGTATTGAGAGAATTCAGTTTTATATTTTTACTTATTTGTTCTTTTAGAACTGCATAATTTTTATTAATAAGGCATAATAACTAAGGCATGGGTGAAAATAATTGTTAAAGTTCATATATTATAGACTTTAACAAACTGCCTTTCATATAAAATGTATGCCTAGCATATATGGATTAAATTATAACTTACTATATTAAATGTAACTCAAATATCACTTTCAAACTTAAAAATACTTAAATCATTTCAAAACATAAGAAACACAACCTAAAAGCGTTTGTCACAGACAAAGCGTATTATTGTTAACAATGAGAATTTTAATAAGGAAGGATTCAATTGTACGAGTAATCTCATTATATCTATAGAAGAGGATTCGAATGATTACATTACAACTATTAAACTATCGGTAACTAAAATAATATGAAATACAGTTAGTATGTCATGAATGGTATCACAGCAAACTATTATGAATGTAAGAAGTTATTATGCGTGTAGTGTACCTTCTCGAAACTCAGCGCTAACGTCACATAACATAAACTTTAGGGTGTTGTTATACATGAAAACAGAAGAAAACAATTTTTACAAAAGTCAGTGATAAAAGTTAAGAAGAATAATAATAGGAGATTCAAATATAGACTATAATTAATTGAACTAGTATAATTAAATCATTTGTAATAGAATCAATAGATAAACAGGTATAACATTTGGTCCTGAGGTAGATTTATCTAGTAGTCGAAATTTCCGTTGAACTAAAACAGCCATTGGTTCGACAATAAATTATTTGTATAATTTAATATAATATCAAAATGATACAGGGCTAATTACCATGACTTAGTGAGAGTTTATAACGTGAATCGAAAATAATTCTACAAATACCAGTATACTATTACACGGTCAGTTGTATTGCAGCTACGAGTATACTAACAGTACCTTTCAAAATTGCATTTTCCTACTTATTCCTCCTACATATTATCTTAAGCTTTGCCGAAGCGTGTTCTGGCAAATAAGTTGTAAGTTATAATAAAATTACAAATGTGTTAAACCTATTACTTCTAACAGTCTTTAAAACCTGATTTTATATGTCTTTACCTCCATGGCATCTAGGTGGATATCGCTCAATCCGCTCAGAGACTTGTACGTCTTCAGGCCTGTCAGACTGACTGCAGTTAAATTCTGTATGGTCAGACCATTGAACCTGGTTTTGGATGAAAAAATCGGGGACTTGCTGATTGGTTTCTCTCCGACAGCGCAGCTGTACCCTGGTCGATGCAGCACCATGTAGCTTTCGGAACTCGGGAAAAGTTCAAGGACGTCGTCAGTAATGGTTCGTAGATTCACCAAGTGTATGCCGGCCGGGAAGTTCTGCAGGAACGATTGGTATGTCTTGACTTCGATGTCACCTACTTCGCTGGTATCCAACAGATATACATTGACGGGGTAGTTGAAAGTTCGGCTCAAATAGTCCGCTGTTTGAGACGGCACTTGGTAAGGACTCGCCTTCTGGTCGGGTCCGAAACGACGTTCGTTGACAAACTTGAAGCCTTGCTCGCTAGTATCTCTCTTAGTTCGCGTGACACCTGGCATTGATTCGATCAAAATCCAATTTTGGAAAATTGTAGGTTTGTTATCCACAACTCCTTCCCCAATTCCTCTGAAGTCATCATAGAGAGTCCGTCGGTCAAGCATCACCTCTAAGCGTCCGGGTTCATACGCAGAAGCACCTTGAGCGTGGTTAGTCAATAGAGTCAGTCTGGTCTCCTCGTCTTGCAGCCACGCCATTGTAGTTATTGGGTAATAGTTCGCCTCGATGCCTAAGTTGTTCACCTTTACTCTCTTCTGATACTGAAATCCGTTCTGGTCGGTGTAAAATTCCGGAATGTCACCGTTTTGAATATCAGTCTGAATTCTCATAAACAATTCAGTTTCTCTATTTTTGGGAGGACTCTCGAAATCTACCAAGTTCTCGATGAGAATCGCACGCGACAGCACTGGGTCTCCGATGTTATATATTCTCACGGTGTGAACTAAAAATGGCAAGTACATTGTTGTAATTTCAGTAGAGATCGGGCCGGAAACTATGATTATGTTATCATCTTGCATATTATTGGGATTAGTATAAGGATGCAGAACATTTTTTTCGGGTGAATCATAATCCGGCATGAAAAGATATGCACCGGAATGACGTTGCGCACTCTGGTATGCCCCAAATTGCACATCAACAACAGTCCTCTTCCTAATATCTTTCCTATAAACCTGTCGCAAGAATCCAGTGTTCCTATTGACAAGAAGTTTCAACACCGCATTTTCTAACTGTATATCACCAGGCATCATTTTCTTGATAGAAAATACGTTAGATTTCTGGGAATCTTCACAGTTGTTGCAGAATATAACGCAGTGGTGAGAGGTGTTGGTGTGCTCCTGCAGCTTGTAGGAGATGGACGTAAGCGGCGGAATGGTGGCCACGAACATGACGTCGAAGTTGGTGTCGCTTACGACCCGCTTGCCGTTGTCCTGCACGTCGATACTCGGTGTGATCTGGTACATCACGTGCTGCTTCTTGTGGCTATCGAACACGCGGATGTTCGAGGTGTTGGCCCTCACAGTGATCACTTCGGTTCGGATTTCAGCCAAGGGATTGAAAAGCACAATTTTCTTCTTGTCGACGAAAGACACTTGCAGTTTCTTAGCCGGTTTGCCGTACGTTTCCCACTCTGTTTCGCTTTGTAGTATACTCTGCGAGTGCAGCGAGCGATCAACGATCATTAAAGTGGTGAGCGCAGCTTCTTGCAAGCGAATGCAGTGATACAAACTAGTGAACAATTTAGTTCCGTAATCTTGCATCACGCTAGATTTGGATGTGCCAGTAATCGCGTCGTGATGTTGGAATAGACCCAAGTTCCTCCTTGCGTAAATGAGCTGTTCGTAGGATTTTTCTAATTTCTTCTCAGAAGCTCCGAACCCTTGGTGGCCGTTGATGTAGTTCGACACAAGAGTGAATAATATTTCTGCAGTTCTGAGTTGATGTTCGAATTGGCGGGCGAGAATCTTCAAATAGGGTCTTGTCGTGTAATAGCCTGACCAATAAGCCGGCTTGCCCTCGCTAAAAATATCTGAATACACGAAGAAATCGCCTTTTAATGTCGGTATAGTGTGATGCCTCTCCTTCATGGCATTGAAGTAATCAACTGGCGTTCCGAATTGCACGTCAGCATTGAAAATCTCTTTGTGAGCATTGATGTAGTTGAAAAGCTTCATGTAGTTAACGTACTGAGCATCGAACTCGATGCTGTACTCGTATCTGAAGTCGTCTCCCAGCGGCACCAGCACCACGTTGTGTGGTGTAAGGGATCCGATACGATCGTACTCCTCCACCAAAGTCTTTGCCTTGCTGTGCAAATTATGGTCAGTTATATCTTCATGTTTAGCAGTATATTCAGAATATTCGCCAGGGATTTTACGGAAGTCAAAGCTTAGACAAATCGACGGATGTGGACCGCACGTGCTTTTTATAGAGTAGATGTCGAAAGGTTGGTTGTGGACAATCATGGAGGGTTTGGTGGTTGCCCAACCTGCCATCCAGTAGAACTCTTCAATCTGTCGCTCCGCCAGCCATTGTTTCCAAGCGTAATGTATTCTTTGTATGATGGTTCCTTCAAGACCACTTTTATCCAGAAGATAAGGTACAGTTGGTCCGTGACCGAAGGGGTCGATGGACCAGCCTGTTTTCGGGATGACGCCGAGGTTCGTTTTCACCCAGTGATGGCCTAAACAAAGGATCAAAATATAATAACCTAAAACGTGAGATTTTCAATCAAAATATGAATAAAAGGTATACGTTGTTACCTTCAATGAACTGGTCAATTAGCGCGTAGATATGCGTGCACGCCTCGTCGGGCATCACCCAGCCGCCTGTGGTGATCTCGAGCCGACCTTCTTTGATCAACTTTTTCAATAACTGTAATGAAATTAATTATTATAGCTAGTGTACTAACGAATTCATTGACGGTCGACCACTTTTACACTTTTATTACTTAGGGCGTAGGGGTGAAAAGTGGCAGACCGTCAGTGATTATTCTCAGAGAATTATTATCATTCGTTCTATAATCATTATTTTTAAAACAAAATCCACGCAGGCTTTTAAAATAACTACATGTTCTTTATATAATTATTTTAAAAGGTTAGGGCGTTAGCCATCGCAGTCAAAATATGAGTACAACGCTCGTCTAGTCATGGTATTAATTAACGCCCTATAATTATAATTAGCGCACGGATGACTGCATATTCGTAAGCCTATTGTGGCTACGCTAAGCTTCCTAACGGCGACGAAAGAAATTTTCCCCTTTATATTCTTTCACTTATCAAAAATTTCTATGGTTTTGATGATTACCTATGTTCGACAGATTGCAGATGATTCAAGTGATTACTTATGGCAATGTCGCTGATTGGATATTAAATTTTATAATATATGCGAAGTAGAAAGCTGAAAAAACAAAAAAAGAAAATAACCATCCTAACCAATACTATCTACATAGTAGTGATATACCTAGGTATGTGTACGTGTAAAGATAGATTTATAAAACTAGATTCGGTGCTAGAACAAAAAGCAACGAAAATACGTGACCTCTATGATTTGTCAATGACAACTTCAGTTATGTTTACAAATACAATGTACCTTTTGTTTAACTGGGTGAGACCTTTCCCACCATGCGTTCAGAAACGAGATCTCTGTCCAAATGAAGGTCATATTTGGATACTGATGCAGTTTAGTCACAATGTTGTTGATGATGTTCTTTGTCTTCCATTCGAAGTACTGCTCGAAGGTCTTCAGCCATCCTGGGTCATTATGCGAATGAGGGACCACTATTACCTGTTGTTGGAAAGAATAATTAAAACTTCACAAAATGAATAGAAATTGCAAGGCTAATTTTATTGACACTTTTTGCAATCTTCTATATGGGAAGTGAGGAGATACGACTTCATGAAACTTGCAGACCAAGTTAATAAACAAGTTAATCTAAGTCAGACCTTAATTTTAAGTTTCTGTTAATACCTAGAGTCTAGTGTTTCGGTCACTTTAAGTTCGCGACAGACACACTTATTTGACGAAGACGTTTGAGTATTGGATGGTGAAACTTGATAGGATAGATAGATAGGTAATGTTTTATGTAGTTATCGAACTTGCCTTCAACCTGGGCCGTGAGGTATCGTTGTGTATCTTTTCATAGCGATCCTCAAAAGATTTGTCCCAAAACTCCTTTGTGCGCAACCAGCTCGGCTGAAAATAAAACATTATGCAATTAATTGGCCCTTTCATTAAGTCTATTTTAACGGTGTAAAAAACATCGTGAGGCCATCGGCATATCCTACCACCAGGCAGTCGAATTCATGTGACATCTATTCACTCTCACACCCTTAGTGGGCCCGGGTGCTTGTGAATTACGGTGTGGTGCCCACCCCTCAAACGAGAGGTCTGTATCCTAGCAGTGAGACCGTTATAGGCTTATTATGGTGTACAGTAAGTTCCTTTACGTTTTAATGTTTTAATAGTTCTTAGTAATTATTAGTAAAAAAAACATTATTTTTGTAAACTAAACTTATTTTTTAAAATGTTTTTTATTATTCATAATATTTCAGCTTGACTCCTACGTATCAAAAAGTCTTCAGACCTTATTACATACAACAATAAAGTTTATAAACAATTAACAATAAATTAAAAGTATCCAAAAACCCGACTGCAAATAGTATTGTGTACCTATATAATGTATATATTTATAATCTCCTTTTAATTTCCTTCATTTGATACCCTACTCGATAGGTTTGGTTAAAAAGAATATTAATGATTTACAATTTAGCGCCAAAAATTCGCCATTTTGTTTTTTTTTTAAACATCTATAAGGACACTTTGGTTTTTGAGACGAATCTAATGATACCTTAATGGTCGAATTCCATATAGCCTTTTGGAACATATGAGGTAATAAAGAAATATACAAAAAAAAACAAATAAACATACAAGATACGCGCGAAAAACATAACCCTGCCTTGGCGACTGCCAACCCGACTGGGTAAAAATGAATATAAAAAAGGTAGAAAACCAAAATAAAATCTTAGGTGACTTTTTCCTAACAATTACACACGCGATTGACGTAGCGTTAAGTAATTACAAAACAATTGATGCGAGATGGAAGCGACGCGTGCTACTCACTTTCATTGGTACACATTTCAGAAAGCGAACGTGAAACTGCGGGGCGTATGGACGCTTATGAATGGCATGGATGCACGTCAGCCTATTACGATACGGAGATCTTCAACACTCCCGCCGTTAATACGATTATACGATACGCCGACATACGATATTCGTGTTTATACTGACACCAAGCGAAGGCTACGTGAACACTGAGATTGGGAATGCTCATTTTACTTGCATTCTGCGGCTATTGTTCTAAATATATTAATTTTGCTGAAAATTCGTTTCCAATTGTTGTCCTGTTTAAATTGAAATAAGTCAGAAAATTGACTACCTACCTATAATGATGACGTGTATTTTGATATTTACCACGGTTCTTAATTGGCTTGAGATGAAGAAGTTTAATGGCATCTTAGTGCATGATGCCTCTGACTACACTGTGTCTCTTTACTATAGTTATCATACCAAGTACCCGTACAGTACACCTTACACTAGACTCAAACTTTAATTTAATATTGATGGTGGTGGATGTTGATGATCACCATTGGAAGTGAAGTTAAGTCTGAAAAGCAGCTTGACGTTTAGACTAAAATGAACGCAACGTGTCGCCGAAGCAAATTGTTCGGAAACCCCAATCAAATTGTTTCTTTGATGCTACATACATACATTATTTATTCATCCCTTCAATTCATTTAGATTGATTACAAAGGACCAATCAAGGAAAAGGGTGCCTCGATGAAGGAATGAAGCTTATCCTGCTATTAGTTTTTTTATTACGGATAAACTCTGGAAGAAAATCAATAGGATTTAACTTGGACGGAGTTTCCTGGGAGGAAATTGGATAATTTCGCAATGTTCAGAAGTTCACTGGTGATCGGATGACAGGAAAGCGCCCAATGAAAATATGAGAAGTTTATTAACACTAGTGAAATATAGGAATTCGCGTTTAGAAGTTATCATATTTTACAAACACAGGAACTACGAAAACAACTCAAAATACAGAGAGTATCAAAAACCCCGCGAGTTTTCACTTGATGTTTTGTTTAAAACTAGCTTTTGCCCGCGAGCTTCGTTCACGTGAAATTATTATTAAAAAAATATTACTTCCCTTTTTGAACCAGATTTTGTTAACAATTTCAAGAGTATTCATTTTGTTACACGGAACCCTAATTATTTTTCTAAAATTAAAGTAGCCTAAGTTAGAACTTACCTGTAACATCAGCTGTCTGCTAGTAAAAGTCCTGTCAAAATCGGTCAAGCCGTTTCGGAGATTAACCGGAACAAACAGGCAGACAGACAGACCGACAGACAGACATACACACAAAAATAAAAATAAAATTTGTTTGTTATAAGTGCCGTATATATTTTCATATGCATTCAGTAAAAAACTGTTATTTTGATATTACAAGCAGAAATTTCAATTTTATTTATTTGTATAGATTCCGATCTTATTACTCGTTCACGTTTTCAAGAGCCGCGGAAAATGAAAGGATAAATATAACCAAAGCTCCTTGCGTTTACAATTGTACAAAATATTTGCATCAAACATAGTCTTATGTCTTGCAACTTACGAGAGAGGCTTACAACTCATAAATAGATTTCTATGGGAAAATGATACCATATTTTATCAGCAATTTTGCTTTTCAGTTTTATCAGTCGGGTTTTTTAGTTGTTTCAACTACATTGTTTTAGCGCTGTGAATATCCTCCCCTAGTATCGCGCCGCATAGCGCAAACAAGTTTTAACTTTGCACAAACAAAAGTGCACGTATAACTTTAATAGTTCATGTTTATGTTAGATCGTAGTGCAGCCTTCATTACAAAAAGTCTCGCCTGTAATTACCGAAGGGTTAGGCAGAGGTCTAGTAGTACACCCACATTTCGCCAGTTATGAGAGACCATTATTATTTGTCATCTGTTATTAACTAATTGTATTGCGCTTATGATTAGACCAAACAAGGCGTATGACAGAAAAACCTATAATCGATTCAAACTCACCTATAGTCGGTGAAATACTCAATGTAAATTAATATTTTTTATACGCAAACCCTGCGTAGGGAACTGCAGCTGTTTTGATATGGAAAGAAAAACTCAAGTGCGAGCAGGGTTTGAACCTTCCGATAACCTTCCTTTCGAGAGCTGTGAGCAGGGTGTGATGGTCTAATTGGTTAAGACGTCCGGTGTACTGAATCGGAAGGTCGCAGGTTCAAACCCTGCTCGCACTTGAGCTTTTCTTTCCATATCAAAACAGCTTCTGAATGTATGTTTGATACTGAACGCTTAAGTTCGTAGTTAGTGTCTGGAATATATTAAAACTGCTTCTGCTGCGGCCTTTCTCTTGTTCTAACATAAAACACCCTGTGTCATATCGCCCATAATGTCGCTTTCTATCAGTGATTGAAATTTTGAAATCGGATGAGAAGTTTCAGAGATTACCTTCTATATCCATATAAGCTTTTCCATTTCCTTACAAATTAATTTACGGAAGTGTTACTCTATTTAGTACTAGCTGGTGCCCCTTCATTAGCGTGAAATGATTATAAAAAATATGACTTTCTTTTTGAGTCGGATTTTGTTAAAATTTCAAGGGTTTTAATTTACACGGAACCCTAATTATTTTTCTAACATAAAAGTAGCCTAAGTTAGACCTTTGAAAATTATCTGCCAGTAAAAGTTCCGTCATCATCGGCCCGGCCGTTTCGGAGATTAGCCGGAACAAACAGACAGACAGACAAAAATTGAAAAAACATGTGTTTTTGTTATAAGTCATAGTATTCGTAGTATTTTCATATGCGTTCAGTTAAAATCTGTTATTTTTGTTAGTACAAACAGATACTCCAATTTTATTTATTTGTATAGATTTCCCTTACGTGCATCATATTTAGTTGAGGTCACTTGAGGTAACGTAACTATGTGCTGAACTTTCAAACGCTACTTCGCAGTAGCTTTTCATTTAATTACTCTTTCGTGGCAGAAAATGCATACGCTAAAGTTAGCTTTTAGCTTAAAATCTTCTGAAAACCTGTCTATTTCTGATGAAAGCTTGAGCAGCTGGGCTCCACATTCTGAGACACGGAAAACCTAAGAAGGGTTATAATCATTTTAAATGATTTCAATACGTAATTAACAAACTACAAACATACTTAAAATAACAATACATGTTTCAAAATGAGAAAAGGATACATTTGAATAATATTTACAAATAAAGAGTTTCTGTTTAATAAATGATGGCCCAAGCTCAATAAGTGGCCAGCGCGGCCACGTTATTATTAAATAATCTACATACTTGGTCAACCATTTTCCGACTACCGTTTAGTTTCTAACTCAGCGGCGATTATGTACCTATAACTATAAGTATATTAAGCAGTCGCAAATCAATAACGTCGTATTTACGTCCTCGCTATCATTTACCGTGTTGTTCAAACTGTTTCGAGAAAGAAAATAAACCTCTGTAACTCAAATGGACGAAACAACCATTGCTAATGATCCGGAATATATAGTTCGAGAGATATTGTTGGGAGTTTTACATTCGTTTCAGTACTTGTATTCTTTTATTGTAAAGTGCAAAGCGACACAGAACTCAGCGAAGTCAGGTAAGTATGCCGCTCGCATCAGAATTGTTATCAATACTTTGTTCTACACATTCGAGAGCAAACGTTCAAAGGTAAAAAAACTGTAACAGCTCCCCAAGTTCGCCCTGCTAACTTTTTATCGGCGCCGTCTCTTCCGATATGCGGCTCCCGATCACGTGACTCAAATGAATATTGGACTGAGTAAATAAATCCTGTACAAATTAGTAAAGTTATCAGCACACATAACTCGTCCGGATTCAGAGTTGAATGGAACCGTTTTGTGAAAAACTTTGAACGGATAAAAGAGTTTTTGTTCGATTCTATCATTGCATGGTTTCCAAATCCTTTTCACTGGTATTATGTTATGTTGAAACCACATTGTGATCAGTAAACGTTGCGTGTACAGTAGTATGGGCCCGTGGTGCAGCACTCGCATGCATACCGCTCTTTTGTCGTTATCTACATCTGTATAAGCGAAGCGTTCTGCATCAGTTTTCATTATCTCTCGCTAACAATTTTCCACAACATTTAGTAGTATCGTAAGAGCAACAAGCATATATTTCAGAAGTTTGGTAATTACTGAGCAGCGGTGGCCCAGTGGTGGAGAGTAGCGAGTAAGAGTACGAGCAGTAACTCGTGGGCTCGAACGCAGCTGAGCCAGGCGCATTACTTTGTGTAAGTTATTTCATCACCACTGCTCTCAAACGGTGAAGGAAAACATCGTGAGGAAACCATAACCTAGAACCAAAAAAAATCAAAGACATGTGACATCTACCAACCCGCACTGGGCCCGCGTGGTGGATTATAGCACATTCCCTCTCATCAGAGAGGAGGCCTGCGTCCCAGCAGTGGGAACATTAATAGGCTGATTATGCTATATATGGTAATTACGGTATTGCAGGTAAACGGAAAACCAGGTGGAGCAAAAGGAGTTGTTTGATTTCAAGTTTAACTAGGTGCTACCGAAACTTTAAAGGAGAAAATGATATCCGGAGCAACGAAAATAAAAGTATGATTGACGCTGAAGTCCACATCAATCACACAACAAATATGAGACAGCGAAGAGCTGACCCAGTCTGAAAACAAAGTTGCTGAACAAGTGGAAAGGCGAAAGGGATCTTAATAAACCTCAAAGTTTTAGTTTTTGAGTAAGAACTTTTCGGAAAAGTGCACTTTGATAACGGATGGGCCGTATTTGGGGAACGTGAACATATGTGCCACATTCTTAATAACTCCCGTACTGAGTCGGTCAGAAAGCTATGCAAAAAGCCGCCAGTCTCCTCCTTCTGGTTCTGGCTAAACTAAATGCGACAAAATGTGGATGTGGTCATATTTTTATTTATTTATGTATGTACACACATAATACTTAACAGGGCATTCCATTAGGTTAGAAGAGCACAAAGGTACTGCTTATTTTAAAAGAATTTTCTTCCAGCAGACCTGCGAGAGGAAAGTTAGATTAGAAATGTAGACACAGTGTGTAGAAAAGACAAAACAGGAAAATTTCAATAGGAACTTAAAACAAGAATATACATATATAAAATAAACAGTATAGATGAGAGGTAATGCTTTTTGACTTGCTTTTTGAAGACAAATGTAGTTTTGGAAACTCGAATGTTAGGCGGAAGTGAGTTCCACAAACGTACTGCGTGAACAGAGCAGGAGTTACAATAGAATTCGGTTTTATGGGATGGGAAATTAAGATGATGCTTGAGGTGGGATCTAATCATAATCATATGTGATCAGCTCGAGTCGATCCGGGTCGACAAGTGCGTTCACTCCCTTTACCTGGACAAACCGTAATGAGGGGATAAATTCAACACAAAATAACCCCTAAACTTAAATTTATATATACGCATAAACGCTACGTATTATGGCGATATTGCACGGTTCAGTTACACCGTAATTTAGATGAAGCTACTAATTAAATCATTTAATGAAACAAACTCATAAAAATGAATGATTTAGGTAATGTCGACTATCTATGGGTTTTTTCAATCAAAGAGAATTAATTTTATTGAATCGTATAAAATTGCATTAATGTGAGACTTTCAAATCTAAATAAGCATAAAAACTGCAAAAGAGAAATCTAGTCGCTAAGCGAATAAGCGTCACTTAGCGATATTTTCGTTTCAACACGTTAGTTACTGCAAAACTAAGTATCACGCGAACTTCGTTCACGTGAATTTATTATAAAAAAAATATGACTTCTGTTTTGGAATCGAATTTTGTTACTATTGGGTTTTAAATTTTATACACGGAACCTTAATTTTTATTCTAAAATAAAAGCCTTAGTTAATAGTTAGTCCTTAGGACATCAGCAGTAAAAGTTTAGTCAAAATCGGTCCAGCCATTTCGGAGACTAAAACTGACAGAAAATTTCAAAAAAAATGTTTTTGTTACAAGTGCCGTATATATTTTGAAAAGTATTCAGAAAAACGCTGTTATTTTGATATTACAAACAGACACTTCAATTTTATTTATTTGTATAGATCTATCGCCTAGAACATTTAAAATAGTTTATCGAACTGGCCTTTTTATACAGCATCTATCTACCGTAAATGCCCTACTTCTACTTTGAAAAGTTTTGAAAGCTATTGATTGATTCCCCTACTTTTACTTTGTACCTCCAATCAATTTTTTTTGAGAAGATATACTGGTTATACAAACTTAATTACGTAAGTAAATCATCATCTAGCGAACCTTTTTCCTACTATTTTAGGGCCGGCTTCCTGTCGAACTTGACGCTGCTGAATACCAGTATTTACATGGGACTAATAACGTAAATAAATTAAATCTTAAGATGTTGCAACAGGTTTTCTTCAGTGATAACGTTAAATTTGTTAGTTGATTGTTGCAAAATGTGGGTTGTATACTTTGCAGCTTTTCTGATGGATCCAGGCATTTCTAGGTAAAGGCTTTATTTATTGTTATAATCGGTTTACATTTCAATAATTATTAGAGCTTTCATGCAAGAACATCAGCAGGTATTCTGGTGTATGAAAGCTTTGATAAAAAATATTTTGCGTGTTATGTATGCTTAAATTTTTCATTTTTGTTTTAATTCATATACCTAATTTCGCGCAAATTTAATTAAATTTTATATGGTTTAAGAACCATAGGTGTGTTTGTTATGCAATGTTTAAAACAATATATTTACTCCACAATACTAGAAATCAATCTATTCCTTTTTAGAGGCCATCGTTAATGATTATGTAAAGAGTATTCTTATCGTCGCGAAAATGGGTAAAAGAGAGACCCAAGACTACCTTTGAGGCTTAGAAAGAACAGGGGCTGCCTTCAAGCGGCTCTTGCCCAACCTGAGGGGTCCAAACGCCTCCTGCCGGAGGCTATACGCGGGGGTCGTGCCGTCCATGGCCCTTTACGGGGCCCCGGTGTGGGCGCGTTCTTTAAGGCGGCAAGCCGCCCACTACCTGAACACGCCCCAAAAGGTGATAGCCATAAGGCTAATCCGGGGGTACCGCACGATCTCCGGCGAGGCGGCTAGCCTCCTTGCCGGATTGCCGCCATGGGATCTGGAAGCGATAGTCCTCGCGCGCCTGCATGAATGGCGCGCGGAGGCACTACGTCGGGGGGAAACTCCGCTGCCGCGGCAAATTGCCGCTCAGCGGACAGACCTCCAGCGTGATATCATGGCGACATGGAGAGAGCGACTGTTGCAACCCCGTGCAGGGCACGCTACCATAGTGGCGATAAGTCCCCTCTTTGAGGAGTGGCTAGAGAGGCGCCACGGCGCCCTCACCTACCGCCTGACGCAGATCCTCACCGGACACGGTTGTTTCGGGAGGTTCTTGCACCGAATCGGGCGGGAGGAAACGCCCGGGTGTTTCCACTGCGAGGATCGTCCGGAGGACACGGTGGAACACACCGTAGAGGTCTGCCCCGCTTGGGCGGAGCACCGCCGTGTCCTTGTAGCGGCGATTGGCGGCGGCGATCTCTCGCGTCAGGCCCTGGTTCAAGCCATGGTCCGGAGCGAGAGGGAATGGGAAGCCGTCACCACCTTCTGTGAAGCAGTCATGCTAGTGAAGGAGGTGGCAGGACGTGAGAGGGAAAGAACCTCACGTCCCAGCCGCCGCGGGAGACGCCCTGGGCGTCGGGGGTCACGTGGTGGCTCCCGGCCACCGTAGGCGCGGGCCTGTGGACGGCGAGTTATGGGCTAGCTCGCCGTCCGGCCGTCTTATGACGACAGGCCGTGTCGACGGCGCGTTTGTGTTCCACGCGCGCCTCAAAGAGATGTCAGCAACCGAGTAGGGGTCCGCATGGGCCGATGCCTGCCAGAGCTGCGGGACTGTTCGAAAGAGACACCGTGGCCCTGGAACACAAAGGGCAAAGAAGGAACATGGATGGGTTTTAGTCAGTACAAGTCTGACACTCCCTTCCGCTCCGCCCAGAGTGGGGGGGGGTCATTTGATGATTTCCCATCAAAAAAAAAAAAAAAAAAAAAAAAAAAAAGGCTTAGAAAGAAGATCCAGAGACAACGATATTTCTTTAATTTTATCAAAGAATCATCTGTATTTAATACTAGGTTCTGCCTGAGACTTCGTCCGGGTCAAAGAAACACTATGAATCTGAAACATAGTAATTACTATACCTACTATGTATGTATTACATCAGTGAAAGAATTTTTGAAATCGGTCAAGTAGTTTCTCCTACTTCCAAACTTTAATATTTTACCTGTTTATAATATTAGTTTAGATTTTGGATTAATGGGAGCCTAGTCAAAACCAAACCTAATAAAAAAGAAGGAAGAAAATCCAACACAGTATTTAGAAAAAACTGAAATCGTAAATAAAAATTGAATGGCAAACCGTAGTTGGCGCCTTTCGTTTACACGTCGATCCTCAAGGCGTCACAAACTAACGCTTGCATACAATGCTTACATAGAACCAATAACAACTATACCCCCAATAACCCTTATAGTATAATGTACTCCGTGTATAACTAATAAAAACAAACATTGTTGAGTAAGTCCGAATGTATAGCTAGCAGTAGCGAATGGTCAATTTTTGTAAGAGGTAAGCCGGAGTACATATTATTTGTTTATAGAATACTGACGTGCTATTTTATTAAATGGAATCCGGTAGGAATCGAGTTGTATGAAAACCTCTGATACCTAGCTAGTAAGAAAGGTGACGTACAATTTGTAATGCGTGAGATTATTGTAAGTAGGACGCGTAGACGCGTGTGACTACGTTACGTCGTGTGGAGGGTGACGGGCGTGCCACCAACATAATTATGAAACACATACGTATTGACGCGGAATATAAAGACCCGAATACGTAATCTTACATTATTATTTAACCGATAATATTACGTAGGGGTGTCTACGGGGTGGAAGGGACACCGACTCGAAAACGGTTACCATGTATTCAGCACATCAGTCTGAACCCCCCGACATAGAAATTTTTCATCATTTGACCGTTTATGTAGGTATTGCACGAAACAGCGGTTTTTTTTTTAATAACCGATGAAAAATTTCCTCAGCTTGGGGACCTTAGAATGATGTATTGAATACATGGTAACCGGTTTCGCGTCGGGGTCCCTTCCACTCCGTATTTGAGATGGGACGAACACTATAAAATTGGTAAATAGAACAAAGCCTCCATGTAGTCAGAAAACATGAGCTACAGGAACATGGTTCTCAAACTTCAATTAAAATTATCAGACACGCGTATCGCAGTTTTTCCAAAATCATCCCCCAACAGAGTCAAATAGGGCTTCGAAACTCACGTAGACAGGCGCATGCTTTGTTTGGGACATTTTCAGTTCGTAGTTATCAGCGCTTATAATGTTTGTTTTATGTAGGTTACGCGGGCGAAGGCGCGGGCAGAAGCTAGTAACAAAATATAAGGAAAGGAGATCGAGTATTTTCGCAGAATCAGTCCCCTCAGTCTCAGTACAAGTCGATGCTTAACTTTTTGTAATTTTTATCCAACAATAGAAAAGTTTTAAAGTGAATAAAGAAGTTGTTTCTCTGATGAATATACATGAAGGACCTCTGTTAACTCAAAACTTAATAACGTCGGGTTTCAATCGGTTCAGGTAATAGACTAATCAGCTACGGTTTAGGGGGTCGAAATCCCATTTGATTTAAGTTAAGCCACTATGTAAAGATGGTCCTACCTATTGTTTATTCTGTTTTGTATTGCATTTGTAGAGTTTATTAACAAATTGTAAAATGCTTCTTATTATCTATTCCTAGCTCAGAATTAGCTTATCTTAGTAATCGTATACAGGGTGAATTTTTGAAGTGGGCTTGGATGGCCAAATCCGAAACTTTGAGGAATAGCGAAAAATACTCAAAGGAGATTTTGATGAAAACTAAAACTGCATCATTTGATTTTTGGAAAATCAATAGACAGGAATCAAACCGAACGAAGCTAACTTATGATGTAATGAGACACATTATGTTTTTTTTTTACAAAATCAACGGGTTCGATTCCTGGCTAGGGATGTTGATTTTCCAAAAATCCAATGATACAGTTTTAGTTTTCATCAAAATCGGGTTTGGGACTCCTTTGAATATTTTTTACTATTCCGCAGAGTATCGGATTTGGCCATCCACGCCCACTTGGAAAATTTACCCTTTTTACAGTAAACTTATTTATAATAGGTACCTTCATCATAAATTAAGTTTAGTTGGTACCTACTATCTTGATTTTCTCTACAAGGCTTAGATTTCTAGATATTATCCTAATCTTGTGATGTAGGCATTGTAGAGATATTTCCAAAAAATGCAATACTACTCTGTACATGCACTTATCATTCCCTAAAGTAGTTAACAAAAATAAAACAATTAATGAACATAATTACAAAATAGAAATGTTTATGCACCGCGCCTCGCGCGCTCTGACGACAGTCAAACAGAGACGTCACTATTGCGTCTGATTTTTGCGCTCACCTCAAATTACAATTGCGGGCCCGCTTCCCTGAAAGGGGTTTGCGGCTTATTCTTTACTTACAGGTTTTTATTTTATTAGGAACCTTTTTCTAACACACAAGCACGTTCTCGATCGAACATATTCTTTTTTCAACGAGTGAAGCTGTATAACATATTGAACTCAAGTTTAAACAATTATTTTTAAAGACCATTTAAAATAATAAATAATTTTATAATGGCTACGTACCTGAAACTCGAAAGTGGGGTATATAGCGACGGTGTCGATGTCTGCTACGCTTTCCTTCAGCACTGGGCATTGGTCCGGAGTGGGCTGTCAAACAATATAAAATCAGTAACACCGATGACAAACCGTTTAAAGAACAGTCGAAACATTACGGACAAATTACTGACTGGCTGGGAACACGAAAACAACGAAGATTTGATTCGTTGAAAAATCACAATAATTTTAAAGAATTTAACATTTTCATGTTTGATTCAATGTAATGTACATTGAATCAAACAAGAAAAAATAATGTTTTTAATGTTCAATGATTAATTAAGAGATAAATATCTTTTTCGATTTCAGAAACAAAACAGTTTCTACTCTTATTTTTAATCTATGTCTTGCGGCTCATTTAGTTTTTTTTAATGAGTTGAGTTGGTATCAATAAAGAATGTCTAGTTAATTCACTATCGAATATGCCCATCATTGGCCAGATATTTTAGAAGTTCTTTACAAGCCTTGTTTATAAACATTTATTTTACTTCAAGTCACATTTCCTTGCGGCAATCTGGGTATCCAGATTTCACAGTGTAAGTCTTTGAACAACAAATTGTCCTAGAATTACCTATGTTTCAGCATGCTCGCTCAATATTTGCAGTCAATACAGACCTTCGGACTGCTTGTGTCAATAGCTGCTTGAACACGCCTGAATAAATAATGCAAGAAACTTCTGTAGTCTATAGGCATGTAAACTAAAGGAAATTTACCTTTAAGCAAATGGTACAATATTAATTTTAATCTCATGGATATGACTTTAAAATGCCTAATGTCTATCAACTTCAGAAGTCGATATGTTTAAATTACTATAGCATGATACCACTTTAAATGTGCAGTTCAAGGTGGCGTTGATTGTCAAAAAAATTTGCAGCGATATGTCAAATTTGGTACATTTATATTAGTTCTATGTTTTCTCGTCTGCACAGATAAGTTGGTTGAAGTGTATTATCATTATTTGACAGTGGCATGAAATGACACGTCGTAGTAGTGAATAATTTTATTTTAAGACTGTGGACTACTACTTGAAATGCGAAAAAATTACCAGCTGTCCCATACAAAATTTCAATACCTACTCGATCCAAATGTTTGGGACAGCTGATAATTTTTTCGCATTTACGATATTGGACCCGAAGAGGAAGTTGTTCAGTTTGATAGTCTGCAGCATATTCTTTCATATGACTATACCCTTTCTGTTACACCCTGTATACGTATTTGTAGATATTTTTCTGTTTAAATAAGTAAAAAATCAAAATCACAAAAATTGGTAAACTTTTAAAGTGGTAAGGATCTTCTAATTTCCGAAGAAGAAAATTCTGAAAAAATTTAGGATTGTAGGACGTAAAAAAACTATTAACGAAAATTGGTTTGAATAAGATTTGATGAATAGTTTTTGAGATATGAGACTTTTTCATCAAACTGCAGCAATAACTTTGTTTTTCATTAACATACTATGAAAAACAAATTTAGTTTTGCTGTTAAATATAATACAATACAACATATGAATGAGCCTTCAAAATATTTTTATTATATTGTTTGGTGCTACAGAACCCTGCGTGCGTGTGAGTACGACTCGCACTTGGCCGGTTTTTTAATACAAGCTTTTTATGTTATAACTTTATTTTAAATACGTCCACGACCCCCGTACTATTCAACGCTTCCACCAGCACAATGTTTTGAGTGCGTTACATTGAGTTTTACCGTAAAACGTAATTATTCTCCCCAAAAAAAAGTCGTTTACTTAGTTTTGATGTACATAATGTCGTATTAAAACTACTTTAAGTTACTAATATTACTTGCCTCGTCCCTTCTTCCATTATAAATCAGTTGAGACTTGACAGGAACATCCACGCCGGATGGGTAAGATACACCTGTAACAAATAGAAAACAATATTAGGTCATGCAATTTTCCAATTTTTTTAAGAATAAGTCAAGTAGTCCGGTATTTCATTTCTGATAAGTAAGGTTATCAGAAATGAAATACCGGATATCGTTGTATTCCAATAAAATAGGTGGTTGTTTACATGTTGCCTATAGATAAAACGATCGTCTGTTATTATGTTAACAGATAGCCTGGAAAATAACCATTTGTATTTGCAGGGAGATATGATAGACACAGTGATAAATGGCCCTGATTTTTATAATATGTGTATTGTGGGTAGCACGCAGGGGCAGCTAGTAGGCAGTTGTTTGATATGATTTCCTGCACGTACTAAAATGGAAAATGGCAGCCACACGTCCGGTCAGTTATCTCGGCCAATCGACAGTATATGCGTAGCTGACATTTCGCTACGATTCCGGCGATTGTTTGCAACCAGAGACGAAAATGACTAGACTGAACCAGAAATAACTTAAGTTGTGGTAAGATGTATATTGTAACTGGCTCGTTGTTGGTTCGCAATCGCTACTACTGAGCATAAGATGAGGATGACGTCCCGGATTCGATTCCCAGGTCGTGTAGCGGGTTTTTTTATAGCAGGAATTACTCCAACCACGGAACCTAGATATGTGCCCGGTTGATGGCAATACCTCACCCTCTATTACATGAGACTGAAAATCATAACTGGCGAAATGTGGATGGGGGTAGCAATTAAGGAGTAATTCCAGTGTGGCAAAGAGATGGTGCTAGACGACCTGTACAGCTCTGTCTCTTTCCCACATCAATTAATCCTGCTTTAAGACGTCATGGTAACCCCCCTGCAAGACAAAGCATAGTTTAAAGAACAATACCTACTAGTTAATTATCCCCGTGAAAGCGAAAGTGACTTTTCAGCCATGAGTTCACATGAGGTGTTCAGAGAAATAAGTTCAAAGTAACTTTTTGCCAGCTAAACTTTTCGGACCGAAGCATAAATAAAGGTTTCGTTTACAATTGGAAAGCGTTGGAAGTTTCGAGTGTAAACTAAACATTTGTTTGGTAAGTTATTTTTTAACTTTGCAAATAAATTACGATAAACCAAAGGCTTTACTGTCCTTTCATTCGGCAAGACGGCAATGTTCTAATAGACATGTCGCTTCTCGCTGTCGATGCCAGAGAAAAGATTGCACCTTAAATTATTTTTTGGGAATTATTTAATTTTATTGCATTTTAATTGTACTTCATTTTTATTTTAATCGTATTGGAATATTGTATTTTATTTGTATCTAAATTTAGTTAGTGTGATTTTATTTTGATAAATGGTAATGATGTTTTCAGATAAATAAAATCCTAATAAGAGTTGCAATTAAGGTGTCGCAATCATGACTAAATTGCACTTATCTAGACAGTTACTCAAGAAGAACTTTGCCCTGACTAAATCAGGTAGGTTTAGCTTATCTAACCTAAGTAAAGTAAAGTAAAGTTTGAAGTTTAGTTAGTTAGTGAGTCTGAGTATTTAGATTTATACTCACTAACTGTCACGTGCAGGAGACGGGCATTTCTAAACATGTTATCATTGAATTAGTGCCTGATGACAGCATTGATAAGTCAAGGCCACAAGCTTGTATCAAATTAACTCTCCTCAAATATAATTTTCTTCATTAACTTAATGGAACTAATTACTTAATTGGGTACGATATCAATCTTATTTTGCAGAAAAATCTTGTTGAAACTATAAAAGTAACTGCGGGAGTTGTGGAGCATTAAAGGCACGACAGCGTTAATGGATTACATTGTATCCGTTTCAAAAATCTTTTTTTTTTAAGGCAACGTATTTTTGTCAGCTGACAGCGTTGAGGAGTTTTTTGATGGCCATTTATTGTTTGTGGTCAGTTTATTTTAATTAATAATTTCATAGGTACTTAGTTTACTAAACAAAATGTTTTTTCTCTTTAAAAATTAGTGCAGATTAATAAATGCATGTCATAATTATGCCGGCGATGATATGTCACGTGTCGACCTCATCTATTTCGAAGTATCAGGAAGCTGGTACGTCGCTGACGTGTGACGAAAACGGTACTGTTCTATAACTTTAATATTGCAGCCGACGGCTCCATCACCGACAATAATATCGATAGTGCATTAACATCAACAAAAGCGACAGGTGGACTGGTCGACATCGATCTTCGCGCCGCCGATGACAGCTACGTAAATGATTGTCACCAGTGGCTCTTAGTGCGATATATACCACTATATCCATTCCATTTAGTCATTGACAGATGCCATTTGTGTGGCTTTTAGTTAAATTCAAATGAAATGGAAAGATAGAAATGGCGGGATAGCAGGAAATTCCAAGGGTATTAGAAAACAAGACCCTTAGCGAAGCCAAAAGGCACTTGTTCCCTGAGAAGTTTCTAGTTACGGAGCTATTGGTGGTCAAAGTACCATCTTTTTCACAAGTTTTTTTTTTAATACATGTTTTAATGTAAAAACTTTTCTTTAAAAACCTCGTCGACCCCCGAGCTCGTACTATTCAATCCTTCCATCAGCACAATGTTTTGAGGGCGTTATATTGAGTCCTACCGTAAAATGTGACTTTTCACCCTAGAATAAAAGTCCACTCAGTTAAGTTACTTAGTTTGATGTACATAATGCTTGGTTGACGGCTTCGTGAAGGGTCCCTTTACACTCTGTGTATTGGATGGAAGCGGTGTAAAGCTAAAATAAAATCGAGGCAATCACGTCTGGCCTTAGAAATGCATGCTTTTCTAGAAAGCTAAAGGGATTTTAAAACTCCTAAACCGTGTCGATGGATAATTTCTTACATGTATTAATGACGTTGGTCCCTCTCCAGGTTCCATAAGTTTCTTTTTTAATTAAGCAGATCATGCAGCAGTCATGTACCTAGCTCATTTGTGATCGAATGGTGGAGCGTAACACCACGTTTCGCGAGATATCCAAAGGATTGCAGAGTTCAGCCACAGTTTTAACAAAATGTTGGTAGTAAGTTAGATAATTAAACACGGTGTAAGTATCCATCGATAGTTTTACGGCTACAATGGTGTTTTTACACCCGGTTGACTTAATTTTTTGTCTATAGGTATATTTTTTGTTTTTAACGTAACGCTTTCAGATTCTGAGTATTCTTCTAAGTCAACCATTGCCCTCGAACACGCGGGGAGAGAAGTTGTACGCGAGCGCAGGTTTGGAGATACACTCGCAACCCGGTGTTTTTACTCCAGTAGTAGTCTTTTTCTCTCCAGTGACGAAACGAGTACCGTTTACATGGTAAGCGAAAAACTTTTTTATTTTTTATTACATTTTGTATGTTATACGTTTTATTTGTAAACTATTCTTATTTCGGTTTAAAGACATTTATTTTCCCAAAGAACAAATTACAGTTCACTTAAAGAGAAACTTAACTAAATTAACAATAGGTTGTGTTACATTACGACGTTCAAGCTATCCAAGAAACCGAACACCATAGTTTCATGCATAAAATAGCAAGTACTGTACAGATTTAGTTTAAATGTTTGCAAACGCACTCACAATATAGGAGAAATTCCCAGCGTGGGACAACAAAAAAACAGAAAAAAACAAAACGAAAGAAATAAAAAAAATCAGAGGATGAATCAACTGCCATACTACGAGATTAAGGCAAATTGCTCAGAGTATATACTTGAAATCAACGTTTGAGTTATCTGCAGTAAGTAATGTTTTCATAACAAAACCTTACTTTGTTTAGAAAAACGTTCAGTTTGATTTCGGAAAAGTGTTGACTCGTAAAAAAAAGTTTATTTTCGTTATATATTGACAAAATAATAAAATAGTTTGTTTGAATTTCAATTTAAAAATCGATATGTTTTTTTTAGATATTAAGTAACGCCAAATTAACGGCCTGTCTGTGTTAAATAGAAAATAAAATGAGTGGTTATAATAAAACAATATTTTATTTTATTTTATTGATATTTTTCCCATAGTCTATCAAAATCTCTAGTGTCTATTATCTGGCAAGCTCTTTTTTGTTAGTAATTAAAATACTTATTTTTTGTAAATAAAAAGTATGCAATATTACATTTCTTATAAAAAAGGTCTAAAGTATAGGTACATACTTGAAAGATTAGTTTTACAGCTGTTATTATAAAAAAAATATTTATTTCATTAATTAAGACCCGGGTGTTTTTACACCTATTGCAGTCGTAGTAGTATAGAAATTCATTGTAGCCTTAAGGGTTAAATAACGACACGATTTCAACGTTTGTTCTATTTCGAATCACAATTATACACAATTCAAGGTCCACAGCGCGTCGATGTCCCTCTCCAGTTACAAAGCTACCCAGCTTTATCCATTCGGGGTGCCCGCCAAAACGTGGCGCTTGTTAGCATGATTAACGTCAATGTCATCATAAATTTACTGATGCATAATGCATTTCCATTAGTGTCGTTCAAGTACAGCCGAGCCGGCCGTTCAGCTTTCATGTAACAAAGGTTTGTTTATAACACAGACAACGGCAGCCATCATTTACTGTCGCCTCGTTGATATTATGATGTATTCTGTTCGTTAATTTTAGATGAGGCGAGCTTTCATGTGTTTAAGGAAACTAGCCTTCGCCCGCGTGGACCGTGGAGGTTGGAATATATTCTGTGCGTACTACGTTATCATCTGCCTTGCGTTTTCCCAACTATGTTTGGGTCGGCTTCCAGTCTAATCAGATGCAGCTGAATATCAGTATGTTACATGCAGCGACTGCCTATCTGACCGCCACAACCCAGTTAATGGGTAATACGATCCCCTTGATTAGACTTTTAGAGGTATGAGGAACGGGGTATCCGTGTATACTCCGTGGGGTGGTGTCCGGTGGTGGTCTACATTCTATTGTACCGGGAATACGGATTAGCCTGAACATAGCCTGACGTGACAGAGTTACTGTAACAGCTATAATATTAGTATGTGATATGTTGTTTTCTCTGTTGACATTTTTTTCTAATCAGTTTTGAATTGTCTCCTACATTTGTTTATTACTTATTATTTTTTTCATTGAATTCGAAATTCTACCGATAAATGGTTTTTCAATTACGCCACAGCATAAATCAAACATTTGTAGTGTAGCCATTCCCAAAGTAATAAACTTACAATAGTTTGAATAGTAGCGTTATGCCGCCAAGATACACAATACCGTAACACGAATGTGAATAGACCATCTCCAGTACAAAGAGATTGTATCTCCGCAGCTGCAGTATCCAAACTACCTGTGTTGGGTCCTTGTCCTTCTATGTAATATGAGTGCGACTATTATTGTTACCTCGAGTCTTAATAGAATGCTCTTAACTCGAATACTCGAAAAACCTAATCTGAGCGATCGTCGTTTCTTGGACCGTTTTGACGTCATACTTATAGTTTCAAGCCTAATGTGCCATCAAAAAGATTAATTTACGCGACTGATGTATATTCCCGTCACTTCCATGCAGCTGACTATTTTTTTCTGCGATTATGGTGTCCCCAACAATCGTCCCACAAAGTTTTCGCGCGTTATTAAATTACTTTTTTTTACAACTTTGATATGCTGTAAGTTTGGATGACTCTCATAGGTGCGGCAGCTGACTTCGACATTTCGATGATAAGATAACGTTAAACTACCACCAGAAATGAAGTTCTTTCCTTGCCTCCCGTAAAACTAGCAGTTACTCCATCCTTTTTTGAGGCTAATCCATAGACGTTCAGTATTAGAAAACCGTTCATAGTTTCCTAATGCACTTTTTTCCTTTTCAAGGACTTTGATGAACCGCCTACGTTAAACCTTCGAACGTAATCAATAAAAAGATTGTAAAAATAAACCTAGAGTATGTAAACGTGGGTATCCATTACAACATCACATTCACAACCAGGTCTAGATTCAGTAACATAGTAACCTTGTTTATTCTTTAGGATCGATGACTAGTTGATAGCATTTACATTTTAAAGTAGCGTGGCCTACCGTACATCGGTGATTACCGCTAGAGTGACGAACGGACTTGATTTTTGTAGCATAACTTAAAGCGCTTAGTTGCTATCGAAGTATCGAACCGAATGGCTAAGGCTACTATTTAGTCGCTCAACAATTTAATTTTAAGTCAGGAGCGAATGCGTGAATGTACCTACGTATAGACGCAACGACTGTAACAGTAATGGACGCCGTGAAAGTTATCACGAAACCAAAGCAAGTCTCAAAGCAACTAGGTACTTGCTAACGTAGAAATAGCCAATGTGCGACCAGCCTTTGATGTTAAATTGAATGAATACCGGACAAGTAGTTCGTATACTCCAAAACTAAGTAATTACTCGCAACCTGTCGCTTGAACTTCCAAATAACGTTATGTTCAGGGACAAACATGCATCAAAATACATTTGAATTTGAACGCGAAAACAAATTTCTGCCTTTCAGTCGCTAACTAGATGCGTTTACATTAATTAAACGATGTTTGACTCGTAATAGGTAAAGGTCGTTTAAACGTTCAGAGAGCTGATTCACGTCAAAGTTATTTGCAGTTGCTGTTCTTTTTGATGAACAGCGCTTTTCGCGATCACAACAAATTCAAAAGACAGTAATTTGTTTTTATGGTAAAAAACAACACTAGATTATAAATATCCAGGGTGTAACAGAAAGGGTATAGTCATATGAAAGAATATGCTGCAGACCCTCAAACTGAACAACTTTCTCCTTGAGTCCAATATCGTAAATGCGAAAAAAATATCAGTTCTCCCACACATTTGGGTCGAGTAGGTATTGCAATTTTGTGGTTTTGACCCTTTATGTTACACCCAGTATATTTAACTTTCTAAAGGTTACATTAATTACGTAATAATTGTATTGTAGTGCAGTTAACAAGCAGTTCGTGCGCAGTTTGAAATGAGAGCAAGATTCCATTTAGAACTAAAACTTTAAAGTTAAAGTTTTAGTTATAAAGTTCCTGTTAAGTAACAGGAACTTTATCGATGTATCAAAACTGCTTATGCCTGTGTGAGTTGTAAGCAAACTCGCTACACAATATTACGCTTGCCACAGCGGCGAATTCAGGAACCTACTACTAATAATACCTAGCTAGGTGCAGAGTCGATCATGAAGATTTAATGGAAACAGCACCCGGTTGTGTAATGGGTCGTAAGTTATTCAATTGGTATCATAATGTATGGACACAAAGCCGTTTAAAGGCGACAACGGTGACTAACAACGGCAACACACACAGATTGCTTATTTTCCTTTTTATACCCAAGATTAAATAAAAAAGTGGTTTCAACAAAGGTAGATGGGCGTCTGTCTATCCCTGGTGGTAGCTACATAATTGAATAACGCTGAATATCCTCAAACAGGAAACTGTAACTAGATATATAGGCTATGGTGACAAGCATAAGTTGGTAACAGAGGCTCTCTCAGATAAGCGGGCTCACATGGTTGGTTCTGGAAAAACCGCTTTTTCGGAAATATGCTATTCATATAAAATGCTCTGGAAATCTTCAGGAAAAAGCAGTTATATGGAAATATAAACATACTCGCTATGCGGCTTCGCCATGCGGCTTCGCCCATGTGGATTTCGCAAATTGTGCGCGTGTTTGGGTAACTAACATCCATCGATCCAAACTTTCCCATTTATTTATAGTAGTAATAGCTTATGCCCGCGGCTTTGACCGCGCCACCGAGTTCGGTAATTATCCCACGGGATCGAACTACCGTGACAGAAAGTATCCTATATCTTAATACAGATTATAAAGTAGCTTTGTGCCAAATTTCACCCAAATCCGTTGAACCGTTTCCGCGTGAAAGAGGAACAAACATCCATCCATACATCCTCACAAGTTATCGCATTTATAGTCAATAGTAGTAAGAAGTAAGATTGTATAAAAATGTTATTAAGATGCTTATTTGTATATTATAAATCATTGCATAAAAATAATGTTAATGTTTAATTGAAATGATAGCTTAAAATGCTTTGGAAACTTTTTCAGTACTTTCAGTTTAGAATTATTGTGTCCCCTCAATCGGACAAGTGCGTATCGCATTCGCAACGCATGCACAGTGTTCATTTCACTGGCAGTGACTGTAATAATGGTTTGGTTTTATTGACCACCGTTCCTTTTTTAGATTTCGTCGAAATATTCTAGAGGTCTGTTCACAATTTGCAACCGTTATCCTTCATGCAGTTAACGCAACTTATTCAGACACTAATTATTTTAAAAAAACTTTTCCCTGTCGGTACTTTACGTATTTCGATTACAAGTTTTAATGGCAGCCTGTTGTTTCCCATGCATGTCAATTAATTTTAAGCAGCATCAACCGCGAAGCTAACAGGAAAATAATACGCTGTCGCATGAAAGAATTAAAGCGAGTTCAGTACAAAAGAATTGTGGCAGTGCGCTTGTTAGAAAGAATTTACAGAAACCTTATTATCACAAAGGAACTCACATGTGGAAATTTATACCTTTACCTACATTAAAATATTGTATTGTAGTACAGTCTCCGCAATGGCGTCACACAATAACATGAGGAACTCTGTTTTTTATATTAGACATTTTTTAATGTAAACGTTTAGCTAATGCACAGTTAGAGCTATCGGTTTGTGGGCTAGTTGTTCGAAACCTTTGCCTTATAGTCGGATAAAAGAAAGGTTATCCTACGCATGCGGTTTGTCTAATTTATAAAATTACAAACATCTACATGGTAAATACTTTTAAACAGTATGCTCTCATACTGTCTGTGTCTACCTATGTTTGAATTGTTCCATTAGAGAATTTAGGTGGCAATACCAAATAATTTAAGACACAAGCCGTTCATATTACACAACTCTTTGTATTGGGCGCCTTAAACTCCGTGTGACGTAAACATTTTCCGCCCCTCACAAAACATTTTCATTGCTTAAATATTTAAACTGGAAGTTCTAATAACGTTAGAGTTATAACATGGTTTAGTTTCGGGTTGGTGTGATTTGTAAATGATTAAATAACAACAACACGTCTCCGGAAAGTTTAGTAAATTAATTCTGTGGAAATGCTCTTTTTAACACTGTTTATGTTCAGTGGTTCAGCGACAGATATGCCTAAGCACATGCTTAAATAATACCACCCTGTTGCTGTCCCACTGCTGGACTAAGGCATCTTCTCATACAGAGATGCCACGAGCATTTACCCCCTTTGCTCGAGAGGGACTTAAGAGGATAAACTCCTGATTAAATAGAAAATTGACGGGCACTGCAACAATTTTTCTCTTTAAATCCTTCCAGAGTCCTTCAGAGGACACTCGATTAAAAATAAAGAAAATAATATCGGAGGACTAACGCTGCAAAATGCTGTCTTTTTTCGCGATTTGAACCTTTTTACTTTAGCTTTTATTAAACTTGCAATTGTGTATGTTTGTTTGTTGGCTTAGGTCAAATCTTGCAACTGGATTTTAAATCAGTTATCCCACACCGATTGAGCTGAAATTTTGCTACACGTTTAGCACCCCCATGATATGGGTATCAATTTTTTTTTACTATAAGGTTATTTCTCCTTTCCTATTTGTCGCGGGAATCTGTTACTACTACCAGGTTATTAAGTGAACTCACTTGCAATTATTTTCAGTAACGTTTTGTACGAAAAAAAGACCATTTTTCAGAATGTTTATGGCCAAAGCCAAGGGCCTTTTGTAGCACCTTAAAAGAAAATGATACTGGAAGTTGTGCCAGCTGTCAAAATTTCAAAGCTCTTAATGCAAACCTACCATTAATTGATTATTATCTTCAGCAAGAAGATTTATTGAAATTAGGAGGACCCTCAACACGCTCGCCCCTTACCACTTCCTCATGTTTAACGAACTCTCCGGTACACTTCACTGCTTGGTTTCGGAGTGTACAATATGTGTGTGCATGACGTCACATCAACGCTTCCAAATTATATGAAATTAGATGTCTGACTGTTTAGAATATAGGTAATGAAATTTAAGAATATTTTCTTAACTGAAAAGTATTTTATTTAAAGGTGTCATATTATCAGTAAGATATAATTTATGCATCTGTTGTCAAAACCCGCTTTATTTGATCGAATTATGCAAGCAGGACGAATGGTATCAAATTGAGAAAACGAGTCGACGTCACAAGTTCAGTACGCGGGAGGTTTCCACTTAGTTTCTAGTGGTCGCGCTGCCAGACAGCATAGATCCGTAATGATTGTGCAAATGATGAGCAACTGAAGTGCTACTGTAATTCTCAGAGATCGGAAAAGGTAGAGTTCATTTACCTAAACTTCAAAGTAATAATATATGGATAAATACAAACATATAAACTCACTGAAAATAAAATAAAGCTGCTACATTAGGCAGTAAGATAGTGTTACTAACTTGAAATATAGGCAAAAATCTACCTATTACGATTTCTGTTTTTTTTTTTACGTTTTTACGAGACTTTATTTACTGTATAAGTTAACGCTATGCGTCATCATCCTCATCGGATGTTGAAGAAGCCAATTATCCCGTCCCAGTGGCGGATTTACCGGTAGGCTGAGCCTTGGGCGACAGATTTTAGGGGCGGCAAATATGGAGCCAATTTTCATATTATGTCTTACAGAAATTAATATATTCATATTAATATTCCTAAATGTTATAAGGTCCACACAAACAATTCAATATGTAAATGTTTCACCATGTTTCATAATAGTTGATTTTTTATATAATTTACCGAATCGCGTTTATTGAAAAGAAACGATGGGCATATAAAAGCGAACAGCTGTTTCTTACAAAAGTGCAATACCTGGTAACCGTTTTCGCGTAGATTTCTCTTCCACCCTGTATATTACTGTGATGGGCACTATTAGCACTATAGAAAAGACAGTAACAAGACCATTACTCAGTTTCTGACAAAAGTTTTTTTTTTAATGCAGGTCTGTTACAAAGCTGTGGCTGGACATAATTTGTAATATCATTCGATATTACGTTACGTTGACGTCGCGCGTTCGTGTTATTGCCTGCATGCGTAGCATGACCACTGTAGAAACGGGTTTTGTCGACAGATGCGTCGACAAGATGACAGATTTCTTTTGTTCATCTGTAATTTTGTCGATTCGTCCGTCGATAAAACCAGTTTCTACGGTGGTCATGCTACGCGTGCTGGTGAGGCTACACTCGTATCAAAATAACACTCGCAATAGTATAGCGTGTCGTGAGACAGACACGAGACAATACGATAAAAGTACTAAACAGTACGAGTGGGTGGAGAGTTAGGTCGCCGATCCGGCGCACACGCAGACCTCAGTGATGGGCGAATTTACGATGGAAAGCGGAACCGCACGAATTACCTACACTCTGAACGAAGACGTAGGCGGCTCCAATGTTATAAAACTTATACATAACCATAATATGAAGCTACAATTTCAACTGCTGTATCAGCCAGTGTATGGCCGTAATCAAATGGTGGATGTCAATGGTGGATGTCAATGGTGGATGTCAATGGTGGATGTCAATGGTGGATGTCAATGGTGGATGTCAATGGTGGATGTCACAAATTTTAAAAGATTGCATGTTTTCCGTGTTTTCCTGTATTAGCCTAGTTTAAACGATCGTATTGAGGCAGTTCCCACTGGCGCCTCATGAATGCTCGCGGCAGTGAATACTGTACAGTGTGCATAATTTCTGAAGCTATAGAAACTATCACCCGCCTCGTCTGTACCCAACTTTGTTGAAGTCGGCTTCAAATCACACCGGATGCAGCTGATAAGCCGAATACCTTGGCTAACTATTGAGGGTTGGTAAATACTTTAATTACTGCAAGCTCACTCGTTAACTACCAATACCAATTGGAATTTTTAAGTTCAGTCAATCAATTCAGTCTCTAGTAGCCTATAGACAGATGGAAACCTTACTTTTTAATATTAAAAGAAAATGCTATTTAAGGAAGGTATTTAGTCAATGCCTAACCTTGACCCAATAGTGTGGGTTGGTTAAAAGTAATTGATTTATTACACCGAAACGTTTAAATGTAGACGAAGCTTTAAAACTTTCAGAGGTCCCATCGTCACAGAGTATACGATATTTTTGTTAACGATGACAAATCAATCCAATATTTTACGTAAAAAAAACATAGACTACTTAAGCCTCAAAAATTAAGAAAAATGGCGGATTATGGGCGCCATATTGTGGAGCTCGAAACTAAAAAGCTGGAAATAAACCCGACTGAATAAACTGAACAGCACAAATCAACCACACCTGCTCGGTTTTTGCTTTTCAGTCGGGTTTTTTAGTTTTTTTGAATATTGATGATTGTATCGCTAATAATGTCCGTTGTAACATGAGCCACACGCACTTGTACGCACCAGTATACGACTCAATTGTTTAGAAGATGTCTCAGTGATAAGTTGTAATGGACCCTCGATACTTCAGAGTTGGCATCTTCCGCTCCCTAATAGAGCCCGCTAGGTTCGCGGTGCAGGGGTCGACGTACCCATTCAGCTGTATAAACAAGTCACAGTCCGCACTTCGCTCAGACAACACAAACATATCGGTTTGTTCGTGGAAGCGAGAGCAGTACGCAGTTTTCAATACTTTCGGCAATTCTGTGACTGATTTCCTCTCTTATTTAAGTTAAATAACACTATAAATTGTAAAACTAATGTTTTTTTTTTTTCAAGTTGGTAACTTTTTTTTTACTTGTTTTTTGACGTTTCTAAAGTGGCCCATAAAGATTTATGTGGAATTAAAATTGAGACAAATTTAAAAAATTGGGTGATACTAATTGTGCTTGTCAAAATGTTTAACAAAATAATAAAATAGAATGTACTAACTAAATATTAAAAAAAAAAAAAACTACAAGAAAAACAATCGGACACTTAGGCATAAAAGTATTCCACATCACCGTTATTTAGAAACGTGCCCAGGAAACTGGCAGTATTGCCACATTGAATGGAAATGCTAATTTAAAAGCAAAATATTTCGAAATGGTGAAATTTAATATCTGCATATCATAGCATCAATTATATTCAATGAAATCACTAGATTACAGTTCATTGATGTTGCATTGCACGGGAGGAACAGATTTTTTCGTCGAACGGGAAAGGAATTTAAAGCAATCAATTTTTAATTTCACAATAAATATCGCGTATAAGAAGCCGCGGGCAAAGCAGGTTACAAATAAATAAAATGATTTATTTGTAACCTGCTTTGCCCGCGGCTTCTTCCGAAGTTCACCCTCAGGAATATGCTACCTTGATCATGGTATACCTACTTGATATTAACATCGAAATCCGTTCAGTGAAAAACTTGAAAAAGTTTCAGACAGACAGACACCTGTACGGATAACGTTTGTGTTCCTATAATGCTGTTACTTAGAAATGATCAGAGGATTTTGCTTTTGTCGTCCGTGCAATCTTCACTCATAAATCTAAGGATGAAGATGGAGTGAAGATTTATAAGTGATAAAAAAAGAGTGAAAATAAGTGCATTTTTTTATCCTTTTAGATTTAAACCGTAATAAGTAGTCATAAAATCAAAATATAAAAAACAAGTTACTGACTAGTTTCAATAAACCGAGTTGATCATTTAGATACCTAGATTGAACTCATTATGGTATTACTCTTGTTTCATATCATCACCGCCCAGCCACTACTGAGTAATTGGGAGTCATACGTTGCATAATTTCGCATTACGCATTGATCAAAACAATTGGTTACATCTTTGATACAATTTAGATCACCATATTTTCAAATAACTATTACCTAATAGTTTGTAACATTTATCTGCACCAGACCGAATGGAGATTTTTTCCAATTCAGTGATGGTGAGGCCGTAAAATCATTGATTCCTTAGATTTTCATAAGTATCTACCAACGTAAATTCAAGGAATAAAGGATTTGCAAATAAGATTATTTCGTGCCAACTCTCAGAATTCTGATACTAATCTTTGTACTTTCATCCGTTTAAACTAACTTTTATACAACTGCAAGAAACTGCCTGAACTCGAGATATAAAGCCGTATGAAATGTTAATTGCGTTTGTTTTCGATTAGACTGGATTGCAAGATTCAGTTTTCAAATACTTGTGGGGAGGTATCTCAAAAGTGTTGAATCAGTAAAAACTCGTAACTAGGTACGTTTATTTTCAAATGGAAACGTAAACGGAAAAGTGGAGATCAAAGAGAAGGATATAGAAGAAGTTTGTTTCAAGCTGTTTGTGTTTAGCAGGTATGGCTTTACTGACGTGCTTATAGCTTTAACACTGTTCGCAGCATTAACAAACCACTGGCCACAACTCAAACTGTTGCTCGAGATAAAAAAGGTAAACATCCTTTCACTTGTATATTATCTCTTGCTTCAACGAAGGAAAACATCGTGAGGAAACCAGCATGCCTGAGAGACATTTCTCGACGGCGAGTATAGCCAAGTCAAAGGCCCATGGGCGGCATAAAAACTCTGACACCAGGTTAGGCGCTAATCATACGATAAAGAACCAAGGTAGCAAGTACTAGATATCTAAGCGTCCCATGACAGCTAGATTCCTTGCGGGCAATGTACAGTTAGACAGCCTATATGACACCCATATGCTAAGTGGTGAATACGCTCATACCTAAATACGAATATCATTCAAGTGTACATCGGTAATACTTTCTATTACATTATTAAAGAAAATTCGTACAATTGCTACGGTTCGACGGCGTTTATGATACAGAATCACGCAGACTTAACTTTTTGCAAAAGCGTATTTAAATTCGATAGATGATAGCATTGAAATCATGAATGTTCTCATGGTAAAATATCAGTTGTAGATAAGTCTCTTAAATACTTATGTAGGTATCTATCATTTTCAACAATATTATTAATAATACTAATAAGATAGTTTGCGTAGTTATTTTTCTCCACAGTGTTTTTGTAACACTTGAATTAATAAAGTAACTGGAACAAAAGCGGAGGAAAGCACTGAAAAAATCACTCCATTCCTTTTAAAGTGCATTCTTCAGTTTTTTTTGTTC
The DNA here is from genome assembly GCA_963576755.1 of Noctua janthina. Classification (NCBI taxonomy): domain Eukaryota; kingdom Metazoa; phylum Arthropoda; class Insecta; order Lepidoptera; family Noctuidae; genus Noctua; species Noctua janthina. The sequence continues at coordinate 5,903,489 of OY755050.1, read as the reverse complement.
AGTCTCATTCATGAAATGTTTAAGACTTGAATTCTCGAGGAGGCGCAGAATTACTTGAGGCAAACCGTTCTTGCTTCTCATAGAATAAGAAGCGAAGTGAAATCAGAATTTTGATGCATCAATTTTATAAACATCGCCGTTGTAAAAGTTTCTAATTCTGAAGAGTTAAAAGTTATGTGTTTAGTAAGTTTACGATTGTTGGAATAATGCATTTCTATATTAGGATCAGATATTTCATTCGCATTGTCAGGTATTCAGCTGCTTCCGGTTAGACTGGAAGCCGACTCCATCATGGTTGAGAAAAGGCTAGGCAGATGATGATTGTCAGAGACATCTTTTGCAACAGCGATGCACAGCTGGTCAAAGTTTTGATTCCGCGTCACGTCTTGTTCACAGTTTTATCCTTTTTTTCAGTCAATGTTGAACACAAGGAAAGTGACTACTAACAAGTCATACCTCTTTTAAAATTACCTGACCATTTAGTTTCTATGTATTTATTTTATGCATCGAAAGCCAAACACTCAAGTCCCTGCGTATCTCTTTATTTTTTAATCTTCATTTATGTTAGTAGTCGAGAACAAGACCGTGGTAGCTACAGCCTCATTGACGCGATGTTTTCAAACGAGTAAATTACATTATTAGAGACCTCGTGAAACAAAGGGCTCGTCTATGACACCTTGTCTAATATGAATACTTGGTGCCCTCCCTAGGTGTTTACTATTAGATCAATTTTACCGACTTTAGACTTTCTTGCTTAATTTGCCATTTGAACTGTAAAATTGGCATGTTATCTTCATGTCTGCAATCTGGGAACACTTCTTTCATCTGTTGTTCAATATTTCGCATCACATGTGAGCATTCGCCGTTTCGACGCTAAATTGATGCATAATAATTATGTGTAGTACAGAAACACAGGCGAGTGCTGTTAAGTACGATGCCGACCGCGTTTCAGTGGCCGAATCGAGTTTGCAAACCGCACTGTGTTACAAGTACCTACCTAGTATTAATAGTACGTATGTACTGTCACGAGCAAAAGTACCGAAAGACTCAAGCGTTTTTCTCCTTAAGTATTGATAGAACTGTTAAGGATGATTTCCACCAAAGGGCTCGTATCGCATCTGATCGGAAAGGATACGAACGGATGCGGCGATATCAAATCGCATCCGGCAGGATGTCGACGCATACGATCGGCTCCATACCGTCGGTTGCGAACGTATTTTTCTGCGCCTAGTCAATTAGTTCCATTCCTACCGCGTCGGATACGACGACAGGCGAACGGAGCCGAACGCGCGTCGCAGTATACTTTCGACAAAGATCGCGTGTCGCGGAGGAAGCCCGCGGTCAAGTTGCTGTGCGCGATTTGGTAATATCGACTTTAAATACTGTGTACACGATTTTGTTTAAAGATTGTAAAGTTATATACAACATGTAACATAATTAATGCACATCCTGAAATTAGTTTGTTCAGAACCGTTTACTGAATCGATTTCTATAATTTTTATTATAGGTATTTTTTTTTCCCAAAAATAATTAAACTACGTAAATTACAGTAAAAACTCGTTAACTCGTTTCGACCGCGAGCGAATACCTACTAGGCTAACAACCATACCTACGTGTGCGACTGTCTGCGTTCGTGGATTTGTACTGTTACCACAACATTCTTCCGGAATTAGTATAACTAAATCAATCAATAATCAATGCTCATATATGTTTAACTAAAAATTCAGTGTATGTATTATGATTATAACATAATATACTAATTGGGGTGTCTGAGGGTGTGCGTTAATTACGTTACATGTTGTATACAACCTTATTTTTAGTATATGCGAAACCTGAATATAGTTTGTTTAGAATAAGTAACTGAATCGATTGCAATAATTTTTTAACCATGTTATATGTTGTCCCAAAAATATTTAAAAAAAGTCACACGTTGGACACCGAGCGACATTAAGTACCTATCGCAATCATTTAGGTACCTACTGCCAAATTATTATTATCAATGAGCTCAAGACGATACTGGAAGCGCGCGCACGGGCGCGCTGCGTGGTGACCACGCTTTTCTGCGGACAACTAGGTAACAGAACAAGCTTATAAGTTTGTGATTTTTAATGATACAGTTTTGAAATTTTGTACATATATTCTTTACATTAAAATACTTGACACGTGTTTCAGGTTTGGAATATACTAAAACTAATATTGTATATTTCGTTTAAAGATTGTAAAATCCGTTACGATCCGATGCCATGCGGGCCGTTTGGTGGAAATCATCCTTTATAGTGCTACGAACATTAAATAATCGAACCAGCCCACGTAGCATGAGCACTGTGGAAACGGGTTTTGACGGCGGAAGAATCGACAAAATGACAGATTGTAGAAAGATTTCTATCGTCTTAAGCATGGCGATGTTAGACATGTGGAAAAGAAAAGTTTCTATTCTTCTGTCAACAAAATCGACAACGGCGAGCATGGCGACAATTTATTCTCTACTTTTGACACTTGGGTGTAGAAACGTTTCTTCTCAACCAATGTCAAATAGTCTACATCACATCGGACCTAGAAAATATTATTGTTATAACTCTTATTTGTGTTTGTGAGCCACTTTGGTTTTAAAAACATGTCGGGGTCCTACCGTCGCCATCTCCTCAGTTTTTATGCCGAGAAGAAAGAAAGAAAGTCCAAAAAGAACGCTGTACGAGCTTTAATCGGGGCTTGATCTCCCTAAAAACGAGTTCCTCGAAAATTATAAGATAAGTAAAGAGATGGTGCAATATTTGTGTAGGGAGCTGAGCCTGGATCTGTCTCCTAGCACATCACAGGGTCTGCCTGTTCTCGTTAAAGTAAGTTCAATTCAGGTTAGGTACGCCTTTCAACTACCTTGTAAAAATAATAGGCAACCTTATTAGTGGATCTAACATCATCATTCTCTTGCCCTTATCCAAATTCATTTGGGGTCGGCGCAGCATGTCTTCTTCTTCCAAATCACTAGCTACTTATCCGTTGCTAAGGAAAGAATTCCTATGTCTTTGTGTTCGTGAAAACTCGAGTCTACGGCTCGCCGCATGCTCGGGCAGAAGACATGTCGAGTTGTATAGAAAGAGTTTTGTCGATTCTTGAAGAATAGAGATAGATAAACGCCATGCTACGGGGGCAGGAAGAATGTTTGTTGCAATACTCGTAAACTTTTACTTGAAAGTGAAAGTAAAAACAATAAAACCTGAGACAAGGAGCGTGTGAAATTGTGCTTGCATTGTCACTAGATATTTTATTATTGTCTCCGATTCAATTGTGCCAGATGCTATTATTCATAGTTGTTTACATTTTCTATTTTTTTTTTCATATTTGCACACAATACATAAGTTATTCAATGCACAAGGTGACACCTGTGTTGCTTCACTAGTGCATGTATTGCCTTTTCTATAAACTTGCTGTGATGAATGTGGTTTTGATTTCCTTAGAGAGTGATCGAAGCAACGACCTCCGTCCGGGTTCCGATCAGTCAACCAAATTATTTAACAGTGTGGGATCTACTTGTATCCTTATTATAAGTACTATATAACAGAAACAACAAAATATAAACCTGATTAAGTCGACGTTTGAACTATACCTTCATAAATAGTTCAATCCTGTTAAGACATGGTCGACAGTTCACTTAAGTTACAATAAGGAACTTCAGTGTATTTTATTTCTTGTTTCATATTTAATATGGTTTAGCTTACCTTCGCAACGCAATGGCATTTGTTGTAGTCGTTTTTTTTTTCCTTTTGTAGAAAAAACTAGAACCCCCTACAAGAAAATATTGAGAACGTTGATTTTTAAAACGGTATTTTTACCAAGAATACCAACTGCGACAAAACTTTATCCTTGACAAAATGTCGGGAATTTTTCACAAAACTATTTACAAAAAATGTGAATAACTTAGCACAATAGACGAGAGTATTGTTAAGTGATAAAGTTTTATGTGAAAATGTATCTAAATAAATAAAAATCTATTGCCGTATGAATGAAGGATCATCACATGAGAACGCACGACCGATTTGGCTGATTTCTTTTTGTTGCGTCCGTAATTGTCGGGATCGGGTTATTCCTTTTTTGAGAAATCCACTGGTAAAGTCGGAAACATGGGGATGGTACTTTTGAATGCAAATCCCTCAAAAAAAAATGATGAACCCGAATGATGCCGGGGCGGATGACTAGCGTTTTATAAAAGATAGCACGTGTCCTGTCGCGCATGTGTGAGGAAGCTTTGTCCTCAGGGATTGCACTGCACCACGGCTTTACCGTGCACGTGCGGCCACAACTGCGGTCGAGATCCGGCACTCGTTCTCAGAAATAATTAATGCATCCATTTTAATTAACGCAAGTCTATTTACTCACGTTGCCACACAAGTTACTCAGGAGACTTAAAACGGATTGTGGACATACTGGACATAGTGTAAACAGGAAACACATTTACGGTTCGGAAAACAAAATTGAATATACCGGGTGTAAACAGACCCTTCACATATCCGTCAACCAAGCATTCTGTAGATCAAACTAAGTAACTTTACGCAAAAATTATTGCTTACTTTTTTTTGGGGTGAAAAATCACGTCTTACGGTAGGGTTCGACGGAAAGCACTCATAGCATTGTGCTGATGAATGGATTGAATAGTACGAGGGTCGTGGAGGTATGTAAAGTAAAAATCTTACATTAAAAACATGTATTTAAAAAAAACTTGTAAAAAATTTGGAAGGTATGGTCTAGAACAAAAAAATGATCGCAGTGACGGGGAGAACAAGTGCCTTTCGTTTGTGTTAAGGGTTTATTTACACCCTTTATGTATTATCATTTTCTTGTCCGTTTGTCACAGAGGTTTTTCGCGACGTCTATGCAACGTAGGAATTTGATGTTATTGATGCTGTCCGCATATAAATTAGTCAAATACAAAAAAAAAACTTTTTATGGGGTGAGTTTGCCATGCCTTTTCCATTTGCATGAATCTATTTCAAGTAGTGTCCAAACAAAAAAAGCTCAGTGAATGGTGGCGCTACGGAAACGATTCAACAGCTTTAAAACCCAGAACCTGAATCAGATAATACAATTGAAAGAGGAAGCAAAATAGTTTTTGAGCGAATGGAGTTTTCAAAGATCTTAAAGTAGGGTTTTTTATTAAGTTTTCCTACGTCATTTTTTTCTCTTTTTAAAAGTTCTAAATAAGTTGATGGAACAACAATATATCATAAACAATGTGCATTGGTGCTCATTAGGACGCAAATCAAAGCGTTATTCCAGATATTTCCATCCTTGGAAAAAAAAATATACCAGCTTCAAAGAAACGAAATGAAAAGATAATAAATATGTATTCAGATTTAATTTCCTAAGAGTCGATTATCCATTGGAACAGATTTAAAAAAAAAAACAAGTAATTTAATTCAGTTTAGCGAACTAATCAAACACGTCTGTTTAAAATTTATTTCATGATCAATTGGGACACTGAAGAGGAATAGAAGTCATATGAATGTTTGAAATATTGTTGCATTGTGGCAATTACAAGATTAAGTTGAATTTGGGGGATCCATGATTGCAAGATCTAGATCAAACAAGAGTATGAAACGATTTCCAGAATTACTGTGAAACATTACAGGTAATTTACTGTAATTTATGATGTATTTTAATATTAAATGAGTTTGGTAAAAAAAATCTGTTGTTTTCTTCAAAAGTGCAATATCTACACGATTAAAATATATGGAAAAGCTGTTTTTTTTTTTTAATAACCGATGAAAAATTTCTATGTGGGGGGCTCAGAATGATATACTGAATACGTGGTAACCGTTTTCGCGTCGGTGTCCCTTCGTATATACCTATACAACATTATTTTTAGTATATGCGAAACCTGAATATAGTTTGTTCAGAATAAGTAACTGAATCGATTCCAATATTTTTTTAACCATATTATATTTTTTCCCAATAATATTTATAAAATGTAAAAGTTGAACACCGAGCTAATTTAATTACCTATCGCAATAATTTAGGTACCTACTGCCAAATTATTATTATCTATGAGCTCAAGACGACGCTAGAGGCGCGCGCTGCGTGGTGACCACGTTTTTGTGCGGACAACTAGGTAACAGAACAAGCTTATAACTTTGTGATTTTCCATGATAGAGTTTTGAAGTTTTATACGTCAATTCTTTACATAAAAATACTAGACACGTATTTCAGGTTTCGCATATACTAAAACTAATGTTGTATAAGAAAAGTGCTTTGGAAAAGAAGTCTAACAAACAAAGTGTAAGAACTTACTAAAAACCTTATAGTTCTGTGACAATAAGCCTCTCATTTCCGCTTCCGATGACACATTGAATCCGATATTCAAAATATTGCCGTGCAAAATGTGTAACCCCTTTCAATACCCATTTGACAAGTAAATGAATCGCTTTTGTAGTTCAGAATTGGTTGCTTCTGGAAAATCCCGGACCATTGAATGGAGTGAACCGAATCGAGAAGCACGCCTGTAATTTGGGTATTCGCTAGTTTCGCTACTTCCTTCTGAAATGTTTGTCTATTCTGCTTTGCTCGAGCACCCGTTACCGCGTGACATTTGGTCTGGACCGGTGCAGATTGAATACTAGGCTGGATTCAATAGAGTACCATATTCGAGATGATGAAATCGAACACATTTGATTTTCTTTGTTTATAACAGTATAACATGATTTCACATCAACAATAATTTATGTCATTCTCTGCAACCCGCTGTGTCATATTATTCTATAAATTTGTTGTCAGAAAACATATTACACGCTGGGCTTTATTGTAGCTAAATATTGTTACAATATTATGGAACACAATTTGTAGAAAGTCAAATGAATTCTGATCAGTGTTAAAATCTTTTTGAGACTGACTGTACCAGAGCTACGATATTTGCACCAAACTATCCAGAATTATAGATTCTAAATTGTTATACGGCTAATATAGAAAAATTAGTATCGTTTATTTTTTTACGTAAACTTGTCACAAGGAGGTCACAAGGTTCGGGGGTCGCATAACAAAGTTACGAGCTGAGGTCAACACAGTCGGGTCGTCACCCCTTTGAGAGGACGTCTGCCCGTCCCCTAAACAGAGAACGTATACCGTTTCTGAAGCGGCCTTTAATTGCATTAAACTTAGCGTATTGGGGCCACGGTATGAGATTATTAACTGCCGTATGAGCTATGCAGAATGAACGTGTATTATGAGTATATATTTCATAGTATTCGGAACTATGTTTATAGCCTATGGGGTTTTTGCATAACACACACAATGCTTTTTATTTTGACAGTTCAACAACATTCATTTTGTTATTTACATGGTTGCGCAGAATTTTTCAAACATGTGAGTCAATGAATGTGATTAAAAGTGATTTTTGCAATTTAGTTGCCGATATATTTTTTTACTCTCTATATTATTAATGTTGACCTCAATTTAGCCCTGAGGACAGAGATGAGGTCGACGATGGAACGAGCTAACCCAAAAGAAAATTATTTTATTGCTAATTATGTTAGTGCGATACAGTTAAAATATACAATTAAACGTCTCACTTACATCTGTCCAGTGAAATGTGGCGAAAAATCAAATGACAGAAGGGTTACCGTCCAAGTTCACGTTTTATGGATGCCCTAAGTACACACGGCGACTCATAAAATTATACATTTCCATTATAACATGGCGTCGCTTTGTATAGTTTTTTCTGTACAATGAGAGATCCGCATTAACTGGTTTTGTATAGCTTGATTGGTCGTCGTGCGTACCACATACATACATCTGATGACACAAGAGTCCGACCGAAGCTTCGGCTTCGGCTTCGGCCACCATCGGTCAAACCTTCGTTTGAGAGTTTTGGCCAAAGCCGAAGGTTTCTAGCAAGCGCTGAAATTTAAAAAGAGCTACTAATGCACGAAGTTAACAGGGGAATTCCGAAACAGCCTCTACAGTCATTAGTCGATTCTAAAACCTCGCCGGCCAAGCTCGGATTAATTACTGTGTGCTTAGCAGAAGCACAGTGTACCTATGTATATATTTTTTTTATATACTCGAACAAAGCACAGTAGTACAGTCACGAGCACCAATATGTATATACTTTCCTATTTAAAAGCAATGTTCGCGAGTAATAACGATTGTAACTTGGGGATAGGATCTTTTACATAAAAATATGAGTTCCAAAATGCTATGTTAGTAACTTTATTATAAATAATTAATCACCAATAATTATGATCATTAGGGGAAGAAAGACATTACAATAATCCGTAAATCTTTACAATAAAAGCGTTAAAGAATATTGAGTTCTGCAATAAAAATATTTTGCTGCGGATTATCTTTAAAAGGTAAAAGCTACCATTCATCGCTAGGTACTTGTATAACATTTCAATGATCTCAAAGGCTTCTCAGACGTGAAAAACAAAAAGTGAAGGAACGCAAAAGACGGCAGGCTCTCTTTTAATGGGTAAGAATTTAATAGTTCAGGTCGTCTTACTTGCTGGACCAATTACTGAGTGGAATTTGTAATCGTATCGAGAAACTAAACTCAATTCTTCGCATTGAAAAATAACGTTTGTTTTGCACAGTTTTGCGCGAGATAATCATTCATATTGAATTAGTTTGCTTGCGCCGCTTGCGGGACTTGTAAGAGAAGAGAAGCAACTTTATTTACTTAGGTTTAATTAGTATTATATCTAGGGAGTACAGAATACAAAGAAACGATGGATGGACTGTATGGGAGATGATTATGGGTAGACTAAGATAATGAGAAGAGACGTATGGAAGAAGAAGACATGCTGCGCTGACCTCAAACACATAGAGATAGGGGGGGGGTAGGAGAATGTCAATGAATGAATTATCTTGTTTTTGTTGAACTTTAATTATTCCAAAATGTTTATAATAGGTTAACCTTACTACGTTAAAGCAATTTGTCACTACCAGGTCTAATCAAAGCAGAATTGCCAATCATAACCGATGAACGGTCGCGGCGATTTTGGCGCGAATCGCACATCAGTTACGCTACTTCTGGGCGAATAAACGAGCATGGATCCCAGAATGTACAGTAAAGTAAGACATGTCGTACCATACTACCATACGTAAAGGGCGCGTATCTGCACTACGTGTAGGTTTACAGGGGAAGGTCATAAGTTTATATTTTTTTGTATTTCAACGATTTTTGACCTCATTTTTATATGTATAGTAACAATTCATGCATTCTATGTATTGTTAACAGTAGATATCTATTAAAGTCATTAATTTAGTCGCTACGACAATGCGTAATTGAAATTGACTACATTTGTCAGATACGCGGAATTATCCAATGCTAGTTCCGCGGATTTGCACTGTCCCCGACTATTATTAACTTACATATCGTCATTTAATAATAAAGATCTTCTATTATCAAAATATAAAAGGTACTTATTGCTCAGCGGTAACGGACAAAGTTATAAAGATATAAAGAAGTTGTTTTTGTCACTATGACTAAAGTATTTTTATTTATTTAATGTAGATTAATGTATGTTAAAATCTGTCCCTGGCATCACTACATAGTATAAAACAAAATTGCTTTCCGCTGTCTGTCTGTCCCTATGTATTCTTAGATCTTTAAAACTACGCAACGGATTATGATGCGGTTTTTTTTTAATAAATAAGGTGACTCAAGAGGAAGGTTTATAAGTATATATTGCACTCGTGCGAATCCGGGGCGGGTCGCTAGTTTAATATACATAGTATATTAGTCTGAGATTTTAGGACCACCACGTAATAGGTTTTAGGTACATAATTATCTTCTATAAATGTTGTAGGGACTTAACGAAACTAGAACTTACCTCGAAAGTTAACCACTCCGATAAAAGAACAGTCATATCAGGACGTAATGATGATATTACATGCCGCCTAATACTTTCTCTAATTCCTTTTCTTTTTTCAAAAAACGTTGCGCCACACTAGGAATTTCTCCTGTATCGTGGGTGCGTTTACAAATATTTAAATTCACATACACAAACAGCCACACACACCCTTGTAAAATACGAAACGGACGAATTGCGAGAACCGGCGCAAACGTCAAAGGGTTTAAAGTTTAACGAATGTATTTGAGCTATGTAGGTATTTTGTGACATTCGACGGTCGATCGACGACTTGAGTGTTGCCAGCACTAAAGTGAAATGATCTTATCTATAACTGCACTTAGATTATTTTGAAATATTAATTCAATCAAATAGTGGATAAGAATACGACAAATATTATAAGTTATAAATATATTGTACATTTTAGGTCCGGTATGAATTTTATTACTGTGTGGGCTGTTCTAATCCGACAGCATTGAGGGTACTTTCGAGTGAAATCAAACATTAGAAATATTTTTATTATGAGATGTTCTATCGTCTGATAATAGTACCAACGTTAATAATTTACCAAAATTCTTATTTTTCACATCTGCCTTTAAATACCTTTTGTTAGTCGCCTTTCACTCCTCCTCTCCACATGAGCAAACCATTTAAGCATACACTTCTCAATTTTTGTCACTACATCTTCTTTTAAACCGCAACGTTTCCGTATAACCTCATTCCTCAATTTATCATTAATTTCCTCCGCATTAATTCTATTCTTTCATGCCTAGTTTGCCACACCCAAATTCTCTTCCATACATAAGTGTAGGCACTAGCACACCATTGTGAACAGCCAGACGAGTCTTATGTAAACAATTGGTGGCTGACCGAAATAAATAAAAAAATCACTTTTGTTTTAGTATTCAATTACAGTTTTCATATTTAACAGCAAGCTTTAATGGAAATGTCATTCATGCTTTAATCAGGACAATACCCTGTTATTGACGTCTATTATAAGTAGTATTTAGTTACTCTTATCCATTACCCGTTATAAGAGCTGCCAGTCTCTTGGACAGCTAACCCGCCAACAGCGATGTGTGAGATTTATATTTTTTGTTATTTAAGATACTGTATGTATAGCTGAACGTGTATCTCATAGCGTCGATCAAATTGGAAACATTTTGCCATCTTGTTTTTTTCAATTTCGTAAACATTTTCACAAATAATAGGTCAGGGAATTTTTTTTTATTATTTTGTATAATACATGTATAAAATTGAAGAAAAATCGCTTTGGTTGCACTGTTTGTATCTGGCTGGTTTTAATATCAATAAATATAGGACATTAAGAAAAATAAAAAGTAAAAAACACTTTCCCGCCATTTTTCAATTGTTTTTTCTGTTCGTCAAAATAAGTGAATCTAACGAAGAAAATCAATACATTCTATTACAAAAAAGGGAAAAATACAACGCAAGCCACGAAAAAAATTTAACGTTTATGGACCTAATGCACCATATGTTCATATACCATGTACATTACCAAAGTTCTTCCAGAAGAGTAACAAACAGTGCTCATTATTTTGTTTCTAAAAAGTGCACAAAAAGCTTAGCAAAAATGTTTTTTTTTAATTGTAAGTACTGTAGATCGTTACGAGCAAGCTTTGTTGCGCGCAGGTTGCTCGACTTTGAATATGTGTTATAATTTTCTCTTTTATTTTTATAATTTTAGTTACTGTAATTGGTTGTAAACACAACCATTGTAATGAAATAATAAAATCCACCAAATGAAAGCTGCATTTAATTTGGATTCGGTCAGACGGATTATGGAAATATTAGAAATTCGTCCGTATTTGAATAGTTTTTTAATATCTCCTGCTAGCGCGCTTCATTATCAGTGCGCCCGATAATTTGACGCGTCGTGGTTTTATACGGTGCCAATAGGAACGCTTAAAAATGCATGTTCGGAGTGTTGGACGGACAATTACTTTAACTGAAAAACAACAAGCAACTATCGAACATTTTAAAATGGCAGCCCTATTTTAAAAAATTCGATAGTTGAAGTTTTCGCCAAAGATTTAACAACTAATACATGAAGTGTAGTTGGATATAGAGTATAGAGATTTCTGAGAAAATAAATATTCGAAACAGTTACAAAATACTACAAAAGGCATTCTAGCGAATTTCAAAAACATCATAAAAAATAGTTTCGCTGCGGAAATCAAATATGACAAAAATTCATACGGAATTTTACGATTCTCGTTTTACTGTTTTAAGTACCGACGGTACAAAGATTAAACCGTCATAAATGAAGAACATACATTAAAGTTCGGCTTTCGAATTCTGATTCATTTATTCGAAACGTAATAGTAATAGTACACAGGTGGCTTATCAGGTTATGTATACTGGCAGTTGTTTTATTAGTTCCCTTTATACTTTTTATCAATTTTTGCTTTTCTCTTTGATGAGTAAAAAACACATCTATTATCCAACTATACGAAGCTACAAGTTTTAAGTATGTCATAAGCTCCATTAAACCAGGCCAAATAAAACTAGTACTAAATATAATCTTCTCTTTCAGTTGGCTTACACATACATACACATAAAGATATAACACAAGTGAAAGCCTCAATAAAAGTGTTCTGTAGAAATTTCCAACGCGCCGAGAGTTTCAGTGATAAAAACTGATCCAACAGTGAACAATTATTTATTGGGCATTAATTCGGCCGTCGATTTAATACATATTTCGCCGTTTAACTAAGACGCATAACACATACATACACATAAAGACATAACACAACTGAAAGCCTCAATAAAAGTGTTCTGTAGAAATTTCCAACGCGCCGAGCGTTTCAGTGCTAAAAACTGATCCAACAGTGAACAATTATTTATTGGGCATTAATTCGGCCGTCGATTTAATACATATTTCGCCGTTTTACTAAGACGCATAACACATACATACACATAAAGACATAACACAACTGAAAGCCTCAATAAAAGTGTTCTGTAGAAATTTCCAACGCGCCGAGCGTTTCAGTGCTAAAAACTGATCCAACAGTGAACAATTATTTATTGGGCATTAATTCGGCTGTCGATTTGTTTTGTTGAAAACTGGCAATCGATTCAGTTATTTTACATCAAAGGGACAAATTAGCGGTTTTAATTGAAAACAAACTAGTAAACCATTGCTGTGTATTGTGTCATTATCTGCATAGCCCTTTCCCAACTACAGGGTGTAACCGGACCCTTCACGGAGCCGTCAACCAAGCATTATGTTCATCAAACTAAGTAACCTTACGTAAAAATTATCGCTGAGAAACGACTTTTTTTTGGGGTGATATAACATTTTTACGGTAGGACTAAATGTAACGCACTAAAATCAGCTTCCAGTCTCACTGGATGTAGCTAAATACCAGTATTTTACATGGAGAGGCTGCCTATCTGACCTCCACAACCCAGTTATTACCGGGTTGGGAAGAATCGTTGTCAGACATTCGGGCCATTGCCTACCTGTAACTACTGTCAAAGATCTACAATTGACAGCCGACCAAAGGCTTAACGTGCTTTTTAAGGCACGGAAGAAACTCGGTATGTAATGTGTGGTCACCCATCTACGGACCAACCTAGGCAAGCGCGGCTTAACCTGAAGATCGACCTGAGCGGCTGTTATTATTTAGCCACGAGTTCCCTTTTGTATAATTGTATATTCAGTGGTTTAGTTCCACATCATTTTCATATTAATTATGGTATTCGATATTGGTTATTGGATGGAATAATGACGGTATCGGATTCCAGAGATCTACATAGAATCCTAGGAACGGAGGTAACAACTGAAACGGCCTGTTGACTATTCATATCTACCTAGCTTGATCTCAGTTGAGTGCAGACAGTACTCAGAATAAGCCCTGGGATATGAGAATATTTCCTCTGAATCTACTCAATAAAGCTTCAGGCGGAAATTGAGACGCGACAATAGAGGAAACGAACTCGATACTATACTTCCTCCTAGACTATAATCCTTATATTTTCGAACAAGCACTTGACCTGCGACTTCGTCCGAAAAATTGTGTTAGCTCGGCTAATTTGCATGATATAAATGAAATTTATAGCCTTTGTTACTTTCTGATAATTGAGCTTTCTATTGGTGAAAAAATGATTAAAATCGGTCCAGTAGTTTCGAAGCTTATTCGGTACAAACAAACAAAAAAATCTTTCCTGTTTATAATATTAAGTATAGATGTTAATAAGACTTGAAGGTTCGTTTTTCTCAACAAAACTTCGTATACAGATAAACTTTTTTATTTTAATCTCGAATTTACTTACAAAAAAAAAATCTATGGATTGTGGATAGAAACTTTTTTCATTGTGTTGGAATAACACACGCTCTTTGTCCGAGTATACATGTACATTATAGAAGCTCCCCCAACCGAATAAATGTCGATCATTTTACCAAACCACTATCCGCCGATCAAATCATTGATGAATCAATTCACGTAACTTTATATAATTTCGAAAACACGTATTTCTATTTGAAGCGGAAATGCGAGCCGAACTGCTAATTTGCTTTGTATTGCCGCAGCAGATATGCTGAGGTATATTTGATTTTAAAATAGCATGGGATCAGCTTCGAACCCTTCAAGCTAATGCTAGCACAGACGAAGGATTTTTGTCAGCCTTAAAGTTTGCGAGGTGCGTGTGTGTTTTGTTGCATCATGTAAAGGCTTCCCTCACCTGTGCACGTGCAAGAAAAAGTGTGCGCGGGTTTCGCGGTGTTAGGAACATAGTATGGACAGCTTTGGGCATGTAGTGCATTGTCTCCTCGCGAACATCATAGGAACACAGGACGGATACGTTCGCATGATGCTTCCACAGCCTTTCAAAGTTTCTAGCGTGCACAGTCAGCGCGCGTGCGCTGCACGTGCACAGGTGTCGGCCTTTACAAAAGTTTTGCAGATACTTAATACTTAAGTGAGTAACAAAGTGCATCGTTTCACTAGTAATGTTTCGAGGATTTTTTGTCTACAAAGTGTCCGACAAAGGCACCGCGTGTACACTAACAGGCCTTTAAACCAATATATTGTCATCATCTGGTTAGCCTTTTCCCAACTATATTGGGGTCGGCTTTCAGTATAACCGGATGCAACTGAATACTAGTATTTTACATAGAGCGACTGCCTAACTGACCTCCACAACACAGTTAGTACTTGGTAATACGATAGCCCTTGGTAAGACTGGTTGTCAGACTTTTTTTTTTAACCAATATATTATGATACAACGCGTTGTCCCTAAGTTAAATTAATTTTAACTGACTGCCTTTGTTACAACTAGTATTAACTGCTGCTCAAAAATGAATATCAGTGAAAACTAGTTCTAACTAGACAAAACGCGTTTTGTCGAAATGATTCAGTTAAAACTTTAAAACTGTTTCATTTCATTATATGTGCTGTTTTTGACTTTTCTTTATTTGATTATTTTAATTACTTGGAACTAATATTGTCGCCATGGCATTGTTGTTGTTATATATGTAGATGTTCCTTAATATTATTCCGTAAGATG
The DNA here is from genome assembly GCA_963576755.1 of Noctua janthina. Lineage (NCBI taxonomy): Eukaryota > Metazoa > Arthropoda > Insecta > Lepidoptera > Noctuidae > Noctua > Noctua janthina. The sequence goes on along the minus strand of OY755050.1, from coordinate 5,888,118 downwards.
ATTCTTCCATGCTCAGCGACTGAAAGAATGACGAAACGGGGTGTTTATTATTTATATTGAGTCCGTACACTCGATGTGTTGTCAAAACTCATGAATGCGAATATAACATAAAGGAACTCAATATAAATAATAAACACCCCGTTTCGTCATACTTTAAATGAATGACAACACAATCGGACAGTGGTCCGTACCACTGTCCGATGATGTTGTTATTAATTTAAAGTTGGGGCCCCTAACTAATTTTATGTCCGTAAGTGACACGGAGTAGGAAACGCCCGTAACTACGACCGAAACTTCGGATATCGTGCTTAGAGAGTAGACGTCCTGGTACGGGCCGCCAGTTTAACTGTATAATGTACATTGTGTGTACCGTATTTTCGAGGCAAACTATAACGTTTCGTGCGAGGTAAACGTTCACAAGTGTCAGTAGCAATGAGGTATCTGATAGGCAATAGGTAGGTAAGTTGTATTATAGACACTTGATATTATATTGTGTAATAATGAAGCTATGACATGAGCGAGAACATTATCGTGAATATACGAGAGGAAAATTAACAAGTAGAAAATAACATTAGTTTCGGTAGTTGGTTGTATATTTTTTGCAAAAATGTTTTATTATTTAGCCGTTTTAAGTTCTAGTGGGGGATACTAGAACTTCAACCACAAATTCTTGTCGTGTATATTTTACACTGTAACTAGAACATCATTTCATCAACATAATCCAAGAAGAAAAAATAGGTTAGTATTAATAGAGCTTACTCATAAACTCAACAAAGTTAATAAAATTATTATATGAGACTACCGCACGTGCTTTCTCTACCGAATGCAAAAATAATTATGTAAATAACCTCCTCCGTTTTTTGGAAGTCAGTTAAAAAGTATCGGCTGATCCATGCATTTTTCTTCAGTAGAACTAAATAATTGAATTTTTGTTGGACACACCAGACAGCATCGACAGTGACAACTATAAATTAAAAACAAGCTTTTAAATATAGGTGTGATGTAATTTTTTTTCGTATACTTCTCACCAAACCCTTTTAATTGATACCCATATCGGGGGCGCATAAAAAATAACTAGTCCGCCATCTTTGGGAGTCCGCCATATTGGATTAAGAAAGACGTCACTTAGCTAATGCATCATCATCCAAACTAACCGTGTATTTATTTATTTATTTTTGTGTATGCAAAGTTTCAACTCAATCAATTGGAGATAACTGTTTTAAAATTCAGTTGCAAGATTTGACCACAAACATACATATGTACGCACGACGGCAATCATATAAAACCAGTATATGCGGATCTCTCATTGTATAGGAAATCTATACAAAGCGAGACCAAGTTATACTGGACATTACAGCTTCATGTGCCGCCGTGAGTACATACAAAGTTAAATAAATGCTTGTAAAAATTAATGAAACTTTCGTAACTGAAAACTTGAAGTCAATCCTGCTAAAAATCGTTGCACAAACACAAAACGCTTTAAAAGTTACATTGTATTAGAAATACTACTGCGCCTAAATGTACACTTTTTATAATACTTTTTAAATAAATTATTCTTATTCTTATTGGCCCTCTGCTGCGCAACAATGATCCATGGTTAGACTAAATATTCGCAGCGTCCAATATTGATTGCACAATACATCAAGGCAGGGGATCATAACCTGTTATCACACAGTACCATGTCAATGGAATACGGATGCACACAAACGGGACCCCTCACCCACAACAGCCCCGGGGTAATTGCTTTTGCGTATTGCTATATTAGCCCCTACCTACCCACATCAAGCTTGCACCCTTCACTGGAAATTCAAATTTTAAAGTGACTATCTTTTATGATCGGATTATTGATGTCACATAATTTACTTAGAAACTTATTAAGTTGTTAGGTTTTTTTTAGGACCTTTTGAAAAACATCGCGTTATAGTAATTCTAGGTAATTATAACAAAGGTGTTCTGAAACAATATATATTCTTAATAGAGAAAGCGTATCTTAACTTAGTGAGGTCTTTGACTGACACCAGAAAAAAGTGGTGTTGAACTTTTAAAGCAATGTTGACTGTAACATTGATACTTAATATTTAGATTAACTTAATATTTAAAGCCCAGAAGCTTTAGTTCTTGTTTCTATACTGACATCGCAAAGCCTTAATCACTGGGTCTAGAAGCGCAGAATTTGGTACTTATAGGCTTCCTTATGTATAAGAAAAGTAATAAGGTAGCTTAAGAGTGCGGCTAGAGCTGCAAGAAGCGAAATTACTGTGCAGTACTTCAAACACAAAACAGCGTGTTTTCGCCCCGTATAAAACCATGGGCGACCAAGATGAGCTGATTCAATGCCTTAGCGGGCTATTTATGTATATCGTTCACGTAAAAATTAATGTGTAAGTGTGAGAAAAAAAGTATCCTATCCTATTCAAACTATAATATGTGTCAATTTCTTCCAGACCCGTTCAGCCATTCTGGCGTGATTGAATAACAAACATTCATCCATCCAAACTTTCGCATTTGTAATATTAGTAAGATGTGATTATTCCTTATCAACCAAATTATGTTCCCCTTTTTATTTATCTAACCATAATTGCATTAAACTGACATTGTCAATAACTTCAAGGCAATGCAGCTTGCGTTTTGTATACATTGTCAGTCTCAGACGAGGTCACGCAGATTTACTCAAGAACGCCTTATCAGCAAGTTCAAGTTGATAACCTAGCGACCTGCTCATCGAACATTGCGTTTTTGTTACTTACTTACGTTCAAATATGCGTATACGTAGCTAAATGTACAAACGTACAATGTACACGAAAAAATCGGAGTCAATTTTACGCAGGTACGACTTAATTGGACAGGTAAACAAATACATCAAATATTGACTAGCCAAACAAAGTGCATCAGCTACACACACGATTTTTTTTTTATAAAAAAGCTTTTATGAAACTAGTGAACATTTTTTTAAACTAGTAAAAAAATCCTTTTGGCTTTGGCGGTACGGTCGCGGTCAGCAGTCCAGTAGCAATCTCACAAAGCAATATAGCATCAAATCAAAACTAGTCGCACTTACGGCCTTCTTCAATAAAGACATTTCACACATATACACATCACATAACTAAATATATCGCACTCTTTCAACATCAGTCCATCAGAAAGAGCGCGGTATATAATCGTTTGCTTAGGTGGATTAGTTAGTTAAGATTGTGGTTATTAATTTCGAAGTAAACAACGACGGCTCAGCGGTTAGCTCTGTGACATTGCCGTAATGAAACGGATCATGCTGGTTCAAATCTCTTGCAATTATAAATGTCTAAGATTTTTGTATTTTGTATGAATAATTACTAATGAGGAGCTCGTGGCTAAATGATAGCGCTAAGATCGATCTTCAGGTTAAGCCGCGCTTGCCTGGGTTCATAAGACTAACTAGACACGTTAGACAGAACAATTTGAAATTAAAAACTTTCAGTTCTCAAGAGAATACGGGTTGGCCTGACAACAACATTACTCCTAATACGGAATCGGGAAGAATAATGATAAACATGTGGCGGTGGATTAGTGCTCAAGGACCAGGTGAATTGGAATTTATACTGTAACGTCAGCTGCTTTACGAGAACATCCTAGATTAAGGTCGAGTCTAGAATGTTTCATTAAGAAACTATATAGAAGATTCCAGCATTGAGCTCTGAAGAAGGTTCAAGAAAGTTGTGGAAGTTTCTCACCAGCATGAGAATCGTATCACAGTGGCCGAAGTTCTTGCTGGTGAGAAGAAGGCTTTGATTAAAACCGATATCAAATTTTAGCAACTTTGTTCAGTTATGCTCTGTATACTAGTTGGCGCGTTATGGTTGGCGCACTAATTACCTTCACTGGCTCGTCTTAAACATACTCTGTTAACGTTCGTATCGCATTTCATGTTAGCTTGTAAAATATTAACAAGCACCTCAACTCTGTCCAACTCTGTTCAACACTTTATCAGTTTACAGACAAAGTTACAGAAATTGAAAAGTTAATTTTCGTGTGTGAAGCACTTTAACTACTGACTATTAAGTTGTTCGTCCATTGAACAAGCTATACGTGGCCAATTAGACGACTTTCATTAGAAACTGTCACAAATATAATTTATTTCACTGTATGAAAGATGAAATAGGTTTCAAGGAAATTATTTGCCTTCAACAGTTAAACCTACATAATATGTAACTTTAGAATTTCGAAATATAATCGAAAATACTGGCTAACACTGGAACTGTCAAATTGACGCAACTGTGTCATGTACAAAGCTGTCCAATCAGCGAAATTGGCGAGTGAGGGAAACTGACCAATGATACGCGGACTCTTCTCAGCGTCTCAAAGTAAACTATTCATATTTTTTTTGTTACGTCTGGCTTTAAGAGATTCCTCTTTAAAAGAAGCTACTTTCCGTTCTTTACAGAACTGACTGCGCGTAGAATTTCAGTGAAAAAATATTTATTCATCACGGTAATATCGCTCATTCAATTTGTTTGATATCTCGTAAGCTGCACCAAGATCTAATAACGACATTTTATCCGTCTTAATTGAAAATGGGAAATTCTGAGAAATTCAAATTAATTTTCTAGACTTGGAGCCATTGATGTGTTAAAAAAACATTTTTTAATATATCAATGCTTGGAGCTAATTAAAGTGGAAGTGCCATTTCAATTTTATTATGTTTTTTTGCAATTTGCAGGTCAGTGTCCGGTTGTATGTTGATGAAAAATGAGTCGCGCAAGTAATGACTTTTTCATGAAGTATTTATTGAATGGAGTTAAATGAACTTACAGGGTTGTATTAATGATTTTAATGATTATAATTTTGTAACTACATACGTGTTACATGCGCAACTCAACCAAACCCAATAAAAAATAATTATTAAGTTTGCTTAATTATTATGCTTGCTTGGTATATATACACCTAACGAAGCCGAGGGGCACTTGTTCTTCTCGTCATTGCAATCATATTTTGCTCCGGACCATACCTGGGCACCTTCTAGTTTCGGAGATATTGTAGGTCAAAGTTCTAACTCTTTGGCATGGTTTTACTTTATTGTTATTTTTAAATACTTACAAACTGTATGTTGTAACTTTACTTTAAATACCTTCATGACCCCTGTACTATTCAATGCAGCAATAAGCACAATGCTTTGAGTGCGTTACATTGAGCGCTACCGTAAACAGTGATTTTGCACACCGAAAAAAGTCGTGTCCCAGCGAAAATTTTTGCGCAGTGTTGCTTAGTTTGATGTAGTGAATGGTTGGGTGACGGTTTTTCGAAGGGTCCCTTTACATCCTGTATGGAACAAGAAGAGTAAATCAAGCCTTCCGAACATTGATTAGTATCGGGTAGTGATCGGACAGGCCTACGATTAGATTACCTAATAATACCTCACCCGTGCTAACTAGTACGGGTGAGGTGTTATCAGGATTCCATAAAGTAGTTAGTATGCAATGTATGCATCAGAAATTCTGGAATAATTTGAGTGATTTCCGATTGTTTGGAACATATTTATTTTGAATAATGGCGTATAGTCACTAATCATCTACCCTGCGGTTACAACGCTGAAATGAAAGGAATTAATTACGATCCCATGGCCAATTGAGGCGTAGTGTGGTATTATTTAATTGATACCACATTACCAAAATTATAGGGCATTTCACGCTGAAAATTGGTCTGACTACATTCAATATAAATTGTTTTACACAATTCTGTGATTAAATTTTATGAAAACTATTGATTGCGAAGCTCCCAAATGCGGGGCTTGGAAGAACTTTGAACTTACTTTCTGTATAAATTCGTAACGTTTTTCGACCAAATCATTTTTAATTTTGCATCAGCCTTGCAGTAGGTAGGTTAGAGACGATAGTTTGATTAAGATTTGCTGTCATTTTTACAATGATTCGTACGAATCATTGTTTCGTTAGCGTAGCGCACTCGGCTGCAGTATTATTTTGTAATTTCCTTTCAACCAGCAATTATGTACGTTGATATTAATCTAAACGTGGAAACAGTAACTAGAGACATAACGACTTCGTGTCAGTTAGTTTTTTCTCGTAAAATCAACTGCACATAAACTGGAAGTTCTAGTTCAGATGAAACTCGTAAAAGTTAAGTGAAAATTATTTCTTAATATCTGAATAGCGAATTTTGTTTCAGTATGTTGCTAGCTACGGAAGTTTGTAGTTTATACGATGAAATTAAACAAAATCAAAAAGTTATGACATGAATCTTAAGGCGAGGTTATCCAGATAAACGTCGTTTTGTATTGTGTTTTATTCCTATATAGCACGGATTTAAATTCTGAAAAAAACATATTACATATTTCACACTTCGATCTAGATATTCCGGCAAAGCGATACACGATTACTTGCACTTTGTTGCATCCAATTAAATCGCAAAGACAAGTCTAAATGATGGTTTTTAATATTATATAATTTGAGTTATATTAGGTTTTTAACAATATAACTTATACCATTATAAAGGTCGTAAAAAATTTGACAGTAAACGGCAATCATAATTTGAAATATTTAAAAAAACCTAAACAACCCTTTCCAAAATTTGCTGTTTTCATCATTTCTTACTCGCATCGCGTGAATTCGCGTGCTTCAGTCCCGAGCGGAACGCGTTGGAGGTCGGACGTGTGCCAATTTTTCGAACTCGCCACCCCACCCCCGCTAAGTTCTGTTACGAGCTGAGCCAAAAATAGTTTGTAAAAAAATAATACTTAGTAAACACCGAGCCTAGGTTTATTTGAAATGTTATTTGTTAACAAAAGTACAGTAGGTACCTAATAGGGAACGTAGTCAGAAGGTAGAAGATAAGAGTTACGCAATAGAAAGAGAGGCAGCTTCTAGGAGAATATAACTGTAGGTAATTAGCGCTGCGCGGCCGGAATTGAACTTTATTGTGTCGTAGCAAAAGTCGAAAAAAATTTATGATTTCGCAATATTATTTACAAATTTCGGTAACTTTGGAATGGGCAACTACAGTACTTTCACAGTTATTATGCCTTTTGAATGGGACTGTAGCTTCATTTTATTATGTTTTTTTCGACAATTCAAAACTGCCTGTCCTGGCCTACTAAAATCAAAACATTTATTCCACTATTTTTTTTTTGTAAGGAGTTCTAAAAAAGTTTTGTAGGGAGCCCGGTAAGCCGAAGATTATCAAGTTCGACATGGGCAGAAAAAGAAAGTATGTAGGGGAGAACGAGATAGAATGAGTAATGGTCGTGGTCGATATCGTATTTTGTACGCACGACGGCCGATCAAGCTGTACAAAACCAGTTTATGCGGATCTCTCATTGTATAGGAAATCTATACAAAACGAGGGCAATTTATACTGGTGCCGCCGTGTGTACCTACTAGTTTTTTTTATTTAGTTGACTTATTTACATATTTAAGATAAAATCACTTCAATTTTTTTTATTTAACTTCCTCTGTATTTTATGTTTTACTATTTTTTCGGTTTTTTCGTCATGGGTGTCATTTTCATGGTTTTCGGGGTCACTGATAACGAAAATTAGGTCAAAATGAAAATCCAAGATGGTGCCGACGAAAATTTTCTGTTTTTTCGTCATGGGTGTCATTTTCATGGTTTTCGGGGTCACTGATAACGAAAATGAGGTCAAAATTAAAATTTAAGATGACGCCAACGAAAATTTTCAGTTTTGTCGTCATGGGTGTCATTTTCATGGTTTTCGGAGTAGTCGATGAAAGAAAAAAATTTTTGGTGTTATCGAATTTTCATTTTGAGCTCATTTTCGTTATCAGCGACCCCGTAAAGCATGAAAATGACACCCATGACGACAAAGCTGAAAATTTTAATTGGCGCCATCTTGAATTTTAATTTTGACCTAATTTTCGTTGTCAGCGACCTCAAAAACCATGAAAATGACACCCATGACGAAAAATCCAAAAATTTTCGTCGGCGCCATCTTGGATTTTCTTTTTGACCTAAATTTCGTTACTAGCGACCCCGAAAACCATGAAAATGACACCCATGACGACAAAGCTGAAAATTTTAATTGGCGCCATCTTGAATTTTAATTTTGACCTAATTTTCGGTATTAGCGACCCCAAAAACCATGAAAATGACACCCATGACGAAAAAACAGAAAATTTTCGTCGGCAGCAGCATGGATTTTCATTTTGTTCTCATTTTCTTTATCAGCGACCCCGAAAACCACGAAAATGACACCCATGACGACAAAGCTAAAATTTTCATTGGCGCCATCTTGAATTTTAATTTTGACCAAATTTTCGTTATCAGCGACCACGAAAACCATGAAAATGACACCCATGACGAAAATACCGAAAATTTCCGTCGGCGCCAGCTTGGATTTTCATTTTGACCTCAGTTTCGTTATCAGCGACCCCAAAAACCACGAAAATGACACTCATGAAGAAAAAATCGAAAATTTTCGTCGCCATCATCTTGGATTTTCATTTTGGCCTAATTTTAGTTATCAGCGACCCCAAAAACCACGAAAACGAAACCCATGACAACAAAACCAAAAAAAAAGTAAAGCATAAATTTTTTAAAAACCGAATGGCGCGTGGCGTGTAGTTTTGAATTATACCCGTATTCATGAGCTTAGTGTCAGTCAGATTTTAAATTCACCTTATTCACAAAAATAAATAAGTATACCTTCTTATTTTTAATTATATCTACTTATTTTAATTGTTAGTAATTAGGTTCACCTTAATAGAATACGTAGGTTCCTAATCTATCTATAACCAATACTTTCTATAAAAATAAAACAAAGTGAACTTATACATATCAATTCAAGTTGTTTTACTGCATCGCTCTACCCTGTAACGCAACTTAGTACCTATCCGAGTTCGTGAACTCATGACCAGTGCGCTAAGCGCGCGCGTTCTCGCGCCGCGTAATTTGTTACGTATCGCCTCTCCGTGCGGGGGCTGGGGTAAGCGATTGATGCATACGGCGCTCGGGGTAACCTCGCCTTAACGACAAAAGCATGCATAGCAATATGGCAGAAAATGTGTCCTCTTCCATAGAACGTGATATATTTCAAAGAGGACAGAAAAGAAAACGACGTAACTGGTAGTGGTAGTAGGTAAACGAATATCCATTCGCAGCATGCATTCGCTATTAGGTATGCGCAGTCGCAACTCTCGCCTACACATACCATCTCGCCTTGTTTTCCTAACCCCCATACGTAACATCTCTTTCGTACCCATCGAAAGAGATGTTACGTATGGGGGTTGCGCCATATCTATCAGCACGGAGTTGCATATTTTCATGTTCCTATTTTTTTCTGTCGCTCAGAACCGTCTTTTGTTACAGCGAGAAACAGAGTGGGAATGCAGCAGCAAAGACGATGTCCTTGGCAGCATGCTCTAGTAAATGACGGTTCCCGGTCTGCCCTGGAATAAGGCCATTCCGTGCTGATAGATGTGGCGTAACCCTAGTACGCACATTTACCAACGCCAGCGATCATCTAAATCTCTAGAAGTCTAGACTGGCATGCGTCAAAGAAATAAAAGTAGCAAACAGTTTGGAATCATACACTCAGTATAAATTGAAGGATTTACTTCACATTTTGCTTTGTGTGCCTCTGTTAATCTGCAACTGACAATGCAGCAGTCAGGATCAAGTGCTACCGGCTTAACGGGAAAGCACCATCCACTCAAATAAATCGAAATTGTCATGCGTAGTTGAGCGTTATTATTAAAAATCTACCTAATGCTTTGCCCATCAAATTTATATCAATTGTCCGTGTAGTGGGAATTATTATTTGTTTCATTTTCCCAAACATTGATATTTATCGCAACAATTCATTTCACAGATTAGTGTCAATGTGAAAACATGGTCTGGACAGAGCGGCAATAAAGCGGCGGCGAATATGGAAAAGTTATAAATGTATGGGACTGACTGAGACGATTTCTCTCGTTGCTGTAATAGTTGCTGTAGAAAACAACGTTTCACAAGCGATTATTACCTGTCTAGGCCCTCAGTAGACTTTAATCTAGGAATTTCAAGTCAGCTACAAAAAATAAATCGCTTAGCACTTTTCTGACAATACTGCGTTAAAGCGAAACCATCAATGCACAAGAAAACATTCGCATGGAACAACATTCTAAAGGAAATAAGACAATGAACAATATATCTTATGACTGTATGAGACGCAGCTGTTAGGTAATCATAAAGTTAGTATTTACATAATGTGCACATTGGCACAGTAGACAAGTCATCATTCTCTTGCCCTTAACCCAATTCATTCTTCTTCCATACTTCTCTATTACTCGTCATCTCATCAGACACCTCCATTCTTGACATATCATCCTTTACACAGTCCATCCATTGTTTCTTTGGTCTTCCTCTAATCTTATACCCATCCACATTCATACTCAAAACTTTTCTCACAACATTTTCCATATAGCACAGCAACGTACTTAAGTATCTAATCTAAATATAACTAGAGGACTGAAATCAAAGTACCAACAAAACGCTCAGCTAATATTAGTTGTCAAAAAGTTCAAAGAAGTACAGGCAAACAAGAAGTAAAGCATGGATAGGAAAAATACTAGAAGAGCATTACAGCAAAGTGCTAAAACGCACAATTAGCGCTGCGGGCGGTTCTAAAAAGGATACAGAAATTCTGCGACCCAATTACGTATCAGTCTGCCTATCAGAACAGAAAAGAATTTTGATAGAAATTAATTGCATGCTAATCCATGTTGGGTCCGGCTTCCAGTCTAACCAGATGCAGCTGAATACCAGTATTTTACATGGAGCGATTGCCCATCTGACATCCACAACCCACAACCCAGTTAGTATTAAGTTTTAATGGTTGTCAGACTATCGAGCCATTGACCACCTGAAACGACTGTGAAAGATCTACAATTGACAGACGGGACCAAGGGCTTAGCGTGCTTTCAGGATACTAGGCACGGATGAAACTCGGTATGTAATGGGTGGCCACCCATCCACGGGCCAACCCAGGCAAGCGCGGCTTAACCTGAAGATTGACCCCGAGCAGCTGTTATTATTTAGCCACGAGCTTCTCCATACATAATCCATTGTTTCGTATGTTCGAAAAATTCGTTTGCGCGATTATGATAAAAGGGTAATGCAAGTTTGTTCCGTAATGAATCCCCAGTTGCTATGGAACGAATTTCTGTCAATGCTTCGTAGAAACTCAAGTCTACGGGTCACCGCATGCTCGGGCAGAAGAGATGTCGACTGTCGAGTTGTGTAGAAAGAACTTTGTCTATCCTTAGTAGAATAGAGAAGGGAATTGGTCATGCTACGCGTACAGGTCCAGTTGAACAGAAATAAATAAAGACAGAAATTCCAGCACACAAGAAGTGGGGTTTGTAACTAGGTTAAAATACATCAGTCGAGAGTAAGACTGAATATTTAATGTTCCAGCGAAATTTATGGCCACCACCACGTTAACTGTTTTTGCAGCGTAACGTTTTATTTTAAACCGGCTGTTCTATAAATTAAACCGTGCAGCTATTACTGAAAGATGACACAGTCAGATGACGGTAGACTTGAATAAAATTGTAGTGTTACTGATTTCTATACGATTTACTTTTGCCGTCTGTTTGAGATTTAAATATAATTCTTGGGTATATTATGTATAAATATTATTTATTTTTTTGATTACATTATACTATACATATGTGACTAGAACACAAGAATATTGATCCAATAAATGATGACTCATGGGCAAGAAGCAATTCTTCCTATCGTTTGTGAATAATAGGACCTTATGAATATTTCATACGATTCTGTTAACGTAAAAAAAATACACCCGTAAATGGAAGAAGTGCAGAGACTAATAAAAAAAGATGGATGCACGTCAGAGAACGCTTTAATTAGCTCTAACTCGGTTTAGAAACACACACAGGTTGACAAAATGTCATTATTTTATCGATAACGACTGTCAATCAATGGTGTATAGTTTGAAGACCCAGTGATTTTTTAATCACATATATTTAGGACTTTTCGACAACAGTTATAGCTAGTGGAATACCACTTTTGCTTAGGCCATCAGGTTGGCATATGGGCTTGCACATGTCCGTAAGGATTGAGGAGCCACTCCACATTTTGAAAAGAAGCTCATACCCATATTTGGTAGCAAAACAGCTGTAACCTGTGGGTTTGTTTGTCGGACAAAGTACACGAAGTGTATTATTGTTGTGTGTATATGTATACTAGCTGTTGCCCGCGACCCTCGTCCGCGTGAACCACTACACAGTAAAAAACAAAGTCGCTTCCCGCTATCTGTCTGTCCCTATGTATGCTTAGATCTTTAAAACTACGCAACGGATTTTGATGCGGTTTATTTTAAAATATAGAGTGATTCAAGAGGAAGGTTTATATGTATATTGCACCCGTGCGAAGCCGGGGCGGGTCGCTAGTATTAATATAAAAACTATTTTCCCGTCATTGCAACATTGATGCTCCGTTCCTATTGGCCGTTATATATATAGCCTATAGCCTTCGTCGATAAATGGGCTATCCAACACAACAAAAGAATTTTTCAATTCGAACCAGTAGTTCCTGAGACTAGCGCGTTCAACTAAACAAATTCTTCAGCTTTATAATATTATTAGTTTAGATTTGTCTATATATATACATAGTTGATCTATATGCGATACATGTGATATTGACCAGTTTTGCCTGGCGTACAAACTTTTTACGCCATGCCTAGGATTTTCACACGAAATGCAGTTGGTATGGCACGTACTTATTTAGATACGAACGCACGACGACCAATCAAGCCATGAAAACCAGTATACGCAGATATCTCATGGTTCGAGAAGCTCATACTAAGCGAGGTCAGGTTATAGTAGAAATGTATAGCTTGATGTGTCGCTGTGTGTACCAATGATACTAATGAAAGATGGAGATGAAAAAAATATATCGGTTGGTATATCCAGGAATGACCTCATCATTTCCATGACGCATCAAGTCTACATCTCTTATAATGTGGATGAACGCTAAAAGTATTCTTAAAAGTTATTCGATACAATACCTAGGTATCCGATGAGGAACTCTCTCGAAAACTTGACCTAAAACGGCCGCCTTGCACTTGACATATTTATAAGCCAGTCTACAATTCTATTTTGGTCATTTCAAAGTTCACATCTGGGTATTAATACTACGCCAACTGTTTGAAGCATTTATACGGCGTATTTTAGATTATTGGCTGGTTTGGATTTTACTTTCTTTTCTAGAAAAATAGTGGAGTCAACTAACGCTATGTATATTGTAAACATATAAGCGAAATGCTCACACCGACAAGGTGTAATTAAAAATGAAATAACAGAAAACTTGAAAAGGGTTACACTCATCATTACGAACATTTTTTAATATGGTGCCAATGCTGACGTCGCGAAAAAGAAGAGCTGCTCCACACGTTCGCATTTAACCCGACAATGTGCAGAAAAAAACCTTATATTTTCCCTATTTCAGGGTCGGTCGCAAAATTAAATTTGTGCATAATAAGTAGACCGTACCGTGGTAGGTGGGTACCTTGATCAATTTTTCAGGGTTTCAATTACACTTTCGATAGTGCAGTTATTATTTTTTCATCTAGGATCACGAGTAAGACTCACTTAACTTCAAGGATTATTACATTTTTCAATTACAATTTAACCTACTTTACCTCACAGTTTCTAAAATACATAAGCATAAGCATAATCAGAATATTAATGTTTCCACTGCTGGGACGCAGGCCTCCTCTCTATGAGAGGGAACGGGCTATAATCCACCACGCGGCCCCATTGCGGGTTGGTAGATGTCACATGCCTTCGAATTTTTGGTTCTAGGACATGCCGGTTACCTCACGATGTTTTCCTTCACCGTTTTGAGAGCAGTGGTGATGAAATAATTTATACAAAGTAATGCGGCTGGCTGGGTTCGAAACCGCGACTTACTGCTCGTAAGTCGGGGTCTCCACCACTGGGCCATCGCTTCTCTCTGAAATACGTTGAAAAATATTCAAATAATGTTTTTGTCGCCTCGTGCCACTGCAACAGATTTTGTGGTGTCCGCATCCAAGGGTTTTTCAGCAGAGTTTGGAATTATCAAAATATTTTTTTTTTTTTTTGATAATTATCACTTCGAACCTGTATTTCCAAGACCGTCACCAATCTTTGGAAGGTCTTCGTCCAGTTGTAGAAGTCTTTCGAAAAAGAAAGAAAAAATAAAAACATATCGGTGTATCGGCAAATTGAATATCGCCGATTCCGATATATCGGAAAATTCGCGATATCGCCGATATATCGGTATCGGTATCGGATGCATCCCTAATTTATTTTATTTCTTTCACCGACATCACTGGTGTCGGTGAAAGAAATGTTCACGAAAAAATAAAGTAAACGCTGCTATTAGTCAAGTTTTATTGCAATAAGGTATTGCTCCTGGGAACTGCATTAAACATTGATACAGGAGATTGGTTCTTGTATAAGCTAACATCCACTTCCTGAGAACGAGATAATACGACCGGACGGCGAACAAACTTTAAAACGCCGCGCCGGTAAAAACTTCGTATGCTCGATAGCCAGTATTATACCGCAAACAATACGATGCAAGGTTGTATATAACATAACAACATCACGCCTGTAACTCTCGAAGGGTTAGGCAGAGGTGTACCTAACAGGACACCCACATTTCGCCAATTATGTTTAAGTCCCATGTAACACGGGGCAAGCTTATGGCTATCAGCCGGGCACAAATCCTGACTCCGTGGCTGCTATTAAGAAATTGCTGATGGAAAAACCCAATAACACTTTGCCCAGCCTGGGAATTCCAGGACCTCGTGCTTAGCAGTCGTGCTATGAAAAATAGTGTATATTTATTTGTGTTCGTTTTTCATGACCGACTATAACTTTGTCAACTTATTGTTTGCACTTGCGCGAAGGTTATAGGCGGAAGCAACTATTGCATGAAGGGATCCGAACCATCGCAGTAAGGGTTTTTGTTGTTTTACCGGCAACAGAAATACACATTCTGTGAAAATTTCAACTGTCTACATATTACGGATCTTGAGATACAGCCCGCTGATAGACAGACGGACGGACAGCGGAGGGTTAGTAATAGGGTCCTGTTGGTTACCCTTCGGCAACCTCAAAACAATGTAGCTGCTGGAAGAAGACATGCTGCGTCGAGAACAACGCTATAAAGCAGGTTGTAGCTGCGTCTTTTCCATTTCCATGCAAAAATCTCATTTTTTGAATTATTTTTTCACATACATATAACTTAGTCTGACGCTACCGGGGATATAAACACATTGCGGTCAAACCTATAACACCCCTCTTTGTGCGTCGGGGATTAAAAATATCCGCCATCGCTTGCTATTTTTTAAATTAATTTACAGCCCCGAGTACTAGGCCTTTTGGCCCCGGTAAACCACATTTGCCAAATGATACCTGTTTATTATAATTTTCATTTTTAATAAGGTAAAAATAATTACTGTAAGGTTGAAACGTATAAATCTGAAAGTAGTTATTATTTTACAAACTATCGGTAAACCATTGTTAAAAGAATTTCTATTACGAAGCTGGCATAGTGATTAGAAATAAAATTGAATTGCATTGTTCTTGATCTATCTTCACAGTTACACACATGCAAACCATCACAAATACAAATGTGGAAACGACGCTTGGCTAGTGCTGCTTATACGACAGACAGATGTTTTTTTTTTTTTTAATAAACCATAGGAAGCCTTAATATGGGTACAGATTTCTTTTTATGTTGGTAACGTTATGTCATAGTTAAACAACAATTGATTGACATAAATGTATGTTGTTATAATTTGAGGGTGTTTTTTTTTGTGCCGGACATTTTAAAACTTAAATCTGTTTCTGTAAAGCAAAGACATTATTTACCTGCTTTATCGTCGGTAATTGTAGCGCAACATCACAACAATTGGAACATTAAAAGTCTGATTTATAAAAAGTGCCATCGTCATTTACATAAGGACTACATGTCCACTATTTTACCGATGATTCAGTCGAGACAAAAGAAAAGCCAAACTTCCATAAAAAACGGCATTCTCCTTTGGATAATGCAGGAGAATGATGATGAAGATTCTATAAACAGAGCAGTACCTACCTACCCACCGTGCGTGATCAACAGACTGCATTTTGGCTAGTTGAAACCACTGAATTGAGAAAAGCAATCCATTTAATTACTTAAATGCTTTTAATCATCAAATGCGCCTGCTCACTATCAGTATAACATGTTTCGGTCACATTTAGGGAATGCAGAACCGGTTCTGTTTTAAAGAGCCGGGATTATGGGACCGTCAGGCTAAAGAACCGGGATTCCCGGTACTTGAATTAAGACTTTATAAGATACTAGAGTTGAAAGTGCTGAAACGGAGAAAATAAGAGAAAGACTAAATGAAAGGAGAAAATAAAAACATTTACATCAAATAAAACGTTTTGTTTCTTGTTTTATCTGTAAATATAATAAAATCGTAAAAATCCAAATTGATGTTTCAAAATGCATTGAAGGGTGAGCGATATTGCATTTCATAAGTC
The DNA here is from genome assembly GCA_963576755.1 of Noctua janthina. Taxonomy (NCBI): domain Eukaryota; kingdom Metazoa; phylum Arthropoda; class Insecta; order Lepidoptera; family Noctuidae; genus Noctua; species Noctua janthina. The sequence continues at coordinate 5,871,589 of OY755050.1, read as the reverse complement.
ACGTCAAACTGTTTTGATTTTATACTTTATTTCTTCGACGCATCTTTTCGTTGATCATGAATGCACTCTTAAAGTCCGTTTTCGATTAAAATTTACCGTCGTCTTTTTAAATTTTCGGACAAACGCTGTGAGTGCAGATTCTGGCTAATATATCTCCTAATACGAATGGAGATCAACTCGTCAAAAGATGTACAAAATGTATGGCCTTCTGTTAATAGTTGCTGGATGTCGTTGATCAGTTGTAGTTTACTTTTATCTGCTAGTTTTATTACAATATTTTGTATGGAATTTGCAGCCATCGGCAGTTACTGTCCAGATTTTCGATGTTTCGAAAAACTGAACAGAACTGTGTAGTGTGTGTCCCGGAAAAGACATCCATCCATAACTGACATTCGGAAAACAAATAGAAATATTCTGAAGGCGAAGTATATTTCCTTTCTTTCTTTTTTTACTTTTTGTCCCGAAAGTACCGAAAAAACCGGGATTTGCTTTTGAAAATCCCGGTTCCTAAAAAGACGAAAATTTCCAAGTTTTCCCTTACGTACGGTTCCCGGATTTCCCGGGACTATTCACTAGTCACATTGCACCCAATCAATGCTAGTGTGTAGATCGGTGCGTAAAGCTATCAGTAGAATCAGTAGTTAATACATATGATTCGGGCTAATCTTCCTAATTGTGATAAGTTAGACTATACAGGGTGAAGCGAACACTGCGATAATCAAAGAAAACGGTCAACATTACTTTGACTTTTGATCGACTTTGGCGTGGTTTTTTCGGTTTCGGTTCAGTTAGAAGCTTATTGACTGGTTTGCATGTCATAACCGTAAACCCACGGCTCGTCGCCAGTAACAATGCGTTTCATGAATGTTGGGTCGGAATTGACTCGTTCTAGCATGTCCTCAGCGACTCTTAGGCGATTGAGTTTTTGGAGAAAATTCAGGTCATTTTCTAGCCGAGCGGCAACATGTTTCATACGGGTTAGTGTTTACTTAAAAAGGTTCGGATCGACTCGAGAGATACAGGAAGTTCAGTGGCTATCACTCTTAAACTTGAATGAGGATTTTCTGTCACTATTGCTATGTTAACTTCAGTTGAAGACGTTGAGAGCCTACCAGAGTGAGGCAAATCTTCCACATCACATCTCGACCGCTTTAAACGCTTTGTACCACTCATAAGCACGTGTTTTTGATAAAGTCTATTCACCGTAAGCCTTCTGTAACATTTTCAGTGACTCTGAACACGAAATTCCATTGGCGATGAAAAGTTAAGACTAACTCTTTGGTTGATGTTTTTGTCCATTATGAAATTCGCAATACACGCTAGATCAGCACTGTATTTAATTTAAATAACAGATGCTACTTAAACTCGGCGCCAAAATGGAAAACAGTGATGTCAAACCAAAAAAAAAAAAAAAAAAAAATGGTGCCATAAACAAATTATCCTCCATTCCCGATACTTTTTTGACTAAATGTACATAGTGTTGTTACGTCGGTTGCTTTACGAGAACATTCTAGATTACGTGCGAGTCTCGAATGTTCCTGTAAGGACCTGTCTAGATGATTAGAGTCTAGAATGTTCCAGTACAAAACTGCCTAGAAGGTTTGAGAAAGTTGTGGAACTTTCTCGAAGGACAATGTTCTACTATTGAACCGTCTAGAAGATTCGAGAAAGTTGTGGAACTTTCTCGAAGGATCGGTCGTCATATAAATAGCCGTCGTGTTTGCGAGAGCAGTCAGTCTGATTTAGGCGATACAACGAAGCGAATCGAAGAGAAATAGAAGTGCGATATATAAGTGAATAGTGATCAGTAGTGCATTTGTGACTACCTTTCAAGTGTTTTGTAATTAATAAAGTTATTAAAGTTATTTGTTTAATCGGTAGTATTTAATTTATCTCATACATATTCCTCCAGCTCGTAACAGTATTTTACTCGTAAAAATGCAATAACCATTAGCTTACGCGATAAAAATCCTAACAGCGATTTCTTTGTTCACGTAAATTCAAAAGTTTTATAGCTGATGCAGAAGAAATTAAAATTATGATTGAGTTTTAAATTAGTCGTGATATTGACACCTGACTTACCACCAGATAGTATAATCAAACCTTTAATCAATTTAATATGCAATTACATTTGAGCTGAGATGATTGGCTATCGGAATTAACATTTAGTGTAATCACTGCACATGAGATTAGACAATAGATTTAATTTAATAAATTCAGGAACCGGGGTCATCTACATTGGCTTTAAACTAAGTGCACTCTTGATCATTGCATGCCACGCTTCCTGTATTTTTCTCGCAGGGCCTATATAGTTATAAGTAAATAATAAACTCTCTGTTTTATAGATATAGCTCACAAAACACCGCGGTTTGTGGTTAAAACTTAAAACCACTTCCCATTTGAATGCAGTCTGAACGAAGTGGCATTTTATATCAGAAACGTTATTTTTATTTTCTACGTAACAAAAACCAACAATAGCATGCACCTACACGCACGTTGATTAATCTTGTTACGTTGCGTTGCCGTTTTGGGGAATTTCACCTCCTATCGATCGATTCGACGTTTGATGTTCTATTGGAAATATTTTTAACTTGTTTATTTTCCTGAACATCCTTGCGATGGATAGATTGCAGTGAGATTGCATTCCAAACATCGCTCTCGTTTTAAGCAATCAACTAAGTAGCAATTAGTTTAAACTATGTAGCGTATACTTGGCACTAATCTTAATTAATAGATCGCTGCGATATTGGGAGGGACGCAGCAATAATCAACTTGTGATCGGTGTTTACACACGGTTTTAATATTAACGAATAATTAGCAACGAGGATCGTAGCTGGCGACGAAAGTATGAACTTGCTTAATCAATCGATTTATTTTACTATTTTAAAAACACAATAGGCAATACCGAAAAATATACAGGGTGAAATGGGGGTGTTGAATTTTCTGTGAAACTTTTTATTCTCGGGGTCGATTTACTTGAAAACTTGTGTACTCTTCAGTTAAATTTATGAGAAACGTGTATCACAGTTTTTCCAAAATCATCCCGCAATTTAAAATTCAATGTCCTGACTGGCTGACTGATATATCAACGCACAGCCTAAACCGCTGGTCCTAGAGACATGAAATTTGAAAGGAGTATTTTTTGTAAGGAGCAGGTATCTGTTAAGAAAGAGTTTTTCGAAATTCTACCCCTAAGAGGGTATTATATTTTCTATGAAACTTTTTATTCTCGGGGTCGATTGACTGGAATATTAGTGTAAATACTCTTCAGATAAATTTATGAGAAACGTGTATCAAAGTTTCTTCAATTAAAATTATGAGACATGTGTATCAGTTTTTCCAAAATCATTCCCGAACAGAGTCAAATAGGGTTTAGAAGATCACGTAGACGGGCGGATTGCGCGTAGTATTGAGTGGGGCGTGTGGGGCGCGAGAGTATTTACTTATTAGTAAGTCGATAGGATTTTTCTGAGGTAGACGTGTCTGTAAATATGGTTTATTCCACCGATTTTCGCGTTAGCTCATGATACGCTACATTGATATTAAATATCATGTCTATGAATAGTTTCCTAATGAATTATGCGATTGTTGTCAAATCTCAAACCAAGGTATCAATATTTGTCACCTCCTTCTGCGAAGCAGTCATGCTAGTGAAGGAGGTGGCGGGACGTGAGAGGGAAAGAACCTCACGTCCCAGCCGCCGCGGGAGACGCCCTGGGCGTCGGGGGTCACGTGGTGGCTCCCGGCCACCGTAGGCGCGGGCCTGTGGACGGTGAGTGATGGGCTAGCTCGCCGTCCGGCCGTCTTATGACGACAGGCCGTGTCGACGGCGCGTTCGTGTTCCACGCGCGCCTCAAAGAGATGTGAGCAACCACGTTGGGGTCCGCATGGGCCGATGCCTGCCAGGGCTGCGGGACTGTTCGAAAGAGATACCGTGGCCCTGGAACACAAAGGCCAAAGAAGGAACATGGATGGGTTTTAGTCAGTACAAGTCTGACACTCCCTTCCGCTCCGCCCAGAGTGGGGGGGGTCATTTGATGATTTCCCATCCAAAAAAAAAAAAAAAAAAGTCCGTTTTCGATTAAAATTTACCGTCGTCTTTTTAAATTTTCGGACAAACGCTGTGAGTGCAGATTCTGAATATATCTCCTAATACGAATGGAGATCAACTCGTCAAAAGATGTACAAAATGTATGGCCTTCTGTTAATAGTTGCTGGATTTCGTTGATCAGTTGTAGTTTACTTTTATCTGCTAGTTTTATTAGAATATTTTGTATGGAATATGCAGCCATCGGCAGTTACTGTCCAGATTTTCGATGTTTCGAAAAACTGAACAGAACTGTGTAGTGTGTGTCCCGGAAAAAAAAAAAAAAAAGGTTTCATTATTTCACATATTATGTAATTTAATTAATATTACTATAAACTAATATTTGCAAGTTATAAGCAAGTACATGTAAATCTACTACTACTACTAATATGTACTATACATACATATATTACTTATGAACCCAGAAGTAAGATCCCGTGGGCAATTCCCGAACTCCACGCGGACGCAGCCGCGGGCATAATAAATTATAAATGCGAAAGTTTGTGAGGATGTATGGATACTTGTTATTCTTTCACGCGAAAACTACAGAACGGATTTGGATGAAATTTGGTACGTAGATAGATTACAAACTTTTTATCCCGGTAGAATAATCCCGTGGGACCCGGGCAAAGCTGCTGGCATAAGCTAGTTCACAATATTAACAGCGTCTGTGACCATTTTATGAATTTTAAAGTGTTTCATATTATTATCTTAGGATTCTGCTAAAGCGGCCATTTTAGACCCCCTGTTAGTCTTGAAGGCATTAATCTGCATCGACTCGAAACACAGCTAACCTATCAAAATGCAATTTGTCGACCCATTCAACCTCGACCGAGGATATTCGCATTTCCATCGAGTTATAAATAAGAAAATCGAGTCTGTAAAGTTAGGATGATTTTCTGAGAAATCTTATTATGTATAAAAGCTGAGACGCGCCTTTCTGGCTTTGGTTTCAGGTTTAACGTAAAAGTCCATTGAGAAGTTATCCACGAATATCGTTTTATTTACGAAGTTAAAACCCAAAGGTGAAAACTTGAACCGCGTCGGTCAAAATAGAATCCAATTCTTTAAAACTGAAACCAAATCATTAAAACAATACTCGTCGAGTGGTTTGAAGCCTTCATAAGCGAATCGGGAAGTTACCAAACGGTATTTAGTCTATATCGTTTCACAGAATTTGTCGACTTTTTCACTGTTTTTCTTTGTTACTAAAGCGGTGTGCAGGCTTTTTTGAAAATCACATACAAACTAAGAGGCATTTTGAAAACTAAGACTGATCTATCACCATGACAAATGCAACTGGCTACAATAGTGTTCGCTATGTGAATAGGCAGTTGCTAACTAGCGTCCGTACCGAGATAGCAACCTCACTGCATGGCTCGCTGGAGTCGCAAAGCGATAATGGGGTTTTAGTCAAGTGGTAAGCATCTGATTGGTTGGCTATTGTCGACCTTATGTCCGATACATTTCAGTGCGATTGATTTCATCTGTGATCAGCAAGCTAATGGAATTGACTTGTTGGCTAACTTACTCGTAATCCCTGCGCTTTAGTCTCCGATATTATTTGAATTTATATATATATTATTTTAAGTTGTTATTGAGTCACTGGCGACGCTCAGTGTAAGTACATAGTTTGTTATAAGCCTCTTTAAGTGACGGAAGTACCTATAAAGCGATTCTCACACACGCCACTCGACAGCGCGGTCAGGCGGGGCCGGTGAAGCGGATTTTGTGAACATCTGCAGCGTGGCGAGGCGGTGAGCGCTGTTCAACCCGAGCGAATCTAAGGATTTCATACAAGTCAATGTGACGTGTGAACCGCTTCGCCGCCCGATCGCGGGGACAAGCGGTGCGGCGGACAAAGCACCAAGCTTTTACCGTTAAAATGAAGTCTGTCGTTACATTTCCCGAAAATATAATACGACTACTTACAGAAACTGCAGTGGCGCGCTAATGTAAAAATCTTATTTCGGATCGGCCGACAGCGGCAAAATTCGCAATATACCAGGTAGCTTTCTAGCTAGGCACACTGTTTAGTTATGTTTCCAATAATTGCGCTTTCAGAAGTAGCCCCCAGCTACGAACGTGACAGAAGCCAGGCTACGGTGATAATATAATCGAAGTGCCTTTTGAGCGGCCGAGACGCCGGATTCCTCAAAAGGCCGGTATGATCGGAAACACCGCAGTTTACACGGTATACACCTATAGGTAGCCGATATTTGCATATCAACATTGCTGGCGCTCCAATTGTTAATTTGCGTGACTAATTAGCTGTTGATATACGCTCTATGCTATGCAGTTTATACATGCATTGATGTGATCGGATATCTCTCAAAAGTTTAAAAAAATATATAAATATTTTAAACAATTTTCGTAGATAAATTTGTCACACAGGCACAGACTCCTACATACATTGCTCGAGTGCTAATGAAATAGTATTACTAACCCCCCAACAAGAATTGTCCTGCTTCATTTTCAAATACTGTATGTAGCTCCTAACTGAGATTTAGGTAAGTTTAATTAATTATTATACAGTTCAGCGTGTGTGTAACACGTTCGGTTGCATTTGAGCTTCTTGCAGTAGCCGCGTTTATTGCAAGATCAATTGAATGGAAATGAAATAAATATCGTTGACTTGTGACAATGAAATCAGTAGTGAGAAAATGTTTATTTGTTTCGGAAATCATTCATTAACTCGGAAAGTAATGACCCGATTTCAAAAATATTTTCACTGAATGCTACACTATAACAGAGTTCTATACGTTGTTTCTTCGACGCGGTCGAATTCGTGAGGAGAATCTAGTACGAACGGCGGCCAATCAAGCTATGCAAAACCAAATTAAGTTGATCTGATTGAAGCTCATACAAAGTGAAGTCAGGTTATACTGGTTAATTGTTACTGAGCTTGATGTGCCGCTGTGTGTACACGTAATAAACGTACCAAAAAAACGGTAAATCATGACTTGTATAGTACCTACATGAAAAAATAATTACCTAAATAACATTTTGGTTTAATGATTTAAATTGCTAATTGAGAACTAAAAGTATACAAGGCCAGGGGTAACGAACCGAAAGGTTCATAAATATTGTTTTCGATACGAATTCAAGTTACAAAACTTAAAGCTACAGAGGATACGTTTGTTTGCTGTTGTATGCAGCAATTTACTTTGAATAGGATAGGATTTGAATAACAGTATCATTTTATATACAGGATGTTTGATGCACCGTTTGCAAATTGAACGGGCCGAAAAGGTCATTTGCAGTCTCTCCAGCCCGAATAACTCAAGGATGAGTTGAGGTTAGGTGAGGCCCACGAATTTTTTTTATGCTTGTATTATTTATTTGAAAAATTTCAAAATTTAACATTTAAACCTGAAGTTGAGTCTTAAGTTTATTTATACCTTTTTTTTTCAAAAATTTGGTAAACTAAAAAAAAGCTACATGTTATCTGAGACCAATTTTGAATTTGATAAAACCAGAAAACAGTAAAACTAAAACCAGATAAAACCTTTTTAAGCGACTTTCTTCAAAAAGGAGGTTCTCAATTCCGTTGTATTTTTTTTGTTAGTTTCCTCATAACTCCGTCATTTCTAAACCGATTTGAAAAATTATTGTTTTATATGAAAGGATATGGGTCTTGATTTTGATGAACCGATTTCGATGAAACTTCTATGAGACCACCGATAGAAGTTTCATCAAAATCGGTTCAGTAATTTGGTTTTTTTCCTTACGTTAATTTCCACATTACACGACGTCACGTGAAGTTGCCTTACAATTACGTACGAGCCATAAAACAGCGGCTGTGGCGTGTTGGGTTCTGGGATTTGTTTAGACCACTAGGGAAGACATTCAACGAATTTTCAACGACCCCAATAAAGTTTTAAATTTCTCCTAAATTAAGCAGTACCTTTGTGCTCTTTTATCTTAATGTAATGTCCTGTTAAGTATTTTGTGTGTACATAAATTAATAAAGAAAGTTGAGCAAAGGCTAAGCAGACGATGAAGATCGTATAAGCAAGCCATGTCTCCCGTACTTCACAGTCTTAAGAGTGTAATACGAAATAGACTTTTTTATGACCGCACTCGACACCAAGAATTTCCGAACTATAGATTAATTTCCGATTTAAATGGCCACAAAGACGGGTGTCTACCGATACAAATGGTTGCGTTTTTAATATTAGCAGGTTTTTGTATTTTGTTTACTAGCTATGTGAAACTTTATGAGAGAGATATCTACTTATGGAAGGCAGGCAAATATATTAATCTTTTAAAGCTGTTTTGTATCTCTCAAAACTATAATTGTCACTCTCCGTAAATAAAAACATGGCTACCAATGCCCATAAAACTCATCGCGCTAAATTCTATTCATCATCATCATTGTCATCATTTCAGCCGAAAGACGTCCACTGCTGGACATAGGCCTCCCCCAAGTGTCGCCACATTGACCGGTCCCGTGCGTCTTGCATCCAGCGGATCCGTGCAACCTTTACCAGGTCATCGGTCCACCTAGTGGCAGGCCTTCCAACGCAACGTCTTCCAGTTCGCGGTCGCCACTCCAGAACTTTCCGGCCCCATCGGCCATTGATTGCCACTTAAGTTTGGCTATTCTTCGGGCTACGTCGGTAGACGTAGCCCGAAGAAGAGACAATTGACCTCTTTTTCGAAGTTAGACCTACCTAACTGGATCGTTTGTCCCAGGTAGACATAATCGTCTACAACTTCGAGTGTAGAGTCTCCGATCTTGATAGGAGTGGGTGTTTACATGGGCATTCAACATGACTTTGGTTTTGTCCATGTGTGGTCCTCCATGGTCTCAGCCATGACCACTACATCGTCGGCAAACCGAAGGTGTGAGATGTACTCGCCATTGACGTTGATGCCCAGCCCTCTCCAGTCCAGAACCTTGAAGACATCCTCCAGTGCAGCGGTGAACAGCTTCGGAGATATAACGTCTCCCTGTCTCACACCTCGCTGCAGAAAGATAGGTTCTGGTCCTGAAGCCGGACTGACATGGTGGTGTTTTTATACAAACACTTCAACACCTCGATGTAATAGTCAATTTGGCACCGTTGGAGAGACTACAGAACAGCCCAAGTCTCGATCGAATCGAAGGCTTTCTCGTAGTCCACAACGCTAAACAGAGAGGCAGGTTATACTCTTCGGTCTTCTGTATAACCTGCCGCAGCGTACGTATGTGGTCTACGGTGCTAAAGCCTTTTCGGAATCCGGCTTGTTCGGGAGGCTGAAAATTGTCAAACCTGCGGGCGAGGCGATTCGTGATGACTCTTGAAAACAACTTGTAGACATGGCTTAGAAGTGAGATGGGCCTATAGTTATTCAGCCGGGCATTCTAAATTCTATTGCTTTGAGCGAATGGTAACTTTTTATGAACTCTTCCATAATCGAAGAAAAGCATTACGGAATGACTGACTGCTACTATTTTAATCTGAACCCACTCAAAGTCCTCATAGAGAGTTATAATTGAATTATCGCGAGTGCACTTCGCACTCTGGACACCCCCGGTGACGTATGTACGTTAGCATAATTGTGGAAGGAGTGAGCATGACACAAGATTAAATAACACATTGGAAACCATAGTAGGAATAGACTGGGGCTGTATAACACCATGTTAACGTGAATTAAACGCGACGTTAAAGGAAACCATTACTTGTGCAAAACCACAGCTACTGGACACACCTGATAGTACTGTATTCCCTCCATATTCTTTATATTTTTCTTCTTTAAGTCGCCTTTATTAAAATTACTTTTCATTGATAAAAAGCCGTAATTTGCCGAGAGAATGTTCATTATTAAAAAGACAGGCAAATTGCATAAAGCGAACAATAATAAATTGTTTGTAATAATATTATTATTGTATTCATAACAAAGCTCGGGGCTTTGTTATTAATACAATAATATATAATAAAGAATCTTCTTTTAAATGAATACAGATTTTAATTAAAAAACATTTCATGGTAAACAATTTCTATTTTTAAAAAGAATCTTTACAGGGAATTTCCTTGCAAAAAAGCTTTATCCGTGGGTTTATTGTGAAGTGTAGCAACTTTAATTCACTTACGTAATAAATTGCAATATGTGTCAGAAATTAACTGAGACGCGCCGAGAGCTCGCTGCGCGCTTTGAGAAAATTAACTAGATTTTAAATAGTCTTTGACGTGAAAGTCTTCTTGTAAAATCAAGCTCAGCCTACACGAAGTGACATAGTAAAGGCTAATTGCAATTTAATTTTTATGTTTCAGACAAGGATGCTTTGAGGAGCAAGGAGGGTTTTTTTTGGGAAGGAGTACGCTATGTAAAAACTAGTGCAGAATAAAAAACAACAACAAGATCTTTTGACATAATAATAAATGCATGCACTGGATTCACAACGAATTTTAATGAGCAGTGTTGGTATTAATCCCACAAAGCCTGTTTACTCACATAAAAAAAGTACCAACTCTGCCATTAAAAAGACGTCTACCGTCATCATGGGTAAATAATAAGGGTTGTTTGACTAAGGGTCTGTAAAAAGACCTATTGTTTCATAATAAAAGCTTTGCACCTCGTTTAGTCCATCCCTGACATTGTCAGTATTTTTATTAACGTTGATATTTAGCGCAGTACGATGAGGCTGGGGGAGGTTGATAGACAAAATAGTTACGGGGCATAGGCGCGTGGGGGAACGGACGATGTTACATTGAGGTATTGTTTCGTTGCAAAATATTTGCCAATTTTGCAACTTGAACAATGGATTCAGTAAATGATTAAAATACTTACATAAAGGTAAAACAGGGTCTAAAAGGACCCATCACAAAGCCGTCAACCAAGCAACCAACATATCAAACTAAGTAACACTACCCAAAAATTATAGCTGCGAAACAAGTTTTCCGGTACCGCTCCATGGTGCTGATGGATGCATCGAATTGTACAGAGGTCACGTAGATATTTAAAATAAAGTTATGTTTTGTTATATTGTTATTAAATACAATGCGAAAATGAGTAAAAACTGTTTAAATTAAATTACAGTTTTAATAAAATTCTAGTTCGGATTCAACCAAATTAATAGCTATACAACATTAGTTTTAGTATATGCGAAACCTGAAACACGTGTCTAGTATTTTTATGTAAAGAATCTATGTACAAAATTTCAAAACTGTATCATGAAAAATCACAAAGTTATAAGCTTGTTCTGTTACCTAGATGTCCGCACAAAAACGTGGTTATCACGCAGCGCGCCTCCAGCGTCGTCTTGAGCTCATTGATAATAATAATTTGGCAGTAGGTACCTAAATTATTGCGATAGGTACTTAAAGTCGCTCGGTGTCTAACTTTTAACCTTTTTAAATATTTTTGGGAAAAAATATAACATGATTTAAAAAATATTGGAATCGATTCAGTTACTTATTCTGAACAAACTATATTCAAGTTTCGCATATACTAAAAATAATGTTGTATACAGAAAACAATAATTATATACCAACTGCGGCTTAGGAGAGATTTATCAGTGACTTGACATGGTAAACTATTGGTCAAACGAATTTCCTGTGCCGAGGGCGTTTCCGCTGAGTTTCGACAAATATTGACTGAACATTCAGCGAAACGTAACATGTCGTGAAAATGTCACTACGTCTGCTACTGTGCGCGGCTTCGGCCGCGTGTTTACCAGATAAAAATATATATATGTGCTACAAACTCACAGAATTTGCACTCTGTTTATAATATTAGTTTAGATCTGCCCACAAATGAAACCTTTAGAAATAGAGAATAAGATAGAGAAATTAGGAGTAAATTCTGATTTAGTTCAAGTACTGAATGGAGAAGATTTGCATCGAAAATGAAACTGTCGGAATGAATCGCTGAAAATCGGTAGCAGATGGTGAAGCGAGGGTTCACCGCCGCCCGAGGCGTATGCAAGATTACCGCTTGAATAAAATTTTACTAAAATTGACCAATCAACACGGACGGACTTGGTTTGGAAGTCAATCCAAGTGGATCTTTTGATTGATAATGATGTTCGTCGCTCCATGTAAAATAGTGTTATTCAGCTACATCCTGTTAGACCGGAAGCCAACGCAAATATATTTATGTAGTTGAGAAAAGGCCTTTACAAGTAGCAAGCATTTCTAAAGCGTTTCGCATTTCTATCTATAACAGGTATGTATAGCTTTTCGGTGACCTATGTCAATTAAATACTTTTGTCTGTTCCATCAAAGTAAGGGCGAATCCAGGGTGGGGAAAAGTTATAATTTTAATATTTTCAATTTTTTATATATTATTAAGTATAATTTTTCTTTTATCTTTAATAAAAATACAATAAATACTTTGTGTGATGGCAAATACATTTGCAAACGAACACATAATACAACCACATACGACTATGTGCTGTTAGTATAATTGTACATTTAGCTCAGTATAAATCGACGCTAAAAAAGGCTATAATCGCAAAGCATGATGTAGTTCTGCATTTTTTATATGTTGTATAGATCAGTTAGAGTGATGTGAATCCAAATTTGCAACTTCGAAAAACTTGTGCTCGCTGCGCACCACGCGATAAACTGCGAAATTTTGTGACAAAACTTGGCTTAGAGCTGGCTCTTTTCCACGTTCACAAAAGCATACCCATTCAAGTAGGCATTAGGCAGAAGACATAACATAAGAGAAAAGTTGATTTTGTTATTTGTTTTTTTTTTTTTAAATCGTTGCCCCCCGTTATGATTTAATTAAGTAAATATATTTTGACGTACAGCAATAAAACACTTTCTTCTTAATTTGAATTATTATTATGAAAATTATTGTAATCGAATTCGAGCCTGTCATGATTAGATCACAACTATGTGACCCCCCCTTGACAAGAAAGCTGGATCCGCCCTTACATCAACGTTGTAGCTTTTTCACTTTGTCTACACCCCGAAAATGTAAACTATGTATAGGTACTACAGAGTGAAATTCGGTCGCCCTAAAAAATGCGACGCGTTCTCCCCGCTTGTCTCGTCTCACTACGGCACAGTCGGAAACCACGAAATAATCCACGTTACATAAATACATGAATTCCTCAAAGGCAATTCATATTACACCTAACTAACTAACCACAAACAAAGTTTAATTAGATCTAATATGGTTATTCAGTCAGTGAGAATTAGAGAACGCAGTTCAATAATGTTACTTACGAGACGCATGTGGAAAATTTCACGAAAATTTTTGCCAGCCGGACTATTTCCCGTCCCGTCTGGTATACCTATGTAACTGCCAGTCGGCGACAATCGGTAATTGATTGCTTTGTTAGGGCGATTGTGATATAACAGGCACATGCGACATGTCAATTTTGTCCATAAGGTTGATATTGCAACGAATATTGGTACTTTACCTACCCTTACTAAGGCAGAGTATACAGAGTGTTGCCGTGTAGCCTTATTGCACTGAAGTAAGTACAAATTCACAAAGAGGGTTTTACGGCTTACCGGTCAAGACGATTCCATTCAAATTACAACTGGGTAACAAGAGTAACTGTTTTATTTTCTAAATAAAGTGAATTTCTATCGAACACAACATTTTTCTTTTAAATGAATTTCATAGAAGCCCGTTTCGCTAGCAAACAATAGCTGGATGGTTTTATATAGATAATATAAAACCATAGTAAATAAATAATACGAGGAAACAAACTAATGAGAAAATCTAGGATTCAAAACTTACGAAGGATATGAGCATTTTTTTCATTGACAGCGTTTGTAATGGAAAACGGTCATTCGTGCATGCGAAGCAAAGCGAACGTGTACGTGACGATCACAGATCGGAAGAAGTATAACATACCTACACTTATAACTGAAAGGAAGTAAGTAAAATGTGGATAATACATCCCCCTAATTGTGGGCAGAGAGACTTGGAAATTTGGTATTTGAAGAAACTAACGCTGTCGCTCTGCGAGCCCGATTTCCACATTGGTGCGATAAGGACAACTGCAAATCCGATTGAATAGCCTAAGTAGTAAGTCATAATTCGAGGTTTGGCTCTCTACTATTTCCTCCTCCAATATTGGACCAATTTAAAAGAAAATTCATAATCTGAATATGAAGGAAATATACTGTGTCCCTATGTTTTTATTTTTTTATTAACAGTTGTCAAATTTGTTCACTAGGCCTCTGTTGACAGCGGTCTAAATAGACAATTTTGAGCATTTTTTAAGGTTTCTAGTGCTTATAAAGGTAATAATTATATCGCCTAAAGGGAAAACATAGGGACATAGAAGAGGTTGATATTTATTTTACTGTAAAGAAATCATTGCTTTAAAGTCATACATAAACCAGAAAGAAAACAGGCGAGAGCGTTTGTATGGAGAAAAGACCACCCGCATTTTCTCTTTAGTGACGGAAGTTTTAAATATTCCGAGTTTTTGCAGGGAGATATTATCCATAATTATGTCACAATTACTTCCTTGACGTTTAGTCAAATATACTCTTCATATTCCGATCTCTGGCGGGTGATACATGAACGATACCTCGAAATGGAGTTACATAACATCACGCCGGCAGAGGTAGTAACCTGATAGGACATCCACATTTAGCCAATTAAAAAAATCAAATCATCAAATCTGATTTTTAAGTCCCATGTAATAGGGGGCGAGCCTATTGCTACTGGGAAAATCCTGATGGTAAAACCCAATAAAAATATGCCCGACCCGGGAACCGAGGACCTCATGCTCAGCAATCGCGTTTGCGGCCACTAGACCAATGAGGCAGTTACTACTTGTACTTAACAAAAAGAAAACAAAGTGCATAAACATCCTATTAAAACTTTATAAGATTGTACACACGCACGTCTGTGAATGAGACTTAAAACTTTATGTCATAGACTACAGTCGTTGTGAGTTTAAACACTTGTTCATCTAAAGTTAAGTTGGAGTCTGTGAAATTAACTGGATATAAGCACGAAGTTGACTTCATGGATAACTTGATAACAACAATTAGCTGTCTTGCTAAGAAAAGCAGTTCAATATAAAAATCCTTTAAAGTACTTTTGCAACTGAATGACTTGACTGTAACTTTACACAAGTACTTAATAATCTTATTTTGTACAAAAACTTATCTGTGGTATACAATAATTTCACTAACAATTGAAAATATGTTCACGAAAACCCGCGGTTCATCGGACAAAATAACACACACCGACAGTGTTTCAGCGATTCAGCGATCAGGAGATCAAAAACAAGCTTGTAGTTTACGAAGCTTTTTTGCCAAATACCACGCGGTCAAACTCGCGGTCACTGTTATGAACAAAATGAATGAAATTACCGCAACAAAGTTCGCAGCTTTCCCTCGTACGGTCAGACTCTGAAGTTTTAACACGCTTTTGTAAAGTGAATTTGCAGAGTGTTGGTACTCGGTACAGATCAAAGGGCCCCAATTGATACTTTTGTGAAGCTTAACGACAAAGCTGACATTTTTGACTTTGTTAGTTGGGCTTTGTTTTTTATTTACTAGGTAATGTTATATTCGTGTTTTTTTTTAAATCCTAGGTAGGGTAGGTAAGTGTAGTAATTAACTATTGATCAATAATGGTCTGGATAACTTTAGTAATCGGCCATCTTTTCTGTTTTTTTCTTTTTACACTAGTAATTTTAAATAGGCTTACCACTCATTACATACCGAGTTTCCTCCGTGCCTCGGAAAGCACGTTAAGCCGCTGGTCCCGGCTGTCATTTGTAGATCTTTGACAGCCGTTACAGGTAGTCAGTGGCCTAAAAAGTCTGACAACCAGTCTTACCAAGGGGTATCATATTACCTAATACTAACTGAGTTGTGGAGGTCAGATAGGCAGTCACTCCATGTAAAATACTGGTATTCAGCTGCATCCGGTTAGACTGGAAGCCGACCCTAACATAGTTGGGAAAAGGCTAGGCAGATGGTGACGATGAGAATGACTTTAAATAGGCTTGCGCTTGGCCGCACCTCGCCTGATTTGAAGCGATGATCCGGCCTGTGATGGAACACGCTTGCCTATAAGAAACCGATTCACTCGAATTCGATTCTAATACTTTTACGGTCTCTGAATTTACTTCAAATCAGAATAAAATTGATATTTATTCTCGTTGCATAAGGCTTCTGCCAAAGGACTGCACAACCAAGCAATTTTCTAACAACCCATAATAATGCAAGGGGGTTTGGTTACATTTCGTGGGAATTATAATGTATGGAAGAAAGAGACGTCCTGCGCAAACCCCGAATAACGTGGGACGGTCAGAGAAAGATATCGAGCAAGTCCTTTCGAAGCTCAGGCGATTTTTTAACCACTACTCGGTTTAGAACTATTCGTGTTGAGCCTAATGTTGATAATCGATCTGTGCTCTTTCTAGGGTCCCGTACCCGAAGGGTAACCAACGGGACCCTATTACTAAGCCTCCGCTGTTCGTCCGTCTATCTGTCAGCGGGCTGTATCTCATGATCCGTAATAAGTAGATAGTTGAAATTTTCACAGAATGTGTATTTCTGTTGTCGCTATAACAAGAAATAATAAAAATAAATTGAAAGGCCCTACTACGATGGTACGGAACCCTTTATGCGCGAGTCCGACTCGCACTTGGCCAGTTTTTTAACACGCATGTATGCGCGTTGTTGTATGCACAACGCACACCAAAAACGGCCCGCGCGAACTACAACACAAGCTTCAAATTCCATAACCTTAACAAGGGCGACGAAACACCAGTTAGTGACATGACACTACGTACGTTAGCCCCCGCCATAGGCAATCAAGCTTGATATTGTTTTTCCGATCACCATGAGAGTTGCCACAGGCATAAATAGATTCCACGTTGAAAAATATTAAAAATTCTCTTTAAAAAATACTCAAGTAAGAGGAATCAATGGTATTCAGAATATCTAAACTAATTACAGGAATAAAATGTACTTAAATAAAACATTCAGATCTGGTAAACTGAAAACTTAAATAAAAATACGCTAAGAGTTTTCCGAGCGCGTTTGGTACTTTTTTTAGGATCAAGTACACTTGAAGAAGGAAAATGACGAAGATCGTGGGAGTATGTATTCTATTTATCTAATAACAAGAGCGAGGTTAAGTCGTACACGACACGTGAGCTGTAAGTACAGTGCAAGTAACTACGTAGCTTTAACGGTAACAATAAATGTTTTATGAGGAACGCATTCCGTAAAAGGAGAGGCCATGTTTCCAAATGGAATAGAACTACTAAAGCATCTGCTTGTTTTGAATTCATACTAATATACATATATAGATAGATATATTATATAGGTTATAAGGGACACCGACGCGAAAACGGTTACCACATGTTCAGTGCATCTTTCTGAGCCCCCCTACATAAACATGTTTAATCAGTTGTTTAAAAAAAAAAACAGCTTTTCCATACATTTTGACTGTGTAGGTATTGCACTTTTGTAGGAAACAGCTATTTTTTTTTATTAACTGATGAATAATTTCCATGTGGCCCCGGTTCAGACTGGTGTACTGAATACGGGGTAACCGTATTCGCGTCGGTGTCCCTTCCACCCCATATTATTCTTTATTATGTCCATCAAACATATTTCAATTTACATAAAAGAAAACATTTCACACAGGATGACACGATATGGTCTTATCGCTAAAAGCAACCTTTTCAAGACATCCTTTGGATGGATTAGAGGACAAGGAAGAAACAATACTGCAGGTAATCTGTTATGTATTATTTACATAATTATATACACACATAAAGTATATACTAATCTTTATAAATATATGTAAAATAATCATGAAACAAGAGCAAAGAACCCTTGTATAGAGGTGCTTATGGAGAGAGATAGTGTTGCGACCATATTTTTAAAGGTGGACAAAGTTTGAGCGCGCCTTACTGACACGAGCAAGACATTCCATAGTCGTACTGCAGCGACTGTAAATGACCTGTCGTAAAAACTGGTAGAATGAATTGGCATCTCCAGTCTCAAGTTTTTCGATGACCTCAGATATCTATTATGCGTGTTATGAAGGAACTTGAAACATTTTTTAAGATAAGTGTGGGTAGGATTGAACAGAATGCTGTAAAGCTGATATAAGATATGAGAATTCCGCCGAAGACGTATGGGAAGCTTTATAAGAACTTCGGAAATGTGGTCATATTTGCGCAGAGCAAATATAAACGTTATGCAAAAGTTTTGAAGTCAAGTTTATCTAGTTGTGTCTCAGTGAGATCAAGATAACTGACAATGGTGTAATCAAGGATGGGAAAGTAAAGGGGATTGTGCAAGCGCAGTTTAGTGGCGCTTGGAAGAAAGTTCCGCAATCATCACTAGGACTTAGTGGATGCACGTCCTGTAAGGCCAGAAAGATGTTGGTCGATCCAAACACTAAGATTTTTAACTTTTTCGCTAGTGGAAAAGTGATCCCGTTGAATTGAACCTGAGGTTGCTGCGACCAGTTTATCTTGGGGATCATCCTTGACCTGCCAACAACCTAACTAACCTGCAATCCATGTGCCTCACTGCACAAGCCAGATCGGTTTTCTGATCCTTCATATTAATAGCACCAGCCAGATTCTAAATGGCAGCTTGATAAATAAATTTGCTGCATAAGGTAGGAAGAAAGAAGTTTCTTGGATAAAGAGGTAATAAATATTGCGAAGAGTAAAATAATATTATTATCAATTCGAAAGTAGACTGTCTGTCTGTTGCCTTTTCTCGCCTGAACGGATGAGCGGAGTTCAACGAAATTGGGACACAGGTTGACCATGGCTACAGGTTACAGTTCCAATCCACAAAGGATAATTTCCGACCTCGACACGGGCGACCCCGGGGGCAAAAGCTGATATATTATACCTACAGACTGGCGTTGTTTACTTTTTTGTTGAGTTGAACAAACATGCACTGGTAAGACAAATAAGTGCGCGAGTGCAACTAAGTCTCAGTTTTATAAAAATAAGTTATAAAGGCTCTTTGTTCTGAGTTGGATCACACCGCCACGTTGCGATAACAATTATTATAGGTCCTTGTTTACATGAAACGAATTGCTTTGTTTTTTTTTTCCACACTGCCAGTTCTAATTATATTTCTATTTGCCGCCTATGAACAGACGGCAGATTAATTAACGTGTAACAGGCAACGCATGAAACATAAACAGCCGGAACCCAGAAGAACAAAAGGATAGTTTTAAAATCTTAAGTAGTGTGATGAATGAATGTGTATTCGATTATACTAATTATATAAGCATCATAATGATAGATTGGTAATTATAGTAAACTTCTAGATTCACAAGAATACTCTGAATATGATCTTTGAATAACAGTTTCAAGGAAAATGAAGTTTATCATTTTTATGGGAAATTCCAATGTTTGGCCTAAAACTCTTATGAAATTATACTGTGTGGAACGGACCTCGACGCATAAACAGTTGCCACGTGTTCAGTACATCACACCGAATCCCTCCTTTCCCACATAGAAAATTTACAAAGGCAGTTTAAAAAAAAAACTGCTGTACTCCTCCAAAAGTGCACTACCTACACGAAACCATGTCCTTTCCACCCTGTATTTGTATAAATGTATAGCAGCTATTATTTTGTTTGCGTACACATAATACTACGATAACTGCACATGTAAAATTATAACATCATGTAAAAATAATATTTAGTAAATGATAACGTTCAGATCCATAGTAATAAAGCAGAATAGGTAATGATGGTAATTGTATGCTCTGCCGATAAGGTGCTTAATAGGTGATGTCACGATACACAATTCCACCAAAGCATTATATATTTTCTTCTAGTGTTTTTCCGCCATTTTCTTCACATTTATTTTAATATCTTTTTACTTTTCTCCTCGCAATATTGTCAAAGATGAAAGGTGCCCGATTAAGGGGGTTCTCTTTTACAACGACAATGTTCAAAAAGGAAAAAGATACATATTTAATCATAGCACTCAGACAGACAGACATGACGAATCTATAAAGGTTTCGTTTTTTGCCATTCGGCTACGAAACCCTAAAAACCAGAACTTCATATTACAAATTCATGAAAACCCTTGCGTAAGACGCTAAGAATTTGAAGTAGGTGGAAGCCCTATTAAACATTGCCTCTGGGTCGCACAATAGTTCCAGTCCTGCTGTACAATTTTCCACGGGCAACGCATTTCGACAGAGTTCCATTCACGTGACTAGCGCTCACTCCCGACCTTTGTTTTTTTTCAATAAATCGTCTTATCGTTGTTATTGAGTATTCTTCTTATTTTTATAATTAATCAGTGGTGTTTATGTCTATCTTTCACTAATGTCTAGTTAAACAACGTCTAGTTGGATATGACTAACGATGATCTATATTTCACAAGTAAGACAACCATCACGTAAATGATGTTATAACCACTGTTGACGGAAAAATACATTATTCTCATCAAATCAAGCTAGTTAATCTTAAAAAAGGCAAAAGTTATAGAAAGTGTCCTTTGAATTCTTATCTGTTTTGATGGCAACAAATACAGAGCTTTAGCCCAATCAAACAATATTTACATGTACAGAAAATATGATAACGACTATTTACCGAGTCTGACACGGTGCTGTTTGAACAACTCAGTACTGACGCTGTTATTCTGTTCGATAACTTTTTTATATTCATTGTAAATCAGTAATACCTACGTACATATTTATTAAGTGTTGTTTTCCTGTTCCCACCCACTGCTAGCATTTAAAAATATAATGTAGAAGTCACAGCAACTTAAGGTGTAGCGTAGGAAGCTAAGACTGTTGAAAGAGGCCTGAATAGTAATTTCTTTATAAAACCATCTAAAGAAGTTGCTCCTCAAACGTAAGAGTATTGAGTAATCCTCTTCACGTGACAATTCAACAACATCCATTTATTTTCAGGCTACTTTGGCCCATAGATGATGATAGATGTAATATACCTTACAGACTAACATACATATAATAAATACAAATTGTGTTAGTAAACCAAACCTTAAAACTATGTACAATTCGTAGGTTTCTCGTATCATGGGTTGTATTACGTATTTGGTTCTGACTGCAGGCAATTATATCTTGCATTAATTAGCATCATCCGCCGCCGGCTGGATTGATACCGCGCCACCTTACCGCTAAAACATCGAGATTTGTGCTATTCTAAAGACACATACTCCTCCCGGCACTTATGCAATTAAATGAAGGTGGAAACTACATTATAATACATTGTGTAGTTACGCAGATCTAAGCGGTGACAGACACGAAAAATTATAAATAACATGATAGCGCAATTTTGATCAAGGTCCATCTACATAATAGCACACTCTGTGCTCCCTAATTTATATAGAAGTAATTGTACATTAAACCCAAGTCAACAAGTTCCAAGACTATTATTTAAAGTTTATTCCCTATACCGAACAAAATATGCAATTTTTCGAGCGGGGTAACCTGCAAAAGGTTTTTAGTGAGTCACGGCAACTTTTTATCTTTCTACTCTGGCCGTCAATAAAATCGAGCCGCCCTAGTGTTAAAAAAAAAACTGCAAATAAATGTGTTTTTTTATAATTTAAACATGTCCAACTTTAATATACACATCATGCCCTTTCATCTGATACTTGGGTATATTTGAAAATATTCGATTATTCATCACCACTTTTACTCCCATGTCTAAAATGGCTGAACTGATTTTGATAAAACATGTCTAATTTTAATATAGACATCATGCACTTTTATTTGATACCCCACTTGAGTATATTTGAAAATATTTGATTTTTCATACCCGCTTTCAACCCCCTAACTAGTAAATACTTTTTCCAAAAAAACCAGAACTTCGCCACTTCCACCGTGTCGTCGGTGGCAGCGCAGAGGTCACTTCGGCTACATGTTTTTGGGCTAAGAGGACAGGATAGGAGATGGAGCATTGTTTATTATAGATGGTAAGTTCTGATAACTACAGCAAGTGGTTGCCGTTGCATCGTCTGTTTGCTATTACTGAAGTATAAAATGATAATGTAATTCTCATTTCTCAGAAACTAAATTCGAGTTTCACAAACATTTATAAGTAACTTCAGAATCTCTGATGAAGAAAAACAAAAGTGAAGCTAAAGGTGCGGTAAACACGAATAGTTTATGTTTACACACAACGTGCTAATCGAATTATTGTCGTGCACATGGATCGAAGTACAAACTACTACTACACAGCGGTCAACTGTCCTTGGGTGACGGAGGGCTGGGTATGCGCCGTCTACACGCCGTAGTCTTTCAAAATTGAATGAAGTTGAATGTCACGGGCCGTCAAGGTCAACCTACCTTGTGGTGAAACGTCATACAATTAATGTATGACGTTTCACCACAAGGTAGGTAAAGAGGCGAATAATTCAAAAGTAAACAACGCAGATTAACAGATTTATCAATATCCACATTGGAATGTAACAAAAATAACAACATAGGAATACAAAGAGGACATCACCGAGAATAATTTGTTTGTGCCTTTAGTAAGCTAAAGCAACCATCATGGTGACCGACGATTACAATTCAATTTGGTCAATCGATAGAAGGCAACTCATGTCCAAACTACAATTTCGTTTTATTTATCGGTCTCAAAACTTGTCAAACGAGTTTGTACGTCACTATAGTGACTGACGGACGAATGGACGCGCAAATCCTGGCGTAAAACCGGAGAGGGCCTGTCGTTAGGTCACAAGAACATTTTCACGACATATTTTCTACAAATGGCTGGCCATGCACAGTAGGTGGATGGTCTTAGGAAGATCTTCTTCGTTTAGTCTGAATAAAATTAAATATGAATACAGATATGGGGATATACACGCACTGGAGCACATAAACTCGGTGCAAATAAATTTGAGAATTTTTTATGCGAGTCGTAATATCACTGTTTATGGGATTGAATTGGGATACTCTAACACCTTCTGACGGATAATGTTCAATTCTAATAATAGACTTAGCAAACAGAAGCGAAAATGTTTAAAAAAGACAACGAGGTACACACAATACTGAATACAACCGTTTATTCTAACTTGGAACAAAATATCAATCACTGAAACTAACCTAAACCGCCACAAATCGTAAGGAATTCAATTAACACGTAATTGTTAACAAAAATACCGAGTAAGCACACAAAATAGGAAATTATAAATCTTACAGCCCTTTGAGCGATATTCCCAACAAGACATCAACAAGAGTCTCCCGCAACCAGCGACAATGTTCAGTTGTCACTCCTTGCCATAGAACTAACATGTGCTACGTAAAACCTCATTTCTTGATAATACTAAGTAAAACCTCATTTCTTCCTAACAATATAATAATTATGTAAATTATCGCGTACATATTATATGTACGCGATAATTTTAGAGACATTAAATACGTAAAGTAATTGTTACTAAGGTTAATATGGAAAATTATTTCCTGAACAGCTAGAGTCCTGAGAAAGGGAAGCCAGTCAGTAATATTTTCAGTCCGTACTTAGCATTAATAAATTAATTCGATGCAATAAACAACATGCCAACGAAGTTAAGTTATACGGTAAACAGGTAAATAAAATAATTTAAATATTGCAGTTAAATATTACACTCGCTTAATTAATTTTAATCGGGTTTCGGGACTCGGACAGCCGGCGCGGCGTGCAGCCGAACTAAAAAAGTTAGTAAGTTAAGTAAGAGTTTTTAAATCAATTACGTTTGGCAGTTTCCGCAATTGACAGTTCATGTCAAGCAGGTAGAGTAGGTAAGTAGGTTAGGGTACATAGGTAGTAGGTAGGTAGGTAGCGTAGGAAAAGATGCATTGCAACGCATGACCGGGCACAGTTAGTAATTAATATTTTAATCTAACTATACATTTAAATGATAAATCATATTTGTATTAAACCGTTCAAATAACTTAATTAACTATTAATGTGGTCGTCTGATTAAGGTATGGTATATTTATTTCAATCGGTCGGTTAAGAGATGGGCTAAAAGGGTCACAAGAGAACTCAGAACTGAAATAACGGCAAATGAAGAAAAATTTGAGAAGCAGAGACGTGCTGCGACAACTTCTAATAAAATTAAGACAAGATGATCGTAGTCTAGACGAGACGGCTTTAATGGAATCCAGCACCCCAATTGCGTAACATAATTTGAATCAAAATCCGGAGGATTTTTTTCACGGCACTTCTTACAACATTTTGAAAAAATCGTCTGCTCAAAAAAGAGATTATAACATTGCAATGAAAATAGTTAAATTAGGAGCTCTGGGCTAAATAATAACAGCCGCTCGGATCTATCTTTAGGTTAAGCCGTGATTGCCTAGGTTGGTCTGTGGATGGGTGAGCACCAAATACCGAGTTTCCTCCGGCCGTTGGCCCCGGCTGTAATTGTAGATCTTTGACTGTCGTTACAGGTAGCCAGTGGCTCAAAAAGTCTGACAACCAGTATTACCAAGGGGTATCGTATTACCTAGTACTTACTGGGTAGTGCAGGTCAGATAGGCAGTGGCTCCATGTAAAATACGGGTTTTCAGCTGCATCCGGTTAGACTGGAAGCCGACCCTAACATAGTTGGGAAAAGGCTAGGCAGATGATGAATAAAAATTGTTAAATTAGCATAGGGATACTGGAATCCTCTCAACAGACGTTAAGAAAGAAACGTTTACAGGTTTCGATCACCATAATATTAATGTAATTTGAATACTAGTATTTTCTATGGGCCATAACTTAGATCAAGTCACGTCACATTGCGGGTTAGGGCTACGACACGTGTCGGTCGTAAGTAACTCAACGGTGGTGGTTGCGGTTCCGACTCTGGGAAACACCTTCATATTTGTGTACTATTTTTGTACAGACATTTTTATAGCTATCTCCTTGGATTTTGTCTCTGGCTGTACTAGCATGTGACTGTATTGTGGAATGACGAATAGGTGCAAGATGAGAGTTTCTTCAGGTTTTGGGTTATATTCCCAGGTCAGACAAATTGTTTTTGGGTGTCTCGCATCAGATTTTTTTCCAAAAGCTGTCCAAAGGTTGGATTTGTACCCAGATCGTGGCACCACACTCACCCCCTAAAATGTGAAGAAATGAGAAATGGCGAAATGTGGGTGGTTGTACTACAGATAGGTTCATCTATGTCTAACCCTTCGGGTATACCGTGTACAGGCATGAAGTTGTTATGGTTTTTTTGTTGTTTTGTGTGACTTTAATTAATTAAGTCCTTTTATCCCTTAAGTATTCTAAATTAAACTTATCTATGGGCTAGCCAACAACACCTCAAGTTTTCCTGAATTCTTTTTAAAACAGTTATTTTATGAAGTAACTTGATGTTTACGTCGGCGCGACGTCTTAGTTATTGAGCAAATTGGTTTCACTATAAGCGGAAAATTAGCCGCGTCTCACCGCGAGAAATTTTTCATTTATGTACATTTCGTACATTTATTGTGGTACTCTTGTGAAATTCACCATGCATGCACCATATAATTAACTGTAGTAGAATAATTCTACGACTGACTTTGAGGTAAAATACGAGATGCTAAATAGGCAATTTGATTATCTTATAATGAATCCCGATGTATAAAATGCGAACCGTCACTTTACCGGGTCATAAAAATCAGTTTTCCCCCGAATGAGGCAAGCGTGTGATTATTGGTTTGTTATTTTATTTTGTTCAGTATTGTAAGGCGCAGTGTTCGAGTGTTAACAAAGTGATGCGTGTGTTGGGCAGTTTTATTTGCAGCGGTATGTATACAGGGAACTATCTAGCTGACGGCTGTGGCTTTTGTAGAAATGTAAAAAATGTTTTTTAATTGACTGGTAGAAAACATATTTACATTAATATAAATAAATATTCAAACTGATCCGTATTTCTGCAAAAGTTTTAATTAGGATTGACAAAAGATTTTCAGTAGTTTATGAGTCTCATACATTGTTGAGTTCTACATTGTCGTTATCGCTAATAAAATTTCTTTGTTCGGCCCTTTGACCCTCTGATAATAATTACTGCATGGTGGTTGAGCCACTATTCGGATTTAGGTACTTACTTAACAACTTTATTATTGTTTATATTCTTATTTGCGCTAAGAAGCGCATCAAGGTATTAAAGTGAGTATGTAAAAAACATCACTGACATTAAGTACGTAATACCGCCCAAAAACGAATGCGATAAACATTTTGCGTACTGCCTCTTAACAAGTTACCGTTATAAGTGTATTAAAAAAAAATATCAGAAACGTTTTAAACACATTAGAACTTAAAGCCGTCAACTAAACAGTCAATGTGCAGTCGACTTCAGGTATTCGTATTCCGCATCCCCAAAGTTAATTGAGAATTGCGAGCGCCTATGGTGCTCTAGAGTAGATAGTGCAATCAATTAATTTCGTGGTGTTCGTCGTCATATTCACCTAGCTAGATTAACGCTTACCGCACTTTAGGTAGTGGTTTGGCTCAGAACATAATTACTAGATTAATTTATTCACTAAAGTCCAATTAAGTTTTGTTTTGTAACACCGATTTAAATAGAAAAACCAGACCATCGATAAAATGTTTTATTTTGAAATGTGCTTCACCTACGGTGTTGCATTGCAATAGAATTCCAAAATTGAAATCGTCTCGCAAACCGGCAACCACGGGTTGGGACGATGGCGCGGCAGTTCTTTTTTTTAACCACAATTATACCCCGCGAAAGTGAGTTTTTTAAACTGGGGAATTGTATTTCAGGCATGTGACATGTAACTTTTATTAGCCGTTTCCCCGTTTGGAGTTTTAGAGTATTCGCGAATTTTGAAGGATACAGGTAAGTAAACTAAAAACTTTTATTGTTGCAAATATTTTTTGTGCCTATGATTCATAAAATGAAAATTGCTGACTGGAATATCTAACATAGTCGACGAGCAGCCAATTTAATCTTCATTGGATCTTTTACTGGAGAACGGCCAAGAATCCTGGTGGGCTCGTATATAGAAGGATTGATGAAACTCGCGTAAAGCCGTAGTGAGACATAGCAGATGTTTATTACGAACGTGCGTCCTTCCGCTGAACTGTGGCCTATAATCCGTATTCTGCCTAATTAAGAACTGACTCATCGGTCTACAAGTAGGTAGGTTTCTTGCGCTGAGGTGTGTTGGTCAATTGCTTGATATTATCCACAATAACGCGATGTCCGGTCAACGTAATAGCGTTTTAATGCATAGTAAATAATCTAACAATTTCTTTAAACGAGTTCTTCAAGGTTAAAACGTAAAGCAAAGGAAATATCATTTCTAACAAAAATTCAACTAGAATGGTCAAGGTCACGAGAGTCTGATGTTTTAATATTTTTTGTTGAATATGTTTAGTTAAGTACATAATTTTTATCTAAGTGCCTACCTGATTCTGTAAATTGACTCTTCCATTGGCAAATACCTGGGTAAATATTTTATAAACATCAGGATGGTTGAATATTCACTATCCTAATATATCCTAAAGGATGAGATGAAATTGTGATGTGTGATGATAAAAGTTAAAAAGTTAACATTCTGAAGTTAGTACTTGGAAGATGAGTCACCAAGATTACCATTATTTTAAATATAGATAATATAATTTACTATGATAACTTTAGTGTCAGAATGAATAGCTAAGTAAAAAATAAAGAACCTCTGTGGTAGACTGTAGTTAAAAATCCCTGAAAATATTTGCAAATCATACAAAATAATGAAATCGAAGGGTTTTTAAATAAGTACTACTTAATGTAATTTAAATAATAATAAAACATATAACTTAAGGTTAGAAAAAGAAACACTAAACAAAACATGGACAACAAAAATTCACATTGGAATAAAAATAAGTCTAAATAACATAAAAAATAATAAGCCGAGTTTCTTTAATAATAATAGCGCTTACTTGGTTTGTTATAGTGAGCAGGAGACGCATTATAGAAGTAGCAGTAGACCCCAAAGGCAAGTACTATCAGCAAGAGTAGCAGGATACGGGTGGAGAAGGGCCGGCAACGCAGAACCCGGGTCCTCATATTAGAATCTGTAAAAAAGGCATTACTTTAAAAAAATATCACAGTCCATCAAGTTATAATAACAATAATTTCATTTACAAAAGCAAATAATAATCCACTGTAAATTTACCCTATGAAGGCTATGACAACATTCTGCAATTTTAAATAATTTATTTTTCTGAGAAAAAAGTTTTGTAAAGAACTGAACAAACTTTTTAACTCTCTAGTAAATGGTTTGCTTACAAAAGCTTTTTTTAAGTTAATGATAAATAGAGAGCTTTATACTTATTCAATGATGAGACTGAGAAAACTGAAAGAAAGATATCATTAAGTCCATATGTACCAAATTTTTACAACTTTATATCTAGATCGAGTAAAACGTGGTAAATCTTGTAGGTGTAAATCTAAATAAATTTCCTACATTACCTTATAATATTAGACTGTAGGTAGAGAAACTACTTTTAGTATACAAGACGCCTTAGAGGTTTAAATATTTACGCAACGGAGCCTATTTCGATAGAACATGACCACCTAACGACGATATTCGACTACCCCTAAATAAAACAATAATCTAAAATATTTACCAACAATCGAGTCCTAACCAGCCAGCTTCAAGATCGAAAACAACTTAAAAAATAAAAGATTATTTACCTACGTAAAACAGTCAATATAAGAAATCCAAACACTAAATCACTCTCTATCACCGTCAAAAACAACCCAAATACGTAAAAAAATAATTTAAAAACTACAACCAAAAGTTTAACACAAAAAAGTGACAGCTAAAAAATAATATTGGTTCGTCTTAGATCGACTCAACCCAAACTAAACTGTAGGTAAACAGCAAAGATGCGGCAAACACTTCAAACTATTTAAAATAATTTAACTCACATTTTATAAGTTACCACTTTTCAAGAAAACAATGTCCACATTTTATTTTTCGCCTAATAAAATCGAATATTTATTTAACAGTACTATATAAGTTATCGAATCACGCTTGCATGCGGCAACTGAGCGCCACAGCGTACTCCCAACCCTCCGTAATACGGATACAATACCGATTGGCAACCGCAACCTGCTCGCTTCAGAGTTGCCAGCCTTGCTCAAAAGAGCTACCAAGCTACATTTTATAAAAAAATTGGGAGTTTTTTGTAAATGATTTTTGTTCTCACATCTGTAACTTCTTAAGTTCTTAAAGCATTTAATACGTTATGTTTAGTGGTTATTGGTTACTTTATTTTATTTTATGTAATTATTTGCGAAATAACAACAATTTGTCTATGTTGTAATTATCTTGTTGTCTACTTGTAATATTATGTATACTGTGTTTATATTGTAATTTTACTAGTTTGACAAATTACGAACATCGGTAATTTTGGCTACGCCATCCACCCCGAATGCGAACCGGGGAGAACTTTATTAGAAGGTTGGCACACTACAAGTCATTTATCCGGATACCAGCCGTAAAAAATAATAATCTATTAGTAGAAAAAAGTGGCGTAAAAGTTTGAAAGTTATAAAGTGGAATAAATACAATAGCCACGTTGGATAATTCCTTGTTTAAAAAGATATAATATGTTTTTGTTATGTTCATTATATTTGGGCTATGTGTCAAGGGGTTTTTAGTTAATAATGATTACCAGCTCAATTAAATAAATGTATTTCAATGTTTCTGAGTTTTCTTTTGTTTCTCAGTACTTTGCAGTCCGAAAAATTAAACTTACCACCATTAAGCATACCGATCTATAATCACGTTTTTAAGGCTTTTAGGCAAAACTTAATATTTGAAAGGTACGATACACCAAACTGTGGACCAAGTTAAACACAATGGAAATATTAATAAAAGTAAAACATAAAAATAATAAAATAGGTACCTAAAATAAATTAGCGAGCTGGGTAGAATCATAGAGAACAATTATTTTTAGGTAATAATTGTCCATATTATTATACTGTAGCTATATCTATACCTAGTAGCTTATCAGTGTAGTGGTAACTCAACTCAAATACTCAATGTGTCGCAAGCAAGGAAGGCGGCGTATCGTGTCATTAGTCTTACCTTGTTTGAACAATTAAACATGAGATATAACGAGCTCGGCAATACCGGAATCAAAGTCTCTCATATCAGCTTGGGAGGCGCGTCGTTCAGTAACTTCTACGGGTAATTATACTCATTTAATAATGTAAATAACAGACTTTATTTTCTTTACTTGTGAGCGATGCATTCATTATCGCTTTAATAGGTCCGTTAACATTTGTCAGGAATCTTGTAATGCAGCTCATGCTGCTCATGTATATTTTTAAATCAAGTTTGTAAGTGAAATCATTTAGGTATAAAGGTGGCAGTGACGAATCATCTATACGACCCGCTGTTGTAATTGTAACTCAGTTATTGTTTATGTTTTGTTCCTCGCGTTTATTTTTAACTCGACCGAGCGATGTGGCAACTCGTACGGATTTCTTTATATTTCTTTTTATAAGGAACGGATTTAATGTGTCTTTGTATTCGATTTTCTCAAACAAGTCAAGCTCTGCTGGGGTCAAGGCCGTTTATATAGATCGTTGACATTGATCACATTAATGGTCGCGTTACAAAGGATTGCTCTAGTAGTAGAATTTCGACACACCATTCTTTAATGTTTATCGGTACGATGTGCCTAGGCGCACATCGTACCAATAAAAAAATTGGAACTTGTTTGATAAATAATGTTTGTACCTATTCATACAATCATCGACTGTTTTTTGTCTGTTTATCCAAGGAGCGGTTATTATTATATGACCTATGATAATGAAAACTGCACAACATCATGTTATCTTCGAAGGAAGAGTTAATAAAAACGCAATTATTTAGGTACCTACCTAGGTAGATATGTTTGCAATAAATTAATCGTGATAACTGCGTTAGCACCCCGCGTGTTCGTAAATAAATTATTACAACATAGTACTTAATTACGTACCTACCTATTCCGATAATTATTTTTAAATCCTGGTTTATTCATTTTGGTGAGAAAAACAAACTAGCTTTCTTCATCTATCTAATCTTGTTGTTTTATCTCTTAAAGTGGTTATTTGTACCTAGTAGTCGGTTGGAACTGGTCACCTCTTAGCTGCCACGGTTTATTTTAATTAGGTACTTTATTTATTTTTTCATTGTTGATTTAATCTTTTACTCTGGACGCTCTTAATGTGCAAGTCTTTCTACATCGTTCTCACATATATGTATAATCTCAGTATGAATGATGTAACCAAGATTTTGTAAAAATATTTTGATTTAATAGAGTGTCCATGGAGTTTCTTGCCCATTCTTCCATAGAGATCTACGCTTTGGAATGTGCAACTACAGTACTTTCTCAAGTTAGTCGGTATGTCTTGTGACTGTGACTGTAGCTTCGCTTCTTTTTGTTTTTTTTTTTGACATTCAAAGGTCTAATTGAAATAAATGCTTTTGACATTGACTTTGACTTTGAGTAAGTTAGGCTCTTGCCTACCTGCCTATTTAGTTACTTAAAGGTGACCAACCCAGACTTCCTACATGAAACAGCTTAGCTCATGTGGTGATGAATGTTAGCTGCGACTTTAGGTAACTTTGTTGGAATGGCGAAATAGATCGGAGTGTTTAGCACATAATTAACACTTGGTGGAAGAAATGGCGGCAGATAACGGACTCCCGGAAACATTCTGCGACTCCCGCATTCAGAAGATTTATAAAACAACTAGCTTTAGCCCGCAGCTTTGCTCGCGTTAATTTAGAATTTGACAATCAATTCGGGTTGTAGTACTCTGCTTGTAATAATATCATTCAATCATGATTCGACGGACACGTGGCGCCATCTATTATCATAAAACCGTTATTGCTGTTTTCGGGATGAAAGGTACTCTATGTCCGTTTCTGTACACCTAACAACGTACTATATGCAAAATTTCAGAATGATCGGTTTAGTGGTTTAGGCGTGAAAAGGTAACAAACGAACAAACTTACTTTCGCTTTTATAATATTAGTCAGGATTAGGATTGGTTAGGATGGTTAAACCTAGAGTCTGTTATGAGTGTGGATCAGAATTTTGGGCCAGAAAAAGGGATGAATGAAAGGCATTTTCATGTGGCTGAAAAAAGACTGCTAAGGTGGATGTGTGGTGCTACGCGAATGGATAAAAAAGAAATGATTAGGTAAGTACCTAGATGTTAGGAGGAAGTCTGAAAGTGGCGCCGGTGAGTAAAAAGTCGTGTGGTAATCGGTTGTCTTGGTGGGCATAGAATGCAAAGGAATGAGGAAAAAGTTTTGAATATGAATGTTGATGATAAGAATAGAGGATGGCCAAAGAAACAATGGATGGACTTTGTGAAGGATGATATGGCAAGACGTATGAAAGAAAAGGACAAGCTGTGCCGAAGCCATCATCTTCCTGCCCTGGTCCCATGTTATTTGGGGTCGGCGCAACACGTTTTTTCTTCCATAATCCATTCAGAAGCCGACCTCGAATAAATTGGGATACCTATGGGGAGGTGAATGATGATGACCTAGATACCCATACATAGACAGGCTTAGTTTAAATCAGCTAGCGAAACTGGACAGACGTAGTGGGTATAGAATATACCTACATCGGTTTTATTGAGTCGCTAGTTTGGTAGCTAGACCAAATATGTAAATCGCATAGCCAGGTATAGTTGTCGGGATTCGGGCCGGTGCCGGTGGTGTCCTGAACTCCACGTCCAAAGTACGTATGAATGGTATGGGAAACTAATATATCCATATTGCGATGGCATCGGCATCCGCACAAAGGCATGTGCGCCATGTTTTTGGATCAAAATATTAATAATCTGTTATCCCTCTACGTTTTCCAAGACGAGTGACGGCGAACTGGCAAAGCCGGTTTGCCAGTTCACCGTCACTCGGCAGTGTCAGCAGCGGCACATAAACAAGCTTCCGCTTTTGCCCTGTGACAAGAGGCTGCACTCTGCAACGAGCACGTGAAAACAATGACCCAACGTTATTCCACTACGGAGAACTTCATTTACACACGACCGTCACTTGATTTCGTCAGCGTTGCGTTTAAAATGATCAACAGCTTGGTGTTTTTGTTTAGAAACAGTTCAAAAATTTAAAATTTTGGAACTGCCGATCAATTTTTTTTTAAAGTTTTCATGGTGCCAGATCTTCTTGCAACATTATCACGATGCGGGGACGAGAAAGGAATTCTTGTGAGGTCTCTGATTGAGTCTAAGAAGTTTAAAAATAGTTTTATAAATTATAAAACGACACCGTTTATTAAGGCGGAAGCGTATTGGTAGCCGTATTGATAATAACTCTGTAAAACCATATTTATTACGGCCGCGAATCATATTTTAATCAACACAGCCTCAACGTAAGGAAAATTTCATTTCGCGTGTTACCCTGGCGGGCCTTTCCCTCTAAGTAGTACACTTGTATTACTTCATCCTCTTACAGAGAAAGAAAAATAGTAAACGAGAGATCGGGTAATAAATACATATTTTCTTACCTGGATAATTTTTTTTTTGGTCTCGAGGCCTAAAATTAATAACAGTAGGTAACTTTCGATCTGTATTCAACAGCCATGTCAAAGTACTCGTAACTTGCAAGACTTGCATCACGTGAATTATTATGCTCGTTATTTGCCCCTCGATTAACTTCTAATCTAAACTATGGCATCTGAAGCGTATAGTGCATTCTGCTGTTTACCTGAATTGCTGCTCTGATAAATTCTGATCATAACTACAACGCTTTAGGTTTTCAACACTTATATACCTAAATACCTACCTAACTAAGGAATTGATGGAATATTGATGAATAGAAGGAAGAAAACTTCAATATAAAAGGGGTTTGAATTTTATGGCACATACAAATATCTTCCAAGACCTTACTCTTATTCTATTCATCAATTCATCATTCATTCATCATCTATTAAACTCAATTCTTTAGACATTTTGGTATTAATTAAGCCTATTTGCCCCTTCTTTTTTTAGTTTTATTTTTTAGACGGGAAATTTGCCCTCATTATTTATTTTTAGGTACTTACGTCATATTTGTAAAAAATAAATCCTTATTCGTATTTATTTATTTAACTTGTTTTAGATCATTTGACGAAGAAAAAGGTGTGCAGTTAATTAAAGAAACCCTGAAATGCGGCGTTAATTACGTCGAAACAGGACCATGGTATGGCTCGGGAACATCCGAGCGAACTTTCGGAAAGGTAGCTAATTTTTACTAGACTAATTGCATTTTGAATGAGAATATTGAGATGTGTAGGGTAGGCTTATTATAGACAAGGGGTTTTTTGGTTTTGTTTTTAAGAAAATATCTAAGTAATATGAATTTAAATTGGTGAAAAAAAATAAAAGACCCGGACTAATAGAATCAGTGTTTATAAGGAAGTTTAACGATAGTGCCTGTGGCAGAAATGTGTAAAGAGAATACGGAATCGTTTATCTATACATCTACATCATCTACCTAGCCTTTTCCCAACTATATTGGGGTCGGCTTCCAGTCTAACCGGATGCAGCTGAATACCAGTATTTTACATGGAGCGACTGCCTATCTAACCTCCACAACCCAGTTAGTACAGGGTAATACAATACCCCTTAGTAAGACTGGTTGTCAGACTTTTTGGGCCACTGACTGCCTAACGACTGTCAAAGATCTACAAATGACAGCCGGGACTAACGGCTTAACTTGCTATCCGAGGCACGGAGGAAACTCGGTATGTAATGGGCGGTCACCCATCCACAGACCAACCTAGGCAAGCACGGCTTAACCTAAAGATCGACCCGAGCGGCTGTTGGTTTATGTAGATACATCTACATAAACAAATAAATAACATTGAAGTGTCTGTTAGTAATATCAAAATAACAGATTTTTACTGTATGCATATAAAAATATATACGGCACTTATAATAACAAAAACACTTTCTTTTCAATTTGTGCATGTCTGTCTGTTTGTTCCGGCTAATCTCCGAAACGGCTGGGCCGATTTTGACGGGACATTTACTGGCAGATAGCTAATTTTATAAGGTCTAAATTAAGCTACTCTTACTTTAGAAAAATAATTAGTTCCGTGCAATAAAATTAAAACCCATGAAATTATTAACAAAATCAGATTCAAAAATAAAAATCATATTTTTATAATAAATGAAGAACGAAGATTGCGAGCATAGTATATATGTATATGTATACATGTCCGATGACGATGAGGAGGGATCAAATGCCTGATATTAAAAGAATGATCATTAGAAATGTTGATGTATGGAGATGGAGAAACGTGAAAAAAACTTGAAAGAAAAATCGTGATAGGTTGACATGGTTTAAAATAGTACATTTTGATATAAGTAGGGAAACTTTGTTATTGCAATCGAGGAGGAATTAACACCCGAGCCGGAGGCGAGGTTGTTATGGAGCCGAGAACTGCAGTAAAAAACTCACACGTGACACACAAGATGTAAAAGTAAATTTGCTTTTTGTAAAATAAATAACAATGTCATATTTTGTTAAGATGATGTTTTCCGTGGGTTTATTTCTTTGCAGTAAATAAAGTCTTTCGTTCTCTTTAATAAGTAAGTAAGCAACAATATAATGGCAACTACATTCTCTTAGATATCGAGGAGACATTCTTTCTACTATTCAATTACGTACTTAGTTCGTCTCAAGAAGGATTGTCCGACGTATATGCGGGCCTGGTTCTTGTTCAAAATTGTAACAGGCCGATCGCTGTACATTGAAGATATTGAAATATATATATATATATATATATATCTTTATTAGAGTAACAGAAGCTAAAACAACAGTTTTTAGAATTTGTGTGATTTTATATGTTTGTACACGCATCACGCAAAAAGTACTGCATGGATTTGAACGCAGTTTTCACTGCTCTACTGCTAGATGTTTAAATTAAAATATAGACTACATTAGATATAGTTTTAGACCCGATAGGTGGCGCAGTGCGAAGCAGGGGCAGGTCGCTAGTACTTAATAAAAACAATGGAAGCATTTGATTTTGTTCACTGCGAGTCTATGATATGGCTCTACATATTCTTTGCTATTCTGAATTACATAATCTTAACAAAATATAACATTGTCAAATGACGTTTCATCACTCACTCATAAAAATACGTCACTCAAAATAATAATAATCAATACCTAAATACATGTTGACAAAGCTTTGTCTATTAACAGGCTCTAGTCGGAGTTCCAAGGTCATCATATTTCATCGGAAGCAAAGTTGGAAGATATGAGCAGGCCCCGGAGAGAATGTTCGACTTCTCCGCAGAGAAGACGGAGGCTGGTGTGGACAGAACGCTGGAACTCCTCGGCTTGGACTACGTGGACTTGATACAGGTTATGAACATGCGGGCGTTGCCCATTCACTCTAATACTCTTCCGGCTATCAGTCTCACCTCAGAGGGGCGACGTAATGATGTATCATGTAATCGTGCCGTGCATGCATACGCAAACTTGACCTTCCATTTGATAGCTGCAAATCACGGCCACTAGTTTGACTTAGGTGCAATATTCTATTATGCAATGCCAATTGAAACTGACAGCTCTTGTTACGCAAGTACGCGACTTAGGATAATTCCGTTCGGGAAATTCCAAATTGTTCTGTTGTCTTGTTTCGAAAAAAATAACATTTTTAATAGCAGCAAACAAGCAACTGTGATGTTTTATTAAACTTTTAATGTGAAAACAAAAAAGTTATTGTTACACAAAGCATTGCCAATTAATACGGAATATTGAGTTCAATTATTAATTAAATGAGGCAGATAAACGGCGCGAAGTGATCAAATATCATTGAAACGAAACATGTATTTTCGGCAATTCATGCAATTAAATTAAATACGGTAAATAGTTCGTCTCGCTGTGGTTTATACTCTGAGTTCCGAGGTACCTGGCTACAGGGAAATTTTACATGAAATTGAGGTCGACGGAGGTATTTCATAAAATTTGAAACAAAGTGAAGTCGAGAATATTATCTACGTAGTTGAGGCAACAGACATTCTTTGTTTTAGAAGGAGCTCCTGTAAACATAGTAACTCAGTCAGTATTGATTGAATTCTGAATAATTGGTAAGCCGTAAATCTCGACTGTCATTTGAAGATCATGGTGGACAGTCTACATAATTTACTCGCGAGTCTTCCTTAGTTTCATTCGTTTCTGTTCCATGCTGGTTGGCAACAATTCATTTTTTTCACCAACTTCTTAAAAAGGAGGAGGTTATGGTATTATGGCAAAACCCCCCTAATGATGAGCGCAACACAAAATGGCGACACTTGGGGGAGGCCTATGTCCAGCAGTGGACGTCTTTCGGCTGAAATGATGATGAATGATGAGGAAGCTCGTACGTTGGTCCCATATACTAATATTCTATATATTTGCTTCGGTAGTTTTTGAGTTAACTTAGGGTTTTACTTTTATTTATTTTCTAGCTTTTGCGCCTAAAATAGACCTTCAAAGTGGTCCCCTGGATATCTATTCTTATCTCTATTAATATAGATGCAATATTTTTGACATCAGATCAATCAGAAAGATAGTTTGGATATATAGCGGCAAATACGGAAATACACATTCTGTGACAATTTGTATACCAATTACGTCCAAATTACAACATTACATTTATTTCTTTATAAAATGGTGTAGATAAATGTGACGTTCAAGTGCCTAACTAACTAAGATCCAAGATGATACGTCCTTTCTGATGACCAATGGCATTCAATAGCTACTTTCTTCGATACTATCTGTTACCTATTCTCTCTAAACCGCGCGCGGTACGAGAATTCCAGATTACATTTCTAATGGATTTCCACGTGGGCGGACAACAGCAGAAGTAAGTAGGTAGTGATTGGATGGAAAAAAACGTCTAGAATCCCAGTAAAATGTGCAATATTAGATTGCCTATACATCTTCGACTAACTAATGTAGGTAACTATGTATTTAGATTTTAATGTGTAAAGAATCTAAGTGGCCACTTAAGTAGGTAAATCAAATTAACTGGGATTTCGGATAATATGAATAAAATCTCTTTGTTGTCATTAAATTAGACAGTAGAGTAGCAGGAGATCCTCATTCTCTATCCTTTTTGGGTCAGTCATATCTTCTTTTTAACCAACTTCCAAAAGGAGGACGTTACGATTTTGATGATTCTTTTTTGTTTGGAAGAATGTTATTCCGCGGTGGTCCTATTTAAATTTGTTGAAGATCTGATGCTGATCTTCGGAGATATAAAACGGAACTCTTCAATAATAGACGGTAAATCTGCTGTGATTGCTGCAATCGCTTGGATGTTTATTGTTTACACAACATCATAACATAACATCACACCTGTATGCTCTGAGGGGGTACGCAGGTGTGTACAGTGCACCCACATTTCGACAGTTAGTTCCATTTTATTGGAGATAAGCCTATTACCATGATATGTATTGTTAACGGTTCACTCAAGGTTCCCCAAAATTCCTTCGGCAATTTTTAACCTACTTCAAAAAAAAAGGAAAAGGTTCTATTTATTTATGTGCACACAAAATACTCAATAATATGTCTTGCATAACATTAAGATAGAAGAGCACAAAGGTACTACTTATTTCATGCGAAATCTATTCCAGCAGACCTGCGAGAGGAAAGTAGGATTAGAAATGTAGACACAGTGTGTAGACAAGACAAAACAGGAAAATTGAAATTGAAACTTAAAACAAAGTTATACCTATATAAAATAAACATACATACATATATACACATATAAAATAAATACTTGTACTTGTGTGTAAATATATACCTATAATATATATCCAGAATATTACAGTGTAGAGGAGAGGTAATGTTCTTTGACTTGCTTTTTGAACAGAAATAAAGTTTTAGAATCACGAATTTTAGGCGAAAGTGAGTTCCACAAACGTACTGCGTGAACAGAGAAGGAGTTACAATAGAATTCAGTTTTATGGGATGGGAAATTAAGATGATGCCTGAGGTGGGATCTACACAGAGCATCAGAAGGACGAGTAAACGAAAAACGATCTCGCAAGTAGCTGGGATATGCAGGGTTACAAAGAATGTTGTAGAGGAGACATAATATTCGAGTGTTCCTGCGAAAACGGATAGGGAGCCACTTGAGTTCTTTGCGGAAGTGAGAAACATGGTCATATTTCCTCAGGCCAAACACAAAACGAATGCAAAGATTTTGCAGACGCTCCAGCTTATTCAACAGCTCCTCAGTGGCATCCAAATAGCATCAGCATAATCAATGATCGGCTGATTCAGAGTTTGAGCTAGGTAAATTTTGGTTTTAAAAAGCAAGAAGCTCTGTAAGGATTTAAGCAAGTGGAAAGAAAAGAGCGCCTTACGACTAATCTCATTCACCTGAGCTCGCCAAGAAAGATGTTGTCTAATAAGACACCAAGATCCTTAGCTGTTTCAGCATAGGCAATGGTCGTGCAGCCCAGAGATAATGGAGTCAAAGATAACAAGTCAAGTGCAGTGCGATAGTATCTGCTGCCTATGATCATGGCCTGCGACTTAGTAGGGTTACTCTGTAAGCCGTACGACTTAGCCCATTGATAGATACTTTCCAGTTCATGATTTATGGCCCTGATTGCTGATTCCGCATCAGCCAGCAAGAAATGTCGATACAGTTGCAAATCGTCCGCGTAGAGATGGAAGCTGGAAATGATAATTTTGGTTACAGTATTAACGAAGATAGAGAAAAGAAGAAGAGAGAGAACGCCGCCCTGAGGAACACCAGCTGTAAGATCACACCAATCAGAGTAAATTTCTTCTTGGCGAACATACTGAGAGCGACCCCGAAGATACGAGTCAAACCAGGCTAACGTAGAGGCAGCGAAGTTAAAAGATTGAAGGATACCAAGAAGGATGTCGAAATCCACTGAGTTGAACACGCAACTATGTTCTATGTTCTACTGTATGTATTTTTATGTATGTTCACCGATTTCTCCACCAATTGTGGACCGATTTTCAAAATAATTTTTTTATTCGATTATATTATTCGAGGAGTACCTATAGGCTATAGGTACTCCTGAGGTGGTTCCATTGTTAACAAGTCAGAATCTGATATGGGATCCCAGGGAAATTGAGGACAACCCTCAAGTTTTATAGGCAAATACAATGTTTTTCATTTACTTTGTATCGCAATTCAGCTGTTTGTGCCTGGTAATCAACATACTATATTGCTGAGCTGATGATGGAAGATATAAGTCAGGATCTGATAATGGGATCCCAGGAAAATTAAAGGAAACCCTCAAATTTTTTGGGCATTGTTTGAAACAGCATACTTTCCATGTGCTCCCATGGTCATCAGGTGTGGTTATGATGATGGAATCCTAGGGAAATCGAAGGAACTCTCGAAATTTTAATAGGCACATATAGGCATTATACCTGGTAATCATCATTGTCTGTATGTTCAGCGATATCTTCGCCTATTATAAACTGATTTCGATGATTCTTTGGTTATTTGGAAGAATATTATTCCGGTTGTCTCGTTTAAATTTGGCAAATCTGTAGTGATTGCTGCAATCGCTTGGATGTAAATTGTTTACACAATATCATTAAATAACGCCTGTATGCTCTGAAGGGGTTCGCAGATGTGTACAGTATACCCAGATTTCGAAAGGTTCCATTTTATTGGGGAAAGGCCTGTTACCGTGAAATGTATTGTCAATCTTAACAAATATTATAAAAAAGAAAAAAAAAAAAATAGAGTAATTAAATGCATAGCAAATATTTGTATAGGATATTACAACTAAAAATAGAAAAATAAAGGATTTTTTTTGCAAAAAAATAAAACCGACTTCAAAATCACAAAAAAAGTGCTAATGTACACATAAGACACATCTAACATAAAAGATGTTTAAAATTCTAAAAGAAAAAAAAAATGCAGTTCACATTTGTTTGATCTGTGTTAGACGTCAAGGTGTGATTAGTTGAACTAAATTGGTTGCTGTACCCACCTAAAGAAGACCTCATCATCTTCTGGAATGGTAATCACTCTCCAGGCATTATTCACAAACCCTGCAACCTGCAATCTATTTCACCGCTTCACAACTAAAAATGCTCATGCATAACACATGAAAGATTAACAAGCGATAATAATTACCATGACTAAAATTGGCGTGAAATTACCTACGTTTTGTTGCAAGTACAAAATATCTATTTTAAACTATACAAATAAATACAATTTAAGTGTTTGTTTATTAAATAAAAAATACCAGTTTTTTACTGAATGCATATGAAAGTATCCACGGTACCTACCTACTTACAACAAAAAAATATTTTCTTAAATTTTTGTCTGTCTGTTTGTTCCGGCTAATCTCCGAAACGGCGAGACCGATTTTGACGGGATTTTTACTGGCGGATAGCTGATATTATAAGGATTAAATTATAAAAAAAGATTAGAGTTCCGTGCAAAAAAATAAAACCCTTGAAGATATTAACAAAATCCGATTCAAAGAGGGAAGTCATATTTTTATAATAATTTCGCGCGAATGAAGGTCGCGGGCAACAGTTAGTCATAAATAAATCACTAATGCCCGAGATACACGAGGCTAGTTTTTCAGGCTAGGATAGTAAGCTAGCAAGCTAGTAAATTTGGCTTCGTGTAAATAGAACTAGCCTCGTGTACCTATCTCGGGCATAGTATCTCCAACACTAATATTCATACCTATAGGAAATTGTTTTTTTTTTTGCACTTATGCAATTATTTTATAGGTTAGTAAACGTAATACTAGCTGAGCAGGT
This sequence comes from Noctua janthina, assembly GCA_963576755.1. Taxonomy (NCBI): domain Eukaryota; kingdom Metazoa; phylum Arthropoda; class Insecta; order Lepidoptera; family Noctuidae; genus Noctua; species Noctua janthina. The sequence continues at coordinate 5,829,859 of OY755050.1, read as the reverse complement.
TAAAAGGGAACCAAAACGAAAGCCTGTGGCACATAGTCAGGAGGGCTTATGGGCTGATCAAGTCGATTCCCTTTGTTATTTCACATTGCACTGTTTTAATCCCCGAGCCCGACGAAAACAGAGGGGTGCTATTCTATGAATGTGTAACAGCCATAGGTACAACAAGGTGATTTGGGGATAGGTTTTATTCAGACGATAAATATTAATTTACTGGTTTTCTCAGAAAACATTGACGCAGTTAATATTCTTTACTTCAAGTGTTTATATATTTCGTTTACTGTTTTTTTTGAGCACATACATAATGTGTCTACGTCTACCGTCTGTAAACTTAATTGATATTTTATTCTTCTTCGTGTTGGCATGAATTTTGTTGGATCAGTCTTTCTCAAGAGGCACTCCAAACGGCTCTTTTAAGAGCTAAACTGGACTCGATCTTCATCGGATCTTTGCTTTATTCTAGTTAAAATTGAAGTAAATTTTGTTTTAAACCATTTATAGCTTCAGACCTAATTAAAGTTTTACTAATTTTTTCCTATTTTTTTCTCCTACAGATCCATGACTGCACCTTCGCCCCAGACATTTCGATCGTGCTCAAAGAGACCTTACCCGCTTTAGAAAGGGCAGTAAGAGATGGCAAAGCTCGATACATAGGCCTCGCAGACTACGATATCGGTCTCATGAAAGAAGTCATTGAAGAGTCGGATGTGAAAATCTCTTCCATACTGTCTTACGCGAAATCTACGCTGTGTGACAATAGGCTGCAGAATTACACCAGCTTTTTCAAGGTAGGTTAAGTAATTAAGTTAGTAAATATGGACCCGCACAGCTTCTTAGTTATTTACTTCTTTCAAAACGGTGAAAGTAAACATGTGGAAGCAAAAATACGAAGGCGTGTGAGACACAAACACGCTATAGGCCCGCGGCCCAGACGAGGCCTATGTCCCATCAGCCAATATGTGTTCTCTAGCACTTTTACTCCGTCAGATTTCAAGAAAGAAGCAAATCAAGTAAGGCTTAGGCCAAACGAGCGTAATTTTTTAAGCCTGCTGTGAGTAGCGTAAAATGAGTCGCGGAATTTACGCTGTATTCGGTTTCACGGTGACGCAAAATGAGTTGTTCCACAGGGCGACGCACTTTGCGTCGCCGTGTGGTGTGACAGGACTTTAGTATGAAACTGAATGCAGCGTAAATTCCGCGACTCATTTTACGCGACTCACAGCTCAAAAAATCACGCCGCTCGTTTGGCCTCAGCCTTAAAGTGAACTGACATCTTCTGGGCTGGCTCGTCCGCAAGAGCCAGTCAAATCCGCACAAAAAAATAAATTGAAATATGTGTTGTATGAAGCCCGGCCTGGCCAAAATATTAAAACCTCTTTTGTTAATGGAACTTTTGAATCTACGATTTTGTACTTCTTTAGAAAAGTTCCTGAAAATAATTATTAACATCCTACTTCTACTAATATTATAAAAGCGAAAGTTTGTGAGGATGGATGGATGTTTGTTATTCTTTCACGCAAAACTACTGACCGGATTTACATGAAATTTGGCACTCAGATAGTTTATAACCTCCCGGATCCCGTGGGACATTACCGAACTCTACGCGGGCGAAGCCTTGGGCAAAAGCTAGTCATGAATAGAATAGAATATTCTTTATTGTGTACACCATACAAGTAAGTAATATTCAACCTACAACCCAACAACCAATCTATGCTGCAAGCTATTCATTTCATTCATTCATGAATAGGTTGCAGCATGATAATACATGATACACACATTTTGTTTCGATCGAGCCAGAGATCATGAATGTGTCAATATTTACCTATTTTAATACCCACACAGCAATTTACACAATTAAACCGTAAATGTTTCATTTTATGCTTACCAGCACTACTTGGAAAACATTAAACCCGCAAGGGCCGCAAGCTATTTTTATTAAGATCGCACCCGGAGTATGTCCCTGCAAAAGAAAAGCAAGTAAAACGACGTTATGATAATAAATATTTTTTTATAGGTATCTCGTATTCCACTCAACTATGCATGGCACGCCACACGCCGGAGTTTGCGTACCGTGCTCCGAGTATTGCATAAATAGTTCTTATCACAAAGATGCAAACGTTATTGCACGAGAAATTCGCCATTGAATTTTGCTCCGTGTATATGTATTGTTCCGTATGGTGTCGGACGTAAAAGAATAGCACCATCCAATATCTTCCCATGGGTGTCGTAAGAGGCGACTATGGGACTTACCAGAGAATGGGCAGCAGCGTTCTCTGTGTTTTATAACAACCGCGATCTGCGTACTGCGATCGCTAAACCGCCTGCCAAGGGTGGCGATTATAGCAAAACCCCCCCAAAGATGAGCGCAACACAAAAATGGCCCCTAGTACCCGGTGCCCGTCTACCCTCGACTATGGGTAAAAGTTACAGGGATCCGCTGGATGAGAGACGCTCGGGACCGGTCAATGTGGCGACACTTGGGGGAGGCCTATGTCCAGCAGTGGACGTCTTTCGGCTGAAATGATGATGATGATGATGTATTAGTGCTCCTGACTGTACACCAACATTGCGCCGTTTTCTTTCAGGGATTTTAGTCCTGCGCGGAAAGAAATTTCTCGTCTACGCAGAACGCAGGGCTTAAACACACCTACATCTAGTTACCAGGATCCAGTTTTTGGGAAACTAATCAAAATATTATTGATCAACACGGGCCATTTACTGAGAATGCATTTTTGTTGTCAACTTGCTTAGTGTGCCGTATCCAGGCCCATGTTTTGCGAACTGTCATTAAAATCATTATACATGGTAATGATAATGACATTAATAGTAATGACATTGACACTTCACTTAATGCCGAAATTTAAACGTGATCGTGTAAAGAAAAATCATTCGTGCTGCTTTATTTTATCCTGGAAATTCTCGGTAGGGACTTTTAGTCAGGCACTAGATAGATAATACTGTATAAGTATAACCTTGCCTTTTATCTTATTTCCAGAGTAAAGGAGTGGGTGTGATTAATGCAGCCGCCACAGGGATGGGACTCCTCTCCAACCACGGTCCCCAACCATGGCACCCCGCTAGCGATGACATCAAAGCCATTTGCCAGAGAGCTTCGGATTACTGCAAGGTAAAAAACTTCAATATCAGCCCAAACATGGCCCTGATCCGAAGCATTGACACAACGATAAGCAACGAAGTATAACTCGTAGTTTAACTCGTTGAATACTTTCAACGAGTTGTAATAGGTGGCACACAGAAACCCTTGTAAAAAGACGTATCAAAAAGCGAAGTCGGGTTTGCACAATTGTAGGAAGGTATTTTTGTGGAAGTCGGTTATTTTTTCTTTAGTATCAATCATTCCGACGCTTCGCCCGGTAATTCAACCGCGGGAATTGCAGGAAGTGTCGCTCATCTGTCACCGACAAGTGACAGTTTGCTCAGCCAGGGATGTACTCGTACGATGCTGGTTGTAGGGTTGCAGTTCACAACACGATTATACGCCATTCTTAGACAGTAGACGATAAAATTCGGGTTAACTTATTGCTTAGGAATAACACAGCACAGGAATAACTTGAGATAGTGCGATCTAATTGCACTATCTCAAGTTTAATCTCTAATTAAATGAAATTAAACCGATTTAAAACTTATGTTGACGTAGGTACACAAAATGCATCCAGAGTTTAAGATCCTACGAACCTTTAATCCTATTCCAGGAACAAAACGTCGAGTTAGCCCGCTTAGCTACCTGGTTCACGCTTAATCAACCTGGCATTGACACAAACATATGCGGTTTCTACAACGTCGAGCAGCTTAGAGACTCGGTCCACGTACTGGATAACGGGTTGACTGAACACGAACAACAAGTCCTACATGACATCCAATTAAGGTGAGTGAGAGAAACATAGGTACCTAACCTACCTAGTACGTTCATACTTACCATCCCTCCCTACAGTTCAATTATAAACCGGCAACATGATCACATTCGATCGTAATTCGACGGTGCTTTAAAAACATAATTTCAGATTTAACTGCGTACAAAATAAATGAATGAAATCAAGCCACTTAATGCATGTAGCAGAGATGAGAATGTTGAGGTGAACGTGTGGTGTGACGAGAATGGATAAAGTAAGGAATAAGTATATTAGAGGAAGTTTGAAAGTTGTGCCAGTATAGACAGAAAAGTTGAAAGGGGATCGACTGTCTTGGTATGGGCATATGATGAGGAGGGATGAATTGCATGTGACTAAAAGAGTAATAAATATAAATGTTGATGGATGGAGAGAGAGAGGAACACCAAAGAAAAGATGTATGGATTGTGTGAGGAATGATGTGCAGGAAAAAGGTTTAAATGATAGATTGACGAATGACAGGACAGAATGGAAGAAAACAACATATAGCTTGTATTCACAGTTGATCCATTTGATTACATTTTCATCAAATACTTTTTGGAACAGACCATACCTACCAATTATCTCGGTAAGAAATGCTTAGCCTGTAACTGTTTTGCGGACTCGTGGAGGTCCGAAGTCCCATAGGCTCCATGTAAAATACAGAATACTTGTATTCAGTTAAACTGAAAGCCGACCAAAACATAGTTGGGGAAAAGGCAGATGATGGTGCAAGAGTACTTACTGTATCTCTCGACCATGCTGTAATAAGAAAACGCTAAGAGACCTATTACATTTCCACCGTGGTTTTTGCGTTAAAAGACCAATTTTGGCGTTCTTATGCGGAGAAACTAAAAAACTTCGACAACTTTTACTTATTAAGTGATGGAGAATAGTTATTAGTATTTAAAGCAGTCCCTTTTCTTAATTTTCTATAAGGGGGGTACGGGACACACACGCGAAAACGGTACCACGTATTCAGTAGATATATCATTCTGAGCCCCCTCAAAAGACATTTTTTCGTCGGTTATTAAAAAAAACAGCTGTTTCCTACAAAAGTGCAATACCTACACGGTCAAAATGTATGGAACAGCTGATTTTATTTCTCAGAATGATGTACTGGATACGTGGTAACCGTTTTCGCGTCGGTGTCCGTTCCACCCTGTATATATAAAGCCAAAATTCCGAAGCAATTTTTACATTATTATGTAAAACGGATATTTCCGATAAGGCTTTTTCTCGAGCTCGTGAATTGAACTATTGTACATAAGCAAAACGAATTGAAATATATGTAATAATATCTCTTGAATAGTGTCACTGAATTTTGGAATATCTGATATTAAAAAAAGTCTGGTTCAAAACCAAAAAACTACTAAAAACGCTCAGAATTAACTGTTTCTCCTTACTACATTAATGTTATTACGTAAAATGTACCAGAATAACCGTAATTCATACGAAAGTTAACATCGTATTAAAAAACGGTCGGCTGCCTCAAGCCTGAACTCAGTACCGCAGTACATCTCAGAAATTTTGTGATAGGCCTCTTAAATAACAGTGCAATGGATAATTTGTAGCCAGTAGCGCTATCTAGGTACCCGTGGCAGGATGAGTTGGCTTTGTTGGGAACCACGGGGCATCTAGGATAGGGCACTGGATACGCTACGACATGCACTTGGCTTCATTTTAGTTCATACTCCCATTTCACAGATGATGCCACCTGGGTAGTTACTATGTGGGAAAGAGATGGCGCTAGACGACCTGTATAGCTCTGTCTCTTTCCCACACTGGAATTACTCCTGCTTTAAGACGTAATGGTAGGCCACCTGTTATGAATTAGCGTGTAGCACATTGTTAACAATTTCAATTTGTGTACAACAAGACCAGTGAAGGTATTATAAAATATTTGATATAATATTAAATTACTTAGGAAAACTACGGCAACCTTTTCTGAATGTACCCATGTCCTATATTATTTAATTTGTTTCTAGATTCTTCGACAATGTGGAACTGCATTGGGACAACGTCGAGTTGCCGGCGCATAAAGCCAAGTTAATTGAAATTCAGGGAAAATGAGCCGGAACGAATAATAATAACTTTACAAGGATTTTTTAGGACGAGGCCAAAATCGAAAAATCAAAATCTTGTTTTTTTACTACATATTGACACCTACATTTTACAAGTGTGCATTAACATAGAACCTCTGTAAACAATGGTCGGGCGCTTAAAGATCCATGTGCCACTGTTACTATCGTTTTCTCATTTTAAAGTCATTTGCTTATCAATCGCACAAAATCTGTATGAAATAAATAAAAGACATTTATACATTTTATGATGTTTTTATTTCTTTTAAGATTTTCGAACTAGAATGCACCACTAATGCTTCTTCGTATGGTACAACAAGATAACACAATATTGTTTATTATAGTGCAGTAAGGTTCTTTGTCGCGTGGTTTTTTTTAACATATTCGTTACGTAACAGTATCCACGGAAAACTAAACAAATGTTTCCCAAATGCGCCCTGCATGACATAAAGCTCCAAGAGAACAATGCTGCACTATATACCTACTTACATCGAGTAGTTACATGTGGGACAACAAAAAAAAACATGTTTGGAACGTAAATAAGAATAAAGTCTAATTTTGAATCACATTTTGAGCATAATACAAACTAATACATAATAATTATCATCGTACCACAACCAACCATAAAGATTCTCGAATCCCGACTTTTTTTTTAATTAAAACCCTATTCTACAGTATACCATAGCTAATTATTATTGAATTCGTTTTTTTTTTCTTAATATGTTAATTATTTAAACCAATAAAATGAACATCTTATGCCAAATAATGTTCTTTCTAATACAATGTTTTAATTTATTTACGTAACTGAACCAAACTACGTACCTACCTCGAAGTAATTGCAGTATCAAAAATATATCTTCCAAACCGAAAATTGTTGATACCTACATGCTTATGATGATTACAATATTGTTTAGCTTAAACATGGGTACCCGCCTAGTGCGGGCAGACCAATTAAAATTATATTGCAGATTATAATTATGAAAGTAATTGAAGACATTATTTAAAAAACCACCTTCGTCAAAAATTTCATTATATGAGTTAGTTACGCCATCTTGTAGAGGTATTCGTAAGCTTTCCGATCACAATTTATATTTCTTCAACAAATAGTCAACTATGATTTCGGCAAAAAGCAGTCACGTCAGTGACATAAGCGGTTTATGAAAAAAAAAACCAAAACTGTCACTAACTCTGTAACTATTTCATGACATGACAAAGGTGGTTTTTGAAATAATGTCTTCAATTACGATATTAAGGTTTGAGGTTTCCAACAGCCAGAAACATATCATCACGCCTGGTAATCCCCGAAGGTTTAGGCCAGCTAGAGGCTTATCTACGATAAATCCACATTTCGCCAGCTATCCCTGATCTTGTCCTGGCTTCCGATTTCCATTTAAAAAAAACCGTCAGACGTTACATTTTATTCCAGGGTCAAAGACATCTTACGTGAAAAAATCGAACCTTAATGATAGAAAGTAATAACCTAAGTTTATTTAACACGTTACAATAACACAGACATTAAATATTGCGCAAGGTTATTAAGTTAATCTTCAAATAGAATAAATAAATAAGCAATTAAAAGTGTACACAGATTTGCTCATTTTTTCACGAGCGCTATTGTAGCTCCATATCTTTTCGCGATCAAAGAGATCTGTACAACAATCATTATGTATTAAATAAAATACGATGTCTATTGTCTGTTGTTTACACATTTATTAATATTTAAACCATCAAAAATTGAGCAAACAGTGATTTTCAAATTAATTTGAGGAAAGCTTTTTTAGTGTTATGTATTATTGCATAGTAAAACATTAATTATTACCATCGTGTAAATATATTGTAGATATTTATGAGCATAATACAAAATTAAATTAAATTATAGAGCAAAACTCCAACTAGAACTTGTTTAATCATAACATTACTTCTCCAATCTACGAAGGGTTAGGCAGAAGCCCACGTAATAGGGGTTGATCCTATTGCCATGCGGGATTGCGGGATTAGTGCCCCTTTGATGGCTACTGAGGAATTCCTGATGGAAAAACCCAATGAAAATTTGAAAATGCAAACCAAAAAGTTGTTTTTTAGTATTTAAATCACCTATCAGGTTTGCAAAGTTTCGTTCGCTAATATCATTTGTAACTGCATATATCTGTTACATAAGAAGACTTAGTCGGCAACAAGAACACAGAAGCTCTCACAGCGACATGGCTCACCTTTATCAGATCTTACTTTTTATCATGGCACATAATTAACATTATCAATTATATTTAAGAGATTTCAAATTGCTACATAGCCTACAAAAGATGTAAGTACAGCAATATTTGGTAATTTAAGCCCATATAATTAATATAATATACAGGGTGTAACAGAAAGATAACAGCCATATGAAACGATATGCTGCAGATCATCAAACTGAACAACTTTCTCCTTGGATCCAATATCGTAAATGCGAAAAATATATCAACTGTCCCTTACATATGGGTCGAGTGGGTATTGAAATTTTGTATGAAGATAATTTTTTGAGATTTACGATATTGGACCCAAAGAGAAAGTTGTTCAGTTTCATGGTCTGCAGCATATCCTTTCATATGACTATTCCCTTTCTGTTATACCCTGTATAATGTATTGCCATTGAAAGCGTATCTGTACAAAAATATAGACTTTCCGCTAGTATATGCCAAGCCTACCAGACTACGCTGTCTTTGTCTACCAATCTGTGGGTAAAGGGTTTTAAAAACCACTTATAAAATAAGCTATGTTTATTATACAGTCTATGGTATCCGTTTATTATATACTGCACAAATGAAGGCTTACTCTCACCAATTTCACGTTTACAAGGTAGTGACACACGTTCGGCTCGGCCTGATTCGGCACTGCACAGTGGCACAATATACATTCGATTGGACCAAAAGTTAAAGTTCTCTTATCTTTAGTGTTTCTGATTTTTATGGCGTCAATACACGCAGTATAAAAGTAAACCACATGACATGTGATTATATAAGCGTTGCTTGATGAGAGTCCGTGTTATTATTATTTTTATAAATTGTATTCAGTTAAACATCGACTATCTACTAATTTACTGATATTATGTTAGTTTTAGTATAAATATACGCTGGACGAAGAACAAAAAAAATTGCTTCAATAATTCAACAGTAAACAACACGAAAAATAATTTCTTTGCCCGAAAATCTTCTTAAATAACTTAATCTTAACATAATTTTTTATTCACAGTTTTCTTTTTTTGGTTTTTTGAAGTGCTAAAACATATTAAATTATAATTAAACTAGTCTCCCTTTTTGGTATAATAAGCGCCATAAGGTTAATAAAATAACATGTTCTTAACTAAATTTAATTACGTAATATTTGTAACTGTTTTAACACATTCCAGCACCAGTACTTCATTCTCACTGGCGTAAAGCCTGATTTACAATCAAACTTACTGCTTTACAATAAGATTCTTATTACCAGCAGTCGAATAAGTGTGAAAGAATATACGGGCTCAGTCATAATGGTGAGGGAACGTGTTAAAATTATACAAGGATCACATACACGAACCAAAAGTAAAAGTATTGCCTTTTCACATATAAACTGGGTGTAAAAATAATATATTATTACGTATAAACAGCCTAATCAAATAGTACACTGTGCTGCAATACAATATAAACCCTAAAACAATCAATATAGGCCTATTTTACAACGTATTTTTATTTTTTTATTTAGAGTAACTTCACAGACAACAATTAGCGTTGTATTTAACATAGAAACATTTTGCTTGTAGTACTTAACTATTTGAAAATAATTTCAGCTATTGACTATGCTAGTTGGGGATACCCACTTAGAAGCTTGTTTAGGAAATTTCGTAATATAATAATATGTTTCTTTTTGTACAGTGGATGAGGTAGTGTTTAATAAAATATTTATATATTGCATCACTAATTATGCGTAAGTATATTAAGCAAGCTAGGGAAGCACAGCATATGATGAAACGAAAATATAATACGCCACAAAACAACAATAAATCAAAATCAATAACGAAACGAGAATATAATCGACTTTATACAACCTTAAATATATAGCTTGCCTTTAGCTTTAATTTTTGGTATAGTATTTGTACAAACAGTTAAGCAGCATTATCTCCTTCACACAAAAACACTACCATCTAATTAACTAGACTAAATACAACACGCAGTATTGCTTTGTTTTGTTAAAATATATAAATAATACAAATGGTATAATTATTATGAATAGAATTATAATTATATCATTAACGTTACTATAATAAACGAAAAATGTATTCTGACTATTCTATACCTGTTTAAAGGTAAAGATTTTAAGTATTTGTGTCACGAAAATAACCAATTGCACGCCGTGCTAATTTAATGAAATATTGACTGGATTACAAATATTTTTTGACAACCATTGAATATTTACATATAATGTTAACTACTTATAACATTGCACATCCAAGAAAATATGCCAATTTTTAAAGAATCCGTTTAAAGAAAACAAATCCTTCTTTAAATAAAATTAAGAGTGTAAAAAAATCTACGAAAAACACCGTAGTCTTAATAATAGATTAAATTCCATAGCCTCGTGAAAATCTTTCGCTTGCCCTAATTTATTATGAATAATTTATTTAATATCTATCTAACATCACACTGGATTTTAACCCTAATCTAAATTTAGAATTTTCTATATATTTTTTTTATTATATCAACGTATATTAATTTGCTCATATTATTAAGTTGGAACCGACCGAACTACGAAACAGTTTAGAATGTATATGTGTATTTATATTTTCCTATTGATGGCACTTATTCGACCACCGACCTAACTACCCAAGTCCCCTTCATTTTTAGGGTTCCGTACCCGAAGGTTAACCAACGGGAGCTCATTACTAAACCTTCGTTGTCCGTCCGCACGTCTATATGTCATAGGGCTGTTTCTCATGATCCGTAATAGGTTGAAATTTTCACAGAATGTGTATTTCTGTTGCCGCTATAACAACAAAACGTAAAAATAAATTAAAACGTTGCCTTACTACGATGGTACGGAACCCTTCATGCGCGAGTCCGACTCGTACTTGACCGGTTTTATTCTAAATAAATTATTGTTCAATTATTATTATTCATGATATCGTGTCCTGCCTGTCCGGTTGTTTGCATATCACAGGAGCTGATGGAGACTACTGAAAATGCCTAAGTCGTCGCCAAATTTTGGGCTGATACAATTTAAAATGCCATCGACACACTAAGAAGATTATTATTCGTTCTTACTAGCTCTACTCGCTAATCGTCAGCGGTAAGATAGCTGCTTAAATACGTCAAAGGGAAACTGCAGCTGGCTATGCTTGGTCAAATAACAAAATCATATCACAAATCTGTCTCGAGGGTGTCTCGCTATCTATCGAGATTGGTCGTAGTAATACTTGTACTTAACTTAAAAGAGATTCCTGAGATATTTTATATCTTTGTAAATAAGTTTCAGATCTAGGCCAGTTTTAACTATTTGTGTTTACATATACACACAGTTTCAGTTTTACTTGTCCTAAAAAACAAATCTGTACTTAAATATCAATATGAACTTATCTATTTTCACGAGATCACTGACTAAAATTTTGATAACACAACCATAATAAAAAATAAATATATTATATACCTAACGTCTTTTTGTTCAGAAACCGTAGCAGTTTAGAATACTAAGAAAATAATTTTCCTACATGTCAGGATGGACTACAAAACATATTAAGCAAATAAAAGAACAGAAAAATTGTGAAACCTTTAATAGATCCCACTTTAAACATGCTCATTATTATTTTCTCCAGCTAAAATCACTTATTTTCCTTAATTGATTTCTTTTGTAATATACTAGCTTATTCCCGCGGCTTCGCCCGCGTGGATGTCGAATAATATCCGGTTACTTACCTTCATCCCCCTTTTTAACCCTTCGGGGGAAAAATTATCAAAAACGCTGAGACACGTATAAATTAATTTTCAAACGTCAGCCTAAACACAAAATTTGATGATTCTAACTTCAAAACTGACGGACTTTCATATTAACTTTCATCCCCTATTTCACCCCTTTAGGGGTAGAATTCTCAAAAATCCTTTCTTAGTGGATACTTACTCTTCACAAATAACACACCCTCAAAATTTCATGCCTCTAGGACCAGCGGTTTGGGCTGTGTGTTGATATATCACTTAGTCAGTCAGTTTACCATTTTATATATATCGTTTTTTTTTTATTATTACAACGCAATCTTGAAATTTTAGCTGCAACTAATTACACTTTTGCATTCATACATAATTTAAGTATACAATGCGATACTTTTTATCTTCGTATCATCGCTTCACATTAGGCGAGTTACGTCCGATCGCAAGCCTATTTAGTAATAAAAAACAAAATCTTATTAAATGATAGTGTGAATAGTAACTGTGAATTTACTATTTCACAGTTTATGAGTTCATAAGATCAATATAAAAGTCGAAACTAAATATTCTATTACCTCCCCTTTGGTTAAAATACAGATTTATATTTCTTGTTCTTTTTTCTCTTAATGTGCATGTCTTTTACGTCATTCTCACATATATGTATAATCTCAACATGAATAATGTAACCAAGATTTTGTAAAAATATTTTGATTTAAAAGAGTGTCCATGGAGTTTCTAGCCCATTATTCTCCATAGAGATCTACGCTTTGGAATGTGCAACTACAATACTTTCTCAAGTTATTATGCCTTGTGACTGTGACAGTAGCTTCGCTTCTTTTTGTTTTTTTTTTTGACATTCAAAAGTGCCTGTGATGGTCTAATTGAAATAAATGCTTTAGACTTTTTGTTAACAAATTAAATTATCATTCATTAAATTTCACTAAATTGCTAAAACATTCTGTTGTACTATTGCCATAAGAATTTGAGCTAGTAACGTGTGCTAAGTATGACTTTCCTTTAAAAGCTTTTTCTAACAGCTATTGTTGAAAATTTGGTAAATTGCGAGCTGTCTTCTATGGCCTAAACGCAACACGTTACAAATGTATTCCACGGCGTAAATTAAAAAAAAAAAACAATAAAAAGTAAACAAAACAACAAACAAAAAAACAAAAACAATAAACAATTTTTTATGCCTTTTTTTAATGTTTCGCCACGGGCGAATATTATAACTACCTTTCTCAAATTAATTAATAACTTATATTTTTTTTATTTGACTTAATGACTGCGTTAGTGAGCGGAATTATAGGTATCCTTTTTATGGTTTATGTCTAATAAAATATATACAAAAAGTTCCGTTTGTCCTTTCCTTTTTGTCTTAGACCGGGAGCTGTAATTAGGACTTAGTTTGATTGTTTACAGTTCGATATTTTGTATTTAACACTGTTTTCTTTGGTATTTATCGACAGTTCAATAATCTACACTACCTATACTATAAACCTCTGAAACAACTGCAGTATGAAACACTAGAATTGGAAATTTCCCTTTAAATTGTTTGTTAGAGCACGATGGCTAGCCGTAGTGAAATAAGTAATATTTTTTATAAATGTGTTTGGCTGACGGTAATGCCTAACGGTTATGGCGAGAACTAGGAAACGACAATTACCTGGCTTCAGAGGGCCAAGTTCGTTGGTCCCGGTTGTCATTTGTAGATATTTGACAGTCGTTACAGGTAGTCAGTGGCCCAAAAAGTCTGACAACCAGTCTTACCGAGGAGTACCTTATTACCTAGTAATAACTGGGTTGTGGAGGTCAGATAGGCAGTCGCTCCATGTAAAATACTGGTATACATCCGGTTAAATTGGTAGCCAACCCTAACATAGTTGGAAAAGGCTAGGCAGATGATGATGAGAGGGCCAAGTTCCTGTGCACCGCTCATTAGATCGAAACACGGAGTTAATGTTTGTTCAGTTAACATAACATTGACTCAAACATTAAAAGGTGTATTGGAAACTAGTGAACACTAGTTTATAAACGATCCTAATTATAAATCAATAAGGTCTTAGATCAATAATACGGAAAATTGTTTTTACCCTCCGAGGTGTCATCAATTCCATATTTTCACATTCATTCAACTCATTTCCTATCTCAAATTACTTCGAGACGTGGCCTGTCGCACAGCAAAAAAAAAAACATAAAATAACATAACTTCACGCTTGTTATCTCCAGAAGGTTAGGCAGAGCAGTACCTATAGTACCCTCACATATAACTAGTTATGTTTAAGTCCCGTGTAATAGGGGTTGAGCCTATTACCATCTACCAGGCACTAATCTATACTGCCTGGTACCTTAATTCCTTATGGCAAAACCCAATTTCACATAAAATAAAACTCGCTCGATCACATTACCACTGCTCAGACTATTAAAGAGCGCGCGGTATTAAAACTGACACGTATATCAATAAAATAAATAACTACCTACAATCAATTGAGCATGTCACTCGCATGTTATTTTGAAACTCAGTTATAGAGTGAAACAGGTTCACACGTCATTATTAATTTGTTCTCTTTTTTCTACTTTTTATCTAAACATAATTTTTGATTTTAGCTTATCCTGAACAATTAGATAACACTGTTATTAATTTGTTTTCTAAACTGCTACGGCAACATATTAAGATCGTAACATTAAAATCACGTACATTGTGACCTTGTTAAAAAAATTACGTACTAAACGGTTTAATTTTTAGGCCAGTGCAGACGTGGGAGTTTGCCGATCAGAGATGCGTGCACCAACAATGCGGGCAAAAACTCTCGTCTACGCCGAGCTGAAATGGTATTGCCAACGGATTTCCCTCAGGATAGGTCGACACTATTGCAGACCACCTGAGGTTTCATATTGCGTACGGTTCCGTATTACATAAGTCTTTGTCCCATTATGTGAGCTCACATAAGCCATGCCTAATCGAGAAGTTTCTTTAAGTAAACTGACAAAGTTACCGTATTTAGGGAAATTATCGAATTTCTCTAGATTAATTTTTAAAGATGGCTTCTTATGTTTCGCAGTTTTCGTATGCCAGACTAGCACTTTTGAGCAATTGTCGGCAAGAGGTTCTATGTCGTCTAGTTTTAATCCTAAGCTGACTAGGAACCTGTCTTCCTCGTGTCCCGCGATGTAGGGCATGGAGGCGGAGGGCTTGAGGTACTCAATGTTGACAGCGAAGCCAGCCATGTCCACTGGGAATGTTCGAGAGCCCGGCCATGAGTCGAAGAAGGCCACCACCTGGAATTTCATAAGCAGGGCATTAGTATTGTATAAGGAAGTATATAACAGTATTCAATGACATGGATGGTAGGAGTGAGCAACGTCGGCTGACTCAAGGGGCCTCGCACCTTTTAAGTCATCTTTGCAGTAAAATATAATCATGCATTTTGGATGGCTTTACACCCGTCAGGGTAAATTAGGTTACTTTTTAGCCGACTGCCAAGATAGGGTTAGGTTTTCGCGCGTATCTTGTATGTTTGTAAATTTCTTTATTATCTCGTATGTTCCAAAAGGCTGGATGGATTTCGACGATTAAGGTATCATTAGATTCGTCTCAAAAACCCAAGTGTCGTTAGATAAGTGTAAAATTGTCGCTAAATTGTAGGTCGTTAATATTTTAGTTTTTAACAAACTTACCGAGTAGATACCCTACTCGGTAAGTTTGTTAGATAAGTGTAAAATTGTCGCTAAATTGTAGGTCGTTAATATTTTAGTTTTCAACAAACTTACCGAGTAGGGTATCAAAATGAAGGAAATTACAAAAATACATATACTTAGGTACACAATACAATTAGTAGTCGGGTTTTTTTGATACATTTAATTAAATGTTACTTGTTATTTCTTCATATTGATTAGAATAAGTAGAACACTAAAAAACATGAAATTCTTTTACAATGACTTCCTGAAAAAAATACAATTTACCCGGCCATGGCCACCTACTGTTTAAAATGTGTCATGTAATTAGGGTTGCCATCCGTCCGGGTATCCTCTGATTTGTGCCAGTTTGGAGGGCGTCTGGAGGCCAACCGTGCCGCGTTTAAAAAACGTCCGGTTAACCTTTGCGTCAGGGGAATCCAGGAATGGAGCGCCGAAACCGTGCAGGGCAGGGCATGTGGCATAAAGTATGAGCTTACTATTAAAAAGGCCATACAAAGTTAGAAGATGTACCGCAAACGGAACTTTTCACGTGGGTATTAAAGTTTTGAGCATTTGTATTTGTGTGTTTGGCAATTAAATCGCGAACGCAGATAGAAGACAGTTTACCTTTCCGTCTTTGACAATCGGTGTGGACACCCCATAGCTTCCGATGAGGCCTACTGGAAACATGGACACCTTCTTCGTATTCCTTATTTCATCGAATAGTTGGAGATCAATGGTGTTGTCATCATCGCCGAAGTATAAGACTCCTTCGTGGACGTTCTCTCTGAGCCAAGTCAGCGATGCTCGTCTGTTCGCCACACCTCGAGGGAAATTACTCTCTTTGTAGGCGTACGGCTTTGGGCTTGATATGTGCGTGTAGGGTAAACCAGAACGCCTAGAATGAGATATAAGTTTATGCAGCTAGGTAATAACAATTTCTTTTTTATCTATACTTTAAAATAAAAGTTTCTCCAAAATCAAACAAATCCACTACCATTGCAGCTCACCATTCCTTACACGCTAAAGATTGCCTAAAGAGAAGAAATATCCGTAACCTGGATGGCCTACAATGAGCTACCGAATACTAAGAGTTTATCCCAGTGGGGATCTCACGCTGCATGACACTCAATCTGACAAAACATCTGCTCATAGTTAGTGGACTGATTGCATGATAATAGAGCTCCATACTAAAAAAAAAACTGAAAGTCAAACGTCTGGTCTGTTCTAGACCTGCCCCTGAACAAGTCATTTCGAAAGTCGCCTATATAACACGAGCCAAAAGTATAGTATACACCTATGTTTTAAAGGTTTTTCAACTTTCTTCATAGAAGCTTGACATTGTGAAAAATGCAACTGAAAGAACAAACTTTGTTTCTAAATCTTTGGGATTTTGGCATTCGCGTTCATTAACCCCAAAACTACTCAAATCTAATTATTAACTTTAAAATATGTAATTAAGGGAGATGCGATGTCACTTGCAGTGGCTTGGCGAAGTTCACTATTCTTGAGAAAATCCCTGCTATCCGTCACAGATTTTCTTCTAGCAATTTCCACATGAATTTACTCTATTTAGTCATTCAGACAATCTTAGGTAAAGTTAGAAAAATGAAAATTTTCCGTAAGTACTAAGGTTTTAAATACGAAAGGTTTACCTTTCACTTAACAGCTTACCGTTTTGTATCGGAAAGACCGTGACCTTGATTAGGACATACTTTTCCAGTATTATGTTCCAGTGGGATTTCCTACCTTCACGCACGCGGACAAAGTAGCTAGCTCAATAGTAATCCACTTAATTAATACATACATAAACTCACGTCTTTGTCCCCTGGGGATAGGTTCCTTACACACTCACTACTTTTGCCTCGTCCACGATCATACATCTGGTCATACATGCACTACTGAAGAACCTCACCAATAAGTTCAGTGTACACACATTACAGACTACAGTGTACCGTCTATCTTACCTAAGTATATCATAAACTATATCCGTGCAGCCCGGGTTATCATCAGCTATGATCCAGTGTAGACGGGGAACGTGCATAAGTGTGTGCGCCAGCCTCGTTAGCTCCGGCGCTTGTTCCGGCCGGGGATATGTAGGCGTCACAAAATATATCATCTTCAAATCAGTCGTCTTGTTCACATGTCTCCTCTTATCCTTGAAGTTCATGTAGCATAATTTGTTCTTTACTTTCAGGGGTGTACTTGGCGTTTCCACAGAGCTATTGAAAAAGAAAAACACATGAAGATGTGAAGACCAAAAAGTATCTACAGTGCTGCATGGTTGTCTTGGCGTTTAGGCAAATGAAATTGACAAAAGGCAGCTTGGCTTTGGATTTAGAATAAAACCACCAAGTAGTCTAGTCTAGTCGCCACCGGAGATATATCGGTTTAGTTGAGGCGCTACCATTGAGTTGTGCGCTACATTTGTTACCCGACTGACCCACAAGGAGGGTAATGTTTTTTTATGTATATCACACCTCTTCCTTTTCGCAGGTAATATTCATTTCAGCTACGCCATTAAAAGGCATATTAAGAAAAAAGAATTCATTCTGTTTTGCATTCGCAAAGGTACTTAGCATGAAGAAGAATGGGCAAGATCCTCTATACTTATTCTTTTAAAATTTTTGACCACATTTAGTAGTTAGTACTTGACTAACTGGGGTGTGGAAGTCAGATAGGCAGCCGCTCCATGTAAAATACTGGTATTCAGCTGCATCCGGTAAGACTGGAAGCCGACCCCAACATAGTTGGGAAAAGGCTAGGCAGATGATGCTTTTTCTGGAATGGAATGTGTTTTTTCTCGAATCCCAATTGTCATTATGTAATTTTTCTTTTCCTACTTTCGTTTTATTTGTCTCTCTCTTGAGAAAGATACAATTGAAACCATTTTACAATTCTTGTATACCTGAACTTCAACTTTTAACCGGAACATAGTGTTAATACATAATAATGATTAATGACATGTGTGTTCTCAATGGTTATCCAGATAAACATACAAGGTGTAAAAAGGCCCATCAAAAAGCCTGTAGGTACCTACATAAAACTAAGACATTAAAACTGCGTAAAAATTATTGTTGTGTAACAATTTTTTTTTGTTATGTAAAATCCGGTCCGTAGTAGGTCTGCTTTTATCGGCTCTTATCAGAAGATACGAGCAAGTCATTCTTAAATAAGAGTAGATTTCCAATTGGGAAAACCACAAACAAACGCCGGTAAAGAGCGAGTCGGACTCGCCCACCGAGGGTTCCTTACCTTAGTAGGAAAAATATTTCCCCTCATAGTTTTATTTTTCAGCAATATTTACTTACATGACTCATTTTGATATGTACTAATAGGTAAGTGGACAAGCATTTTTGTTTCATGAATAATAAAGTAATACCAGACTTATAGTCCCACACGACAGGTTTATGTATAACTATTCCCAAGTCAATAGCATTACCAGTACAATTACAAGCAACCTAATCAACTCACGCCAAAACCACGCAAAAAGACGTGTCGTTGTTATTCAGGAAATACGCACTTAATTTAAACAAGGTGTAAAGGCACCCTTCGCCCTAGCATTCTGTACACTAAATTTACTAACACTGCGCAAAAAAATTGCTGGGAAACGCCTTTTTTTTGGCTTTTAATGCTCAATGTAACGCACTCAAACATTGTGCTGATGGATGCATTGAATAGTACAGGGGTCATGGAGTTATTTGAAGTAAAGTTACAACAAAAAAAACTTGTATTTAAAAAATAACGTGTGAAAACGTTGGAACTTTGACCCTCAATATCTCCGTAACTAGAAGGTTCCCAGGTATGGACCGGAACAAAAGAATAATCGAGATCTTGGGACGAACAAGTCCCATTTGGCTTCGTTAAGGGTTTTTATAAACCGTATGCCCATTAAAAGCTTGATAAATAAGATTAAGTTGACTCTTTTTATATGTGAAGACAATTTTATCTCTCCAGGCAGGTATTTTATTTGATCACAAGCACATACATAAACATAAATAATCTTAGGCACAGACTTACTGGAATCTTAATAATGATATGGTAATGTGGTAAACTAGACTATACTGAAGGTTCAAGGTATAGATGCATCTACAGACAAGGACAAAATTATTATTACCCACTTGAATGATGTAGTATTGTTACCTATGATTGTTACAAACGTTACAATGTCAATGGATGAAAGAACGGTGAACGACTTCAAAAAGGAGGAGGTTTACAATTCGGATATGTATGTTCGGGCATAACTCCGTCATATATGTATAGACGGATTTGAAAAATTCTTTTTTTGTTGTGTTTTTTTTTTGAAAGGGGTTTATTAAATTTCATATAGATGTGATGATGATTTTCGGAGATAGACAAAGGAACTTTTAAAAAAATGACAGCAAATCAACCGCGATTGCTGCTATCACATAAATTGTTTACGCAATCACACAATATAAACCGTAACCGACTCCAAAAAAGAGAAGGTGCTAAATTCGTCGGAATCTTTTTTTTATGTATTTTCACCGATTACTCGAAGACGCCTGAACCGATTTGGAAAATTCCTTTTTTGTTTGAAATAGTATACTCCCAAGTTGCTCCCATAGAAATATTGTCATGATCTGATTATGGACTTCGGAGTTATGGAACGGAACTCTTCAATAATAGACAGCAAATCTGTCGTGATTGCTGCAATCGCTTGGATGTTTATTATTTACACAACATTAAAACGTAACATCACGCCTGTATGCTCTGAGGAGCTATGCAGATGTGTACAGTACACCCACATTTGGACAGTTAGGTATGTTAAGTTCCATTTTATTGGGGATAAGCCTATTACCATGAAATGTATTGTTAACTATGTAAAATAAATGCATGGCAAATATTTGTATAGGATATTACAACTAAAAATGGAAAAATAAAAAAACTTATTTGCAAAAAATAAAACCGACTACAAAAACACAAAAAAGTGAAAAATAACTTTAGCTTCAGAAGTCGGTGACAAAAAAACTAAATCAAACAAAAAAAGTCACCGACTTCTGAAGCTAAAGTTATTTTTCACTTTTTTGTGCTTTGGAAGTCGGTTTTATTTTTTACCTTGTTTCTTCAAGTTCACCTCCTGTCACAGGACTGTATGGTTTTAACCATAAACGATAGCCAGTGGATATTTTCACAGAACATGAAAAATAAAATTAATAAAGTCAAAATCAAGTGGAAATAGAACTCTTAGTGCGCGGGTCGAACTCATAAGTAGTACGGTAGTAGGGAGGAGCTTCAACTTTTTTTTTTCAATATAAAATTATTTAAGCCAATTATATAATTTTACGAGATTGTAGGTTGGTTGATTATGGCAGAACTACACACATCAAAGTGTCCAGGGATATATAACATTTATTAGCATAACTTCATAAGTACTGGACATTTCAAAAAGATTTAAACGCGAAGTTGTTCCTTGCACATTTATCTTCGGTATCCAATCCAATCTAATTACGAATATACATATTCTATTGCACTAAATAAAAATTAAATAGTTTCAGACCTAATCTACATTATTAAAGTAAATGTGATTTTAGTACGATACATACGTCGTTAAAAGACGGTTGTCTTCATGATGATTTTCTTCTGATACATTTCCAGAATCAGATGGATTTTCCACAAGAATCGATCTTTTAAACCATAAAAGAGAGCTAATTAATGTCTTTCTGTTGAACCCGTCAACAGTGAGGCATCAACTAGGTCACCGATCTTGAAAAATAATAATAAAATAAATCAATAACACATGGGAAATGGAGCTCCAGTGCTTTGAAACTTTGACCTCGAATATCTCCGTAACTAGAAGCTTCCCAGGTATGGTCCAGTACAAAAAAAATGTCACATTGACGGGGAGAACAATAGTGTCTTTCGGCTTATGGGACTATTTTCACCCTTTATATGGTGTTTTTAGGGTTCAAGAATAAGCTTTCTATCGAGGTGCAATTAACCAGATTGGTTATTACATCCATGGACAATTTCACGTACGTAAGCCCTTCTCACCGATAGTCTTCGAAATGTCAAAAGTTTGTTTAGTTTATTGTTTTTTTTTTGCATTTTTCTCGTAAACGGTATATCTATTATAAAGAGTGAGTGCGAAGTTTGTAAATTTGTATGTGTGCGGAAAGTAATCTTCGGAACCACGCCATGTATTTGAAAATTAATAATAACCAAACAAAAAAAACACCATTCGAATGGTGTTTTTTTGTTTCGTTATTCACTCTACTACGTTGAACGTAGGTAAATTTGAATATGATGCAAACAACCGTTAAATATATTATTCATTTACCTTATCGTTTCAGGTTCCGCTATTGCTGCAGGATTGTGTCTTTTAACCATTCACAGAACATGAAAAATAATAACAAAAAATTTCAAAAATAAATTAAAAGAAATAGGACCCTTAGTTTGGGAGTCAGGCTCATAATACAGAAACAATAGGAATCAATTTTATTTTCTTTGTTTTAATTATGACGTTCAAAGGTGCAATTTATGGCCTTATTGTAACAGATTGTTTAACTTTGTCTCGCGCAAGGCCAGTTTTATACCTATAGAAAAATGTATTCGATTTTTCTCACTTTTGATTGCTTTCATCGTTGCTTGCAAGCTGTTTAAATCTGCTGTCATATTAAAGTGGTGAAAATATGATGTTATTTCTATTAAATTGCAGCAGACAGCATTAGGCCAGTCTGCATAGATTTTTGGCCCTATCTTTCATAGTGCAAGTAGCAGCTGAGATGATAATAATATAATAATGACATTAGTATTTAAGGAATTATTACAACATCTTAGATTACGGTACCTCATAGAAACAAGATATAAAAAAAATTACAGTTTTTATTGGAGAGTTTTTATTTAAAAGACTCTTAACTACAGGTAAATAATGGTTGTAAGTACTAATCAACATTAAGTGCTGGCCTTATTATTGTAATATCTATTCCATATGCAAGTACATTTAATGGATACATACTAAAGAATTTTTATCATTATAACAAAGTTTAGTAGTTTTAATGTAGTAATTATATATGTAGTACGTGTATTGTATTATATGCATGAAGTTGATAAAATAACTAACTTAAGCAATAAAATGTACTGTTAAAGCACATCTACTGCAAATCTCGCAATCGAAATAAAATTTGCTGTGAGAATACCCAATTCTGGGCAAAGCTTGCCATAGTACATAAGCTATATTATTGCAATTTGTATGTATATGTTGTTTTATTTGTGTGTAATAAAGAATAATAATAGTTTTAACAGTTAATTGCAACATTGAAGGTTTTATTTTTAGTGCATAAAACTGAGCATCATTGTTATTCACAAGCACAATGAATGTGCCGTGTTATTGAATATGTTACATGGATATGGCTGGCTGACTGAATAGATAACGTTTGGTTGTCCGAGATGTCATGTTTATGAATGTCTGCCAACTAAAGGTTTTAAATAACAATGGTTTCCAACTACAGTTTAATAAAAATAAACAATAATTGTTAACGATATAGTACATTGCAGTAAAGTACCTATAATCTATTTATAAAAATTAAATTAGGTTCCTCATGCTGGGAGATATCCCAAAGTACCCCATGCATGTTTGGCAATTCTTGGTAGTTTCTTCAAGTAATAGTTTCATGAAAATTGTATGGGAACCGCTTTAAAAAAAACTATCTTTATTTTTACACAGCTTTTTGTTACTAGTAAATTGATGGTAAGGAAAATAGAAAGGTTTCTCTAGTTAACATTACAGAATGTTAAAATGCTAGGCAACAATCGAGAAATATTCATATTTTCGGATACCTTTGGGTTTTGAGAAATCTAATTTTTTTATGACATCACTATTTGGCTCGAAATCATTCTTTTGCATAGTCCTTTATGTTTAGTCAAAGGAACCCTAAATGATCCACCAATCTTCTTTTTTGTTTGGATGACACTTTAAAATTTAGCCTCAAAATGATGTACCTAGTTTGCATGTTAGGTATGAAAGTTAATTTAGTTGTCACTGTTACTCATTAACCCTTAATATATGTATAGTAATATTATTACTTGGCACAGTATTACATAAGCTCAATTCTATCAGAAAGAAATTGCTTATCAAGAGTAACAGACAAGTATCTCACAAAATTTTCCCAGCACTTATCTCGATAAGATTTTATCACCGATAAATCAGTTGGATTAAAAACTCAGCTTCATGGCAATACAACTGGAATCTTTATACTATGTCAAGTAATTTAATAAGATCTTGATCTTTATAAATTGATTGATTGATTTTAATTTTTAAGGGATTCTCTGCTTATACACATTCATACATAAACTCAAGCCATATTGATCTATAAGGGTAAGTAAACACCACGGAACACCACCTGCTCTCTGATTATATTCCTAAAGTATGTTTGATAGTTTAAAAAATAGCTATAAGAAAAATTGTAATGAACTTTTACTAATAAATAGAAATTAAATATTTACAAATCCACAACCCAAAATATTTTAATAATATCCTTGAACTCACAGTACCACATTTAGAATTGATAAGACTAGCAAAAGTTGCTCACATTGCTTTAATGACTAACAAAAAATCTAATGATCTTCAAACAGTTGAACAGTTTTCTCTACTATTTTTCAAGTCACCTTTCAATAAAAAAATTCTGCAGACAGGCATGGGGGGTTAAAAATAAGTGCTCTGACACAAGAGCTCTGTCACAAGATATGCTGCATCCTGTTACCCGTCGAGCACAACTATCTGCCCCTTCAGAACTCAAATGAGGCAAACTATAGAGCTATTCAGGTTGCTACATACTGGGCAGACAGAATGTACCACCGCACTCACTGACGCTCAACTTCTTTCCAACCATTACTCAGGACATAAGGATGAACAGTAGTTGACTGTCAATGACCTCTGTATGTCATCATTGACACAAGAACAGAAATGTGAATCTGGCAACCTTACAATAAATAATCTCTATCCTGGGAATGTTTTGAGTGGTATAGTCTGATTTATTATTTGGGACACTTGTCTGTCTATGTTGCAACATACTAGTCAGACAGAATGTGCATCATAGACGCTCAAAGACAAATGTGAAACTGGCAGCCTCACATAAACTCTATGCCATGATATATACAATGCCTTGAGTGATATAGTCTGATTTACAATTGTGACATTGTCTATTCATTGTGAATCCAAAAAATGAATAAACCTGACTCATTTCAGTATGATGCAGATACCAAGTCAAGCGAAATATTATTTTAATGATAATATAACTAGGGCCATAATATTTTGTTAGTGTTTAACATTATAGCACAAAATTTTAATCAAATGCTATTGTGTCCCTTTTGAATTATATATCCATGTTTATTGTGAAAACGAACCACAAGGTCGTTTTAATTATATATTTAATAATTTTAGAAATCAAAATATATATACAAATGATTACAAGGTGTAATTTTCTTCAAAAATTATAAAGCGATAGGCTTTAGCCCTAAGCTTTATAATTAAATTTAAATACATTACCTTACGATTCCCAAGTTCG
The DNA here is from genome assembly GCA_963576755.1 of Noctua janthina. Taxonomy (NCBI): domain Eukaryota; kingdom Metazoa; phylum Arthropoda; class Insecta; order Lepidoptera; family Noctuidae; genus Noctua; species Noctua janthina. Next base: position 5,804,768 of record OY755050.1, on the reverse strand, counting down.
CCCAGAAGAAAATAAAAACCATAGCACTTATAATGAGAGCCATCAGAAATGATTTTTTAAACAAATTTACTGAATTCATCATTAAAGATGGAACAGTCACACTGTTATGTTTCTATTGTATTAATTTTACACAACACATTTAGTCTAAATCGCAGTTTCAGTACAATAAAAATATTATTTGAAATATTTTTATTGGTCTTTCTTGCAGAACATCTGACTGCATATAAATTTTCACTGCGTATGATAGCATTGATAGCGAAATAGCGAAATGACATAATTATTGACATTGGCGATTTGACAGTTCATCAAGCCCCGACACGGTTTGGAAGTTATATGTACTTAATATTTCCATGCTGAATAATTTCAAGTTAGCTTATCTATTTCAAGCCGATCATGGTCATGCCGGTTTGATTGTTTCGTTACCTATTCTCCGATTAAGAATGTTTTTTTATTTTGTTTTTTTTTTCTAATATTTAGCTAAATACATTTTCAGTATAACATAGCCTCGCTTTGTATAGACTTCCCGTGCAATGAGAGATCCGTATAAAGTGGATACGTATAGCTTGATTGGTCGCCTTGCGAAGCGATTTAGTCGTGTGTGCGCCATATAATAGCTCACACGCACATCACACATTTTACAATTGATAAATAATTAATTGTTTGTTTAATTTCCTGTATAGCTATTATTCACAACCATTACATTGAATCGAAAATCGACACAAAACCGAAACCAAAAATTGTTTGACAACTTAGTTCGGTTGTGACATCACATCTGTCCTTCCGACATCAAATAGTTGTCGGAAGGATTGTGTTGGAAGTAAAATTGAACCAGGTCATATAGATACCTATCTGACCTAGATAATTACCATAATTTAAATTAATACGCCTACATACGTAGGCGTATTAATTTAAATAATGGTATTTATACACGTACGGTCAAGCGAGTATACACAATTATCCAAACTGTACAGTATCGTTTGACGAGCCTTCAAACCAGTGACAGTCGATTTGATCCAACACGGCTGGAATGAGGTCGTATGATCGTCTCGGGTCCCTTAAAGAATATAATATTCGAAAATCTACGAGGAACATTGTATTCAATTACTCGATTGTAATGATTGAATACAATGTTCCTTGTATCATTTAGTATAGCAAATACCTAGACCTAGTATTGCTAGTTAAATACAGTCACTACATACAATGCGTGTCAAATATGAATAGGAAAGTCAATGACATCGATCTGTCAACTCATCATCCTCTTATGAGCAGGAGGATGATGAGTTGTAAATTCAATTTATGTGGTTTTATTATTTTTTGCGTGCTTGTTTTGTTGGTGTCAGTGTTTTCTATACTTCTCTATTACTCGTCATCTCAGCAGTCACCTTCTTTCTAGACATGTTATCCTTCACAGATTCCGTCCATCGAATTCTGGTGTTTTTCACTCATATAGCCATCCACATTCATACTCAAAACATTTATCACAACATTTTCCTCCCTCCACATCACAAGCCCATACACCGACTCCCGATTACCACACAACTTTTCAGTCAACGGCGCCACATTCAGATTTCTTCTTGATGTTATTTCTTGTTAGGTCTGACATATAAAAAGATACATGTATGATCTTCAATAGTATCGTTTATTTCAGATCGTGGAAGTGTTCAACCAAACGCCATCTTCGAAACAACTGGTCCTATTCATCAATCCATTTTTTATCCTACTCAACTTATTCAATTAGACAGCTATGATGTCAAAATATGGCACGAGGTCAGTCCTATTCTAATTTGAAACGAATTGTGGTATATGTAATAATGTTTAATTATTTTTTTTTTTTAATAAAAAATGGGCCAGCCCTTTAACGTGGTACATAAACCACGTAAGGTGTTGTTTGCCGTACACGTGGTTGCGTGGGGGTGACACCTACGACGTCACTATGACTTACATATAGTTATTATCAAAAAAGCATTTTCGGACGATTGAATGATTTCCCAAAAATAGTATCAGACTTTTAAATGTGGGCTTTTAATTTAACAACAAAATTGGTCAAGTGCGAATGGGGCTATTGTGCATTAATTCGCGCTAGAGGCGTTCGTGTAGGGTAAAAAGGTCTTCCGAAATGTCAGATAACATAGTAATCGCGCGTTGCGTGCTTTTTTATCACGTATTTTTACTAATATTCACGATTTTCGTCTAGATTGAGCCATATGACTTGAAGATTTTAAGTAGCAACTTAGGATCTTATTTGTTAGTACTTGGAGGTAGAACGATTTTTAAATGTTTCATGCTTGTTAATTTTAGGGAGAATATTGTAGATACGAGTATATTTCTGAAGTTTACACTATGTTGTTATACGTAATAAAATAAACGTTTTTGAAGTTATTAGTACTTTGGAACTTTAAAGTATAAAATAAATCATTGACAGGACCTTACTCGACAGTGGCGCCATCTGGTGAGCTCAAAAACGATAGCTCGCCCTCATTGCACTAGCGCTTTGAGAGTTTCATCCCGCGGAAAAATAGGGCAGGCTCCAGGCTCTAATGCCATTTTTATTATTTTGATAAAAGTCATCATTCTTATTTGTTACTAGCTTTTGGATTTGGTCATCCACGCCCACTTGAAAAATTCGGATATGAATTCAGTAAAAAGCTGTTATTTTGAAATTATAAACAGATAATAATGATGCACTTCTATTTTATTTATTTGTAGATGAATATAAAGGTCAGTTCATGCGATTGTTGCCAACAATGTCCTGTAAATACACATTTACAATTTTAACTGTGTGTGGCCTTGTTAAATATTTCCTGACATGCTCATTATGAATTTCTTCCACATATCTGGCACTATTAAAGTCTGTTTTTTTAATCTCGGAGACTAAATTGACAAGTACAAATGGCAAACTGACATAGATTTCAATAGTATCTAAGTAAGTTTTGACATTTTCACTTGTCAATTGAGTCTCCGAGATTAAAAAACAGACTTTAATTAGCGTGCCATTTTCTATCAGCGCTTACTCCGTCAGTTGTTTGATCTCTTTTTAGTTTTAAGTCAAAGGTGTTTTGTTTTATATTATAAGTTAGTTACCTTTAATTTCTGTAACCTACATAAGAACCATTTTAAATAAATAAATAAATTCACTGTAAAGACCATAACCTTTCGAAGTGCGAAATTTACCTTCCTGAAACCATTGACACCAAATATCAAAATTACCGGAAAAAATTCTCTTCACCTCCTAGGGTCCAATTTTAGACGAATCTTTTTCGCCGTTCATTGAAGAAAAAATTCAAAATTTTAATGATGTTTCGGAGCGACTTTTCCAAATTCATTCTGCCTTCACACTTATTCGATACTGTTGTTTTGGACCAAAATTCACGTATAGCCTTCGCTCCACTCATCTTTGGAAGCATCCGCAGCTTTTAGAAAAAGTAGACCAAATTGTTAGGAACACTCTAACTTCAATACTTAATGTGGCCCTGGACGACCGAGCTTGGCAGCAAGCCACACTTCCCATTCGCTTGGGTGGTCTCGGCGTCTGCAAAATTTCAAGTATAAGTTTACCAGCCTTCCTCTCCTCGGTCTACGGTACCGAAAAATTAACCAGGGATATTCTGTCTTCCTCACTGGTTGATTTTGAGGTGCCGTATTTGACCGATGCGTTGAACGCTTGGAAAATGGCTTGTCCCTATACGGATTTGCCCGACAACCTGTCCTCCCAGAGACGGTGGGACGTGCCGCTCTGCAGTATTGTGCGGAATACCCTTTTAAACACGTCATTCAATACTGTGGAGCGTTCTCGTCTGCTGGCCGTGGGGGAATGGGAGTCGGGGTTGTGGCTTCAGGCACTTCCGTCATTAATTATTGGCACTATGATGCATGACTCATCGTTCTGGGTCGCTACGAGTCTACGCTTAGGCGCACCTTCTGTTGCCCCGCAACGGTGTCACTGCGGTGAAGCTGTCGACAGCCTCGGACACCAAGGCATGTCCTGCTACAGGAGCGCATTGTACGGCACGCCAGCATTAACGACATTATTCGTCGAGCCCTTGCCAGCGTAGGCGTACCAGCGGTTTTAGAACCAAACGGCTTGTTACGTGACGATGGCAAGAGACCAGACGGCATGACGTTAGTGCCTTGGAAGGTGGGTAGGCCTTTGGTGTGGGACGCAACCTGTGTCGACACCCTTGCGCCATCTCACCTTGCAAGCACGGTGGGCTGTGCAGGCGTTACTGCTGCGGCTGCTGAGATCCTCAAGCGGCGCAAATACTGCAACCTTATTGGTAACTACAGTTTTGAGCCGTTTGGGGTCGAAACGCTCGGGTTTAGGGGGCCCGAGTGCGCGTCTCCTTTTTAAGGAAATCACTCGCCGACTGGTCGACACTTCGCGTGACCAAAGGGCTGACTCTTTCTTTGGCCAAAGAATTAGCATTGCCATTCAGCGAGGAAATGCTGCCGGTCTTCTGGGCATGTTTCCAGATGACAGCGATGCGGAGGAGTACTTTGACGCCTAAGTGTCCTTTTGTCGTCGTTGTTTCGATGTTTTATTTTATTACTTTTAGTCTTATTTTTATCATTAGTTTAGTTCTATTTGTAGTCTGTATATAATGTAAATATATTTTCACTGTAATATAAAGTTTCATGCATTGGTGCATGGTACCATTACTAATTTGCAAGTTGCAGGGTTCGTCATTGAGCTGTATTATTTTACCGCGAATGTAGTTACGGTGTGTAGAAATTTTCTAAAGGCTAACGTGTTTCTATTTTAAGATTCTGATAGCTCATACCTCAGAATTTCAGAAACGTGGAGCTTTAAAAGAATTTGTCACACACTCAGTTATTGATTAATTTAAGTAAGTGTTATGATAGCTCATACCTCAGAATTTCAGAAAGGTGAAGCTTTAGAAGAATTTGTCACACACTCAGTTATTGATTAATTTAAGTAAGTGTTATGCATGACTGCTATTTTAAAAATAAAATAAAACAATTTTAGTTAGACTTGGCAAAGAAATTTATACCCTTTAAAATAGATTGACGTACAACGTTTGTTTAAAAGTACCTAATTTTTTTAAAAGTATTGGACAGACCCAAGCTGGAGACCAAAACAATTGACAAGAGATAAAAATCTCACTTAAATTGTTGTTCTGGGGTAAAGTCTTACAAAAGAAACTACCTACTTATTATGAATTCCTGTTCACTATTATCTCTTTTTAATAAATTTTGGAAGTTTAAGAGACTTCTGTTTGTTTAGGTAGCGTTTGTAAAAAAGACGAAGTTGGAGCATCGTCGCCATCACCACGCTGTCAATTTTTTTTTGTTCCGTCCTTTTGTAGAATTATAAACATTTGTTATGCATTGTATGTTTATTGTTTATTTTATTTTGTATGCACGTCATGTTCCGGCGACAAATAAATTTATTTTTTTCTTTTCACCCTAGGCGTCGGTAGTCGTTTTCGTTTACCGGCTTCGCGATTGCAACAGTAAAGTTGATCAGCCTCTATAATATCTCGGAAACAGAGGCAAAGTGAGTCGATACATAATTCAATTACAGTACTCGGAACTTAAGTTAGTTCTGAGTTAGTAGTAGTTATTAAAATATGTACCTACCTGAAAATATATTTATTCCGGTACTTTTAATTAATTAAAAATTTATTGCTATCAGCCTACTGTTTAGACAACGTTGTTTGTTTGTGTAAATCTGTTTGCGCAAAACTATACCCTGCGTTCATCAAGGACTGTATAATCAAAAGACGTAGACTTCGCAGAGGATGCCAAACCACCCTACTACTTTTACTAGAGACAAGACTGCCTTTAATAAAGCCTCACAGCAACTAAAGGCACTAATCAAACAATAGGAAAATGAAAATCTGCAATCACATCTCATAAAACTGACACAAACTATTCTTTGTAGTAGGCTTCAAAAAATCTAAAGCGCCCTAAACAATAGGGAACACCACTTGACCACTAAAAACCGGGCTCGAAACTGGGCTCGCTCCGACTGTGAAAAAGCTAACACAAATGCCAACCACCTACATAAAGTTTTTGAACCATTTCCTAGCAACACTCAACATCTCGACAATACAATAGACAAATATCTCGGCTCTCCTACTCAAATCCACCGTAAAAAAACAGTAAATATGCGAACCTAGACTTGAAACTGTGAACAGTAAAGGAAGAAATCGATTCACATAGCAAGAATTATCAAGCCAGACTAGACCAACACATTAACCAGTTAGCTGCAGAACTGCGGAGAGTGGTCAGTCTAAGATACTCTCGCCAAAAGAGAAATAGTATACCAGATTTAGCAACAAGATTCGCAGACAGAAGATGAGAATGGCATCAATAGGTGCACAACTCAGCTGATGATATAATCTACCGATGAAAATCTGACAACATATTAGATTACTGTTTCAAGGAAAAGTAAGTAAGTAGTGCTAAGTAGCAGACAGAATAAAAACATAAAAAAATAGTAAACCCTGGCTTTGTTTAGTTTGGGGCCAATGTAAAAACCTTTTTGTAATATTTTAGCAACATTTTTTTTTGTATTTGTACTAGTTACTTATTCATAAAGTTCTTCAGGCATAATAAGCAAAGTATTTTTAAATTTATCTAATCTAATTTCTACTCTACTAAGAAAAAATACCATGTTGTGGTTCAAACGGGTTATTGATTTAGTAATGTTTGTCTAGGTTTTATATTTAATTTCCCGAAAATATTGTTCTAAATAGTTTGTAAAATATGTAGTAGTAGTTTATTTATCATTTCAAAATACAAAATAAACATTATAAAATACTTTTTTTTCTTGCAATGCTGTGGTTGGTTTTGGAGATTTGCCTCAAGCACAACCACGAAGTTTCCCCAAAAAAATTGATTAATTTTGTCTCTTAGGTTGGCTGTTTTGAATCGTTGTCAACAACTTCAGTGTGGTGGTTCGATAGTGATTGCACGTAGTGTTATTGTTTTGTGGAAAAAATTGTGAAACTTAACTAAATCCTACACAATCAGTGAAAAATTTCGGTTTAGTTTTTATCTCTCTTCATCTTTTATCATTTTCTTCGTGGAACATGCTATTTTCGGGCGAGGTAAGTCCAATTTTATGCTACATCAACATCAGTGGATAGGGCGGTACTATCGTGTGGCAATTGACAGCATTTCTTGTCTTACAGCATTTTTTATCAATAAAAATCATCGTGATTCGTGGATAAACAGCATAATAAAACTATTCTTTCGTTATCACAGCGGCCCATTTCGTTTTGGAAGAGATTTTCGATGGTATCGGATATGCATCCTCCATATTTTACTGCTACGTGCATGGTACCAACTACATAATGTTAGTAGCTATAGAGGCTTTTTTTGCTTGTGTGCCCAATATTTAGTACATTTTCTCTTTCATCGGTTAGGAAATAAACATGAATTGGAGTGAACACGACTCGTGTATAGTTGTGGACTACATATTTTTGATTTTTTTAATCAAAAAAAATTATTTGGTATCTTTAAAATACTTATCGATTTGGGGCTATATGAAAAAGAACAGAGCAGTAATCAATTTTTGAGTAACAAGGCCAATAAGACATCATTTTTTGTCAAAATCCTTGGGCCCACACTGGGTTCTTCAGGGTATGTGGAACTAAATTAAATATTGATTGGTGCACAGAAAAATGAACAAAGATAAAAATGACTACATAGAAATACCTTGAATCTTACTGAGACAATCAATACCCAGACACTTAATAAAAATTGATTGACTTGGATTTATTTCTTGCAATCAAACTTGTCATACATACACCTCATTTATTGTGGTGTATTTTCACTAAGCAGATGGAATAATATTTTGTTAAAGACTACCAAACTCAAGATAATACCAAATCTGACAAATGACACAGTTCCAGTGTACACTTAGAATTGATTCAGGTTATGGTCACTAGATGGCGCTGTTGAGCCAACACAGGGAATATTCCAGCTGTGATATGGTTTCTTTGTGAGTCTGACAAAAGAACCAATCTTAATAAAAACAGCAATGGTTTGTAAAGTAACTTACCTATATAGCCTTATTATCTGAAGGAACAAAGGACAAGCGCATTCTTTTGATATTTGATATTCTGGCATAGTAAAGTAAAAAAGTAAAAAGTCATTTCCCAGTAATGAGCTTATTGCTCACATGTTGACTTGTACTGCATAGGTCCTATTATAGATCATACAAAAAAGAAGCGGCAATATCCTGAAAAAAGAAATACGAGTTAACTACTGTTTCCTTGTTACCTTGTTAGTCTTCAGCAGTTTTCAACATTAATCACTGAAATTGTTTAGCGGTAAACATAATAAACATCATCCAGTTTCTATCATCTTAGTATGACAGAAACAGAATAATCATGTTGTCAACATGTCAATGAAAATCTTAATTGATTTTAACAATTTGTTGAACACATTTATCAGTAACAGATCACGTAAGATTGAATACTTATAAGTCATGTAAAGAAATGAAGTTTGACAGTGCTATTGTACAAACTTTAGTGTTTACAAACCTACCATTATTTTTACATAATTCTATACTGTATCATTTGAAGACACAATCAGGATGCATTTAAGTACATAATAGGTTATTAAATAATATTCCCTATCATGATAGCACTGAAAAACGTGATATTTAACATAATTCTATATGATCATAATTTATGCGCGGGACAATTGATCACTTAATCCACCCCAGCTTCTCAAGCAAGGCCATTTCTAAGATCTCCCTGGTTCTTCGTTTGAAACTCTAAAGGAATTATATTTACATGGTTGCCTGCATAGCTTTTGTTAAGCTTTTTTTTTTAAAATGTTTCTTTGGTAAAAAGTGGTTTATATCTTAAAAAAACATGTTGCAAAAAGAGGCAGAGAATTTCATTCCAATATGAATATCAGTAATTGACTGCGTTGTTGCTAATAAAAATATCGAAGTTCAGTTTTAAATATACTTATTGAACATATCAGTAGTAATCATTGCGAGTTGACCGTCGCACTTTGTGAAGTGCAGTATCATTCTATTCTTGTCTCACATGCAGTGTCCCCCTGCGTAGGGTCACACGCCTTGACAGCCAGTTAGATCAATCACAACTCTCAACAAGGCGAGAAACGTGGATGGGTTGTTAGCTTATGTAAGTGCATGTGTTTGCAAAGGGTGAATATTGAAAAAAAAAGACAGGTCAGCGGGTGGTCACAAAGTTTTTATTGAGACAGTTAAAATTATCATATCTTCTTCTCTATATTATGTTATGAATTTTATGTCAAATGTCAATAGAGTAAATTAATTGAAAAAAGTATGTTTTTATAAGTTTTTATTAAAGTTGCCTTATTTGACCAATACATACTAATTAATTAAGTTAGTATGTATTCAAATTTTGCAACTGAATTTCAAACGAGTTCCGCCCAACCTATTGAGCTGAAATTTTATACAGACCTTTGGTTCTGGTGACAATACAATTGATCTTGATCCTGCAGCCAGGATCGTCACCGCGCGAGAGAACTCCTCAACGGTTAATAGCACGGACACGAAACTTTGTAAACGCGTTTAATTTTGATATTTCTCCTTTTCATTTCAATAAAAGCTTGTTTTTTTTTTAAATTTTGACAAGTGTTCTGAAAGGACGGCTTGACATAAAATTATTCATATAAAATTAAAGTCACCCAGAAATCTAAAAGATTTATATATAAATAATAATTAACTAAACCAAGTAGCTTATTTCTGGGTGTGAGTTGCCGAGAATCGAGTTGAAGTGGCGTGCAATAGACAGGCCACTATTGTAGGCTGATGATGATGATGATGATGAAGTAGCATAAAAAATTAATAAAAGAAAAATGTTTATTTGTCCCAAAAACAGTTACATGAATTATAAATGAGACATCCCCAGTAAGTAATTGATAATACTTGTGTTGGGGATATCTCGCTCTTTTAATTATTAACAATATTGAGACTAATGCACAAATTACTACAAAAGGTGATTAAAAATTAATTTAGGCAGAAAAATTAACAGTAAATGACTTTTAAACTAATTAGCAGCTCTTTGTGTTACTGTAGTTGTATACCTATGTGAAACTGTATGTGCGTCTTGTTTTTAAACAGGGTTTGTATTGTTGTGTGTTTGTGTGTATGTGTCTGTGTGTGAGAATTAGTATGTGTATGTCTTGTTTGAAGTGCCGATGTGTTTGAAGCAATTTATAGATTATACTCGACTATATAAGCAAGCTACAAGACTTTATAGAAACACAATGTTAGGTTTTAACATCAGTGGGCCTAGTAGAGTTTTTATCACGACAAAACCTCCTATATCGCGTTAAACTTCAATTTATACGTAAGAATTGTGTTTCCCATCTTTGTCACCAGATGGCGTTGGTTCTGTTTCAGTACAAATTGTAGTCTGAAGAAACATAATCGAATACGTATAAAACGTCACAATAGACCCTAGCTGTAGTAATGATTCTTACAAGGGCATTAAAAGTAATCCTTAGTATGCGTAGGAAACTTAGCTTTATTATAGAGTGATTAACAAGAATATTTTCGTGTACTACTTTTTACGACTAACAGAGAATAAAGTTTTCTTACCGAAGAAGCAATTCGCGTGTGATCAAATTGATCATTTACTAGTAAACATTTCCTTGGACATGGTATTGCTAAATATCTTTTCTTCAAAATGTTTAGATCCTTGGTTTTAATAAAAATAATTTTCCAGTTTCCAAATCTTTTTTATTTTCATTTATTTATTGAAAATTATGTAAATAACACCTTAACAGCTATAACGTCTATGCAATGTTACCACCACCAAGATACAGATAACTCTAACTTACATAAGGATCTGAATGCATTTGCTCTCTCCGTTTCACCTTCGTTTTCTGTTAAAAGCAAAATGCATTGCATTTTTTTCAATCACCTCGAGACTTAATATCCCATATCGATCTGTCAATGGGCTTGTAGGATGCACGTTTATTTAATGAGACTGCTCTCAGTCGGGCTGAAGATAATTGTGATAAATAGATAAAATATATTTAATTGTATAATGAGATAATCGAGACGCGCATCTCAAAGGCTGGTTCGAGAGTACCAGGAAGGATATGGGGGAGGCCTTTGCCCAGCAGTGGGACATCCAAGGCTGTTAAAAAAAAATGTACTATAGCTTTTGCCCGGAACTTCGTCTGTGTAAAGTTTATTGTTACAACAATAAACTCTCACACTCGTAAATCTCAAACGTCTAACAATCTAACGAAGTTTTTTATCAGTGAAAGATTTTTTTTAAATCAGCTTTGTAGTTACGGAGATTAACTTCCCTACATGTTTCTCCTTCATCCTCTCTTTGTGCACCAATTAATTTCTTCTAATTTGTGCGGTCCCTTGGACGGGTTAAATAACTTTAAACTTCTTAGTCAACGTAATCAAAGATACCTCTTTATAGGTGTATTACGTATTTTGATAACATCAAGTTCAAAACCTATAAGGGTACTTCCCGTTGATGTTGCACCATAAAAGTGTAAAAGGCAGTGTTAACTTAACGAAAAAGTCGAAAAATGTCAAACTGTAGTGTAATAAACATAAAATATTGTTACATCTGTAATGTGTAGGTAAGGTATGGGAGAACATTTTTCAATATGAAAAGTTTTCCAATCTGACTTCAACGACAGCAACTTTCGGAGTTTACCATATAGATCAAAAGAGAGTTAAACCTTACCTTTTTCTAATTATAATAGTTTTTGATGTGTTTATACCTGAGATCCTGTGCTCCATAGCACGTTGGCAAACCTTGAGTTTGGACTTTAACGATTGAGTCGACTAACTTATTTAATGTACTTGAATGACATGTTCTCCCATACATATGAAATGTATGGGAGAGCATGTTTTTCAACTGCAAATGTAAGTTAGTTCTTAGGATGAAATATTTAATTATACAATGTGACTACGAAACCCTTCCGTGGGTGGATGTGGGTGTTCTGACACACATTTTTTATTCAAGATGGAAGCGCCAGGGTAGCCCGAAATTCAAATTTTCTTATATTTTTTGAAATATCACTTTGCTGTTTGACTTTTTCATAAGATAGTTATTCAATGGGATTAAATAAACTTAGAGGGTTATATTGATGATGTTAATGATTATTATTCTGTTAATACATACGTATTACGACCGTGAATCATATTATGTCCAACATAAAACCTGACACTAACCGGAAAATTGCAAAAAACGTAAGATAATTTGAATTTCGTGGGCTACCTTGGCGGTTCCACCTTAAACGATATTCACCACGACATTCTGTCAGGTGCCGCAGTCTTAGTAAAATCAGGTGTTAGACATTCTGAAACATTGGAATATCTAAGACGACCCGCCGCCCTTTTGTAACCGCAACACCCATAACTTAGGAACTTTACTGATAGCGCTAATAGCAATGCGAATGCGTGCAAAATCGCATTGATTGACAATTCGAATCATGAGAACGTATCATTGAGAGATGCAATGTAATTCGATCGAATTATGACCGATATAGACTGTGATTTCGTTTCTTTATATTATTTTATTGAAGGTCTATTATTATAAAGAGGTATTTGTTTGTAAGTTTGTATTTAGAGACTAATCTCCTGAACGAATGAACCAATTCTAAAAATTTAAAAAAAAAGCTACATTATTCGTGGGTGCTATAGGCTATAAATTATAATGCATTTTAGCCGAGTTATCACAATTTTTGCGAGTCGCGGGCGAAGTGCTAGTTTTAAAATAAAGGTTGTAGAATCATATAACTTCATTTTAGAATGTTCAACCATCTAATAGCAGAACGTTAAAGAAATTACGTACCTGTATGTACCTACCTACAGTACGATATTTGTGTCAATTCATGATTTTTAAGGAAGAGTAAGTCAATACTAAATGCCAACGTGACCCAAATTAAATTGTTGAGTGAATCTTCAACAATTTAATTTGGTTTACTAAGATTTTCATCTTGCGTCCAAACAAGTCAAACTAGTTTTAACTAAAAGTTAAAATGATAAAAGAGCTTTAACGCAGAAACGAGGTAAGCTCACAAAAGTAGGTTGGTGACAAAAGAAAGAGAGATTTCGTGGAATAAGGTCAGTTTTGACCTTAATACGGCTTAGGCTTGGTTGCATAAGTATTTCATAAAGAAGCTAGGGAAAACATGTGTAGATAATGTGATATACATGTTTTCCCTTTGATAATGTGATAATAATAACTCACCAAAAACTACTGGTCATTATTGTTATTTTGGAATACGGTCTTGTCCCAGTACTTACGACAGAGAAACGATGGCATAGATCTATTGTAGTTATTTATGAGATTATTTATTAGACATGTATAATAGATCGATATTATTTTTGCAAATAAGAATCGCGGTCGCGATATTTTTAAAATCTATCTAAATCAAAGACTTGCGTTAGATAGGTTTTGCTATATTGAAAACAAGACGAAAACAACAGACTTGTTGTTTTCGATACAATTTCTACAGACTCTGATAGGTTCTTAAATCGCATTGATTAAATATTCGATTAAAACTCACTTCTTTTACGGGTAGTAGTGTCTGAAATAATGCACCATCAAGTTTACTTTGACATTGATATTAATCCTATCTTCAGCGATTTTCTCTCGTGAAACTGGATAAAATGTGTCTACAGACACTTTAACTTTTCTAAGAACTGTGATAGTGTTTTAATCAGATTTATTGTGATGGAACTTATGGCCTTCCGTTTTATTAAGTTGAAAAGGAAGTTTGTACTTCGTGTCGATGATTCCCATAATTATTTAATTAATTTTGTTTCGACGGGTTGAGGCAGATCTGGAAGTAAGTGGTAGTATGCTGTATTATTTTTCCCTGACGACATGGATAGGGGAAGTCGTTGGAAGAGTGGCACGACCTACTGAGGGACGTCCATCATTTAGACTTCTTCTACGTATTTATAAACGATGTAGTTCCCTTGGAAGGGAAAATGCAGACATTGAGCTTGTGTTAAGTTATATACGAATGTTCATAATGTACCTGATCATAAAATACTGTTTGTGGTGGCTTTTTACTGTTATCGACAGGTCAATAGAGTGCTCGTCTTTGAAAATGCCAATTAGGTACTGACTCAGATATCTTCCAGGTTTACAATAGTCGTTCGCACAAATATTAAGCGGCACAAACATTAATTAATAAATAAATAAAACTGCCTCGTTTGTCTAGTCCAGGACTTGGGTTCGATTCCCAAGTCTGGCAGATAGTTTGGTATTCCGTCAGGAATTTATCAGTAGGATCATGGAATCTGGATTAGTGCCCGATTGAAGGCAATTGGCTTGTCCATAATACATGACACTTAAATATAACTGGCGAAACGTGAGAGGTCTAAAAGTACATCTCAGTCTAAGCCTTTGGAGAATACAAGTGTTATGTAATGCTTTACAACACAACTTTATTGTGTTTTTATGGACTCCATTATTAAGCTAGATCCACCTGCCCGCAAAGGCACCGCAACGTGAATTACGGTCCATGGTGGGAACATAATATACACATAGACTGTGTGTATTAAAAGCCATGTGATTGGAGTTCCCAACGGAAAATGTTACGAAATTCCATATAATCCTAATAACTCCTTTAAGAGGTGAATTCAATTCTTTTAGTCCACCGGTTTATGTTGTCAGTGAATTTAACATTTTGTTAAGTAGAATATATAACGAGAGAAAAGAAAAAAATTACATGCATATTCTCTATTAGGGAATGTTATTTTTTCTTTACTTAAATCAATAAAATATAGTACTATCAACCCAAGAAAATAATTAAAAGTTCAAGTTCAGCTACTGATTGTCGCTCAAAAAAAAAAAATAAACTCCTACAATTTTCTACGACAGTTCAAACGTCCCTGACTGTCGCGGCCATTCGTTCGTGTTATGTGGCGTCATTTACCTCTATCTGCCTTGTTTAGTTCTAATTTTTTACCCTTAATATATTAATTTTACTAATTGTATGTGCTTTATTTAAGCAAAATCAAAGCCAATCATTTATTTCAAATGGGCCATTAAAGGGTATTTTTGAACGTGAAACTGTAGAAGGAAATAGAATAGATTCTACTGTCGACTTGGCTGTCAAAAATCAGCCCCTTTAGTACGGCGTTTGTGTTCACAATCTCATATTCACACATTTATCACAACTATAAGGTTAATGACGCCATAGAACTGGTCACCGCATACTAGTTTAAACACAACTATGGTGAATGTGGTGACATCCATTGTGTGGTTCAACATCTGTGACTAGCATAGTTCCAATTTGTGGTCGCTATCATATTGATTTTGGACAGATAAAAGGTCTCACGGACTGACTAAATACGTATTGTATTGTATAACGGGCTGGTGTCCGCAACTCCACGTCAAAGCGCGTATTTAAACTAAACTAAATACGTAAAGAGATATTAAATGTTTAGCAAAAAGACTACCGGTACCTACCGAAATAGTGCGTCTATTCAAATCACAACTGTCAAATTCTGACAGTTATATAAAATGGCTGAAACACGGCAAATTGACATGTCAGTCTGATAAGTACACATTTTCTGTACAAAAAGTTAATCCAGAACCTATGATAGCTGATCAGCCAATTATTTGTTTTGCTAACAAGACATTACTGCTGACATAACAGTTGAAGTTAGCTAGTTAGTTACTTGCACCGAGTATTCAAATGCGGATGTTTCTAAGATACACGACACTAATGCTTGTTCTGATAAAATATGCATTTGGCAGAAATATATTCTGTGTACTGGAATTTTTCGTCATATGGCAATTACGAGGAATTCTACATTTACCTTATCTACTATAACAGAAGAACGATTCTTCATAGAATGTCAGGCTTTTTTTCAAAGGAGAAACATAATTGGTCAACTGGTTCCATATCTATTAAAAGAGTAAATAATTATGTTACATGGTTTTGGCCTAGCTTTAACTGACACTGACAGCGTTACTTAAAACCAGGGTGTAAGAGGTAATTATCATTGATTTATCTTGGTAAATCTTCACGAGTATCAGAACGCGGACAAAAAAGACAATCATAAATATTGTGTTTAATTAATCGACAAACAGAATGTTTAGTACAATAAAACAATTAGTAATTTAAAATGTCTTTCTTCAAATCATATTTTTGTAATAAAATTATCATTTCCAATTCAACAAAAAAAAAAACAAAACTTTTTAATTTCCACTTTCAGTACATTTCGTATTCACAACCATAAACATGTCGCCGTGGTGGAATACGAAATGTGCACTGAAATGAACCTAAATTATTATCAGCTCATGGATTCGGACCAAACAAGTGACATAATCAGGGTTTAAAACAAGGTTCTCAACCGACAATAATTTATAGGGGAATTTAAACTCCGAATTGTGCATTAACAGACTAGCTGTGTTTCTTGCAGGGTATAAGGGACACACATTGCGAACGGCAAGCGCGACGACAAGTTCGATGAACTCTGTAGCTAGGCAGGAAGTGAACAGCTGATTTCACGCGTCGTTCGTTAGAGTATTTCAACATCCATTGTTGGATTTTTGATTTTAGCCGTATTATTTTTATAAATGGAGTGCTACATACAGCCTGATATTGACCGGCAAATTGCAAAAAAACGCGCTTCCACCTTAGCGAGTCTACCTAATGAACTCAAGTTTTATAAGACGTTCCATAGATACGAAAGAAAAAGATGCGTTGTGATGACACAATCACGACAAAATTACTGCTCCACTCGGCCGTTGCAAAACATTGGCGGTGGTGTTGAGTACAAGATATTTCGTATTCTATGTGAGAACGCGTTTTTCCGACGAAACGCCGACGGCCCAGATTAATACACTTTGCGTCTATCTGCCGTGCCGTCGCAATGGAAAAACGGACATTGCTCGGACGGATGATTGCTCTTAATTGGAGGATAGCATTTTGAAAATAAAAAGAGGGTGTAAGAAATGTGTTTCTACTTTAAGTGGTCAGTTAATTAAATAAATGCTTCAATAGCTACATTTGTGTTTATTAAAATGAACTTAATTATGCTTGAAAAGATTTTTCTTATTAATTCTAAGAGTAAGGCCTGCTTGCGCGGTGATCATCTGCCTGGCCTTTCCTGTTTTTGTTGGGGTCGTCTTCTATTTTAACCGGATGCAGCGGACCAGCTTCGCATTTTACCTGTAATACAATTAACGAATTAATTTTTAACCCAGTTACACCACACACCATTGTATGCGTTAAACCCTAAACATATTTAAACAAGTAACATTTAATTACAAGTATCATAAAACCGACTACAAATTGTATGATATTCCTATTATATATATATATATTTGTAATCTTTTAATTTCCTTCATTTTGATGCCCTACTCAACAGGTGTGGTTGAAAAAAAAAATAAAGACAATGCCTAAAATCCGCCATTTTGCGTTTTTTTTAAACACCTGTGTAAGGACACTTAGATTTTTAAGACGAATCTAATGATACCTTAATCGTCGAAATCCATCCAGCCATTTGAAACATACGAGGTTATAAAGAAGTAAAGGTAAAAATAGTTCTAAAGCTGTGGGTAAACTGCAAGCAAAGTTTTTCTTTCAAAAACTTACAAACGAGCACTAGAAATATATTGTGAATCTCTGCAACACTTTATTACTGTGCATTTTGAAAATTTCTCTCGCTCAATAATTATCCTAGTGGGGTTCATCATCCCCTCTACGACCACAAAACTACCCCGGGCAGACTAAAAACCCCAAAATCTTCCTACGCTCCGCTCGGGCATTAGGCACTCAGGCTCATCCACTCACAGCAAGAGAAGTGTCTACCACCTCACGACTTCTTAAAGCCCCAAGAACACCTGGTTTCCGGCAGTGAACTACAGTGGCCTATTTGGAAAGCTCTGAATCGATTGCTTATCCAAGTATGCCGCTGCAAACATAATCTGGCAAAATGGGGTTTTATTGTTTTCACCAACACCGAGTGCGAGTGCGGCGCTCTGGATCAAACTATGCCCCACCTCCTGGAGGGTCCCAGGTGTCCGTTTTCCTGCACTCTTGACGACCTGAATAGCGCCAATCCGTGCGCGGATTGGCGCACGGATTCCACGGAACATCGATACGATAAGAAGAAGAAGTGGGGTTCAAGTTAAACTGTCAGAAATTCTCGTTTCACTAATAAACAGTTAAAATGGGTTTCTTTTTTTGAACGCATAATGTGGGTAGGCAACCATGTAATTGAAGATTAGTATGGTGTAAAGATAGTAGCATTTAATAGTGGACCCGCTTGTCCTTTGCATGTGTGCATTGTCTGGGCTTATCTCAGTTGTAAACGTCCCTTGGTGCTTATTGGCTTTGTTTTGTTCTGTCTCCTTCTGAAATAAAGGGAAGTGGAAATTATGTTTTTTCTTACTTCACTGCTATTCTTTTGAGTTGCAGTGGTTTGGGAATAGTGTGGCGGGGTTGTGTGTGCTATGTTATAACATCGACATTTCTATCCTAAATATAAAGTAAAAAAAAAAGAGCAAAGCCCCTAATGTATCAAATTAACGCCAACCTCATTGCGTATTTCACTCGAAATTGCATCCCTTTCATTTTAGCAATTCAACGAAACTAACTCAATGAGAAATATACATTGAGATTTCCTAGCTGTGTGATAGTATTTGTTAACCTAGCGAACATAATCACAAAATAGATTACGTGTACAAACATCCTGAAAACGACACCCGGTTTTAGCAAGCGACTTTTCAGAAATATTAAAATACATAATACTTACTTACAAAATTACTTTGCAAATTTTTTTATCACGTTTGAGTTAGTCTCAACAATATTTAGGTACCCACTTAATTCTCCTCTAGGGCTCGCTAACTTTGTCCACTGTCAATATGAATATATAGGAGCCCAGGATGCGGGTCATTGCAACCGATTGCAGGTCTATAAATATGCACCTATGGAGAGGTACAAATTGAATGTTATATTGTTAAATTGCTTTTGCGGGACGTCGAGGAGTTCATTCAAGATGTCGGACGTCACAGGCAGGGAGAAACTAGATTGTCTGACAACCAGTCCGGTACAAAGAATGGTTCTGTCATGTATGGTAGTGCATTCTCATATTCTCGTCACTCACGAAAATTTAAAGACACGTGATATTCACCAACTCCACTGCGCCCTCGTGGTGAATTATGTCCCATTCCTCCTCCCAGAGAAAAGGTCTGTGTCCCAGCAATGGGAACGTTATAGGCTTACAATGGTCATCATCATCTTCCTGTCCTTGTCCCATTAGGCTAAGCGTATACTGAGACGCAGGTGATGCAGCACAGCACAGTACAGATTTTGTAGGGCAGGGCAGGCGAGGCAGATATAGGCCGCGAGCGCATGCTGCGCTGCGACGCAGCTCAAAGACACATTCGCGTTCTAACTAGTACAAAGAATTTGCTCGTTATAAACATTTGGCTCGTCAAGTCGAACACGTTTATTCTAATTGCAAAATCTGTACTGTGCTGCGTCACTTGCGTCTCAGTATACGCTTAGCCTTATACTTGGGGTCGGCGCAACACGTTGTCTTTTTCCATTCACCCCTAGCAGACGTCAAGTGAAAAAAACGTAGAATAAAATGTTAAATCCTCCGCGATATCAACTTGGACATTACTAAAACGAAATATAATAAAAGAAAAAGTTATTAAAATAACTTAAAACCCGACCGCGGTACAAAAACTGCAAAGTTGAAAACAAGCACATTTAAAATTATTTGTAATTTTATGTATAAAATAAATAATAATAACACAATTCTTAAATTACCATACTTGTAAGTAACGTTGGTGCACAATAAAATGCACAGCAACCTCCATCCGACTACTGCCGGCGGACAGTCTCTGCGTCGCGTTCTAGATAATACTGATCGATACTAAAAGAAAACAGTTATTTTTAGAGCGTGCGCGACACAGACAGTATTGACACCCTGTTTTCTATTAGCAACATATATATATCAAGATTTTCTTCTTTTCCTGTCAATTGAATATTATTTTATTTTTGTACGACACGTAAGTTGCTAACCTCAATTATCGACTTACGTTTCTCAAAATATAATGTTATGTTGCCTAGGCTCTCAAGCCTAGGCAACATAACACACGACATAAACCGACACGCACCGCTCCCGACCCGCTAGCTCGCGCGCGGGTCTCGCGCCTCATCCAACCCGCATCCGTCCCACGCACACTCTCTGTGTGTTGTCGTCCATTTATAAATAAATGCAATACACCCGCCGTAGTCCCGACCCGTCCCGCGCTCGACCTACGCTCGCTCCCTGTGTGTGTTGCGCTTAAATTTTCCGGTCGCTAGAATGCTCAACACTGTGACGAGAAGGCGCGGTTTGAATTGTCTTGATTGTATAGACCAAAATCGAATCTTATGAAAATTAACATACGTGTTAAAGAGTGGTTCATAAAAATTGTTTAAAGATATTTGCGAAAGTAATCACTAGGCTTCAAGCAAGCCTAAATCACTAGGCTTCAAGCAAGCCTACGTGACCATGCTACGCCGTAGCAGTACGTCGCGGAGATGTATTTTGTAAAAATACTTGATTCTTTTAAAAAAACAGAACTTTTGTTACCGGTCAATTTCTTTTAAGACGTTCGGTCTTCGCTACGGCGCTGCGTTGCTTCGCTTAGCAGGAAATAGCAAAAAAATCTGTAGCAAAACGCTGCGCTACGGAATTAATACGAGAACGGGTTGCATTCGAAACCTACCAAACACAAAATTATAAAATACAAAATTTTATTAAAATCGATTGTGTGTTTTGCTTCGGAGATTAGCCTGTACGATCAGTGTCACGTTATTTTTATACGTTAAGGGATTAACCAAATTTGTTCAGCTCTGTTCAGCTTTAGTCCATAAAAAACAACGATTTTGTATGGAGATGCGTACGCATCTGAAGCCCCCTAAGAAGTTATTTCAATTTTACTAGCACAACTTGCCACAACTTGACCACACATTGATTGAGTTATGTGTAGCAAAATTATATTGATCTAATATTTACTAGTGTAATGTAAACCGAAGTTTAAAAAATAGTTTTAAAATAATTGGTATTAACAGTATTTTTGTAATTTCCTTCTTACTCAGCAAAGTTATTTGCAAATAGTGTAATATGCAACAGGTACATTCTCTCTATTGAGCATTGTAGCAAGAATTTGGCATTAGTTTGCGAAAGCGGAAGAGATAATTTTGCTAAGACCAGGATTTTTTCAAGATAGTTCTACAAAGCGACGGATTCTAAGAAAGTTTGCTTCTAGGGGGGTTAGAACTCATCCATTGCAAACCTCGGCCTTGATTTGTATTGCTGTCGATTATATTCATAACGTCTGTTGTTTCAGATAAAATTATCCGCCATGGGCCCAGCGCTGGGTCAAGCTGGCTGCATCTTCGCGTGCACGCTGTGAAATTATTCTTAGTCGTTGTTCACATATTGGCCAAAGCGGGGAGAAGACGCCACGTGTGGGCCTGCGTACACCCGGGGGCGGGCGCTTTGCGCCGCCCCACAACTGTATATGTAAGTGTATCTTGTCCATCGCCCGCACACACGCGCATTTCCTATCTCCATTACGATGTAGCCCCCGCCAACCCTTACCTTACCTGCGAATTGCGAGAGTCATTATTCATTCGTCGGCAGAGCTCGACGTCAGTCGTCTAGAGTTCGTCACGATGATACCGCGTGCAACAGTTCTCGCCTATCTCGTTATTTTGATGTCCGTCGTTCTGTTTCGACTCATAGTGTTTCTTTTCTTTATAACTGATCTGAAAGAACTTAAATCGGGGAGAGTGAACGTGGCAGCTCTCGAGTAATTTACTTTTAGAACCTTTTTTTATTTTATTTATTTTGTGTTCTCCTGTGGAAGTGACGATTACGAACTTTCAAAATGTGCGTGCAGCAATTTCACAAAATATTTGATGTGCACAGGTTAGTCTTAATAACTTACGGCGATCTTCTGCCTGTAGCGAGATAGTGTACTTTTATTTTTTTAATTTTCAGTTGTGCTTATTTTTTTTTGTTTTAGAAATATTTGTTTTATTATTTTATTTTGCCTGTGCTATTTCCTATTTTGCACTATTCTGTTTAGCTGTTATTTGAGAAGAGTTTAAATTAGAAAGATAACTAGCTAGGGTTCTCATTACTTACTTAATTTCAAATTGAATTTAAGCCTGTGAAATAGTTGCAGGGAAATTTTATGTGACGTCAATTAGTGCGTCTCTTGATAGCGGTGAAATAGGTCAAGCTGGCAGCTTCGGACCTAGGGAGGCTGTGGGTAGAGCTCACCCCCGCGCTGTAGTTTCATTCTCGAAGGAGTTTCCCCATCTCCATTCAGTATTTCGAATTTTCAATTACATTTTACCGTCACTCAATGCTCGCAATTTTTGTAAAGTAAAGCAAAAGCATTGCGAATCGATGCAACAGCTTTAAATAGTTATAAAGTTTATCAGTAGTTCATTTATGAAGGCGTTAGTGTTTTTGTTGCAAACTCATATACAAAAAAAACATACAATGAAAATACCTATCAAATATTTTTAATCGTAATTGTACCAAACTGAAAAAAAAAACTTTAAAAAAGTTTGGGTTCTATGTAGGAAATCCAGATTATTATGAGTAATTGTAAATGTAATCTTCAACAAAAACACAACAAAGATGCTTGCTCTCGTAACTTGCGCTGTGATTGTTATTTAAACAGATCGTATACCTAGAATTGTAATTTGTAAAAGGATCGAATTTAGGGATACTAATAATTTTAGAAATTATCTCAATTTTTTTTTAATTTCAAAATGCCATACCCTGTTCTCTTTTTTCATTCATCAAATTTGTTTTTGTTTGCTAATTTTTCATTGCCGCCTTAGTTGTAAGTAGTCACTAGCGCGAGTATGCCGCACCGGAGATCTTGGGTGCGATTCTCAGGCTGACAAAGTGTCTTAGTTAGTTAAGACCTTAGGATCGACTTTGCTTAGCTATAGGTCCTGAGTTTGATTTTCAGAACCCAGGAATTCCTACTTCTCATCTTTATAATAATTTAAAAATGATCTCAATTATTTTTTTATTTCAAAATGCCGTACCATGTTCGCCTTTTTCATTTATCAAATTTGTTTTTGTCGTTGTTTGTTGTTTGATTGTTGACTTCCGCGTTGGCCTAAGTAGTCGCTAGCGCAAGTATGCCGAACCTAGATTCGATTCTCAGGCTGACAAAGTGCCTTAGTTAGGATCGACCCTGCTGAGCTATAAGGTCCTGGGTTCGATTCTCAGGCTGACAAAGTGCCTTAGTTAAGGCGTTAGGATCGACTTTGCTGAGCTTTAAGGTCCTGGGTTCGAATCTCAGGCTGATAAAGTGCCTTAGTTAAGGCGTTAGGATCGACTTTGCTGAGCTATAAGGTCCTGGGTTCGAATCTCAGGCTGACAAAGTGCCTTAGTTAAGGCGTTAGGTTCGACTTTGCTGAGCTATAAGGTCCTGGGTTCGAATCTCAGGCTGACAAAGTGCCTTAGTTAAGGCGTTAGAATCGACTTTGCTGAGCTATAAGGTCCTGGGTTCGAATCTCAGGCTGACAAAGTGCCTTAGTTAAGGCGTTAGGATCGACTTTGCTGAGCTATAAGGTCCTGGGTTCGAATGTCAGGCTGACAAAGTGCTGTAGTTAAGGCGTTAGGATCGACTTTACTGAGCTATAAGGTCCTGGGTTCGAATCCCAGTCTGACAAAATGCCTTAGTTAAGGCGTTAGGATCGACTTTGCTGAAGTAAAGGTCCTGGGTTCGAATCCCTGGCTGACAAAGTGCCTTAATTAAGGTGTTAGGATCGACTTTGCTGAGCTATAGGTTCTGAGTTCGATTCTCAGGCTGACAAAGTGTCTTAGTTAAGGCATTCGGATCGACTTTGCTGAGCTATAGGTCTTGGGTTCGAATCTCAGGCTGACAAAGTGCCTTAGAACAGGCGTTAGGATCGACTTTGCCGAGCTATAGGTTCTGGGTTCGATTCTCAGGCTGACAAAGTGTCTTAGTTAAGGCATTCGGATCGACTTTGCTGAGCTATAGGTCCTGGGTTCGATTCTCAGGCTGACAAAGTGCCTTAGAACAGGCGTTAGGATCGACTTTGCCGAGCTATAGGTTCTGGGTTCGATTCTCAGGCTGACAAAGTGCCTTAGAACAGGCGTTAGGATCGACTTTGCCGAGCTATAGGTTCTGGGTTCGATTCTCAGGCTGACAAAGTGCCTTAGAACAGGCGTTAGGATCGACCCTGCTGAGCTATAGGTCCTGGGTTCGATTCTCAGGCTGACAAAGTGCCTTAGAACAGGCGTTAGGATCGACTTTGCCGAGCTATAGGTTCTGGGTTCGATTCTCAGGCTGACAAAGTGCCTTAGAACAGGCGTTAGGATCGACCCTGCTGAGCTATAGGTCCTGGGTTCGATTCTCAGGCTGACAAAGTGCCTTAGAACAGGCGTTAGGATCGACCCTGCTGAGCTATAGGTCCTGGATTCGATTCTCAGGCTGACAAAGTGCCTTAAAACAGGCGTTAGGATCGACCCTGCTGAGCTATAGGTCCTGGGTTCGATTCTCAGGCTGACAAAGTGCCTATGTTAAGGCATTCGGATCGACTTTGTTATACTTCTCGTCTTTATAATAATTCAGAAATTATCTCAATTATTTTTTATTTCAACATGCTATGTTGAAATAAAAATTAATTGATTGACTATACTATGTTCGCCTTTATCGATTATCAAATTTGTTTTTGTTTGCTTGCTATTGTTGTTTGTTGTTGTATTTTTCACTTCCGCGTTGGTGTTAGTAGTTGCTAGCGCGGATCCTGGGTTCGATTCTCAGGCTGACAAAGTGCCTTAGTTAAGGCGTTAGGATTGACTTTGCTGAGCTATAGCTCCTGAGTTCGATTCTCAGGCTGCCAAAGTGACTTAGCATAGCATAGCAGCAGCCTATAATATTCCTGCTGCTGGGCCACAGGCCTCCTCTCTATAAGAGGGAATGGGCTATAATCCACCACGCGGGCCCAGTGCGGGTTGTCATCTCAGTCTGGCAAAGTGTTTTAGCTAATACAATAGGAAAGATTTTGCTGAGCCGTCTGGTTAGTTAACATCATTTTCTCATTGTATGTTACAAACCTATCAAAGATATATGAATTGTATACCTACCTAAATCGACATCGTACATACATACGATGAATTTCCTTACGTAAGACGTTGGGTCTCCCCGGCTCCTCTAGACAACAAAAGCAAGAAAAATTGTATGCCTTCCACTCCCCGAGCCTTCTTACATAATAGTTACACAACCCATTTTCACGTTGCAACTTTAATTAGAAACGTGCCTGTTAGTGATAATTGTATAAGTTATTATAAGCCTGATGTGTCTCACTGCAGAGCAAAGGCCCTCTTTCAATTTTTCTCTGTTAATGGCCATTTGGGCTCATTCCTATTGGTAAGAGTCTAGCTCGCCACGCCATCTCCTTCTGGGCCTACCACGTCGCCGGATTTTGTTGTTCGGATCCCTATATATTGCAACTTTGGCTCAATAGTTAATTAGTAAAAGAAAAATATCACACTACAGCTTCATAAGCTTTCATAATAATGATTCAGCTGAACACGAGCGATGCTAGGTGGCTCTCCCGAGCATCGCCACAACAGCTGGTACTGCCCTTCTCGCATCCAGCTCACAAAACGAAAATTTTACTTGAGTTGGGTAAAAGACGATATTTAACGCGGACATTCGCTTTACGAATTTGTTATGCAAACATTAAAAGCACGAAATTCAAACGAAAAACAATTTCCCCGTAAGCTGTTCGCCAACAAATGTTTGTTGCGTAACTATCGGTCACTTAGATAAGCCAAACATTTTCCGATTAGCTCCGAAATAAATGAATAAGCTATTTAGTAAAGCATTGTATTTTATAACTCTTAGATAAGCGCATTATACTAAGGCAAGCGTACTTCAATGCATTGTGTAGTAGTAACTACGTACAATATCAATTTTAATTTTGAACGTAGCTCGCGCCCATAACTCGCAAACATTATCGTGTGTCACATAAGGCCATTTTACAAATTGATTTTAATGTGACACTATTTCTTACTTTGTGTAATTTTGTTTAGATATTCATCAAAAAATTTCACGGTTTGCGGTTCATCCAAGCACGATGTAGAGTCCTATTTGGATCCAGACGTCTTTGCGCCGGATCCGGCGGAGCTGTATGACTCTGATGATTCTTGTGGAAAGCATCTATATCCTCTGAAGTAAGTGCCCTTAGATTGTATAAGGTCTCACTGGAATAGTGGGGACTATTTGCAGGGTTAGTTCGTCAGGAACAGGTCAGCAAGTTAATTTTACCGAAAAAAACACTAATCATAAATTTTAACTTCGTATAAATTCGCAATACATAATTAAAAAAAAATATTTTCAAATTATTCTAGCAAATAAACGTGAGTGGAGTATAATTTCTAATATTAATGTGTAATTTCGTTTTCCTCACGGTGGGCTGGTAGTTTTTATCGTAAGAAATAAGGGTTACATTTTTTATAAGTTTCGAATAATGTTTTATTAACCCGTAAAATATTGTTCACTATCTGGTTGGACCTTCTTACTTGCTGTTTTTCACGAAGGACACGTGTTGGAGCTGCTTTATACTTAAATCATTATACAAAAGATGAAAAATCATAATCTAAGGAAATCAAAACTTTTAAATATTCTTTTATAAATAGTCCTTACTTATCCTACGTGAAAAATACTTTAGTTGTCTTTTCCTTTGTTTAATCAACGTGCCATTATCTGGCATTAGTTTTGCGGATTCACGTCATTCACACTTTTTGTCATTTGGAAAATTTTATTTGTCATTTTAATTTAAAACAATCGTTCGTCTATCATTCATACATTACAGCACAGCAGAGAATATTGTCCTTGTTTGCCACACAACGGGACATTAAGGACATTTACTAAAGCTACAGGTGGCCCGCCAGACAGCCTACGACGAAAGGATTTATTCTATTTGGAGTTGTGTTAGAGTTGAAATTCGCATAACAGTGTAAAGTACGTTTTTATCAATAACTTTATTTGCAACGTAATTTTACGAATAACCTAAGATCAAAAAGTATACTAACAAAATTGAGTGACTACCAAAAATGGCTGTTCAGCAATTAACTCTTTTCAGGGTCATTAATTTAGTGGATTTTACTGATTTTTTGGTTAGTGGTTGACCAGTAAAATCTGTTAAGTTTTACGTTCATACTGCATGTCATAACATTCAAATGTAATACGGTGATTTGGTATTATTTTATAACAGACTAAAAAGGAGGAGGTACTCGCTAGCTTTTATAATATGTATTTTTGTAATTAGCGAATTAGCAAGTTAGTGGTACAAATCTCACGAAGTTAAACGATCTCCGCAGAAATTATAAAGTTAAAAAACGACATTATAAATACAGTTTCTGCATATACTGTAATTAGCTTATGACTTAACAACTGAAAATCTACTCGGTATTTCTTTTCTGTATTTGGCTCTCAGTCCATCGCAAAAACCTCGACCTTTAGTACTAATAATAACGTTGTGCGATCCGTACTAGAGCGAAGTGAAATGCTAGTATCTGCAGTTGTCCCGTACCCAGAGCCGAAGTCGCAATTATTCCGTACCATTTCAACGGAACTTTTAGTGTTTCGAGAAATGTGGCAAGAGTACGTCAACTTCACTTCGACATTTTATTTAAAAACGGCAGCACGGTTAATCACGTGGCTAGTGGCACTAGTGGCTAACAACGCCAACATGCTGAATTCGTGTTCGCGTGCACGTAGTTAGTCAGCGACACGAACGAAGTAATAGCTTGTACTAGATACATCCGCTACTCATCACTCTTCAATAGGTCAGAAATGCATCGCGGTGCCCACGAGTCGAAGTACTTGAATCACGTGGTTAGTTCACTAACATAAATCGCACGTATACCACTCAGTCTGTAACGTTCACACTGCTGAGCCACAGCTCCTTCTCTCTGGGAGAGAGCGGGCTGTAATCTACCACGCGAGCTCCGGTCAGCTTAGAAGATGTCACTATCTTAGAATTCTTCACATAATTATGTGTCATGGTTATCAAAATCGGTGTCTTTTTCAAGACCCTCGTCAGTGTAGAACTATTGCTGGTGTACTTACATGGGTCGAATGGAACTGTTAACCAATTAGAGCATCCATCAGTGCGCAACGTTCGTATCAGCCAAAGAACATGCATACTGTCGTCTTTGTTCGTAATTTACCTAAGGTAAACTCGTTTAATTAAAATTAGCTTATATTATCACGACGATCTTTCTTAGTTCTTGTAATAATCCTAGTGTTTTAACTGAAAATAAATCATTTAACCTGAAAATTACTTTCTAAAATACCATAATAAAAATCTAAAAATGGATTTTATTTAATTTCAAATTAATTGTTGTGTAAAATCTGAAATGTTACCGATGTGTCGAGGCTACGCTTTCGTAGCACTCGCTACTTGCTACGTCGTAGCTGTGCGGGCAACTCGGAGATTCGGAGAATAAATGCGTGTAGTGCGGACGTAGTTGGTCGCCGCCAAATCTTTAATTCAATCATTACTTTGGTTTAATCAATGCCGTCCCTAATTAATTAATTAATTAATTTAATTAATAATCAAAAACAAAATCCTTATTTTTCTACGGAAAAAGAACTGCTAAGAGTATAATAAAAAATACTTAAGCCAAACCGGAACTAATACTCAGTAAAAGCGTCAAGTATCTACTCATGTTAGTGTTAATAATAAATTGAATAGTTACTTAAAATTCTCCGTCGCCATAGAATTGCAGAATCTCATTAATATTTTTAGTCAACTTCGAAAGGTAATAGAATTAACCTTGGCCACTGTTCCGGGTTCCGATCAATGCATTTGAAATATTCAAGATAAAGGTCAGACGGTCAACTGGGGAAAGGCTTACTATGAAGCGAAAACAGAATTTCTGTTCAAAGGAGAATTTTGGTTCAAGAACGGAGAAGTCCTGTTCAGTAGCGGAAAGTTGATAGTAAGAGTGATTTGAATGGTTTCTGTGAGTTCGTTAGACCTAAGGGTATGGATGGTTAGGTTATAATGCGAAGGCTTCAGCAACGAAAACAGCATTCAAATCAGTTGTAGAGTATAGAGGAGACAGAGTGTTTGTTAAAGTATGTCACTAAAAGGAATGTTGACAAACAAGTGACAATATTTAACGACTGAAAACCAGTCAAGCTAAGGATATCGTGTTACCCAGTAGCTGGGTACTGGATAGTGGAGGTCAGATAGGCAGTAAGCTCCGTGTAAAATACTGGTATTCCGGTGCATCCAGTTAAACAGAAAGTCGATCCCAACATAGTTGAAAAAATACTAGGGCTAGTGAGATGAAGATAATTATAATCTGCCGACACATCTGAAGAAATGCGACATCGGAGCCGCACTTGACTAAACTTGAATTAGCGAAATACTTGTAAAACACTGAAAAATAACTTTAAAATAACTGTACTCACTATTGTCATTATTAAAAAAGAAACACGGACATGTGGTCACAGTAAACAAAGGGTGAGGCCCTAATTCATAAACAAGAAAACGCGGGTAAAAACCACAGTAGAACGAAACCCCTATTTATGGGAAAAAAGAGAAAAGAGAACCCTTTTTTTTTTCTCGTATGGAAAATCTTCAAATGACCCCCCCCCCCACTCCGGGCGGAGCGGAGGAGAGTGACAGACTTGTACTGACTAAAACCCATCCATGTTCCTTCTTTGCCCTTTGTGTTCCAGGGACACTCTCACGTAAGAAAACTAGCATAAGTCATAAGCTCTATTTCGGTAACAGTTTTTTTGTATGTACAAGAATAAATTAAAATCAAATCTGTCACAAGAATGTTGTACGAACACCAATATGTAAACAGTTTCCTTAATTTAAAAGCAATTTTCGCGAGAATTAACGATTGTAACTTAAGCATTTGAATCCCAGAATACTATGTTCGTAACAACATGATATTTTAATCAGAACAGTAGGAGAAAACACTTTTAAAAGTTGTTAAGTGTGGTATTGGTATATTGGTGCTCATAACTATCAAATGAAACTATTCAGTTTTTAGTAAATTCCTTAATAATTCCCAATTTATTTTCGTGAATCGAGTACCCACTTCTTGCTAAACCTCATCGAATCGAGAACCTCCTCCTTTTAGAAGTCGATTACAGCCATCAAACATCATTAAAACCTAGGGCCGCTATTACCGTAATTTGCTCAACATTACGATAGATTGTATTACAGTAGATACTATAGAATACGATCTATGGTTTGACAATAAATCGTAGACACAAGATGTAGGATCCTATCTGCCAGCGTGGTAAACATGAAAGTGGCTGTACACTCTCGCCGAGATATTCCCGAGACAGGACGAGAGTGAGAGTGTTCAGCCAAGAGAGAAAAAACATGACCTTATAATGAGTCATGATTTTTTCAAAAAGGTAAGAAGTTCTACCTTTTTTAACTTTAATTACTACTACGCTTTATTTTAAACTGTGGGCGGGGATCCTCCACAGCGACCCCGCACAGCCACGCTAGCCATGGCTACCAAAATAAATCGCTCAGCTAACGTGGCAAACATCTCTGTGCACATTCTACTTAGCACAAGACGGTCGACTTAGCGCTAGCAAACAAGTACCCCCCTTTTACTAGGATGGCAATAAAATAAGTAATCGCGGCCCTAGGTTACAAAACTTCATTCTTAAATAATGTATGTGTTTCAGTATTTCTTAAGGGAATAATAATTTTATTGAACAATAGTCGCTTATGCTGGTCGACACTCTTTGAATCGATTTATAAACAATTTAATCATAATTAAAGCATGATATCAAAGCAAATTCTAAAAAACCGAAATGGCCTTTTTAAACATATGTTTAGTGGTGTACATTTTTTTTGTCGATTTTCCTCGTTTCTCTGAAACGCATTTTAAACTTAACTTCATTATCAAAATGCATCGTTTGGTGAGAATGGCCTCGAAAATGTCGTGTGGCGCCGCGAATAGGATGTTAACAACACGCGACTTGTTCTTGTTATGTGGTGTCTGTACACTCTCGCCGAAACACCCCGAGGCAGGGCGAAGGCGAGAGTGTGCAGCCAAGCGACGAACACCACGACGCGGGCAACAGCTGAAAGCCACACAAGTATTTCTGTTGTGAATGTGGTTCGTCGAATAACATTTCACGAAGACAGAATGTACTTCTGAGCGAAAGTAGACAATACACCTTATACTTATTTTCGAGAAGCTGTTTTTTTCGAGTTATGGACGAATTTGTGAAAATCCCTGACACCGGGATCTTCTTCTTTTCTTCTTTCTTCTAAGGGACTGGAAAAACCTTTTAGTGCTTTTACACAAACAAACCAATCAATCAATATATTACTCGTATTTAAACCCTTAACAGAACTTATCACTTATGATATTACCTAAATGAACTTTTATTAAAAAAAAACACTACACTTAAAATTTATTATTTAACCCGATGCAGTATCATAGATTTATTACTCACTTCATTCTTCATTACCAGGAGTAACTAATATCAGTCGGGACTAAGGCATTAAACAGTCCCCTGAGAACTTTGCAATATGATCAAGAGACTGCACACAGAGGAGTATTATTTTACCAAAGAAACTGTCATAGAAATCTAGAAATTGTTGGAAATATTTTTTATCCGACTGCCAAGGAAGAGGTATGTTTTTCGCGCGTATCTTGTATGTCTGGTTATTTCTTTATAACCTTGTATCTCCCATACGGCTAGATGGATTTCGACAATTAAGGTATCGTTATATATTAAACCCAAGTGTCTTTAGATAGGTGTTAGAAAAAAAAAAACAAAATGGTGGATTTTTGGCGCGAAATAGTAATTCGTTATTAAAAAAAAAACCAAACCTATCGAGTAGGGTATTAAAATAAAGGAAATTAAAAGGGGGTTACAAAATTGTACATCTATAATTAAATGTTTAGATTTCGGTCTTTTTAGTGCATTACTTTTAAATTGTCTGTTTTGCAGTCGGGTTTTGGATTTTTTAAATAATGTCTACTTGTTATATATAAGAATCACAAATCCTGGAGTAGTAACTGAGAGAATGGTGCATACAATCATTCTCATGAAATCACTTAAAATAAGAAAAAAATCCTCTAATCAGGGAAAATAATGTTTGCCTTCTCGTTAACAGTACTCTAAACGAACAAAACAGTAAAAACTGCATCAGATGATCGTTCTAAAGCCCTTGGACAAAATACAACTATACTTTATTTTTTAGGTTAGTTAGGTCATTTCAATACAGAAAATAAATATTACCCAGGATACGAGCCGGTCTCGAAAAGGGACACGTTTTCGGGTCAATAGTTACCATAGCCATCTGTCCCAAGATCCAATAGCCATAAGATATCATACTTGAAAAGAGCTTTTCAAGGAGTACCTTTTCAACTAACACGACTTTTGGTAATTCGCAATCCGTTCGGAGTTATTGACCTGAATAATAATCTAGGCAACCAATTAAGGTTTTTGGGTAACCAATAGTGGCCATTGGATAGAGATTTTCAAGGAGAGCCTTTGCCACTTACACGACTTTCGCCAATTTGTTGTCTGTTCGGAGTTATAGACCTAAATAGGTGACTTTTTGAGCACCGAAGTTAAGATTTTCTAGGTAACCAATAGCAATATAAGATATACACCATTGAAGAGAGCTTTTCAATGAGAACTTTTGCTACCGTCACCACTGTTGCTAATTCGTAGTCTGTTCGGAATTATTGACCTAAATGTATGTCTAATTGGGCACCACACAATTTAAAGTTTTCTTGCCAACCAATAATAACCAATTGTAATAAGATATACACCATTCGAAAGAGCTTTTCAATGAACATCATGGATGCCCCTCCAGTTATAGGGGAAAATATACAAGTCCGTGATTAGACCTGTCGTACTGAATGGATCAGAATGCTGGGCTGTGAAGAAGATGAATAAAAAACGATTGCATTGAGACGGAATGAATATAATACAGGAAGCTTAAAAGTGGCGACTGTTTCAGATAAAATGAAAGGAAGTCGTTTGTCTTGGTATGGACATGTAACGAGGAGGGATGAAACACGTGAATAAAAGAGTGATAGACATATATGTTGATGGATGGAAAGGGAGAGGAAGATCAAAAAAAAGTTGTGTGAGGAATGATATGAAAGAGCAATGAGTAATGATACCGTGACGCCTGACAGGGGAGAATGGAGAAAGAAAACGGGTTGGGCCGCCCCCTAATAGAATGAGACAAGAACAGGAAGATGATGATGAAAGAGCTTTTCAATGAGAACATTTGGTACTACTACAATTTTTGCTAATTCGTAGTCAGTTCGGTTTTATTGATCTAACTAGGTAGTTGATTGGGCACCGAACTGTAGCTCCTGTCTGACTCTGAATGAAAGAATGATTTGGTTGCATCTTACACGTATAGGACACAAAGATTTTGTATAATAGTGTGTGTTAAGAATAAAAAATCTTTTATGCAAAAAATAAAACCGACTTCAAAAACACAGAAAAGCGAAAAATAACGTTAGTTTCAGAAGTCGGTGACAAAAAAACTAAATCAAACAAACAAAAGTCACCGACTTCAGAAGCTAAAGTTATTTATCACTTTTTCAGTGTTAATGATACTTCTGGACAGCTCGCGTACATAATGAGAAAAATTGTTTTGTAATGATATAAACCCGTTGCTGTAAAAATCTTGGGATTTTTGATATAAAAAATACGATAAGTAGTTTTGAAAGTCCTTCTCTTGATGTTAACCTAACACTACCCAAAGAATTCTGAAAGGACCGAAATAGGTAAAAATCTGAGGGTGCAAGGTCAGGATTATAATTATGCTGGATGCATTAACACTTCCCAACCAAGCTCTCTCAATTTATTCTTTTATTTATTTCCTTTATTCGTAATACATATAAATTACATTTTTAAAGATTTCTTAAAAAACCAGATAAAAAACATTTAAAAATATAAAAAAATAGTGGTCCGCCGATATCGGGAGCAGGGTCCAAGCTACCGGTGATTAGGGCTCCAGAGACTGGAACCTCCTCACAATGCGAGCCGTATCGAGAAGTACTGACTTCTGAATCAGGCCCTTGATCCAACCGCCTAAGGAGAGCCTCGAAAGATGGTCGTCGAGGCTCTTGGCTATAAGGCCAGTGGCCGTCACGACAATTGGCACAATGATAGCCGAGTTCACATTCCACATGTCGACAACCTCGTGTGCCAAGTCAAAATATTTTATTTGTTTCTCTTTCTCAGCTTTCACGAGGTTTTCGTCATGCGGGATGGTAACATCGACTATCACTACGCGGCGCGCTGATCGGTCTATCACCACTATGTCAGTCTTATTGGGGACAATAGTCCTGTCAGTAATGATAGACCGATCCCAGTACAGCGTGACATGGTCTTTCTCGATAACTGGGTCGGGCACATACTTGTAGTACGGCACCTCAGATGCCACAAGTTTATATTTCAAGGCAAATTGCTGGTAAATAATGCTGGCCACTTGGTTGTGCAAGTATTCGCCGTTAGCCAGACGAGAACAACCAGAAATAATATGTCTGATGGACTCACCCGGACGGTGGCATGCGTGACACATTTCAACCGTCCCGTCCTTCATAATATATTTCCGGTAGTTGTTCGTCAACATAACTTCGTCCATAATTGCACAGACAAAACCTCCAGTTTCCCCAAAGAGGTCGCCGAAACGTAGCCAGGACACGGACGATAGAAAATCTACATCGGACCCATGAAGAGCCAGGTAGAAGCGTCTGTGAAGCTCCTTGCCTTGCCGTACTTCCTTGCGGTCATCGGTAGTAAGTACTAGAGGTTTGCGCCAGTTCTCTTTAGACATGGACAGCGGGGTGAGTCCCTTGTCCACTGCGACCACATCTCGGTGCATACCCACCTCGGCTTTTAAAAAATATTCTCTGAGACTGCACACGCGTCGCGGTTATGACCCCATCGCGTTTAAAAAACCTCGACCCCCGCACTTCCGCGAGATGTACAGCCTCATCACCGATGATCGTGGGTGATGCATCCGGTTTGCGGTCAGCAGTGTACGAACTCTCCTATCTAGGGCATCGAGTTCGTTCTGAGCCCATTTGAGTATGCCGAAAGAGTACTTTAAAACCGGCATGACCCACCCGTTGAAGGCGCTCACCTTGTTCCCGCCTGAAAGAAGGCTATTTAATACCTTGTTTAGGCGTCCAAAGAAAAGCTCGCTCAACGATTGCTTCATGTCAGTTACGTTAAGAAGGTGAGATATGACCTGACCACCTCTCCTCAAACGGTAGCCTAGACTTGAATCCTCCAGCAATGTGCTCAGAGGATTCAGGGCTAGACAGTACCAAAGTGGGCTCAGACTGTCGCCCTGGACTATTTATTCTCCGTTTAATCCATACAGGCTCATAGTTCCCTACATCCTGGATATCAAAGGACCGTCCTCCATTGCCCTATACACGACTTAAGGAAGGCGTGTAGAGTTGCATCTATCTTGTACAACTCCAGCACCCTCATGAGCCATGTATGTGGCACCGAGTCGTAGACCTTCTTATAAGCTATCCAACATGTTGACAGATCCTTGCGGGATCGACGAACCTG
This sequence comes from Noctua janthina, assembly GCA_963576755.1. NCBI lineage: Eukaryota > Metazoa > Arthropoda > Insecta > Lepidoptera > Noctuidae > Noctua > Noctua janthina. The sequence goes on along the minus strand of OY755050.1, from coordinate 5,769,156 downwards.
TTGGCTAATGGCCATGTCGATGAGGAGTAGCTCCTTCGTACCGCAGGACCTATTCCTACAACCATTTTGAGAGGCAGACATAAAGAGTTTCTGTCAATGTGTGTATTAATTTTCACTCTCAAAATGGATGTAGAAGTTTATAGACCGTCGACAAACACGTGATCGGTCTATAATTTTTGGGTTCCGCGGGACTACCTGACTTATGGGTAACGACAAAAGTGTTAAAAACTGTGGTAGGGACCCAGACTCTAAGGATGACTGGAATTGGGATGCCAGGCAAGTGTGTGAACTACTAAGCCATTTGAGCCAGAAGTTGTGCTGTCCGTCCGGTCCCGGTGACTTCCAATTCGGTAACGGACGAACTGCTCTGGCTACATCTAAAGGTGTTATCAAAATTGGCTCCATTTCTGAGATAGGTTTACACACTCGCTCGACATCACGCATCCAGTCAGCCTCAGTATGACAGACGGGCACCGACCAGATGCTGCACCAGAAAGAACTCATGGCAGTATCATCCGGGCGGCATACGTCTGTCATATTTTGTTCGGATCGCTCCCAAGCTCAGAGAGCAGCTTTGGCCCAGTGGTGGAGACGCTGACTTACGAGCAGTAAGTCGTGGGTTCGAACCCGGCCAGGCGCATTACTTTGTGTAAGTTATTTTATCACCACTGCTCTCAAAACGGTGAAGGAAAACATCGTGAAACCGGCATGTCCTTGAACCAAAAATTCGAAGACATGTGCCATCTACCAATCCGCACTGGGCGTGGTGGATATAGCCCATTCCCTCTCATGGAGAGGAGGCCTTTGTCCCAGCAGTGGGAACATTAATAGGCTGATTATGCTCCCAAGCTCTGTTTACCCACTCTAGAACATGCGATTCTGTGAGTACCGATCAACACGCCGCTTATACCTCCGAATACGGTTTATGGGCAAACCGTATTCGGAGGTATAAGCGACGTGTTGATCATCAACATAAACTTTCTGCTTCAGGAAGTCGATGCGCTCTGTGACACGGGAAATTTATTCTTGAGGACTGATTCTAGTCCCCGAGAATGCGCGCCTCACAAAGCGCATCACACGTGGTCGTGTATTGCCCTCCCTGAAGCAGTGTAGTTTGCCGATGAGTACCCTGGCCCCATCGATGTGGCGCTCGATCCTGCGTTGCCAGGCTGGTACGGCTCGATTTGGTCGAGTAGCTCCGTCACAATTTAGGAACTTGATATTAGCTAAACGATATGCCGCAACAGCCCCACAGTACAGGATCGAGTGTGTATCAACGAGGTTTTCGCTACTCTCGAATATATTCTTGAGTTGCGAGTCGAAGGCAACACTAGCGCCCTATTTTTATTATGCATGGGTAACCGTGGTAATCGGGGCCTAAGTTCGGTAGGAGTGGATCGATACTCGCGAAGCGCATCTTCCAGAGCGCTCCTTAATCGGTCGTTGCACTGGCTACTTACCATAGCAACCCTATCATCTTTTTCTACAACAGCTGGGTTGAACCGCGGCAGGGTTGCGTCAATAACTGACGCTTGCACCGCGGTTTGTGCCAGAGTTAAGACCATACGGTTGCTCAGTACCTCTGAGCGTAGCCTATCAAGTACGGCGTCGTCCAACACGTGATTGCGTTGGATGACCCGCACCTGATCCGACAGTCGTTGGGCCGAAACGTTGACGGTTGGTTCAAGTACCTGGAATAAAGACAGCATCCTAACACGGTACGCAGTGAGGTTAGTTCCCCCTCTGTATTTATTTAATTATTATTTGTAGCCAAACGTGTGTGGTCTGGCGTTATCATGATGAATGAACACTCCTTTTCGGTTGATGAATTCCGGCCGCTTTTTCTCAATTTTTTGCTTGAGTCTCATTAGTTGTTGGCAGTAGAGATCCGATCGATGGTTTTGCCCTGCCGTAAAAGCTCAAATTGAACGATGCCCTTCTAAACCCACCATACACACAGCTTTACCTTATTGCGTGTTAATTCGGGTTTCGCTACAGTCTGAAGCTTGACTACCCTTTGACCATGATCTTTTTCGCACGTTCTTGTCGTAGGTGATCCACTTTTCATCACCAGTGATAATTTTTTTCAAAAGGTTCGGTTTCATTACATTTCAATAGAAAATCGCAAATGAGTACACGATTCATTAGGTTTCTTTCAGTGAGCTGTTTTATGGCCAATCCTCAGTTCCTTGGCTATATCGTAACTTAACTACTAATTTACTTCACTTTTTCAAAAATGGCATCGACTTTATCCATATGAGGGCGACCAAAGCGAGCTGCATCTTTGACATCAAAATTCCGGGAATGAAACGGTTGGACCGACTTTGTGCTACTCTTACTGACACTGCATTAGGTCCATAAAGGTCACAATTTTTTTAGCGGCTAATTACGCATTTTTCCATTTTTTGTAATTAAACTTCAGAATATATCGAATTTCTTCGTTAGATTCACACATTTTGATGGACAGAAAAACAATTGTAAAAAGGTTTTTTACTTTTACTAAATGTCCTATATGTATTTATTTATTAATATTAAATCCAGCCAGATACAAACAGTACAACAACCAAAGAGATTTTTCTTCAATTTTATACATACAAAATACGAAAAGACATTTTCCCCGACCTATTACAATACCATGATCTAACATAAGTATAACCTATTTCATCTGTGATTTTAAATATTAATAATGTCCTCAAATTAGCCACAAACAATCGCCAAGACTGGGTATATTTATTTAAATAAAATATTTTCATTGCATGAAATTTTTGTCTTTGTCCTCATCAAATACTGAGACACATACAAAATGATTGGAAATTCGGCTTGAGTATAAAATCGTATAAACGCCTACTCCTTTTATTTCATTTTATGATGCTAATTGATCCGTAGAAGAATTAACGACTAACAAGATCGTAACCATCCGCGAACCCGTTCAATTTATCAACAAACCACATCGAGCAAAATTAGTATTTGCATAAAATAGCTCTGATTTAATCCTACCCTAGGATAAGGTCGAAGTTCCAATCAGCCTGTAAAGGCAACATAAGTCTAAAGGTGAACACGCTAATAGCTGCTATCGTCACGCTAATGGTCTGACTCCAAATAAGACGTATGAATTTTTTTTATTTATAATCAATTCACTTACAATAAAAAGTCACTTGCGGCTCTTGCGTTCACCTATAATTAAACATATTAAAAAAAAATAGATTGTTATTATTTAATGTAAATGTTTTTTTGTAGCGATCTCCGCGACATAATGAATTCCAGCGAAGATGAACCTTTGTCGGGTTTAAATTCAAGACTGAGACCACGGAGGAGGACTACCAGTCTCCAATCTAAAAATACTAAGAAATGTGACAGTAGAACTGCTCAGGACAAACCCAAGAGAACACGGACCCCGTCCAGGGCGTTGCCAAATAAACCAGAAGATCTCACTAACAATGCTGATTCTCTTCCTGTGCCGCAACATCTGTGTCCACACTGCGATAGAAAATTTTCTTCTAAGCAGACAGTGTCTAAACATGCGCGGCGCATACATTTGTCGGATTCTAAACAAGATTTTTTCATTGCTTGTCTTTTTTGTAATCACACTGAAGCTGAAGCAAATGAAATTATTCGTCATATGGTTGATAATCATCCCAACCAATACTTCGCATGCCTTGACTGTCAAACCCGATTTTCCTCAACCTCTGAACTTGCCGAACACAAGCTGAATGTTTGCGAAAGGCAAAAACCTTACCGCAGCAAATTGCGGCAAAAAAATACATCTGTATCAAAGCATACTCAAAAAAATCTTAACAACGACGGAAGAGACGATTTTCAAAACGACAAAGAATATATTGAAAACCGTGGCTTTAATGGCATAGTAATATCATGTGAACTTAAGCCATCGCAAATACACGATGAAGCTGACATTGAAGATAACATAACAACGAATTTAATTTTGCCGCCCAGCAAGTCTTTAGCTAATAGTACAGTAATAGAAAAGAATGCAGTTATCGTTTTAGACGACATACAGTGGAATAAACGAATTCCCCCAAACTTTTCTTTTCACAACACCGATGCAGATCAGATTCTCTCAAGATTGGGTGTTGTGCACCGATCGCCACGGACAGGTGAAACGACAAGGCGAGATTGGTTCAAAACCATAGACGATTCAACTCAAAAATTTGAAAAGTGTTTTGAGACTAGCTTTTACTCCAAAGTGGCGAGTAATGTCGCTGAAAATCTAGCTAAATGTCTTGATGGCTCTTTCAACTTCAATCCAGATTTGGAAAACACAATTAAGACTAGAAGAGCAAAAAATAGTGTTGTTATCAATACTGCAGAAGGTTTCCCAATACTTTTAGCTCGCGAACAGTTTTCACGCAACTTGTTTGACAGCTATATGCCAAGAAGCATTGCGCCTAAACACAAATGGAAATGGGATAGCCCAGAGAGTGATAAAAGCGTTATTAATGCTGATCAAGTCAAGCGGGACTCTCATACCAACAATTGCATTATAACGTTAGTTTCGAGCCTGGACATATGGACCCAGCTGAGCATGCGGAAGAAATTTGAAAATAAATATAACATTTCTCATGCAGTTAAGAGGACTGAAAAACAGAGTATAATTGATAAAGAACTGAAGGAGATTCTCGAGAGTCGAGAAATACCAACTACTTCTTCGACGCAGATAATTAAACATTCAAACAGTCCTCCTCCAGTTAGAGATGGACTTGACTTCCCAAGTTACTTGGGGTTAGCGCCGTCAGCGCCATCCTATGATTTACAACCTGCTGTTCTTAGCGGAGAGTGGGTGAGGCCCAGGTGCTACGTTTGTTGCGCATGCGGCGCTCAAACTCGGGACTCTAGAGCGCTCTCGTCTCATATTTCGATTCAACATCCCAATGCACAAGTACAACATTATGAAATAGTTGGAGAACCACTATTGAATGCTGACATTTTGAAGCATTTATACGTACCACCGAGCCAGGTGTTTAATAGGACCAGACCGCTTCGGGGGATAAGAGACTGCACAAAATGTCAAAAGTCTATTACGTTAGAAGATTTGCATCAACACATGTTAGATTGCGCAGGTGATACACCAGCCGTACGCAGGAAGTGCCGATATCGGCCATTCGGAGTGCGCAGGAGACGTCCGCGCCTACCAGACAATGTTATGAGAAGAAAAATTCGTAAAGATTTAAGGAATAGACACAAACAAAAGAACCATTTGAGATCGAGACAAAAAATAAGAAGCGAAGTTGGAGATGGTAAGTTGTTTTTTGTTGTATTATCATTTCCCATATGCTCCTTTTTATAATAATATTATCCTCCTTGGTTTAATAATAATAAACCTTTGTTATACACACTCAATCTTGTATTGCACGGCTGTTGCGGCATGTCGTGTAGCCAATGTCAAATTTCCAAACACTGACAGTCCTACACGACCAAAATCTGCCGTACCAGCTTGGCAATGCAGGATTGAGCGTCGTATTAATGAGGCCAGGGCACTACACGCCCAAGGGTGATGCGCTTTGTGAGGCGGGCATTCTCGGGAACTGATATCAGTCCCCGAGAATACATGTCACGAGTCACAGAGCGCATCGACTTCCTGAAGCAGAAAGTTTATGCATGGGCTAACCGTATCCATCGGTATAGGCGAAGAGTGGATCGATACACTCAGAACCGCATGTTCCAGAGTGACGAAAGGTTGGTGTACAGAACATGGGAGCGGCCCGTTACCATTCAAGGAGTGACTGACGCGCATCTGCCGAATAACGACACCATGAATGCTTTTTGGCGAAGTATTTGGTCGGTGCCCGTCGGCCACACTGAGGGTGATTGGATGCGTGTTGTTGAGCGAGCGTGTGACTCAATTCCGGAAATGGAGGCCATTTCTATAAGTCCACTGGACGTGGCCTGTGCAGTCCGTCCGTTACCTAACTGGAAATCTCCAGGCCTGGACGGACTGCACAATTTTTGGATTAAATGGCTACAAAGGTCACATGCTTGCTTAGCCTCACAATTCCAGTCATCCTTAGAGACTGGGTGGCTACCCACCTGCTCTACAAATCGGGTAGTACTGTGGAACCTAAAAACTATAGACCAATTACGTGTTTACCGACGGTCTATAAAGTTCTAACATCCATTCTGAGAGCAAAAATTGTTCGTCATATAGATAGCAATTCAATTATGTCTGTCTCTCAGAATGGATGTAAGAATGGGTCCCGCGGTACTAAGGAGCTGCTCCTTATCGACATGGCCATAAGCCAACAGGTTCGTCGATCCCGGAGGGATCTGTCGACGTGTTGGATAGATTATAAGAAGGCCTATGACTCGGTGCCACATACATGGCTCATGAGGGTGCTGGAATTGTACAAAATAGATGCAACTCTTCGCACCTTCTTGATGTCGTGTATGGGGCAGTGGAGGACGGTCCTCCTTTATCCAGGATGTCGGCAGGTTCTTAGGAACGATGAACCGATCAGGATTGAGCGAGGAATATTTCAGGGTGACAGTTTGAGTCCGCTTTGGTTTTGCTTGGCCTTGAATCCTCTGAGCACACTGCTGGAGGATTCAGGTCTAGGCTACCGGTTGAGGAGAGGTGGTCAGGTTATATCTCACCTCCTTTACATGGATGATTTGAAAATATTTGCTCCCAGCAATTTGCAACTGATGGAGCTACTAAAAGTGACTGAAACTTTTAGTAGCGCCATCAGGATGGAATTTGGCTTGGACAAATGTGCAGTCATGCATGTAAAGCGAGGAACATGAAGCATGGAATCCGTGGGAACTCAACTCTCGGATTCCATATTCCTTAGATCCCTCTCATCAACCGAGACCTACAAGTATTTGGGTATGTCGGAAGCATTAGGCATCAATGCTGCCGACATGAAACCATCATTAATGGAGCGCTTCTTTGGCCGCCTGAATAAAGTGTTAAACAGTCTTTTATCAGGCGGAAACAAGGTGCGTGCCTTTAATGGTTGGATCATGCCGGTATTGATGTATTCTTACGGCATACTCAAATGGACTCAGACGGAACTTGACGCCCTGAATAGGAAGGTCCGCACACTACTGGCCGCAAATCGGATGCATTACCCAAGGTCATCGGTGATGAGACTGTATATCCCGCGGAAGTGCGGAGGTCGTGGATTCTTAAATGCTACCTTGCACAACCGCGAGGTATGCAGTCTCAGGGAATACTTTCTCGAAACCGACGTGGGGATGCACCGAGATGTGGTCTCAGTGGACAAGGGCTTCACCCCGCTCTCCTTGGCTAAACAGAACTGGCGCAAACCTGTGGTATTGGATACTAATAACCGTAGGGAGGTATGGCAGAGCAAGGAGCTACACGGACGCTTTTTCCGGGCCTTACATGGGCCTGATGTAGACTTTTTGGCGTCCGTATCCTGGCTACTATTCGGTGACCTCTTTGGGGAAACTGAAGGTTTCGTCTGTGCGATTATTGATGAAGTTATCATGACGAACAACTATCGGAAATATATTATCAAGGACGGTACGGTTGACATCTGTCGGGCATGCCACCGTCTCGGTGAATCCATCCGACATATTGTTTCTGGTTGTCCTCGTCTTGCTAACGGTGAGTACTTGCACAGACACAATCTAGTAGCTAGGATTATTCACCAGCAACTTACCTTGCAATACAATACCTTGTGAGTTCTGAAGTACCATACTACAAGTATGTGCCCGACCCAGTTCTCGAGAATGGTCATGCCACATTGTATTGGGATCGATATATCATCACAGACAGGACTATTTTAGCAAATAAACCTGATGTTGTGGTGATAGATCGCCGAGAGCGCCGTGCAATGATTGTTGATATCACTGTCCCTCATGACGCGAATCTCGTGAAATGCTGAGAATGATAAAAAAAAACAAGTATCTTGATTTAGCACACGAGGTTGTCGACATGTGGGACGTGGACTCTGCAATCATTGTACCGATAGTCGTTACGGTTAATGGACTAATAGCAGAGAGCCTCGACCAACACCTTAGGAGGCTCTCATTGCGCGGCTGGGTCAAGGGCTTGATTCAGAAAGCAGTACTCCTGGACACGGCACGCATAGTGAGGCGGTTCCTTTCTCTGGAGCCCTGACCACCGGCAACCTGGACCTTGTTCCTAATGCCGATGGGCCATCTATTTTTTATATTTTTAAATGTTTTGTTTACTTTTCTTTGTAAAAATATTTAAAAATGTATTAGATAAGAGAAAGAATGAATAAAGGAAATAATAATATTATGTTCTATTGTTTTAGCTGAGACGATTCGAAAAATGATTGCCGACTTACCCCCTAAACGACATCGCGTTGTGGTAAATCCTTTGAATCCCACGTTACGACCACGAAGGAAACTTGATAAACAAAGAAGTTCGCTTTTGATAAAACACCGCTCAACAGATGACTCCAAGAATCGAAAGCTGCGGTCCGTAAAAGATCTTAACAATTCTGCAAATTCTGTAAACATTCCTCCACATAAAGAGGAAGAAAATAAAATGATACCAAATCAAGATGATGAAGACAACAAACCTCTTAAGCCTACAAGAAGACCAACTGACGGTAAAATTACTCGTCATTCTGATACTATCAAGAGAAAAACTGTGCTTAATCGAGCCAAAAGAAAAATTCAGATGAAAAATATTAGCATGGTCAAGCTTCCTGATCTTGACACTGTAGATGCAAACAATTCATCAAATTCACCAGATGAAGAAATCCAGAAAACAAATTCTCCTAAAAAAAATTATGTTAATAATAGCCAGTATAGTTCCAGGCAGCATTCTGGTCGTGGGAATTACAACCGGTCAAACAGTAATCGGGGTAGGAACCATCGAGGGAACAATGATCGTGGAAACTTTGGTAGAGGTAATACCAATCGGGGAAGCCACGATCGAGGAAATAACAATCGGGAAAATTGCAGTCAAGGAAATGGTAATCACGGAAACAATAACAGTGGCCAAGGGGCGAGAGGGAATCAGGATAAAGACAAAGATAAAATGGAAAATGATCCCCCAGCCGAGAACGACCCATTTAAACATTCGAAAGTAACTTCGACGGCGGACGGTGATACTGAAGTCAAGTCTAAAGACCAACAAGAGCGTAATAACTGCCCACAGCACGTACCTACGCGACAGGCAGAGTTTGAAAACGAAGCTGCGGATTCAAGAATAGATAAACCACCTTTACTCTGTAATCAAAAGGTTGCTATAGACCCTCAAAAGAATATTTCAACCAAAACGAGAAAAGGGAAAGGGCTAAATGACTGCATAGAGATGTTAAAAATGAAAAATAATAAAGAGACTGCAGTTGACACAGGTAACGATAGTCCTATCGACTTGTCTGCACACGGACGAGCAGCTTCAGAAGCGGACTTGGATTTTCATCCAGCTGTTAACACAGATGTTTACGAGGCTTCTGGTCTCGCTGATCTAAAAGCGCTTCAATCCATACGGCAAGACATTCAACAAGTTCCCCAGACTAGCTTACAGACAGATGACCGACATTTGGCTCAGCCAGTTACTGGATCAGCTATTCAAACACATACTCGTACAGATATTCAACCAACTGGCAAGATTGAAGCTAGTCTAGTTGTCGAAACCGAAGTTTGTCTAGCTGTGAAGGCCAAGGCTATTCCAGTTGTCCAGGCTGATAACCGTCAAGCTGTTCTCACAGAAGATCATCTAGCTATTCACAAATGTGATCGTCCATATGTTCACAAAGATGATCACTTAGATGTACACACAGATAGTCAACGAGGTGTTGCCGCAGATGACCGTCTAACTGCTTTTACAACTGCCAAGCCGAAGGCTAGAAGCTTTCAGCCAGATATGCGACGAGCTGCTCAGCCAGATGCACGAACGGCTCCGCAAGCGACACTTCAATCAGAAGCTCAACTATTTGCACATCATATTGCAAATCTAGCTGCAAATCCAGCTCAACATTCAGTTGAACACCCGCTTGCAAAGCCAGATGCATGCGGTTTAGCCCTGCATGCAGCTGAACATCTTGGTCTTCAATCAGTGCCTCATTTAGCTGCACATCAATCTGTACATCCAGTAAGAAATCCCATTCATTCAGCCATGTTTTCAGCAATTCGTCCAGAATTTGAACTATCCCATTTTGCGAGTTTAGCTGGTCAAGCACAGCTAGCAACTCAGTATAGAGGTGTAAATCCTATGGATTCTCGTTTCTTTCGACCATTTGACCCTTCTCCGCTTGAAAGAGGATTAGCGTATCTGCAACGCAATATAGCCCATGATCAAGCTACACACGGCCTACCTTTGTGTACAGAAAATCAAACAAAACCCTCGACTCCACCTAAGAAAACTCCAGTGAGACGAAAATCAACACGACTTACGTCGAGATCAAATGTTCCACCAGAGTTGCCGCAGAATATGTTTGGATTAACTCCACTTGAAATGATCTCACCCCAACAATTTCCTGGGCCATATTCCGGTATGATGATAAGTCCAGACAGCGATCAGACGAAAAAACGAAAGCAAAATGAAATTGCAACTGATACACTAATTAATCAACCTGATTTTTCCAAATCACCTAAAACAGCTGAATATCTTCATACATTTAACATGTCAGGTGGTCAACTTATTGAGAACAAATGTTATCAACAACCTGTAGATACTGAGCCGAGTGCAAGATCAACTGTTGAGTCCAGAATACTTGAGGATCAGAGAAAAATTGCAGAACGCTTATCAGAAATAAGAACAAACTCCGAACAGACTGCACCATTGGAATATAGGCCACATTCAAAACACGTAATACCAGATGCATTGATACAAGCAGAACAACGGTTCCGAGTTCCTTCATACCCATATCCAACGTACTCAGACCACATAAAGTATGCGGAACACAGGCCTTTGCCCGAGAATCGGACACTTCACGAAAAGAGCCAGTACCCGGGAATGAAGTCTCATGTCGACAAAAATATTGCACAAGAACCACGACCACATCCTGATTCGAGGACTTACACTCAGCAGATGCCATTCCAGAACCAGATGCCGTTTCCCGAGTTGAGACCATTACCCAGGTCTTTGGAACAGATGGCATTTGAACAGAGATTCTTGAATCAAAGGTTATTCCCAGATCAGCCCCTATGCCCAAATATAGCAATACGCCAGGATCTGGGTAAATATTCAGAACAGAGGCAGAGTTCACAACAAACGTCATATCCAAATCAGGCATTATTTCCTGACAACAGAAATACCGCTGAAAAAGTTGTTGATCAGAAGGTACAGAATGAATTAATGTTACCACCAGAGCACAGGCCATTAACTAAACGTAGATTATCCAAGGAACTGAAATCTGTCTCTGAACGCAAACTATCCACAGACCAAAGGGCATCAAATGAACGGAGACCAACAAATGATCTTTTAGCAATACAAGAGCAAAACATATTTAAAGAACAGAACGTTACAAAAGATTTAAGTTTATCTGTAGAACAAACACCTACTGAACCCAGGCTCCCCGCCAAACTACGGCTCTCTGCTGAACGCAAACTTTCTGATGAACGCCGGCTCTCCAATGAACGCAAACTTTCTGACGAACGCCGGCTCTCCAATGAACGCAAACTGTCTGATGAACGCCGGCTCTCCAATGAACGTAAACTTTCTGATGAACGCCGGCTCTCCAATGAACACAAACTGTCTGATGAACGCCGGCTCTCCAATGAACGCAAACTTTCTGATGAAAGCCGTCTTTCCAGTGAACTCAAACTTTCTGATGAACAGCGGCTATCTGCCGAACAAAAGCCCTCTGTTGAACACCGGCCTTTTCTTGAACCTGAGCCCTCTGTCGAGCACCGCCCCTCCATCGAACACTGCCGCTCCATCGAAAGCCAGCCTTCCGTCGAACCGGCACCCTCTATAGAACGAAAAACCTCTGTTGTCCGGCCTTCGGTCGATAGCCGGGCTACTGTCGTACGAGCGCCCTCCGTCGAAAGCCAGCCATCAGTCGAACGACGGCCCACCATAGAACATCAATTCTCTACTGAGCCAAATCCCGCTGTTGAATGCCGGCCCTCGGCCGGCCGCCCGCCCTCAGCCGGCAGCCCGACCTCAGCCGGCATCCCGCCCTCGGCTAGCACCCCGCCCTCGGCTAGCACCCCGCCCTCCGTCGGCAGCTCGCCTTCGGCTGGCAGCCGGCCCTCTATCGTACAGGCCCCCGCCATAGAAAGCCGGCCGTCTGTGGAACACAGGGTCTCTATTGAGCAAAACCCTTCTGTCGAACGACGGCCAACCTTAGAACACCAATTCTCTAACGAAGAGAAGCCCGATGGTGAACGCAGGTCATCGGTCGATAGCCGGCCCTCCGTCGTACGAGCGCCCCCCGCCGAAAGCCGCCAATCTATCGATAGCCGGCCCGCTGTCGTACGGGCGCCTTCTGTTGAAAGCCGGCACTCTATCGAACGGGCACCCTCAGCCGAAAGCCGGATGTCTTCTGATCGACGGCCTTCATTTGAACGAGATCCATTATATGAACGTAGACTTTCGAAAGAACTGCCTCATGTAAATGAGCATACGGTGATCGATAACGAAATGCTTTGTGAAGTAAATACACCATCTAGTGAACAAGGTATTTTGAATAAACAGTGGCCGGCAATCAATCAACAATTATTACATGAACAAAGATTACAAGCACAACATGCGCAGTTCTTACAAGAACATGCTCAGTTATTACAATCGGTGGGCGATCAAAGATTGCTAAATGAGCAAATGTCTTTAAATGAAAGGAGACTATCTGAACATAGATCTTCTACGGAACAAAAGTCTTTAATTGAACAGGAGCTGATGATTCAGAATAACACTTTACGTGATGAAGAAACATTGGTGCAGCCATCATATACTGGATTAAACCCTCACATATCATACAATCAAAATCCCATGACCAACGTGTATCACTCGAATCATGGTTTACCTCACAATGTACAAAATCAAGCTTATATGGCGAAAGAGGACTCTATTCCACTGGATTTATCGTCCCAAAGGTCTACAGATACTCCCATACCTCATGCTGGGACCCGTTGGCAACACCCTACTGACTCGACCGTTGAAAGAAGCTTAGGAACAGAAATATTGTTTGGTAAAGGTGTATCGTGGAATCCATTATCAGAAAACAAAGCGGAAAATACAACTTATGGAGTACGGGTCATACCAAGCAAAGACCTTGCTGAACACACACCTCAAGAATATTCAAACATAATGAATGCTGCAAGCAGAAACCTTACTTGTCGACATTTTCAAGAGATTTCGAACACAGTCAATGATGCAAGCAGAATCCCTGCTGAAACACTAACTCAAGAATATTCGAACACAATGAATGATCCAAGTAGAATTCTTGCTGAAAGAGAGCCAATTTTTTTTTCAAATATATTGACTAATACCTCACACTTACCTCCCGACTATTTGAGAAAAAGCACTTTAAATTCTGATTTTGTCGATAAAAATATAAGTGATAATATTGGCAATACTGCAGATTTTACTGCGGATGATGAGAGTTTTCTTGATATTATGAGCACTGAGGATATCAAACCTGAATATCGCGATTCGATAGACATCAAAACTGAATTACCAAGTAATGAATCAAGAATAATTGATAATGCTGAGAATATACAGCAGTTGAATTCAAATGTTTTGTTATCAAATATTATGACAGCGAGAAATCCACCTTTGGAAGCAGATACGGCTTTACAGATAGCAAAAGCAGCTAACTCAACAAACTCAGACATATGTTCTACAGCAAAGAAATCGGCTTTTGCTACGTCCTCCTTAAATTCTGAGAGCGACGCAATTAGATCGTTACCAGTGTATGCATTATCAAATCCTGTAATGGCAACAACTGTGAATAAACATGAAAGCACTTTACCTATAGACACATCAGTTAACGCGAATATATCAATCAAAGAAATAGAATCTTCAAATTCAGCTACTCTGACTAATTCTCTTCACAGTATAGCTGGTACAAATAATACGACCTCAGTTTATACTGTAGCAGATACAAGAATAGGATCACCATTCAGAGGTATACAGAATAATGATTTCCAAATGGGCCCAGAAATGCGAAACAGCCATATGCAAACCACTGCTTTTGAAGATACATCAGCCACAAAGAGAGTTGATGCTAGTACTGCAACAAATGAAACACCAGATCCCGAAACGGCTAGAAAAATAGCTTTGCTACCACCAGAATTAGCAGATGTTTTGGGAGGATTGCCTACCGAAAAACGGAACATGCTGTTAAATGTATTGCCTCAATATGTTTCAACTTCGAAGTCTTCACCCAGGAAACATTACGATAGTAACATTTTAAATACTAGCCATCAAGCATCAACATCTGAGCATATGTTAGTTCATGAAAATCAAAACATGACTAATATGCATGGGTTTATTCCGAACTACCAATTACCTACGAATATGCAACATTGTCCGCCCCAGTTTATGGGATCGTTTAACATGGATAAAAATCATCCCATGTCATATCTATCTTCGGCTTATCAAGCACCGCCACCACCGCCCCCACCACAGTTTACTATGTTGCCTCCTCCGCCCCCGCCGCCGCCGATACTTGTTGCGCCACCTCCACCACCGCCAGTAAAAGAAGAAACGTCTCAAAATAACCCGCCGCTACAAACACAATCTACTTTTATTCCACCCCTACCTCCTAACCCACCTCCACCGTTGTTCCCCCTCCCAGCAGTTATAAAAACTGATAAAACAGAAGACGAGGAAGAAGATGTAAAACCTCCTATCATGGATATGAAAGAAGAAAAAGACTTAGAAAATGAAGATCTTAGCGTCGACAAATTTCAACCTGGTCCATCTGCTGCGCCAGAAAATAGAAATACTAACAACGAAAACATAGTAATAGATCTGACTGAAGAAACCACACCCAACAATTTTGTTGAATTGGCAGATGACCATACCAAGACAACGGTAATTCCACCACAACAATTTACCGACTATCATGTCGCTTTAGTGACTACACCAAATCTAAAAACTATAAGCGACAAAACATCAAGTTTAAGAGCTGTACGTATTAAAACAGCATCCGAGCGGAATAAATCTTCAACAGTAAACGTAAGTCACACCCGGCCAAACACTGAACCGGAACTTTCTGCAGTTTCTGCAAGACCAGCACTACATAATGAAATTCAACAGTGCATAAAAGCTCTAAATGAGCGTGAAATTGAAAAAGTCAGAGATTCGCTTGAACAAACTGAACAACATGTAGCAAACACCGCTGTAGAAAAAAGGCCTATTATCGATCAATTTCAAGACTCTGAAGAAGAAGACAACAAATTATTACAATGGAAAATATCTTTAGCTATTCAACAAGCTGAGATTACTAGCACGCAACAAAACAATAAAAACAAATCAATATCTTCTAAGCCAACCGCTACCGTTTCGCACGGATCTATACTACGCCCAGAAAATTTAACAAATAATGAATTACTAAACCCTGTCGCACCAACAGAAGATATTTTAATTAAAAATGATAAAGACTTGATTGACAATTCGTTACTCGAGTCCAGAACCGTTACTGCATGCGACCCGCAACAAGATAGCCACGTTCTTGATCGATCGCAGAATTCTGCAGCATCCCAAAACAATGAATTGACAGATGGTGCTCAGCTACCATCAAAAGATAATATTGAACCCAAAAGCTATGACAACACTGCTTCACATACTGCTGTAGAAAGATTAACTTCGGTACACATGACTGTCTCCGACGATCAATTTACATTAACTGTTAAACAAGACAATACCCTCGAAGACGATGATTCTGATGACGACGTGTCGCTAGCAATAATAGTGAAAAACCGTGATCAACTGAAAAATAATTTACAAATAGATAATTTGCCTGAGAATAAATCTGCAAATAATAAAACCATAGACGAAAATTTAAAAGAAGACATAGTACTTAAGGAAACTACAAATAACCTTAACAAAGATAGAACAGTTGAGCCAAATTCTTGTATTAATGATAAAATTGAAATAAAACAACAACTGCAACAGCAACAAATAATACAAAAACCACCTGGTGATATAACAAAGGAAATATTACAAACCAACAAAACAATAAAAGATACGGGGGAGAACCAACCAACTAAAACAAATAACAGAAAAAAATCGAATGGCGATCCTAATGATCATGAACTTATAGACATCCAAACTGTCAGGTTTGCGAATAGAGAAGACGTTAATAAAGCAAGAAATATCATAATAGCAGACAGCATGAGTAATAAAGAAACTGCTGACAGTGCTGAACAGCAAATTAATAAACCTTACGTTATTTATGATAAACGGGATCAGCAAACTAGTTCATTGAAAAACGTTGCTGAAGACGGAATAAAAAAATCCCCAGTTTCGCTAAAACCAAATGATAAAGAAATGCTAGAAGTCCAAAAAGATAAGCAGAAAAATAACAACTTATCGACTACTTCCCTAAATGGTGATGATCTGACGACCCACACTAAATCTGAAATCGAAATAAAAAGCATTTCCATGGAAACTGTTTATCAAAAACCTAAAGAAATCCTTGCTCAAACAAGTATTAAAGAATCACATCCTTCTCAAAACACAAATATTATCAATAAAAAAACCACCGCTGTAGATGAAACTGATAATTTAAAAGAAATTGCTGATAAAAGTATTAACAGAGTTGTCATTGAAAATAATAAAAAATCGCTTAATTTAGAAAAAGATGAAAATAATACAACGCCGTTACGCCGCAGCAGACGTAGAAAATCTACGTTAGGTGAAGATGACATTATAGATGAACCTGGTGCGTTTATAGAACAAAAAACACCTCTTACTAAAAAGCAATTAATTTTCTCGAAGTTGTTGTTGGATGAAGAAAATCACGCCGAGCCACAAGCTCATTCAACGCCAGAAAAAGATTTAAGTCCTGTTGAAGACAGCATTCAGGCAAATCATACAAGTTTGAAATCTAGTCCTACTTCGCCGATAATTGATGTTGCCGCAGTACAAACTCAACAAAAACACGACCAGGGAAAACGCAAACGAACGAAACGGAAGAAATCGGTGCAATTAAGACGTTTAGATAAGAAAAAGAAATCTTATGAATTTAGTGAAAAATCCGAAGCAAGGTATTCCCAGAGAGTTAAGAAGAAGTCTAAAATAAGATTACATTCCGAAAGTTCTGTTACTTCAGATCAAATACGACATGACTCGCATACAACAAGTAACGATAAAGAACACTGTTCCGTAACTGAAAATGAAAGCCATCGCAGTCCAAGTGCAAACAAGGATCTTGAGACGACTACTAACAAACTAACCTTACAGTCTGGTCCCACTACATTAAAGGAAAAGTTAAATACTTCTGGAGATAAAAGAAAAGTCGACGATACTGCCACTGAGGATTGTAGTGAAATTACAAAAACTAAGAAACTTAAATTTTTGGATAAGAGCAAAGAAGACATGGAATTAAAACACGATATGTACGATCTTAAAGAGAAAGTTCCCTTATCTTTGGAAAAACGTACAGCTTGTTACATGCCAGCAGCACGAAGAACACGTTCTAAGTCTGTTATTGTAAAGTCTTCGACAACCGACTTTTATGACCCTTACGATATCGACTTGGATGATATGATCGAAAAACCCGATTCATTTAGACGTGAAATAAACGCATTAGATAAGAACACCCAAAATCTGAAAATCCATAACCATTGCAAATCTAAAAGTAACATCCAAACTTCTAGTAAAATCCACGCTCTCGTCAAAAAGTCTTCAAAACCTTCAGATTATCTTGTTAATTATAGAAACAAAATGGCAGCTCGCTCTAAAAACAACGTGACTGATTCTGACGACTCTACAAAAAGTGATGTTCCATTAACGAAATATATAGAAGATAAAGAAAAGAAGTCTGGTAAACCTGTGTCCAATAAACGAAATGTCAAAGATACCAATTTAGGAAGAAATGGAAAGCAAAATGTAAAAAGCAAAAGAAATAATCAAGACATTAAAAGGAATAGACGAACTCTCACTACATTTAATGATATTGATAAATCTAGCACTCCAAATGATGCCGAAGAACTACGATCAGAAAAGTTTATGGAAAGCTTTGGTTTCTTCTCACAGAGGAAGCCTCGGAAATCTAATTTGTTAGCTTCTAAAAAAATATCTGAGACATTCCATATCATAGCCAATGAAAGTGATGACGCATATTTCGGTTCTAAGAAACGAACCCAAAAGCGGTCTAATCAAAACGAAAATAAGAAATCCATCGGAGGTGGCGATACAACGACGCGGCCAAGACGACGTATAGCTGCCAAGAAAGTGATTAAACGAATCCCTAAAATTAAAAAGAAAGTATTCGTTCAACCAGTGCCCTGCTTTTGTCGCCTCTGCAAGAAAGAATTTCGGCGGCCAGATAACTTTTTGCGTCATCAAATGACTGTACTACATGCATCAAAATTATCTGAAATAGAATTAAAAATGAGAACAATACCCATTATTGAAAAACCTAACTACCTTATTGCATATAAACGACAACTAGACCGATTAAAACTACTCACAAAAAAATTTGCCAACAGAAAACATTCAAAATATGCAAAAATAAAACTGCCGTCGCTAGATAAAATTTTAGCGAAAGTGAACAGAAAAGTACGGCAGCAAAAACTTGCTCAAAGGGGTCTAAGCCGAGATGAAGCGCTGTTCATAGATTGTTGTCAATTGCTGAAGTCCAATAAAAGCGAGCTAAAACCCCCGGATCCGATAAGTTTTAATACAGTATCTAATCATTTATCTGAGTCAACAGTCAAAACATTTGATTTACTAGAAAAACCTATCAAGGGCGACGGTGATGTGGATTCTATTACAGCAAAAAATATTTTAGAAAGTGATGAAGTGAAAAATTTGGAGAAAGATTTAATCTCAGGCCTTAAGGAAGCTGCAAATGAAGGCTCTTTGAAGACAAAAATCATGTACCAACGAAGTGTTAGTGATGTGGGACTAAATCAGATCGATGATGAAAAATTAGATTATTCTAGTCTAAAAGTACGTGAATCTAAGTATGAGAACGTAGAACTATACCCCGTATCTAACCCTAGTAAAACGAAGAAGCAACCTGAAGTTAAGGAGAAAATGTATCCTGATATAATCGAAAGCATAGATATGTTTGAAGACAAGTTCGATAAAATCAAGAGGAAGTGTAGGTCACAAGCGGCGGCCGCGGCTGCAAAACAAACGCAAGCTGTTATTGAACCCAGCGCTAGGTAAGTCTTAATCTTTAACTAAGGTTACAGGGCACAATTAATTGTAAACTCTTTTATACACGGGATGTTTGTTTCACAAAACATCTGAACTACTAATGTCAAAAGGCAGTTAATGTTCGACATAATTTTCTCAATTATGTTTATTGGTTTTAATCGCCGTAATCATAATATTTTTCCCTAATTTTCTTCCGACTTAGTGAAGAGGACTGCTACATTTTATGGATTCTATTTAACGACTCAATATATCAATACGTCTAATAGTTACATCTATAATACGAATCTGTAATTTAACGCTTTTACTCGGACTTCAAACTGTCGCTTGTCTTATTTTGACTACTACGAGTAACTTAAGTTAACTTATAGACGGGGTTTTGCTTATGGACCAAAAACACCACAAAAGATTTAAACAAAAACTGTATGCATCAATAATAGTTAAGAATGTAGATACATTCTGAATTCATAGAACACATAAAATAACTGGCTTTCTTTTTGTCTCGTCGAAATCTATTTTATCCCTGAAATATGTGATGACTTGATGAGACATAATGGTCATCGACAGTATGTACAAAGGTATTTCAAAACATTTATTATTATGTCGTAAGTGTATACTGGATGCCTTTTTTACCGTCTGGATAAATAGGTGAATTGAATACGAGGCAGGTGGCGTAGAATATAGCTTTAACTTTTCATAATTTAGGCTGCGAAAGAACAATCGCAAAACTTAATTTTGGCCTAGACTGATTACTTTAGTGAAAGTAGTTATTAAGATTGCTACAAGATAGAACTGTCAAAGGTTAGAATTCTTAACTTTGCTTTCTTTGAGGATTCTTACTTCATTCAAATTCTTGTCTATTGCATAAAAATGCTTCCATAAGTAATTACTGCTTTGACTTGAAATCAATAGTATGGGGAAAATGCAATTATATAGCCTCTATTACGCTCAGACAATGTAGCTTCTTATTAGGGAAAGAATTTTCTGAATTAGATCAGTAGTTCCAAAGATTACCTCCTATATCCAAACTGACAAACTTTACAATTATAATATTAATAAAGGTGAAAAAATATAACCAAAAATAAATCGCTACAGACGCTGAGTAACATATCACGACGAACATATGAGACCACATATCGATCAATTACATCTTTTAAAACAACTTTCCCAGTTTCCTTTTTATAGTATTAGTTTGTATGTCTTTCTTACACGTACTTCTTGTTCAGGTTCAAATGCCGAAAGAAAGCTGAAAAGAAAAAAGCGAGAAGAAATTCTAAAAAAACTCATCAAAGTTCCCAGGTGCTTACAAAGGGCGCCCTGAAAGGATTCGATGGAATTAAGGTATCTATTCCTACATCCGATATTAACATGTCCGCAATTGTCCCTTCGATAACATCCCCGAAAAAGAAAAAGAAACTGAATACAAGGAAAAAAGAAAGAGTTGCCGAATCAAGCAGCAAGAACGATAGTCAGCGGCATGCCGGAGACGATATGACTTCACAGAAGGAAGTGGACGTATATGAGTTTCTGGACAATGAAGAAGCAGTTTTTGAGTTCAGACCTTCGACTCTCATGGAAAGATTTAAAAGCATTAATTATAAGGACACGCCCGGTACATCCAGACTGAATACAGGCGTTGATGATGCGGACAATTCTAGAGATAGCGTTTCTGACGGGGATGACTTCGTATACATGTCCGACGACTACATTTGCAGCGATAATGAAACTGAAAACAGCCTGTTATCCTGTGAATTGAGCAACGGTAAAGTTGGCTGTGAACTGAAGAAAAATTCATCACCTTTAAAAAGAAAAGACGCGGTTGAGAAAAACGCTGTCATGGGAAAAATATTTAAATTTAATGCAGTGCGTAGCGATAAAAAGATCACAAAGGTAAAAGAAACCGCGAAGCCAAAAGCTAATTTGGACCAATTATTTGACAGTTTACTAGAGGATGAACCAAACTCATCTGTGTTGAATAACGACGCAGTATCACCCAAGAATGACGTTTTCGTGACGCCAAAAAAACACGACCACTCTTCCAAATATGAAAAATACAGCCGCACGTCTTCGAGCAGAGATGAGTGTTCTTCTCCAACGAAGTCAAAGAGCCCATCGCCTAAGCGGCATATGAGTTCACCTAGAGAATATGATAGATCATCTCTTATAGACTACGGACCTTCAACTTCTAAAACAGCAGCAATCGATTTTGGCCCCAGCACATCTAAAAAACGTGATTCAATTTCACCAAAAGACTTCAAAGACTTATCACCGAAATACGACACTCCATTGCAAGAGGTGCCACCAAAATATACAACAATTAAACATAATGAACCTTCAAATTTAAAGAGTGACGTTATACCTATAAAGAAACGCGATTCAAAGAAAGAGAAATCACCATCGAGCAAATTAGATGAAGGCATCAGCACTAGTTATGATTACAACGCTGATGTATATGACCAATACGATGACACGGGAGTAGCTAGACAAAGGGCGCGGCGTAAATGTACCGTAGGGAAACAAAACGTGTTAGCCGAGACTTGGAGTTCGGAATCAGAGCCAGACGGCATTCCGCCGCGGCCCAACAGCGCGGAGTCAGTTGTTCTCACCTCCGCTCGCAGAAAGAAAGGGAAGAAACGGGACAACCATCACGGCGGTGCAAGACGAGCGAACAACAGACATATTTCATTCAAGAAACAAGACGTCGAAAGCAGGCTATCTAATTTTAGTCGTACCACGGCTAGGGGCGGCGATGCGACTGCGAGTCGACCGGGTAGGGACAGCGACGAGGCGGTCAGCGTGAACCCGTACGACGCGCCTGCCCCGTCTACGTCGAGCGCGCACCTGTCGCTGCCCCCGCCGGGACCGAGACCGCGCGCGCGTCCCACGGCCTACTACAACTGGTCGTCAGACGGGGACGACGAGCCCGAGCATGTGCAGCAGCACGGCTGGATCGTGGGTGACAGTCACAAGAAGTTAGTCACGATGCTAGCGCATGCGAAAGGTCGGAAAGGTAAAACTGATGATAAACGTCATTTTGTCGAATAAGTTTAGTTTATTAGATTATATTAATCTTGTAAATATATTGTACATAATATTCTAGATCTTTATTAAATGTCTTAAAACGTAAGTTGATCAGACATTACAAGCTTCATTTTTTTTCTTTCATTGTTGTAAATATTGTAATAAATAGTTTTAAACATTAGTTAAATTTTGAATGAGCCAATGTCCTGTCAACTCCTGAATTAGTAAATTTTTTGGAACATTTATTTAAATTCGATGGATTGCACCTACATATATCAACAACGTGGGCATTTTTAGTTCATACACGTCGCCTGTTGTAGATTTTTTGATTCAATAAATCCTTTTGTCCACTCATTATGTCTGTTTAATAATCTCGGAGACTATTGGAGAAACTTATAACACCGATAATTTAATTGTTAATATAAGAAATCTAAATTAAAAACTGTTTTGACTAAAACGGTCATATTGGAAATATCTTTCCATTTCTGCTATAATTACGAACTGTGGCACAAAGTTCGTTTGAAATGGCACAAATTCTAGCAACCCCGTAGGTGTGTAGAAGCCACTGTTTTCACTAAAACATTAATATTGGAAACCACTATTTCTGCTATAAATAATTACCAACTGTTGCACATTATTAACATAAAATTGCACAAAAACTGGTAAAACCGTAGATAAGTCTCTGGGATATAAAAAGTAGAGAATAAGGGTTAGAATTTTATTAAATGTCTGTATCTACTTAATAAAAAGTTATTTACGTTCGTCAACATATGTAACATTTCTCGAACCGAGAAAAGACGAGCACGTATTCATTCACTTATCGTTATAATATCATCTATTTTGTACATAGTTAAAAATAATATAGTAGGTATTATGTATGTTAAAATAAATGTGTTTTAAATGATGGTACATTAATGAATATTCGAAATAAAAATACATAAAGATTCATGAAAGTGTATTGACTAAAAATGCCTCGTTCTTATAAGTACTGTAATTTTAAAATATTGATAATTTTAGTCAGCGAATATTAATGTATGTAGAAATTTCAAAGCATAATAAAATTGAAGTAACGTTCCTTAATGAATTATGTTTATGGTTTTATTTTATTTTTGGAATTGTTGTAAAGTGGTACCCAGACATGATAACATGTACCAACTCACACGTATTTTAAAAAAAAACCTTGTTTTTAAATCATTAAAATGATTAAATTAATTAAAATTCTATACTTATCTTTGGATTGTTTCTCACGCTTTTTGCTGTATTTTATAAACCAGAATTGGAAATCATTAGATCAGTTTGACGTAAATAAAATATTTAATTTATTGATTGACAGGCAGCGTTGCCCGATAGGATATATCTCATCGACCAAAAGACGAAGTTAGTCAAAAACTTTCATCGTTATGGAATGTGTTTTTAAAAACCTTCCTTACTGTATTTACAGTAATACAGTAGATATACAGCAGTAATTTGTAAAGTTGTGGGTTGGTTCATTTTGAGTGCAGTTATGAATTTATTTTATCGACTGAATTTCTGTTACCTGTGTCAAAAGTTATGTCCTTACGGGGCTGACAACGCGGTGAGGTATTTGTGTATCGACTTGAGTAAATTAATTTGTTAACTATTTTTATACGTACATTAGATATTTTTTTAGTAGTCGAATGTGTTAAGTACATATTATATTGAAATCTCAGCATTAGTTATTGTTTTATCTAGTCCAATAAGGAAAGACTAACAACCGCATTATCAGCCTCACAACAATAACAGCGATGTAATCTTATTTTTCAATGTATTAGAGCAAATCAATGTTTTAGAGAAGGCTTAACATTTTTCACTATATACACAAGAAATTAGTTTAATATCTATTGGTATGTAATTCGTGTCTGTGAATCAGGATTTTTTTTTTAAATAAAGCTCAATGTTAAAAATGTATTTATTTCATTGCTAACTAGTACTCATGTTTGAGAAGGGAGAGCTATACCTATGAGATAAGGCCAATAAACATCTACTTATGATAGGAATTGGGATGTTTATCCCTGTCTAGACTCAAACTATTGTTTTTAGGCGCATAGGTTTAGAATGTAGAAAAAAATACATATTATATAATCTTATTTGAACTTCGTTTTAAATTAATGATTCAATAAGTACTAGTCAGTATGTCAGGTGTTCCGTGATCTTTACCAATAGGCAAGGGGGATTCCCATTCACGTTACGGATTTATCTCAATATTAAAAATGAGCTACATACTATGTGTTGTCGTATATTTTAACGAATAAATGTATCACAGGACTAAAATCTATTATTTTATCACCCTAGTTTTTATTCAAAATTCGTGAGTATATACTCACTTATCCCACTTGACCCTCAGAAGTCAATCAGATGATAAAATATCTGCGTCAGTACCTATTACAAATCAGCGAGCCATAATATCGCAATTTTCTCAGCAACTTCTTGACTGGTAACTTACTGCCCCTCTTACTTGTTTACGAACGCACCTACTTACATACATTTAACCCTCTAAAAGAAAGAGCATAAAGGCACGCGCGTGCCCTCCACGCCAAGCCACAATTTCACCTACCATTTTGTCGCATATTTTTGTTGTTTGGCGTACAGGGTTCGCGCTTGCTTGTTACGTACATACAGGGTGTAAGGGACTACCCTCCACAAACTGATGGGGTGAATTCAGTATATCATACTAAGATGACCGGTACAATAAATTATTTCAGGAATTTTATGGGAATTCAATACATTTGATTTGTTTTATTTCCTCATACGCAATGTATCGTTACCGTGGCAAAACGCAAGTAGCGAACGCCAAGCGCGACGACGAGTTTAGAGTATTTCAACATCCATTGTTGGATTTACATAAATGGAGTGTTGCGTACAAGGAATGTAATTTTACATTGAAATAAAGGAATGGTAACTGAAAAATAAAATTAAAAAAAAGACCGGAGAAATATTCCGGTGGAATATGATTCAAAATAAGGAGCTGAATGCACCCTGTCAGTTTGTGTAGGGTGTCCCTTACACCCTGTATTTGTGACAATGGCGTTCAAAAGGTTAAATATTTTATGAACTTGAGAAACAGATTACTGATCGCAAACAGATATTTGAAATCTGGTACATTTTCTCAAAGAACTGGTAAAAATAACCCCTTTGGGAAGTAAACACAACAAAAATACGTACCTACGTATGTAGTTATAGTAAGTATTATCGTTTGAAAGCTGAGGAGCATCGCGGCAGAAGCTGCTTCAAAGGCAGTCGACACGTTCGTTGGAAGACCCTGGATCACCACTCAAGGACTCTGTTATAAGTATCCCGAGTACCAACACACTTCTGAATAAGTATTCTGACTAAAGAACCTAGGAATTGTAGGACACTATTTTACATGTTGGGATTTCAGATAGGTAGCGCAATCTCTTATGCTACTTACTGAGCCTGAGCACCTGGAGTCTAGTGAGACACTAGGCTAGGCTAGGTAGTGACTTAACATCTGGTTATATTAGCTTAGGCGCCAAGCGCGCAGTACGGGGCGGATGCGAAAATTCTAGAACATTAATTTAACCTTTTGTACGCCAGAGCATAAACGCACGCGTGTGGCCTCCACGCAGTCACAATTTTGTCACATATTTGTGTCGTTTGGAGAACAGAGCACGCGCTAGCTTGTCACCTATATGTGACCATGTCGGTCAAAAGGTTAACTTTGCTACAAGCTAAGGTCTAGGCACTAAACAGTAACCTGTCAGTGCGTAGGAGAGCCCAAGTTAAATAGAAGTAGTTTAATCATAACAGTTTTAATTCGCATTCAAGAAATTCATTGCCCTTTTTTGACAAAGAGGTACTTCTACGTTGGTTGGGACTAGTACCAGTTTTTAATTATACTCTATATCGGCGAGCCTATCATATCAATCGGGTATTATTACACACCAAGAATTTGAATGATGTATCCTAAGAACGCTACCCGATATATTTCAGTAGGCAGGTAGGTTGAATATTGCTAAGTGTATCCATGAATATACTTACGACCTGTTCCCGAGGGTCGTCACGAACCACCACGCCAGGAGACTTGACGAGTTCCAGCCACCAGATCAATTCGGATGGCGAGTACCGTGTCCATATCTGTTCGCCAAATTGTATTTACTCAAGTCCGAAATGTGCAATCAGAAATGAGATAGGTGTATAATTCTTTAGCAACTGAAATCTATACTTATATTATAATTGCAAACTCTGTTTGTTTGTTTGTTACCAATCACGACTAAACTGCTGATCGAGTCGTAATTCAATTTGGTAAGGAGATAAATTTGGAAAAAAGGAGAAAAATATAAGGATATAGAATATTAGTTTTAGTAAATGCGAAACCTGAAACACGAGTCTAGTATTTTTATTTAAAGAACTTATGTACAAAATTTAATAAAAGACAAAAAAAAACGAAAAAAATAATAAAGTTATAAGCTTTTTCTGTTACCTGGCTGTCTGCACAAAAACGTGTTCACCACGCGTCGCGCCCGAGCGTAATAATAAATTGGCAGTATGTTTACTTGTAGCCTTTTTTAAATATTTATGGGTCAAAATATAACATGGTTTAAAAAATATTGGAATCGATTCAGTTACTTATTCTGAACAAACCATATTTTGGTTTCGCATATACTAAAAATTGTTGTAAATAATATTCACACTGATACATCCAAATTTCCACGCGAACGAAGTCACGGGCAACAGCTAGTAACCTACAAATGCCTTATTATAGGTATGTATATACAATAAAAATCTTTCAACCCTCGAATCAGCGCTAAAAGTTAAAATCGAAAAGAGCGCATTTATTCAGGCATTCATTTATAGCCCGATCGCTAATGAGTCCTCGCGAAGGTATCAATTTAAATAGAATATTTCAGAGTATTTCAGAGTATTGATCACGTATTGTTTCAATATGTATCGTAAGTAGGTAAGGTAGGTAAGTATGTATTGTAAGTGTGGATTATGGTAATTTTAAAGCAAAAAACCTGTGAGATATTGTTAGGACTTTGTGGATTTTTAATGTGCCTTTGATGGGGCAAGGTGGAGGACTCATTAAAGCGGTTAGTCTATAGTTACCATGACTTTTAAAGGTTAGAACCAACTTACTCTTATCTTACTACTATTATAAATGAGGAAGTTTGTATGGATGGATGTTTGTTCGGATGAGATAGATTGTCTGAAACAGCATGTAGACTACTTTTCTTTTTATTTTCTGTCACGTGCACTTTGAAATTTCAACGCAAAGAAATCGCGGGCTACAGCCAGTATCAGTAAAGGTGGTGGCACACATATCAACTCGGAAAGGGAACATCACCGTATCGTGACCTTGTCCCGAGGCGATGGGATTACTTTACGATTGCGATTAGTGTGCGTTGAATGGCTGTTAGTAATAGTCGATACGGTGACGATCCCTTTCCGAGCTGACATGTGTGCTGTGACCTTACATGTAATTTTACCGCATATCGGTAGATGTCTAAAAGCAGTGCATCCACTATGAATACTATAACAAAAGACAAAAGAGGTAATTTCGAATAAAACAAGAATTAATTAATATCATAATTAATTTATTAATTTGATTTGCATAACATCTAAACATCACGCCTGTAAACCCCGAAGGGTTAGACAGAGATGTGCCTAACATAATTTAATTCCTAGTGATTAATTTATTAATTTATTTTACATAAAATCAAAACATCACGCCTGTAATCTCTGAAGAGTTAGGCAGAGATGTACCCAATGTAATTTAATTTCAAGCGATTATATTCGTTAAGCAAATAAGCAATCAATACATCAATAGGTGAGTTACCTTAATCATTTAGTTCGCTTTTGCGGTCGATACTTTACAATATTTAGCTTTAATAGTGAGAGCAATACCCAGCAACAGTACGACACAGCAGAAGGCTATAATCACTGGGACAAAGATCTCCACCAATCGGAGGCTGTTAAGTAACCGGTCTGTCAGCTCCTCGACGAATTCTTCAGGTAGATTAATACCCTGAAAATAAAACAGTAGGTCGGTTAGGTACCTAAAGCATGTAAGTCAAACACTTCGAAAATCGTATGTTTGAGGTCAAAGTAGCTCATAAGGAGTACTGCATGTGAATGGGACCTACAGGGTGTAAACAGACCCTTCACATAGCCTTCAACCAAGCATTCTGTACATCAAACTAAGTAAATTTACCCAAACATTATTGCTGGGAATCGACGTTTTTTTTGAGTGAAAAATCACGCTTTACGGTAGGACTAGATGGAAAGCACTCAAAGCATTGTGCTGATGGATGGATTGAATAGTACGGTTGTCATGGAGGTGTGTAAAGTAAAAATCTTACATTAAAAACATGTATTTAAAAAAAAAAAACTTGTGAAAAAGTTGTAACTTTGACCCCCAATATCTCCGTAACTAGAAGGTTTCCAGGTATGGTCTAGAACAAAAAAAAATGACCGCAAAGACGGGGAGAACAAGTGCCTTTCGGCTATGTTAAGGGTCTATTTACACCGTTTATGTACGTCTCTTCTTCTTCTTCATCGTTCCCTCACTGCTGAGGATCGCGACCACAATTGATACTTCTCGAAGCCTCGATCTCCTGCAGTGTGAACGACTCGGTACAGGCTGCT
Organism: Noctua janthina; assembly: GCA_963576755.1. Classification (NCBI taxonomy): domain Eukaryota; kingdom Metazoa; phylum Arthropoda; class Insecta; order Lepidoptera; family Noctuidae; genus Noctua; species Noctua janthina. The sequence continues at coordinate 5,740,268 of OY755050.1, read as the reverse complement.
GCGTATAATCGTTTGGTGTAACGCAACTACTTGTTTTGTTAGGGCAGGCAGTATGTACAATGAGTTGCAATTAGCTGATCCACCTTTGATTCGTATTCAAAAAATCTCAATCATTGTATTGCATTGTATAACGGGCTGGTGTCCGCAATTCCACGTCAAAGCGCGTATTTTGCGTGCGGGTGGGAAATTTATTCGACCCACCCTAACTCCCCGAGAAAGGCAAGCAGCGCCTTAGTGTTGCTGACAATCTCGCGGATAGTACCTGGGCTACCGAAGTACCTTACCCATTGAATCTCAATCATTTATTGGTTGAAGTTTTTTGAATACGAATCGATAGAATTTTATAATTCTTTTATATTTTACTTACTCTGCTCAAATAAAAAAAAATATTTAAAAAATATAAAATTCTATAGATTCGTATTCTAAAAAATCTCAATCAGTTATACAAAGGTGGGTCAGCTTATTGCTATCACTCACTGTACTATTCTAATGTAAAACTCCACAAAACAACTACTCCACTCAACACTCCACCGAAAAGGAGACGAGGTATTTTGGTCCAGTGTTCGCTAGCGCCACTATTGAGCATGAGATCCTGGGTACAATTATCAGGTCGGGCAAAGTGCTATTAAATTTTTCTATCAGTAATTTCTCAGTAGCAACCACCTGAGCCTGGTTGATGACAATAGGCTCGGCCCCTATTACATTAGACTCAAACATAACTGGCGAAATGTGGGTGTACTATGGTACACCTCACGTGATGTTATGTTATTTTCAAAATCAATATCAATAAAAGTCATAGCAAATCATGCCGCTTAGCATAGTTGACTATAAAGAGCGAGAATGGCAGATGCATTAGTTTACGTCGCTGCGTATTACTATGCTTTATTTACAAGGCGCACGAGTTGCACAGAAGAATACTTTCTGTCGTTTAATATTGTAACAAACCCTCGATTGAACTCAACCAACTATTGAACTTCATTGTCGGACTGTACGTTCATTCATTCGCTCTATTGAATGGAAAGCTCTTTCATTGTGTGAGCTTGGGCCTTCAATAATTTATTCAAGCGGAGCAACAAGTCGCTGCCTCGATAGCTCGATGTGGCCTGTAGACGTTCCATTGAAGTCAAGAATACTTTCATACTTGTGTACCTGATTTGATTAACAATTGTTTTGTATTTGGAGCATTTTAACAAAAGAATAACATCTGAAAATTTTTGAATATCGAAGAGAGAATATTTATCATTCCAGCAGTTAATTTAACAGTCTAAAATCCCAAGTTAGAAGTTCTACAAAAGCTGTTTTAAATACCACTTCTGTTTTCTCCGCAGAGTTAGGTAGAAATGTACTTGCTGAACCTTCTGCATTCAACCGAGCACAAATTGAGACTTCGGTAACTTTTGCCGGACCGGAAACCGATTCCAGGAGCTCATACACAGCAGTTACATTTGCAAACACACGACCAAGGAGGCTGACTTCGTCAGTTAATTCTATAATTCTGTAATTGATAATGCATCTATGTTCTTAGATAAAAGATCAACCCTTTATTGTGGATGGCATCTCGTAGGTCGAACTAGGAGGTTGTCGTCTGCTTAACCGGACTATCCTGTGGGTGCCTTGAGTGTACAGCCTCCAGTCAGGAGAAAGCTCTATCAAATGCTGTGTTTATTTTATACTCACTTCATCGATCCAAAGGATGGGCATAAGCGTAGTGCGAAGGTTCTTTGTGGTTGGTATGCCCCGGACGTTCCTGGAGAAGATGTTGAACTGTGCCCGCTTGGCGCCTCTGATCGGTGTGCCGGTGTTCTGAAAATACGAAAGAAATGACTCTAACTTTCATAACAATAAGCAAAGAAATTGTGGACAAATAATTCTGTTTAAGTATGGTATTTCTGCATCATCATCAGCCTAGCATTTTTCCAACTAACTTGGGGTCGGCCGCCAGTCAAACCGGATGCAGCTGAATACAAGTATTTTACAGGGAGCGACTGCCTATCTGACCTCCACAAACCAGTTAATACTGGGTAAAACGATACCCCTAGGTGAGACTTGTCTGCATCTTAAATAATACTACTGGTTGTTAGTCTTCCGTGCCAATGACTACTTGTAACGACTGTCAAAGATCGACAAATGACAGCAGGGACCAACGGCAAAACGTGCTTCCCCAGGCAAAAATCATCAGGATTTCAACCAATATGATTGGTTTCCTGACCGCTCCACTCGTCTCCGCTTCGGAGGAATCCGGGCCTTAAGACAATGCCGGGCCCCAGCCACCATTCTTACCTAATTGACCAGACGAACATTCCTCCTTTAACAGCAGAAGTTTCTATCAATTCCATTCATTCCCTATCATTCAGTTCCCTGTGTTTGTTAGCGAGACAAATTGGACCAAAACATCACAGGATGTTCTCACTGCTAAAGTTCTCTCAAAGCGCGGAAGTTATTGAAAACTTTATTATTAGGTTGCTACAGGTTACTGCTTGGTTTGTCAGTGGGAAAGGGAAAACAGGGGCGAGCTGGGGCGATCATAAGAAGAAATCTCCCTCAGACACCTCGTTGGTACTTCAATCGGACAGCCTGCAGACTCATTAAATGAAGTCAAAAACATTTAAACGATCGAGATTTACAATATTACTTGTCAGATACGAGAACTAATACTACAAGAGATTTTTAACCGACTTCTAAAATAACCGGCCAAGTGTGAGTTGGACTCGCGCACAGAGAGTTCCGTATAAAGTCGTAGGTATTTTTATTAAACTACATATTTATGGTTTTTAGATGTTTCCTTTACATGTGCTGTTCTTAGAGCACATGTAAAGGAAAATTCTTGCCAAATTTTATGATCTAGAATCGTCGACGGGAAGTATCCATCCTATAGATTTGGATTATCTTGTGAAAAAAAATATGCGACATAAACGATCATATTATCTTTTGATCGCGTTCACTTACAAGTTTGATTTTTTCACTGCTCTAAGGTGTAGCAGATCTGATTATTTGATATTAATTTCAGCTTGCACCTCCATGTGTTCTTGAGAAAACTGGTCTTGACAGACGCACAGACGGACAACAAAAATTTTGCCGACTGAGGAGCAGAATCCTAAAAAGGAGGAAAGGAGGACGAATTCCACCAGCATCTTTTCTTTTTGTAATTCGTTTATTTTTTCTCCTATAGAGATTGTATTTTGTTGTTGTTGTTGTTATTAAATAGTATTTTTGAATTAATTCTATTATAAAATCAGTATCATTATTCCACGTGAAAATCGCTTTTGAAGTTTACTCAATGTTTAATATTAGTGCTAGTGACGTTGGCTGTAACTGAATGCTGTGTTCTCCGTGAAAATTAATTTAACCGGTTATAAACCGTCGGCCGAATTTCATCAGAGTGTTCAAAATGATGATTACATTTCTGGTCATTTCAAATTCTAGGTAAATTAATTTTAGGAGTAATAATTAATGCTTCGCAAATTTAATGCACCTGTTCAACGTTTTCAGTGAACCATCCACCTTTCTGATATGTTTAGCGAAAGCCTGTGAAATAACTTGGCAGTCGCTGCAATCGACCTACCTTTATTTATATGGATTCTAATATAAAACAGAACGAAGGCCCGTTAATGCATATTCATTACTGTTATCATATTGTTGTATTCTATCAACGATTTTCACGAAATTTGTATAGTTGGGGAGATTATCATTCATCACAGAAAAATCATCATGTACCAATAACGGCAAAGCGTTAACTTTATTTGGTAGAAGTTTCATGAACCCTAACAAAGGGCTATACTTTTTTTTCGGATGGAAACACTCCCCGCTCTGGGCGGAGCGGAAGGGAGTGTCAGATTTGTACTGACTAAAACCCTCCCATGTTCCTTCTTTGCCCTTTGTGTTCTAGGGCCACGGTATCTCTTTCGAACAGTCCCGCAGCCCTGAAAAGCGCTGTTTCCACATTGATTGTGCGTACCGACAGCCCGTGGAATTCACTGCTGGCTTTTCTGTTTCTTGATCATTATAATCTAAATTTCTTCAACTATAGGATAACATAATCATATTTTAGAGACCCGTTTGATGTCGTCATTAACACATCCCACCTTTCTATGGTCTACCCTTATTTCTTTGACCGTTTTGGTTATCACTGAGTGATTTACTCCTCATTCTTATCTTGAGTAATTTTACAACTACCACGTGAAATAACAGCACATAACTGAGAACTCTAAATCTATCAAAATAGCTAATGTATCTTATATAGGTCAAGGTAGACCCGCTCGTTTTGCGGGGTTGTAAGCACCGGATTAGGGGTGAGACGGCCCCAACCCCTGACACGACGGCGCGCGTCTGCCAAGTTCCCCACAGACGAGCCCCTTTTCCTCAACATTTTCACGGCCAAGGTCATGCCCCCGATTGTTTTTAAATTATATACACAATCTACTCGCTCGTTCAAGGTTATTATCGTTCTATTTGAGTCTTGAGTTGTAGAGTACATAGTATCATGAGCGGGTACTTTCTGCGATATCGAATTACTACTGAATTTATACTGAATTTATTTTTATAATTAGGTACTCAGTATATTGATATTTGAATTCTTAAATACGTTACGATAAGCCTACGACGCAGCTACGACTCTGCCACAACAATGCTACAACGCTGCTACGACGATGCTACGAAAGAGCTACGATTTCGCTACGACAGAGCTACGACAAAGCTTCAATATGGGTACGACGCGGCTACAGCGAAAATACCCCTAAACTAGCTTTAGTGTACATTTAAACAATCATTTTCACATTTTAGTGAGCAGATGTATGAACATGGATGAGGCGAAAAGAGTGTGTAAAGATCGTAGTAGATTGCACTGCCTCGTTAGTCTAGTGATCGTATGCGCGACTTCTGAGCATGAGGTCCTGGGTTCGATTCCCAGGTCGGGCAAAGTGTTACTAAGTTTTTCCATCAGGAATTTCTCAGTAGTGACCTATATTGAAAGGACAGGGTTTTTTTAAACATAATATGTTAAAAAATCAACATCTGATATACAATAATATTTACATATTATTGTAATATTTACATATTATTGTAATATTTACATATTATTGTAATATTTATTATTGCATATTAGATGTTGATATTTCGATTGATAGTGTCACCCTATGTTTACTTAGGGTTGAACTTCAGAAAAGTTATAGGAGAATGGAAAAACTCAATTCCGTGCAGTTAGATATGGCGCATTCCTTATATTTCTGGAACACATTACTTAGTCGGAGATAAAATCCCTAGATATGAGGCTAATCAAAAAACAAAATTTCATATTATTGTCATATTTCAAAAGCTAAATATTAAATATTCATCATCATCATCATCATTCTCTTGCCCTTATCCCAATTCATTTGTGGTCGGCGCAGCATGTCTTCTTCTTCCATACTTCTCTATTACTCGTCATCTCGCCAGACACCTCCTTTCTTGCGATATCATTCTTTACACAGTCCATCCATCGTTTCTTTGGTCTTTCTCTACTCATATACCCATCCACATTCATACTCAAAACTTTCCTCACAACATTTTCCTCATTCCTCCGCATCACATGCCCATACCACGACAACCGATTACCACACAACTTTTCAGTCACCGGCGCCACTTTCAAACTTCCTCTTATATACTCATTTCTTATTTAATCCATTCGCGTAACACCACACATCCCCCTTAGCATTCACATCTCCGCCACATGCAAATGCCTTTCGTTCATCCCTTTTGTGGCCCAAAATTCTGATCCATACAAGACAGGAGGTCTAACCATTGTTTTATAAGACAGCAGGTGTAACCATTGTTTTATAAATCTTCCCCTTAAATTTAAGGGGAATGCGGGAGTCGCAGATTGTTCTCGTGACCTGCCGCCATTTCATCCATCCCGTGTTAATTCTGTGCTTTACACTACGATCTATTTCGCCATCAGTTTGCACGAGTGAACCGAGATACCGAAAGTCGGAGCAGACAGGAAGAAACGCGCCATCTAGCGCTATGGCTCCAGAACTGGAGAGACCGCCGAAATCACAAAACATGTATTCCGTTTTAGTTCTGCTGATTTTCAAGCCAACATTCTCCAGCTTCTGTTGCTATTTCTCCAATCTGCTCTGGATCTCAGATCCATCTTCACCGACAAGAACAATGTCGTCGGCAAACAGCATGCACCAGGGTGCCTCTTCCTGTATGTCCGACGTCAAAGCGTCCATAATCAACAGGAAGAGATAAGGATTTAAAGCCGACCCTTGATGCAAGCCTACAGCCACATTGAACTCATCGGTGTTGTCAGCAGCTGACCGGACGTAGGTACAAGATTGACTGTACAGTAGACGCTCAAAAGTCACTACCATGCTAAAGATTATATTGCTATGAACTGTGCGAGCGCGATACAGCAGAGTGTGTGCGTGTGCGTGTATGAGAGATGTCTCAACATTCCACACATAACACACACTAATGAACTGTCGTCACACTACGCGAAATAGCATTATATTTCTGTTACATTTAGAATACACATCATAGTGATGACCTGTTCTTACCATTGCATTGTTAAAATTCGCGTAGTATTGTAGTATTGTAGTAACATGGGTTGGTAGCTGTTTGGGCTGAGCATTGGTTCACGATCAAGTCCAAGTTCGAATCCATGTTATTACAATGTGTGGCTGTTTTTTGTTTCTTTGAAACCTTAATAATATTTGTATTTTAAGCAGAAAGTCGTTAGGTATTTATCTTTATTTATAATGTAGTCATGCTTATTGTTTATTTTTTATAAGAAGTTAAATATTAGATAGTTATTGTATTATTATTTAACCTCATTAATTGATTTTTATTTTATGTTTTCGGTGTTGGAAGGTGGAAATAAAAAAATCATGCTGAATGATAACAAAAATGTTTATTCGTTTAATTTATTTATAAAATTAACAAACTTTTATGAGAATTGTGACGTCACATTCCTATCTAGGTAAAAAAAAGATCTCTTATCACCGTTCATAAGATTTTTTGTTGTATACTCACTTAGTCAATTCATAATAAGAATAACATAACACGAAAAGGATATTCTAATAACACAAAAAAATTGTTGATACCCGCTTATTATGGATCTGGGACATTTGCGCGAAAGACATATGCGCAAAGGACACTTCCGCGAACCCGCTTGCGCGAAAAGACATGCGCGCATGGACTTTTGGGCGATTAGACTTTTGCGCGAATGAACTTTTGCGCCCATAGACACTTACGCGCATAGACACATGCGCGCAGAGACACTTGCGCGAATGTACTTTTGCGCAAAAGGACACTTCCGCGACTAGATTTACTCGCGACTGGCTACGGTTAATCTGCAGAGTAAACATAACATCATATTATTTCTTATTTTCAATGAGATAGAGCGAGAGAAGTGGCAACACTGCCCGAGAAACATGTCAAATTATTTTTTCGTATCTACCATGAATAGTGTTGCCAGATATAATTATTGTTTAATCGATTTACAATATCGATTTTGAACAAAATAATTTTACTGTCTGTTCAAGCTTTTGGGTTTCATTAATGTCGATTTTTAAGGACATTCAGTTGTTTTAATGTCTATTATGACAAATGTATATTGATGTATAGAACATTCTTGTTACTTTGTACAAAAAAGATTAATCAATCGATTCCGATTTAGAAGAACCTCAGTGTTATGTTTACTCTACAGATAACCTAACCTAACCATTCGCGCATAAGTCCTTTCGCGCATGTGTCTTTGTGCGTAAATGTCCGTTCGCGCATAAGTCCATTCGCTCAAGTGTCTTGCGCGCAACTGTCTATGCGCCCAAAGGTCCATTCGCGCAAAAGTCTTATCGCCCAAAAGTCCATGCGCGCATATGTCTTTTCGCGCATGTGGATTCGCGCAAGTGTCCTTCGCGCAAATGTCTTTCGCGCTAGTGTCCTGATACCGCTTATTATAGGTATCAGTATTCAGCACAGTTCATTGAAAACTAATATATGAGTTAGACTTTATGAACGTGTTTTTTTATGTAACGTCACATTGAATGAATTGAGGTTATAGCTTAAGTGTTCATTTTCTTGACGAAAAGAATATTGAAACTAAACCCCAATTTAAGATCATTTTTAAAATTTATTTCTTAATTTTTTTTATTTTTATTTACGGTTATGTTAATATTACTAAATATTTAGTTACCCGGTCTACTTATTAAATTAAGTATTATTATTTTTTCGCCATAAATTAAGTCTTCCTTTTGGCAAGACTTGAAAGTCTTCTCGTCAGAAAATGCAGTCACCTCCCAGTTAAAATCTAAATAATCTCGAGCAAAACGTAGTCTTTCCTCTTTGTGTTTTTGTGTCTAAAATGGTTTTTAGCTGGCTTCCGATGATGTAAACCTTCAGCATGGACTGCATGGCGAACAGTCTGTAATGTAGTATCCAATTGCTCTGCAAACATTATAGTTGGAATGAAACCATTTGTTTCATATTCTTCCACCATAAAACGTCGCTGAGTCAGGTTAATAAGCGGCGGCCTTTCACTTCTTAGACGACTCTTCAGACTACCTTCTTCCTCAAACCTCTTTAACCAACGGCTAACAGAATTTCTAAAAAAAAAACAAAATATGATTACACACTTGCAACTAGCAATTTATTTAATAATAAGAAAATCACACACCACAACTATCATCATAATAATTATAATTTTTAAAAATAACTTACACATTTTAAGCCAGTTTCAGTTGAAATTTGAGAAATATTAAGCCCATTTTTACGCAAAGTGACAATATTTGCCCTGTCATCAATACTAATATTAGCTTGCATCTTGAATAAAGACAATCAAACAATACGCTAATCCTAATAATAACACAAACGCTCGTGACAAAGTTCACCAACTAACAACGTCATAACTAACTACTTTGTTAAATCCAGAAGTTTATTTTGTTTCACATTCACCCTCATTTTTTTTGTTAATAATAAGTTCCAACTAATATTTAGAAAAACATATCTCATCGGGTCTAACGTATCATTTATAATTAAAACACAAAAAGTGTAATGTCACTTGGGTTCGAACGCAGGCTACTCCGTGCGAGACATTTTATCTATAGCGTTAACCGCTAAGCCAGATAGACACATAATTGTTAGTTTGAAATTAAATATCACTAACTTAATACTCCGTCGCGACATGACAGGCTTGTCACTAATATCATTATATCGCACTCTTTCTGACTAGATAATTATGAAAGAGTGCAATATAAGAGATCGTGTATGTGTGCAAAATGTTTGTTATGGAAAAAGGTCGTAAGTGCGACTTGTTTTGATGCGATCGTTTTGTGAAACTGCTACTGCACTTATGGTCTCTACTGTACATAGCACGAATTAACTCTACACACTTCCCAGGTATACCTTTCTCTTTCAAGGCCCACCACAACACATCCCGAGGTTTATCATACGCTTTCTCCTGATCAATGAACACCATGTGCAAGTTTTTGTGTGCACGTCTGTACTTCTCGCACAATTGGCGGAGTGCAAAAGTGGCGTCCATTGTTCCTCGACCTGGCATAAACCCAAACTGATTTTGGGTAATCACACTCTCCTCTCGCAATCTTTTTTCTATCACTTTCTCCCATACTTTCATACTATGTGACATGAGCTTTATCCCCCGATAGTTGTTGCAGTCTTGCACATCACCTTTATTCTTGAAGATGGGCACTAGCGAACTATTGCACCATTCTTGTGGGATCGCTACTTCATACAACAACTTATTGAAGAATAAAGTCAGCCACATACATCCGTCTTCTTTTAAACACTTCCATACTTCTACTGGTATTTCATCAGGGCCCATGGCCTTTCCATTTTTCATACTTTGAACTGCCTTCCTCACTTCATCCATGCTAATTTCCCTCACCAAACCCATATTTACTTGTACCTCGTTAAGCACACCGCTCCATTAATTCTCTTCATTCATTAGCTTTTCAAAATAACCCTTCCATCTCCTTTTTATTTTATCATCATTAGATAAAACCTTACCAGCGCCGTCTTTCATACACTTTATATGATTCATATCTCTCGTTCTCCTTTCTCTCGCTTTTGTAATCCGGTAGAGCTCCTTCTGGCCTCTAGGACTGTCCAGTGAGTTATATAACTTCTCCTGTGCCTTAGCCCTGGAAACTGCTACCGCCTTTTTTGCCTTTCTCTTCCATTCTTTATAGATCCTCCTCTTTTTTCTTTCAAATTGTCGTTCTCGTTTGCTACACCCTGCCATTCTTTAAACGCAATCTTTTTCTCTTTCAGACTCTTTTGCACCTCTTCATTCCACCACCATGTATCCTTATCTATCATACCTTTCCCTTTGGATTCTCCAAAAACATCTCTTGCTACTCTCCTTATACAATCTGCCATCTCTTTTTAACATTCATTCACAGATTTTCCTTCCATATCCTTCATTTCAATCATCTTATCTACTACTTGACTCTTAAACATACTTGTACATTCTTCATTTTCAATCATACGTCATCTGGTTTTGGGTGGGGGCCGTTCTTTGTTTCTACTGGCCGAGACACTGACTTTGACCTCCATTATGACCAATCTGTGTTGGGAGACCAAGTCTTCGCCAGGCAGCACTTTACAGTTTTTGACGTATTTAAGACTGTCCCGCTTGACCAAGAAAAAGTCTATTTGCGTCGCGTGGTGGCCACTTTTATACGTAATGAGATGTTAGTCTCTTTTTTAAACCACGTATTTGTTATTGCCAGGTCGAAGGCAGACGCAGCTTGAAGTAGTGCCTCGCCGTCATTGTTACGGTCTCCATACCCTCAGCCACCATGCACTCTCTCTTACCCATCCTTCATTCTACCTACATGCCCGTTGAAATCACCCCCCACATACACTTCTTCACTCTCTTGCACATACAACATCACTCTTCAAAGAGATCAAAGTCTTCCCAGAACTTCTCTTTTACGCTGTCCTCACTTCCTGACTGGGGTGCATACACACTAACTATATTTATCACCAAACTATCCAGAATTACTTTTACCGCTATCACTCTATCGTTCACTCTTTTAACATCCACCACACATCCTTTCAACTCCCCATCTAAAACTATTCCCATACCATTTCGCTTGCCATCACTGCCACAATAATAAAACTTATATCCTTCTCCAATTTCTCTTGCCTTCTCACCCTTCCACTTAGTCTCTTGCAGACACGCTATTTTTATCCGTCGCCTTTTTAGAACATCTGCTAACTCTCTTCTTCTTCCAGTCATCGTACCGACATTCCAGCTCGCACACCTCATTCTTACATCTCTTACTCTCCGAGCTTGCGTCTTACGTCGCACCCGCCCGTTCTGGTGCGACAACCCTTGTCCACTTTCCGGAGGGGCCGGGAGCTGCCCCAGCGCTTCGCCTGCGGGGTACGCCCTAGCCCTAACGTTACTTCCATTTTATACTTACCATACGTTACTTCCATGTTTACTGCTTTGGGTTTTGGCAGAGATTTTATGACCGGCCGCCTGCCTGACGTCAACCCTCCTTGGGAATGCTATTGTGCATATCTTTATAATTTATTGTAAATATGCTATGTTTACCATTAGTCCCCTCTTACGACACCCGCTGGATGAGATCGGGTGGTGGTATTCATTGAGTCCGTCAAATAAATTCTAGTGAAAGTTCTTTTTACGTTCTACAAACCTATTTTTTTTCAAAATTTTTTCTTCTCTTACACAGCACATTTTTGCAGCCTTATAAGCGAATACTCATCAACCATTGATTTCAGATACCTACGTAGATATTTTTCAACCTTCAGTATATGGATGGCCATCCTTATTTTTAATCATTTGTAATTTAATATTTGTTGTTTTTGTTTGCGGTTCATAGAAGACACCTGCTCTCCAAGTCTCTGAGCATTATTGCTGTGACATAAGGACAGACAGACGGACAGGTAAAATCAATAAGGGTTTCGTTTTTGACCATTTGTCAATTGGGCCCTAAAAACATTCACATGGCTGATGACATATATGAAATAATAAGTATATTTTACGTACCGGCTCAATGTCTATGAATATCTTATGAGTTTCCTCATTGGGTCGCATCCCAATGACGCCGTCACGGTACCGGATGTCAGCAAACAGGAAGTGCGGGTACGACATCACGAGGAAAGCACCTAAGACAAAGAACCAATAATATTAAATACAGAATTTGACGGCACGGTTGGCGCAGTGGCTGAGCGATTGACTGCTGCGCTTCGTGTCGCGGGTTCGATTCCCGCACGGAACAAATATTTGTATGGCCTACAGGTAGTTGTTCCGGGTCTGGCTGTTTGTGTATGTAAGCTTAAATGTTTGTAAACACACCCACGATACAGGAGAAATTCCTAGTGTGGGGCAACGTTTTTTTTGAGGAAAAAGGAAGAGTATAAATAGAAATACCTACAGGGTAAAAATAAGAAATTACTTCTACACGTGGCAAAACTGTGTGGCGTCAAAGAAATGAACCTTTTGAACGCCAGAGCATAAACGCAAGCGCGTGCCCTCCACGCCAAGTCACAATTTCACCGCAAATATCTACAAACTATTTAATTGTTTATTTCGTGTCATAGTGCACCGCATTTTTTGTCACATTTTTGTGTCGTTCGCATACAGGGCACGCACTTGCTTGTCACGTATATGTGACAATGGCGTTTATTTCGACTATACAGTCAAACAGTTTCGATTATATAAGAAGTAAAAGGTAACAGCACATTCGGACCTCCAGGAACCAAATAAACAGGACGCTCAAGTGTCCTATTGTTGTCATGTACTTAGTTTTAGTCTTAATTTAGTGTTTTTTTTAAGAAACATTTAGGTTGTATTGTTTATTTAATGTGTAATGTAATAGCCATTTGGTCTCTAAAGAAACATGTATTTATTAAAATATAGTCAGTACAATAGTAACGAGGGTTCCGTAACCATGTTACTAATTTGCTAACAAAAGAGCACCGAAAAATAACTGTCCGGACGAGTGGTGTCGTGTGTTATTCGCGTAAAGAAAGGCGCAAGGCTGACTACCAAGTACTATACCATAAATCGTCCTCTATGAGTCAACCAAGCCCGCCTGCAGCCAGACCTATCACATTCACATTACACAAACGCTTCCTACCTGACTAGTATACAGACATGAACACAAATCATATGTTAATCATCCGACGTTATTATTAATTTTAATCCTATGTTAATCTGGCCACCGATGTGTTTACCATAGACAAATCATACAGGTAAAGGTTGCACTGGTCAAAATAGAGAAGTGTTTATTTAAAATAAGGATGACGGCAGTTCCGTTATCATGATTTTAATTAATTTTTTATTTGTTACCTATATTTCGGAGAACTTGTAAACACGCAGTATAGGTACTTGTTTCATAAATTATTATTAGACACTTAAAACACAATGTTCTAACATAACATTTTTATGTATTGCGAAAACTTAGCGTTAACTCTCAAACTCGGCGTGGGCTTTTTTTTTGGGGGCGAGTGTTTCACTGTTGTGTGTGTGTTGTGCATTAATATTAATTATAACAAAAAAAACGTCATATTTTCTACATCCTTTTTAAAAGTAGGTATTTCGTACAATAATATTAATTAATTTGGAAGAGAAGTAAAAAGAAAGTCAAAGGTGGTTATTCTATTTTTCTCAATTAGGACAGAGAACAAAACAGAATTCTCGTGTAATCACTCGAACTCGTCTAGAATTGTGTTTGAAAAGCATGGTATAGAAGATTATATACCTAAGGTGGTGCCATGTCCAGTGGTACATAACACTATACAGGGTGAATAATTGAACCAACAATTCATAACAAATATTTCGAAAAATCGTACCAAATTTTTTTTATAAAAATCAGAGACCGAACGAAACCATCGATGTTTGTGACTTGTAATTGAAAACCGTCAAATTCCTGAACAACGTGTCAGATTTTGTCCAAACATTTTGACAACATTTTTTAGTATTCAAAAATATATGTCGATGACGAAACGTGGTCTCCGCGGTAGTGACATTTTGAAATTACTGCAAACACTACGTGGAAATGAGACGGAGCTTTATTACGTAAGCGAAATGTGAATACCTAGTTCATTAACGGTATTCCAGGAACTTTGAAGGCCTAGCATAGACAGAGAGTGAATTCATTTTACAGGAATTCACCCTTTGATATGGGAGTTGGAAGGTTTATTAAATTTGAGTTGCAGGAAATAGTTATATTCAAACAAGCACGAAGCTCAATTCCATAACAGCAAATTCTCTTCACAACATTCATTTTACCCGCTGCGCTAGGCAATTCAAAGTTTATTTATTATTTTCAAATATCACTCTCTGTTTGTCAAACGAACTTGTTTATTTTAATATTTTATACGCAAACCCTGCGTAGGGAACATAGCTGTTTTTGACATGGAAAGAAAAATTCGAGTGCGAGCAGGGGTGCGATGGTCTAGTTGGTTAAGACATCCGGTGTACTGAATCGGAAGGTCGCAGGTTCAAACCCTGCTCGCACTCGAATTTTTCTTTCCATGTCAAGAACTTGTTTATTACCTACATTTTTGAAAAGTGGGATATTGCGATGAGATTGCGAATCAGTCCGCTGTAGATCGTAGCTGTAATTGAAAGAAGAGATAGCCTACTACTCATGTTATTGTTACTATACTATACATGCCAGTAGCGAAGGGACAATTTTTGTAAGAGGTGAACCGGCGTACATATCTTTAATGTGATTATATTACTTGTCTATAGAATACTGACTGTGTCATTTTTCAAAGGAAAGCCGGTAGGAATCGAGTTGTATGGAACCTTCGCCACTGATTCATGCTATGTATAGTGCTACTCATGTTTTTTACGAACATAATTGAAACGAAAGAAAATTATATTTACTATATGCGACCAACCGAAGGAACCGCGCGCATTGGTTTAAAGAAAATGTATAAGTTTGTAGCGGTAGTAAAAGTCACTCAGAGGCTCATATTTTGTTGAGTGACTCTACTGTACCTACGCTAAAACTTATTACGTAAAATACCGATTCCGTGGAATCAGGCAGGAAAAGTGATAACTTTTAAAAATCTGGGGGGGGGGGGGGCTAATGCACCCCCCTGACCCGCCGTCCCCCCCCTCGGCGAAGCCCATGAATCCTAAACACAATTAATTAGAAAAAAACAGCGGAAGAGTTTGGAAAAACATATTTTCTATTCCCCTTAATATCAAGCAGGAGACAGAATATAGCTAGGCCAAATGGCACAAATATACCTTCGTTTACAACTAGGTTAAGCACACTTGCCTGGCATGCCTGGCACCACGGATATTAAAATTAACATTCATATCACATATGATTGTTAATTTGCGTAATATTTGTATTAATAATATTACGATCTTATAAACTCCTTTGCTTCGACCACGTTCATACATCTGGTCATACAGATGCTGTTGTTATTTCTACGCACCTGATCTAACAATTATGGGTTCCAAATGCAAGCATGTAGGTTTTGGTTATATAAATAATAACGACATACATGTATACTATTCAATCTTGCCGGACCTGCGTTGTGTAATGAAAGTGCTACCTCCTGGCGGATTCAGCATCCATCAATTAGTTAAATTATTAAACGCATAACAAAGAGAGTGCACCCAGAAGGGTGAAATTCATTTTCATTTGAGTATTTATATCAGTGGTTTCGTAAGTAATCATGCTAATTGAGCAAGGTATTCAAAAATGTCCAATTAAAATAGACGTGAACATGTGTAGTGTGTAGATGTGTACAGCACCCACAATTCACCAATTATGTTTGTGTGGCAAGTAATACGAAACAATCCTAATAATTTTTAATGCGCACAAATCCAGATTCCGGCCTCCCTTTTAGACATTTCTCTTGGAAAAACCCAATAACACTTTGCCCAAACTGGGAACCGAACCCACGGCGCATGCTTAGCAGAATCGCTTGCGACCACTCGGGCATAATATTATTTACATAAATAGTGTTCTGTGTTATTTATCCTTTGCAGATATAGGCGTTAATAATAGTAATGAAGATGCATTCAATTACTTGATAACCAACTTGTATAATATTGTCAACACATATTATTTATACCTATTAGAATACCTACCTATTAGAATGATCTTTATCTACAGTACACAGGGTGGAAAGGTCATCATCTGCCTAGCCTTTTGCCCAACTATGTCGGGATCGGCTTCCAGTCTAACCGGATGCAGCTGAATATATATCCGTATTTTACATGGGGCGACTGCCTATCTGGCCTCCACAACCCAGTTAGTACTAGTTAATACGATACCCCTTGGTAAGTCTGGTTGTCAGATTTTTTGACTAACTAACGACTGCCAAAGATCTACAAATGACACCCGGGACCAACGGCTTAACGTGCTTTCCGAGGCACGGAGGAAACTCGGTATGTAATTGGGTGGTTACTCATCAACAAACCAACCTAGGCAAGCACGGCTTAACCTAAAGATCGATCCGAGCGGCTGTTATTGTTTAGCCACGCGTGGAAGGGACACCGACGATATAAAGGTTACCACGTATTCGTATAACTCTGGATATATAGAAAATTTTCATCTATAATTGAAATAAAAACAGCTGTTCCAGACATTTTGACCGCGTAGGTACCTATCGCAGTTCTGTTTTAACCGACGAACAAATACGTACGCATTACGTAACGATTCGTGCTGTACCTATTGTTCTAAAAGCTGGTATTAGTTAAATGGACATAAGGAATACAAATTCACCAAATCTGAGATAAATTCGAAAAAGAAAAAATGGGGATAAAATTTGAAGTTGTTTAGCGTCGAAATTATAACTAACCTGCTTGAAAGTTGAATAATGAATGATAAAAAAGAAAGAAAGACAGGAATAAAGAAAGAAAAAGTATTTATTAGACTCATATTCGTTATTTTTTTTGTGTTGCAGGACAACACAAAAAAAATAACGAATATGAGTCTAAAAAAAGTAAACATAAGAAACAGATAAAACAATTAAATTGACTTAATGACTATTCTACGTGTAGTATAAAGAAATTATATTTATAAATTTTTAAGCTACTATTTTTGATACCTTCTCTACTCATTTTCTTCATTACTAAATTTCACCCGTGAGAGACCGTGACGAGTCGATGGGTAAGAAAAAAAAATTCAAAACATCCCACCGGACGCACGAATGTGCTGGCAAATGGAGGAAGGTGTTCGAACTTGTTTTATAATAACTTCCTCTAAAACTATCGCCGACGCTCAGACAAGGCAAAATCATTCTGTTCTCGGAAACACGTTCCACTTGCTAGAGCTTAATATTCTATAAACAATAAAGTAGGTACCTACCTATTGATACTGTTGAGGTAGTCTTATGAATTTCTAAATCCGATCATGAAATAAGTAAGTACTAAGAGCTTCAATGGCTGGAGAGCAGACATTTTTCTAGAAACTATCGTCGATATTTTGCAGTATCTAATTATCTTACCTTATATTTCCAAGTACCTACAGAGTGCCCGCCTGCCCGGTAAAAGGCTTATTGTAAAGGTACATTTTTATATCTATTTTTAAACGTCACGAGCAGAAAGTGCACGAAGCGCTTTTAAAACTGATTTTCTCCTACTGTATTGGTTAACGTTTTCCATTTTCTCAAACGTAATGTTTTGAATGAAATAGGACTTTTCTCAAAATAGAAACCGTTATTTTACGAGAAATTGTTTTGGAATTTTACTGAGTTTTTATATATTAGTGCTCGTGACTGTACCTATATATTTCTTTTTAAATTTCTATTTGAAGGTTAAGTAACCATTATCAACCGGATATCCTATGGTACTTGGCTCTTCAGAAACACTTCAGAATAAAAAATGTTTTATGACCCAATGAATTCGAGACTTGACACTACACGGCCCCGACCACGACTTGGTCTGCAGAAGCTTCGACAAGTTGGGTCGTAACAGGGGCCCGTCCGACACGTTTTGTAAAAGATAGCACCCGCTCATGCAACAAGTGACGAGGACACATCGAACGATCTACATCTTTGTTCACAACCTTTTATTTCATGAAGACTGTTTAAAGACTTTTATTCTTGTTAGAGGTGCCGGTGGCGGAAATTGGATGCAACCAGCCATTTCTAGAAAAGGCAACGACGGATGCGTTCGTAAACGACGGGATATTGCGTTTGGCTGCGGTACACTGGCTGAACCCGGCCACAATAAGTTAAAGCCCATCACGGTCTTCTATGGTGTCAGTGTATTGATTGTAAAATAGACCCATTTCTTTTTTTAACTTACTATTCTATTCGTGGGCTTCAGAGAGAACCCTTTCATTGTCATTCATAATTTCCTACTCTGTTGGTTACAGGACTGCTTAGCAGCCTTGTAGTCGCTAGAAGCCAGTTTAAGTTCTCATCTTGGCGAGCGTAGGCGAGACGAGTCATATTCATGACTATATACTAATATATTATGAAAAGAGTAAGAAAAGAAATTGGAAGAGAGTAAGTAACTGTGGCAGCAGGTTGAGATATTGTAGTACGAAAGGGAAAACAATATATTAACCTTTATAGCGAGTTCTTTCACTAAACCAAGCAAGGTAACTAACCAAGTTATAAAGGTCATTGGTATCGTAAGTAAACGAGTTAAAAGGAGAACTATATTTATGTAGAGATAATCCTCGCTTCTTTCAATTCTGAACTTCAACAAGTATAGGTACCTATCTCTTTGTGAACCGACAAACAAGCCATTTTCGATGATTTTCCACTGACATCGGATGGCAAGGGGGCTGGGGAGAGGAACAGGCCGGGGAGGTTTCACAAACATGATTACTTTTCTCTCTCAAACAAAGGTCAGCGCTGCAATCCTCAAAGGGGAACCAAATATTGAATATTGCGAGTGGAGTAATTGAAAACTTAATATCGAGGCACTCTAAATTAACTAACGGCTACGGTTGTATTGTTGTGTAGCGGGTATAAACATATTGAATGTATATGGTTAGTTCCAGTATGAAAGATAGGATATAATGTTAGGTGGCGCTGTTGTCGCATATAAATCTAGATGTTTTGTCATGTGTCTATTCCATCCGTGCGAAACAGCGCCGTGTAGTAAGTATTAAGATAAAAACAAGGATGCCTTGCTATTTCAACACTCACGTAACTAAAAAAAATTGGAATGAGAAATTGTGAGGACTTTCGCAGTTTACAGTTATTTCAATACATGGCCTCGTTAATTATAGAGGAAGAAATGCTCAGGAACTTTCAATCAGCTCTGGGAAACTTGGCCTACATTTCGTTTTAAAAAGACTTTTAAAAAAGATAAAGATAAAGATAAAGATATATTTATTGCATAACTGTGTACATTAAGTTCTTATTAGTAAACATTACATTTTTAGTTTCAACAGTTTACCCAAGTCGGATATGCAATGGTATTTTAAGGATTAAGGTGCATACAAATATTATTTTTTCTCAAAGAACTCATGCAGATTATAAAATACATTAGCAATTAACATTTTTTTCAAATTATTTTTAAACATATTTCCATTTGTTTGTTGTTATATTTCAAGTTTTCTTCAATTTTCCGCTTCATGCCCTATACCTTTAATATTATTGCGTAGTGTCAGGTCCTGCATGATTTTGACGGTTAAGGATTCAAGATTGCTGAGTAATTGATAAAATATGTTTAACGATTTTCAATCCATTGCACAGTATTTACATTCTCTTTTAGTTCTTTTTAAAAATCGTTGCCTCACTTTAGGAATTTCACCTGTAACCTGTAGCGTTGGTGCGTTTACAGACATATAAACTTTCATATGTATTTAAACAGACTGCCTCGTTGGTTTAGTGGTAGCCAGGGCGACTGCTGAGCATGAGGTCCAGGGTTCGATTCCCAAGTCGGGCAAAGTGATGTTGGATTTTTCGTCAGGAATTTCTCAGTAGCAGCCGCGGAGTCGAGATGTGCGCCCGGTTGATGGCAATAGGCTCGCCCGCTATTACTTGGGACTTAAACATAACTGGTGAAATGTGGGTCTACTATTATGTAAACCTCTGCCTAACCCTTAAGGGATTACAGGCGTGATGTTATGTTATGTATATATAAACAGCCAGAATTGAATTACAGTTTTTAAGAATTATTGGTTGAAAGATAGGATTATCCTACTGCGTGGTCAAAAGCGATTATCAAAGGGACTTTGTGACATCCATACATCCATCACAGCAATATCGGTGAACCGTACGGATGACGTATATTACGACGTCGTGTCTCAAAGGAGCAGGCAGACCTGCACAGATAGAAACTTCGTGCATACAAATATTGACTTAGTTACTATTTTGGTGACTGTGAAAGGTATAAAACTTCTATACTATACATACTATACCGTGTCCACAGAGCCGAGACACAGTTTTGTTTGTTACTACGTCATATGTAAGCAAGCGTAAAATGATGATAGTGTGAATCTGACGTGGACAGTTGACCTTACAAATAAAGTGAGGTTAGGTTATTTGAACCGGAACTTTCAATATTGAATCCCGTTCAGGATGTTTTTCATTTCATATTATTTGAATAGGTGTTCTCAATTTCTGTCGACGATTTTTCAATTATAATTTAACTAGCTGTACCCGCGGCTTCGCTGTGTCTTTTGGCATTATAAGGGAACATTACGATATGGACTCGTGATGTTGTGGTACATTTCTAACACCCTCTACAACATAACTAACTGTCAACTATCTGTAAGTTTTGATAGAAATAAAATAAAATAAATAAACTGACAAACTATTAATTTAAACTAAAACTTGTTTGGTTTAAGTAATATATGAACCCGTCGTCAAGTTACACGCCCACTTTAAAAACTCACCCTGAATGTACAACGTTTAGACTGGAAGCCGACCCCAACATAGTTGGGAAAAGGCTAGGCAGATGATGATGATGAAATACAAAGTTTATGCCAAACCATAACAACACGACGAAAATAATCGGACAGGCTCGAGGCTTAATAGTACTGTAATTTGCAAATAAACATAACTTCAAACTACACTGGGTACTAGTTTATAGCATCCTCTCGCTGCAAACAGATTTAATTACGTGCTGAGATTTTGAGCGGCTGCGGCAGACGGAATCGATATTAAAATCTGTTTGCTGCACCGCGCAGCTTTGAAATCGTACGTAATATGTCATATAAAATAAAAGGTTTTTTTTTAATTTCGAGCTATGTTATTTAGTTTAATTATCATTCATCATTATATTTATTGAAAAATTCTTAGGTATTTGCATACATATATGAATGTCAAGAAATATATGCATACGTAAAATTTATGCGAATATTTTTTCAATATGATCGTCAGGAACAGCAAGTACTAGTCTGTTTTTACCGACTCTGTAATAAACTATTGATAGAATGCTTACACGATCAGAGTATGCTCGGACCGAGTGGACTCGCACTCCTACTCGGACGCAACTCGTATTGTGGCAACCCATAATCCGAGCGCCCTCGGATGGGTTGGTATGGCTTGCCACAATACGCGTTTCATGTTAACGCGGTTTTAGCTCATTAAGTCTTTTAAATCTAGGTTGCAACGGATAACCTAATTTCAATTACCGCAACGTTCGGTTTTAGGTCGAACCTCTTCTGAAAGGTGCTTAACTGAATTTATTTACACTTGAACCATTCAGGTCTCGTATGGATGACAAGTACTTGCATAAAAACATCAAGCCTGTATTTCCCCGAAGAGTTAGACATAGCAAATGCATAGTAAATTAAGCCCTGTAAACTGCCCTGTGCCCTGTTCCTGCAACCAGTGACCTGTGGGGCGGGTGACACACTTCTTTAGATTGACGTTGATTGAAAGAAGCTGAAATGAGGGCAGTGCTAGCGCAGCCCAGCTAAATTAATTTCAAGTTACTGCCTGCGAAAATGAGCCCGGAGCGTTGGACCATTTAAAAAATAAACTAAAAATGTGATTATGTTATAGAATCATCGCAGAGCTCGGAGATTTCTCGGCGGCCGCAGTTAGAGGCGTTATTTTCAACACATTCTATACCGTGACTTTTTAGTCGTCTTACAAAGGTCGTCTCACTCAATGAACCCGACATAAAATAGCTCTAGGCGCGATTTTTTTTTTATCTTCTATAATAGGTACAAAGAAAAATAATAATAAAAACATTAGAATAAAATTATGAAAGATGTTTACGTGTCAAACGGGAGAACATTACCTACCCAGCACTCGAGTCCAGTAGATCATCGCTCGCAACAGGGACGTCATGTGTCATAATACTGAATATTTTTATTTTTATTAAAATCTCATAAATACCTTTTCTTTTTTAAGAATTTTCAGTATTTATTCGATACATGAAGTGGGCTGCCGTTGTAAGACGACTAAAAAGTCACGGTGTATAAAAACCAAGCATGTTTTATCACTACAACACTAATGACATATCATCATCATCTGCCTACTCTTTTCCCAAGTATGTTGAGGTTGGCTTCCAGTCTAACCAGCTGAGTACCAGTATTTTACATGGAGCGACTGCCTATCTGACCTCCACAAGTTCCACAACATGGTTTTTACTGGGTAATACGATACCCCCTTGGTAAGACTGGCTGTCACACTTGCGGCCCATTGATTACCTTTAACGACTGTCAAAGATCTACAAATGCGAGCCAGGACAAACGACTAAATGTGATTATGGAGACACGTAGAAAACTCAGGATGTAATGGGTGGCACCCATCCACAGACCAGCCCTATCAAGCTCTGCTTAACCGTGACGAACGACATGTGCGGCTGTTATTATTGAGCCACGAGCTCTTCACTAATGACGTATTTAAATGAAATAAGGCGGTTCGTGGCTGTAGTAGAGCGCATGGGTACCAATCTTTTTAAATTTTGTTAAGAACATCAATTTAAAAAAAAAATAATTACAGCCTATGTAACTTCCTGAGAATTTAGCTTTCTATTTGTAAGAAAATGTTTAAAATCAGTCCAGTAGTTTCGGAGCTTATTCGGTACAAAAAACAAACAAAGTCTTTCCTCTTTATAACATTAGTATAGACGAACTACTCTAAAAGTTTCTATCACGATATTCTATCCATTGCCTGTGTGATATGTTGTGTAACGCTATTAGGCACATGCAGCACGAGATGGTTGAACAGAAAGCCTCCAGTTTCTCCAACGTGAGAAGTAAATCCTCTGGAGCTAACATCTTCAAAGGCGAAAATGATTCTCGCTGAAATGTTATTTCCTTCACTTTTAAGGGAATTTCAGGTTATATTTTTCTCTCTGATCCTCGTATATGACACGATATATTAATATACAGCTAGTCTAAAATAGAAAGTTGCTGCCAAATTTTTAAGTTTTATGTACCAATGTAGGTGAAGACCATGGGAATCATGGATGAATTGCGTGCAAGATGATGTGGCTAGAAATGGGGTGACTACTGACTAGTTAGATCACGACTTAAAAATAAGAATGGAAGAAGAAGACTTCAAATAACAGCTTGGGCAAGAGAATGATGGTTTTCACATTGAGTCAATATAAAAAATACCGGCCAAGTGCGAGTTGGACTTGCGCACCGAGGGCTCCGTATAAACTTGTAGGTATTTCGTTTTAAGACTTTTCCGTTACATGTGCTGTAAGACAATGTTTCTTGCCATATTTCATGATTCTAGATTAACGAGAAGTACCCGTTATCCTAAACAGATTATAGGTTTTCATTCCCTTGTGAAATCGCAAAATATGCGACAAACGGTCATATCTTTTGATCGTATGATTAAAAAGTTTGATTGTTTCACTGCTCCAAGAGATAGCAGACCTGAGTATTTGATATTAATCATAACTTCACGCGAAACTTCCTGAGAAAAAGGGTCTTGAAAGTGATCATATAAGGGTTCCGTTTTTGCCTACTATGATACTGGTGGTATGTGGAAATTAAAAAAACCATCCTTACCACTGCCAATAAAAATATATCGTAACTAGCGTCTAAACGCGTGACATTGACAGAAAATTCTCTCCGGGAAAGCTCTACCTACGGGGACAAATAGTGTCCAATTTTCCAACCCAGGTATTGCCTAGTTATTAATCATTCATGATTTTGTTGATAGGTATGTTACCTATCAACAAAATCATGAATGATTTTAACACAAAGCTTTCAAAATTCACGTTTCTGTAGCTGATGTTTCAATTATTATACTGACAAGTAAAATTGAATGAGTGAACTTTGAAAGCTGTAATTGCGTACTGTATCGGTGGACCTACTGAGTTGTCTATTTGTGTACTGTGGAGGGGGCTTGTGTTCCTTTTGATGCTGTGTGGTGTGGGAGGAAATAGCAACGCTGGCAGCTTACAGCTTTAAACGTCATTCAAAACGAAGCTTACCGAAGTGAATGTTACATAGGTATTTAGCGTCATATCTTTCTATAGTGTAGGCTGGTAGTTCCTTCCTATTAACCCTAAATTGGGCGCGCCTAAAAAATTACGTAAACGGCCACGTAGGGTGCGTGACACCCCGATCATATAAATCAAATACGAAATACATGCACAATCACGATTATGCTTGATACTTGATCATAAAGGCCACGTGTTTTTATGAAGCTAACGGGAACTTCAGCGCTCAAAATTCAGAATTTAAAAAGTTAAAAAACGTTTAAGGATGCGTTGGGGTGTGGCACCCCATGCGACCAATTAAGGGTTAAGGTCATATTATGCTAAAATTATAATGTAGCACAATATTTAGATATTTCGCTTAATTTTCTGGCCATCTGATGTTTGCTTTCTGATTTCTTAGAAATCTATTTTGTAGATTTTTTTTGGAGTGCAGGTGGCCGTCAATACAGGTAGGTATGCATAATAAGTTTGTGTGGTCATTTACATATTATTATAAGTTTTTTCTATTCATTTGAGACAGTAACGTTGTATAATGTGTGGCGGCCGGTCAGGTCTACAAAACTTGCCTATTTATATTAATACATGGAACGAATTGAAACGACATCTTAATTTAAATATTAATTAAGGCAATTTAATCATTAACTGATGTGGTTGGGACACAGAACCGCGAACGAATATACTTTAAAGTCAGGAAAAAAAACTTTATTTATGGTCTGTTTGTGAAGTTTCCGCATAATTTAGACAGGTTATGGTGAGACACTTTTCCAAGAATTGTCGGTTAAAATGTTTGCGGTAACATACCCATCGGTTCGACACTTTATAAATAACACAAGACCTTCAACATATTTCACTTATTGGCATTTTTACCTGTCCAAGGTCAAGAACATAAGTACAGTCACGAGCACTAATATGTATAGGTACACTTACTGAGACGGAGGAGCTCGTGGCTAAATAATAACAGCCGCGCGGATAGATCTTTAGGTTAAGCCGTGCTTGCCTAGGTTGGTCTGTGGATGGGTGACCTCCTTTTACATACCCAGTTTGCTCCGTGCCTCGGAAAGCACGTTAAGCCGTTGGTCTCGGCTGTCATTTGTAGATCTTTGACACTCGATACCTCGATACAGGTAGTCAGTGGCTCATAAAGTCTGACAACCAGTCTTACCAAGGGGAATCGTAATACCTAGTACTAGCTGGGTTGTGGAGGTCAGATAGGCAATCGCTCCATGTAAAATACGGGTTTTCAGCTGCATCCGGTTAGACTGGAAGCCGACCCTAATATAGTTGGGAAAAGGCTAGGCAGATGATGATGACAGTTACTGAGACTGATACTGTTAGCCTGCACCATCCCAATGCTGGGTAAAAGCTATCCAGGGTCAACGTGGGCCACTGGACTATACTTAGCAATGTACTTTTTAACAGCATGTGTACTAAAAAACTATAATGGAAAGAGCATAAAATTACCATCAATCCGAAGGTGTGAATCACATTTAGAAGTTGCAAGATGTCGTGTTTATGCATATTACGAGGGTTTTGAGCCTCGCGCAGACCACGGAAGCGTGATGCAAACGGGGGAGGCCTATACACAGCAGCGGGTGGGACAAATCTGCCATTAATGACGCTCTGTATTAAGTTGCGGCAACTTAAGGTCACAGTGTTACCACAGACGTGTATATAGTCGACGCATCTGCCTAGCCTTTTTCCAACTATGTTAGGGTCGACTTCCAGTCTAACCAGATGCAGCTGAATATAATAATAGTCAGTATTTTACATAGAGCGATTGCCTATCTGACCTCCACCACCCAGTTGTACTGGGCACCCCTACCCGTTACCCCTTGGTAAGACTGGTTGTCAGACTTTCGGGCTACTGACTACCTATAACGACTGTCAAAGCTCTACTAATAACAGCCGAGACCAACGGCTTAACGTGCTTTCCGAGGGGCCGAGTAAAATCGGTATGTAATGGGTCCCTACCACGAACCTAGGCAAGCACGGCTTAATCTAAAGATCAACCCGAGCAGCTGTTATTATTTAGCCACGAGCTCCTCTGTACTTTTTAAACATTCGACTGCTTTAGAGGGTGTAGTCATTCAAATCTTTGTGTAAGTTGAGGAGTTATTTGTCTTAGACGACTAAGTTATATTTAGAACTAGCTGTGCCCCGCGATTCCACACGCCGTTTCTGACTTTTTCTCTTTTTATTCGGCTCTTAAAGGTCGTAGTTCGTATTAAATAACCTATAACCTTTCTCAAGTATTGGGCAATCAAATGCAAAAGTTTTTACTATATCAAAAAAAAAAAAAACAAAGAAACAAACTTTTCGGCTTGTATAATGTTAGCAGTATAAATACATAGGTAGGTTAGCTTCTGCCAATGACTTTGCCCCCGTGTGTCTCGATAGCAGTCAGCAGTGATCCCACGGAATCATATTACCCGAATAAAAAGTGGGAGGTTAACCTGGGCAGCCGTTGAGACGTCTTTAACTTGAACTAAAGAAAAATTTACCAAAAGTGCGAATTTGGGTATCTGTCAGTCACACTCCGAATGATCGAAAAACGAAATAAGCAAAATTAAATTTTATTCTGTCATTTTATAAGTATTTCAACCTACCTATTATAACTACACATAACTGCCTTGTCGGCATAGTGATCGCTAAACGCGACATCTATGCCAACGTCATAGCATCGCGCATTTGCTTGTCGGCTGAGCATGAGGTCCTGAGTTCGATTCCGATTAGGGCAAAGTGTTATTGGGTTTTTCCATCCGGAATTTCTCAGTATCGGTGTCTGGATATGTGCCCGGTTGATGGCAAAAGTCTTTATATATGGGTCTTAAACATAACTGGCATAGTGTGGGTGTACTATAGTCAGCCTAGGGTAACTAGGTGTAAAACGTACATACGTGAAACATTATGAAAAACTTCGTTAAAAGAGAAAAGTTAATTAAAAGAGTTGCTTGCTCCGCATCGCAGCGAATAACAAATAAAATTGTGACTGTGTATATTTCTGGGCCGCTGCGTGCAATATATGAGCTAAAAGCGAACTGCGTAGTCCCGCCCGACGCATACCTACTGAAGGTAAGTTATATAGATAAGATGAAAACAATGTGGTTCTTAGTTCTAAATATGGTTAAAAAAAATAAAAAAATTATTTGGGACTGTCAAATTATCAATATTAAAAATAAATATTTGTCTGCTTTGAAGTAATAAATGTAGGTTGCAAGCGGACAACACTGACAGAAATTCGGTATGATTGAGTATGACCTGGGGCTGCAGTCTCGACATAGATAGCGACAAAAATCGGTCGTTAAGTCATAACGATGTCAAATTTCTTTAATAGATTTTCAACCTTAAGGTTTTGAAATAAAGTTGAAAATCTATTAAAGAAATTTGACATCGTTATGACTTAACGACCGATTTTTGTCGCTATCTACGTCGAGACTGCAGCCCCTGCAGGCTTAATGCCCGCATGCGGGCTAGAAGTTAAAAATTAAGTTCGTTTTTCGGAGTTTCCCGATGCAATGCATACGTAAGCTGAGCCCGGCTTATCGAACTATGTTTCGTTTTCGCCCTAGGGCCTTGGTATGCACGATTGGACACTGGACAGGCGCCTAGGCACGAAAAACCTTTTCACTCACACTGAATTTGACACACGATACGTTGAAGTATATTAAATTATGTAGTCCTGTGATGCTAATACAGTTAGTGCTATGGTAAAAGCTCGGACAAAAAGCTGGGCATTGGCAAAAATTCCCTACATTTTATTTTTTTTTGTCCTCATATATCTTTTGTAGTTTCCGGAAAAATGCCAAAGCCGTACAAAGCCATGACGCGGACGGAGAGTCGAAAAAAACAAATTCGAGCGGATGGTCACCCTATAGTATGCATTTACATTTGAGATGTAGAGATGAACAAAATTTTTTTTTGTGAGTTTTATTTTGGTCCGATGTTTTTCTACGGAGGTTGACAATCGAATTGACGTCAACATTGAGGACAATAACATCAAAATATACAAAAATATCACGCATAAGTTTATTGTTGAACTTGATCGATAAACAAGGTATGTTATTGTCAGGATATTTGGGGGCAAAGATCGCATTTTAAGTATTTCTCAGCAACGTGACACTTTAGGGCACATTTATATGTATTGTCATGTTTTATTTGTTTAAATGTTCCTCTACCCATATAGAGAGTATCGCCGATAAAACGACATTAAATAGAAACACTGGTAATACTAGTTCATAGGAATATTTTAAAATTATCAAATAAATCCGAACATGGAAATCAAAAAATATTTGCACTTATTCGCGTATAAATTAATGTTCGAATGAATTGTTCTATGCAGACGGGCAACGTCATGAGGTGTACGTGTATTGTAGTATTGTCGGTGCCACCCTGTATCAAATAATTATACCGTACGCCGCAACTTTGCAGAAATATCAAAATAACTGCATAATTATATAAAAACCACCATCTTTTGTATTTTTATGAAAACTGTGTGTGAAATTGTGTTTTAGTTTGTCGATGCACCAAAGTATCCTTATGCCACTTATATTCATAATGCTGTTACCTGGGGGCATAGGTAGAAATTGAAACAAAGGGTAACTAATTAGCTAATTAGCGGGCTACTGGTTGCGGTCGACTGGTAGTTGCAGTGTTTCCCTGCATGAAAGCCTCTATGCTTAAAATCTTTCGATTTATTACTGGCTTACAAACTGATGTTTTTTTTAACGGACAAATTTAAAAATTTGAATTTGAAATGATAAAAAATAGTAATTATTTCGATTTTCTTTATTTCTTTGTGTCAGTCGTGGGACACATCTTTGGGTAGCATCATGCTAAAATCTTATGGTGAATAGAACCATGTAAAATCCAAAACATTTAATATGCAGTAGATATTGATACAAAACATTAATAACGTCAGTGCTAGTAGTTTATTACGGTAAGTACTGTTGTGTTAAAACATGAAATAGTTCAAGTAGTGACTTCTACGGCATAAATAGCCTCAATTCCAGTTTCCTGCTAGAGCCGTTATTTAGGAGTATTATACTTCGTTATTTGACAAGTGTAGATGAATTATGAATTTTCTAATTCGATATTTAAAGCTGTCTTTGTCGTTTTCCTCTTAACATAAGCGTGATCTTTGTCTCTGGTCTAAAACCGTTTTTCGTTTTGCCATAGGTATAATAAAATCAGTTGATAGAGCCGCTTTTTTCTGCTTGGCCCTTACCTACCGTCCCTACCTACTACCTCCAGGGAATATCCTAAAACGATCATCAGCCATTATGTTGAGCGCAGAGAATACCACAATTCTGTTCATCTGAGGTTTATTACCCACATAACCAGGACTGTGCAGTTCGTTGGCCACTTAACGGAGTGACTCCAGGAATATTTGTCTAACAACAGTAGAATGTAGACTGCAAATTATCGACTAAATTTATAGTGTTTCTTATTCTCATAATAAAATAAATTCAAAATCTTGTTAGATAAATTTAACTAGGATTCTTTCTCCGAAAGCTATATCAATTGCTAGTAGGTACATAGAATTTCTAGTTACAAAACTAAATTGACTAATTCCACGACAAAACTTTTAATATAATTTTGTATTTTAATATTACACCTATTGTATTTCTTTATTTTGTCATTATGTGATAAGTTTACAAAAAATATATGTTTTATTAATGGCGAACCTTGGATTTTATTTCGCTACATAGTGTGTCCGTGGAGTTGATCTACATCATCTACATTGACGTTAAATTATTCGATGTATTGTATTTCTGTATTTTATATACCTGCTCTATTTAATTGAGTTGGTTTAAGGTTGTTTTGGCAACAGTTAGGGCTTACGAGAACTATGAAATATGGAATGATTGAACTTTATTAAACTTGGATATACAACATGTAACACAATTAACGCACATCCTGAAATTAGTTTGTTCAGAATCGTTTACTGAATCGATTTCTATAATTTTTATTATAGGTATTTTTTTTTCCCAAAAATAATTAAAACTACGTAAATTACAGTAAAAACTCGTTAACTCGTTTCGACCGCGAGCGAATACCTACTAGGCTAACAAGTCCCTCATACCTACGTGTGCGACTGTCTGCGTTCGTGGATTTGTACTGTGACCACAACATTCTTCCGGAATTAGTATAACTAAATCAATCAATAAT
This sequence comes from Noctua janthina, assembly GCA_963576755.1. Taxonomy (NCBI): domain Eukaryota; kingdom Metazoa; phylum Arthropoda; class Insecta; order Lepidoptera; family Noctuidae; genus Noctua; species Noctua janthina. The sequence goes on along the minus strand of OY755050.1, from coordinate 5,709,772 downwards.
CAATGCTCATATATGTTTAACTAAAAATTCAGTGTATGTATTATGATTATAACATAATATACTAATTGGGGTGTCTGAGGGTGTGCGTTAATTACTTTACATGTTGTATAATAGAGGTCTAGATGTGTAGACATGTTGCAAACGTTAGTACCGTACAAAGCTAGTAATTTTATAAATTGCTATTTATTGCTGCATTTTGAATATTTTAGGACACCGGTACTCTCGCCCTATTACCAATTGATTCCCAAAAATAAGCGTAGTTATGTGAAAGCTTCGGTTTGTTTGTAAATCTGATCAAATCTAGGGTAAGTTGTAGTCTACGGAACCCTAAAAAAAAGACAAATGTCGTCAATCTTCTTAGGGAAAGGAGTCGCGGGCGCACACACAGCCACTTTTTGCTATTAAAATAATAACTCACATATTTAATAAAACTAAACAAATATTATTACCAGCACGTGCTTTCGCTGATGCATCATTATTTATAAACCGTAAATTATAATTATATACAAATTATTCTTTTATTTATTGATTGTATCTTCCTCTGAACTTTTAAAGTAATACGGCATTATGATAATAAATCAATTTGAATAATGTTGTTTGTGACAGCCGTAGGAAACCGGCTGGACCGGACAACGCGATACCGCCTCGTCGGTCAATTCACTTTTCATGGGTGTCACATTAAGTATGAATATTAATAGACTGATCAGTAAATTACCTAATTCACTCATCAACATCACGTCTGTAATCCCCGAAGGGCTAGGCAGAGGCGTACCTAATAGTACTCACACATTTCGCTAGTTATGTTTGAGTCCCATAAAATAGGGGTCGAGCCTATTGCCATCGGCCGGGCACCAGTTTATGCTCCGTGGCTGTTACTGAGTAAGTTCCGATGGAAAAACCCATTAGCACTTTGCCCGACCTGGGAATCGAACCCAGGGCCTCATCTTCAGCAGCTTACGAACCCTAGACCATCGAGACAATTAGCTGTAGTTTTTACAAGTATTACGTAGCAGATCTTGTACCTACCTATAATCTTACTACTGTTATAAATACGAAAGTTTGAATCGGTGTATGTTTGTTACTCAATAACGCTCAAGAACAGCTGAACAGATCTACATGAAATTCGGCACAGTGATAGATTATACTCTGGAATAGCACATAGTCTCCTTTTTACCTTTTTTTTCTCACACATACACATCTAAATTTCTACGCGAACGAAGTCGCGGGCAACGTTAGTGTAATACTAATATAAAAATCTCAATAATTAATTCAACGTGGTATTATTAAGTGTCTTTTGTAAAACCAAAGTATTATATTTCTACCTAAAATTATTAGTTGCAGATTTAGTATTAACTCTTACGCAATAGTTAATTCCACAGAATGGAGTGAATGCGAATTTGTATTTTTGTAACGAAAACTTACAAAGCATAACAAACTTTATAATAACAATTGTTTGTTATAAACTAGATAAGAACTGCTAACTGAGGCAACTTCTTGAGAAGCAACGAGAATTATCCGGAAGATGAAACTTCCCCACGGAAAAACACACAAACACTTTGCCTGACCTGGGAATCGAACCCAAGATCTCATGCTCAGTGGTCATGGTCACGCTTGCCACCGACCACTGAATCAATGAGGCAGTTAAATAGGTTTGGATTTTTGATGTTGTTAATATTAAGAATTAAATCTTGTATAACAAACATAATACAAGGAAATATAAAAACGCTCTAGTATTTTTCATTTCAAACGCATGTTAAAAATGATATTAGCATTAAAATAACATGTTCGCTTATACAACGAATCGAATTATCAACTTTTAATATGTTAAAAAAAAATAGCCTAATAGTGTGACCGTCGGACTGTCAAATCAAAGTCTCGAGTTCAAACCCAAGACACGCACCTCTGATTTTTCGGATTCATTGTGCGTTTTGTATAATTATCACTTGCTTCTGTGAAGGAACACATCGTGAGGAAAGTAGCATGCCTGAGAGATATTTCTTGACAGCAGGTCCAGCCAAGTCAGAGGCCCAAAGGCGGCATAAAAACTCAGACACCGGGTTAGGCACTAACCACACGAAAAATAAAGTAAGAAGATATATATTTTAGCCTCATATCTATCATAAATTGAACCATTATCGGGTAAATGATGGATGGTAGTTGTTATATTTCTATTTACTAAGTAAACTATAAAGAACGATGCGTGTTCATAAAGTATTGTCCTTCAGTACATTCACACCTTCAGTTTATTTCCGCATTAGAACTTGTTCTTTTAAATGTTAATTACAAAAATAACAAGCCTCTGATGATGATGTTATGCACTATTTTTAGAGTTTATTAATATGTATTTAACATAACGCAACATTACGCTTGGGATCCCGGGAGCGTTAGGCAAAGGTGTACCTAATAGTACAAAACATTTCGCTGGTCATTTTTAAGTCCATGATGGGATAGGGACCCGTAGCCTATTGCCATCAAACGGGCACAAATTCAGACTCCGTGGTAACTTCTGGAAAATTCCTGATGGCTTTAGGAACTGAATCATAAGCAACAGTGGCACTAGCGGCGACTGGGCCAACGAGGCAGTGAATTTCAATAGTAATAGGACTCGCAATTAAAACAAGATTATGTACAATTAAAAGTATAATAGATTAATACACAATAGTCGAAAATGCTTTTTGGTCTGGTATTAAAATAAACGTTCGCTTAATTCGCAACTTATATTTACATAGTAAGAGCAACCTCCGTCGGATGCGTGCGAATCGCAAACTCGCAATAGCATGCGTTTGCGCAACTGACTATTAAATACAAAGCAGTTACTTTTACTGCGCAGATTTAATAATGAAAGGCATGTTTGTGATATGTTTATAGTAAACAAACTGACACTAACACGTGTCATTTATGACAAGAAAATTAAAAAAAAAAACTTATTTGTACTAGATCTGTTTTGATAACGGAGATCACACATAGATTAATAACCTACGGAAAGAGTTGCACATTATGCTTGTCTCTTTGTCAAATTATTATCGTCGCCATTATTATTCTCCCCTCGTCCTCGTGTCACTGTCGCAGGAGTCGTAGTCCCGCCAGCGAATATACTAAGCTTGGATTGACCCCAGCTGAACTTGTAACTTGGTAATTGTGGAGCTTTCGTCGGATTCAAATAGAGATCGAATATGGACTGAGTCGTTCTTGGTTTCTGCGTGGTTGTTTGTGGTTTGTTAGCCGTTGAGTATGTCACCACTTGTGTAGTCCTTGCCAGTGTATTATTTTGTGCTTTCGTCGTAAATACAAATGGCTGCGTCGTCCTAGCTTGGCCAAAAGGCTGAAGTTTTGTCGTCCCCGGAGTTGTCGATGTTCGTGACGTAAAAGTGTTCCATGGAGGTTTCGTTGTGGCTGCTTTGCTTGTGACAATAAGTGTCTTCGGGGTCGTTGAACTCCATGGATTCCACGTCCAAACAGTTGTTGGTTTTCTAGTGGAGTTTGTAGTACTTGGTTTAAGTGTGGTTGTAGTTAGAGGTCTATAGGTTGGAAACACTGTTTTCGGAACCACTGAGGTTGTGCTCGGTTTTTGAGTCGTTGTGGTGTACCATTGCCTTGTTGTTAAGGCTGTGGAAAGAGGCTTGAATGTTGTCCAAACAAAAGGTTTGTATGTAGTTTTTGAAGTAATTGGCTTGCTCGTTGTTGACCAGGTAAAGGGCTTGTACGTAGCTGTTGTTATTGCAGTAGGAGGCCTGTAGGTTGTCGTCGAAGAGGGCAGCCTGTATGTCCAAGTAGAAGTGGGTGTCCTGTACGTAGCTGTAGTAATTGTCGTCTGCGTCGTCGGCCTCAATGATGTAGTAGTTAGTAATGTGGTCGTTGCAATGGTTTGCGGACGAGTTTTAGTACTAGGCAGTTGTACAGCTGTGCTTGCTTTCGTACTCTGTGTATATGTTTCCGTAGTCGTCGTTTGTTTAGGCGTATCACTGAATTTTTTTTTCTTCCTGAACTGGTTCGTTTCAATCACCCTCCACACCTTTATCCGTGGTACGTACGCCGTGGCGACGGTGGTGGTACGACGTGGTGCAGGCGTTGTTGTGGTGGTGATACGGCGTGGAGCATTCGTCGTCGGCGGCAAGCTTATATGCTGGGAGGGTTGGTTAAACACAGGCAGCTTGAGTTCGTCAATGTTGTCAAACTTATAATTATACCAATCAAATCTGTCCCTATTTTGATCCAGTACTTTACCGTAATTTTCTCTGACGATATTGCCAATCGACAGGTACGGCGGCAACAAACTTTCTACATTCTGTCTCTCCGTCGTGACGTTTGGTTGGTCGTAACTGTTCACATATGGATTAAACCCACGGGATCTTGGTACCGGCACTGAATTCTTCACGTTTAGATCACAATCCACAAGATATTTCTTGGTGTTATGTTTGCAATGCTGCGGATATACTACCCAGGCGAGGAACCCGTTCCCCTGGAGCCGAGTATGTTCTTCGTGCACTATGAGCGCACAGTCCAGGTCGTTGGAGATGTCGTCGTCCCGCAGTGCGGAGCAGGGCAGGCTGCACGCCTTGCCCGGCCCGCACCAGTACAGCTCGCTGATCTGGAAGATGCCATGGTCCCCGCTATAGGAGTTATAGGAAGTGGTGTCGAAGCGTGACTCGTGGTAGGCGATGCAGACCCACGTGGAGATGTGGTCGGGGCGCACACCGAGCGCGCTCAGCTCCCGCGCCAATTCGCAGCGCTCGAGCACGCGCGCGCGCGCCACCACCGACAACAGAGCACACGTCAACCACGCAACGCGATACATCGCAGCATGCGTTTGACCGTCCTGCGCTCGCGCACTCTTTTTTACGTAAGTGCCGCCGACCTCCCGCCGCGCGCCGCTCTCCAAGTGTGTCGCGCCCGTATTTTCATAGCAATCTTAATTGCTTCAAGTTGAGCTGCCATGCATTTTAGTGCACGAATGCAGGTCATTGTTTGCAGGTTATAGATGTGGGATTCTCAATATTGAGTATAAGGGTCCTAGTGAACATCATCGAGGCTAATAGTTCACCTTGAAGGAACGCGTCATCATCTCATCGGACCAAATGTCGTGTGTATAACTCGGAACTTATAGTATTACGCATATAATATTAATAGAATAAATGTTAATATATTTATTCTGTGCACGCACATTCTGCATTGGCTAAATACGTGTGTAAAATGAAACATTTTCCCATTGTTTCAAATCAAAATTACATACTATATACCTACGGTGAGAAGATCTGGGTGTGACTGGTCCATAAAGAAAATTATTATTACGGGTCGCGATAGTTTAAAGGTCAATTTTTAATATGGTCAACCAGTTCCTGGAATTATAAGAGAATATTATTAGTACCTAATGTTCTGAGTTCTAGCTTACCTAATATTTTCCTGTCATCAGTGTGTCGTAAATGTTAGTCGGAATGGTGTTACCTGGCGATGGCGGCTATGCTCAGACGTGTACAAGGTTGAGCGCGTGCATGCGCTCGCGCTTGTATGTAAACATTTGGCTGATTTCCGAGTCAGGTCAAGAGGTGAGCCGCTGGCCTCTGTTGCCTAATAATAAGTTTGAACTTAAAGATATAATCGTACATTTCTGATGCGTGACGCTTCGCATCTACATATGAATAATCGTGACTATCAATCATTTCAAAGGAGTATTGGTTATAAGGATATTGATAACTACTGTTTGATTAAATGTAAAAAAGTACTTATCACAAAGTTATGAGAAAAACTTTACATAAAAAGTAGTAGTATTTTCTCAACACACACGGTTATTGAAAGGTGAGCTCACTATATTTTTAAATAGCAGTTAAGTCATTAATGTGATATACTTTTAAAAAAGGTTTTTGCCAAAATAACTTTAGCAGAAGCTAAAGCCACCGACTTCCGAAACTAAAGTTATTTTTCACTTTTTGTGTTTTTCTACACGACAAATAATGTTATTTGTCGAAAATGCATCTGTTCTTACATTTTTGCAGGCTATGATTTGCCAATATTTTGCTTTGGACAGAAGCAAAACTTAAAATTGACAATTTTCAGGAAAAAATTACCATCTTTGTAGGGCCATAGCTTGGTCCCTATAAAGTTTATAGAGCTGCGCTTAGGCTTAAATTTTTGCAAATTTAAGTGTTTTTATATAAATACTGAATGTTGTTTGTCCAAAATGTATGATTTTTGAGTTTTAGAGCAAAATGTGAATAAAGTCCCAAAATTTCACAGTTAATCGCGTGGTGCGCAGCTAGCACAAGTTTTTCGAAGTTGCAAATTAGGATTCACATCACCCTGACTGATCTATACAACATCTCAAAAATTTAGGACTTCATTTTGCGATTTTAATGTTAATTTCTGGGCTAATACTTATGGAGGGGTGTTTGTTACTCAATCACGCCAGAACGGCAGAACGGATCTGGATGAAATTTGGCACAGAGAGAGAATATAGTCTGAAATAGCACATTTGCTACTTTTTATTCCGGTGGGAAATTCCCGAACTCAACGCGGGCGAAGCTGCGGGCATAAGCTAGTCCTATGATAAAGCCCCTTGTACGGACTGACAAAAGCTATTGAAGATCTTATGAAAATCCTGGTGAAAATCGCAGTAGAAGTAAGGTTAGAAAGCGGTTGTCACAAGTTCTTCAGGCTCAGAGATTCACACGTGCGCTGGGCATGTTATAATATGCAGGATTGCAGGCTGATTGAATGCTGCAGAATATCGCTAGTATCCGATTGGCTGCGTCCGGCACTCCGGGCCCCCGCTGTCAATCGAGATAATTGGTAAAGTGGGAGCTGACACTCTTGCAAGCATTCGCAAGTACAAGCAGTAATACTTTGCGCCATTCAGTAACCGGTCGGAAGCCAACGCCATCATAGTTGGGAAAGACGGATTGATACCTTAAAAAGAAAAACCGGCCAAGTGCGAGTTGGACTCGCGCATAAAAGGTTCCGTACCATCGTAGTAGGCGAGCCCTCTTTAATTTTTACTTTATTGTTATTATTTGTTGTTATAGTTTTCTTATAGGTTTTCCTGTAATCTGTAGTTTCAGAGTTGAGGGCGGGGAGAATGACCAATTTTCGCCTATTTTCTTAAATTACTTCAAAACTATTTATCTTAAAATTAATATATTTGAGATCCTCACAATGAGTCCTTTCATTTGATATGTAACACATTTTTCATTTTCTAGTTTACCCCACAAAAGTGGCCCCCATGTTTAAAATTCATTAATTTACGATACACGTCTGTCTTTGGGTCACCGATTTACATATCAACTCAATCGGCCCAGTAGTTTCGGAGTAAATTGTTAACTGTGACAGACGGACAGATAGGCAGACACGTGAGTGATCCTATAAGGGTTCTGTTATTTCCTTTTGAGGTACGGAACCCTTAAAATCATGATCTTTATAATCAAGATAAAAAATCAGATCTAAATGGTTCCGTTTCTTGTCATCCGTCTTTCACAAAGAATTTTCACTTGAATCAATGCAACGTATGTTTTGTGTCCATATAAGCACCCTACTAAACATAGATTTTTATAGTAAACTGTGCGGAAAATGAAATATTACAATGTGGAAAATTGAAATGCAAAAGAACCAAGTCCGTTGCAAGGAGCGGCAAGGGAAGTTATTCCCGCAAGTCAATTTCCAGCGATCAAAGGATTACTTAACTAGTAATAATGTTTTAGAGAGAGAACGAGATTTTTTCAATCAGAAAGATTGCATCTGCACTTGTGACAATTGATTTATTTTATTAGACCCTCTTAGTGCCAACCCATACATCTTCCTAATACTAGTAAAGTTGTAGGTAGAATTGTTTGTTGAAAGAGCGCGTTTTCAATTTGCATGCCGTCTTTAAGGCGATGTGTCTTGCACTTACAAAATGTACCGTGTTTTGTACAACATTTAGCGCAAGTATATAACTTTGATTATAAATACTCTTTTTTTTATTTTTTTTATTCTCTTTTATTGTTTTGGGGTTTTTGTCTAAATAGATATGTCAACCCCATCGTGCCTTTTTACTTTGTCACATTAAACCTTATTATTAACACTATAAACAAACAGTTATACAATTATATTATATATTAAAACACTTGGGGTAGAAGTCACCGATGGAGGACTGTTATTAAAAGACTCAACTTTTTGACACCTTCGGAAGTTGGTTGGGATAAAATCGATTGTATTAATCCTACGTCCAGCCTATTTAAGTCTCATTCTGTCAAAAGTGACTCCCTCTAGCGCCTGTTGCGGACACAATCATAAATACTTTTGTTTGTCACTTTTTCACGCCCCACCCACTGGACTGATTGGAATAAAGATTTGACAGATAGGTAGCCACAAATAGGTTATTTGTTAAATAATGCCTCCATCGGCTAGTGGTTGCAAGTGCTGGGCATGAAGTATTTAGGATCGATTTCCAGGTCATTTTATTGCAAATTTTATAGGGTTTTTCCATCAGGAATTTTACAGTATCAACCGCTGAGCGTATTTTTTCGCCTATTACGTGGGATTTAAACATAACTAATGACATACGGGTGTGCTATCAGGTACAACTCTGACTAACACTTCGGGGTCTACAGGTGTGATGTTATGTTATAAAATCGCGCATCAGACGAACTCGCGGAATATTGTAGCTAGTGGCATATAAACGAGGTTGTTATAACTTTGGCGGGTTGTTTGTTCTCTCTGCGTGTTTTAGGGGCTTTGTAGTTGCCAAACGGATTGATACGAGTATGTATAGTGTTTGAGCTTATTTATGTAGTTGGTTTCAAAGACTTTGTTTACCTGGCTATATCTTCTTAACTTAGGAATAGAGTTTTTTTTTTGTAATTTAATATCTACGTAAGTTGTTGATTGAAACGAACCTAACTATCCTGTGTAGTTAATTTAAACTTAACTAACTTATTCAATTCAGGTAGGTACTTTCCTTGTATCTTAGACTGAGCATATGAACAAAGAATTCACCAAATCAGGTAGTTTCTGTGTCCGGCGCAATATTTGTTTGCGATGACCAACCGAGCAAGGTGATAATGGCAATAACCTTACTCAGGTAGGTGCTAAGGAAAAAGTGTTTTGTGGCATGCGTTTGATTCACTTTCATATCATGGTCATTGGGAGTTTTATTCCACCACTTTCCAGTATAGGCCGCTTCCTATTTGTGGCATTCTTCATCTGTGTGACTCACGACCAACACTCGACCCGACACGACAAGTGAGTAACTTTCATATCACGAGAAAATAATGTTTTAATTAAGACATGCCTAACATTTGTACCGCTCTTGAAAAATTCGAGAAATTTTAGTTGTTCGTGAATCTCTCGCTTCGGTTCGTTGAGTATCGCTTTCGCTGCAGCGTGAGAACCCCTTATAATTTAAAATTCGTTCACTGTGTTGTTGATACACTCAGGGATACCACTTTAGACAGACTACTTAGTGCTGCTACGCAAAATATTTTTATTTTCATTTACTCGCGATCCCTGGCTTTGTAACTTTGTGTTGTATTGGTAACTCGGTAGAGGAACATGCCTCGTAAAGATTGCTTTCCTAGTTTTGATATCATGATGTTATCATCTTGTAAACAAATCTAGGAAAGCTTTTTTATTGGTTTGAGGAATGCTTGAAGTCGTCATCGGGATCATCTTTGTTCCCAGTGTATTGAAACTCCAGTAAGGTTGAAATTCTCGCAAATTGTCAGAAAGACAAACAGAGCTTATGGCCTGGGCAAGAGTTAACATGGAAGCGTTTCGCTGTAACGATTTTTAACAGGATCAAAATGAGTTCTTCGATACCATTCAATACATTTTCGACTTTTCATCATAATTTACGCTAATAGAATGTAACTTTGTATAAGTCACCTTGTTGTTTAATGACATTTATCCGGTGGTAAAGGATTTACAAGGTAAGCTAAAATTATTTATAGAAACACTCTCAGGTAACTGAATTTATATTTTTTTTTAGCCATCAAACATATGGCTTAGTACAGAATTGATTTATGCTAGCATCTTGTATTCAATTATTTTGCCACTTACGATGGCAGGACATCAGCACTGTAACCAGACTCTTCAAGCTGGCAATAAAAGCATTCTGTACATCAATGTAAAACACTGCGCCAAAGTTATTGCTGGGAAACTTGGGAAATTTTGTTTTTTTTTGGTTGCAAAGATTGCAACTTTGATAGTTTATTTTTGTTTATTACCTTAAAAGATTTTGACCCTTACAATACTTGTTTGCAATTGATACCATCCATTGTTTAATACAGGTTTAATTTTGAAAATAAAATAAAAATACGGAAGTTAAGCAGCCCAAATAATTCAAACAAAACTACTCACCGACACAAGTGTACAACTCCATCGCCCCTTCTAGCAAACAGCCGTCCTCTCGATTCAATCCAGTCGTGAAGTTCAGACAGAAGCAACCCTCGCTGTTGTTCAGCAGCCACTCGTTTGCGGCGTACCGTTTCGTTGGGATCCCCTGGTATTCCGTCTCTGCTTCGTAGCGCAGTTCCACGGATCTGAAAATAATAAAAACCATTATTAGGCATTCAGAATAATCCTAGCTTCCTAATCCTAACTAATATTATAAGACGGCACGGTTGGCGCAGTGGCTGAGCGATTGACTGCTGCGCTACGTGTCGCGAGATCGATCCCCGCTCGGAACAAATATTTGCAAGTAATTGTGCCGGGTCATCATCATCATCATTATCTTCATCATCATTTCAGCCGAAAGACGTCCACTGCTAGACATAGGTCTTGCCAAAGAGTCGCCACATTGACCGGTCCCGAGCGACTCGCATCCAGCGGATCCCTGCAACCTTCACCAGGTCATCGGCCCACCTAGTGGGAGGCCTTCCAACGCAGCGTCTTCCGGTTCGCGGTCGCCACTCCAGAACTTTTCGGCCCCATCGGCCATCCGTTCTGCGAGCAAGCCCTGCCCACTGCCACTTAAGTTTAGCTATTCTTCGTGCTACGTCGGTAACCTTGGTTCTCTTGCGGATGTTCTCATTTCTGATTTGATCACGCAAGAAAACTCCGAGCATAGCCCTCTCCATTGCCCTTTGGGTAACTTTAAGCTCTCTGATGAGGCCCATGTGAGCGACCACGTTTCGGTCCCGTATGTAATCACTGGCAACACACACTGGTCATAGACTTTCGTCTTGAGACACTACGGTAAATTGGACGACAAGATACCACGCAACTTCCCGAGCGCTGCCCAGCCGAGTCGGATTCGACGATTGACCTCTTTCTCGAAGTAAGTCCTACCTAACTGGACCGTTTGTCAGGTAGACATAATCGTCTAAAACTTCTAGTGTAGAGTCTCCGATCAGATAGGAGTGGGTGTTACATGGGCATTCAACATGACTTTGGTTTTATCCATGTTCATTTTAAGACCCACTTTTTCGGAAGCTCTACTGAGGTCATCGAGCATTGTACTGAGGTCCTCCATGGTCTCAGCCATGACCACTATATCGTCGGCAAACCGAAGGTGAGAGATGTACTCGCCATTGACGTTGATGCCTAGCCCTCTCCAGCCTAGAACCTTGAAGACATCCTCCAGTGCAGTGGTGATTTGTTTCAGAGATATAACGACTCCCTGTCTCACACCTCGCTGCAGAAGGATAGGTTCCGAGGTCTGGTCCTGAAGTCGGACTGACTTGGTGGCGTTATTGTACAAACACTTCAACACCTCAATGTACCAATAGTCTATTTGGCACCGTTGGAGAGACTGCAGTACAGCCCAAGTCTCGATCGAATCGAAGGCTTTCTCGTAGTCCACAAACGCTAAGCAGAGAGGCAGGTTATACTCTTCGGTCTTCTGTATAACCTGCCGCAGCGTATGTATGTGATCTACGGTGCTAAAGCCTATTCAGAATCCGGCTTGTTCGGGAGGCTGAAAATCTTCAAACCTGCGCGCGAGACGATTCGTGATGGCTCTTGAAAACAACTTGTAGACATGGCTTAGAAGTGAGATAGGCTTATAGTTCTTCAGCCGGGCATTGTCGCCCTTTTTGAAGAAGCGTACCACCACACCCCTGCACCATGCCTGCAGCGTTTTCCCCTCGAATATGACGGAATCAAACAGCTTCTGAAGGGCCTTAAGTACCGGTTTTCCACCTGCCTTCAAGAGTTCGGCCGTAATTCCGTCATCACCCGGTGCCTTGTTGTTTTTAAGCTGTTTAGGAGCCATCCTAATCTCGTACAGGCTGACTTCCGGACTGTCTTAGGTATAGTGTCGGGTCAGTCTAGCTCTTGGGTCGTTAGCTAGATCTGCAACGGGTTTACTGGTTGAAGTGTACAACTGCCCATAAAAACTCTCGATCTCCCTCAGCAGCTCCGGTTTGGCGGATACGATCCTGCCATCGTCGGTCTTCAGTTTCGTGCGCTGGGTCTGCCCAATAGCCAGATCTCTTGAAAATACCTTGGAGCCTTTATTCCGCTCAATAGCGTCTTTAATACGCTCGGTATTAAAGCGGAGGTCGTGTTTCAAGGATTTAGAGATTCATCTATTGAGCTGCCGGTATTTCCACGCCTCGTCTGAAGACTGCAGGATCATCTGAATATGATCAGAGAGTTTTTTGTTCTTGTGTGCACGATGTGTCTTGAAGAACTTAGACCCAGTCGTATGGACAGTTTTCACGATCCCATCGTTGTATTCGTCCACTGAGCTTCCTAGGCACTCGAAACGATTCTGGAGTTCAAGCTGAAAGCTCTCGGGGTTTTGGATCTGGATCTGTGCTGGACGGAGCGTAAACTTCACCAGTCGGGACCTTTCAAGCTTTATATTGATGTTCAATACGGTGATCGCTCCCGGTTTTCACCGAATTGATCACAGAGACATCATTGAACATTTGATTTTTGGTTGACATGATGAAGTCAATGTCATTTTTAGTTGCACCATCGGGACTCTGCCAGGTCCACTTCCAGTTCTCACGCTTTTTGAAGAAGGAGTTCATCATATAGAGGCTCAAAACTAGCCAGTTGGTGACCCCTATGGTTCCGACGTCCAACCCCAAATGGCAACCTGCAGCTCATATCCCCGTGTCGTTTGCCCAGTTTCGCATTGAAGTCCCCCATGACAGCGGTGAAGTGATTTTTGAAACCATGCAGGGCGTTGGAAATATCCTCATACATGGTCTCCACTTCGATTTTATTAAAAAAAAAAAAATTAAATTAAAAAATTAAATTTTAAATGCGAAAGTAACGAATGCTGTTTGCTGCTGTGGAAATTTAATCATACCCTTCCCATCGTTTCCATTCACTCAATAGCTCAAAAAGCTTTGCGTCCATGATAATTAGTGATAGCTAGCGTTATAGTCGCTGTTAAATGATGAACGTTTGGGGTTTCAAATTATAGCGTAGGCCATGTTTGGCTATTCATTTAGATGTCAATTAATATTCGTGAAAACGGGCCTTAGTGTACTTTCAGTTTGCTGCGAACATCCAAAGATACAAAGGTGTTCTCGGTAGGTTGGACTTGAAACCTCTAGTCTCTTACAAGAAAGTGGGCCTTGAAGGGCGAGGGTGAGGGGTGAGGGGTGAGGGGTGAGGGGTGAGGGGTGAGGGGTGAGGGAGGGAGTTGCATATCATTCACAGCCCGACAGTCCGCTAGACAGACAATCCTACCGACAACAGACAGGGATAATCCTGTCCATCGGTCAAACATCCGGCAATCGCTATGTAGTTGAGCTTTGAATCGTGTATTCGTGAATTGTGCTTCGATATTTGTTCCAACAAAAACCGGCCAAGTGCGAGTTGGCCTCGCGCGTGAAGGGTTCCGTAACACATTTGTAAGGGAGCCTCTTTAATTTAAAATTTATTTTTATTATTTATTGTTATAGCGGCAACAGATACACATTCTGTGAAAATTTCAACTGTTTACCTATTATGGATCATGAGATACAGCCCGCTGACAGGCAGATGGACGGACGGACAGCGGAGGCTGACTTATATGGTCCCGTTGGTACCCTTCGTGTACGGAACCCTAAAAACGTAAACAGTCTCTACAAATAAAATTGTCGTGAGAGTTTCAAAGGCAAAGCTCAATTTGAAACTGTACTGTCAACTCTGTCTAGCAATAAAGTTAAAACCAAGATACCTAACCTACTTAAGGGCTCTAAATTCAGTGCTAAACCGCTAAAACGCTAACTTACACGCCGAACGAAACGCATTTCTTAAGTTATTCCTAGTGTGTTCAGTAGTTAAGGAAAAATGGTTTTTTATATGATTTTTAAAGTTAAAACAGAACCTTTATTGAACAAAGAGCTATATTTTTTTTCGCCTTTTTGTCATGACGCAGGCCAAAACTACAGAAAAGTAAAGTAATCAGTTTTATAGTAATCAGCCTCATTATAGAACACCAGTCGTTAGGCAATTCCAGTTTATTTTTACTCCCGAGTTGATGAATTCGGTAATCATAAGTAGGACACCGACAAGAGGGAGTTTAACGTCCTCTGATGAAAGGGTGCAGCGAGACGACAATTAGGGAATTGGGTAACCCCAATTTGAGAACAGTGTACGGCGTCCGTAGACTCACACAGACGGTTTCGGTTCGAAATCGAGTGGGGTGAAATAAAATCTCAATAATTAATTTCGAGCAGCATCTGATATTTGACGGTGTTTTTTTAACACAAAATCATAAAAGTTTTTACATGAAAAATCGAAGTTTGTTGTGGTAGGTACTCTAGTAGAGTGACTAGCGACGTGCGAGCGACGTGACAGCAACGGATGCGTAAAATTTTTGAAAAGCCGGAGAAATTAATGCAATACAGAAAGTCGGGAGGTTAACCATTATTACCGGAGTCTAGGGTTGGGAACCCTAGAACCTACTGATAGATTGTGATGTACACGACGAACCTCTTGCCGGACACGTTGATCATCACATCGGCGCATCGCGCCGCGCCGTTGAGAACACTGCCAGTGATACACGTGCACATTATGTCCGGTAGTCGAGGCCCAATCAATAACTAACATCAATGACGTGTATAAACCCAGTTAGTGTGTGTGTGTGCGTCGCACTTCAACATCACAAACGAGCCATGATTGCACGACACAAAGCGAAATCACATAATATCACGCCTGCCATCCCCAACGGATTAGGCAGAGTTTTACTAATAGCATACTCACATTTCGCCAGTTGTCCCGTGTTATAGTAGGTGAGCCTATGGCTATCAACCGGGTGCTATTGAGAAATCTCCGATAGAAGAACTCAATAACACTTTGCGAACTCAGTAAGTAGCTCATACTACGCAGTTGCATTTGTGCCGAGACCAATGACCTTTTTATTTTGTATTTCTTTCTATACCAATTTGCAATGTGATGCTAAGTTTTATTGTATTCAATTGGTCGGTGTGTGGATTCATATTTTGTTGAGAACAACAGATTACTTGTACTTGTTTCAAAGTTGAATATAACCCCAGTGTCGATTCAATTTTTATTGATGGCAATTGTGTCGATGCCGGCAATTCTGTAAATATCAGATGTGATATAGAGGAACAGCGCAAGTTGCATGTCGATGCAAGAACTGTTCCATTTTATAAAACAAAAACTTTTAATTACCTACCCGCCCCGGCTTCGCACAGGTGCAATATACATTATATAGCTTCCTCTTGAATTACTCTATCTATTGCTGGTTACTGCATTAAAATCCGTTGCGTAGCTTAAAAGATCTAAGCGTTCAGACAGCGGGAGCGACTGTGTTTTATACTATGTAAAGATAAAGAAGACAGGACATCAGTACCGTCTTAAATAGTGTGTTTTTTTTTGTTACCTATCAGTTTTAGCTAACATTTGATTACGATGGATTACCGAGAACGCACGTCAGAAGTCCTTAACTTGATTAAGAAAACAAAAGCTAGCGAATCTTGATGAAAAGCTGAAAATAAATTTGTCCTCCTGTCAAACAAGTTGTGAGTGCAATGAAAATATTCATCTCTGTTTTACTCAGTTTTTTTTACCCGATGAAACTTTTAATCTTCCTTCATTTATAATTTAAAGAGAAGAAGACTTAGAATAGAAATAACGGACTACATTGTGCGGACGTTCAGACAGCCGCCGCGCCTCACGTCGGTCAGCTGAGCTAACTATACTTTATTTGAATTGCAACGAGTGGACAGTTCGTAATTAGCCTAGTCGGGCTATTTCAGATAAAAAAGGCTGCACGACCGCAGTTTCAAGTGGAAGGGCTGCGAAACTAACATTCAGCAAATTAGTGGCTAAATTGCGTTAGATGGACGGCGCGAACCTATATTATAACAGTCGTGCTTTTGGACCCTGGTCTCTGACAGACAAGGAGAAATATCTTGTCTAGTAATCAATAATTTTCTAATTGTTAATATCTATCCAGAATCGGTTTGACAAAACCTGTACCTACAATGCCTTCCATTGACAAGGAACTAAAATTATTGAATTATTTATGTACGCATCGAAGTATTGATAGTTGTTGGACACCTTTAGGACGTGTTTCAATAAAAAATTGAATCCGAAAGAAGAAACTGAATCAAAATAAAATCCGAAACCAAAATAAAAGTCGGTAGTCCGAAGTAAAAGTTATACCCAAATTAAACTTTGAATACAGTATGGTTAAAATGATGAAGTTAATACTAGGTGCTATTGAAAGCTTTCAGACGGAAAAGCCCATATTTGCACCCACACAGAGAAGCAAAAAAAAAAATTCAATAAAACCATTAAATTATTACAAATATATTGACCGATCGTGTATCCGGAAAAGAGAGCGAGAAAAACCAAGGGGGAGAGAGAGAGAGAAGTATCTATACTGACGTCAGCACGTTACAACTATGCTTTACTGTTTATGTAACCGTAACGTTGAACGGGAGCGATAGAGATAAAATTACTATTGCACTTTGTGCTTTTGAAATTCAGCACGCACACAGGCTCCGTGATTAATTTCGATGAAATCTGAAAGCGAAATTCATGGCGGTGTGGGTCACGCCCCGCCTCCTGGATGCACACAGCGACAGGGTCAATGACGCAAAGTGCAGTGAAATCCAGAATCCCCTGTACGTACATTTTACAGCGGGGTACTATTGACGAGGTTTTTACTCGGAACTCACTTTTGATGGTATAAAAGCGTTATTTAATTTACTTGTTGGCATGGTTTCCAATTAAAATACTGTTTTTATACGAACGAGAAAATAAGTTTTGATAGTACGAAGGCCTGGTTTAATTTTTTTTTGGAACTGGTACGATTTAATACCAATTAATTTTCGAGTATAGGCAGGACCGCACGTCAGAGTTTCATCTGGCCTGGTGTATTCTGGATTTTCAAAAGAATAATATTCCAGCTTAAACTGTTTTTGTTTCCGTTGGAGTTCCAATTTGGGCGACCGGGCCCAAATAAATTTGTTGCACTAGGTATACTTAGGTACCAGTGGCGAAGGTTTTATACAACTCGATTCCTACTGGATTTCCTTTAAAAAATAGTACATCAGTCAGTATTCTATGGACAAATAATAAAATCACATTAAAGATATGTACTTATATATAATTTATTATACAAAATTGAGCCTTCGCTACTGCCAGGTCATCTACGCCGTGCGACCACCTACCTAGCATTGTTTTAAAATGTATACTCCATCAATGCGTTTTCTTGTCACAGATCTACGATTGCCAGACGAGACCAAAACGGTTAACGCGTGATCTGGGGCAAGGAAGGATGTCGGGTCTACGAGAGCATTAAGAACCCTTGGCGCTGCAAGTGCCAGCTGTGTTCATTGGTGTGGAAAGCCTTCACACCGTTTATTACTAGTGCAGGCTGTACGGCAGTTGTATCAGACGCTGTGTATGTAAGCTGACAATGTGCTAGGCTAAAAATTTGCGCTAAAGTTTCTGTGAATGAATCAATTCGCAATGTTAACTTGATTAACTTAGATTACCGGCAACTATGTTATATTTTTACTTTTTTAGGTAAGGAATGCTACGCTTATTGTTTTCTTTTATGTTTACAAAGAGGGTCGATTTATGTGAACTTTTTTCATTTGGTAGTAGACACCCAATTTGATTAACTTTGCTTTAGCAGTTTTAAGTTCTTTTTATACTTCAAATGCTTCATGAGAACCTCTTCTTTTTTTTCGGCTGTTAATAATAGTTTAAGTAGTTAACCTAACAATTATAATATTTGCTACTTAAAGTTCATAAAAGGCGTAGAATTCGGCTCTTGATGGATTTTTCTTAACTTTGCGTAGAGAAATCAATTGGAGGGAGTTGTAGTGTCGCTAATAGGTGGGATTGGTGACCCAATCCATATCGACATTCCGTACCTAGATTGTAGAGTTCAGATAGGCAGCGGCTCTCTTGAAGCCGACCCCATTATGAAACGTGGGCAATTGTTTAAGGGAATGGAGTACTCATAAATATTAGTAAACTTTTTTTTTCGGGTTTACCGATTATAAATGTATAGTGCGGCTGATCTTTTTTAAACGATCATGGTGGGTGCCATAGTAAAAGTTGTCATTTTCAAGAGTACCACACGCCCTTAAAGTTATACTACTTTAAGTTGACAAAAGGCTTAACAGATGATGAGGGATGATGAGAGTAATCAATAACTCACCGACAGATATCAGTGTTAATAGCATACAGGCTCCTGCTAGTGTCCACGAAGGGAGCGAAGATTCCGGAGTCAGTTCCATTGATCGCGTTGCACACGCTCATGCCACCCTCAGGCGGGTTGATCCACTCCGAGAAGTAGCGGGACTCTCCATAGCTTCAAATAAATGACAATTATTTATTTCTGTACATTGGTATTAAGAATAACTTATTCACGGATGACTGATGAGATGACAAGTAATGTAGAAGTAGACATGCATGTGTATGGAGGAAGAAGACATACTGCACCGACCCCAGGGGAGGACCATCAGGGTATTAAGAATCACTGCAAGACTGGGCACACGACATTGTACTGGACATTTTTTTCCGTGTATTTTTGAGATCATATGGAAGTTCCATACTGCATTTGATTTGAACTGTACTATAATCTTTTTTTTCTTTCTTTTTTGTTCAAAACGTTGCCCCGCACTGAGAATTTCTCCTGTATCGTGGGTACATACACAAACAGGGCCCGGAACAACTACCTGTAGGCCTTAAAAATATTTGTTCCGTGCGGGAATCGAACCCGCGACACGAAGCGCAGCAGTCAATCGCTCAGCCACTGCACCAACCGTGCCATAATAGTTGGGTTATGGACGTGGTCTCAATGTAAAATATTGAGTTGGACTGCGCCACGCGCCGTGTGAACGGCCGCTGAAGATACTTTCAACCAATTTTTAATGATGTGGAAAAATAGCTACTAGTAGTATTGCATGGGACACGAATTATATGTTTGTGATATATACTATGTTAGTCTGTAATGTACATACCGGGTGTAAATATACCCTTCACATATCCGTCAACCAAGCATTCTTTACATCAAACTAAGTAACTTTACGCAAAAATTATTGCTGGGAATCGACTTTTTTTTGGAGTGAAAAATCACGTTTTACGGTAGGACTCGATGGAAAGCACTCATAGCATTGTGCTGATGAATGCATTGAATAATATGAGGGTCGTGGAGGTGTGTAAAGTTAAAATCTTAAATTAAAAAGATGTATTTAAAAAAAAAAGTTGTGAAAAAGCTGGAACTTTGACCCCCAATATCTCCGTAACTAAAAGGTTCCCAGGTATAGTCTAGAACAAAAAAATGATCGCAGTGACGGGGAGAGCAAGTGCCTTTCGTTTATGTTAAGGGTCTATTTACACCTTTTATAACTTAGGGCTAAGGGTTGACTGAACAGAGGGGGAGCTGGCTTCGGCTCGCAAGATCCCCACCAGCAAGCGTGGCGGGATCCGCGGCAAGGGGAGAGGCCTCTCTGTCACCGAGAGGTCGGCGCGGCTTGCCGAGGAGGGGCGCCACCCGGGGGTGGCCGGTCACGGGGTGGATCGTTCGGGCTCCTCTGGTGACGAGGCGGTCGCAGACGGCGGCTCAGATGCGGAGCGTAAGGCCGAGTTTGCGAAGGAGGTGGAGGTGGCGCTGAGGGCTCTGTCTTACAAGCAGAAGCCCTCTACTAGACAAAGGGCCATACCTGCAGCGGCCGCCTCCATCATAGCGGCAGCGAAGGCCAGATATGCGGGGCCTCCACCAGACGAAGTTGCCAAACTGCGGGCGGAGGTCGCTCGCCTGACGGCTGCTACGGAGCTTCTCCAAGAGGAGAACAGGAAGCTCCGAGCAGACCTGGCCGGTCTGCGCGAGTCCGGCTCTCGCAAGGCGCCCCAAAATGGGGGCCAGCAGCGACCAAGTCAGCCCGTGCCGGTGGAGAACCAGGTTCTGAACCTGGTTCGGCAGGAGCTGGCTGCCTTTCAGGCGCGGTTCTCCGTTCTGGAGGGCATTGTCCTGCGCCCCCCCCTGGCGGCAAACAAGGCGGCCACATATGCGGCTGCTGCGGCCTCCGCACCGGGGCCGTCCAGCCAGCGATCCGGCAGGGTTACGACGGCCCCCGAAAAGCCGGCTCTGGCGAAACCAGCTCCAGTCGGGAGGGCGGCGGCCCTGAGGCAGAGCAAGGCGGTGGCCCAAAAAAAGGGCAAGGCGGCGTATGTACCGGCGCCAGCCGCGAGACAGCCGCCATCGCCACCTCCCCCGCCCACTAAGCCTTCTGTGGCCGAGCCCGGTTGGCAGGTGGCCGGAGAAAGAGCGATGGAGCGAAGGGCGGCAAAAAAGGCCAGGAAGCGGGAGCGGAAGCGCCGGCAAAAGGAGCGGAGCGTCGCGGCTGGGCTCAGCGCCCCGAAAACCGCAGCTGTAGTGATAACGCTACAGCCGGATGCGGAAAAGAGGGGCGTCACCTACCGCGACGTGCTCGCTAAAGCGAAGGCGACGGTGGATCTCAGAGAGCTCGGGATCGCCGGGGGCCTCCGGCTTAGAGTGACCGCAACAGGGGCTCGAGTGCTAGAGATCCCTGGCGAAACCCGTGGCTCGTCCGCTGACGCTCTGGCCGAAAAGCTCAGAGCGTCCCTAAATGCGGACGAGGCCCGAGTGTCCAGGCCCGTCAAATGCGTAGACCTGCGCATCCTGGGTCTGGACGACTCGGTGACCGAGGAGGAGGTGGTGGCCGCCGTCACCAGGACCGGTGGGTGTCCTGCCGAGCAGGTCAAGGCAGGCACCTTACGTCCGGATCTGTCGGGCATGCGAACCGTAACGGTAAGCTGCCCTGTGACGGCGGCGAAAGCCATAGTGGAGGGCCGAAGGCTCTTGGTGGGCTGGGTGTCAGCGCAGGTGAAGCTGCTGGAGCCCAGACCTCTGAGGTGCTTCCGCTGTCATGTAGGGCACCACGTGTCGGTCCGGTGCACCTCGGAGGTGGACCGCAGTGGCCTGTGCTTCCGCTGCGGCCAGCCCGGTCACATGGCCGCGGCCTGCTCTGCCGCACCGCACTGCGCCGCATGTGCGGCAGCTGGCAAGCCAGCCGATCACCGGGCAGGGAGCAAGGCCTGCGGTACACCCGCCAAGGCCAGCAGCAAGGGAAGGCCCTCCGCCACCACCGCCAAAACCCCCACCGTCGCCACCACCGCAGCCGCCGCCACTGTTACCGCCGCTGCCGTTACTGCTGCAATTTCCGCAGCGGGGCCCTTGCAGAGGGCCCGGGAGGGGACTGAAATGGAGTGCCAGTAACGGCCCCATTGCGCCTTCTCCAGGCGAACATCAACCACTGCGCCTGTGCTCAGGATCTGTTGCTCCAGAGCATGGCGCAGTGGTCGATTAACATCGCCGTGGTCGCTGAGCCGTACTTTGTCCCGCCCAGGGATGACTGGGTGGAGGACCATAGCGGTTCGGTGACCATAATTGCGTCGGCCGCCGCCGGTACCCCGACCCTTGAGAGTGTCAGGAAGGGTCAGGGGTGCGTAGCAGCACGGTTCGGGGAGATCGTTGTAGTGGGAGTCTACTTCTCCCCGAGCCGAACTCTCGCCGAGTTCCACAACTCCCTCACGGAGTTGAGTGTCGTCATCGGAAGCCATTCCCTCCCCGTGCTTGTACTCGGGGACTTCAATGCCAAGAACTTGGCTTGGGGTTCTCGTTACACGGACGTGCGGGGTAGGATGGTGGAGGACTGGGCTCTGGAGACAGGTCTAGTCGTCCTAAATCGGGGTTCTGTCCCCACGTGCGTGCGGATGCGGGGCGACTCGGTGGTGGACATCTCGTTCGCTAGCCCCGCTCTGTCACCGCGTGTCGTCGACTGGCGCGTCATGGAGGGGGTGGAGACCTATTCCGACCACCGGTACATCCGGTTCGACGTCTCCACTCAGACCTCAAGCGCACCGGTCCTACAGGCCCCGAGTGGTCCGCGATGGGCGCTGAAGCAGCTGGACCGGGAGCTCCTCCTGGAAGCCTCAATCGTGCAGGCCTGGGTGTCATCACCGGTCAGGCCTGCCGACATCAACAACGAGGCGGGTTGGTTCCAGGAGGCCATGTCCGAGATTTGCGACGTGGCAATGCCCCGAGTTCGGCCAGGAAGCGCCCGGCGTCAGGTGTACTGGTGGTCGCAAGAGCTGACGTCTCTGCGCAAGGCGTGCGTTGCCGCGCGGCACCTGTACGCCAGGCATCGCAGGCTCCGCATCCACCCTCCGGATGCGGCAGCCATTGAGGCGGAGCTGTACGAGGGATACAGAGCGGCAAAGACCCCCCTCCAAGAGGCTGTCCGGCGGGCCAAGCATTTGGCCCGCGAGGAGATGCTGGAGTCTCTGAACGGAGATCCGTGGGGGCGCCCTTACAAGATGGTGCGGGACAAACTCCGCACCCGGGCCCCCCCGCTAACGCAGAGTCTCCGGCCTGAGCTCGTGGAGGACGTGGTGAGCGTTCTGTTCCCTTCGCGAGGGGAGCATCCTCCCCCGCCTATGGCTCCGTCACCGCATGCGGTGCCGGAAGCGGACCACACCGATGACGACGATGACGTTCCGGAGGTGACTGGGGTAGACCTGAGAGTGGCGGTACGCAGGCTGAAAGCCAGAAATACCGCCCCGGGACCCGATGGCTTGCCTGGCAAAGCCTGGGTCCTGGCCTCTGAGGCTCTCGGGCCCCGACTGGAAGGGCTCCTAAGCGCATGCTTGGAGAGAGGCCAGTTCCCACTTCGTTGGAAGACAGGGAAGCTGGTCCTCATCCGGAAGCCAGGGCGCCCTGCGGACTCTCCGTCCGCATACCGGCCCATTGTGTTGCTCGACGAGGTGGGCAAGCTCTTTGAAAGAGTCATTGCCAACCGCCTCGCCGGGCACCTTGTAGGGATGGGGCCGGATCTTGCGGAACACCAATTTGGTTTCCGCAAGGGGCGCTCGACGGTGGACGCCATCATGCGCGTGAGAGCCCTCACGACGGGGGACGCGGTGTCCCGGGGCGGGGTTGTCTTGGCGGTGTCTCTTGACATCGCCAACGCCTTCAACTCCATGCCCTGGAGCTGCATTGGGGAGGCACTCCGGTATCACGGGGTGCCGACCTACCTTCGTCGTGTGGTCGGGGACTACCTGACGGATAGGGCCGTCATCTACCCCAGTCGGAGCGGAGAATGGAACCGGCGAGAGATGTCGTGCGGTGTTCCACAGGGTTCGGTTCTGGGGCCGGCCTTGTGGAACATCGGTTACGACTGGGTGCTGCGCGCCGACCTCCCTACCGGCGTCAGTGTAGTTTGCTACGCTGACGATACGCTGGTACTGGCACAAGGGAGGTCGCACGAGGCGGCGGCCGAAAACATGACACGCGGGGTTGCGATAGTTGTGGAGAGGATCCGGCAATTGGGTCTCGAGGTGGCATTGCACAAGTCCGAGGCCATGTGTTTTCATGGGCCTCGGAATGCGCCACCGTCGGGATCCCTACTGATGGCAGGAGGGGTTTCCATCGGCGTCGGGTCGACGTTGAAGTACCTAGGACTCGTCCTCGACAGCCGGTGGAACTTCGTGGAGCACTTCCGACGTTTGGCTCCCAAACTGGAACGGACAGGGGCTGCCTTCAAGCGGCTCTTGCCCAACCTGAGGGGTCCAAACGCCTCCTGCCGGAAGCTTTACGCGGGGGTCGTGCGGTCCATGGCCCATGGGCCCTTTACGGGGCCCCGGTGTGGGCGCGTTCTTTGAGGCGGCAAGCCGCCCACTACCTGAACGCGCCCCAAAAGGTGATAGCCATAAGGCTAATCCGGGGGTACCGCACGATCTCCGGCGAGGCGGCTAGCCTCCTTGCCGGATTGCCGCCATGGGATCTGGAGGCGATAGTCCTCGCGCGCCTGCATGAATGGCGCGCGGAAGCACTATGTCGGGGAGAAACTCCGCTGCCGCGACAAATTGCCGCTCAGCGGACAGACCTCCGGCGTGATCTCATGGCGACATGGAGAGAGCGACTGTCGCAACCCCGTGCAGGGCACGCCACCATAGTGGCGATAAGTCCCCTCTTTGAGGAGTGGCTAGAGAGGCGCCACGGCGCCCTCACCTACCGCCTGACGCAGGTCCTCACCGGACACGGTTGTTTCGGGAGGTTCCTGCATCGAATCGGGCGGGAGGAAACGCCCGGGTGTTTCCACTGCGAGGATCGTCCGGAGGACACGGTGGAACACACCGTGGAGGTCTGCCCCACTTGGGCGGAGCACCGCCGTGTCCTCACAGCGGCGATTGGCGGCGGCGATCTCTCGCGTCCGGCCTTGGTTCAAGCCATGGTCCGGAGCGAGAGGGAATGGGAAGCCGTCACCTCCTTCTGCGAAGCAGTCATGCTAGTGAAGGAGGTGGCAGGACGTGAGAGGGAAAGAACCTCACGTCCCAGCCGCCGCGGGAGACGCTCTGGGCGTCGGGGGTCACGTGGTGGCTTCCGACCACCGTAGGCGCTGGCCTGTGGACGGCGAGTTATGGGCTAGCTCGCCGTCCGGCCGTTTTATGACGACGGGCCGTGTCGACGGCGCGTTCGTGTTCCACGCGCGCCTCAAAGAGATGTCAGCAATCAAGCAGGGGTCCGCATGGGCCAACGCCTGCCGGGGCTGCGGGACTGTTCGAAAGAGATACCGTGGCCCTGGAACATAACGGGCAAAGAAGGAACATGGATGGGTTTTAGTCAGTACAAGTCTGACACTCCCCTCCGCTCCGCCCAGAGTGGGGGGAGTCATTTGATGATTTCCCATCCGGAAAAAAAAAAAAAAAAAAGGGTTGACTGAAAACAAATGAGTTGATTGATACAGATCAGTGTCTAAGATGGTATTTTTATTAGAGAAGTGCACTGGACTTGGTCAACAATCATATAAAATTAAAACTACTTGTTGCCCGCGATCTTCATTCGCGTCAAAATAAAAAATATTATTACTTCCCCTTTTTAATCGAATTTTGTTACCAATTTCAAGGGTTTTGATTTTTTACACGGTACCCTTATTCTTATTCTAAAATAATAAAAAAAAGCTTTGGTAACTCCTTATGACATCAGCTATCTGCCAATAAAAGTCCCGTCAAAGTCGGTCCAGGCATTACGGACATTAGCCGTTTGAAACGGATTTTGTTAAAATTTCAAGGGTTTTTAATTTTTTTTCGCAGAACCTTAATTATTTTTCTAAAATAAAGGTAGCCTATTTTAGACCTTATAAAATCAGCTATCTGCCATTAAAAGTCCCGTCAAAATCAGTCCTGCCGTTTCGGAGATTAGGCGGAACAAACAGACAGACAAAAATTGAAAAAAATATTATATGTACCGCATATACTTTTATAATACATTCAAT
The DNA here is from genome assembly GCA_963576755.1 of Noctua janthina. NCBI lineage: Eukaryota > Metazoa > Arthropoda > Insecta > Lepidoptera > Noctuidae > Noctua > Noctua janthina. The sequence continues at coordinate 5,684,072 of OY755050.1, read as the reverse complement.
AAGAAACTGTTATTTTGCTATTACAGACAGACACTTCAATTTTATTTATTTGTATAGATAAATGTAGATCAACTAAAGCCTACCTCAAGATTCGACCCAAATCGGCAGGGTCCTCCGTCCCTCTCAATACCTCATATTCTTCACTGGGTAGTTGCTGTTTCTGTAATCATACATAAAAAATGGCGTAATATGAGTTTAAATAAAAGTCTAGATTTTCTCGGTCGTCTAGTAGTCGCAAGCGCGATTTCTGTTATTTTTTTTTTTCATTCTGTTGTATTTTGTGTGCATCTGTGGCATGTGCCAGATAAACATATTTTCTTTCTATTGAATACATTCTATCAAATAAAGTACCGATGTACTGTATTTGATACCATAGGTCGAACAAAGTATTCTAGAGTGTTCCCACTCTATTATAAATAAACGGATAAACGGGAGATCGTTGAAGCTTGAACATATTTCAAGTGCACTGGCTGTTGAATCAGTTCTATTTTTAACAAATGCAATATTCCTAGTACCAACTACGCTGTTATATACAGGTTGAAGTTTTCAAGTGGGCATGGATGGCCAAATTCGAAACTGTGAGGAATATCGAAAAATGTTCATAGGAATCTTGATCCCGATTTTGATGATAATTAAAACTGCATTCATGGATTTTTGAAAAATCAATATTCCTAATCAGGAATCCAACCTGTTGGTTTTGAAAAAAAAACACACACTGCATTATTACACCATTCGATAGCGTTGCCATTAAGAATCAAATTCTGGGAAGTAATGACATGCGGCAAAATTTAGGAAAATGTAAAATTTTAATTTTTATCACATTTTAAATTAATGTCCTTGATTGACGGATTTGTCCATCCACGCCCACTTGGAAAATTCACCCTTATACAATCATGAAATTGAAAATCAATCCAACTTCGCAGAACTGCATTACCTTGTTATCTGCAAATTGGTGCTCGACTCGAACGAGTTCCATTGAAACAGGTTTCTATTACACAACAATATGTATTATTATTTTCAAAACAGTATTTATTGCTCGTAGTCCAGTTTAAAATTCTCAGAAGATACTATAAGAGATAATCTAAGAGTGGTATCTGAAAGGTCGAACCGGGTAGATTGCAGATATTTGTATATGTAATTTAACCACTGCAACTAGAACGGCAAAATGCTGTTCGAAGGAATGTCCATGTCGGTTTTGCTCATCTTATTTCGATGCCACTCAATAATCATTCGGTCTATTTCGAGAGAAGGAAATCTGCATGGTTGTGTGATGGGCGTGGGTTGGCATGGGGTGGCAGGGTGGCGAAGTGCTCGACCGCTCGCAAGAATTAAGGCTGGCTGCATGTGCATGGTTTTCTGATTCGATTTCGTTATTGTTTTCCTTACAAGCGAATTTTATACAACATGTTCTACATAGAGTATTACCTACGTTTGTTCAGACACAATGTGTTCATTAAAGAAAAAATAACGGCGTAATTGGTAATAATAATAATTAATAATAATCGCTCTTATACCTACATTTTTAAATTACAATTAAATTGGTGGCAAAAATTCTAAATGAAAAACAAAATAACGTCGCTGCTAGAATCATAAATTGCGAAACTATTAATTCTTTAAAAACAGTATATTTGCGGCCACCCTTATTAAGTTCAATAGTCTATGATGCAAACTGGAGTAGCTTTAATAATCCGGGTTTTGTACACAGATTCGGATCGCTTGTGCAACAAATGCTGATGCCGATTGCCGCGGTTCACCGTATGGCGTACGTGGGTTACAACTGCCGCTAAAAATCGTTAGGCAGTAGTACCTTGCCATCTGACGTTATGCTAAGTTCCCATTGGCTTAAGAATTTATTTGATGGCATAACAGAATTCATATCGTTTGAACAAATTTTAAAATTCTTTCGTTTTTAACTCCTCAAAGACGCTTGCGACGACGACGACCACAGAGACAGTATAAATAAATGTTAGAAAATTAAAAAAATACTTACGTAATCTAAAATCGAAAAAACGAGGGACCCGTCTTCTTTTATTTCAATGTTTCGCGCATTTGCCGCGATACCGCGTATGATCTCGCAGGCAATGTTTGCTAAAATGCTGGGTCCCGGGTTGCATAGAGTTGTCCCGCTGAATAGTAGCTCGTTCGCTGTGATCGTTACGATGGGTTTATCGTACTCGCCGAAAACGTCTCTCATGGCCATGTTCAGCAAAGTCATCAAGTTCGGATACAAACGCTCTGCTACTTGTATGATAGCCTGAAACAACGAAATGATAATTTAAAGTTTAGTACTCATTTTCTATTGTACATTTTGATACAAGTGGGAAAACTTTGTCATTGCTGCCGAGGCAGAATTCACATCTGAGTTATAGGCGTGGGTATTATGGAGCCGAGAACTGCAGTGACAAATGCCTACGTGAATCAAACGACGTTTTTCAATATACTTTCGAAGAAATAAAATAACAGAACGATTTTTTTTTGTTTTAATCCTTTTGAAAGTATAATTTAATTTGCTTTGTTCCCCGTGCTTTTTTTTAGAAGGTTCACGGAGAAGAAAAGGTGCACAAAACAGCCAAATATTTAATATCAAATATCTTTGAATTTAGGACACAAAAAAAATGGCTCGGGCGAGACTTCCGCCTCGGCTGCAATAGCAAAGTATCCCCAGTTGTACCAAAATGTACTATTCCTCCAATCGTTAACGATTTCCTTAAAAAAAAAAACAATAACCCACGTTAAAATAAACATGTAGTTCTGTTGCTATGTTGGCTGACATCGTATCCTTTCCAGATTCTGCTGTAGGTTGACAATACTGAATGCGACGTGTGCGTGTTGTTGATTTGGCTATTGAATAACAGTGCATTCATGAATTTTTGGTTTGGTTTTTGTTATTGTATTATTGTTGTTGAATGGTGCTGATCCTTGCGTCATATTCGTGAACGGGCGCTGTCAGTTGTGACTGGTTATCTCTTAGTTGCCACGGCTTATCTGAATGAATTATTTTATTTTGCATATATAGACACTTTTAAATTGCACATCTCGCTACAACGTTCTCACATAATGTACCATTTCAACAAGAATGCTGTACCTAACCAAGGTTTAGTAAAATAGGCTGCCCAACTTAAGTGGGACTGGTCAGCACATGTCTGTCGCATGCCGAACGAACTATGGGCCCGTAAAGCTCAGGATTGGTGCAATAGGGACACGGAGACGCGGCAGACCACGAAGGAGATGGCGGAACGAACTGGATGTCTTCCTTGAGAATTGGAAAGAAGTAGAACAGAAGCGTGACCTTTGGAAGGAGTGGAAGGCCTCCCCTTTGCCCAGCATTGGGACAATGTGGGCTTGCTATAAACTTCAGATTCATAAAGGCGAATTTGCTGATGCCTTCAGTATTTTAGACCAAACATGTTTTATGTATAATAATATTTAAGTTGAAATACTGCTCATAAAACTATTAATAATTGAATGCATAAGAGCTTATGGCTCTCGGGCATTTCAAAAAATTTTTTTTCCTGAATTTGCGGATGCCTTCAGTATTTTAGACCAAACATGTTTTATGTATAATAATATTTAAGTTGAAATACTGCTCATAAAACTATTAATAATTGAATGCATAAGAGCTTATGGCTCTCGGGCATTTCAAAAACTCTGTACATCCGTCTTTATGCATGTAGGAATGTGTCTTTTGAACAGTAAGAGATAAGAAACAAAAAACATAATAAGTATCGCTATACTAAATGTAATGTAATTTTGGGCGGTTCGGTCTATATCTAAAACCTCTGTTTCGAGAATTGTGTAGTTAGAATTATGATCTCGAACGGTTGATAAATTAAATTCCTGAAATGTGGTCTTTGACTATGCAGATTGCTATTCCTCGATTGTTCTTGTGATTAAACGATGTCATCTAAATTATGTTGTAACTCGTTTATGCGTGCAATGCGAGTTCATTGTTGACAACACGAGTCGAGATAAAAAATGCGGTAAAAAGTGGGACAATGGCACGCGACTAAGTGTTGTAATTGACTTTATTAGTGTAGGTCCTACATGCCTTTACCCCCTGGTCACGAACTTCACACGGACACGTGTTATGACAGCGATTGCACAGAAAACAATCGAAAGAAAACTCTGGAAGAAAATTGAATTTATTGAATAGAATTTTTAGAGCATGCTACGAGTAACTGCGACGCAACTTATGACGCGGGGTTACTGGCGCGAAGGAAAGAAAAGTATCTCTAGATGCAATTCGCGTCGCAAGTTGCATCGCCCGAAGTTATAAGCAGGATCTTATTTGGTCTTTACTCTTAGATGAGAAGATGTTTGTGTCACCTTCACCAAGTGATAAACATGATTTACAATCCGTCTGAATCACAGACAGAAACCCAAAGAGATCGCAGATTGGTAAAACTTTTTGGTTGTAAGTTGAGCGACATCATGAGAAGTTAGTCAGTTTTGTGTCCCTCATCGTGCTTTGTGCACTCGTAGTTAAAAAATAGTACCCACTAGTTACCGAGTTGCCTCCGTACCTGGGAAAGCACGTTAAGCCGTTGGTCCTGGCTGCTATTTCTAGACCTTTGCAAGCAATCAGTGGCACGAAAGTTTGACAACCAGTCTTACCAAGGAGTATCGTATTACCCAGTTCTAACTGGGTTGTGGAGGTCAGATAGGTAGTTGTTGTGAATTTTTGAAGTTGTTTGCGGGCATCACAAGGTTCGCGTAGGTACCAATTCAATAACAATGTGCTTTCATAAAATGACGTATCATAAGATCACGAATGCAATCCCTTAAGCGTTACTAAGAGGTATACCTAATAGTACACCCACATTTCACCAGTTATGTTTTAAGTCCCTGTAATAAGGGGCGAGCCTATTGCCATTGACCGGTAGACCCACGAGGCATTTCATATGCGTATGTTTTATTGAACGCCAAAATAAGTTGGAATGCCAAAATATGTTTAAAAGTCATAAATCTATGGTGGGTACAGTTGCTAATGACAGTTAAGAACAATCCGGGGTGTCTACCGTTGTCTAGCCTGTGCTGGTCCAAATACAATTAACAGCTCCGTTTACCTCAAGTAATTGAAAACGGAAATACTAACCTTTTCTGTTCGTAATGGCATCGTGCGACAAAATAAAAAATAGCGGTCTTATTGTTGGGCAGGGGGAGCAATTCTAATTTTGTAACACCGTAAAGTAAAACTGGAAGCTGAGGAAACCATAATTAGGGTTCCGTTCCCGAAGGGTAACCAACGGAACCCTATTACTAAGCCTCCTCTGTCTGTTAGTGGATGTATCGCATGATCCGGAATAGGCAGACAGTTGAAATTCACAGAATGCGTATTTCTGTTGCTGCTATAACAAAAAATATTAAAAATAAATTAAAGGGGGCTGCCCTTCTACGATGGTACGGAACCCTTCATGCGCGACTGCGACTCGCACTTGGCCGGTTTTTTATTTTTGAAGCGACGCGACGGCTAAATCTGCATCAGTTATGCGATACGGTCTTGAATTATTGCAATTATATCTAAGTGATGGGTGCCAGTTTTAAAACACGTCAAAACAAAAAAAAATATCGAAGCCATCATCATGCCTGTGAAAATTTACTACCTAATTTAGTTTCACACTTTATATCAAGTACGCCCAAACAGCTGAGTGGCATCATCCCCAGTGCCCTAATGACCCTCTTTTCCCCCTCAACCAAATTTGGGGCTATACAAAACAGTGACAAGATTCCCCCTAGCTAGACAGACGCATAAACAAATATAATATAACTGCTGTTGCTCGCGACTTCGTTCGCGTAGTAATTTTGATGTGTAAGTGTGAGAAAAAAAAGGAATCTTATGTTACATCCAGATACGTTTAGCCGTTCAGAGTAACAAACATCCATGTATCATATTATAAACGATGACCGCTGGGCAAAAGTCTCCACACGATGGTTGCCTGAGACGGACGGCGCCGTTGAGGCCAGCCCAGAAAGAGGTGGTGAAACGATTTGGACGCGTACCGCGACGGCTGGCCGGAAGATGCACGGGAAAAGAGTACAAGAAAGGAATTGGGGGAGGCCTTTGCCCAGCAGTGGGATAGTACAGGCTAATAAAAAGAGAGATATACAGTATAGAAGTGTAGATTATAATAAATTGAAAACACTTCATCAGCTTCAAAATGTATTCAGTCAATAAAATAAGTATAGTCAATTGAGACGCTAAATAGTGGATAACAAGATAAAAAAAATTCGGTAGCTCATTCTATTTTATTTGATTTTTTGTGTACAATAAAGTCAGTCAGTCAGTCAGTCTGCAACCAATAGTTATTACCTTGTTTCTGTGTTGTAAATCTGAAGAAGATTTACAACAGGATTGTACCATTATGGTTTCAATTACAACTTCACATCGACCGCATGCTATTCGAAACTTATAATAACATGGGAAAAACATCTTGAACAATGCGGTTTTCAATGTTCCTGGAAGTTGAAGGGGTATTAATTTTTTTAACTACATACATGATGCCGGCAGGGTTGGATTCTTTTTTATTGAATGCTTTAATAGAACCTCCTGGGCTCAGTCATTGCCGGTGGAGACTAGTGCACCCTGCGTAGTCAAATCTGCTGGGCATGTTGTTCTTTTTTACTATTTCTATCTTTAGTTAAAATGGTTTAAAGTTGACGGGTACATAATTAAAAAAGTACAATTTGGATCCCTAAGTTAAAATCATACCCTTAGACCAACGAACCGCTTGCCCCCGTAGCATGACCACCGTAGACAAGGATTTCTTTGGCGGAAGAATCGACAAAATGACAGATTGTGTCGACACAATGACAGATTTCTTTGTACTATCTGTCATTTTGTCGATTCTTCCGTCAAAAAAATCCTTGTCTACGGTGGTCATGCTACGGGGGCAAGATAGAAGAAAATACGTTGAAATTCCAGTAAGTTACTTTGTCATCCATTTTTCTTGATCTCCAAATTTTGTTTTAGGTTTCTCAGGCCGCCTGTTTTATAAGGAACTTATCCATGACGAAATATTTAAAAAAAGGTTAATTAGTATTTGTTGTATTTTTATATATTTTATTTGAAATCAGTATCTAATATTTACAAACTACAAATAGATCTAAAATAATGATAAAATAAATGGAAAAAGAATTTGATTGGTTGAATCTTTCAGATTTGTGTGAGGTTCTGTGATACCAAGGCTAGTAGCAACAGCGCGGTGTAAGGCTGCCTATCCAAGTACATAATCTTCCCCAAGTGACGCGGGGCTCTCCCTTAGCAGTAATCTCTGGACTTCAGCATAACCTGGCTCTGTGCAAGTGGTATGGAACTCAGTAAACAAGTCAAACCCAACGTGCCTGTGTTTGGCACTCAAATTAAGAGTAATTGGCAGTTTGCAATTGCAACGTTTATTCAAACTGTACTTTTCAGTAACGCCGTGTTTGTTTCGACAGATGAAAAGTGAACAGAATTATAATTGAAAAATTTATTTAACAAGTCAAATTGAATAATTGAAATGTCAGTTTGATTTAAAATTCAAGTTGTAAAAGCACATTTCAGATCGCTACATACTGGTAGGATATTTTATGAAATCAGCAATATAAGATAAGGAGAACAATAAAATATTGTTTAGTTGGAAGATTTTTACTGATACTACATTATTGCACATCATTGTTAGTCATAGGCATCATAACTCTTAACTATATTGCAGTAGCGAAGGGTCAATTTTTATAAGAAGTAGCCGGAGTACATAATCTTTACTGTGATTATATTATTTGCCTATAGAATACTGACTATGCCTTTTTCAAAGAGAAGCCGGTAGGAATCGAGTTGTATGGAACCTTCGCCACTGCTATACTGAGATATTCATCTGCGAGTTCAGAAAGAAAGATATTTCATCAGTGGTGGCTTGATCCGTAAACACGATTTTTTCCCCCTTGTGTTATTTGGAGTCGCTCTTTATTTTGCCAGCAATCCTCCATAAATCAATGCAAACCATTTTTTAAATTAGTGTAGTTATCTACTTTATAAGAAATCGATCACTTGATAGTAAAGTTTGCCAATTAACGCCAAAAGTCAACGACGATGTTCACAGTTAACAAAATGTATGAAACTGACATAGTTCCGCGTTAGTTAGTTTAAACCTCCATCTTGATATATTCTGGCAAAAGACCATCAAATAACTTTGGCTGTTAATTCAAATTTTCACTGTAAAATAATCCAAGGTACGGTACAAAATCTTGTTGTCGTTTGGGAGTACGAAGTGACGTTATAGGAAGCGCCTCGTTGCTGTGGTGGTCGCAATTACAACTACTGCTCACGAGGTCCTGGGTTTCCATAGTGTTGATTCCCAGTTTTCTCTATCAGGCATTTCTCAGTAGCTGCCACGGAGTCTGGATCCAATAGGCTCACCCCCTATTACATGGGACTTAAAACATAACTGCCGTAATGAGGGTGTTACTATAAGGTAAACCTCTGCCTAACACTTCGGGGATTACAGGCGTGATGTTATGTTATGGTATGGGAAGTTCGATTACCTACACTAACAATCAAAGAAGCTATATTTATTTAGATTTATCTTTTTATCTTTAAGGCGAGGTTACCCCGAGCGCCGTATGCATCAATCGCTTACCCCAGCCCCCGCACGGAGAGGCGATACGTAACAAATTACGCGGCGCGAAAACGCGCGCGCTTAGCGCACTGGTCATGAGTTCACGAACTCGGATAGGTACTAAGTTGCGTTACAGGGTAGAGCGATGCAGTAAAACAACTTGAATTGATATGTATAAGTTCACTTTGTTTTATTTTTATAGAAAGTATTGGTTATAGATAGATTAGGAACCTACGTATTCTATGAACGTGAACCTAATTACTAACAATTAAAATAAGTAGATATAATTAAAAATAGGAAGGTATACTTATTTATTTTTGTGAATAAGGTGAATTTAAACTCTGACTGACACTAAGATCATGAATACGGGTATGATTCAAAATTAAACGCCACGCGCCATTCGGTTTAAAAAAAATTATGCTTTACTTTTTTTTCGGTTTTGTTGTCATGGGTTTCGTTTTCGTGATTTTTGGGGTCGCTGATAACTAAAATTAGGCCAAAATGAAAATCCAAGATGGCGGCGACGAAAATTTTCGATTTTTTCTTCATGAGTGTCATTTTCGTGGTTTTTGGGGTCGCTGATAACGAAACTGAGGTCAAAATGAAAATCCAAGCTGGCGCCGACGAAAATTTTCGGTATTTTCGTCATGGGTGTCATTTTCATTCTCTACGGGGTCGCTGATAACGAAAATGAGGTCAAAATGAAAATTCGATAACACCAAAAATATTTTTTTTGTTTTTACGTCATGGGTATCATTTTCATGGTTTTCGGGGTCACTTATAACGAAAAATAAGTTCAAAATAAACAGAAACAAAAATTTTTTATTTTTTTCATGGATTCCGAAAACCATGAAAATGACAACCATGACGAAAAAACCCGAAAATTTTCGTCAGCGCCATCTTGGATTTTCATTTTATCCTCATTTTCGTTATCAGCGACCCTAAAAACAACGAAACCGACACCCATGACAAAAAAAAACAGAAAATTTTCGTCGGCGCCATGATGGATTTTCATTTTGGCCTCATTTTAGTTATCAGCGACCCCGAAAAGCACGAAAATAACACCCATGACGACAAAACTGGAAATTTTTATTGGCGCCATCTTGAATTTTAATTTTGTCCTCATTTTCGTTATCAGCGACCCCGAAAACCATGAAAATGACACCCATGACGAAAAAACCCGAAAATTTTCATTGGCGCCATCTTGGATTTTCATTTTGACCTCATTTTCGTTATTAACGACCCCGAAAAGCACGAAAATGACACCCATGACGACAGAACCAAAAATTTTTGTCGGCGCCATCTTGGATTTTCATTTTGACCTAATTTTCGTTATCAGCGACCCCGAAAACCTTGAAAATGACACCCATGACGAAAAAACCGAAAAAAAGTAATGCATAAAATGCAGAGGAAGTAAAATAAAAAAAATTAAAGTGATTTTATCTTTAATATGTAAATAAGTCAACAAAATAAAAAAAACTAGTAGGTACACACGGCGGCACATGAAGCTGTCATTTCCAGTATAAATTGGCCTCGATTTGTATAGATTTCCTATACAATAAGAGATGGGCATAAACTGGTTTTGTACAGCTTGATCGGTCGTCGTGCGTACAAAATACGATATCGACCATTACTAATTCTATCTCGTTCTCCCCTACATACTTTCTTTTTCTGCCCATGTCGAACTCGATAATCTTCTGCTTACCGGGCTCCCTACAAAACTTTTTTAGAACTTCTTACAAAAAAAAAATATTGGAATAAATGTTTTGATTTTAGTAGGCCAGTTACAGGCAGTTTTGAATTGTCGAAAACAAGATAATAAAATGAAGCTACAGTCCCATTCAAAAGGCATAATAACTGTGAAAGAACTGTAGTTGCCCATTCCAAAGTTACCGAAATTTATAAATAATATTGCGAAATCATAAATAGCGACTTTTGCAACGACACAATAAAGTTCAATTCAGGCCGCGCAGCGCTAATTATCTACAGTTATATACTCCTAGAAGCTGCCTCTCTTTCTAAAGCGTAACTCTTATCTTATACCTTCTGACTACGTTCCCTTTTAGGTACCCACTGTACTTTTGTGAACAAATTACATTTCAAATAAACCTAGGCTCAGTGTTTACTAAGTATTATTTTTTACAAACTATTTTTGGCTCAGTTCGTAACAGAACTTAGCGGGGGTGGGGTGGCGGGTTCCAGAAATTGGCAAACGTCCGACCTCCAACGCGTTCCGCTCGGGACTGCACACGCGATGCGAGTATGAAATGATGAAAACAGCAAATTTTGGAAATGGTGGTATAGGTTTTTTTAATATTTCAAATTATGATCGCCGTGTACTGTCACATTTTTTACGACCTTTATAATGGTATAAGTTTTATTGTTAAAAACTTAATATAACTCAAATGAAGTAATATTAAAAACCATCATTTAGACTTGTCTTTGCGATTTAATTGGATGCATCAAATTGCAAGTAATCGTGTATCGCTGTGCCGAAATATCTAGATCGAAGTGTGAATTATGTAATATATTTTTTTCAGAATTTAAATCCGTGCTATATAGGATTAAAGCACAATACAAAACGACGTTTATCTGGATAACCTCGCCTTAAATAGCTGTTGAATTCTGCTCGGTGCGTCAGTAGAGCCCTGCGCTCGTACATAGTCTTATCATTTACACATTCACATTGACATTTGAGGGGATTCCTTGTCTGAAGTTTAAATCAAATAAATTAGTTACAAGTATATCTATATCAATCTATATTTTTAGGAGCCCAGAAGGTTTATTAGCAAGGAAATTCAGCACGGAAAGTCGATGGCTGTGTTTGTGTAGGTAGGCCGTGATGAGAGAACGCCAAAAAATTTGAAAAGCTTGAGACAGGAGTACTGCGGGGAAGGGCACTCTTGCAGATATCAAAAAAGGACCACGCGTCCTTCTTCACTACACCACATAGCTGATGCGGTTTCCATCATTTGAGGGGCTACATCCCGTTTGGTAACTTTTCCGATTCTTCAACTAAACAAAAGACGAGCAAAACAAGTAAAAAAGTGTCCTTTCGTAACTAGTGATCTTTTTTTTTTGATGACGAGTCGGGCATAAATCATTTAATCTTATGAATTCCGTAAGGTATATATTATAAAGTCGTGAAAACTGTACGAAGCTGGGACTGTCTGTTAATTGGTACTTTTATGAGATGTAGCATGTTACAAATAAAATTATGAAAAAGAACTTATGGTGGTAGCGACAGGGTTGCCCGCGAAATTTAAATTTTCTTATGTTTTATGCAATTTGCAGGTCAGTGTCAGGTTTTATGTTGTTAAGTGATGATTCGCGACCGTAAAAACTATGGCTTAACAGAGTTATAGTCATTAAACTCATCAATACAACCCTCTGAGTTCATATAATCTCATTTCATGACTATTTCATGAAAAAGTCATTCAATGGGATTATATGAACTTAGAGGGTTGTTTTGATGATTTTAATGATTATAATTCTTTAACTACATAAGTGTTACGGTCGCGAATCATATTTTATTTCACATATAGCCTGAAACTGACCTGCATATTGCAAAAAACCTAAGAAAAATTTAATTTCGCGGGCTACCCTGACCACTGGGCTACACTTCGGAAGGCTCTGGAAAAGTGTTATTAATATATTTCAAAACACTTTCTCGAAAACTGGTTCTTATTGCACCATGTTTATGTTCAACATACCTGCGGAAATAAAAAAATCCACATATAACTATACTAAATTATAAGCCCAAGCTGAGCTGAGCAGTAGGTCCTCCATGTAGGTACTAAAATTAATAAAAAAAAAAATATACTAAGACCAAATGGGTTCAGTGACTATAGCTGGCGGTTTTTGTTTTTTTTTTTAAATCTCGGCAAAGAGATATGCTGCTTTACGGCGTAAATATTTTTTGAGTATTTAAATTGTGTTTTTAAATAGAATTTCATAGATAAACATGATTATTTAAAACAAATATTTACTTTTATGATCAAATTAACATTTATTTATGTTCTAAATTCAAAAATAACAAATTACATTGTTCATATTAGGCTGTTTAGCGGCATCATACCTTTGCTTCTTCTTCAACCTGGCGAAAGCAAAGTGCGGAAAAAAAGCAAATTAAATCATAGTTTACTAATGATTTCTGATAAAAATATTGGGTAGTATTTAAACGAGCGAACATAAATTCAAATTAAAGGTGTCAAAAATATTGAAAATGGGCTACTGAAATACTAAGTGAGCGACAAACAGTGGGCTAATACTAATGTTTAAAACAGCGACTTGAAAATAGAAATTTGAGTTACTAGTTGTTTAGTACGATTATGTGATAATTCAAGGACTCCTGTAAAAAACTTAAAACAAGGTTATTAATCACTAGATTGTAGATAAGGCGTAGTCGACGAACCCCCGATGAGCGGGGCTCCTATTTCTGTTTACAGAGTTTAAAGTAACCTAACACGAAGGGGATGGCGGGGTCTAAGTTCGCTCACTTCGCTCGCTCACTAGACCCCGCCATCCCCTTCGAACCTAACCTGTCCGAGTCGGGGTGCCACAAGTCTCTCTCAGCATTCGCTCGCTCTTGCTTCCTTAATTCTTCTTGCCGCAATGACCAGATAAATAGTTACTTACTTTGGTACAATAGTCGCCCATTTAGTATATTGGTCGCCAATTAAATTTTTATTCGCCCGATTAATAATTTCCCAAAAATATTTAGCATAATAGCATAATCAGCCTATTAATGTTCCCACTGCTGGGACGCAGACCTCTCTATGAGAGGGAATGGGTTATAATCCACCACGCGGGCCCAGTGCGGGTTGGTAGATGTCACATGTCTTCGAATTTTTGGTTCTAGGACATGCCGGTTTCCTCACGATGTTTTCCTTCACCGTTTTGAGAGCAGTGGTGATGAAATAACTTACACAAAGTAATGCGCCTGGCTGGGTTCGAACCCACGACTTACTGCTCGTAAGTCGGGGTCTCCACCACTGGGCCACCGCTGCTCTCTCAAAAATATTTTCCGTTCTTATATTTTATTTTTTCTAAAGTGTATTGAAAAACGTCGTTTGATACGCGAGAGGATTTGTTACTGCAGTTTCCCCACTTATATCAAATGAATGTACTATTATCAAATTAAGATAGCCTTTGTACGAGGAGTTTATAATTTAACTAGCCTTTGCTTGTAACTTCTAGGCGTAATTTTGTTTATGTTTCAAAAGTTTTTTTATCTCAATAAATAGGGTCATTCATAATAAATTTAATCCTATACTTTGTTAGTATAATGCTTAGGTAATAGTTTGTACAACAATACTTATTGATAACATATTATAATATCAGCTATCCACCAGTAAAAGAACCGTCATAATCAATCCAGCCGTTTTGGAGATTAGCCTGAACAAACAGACAGGCTGACAAAGATTTAAAAATATGTTGTTTCGTTATAAGTACCGTATACACATATTATCTGAACTCCACAACTTACTTATTGCCTTTCTAAACAAAAGTAAACAAATGAAAATAACAAGATCCAACACACGATAACACTGTTCGTTGAAACGCAGAATTGAATAAAAATACAGTATTTGCAATGTATGCAATCTCTATTTGCTAACGTGGAAAAACATCATATCTAGATGTATGGGAGTGGCATATATAAGCTTATTCCATTAGTGATCTCCGTGAGCGTGGCGTGTACACGCATTGATTCAGTAAAAGCTGTTACAAAAGCCGGTATGATTGAATTGCTGGGTTTTTGAGCGGGCTAAAAGTGGTTGTATGCTCTCGCGAATGCACCACGTGTGAACACGTGAGTACTGGCACTGGCACAGCTCTATTACATTGTAAACCCCGTGAAAATAGCTCCGCGGGTATGTGTAGCCTGCATCTGTAGGCTGTGAGCTGGTGATCGCTGAAATTATTTTATCCATTAGTCGGCGCGTTGTCCACGAGGAGCTCGTGGCTAAATAATAACAGCCGCTCGGATCGATCTTTAGGTTAAGCCGTGCTTGCCTAGGTTGGTCTGTGGATGGGTGACCACCCATTACATACCGAGTTTCCTCCGTACCTCGGCAAGCAAGTTAAGCCGTTGGTCCCGGCTGTCATTTGTAGATCTTTGACAGTCGTTACAGGTAGTGGCTCAAAAAGTCTGAAAACCAGTCTTATCAAGGGGTATCGTATTACCTAGTACTAACTGGATTGTGGAGGTTCAGATAGGCAGTCGCTCCATGTAAAATACTGGTATTCAGCTGCATCCGGTTAGACTGGGAGCCGACCCTAACATTGTTGGGAAAAAGGCTAGGATGTTGAGTCGGCGCATTGTTTTTTCATTCTGTTTTGGTTGATTGTCGTCCATTGGTTGTTGCAAATTATCCGCGTCTGTCCACTGGACAAACAGTCAGTGACTTACGCACCAATCACGGCCTCGAGTGGTACGACTTGCATCTAGTAACACGAGCGCTTCCCTTTTTTTTATTACACTAACTAGGCTAGCGTTTGGTCGCAACTCGCCTGATGTAAAGCTATGATGCGGCCTTTTATTGTAAGAACAGTCAACATGACGTAGTTTTGGTACTATTTCTGATAAAGATTTTGTTACCCAAAGAGCCTGTGCTTGCATGGCCATGGGGTCCTACCTGTTATTTTCTACCAGTACAGTATGTAAGAATGTTCCGGATTTTTAAAGTCATTTTCTCACGAATGTAATGTACTTTATTGGTCTCATGTTTAGGTAAATTACAATTTATTAAACAATTTAGGTTCGCAAAGGCAGCCTTTACATGAGAAAAGTTATGGTATCTTTTCCCTTGTAAAACTTTTGCTGTGTTGTGTTATTTTTTAACACGGCTTATTACGGTTCTAGAATTTTCTAAGTTACCTATTACACTTGTGCCCTTGCCGAGTTCGGTCCGTGGATAAGTGAACATTCATTAAATAGGGAGTCCTCCTTAACTCAGAAACCACTTCAAGCCGCTGGCCCCGGCTGTCATTTGTAAATATTTGACAGTAGTTACAGGGAGTCAGTGGCCCGTAAGTCTGACAACCAGTCTTACCTGTTACAAGGTTGCAGTAGAGAAGGGTCAATTTTTGTAAGAGGTAAGCTAGAGTACATATCTTGAATGTGATTATATTTGTCTATAGAATGCTGACTGTGCCATTTTTCAAAGGAGGAATCCAGTTGTATGAAACCTTCGCCACTGCTAGGTTGTGGCAGTCGTTCCATGTAAAATACTGATATTTATAAGCATCAGGTTAGACTGGAAACAGACCCCAACCTAGTGAGGAAGAGGCTAGGCAGATGCTTTAGCGTTTGCAAATAGTAACGGGAGTAGTTGGCTTGGATGGTTCTTTTCTTTTCTATTCTTGAAAGAGAGATGGAGATGTGTTCTCAATTATGGTAGCGTTACAATCTTCATTACGATAAGTGTCACGTTGCGTGGTCTCGGTGTAATTTATTAAATTGATAAATAAATAATCCTCAGATTAAATACTAAGCGCATTCTTTGGCCTGTGTGCGCGCCACACATTCCGAAAATTGAAGTTCGATCCGAGTACATTATGTGTAAGTAGTTTGAAGGACAGGCGATGGGTGGTGGTAGTTTTATAGCGTGGTAAATAATTAAACGTAGATTTTCCGGCCGGAATTTTATGAATAAAATTTACAGTTAGTTTATAACACACACAAATAACAAAAGTGGAGCGTACTGCACGCTCCACTTTTGTTATTCCTTGTTCGCCCCACATTGTATTTATGTTCCTTTTTCTAAATGTAATGATGTTTTTTATTTTATATTATGTGATTTTAATTAATTTACGAGTAGTTATAATAGTATTGTGTGGTATGTATTTTTAAGTGTACCTAGTTCTACTAACAAATTATGAATCGTTGTTTCTGATTTAAATAAATGAATTGAATAATTATAACGTCACAGCTTTCTTCATCAACAAACCACACTGATTTCAACAGTGTCTTTACTATAATCCCCTTATCACGCCCTTACACTCGACCACATATCACGCTTGATAGCGCAAATTAAACATTCATACCTAATATTATAAACAGGACATCGTTATCTGTTTTATCCGATTAAGCCTATGGCATCGTTCTAATCAACACGTATTTTATATTAATACAAAGTATTTATTGCTTGCGCAATTTATTTGGTAAATTGTTTATTTTAGGCGATAGCACGAATATTTTTTAGCACTTAAACTCTTAGTTCGTTTTTTTAATATTATGTTTACGTTCCGTTTTGGAAATATTAATTTTAGACGTGCTCTCAAAAAGTGTTTCTGCAGTAGAGCCCAAAGCGCTGGTATTCTGGTTTCAAGAAAGCTATACTGCTATAGCTTATTTAAATAACTATGAACCATCCGGAATGGATCCAAGAAAAGTCGTTGGTGTTCGTTAACCATGTTCACTTTGCGAGTTTAAACCATGTTCGTAAGTAATTCGAGGAGCCATCGTCCTTGTGTGTTGCAATACTAGCTGTACTTTTACTTTAAGCTTTTGGCCAACAGAAAAACCTCAAAAATTTGAGAACTAGAATCCTTAGTTGGTTAAGGTATCTTTACTTTTTGAGTAGGTAAATGGCGCACATACCTACTCGGTACCGAATTAAATATCGCCTCAACCCGAAACATTTTTTCTATGCACCTCTATGCTGTATCACACACATGGTTCCTTAGATATTTGAAATTGGCGTTTTGTCGAACTAGCCTCTTTGATCTCAAATATCTGGCTTTTGGTTAGGAATTCCAAATTCAAATTTAGGCTTGTGTATTTGCATTTCAAATTTAGTGATTCATTTGTTTTCGCGCCATTTGATTGTTCTTTGATATCATTCAACTCAAAAATAGCTTTAAGTACTTACTTAAAGCTTTATTTTATATACAGCATCTTCCCCTTACACGTGTAAGGGGAAGCTACTTTTCAGTGTGCCCACTGCTGCTTCAAGACAACGCTAGACCAAAGAATTTAGAAATATCACAATAAATTTAAAATTTTCCTCTGAAAAAATGCACGATAAAAAATATTGTCCGCAGAATTCGCAATTGTCATGTGGCCGATGTTAAACCTGCCCGCGAGCGAGCACAGCTACACAGGTTACAAGTGGGAATGGCAGAGCTTACACTTTAAAATTATCGCTAAAAGCGCTTCATCTTTACATACAACCACAACCATGATGATGACAACCTTATGGAGCAATTAGGCTTAGTCGTTTGTACGTATGCGGGTGGTCGAATGACTTTACTCATCGCAATGAAATAGGTGCTATAGACCGACCGCTTTAATGAGTCCTCGCGAAGGTATCAATTTAAATGGAAAATTCTGAAGGTTGATCACGTATTGGTTCAATTAGTATCGTAATACCTACGTGGGTTATGGTTATTTTAAAGCAAATACCTGCGGCATATAGTTAGGAATTTGTGGACGCTTAATGTGCCTTTGATGGGGTAATAGCGGAGGCCTCATTAAAGAGGTCGGTCTATAGCAATTACGAGTAGTTTAAATGAAGTTGAGTACTTGCATCTGTACCCGAAACGATGAAGGCGGATGAGTTTACATCAAGATATAAGACAAGATTTCTACTTTACATATGTGTCAGAAGTAGTAGTTGTGTTCAAAACATGTACAACATTTGTCAGAAATTCATACTGAACAGTTAACAAGACATGTCTGAAACTACATCAATACATGTGGGATGCATGTCTCATAATTACAATTCGCAGAGCATAATTAGACGAGGTGTGAACTAGCCTTTGTGTTCAATTACCTACATATGATTCAATTGTATCGATTAATATATAATATACTAGTAGACCCGCGCAACTTCGTCTGCGCCACATAAGAGAGAGGGTTAGAGAGAATGTGAGTCAATCTTAAAAGATAGACATATGCTATCGCGGACTCATGATTGTTGCGTAACTTTAACCGTTTACACAGCGCACGCAACGGAAGTTCTCAAAAGGTATACATTTTCCCGGTTTTTGCAATATTTTTCATTGATGCTCCGCTCCTATTGGTTGTAGCGTGATGTTATACAACCTATAGCCTTCCTCGATGAATGGGCTATCCAACAATTCAATTCGAAATTAGCTGGTTCAACCAATCAAATAAACAAACTCTTCATCTTTATAAAATTGGTAAAGATTCAATATTTGCATTAATCGCTAAAATATTCTACTTATGACTTTCCAAGTAAGGGCTTCCCTCGAAAGCTTTTTTTTTTTTTTTTTTTCGGATGGGAAATCTTCAAATGACCCCCCCCACTCTGGGCGGAGCGGAAGGGAGTGTCAGACTTGTACTGACTAAAACCCATCCATGTTCCTTCTTTGCCCTTTGTGTTCCAGGGCCACGGTATCTCTTTCGAACAGTCCCGCAGCCCTGGCAGGCATAAGTAGAATAGCATATAATAGCATCCCTCGAAAGCCTTAAGTCTTCATTCTTAGACACTCGATGACAGTCATACTCCAGCTAGGTGTAAAGAGACACGATTAAGCTTCTGTAAACTGTTGCGGACCTCTTGCAACTGCCTGCCGTCTCCATCGTCAGTCCTTCGATGACAGTCATACTCCAGACAGGTTTAAAGTTCTCACCAAGGTGCATGAAATGAGCCCAATAACAATATAGCTAATCTGCTGTAGCTGTAATCTGTTGAGGACCTCTTGCAACTGCCTTTCGTTTCCATCGGTAGACCGTCGATGACAGTCATACTCCAGCTAGATCTAAAGTTCTCATCAAGGAGCATGAAATGAGCCGCTGTAAACTGTTGAGGACCTCTTGCAACTCCTTCCGCCTCCATTGTTAGACCGTCGATGAAAGTCATACTCTAGTTAGCTTTAATGTTCTCATCAAGGTGCATGAAATGAGCCCAAACACGATATAGCTGCTGTAAACTGTTGCGGACCTCTTGCAACTGCCTTCCGTATGCAAAGTGCATGGAAAGCGATCGAACACATACTCTACAGGGTATAAGCTATGTAGATTTTCAAAGCAGTGTCACGTAGACTTATATAAAGGACGCTATCATAAATTTTACTATCAGATAAGGATTAATACTACGATACGAATGTAACCAACTTTTGTTTCTACCGCGATCTAATTAAATTTTAGAACACAAAAGGTGCTATTGTGATTTAACTATGATAGTTAGACATATGGTCTCGCGGACTTTTTTATGGGTAATAATTAGTACTTTAATCATATAGTACATCATTTTTAAGTATCATCAATAGTTTTCTCAGCGCACGCCAAATAATGAATTATATAGGCAAAATTTTGCTACTTTGCGTTACATTATTGCAGTTTTCTTAAGGATCCCAATTTTGTATGAAAATAAATTATAGCCTATGTTACTTCCTGATAGTTTTGCTTTTCATTGGTGAAAAAATGGTTCAAATCGGTCCAGTAGTTTCGGAGTCTATTCGGTACAAGCAAACAAACAAAAAAATCTTTCCTCTTTATAATATTAGTATAGATAATAATATAATAACTAATCGTGTTATGGATGAAGCATTTATTAGGGCTCCCGCAAACAATCGACCAACCAGATCAAAGTACCAAACGGTCACACTAAAAAAAAGTAATGGTAGACTACACACATGGTGTCAATTTCATTTTTAATTGGCGTTCGGAGCCATGGTTTTAATGTTAGAATCAAAAATAAATTACGATTTCGGTAAAAACTAGCAGATTTTGTTTTTGCAATTTCTGTGTTGATTCTACACAGAAATTGCAAAAAAAATTTGTAAACGATGATAAGTATACGAAATTCTAATGAATTACGTTTAAGTTCTATTTTTCACTCTATACATATTTGAAACAATTTCCGTAAAATTATTCCTCCATTATTTTTGTTGACCTACCATTGGTACCACTGCCAATCAAAAGTCGCACAGATAATCTTGTTTGGTAAAACGCGACTATAAGTTTGTGTCGAAAATGAGTACGCATATGGATAGTTTAGTCGGTCGTCGAATCGAGAGTCTGCGAGATGAGCCCTTACCGATATTCAGATACTACACTACTGATACTACTATTAGTAATTATAGTAGCAGCAGAGACTTAAAAAAAAGACAAAAAGCCAATGAAACTAACGAAAATCTTCCGACTTCCGAAAGTAAAGTTATTTTCCACTATTGTTTGATTTTTTTTTGAAGTCGTTTATTTTATGATATTTGCACACCAGATGTTATGGTAGAATTTAATAAACTTTTTAAAGAACTTAACACCATTCGGTAGTTGTACACAACTTCATTATAAAAAATAAATAAATTCAATTTCTAAAATACAATATCCTAGGGTAAACAAGCATATCAGCGACAAAGCCACTCAATCGCCATGAAACCGCAGCGAAACTGTACACGGCTGGTCCCTATGTAAGTCAATTAAAACGATTCCGTAAATGCTGAGCATTGCGGCCTGTTGCCCTTTATCCAACTGTTTATCGATAATCATAAGAGAAGCTTATAATAAAATAATTATAATTGTGTTGATTACTTACAAGTTTCCTACTAATTATGCAAACCGTGATTGGTAAACACAGTTCAAATAAATGTACAACCAAAACGTACTTTATGATCCCAAATACGTTTGTCACAATGAAACATAAAAATATACCAATAGAAATGAAGCTTTTAAAAATGTAGCTTCACAGAAAAGCAAAGAGATTTAAAAGACTTAAATTTATACTACTACCTACTTTGATCGTAAATATTTGATACCTTTTGCAAAATATAAAATACGTAACGTTACTTAAACATACTTTACCGACGCGCCGTACCATAGATTAAGTAAAAAATCAGTTTTTGAAATAAAAAATGCATCACAGAAAGGAAATAAGAATCGACGACTGAAAACCTGGCGAGTGGTTTAAGTCGCAAAGCCGTCATCTAAATTTTTTAATTCAATTTCCACTGTCCCACAGACACATTCAGACTTCTTAGCGTGTCGATGGCAAATTTTCATTAAATACGTGTATATCTTAGCATTATGTACCTATTTATATATATAAGTACCTACATATTAATATTTATTTATATTTGTATTTATATATAATATTTTAGGTTAAATTAGGTAAGACACATAAACACTTTATTCTCTTTCGTTTCTACACATTTTTGTCTACATTTCTTTTTTCTCCTTTTGCAGGTCTGCTGGCAGAAATTTCTTAGGAAATAAGCAGTACCTATGTACTCAAGTATTATAATGTTATTTTCCTGTGTTGCATTGTGTGTACATAAGCAGTAAAATAAATAAATAAATATATTTGGCCCAAAATTTAGACGACAGGGATTTACCACCAATCAATTGCCATATTTACTAAAATAAATCGAGTTTTTATTAATAAGGTATTTTTTTAGAAAAGTATAAAGAAGAAATAATTCTTGGTTAATGGTATCAACTACCCGATTTCAAAAATATGTACGAGTATAATGGGTGTAAAAATATCCTTAAGGTGGAGCCAGGTAGCCCGCGAAATTTAAAATTTCTTCCGTTTTTTCCAATTTACGGGTCACGGTCAGGTTGTATGTAGATTAAAATATGTTTCGCGACCGTAACAAAAATGGCTTTACAGAGTTATAGTCATTAAACTCGTCAATAAATCCCTCTAAGTTCATATAATCCCATTAAATGACTTTTTCATGAAATAGTCATGAAATGGGATTAAATGAACTTAGAAGGTTGTATTGATGATTTATTTTGTTTCACATATACTGACACACAGAAGTTGACCTGCAAATTGAAAAAAGGAGTCAATGTTCCACTTTTTAACAAGGTTTTTTTTTTTAAATATAATTTATAATGGGCACGTTTCCAGATGACAGCGATGCGGAGGAGTACTTTGACGCCTTAAGTGTCCTATTGTCGTCGTTGTTTAGATGTTTATATTTTCTTACTTTTAGTCTTATTTTTATCTTTAGTTTAGTTCTATTTGTAGTCTGTATATAATGTAAATATATTTAATACAACAAAATATAATTATGGAAGTAAGTGAATACACTCGTGAATACAATCGTTAATAAACGATTTAACAAAATTTTATTTATAATGTTATAACTTTACTTTAAACCCCTCCACAACCTCGTACTATTCAAGCCCTACCGTAAAACGAACAATATTTCACCTAAAAAAAAAAGTCGTTTCCCAACAATAATTTTTGCGTTAAGTTACTTAGTTTGATGTACAGAATGCTTGGTTGACGGCTTCGTGTAGGGTCCGTTTACACCTAGTATACTAACAGCTCTCTCCAGACAACATGTCATCCAGGCACCAAAAGAATCAAGCAGCAAATTGGTGAAAAATAGTAGTAATGAACAACAAAAAAAACTTACGTGGTATGGAACATTGATGATGGTCACCAGGTCTTCTTCTTTGTTTGGGTAAGAATTTTCGTGATCAAATATGAAAAGTTCATGACGCTTGTACTTGATTATATCGCCGTTAGTTTCACTCACTTCTCGGGATTGATGGAGTCTGTAAAAAAAGAATGATATAAGGCTAAACTTATACTGTCACTAACGGGATATCTTCAGTGATTGCGTTTTTCGTGAGCTCAATATAATTAACAATCGCGGAATTTATTCCGTAAGTGACAGCATAACTTTAGTTGTAAACCGTGTAACCTTAAAACAGTGTTTGATAGAAGGTTAAAGGACACAGCACACATATGAACCCGAGCCGTTCAGTATTCTTAGTATGAATACGTAGTACGTAGTATTATATTATCTGTGGTATGAAACTCCCTATTGCAACGCACACTAATCGGAATCGTAAGGCAAACGCCTCGTCTCGGGACAGGCTCACGAACCGCGGTGCGGTGCGTGGTCAACTCGCTTACGGCTCGTCGTCCCCGAGCTTACGTCTCTCCGTACCTGAGGCACAATAATTTTGACACACGTGATGTTATTCACAGGGCAACTTCCAGTAGTGTTGCCTGCGTGTTTTATTGAATTTGTAGGTTAGATTGTAGAAATATAATAAGTATCAAAATACTAACTAGCGCCATACCTTTTTTAGTTAGTTAGTAAAATTTGTAGCAGTTAGTAGTAAGTTATACAGTGCTAAGAATATAGTCTATAGTCTATGGTAATTATAACAATAAAATGTTTGTCTGCCAACAACCACTTTAGAGTTTTATTAGGTTATGCGTGAGCAAATAACGTATTTTCAGTAAAGTAGTGAGTTATTTCTAGAAATCTTTAGCATAAATTATTAAAATGTCAACTTCAAGTTATCTGGGGCCAATTTTATAAACGTGACAATCCGACAATTTTGTCAGATTTTGACAAATAAGTCGAATTGTCGCGACAAGTGCCGTTTAATAAAGATGACAATTATGTCCAAATGCGCGGCGTTGGCGAGCCGTAAGCGCGGCGTCGCCTAGCCGTAGCAGGGTCAACGTATCGGAGCTGCTGATCCGCTTCCTTACTTTAGGTTGACGCCTGTTTGACGGCGAGGCGAAAGGCGATACTGTGCCGATCCCTTTCCGTGTTGATAAGTTTGCTGCTAATTAGGTACATACAATAACTATGCTAAGCATTATAGGGTGTCATGATTAATATCCTCCCAACCTCTGAGTCACAGCGGCCAATTTCAATGGACGCTAGCAATGTAGGTATCCACGCCAGAAATGGTGTGTGCATGTGTATGACTGTGTGCAGGGTCACCGTGGCATTCTCTGTTTGTTTACTCTCCTATGGTATGGCAGCCCGACACGACCGACGTATACGTAATTAATTAATTAATGATCGATTTTTGTATCGAGAATATAACTGGCAATAATAGCATATTGGTCAGAATTTCTGCGAGTAACACAATTAGTTTCACTCAAAGATATGAACAAGCTGAAAATCAGTGAATTTTATGTGCGAAATGAGTATTTTAAATTTTCGTTATTTTTACTCCAGTGGTTTGTTCTAAGAATACACCGAGAGGCGCAGGTCCAATTCATGTTTTCCGAGACTCGAGGGACGGGAGTACCACGACACAAAATTTGTGCGAACGGGGTTTACTGAGAAACGACCTTTGCAATTACTACAATTACGTTATGATTTTCAGGAATGGAGCGGCTGACAAAAACCATATTAGCAAGGAAGCTTGAAAGACTCAGCTGCACCCTCACCCGTTCCCCTGCTCTTTGCACGATGAATTTTCCTTTCAAATGCAAGCCTTATACCAGCTAACATTCCCAGCGCTAAGTTTACGAACTTCCATAGAAACCTACATTTCATCGTCTTTTAAACTCCTTTAGAAGTGAATTCTCAAAATCTCTTCTCTAGTGCGTCTTCGAAATAAAAGGATTCTAGTGAAATATTTCAGTCTCGAGATGCAGCGGTTTAGGTCGGTAATATCGGTCACGAATTAAAAGGAAATTCAGACAAGAATTTCTCATCATTATATGCCTAGCCTTTTCTCAACGAATAAAAAATGTTGGGGTCGGCTTCCAGTCTAACCAGATGCAGCTGAATACTAGTATTTCACACGGAGTGACTGCCTATCTGACCTCCACAGGCCAGTTAGTACCTACTAGGTAATGCGATACCCCTTGGTAACACTGGTTATCAGAATTTCCGGCTACTGACTACCTGTGACGACTACGAGAACCCAGAACTTGATTACGAGTTCATATAATACCTAAACCAAAGACTTACTACTAATAAGTTTTAGTTTAAATTAATTGCTCGGGTCGATCTTTAGGTTAAGCCGTGTTTGCCTAGGTTGGTCTGTGGATGGGTGACCACCCATTACTTACCGAGTTTCCTCCGTGCCTCGGAAAGCAAGTTAAGCCGTTGGTCCCGGGTGTAATTTGTAGATCTTTGACAGTCGTTAGGTAGTCAGTGGCCCGAAAAGTCTGACAACCAGTCTTTCCAAGGGGTATCGTATTACCCAGTATTAACTGGGTTGTGGAGGTCAGATAGGCAGTCGCTCCATGTAAAATACTGGTATTCAGCTGCATCCGGTTAGACTGGAAGCCGACCCCAACATGGTTAGGAAAAGGCTAGGCAGATGATGATGAGTTTATTATTTTATTTCTATCAAAAGTTACGGCTAGGATACATATAGTTTACAGTTAGTTATGTTGTAGAGGGTGTTAGGTATGTACTATAACTTCACGAGTCCATATCGTAATATTCCGTTAAAATGACAAAAGAATACATGGTCACATGAGCGAAGCCGCGGGCACAGCTAGTATATAAATAATTTCAGCTCCTACTGTAAACAAAAATTTGTTTTAGCGAGCAAAAGTAAAGTATTTGTAATAATTCTTTCTGGAAACGCACGTAACCAGCAAACTTGCAATCCGTAGAAATGTATTTCAAAATAAAATGGTGTAAGTGTATCTGACAAAAACATTTTGCGTCAAACACTAAGTGCACTTACGTCACAATATTCTTTTGTGATTTAAAGAATGCCATAGAAGCCTTTGAAAACATAATTAAAGAAAACACCTTACTATAAGTAAGGTGTTTTCTTTACCTTAACCAACGTAACATGACTATTTTCCTTAGTAAAATACCTAAATAACTTGTTTTATCTAGTTAGGCCCAGTTGTGTCAACCAACGTTATATTTTAACTTTTTAACCTCTGGTCATCCTTACAGTTGTGACTCCTGATATTGTTTGTATGAAAACCAGAATGATTGATTGCAATAACCACCGCAATAAAATATGATCAATAATTTTTTTTTTTTAATACATAATGTAGTAAATGTACGTGCCTTGTCAATGATATGTTAAATAGATTTATCTGCTAACAACTAACAACACACGGCATTGACTGCCAGTTCCTGCACGTAGTTCTATCGTAGATGAGGGCTAAAGAATTATTGTCCTGCTTTAATCTCGGTCGGCGTAGCATGTCCTGTTCTTTCATACTTCTCTATTACTCGTCATCTCAGCAATAACATCCTTTCTAGCCATATCGTCGTGAACACTTAAGTGATTTTTTATATGCCCTCTAAGGGGGATGATCATTTCTACACATTGGAAACACCCTTCGTGCTTCGGCTTATTTATCTATAAAGATTAATATACATAAAGGGTGTAAATAGACTCTTAACATAAACAAAAGGTACTTGTTCTCCACGTCACTGCGATCATTTTTTTGTTCTAGGCCATACCTGGGAACCTTCTTGTTACGGAGATATTGGGGGTCAAAGTTCCAACTTTTTCACAAGTTTTTTTTTTTAAATACTTGTTTTTAATGTAAGATTTTTACTTTACACACCTCCGCGACCCTCGTACTATTCAATCTATTCATCAGCACAATGCTATGAGTGCTTTCCATCGAGTCCTACCGTAAAACGTGATTTTTCACCCCAAAAAAAAAAGTCAATTCCCAGAATTTTTTTTTGCGTAAAGTTACTTATTTTGATGTACAGAATGCTTGGTTGACGGATATGTGAAGGGTCTGTTTACACCCGGTAGGTACTCACTTATAAATGTAGGGTCCAACTTCATTCACAACTGGCACTCCACCAGTCAGCACCACGTCAGGATTGGTGATGTTGAAAATCCACACCGTAAAATTCATTGGAAAAGGTACCACCTCGAATCGGTCCATCTGCACTGTGTTATCCAGCAATGCCACCTCCTGCAACAAAAAATATCATATTGGTTGTCACCAACATCATAATCATCATTCTTTTTCCTCTTGTTCTTCCCAAAATAACATAATCCCATACATTTTTCCCGCTCAGGGCTAGGCCGAGGTGAATCCCAAGTAATACGGTCGTCAACCATACTCAAATTCAGGCTATGGGCTGTCACTGATAAATTCCAATACTTCCCATTAGCCTTTATCTCATAATTCATTGGTTTTCTAGCAATCAATAGTAGATTACTTAATGGAAGGTTGGTAAGCGAACACGAATGAAGAATAGACAATGCAAAATACACAAAATAGAAATACACTGAATGGCCGGATTGTTTTTGTCTCGTCAGAATATATCCGGCCATGTTTACGAAATATAATATTCGCTTCACGCTGGATCGCCTCAGGAAGGCAGGCAGGCAGCGACGTTTTGTAACCGCTTTTGTAACTTTACAAAAAGTTGTTGAAATTGTCTGTTTTTCGATCGTTGCTTCAAAATTATTTGTTAAAAATAGTTCGTTTTCTCTACCACAATAACAACAAAGCGAAATTTAGATAACTTATTTATTTATTTATTTAGTAATAATCATTCTCCCGATTCATTTTTAACTCACGGAGGCCTGATTTGGGACATCTTATTTGTAGATTCTATTGAATATCATTTTGTTTTTTCATTTCTAAAATATCCTTTAGGCTTTACTTTATTATAATAGAATACATTTTACTTAACGAAACCGAAATGCACTTGTTCTCACCGTCATTGCGATCAGTTTTGTGTTCTAGCTAGACCATACCTGGGAACCTTCTAGTTGCGGAGATATTGGGGTCAAAGTTCCAACTTTTTCACAAGATGTTTTTTTTAATCCTTTTTTTTAATGTAAGATTTTCACTTTAAACACCTCAACAACTCTCGCATTATTCAATCCATCCATCAGCACGATTTTTTGAGTGCGTTACGTTGAGTCCTACCATAAAACGTGAATTTTCACCCCAAAAAAAAAAAGTCGTTTCCCAGCAATAACTTTTGCGTAGAGTTACTTAGTTTGATGTACATAATGCTTGGTTGACGGCTTTGTGAAGGGTCCGTTTACCACCTTTTAAAGGTAAATTGTAAAATTAGCGAAACGCTGAAATGAAACAGGGCTCTTAATAAGTTTTCATATCGTTCGTCGTGAACAAACTCAATTGAAAGTATGGCCTTGCCGTTTTAATGTTATTGAGACCACCGCTGCGTCTGAAGCCTTGGGTACGACGTCTACTCTGTAACTTAATAGAAGCAGCCACTAATTAGGCTACCTAGAAACTGCAATAAAGACATCAATGTACAGTAATTATATTCGACGTTACCGAGCGTATACAATAAACAGCATCGTAGAAACTGCATACGCCATAAAGAACCTCTAAGCTTGGAATTTTTCGATTCATTACAGGTTTACAACAAGTTCATACGACCCCAATCTGCTCGTCTATTTGAGTCGCGAGTTAATGGGTTTTTTTGAGTTAGCTCGTTCCATCGTCGACCTCATCTCTGTCTTCAGGACAAGGTTGAGGTCAAGAGTAGGCCCATTTAATATACAAAAATCCCAACCACGTCGAGTCACCGTTGATTCGACTGCGGTTTTCACCCAGGCTTTTCGCGCAGTCCAGTTCCTTACTCACTCCAGGAAGCAGACTCCAAGATTAATCGTGGAGCTGCACACAAGTAAGTACTAGTAGATTGTCGAAACGATCAATGAGTTTATAGTTTTTTTATAATATTCCCGTTGAAAAAAGCTAGGTAGGCTTGGTGGTGTGATAATCTCCGGTTCCTTGTTCGATTCATTTAAACTTTAACGTAGCTAGAGGGTTCGTGCACTGAAAGTCATTGCCATCGCTGTAACTACACCGAATTTTTGTTTGCATAGCTAAATTTATTGATTAATATTCCGAAGGCCATCTCACAGGTGCTTGTCTGAATAACAAATTAACGTTGAGAAAAAGTTTTAAAATAACAATTTTACTAAAGTATACGCAACAAAGAGAAATCGATCGCCGAGTCGAAAACGCTTGGAAAAGCTACTGGTCCATGAAGACACTAATGAAGGGTGATCTTAAGATCTCCCTGAAGCGCAAACTCATCGACATGTGTATTCTGCCCGTCCTAACCTACGGTGCTCAAACCTGGTCACTCACCGAGACATAGAAGTTCCGTCTTGGAGTTTGCCAAAGGGCAATCGAACGCAGCATTCTGGGTGTCAAAAAACAAGACAGAGTTCGTAACACCAAGCTGCGTTCCAAAACGGGCATAATGGACGTTGGCAAGAAAGCTGCTAGGCTAAAACGGATTGGGCGGGTCACCTCAGCCGTATGCACGGTGACCGCTGGGCAAAAGTCTCCACACGATAATTGCCGGAAGACGGACGGCGCCGCCGAGGCCGGCCCAGAAAGAGGTGGCGAAACGATCTGGACGCATACCGCAAGGGCTGGTTCGAGGAGGCGCGGGAAAAGAGCATATGGAAGGAATTGGGGGAGGCCTTTGCCCAGCAGTGGGATAGTACAGGCTAATAAAAAAAAAATACGTATGAAAGTGGCGAACCTGCATTTATTTCGCTACGAAACGTCTAAGAAAGAGAGAGAAGAGTTCTAGGAAACCATTACTTTATAGTTTTGAGAGCTAGAATACTAGAAGGTATTGCGTTTCAAAGGTATAAGATGGCCTGGAAGTCTCGGAAGACGT
This sequence comes from Noctua janthina, assembly GCA_963576755.1. NCBI lineage: Eukaryota > Metazoa > Arthropoda > Insecta > Lepidoptera > Noctuidae > Noctua > Noctua janthina. The sequence continues at coordinate 5,654,160 of OY755050.1, read as the reverse complement.
CTTAAATAGACCTCATCTTACAGAAATTGAAACAAATATCTCAATTTCTTAGCAACTGGTATTTTCTTTTTTACATTTTCATTTGTCAGTATTTTATAGTGCAATTTAATAATGTTTGAAAACGCTCTCATACGTATAATTTTGTGAAATAAGTACAATCATTTAAAAACTTTTTGTCGACGCGGATATAATAATTATAAATAAGATTTACCTTCTTTAATGAAATGTCCAGTTTACAAAGTTTTTACAAAACATTTTTCAAGAGTGTACACCTTTAAGGTAGATTTTTGAGGAACTAATTATTTATTATTAAGATCTCATGTAAAATGTACCAAAAATCACACCAATAAATAAATTTGAATTTGAATTTGAATTTGAAGAATAAAATACCAGAGGAGCTCGTGGCTAAATAATAACAGCCGCTCGGGTCGATCTTTAGGTTAAGCCGTTCTTGCCTAGGTTGGTCTGTGGATGGGTGACCGTCCATTACGTACCGAGTTTCCTCCGTGCCTCGGAAAGCAGGATGTCTGTATCTACAAATAGAAGCCAATATTCCTGGGGAAGCATGCCGTTTGCTTCCTGCGTCTAATTAGTCTTTACAGGATGTTAAGAATTGTTGTGAAGGAAGTCTTCGAGAAAATGAATATGGTCGACTCGAAAAAACAAAGAAGTAGAGCTTAATAATAAACATCACTGGATGTTTATTTCTTTCTTCTTGTTAGTATTTTTCCATTTATTTTATTTATAAATAACCATACACTAGTTTTCCTTAAGAACCTTTACGAAATAAAAATAGATTTTTCGTTGTCTCCTAGATGACACAAAGAAAATAACTTCATACCTGTAAACCCCAAAGGGTGTGGCAAAGGTATACTAACACGTACATTTCACGTAATAAGGCCTGTTGCTATTATCTGGGAACAAAGATTCCGTGGCTGGTACTGAGAAAGTTCTGATGGCAAAAACCACTACCAAGGCCAGACGGCGTTTTCCTGGAGTATTGGGCCCGTATACATAACTGCGCGTCTGATTCTGCAGGAAAATATATGAATTAGAATAATTGTAATTAAGTATAGATACTAACATAGTTATGTAAGCAGTATTACTAACAAAAACCTTGGCACAAGTGTCTGAAATAAATGTTTTATTACTTATTACATTATTATTATTAATTGTCACCATCGTGGGTCATAGTGTTAATTTCAACTTATTTTTTGATACCATGAACAGCTTTTGGGATCAGATAAAAAAATCTCCTTTGTAGTTTGTAAAGGATTACCTATTTTTCTAAAGAATCAAATAAGAAATAATGAAAAACATCGTAATCCTCCAACGATTTCTGTAAAAGTTAAAAACCTTTGTTTACAAGGTAAATGCTAAATACATTATATAAGAAAACCTTGATTCGCTTCGTCGAACAGAAATTTTACGTAATTCAATAAGGATTCTATTCAGTAGTATAATGAGTTACTTTTTAATCAACTTAGCAAAGCAATAAACGAAGCAAGCTTCTTCGTTATCCTTCGTGATCTCTGAGTAACATAGGCTATATTTTTATTACTAGAAAAAAAAATAAGGGGTGGAGGATTAGGGGAAATATCCAGCCGTGCGAAGCTGGGACTGGCCGCTAGTATACGAGCAGCATGGTTATACTTAATTTACTTTGAGCACAGATAATATAATACTCTTTGAGTAATATTGAAGTAAATTAAGTTAGACCTGTGTGCACTAAAAACACACAACACAACAACCATTCCTGATTGTTTATTTGGTATGTCCAAAGTTTTGGAAGATTATACACATAAATAGAATCGATACTTAAGTTCATTTTTCTAAGTCTCCTTTTCTTTGGTTTATTTTTTAAATTTTATGTCTAGAATATCGAAAATGAAGACTTCATATAATCAGATAAGCTGTTGCCCGCGACTTCGTTCGCGTTGACATTTTGTTGTGTATGTGTGAGATCGCCTCGTTGGTCGAGTGGTCGCAGGCGCGACTACTAAGTATGGGGTTCTGCGATCGACTGCCGGGTCGGGCAAAGTGTTAAAAAAAATATGTGTATTACAATTATATAAAGTTTGTATATGCAATTGAAAAAATACTATAAATAATAGTTTTATTGGGTTAATCCATCAGGAATTTCTCAGTAGCAGCCGCGGAATCTGGATTTGTGCCCGGTTGATGGCAATAGGCTAAAAACAACATGGGACTTCAACATAACTTACGAAATGTGTGTGTACGATTAGGTACACCTCTGCCCAATCCTTCGGGGATTAAAGGCGTTATGTTATGTGTGAGAACTTGCGAGACCCCTTAGACCTCCTTAACCCAGCCCTGTCGCAAAATCCGCTCTTAGCGAACGTCCACTAACTATAAACTACCTCCCTGCACATTATCAAATTTGTAGCACAAAAAATGAAAGACTTTCATACAAACTTGCGAGACCCCTTAGACCCCTTTAATCCGGCCCTGTCGCAAAATTCGTTCTTAGCGGACGTCTACTAACTATAAACTGCGGTTTTCGATATTTCGTGATCATGAGTGAGTGAGTGACCTTTCGCTTTTATATATTTAGATTAAAGATATTTATTATTTCCTTTATTTATCTTTACACAAATCTTATACATTTTTAAATATTTCTTAAACTAAAAACAATATAAAAAACATTTAAAAATATAAAAAATTGTAGCCCACCGGTATCGGGAACAGGGTCCAAGCTACCGGCGGTCAGGGCTCCAGAGAGAGGAACCTCCTGACAATACGAGCCGTGTCCAGGAGTACCGCTTTCTGAATCAAACCCTTGATCCAGCTGCCTAACGAGAGCCTCCTCAGGTATTGGTCGAGGCTCTTGGCAATTAAGCCATGGGCTGATACAACTATCGGCACAATGATCGCTGAGTCCACATCCCACATGTCGACAACCTCGTGAGCCAAGTCAAGATACTTGATTTGCTTATCTTTCTCGGCTTTCACGAGGTTCTCATCATGCGGGACCGTTATGTCTACAATCATTGCGCGCCGCTCTGACCGATCCACCACCACTATATCAGGTTTATTGGCTACAATAGTCCTATCAGTGATGATGGATCGATCCCAGTACAATGTGATACTGCCATTTTCGAGAACTGGGTCGGGCACATACTTATAGTACGGTACTTCCGATTCCACAAGGTTGTATTTTAGAGCAAGTTGCTGATGGATAATCCTGGCTACAAGGTTGTGTCTATGCAAGTACTCTCCGTTAGCCAGACGAGAACACCCGGAGATAATGTGACGGATTGATTCGCCTGGACGGTGGCATGCCCGACATATGTCAACCGTACCGTCCTTCACAATAAATCTCCGGTAGTTATTCGTCATCATAACTTCATCCATAATTGCACAGACAAAACCTTCGGTTTCTCCAAAGAGGTCCCCGGAACGTAGCCAGGCTACGGACGCTGGTAGGTCTACATCGGGCCCATGCAGGGCCCGGAAAAAGCGTCCGTGAAGCTCCTTACTCTGCCATACTTCCATGCGGTCGTTAGTGTCAAGCACTACAGGTTTGCGCCAGTTCTCTTTAGCCAAGGAGAGCGGGGTGAGCCCCTTGTCCACTGCGACCACATCTCGATGCATCCCCACGTCGGTTTCAAGGAAATATTCCCTGAGACTGCATATCTCGCGATTGTGAAGAGTCTTAGCGTTTAAAAAGCCTCGACCCCCACACCTCCGCGGGATATACAGTCTCATAACAGAAGAACGCGGGTGATGCATTCGATATGCCGTCAACAATGTACGGACCCTCCTATCCAGGGTGTCTAGTTCTGTCTGAGTCCATTTGAGTATGCCGAAAGAGTACATCAGAACCGGCATGACCCAACCGTTGAAGGCACGCACCTTATTGCCGCCTGATAAAAGACTATTAAATACTTTTTTCAGACGGCCAAAGAAGCGCTCCTTCAACGATTGCTTCATGTCAGCAACATTGATGCCCAGCGCTTCCGACATACCCAAATACTTATAGGTTTCAGTTGCTGAGAGGGATCTAAGATTTATGGAATCCGAGAGCTGGGTTCCCACAGATTCCACAATCTCCCCTCGCTTTACATGCATGACCGCACATTTGTCCACACCAAATTCCATCCTGATGGCGCTACTGAAAGTTTCAGTTACTTTCAGTAGCTCCATCAGTTGGAAATCGTTGGGGGCAAAGAGTTTCAGGTCATCCATGTAAAGGAGGTGAGATATAACTTGACCACCTCTCCTCAACCGATAGCCTAGACCTGAATCCTCCAGCAGCGTGCTAAGAGGATTCAAGGCTAAGCAGAACCAAAGCGGACTCAAACTATCGCCCTGAAATATACCTCGCTCTATCCTTATCGGCTCGCTGTTCCTCTGGATTTGCCGACATCCCGGATAGCGAAGGACTGTCCTCCATTGCCCCATACATGACATCAGGAAGATGCGCAGAGTTGAATCAACTTTATACAACTCTAGCACCCTCATGAGCCATGTATGTGGCACCGAGTCATAGGCCTTCTTATAGTCTATCCAACATGTCGACATATCCCTTCGGGAACGGCGAACCTGTTGACTAATGGCCATATCAATGAGGAGTAGCTCCTTAGTACCGCGGGACCCGTTCCTACATCCATTTTGAGAAGCGGACATTACAGAATTGTCATCAATGTGTTTGTTAATTTTAGCTCTCAAAATGGATGTAAGAACTTTATAGACTGTCGGAAGACAGGTAATCGGTCTATAATTTTTGGGCTCCGCAGTACTACCCGATTTATGGAGCAGGTGGGTTATCCCTGTTGTCAGGAACTTAATTTATTATTATTATTATTATTTATTATTATTCCTTAACACACACATTATGAAATCCGATGATATGTATGTAATCTGGCTTGCCTGTTACAAAAATTGACCCTTCGCAACTGCTACATACCGATCGATATTGGCAACAAAGGCCCGAAGAATAGGGAGCATAAAAACAGATCTGCAGCCTAAATCAACTTTCTGGGTATGGATAGAGAAGCAAAACATATTTATTGAACTCACACACGACTAACATTTAAAAAAATATATGTTTATATTAAACCTAAATTCACAGACAGGCTGCTTTGCTTGTGTTCGGCCCTTGGAATAATGAATCGATACTTTAGCATCAGTACAGTGTCGGAGTAACCTGGGCCCTCCCAACGTTCACAAATTAACCTCAACATACTTAGGAGACGGCAAAAGTTGTCATTTACAGAGACGATGAAGAATAAATGTAATAAAAAATACGCATTAGTGAAAATAACAGTAATGAGTGGAATGAAACGTAATTTGGCAATAGGTACAGTTAATCTAGGAAGAAGTTTTATTGAGCTTCGTGTTTCCGAATAAGCACGAACGCCTCTTTCAACGACTGCGCCTATCCTTTCTTTGTATGAAGTTTTCACTCAGTTGAGGGAGATGTAACCTAAGCAGAGTTGCATAGGATTTTCTAGTAAGAATTTCTCAGTAGCTGTTCTGACTTTCAATTTCTGCCCGGTTGATGGCAATAGGGTCGCAAGCTTTTAACCATGGTTTCACAAAATTATCAAGTATTTCTATGGTGGAACAGCGCTATAACATTCGATCTCATTATCTTGAGTTCGTACCACTGAATAGAAGCGATGCTTGTCTATAAACACAGCAGTGTCTAGTTATCTACCTACCGTGACCAACAGACTACCTGTAGACAAAGGACTGTCGAAACCACTGTATCTCAGAGAACAGCAATCCGTTTAATTAACTATCAAACACGCCTGCTCACTGTCAGTATAACATGTATATAATATATACATAGGTACATGTTATACTACACCATTGCACCTAATCAATGAAGTGCAATCAGTCGAACCGTTACTTAATACGTAAATGATTCGGGCTAAGCTTCCTTATTGTGCTAAGTTAGCCTATTTACATGCTGCATATGTGCATGTGGAAGGGACACTGACCCGAAAACGGTTACCACGTATTCAGTACGTCATTCTGAGCTAGTGTTGCCAGGTGTCCCGATTTGCGCGGGACGTCCCGATTTTCAGGGGTCTGGGGACGCGTCCCGATTTGTACCTGACCGGGACGCTAAATGTCCCGATTAATCAAAAAATTAAAAAAAAAACTTTTTTTAAGATTTTATTTTATAATTTCTACTAGTCTAGCAAGACTGATTACTTGATATGTAAGATTAAATAGACTTAAAACCCTTTGTTTTTTTTTGTTTACTGTCCCGATCTGCAACCCTGAATCCCGATTTTTTTCCTCATGTACCGATTTACAACAAATCGGACCTGGCAACACTATTCTGAGCCCACATAGAAATTTTTCATTGGTTATTTAAAAAAAAACAGCTGTTTCCTACAAAAGTACAAAACCTACACGGTCAAAATGTATGGAACAGGTGATTTTTTTTTAAATAACCGATGAAAAATTTCTATGTGGGCTCAGAATGAGAACTGAATACGTGGTAACCGTTTCGCGTCAGTATCCCTTCTACCCCGTATACACAGTATCTTACTCGTAACCATTAGCTTACGCGACAAAAATACTAACAGCGATTTCTTTGTTAATGTAAATGCAACAAATAGCAATACAAATTGCTAACGCAGAAGAAATAAAAATTAAGCTGGAGTTTTGTAATAATTTCTGAAATTGGCATATGTATTCTCAAAGCCTAATCACAACTTTAGTGAATTAATTTCGCCGACCCCAAATGAATTGGGATAAGGGCAAAAGAATGATGATAAGTGAATTAATTTAATATACAATTTTATTTGAGCCGATATGATTGACTATCGGAATTAGAAATAATCACTGTATGTAAGAGCAAGAGAATGTTGATGATGTAATCACGTCACATGAGATTTTACAATAGATAAAGCTGCAAACGTGGTAGGTTTCAGGAACCGTGAACAGGTCCAAATTATTGTTTGTTGCAGTTTCACAAAAACATTGTACGCCCTATTACATCGGATTTAAATAACACGTAAAGTGCACTCTTGGTAATTTCATGCCACGCTTCAAGACCCTATTACTTGAGATTTTTTCTCAGAGAACCTGTGTATACAGGGTGTAACAGAAAGGGTATTCATATGAAAGGATATTCTGCAAACCATCAAACTGAACAACTTTCTGCTTGGGTCCAAAATGCAAAAAAAAATACCAGCTGTCCCATACAAAAATTCAATACCTACTCGACCCAAATGTATGGGACAGCTGATAATTTTTCTAAAGTAATAGGTAATAGGGGCTGTAATTCCTGTATAAGTAAATAATTCACTCTCTCTTATATAGATTTAGCCCACATAACACCTCGGTTTGTGGTTAAAACCATTTGTCATTCGAATGCAGTCTGAACGAAGTGGCATTTTATATCAGAAACGTTATTTTTAGTTTGTACGAAACAAAAAAGAACTAATCTTGTTACGTTGCCATTTTGGTGAATTTCACTATGGTAGTAAGGGTGCAGACATAATACAATTAGTCATGATTGTAAATCCCGGTAAAGTTCAAGATTGAAGAGGAACGGTTCATCTAATGTCACCTGCACCCTGCTACCGTGTAGGCATAAAGTACACCCCTACTAACTGCTAGGATCCGTATATACTCACCCCTTTTGCGTCGTCCACGTTTTAATCCAACACAGACATTACTGATTTTCTGATTAACAAAATATGTGGATCGAGAGGTGTTAGTGTGTGAACGTTTGCATACCAGCTAGCTTGGGCCGACAGCCAATTTATAGATAGGTTCCAAATGTAAAAGTTACTTAAATATTTTTGTTTAAGATCTCCTACAGCTGACTTACTTTTTCAGTCGTCAGTGATACTGTTTTTTTTATCCTCGCCAAAAAATAGAAAAAAAGCTAGTATTGTAAAAAAATCGGACTTGTCTTCTATTAATATTTTCTGAGGAAATGTTGAAACATTGTAGAAAAAAATAGGATCAAAAGATGTTAAATAAAAAGTAATAAAAATATTTAAAAATATATCTGCATTTTCTGGGCTGGTCAAGTCTGCCGCATGTCGGAGGAGCAATGGGCAAAAATTACCACTCAGTGGATACCAAATAGCAGGAAACGACAATGTGGCAGGCCCAGAAGGAGATGGCGGGATGAGCTGGACTCTTTCGCAAAGGCCTACAATCGCACTAGACCGCGAAATGTGGATGGAGGGAAGGGAGGCCGTTGCCCTGCAGTGGGACAATATAGGCTTATAATAATAATAATTCTTTTATACTACAAACATTGTGTCGACAGTTACGAACAGAATAAAAGCGGCCGAGCTGTTCTCAAGAGATGATCATTTGCGGATATTTTTCTTGCGCTGGGTTTACTGTGCGCTTTTCTTAGGGTAACAGTTTTCCAATACTTACATCAACGATGGTATTCCTGACGATCACGGGGACCCACACGAATCCGATCAGACTGCTGCCCAGCACCAGCACAGCGCCGACGGCCAAGGTGATCGCGCTCCCGATTATTCCACACATTTTCGCACTCACTAAATTAATTACACACCGATAATTATAAACAGGTGATAATTACTGACCGTGCGGGATACTACACGCGATTGATTGCGATTAGCGCGACAATGTGCACCACATTTTTTCTCTGATAACGATATCCAAGATTTATATTAGTAAGGTATATTAGTAAGGCTTGATAATAATATTTATACGTGTTATCAATAAAAGTACGTTTATGTAGATTTACGTTCAAGCACTTTTATATTTATATATTTTTATTGATATTTTGATTTCATAACACTCTGATTTTTCAATGAATTTAAAATTGAAACTTAAAAAAATATTAATTTTTTTGCGTAGCTAGTGGTTCATAATAACAGCCGCTCGGATCATTTTTCAGGTTAAACCGCGATTTGCTATGTTGGTTTGTGGATGGGTGACCACCCATTACATACCAGTTTCCTCCGTGCCTCGGAAATCACGTCAAGCCGTTGGTCCCGGCTGTCATTTGTAGATATTTGACAGTCCTTACAGTGGCCCGAAAGTCTGACAACCAATTTTACAATTTTACTGGGTATCGTATTACCCAGAACAGATAGGCAGTCTCTTCATGTAAAATACTGGATTTTTCCGCATCCGGTGAGATTGGAAACCGACCCAAACATACATAGTTGGGAAAAGGCTAGGCAGATGATGATATGATGAGACTGGTAGAAAATGCCTATGGCATTAAGTCCGCCTTTGTACAGTTTTTACTTGTGCATAAAGCTTTAATAAAAATAAATAAATAAATGATGAAAATATTTTTTTTAAAGATAAACAGGTCATGATTCCCTGATTTTCACGCACTACTGAAACATGATTTTAATTAAATATTTATTATGTTATCTAATGCGCAACCATAAAAGAAAAGAAAAAGCTAAATTTTTAACATTTAAATAAAAGAATAGCAAGAGTTTCCATAAATCATCGCGTATTAATTTGATTTACAAAAACCTTAAATAAACCCCTAATTAGCACCAAAAGAGTTATCAAACACTAAACTGACAGAGAAAAATCAATCGGTCAATGAAGTTACATAATATCAGAGGCTCATATTTTCCGAAGAATGTGTTTATTAGGCCTTAGATAGCGATAGAATGCCGCGCGTGCCGCCCTCGAATATCTTTTACCTTGAAACTTTACATGAAAATAACATCATCATCATCATCATCATGAAGAGAATTGTCAGGTGCCCAGTCCAAGGTACCAAGAGCATTTTTGCGACTAAACACTACCACTATATTGCCCCACGTCTTTACAACAAAATCGGCCATGAAAAGGGGATACAAAAACTTATGAAACTTAATAACTTTCAATTCAAAAAAACTATTATTGACTGGCTAGAAAAATACGATTATGACGAATCAGAAAAACTTTTCGGCAGCGTAACATGACACCCTGTCACTTTCACACACACACAAAAACCCTCACATCACACTTACACACACACACTCACCTCATTCACACTTACCCACACTATTCTCAGGACGCAGTGAGTGGTACTTAAACTAAGTTAATTTTTAAAATGTATACTTCAATTTTAAATTAACTTTTTTTTTTTTTTTTTCTCTCTTTTATATTTTATGTTTTTTCTATCGTTTTTTTATATGTTCCCTGTGAATTGAGAGGTCTGGCTCTTGTGATACAGGGAATCCTAGTACAAGAGCCAGAGCTACACTGATGTTACTAACAATCACCTGTTAATAAAGATTTTTATTTTTATTTTATTTATTTATCATCATCATTTCAGCCGAAAGACGTCCACTGCTGGATATAGGCCTCCCCCAAGTGTCGCCACATTGACCATAAAAATAATAATCTACGTTTATAAAGTCGCTATAGATAGCTTGACGAAATTCCTAGAATGATGGCAAAGTAGCGAATTTTCGGAAATTAACGAAGGTTTTTGTAATCATACGATGGATGGATGGATTTAGCTCGTGGCTAAATAATAACAGCCGCTCGGATCGATCTTTAGGTTAAGCCGTGCTTGCCTAGGTTGGTCTGTGGATGGGTGAACACCCATTATATACCGAGTTTCCTCCGTGCCTCGGTAAGCACTTCAAGCCGTTGCTCCTGGCTGTCATTTGTAGATCTCTGAAAGTCGTTACAGGCTCAAAACTTCTGACAACCAGTCTTACCAAGGGGTATCGTATTACTTAGTACTAACTGGGCTGTGAAGGTCAGATAGGCAGTCGCTCCATGTAAAATACGGGTATTCAGCTGCATCTGGTTAGACTGGAAGCCGACCCTAACATAGTTGGGAAAAGGCTAGGCAGATGACGATGACGATGAATACATTGTGTTAAGGAAAAACTTGTGCCATCGTCCCATTGCATTAAACATTATACAGATTATACACATATTTAGGCCGATTAAAAACCTAAATGACGACTGGTTGATTTATATGAGCCAAATTATTAATGTCTTGGGTTCGATTACCAGGTCGGGCACAGCATTATTGGGTATTCGATAGTAGCCCGGTAAGTCTAACTTTTCGCAGATTACAGGCATGTTCTTATTTTATTCTAGTTTTCTTCTGAAAAGCTTTCTTAATTTCCAATAATTAACAAAGTATACAGTACTAAGTGTATAGTGTAGTGTATTTTTTCAATAAATCCTGCATCATAACATTTTTTGTAAGTTTTCTTCGAAAGTGGGCTTAACTCACGTGGCCAGCTACTTTCTTTTCAGTGTACGTAAATATATATTTAATATGATTTATTGAAGTATGGCATGGATTAATATAAGGCAGTCTTGAATTTGTAGCCTGTAGTCTGTTGTAAAACAACAGCCTTTAATCACGAACACTGAATTTCGAGAGATTGTTAGTCAGACACATACACGTATGCCTGTTGTTCATGAGTCAGCCATGCAAGCAGAGAACAAGCCTTCTTTAATGAATGCGGGTTTCTAATCAACCTGTTGCCCTGTCCTATAGTAGGGAATTGTAAACAGACAAACGTATAATAATAATAAAAGTGGGTGGAGAGGGAGAGGAAGACCAAGGAAACGTGTGAGGAATGATATGAAAGAAAAACGTGTAAATAATTGCGTAACGGTTGACAGAGGAGAATGGAAGAATAAAATGTGTTGCACCGACCCCGAGCAACAGGAAACAAGGACAGGAAGCTGATAATGATAAAGCACATAGAGATCAGTGCTAGCTGATTGTTCTGGGGGTTACTATGAGTAATTCCAGTGTGGGAATGAGATGGCGCTAAACGACGTGTATAGCTCTGTCTCTTTCCCACACTGGAATTACTCCTGCTTTAAGACGTCATGGTAGGCCACCAGTTGTAACAGTGTTAAACTCATGCAGGCACTTTGTGTAAATTATTTCATAATCTCAAAAAGGTGCAGAAAAATATCGTAGGAAAATCGATTTGCCATTCGAAAACATGTGTCATTAACCAAACCGCACTGTGCCCGGTTGGTGCCTTGCGGCCCCCACCTCTCCCAGAGATCTTTTGGTCCAAGGGTGAGAATATTATTGCTGATGCTTAACTATCGACTGAATTAAGTTTGTCAGCAATTGATGCGCTGGATTTAGTATTTTAATACAATTGCTTAATGGTTTGATTCTTTTATCGTTTTACTTCACTTGTTCTGTTTATTGACACTTGAACTTCTGGCGAAATCTTGGTGGTAGGAGCAATTCTGCCTATCCTTTCGTGCAGTGTAGCTAGAGTTGATGTTATAGTATTATTTTTCCAGTCAAACATAGATCTTCTCACGAAAACCTTTTGGACTTCCAGAATGTAGTGTTTTTTTCTAGCCAATGTACTCGTAAACAGAGACGACGGAAATAACTCTCTGAAACTAAATTCAGTTCAGTCTACTGAACTAGTCTACTAAATGAGTGCAAAAAGACCCTTAACAAAGCCGTGACTCCTGAACTATTCAATGCATCCATAAGCACATTTTTTTTTTGCGTGCGTTGCATTGAATCTTACCGTAAAACGTGATTATACACGCCAAAAAAAAATTGTTTCCCTTAAACTTAGTTTAATGTTCAGACTGCTTGGTTGATGGCTTCGTGTTTACATCTTGTATACCCAGGGTAATATAATGATATCTGTCCTTTTTTTACCAATCTGAAACGAACAATTTGCTTAAAAGTAATGAATAATAATCTCATTATTTTAATCCTACTAATCTAATCTTACCACCGGGCAGTTATATCTTGGGCTCTTGGGCAATTAATATAAAAATATCAATGAGTGACGAGACTTGTTGGTTCCTACTGAGAAAAATTCAAAAGTAATAGCTGAGCAGGTGGGGGGAGAACGTCTCAACTACTTGACAAATAATTGAAAAGTGTCGGATAGAAGTTCTCTACGGGAAGGGGCCTCTTCTTGCAGGGAAGATAAAAAAAGGACAAAAATACCGGTTCAGGAAAAACTTTAGTTTTTGAAATATGAGACTTTTTCGTGAAACTGCAGCAATCAATTTTGTTTTTCATTGACATACAAGGAAAAATAATTAATTTTACTGTTGAGTTTAAATTGAAATATGAATGAGGGTTAAAAATTTTGTTATTATATTGTTTGGTGCTACGGAACTCTCTGTGCGCAATCGCGACTCGCACTTGGCCGGTTTTTATTGGATATCTTTAGTCATATCCTAGTTTTCACCGCCTTATTTGATTATCTCTTAAACTATTTTTTGAGTTTGAAATACAACGCAATAATTGGTATTAGGTATTTACAATGTACATTTCTTCTAGTAAGTATGTGCTCCCAAAATCTTATAATTGAGAAGGAATTATTTTCAAAATCAATTAATTAATTAACAATTAACTATTCTAAGCTATTGGAATCCTCTATCGCTCAAAAAAATGTGTAGATCCGCCACCAAACATCCCATATTTCCTGGAGCTTTTTTCCATTTTGGTTTGTAGGCAGAAAATTATATACCGCCGTGAGCTAGGTCCCTCAAAACGACAAATATTTACACGCTGCCGCCGTTAACAAAATCTACCTAGTCATTTTTAAAATGCATCATTTTTAGATGGCTCAACAGCAATTTCGAAACTGTTCGAACTAAAATGCAACGTAGATGGAAATCCTATTACACGCTGAACGCGTGCGCACTGGAAGTGACTAATATGTTTGCGTTCCCGCTGGACGAGCCCACCGATTTTTGGATCAGCCGCATTTACGGGTAAACTAATTGTTCAGTCCGCCATTAATAAGAATATTTCACAATTTCCCATAACGCGTTTTGGTGTAATAGGTATTTAGGTATAAAATGACAAAATGATTACAAACAAGCCAAAATAGCGCAACTACAGTCTAAGCAAACAACAACGAGCAAATTAAAGCGCAGTCTAGAAAAACATAAAGTTGTTTTAATAAAAAATTATATAAGAAATTAAGGATAAACCCTATCACTTGTATAAGTATCTGTCAGCCAAATAAGGACAAGTTAGGTTCGAAGGGGATGGCGGGGTTAGTTAGCGAGCGAAGCGAGCGAACTACGTCCCCTCTATTCTCTCCGTGTTAGGTTACTTTAAACCCTGCAAACAGAAATAGGAGCCCCGCGCAGCGAAGCCACTTAGACCGGTTTGGCTAAGGACAAACTAGTTTGGCCTGAAATTACGGATCGGTTGCATCGGTTCGAACACAACACCTTAAAAATGCATAGCTAAATCTGTTATTTTTGTGTTACAGCGGTTTTTTTAGAACGTGCGATTTATATTTTAAGCACCCGTCAACGTTTGGCAACAAATCTTTCTCTACTATTAACAATGACCTTTGCAAAATAAACACATAATTATACAGCACAATTCAAAAGAAAGAGTAGACAGGAATCTTCTTCGAATGGCGGTATTTTTTAATTATTTTTGAATTGTTTTTACTATGGACACTTTTAACGTACACATCTTGCTGCATCGTTCTCACATAATGTACCATCTCAAAATGAATGATGTAACCAAGGTTTTGTTAAAGTATTCTGATTTAAAAGAGTGTCCATGGAGTTTCTTGCCCGTTCTTCTCCATAGAGATCTACGTTAGGGAATGGGCAACTACAGTACTTTCACAGTTTTTGTGCCTTGTGACTGGGACTGTAGCTTTATTTTACTGTTGCCTTTGTTTCGACAATTCAAAAGTGCCTGTAACTGGCCTACTTGAAATAAATGCTTTGATTTTGATTTTGATTTTGGTAATTTTCTCCAAAAAACTTTTTAGGTGCGCACCCTACCGACACTGAGATGCAAGGTGGTATGTGTCACAGTGTAGCAACACATAACGTGCGAGGCTTACGCGGGGACCGCCAACGCGACGGGCAGGGCTGGTACTGGGGGTAGTCGAAAGCGTGGGTCTCGCCCACGTGTGTCTATTTTCTACCTATAAAGCCAAGCTACGTACTGCTCACTCAATACACGTATGCTTAGCTACGTATATTAAGTGCTACTGCCCATTCAATACCCACCTCACTAAAACAACCGTAACCAGGATTTTTAAGAAAAGTGAGAAAATTCTTGATTCTTGATTCTTGGTATCAGTGTAATGCAACTATAATGTTTTCTTTGACGTTTTTTGAAAAACTTTACTCTTACGAAGGTAGTGTTAGTCATAACACTACACATACACACATACACACATACACATATATACATACACATATATACATAGACATATATGTATGTTTCTGTGTGACTGCCTCGTTGATCTAATGGACGCAGGCACAACTGCTGAGCATGAAATACTGGGTTCAAATACAAATTCAGTCAGTAGGAAATCACTTATGATGGCAATAGGTTCGCTCCCTCTGGCGAAATCTACCTAAACCTCTTCTTGGATTACTCGTGTTGTTGATTTTATAAGAACTACATGTTTCATGAAGAGTTCATCATAAGATTAGTGTTTATTTTATAATTAATACTATCTATAATCACTACGATAATGGAGTAATGGACGTAGGTAAATACTATGATAAGAGATAGGTACTGGCTACTTTTTAGATAAGTAGGTGTTAATCTGGTGTAAGAATTTTATTGGCCTAGATACTATAATCAATCATCTGAGCCAAGGCTAGATAAAGGTGCGATGGCCGCTACTCACCTTCGTTCAATTTTAGTCTTAGTGCAATTATATTGTGGCAAATAATGAATGAAAGCATTTCTATTTTTCTTGTAACACAGGGTGTAAACGGGCCCTTCGCGAAACCGTCAACTAAGCATTCTATACATCAAACTAACTAATTCTACGCAAAACTGGTTTCTAGGAAACGAATTTTCTTTGGCGTTAAATCACGTTTTACGGTAGGACTCAATGTAACGCACGAAAAATATTGTGCTGATGGATGTATTTAATAGTACGGGGGTCGTAAAGGTATTTAAAGCAAAGTTATAACATTAAAATTTGTTATATAAAAAATAAACTTGTGAAAAAGTTGGATGTTTGACTCCCTAAATCTCCGTAACTAGAAGGTTCCCAGGTATGGTCTAGAACAAAAAAAATATCACAATGACTGGGAGAATACCTTTCCGCTTCGTTAAGGGTACCTTTTACACCCTTTATAGGCTAAATAGTATTAACAACCGCGCAGGAAGATCTTCAAGGATAAGCAACGCTTACCGAGGTCGGTCTGTGGAAGGGTGGTCAATTTATTGATCATCACTTATATAGCGAGGAGCTCGTGGCTAATTAATAACATCTCCCCGCTTCCATCTTCAGGTTAAGCCTCACTTGCCTGGTCTGTGGTTGGGTGACCACCCATTACATACCGAGTTTCTTCTGTGCCTCGGAAAGCACGTTAAGCCGTTGGTGCCGGCTGTCAATCGTAGATCTTTGACAGTCGCTACAGGTAGTCAGTGGTCCGAAAGTATGACAACCAGTATTACCAAGGAGTTTCGTATTACCCACTACTAACTGGGTTGTGGAGGTCAGATAGGCAATCGATCCATGTAAAATACTGATATTCAGCTGCCTCCAGTTAGACTGGAAGCCGTTCCCCACATAGTTGGAACAAGTCTAGGCAGATGCTGTCATAAATATCGACCCCGAGATATTTCCGTGACTCAGGCACAGTCCCGCTGTCATTCGCAGATCTTTCTCAGTCGTTAAAGTCGTACTATAGGGTGACACTTACACATTGGTTAAAAAAAAACTAGTACACACTACAAACTACTACACATACACGTACACACACACACATTACACGCACACATTACACACACATATTACACACACACAACACAAACATACATTACTACATTTAATTAATAATAAAAAAACCAAGTGAGCGGCCTAAGGTCGAATTCTTGTCGAAGCCAATTAATCCGCTATAGCCACAACCTTCGACAGACGCCTAAGTCGAAGGTTTGATAACCCTAAGAGGTTCAGTTCAAGATTGGTTAAAAGTGAATAAAAATTGGTTAAAGTGTTTTTTTTTTACTTTTAAATTAAAAGGTTTTGTTGACTTTATAATATAAATATATAATATAAACCCTAAAATCAAAGGCCCCTTCGCACTCTCCATCTAGTGCTACGAGCCTACGCGGCTACGGTGCTACGGCGCTACGTGCCTACGACCAACCTATAATAGTCTACGCTGCAGTGGCGAAGGTTCCATACAACTCGATTCCTACCGGATTCCTTTTGAAAATTGGCATAGTCAGTATTCTAGAGTTAAATAATAAAATCACATTAAAGAAATGCACTCCGGTTTACCTCTTAAAAAAATTGACCCTTCGCTACTACGTACGCTGTGATCAGAAGTAATTCAGAATACTGAAAAGGAAACCTGTTCCATTGAGAATTATAATGCTCAAAATATTTCATAGATTTCCTATCTATTTAGTTTAGGAATTGCATATATTTCCTAGGAATTGTATACAATTCCTAATTGTAAACATTCTTTGCCGTTAACACATAATACAGACCAAAAACAAAGAGTTTACTTCAACAATCATGTTTCAACATCATATGAATAGAGAGGTAAGTAGTCAAAAATTATTAAGTTCTTCCCTCACAAAAAGTTATTATTTTTTTAATATAATAATAGTTGCATCATTCTGGTAATTGAGAAGGTATTCAGAAAATGTTTGTGCAAGCATGTGTGTATTAACAGTTATAACATAGAACCTATACTGAAATTTTCACCACCCACCGAGAGGGGGCTCCCGTGCATTCTGCACAGTGGGGGTGGCGCCTCTCACACCCTCGCTCCAGCCCTTGCACGAGCTACAAGCATAATGGGAATTGTGGACATAGCAACAGGCGAAAATAACTCCCAGCAACGTAACTATGACATAAATTTACCTTTGTATGAAATATGCGTTGGAAATAAACCGTTTAAAATATTTGACTACGCTATTTAAGTTGGGATTTTATTCTCTGAGCAGGTCGTTAGTGTTTGCAACTACCAGTATCAGGACTTAAGTTATTGTGACTGTTGTGCACACTAGCGCGATCTAGTAGTGAGAAATGGAAACAATCAAAGTGAAGCCGGCCTCATAAGTAGACCGTCGAGATGCCATTAAAGAAAAAAGAAGATCGGCAGTGTGCCACGAATCTGTTGTTCTGTGTAATAATACTTACTAATTCTGCTTTCTGTTGGTTTGTTATTGTTCTATAGTCTTGTTTTCTAGACTGCGTACGGTTATAGGACACGGTGAATTCTGTAGCTGTGTTTTAGTGTGTGTAATTACACACACTAAAAACAGCTACACAGTCAAATACAGTTTCATTGTTAGTTTAGTCCATTGACATCAACAGTTATTAACAAACTAGCATTAAATTAGATATACAGGCTCACGATTTAGTTGCCTGCATCCTTTATGGAGGTAAGTCTACCCGTCATACTAAACTAACGAAGAAGTGTACCTAATAGTACACCTACATTTCGCCAGATATGTTTAAGTCTACTTCGGTGCCTACGTTGGGTCCAAAGCTAAACCTGCGGCAAAAAAGTTGGGTATCCTAAATACTGTTAAGCGTTACTTCCTGACTATGCGATTACTTCTGAGAATGGTATACATTTTGGCAGAGGTACGTTCTATTTGCACAATATTTATCAACAGCCAACTTTTTTAATGGTCGGTGCGTAGTACTCGCAACCGGCGTGCGTGTACAACTAGATGTATGATTGTAGACGAGTCTTATAGAGTATGTAAGGATCGTAGCAGGTGATGTTCTGTTCTTTCTGCCGACCCCCATTGGAAAAGTCGTGAGTTTATGTATGAATGTAGCCAACTTATCAATGTCATTCAAGCGCCACAAAAAGATTGGGGCGAAGTGTCAAAATTTATCTTATTTCTCCAGATCTTATTCCATCTTTGACAGCGTTGTGAAAGGGAGTTCACAAGAGTCAAGAACGGTTTATTGGGTGAGCAAGCGTGGCGCAAACCCACCACGGCGCACGGTATTTTTTTTATTTTATTTCTTCGGGTTGAACATCATCAAATGACCCCCCCACTCTGGGCGGAGCGGAAGGGAGTGTCAGACTTGTACTGACTAAAACCCATTCATGTTCCTTCTTTGCCCTTTGTGTTCCAGGCCCACGGTATCTCTTTCGAACAGTCCCGCAGCCCTGGCAGGCATCGGCCCATGCGGACCCCTACTCGGTTGCTGACATCTCTTTGAGGCGCGCGTAGAACACGAACGCGCCGTCGACACGGCCTGTCGTCATAAGATGGCCGGACGGCGAGCTAGCCCATAACTCGCCGACCACAGGCTCGCGCCTACGGTGGCCGGGAGCCACAACGTGACCCCCGACGTCCAGGGCTCCCGCGGCGGCTGGGACGTGAGGTTCTTTCCCTCTCACGTCCCGCCATCGCCTTCACTAGCATGGCGTCCCATTCCCTATCGCTCCGGACCATGGCTTGGACCAGCGCCGGACGCGAGAGATCGCCGCCGCCAATCGCCGCTACGAGGACAAGGCGGTGTTCCGCCCAAGCGGGGCAGACCTCCACGGTGTGCTCCACCGTGTCCTCCGGACGATCCTCGCAGTGGAAACACCCGGGCGTTTCCTCCCGCCCGATTCGGTGCAGGAACCTCCCGAAACAACCGTGTCCGGTGAGGACCTGCGTCAGGCGGTAGGTGAGGGCGCCGTGGCGCCTCTCTAGCCACTCCTCAAAGAGGGGACTTATCGCCACTATGGCGGCATGCCCTGCACGGGGTTGCAACAGTCGCTCTCTCAGTGGGTTTGCGTCCTTATTCAGGGAACAGGTAAGGTAGGCAAGACTTAATAAAAGCACGTTTTTTGTAGTGATTTAGTTTATTCAAGGTTATTTTATTACATTTGGTAATTGACTGAACTGATAGATCCAATAAATGCAATAAGATTTTGCTATCACCAAGAACATGACATCATTCAAACTTAAATCGTTAAAACTATGTTGCGTAACCAAATAAATGGATTATTAAAACTAATTATAAACAATCAGTCATAATTTTTCGTTACGATTCCCTCTAATACGAGATCACATTTTTATTGTACACTGGAATTTACATGAAAATAATTTGATTTAAACATGTCCGGAGAATATTTCTTCACAACTGTTTTAATTTAATTTTATAATGATCATATTACATAATTGTAATCGACGCTTCACTTACTTCTCATATTAATAGGTCATCATTTAAACAAATTACGTTTTAAATAACGTTTGTCAAAACAATAAAAACAACAAACACTTACAATAAAAATATGAACTCGTGATATATCAGTACTATCGACTGAGATCACTTCATATGAAGTTTACAATGGTCTAAGCACACTATCCTAACAGTTATTTTACCAATTCCCCATAAGATAGATTTAGTATCGTTCAGAACTTGAGATAGTAGAGGCACGCCAATTTTAGTGCCGAAGGCGTGCACTAAAAGAATCTAGACTTCTATCCATCGATTCTGAACGAAACTAAAACTATTCCATTCATATTTACAAATTATTTAGAAACGTGATTATTCCTGAATCGGTTAAAACAATTGATATTTAAATTAACTTAAAGAAATAACTTAAAACTTAATTTTCAACAAAGAATATTATGTTTGTTTGGAAATTAAGTGTAACAAACATTCACACCCAGTCGTTTCGACAATAAACTTTGTTTAAACATTTTCATTCCTTGGGAAACACTCAACCGCTGTTTAGAAGATTAAGAGACTAATACTGAATATACTACTACTACTACTGAAATGATTACTGTAACAATGTGAACTTAATTTCAGACAGTTTGTTCTTTTTTAGCATCCAGCAACATATCTGATAAAAAATCTAGTCATCATTTTAATAATATTAGATATTATTGTAAAACGGTTTTGTGTCCCATTAAAAACTCTCCGCTCTATCCTCACTTTATTGCACACTTAATGTTTAAACAATGTTTATAATAAAAACAAATAAAATAATGCTAAGAGCTGTTCAATGAACAATAGTGTAACGCCTACTCACGTTATCAAATACATTGAAAGACATGTCTCAAAAAATAAAATACCTACGATTTTCGTCAATTTATCTCAATTAAAATGATTTTAACATTTATACCAAAATACACACAATTTCCAATAATTTGAAGGACATGACGTCATAACAGAAAGTAGTAAGTAGTAGTTTTCAATAATTCATTAGGATAAAGATATACAAGGTCAATATTAATAGTTTCTTTTAAAATATTATGCATAATTAAAACTTATAAAATGGAGCTGCATTGATATAAGTTAATAAGGCTATTCTATCTAGTTTAAAATAAGCTAAAACATGATGTCACGCATGATATGAAATATTTGTTTTCTTTTCGTCAATTTTGATATGATTTTAATTTCTGTAGTAGAATTTTGTATATCTTACTAATTTTTTTCGAACTATGTAACTGTCAAGCTTTGAATAAATCATTTTTTGTTTCATTTTCACAGTGCACTGGGAGACGCGTTCAGCTACTTGAAGAAACGCGGATAACATTGATACTGATCTATTGTGACATAAAAAAAGGACCGTCTTAAGGGTGCGGTGGAATCATCTAGGATTTCAAGAAGAGCTACAACGGCGAATGAACATCTTAAACACTGACATTTATCTATAGGAGCGCTCGCATGCACATATCAGTCCCTGCTCTGTGTTGTCAAGTTTATTAGAATAAGCTTCTAACCGAGCCTGTGCGGTAAGCATTGTGTCTGGTAATGTCCAATTTACAAGTACGTAAGACCGCTATCTGTTTGCGCCCGCTCCCAACACTGACTATCAACAACAAATATACTTTATATTGTTTAAATCTACTACTTATTAATCTGTGTTAAAATGGCTAGACAACACAGAAAGCCCCGCATTTAAGCGGAAGACAGGCTAGAAGACGGTCCCAAAGACCAAAGCGACTGACTGGCCTGGTGGAGTACTATTGATCAAACATTTATTACTGATTAACGAAAATAATATGAGGCATTTAACATTCAACACCGATATTTAGATGTACATCGATCAACAACATTGAATTTAGTATAACATGATAATAATATCGATACATTCACTGTTTACGTAACGTTGGGCTACACCGATAATAATGATGGCTTGTACTACGGCTCGTTGGAAAGGGTGAAGTCCTGACGTAGCTGACGAGGAGAAACCTTCCTTGCGTCACAGTATATCGAGGGTCATCATCCCACACAACGACTCGCTCGATCATCTTCCTCCGCACCGAAGCGACCCTTCTCCACGTAGCACATAGTACTCATCAACAACACATAAATCCGATGCAAACACCTATACACAATCTTAAAGGAACGTACGCTATCACATCGTGGATATATAATATAATACTGATTCTGTGCTCGTAAACTATCAAGAAATCAACATAGTTTATGAGGGCCGCGTCTTTTCTTTCAAATAGTTTCGTGCAGTGCACATATAACAAGACATAGAATATGCGTCTCGCGCCGAGTACAATTACAACACTATTGTAATACGTATCTAACACATAGATATACGGTACATTCATGAACATCAAACTTGAGTATTACTTCTATAATTACTTATGGTGCAACAATCTTATGACTATAAACTTCGGATATATACTGCGGCAACAACGATCTAACTAGCATCGCTGTGCAGACGCGGCCCTGTCAAGACACGGTACATCATCAACATCATCATAAAGAACATCTATTTATTACCAAGATGTGTGTCATCAATTGAAATAATGCAAATATTAATCATAATTATTAATTTTACAATTAACAACTAACACACAAGTTAACTATTTTAACAATAAAGAATTAAAACATGTATCGATAAGTAATTATCAATCGGTTCCAGTTAATATTTACTACCAACTTGATTCCAGGCCAAAGTCTCCAATATAATCAATCAATCATTTCGTAATCCCGAGCTACATAAAATCTATTATTTAATTCATTATCATTAACAAAATGTCCAGTATCCGGCTTCAGCAACGGAATATTTTCGTGCATTTGGAACAATATTTTATTTTAATGACACAGGTAGAAAGTTTACTTCCTACATCATCATCATTTTTATTTTCATACTATAATCCTATTACACATAGTTCAAAATCCTTAATACTAAAGTAAACAATAACCCCCATAGTACAGAACGTCACACAATACTCAAGCATAAAAACTACATAGTTTCAACCAATCAAATGGCTTGAATCGAGTTTTAAAGAATGTTCGAGTATTGAGTGACGTTCTGTAATACGGGCCATCGCTTGTGTCGTCCAAAAGAACTGACAGTCCAAATAGACAAGATGTTGATCCAGTCGAATATATGATAACACTTAGAGGATATACCGCACTTCGCGTAGTCTACTCAGTCGGTGGTGCCGTGACCTGAGGCCTTTACCAAAGTACCAACCGGGGCTTCTATGTCGTTACTCAATGCCACTATTTGACAAACGACACAATACCACGTATATATTATTATAGTTGATCAATGAAAAATGTTACCAACTTTGGTCCAAAGGGGACGCCTATTTATAATTAGGCACAAAAAGTTGGCAACTCTAGAAACAGTATAATAAGCACGAGATAAATTAAATACGCCGCGATGATTATAATGTGAAAAATAACTATACACGAAGCATCGGTTTCGTACTTCTGTAGCAGACCTGCAGCATTCAAGATATTAACCTCGACACGACTAAAAACGCTGAAACCGCCCAAAAATATAACACACACCTGTGCGTTAATCTAGTATAACATTAAGAACTTTAAATACTACAATAGTGCAAGCTCTGCATAGAGCTGAAACACAAGATCGTTCGTAAGCCGACAGAGTCGAGCCGAGTCCTATTTGGGTGGTGGCAACGAGATGGAGCGCGCAACAACTTGCTCCTTCACGAGCTAAACAACGCAGACACTTAATGTGTACTCAATTCCGACACTTTGCCAATTTTGAGAAGTCAAATTGTAGATGAAGCCATGTTCTAGAACAATGTGACGTTCAATGTGGCTTCTCAAATGAATATATGGCGGCAAGTGTGTGATTTAGTTGTTGAGTTTAAGTATGGAATCGATGGAAAAGTCGACCCTGCGTCGTTGCTCGAGCATGATGTAGGTTTGGACGGTGTGCAGCGCTGCCGGGTTGGCCGACGACGGGCCCGGGACGGCAGCATCGCCGCCGCCTCCGCCGCCACCCTCTTGCTTTCAGCTGGGCTTCTGCTGCACCTCACGCATTATAAGCTAAAACAATTGAATTGCACTGTATACTTGTGTTCCGTTGTTCCGCAGATTCACATAATACGACATTAATTGACACTGAGAGCACGAGCTCTCAGTGTCAATAAAGTAATGGCACCCTGAAACGAATATCATAGAAACGATTCTATGATATTCGTTTCAGGGTGCCATTACTGCACTGCCAGCCCATCAAAAGGCGCTGACAAATAATAGTAATAGAGCAAAATAAATTGAAGCATAATTTGGGCAAAAGAACGCGCAGCGTAAAATCAAAATGGCGTGTAATACGACATAGTTCATATATTTATATTCATATAATTATCACTTTGGTATTTCATGTAAAATAAATAAAATTAAAGTGTCTGATTGTAATGTCAAAATAACAGATTTTTACTGAATGGACCTGAAAGTATATGCTACTTATAACAAATAAAAATACATATTTTTTAATTTTTGTCTGTCCGATTTTGACGGGACTACTGGCAGAAAGCTAATGTTATAAGGAGTAACTTAGGCTACATTTATTGTAGAAAAAAGATTAGGGTTGCGTGCAAAAAATAAATAAAACCATTGAAATTGTTAACAAAATCCGATTAAAATATCTAAGTAACCTTTTTATAATCATGTCACGTATTTTTTAAAAACCAGTTTACTTTACTTTAAATACCTCCATGGCCCCTGCATGTATCAGCAAAGTGTTTTAAGTGCGTTACATTGAGCCCTACCGTTAACTGAGATTTTACTCCTAAAATAAAAGTCGTTTCTCAGCAATCATGTTTGCGTAGAATTACTGATAGACAGAATGCTTGGTTGACGGCTTCGAGAAGGGTCCGTTTACACCTTGTATAAAATAGATACATAGAATAAACTTTATTTTATGTCAAAACTACCCTAAATTTGATACGTAAAAGATTTCTCACGTACTATGGGATTCAGAAACGAATATACGTGAAACAGTGCAGCTCTTTTGTTGCAGTCCACGTTTCTTGGTGTGTTTATAACCAGATATAATTTAGAGTCTCTTCTTAACGATCTTTAAGCGTCTATAGTATTAATTCCAACAAAGTACTCAAAATTATAAACAAAACAAATATAATCAATGTAAAACTAATTGCCGATCACTGAAGCAATAATAATCATGATAAAATTATAAAAGTTTCCAATTTGTCGAAAATAATTAATGAAAAGTTCGAATATGTTCCATGGCACGCGAAGCGGATGCTTTACTAACAAAATAAAAATGACTTATATTGATAAAAAAATTAAGATATACCGTCTTCATCATGTGGGGTGGCGTTTTAAGCATGGCGTCATGGTATGTACGTGGGGTGTTATTGGCAAATGGGACTTTTTAATTGGAGGGAAATAACTTTGATTGCATTGTCTGTCAAGTGAGTTTGTCATAATCGTTATTTACTTATTACACTGTCTGCAAAATGTTTATTCTCATCCTACGTTAAAATCGAGGTTCTAAATTATCAAGACAATTATTTTATTTATAAATTATGATGATAATTATATCTTCGAACCCCGGTAAAAATATATTCAAGATATGCCCCTACTACGGAGTCTCGGTGTACGCGATGAGCCTGTAAAGGTCCATACAAATGTCTTATTTCTGTCCTTTTATACTGAGATGTAACGCCCATATTGTGAGCATGTAGCCTAAGGCAGCACTGCTAGGGGGGCTGCTTAGCGCCTGGGCCCCGGCTATCTAGGTGAGATGTGTTTAATGAATAAGCTAGAAGCTTACCTATTAAACACATCTCAATTATAAGCGACTAGTGATTGCGCTAAGTTCACGGTGCATTTAAAATGTTGTCTAAATAGGCACCAGGCGCTAAGTATGCCTGGCCACAGATACAGAGAAATGTAAACTGCAGGAACTGATGAGCCATTCATGTGCTGTAATCGATGATTTTCGAAATACTATTGAAATCTATCGCGTTAGCCCTAATAGGGCCTATCATGTAATCTGCCAGAATCTTATATTTTGAAGGATTATTAAATTTACTAACTACATTAGAATCACAGAAATTACTATATAAACATGAATAGCACTAATTACAACGCTGAATAGAGAAAAATGGAACTAGTTCAAAAACCTAATAAGTTCAAAAAGAATAAGTTATTTTTAAAGAAATTTACAAACGGCTAGGTGTGTTTATTTGAAAATCTACTGAAGCTAGGCTAGATTAACAATAAAACTACCATGGCAACGGTAATAAGGCAATAATGATTACTACAACTAACATTTGAAGTAAGGTTATTATAATACATATAAGAATTCCTTCGGATCGTTATGTGACAAAATGCAGTAATTTCATTTCTGAGGTCATTGAGTGAGACCAACATTTTCTGGCAAGCTCCTTTGTTATCGGGGGAGCAATATACAAAGAAGCCTCGAGGGAAGTTTGGTAATTTACTAAAAACCAGAGATGCACTCGGTGCGCCAAAGGTTGTCAGCATTTCTCTAAAAGTGAATTTTTGAACATTTTCAACTTCACAAAGGGCTAAGGTAGCCCCGCAATTTTCAAAATATGACTATTTCAAGAAAACGTGACTTTAGCCAGTAATCATAACTAACAGAAATATATTGAAGATTACCATACGACACCGTTGTGATTGATCATTATACGACAGAACAAACAGCTACAGTTAGCATATTTAGTTCTATCATAAGAACATTATAATTTCGCGAGGTTACATTCGCTCATTTGCCGTCACTCAATAATTTCAAGTGTAAAGACGATGAACGCCCAGTTTCTGGAAATAAAATGAACACAAAACTTTGTTACCAAATCGTCAAGCGCGCGTGGACTGCTCTGATCGGTTGACTGAACTACATCCAATAGGATCTTGACGTGCGTTTAATGTGATACATCGTTGATTTTCATTCCAGAAACAAGGGATGCTTTGAGATGTTTTCTTCAAAAATTCACTGTTAATCTGTATATTCTATTAGTGCGTCCCTAGGCTATCAGTTTAAATTTGTACCTGATGGGGGCGCTCCGACGTGACGGTCTCGGCGGCGCGCACCGGCGGCGGCGGCGGCCGCTGCATCATCTGCGGGCCATTCTCGCGCGTGCAACGACTCGGCTCGGGCGGGCCAGTGGTCACTGCGCAATTGTACATCACTTGAATTGTAACATCTGTCGCCTAGGAGCATTTCTGTGACAGTTTCAGCAAAAAAACACGTTAATTTCCATTTTTATTAAACACAAACACACAATAAAACAATGTAAAAATGAAAGCGTCAGGGTTAGAGATTGATGAGGACAGATCATATCTTGAGGTATGTCACAGGAGTGCTACAAATGGTAGTGGTCCTGAGTGAAGCAAATACCCCTGTTATTACTTTCTTGAAAAAGAGCAGGTTACACGTTCATCTTTTTAAAGTAAACGCATATTAAGTTCAGTTTTAAAACTTTAAATAAAATATATTTTGCTATCTCTAAATAAACGTACACAACACTGTTCTTTCATTATATTTATAAATGTAACTCAGTATTAGTTCAATTAACTCCCTTTTCACTTTATGATGACAAATTATCACTTTAGAACTGATAAACGCTTTTATAGAAGTGTCATGCAAGTAATCATAAGTTGATCTGAAGAACATTTACACAAAGACAGATTAAATTGAAGGATATGTTGAACCCAAAAAGGTTCTTGGGTCATCATCATCCGCAGCCCGAATTCACCCACAGATGGGTATAGGCCTCTCTTTGAGCAAGCGTCTGCTAAACCAAATTGAAGTTTAGTTCTCTTATCAACTACACTGATGACTTATTCTCCAAGCAAACATGTCCAAAATTCTGGTGAAATGAATCCTGTAACTGAACTGCCGAAGATATGATTATGTCAAACTAGGGGATCTCAACCACCACATATAGCATGCAGGGTCACTAACATAGAGAAGAAGAAAATAAACTTGTTACTAACATTCAGCAGTCAATCTGGAGCTATCCTAGGGCAAATATTTCGAAAACCTTAACAAGTTGTCAACAAATCATTGTCCTCCTTTTGCTGTCAAGTTTATAGTCGTTCAAATTGCTATTTAAGAAATATACGGGGTGGAAGGGACTCCGACGCGAAAACCAAAATATTTCATCAGTTTCTTTTTTTTTTTAAATCAGTTGTTCCATACATTTTGACCGTGTAGGTATTGTACTTTTGTAAGAAACAGCTGTTACTTTTTTTTAATAACCGAGGAAAAATTTATATTTTTCGCGTCGGCGTCCCTTCCACCCCGTATCATTTCTTAAATAATAACTTGAACCACAAACTAACTTAATTAAGAGCGATTTGTTTTAAAAGTTGTCAAGATTTTCCGGAGCTTTACCCAAAACACGTACCAGTAGTTAGCGGTATAGCTAGGCGAGCGTTTACGGCTAGGAGATGGTCGCGTCGCTGGAGCAGGCTTCCTACGTGTTCTTCCAGACGAACGTTCTCTGTGCGCAGTTGGTGTAGGCATGATAACAGCGAAGCGACTGTGCACACGTATCTTGTGTTAGCGGTACATACGTAATAAAAATAAACCTCTCTTCTAAAACATAGAGCAGGGACTAGAGACGGCAGAGCCTGTCCTTACACTGATACAGTACTTTACAGGTATTGTGAAACATCGCGCTTTTGATAGGGACAGAGGGTCAGTTCTGTGTCTGAGGGCCTGTTTTTACTCACCGGCCTCCTCCGTAAGCGAGGTTTCGCGGCTCATATATGGGTTGTGACGCGTCGCACCTGCATACAAAATACTATTGATAATACCTCATACATACACCTTTTTCTCAAACGATAGCTGCTTAATTCGCTATTCTCGATGATTCCATAATGCAGACTGTTATACACGTGAAATGATCATTCATTGCAATCATTCATGCTTCTAAATTGATGGAAGATAGATTAGATAAGAGTTAGGTTGATAAGAATCAAAGAGCAAGTATTTGCTTACAACTTACGTACGTACGGTTTATAATAACCATCGTTGGGCAAGATTTAGTTGACTAATGAGTAACGACTAATGATTGAATACGTCCAATCATGATTGATGACTAATGACTACTTATTTAAAATCTGTTCGTGTGACTAATCATTGATTAGTCACAGCGCATTTCAGTCGTCTCATATTCTGCTAAATTAAGCAAAATATATGTTATGATCTTCTATAAGATGGCTCCTACGAGATCTAGCTTCTTACATTAAAACTAACTTCAGATGGTTTTTCTACACGGGACAACAATTCATCTGACGCATTAGTCATCAAGTTATGATGAATGACTCACGGCTAATGGTTGGTGACTAAGGACTCAAGTAAAAATTTTGATTAACGTCGATCAATTGATTGAAAAAAATTGTTGATTTGTACAATATTGATAATAACAAACTGGTTTATTATTACAGAATAAAGGAAAAACTGAGTATTTTTAGAGATTAAGAGCATACTAATTTGTGTATCAAAGGTATTTCATTTGATTATGTTTGTAATAAATTGCACGCAGTTAATTCGAGTGTATTGGATGTATACTTCTTGTCCTCACCGCAGAATGCTTGAAGTCTGACAATGACACTTGAAAGCAAGAATGTTGTCAGTGTTTACTTACAGGACTAATAACTTATCGAGGATTCTGTCGTTCCAATTATATAATAATATTATATTCAAATCGCAAAATAAGGACAGAATAATAATATTTTATGTAGCTGCAAATAAAAAGCTAGCAATAATAAAAAATACGATGCAATGTTGCAAGGTTTTGCCCAACATGTATAGTTTCTTTTATGTCGTTTTCAACTGTTACCAGCAAAATTATAAATATTAATATATGTAAGCTTTGAAATTCGACCTTTGATTTTTTGTACGCAGATATCAGACTGTGACTATAAAGTAAATGCTTTTAAATTCATAAAACTAAAAAAAAACTTATTTTATTACCCAACTTACCCAATTTACCCAACTGACCAGGTTTTATTAGGCTAGGTTTTAAAAAAGAATCCGCATTGCAAGCGCAATTTAATTTTCTAAACAAATAATTCTAAACAACGCGCAACTAAATACCAGTTAAATTGCAAGTAGCCTCAAATAAAATTAATCAGAAATCATATTCAGCAGGCTGGCTTTATATAAAAAAAAGTTTTACTAAAACCAGTTACTTACCAGCTAACAAAAATATGCCTTTCATTCTCGTTTGGAGGAGACCGGGAATAAAACGCACAGCGGTATTGCATGTTCAGGGGAGGTTACGGCACTAATCCACTACTGTTATAAAAGCATTGGTTAAGATGTTTGTTATCCACGGCGTAATACTTCACTGGCTCTCTTTTGCCGACTGTCCCTTCTTGTGCTTAACGTTTCATAATTGTTGCAAAGTACTGTGTCTAACAATATATTAGGGGAACACAAAGGGGAGAAAATAAAACAGATATACACACTTATGAAAATTAAAAATTACTGTGATAATAACTTAACTACGAAGGATAAAGAATTAAGTAGGTACATGCGCAAAATTACGCACACATAGATTATTTCATGCCATGTGGTCAATTTTTTGACGAGGGCGAATACCCCACATGCCGTCTCCAGAAAAGGTCCGGTCATACTGGTACGGATAAATTGCGGACGCGGTTCTGTGTACCGGACTCTGACAGATACTATACGGCCAGTGTCCGGTGTTCGCAGCGTGTCTGCAATTTGACTGTAGCGGTTTGACTGATCTTAAAAGTGCTCGGAATATGATATACGTCACAGATTGACATAATGCTTAACTACTCTAGGTACTGTAGTTGGTTGTGTGGGAATGTTTACTTACTGTCGAAGTGTTGGGCCTGCTCCATGAGGAACTGTGAGCCCTGCTCCCATTGGCGCTCGAGCAGCTGGTCCAGGCTTTGTGCGCTGGATGAACGTCCGGAGCTGATACTGCCGCCCTGTTATTGCATAGTTTGTTATGTTATAATCTGTTGCTAAATGACTTTATAATTACAAAACCTCTTTTGATTTAAGACACGAATTGTCGAACTACAAAACGGTAAAGTAGATCAAGATGGTACAAAATGCTCTCACTACAGTGAAACCAAAACCTCTCTTTCTGTTAGGAAGTGAGTTATAATCCACCAGGCAGACCAGTGCGGGTTGGTGGGCTGGATATCACATATCTTCGATGTTTTCCTTCACCGCTTTGAGTGCAGCGGTGATGAAATAAATTACATTAAAAGTGGGTAGATAAAACTTAAAATAACTTACAGCTGCTTTGTTGATCAGCGGCGGTGGGATGAGCGTGTCTCCGCCCACGCTACCGGCGGCATGAGCGGCTAGTTCAGCAGTCAACTGTTCTTGCAGGCAAGCCGCCGCGCCACTCTCAGGGTTTAACTCATTGCCTAGCATGTGAGGGGCAGTGCAGGAGGCGATCCTGGGATACATGAAGGTTCTGAGGGTCAGTCACGGTAAATTGAATATCCTCAAAGATTATCATCAGCTTTGGAATAAAACCTCGTTTGACAAGGTTTTACTGTAATGATGATGCTGGTTGTCATAATGATGGAATTTTGTAAGTACATTCAATTTAGAGAAGATTCCCGAAGGAGTAATAGATGGGACAATAGCCTCGACATACAAACTAAATACATGTTGCAGACATTTTTTTGACCGTTCGTATAAAAAAAAATGGTTCCATTCTTAACAACATGTCGAACTAGGTAGCAAGTCATCTCGATCGGTCAAAAAGAAGTAGTTCAAAGTCAGGTAATAACTACTTTAACGTGGTGAACCAAACTGCTTGCAAATGAAAGACCAAATAAACAATTATGTTTTTCCCCAGTGAACTTTAATATAAATCAAAAATATAATATGCACAGAAAACAACATGAAGAACACAATGTTTATCAGAATTTGTTGTCCGGCACATACATTATAAAACAAATGCCGCGCTTTGAATAATCCTTAAAAAGAAAAAAACTTTTTTTTTTTTAATATAAATCTTTCTTTAAGTATTTTAGATAAAGAGATTAATTTTAAAAAAAAATGTGAGCCGTCACGGGACGCCTGGCAGATGTGAAACATCCGACATTATTTTGTAAAAATAATATGCAAAAAAAGACAGAAAAATTAAAAAAAAAAAAAAAAAAAAAAAAACTGTATACTGTGATGCCTCTAGATACATCCAGCAAGTGACGCACCGTACACACTACTGCATATAGACTGTATATATTTACCATCATATAGCGCGGCGACGCGTCGCCACGGCATGTGTCGCCACGCCAGAAATCGGTTTTACGTGCGGCTATATATGTTTCACATCAAAAAATGACTTATTTTATTCTTATTTAGAACAAATACTCAAGACTGTACTTACCTAGTCTCCATCTTGGGTTTCAATGGTCTTTCAGAGCCTGTAAAATAAAACATCCATATTACTTGATACAATACTCAATGAATAAAACAAATGGTATGACCTTTGTTTTAAAGTGGGTTGCTACATGACTATCAATGTGTTATCAGCATCAAACAATATTGAATTTGAAGTATAATAGATTGAAGACTGCCTCGTTGCTCTAGTAGTCGCAATCTCAACTGCTGAGCAAGTTCCGGTTTCGATTCCTGAGTCGGGTAAATTTTTATTGGGTTTTTCTAACAGGAATTTCTCAGTAGCAACCACGGAGTCTGGGTTCGTGCCCGGTTGATGGCATAGGCTCGCCCTCTATTACATGGGACTTAAACATAACTGTCGAAATGTGGGTGTACTATTAAAAACACCTCTGCCTAACCCTTCGGAGATTACAGCCGTAATGTTATATAGAGTATTGAAGGCGTCTTTTTAGTTTCCACGTGAATTGAGACTTACTATTGAACTAGCTATTGCTACTCATTAAAACTTAAGTCTATATACTACAAAAAAAATATTTTCAGATACTTTTTATGCCTGAAAACTGCATGATTCCTATGAGATTCTTCTTGCGTGTATGACTATGGCACGTAGCTAGTTGGAATATTTGCAAGGAACAGAATCAATTAACTCCCTAAGCTTGTTTCGACAATTCCCCTCAGGGGAGGTCTGATAGAATAAATTTGGATTCCATCTAGCTTAAGTTTAGGATATTTACCATTTCAATATGTTATTAACAATACTGCTTAATAACTAAGTTGGTCACTGTAAAGGAGGCTTGGTATTGTTTTATAACGTAGACTTACTTGGAGAGCTGGGCGGAGAATCTTTGATGGTCTCCGAGTAGATCGGCGGCGGGGTCGGCTGCGGCTGACGACGCACGCTGGCAAGAGTCTGTGTCTGAGTGGACATGCTCTCTGAAATATTCACAACACATCAACATTTTTCTATCACGTTCCGAAGGATTTTGAAATAACCATAATACATTGTCCTCTGTTCGAAATAATACGTCAGCTCGACAAAATAAAAAACTCAAATGATGAAAATGAAAAGCATCCTTTTTCAGTTATATTTTGTACTTGTGATTCTTTTGTGCATCACAGTCAAAATCAAAATGATCTTTATTCTCATTTACATAAGATTACAGTCGGGTTGCTGCCGTTTACTACTACGACTAACGATATGAAATTGATTCTACTTGACATGTCAATCACAGGGGTCTGAACTTAGGGCGTGTAATAGCTGGTCTTCGCAAAACAAAAGTATTCACATCTTTGTCGGAGTTTGGAAGTCAATATGCCTCAATAATTTTTTCCGTACCTGCTATGTTTTTTCAAGGAAAAACATTCACAAAATCCTCGTCATCATTGAACATGTTTTATTAGAACCAACAGACGTCACAAACTTCCTTGTCCCTAAGTACTTTAACTACCTACCTACAACTAAGTACTTATCAATATATTATTACATTATTGACCTAGCAGGATACTGAAAACAAAGAGTTATTTTCCGTCAACTAACACATTTTATAATTGTTTACTCGACCTTTCTGAAGATCATCACCTATAGCCCCCCCCCCCCCCCCCGCCCTCTCCCC
The DNA here is from genome assembly GCA_963576755.1 of Noctua janthina. Taxonomy (NCBI): domain Eukaryota; kingdom Metazoa; phylum Arthropoda; class Insecta; order Lepidoptera; family Noctuidae; genus Noctua; species Noctua janthina. The sequence goes on along the minus strand of OY755050.1, from coordinate 5,620,024 downwards.
GCGTTTCCACTCACATCTGCCTTTTGTTGATCACCTTTTAGCATACTCTTTAAAATGTTTGTCACTGCATTATTTTCAAATCCAGTACATTGTATTATCACATCATTCCTTAATCCATCATTCAGTTACACCACACATACTTCGTAAAGAATAGTACTTACGTATAGCCGATGCGGTGTTAGCCATAGCTACGACGGACGTCGCCATGGCAGCTCGCTTCTTTGTCCTTACTGTAGTCGGCGGCATGGGCACCATATTCACTGGCATATCTGGTTGCTTGCTCGGGCCAGGCATGCTACTCATACTGTAGAACAAACATAAATCTTCGTTTATATCTACTAAGTTGCGTAGACTATAGATTTTTTTTACTTTTATAGCACAGCATAATAATTATTAACGCGAGCGTTTATTTAGTTCTGTAATTATATTGCGTAAATTGCACAGCATTTACCTAACTAATGACCGAAAATCAACACAAAAATTGGCAACCGTGCGTAAACTGCTATGATTGGTTGACCAACAGCCAATCGCATTACATGACTCCGGTTTGATTTGACGTGTCGATGATTTTCCTTCCAGAAACTGGGAACGCCGCAGCTATTTGATATTCAACCTATCATCAGACAATAATGCTTCATTCTGCATTATTAGAAATGAAATTTACTAGAAATGTCCAATCAGCAGTTACAGCCGGAATTAATAAAGTTCTAAAGTGACTTGGACTTATAACGTAAAAATAAAAGGTTACATTTGCAGTGCAGCACAGTAGTATAGCAAGCGAGTTAGATGATTGACTTGGCTGTCTACCCTCCAGCTTTAAACGATTTTTATGGGATTTCTGCCGTAGGTAACTAACTATGGCCGAATTTGTGGTCGAATGATGGCAATAGTCTTGTCTCCTATTATATGGAACTTAAAAAAACTGCCGAAATCTAGACACGAGGTAAACCTCTGCCTAACCCTTCGGTGAAACAGGCATGATGTAGGTACAAACCGAAGATCGAATTTAATTTTTTTACATGGGACATAAACATAACTGGCGAAATGTAGGTGTACTATTAGGTACATCTCTGTCTAACCCTTCCGGGATTGCAGGCGTGATGTTATGTTAAGTTTTCTCAGGAAAGGTATTTTTTATTTCTAAAAGTTGATTATCTGTCACAGTATGTCGCATGTGCGCAAAAAAAGCAGTACGTACGCAGGTAAGTCGCAATTTAAATATTTAAAATCTACGTATCGCGATTTATTTATTCGCGTTCGATAAGACATGGTACCCTTGTTCCAATTTACAGGATATAAACAATATCGATCGGAATAGATGTTAAAAATTGATTTTATTTGATGTACTTGTTTCATTTTTGCTTTGAATAACACCTGCGTCTAGAGACAAGTTAAAGTACCTACCTAATTACTTGAGTTTAAATAAATAAATTAAGCAACTATTTAACTATTTTTATGCAATAGTCACAAGAATTTGAACGAAGTAAGAACCGATTATTGATTATTGTGCATTAAGCGCACCTCTATTACGTGAGACATAAACATTATACATATTTCTTATAGCTAGCCCATATTGTCCCACTGCTGGGCAAAGACCTCCCTCCATTCCTTACAACGGTCAAGTTTCTAAACACAACTAGCGAAATTTGGGTGTACTATTAAGTACAATACACCTCTGCCTAACCCTCGGGATTACAAGCATTAATGTTATCGGCTAAGACTTAATTAAGTATGTGGAGATTTTTATTAAAAACGAGAGTGAATTTTAAAAGACAAAGAACGTCGCAAATAGTTGTCAAATATTCGCTGTTTTTAATTAATAATTATTGCTAAAAGAAATATCGGGATTGAGAATACCAATTATTATTATTCTTACTACGTTACACAATGCCAGATTATAGTTATTCTTTTGAACAATGAATTATAAAGTTTAAACAGTTAATTTAAAGATAAGAAAAATGTTCTTGATTCGTTTTCAAGTTAAATTTTTTGTATCCAAACACTGTGAACAGTGTTATATTGTATTGTATTTGTGTTTATTCAGGAAAATCTAGTTAAGTGGATCATAACGACGCGCTGCTAAAACACATATTCGCTGAGCAAGATTTATTGTGAAAGTATTCTTAAAATAGCTAGGCATAAAGGGTATAAATAGACCCCTAACGGAGTCGAAAGGCACCCACGTTCTCCCCGTCATTGCGATATTTTTTTTGTTCTGGAACCTTCTAGTTACGGAGATATACAAAGTTACAACTTTTTCACAAGATTTTTTTCTAATTAGTATTTTTAAGGTTATAAGTTTACTTTAAATACCTGATGAATCCATTCATTGAATAGTACGGATCGTGGTAGGATCAGCACAATGTTGGAGTGCGTTACATTGAGTACCGTAAATAGGTAGGATTTTTCACCCCACAAAAAAAAGTAATTTCCAAGCAAACATTTTTGAGTAGGAATACTTAGTTTGAAACACTGTTTTAAGCTTTCACGGTTTACAACTAAATTTATACTTGTATAAGTTTATACTTAGTTTGATGTACAGAATGCTTCATTGACGGCCTCATTAAGGGTCCGTTTACACCGTGTATGTTATGTCTTATTTGTTAAATAAATATGACGTCGCCGCTGGCCTGCTTGCATCACAAATCACTGAACTCGTTCAGCACTAAAAGAATTTATAACTCCGTTCTGTTTCTGTCAACCGTTTCAAAATAACAAATTAAGGTACTGATGTTTTAGATTAATATGTTTAGCGCTAATTATTTTGTGAGCAAGCAGGCATGTGTTAATAACAAGCTGACATTTTTATGACATGAGTATCGCACAGATCAAAACAAATACTCATAACATAAAAGTGTGAAGTAACTGCTTTAGTTAACCTAATAAGACATGCCAAGGAAATGTTAAAGTAAGACAGGGAACTTGATTGATGAGTGAATATGGCACTCCTTCAATTTGCAGTGGTCAGTTATACTGACTGACGGTTGTGCTAACTTACGGACAATTTAAGTGGACAGATAATTTGCTTATCAATCGGGTCCCCTCACTGTACTTATCGTCGTTGAAGTTCTAACACCACATAAGTCAATTTTTGGCGATTTTGATTTTTGATGCCGTTTGCTAGAGAATCGGAAGACGCTTTGTTTCAGCCAATCACAGAATTATATACAATCAGGTATTGTACACGCGGCAGCACATGAAGCTGTACTTTTCTAGTCTAACTTGGCCTCGCTTTGTATAGATTTCCTATACAATGAGAGTTCCGCATAAACTGGTTTTGTATAACTTGATTGGCTGTAGTGCGTAACATTGCCTAGGTATAATTATGCAGTTTTTTTCACTCTTCTGGTAAACTTGCTATTTTTGACTTACGCCGTGTTAGAACTTCACCGACGGTATGACGGTATAGGTACTTACCCAGGCTTGTTGGGATCTTGTTGCATCTCGTAGGCTACGTTAAGACCTCCCCAGGAGCGCCCAGGGTGAGCGTGCGGTGAATGCCCTGTCATGCCATTGTCTATCGGCATAGGGACAGGCTGTAAGGGAACATTTATAATATTAAGACCAATTCATTTATATTCAATCTTAGGCTTAAAGTATGTTTCTGTCTATCCCTATGGGTAAAACGCGTAAGCAGTGATAGTCTAGTAGTATGACGATTAGCCTGCCAACTCATAGGTCTCAAAAAGTGAATAAACAGACTTAGGGGTTTTTAGTTACGTTTCTCTTTTGATGTTGCATAATACAATAGCGTCTCATAATACCTTAAAAATAAACCAGACATTTCAATGCTAATACTATGTAAATAGGATAAGTGCTTCTCAAGTTATACTCGCACCAAGGGGAAGACAGATGGCGCGTCTTAAATCAAGTAGAGAATTTACGACTTCAGAAGCGTCGCCACGATTGTCTATTTCATAGCATATAAAACTATTTCGCTTTTATATATTTAGATGAAGCAAAAGCTAACATACTCAAGTAAGGACAGTAGCAGGTTATGTTCTGTAGTTTTTTTTTTATATGTATGTAAAACTTATATTCATCTTGACTGCGTACTGAATTATTTGTTACATTTACAAACTAAAAAAAAACTACTCGTGTGGTAGAATTACCATATTATTCAACAGCTCCGCGTCTCCAAACATGTGTTCATAAATGGTATGTCGTTGCTAAAAACAAATCGTTTCCAGCTTAATTTGTGAACGTTATGAAGTAGGTCACATCAATGTGGGCTGTAGCGTCGCATTACTACGAATTGTGGTTTATTTCACAATCAAACGAAACGAAACGAATAATTTTTGAATATAATTTCGATCTGCCTGCGTTTGGTTTCAAGTCCTTCAATGTCTGAAGGTGTCATTTATATTAAGACGATCGATCTAGTGGCATGTCAAAACATCGACAATTCTATACTAAACTAAAGTTAAATATTATTAGTAGCTTCCGCCACGGGCTCGTGCGCGTAGATAACATTTTGTACATAATATATTTAATACGTTTAGTGGTTTTTGCGTGGAAGAGTAACAAACATTCATCCCCACAAACTTGCGTGTTTATAATAGTTGTAAGATTTGTTAATCATCATTTATCAAAATGAATTCTAAATATTTATGGGTTAATTCATAAAAGTTACAATATAGTAAACGGTTAATGGCTGCTGAAACATTTTGATTCAAAATACTGATATTGTTCCAGAATTTTTTATAACAATATATGTAGGTATAACACATTGTATAATTATCAAAACTTTAGCATGCAGTGATAATAAAATTCAACTCACGGGACTCCATTCTCTTCTACATTGTTATGACAAAATTTAACACTGAAACCGATTCTGCATATTTTCGCCGTTTCTATTCGAAATTTAAACAAACCGAAACGACCACTGTTATAGTCTGTAGTATAATGAAACTGGCAACAAAACTACTTCACAAACTCCCGGTAAATAACTAACATGTTACATACTCGAGTGTATGCTCAAAACCGCGGGAGAAGAACACGTGCTAAACAAATGATACACATTCGCACTGACACAAACTCGGGTAAACTCAGCATAACACGTAATTTGTCTTTTACTCGCTTCTCTTACGACTGCCTATTTATCGTGTGTCATTGCCGTACAGATTGACATGTGTCGTCACCAAGCGTCGGTTACAGACTGAATGAATGGCGTCCATGTGGTCACACACTTCAAAGCTTTGGACTATCGTACGGAGCAGGTAGGCAGGGGATTGCGTCTAGCGAGCAGGTACAAAATGGCAATATTTATCTTTGCTAGGGACGCTAGGGCGCCACGCACAAAACCTTTCTAAGAATACCGTTTTTTTTTTTAAAGAAATTACGCAAACCGTCTTTTATTTTAAAATGAGATCAGAGCATCTATTATCATCTCATTTATATCATCTTATTTATAGTTATGTGGAATCTATACTTTTCGCTAAAGGACGACCAATTATAATAGATCATACCTAATAATGTGATCTACGAATCATTAACAGACAACAGAAAAATCCGAGTTGTCCGTTATTTAATTATTATTGTTACTTTCTAGCGATATCTAGGGGCTCCCATTGTCTGCCGACAGCCCAACTAGTTCTACACCATGTATGTGCCAGTTGTGTACATTGTAAAGGCAAGCTCACTGTGTATGGGTTCTTCACATTTTTTATTCACACCCCTGTCTTTTGAGAAAGTCAACTTCGGTTGGTAGTTATCAAATGTTATATTAATTTGTCTACCGCCATCTTGTAGTTCAAAACCTTGATCAGACGAAACTGGCTCCACTTTACATGTATATGCTAGTATTATATAGAGATTTGATGTAGGAAGTAATCTCTAACACAACTTATCCGATTTCATCAATTATAAAAATGTACTGACCCTAGAGAGAAAAAATTATGGAGTAACAATCAAAGTATACATTGAACTGACTGTCCTATTGACGGAACCGCGTCGTTAAGTGTTAATTCCCTAGTTCGGGCAAAGTTTTCTCGAGTCCGGATTTTGAACACGTAGCCGATTAACGGCAATAGGCTCGCTCCCTATTACATTGAAGTTAAAACATAAGCAGCACAGTAACGGTGTATGTATATACACACTTTTATCCAACCCCACATAAAATAAAAGTGTGAATCGGAGTTACTGGTGCAGAGGTATACAGCGACGTTGCGAATTATCGTAACGTATGTTTCATACAAGCTTTGATTAGAAATTTCCAGTTATGAGACCTAGCTAGATCGATTTTTTTCCCTTACGAGGGCGAAAGTCGCATTCTGTAAATCAAACAAACTACGCACAAATTATTACTGGGAAACGAGTTTATTTTTTGGGGGTGAAAAATCACATTTCACGTATAACTAACGCACTCAAAAGATTGTGCTGATGCATTCATTGAATAGTACGGGGGTCGTGGAAGTATTTAAAGTAAAGATACACATTAAAAAACATGTATTAAAAATACCTTGTGAAAAATGGTATGGTCTAGTATCTAGAAGTCTAGAGGCCCTAGTCTAGACCATACCTATGACGTAATGACGGGGAGAACAAGACGTGCCTTTCGGCTTCATTAAGGGTATTTTTACACCCATTATGGTGAGCATGAAAGGTTAGTCCACCACAAGACCGTGAGGTCTACCATATTGTGTGTACTAATGTGCGGAAATTATGGCAGCTGTCTATATCATAATACCTTCATTGAATCATCAGCCGACCTGTCAAACTACTGATTTGCACAAAGGAAAATTGCATGACATGTCATTACGGTAATTGGCGGTATCATTGAAGCCACAACGTGAGCCTAGTTACTGAACTCGGTTGTATTTTTTACGTTTATTATCGAACGAATGATATTATTAGTTTGTGGTCAGTGAGTTTTTGTATAGATATAGGCTGAAGATAAAGTACCTTCATGTTACCAACAGTTTATGTACATTTGATTGGCAAAATATACCGAAGATAGTGTCATCGGTACTACGCTATCATCAACAATTTCTTCGCTGCGCTCTCATCGGTATGAGCGCAACAGTGAAGAAAAAATTGTTTTTAAAAGCATCCATCATCATTATCATTTCAGCCGAAAGAGGTCCACTGCTGGACATAGACCATTGACCTATCCTATGCGTCTCGCATCCAGCGGATCCCCGCAACCAAAAGCATTCACACACATATTACCTACTGTACAAATAAATAAAAATTACGTGTCTGTTTGTAATTTCAAAATGACAGATTTTACTGAATGCATATTATACTTAAATAATAAAAAAACATTTTTTTAATGTTCATCTGTCTGTTTGTCCCAGCTAATCTCCGAAACGGATGGACCGACTTTGACGGGACTTCTACTGGCAGATAGCTGATGTTATAAGGAGTATTATATTTTAGAAAAGGTATTAGGGTTCCGTACAAAAATCAAAATCAAAACCTATTAAGTTGTTAACAAAATCCGCTTTAAATAGGGAAGTAATATTCTTATAATAATTTCGCGCGGACGAAGATCACGGACAACAGCTAGTTATAAAATAAATTCTAGTCGCATTTCCCGCGTGTGTTAGACCGCGTTGCCATTGACAAGTGGTGCAGCACTTCGGTTGATCAGTGTACAATGTGTTGGTAATAAAGACTTCCGGCGGTTGGTTACGTCGTGTACTTTATGTAACTATTATAGCCCTACACGCACATTCAACTCCTAAACTGAGGAACAATTTCCATATGTTTGAGAACTTTCACATTTTAATGTCGAAAAAACTTTTAATTTACCATAATTTTTGATAAGTTTTTTTACATAGATTGTGAGTTTTTTTAGCTGATGTTATTGCGACCTTTTTTAATATGGGAATTGACCTTGCTAATTTATTGAGGATGCTAGAGTAGTAACAATTTCGTACTTGTGCAAGGTAATGCTTGTTTTTTTATTCTGTGTTTGTTAAAAGATTGTGAAAATGATAAACCATCCATTCCCTTGGTGTGACCCACCTAGACCTTAATTTAGGCTAACTCCGTCAATAATATGAAAACAATTAATACTTAAAAATAGAACTTACTTTACTTACTTGTTTTATTGGTGGCGGCTGGTGGAAAATGTGCGGCGACGGACTCGGCATATCGCTTGCAACCTAGCAGAGAAAAAATTTATTAATTATATTGCGCTTGAATATTTCTGAAACACCTACACCAATACATCACCTTTAACATTTCATCAAAACAAATCTATGTTTATTTGAAATTGAAGCTTTTATAAAAGGTTAAAAAATTAAGGATGTTACCAGATTCAATGTTAGCACAAGCTAAGCTTTCGTTGCACCGCCGTAGGGAGACCATGCATCTTCCAATTTGATGGTACGGCGCACACGGCCAAGCAGTAATTGTTAGTAGGTAGTTGTATAAAGCATGTCTGAGTGAACACACAACTGTCATCAAATCATTAAGTCATTACTTTCGTCCCCTATCTTTACGTTTTTATATAACATCGATATATCTACCTACATGCTCAGTACTTACGATTTGTTGTTTCACTTATTCGTTTAACACCAAAATATGAGAAAGAAGTACTATTTATTTTTTTTGTTTCTGGAGTTCGGTCCGATGATTATGTACAGACTCACCTCAAATCACATGATACCAAATATAGTCCGTTGTAATGAATTTAGGTTACGAAATCAAAAATTAAAGATCAATGGCATGAGAATAATACGATAGATCACTAGGAATGTCTAGGTTACACATTACTAGTAGTCCTGGTCACTCCCGACCGAGCTAGGGTTAATTGTCCGTACACGTTCGAGCCGTGGTCGAACCGTACAATTTCTTATCATTTGTAGAAGCTCCGGTGCTGACAGACGTATATGAATCGACTCTTAAGAATAAGGTCACAGGACCCTGACACGGCCAGGAAGTGTACGGTTAGGCCTGCCGGACTACGTTCACTACAATAGCACAACGGAGAAGTTAAACTAAGTCCCCACCGTTGGACTATTGTCGTATCAATCTAAGAAATGAAACTACATCGTTCTACTCTTTATTCCAAAAAAAATATGTTTCAAGTCACATTTTACTGACGTAGGGACGGGTTCCACGACACATGGTAAGAGACTTTGCATGGTGTGTCAAAAATATTTTTTTTAAATGTGTTTTATATCTAGTGTTTTTTTTTTAATAGTTTTTGAACGGTTTTGTCGTGCAATATTTCCACGCCACATGTCGTGGAGCCGCTGCTGTCATGAACAGAGTTTAGTAGTTAGCCAGCGACAGTTATGCGTCCATCCGTTAGTCATGAACCTGTGAGTGCGCGGTGAGGTTGAGTCCGTGGCTGGTGGACGGCAGTGGCACCGACACGAGAAGCGACGCAGGCCCCTCGCGATCGCCCTTGCCGCCCTACACAACCCACGCATTAGTACGCTGTGGGACGCCTACTGTAACACGGAGTACTAACAAATGGAGTGCTAAAGGGTAAGGGCAATACTGGACACCAAACTCTCAAACGCACATAATGTATGTAGTTTGTGCACTCCATTTTCCGCATTTCTCATTAAATCCGTTATGCGGTAAGTTCTAGCTAACATAGCCCGATCTGATTAGATTTATCCTGATGTTCACCTCATTACTTTAAAGTACGTACCAAATCAAAAGTGATAACTATTTTTTGGTTGTGTGCAATAAATAGTGCATCTTTTCATGTGTGGGTGGTTTAGAGCTGTACTCGCTTTTCATAGCTCTCACAAATCGTGGTTTTAAACGAAAAGCTATGGTGTACATGCAATCAACTGACCAAGTTCACCTGTTCAATTATTCCTCTCCATACATAAGATAGCTCGGGTTGCTTGAAGACTGCTGTTTTCACCGTAAAGTAACGAGGACAGTGTGATACTTTCCAATGCCTAATTTGACTTGCGTTTGAGATTTCGGACGTTCTTTCAGCGTCCTTTATAAGTAAGTTTATATCAGCATTTCCATTTGTTCAATACTCCGTGGCTTCATGCGATATGCATCGATGAACCAATTGTTTTTAGCTTTTATTGTATACTTATATTTTTTGCATAACAGTTTCATACAGGCTTACTGGTTTAAGCATTGTGCCATTCGTCTTTCAGTATTTTTGACTCATGCATAGGTATAAAAGCATTTGTTTGTATTTTTATTGGAAGTTTATGCATGTATTTGTCTCTTTTTGGCGACGATATGTTTGATTGTCGCTGTGATATGTAAAATTAGATTTGAGACTTATGTTTTTTTTTAATAAAAAATAGTCGGGTCAATTAAGCATCGTTTTTTAATGAAAAAACATTATGATAAAGCAAAATTAAAGCACACAAAGGCATTCGTCACGAAGCAAAGCTTGTTTTGTTACTTGATGGTGAATGGAAGGAATTTGTTACTCAATTTCTTTAGTCAATTCATGATTTTATAAGTACATATCACAATGTTCGATGAGGAAATGGCGTTTTTCCTCAGCCTCTTATTACATGGCGAAATATGGGTCTACGATACCCTCTGCCTACCCATTTTGGGAGTACAGTCACGATACTAAATGTATGGTGTTAAATTGACATTATAAATATTTAAATTGTATTGAAAACTGCTGTAAAAGTGTTGTAACTAACCTGTGTGTTCGACGGAGAGCGTATGTTGGACACCTGGTTCATTCCGCTTGGGCCCGGCATTGGGCTGGGCATCTGATGCCTGTGGGAAAGGTACCATTGTTTTACAACCTTTAAATACACAGACGATTTATTTAAAAGTGTTTTTAAACGTTAACAGATCACCTCGGAGTAAGGATTAGAACAAACTGTATCAAAATATATTGTAAGGTAAATTGAATGCTTTTCCACAGCTGCACAAAGGTTCCCCACGTCCTTTACATTTTTCGCAGCTGTTTGCATTAGTGGTGTGATCTTTCATAAAAAGAATCACTTTCAACATTTTTGATATTCTTTGGCTACCAATTTAATGTTAGTTTTTCCTAGCTATGACATGAAGTTCTAGACAAGGGACAAACGCTTTCAAAACGGTTTGTATTACAAAGATTTCAACATGATTAAAACAAGTTACATGTTTCACGTTTACATCACCGTTATTGATGATACAATGTCATTTTGTTTAGACCCTCAAGTTATAATCTTATAAACTATGTTAGATACAAAAAGGTACTAACACATACCTAGGGCTTGGGTTAGAAGCCGGGCTGTGAGCGGGCGGCGGCGGCGGCGGCGGGGGAGCGGGGCTGACGCTCGCGAAGTGTGATGTAGGCACCGGGATCGCTTCTAGACCCGAACCATCTGTTTTAGCCTGTGTGTGAAATAACCAGACTAAAGTTAGAACGACGAAAGTAAATTCTAGAATATTGCACCGCAAAACGCTTCATGCGTTTATCGCTAAATACATTTAAACTATTGTTTTGTTTCTGTCAATCGTATATAGTTGACGGAGACATAAATATGTTTCACTTCAAATGTCATGTTAACTATAATTATTATAATACTATGTTTAACACTGTTCGTGATTTGTGGTGCAAGTGGGCCTTAGTATATTTTAGCTTGTTGGTTAATGGCACAAAGACAAAAATAGTGTTAAAGGAAAACTTAAAACATACAGGCAATGGAATTGATCATTGCAAATATGTACACAATTTGAATGTTTGCGTATCGAAAATTTAGTGAAGGATAGCTAAGAGATGTGTTCTATTGTTCAGGATTGCCGCAGAAGTGACGTCTAAAGGTAAAATTTAGATGCCTTGACTTCTGCGGTCACCCTGTGATCAAGACCACATGGGTAATGTTCAAATTCGAAGTTTACGAAGATATACTGAAACCACTTTTTGTGCAAAGTCAAAATAAATAAAGTGCTTTAGTAGGTCTTAAAACTAAATTATATGTCATGTTTAAACTTTTTGTGAATAGCTAATGAAGTACAGTTACTATAGAACGATGCACTACAGAGTACCAGGCTACTATGATACAAAAGGAGTTAAGCAATGAAAGTGATGAGTTAGGACAACAATGAAGATACCTTTTTAATAATTTTGTCAACGGATTCCAGCTGACCGTCAGCTGGTACATGCGTGGCTTCCCACACGCCACTCCCTTGGGAAGTGCCTTCTCCCGCCTAAATGATTTCAATTGAAAACTGTTACTTTTGTTTATTACTATGTCTATTGTATATTGCTTTAGTTATAACCTAGCCTAGCTTAAAATAATAAAAGCAAAGTATAACTCTAAACAAAACTATCATTTTATGCAGTTTTGTAATAGCCATACACCAACGGATTTTGATAATATAATTTTGAATTATATGATTTAAAGATTTAGGTTTTTTTTTTAAAGTAAGCACCTTTGTTTGGGCACGCACTTCACTATAATATTTTCTGCATCTGACCTTATTATTAGAAAAAACAGTAGTTTCAGGCATCTTACCGCAGAATTAGGAGGCGTATTAGAAGTGTAGTCGACTGGCCCGTTCATATTGTTAGCTGCTGCAGCGATAGCCTTCCTCTTCTTAGTCTGTTTGGTCTCCACCTGGTCAGTGTTAGTAATCACCGACTCTTGGTAGGTCGGCTTTGCAGTCGGGACTTGCACCACTGAAGCGGGCACAGGAGCGCTGGGCACAACAAATGGACTATTCATTAAATAACGGTAAGTTCCATATTATCAATATTGGTAGAAAAGTAGTATGGAGGGTTCGCAATAATCAACATCTTTAAGACCTTTTAATCTAGATAGTTAAGTGTTTTCTTTTATTATATAATTATTCAGGTTTGATTCATAACAACTCTTTTTTTTTAACACACTTGAATTCAGTCCAAAGGATTTATTTTTCGGCATTTTCGTAAATATCCCTCCTTATTAGTGAAATAGTAACAAACAATAACACAACAATAGTAAAACACAATTGTGCTGACAAGTCTGTTTGTTGATTAAACAGAATGTTTATAACCGTTTATTTTTTAAGTTGACACTTCACGTTTATGCATATGTGAAGTGGCATTGATAACGTTAGCGATTGTTTTATTAACTAATGTTTTAATTATACGATAATTATCAATGATTATTGAAAATAATGATGGTTAATGGACATATTGTTATAGCCCATTGATAAATGCCAGTCATGTCAGTCTCATGTCTCTGTCAGCCGGCACCACTACCTTCGAATCATGCTTTGTGACAGATATTGGAATATTAGTGCTAGATCTTCGGACGTGGCTGCAATGGGACTAATGCCGACATTTTATTTTTTCAATAAAAGTTTACGAAACAATTTGACCTTTTTACTAACACCCCCCGTCAGGTACCTTCTTGGACTGGACAATATTTACTAGATATATACAGCTACTTGCAGTGGGCCCGTGTGAGGACTTGAGGAGCCTGTATGGCCCACATCCTCGCACAGAGGCAGGCCAGTGTCCCAGCAGTGGGAACATTATAGGCTGATTATGTAATACAGTAAATTAAAGAGCGTTTCCTCACCTAGTCGGGTTGGTGGTGATAGTGGACGCGGAGGCCACGGCTTGTGCCACAGAGCTGATGACTCCTACTGGTTCCACTGCTGGCTGCTTGCTGGTGCTGGGCGAAGCCGCTGGTGGCGATACCCTCGATGGACCGGCTACTGGAGTTGAGGTGCCTGATGCTGGAACAAATAGGAAGAGGTAAGGTTTGAGAAAATATTTAAGAATAAAAGATTGGCCACTTAGTTTCTTGCCCGTTCTACTTAATAGAAACCTATACTTTGGAATGGACAACTAACGAAGAAATGATTTTATTTGATATCTGTCATGTTCTTTGAAGAAATATATGAATTCGAAACTGATTACTATACTTTATTGTACACAAACTTGATAAACAGCTATTTTACAATATTTCTAATTCGGTGTATAACTAAGTGCACTTTAATAGATTAGAATAGAAAAATAGACCTTCATTGTTTCCAATATTACAACTTGGTCCAGTATCAAGCACACAAATGATAATCCAGGAAACAAAGTGTTCTAAGGTGTGATCGAGGTCAAGAGCAGGCCCATTTTGTATAAAAAGAAAAGGTCAGTATACCTTTAGCGTTCTGTGTAGAAGTGGATTCCATGCTATGCTGTGGCGAAGGCGCTGGGGTACTGCTCTTGCTGCCCGACCCCCCGTCCCCGGCCGACGAGCCCCGGCGCGACGGCGACGGCTTTTTCTTGTCTGACGAATGGTGTAATTTGCCACCTAAGTATCATGTTCATATACTGTGACTACGAGATCTTATAAATATGGGCATGCGTAAGGGACGGTGTGAAGTGTAAAAGATGGTTGGAAGTTAGACTAACACATAACATAAACAAAGTGTTTTTTTTTGTATCCCATAACTCTAGGTTATGAATGAGACCATCCCCCGTAGCATGACCACCGTAAACAAGGATTTCTTTGACGGAAGAATGTACAAAATGACAGATTGTACCGACACAATGACAGATTTCTTTGCACTATCTGTCGATTTTTCCGTCAAAGAAATCCTTGTCTACGGTGGTCATGCTACGGGGGCATATCAAAAATCAACGGTCATATGAATTATTTTTCAATTATCTTTTTTTTTCGGTTTCTTTTTTCATACAAAATAATTCGACTGTCACGATTATTAACGTAAAACACCGTGAAATATGACAATGTAGCTTTTCCTTAGCTTTAAATATGAATTATTGGTTTTAATCAAAATGAATTACTCTTTTTTATCAATGAAACTGATATACCTACACACATTGAGAGATTGATGATATCTTCGAAACTATGCATTTGTGGACCACATATTCTAAGTTTTGTTGTATTATTTTTACTTATAGAGTTATGGGATATCAAAATAGAACGTACTTCAACAAATTAGGAGAACTTAAGGTTCTGTCAAACTGGCTAGGACAGATGAGATGTCTGTAATGTGAATGATGAATCTGACAGTCCGGTGACTCTGACAGATTCATCACTCACATTATAGACCGGTAGCCGGTGTCCAGTGCTCAATTTATCCTTACCGATGTGACCAAGGCTTTAGTAGAGTGTTCTAAATGAAAATTTAACTTAAAAAATAAAACACTATTACGCTAAAATCCTGAACTAACTTATTAAAAAAACGCTCGAATCATTCTCCAAACCTCAAACCTTAACTCTAAACGACATCTAATTACTTTATGTAGACAAAAACATGCATAACGAAAACGACGAACACATATACATTAAATAAATTAAATAAAAACAAGCAAATTTAACACAATCCTCTCCTCCCAAGTATTCTGAAAGCCCACTAAATCTGTTCAGTCTCTTGTAAAGCGTTTTGATTGGTTGCTGCCATTTTAGGCAACCAATCATAGCAGTTAACGTGAGATTGGTGGGCTAGTTAACTGATTAGAATTTGAACAGGAATTTAATTAGGCTTTCAGCAAAGATTTAAATCGTTAGATTCACTCTACCGCTTCAAAATATGATTGTATTTCTATTTCGTGAACAATGACATTTGAATAGTATTGTCTTGCTCACTCATAAACTATCTATTGTTCAATTAAATTCAAATAGCCTTTATGGAGACATCATATACATTAATAGTGGTAATAATATAATTTCATGCAATTTAACATAGCTAAATAATAATTTAATTTAATATAATAGAATACAATCTTGATCACAGTTTAATTTTAAATATATTAATAATATATTGTTTTTTTTTTTTTTTTTTATTATTTACAATTCTAATAATATCTTAATTACACCCGTCTGTGTGCCTTTTGTTGGCAAAGGCCGCCCCCAACTGGCTCCATTTCTCTCTATCATTTGCTGTTGTCCATCCACCACCCGCTATAGTTTTTATTTCGTCCGCTCATCTCCTTGGCAGCCTGCCTCGTATCCGTTTCCTATGACGTGTATCTATTGTATCTTGTAGTAAAAGTGAGTTCACTCGTCTCACTGTGAACACTTTTTTGCGCGAGCTAAGTACGGCGAGGACAAAAATAATGATTCAAATCTTTGGCTTTCTGCATACTATCACTTACATATTTTGAAACTACACATCGAAATCAAATTAAATTACCGAAAAACCGAAAGCAACAGCTCAATCGTATTGCTACTACATAAAAACGCTAAAAGAGCGCTAACATTATTTCGTAGTAATGTAGAGCTTGCATGTCAAGGGTTAAAGATCTTTAAAGACTAGCTTCTTGCCTGCAATTGAACACTAAATAATTGATCGAAATGGCGACGGCAACGCCATTTATTTCTATTGTTTTATTCAGAAACTTACGTTTACAATCGATCTGGCCTAAAGGCAAGGTGCCTTGCGGTGTAAAAGAAAAACAAAGTAATGTGAAAAGAATTACAACATTTCATTTTTTCATTATAATTTTGATACGTACTTATTTAAGTAACATAAACATTCAAAAGATAACGTCTGTTTTTACTGAAAGAGTTTTGCAGGAGTGTAGATTCACTTTTTCTCCCAGATTCAGTTGCTAGGTAGTCCCAAGAAAAAAGGAGCCACATGATCTTACACCTACACAATTAAGCAAGCAGCTATTCTTTATAAAAACTTCGCCCAAAAACAGTATAAGCCACATCGAAACACGAGCTAACATGCGACAAATGATTACACGACATACGAAACAAACTTTTTTCAGACGCCTTGTGTTTTCGTGTGACGGGGCCCGAACTGACCGAATCTGTGCTATCTTGCGACATATCTGGTGGCAGCGAACGAAAAAAATAGGAAGCTAATTAGTTTTATTACCAGTAAATATTTATACGATGTATACTAAAAAGGATTATGACATACGAAACAAACTTTTCTCAGACGCCTTGTGTTTTCGTGTGACGGGGCCCGAACTGACCGAATCTGTGCTGTCTTGCGACATATCTGGTGAAAGCAAACGAAAAAAAAAACGATTCCAGTTAGTTTTATTACCAGTCAATATTTTTACCTGCCACACTATACGGTTAATACATCTTCCACCTTTATACGTAATTTGAGTAAGAACGAGTAAGTTTAAATTATGAATTGGTACGATACCTTTGAAAGAGGTAACCAATAAGCGTAGGTGTTTACCTACACATTGCTAATAATCGTTCTCACCTCGATGGTGAAATTATTGCTATTCCCGTGGTTCCCTGCAAAGGCGACCTATAATTAGACCTATGTTGTTTAGGAGTGTTATTTTATCCTAAAAGATTAAAATAAGATGTGCACCATAGTATCTTTTTACTTATAGGCGCGATTCCACCGGTGTGCGGCACAGTGTGATGCACAAATGTTTCTTACGGTGGACTAGCTCAACGCTTGAACCGTGAGTCTTGACCGATTATACTTAGGCAACATAATACCACGTATACTTATTCGTAACATCTTTGTTGATTGTTATTCCTAAAAAGTATTTTTTTTTAATTAGCATTTTTCATAATACTATCAGAATAATCAAATCTATTGATTTTATACGGTTTTGGACGTAAAACGATGAGGCAAACATTATGGTCATGTTCGTTTACAAACGTGCTGCACAGTGCGCTAACAAAAGCTACGCACAGCTTCTCCGGTGGAAACGGATCTGCAGCACAAATGTTCGCGTACAATTTCGGTGGAATCGCACCATTACAATTAAAACCATAGGTTTCGAGAAAACAGCCAGGTATTTTAATTGCTTAAAAAAAATAATTTTAAGCATTATTTGAAATCTCGATATTTCATAATAACATATTATTCTAAAACAATGTTATCATATCAATTCTTTGTTAACTATTTAACCTAGTTAATTAAGAGATCGTGTTAGGTAAAAGCAAGCACAAAGCGGGAAAAACTGTTCAGTTATTGTGAATAGAAATCCAATCAATATGATTGGTCTTGTTTTTGCATAAAAATATGAAAAGTACTAGTTTTAATTTCAAAAGCATTAAAGTTCTTATTAATGTCCAGTGATTTGGATACTATACTCATATAGAAGTTTTGTTCCAACTGTTATTTGATCACAAGCAACTTGTAATATCACTAAAACAGTCTAAGTCGAAGTTAAATCTTTATTTGTTACCAATTTATTAAAAACGCATTATTATTAGTTAACTCTGAAAAAATGTTGGGAAATATGATGCCTGAACTATGTCGTTTACATATTTTACACAATCGTTTAAAATATTTTTATTATTGGTAAGTATCTTCCTGTGTTAGAGCGGAGACATTTGTAGCATCCATCTACCTGATAGCGTTGATAGAATAAAGTAAGCAACAAATGTACTCACCCATAGGCTGACTAGGATTCGGAGCCTTGGATGTGCTCGGAGTATTCTTCCCTGATCCTGACACAACTGTGCTGGTCGCGTGCGCAGACGACTTGCGCCCCGGCTACGGATGAAAACACAAAGTCAAAGAGTTATTAAGTCAACTTACACGGTTATTATAAACTTAACTTAAAATACCCATAATATTGTGTTACGTTACATAAATAATTACTTGCACATATTTTAATAACCACTATAAGTTATTGCGATACTAACTTGTTACTAGTATGCCATACCATAAACGGAAAAATATGTAATTATTATTAAGTCAATAAAATGTACCCTGTTATTAACGGACTTCAAATTGGGTTGATTAGAATACGAAAACATAAATCTGATCCAATATTTGTCATGGATTTTTTCATTCACTTAGTCATTTCATTTCATTCATTTTTCATTTTCGAGGAACAAAGGTTAAGCAGTTTTGGGCTAGTATTGTAAACTAGGACTAGAACGGTGATTCTAAGAAGCACAAGCATAAAACCATAAACTATTATAATAATGGGTTGAATGGAAGATGGTAGGGAGCTATACATACTAATACATACATGGTCGGCTGTGCTACAGGCATGAGACGTACGTACCCCTTTGGACTTGCCGGCATGCGTCGGCGTCGCACCGCCGGCGCCGCTAGCCTTGGGCGAGCCCGAGGCTTCGCCCTCCTTCTCGCAGCTCGAGTCGCTCGACTGACTGTCGTGCGACACCGGCTTGTACGGCGGGATGGTCTTTACGTTACCGCCCTTTTTCTGCACAGTCAACGTTCGTCACCGTATCACACACCGCTCATTAACGCCGCCAATAATGTCGGTGTCAAATTATAACGAGTTCGTGCTAACCACTATGAAACAGGATATTTTTATTCAATAATTGATAAACCTTTAGTTATGGTCCGTTAGACATGTACACTACTCTACTCTACTTTACTTTACTTTATAGAAATGACTTCCAATTACGTTTATATAATGAAATGGTTTTAGTACCTTAGCGATGATGGTGACGTCATGATTGGTGAACTAAAAAAATGATAATGAATGAATAAGTCAATTTTTCATGCACAAATTAGTGGCGACGTAACGCAATAATTAGGTGCAGTTTCCGACATGATAACAAAATGACAAAGTGAAAATGTTAAACACTATAACGCGTACTCAACACAATAATCAGCTCTTATGACCGCACGAAGTGGTCTAAATGCTGGCGCGCATTACAAATCTTACCATAAACAATCAATTTAGGTATGTATGTTATAATATAAAAAAAACACTGTATGCATAAAATCTGAGCGTAAATTCTTACTGTTCCAGTATAAAGCGACCTTCTACTTGTAATAGGCGCCAGTTTTTAGACTCGGAAGACTGTCACAGTGTGAACAAAAATCTTAATGGCAGTAAATGTGAACACAGACAATGATATCAAAGAAATTTACAGCAACAGTTCTAAAAATGATCTTGATTGTGCAATTAACATACAATGGTAGGTACTGTAAGAAGTTTAGGTCACTTCTTGCCATTTAAGCAAAAAACAATAAAGTGATTTTTTTATTTTCAGTTTGTGATGTTTAAATTATGTTTAGGGCTGAATGTTTTAAGTGATTTGTGGGGCAAGCTGGCCTATAGCCCACATCACAACAAACATACATACATATAATAATATTTCAGATATAATATTAGCACCATACCCAACATTTAAAAAGTGCACAATTGCTTCATCAGGATCACCCTGTACTTTAATTCCATAATCACTTCTTTACACCTTTCACAAAGTGTTGAACATCGTAAAATTAAATTTTGTATGTCATATTATTAGTCCCTTCGTTATTAATCTTTGATATTCCAGAGACAAACAGACAGAAAGAGAGATAGAAAGACATTGCGACTAACCAGTTTACTGTAATGATGTTGGCAGTAGCCGCAGTACTTAACGTTGTCCAGATAGTTGCCTGCTTCCTCGCACAGCAGGCCTAGGCCTTGCGCACAAGTCACGTGAAACTGTTGCTTGCAACCTTGTGACAAACAACCCGGATAAAGCGACATGTCATCCTGTAGTTTATAATTTGATAATTATATTTTACAGAGCTGGTGATAATAGGTGAAAAACAATTTAATGTATTATTTGAAACAAGACGTAAGCTCGATAATTACGAACTTCCATCCCCTATTTAATTCGTTTTATAGGAAGAATTTTTAAAACTCTTTCCATAGTCATCCTGTAGTTTATAATTTGATAATTATATTTGGCTTATGTTTAACTTACCACCAGATATAGTAACAAATAGCAGACAAAAGTAGTAAATGATCACCAAAATGAAACTCGCATTTTAATGTAAAATTATAACCAAAGTTTTAACACTTTGCTATCCTATTTAAGTAAAATGACTCCAAGTAAATCATGAGTAACCCAAAAATAGTAAATGATCACCAAAATTAAACCAACATTTTAAAGTAAAATTTTAACCAAAGTTTTTAAATTCTGCTGTCCTATTTAAGCAAAATGAGTCCAAATAAATCATTGTTATCCCAAAAGTAGTAAATGATCACCAAAATTATACCAGCGTTTTAATATAAATTATAATCACTAAACCTAACCTAACCTAACCTAACATTTTTTTGTTTTTTTTTTTTGGAGCTGGGAAAAAATGCATTACGCATACCCTCCCATCGGGGGATGGGGGGGCTATGTGGGACTCCCACATAGACCCGTGTCCCTCCCCACTAAAACGACCCAGCGGCACTCCCGCTTCGTCCGAGTGGCGGGGGACTGGGAAACCGGCACAGCCTTTACTTCCAGTCCACCGCCGACGAATTCCTAACAAGGTGGGCCCCTCACGTCCCTCCCGTGGGGAGGGACACGGGCCCGGGAATGACCGACGAAGGTGGTGACGGGTGCAATGCGTGCAATGAAGGCACCCCCGCGCCTGTCGCCCGCCCGTCGCCACCGTGAGGAGGGAGAGGACCTCGCCTTCTCCGACCCCTTCTTCGTCTGCGGAGCGGCGCAGCGAGAGGGTCGTCCTCCCGCGCGCGCTCCGCCTCCTCCTTCTGCGAGATTACGTCCTCGCAAAAGGAGGCGACCGCTGCCCAGGCCTCCTCGCTCCCCAGCATGGCGTTGACCACGCCAGGAAGCGAGAGATCCTGTCCGATCACAGCGATCAGACCGCGGCGCAGCTCGGACCAAGCCGGGCACACCTCGAGGGTGTGCTGCGCCGTGTCCTCCGCCGCGCCGCAGTCGTGGCACGCCGGGGTCTCCTCCCTCCCGATCCGGTGCAGGTGCGATCCGAAACAGCCATGGCCGGACAACACCTGCACCAAACGGAACGAGAGGAAACCGTGGGACCGCTCGAGCCAGCTCCGCAGGACCGGACCGAGCGCGTCCAACGTACGGCGGCCAAAGGCGGCGTTGGCGAGGTCCTCCGTCCAGTGGAGGACGATGGCGTCCTTCGCCTCCCGCCGCACGGCCTCCCGCTCTTCGGTGATCGGGCGCTCCCCGAGCGCCTTCCGGCGCGCCGTCCACTCATACACTCTGGCGAGCACCCAAGCCTCCAACTCCCAAGGAGGGGTGCCGGCCAGAGCGCACGCCGCCGAGAAGCCTACCGAGCGGTAGGCCCTCGCCACCCGCAGTGCAATAGCCCTTTGGGGCCTGCGGATGGCGGTCGCATTCTCCCTCCTAACCTAACCTAACCTAACCTAACCTAACCTAACCTAACCTATCACAGTGATTTATTTAGGCAAAAATAATACATTAATTTGGTCGTCAAGATTTGGTGATCATATTACTAAATTTGGTGGTCGAATACAATTTAAAGTGGAGTCGTGACTAAAATAGCTGGTACTATTGTATTTTTAGACTTTATTTTTCTGGTGTTAAGTAGATATTTTTGGTTACAAAACTAAGGGTATCAAAGCATTTTATGGTGGTCATTATATTTATCCCCATTATATTTTACATGCCTGGTGAAAAGACTATTTTATGTATTATTTGAAACAAGACGCAAGCTCGATAATTACGAACTTCCAGCCCCTATTTAATTCGTTTTATAGGAAGAATTTTTAAAACTCTTTCCATAGTCATCCTTTAGTTTATAATTTGATAATTATATTTTACAGGGCTGGTGATAATAGGTGTAAAACAATTTAATATATTATTTTAAACAAGACGCAAGCTCGATAATTACGAACTTCCATCCCCTATTTGATTTGTTTTATAGAAAGAATTTTTAAAACTCTTTCCATAGTGCTCACTTTCGTTTATATATATAACTCACATGAAAAAATACAAGCAACACAGCTGCTCAGGCGTTATCTGTCAGTGAATTTAGAATTTAGGATTTTTTTAACAAGTAGATGAGATACGTCTTTATTCCCTGATCTACGTCGAACTCTGTTTCGCCTGATTCCGAAAAGGCAACAGACAATGTAGGCAAAGGTGTAGATTGAATACACCCACATTTTTTTTTTTTGTTATATCAAGCTTGAAGTCTTGGGGTTCGAACATTAAGATTTTGTCGTGGACAATACTTATGAGTACAGATGCCAGCTATTTAATTTATAAAATATAAGCTTGATGTGCTGCTGCTCATTTTTAAAGAAAATGTCGGATAGTTAGACACTCCAAACTAAACAATCCCCTTCATTGGACGATATTTCATGCAATAGTTCTTTAAAATATGACCCCCCCCCCAACCTATACCTATCAAAATGGTCGGCATCTTGCTAAGTTAGGTAACCTGTTGGTAGGTTAGACTAATTGCACAAGAAAGCACTTCATTGTTCCTGCTCCACAGCCACTTGCGCTAGCAATCTTAAGATTTTAATGTTTGAAAAAGATGCTCCCTTTCTAGTAATTTTTTTGGATATTTAAATACTTTGATTACCATGTTTTGTAATAGGATTCAGGATTAGAATCATTGTTTTTTATTTTGTAAATGTGAGTAGCATTTAGACATTTTTTGATAGTTTGTAGGGCATATCCTAATCTTAAAGTTTTGATTTTTTTTTGTATCTTGTGCTCACATGTAGAAGCAACAATATTGTACCCAGGACTGTGTAATTTCTTCTAAATTCATTTGAAAAGAGGGCTCATGGAGTTTCTTGCCCTTTATTCGCCATGAGATCTACGCTTTGGAATGAGCAACTACAGTCCATTCAAAGGCATTACCTCTGTGGCTGGACTGTAGGTAGCTTACTTTTGACTATTCCAAAGTGCCTGTTAGGAGTGACTGACATAATATTGAGGTAATCGTAGAATAACAAAAACATAAAAAGAGTAATCAAAATCGAAACTCACCAGATTTGTTGCACTGCATGCATGCCCCAGCATTGGCTCGGTGGGTCTTGCCCAAATCTTGGCAAATGTAGCAGGTCTGAAAAATGTAGGTACTTTTAATTAATCATAGTAATGACGTCATTATCTTCGTGTCGTTGTCATATGTTACAACACATAGTCTTTTGCCATTCTTTTTTGTCAACCATCACCCTATTATTTACTCCCATTTTTATAATATCATTATATTATATTATATGGTTCTCACCTTGTTGTATCTCTCGGGTGGTATGAGACGCAACACGATCGGTTCCATAGATGTGACATTGCCGAATCGGACCTCCGGTATGTAAAGGGCGCAGACGACATGGGCCCAGCCTCCTGTGTCTGACCGCTTCAGAGCACCCGACTTGGACGGGCATAGCTCACAGCGCTGAAACATTACACACTTGATATTAGGACAACACACAGTTAAAACAAAAAACAAAACAGTACAAAGTACACCCTCATTGTGACACACTCACAAACCGTTTCATTTTGATTTTACAACAAGAAACTCTATTGCTTCTTTGTCTAAAAAGTCAGGAGCAAAAAAAAAAGTTAGGATATTGTTGAATTGTCAAAAAGAAGGGGTTGGTGTTATGCGAAAAGGGTGCTGGATATTAATACAGGCTGCTGTTGGATCTGCTAAAACATTAAATCTATTGGGCATCCACTTACCCAATGCCTCATAAAACATGACAAGTATGAATTCTGAATAGATCAACAACCTGTATTGTGCATGCACTGCTGTACTTACAACCTTGTTTTTAGTTTCCGGACTTTCACATTTTCGACAAAACCATGGTCCTGTTGGTACTGTCACTATTCCGTAGCATGCTAAAAATATATTGAATTTCTCAGTAAAAGTAACAATTGAGTAGTGATCAACCCAAGCAAACATTTTAACAGTATCCGCCCCTGAGATGACCCACTGACCCAGTCTTTTAAATTATTTCATTTAATTAATTAATTTTACATATAAGAGATTTTAGAGTGTTAAGACACTGAAGCCTCCACTAATATGTCACAGGCTTCAGCAGTTGCTAACACTCTAGTAGAAATACCTTGATGGACCGCAACAGTGCAGCCAACTCCATCACAGTAGACAAGCGGGTTGTCGGGCCAACCGCGCTCGTCAGAGCACACACAGCAGCCTCCTACCATCTCCTTCATTGTGTACTCCTCATTATAGACTTAAAACCTACAAAACCTCACACTTATGAACCGGAGTAAATACCACTGATATAAATTCAAATCCAGTAACGAAGACATGACAATAGCAATTTATTAATTCATAAATGTGCTAAAACGAATACATCACCAGGTAATTTGACCTTAGGGAAGCTTAAAATGGATATTTATGACAACACAATGATCTTGTATGTAAAAAAACGATTCAACAAATGCAACGCAAATGAATGTCTCTATCACTTCATATTGAATTGAGCTCTTACTTTAAAATAATAATGTATGTTCCACAAAACGTATATTTTTTTATTTTCGATGAAATTTAACTATTTGATGAGATCTTTACCTGCAAGCAATTAATAACCCCCGTAAAACAGACTATATTTATAATTTTAAACAGACAATGAGGCTTTGAAGGTATGTATGTAACGTATATCCACTTCTTATATAGGGTAGAATTTTGAGATGGGGTTGCCAGGGTGGGGTACCTTAACGGTTTTAGATATAGGAAAACACTCAAATCAAATAACTCTATGGGACCAACTCAGGTTTTAAACTAGAAAAGTCAGAAATTTCAAAAAAAATCTCAGAAATTAGCTCTGTCTCATTACTCTTCCAATTCTGTACTGTATAATTTGTTGAATTCTACCAACTACTATTTTTACAAAGCAAGTAAACAGTAAACATGACCCAAATTACTTTTCTACTTGAGAAGGTATTTGACTGTTTAATTTCTCATTGGCTTCCCTTTCTTTCTTGC
This sequence comes from Noctua janthina, assembly GCA_963576755.1. NCBI lineage: Eukaryota > Metazoa > Arthropoda > Insecta > Lepidoptera > Noctuidae > Noctua > Noctua janthina. The sequence goes on along the minus strand of OY755050.1, from coordinate 5,594,518 downwards.
ATAGTGTTTCTCGCATTGAAAGTTAGTCTGAAAGCTGACCTGACCTAGTTGGTCAGGTCAGCTTTCAGACTAACTTTCAAACGCAGCCACATTAATGTTTATCATAACAAGGTTACCACCTGGCCTACCAACCTAATTACTGAGCAGTGCGTTTAGCTGGAGCTATAATTCCTAATCTTTTATTCAGTTGCATTTGCAGTAATAATAAGCCAAGGTTTTAAAAAGAAAGTTGCCGAGTCATGAATATGAAAAATCTTTGTTATTTGCTAATTTCATGTAACATAGGACTTCACTTGATATGCACTTAGCAATTCTAGATGGCTAACACAACAAAGAAATACTAATGCCTGTTTTCACAAACACCAAACAATACCTAAATGAATGCTTGAATAATGTTACAGTTGTAGTTTAAGAAAATCCAACAGTGTGCTTTTATTTAAGAAATCATATAAGATAAACACACTTGCCAGTGCCGAAAGAATCAGACCAAACAAAACATTCTATCATAAGTACTTATAACATTATCTATTCTTCCGATTAAGGATGCATAAGTGTGCGAAGTTTCATATATTTTCGTACAAGTATTATTCTACAATTCAATTCTTTAGGCGCCTACGCTTCCTTCGGCTCTAATAAGTTTGCCTTGTATATGATAAGAGTAATTGTGATAAAGGATGTTCCACAGTAACAAAACTAGTTTCTATGTAATGCTATTAAACCAGTAAAAGTGTTGCTATTTATCGTTTTTAATCGTAAGTGTCGCTGTGGTATATCATAGTGATGGCAGTTTTCGACAAGAAATTACTACACGTATCACCACCCCAAGATCAACCATTGATGCAAAAGCGGAAGGAATTAATCAACACAACAAGAATCATAATCAATACAGAACATTTAAATACTACCTATGATATGTAAAATTATTTTAATGTCTATATCACATGTTGATAAGGACATTAGTAGTTAGTTTTATGTAATGAGTTCATAATAACCAAGAAAACACTATAACAACTGAAACATTACATTACATATAATAGGTAAACTGGAGATTACCTTTCTTATATTAAGTGAATTGTATTCTTTTTGAGAAATAAATGTCTTAAACCATATATATTATATCACTGAAATTGGTGATTGATTGATTGTCTGTTCCACTCTGTAATTAGTTAATTGTAATATTTCAGTCTGTGGTAGGTCGGAACAATTGAAGCGCTGTAGACCAATGGATTCATAATACATTTATGCAGCATTAAATACTTAATATTAATCGGTTTTATATGTCTTCATGGGGCTTATTAACTTATGAGTATATCAACGTACTTCACCATCATCTTGAGCTTATGGGTGTTCTTGCTAGATTAGAATATAAGTAGGTATTATATTTAAGGCAATGTTAAATGAAATGCAAGGACTGTTTTGAAATGTCATAAAGCTTCTGAAAACCTAGGTAGGTAATATCAAAAATTACCAAATTGTAAGACAAAAATTCTTCTTTTTCAAAAGATGATGAAAAAGAATATTCACATAGTGGTTTCTTTGAGTGTGCTTGTGCAGGTGATGCCAATGAAGTTGCTAATTTAACGTAAGACATTAAAAGCAATGAATAATAATCCAAAGTAAGAGCTAATACAATTTGAAGTGTAACACCGATGGTCCCAATGGATAATGCTGTGAATTTTAAATGACAATGAATAACTTACAGCTTCCATCTAGTTATATTTACCAAAAGTAAAATTATCCGTTCATTGAAGAATTCCCGGGCAATAATTCTTTAATTCATCTCTAATTTACAACTGATATCTTTTATCACCTCACCTGCGCCTAGCAAGAACGATAAAATGAAGTCTTAATTACACAGAATCGAAACTCGTCGAGTGATTATAAGTAAAACCAGGCAAAACTAATTTAGGACTCTGATTTTAACTGAATTTACAAATGCAAAGTAACCCGTATTTTAGTCAGTTTTTTGATGCCAAAAAATCGGTAAATTTATACTCGCTCGCTCGCTGCCATTAGCTACAAGCAAAAGCCATGTTGAATTTTGTTTGGAGTGCATTTCAAGAAGGTTTTTCAATATCTTTAGCACTTGAACGTTAGAGAAAGATAGCGGTATCCTCGGATCCAAAGCGCAACAGAGAAAAATAAAAGTTTCAACATTCTACTCTAGGGTACTGGAACGCGCTATTTTAGTATATTCAAGACTTTTAATCTAGTTTGGTTTGCAGGGTTGGTACCATTGGGACCATTGAAAAAATAATACAAAATATCGCGTCACTTGCGCGCGCAAGCGCGCTTTGGCATTGCAGCCCATATTGATTGATTTCCAGTCTGGGGCTGGGGCACTGGAGCATATTTCCTGAAATATGCCCTACGACCTAGATATGACATGACATAACTGGCCATGTATTTATTAGGTGCTAAATAATAAATACTTTCAATTTTCAGTACCTACATTCTATCTCGTTTGTAACAAAATCCTATATCTACTTCTCTTGAATAATAAATTTACAATCAAAGGACTAGATTCATTGTTGTCTGAAGAAAAAAGATTCAGATTCTTCAAAGTTAACTATTTTGTTTAAACGGTCTCTTGTTTATTTTGTCAATGTTACAAAATCAACCTGTCTTAGGTAAAGCCCTTTAAGTGTAAAACCAAGAGTAGAATACTAGGTCCATTCATGACCAAGCAAGAGACTAACATCAGGGAGGAAAGGGGGTGGTGAGGGCAATAGGCAATCGGACGCGTGGGCTTTATTTAGGGGTTGCCAGTATTTAAAAATCTTGACTAGCTAATCTTAAAAAAAAAAAGATTGATTATGATTACTAAAAAAAACAAAATAATACTTAGGTAAAGGGTTACATATAAAAGTAGAAAAGTGGCTAAAAATACTTTCCAATTTAGAAAGATGTAATATAAAAAGTCACGTTAGAAAAAAATACTTTTATCGTCATTTCTTTTAATTATTAAGAGCCGCCTTTTTGAAATTCATTTCTATAAATCTGAGTGTTGTAAAGATGCATGCACACTAGTCTTCCGAAAGATCGTAGTATTTCAAAATTTCTTAGCGGGTTAATACTTCCGCACTGTACCAACGCCGATGTTTAGATTTCCTATTCTAAAATGTGTGGCTAAAACTAAACCACTTAAAGGACAATAGTTAGGCCATTTTTCTAAAATACCATCATTATCAATCAGTAGTTCAGTTATACCTTTAAAGATCAATAGTTTCTACTATTGACCTCCAAAAGTAAAAACATGTAACATCAAAAGATAGTTACTATCAGAATTAATACAAAGCCATCTTGTTTTCGCCCGGAATAACAAGAGCTCAGTTCCAAGAATTAATTGTAGGTGCCCAATACCTATAGGTATTACTGGTGGGAGGCTGCGAGGGGTCCAACTCGTGCAACCTTGGTATAATAATTATATTGTGCATCCCTCGACCCGCTTGTTACTAGGGACGAGTCCGCATGTCAGAAACGACTCCCACTTTGTTTTGGATCGCGCATGCGTTTTGTTGTTGATAGGCGATGACATATTGTTGGGGCTAACGCATTCGTTGATTTTGTGTTATTGCTAACGGGCTCTACTAGAGGGCGTTCAAGAGCGTACGCAGGCTAAATCCAATGGGGATACAAGAACTTTTTCTTGTGGTGATAAGTATTGAAGAATCATATTATCTTTTAATGAAGCCTTTAAGTTGGATAAGATCTACCATAATTTAAAAAGCGTTGATAATATTTACATACATATTTAACAAAACTATAAAAATACGATTTCCGAACGAATGAAACGTCAATGCCAGGAGAGCCCGCGAAATTTAAATTTTAAATTTCAAATTTTTACTCGTTTTTTGTAATTTGCAGGTCAGTGTCAGGCTGCATGTTGAACAAAATATGATTCACGACCTAGCCGAGTGCAATTAGACAAAAAAATATTAAAAGGTGGAAGTGGTCGAATTTTCACTCGATTTTTATTGAGATCCTCCTAGAGGAATGGAGAAAAAGTTCCTTTGGAATATTTTTTTTTCGTTTATGAATAACTTCAAAAACGACGAGTTCATATTGTGGTATAATGTGTGTGACCCAAGTCCATATCTGCGTCCGACCATGGTATAATAATATACTTCGCCTTATTATACCATGCGTCCGACTATTCATTAAACGCCAATTTGTTCTGTATCTTTCTTCATTGTTGTCGATAATTATGCAGTTTCAAGTATTTTTTGACAATTTCCTATTTTCTTCAATAATTTCCAAAATATCGAACTTTAAGACTAAGATTTCCTTTGAAATTGGTAACTTATGCTTTTTCACAGATAACTAGCTGGAGTAAAAATATTCAAGAAAACCACTTTTACGAGTGAAGTGACTAAAAATTTATTCACAATTATCAGGAAATCAACGGGTTCCATTTCTGGCTAGGGAATTGATTTTCCAAAAATCCAATGATGAAGTTTTAGTTTTCATCAAAATCGGGCTCGAGACTCCTTTGAGTATTTTTTGCTATTCCTCATAGTTTTGGATTTGGTATCCACGCTCACTTGACAAATACATCCTGTATTGCACTTATAGCTATTTTATGAACACATATTTGGAAAGACAAAGCCGTTATCTACTACTAAAGGTTCTGCAGAATGAACTTGTGATACTGTTAGTTTTAATTGATTGATTTTTTAAATAAAAAATATAACAACGAGGTACTAATCTGCACTGATTTGTGTAATTTTCAAGTTATCTCTAATTTAGCCTTTTTTAGTGTGATTCTCCAAAGACATTTTCTAGTGATATTTAGGTGTATGCTAGTTTCTAAAAATAATAAACAAGATAATAAAAAACCTTTAAAAAGCGTTTTCTTAATCCCAAATATATTTGACCTTTTTTGGTGGAAAAAGGGCAATACCCTTTCTTAACTAACAAAATCAAAATAATAAATTAAAAATATTTAACTCCCGTAAAGTACATGTACCGAATCACAAAAGTATAGGGCTTATTTCATGCAAAGATCAATCACTTTAAGGTGGTATGAGCAGAATAATACGAATGAACGTAATAAAAATCTAAAAATAGGTCTCCCCAACAAATCACGAAAAGTGTTGTTGTGCCCTTGTCTTACCGAAGGTGCGTAATGTTTAAAAAAACATAGCATTTAATTCACCCTCATGTCACAGCCAGTTATATGTTTCTATTTATAATTAGGTAGGTACCTAATTACCGCAGTTTGCCTCTAACAATTATCTTTAAAGATATTTAATCAATTTTGGTAACAATAACGCATGATTATATAGAGGCAATGTAAATTGTAGTAGGTACTGTAAAACATAAAAATCATGTTTTAGTATTATTTTAAATCATACCAGTAGTAATATTACCTACTAGGGTTAGAGGTGCTATCAATCGTTTGTATCAGTTAAACGTGTGATAATTTAGTTATAGAAACGGTAGTAACTTTAGGTTAAACAGATGACCATAACGTGGGATAAAAACCAGTAGGCAAAAAACTAGGAATAGGTCCTAGGAATCTTTTGAATCCCCTGGTTCCTTATAAATACCATAAAGAGGATGAACATTCGAAGTGTTTTAAAGTTGGTAAGTAACTTGTTAAGAACTTTTGGTATCACGTGATTTGTCTGTTGCACCGTGCACGCCGCACGGGGACTGTCAGATACGAGCCAGAGAAATTCCGGCCTGTATAAATTCATCATAAATTTAGATCGACGGTTTGAGCACTAAGCTTAACACTAGGAAAATGGCGGATGTGGCTGAAGCACAGCGGAAGTATCTGTCATTTACCAGTGTCCGCAGCAAGTCCGTAATTTTCCCGTACCTTTACTGAGTACGCACTTACCTCAGGCGCTACCTCAGTCGCTACCTCAAGTGATGCTTTCCGTTGTCTTGAAAGCTAGTGATGATGTACAAGATTAAAAATACTCAAAATAAATATTAACACTTGAAACGGGATATTTACCATGTTTATTATTTATATTATCGTGCTCATGAACACCCGCCCGCAAAAAACTGCAGCTTATCCATGACTATGGCGCTTGCAACAGCGCCGAAATATCGGGAACTCAATATAAATAATAAACATTACTCCGTGTCTCGGTAAGCACGTTAAGCCGTTGGTCCCGGCTCAGTTGTAGATCTTGACAGTCGTTAAAGATAGTCAACGGCCCGAAAGTCCGACAACCAGTCTTACCAAGGGGTATCGTATTACCCAGCAGTACTAACTAGGTTGTGGAAGTCAGATAGGCCATCGCTCCATGTAAAATACTGGTATTCAGCTACATCCGGTTGGACTGGTATTGTCGTATTCAGGACATCATTCTGAGCCCCATAGAAATTTTTCATCGGTTATTTTAAAAAAATCAGTTGTTCCGTACATTTTGACCGTGTAGGTACAGTACTTTTGTATTAAACAGCAGATTTTTTTTAATAACCGATGAAATAGTTCAAGCTCAGAATGATGTACTGAATACGTGGTAACCGTTTTCGCGTAGGTGTCCGTTCCACCCCATATAATGTCCAAACTACATTCATAATATAGGTTCAAACTAATGTGATTTGTGTTAAACTGGATTGATATTAATTTGACTAATTGTACCCAAACTGTAGCTCATACATGCTTCCACCGTTACGCTGTGATACTGGATCAGTGTGAATCAGCCTAGGCTGATAAACATTTAGTTTTTCTTATGTTTGAGTGTTATAACAATAGTTTAAGCAAAAAGGACAAAGACAAGAAAACTACTACTCACTGTATTCACGAGATCACCTGGAGGATATTGTGTACTAACTGCAGGGAACCTCTGAGTTGCTCTTCTGTTCCTGGTATGCCTCCTGGCCGATTGTCGTTCCATGACGTATGCGCTATAGTTGAATGAAACCCACATCAGGACACAATTGCCTACTGACCTCTAATAGATATGCCCCGTTTGTCTCTCTGGAATTATTTGGTTTGTGATTGACGGAATTCGTTAGTATGAATCAAAAATAATAAGATTTCATGAGGCTGGAAACTTTTTTAGGAAGTTATTTGGACCCAGGTTTAACATCAGCTAGCAAAAGCATTCAGTCCGTTTTTGTGCAGGGTTTCTTTTACTTATGCATAGTTTTTAAGAAATAAAAAAAAAAACAAAAAATCTATTTCGCGCAGGTTCGCGAGATATGGAAAGAATGGAGGGTGCTCTTTGCCCAGGAGTGGGACATAGCAGGTTAGTAAAAAATAAAAAATAACTCCTCCTGATTTAGGTAAGTAGATAAATTAGGTTCCCTATCCATTGGCATAAAATTTTAAGACCTAATAAAACTTAGCATAATGTTGTTTGGCATAATTATTTTTTCGCATAATATAATTACGCATAACAGCTCATGCATAATTTTTTTAAGCATTATGTCTGTAACCATAATAATGATTAGGCATAATATTTTAAAGCATAAACTTATTAAGCATAAAGTTCTAAAGCATAACTTTTTTAAGCATAAAGTTCTAAAGCATAACTTTTTTAAGCATAATATCCTAAAGCATAAAAGTATACAAAATTTATTTCGACGATTGGAGAAAAGCCATATCTCCTGAATCAGGTAATATATAAAATATTAATATATTATAACGTATTGAACAATTTTGTGAGTATTTTTTCGCTGTAGGAAACAAGCATTGCAAGCATACAGCATGCAAGCAAGCATGCAGCATGCAAGCAAGCATGCAACATGCAAGCAAGCAAGCAAGCAGCATGCAGCAGTCAGGGTTTCTGTGACGGCTCCGGCGCTGCGGCCCTCCGGCGGCCCCACGCGTGCTAATCGTCGCAGACGGCTTTCGCTCACCACCGCAGCTTCGGCTTGTTGGCCGGCTTCGCCGGCCAGCCTCAGCCGCGGCGGCTCGCTCGCAGCCGCCTGCTCCTCAGCCCGCGGGCCGCCTCGCCCCTACGCGCCTACGCGATTTTAAATAACACTCTAGGGGTAGGACAAACAAGACTACGTGAAGTCGGTTTTGCAGCAATTCGGTTCTGTGACTAACTTTTGTTGCACAGCATATTAATTTTTTAACCAACAATATTATTTGATTGTTACAGGTACTATAGCTAATTGGTTTGCTCAGAATTATGTATGGGGCACTACAAGTTCACCACCACCATTTCCACCCAAAGTCTGGAGTACGTATTTATTTACTTTTATTTTACTAGTAAAGGAAAATATACCCAGGACACAAAATCATGCAGAGGCATGGCACAATAGATTTGCTCATTTTGTGGGAAAACACCATACTGGATTTTATTTTTTGGCAAAAAAGATAGTTCAAGAAATAAGACATCAAACCATTGAAATAGATAAACTGGATATCGTAACATCACTTATACCAAAAAAAAAGAAAAAATACACGGACAAAACCAAAAAAATTGAAAAAATCATTGGTAAAAAAGATGAGTATCCTTCTAAACTAGAATATTTACAAGCAATTGCTAAAAATATACACCTAAAATAAATAATTAAGGACTACTATTTCAATCAGTTAACTTCTATTATGAGAAATAAATATGGCGGCATATTTATTTCTCATAATAGAAGTTAATTGATTGAAGTTAACTAATTCACTGCTGTGTGAAATAAACGTTTCTCGCGATTGAAAATGTCATGTATATTTATAATAAATCATTTGCATGAACATTGTTTTTGTTATTTATATTAATTGTATGCCTAAATATTATTATGCTAATAGCCATTAGGCCTACTAACGTTATGCTAAAAGTCTTTAGGCCTACTAACGTTATGCTAATAGTCATTAGGCCTACTAACGTTATGCGAATCAAATTTATGCCAAAACAAATTAGTCTTTAACATGATTATGCCAACATAAAATGTATGCCTAAAAAAATTATGCCAAAGTATTATTATGCCAAAACAAATTGTGCCAAAATCGTTATGCCGAAGTATATTAGGACAAAAAACATTATGCGAAAAGAAGGGATCCCGATAAATTATTATAAATAGCCTATTGGTAACAACTAACAATTGAGCATTGACAATTTATTTAATAACTACTCGATATTATTCATAAATAAGAATTGAATATCAAAATTAAATCAGAAAAGCAATGCTCACAATTTTCTTACACACAAACACTTTTCTTATACCTACATAACAACACCTTTGTAAAAATCTACGTAAAGATTGCGCGGATGTTACAATATTATAATTAAGTGAAATATTGAGATGTATGTCGGTGAATATCAAAATGCCGATTAAATCGAGGAAAAAAATCAAAATCTCAGTGAAGTTTCGGAAAGATTGCTCCAAATTAACATACATTCGGCCATCACAATACACATCACTGCTAATTCGGCCCAAAATTAACATATTTCCTTCGTACTTCCCACTTTCCCCATTTTTATGGAAGCACACTCACCTTTTGGACAAAATGGATCAAATTATCAGACATTACACTATATCATCAAATTTAAATGTGTCTTTGGACGGTCGAGCTTGGACAAAAGCTAATACTGATCTCATTCGTATGGGAAGACTCAGCGTCCGCAAATTTTCTGGTATTAGTTTACTCCCTATTCATATCCTAGGTCCACGCACTAAGAAATTAATCAGGAATATCCTGGGTTCCACACTGGTTGATTTTGATGTGCCGTGCTTCTCCGAGGCTATCCATGGTTGGAAATTCGCTTGCCCGAATACTGAAAAACCCGACCATCCATTTTCCCAGAGACAGTGGGACGAGCCGCTCTGCGGAGTAGTTCAAAACAATCTATCTATATCTGTTTAAGGAAATTTCGAAACGCCTAGTTGACGCTTTCCGTGACCCAAGGGCTCGCTTTTACTTCGGCTAAGTGTTGCCATACAACGTGGCAACGCCGCCAGTCTATTGGGCACTTTACCAGCTGACAACGTTGAGGAGGAGTTTTTTGATGCCGCTTTAAAGTTTGTGACTAGTTAATTTATTTTAGTTTGTTAGTTTTTAATTAATAATGTATAAATGTAGTTAGATTACATAATATATATTTTTTTTTAATAAATAAATGTTAAATACTTTTTTTTTTAATTTTTAATACTTTTTATTTCTGATATTCGTAAGTGACTAACCCACCTAAGTATGATGTTTAGTCCTACGGGGGTTATATTACTATTAAGAAAAGAGAAAATTATCCTTCCCAAATAAAAATAGGAAAATTTATAAATCTAAATAGGTTATAACTGTGGAAAATCAAATCTATACTATTAGAAATAGGTAGAGTTTATAAGTTTGTTTGAATTTTTAAACCAATGATTAAAATGATTAAACTAGCGGGAAGTAATGCTGCTATATTATGCCCGCGAGTCATAGGCTAATTAATTTAAAAATTTCCCGTGGGATAATTTCCGTCCACATCGAAGGCTAAGCCGCGAGCAAAAGCTAGTAAGATATAAACGAGTACGTACTTACCACTATTTCCGCAGAAGATCGTCGATGATGATACAGAATCTATCTTCGTTTAAAAACAACGTAATTCGTGCTTCCTCGTTCCTGATTGGTGACTGTTTTAGACCAAACAACACTGTCTTTACTTGTTTTTGCAAAAATCTTTATCTTTCTTTTTAAAAGTGAACCTACTCCCAAAAAATCGGATGTTCCGAGTTTAAGAGGCTGGGACTGAAACAACAGATCTTGGTGACTGTAACCCAAGGAATGAACAACAACTGAGACACCCTGTGCTTTAATACTTTTTTCCATTTAAACGGTGGGTAGATACTCTCAGCTTCAGCCAAAGAGTTAAGAAGAAAAAGGGACTTGCCAACGCACATGCGTTACATGTGAAGGGCTTCAAAAATTGCGACCCGAATTTTTGGACACCAGCGAAATTGGTGGCTCTATCGTTCACGTCAGAATGTCGACTGTGGCAACAAGCCAGCGGCGCATAAAGTACTCAATATTTTATGATGGTGGTGGACTGGTGGTAGCAAGTGATAGGGTCGCCACCCAACCTGCCCTTGCATATCAAACGATGGTTCCGCCTTCACAGCGCTTAGCCTGTCTGTTATTAGATACATCAATAGAAATGTCACGGCTTACAGTGTAAGGGCTCCATTAACATTTTCTGAACACGCGTGTAATTTACATGTCACTTGTCTTGTTCAAAGGATTTCATTAGCAACGGACAACGACCAACACTGAAAGCGCCCTTGTTAATGATAAAAAAATAAGTACAGTGATCTTTAATAAATCCTTTAGGCGCTTCCGCCAGGGTAGCCCGGGAAATTCAAATTGACGAAAACGTAATTTTATTAATTGAATTTCGCGAGCTACCTTAGAGCATCTAGCGCATCTCTTTATTAATAGAAGCTTAAGATATAGGTGAAGTTATCGTAAATCTTTAGTATCGATTTTTTTTTAAAACTTTATTTGCGACAAAGGTATAAAACAAACTAAGACTATGTGAAGAATTTGTCTCGTGTCCTATTAGCCTGGATTTAATAGTAAGGGAAACGTGTACAAGATTATCCCCTTTTTTTTTTTTTTTTCATTTTGAAATCATCAAATGACCCCCCCACTCTTCCTTCTTTGCCCTTTGTGTTCCAGGGCCACGGTATCTCTTTCGAACAGTCCCGCAGCCCTGGCAGGCATCGGCCCATGCGGACCCCTACGTGGTTGCTGACATCTCTTTGAGGCGCGCGTGGAACACGAACGCGCCGTCGACACGGCCTGTCGTCATAAGACGGCCGGACGGCGAGCTAGCCCATAACTCGCCGTCCACAGGCCCGCGCCTACGGTGGCCGGGAGCTACCACGTGACCCCCGACGCCCAGGGCGTCTCCTGCGGCAGCTGGGACGTGAGGTTCTTTCCCTCTCACGTCCCGCCACCTCCTTCACTAGCATGACTGCTTCGCAGAAGGAGGTGACGGCTTCCCATTCCCTCTCGCTCCGGACCATGGCCGGACGCGAGAGTTCGCCGCCGCCAATCGCCGCTACGAGGACACGGCGGTGCTCCGCCCAAGCGGGGCAGACCTCCACGGTGACGATCCTCGCAGTGGAAACACCCGGGCGTTTCCTCCCGCCCGATTCGGTGCAGGAACCTCCCAAAACAACCGTGTCCGGTGAGGACCTGCGTCAGGCTGTAGGTGAGGGTGCAGTGGCGCCTCTCTAGCCACTCCTCAAAGAGGGGACTTATCGCCACTATGTCGGCGTGCCCTAAGATTATCCCCTTAAGGGTAAATGCGCGTAGCTTAAACGATATTCAACTTAATGTAGATATAAAAACTTGTAATGCCAACAAACGCACCTGTCTACCATTTGTCATACTCGAAAGATTTAATCTCTTAATACTTAATCTTTCAATATTTTTTTAAATTGTACTAAAGGATTATTTTGGACACCCCGGTCTCCAAGATGATCTTAAAGATATGGGCAAGATCATCTCCAGTATTTTAGTAGAATTAAGTGAAAAACATGATTTGTTTTAGTAAATAATATCTTTATTCATGTAATAGCTATATTAACGTTTCCCTAGTTAGTTTCAGAACTGCCGTAGTTTTGTTAATAGATTACCTCATCGGCAATAAAATTATTATGAGCTCTGCAATGCTAGAAGGGAATAAATTGAAAATGTCGGCGGTGCATTTACAGACAACGTAGGTAGCGCTGCAAATTAATTTTCTTAGTAAAGTATCTTTATAAGAGCCTGGTCAAAGCCTTAGGGCAATTTTTCTTCTTGTTAACATGGAAATACAGCAGACTTGTGAAGGATCAAAGCTGCTTTTAAAGCAGTATTTATAAAGGGTGTAAGAGACAGCCCTCCACAAACAGACAGGGTGCATTAAGCTCCTTATTTTTTTACCGGAATTTTTCTACGGAAAATTGTCATTTTTTTTTTTCAAGATACTCCTTGTTGCCCCAGTAATACGGGTATCCTGGATCGAGTTATTTAGTGCCATGACGTGTCAGGACAAATTGATGGGTCCCGAATTCACACGCCTCAATAGCTAGACGCTGAGGTTACCATGCAGAGTACTTACTTCAAAGGTCTAAGTTTGTAAAATATATGGTTTGATCCTATTATTTGCGAATAATTGAAGGTCAAATAGGATTACTTCAAATAAAAATCATTATTATTTAGAGGCAACCGCTAACAATTTCCAAACTAACGAGTCCATCTTTTTCCCTACTTCATGTATTTGAGTTTCTAAGCATTTTGAAGCCATATCAATTGTTTTTGAAAACGCCAACGCAATTTTCCTTCACACAATGTTGTAACGTGGCCACAACGATTTTGTGCATTTTAAAGATTCAAGATTCTTTATTTTGCTTGAAATATGGTACATGATGGTCTTATAAAATAAATGGTTTCACACATTTTGCTGACTTCCTTCAGCATGTAAACTTAAAATTAAAATACCTAACACAATGTACTCTTGGTTTAGGTACCTAGTACTAGTTAAAATTTAACAAAATGTAATAAAATTAGAAAAAAAAAATAGGCACAAAAGCTACTTAACCGTTACAAATGGGTTTATAAGTCAAAAACTCATTAATTGTATAGAACACGTTATTAAAAAGCCATTTCTTAAGTTTCATTTTGAAATAATTAATTGGAACTTCTCTGATTTGTTTCGGTATTTTATTGAAGATTTTATTTATTTATTTATTTATTTAGGATCTCCAACAAAGGATATACACAAACACACGAAATAAATAATCGACGACAAAAGTATTACGTAGGTGTACTCCTTCACTTACAGGAGACCACAGCATGCGTAATAAGATGTATAACTAAGCTAACAAAGTTATAGTAGCATTTAAACATTCAAATCAAATTAAAACACAACACTAAAATTAAATTAAAAAAATAAAATAATTAACAAAGTCATAATAGCAATTTAAAAAAAAAATATGAAACACATTTGGAAATACTGTTGGAAAAATAAAATTTAAAACGATTTTGACCGACATGCAATTGTTTTGAAAGAGATTGCTTCTACATCTTGTTATAGTCAGTTTGGTGGGATCTCTAGAGAGAAACTTTTTATTTTCAGTCACTTTAGAGAACAGGTTTGGGTGTTTTTTAACAAACATCCCTACTTCTAAAATGTATAAGCTAATAAGCCTAACTTTTTGAATAGAGGTCTACATGAATCGAGAGGTTGTAAATGGCTCTAATGCATTTCTTTTGGGTTATAAATACTTTTTTTACGAAGGTAGAATTACCCAATATAAGCAGACCTTATCTGAGTATTGAGCCAACGTAGCAAAAAGCAATTAATTAACATTATCTGTAATCCCCGACGGGTTAGGCAGAGGTACACCTATACCCACATTTCGCCAGTTATGTTTAAGTCCCATATAAAAGGGGGCGAGCCTATTGCCATCAACCGGGTACAAAACCAGACTTCGTGGTTGCTACTGAGAAATTCCTGATAGTAAAACCCAATAAAATTTTGCTCAACCTGGGAATCGAACCCAGGACATCATGCAGTCGCGCTTGCGATCACTAAACCAACCCGACAGTCCAGGCAGTTTAAAGTAATTATATCAGATTATTTCCCCGTTTCCAAAAATAAGTAAATCAAATTGCTTTTTTTGGTTTGCATTTTCAGGGTTTGATAATCACCAAAGGACCTTTTCAATTTAATATCCAGCTTCTTAAGCTCGTGGCTAATTAATAATAGCCGCTTTGGTCGATCTTGCTTGGGTTGGGCCATGGATGGGTGACCACCCGTTTTCCCAAGCGGTATCGTATTACACAATACACAGTACTAATTGGGTTGTGGAGGTCAGATAGGCAGTCGCCCCAATGGAAAATACTGGTATTCAGTTGCATGCGGTTAGACTTGAAGCCGTCCCCCACATGTTGGGAAAAGGCCAGGCAGTTAATTCTTAACGATTAATCTAAATTTTGATATATATTTATAGTATTTTATATATCCTTGTAGCTAATCTTAGTATTAATTAAAATTATTTTCATATATACACCTACCACTGCTTGTCTCTGCATCACCCAAAGGTTGACTGGTAGAAAATGCCTATGGCATTAAGTCCGCCTCTGTACTTTTGTGCTTGAAGTGTTAAATAAATGGCTCTAGTGGTCCCAGATTCACAGCGTGACTATGTTGCGTGGGGTTCTGGTCAGACCACAAATTATGGATTTATTTAACAGGAATTTGTCACAGAAATTAATTTATTTTTGACTAGAATGACTGATACAAAAAACTTATAATATTAAAACAGATAATGTAAAGAATTGCTGATTTACTTTTTGGTATTTCGAGGTTCCCTTTTTACTATGATGAGTTCAACTCAGGTCCTTTTCAAGTATTCAGTTCAGATCCATATTTGAATTACATTATTGGCAATTTGCATATTTTTCCGGATAGGAAATCATCAGACAAAGTGGTGGTGGAGACCCCGACTTACGAGCAGTAAGTCGTGGGTTTGAACCCAGCCAGGCGCATTAGTTTGTGTAAGTTATTTCATCACCACTGCTCTCAAAACGGTGAAGGAAAACATCGTGAGGAAACCGGCATGTCCTAGAACCAAAAATTCGAAGACATGTGACATCTACCAACCCGCACTGGGCCCGCGTGATGGTTTATAGCCCCATTCCCTCTCATAGAGAGGAGGCCTGCGTCCCAGCAGTGGGAACATTAATAGGCTGATTATGCTTCCCACTTAATACTTATTAAAGTTTCAGAAATAATCAAGCAAAGAAAGCTCGAAATTATCGTAAAGTTCATATTAAAATCCATTACAAAACTAGACATCGTATAATGCTCCCATTTCTTCGTCAGATTCATGAGCATGCATGCACGATTACGAAGACGGCATTGAATCTAATTCATTATGTCTATCTGTATAAGGGCCGATGATGGCACAGTCATGCATCGAACGGTAGGTCAGTTCAAGGCCGCCCTGATTACGTCAACGTTTTTCTTTTGTTTGGCATCTTATCAACGCTGGCCATTACTTTTGTGACGTAGTTCTGAAAGTTTATTAGTATTACGCAGGTCATTTTGGATTCAGATGTATATTTTCGATGTATCTGTTTAATTTTTAAATTAGTCGGGATTTTAATCCCGTTCTTATGAACTTGAACGTTATTCCACGAGAAAATAGCTTTTGAATGATGGCTATACTTCGGTTAACTTTATGTAAATATTGTAGGAATTCAGTAATTTGTGATTTGATTTCTACATAACGCATTTTTTCAATCTCTTTAAAGTTTGTAAGCCCCAATGAACTAAAACAAAGGAAGCTGGGTATGTCGCCATGGCATTGACCTTTTTTGTCATACTGCAGTGTTGCAAACTGCAGCTACAACATAACTTCCTTAAACAACAACCAATCTTTCTACTTTGACCCAATAGCCAAAATCAATCTCGTAAAAGATAGTTGGGACCTAGTAGTATTCTATAACATGTCTCCGTATTGGGAAGGTATGCAGGCGTTTGAAAAAGTTACGATATACCTGGATAAAACATGCAAAACAACAGACTGAGAACAGTGTAACATGATAGTCGCACAGCTAATTCACGAGTGTAATAAACTAAAATACTACAATGAACTTCTGATATCGCAACACGTAAGTGGACATTCCAGATGGCGGCGGGGACTTATCAATGCAGTTGGAAACTTTGCAAATCCCTCTTCGGCGTATTAGACGAACAATCCGCCGAAAACTACAGCCGAGACATCAACATGATACAACAAAACGAAAAACATTTAGGTGGCCTATGGAGGAGCCAGACGTCGATTGTCGAATCAGAGTACAATTTGTTGAACAGAACAGAAGAAGTGATGGCGAAACAAAAGAAATTTTTTAATAAACTTTTGATTACGTTGGATAACATCTCAAACTGCTTACAACAAAACACGACACACAAAAAACTCACAAAAAACGATATACACCGTAACTTTTTAGTCGTCTTACAATGGCAGCCCACTTCATGTATCCAATGACTACTAAACATTCATAAAAAAAATATTGGTATTTATGATACTTTATTAATTTAAAAATAAAAATATTTTTCAGTATTATGACGCATTACGCAGTTAAAACACCCTGTGGCGAGCGATTATCTACTCGACTCGAGCGCTGGGTAGGTATGTTCTCCCGTTTGACACGTAAACATCATTAACCGGATGTTTCACAATTTTACTCTAATGTATAATTTATTTTACGTTGTACCTATTACGGTAGGTAAAAAAAAAACACGCCAAGAGCTATTTTATGTCGGGTACATTGAGTGGACCACCTTTGTAAGACGACTAAAAAGTCACGGTGTATAATATAACAGCAGTAAAGAAAAGGGCATACATGCGTAAATTCACGCTTTTGTCCGATGAGTTAAGCAGAAACTACAGAACCTTGTCTGCTACGATCCTAACACACTCATTATCGTGTACCTCCAACCATCTCATACATGCACGCCGGTTACGAGTACGACACACCTCATCTCTCTGAAGAACTTCACCAGCGGTCAGGTCGGGTCTTAACTCCGCACTAACTAAATTAGATGGAATTCACCAACGAGAAATTGATGAGTCATCACCACACCACGTTAGTGAAGTCCCGAAAATGAATAATATTGACTTAATACCCGTATGACACTATCAATCAAAAATTAAGATGGAGACAGATTATTTATGAAAACACTGATTATGAACTATTTCAAGAAGAACTGCGCCATGTTGATAAAATTGAAGACATCAAGAAGGTGCAGATGTCTGAAAGCAACTGAAAATGTAAGAAATGCTATGTTATATGAGTAATAATTAATACGTACAAAGTAAATATAAAAACTCATTATCCCAAACGGGAAAAAAAACTGAAACAGAGCTCTCTGTCACAGGAACAAGAATTGTTTTTCTTCGAGTGATCCCAGAATCTATAATTATAACTCTTCATATATCCTTAACAAGGATTTCTGCTTCTATGAACATAATTACACTCGCGGTCAAATAATACTGGTCGTTCAAGAAAATCCCTGTAACTTGCAAATTAATAATGGTATATATGCATGAAAGTTACTTTATGTTACAGAAAGTGTAATATCGTATGAAATAAAACCTTAAATTATCCACAACGTCTTTACATTTAAAAAGTTATAAACCTTAAAAAATTTGGAAAAAATGCAATTCGCGATTGTTTTACTTTACCCTGTTTTCTCACTTTTGTTTTCAATCAGTCAAATCAAAATGATATAAGGTGTGGTCTTTGTCGTCTTTCACCATCATTGTTGAATTACTATCATGTCGCTAACACCAGAAGAATGTACACGCATCGTCGGAAGAAGGCAAAAGTCATTAAAGTACAGTAAGAACAATAGACGTGTCTGTTTCTACAGTGCAGCGAGTCGTCCAACGTTTTCGAGAAACTGGGCAGAACATAAGAAGACCAAGAATCGGCAGACCGAGATGTACTACGGCTCGAGAATATTTATGAATATTTATTGTTACGACCATGCTCTGAAATCGGCACCTCACAGTAGTTGAAGTAACAAATCAACTCCGGGAGACAAAGCGAGCGGATTGTAAACCGGCGGTTTCTTAAAGCTAATTTGGCCCCATATAGACCCGCAAATGGTCTAAAACTTGAACGGGAACATTGGGTAAGCAAGATTACGGTACGCTTGCGAACACTTACATTGGGGAGACGGAGAATGGGCAAAAGTAATGTTTTCTGACGATTGCTGATTTATTCTGTATGCAGATGATGGGCGGCGAAGAGTCTACCGACGGTCACGGGACGGACTGAACCGCAAGAAGCCCAAACCTGAACCCATTTGAACGCGATTAGGACGAGCTTGGGAGGTGTGTAAGAAATCGAAACCCCGGCCCAGCTACACTTTGAAATCTGAAACATGCGTTAGTAGAAGAGTGGACCAATATCCCGCAACTTCGAATAAGAAATCTAATAAACAGCATGCTCAATCGCCTGGCAGCTCTGAGAAGAGCACGTGGAGGCAAAACAAGGTATTAATTTTATTTCAAAGTTCGTTTTTGTGTTGTATGTGAGGTACCAACCATTATTTTTCACCGTAAAAATGATTGATACTTAATTTTTTTTATGTAATTTGGACAATTAAACCGCAACCAACGATGTTAAAAATGCTTGTGAACAATGTTATGTTTCCAACATTTGGTGTATCGAGCTATTGTTTTAAGAGTAATTTTAGTTTTTTGTACTGACCTGTATTCTTTGTCCGCGAGTGTATTTAACTGGACAAAGGCAAAACAACAAAGGTAACAGCATCGAACCCAGATGAGCTAGTTAGTGCGGACAAAGAATACATCATGACCTTTTGTACTTTCCTGAAGGCACAAGAAAATTGTCTTATGTCAATCTCATTCAAAACAGTCCTCTTCAGTGTACTAATTGTCGACACGTTTCTTAATTTAATCAGTGAAGCTCAGAACTTTTCGTAGAGTTTTATTGACTCTGGTCCAAGAAGCTTTGTTGATGTTACGATGCTTTTTTTTTCAGATTAGAAATCATTAAATGACCCCTCCCCCCACTCTGGGCGGAGCGGAAGGAAGTGTCAGACTTGTACTGACTAAAACCCATCCATGTTCCTTCTTCGCCCTTTGTGTTCCAGGGCCACGGTATCTCTTTCGAACAGTCCCGCAGCCCATTATACAATGCTTCAATCAATTGTTTTGTTTGCTACTTTTTAAGTACTAAAGCTCATAGATATCGCGTTAAAATAATGCTTTTTGAAAATCGCATTTTTCGTTTTATTTAAAGTAATACAGTGAAGGGAAGTGGATTATTCAAGCGATATTGTTCAGAATGGGCAGTATGAAGCCTTCATTTCATCATTGATTAAACATAAGCGTAACCACCACGATCATAATTCTTTAAGGGGTAAGCAGACATGTCTCATCGTATGTCGAAGTTCACCCAAAAACATAATTTCTACTAGCCTCAATATCAAAAGGAGACAGATGACAGAACAAAACAAGGCCAATAGGCACAAAGGATAAGCCCAGTTGCCTAGCACCATTGCACGGATGAATCATCATAAACTAGCTGTTGCCCGCGACCTTCGTTCGCGTAAAATTATTATAAAAATATTACTTCCCTTTTCAAAATCGAAAATGTTCGAGATCAAAATTTCGGATACAGTAGAATCTCACTAATCCGGCACTACAAAAGACCTATAAGTCCAATATCGGTCCAATACACGGTGTAAACAGACCCTTCACATAGCAGTCAACCAAGCATTCTGTACATCAAACTAAGTAATTTTACGCAAAAATTATTTCTGGGAATCGTTTTTTTTTTTGGGGGTGAAGAATCACATTTTACGGTAGGACTCGATGGAAAGTACTCAAAGCATTGTGCTGATGGATGGATTGAATAGTACGGGGGTCGTGGAGGTGTGTAAAAAAAATATTACATTAAAAACAATTATTTAAACAAAAACTTGTGAAAAAGTTGGAACTTTGACCCCCAATATCCCCGTAACTAGAAGGTTCCCAGGTATTGTCTAGAATAAAAAAAAGGATCGCAAAGACGGGGAAAGTAAGTGCCTTTCGGTTAAGTTAAGAGTCTATTTCACCCTTTATAATCCGGCACCCTCCGGCCGCGCCTTTGTCGCCCCTCCCTACGCCATGCACCGCGTATGCGCTCCTTCGTCGTGAAGCAGTCTAACGTCCGAGATATGTTACAGTTATGACGTGTGAGATAAGTTACAGTTATAAAAAAACGGGTATAACATCAACACAATAAATACATTATATTCTCTTTTTGATTTTTTTCTATAATCCAGTAATCCAAACATTTCAACAACCCTCTGATTTTTAATAGTGCCGGATTAGTGAGATTCTTCTGTACAATCATATTCAAAACATTGATTGAACTATTGACATACAAAAATTAAATTGTAGAATAATTTATTCTGATTATAGAATAGGACATCGGAAACAATTTGAAATAAGCTTGATAGAGTATATTAACCTTTCTTACAAGACCAATTAATACTTTTAATTTTATGACTCCTTTATGTCCAAAACACAATACGCGTTTGTAAAACTACAAAAATTACGTAAAACCTCACTTTTACATTGTCTAGGTTGTTTTAAAACCCGTTCTCATCCCCAAGTACTTTCTCCTATGACGTCAAAGATGGAGGCAGACACGGCGGCGCCGGCACCATCGATTGCTCAGTTCATTCAATGCCAGCAGCCGGGCGCTAGGCGAGATGACGCCCAACACCCCCATGGGCACCCGTCACCGAACTGACCTTTCTGCGAGGACTCATTCAATGAACGGTATGTAGGACGTGCTGATATCGTTTAAATTGTGTAATGCGCTAGTTTTACACCCTGTATAAATTTTTTATTTCTTATGGCATTTTAATTTTTTTATACACAATTTTTAAATGTCTCTAAGTGTAGTCCCCAGATTGCGTGGCGAGCTGCCTTGATTCTTTGTGCGTCACTGTTTCTACTTTATATAGAGAAAGAACGATTTAAAACTCTTTTAAGATTATTAGTAGAGTTAACATGCTCGTATAACAATTTTATTATACATAGGTAAAATAATAATATTTCCGGCACTCACTAAAATGTTTTCACTACAGAATTAAGTACCTACCAAATTAGGAAAGTAATCTGCAGTTTCATTTCCAAGAATTAAACGGACCCAACAGACGGTCAGTCAAGACATCTTTATGAAAATAATTATTTTGATTGTTTTATTTTTCAATTTCGAGACTCTGAAATTTGCTGGTTTCAACGGGTATTTAATGACTTTTCCTGGTTTTTTACTAACTTTAAAGTATTGCTGAAACCTGTAAGGTGGGTTATTGTTAAAGAAAGAAACAATGATCCAGAGGGGACTGGTTGGAATCAAAACAAAAAAAATGTGGTTTTCATTCGTCAGTATACAGTATTGTCCTGTATTGTGAATACTTTGAAGGAGTTGTGTTCCTCAAGCTGTTTGGTATTTCGGGAGGTTCCTGCACCAAATCGGGCGGGAGGAAACGCCCGGGTGTTTCCACTGCGAGGATCGTCCGGAGGACACGGTGGAGCACACCGTAGAGGTCTGCCCCGCTTGGGCGGAGCACCGCCGTGTCCTTGTAGCGGCGATTGGCGGCGGCGATCTCTCGCGTCCGGCCCTGGTTCAAGCCATGGTCCGGAGCGAGAGGGAATGGGAAGCCGTCTCCACCTTCTGTGAAGCAGTCATGCTAGTGAAGGAGGTGGCGGGACGTGAGAGGGAAAGAACCTCACGTCCCAGCCGCCGCGGGAGACGCCCTGGGCGTCGGGGGTCACGTGGTGGCTCCCGGCCACCGTAGGCGCGGGCCTGTGGACGGCTAGTTATGGGCTAGCTTGCCGTCCGGCCGTCTTATGACGACAGGCCGTGTCGACGGCGCGTTCGTGTTCCACGCGCGCCTCAAAGAGATGTCAGCAACCGAGTAGGGGTCCGCATGGGCCGATGCCTGCCAGAGCTGCGGGACTGTTCGAAAGAGACACCGTGGCCCTGGAACACAGAGGGCAAAGAAGGAACATGGATGGGTTTTAGTCAGTACAAGTCTGACACTCCCTTCCGCTCCGCCCAGAGTGGGGGGGGTCATTTGATGATTTCCCATCCAAAAAAAAAAAAAAAAAAGCTGTTTGGTATTGTTACCAAGGCTGGTAGAGAAAAAGAGGGAAAACGGTCAAGTGTGAATCTAGCGGTTTTAATTTTGTTATTTTAACCTTTTGAATGCCATTGTCGGATATACGTGGCAAGCAAGCACGTGCCCTGTACGCCAAACGACACGAATATGTGACAAAATGGTAGGTGAAATAGTGACTTGGCGTGGAGGGCACGCGCGTGACTTATGCCCTGGTGTTCAAAAGGTTAAATAAGATATGGGATGGTATACGTTTCATTCATTCTTAAAACGTAAAATTATTGAGCTCCTCTCAGAAAAACTGCAACAACAAGAACATACTGATGTTGTTGCTTGTCTTACTTCAACAAAACATTATTTTTAGTATATTATATGCAAAAACTGAATATAATCTGTTCAGAATAAGTAACTGAATTGATTCCAATCATTTTTAAACCATGTTATATTTTGTCCCAATAATATTAAAAAAAAAAAAAAAAAAACTAAGGTTGTATAATTGCATCAAACAAAGGTTAGGCTGAACACGTTGTGTGATTATCTATCATGAGGTTTTCTCCATACAACGATAACAGCTGATGGTTGGGATCATTGATCCCAATCGACAATGTAGGTAGGTAATAATTATCCGTATTATGTATCATGCATTACACAGCACATTATCTTATATATAAAAATCTCGTGTCATGGTGTTTGTGGTCGCACTCCTCCGAAACGGCTCGACCGATTTCTATGATTTATTTTATGTTTATTTGGTAGGTATGAGAATAGGTCGTAAAGTATATTTCACACGCGGAAGAAGGTCGCAGGGCACAGTTAGTTTGCTTATAAAATCATTGATTAAATTACACTGGTCGGTCTTTACTATAACTACATACCAACTCTAGGAAACTTGGAAACTAATTTTCATGTATTTTTGGAACTATTAGATTTGTTTTTTGTTCTGCAAAAACTTTGAAAGTTATAAAAACTTTGCCTGCCTTTAATTTGCGATGTCGAGTAGGTAAGAATGGAAGATGAAGACTTACTGCGCCAACCCCAAATAAATTGGAATGAGGGAGGAGAATGAAGATGATTTGCTTGTCACAGATAATATAATACTACGCTACGTACCTGGGTGTAACAATTTCCTGCTCTGCCATCCCGTTTCCTGTACAGCCACTGCCTCCAATCAATTCCTGACTTCCTGTAGAGACAAAGTAGTTCACTTTGTATAGGTCATAGGTTTTCCAAGACGTTTTGATGACTGATCAACATAATCAAGGTAATAAATAGTTATGCTATTGCGAACATTTTATGAAACTTTTTATTTGGCTTGAAAATCTGGTTCACCATCAAACTTTTACGAAATTTTGTCGCCCAATGTCAAAAAAAAAACGTTTTTATCAAGGTACGCGAAAAAGTGAAAAAAGGAAATTGAGGTTTTTTTGCCCCCCCCCCCCCCGTCCGCCAAGTTCCTCGAGGGTCCTCGAAGTCGAAAACCTAGGATGGTATTCCTAGTGTACCATCAAGCAATCTGTTAAAGTTCCATTTACTTTGGAATATTTTCAGAAATAGGCAGTATCGAAAGGTTAATATGAGTACAGTGTGGAAAAACCAAATGCAATACTCCAGAGGTATCAGTCTTCAGTTTTCTTAAAACTAACGTGCAGTCTGCTGTGCCATACATGTTTCATCCAATCTGGTAAAGTAGGGTGATTTTAGGCCATTATCTTCAAAATTAGTGTTGAGAAATCAACTAATGGATTTCAACATAGGCTTCTCGAATCGTACCGCAAGCATATAACTCGATCGCCAGCTAATCTCATCCAGTTATTTTTAATCACCAACGAGTTAAGCAGCCCTATAGTACACCCACATTTATGCTTTAAGGTTATATAGCGTACCTATTGTCATTAACCGGACAAGAATCCTGATTCTGGGCTGCTACGGAGAAATTCATCATCATCATCTGCCAAGCCTTTTCCTAACTACGTTGGGGTCGGCTTCCAGTCTAACCGGATGCACATGAATACGAGTAATTACATGGAGCGACTGCCTATCTGACCTCCATAACCCAGTTAGTATTGGGTTATACGATATCCCTTAGTAAAACGGGCTGTCAGACTTTCGGGACACTGACTACTTGTAAAGATCTACAAAGAACAGCCGGGACCACCGGCTTAACGTACTTTCCGAGGCACGGAGGAAATCTGGTATGTAATGGGTGGTCACCCATCCACGGACCAACCTACCGACTCAATATTAAGTTTGTTTACTAGATAATAAAGACTTGCACGTGCACGTTGCCTCGTGCTTAATCAAGTATTGGATTAATTAATCCGTCGCGCATCGCTAGAAGTATTTATCGTAGCGTAGAATAATAATCATGTTTCTGTTGTCGTGGGTGTTTTAGCGCTTCAAGTATTTCCAAGAAGGAAGATGGAAGGACTATGTTGGAGGACTGATATAAAAGAAAACAATATGTTATTAAGTATTAGATCCTTCCTAAATTATTGTACGGTGGCTGATAAAGGTGAATGGAAGAAATAAACGAGTGGTGGAGAGGGCAGGAATGTTTCTGCCCTCTCCACCACTCTTTTTTTGGAATTAGTTGGTACAGCATTGGTGCTGTACCAGCCTGGAAGCCGACCCTAACATAGTTGGGGAAAATTAAGCACAACAGAAAGAGATCGACGTCATCAACATTTTTCGTGAAGGCAATGTGCAAACGCATTTATAATTTCTGCGAAAATTTCATATTTTCGATGAATCTCAAAATTGATTTCGGAAATAAAGATCCAGAATCTTAGCATGGATCCATGTGAACTTTATTATTATTTTAAGATATTGTAAAACAAATATGTGACATGCAATAAAGAATTGAATTGATATTATTTGTTCCTTATCTATTATTATAAGGAAAAAAGGGCCAAAAAAACCCCAAATTGTGAACACTACGGAAAGTAGGTCACGACGTCAGCAAATTACTTCTCTGTACGTAACCCGTCCATGCTCCCGAGCGAAAATAGGGATGAGCATCCATTGCAAACAATTGTTAAATTATGAGTAAAAGTAAACAATTAATAAAATGTAAAGCAAACATTAAGCACCATCAGTTTATATAGTTAAAGTGGAATTTTGTTGGTTCTACAGTTAATTGCTTGCAACTCGATGTCTCCGTCAACGTTGTCCCTTCGGTTCCTCGGTTCTCTAGCATCATCCTTTTAGGGAAATGTAGAAGGCGAGTATAGCAATCCCTAATAACTACAAAGAAGTAACCGAATAAAGGTAGGTCGTGATTTGAGATGTCAGACCAATTGGGTATTATTTCATTCTGTTTCTGAACTTCTAACTGCCGACCGACTTTTCGTTTCTCTATTTCAGTTGGCGTTTCCAATTCTGTAATGCTATAATGTTCAATAATGCGTTTTGTTTTTTCAGCCATGTCGATTATGTTGTTAATCGGAGAGTTAATTGTTGCTACTTCAACTTCAATATTCATGTTATAGTTAATACTTCCCAGCTGATTATATGTAAATTAATAGGCGTCCTTCTTCTGAAACCCGTAAATGCTTGTGTAACTTGATCATTGCAAATAACACGTATTAGCTGTAACTCGCAAAGTGTAAACAGCCACGTGTTTGGTTTATGTAACTTAGTCCAGGTTTGTTTGCATGCTACGTCATTGAAGATACGTGATAATGTCGCTTGTTGATTGAAAACTTCAGCCTCACATGGGGTGCCTTTATCGTGCAAGTTGTAGACCGGTTGACGAGAGGTGCTGATGAATTTATCTTTTACGTAAGAAGTTCTTCCATGTTGTGTAAGGTACTCCGAGGTTCCGTTTTGATGATCCCTTTGTATTTCAACATCGGTTTTGTTATCGGTTTCTCCTTCCTATTTATGAATGTTATGGAAATTGGAGTATGGAAGTGTGTTTGTAGTGGAATGATTTTTTTGAAGTCTGTTGGTTTAAAACGGAAGCAGTTATATCTGTATGGTCCGCCAAATGTAGGCAAATCTTCTTATATTGAATCTGTAATTGGTAGAGTGAATATGAAGTATGTTTTTATCCTGGGGTGGGAAAGTTTTTTATGCAAGGGTTTCGGGAAGGATAGAACAAGGTTATTTTGTTTGAAGAGTTGTATATATACTATAGTTGTCTATTTTCTAGTCTTCCAGTCCGCCGAAATCAGAGTAGAACATAATTTTAATTATTAATAACGCTGCTTTATTCAAACAAATTAATTTGCTGGCAATTTGTTAACCTACCGTCATATCCTGAACAAGCAAATTACTTGAAATTGGTGCTGTCTCATTGATACTAACTAGTTACACGTAGTAGGTATATAATTTAAAATTGGATGAATTTGTACCACACACTAATATAGCAATCATCTTTATTTTGCTAGTCATGAAGGGGGTCCATCACGCCTGTAGTCCCCGACGTGTTAGGCAGAGGTGTATCTACTTATTGCACTTCTACATTTCGCCAGATATGTTTAAGTTTCATGTAATAAGGGGAGATCCTCTTGCCGTCAACCGGCACAAGTCCACACTCAGTGGCTGTTAGTAATCGAAAACGTCATTAAATATTGTTGGTGCCCACTGCCCACCAACTCTCACAGAGATCCCTGTGCTGTGTTCCAGCAGGAAAATTCTAGGCTGATAATGTTTCTGATTCTTGTACAAAGATTTTAATTGGTTACACTTCAGCCAACTTATCTGTGCAGGCGGCAAAACACAGAACTAAAATAAATATACCAAGTTTGACATATCGATGCATTTTGTATTGACAAGCAGCGCCAATTTGAACTGCACACGTAAAGTGGTCATACCAAACAGCAATTTAACACTCTCATGCCAAATATGAGTCAAAAGTCGTAACTAATATTATATATCTACATCAGAGTGGTTTAAACTGGGTGCAATGTTTGCTGAGGCTATAGCCATCATCACTATCGGCAGCGTAGTTCACCATCTGCTGACCCTGCTCTCTGTGCCATTGCCATTCTGAACGTCATCCGCAACATCATCATCATCAGCATCTGGCAACACATCTACAAAAATAAATAAGGCTATAATAACTTTAAAATCAAACGATGTACCTAGCGGCACTATTATAAAAAGGAGCACATGCAAGGACAATGGTTTTCAACACTCATAGCGACACCAATTCGTCAAGCCCGCATCTATACTAATGTCATACTTGAGGCGGCAAGCCGCCCACTACCTGAACGCGCCCCAAAAGGTGATAGCCATAAGGCTAATCCGGGGGTACCGCACGATCTCCGGAGAGGCGGCTAGCCTCCTTGCCGGATTGCCGCAATGGGATCTGGAGGCGATAGTCCTCGCGCGCCTGCATGAATGGCGCGCGGAGGCACTACGTCGGGGGGAGACTCCGCTGCCGCGGCAAATTGCCGCTCAGCGGACAGACCTCCGGCGTGATCTCATGGCGACTTGGAGAGAGCGACTAATGCAACCCCGTGCAGGGCACGCTACCATTGTGGCGATAAGTCCCCTCTTTGAGGAGTGGTTAGAGAGGCGCCACGGCGCCCTCACCTACCGCCTGACGCAGATCCTCACCGGACACCTGTGTGTCACCTTAACGCGGATACCATCTATGTTTTTAACCGACTTCAAAAAAAGGTGGAATCAATTCGACCCGTATGTATGTAATATTATCAGAAGTGCACATGTTAGTCAATACCAGCTTCTAAGCATGTGTGCCAAATTTTGTAAGAGTATGTTTGTCCGCGCGTTTGTATCTCAAAAACTATAAGCGTACTGCAAAAAAAACTTTTTTAGTTGGACTAGGTATAGTAGACTTAGGTACTTAACAGTGCAAGTTTTATTAAAATCGGTTCAGAAGTTTTTGAGATAGAGAGTTCAGTGTGTATCAGTAATTCTAAAAGGTTTCATTATGCATGTTGTTTTTTCTTCTTTATCTATGTGGATGATGAGCTAATAACTTCTAGTTACCACAACTTAAAAAGGTTAAAATAAAAACTTTTTTGCAAAAAATAAGGTGGCAAAAAAGTCAATGAAACAAAGAAAAGTCACCTTCCAATAGTAAAGTTATTTTCCACTTTTTTTTGAAAGTCGGTTATTTTTTGGAAAAAACTTTTTATTTTGTACACAGGAAGATATAGAATTATTAATTAATTAATATAAATAGGACTTTTTCCGGATGTAGGTACATTCCCGTGATGTATGGCATGGAAATCCGATATTATGGATTTCCATGCAAGTAAAGCCGCGGTACAAAAGCTGGTTAGGTATATGCCGTCATGGCACAATACAAGTCACTACTCACTACCTCATCTAGGAATATTCCAATACTCTGCTAATTAGTTTGGCGCTAATATTTGCAGATATTTAGTTGATGTCTAAGGGGTGGCACATAGTCATGCTAGTGAAGGAGGTGGCGGGACGTGAGAGGGAAAGAACCTCACGTCCCAGCCGCCGCGGGAGACGCCCTGGGCGTCGGGGGTCACGTGGTGGCTCCCGGCCACCGTAGGCGCGGGCCTGTGGTCGGCGAGTTATGGGCTAGCTCGCCGTCCGGCCGTCTTATGACGACAGGCCGTGTTGACGGCGCGTTCGTGTTCCACGCGCGCCTCAAAGAGATGTCAGCAACCACTTAGGGGTCCGCATGGGCCGATGCCTGCCAGGGCTGCGGGACTGTTCGAAAGAGATACCGTGGCCCTGGAACACAAAGGGCAAAGAAGGAACATGGATGGGTTTTAGTCAGTACAAGTCTGACACTCCCTTCCGCTCCGCCCAGAGTGGGGGGGGTCATTTGATGATTTCCCATCAAAAAAAAAAAGGGGTGGCACATAATGCCACACATACTATATTTTGGGGATTTAACACAGCAAACCGGAAGATTAAAAAATGTGTGCTAAATAATAACAGCCGCACCTTCATCGTTTTACCGCCGGAACAGCAGACGTACTGCGGTGTACCATCCACACTTGGCTGATATCCCGACGAGTCGTACTCAGCGCTTCTCCTTCAAGTTTATTAAGCGCACAACCAAAGAATGAAACTCTCTGACATCTGTGTTCCCACACGAATTTAACCCGTCTACCTTCAAAGCAATAGTGAACAGGCATCTTCTGGGCACGCTAATTCCGTCATAGACCACATCCATCGGTTTCCATCAGGCGTGATCGAGGTCAAGAGCAAGTCCAGTTGGTAATAATAAAAAAAAAGGAATTAGATCTACATTTTGTCAATGCTTTAATCTGTTGTTGTATAGATCTAAAGTATGTATGAATTTTCTCTGAATTGACGGTACGGTTGGCGCAATGGCTGAGCGATTGGCTGCTGCGCTACGTGTTCAGCTTCAATATGCACGGAACAAATATTTGTATGATCTACAGGTAGTTATTTCGGGTCTGGCTGTTTGTGTACATGTGAGTTTAAATGTTTGTAAACGCACCCGTTTATATTATAACATATGAATATGTAAGCGTCGATTTCCCAGACAAGTTCCTAAATCGATGCTTAGACACCATTGTTTTTACTAACTGTAACTGTTTTTGAAAATGATAATTTTGCTATACGGCCGAAAATTAATATTTCGGCCGAAAATTGTCGAAAAAGCGCCCTATTTTTCCATCTATTTTTACGCAGCTTTCTTTTGTCCCGTACACTGTTTTGGACTGATTTTAAAAATGGCAAGGAGTGATTTAATCTTGGCTTTCTTGGAAAGATTTTGTTCCAACACAAAAACCAAAGACATTCAATTATTTATGAGCGATAGACGGGACAAGACGAAGAAAATTGTAATCCAAAACTTATTACTACTTAGTAATAAATCGTTCTGTTTAATGTCATACGCCCGCTTGTCAGGTAGCATTCGTGTGTCAAAATCGAAAATGTTTGGGATCAAAAATTTTGTGTGAAAATATTCCTAATATCCGCTCTATTTTAAATCTCTTTGATAAAAACCTTGTTTTTTTAAAAGAAGTTTTTTATCCTAAATATATTAGGTAACAGTAACAGCTAATTACTTGTTCCTAATTAAAGATGTTCTAAGCAACTTACGTAAACTGAGCGTCAGTTTACGTAAGTATTTATTTTTACGCAAAAAATTCCCATTATTTGCATACACTTGTTTGTTTTATTGTTGCCATGGTAACTATCCAGGTTCATGCAGTTTACGTAAACCTTTTATTACAGAACAGTCGTATAATGTATGAAAATCCTGGCTAAAACTTGCGGTTTACTACTAATTTCCGGGTAACCGGGTAACTACATAATCTTATAATTTGACTGTAAAATGATACTGTGAATGTTTAGGAAATAAGTATGAATAAATCTGGACGAAAGCATGTTTTCAATGGTTTTTATTAGGGTTCCGTAGTCAATAAGGAAAGAAACCCTTATAGTTTCGCCATGTCCGTCTATCTGTCCGCAGCTTAGCTCAAAGACTCTTAGTACTAGAAAGCTGTAACTTGGCATGAATATACAAATTAGTTACGCCAAGTTTACGAGTAATAGACAACCAACTTATAAAATGTATATGGATAACATATTTTCCTAAACATAATGTATGGGAGCACAGGTCTTTCAACTGCAAATGTAAGTTTGTTTTTATTATTACAATAAAAATCATCGTTCGGAGGCAAATCCGCAGAATTTGATGGGCAACTACCCTACATTGAACCCTACATTGTGCGTTGCTCGACACGCACTTGGCCGGTTTTTAAGTCTTTAACTTACACTACTTATACTTCGACATTAATAACTGTGGGGGGTTACAGCAAAGTTCACTCGACAAATTTTTTTTTGTAACCTGTGCAGTCCCACTGCTGGGCAAAGGCCTCCCAATTCCTTTAAGTTTTATTTATTTTCGTTTTACCTATTGAGCTTCCATTTATTATTTATTCATTTATTTATTTATACTTCATGTACAATAGTGGTACTTAGGCGGACTTAATGCCACAAGGCATTCTCTACCAGGCAACAGTTGTCGGTTTTTATTTGGTATCTATCCATAGAACTAAATTGCGAACAGTAAGGCTCATGCATGCTGTTCAGTTACAAATAGTATATGATTCTAGAAAAACAACTTGAAAATCTACTCATTATCAATTCATGCATCATCAATCATATTTTTTTTTTACTTTTTCAATAGTTTGTTGATATTCATCATAGTAGAAATAGCTACGTTAAGAAAAATAATAGTTACAGACATTCTATTATTAGAGCCACAGGCATCCAAAATGGCTGACATAAAACGTAGATTGCAGTAAACTAATGGACGCAAGCGCAGTCCCCCCCCCCCCTTAGTGGTCACCCATTCGTTTGATTGAATTATTTGCAGCCGAGATCAAATGACAGATCAATGTGCATCCGTTGATCAGTGTAATATTGAAGCTGGATACTGGTCAGTTGGTCACGTTACCACTCGCTGCTATTTTAAGTTTGTACGTTTTTATTTACCTACAAAATAACAACATCACATCGGACCTGTAATCCCCGAAAGCGTAGGCAGAGGTGTAACTGACAGTATACCTACACACATTTCGCCAGTTAAGTTAAAGTTATGGGGCGAGCCTATTGCCATCAACTGGGCACAATTCCGAACTCTTTGGCTGCTACTGAGAAGTTCCGTTGGAAAAATCCAATATCACTTTGCCCGAACTCCGAACCATGCACTCATACCTGCGACCATGTACCCCTGTATTATGATGGATACGCGGGCGACATGATATTCAGCAACTGTTAGTATGGGTAGCGTTATCAGGCTATCGTTTATAATTGAAAGTTTATACAATTTGACATTTATTTGTTTTGCCAGCAAGAAACAAAAGACAATCTTCATCTCGACATTCTTTAAAGACCAATTAAATAATTCGACTCGATTCTGCTTAGAGGCTAATAACACGTTTGCATGGTTATCAGTGTATGCAACAAAGGTGGACATAATGACTTAATGACTTAACACAATGGACAGTAAAAAAAATTGCGTCTCTAATCGTAGAATTGCAAATTATGCAATGTTTCCTTCAGTTAGTTGTGATGTGCCTACATTTTATACTAGAGCTAGCGACTTATAGTTTGGCATGAATTGCTATTGGTAGGGCTAAACCATTGTTAGTTCTGTGCCTCCTAATATAGCAAAAACTTCAAAAGTCACCTTCTAAAATAAATTCTAATCGCACTAAAATCCATTACGTGTTCATTGTAGTACAAGAACTTAACTCGCACGAAAGGCAAGGTAGAGACACCCTCCCACGGTAATGTTTTTAGTCGGGGAGCTGGGGCCGCACACACATTCAGAACCGAAAAGCGATATGTGCAATACACTATTATTCTTAAGTTATCGATCAGGCTGGACGTGTCGACTCCACGACCGATGAGTATTTTTGCGTACTTAATAAAATAGTGTAATTTGCGGCAGTACTGATCCTGTTTTCGGAGGGATTAAAATGGCCGCTAATGCAGGATCATATGAATTACATTACAATTCGTAAAATGTTCACAAAGTGACAATTCATAATATTAACTGCGTCTGTGACTATTTTAAGAATTTGAACGTATATTATTATCCTGAGTATGATTCTGCTAAAGCAGCCATTTTAGGCCCCCTTTTCTTAAGCGCCGACCTGACTTTATTTACCCAATTTTAATAATAAAACAACTTTTACTATAGGACCAATGCTGAATCGGCAAAAAAAACTATCCTGTCCCATACATTCGGGTTCACATTTTAATCATCATAATATAGGGAACAGCTGTTATTTTTTGCAATTTCAGGTTACCTCAAGGTAAAAGTTGTTCATAATGATTAGCACAAAAGGGTAAAAGTGTAGGTTGTGTCTATGTAGATAGATAGGTAAGTTATTCTCTATTGTGGCACGTTATCGTGGCTGCAGGTCGATTAATTCAATTACTCCAAGTGAATTACGTGGAACGCGATGCACTCGAGCACGCTCAAATTGAATTCAAATGGCACGTGGATCTCAATTTGCAAGGCTGCTAATATTAAGGCAAAGTAAGGTGATGCAGTCTCAATAATACCTTGACAAACTTTAATCGACATTCCCCATAAGTATTCAGTTAATTTGATTTTGTTTATGACCGCTATGGGGTTTATATGCTTAAATAAATTGAAACTCAACCGGACGAGCTGAAACGTTCGGTCTTCAAAAATCAAGAGAAAGCAAGGGTAAGAAAGAATGGGGGAATGAAGGGTTCCAGTAGTTTTAAGTGGGATACTAGTGAAGAAATCTACAAATTCTTGAGCACATTCGTTTTTAGAGCTTAGAAAACCACGTGAAGTCTCTCGTGTGATATCATTATTATATTTTTTAATTCTGTTAGTTTCACTATTGATAATTTTCCAAACGGTTTTTATTTTATTATCGGAGGATTTAATACTGTTGCTAATGAATAAGGTTTTAGCTACTACTAGTGTTTTTAAACATTTTTGAATAAGTTGCAACATATTTATTAAAAGTTTGAGTTGATGTAAGCCGTACAGATCAAACAATCGCTCCCTACTTTTCTAATACCGTTAGTTGCCCAGTCACTGAACATAAACTTTGGGCTCTGAACTCTGTGTAAACTACTGAAAAGAATTCCTCGTAAAATTGATTTATATTTTCAATAATATGGCTCGGGATGCCTAAATTACTAATTATTACTGGGTGTTATTTGTCTTCCAGATTTTATCTGTTTTTTTTGGACTCGAAAACAACGGCTTGACCGCTATGATCAGAAGGAAGGTAATTTACAATAGATTTATCTAGAAGTAATAATAAAAAACATTACACACATGTAACATTATGTAGTAATTCGGTTTGGTTTCGAAAACACGTTTAAACTGATTTTAAAATATGTATACTCTACTGCTATTTCGCCAGTTATGTTTAAGTCCCGTGTAATAGGGGGCGAGTCTATTGCCATCAACTGAGCACAAATCCAGACTCCGTGGCTGCCACTGAGGAATTTCCTAATGAAAAACTCAATAGCACTTTCCCTATCCCGGGAATCGAAACCAGGACTTCATGCTCAGAAGTCGCGGTTACGACCAACGAGGCGGTGACATTTTTAGTTGTCCCTTCAACATCATTATTTGAACATAGTTGTGGGAAGACCCACAGACAAAACCGCGAGCAATGAATATTTAACTACTTCTCTGTATCACAAACGAATGATAAAATCGAACGCTCACGAAGCGATGTACAATTCGATATTCTGTGCTCCAATCAAGACCTTGCAATGCGATCCTTTTAACAATATTCACAGTTCAGATTATTTAACCGTACTTCATCAGCATATGATCGAACTATTTTATTGACTGATTACTGCATTACTTGTGTCTCGATATTGCCATTGTCAATAATGTTTTCTTCCTCTTATGTAATCTTTTCGCGTACTTCGTATTGCATTTCAAAGTTCATGTTCAATATTCTGAAGGACATGTTCATCTGTGTCTGTTTTATTTGTATTGTATTAATGTGTATTTGTAATGGTGAATCTGAATATTCACAAATACGATTGGTTGCCGTAGAGGGCGCTATTATTGCGGAAATAATTAGGTAGACTACGTAGAGAGAATATTCTTTCTGCATCGTATTAATTTCTAAACGTACAGTCGAACACAGTAATTAATGTATCATCATTATTTGCCTAGCCTTTTCCCAACGATGTTGGAGTCGGCTTCCAGTCTAACCGAATGCAGCTGAATACCAGTATTTTACATGGAGCGACTGCCTATCTGACCTTCACAACCCAGTTAGTACTGGGTAATACGATACCCTTTAGTAAGACTGGTTGGCAGACTTTCGGGCCGCTGACTACCTATAACGACTATCAAAGATCTACAAATGATAGCCGGGACCTTCCGAGGCACGGAGGAAACTCGGTATGTAATGGGTGGGTTGGTTACCCATCCCCGGACCTATCTAGGCAAACAATTATTGTAATGGACGGATTATTCTTGGTAGGCCCACGATTCCCAGGGAAAATGATGTAGTAGGCTTTCAAGTAAATTTTCGCTTTGGTAATGAAATAATAACCTTGTTTAATATATTGCTAACCGGTTTTTTTCACACTGCACTAACAATACCCCTTCTTATTTAAAGAGAGTAAGATTACCTGCTACTTATTTATAAACTTCTTCACACATAAGTTCCTCTCACTGTCTCGTTGGTAGTCGCAAGCGCTGCTGCTGATCATGCGCTCGTGGGTTCGATTACCAGGTCGGGCAAAGTGTTATTCCGTTAGAAATATCTCTGGGTTGATGGCAATAAGCTTGCCCTAGGGGGCATTGAACTTAAAAATAATGAACTCTATATATAATGCATAACCCTTCGGGGATTACAGGCTGTTATGCTCGTCTCAATATTATTACCCGACTACGGCGAAGCCAAAAGGAAGGGTTATGATTTTAGCAGTCTATGTATTTACGTATGTTATTATTATCGAATATTCCTATTCATCCGATTTTGATGAATCGATTCGTTATTATGACCCGGGTAACATAGGCTACATTTTAACCGACTTCAACAATAGGAGGATTTTACCTTGTAAACCCCCAAATTTAATTAGGTAAGTAGGCGTGATTTTTCTGCAGTCGGGTTTTTTAGTTGTAGCATATAAAACAAATTCTTGTTCTGCAAGCCGAGGTAACTTAGAAGGTACATTTAATATTAAAAAGCCACACTTGCACTGCTGAATACCCACCAGTTTTCTAACAAGTTTCCTTGTTTATGAGAAGCAGGCCCCTTAACCTTAGGGTCCATGTCATGCACAAGATCAAAATAAATTTGCTAGTGAAACTGGTATCGATATCTATGCACGACGACGAGAAAGAAGGTGAATTGATGATCTGCGGAGTTTTGCTTGGGTAATTCGTTTAACCTTGTATTCATTTAATGTGATTATCTTTGTCTTACCCAGGGGTTACCTTATAACTAGGTTTCGGGTATTCGGATGCCTAAAGGGTGTAAATAGACCCTTAACGTAACCGCCCTTGCGATCATTTTTTTGTTCTAGACCATACCTGGGAACCTTCTAGTTACGGAGGTATTGGGGGTCAAAGTTCCAAGTTTTTTTTAATTACATGTGTTTAATGTAAGATTTTTACTTTACACACCTCCACGACCCCCGTACTGTTCAATCCATCCATCAACACAATACTTTGAGTGCTTTTCATCGAGTCCTACCTTAAAACGTGATTTTTCATCCCAAAAAAAAAATCGATTCCCAGCAATAATTTTGCGTAAAGTTACTTAGTTTGATGTACAGAATGCTTGGTTGACGGCTATGTAAAGGGTCTGTTTACACCCTGTATTTACTTAGAGAGTGTTGACAAGTATGATAGAGCGCGCGTCTGTACGGAAAAGGTCCCGGTTTATTCTACTCAGGTAGCACAATTTAACAAAAATAAAATACATAACAAGGGTATTATTTTTACACGTTTTCACGCTCCTACTTTTGTGAAAGTGTGCTCCTAATAAAAGGTTAAACAATTTTTATTTCAGTATTACGTTGTTATCGGTTTACATAGTTTTTATTTTTTGTCTTAGTTTTACTTCCAATGAATTGTCATATTTACCATTTTGTCCTATTCTAATATTCAGCAGGAAAATTTAAAATCGTTTATTTATTGTAATTTTGTATTTTTTACGTGTTATTTTAAACAAATTTCTTGCCTGGTTTTAAATAGATTTTTAATATTCATTGTGCTTATGAGTACTACATTTTATAGATACACTACATATTATAAAACAAAGTCGCTTACCGCTGTCTGTCCCTATGTACGCTTAGATCTTTAAAACTACGCAACGGATTTTGATGCGGTTTTAGTAGATAGAGTGATTCAAGAGGAAGGTTTATATGTATACAACATTAGTTTTAGTATATGCGAAACCTCAAACACGTGTCTAGTATCTTTAGGTAAAGAATCTATGTACAAAATTTCAAAACTGTATCATGAAAAATTAAAGTTATAGACTTGTTCTGTTACCTGGTTGTCCGCATAAAAACGTGGTCACCAAGCGGCGCCGCCGCGCGCGCTCCGCCTGCGTCGTCTTGAGCTCATTGATAATTATAATTTGGCAGTAGGTACCTAAATGATTGCGATAGGTACTTAATGTCGCTCGGTGTCCAACTTGTAACATTTTTTAAATAATTTTTGGGACAAAATATAACGTGGTTTAAAAATGATTGGAATCGATTCAGTTACTTATTCTGAACAAACTATATTCAAGTTTCGCATATACTAAAAATAGTGTTGTATATTTTTATAAAATATAGCGATCTCGAGAAAATTGCATACGCATCTGAATATCCGATCTCTACATAAAACCCAGTACTGGGTTGTGGTACTTGTGGATAGAGTGTCTGCCACTCTATCTAAAATCTTCGCTCTTTATAAAATACTAGTATTTAGCTGCATCTGGTTAGACTGGAAGACAACCCCAACATAGTTGGGAAAAGCCAGATGATGATGATTCCCTTTTGTTGTTTATTAGATATCTCAATTATTTTATTGTTTTCCCGTCTCCCTCACCCCAGCCAGCTGACACGCTCTACATTCGCATATCGGTCAAGGTTACTCAGCTCAATAAACGATAGTTTCAATCGTGAAGTATCTTTGTCATTTTAAGGCTATTTCGATTGACTGTAGTCTATTCAGGATGATTTGGTTAAACGTGGGTATGTGTTAAGGAACTGAAGTAGGTTCTCTTTGGATTTCAGACATACTTACGGAGTCTACTTCTTTTGTCACTTTCCATCAGTTCCTGTAACGAGCAAATGACAGGACACACAGGACCGATGTTATCGATATTATTAATTATATTTATAGGTATATAACGTCTAACTATTCATACACGAAATATTTTCAGAGAATCATCTAACGGCTATAACGAAGCCATTTCAAGGGATTTTTGTTTTGTAAGTATATTTTTATAAAAAAAAATAAATAATTTAATACTACTTGACCCACAAAATAAATAATATCTCCTTATTTTTGAACATCCGTCGTACGTACAAGATCGTATTTACCTACTGTCATTATTAGAAAATGGGAGTAAAGATTTTATGGAAAAAGTCAAAAAATTTTAGAATTTTAATAATTTCGTAAAAACAAAAACACTCAGATATTTTTTTGTTTCGTTGCTATGGCAACTTTACGACATAGATAAGTTACTCTTAAAATTTTTCGTGTATGAAAAGATATACCTTATATATGAAGCATTTACTGTTCAGTACTTAATTAAACCTATCATAAAGAGGACCGTAACATTCGGGTTTCTGCCGCATGACTTCATCTCCACGATTGTCCATTTTCATCGCGATGATTATTATGAGTTGGCGCCACTACCCACAGTGGAATTGTTTGGTGTGCATCGAAATCTTAATGAGCAATCGAGTGGACTATCAGCTTATCTGATATGAGTCACCACGTTTTTCAACCAAGCCGTTCTACGAAATGACGCAATAAGATCTATTGAAATAATGATAGTAAGCGTACTTCTACAGGAAAAACACCGAAGCGCTAATGATGATGGTTTTGAAGCCAGGTGTAGAAAACGTTTCAGTATTATGAAGGCGCGATTCAATAGGCATAGCATGAGTCTCCTTTGTAACGTTACATACAATGCACCCACTGTTTGCTTTTAGTTTTAGACGTGAAGTCGCTGAAATTGTTCTTCTATATTCCTAGGGCTTACACAAATATTAAAACAAATGGAAATAGTAAAACCTATTGCAAATTCAGTTGTTAAAATTCAAGATCCTCAAGCGGCGCAAATACTGTAACCTCATTGGTAACTACAGTTTTGAGCCGTTTGGGGTCCAAACGCTCGGGTCATGGGGCCCGAGTGCGCGTTTCCTTTTTAAGGAAATCTCTCGCCGACTGGTCGACACTTCGCGTGACCAGAGGGCTGGCTCTTTCTTTGGCCAAAGAATTAACATTGCCATTCAGCGTGGCAATGCTGCCAGTCTTCTGGGCACGTTTCCAGATGACAGCGATGCGGAGGAGTACTTTGACGCCTAAGTGTCCTATTGTCGTCGTTGTTTAGATGTTTATATTTTCTTACTTTAGTCTTATTTTTATCTTTAGTTTAGTTCTATTGTAGTCTGTATATAATGATGATATAATTTCATGGGATTTAAACCACTTGAATTCCAGGAGGCATTACTTGTGCAAATACTTACAGTAACCACAAAGTAATATGAAAAAAAAAACATCAGCACTGGTGACTAAAACCTGATGATGTGAGGTAGTTCGCTGGAGACAAAAGGGCCCAAACAAAAGACTTGCAAAATATTTTGCAATTGCTGCAATTCAACAATATTTTACAGCGGGTTTGATTTATTTACAGCCCTCAACTTCAATCAAAGGATCTAATAATACGAAGTCGATAACCTTGTACAGAACACAGATCTAAACTTTTTTATCAAGTCTTATCATCGTTTACACATCGCTATAAAAGTTATTTTAGTACGCACAACAAGACGTTAACGTACGAATTCAAAATTAACTGCTGTCATCCATAAAGATGTGATGGATGGTATCGTCATCCACCTGATAATGACTAGAATAAGGTACGTTGTCTGTCTATAAAGCATGAAATTGACTGATTCATTAACACCAACATAAGTGTTAAACGATCTCCTCCTCGTTGTTTCACATGATTTTCTGCTTATAAATTGTGTGACGTACCAATTCACAAGTTTTATTTTTTTCTGTACCAGCGATTGATCTCATCTCATTAACGAAACCAGAATCATCCTGAATCTACTGCGTAGTGAAAAATATAGTTTAGAAGCAATTGAAAGAATGTCTTGACATCATGCTTATTTCAATGAAAACTTAAATGAGACTATTTTTGCACCATCGTTATTAATATTGACACAGAGTGATTGATTTGCATTATTTTAAGTCACAATTGAGGCAATGTTAGCCTGTTCATAAAAATATACAATTGTTGAAAAAAGTTGAACGTCTTTAAAATTAATCATTTCACAAAAAAATAAGTAAAGTACCCAAGTGCTTAAACATTACTGACTCTATTGAAACTTCAAAGTTACCGCTACTGAATTCATCGCTGTTATAATTCGTTCTTTTTACAGCGAACCAGTCATGCAGCTACCTACTCATTAAGTTATGATTAACGACTGCTTAATTAAGTGTCGTGTTTCGACAATACAGTTTTATTGACATTACAGTCGCTTGGTTGGAAGGATTCCGTGGCGCCCGTCGACGGGAATTTTCCATAGCTTTAAGTACCTACAACTTTTTTTATTCTAATGTATGCTCAATCGTAAATCCTAATAGTACTGGTCGTTATGGATGTGGTTACACTGCGATGTTATCGCCTATCCTCACCTCCATTAAAGTCCCGATGTTCAGGATTTTATGGACTATTATTTACGACCACAGTACCTTCCTAGTATGTCTATATATTTTGGTATTCAGTCATTTCAACGATTAGGTCACCTGTGTACCGCGTTATGTTTTTTCTGATATTGCACATGATTTTCCTTGTGATTATTTGTTGCAGGTTTATTTATTAGCTTCTTCGTGTTTTATATCTATGGCAGTCTCTTTATTGGGGCAGGCAGTAACCTGTTCATTTTTTTACCTGTTCTGGGAATGGATACATGGCCATTGAAAACGTCTATTCAGATAAATAATACAATGCTCTGTTGTAGCGACTAGAAGCTATTGATCCTCTTTTGGTTTTTTTTATGAGTTCTCTCTTCTTTAAGTGGATCTGCCTGAGACCCAGAAATATTCCGTAAATATTACAGACTCTAAAAGTGTAATAATAATATCGCTCGTTTCATACCTTACCGTGGCGACTTCTTTCAATCTCAGTTTGCAGTTGGTTCTTGACGATCATATATTAAAGTGAAAGGAAAAAACTTGATGCGTTTACTTGAAGTATCCATAAAGACTGAACAAGTAGGATTGCCGGCGAGCAAAAAGATTTAATTGTGTTTATATAATGTTGTAGACGGTGTCCGGGTTGCATAAAAGCAACTCGATTTTCCTATTAAGACCAATGATTGAAAATTAAGTGAACAAAGGCAGACAAAAAGGTATAACTATGTATGATCAGCATGGATCTTTTCAAATGAAAATATTGAAATGGTCAGCATACAAAATAGGCATAATTATATTCTTTTTTTTTCTACCCTTGGTTATTAACTAGACATAGAGATATTTATCAGCGATAGAGACGATGGAGGAGCCAAGAATGTGTTGGATTAACAAAAGCTACCGAAAATCTTACGTCAATCAAAATGGCGATGAAAACTACATCAAAATGCATTGTGAAGTTTAGAAGATTTAAGCTGTCACACACACAAAAACGCGACTTCGATTTTTAGGTGTAGATGGTATACAGATATAATCATTGATCGAAATCCCCATTTATTTGATCTGTGTTGCATCTCTCTTCTTCAGTCATCGCAATAGCCACCACCTGTCTGTAGCCATGTAGCCTTCAGACAGTCCATCAATCATTTCATTGGTTTTCCCTTCTCTTCCAAATTCATACTCAAAACTTAAGATATACCGATCACGAATGCACGAATGCTGAGCATGAGGTCCTGGGTTCCATTTCCGGGGCGGGCAAAGTGTCATTAGGTTTTTCCATCAGGAATTTCTCAGTGGCAGCCACGAAGTCTGGATTTGCGCACTGTTGATGGCAATAGGCTACTAGACTTAAACATAACTGGCGAAATGTGAATTTACTATTGGGTAACCTCCTAACCCTTTGGGGATTACAGGCATGATGTTATGAACTTGATTAATAAAGATATTACTTCATTTAATTCGTTGAGTTTTACTTTCACACCACCAATCTTTAGCACATGTTTTACAAAACCACAAGCCTGCGGGCTATTTCCAAGACATGAGAACAGGTGGTGCCTGTAGGGAGTCCAAATTACTATTTGATTGCATTCAACACGCGAAAATTTTGCATTATTTGGGTAATATTATGCAAGCAGATGTTAAATTAGAAAGGACCAAATTAAGGTGAAGGCGCCAGGGTAGCCCGCGAAATTTAAATTATCTAAAGTTTTTTGCAATTTACAGGTCAGTGTCCGGTTGTACTTTGATTAAGATATAATTAGAGACCGTAACAAATATGGCAGAGCTATAGTCATTAAACT
This sequence comes from Noctua janthina, assembly GCA_963576755.1. Classification (NCBI taxonomy): domain Eukaryota; kingdom Metazoa; phylum Arthropoda; class Insecta; order Lepidoptera; family Noctuidae; genus Noctua; species Noctua janthina. The sequence continues at coordinate 5,551,784 of OY755050.1, read as the reverse complement.
CATCAATACAATCCCCTAGGTTCATATAAACCCATTGAATGACTTTTTCATGAAATAGTCATTAAATGGGACAACATTTCAACATTTGCTATCAAATAAGTCACAATTTAATATAACCTCAGGTTCGAATTAAACGGCAATATTGAACTAACGAATACAATACAGAGGATCCTAATCGTGCTTATGATAACTTTTTAGAGATATTCCAACTTCTATACAACTTGTGCTTCTCCTTCAAATCAATATCAATAAAACCAAACAAAAAGATAAAACGGATATCACGAGGTATTCGTACATGTAGTAAAAGACAGCGACATCTCCTCTGGCAACAGCATTTAAAAACAACAGATGAAAATAAAATAAAAGAAGGCTGGCGAGAGTGCATGTATTTTGGGACCCACTCTTAGAAGTAGTAATCATTATGGCAACTTATACATAGTTGTAAAACGACTAAAGACTAACAGAAAAGCAAATGGCAAGTAAGACGAAAAATTTGGTAGAAAAGAGATATACGTCTATATACAAGATAACCTAAAAATCTTACGATTAGGGTTTTTAACTGTGGAATGTCTGCTTATTTATTTAAAATGAATTAAAAAATAATAATATTTAGGATGAATCATAAAGGAAGATTCGAATAAACTACTCTTAGATAATACCCTTTCCAACCTACCCGGTCCGTCCGAGTATAAAAAGGCATGGCGCGTTGTACACGGCCTCTTTAGATGATGCTCTGTGTTTTTTTGTTCTCTTTGGTTTTTGGTAGTAGGCAACTGACAGGTGCCAGGGGAGGTAATGATGAATGATACTTATTATTTACTTATGTGCTAGTTGTTGATTAAAGACAAATTATAAAAAACATAACTTTCTATTTCGCTTCTGGTCTCTAAGATTACTGTATTTCCCTCGCAGTTTTAGTTTTGACGGTACGTGTGTTGCTTCTCGTCTTAAGCCAAAACCCGAATTTTTACTTCATTGCCTGTACCTAATTAATGAATCATAAAAATGCCAGACTGCGGCTAGAGACTATACTGATTACTAACCTAGTAACAAGTTCAATCACTATTAAAACTATGTTGTTACGACTTTGATCTATAAGCGAATTATGGTCAAGTAAAACGATTCTTACTATAATGAAAGAAGATATACTTTGACATAAATTATAAAAGCCAGAGCTCACTAGCTATGTACGAGTACAGCTATTAAAAGGCAGGGTTTGTTGAATAAAAAATGTGTAATGTGATGTAAGTTTTCATTTTATATTTTTCAATAGTGTTATAGAAAAAAATGTCTTATTAAAAGATTATCGAAAAAGGAAGCTGGTGCACCGATATAGCTCTGGTATCTGTCATAGTCCGTATACCTTAATATGCTCATGACATGAGAGCAACAACCCACTGTCCGTGTCCCAACAGGAGAGTGGCAGCAATAGCCCAATACACCACTTCGCCCCTGTAGCCTTCTATCTACTGTGATATATGTATAGTAGGACTTTCTTCCTATGTGCATACATTTAATTCTGGCACGTAAATAGGTGGTTGCCATGAAATACAGGATAGGTGTGGTACAGGATGTATTTCTACTGAACTTGGGGAGTGTGCAATATCAGCAGAACTTCTGTGAGCACTATCCACCATTTCAACATCCACAATTTGCTCTCTGTTCACAAGGTACAGGGTGTGTAATTTCCTCTGTACTTGTTGTGGGTACAACATTAGGGAAGACTCTGAGTGTTATCTATAATTATTTGTGCTGTCAAATAGCATGGTACACACACTTGAAGAGGCATCGTCTCTCTGATGAAGGTGCACCTTGAGCACCTTCATCAGAGAGACGATGCCTCCGTAAGCAAGTCGTAAACGGCAATTAACGCAACGCATGTTAGTGGTTAAAATCAAAGTCTAAATCAAAAGCAACTCGTTGTCCAAAGAAGAATGCGATAGTCCAAGTCAGGGTGCAGTATCGTCAGTTCAAGATGTAAAGGCCAAGCCATCGAGAATCCACAAAATCGCAATGATAAACATAAAATCCCACGCAAAAATACAAACGTATCGAACGATGGAATAGAAGTGTTTTTCAACCTTTTTCATGACACTACCCCCATAGTAAGAAAAAATATTTCGCGACTCCCGACCCTTCGCTTTTTTTCGTGTATTTTATTATGGTGACATAATAAATACATATAAAATTCAATCCATACAACATTTTTATGCATTTGCATAATTAGGATTCGGATAAATACAAACATGATTAACACATTTTTTACATCGATCACGTCGCCAATTCACAATTTATTCGTGCACTACGCAAGATATGAATATCAATTGAGCTAAGAAATGCATTGCTATTTGTAGTGACGGCGCAAAAGCCATGACTGGTGCGAACAGTGGATTTATTCAAACACTGTTTTAAGCTTTCACGGTTTACAACTAAACTTATACTGGTCACTTACGGGTTATCTGCCGTGATTGTTCATTGCAACAGCGTCAAAATATCGGGAGCTCAAAATAATGAATAATCAAAATAAGTGACAGTATAAGTTTAGTGGATTTATTGTTAGACTGAAAGAGCAGGTGATGAAAACGGATCCACGATGGAAGAAATTTATTAATGAACAACAAGCGCAACCATCGAATTAAGACTGACTAGTACTCATAAGTTTTAATATTTTTGTTAATTTGTATTAACATATAAAATATTTATATCCTTAAGTTTATTGTTTTTTTTTTTACTGAGGTAGTTTTCGCGATCTCTATAGAGGCTTCGCGACCCCGCAGGGGGTCGCGACATACACGTTGAAAAAGACTGGAATAGATCATCACAGATCTTACAGTGACAGTAGTGACGGGACTCAATCGATCACCATTGATAACGTTCCTCTATAAGATATACTACGAAATCACCATAGTTTAATTTTTATTACATGATTTTGCCTTGTTAATTGGCGTTCTAATATCAAGTTTACATGTAGTAGATTATAGAATGTATAAAAACGAAGATAATGAGCCATTTATAGTAAGAAAACCCTTGAGCAAAAACACATGTCTTTAAATTGGAACGTAATCGGAAAAAAAAGTTGCGTTTTGTAATTGCACGATTACTTAATTTTGAGTAAATTAAAATATTTAAAACTTTTGATTCCCGTGTCCAAAAAATACAATTATTTTTAAATAAATATTTTATATAATTGTAGTTATAATTATTTTATATTTACAGTTGCATGGAGCTTCGTTAATTTTTAAATTCTTTGAGTCCACTTTCTTACATACTCTATATCTTTCCTTCTTTCATACATACCCAAATAAATAAAAAAACATGGTAAGTTAATATCCGACCCTAAAGAAATTGCTAACCCATTTAACGATTTCTTTATCGATCAAATTTCAGAAATACCTATAATCACAACAGATAATACTGTACTTATAGAATATAACGACCATTCAATATTTATGTCCCCAGTTGTAACGCAAGACATAATCAGAATTACTTATTAAATAAAAAAAAGTTTCGGCTATGATGGTAGCTCCCCTAAGTCATATCATTAATAATAGTATAACTGCTGGAATATTTTCTGAGAATTTAAAAACCGTCAACAAAGAAAGTATGGCAAACTATAGCTCAAAAATAATAGACAAAGTGTTCTATGAGTCTTAAATAACTAACACAAAGTAATGCGCCTGGCTAGGTTCGAACCCACGACTTACTGCTCGTAACTCGTGAGGTTTGGTGTCATATTTTTGGGCAATTGTTGTGAACGAGAAAATATATTTAAAGCCCAAAACCGATGCCTAAGAGCAATGTTTAAATTAAAAGTTACAGACAGCTGCAAAACTTTTTCTTTGATAATAAACTACTTATTTTGCTCTGTCTTTAAATATTAGAGCTTTCCATTTTTGTTAAAAGTAGTAGTAACTTATTTCCTGCTTTAAAGGACACAACAAACAGAAATACAACAATTAGGTCTAAGTATAAATATATGTCGGATATGTCAAAATTTATTTAGTTAGGCTCGTACATCATTTGGACAGACGATGGGTTTCGTGCAATGAAAATACACTGGGTGCGATACACTGTTTGTATTAAACTAACAAAATATTTGAAATTACAACTTAACACAATAACGCGGGGCACAATGAATCGGCAACAGTTCCAGGACGTCTCAACTCCGCTGCGATCAGACATTGACTGTCCTCCTTGCCTCGAGCTGTAAACATCAGGGCTCTGTAGAAGCCACGCTGTGGTGTGGGTAAACTTGTAAGTAGGTCGCGTGACGTCACCACTAGCGCACTTGCGATTCACTTTATCTCCGTACTAATGACCGGATCCGACATATAAGTTATGTACCGGTGCTCACAATACATCTTTATTAGAAAAAAGAGTTTTAGGTATGGTGCCTGTAAAATAATGTTGTATATACATTATTTTTAGTATATTCGAAACCTGAATATAGTTTGTTCAGAATAAGTAACTGAATCGATTCCAATAATTTTTAAAACATGTTATATATTTTTTCCCAAAAATATTTTAAATTTTAAAAGTTAGACACCGAGCGACATTAAGTGCCTATCGCAATAATTAACGTACCTACTGCCAAAATATTATTATCAATGAGCTCAAGATAACGCGCTGCGTCGTGACCACGTTTTTGTGCAGACAACTAGGTAACAGAACAAGCTTATAACTTTATGATTTTTCATGATACAGTTTTGAAATTTTGTACATAGATTCTTTACATAAACATACTAGACACGTGTTTCAGGTTTCGCATATACTAAAACTAATGTTGTATAATAAGGTTCCAAAAAGCATCAAGGAGCAGCCTTTCAGAATTTTAAAACAAACAGCTTTCATCTTTATTAATACAAAAATGTTATAATTCTGTATCAGATTCCCTAACAGATAAAATATAGCTGTATTATTATTTGTTACTTTATTTTGATTTTGGTATTTTGTTACAAGATAATTTGTTGAGTTGTTATGAAAGCTTTTAAATTGAAGTTGTATAATTGTTTATATGATGGTATGAACAAATAATTACTACTGTAACAACTCATGTATGTACCTACATTCAATGCAAATAAATTATTTCTATTCTATTATATTCTATTGGCTGTTTATTGTATGGTTTTGACAATATATGATACTTGTAAACACTACCTGACAATCATGAATTACTTTAATTATACTATTCTGTTTGATTACATCATCTTTTAAGACGATTATCTTTTCTGTGACTTAGGTAATAGTGCTATTTTGATCACTGTCTGGAGAAGTAGTGTGTGAACTAGATTGTGGATGTGTGTTACCAACCCGTGTATATCTTTTTGTGCATGTCTAAACATCCATTCTTGGTAAGGTCGATAACTAACTTGTGTGGAAAAGAAAACACGATTGGGAATATTAGAGGTTTTGCCCGAATAAAGTCACTGTCATGCAGAAATGCACTAACAATTGTGAACGAATCATGGGATCTTCGTCGTGAAGATGTGAGTGATGAGTCAGTTAAATGAGATTCATCTAGAACTCTGCTACATCAACAGCGTTAGCAGTGGCTTCGGGCAAACCTTTAGGGTGCAGCTGGAGCATGGTAATAGTGACAGCCATAGAAAAGGTTGAAAAGCGAGGTGACTTCTGGAAAAATAAGGTTGTGTTCACCCAGAAGTGAAATATGGAGAAATAGACTATACTGATTTGATTATTGATGAACATCCGATTTCGCCGATATTTCAAGATTAATAATAGGCATTTCAATTAGAGAATTATGCAGAATGCATCAGAGGAGGTTGTTGTCGGGCTGTACTGTAATGTTAATCTGTAAAAGAAATACTACTTACTCGCTTACTTTACTTGTTGTTAATATGTAACTTATGTTTATCAACAAAATATCAATAACTGACCTTACCACGAGTATTACACTTGAGGCTGAGACTTTCTTATGGAATTAGTTCATTGTAAGATTACTGACTAGTGCTAGATACGCGAAGAGGTAATGCAATGATATACGAACGTCAAATTTTTCCCAAGTGACTAAAAAAACAAACAAAAATGCTTTCCAAAACGTAATGGGTCCATCAAACAATTTTCGCTAGTGTTTTCCTAGTCTTTCCGTTTTAGAATTACACTCCGGAAAGTCCCATACACTGCGTAGTGCGTCGCCTATAACTAACTGGTATTTTACTATAAACCTGTGTAAAATATATATAGCTTACAAGAGGAAAAGGATTATAAGATTTATAAAACTCTTGACGCTGCAATCAGTACAATACTTGAGGTAGTAATCAGTGCAATAGTGATCGTTGCAACCGGACTATTTATTGGTAGTGTACTACTGGGCTTCTGTTCAAAAGGATCTATCTTGGACTTCGTGATGGTTGGTAAACCGAAGTTGGCTGTGTTCACCATCAGTGATGGAGAGTTCCAAAATTCCAGTCCAGTCAAGTAAGTGTTTTGTATCGCCGGGCACTGAATATTTCGCGGTAAGATATTGTGATTATGCGTGACATGTTTTGAAGGCTAGGTTGTATCATGTTGTATTGGCGGTTCTCGGGCGACCGGGTTAGGGGCGTGCTACACCGTCACAGTGATTTGACGCAACAGTGAAAAACTATGACCGGACTAGATACTGAATGGAGCCACTGCGGTTTTCAGCCCACTGTTTTGTGCGCGACACGCTTACGTCACGCGGCGCCTCTGCTCCGCTACCCGCCAGGCGAGGCGGCTCCGCGGCTCGGCGGTGCTCCGCTCAGCGCTCACTCCTTTTGGCGCGTTCACTCGCGTCTCACCCGTTCATTGCCGACTTGACCGCAACCGTGGCACGACGTATGGTACAACTATTACCGACGCGTCTCACTCAAATTTAAGTTAACTTTTTTGGCACGATTTAGCAAGTGTCCAAATAGTGTACTCATCAAAAATATCTTTTAGAAAACAAACTTCGTTTTTTTTTACCGAATACGGCGATCTAAAGAAGTTTTCGCTCGGCGGAACTTATATCGCAATTTTAGTCATCGGTGACTAGAACGCAACTCGTTTTCAGTATACGATTTCTTTAGAATTGTTTTAAAGTAACAAGTAGTTTTTTCAATATTTGTGAGGATACCGATTAATAGAAGCGTGGAAGGAAAAAAAAACTGAAAATGTCGAAAAAACATCTTCACAACCAAGCGGCTATCCCGTTAGCTCCGGCGGTGTTTAAGGTAAGTGTTTTTTTTTTACACATTATTTTCATTTATATTGAAGGCGAATTTTTTGTTTCTTAGGATACTGTTTCGATGTTTTTTTTTACTTTCTCTAAATTGCTTTGCGACCATACTTGAATCGCCAACTTGTATGAATTGATTAATTATAATTGGGCTTGTTTAGAAACGATTCGAGAAAATCGGTGTCTAACTAGCAGGCTCATAAAGTGAGTTGGCGTAAAACTTGGAATACCGAAAAAACGAGCACATAAATAAACAAAAATACTTGACATGTATTTTGGAACGAACGGTTCCGTGGCTTTTTGAAGTAACGCAGAATTTCATAGTCGTTGTGAAATGGCGGAATGCAGCGGGATAATTGCATCGGTCACTTAGACCGAAGCCTATAACACTCTGCTCTCAGAATTGCGTTATGTATGAAGCTGTGCGATATTTATCTTTAGAGTACTGAATTAACACGCAAACATGCTTTAGCTAAGTTATGCACTTTTTAAAATTTCAAAATTAATTTTAATGATTGTGAAACAATTGTTTAATGACCTATGAAACTAAAATAAATTCTTAAAAAGACACAGATTTTAATAAATTTGTAGAAGAAGAGAATTGAAATTGATTTCAGTTTTTTTTTTGAGTAAGTGTAACATAACATAATATAGTCACATGTAACAATTTAAGTAAGCACCTATAAAAAAACTGAATCAAAAAACTTTTCCAAATTGATGTCGATAGAAAACTTGAAATGGGGTAGTTTTATGTAAAATTAACAGATTAGCAGTTATTTATCCGAAATTAACGGAATTGAACGAATATAATATGCATTGTCATAATTTATTCTTCATAATTATTTCTACGTTAGCTCAGTTCATGGTCTTAACGTTATCTTAATCTGCTTAGCCTTTTTTCAACTTGGTAGGCATGTTAAAGCCGGCTTCCAGTCTAATAGGATGCAGCTGGATGTTTGTCTTACTTAATTTGCTTGTCTTACCCTTGACGACGTTTTACCTTCGGTAACAGTGATGGTCAGACTTTCAGGTATCTGACTACCTACCCGTAACAATTGTCTAAAAAGTACGAATAATAGCCGGGACCAACGGCTAAACATGCTTTTCGCGACACGGAGTTGTCACGGTAAGCAACTGATGGTCACCCATCCACGTACTGGCCTTACCTTCGATCGCTCCATGCGGCTGTTATTTCTTAGGTACGACCCTCTGCGGTTCACGGTCTTAATGTCTGATGTCATTTTTAAATTTTTTTGCTCACGTCACTACCTCGAAACGAAGTTACTTCACGTGGTTTATGAAGTATCAGTCTCTTTTATGTATAACGCTCTAGTTTATTGAAACTTGAAACATTCCTGAGCAAGCAATTATTTTAGTGGCTAAGCAATAATAATTCTTATTTTGTCTGAAGCGTCTTTACTCTATTTAAAGTACTCGCATTAAAATTAAGTTCATTACTATAAAGTGGTTCCTATGATATGATGTGAAAGTAAATAAAAACATGAAGGAGCCAAAAAACGTCTCGGCAGCACAAACTGCGCCTGAGGCCCTGAATTGTTTTTCTATCTTTTAAACTTTCACAAAAATAGACGTAGGTTTGCATATAATACATTAACCGCAGACAGTAACAGACTTATTCGCAGCAACGAACGTCCAAGGTTTCTAAACAAGATAAGAAGTTATGAACATCTTTTGAATCTGAAGCAATAACTTTGCAAAACTGACATTCCGAAAGTCAGTCACCATGTCGCACGAAAAATTATAATTAAAAGATAACAAATGCAAAATATTTCGCTAGTTTCAAAACTACAAAACTTAACAGTCGAAATGGAGTCTAGGGAGCAATACCTTTAACGAACACCAAGTATAGGAAAGATGAGACAAACACACTGGTAATGTCAATAGAAAAATTAATATAAAGGTACTTCTAAGTCAGCCCGTGGATGAATAGCCGTTGTTGACCTTCACATACGAGATCCCTCCGTGCATCAGACAGCACGCTAAGCCATTGGTTCCGGCTGTCATTATTAGATCTTTAAAAGTCGTTACGGGCAGTCAACAGTCAGAAAGTCTGACAACCAATGTTACCCAAGAAGTAGGTAGTTTTAGTAGTGGCTGTCGCACAATCTAATATACTGGTATCCCAGCCAACTGGTATGGAAGCCGACTTCAACGTAGATTGAAAAAGGCAGGCAGATGATGATGTAGCTAGTTCGACCGTTGACCAAAAATTAACATATCAAAATGTCTAATTCCGTGCTACACGCTTGATTTGTAAAATCGTGATAAAGCACCTAACTTTACAACGACATTACACTCACATACTCACAGAGCACGTGATTCTAAGAACGTGATTGTTGAATAGAAACTTTTGCTTGAAAAAGCAGAAATTGTTCTAGTAGTAGAACTTGGGAAAGCAGAAATATCTAGTAGATATAGTTAGTTAAGAATAGGTACATATCAACAATACAGCTAATTAAGCAAATGACGATAGTCGAAAATTGCTAAGTTGCTTTAAAAATATTCCTAAGGCACGTTTAATAGAGTTAACTCAAACAAATCGTACGTCACGGCTCATGGCGACATCACGTCAGCGTTAATTTTTTGTATGCAAAATAGAAGCATACATTACTGAACAGTTTGTCGCTGTAGACTGAATTCATTTGCGCCATCTATTAAGTCTTAAAAGGCGTTTTTACCTGCGCATTATGGTTGACCCCAGTTTGTTTTGTAATCATTTATTTAACAAATACGAGCAGCATCAAGCTCTGATTTAACAACTTTATGTTCCAATAGTTAAATAGTTTGATTACCCATTAAATAAATATTATTATTAGGTGTAGATGAGCGAGCGTACATTTAATTTACTATTTTCCTGAAATCATCACCACCAATGTTAACATTAAAACAGTAGTTTTAGCTTTGCCACGGACAAATAGCTTACGACATAAGTATAGAAATATTTCAGTTTCATAGCAATATGCACATGATACTTACTCATTAGTCGCAGATTGTCACGGTCATGATGCGTTGTTCTTGGGATGATGGCATATTTGCAAGATGAGTATTAACTACCGGCTTACTCAATGATATTAGCTGCTTCATAGTGCGACACCGAACGGAGCCAAAACTATCATAATTTCCTGGTGCTGAATATAATTAAACCAATAAGTACACAGTATGAGTAATACAAACAAAACCGCTTTAGACATTAAATATGGTAAAAACCTAATGTTGCTAAGTTAGTAACAGACAGTAAACCCTATTTTAAAAGGGGACACTCCAAATTAAATGCCTATGCATACCATATTTGCGGAGGGGTTGGTTGTTGCAGTATATGCCATTAGGGTCTGTCAATCACTCCAAGGGAGCAAACACTGAATAATAAAAACTAGGGGCTTTCATACAGACAGGTATGACTAACCATTTGTTAAGTAATGGTGGAAAATCTTGTGTAAAATTTGGTGTTGAAAAACCCAAATCTGTTTAGGTAAATAGAGTGATTGATCACCTTCTCAATGTGATACTAGTTCACGTGTAGATTATAATCATTCTTTAACAACTTCATCCCAATGCGCTGGCGACGGTTTTAAAAATTTAGCTTCAAAATGGCCAGTAGCTGTATCATCGTCTTGTGGCCGTAATCGTCATGTTTTGAATGCTGTTTTAAGTAAATATTTACATTTAGATTTCATTCGGTCTTATTGGATGTGCTGAATGTTTTTCTGTGTGGCATTTGTTTTCACCAATGGGGTTTCACTCAATTTGTTCTAAAAACTTGACTTACCAGACTGCACTGCCAGTAACAGTGTACTGTACCTTGGGGACATATCAGATTAGTAAGCATAGCATAAGCAGAATCAGCCTATTAATGTTCCCACTGCTGGGACGCAGGCCTCCTCTCTATCAGATTAGTGCTCTTGGGTCATTACCTCATCGCTCTTGCGTTGAGTTAATGTATCCGTTTAGTCTGTTATGTTATCCGCTCCTTGGATAAATTGCATAGCATCATGTTATTTAATTTTCTAGTCTTCTTTATACTAATCTTGTTTGTTAAATAGGTTTGAATTTTTTTTTTAATTATTACTCAATGCTGTAGCAAAAAATGTTGCAAGTGGTTCGTTGTTATGAAAACAAAACGGTTCTAGATTCTATTCTTTTCGTTGAAAATGACATTGCCGTTTTTCTACCCGCGTTTTAAGTACTAGCAAGCAATATTTTGAATTGTTGTCTGAACTTGTTAATAAAAAAAGAATGTTCTTGTTTAACGACTTAATTGGACGGTGTCGTTGGCTGAGAGGGTCCTAACGGGAACATAATTAGATACGATTTGTTTGGCGGTAACTGTCACATTTGCGTTCTCTATCAGAGGTAAGGTAGTTAGCTAGTGAACTCGCATATACTTATCACTTGACAGAAATGTTATAACAATTCTCGTGTTTTTATTCGTCAACAGTATCAGGTGTTCATTGGGTATTGTCTACACAATCCGGTGCAAGCGGATACTCGCCAGTATGCGCAAGCGCTTGTCCGCCGCGATCCACACACGAGAATGCTTTAGAGGAAAACCTGTATTACATGTAGTATGAATAACTGAGACGTTCATAATTGCTTCGAATAACGCATTTTCCCTTAACAATTGATTTCCTTGTTTACTGTGGTACAATGTTAAAACATTATAACTTATTTTCATGCAACATATTTCAAGCTATACTTAGGTACGGTATTTTACTATTTTACAAAATGCTTACGTTGGAGATACATCCAAATAAATTTTTGTCCATCAATAACCGCTAACATGTTAAGATTAATCTAGAAATAGAAGCGCTCGCAGTGCCCGTCTCCATTTCCGTCCAATGGAAAATAACCAAAAACGGGATGCCTTTAGACAAGGACGGATATATGCGTCGTCGTCTATAAGTTCGTCTGACTTAGACGGCTCAAAGTGAAACCAAACCTAGTGCTGTCTGTTAGAGTTCAATTTAGTTTCAGACGGTACACATACCCTAAGTCTATAGCGAATAACCCCGGCAAGGCTGGCCTCTGTATTACTGAAGCGTGGAGCCGAAAGTTGCGCGTGCGACTACACTGCCGGCGGTGCGGCCTCCAAATTGGTGCCATGAGTGTAGAGGAGGCGGTCGCGACCGCGGACCGCTGCGCCTCGCTACTTTATTCACTTGACAACGATACAAAATCGTTTATATTCAATACCCATATTAGAGCACGAGTAAGTAACTCGCGTTCAATTTAAAAAAACATTTTGATTTTTGTATAGCGCTTCCTCAGGTCACCTTTAAATTCTGTTTATCATGCCAAATAGAACGGCTATAATTTCACGAGTTAGTCTCATAAAACCTAATCGTGAACGCAGTCAGAGAAAACCACAAGTCAGGTTCGATTATCTTGAAATTAAACGCGTGTAGTTCGCGAGGAGAGGCGATGATCGTGCGTCTCTCTCTAGCCTTTTCGCTTGGTTTAGTGTGTAGGTATGTGTACACATTATAACAACGGCGCTTGGGCAAGGCAATGGAAATTTCTAGAGCCGTACTCGTCGTCTCCTCGCCCCGCCGTCGCCGACACCTGCCCCACCCCGCGCCGTTCGCTCGCATAAGTACCCAAATACCGTTCTCGAGGCGCTCTCCCCTTCGATGGAACCATAAGATTTTATATTTCTATACAACAAACCGCTCCAGCTTGTTGTCCGCGCCATTCAAAAGGACATAAAGGATCATTGATAAATTGTTGAAAACCTGTTTATATTTTGTAAACTTGCTATTATAAAATTGTGAATGGTTTTAGGAAAACTACTGAGGGGTGTATATAATAGTAAAAAAAAAAATAGAGCAAAAATCAAGGTCATTTATAGTTAAGGACGGAGCGGCGACGTCTAAACAGAAAGATTCAAGCGTGTCATTCGATCGCGTTGCGCGCCTCCGCCCGCGTTTTGCACTGCCGTAAAAAACGCTCGCTCCACAAAGCAATCCGGTGTTTTTGTGTTTCTATGGTAGCTCTGAACTGTTACAGTTCGTTAGTAACTCTGACAATCAGTTTGTTTCAACAGTTCGTATTACCTTGATTGATCTTTAGATTGTCTCTAGTTATTTTTAGTATGTCGACATTTCATAAAATTATCTGGAAATCTGATATTGTTTGCACCCACTTTTGTTCCATAAAAAACTAAATCACTAAAGAAAAAAAAATGCACAATCTCAGTTGTTAAAAAAAGTATCACCAAACAGTTTTGAGTTGCACGAAACAAAGACTCTTCAAAGCGAAACTGCAAAAGGTTGATCCCAAGAGAGATAATTCTAAATGCCTTAGACGTTGATGCACAAGCAAAACTGTACTCTGCCTGAAAGAGGTAAGGTATTGATTCGTGTTTTGGTCCAAAGGTCAATTCAGGTTTACATTTTGGTGTAGGTACTGTGTAGCTTGTTTCTTCGGTGTTATGTGCGCGCGCGCAGTGGGTTGCGAACTCAAGTTGCAGTGACCTTATTGCCTGAAAAAACTGCGAGATTTATGTCCAAATAAAAAGTTACGTTTCGTATTCACCTTTTGCACTGACATATAAAAAGATTCGTAATAATAACTTGTCTTTGTGTCCATTTGCTTGATCGAAGATAAAATATTTTAAGATTTCTATTTGGAGTCATAACAATTTAAATTATCTGGCATCATGATCTGATGACAACTTAACACTGCAGCTAGAAAAATGTTTTGCCATAGACACATGACGAAAAACGTGCTTCAAGTGACGGAGACATTTGCAATACCGTTATCGAAGTCTCTAGAGTGTTGTTAGAGTGCCAAAGATTTAAAGTTGGATATCATAAATTCTAGACGTGGGTCTGTGTATGTGGGTGGCCGGCTGTGTAGTTGCGGATTACCTGTTTGGCTTTCACATACCATTGTTTTGACTGCACTTAAAATACTAATGAGGTCGCTCGTCGGATGGCCAACACTCGAGGTTGCTAATTTGCTATTCTATGTGACACATAGAAATAAAACGCAATAAAAAAAATCGAAAACAAAAGTCTAAGTAGTGGTCTTTTCGTCCAGAATTCGAATCTTAACCCAATTTATTGCCTACTTTGTCTAAACTTGAAAATAGGCCTATAAATGTAAAACAGCTTAAGTTAAGAGCTGTAGTGAAGTTTTTTTTCTAAACAGCAAAAAAGTGAAGAGTAAAACCGGATTGTGGGACACCCGACGGCGCGGGCGCACATCGCGGGCCAGAGTAGGCGTGTCTGAGAATCTGACTGTCTGCAGACTTAGATAAACACAGATTCACTGAACTGCTAATAATAATATGCATTACGGATATGGCTACAAAATAAGGCTTATTGGAAATTCGATCAAATTAGTAAATTCTGCAATGCAAGCAAAACCGCTGGGTTTAGAAGCTTGAAATGTTGTAGATGGGTTAAAAAAATCAGGAGATATTAAGATTTTTGTTAAAGTCAACCACTACCATGGTTACGTAATAGGGGATGGTAGTTTGTAAGGATTCATTAGACATCTTTTCATTCCTTTTAAAATTTTCTTAGGATTAGAATTCCTATTCTATGACTTAGCCGTATCCACTATTTCAAAAGCCGTGTAAATAATAATTAATTCTTCATGGTCTAACCTGAAGTTCATTATGTCACAGAAGACATTAGCATTTTAATCGCGGAGGTTTATACCTAATAGTCATAATCCATTTTATTAACAGAAACGATAATTATTAGGTGGGTACTTTAATTACAATTACAAATACTCGCGTTGGTCGTTAAAACATTGGCAGATTAGGTATGTATTTCCTATTAGCAATCTGGAAATGGCTATATTTTATTGTTCTCATTTTAACTGAAGAAATAACCGGCCAAGTGCAACTCAGGCTCACACATGAAGGGTTCTGTACCAACGTAATAGGGGATCCCTCTTTAATTTTAATTTACTTTTATTGTTAAAGCAATAACAGAAATACACATCATCATCATCATCATTTCAGCCGAAAGACGTCCACTGATAGGCACATAGGCCTCCCCCAAGTGTCGCATGTGTGTCCACATATTCTGTAAAAATTTTAACTGTGTTAAAAAATTACGGATCATGTCATACAGCCGCAATTTGCAAATAAAAAGCTAATTCGAAAGCAATTAATTGGCACTAAAAAACTGAACTTGTATTACACATGAATCTGGTACTTCTAACAAAAATTGGGGGAATTACATACCTACCTACTTACCTAAATACTTACATGTTTTCATTTGCCAATTCCAGTAGTTTTCCTTGACCCATAAAGTTAATGGCTATGTGGCAGACCATTGTTAGTGATATATTATATTATGTTGGTTCGATTACATTGCCCTATTTAGGTTCAAGGACCACTATGTATACTTCTTCTTCTTCTAAAGTGTCTGTTTGTAACATCAAAATAACAGGTTTTTACTGAATGCATATGAGAATATATACGGCACTAATAACAAAAACTCTTTTTATTTCTTCAAATTTTGTCGGTCTGTCTGTTTGCTCCGGCTAATCTCCGAAACGGCTGGACTGATTTTGACAGGACTTTGACCGACAGATAGGTCTAATATAGGCTTTTATTTTAGAAAAATAATAAGCGTTCCGTGCAAAAAACATAAAACCATTGAAATTGGTAACAAAATCTGATTCAAAGCGAAGTAATATCATCATCTGCCTAGCCTTTTCCCAACTATATTGGGGTCGGCTTCCAGTCTAACCGGATGCAGCTGAATACCAGTATATTACATGGAGCGACTGCCTATCTGACCTCCACAACCCAGTTAGTACTGGGTAATACGATACCCCTTGGTAAGACTGGTTGTCAGACTTTTTGGGCCACTGACTACCTGTAACGACTGTCAAAGATCTACAGATGACAGCCGGGACCAACGGCAAAGCGAAGTAATAGTATACGAAGAAAAAAGATGTTATTATCTGTGGCGTGATATTTTTTGTTGTCAAACAACTGAAAAGACTAAACTAGTGATATCCCTGTATAAAAAAAAAAATATTTTGTTGGTGGCACATAATACTTTTATAGGCAATCGTTCAGTGTAAAATACTGTATTCAGCTGCATCCAGTTAGACTGAAAGCCGACCCCAACATAGTTGGGAAAATGCTAGGCAGATGATGATGGCACATAATACTTTTGCAAAAAGTGTACACTCTTTATGTAGTAGATAGTCAGTAAATATACAGAGCTGCTTCCAACAGTTTTAAATAAGGTTAATTCCTTTCACATAGTTGTAATTCATATAAAAATCGGAGCGTTTACGACGCCATCGATTACCATGAGCTCATGAGCACTCACCATGTACCGATAAGATAACGGTGTCCTTGGTGCTGCGGCTTGTTAATAACGCTGGCAATCCCCCCTTTGATTTAAAAGAAAAATGAAGGTTAGGTGCAAACAGTTGATTTTCTGATAAACTTCACAATAAACTTGATTAGAAATCAAACGTACAGGCACAGACGCCAGCACATCAAGCTAGTACAATATGTGAAATTTCTTTAATAGATTTTCAACTTTATCGCTGAAGCATTAGGATCAAGGTTGATTGGGAAAATTTGGTAGTTTTGGGCAGCTTGATGTGCTGACGTCCGTACAAAGACCGTACGTTTGCATCAAATCACTAGTCTCGTTATTAATAAAGTTTAGAGCTAAACGCCTTTAGGTCGAGTTTCTGATTGTATTGTTTTGTTCAATTTAGTAGTAGTGTATTATAGCATGCTAAATTGAATTTTAGGTTACTAATATTGATAATTCCTGTTTTTAATTATTATGATTTACGGTTTACATAGTCTATTAATAAAACTTAATATCTCTGCATAAAAAAACACAACAAGAGTCTGGTCGATCATTATGAAGAACAAGGAACAATGAAGGACTTTGATTTCATAAAAATGAATTACAATTGAGTATATCGTTGTTTCAATAGACTGTCTTTTAATACCGATAAATTATTTTAATTCATCATTCTTTGCCCTTATGCCAATTCTTCATTTCATCATCATAAATTATTTTAATTATCTATACAAATAAATAAAATTGTAATTAAAAACAACAGCTTTTTACTGAAGGCATAATAATATTAAATTAATTTATAAGCAGCGATATTTGCAAATTAAAATATCAGCCAAGTGTGCAACTGGCTTCGGATGTATTTCACTGTCAATATCAGAATTACCTACCTGGATTTTTGGACGAAGTATGTCCCATAATATCGACCTTAGCTGTGCCTATTTCTCGAGATAATTGGAGGTCATTGCACTTGCAGCTTCTACGTTTTACACAACGTCACAAAAATAAAATAGCTTCCGTAGGTTTCACGAGCAATAATATTAAACAAAACATTTTCTTGGCGCAGTGTGAATGTTCGTAAAGCATAAAAAAATTACAATGGTTTTGCTTAACTTTATGTAACTACTATGTCACGTGCCTTTGCAATATAAATAATAAAAATTATACTTAACAGATAGCAACACCTACTACATCTTCGCTATCCTACAACCCTCATTCCAGTTAAGGGTAGTGGCAACATCTCTTCTTCTTTCATACAATTCTAGCCGTCTTCTTTGAAAGCAGCATCTTCCTTGTCATAATCATCTTGCAAACATTCTTCGTTTCTTGGGACTTCCCCCACTCTTAAAATACTAGTACATCCTTAAGTACTACCTGTAACCATATCTTGTACTTATGTAGTAGATATTTATAACAAAAAATATTTTTTTAAATAAAATTTTCACCGGTGTTTTAAAAAAACAGTTGTTTCATACGTTTTGTCGGGAACAGCAATTGCTTTTTTAAATTACCGATGGGTTGTAGGCATGTGTCGGTCTCAGAATGATGTACAATATACGTGGTAACCGTTTTCGCGTCTGTGTCCTTCCACCCCTGTATACCTAAGTATGTTCATTACAAAAAATAAAACTAAAATAGTCCCGCTACTACGGAAAATCGTAAACAACATGTTCTAGTTCTAACCTCATATTATTAGATAGGCATTTTCCACGGTTTTATTAATTATTTCGATAGCAAAGTAAATAACGGCACTCCTACATATCGTGTGTCAGTAGGTGCGGCAAGCCAGGCTTTATTGGCATTAACAAACGAATGGCTGTTTATCATGAAAATCGCAAACTCACATTTTGTTGTTTCTATCTACCTACTTTCTACTTTAATAGCTCATAATCATCATCTGCCTAGCCCAACTATCTTTAGGTCGGCTTCCAGTCTTACGGGATTCAGCTGAATACCAATTTTTACCTTGAAGCGACTGACTATCTGCCTCCAGTTAGTACTGGGTAATACAGTACCCTTTTCTAAACCACTGGGTCCATATTACCCAGTAGTACTGGTTGTCAGACTTTCGGGCCACTGACTACCTGGACGACTATTTTATTTAGCCACGAGCTACTACCTTGATGCCTAAGCAAAATTGTCGAGGAAAAACCTTGCTTAGGTATTCACTGCATTCGTAGAAATTATAAGCTAGTTAAGCCAATAACAGAGTTGTTTGTTTTCTTGATAAACTATTATTCAGGTTATTGTAATTACAATTACAGTTGATTTTCCCAGGCGCCCCGCGCCGGGCCTACTACTTTCAGGGTATTCGTACCGAGTAAAATACTGCAGCATCAAGTACCTAATAATTTTTTGAACGCTTCACGGATTAAAAAAAAATACTCCTTGCTGCATAGCGATGGACACGTCATATTATTAATTTATTATCTCTATTTTCGAACCATTCTGGCGTAGTTATTATTTATCGATATCTATAAAATCCCCGCTCCTGCTCTAGCATCTTAATTTGACATCTGTCAACTTGACATTTAAGTGTTTGTGACATAAATTGCGCAATTGTGATCAATAAACATCAAGAGCTGATACTGAAGACGTCAGTATTCAGTATCAGCTCTTGATTTCGCTAGTATAGTTCATGATCATCACGCATGAGTCATAATCATGCGTGATGGTCACATCAAAACGCGTGGATAGGGTTAAACCTGTAATTATGGATGACTTCGTTTATTATATCATGTTATTTTATACCTATCATATATTTAGCAATATTTAAATATATAGTTTATCTGATTATCGTATCGTGTCCGTTAAATATTACTATCAGTGTTAAGCTTTATTGTTGTTTACTATACGTCACCAATAAATATACATACTGACGCATCTTCGTATAGACTGTACAGGTAATATTCTTTGATATCGATACTTATCTTTAGACGCGTGAAATACTATCGATAAGATAGTGATGTACCGCGGAAATCACTTTCAAGATTGTTTTGGTTATTGCGATAACAGATAGTTATAACCGGTTTCGGAGACTATCGTGAATCATTTTGATCGATGAAAGGATAGCGTTCGAAAATCCGTAATGGTGGAAAGTTTATTTTTAGGAATCGAGATTAGTCTGCAATATCTGATCTAAATCGATTGTGGAGAAAAGTGACGTAAAATGAACGTTCCTATAAACTTAATGTTGAAAGGAAAAATAAATTATTTGACACAGAACAAGTAAATTTTTTATTTATTTTTTATAAATCAGTTGCCCCACACCAGGATTTTTTCCTGTATCGTGGGTGCGTTTACAAACATTTAAAGTCACATACACAAACAGCCAGACCCGGAACAACTACCTGTAGGCCATACAAATATTTCCGTACGGGAATCGAACCCGCGACACGCAGCGCAGCAGTCAATCACTCAGCCACTGCGCCAACCGTGCCGTCAAACTGATAGTTGACCGACTATATTGTAATTAAAATAACTGAGAGCCTTACTCAGAGAAATTTATGATTTCCTATTGTTTCTATGTGTACAGGGCGACATAAAAATACGCGCAGTTAAACAACCTTGGAAACAGTATATAAGTAACTAAGTACGTACATTCATTGAAAAGAACTCAAATATAATTTTACAAATAAACCCGCAAATTTTCAATAAACAATAAATAATTTTATCTTATTAAAATCATTTCACAATATTACGCTTGCAAGCACAGAGTAGGTTTCACAAATATTTTTTCGATTTTAATTGAAACTGAATTGAGAACTGCTGTCGGTGGTTTGGTCTTCATTCTGGTCATGTAAGGTCCCTATCCGACTAGAACTGTCTGGACGTACCCTTACGACTTTTTAACCAAACATTGGTTTAGAATAAAGGGACGTTTTTTTTAAACCACAATGGTAAATGTCTTTCGCCGATTTTTTTAACAAAAGCTAAAAATCTCCGCAATTTTTTTGCTAATGTCGCTGGCTTTTTGTCTGTACTTTAAAATTAATTGGTTACCCTAAGATCGTGACAAAATTCAAAGGATACCGTGGACAACGTGAAACACATATTAACAATGAGATAGTGCACTGTGAACCGGTTACAGTCAGTTTAAATGCGTGTGTATTACAGTCCTCGAACCATAGTTTATAAATACCGGCCATATTGTGAGAAACACTGCCCATTAAAATCACGTATTCAGGCATTGTACTGTTCAGAAATCACAACACTCAATGGCCTTATATTTTACTAAGAAAAGATAACTTTTGAGATTGAAGTAATGAATAGCTTTGAGAACATTTAAAGGTGGTTCGGTATTCGTTTGTTCTTGGGATTAATTAACTAATATTTTTGCTCAAAAAATGGTTTTAAACTGATAGTTGGTCGGCTATTATCTTAAGTCTTAAATCTGTTTTCTCATCAGCTATAGCTCTGCCTACGAGTATAGATAGGCACTTCGTAATTCTTCGAATCATAACGGATTCATTCGAATATTACGGTACACTTGCATTTCAGAAAGAGGTCAGCTAAAATTCGAACAAAATGGCTACGATACCCAAGTTTCCAATGCTTGCGATATTCTTTCTAGCAGGCGCAGAAAATATTAAAAAAAAAAAACATATTTAAGGCTATTACCGCATAGGTACCATGTAACATGCAGTCAATACAACAAGGGCAGTATAATGTGTCATGCTGAAGGAAATAAATTAAGTAATTTTACTACTACCGCGAACAAAGTACACGTGACTTAGTACGATAACGATAAGTTCAGTTCGTCGTTTTTAACTGAAGGTGCAAGCTTATCAGCGTGATAACATCTGCCGGAGCTTGCACATAGTATCAGGGGTTCCCAACCTGTGCGCCGCGCCCTGGTGCGCCGTAGATAATAAAGAGGGGCGCCGTGAGGCACATCTGTTTACTAAACTCTCCGGAAACTAATATTAAGTATTCGATAAAAATCGAATGAGCTGGTTCTCACAATTAATGTCCATTTTCACGGAAAACCTTTCGAAGCTCTCTTAATGGTTTTTAAAATACTTTGCCGAAGACGATGTCGAAAAATTTCCGTAAACCCAAAATCCTTTCCATGCATAAGATCCACCAGAAATCACTTCATAAGAAGAAGAGAGTCTCATTAAACACTTGCGACAGCAGCCTTAAAACAAGGTACAAGGTTCTGTTTTTTCGACAAGCTAGGGCGCCAAGATAAAATACTAAACCTGTATGTGCGCCGCGAACTGAAAAAGTTTGGGAACCCCTGGCCTACCCTGTAATCTAGACACGTAAAACACGCGGGTAAACCACATAGATGCCTCAGTCACGTTTCCCTGTTCGCCTAAAGTATTTGTCTACTAAATACTAATAAATTAAACAAATATAACCAATAGGTGTTAAAATATGTCACTTTATAAGTCTGTTGACTGATTTACAGATGTACCAACCAAGGATATTTGCTTGTAACTCCTTTTAAAGAGTGCCAATTAATTATCGTTTTCTATGAAGTAAAGGAACTTGAGGAAATTTGTCATAATGGACTTTAGGGTAGTAAAAACACAGACAGGCTAAATAATTATCATTATAATATAGAAATTGGATCCTCTCAAAGGCATGATAGTATTTCTGTAGCTAAGAAAGCCAGAATTGTGCTAGGCTATAATAAAGACTGGGCAACAAGTATACAGTTAGAAAAAATAACCCAACAAATACATCTAGGTCCGCATTTTTCCTTAATCACTGTAAAGAGCCGCAAGCCGGTGTCAATAGCCACTCTTTGCAGGCTTCTCGCGATGTGGGCAAATAGCTCCAGATTCCAACAACGTCTAGTCTAGGTACGTTTAGAAATTAACCGACCTACATTTGATCGGGATATGAAGTTTCAGGCTCTAAGCCGGAAAATCAATGAAATTGTTATATTACAATATAACATAATATTCCTAATGATGAGCCTAATAGTACACACACATTTCTCACATTATATAGTAGGCTAATTATTATAAACGCTGATAGGCTAATATTAACGCTATGCACTGACGTATGCGCTCATTGGTAAACAGTTCCATATACTGGCCAATCAGATTAGAGGTGTCATGAATTCAGTCCTAGATTAGTCAATATTTATAATATGTATGAGCAAACAAACAAACCGTTCTAACGAGAATGGGCTCTTTGCGAAAATCATTGGAATTTCGCAATTATGATGGTTGCTTCTAAGAATTAGCCAAGTATAAAATTATTTGCTATCCTATTAGAATATTAGATGATACCTTTCCCGAGTAGTACCTACGTCTACGTGGTTATTTTATTAATCAACTAGAGACCCGCCCCGGGTTCTCACGGGTGCAATATTTACAATATAAAAATTCCTCTTGAACCACTCTATCTATTGCTGAAAACTGCATTAAAATTCGTTGCGTAGTTTAGAAGAGTAAGCGTACAGACAGCGGGAGCGACTTTGTGACCATATTAAGGCGTACGACTCATTGGTAGTTCCTCATACGCATTGCCGTGACGTGACGTGTTAAAAGATGGAAACAATACTTGTTGCCTTAATTAGGGAAATCCTATTACATTTACAGTTGTCCCTACGTCCATCCATGTTACAATTAAAAGGAATTGTTGTTGTAATGCATACTATTCAAAATACGTATTACGGTGTAAATCACTCTTTATGAAGGACAAACCTGATTTTCACTTTATTTAGTTTTTTATCTGTGGTTTTGTTAGCGTTAAAAGCCAATTTTTCCGGGAAAAAGTACTTTCTGAAACACGTCATAATTAATAAAGCTGTATACGGAAAAACTCAACAAAATTCATTTAGGTGCGAAGGGAAAAATGTTAGTTGTTATTTTATATTGTTGGCCAGAAAACTCGTTACTTATCGATATTGTTGCCATTTCGAAGTTTTTACGAGTTCAAAAATAAAACAGCCTGTATCAATGTGTGCACGTGAAACAAAAGGCGCACACGTGTCTTTTAGATCAATGAGGATAATAATTCAATTAATAATACTATTTTTACATTATACAAGGTAAAACTAAATATATTTACTACCTACGGATATTTGTTCCCTTTAGAATACGGCTAGGACGGTAGGTATGTACTCGTATTTGTAATGTGTTGTTTCGATAATGAGTGACGGAAAATTTATTAAAATAATCAGCGTTAACCAACATTGTCACGTATTTATAGACATTATGTAACTCGAAATGTTACAATTATAGCTTCTTTGAAAAACAAGTAAAAATAACGATTAGAATGCAATCGGGTATCCGCTGAGGCGTTGCAGTCTAGGGTTGCCAACTGCTCGTGAAACAGAAAATGGCAAACTTGAGTGATGTAAGGTTCCTATGGCAAGTGCCCCCAGTCGGAACTAGCGCGACCATCATGTTTTTTTCAATTTCCGCAGACTTGTATCCAGTTGATGGCAATAGGCTCGCCCCCTATTGCATGGGACTTACAGTGGGATAACAAGACGCGAACAGTAGGTGTACTATTTTGTACACCTCTGCCTAACACTTCGGGGATTACAGGCGTGAAATTAGGTAAATTTTACAAATGTTTACCAATAGCGTTCTCGTGACAATGTACCTACTACACGGATGAATTAATCAAGTTAACACAAACCTTTAAAACTGTAAAACTGTTATGGAAATATCCAAAAACAATAAATCTTTATAATATATAAACTTTCCGCTCACAAAAACGATTATTTAATTTCAAATGGGCAATAAGAAACGGACTATATTCAGATGAGTAGATAAAGTGGCTTGTCATGTTGATTCCGTAGAAAAAAGTAGGCAACCCTGACAGAAGTATAGTCACGAGCACAAATATTTTGACACTTAGTGACATCTAAAACTTATTTCGTCCTGCTGTAACATAATTACTTCCCTCAAATCCTATTAAGTTCACAATGCAGTGTGTTTCACACTCGTGGTATTTATTCATTTATTTCTACTAGCGTTTTATTTCCACAGATAATTATAAACTAAGTCGTGGTTCAATTCCTATCATCGGCCGTGATTGTTTTTTTTTAATCTCAGCAAAGGGACGCATACCTTTAAAATAATAATACCCTCGGCTCGGGTGTAAATTCCGCCTCGGCTACAAAGACAAAGTTGGCCGACTTGTATCAAATGTACTATTGCTCGTGACTGTACGACTGCGCCAACGCACGTGGCGACCGCGTGTTCGAACGCCGGAACAAGATCCGACTGATTGCTCTCAAACCGTCTGTGTGGGTTGCCTAGTTTACCAACAAACTATCAACCATCCATTACCAATTTAATAATCCTGTTAAAAGCACATAACAGTTACTTCGGTTTACAGGACTTTAATCGATTCAGCTTTGTTTAGAATGACTTTACTGTACATTTTTCCTTTTTAAACTCAAGTCTACTAATAGGAATGTTCTCGAAATATGTGAAACTAAGACTGCAGCACGTCCATTTCATAATATTCGTTAGGAACTGAACGGAAACACACGTATCGGTATCACACACACACTAAGCAATATCCAACGCACACACACATCTTGGCCATTCTCAACGTGCGTTTGCACCGGTCGGTCAAAGCAACGAGCGGCGGCGCTAACCGCTATTTAAAATTGCACACAACGAATACTACACATAAACACGTGTCTGCGACCTGCTTATTTAAAATAGAAATAAGTTATTTTAAATCATTTATAATTATGTTATTTATGGGCTACGCGATTTTTTCAACTCGCGTTTTTTAAGTCGCATTCCGGTGTTTCGCAGGTTCTTGTACAGTATTAAATTATGAGAATTGAGGCCATCTCGTTTCTCTGAGGTTTCTATGTGCAGTGAAATCTACTTAAGTGCGTATTAATAAGTTAAGGAGGCAATTACAGTAATGTTGATAGTAAGCCCTCTTAAATGTTACGAGTTCTCCTAATACAAGCAATTCCTTGCTTAAAAGGTGACCTCCAATAATATGTATCTAAACGCCCATTGTAATTGAAATAAACATTTTTTTTTTGTTTTTTTTTTTTGTTTAGTTATTGTCCAGCGATAGCTTCTGGAAAAAGTACCTATTAATAGTAACGGAAAATGAACATTTTTTATAGTTCTCATGACATGCAGTTGGCGCCATTATTTTTATTTTTTCCTATTTTAAACTATGAAATTAATCTTCTCAACGTACGTTTCTATGATATTTTTGATATTTTTTTTTATTAAAAATCTTATTTGGCTATAATCAAAATAAGTAAATTAATATAATAATGTAATCATATTATACAATTCTACATACTGCTTACTGCATAAAGTACGTACTTTAATCGATAAAACTAAAATTCCACTAAGCGATAAGACTTTATTTTAGGTATGTAACCATTCATTTAACAGTACGTATTATGGCTACAACGCCTTTAACATTTTATTTTACAATCCATATTATTTATATCCTTATTCCATTTTTAGTAGTTTATTTTTAATAAACATTTTAACAAGTCGTTTAAACTGATTAGTCCAATTTTAAATACTATGTTTTTTAGATAAAAGATAAAATCTGTTGATGCTTCCTGTATATTTATTAAAAGCTATAAAGGATGGTGAGCAAAAAAGATTTTGCACTTAATTGCATAATTACCTAAGTACTACTTATTAGAAATTCGTTAGTACAGCTAACTGTATGAAAATGATATATTATTTGCGGTTTTCTCTCGTTCAGAATCTTTTTATACAATTAAACTAAAATATCAGAATACAGGCTGGATTTAAAACTCTCATTTATTATGTATGTTATTGTTTTTAGTAACTTTCGTTGGGCTGACTATTGTAATAAATAAAAATCCGGCCAAGTGCGAGTCGTACTCACACGCACACAGGGTTCCGTAGAACCAAACAATATAATAAAAATATTTTGAAGGCTAATTCATATGTTGTATTGTATTACATTCAACAGCAAAATTAAATCTGTTTTTCATAGTATGTTAATGAAAAACAAAGTTACAGCTGTAGTTCGATGAAAAAGTCCCATATCTCAAAAACTTTACATCAAATCTTATTCAAACCTGTTATCTTTGAAAGTTTTTTTACGTTCTACAATCCTACATTTTTTTCAGAATTTTCCTCCTCTTACTTTAGAAATTGGTTGATTGGTTGGTTGGCGTCACACATTTTACTACTTTGGAAGTGTCTTGCCATTCGGCTACGGAACCCTAAAAACCGGCCAAGTAAGAGTCGGACTCGCGCATGAAGGGTTCTGTACCATCGTAGTAGAAGCCCCCCTTTACTACGATGGCAACAGAAATACACATTCTGTCAAAATTTCAATTTTCTAACTATTACGGATTATGAGATACAGCCCGTTGACAGACAGACGGACAGCGGAGGCTTAGTAATAGAGTCCCGTTGGTTACCCTTCTGGTACGGAACCCTAAAAAAAATGTTTGATGCAAGAATATATATACGGCAGCAAAGGTATAGAAAAAAAATGTCCACGAATATATGTGTTCACGGATTAAATACCTACTACAATCCGGACTTAATTACCAAGTTAATCCAACCAATCTCTAATCTAATCCTCCAACGGATATGACGAATCTAATTTATTTATAGTTACTTCATACAATGCTTTAAATACATTGCACAACAAACAAGCCGCCATAGAATGGAAAATGTATAGAAAGGTAGGTACTAGTGCTAAAAAAATACAATATCTTCATTAATGTAAAGTTTTATAGATATAATTGTAAATTAATTCTCTACATTTGTTAAGTACTTACTTTATAGCAGTTTATGGCCAAATATGCATCAGTTAGTAACACGCAATGAATTTTACATTTGTGTGAAGCACGTCGAGTTTGCAAGGGTCGTAAAAATTAAATAAAATCTATCCTAGTTTAATTAATTCAAAGTACTTTATAGATTTGTGCCTGTTTAATGACAATAAATATACTCGGTTGCTATGACGTGATGTGACTGTCAATTAAAAAATAACCGGCGTGATATGGCTTCTAAACATCTCTGCCTCTGCTATTCAAATACAGACGTAATGTTAAGTTGTTTAACGCATTAAATACAAGATGGACGCAACTACATGTCAGTTCACAAGGGTTTCCTAAAAGCCTAGTCAGGATTTATGCCATGGTGATGACATGGTTGGGAGTGACGATGATGGTCATCGTATTGTTATCGCTGATAGAATGTCACTTTTTCTGGCCAGTTCTAACTACAGATTTACCTGATCTTACGATTGCTTAGTACAGGAGCTCTATCTTCGTTCACGGTATGTGATCATTTAAAAATAATGATGATTATGATGAATTATTTTTCAACAAGGAAACTGTAAACATCACGTGTTTTAGTACAGTTGACTCGAGCAATTATTTCATAATCTTATAGCAGAACTAGGTATTCAGATTAACCACAGTAAACGACAAACTTCTGTCACTTCCGTGAACTAGAATTTTCTCAGGTACTAGTTATTTATTTTTATTGCACGATTGACTCCTGGAATGTGAATGATATTAAAAGAATATTTCTCCGACAGTTATTAAGCGTCGTTATATTACTTTGAATACATAAATAGGTTGTAAAGGGCTCTCATAAGTTTAAGTTCCAGATGATAATTATTGAAGTACTTAATTACCTACCTAGCGAACAATTTAATTTTTGTAGTTAGTATTTTTCTTACAAAATTCACTTTTAAGAACAGAAATTATAATAATTCTGAGTTGTAACAGTATTCGATTTCCGTTATGATTTATTTCTTTTGTGTGCAATAAAGGTCATATAGCCATGAAAATTTAACGCTAACAATGTTAATGAGGTTAATTCAGCTTTCTATCGACCTTTTATTTGAAATAATCTTAGCAGTTTTCGGTTATTATTAAATATTTAAGAAGAACTTAATGTAAATAGTCATACTATATGCACTAACATTTAGTTAATTGTTATTTTCTTAGCAAACTTTGTCAAGATTTACAGGTGCAGTTAAGGAATGTTGGTTAATACAAGATACTCAACTGATGTTATCGAAGCATTAGGTGTGAAAATTATAATTAACTATGTACATTGCCTTGTATACTTAGCGGAATGTTTGATCGTTGAATCACCGTTAATTACGCACCGCCAAATTTAAGCTAAGTGTAATCAATTATTAAAAACAGAATAACTATTAGAGTATAACAGCACTAATCTCCTGTCGTCTTAGGTATAGCAAACTGCGATTACCCTATCTGTCCGTCGGTCAAATCGCTAAAATGGAATAAAACAATTCGCCTAAAAACAATTCGTTATAGGATCGACATTGCTTTTTTGTCTAACTGAAACACAACATTATCATTGCAAAGTAATCCATTATACGCTCACACACCGCCATTATGAGGTCAAGGATGCCTTTTATTTGCCGAAGAAACTCTTGAATTAGCCTTTCGCTTATAAAACGGTACGTTTGTCTTTCGATGAGACTGAAAGTCATAAAAAAAATTTAAGCAACGATTGAGGCCAGTCTAAGACAGACTTCAGATTGTCGTATTCAAGAGTAATTTGTAGTTATGATTAAAAGCTGTTGTATTAAACGGTAACTGAAAGTGCTAAATTATACGATCTAAAGAGTATACTTGTTTTTATAACCGCACTTGTTCAGCAAGGTCGCCGTACTGTGCACTTTCTACAAACATCTCTCAGCGAACTACATCGATCAAATCTAACAATGTATATTTCTTGTGGATCCAATCCATGAAGACAAACAATGATCACAATTTTCCAGTGACAAAGAAAACAATAAGATATAATACAGCGACGGTAACAGATAAACATAACTTGACATAATATTCCTGATGTATGAGCAACGGCCAGTTGGCCATCTTAGTTGCACGTAATTGTTTAAGTACCTAATATATTACTGAAAATGAGCCAATAATCGTTTTTGTGATGAGCGTTATTCAATGCAGCAATCGTCACGTAATGTGGAGTTGGAGGGAGGGGTGGGCGAGGTCTTTCGGATGCCAAGCTCTGGCGCCATAGAGGGGAGGCGTCCAGACAGTTGCGTCACGAGAAAAACATGCTTTCCCCTGTACTACACCAAAGGCCTGCCACCAAAGGAAAATAAACATCCAACTATCCTTTCAAACGCAACTTACAAGGTCGATTACAAGGTTGGATCGAATTATAAATACTTTGAAGGACCATAGAATGCTGATTGCAAAAGGGTTAGGTTAATGATACAACCAAATCTGACTTATGGGATTGTTTTGACAAAAGATAAAGATAAAATTTTATAAAAATAAACTATCTTGGGTCTGGACAATTTGCAATTTATGACTACATTTGTTAGCTTGGGTCTCACCTGTTAAAACAAATGTGTGTGTTAATGAATAATAACTAAATAAATCTTTTTCACGCGGCCTCGCTCACGTTAATTTAGAAGAAAAAACACTCTTAAAACTCTACTAAAGTTTCTATAATCATATAGTTCAATCTTGATTCGAAAGACACGTGGCGCCATCTATTATCATACGAGTGTTATTGTTGTTTTCCTCAGGAACAGTACTTAATATCGGGATGATGTCCGTTTCTGTACACCTGACAACGTATAATGCAAAATTTCAGGACGACCGGTTCAGTGGTTGAAGCGTGAAAAGGTAACAGGCAAACTTACTTTCGTATTTATAATATTAGTTAGAATTAGGATAGGAAATTAGGATTAGGATAAATAAATCATTATTTAAATTTATGTTTTATCTTTTTTTATAGGTTTACTAAAAATATTAGTTTGTCAAAGAAGGAAACTTCAAAATAATGATTCAAAACATAGTTTTTGTAAATTATTTATAAATGTGAGCTCTTTGACTAAGCGGGACACTTGACTATTGCAAGCATGACTTTCACTTGTCACAGAAAAATATACGTTATTTGAATGTTTGCAAATTGCTCGTTATATTCATTTTCGCTTATTGTGTGGTAACAAGGCCAGGGCATAAAAGTTTAATGAAAGATGTTACTGTTAATAGAAATTTTAGGTATTTGTTTATCTATGTACATATGTACAACATAATAGGTATGAGTACGCCTCTTAGAATACTATTGTTCTTCATGTTATTGTTAGTAATTCTTATACAGTTGTTTTTTTTGAGAAATCAAGCTTCTTATTGATTTTGTTTTCAGTAAACAGGGAACTAATGCAGTTGCGACTCAACTGTCACTCAGAAGTGACAAAATATTCAAATCATGGCAGTTTTTCATTTATTTTCACTCATAACATAACTGTTTTGGAGCAGTTTCCGATCTGATCAAATGATTGTCCAAAGGAGTTATAAGTAGACATAAAACGTGATAATACGCCTCAGTCTTACTCATAAATAAAATCATTGATCATTCTTCTTCAGAAAGTCTTGTAAGTAACTCGTTGGTTATACGAGTGCCTTAATAATTTAAGAGGCTAAATGTAATCCGACATCACTTCCCCATTGTTCTTTACGTACGATGTCATCATTCTGAACGTTTCAGCAAACAATCATTAAGTATCAACAAGGGTTCCTTCTTGATCACATTCTACTCGAGTACCTACTTACTCTGTAGCACTAGTGTTACAAAAGTTTTATTTCGCCGCAGCAGGCAAACTGATTAACATCATGAATTCAAGAACGAAAATATGAAAATATACATGGTGGTGACACTGGACCCCCCCCCCGTGGTGTCACAGTGATCGGACGTGCTTTTTGTTCTCGCTGTATTTGGAATTGTAAATCAGTGGAAAAAGTGACTACACTCTTGAGAAACACACATCATTACAAAACCTAGTGAACAAGTGACAATCTGTGCGAAAATTATAGTGAAATAACAATTATATCACCTCCAAAATACAAACAGAAACTTTAAAACAGACAACAAAATTTGAAAACTGTGCAAAATTTGAACTTTGAACCCATTAGCGTACACAAAGGATACGAATACGAGCCACCACGAACGTACGCACTCTTCGCAACAGATTGTGATTTTTGAGCGCCTTTGTAACGCTGTCGTAGCACTGTGGCGTAGGCCGCCTACTAGTAATCACATCGTCTCGGGTTCAAATCCAAGACCTCGAGTGATTGTACTTTTTGGTTTTTGGATTTTTTCTCTAATAATTATACATGGTATTAGACCTAATTTAAGATTGGTTTTCTTAATTTAGTACAGATTTTTTAAATCGCTAGAAAAACGCAGCACAGCTTTACAAATACAAAATAATGCCGCTACGACGCACTCCACCAGCATCACCGGCCGCATTGAGCGGGCAGCCACCTGCTCTTCATCAATCTGAGCCCAACATTAGTGTGCTTTCGGAATTGAGTGAACCTTGCATGGATACAAATATAACCAGTCGCAATAAAAGGAAACGGCATGATCACGAACTTTTTGTCAACATGAGCGAGTTCAAAGACGAAATATCAAACACACTTAAAGAGCTAAAGAAAGAGCAAACATTGTTTCGCTCAGACATTGCAACGACGCTGATGGAAATTAAAAACCAATGCACTAAACTTCAGGATTACGTTGATTTTTCTGTTGCCAAATATGATGAGATGCTGGCAAAAATGCAGACATATGAAGTGGAGAGAAAGGAAAATCGGGATTACATATGTAGACTTGAAGAAAGAATCGACCACCTGGAAAAACAATCAAAACTAACTAGTCTTGAAATTAAAAATGTCCCAAAAATTGCCGATGAATCGAAACTCGATCTGGCTAACGCAGTGAGAAATATCGGCAACGTCCTTGATACCACCATTGTTCAGTCCGATATTAAAGATGTTTATAGAATAAACTCCAAAAGCTTCATGAATAACACCATCATAGTGGATTTTACTACCGTTATGCTGAAATCAAAATTACTTAATTCGGTCAGGACCTTCAACAAAAATAACATTAACAACAAATTAAACACAACGCACCTACGAGTTGACGGCCCCAAGGTACCTATTTATATATCTGACAACCTACCTTCAAAAACCCGAAAGATATACTTTTTAGCAAGAGATTTCGCCGCTCAGAATAAATATAAACACTGCTGGTCAGCATATGGTAAAGTCTACTTACGCAAAGAAGACGGAGCGCAGCGTGTCATGGTAAACTCAGAAATAGACTTAGCCAAGTTAACTCAAACCTGACTATGTAGTCATAATGTCATTATTACAAAGACTTGCATGTCCACTTTTAATTATGATTACTATCTACTTATAGCTACAAAACTATGCAGCATGCCTAGTTTCAACTATTTAATTGATTTTTGTTACTTAATGTTGAATTTTTTTGGTTTATATAAAAAATTTTTTCATGCATACACTTTCAAACAATCACACTGGCACAAAAATACACACCATTCTACACCGTACGCACACAAAATATTTACAAGACTTACAAATTCACGTTCAAGACCTGTCCTTAGAGGTGGTTCTCGCATATCCTTGGAATACTGGCGTGACTCTAATGTTACTGTAAAAATAATAATATTGAGAATTCTGTACTCTGTCCTCTTTGCTTTAAACCGTACCATTCGATAATTCAAATAATGTAAATGAAATGTTACAAAATCTGGATAACGTTACTTTTTCAAACGCGATAACATGTGACCCAGACGATTGTTCCAAGCTGGTGCCCTCTAACACATGTTTGACTATTTTATCCCAAAACATTCGCAGTGTAAATGCTAATTATGCAGGGCTTTTAACTCTATTACAAAGAATTGTGGTACCTAGTGACGTTATTATTCTATCAGAATGTTGGCTCTCCCGCAACCCCGTCATTCCGATTCTAGAGGGCTATACTTCTCATAAGTCCTCAAAAACCTTTAATCAAAATGACGGAGTAATTGTATATGTCAATAGTTTGTTAGCTAATGTGAAAGTTAAAGAACCCGTCGTATCCGAAGCGAACTGCTTGACAGTTACTTTTGGAGTGGATATAGCCATAATTGCAGTGTACAGGCCCTATGCATTTAAAGATCCTTCAAAATTTATACAATCTATGGACAGTGTTCTATGCGAGTTTAAATCTTTTAGAAACATCGTAATTATGGGAGACATAAATATTGACATTTCCCCCAATAATAAAGATGCACACTCACTGGACTATTTGGATCTACTAGGTCACCACGGACTTTTCCTGGGACATGCGATGAAAACACATGGATCTACATGCCTTGATCACGCCAATATAAAGTCTTCTTTCTCTAGCACAGTCATGGTGCTAGAATCCACCGTTACAGATCACTTTGCAGTTTTACTCTCTTTGTCACCAAATAGAACCAAAGTTATAAACTCACGCGAAATCACAAAAATAAATGAAGATGAGCTTGCTAATGACATTGGCAACATAAGTTTCGACGCCGTCTATGCAACAAAAGATCCCAATTTGGCTACCAAGCATTTAATAGAACCACTTCTCCTAGCTTTATCTACGAACACTAAAACTATCTCAACTTCATGTAGACGCAGGCCGATTAAACCCTGGATAACTCAAGGACTACTTAAATGTATGCGCCACAGAGACAATTTGTATAAAAAGCTTAGAGTAGATCCAACAAATGTGGTCCTCGTGGTGTCCTACAGAAGATATCGTAATTTCTGTACAAATCTGCTAAGAAAAGCAAAAAGAAATTATGAGAGACTAGAATTTGAAAAAGCAGGTAGAAATTCTAAGCAGGTATGGCGTGTTATTAAAAGTGTCACAAACATAGGACAACTGAAGTCTACAGCCCATGATCTCATAGCGAATTATCACGATAAGCAGGCCATTATAAATCAAATTAATGATTATTTCGCAAGTGCAGGGAGACGTCTAGCTGATAAAATACATGGAGACCCTCGATCTACTTCGCTACCCGACCCCCCGAAGGAGTCTTTTGTACTGCTTGAGACAAATGAGCATGAGGTGGAACGCCTAATCCTTTCACTTAAGAGCGATTGTGCTGTTGGCTGGGACGGTATTTCTTCTAGTTTTCTAAAACGACATAGAAACGTTATTGTACCTCCACTAACACATGTTTGCAACCTGTGTCTTAACTCTGGTGTCTTCCCTAACTGGTTCAAAAAGGCAATTCTTCACCCTATTTTTAAATCTGGAGATCGTGACCGTGTCGAAAACTATAGGCCCATATCAGTTCTGCCTGCGATGTCCAAGATACTGGAAAAAATTATAAATACAAGGCTGGTTGCATATTTAGAGGCACGAAATCTTTTGTCGATTAACCAATTTGGTTTTCGAAAAAATCTATCCACTGCTGATGCTGTCCATAAATTGGTTAATCACATAGCTCAGAAACTTGACAACGGTAAGAAATGTGTTGCATTGTTCCTGGATCTCGCGAAGGCATTCGACACGGTCTCGATTCCCATCTTATTATCTAAGCTCGAATGCCTGGGTATACGAGGTACCCAACTATCCTTGTTTCAGAGCTATCTTACAAATAGAACACAGAGTGCTAAAATTGGAAATTACTCCAGCTCTGATCTAAATGTGGCCTTTGGTGTGCCACAGGGCAGTATTCTTGGCCCCAGTCTATTTCTAATTTACATGAATGACCTGTGTTGCCTCAGCCTAGAAAGTGGTACGATATTTTCCTATGCGGACGATACAGCACTTGTATTTGCGTCGGACAACTGGGAAGAGGTATATCGCCTTGCTCAGAAGGGTTTCGATACAGTCAGGGAATGGCTTAAGAACAACTTGCTTACTCTAAGCATATCGAAAACAAAATTAATAAATTTTTCGATTCGAAATACCAATGTGTCAGTTACAAGCTCACTAAACGTTGCTTCACAGTTTATACTATCTAATGATAGTAGCGACGGCAGTGGCACCCATGATCACTGTAACATTGAACGAGTCACTTCGATAAAGTATCTTGGCATAGTGATTGACTGCAACCTTTCATTCAAAGAGTACATAATACACCTATCAAAAAGAGTGCGCAAACTAATGTACATTTTTAAACAACTGCGCAATTCAGCAGATGCTGTTGTCATGAAAATGACATATCAGGCACTGTGTCAATCAATTTTGGTCTATTGTATCTCGTCCTGGGGCGGGGCAGCCAAATCCCACTTTATTCTGATTGAACGTGCGCAGAGAGCGGTTCTTAAGGTGTGTTGTTTCAAGCCAAGACTTTATCCCACCGTCAAGCTCTATGATTATTGTCAAGTCCTTACGGTTAGGCAATTGTTTGTACTGACCACTGCTATTAAGCAACACTCTATTTCTAACTATTCACAGCAAACAAATCGCCGTAACCGTATAGTTGCCTTGGCTACTCCTCTTAAAACCTCTTTTAGTCAAAGATTCTTTGTTTTTCTTGGACCCTATCTTTACAATAAATTAAACCAAATTCTTTCCCTACACGCACTGAACAAACATAATTGTAAAATCGCTTTACATGCCTGGCTACAAAGCCAAACATATACCGCCACAGAAGCTCTCTTTAACGTATTAGTCTAAACACTCATCCACTAACACTCTCTCCAACACACACACACACACTCACATTCACACACACACACAAACACAATTCTACATTCATAAAAATCACTCAACATACTTTAACTTTTTAATTGTTTTATTTTTATTACCCTAATACTCTCGTGTCTCTTTAAAAAAAAAAAAAAAAAAAAATCACTAATTGTTTGTAACTATTGTTATTTGTTGTGATACCAAATGTAAGCAATCAAATGTGAACCTTTAAACAGGTGGGGCCCTGGTGACCTGTAATACAGGTGTTACTACCTACCACAGGCACCAGTGATCCACAACCAAAATCGTTGGCTACTGCTGTGTCAATATTGTTTGTATATTTTGGCTTGTGGTGAAAATAAACACTTATTATAAAACACTTATTATAACTGGACAGTTACTGGTGTAGGTACCCTAATCGTTGGAGCTAGAGGAAAACGACCTCAGTGGAGAGCCTGGTGGCCTAAGAAACAGAGCTGTACAGGCGTCTAGCGCCATCTCTTTCCCACACTGTAAACCCCATTTTGAGAAATTTTGGTCTGCGTTCACAAAACTTGGAAATAATGTACGGTCGGTAGGAAAATTAGCAATTTTGCTACTTGTAAATTAAATAAGCTGATGACGTTGGTTAAGAAACATGCATTTGTATAAGTAAATCTGTATTGTTACGTTGACAAAACAACCAAACAGTCATGAAATTAAAGGGCATTTTGATGGTCAGCAATCAAAATGACATCAATTTTATTACGATACGTTTATTGGGCACAATTAAACTCAACGATACGTTTCAAACTCGCTACAGATAGGTCGAAACTTTCCATTCGTATGGCGGATCTCTATTGAGTTATGAGAATTGGAACCATATCTATCTATGATAGTTCTCTATAGCTCTACTGTACTATACACTGCTCTGGAGCTGTAGTGGCTCAGTCGTGTGCCCCGACTTGTGAGCTTGCTGTTGCTTGTTAGTTCGAAATCGAATCCACATACACAAAGTAATGCACCTCCATTACTGTTGTGTAATTTATTTCATCACTACGGGGTCCTAAAATGGCCACTTTAACAGAATCATTATAGGATAATAATTAATAACATGAATCACGTTACATTTTTTTAATTGGTGACTGATGCAGTTAATATTATAAATTGTAACTTTTGTGGCCATTTTACGTTTTGTAACGTTAGTAATTTATATATTATCCTATTATAATTCTGCTAAACCGGTCATTTTGAGCCTACTCGCAAAACGGTGAAGGACCACA
Organism: Noctua janthina; assembly: GCA_963576755.1. Classification (NCBI taxonomy): domain Eukaryota; kingdom Metazoa; phylum Arthropoda; class Insecta; order Lepidoptera; family Noctuidae; genus Noctua; species Noctua janthina. The sequence goes on along the minus strand of OY755050.1, from coordinate 5,514,565 downwards.
TCGCGTGGAAATTGGAGTGTCCTAGCTCCTAGAACAAAAAGTTCGAAGACATGTGACGTGTACCAATCCACACTAGGCCCTCGTAGTGGATAACAACCCACTCCCTCTCATGGAGAGGCCTGTGTCTCAGCAGTGGGAACATTAAAGGATGATTATGCTATGCTTATGGTACACCCAGTGGTACGGTTCTATTCAACCGCAAACAACCGCTCGTAACACTACCTTCGCATTGTTTGGGAAAAGGCATTGTATTCGTTTCATTTACAAGGAACTGTTCTTGAATATGGTGTATAAGTGCCTTAGTTGAACTTGAAATGTCTTATGAATAGTCTATTTATGAACACGAGTAGGTACCCTAATACCGCAGGTGGTCGCTTTGGTCTAGGGTTTTGACGTTTGCGATGAAGTGTGAGCCTCTAATTCCTGGTAGATATTGAATTACATATGCAAAGTTAAGGCGTATTCAAACCTAAGCGGTATTCGCTGCCGCTGTGGGGAGAGGTACATACCGCGCGGGTTTCGCTCAGGTACCTAGTATCAAGTTCCGCGGCTAGAGACCTGAGCGGTATTCGCTGCGCTATGAGTAGAAGTGCATACCGCGCGGGTTTCGCTCAGGTATTTAGTATCAAGTTCCGCAGCTAGAGCGACCTGAGCGGTATTCGCTTCCGCTGTGGGTAGAAGTGCATACCGCGCGGGTTTCGCTCAGGTATTTAATATTAAGTTCCTGTTCTCTACCGCAGACAGTAGCGAAATCCGCTTTGGTGTAAATAGCCCTTTAGACTGCTCGGTAAAATTAATTACCTATTGTTTTCGGAGCGTTTACTTCTTCTTAGCTCTTTGGTTGGTTTTCAGTTACATTTATGTCTTGTAGTACTTACAGAAATTACTCGTTTTTAGAAGTATGTTAGCCATACCAACGGTCTACTGCCACACTCACATTTCGTTAGTCCTGTTATTAGGTTAGTACCCAACAGCGGGCAAGTTTATTGGCAGTGAGAATATTCTGCTGCTGCTGAGAATGGTTCGATTCTCATGTCGGGCAAAGTGGTATTAGGTTTTTCCACGGAGTCTAGATTTAGCGCAGTTGATGGCAATAGGCTAGCTTTCTATCACATGAAACTTAAACATAACTTAAGCGTAATGTTATATTGTTATGTCATTTTCATATCAAAATCCTAGACTATTAGACCAATAAGATAGTCAGATTATGATATGTACCTGTTATTTTTACCTAGGAACTTCAGTGTTTATTATGTGTTCTATGTAAAACATCGCCTGACAACGACGTATGACGTATGCACGCGGGAACTTGGTGACGACAAACAAGTACCTACTTACCTATGATAATCAGAACATCACGTTTCTGTCTCGTGGCTGATTGCTGATCATACAATAGCATACCTAAATAATCAATATTGTCATTGAAGAATTGCTTGGCACTCTATCATCGGAGTTCTGAGAAATGATGCTCAATTAAATGTGGGGTACGCACTTGAGTAGGCACATTTTGTTACTGTTATGTCTACGATAAAATTAATAAGTTTTCTGTATTATATGTATTTCAGCTATGCATTTTTTTAATCTGATTATAAAAACCTTTTCAATAGGATGACAAAAAATAAACAGTTAGGTTTATAAACAATATAGGAAGACCATAAAACAACCAATTTCAATCAAAACATCTAAACCTTCATAAATATTTAAGTTTTCCTGAAACCAAACCCGAAGACACACGTACAAACATGACCACGGAAGTCACATTTATTTAATTCAATTGTCTTTTTAAAAATCATTGTTTTATAATCAAACTAGTCACTGACGTGTAAATTCGTAAGAGCTGAATAACTCGGTAGGGAAACTCTAAAGCTTTCATTCAATCATGTAAAACTCTAAAGAATAGGTCCTATGATTGCAAATAAAGTAAGTACCATAGATATTATTTGACCTGAACTAACTGAAGCTTTTACGTAGAAGCTATATAAAAGGGCCTATCAAGTGCTTTTCAAAATGACAAGTAACGATATGGAAACTAAAAGTGATCTCAATAAAGAGACACTCAAAGCATGCCCCAAAAATGCACAAACAAAATCATCATCTGCCTTACCACAAATAACTTCGTAGTCTATTTTCATTAACAATCCAGAGCCTACTCAACGTCCCTTCTACGTCTATATATGTCACCTACTAATTCCCTTCCACATGAGCGGCGCGGGCGCAATCATCTCGTGACACAACCGCTTAGTGCCACTCTGTGGAGTGCAATGATTAGAACGGCCTTGCTGGTGTCGCGAGGAACCACCAACAAGGGGCTAACTCTATGGTTACCATCAATCAGCCGCAATGACAGACTATAAAAAACTACGTCTATTGATTAATTTGTGGCGTCCTCGAGGCTGTTTAGATTTCATCTCAATCACGTTTTGGCAAGTGGTTTTATTCAGTTGTTTTCAGTTAAGAAATACGTACTCATATAGGTACGTAAGTAGGTATGTATTACGCAATCTTACTAGCTGATGATGAAATATTATGTTGACTTTTAATATACTTGTGAAGTACTTATAGGTAAACATGCACACAAAGCAGGCATGAAGTTATAAACAATCTAATAAATAACTAAAACACTAATTTCAGCGAGGCACAGCCAAACAAGTGTGACATAGGTAGGCATGCATATTATACAATTTTATAATTATATTGTATAATTTCAAAAGAAACATTGGCAACAGCAAGAATATGTAGCCAGCAAAAATGAAGGTAGGTAGGTATAAAGTGCAAGAAAATTTTCTTCGCATCTCCTTCCATTCTCTCCTCATTGATTGACAAACGCCGCCGGCGCAATAACGTAAGCAACGTACTTATGTTTGTATAAGAGGAGAAAATGATGTTTTTGTTTTTGTCGCGAATACATCCGCAAAAAATTATAACACAGCGGCGTGCCAAAATGTGAAGCTGTCAGTCTTCAGCTTCAGTCTTTCCGTCGCCTGACCTTCCTATGTCTACAAGTCATTGTCACTTTTGCAAAAATTGTAATCAAGAAACGATTATTTCACGTAACTGATGGGTACCTATAGAAACAGATTTTAACTACGGATGTTTACTTTCATGACACCAGCGAAGTTCGTGCAAACATAACGTTTACCTTTAGTTTACCTGCACCATCAATCACCTAGATAGCTTACAACACTAGATGTTAAGACCAAAGAGTTTAAATATATAACAGCTGTCAAAAGCAGCGCCATTTTTTTGCGGTTTCAAAATGGCTGCATTACTTTTTTAACGCGTCCTTTCGAAATACTTGCCTACGTTAGTCTTGTTTTATTCAGTGACAGAGTTACCTTAGAAACATCCGGAATAAAATCTTGGTTAGGTAGTGGTAGATATCATCATCTTTGTCATTTTAGTGGCTATGCGTCACATAATTAATCTTGGTCGTGTCACCCACGCATTTAGTTTCCGAAACGACGCAAAACTTCATAATATTTAGTCTATTTTTATCATGACTAAGAAAGAATGTAATACCTACCTACCCAGGTACATACCATATGTTTACCTCATCAAGTACTTTTGTCACGTGCAAAGTAAACAATTACAATTATTGCAATATCTATGAAAACTAATTGAAATATAATATACCGCGCTTCTATGAAGGATTCAAAGCTTTATCAACCATAATCTTTTCAGACACCAAGATTTGAAGTAAAGTTTAAGAACTTCTCCAAATGATCTACATCGAATGTGTGTTAAAAACTAAAATGCTGCCCCGGACTTTATTTACATACAATTTGCACTGCTAAATTGATTGATCCTTCGTGCTCGTCTATACTACTACCTATGTCTGAGGAACATAAAGTAGCTTATCCCATGTTTCTTATCCTCAGTAGTTAGTTTAAAGGCTTCATTAATTCAAGGCCCTGTTCCAAATATAAGTAGGTATGTACATACATACAAAAGGAGACAAACAGGAAGCCGTTTATTCATGCACTATCCAGCGGATCTATTTCAACAGATCTCAAGTTCACTGCTCACAGGAATTAATTTGAAAAAATCTGTCTCGTCCGTAAGTGTAATCTTCCGGTGGAGTCGTGCAGCAAGGTCGGCTTATTCAACTGAGTGACACTACCCATTGTTTCTCGAGGGCCCGGCCTGCGCTATTTCATATGATAAACGACTCGACCCACTCATCGCTCCCCTGTTCGGTACCTATCGGTATTCAAGTGTACCTATGAGTAGACTAATACGAATTGTCAGCCGCACGTGAGGCGTAACAAAACCAGTATGAGCTGGCCTTATATTCTTTTGAGATGTTGTACTACACCAGGCCAGCTCAAGGTCAAGTTATCATTGAAGTGTGGTCGACAATGTTTGCAGTTTACCACTTTTCAAACTCAAGGGTGAAAAGTGGTAACCGTCAACTTCAAAGAGTTTTTTTTTTAACATTTTAGCTACTACTGTTTTCCGTGCTGTGCGTTTTAGCCATTGCTTTAATTTTAAAACAGTATTATTAGGATGCTGACTTCATAATTGAAACTTATTTATACATTCTGTTAACAATGTTGGTACCTATGACATAATTCTGAAGTTATGTACGTATAGTTAACAATGTAAAGACTAACATATACTTAAGAATTCGGGGGCCTCTGACTCTGAAACGTCATCTCATCCGTTCTTCAGTTGAAAAGTATTATAACAACTCGCTGACTCAAAGTTAGGTAAACTTAATAGATCACTTTATTATCACAATGTTAAATAGCTTCTTATCCCCGTTAGTCAACATTTACCATCGAATGTTTTGCTAAAGGTGCACGTGAACTCACTACATTCTAACGTTCGACTCGCAGGCGCACGTGTACTTGGCATCTCTCGAGTTATCACTCAATGAGCTACACGCCCCGCGCGAACGGAGCCAATAACCAACACTATATAATATCTTCGTAAATAGACATTACATGGAGTCTTGACTCCTGTCCAAACACCCCCCCTCCCCTCCCCCCACACTAGAAGCACTAGAGTGCGACCTTACCTCAAGCGACGAACAATAAGTCAACTCGGGTTCAGTCGGCCGATGAATAGGATGCCTCTAGACATTTGTTTATAAATGAGACACTCCGTAATAAGATTCCATGTTGCAATTGTGTCACGGTTTAATCTTCAAGAAAGTCACTGGTAGGTACTGGCAATTAATAAGTGTTTCATTTCACAACTCACGCATTGATTAATGAATATTGTCGCGCCCCATCTTGTTCTTACAATACCATACCTACAGAAGATCTTATACATGTTTACCAAATACAAATACAAATACAAATACTTTTATTTGTTGAACATAGGTAGGGTTACCAACAGGCAAATTGGTGCCAAAAGAACCTTACAGCACTGTATGTAGTAAAGCCTCTATGACGCGGAACTAAACACCTCTGCTGAACTTAACAATATCTTGGACTAAACGAAAGAACTAAAATTAAAACTTTTTACCCAGCACATTGCACTTTCGCATCATAAAGGAACCTCTTTCTTATCTTGGAGTTTATCGGTTTACAGGCCACACTAACAAATGTATCTGTGTTCTTAACGCTTTATCGTCGACGCTTAGTAGGTACCCATCTAACAGCATGACTTCATGAAAAGTAAACAAGGCAACTGCTTCATTATTCAAATATTTGTTTGTTTTTAAATCATTTTGTCGTCTAATCCATGTTCAAATCTAGTATCTCCACTTTTTTAACTCTTTAGTGCCATGTTTACGCTTCCACAATATTTAGATAATCACCTGAAACTACGACGCTGATAAAATATAATTATCTAAGATATCTTCTAAGTAACCTGCGATCTTAGCATTATCATTATCAGTATTCATAAATTAAAGCAGCTGTAAACTTTGCTTCATATATCCAGACAGCACGATTGAAATTCTGAGCGCGTATGGACCAAATAAATGAATAAAAACACACCGCGAGCTGCAACATTAACTTAATTTGTGAAGTAACTGCACATCGTCGCGATCCGTGAATGTCATTCAATTTGGCCAAGCCAGAAAGTGGTTACAATTTGCCCAATTTAACTGAGCTACGCACACTTATTCTGAGTGTTTACCTGACCGACCTGGACAATGTTTGGGTACAGCGTGACCAATCAAGCGGCTTGGGAAGTAGGTCTCGCATGGCTGCGTTCTCAAGGATTCCTCTCAACTTTTTATGCTCACACCTCTCCCCATTCAGTTCGCAGACCATTTCAAGTGCTAAATCGTTCAGATCCGGCTTAGCACAAGACCAATCAATTTTGCGATTCAATTCAATTGTGGTACGGGACGGGACGTTATGTGCAAATAAGGACGCCGGACGAACTGCTTAATTTGATCCGTATGTCACACTTATAATGTTCTGCGTATTGTAGAAATAGACTTCAGAAATATAAACAAGATCAAAGATCATGAAAAGGGAGGTTCAGTAGATACTATATGGATAAATATATTTAAATTAATTTTATTACATTCGTGACTTACTTAGAAAGTCCATTAACCAATTTTTTTTAATAAAACCTGATAAATAAAGTCTGTAAAAGGAAATAACAGTTTTACATTAACACGCATTGTATTTCAAGATTTTCTCCAAAATTATCAAGAAAACAGCCAAAAATGACTCAAATTTTCTACCAAATTTTTTTTTTTTTGTTTATCTCTTGGTTTGGATTTGGTCGAATATTTCATTTTTCAAAGCAGAGAGTTGCTTAAAAGTCAATAACTTTTTTACGAATATAGTTAATACTTAATGTTATTTCATGTTTTTGTTTGTGAATTATAACGAACAAAACTTAAGAAACTTTTAGCAGAAAGTCTTCCCAAGGTCGATCCTAGTGATCGCTGGGTCCGCGAGGAGTAATCAGTTTACAGACTTTTCAAGCGCGCGAATTTGAACGTTGTTCTTCAGGTTTTCATGCTATTTCCATCTGTGGTGTTATTGTTTATAATTGAATATTACGTGTCTTTCAACTTTCAAGGTGACTCTAAAAGAAGACGTGGAGTTCGTTTAACTAATATTGATTAATGAGAGACGCAGAAACCAGCGTTTATTGTTTAGGATGTGAAAATAGTAACACATTTTGAAAATCCGTCGTCTTATTTTGGGTGTTCGCCAAAACGGTACGTGTGAATACCTATCTTTCATATAGCGGGCAGTGTTTTTTTATGATGGTTTATTTATTTTTTAGCTAATGGTTTTCTTATCTCTCTTTATTGATTTATTCCTAGATAGCACCTGTTTTTACTAAATTCTTCACCGGTTATGCAGCCACCTTGGCTATCCAACCGCTTTTTAGTTATAAGTCATGCTTATCTACTTCTTTCTACAACGTAATGATTCTTTTACTCCGCTCTAATAAGTAGTACTCTTAAAATCTCTTTTAATTTTTTTCGGATGCAATTTCTACAGACTTTCAGCTCGTACAATCTTCAGCAATGGAAACCCAAACGTGAATTTTTCCAAATTATTCAATCAATGTTAGCAGTACAACAAAATGTCTGGCAACAAAATTAAATTAAATAACTAACTCAATAGTCACACCTACCGTTTAAAGGTGCAAATAAGAAAGTTTGTCACAAATATTTGACAGTCGTGACAGATTAGAATTAGCATGTTATACGTCACGACTGGAGGCGTGTCTCTTCTCGACAAATCAATCAAGCATCGTAGTCGCGTGATTAAGGTGAAAATGCGCACAATCTGTAACAATGAGCATGTGTCGTCACATAAGTGCTCTAACCATTAGACCATCATCGTGACTATTGGCACAAGTAGCTATTATGGGGGGCAACTCCAGTCACAATGGGCTTCGTGCCGCGCTATTGACGTTGGCTATATTTGTCACAAATATTGTCACTGTCACGCGACTATGTTAAAGAACATCACGGATTGAGCTGTATTCCATGTTAATTGTTCGTGCCGTATCGTCTCACGCTGTATACGAAACGAGTGAAGCTTTTAGAAGAGGTTTTAGTTTTCTATACAATAGTAGTTGTTTCATCGAAATATTCCATCAAAATATTTCATGTTAAATTCAATGAAATGAAAGAAATGATTCAGCTTTATACTGCTGTTTTTTATTGAATACTTATTGTTTCAATTTCAGGATAAACTCAATAGGCATTTGTTTATAGATTGAGTTTTTCCGTGTAAAAATACATATTATTTGTCATCAATACCACTCTAGTTTCAGTATTTTTTTATTAATATTTTTGATAGTGATGAAACGTGTTTTTTTTTTTAAATAAACCAATAAACAAACAAAATCGTCACACACCAGCTGAATGCGATATTGAACAACTGTCTATGCTAACGTTTACTTGTGTTAGGTTTTGTTATAAAACAACATCTATAGGAACAAATGTCAACTTAAATAAGTACTTCATTTATTTAGTCATCATGGGCACAAATGATGGACTTACAAAGTTACATAACGACTGGGTATGGTCATTAATCCTTCCTTGCAGTCCGCCTTCGTCATATGCCATATGTATTAGAATTTTTTCTTCAGAATTTCATAATGCTTCTAGACACAGTGTAGGCCGTGCGGTATCTATAACATAGCAGGTAGGTAATTGTAGGTAGCCTATACCGAATGCAGTAATACCTTTATTAATTAAAACGCAAGCAATAATCACTAGACTCTCTTGTTATTAGTGAAAACTAAAGCCGACTTAAATATGAAACCCGACCGAAATCTTAATAATATGTATATATTATGTAAACTTATACTGTCACTTACGGGATATCTTCCGTGATTGTTCATTATTTTGTTCTTTTTTTGATCTATTATGTAACTACACATTCTATGATATGTACTTATAAAGTTAGATATTAGGAGTGAGGTTGAACTATTAAGCTATTACGTTCACAATGTTGGGATGGAGACTTCTCTATGGAGAGAGTGGAGGTAGTTTAATCCACCTCGAGGACCCAGTGCGGGTTGATAGATGTCACAATCATGTCATTGAATTCTATGTTCTACTACCGATTTCTTTTCCTCTTGACTCAACTGCTAACGACTGATGATTTTTCAAGACCTCGGTAAATCTGAAAGTTAGGAAGTAGCTTCAGCAGTATACGGACGGAGCCACTGTAACGGTTAGGGCTCAGCCGGTAAATTAAACTCAGAAGAGATACACAAAAAATATAATGACGTATTGACACAGGACTGGCGTGAGTTCTAGACATCGAGCGCGTGTTATCTTCTAGACCGTCTAAAGAAAACCACTATCCTGTAGTTCCCAGAACGTAGGTGACTGGCGGAGTGGTGGCAGCCAGGTAGGTAGGTCGGTCTTCTTGTCCGAGGGTAGCGCTTAGCACGCAGGGTTGTCCAGCCACAGCCCCTGCAGCGGCAGCTAATTACAGGCTGTCCGGTACGGAAGAACCCTGGAATATCCCGAATTAGGCATTATGCGTATACTACGCTATGTCCACAGTGTGTATAATTAAGTACACACTGTGGACATAGTAAGTATTGGGCAGTTTAGTTACGATTAAATTATTCTTACATAGAAGAGGATCCTCGAAGATATCCCGATTTATCTAATGAAAATCATTAGTGTATTATTGTTTATGTCAAGAGATGTGAACGGACAATCTGACTATATAAGTAGTAGCTATTTGTGGAAGTATGAAATCTATACTCAATAACGACGCGAACACGTGTGCTGGCTACAGATTCAATGCCAGTTACTTACTCACTGAAAGATTAGCGTACAGTCAAGGAAACATACCTAATCTTTGAAAATTGTACACCGCTTTAAATTGCCTTGCTTTTTTAATTGACTGCTTTTAATTTTTTTTGCTCTGCCATGAAATTGCTTTCGGAAAGCAAATCAATTGAGTGTGCCTTCTTTTCGATTTCTTAGTAAAAAAATAGTATAAAAGGTGAAAGGGACACCGACACTAATACCCTCCACATAGAATTTTTTCATAGGTAATGTAATGGGTTCAGAATTATGTATAAAATATATTTCCCCGAGTGTACATGGTTTAGGTCAAGATTCCGACGAAGTGCAGAATTAAATTCGTAAAGTTATCAAACAATACACTGTATCGGCTACGTAAATAAAAGTATGCGAACACCATAAATAATAAGACAATGTGTTGTGATGTTTTGGGGTTACGCATTGCGAATATAAAAACTCTTCATTCTACCTATTGAAGAATCGATCGATTGACTATGGAAAATTAATATAAAGTCAAATCACGTGTTCTCATCGAACATTGATTTAGTATTTTATGTGTAGTAGAGGTACTAAAATTATTTTACGGCAATGTTTTCACAATAGCACGGTTTTTTATTTCCTACAATTGGCTTTGATGGAATCATAAGGTGTGCCATTACCGTTATAAAACATTGATAACTTTTTCTGTGTATGCAACTCGTGTAAATTATTTAATAAGACTCGAGCTTGACGCTTTTTTGCAATTCAAGCGACCGGTTCGTTCCAAAAATTTTAAAACCAGTTCAATCCAGTATCACGCGCAATCTGTCTTGTCGGCAAACAGAGGCCACACATACAAAATGTTCAAAATACGCACTTAAAACAAAGCAACAAAGTTTAGAATTGCGTAATGAAAATAGTAACTAACTGACTTGGTCTGACTGAATAAAATTAGGGGAACTGAATCGCAGGAGCGTAAAGCATTCAATACTTTTATGAATCATTTCGTTGCAGCCGACAAGGTAACCCTTAATTTATTTGCTAGATTCTATAAGGTGATAAAACTACTGGTTTTGTACGCACGGCGGCCAATCAAGCTATGAAAAACCAAATTAAGCTTATCTCTCATCGTACGGGAAGTTCATACAAAGCGAAGTCAGGTTATACTGGTTATGTGGAGCTTGTTGTGCTGCCGTGTGTACCTAAATGCGTTTACCAACTCGTAAGGAGAATGCTAGCCAAAGGATTGAGCTTAGCCCTCTCTTCGCTATTTTCAGGTAGTTCTCACTAATTTTATTGGCTGAAAGTCTGTAGGTAACAGTTTCTATTTTTGTTCTGTTCTGGTTAGCTGAACTGTAAGTCTTGTCTTCCTGAGAAAAATAATGTATGGTTACTAGGAACTGATTATAGAACAACAAACACATAGGCTGCTCTTGAATCCAAAAATGCCCAGTGGTCAGAATGGTCTGCAGATAATCTTGGATAGGGAAACACGAAAGCGAATCGCGGTCAGAGATCAAGCAACGAGATTTAAAAATTCGCCAACGTTAGTAATCCTGCGGGAGATCTGCGTTTCGTACTTACGCGGCCGCGATGACTATTTATGTCTTCCCGAAATAGCAACGGCGTGGTCACATGGCCACCGACCGAGCCGGCGAGCCCCTGCAACGAACACCGCCTACGTCACCGCAGCGTCACATTCAATGAAACTTGTGTACATTCCTGGTTCTGGAACGTTACCATCAATCTCGCCGAAAGTGAATTTTTTTAAACACCATTTATCCTCGGAACAGTATCCTCATAAGTTATGACCTCTTGTATGTCTTGCTTGCTATAATTTGATAACTTAACTAAGATCATTTTTTCTTTTTTTCAGAAACCTCAAATGCGGCCGATGATAGTTGAATATGACCCCAAGAAAAAAGGAGTCAAAAATGACTTATCAGATATCGTCATGGTCAAGTAAGTGACTATGTTCCGTACACTCTGCAACGAGGATGCCATTAGAGCGACAATCACTGATCAGCTTTGATTGCCCATTTTGTGTTGTCAATAATTAATTTCAGTTTGATCTGGTGCCACATCCGATCAATGATTATGTTGTACTGCTTAGTAATTAATTAGAAATTAAAATAAACATTAAAGCATGCTTCACAGCTTACCTCATTTTTGTTTCTGTTCAGCAATTGATATTTTAATTGTGGAATATCTTGTCAGATTTGTCTTAAACCTAATAATTTTTGACGTTTTTATTTCTACAGGACATTGAAAAGAAAATGTATACCTATTAGATTTTATGAGCAAGGTTAAAATATCCTAAATCGGTAGCAATTAGAAGTTCAAACGAGTGCGCTCCCAGTGCACCGAGTGCGCCAGCTCTGCGCTCTGTCGCATGTCTCGCGCCCTGGTCGAATCTCACTGAAATTTTATGTTTTGTCGTGGTATTTTATATTGTATGTTGACTGTTAAGTACTCGCTCCTTAAAATGAGCTAAAATGCTCGAAGCTGTACGGAGACGATCCGGGAAGACGAGTGCTGCTTCCACGAGATAAATGTCGTTCGTCGACCTTGATCATCTTGCAATGGACTCATACACCGGTACATCATTCCATTTTATGGTTTCAATTTTGTTTATTTAATTTGTTTTGTTTGGTAATGGTAAAAATTTGGAGATACTTGCGTACGAATGGTGCCCAAGTCCGCTGCCACTGCGCCGACGCGTGCGCCGGCCGTGTGCGGCGGCCACGAGTGCGCCATCTCTGTTCAGGCTCGGGATGGCTCGCAAACTGGCGATTTGTACAAATTTGATTTAGCTTTATGTTCTGTTTACATGTCTCTACCTTATTTCTAACTAAATTCTGTAATCCTAGAGATACAATATATTATTGTCAAAATGGTTACTAGTAAGCAATCCAATCATCTCTGCAACTCCATTGTCCAATTGCCATCTTTGTCCGTTAAGTTAATAGACTTCACATTTTTGATAATAACGTAAAGCTGTATTGAATTTAACGGTTGAGCCACTTATTTGTAAATGCCGAGTCTTAACAGAGTGAAGCGCACACAAACAAAATATATTATACTTTATTTTGGAGACCATAATGAATGTATCACACTTCACACCACAACACTCACACAGAGTAATGCAGCTTACAATCAGTAAATAATCTTGATCATTCGCGAACAGTTCATAGCCACAGAATCAGTATACATATTGCGATGCGAGTAGTGTCATGTAACTTAATGGAACCCGCGGCCGCGACATCCACACCTCGTTCGTTTCACATTATAGCTTGAAATGTGGCGCTTTATGTGTTCTCGCTACCATTACATAGATCAGCTTTAAATTCAATCGATTAGAAACTACACTTTGTTACCAACCTCACTTCTAACCTATCAACACCACTTTACTTAGTTTGTAATGTAATGTTAGCCGAAACACTTGTTATAACAGTATTTGGGGAATGTTTTACAGGTACAAAGTTGACCCAAATGAGATCCCAGTGGAACAACAGGCAGGCTCCACCCTGCCCCTCATGGAGATCCCGGGCAGGGACATTGAGGCTGATGAGGACTATAATCCTTTCGAGCATAGGAAGCTGGCGCATCCCACATCGTAAGTGTACCAAGTTAAACATGAAAGTAGAATCACGCTCGTTAATGACACATCCAGAACAATGCAGTATTTCATTAATAATATTAATCGGATAATTTTCTTTCCAGGGATATGGATACCCTAATTCATTTGCTGAAGGGATCCCTTGGTAGTGGGATATTGGCTATGCCTATGGCATTTCACAATGCGGGTCTTTATTTCGGCCTGATAGCAACGTTCGCCATCGGAGGTATTTGCACGTACTGCGTGCACGTACTGGTGAGAACAGCACACGAACTCTGCAGGCGGTTGCAGAAGCCCTCGCTAGGGTTCGCTGAGACTGCTGAAGCCGCTTTCTTATCTGGGCCACCCGCCGTGCATAAATTTTCTCGACTAGCCAAGTAAGTTATATTAATCAAAAAACCATGAATCAGTAGATCCATACTGATTATTTTCTGATATGCTGCGTAAACTGTGTTAAATAACCAAAACCTTAATGTATTTTTTAATGTTTCAGAGCTATGATCAACTGGTTCCTTGTCATCGACTTGCTGGGATGCTGCTGTGTGTACATCGTGTTTGTGGCCAAAAACGTTCAGCAAGTGGTTAACTTCTACGCAAAGGATACTCCGTATTACGACATGAATATTCGGTACTACATGGTTGTACTTCTCCCACTGCTCATCCTCATGAATCTGATAAGGAACCTGAAGTATTTGGCGCCATTCTCGATGATAGCTAACTTACTGGTCGGAACTGGAATGGGAATTACTTTCTATTATCTGTTCCAAGATATTCCTAGTTTGAGTGAACGCGAATCTTTCACTGGTATTGCGCGCTTACCAACCTTCTTCGGAACCGCTATCTTCGCTCTGGAAGGTATTGGCGTCGTCATGCCCCTGGAGAACAACATGAAGACCCCCACCCACTTCATCGGATGTCCTGGAGTGCTTAACACCGGAATGTTCTTCGTGGTTTCACTGTACGCGTTCACTGGATTCTTTGGCTATCTGAAATATGGTGACGGTACCAAGAGCAGTATTACTTTGAATCTCCCGCAAGACGAAGTGTAAGTATTCTACTCTGCCGTTTTGTCTATGAACTTTCAGACCAGTATTTTGGAGTCGATTTATATTCTTGAGTATCGTTCTTAACGTGGACGTGATTATCTAATTTATTTATTACTTAACGCACAAGTTAAAACTGTATAACTTTTTGCCCTAGGCATTTTCTTCCAGTCTGTCGGTCTGTTCATTTCAACTGTCATTCTTTGTCAGTTGTCAACTTTTCCATGGCTTGGCGTAGTGTGCCAATCTGGCAAACACTCAGTTCCCCTAAATGTATATTATTTGAGAAGAGATACTTATACCTAATTTTTTTAACGTCAAAGAAATCCAAAATGTTACCTAATAATCTAATATTATTTCCATAATGTTTCCAGATTGGGTCAATGCGTTAAACTGATGATCGCTGTCGCCATATTCTTCACATACAGTCTTCAGTTCTACGTGCCGATGGAGATTATTTGGAAAAACGTCCGCCACTGGTTTGGAGCCAAGAAAAACCTCGCCGAGTACAGCATCCGAATTGGAATCATACTATTGACATTGGGGTTGGCTATCGCTATCCCCAATCTTGGACCGTTCATCTCACTGGTCGGCGCTGTCTGTCTCTCTTTCCTCGGCCTGATCTTCCCAGCCGTTATCGAAACTGTCACTTACTGGGACCGGCCCAATGGCCTGGGCCGTTTCAAATGGGTCCTCTGGAAGAACATGTTCCTAGTTTCTTTCGGTATTCTTGGTTTCTTAACGGGAGCTTATGTCAGCATTTTGGATATAATACGAGGCGAGGAATAAGAACAGACGCGCACGACCATTTCATAGAATAAGGCTCAATAGATATGATTTAGGCTAACGCCGATTTTTTATAAGTATTATGGCTTCGGTCGGTGGGTTAATTTGATTGACTATGGCTTCCATTTTATTCAATTCAGTTCAATTTATTTATTTCTGACACAACGATCCATAATTTTGTTAGTAGGTATATACAATTAAAAAAAGAAAATAAAACTTTTTTAAATAACGATTTTATTCTACATTTGAATGACACACCATACTTTTATCTGAAAGTAAATCAGCACAAAGAACTCATTTACAGTTTTTATGATAAAATCGTTGACCTAAGAATTATTGTTATGTTAATTCGCTTTTAGTGTTTTTATACTATTAGTGGTTATCGCCACTTTAATTTTGTATAGCAAAGTTGTATTCTTCTCTTAATGAAATTGAGTTATTGTATTTGATGCTCAATTTGTATTATGCGAGATTAGCGTTTTCTATCTAATTTACAATTTGAGTTGAAAATTAGTTAATGCGAAGCAGGTTGTGTATTCCTATTACTTACATTTATTTAGCCCCGAAACTCTGTAGCCATTTTAGTTTTAAGCGAACTGTAGATAAATCTACTTATATAAATGTGTGAGAATTTGTCTAGTGCATTATCGAAATGTGATACAACTTTAGGTTAACTAAAAGGCATTATGGTATTGGAATTTGACTAAAAGAATATAAATTATTTCGAAAATAGACAATATAAATGTATTGTTGTAAGCAAAATTTGGAACCTGGCTATTGCTTGCCAAGTTGTCCTAAAAATGGATTACAATTTTTGGGTCTAATAGTAAAAACATTGTTCGTGATAATAATTATGGCATTTCCATTACCAAAAAAAATACATGTAGGTAAGTATATAACTGCTTATGTAGTATAAATATTCATATCGAGCTTTTTGAAAAATTATGAACTGAAGCATTTATCTATAAGTACCTATAGGTACAATATTAAGATCTTCGTCGAGATCGTTAACGTTATATTAGAGAAAATCACAAACTCAGGCGACGAAGTTGGTAAATCTCAATAGATACATAATATTTACCTAAAGACTGTTTATAATATTATATTTTTATGTCACAAAAACATTATTCTCTATCGACCTTCGTTGTCTCAAAATTGAAGTTGACACTTCTAGCAAATAAGATATGATAAAAGGGGTTACTCATCTGAAAATGAATAATAATTACGTAAATATCGAAATCTTACATACGTGATAAACTGATAAGTTGTAGCGGCCCTAGGTTCCTCGTACAAGTTTGATTCTGAATATTTATTTAGATACTAACCGAGTGAATATATGAAAAATACGAATGACTAAAATTAAGATTAAGAAAATATTATAAATGATCGTGTGATAGTCATTCTGTATTAGTTGATAGGTATTAAGTGTTTGACTTATAAAGTTGGGTTGTTTTCCCTGACTTTTAAATTAAAGATCATTTTTTCCTTAGTGACGTATCCGCCCCGCTGACTCGACTCTTTGTGTAGTACCTACACTTTTTTCTACGAAGCTATGTAAAAGTTCCATCTTTTCTTCATATTTATTGCGACACAAGTTCATAGTCACAGCATTCTGGGGTTAAAATAGTATCTAATTGTAAAATAAGATAAAAAGATAAATCAATTTGACTTCTACTAACTAAGTAAAACAGTTCACTAAACGAAATATTGTCGCTTATAGAAAGATATAACTAAATAAACAGTAATGTCAATTCTGTCTCTAAAACATATTTTGTAACTGCATATATTTTTGTGAAGTTTTTATTTAGTACCCAAAAAAGATTAAATTTATTAGCTACACGGTTATATAAAATTTAGTAATCATGGGATATCAATCCTACATATTTGGTATAAACTACCAGTCTACCTATTTTAGATACTTAGAAGTGGTTGTTTTGTTACAGTATTAAAATATATAAGATTAAGGTACATGTGCGTTTTATTATTGCGTCCTTAAACAACATCCACATTCATAAAGGTACGGACAAGTTACGGACACGGCTCCGGACACTGGACTCTTATTATACGGTCCGCAAATATTCAGTATCGATTTAACTCGTATTTTTTTTTGTCTTTGACAGTCGTTACAGGCAGTCAGTGGCCCGAAACAAGCAGTCTTACCAAGGGGTATCCTATTGCCTAGTACTAACTGGGTTGTGGAGGTCAGATACACAGTCCCTTCATGTAAATTACTGGTATTCAATCATCAAGCATCCAGTTATACTGAAAGAACTGCTGGAACTAGCAAGCAGGAATCAATCTTGGTTGCCTGTGCAGAGAGTCTTCATAGGTTCATGTTTGGAAAAAAAAACAATATTGATGGGATAGAAATATAGAGAACAGTATTCAATATCGCTATAGTACACTTACAGGCTTGCTTTATTCCCAGAAAAGCTGAAACCGATAAAATAATCAAAACACCTACATTAGAGGTATTAGAGGTACGTTAGTTTTTTTTCTTTAAGAGCTTGCGGGCAGCTTATGAGATAGCCTCTATGAAACGTATTTTTTCTTCTTGGTCTATGTTGATGATCTCAAGCAAACTATTAATAATTGACAACAAAAGTGAAACAAACAAGTCACCGACTTCCAAAAGTAAAGTTATAATATTCCCCATATTTGTGTTTATTACTAAACATAGCAGGGTAAGCTCGAAGGAAAGTTAATACACATTACAGATTACATAATATTGATAACTCTTATGGATATCATAAGCATTCTTGATCTGGAGTCACAAACTTCAGAATGACACACTCAAAATATCATCTATGTATTCTGTAGTTTCTACATTCAAGAAAAGCAGACACATTTCTATGACGGCTAATATGAACCCATTTAGACATATTTGTAGGAATTTATATTAAAACAACAGCTTTTATACAAGGTTAAATAAAATTGGCTAGCGCAACTCCACAGGAGCTGTTAGTGCTGTAGTTACTTGAAGTATGTGTTTAGAAAATCTGTTGTTTTTTAATTCATGATGTTGGTTGTGATTTTCGACGAAAGGTTTTATTAGGTAGGTAATACTAGTACCTACTAGTTTTTACCCGTGGCTTTGCCCACGTGGAAAAACCGGGATAAACAGAATCTTATGTTCCATACATACAATCAGAATGACTGACAAATATTAGTATGGATTTAATGGCAACATTTAAGCTTGAACCAACAAGCACAAACCATCTTTTGAACAGATTTTATACTATTGGAACTCGTACTAAGTATTATGAAATAAGACTCTTCTCAAAGTTGATATTGCACGAGAAAATACATTTTGTTGTGTTCTAAGTGACTAACTGTTAACATAAGTACCTAGTGCTCGTGACTGCACCTCGGAACTTAAGTACATTTTGTTACTAAGTACATGCTTCAATGCTCCTTACTTGCAGTTTTCAGGAAGATAACTCCAAGTCTTAACCATCTATTTGAAATTCGTACAACAAGCTATTCATGGTAGTCAGTCATCATTAGTGAGACATCTCAAGAACTCTGTAGGTACCTGTAATAATAAGAAGCGTCTTGTTAGAGCATCCGGTAGCAATAATACTCAGAAAATCTACCTAATTATGGCAACACTTACATTAAAATTTTCTAGAATCTGACATAATAATAATATGTTCATCTTGATAGAGTTATTGCATTATTTCCATTTGATTTTCTGCTTGTATTTTATGTACCTATGTGGAAAACTAAGGAAGCACTACTCAGTGAATTTTCGTCGGTTGTTTGGTGCGCAAGTGTTTCAGAACCGTGATAATTTCGGCCAACAAATTCAGTAAGTAAGTACTTATTCAAGCACTAATTTGTACACACGCAGCAACTTTTAAAAGTGATTTTATCCTACTGTATTTTTGTTTACGTTTTTACGAACATGGTATTTTATTATGAAACATGAGTCATTTATCTTAAATTAGAAACCTTTGTTCAAGAGAAAATTTACCTATTTATTTAATAAAACTTTATGCACAAGTAAAAACTGTTTATAGGCTGACTTAATGCCTCAAATTAGACATTTTCTACCGGTCTACCTTAGGGCGATGCAGAGACAATATACAGTAAGTACAATCACACTATTAAAATCACTTTTGAGTTTTGCTAAGTGTAAACTTATTATTGTTCATGACTATACCTATTCCACATTGTCGTCCAAAATATCGTCTTTTTGAGAATCTTTGTGACATTTTCTTTGGTAAAGTTGAGTATTCCATGAGTCAACCATCGTATAAGTAGTACTACTTACACGATTGTTATCTCAGCACATTTGGTAGGTAATAATAAAGAACAAAGCTGAGGTCCTGCCAGTTGACAAAAATATTTGGTATGAACCTGAACAAGACAGGCGACTGGTAGTTTTCTCCGGTTTTACAGAACACTGTTACATGTTTCAATTATTCTCCATAATAGAATTAAATTCATCGTCATCTTCCTGCCCTTGACCCATTCTACTTGGGGTCGGCGCAACACGTTTTCTTCTTCCATTCTCCCTTGTCAGACGTCACCGCATCATTCATTAAAGTTCGCATTTTAATGTCTTCACTGTACAACTTTATTCACTGTGTGTGTGATACCTACGTATTTTTCCTGTGTACAAAATTAAATTATATTATCAATACCAATCATTACCAACAACCTTCTCATACATTATGCCACCCTGGTGCTTGTGGACGGGAAACCACCCCCGCATTTTACAATACCTACTCGATATCTTTTCAATGAAGTATTTCTTTCTACCTTAGAGAAACGCGTCGGTGGGTGACGTAACCTGTTGGCTTAAAATTATCTGGCATCATATAAATAGCCAGAACAGTAAAGAAGGATAATATACCGAGGTTCTACTTCGCTATACCAAGCTTCGAAAAACTAGCCTCGTGAGTTATAACACTGTTGCTCGCATTAGGAAACTTCGCCATGCCTTCTCGTCGCCTATCACCCTCAATTTTATCCTTAGTTATTCATATCCTAGTTTCCCTCACATTTTCTACAATGCAAACCGCATGTCTTTTTATTTTATATTGTTTTTTTTTTTATATTGGTCGTGTTGTGGTTGATTTTCCTCATACATTGGGCGTGATTTACAAGACAACTACACACCGTAGACACAGTACCTATGTCACGTGATTCATTCATCAATAGCAACTACCAACAACCTTCCTATACTTCATGCCGCCCTGGTACTCGCGGACGGGAAAACCACTCCCGCATTTAACATCTTACAAATGCGAAAGTTTGTTTGTTACTCTTTGACGCAAAAATTCCTGAACGGATTTGGTTCTATTTTGGCATACAGATAGTTTTAACCCGGATAACTTGCAGGATAAAAAAGTTTCCTATGTAAAAACATCCAATGGTACAATTACCTAGCTCCACACGGGCGGAACCGTGAGCTTAAGCTAGTGCCTGATAATTATGATTTTGTCAATAAAGTATTTCTACCACAGACAGAGAGACGCAGTGGTGGCTGACACAAATGAATGACGTTTAGAAAATTTCGGCTGGTAAAGATGGCGGAAATGACAGTATTGTTTGCTCAACGCACTTTCGGCACTATGAATTCTCATCCGGCCCGACGTCGATACCGCAACGGCACATAATTCCTCTAATTATGGTTGATAAACTGGATATTGAATAATTTGTTCAGCATTCTCTCTTGTTTCTAAGATTTGCAAATAATGGGTATTTCTGGAGCCGCGATTTTAAAAATCATTATTTGGACGACAATTATAAGCGTCTACTGATCGCAAGCGCGACTGCTGAGGTCCTGGGATCGACTCCCAGGTCGAGAAATTTAAAGGACATTGGCCAGCCGCAAAACATTGAATTACCTGAACTTAAAATGTCGCGTCTTCAAATCACCTATGGCTTACTATATTCGCCATTAATCCCTGAATATGAAATATACCTAATATGCCACTTCCAAATCCTTAATGGGAGGTTTAAGAAAAATAACTCTAGATATTTTTTAGGTTATGTGACGGAAAACTTATTTTTGTATCCTTAACTATAATTTATTTTTGCACTCGTATGAGAGCTTAATTTTCAAACAATGCTCTCTTCATGAAAATTAAGCTCTCATACGATTTTAGTGCAATTTACGAATCAGATTCAAAAATCGTTCTTAATTACGTTACGTCTTTAAATCGCGCGCAACTGCTAGTCCCTAAAATAAGCACTTATGAAAAATACTGGTATTCAGCTACATCCGGACATACTGAAAGCCGACCGGCAGATGACGTAATCATGATTCGGTTTCACTTTGGAACACCTAACGCCATCTGTGGGTTATAGTAATAATTAGAAACAAAGCCGAGAAACGGCCCATTGAAAAAAAAATATACTCTTTAATTATTTAGTATAATGAGCTGAAATTTTACATGTGAACAGTTAATTATGGTATGAACCTGAACAAGAGAGGCGACCACTAGTTTTCTCGTTTTACAAATCACTATGTATATGTGTATTTTATTACTAAATGTAATATAGTCACCCCTTACAAAACGCTGCTCGCTTTTAGAAAAATTCTTCATTCCTAACTTCTCGTCGCCTATCACGTAATGTCAGAAGACTATAAATAAGGTCTTCAAAAAATGCGTCCCACCCGTCATGACGTACGACCCATCCTCGATAAAGGTTCTTCATCATTCCCTTTTTAATTTTGTTTTTCTTATATTCGTCGATCTGCGGGTAATTTTCGTCCAGATACATTGAAGACGGGGCTTACCACAAAAGATAAATACGCACAGTACTAACTTACTCGTAGATAGAGTATGTCACGTGACACGTGACATACCTACTCTATCTACGCGTCATTCATTCATTCATCAATACCAACTACGAACAACCTTCTTATATTCCATGCCGCCCTGGTGCTTGTAGACGACAAAACCACCCCCGTATTTTACAATACGTTACTGATATTTGATCATTTCAATGAAGTATTTCTGCCACAGAAAGACGCCTCGGCGCCATGGCGGCTGACACAAATGACGAAACTACTGTCATGTCGGCTATAAATGTTGAAGGGGGTAAACTCCGGAACTAATGATTCAATTCTAAAAATTGTATTATTTATACTGGCAGAAAGCTACAGTATTCGTTGGTGCTAAAGGCTAAAAATTATATTTATATCATGCACATTAGCCGAGCTATCACAATTTTTGAGAACGAAATCGCGGGCGAAGTGCAAGTGATTGGAAACCTGGATAGTGAATAACTTATTTAGCAATCTTAAGAATACCATGGGCTCCAGGATACCATTATTTGTTTATTCTGGAGCCCAAGTTTTTAAACTCATTATCTGGACGACAATCATTTGCGTCCTAGTGGTCGCTAACTCGCTAGCAATGTAGTGGGAATATGTATGAAAAACGATTGATAGTGGAAATGAGAATGTTGAAATTAATGTGTCTAGGTACTAGTAGAATGGATAAAGTAAGGAATGAATAAGAACATAATGTTAGAGAAAGTTTGAAAGTGACACCTCTCACAGAAAAATTTGAAGAGAGTCGTCTATTTGGTGTGGACATGTGTTGAGGACGAGTGGAACTCACGTGAATAAAAGAGTGATGAATATGAATATTGATGAATGGAGATGGAGAGGAAGGCCAAAGAAATGTTGGATGGATTGTGTGAGGAATGAAAGGAATAAAATGATGTCGTGACGTCTGATAATTCTAAGAATTCTACCCATGATGATTTTATATAATTAGTGTGGAGGAGCTCGTGGTTAAATAATAACAGCCGCACGGGTCGATCTTCAAGATTAAGCAGTGCTTGCCTAGATTGGTCCCTGGACGAGTGACCCTCCATCACCCACGTTCTAGGAACTGCAGAATAGTGGTTTTCTTTAGGCGGTCAGATCTTAACACGCACTCGATGTCTGGAACTTACGCTAGTCCTCTACTGGGGTGATTCTGAAATTCTTAATATATTTTTTTTCAATACCTTATTATATTTTTTGTGTATACCCTCTCTTCTGAGTTTCATTTACCGGCTGAGCCCTAAACGTTATAGAGGCAGCACTAACAGGGTTGTGGAGGTCAGATAAGCAGTTAATAGTTATAATTGGGAAAAGACTGGGCAGATGGACGGTGTTTTCAATTCCATTACAGTTTCTATATTAGAAATTTAGTAGCATCAATGGTTAAGTACTGAAGCTGTATATTGTATTGTATTGTATTGTATAACGGGCTGGTGTCCGCAACTCCACGTCAAAGCGCGTATTTAGCGTGCGGGTGGGAAATTTATTCGATTCACCCTAACTCCCCGAGAAAGGCCAGCAGCGCCTTGATGTTGCTGACAATCTCGTGGAGAGTATCTGGGGTACCGAAGTACTTTGCCCTGTATGTTGCAACCACTGGGCAGTGTAGAAGCACGTGGGCTGCTGTTTCGTCTTCCTCCATGCAGGCTCGGCACAGGGAGTCCAACAAAGAGGTGTTTATTAAAAGAGCCGTGTCCAGTGATGGCGGCTGTAAGTGTGCGCACCTGTAGTTTGCTGAGCTGAAGCGCTCGTTTGGTGAGGCGGCCATCGATAGTAGGGAGTGCTTCCTTGGCCTGCCTCCACTCGTCATGGTCCATGTGGTGTTGTTCTTTAGTTTCCTTACCAGTGTGCGTAGATACCCGAAAGGGAGTGGCACGATGGGTTCAGGTCCCACTGCTGCCATGCTCGATCCCCTTCTAGCGAGTTCGTCCGCTGCGTCATTGCCTCGGGAATCGCTGTGTCCTTTGATCCATTGGATGGTTATATTATTAAGATTAACAACCTGGTTCAGGCGTTGATAACGCTCGTATATTAACCTGGAGTTTACTGCGTATTTGTTTAGTGCTAGCAGTACAGCCATGCTGTCTGAGTGAATATGCAAATTGAGTGGCCCTCGACCTCCCTGTCTAAGATGGCTGATGCCGTCAGAGAAATGCCCATGCATTCTGCCTGTGAAATACTGTGTTGTGGGCCCCCAGTGGTGTGGCTATGTGGATGTTGAGATCTTCCGAGAAGACTCCAGCTCCAGTTCCAGTTCCTGGTTTTGATCTATCCGTGAAGATCCGTACTTCTGCGGGGCTTAATCCCTCGCAGCGGTGGTCCTCGTGGAGTTGGATTTTGTATTTTTTGTCGAATACGAACTGCTTAGGTATCCGATCGTTTATGGCTTTCGCTAGGGGGAACTCGTTATAGAATCCCTCCTATATCGCGGTGTGCTGTGTGTCCTTCTGACCCCAGAGTTGAAGTGTTTTAAGGCGTACTGCTGCCATCGTTGCTTCCTGTAGTATGAACAGATGGAGCGGTGGGAGCCCCAACGTGGCTTCCAGTAGTCCGCATACAGCCTGTAGTCGCCATGCAGGCGAGTCTCTGCATACGTTGCAATTTGCTGGAGGCTGTAGCTAGTTTGGTGTGGGGCCATCAGACCACTGACCCGTAAGTATAACCATAGTATAATTTTAGGGGATAGGCCCCACTTCTTACCTATCATCCTCCTGCATTGCCAGAAGGTTATGCAGGCTCTGTCTAGTTTGTTGTCTAAGTGTCTGCTCCAGTTTAACTTACTGTCAAGGATGACTCCCAGGTATTTGACTTCTTCAGCTAACTGGAGTTCTGTATCGAATAGTTTGGGTAGGCGATAAGGGCCTAGTACTCTTTTTTGGGTAAATATGACTAGTTCCGTCTTCGTGGGGTTCACCGAAAGGTCGTATTCTATACACCACCGTTCAACGATGCTTAGCGTTTGTTAAGTGAGATTACAGATTGTCCCCGTCACTTTCCCCGAAATGAGGATGGCGAGGTCATCCGCGTACCCAATTGTGTAGAAGTGGTTTGCGTTGAGCTTCGTGATGAGATTATTAATCACCAGATTCCAGAGGAGGGGAAGCTGTATATAAAATACCTACTAATTATGTGTGTATGTGACCTGGCTAGGCTTTACTCTTCAAACAGAAACTAATATTTTTAGGTTTCTTAGTTCTTCTTGGAATCGCGATCGCAAACTTCTTAACAAATCGTCAACAAAGTTTCCCCTAGTTCTGAATGAATGGATGAACAAAAACATAACGTATCCGAAACGGCCTGCAAAACCTTCTTATGCTTCTTGGAGCTGAAGATGCTGAAAATAATCTCAACTTACTGGCATAACGCTGTTATCGTATAGTTACACTTATATTTTTATTTACCCATTAAAATATGAGCATCCAATTCTTCTGCAGACAAGAGTACCCTCGTTTTTTGCTTCTGATTTGCTCAACAGTGATCTTTATTCACATTGCTATAAGGTTTCTTTTTGTAAGGAAAGAACTGTGATCCCGCCACCTTCTTATAGTTTATCATGTCCTGGTACATGTCAAGCCAATACAGCCCCCGCATATTCAGTTCTTGAATCAGTTGTAATAAAATCGATATAAGCTGACCTTGCTTCCCCCACGCGTAGGCTATGGTGGCGCCCAGATTAGGCTGTTGCTTTTAATCTGAAAACCAAACAGTAACTTAAAGTTACCGTTGGTTCCCCTTGCCTCATAGCTCATCTGAAAAGTGGTAGGTCCTTCTTAGCCAAAGACTACTCGAAGATGCCACTTTCTAGTAACTTATGATTTGCTGGGAGAAGGGAAGACAATTCCGCCCCCGCAATTGACGCGAATATTTATTCACCGCCGACTGTAGTCATTGAACCCATTTGGACTTAGTATAAATTTAATTATCTGTAGGAACTTTTATAAATATTAAAAACCCACGTGTGTGAAATAATCGTAGTGCGATAAGAACCAGTTTTCGAAAAAGTTTATTGAAATAGTACATTTGTAAGTAAATGGGAAAACTTTGTTAAGTAATTGCATTGGAGACAGAATTAATACCCGAGCTGTAGGCGAGGGTGTATGGACCCGAGAACTGCAGTAACGAATCCCCACGCGTTACAAACGACATTTAACAATACACTTTCGAAGAAATAAAAACGAAAAGTAACGGAAAAAAACGGAAAGAAACGGTATTAGAACGGAAAGTATTTTTGTCAGGCATTATTAAGAAACCATGATATAATTTGCTTTTTTTTTGGTCTGTGGATGGGTGACCGCCCATTAAATACCGAGTTTCCTCCGTGCCTCGAAAAGCACGTTACGCCGTTGGTCCCAGCTGTCATCTGTAGATCTGTGGCCCAAAAAGTCTGTCAACCAGTCTTACCAAAGGGTATCGTATTACCCAGTACTAACCGGGTTGTGGAGGTCAGATAGGCAGTCGCTTTATGTAAAATACTGGTATTCAGCTGCATCCGGTTAGACTGGAAGCCGATCCCAACATAGTTGGGAAAAGGCTAGGCAGATGATGATGATTTAATTTGCTTTTTTTCCGCACTTTGCTTTCGCCAGGTTAAAGAAGAAGCAAAGGTATGATGCCGCTAAACAGCCTAATATGAAAAGTAGAAAATTCTAATATTTTTGAATTTAGAACACAAATAAATGTTAATTTGTTCAGAAAAGTAAAAATGTAATTGTTTTAAATAATTATGTTTATCTATGATATTCTATTTATAAACACAATTTACACACAATTGACACGTCCTTCCCATTTCAGCGTCTTAAACACATCCTCCAGTGCATCGGTGAACAATTTTGGCGAAATTACGTCCCCTTGCCTCACCCCCGACGCTATAGGATATGCTCTGTTTGCTGGTTCTGAGTCTGGACGGTCATTGTGGCGTTTACATAAAGACTTCTCAGCACTTGGATGTATCGCCCAGTCGACTTGGCATCGATGCAGAGGCTCCAGAACTGACCAGGTCTCGACAGAGTCAAATGCCTTCTCACAGTCCACAAATGCAAGACACAACGGCCGATTACACTCTTCGGACTTCTGTATGATCTGCCGCACTGTGTGGATGTGGTCTATGCTGCTGTATCCTCCTCGTGACGACACTTGAAAACAGTTTATGCACGTGGTGACGCGGATAAGGAGGGAAATGGGTCTGTAATTGTTTAATAGAATCTTGTTCCTCTTTTTATAGAGAAGAAGAGTGGTCGCACTCATCTTCCCAACAGGACCGAGTTGAAAAGCTCTCGAAGCTCTCTTAATACAGGACTTCCTCCCGCTTTCAGGAGCTGTCGTTATTCCATCCTCACCTGGGGCTTTTCCATTTTTAAGCTGTCTAACAGCTGCCTCGATTTCGTCTTAGTTGAATTCTGGCAGGTCTTCTGTGAAATAGCGGGTTAAGGTGGCTCTGGAATCCTCATTTTCGGAATGAGGTCGAGATGCATGCGAGGCGTACAACTGGCCGTAGAAATTTCCGACTTCTGAAGGAATCTCCGGCTTCGAAACGGCGATATCCCCAAGATAAATAATAATAAATATTTTTTAATAACTGAGAGTTTTATTAACCGATGAAAGTTATTGATATTGATACTTCCCGATTTATGAGGTTTGTGA
Source organism: Noctua janthina (assembly GCA_963576755.1). Taxonomy (NCBI): domain Eukaryota; kingdom Metazoa; phylum Arthropoda; class Insecta; order Lepidoptera; family Noctuidae; genus Noctua; species Noctua janthina. The sequence goes on along the minus strand of OY755050.1, from coordinate 5,486,999 downwards.
CAGATATTTCCAATATTTCTGCCACTGATTTTCAATTATGTTAGGCACTTACCAACTCCAAACACCAACTCAAAGCGCCATCTATAGGCTTAGGACAGCAGTTAGAATTATTAGAAAATAAACCAAACATTAGATAATGAATTAAGTACTAAAAACTCCTTTGTTAAGTTTAACAACTTCCTCTCTCTACTACTACCTTGTTAAGCTTGACGGGGTCCTTATTGATTTCATAAAACAATTTACCAACGAATTACAAATGGTGGAATGCATTTTATGATTGAATATTGATAGTAGCCACTGCAGGTTGCATCGGTTATTTATTATTATCCAAAAACTAAACTAATTCTATTAAATGAGTCAAACTGAGTGTTGCATGTCTCATAATTCACTCAAGGCTATTGTCGTTTTAAATCGCTAGATGTCCTTTATTTATGTTTTTTTGCATTGACCCTGGAACGCGCCTGAGAATAGGATATTATTATGCTGCCCTAGATAATTAAGGTTAATTTGCTGGAATAAGTAGGAACACAAAAACCTTAGAAACTATCGATACTTAAAAGTCCGTACTAAAACCTAAAATAGATATGTCAGAGGCCGTCAGCGTGTTTCCAGATTTGAATTCTAAGATGTGACAATAAAACAATATTCTTTCAAAAAAAAGGTTAATGTTTGTACTACCTAGATAAAGTGGTTTAACAAGATCTATTTGAAGTTTGAGCTCTTGCTTCTTTTGTAGGTGTGGGTAGAGTGTTTCCCTCCTATCCCCGTGACGGTAGCAGCCACAGATGGCACTGTCAGTCATCTCTACAATACTAGCTAGCAAAGGACTAGAAAAAATATTTACTAAACGAGGACAAGCAGCAATGGCCAAAATAATGTTTCCTTTATTTCCTAGTATCTTTGTTGTTTCAGTTTCAAATTTAATACCAACATCTTTTGGGTACTTTAAAACAGTTACAGTTTTTTTAAGAGTTTTAGTTTTAGAAAATTATCTAAATTCTGTCTATCTTCAAGTTCATGAAGTTTATATACTAAACGAACCTGTGTGTACTAAATAACATACAAATAAAGTTCGTGCATAAGCACGAACTTTATCAGAAAAGCTAAGTTGTTTTAATTCAATCGTTGGTTTCTCAATGGTTGGAATAGTAAGTTTTTAAATAACTAAGACTCACATTTTTATGGCAACACCAAATTTATTTTTAACATTAGAATCGGTTGCTTCTATTATGGGTTTTATGTATGCTTGAATTATATAAAAACTTATGGCAAACATTTAATTATTATCATTCATCTTTAATCATTTGTATGACAGTAGTTCACAGTAGAATCGAACTACGATTCACTAATTCGATATCTGTGTAAAGATGGGGCTGTCATGCCTCATTTCAACAAGTGAACATCTGAAGTTGCCTTTTTTTAAGTATTACCATATTTTCGGGTGTTACTTACATTCAGACATATAGACAGTTTCTTGCTATTCCAATTAATTGTTTATTTAAATTAGACGGTTCTGTTTTTGCTATCATGTCCGTCTCATACTAGTTTCCTGAAAATACTAAATTATGACGCTAACATAGAGTCCGTCAGAAAGATGAAAGCAGTTGCTCAAATCAAACAGGAGTAGATTCCTTTGTTAACAGATAAAAATTTTCCTCTTTCAAATCAATAGTGAATAAAAACACGTACCTACTGCTTATCAAACTTTGTACAGTCTACAAGTAATAAATGAAAATCGATGAATTCATTTATTACTTGTAGACTGTAAGATGAAAATGAAAAAAAAAAATTGAAAAAAATAAATAAAAATAAATTAAATTAAATGTTGGCACGAGGGGCGCAGAGCCCAGTGCTTTACTGTGCCTGAATACGCAATCGCATATTCACTAGAATATTTCAATTTGAGTTACTGACAGTTTCGTTCAAAAAATACAGTAAAGCCGAGAATGTAATTGTAATTACAGGGTGGAAGAGAAACCAACGCGAAACCGGTTACCACGTATAAACTACTTTTTCCTACAAAAGCGCAATACCTACACGGTCAAAATGTATGGAACAGCTGATCTTTTTAAATATAATAATACGTGGTAACCGTTTTCGCGTCGGTCTCCCTTCCACCCAGTATAATCATTTCATTATTCTATCTTCTATTTCGTTATAAACAAAATTTCCAATTTTAAAGGGCAAAATATTTTTGTCGTGCTGGCAACTAAATTTAACCGTCAATGTCATAGGCTCTTCTAATATTATATTTTCGTAATATATATTTTCATTTTCTTGATCTTGGCGAGTAAATGTCACTTGAGTGTCATTTGACGTTTTTAAATTCGTTCAGTATTAACAAAGTCTGTTAGTCGGCCTTTTTTATTTATTTTAAATTTTGGGTCGACCTATTTTGTTACACCATAAAACATGTAATAATGGTGTTATGTATTTGTACACAACTTTTTTTTAAGGTCATTCATTTTTCCCCATGAGGGTAACCAGAAAATACGGAACGATATAAAGATATAATAATAAAATAAACGTCTTGTGTATGATAGATAACATAGTCCTTTTCTTCCAGTTCCAGCCCTTCAAATTTTCTTGTCAGCCATAGACAATCTCGACTCAAACTCACATAAAATCCACTTTTCACATAGGTAAGTATTCTTATTATGCCCTAATTGATCTAGCCACAGCGCAGGTCACCACTTATCGATTGAAAAGTAGGGGCTGGGTCAGGGGTGTAGGTACGAAGGAGAGAGGGTGCACTTGATATAGCCGCTAGCTACATAGGTACCCTAGCCGAGACCCGGGAAGCGGGCCTACATCGTATTGATGTTGTATTGATGTTGAACTATGAACTTTCATTTTGAGCTTTATTCATACCATGAATATATTTAGATATATCCTTATTATGAATAAAGCACTACCTCCTTTCTTACTTTTATCCTAGCTTTGTATTAGGGCATATTAGGGATATTATTACCCCAATAATGAGCTCGTAACAAAGTTAGGGTAATTTTTAGTCAAAGTCAAGACTCTATAAGAAAAACTTTAGATACAAAGACCTTCTAAGTGACATTTTTCTTAGAGAGTCTAGTACGGTAACTTTTACTTTGTATGGACTCGAAATAAAACATTAACTACATAGGAAATCGTTTTAATAGATTAAGATACAAAATTATTGGTAAAGGACTTACAGTAATAGTCTTAAATCGTTATGTAAATAGTTTTTAAGTTTTAAAACTTACAATAGGAAAGTTGAACAAAGGAATTAGTTGAAAAGGTTTTAGAATTGTTTACGGGCCTTGGTTCTACTTCTTCAATCACTGTTTTTGCTTCCGAATCGCTCTGAACGAAGGTTGGAGTACTACCACTTCGTTGCGCCACAGGTGGAATTCTGTTATGGTAAATTCTGTAAATTGCCGTCGTAATGTTTGCATTTTCTTTGTGTCTTGTTTCTTGTTGCACTTTTGGAAATCCGTCGCAATTTCATTCTTGTCTGTTGGTAATTTTATTTTGTGTCCTCCTCCTTGATTTCCTTACATCATCGGGTTATTAATTAAATGCCGGAAAGACGTCTGAACAAACTTTCCAGATACTAACTAGTTTTCTTTGTTTCTTACATTTCGATTGAAGTTCACCGGAGCAGTAGGGATTAGGGAATATAATGAAGATAGATAGTTCAGCAAACACTGTTACACAAAAGAAGAAAAAAACTTCTTCAATTTTCACTTTTAACCACTTTTCTTTGATGCCTCTCCACTTTCTTCCGGTTTCTGATCGCCGGCGTTAGAACGTTGCATATCAGTCAGTATTTCAGCAGTGATATATCCGCAAATCTTGGCCCTTATCTCACTACATTCGGCTGCCGATTTCCCAGCAGATAGAGAGCGATAGACCGGCCGCCACTTTTCTAAATATTTGTTGTACGGATCTCCTAACACAAAGTCAAAGTCGCTCTCATTTATTTCACCATTACCCTTTGATGCCGCCATCTCTTGAACGTTAGATACTTGTTTTAGTTGATTAAAACTGGTTTACAGCTCGGAGGACCGGCGTAGACTAATTTGTCATTATACAGATAAAAGTAGTAGCCTGTACCGTTCGACCCCGGGCGCCGCGCATGTGCGCCGACAGGAGGGTTTCAAGGGGGTGCACTTGCACCTCCCTGTCGTAAGAATGTTTTTTGAATTATGTTACTACGTGAACAAAAAACTTAAGGCGTCTAAGTTGCTGTCCAAAGTTCATCACCTTGTCCTTGACATCTTATGTCCTTTGCGTTCATATACTTTTATTTATAAACAGGCAGAATTCGCCGTATTTCTATTATAAAAAACAAAAGTAAACCTATATAATATTTTCATACTCGCTCTTGTATCCTATTTTTTTGGTTGATGGGCTTTTCCGTCTAGGTCTACAAAATTACTTCTTGAAACTAACATACCTGACGTTGAGTGCAAAAACTGCGAGCTGTTTTCATGGAACTGAAGGTGTACCCGCTGGAAAAAACCCTTCCGCACCCATGGAAAGGGGGTTCTAACGCGAAACGAGTTTTAAAACAGGGGTATTTATTGTTAGTACTAGTTTCTATAACGGTAAAATAAAGGATAAAGGGCCAAAACACGTCATATGATGTTAATACAAAGAGTTTTTCCTAAGACCCAAAACGACTATATTATAAGTCAACCCCCGGAATTTAAGTTCAGCAGCTCTGTGTGTCATTTCAATCAATACCGAAGGATTCTCGAAAGGCAACAATCCTCTCAGGGGTCTGTCGCGCTACCAACTGTGACATACCATGCCTACAGGAAACACACCGCAGTTAGTATCAAACAATACCAGAAATTCCCGGCATAATACTAGCAGACGAAATAGCACATCCAAAGTATGGGAGTGCAGTGTTCGTCAAGCCTGGCACTGCGATAGTATCCACCTCCGTATGCTCTATTAACTCAATAGAGGCCGTGACTGTCAACTCAGGACATTGTAACATTACTGCTGTCTACAAACCACCGAATCAACTTTTCAAATTAACCCCAACTGACAACTTTCATGACCGGGACTCAAATACCGTTGTTGGTGATTTTAATAGCCACAATATTGCCTGGGGCTTTACCGTGGAACATCGGGCATAAGTGGAAAACCTGGCCTTACTACCAAATTGACGCCAAACTCCCAAAATCATTTAACAACGGCTAGTGGAAGCGGGGCTGTAACCCTGACCTCTTCTTCACCAGTGATAACATCAGCCGTCTCTGCGTAAAAACAGTGTGCCTGCCAATCCCAACAACACAACATAGGCCAGTATCATGTCAAGTCTATGTCGCACTATAACCGACCACGATTCCTTTCAGACGTCGATTTAATGTTTCTATAGAACTGGAGCAGTTTTTCCCGGAATTGGAAAGTGAGTTATGTGAGATTGAGCTGAAACCAGAAAAATACGACCAGTTTGTAGAAAAGGTCTGGTCAGTTTTACGCCGACAATATTCCAAGGTTGCCGTTCTCTTGACGTGCCCGGCTTGGACTCGCTCTCGTCGAAATCGCTGGAAGCCTACAAATCTTTGTATGCTAATGTAATGATGCCTTTTCTGAAGAAACTGTCACAACCGGAGAGGAACGCCTATCTATAAAGGTCACCGAAAGCATCATACAACTGTGGCTAAAAACAGTGGAGAATATCGACAGAACAAAGAATAGCAAGAAAGCATGGACAATACTAGGGACCGCACTCACCGGCGACCCTCCTGAACCAACAAACCCAGGAAAAGTTACGGTTAATCAGGTGCCTCACCTACTTTTACGGAATGGTAAGGCCCCAAATAAACTGTCACACCCTCAACAGAAATTAATAAGACCTTTATAGTCTCGGACATAATTCCGGCCATAAAGGCGCTGAAGTGTGGTAAAGCTGCTGGACTGGGTGATATTACTGTGGAGCAACTTAAGAACCTAGGCCCAATTGGAGTGACGTGGCTTCTTACCTTTTGTAAAGTTTGCCATAAAAGCTCAAATGTCACCAAAATCTGGAGTAAAGCTAAAATGACGGCACTGCTAACACCAGGGAAGCTGCCTGACCACCTAAAAAATTATCACCATTTCTCTCTTTTGTACCATACGTTCAAATTATTTAAGTGGCATTTTCTCAATCGCCTTCAAAACGTTATGGACCCAAAATTGATTCCAGAGCAGGCTAGTTTCAAACCAGGTAAGTCATGCTCTGGGCAAATCCTCCGACTGTCACTACCTACATAGAGGCTTGCTACGAGGCACATCACAAGAGATCACTGGGTACTTGTCGACTTGTCAGCGGCATATGATCCTGCCATTGTTGTGTTTGGTCATAACTTTGTGATTTTCCATAATAAAGTTTTGAAATTTTGTACATCTCATAGAATCTAGGTACAAAATTTCAAAACTGTAGCCTGAAAAATCACAAAGTTATTAGCTTGTTCTGTTACCTGGTTATCCTCACAAAAACGTGGTCACCAAGCGGCGCCGCCGCGCGCACGCGCTCAGCATCGTCTTGAGCTCATTGATAATAATAATTTGGCAGTAGGTACCTTAATGATTGCGATAGGTACTTAGTGTCGCTCGGTGTCTAACTTTTAAATATTTTTGGTACAAAACATTACATGGTTTAAAAATTATTGGAATCGATTCAGTTACTTATACTAAACAAACTATATTGAGGTTTCGCATATACTAAAAATAATGTTGTATATAGGGTCTAAGTATTCATACACGAAATATTATCAGGGAATCATCTAACGGCTATAACAAAGCCATTTCAAGAGATTTTTTTTTATCTGTGTATATTTTTTTATAAAAAATAAATATAATTTAAGATTACTTGACCCACAAAATAAATACTGGCTGCTTATTTTTAAGCATCCATTACGCTAGTTTACTATCTACGTCGTATTTACCTATTGTCATTGTTAGAATATGGGAGTAAAGGTTTTATGCAAAATGTCTCAAACAATTTTAGAATAATAATAATTTTGTAAAAAAAAACACTCAGATAATTTTTTTTTCGTTGCTATGGCGACTTTACGACTTATCGAAGTTACTCTTAAAATATTTCGTGTATGAAAAGATAGACCTTATATACTAGGGCAAAAAATAACTATTGTGCTGTTGACGAAAGTTAATTATCTTTAGAAAATCCATACAATGGCTGCTGTTTTAATGCTCGAAGAAGCTCTACAAGAAGAGCGGAGGCGACGCTGATTCTACTTGCGCCTAAACTTCCGGTTGGCGAGTATTCCCGATTTGGGGTTGCAAGGGCTCAAACGGGAATCATTTGAAGATATGTTTGAGGATCTATTACCTCTTTTGCCTCACCAAGCAACGAAATGGTGTTGATCCAAGAATGAAGGTAGGTAATGAATTGATTCAAGAATTAAGGACTAAAGCTAACAATATACATATTGTAGATTCTGCAAATTATTGAGTTGTATTTCTAATCTGTTTGACTGTTGTTTTTGTTTACTTTTAGATACTTGTTGCTCTCAATTTAAATGCCCGGGGGAGCTACCAAGGTGCAGTGGACCTTAGCAGTGCCAGTACATAATGGGTGTTGGGACTGACAGAAGATTGAGATAAAATATAGAAAAGATTTCCACAATAAAAGTTTTTTTTTTTATTTGGCACCATCATCAAATTGAAAAAAAAAACATAAATACAATAAACAATACACTATTACAATGAAAACATATTTCCTTTTATTTACATATAACTATTGTAGTCTTAAATTAAACTAAGTTCCTAGTATGAACTTACTTTCAATCAACCAATCACTTATTTTCAGATCATCGAAGATCTATACATTCCACAAAATAATCTTATAAGTACAATAATAAGTCAAAACATATTGAACACGTTTACAAAAAACTATTAACTATGTTTCGTCGGCCACATATTGCACTGAGTCGAGGTGTCATGTAAACTTTCGCGAAAACCCACCGATACTCAACACCCTGCGGCCAAAATTCCTTCATAACTCTCAAGATGGTGTGTTGGGACCCGCACTACAAAAGATTTGGAAGTTAATCTTGTGGCGCGACTCTAACCTCTCAACTCTAAGGGTGAACTTGGTCTTGCTTCTTATATACTCCACGACGTCCTCTGGCGTCGTGGTGTGATGTAGACGGGACACGTTCATACAGCTGCGTCGTTGGAATAGCGGGACGCAGCAACATATTAGGGCCTGTCAATTCGGAACCGCACTGATTGCGACTAGGTTCTTCTTTTCCATACGAATGAAGCCTTCTTCATCAGCCTGTCCTTGGCTTGTTACCGGTGGCAACGAGCTTCGAACTTGCTTGGAGGGCCCCTGGGCATACTGGTGTGTTTTGGTTGCCGCTGATGTTTTGCAACTCGTTCTCACTCATAAAATTGAGGGAGTGCCTCGCGTGAGTTTGTAATGGAGCTGTTGAGGCCATTTTACAATTTACTACGGAAAGTTCCCGCGTCGTATTAATAATGCGAATTATGTATATTGTAGCTCGTAATATTTAAATATCTTTATTTGTAAATAAATAAATAACTGACATTTCGTTTGAGATTTGCCGTCAAAAGAAAGAAAGGCAAAGGTATTAACAGCATAAAGCCAGAATTCATGAAAAAACGGCAAAAATAGTGCAATTCTATGTAATAATAAGTATATTTTTTAAATGTGGTAATTTTTTTAACAATAACATTAACATAACAATAATATTTTTTGTTTATACTTGAAAACCAGAAAGAAAGTACACCGGTAAAATAGCGCAAATCCATCGCCATTGATGCGTCATTCGTTCTCTAATATTGTCTATGATTCCGTTCTAAAATCATGAATGGACCGTAATCAATCGGAAGTAGGGTGCACTCCGTAGTTACGGACTACTTTCGAACGGGCCCGTATTTTCGTTGACGACCTTAAGCAGCGTCCCCACTACGAACCGCGAGGCTTTTTGGGCCGCGCGGCTAGGCCTCGCGAGAGTTTTCTATTTTTTTGCAACGCGTCCAAATTAAAGAGCCGCGCGGTTCTGTACGAAGAAGAGGACGTGCTTTTAGCTTCAGCAGCATTCATAATAATAAGCACCTCTACGCAAATAAGAAATAAAACGCGGCGAAGCCGTTATTGGGTCTGTCTCTGTCTGACTGTAATAGTCTCGAAACATAACTAAGAAGATTGTGAATCTCAAGTATCTGACTGTTCTTTGCTCACTTCAAGACTGGTGGCCATCTCCACCAGGGCATCGTTTCTTTTGTTTTTATTTTTTTTAAAACTACTCCCACAGTCCCATAACACCGGTCGCTCCCGGTACAATTCAATTAAAAGAAGTGTTTGCTCGTCAGTCCAATCCATCTTGGCGCGAATAATAACACAACTCGATGTAGAGGCGATCACTAGCGCAGTGACAGGCCGCGCGGCCCGTCCGCACTACCCAGAGCCGCGCGATTTTCTTTGAAGTAGACCGACAACCGTCGTGTTCCGTGAAGCCGGCCGCGCGGCCCTGTAGACCTGTAGACCTCTTGAAACCATAGATAATACACACAATAAATTTGGTTCACCACATAGAGGAATAAACTCTAGAGTTGTCATTGCTGGACACCCCGCTGCCAAAGATGAATCTATAGATCTTTTAACGAATACCCGATTATATTACTGTGTTCTGTGGTCACTAATAACGCCGCCCTCATCATTTGTTAAAAGATAGATAAAAGATAGATTCTTGTAGGCCTATTCTAAGATTTGAAATTTCTTTATATAGGTAAAACTTTTTGCATCATATGATCGGTGAACATAATTATTTTACTATAAAATAATAATTATTATTATTTGAACATAATTATTTTACTATAAAATAATTATGTTATATACATGACTATTATTCTGCAAATTATTAAACTTAATGTCAGATTTTGGTATAATGGCAACATTTGGATGGATCATAAAAAAATAACTTCACTCCACAATTCACATTATCTCCGCCGCCATATTGCTATCCCGTGCGTGCGTTTCATATAACATTCAAGCACTTTGGTAAATATAATCTAATTCCGTACTAATTGCAATTTTGATTTGATCCGATACTTCTATTGAAATTAAACTACGTATAAATCGCGAGACCATTCCTTTTTATTGAAAACGTATGTTAATTCTGTTCCTACCTACTGCCACCTTGACTCTTGGATTGTGTGTTTCGTTTCAATCCGTTTCAGTTTCATACGCGAGGTGCTTTTGGTTTCTCAGTGTGTTTTCGTAACAAATGGGTTCTTCTGATGGTACTGTGATTTGAACGGAGTCGCTGCCGCACTTTGTTTCTTGTTATTTTATATCAATCGGTGCTGAGCTAATCTACGTAGGTACCGAACTACCTGTGCAAATCCATTATTATTCTTATTGCACTGTTATTTAGTTGATAAAAGTATTGAAGTTTGGTGTTTTCGATGGGTTCTTGCTGTAAATTAAGCAATCAATGGTTATTGTTTATGACACATGATTAAATTAACGACAATATTTGATTTATTTTTTATTTTTGGGGGTATGTTGAAGTGATAGGAGTGCTAAAGTACACTAAACTTAGTGCACTGTTATTTAGTTGCCAAAATTATAAACATTGTGTTTTCGATGAATTGTTGCTGTATATTACCCAATCAATGGTTATTTCTCTGAAATTTGTTTTTGGGTTATGTTGAAATAGAATAGTGCTAAAGTACATTAAACTAAGTTCAATAAATAAATGTTGCTGACACTTTTAAAATGAGTAAGTATCTGTGTACTGTTAATGGTTCATGGTAAATATTTCAACATATTATTTAATATGTAGTTATGATAGTGCATTGTGTTCACATTCATTTGCATACAATCTTTTGTTGATATTGTTATTTGTTTGTAATTGGTTCTAAAAAAAACTTATCTGTTAATGCTAAATTGTCTTTAACTACTGCAATTAGTAAAAAAAACTGGAAGGTTTACTACCATTTGTCAATAGTTCTTTCCGGAACCAACAACTATATATCAGGAATAACCTCATGCTTACTGGTTGCATGTAAACAGGATTTGATTTTAAGTAAATGACACTGTTGCAATTGTGGACACAATATTCTAGTACCAAACTATGCTATAAAGTTTTACTTATTTAAATAATTATATAAATCACTAAGTTTTCCAATTTGGTGAGAATTTCGCTTAATATTATAATTTTTATTGTAATAAGAAATTAGTATGTTACTTATCACAAATCTTTTCATAACTTCTGGGGGCTGTCATCTTAAATGACTCATTTTCGCCGAAAATTACCATCATTTTGTTACAACAAATCATTCATGAATGTTGGTTTGTAGTAATTTAGGAGACCTATATAGTGACCATGCAGTACATTTGTTTAGACATAAGAGAGTTTTGTTTACTATTTATATTAACTTACTGGTTTATTAGTTTTAGTTTCAATACTGAGATAAGACCTCTAAAATATTAAAAACTAGCTTATGCACGCGGCTTCACATGCGTCGTTATCGGTAATGTCCCACAAGATTATACTACCGGGATAAAAGTATCCTATGTGTTAATCCAGGTTATAAGTTATCTATGTGCCAAATTTCATCCGAATCTAGTCAGTAGGTTTTGCATGAGTAACAAACATCCATCCATCCTCACAAACTTCGCATCTACAATATAAGTATGATAAAACATAAAATGGTAGAGAACAAATAAATTAATTGGGTCAGTGGTTAGAATTTCAGTTATCAAACTTGTTGACAATGTGCTCTTTGTTTTTTTTTACTAACAAAAATAATTTTATCCTATAAACAAAACTTGCTGGCATACTCATTTGTCTCTTGTATCTTTAATTATTCTATTGCGCCTAATAGAGGCCAATTGCGACTTCTATGTGTTCTGCACAATGCAAGCGTCAATAAAATTAACATCATGATTATTATATAATTTTCAAACTGTTAGAAAAAAAGTTAGTTTAATCAAATATTCATAATTAATATCTATCAATTGTCATCTAAAGTAAGCAAACCATTTATATTTGTAACTTTCAATTAAAAGATTGAAAACAAGATTTTGCAACAATGAAAAGTTGTTTCAATTGTATGTATGGATCTCTTTTCTTTAATTTATATACATTGCTAAATGTAGGTATAATATCACATTATTTAGTTTGAAACATTAGTTAATAATGTATAGTAATAGCTTGCGATTTCATTACTGTGCTTCAACCCCACTAATTCAACCACTAGGCATAAAAAATCTTACTCCTTGAAGAGATAATCCATTTCTAGTGTTTTTTTATATATTTGTTTTATTTTGCGTATATTGTCCCACTGCTGGGCAAAGGCCTTTGCCTATTTCTTAGTTAGTAGGTATTTAATTGTCTATGTGCATTTATGCTGTGCGTTGCCTGCCAGTCAGTCAGGACTCTTATATCATAAATCTAAATCATCTCTGGCGACATGTGAGGTGGTTGTAACAACTCTGCCTAACCCTTCGGGAATAAAGATGTAATGTTGCAGTTATTCTAAGGTTTTCTTTTGTATTTTAAAAAGTTATCTCGAATCGAAGTTCTGCTATAAGGACTTTCATCATAACATTACCTAAGTAAATAATTATCCAAAGAGAAGAAAAAAGCAGTCGCCCTTCGAGTAATATATACTCCGCTGTTAAGTGGTTTAGGCAATTTTTTTTTCCGTTTTGGACCTTAAGCCCTGGCAATACAGTTGAATTAACACCCATTGCTGTTTTCTTGATTCACGATGACAATCACACGCACAATTGGCGACAATGGGTGGATTGTGACTTTCTTGTGAAGTTTAGTAGACATTTGATTCAGTTGCACTACAGCTCTGTTCAGTTGCGATTAGCTTCATTTTTTTTTTATTTGTATATATAAGATCTATCAAAGTGAATAAAATACTGTTGTATAAGTCAAGTGAAAGTAAGTATATCGATTTTTTTTTATATTGTTTAATATTTTGATCACATGTGACTGTTGATAAACATAAAGAATACAAATAGTCAATATAATCTTAAATTTTGAGTGTAGGTTACCGAGAAAACTTAAATATCTTTAAAAGAAATATGATTAATCTTCTCAATGCGCGTTTGCGAGTTTTCCCATTGTGTGAATGTCCTTGAAGTCTAGGCGTTATGCGTCAATGCCATTAGTAATGATAGTGTAGCTTGCATACAACCTATGGAAATAGTTATTTTGAAATTCGTTGTGGTCTTTATAACTTATAATGTTCTAGTTGCTATAGGATACCACTTATTTGTACGAGTTTAGTGTAACATGTCGGGTCTTCTCTCTTATTATCCGATTGCGGCGAAGCCCAAAAAGAGGGTTATGTGTTTGACCTGTATGTATGTCCGCTTCTATGTTCCGTAACATCTAAACGGTTGAACGGATTTGAATAATTTATACGCCGTTAGATTTGTCTTGGTGGCGCGAATGTCAAATCGTCTGCGAAATCTTTCACGTTACTAAACTACATTACATCACATCACGCCTGTAATCCTCGAAGGGTTAGGTTAGGTTTGGACTTAATAGACACCCACATTTCGCCAGTTATGTTTAAGTCCCATGTAATAGGTGACGAGACCAACCGGCTGCAAATCTAGACTCCGTGGCTGCTACTGAGAAATTCCGGAAAAATCCAATAACACTTGCCCGACCTGGGAAACGAACTAAACCAAAAAGCTAGAAATAAAATAAGTAGTTGAAAAAACCTGAAAAGCAAAAAACAAGCACATTTTAAACTAAACAAAAGTTGTGGCCTTATTAAGAAAGAATTAGAATATAAAATTATGAAAATAGGAAAAAGTTTTTTATTTTTAACCTCACTCTATTGTTGAATTCTATATGCTTAAAGTAGATGTTTGTTTCAGTTGCTCCTGCCTGCAGGTTTCTTAAATTCGTTCAATATTAACTTCGTCAACAAGTACAATGGGTGACCGTAACAATCCCATCAAGTTTGGTCCTGAGTGGCTGCGCAACGCGTCCAGGGAGCGTAGCGCGGCAAGGTCGAACAGTCAGAACGCCAACTCGGGCCCGAGCACTTCAGCATCAGGAGGCTCGTCCGGGGGTGGTACAGCAACCAACTCTGCTTCAGCTTCTGCATCTGCAAACAATTCAAACAGTGGTCAACCAAAGCCAATCCTTTTAGCCAAACAAAGGTATGAACCACTAAACTAAATAAAATTTCAATTATACAGGGTGGAAACGTTCAACGGGGCAGTAAGGGGAACTACCTTAACCGTTTCAGCTACACGAAAATGCTCTTAGGATACTATCCATCATTTTTCGTGAAATTTTGATCAACATTCACAGATTTTCAAAAAATGTACAGTTAGCAAGAAAATGATCATTATACACAAATCATTTTTTTGATGTTAATCGATTTTTTTTCTAATACTGATCAAAAATTTCTATGGGACCAACCCAGGTTGGAGTACTAAAATAGTCAGAACTTGCAAAAAACTTATTCCATGCATTTTGTTTGAAAGTTAACACCAAAAATTTTTTTTTATGTTAATCGATCGTGTTTCCGATCCGGATTTATCAAATCTAAAAAAAAAAAAATATTATCTTTAAAACAATGGTTAAGGTAGTTTCTCTTACTGCCCCTTTTAAAGTTTCCACCCTGTATAATAGGGTATAAGTATTATTTAATAATAGATGGGCTCCGCGACCTTCGTCCGCGTGAAATTAGCAGTGTAAAATATACTTTACGACCTATTCTCATACATACCAAATATACATATAAACTTTCATAAGAATCGGTCGAGCCGTTTCGGAGGAGTGCGACGACAAACACCGTGACACAAGATTTTTATTTATGAGATATAATAATACTTACCTTAATGTTTTTGTTTTGTTATCTTGCTATCTGTCGGTAGAGTATGAGCAGATCCAAAATAGGTCACCTTTTCAGTCTCATTATTATTTCCGGAATGGTCGTTTACATAGCCAGTTTATTTGAGTGAACTAGAAAAGAAATTGTGATTGATATTTGAAGCAGGATGATCTTTTTTTAAATGTCTTAATGCTCATGTTCTTCCGAGATCTTTACGCACTGTGATTAGATAATTTGTTTGAATCGAATCCTCTGAATTATACTAATACACACCATATGTCCAGATTGTCTATTCCATATTATGACATTAATAATATTTTAACAGGTATGGCAGAGAAGAGATGTTAGCCTTATATGATAGAAATGCAGAGGCACCAGCAGAACTAAAAGTTATTGATACCTTGTATCAGCCACGCGGAAAGCAACCCATTGCATTAAACAACACATTTGAAGATGATGTAGTAAGTTGACCACAATATACTTTTCATCAATGTCTATTAAATAGCTTTTACCCGCGTCTGCACTCGCGTGGATTTCGCAAATTATCACACAGGAATGTCCTAGGTTCTAACCCATGTTGTGGTCTATTTCATCGAAATTCGTTCACAAACTTAACATTTACATTTACTATTTGTAAACAAATAGTTTCTAGAAGGAATAATGAATTAAATAACATCTTTATCTGTCTTTTTTGTTACAGAGGGATAACTTGCGGAGCGCTCCACCTATAGGAGGGATGAGTTCTGGCGACAGATTCATTCTAGGACGTGGAGCAGGTCGGGGCGCGAGCAATGATGGACGCGGCAGGCCCCGCGGGTCTTACATACGGACGCCGAATTTGGGGAGGTAAGTTGAAACAGGATACCATTGACCTAGTGACAAATCCGTGCGAAAACTGGAGCTAGAATTTAAACCAAGTAATTTTTATAATTTATTTTTATAATATAATAATTTTATAATTTAATAAGTTAATATCAGAAAAAATTATGGATAATTTTTTTTGATGTTAAAGTTCCAACTTTTTCACTTGTATAACTTTACTTTAAATACGCCCACTACCCCCTTCTTCCCAGAAAAAAATGTGGATAGTTTTTTTGATGTTAAAGTTCCAACCTTTTTAACTTTTATAACTTTACTTTTAAATACGCCCACTACCCCCTTCTTGCCCAACTGAGATACCATATGCACATTACTTGGGCACAGCAGCCTACAGTCCTACAACAAGGCAAGGCAGCAGCATACAAGAAGGTGGTTGTACTGCCGTGATAACAGGTGTAACAATGTTTTATTAACAAATTAATATACTTATGAGTATAGATATACCCAAACTGTTATAGAAAATTAACATACACTTTTCATACAGTTGTCTTACCCATAACAAAGTCTAAAACCGGTAAACTACTTAGTGAAATATATAGTTCCCGCTAGAGAGATTACTTTCTGGCGGGAACACATCGATTATTGTTTTCTTGTTTAGTAAGTTTTTATAAGACTTTTTTTTTTACTTTTCTCAAACGTTTTTTTGATATTACTCAAAAGTTCATATATTATGTGGTCATGTCACTGCTAAAAGTATGACACGTCGCAATGGTATAATTCACACAACGATGCATGTCGTCAATATCCGATCGATAGGCTTAATCAGTTGTCCAAAATTGAGAGCTAGGTAATTCAAAGTAGCAAGATACGTCGAATAGTCCTTTATAATATGTAAAGCCGAGGTCGTGGGGTTAACGAAAGAAAACGAATGAGTGCCGGTTTTTTTCTGCCTGTCATCTGTCAGTCGGTGACCAGTGTTACTAACTGAAGAAGAATTAAAGGAACTCGATTCGCTATAAATTGATTCCACGAAACGATTGACAAGCACTTATCACTCGATTTTCAGTCATATTTTTGATTTAATCGATTATTTAGTTTCACTACGTAATTTAATTTTTCTGCCTTCCTAGATAGAAACATGGTACTGTATTTTGTGATTTCCTTTAGAAAAATATAACGGGTTTTTTAATACAGATTTCAACTAGTTAACTACTGGGCCCAGGATTTCCAGACTCCTTTATTCATACAAATTGTAACACAAATATTTTAATGTCATTCATAATAATCACATGTGCCGATAACTCAATGATAAAAGTTAAAATTAAAGTGGACCTAACATTGCTTGAGACGAAATAAATAAATACAGATTTCAAAATTGAATTAGGCCTGCTTGCATCACAAGTAATTAAATTTATTTTGTTCTAAGTAAACATGTTCTTTCTGTTCCTGGTATATTGTTTGAAGATATTGGAGACAAGATATTTTTTTAAATACATATGTTAAGCGCTAAACACATTCGAGTGGGTGGTAGTGCAAAACTCGTAGTCTTAAAGTTATTAATCTTCATAAGTTAATGACTTACAGATTCTTATTTTGTAATGAAGATGGCTCGCCATATAGCCTATAAGTACTTGATCACTCCAGTTTGCTATCTGTGACAAGTCATTAAAGTCCATAATGATTTTTCTTTGTTTTAGGGGGGCCATTTGGCATGCCGGGGGACCGAGAATGCCTGTTTACAGTGGAGGGCAGGATGACGAGACTGGCAGCTCCAGTCGTCCTTGGACTAGTACCAACCTCAACAACGCCAACAGGAATAGTGGGGATCAGACAGACTGGACCACTAAAATGTACAGGAAGTAAGTAATGCTATATTTATAGCCTGAAAGAATTGTTAGAGTTGATTATTTTAGAAACAAGTATTAACACGCAATTGTGGGTTTTTAGCAAACGCCAGGGCAATAATACTAACTGGCGAACATCGCAGGCGCGGGATGACGGTGAAGAGTGGCGCTCATCAGAACCGGGTAGATCCCGCCCACTCGAGAAATGGGGTAAAATCTATTTTGAGAAATAACTTTGAGGCTATGGCAAAATAATGATATGAATTAACCAATGAAATTCAATCCATTTCATAGACCGCGACTGGGGTGACAGACCCAGTGGAGACAAACCTCAATCCTGGAACAATAGGCGTAATTGGGGTGACAATCAGAACAACGAGGAAAATTTACCAGAATGGTAAAATTAACCTTATTACAATGTAGTCTAATTATTCTTGATTTTTTGTGTAGAGCTTTTGACACATTGTGTTGCTTATTAGGGCTGTTGAAAATGCTGAATGTGGAGGCACATTTGACTCTTCGGGGGCCTTCCATGGATACAGTAACGATGACAGCAATCTGCCGAAACACCAAGAGCCTGGATATTGTAAGTGATGCTTTAAAATTGTTATTGTAGGCCTAATCAAAATCAAAATATTTTATTTCACATTGGCCTAGATGGGCACTTATAAAACGTCGACAAAAAGGACGGTTCGGGTTGGTTGTTTCCTATGGAGAAGAATTGGCAAGAAACTCCATGGTTGCTCTTTTTAAATTATTTGGTATTACAATATTATCATGGTTCCAGCATTTGTACTTAAGTACTATAAGCCCGACAATAAGTTGTTGCTTACTTATTACAAAAAAGATGTAAAACAAGATAAAAAGTTAACAAGCAGCTGGAAATCTACAAAGCCTATAATGTTCACACATTCACAAACAATTGGTAAAAAAGAATCTATACAAAGGTAAGAAAATATTGTAATATTGTACTAAATGGAACAAGTGACACAAATATTGTCATTAATGCTGTAACTATTCTGAGCAAAAGATGTATAAATGATTTGAAAACTATTTAAAGAAATCTGATTCGAAAGAAGAGAAAAAATGGGTTTGAGAATAGTTAGAGACATCCATATATTTTTGTCGTTGAGCTACCAGGGAATCCGCATGCACAGAAGGAACTAAAGCCAAACTTCTTTATCTTCAACATAGTCCTTGATTTTGTATTATGATTTTTTTAGTAAGGACACGTTTGATGTAGTTTTTGAACTTGCCATCGGTCAGTTCTATAACTGACTTTGGCATGTACTGTTTATAAGAAAAGACTTGCTAGTTGTCTGAATTTAGGTATAACAATTTCGTGTTTACTGGGTGTATTTATATTATGAAAGTCGCATCTAATTTTGAAAAGCCCTCGATTTTTGCGGACATATAAAATATATTCTAAGATATAAAGTGAAGGCAGGGTCAGTATATCGATCTCTTTAAATTTTTCTCTGAGGGACTCGCGAAGACCTATTTTATAGATCGCGCGGACTGCCCTCTTTTGAACAATGAAAATTGAGTCAACGTCTGCTGCTCATCCCTACAGCAGAATGTCATAAGACATAATAGTGTGGAAACAAGCATAGTATACTAGCCTTGCTGTAGCCACATCAGTTAACTGCCTTATTTTTCTTACTGCATATGCAGCTGAGCTTAACCTACCCGAAAGAGTTCTAATGTGCGCGCCCCACTGCAATTTTGAATCGATAGTAATCCCTAAGAATACAGTTTCCGCTATAACATCAAGTTTTTTTCGCTAAGATCTAAATTTAGTTACCGTTGTGGTACATTCGGTAAAGAAAACTTCAGACATTTTGTTTTGTTCGCATTCAGTGAAAGATTGTTAGCTGAGAACCATTTCGAGCGAACAGTAAGACTTTCGTTGACATGAAAGACATTCGTATCTTTTCTATCTATTTTAAAAATTAGTGAAGTGTCAACAGGAAATAGAATTATATACGATAATTTGGCTTAATAGGAGGTACAGAAAACTGTGCGGGGTTTCACTTGCAAATTAGAATGGGGTCGACTGTACAATATAAAATCGTAAGTGTGTCTTGTTATCAAGTTGTAGTAGATAATCGAAAATGTATTACAGCTCTTACGCGGTCCCATACACACGGCAGTTTTCCTCGCCCTAAGGTGGTAGAAGAAGGTTCTGACGAGTGGTGGGCGTCAGAAAAAGCTAAGAAACTCTCACCAAAACGTTTTGATGCCAGTGATCTCAAGTTTAAGAAGGTATGTATAAAAAAACACTCTTGTTTAGATTTCTGTTTGGTAAAAGAGTTTTTCTTGACTTAACATTGTTTTGCAGCAGCCTGGTATTGGTATAGCAGAAAAATCAAGCTCAAGTACAAACAATAAGTCCAACTCAAACAATGAAGACGATAAACAAAATATACCAGAGAAGGTGGAAGAAGTGTCTGCTGAAGGATCGGAAACCCCGGATGCTAGCGCGGCAAGCCAAGGTGAACACAAATTTGGAAAACAAAGTGCTTACAAATCTAATAAGTTTTCAGAGAGCAAAACTTTTGATGCACTCATGAGGTCTGATATTGATTTAGAGGAGGCAAGTGATGAGAGGGGCAACTTCCAATCAGTCATCATAAATTCAAACAACAGTCTGCGGCAGAAACATCAGCATCTTGTCCCAGCAATGAATGAGGCTGCGGGAAAATCAATGCATAACTTGAAAAGATCAATGAAAAATAGTCAAATGGATATGTACGTACCCCTACTTATTTAAAAAGTTATAAATTTTCACATGCACCTTTATTTTACATTAGCCTGACTGTTTATTTTTATTTTCCAGGGCACACAAATCACAAGAAGAATATCTGGTGGACAACATATTCAGCATGTCCCTTGATGATAAAGACATACACTCTACACCTTCTTCTAACTCATTTTCCAATTCCATGTCATCTGTGTTAGCTTCTGCAGCAAGTGGAATGCCGCCAAACCAAAATATGCAAATGAACATGTCAAGTTCTGGGTTACCCAACCACGGCATGAATATAGAGATGCATTTGAACAATCAAAACATCCAGACAGCAGTAATACAACCAGTCCAACATTCTCCTGGAATGCAGCCAGTTGTAATAAATGCAGGTGGAATGCAGCAAGGTATGCCATCAGGTATGCAAGCTGCCCTACATATGGCTGGCATGCCTGTTACAATGCAACCTGGCATGCAGAACAGTGGGGGGTACCCTTCAATGCAAAACATGCCTGGGATGCCATCGGGTGGCATGCAAAATATGCCGGGGATGCCTTCAGGAGGCATGCAAAACATGCCTGGGATGCAGGCTCCACGAGTACAAACACCAGGAATGCAACCAGTTCTGCAGAATGTGGGTATCACTAATTCTGCATTGAATGCATCATTAGGACTACCCATTGGCCCTAATATGGGACAACCATACCAAGGCATGCCACAACAGGTCATGCCAAATAATTCACCTCTGAGTTCATCTGGAATGGGTGGTATGGGATCTTCATCTATGCAGGGCTCCGGAAATATGCCTAATTACCAAACTGGTGGTGCCATGCCAGGCATGCCCAATAATGTGGGAAATGCATCATTATTCATGGGCCAAAATTCTAGCAATCCCTCGGTAAGTTTATGGTTTTTTTTGGACCTTTAAAAGATAAAATCATCATAAGATTTCTCACACACAATCATAACAGGGAAAGAGTGCCTGAATTTTTTTCAGTCGTCTATGAATGCAAAAAGAATTCACTCCACAGGTTCAGAACCCTGATGTTATTATGACTCTTTTTCATACTGATGCCTTTTTTTTCAACAGATGTCATCAGCCAATGACATGCCAATGTCCAATCATGCAGGGCAAAACAATATAATGATTCAACTTCAACACGGGATGCAAGGATCACAGGGAACTTTTGGAAATTCAATGTATGGAAACAATGCCATGCCAAACGCCAACTTACTTGATCAGTGGTATTATGAGGATCCTGAGGTATGCGTCTTTTATAATGATTTAAATCTTTCCACCATCATCATCTGTACATCTTGCTGCTATAATCATAAATACATCGAGCCAATTTGAAAATAAATTACAACCACTCTGCGACAAAAAAAAAGCGTCGAATCAGAATCATTGAATGTTGGTGATAAGCTCAGGTCCATACGTCCGTACTTTTACTTCGGTAAAGTCACGAACGCCTCCTAATCTGCAATTAAGTCATTCATTATATGGATGCCGGCTGCTATAACAGACTATGTTGAAAGAATTGCTATACAACCTCTTCAAAGGCTACCATACATGGTCAGTTTCTTCGGAACCGTATGATCTGACCAAATTCCGTACCGTGTGTAGCCGAGTTTCAAGAACCATCTCATACTACGGCCGCGGCGACAACTTGAAGCAACTGTTTAACACTATTTATCTTATGTTTCATGTCTGTGCAGACGGATCTGGCGCAGGTTTGTCTGTTCAGATTGATCTCTCTGTGTATGGTAGCCTTTGTAAGTTTCTCACTATCCAACAATATTGAGGAGTTTTAATATGTTAATATTTTACAGAGGAACATCCAAGGTCCCTTTACCTCCAAAGATATGTACAACTGGTACAGGGCGGGCTTCTTCAGCCCCAGCTTGATGGTTCGCCGAGCTTGCGAATCTATTATGAGACCCCTGGGTACTTATGGGCCGGTACCATTTGCACAGATGGTAAGTTAGTAGAGTACCTAATTATCGTCGAGGAATCGAAAAACAAAATCGAATGTCCATTGCAGCACTTGATTATGCAATTTTATTTTGTTCATTCATATAAATATGAGCCTGGGACAGGTTTATCGCGCATAAGAAGACGAGCATTTTCCTGTAAGCTTATATGATGGATCATCGAACGTTTTCTTTGGTGATTTTGCTATAACCCTCCCCTGTATACCGTTAGTGTTTTATGTGCAGTAGTAAACGTGGAAATGAACATAAATATATATTTGTGTTTCTATTAAAGTAGAACGTGTTCTTCTCGCCCTGCTGCACATTGGATTCGATTTTGTTTCGCACATATAAATATAAGGAACTATGATCTTACAAACTGCGTAGACGTGCTTTGAAAGTGTACTTGCGCATATACTGTTGTGGGATTTGCATCAGAACACTAAATTAACAAATGTTTCGACTTTCATTATGTATTTTATTCGTACGACTAACTCGGTAACTATTGATCGAACTATTACAGTCAATGATATCGTACACAAGATTTATGTTACGGTCATAGTTAGCGACGTTTAATATTTGGTTGCGCTGGTATACCACATATATATAGTGCACACATTTTTAACAAGTTCCATTTATGACTAGTATAAAAGACCTGCGACCCGCCCTTGCTTCACACAGCGCGACCAATCGGGTCCATAACTATATCTAATGTAGCCTAAATTTGAAGTTAAGCATCTAGCAGTAGAGCGGTGAAAACTGCGTTCAAATCCATGCAGTAGTTTTTGCGTGATGCGTGTATAAACATACAGACAGACAGACAAAAATTATAAAAACTGTTGTTTTGGCTTCTGTTGCTCTTATTGAGACCCCCATTTATATTTTTTAATATTTTCATTGTGCAGACATCGGCCTGTTACAATTTTGTTATATATATAAATAGGATAAGCACGTAAATAAAAGAGATTTCGTTTGAACGTTTGTTTCAAATGCGCCTCTTACGGGTGGAATTTCGAAAAACTCTTTCTTGTGGACACCTATCTATGGAACTAATTGCTGGTGGAACTAGTGCGAATGATCCATCTTCACAAAGAACACACCCTCCAAATTTCAATATTCTAGAAACAGCAGTTTAGGCTTTGCGTTGATATATCAGTCAGTCAGGACTTTGATTTTTTTTATAAATACAGATTAAAAACTGTATTAACAAATTATTTAAATCTTTGCTAACATAAATCAACTTTCCCAGGATACTATGATGAGTGGTTTCCCGATGTCTGGTGGTTTCGACCGTCCCCAAGGATCACACGAAAATATGATGAATGCTCAAGCTACATTGGCTCTAGACGTGAGTACAGTAGTCAGTTTACTTTGTTCATGCATTATAATGTAGATGTAGAGACGTAGAACCATGATTACCGGTAGTTAGCATTATAATAGAATTCTGAATGCCTTGTAATAATAAGGTTTCTTGATTTCTAGGTGATGAATATGGGTACTATAAATATGCCCGATAATGCACCTTTGGATTTACAGTTCGGATCTGTGGGAATTATGGCAAATCAAAATTATGCCCCACCGCCACAAATGGTAATAAATTAAATTCCTACGATATGAATACCTTTGTTTGTTTGTTTTATGATTTCTTACATTATGAAATCTACAAACAGTTGCGGTGCGGTTTTGCATAAAATGTCCCCAGATTTTTTTTTAGGATAGTAATTATTGATGATTATATTTCATATAGAGATGGTTTTTAATTGGCTTTGAGAATACGGGGTTTTTTTCTGTATTTTTTTTTTATTTGTGGCGTTCCACGATTTATTTCCCACAAAAAATATCAATTTTGGGAATCATTGTTTTTATACCATCAGCACTAATAAAACCAACTATTTTCAATTATTGTAAAAAGTGTACACGAAAGACCAGTAGAAACATATTTCTTCTTGCATTTGAAACTTCTTGAATTTCGGCAAAATTATTTCGATAAATTTTTCAGAAGTTTTTACACAACTGCTAAAACTAAAAACATAAAATTAAACTGACATAGAAGAGCACTAAGCTACTTTTTATTTTATCAGATTTTTATTTCATTTGACCTGCTATGTGGTTTTTTTATATTATTGTTTTTTTTATGTTAAAAGCTTATTTATACAATTATTATTAATTGAAACAATGAATTGGTGTTTCGAACATGGTTGGTGCAATAGCTACAAAGTTATGTTCTTGCAGGTGGACTCTCTTTGGTCCCAGGGAGCTTCCTCGTCGGCGGCCGACCTAATGTGGATGCAGCAATCACGCAGCCGAACAGAGGCACGCGTCAATAACTTGCCAATATTCTTTTGGGATCAGGTATGTTCCACATTAATTGCCTAATTTTAAGGGTTTCTCAATTTTGTGACTATATTTAAAAAATAGTACCAATAGTACACAATTTTTTACATTAATTAGCTAGTCCTTAGTAGTGATTGACTCGATACATTTCGTAGTGGTACATTTTTTCTTTTTCTTTCATACATTTTTTGATGATTTCTGCAGTAAATATGGTCGCAAACTTTTAGTTACACCTTAAGAGGTGGGTCTTCTTATGTGAAGGAATTTGAAAGATCTAGTCAATGCTATCGTTGTGTTACATTGCGCAGACCGACCTAAGCATAATTCATTATTTTGGCACTATGTGGATGGTATCTAAATCTACTAACTGCACAATACTAAATGGTGATATTTAATTACCATTATCATTGATTAACGCGAAACAGTCCCCAGTTAGCTTATTTCTTTTTATTTTACTAGTTTTGAAAAGTTAAATATTGTGAACCTATGGCAATTAGTTTGCAGACGTTATTTTTGTATTGTATTATTTTTAGTATACTTATCGACTATTGCTTGAATACAATATTTTACCTTTTTTCGACTAGTGTTCGTGTTCCAACATGATCTGCATTATTTGTCTTAGCATTTAAAAACAGTTTTCATTAGAGTTAAGCACTTCCTTTCTACTTTTTCATGTATATTTCTTCGGCTTTATCTTACTTTTACTGTGTAGTTGAGGAACTTTGAATAGAAATACGATGTGATATTACTAACAATCAGTTATGTTAGCAGAACAATACTTATGTTTCCTTAAAAAAAAACTATATTTACTTGAATTTATTTCATTGTGATAAATCGTGTTTCTATTTAGTTCTCACAATTTGCATCCAGCAAGTAAAGGAATCATGAATGACTTTAAATATTGCATAAATATCAAAGCATTACTTCCCATAATAATATCGATATCATTGATACAACCCATGGTTAAATACAAACCTTTGAATTAATTTACAATAAAATATATTATGATAACGCAATAACCGCCGTAGTAATTTGCCGGAATTTCTCTATTTTATCTCTCATACATACAAATTAATAGTCGAGCAAACGCTAGAGGGGTTTATTTATATCCGTTTTTTAAATTAAATAATTAACGTCACTTTAATCAAACATTTTTGAAGAAATGTCTCTTAACTTTAAGCTACGTACAAAAAAAAACTAGTTTCTTAAGGGATTATACAGCCAATATAGCTCATTATTTTAGTTTTTCTGTTGCCATCGCAGCCATAACCCGGGGCTGTATACCTGCGCGTAGCAAATTATCTATTGGCCGGTCCGCTTTTGTCAGTCCTCATAATTTAAGTCAGATATCTCTGAAATATAAATAAGAACATCCACAAGATCAGGGTCAATAGCCACATTGTCTTAGCAATACCTGATCAAATTAAGCAATTTTAATTGGTTTTCCTTACAACCTAAATGAAGTGCCATAGTAAATTTCTTTTGTAAAAATACGTATCACTGTGTGTCTGGCATACTCTACATAAGGCGACGATTCAGGAGTTGATGTAGTTATAGACAAACCGTAATTTAATCGTCATAGACACTTACATAATTTATTGTAAAGTAAGAACTCCAGTTTTAAGGTTTTAAAGCATAGAAGATATCACTTTCATGATTCCTTAAAATGCTTAAACGCTTTTTATATTATAATATTTGCATTGTATGTAGATAAAATCACAATAGTCATTAAAAAACATTAACACAAAGTGGTTTGTTATACCGCAGTTTAAGAAATAGCAGTGACGTATCTGAAACATTTATCTTCTTTGCAATAGTCTTTGTAAACCTTAACATTAGTACTCAAATAACATCATGTTTGCAAAAATGTCATTGCTTACTCTTAAATATAAAAAATCTAATTAACTTGTTGGTAATCAATATTAATTTTGCTTTTGTAACTTTTCACTAATCATTATAAATAGGCAATTACTTATTTGTGTGATAATATTTGAGGTCATTCTCACGAAAAGTGCTATAGATATTTTTTTATTTTATCTTGATTAAAATTCATGTAGATTGTTTTCGAGTTTATGGCTCTGAATGTAGCGTATCCTATAGCTGCAAGCATTTTTACTATTAATGACTTTTCGGTTAAAGTCATTGCTCAAGATTTTGCTGTTTTGGTTATTTATTTGATCTATTCAATTAAGTAATTAGGTTTGTCTGTACCTTTTATATTGTAAAGAAGGATTACAGTGGTTTTCTTGTCAGGCTCGCATCGTGGGTGTCTGTCTGCACAGGGCAACTTATTTTCTTTGGCAGTTCAATACTGGTTTGACTAATTCAGAGCTCATTTAGGCTGAATTTTCAAGATGTTAATAAATAAATCATATTTAATTTTATAGTTTCAATTAACGAGTTCGGTCAAAATCACTTTATAATGAGAATGACTTAAAAAAAAACTTATTACATTACTTGTGCCTAAAATATTTTTCCTTTTAGATTGACCACTTTGTGTTAAAAAATTTAATGTTTTTCAAGATACTGTGGAGTGATTAGCTAGGAGATAGGTAGATTCAGTTCTCACTTACATTTGAGAAATATTTACTCACAAATGTCACTGTTCAAATAATGAACAACAGGGTTGACGCCACACCACACTTATAAACGTTGTTTTATAAGCTATAATCATCGCGCGCGTTTTGTGTTTCCAGCCACATAACAGGTACGTAACACGCTAGTGGGCAATCAATTTCTATTACTCTTTGATCGAGGTCACGGTGTATGAACGTGGCATATAGGACAAACTTATTATTAATATTTACGAACTTGCGGTGGAAAGCATTCGTATAAATTGACATCGCGATTAAGGGTTATCAATTTTTCAGACCAGCGAATTCAGGTTTAGGTAGTAACGGGTAAATAGCATTTTCCTAAATAAGTTAGGGATGTATTTTTTTGATTTTTTGAATATTTCACCGGATCTAGTTTACACACAGTTTTACATACATTGATTGCGGTAAATGCAAAAGCTCCATCTGTCAAAATAGGCGTGCAATAATGAAGTATTTTATATTGTTCATAATAAAATTTATTTCTTGTAGAATTTCGTCAAAGGGCTTTGTAAAGTATTGCTGAATTTGCTAATACGTACCAATTTTGGCAAGCAGCTGGATTTAATTTTGAAAATGGATTTGATTTTGGAAAATGGTTTTGTATTTTCATACCATCGCAAATGCTTTGATTTTGACAGACAAAGTTCACTCTTATGTTTGTTTTACAGATTCGGTCATCTTGATATTCAATAAAAATCAAATTCAAAGCAATTGTTAAATTATTGATAGACTGTGAAGATGAAAGCTGTTGCGAGTGTGTAAAGAAACTAGGATGAACTGTTTCGAAAAACTTTGATTTCAGTTAGATTTAAATTATTAGATTATAATATCCAGCCGTTGCCAGCATGCCCTTCAGGAAGGTAATTTTTTATCAAGTACGTGCTGCTCGACCTGACCAATTGGACGTATTGAGATGGACATCGAAAAGTGCCGTTTAAGAAGAATTAACGGACATAGTTTTTATGATATAAATTCAACCATAATATATTCTAGATCTGCAATTGATGAGATTTTTTATTCATGTAACATTAAATTCAATCCAATTTAACATTCATTAGATATCACGAGTTTTTATTTTATAATTCGTTATAATTTTATTTTGCTAGTTGAGCGTAAAGGGAAAGAATTAATATTCTCAGAACATTTATTAGTTGTAAATATTACAAGTTTCTAAAATTCACTCACAAAGCACATTTTCAGCTCCGCACTAGGTTTGCACTGAAACCACGTTCATGACCACTCAACCCCCGTAATTAGTTAACACTTGAAAGTTGATTATTAAGACATAATTGAGAAAGTGGTGAAATATGAGATATTGACGGGAAAGGAACGCTTCGCAAAAGCACCATTAAATCCGTAGATGTCCCTTATACATATTTTAAATTTGTAATTCTCTGAAATTCAAAAAGGTACCTACTTATGATTTCATCGGTCTGCGTACGTAGTAAATAAATGAATGTACTGTCCTTTTCGTTTCCCTGGCACTTGCTCTTAATGCAAACACCATTAATGTTGCTATATTTTTAAGTTCAAAAGTGTTGTCAATTCGGAACATGGAACACCGAACATTAATGCCCGTAGTCCTTTTTGTTCAAGAGGATGTTATTTTAGCATTGTCGTATATTTTTCACAACATCGTATGTAGCACGTTCGTAGATATACCACAATCGTTATGTTTACCGTAGTTAATTTGTGTCAAAATAAAATAGTGTCCATACATTTGTAACGTCGAAAGTATTGGATCGATTTAGACAAATGAAGTATTTTTACCATCAATGTGGTGCGCATGTCAAGTCAATTTATTTTGTAACCTGTTTATAATTTGTGATTATTGGCTCCATTTTAAAGTAAACGAGTCTTAAAATGTGTGTGGTCTGTGAGCGTTACTATCAGGGTTCGAAATTATCTAGATAATTATTTTCTTTGATAATGATCAGATAATTAATTAACTATACTGATTCAAAATTTAAAAGATTGAATCAAAAATTTTAGCTCGAACCGTTTTTTTTCCTGTTTTAACGCCGAGCGCGTTGGACTTTATTTTTCGGAATTTTCCTAACTATCACTGGTCGTAGATAGTGAAATAGTAATAATTAACCAAAACTAAATACAAGTGTACCAGACATTCTGTTTCTTGATTAAACCATGGGCCAAACTGAACTGAGCACTCATACTAGAAAAACGACCCGAAAGCTGTATTACAGAAGCAGTTTAGTAAATAGGAGAAAAATGAAAGAGAAGGTTTGTGTCCGGTTTTACAAATATGACAAAATTAAGTTACTTAAAATTGCAAAGACTATGAAAAAAGAACATTAATAAAACTGTATATAGGGATTCTGGTAACTCGACGTATTCCTTACAGGATGTCATAGTAAGGTTAGAATGCAACAAATACTTGATTGTTTTTTGCCACCAAATGTTTACCGAAATTCAGTAGTTTTTGAGTTACATTTTTAGTTTTAGTTTTTTTTAAATCCCAGTTTAAATCATTTGAAGCCAATTTAAAAATTGATTTACTGCGCGACTGTACTGAAATTTAAGTTATTAATATAGTGAATGCCGCAGCAGACCTTTTGTTAATAGTTACAAGTTCGAAAATGCCTAAAACTTTGGCAAATATCACTAATTAACATATATATTTATTTAATTTTTGCCATTCTTTCATAAAAAATGTTGACTAGTGCAAAAAAAGAGATTTTTCTAGTAATTTGTACACATGGTGTAGTATTTTCTTTTTGCACTTTTTTTAGAGAATTTCATCCAACCCTTTTTCTTCGTATCTTCTTTCGTTGGAAAGTGGTAACAGACAAAAATAATTATTAATAGTTTTAATCAGAAAAACTCGAAAGCATAAGTGTCTTTCATGTACAAAATGTTTAAGGCATGGTTACACTTAACCATTGTTAGTAAACAAAATCTATAATACTTCATACCTGTAAAATGATATACAACGACCACTTGTGGTCTTGATAGAAAACTTTTTTAACCATTTTTACCATAAAAATAACGAACCACAAAACAACATAGGTCGAAAATAAACCTAAGTCGTGCGTGACGTTTGTGGTACATTTTGTATGATACAAAGTTTAGAGTACTCAGTCCTGTTTGTTTAATACGTCTATGGATAAAACACAATGTTGATGACTTTTTTTTTTTTTATTACACTTAACGCGTTTGGATGCGCGCTGAAGCGGCAAATCTCGTTCGGATGCACGTGAAGTGACATTGATCATGCTGTTTTATAATATCAAGATAATTATCGAGGTATAATTATCACTTCGAACCCTGGTTATTATTTCAGTGCTCGTTTTAAGAATATTTTTATGCTCTGCTTTTCTCCCCTTTCAAAATATCTGTGCATTGTTCGCAACCAGATAAGTTGGGGTTAGCCCAATTGTCGTGGTTCTTTTGTTCTGGCTATCTGCGCTCTAAGTATTCATTTTCTGAACTCGTTCGTCTTTCTTCAACATTTTCCTTCATTTATTTTTATTTATAGGCAATAATCAGCCTGGTGGACTAAAAAAGGTTGCATAAATAAATTAATTGTAGAAAAATCCACATGATGCCTGGAAAATTTCAATACGAATTCATAAGACGGCCGCGCTTTACCAATGTGCCAATTGACATCCATTACTGAAAAGTATCATGAGAGATAAATATGGACGTTACACAACACATTGTGTCTGTTTATGTAGTCTAGTTATAATTATGCGCCACTGACTAAATATACAGGATGTATTTTGAAAGCAATCCTAATAATTAATTGAGCAATATGGTATATGGGTCATGTCACTCAACATTCAAAAGACTCTCATTATTGACGATGCAAACTTCTTCGGCTGCATGACCCATACATATCTTTGATTGACATGATTATGATGTCTCTCGGGTTTAAGTAGGCAATCTATTTAATTTTTAGTAAGTTTAAATCTAAATTTAGACCTAACTCAATTTCGTTTGAGTTGAAAATACGTCCTGTAAATTGAATTTACATAATAAGATTTTCACTTCATACCACGGTAAAATATCATGTCACGAATAGAAAAATCATAGGGTGGAAGACAGACGATCCAATTTTGCTTATTTTTGCCAACAGTTTTACGCCCAGATGTAAATGGCGCCTACACCAACAGACTTTCAACAATTTGAGCCAATGGTATGCTCTCCAAGATACCTTAATTATACACTGAATTAATTACATATAGCACCACATAATTTACTATATTTAGAGGCGTGAAATATTTTATTAAGTGGTAACATGTCAATGATACACCTAAAGATACAGAAAAATTAAAGCCAAATATCTTAAGGAATGTGCCTAGTTTTAAAAAGTATCAAACAAAACGTTATTTTGATAATGTTATTAGATTTACGTCTTAAAAATGTGGAGGATAGATAGAAAGCTATTTGTGATTATCAAATACCGTTAAAAATACACATGCATAGAGCCTCCTAGAAAAGCCGGCACTGTGCCATTCTTGATGTCATAATAATGTAACATAGATATTAAAGTTTTGGTATCTGAGGTATCTCGGAGGCTACTGCATAAACCTAAAATTCTCCACTAAGGAAACGTGAACATTTCCTAACCTAACCTGTACTAGGTAGAATCCTGAGAAACAATCATTACTACGGCGCGGTCAACTCTTTTTTTTCTATTCATTCAAATTACGTGAATACTTCACATTTAAATTGCGGTCAATCAGCGCACCGGACAGGAACTGGCTGCGGACACCGTACTTTGACAGACATTTAGTCCGGTGTCCGCAGTTCGATCCGGAATCCAGTCAGTTCGGTTTAACCGCCCCTTTATTCAGGTAATTTTGAGTAATGCGTGAAATTGTAATGATTTAGAAACGTCTTACTAAGAATTTATAATAATATGTAAGAACGTCAAAGGTGAAGCGTCTTGGGCCAAATAAATAATACTTCTATCGTCATAAGTTTAGAGTTCAAAAATGTATTGAAGAAATGGTCGTTCATGATTCCGCTTGTTTTTTTTTTGTAAAATAAGTAACTCGTTAAGTGAGCGCTGTGGTTTCAGGCTGTACTATTCAACGAGGAATACTTATTAAAATTAATTGATGATTAAAGAAAGAAGACTATGAAGAATGACTGTGAGTACGTATTGAGAGGTTTATTAAAAGTAAATATTTATTCAAAAAGGCAACGTGTGAAGGTAAAGTGCATAATTATAGATTACTCAATATAAAATATGTTATTCAAGTGTTAATTATTTATGTTATACCTAAATGTTGTATCGATATCAATGTAGTTTCATCATCATTCATAATAGTTTGGGCACTTATGTTTTCTAGACTTCGTATTAACTTACGTACGTACGATAAGAACAAAATTAAATAGAAGGTGAAACTTCACAAACCTCATGGAAATGTCATGTTTCGTTAGATATACTTGCAAATACTTTAAATTATTGGTTCGTAAAACGATATCGTTTAGTCTTGCGAAATATTAAGAACTAAAAAAAATGGAAGCTTAAAAATAAGACAAGATTATGAGAATAAACTACTTTGTTTGTACACTACTGGGTTTGTGAAGTTTAATCAGCTACTTAAAAGTATTATTGGATAACAGATAAATGTATAGTGTAGCTAATTCCTCTCCTTTACACGTCTATATAAAATAATGATAACATTGTTATTTGTCTAAACATTTATTATCACATAGTCGTACTACTTATAAATGTAAGAAAAGCAAAACAAAAAAAAAATATCTATTTGTTGTTACAATAAAGGACATTGGGCGTATATGTATTGACTCCTTTAGAAGTATTGTATCAAAATTGATTAGTGTGAACCTGTTGTTTTGTTATAAATAACAAAATAATGGCTAACATACTAATTTTTGCGCAATCTTACTTGGTATGAAGAACTCTTAGTTGACTGCTATTTGAAGGGCCTGTATAATTCATGTTATGCACATCTGCATATTCATCATTTAAATGTCAAGTGACTAAACTGTCAAAAACAACGTTGATGATGGCTGGACTACTACTTGAAGTTTTTGTTAAAATCTATATATTATATAGATTATTTTTGTTTTTATATTATTTTATATATACAACATTAGTTTTAGTATATGCGAAAACTGAAACACGTGTCTAGTATTTTTATGTAAAGAATCTACGTACAAAATTTCAAAACTGTATCATGAAAAATCACAGAGTTATAAGCTTGTTCTGTTACCTGGTTGTCCCTACTAAAACGTGGTTATCACGCGGCGCGTACGCATGCGCGCCTCCATCGTCGTCTTGAGCTCATTGATAATAATAATTTAGCAGTAGGTACCTAAATGATTGCGATAGGTAGTGTCGCTCAGTGTCCAACTTGTAACTTTTTTTTGAATATGTTTGGGACAAAATATAACATGGTTTAAAAATTATTGGAATCGGTTTAGTTACTTATTCTGAACAAACTAAATTCAGATTTCGCATATATTAAAAATAATGTTGTATAATATTGGAAAGTTAAACTAGTTCACGCTTCAAAATTTTTTCGTTGTTTAATGTCTCATTCTAAAACTGGCAGACCATCAGACTCATAATTATTAGAGAAAAAAAAAACAATATTAAAGGAGATGTTCCAGAAATGTATGGAGCCTCGGCCAGCACTATGTACACTATATGTAAATATCGCTATAAAATATAGTAACCGTTTTTTATTATTCATTTTCTTTCATTTCACTTCGTTTCAATGTAAATTTAAATTATCTTAGTCAAGGAAAGCCACACAACATAAAATTAAACATGGCGGATCAGATCAGCAGTATGCGACAAAAGGCATTTTGACAATGACATTTGATTGACGTGTATCGTAATATCTGCTACAAAAAAAAACAGAAACCATAAAATAAAGCCGGGGTCAGCAGAGAAGCAGTCAATCAATGTCCGTAGTAGTAAACTGGGTCGCAAAACAAAAACAATCATTAAAAACTCCGAAACACATCTGATTCAAACTCAAAGCAAGGAAAGATTCAAAGACGTCACTTCAAACTCGACTCAAAACTGTCAAAGTTGTTCAACGTCATTTCAAACACAACTGTCATTCATGGCTGCCCTAAAAAAAAGATTATCTTATTAAAAAACTTTTCAAATGATCATTTTTATACGCCTGTACCTTTCTTCAAATTAATTTGTTAGTATTTTTATGAAATTCCCCTATTTTTTTCCTATTTATCTATGTAGTGTACGTAGTGGTGGACCAAAATCAATCATCTCCTTTGCTCAAAAATGTGCAATAATTCATTGTTATTGGTTTTATTTAATGTGGGTTTCATAGAACAAAATTAAGTGGTATTTAGATGCTATTTTGACACAAATTGATACAAAGCTTAGGACGGAACCGCCCATTGTCGTCTCCATAATATTTGATTAACTTGTTAGTTTACTGTAACGGCGTAGTTACGACAAACATTTCAAATGAAATATGTATTTTGCATTACAAGATGGATGACATGACATTATGCAATGTGAACTGACAAGTATTATCAACTTCAATTTAGAGATCTGATTAAGTCTAGTTCTAATTATACTCACTTAGATGTAAACCAACATATGTTTACTTTATTAATAGCTAAATGTTGTCGTTGCCTGTCCTGTCATTTTAAGGACACGGGATTAGAGATTAGGTTATTTAGGATTCTTATTATTTTCGTGTAGATTTAATTTTAATATTTTTTATAGATTTAGGTTGAGGAACGAGCTTTGTCTATGATAGGGCGGGGCGGTTGAATTTCAAGGCAGGGTAGTAACAAAGTACTGACTATGATATGAATGTCATTTATTCGTTACATATTAAGGTTATTGGTTTTAAATCTCAATTGTGTGTAGTAAGTTGTATACGATGAGGTAATAGTTCTATGGCCCTAGTGAAAAAATATAGTAAGCATTTGGTTGATTCACGCTTTATTGGCTTAGTGTTTTAAAAATGTTTTTAATAAAAATTAAATTGACTTGTGATTCAAAATTATTATTCGGGACAGTGTTTTTAGTAGATTCTTAAAATCATCATTCAGAACCTCCATTGGTTGGTCTAATCCAAGCTAAATTTTGATGCTTGCAGGTCTATTAGTTGATTATTCTGGTTTCTACGTAATAATAGTATGAGATTGATTTAATCCTCCAGAAAAAAAAACCTTTTGTTTTTATATATTTGTCCAAATACAAACATTTCAAAGTATACAGGGTGATTTTTAAGTTGAAAGTTCAGATTACTAACCAAGGAAGAAAAAAAAGTGGTAAAAAGAGTCACGGGCAAGATTTTGTAGCTAAATTATGTTATTTAAATCTTATCTTTTGTTATTTACTATATCTGACGCTTAAAAAATATCACTGTCACTAAATGGTATCTTACAGCCGACATAATTCACTATATTGATTTTTTGAACCTTGCATCTGTTACATTGGCGGTCATGACAAAACTAAAGACTTGTCAATCATTAAATACATCCAACCGATGATACGAGGAAATAAAGTATCTTACTTACATAAATACACAAAGATGCACGCCAAAGACATAACCCTTCTTTGGAGTCGAGTGAAGATGGTTTCCTAAATCGAGCACATGACTTCTTTGACCAGTTTCCTTTATTTTTCATAGAATTTTTTTTTTTTATATTTTACCTTAATAAATAACCCTGTATTTGAACTTCATGGATAAATGGTTTATATTAAACCATTGAGGAGTAGTAAGATGCATAGAGTAATTGACTATTTTTAACGAATATTTATACAATATTATTAAATTTATAAAAACTAGTCCGATCCGTAAAGATAGCAGGTATCGTGATTCGATTCTATTTATCCTTTTAAGATAACAAGTAGAAAAAAATATCAAAATAATGGGAATGAAAATATCAAAATAATGGGAATGCTTATCTGGCAATACAAGGGGCGCAGGTAACGGGACTCCGAAAGTTTTTCGGGTAGTGACGTCATAAACAAACAATCGACTATCAAACATCTAAAAGTAAGCTCAATTTTGGGGAAATGCTGGTAATTTGGGAACAAAAATACCAAAATGAAGCGCATTTTAAAATTCATTAATATGGTTTCTATCATGAAAATTTAATGTTTCTTATTTTATTTGGGAATTCGATTGGGATATACCCCTTTCGGATCGGACAAGGTTTTTTTTAACATATTGTATACAGTACAGATTTTAATTTCTTCATTAAATTGCATTAATATAATAGACAGTTCGGGCGTTACCCCATACAGTGTATATCTTAAATTCTAGTTGACAAACTACATAAAACTTGAATAATCCAAAAATAAAATATTTTATTATTCTAAATTAAATTATACGTGTACATGTGAGCGGAATTATTTTGAGGTTAGGTATTGTAAAAACGTTTTTTGGTCATATTTTGTTATTAGAACTTTAGTGTCATAATTTGTACTACTTTATGTTCTTCGACGTATTTTCATTTGGGCCGCAAAATTGATATTTGTTCGGGCACAAGTATACAATCTAGATGTAAACTTAACATCTATAGTTAAGTTTGTGTACGAATTTATCTACACTGGCTGTTTACTAGAAAGACTGATAAGTGATTTAAGAAATGTTAAGATATGGCGAGTGTTAAAGATAATGGGTGTATAGAGGCAGCAATGTTTATTACTAATTTAATATTCCTTTTAGGGATACCCTAGTTACCAAATGTTTATTAAGTTTGTTAGTTAAGTTTATTCTATTTTTTCTCAGTGCGAATAATGCGACATAGACTTGTAAAATCTTATATTGTAGCTATTCGCACTTTTATGTTAAATTCATTAAAAATATTGTTATTCGACAAAGAAGGGCTATGTTTTTATTATTAATTAAAAACTATCACTTTGACCGCTTTTGCATTTATGAGAGGTGTTGGTGTTGTTATTACAGAAATTGTGTGTTTTCTAAAGTGCAAATGATACTATTGAAAAGATACACAAAAAATGCCGTAAATTCGATGAATGCTAATGACCATTAATACTTATTTTATACACACATTTTCCGTAATGTATTTTTCCCATTTGTTTTTTTTTTTGTTTTAAATAATTCTGAAAGAGCAATCATGCTTTATTATTTTATGCCTAAGGCTTGCGACGACCTAGACCGACAGCGTATCGATCGAAACATTGTCTACAAACAATAGTTAGAAGGAGTTTCTAAATCTCATAAATTATTTATGACTACATGCGCCCCCACAAGCATACCGTAAAATTATGGGGGGGGGGGAATATTTTTTCCGGTACAGCGACGGAAGTTAGGAAGGCTGGAATTATACTGCTATGTGTTACAGTCAAACCTGTTAATGGTTTAAAATCTCTTTATGTTAAAACGCGTTTTCTCGATTAAAAGTCTTTTTTCGGAACGACTTGTTTTCTACAAATAAATATTGAAAATCACTACAAAACCACGTTACTAAAAAAACGGTCAAAAGTAAAGGACTCATTAACAGTTTTGACTGTGACATATGGACCAAGAATTTATTCTAGCAGTGTGATCAGAACAATGGTTATTGATGGTTAAATTGGTGAATAACTTAGGTGTTCCGTCGTTTCGTAATTATGCCCTACCGACAATCTTCTGACTTGTTGAATCGCTAGCTATAAAACAGCGCTTTTGGTTTCCTCTTATTAATACAAATTAAGGAACTTAATATCCTATTTTGAAAGATGGAGCAATTAGTGATAATACATGCCATACAAATGACTGATATAGAAGCCCTTAGATCCTTTTAAATCAGAACATGCCGAGACTTCGATATAGAAACTGGTAAATACCTGCAGGGAGGGTTGGACGTTTAATAGGATAATAGTTCTATCTATCTCCTCCGCAACACTTGAGGATGTTCTTCCAAGCGAAGCAGCTGACTGAATAATACTGTACGTCAGTCTACTTTAGTAGTGCACAATACTTTATAGGATGCCACTGTTATCCACTTGTGTGCATCTAGGATATAAATAACAACAATATCAGAGCTTGCAAAACACTTAAGAAGTATTTAAATAGTGTCTCTAAACGTACAATTGACGTAGATTTCATTCCTAATGTCAAATTTGAAAAAGAGTTAATTGAATTAAAATTCACCTGCCAACCTGACATCAGGATGGCTGCTTATTTTAAAATTACGTTTGCTACGCATATAGACACGTACATTTATAATTATTTTAGTAAAAATTTAAACGTATATTTTACGCACATTTATGTAGTTTATTTTTGATCTATTTGGAAGGGTACTCCCTTTCTTCTCCTAAAATTGTTTGTCCAAAAATCATTATCCATAACACGTTTGCTGTAAACTTTAGTAACCATAATGTTAAAAAAATTGAAATTTTGTTTTACATAATTATCTTTACTTCTAAATTATTTTGTCATAATACCAAGTACTATAATAATTGAATCTCTAATTTTTCATGAAATAAAGTCATATGTCCTATGTATTGTATTATATTATAATGTGTATTATTACCGCAACGCATGGGTAATCAGCAATTGTCCTAAAAGTCTTGCTAGCTGGCATGAGGAGCGTAGGCTGAAGGCCGGCAGAGCGACGACGATATTTGTGACAGAAAGTGGGTGTGTGATGTAAAATGCAAGTGTAGCGAAAGCGCGTCACATAGTCGTTAATATTTATGACAAACGGATTTCGGCCATATTGTATTTAGGGATTTCTATTTTATGCGATATTATGTTCGGGTAAGTTATCATTTGGCAAAATGATAATTAGGACAAAAAAAAATAACTTATGTTAGATTATGGATAAAAAAGTTAGGGAACAATATTTAATAATTGGAAGTCATACTCCCGCGATTCTGACGAACACAACATTTTGTCCAAATGTTCGATTATTTTTCAAGGTATGGATACCAAAATAAAACAAGTGCGAGTCGTACTCACATGCACACAGGGTTCCGTAGCACCAAAGAATGTAACAAAAATATTTTGAAGGCGCGTTCATATGTTGTATTGTATTAAATTAAACAGCAAAACTAAATTTGTTTTTCATAACTTTGTTTTTTGATTAACAAATCAAAAACAAATCTTATTCAAACCAAATTTCGTTGAAAGTTTTTTTTTTGCGTCTACAATTCTTCATTTTTTTCACAATTTTCCTTCTCTTACTTTAAAAATTAGTGGGGGGAGGATACACATTTAACCACTTTGGAAGTATCTATCTTTCAAACGATTGACTGACAAAAAATGGTTTTAACAACCTCAATGTCATTTTTAAATACCTATCTATAGACACCCCGCTCGTATAGGTTGGAAGAATTTTTTTTTTAGTGTCAGTTCTGTGTATGGGGAGCCACCCCCCCCCCCTCCCCCTTTTAATCTTTTATTTTTGTATAAAAATCGTAAAGCTGTTCACAGAATACATCTATCTACCAAGTTTCAACCGCGTAGTCCTTATAGTTTCGGAATAAAGTGGCTGTGACATACGGACGGACAAACAGACAGATGACGAATCTATAAGGGTTCCGTTTTTTGCCATTCGGCTACGCAACCCTAAAAAAGGCACAGTAATTCAAAAAATCAAAAAACTCACTAATGATATGTTTATACTTAGCAAAATTCAAAGCTAAATAGTCCTATTTAAAAAAAGTACGGATTAAATTACAATCAACACAGTATGAATAAATCAAAATCACATTAACTTTGCTAAGTTTTCACTTATTAGTGCTTGAGGCTATGCTAGTACCTACTGACATAGGTACCCAATTGTAAATAGTTTTGTACAAAGTTCGGGCTTTGCAAAGCTTCGTCTCTCTCACCCATACCTGAGCCGCTGTATCTGTCTGAAACTCGATGTTCATTATAAACAGCAGCGTCTGAGAGGCAATGATCACTTTGCAGACGCAGAATCGGCTTGAGCTGGTCAGAAAGAACTTTGTGTCCATGCAATAAAAGAGTAAAATACGTCATTTGCCTCGTTTCGGTTTACCGAACTAAATGCAAAAAATGTGGTGAATCATGAGGCTCCAGCCGATACGCGTCAGTAAGTTGGTCAACTAATGCATTATTGAATTAAACGAAACTATATCAGACACCGAACTAAATTACTGAATGATTCCACCTCAAGTACGAGCGCTGGCCAATGTAATGCTGTGAGTAAATATTTCTAAACAGAAACTATTAACACTTACGTGACGTAACAGCATTGGGATCATAGCAGTTCTAACAACTACACACGAATTAGTGTACACAGTACCTCCAATTGCCGGCCTATAGTTCCAAATGTTTCATGCTTTCCTGGTACACGCTTGCATCTAAACCTATACGAACTATCGGCCAACAAAACGGGCAGGACACGTAGAGTCTCCGCTAACAACTTTTGAATGTTTTGAGCTCGATATACTAACAACGTTGGTGATGGTACATAACAGACTGCAAAGTAGTAAAATATGAAGTGTTTATTTGTATCGATTGGGGTCGGCCGACGTCAATTGTGGCGGCGACGTTCATAATTTAGTGCAGCTGTTGTGTCTCATGTAGCGCCCTGCCCGTGCACCGCCAGACGACGCGACGCGCCCTCACTCCAGCCACACGTTCAACATGCTTGATTAAAAAGTAATAAATATATTGGCATTCGTTCATTTACTACTTTGTGGTCTCGACTAACTACTGTTATAGGAAAAGGGATGATGTTGGTACGCTAGCTATACTGACTTTTAAACTTTTATACTTGTTTATATATTTATTGTGTTTTTGTTTATATAATATAGGATATCATACATTCTATTAGGATTACGATTTCTTCATTTTAGCACGATTATCACCATGATCAATGAAAGGCTTACTGGTCGCGTGAATAATGAAAAAGCTTACTGTGTGGTCACATAGTAGAGGCTTAACTGGTCTCTCACTTTCAATCATTTATGTATGAGGATTGCGAATCAATTTCAGCCTTCTGCCATGAATTCAAATTCTCTCCTACCGGAAGACATTAAGGAGATGAAGACAGAAGATCAGATTCTGGCGCAGTTGCGCGCTACGCAGAACATTGGGCCGCCGTCGCAGCAGTTCATGTCGAACCTGCAGGGTCCGCCCGCGGCCACTCCCAAGCCCGATGACTGCTACGCGCCCAACGTCAACGCCACTCCCCATTCCATGGAGGAACTTCACAAACTTATACAGACGGAGATGTTGACTGGCCAAGGCGTCGGGCCCGACAGCTGCAAAGTCGCTGACCCCCCTCTGATTGATTTCGACACCGAGGTGCAGGTTAATGACCGTTTCCTTTACCTTGATATACAGCCAAGGAATGAAAAAGTTAAGCACCTTTTGGTTAATTTCTACTTGCACCTTTTGAATTCACTCATAAACCAGAAGCATTAGAAACAGCTTAATATTTTCGCTCCTTGCCGGTACATAATAAAAGACTTGACACTAATTCAATAGTTATCAAGTTATTAGAGATTTACCGAAATTAATAAAACCTATTAAATGTTTACAGTCAGAGACACTGAAGTCTGCGAAACTTGAGCAGAGCTCCAGCGAGTCGAGCGTAACAAAGTCGTCATCTCAGACCAAGACCGTAGCGGAGCCGAAGACACCGAAGCCGGCTAAGGAAGCCGACAAGTCGACTAAGAACAAGGAGAATAACACCACCAAGAATAAGACCAAGAAGTCTAAGGAGGACAAAAAGGAAGAAGGCGCAGAGATCAAGGCCAAGGAGGAAGAAGTTAAGCCCGAGGTAAAATCTTACTCATTGAGAAATGTATCTGTTATACTAAGTAGACCGACATATTATTGAGAAGTATTCTTTACAAATCGTAAGGAATAAAAAAAACAAGCAATCCAAGGTTTCCTAAGGGGATACGACGAATATATACAAAAAACTAAGTTTATTTGAAAGAATGCATAACATTAAAACGATTGAAAACTGATGAGCATTACAAAATTTTGATATTGCGTTCTACGTACGTCGCATCACGCCTACATATTGTAAACAAAAATAACTTGGGTAACACAAAAGATATAAGTATGTAATAGATATAATATAAGATATATGTGTACAGTCGCCAGCGCAACAAGTTACCACAAACTGTAATATTTTCTCATTCGATTTTTAACTTAATGTGCTGGCGACTGTACAAGATCGTCGAGATA
Source organism: Noctua janthina (assembly GCA_963576755.1). Lineage (NCBI taxonomy): Eukaryota > Metazoa > Arthropoda > Insecta > Lepidoptera > Noctuidae > Noctua > Noctua janthina. The sequence continues at coordinate 5,444,731 of OY755050.1, read as the reverse complement.
TTTCATTACTTATCTTTTGTCTGATTGATTTGCGGTTTGTAAGACATTAAGAAACAGGCATCTTCTGAGCACGCTTGTTCCATCATAGACCTAATCCATCCCTTTCCATCAGGCCTGATCGAGGTCAAGAGCAGGCCCATTTTACAATAAAAAAATTAAGAAATTGTATCAAGTTAGAAAACATATTATATTATTATCAAATACTACCTTTGTTGATATCATAAAGATCTCTTTCTTATACATAACTGCAATGAAAATAACATTGTGACATTAATCAAGGGTGCTCCGTTGATTTATTTTGCTAGGTTGGCTCGCGATCAGTCTGTAAAACAAATTGAACTACGTTCGGGGTCAGGAAACGATCAGAATATAGGCTTGCAATTTATACAGCCAATTTAGTCTCCAAGTGAATCGATCAAGTAAAGGACGTCTTGTCAGTATTATGGAACCGTTTTAATAGGATTCATTTATTTTTGATTGAAACAACAAGATTTTCTGTAAGTTTTGCTTAAGTTAATTTTATTCTTCTTTTGGTGCCTCTTCAAGTACTGAAACTTTGCCAATTTTGCCATCAACTCCGAATTTCTCCTTTTTCTTGGCAAGGTGGCTCCGCAGCACTCTTGATAATATCATAGTGGACAAAAGCTACACTTCAATTTTAAAAAATCTACAGTTCTTAAAATGTGATCCCTCCCAGAGCACTGGAAGTCTACGACAGATTCATGTCACAGTTACATAGTTACGGTCTCACAAGCCTCTTCATCGAATTAATTATATGCATTCTTTAAAATAAGGTTAATTTTTATACATTTTTAATAGTATCTGAATGATACCCTGTTGTCTCATCGAGTTTTTATCAAGTGGCTACACCGGCTGTAACAACACTGAAAATTAATGCTGGCTCACACTGCCATGATTTATTTGCAAGTGATTAACACCAAATGTTTTAACAGAAAAGATCACAGGAATCATCCCCCTCGAAGAACAAGAAAGAAGATAAATTGAACAAGAAAGACAGTGAAAAAGAGAAAAAGGTAAACGGATTTTTATTAGATATTATTAGGTTAATAGCTTCATCAAAATAAATTTCATTGTGAGAGCAAGGTTACAATAAACATTGCTTAAACCTTCAAAAGCTACTTTTCAAGCTGCTGTCACCTAATTAGTGTTAAATGAGCTAGTTTATGTTTTTAAAGTACAGCCAATATTATTTTTTCAATACAGCCAATATTATGTTTTCAACACAGCTAATTTTTATTTGGCAATAAGAGTTTGACAATTTTTTTTTACCCCGACGGTCATTGCCGGTCGCTTCGGCTTTGTTTTTGTATTAAATGTGGAGCTAAACGTCTTTTTATTAAAACAGATCAAATTGAGTATTATGTGTATTTCGTATTTTTTGTTTATTTTTATTTGGTATGTGTATAGGAGTGGATCAAGGAAGGCTTCACAATCGTGAAGGGTCCCGAAAAGAGCACGAGCAAGGATAATAAGAAGAAGGCGGAGGAAGCACGCGTCGCCGACGAGGCTGAGCGTAAGAGGTCAGAGGCAGACTCTCTAACTTGAACTCAGTCCAATATTCCTGGGCTCCTACGAGTCATAAAACATTTCAAGTACTGCAGTATAAAGCCGCATGGGCCACTTGAGCTTCAGTGCTCACGAGTTATCAGTAGCGCGCTACACACTGTGAGTGAACGGATAAGCACGCTTGCCCATGAAAACTTCTAAGCACTTTGTGCAAGGTCCCAACTACAACAACAACTACTGCGATTCCTGAAAGTTCTTTTTGTGAGTGGTTCGTAAGTTTTCAGAATCTGTATTGACGGCCATAAGGTACGTTTTTCAACATCTATATTAGATAACAGATAACTGTTTTTACTCGTTTATTTAAGTTTGTGTGATACTAAAACTTAAGATACCTTATGAGTATTTCATTTGATAGAATTGATTACGTTAACAGGAAGGAAGAAGAGAAATTAGCGACTGAGGAGGAGAAGCAAGCAAAGAAAAAGCAAGCTGCTGAGCCGGCAAAGAAACCGCAAGTGTGTACAAAGTATTCAATAATTTCTGCCTGTCTTCAATGACATCCGAATCAGTCATTCCGTGTCAGTAATTTTGGACAATTAAAAAAAATTAAACCAATTCACTCAACTCTGTACAAATTCTGAATACAATGATAACCAGTCAAATCTCTCGAATTAAAAAAGGGAGTAAAAAAAAATCTGGAAGTCTGTTTAAATAAAATAATTTTATAGTTTCCTCTCTACTGATCATGCCACGTCAACTTCATATACTAGACGTCATATTTTTGACATCTCATTCATCAAATTCAATGAGTGATAAGTAATAACGAATGGAGTGATGAATTTCCGTCTGCAGTAACGGGCCTGGTGCACGGCCACTGCTCAGCATAATGCTATCACTCCATTTGTTTATTACTCTATTTTTATCAGTTTCCTAATTTCGTGAATTTTACAGGAGGTAGTTCAGCTGCAAATACGCCTGGCTGAATCAGTGGTAAAGAAAGCGCCGTGGTCCACAGTCTCCAACCAAAACATGCAAGCGACCAGCAAGGACGGGCTCACGCTTGCTGAGATACAGCGTCTCGAACGTGAGAAAAAACTCGAACAGATGAAGGAACAGCAGCAAATGATGCAAATCATTGCTCAGCAACAAGCGGCCGCTCTTGCTCGGGAACAGGTCGGAATTCAACTTGATTGAACTTTCTGCAGAAGATAAGAATTTGACTTGCATTCAATTAAAAATTGGAGAAATTCGTTGACGTTTTTCCCCATTTAGATGGTCAACGCTTACGCATAGTGTGAAACATGTGGTTCAAAGTGATGTGTTAGAAAAAACACAAAATTATCGAATGTAATGCAAGTGAAAATCGCTGGATAAAGACGCCACATAAACCGGCGAAAAAAGGAGGGTCTTCGTCCTGGATATTTTTTTAATGCTCATTTCTGAAGCGATGTGATGTTCAAGAGCTTTATTCCTGCAACTCTGGACAACGAACTAACATATTAGTATATATTAGTATGCATTCAGGTTCATAGCAATCAAGAAGATAAGACTGCACTGACTACCTGAGCCGATCACCTGCACGGACCTGCTCGGCAGTCTGAAACCAGCTCCCAGCTTTTACTAACTAGTTGCAACTTTATTATTCTGTAATAAGTGTTCTTACTGTTTTCCAGGCTACCTCGGCGTGCTGTTTATATTATTATTATTTTTGTCTAACATATTCTTGGCGTTCTTTCGATAGGAAATGCAAGCTGGTTTGGGGTGGGCCAAGAAGAAGGCATCTAATCCCCATGAAAAGACTTTGACTGAAATTCAGGTTAGTTTATAAATGTTTTTGTTGCCGTTACCATACCATGTATTCATATAACATGTAAAAGCCAAACGCGGTCGCCCCAACGGGTGAAAGAAGAATCTGATCTGCGACTGTAATTGGATAACCAAGATCTAAAATATTTATATTTAGCATCAGCTGGTGCAAATGGAAGACTGATAAAAGGCCATACAAATCGTCATCCTGGCTGTTTTCGGTCATGGGGGCAATATAGCACAGCGCGTACTATCTTTTCCCTCACTTTCATCAATAAAGTAGAATAAGAGATGGACAACGCTAGATTTTGTGCGCTACCATAATTAATTTAAAACTATACTATACAGGCCGAAGCTCGCAGGCAGCAGTTGGCGGCGGCGCAACTAGCGGCGGTGGCCAGTAAAGCTTTGGACGACGCTGAGGTCGCCCCTCCGCCGCCGAGCAACCACGCCCCGTGGGCCAACCCTACGCAAAACGGAGGTAGTTTAGTTTAGACCAAATCTCAGCGAAGTAAACGACCTAGAGGTTACATGGCCGCCCCTGTAAGCTACGCGACGCAATTTTCACATTTTGTAAATTGTTTTATAATTTTTGTAATGCTGTGAGATTTCCAACTTTTTTTTTTTTGTTGTAGGTATGATTTTATATTATTATTCTCTTTTACATATTTCTACAAAAAGTAGTATAGTGCATAAAAATCTGACATGTTCACTTATTTTTGCTATGCTAGAAGCTAGAAGTCTTTTGCCTTCTTTCTTTGCAATTAATTATCAATAATCCATTTACGCAGTCTGGATTTAAATATGTCATTAATTTATTTTGGATATTAATGACTTTTGTTTGTTGCTGTTTTTTTCGTCGCGTGCTATTCAAAATTTTGAGTTTTCTTTAAAAATTGAGAAGCATTTTGAGAAGACCTGATAATTTGCAGTATAAGTCTGATACCGCAAATTGCTATTTATAAATAGTTAAACATCCCGCCTAAGACAGACCTTCACCCATTTGTCTACCGCATGAAAAAATATTTGTTAACAATCATTGAACAAACATAATACTGAGAATGGGTTGCTGATTAAATGTAGTCGAACCCACCTTATATTTATATTACCATTGAATACGTATGTTGATTTTATAACATGTACACTCATCTGTTTTTTTTAAATTGAAATATATATAAAAAATACAATTTTATTACAAACACGATGGTGTAAGGTTTTTTTTTTAATTAGTGTATATTTGCTCATGTGTCGTTTTCTCCGGCTAATCTCTCACAAAAGTCTCTAAGTCGTCACGCCAGAGTTTCTTGGGCTCCCTCGGCGACGACGCCCGTCTTCTGGCACCCACTGCATGAAAGGTTGTCATATTTTATTCAGTCAGGACGCACGGTTGACGCACTCGGTAAACAGATTGGTGAAGGTCGATCTTAGGCGGAATCTTAGACTATTATTGATCGAAGCATTGGAGGAATGCTTTCAATTGAACTTCAGAGCAAAATATTAGTGTAGAGTTTGGTCAGTAAAACAAGATGGCAATTTTTCCCGTCACAGGGTCCGTTAAGAGGGGGAAAACAGTCCGCGTGTATAGCAGGTCCACCATTAGCAAGATATGTTTTACTTCCAGGTTGGGGGTGAGCCTATTGCCAACGGTACATCTAAAATCCAGTCCACTGATAAATTCCTTATAGATAAACGTAAAAATAAGAATATTTTACTTATCCTGCAGTCGCTGGCACCCTTTGAGATTCCCTTGGAAAAGTCTCAGCTTCGGCAATCATCGTCTATCTTCGGATATACGCGAGATGATGAAATCTGATCCGGGTTGTAAACATGAAGATTACCGAATTGCATACTCTTTCTGGTTCTTTTACTAAATACATTAAACTTAAGCTTTTACAGTATTTTTCGTGTTTTCCATCGGTTGATCAAATTCTCAGAGTTAAAAGATTTATTTTTATTTTAACGATATTAACTCTCGGAATATGTGACATCTATCAGCCCGCACTGTGCTAGCGTGGTGGATTAAAGCCCATTCCTTCTTACAAAGAGGAGTCCCGTGTCCCAGCAGTGGGAACATTGTAGGCTCATTAAACATACTGGCAGGACCCAGGCTAGATCATAAATTGTAATAATTTGCTTTTGTTCATATACTTCTTCTTTAGATTGCCATCGAAACTAAAGCATCGTGTAAATTTAGTCCCCAAAGAACTTCAGTCATCATCAACTGCCTGCCTTTTCCCAACTATGTTGGGGTTGGCTTCCGTCTAACCTAATGCAGCTGAGTACCAGCCTTTTACATGAAGCGACTGCCTTTCTGACCTCGACAACCCAGTTAGTAATAGATAACCTGTGACGACTACGAGAACCCAGAACTTGATTACGAGTTTATATAATACTTAAACCAAAGATGTACTAAAAGGTTTTTGTTTAAATTAATAGTTTATTATTTTATTTCGATCAAATTTTTTAGCTTGGATACAGATGAGGATGTTAGGTATGTACTACAACTTCACGAGCCCATATCGTAATATTCCCTTATAATGTCAAAAGAATATATGGTCACGTGAGCGAAGCCGCGGGCACAGCTAGTATTATATAAAACTTTTACCACGCTTGTGTCTCAAACATTTAAGTATTTTTCAGGAGGTTTTTGGGACACTCAACAACCGAACTCGTCGAAGGGTGAGAAGCAAACCGACTTGCCTAAGTCAACCGAGCAGACCAAGCCTAAGAAGAAGCCGACCCTGATCATACCATCGAAGAAGGACACCTCGCCAGCCATCGAGTTTGAGTCTTGGTGCGCTGGCGTGCTTTCGTCTTGGAGCTCCAAAATTGACGGTAGGTTTTCCTATACTAAATAAGTTAGCCATAGTGAAAATATTGGCCAATGAGTGCATGGAGTTCCACACTTTGCAGTCAGTCAACTTCTGTCTGACAACTGTCACTTGAGAAGTACGGACAGCCAGTTTCCCCATAAACAACAAGTAAATTTATCAGTAAAAAAAAGTATTAACTTTTGCTGGTATAATTGCAAAATTTACCATAATACCAGCAAAAGTGCAATGCAAATGCGTTTGTTTATCCAAGCAACAGCTAAACTAAAAGTCATAAGGTTTACCACAACACAAACGTCGTAGTTTCCCCAAAAAATTGTGAGGAGCTTTCTTTACACATGAAAGCACCGCAATATCATTGTCAAGTCGTGCCAAAGTCAAACGACAGTTCTTTAAAAGGGTAAAGGGGGTTTAGGTAAAATGAATAAGGACGGACCGCACTTACATTCGTAAAAACTCACGTTCATTCGTAAAATACTCTTAACAGATAGATCTCGATCAAACTAAGATAAGCTAATCACAGCATATTTTTTTAAGTTTGGGTTTCGCTTAAATAACATGATTTATATAACGTGGGCAAATTCAGAACTAAAGCTGCCATTTTAATTTTTCAATACATTTCACAAATGTTTATTAACAGCGCTCTCCTATCAACCACTAACGAACTAATATTATAAATGGAAAATTAAGTATGTTTGTTGCCTTTTCTCGCCTAAACCACCGAACCGATCATCCTGAAATTTTACATAAACGAGCGTCAAAAGATCCTTATAGCACTCAGACCATGTCCTGGATTAGCACATAGGATACCATTTGTCCTGGGAAATTAAGTAGAAACAAAACGCAGGTTATGTTCAAAGAACACGTTAGTCACCCCAGTACCTATTGTTGTCAATGGCGGTCCTCTCGAGGTTGTTCGAGAATATATTTACCTCGGGCAAACGTGATCCGACAGAGAACCAGAGTTGTCGACATAGCTCACAGAATAAGTAAGCTGCAGTGACACTGGGCCGGCCATGTTAGCCGTAGAACTGATGACCATTGGGGTGCGGAGACGGCGAAACGGCAAGCGTAAGATGGAACCCCGTCAGGCTCGGACCAACGATGATTTTCGTGGGGTGGCTGGCGATCATAAATATTACTATAAATTCATATGCGTAAATTAAAATTTTATTGCAAACCTTACTTTTCAAGTGGTAGCTGACAGATCGTTCCTATTCTTATTTGAAACACAATTTAAATTTAAATCTTGAGAACTGAAAAGCGTTTCTTCTTTGCAGACGAAGAAGCTACGAAATCGAAATTATTTTGTACTAAGGTGGTTTTTATGCTGAGAGACTTAAAACGTTGTTTGGAAGTAGGAAACAATGTATATTGTACACGTATTATTTTCTGTTTGTAACAATATTATTTCAGTATGTTTGCTTACAACTGGCAAAATGTAGGCGTACTACATTAGGTAAAATGTTAAAATGCTGTTTCACACATGTTACAGTACCGACTTTCATTGGCTTCCTGAAGGACATTGAGTCGCCGTACGAGGTGAAAGATTACGTCAAATGCTACTTGGGCGAGTCGAAGGAAACTAGCGACTTCGCTCGTAACTTCCTGGAGAGAAGGTAACAATATCATGGAAAATTATTACTTGTATTATGTAAGCCTTATATTGATGCAACATACTGATTAGGTATCATTTGTGCAGGTCTAAGCTCCTGCGCGTCGGCATGGTGACGCCGTCCGACGACCTGTGCTCCCCCGCCATCGCTGTGAACCCGCGCACCGTGTCCGGCTCCGACTACCAGGAGGTCAAGGGCAAGGGGAAGAAAACCAAGAAGAATAAGATGCTAAAGGTCGACGTGCGCATCCTGGGATTCTCAGTAACCGCATCCGAAGACCGCATCAACGTGGGCGACATCGACACCGTGTGAGTTGTTGGCGCCCCTCTCGTGTTCACTCTAACTCGCCTTGTGATAACCCATCGGAGATATAAACACTTGTGTCGAAACTACTCTTCCTGCGATGTTCGATGCCTCAGGGTGACCGTCCCCGGCGCCGCTCGGTGGTATCCATCGGGCCCGCTCTCGAGGCTTCGTCACCCCATCGCACAGTTAATCCTCTCCCTCGAATCAATAATACTTACTGTCTAAAGCAATCATTACTATAATTAATATATTAAGACGATACTACAATAAGTTAATACCACTTGTTGCACGATGCGTTCTACGGCCGTACAGTTATAATCTTAGTTGTACCATTATTATTAAATTATTTATCTTTCAACATTCTAATTTATTTGTTTTATCTGTATTTCAAATGTATTAGTATTTATTATACTCATTAATTCATAGGAAATAATTGTATTTAAATTATTATTTGTATTTTTTTTTTGTTGATTGTCCATTACATCCTAAGACATAATAAAAAGGTAAAACCTTTTTATTATGAAAAAAGGTAAAACCTTTTTGTTGTGAAAAAGGTAAAACCTTTTTATTATGAAATGTGTGTTAATTTTAGTATATTTTAGTATTAAGTATCTTATTTCACTACTGGACCCAAAATTATTAATAATTTAAACATTTTTTTGTTAAATTGGGCATGAATTTTAAATGACTCCACGTTTTTTCGTCTCGACAATAATCTACTGACAAAATATCCACCCATTAAGGATATTTTGCAATACTTAAGCGGGATGACGAAATCGTTACGAAATTCTTTAGATTTTAATATCCACTTGAGTTGAAAATGGGAATGTGATTGATTTTCTTAGTATGGTCGTAGAATACGTTCTACATTTTAAAGTCGTATCGTCAGGGCCACTCGCTTACTATACTTTAATAGTTCATAAGAAAATTGTACGTAATATTGATACGAGGGTCACTACTGACTGTCAATTTCATCTTCAATACTTTTCTATGCTGTGTATTTGAACAATGTTACCGAACTGTTTTATTAATAGTTATAAAGTGTATTTGCCAGAGAAACCGTTTGATCCAGCTAGGTTGGGCATGGTCTGCATGGCCGACTCGGCACAAAGCTAGTGCATAATAAACCACCGCAATCTCGTGCCTTCAGTGTGTTCTGCCCATTGAATTAGTGGAGGAGTGTCTTCTTCAAAGCATTCATTTTATATGTTTAATATTGCATGCCATCTTTTATCAGCTAAACACGAATTTGTGTTATCTGTTATACAAACATGTTCTTGGTCAGTTGTGACTACAAAGTGTGCGTAAATAGTTGAGACTAACAAATCAACAATTAATCTCTGTCCCCTATTTTTTATTATGATGCTTTATGTTTAGCTTTATTGAATTGGCTTGCATTTTTACATGTCTAATTTATTTATTGTTGATTGTGGATCATCAAACAATGCCGTAGCATTGATTCATAGAATGGGCTATACGATTCTTTTTTTTGTTTTAGTTGGCCACTGTAAATTATTAACCCAATAAGTTTCTGCTGTCCGGACAGAGATTAGCGACTCACGGCTTCCTTTGAGGAATGTCCCTGCAGTTTTCTAGTCAATTTCTACAATAATAATATTAATCTTGAAAATACATAAGCTGACTAAAATATTGCAATTAAATTTATAAATAATAACTGATTTAAATTCAAATGCGTGCAATTGATAATCACAACTGTTAATATTTAAATCTTGTGTAGCCTAAGCATGAGGGTTATTTTATTTTGCTCATTTTAATAATATGTTGTAGATGTCACATATCTTGAATGCTATGCATTTTAGTTGTGTGGACATTTCGTTTTAATATTTTTTAACAGTATGAATTTTGTCTTCTTTCAATTTCAAAAATAATTAAACTACATATATGAATAATTTTGTATTGTTGTCTTAAAAATACTGTTTACAGTTATTTCTTATTGTATGTTTGCTAACCGTTAGAGATAGATTTGTCGCAACCGGTTTTACCTAATCATAAATGTAATTGAGATGACTACACTCTATCTCTAACGATTACCCTGTATATTACTTTGTGTCTGTTTGCCTCCGCATTGAAATTGTGATAAGGTAATTATTTCATAATTATTAATGCTTTGAATAAAGACAGAACTTGGAAACTTCATTGTTCGAGGCAAGCTAGCACAAATTAAAATATTTGTGTGTCCAACTATAATTTTTATCTTAATATTTGTTTACAAAATCTTAACTTTAGACTGGTATACCGGTTTTTGATGACGAGTTTATTTCAGATATTACCGCCAAGTACTAGTCATATATTATCTTGTTAACGTTCGACGAGGTACACCTCACTTATTAGAATCACCTCATTAGAATTTTACATAATTCTTAGGGGTGTCCCGAAAAAAAGTGATCGTCTCGATCATTTGCTCAGCGAGCCCTGATAAACGATCGAATTGCAAGCTTTGGCTTTCATTGGAACTCCCGACTACACTGCCTCAATGACGTCAAACATACAATTTATATTACTGTCAACCTTTTAAGATCGGGAATCTTAAAAGGTTGACAGTAATTTTTACTTCTGACCACAAAACTTGACCTTACTGTTAATGCAGGGTGTTTGGGAGATTGGTGCAATGCCTGAATGGGATGATATGTTAGACCATTTAGAACATATTAAGCTAAACTTGTCTTAGACGAAGTTTGTTCCTTTTTTTATTGAAACTAAGGTTTTTAACAATAACACCCATTTTTTTTTCAATTGATGGCTAATAGTGTTCAGTAAAAGTTGTTATGTTATTATTTTTTATTTATTTTCCAAGCACCTGTGTCATCAGAGAAACATTCTACGCAATATTCAAATTTAATAAACTTTTAAAAATCAAGTACATAAATGTTTTGTTTACGGCATTATAAAAAAAAAAAAAAAATTAGCGTCTACTGTTCAAACTTTTTTAAAAACATGCTTGGTTATTGCCCTTTCTTTTGAGGTACTATTTACGCAGATGTCTCTTGGAATTAGGGTATACCAAGCAAATTGAGGACGAATTTTTAAACAGACCAAAATAATGCAACATTTTTGCTATTGCACTACTCTTTTTGTAAGAACTGATAACTGATTAATTCATCTCCTGCTTCATGACTTGAAAGGCCCTCAACTCTAGTTGAAATTTCAATGTGTGTGTAGACGAGAAAATCCACAGGAGTTAATCGCGTGATCGAGGTGGTGTGCGGTTTGAACAACTGAGACTAATTTATTTTTTTATAATGCCGTAAACAAAACATTTTTGTATATGATTTTCAAAAGTTTATTAAACTTTAATATTGCGTAGGATGTTTCTCTGATGACACAGATGCTTGGAAATTATTTTGTTTGAGTAATCACTCATTACATAAGCAAAAAAAAAAAAAAAAAAATACATAACAACTTTTACTGAACACTCTTACCAATCAATTGAAAAAAATGGGTATTTGTTGAGGTCACTTGGGTGGTTGTAGTAAGGAGAGTAAATAAAATGCACAAGTCCGTAAAACCAGTCTATTCGATATTCACGCTAACAGGGTTAATACAGTGTTACACAAGTTACAGTTTCGGCGCGCCGCAAACGACTGCCGGCTAAACCAAATGCGCGGGGGAACATTACCATTTGCAGCGTTAGCACATTGCTGCCTGTAGTCCCTACATACCTCCCCCCTTTAAAAAAATAATAACTGTTGGTTTTTTATATCCTGCTGTCCTGTCTTGGCATCATTGTGGCCTGTAGTCCCTACAGTATTATTATTAAAAATCTTAGTTTCAATAAAAAAAAAGGAACAGACTTCGTCTTAGACAAGTTTAGCTTAATATACTCTAAATAATCTAACATATCATCCCCTTCAGGCTTTGCACCCATCTCCCAAACACCCTGAATAAAGGCCGTTGTGATGAACAGTCTTACTAATCCATAGAACCTGTACTCATGAAATTCAGAAATTCTGGAGCGATAGCAAGAGCTTCATTAAAAATTATTACTGTATTCCCTTGAGGGATAACGCATTTTGAAATGGTAACTCGTCGGAGGTTATTAATATAATAATTTTTAATTATTTATTTTTATTTGTGTATTGGCATTTTCTTACATTATACCGTACATAAGACGACATAGGTTTATAATGTGTAAAGCTTCGCACCTTCTAATATATTGTTATGCCTACTTCTTAACGTCTAATTTGTCTATAGTTTGGCAGAAATTGTTTATAGCCGTTTTTTTTTATTTAGTTAATGTTCGAACTACATCATAAGGATTTTACTAGTATTTTATGTATATAAAACATTTTAAAATATTATATCGTCGTTTTGTATATACTTTGCTAACGAGCATATTTTGTAGTCAATGTATGAACTTGCGGAATTTTCTTTATTTTCTATTTAAACTTGCGATATTACCGAGTTCTGATGGACTTTGTCTTTTAAATAAAATGCCATTCCCGCGGCATCGTATTTGTGTAACATGGCAGCATGCGTGTTGTCCGGTATAATGGAGTATGATGACGACGTGTTTTTAAATAGTTAGGCATAATTGTAGCTTTGACTATGTTGTGCATGATGAAATAATTGACCAATAAATATATCAACGTAAACAGATCATGCCGACGGGGCTTGTAATCGCTTTATATTATTGCCGGTTGTTTAACTTTACCATTGCCGATATAGTAACACGTGTTATATGTATGCGTCTTTTAAAATCAGTATGTATTTGAGAACTTTGAGATTTCGTTAGGGCAAGGGAACCACTGAGTGCTCCATTTATAGAGAAAACTAAAATTACTTGTTTAACTTTTAGAAATAACACCTTCCTCAGCCACGGCCCAAAACCGAATCGTTTCGGATTCCGCCCTAAAGACCCATCTCAAAACTCACCTTGTATGATTAGTTGTATAATATTTCATCAATGTATTGAATTGTAAAGTTTTAAATATATCTGTGTGTCGATGATGTATTATCTCAATTTGAACCAGTTACTAATGATCTTAATTATTACAATTGCAATAGGTAACTGTCGAGACGATTCTCCTTTAGTGTAGTTTTGATGATATCTATCCATCTATTTGGTGTACCTGTGCTGTATGTTGTTTTAATATTCATGAAGTAAGTAGGGACTGTATGTTACTTGGTAGATGGAAATTCAGTTATCCGTCATGTGCATTTCCGCCAATTTTATAGTAGTGTTGTAGTCTTTTTCTTGCATGCAGATTTTAAATGTGTTCCAATTTTACATATTTGTAGTTTCTTAATATTTGTAAATAACAGTAATTGGTGAATAATTAATAATCAAATCAATTTTCTCATTAAATGCCATAGGCTGAATGGATCTGAGTATTAGATATTATTAATTATAATCATTTCGTTCAGCTAAGGCCTTATTCTCGACGCCTAATCAACTACAAAATTCAGGTATTCTACAATAGATTCGTAACTTATACTGAACAAAAAAAAAACTGCAGTTCTATACATTTTGACCGTAAAGGTGTTGATTGCACTATTGTAGGAAACGACAGATTTTTTTTTTAGTTATTAATGAAAAATTTCTATGTGGTTCAGAACGATGTACTGAGTACGTGGTAACCGTTTGTGCGTCGGTGTCCCTTCCAGTCTGTGTATTGTGGGTAATGCATCTGAGAATGAGATCCTTAATTTTAACAATATATGTATAGGAATATTTTGTCATAGCCAACCGTATTCAAGCGCCCAGAAGAGTTTCATTTTAACCGCTTCATGTAGATATTTATAGTACAAAGGGGGCACTAGCGTGGACCGTCGTCAGCAATAAGTTAACTTTGAAATTAACTGAAGTAATACCTGTCTCTCAGAGACCTCATTCACTATTCTCGAATATTTTCCCAAAGTACTTGGATCACTTGTTAGTTTTATTTTATAATCAGGTGGCTGTATTTTCCATCTGACTACCTCTCGGAGGAAATTCCGAACCAAATTCAGGCTCTTTTTCCTCGAAGGTTGTTAAGGCACGTCAAAGACAAAAGCAAAACGCCTTAAAAACTATACGAGGAAAGTTGTGACAAGAACGGATCCTACCGCCAGCCCCCTGTACACCGCGAACCCCGGGGCACCACAGGGAACTCGCTTATTTAGTTCCATGTGACGTGGAAGCAATGAATGCTAATAAAATGATTTGTTTTAGAATCGTTACTAGTTTATTAAAAACACCTTGTCTTCTACTCTTCATAAGTTGACACTTCGGAACTGAATTAAATTCATTAGTGTTAAAATTTCTATGGACATTAACGATGAATGTGTACGTAGGTGTGCGTGCTCACAGTGGAGCGTGTTGGTGTCGTCTTTAACCCTCGCGGAGATACCTCAAACTTGGCTGTATGTAGTAAACATAACATTATTTATTAAGTACGGCGGCCGGTACGCTTTAATAGCAGAGAACGCAGTCGATGCAAGTAGCTTGTTCTTCCAAAAAGGTATAGGATCGGTATATTATTATTATTTTATCATGCCATTTTTGTAACATTCGAACTCAACTTTTCGTTAATAAAACTGTTTGAGATGAAATACTAATGATGATTTGAACCGATGTGTGCACACAAAAATGAACCAATGGTTTTCACATGTGAAAGAAAAATAAAATACTCATATAAACCAGTCCTTACTTCCTCAAAGCTACTAGTTGGACCGGGTTTGTACAGGCCGCCCAAAATATTTGTCAAAAATGTCCCATACGGCCTTTGCCTAGCGTCTCTTGTAGGGTGATAACTGAAGCAATAAGTGTAGGTATGTACCGTACTGATGTTGTGTAATCTTTTAAAAATAACTGTTAACTGTTTCGATTACTCTATGGAAAAGTATGTTTTACTATATGGAAGACGTGTAAATATTAAATTAGAATTAAAAAATAAAATAATGATCACTGAACCTGGCTGTTTTATTTATTACAAAACCATATTCATTCAACCGAAGCAAGTATTTAACTATTTGTATTCGTATGGCACGCCACAGGGAGGTCAGGGAGGTATCGTATCCCCACTTCTCTTTCTAGTTTACATCAACGACATTCCAGAGGCGATAGGCAATTGCATACTATTTGCTGATGACACTACAATTTCATTTATTCGTTTTAACACATATTATTTATATTTTAAAAATATTCTAATACGAAACAACATAAAAAAAAATAATTAACTAATCGTAGCTAAATCTTATATGCTCACAAAATAACAAACGAAGAAAATGCCGCTACTAGAATACACCATTGATGATAGATTTCAGTGTTACCAGAATGATTATTGTATAATAGCTTCCAAATAATCATATAAAATTTAATTTCACTCAATAATTAGTGTTATACAAAGATTTTAAACCTATAAAATAAAACCATCTTCGAAAACACAAAACATTGAAAAATAACTTTAGCTTCAGAAGTCTGTGAATTTTTGTATGTTTGATTTGGTTTTTTGTCACCGACTTCTAAAGCTTAAGTTATTTTTTACTTTTTTGTATTTTTGAAGTCAGTTTTATTTTTGTCATTTTATTTTTAATTTTTACATGTTTAGTTGTAATATCCTTTACAATTATTTATTTTGCATTGTTTACAATACACTTCATGGTAATAGGCTTATCCCCAATAAGATGAACCTTAACATATCTAACTGACGAAATGTGGGTGTACTGTACACATCTGCGGACCTCCTCAGAGCATACAGGCATGATGTTGTGTAAACAATAAACACCCAAGTGATGGCAGTAATCACGACAAATTTGCTGTCTATTATTGAAGAGTTCCGTCCCATATCTCCGAATTCCATGAGCAAATCATGACAATATTTCTATGGGACCAACTTAGGAGTATACTCTTTCAAACAAAAAAAATAATTTTCTAAATCGTTTCAGGCGTCTTCGAATAATCGATGAACATATATGAAAAAAAGATTCCGACAAATTGAGAACCGCCTCCTTTTTTGAAGTCGGTTAGGGTTTATGTTGTGTGTTTGCGTAAACAAAGCATATTTATGAGATAGCAGCAAGCGCGGTTGATTTGCTCTTATTTTTTTAAGAGTTCCGTTGTCTGTGTCCGAAACTCATCATCATTTATGACAAAATTTAAATGGGACAAAAAAAGAATTTTGCAAATGCGTCTATATATAACGGAGTTATGCCCGAACATACATAAAAATAATATACATATGCATACACCGAGAAATTTTAATGGTTGTTTTCCCGCAGCGAAATGGTTATGTTTCGGTAATACAATCGTTTTATAAACAAATAAAATATTAGAAACAAATGATGGCAGATTTACTAATGTGATAAACAAAACTCGAAAGCGACCACGAACCAATAGTAATACTTCCCGATACCTACGCTCGACGCAAGCCGGGTGCCGATAAGGCGCGCGGCCGTTGACTCGCGTGCTTTTCAATTAGCATAACTTATGAGTTATTGAAACATAATAATAATAAACTTTACCCAACAAGTTGTTCAGATTTTCCCTTCATACTTTTACGGGCTTAGGACTGTCAAAAAAACTTTTTAGTTGCAATTTACTGAACAAGATTTTAAACAAAAACAAGTTTATTATCTAAGAAAAATAATTTTCTGAATTAGATAGCTAACAAAGTACTTGAGGCGTATTTCTAAAATTTAAATCAACTTATTTACAATTATTTTAATTAACTAAACTATTTTTAAATATTCACTATTTACAAAAGAACGAGTAGGTAGTTACACTTCCCGGTAACGGAGTAATTGTTCGAAGTGCAAGCCACTGCGCTGAATACACAATCAAGCACGTTTTAATTGATTGTCTTTCAATTTTAATAAGGTGTCTCTGTCACTTCTTACGATATCGAAAGCGTCCACTATCGCAGTTTAATAACTGCGATAGTGGACGCTTTCGATATCGTAAGACGCGACGCGACGCGTTAATACGCGTCGCGAGTTTCGTGTTCCTCACGATACACCAGGCGGTTGAGCTCAGACCACAAGTAAAAGTCTAACGGAGTTAGGTCCGGGCTTCTTGCTGGCCAACCCACTGGCCCGCCGCATCCAATCCAGCGCTGGGGAAACACCGAGTGCAGGTGCTCTCGCACGGCGCGGTGATAATGAGCCGGGCACCGGTCATTCTGATAGTACAGCTTTTCCACGGGCGTCGTTAGCGGAATGTCGTCCAATAAGTCCGGGATAACGTTGCGTAACATTTTCAGGTAGGTTCCACCTGTTGCACCATAGCATCGCACTCCAAATTTGCATTGCAGTAACTTAAATGTCGATCCATTGCACTGATAACGCGTACTGCGTGTACGATATTCGCGGGAAAACTAAGTGCGCCGCCGCAATAATACAATAGCGAGCCGGCGCGCAGTTTCGTTTGTGATTGTTGCGCACAGGCTAGTTTATGCCGATTTCTGTATCACTACATGCGAGAACTTATTTGCTTTGAACATTTATAAATTCGCCTTTACTTTGTCGGCTTCGCGGCTGTGTTTTGTGTTGTTGCGCGCAAAATAGTTTATGCCGTATCACCACGTGCGAGAGTTTATTTTACTTTGAACATTTATGCATCGCTGTTACCTTTGTCCGCCTGGATCGCGCGATTCGAGTAGAATCTACAAGTTACGTCTAGTGTTACTATCGTTTCTCACGTTTTCGAGTTGACGAATATTTTTTTCATTATTTTAAATAAAAACATCTTTATTTTTTTATTTTTACTCTATACTTCGGAAGTACTCCTTATGGCAAGTTGATCTGCCGCGGGAAAACAACTATTAAAATTTCTCGTTGTTTATACATCCGAATTGATAACCTCCTCCTTTTTGTAGTCGGTTATAAACATATCTTAAAGCTAAAAAAATATATATGAGGTGAATCAAAAAGTTCTTGGAATCAATATAAAAACATGAAACATTTATTTTTTATTTTTCTACATAATCTCCCAATGCAATGCATATAAAATAACGAGTTTCTAACTAGTGAAATTTAGTTCCACGTATATGCACTTTTAATTTTGGGAATAAGTGAAAATTACGGAAACTATATTTTCTATCACCAAAATTTATATTTGTCATCAAGTTGTATCACCTAATAAATAGATCTATCGCCACGAAATATTTTCGTTCTCAGATAAACAAAAATTGTTCCCAGGTATGAATTATCAAATTAATGTTAATATATGTGTAAAATAAGAGATCGATAACCAATAAAATTATATTGCATTACATGAATTAAATTTCCCAATGGGGTATCATTTAAGCTATCACCAATTTAATTAGTTTTGTGTTTCTTAAATAATAGGGTTTGTCCTCAAAATAGTAGAAGTGTCACCAAAATGTAGTCACCAAACAGGTTAGGTTAGGTTAGGTTAGTTTATTTGGTACTAGACCTTATATCTCAGGATTTTAGGTGATTTATTGTGGAACTGATTTTGCATTGTTTGGTGACTACATTTTGGTGACAGATCTACTATTTTGAGGACAAACCCTATTATTTAAGAAACACAAAACTAATTAAATTGGTGATAGCTCAAATGATCCCCGAAAATTACTAGGGGCTAAATCCAGAGAATATGGTGGGTATTCAAGGACATTGAAGCCAGCACAGCGGATTGCATTGACCACAACATTCGATCGATGAGCAGGAGCATTATCGTGAAGAAGCAGCACGCCCAACGATAGTTTTCAACGACGTTTTTCTTTAATTGCTTCACGCACTTTCGAAATTAAATTTGCATAATCGGGTCCAGTAATAATCTGACCTTTTGGCATGTGATCAATACAAAAAATTCCATCACTATCCCAGAACACTGAGTCCATAACTTTACCAGCAGTAGGAGCAACCCGAAATTTCTCCTAAGAACTTTTTGAATCACCCTACGTACTTTATTTTACTTGTGAGGCAGGTGCTATATATTAAAGTACTCTGTGGGCAGGTGACTGTCGGTGTAATATTTTCTACCATCTTTAACATTTTTATCTGTTGGCAATTGAGTGAAAGGGACAAAGGGCCAAGGAACTTATTTACTAACTGGAATGAGTACGAACAAAATTTTGATATCAAAAAAACCGTTTGAAAATGATCTTTATCTCAAGGAAATAGAGTACTTATTACTTTAATTAATTCAAAGGGGGAAGATAACTTCAGAGCGAGAATGCGAACCAGAGTGGATTGTGTCCTTGTCTAACAATTGCCAGTACACAAAAAATAAAAAAACATTTTTTTTTTAAAATAAATTATTCGGAAATCATGTTGATAGCTAAACTAGCACATAAATCGTATCGGGATTAATTTAATATTCAAATAATAAATATTAAAATAATAATTTCTTGCGAAATACAGTAAGCTTAAATAAATTAAATTATTTATGAATTATGTTATTTCTGAATGGCAACATAGATGACACTCACACAATTTCGCGTTGAAGTCATATTTTTGCGTTATCAAGTTCTTTTTACATTACTTAAGTGAAATCTTCCTCTATAAATGTCGTGAAATCGAGTTGTGTGAAGGGGTGTAACAGTGATTTATGTTATGTGTGAGTTTGCTGGATGGAATTTCTTTTTTCAGGTAAGTTCCTTTAACTTTGTTTACAGATTACGACTAGGGTGACAATGTTCTAGATATGTAAACGGGAATTAAGAAAATATTGTAAAGAATACACCTTTTCTATTATCCATATCGGTATTTATAGTCTTGTGTAAATGCGTACAAAATACATCATTTATAATGCAGTAGCAAAACTTAATCAATTACTCCATTTTAATAATAACAAAAATAACTTCTTGAAAATAAACGAATTCTATCTTTACTTTTTTAAATACTGTTTATTGTTTGTGTATTAATAATACTGTTTTGTTTCCATGCAGACTCCCTAACAATGAGAATCTTCAGCAACGGGCTTGAAGTTGTCCATTTAAAGAAGAAGTATTCAACCTTATTGCCTAGTTTGCAACCGTCTTCCATCATCAGCATCTTCGCACTTAAATTTAAGATTACTGACTCATACATTAACATAAAACCATACGTTTAATAATGAACTGTGTGATTAATAAATTTATCAAATACTAAATATTATGTTGTTTGAAAATGCTACATGCTCATGCTTCATCTATGTGAATGTAACCTAACATGTACTTTATAGACCTATCCCATTACAGAGTATTACAGTATGCGTAGGCTTCGGCTTCGCCCTGTTTTTGATTAAAATGCTACCTATGCAAAGCGGGGGTGCTTGTAAGTTATAAAACAATAACTGTCCCAAATGTAAGTACAAATATTGGATACCCTATTAGAAAGGGATGACATCCACTCTCTAACTTCACTCGGAACGGCTTTCCGCTGCACGTCATCATTCCAGTTAGTATATAAGTTCCTTGGTTGTGAATAGTTGTGCTCAACGCGTCCAACCACAGAGTATCAATATAAAACTGCCTCCAACGTTCAACCGAGGTTCAACCCTCATTCAACCCAACCCAAATGTCAAACATCATTGTTTTGATGTATAAGTATAAGTCATGTATATGTATTCTACTCTTTGGGACACACAGCAGGTCACACAGAGCATCGTATTATAATTAAAATCAGTTTAAGTAATTTGTCCGGCGACTCCCTTCCTACCTGTATTACTGCACAGTTCTAAAATGGAATTGGCGTAAGTCCGTGTCCTATAGTTTACTAATAATATAATATGTACTAATAAGCCCAACTTAATTGAGAAAAAGCTATAGATGATACTATTAATCTTTAGCAATTTTCATGTCTACTTATTTTATAGAAAAATTGTTCAACGGATCACCTTAAGGGGGTTTATTAACAGCATAGAGTATACACCTAGTTTAGTAGTTTTTTTGACTTTTTAGTATTAAGTTAATATATTATTTGTATTATATACTTAGTTACACCAAACAACACATTTACATACAAATAGATTTTTTTACAGATTACATATTTACATGTATTTATGATAATCACTTATTACACATCAATTTATATTGTTTACATTAATATAATGTCAGACGTTTTAGCATAGTTTACTGGAAGCCTCGCAAAGATGCAACGACGCGTGCGCGCGATTGATTCTGTGATACCTCGAACGTTTTTGTTTTCGTGTTTTGCCTATAAGTACTATAATGAAGTGTTTACTGTGACAATTGTGACTTTGTCTTATAATCCTTTCTGTACTGTTTTCCTTCTGTTTTGTGTTGTGCGTATTAACTGTGTACCTCATTACAACTGTGAGTACCCTAGGTACTAGGACTTTCATTTACACTCCTGCCTACCTACACACTCGACAACACCTGTATACTAGTGACCTCGACGTGACACAGCAGCAGTACGGTCATGGTATGGTGGTGGTGTGCTGGTGGTATAGCCTCTGTAATAGTATGGTCTAATTTTGACAGTAACATTACTACACCCTACATTACTACCACCACACTGACCCCACTCATTTATTCTTAATCACTATGAAAAAGATAAAGTCATTAATCATAGTATTTTCATTACAGGGCAGGCAAAATGAACACGTTTCACGAATGGCAAATTGGTTACCGTTATAATGTTATTGTGACACATATCAATGACCCTAAAAGTTTTTTTGTTCGGATGGCAGACCACAGTGATTTGATGAATATAATTGAAAGACCAGGCTCTGACCCTGTCTCTGCCAGCACAATAAGATTAGGTCTAAGAGTTGTGTACAAATCAAAAAGGCTTAAAAAGTTTGTGCGAGGTCAGATACATTATATTAAAACCGATAAAGAGAAGGTGAAATGTGACATTTATGCAATTGATTATGGATGTTTTGACAAGTCTGTGTCAGCAAGACGCATATACCACCCAGACAGCAGTGCTGAGCCACAGAACCAGTGTCCAGGACTGGCTACTCATTGTCAATTATATTTATGTGAGCCTAGAGGGGGGGATGTTTTTAGTGAGGAAGTAATAGATACCATGAGAGAGCTGGTTGATAAACAGCATGCTGCTATTAATGTGATTAACAACATTAGTGACCAGCTGGTGGTGGAGCTAATGAGTGCTGGTGTCCCTCGAGATGTTGCAAGCTTTTTGGCTATGATTGAACTAACTGTAATGACTAAAGGAGTGTGGCCAGTAAACAAAGGTGCTCATTCATTATCTGGGCCAGTAGACAAAGTTGCTCATTCATTCTCTGCTTTAAACTTGATACAGACATTGAAGTATAAACACAAACAATTAAATGTTGGAGATACATTGTATGTCAGAGTGCAGAGTGGGACATCAGTGTCTGGTTTCTATGTTGCTGAAGTCAATGACTTAAAAAAATTAAGATCTGCAGCACCTTCTTTTTCAGAGTATGTTAAAAACCAACATATGAAGAGTGAGGATTTCACACCCGGCAGACTATGTGCCGTTAAACTGGATAATCTTGATCAATATGAGCGAGCAAAAATCAAGAAAGTCAATCCAAATTCTACAGCTGTTTTGGAACTTGTAGACTGGGGTAAAGAAATTGAAAGTAATTTTTCATCTATAAGATCAATAGATAATGATTCTTTTTTGACTCTACCGATTATTGCCATCTACTGTGCTACATCAGAGGATCAAATCTGGAGTCCTTCATTGCCCTTACATTTCCTCAAAAGATTACAATTTGGAATACAAATAGTAGAATTAGGAAACAACTCTGATAAACCTCATAAGGTTAACTTCATGAAATTAAAGCCAGGAGTGGATGAAACAAAAAAACCACCATTTCATGAAATAGAACATAATACATAGTTCCCTTAAGATAGATGATGATGAATGATTGTCACCTTTTCATCATTTATGGAATAAAGAAAAAACAAAAACAAATGCCAAGGAACATTGCCCTGCAAAAAATGTATTACACCTACTGTATTGTATAACGGGCTGGTGTCCGCAACTCCACGTCAAAGCGCGTATTTTGCGTGCGGGTGGGAAATTTATTCGATCCAACCTAACTCCCCGAGAAAGGCCAGCAGCGCCTTGATGTTGCTGACAATCTCGCGGAGAGTACCTGGGGTACCGAAGTACTTTGCCCTGTATGTTGCAACCAATGTATTACATAATACATATAGGGTGTTTGGCGCATGGACCGACACAATTTTTCCAGGGATTTGGGAGGTCATTAGCTAGATTCTACCCATAAACCCTTTGTCCTAAATGTCACGGTTGGTTACATATGATTTTTTTTTTTTTAATTAAAGTAATATTGATTATGCTTCCTTTAATTCGAAATAACTTTTTTGTTTGTGGGTGTAGTGGCACAAAATTTTGTTGTATTCTCCAAAGTCTTTTAAATCTAAATACATCTTTGTTTGATACAACTGGTTTCAAGAAAATTCTTTCTAAAACCCTTTCTAACGGTATGCTACATGACGTAGAAATTATTTATTATGTAGTCAAAATACCTTATTAAGGTTGTTATGTTTTGATAAAACTAAACTTATAAAAAAGGAGGCAAAACACCGGGAACGATGGAAAGAAATAGGAAGGCCTTTGCCCAGCAGTGTAATATAGTCCATAGTTTGGAAAGCGCCGGTTATTCGTTCAATTAGAACTTCCCTAGTGGCACTTCTTCTGGTTTGGTGGCTAGGAAAGAAGAAATGCGACTACGTACAACGACAGTTGAAATAAGAAACAGATGTCGTGCATGCACACGAAATGGAGGAGGTCAAAATAAACTAATTATATCTAGTATTTGTATGTCTATTGCTGCCTAAATTTGTAATTTGTATCAATGTGTAACTGTGTTTAGTAACAAAAAAACTAGTAACGTAAAATAACTGTCTAGTATTTGTATTTTTATTACTGCCTAAATAGTAATTTGTATCAGTGTGTAACTATGTCTAGTAACATAAACTAATTATATCTAGTATTTGTATGTCTATTACTGCCTAAATATATTTTGTATACGTGTGTGACTATGTCTAGTATTTGTATTTCTGTTACTGCCTAAATATGTAATTTGTATCAATGTGTAACTGTCTAGTAAAAAAAAACTAGTAACATATAATAACGGTCTCGTATTTGTATTTCAATTTGTTCTAAATAATTCAATAATTGCCATATAGATAGTTTTTAATAGATATTTTTGTCTCTGAACCACGCCTTAAAAACACATCAAGTTTAGACTAGAAAAAGGATTGGCGATTTGTAAAAATGTCATGGCCTAACAATAAATTCAAGTCCAACTTTTTAATTAGTTTTTTTGAATAAGTATAGGACATAATTAATGACTAAATATGTAATTTGTATCAGTGTGTCTAGTAACAAAAAAAAAACTAGTAACATAAAATAACTATGTCTAATTTTTCTATTTCTATTACTGCCTAAACAGGCACACTACATACCATCACACCTAGTACAGGCATCATACGTTATTATACCTACATTGTTAGTTTTAGATTCATATTGTATTTTACCTTCTGGGATTCTGAATGAATTTTTTTTTTGTGTTTTTTGGTATCAATCTGTATGTATGTCTAGTAACAAAAAAAAACTAGTACCTAACTTAAAATAATTATGTCTAGACATAATTATTAGTAATATAAAATAATTATGTCTAGACATAATTATTTTATATTACTAGTTTATTTGTATTTCTATTACTGCCTAAATATTTAATTTGTATAAGTGTGTAACTATGTCTAATAACAAAAAAAAATAGCAATATAAAATAATTATGTCTAGTATTTGTATTTCTATTACTGCCTAAATATGTAATTTGTATCAGTGTGTAACTATGTCTAGTAACAAAAAATACTGTCTAGTATTTGTATTTTTATTATTGCCTAAAAATGTAATTTGAATCAGCGTTTATTTTTTATTGAAGTTTTAGAATATTATGATAATTAATATATAATAATTTACAGCATTACTGTATAAGCGGTATTTCTGCCACGGCGTGTATCGTTAGGAGGTTCCTCTCTCAAGAGCCCTGACCACCGGTAGCTTGGACCGTGTTCCTGATAGGAAACGGCCTACCGTGTTTCAATGTTTTTTTTTAAATTTTACTTTTTATAGGAATATTTAAAAATGTAAATTATATGTAAAAAAAATAAAAAATAAAGGAGATAATAATTTTACGATTTGACGTTTCACATTACACCAATGGCCGTGTGCCCAGACACAGGCGCATCAGATTTTTTAAATTATTTTTCTAGTAAATAGCACCCGTGCGAAGCTGGGGCGGGTCGCTAGAACGTTGTATTTTATCTAAGTAGTACTTAAACTTATTTAGTTCAGGAAGCTTCATTTTTACACCAATTTGTTCTGAAGTTCAGATTACCAATCGTGCATTATTTTGTACAGTAGAATATGTATTCCTTTCTTTGATGTCCTATATATTGTCCATTTGCGTTGTTAGTGAAAAGTTTTATGAATACGCTTTCTATCTTTTTGTTTTCATCATGCAAGCCTGGGGTGACTTTCCGTTTCAGCCCACCTTAGTCCCCCTCTGTACATGGCAATGGCTAAGTGTTTTACCAATGTGTGGGTGAGTTTATCGTACCCTTTTATCTCAATTGTATTTTGTTGTGTCTCAATGTCATTCTTGCACTCGTTCAATATAATTATAGCCGGTCTATATTTCCCGACTAGTGGTTTTATTTATTTGAATTTGTTTCTTACACGTTGGGTGTTCAGGTGTAAGATTATGAGGTTCTGTATTTTCTTGCTGTCGTGTTTATAATATGTGTAAGTTACAGAAACTGAGTAGCCCAATGTTATAAACTGCCGAAAGTAAATAATGAATACGGTAAAAGGGTCTACGAGTTCTGGACGTACACTCTTCCAAGAATTCTGAACAATATAAGGAAAAAGACAAAAAAAATAAATCTCGACAAATAAAAAACATAAGTACTTACTAAAAACCAATTAAAAACACTGAACGCTTGTTGTTTCTTTTTAGTTTTAGTGTATTAGACTAGCTAAAATATTTAAGATTAATGAATCTCTCACAAAATGGGTTTTATTCCATTGAAGTACCCCAGAGCAATGTCTCAAAAAAACACACTTAGTTAATATTCTTAAACAATTTATTTATATAACAACACTTTGGTTTAATTTTATATATCTTATAATTTACATTTTCAGTGTATTTGTTATATTAACTTATACATTACATTTTCTTAATATATATTTTATAAATTCAAACGCTTTACAATTATAATACTTATGAGCCTAGATATTATTTTGTGTCTTGTGAATAGATAATTACCACTTATATTCAGTGTGAACTTCATAAATTAAATATGCAGTGCTCGCTATACATTTAGGTATTATTATGAAATCATTGCCTTTAATTATCTGGCTATATAATTATTTTTGGCCTGATTCAGAACCTTTAATGAGTGAATGATTGTATTTAAACGTTTATTAGATACACATACTGTCCGAAGCACATATTCACCAATGAAATAGTTTTATGTTATATTTCTAATTAAAATTCAGACCTAACAATTGGTTTGCGCGATTTTTTATTTTAAAGTTACTAGGACATTAACTAAACCTTTGATAGTCTTATTTACAATGTTATTGAATCAGTTTTTCTAAAGATCCAATGCCTATAACGTTGCATCATTCTTCACCAGTGAAGAGAGAACGTATACTTATTGATTTTATCGATCTTTGCATCCATATACTTACCTAGAGCTTGCAAATCAACAGCGCGCGCTATGTGACTATGTCATTTTGTAATAAAGTAAAAATTATTACAATATTTAACGCGCATTCGTGAGTTGTATTATCTACAGGCTTAGTTTAAGTTTACCCTAAAACTTTTAATTGGTCATTGTGCTCATCATTACAAAAAATACTATGAGAACAACCCTGAAGACGGGAAAAACGAGACGGCTACCCCATACATTCGTTTTAATATAATTATGATGCTCTGTGATTTGATTCAACATACGTTGTTATAATGTAGGGAGCAGCTGTTTTTTTAAATATTAATAAGTAATGGCCAGAGGTTTAGGATACACTGAAACTAAGGCTGTATAAATAGGTTGTCTTGTTATTTTATTTCTTTTGCGTTGCGATTTCTAAACTTTTCTTTGTTTTGTTTCCCCTTCCCTGGTACTATATGCAGGTGGTGATCTCTTCCACGTAGGACGAAGGGAAGATGCCATAGATGCCGTTCAGATCGCCGCTCCACCACCCGTCGTCCTGTTTCTCGTGAATGTTTATAACGTCGCCTGAAAATATCATAAATTCAGCTTCAGTTTAGCCATGGTTGGTAGAACATACAGGTTGACTATACCTACTACATAGTTAAATGATAAACCAATAATTCCAAGACACTACTCCTCTAAAAATAATTTATACTAGACTTGAGAACCCGATTAATTTTCAATTAAATGTAAAATTAAGTTTGTAGTTGCTTTGAAACCAATAATTGTTGCTATTATGGAGAATCACTACATATTATGTTGTTTGAAAATGCTACATGCTCATGCTTCATCTATGTGAATGTTGCAGCCCTGTACGCTTTAAAATCTCTTTACAAATGAAAGATGTAACCTAAGTGTCACGTATTCTTCACTTCATAGACCTATCCCATTACTGAGTTTTACAGTATGCGTAGGCTTCGGCTTCGCCCTGTTTTTGATTATAAAAGAATAACTGTCCCAAAAATAAACAAATATTTGATACCCTATTAGAAAGGGATGACATCCACTCTCGAATTTTTCTCGCTCGGAACGGCTTTCAACTGCACGTCCTCATTCCAGTTAGTATAAAATTTCCTTAGTAGGAATATCTAATGGCACTAGCATAGCTTGTACCAAGCAACGGCATTGGTTGAAAATCAGTTAAAATAGCTTGATCTCATTGGTCAGATTGGGACTAAGCTATGGACACGCCATCTACAAACAGCTTTGGCATGCCTTCCCCATTGGGATTGGTGGACTGGGGGTGTCAGTTTCCCAATTTTTTTTATAGTGATGTCCGTTTTCGCCAACACTAACTAATTGCCGGTTTCTGAAATGAGTAACTGAAGTTTAGCACTAGTCAAAGTCAATCTACATTTCCAGTGCTACATTACGTTGAAGGAATCACGCTAAGAGTGCGCTTGCCGCTCAGTCAAATTCGCCCAAAAATGCTTGCTATTTCACCAAACGTATGAGAAAGTTTTAAAGCGCACATATTATTGCTACCGAAAATATGTTAGCAGACCTTAGGGAAAAAGGCTATTACAAAAAAACTAGTGAATGTAATTATATTTTCAAAATAAAAATATTTGAATTAATTGATATATAAACCATGCCTACAGACTGGTGAATGTTTTTGAAGTTTTCATAAGCTTAATGCAAATTATTTAAACCCAATGACACTGCTCGACCGGGGAATCGAACCTAGGACCTCATGCTCAGCAGTCGCGCTGGAGCCACTAGACCAACAAGGCAGTGTTCTGATTAGCAAAAAGACTAAAAAATGACGAGACAAATCGGTATAATGCTAGTTTTTGGTGTTGAGCACCAAATAGTGAAGTAATCAGCTGTCTCCGTTTGTATGGAAGAATAATCGGCATGCGCAGCCTTAAGTAGGGTCTTCCTAGTTCTCTAATGAAATAAGTACTTAAATCAGTAACTGGATGTACCTAAGCAATATCTAAATAAAAGCCATGCAGCAATATCTAGATATTGCTGCATGGTTTCATCTCGGCGCGGCGGTGCGTCAAGCGTCTACAATTGGTAGTTGTAAAAACGATCAATACTCTTAATCCCGGGGTTCTTCACAGAACCTATCTAGGTTCTTCAAAGAACCTATCTAAATAATCATCATATCGTAGAGAGGAGGCTATGGTTGATTTAGTAATTTGTTTACCAGTTTTGACTGTAATTCTAACTTAAAAATATCGGAATCCTGATACATTTTTTATTTAATATCATAACATAGCATAATAAGTGTGCGTTACGATTGCTCAGCCAACATAACAAAACAGAAAAAAACTTCAACAAAAAATTTGTCGAAATTTGTCAAAATCGAAGGATACAAACCAAAAATTTGTCAAAGTAGAAATAAAGAAGTTATAAGGGTTTTAAGTTGGCCGCGCGAACGTAACGTGGAGGATTGCGCGGCCATGGAGATCTCGGCAACTACTTGGGGTAGAGATCTAATTCTTTTTGTCAATTGAAGACTGACTTTGTCAAAAAATGTCGAAAAAAGAATTTATAAGCTCTGGATCAATATTTTATGAAATTATGGTTACCCTGCTCGAACATTGTATGAGATAACATAATTTTTTAGATTACACGCGTTGAAAACTGTTCTGAGGGTAAAACGATATTATGTCATTCTAATGAAGTTAATATGCCCAATAAATGGATGTTCACACCGACATCCTAGCAATTATAGATAATGAGATATCAGCATACAAAGTAACAGTAGTTTTTTTACTTTTTGTTTTGGACTGATTTCGTCTGTTTAACTACACTAACAGTATTTAATGCTTTCGTTAGTTTTGACAAATTAAGACCTTTCTTTTTGTAATAGTTTAACTATATGAAGTCTTAGGTTTAAATAAATAATCAACAATAAAGAAGCAGCAAGTGGAGGATTGCGCGGCCATAACTTCCAAAGTGAATATTTCATTAAATATAGATCCAGAGCGTTATAATTCTTTTTTCGTAAATTTTTGACAAATTCAGTCTTGAATTGACAAAAAGAATTAGATCTCTAACTCAAGTAGGTAGTTGCTGAGATCTCCATGGCTGCACAATCCTCCACGTTACGTTCGCGCGGCTAATTTGAAACTCTTATTACTTCTTTATTTCTACTTTGACAGACTTTTGGTTTGTACCCTTCGATTTTGACAAATTTCGATATTTTTTTTGAGAACTTTTCTTCCCTTTTGATAACTTAGCGGAGCAATCGTAACGCACACTTATTATACTATGTTATGATAACAAATAAAAAATGTATCAGGATTCCGATATTTTTAAGTTAGAATTACTGTCAAAACTAGTAAACAAATTACTTATTAGATCAACCATACATAGTACCTACCTGTCTACTTACAATATTTTGTCCGTGCAGGAGTCGAACCTACGACACAGTGAAATAGGGAAGAACATTAACTTGGCTGCTATAGACCAAACCGTCGTATAAGGCTTTTTTTTTAATTATGCACGCCTCAGTGTTTTAATAAATGGATCTAAATTGGGTCGGATTAAACTCTCAAACACTATTTTTATAAATGCACAAAAATTCGCTCAGCACAAAATATATGTATAATTCAGAAAAACTAAATACTCGAAAATAAACAATTTGGGGAAAACATTAATTATATACAACAAAAGAACAGGGGGTCTAAAATCCCCGCTATAACAGAATCATAATCCTAATCCTAACTAATATTATAAATGGGAAAGTAAGTTTGTTTGTTACCTTTTTTTGCCTAAACCACTGAACCGATCATACCTTTTGCATTTATACGTTGACAGGTGTACAGAAACGGTCATACCAACCTTTCATCCCGAAAAAAAATACCGTGCCCGAGGAAAACAACAATAACGTTCTTCTGATAATAGATGGCGCCACGTGCCTTTCGAATCATTATTAAATTATATTATTACAAGCAGAGTACAACCCGAATTGATTGTCAAATTTTAAATTAACGCGAGCGAATCCGCGGGCAAAAGCTAGTTGAATAATAATACGAATTTTGTTATAATTCATAAAATGGTCTTAAAGTGATAATTAATTATATTAACTGCATCTGTGAGCATTTATAAATTATTATTATTATCCTATTACGATTCTGCTAAAGCGGCCATTTTAGGCCCCCAGTAGTTAACAGTGATTTCGTTCAGAAATACCTACAATGATACTTTTAAAAACATTGACTAATACGCTATACTATAAGAAAGATATATTTTAAAGGTACATTAAGTACAAGCCATTAAAACATTGCTTTCAAACAGAACATGGTATTCTGACTGTAGGTGAGAAATCATTTTTTAACGCGGCAGGTTCAAATTAACGATTAGTCTTTAATCGACGTTCAGTTAATGAAATCTTCGGTATTTCATAGACTTTTTGACTGACAAAAGCGTGCTTAACCTACGTTCACACGGAGTCGAACTGCACGATTTTTTGCCGTATAATGTTGTGATTACACCGTAGTTTCAAACGGCATTTATTTTTAACCGTATGAAAATTGGGAAATTGACGTGTGATCTCAACTTTGTACCTCAAAATATTTTTCAGGACAGTGTACAGGTTACCTGACTACAGTTCACGAACACTTAATGCCCAGTTCCTGAGGCCTTCAGGTAAAGACTCAATAGCTGCTGAACAAAAAAGTTATGTCTACATCTAGAAAAGTTCTGGTGGGCTACTCCTCTTAGATCACAGATTAAAATAATACTGCTATACTGTAGAAAGGGATGGAGAATGGTTGAAAAGGATGGATCTAGACGTTCTGTATAGCTCCGTCTCTTTCAGTGAAGTGACATGAAAGTAATATTGCTATATGAGACCGAGGGGTACTGCTTAGCTATTCACAAACCCTTCGATTCGACAAGTCGTATGTCTATGTTTTTTTGTCATTCCGAAAGCGAGCGAGATAGACTTACGACTTTTCGAATCGAAACGTGTGTGAATAGCAATGCTCACCACTGAGAACACTGAGTAGTCAGAAACGTAATGAGTCATAATATCGATAACCAGTAGTACAATAATCGATTGATAACCGGTTCAGAATACCTCAGAGACTGGACACAAGTGAGGGTCTATATAAGCAGATATGTAGGTGTTGTATAGTTACCTGGTGCTAAATTAAGTTCATCGTTCAGTCTAGCTTCGTAGGTATACAAGGCTCGGCACTTCCCTAACGAAGGCGTCGGTGGAACCACGTCTCCGTTCTCATTCTTTATAATATCAGTCAAATCCGTCGAACTATCACTTTGCGATGAAAATTCATCTGAAAAAGAAACAAAACAATATGTGTTGTAAAAATGAGATAAATTATGATTTTTTCTAGGTTTTTCGTGTCATAGCTATAATTCTAAAATCAAAGTACGTCAATAATTTAACAAAAGGATGAGCGCCTTTGTATTACATTAATATTGTGTTCTACACCACTGAACAGGGGTTTTCGACCGGTCGTTCATACATGCCACGTTCCCCCTTTTCATATTATTCTCTTTCACGGACGCTAATAATATAGATATGTATTATATTTCCATATGCAGTTTGGCAAAAATAAAGGTGCTGCGCCGACCCCAATTATCATGAGACACTGGCAGGAATATGATAATACAGTTTGGCAGCTATTGCGAAGCTCAGTATTCACACTGGCGTCGTAAAAAGGGTTTCTGGTTGTGCGTTTTTTTGTTGTTTTTCTTATATATTATATCTGCTCTATCATTAATGTGACTTATTTTCAGGCATGTAATATTTTATAAAGCGACTTAAAAAAGATTAAAAAAATAAGGCTAATATAAATCCTTACCAAAATCACTATCTTGTTGGTTAGACAGTCCATCCCCTGCTCCACGCTCGCTCCAGTCCAGAGGACTCTCCGGCGGGTGAGGAGCCTCCGTCTGCGGCAACGGCGGCGGAGGAAGGTCCACCACTGGCGTGACCGGTGCGCTCTTGTGCTCAGCGTTCCTCCTAAACGAGAGGTGTTCTATCCTCAACTTGGATGATGCTCGACTCATGATGGAGTCTCTCCGTTCTCTCTCCTCGCCACCGTTCACGCTCTTCGTTAAAGCCGTGTAGTTCGGTGTGAGGTTTTTGTTCACCTCGTTTTGGTAGTCAGCTTGAAGCCATGGTGGTACCTAGAAGTAAATAATAGAACATGGTGAATACTGTGCTTTAATTGGGTAATTCTGTTTGTGTACAACCATAGGAGTTTATATATGTGCACAGCACATTGAGAAGTGTAGGTACCTGCAACCCGTACGAGTTAACTAGCACTAGGCGCTAAGATGTATAGTGGTTGCTACGCTGGTAGAAAATGCGTATAATAGCCCGATTTTATACATATTATGTGTGCACACAGAGAGAAATAAATAATTGAAGTCACTCGTACAGTAGATACTGTCATTATGGTATGAGTCGTATTCCAACGACATGCCTTGTTAGTTAGCACAGGTCGTAGGTGAGTATGTGCATCTGCCCTGTTAGCGACCTTAGCGACGTATGTCAAGCGACTGTCAGTCTCTCCGCAAGATTTGTTTTCATTTGTGTCGCTTTAGCGTGCAGCTCTAACCAACGGTTCCAGGTAGCCTGGCTTCCTGACTTTAGCAGGTAGCTATTACCACGAACGAAGTAAATTACACAAAAAAACTACCCACACTTTTTCTCTCTCCTCTTCCCTAAAAAGTTTCCATCAAACAGGAATATTTACTTTTAGAATACTCTGTTGCAGTCCCTGCTTATCCCTAATGATCTGTATGTGCGCAGCGAGAGGATGTTGCACGGGCGGCCTGCTGTCTAGGTCGTTCAGGCTCGCAGTGATCTTGTATCTCACGGCTTCCAAGTACGTCAGCATACTCCTCATCTGGAACGAGCAAATCGGGAAGTAAGAGGGAGAATTGCATTTTAGTGGTAGATTGGTCAGACAAGGTAAAATTCCGCATTGCCGGTTATAGCGTTTTCCAAGCACAGACGAAAGAAGAGCGTAAAGCTCTTCATCCCCCATAGAAAAGAGAGGATCCTCCGATCACACGTTTGTTGTGTCTGGTGGCCCGACAGTAATTGTTGTCAGGTTTTTCCTACAAGAACTTTAGTATCACTATTTAGGAATTTCATGTTAGTTCTTCATTTGTGGCATAGATGGCGCTGTAGTACTTTTTGTACTATGTTGCTGTAGTGCCGCTACAGAATCAAGAAAGGGAGATTTGATAAATTCGTTTTATTATTAGTTTCTTGTCAACAATATTGTCCTACTGCTGGGCAAAGGTCTCACCATAGCCTTCAAATTCTCTCTGTATACGGTCCTCTCTGGCCAACCCCTTACTCCAAGACATTTTTATTTCTCTACAGACGGTTTATTTATGATCGATAGTAAGATAGTTGGTAATTGTATCTGCAGATTTTTAATTTTATACTTGTACCTTTCTATTGTTTTATTGTTAATAGCGCTTGACTATCGCGTATTTTTACTACTTGTTCTATCTAGTTCATCAAATACGAATGTTATTGTTTGAAGTGAGGTTAGTTACAAAATTATAGACAGTTATGTAAAGTCTTAAACAATCTATTATCTTAGGGTTCGTCCATTAATCACGTGTAAAAATATATATACACGTGATATCTTACTACACCCCCCCCCCCCCTCCGTCCTAGTGATATTTGGTGTTTTTTTTGGAATCCCTCCCCGCTTTCGAACTTCACGTGATTAATGGACGACCCTTATGGCAACTCGTTCAAACCAAACATGCATTGGGGAAAGGCTAGGTAGATGATGTACGGCATAATTTAGGTAAACTCCTCATACTCACATGGTACAGTTTATCGGCAACATTCTGCTGTGAGTCGTCGTTGCCGAAGGTAGGGGTCTGTTTAATGGCCATCGACAGCTTCTCAAGTCCCTGCTTGGATTTCCGTTCTCTGTCAATGTCCTGTTTTACTAACTGTAGTATTTTTAGCAGCGCCTGTAACACATATGAAAATAAATGTAATAGATATTGTGTTTAGAGATTGTTTTTCAACTTTCTGGCAGATTTTTCAGCATAACGAGGAATATATAGTTAATCTCAACATTAATAAACAGAAAAGATGGATGGAGTACCTATATTATGGTTGACAGGAGAATGAATGAAAATCGTTTAGCGCCGACCGCAAGTAACATGGGAGTAAGGCAAGCAGATGATGATGCTTCAGCATACTTCGATCAGTAATAGGGCGATTCAATAGTAACGCTCAGTTTTATAGAAACCTCGACCGAACATTTTTCCATTAAATTCTGTTTGCTACTGAACGAAACAAGTTCGGGGCGGTGCTGTGTCCGAACCGAACCGAGGACCTCAGACGAAGGGCATGAACATCCAACTGTCCACGGAAAAAGAAAAGGCGTAGCGCCCCATCAGAACACAAGCGCTGTTACTATTATTTTTAAACGTCGCAGCACCATTCACTGTGCAGAGATAGGGGCCTTTTGTACGGCCTTGTAGTTTATCTCGTCATCTTACAGCAGTATTGTCCAGAGTGCGAAAGAGATGGAACTATTCAGGACGTCTAGCTTCATCACTTTCTTACTGTGGCATAAGATTAAAACAGTACTGTTTTAAGACGTCATGGTAGGTCACCTGGATCAATTTACTTTGTAATATTGTCCTTTGTGAATACAATATATACTTTTTCTTAACCAGCCAAACCTACCTGTTTGCGTCGTTCCTTGTTCATCGCCAGCGTGGTATGCTCGCAGTAAAAGTCCGGAAGTAGTTGCTCGCTGGCCCCCGTCTGCGCAGACCTCACCCCGCGGACTACCCTCATGTCCGTATTCGCGTTGGCGTTCTTTATCGGATTCACTAACACGTTCGTGGCCTGATAACATAACAAAATGCTAGATATGAAGCTGACTAAAGAAGAGCTAATCAAGTTTACGTAAATCTTAACTAGGTAGGTAACACCAATAAAACTGAATACGATGCGATCAGCACATCTAAACGGAGTTCAGGAGCTGCCAGTGTCTTACCAGCTCTTGAACACAGTTTAGATGTGCGATGTGTGATGTGCAATTCGCCCTTAACAGGTATAACCGTTCTTTGACCCAGTTAAACAAACTGCTCCTGTCGGAAAATAAGTAATAGTTCTAACACGGATATCTGGTCGCACTATGGGTCGAACTTAATAACACGGGTCTTGGATACGTGAGTACGATATGACATAAGCAAAAGACACGTTTACTTCAGGATATTGCAAAAGGAGACTCCTAAACAACCTATAAAAACTTTGTTTACTGACTAAGCAATGATTAGATCATGAGTACGAGAAGTTGTTAATCACCTCTGCTAATTGCGCGGGCACGGCGGAAGTCAGCCTTAGGTAGCAGTCGGCTGCCGTCTTGAGCTGGGCCAGTCTCTCCTCTTCCAGAGACTCCAGCATGCCAGCTCCTTTCACCACGCTTGTCTCCCATTCCAACCTGGAAGAAATTGTGAAGTAGGTAAAAGTCAGAAGTAATGGAAATGAAGCATTTGGGGTTGGCGCAGCATGTCAAAGTAGAACAAACAGACTTATGGACTTCAAAGAGGAAGAGTCCGAAGGTCTAGAACTATTTTCATCGTTGCAGCACTTATAGAATTTGATCTAAGTGTTATATTTATTTATTTAGAGCGAGATAGCCCTAGCACAAGTATTATTAATTATTTGCTGTTACTGGGGATGTCTCATTTATAATCTATGTAACTGCTTGTGGGACAAATAAACATTTTTACATTTTTTTTTAATATTTACCTAGATCGCTCCGCGTGCACGCACACATTGTAATATTCTACTTCAGTTTTCTTCACAGCATCTTCTGTCTTCCTCTTTTTAACCTGAAGCTTAGCTGCGTCCTTCTCACTCGTCGCGTTAGGTAGCCGCTCTGCGCGCGCAGCACTCAGGATGCTGTGCGCGTGTGGTATGTGTCCCACGCTCGAACTACGCGACAGACGGCTGCAAACAAACATAGGAAGCTCGTGACTCATTCTAAACGCAGGGAGCGTTTAGCAACATTCGCAAAACAAACAATCGCCTGGCCAGTCGCATCCGCAAAAAACGAAGGATCCTTCTATAATAACTCGCCGATGTAATGTCCCGGTAGACTAGATACTTGAAAAACAAAAAACAGGACATTAGCATCGTCAAGCGTGTAGTGTGTGGCAGACCTAATGTCCAACGTGGCGTCCTGTAACTTCTCGTTGTCCCGCGCCGCCGTGTGAGAATGTTTCTTCGACTTTGCCTCCGCTGTTCTCCACTCTGCGAGAGATCGGGTAGTCTTGTCAACGTTACCTTCAATCTGCAATTATAATCAGATTAACAATGGATTTCTTTTTGTTTAAGTTGCTCGTTTTTAATGGTTCTCATTTCGATTGTCTTGGGTAACTCACCTTCTTCCTAAGCTTCAATTGATTGTCGATTACATGTTTCATTGGTTTCACTAGCTCGTCGGATAAAGCACTTGAGTAATTCCTGAAATAGAGCAATTGCAACGTAACTAATGTTCAAAATCTCTGTGAAATAACTGATTTGTTCAAAGATTGTGCATGTTTGCCAATTACCTGTGGATTTCCGATCGTTTCTCCATCTCCAGCGCGACATGTTTCCATGCCTCGGCGCACGAGCCCACGCTCTCCTTGCAAGCTTTCGTCAACTTCGTCCCAAGCTTTGCTAAGCATTTTGAGTAGTATATCTCCGCTTCAATTCTACAAAGAATCGATATAGTACATGAGCGTCTACCACTAGTATCTGCGGTGTTTCACAATCTGTGACGGAAGCGAACGTCGGTAGGAAATAATCACGGTGGCGTAATGATTTGTTTTTACGTCTGATTTGTCTTTGTGGTTGTGTAAAAGCAGTGATAATGCATTCTCGGCCAATGGGAGGATTACAATTTTTAGAGCGCGCGTTATTTGCGTCTCGCGTCGTGACTCGTGGCCCACTTGGAGGAACCTCGCGACGGGCTATTTTTGATTTTGTGGCCATTGCCGTGCCCTTACTTTCGTATGCAACATTATTTTACGATGTGCTCGATATCTGTATATCGAGGGGAAAGCTATAAGCGTGCGTGTGAACAATATAATATCAATTATACAGCATGACGAGAACTTTCGTATTGTCCCTGCGCTCGCCGACTGTAGTCTCGGACCATTCGCGGAACCCAGGATCGCTGGAGCGATTTGCTCGTAAACAATGAGGTATTGTTTTATAGTAATGTCTGGAAAGTAAACGCTACGAAGAAATGTCGATAAGATAATCTGGTGCGTGCACGACTTGCGTTGAGCTGAGCCAGCGCGCGCCGGCCGAATGATGCGGAACTATTTCAACAGTTATTAGAAAAAGCGATAGTACCGTTATTGTGATCATTGTTATGCACATATTACAGTGCATTGTTATCTGAACGGTTAACTAGTTGTTTATTTTGTGATTTAAGGTGACCTTAAATACAACATAGCTTAATACCTAGCATAATCACAA
This sequence comes from Noctua janthina, assembly GCA_963576755.1. Lineage (NCBI taxonomy): Eukaryota > Metazoa > Arthropoda > Insecta > Lepidoptera > Noctuidae > Noctua > Noctua janthina. Next base: position 5,406,525 of record OY755050.1, on the reverse strand, counting down.
TTAGCAAAACCTATTATAAGACCCATGTTTATGATGCAATATTTTAACTCCGAAGGCAACTAATGTTACTAAATCGGTGATAGACTTACACAACGCATAACATAAACAAAGGTGAACACCTGCATATACTAAGTAAGTAATTTTGGAATTGATTTCTTGACCAATGCAATCTTCAATTAAAGTAGTACATTAAAAATATATATCTTACCTCTCTTGTAATATGGATGACAGTTCTTTACTGAAGTCGCTTCCCTGTTTCACGTACCGGCGGAGCTCATCGAAACCATTTTGGGCCTTAAAAGGAGAAAACACTATGTTAGCCATAATATTATTGGTACTAGCTCTTTTTGCTCTCTCTTTGTTCGCGGTTTACTCGCCCATTACTCGTCCCAAAGGAATGTGTTAGCACAATCAGCTTATAATGGTCCCACTGCTGGGATACGGCCTGCAGACTTTGGGAGTGAGTGGGCTGTAATCACATGCGGATCTAGTACAGTTTGATAGATGACACATGTTTTCGAGTTTTTGGCTCTAGAACATGCCAGTTTCCTCACTGTGTTTTCCTTCACCGTCTGAGAGCAGTGGTGATGAAATAATTTGTGCGTGCGAACGTCATTATCTGCCTAGCCTTTTCCAACTATGTTGGGGTCGGATTCCAGTCTAACTGGATGCAGCTGAATTCCAGTATTTTACATGGAGCGACTGCCTATCTGACCTCCACTACCCAGTTAGCGCTGAGTAATACGATACCCCTTGGTAAGACTGGATGTCCGACTATCGGGCCATTGACTAGGTACCTGTAACGACTGTCAAAGATCTACAAATGACAGCCGGGACCAACAGCTTAACGTGCTTTCCGAGGCACGGAGGAACTCGGTATGTAATGGGTCACCCGTCCGCGGACCAACCTCGGCAAGTGCGGCTTAACCTTAAGATGGACCCGAGCCGCTGTTATTATTTAACCATGAGCTCCGCGTGCGAACCTAACCTTTTTTTTTTTTAACCTAACCCGCATAGCTATACACAAACGCTTCGATTCGATTTCGATTCGGAAAGTCGTGTGTCTATCTCGCTCACTTTCATAATGCCAAAAAAAAAATAGACATACGACTTGTCGAATCGAAATCGAATCGAAGCTATGCGCCGGGTAACGGTCTAATCCTACCTATGCCAATCGAAATCCGGCGTGAAGGCTTGACCAACAAACTACCTGAGCCACAAGATACAAACGGTTACCACGTCTTCAGTACATCATACCGCACATCTTACGCTTTCGAGCCATTACGATACAAGAAATAAGCTAATGAGGCGCCTAGACTGCCTCGTTGATCTAGTAGTCGCAATCGCTACTGCTGAGCATGAGGTGCTGGGTTCGATTCCCGGGTCGGGCAAATTGATTGGGTTTTTCATCAGGAATTTCTCAGTAGCAGTCACGGAGTCTGGATTTGTGCCCAGTTGAGGTCATTAAGCTCGCCCCCTATTACATGGGACTTAACATAACTGGTGAAATGTGAGTGTACTATTAGGTACACCTCTGCCTAACCGTTCGGGGATTACCTACAGGCGTGATGTTATTTTATGGTATGTGTGGCTGTATCTTTGCAGTATGTCCGATGCCTGCGTTTCGTTTCAATAGTAACACACATGTATCCTCACATCTTACAGTGAGTACCCGAGTTACGTCGCGTCGCCGCGTCGCCTCAAATTATCATTTATTATGATGTCAAAGGGAAATAATCATCTAATCACACCGAGGTGGTGTTTTCCTAGATAGAACTTGTATTTTTTTATTGCGACTACGACACAACAATGTTCTTTTATATAGTCGCGTTTTTCCCATCATTATAGCGATGTAGTATAAGATATTATGTAGAATGTGTGGAGTAAATGATGTGTGCAACTGTGCCGCGCTTCGAAACTATGGAAAGTGTTTGCCAGTACTGTCTTACTGTTATTACACAATTAGATAAGTGCAGCAAAGTAATAGGATCTGAATATGTACAAAGGGTCTAAAATGGCCGCTTTAGCAGAATTATAAAACTATGAATTACGTTACAATTCGTAAAATGGTCATAAAGTGTCAATTCATAATATTAACTGCGTCTGCGACCACTTTAAGAATTTTAACGTGTTTCATATTATCATCTTATTATGATTCTGCTAAAGCGGGCATTTTAGGCCTCCTGGCCTCGTTGATCGTCGCAAGCGCGACCGCTGAGAATGCGGGGTCTTGGGTTCGATTCCCCAGGACGGACAAAGTCATATTTTAGTTTCTCAGCAGCTGGCACGGAGTCTGGATTTGAGCCCGGTTAATGGCAAAAGGCTCGCTCCCTATAACATGGGACTAAAACAAAACTGGCGAAATGTGGGTGTACTACTCGGCAGACCTCTGCATAAACATTCGAGGATTACAGGCGTGATGTTAGGTTATGTAATTTACTAGAGGAACCTTCGGCCGAGATCAAGTTAGACTTAGCACAGTCGCACTAAATGTGCACATTCCAACCAGTGCAGTGACTGATCAAGCGTAAGTACCTATCATAGGAATAAGAAAATTAATTGTATGTCCATAAAGTTAATTTCCGGATAAAGCGCTACTTACATAAGTCCAAGCCAAAATGCATGAATAGAATATCGTTATTTTCAGTTCAGTAGAAAATTTCAAATACCAAGCAATGGTGACAACAACCAGCTCGCAATCTCACGTGACGATAATAAAAGTCAGATCACAAACACGATAGCCAGAAATGATGAATGATGATGACGATACAACATTGAGGTCGAGAAGTTCGGTTAGCTAGCCAAGTAAAAAGTAATCATCGACGACAGTCAGCCTGTAATTATGTATGTTTGCCATAGCAGTAATACCTCACTTTTTGTCACTTCCACCTGTTATACAAAGTGCAAATTGTTTGTTGTATGCGACTGTGTATCTTATGGTCAGGTAGTAAGGCTAATATTGTAATGGAGTGGTTAACAGATGCCGTGAGCACAGGTGATAATGACAGCTAGCTGTCATTAGTATGTGTATAACTAGACGTATTGAAATTAATTCGTATACCAATTAGGTTTGTATAGTCGAGACTTTTATACCATCGTCAGTTTGCAAACACAATATTTCTTTTATTTTATCGGGTCAGAATACATACCTTATTTAATTGAAAAATTAAAATTTCAAATTGTGTTCATTCACAAGTTTTTTCCCGATTCATTTCTGGATTTATTGCTAAATATCTAAAAAAGTATGCATTATTTAAAGTAAAACGAAGCTAAAAATGATTTTTTAATGTAGGTATTCTTTAGACAAAAAACTACCCAATAGAGGTGTCACAAAGTAGTTATTTTTTCACAAATTGCGTCAGTGTTCATTTACTGGAGCCATTACCCTACCTTTTGAAGTTACGGTACTGAGCACGAGCAGAGTACCTTTAAACTTTATAAGCGCATGTGCGGGACGGGTCCGAGTTGGTACACAATATACAGCGCTTTTACATAAAATAAACAAACAATGAGTGCTTATTGGTCCTGTGTGTTGGGAGAGAGAACCGCTCCGTTCTCTGCCTACGTGCATGACTGAAGTACAGGCGCGGAGAGCTACGGCGTCAAGCGGCTGTACAGTAGCCCAGTGTTGCCAGACAAGTCGCGCTCCAAGTCCCCTACAATTTCAGCCCAAGTTACCTTATTCTCCTATTTTTTGGAAAGCAACTTAAATTAAAAAAAAAAATCTAAATAAGTTTATTAATCAAATCGTTGAATTAAAAGCCTGGCACTAACTATTTTACAAGAATTATTAATGTCTGGAAATGTAAATTAACCACTAGAAAGTACTTAGTTTTCCCTGTCTTCTCAGTAATCCCGAAAACGTTTCGTGTTTGACTCCAACCACAACAAAATCGTCAAATTGAGAATAATTTTCAAGCGTAAACCGAAGTCTACTAATGATATTTTACATTTCCCAATCTACCGCCTGTGACTGTCATGAAAAATAGTGATATTTTGTTCGCATTTTTATTACCAGATATTTCTGCGTTCCTCAGATAATGTAGATGAAGGCACAGAATCGTGTTTCTGAGATAGCCTAATTCGCCGATCGCGAGAATTGCTCTCCCGGCACCCTTCCATATAGCCTAAATTGCGGAAAATCGCCGAATCTGACAACACTAAGAAGATCGACCACCCCTTCCGACTAAGTCAATGAAAACACGATACCAAAGAAAACATCATCACGCCCGTAATCTCCGAATAGCTACGCAGAGGTGTACCAACATATAGTGTACCCACATTTCGCCAGTTTTGTTTTAGACCCATGTTATAGGGAGCGAACCTTTTGCCATCAACCGGACCAAATCCAGACTCCGTGCCAGCTGCTGCCAATACTAGGGCATGAATGTCTACTTAGTCCAAGTCCTGAAATAGATAGGTAAAAACGAAGGTATCAAAAAAAGCCAATCCAAAAAATTGGTTCCATCAATAATAAAGTTTAAGTGAATAATCTAAATAATATTAAAATGACGCTTTTTCGTATTTTTCTCAGCAAACCCTTTTATTTGATACCCATATCATGGGAATGCATAAAAAATAACTAGTCCGTCATCTTTGGGAGTTCGCCATATTGGATTTAGAATGTCGTCATCACAGATATAGATAGACTTATATCTGTGGTCGTCATGCATTGTCATTCAAAGTAAACATTGCAAAATGTTAGCTCAATCGGAATCCCGGAAGAGGGTCAAATTTAACTTTTAAGATTTTTTGACATAGTTACACGTGAAGTTAATAGAACCATGCGCGTGATAAGCAAAATTAATTATACATACGCTTAGTCAGTATACAACAATTTCAGATTACAAGGAAGGAAGTTTCGTTCAATTAGAACTATCAGTGTTTGATCGGTTAAATCGGAATATTTTGTACAATTAAGACCCTTTAACGTGTGCGTTAATTAAAATGAACTTCAGTTTTCATTGTCTTGGCCACTCTAAGAGGCCATTGAATTCGTGACTGTCGTTTTCTACATCCATACTCACACCTCTTTCCTGAGGGAGTAGGCAGGTCCTACAGATCGCCACTTGCTACGTTCCTTACATACTCCTTTAGACTTGTACACGTTCATACATCAGGTCATACTCGCCCGCCGGTTGCGAGTACTACATATTTGACCTCTCTGAATAACATCGCCAATAAGGTCAGTGCCTTCACACTATCTTCTCACTTCTGGGGCGTCCTCTCTCGGCGTTCTCCCTCAAATCAGCTTAGTAAATAAATACCTTTTATTAGTCGCCTATTATCGTATTACCCAGTACTAACAGGTTTGTGGAGGCCCAATAGGCAGTCGCTCCGTGTAAAATACTGGTATTCAGCTGCATCCGGTTAGACTGGAAGCCGACCCGAAACGTATCATGAAAGGGATAATATCATCATTATTTTTTAGATGCCTTTCCTATATCTGTAACTCTAGAAGTACCAAGTTATTACAGGTGGCCTGCGCAAATCTAACGAAACTGTACTGCAGGGTTACTATGACGTCTTATAGCAGAAGTAATTCCAGTGTGGGAAACAGACAGAGCTAGCTATACAGGTTGTCTAGCGCTACCCCTTTCCACATTGGAATTACCCCTGCTATAAGACGTCATAGTAACCCCCCAGTACAATTTCGTTATATTTGCGTAATAAAACTTCGCTTACTTAGTGACGAAAATAAAGGATTTAAGTGTATCTTCATGATAATCCAGTCAAAAACTGTCGACAAAATCATTAGTAATCGGTACCCGCATAATTACCTAGGTACTGCTGAAGGCCTTAAAATTCGACTAGTGTACATAAATCGCAAAAAAAAAAAAACATTACAATTACGTTAATAATGGCATTTTTCTTAAAATTAGATTTAAAATGACTGCTTCGTTGGTCCAGTGGTCAGTGGTCGCAATCGTCACTGCCGAGGATGAGGTTCTGAGTTCGACTCTCAGGTCGGGCAGGGTTACTAGGTTTTTCCATCAGGAATTTCTCAGTAGCAGCCACGGAGTCTAGATTTGTGCCCGGTTGATGGTAATAGGCTCGCGCCCTATTATATGGGAGTACATAACTGGCGAATTGTGGCCGTGTACTGTTAGGTACACCTCTCTCTGCCCAACCCCTCTAGATTACAGGCGTGATGTTATGTTATAAAAATCAGGAAAATCAGGCAATAAACTTCACTGCGAGTACTGCGACCTCTCTTCGCAAGCATGAATCCCTAATTTTTTGGATTCAGCGCACCAAGTTTTTTTCTTTTAACCATATCAGTCTCTATAATCAACCAGTACCTATTCATTTCCTACCTCCTTCTATCTAGGTACCCATATTATCTTTATTTTTTTTTTGTTAGCCTGTTTGGGTCTCCCACTGCTGGGCAAAGGCCTCCCCATTTCTCCTTTCAAACCTCTCTGACCTGTGCGATACCTGGCCATGTTCGCCCCGAAAACGAGATCAGATATCGTCACACCACCTTCCCCGCGGTCTACCTCGACAGAGAGTTATCTTTCATACAACGCATGTATTTTTAATGCTTCTTAAAATAAAAAAGAATATTAGTCAAGTCCTTTTTAACCGCTGTATGGTTCGTCTCATTTTTATTTAGGAATATTTTTAGCTGGATCACCTCCACTGGCGAATACGAAAATAGCTCTGAAATTCTCAAGTGGACACTGTGGAGTACCTACTGCATTATTTTTCGTTGCGAATGAAAGAAAACATGTTTGTTTGGTAGGTATATGCCAAAAGTGCATAGCATAGCATAATCAGCCTATTAATGTTTCCACTGCTGGGACGCAGTCCTCCTCTCTATGAGAGGGAACGGGCTATAATACACCACGCGGGCCCAGTGCGGGTTGGTAGATGTCACATGGCTTCGAATTTTTGGTTATAGGACATGCCGGTTTCCTCACGATGTTTTCCTTCACCGTTTTGAGAGCAGCGGTGATGTAATAACTTACACAAAGTAATGCACCTGGCTGGGTTCGAACCCACGACTTACTGCTCGTAAGTCGGGGTCTCCACCACTGGGCCACCGCTGCTCTCAAAGTGCACACAATTTAAACACAACGTCATCATCTGCCTAGCCTTTTCCCAACTAGGTCCCACTGCTGGGATACGGCCTCCAGATCTTGAGAGCGAGTGGGCTTTAATCACATGCGGATCTAGTACGGCTTGATATTCGAGATGATTCGAGGTTTTGGCTCTAGAGCGTGCCAGTTTCCTCACATTGTTTTCCTTCATCGTCTGAGAGCAGTAGTGAAATAATTTGTGCGTGCGAACGTCATCATTTACCTAGCCTTTTCCCAACTATGTTGGGGTCGACTTCCAGTGTAACCGGATGCAGCTGAATACCAGAATTTTAAATGGAGCGACTGCCTATCTGACCCCCACAATTCATCACTTACAAAAATACTTCATCTGATCTCACTCTTAGAAACCGCTTGGGTATAAGAAAATCAGCTGTTCCATACCTACATTCTGACCGTGTAGGTATTGCACTTTTGTAGGAAACCTCAGTTTTTTTTTAATAACTGATGAAAAAATTCTATGCGGGACTCACGACTGATGTAGGTACTAAATACGTATTTTACTTTTAATAACTGTTATTTATAATTATGTATTATTATTGAATTTATCCGTTAGATATTCGTGGACTGTGTAATATATATTTTTAAATTAAGTATTGCTTTAATTTTTTTTTAAATATACTGGGTTTTATTTTGGTTTCTTATGGTTGTCTGAGTTTTATTTGTTAATTTGTTGATAATGGAATACAGACTGGATGAGTGTGATTTAGGGCGGGAGTGGGGCAAATTTAAGCTGTTCATTCATATGGCGCAACGAATAATTTGTTTGTATGTCTCCCCGGTGTTGCTGTTTGTGTTGTCCGCAAATATCCAGATTCTTAAATCTGGATATTTGCGGACTAGTCTACGTAATTTCAAAATATAAAGGGTGTAAATAGACCCTTAACATAACCGAAAGGCACTTGTTCTGCCCGTCTTTGCGATCATTTTTTTGTTCTAGGCCATACCTGGGAACCTTCTAGTTACGGAGATATTGGGGGTCAAAGTTTCAACTTTTTCACAAGTTTTTTTTTTTAAATACATGTTTTTAATGTAAGAGTTTTACTATACACACCTCCACGACCCCGTCCTATTCAATCCATCAATCAGCATGCTTTGAGTGCTTTCCATCGAGTCCTACCGTAAAACGTGATTTTACACCCCAAAAAAAAAAGTCGTTTCCCAGCAATAATTTTTGCGTAAAGATACTTAGTTTGATGTACAGAATGCTTGGTCGGCGGATATGTGAAGGGTCTGTTTACACCCTGTATACGTATACTAACTAAGCCAAAACTATGTAATTAACGAATAGATTCCTACAATGTGGAAATAATGATAAATTAACTAACACATCGACGACGTGTATTTCCCTCAATTAAATCCGATTACCCGACTTTCGCGCAATGATAAGGAGGTGATGTATTGCCGTTGCGCTGTTGTGTTCCGTTTTCCGCAGTATTCGTAGTTTTGTAAACCGGTATAACAAACATTAACGTACATACAGTAACGTACATTGGTCTCATGGCAAAATATTGACAACTCAAGGTTAAGTAGCGTTTACCAAAGTCAGTCCGTGGGTGGGTGACCATCTATTATATACCGAGTTTCCTCCGTACCTCGGAAAGCACGTTAAGGCTATGGAGATGATGAGTAAGGGTGATAAAATTGGTAATGTCAAAGACTTGAAAATGTAGTTAGTTTTACGTGTTGACGAGTATTACCATGCTGTATAATTATATTTCGACAATACCCGACTATCATTCTTTCGCCACGGATACAGAATGTTGAAAAATATGCGTGCCAATCTGTCGTGTACTTTACCTTCAATAAAAATCCTACATAACGAGACGAAGCTGAATTTTCAAAAGAACAGTTAAAGCTTAGAAAGTCTTCTACAAATAAATATGAGAACTGCCTTCCTTCTTACTGTTACTTAACGCTCAGGGCGCACATATGTGAAAATATTATGCTTATTTATTCATCCATCCGACAGGTAGCGTTAGTTACGAACTTGCCAGCATTTTGTATCAGCTGTCGTAATAAAAAGTTGTCTTTACACCGCCATTATCGTACGCAGTGCTCACAGACAAATAGTTCTTTATGAACAAGTCACGCGCCACGCTGGTGTACATCAATGAATTACATTAAAATACTTACCCATACATTACAAAACACACAATAACTTTCTTTACAAGGCGGCTTTCACTATACATAAATATAACCCCTAATTTAAACGTCCTAAAGTTCAGTTTAGCGCTGGATATAGCAGTGTAGATTTCAATATGGTTGGTGCGCATGATTTGAATGTCGAACTGCGCACGCGCTTCCGCCCGCCCCGGGAAGTGCGCGCATTATGAAATGGAAACGGACCGAACCCGAATTAGGTGAATTACGGTCTAAATAATGTTTTATAGCAAGATAAAAGCGACTATGGTCGTCCAACCATACTTGTTCAGTTTATGTGGTGTATACCTAATATGTATATCATAACGCCTTTAATCCCCGAAGTGTTAGGCAGCGGTGTACCTTATAATATAACTACATTTCGCAAGTTTTTAGTGTTTAAGTCCCATGAAATAAGGGCGAACCTATTGTCATCAACCGGGCACGCTGGTACTGAGAAATTCGGGTTTTACCAAAACCCAATAACACTATGCCTGACCTGGGAATGGAACTAGCAGTCCTGCTTGTGAACACTAGGCCAACAAAGGTTATTCAACAAAAGTGTGGAATAAAATAATTGTAAACAATACAATTAATCGTAAATTAATTAGTAAGGTATCTTATCATGTTTAATATTGAAAGTAAACTAATTAAAAAAAACCCAGTTGTGGTTGAATATACTGTTGCTAGCTTCGCAGTTCCGGTTTCCGGTCGAGTATTAGCTTTATTGGCCAGGGTACATACCATAGTTGGCTCTATTCGTAGTCCCCCTCACCTTGATCGTTTTTCCAGGAAAACCAGGTACCTAGTAATAGACAATTGACGACCCCACCCCATAATTAACCTAATCTTACAGATTATTGCGCCATCCGGTAATAATAACTTTCACTCCATAGTTTTTCGGATAATCAAGTAAAAAACTTCTCTTTTTCCATCGCCCCAATTACCCATAGTCATTTTACTTTCACTTGTGGCTTACAATCGAATTGTGCTCGAAGATACTCAGCTGTAATGACAGTTTTAATTCTTTTTTTTATATATTAATATCTGGTGAACCACGGAACCGAACCAGATAATACTTTGTATCTTTGACATTAGTAATGTTCATAATATTAGTTAGGTACATTTTTGATTGTTTCAAAATAGGTATTTTGGTTATTTTTTGAGGTCTAGAAGTCCAAAAATTTTCGATAATAACGATTGATAGAAACTAACAGTTATTTTAGGTGTAAGGTCAATAGTGGAGTGTGACTTCCAGTCTACCTTCCGGAAAGAAACGAAAATTATGCCTAATAGATTTCAAACAACCTAATAGCTTTGATATGGAGAGAAAAATTCGAGTGCGAGCAGGGTTTGAACCTGCGACCTTCCGATTTCTGTACACCGGACGTCTTAACCAATTAGACCATCGCACCCTGTTCACAGCTCTCATATCAAAGCTGTAATTCCCTACGCAGGGTTTGCGTAAAAAAACATATTTAAAAATCTATCTAATAAACAATTACATTTTTCTGACCCAATGACGCTAATATTACACAAAAACTTTAAATTACCATTGTATGTTTAGTCATTGCAAGAGCCGCAAGCGAAACGCAACATTTTTTGTACCACTTGCTTGCGCGAATCCGAAGTTAATGTTCATAATTTTTAAGTACTCGTATGTGTACAATATCATTACATGATAGTAAATACGGTAAAGTTATTGTAAAATCATTAACATGACCACACACGAGGTAAATCATGAATTAACCAGCAGTATTACATGATGCATGGGAATCTTCTTCCTCAAATGACAGGTGGTCGGAAGCACCCTTTAACAAGTCCTCAAAATCACCTGCTCGAAATTAGAAAACGGGAAAGAAAACATCATAAGTCAAGAAGAAAGATGTGGCGTATCTTGCGTTGCAGAAGCTAAAAGAGATACGGTCAATGGTGACTTTGGAAAAGGAGCTACAAGGTCATTGTGATTAAGGCGAATCTTGAAATAGAGCCCCATCATCTGCCTAGCCTTTTCTCAACTATGTTGGGGTCGGCTTCCAGTCTAACCGGATGCTGCTGAATACCAGTATTTTACATGGAGCGACTGCCTATCTGACCTCCACAACCCAGTTAGTACTAGGTAATACGATACCCCTTCGTAAGACATGTCATGGTTGTCAGACTTTTTGGGCCACTGACTACTGACTGCCAAAGATCTACAAATGACAGCCGGGACCAACGGCTTAACGAGCTTTCCGAGGCACGCAAGAAACTTGGTATGTAATGGGTGATCACCCATCCACAGATCAACCTAGGCAAGCACGGCTTTACCTAAAGATTGATCCGAGCGGCTGTTATTATTTAGCCACGAGCTCCTAAATGCCAAAACATCGTCTATATTCCATGCCATCGGGAAGTCAACGGAAACACTGTCCAATACACTCTGTCACGACAATTGAGCTCACACACAGTCACAGTCTCCTATTAATGCGGTTATATGCGTCAAACTAATCCAACCTTACGAATATATAGTATTACTAGAAATTAAAATCAGTCGCATGTACGTTTTTCGAAGTTATTTTGGCAGAACATTTTGCCAGAACTCCGCTCAATTTAGGTAGACAAAACGTCAGAAAGAAGATTCCTAAAACTGGCTAGCTAAACGACGGTACTCAAGTCAATGCCAGTTTGCACAAACGATTGAAGCAATCCCGACGAGCATGCAGTTACGTGGAGCCTCCGCTTAACAATGATTGCACGCTGTTATGAGCACACTGTTACAATAATTACATAGCACATTCATTTTGACATGCCCGACATTTGGACTGTGCTGTTGACTGATTCTTTGGTCTAGTAGTCGAAGTGCGGCAGCTGAAAGAGCGTCGGTGATTGGATTTTTCAAACAGGCAATTAGGAGTTTTTTTAAACAGGAATTTACCGGTGCGGCTCTGGATATAAGTCGAATTATGCAAGCGCAGCCAATGTAGCGTAGCAATTATCGCCAAAACCTAGAGAGAAAGTCTCTGAGAGACTCTCGGTCGGATGAACCATCTCGGAGAGACCTTAGTCCAGCAGTGGTCAGTGATAGGCTGCTGAGATGATTCGTGGCTTTTACGGAGGCCAACTTACTACATGGAACTTAACTGGGTGCGAGAGGGACCCACCCTCTGCCTACGACGTGGCGGAACATAAGCCAGTAATTATGTTATTGTGCGCATTGTGTTAGGTAGTCTAGCTGGATAGTTCATTCATTTATTTTCATTGTATTAGTAGTCTAGTCGAATTATAATAGGGAAATACGAATGCAAATTAAAACATTCATTATTTGGGTAATCAACAGGAAAGAGCAATGAAATGCCTCTGTGGTCTTTATGAGGTCATATATTTATATTTTAATTTTTGTTATTGTGCTTATATACCGTACCTTATTTAATTTTAGTATATGGAAAAAGATGTTGGTTCCCCACCAACATCTTTTTCCACAAACTAAAATTGACAAATATTCCGTATGACAGGATGTTTTGACGTGACATTATGTCGAATATGGTATAGATATACATTATTCGAGAGCAGCGGTTGCTCAGCGGTGGCGGTCCCGACTTACGAGCAGTAAGTCGTGGGTTCGTACCAGGCAGGAACATTACTTTGTGTAATTTATTTCATCACCACTGCTCTCAAAACGGTGAAGGAAAAAATCGTGAGGAAACCTGCACGTCCTAGAACCTAAAATTCGAATACATGTGACATCTACCAACCCGCACTGGGCCCGCGTGGTGGATTATAGCCCATTCCCTCTCATAGAGAGGAGGCCTGTGTCCAAGCATTGAGAACATTATAGGCTGATTATTATGCTTATACATTATACTCGTATATTTTGAATTCTATATTAAGTAACATAGGTACCTACATAATACCTATATGCACTCACTAATTGATGATAACATCGATACCTTGACGATCGATCTGTGTGTATGATTTAACCACAAGCCTCTCTAAGTATACATGTCATATTTAGGTAAGGAAGCTTCTGAAAAATATTCATATTTAACGGTTATATCTGGCGATGAATAAATCTATACCTATCTATAATAATAATTAGGTGCGTAATCAGTTTTGGAAATAAACTAGGTAATTATTTCTTTTGAGATTTTAATGTTAAAACCACACTACTGTTACTATCACGAAAGTATGTACCTATATGAGGATTGATGGATAGATGTTTGTTACTCTTTCACACAACATTTACTAAATGGATTTTGATGAGACTTTACATTCATAATTTGCCATCCAACGTGGCAGTGCTGCCAGCCTTCTGGGCACTTTTCCTATTGACAACGATGTGGACGAATTTTTTGACGCCCTGTAATTCGTTTCCCATTTGGATACTTGCACATATTTTATTATTATTTTAGATCTATTTGTAGTTTGTAAATAATGTAATACTACATTCAAATTAAATTCCATTGTAAAAAAAAACTTAGTAATTAATTATATCGGTTTATAGATATTTCAATAATACCTTTACAAGCAGAGTTCTTCAGAGTAACTCGTTTCACAGTATGATATGGATGACGAACACACTAGTAACGTAACAGAATACGGTACGTGCGCTAGAGTATTCGTTTTCTCTTTCACCCAATGTTCCCATGCTCCAGATTGTTAACCTACCTCCCGGCATGACACTGACATAATGGATCGATGACCCCAAAGACTCATAATTAGCCATCGGATTATTATGCACTATTAAAATGCAAAAATATGAACTAAAAAGGGCGAAATATGCATAATCCGATCAAATCCGATGTCCACGCATACATCGTTTGATTTTTTGTCAGAAAAAATAACATTTTCTTTGTGTGTCGATGGCAATCAATAACTTGAGTGTCCGGAGTTTTCTGCAAATGTTCAGCTTTTTGTCTGAACTTTTAAAATGGTTATCGTAGTCATAGAGTCTGACCAAATCTGGATGAATGTAGTGACGGCGCAGCTTGGCAAACGCAGATGTCAAAAATCAGTATATTTCGTGTTAGTTCACTTGTTTCGTCGTACTTATGACATGGTGTCGTACGTACGCGATGTAGGTAGGCAGACAATAAGATTGGTAGTTAAGTCGCGATAGACCTCGTACGTAGGAGATGGCGGGACGAGCCAGACAAGACCAACGGTCAGACCGAAAGAATTGGAAGTCGGAGGAGAAACCCACCAGTGGCTTGATGCAGGCTAACAGTACAGTAACAAAGTAGGTAGTAGTATTTTAATTAATTTTTCTTAATTATGTATGTGTGTAGGTTTGTAAGTAATTATGTTATGCTGTTTTTGTGTTTTAAATAGTGTAAAAATTTAATAATGGTGTTAGTTTTAATATTTGTATTTTTTTATTTTTATTTCAAGTTTATAGTTTAGTATATTAGTTTAAGTTCTTAACTATCGCATTAGGGTAAACCCTGTAATGCTAGTCTAAGCTGTTATAAATAAATAAACAATAAGTGCAATGGAAAACAAAATAAACGTTTACCTATGAAAAAAAAACTGACAGAGTGACAGCTTTGCAGACAGCAAAACAATAATAAAACGTGTCTCAGTTCCGAATTTGATGTGGACAGTGTTACAAAGACCTATTGACGCTCGAATAACCGTGACAGAGAGCGCTATTGGTAAACATTTGCAAAATTGTTTTGTAAAATAGATGGCGGCAAAGATCCTAATGCTTTTAAAGGATTGTGTGTCTCCTGCACGCGCAGCAGACACACAACCGACACACAACCGACACACAACCGTAGATACGGGTTTTTTAGACGGAAGAATCGACCAAATGACAGATTGTGTCAACACAATGACAGATTTCTTTTCACTATCTGTCATTTTGTCGATTCTTCCGTCAACGAAATCCTTGTCTACGGTGGTCATGCAACGCGTGCTGTAGTCAAACTAAGATTCAAACTTCGCCGGTAACTTACTACCTGATAAGATTATTTATTCTGGTTTTTAACCGTACTTTAATGTGTCATCGACACAAAACATTTGTCCTCATTACGCACGCACACGGTCCACACTGATTCTGGACCGAAATTGCTGTAAGTCATCAATGGCTCACAAGTCACAAACGTTTAAAGTATGACCACTTTAAGTGTGTGAATTGCACACTTGCTCGGTGGCGTTGTTTGTCAACAAAATTTGCATCGATATGTCAATCTTGATACTTTTATTTGAGTTCTGAGTTACCCCGCCTGCACAGATAAGTTGGTTGAAGTACAGAGTTCTGAGATTTTTCTGTTTTATTTTTTTATTTGTGACTTAACGTGGGTCAAATAAATGTGTTTTCCCAACTATGTAGGGGTTGGCTTCCAGTTTACCCCGATGCGGTAATTCGATACCTATTTGTAAGACTTTCAGGCCACAGACAACCTGTAACGACTGTCAAGTCAAAGATCTACAAATGACAGCCGGGACCAACAGCTTAACGTGCTTTCAAAGACACAGGAGAGTAGACAGCATCTCGTATTACTCACCCAATAATAGTCCTTGAACACGGTGTTGTTAGAAGACCTGAGGTTGATCATATCTTCCAGGGTATTCTGCCACCGGTCCATCCCGGCGGCGATCTTGTTAGAAACGTTCTCCCGGTTCATGGTACCCTCAGCGTCCTCGTCCTGGGGCGCAGCATCACTGCTGCTCGCCTCTTTGCTTGCCTGACTGCTTGAAGCTGCCGCTGTAGAGACCGGCTCCCGACCCTCGCGCCGAGTGGCACTGAAAGTCCTGCAAAGAATAAAAATAACATTAAGACGTGTCAATATCATCATACAGCCTGTAATCCCAAAGGGTAAGACTGAGGAGAACCAAATATTACACCAACATTTTTACATACAACAATTTCTCAACATTTATCTTTTATTCTTCTCTGTGATATTTATTCAGTTATCTTTACACTACCTACTTGGTAATTAAAAAACTCGTTACTGATGGTCTTATGGTAAGTAAATTAAAACCCACATTTAAATTAATATGCTTGTTTGTTTAATGGAACTTATGATTAAAACTTATATCGGAAATTACTTTTAGAATCACGTCGGCTTCATTTTGGATGTCTTTAATTAATATTATCAGTTTGAGTACGAAGTATTATTCAATAACAGAACTATTTAAAGTGTTTATCGAAATGTTGGTAAGAAAACACAACGCGTCCGCTGACAGGCGAGTAGTGAAGAGATGTGAATCATACTTCCTATTGTGGATGCGTAACACATTACTTACTCACCATTTCCTATAATTATGAGCATTTATTTGAGCTATATTGAGAAACGTCGTATTGGATTTCGCCGAGTTTAATCTGTGAATGAGTGGATTGGGAGCTTGTGCATCCATTCAAGCCTATTCTTAATGTGTCATTTTTTGGTGAAAAAGAAAAAAAAAATAAACAATATTTTCCTTGCGCTCCTCACCTAAATCAAACTATTTATCTAATGCCACATTCTCTGCGGCTGACTTGCGTCAAAACAACATTAAAAATCCCGTATCAATGATAAAAACACAAGTTTATTCGGCAAGTAAATGAATCAATTATTGTCTGTTTGGACTTTATAATGGATGACTCAAGATAGTTATAAAAGGGAAATTATTAATCGGGCGAATAAAAATTTAATTGGCGACCAATATACTAAATGGGCGACTAATGTACCAAAGTAAGTAACTATTTATGGGAAATTATTAATCGGGCGAATAAAAATTTAATTGGCGACCAATATACTAAATGGGCGACTATTGTACCAAAGTAAGTAACTATTTATCTGGTCATTGCGGCAAGGAGAATTAAGGAAGCAAAAGCGAGCGAATGCTGAGAGAGACCTGTGGCACCCCGACTCGGACAGGTTAGGTTCGAAGGGGATGGCGGGGTCTAGTGAGCGAGCGAAGTGAGCGAACTAAGACCCCGCCATCCCCTTCGTGTTAGGTTACTTTAAACTCTGTAAACAGAAATAGGAGCCCCGCTCAGCGGGGGTTCGTCGACTACGCCTTATCTACAATCTAGTGATTAATAACCTTGTTTTAAGTTTTTTACAGGAGTCCTTGAATTATCACATAATCGTACTGAACAACTAGTAACTCAAATTTCTATTTTCAAGTCGCTGTTTTAAACATTAGTATTAGCCCACTGTTTGTCGCTCACTTAGTATTTCAGTAGCCCATTTTCAATATTTTTGACACCTTTAATTTGAATTTATGTTCGCTCGTTTAAATACTACCCGTTATAAAATAAAACAAAAATAACGAACACATTCTAAACTTATTTCGCAGTCATTTGAGGCCAGATCTAGAACGCATCCAAAACGGTAATGTACAAATAACATTAGTAAATAACTTTTCGTTAAGTAATAGTAAAGTGACGTAATGACTATGTTACACACACCTGGATCGTGAGTCCAAGCAGACTCAAATTAGATAAAATACAGGTTTTCTAAGTAATTGCTGCAATGAAACCGATGCGGTTAAAAGAGCAGCTACTACATCAAAAACTAGCCACTATACACTATAAGTCTACTAGACTACTACACTATAAGTCTTTTTAAAAAACCGGCCAAGTGCGCGTTGTATTCGTAAACCGAGGGTTCCGTATTGTAAATATTTTGTTATAAAACTTCATATTTACGGTTTTCAGATTTTTTTTCTTTTACTTGTGCTGTAAGACATTGATTCTTGCCAAATTTTATGATGCTAGGTCATTTTTTCATCGGTTATAAAAAAAATATCAGTTGTGCAATCACAAAAGTGCAATACCTACCTACACGGTTAAAATGTATGGAACATCTGATTTTTTTTTTTGATAACCGATGAAAAATTTCTATGTAGGGGAGCTCAGAAAGATGTACTGAATACGTGGTAACTGTTTGGTTGCTGTAAAGATAATGCAGTCGGTTCCGGCTGAACGAAGATCTCGTATGAAGTCAGTTTTACACCTTTACGTTGCTGTAACTGTTACGATTGTCTAGTAAGGTTGGCAGCTAAGTTACCATGCAAGCATGCCCATAATTAATTATCGAATGACAATAATTACTTAGTATTTTTATGCAACGAAGTCATGCATTATAAATGATCGTGGTGGCATCTCTTATTATTGTTCATTCTCAAGAATTTTATACACTTTCGCTCAAATTTTATGAGAATCTATGACACGTATGATGACTGAAGTTATGCGTGTCATAGATGCTCATAATTTTTACAAACGATAATCCTCTCGTTATATGCCAAAATAATCATTAACTAATTAAACGTAAAGGTTAAAATTACGCAAAAATAAAAAAGCGTAAAAATAACATTCGTTCCAGAGCGCACTACGCGTGTGATCGTATACTTCCATAATTAGTTACATTTTGTTTGCAAATCTTTGAGTAAGACGATTCATCATCATTAAGAAACCTACCTAAATTACGGAGCAAATCTTTAGTGATAGTCTATGTTCATAATTATGAATATTTAAGTTCGATTTTCTACTCGAATATTAATTTAACCGGCTGATGGAGGTGCGGCGTACCTTTTCGAGTCTGTTATGCTCGAAATCTTCGCGCTTCAAAATCTGTTTACCTACTTAGTCGCCAGCGTATCAAGTTACTACAGACTGTCAAATTTTCTCATTTGATTTTGAACTTAACCCTCATCATTTTATGGTTTAAAATCATTTGGAGAAATTTGACAGTTTGTGGTACTGGTACTTGATGTACAGCTATGTATACAAAAATATCGGATCGATTATGAAGTCTGAAAAAACACAACACAAACAAGCTAGTAAAAAGCATTACTATAAAAACGTGTTATCGTTAAATCCCGTACTCGATTACTTAGAAAAACCGCTCTCGATACTCGACTCACAGCCCTACGCAATATAGACAGGTTATAATACTCAATTTCGCAACGTTCTCGAACAGACTCACACGACCTCATAATGATAAATAATAGCACTTAACAGTTCAGATGGTTCTGATGATCAGCTGTTTTAGACCACAGTCTACCATTTACAAGATGCTGCGAAGGTCGATCACCATTATCAATTCAGAGGGAATGGTTAACCGAATGCTCGCTTATTTTAATTGTAGACTAGATAGATAGTGTTGTAGAGCCACAAGTCTCTTGTGATGGGCTTCATTTTTCTGTGTACCAGTTTCTATTTACATTTATTTGCGCTTGACACCAATACCGAATGGCTGTTCGAAAGATCAATTTATTTGAGCTAAGTGTATCGCAGCCCGGAAATAAATCTCGAAGTGCTGTCGATAGTGACAATGGATTTAAATATTTTAATATCCATGCATTAAAAAAACCAATCATAGATTTTAACGGGCAAAAACTTTAAGTGCAACAAAAACTTGTTGGAATTGGATGTTTGAACTTCCTTTGAGGGTGCTGTAGCCAAATTGTATAAATAGAATCTTTATAATTTGCTTATCTTTAAAAGATTACGATCTAACTAATTAAGTTTTTTATGTATTTATTTCAATAGTTTTTCACATGTATTTTGAGAGTATTTTCGATTACTACCCCAAAATAACGGGGCATTCCTCAAAGGGCAACTATTTTTAAGCGTAACCAACTAATAGCAACTAAATTATTCCTCGAAGCGCAAGCATTAGTTGCGCTCACAAATTCAAATTAAAAATATTATTATATGTTTATTCCGCAAAGCGCAACCATGATGAAAAATAGAGAGGGATATAATGGATTCATTATTTATTTTTCAATCATTGTTGTGCTTTGAGGAATAAACATAAAATTATTTAATTTGAATTTGTGAGCGCAACTAATGGTTGCCCTTCGAGGAATAATTTAGTTGCGCTTAGTTGGTTGCGCTTAAAAATAAGTGCGCTTTGAGGAATACCCTAAAATAACGATGTTGATTTTTACAGTTCTTTTTTTAAACAAATTTATTTTTGTGTCTTCAAAACAATATGTGCATTCATCTCGACTATGGAAAACCATCACTGTGGCCCGACACCCGCTTGACTGGTTTTTAGTTATTCGTTTCCTCGTTAGATGACCAAGTAAAAGAAAACAACGTAGTTACGTCAAGACTATTTAAGTTAAGTATGAAAATAGCCCTGACCCTAATTATGGCAGCGAAACGCGAGCTGATAGAAAAATTTTATGACTTCAAGTAAAACGTTTAACGTTTTTAAGAACAGGGCTGGGATACAGTCGATACTTCGAATAATGTTCACTTTATTCCAGTACAGTAATTTAGCGAGTTAATCCAGCCCAGGGGCTGCAGTCTCGACATAGATACCGACAAAAATCGGTCGTTAAGTCATAACGATGTCAAATTTCTTTAATAGATTTTCAACCTTAAGGTTTCGAAATAAAGTTGAAAATCTATTAAAGAAATTTGACATCGTTATGACTTAACGACCGATTTTTGTCGCTATCTATGTCGAGACTGCAGCCCCAGTCCTCATATGTATCAAATCGTCGACATAATTCCAGTCATTACTGCCAGAGCTGACTGTACTGTACAAAAAAGCAGTTACTAGTTGGCGAAACGGGACTGAATGTATGAAGATCAAATAGTTACTAAATAAAAAAAGTACTTTTTACACTTGTTTTGTGCATGTCTCTTGTTTAGGTGGTGAATCGCGAAAGTTAAGAAACGGAATGTACAGTGAGTTATAGCAATTAGCCGACCCACCTTTGCAAAAATAAAATGCAAAGGTGGATCAAAAAAAAAAGAAAAAAAAGCCCTACGATATATTTTAGTAATAAATTAAAACCTAAACCACTAAACGTATGTAAACGTACTTTTTTGGCAAGTGTTAATGGTTAAGAGATGTTATAAACAGCAATCATAGCTCTCAGCGAGAACAAGTTATTTAATGGACCTCTGACATTTTTTATCGATATTATACAACTATATTTTCAACTTCCGCCAACACTGGCTCTATTAAATAATAGCGATACATATTTTTAAAAGTAAATTTCACCGTTTTAAACGAATGTTGGAGCACTCCGGTTTGGAAACAATAACGTTTTGATAATGTAGTTCTTTCCACTGAATGAGCACTTTGTGTCCTACCTATTCATTATATCTAGGTATACGGAAATGGCTATTATACTCTGAAGGTGATAGGCTATGAAGCCAGTCCAGTTCAAACTGTCGTTTGTGTTATTCAGCCCGACACTGTTTAGAGTAGTCTGCCCTGGAGTGCGTATGGTATTGTTCCACAAAAGATGGGACTCTGAATATCGTGTCCTGCCTGCCCTGTTGCCTGAGCCTATGGAAGTTACTGATGGTGTCAATCTCATAGCGATACGCTAAGAAGAGATTAACACCATTGTGGATCCTGGACAATAGTAGATCAAGTGTTTGGTATTAAAAAAACTCGGACGGAGGCTTCAGGGACGGTTTTCCTCGTTCATTCGTTCTATCATTCTTATTTTAAAATACTTCCAGAAACTATCAGACTAAATTACGTGTATTTTTTGTAGGAAAGCTAAATTGTAGATTAATTCTATTTGGTAGAATCTACTTTTTGAAACTAGTACAGCTCTCTTGAAACTCAATTTAATGTTTTCAAGATATTTGATTTATTATTAAAAATTAGCTAAATCTGCTCTTCGATCACAACAAATTAGTAAAAGACAAGATACTTTGTGTCAATATAAATAAAAGTATTTATTTCTCTCACACAGGACAGAACAACATAATTAAATTAACAATAAAAAAATGATATTAAAAACATTTAAAAAATTCAATTAAAATAAGACATACAACATCCGACTAAATTGGTCATGAACGAGGCCAAAAGACCCTATCCGGGCATGATGCTGTAACATTTAAAAAAATGTGACAGCGCAGGTGTTCTGAATAGGTACTGGATTAATAGCAAAGGTTCAGTCCATAATCATGAAAAAAAGTCCTCTCCGCTGTCAGTTTTCAGAAAACTACAAGTAAATATCACATGTCCAGGAGACCTCATTACCTACTCCTATTCACAGATACTGGTGTCTGCTTACCACACGTAGCCCGGAGCGGGCCGATATTGCTCATATATTTCGCAGCGCCGCCGTCCGTTACATAATGTAACCGCTTCGACCGTTGGCAACACTGCATCACTGCCCACTATTGAACCACTTGAACCTAGGGTTGCCCACAATAAAAACAGCAAAGGTGATAAAAATCTAAGCGAACTGCGTGCTTTTTTGCGTTGATTTTCTAAGTTTTTTGGTAAAGTGACGTCACTCTACCTCAATGCAAGCCCAACTTTACTTTTTCCTTTCTAGAGATATTTTTATGATTTTTTCACATTTTTGTTTCTTCTTATTTTTTTAGTTTTCTGATAATGTCTGTACTTTTATAATAATAGAACTATGTACATTATTAATTAAAAACTATTAAATTTACAAACTAACATCAAACAGAACTAAAATAGTAATAAAAATTAAGACTAAAAGTTTATCGATATTTCTTAGAATTATTGAAACTTAAGTAGTGACAGCCCTACTATCATCCAAGCACCTATCATCCAATCATTGGATTTGACTTTCATCACCGTTTTGTGGTATTTAAAACTTGTTTTTATATCAAAATAAACGTAACAAAACCCTGAAATAATATTATCACATTTAAAAAAACATATAAAAAGCAGCTATTGGTAGGAGACAGATAATTTTGCCACCTGCTTTTGTATTAATTCGATGCATTTTGTAACTCTGGCTCATCTTTAGTTTGAAGTCATCTAATGGGTGTAAAAGTTCCCTGACGGAGTCGAAAGGCACTTGTTCACCTCGTCATTCGTCCGTTTACACCTTGTATTTAGGTCATCTAGGTAGATACATATGTCATTATATTATCTCAGTAGTAGCCCGAATAAAAGTTGTGCCCGATTGATGGCAATCTAACATGGTTGATGGGACTTAAAAAAAATTAGCGAAATGTTATGTAGCACAGCTCTGCCTAACCTTTGGGGAATCAGCCGTGAGGGTATTTTAGTTCAGATTCGTAAACTTTGTAGTTTGTCCTATCACAACATGACTATGGGAATTAATCAAAGCGAAATATGGGTGCTGCTAGTACTAGTACTCCTCTGCCTTACCCTTCTGCGATAACAGGCGTGATGTTTATGTTATGTAATAAAAATATCGTCAACTTTTCCCATGTAGAAGACAAAAATCTCCTTTTTATTATGTGTCAAAGGTATCATTAGTTACTTACTGATTTTTATGATTGATGTCCATTTGTAAATGACGAATAAAATTATGAAAGACATCGATATTTCCATTGAAGTATTTTTATAGATGGATATCTAATTGACTGTATATGTGATTGTGTGGTATATGAAAATATGCTTATTAAGTTGTTATGAGGACGTTTGTATGTTTACGGAAGTATTCGTTATGCAGTATTTTTTGGGGGACCATAGAAAATACTTTCATTATATAACGTAGAGAGTTCATTATCAGTTTATCCGTGATCATGGTGCTTGCAACAGCGCCGAAATATCGGGAACTCAAATCAATCAGTTAACATGGTAAATATCCCGTTTCTAATGTTATTGATAAAGTTCATTATCATCATAATAATACGGCTTTCATTCAAAATGGAATATGGGTCATCCAAATACATTCTAATGGCTAATCACCTCAGCAAACGGATGGCAGCCTAAAAATTCTCATTGTCTTGTGTAGTTTCTGGCTAAGTTTACCCTGCAAATATGATGAGACCGTCACAAGATTTAATTGTTCCCGTTTTTACTTCAGTATTTTTTTCTATATTTGAATCTTTTTAAGGTTTTTGTTCATTACTATGGACATTATTTACAAATTACCAATACTTAGACCTAAAATAATAATCTAAATGTTAATATTTTGATTATTTATTAAAAGTATCACCATCATCATCATCATTCTGTTGCCCTTATCCCAATTCATTTGGGGTCGGCGCAGCATGTCTTATTCTTCCATACTTCTCTATTACTCCTCATCTCATCAGACACCTCTTTTCTTGCCATATCATTCAAGTATCAAAATGGGGAAAAAAAATGGAAGAACTAAACTACAGACCAGAGAAGACACACAGAATAAAAGCCCATTCAATAGGTTCATATAATCGACATGCAGAACGAACTTTATTGGATTAGGTGCAAAACCAGCTAAATGTCTACCTACCCCCGCAAATCTTTGGCGAGATGGATTACCTAGGCCCTAAGTAGCTAGGACTAGACTTCGTAGGCGAACAACTAGGCATACTAGTCGCTTAGGTGTTGTATTGCAGCTTGCAATTGCTTTGTTACCAATGCTTGTTGCACCATTGCGGGCCCTGATTATGTCGTTACGCCTATTTCAGGGTAGCTTGCTGTCTAATGTAAAGATGGAAAATAAAGTGAGCTATTGCGCGTTCCCAATGGGATGCCACCGCGAGACCACTTTTTAAACGTCTAAAAATATTGACTGTTCCTGCTATGGTGATATTGCAGGCGGCGGTATACGTTAGGCACCATCTAGACGAATACAATAGACGCGGAGATAGACATAATTACTTACTGTACTCGTGGTAGAAGCAAATTAGCTTGCTACCCACACACCCTATCTAAGTCTGGAAAGTTAATTCATGTTATGGGTCCATCGGTATACACCCGGCTACCGGATAATATTTTGAGCGCGACGTCTGACACTGTTTTTAAAACTAAACTGAAAGGTTGGCTAACCGACCAGGCATTATATGACCTAAAAGAACGGTTTTAAGAAAATTTATGTGATTAGTATACTTTAAGGTTTTATTATTCTGTTTTTTGTATATTATTATTTTTTATTTTTTTTATTTATGATAATTTGTGTTGTTTAATGCTCTTTTTAATGTATAATGACTTGTTTTTTTTTTTTAAATGTATTATGATTTATGTTTTTACTTTTTTCAAAATATGACCTGTATTTTTGATAATTATTAATAAATAAACTAAACTAAACTAAATGCTGTTAAAAAATTCGATATTCATCATTAGGTATTAGCTGCTTAGCCTTTTTCCAACTATGTATGTTGGAGTCGGCTTCCAGCCTAACTGGATGCAGCTGAATACCAGTATGTTATATGAATTGACTCGACTATTTGCGTGCTATCCAATTCGATGAAACAATCATAATGTTGAAAAATCATTGAATTATTATGTATCTACACAGAAATACCCTCAACACTACTTCTAAGGTAAAAAAAAGGAATGAAAAGAATAAGTAATACATAGCCGAGCGAGGTCGGTAGCAGACGTCAATATGTGAAGATGTAAAAATTTAATGATTCATTTATATTATTTTTAAAAATACACCAATACCCTTTATACATACAGGGTGTAAACGGACCCATCACGAAGCCGTCAACCAAGCATTACTTACATAAAACTGAGTAACTTTACTTTATATTGCTGGGAAAAGACTTTTTTTTGGGTCAAAAATCACGTTTGCGGTAAGACTCGATGGAACGCACTCAAAGCATTGTGCTGATGAATAGTATATATATATAGGTCGTGGAGGTGTTTAAAGTAAAACACTTACATTAAAAATATATAAAAAAACTTGTGAATAAGTTGGAACTTTGACCCCCAATATCTCCGTAACTAAAAGGTTCCCAGGTAACGAAGCCAAAAGGTACTTGTGCACGTCACTGCAATATTTTTTTTGTTCTGGATCATACCAGGGGCTGCAGTCTCGACATAGATAGCGACAAAAATCGGTCGTTAAGTCATAACGATGTCAAATTTCTTTAATAGATTTTCAACTTTATTTCGAAACCTTAAGGTTGGTTCTATTAAAGAAATTTGACATCGTTATGACTTAACGACCGATTTTTGTCGCTATCTATGTCGAGACTGCAGCCCCTGGTATGATCCAGAACAAAAAAATATTGCAGTGACGTGCACAAGTACCTTTTGGCTTCGTTAAGGGTCTTGTTAAACCCTTAATGTAGTACTACACTTAATTACACCAACTAACATAATAACAATGCAATGGGCCTTATTGTATTGGTCTAGATGAGTTTAATATAAGCCATGCTTAAAGATTTATATTATAGCATTGCAGACTTCTTATATATTATGATCCTAGTCCAGATAATCCGGCCTTTGCGAGTTTCCATTTTGTGTCTGCTCCTTAAGACTGCCAGACAAAAACAAATAAATAAGATGATAGTCGCAATAAAATAAAAATTAAAAGAACAGACGATGTTCGAAAGAGGACGCAGAAAGAACACATCTGTGTAAATGTTAGTACATTAGCTGCACCAGTTCTCGAGAAATGGAGGAAATATAAGAATATAACGCGCAATAAGAAACTGCTGCGAATAAATAGACACTTTTTTACATTACACACTCTTGCTACATACAAAACTCATCTTTAAGCAACAACAAATAGAGCCCAAAGTCCTAGTAAACATTGGAAGTGTACACAAACTTGTTATGATAGTTTCGTAAGCTGAATCATGGCATTATCGACTTTTTTCGATTTTGCAAAGCAAAGATTGCCAATCTTGATACAGCGATAGTAATTATTGTGTTACAAGTTAACAAAAAGAATAATGGGCATATTTGAGTACAGCTGAGACGACTGTTTCAATCTTTAATCGTTATCTTGGTTTGAGCTAAGTATTGTAAAGAAATTGGGCAATTTCTTCATCAAAAGTTATTATTATAGTAGCGGCATGTGAAGTCTGTGAGATTTTACATTCCAGAGCAGTAGCGGCTGGCGTGTTGATGTTTTGGCTGCCAGCCAAAGGTTCAGTATATTTTTTGTTTTCCATTGAAAATCACTTCACTCAATAATTTGCGTTACATCAACAATGCTTATTACATACTGACGCAACTGAAATAGGAACCACGTTTATTTGGCTTGTCCACAATGCTTACTACATTTTAAAGAAACTATCGTGTGTAGGATACTGAATATCGGTGCGTTAAAAAAATATATTTACTCAAACGACGGCCTCTACGGTTACCAGTAGCGAAGGGTCAATTTTGTAAGAGGTAAGCCGGAGAATGTGATTATATTTTTTGTGGATAGAATAGTGACTGTGCCATTTTTCAAAGGGAATCCGGTGGGAATCGTGTTGTATGGAACCTACGCCACTGACGGCTACGTACATAGCCAGAAGACATCGCGGAAGATAGCGGGACGAGCAGACAATACCAACAACCAGGTTTCCTTCCAGAAGAAGCATATTAAGGTAACATGAACAATTGCTATAGAGTATTGTGTCTATTTGTGTCATAAAGCAACGTAACTAACACCAGAATATATTAATTTCTTAACAGACAGCCTGCATAGAAATGTGAGACGTACGAATTTACGCAACGTTGAGATAACGATATGCATACAAATAACTTTGTTGCAAACACTCAACTTTATACACAACCTTGTGTCAAAACAATTAAAAACTATAGAGTAGAAAAGTTAAAACCTTGTTGCTTCCTTCCTATGGCACGTAACATGTACCTAAGTGTACATGCGCCCATCATAAAAAGACACCCCGTCTTTAAGAGGAAAATACTGTAAATGGGTCCAAGTAACCTGGTTCGATCTAGCTGAGGGAAATCAGTCTCAGGATCGGGCTCCGAATGACAATCGATTTACTGCGACGAAAGTGTTGCAGATTGATGCCTCTATAGCAGCGATTTGGAGACTTTCACTAAGTGCCAGTGACCGCGGTGACGTCGGTCTACGTCATTCCGTGCAGACGCTGATCACGCTGACGGATCGCACCGTCTCACACGCTTTTACCCGCACAGCTGATATTCGACAATCGACTCAAGAAACCGCCACAACTTAAGCATTCTTTATTCGGTAATCATTATAAATTATTCACATCATTTGTCAACATGCGGTAGTAAAAACATTATGGACATTTTGTCATCGCTTAGTGAGTCCACTTTCTTTAGTTTATCGATGAGCACGCAATCAAAACATCGTGTATCGTTACAAAATCGATTTTAATATCGTTTGATGGTCACGTTGTGTGCAACAGAGAAATTAAACTTGAAGTTATTAGATTTGATTTTACATACCGATTACTATTCCCGATAAATCGAGCGTGCTATTGACGTAGTGACATGTGTTACAAACTACGCTCAAAGCATTATATCGAACTAGAAGATCGATTCTAAATTAGATAGATGGTAATCGTCTAAGTGACCTAGAGTAATCAGTACTATGATTCAAAAACAGGTTTCGTTTCAGAGATCGTTGGAGGTACAAGAAATTATAAAGAACCTTAATGTTTGAATAGCAATATTTTGACAACGAAAGTTTGAGCATGAAAGATAGTACATGGAAAAACAAAATTATAGTTAAGGTTTTGTAGCCAAATAGCAAAACGGACTATAATTTTGTCCAGTCCGTAAGTCCGAAAGAATCACGTCCGTAATTAAAATACAGCAAAAAATAAGTTTGTTGATCAAAGTAGGTATTTGTCTCCAAAGCATAAAGTTAAATAAAGTTAAGTGAGTACTGTAAATTGATTATTATCAGCCTTAACAGGATAACATGTCTTAGGCAAATTGAAATTATTGATAATTACCACAATTGGACGCTAACCATCAATTAAAATAAAACGAAAACTGGTAACCTCGTCATATTATTATTCACGCAATGTTTTTTTTTGTTTTAAACATAACGTGAGAATCAAGAGCAAAGCAATACGAGATTGTCAAACTCAATGACATAATGTCATTTTGACAAGTTAGACCTTAGAATTAATTAATTCCGAATTGAAAGTCATATCTACGATTTTATTGATATTATTTCATGTACTATCAAAGTATTAGATTAACTACTTTCGGCCTTTGAGTATTTGAATATTAAAGTAATAATATCGGTAGGAATATTAATGTAAATACAGGTGTTTAACTACAAGATGCAGACGCGAAAAGTCGTGACAGACTTGTCTTGTGTATGCAATAAATAGATATAATAATAATATATTTGAGTGATAAATACAAAAATTTTGATGGACGTAGAGGGATGGGGTTTATAAAAATCAAGGAAACGATAGATGGATTGTGTGAGGAATGATATAAAAAAAAAGAGTAACTGATATTCTAGCGTGACGGTTGACAGAGGAGAATAGAAGAAAAATCTTGTTGCGCCAGCCCCAAGTAACATGGGGACAAAGGCAGGATAAAACTGAAGTGTCTGTTTGTAATTTCAAAATAACAGCTTTTTACTGAATGATAAATATGAAAGTATACACAGCACTTATAATGTTTTTTTTTAAATAATGGCAGTCTCTCTGTCTGTTTGTTCCTGCTAATCTCCGTAACGGCTGGATCGATTTTGACTGGACTTTTACTGGATAGCTGGGTTAAAAAAATTAAAAAACCGTTAACAAAATCAGATTCAAATAGGAAAGTAAGTAATGTGTTTTCATGTATGTATTGATGTTGTATGTATAAAATTGTAATGTGTGTTCGTTTATGGACTTATGGTCTGAAATAAATTTTATTATTATTATATTATTATAATATTTTTTATAATCATTTCACGCGGACGAAGGTCGCGGACAACAACTAGTTCTACTATAATTATCAACCTAACATCACAATTATGACGAACGAAATGTATCAGTTGCTTGGTAGTTCTAGCACTTGAATTGAACTCCTCACTCCAAACTTTACATCTGATTTGATCTACCTATTATCATCATCTGCCCAGCCTTTTCCCAACAATGTTGTGGTCGGCTTCCAGTCTATATGGATGCAGCTAAATAGCAGTATTTTACATGGAGCTACTAAATGTATAATGAGCAATAATTTAATTTAGTTGTCTATATTTACTGAACAGTAGGTATATGATTAAAGAAATCGGACTATGTTAACTATTTTATGTAGACCTCTGAACTTTCAACAAGTTACAACGGTTCGTTCAGATCCCACGTCTCTATGTAAATTGGTAGAAGATAGCTTTTACATTTAACAGTCGTAATTCTATCTGATGAGTGCGATTGTGAGGCTATTTCCCACGTCTTTTGCACTTTCAAAATAAATGTTGGATTAAAGCTACGTTACGCTTTTTTTCTCAGCAGTTATAAACACGTTTATAATGTGATAGGTATTTGAAGACTCTGAATTTTAAATGTTGATATTCACTTCGTCTTTAGAGTCATGTGTCTCCTGCACTTATTCAAATTTATTAAAGGTCGGCGCAGCATGTTTTCTTCTTCCATACTTCTCTATTACTCGTCATATCAGCAGTCACCTGCATTCTAGCCATTACATCCTTCACACAGTGCATCCATCGTTTCTTTGGTCTTGCCCTTTGTGGGTGTACTGGGTTTATACCAAAATAATTAATGGGCAATGTTCAAAACGAATCAGTCATCAATACGGAGAAAATAGAATGTCTTTCATTGTCATGCTTGGGACTCATCATTAGTCATCATCTGCCTAGCCTTTCCTAACTATGTTGGGGTCGGCTTCCAGTCTAAACAGATGCGATTGAATATCAGAATTGATGCATGGGGCACTGTCACCTCTAAAACATTCTAAGAAACAAAAGGCGTTCGGTATTGTTCGGCGAAAGCCTCATTAAACTCCCGCCATTATGTTTATTAAAAGAAATACAATCTCGTTGCAAATATCGACCTACTAACTAACTGTCAGATGTATTCTGCGAAGTCGCGTGACGGTGGAAGGTCAGTCGCGCGACACAGATCGTCGGAACAATACCACAGACGATTCGATCTCCTATTCGATCCTTGTTGGTTTATCGGAGCACCAATCTTGAACCTGTGAACATTGTAGCTCCGTATCTATAGTACTACAAAAATCATTTTGCGCTGTAATGATGTTGACAGGACGCTGTTGGTAATCATTTATGTTAACAGAGAAAATTGTCTTGTGAAATGGCAGCGATACTTCAGATTTTATTTTTATGCGCCTAAAAATCTTTGGAGAGCTTGGTATATCCAGTCACAGCAATGTCCACCAACGTCATTTTCCTTTTGACATTTGTAGTTGGCTGAACCTGACCGATTGATTAGCACCTCGGTTGAGCTGACGCGACATGAATAGTTCAAATTGGTTACAACAAAAACTTGGGAATACCTAGAAATGTATGAACACTTAACACGATCAGAAAATATTGATAAGGCTGCTTGTGATACGCTAAGTTAAATGATTGGGAGAAAGATTAGAACCATCTTGTTATAGGTAAATGTTTTATGAGTGACTGGCAACACACAGACTTAACTATGAAGATGGAAACTTAAAAGTAGATCATCCTTAGTGAACTGATTTTAAAAAGATATTTTTTAGAACAGGACCCAATACAAGATCAGGAGGAGGGTATTATTATGAGAATTAAGAAAACTACGTGTGATCAACAAGGAACCAAAGTAACAAAAACAAATGTGACCAATTAAATTTGTGTGTGCGTGTGTGTGTGAATCTTGGAACCGAGTTTATAGACCTTTAATTCGTGAATCACAAAGGACAGCAGGACTTTATTTGGAAACTTGAAAGAGTGTTATGTCGAAGTCGAACAAATCGATTGGTGCGTATATTATGAAGTAAAGTGGCGTAAGACTCTCATTAGGTGTGGCAACACTGGCAACTCTGTGCCGTGGGCCCGTGGTGGTCACGGCCGCTGCCGTGGGCCGTGTGAAGGGGACCGACGCCGACGACTGGGATGTCGAAGTGGGAACTGGAAGCGACGAATCGTCGAGAATAGACCTCTCGTGTTACTAGTTTTTGTACAGCGAAGAGAAACGTTGGATTATTAACCGGATCACCGTTCTCTTCGTATTCCGTACTTAAGTCTGGGATTAATGACAAAAGGTACCATTTGTTAGGGGTTTATGGTAAAAGATCTAGTTGGACTATATTTTTGTTGTGTCGTTCGTGTTTACTTTACTATAAATTTTAAATTGACCAGAATTCTTCCTTCGATAGCGTTAGTAGCGGCATCGATCAGGGTCCTCAAAGTGTAGGTGGGGTTGCACAGAGAGCAGGACAGGACGTGGGACATCGTTTGTAATGTGGTTCTGCAGTCACACTTGGTTTCAACTGAATACTCCCAAGTCGTAAGTAAGTACTTGCATCAGAGGTTCAACTATTCCTACAACAGCTGTGCAGCAATATCGGTATACAATAAAGTATCTTATTCAATCTGTTAATTTACCTATATGCACTACGGTGCCTAAGTAAACGGACATGTTTATAAGATCAATCAACTCACGTCAGCTCTTGTTCTTGCGCAAATTAAAAACAAAATAAATAAATCTTAAACGAAATCGTTAATTCGATTAGTTTGGCATTTAGTACGGCACGTTACATTGGTATCTATTTGAATTGATTGATTCGATTAGACATTTGCAATCGCAAATCATTAGAGGAGAGCACACCTGCACATCTTGCAGTTTCGTTAATTGATATAAAGTAAACACGGAGTGTTAACTATAATTGATTAATAGACTAACCATTGGAGTGATAGAGAAGACTTGTGTTTTTTACTCCTCTTGTAAGGTCCAATAGTTGGATCTTACGTCAGGAGTTATAAAATGTTGATTGTGGAGAATGCAAGTGTGTCTCCCGCACCCGAACCAGAAGTGACGAGGAGGAGCACCGTGTGGTTTTAGTCAGTAGGAGTCTGACAGACCCCTCAATCGACCCCCACGGCAAAAGTAAAAAAGGGAGTTTAACAATGTATGTGCCTGGTCGGTAGGTGATGAATGAATGATGAGGTATCATCAAATTACTTGGGCCCTATAGGTGACCTCGTTAATCGCGGCGGCGTCAATTCTACACTTGGGACAATCCAGCAAGCCCACTTGCTGGTCATATTCTGGTCGCCCGCATTCACAATGAGTGATGGAAAGATTGTGTTAAGTTCTCAAATTTAGGTGCACTGTTTTTTGCGTTCTGCCTCCTGCCTTAGCATTCCACTGAGTTCCCTACTCTGTGTTTTAACATCACGAGCCGTGGGTGTTCCGTGGTGAGCATCGGACCGGAACTTACCGCTACCGGAGTCAGCCATCCAGCACATCCAGTCTGTCACTATATCGTTTATTCGTGATATCATATACAGCAAACAGCCTAGCATGCACTGGGACATTTGTAATGTCCCAGTGTAAGCAGTTAGACTGTGACGCAAGTTATGTAACACATTGTCATGCTTTACGATGCGAGGACATTATGGTTTTCGCGATAATGATGCTTTGTATCTGTAGTAATGCCTTATTGGTGGATAGTCCATCAAATTGTAGTGTGGTTCTGGTTTGCCAGTAATAATTGTAGAGAAGGAAACGTTACTTAATTTGTGGAATGTGGAAATTTGCATCTGATTTGTGTGTGTCCAGGAAAAAAATGTGCATACAAGCCGTATTAATTACGTTGAATAAATGACTCGTTCAAGAGAATTGTCAGAATGTTTTCTTATCTATATATGTATAATGGTAAACTGACTGACTGGGTGATATATCAACACACAGCCTAAACCGCTGGTCCTAGAGACATGAAACTTGGAGGGTGTGTTCTTTGTGAAGAGTGAGTATCCACTAAGAAAGGATTTTTGGGAATTCCACCCCTAAAGGGGTAAAATAGGGGATGGAAGTTTATTTGTGTTTAGGCTGACGATTGAAAATTAATTTATACGTGTTACAGCGTTTTTGATAATTCTACCCCCGAAGGGTTAAAAAGGGGGATGAAGGTAAGTAATCGGATACTTTTCAACATCCACGAAGCCGCGGGCAAAACCTAGTTTAAATATAATAATTAAATACCAAAGTCCCGTTACTCTTCATAAATTAAAATACAATGCATTTCTACACCCAATTCTAATTAATACATTCAAATCATATTCAGACTCAACACTTGGTCCGGATGCGATGTCAGAAAAAAGTAGGGCCACATGTGCAGCCGAGTGTGTGTCAATGTCAAAGCGTGGGTAATGACTTCATATCCTGCGCAAGCGCAAAAGCCGCAGTAAGGAAAGACGTCATAGCACTAATGGTCTTGTCTTAGCTAGCAGAGTGGCCAGCGATTCGTTTTAACAGCAGCAAATAGAACTAATAGTGTAGTATGGTTTTTATGGCGCGTGAATGACTTTATCAAGAGGGCGTTTGTTAGTAATATCAGCTGTTATGGTGGAAGCGACAACCCAGGCGCTGTCAAATGTTGTTATGTTTTTTTTTTGCAATTTGAGTTACACTGAAAGACATATTCAAAAAAAGTCAGGAACTTAGAAGGTTGTATTGATGATTATAATTATTATAACCAGTTAGCCTATATTTTTTACGGTCCCGAATCATATTTTAATCAACGTACAACCTGACACTGACCGTCAAATTGCAAATATCGTAAGAAAATATGAATTTCACGAGTTACCCTGACGCTTTCTCCTTAAACTGTCTGTGGAAATTGCATTGAAAAAAAAAAGATGCTTGCAGCTTGTCTCTGCATCACCCAAAGGTTGACTGGTAGAAAATGCCTATGGCATTAAGTCCGCCTCCGTACTTTTGTGCTTGAAGTGTTAAATAAATTAAAAAAAAAGATGGCGGCGTTAGTTCCGAAAATGGCCACGGGCCTTAAGCTGCGCTGTATTTTTAAATGTACTGAATTAAAAAAATGTTTTTTGACAAATAGATGACGTTTTCCTTAGCACGCAACACTGTCTTTGTCATGAAATAAGCACCAATATACAACAAATTTTACTATAGCGAGAGAATTTTAATTTTTTGCTACTAAACGCAACGTCTTTTTTAAATGTCCGCAACTATTCCATTTTCCTACGGTATGATTGAATAACATGCAGAAATATCGAAACGATTTTATAGATTTATTAATATTTTGTTTAAAAAACAGTTATTAAAGGAATTTTAACAACTATTTGTAAACTTTGTTATCTACCGTTGAAATGTACATTTATTTTATTAGTTTTAACAAACTTGTAAGTTGAATGTGTTGCTTTTTTTCCCCACTGCGGCGGCACAAGCCCAAAAGGAGGGTAATGTGTGATCTGTATGTATGAATGTCCGTTTCTTTGTTCCCTCGTAACTTTTAAATGTATAAACGGATTTGGATAAATTTTCGTCGTTAGATTCGTCAGGGGCGCGAGTGTCAAAGGCTACATTAAAATCAAAGAAAAACGACGGATTTGGGGTGTCATACTGTTGTGTCCGTTTTTTTTCTTCCAATACCATTGGGTACCATTCGGTAATTGTCTTACAATTACCAATTGAACTACTCTCACGCATTCAATAATATTTTGACGATAATTATAAATATTGCTAGCTGAGCGAATAATTGTTTGATTAAATCGTTTATTTACAAACTTGTAATACAGGCGCGCGCCGTGAATAAGCTTGTTTTGATAATATTATAGACATTTTAATGAGAGAAGACATTCAATATAATCATCATTGTTTTGTCCCTGTTTTATGCCTAAACTGCTGCGCTATTTTCGACGGTCGGCACTGTGTTTAAATAATTCCCCTGGAGTCTAGAGAAACCGGAACCACCCGGAAGTTATATGAGTCTGGTTGCCCAAGTATTGAACCCAGCTAGATCAAATTATAAAAAATAATTGAGTGGTTAACCTGTAACCACTAATAATCGGTATATATGCTATACTGGTTTTTCAGTTTAAAGTTTATTTAAAATTTCCAGTTTACGTTGCTCATCAATATTTCAAAGATCAATGTAAAACATGAAATAAAATAAAGATAAGTACGTAGTAGCATATCGTAGACAAATAGGTCACGGGTTGATAGTCTCGTTTCGGGGTGATAAGAGATCGATTGCGCAGACGCAACGCCGCGCCGTCACCAGTCAGTTGTCATCCTATATGAGTCTATGCCAATCTTCTTTGGCGTGCTCATACCGATTGGGACTACTTTGAATATTCCCAATCGGTCTTTTTGCAATTTGCAGGTCAGTGTCAGGCTGTATGTATTTACAGAATAATAATGATTAAAAAAAAACGTAAGAAGATTTGAATTTCGCGGGCTATCCTGGCGCTTCCTCTTTAAGGAAAAACATCGTGAGGAAATTGCCATGACGTAGAACCAAAAAATCAGAGAAATTTTGTAATCTACCAACCCACACTGCCATGGGCCCATGTGGTGCATTTGAGCCCGCTCTCTATCTTAGAGGGGAAGCCTGTGTCCCTTCTATACATGGTACATTATAAGCTCCAAAGTTCAAAACTTTCTATAAGTCGCCATATTTCATCATATCAGTAATATCCATTATAATTAACAACAACCATTTCAAATATTGCAATATTTCCTCTTAATTCATGTTCATGAAACAAAGTCCAAGTAAGGAATCTTTGTAAAATAGAAGTTGTTCAAAAAGTATTTGTAAAGAGCCTCAATTTAGTCTGCGGGACTGTTCGAAAGTGATACCGCGGCCCTGGAACATAAAGGGCAAAGAAGGAACATGGATGGGTTGTAGTCAGTAGAAGTCTGTCACTCCGTTCCACTCCGCCCAGAGCGGGAAGGGTCATTTGATGATATCCCAGACGAAAAAAAATTCAGGTTTTTAAGTCGAATAAATTGCACATGACAATTTTTGCAAACATGGCTTGCATGGACCAGTTAACGGCGAGAATATTCCAAGTCAAACTATCCTTCCCATACGGCAACATCATCGCAAAAAAAGGTAATCATTTATTAAAGTGCATTATTAAGTAATTATGTCGATAAAGGGAATAATCATAATGATTATTGAATGTGTTATAACCCGTCGTTAATGATAGCTTAATAAGATACTCTAAAATTGCATTATTCCTTGAATTTGGACTATTGGTAGCGAAAAGAAAGTGGCTATTAATTTGACGTTCACACCATGGAATTCAGGCTTGATTTTAGTCTTAAAAGCTATGCCTAACTAGTGCCCCAAGATTTTTGAAAATACATTTGCACTATATTCGTAGATTTACGCAGTTTTATGATTCTGGCAGGATAAAATGCGCTACATGCGCGCAATTACACGTCATACTTTTGAAAACCGTTTCTTTCACAACTCACGCGTTTCTTTAGTAGTAATTATTATGGCCGGCAAATGTAATGTTATTTCTCCATTCATCGAAAACTGTGGTTACACTATCGAGCAACCTTCCATATACGGTTTCACAACTCGGAAATTCGATCGAATCGAAGGTCGATTGGTCGATGTGGAATCGATACAACGATCTGATCATGAAAATTCTCGGTACGAATTTCTGGATTATAATTGACAGGTATCTTAGCGATAACGGCACTACATTGGCTAATACATACAGAATAAAAATGCATTGAAAGGCGCGCAATTAGCGAGGAGATGCTATCTATTTAATTTTATTTGTGAGTCCATTTTGAAACAAAAATAAAATGGTATTTGATATAAAGAGCGACGTTTTTATTTTCTGGGTTAAGGTTCTTGGATAACTGATGCAAAACTCGGTTATGTAGTAGTTTATAACTAGGATATCTACAGTAGGTATGTCTATCTTTAAAAAAAACTAGAATTCATCATAATGACGAACACATTTAAGTTTGACAAGCAACTACCATTTGCGGTTTCGGTATTGGTATCAGTCCCACAGAATCGATCAACAGCTGCATTGATGTGTCGATTTACAAATACTTTATTAGTGTATCTTTATTATTATTAAAGAACAGATAAGTTCAGACGATTCTCACGATGAACATGTCTGATAACGTGCAATTGACGTGGACTTACTTGAGTAACTGATGTGTAATTAATGATATTAAAAGAATTAAGTCAACTTCACATATTTGGCGTCAGCTATTTATTGAAGACGATGGCCTCATTGCATACCATTCTTTTGAGTTTGTTAGAATGGCCAACTAAGATTGCATTACAAGAATTTTGTTTGTACAGACGCCAGCACATCAAGTTACCCGAAACTGACAAATTTTTCCAATCAAACTTGAACCTAAAGCTTTAGCGATAAAGTTGAAACTCTATTAAAGAAATTTGACAGATCGTAGTAGCCTGATGTGCTTACGTCTGTACTTCTATCTACCTAAAAGCAGGTTGTTGTTTTTCCAGATGAACTGTGTCAAAATCTAACAAATGGTTCGATGAAATGCGATATTGTTTGAATTCCATAGGGTTTATAACTTCATGCAAAGTGAATTTATTAAAAAAACTGATTGCATTATCAAGGCCTTGTTTTAATTTACATCGTGTTGAAGTCAGAACATATTATTAAGTGCGAGCAGTCGTTAACGTAATAATTATTATTTTGTCGGAAACCATAATTAAGTTTATTCGAATTTACGTTACATACAATGTATTACAAATGGACTCGACTTTGTTTCAAAAGGTGGCAACGCGAGCAAGGAACGCACATGCATAAATGCAACGTGAAAGTCCAAATTGTTAAGTTTATTTTTTATTTTTATCCCCAACTCAAGGGCGTCAAGTATTCGTTTCGTCACTCGACGCTCCGTGAAGGGATACATTAATAAATATTGCTACAGTTTTAATTTCGAAACATTTTTTCTTACTTTCTGAAATAAAGGGTCTGTTTTTTGACCATTATGTTACAAAAAGAAGTTCGAAGTTCTTTTACATGAGTAGGCATTTCACTAAGACCTGGGGGCCATAAACACTTCTTATAGCAATTTATATTTTAATCGTGTCCTATACACCTCCATTCATATTCATATTCATTTGTTTTTGCGTTCCATAAGTTTAAAAATTGTTACAAAAAGCGCACAGCTAAGAATAATTATGGATCCCGTTAGGAAAAAACAATATACAATATTAAAATTAAAGTAATTAATTAATTAATAATAAACAACCATTTCTACTCATTATTTACAAATGGAGGGTAACACATATAACTGAGTAACATCCTTAGTACAACTACACGATAACAATAAAATTATAGATATATCATAAAGCAACATCATTATATCAATATTATTTATAACTGAGATCAATAGTATTATATTTTTGTAGATATTTATTTATAATTATTGAGATCATATTAAAGTACTATTAAAATTATACTGCTGTAGAAGGTGGTGGTAGGCCCCTGCTCATTGATAATCAATTAATATTTTATAATTAGATACACGAGCTTCCTGGCTAGTTTGGGACTACGGATATGCGTGTGTTATTGATGAATTAATGAGGATAATTTAAAATTATAATTAGTATTACGCGTGTTATTTGGAAATCTTCTCTAGCAAAGGAAACGCTGGTCTTAACTGTATTAGGGAACTTCCCGTGGTGTTCGTAGTTTGAAGAGTTAGCTATTCCAATGAAAATACGCATGACATCTCTGTATCCCTGACTGAAATGATAAATGTAAGTAATTTAATTTTTGACGTCATAATGTAATGTATGTAAGGTGTCATTTCTTTTAATTATTGACATTCCAAATTAATTAAATTTTAATTATAATATGTACTAGTTTTGCACACTTGTTAGGGTAGGATATGGTCCTGAGCTATATTTGTTGTGTTTCATCCTTATGTGTACCCATATTCAAACAAAATAAATTATTTGATTTGAATAATTAGAAATAGACGATTTTAGAGACAGTAGTCAGCTGATTTTCATCGGTAAGCAGCTGTCTACAGTAAAACCTTTCATTATGACTTACACTTCAACCAACTTATCTGTGCAGGCGGGTAAACACAGAACTAAAATAAATGAAATGTACCAAGTTTGATCGACCGAAGCACCTTGAGTATATAAACGGTCTCGAATATTTCTTGTACCTACCTTACCTGATCCAAATAAGCAATTTTTCAAAGTAAAGTAGTACATTGTACTTGGATTCTTAACGTACACATCATTGTAAATCTAGTACCTACCTATGTGGGAAACTTTCTTCTATTTCAGAGTTAAGATAACCATAGAAATACAGATAACATAGACACATCCAGTAAGGTTGTCTCATCGTTCGTACAATTATTTTCAATGGCACATTGTGTACTTTATTGTGACGTCAGATGACGCCATGTTCTCAACAAGAGCGACGCGTGCGCAGCGGATGTCTCTATGATTTCATCTCAGAAACAGCCTCATTCATAAAATTGAGTTGGCTAGCCAGTTTTAGCTACTTCTTTAATAAAACGTGAGGAAAACTTTCGTAACTGGCGAAATTTGGGTATACAATAATTGGTTACACCTCTGCCTAACCCTTCGGGATTACATGCGTGATGTAAAAACTTTCAATTATAAAGGGGACTTTGTCAAGAGGGCAAAAAACAGCCTTGTCAAAGTAAAATTTCAATTTTACATTACGTTTGTTTTGAACTTAAGGTCACTGCTGTTTTACGGGCAAACGTGTCGAGTGCGTTGTTAGAAAATGGACAAAATAAATGTATTGTTACGACATTTTCGCGAGGACAGTGTGCCGAGGTGGATTGAGAATAGTGTGAACAATGATCGGCTCAGTTTGGCACGCTGAATGTTGGTAAATGACATTTTTATACAGGGTGTAACAGAAAGGGTATAGTCATATGAGAGGATATGCTGCAGACCATCGACATCGAGATACAAGCTGTCGTAACATCGTTGGTACATGAGGAATAATTAATAATCGATTCTAAAAGTCTACATTAACCTTAACTTTAAATAAAATACGTAGATTAAAAGACTAGACCAACAAACAAGAAGGCAAAGTACTGTTAGAGAAAATGACGATTGTAAGAATGCCTCGTTGGCCTAGCGGTCGCAATCACGACTGCTGAGCGTCCTGGGTTGGATTCCCGGGTCGGGCAAATTGTTATTGTGTTTTTCCATCTGGAATTTCTCAGGAGGCCTTTTACTTAGGACTTAAACTTAACTAGCGAATGGAGTGTCCTATATTAAGTACACCTCTGCCTAACCCTTCGGGGACTACAGGCGTTATGTGTTGATGGTAAGTTACAAATCTAATAGAAAAAATGTATGCCAAACCTGTTCAAAGTCATCGGACAAGAGAAGTGTTTTGAAGGCGATTTTCACAGGAATATGTTCTAGAACATCTAAGACCCCAAAGATGTAGACCGGAATGGAATAAAACCACAATTCACTCCTTGCTCGAACATATTATTAACTATCATCTCTGCTATCTTATCAAAGATCAGCGATGCAGATAATTATGTCTAACAATATTGATATCAGTAAGTATATAGGACTGTGGTAGCAACAGCGAGAAATGTTAGTTGTTGACCTGATTCTTTACAACGGTTTCGAAGAAATTCGGGAAACACGAGAAGGAAATATAAAACGTCGGAGCATGGAAAGGCTTCCCCGAAAACATTAAAAAGGTCATATGTAGGGGATAGTGCGTTGTATTACTTATTAGAATAACCCAACAATATATGTTATAAGGAAAAAAAGTACTCGAAACAAAATTAAATATAGTCGTTACAACTGTGGAGGTTTGACGGGTTAATAATGCTATACAATATAAATAAAGACACAACATTATTTTTAGTATATGCGAAACCTGAATTTAATTTGTTCAGAATAAGTAACTGAATCGATTCCAATAATTTTTAAACCATGTTCTATTTTGTCCCAAAATTATTTAAAAAAAGTTACAAGTTGGACCCCGAGCGATATTAAGTACCTGTCGCTATAGTTTAGGTACCTACTGCCAAATTATTACTATCAATGATCTCAAGACGACGCTGGAAGCGCGCGCTGCGTGGTGACCACATTTTTGTGCGGACAACTAGGTAACAGAACAAGCTTATAACTTTGTGATTTTTCATGATACAGTTTTGAAATTTTGTACATAGATTCTTTACATAAAAATACTAGACACGTGTTTCAGGTTTCGCATATACTAAAACTAATGTTGTATATACCCCAAAAAACCTATTTAAAAAAAAAGGAGTATTCCCAATTTTCTAACTCATTCTAAAAACGCCAATTAAGTTAAAAATCATTCGAAATTTGATTTTAGACACAAAAAATATTTCCTTTAGATTGAAAAAACAAAATATACTGGTGTAACAGGACAAGTTGATGATACTAATTCCAAATTTTTTATTAAAGTAGGAACAGCCACACGGCACGGACCAATATCAATAAATAAATACATAAGGTGAACTCATTTATTTATATAATTCTAATTGTGAAGGTCGACGGTTTCGGTCTTGTTTTTATTTTGCTCCACCACGGAACAATTCAAACTTCATTCAAACCATTACAAGCACTTTTGAATGTCAAAAACAAAAGGATGAAGCTACAGTCCCAGTCACAAGGGATAATAACTTGTGAAAGTACTGTAGTAGCCCATGCCAAAGCGTAGATCACTATGGAGAAGAATGGGCGAGAAACTCCATGGGCACTCTTTTAAATCAAGCTATTTCAACAAGATCTTGGATACATCATTCATGTTTAGATTACACATTTATACTTGTATCTGAGAACGATATAGAGAGACAAACGTCCAGAGTAAAAAGATTAAATACACCGGTCGAAAAAAAAAAAAAGTAATTAACATAAAACCGTGGCAGCTAAGAGATGACCAGTCGGGACCAACAGCTTAACGTGCCTTCCGAAGTACTTTAGCACTTATTTATTTTGCTTCCAGTATCAACAGCATATTATAACATAATTTAACGAGTGTAATAGCCGAAGGCTTAGGCAGAGGTGCATCCATGGTACGCACGACGGCCAATCAACCTATGCAAAACCAAATTAAGCTGATCTCTCATTGTACGGAAGGCTCATACAAAGCGAGGCCATGTTATACTGGAAATGTGTAGCTTGATCTGCTGCCGTGTTTACTACACCTACATTTCTACAGTTAAGTATTATGAAATCCCATGTAGAATGGGGCGACGAACGGGGTAGTCTATCGCCATCAACCTCAATTTCAGTCTTTGGGCTACTACTGAGAAATGACTAATGGAAAAACTTAACGATGCTTTGACCTTGGACTCGACCCAAGACCTCATGCTCATCAGTGTATGCGACCACTACACCAACGAAACAGTCAACCTATGACATAAATACAAGATTTCAAATTAACATTTTTAATAGGTGGGTTTTTAATAGGTACCACTAATGAGTCCCCAAGTTAATCAACGTTTCTCCAATAAGTTTTATCTCCCAATTAATAAATGTCTATGCTTTTAGTAATGACCAGGAAGCTGCAAGCATATAATCGAAATTTTCTATTATCTAATACTTAGAGGTCAGTTTCACAAACCGATTTCACGGTACTGCCGTATTAACCGACTTCGTATTGGACAGATTGTTAACGAAGTGTCATTGGCTGCTGAGTGCTTTGGCAGTTGAAAAACTAGAGATCGCAATAGGTATGGTTTATTTGCTTAAAGTTCAATAAGGTCAGTAACATGTAGATTTGCCAGCTTTATTTCGAAACTTAAAATCATTACACGATTTTATTTCATTTCCGGGCAAATTTTTTTTTTTTTTTTTTTAAGTCGTTGCCCCATACTAGGAATTTCTCCTGTATCGTGGGTGCGTTTACAAACATTTAAACTCACATACACAAACAGCCAGACCCGGAACAACTACCTGTAGATCATACAAATATATGTTCCGTGCGGGGATCGAACCCGCGACACGCAGCGCAGCAGCCAATCGGTCAGCCACTGCGCCAACCGTGCCGTCAATTAAATCTACATATTCTGATATTCTCTAATGGTACCTACTTGGAAGGTGTTAAGGGGGATTCGCTAGGGTAACCAGCGAATAAAACTTTTTTTTTTTTTGTAATTTGCAGGTCAGTGTCAGGTGGTATGTTTTAAAATATGATTCGCGACCGTTACAAACATGGCTTTACAGAGTAATAATAATTAAATAATCAATCATCATCAATAAAATAAAAAATATAATTAGTGTTGGATTGATTTGTCACATTTAAACCACGGCTAAGATCGGACACTGACAGCATAAGTACGCAGTTTAAATGATCGAATTTCACGAATGAAACTGATCCGGTTGTTTTTTTGATGAAATTCGCCCTAAGTGCGATAGATCCTCTTTAATAGTTCTCAGCGTTGCAGACAGTGAAAAATCCAGGGGGGTTGCTAGGACGTCAGCAGGAGTAATGCCAGTGTGAGAAAGAGACATAACTATACTGGTCGTCTAGCGCCATCTCTTTCCTACACTGGAATTACTCCTGCTTTAAGACGTCATGGTAGGCCACCAGGATGAAAAATAAAAGTTGTTGAACAACTCACCATCTGCTTCACTCGTGGTTCACCGCAAAGTATCCGATAT
Source organism: Noctua janthina (assembly GCA_963576755.1). Classification (NCBI taxonomy): domain Eukaryota; kingdom Metazoa; phylum Arthropoda; class Insecta; order Lepidoptera; family Noctuidae; genus Noctua; species Noctua janthina. The sequence goes on along the minus strand of OY755050.1, from coordinate 5,362,136 downwards.
CCCTAGGGAATTGAGTGACGCAACACAAAAAAGAAAGTTCTCCTTTTATAGCAAGAACAAAGTGGAATGGGCCCTTAGTCCCTGTGTTTGACCAACTATAAATAAGACAAAAAGAATTGCGGAATTGTAGCTTCGCCAAAAAACCTTTGGTTCATGTAAGTCCTGTCTTCAAGAATAAAGAAAGAGTATAAAAGCAAAAAGAAATCATTGAAGCAAGTCTTGTTAAAACCCCTTCCTTCGTATATATTTTCTAACTCAGTATTATTTCTATCACAAAATTCAGATCATTGGCCGTCATTGAAATCTACACCGGTAATCTATCCTCGAATTAAGGGCACTGTCACACGGCCAGTCGCCGTTCTCAATATAATAAACCTTCGGGACTGAACAATATATTCATCAGTACCGGTTTTTAATGTGGAACAACTAGGTTTTTCCTTTCCGTTAATTGTAATGTCGGTTCTGTTACCGCAGGCTATTGTTGCAATGCGCTCAGGGACGGAGGACAGTTCGATTTAATTTAATATGGACACTATAACCACCCGTAACCTTGTTACTGAGGTGGTTGACACTTTCGAAATAAGGTTTCATGCTTGACAGCCATTTTAATTGTAATTTGTTGAATTTCCTGCTTTTTAAATAAAATTGTTTTTTGTTTCGCTTGAGGTATTATTTTAGAAAATATTATACCGTTTTTCTTCTTATGGTGTGATAAAGATTGTTTTATTATAGGATATTAATATAAAATAATATGTTCGATCGAAACGTGCTTCAATTTACTTTGGTGTGTTTTATTACTTTTGTACCAAAACGTATCGAGCTGACCTTTAGCAGAAATCTGGTTTCCACAGAAAAATCAAAGAGCAAGACTTTTTGGGAGCAACTCTGTAAGGTAAGACCGCTACCTACGTGAGCACAGTGACCTTGACAGTTGCAAGAAAAACAGACTGTTACCGGTACCGGTCTCCGTGTGATAATACCGATACCAGCGGGCATATGAAGTGGTCTGTACAATTAGCGTGGCCACCTACTGGGAGCAGACAAAAATGAAGTAGGTATACTAGTGTGCTGTCGATTGTGTTTCGTATTGGACCACTGTCTCTTCCAATGAGATTTATTGGAGATTACGATCGACGATAAGGTTTAAGATTACTTGGAAGTATCCTATTTACTCGTGACTTGAAGACTCTTGAAGACATTATATCGTGAGTTTCCCACAAACTAATGCCAACAGGACCGGTCAATGCGGTGTTACTTGCGGAAGCCTATGCCCTGTAGATGACATCTTTCTACTGAATGATGATGAAGCTTTTCTTCTAAAAATATATGCACTTGTGTCAGCACTATCTATAAACCTTGTTTATCTCGACTCAGATTTGGTCTGACCTGTACAAACATAGCGACCTGGACAGCTCTGTCGTTTGCCTAATTCAAGCCCTGAAGGATACAGAACAGGTGCACTATCCACTATTAATAATCTTTATCGTAATGAATTCGATAACTATTATGATATAATGAATTAAACCACACATTACAAGTGCTAGCTAAAACCACGTTGCAGTTACGAGGTTACGCCAACAAACACGAAATAACACGTAATTTATTATGTTGTAAGCAATTATGTGTTGTATCATTGATTAACAATTAGTCTTGTTTGTCAGTTTTTCCTTGTGTGAGATTGGTTTTTGCGACATGCAGTTTTTCGGATAAGAGTTTAGGATGAGTCTTCCTCACTCGTTATATTTTAGGAATAGCATAATTATGGGACGAAGGTCAATAACACAATGCTCCGTATATTTTGCGGCTCGTAGAGGATATTTTAATACATGTCAAGCATAAATCAACCTATAACATCCCCTTTACTCCCCAGGACTCGGGCATTCTCTCTGTGACAAAGAGCGGGCCCATTGCGACTTTGATCGATTTTTTTAAGGGGTACCGGTTTCCTCACAATGTTTTACTTCACTGTTTTAGACCATATTAATACACAATAATATAATATATTACAGGTATGTGCTCCTATATTATAGGAGCGCATAACTTGAGGTAATGACACATCAGCATGTCTAAATATGACATTAGTCAAAGATGTAAACAATAGATGTAGAAACTACACAGGAAAAATAATAAGAAACCATTGGCTGTAATTTATCTACAGGCTGCGTATTCTAGTTTCTAACTTTGTTTTAAAAAAGGCATGATCTACATGAGTTACCGCCTTAAATAATCTTTAAGTAACTTCTGAAGATCTTCAAAGTCGCAGTGCCTGAGATGGCGTTAAAAATCGGCAGAGTGAGCGAAATGCGGAGGGCTGAGGAGAACTGGGAGATGGGACGCAATTTAGGGAAGACTTATCAACTGAATTGTCCTCATCATAATTGGCAACCTTCTTGTACTCACTGCTGATATCCTCGCGCTTTTTGTGACATGATTCTTCCTTGGTCTTCGTGAATCTCATCATGGTCTTAGCAGCATTCTTTTGAACTATGAACTACGGCCGCCTGCTGCACGAGCAAAGCGATAGTTTATAAGACAGATTCTTAATATCGAATAGATTATAACGTATATAACACAGATTCACAATGCGATTGACAAAAAAGTCATGATTTTTTTTGTTTCTAGGACATGCCGGTTACCTCACGATGTCACGATGTTTCCCTTTACTACTCTGAGAGCAGTGGCCTGGCCGTTTCCGTGGCCGTTGCTTTACACACATCTTGATTATCTGTGTGTGTTTGACATTAAACGTAGTAACTTGTCACTAAACTCGTTCCACGAACCACCAGCTTACTTACCCCAATTGACCAGACAAGCTGCAAGATGACCCACCCTCCTATCTTAAGTTATTAAGTGATGATCTTCACAAGTGTTCCAATCAAGTTTCATCAAACTAACGAACGTCCATTTTTATTAACGAAGCGTTTCTGTGATTCATCTTAAGACAGATGTTTATCGGAGTAGCGAGATGAAACCGAAAGTCAATTTGATTGAGCTCTGCTTTGATTTAATTCTACGAGACGCCATGTTTTTTGTGTTTTATTATTGTTTATGGTTTTATACACGTGTTAGCGTTTTTAGGTTTTTTGAAGAACTCTTTAATGAAGGCTTTGGTTGTGAATCGTTGTACAACTATTGATTTAAACACGTGTTATCACACAACCGAGATCTATTTTCAACGAAAGTATGAATTTATGTGAAAATTACTTTTGAACGAGCAGAAATGCTCTCTATCTACACTCTAGACGCATATGAGAGTGTTCCTTCAATTTGTAATTAGACAATTGTGGTCTCTAAAATCAGTTTCTTTGCGGAGAATATCACGATTTCGTTTTCGCGGTTTCCTAGTTGTCTGCGGTTTACACACAAACCGTAGACTTGATGATAAGCTCCAGCTAACACAGCTGGCTCACTTCCGCTCTTATATAACACACATTTTAACTCTACCTATGCAATTTCAGCAGCGTTTTGCATGTTATTAGGTTCATATTACATGTAATTGCGATTAGATTAGATTTCATGTGATTAATGCGGCTTCCCTATTATGTTCTTACGTTAAACACGCTTTAGGTAGCCCCGCTCAACAATGGGTACATTTTGAAGAGTAAAGTAACAAAATACAATCAACAGTGAAAAATATCAAATCTCTATTTTCGTGAGGGCAATAAACCAAATATTATGCTTTCACTATTCTTACCCCCCCCCCCCCCCCCAGCCTCCAGCGCACATGATCTCTGTCTCATTATGAAACCTCGAATAATACCTGCGTTAGGGGAAAGTATTTTAATGCCAAGTTAATTGGGTGCTGCCAGACGCTCTCCAATTATATGTTATTACAGTCGACTACTGCACACGGCCCGGTTTATGCTAATACAAGTGCCCACGTAAAATTGAATTATTCAAGTGTCTTTATGTAATGTTTGAGATTAATACCGGCTTTTGAGATGATCACATGTCGAACAATCGATGGCTCAGCTGCCTTTGTGTTGCTAATCACCCGCAAATTGGCGTAATGAGCGCTGACGACATCGTCATGCGCGCTAACGGTCTGCTCGTTTCACAATAACATAGGATGCTAAAAAAGTACTAGATCTGTTTAATGCGCCACATTGTGATCAATTGACTTTAATAGAAAGGTCGCGGTAATTACATTAGCGACGCTCTCCTAATGTGTAACACTGACCCCAGCTGTGATCGGTCGTAACGAACTACCGAACGATCGCGGCGCCACAGACGGAGAAAGGCGACTTACGATACTCTTAGCAAATCGAAATAGAACAGCCAGTTCGTAGATTATAGCGATTTTCAGCGTTTATCGAGCAGGGGACACAAAAATAGAGTGCGCGACGGAGAAAATAGCACCAATTTCGTCAGTGGAAAGTAGTTTGGGCGTATCTGTTGATATCATTGTGTCGGAGCTGGTCTACATCGGGTTTCGATCCCTCGGTGGTTACAATGTAACTGTACAGCCGGTTGACTGATGGCTGACGTTGTGGAGACGCTAATGCCATGAACTGGGTCAGTAGAACCTGCGGCGTGCGCCTACAACTAACACTCGGTACTTGAGCAAACACATGTGGTCGGTATTAGGGCAAGGCGATACTATTCGCTATTGAAATTGGACAATAAATGCAATGGGTGTCCTAATATTATGTTGGTATTGTTTCAATTTAATGTCGCAACTGTTTGGTCAGATGAGGTGTTAAGATGTTGGCCGCAATTTAGAAAGGCGTTTATTAATATTGGTACTAGTACCTGCGTACGTTTTTTCGCTCGGTTTGCGAGGTGCGAGGCGCGAGGCGTGTGACTGGCGCCCATTGGACACACGTTTCCTGCGCGTACGCAGCACAATGAAAATGTTAGACAATGAGGGGTCTGTGAGAGATCGTGTTTACAAAACAGACGCAACAACCTTGCTGCTTGGTTGACGGCTGATAACTTATCTTTATTGTTTGCTAAAACGGAGATTTGTTTTTATGATTTTTATGTCGGTGATGGATGAGAGGAGCTCGTGGCTAAATAATAACAGCCGCTCGGTTCGATCTTTAGGTTAAGCCGTGCTTGCCTAGGTTGGTCTGTGGATGGGTGACCACCAATTACATACCGAGTTTCCTCCGTGCCTCGGAAAGCACGTTAAGCCGTTGGTCCCGGGTGTCATTTGTAGATCTTTGACAGTCGTTAGGGTAGTCAGTGGCCCAAGAAGTCTGACAACCAGTCTTACCAAGGGGTATCGTATTACCCAGTACTAACTGGGTTGTGGAGGTCAGATAGGCAGTCGCTCCATGTAAAATACTGGTATTCAGCTGCATCCGGTTAGACTGGAAGCCGACCCCAACATAGTTGGGAAAAGGCTAGGCAGATGATGATGTCGGTGATGGATGCTTTACAGCGTTACACAGTGAGCTCAAATTGCCTGCTATTCGCGAAATTTGAAGGTCGTTTACCATCTTAGTTACGTTTTTTTTTTGAAGATATAAACGACATAGAAAATCACAACGCGTTCACACAATTCGAAAGAAAGCTAATCAAACTGAAAATAAGTATGTTACATACTTCCATTATTTCTAAATTAGCTTGTATTACGGATATTTTTTTGTAGTTTTGTATAACAGCTAGTACAGTTATCATCTCTTGGGAAGCATGCCGTATTGTTAATTTAGTTGGAAGACAAGAGGTGAACGCTCTAGACTTGAAGACGTGTATCAATCATGTCTTTAAGTCTTCAGAAAGATACCTATAGGGAAAGAAACCTAGACTTGAAGAAGTGTATCAATAATGTCTTTAAGTCTTCAGAAAGATACCTACCTATAGGGAAAGAAACAGCAAAATAGGTACCTACTGCGTGGATGCTAAGTGTTTAGACAACATCTCGTCTTTGCTTTCAGATCGGCTCGTTATTCATTGGGATACTAACCGAATCCAAATGATTTTATTAGTATAAGACAAACCTAAAGCGTTAATTAAGTACATTGGCAGCTATCTCTGTAAACTAAACTCTGGATTATGTGCTTTAGGATATACGTAATGTAGACTTGTCATTCTATCTACGATACTAAAGATGGAAATGTCTTTGCTTAGGGTTGAACCTCATCTATCAGCACGAAATCGCATTTTTCCACTCCCCGTCCTTTTCCGTCTTTCAGAACCGTCATCCAACAAAGTGGCAGTGCTTTAGCACGCGGCTGCTTCGACGATGCGCTCGCTGATAGATGAAGCTCATTTGGTAAGCTCACTACTAAATTTTTTAAGAAATTTTGGACAAATAATAATATACACGTGATTTTGGGTAGGGGGGAGAGGTAGTCTCAAACCTCACCACGTATTATCATGGGGGAGGGCGTTGAAAACTTGCAAAAAACTTCACGTGATTGATGGACGACACGGTAAACAAAAGTGCACATCCCATATAAAATATGTCACCGGATGACGCAATTAGTGTGAAGAATGCAATAAATTTTTCTGGTCTGAACCACCATCTCAGAAGTAGTGCAATTATTTTATTATACCCTCTGTATTAACCTCCTATCCGAAGCGTTCTTGTTACAAATCAACCGTGTCACGAGCCGTTTGGGGTTAAAACCCTCGGGTCGTGGGGTCCGAATGGTCACAGCCTTTTCAAGGAAATATCCTAACTTGACGCTTCCCGTGATCAAGGGCTGACTTTTACCCTGGGGAAAGGTTAAATGTTGTCATACGGCGTGGCAATACCGAAAATTTCTAGGGCATTACCGGTTGACAGCGTTGAGGAGTTTTTGATGCTATGAGTTAAGTTGTATGTAAGTTTGTTTCTATTTTAAATGAACTTATACATAAAGTTATTTACAGAAATAAATGAGCTCCGTGTAACACATGCAGTAAGTAAGGTGATCACTATTGTGGTCGATCACTTAGCTGTTACGTCACATCTCGTAAGTAGGCAGGTACTTGTGGTACATACCGTGTATTGGAATGTCAAGGTCAGCCACCGAATCTTAATATGGCGTCCGGTCAATGATTGGTTGAACTGTTCCTTAAGTTGTAACGGTCATTTGAGTTCAAATTAAGAAACATTGTATATCTTCCTTCTTACAGAATTTTTTCAAAGATATTTTACAAGTACCTATTCGTGCGAATTAGCGCATACAAAAAAAAACATTGAGATTCACAAACAATTGAAGGTAGAGGCAATCAGACAATAATTTAAAGATGAAGGTCTAAGTAAAGGGCTTTAGTACCTAAAGTACTCTTGAAAAATAAACACGTTAAGCTTGTTAGTTCTATCTGATAAATGAATCTTAATACAGATAAATGAAATGAGATAATTCAAGCGACACTCCCACAAAACGATTGAATGGAAAGTCGAGTGAAACCAACTCGAGTACGATATATTTGTGATAAACATTCGAGAAATTAGCCTGGACATGGATTTAATTCGTTAACCATACGGATACTGCTGCGGTTTAAAACACGTTCGTAATGTGACATTTTCCGAACTGAATCAACCTGAGGGATTAAAGAGACGTTCTGCAAGCGATAAAGTTGAAAGAAAAGTTAAAAATAAATGAAAAAAAAAATAAATGTAATGATGGTCGCAGGTTCAAACCCTGCTCGCACTCGAATTTTTCTTTCCATGTCAAAAACAGCAAAGTTAAAAATGTATTGTATCGACATATGCTACCTTAAAATACTACCTCTATAGCTCTTTGGCCGTCATTATAGGTAGTTAGTGGGCCGAAAGTCTGACAACCAGTCTTACCAAGAGGTATCGTATTACCCATTACTAGGGTTGCCATCCGTCCGGGTTATTCCGGATTTATCCTAGTTTGGACGGTGTTCGGGGGCCGTCCGGGCGGGGTTTTAATAAGTGTCCGGTTAAAACTTTTTGTGATTGTTTTATTATAACACCGTCTGAACCATTGTAATTGTCGTCATTCACATTTGTAAATGTAACTGTTTGAGACACAAAAACCTTTTTTTTTTTTATTTGAACTCAATTGTTATGTACCGGAATGCAAAATGTTTGAGCTGGTTTCACTCACTCTTATATCCTAGGTTCTCTTTTAAATATTTTTTTCAGAAACGTGCCTCTTTTTGTTAGTAGATCAGATAAATTAATGCACATTTCAGTATGTTAAGTTAAATAAAAGAAAGTACGTCTCCCGCCGCGCCCTCACGTCTTGTTTGAATTCACGCACTCACTGTCACCATACTGTTCGTCTAGCGATGATTTTAATTTTTTCTTTTTTTTTTGGGGGGGGAAAAAGTATCTATTTTACCTAAATATCCGGGGTTTTTAAGTTTTCGTCCGGCATCGTCACCTTAATTGATGGCAACCCTACCCAGTACTAACTGGGTCGTGGAGGTCAGATAGGCAGTCGCTTCATGTCGAATACTGATAATCCTGGTGAAAGTAGTTGGTGCAATAAGAATCGCTTTGAAAGCGATGACCACTTGTTTGGGCCCTCTGAGTCATAGTACTCCTCAGGCCTGGGTGCGCTCTTCATCCATACTTCCATATTAATGATTATAAATACAAAAGTACTTAATTAATTCAATGTTAATTACTTTTTCAACTCAAATACATTGAACTGACCGTTATGAATTTTGACTAAGTTAGGTAGCATGGGACCTGAAGAACGACATAACCTACTTTTAATCCCGTTTATTGTATAAAGAGTACACGCAGACAAAGTCGCAGGCAACATCTAGCAACAAAACAAAAACCGATATTCTGATCTCAGCATAAAAAGTCGTTCAGTACTGCCGAGTGGCGATAACTGCGTGTCGTACAGCGGGAAGCTGCAGCATCCGCCATCATTACCACCGGCTTTACAGAGCGGAAAGTAATTATATGTACACATCCTTATATCACTACCAAGTCCGACGTGCCGAGACAGATTATGACTATATTCTTTTGCCCGCGGCATTGCCCGTGTGGTCCACAGTAATTATCCCACGGGAGCGTAAAAAGAAAAAGTATTTTTAATATGTACTAAGCCAGAGAACTCTTACACCTTGAATATGGGAAAAAGATGACGCTATACAGGACGTCTAGCTCCATCTCTTACAAACACTAAAGTGACATTAAATTAATACTGTTCTGCCAGCTCTGGAGGTACAGCCCCAGGTCACGGACTATCAGTATGTTTGAATAATGCGCACTTCGTATGGACCCTGGACCCAGTGTTGCTGCACTTTCTAACCTATCTTAGGTGAGCTGAGATCAGAGTGTTGGTTCATGTATTACTAGTTGTGGCCCGCGGCTTCGCCTAGTCAGAAATGATTAAACGGCAAATTACAGTGAGCGATAACAATTAGCTGACCCACATTTGCATAAATAATGGCTGAGATTTTTTAGAAAACGAATCGATGGATTTTTGTAATTCTTTTGTATGTTATTTATTTGAGCAAAGTAAATAAAATATAAAAGCATAATAAAATGCTATCGATTCGTTTTCTTATAATATATGATGATGCGTTAAATATAGGTAAGTCTGCTATGTCCCGCCATTGAGGCATACAAAATTCATGTAACAAAATAAAAACTTAATATACAATACATCCAATTGTCAATATGATTAAATTAGTAAAATATTTATGTCCAACTACAAATCATTCATTCAATGGATTAGCTTCAATGTTTTGTCATCTAGAAATTCTCGTATAGAGTAATAACATTTACTTATGAATTGCGATCACTACGGTAAATAAATGTAATGGATCGATCGGCTTCGCGCGCTTGGCATTCATCAGCCATCATATTATCATCACCACGCATTTATTCCCCGAAGGGTTAGAGGGAGGTGTACCTCATCGTACATATAGATTTCACCAGTTATGTTTTAGAGGGCGACCCTATTGTGGTCAACCCGCCACAAATCGAGACTTCTAAATTGGATTATTGAGATTATCCAGAATACTAACTAGTATCTAATCTAGGCCAGCGGACGAGCTATCCCGAAGCACTAGGAATATTAATAGAAGTTTTTTGTACCGTCTGGCCAAAAATATCTTCGGATATTTAAACATTGCGCATTCGAGTAAACAAGTCTACATAGAATTTAACGTAACCGGTTTTTTTAACAAGATTTTTATTTATGAAGAGCGAATCTTTACAAACCATGCCTTTACGGATATCCGTATCCCGATATTACCCGTTATTTTCAGCCTTGACTGCCTATCTAGTTATCTACTACTTAATAATAAATCTCCAAACTGTCAAAAATCACGTAACATAACACTAACAACTAATAACAACCAATATAGCATAAATATTGTTTGAAATCTTTACAAACAAATGTTTTACTATTTATTTTGTTGTTTTAAAGTCACGTCATGACATACTCTATACGTATATCTTTATGACTAGCTAACAATTAGTGGGGCGGTAACCACATGATGACGGCAAAGTCGCGGCCATTATGCACTCATATCTTTACTCAACAAACATTGTCAGCGAAAGATAGTGCGTGAAATTCATTACCATGTATAATTACTTACTCATACGTGACGCGAGACGTAAAAAACCTCCGCGGCGCCGTAACACCGCTTACTATCTTAATTCCACTTCCTACTCAGAAAAACTGGCAAAATGATAATTTCTTTCGGAAACCACTTACATATGCAGTCAAAATAACACATAATTGACACAAAACATTAAATAAAATCAAATAAATATGGAGGAAGCTCACAAATCTTTGCTAATAACACCAATAATGATTTATTTCGCCGCGACGTTATGATTTAACACTATATTTGCATTTATTATACAACATCGATCACAGACGATAAATTTTACGTTTTGCATTAATGTTCCAATAATCTAGCGGTTTGTGAGAGCAGATAATATTCGGATGTTACATAATTTACGTAACTCGAGGCCAGTAGGACAGGCCAACGGTTCACAAATTGATTGTCACCCTTTCCATAGCCGGATTATAGTACGTTCACGTTCATGTTGCCTTCTTCGCCTAGTTCGAAACTAATTGGACTAAGGGCCGAGCTCTGTCAAGCGAACTCAATAACACTGTTAACGTTATGCAGGATCTACAAAGAAATCGTTCAAATTTCTTGAATATTTGACCACGTCAGTTGAAATGTCAAACTTGTCGCATTTATTTGAATGGGGAAGACCGTTAAAAGCTAATTGTAGATGGCGTGACTATAGCTAGGTCTCAATCTGACCAATGAGGTCAAGCTATTTTGAAATATAAAATGACTTTATCAGATTTTCAACCAATGACAATGTTTGGAACCGGCTATGTTAGCGCCATTAGTTTCACAGTTGTCAACCCCATTAGACCAGTTACCAGTTACCCCTTTTGAATAATCAAAGACAAAAGATGTGAAGCTACAGTCCAGCCACAAGCCATACATAAAGTAAAGGTTATTAATCAAAAAGTAACATTACAATTAATGTGATATTCGATGAGCCTATGAGCATAACTGTGAAAGACTATAGTTGAAAATATTTGAGAAGAACGGGCAAGAAACGCCATGGACACTTGGAGACATTGATCGTGAACCTTAAATGACGTTAAATGATCATACATAATTATTTAATTAACTCTTAAACCTGTTGATTATCTTATTGTAAGGTTCTGACCTCATTTCACAATCAATGGGAAGATGAGTGTAGCAATAATTATGTATTCTCTTATCATACAGAAATCTAGTAGTTCCAACACTCGTCAGGCTATGTCAACGACTGTTTATCGTTTCGCCTAGCCTTTTTCCAAATTTGTTGGAGTCAGCGTTTAGTCTAACGGGATGCACTTCAGCTGTACGTTGTAACCCAAACTTCATAATTCTACACACACATCCCATCTTCTCACTGATTCTAAATCATCAAGACTCCTAACGCCAGTTGACACTAGACAGCAACTAGCACACAAATTATCATTCCAACAGTGTAATAATATTTAGGCATTGCCTAGCGTGACAACGGGCTAAAGTATAGTAAAGTTTTCCAGCTATGCGTAACTTGAAGCACACAACAATTACATTTTATAGCAACATTTGAGTAGTGCATAAAGCGCCGTTGGATAATGTCCATTGCGCCTGCTTTAGTCAGTTATAACTGTTATGTTATGTTTTATACATTATCATCATGATGCATGAAAACAGCCTCCATGACAGTTAAATATAAGGCGATTCTCACACGACACCGCTCAACCGCGCGTTTTATGGCATCTCGCTCGCCTATGAAGCTGGCTTCTGTTTAATCGGGCTAATCCTGTGGATGCCTTGAGTGTAAGGCCTCCAGCCAGGGACACGCGGTCGGTTGAAGACGGCGAAAATGTATATTTGTAAGGTGGTGCGCCGCGCGGAGAAACGGTGTGCGACACTCGTCCGCGCGGGCGGTGCAATTGTGTACTGGCGTTTGTGTGATACCCGCCAAGTACTGGTGCATCGGGACAATCAGCCCACATTGTTGACTGACTAATGTTTTTATAACAGTGCATACAATTGTTTAGTACTAGTAGTAGTTTAGTTAGTATGTTGTGTTGTTAGCTTGTTGCATGCTTTGGTGCAAACAATAAAATAAATAAACAGTTACAGCATACATCTTATTCATTCTGTTTGAGGTAGACTGTGTTGCGGTACAGGTTGGGAGATGCCTATGTCCAGCGGCCGGCTGAGTTGATCGATGGAAGTTATTTAGTAATAAGAAACGAGAGAAGAAGAAAATTCTCATTGTCAGACTAGGTTCAATTAGAGATATGGCTGTACCACTACAATGATATTATAATTTGCAAAAGACATGCGAGCAATGGAACTTCACACCACACGAGCATCAAAGAAATTAAATTCCAATCCTGCTGACAGTCAAGCAGATTTTAAGGAATCAGACAATTTCCGGGACATGATAAAACTTGTTTTTCAGGAGAAGAAGTATAGAACATTCTGCAACTTCCGGACAGGCTAGTCTTAGACGTCACCTTTCTTTTTGATTGCTGTGCCAACGGCGCGCCAAGAAAAGGCCTTCCGGAAAATAATAAAAACTGCTTCAGATAAGGCGATTTCGTTCGCTATTTTTTTACAAAATAATCATCTGCTTTCTGGCAATGCTTTTACGCAGACTAACTTTTGCCAAGTGACCTTCGTTATTTATGAAAAAGCCGTTCCATATAAAAGTACACACGGTCATAATTTATTAATGCTGGTATGCCATGAACAGAATACATGGTGCAAGTTTATGTCACGAGGTTTCTGCACCGTTTGTTACAGAGGTGATTCTAACCAGCACTGCTTGTCATCTAACTGTCTGGTCAGTAGAGTATCACATGTGAACAGTCCTCCATGGTCTACCAGCTCTCGAGTATGCGCCAGCATGGACCACTGCTTTATCATGGCCCACTGCACCAATAAGTGGCGCAACAGATTCGCTCGATTTCTATTCAAATTGCATTGTAATTTCTAAGTCATGTCGAGATTATTTATTGAGATGAAAGATTGTTGATTTAACTTGCAAATATTCGTATATACCATTGGATTGTGAAGTTTCGGTTTGTGGTTGCGTTCCGGATCGGACTTGGCCTATAACTTTAATTTAGTTGGTTTTTGTGGTAGAATCCTAACATCTAGTCTAGTCTGGTCTAGTCTTATTTGGTGTAACTTTAGGAATTATTTCTAAGGAACATGGTTTGTTTTACGTTATACGCCAGATAAGTCGATTAGAATTTAACTCGGAAGGTAGGTACCTTGACTTTGAATTGACTGTCATCAAAATTCCCAGATTTCTAAAAATAACTTATTTATTTATTTATTTATTTATTTATTTATTTAATGGAAGCAAACAAACAGTTATTCTCAAAGAGAGCAGTGTGGTTCTCAAGCCCGTGAGCACAGCTGATACCTGACTGCTCTGGGCTGTAGTCCGTACTATCGGGTCAATGAAATTTACACAAGTGCCCTTTTCAAATAATACCTTTTGTCTTACTACTACCGGCACCGTTTTACGTAATGTTTGCTTAAGGAATTCTTTGGCTTATTTGTATATTCTATTAGGTAACTATCAAGCTATGTTTTATTGTTAAACAATTTTTCGAATACCTAAGTAGTTTTTGTTTACTACACATTATGCATGAAGAAAAAAAAAATGATTAACAATTGTTTAATTGTTTTATTTTGTTTAGAGTAGGTTATAACTTTAATAAAGATATGTATTTGTTAAAGCCTCAATACAAAACATAATTATAAATACTACCTACATTACTATACGACTATTATTTATACAATATGTATTTTTCTTACATATTGTACTTCATCTTTTAAACCGGTGTTTCAGAAATAAGTAAAGTTAACGGTAGTCGTAGTAATAAACAAAGTTGAAACGCAATCTTTTGTAACAAAATACTTTATAGGTGAAAGCAATACGTATATTCGTGTAATTGCATAAGATTCGTCAGATCTCATCGAAATACTCTCCATTTGTATGCAAACTTTTCGTTTAATGTGAACTATTTCAGAGTATTCAGAGTAATTGAGTAACTTTTGTGCAATGCACATCCTTTCACAGAGCTCGTGCGGCTAACGAGAAGATATTTTGAAATTGTTAATTATTTTGACTTTGATGACAAGTCTCATGTTCTATTTGAAAGTAATGTTCTATCTTGATATTCTTGATACATTGAGCCACGGCAATAAGGTCGTGGTGTTGTATACTGACTGAGGTATTCAAGGAACAATTAATTACATTTTTCATGGATAATTATTATTTATGGGTATTTTATGTAAGTTAGGTAGACTTTATTGGCTGGCCTGCAGTTGTAATTTAAATAATATTTCGGACAATCCGGTACTTAATTTGATTAATAAACAAGTAAAGCAATTTCCTTGTAAATCGCAACCAAGGTTGGATCTCAACCACGCCAGGATTAAGTATCGGAAATGATTTATAAATGGTATCGAGATACATGCGTATTCTCTGTTTGTCGTACGTTCCAAATATCACTCAACCACCTTGCAGCTCGTTTACAGCGCGACCAAAACATCTTGATACTCGGCGAAATAATCAACTACATTAAAATTCACCAAGTCTTACGTATTGGTGGTAAGTGCCAAGTACCAAGCAACACTGGTCGCTCTGTACTTGGACAAGCAACTTGATATTACGGACGAAATGCGACACTAGCCAGCTATGCTGTCCGTATATTTTGTAATCATTGAAATAATTGCAAGACGTTTAAAGGCATTTTGGTACAAATTGGATTACGAGATACAGATTAAGAATTGTGATTTCTAATCTCATTCATCTTGTATTGCTTGTGATTTAGCAATTGCGATACATATAAATTATATGATGCTGTATGACTATTGACGACGATAAAAATATGCTTCATCCACATGAGACTGCATGTTTGTAAATGCTGACTTTATTGTGGATTTATTCAAAAGGTGCTACATCAACGAAAGATAAAACAGAGAAAACCAAAATATAAAACTAACAAAGACAAGTAAGTAGGTTTGTACCGTGACACAAGGATCTTTTGGCGCTTGAATGACGTTTACAGAAACAAGATGGCGGCGTAAGTTCCGATTTTGGCCATGCGTCAAAACATTCGAGTTCAAAATAAAAATTAAAGCATTCATTTCATGCACTTTTGAATTTATTAAGCAAAAATATTGAGCTACAGTCCCAGTCACATGGCATCATAACTTGGAAACGATTTTACATGGTTCTGCTATTGCTATACTTATACGTACCTACTCAGGTATATAGTTTTACTTCTTCTTCTTAGCGTGTCGATGGCAATCTAAATTGAGTCAGCCCAGAACTGAGCTACTAGTTTGGCGCTTTCGGTAGCGTCCATCAGTTCCTGAAGTGAACAAACAACAGGACACGCAGGACACGATATATATATATATAGTTTTACAAGTCACCAAGATATGTAGGTGTCACATTACACTAACTTATGTACGTAGTAAAAGTAATATTCCTACGTCAGAGCCCTAACATTGAAAGTGTTTAAAATGTTTTATGCATAATTTTAGACGATTTATTAACAATTGCGTAACTTGAACCTTAATGTTTACTTTCAAGTTTCACTTTAGAGAAACTTATCAAATAAAATGATTGCATACAACATTAAAAAGTTAATTAGTAAGTCTAAGATATGAATTAAGCTTACTAGGGTAGGGTTGTCAACCGTGTTAACCTAAACTTATGTTGATTAAAATTTATCTAGAAAATCTATAATTTACAACAGAAATTAAACAAAGTTTCAAACTATTCTATTTATTAAATCAATTGTTTTATTTGAAAGTCCTTTTGCACCATTTCTTTTCAGAATCAATCTAGTCAATTCGTAACTATTAACATCAATTAGAAATAATCCCAATTTTTTTTAAAATTCTTTTTAATGTCGTCTGTTCCATATACATTTTGACCGTGTAGGTTATTATTTTTTTAATAACCGATGAAAAATTTCTATGTGTGTCTCAGAATGATGTACTGGATATGTGGTAACTGTTTTCGCGTAGGTGTCCTTTCCTCCCTGTATGTGCACTATCTACTATATTTACATAAATTCGATAATGTTCGATTTTATTGGTCTGGCAACCCTCGTTATGATGTCTGCCTACATATTAGCGACCTCTGTGAAGGTAAGTTGGTTGTTTCGTAATTGATTAGTGTGTGTTATTTGTTTGGCAAGATATTTATACCCACTTGCCCACGCGTGGCTGTCGCGTGTGTGCGATGACTTAAAATACACCGCAGTATAAGACAAGTGTGGACACCAATGCTGATTAATGTGATGTTATTATTCTGTAGGTATTATTTTATTGTGTGTGTTTTTTAAGCCGATTGTCATTTGGTCTAGAACATGTGTTACCTACTTCACCTTGTAAAATGACGTAAACGTAGATGGCTTGCTACTTACTTAGTATTCGTATGATTCAAAATGTCCAGTCATCATACTCAACTATAAAAACTCAATTAAAAATAAGGTATCTAGTTGTTGCTTTTCAAGTTTTCCTTAAACGTTCACATATATAATGGAATTTCCATACCAAACTGTATGTAGGTATCTAAAATTCATATATTATATAGGTAAATAATAATTAGGCGACACGGACGTACTAGGCAAGTCAAGTTTAAAACGACCAGATAATATTCAACGAGTTGTTTTAATTTAGTTTTATCTTAAAGAGCATGCAATGCTAATTTCTTATGCAACATATCGAACCAGTTTTTAGAATCAATAAATGAATAGAATATGGTGATAATATTATGGTACCTATAACTACAAATAAAGACATTTATTACACATATTGTACCTAACTATAAAGAATAGAGCACATGTTGACCTAATTTTGGTCAAAGCGCCAGGCTAGTTCACGAAATACTACCGACTATTGAATGAGTTTTTCATGAAAAAGTAATTCAATGGGTTTAAATGAACTTAGAGGGTCATATTTGTTACGGGCGCGAATCTTTAACAACATACAACCTGACACTGACTAGCTAATTGCAAAAAACGTAAGACAAATTGAATTAGAAGAAAGGCGCATCCCCCTTAATAGTAAATAGTTATAGTCTAAGTATTAAGATATAACCTACTCATATTTTAACGCTACATATATTACCTATCATCAAATTATTAAAAAAAAGATACACAACGAGAAAAAAAAGAACCACTATAAAAACGGCTACAAAAAGATTCAAAAATAAATTAACGTTACCTTTTCAAGTAACTCGCCATGGCCACTCGTTTTAAAAACTTCAAACATCAAATATTTGTTAAAAATTAGCACTAAGCAAAAGCACACACAAGTCGTCCTCAGTCCATTGCTTCGGCACACTATCTAAGAGAAGGTGTTATCATGACAGATCGAGGTATTCTCAACGTTTATCAGGTCTATAATCTTGGAACAACATGTCAATCATGCAGTCAAGCCACTTATCTCGTGCTAGCGGCTCCTCTGATACAACAAAGATGGAGGTAATATGCAGAAGGTCAAGACACATGAGCAAACGGTTTCTTCCACAATTTTGCCACTAACTGCCTTTATTTCGGTATTTTCTGCAATATCTACTACGGTATATACCTGTGGTGGTGGATGGAGAGGGAGAGGATGGCCAAATAAAAGATGGATGGATTGTATGAAGAATGATTTGAAAGAAAAAGTAGTAAAAGAAAACTGGGTGGCTGACAGGGGGGAATTAAGGAAAAAAACGCGTTGCGCCGACCCTCTTAATATGGGGCTAGGGCAGGGATAATGGCGAATCTAACTATTCTAGACTATTGGTTTGATATAACTCCTAGGAAAGCCAGCCCTTTTGTGTTTTCTTGCGTATTGTCATGAGTCCTTCGAGTTGTGGAATAATCCCTTTCATTGTGTCTTATTGTCTTTCTTTCTGCAGCATGGAGAGGCAGAAAAATAATATTTAATGTAAAACATTGCACCTCACACAATAGTAGTTGACCTGATTGTCTGACAGTCAACGACTTCCCCACAGTGAGCTGGATCAGAGTAATAACTGGCTTGGCTTATTCACCCTTTTGACAGCTGCTTTCAAAGTGTGGATATTTATATCGGATCTGGTGGTGAGTGTGGCGACTGATTGGACAATGATTACCTAGATACCGTATCAGAATCTCCATTAGAAGAAATTAGATTGGTAATATAAGATCCTTTATGACTCGTGAGTTTGAATAGTCGCTGACGAAGTGTATCGTAACGATAGACATCATTATTCTCTTGCCCTTATCCCAATTCATTTGGGATCGTGTCTTCTTCTTCCATACTTCTCTATTACTCGTCATCTCATCAGACACCGTCTTTCTTGCCATATCATTCTTTACACAGTCCATCAATCGTTTCTTTGGTCTTCCTCTACTCATATCCCCATCCACATCCATACTCAAAGCTTTCCTCACGACATTTTCCTCATTTCTCCGCATCACATGCCCATACCACGACAACCGATTACCACACAACTTTTCAGTCACCGGCGACACTTTCAGACTTCCTCATAGGTATGTACTCATTTCTTATTTTATCCGTTCGCGTAACACCACACTTCCCACTTAGCATTCTCATCTCAGCCACATGCAATTGCCTTTCATTAATCCCTTTTGTGGGCCAACATTCTGATCCATACAAGACAGCAAGTGTTTTATAAATCTTCGCCTTAAGTTTGCGGGCGATGCGGGAGTCGCAGAATGTTCCCGTGACCTGCCGCCATTTCATCCATCCCGTGTTAATTATGTGCTTAAATTCTTGTTTATTGCATAAGTAATAAAATAACTTGACTTTAGGTACCCATACCTAAAGTCAAGATAAAGTATTTACTTGAGTCCCATTTATGATTTTCAGGACTCAACTCCTTATTTAGTATTTATTGTCATGCGTCATGGACTAATTTAAAACGAAAATCCAATTTATGCTATTTGAATGTTTTTGTAAGGTTAAGGAAAATAGGTCAGTAATATTATGCGGATCTACCGAAAGGATAGTATTTCAACTATTTAGTAATTAGTCTATTTATTTCCCTAATATTTTGAATAGTTAGTTAATAACTAAGACATTTTTTGCCCGTACCTTCGACTGGCCCTGACGGTAACGTAGTAAGGTCAGTGCAATGTTATTTGTATAAAAGTGTAATATGCAATGCTTACTGTATTTACCTCTAGTTTGGATGATTATTAACGTAATTTGATTGTACATACTTAGGCCAGTAGATACTTTTCATTTTTTTTCCCTTGAAGAACCACTTTAAGAATGTGTGCTTCTCAATGTGGTTCAAATATCCGGACATTACTTAAAAGTTGGACTTGCGGAGATGGCAGTATTATTATAACAACGATATTTTTTTCACATTTTTTGTCTCATTAGTTTTAATTTTAATAAAATAAAAATCGAATCCTCAATTTTCGGATTTGCTGTTTGTCTCTGCATCACCCAAAGGTTGACTGGTAGAAAATACCTATGGCAATAACTTCCCCTCTATACTCTATGCTTAATACATAACTTGCTAAAATTGTGATATCTCGGCTTATATGCATAATATAAAGATAATATTTAGCCTACAGCACCTATGAATAATGTAACTTTCTATCAGTGAAGAATTTTTTAGAATTTTACAAACGAATTTTACCTATTTATAATATTAGTATAGATAACAACCGACCCCATAAATCTTATCCAGGAATTAAACGGGCTGTGTTTGGTTGCATAGTTTACTAAATAAAGTTACTCTAAATATTGAAACACTCCGTTAGAATTAGGTGAGCTCTCAACTGACTGCATCTATAAATGGTTAGCGTTCTATAAATTATTGGGAGCTTTGGCGCCAAGCGTTTGAAGGCAAACAGATCAGCGGGCAATGACTTGTGAAATAAAGGTCATCAGACCTCATATGAAGACCAATGAAAAGACAAATAGATTGTGTGATAAAAAGGAGTAATTACTAGGAAAGGGTTTGTTTCCACTCCACCGATCGCGGTATCAGATTGAATTTCCCTCGGATCACGTAAAGTCTGTCAGGGAAAAATGGAAGAACCGAACGAAGAGGAAAATAAAAATCTTACATTAAAAACACGTATTAAAAAAAAAAAAAATTGTGAAAAAGTTGGAACTTTGAGCCCCAATATCTCCGTAACGAGAAGGTTCCCAGGTATGGTCTAGAACAAAAAAATGATCGCAAAGACGGGGAGAACAAGTGCCTTTCGGATATGTTAAGGGTCTATTTACACCCTTTATAGGGTTTAGTGGCAAGAGAAAGAGCAGAAACTGCACTCGACGGAGCACCTCCCTACCAGTGATTCGCAACAAAACTCGGCACATGTAATCAAGTCAAATGAAGAGTGTATGTAGAATATATCATAACCAAGTCCTCAAAACAAAAACATTCTTGTTTATTTAGAAATAGGGCGGAAAACAAACAAACTCTGTGTTTATTATTATTATACACTAAGTTACAAAATCATTTCTACGTTAAATACATTGAAGCCAATCAAAATGGAATAGAATAAGAAAAAGATAAGAATCCTGTTAAAACAATGACAACGAGAAACTGTGTACACTTTGTTAGTTTACACCAAGAATAAACGGGTGTTTGATTAGCTTAGGAGTTAGTTATTATCTACTTTTACGTAACGAAACAATAATTGTATTGGCGCGATTCCAGGAGACTCAGCGGTCGACTATACAAAACCGTTTCTAAAGTGGACCGCTGGAAATGTTTGAATAAATTCCTGATTAGTAGGGGGCAAAGCAGGTTTTTTGTTATTGATTGAATAACACGATTTCTTATTGAAGTTTACCCTTTTTTGGTGTGGGGAAATCTTCATAGGTACGTCTGAAAACACCGGAGGGTTACGTCAGTCCTACCTAAATCTCTACGATAAATATTAAGGCGCGAATTATATAGAAACGGCTTAAGGTGAAGGCGCGGAAAACTCAAGCGGCGCGGCGCAGGCACGCCGTTCTTTCTTTCCCTTATAAATTCCACGCCTGCGCTGTGCCTGCGCCGCGCCTTCACCTTAAGCCGTTTCTGTATAATTCGCGCCTTACTTTGACGTTACAAAAAAAAAACTACTTACGAAGACATTCATAATTCCTTACGGTGACGTGGTTTGGGGCCAAAAATACGACAAGGCTATAAATAGGGCAAGCAGACTGTTCAGAAACCCTTAAATCATGAAGAATATAATATTATATTATTCCTATTTACCGAGCGCTCTTAATTTAATAACTAGCGGCCCGTCCTGGCTTCGTACGGGTGGACGTTTATTTTCCCCTATTTTTTACTAGTAAGAAATATAGCTCATATCACTAAGGGATAATATAGGATTCTCACGGTGAAAGAATTTTGAAATTGGTCCATTAGGTTTTTGAGTTTATTCGTTACAAACATGCAAATCTTTCATATAGATGCAGATTTTCATAACCAACATAATTTAAATAATTACGAACCTCTTTTCATATGTTTAATAAAATAAAAATAAAACACTACATTACAGTTACCAGGAAATAAATGGTTTCCACTTTTCCCGCGCCGGCGCATGATTCGTACAAATCAATGTTTATAAAACAATTTATTGTGTGTGGTCATGAACATTGAACAGTTATGATTATCACTGACGTCAATTTATATTAGAGAATGAAGATTGGGATTTTTATGGGAAAGGACAAAAGTGAGAGGACGAATTTTGAAAAAAAAAAAAATAACATGACGCCTGTAATTCCCGAAAGGTTAGGCAATGGTGTATCTAAATAGTACACTCACATTTCGCCAGTTATGTTTAAGTACCACGTAATAGGGGCGAGTGTATTGCCATCAACCGGGCGCAAATCCAGCCTCCGTGGCTGCTACTGAGAAATTCCTGATGGAAAACCCCAATAACGCTAGTCCGATCCGGGAATCGAACCCAGTAGTCGACTTCATGCTCAGCAGTCGTGCTTGACCAACGAGGCAGCCAAATAATACTCACGAAAAAAAAAACACAAATACCGTCATAGACAGTTAAAACCAAACGTATTTCGCCCATTCCTTGAATCACCAAAGCATTTTCCAAAGTCGAACTACAAAGCCTAGCTTTGAGTCTATAAGCCTTAATAGGTGGATAGAATCTCAGCCTCGTCTGTTGGGTCTGAGACGTTACCCACCACTGAAAGCAATTCGTCGTGTCCTGCCTTTTATAGCAGTCCGAGTGGACCCCTTATGGACACGCGAAGCATCTACCAATCAGACGAAAACATTAGACAATCAATTAATGGCGCTGTACTTTAAAATATATCGAACACTGTAAATACGCGCATTATTATAATAACCCAAAACCTAAGCAAATAAGTAGACCAGATGCAGTATAAGACAGAAGACACTAAAAAGTGCAATGTTTTGGCCAAAAAATCAAATGTTTCATTCAATGTGTCAATGACATTGCATTTATGACCTGCGCACTATGATGAACCAGACCACCAGACCATTTTATTCATACCAAATAGTAAACGGTGACATTGCAATGCTGTCACCATGGTTATGTAGCAACACTCAGTAGATTTTGACGGATTTTTTAAAGCGAAAAAAAATGTATCCGAGCAATTTCAAAAACTTTAAATTCTACCTTTGACATATTTATATATATTTTTGAAATATGTACTTTTGAGGAACTACTATTTTTTTTAAAACTAGTATTGACAGACCAAATAGCCGAACACGACATAAAGATAGACTTCGGCTGCCACCAATAAAACTAAAATTATTTAAGAAAAATGTATACTGCACGTCGATTATTATTTACAATCATTTACCTAATAGTTTTCAAGACTTACCGCTGACAATGTTTAAAAAAATACTTTTTAAACTACATATTACTATTTAAAAGATATTATTCCGTTAAGGACTACTTAGAAGACAAGTCAATAGAATCTGTAATTTGCAAGTTAGATTAATTGGCATCGCTTATTGTGAATACATATGCACGCCTTGTTATAGCGAGATATGCTGAAACAAATTTACTGTAACACCTCATGTACCATATTCTAGTAAATAAATATTTCGATTGATTGATGCAGAAAGTTATCCTTACAGAAAATCAGGTGTTTTTTAATAATCGGCTATTGTACTTTTCGGCAGGCCTCTTAGAAGATGGTGGGACGAGCTCGTTAAAACCAACGACCAGGTATCCACATTTATATTAAAGCACTGGTTCTAAAATACTGGAAGTCATGGAGGCCTTTGTCCACTCTCACTTTGAAGTCTGACAAGTTTAGATGTAAGATGAGGGGAAAGGGCCCCTGGTGTTTTAGATTATTCAAAAACTTTTAAATAAAATATCAATTAAGATAAAGTCTTAGAGTATTTTGGATTTGCCTTTCTCTAATTCGCCGTCGATAGCAGCAAAGAACAATAACATCCTATATTTTATCCCACTCAAACCCGCAGCTTTCAAAACATGGGGAGTATTACCTCTGAACCGCCACTGCTCAAACTGATGATCTTGCTTCATCATGACTCGGATATTGTACGTAACGACCAGCCACCGTATGCACAAACGCTTCGATTCGACTTCAATTCGAGAAGTCGTGTGTTGATCCCATAATGCCCAAATAACATAGACATATGACTTCTCAAATCAAAAACATAACCGTTTGTAAATACGATGGCTGAACAGCTACCGTTTACCTCATTCAAGTCTTATGATGACAATAGTTCTTGTGAACTCGGTCACCAGCACTGTAAGTCATGATGAAATGAGTCATATAATATAAAAGCTATTAAACCAGGGTCATTAGCAGTATTCCATCTCATTAGGGATACGAGTTCAAGATATGTTACGCACCGCTCGGAGTCCTACATTATATGAGATAATAAGTATTATCTAGCACCAGTACAGTTCTATGTCTGACATGAATGTCACACGCTACCTGGAATTTTGAACTACATATCGCAGGTTTTAATTGCCGCTTCGAAATACCTTTGGCTTTGAACTACGGCTATTTGTTGGGTCAACAGACTCAACTAAAAAGGCATGGATGCTCAAAGCCACAGTGGTTCAATTCAAACGACCCAGGACTCTTAAATCAGTTCATTTCCGGCAACGAGCTATGAGTCACTCAAATCTTTGTCTTTTATTTTAGTCAAGAAATCCCCAGTGTGTGTTTGTCTGACTTGGGTAAAGAATATATTAAATAGAATAATTTTATTTAATCTTTTAAAAGTAACAAAAAAAAAACACGTAGCGAGTTACTTTCTAAGTTATAAGGTGCTCTAACTAATATCTAAGTAAGGCACTGTTGGACACTGGACATTTATATTTAGACGTACCTTGCCTTTTACAGTAGATCATTTTGGACTTGCTTGTCGTACAGAATCACAGTGAATATTTAATTTATTTGAGCACACCATTTGATCAGAGATGTACATTAAAATACGTTTTATAAACATCGATCGGTACTTTCATTACAAAGTGAATGCTGTAAAATAAAACGGCTTATACTGGCATTTCTGGCCCTTAGAATCCTCCAGTACCTTGCTGACTCGCTCGCATTTTTACCACTGCATCGGCTATTCTTAAGTTGCCGATATGCGGCCTACTTGTTTGCTCTTCCGCCATTTGTCCTTCGACAAAACATTCGGCAAATATCGAACCGAGGACCAAAAAAAAGGTTACTGGGACGGACTTGATGAGTAAGCCGGTGATAGGGCTGTGTGGTGCAGCTTGAGAGGCTTAGTCCAGCAGTGGACTGTAATAGGCTGAGCTGACGATGTTTATGAACAATTCTCATACCGAGAAGAAGACCTGTAGATTTGCTGAAAACTTTTTTTTTTGTTGTTTATCAACGTCCAAATCTTGCCAGATCATTAGGTGATACGACCAGTGATCCTTCGCTGGCTTCCTTAGCTCTAACGATAGATTATCTGATTGAAGGGCTAAGTACTACTTTTTATAAAGCCGAGCGAACGTGACTAAAGTTCTAGTGCTTCTTAGTCTTTACTCAGTGGCTAGCAAGTCTATAGTATACGTAAATTTTAGCAAATATCCAGTCCTTTTGGAGGTTTTTGGTTGCTGTTCGAGTCTATTATCTTAGCAGTTTCTGATTTTTGTTAATGTCCTTGAATTTATCAACTCAGTCTATTGCAGTCCACTGCTAAACTTAGGCCTCTCCCAAGCTACGTCTAAACACCCTTTCCTGACCC
This sequence comes from Noctua janthina, assembly GCA_963576755.1. Lineage (NCBI taxonomy): Eukaryota > Metazoa > Arthropoda > Insecta > Lepidoptera > Noctuidae > Noctua > Noctua janthina. The sequence continues at coordinate 5,336,506 of OY755050.1, read as the reverse complement.
TTCCACATCTAGTTGGCCCTAACCACCTTTAGAAGGTCGTCTAGCTCCTCTTCATAACTCATTTGCTCAATATCCCTAGTAATGAGCAAGCGAGACTTCGTGACGATTGGTTTTGCTGACCATACAAGTTTCAAGTTACCCAGTAGCGTCAATTCTTTGGCAACCTTGACACCATTTGCCTACAAGTGAAGAAGTTTGGGAAAAACGTTTCATTTCCCAATGAATGGATCTCTTTTTCTTTAATTATCATATCTTTTATAAACTTTAACGTGTCGCATCATTGAGTAACAAAAACGAGAAAGTTTTGCAAAAACTTAGGTAATGTCATATCCTGATTATTCTGGTCAAAGTTCTTGTTTCTTAGTTGTGTTTAAACATAAATGTTAAGCAATTATTGGTTCTGTTGATTAGGTTCCTACCTAGATACTGTAATAAAGTGACGAATAGATAAGTAGGTAGTTTTAGTAATTGGTATAAATAAATATTAAAATAAAAGAAGGAATATTTTTACTAGACTAGTGTGAAACTATATATTATTTAGCCATGGTTTTATTATTTAAATAGTATAAACAGTGGTCTAGTTTGGCCTTAATAAGGATCATTTACATAACTTTTTAATTAATTAGTCATTCGAATGCCTAACCTCGATAAAATGAATGTGGATTCTTACTTTTTGTAAATTCCCGCAAAATTTGAGTTAGTCAGCTGGTGTAGCGGTCAGTGTTTGTTTGTTAGTTAACTGATAAAAATACCATGAGTTTTACGTAACGCAGCGGTTATTTTTCTGCTATGTTATTACTACTGCTTGACAAGCACAGGTGCGGTGTGTAGGTACCTACTGCATGTAGACACAGCGAGTGATCGTTTTCCATCTAACAAACTGTGCTAAAATGTAACCATGTAATTGGATGACACATCATTACAGCTGTATTATAATATGTTGAGTACAAACTAGGTACATTGTTTCAGCGTCAGTATTAATGACAAATTAAGGAAATTACAGTGACACTGTGGCTCGTTCATTTGGTAATATGAAATGAGAAGGTATTAGTACCCACTTGCGTCACAGTCCCCCTATTCACCTGACATTCAAGCAGCAATTGCTATAATGTTGATAATAGACTCCATTATTTATTTATCTTTTTAACGACTCGTATACTCTCAACTTGTGTAATTATTCGTGTTTTCTAACTTTTTGCTTGGAATTTATTAAAAAGTGGAAAGCAAACAATCATTATATAAATTGTAAAATTCATTTCCTGAGCTGATTACCAATGAATTCTGTATTGCATTGAACAATTATGTATCTAACATGATTAAGTTATATCTAATATAGCAGGCTTCGGCATTTGCCGCTCGCAGCATTTCCATTATCATACATACGTAACATGAATGTCAACAAAACAAACGTTTGGCCGCGATTTGAGGAAAATCTTATAAACAGGCAACACTTACCGTGTAGATAGGTATAGATGCTGTAAATAAACACTGGCTACAAATCCACTCACTACTCGTCCACTGACGCGGTTAAATTGTATTATTTCACTTGGTTTTCTCGAGGGGAAAACTAATGAAGTATCGTCGAGTACGTACTAGTAGGAGCGCGGTATGCGTGTGCGCGCGACCGTTACCCGCCGGCGTGGAGGTGCGACTGACTGAGCCAGTGAGCGTGCACACCACACCGCCTGTCCGGTGGTCGCGGTACGCGTACGCGGTCCCACCAGTCAGCCAGTTGGACTCAGCGCCGCGGAGCTGCGCCGCCGGGCGCTGCGACCTGACCGATTTGCCTCGCCCGCTGCTGGCCGCTCAAACAACGAGATGTCACTAATACTTTGAAATCCATTGCATCACTTAATATTTCACCCTATTCTAATATCGATTGCGACAACATTTTCGAGACAGGAAATTATATCAGGTATAACCTATTTGTAGTTCGCAAGAAAAAATAAAAGTACATGCATGACAGTTTATAAAAATTAAAATGTCCACTGACTTGTGTCACTCTGTGTGACATGGAGAATTTTGAATTACAACGATATCTCTGATTCAGAGTTTCAGATTCACATGAGATTTTAGAAAAATAAACATGAGTTTGAATACAAATGTTGAAGAAAAATCAAAATATACTTTGAAGCAAAGCAGCAGTACAGATAAATCTATAGTGGAGCATGATTTGCAGGAGGAAGTAGAGCCAGAGGCATCACCGAAACAAGAAATAAAGAAGAGATCGAAGAAGATTTGGAAAGATGTGTCTGAGCAGTCCTCGCACACCAAATACTATAAAAAGCCAACTCGTTTAGCTGAGTATGAACCTACCACTAGAGATGAATTTCTCAGTATATCGGAATCTATGTCTGGCTCTTCGGATACTTTCCACTGTGTCCATGGACCCGAAGGCAAGCAATACACAAAGAAGGGTTTACTGAAGAGGAATTTCAAGAAAAATTTAGATCCCGTGCCTTTTGGTAAGTTCGTAGCTTTGAGTCCGATCAATGAAGATTTTAGGACACAGAAAGATGTGGACACATCGGCCTAAAAGTGGAGTTAGTTGACTGCTGAGCTTGAGGTCCTGGATTCGATTCCCATGTCGAGCAATTGTCTCAGTAGCAGCCACGAAATCTCGATTTATGCCCGGTTGATAGCAATAGGCTCTCGCTCAATTACATGGGAGTGAAACATAACTGGCGAAATGTGGGTGTACTATTAGCTACACCTCTGCCTAACCCTTCGGACATTACAGGTGTGATGTTCTATTATGTTTCATTTATTACACCTACATTCTTATCACCAGCATCCATCTTCACCAACAAAATCGTTGTTATAGTGAGTTTCTATCAGGCCTGAACGTTGAGCCCGCATCATATATCAATCATTTTAGTCACGACGCCTTCAAATAGTAGACGACGCAGTATTTATGAAAGTGCACGTAAACAAATAGGACGGTTGTCCTTTTATTATATTAAGGTGCGCTTTCCCTCGCCCACTTACCCTTTTAATCAGCTATCATAATAATTTCTCGAGCAACGACGCTGACCTGACCTGAAAACGCGCGAGGCTATTGTTTTACTATTTGTAATTTCATTTGCTGGCTGATAACACTGTTTTATTATTGCTATCGAACACACCTTTGCCAATATTTCTTTAATGCAGCTTGGTTTTAAGATGCAAACACAAGGGTAGCCCGCGAAATTCAAATTTTCGTACGTTTTTTTGCAATCAGTGTTGATGAAAATCTGATTCGCGCAAGTAACACGTAAGTAGTTAAAGAGTTATAGTCATAAACATGACACGCGGGGTTGCGATAGTCGTGGAGAGGATCCGGCAATTGGGTCTCGAGGTGGCACTGCACAAGTCCGAGGCCATGTGTTTTCATGGGCCTCGGAATGCTCCACCGTCGGGATCCCTACTGACAGCAGGAGGGGTTTCCATCGGCGTCGGGTCGACGTTGAAGTACCTAGGACTCGTCCTCGACAGCCGGTGGAACTTCGTGGAGCACTTCCGACGTTTGGCTCCCAAACTGGAACGGACAGGGGCTGCCTTCAAGCGGCTCTTGCCCAACCTGAGGGGTCCAAACGCCTCCTGCCGGAGGCTATACGCGGGGGTCGTGCGGTCCATGGCCCTTTACGGGGCCCCGGTGTGGGCGCGTTCTTTGAGGCGGCAAGCCGCCCACTACCTGAACGCGCCCCAAAAAGTAATAGCCATAAGGCTAATCCGGGGGTACCGCACGATCTCCGGCGAAGCGGCTAGCCTCCTTGCCGGATTGCCGCCATGGGATCTGGAGGCGATAGTCCTCGCACGCCTGCACGAATGGCGCGCGGAGGCACTACGTCGGGAGGAAACTCCGCTGCCGCGGCAAATTGCTGCTCAGCGGACAGACCTCCGGCGTGATCTCATGGCGACATGGAGAGAGCGACTGTCGCAACCCCGTGCAGGGCACGCCACCATAGTGGCGATAAGTCCCCTCTTTGAGGAGTGGCTAGAGAGGCGCCACGGCGCCCTCACCTACCGCCTGACGCAGGTCCTCACCGGACACGGTTGTTTCGGGAGGTTCCTGCACCGAATCGGGCGGGAGGAAACGCCCGGGTGTTTCCACTGCGAGGATCGTCCGGAGGACACGGTGGAGCACACCGTGGTGGTCTGCCCCGCTTGGGCGGAGCACCGCCGTGTCCTCGTAGCGGCGATTGGCGGCGGCGATCTCTCGCGTCAGGCCTTGGTTCAAGCCATGGTCCGGAGCGAGAGGGAATGGGAAGCCGTCACCTCCTTCTGCGAAGCAGTCATGCTAGTGAAGGAGGTGGCGGGACGTGAGAGAGAAAGAACCTCACGTCCCAGTCGCCGCGGGAGACGCCCTGGGCGTTGGGGTCACGTGGTGGCTCCCGGCCACCGTAGGCGCGGGCCTGTGGACGGCGAGTTATGGGCCAGCTTGCCGTCCGGCCGTCTTATGACGACAGGCCGTGTCGACGGCGCGTTCGTGTTCCACGCGCGCCTCAAAGAGATGTCAGCAAATAAGTAGGGGCCCGCAAGGGCCGATGCCTGCCAGGGCTGTCGGACTGTTCGAAAGAGATACCGTGGCCCTGGAACACAAAGGGCAAAGAAGGAACATGGATGGGTTTTAGTCAGTACAAGTCTGACACTCCCTTCCGCTCCGCCCAGAGTGGGGGGCGTCATTTGATGATTTCCCATCCGGAAAAAAAAAAAAAATAAGAGTTATAGTCATTGAAATCATCAATACAACTCTTTTAAGTTAATTTATTCCTATTGAATGACTTCTTCATGAAATATTAATTGAATGGAATTAAATGAACTTAGAGGGTTGTATTTTGCGGGCTACTCTGGCGCTTCCACCTTAGGGGTCGTGCCCATATTCGGAACTGAAGCCGCCATCTTGTTTTTCAACACAATACAATTCACAAAACAATTCACAATTCACAGACAGTTTCACAAAATGTTCACCAACAGCGCCCTCTTAGGCCAAAAGAAACATACTGCCTTAGGTATATAAAATGAAAATGTCCATCGGTACGATAGCTACAAGGTAATGCCAATTTACTTTGTAACGTCAGTCTTTTCAATGCAATAAAGTATGCATCACGACTAATCGCGAGCATATTCAACTGTCATTCATTGTGGGCTGCACTGCACCATTCGTCTTGAGGAAAGTAATACACTGCACTAGTTATTGTTCTTTAAATTATGTTAAGTACTTATAGTATTTTTTTCTTATTCAGGGACTATTTTTTTCTTTTGAAGATAGAGTAAGATCTACATATATTTTTAACTTTACTTTTTGTATCACTAAACAGACATGATCTTCTTAATATAACTTCAGATAATTTTGTCATTTATCTAAAGTAACTACCAACGATATATCTATTTGTATCGAGTCCAGGCTGAGTAATTATTCATGTTTTCTACTCGAGTTGAGGACACGACGATTAAATCGGTAGTTAAAACTAATCGGAATAACTGTTGCATGTTTATTGTCTATAAAATCGTGACTGACTTAATAACTCTTGTGGTTCATCTTTAGATTTCCTTTTGATTAATTGAATGCAGAATTACCGTTTAATTTTCAAGAAAGCGTCAAGGTATTTTGCATGTTGTTTGTGGAGGTTTTTTGTTTTTTTTCTATTCAACAATTTCTGAAAGATCTGTCTGGTCAATTGATGCTTTTGCTTACCTAGTGCGCCATCTTGCTATTATTTTATTTATGATATCTTCTTCGAGAGACCACTAGAGAGGCCGTTGGTTATATTATTCTTAATCTCCTAGTTAAGAGGGAACAGAGGCTGCGATTCCCCATGCAAATTTTGACAAAATCGACGTTTCGTATCCCTATTTTCTTCCTGAATAATGCCTCTAGAGCAATCATTTTTTATCATATATAATGAAGGTCTACTGTTGACACGTCTCTGTCATTTTCTTTTTTTTTCAGCAGCTAATAAGTAAAGAAAATATGACCCTTTAAAGTTGACAAAAATGCCCCATTTTTAGGGCCGTGATTAGAGGACTACCAGACAAATTCGAAACGTTTTTAACGTGAAAGAAATTGATAGGAACTTAAACATACCCTTCCTTAAAATTTTTATGTCAAAAAAAATTGAATCGCCTCAGTTATCGAGGAGAAAAAAGGGCTAAAAACGTCGATCTCGTCATTTTTGTGTTATAATCGGTCTGAGCTGTCCCTATCGTACTCTACGGGGCCACGCTTGACGCAGAGCGAAGGTAATAGTTTCCTCAAATACTTTTTTTTAAATTCCTCGCAGGTCCTATTCCCTCTTAAGGAGAGTAAGAATAATGTAACTGCCCATCAAGAGGATGGAGAGTAGGGTGATATTATTCTTCATCATTAATCGTCCTCATACTTCAACCTAATGTATTAATTTGGAGTGGATGTAGTCATGGTATAATAATATACTTCGCCTGGTATGCTCTTCCCGTGACAGCTGGGTCACGTGATTGGCCCAAGAATACGTCATCAGTTGCGATGCTGTCATGTGTTGCCACGGTGTGTGATTGAATTACCCGAGCCAAATGCATTTTTTAACTTAACAAAGCAATTATGAAGTTATAATTTAATATGTAAATTAATATAAAACTAAATAGATTAATCACACGAGTTACTTAATAGTTAAGCTAGTTAGTAATTTATTTTATTTTCATTCACTAAATGAAAGTCCCTAAATTTACTGAAAAGGACAATCAATGGTAACACCTATCGTGACGTAGTCTTGTGCCATCGTGGGAAGAGAACACCAGGCGAAGTATATTATTATACCATGGATGTAGTATTTTTTCTCTCTGCTAAATGTTCTTCAGCATCATTTCAGTATACACCTTATTTCAAGCTTTATCATTCTCATCTTTCTTTATCCTTTCATTGTTCTTGGTCTCCATTAAAATTTGTATAATCATAATATAGGTACATAACGACACGCCCGTAGTCCTCGAAGGGTTAGGCAGAGGTGTAATAGTACACCGACATTTCGCCAGTTATATTTAAGTCTGATGTTATAGAGGGCGAGTCTATTGTCATCAACCGAGCCCAATTCAGACTTCGTGACTGCTACTGAGAAATTCATGATGGAAGAACCCAATAACACTTTACCCAATCTGGGAATCGAACCCAGGAGCTTATACTCGGCAGTCATGCTTGCGACCTAGATGCGACTAGACATTCTTGCTTCTTTTATCAGTTTCTTCTTGCAGATTCCAAATGGACCGAGAAGTGCACTCCAGCCTGGGGTTGGGACATCGCCAAGATGATCGAGGTGATTGTCGGAAGTCCGACGGTGGAACATCAGATAGATCGCTTACAGTCACATCTGCGGGACTTCGCTAAGACTAGTTCCAAGGGATACGTATCCTTTGAAATAATTTATCTTAATTTATAAAAATAATATATAAAAATCACTTGTCACTAGTTCATACTAATTGATACACAAATAATTTTACAATGATTTTTGTGAATACTCATTCACAATAAAACATTGAAATCGGTTCATGGAAATATAAATAAAACTGAAAAATCTGACCATTCTTTATTCTGCTGTCAAGCGAATACTGTGCCAAATTGGAGAGTCATGACTTATGAGGCATGTCAATTTTGTGTTTGGCCTCGCACTTTACGGTGTGATCATCAGTGACCGTTTACCATCATGTGGGCTGCCTGCTTGGCAATAAACACAACTATCACGCTTGTAATCCCCGAAGGATTAGGTCGAGGTATTCCTATACTACGATCACATTTCGCCAGGTATTTTTAAGTCTCACGGAATAGGAGACGTGCTTATTGTCGTCAATTGAGCATCAGAGGCGAAGGTTCCATACAACTCGACCTACCGGATTCCCTTTGAAAAATGGCACAGTCGGTATTCTATAGACAAATAATATAATCACATTAAGATATGTAGTCCGGCTTACCTCTTACAAAAATTGACCCTTCGCTACTGTTGGGCATACATTCAGACTTCGGCCCGCTACTAAGAAATACATAGAAGTCGGCAAGATCGCGCAGCTGTTACCCCATTTGTGATGGGAATCTCACGACTTAGGCTGTCATTGTCATCGTCATAAAATGTGATTGTTATGGTTACCTTAAAATAAACTAAAGCGAGTTGATAGTTTGAACAGTTTCTGCGTAATAATGGACTTCTTGCTGGAATCAGAGTACCGCTTTCCTGAACTAACGGAAGAAATCACGCTGCTGCTCAAAAATGTACAGAAACCAATTCTGGTCATACAAGCTACTGACGTCATAACATACTTTTATGAGATCATGCATTTTATGGGATTTTTGGGTAAGTTACACTTTTACGTAGGACTTAAACATAACTGGCGAAATGTGGGTGCAGGTCCTATTACCTAATAGTACACCCACATTTCGCCAGTTATACCGCATGTATTTAAAAAGAAGCTTACCAGGCACAAATCTAGACTTCGTGCTTGCTACTGCAAAATCCTAGCGAAAAAACCCAATAACACTCTGCCCGACCCGGGAATCGAATCCAGGACCTCACGCCCAGCAGTCGTGCGTCCTCTAGACCAACGAGGCAGCCTACTCTATTTATAGTAGTGTTGTTTTATTTTTACTTTAGTGTGGTCTAAATATGGAGTTAGATGTCCAGTATAGATCCATTTCTTTCCTGCAGTCAGTGACTTTAAAGTTATACTAGACTACTATTTGATGTGGTGGGACAGGCTTAGATATTTTCTTGAATACACGTTATTCAATGCCATTACAACCAAGCTAGGAAAGCGTGGTCGATATAACCGCCAGGTTCAGAACATCGTATTCTTAAATCATCTCAAACTATGCTAATCCGCTGGATGGATTAACGATTCTTTGAAGTTAATTAACACTTGCCTGGAACTTGAGGACGCCTATGTCGCAAGACAGCCTGACCTGGTAGTTTATAAGATGAATAAATACATGAAATATGTATAATCAAAGGTTAGTTAAGTTATAATTTGAGTTTAGATGTAGAAAACAAATAAGTGAAGTTTACATTTTATTTTTCAAAATTACTTTATTGTGTATACGAATGTCAGAGTAAATAAAGGCTATTTTTATTTATTTAATTTTGTTTTATTTATTTTAACACTTGCCTCGATCTAACTTCTTGCCCGCTTGTAACAACATTTAGATAATTATGACACCAGCCCAAGCGCCTTATAAAATTCCACATGTTAAAACAACAACGTGAGGAAAGATTTGAGTAAGAATGTGGATGGCTACAAGAGTAGTGAGATGATGTGAATAGGAATCACCCCTTTCTAATGACAAGTATGGAAAAAGAAAATATGTTGCGACGACCCCAAATAAATAGGTATAAGACCAGGAGAGTGATGAGGAGAATTACAACCTAAGCTTCGTTTTGTAATACTCTTAGGCCTCGCGTGTGAGTGTTATACCCTAAGACAAAACAATTCACTTTTTCCGAATGAATGAAACGTAATTTCTTGGGAATTAATTGAAATGGAACTGGTATTACGTAAGCTTCGTGATCATAATATTAGTTTTATTGAGGCCAAGTCAATATCGCCACGCTATTTTGTGGTAGCTGTTAAAGAGGACAATGTCGTTGCCACTCGAGGGGATTTTACTCCTTTTGAGGTGATATGATTTATGGCGCATGCGCGTGCTTCACATTTCAATTGTTAAGACTGTGACGTCTAAAAACGGTCAACAGTAGGTCAGACAACGACTACGTCGATGATACGTGTTAGGAGAAGATATTTGATTTGAAAAATGATTTTTATTGGTAAGATAAAATATGTCTAGATACTGTTACTGTAAGTTAACCTGCAACATCCCACTGCTGGGCAAAGGCCCCGTGACTTCCAATTCTTTTGATCTAGGGCAAATGTGGACCACTGATCGTTGGCTTTGTCCAACTCGTCCCGCCATAGACAAAATGGCTCTGAGAACATTCTATAATGTCTTTTACATTTTTGTGATTCCCAGACTGGAGATTTCAAGACATTTGAATATATTCCTGCCCTTGTTCCATGATACTTGGGATCGGCGCAACACGATTTTTTTCTTCCATACTCCGTCACACTATCATTTACTCCTTTTTCCTCTGACATAAGCGAACATCATTTTTGAATCTATTTTCCACTAACTGGGTTCTTCATCATTATCCCCAGCCCGGCTTCACCCACTCCTGGGTATAGTCCTCTCTTTGCTTGTGCCAAGCTCCACGTTCTTGTGCAAGCCTCATCCAGGATTTACCCGCGATGGCATCAATGTCGTCTGCCCGTGTTGCTGCTGTCCAGTCAACACTTCTTTTTCACACCAACTGGTTAAAATACGTGCTTTGCTCTAATTAAATTACAAAATACTATTGCGCATGTATTTAAAATACGAAATACAAAATATTTTTAGTGTGCTTGAAATATAAAATTTAAAATACAGTATTTTAAGTATTTAAAAAAAAAATACAAATTACACAATACAGTCAGGTGTTAGCTTATGTAAATAGAATAGAATAATCCATCGTGACATTCGTACTATTTTATTTCGTGCTATCGAGCACTATTTTCTGCAGAATGCACCCATTAATAAGATATTTATGTTTAAACGTATTTTGAAGCCATAAGTATTTGAAATACTACCGACAAAATACTACAGCGCCAGGTATTTTGTTTACAAATTACATTTTTAAGAAATAACAAATACATATTTGTATTTCAATTACGTATTTTAATTACAAGTAATACAAATACTGGCCAACCCTGTTACCAACTACCAACTTACTAGTTACTACCAACTGGTTGAGGTTGGTCTCTATAAAAAAGCCAAACTTGGCAATTATGTTTTAGAAATTATGCCATTTTGCTTTACGCATCTCAAATCTCTTTGTTTCAATTACATTGTTTTAGTAAAAAATACCAAAAAGGCTTTTTAGACACGAACATCAGCAGACGGATTGCATTATGTATGATTATTACAAGAATGAATGACCTACTACAAATAATTGTTTCAACGTCAAAATAACCTGGTATATTACCCACCTATATAGTTTTCTCTTGGAATGACAATAAACATAGCCGAGATGACAAAAACAAAAACTTATATCTCAAAGTGAAACAGATGTATCAATAGAAGCAATGAATGGATGAGTTTTCATTGATGGCTTCATAGAACTGTAATAAGAAAAAGATGACAGTCAATGTTTTTAAATGTTTGTTGTTTTTGTTTTTTTGTTTGGTTTTGTTTTTTAACTGGTAATTAGTGACCGTTACTTAAACACGTGATTGTACTCATGATAACAATCAACTTTCCCCTTAATTTTTTTTTATTTTTATATACTCATTCACTTATATCACAATAACTCAACACCCACAGTTCATTAGGCAATCCAAGTTCGGCTTCGCGAATTTTAGAGCAACGTCAGTATTTTTGTGTTTTAGAGCGCAGATGAAAATATTTCCCATTCCGTAAAATGCTATTACCGCAGATATACGTTCGTAATATAAAACCATAAACAATTTCATGGGCCTGTAGGGTTGCCTTACGTCCGGATTTGTCCGGACATGTCCGGAATTTTCGCTCAGTGTCCGGGATGCGGCCGGAATTTCCAATAAGGAGAAAATTAAAAGAGTTTAAGGCATAAATAAAAATATTTTCAATGAAATCTTCGGTATCAGTCTTGCGTTGGTAAGTATAATGAAAGTACCATTTATAATTAATATTTTAAGCACCCGGCAATGTTCCGTAACAAAAGTTTGCCTATTTTTATAATTACATCGTTGTAAACTAACATCGTAGAAAATAAAATACGGATTTTTTTTCAAATATCCGGAATTTTCACGGGAAAACTTATTTATGGATCTGGTAACCCTATGTGAGGCCCCCTTTCTCTCGGCTATAGTGGTGATTACAACCGAAGTCCACCGCAGCTACGATAGTCTAATACTATAATAGATGGTAGGTTTTGTATCTTTAGCCTACGAAACTTTTGTATTCAGTTACAGTTCATTGCGTTGTTGTTATATATAATGCCCGCCCTTACCTTACCCATTATAGCTGAGAATGGTTGGTTCTCATGAGACTAGTTTTAAAAGATATTACTCTTCAAAAAATAAATTAACCCTTGCTGCTGCTTGGCTGGCACTTTTGAATTGTTATGCAGCCAAGTTGAATCAATCAATAAGTTCAAGTAAGTTGCCAGGTTCCTGGGTACGAACAGGCATGAAACTCCATGGATATTCTCTCGGTTTAAAATATTAATTACTTATTATATTATTATCTAATATTAAGTAAACTGTTTATTTTTCCTACTTTCTACATTTAGGATCAAATCGAGACTTATTTACCTCAATTCAAATTTAAGTTATTTTTCAATTATAACATGACACAATGTCTTCTGTTTACTAGTCTCGTTTCAATAATTGCCATTCATAGTTCAGTGTATTTAACCTAGTCTTTGTTGCAGCTTACCTCCTAATAAGACTGGACGAGGAAGCACGGTTCGACGTAGTAGCCCAAGCTATGATCTTCCACCTGTCTGCTCCCGACAACTTGCGAGGGCATGGGACCGTACCGCAACAGCGCACCCTAACTGCGGCGGCTCCTGTCCTCAGACAGACCATCGTCCTAATGTGTGCCGTGGCCAATAGTCATAGGTTCAAGATATTCTTGAAAATATCGCTTCTTCTAGCCTTCAATACAGTGGAAAATTGTAAGTGTTTTTTTTTTTAAATAGCTGGTAATATTTAAGTTTTATCGCGTTATTACGAGTAGACGGCATGAGTGAGACTGCTGAGTGGCTTGCGATGAGTGGCCTTTGTCCAGCAGTGGCTTGCTGCAGCCTTATGGTGATGTAGAGACGCAAGAGCAGACATAAGCCATAATTTCGACCGTACGATTAGTACCCTCTGAGCAGTTGTCCCGAGACCACCCTGCTGAATCGATAGAATTCTACGAGTCAGCAGGGTAAGAGTCAGATCTAGCGGCTAAACTACCAAGAGTAATTAAATAATGCATTCAAACAACATTGTCCTTACTGAATTACCGACGCAGGTCTTAAAAATAATAAGCTCGTAACATGAACGAGGCGACATCTTGCATTATTGCCATCTCAATGTCATAAGCTGTGCCATTTTCTTCTCGCACTAGAAACTATAGCCAATTATTGACGGTTTGCCGGCTCACTGCTGACAATGGCCGCTTAGACGATGATAAATTTCGAGCCGTCCTGTTTGTGATTGCCTCCTTTATTGTTAACTTTCTATTTCATATCTACGACTTATCTGGGTTGAAGTTTAAAACTGGTTACCTATTGTGTGTTTGATCCAGAAAATCAAATACTTAACTATGTTACAAAGTGTTTCTGTGTATTTCTTAACTAAATCACGCTTTAGGGTTAGTTTAGGTACAAAGGGTGTAAATAGACCCTTATCATAGCCGAAAGGCACTTATTTTCCCCGTTTTTGTGATCATTATTTTGTTCTAGCCATACCTGGGAATGTAAGATTTTTACTTTACACACCTCCATGACCCCCGTACTATTCAATCCATCCATCGGCACAATGCTTTGAGTGCTTTCCATCGAGTCCTACCTTAAAGCGACATTTTTCACCCCAAAAAAAAGTCGATTCCCAGCAATAATTATTGCGTAAAGTTATTTAATTTGATGTACAGAATGCTTGGTTGACGACTATGTGAAGGGTCTGTTTACACCCTGTATTCTTTAGTCATCCACGTGGGTAACTCCGTTGGTAAGAATCAGTAATCTTTGAAAAAATTGAGCTCTGACCGTCTTACCAGAAATCTCTGCACAGACAAAGCTGAAGTTTTCAAGTAAATGTTTGCATTCTTTTGGTTTTGCAGGTATAGAAATGATGAAAGATAACATTATTGAGATCATCTTCTATCGGTTTAACCCTTACTTCCCTCAAAGGGATCTGCCGTGTTACGATATTAACCCTCAGAATTGTCAGGACATGAACGTTAAACTGGGTAAGAAAATAATGGTGATAATCTATCCTTACCTGTTTACATCGTCGTCTATGAACTATGAACAATAATTTTGTAGCTAGTTTACCTCTAACATAAACCTTATGGTAACGAGAATAAGGGCCACGATGTCAAATCAGAGGTGAAATAACAATTAAGGCCAGCGCACACCGAGGATAAGATAGATAATGGGAAGAAGATACAAATTCCAATGTTCACATATCGACGCCAAGGCATCAAAGGAGATTTTTCTTCGCTTCATTGAACATTGTAATCTCTCTGTCTATCGTTTTTGAGAAGCAATAAAAACACATTAAATGTACCAGTATGTAAAATGGAAAGAATTAAAATGATAAAATCATACTCGTTTTAATTTTTTTTTTTTAAATAAGGAAGTTCCCATGCCGCACCAGGGTGCGGCATGGGAACTTCCTTATTTAGGGGCACTAGTTGATACAGGTATCAACTAGTGCCCCTAATATAATGTCGAGATAAATCAAGTTTTGTGATTATTATATTTTCATTTTATTCTAAATATAATTTAACTAGTACTGGTACTAAAAAAACTAGTGACGGTTGTTAAAACCAGTTCCGAATCAATTAATGTTAATATCCGTACAGCATTGAAAGCAATTACTAATTAAACTTCAGACCCCAACAGCTGTAAATCTGTAATATTACGTGATGACAGGAGAGAGCAGCAATAACATGTCCACGACGTTATCATTGCTGCTGATTCTTTTGAAGACTACAAAAAAATATTTGGAGGAAAATCCAGGAGTTAAAAAGCTTCTTCCTGCACCGGATTGCTATGCGCAAAGGTGGGAGCTGTATTGAGTAGTAGAGATATTATTACTATGTAGATATAGACTGTGGCTCGTGTCTTCATCATCTTCCTGTCCTTGCCCATGTTAGTCGGGGTCGGCGCGACACGTTTTTTTCTTTCATTCTCCTCTGTCAACCGTCACGTTATCATATACCTCCTTCTTTTTCTTTCATTTCCCTCCTAACTTTCTTTTTATTCCTTGGTCTTCCTCTTCGTCTCCATCCATCACTCTTTTAGTCACCGTGTGCTTCGTGTAGTCGTTTCTAAATAATAATAGGTGCACGGGTCGAAACTTCAAGGTTAAGCAACATTTGCCCATGTAGGTCTCTGAATGGGTGATTCAGTGACTGGATACAGATTAATCAGTTGGTCCCGGCACTCAGTAGTAGATCTTTGACAATCCGAGAAGGTCTAAAGTCTGACAACCAGTCTTTCCAAGGGATTTCGTGGTGACAAATAGGTTGTGGCGGTGTACATACAAAGTGTAAGCGGATCCTTCACGAAGCTGTCAACTAAACATGCTGCACATCAAACTAAGTAACTCTACGAAAAAATTATTGCTGGGAAACTTTTTTTTTGTTATTGTGATAAATCACGTTTTACGGTAAAATATCAATGTATCGCACTCAAAACATTGTGCTGATGAATGCATTGAATAATACAGCGGTCGTGGAGGTATTTAAAGTAAACATACAACATTTCAAACTCGTGAAAAAGTTGGAACTTTGAACTCCAAATATCTCCGTACTAGAACAAAAAAAAATAATGACGGGGAGAACAAGTGCCTTTCGACGTCGTTTAGGGTCTATTTATACTAGTACCGGTGTAGTCGGGTTTCTTTAGCCTTGGCGGGAAACGTTGTTGGCTAAAACGAAAAATGTTGACATTGCCGCCTCATGAGAACAATTATTATATAACGTTCTAGTTCCAGTCAAAACAATATATTACAGTATTCAGTTGCACCCGGTTGGTCTAGCAGCTGACCCTAACATAGTATTTTAATTTGATACCATCTCTAACCTGGCAGTTGCTTCATCTGGGCATACCGGTACGAGTGTCGGGCTCGAGAGCATCGGCACCAGAGGATCACCCTCACCGTGATAGCAGCTATCATGAACAAGTGCTTCGGGGACAGGCTACTTCTCTTCTCTTCTATATTGATGCCAGGTATCATACTCAGACCTAATCATGTATGTCCAGAACTATTTAGGATTCCGATTTTGGTAATTTTCACAGAGTTTATGTCGATTTACGATGCTTTTATTAAAGTACTACTTCTTGTTTCGTTTTCGAATCAATGGATATGGGAGCAATGAAGAATTAGTCGGAGGCTTACTGATAGCTGAAAACTCTTTAGTGGCAATGTATGCCCACCATTTTCTCAAATAATGGCTCAGAGGCAGCGAGCCAGTAGACAGGGCGCGGTGCAAACGTAACGTAAATACGTCGATTTTTGAATCGACAATACAATTATCCTATAGTATTTTGGTTAAACTGTTTGCAACAAGGACAATCTGTATCATCCATAGATATGAATAAATCCTTAAAATTATGAAAATATATTATGTATACGACATATTTACATTACGTTTACACCGCGCACTCGTGCTAGGACCTCAGAAATGTTGAAGGATAACATGTTTTTTTAATTGAGAAGTAATTTTTTTAATTGTTAAAAGGAAAAGTGGGAAATCCTTCCAACTATTTGCCACAGATCATTATGTGTCTACGAGACATAAAATGTGCCTACAGAGCAACAGTAAATATCAAGCTATCTAAGGGCTCCAGATCTAAAGAGACACAAACTCATACCTCTTTTCCATGGAGGTCATTGGAGGTAGACAGAACCCCGACTAGGCCACATCCTATGATCCTTACATACTCCTTCTGCTTTGGCCACTGAACTTTTTTTGCTCATCTAAAAAGATTGACCCAAAAATAATAAAATAGCGCAGCGCTAAAATATATTAACAATGAAGATATTGAATTCGGAAACTATTCCATTAGTGGGTTCAAGCAAGTTAGCAACCATAATTTGAGCACTTTCACTTCCGCTAGATATAATTTGAGTTGCTTGAAGAATCCGTGAAGAACCGTTCAACCGTGTCCCCTCGAAACTGACGAATCTGGTTCATCCAGAATTGCGTCACGATCATTATCAGCTGAGCGCTGGTCTACGAGCGACTAACAAAGTTACAAAGTTATGACCTCGTGGGTTCGGGTCGAACCTAAGAAGGCGCGTTACTTTTTGTAATATAATTCAACATCACTGCTATCAAAACGGTGACGGAAATTATGCACACAGCCAAGGAGTGGAATTCCCTGCCTGCGTCGGTATGCCCAAGTTCATATGACCCCAATCTATTTAAGTCGCGAGTTAATAGGGTTCTTTTGGGTTAGCTAGTTCCATCTTCGACCTCATCTCTGTCCTCAGGAATAGATTGAGGTCAAGAGTAGGCCCTAGTGGAGAAACCAGTATGTTCTAGAACCAAACATTCTAATTCCCGAACTGAGGTTGTGACCTTCGGCCGAGTCCCTCCCAGAGATAGGAGACCTGGTGGTCCAGCACTGAGAATACGCTGATTATGATGTAAAATAATTTATCTGTTTTTGTTTGCAGATATTATGTCCCTATCAGTACTGACTGAACTGCCTCCGAGGGACGACTGGCTTGGGACTGTTAACTTTAATACTTCCACGCGGGATGTCCAATTCAAGAAAACATTGATTTATTTCGTTGTTGATCTGCTCAAAGTGTACCCTTGTAACAAATTCGTAAGATACTTTATTCATAGCATCTATGAGAATAGTATACAGGCCGAATTTTTCAAGTGGGCGTGGATAGCCAAATCCGTAACTTTGAGGAATAGCGAAAAATACTTAAGGGAGTCTCGAGCCCGATTTTGATGAAAACTAAAACTGCATCATTAGATTTTTGAAAACTCAATATTCGTAGCCAGGAATCGAACCTATTGATTTTGAAAAAAAGCACACACTGTATTATTGCACTATTCGATAGTGTCGCTAATAAGGATCAAATTCTGGGAAGTAATGACATACGGTAAACTAAAGGAAAGAGTTAATTTTGGAGAAAATACAAAACAGTATGTAAACAGTTAGTACCTAGTAATCAACAAAACAGGCAGGCCCATTCTCTATGAGAAGGAGTGAGCTGTAACACGGTACCGATGCCTATTATTATCGTATAGACATGTGACAGCTGTCATGACAGTAGTGACCACGTCACGTCAGTTTAAAAACTTATAGCTTTCACAAGTCTTGGAATTTTTGGCTCTAGGAGATACTGGTTTTTGATGATGTTTTCTGACACCGTTTGAGATTGGTAATGAAAAATATTTCAATACAGTATGATGAGTTCGAATCGCTGATCAGTATCAGCTTCAATCCATTAGAACCTGGAAATCACTGCTTTCAAAAATATTTTTAACGTGACCTTTACTCCCTCTTATTGAGGTGACGATAACAGCGGGCATGAAAGGCTGGAGGTGGTTGCCTTTAGAAAAAACGTTTTTGTTGTTTGGCCCAAGTGATTTGATGTAAAATGTAAATGTAAATGTACCGCATCTTAGAAATTTACAGGCAAAATTTTTCAGGACTAAATAATTATCCGAAATCTATAAAACAGGCCCTAATTTATATATTTCTTTAGATGATTGAGTCACGGTATTGGCTTATGGGCATCATGTACCTCCTGGACCCAGGACTCTGTACCCTAAGGTCACACTGGTCGCCTTCACTCTTTGCTGAGATCCGTAAGACAGCTCTGCAGGCATTGGTCTGCACCATACCAAGGTGTGATCCAAAATTGGTCAAGAAGTATGGATTGATTAGAAGGTAAGTAACACATTTCCTGACTTCGATTGTATGCTTGTTTTTTACCGAAATACAATTTTTCTGGTAAGAGATAAATACAGTCCATGGATTTATGTAACGGTAATAGTTGTAAGATTAAATTTTAACAATGTAGGTATATTAATATTTTTTTTTTTCGTGAAATAATTTTTGCCATGTGGCGTAGTGCGTCGGCGGCAATTTTGCGTCAATACGAGAGCTGGCGCCCTGTATGCGACACATTTGCCATTTGCATTAGTTATAGTATAGGTGTTTAACAACAAAATTAGTATAAAGCTAATAAAATAATCATAAAGCTTCTGCGGATCAGGCAGATCGTTGATAGTACGAACTCTAAACTAGTAAGTGAATTTTAAGACAAAATAGTTATGATTCTCTTTTCCATTTTATAATAACATATTTTGTTGTTACGTGCGAAGCCAGGTTACTGTCGTTAGTAAGTACACTCCGCTCGCTCGTCTGGGTAGTGGAGGGAGCTCGCTTCGCTCCATCTTCGTGTGAATGCTGTGCCGACCCCAAATAAATTGGGATAAGGGCAAAGAGAATGATGATGATGATGTTGATGATACCAATTTACGTCAATAATTTACTTATTGAGGACGAAGCAAAGGGTGAACACAACTTAGGTTGTAAGGATCGTAACAGGTGGCGTTCGTCCAGGTGGCGTGGTGGTGGCGTTGGTGGTGGTCTCTGTCTAAACCCGTATAGCAAAATTGGCATTATGGGTTTATGTATAAAGTATGTATGTAGATCTTAGCTCTAATTGTGCCGAACTGACCCGAATCTGTGACGGACGATGCAGTCATGCTGAAGTTAGTTTACCGATCGGCATAAGCCAAAGGAAAACTAAGTATGTGTAATTGCTTCGAATTGCCTTTGTTATTAAATAAATACTACCGACATAAACAAGTAGCACCTCTCACTGCCTGATATGGAACCCACAGAGTAAAATCTACGTCATACTGATATTGGAAAGGCGGTGGCGGTTTGTTTGTTACTCTTTCATGCAAAAACTACTGACCGCATTTGAATGAAATTTTGCACACAGATAGTTTACAAACTGGATTAACACATAGGATTTTTTTTATCCCGGTAGTATGATCCCTTGGGATATTACCGAACTCCACGCGGGCGAAGCAGCGGGCTTAAGGTAGTTAAATCATAATTATAATTCAGTTTATTAAGAAACCTAATCATCTTATTTCAGGATAATGTGGTACATTGAGTGGTATTCAGAGAGTCCGTTCGAAATCCCGATACTGTACTGGTGCGTGCGAGTACTGCAGGTGGCTATTCACCACAGCCGCGATCCTGAACGAGGCACGGTCACGCAAGATCTGTTTAATACACACGGCATTATTATTCTTATGAGTAAGATACTGGCAGTTAATACTATCCATAGAAAAATACTATCACATTATAAACAAGTAATTTTGTCTTAACGGTAATTAGGCAAGGCACCCAGGTAGACCGTGACCTGAGTAAGGGAATGGCATAGTTTTAAACAAAAGCTAGCTAAGGTTTATTTATATCTCTCGTAGTCAGAATACTGTTAATGTCAGCTTATTAGAACTACTGGTACTCAGCAGCATCCGGTTAGACTGGAAGCCGACTCCAACATAGCTGGGAAAAAAGGCAAGGCATATGATGATGAGCTTGTCAGAACTTATTACTGCGCTATTCCTACGCCATTTGCTTTGATAATTCATTCTAAACTGGTCAGTGTTATCGACCAAGTTAGTGGAGCTCCATTGCAGTCGTTTTAAGCTAGAGTGGTTGTTTAATGACATTAAAAAAGAAACATCACGTAAATTCAAATATTGAAATTTATCAGTGACAGGCTCCGGGCCATCCGTTTCTACTTTGTCAGTCATCAAGTGCTTCTGGCCGACTAAGCAAGCCGCTACACACTGATGTAGCAGCTTGCTTAGCTGAGAGCTACGTTCTAACGTAAAAAGGTTCATCAGCGGGTTGCATCCTGATGTAATGATTGCATCGTTCTGACTGCGAGTGGTGAACATAGCACAAGGGAGAGAGAGACTCGAGAATGACAACAACAGATGGACTGTGTGAAAGCTGACATTATTAAGGGGAGAAGGGATGGAATGACGGCAAATAGAGAAGTATGGAAGAAGGAGACATGCTACGCATACTCAAAATAAATTCCTATCCTTACTTTCGCTCAGATCTCTGCTGCACCCTCATGGAGCAAAAGCTCCCGCCTGTGGAGAAGAGCCAGACGATCATAGCATTGAGCACCCGCTTACTGGCCAGCGCTGTGAGTAAAAATCAACGTATAACCTGCATCGTCTACCCCGCCATACGATGGCCGGTCTCCTCAAACATGCTGTGCAAAAAGATGATGGAGGTGGTTCTATATTCTCTTGATAGGAACTATATTATCAGTGACAGGTGAGTGGAAAGAAAGAGTAAGTACTTAATAGATAGTTCACAAAGTACTTAATAGATAGTAAATTAAATTGTGTACTTTTGATTCTGAGTGAGATGCAGCATGCAGCCAGATCGTGGGATTTAGGTATAATTTGTTCTGACAACAGGATTACGTTTGAAATGTTTTAGGACAATTTATTTTGAATAAAAAAAACATTACCCATAACTGTTATCATTATATTATGGTTTAGAAGTGGTTATTAAGAGTTCAGTAGCTGAGGCGTCTAAATTCTAAGGTACACAAGATTTAACTCGAGTTGTCCTAGTGTCCTATAGAAGGGAAAAGCTGTTGAAACCCCTTGGGTTCCTACATGGAAGCTTCGACGGTTGTCTTTATAATTATGAGTTACTTTCTCGAACTAAAGTGATCATAAAGATATTTCGTAATTCAGCTAATAAAATGACAGATTTACTGATTGCTGTAAGTTTCATTTTCATTTTGTCAATATAATAAAAGACATTTATTATCTTGTAGGTGGTTAATAGCGCTGTTAAATTTCATATGGGAAGGGATTATATGGAACGTGGACCATAGAGAAAATTTTGTACTTGACAATGGCGTTTACAAACTCTTGGATATGATTACGGTAAGTACAAATTATTGTGTAAATATATCTCGCGGAATCTACTGGTCAGGAGAGTAAAGCTCATGCGGTTGTTTATGAGTAACTATCATCATTCGTTTTATTTCGTAAATGCTCGTTTGTCCACCCTCTGGACAGTCGACCCCGCTACCGTCTTGCTGACTATCTAATGATTAACCATATGTGATTTATTCGCAATCAGAATAGAATAAGAATAACCTTTATTTGCGAGAAATATGGTACATTGAGGTCTGAACAGACACTTAATGCTTTAAATTCAGCGTGCAAGTATTGTTATTTAGAACTAGGTTATTATAACAGTTATAATTTACAAAAGCATGAGTAAGGACATTACTTATGTTACAAATGGGTCAATATCAACAAAGTTCATTTTTTGACAATTTTGGTGACAAAATTTTTTGGGATCCCTTCTTTTCGCATAATGTTTTTTGTCCTAATATACTTTGGCATAACGATTTTGGCACAATTTGTTTTGGCATAATAATACTTTGGCATAATTTTTTTAGGCATTCATTTTATGTTGGCATAATCATGTTAAAGACTAATTTGTTTTGGCATAAATTTGATTCGCATAACGTTAGTAGGCCTAATGACTATTAGCATAACGTTAGTAGGCCTAAAGACTTTCAGCATAACGTTAGTAGGCCTAATGGCTATTAGCATAATAATATTTAGGCATACAATTAATATAAATACCAAAAACAATGTTCATGCAAATTATTTATTATAAATATACATGACATTTTCAATCGCGAGAAACGTTTATTTCACACAGCAGTGAATTAGTTAACTTCAATCAGTTAACTTCTGTTATGAGAAATAAATATGGCGGTTATTCCTCAGATAGAAGTTAACTGATTGAAATAGTAGTCCTTAATTATTTATTTTAGGTGTATATTTTTAGCAATTGCTTGTAAATATTCTAGTTTAGAAGGATACTCATCTTTTTTACCAATGATTTTTTCAATTTTTTTGGTTTTGTCCGTGTATTTTTTCTTTTTTTTTTTGGTATAAGTGATGTTACGATATCCAGATTATCTATTTCAATGGTTTGATGTCTTATTTCTTGAACTATCTTTTTTGCCAAAAAATAAAATCCAGTATGGTGTTTTCCCACAAAATGAGCAAATCTATTGTGCCATGCCTCTGCATGATTTTGTGTCCTGGGTATATTTTCCTTTACTAGTAAATACGTACTCCAGACTTTGGGTGGAAATGGTGGTGGTGAACTTGTAGTGCCCCATACATAATTCTGAGCAAACCAATTGGCTATAGTACCTGTAACAATCAAATAATATTGTTGGTTAAAAAATTAATATGCTGTACAACAAAAGTTAGTCACAGAACCGAATTGCTGCAAAACCGACTTCACGTAGTCTTGTTTGTCCTACCCCTAGAGTGTTATTTAAAATCGCGTAGGCGCGTAGGGGCGAGGCGGCCCGCGGGCTGAGGAGCAGGCGGCTGCGAGCGAGTCGCCGCGGCTGAGGCTGGCCGGCGAAGCCGGCCAACAAGCCGAAGCTGCGGTGGTGAGCGAAAGCCGTCTGCGACGATTAGCACGCGTGGGGCCGCCGGAGGGCCGCAGCGCCGGAGCCGTCACAGAAACCCTGCCTGCTGCATGCTGCTTGCTTGCTTGCTTGCATGCTTGCTTGCATGTTGCATGCTTGCTTGCATGTTGCATGCTTGCTTGCATGCTGTTCTAGGTGTTAATAATTATTTCACTGTTATACCTATAAAAATATGTTTTAATATTTTTATGCGTTATTTATGCTTAACTTTTATGCTTTAGAATATTATGCTTAAAAAAGTTATGCTTTAGAACTTTATGCTTAAAAAAGTTATGCTTTAGAACTTTATGCTTAATAAGTTTATGCTTTAAAATATTATGCCTAATCATTATTATGGTTACAGGCATAATGCTTAAAAAAAATATGCATGAGCTGTTATGCGTAATTATATTATGCGAAAAAATAATTATGCCAAACAACATTATGCTAAGTTATATTAGGTCTTAAAATTTTATGCTAATGGATAGGGAACCAAATTTTTTCTTTGGATTCCGTGAAAAGTAAGGATCTGGTATCAGAATAGAAAGTCAAGCTTGAAGGATCTTCAAGAGGTCTCTGAATATCTCCGTAACTATGTGAGATATTTCACTTCAAAGTCTAGTGTGGCCACCAAAATTGAAAATCGCCCACCAAAATCGAAAGAGCCCACCAAAATTAAAAATCAGTGCCACCAAAATTGAATTTCTCTGTCAGAAACCTCAATCTCACTAATAAAGCTCAATGTGACTAATCTCACAAATTCTCGGGAAGTATCAATAACTTTTGCCGGTTAATAAAACTATCTTTTGTTAAAAAATAGGATAGATTCCGAGGTCTGGTCCTAAAGTCGGACTGACATGGTAGCGTTTTTGTACAAACACTTCAACACCTCGATATACCGGTAGTCGATTTGGCACCGTTGGAGAGACTTCTGAAGGGCCTTAAGTACCGGTTTTCCACCCGCATTTATGAGTTCGGCCGTAATTCCGTCATCATCCGGTGCTTTGTTGTTTTTAAGCTGTTTCAGAGCCATCCTAATCTCGTACAGGCTGACGTCCGGGATGTCTTCGGTATAGTGTCGGTCAGTTTAACTCTTGGGTCCTTTGCTAGATGTACAACGGGTTTACTGGTTGAAGTGTACAACTGCCCTTAGAATCTCTCGATCTCGCACAGTAGGTAGCTCCGGTTTGGCGGATACGATCCTGCCATGGTCGGACTTCAGTTTCGTGAGCTGGCTCTGCCCAATAGCCAGATCTCTTGCAAATACCTTGGAGCCGCTCAATTGCATATTTAATATGCTGTATTTAAAGATCCATCTATTGAACTGCCGGTATTTCCACGCGTGGTCTGAAGACTTTAGGATCATCTCACGCCGCTCTTGCATGAACTTGAGAGTATGATCAGAGAGGTTTTTGTTCTTATGTGCACGACGTGTCTTGAAGAACTTACCCGTATGGACAGTTTCCACGAACCTATCGTTGTATTCGTCCAATAAGCTTCTTAGGCACTCGAAACGAGTCTGAATCTGAAGTTCAAGCTTTTCAGCTTGCAACAGCTCTTGGGGTTTTGAATCTGGATCTGTGCTGGACGGAGCGTAGACTTCATCTGTCGGGACCTTTCAAGCTTGATATTGATGTTCAATGTGCCTCTTACTATGCGGTGATCGCTCCCGGTTTTCAACAAATTGATCATAGAGACAACATTGAACATTTGCTCCTTGGTTGACATGATGAAGTCAATCTCATTTTTAATTGCACCATCGGGGCTCTGCCAGTTGGTGGCCCTGGTGGTTCCGACGTCCAACTCCAAATTGCCCAGTTTCTCGTTGAAGTCCCCCACGACAACAGTGAAGTGCTTTTAAGCAGCCTCTCTTCGCTGGTTTGTTTTAGCATTCTAAAAACAAAATAAAAATATATGAATAAGAAACTTGATCATTAGTATGCCACCCTTGTAATAATAGGTCTTACTTACTGCCAAGTACAAAACATGTATTTGTTTGCTAATCAAACTGTATTGCAACGTAATAACTAGCTATATAGATACAAAAAATACATATACATAATACATGTACATACTTAAAATCTGGTGGCTCGTTTTCAATTTTGGTGGCGTGATAACGCCACCAAAACCACCAAAATTGGAACCAGGCACATAAAACAAGATTTTATAATATGGTTTAATTGTTTTTAGATAATGTGTCGTATTTATATATTATTTTTTTTTTGTGCCTCAAATTGTTACTTTGGTGAATGGCATAACACAATAACATCAAAAAATGGAGCTGGGACAAGCCACCAAACTTGAATTTGAAGGCTTTCTTTTCCTTTTGATTTATACACACTTATAAAAAATAAATGAGGCTCTAATCATTTTACACCTCGATTCTCAACGTGGCCACGTAAAATTTGCTGATTTGATATTCACCCAAATAGGTTATTGCAGTAGCTGGGTGATATGGAATAATTCAGTTGCAGCACTTGTGTGGTTATCCTGTTAATTTCAAGACGTCTGGCATAGTCCAAACTAAAATCATTTTCATATTGATAAATTTTATAGTACCATTCTCCAGAGAGAATCCAGAAAACATCTTCCAACTATTTCCCACAATCATTAATTGTTTGACCACTTAATCTGAAATAGTGAATGGATTTCTCAAGCATATTCATTGCATATTCTAAGGATAGGTTCAAGTGTTCGAGGCAGCACTTTCACAACGTCGATGATTTATGCACTGAGGAATATCAATTCTCAATATCTAGTAATTACGGGATGCAATCACGGTTAGTCTGGACGAGGGGCAATTGTATCTAGCGTTAGTAGATTAGGAAGTTTGGAAAAAAAGGGTCCTTGGGAAATTAAATTCTAGGACAAAAATTACGTTTTGGATTTTTTTTTTAATTGCGTCCCACTGCTAGCAAAGGCCTCCGCCAATTGCTATTTTCCCTTGCCTCCTCGAACCAGACAGTGTACATCAGACTGTAAAACTTAAATTCCATACCTAGCGCAGGCCGATAAAATATGGGGTGGGATTCTAGAATGCACGAGGGTGTGCGTGTGCCCCGTTCATTTTGTGAATAAACATAGTTTGATATTATTCTCTCTATTTGTTTAATTTCCTGTTTAAAAAAATTATGGCGAAAAGAATTGCAAAACGTATCACATTTTGAGGGTAAAAGATGAATTTGGGGTTAATTCAGAGACTTGATCTAGCACGTCTGTCAATTCGTTCAACGGACAGTGCTATTATTATTGCCGTGAAAGAGTCGCTCACATTCGCTAGGGTGGGGACTCGTGACTTCCTACTTGGACCATTCAATTGAAGTAAACGCTGGTAGTTAGCGACTGTTTCTTTTACTATATAGGGACTTGGTTCTCAACGTTTCATTTAACCTGAGAAAAGCAGTAACTCAATGTTAACCAGTTATCTAATCAAAAGGAGTGAATCGACTGCGCACCCAGGTGGGCCGGTACAAACATAATCCGGCTAAATGGGGTAATAACGATTACCCCAACACCGAGTGAGAGCGCGGCGCCCCTGATCAGACTATCTCCCACCTGCTGGAGTGTCCCAGGTGTCCATTGTCCTGCAACATTGACGATGAAACAAACTCTCTGGCACCACAATAAACGGGACAACGTATTGCGCCCAAACATTATAATATTACGGAAGTAACATTGAAACGAAAAGTCTTCTTTTCTGCACAAATCCTTCGTGTAGAAATGAACTGCTTTAATTTAATTTTAGTTACAATCATAACTTGATAGATATAAATTTCTTTGCTGTTGGGCAAATTAGTTTGAGAATCGCATTCTTTGACTGTTGCATATGGGTCGGAGAGATAAAGAGAGGATGTAAGAAAACCGTTTGAACGGACGGCGTGATCCATTACTCCATTTGTGTATTTATATAGGTAACAATCCACTTAGATACACTACAGTTGGGCTACCGTTTCTAACGTTTATTTTTGTTTTGTTTTCATTCAATCTTACAAAGTAAACAGTTTGATTGTACCAATATCTCATTTGTAGATAAAAGATATGCAATTTAGTATCCTATTTATTTAATTGCTTAATAGCCATTAAATAATAAATTCGGTTAAATAGAACAGGTGCGGTCGAATAACTACCTTTCTCCTAAGTTTTTTTTTGTTCCCTACCAAACCTACAAGTGCATTGTCTCTGCAAGTCAGCAGTAATGGATCATCTACCTTAGACTAAGTTGGCGAAGACCGTGGATGTGGAACTAGCTTGACGCCAACAGGCAGGATTGATCCACGCTGGCTCAAAAGAGAGAGAATTGGAAAGGAGAGTGGGAAGCCTTTGCCTTCTATTTCCATCTATCACAGTTATCCCTTTTTCGTTGTAGATGACGAATACCCCAGTGAAGTGCATCGCGCTAGCGTTGGTGTGCGACATCGCCCGCGCCGGCGACGCGGTCGGCCAGCTTATAACTTGGCGAGCCAGTATCGGAGCCTCCACAGCGGTACGTAACCAAAACACAGTGTATGGAATCTCCAGGTTGGCAACCACAAACGCCAATACTAATCCATTCATAACATCATCACGCTACTGAGAAGTTCGAGATTAATATACCCAATAATACTTTTATCCGACTTGGAAATGGAACCCAGGTTCTCATGGTCAGCAATTGCGGTTGCGACTACTAGACCACACTACCTAATATTATTATAAATGTGCGCAGGTAACTGTGCGACGCCTTAGCGGCTGAATGAAAGAAGTCATCGGCACAGGTAGACCTGGGGTTGGAACTTAGGACATAGGTATGATACTCTTTTTCCGGGTACCGCGAGATAGTTTCCAACCTCTAAGTGGGCGAAACCGCGGTCAAAAGCTAGTACTTAATACAGGGTTTAAACAGACCCTACACGAAGCCGTCAACCAAGCTTTCTGTACATCAGCCCGGTCAGAGCGGAGAATGGAACCGGCGAGAGATGTCGTGCGGTGTTCCACAGGGATCGGTTCTAGGACCGGCCCTGTGGAACATCGGTTACGACTGGGTGCTGCGCGCCGACCTCCCTACCGGCGTCTGCGTAGTTTGCTACGCTGACGACACGCTGGTACTGGCACAAGGGAGGTCGCACGAGGCGGCGGCCGAAAACATGACACGCGGGGTTGCGATAGTCGTGGATAGGATCCGGCAATTGGGTCTCGAGGTGGCATTGCACAAGTCCGAGGCCATGTGTTTTCATGGGCCTCGGAATGCGCCACCGTCGGGATCCCTACTGACGGCAGGAGGGGTTTCCATCGGCGTCGGGTCGACGTTGAAGTACCTAGGACTCGTCCTCGACAGCCGGTGGAAATTCGTGGAGCACTTCCGACGTTTGGCTCCCAAACTGGAACGGACAGGGGCTGCCTTCAAGCGGCTCTTGCCCAACCTGAGGGGTCCAAACGCCTCCTGCCGGAGGCTATACGCGGGGGTCGTGCGGTCCATGGCCCTTTACGGGGCCCCGGTGTGGGCGCGTTCTTTGAGGCGGCAAGCCGCCCACTACCTGAACGCGCCCCAAAAGGTGATAGCCATACGGCTAATCCGGGGGTACCGCACGATCTCCGGCGAGGCGGCTAGCCTCCTTGCCGGATTGCCGCCATGGGATCTGGAGGCGATAGTCCTCGCGCGCCTGCATGAATGGCGCGCGGAGGCACTACGTCGGGGGGAGACTCCGCTGCCGCGGCAAATTGCCGCTCCGCGGACAGACCTCCGGCGTGATCTCATGGCGACATGGAGAGAGCGACTAATGCAACCCCGTGCAGGGCACGCTACCATTGTGGCGATAAGTCCCCTCTTTGAGGAGTGGTTAGAGAGGCGCCACGGCGCCCTCACCTACCGCCTGACGCAGATCCTCACCGGACACGGTTGTTTCGGGAGGTTCCTGCACCGAATCGGGCGGGAGGAAACGCCCGGGTGTTTCCACTGCGAGGATCGTCCGGAGGACACGGTGGAGCACACCGTAGAGGTCTGCCCCGCTTGGGCGGAGCACCGCCGTGTCCTTGTAGCGGCGATTGGCGGCGGCGATCTCTCGCGTCCGACCCTGGTTCAAGCCATGGTCCGGAGCGAGAGGGAATGGGAAGCCGTCACCACCTTCTGTGAAGCAGTCATGCTAGTGAAGGAGATGGCGGGCGTGATAGGGAAAGAACCTCACGTCCCAGCCGCCGCGGGAGACGCCCTGGGCGTCGGGGGTCACGTGGTGGCTCCCGGCCTCCGTAGGCGCGGGCCTGTGGACGGCGAGTTATGGGCTAGCTCGCCGTCCGGCCGTCTTATGGCGACAGGCCGTGTCGACGGCGCGTTCATGTTCCACGCGCGCCTCAAAGAGATGTCAGCAACCGAGTAGGGGTCCGCATGGGCCGATGCCTGCCAGAGCTGCGGGACTGTTCGAAAGAGACACCGTGGCCCTGGAACACAAAGGGCAAAGAAGGAACATGGATGGGTTTTAGTCAGTACAAGTCTGACACTCCCTTCCGCTCCGCCCAGAGTGGGGGGGGGTCATTTGATGATTTCCCATCCAAAAAAAAAAAAAAAAAAAGACTATGTAACTTTACGCAAAAAACATTGCTGGGAAAAGACTTTTTCATTGGGGTGAAAAACCACGTTTTGTAACGATGAAACATGTATTTATTAAAAAAAAAAACTTGTAAAAAAGTTAGAACTTTGACCCGCAATATATATCTCCGTAACTAGAAGGTTCCCAGGTATGGTCTAGAACAAAAAAATGGTCGCAATGACGGGGAGAACAAGTGTCTTTTGGCTTCGTTAAGGGTCGTGTTACGCCCTTTATTTGTGTCTGCAGAACTTGAGGGCAATTTTCCCCACACACGGGCATATCAGATTCGTCACGTGCTGTAAGTTTGTAAAAGGTGACGCTTACGGTCTCACTTATTTTGTAAAGTTTTGACATTACCTACCGTTTCTAGCACCAGCCGCCGAGGCCTTTCTATGCTCTGTGGTACGTAACCATCGAATCTGATCAGGAACTATAGCATAGTATACTATAGCGAGTTGTGGAGTTTATTTAAATGGATTCACTTCACTTTTGTTAAAAAATTAATAGAATAGAATATAATTATAGGGTTAGTAATTTAGATTAAAAAAAGGTAAAAAATACAGTTCTATATTCGCCAACCAACACACCCACCAAGTTCATACCAACCCACTAGGTTCATAAAATCCCATTAAATGACATTTTCATGAAATAGTCATTAAATGGGATTAAATGAACTTAGTGGGTTGTACCTATTGATGAGTTTAATGACTTAAAACTTTGTAAAGCCTTACTTGTTACGGTTGTGAATCATATCATAATCAACATACAACCTGACACTTATCTGTAAATTACAAAAAAACGTAAGAAAATTTAAATTTCGCGGGCTACCCTGGCGCCCACCTCCTCAAATCCTAGTGCCACGCTATACCTACAATAAAAGTTTTTTCCGGACCTACCCGCTCGTTGTTTTGTGACATGATAGTATCAATGTTAATCGTGCTACAAACGATACATTTTCAACAAACACTCGGTGAAAGCAGCACTAGCTTGCAAAGATTAGGTGCTACTACGTACTATTACTCTTGCACAGGGTAGGGTTGCCATCCGTCCGGGTTTCCCCGGATTTATCTTAGTTTGGGGGGCGTCCGGGTGGGATTTTAAAGAAGTGTCCGAAACCCGGATACCTTTTGTGTCAGTGGAATCCAAGCATACCGAAACCGTATGTGCAAGGCGGCATTTGGGCGCACTGATTAGGGGGCGTGAAAGATTTTATGCTGCATTTTATTGTTATTGTTTCATAACCGTCTGAAACCATTTTTTACCAATCAGAATGCAAAAATCCAAGCACGGTTCGCTTGCTCTTAAATCCCACGATGTACTATAGTTTCCGTACTGCATAAGTCGCTTTTGATTGCATATTCTTCTGCATGAATTGTCAAAAGTACCTTATCCGAGACCTGGTGCAAACGACGAATGCCATCAATGAAATAAAACAAAACATAGCTAAAAACTCACCCGTAACGATAACCCGTATCGAGACCAACTCTACTGCCGCAAAATAGCCTCGTCCAAACGCCACTAACGCGCCATGAATTCTTTTTTGGATTCACGCATTTACTACCACCATTGGTACCATTCGTTTTGCGATATTTTTTTCTATTATATTAAGTTTTCTGGGGTGTCCGGGAAAAATCTCAATTTCACCCAAATGTCCGGAGTTTTGAAGATTTTATCCGGTATTGCCAATATAATATGGCAATTACTTGCAACGTTTACGATTCTCAACATTGGCTTTGTGAATTTTGACAAAAGCAGTAAGGGGCCGTCCGAACATGTGTAGTGGCGATATTCTGTCGTCGTTGGGCATCTACCGTTTCTATTTCAACGCACGGGTGCAAGTGCGCACCTCAAGTAATCTTTCAAGATGACTGTTAGGGCGCTAAACAAACATGTATGTCCACGGCACCGAAGTCGAAAAAGCGAGAATTATCTCGAACTGTGCCGAGACGATACGATCATGATTTTGTAATAAAACATGCCAAACGGAGTTTGCCGATTCGCAGAGACAACTGAAAGCCATTTAAGTGTAGTGATTGTAGTTCAACAAATACAGGATGTAAACAGACCCTTCACATAGCCGAGCCAAGCATTCTGTACATCAAACTAATAATAAATAAAGACTCCCAATATCTCCGTAACTAGAAGGTTCCCAGGTATGGTCTAGAACAAAAAAAATATCGCAAAGACGGGGAGAACAAGTGCCTTTCGGATATGTTAAGGGTCTATTTATACCCTTTATTGTCGAATGGAAGGCGCTGACCCCAACAAGTGTAGCACTTAGGCGTACGCACGACGACCAATCAAGATAAGAAAAACCAGTATAAGTTATCTCTCATTGTGCGAAAAATCTATACAACGCGAGGTCATATTATTCTGGAAATGTATAGCTTGATATGTCACCGTGTGTAGCAAGGGTATACTTACTATTTCTAGTATACAAGGCAAGCTACTTCGAACTCGCGACTATCTGCTATTTGGCCCTTAGACTTGTCATGTCTTTAATTTCAGAATCCGAAAGTGGTGGACCGCGGTGCTACAATAGCCACCTTGCTGGCAGCATTATTTCGTGAAGAATGCCAATCTTCTGGAGTTCAGCTCAGCCCAGACGGAGTTCTGCAAGGTTGAGATTATTTTTTGCGCCTCGATGCAATGCACTATTGTCTAATTGTCTTTCTTGGTAGCACCATTAATTAATGCTGAACAAAGGCATCATCAGTTCTTTCGATTCAGGGCTAAGTGGACTACTGGTCGTTCGTTAGTTTTGACCAACTCTGACTACCACATTCTACTAGTTCAGCCACGTCGCCTTCTTGCTGGGTCAGGGCTCCAATCAGTAGTTATCTTGGTCCACATCTCACATCTCTTGGTACCGAAGAGATCACTTCAGCTTAACGAATTTTTGGGCGTCGCCAGTAATCTATTTTGGAGCGCAGGCGCACTATAAATTATGACGGTTATATTCAGCGAAAGATTAGGAAAGTGAGGAAATAAAATAGAAAGGAATACCTACTGTAGCTGTACCTATCTATTGTAGTCCATTAGCATCAATCGTTCACAAAGCCAGGCTCCGCAATGCTGGCTGTAATTAAATGTAGTACAATAGCATAACAATTATCCCTTTAATACCCGAAGGGACTATAGGATCCCTACACCCTGATTCACCAGTTACGTTTACGTACCATGTAATAGGACACGAGCCACAAAAATCCTACGGGCTGGTACTGATAATTCCTGGTGGAACAACCACTAACACTTTGTCCAGCCCGGGTAGAGAACCAAAGACCTCATGCTCGGAAGCAGGCAGTGCTTGCGAACAATAGACTGAAGAGGCAGTTGCATATACGTTGTCAGGTGTACAGAAACGGACGTAGGGTACCTTTCATCCCGAAAAAAAAGTACTGTTCCCGAGGAAAACAACAATAACGTTCTTATGATAATAGATCGCGCCACGTGTCTTTCGAATCGTGATTGAATTATATTATTACAAGCAGAGTACAACCCGAATTGATTGTCAAATTCTAAATTAACGCAAGCGAAGCCGCGGGCAAAAGCTAGTTTCCAATATGTTGACCCGACTAAATTAAACAATCCTCCCAAGTTATCGTCATAAATATTTTTGACAGACCTAGACTCACCCATCATGTCGTTGGATGCCCGGACTGAGTTGCACAATACTGACTCTAATCGCAGTTTGGGACCTAGAACTCCGGTTTGCTTGGCCGCGTCATCCCTGGCGGGGTCATGTATGTCGAAGGTAAGAATACTTCCCTGTTGATATATCTTTTTTTCCTTAACACAGAAAAAAACATGAATCTATTTATCCATTTGTAAACGAACGTTTTTTTAATCTTTCAACCTACCGCTTTTTTAAGGGTTCCGTAGACGTTACGTATTTTCGTTGCGGCATTACTAAGGTTTTTCAGTTTCTTTGAGAAATATTATAAACAACACGTCTTATACATCTCGACTACGAAACCCGTCACGGTTTCGTGCTCGGATTCGCACTTGGCCAGATTTATATATATGTTACCGGCCAAATCCGATTTTAGGCCAAAGTAGTTTGTCCTAGGCCAAACCAGTTCACGTGAACACAAACAAAGCAATTACAATGCGCCCAACTTTGCTGTGGGGCTCATCGGCCTTCTATGCACCCTCGGCTCGCGCGTAGTGGGTCACAGTTCTAACCTAACCTAACCCATTTAGTCAGAGTGCCTAGTTTGGCCTAGGAAAAACTAGTTTGGCCTGAAATCGGGTTTGGCCGGTAACATATACATATTATGTAGTTACTAGCTGTGCCCCGCGACCTTCGTCCGCGTGAAATTATTATGAAAATATGAGGTACTTATGAAAGTACCTTATATTTTCATGATAATTTCACACGATATTTAAATCTGATTTTGTCAACAATATCAAAGGTTTTAGATGTTTTTTTGTCTTACGGAATCATAGTCCTTTCTCAAAAACAAAACCCTATTTATGTAGCCTGTGTTATTCCTTAAAAAATCAGCCAGTAAAAGACCAGTCAAAATCGGTCCACCCGTTCCTGAGATTAGCCGGAACAAACAGACAGACAGACAATGTTTTTTTTTAAATGTTCCTACTATATTTGTTATACTCGTAAGTACCGTATATAATATATACGGTATGAATGCATATGAAACTACATATTATGTTGTTTTTTCATTCAGTAAAAAGCTGTTATTTTGAATTTACAAACACACTTCATATTTATTTATTTGAATAGATCTATCAGTACGTAGGCAGGCAAAAATTAAAAAAAAAATCGGATTTTGGTCGAAATTCGAAACAAATCTTAAAAAGGGCTTTATCTCAAAAGTTACCCATTTTCGACCATAAATAATCGGTTCTTTAGTGTAACTAGGACTGTTACGGATTAGGTACCGTCATCCAGTTTTTATACTCATCTTCTTCCTGTCCTTGTCCATGATACTTGGGGTCGGCGCAACATGTTTTTTCTTTCATTCTGCCGTGTCTGCCGTCACGCTATCATCCTGTATCTACTTATAATAAGTTAATATAATATAATAATAATAATATATTTATTTGCTTAAAACACGGTATAAAAAGGTCTTACATAAAAATGAGATCATACATGTTTAGCTTAAAAATAAAGCATGCAAAATTGTTAAGCACAAGCAAGTGCAATATACAAAGTGTTGCATGTTGCTAATATTAGTGTTCAATTAAACTATGAAAATTGTTACAGGCCTTTGCAATATTACATATGCTGTCCGAAGACTTAGAATGCAAAGTTTCTCTGGCCGATGAAGCATATAACTTATACAAGAACATAAACTTGGCAATGGAAGACGAGGTGTATTGTTTCATAGGACCTTTTGAACATCATGCAGTACGCGGCAAAGATCGCGACTGACGACTAAAAAGAAAGTTTAGTTGCACAACCAGTTGTGGTCAAGGTTTCTTCTTGGTAGGAGCTTCTGCAGCCAAGATTGTGGCCGCCATGCGACCAGTCGCGGTCGTACCCGTGCGCTACGTTAACGTGGTTCGTTGCGTACGGGTTCCATTAGCAGACATACTTCGACTAGCAAGTACTTGTTCTAGGTACCCTAAGCTTAACAAACACCGACAGAGCTCAATACTTCGCATAATAATATATATTTCTAACATCAGCTATTTATTAGCTAAAACCAGCAATTTTGATATCACGCTCAAAAAAAGTGATTGCCTAAAAACGATGCAGGATTGATGAGGTCTCAACATCAGCAATTGCTATCTTATTTTTTTTTTTTCATTACAAAATGCGCCTGCTCTTGATCTCGATCACGCCTGATAGAAACATTATTTTTTTTATATTATTCTTCATCTTCGGTTCTTACAACCTTTTAGGCTTTTCGAAATCCTTGTTGGCGGTATCCTACTAGACCTAACCACCGTCTGGTCATAGGACCCACCTCCTCCAATGGAGGATCTTCACTTAGTTTGCTCCATTTATAATTATTGGTTAATAAGCCTGCCTAATTACAATCCTAGGACCTACTTAGGCAAGCATGTAAAACTTTGATATTAGGTGCTTACAAATTTGAAGCTGCTTCAGATGTTGAATTACAAGGTGTTACAAGTCAGCCCATAAATGCGCTATGGTAACGAAACCATAGCGCAATTCAGGAAAGCTACACAAACGAGACAACGCCATCTAGTTTCGAAAACATAACTAGTCGGTTACACACATTTTATGACTTTTGGATGAAAACATATTGATAATGCAGTTTTACATGCTATTGATTATGTTATACTTATAATATCCATTGAGGTGGATTCCCTCTTTCCGCACATACTAATTTAGAAGTGTATCTCACCAAATTCTTAAAAACTGAAAATTCCAATAAATAAAATATCTACCTACTTACTACACTGAATAGGAACGAAATGTCCCTACTTAACAAACATTTCTTCGACTAGGTGATTTTGGTTCTCTGCTCCCATTATTTGACTTTAAAGCTGAACGAAGTTTGGAGGGAAACTCAGGTCCAGACCGTGCCACTGTTCGCGAGGGACAATACTATTGTTGAAGACTTCATTAATGTTGGCAAGTGAGTGCTTGCTTCACTTTTAGTTTTATCCGTTCCTCTAAACTAGGTAGGCACATTTAGAAATGCTTTTTCTTTTCAGGGGGTGGGCTAAAGAAGTAAAACGCCAGCAAGAAAATGTCGTTGCGGCTGATAGGAAAAGAGTAAGGAAGTTATAAGGCTATAAGTTTCTCAGACATGTAACAGGCATAAAATAAATTTTAATCAAACTCCCCTTTGTTTCAGGAACATGAAGAGGAATCTTCTCTGTACGCGTTCCTAGGTCGTATTCGGCTGAACATTGCACTGGATGCTTTGCGCTCGGTGCGTTGCGTGGCGCGCTCTACGGACCCAAACCGCATTAGGAACAGTTTGCTCCACGACGCCGTGTTCGCGCATCACCGCCGCACCTTGTTCGCCGACAGGACCAATGCCACACTGTTGCGCACTTATCACCCTCCTTTGGACGATCAGGTAACTAAGAGAAGTTTATTTTACCGAAACAGTGTATACCACTACCACGTTAACATACATCATCTGCCTAGCCTTTTCCCAACTATATAGGGGTCGGCTTCCAGTCTAACCGGATGCAGCTGAATACCAGTATTTTACATGGAGCGACTGCCTATCTGACCTCCACAACCCAGTCACCACGTTAACATACATAGTTAGTAATAAATGCTTAATTAGCTTATGCCCGCGGCTTCGTCCGCGTAGAGCTCGGTAATTCCCCCACGGGATCGTACTACCGTGATAAAAAGTATCCTCCGGGTAATAAATAATTTTATGTATGCCAAATTTCAACGAAATCTGCTCAGTAGTGTTTCAGTGAAGTAATAAACATCCATCCATCCATCCTCACAAACTTTCACATTTATAATAGTAGAAATATTATATACTAACCCAACCGAAACTTAGTTGAATACAACTAACAAAATACCTAATTATTGTCACACCTTAACCAAATATACAGTTACCACGACCTTCTTCATTGCAGAACATAACAGGACAAAACGTGAAGGTGAAGAGCATCCAAGGCAAGTCTGCCGTGGGCCCGTATTTAACAGAAAAAGAGGATCTAGATTTAGGCTGCGAGTGTGGCTGCAGCGAGCACAAACAATATTTAAAAGAATGTGGTGATAAAAAATCACGCGATATCTTGCCACCGACTTAATAAACGGTACTCGATGTCTCTAGTCTTCTGCAGTCGTAAGACAAAAGGGCCCAGCTGAGATTACAAAATGCAGAAAATTACCATTACTAGATTCACCATTTTTGGTTAAAAAAAATAAGCCATATACCGGATTGAGTACGTCGACGCACGACGAATACCGTACATCAGTAATACAGAACATCAGTTCGAAGCTGGGGTTCATGGAAAATTTTCCTTGGCAATTTAAAAAAAATCTGCAATTTCTTCGAAAATGTGCAATATCTATCTGATCTGTACGGAAAAATTTCTATGTCCCCCCCTACATAGAATTTTTTCCGTACAGATCAGTTTTACAGATTTGTTAACATTTAACAAAAATATACAGGTGGAAGGGCCACCGATGCACAACCGGATACACCGTATTCTATACATCATACTAAACCCCTTTTAGGGTTTAAAAACCATACTAATAGTTTGCATATTACCTCGTAGGGTAAAAGGAACACCCGTTTCAATGTGCCGCCGGTTTCACTTCAAGTAGGTAAATTGTTGTCATAGACTGTGTTTTGGGAATTCAAGATAGGCAGCCCAGCTTTTTTCACTCTAAATACATTTTGCAATTGCATCATACATAATCGGTTCAGACGTTTCCAAGAAAAAAAAAAAAATGTTAGTATGGAAATACCACTTTTCACGAAATCGTCCATACAAATCAATAATATTTTATAACTTTTTATTTAACTAGCCTTGTAAGTTAGGGAGTCGTTCTTTAATCACTCTATGTTCAAACAGGTTTTTTTTTTGTGCGATAAAAAAAAGGTAAAGGTATAAAAGTGGCTTACAAAACCTCACGTGAATAAAGTATGGCCCCTTAGTTAGTTAGTTAGTATGTTTTGATCAAATCGCAATGCTAACTGAATTTCAAACCAGTTCCACCCAACCGATTGTGCTGAAAAAGTTTAATTTATTTATTCTTGTAATATATTTCAACGTAACTAGTATCATAAATTAAAATAAAGCGAATACAGGAAGCCAACAATAAGTGCTCCAGTTCTCTCTATTTCTGTTTTCATTGAGATTATGTTTTTAGGTTTCCTAATGAGAAGTGTGATAGTTTAGTGTGCGTGTGTGTTTAGTGTTTATTTACGATATAAAACTAGCTATTTTAACAATAATTTTCTATCACATAGAAATCCGACGTGCAGTTTCTTCTTTAGGATTATACTTTTATTTATTGCAGTATAATAATAAGTTTATTTAAGGAGCAATAAATAAACTTATTAAACTTTATTTATTTATATACAAAACAATTATATTTTTAAATATTTCTTACAAAAAAACAATAAAAAAAAACATTTAAAAATATAAAAAATTGTAGCCCACCGGTATTGGGAACAAGGTCTAAGCTACCGGCGGTCAGGGCTCCAGAGAGAGGAACCTCCTAACAATACGAGCCGTGTCCAGGAATACCGCTTTCTGAATCAAGCCCTTGATCCAGCTGCCTAACGAGAGCCTCCAGGTATTGGTCGAAACTCTTGGCAATTTTATTTATTAAACTTCTTTTATTTATTTTTATACATATTTTATACATTTTTAAATATTTCTTAAACTAAAAACAATATAAAAAAAACATTTTAAAATATAAAAAATTGTAGCCCACCGGTATCGGGAACAGGGTCCAAGCTACCGGCGGTCAGGGCTCCAGAGAGAGGAACCTCCTAACAATACGAGCCGTGTCCAGGCGTACCGCTTTCTGAATCAAACTCTTGATCCAGCTGCCTAACGAGAGCCTCCTCAGGTATTGGTCGAGGCTCTTGGCAATTAAGCCATGGGCTGATACAACTATCGGCACAATAATCGCTGAGTCAACATCCCACATGTCAACAACCTCGTGAGCCAAGTCAAGATACTTGATTTGCTTATCTTTCTCGGCTTTCACGAGGTTCTCATCATGCGGGACAAAAATCACGCCGTTCTGACCGATCCACCACCACTATATCAGGCTTATTAGCTAGAATAGTCCTGTCAGTGATGATGGATTGATCCCAGTACAATGTGATACTGCCATTTTCAAGAACTGGGTCGGGCACATACTTATAGTACGGTACTTCCGATTCCACAAGGTTGTATTTTAGAGCAAGTTGCTGATGGATAATCCTGGCTACAAGGTTGTGTCTATGCAAGTACTCTCCGTTAGCCAGACGAGAACACCCGGAGATAATGTGACGGATTGATTTGCCTGGACGGTGGCATGCCCGACATATGTGAACCGTACCGTCCTTCACAATAAATCTCCGGTAGTTATTCATCATCATAACTTCATCCATAATTGCACAGACAAAACCTTCGGTTTCTCCAAAGAGGTCCCCGGAACGTAGCCAGGCTACGGACGCTGTTAGGTCTACATCGGGCCCATGCAGGGCCCGGAAAAAGCGTCCGTGAAACTCCTTGCTCTGCCATACCTCCATGCGGTCGTTAGTGTCAAGCACTACAGGTTTGCGCCAGTTCTCTTTAGCCAAGGAGAGCGGGGTGAGCCCCTTGTCCACCGCGACCACATCTCGATGCATACATATCTCGCGATTGTGGAGAGTCTTAGCGCTTAAAAAGCCTGGACCCCCACACCTCTGCGGGATATACAGTTTCATAACAGAAGAACGCGGGTGATGCATTCGATATGCCGTCAACAATGTACGGACCCTCCTATCCAGGGCGTCTAGTTCTGTCTGAGTCCATTTAAGTATGCCGAAAGAGTACATCAAAACCGGCATGACCCAACCGTTGAAGGCACGTATCTTATTGCCGCCTGATAAAAGACTATTAAATACTTTTTTCAGACGGCCAAAGAAGCGCTCCTTTAACGATTGCTTCATGTCAGCAACATTGATGCCCAGCGCTTTCGACATACCCAAATACTTATAGGTTTCGGTTGCTGAGAGGTATCTAAGATTTATGGAATCCGAGAGCTGGTTCCCACAGATTGCACAATCTCCCCTCGCTTTACATGCATGACCGCACATTTGTCCACACCAAATTCCATCCTGATGGCGCTACTGAAAGTTTCAGTTATTTTCAGTAGCTCCATCAGTTGCAA
This sequence comes from Noctua janthina, assembly GCA_963576755.1. Classification (NCBI taxonomy): domain Eukaryota; kingdom Metazoa; phylum Arthropoda; class Insecta; order Lepidoptera; family Noctuidae; genus Noctua; species Noctua janthina. The sequence continues at coordinate 5,295,895 of OY755050.1, read as the reverse complement.
ATCGTTGGGTGCAAAGAGTTTCAGGTCATCCGTGTAAAGGTGAGATATAACTTGACCACCTCTCTTCAACCGATAGCCTAGAATCCTCCAGCAGCGTGCTAAGAGGATTCAAGGCTAAGCTGAACCAAAGTGGACTCAAACTATCGCCCTGAAATATACCTCGCTCTATCCTTATCGGCTCGCTATTCCTCTGGATTTGCCGACATCCTGGATAGCGAAGGACTGTCCTCCATTGCTCCATACATGACATCAGGAAGGTGCGCAGAGTTGCATCAACTTTATACAACTCTAGCACCCTCATGAGCCATGTATGTGGCACCGAGTCATAGGCCTTCTTATAGTCTATCCAATATGTCGACAGATCCCTTCGGGAACGGCGAACCTGTTGACTAATGGCCATATCAATGGGGAGTAGCTCCTTAGTACCGCGGGACCCGTTCCTACATCCATTTTGAGAAGCGGACATTACAGAATTGTCATTAATGTGTTTGTTAATTTTAGCTCTCAAAATGGATGTAAGAACTTTATAGACCGTCGGAAGACAGGTAATCGGTCTATAATTTTTGGGCTCCGTAGTACCACCCGATTTATGGAGCACGACCGCCTCACAAAACGCATCACTCTAGGGCGAGTATTGCCCTCCCTGAAGCAGATCAGTTTTCCGATGAGTGGTCTGGCCCCACCAAAACGTCGTTCAATCCTGTACTGCCGGTACGACTGGTTTAGGTCGTGTAGCTCTGTCATCAGAAAATTTGACATGAGCTACACGACATGCCGCTACAGCCGCACAATACAGGATTGAGTGAGCATCGGTGAGGTCTTCGCAGTTATCAAAATAGTTTGACAACTGCAAATCCAGAACAGTCACCAGCACCCTATTTTTGTTATGCATGGGCAAACGAGGTATGCGTGGTCTAAGATCGGGTTGCATGAACCGATATTCTCGAATCGCACCCTCCAAAGCACTCCTCATTTCCTCATTGCACTGGGTACTTACATTAGTAACCATGTCATTACTCACGTCGTTATCGCGATTTGGTATTATGGTAGACTGTGGTGGAACCACAGCCTGCGGCGGCGTGGCAATGACATGGCTACTCTGCATTTCAGTCCGCAAGCGATCAAGTACGGTGTCATCCAACATACCATTACGCTGGATGACTCGCACCTGTTCCGACAGTCGTTGTGCCGACACGTTGACAGCTGGCTAAAGCACCTGAAACAGAGAGAGCATCCGAACACGGTACGCGGTCAGGTTGTTACCCCCCTCTGTAGCCCCATAGTATGCGCGCATGAAATTTGCATTAATGGATTGCGTCCATCGCATGCGCTGCACACTCCCACCGGGAGCTGGGACCTATCAGAGGCCGGTGGGCCTCGAGGTCCTAAACCGTCCGGCGGCCGGCGTCCTCCCCGTCGACGAACAGGTGGTGGCGTCGTCGGCGGAGAGAAATACTCGTCGCAGCTCGCTCGACGCAACTGCCACGGCCGGTGTCACAGCACTCACGACGGGGCGGGATTCCGGCGGCGGCGAGGCGGAGCTGAGCAACGGGTCCGGAGGCGATAGGCGTGCGCGTCGTGCCGCTGATCTCGTCAACATTTCTTCATTTCTTTAGTCTTTACTAAAATTTTCTGATATACATTGACAGACATTGTGTCAAATCAATGGTGGTGGTGTGGTTTTTTCTTATTCTATTTATTTTCATTTGCATTTTCATATTGTTTCTTCATTGATTCTTGTAAAAAAAATTGATATTATGAAATGTGGTATGATTTAAATCTTCCGGTATACTGTAACTATTTAAGTTTAATTTTTTTTTTTGTAGTTCTGATATGTTTTTCCTTTTTTAATAATTTTTTATTCATGACCATAGAAGTTCTGATATGAAGACGTAAGGATTGCCAGCTATTTAAAAAAAATATTAAACTTATTATTATACTGCAATAAATGAGTTTAATTAGACACTAATTGGTGATAAGTCACATGTGAAAATTCTGGTTTGAATGAAAACGAAATAAAACCTGTTTATAAAACATCTGTATTTTATTCAGAAGCTGTTAATGACAATGTGTAAACACTTGTTACAGACAGTTTGAAGCTTGTTTCATGCAACACAACAAAATATCGTGTCCGTGACACTAATGATAAGAATACAATGATAATGACACAACTTATCTAATAGGTAGGCATACAATCTGCTACAGGGGACGTAGAATGCAGTGTTAAAGCCATCAGTGGTCGGTTTTGAGAAAGAGATGGTGTTTATCATCCTGTATATCTCCATTTTTCAACGACAATTATGATTAACACTTCACTATACAACCCCACGAATAGAATACACAAAGGCCCATTCAAACTCAAGCGATATTCGCTGCCGCTGTGGGTAGAGGTACATTCCGCGCGGGTTTCGCTCAGATATTTAGTATAAAGTTCAGCGGCTAGAGCGACCTGAGCGGTATTCGCTGCCGCTGTGGGTAGAAGTGCATACCGCGCGGGTTTCGCTCAGGTATTTAGTATCAAGTTCCGCGGCTAGAGACCTGAGCGGTATTCGCTGCCGCTGTGGGTAGAAGTGCATACCGCGCGGGTTTCGCTCAGGTATTTAGTATCAAGTTCCGCGGCTAGAGCGACCTGAGCGGTATTCGCTGCCGCTGTGGGTAGAAGTGCATACCGCGCGGGTTTCGCTCAGGTATTTAGTATCAAGTTCCGCGGCTAGAGACCTGAGCGGTATTCGCTGCCGCTGTGGGTAGAAGTGCATACCGCGCGGGTTTCGCTCAGGTATTTAGTATCAAGTTCCGCAGACGTTAGCGAAGTCCGCTTAGGTGTGAACAGTAATATTACCGCATACCCACTCGGTTTTCTCTACCGCAGACGTTAGGGAATACCGCTTAGGTTTGAAAAGACCTTTAAGGGGGAAGCCTCAGGATAGCCCGCGAAATTAAAAATTTCTTACGTTTTTTGCAATTTTCAGGTCAGTGTCGGATGTCGCGAAGTATATTTTAATCAACATACAATCTTGATTAAAATGGCGGGCTGTCCTGTCGATTCCCCGTTTAGAATGATTTATACATTAATTTAAATGCCTAACTACCTCTAATATCTAAGAAATATGAAATATACACCCATGTACCTATATGTATTATGTGTCTAAACTCATATGCTAGGTAAAGTCAAAGTAAGATGAGTAACATATTTGTAGTAAAATAATGATAATATACAAATGCAATAAATTACGATACATTCTTGTTATCATGATGTCTTAAATACAATACAATAAAGTTAAAATGTTAGTTGATTTAAGGTTACAATTAAACAATTTATAACAAAACATTGAAAAACGCATATTTTTAAGTCCTAAATGTACATTCTTAGTCAAACGAGTAAAAACGATTGGGGCGAAAAACAGCTGGTAAATATAACCGTATCTTTGAGAAAAAGTTAAGTCAAGCTGGATTTGTTGTCGTACTATGCGCAAGAGTGTTTAACTCTGCGTCCGTATAAGCTTACGTCAGCACTCGCGCAGTGTATGTACGCTATTTCGCCCAATCGCATTGAGCCCAGGTGAGTTTGAATATATGTACTTCCAAATTAACAAACACCTATCTGGTATGAAAGTAATTTTACATACAAAAAAATATCATTATGCACAAACTATGAGTTAATAAAAAGATTATTGTGTTCATGTTCTATGATGATAGTACTATTTCGTTGTGGCTGAATATCAATAATGTCAATAAACTGAAAAGCTATCAGATGTTAGGGTTTCTCGCGCAATAGTAATAATAAACTTAGAATTCACCGCAGTACGAGCTGGGCTAACTGGATCTAATCCCAAGACCTTATTCCTGGCTTTTTGGCCTTAAGCTTGTCTAAGAGAGTCAACTACGTAGCTATGGCCGACCCATTTAAGCCTCTGAAGCTCCGAACAAGAAGAAAGTAAGCTAGTTTGGCCACATTTACTCGAATAGTCAGTCCCTCGGCCAACTTGAGTGCGGTTGGTCCCTAACATCTGGTCTGGTAGGACTAGTTGCTCTTGGGTGTCTTCTCATGAAGTTAGTAGGGAGCAACAGTCTAACGTGCGAGACTGTAAAGACATAATTATGTTGACACAAAAAATCTCTAGAAACTTTTTATTTCCCCCTTTCCTATAAAAGGTCTATACTGTTAGACGATTTAAACTCTTAGTAAAACTTGGCAAGTCTTAACACAGGAGTTCATTAGACTATGGTTCTAATATAACATAATCCTACCCGACTACGGCGTAGAAAAGGAAGTTTCATGTATTAAAAAGGGGTTTTCCAGAGTTCTATACACGAACAATAAGATTTATTGATATTAATGGTCTTATAATAAATGCAATAGTGACTACCTGTCTATAACTTACTTATTCAATACAGAGTCGTAGCTCCTATGGTTTTATGATTATTACTGCGGTACCATAAAATTGTGATTAGACAATGTTGTTCACACATTGCATATTAACATAAGTACGCGAATTAGGGATTTATTTATAAATGTTGCTCAAAGTAGGATTAGCGACGAATAATATAATAATATACTTACAACGGGGATAAGTGAAGCGCAACCCTTGTCCGGTGTTAAATACTCTTTTCCTAAGCAACGTTTATAAATAAAGGCGTTACTGTCCCGAAACTATATAGGTGGGCCTATTATCTGACCTTATTGGTTCTAATTCTGGTGTTCAATTCAATTCAGGCTATTGCTATCTTATAACATGAAAGAGTCAGAAACATACGCAATCGACGCGAACGAGAAAATCCCAAAATGTGAACTAGTTTGACAGCTTGAGAGCATCGCTGTCCTTTTCTCGCGTTGTATTTTGGTAAAAGATAGCAATATACTAAATTTAATGTAATTTATGCACAATCGAACATGCACGTTTTTTGTGTATATCTGTACTATTCGCGTCAAGTAGCGCACTGGCATTTAAACACGTTCGTTTACTGTATGAACATGTGAACATGAACTTTTGGTCTTTTGGGTGTCTTACACTAATGATAAGATTATGTCTTAAAGTATATCCCTTACTTATATGGCGATTACACCCGGCGTTGACTTAACATTTTCATGTCTACACTATATTATACTGATGCTTAAACGTTTAAAACTAGTACTAAAAAGATATGGATAGATAACTTTAGCCTACTGCAGCAAAATGTGTGTATGTATTAAATCATGGAAATTAATTATGAAGCAAATTGACTATATATAAGATGTCCATATATTTTAAATCACAACTTTCATCAGTGGGCAGTTGTAGTCACCTATTTTTTCATTGTCTACTTAACTTTGGATTAATCGTTAATTTACAAACATCATAACATATTTTTTTTAAATAATGTTCACTAATTTCTAATCAATAAACATTTTAGAATAAGATTTGGCAGTAAAATGCAACAAACGCCGTGTATTATCAAATTTAAATTTAAAATAATTTATTTGCTAATATGGGTACTTAATTACATAAAGTTGTTAAAAATATAGTTCAACCATATTACGCCTTGAGGCATGCAAATTTCAAGCTTTAATTGTATCACAACATTACACTTACTTGCAACAATAATTTATAATTATTAACACAATTTTGGTAATTTCACCGTGGCAACAAATAATGAAACATTAGCAAATAATAATGTCACTAGAATAACGACTAACGACACTCGGTGTCAATTTGTTTAACAATTTATTTCCTCAACAACATTCTGATTTAAAAGTATTGAACACGGTCATTTTGAAGGTTGAAGCGCCAGCGCAGCCCGAGAAATTTAAAATTTTCTTAATCTTTTTTGCAGTTTGAAGGTCAGTGTCAGGCTCTTTGTTGAACAAACGCTCTTTGTTGATTCGCTACCGTAACTCGTATGTATTCACAGAATTATAATCGTTATAAAATGTATAAAAATAAAATTGAAGTGTCTATTTGTAATTTCAAAATAACAGTTTTTATTGAATGCATATGAAAGTATTATAATATACTGTACATTTAATTTTTTTTTTAAATTTTTGTCTATCTGTCCGTTTGTTCTGGCTAATTTACGAAACGGCTGGACCGATTTTGACAGGAGTATTGGCAGATAGCTGATGTTGTAAGTAGTAAGGTACATAGGCTACTTTTATTTTAGAAACAGAATTAGGGTTCGGTGGCAAAAATTAAAACCCTTGGAATTGTTAACAAAATCTGATTCCAATAGGGAAGTAATACTTTTACAATGGGTATATTCACGCCGACGCAGGTATACAAAAAACATAAAAAAAAAAAATAATTTCGCGGGTTACCTTAGCGCACACTCCTTAACAGTAACGATGACAGGAAAAACTAAAAATACATGAGCAAAGAACTTAAGTTTAAGAAGACAATAGAACCAACACAATGTGACAAAAACGATTTTATTCTTCGTCAACTTACTGCCTATAATCCCTATTAACAGGTGAATACACCTCTGCGTATGCCTACGGGTAATAGAAGCGTGATATTATTAGTGATAAGATTTTAAATGTAGAGTCTGATGCTGTAGTAGTTTTGAGCATAAAGAAGACCAAGAAAGTCACAGTTTGTTTTAAATAGTTTAGAATATTAGACAGTTGATAAACTGCTACACATGCAAATTGACGTTATCCTCTATCTTATACAGGGTGGCGCCGACAATAGGATAATAAATTAAACTGCGTACACTTCATGCCGTTCCCAGTCTGCATTCATAAATTCATTAGAATATATGCAGTAGTAAGACACAGGAAATAATTTGTCATTATCGACATTTTCTACATGATTTAGATTAAAAGGTTAGCACCGCTAAGTTGACGACCCCCGCATCGGTATGCGGGGGTCGTCAACTTATCGGTGCTAGCACTAAACACATTTTGCCAATCCGCTACTTCAAAAAATTTTACCAAATTCGTTCCTTTAATTTTATTTCTAGACGCGAATTAGTTCAAATTATACGTAAGGATAGTAAACCAATAATTATAAGTGTCGTTGTATTTCGTTAACAGTTTTATGCTGTTTACTTTGTTAGGAAAAATATACATATTTTTAATTTCGATGTTAGGATTTATTTGATGGTTTTAAAATATTCCTATGAATTAGTATTACCAATGTTTCCCTTTATTGTCGTATTGTCGGCGATACCCTGTATAAAGGATGCCATTATGTGAGAGTTTAGAATTGATACAGAACACTTTGAGAGAGGACAAAAACCTGAGGACGGAGTATAGTCTCAGCAGTATATTATTGTGATGTTGACACAAATGATGCAATAATTGATTTTGATAATGATAAAAGGTGAAAACAAAACCTATAGAAACTAACTTCATATAAGGTGGAAGCGTCACGGTAGCCAGCGAACTTTCTTACATTTTTTGGAAGTTGCAGGTCAGTGTCACGCTGTATGTTGAACAAAATATGATTCGCGATCGAACTATGTATTTACAGAATTATAATCACTCAAATCATCAATACCTCTTAGTTCATTTAATCTCAATGAATGACTATTTCATGAAAAAGGCCTTCAATGTGATTAAATGAATTTATGAATTATGTTTTGTTTAAACTACAGCTTGAAAACGGACCTGCAAATTGAAAAAACCCTAGGAAAACTTGATTTTCGCGGGTTGTCCAGGCGCTTCCCCTTAAGCTGTTATGATCAAGTGATTTTGCTTTAGAGTAAAGGTCCTGTTACAGATTGTACCGACGCTTAGTTGCGTGGCCACGGCATTTACGTACCGAATATATATTAAACAAGATGGGAAAGCCGTCTGAAGTGTAGCTTCTATCAAAGTTTTGTTGAAGTGTAGCTTCTATCAAAGTTTTGTACGTAACCTTCTTTCACTTTTACATATTCCCTAATTACCCAACAAAAACAATAATACGGTACATTCGTGTCTGACGGATTATATTTAGAAAATAATTAAACTAAGTCACTGCTTGAATTAATTTGGATGCTAATATAATTTATAATTTTTTAAGTTTATAATATCAAGCCTAAGTAATACCTACCTAAACCAATGCGTGAAATGCGATCTTAATAGCTAATGTGCGCCTCGCTCAATATTTTTACTAGAATTGTTTCATTCGTTGTATTACGTCAGATTTTTCATAACAGTAAAAATCAACGAGATCTTTATTGTAGTAACCATAAGGTTGTTATTTGGGTTGCAGGCAGAGGTGAAAATCCGTGAAATGAATATACCTTGGCCCTTTCAAAGCACCTTAAATGGGAAAGTTCTTCAATTCGACGGTACTTTAATTTATCGATGCATAATTTTTGACAGAACTATACAGATACCTTTACATTACTGTTTAATTCAGTTATAAAAAGACTTACTCAGCATCTATCTATATAAATAAAACAAAGGCGGGTTAGTTACATCATTTATAACTCAAGAACGGCTGGACCGATTTTAATGATATCTGATTTGTTGGATTCGTCTCCGCAACGAATAGCAGAATAACTATCAAAATATCTGAAAAATTCACGATAGGTAGGTAGGGAGGTAGGTAGGTAGGTAGGGAGGTAGGTAGGGAGGTAGGTAGGTAGGTAGGGAGGTAGGTAGGGAGGTAGGTAGGTAGGTAGGGAGGTAGGTAGGTAGGTAGGTAGGTAGGTAGGTAGGTAGGTAGGTTGGGTAGAGTAGGGAGGTAGGTAGATAGGAAAAGGTGCATTGCAACGCATGCCGGGCACAGCTAGTATTTCGATATAAAAACGTAAAGCACGAGGCGCAATGTTGAAAGATAATATTGATGTTCCTGATAAAAATGTAATTACACCTAATATGTTTAACCATTAACGACTGACTAGCAAAACGAATATATATCATATATATATAATGGTTGCAACTAACATCAAAACGATACACTCGGTATGATTGTGCAAATAAATAAAAACATAAATAACAATGATACACCATAAAAAAAAAATTAAATATTTTGGCTAACTGCATCTGGCGTTAGTCCAGTGTAGGCGTTTTTAGAACGTATACGAAGCGTAAAAGCGACGTTAACGTGAAGTTAACGCGTTGTAGCTTGGATAAAACGTTTAAGCGACGTCAGCGCTGAGTCTGGATTTACGCAACGTCTGCGCTGGACATACGCAGCACAAATACAGCCTAATTATACAAGCAATCGATAAAATTTGCTTTAAAGTCGTAAAGTGTATCAAAACGAGGGTTGGCACTGTACGTGAGACGTGGTCTCGGTCGTTGCTTTGAAGGCACTCCACTTACATATGATCATGTATTTATTTATATCTGAACTACTATATTTTTACAGTCTCAAAGGCCGCTGTTGATGCCATACTGTTATTATTATAATATCGTATCTAATATGATTATAGAAACCTCATATAGCTAATACTATGGCTATGTATCTGTAAAGACAAGTTGAGAAACTTAGAATGTATTAATCAATTATTCTGTCATTAAAATGTATTGAAAAGACCACTTATATTACACGGAGTGTGAGGGACACCGACGAGAAGGTTACCACGTATGAGCCCCCCACATAGAAATTTTGCATCGTTTATTAAAAAAAAGTCAGCTGTTCCATACATTTTGATCGTTTAATTATTGAACTTTTGTAGGAAACAACTGTTTTTTTTATTAGAGGGAGTGGAGTTTAAGATTATCGTAGAATGTGTTACATCTAAGATGATTTCCTATAAAGTACTTGACACAAAATTCTATAAAAGTTTTTTACTTATATGCGACGAGTAATCATATGAAGTCTACAGTGACCTTTACCATCGAATAAATTATATTATTATCTTCCATAAAATATTTACATTGAAATATTGTACATAAAATACCAATATACATATCTTTATACATATAATTTTACATTCAAAAGCAAGAAACAATATTAAAATTTTACATTTAAAATAAAATTGAATATAATTTTGATAAAAACACGAACGCGTTATAAACTATGATACCAACACTTATCGGAAACGATCATTGTATTATAGTAATTTTATTATAATGAGTGACAAATTTAATGAGTGAAGCTATCAGTCGCCCGCGGCGCGTTATCAATACCTTATAGAGGCTACCTTATCAGGTCAGTCATACGTCATCCAAAGTCTTGTTTCGTAAGTACAGTCTTACGTTTCTATACATTTAAATCCATGAATAGCGATTAAATCTCTTTCTCATTCTAGAATATTTTCCAATAAATAGACAAGTCTATATGAGTAAATTTTTAAAAAGCGGTTGAAAGTATACTCTGCTTTATACGTTTTCATTTTGTTGGGATGAGTAGTGTTATTGATACTTGCACTAAGAAAACTTTCGGATCAAATTTTTTTGTTTTCGCTAACTATGATACAAAACTATCCTAAGAAGCGTCAGTCATCGTAGTATGAGCATTGTAGAGTGAGTGTGATCATAGATTTAGTAAAGTTTTTCTTTCCTGAAGTTACTACTGCAGGGAAGGCAAAAAGATAGTGTAGCTACATTTTCTTGCTAATAACCGAGATATTGTTCGAACAAACTATTAATTGCGCACGAGCAAGATTTAAGGAGTTAATTTAAACATTCAGTGTGGTTGTTTTTTCTCATAGCTTTTGTAAATGCAGAATTAATGCTTCAAGCAGTATTTGTAAATAGCCTAGTCGAAACAGTTGAGGATCGCTTAAAGGCGCATGTCCACCGCGGCGCACGGATAGGCCACGCACGTATGTTAAGCTTCGCTTTGCAACAAAATGTATGTGACTGTGTCCACTGCAAACCACGGACGCGCTATGCATCAATTGACAACGTCAACGGCATACACGCTGTGCATGCGGTACACACTATACACGAATATTAACCCACGAATATGTACATGTATCGCCGCGGTGGGCCACGAACGTTACAGTTGTACATAGTTGTGGTTGAGTAGCGTGTACTGCAGTGGAAACGTAGACCCACGTTGTCAAATAAATGAATCCACGCAACTAAAATGCGTAGAGTGCTCGTGCACAGTATGCGCCGCGTGCGCGTGCGCAGTATGCGCCGCGGTGCGTTTGAGCCATGACTTTTGCAGAGATTTCAGATAGAATACGAGACTACTTAACAATGCTTTTCAGGTAAGACAAGAAGATGGCGCTTTACACTTTATAGTGCCATAAAGTGTTAATAACATGATTATAATATAAATCCACCTACAATCACTCTAGTACCTTCGTCTTTTTACAGCAGTGCGAATGTGATGGAAAACGTCAAAAAGTGGCCAGAATCTTTCGATTTTCTTACAAGCTGAAAATAATATACGATTTTATGGCTGCAGTAAAAAATCTAAACATATACAATAATTAATTCCTGAGCGTTCATGGATAATATAGTTTGTCAAAAAATTACGTTTTTGGGCATCTAGAAATCTATAATCCCTACCTGTGTTTTTAACATAAATGCGGATATAATTGTCAACTTCTACTCATTCTATAGTTAAAATCTCTGATATATTTGAGTAATTTATTCGCACTGCGCATAGCTAGAAACCTTACTTTAATAACAAGCATACAGTCTTACATCCAGTCCAGTTTAGGAGCGGTCGGAGCCTTCAGAGTTGCTGAACATCGAGGCGACCATGTTATCGAACTCCGGTACGGCGTCTTCGAACATCTTGAGTTGTTTCGACATCGACTCGGAGTCCGTAGAGCCCGACGCCTCAATCACGATGTCGGTCCATTCGTCGCTGATGGACCTCGCCTGCAAACACTCCTGGTAGAAGTTTGCCAGTTCCGCTATCGGGCTGCCATCGGCGAATGGGAACTCCTGGAAATTATGACAAATAATGTGAATATAAGGAGTAAATGATCGTGTGACGTTTGACAGGGGAAAATGGAATAAAAACCGTGTTACGCCGACCCCAAGTAACATGGGATAAGGGCGATGATGAATGTGAATATGCGTTTGTACTTTTTAATTAACGATCGAATTGTGTGAGGCAATATTCTGGTTACGAACATATATTATTAAAACATTATCATCATCATCATCATTTCAGCCGAAAGACGTCCACTGCTGGACATAGGCCAAGTATCGCCACATTGACCGGTCCCGTAGCGGATCCCTGCAACCTTCACCAGGTCATCGGTCCACCTAGTGGGAGGCAAATGTATTATTAAAACATAATATTACATTTGAATTCTAAATCGAGTAAAATCCCGCTTGCACATGTGGCTTCTCTGGTGGCTCACTAACGGCATTATCATTTAAATGTCTGTTAACTTCTCCCAAACAATTATTTTAATTTCATTTTCTATAACTGTGCTAGTTTCTTATCGGTTTTGCCCATAGCACGACTAGGTTATGAGAAAATAAATATTTTGAGAAACAAAGGTGTGAGAGAGGGCGAGCACTATTAGTTGGAACGACAAGACCTCGGTAGCAGAACAACTAAGGTCAAGACATCCTGCGGATGTCTATATTATTATTTATTCATGATCAAATAACATAAGACTCATTATTTGGCACAAAATTTCAATAACAACACAAGCTTACAAGACAAACAATTAAATTAAACTTATTCATTAATATATTTTACATTATTGGTCATAAAAATAAAATAAACACAATAATTACAATTTTCTAATCGGCACTGGAACTGCAACATAGGCGCCACAACAATGCCGGATATAAGGGCAGTCCAGCCTGTTGGCTATCATTGCCAGGATAGCATTGGTGCTGGCCCGCACCCGGCGCACCAGGGACGCGCACCGCTTACGCATAGAAGCGTAGAAACAGTCAGTGCGTGCCATCGCGAACATCCCTGATGCGCTACAGAAACGGGGCAGCCCCAACACCGCCCGGAACGCGTTGTTGTACTGGACACGGAGGGCACTGTATGCCCTTTCACTATAGTCAACCCACAGGCTATACGTAGGGACGTGCAGTACGCTCTAAAAAGCCTATTTATTTCCATAGATCCAGCAGATTTCCTCTTGGACATTTCCAGAAAAACAGCAGGTAAAGTAGTAGTTCTGGAAAGGTTACAAGGTCGGATTATCGTTGGAAAGACTAACTGTAGTACAGTAAATATTAAGTTTACCATCAGTCCTGGGTATTTGCCTCCATTCTTGGGCTTGGGCACATCGATGGTCCGACTCACGGTGTGCGCTGACGAGTTTTTGTTTTAGTACTATACCTGCTGAGTATCTCCAACCTGGACATGAATTACCTTGAAGTCTCTCAGCAGACTCGACACAGGTTGGTGGAAGCAAAGAAAACCTGTTCCAGTAAAGATTTATAGACTCAAACCTGGAGTGGTAGTGCTGTTCCACAAACAATGCTACATATGACATCGTGTGTTGCGTGCCTTGAAGTCTGCACACTACAGGAGTTGATGGACGCTAGTGATAGCGCCGAGCCCATAGCCAACTCAGTATAGATTGCACTTGACGCGCTAAGAAGATAGTAATATTATAATTGACGTTACCATTAGTCCCGAGTATTTGTCTCCGATCTTCGGCTTGGGCACCTCGATAGCCCGGCTAACTGTGTGTGTTGATGCTGTTGGCACATTGGTGCTGCAACTCGGCTTGTTCGCATTCTCGTGGTCCGAAGTCGTCAGTGTCTTCATTTTCTGTAACTGTTTTTAAATCATGATTAGTTAGAACTACAAATACCTATACGGTCAAAATGTATGGAACAGCTGTTTTTTTTAAATAACAGATCAAAAATGACTATGTGTTCCATACATTATTCCGAACATCCCCAGGTGTTTGGAATGATTTATTGAATATTACACTACCTACGAGTATATACTGATGGTCCCAGAGGCTACAGCTAGTGCCAACCTCGTTAACTTATTTCGACTCATTAAAGATTGCCATTGACACGCTAAGAAGAAGAACTCTCCATTTACTTTCAGGATATCCTCCTGCTAGCTTGTTACCAAATAATATAAAGTAAAATTCACTTACTGTTTCCATTTTCTCCTTCTCAGCAAGTAGCCACGCCATGGGAGGCTCTGGAGGCAATTGCTCGCTGAGCGTCCTGTGTAGCTCTTGGATCTTCTTCTGGTCAACAAATGCCCCAGCCGTTAAGGGTTTGGACAGGTCCAATTCTTTCTTCTCGTTGCGATTTTTTCTAAAATAAGTAAATTTATTATTTTTTGTATCACAATGAATACATTGCCTTTAAGCTTTGGATTACATACAGCTGGGAAATTGGTCTCTTCTCTGTGAGAGAGATTGGGCCATAACCCAGCACGCGGCCCCAATGCGAGTTGTGCATAAATAGCTTTTGTTCACAATGCTACATTAACAGACTGTTGAAATTCTGTATCTTCCTTCATGGCACAAGTCTCACTAAATTCGTTGACTACCAGGTTTGCTACTCAGTTGTCCGGGAGAAATTGTTAAACAACGAAGCCGACCTGATTCATTTACTACATATATTCCACTTTGCCGCCAATCTATTTACTAGTGTGACACGAACTTTGTGTACTTGTCTTTGCACGCCGACACAGCATCACCGTCTACATGAGATTTAGAAAATACCAGTTATTTGGATCAGACCTGGACACATCTAAGGTCATCTAAGGATGGCGCGTTGCGGCCAACCGCAGGCCTACTGCGGGTATATTGTACGTTGTGCCAGCGTAAGCTTTAGCGTATAGTACACGTCGAGTAAAAACAAATTGTAAACGCACCCACGATACAGGAGAAATTCCTAGTGTGGGGCAAAGTTTTATTAAAAAAAAAAAAATTGCGTTTACGTGGACCTAACGTTGTGTTGTCCATGCAGGGTCTCCTGACGATACCTTTAATTTAAATGTACATAATAAAGAGTATTATATCTATCTCCTCTAATTAGACGTTCGACTAACGTGTTTGCTTCACCAACGCCACATGCTACATGCCAAGGCCAACACACCCTTGACTCTCTCTCTCTCAAGCTCGAAACTGCTGAGAGTGCGGTTTCGATTCGCGGGTCTGGCAATTTTATAGGGTTTGTGCCGTTAGGTATTTCTCAGTAACAGCGCGGAGTTCGCAATTTGGCGGTGTACTCTTTTGATACTCTTTTGCTTCGGAAAGCATGTTAAGTCGTTGGCTCTGAGTCTGTCTCTCTCCGATCGTGTCATATGACGTACCATCGGACCAGGAGAGTGCGCCTATTTGCGCACTGCAATATCTCTCGCGTCATTATTACGTCAACTTACTTGGGACTCTCATTATAGAAATGGTCGCTCTTGACCATTATACCAGTAGTAGCCGGGGCGGCTTCGTACTCAATCTTCTGCCTGGCTTCGGGCATGATCGTCATCTTCGTCCTATAGACCACCTCTATCATCAACGTCCCGATGGGTGTATGCAGCTCACTTACTTTCACAGTCTTCCGTTTTTCCCCTGTAAGGATCGATAGAATTTACAATTACATAGAAATCACGTACCAAAGACGGGACGGGACGGGTGACGACTAATAGAGAAGTATGGAAGTCGAAGACATGCTGCGCCGACCCAAGAGGGCAGGCGATCGATGATGGTGATGCTTACACAATTGACGCAGGAGTGAAAACGCCTAGAAGTATATACTCTCAGGTGCAGCATGGCAGAGGGTTTATTAAATTGGTTAATTATACACGGTATCTTATCAGTTTAGTGTCAAGATTTTATTGCAGATAGACCAGCCGGATTCCTCTCAGTCATTAAAAGGCGCATTGGTATATGCCCTTGGAGTAGTCATAGATCTACACAAGCCGTTCGCGATAAGGCACACTGGCTTTTAGAGAAGCGTTGTACTTTTGAGTCTATCGTCTGTCCGCCTAAACAGGAAGTGGCAAAGTAGGTACGTCGCCAGTGTATGTCTCAACATAATGAACTATGCATGCTTGATCAAAGAATGTTCTTGGAGATATTCAACATAGACGGATATATTACTATACAGTATTGTTGTCAACAGATTGTGGCTATGTTAATTATTATCTGTATGCAAGATTTCATTTATTCCTTAGGCATTTACATTAGCATATTATGCAAGTACCTACAGAGATACATATCTACTGAGTAAATAATAAACATATTTTTTATGTAGTATAGAACAAGGGCATGACAAGATGATATTCTCACCTAAAATATCATAGTTTGGTTCACCGCCATAAATCTTATGGGAGATCTTGTAAGACTCGTTGTGTTGGGACCGTGACAGCTTGTATGCTGGGGTTATCCTGGAGATGGTGAGTGTGGACTTCAGCATCACGCTCATGCGATAGTAGACCGTCGAAGGGGAACAGACTTCGGACCCTGGAGACAACTTGACCGTCCACAGCTCGAGTACCATGTCGTCTCCATCCACAGTGTGTAAGGATATCTCGATACAAAGCACCTTTGTAAGCGCATCTACTACCTCTCCGTTTAGCACGCGCTTCGTGTCCTCCGTTACCCCAGGTTCGTCGGGGATCGATAAGTTGAACTGGAACAACAGAAGGAACATTGGTAGCACTCAAAAATATGTTATATAATAAAAAAGTAAATTATTTTAGTTTTTTTTTTGTAATTCAGTCAGTTTACCAGAAAAAATATCCATGATAAGCAAATGGGCGAATGCAAGAGATATCTAATTATAAGATTGAATATAATTATAGATATTGTCTTATAAGGTCTAGTGGTCGCAAGCGTTACTGCTGTGCATCAGGTCCTGGGCTCGATTCCTAGGTCGGGCAGTGTTATTGGGTTTTTCCATTACAATTTCTCAATAGTACCCCGGAGCTTAGATTTGTCCCCGGTTGATTGCAAAAAGGGAAATATAGCGTATTTTGTTTTACTCGATCCTTAGATTAGATAAAATAATTCGATTATAGAGCAGTCATCCATTATGAAATGCTTGAACCGCTTAAAATAGGATTAACGCCCAGCATTATCTCACACTCACACTTACCGATTTAAAAAAAGTGTTAAAAAGCAGAAATCGTGTGATAATATGTAACATCTATAACCAATATTATGTCTTAAACAGATACAGGGTGATTGGTAATTCGGAGCATTCCTTGAAATAGGTGATACTGGACTTAATTTGTAACAGAAATCGAACACCTGAACCTCTGTTTTTTTTTTAAGTTTAAGCGGGTCCCGCTTAAACTGCGACATTACAACAGAAGAAAGTTACTGCTGTGATCGTCTGATAGAATAGGTTAAAATACACCAGAAAGAGACAGGTACTCCCTGACACCCGATTCCTGTTCGATAGACAGGATCTGATCGAACAGGAACCGGCGCAATATGTCAAACATCTTACATCAAGTAATGATAATAAGAAAATTTGAAACAAGAAATACGTGCATCGAAAAAAGTGTACTCAAAAGTTTAATTAAAATACTACTTCGTCAGGAACAGCCATTGTTTTCCGGTCATACAAGTGCTAAATGTGGCTAAAGCTAATGAGACAAGGAATTCGTTCCTGTAATTTGTATATCAAGAGCCATTCATTTATTTTGAGTAAACTGCCGAGAAAAACAAAGAATGTTTCAAGAAAATGTCACACCATAAACTTTACGGCGCTTACTTTTCAACGGAATAGGTATTTTTGTTTTTAAAAAATTCAAAAGATTCATTACTTCATGAGCAAACAGAAAAGTAGAAAAAAAAGGAAAGAAAGTAAATAAATAGATAATAAATAAATAAAAGTATCAGTTTTAGTTCCTGAACGGCGTAGATTCATTACAATCAAGAGGCTATTACGGGAGGTAAAAATTTCCGAAAAAAAAAAATTATAGTTTGTTTTCTCCAAGACAGCTTGGACCCCAAGCTTTCGGGATCATAATTAGTTTTATTAGTTTTGTATGACCCATTTCAAGTAATGCACCGGATTTCCAATCATCCTGTATATTTGCCACTTTAAACTGCATTGGACTTATTTGCACAGCAGTCAATATTATTTCATGACACAACTAAACATACATATAAAGTTTGCCAATCAATATTATGACTTGTAAACATTTTATAAAAACTATAGTATTATAGAGTAAATGTTTAGCAAGACAGACCAAATGGATTTAAATGTAGGTAGATAAACATAATTACATCATATTGTTTACTATCTACAATCATCCAGCTAGCACAGCGATATTCTAAAACAAAAACTAAAAGTGTTCAAAAACTCAATTTTTTTCTTTATTGCATTCCACAATGTCTTAAATAATATTTGAGTATTTTGTAAAATACCCTTTGCGTTCATAACCGATCCTCTTTGCTGTCAATTAAACAATATAATTATATGAAATTGATTTGGATATTCTTAGAAAGTCCCACTGCTACAAACTGCTACTGCTTTACAAACCATCTTTGGTTTAATGGTACAAAACAAACGAACCTGTAATAAGACCATAAGATTAAAAAAAAAAAAAACAGCATTTGTAGTTTGAAAGACAATTGCATTGTGTTTTGGCTTACTTTTCTCCTAAACTGCAGTGCTTTTAAAGTTGACATTATTTTCCATTTGTAGATACTTAATACATACTGAAGAGCAAAGCCAAGTAATTTTATTGATTTATACACAAATATGGATGGAAAAGAAACTAACACAGCATTGGGCCTGGCCTTAGCACTTAATTTATAATTTATAGGTCACACTTGGTAAACGTTCATGTTGCAGTCATCCTATTTATTCATAAAATCATTAAAAAGGGTAACCTAACACTTCGATCTAAATGAAGCAGGTTAACATAGGAGACCCCTTCGGGGATTAAAGGTGTGCTGTTATGTTATATTAATTGTTATTAGTACACCCACATTTCGCCAGTTATAGTTATGTAATAGGGGGAGCCTATCGCCATCAACAAGGCACAATTCAATCCAGACTTTGTCGCTGCTACTGAGAAATTCCTAATGGAAAAACTCTTATACCTTCTGCTTGATTTGGGAATCGAACCCAGGACCTCATTCTCAGCATTCGCGCTTGCGACCACGAAACCAACGAGCCAAATACATCTTAATGTATAAAAATCATGTTGGTAATAGAAATAAAAGTTTATAGATGAAGTCCAGGTCCTTTTATAAAGTACTTATTATGCAGTTTTCGTTGGCATAAAGAAATAAAGCATATTTCGTTATATTTGCTGAAAGTAATCCTCCCTAGCCGCGCCACATACTTTAAAGATTAATTAATCAAAATGAATAGTTTCTTGAGATAAAAAAGTATCAACGAAGAGTAGAGAAAAGCTACTATTATATAAATTGATTTATGGATAGTTAATATTAAATATTGCAAAATTGACTTGCTGCAGAGTATACCTTCCAGCCGGTCCACACCCTACGACCAATAACTCCTTAACTAAAGGGGTTTATAGGACCATATTTTGTCGTATGCAAGGTACTCTTTAGGTAGTTTTTTATATTGATTTATTAATAGTTCATTATACTCTATTTAATTTGAGGTGGCGCGGCCAGAGAGCACTGCCTGGCGGCCGGACCACATAAATTGTTAATTAAAAAGATATCTCTTGAGGTACTAAAAATATATATATATTCCGATGAAAGTAGACTTTAGGTAGGTATTATTTCGAACTATAGCATCTGAGTACTAAACTGTGGTCCGGCCACACACAACACACAATTTGTCTCTTTTCATGTAAGCAAGTTCTGTCTCAATGATGATATCTCAAAAATACTTGTACAGAAGGAAACAGAATCAAAATCAGTCATGTGATTTGCTTTGTCATAACTTGAAAGGTTTGAAAAGGCAGTGATCATTTAAGAGTCCTTAAATTTGCTCTGTAGATGGATAATGGAGAGCATGTGCTATTATCATAATTCATAAGTTCAGCACTGTGGATTAGCCCACTTTGCATTACTCGTACTTGTGAACCAGAGATAATACGAGAACTACCCTCATGCGCAAAAGTGTCTTCTGTATGGCTCCTACCATTTTTAATAAATTACCTAAAAGTTGGAGAGAACTGCCCTTGTATATATAGATTTTTTAAATGAAAAGGACTTTTCTATTCTAACTAGTAATATGCATAGTAAATAATAACAATTTAATCATGTGAATCTTAAATCAATTCGCGTTTGACTGCTTACTATTGAATATTCTGGACATAATTTAATCTATTTTGACTATAATATACTTATACTGTAATATCTTGACATCAATTATTATTTTTTTGTTTTGTATTTTGTAATGAAATTTAGAATGACTATAATTATGAAAAATGCAATTAAATATAATTTTTTATAATACCTACAAAATTTGTACGCCGTTAGTGGCAAAACATGGACGCACACAACATCTATTAATTCAATACCTTGCATGTCTTATTAGTCAGTTTATGTAAATGCATGTTTGACAAATAAATTATCTTTAATACTTAAGATTGCAAAATGATCATTCCAAACTATTACTTATTCATAGGATCAGCTCAGCATAATATAATATAAATATTAAGTAAAATATTATATGAAAAGTTTGCATTAGGCTAGGCTAGACTAAGCAGAAATAAAGCACATCTATACAAAAAATTATTAAAAGTCGCTATTCATGTCTGTGTTATTGCTTAATTTATCTAAACTAGCAATGGCATTTAATGTATTTTTCTTTATGGCTTAGAGAAATTGTACCAAAAGGTCACTGTACCCATGCAAAGCAGTAACAGGTCGCTAGTTTAGGATAAAGTATCAGGGACCTAAAAAGGCCACTTTAGCAGAATGTCTAAGAAATAATATGAATTATGTTAAAATTCTTAAAATGGTAACAAATGTAATTAATATTATGAATTGTCTTTTTGTGAAGATTTTACAAATTGTAAAATAATTCACATTAAATAATATTATCCTAATATGATTCTGGTAAAGCGGCCATTTTATCATGGATCATGGCACATGCACTGTGATTTCTGCTCACTGGCGGAATATTCTCATAAAAACTTGTATTTTTCATGAGGTGAGAGAAAGAGGACTTCTAGAGGTGAGAGAAACATTGATTAGAACATGTGGTTTGAAGTGCTGAGCAACAACAACACCCATCAGAGAAGAAATAACAACAACATATGTAACTAAATCAATAAAAAAAAACATGTATCATTGTTTTATCAAAGCAATTGATATAATCAACATTTGTTACACAGAGTGGTGTAAGTCAAACAATTGAACTTGTTTATTCGGCTTATATTATTTGAAGAGTGAGGGACACAGAACAAGCAGGCGCATGCTTTACAGGTAGGGACTTTTTAAAGTAAGTTTAATTGGATCTTATGAGGTTGGCAACTGGCGAGTACAAGAAGTTGCAGACATTTTGCACTGACTTGAAAATTCAGTAGCTGAGCTATAAGCATGAGTCTAGAATATGCCGTCACTTCATCGTCTCATCTGCCTAGCCTTTTCCTAACTACGTTGGGGTTGGCTTGCAGTCCAACTGGATGCAGCTGAATACTAGTATTTTACATGGATTTACATGGACTTCCACAACCCAGTTAGTACTGGGTAATACAATACCTTTTGTTTGTCAGACTTTTGGCCCACTGACTACCTATAACAACTGGCAAAGATCTACAAATGACAGCCGGGACCAATAGCTTTCTGAGGCGCGGAGGAAACTCGGTATGAAATGGGTGGTCACCCATCCACGGACCAACCTAGGCAAATTAACCTAAAGATCGACTTGAGCAGCTGTTAATATTTAACCACAAGCTCCTCTCACGTCCTGGAGTCTAGACTATGTAGTATTATGACTTAGTTAAGTGAGACAATCCACGGAAGGTATACAACAAAAACAAATATTTTTATGATACAACCCTCAATTCGAATGGTATTTTAGTAGTTCAGACAAAATGATTAAAACAACATATTATGCATGCGTTTTTCTTTGTATCAATACAAAAACATAGCTTACCCATTGCGGTGAGGACTCTGCTCCGTTATCCGGAAACTTGGCGTTACATTCGTGTGTAATTTTTTTCCCTTGCCTACTCTGAACTACAATTTGTGCCACCTTCAGGGTCAAAACCTTCGTGAACTTGTAGTACAGTTTGCATCTTTCTTGCAACTCCGCGTTTGAAGATGCCATGTTCTTATCATTTACTAAAGCTAAATCAACAAATTCATGTTATTTCAATCATTTACGCAGCGTAAAAACAATTACTCCATCGTAAAATAACATCCTAACCAAACTGCACTTGAGTTTTTGATACACCTATTTAATAGTTAATATCAATTTTATAAACTGTATTTATTTATCCACGTTTAATAACAATTTTGATATTATTTGTCCAGATGAAACTATGAAACGCAAAGTAGATAAGAAAACGCCACCAGCCAGTCTATAAAATCATATCAGAATTTCAGAAACTTTGTACAGATCCCCTACGTTCCATTTGTCACATGTTTGAGTCTATTATTTCTTATTGGCCTAAATCTTTTTGAAGCTGATTTTTATTGGTTAGAAACCTGTCACTTAATTTCGTTGACGCTTCCTTTTACGCAAAAATGCAAAATTTATTCGAAGGCTTGAAACTTAACTGAATTCAAGATTCATCTTTAAAATTCTTGTAACCACACAGTAACAAAAATTTTACATTGTTCTTACGCAGAATAAAATGAATGGATAGCTTAACCCAAAATGTAGTTTCATTTCTATTCACAAGACGCTGTATTACTTTAGGCCAATCACCGTCCTAGATTTTGGCGCGCGAACTTTGGTTGCCAATGCCAAGACGAATTATTTATCGGATAAGTTTAGTTCGCACTTTTAGATTGTTTTCAGTTACACACACACACTTACATACTTTTGAATTACAACAACTTTAAATAAAATAAAATGACTAACAAAGGCAATCCACAAACAGACTTACACATGTAAGCAATGGGTGCTTCGGTACAAAGCCGCCACGCCGGCCGCCGCGATACGTGTAGCTAGGGCTGCTAAAGTTATTCTAGTAAGCCCTACTCTACTGAAGCTTGTTCTCCTGGTATCCAAGACTGCAAGTAATCGAACATATTGCGACTTGCGCAATGGGGATGTTCTGATTACAATAGGTCCATAAATAAAAATGTCGGTACTTACTACAAGATGACTACAAGTCTTTACGCTACTTCGCGCGTCCTAGTATTCCATTCATAAAACAAAATTCTGTAGGTACCTTTCCCAGTTAGGGAGAACTGTCATAATGTGTATTAATATTTTTATTTATAAAGTATACTATAGGCCTACTATCTACCTATTATTTTGTTTTTTATTTTATTTTTCTTCACTTCTGTGTAGGTAAAGGTTTTGTGTAAGTACCTAGGTAAAGTCAGACTGTTTACTTTCAATTCCAGGAGTTCCAAAATCGTGGATGGTTTTGGGAGTTTTGGGTAACTCAACTAACACAGATCCAAAGAAATGCTTACCGGTTGGCACGAAGTAGAATAAAAGTTTATACAAATACCATTTCGTAGTGTAGGCAGGTAGGTACCTACCTATTGTATTGTATTGCAGTTGCACCTATTAAGTATTTTGAGCAAGAATCCCGCGGGATAAGTAGCGAAAAAGCTCGTCACAGCCACCGAACTTTCGGAAGTCGGTGGCTAATGTTGATTTAATAAATGTTTTAAGCTACTTCTAAAAAATGTAGGACATTATGTTATGTAGCGCATCTTTTGTTTTCATGTATGTACCTACATACACCGATTTCTCTGTGATTCATCACCTACCTGCATTTTTAATTACTAGTCCGATTTTCATTTCGTAGAAGAAGATGGCGCGGTGGTTCTTATAAATATAAACTTTTTGGGTGGTTTCTGATTTTTATGAGTTACCTTCTTTAATACGTATTTTTTTTTCTTCGTCTATGACATAAATGATTGACTACATGACATCATATATTAATATACCTTTCCATGACATACTACTACGTTGATAACATGATAATGATATCCTAATAACTCCTCGTTACAAAGTAAAATTTATAATTACGCCGAGGCTTTTTGTAGATATCTCAACTAAGATAATCTTTCATTTGTAGTCGTCATTTTCACGGTCTTTGCTATAGATATGTTGTTGTGAATACACAGCTGCATCTGAATATTAATGATCGGTTGTGTTGTAGTATCGATCTTGTTTTAGACCGGAGGTGGTTATGATAAGTGGTTAAACTTTCTGGCTAGTAAGTTTATAAACTTTATTGGTCAGGTAGTTGTTCTTGTTTATTTATGTACGCTCAACCACAGAATTCATAATAGTACAGCTCAACTTACAGAACTGCTGAAGCTGAATGTACCTACTTCTGTACCTAAGTTCCTACATAAAGCAAATATTTGAAATGTGCGAGTCGAATGATTATGAGCGTTTATACAGAAAGTGGGAAACGTCGTAATGTCAAATATAAATAATTTTTAGTTGCTACTGGAGGAAAAATGAGTAATTTCGTTTCCTGTAGACCGGTCACTAAGTCCGGTCCTTGATCTCTGCGAATGATCATGGTACGGAGCCAAATATTATAAGATTTTTACAATTATGAAATTGGCATTAATTATCGAACTGGCCACTTTGATCTTAAACATCTGGCGATAAGTTAGGAATTAAATTAAGATTTATTTCTATGTAAGTTAGTTAATATAGGTTATTTTAATTTATAAAATATATTTTCAGATTTATTTAAAATAATTTACGCTTGGGTATTTGTGTTTCGAATTTAGTGATTCATTTCTGTTCACAGTACAATGAACTATTTTTATGCACATGTATGTTCATTTTATTTGAAACCAATTAAAAAAGGAAAATAAAATTTTTCTTTTTTTTTGACTTAATCATTAATTAATTATGTCTAGATTGCGGGAAAATTATCAGAATTTCGCTACATTGTTGGGTTTTTGAGATACAGAGCAATAAAGATTTACAAAGTTTGTTATGCGGTTGGAAAGTCATGATCATGTTTTCTTCAAATTCCTAATGATTATTGTGCAGCAATCTATTGTGCATGTGGGACATACTCGTCGCCACTTTTTATTGTGAAATACGCGAGATATTCAAGAATTTCTAATATGCGTCTAAAACGATGTAACTAGTGCCATCTATTAGCAAAGGTTGAAGTTACTAACGAAACTTTAACTTTGCGCCCTCTATCTAATTAATGTAGAACTACAGCAAACAGTAAGTGCACTAGCAGCCACGGAGTCTGCATTTGTGCTCGATTGATGGCGTGATGTAATGTTGTTATTCTTTCCATTGGCATAACACAATAGATACCTTACCACACATCTCTTTTGCATTTTACTCTTTAATTCTGATTCCAAGACAATCATTCTCATTTTCAGCACCAAGTGTGAAGTAATATACTAATTTTACTTTAAATAAATTCGAGACAAATAACTGGTTTATTATTAGTTATTTATTGTACAAGAAAATAACACTCAATGATAGTATGAGAGTAGTGAACTATCCAAAATCCGAAAGCAAGTCGCCGCTCCGCTTGTGCTTCGCCGTTATAAAGCCTCAAGCATGGGCGTACCCAGGTTCTGAGCCATGGCCCCGGGCAAAGCAGATTTTTTATAAGTACCTAGTCAAATAAATGAACATAAATTAAAATAGGTATTTAAAAAATATTAATAATTATACAACAGCTAGATATTTTAAAAGTAACACAATCAAAATCAAAGCATTTATTTCAAGTAAGCCAGTTACAGGCACTTTTGAATTGTCGAAACAAAGACAGCAATGAAATGTAGCTACAGTCCCAGACACAAACTATAAAAACTACTGACAAATTTTCGAGGGTCTTCAGTAAAATGGTGGTGACGTCTTTCGTAAAAGAACTGCCCATTGCGTTAACAAATTTTCTATGTACACTGATCATACAAATTCCATTTTAATCTATCTTCGATTATAATCGATCTTAGCCTACTTTTTTACGTTTTTGTAGCAGTGGAATAAGGCATTGCCAGTAAAATTTCTAGGGCTGTCTTCACCTTCGGGTAAAAATATTCTGATTCCAATACTTTCAAAGTCCTGCTGCTGCTTATTTATCCAAAAAGTGTGCCATAGTGCATTTGGAATTTCTGCTATACAAATGAAGTCTCTGGCTAGGTGCAAGTAATTTATTTGGGCTTCTGCTTTTCACTTTTTTAGAAATGTGTTCATATAATGGGAATATGTGCGAATACCTTTTTATAAACATACAAATTTCAAAAATATATAGGCAAGGAAGTGGAATAATTTTAGTACTTTAAATAATGGTTTACAATGCTCTCAATAATCTGCTCCATACACATTTTTTTTGTGCAATGAATGCTCAGTTCACATCTACTGAATTTTCCTGTATAACGAGGTCGTAATGCAGCACAGATGCAACATAACCATGATAACATAACCATTGAGGGCTATTTCTTTACTTTACAAACAAAAATTTGTCGAATCGAGTGCAAACTCTTTTTACATGTTCTTTCTAATTTAATTTTTCGTCAATAACTATCCCCAAGAATAAGGTTGAAGGTACGGGTTCCAAAATTGAATTATTGTAGTGTATTTGAGGTGGTGTTACCAAATTATAATAACTTTGTTTTTTCAATATTTACACATGAATTATTAGATTTCAGCTATTCATTGCTTTTAGTATTTCATTGTTAGTGTCAGTTTCTAGTTCATTCCTATTTAAAGATTTTATTGTGAGAGTGGTGTCATAATCAAATAGTGTACAATCATGTTTTAGGCTCTATTTAAATATATTATAAAATTAAATAATGGAGGCCTTAATACGCTTCCCTGGGGAACACCACAACTATTTATTTTTAAATCTGAACTATGTATGTTTTTTTTTGTGTTATTGTCAATTTTTGACGCTACTGTCTGGCGACTCGATATAACTTTTAAGCCAGTCATTCGCCTTGCCTCTTTTTGAAGTATCGAGGCAACATGTGTTTATTATAGTGTCTATGTTATAGATCGATTCACAGCCTCTTCGCGTAACGACCGGTTTATTCTAGGTTAGACGAACGCCTTTTGGCAAACCCAAAAATAGATTCCAATTTTTGCCTTTGACTGATGTATTTTTAGGCAAACCTAGAAGTACCTACCTTATCCCTTGGACATTGACTAAGACTTCCTGTCCAACCTGAGGTACTAGCCAAAGCTAAAAGCACCGGAGCTTTGAAGTTTGACTATAACATTTACACCGGTGCGGCTGTTGTTAACCTGTCGGTACTAGCCTTTAATCTACATCATGTAGAAACTGCTGAAAATGAAAAATAATATCGTAAGCTAAACTATTGGATATACTCGAATGATTTTTGTATGCAGACCGGGAACCTCACGCAGTTTAATTTATTGTCGGCGCCACTCTGTATGGGCTGAAAAACACACTGCCCTCCTCAGTCAGGTACAAACAGCGTGTTTTCTCGGGAGGGCGCTGTAGATAAACATTATTTTTTACTATTATCTGTGGAAATAGTATAAAAACCAAGATGGTGACGTTAGTTTCGAATACAGTCGCGCGCTAAAAGACGCATGTATCACTTGAATCGACTCTGCCGAGTTATATAATTGCAAAAAGTTTTTTTTCTTTGGCTTGCAAAGAGTTTAAAACATAATAAACCAGGGTACTTGTCAGTGCGACACACTGACAGATTTCCACCCTGTTTCATAGCCGTAGATAAATACGAAGACGAATAACTGTAGATGATCAGAGTATTAATAGATAGTGGCAAGTCGCATCGATCTGATTACGGCTTGAGCCTTATCGCTATTACTTAGTGCTGCGTAGAGTTCAGGCTGCGACCTGGCAACATGAGCACGTTCCAGGTGTACAATGTGTCGGATGATGAACATCCGGTGGTCCAGCGCTCTGCGTCGAAGGTGCTGGTCAAGGCTATCTCTTCCAAGGTGGACGTCACAGGCACGGCGTCGAAGTTTGCATCACCAATTGCGGCATTGAGAGTTCGAGAAGAAGAATATGACCCTCACAAACACCGCAACATGCCGAATCCCACCACGTAATTATCATTATCTGATCTTCCTACTTTTTACTTTAATTCAAAATATAAATAACTAATATATATATATACATATATACATGTAAAGTATCTGGTATTGTTGAATGTTGTTGTATTTCCGTTTGGTTTGAGGCTTCTGTGGTTAAATGGCAAATATCGAGCACTCAGAATTCTCTACCTAGTCATTTTGGTCTTAGATCATTGGCACTATATTGATAAATTTTTCGAACCGAAGGTCATCATTCTCTTGCCTTTATCCCAATTAATTTGCGGTCGGCGCAGCATGTCTTCTTCTTCCATACTTCTATATTACTTGTCGTCTCATCAGACACCTCCCTTCTTGCCATGTCATTCTTTACACAATCCATCCATCGTTCCTTTGGTCTTCCTCTATTCATATACCCGTCCACGTTTATACTTAAAACTTTTTTCACGACATTTTCCTCATTCCTCCGCATCACAACCACGACAGCAATAACTATACCACGACCATCGATTACCATACAACTTTTCAGTCACCGGCGCCACTTTCAGACTTCCTCTTATATTCTCATTTGTTATTTTTCGAACGAAAGGTTTGTTCTGTAAATCGCTAAACAATGGTGTAGTGAAGTTACCAACATAAAAGCACTTATAAAACGTCGAGAAAAGGTGCTCGGTTCGGTTTGGTCATTCCTTTGGAGAAGGACCGGCAAGAAACTCCATTGTTACTCTTTTATTTATTTTTGGTTTTACTATGGTATTGTGATTGTAAAAGTTTGGTGTCTCCTGTGTATTGTGACAATGGTGTTCAATATCCTTTGTAAGTTTTCGAGGCCAGTCTTGTTCCATTTTATGATGCTAAAGAAGTAGGTTTGAATGAGGATAGCATTGGTGTAAGTAGCTTTAATCGTATTTTTAGCGTTTATCTGAGTGTTAAATATTGTTTTTAACCTATGCTTGGAGATTCATATAGTTATGGAGACGTTCTCCATCACTATACGAATCCAATAGCCAACACCATACGAATTTCTGACACCTTGAACAGCCCAAAGAGGCGCAAAAACCTGAACCTGGATAGCCTACAATGAGCTACCGAATACGAAGAGTCTATCCCAGTTGGGAACTGGGTCTACATGACACTCAGTCTGATAACACATCTGCTGTGGCACTGGATTGATTGCAAGACAGGATAACGAAAAAAAATTATGCTTAAAATGCTTAGTAAGTCAGCAACACCAAGGCGCTGCTGGCCTTTCTCGGGGAGTTAGGGTGGATCGAATAGATTTCCCACCCGCACGCAAAATACGCGCTTTGACGTGGAGTTGCGGACACCAGCCCGTTATACAATACAATACAATACAAGTGTAGTTTTGATTTGTTTACGCAGAAGCTTGCACATACCCTAGACAGGGGTTGGAAGATTTTTGTATGAAGCGTGGCCTGCCTAACTTCCGTCATTTTTAAATTTTCTCATAGTTGCGACCACGCAAATGACCTCTATTAATCAATAGCTGGTATCAATACAAACTAGTATTGTATTTGTGTGAGACAAAATCTTCTAGAGCGTCACGTTTCCGAGATTATAAACTATCAAAGATAAAATGTATTCAATGATGGCGTCGTCAGTGCAGCTTTGATTTTATTAGCCCTGCGTTAAATCTGTATTAATAAATAGCTGGCATTAATACAACCTCCGACTAGTAGCCGTATCTTGGATTTTAAACTTATTCAAATCTTGCCTTTTAAAAGAAAATCCCAGAACTTTAGATGCGTGCTAAAGTCATTGCTTATATGAATAGAACAGAATATTTGTGGGTTAAAACATGGTACATTAATTGTCAAATACAATTACGTAAAGGCGATATACTTAGGCAACTTAATACCATCTAAACCTACCGAACTCATTCGCAATATACTTGTTCATGTACTAAGATTCCTAAACAGTTTATTAAAAATGAGATATAAGCATTAACTGACCACCAATAGGTATGCAGCACAATTAAAGAACAAACACATTGTGTCATAATATTATTGCAATAACGTCACGGGTAAAATAAAGAACGAAAACGAAAATGCCGAAAAATAAAGACCTTGTTTGAATTGAATTCGAGTACGTTAAAAGAGTTTGAGCAAAAAGTTAAAGAAATCAAGTTATGAATCAGCATGATTAATAATTATCATGATAATTATAAAAGAAAATAATTATCTTGATAATTTCGTACCGTGACTTTCCACAATTTTAGATACTTCTATTCCAACCTATTTTAAACTTCATAAGTACTTGTTACCTACTAATAAAACAAAAAGGAAAAAAAAATAAAAAAAAATGCGCGGAGGCTGCGTATGTGCGGTGGATGCGGCTGCCCTTCCATAACTTTCTACACTTACTGTACGGAGATTTGCTAATGGCACAGAGTAACGCTATTTCACGCAGACGTCTCCGTCCAAGATGGCGCACTTGACTCTTTCGATGTTTGTCATTACGTGAATGTGCTGTATATTATTTTTTATCCAGATTAGTTGTTTTTCATCTTGTTGGAGCATGTTCATGCTTTTTGTTTGTTCTTGCTAAAAGGCAGTCTGTGCAGGTACTCGGAGACCATGACGAACTTGCTGAAGGCGTGCTTTGGCGCCGGCATGCTCGCCCTGCCCAACGCCATGTCCCGCCTGGGCCTCGTGCTTGGCGTTGTGGGCGTTGGTTTCCTGGGATTTTTCTCCTGCTACTGCTTACAATTATTGGTAGGTTAACAACTCGTACTCACATTACGGTATGGTTGGCATTTGTACTGGTTCAGTTATAATAACTGTAAAATTCTACACCTTTAAGTTAGGCCAGAAACACAACAGCTGCTCGATATATTTATGTTCGCATAACCCTATCACATCAATCAAGCCACCTTGCATTACCACGTTAAAACGTCTAAATGATCAAAATAACGACTAATTAGAGAAAAAGTAAGTATACAGTTTCGAAGCATATACAGGGTGGAAGCTAACTAAAACAACTGTCAGCGGGGCAGTAAGGAGAACCTAAACCGTTGCAGCTACACATAAATGGCCTTAGGAGACTATCCGTAATTTGTCGTGACATTTTAATCTCCATACACAGGTATTAGATTAATAAACAGATCGTATATTAGACTAATAAACGGGTTAAAAGATGTCTGCGCCACTGGGTGGACTGATATACTTAAGAGATTTAAACAACTACTGGCCCCTCCTAACTAATCCACATTTTTCAGCTATGTTTATAGGGATATTTCCAAAATTGTTAAAAAACTCTGTGGTCACACCTATTTTCAAGTCTGGAGACAAAATGAGTGTGAATAACTGCAGACCCATTTCAGTGCTAACGGGCCTTTAAATTTATTTGAAAAAATCATTAACAGAAGATTGATAAAATATCTGGAATATAACAAACTACTTTCAGATAATCAATTTGGGTTTAGGCCTAAAAAATTAACAAGCCAAGCAGTAAACAAATTGACTTATTACATTTGTACAGATCTGGATAGTGGAATGCATACAGTTGGGATCTTTCTAGGCCTTGCCAAGGCCTTCGAAACTATTTCTTGGACTACTCTTTTGCAGAAGCTTGAAACACTTGGAATGAGAGGAGCACAGCTATTGTCCGATTATTTAAGCGATCGACAGCAATCTGTAAAAATTGGCCCGCATACAAGTTCCGACTTTTTTAATACTTGTTTTGGAATTCCACAAGGCAGTATTTTAGGTCCTACATTATTTTTAATCTATATTAAAATGACCTATGCTGCCTGCCACTCCAAAATGGCGTTATTTTGTCTTATGCGGATGATACTGCTTTGTTGTTTGCAGCTAAATCAAGAGCTGAGGCTTATGAACCGTCCGGCCGTCTTATGACGACAGGCCGTGTCGATGGCGCGTTCGTGTTCCACGCGAGCCTCAAAGAGATGTCAGCAACAATGACGGGTCTGCAGGGCTGCGGGACTATCCGTTCGAAAGAGATACCGCGGCCCTGGAATACAAAGGGCAAAGAAGGAACATGGATGGGCTTTAGTTAGTAGAAGTCTGACACTCCGTTCGGCTCCGCCCGGAGCGCGGGGGGGGGGGGGGGGGTCATTTGATGAATTTCCATCAAACACCGCCGACTATAGTCATTGAACCCATTTGGACTTAGTATAAGTATAGTTATCTGTGGAAATTTTTATTTCCGTAGGTGTGCAAAAAAGTATAAAAAATACACTCGTGTGAAATACATTGCATTGCACACCTAATCTTAGTGCGATAAGAACAAGTTTTCGAGAAAGTGTTTTGAAAAAAACTTTTCCCAAACATTTTGTATGAAAATTTTTCCCAGAAAATGTTTTGATGTTAATCGATTCTATTTCTAATTCTGATCAAAAACTTATACTGGACCAACCATTGTTGAAGTACCTACTGAAAAAGTCAGAAATCGCAAAAGCTTTTCTCATAGATTTCGTAGGAAATCATTGCAGGAATTAGTGAAACTGTAATAGAAAAAAAAAATTAAAGAAAAATGATAATGAAGACGATATGTAACTTTACACATGTCAAAAATATCTAGAAATCATATTAGTTTTCATTTCTTTTTATTATCGAAACCTAACGTATATGTTTTTTTTTAATTAGACTATTCTGTCCCACACACCGTCCTGAAGACGCTTATTTAAAATCTTGCTGTTTCTTATGGGAAAATTATTTTACCTGAGCTTACTTCTGAGCTTCAGTGTGCGTATCATCTGTATGCCGATGACTTGCAGTTGCAGTTGTACTGTCAGAGGAGGGTTGACAAAATTGGAGATCTGATCGACAATTTAAATCGGGATCTGATAGCAATAAAAACCTGGTCCGATAAATTTGGTGTTGCAGTAAACCCTAATAAATGTCAGGCGATCATCATTGGCAGTTCTTGCAGTCTATGCAAGTTGAATGGTACAACCTTGCGACCAGTTCTTTTCGACGGTACGTTCGTTCCTTTTAGTACTGAGGTAAAGGATCTTGGCTTGTATATCGATAGCACTATGAAATGGCATACTGAAGTTGCTCGTGTCAGTAAGAAGGTTACTGGTTCGTTGCGGGCTCTGTACCGTTTGAGAAACTTTTTACCCTCAAATACGAAAACAATGCTTGTACAGTCCTTAATTTTTCCTATCATCGATTATGGTGAAGTGTGCTACTTTGACCTGAATGCGGATCTCCTTGACAAACTTGACCGTCTTCTAAATAACTGCATTCGATTCGTTTTCAATTTGCGTAAATATGATCATGTCTCCGAGCACCGGACTCTTTTTAAGTGGTTGCCCATACGTCAGCGTAGGCAGCAAAGGGCGCTTACCACCTTGTTTTCTTTTCTTGTTTCTCCCACTTCCCCTAGTTACCTTGCTCCCCACTTTCAGTATATTTGTGCCAACCATAATAGGAGCCTGCGATCATCGCCGTATGCTTCAATGTCCCTCTCACCGAACTGACTTCATTCACCGATCATTCTTTGTCCAGTCTATTTCCCTGTGGAATGCGCTTCCCCAGGAAATCAGGATGGCTACCAATCGCTTATCTTTTAAAATTAAAGTTCGCGAGTACATTCGAAAGAAGCTGGCAGTTTCGTCACAACGGTAATGTTTTCCCCATTGTTTGTTTTTATTTTAGTATATTCGTGTAAATGTCTATTTACATTAATCTAAATTTTGATATATATTTATAGTATTTTTAAGATCTATCTTTTCAATCACGAAATATTTTAAGAGTAGCTTCTATGAGTAGTAAAGAGCACCGCAACGATATTTTTTTTTTATCTAAGTGTTTTTGTTTTTACGAAATTATTATAATTCTAAAATTTCTTCAGACATTTTGCATAAAACCTATTCTATGAATGAGACGCGCCCCGCACCCGTGCCGTGCCGACGACGCGGCGAAGTGTTAAGGCGAGGTTACCCCGAGCGCCGTATGCATCAATCGCTTACCCCAGCCCCCGCACAGAGAGGCGATACGTAACAAATTACGCGGCGCGAAAACGCGGGCGCTTAGCGCACTGGTCAAGAGTTCACGAACTCGGATAGGTACTAAGTTGCGTTACAGGGTAGAGCGATGCAGTAAAACAACTTGAATTGATATGTATAAGTTCACTTTGTTTTATTTTTATAGAAAGTATTGGTTATAGATAGATTAGGAACCTACGTATTCTATGAACGTGAAACTAATTACTAACAATTAAAATAAGTAGATATAATTAAAAATAAGAAGGTATACTTATTTATTTTTGTGAATAAGGTGAATTTAAAATCTGACTGACACTAAGATCATGAATACGGGTATGATTCAAAACTACACGCCACGCGCCATTCGGTTTTAAAAAAATTATGCTTTAATTTTTTTTAGGTTTTGTTGTCATGGGTTTCGTTTTCGTGGTTTTTGGGGTCGCTGATAACTAAAATTAGGCCAAAATGAAAATCCAAGATGGTGGCGACGAAAATTTTCTATTTTTTCTTCATGAATGTCATTTTCGTGGTGTTTGGGGTCGCTGATAACGAAACTGAGGTCAAAATGAAAATCCAAGCTGGCGCCGACGAAAATTTTCGGTATTTTCGTCATGGGTGTCATTTTCATGGTTTTCGTGGTCGCTGATAACGAAAATTTGGTCAAAATTAAAATTCAAGATGGCGCCAATGAAAATT
Organism: Noctua janthina; assembly: GCA_963576755.1. Taxonomy (NCBI): domain Eukaryota; kingdom Metazoa; phylum Arthropoda; class Insecta; order Lepidoptera; family Noctuidae; genus Noctua; species Noctua janthina. The sequence continues at coordinate 5,261,351 of OY755050.1, read as the reverse complement.
TTAGCTTTGTCGTCATGGGTGTCATTTTCGTGGTTTTCGGGGTCGCTGATAACGAAAATGAGTACAAAATGAAAATCCAAGATGACGCCAACAAAAATTTTTGGTTTTTTCGTCATGGGTGTCATTTTCATGGTTTTCGGGGTCGCTAATAACGAAAATTAGGTCAAAAAGAAAATCCAAGATGGCGCCGACAAAAATTTTTGGTTTTGTCGTCATGGGTGTCATTTTCATGGTTTTCGGGGTAGCTGATAACGAAAATTAGGTCAAAATTAAAATTCAAGATGGCGCCAATGAAAATTTTTCGGGGCCGCTGATATCGAAAATGAGGACAAAATGAAAATCCAAGATGGCGCTGACAAAAATCTTTGAATTTTGATCTCATTTTCGTTATCAGCGACCCCGAAAACCATGAAAATGACACCCATGACGACAAAACCAAAAATTTTTGTCGGCGCCATCTTGGATTTTCATTTTGTCCTCATTTTCGTTATCAGCGGCCCCGAAAACCATGAAAATGACACCCATGACGACAAAACCGAAAATTTTCATTGGCGCTATCTTGAATTTTAATTTTGACCTAAATTTCGTTATCAGCGACCCCGAAACCCATGAAAATGACACCCATGACGACAAAACCAAAAAATTTTTGTAGGCGCCATCTTGGATTTTCATTTTGACCTCATTTTCGTTATCAGCGACCCCGAAAACCATGAAAATGACACCCATGACGACAAAACCAAAAATTTTTGTCGGCGCCATCTTGGATTTTCATTTTGTCCTCATTTTCGTTATCAGCGGCCCCAAAAACCATGAAAATGACACCCATGACGACAAAACCGAAAATTTTCATTGGCGCCATCTTGAATTTTAATTTTGACCTCATTTTCGTTATCAGCGACCCCGAAAACCATGAAAATGACACCCATGACGACAAAACCAAAAATTTTTGTCGGCGCCATCTTGGTTTTTCATTTTGTCCTCATTTTCGTTATCAGCGGCCCCAAAAACCATGAAAATGACACCCATGACGACAAAACCGAAAATTTTCATTGGCGCCATCTTGAATTTTAATTTTGACCTCATTTTCGTTATCAGCGACCCCGAAAACCATGAAAATGACACCCATGACGACAAAACCGAAAATTTTCATTAGCGCTATCTTGAATTTTAATTTTGACCTAAATTTCGTTATCAGCGACCCCGAAAACCATGAAAATGACACCCATGACGACAAAACCGAAAATTTTCATTGGCGCCATCTTGAATTTTAATTTTGACCTCATTTTCGTTATCATCGACCCCGAAAACCATGAAAATGACACCCATGACGACAAAACCAAAAATTTTTGTCGGCGCCATCTTGGATTTTCATTTTGTCCTCATTTTCGTTATCAGCGGCCCCAAAAACCATGAAAATGACACCCATGACGACAAAACCGAAAATTTTCATTGGCGCCATCTTGAATTTTAATTTTGACCTCAATTTCGTTATCAGCGACCCCGAAAACCATGAAAATGACACCCATGACGACAAAACCAAAAAATTTTTGTCGGCGCCATCTTGGATTTTCATTTTGACCTCATTTTCGTTATCAGCGACCCCGAAAACCATGAAAATGACACCCATGACGACAAAACCAAAAATTTTTGTCGGCGCCATCTTGGATTTTCATTTTGTCCTCATTTTCGTTATCAGCGGCCCCAAAAACCATGAAAATGACACCCATGACGACAAAACCGAAAATTTTCATTGGCGCCATCTTGAATTTTAATTTTGACCTCATTTTCGTTATCAGCGACCCCGAAAACCATGAAAATGACACCCATGACGACAAAACCAAAAATTTTTGTCGGCGCCACCTTGCATTTTCATTTTGTCCTCATTTTCGTTATCAGCGGCCCCGAAAACCATGGAAATGACACCCATGACGACAAAACCGAAAATTTTCATTGGCGCCATCTTGAATTTTAATTTTGACCTCATTTTCGTTATCAGCGACCCCGAAAACCATGAAAATGACACCCATGACGACAAAACCAAAAAATTTTTGTCGGCGCCATCTTGGATTTTCATTTTGACCTCATTTTCGTTATCAGCGACCCCGAAAACCATGAAAATGACACCCATGACGACAAAACCAAAAATTTTTGTCGGCGCCATCTTGGATTTTCATTTTGTCCTCATTTTCGTTATCAGCGGCCCCAAAAACCATGAAAATGACACCCATGACGACAAAACCGAAAATTTTCATTGGCGCCATCTTGAATTTTAATTTTGACCTCAATTTCGTTATCAGCGACCCCGAAAACCATGAAAATGACACCCATGACGACAAAACCAAAAAATTTTTGTCGGCGCCATCTTGGATTTTCATTTTGACCTCATTTTCGTTATCAGCGACCCCGAAAACCATGAAAATGACACCCATGACGACAAAACCAAAAATTTTTGTCGGCGCCATCTTGGATTTTCATTTTGTCCTCATTTTCGTTATCAGCGGCCCCAAAAACCATGAAAATGACACCCATGACGACAAAACCGAAAATTTTCATTGGCGCCATCTTGAATTTTAATTTTGACCTCATTTTCGTTATCAGCGACCCCGAAAACCATGAAAATGACACCCATGACGACAAAACCAAAAATTTTTGTCGGCGCCACCTTGCATTTTCATTTTGTCCTCATTTTCGTTATCAGCGGCCCCGAAAACCATGGAAATGACACCCATGACGACAAAACCGAAAATTTTCATTGGCGCCATCTTGAATTTTAATTTTGACCTCATTTTCGTTATCAGCGACCCCGAAAACCATGAAAATGACACCCATGACGAAAAAACCGAAAATTTTCGTCGGCGCCATCTTGGATTTTCATTTTGACCTCATTTTCGTTATTAACGACCCCGAAAAGCACGAAAATGACACCCATGACGACAAAACCAAAAATTTTTGTCGGCGCCACCTTGGATTTTCTTTTTGTCCTCATTTTCGTTATCAGCGGCCCCGAAAACCATGAAAATTACACCCATGACGAAAAAACCGAAAATTTTCGTCAGCGCCATTTTGGATTTTCATTTTGACCTCATTTTCATTATTAACGACCCCGAAAAGCACGAAAATGACACCCATGACGACAAAACCAAAAATTTTTGTCGGCACCATCTTGGATTTTCATTTTGACCTAATTTTCGTTATCAGCGACCCCGAAAACCTTGAAAATGACACCCATGACGAAAAAACCGAAAAAAAGTAAAGCATAAAATGCAGAGGAAGTAAAATAAAAAAAACTTAAAGTGATTTTATCTTTAATATGGAACTAAGTCAACAAAATAAAAAAACTAGTAGGTACACACGGCGGCACATGAAGCTGTCATTTCCAGTATAAATTGGCCTCGCTTTGTATAGATTTCCTATACAATGAGAGATCGGCATAAACTGGTTTTGTACAGCTTGATCGGTCGTCGTGCGTACAAAATACGATATCGACCATTACTCATTCTATCTCGTTCTCCCCTACATACTTTCTTTTTCTGCCCATGTCGAACTCGATAATCTTTGGCTTACCGGGCTCCCTACAAAACTTTTTTAGAACTCCTTACAAAAAAAAATTTTTGGAATAAATGTTTTGATTTTAGTAGGCCAGTTACAGGCAGTTTTGAATTTTCGAAAAAAAGATAATAAAATGAAGCTACAGTCCCATTCAAAAGGCATAATAACTGTGAAAGTACTGTAGTTGCCCATTCCAAAGTTACCAAAATTTATAAATAATATTGCGAAATCATAAATAGCTACTTTTGCTACGACACAATAAAGTTCAATTCAGGCCGTGCAGCGCTAATTATCTACAGTTATATTCTCCTAGAAGCTGCCTCTCTTTCTAATGCGTAACTCTTATCTTATACCTTCTGACTACGTTCCCTATTAGGTACCTACTGTACTTTTGTGAACAAATGACATTTCAAATAAACCTAGGCTCGGTGTTTACTAAGTATTATTTTTTACAAACTATTTTTGGCTCAGTTCGTAACAGAACTTAGCGGGGGTGGGGTGGCGGGTTCGAAAAATTGGCACACGTCCGACCTCCAACGCGTTCCGCTCGGGACTGAAGCACGCGATGCGAGTATGAAATGATGAAAACAGCACATTTTGGAAATCGTGGGATAGGTTTTTTTAATATTTCAAATTATGATCGCCGTGTACTGTCACATTTTTTACGACCTTTATAATGGTATAAGTTTTATTGTTAAAAACCTAATATAACTCAAATAAAGTAATATTAAAAACCATCATTTAGACTTGTCTTTGCGATTTAATTGGATGCAACAAAGTGCAAGTAATCGTGTATCGTTGTGCCGAAATATCTAGATCGAAGTGTGAAATATGTAATATATTTTTTTCAGAATTTAAATCCGTGCCATATAGGAATAAAGCACAATCCAAAACGACGTTTATCTGGATAACCTCGCCTTAAATAAATAAATAAATATTTTTTGCGATTTCTGACTTTTTTAATACTCCAACCTGGGTTGGTCCCATAGAAGTGTTTGATCAGTATTAGAAATATAATCGATTGGCACCAATATAATGTTTCGTGTAATATGACCATTTGCTTGATAACTGTACATTTTTTTGAAAGTCTATGAATGGGGATCACAATTTCACCAAAAATTATTTATAGTCTTAAGATCATTTTTGTGTAGGTGCAAATGTTTAAGGTATTTCCCCTTACTGGCTTCTACCCTGTGTACTGGCCATCATTTCGGTGTCAACATTGTTCCTTTGGAAAACAGCAGAAAAACAGAATTGATTCGCTTTGATGGATGCAGCAAACGTTATTCAGAGTATCTAATTGAATCGTTATTGTGTTAAAATTTTAAGTTTAGTAAATATATTGTCATTTATTATTTTATTTACGACAATATGGACCTATTTAGGATACCATAAACAAATAATTATGAATATTCACGTATCATTCCGTTACAGCAGTCGTTGTGTTGTCTCGCAGATAATCTCGCAGTACTCTCTGTGCAAGAAGAAGAAGGTGGCCTTCATGACTTACCCGGAATCAATGAGGCTGGCGGTGAAGGAAGGGCCGCCGTTCATGCGCCCCACAGCCGGCTTTTTCGCCTTTTGCGTGGATGCCATGGTCATCATCTGGCAGCTCGGAGTCTGCGCCATATATCTAGTTTTTGTCGGTGAAAATATGAGACAGGTAAATGATATACTTTCTTCGTCTTCATATTTTTTAAGGGAATTAGATAATAACCTATCACGCTTGTCGAATTCGGGTTGATGGGTGAACAGTCACAGTCCTCATGGTCTATATGATGATTTTTTTAATGTGCAATAATATATTTAAAACGACATGGAAATTTATAAATAATGAAACGAGATGGCCTAATAGTAACCGTAATAGTCACTATCAGTAGCGAAGGGTCAATTTTTGTAAGAAGTAAGCCGGAGTACATATCTTTAATGTGATTATATTATTTGTCTATAAAATACTGACTGTGCCATTTTTCAAAGGGAATCCGGTAGGAATCGAGTTATATGGAACCTTCGCCACTGGTGACTATACACACATACACGCCAGATTACACTGTACCGGTCTCAGCTCCGGCAGGTCTTGGTGGCGGAATGGCGGGGAAGGTTTGACCTTGAGTTTTATGCACGTGTTATTTTTATCTTTAGGGAAGAACTATTCTACCTTGTTCCTTCCGATTTAGAGCTCGGCCGTTCAGATACAGATCGGGCCCAACACACTAGGCTTAGTAGGCTTCAGTACTCGCTAGCTTTGACAGTGGAAAATAGTATTTAACTACTTCCACTGTAGTCAACCGCCGCCGATCTTCACTATGACTGGTATTCAGACTGAAATCCACCAATCCAGCACACTGCGACCCATCGCGCATACAAAGGCATGCGTACAACAGATACAGACGCTATCCTAAGGCAAACCATAAAAGCTTCGACAGATATTCTCCTGATTGTAAAACAAGCCACATCTTGCTCTACTGTAAAGTGTTCCAAGAAATGACGCCAGACATAAAAATTAGGACAAATGAGCAATTGAACATTTGCAAAAACTGCATGTATCCGCACAACGGAAAGAACTGCAACTCGCAAAAAAGTTGCAAAGTGTGTAAAGGCGCACACCACACCACGCTACACGACCGTGATAATACGTCAGCGACACTGTTGTCAAATCAACTGACCGACGACGTGACTAACAAAAACCCGCAGCGAAAAAACAATCACGTGTTTATTTTACCTAACTATTCCTTCGAAAAACCAGATTGGCCTCACATAGAAAATAATAACCTGGCCGAATCAAATTTCAAATTATCAAGGCCAATTGGCAATCTACTTGATGCTGGAGATATGACGATATAGCCATAAGCAGCATCATTTGATTTATACGCACCTAAAAGCCTAGCACAACAAACTAAGCACGGCTGGGTTTTAGTTGCAAACATTCAACTAACATGTCTTGGTGGACTCTAACGACATCTCTCGCTTTTGGGAAATTTATAAGAGATATTTGATAAAATATTTAATTATTCAAGTCGGCCACCTGGCCGGTTTTTTTCATACCAAACGAAACCAAATAAATGTTTTAATATTTTTCTTTGTCTTTCATTACGATATGCTTCAACTGAGAAATTACTTTCCCATCCCAAATAATTCAACCCTGCTACCTTCCCCACATATATCGTGCATTTTTATAATTGCTCACGTATTGTTTTTTCTTTTATTTTAATGTGGCGTCTTTAGTTTTTTGTTTATCTTATCATTTTTTTATTTTATCATGTTTTCATGTTAATGCACGTTCCCTTCACATTATAAATAAATTAGTTAAATATGTTTAAAATGTATTATGTAATCCAAATACAGTGTGGTGGGACCCTGGTGATTTGCTATGCAGGTTTTCCTAGTGCAGAAACCAGTCTCTCACAGAATAAACTAGTGACCGTAATTTTAAGCTCTAAATACTTAAGGCGAGGTTACCCCGAGCGCCATATGCATCAATCGCTTACCCCAGCCCCCGCACGGAGAGGCGATACGTAACAAATTACGCGGCGCGAAAACGCGGGCGCTTAGCGCACTGGTCATGAGTTCACGAACTCGGATAGGTACTAAATTGCGTTACAGGGTAGAGCGATGCAGTAAAACAACTTGAATTGATATGTATAAGTTCACTTTGTTTTATTTTTATAGAAAGTATTGGTTATAGATAGATTAGGAACCTACGTATTCTATGAACGTGAACCTAATTACTAACAATTAAAATAAGTAGATATAATTAAAAATAAGAAGGTATACTTATTTATTTTTGTGAATAAGGCGAATTTAAAATCTGACTGACACTAAGATCATGAATACGGGTATGATTCAAAACAACACGCCAGGCGCCATTCGGTTTTTAAAAAAATATGCTTTACTTTTTTTTCGGTTTTGTTGTCATGGGTTTCGTTTTCGTGGTTTTTGGGGTCGCTGATAACTAAAATTAGACCAAAATGAAAATCCAAGATGGCGGCGACGAAAATTTTCGATTTTTTCTTCATGAGTGTCATTTTCGTGGTTTTTGGGGTCGCTGATAACGAAACTGAGGTCAAAATGAAAATCCAAGATGGCGCCGACGAAAATTTTCGGTATTTTCGTCATGGGTGTCATTTTCATGGTTTTCGTGGTCGCTGATAACGAAAATTTGGTCAAAATTAAAATTCAAGATGGCGCCAATGAAAATTTTAGCTTTGTCGTCATGGGTGTAATTTTCGTGGTTTTCGGGGTCGCTGATAACGAAAATGAGTACAAAATGAAAATCCATGATGCTGCCGACGAAAATGTTCTGTTTTTTCGTCATGGGTGTCATTTTCATGGTTTTCGGGGTCGCTGATAACGAAAATTACGTCAAAATTAAAATTCAAGATGGCGCCAATTAAAATTTTCAGCTTTGTCGTCATGGTTGTCATTTTCATGCTTTACGGGGTCGCTGATAACGAAAATGAGGTCAAAATGAAAATTCGATAACACCAAAAATTATTTTTTTGTTTTTACGTCATGGGTATTGTATTGTATAACGGGCTGGTGTCCGCAACTCCACGTCAAAGCGCGTATTTTGCGTGCGTACGTCATGGGTATCATTTTCATGGTTTTCGGGGTCACTGATTTTTTTTTTCATTGACTCCGAAAACCATGAAAATGACACCCATGACGAAGAAACCCGAAAAATTTCGTCGGCGCCATCTTGGATTTTCATTTTGTCCTCATTTTCGTTATCAGCGACCCTAAAAACAGCGAAAATGATACCCATGACGTAAAAACAAAAAAATAATTTTTGGTGTTATCGAATTTTCATTTTGACCTCATTTTCGTTATCAGCGACCCCGTAAAGCATGAAAATAACACGGTTGGTATGGTTTTCGGGGTCACTGATTTTTTTTTTTCATTGACTCCGAAAACCATGAAAATGACACCCATGACGAAGAAACCCGAAAAATTTCGTCGGCGCCATCTTGGATTTTCATTTTGTCCTCATTTTCGTTATCAGCGACCCTAAAAACAGCGAAAATGATACCCATGACGTAAAAACAAAAAAATAATTTTTGGTGTTATCGAATTTTCATTTTGACCTCATTTTCGTTATCAGCCACCCCGTAAAGCATGAAAATGACACCCATGACGACAAAACCGAAAATTTTTGTCGGCGCCGTCTTGGATTTTCATTTTGTCCTCATTTTCGTTATCAGCGGCCCCGTAAACCATGAAAATGACACCCATGACGAAAAAACCGAAAATTTTCGTCGGCGCCATCTTGGATTTTCATTTTGACCTCATTTTCGTTATCAGCGGCCCCGTAAACCATGAAAATGACACCCATGACGAAAAAACCGAAAATTTTCGTCGGCGCCATCTTGGATTTTCATTTTGACCTCATTTTCGTTATTAACGACCCCGAAAAGCACGAAAATGACACCCATGACGACTAAACTGAAAATTTTCATTGGCACCATCTTGAATTTTAATTTTGGCCTAATTTTCGTTATCAGCAATCCAGAAAACCATGAAAATGACACCCATGACGAAAAAACCCAAAATTTTCGTCGGCGCCATCTTGGATTATCATTTTGACCCCATTTTCGTTATTAACGACCCCGAAAAGCACGAAAATGACACCCATGACGAAAAAACCGAAAATTTTCGTCGGCGCCATCTTGGATTTTCATTTTGACCTCATTTTCGTTATTAACGACCCCGAAAAGCACGAAAATGACACCCATGATGACGAAACCAAAAATTTTTGTCGGCGCCATCTTGGATTTTCATTTTGACCTAATTTTCGGTATCAGCGACCCCGAAAACCTTGAAAATGACACCCATGACGAAAAAACCGAAAAAAAGTAAAGCATAAAATGCAGAGGAAGTAAAATAAAAAAAAAATAAAGTGATTTTATCTTTAATATGTAAATAAGTCAACAAAATAAAAAAAACTAGTAGGTTCACACGGCGGCACATGAAGCTGAAATTTCCAGTATAAATTGGCCTCGCTTTGTATAGATTTCCTATACAATGAGAGATCGGCATAAACTGGTTTTGTACAGCTTGATCGGTCGTCGTGCGTACAAAATACAATATCGACCATTACTCATTCTATCTCGTTCTCCCCTATATACTTTCTTTTTCTGCCCATGTCGAACTCGATAATCTTCGGCTTACCGGGCTCCCTACAAAACTTTTTTAGAACTCCTTACAAAAAAAAATTTGTGGAATAAATGGTTTGTTTTTTTGTAGGCCAGTTAAAGGCAGTTTTAAATTGTCGAAAAAAAGATAATAAAATGAAGCTACAGTCCCATTTCGAAAAATTGGCACACGTCCGACCTCCAACGCGTTCCGCTCGGGACTAAAGCACGCGATGCGAGTATGAAATGATGAAAACAGCACATTTTGGAAATGGTGGCATAGGTTTTTTTAATATTTCAAATTATGATCGCCGTGTACTGTCACATTTTTTACGACCTTTATAATGGTATAAGTTTTATTGTTAAAAACCTAATATAACTCAAATGAAGTAATATTAAAAACCATCATTTAGACTTGTCTTTGCGATTTAATTGCATGCAACAAAGTGCAAGTAATCGTTTATCGCTGTGCCGAAATATCTAGATCGAACTGTGAAATATGTAATATTTTTTTTTCAGAATTTAAATCCGTGCCATATAGGGATAAAGCACAATACAAAACGACGTTTATCTGGATAACCTCGCCTTAATAAGTAATGTTTGTGAAGAGAATTTAAAATCTACAATATGGGCGTCACATTTAACATTATGCTAAAATATTATAGGATGTAGGCTGATTTTGAGATCTATCCAACGTAGGAAACGTTGCATAGATCTCATAATATAATTTGTTGGAAAACAAAAAAATGAGATGATAAAGATTCCGTTTCCTTTTAAGATCGGAACGCGTACTTATTGCATGAGTGTCTGTCGGCAGGTCTTGGCGGCATACGGCAGCTACTGGAGCATTCGGGTCCTCATCTGTTTCCAGTACCCCGTGTTGGCGTCTATCTGCATGATCAAGGACCTCAAGAAGTTGGCACTGGTCTCCACCCTGTCTAATCTCTGCAACTTCATCGGAATTGTGCTAGTCTTCTATTATTTGTCAGCTGAAGATTTAGAAGTTAATGAATCCCATTATCAGATGAAGTCACTGATGGATGTTCCAATATTCATCGGTATAGTTCTTTTCGCCATTATGGCACCGGGAGTGGTGAGTGAGTAGTGAGTAGTGAGTGCGAACGAGTGCGAGTGGGTGCGAGAGAGCGCAAGTGCGCGCGACTAACGTGGCTCGTTTACGCAGCTCTTGGCGCTGGAGCGCAACATGGAGAACCCGAAGGACTTCCCTGGCTGGTGCGGAATCTTCAGCATTGGCACGATAGTAATTTGTGTGGTATACACTGCAATGGGCATATTTGGCTATCTGAAGTACGGGTTAGACTGTGAAGGATCTATTACGTTAAATCTGCCACAGAATGAAAAGTAAGTTTAAGATATAGAGTGGTTGGTAATTGGGTGCATTCCTTGAAATTAGTAATACTAGACCTAATTTGCAACAATTTTGGACCCGATAACTTGGGGTCCAAAATCGCACTATTAAGTTTGTTGAAAGTTTTCCACCTCTCCGCCATAAACCGCTGATTGTGGAAATCAACGCCGATCAGGATGTTATGGTGATAAAATCCGAAATCCAATTAGTTAAAAAAGTAAAAAAGTAGTTCTACTTTTGGAAATTAGGCGCCATAAAAGTCATGTTAAACTTTCCAATTTTTTCGAGGCAGCTTTCTCAAAATAAATGTGGCACACTTTTTCAGGGAAAACTTTCTTGGTTTAGCTTACTTAAATGGTGCTACAGTTCCCACTTTTAGCAAAACGAAACTAAGTACGGATTCTTTTGATGTATGTCTTCCTTGTTGCAGATTTTCTTGTTACTTCTATGTGATGTTGGCTGTTTGACTTAATGCGCTGGGTCCTGATCGATCAGATCAGGTAAGATCTGGCTCTGGTGTATTTTGATTTTTCATATTAGGCTTTTTAGCAGCCTCTGCTTCTTCTTCAACCTGGCGAAAGCAAAGCGCGGTAAAAAAGCAAATTAAATCATAGTTTCCTAATTATTCCTGATAATATATTCTGTTCTAATATTTTATTTCTTCGAAAGTGTATCGAAAAACGTCGTTTTGCTACTCTGGGGGATTTTTTACTGCAGTTCTCGGCTCCATAACACCCTCACCTGCAGCTCGGGTGGTAGTTCCGCCTCGAATGCAATAACAAAGTTTCCCCACTTACATCAAAATGTACTATTTTTATTACGTCTTTGTATGATGGTTCCGAGAAACAATACGAACGATATTATTATGATCTCATATTAAAAAAAAAAACAAAAGTTTCTGCTATGTTTTCTTTTCAGAAACAATTTATTTGTGGTAAGTTGCTGTTGGAACAAAGCAAAAGAATACTCAGTCACTCTGCTGGTCCTGATCCCGCCTAAAAGGCGTTCAAACCGAAGAAAATTACAGCTATAGCTGTCTGATAGGATTGGTTAAAATACACGAGCTAGGGACAGATCTTACCTGATTTTAACATTCAGGACCCCGGCGCATTAAGTCAGACAGCCAACATCGCCTAGTGGTAACGAGATAATCTACAACAACGAAGACGTGCTGCTTCGAAAAAACTGTACTACCCAGTTTTATTAAAATGGTACTGGTAATGGTGTAATGACTTAAAACTCATTCGCAAATGTCAGAAAATCGTATCAGTTAATGAAGGCAATTTTTTTCGAAATGATTCTATGAAACTCAATGTGCATTATCATCCAAATTCTTAGTGTATTAGCTATCTAATGAGGTATAATAACTAGAAAAATATTTAAGGATGTTAAACATTAGTTACTACTGAAAAAGTAAAACATGACAAAAGGCCTCTATCGCTAAGAATTGGGAGCTGTATCGTTATAATTACGATATTTTTTGTAAATTTACCAGCGGCCCCATTCCACCTTCGTCAGCAATAATCAACATTTATCGAGAACCTCCAAATATTTAATTCGTTTTTTTTTTTGTGAAGATGTTTATGATTTTTTTATGTAAGTACATTTGGTAGGTATGAGAATAGGTCGTAAAGTATATTTCACACCGCTTATTACACGCGGAAGAAGGTCGCGGGGCACAGCTAGTATAATAATATATTTTTACAGAAAAGCGCATGTGGCGAAGACGGCATTTGCTGCAACTATTTATACGTCATTTCCACTACAAAACTATGCCGGCTGGGAAACAGCTTGGCAAATAATAAAGGAAAGGTTCACAGAAGATAAAAAGGCGGACCTGGCGCTGCGACTCGTTATGGCCACCATACCATGTGAGTATTGTACTCGTATCTCAAAATCAAAACATTTCTTTCAAGTACTCCAGTTACACAGTAGCAATAGTTTTATTCGAGTTAATATAACATTGTTCCTGAATCGGTGATAGTATTTTTTAAACATTTATTTTTCTAATTTGAATAAACTAACTAAATACATTATTAATTAAAAACTATTAAATAACCTAAAATAAATAAACTAACAACAAACTACAAAAGGGCATCAAAAAACTCCTCCTCAACGCTGTCAGCTGGTAATGTGCCCAAGAGACTGGCGGCGTTGCCACGTTGTATGGCAACACTTAGCCTCTGGCCAAAGTAAAAGCCAGCCCTTGGGTCACGGGAAGCGTCAACTAGGCGTTTCGAAATTTCCTTAAACAGGCTATGAGCACTCGGACCCCACGACCCCAGAGTTCCAACCCCAAACGGCTCGAAAATATAGTTACCACAAAGGTTTCTATATTTGCGCCGCTTGAGGTTATCTGCAGCCGCAGCGGCAGTGCCAGCACAGCACGACGAGCTTGGAAGATGTGATGGCGCAAGAGTATCGACGCATGTCGCGTCCCACACTAAAGGCCTACCCATCTTCCAAGGAAACAACGACATGCAATCAAAACAATCATTTTTTAAATGATTGTTTTCATTTGGTGGCCTAAGTCTGTGCTCGCATAGAAACGGGTGACGCTGCTTCCTACTTCATAATCGTATTTCCGTGGAAATCTTCTTCATTTTTTTATTTCGTTTCGTTTATTCATTTATAGTGTTTACTTCGTACATTTTTAAATATTCTTTTAAAAAATCAATAAAAAATACTTTAAAAAAAACCTGGAATCTAGGACTTTTGCGCGAACGAACATTTGCGTGAACGGACATTTGCTCGCATGGACACTTCCGCGAATATACGTTTGTGCTACTGTTACTTGCGCGACTTACAGAGTAAACATAAATCATGCCTGTTATTACTTGAAGGGTGGACTGAGTTGTGGTTGTTAATGATCGCTGTTTTTTGTACTAAATTTGAATGGGTGTAATTTTCAGCGTTTGTTAAAATGATAATCAAAGATGACGTCGAGGAAAATTTTTAGTGTTTCCGTCATTGGTGTCGTTTTCGTGATTTGATTTTGAGTGGCGAAAATGAACACACCGTCAGCGAATAGGTAGTTGCCGCGTCGAGTGTGATCTCAGCAGAAGCTAAGCTAATGACTTGATTTGTTGCAGTCGGGTTGGCGCTGGCGGTGCCCACGCTGGGCCCATTCATCGGTCTGATGGGCTCGCTGTGCCTCACCATCGTCGGCATCATGTTGCCGGCCCTTGTCCACTGCAGCGTCTGCTACCCCAAGGATTACGGACCTGCAAGCTGGAAGTTGATAAGTGACATAATAATCATGATAGTGGGCACCTTTTGTTGCTTTTCCGGAGTTTATACTAGCTTATTAGAGATCAAGGCAGATCTTTCAAAATAAATTAATCATTTTTAGGGTTCCGCAGTCAAGGGTTGAAAATGACACCCTCTTTTAAGTAGTAGGCCGACCTTTACTTTTTTATGTTTTACCCGATATATTATATTTCAATATCAGGTAGGTTTGTAGCATATTACTTTTGCCGTTTGAATAACTTGTCAGGAAGGTGGTGCTAAGCTATTGTGTTAATAATTGTGAAATTGTCTATAGAAATGTTATTAAAATAAAAATAAAAATCAAGCGGCGGCGGCGTTATGTGCGACTATGGCCACGTGTCAAACAAAATATGCAAGACTACATAATGAGTGGCAATGCAGTAAAAAATTAAAAGCAGGTAGTAGGTACAGAGCCCGTACTCCGTGTCCTAATATAAGCGACCGTCATTTCGGATAACTCAAAGTCAGCTTGTGTCAGCGTGCGTTATCACCATCGTGTACATTTGAACATGGCCTTACAGCGCGACTCAGACATGCCCGGTTTTTCAAGAATTTATTATTTGGAATCCCAAAGCGGTGCATATAAAACTGATCATCATTTATTTTTACAAGTTACTGTTGAAAACAATTCATAATTTTAAGATGCTTTTATCACCTATTAAATGAAATAATTGTCTAAAAATTAAATATAAGTTTTTTAATGAAACTACATAGTTTCGCTACCTAATTTTCATTTGATCTTTATTATATTCGTCAATTTGGTAACAACATGTTATCCCAGGCCCGTATCTTGCGCATCAGATCGTCCCTCATACAAGTCAACTTGCAAACAGTAGGTAACCTAAACGAGTTGGTGCAACCCATGCTTTGAATCCAAGATAGATCGTCGTTCCAAGGATATGCTTACAGTCCTGCCGTCCATAATAGGGTATCATTGACTCATCAATACTCAATTATTTTTTAATGGAAGCGTCTATTTTTCGTCTTCCGTCTTAAAGTCGGCTCAGACATACCCGGTTTTTCGAGAATTAATTATTTGGAATCCCAAAGCGGCGCAAATAAAACTGATCATCTTTTATTTTTATACAAGTTACTGTTGAAAACAATTTTAATTTTCAAGATGCATTTATCACCCCATCATTATCTTCCTGCCCTTTCCCATTCTACTTGGGGTCGGCGCAACACATTTTCTTCTTCCATTCTCCCCTGTCACGGCAAGATTTATTCCTTTCTCTTTCATATCATTCCTCACACAATCCATCCATCTTTTTTTTGGCCTCGCTTTAATTAAAACAATCACGATGGCATAACGTTTTCTAAGTAAAATCGGTGAAGCCTCACTGTTTCTGCACGCGTAGCATGACCACCGTAGAAACGGGTTTTGGAGACGGAAGAATCGACAAAATGACAGATCAACTAAAGAAATCTGTCATTTTGTCGATTCTTCCGTCGGCAAAACCCATCACATCGGGCCACACACCACACCGTGATCGCGGGCTTCCCCCCGCTAGCCAGTCGCTTGCTAGCCGTCAACTTGAGCGTGCGCACATATCGGTCGTTACAAACCATCCCAAGAAATACAGTCAATTATAAGGAAATCAAGTAGTTTTTTTAGTCGAGACCATCAGCAGCACACCTGGAGCTTGATACTCAACATATGGTCCTTCGAGTAAAGAAGATCGCCGTTTTTGTGCTACGCACGCACCTTCTATGGACTTTGGATCGGTCGTCCGAAGCGCGTGCTCGCCTACGCCGTACAGGACACTTAAAGGACAGTCTACCTAGAGGGGCATTATTCTGAGTACTGAGTGAGTCCGTTCTATTATCCTTTCCACTTGCCTATCTTTTTTGCCTTTTCTGGCCAGGAATTTTAAAATAGTGCTATCTTTTCATTAATAGCTAACCTATTCAGTGGAGGTTTCCATTAAAAATCATCGTCTTTTTGCATAACTTCATATAACTTGTTAAAACTGTCCGTTCGCTATCCGCACGTGTTTGCTAAGCGCGTAAACAACCTCATTAGTTTCATTTTAGATATTGTACTTATTGCACCAGTTAACTCACCAGGCTCATTAGCAATACATCTGATTTTACCGTAGGCTTGGCGAGCTATTATATGTATAATATTATAACTTAGCTTACACATATATTTGTTTCTGTATCTTTGCTTGCACTTTAGATTTTTTGCTTTGCCTTAACGACCTACCTACCTTCTCATTATGTCTGATGTAAAATTAAGGGAACTTATAAAGAGGCGTGGTGGCTACATAGCAAAGCTTACGCATATTAGCAAAAAACACCCTTAACGAAGCCGAAAGGCCCTTGTTTTCTCCGTCATTGCGATCATTTTTTTGTTCTGGACCATAACTGGGAACCTTCTAGTTGAGGTCAAAGTTTAAATTTTTTCACAAGTTAAATACTATTTTTTAAGGTTATAAATTAACTTTAATTAGCACAATGTTTTGAGTGAGTTACGGTAAGTATTACAAAAAAAAATCGTGTCTCAGCAATAATTTTTGCGTAGAGTAACTTAGTTTGATGTACAGAATGCGTGGTTGACGGCTTCGTTAAGGTTCCATTTACACCCTGTATCAGGAATTCGACGTGTTACAGACAGAGCTGAAGTTGTTGTCGGAGGATACGAATGACATATATGTTGAGAGTGAGCAGTTTGAGATGCAGTACCACGTGCTGGTGGCCCACGCGGGAGTGAGCCTCGCCCCTGAACGCGCCTCCTCGCCCTCGCTCGTGTCTGCCACCTCCGTCGATGATCTCCCGCGTCACGGCTCCGTCTGAAGGCACGATTTCGTTCGGCTGCCTAAGATAGACTTGCCTCATTTCGACGGGGACCATCAGCATTGGCTTGAATTTTGAGATATTCATAACAATGACAGCATACAAGATATCAACAAATTTCATTACTTACGTGCTGCCTTAACTAGCAGCGCGTCATTAGTAATCACAAGCATAGATTTAAAAGCAGATAACTATGATATAGCTTGGTAGTTATTATCCGAAAGGTACGATAGTGGAAGACTATTTATTAATAATTACGTGCATTTGTCAACTGTGCCAACTGTCCTCACTCCACCACCCTTCCTCAGCCCTTGGCCTTATTCAAAACCCCACGCCTGGGTCGCCTTCCCAGGATTGGTTAAATTCAACGTGTTTTTGGCCCTTTCGAGCGCCCAAGACCGGAGTAAATTGCAACCAGATGTTGCATTAGTATTCAAAAATGCGTTTAGAAATCTTATCTTTTCTTAAGAATTAGTTGAATTATTACATTCGGCTTGTCACTTAGTTTTTATCTCTAGAGCCTTTTCCATTAAGTAAATTTATGCGTTTCCAAGAGATGTAATATTGTTTTACACTTCAAAGGAAGAAAGGACACTTTGCTATTAATTACGGTAATTTGTCAGCCTGACAAGCCATAAAATAGAAGTTTAATGTGTTTGTAAGTGCCCCATACCGTGTGATGATTCGAAATAACAATCAAGAATAAAATTTTTACTTAATAATTAGGAGTACGTGACCGTCAGACACACTGGTCTTCAATTTTAAAAGCACACCAAACATTACCTGTGCTTGTTGACTCCGCGGAAAGGAATTTTATTTTACAGTAGATACCATTGCACCTGGTAATACATATACATATGTGTGTGTATGAGGATATAAATAAAATAATAACAAGTTATATTTTCTATAAGGATCCACAGCTGTGCCGACATGCAGCAGACATTGCCTGCCCAGTCCCATTTCTGTCCTGCAGCTTTATGAACTATTTCGACAATTTGGGCTCTGCAGCGCAGACAGTTAGGCGGGGTCGCGGTCGATCAAGGGATGCCTTGGATGACTTCCTCTCGAATTGGCGAAAATAAACACAACACTGAGATACGTGAAAGGAATGGAGGGAGGCCTTTGGCCAGGACTGGGACAGTTCAGACTAACAAAAAAAGTTATATTTACAATATTAATGATCTTTTTCAGGTGGAACGTTTAGAACGAGTCTGTATGGCTTGCTGTCTGAAAGCTTCCCGAGCTGTGCTCAGGCGGAGGCAACTGGATGATATCAGAGATAAGGAAATACAGCCAATGAATATAGGAATATAACGCAGCAGTAAAATCCCACAACAACCCCCAATGCCTGCGCCGAATATGCCAGATGTTTTGCACATGTAATGTCTATCGTTTGGTTCTTATCTTGGGCACGGCATTAAGATGAGGTTGAACCACTTGCATTTTTGGATGAAATCTTACTACTAATTATTGATGATGATGATTAAAAGAAATAAATATATTTTTTTTAAGTACATAATGTGATTTTTTTCCCACACACGGTCATCTTAGAACATCTTACTTGCCTAATATTTGTCAGTGCGTAATATCATACCTAAATAAATATATTTATAATCTTCTAGTCATTGTGGCTTTCATGGTGTTTGGGATGCCCCTATGCAATAAATAAATATTAAAATAAATAAAGTTGCACACCGAGTCTGTCTGTCAGTCCGTGATTCTCTTCGGAACTTCTTACTGCAAGTGTTTTGATGCAATTGTCACGATTAAATAAATTGATTCACGAGGAACATTTCTATGCAAAGGCGATGCGATGCGATGTGTTTCAAGGCGATGCCGCACTATTTCGAAATTAATATTATAAATCCTTTCTCGTAAATCAGTCTATCAAATCGTGAAAATCGTATCAAAAATCTTTCAATTATTATGGAAACGGATGAGTGACTATTTTTGCTATTGAATAGTGAACTACTTTACCGGTTAAACCTGTTCAATTAGACAATATTGCCATTTTAAGGTTAATGTTAGATTCATGTTTTCATTTTCGAATTTCTCAATATTCCCGTTAGACAAAGGTTAGCTAATATTACCACTGTAATCTTGGGATGATAAGGAAGAAATCAATATACGTTTCATTATTATACGCTACATCTGTGTGGTGGGCCTATTCTCCAATCAAAGAATAATGTCTCCTTTCGATACTTTATTCTTTTCAAAGACGACTACTCTCGGTATCGTCATGTAAATTCACTGTCAACTTCATGAAAAACAAAAGCTAATTTTTCAGCAAACTTAGTTTCTACTTGAGATAAGAACCGGTGGCCATGTTGTACAAAACTTCCTAAGCGATAATGGAGGAGAATTTGATAATGAGCAGGTAAGCAATACACTTCGACAGAATAGTATAAAACAACGTTTCACTGTGCCTTATACGTCAGAACAAAATGGATGCTCGGAACGAGATAACAGGACTATAGTTGAAACAGCTAGGGCAATCATGCATGCTCATGATGTAATACCACAAGGTCTTTGGGCAGAATTAATTAATACTTCTGTCTACATACTTAATCGAACTGGACCGACAACCGTTGAGGGGAAGCTGGTTGTTTGGGTGGACAAAATTGGAACTACAGCCACTATTTTTAGAACGTCATTCCCACAGATATAGATAACCTAGATAACGCAAGAGCACATACTTCGTGTGACCGACTTAAGCTAAAGAAACTTAACGTGGCCACTGTCACGCCTCAGTCTGCATTGGTGCGCCACGCTAGTCAGAACTCTCTCAAAAAATTAAAGCTGCAAATTCGTAATGCATTGTGGCTTTTACTTGAACAGGTTGATGCGACGTTCTGTTTTAACAAGTGATTAATATCGAAACAAGTGATACTATCGTATATCGCTTCGGTTTCGTAGTACGGGTGCTTTTGTAATTTTTCTGTCAATTTTATCGATTAGTGCTGTTCATCGTACGCAACACAAACTGATTCTCGAGACTCGATTTCGAACAC
Organism: Noctua janthina; assembly: GCA_963576755.1. Taxonomy (NCBI): domain Eukaryota; kingdom Metazoa; phylum Arthropoda; class Insecta; order Lepidoptera; family Noctuidae; genus Noctua; species Noctua janthina. The sequence goes on along the minus strand of OY755050.1, from coordinate 5,241,225 downwards.
AGATTTCAGAGACAATTTTAATAAATAATCTTATCGGGAAATAAAGATTGGTTCCCAAAGAAGTATAGCACTAGTCGTTCGATACATTTTGAGGAAGCAAGCTTTGTTGAAGGAAAAAAGCAAAAGCAAACAAATTAAAATTCTGAGGGAAGGGAACCGTCGCAATGTCCAAAAAATACTCGACATGATGTCGTTAATAGAAAGCTTAAAAAATCGTTTATTAATGATGATCAAGCTAATGTGCTTAAAACAACCAACTTTACAACTCGAGAACTTTATTTAATTTTCCTGTTTCATTACTATGTCACAAAATCGATTAATTGTACACAATTACTTAATAATCGCATCTCCAAGTAGAAGCCGCAATGAATTACGAATTTGCAGCTTTAATTTTTTGGGAGAGGTCCGACTAGCGATGCGCACCAATGCAGACTGAGCGTTACAGTGGCCACATCAAGTTTCTTTAGCTTAAGTCGGGCACGCGAAGTAGGTACTCTTGCGTTATCTAGAATTATCTATATCTGTGGTGTACGGCTTTTGGTCCTTGCCTCTTTCACAATTAGTTTACGTCTAGTTATTAAGTTGGCTAGACTAAGGTTTGTGTTGCCATATGAGGTTTAAAAGTTTCGCCTTAGAGCATTTTAAAAGAAGAGGAAAAAGTAACTTTTAAAACTATACTTAATTTTATAAAGCTGAAGAGTTTGTTTGGTTGAACACGCTAATCTCAAGAACTACTGGTTCGAATTGATAAATTATTTTAGTGTTGGATAGCCCATTTATTGAGGAAGGCTATAGGCTATAACATCACGCTACGATCAAATTAATAAACCCTCTCTCTTTCTTATGTGACGCAGACGAAGTTGCGCGGGTCAGCTAGTTAAATTATAAGCTAACACACTCCGATGCACTAGGAAAAATATTGACTAAACTCAAGCATAAATGAAAACCTCAAAAGAAGTCTCTAATAAATAAAAGCTTTATACAGTCAAATAATAGCAAAACTATTGTAAAAAGAGTTTCACGGGCGCTTCTACCAGGCTCTTCATGGGCCCGATGTAAATTTCCTAGCGTCCGTATCATGGCTATGTTTCGCTGACGTCTTCATGGAAACTGAAGGTTTTGTCTGTATCTTCTTGTTCTTGTTCTTCTTCTTATCGTGTCGATGTTCCTTCCATATTACACTGTTTGGGCCCAGAAGGTGGCCACGTTTATTGCAGCGGCGGAGGCTCTATTTAGGTAGTCAAGAGTGCGGGTAAATGGACATCTGGGACACACCAGCAGGTGGTGCATAGTATGATCTGGAGCGTCACACTCGGTGTTGCAAGAACGAATAATACTCCATTTTGCCAGATTATGTTTGTATCGGCTTACTTGGGTACGCAATCGATTTAGAGCAACACGAACAACTACCGGAGACATAAATGTTGTAACACGGCCCTTAACGAAGCCGAAAGGCACTTGTTCACCCCGTCATTGCGATCATTTTTTAGTTCTAGACCATACCTGGGAACCTTCTAGTTACGGAGATATTGGGGGTCAAAGTTCCAAATTTTTCACAAGTTTTTTTAAATACATGTTTTTAATGAAAGATTTTTACTTTAAACCCCTCCACGACCCACTATTCAATGCATCCATCTGCACAATGAGTGCGTTACATTGAGTCCTACCGTAAAAAAGTGATTTTACACTCAAACTAAAAAAGTCGTTTCCCAGCAATATTTTTTGCGTAAAGTTACTTAGTTTGATGTACAGAATGCTTGGTTGATGGCTTCGTTAAGGGTCTTGTTACACCCTATATTATTATAAAGGACGGGAAGATTGACAAATACGGATCTCCTGTACCATGTACAGGATCCGATCCGTATTTTCGTTTTTTTTTTTTCCTTTTGTTTAAAAATAATCGTGTTCTACAAGGAAACCTTTAAATCTCATACGGCAACACAAACAGGGAGGGGGAAGCTGCGTTCACGTACTCAGCAATTTGTTTGGGTGCGCCATCTGTGTTTCTATTTCTAAAGTTTAATTCACTTAGGATGTACTAGATGTCTCTACAAAGCTATTTAGACTGATTTAGACCTAATAGTTGTTGAAAATCGCTATTTTAATTTATAATTTATTTTATGTTAATTAATGAAGAATAAATTCACTACATTTATTTAAATTTATAAATAGGACAATCTATGAAAATTAATTTCTGAACGAAAACTAACGTCTGATGTCGGAAAAATAAAATTTTAGAAAAATATCTATTTAATTTTGTATATGTGTTGTGTATTCTTTGTACATTGTGTTTATGTGTTGTATTCAGTTGGTATAGTGTTAATGTATCAACCGAGTTTTGGCCGTCAAAGAGTTATATGATGGCAATGACGAAATGAAAAACAAGTGTAGTTTTAATAAACATATAAAAGACAACACTGAAATATATGACGGTGTACTTATTTAATTGTTTTATTTTATTTGGTGTCTAATCGAAATAAAAAATATGCAAAAACAACAAAATTAAACTAAAGGATAGAGTAGCTCTGCCAGGGCTGCGGGACTGTTCGAAAGAGATACCGTGGCCCTGGAACACAAAGGGCAAAGAAGGAACATGGATGGGTTTTAGTCAGTACAAATCTGACACTCCCTTCCGCTCCGCCCAGAGTGGGGGGGGGGGGGGGGTCATTTGATGATTTCCCATCCGGAAAAAAAAAGGGATAGAGTAGCTATAATAGTATGATTAGTTATGGCACAAGATATCCAGATGGCGCTACTCACGACAGGTTGGCTCTCGAGATGGCACTCTATACCAGTATGATATATTATGATCATAGACTATTATATATATTGTATGGTACTCTGTGAACACAAACCTCCGGTGAGCCAACTTCACAGCTAGACGTAAAATAACTGAGAAAGGACTTATTGGGATCCTACTCTAGAAAATCAAGCGCAGAAAAAAAAACAAATATAGTCGTAGCAGGAGGAGAAGCAGCGCCGCCAACATGTTCATCTACGACTACATGTCGGCAGGATTCGATGACATCATCTCAGCGCGTGAGTCACCAGTGCCTACAGGGTCCCGAGGCGCCTCGCGCGCCTCGGCCGCGTGCCGTGCCCCGCCAGGGAAGCCGCCGCCTGACATCATCTGTGAATTTTGTTGCAGTGGACACAGAAGCTTTTGATCCCCACGAACATCGCAGAGTTCCGAACCCCACCACGTAAGTACAGACAATAATATAATAAATATCTCTATTGGTTGTTTGTATTGTATCCGCAGGCAATTTTCACTGAAAAATTATTGTGTTTATGCGAAAATACCATGATTTCTGCAGGCTGCAAGAGATTTTTATGAGAGAAAAAAAAGGAAAATCTCCTTAGAAGCGATTGGAAACTTGATTGCGGATTGGCTAACCTAAGAGTCAACTTACGAGTAACATCTTCATTTCGGCTAGGCAGATGAAAGATCGGGTTAAACTGTTAACGAACTTATACAGTAGACTGCTCGCGATTTCTTCCGCACGGATTTCGTACTTTCCCCTATGAACTCGCCCCCACTCTCTTAGTATAAGGGATAGTTTTTTAAAATTAATCATAACGATCTTTATGATTAACCAAATTCCAAAAGGAGGAGGTTCTCAAATAGGCTTAATTTTTTATCTTTGTATGGATATTCACCATAATGTGCAGCATGTGGACTAGATGTATGCAAAGATCTTACAGTGCTCTCCACGTTCAGTAAAATAACGCGTTTAGGATGCTGGTGGGGTTGCCACACCTTCTGTAGTGCGTCGGGGATGTTCGCGGATAGGCATGTGGATTGTTTTTACGCAACAATGCGTAAAAGATACGCTTCACTGGTGCGCAGGGTGTGGGCAGCAACAACAGTATCTTAAACATGATTGCCAGTCGCCTGGACTGTGTTTATGTTGGTTGTTGTTATGAAGCAATTAGTTGACTGTAGGTAGTAAAAAGTAGCAAATACTTAGCAACTTTTGGTCACCAGCCTGACGCGAACCGATACAGACCACCAGCCATTCTGACGCACACTGAATCCGAGCCGAGCGATTTTTGGAAACTGTTGACTTGAAACGGTTGGCGGACGACACAACACAATGCAAAAAAGTGCGTCTGGGTGTGTAAGTGCAAAGCATAAAACGCTACCGCACTGTGACTGGCCGATGCCACGATGCTTAGTCCCTTTCCGACGATTCTCTATATTGAATGTAGCGTAATTATGGGTATGTTAGGGGTCGTGCTGGCGTGTGTACGAATTTTTAGCTCTAACTTGACCGGACTATACCTTTTTCGACTCATGCATGAGCCTTGGAAAAATTAAGAGATCCTAACTGTAAGAACGAGTGAAGTGAGCAAATAAAATTTAGCATCGTTGAAACAGATACATAGGAGGTAGAAGGTCGACGCTAGGCTAGAAGAATATTGTTATGTTTGGATCTAGAAAATTTGCGCCGCCCGTCGTAGTATGCCTCCCGTATCTGCCCCGTGTCCCGCTCCCGTATAAAGCCGTTGTTTGCCGTTGATTGCCTCACTATAACTTTTTAAATTGTTAACTACAGCCACCCAAACGCAAAAACACAATTAATTAAAATTATCTGATCTGATTACTATGACCTGTTGTTGCGATTAGAGTGGCTGCGAGCCAGTACGCTGCCCCAGTATCAGCGCCGCCCGGGGCCATGGCACTACGGCCCTTCGCCACCTACACTACGTTAGATTTGTAGCCCGCGTGGCACGCGTGCCATGCCCGCTTTCGGCACTCGCGTGTCACACCCTCTTGCGGCGAGCCTGTCTATAGTTTCGCACTTAGCTCTGATGTGACAAAGTAAAAATCGCCCATAAATATCTTAATCGCCAATATAAACTATATTTGACGAGAAAATGCCACGTAGGTACTTATTTGTTTTTCTGTTGCAAATTGCCCCTGATTGCCATAAGATCGTGTTTTAGATGCGCAAAAACTTTCTCAGTGATGCAAATCAAATCCGATAGATGTGTGCACAAAGAACTGGTGTGGCGTTATTGTTAAGTTGTGAATGTGTTTGCAGGTATTCAGAGACCATGCAGCACATGCTGAAAGGCTGCCTTGGCTGCGGGATGCTGGCCATGCCCAACGCCGTGTCGCGCTTGGGGCTCATCTTGGCCCCGATCGGCATACTGGGCATCGGCATATTTGCCACATACTGCATACAAGTGCTGGTCGGTTAACACAGAGTACTATAGACCGACCGCTTTAATGAGCCCTCGTGAAGGTATCAATTTAAATGGAATATTCTAATGGTTCAATTATTATCGAAATACCTACGTGGATTATGGTTGTTTTAAAGCAAATAACCTATGTGATATTGTTAGGACTTTGTGGGCGCTTAATATGTATTTGAAGTGCCTGGCAAGCTCAAGCTTCAAGCTCATTAAAGTGGTTGGTTTATAATAACACACACATCACAAATAAAAACTGACACAAGGGACAGTATCAAGCTAAGTCCGCGGGAAGACATAACAAAGAAGTTTGAATTAAATGGCCTAACTTCCGCTATTTTAATTTTTTTTCAAAGTACGGTCAGGCATACAACCTATATTAATAGATAGCTGGTATTAAGGACGCTTTTACATTTTTCTACAAATCACAGGTATCAGGACACTAGCGCGAAAGACATTTGCGCGAAGGACACTTGCGCGAATCCACATACGCGAAAAGACATATGCGCGCATGGACTTTTGGGCGATTAGACTTTTGCGCGAATGGACCTTTGGGCGCATAGACAGTTGCGCGCATAGACACTTGAGCGAATGGACTTATGCGCGAACGGACATTTACGCACAAAGACACATGCGCGAAAGGACTTATGCGTGAATGGTTAGGTTAGGTTAGCTGTAGAGTAAACATAACACTGAGGTTCTTCTAAATCGGAATCGATTGATTAATCTTTTTTGTACAAAGTAACAAGAATTTTCTATACATCAATATACATTTGTCATAATAGACATTAAAACAACTAACTAACAACCTTAAAAATCGACATTAATGAAACCCAAAAGCTTGAACAGAGAATAAAATTATTTTGTTCAAAATCGATATTGTAAATCGATTAAACAATAATTATATCTGGCAACACTATTCATGGTAGATACGAAAAAATAATTTGACATGTCTCTCGGGCAGTGTTGCCACTTCTCTTGCTCTATCTCATTGAAAATAAGAAATAATATGATGTTATGTTTACTCTACAGATTAACCGTAGCCAGTCGCGAGTAAATCTAGTCGCGGAATTGTCCTTTTGCGCAAAAGTTCATTCGCGCAAGTGTCCATTCGCGCAAGTGTCTCTGCGCCCACGTGTCTATGCGCGTAAGTGTCTATGGGCGCAAAAGTTCTTTCGCGCAAAAGTCTAATCGCCCAAAAGTCTATGCGCGCATATGTCTTTTCGCACAAGTGGGTTCGCGGAAGTGTCCTTTGCGCATATGTCTTTCGCGCAAATGTCCCAGATCCCAAATAACAGTGTTTTTCAGGTACCATTTTAATGTATAAGCAATCACAAATGTCAAAATATGATGGTCTTAATTTAAAGATAGTATATTCATCTCCAGATTGGCATCAGAAAAATTGTATGACGTCATACAAAATTTTCGCACAAATACGTTTTTCCCATCACAATAATCGCAGAAAATTTAAAAAAATAGGGTCAGAATAGGCACCAGTATAGGTAAATTTACAGCATATTTTATCTTAAAAAATATAACAAATTGCGGTATATATAGTCCTTTATAGGTTCAACTAATTATTTTGTTTCAAAATCAACATATTTTTTCAATTATTAGCTAAAACAAAAAACATTTGCCGAATTCTTCATACATTTTGCACTCGCGGTTCATCAATCCGCGCTCAGAAGCGCTCGTGGAAGGACGGGTGTATCGCTCTCTCGCAAAAAATATGTATGTATGCGTGTGTGTACCGTCGTCGTATAACGTAATCGGAAGGAGTTGATACTTTTTCGGACTTAAATAAAATAAAGTACGAGTTTCATACTTTCTTTATTTATTTTTATACAAATCTTATCCATTTTTAAATATTTCTTAAACTAAAAACAATATAAAAACATTTAAAAATATAAAAAAATGTAGCCCACCGGTATCGGGAACAGGGTCCATGCTACCGGCGGTCAGGGCTCCAGAGAGAGGAACCTCCTAACAATACGAGCCGTGTCCAGGAGTGCCGCTTTCTGAATCAAGCCCTTGATCCCGCTGCCTAACGAGAGCCTCCTCATACTTTTATTATTAGAATGTGGTTTAGAAATTATATTGGGTACGATCGGAATTTGGACGGGTGATGTTAAGCAATTGTTGACAAGGTTGCGGAATGGATGGGTGGAGTTAAGCAGCTCTAAGTAAGGTTAGGATGGAAGTGGATGGGGGCGAGGAGGGTTATGATGTTAACCGGTTTGTATGTATGTGTGTATGACGAATATGGAGACAAAATCAAAATATAAGATGGTGCCGATAAAAATTTGACAATTTTTTGTCATGAGTGTCATTTTCATGGTTTTTGGGGTCGCAAGTATCGGATATATGATAGTAACCAAAGTTCAAAATGGCGCCGACAAAAATTTGATAACTTTTCTTCATGGGTGTCATTTTCATGGTTTTTGGGGTCGGTTATATCGAACATGGGGTCTTAACCAAAATCAAAGATGCATATATACTAGATTATGCCCGCGGCATTGCCGGCGTGATGTTCGATTATTATCCCACGGGAACGTCATACCGGGATAAAAAGTATGCTGTGTGTTAATCCAGGTTATAAACTATCTGTGTACCAAATTTCACCCAAATTCGTTCAAAATTGTTTTTGCGTGAAAGAGTAACAAACAGCCATCCATTCATCAGCACAAACTTTCGCATTTATAATATAAGTAAGATAGTTAGACGATCACTGCGATCGCCAGTCTGTTGCTGTTTGTTTTTGAACAGTTCCATTGTCTATCTTCGAAAATCTCAGATTCTACTACATTCTACAATTAAACCTTCCCTGAAAACATTTTCATTTGTTAACGAAAACCCGATCAATATTGGATCAGTAGTTCTTGAGAAAATCGCGGATACATTACGGATCGAGCACCTTCTTTTTCTGAAGTCGGTTAAAATATTAATCTGCTTATCAAGACGACGGTACTAAGTGACAGTTATCAAATGCATTTTCAAAGGTCCAAGTAATCTTCCAGAATCAATAAAATTAAATAATAATAAAATGGACCAAGATTATACAACGTGTAACAGATTAAGTGCAATACCTCAGACACCCCAATTAGAATATTAAATTATAAGTATTAAACAACATCCGTAATTAAATATATTTAAACCAAACCTAGTCATTTTTATAAAATAGTTATCCTTAATAAACGCAAACCGTATGTGCATCGCACACACACTCATGCAATGTTAGCGGCCGACGCGACACGCACACTCGTGCGCCCGCCAGCTGACCATAGTTGTAGGCATTAGATATGCGTTAGTTCAATGAACGAAATTTTCTAGTAAGTGAAATTATCAACACGAATCTAAGACTTTAGGCTTAGTAACGGGGATGCATTTAAAACAGCCACTTTATCTTTCGAGATTGCACCCCCGCGAATCCCTCGATCTCTCTGATAAGTTGTGTTTAGGTACAGTTTATTGTTTGTACTACAAAAATATTCAAAGACGGCGTGTTTAAAAGATAAGATTTGAATAATAATATTTACAGTGATAAGAATACAATCGTATTGATAGGTAGAAGTAGGTAGGTACTTACGGAACTGATTGACTATTAACACTTTACACTTAGCTTTTTAATTTGCACTATTTCTGCGATCCACTTTCATTAAAGTTTCAAAATGACCACCGCCTTGTTCTATGCACTTATTTGCACGCTTTCTTAAATTGTATTTCAATTTTGTAAGCACTTCAGTATCACTTTTCACCGTCACAAATGCTTGTTCAATTTTTTTTTAAGTCTAAGTCAGGCGATCTGGGAGGCCACGGCACAGGTCCTCCGCGACCTATCCAACGACTACCTTACTCCGCATCCAGATGCCTCAGTCGCTGAGTCGCAGCCAGCATCGTCCTGGCGCTCACACTGCAGACCGTTTTGGGGTCATTGAACTTCCGACAAGCTAACGCGACATTATCGAGACAGCGAGCCAGTGTCCTCACCATCTCCGTGTATTGTATGTTGGTATACCGGAAAGCCATTGCGGAAAAAAAAAATATTACGGAAGTAAATTTAAGAACATCCACACTACATCGCTATCGGCGGACGACTAGCAATGCAATGTTAGGTATTGTGCTTTTCGCATAACCGTCAAAGAGGTTGCCGACAAATGCTTTATCTCTTTGCAATAAGTTCTAAATTTCTTCAAATTAAATAATTTTATTTTGTAAATATGCCTAAATATGTTTGTAGGGATACTCTGATGACCAACTAAGTTAGGTCGTGTATTCAAATAAGCCTTACTCATTGGAGATAAAGTTGGAATTCCTTTAAATTACCTCTTTATTTAACGCACACTGCTTTTAATGTAAAATGCATTGATCTTATTTACGTGTGTGTATTATGAGCTATGAGCGAACTACAAATAATGCCGTGCGTTTTAGTAGCCCTTATTGCTCTGAGTTAAGGTTTCAATTTCCTTGAATTAAGGATTGTATTAATTTGTCATGATACTGTGTTTCTAATTTAAGTTATTTAAAAGATTTTTCCGTCAGAGCTCGTGGAGCTCGTGGCTAAATAATAACAGCCGCTCGGTTCGATCTTTAGGTTAAGCCGTGCTTGCCTAGGTTGGTCTGTGGATGGGTGACCACCCATTACATACCGAGTTTCCTCCGTGCCTCGGAAAGCACGTTAAGCCGTTGGTCCCGGGTGTCATTTGTAGATCTTTGACAGTCGTTAGGGTAGTCAGTGGCCCAAGAAGTCTGACAACCAGTCTTACCAAGGGGTATCGTATTACCCAGTACTAACTGGGTTGTGGAGGTCAGATAGGCAGTCGCTCCATGTAAAATACTGGTATTCAGCTGCATCCGGTTAGACTGGAAGCCGACCCCAACATAGTTGGGAAAAGGCTAGGCAGATGATGAAAAGATTTTTCCGTCAAAATTTAATTCGATTCAGAAGCCGATTCTGAACCAACTACTTTCAGGAATTGCGTTTATTCTGTTACGCGTTGTATAAAAGAAGTATAAAGAAGTATAAAATCGAGCGCTCAGAGTTGTTCAATGTGTGCGTACGCGTGATGTTGTTGTGTGCGACTTTAGTTACCTAAATTTGAGTTCATCGAAAATGTAACAGCGTCCTTAATACAAACAAGTATTGAATGAAATATTTAAAGCTATGGTATGCTATATATATTCCAAAATATGTGCTGATGGCAAACATTATTGATGGCTTGTATCTCGTAATTGTGACGCTTTATATATCAGTGCCTCCAGTAAAAAAGGGTACAACTCAAATTCGTCAATTACTTTTCAGGAGAGGCAAAAAACAACAGTTTTGATGTTTTTTAGTACTTCGCAATTAAAATTATTTGTTCTTTCGAATTAAAATTAGTATTATTTAATAGGAATCACTTTCACATTGAGTCACGTTTACTATATATTTTTTTAGTTTTCCTTGAATTGTTCCCTTGTTAACTAAGTAATAATGTCGTAAACTCAGTTATATTAGTCAGTTTGAACGTATGTCAAGTAATATTACCAGTTATTCCCTTATTTTATAAATGGCTAAGACAAATAATAATGACTTATGTCCTTCTGGAGATTTTATCAGAAGTCGAAAACTTCTACGCCAGTTGTACGCATCTCGTGCATCTTGACCTGACCCCAAAAAGGAGGATTCCAGAGCCACCTAAACCCGTCATTTCACAGAAGGCCTGCCAGGAGTCAGCCAATACGAAATCAAGGTGGCTCGAAAAGCCCCTGGTGACGATGGGATAACGACTGAGCTCCTGAAAGCGGGAGCAAGTCCTGTATTAGGAGAGCTTCGGGAGCTTTTCAACTCGGTCCTGATCTCTGGGAGAACTCCAGAAACGTGGAGAAGGAGCGTGGTCGTTCTTTTTTTAAAAAGGGGAACAAAACCAGATTAAAGAATTACAGACGCATTTTGCTCCTATTCGACGTGTATAAACTGTTTTCAAGAGTCTGGGCTGTATGAGCTGTTTTCGTCACGAAACGTCTAGCGCGAACCGTCAACGACTTCTACCAGCCACCGGAGCAGGCCAGGTTTCGAGGAGGATACAGCACCATACACCACATCCACACAGAGCGGCAAATCATACAGAAGTCCGAAGAGTATAATCAACCGCTGTGTCTTGCATTTGTAGACTATGAGAAGGCGTTTGACTCTGTCGAGACGCGGTGAGTTCTGGAATCTCTGCAGCAATGCCAAGTCGACTGGCGATACATTCAAGTATTGAAAAATCTTTATGAAAACGTCACAATGACCGTCTAAACTCAGAACTAGCAATCAGAGCATATCCCATTTCGTCGGAGGGTGAGACAAGGGCACGTAATTTCCCCGAAATTGTTCACCAACGCACTGGAGGATGTGTTTAAGAAGCTAAAATGGGAAGGATGTGGCATTAACCTCAACGGCGAGTACATCTCACACTTGAGATTTGCGTCGTACTGCCTGAATTGCTGCACGGCTTGCAGCAGAAGCAGATGCTGGATGGCCTAGTTGATTCTTCAATACGCATTGGCCTTGGACAAAACCCAGGTTATGTTCAATGAACACGACACCTCAGGACCTATTGTGGTCAATGGCGGTCCTGTCGAGGTTGTTCGAGAATATTTTTACCTTGGGCAAACTCTGCAGTTTGGTAAGAACAACTTTGAGAGGTAGGCTAACAGAAGAATCCAGCTGAGCTGGACAGCATTTGGGAAGCTTCGTCGGGTTTTCTCGCCACTTATTCCACAGAGCCTAAAGTATAAGGTCTTCAATCAGTGAGTCCTGCCTATTATGACTTACGGGGCCGAAACGTGGACACTCAGCGGCTATGCTTGGAGTCTCTCTGAGAGATCGCATCCGGAACTAGGTGATCTGACAAAGAACCAGAGTTGTCGACATAGCTTACAGAATAAGTAAGCTGAATTGGCAATGGGCCGGTCAAATTAGCCGTAGAACCGATGACCGTTGGGGTAGATGTGATTTTGAGTGGAGACCGCGAATTGGCAAACGTAAGGTGGCAAGTGTTTCTGAGTATGAATGTGGATGGGTATAAGAGTAGAGGACGACCAAAGAAACGATGTATGGCCTTTTGATTTATTATTTTAGATAGTTTAAACACTAACTCAGTAATTTTTAGCCTCGTTTCATTTTATTCACTACTAGCTGTTACCCGCGACCTTCATCCGCGTGAAATTTTATAGCCTATAACCTTCCTCGATAAATGGGCTATCCAACACTAAAAGAATTTTTCAAATCGAACCAGTAGTTCCTGAGATTAACGCGTTCAACCAAACAAACAAACTTCAGCTTTATAATATTAGTATAGATGAATGAAACACAAACTTCTTATTATTCTCAAAGTCTTATTTTCAGTTTAATTGAATACTAGTTTAAAAAAGTGATATCACTTTTAAAAATGTAAATTTAATACGCTTATCACTAATTTAATTGTTACGAAATAAACTAGAAAATTACAAATATTAGACTTATTCCTAAACCACGCGGCAATCCACCAATATCGATACAGTGCTAAGTGAGGAAATCTAGTTGATAATAACTGAAGCAAACGCAACAAATGCAGTTGTGCCCTTTCAAACATGACTACCAAATGGATTATCTGCATTTATTTCTTACTGTGTTTAAAAAACTTTGGAAGCTACATGGGTTGTGTCTTTACTTTGATTGTCTTTTGGGATTTCTTGTAATTATGTATAGCAGTGAAATTCACTTGATATCGATAGATGTACCTTTACACGCAGGTGAGTTATGCCTTTGATACATTACAAAAAAAAATATGTTAGGATGCAGCTAGAGTTAATTTCCTTTTGATATGTTATGTAACAGAACACGTAGATTACAATGGTGCTATAAAAACAAAAGGGCATAACTCGAGTTATGCCGTTTTTGACTGGAGACACTGATATGATACCGGAAAATTATGAAACCTGGGAATTGTACACAACTCCTAGGAATATACGAATAAGAAATGTGTAAAATTGTTTCAAAGATTCTTTTAATACACACATTTCCTGTGAAATGTATATTTATATTTCCTTGGAATTGTATAGAATTCCGTGATGATACTAGGAAATATATAAAACGAATGCCTCTGTGAATAAAATGAATAAAACACGAATAAAATCAACGTCATAGTAAATATCAAAATGTTGTAATAAGGCGTAGTCCGCGTAGCCCCGCTACGCGGGTCTTCTATTTCTGTCTGCAGGGTTTAAAGTAACCTAACACGAAGGGGATGGCGGAGTCTTAGTTCGCTTGCTTCGCTCGCTCTAAAGCAACCCGCCATCCTTCGATCCTATCCTGTCCGGAGTCGGGGTAAAGGGCCCCAAGTCCCAAGGTCGCTTCGCTCGCTCTTGCATCCTAAGTTTTTCTTGCAATGCCTTGTATATGTTGGTGTAGTGTATTAGGGTAACATAAAAAATAGTAGTATGATAGACGCTCTCGGCTGAGTGTAGTCGCCTCTCGCACCGCTATCCCCGGTGTACTTAAGAACATCAAGAACATTAATACATTTCCGATTGCTATTTAGGAAATGTATAGATTTCCTCGGAAAAGTACATTACATTACTTAGGAATTCTACACTTTTCCTAGGAATTGTATACAATGACGGATTACATACTTTTCCGTTAACATAAACCTTTAGTATAAAACATTCACTGAAAAAAGATGTCTCGATAATAGGCACGTTTACCTTCTTAATTTTTGACAATGACAAAAGATTTAAATTTTGAACCATTTCAATGTTTCTTTGAATGAAAACTGCAATGTTTGAAAAAATTAAATTACAGGTACTTTATTTGAATGTTTCATGAATAAATAATTTCTTTAGAACATAAAACGTTGTCAATCGGATCTTCTGCGCGAAAACGAATCAGAATCAGAATCAGAATCAGAATCAGAATTATTTATTTGTAAAACATAGGTGAAGAACATATATACATTAATCATACATGTCAAGGTCTTAAATAGATAAGTGTTGCACTATGCTAAGAAATACATCCTCCCCGTTTGAAGGCCGAGGTCGCACTGATAAGTTGTGCATCGGGGTCCTAGCCAGGGCCGGGAGGCAGGGCGGTCCGAGCTGTGACTGGTTAGAAAGCTTGAATTTTCAGAGGAAAGGCTTTTACAATGAAAATAACGGGTTTAAAAAAAATAACAAAACAGATACCTTCTGCTTTACATATAGATCGACTATCCTGCAAACATAACCTGATTTAAAGTTTTTAATTGAATATTATCCATTTATAATTTTATTCATTTAGGAATAGAATTTATAGAGGTAACTTTGATGTATTTTTCTATCGAGAAAATGTTATTCTATGTTATTCTTCTCTCTCGTTGTTCTTACAAAACTGCAGTTTTCTAAACACGTCTGTTTGAGTTCAATCGGAGACCATTCGTATTGAAGAATAAACTAGGTCATCCTTCACGACACGTCTTAAAAACATCCTCCAATGCGTAGTGATTAATTTCCGGGAAATTACAGAAAATGGTACAGGAACTTTAAAAAGACGCTCTTACCTCGTCCGACTCTTATATGATCGCACTGTCATTTATTACAAAAGAAAAGCTAGAAGCGGCACGCTGCCTGGCACGATATCCCACAACGATCTCTTGATCGTGTGGGCTACGTGGGTATTAATTAGACTTCTATGCCATTAGTTAGTATTAGACGTCTAAGTCTTTTGAGACATCCATGATTAGTGTTTGAGACACAATATTCTAAAGCGCCACGTTTCCGAAATATAAGCTATCTAAGTGGTAGTGGTGACGCCATCAGCGAATAGATTTAAAACAAACGCACAAATTGCATTTAATGTTGTTTATCACTCATCCAACCCTAGATTAACTGTCAAGCCAAGGTCTAAGAGTGGTAAGAGAAAAAAATAATAAAGCTCCTACCAATGCATTGTCTCCTAAGTACTTGTTTGTGTTGATAACAGCAATTGATTAATACAGGTTTTATGGTTTTTTCTGGCAACATCCATAAAAGATATGAGTAAGCTGTTCCAACGGCTTGAGTCAGAAAGTGGCAATATCGCTTTAGCGGTGAACAGAGCAAAAACCAAAGTGATGATAGTTGATCAAGCCGGAAAGCTCACAAATGGCTTCTACAACATTCCTGGCATTAATAACGTCGACCGCTACATATACTTGAGCTCCCAGATCAACAATAACAGATGTGTCCCCGAGATAAAAAAGAGAATCGGGATGGCAAAAGATGCTATGTCCCGACTAAGCAACATCTGGAAGAAAAGCGGAATTGGTATCAAAACTAATATAAGATTGATACGAGCGCTGGTTTTCCTCATCTTCCTGTATGGAGTGGAAACGTGGACAATCCTGGCCCGAGAAAGGCAAAGGATTGATGCATTCGAAATGTGGTGTTGGAGACGAATGCTGAGAAAACCTTGGACGGCGAAACGCACCAATGCATCGATTCTGACCCAGCTCCAAATAAAAACTCGCTTGTCCACCTTATGCCGACAATGTAAACTTCCGTACTTCGGTCACACAGTGCGCAGAGGCAACGAAAGTTTGTAAAAACTGATTGTGGTTGGGAACACCGAAGGCAAAAGATCGCGTGGTCGTTCACTAACAAGATGGACCGACCAAATTAAAGACTCGGCATCCAAATTTGACACGGTTGTAAGAGATGCGCTAGACAGAAACCGGTGGAGGCAGATCATCCGCTCCAGATGCAACTCTGATGCTGACCACGATCCTCAGACATGAGGGACCGACCCCAGAGAGAAAGAGAGAGAGAGATGCGAGGCTTATAAAATCAAAGTAGAGTTGATGTCAACAACAGTGAATAAATTCTTCGGAAACGTGACACTTTAGAACATTTTGTCTCTTATAAAACTTATTCGTATTGATGCTATCGATTGGTACAGATTTTATGCATGGCTTATCAAATCAAAGTTGTGCTGAAGATACCATAAGTGAATGTACTTTAACTTTGACAGCTCATATCACGAAAACGTGACACTTTAAAACATTTCTCTAGTCTCATAAAAAACTTGTTTGTATTGATAACAGCTATCGATAAAGAAAAGGTTGTATGCCTGGGCGCTACTTTAAAAAAAAAATAGTGTGGCGGAAGTTAGGCCGGCCAGGCTTCTTACATAAATCTTCCAAGCCCTTTAATTTTAGACTTCGTCTAAACTGAAATGTCACGTCCAGTTTCAGAAGAATCCATACTTTGCATGTAGGTCTTAGTTTCTATGATTTAATTACTGCTGGCTCAGTTACTTACAATTTTTTCAAATAAAGATTTCCGTTATAGTTTCCTTAAAAAAATCGAGGTCTTGGTGTCTTTGATCAGTTTAGACTTCTACCTGTAGTTTTGAATTTAGCATAATGTGTCATCAAAAAAACGTTCACAATATACGCGACTGACGTAACTATATTCCTCTCACTATCATAAATATAGCCACTTTTTTTTTATTGTGGTGTAATCCCGTTGACTCCACCGGCCTTGGCCCATCTTGGGTCAACGGGAATTGTTAAATAAATAAAAGTTTTTCCCACCAGTGGGGCGGGGCAGTGAAGCCAACGGGAATTGATTAGTACAATTAAAAATTGTTCCCGTTGGCCCCACCGTATTTTTAGTAATAAAATATTACTCAAAAACATTGTATGGAATCGAGTAGAGTTAGTACAGTTGTGCTAGCTACGGGCAGTAACCGAACAGTACTAGGCTGACTTGGAATGATTTTATTGTAATTATAAGTCTTTATTCGAACAGCACAAGCAGACGAGTAATTATGCTATGGTACATCATCATGTTTTCCTTAACAAAATTATAAGCTTACCCTCAATCTTCTTCATTATCTATTTTATAAATACCTAAACGACACGACCGACATGAATAATGTGATGGATGATTCGTAAATATATCGATAAATTTCACAAATATGTTAAGTAACTGATTGGCGCAGCGGTATAGCAGCTTGGCTAGTAGCTAGCAGAATTTAGAAATTTAATAATACTCAAGTGGCTCCCAATTCGACTTCGCAGGCACTCTCGGATATTGTGTATGCTATTTAACATCCTTCATAACCCTAAAACGCCATCCTATCTGCGGGAACGCTTTTCCTACTCGCGTCCTTCTGATGCACATTGCAGGTCGCATCTTAGGAACCTCTTTAAATCCCCTCCACACTCTACCGACTTCTACTCCTATTCGTTCACTGTCCACACCGTGCGGCTGTGGAATTCACTTCCGCCTGACATTAGGGATTGCCAAACTGTTGCAGTTTTCAAAAGAAGAGTGAAAGAACATTATCTTTCCATTTCGTCATGGTTGCATAAGTATTTATTATTAGTTATTTTATTGTATTAACAGTATTATTATGTTTTGTCTTTGTATTTATAAGATTGTCAAAAATTATGCATTGAGCGAGGTCACTTTCAAAGTACTCCTGACAAATAATTGGATTTTGGTGCGAGAACTAGTTAAAAAGTGCGAAAATTTTATGTGCCTGGACAATTTAAGTAACTAGTGGACTGCTTCAATATTAGTTACAACTTTAGTGATTCGACTTATTGGTGAAAAAGTTAAAAACAATTGACCTGGTGAACTTAAATTCTTGCGAGTACCCTCACATTAACGAACGTATATGGTAACTCCTTGAACACTTGTTGAATGAAGTTGTGGCAATCACTGTTTGCTATCTAAGCTCATCAGGCGTTAAAAACTGCAACACATCGCTATAAACTTTCTTGAAGGGATATTGAGTGGTGCGTGACGTGCAACGAGCCCCAGTGCTACGTGACGTGCTACTAGTGCTACGTGAAGTGGGCGCAGAAATACACAAATACCGTCGACCGTATTGAATAATATACATAATTACTACCATGTCAGTTCGGATGCGTCGCTCTCCACCAACCACACCCAGAACCCAAATGGGCCAAACAATCGAAATCCGATATCATCCAGGCAGTGGATGACCCGGAGTTTATTAACATAAACTCACGCAGCAAGCGCCCACGATTAAATGAATTACCGCGTGAGCAAAATAAGTTAGAACAATTTAAACGACTTAAACAGGAATTTAAATCTGAAATTAAGAAAATGCTTCTGGCTTGGAAAGTCGACCGAGATGCGAATGCAGGAAAGCAATCTGCAGCGCAAACTGAGTTGATAGCAAAGCTGGCTTCAGACATTTCAGAACTGAAACCACAAAACATAAAAATCCAAAATAGTAATACCAAAATTCAAGTCTCGAACATTGAGATCAAGAAATCCGTTGAATTTCTCAGCTCTCAATGTGATGACCTACAGAAAGAAATCAAGCGCCTGCAACACGATAGCATAGAATACAAGAAGCGCATCGAGTCATTGGAAATGGCTGTCAGAGACCTTCAATATAAGTCCCAGTCGTCTAGTATAGAAGTGCACAACATACCTACCCAGGAAAACGAATCGTCGCAGATCTGTCAAAAATTTCTGGACCTCGAATGGCAATATTTTTCTTCGAAAGCAAGCCGGAGATAAACAAATTCTAATCAAGTCTGAAACAACACTCAAAGAGCTACAGGAATGACTGTCACAGCTCATTATTAGTAAGCAGTACTTCGTTAATCTACTTTGTTTTAGTGTCTGCTATACGTAAGTTATACTACAGTATTTCCACTGATAACTTGCTTGATACTTTTATTTTGTAACATAACTCAAGTAAAATGAATCATAATCAACAACATTTAAATCCACACATAAGCCACATAATAAAACACACAAACACACATTTTGTTACGTATTTAACCACACCTTACCTTACTAATTCACACGACAATTGGTGTCCTATATCACACTACACTAGTTTCTATTGCCTGACCATAGTATACATACCAAACACCAGAGCTTTGTACCGTGTCATACTATCGTGAATCGTTTTTTACAAATGGCTAATATTATATTATATACAGCTGACTTAGATGAATTTGAAGTAGCAAAATCATATAAATGTCCGCCGTCAGATTGCTCGAACCAGTTAGTAGGGTCGAACCATCATATCAAAATCTTGCATATAAATATACGAAGTATAAATAAAAATTTTGTTGAAATATTAGTACTGATAAGATTGCTTAATGTTGGCTGTGAAGTATTGGTACTTACTGAGTGCTGGCTAAGTAAAGTGGTGAATCTCCCTGTGTTGAACGGATATAACTCGTATTATGCAGAACGGACGGCCAACTAGGACGAGGGTATTGTTATGTATATAAAAGACAGAATTAATTACACTGTTAGCCCAATTTTCTAAACGAAAATTGCCTAATATGTGAAATCACAAATAAACTCGCATTTGCGGCTGTATATCGTTCCTCGTCATATAATACTAGAGTTAAGTTCGACAACTTTCTGAATAGCGTAGACAATATCCTCTTGTCCTTAAAAAACTATAAAAATATCTGCCTAATCGGGGACACAAATATAGACATCCGACCTATTGGTTTAGAAGAACGTGCTGCCGAATATTTAACTCTAAACGCCACGCACGGCCTGTTACCCGCCCACCGGATACCTACAAGAATTAACAGCTGCATAGACCATGTTATACTCAAAACGGACAAAACAGCCACATTACTTGTGTTTGAGTCACATCCCAATTCTACTCACTATTAATAATGTACCCTCCGGACGATCGGTACCGGCCCGCAAAATACCAAAAATTTACTACACTAATCTGACAAACCACATCGAATCCCTAGATTTCTCGAAAGTACTGAGAACTAACGACCCTAACCTAGCATCTGACACGCTTACAGAAATATTAAATACCGCTTTAACCCACACAAAAATAGTAACCATCTCTAAGAAACACAGAAATATTTAACCTTGGATTACACATGGTTTACTACGGTGCATTCGCCACCGTGAAAAGCTTCACAAAAAAGCCAGAAAATCGCCTGACAGCCAAATAATTCAAACCTCTTATAAACGTTATAGGAACTATTGTAATAGTCTACTCAAAAAACTTAAAAGAATATACGAACAAAATGAGCTACGGAAAGCAAAAAACGACCCTAAAAGACTGTGGAACAAAATTAAAGAAATCACTTACACCATAAGAAAAGCAACCCCCCATATGAGTTATTGAGTACAGTCCCTGATAAATGCGATGCAACTAACCTTGTCTGTAACTACTTTGCGAACATCGGTCCAAAGTTGGCATCCTTGATAAATACCGCAGCCCAATCTTCCCCATCACATCTCTCCCCAAGCACGTGTCCCGCTACCTCTTTTGTTCTTCTCGGAGTGAATAATGCTGAAGTGGACTCCATTACCTCCCTGACGCCGGTAGGGCGTGCGAGTGGGGGGGGTCATTTGATGATTTCCCATCAAAAAAATAAAAAAAATAAAATGGACTCCATTATATCGAGCCTAAGGCAAGACTGTGCCACTGGTTGGGATGCTATTCCCATCAAACTAATAAAACTATGTCGACATGTCCTCGTACTACTTATTACTCACATAGTAAATTGTTCCATAGCCACCGGTATGTTCCCTAATACGTGCAAAAAAGCCGTAATACACCGAAGACATAAGAGTAGGAACAGAGATTGTGTAAACAACTATAGACCCATTGCTATACTACCTATTATGTTGAAGATAATGGAGAAAATTATCAACAAACAACTTGTAAACTACCTAAACAAATACAACATAATAGCAAAAAATCAGTACGGCTTTAAAAAAGGAGTATCTACAGAAGACGCAGTCATAGACCTAACAGAACTTGTTGCTAGGAAATTAGACAATCAACATAAATGCCTGAGTCTATTCCTTGACCTAAAAAAGCTTTTGACACGGTCTCTGTTCCCACCGTTCTATCCAAGCTACATAGCATCGACATACGAGGCATAGTTCATGATCTCTTCAAGAGTTACTTGATGGACCGAAAAATCTATGTGAAGATAGGATCACATATTAGTGCTGATGAGACAATGTCATACGGAGTCCCACAAGGCAGTATCCTAGGCCCAACGCTCTTCCTTATCTACATCAATGACTTATGCACCCTTACTCTTCCATCTGCTAGTATATTTACCTATGACGATGATACAACCATCAAAGTATATGGGAAGAACTGGGCTGAGGTGAAAAATAATGCTGATGAATCTCTGCAAATTGTCATGGAATGGCTTCACAAAAATTTACTTACCCTGTACCTACAAAAGACGAACTATATCCCGTTCTCTATTCATGCTAAAACGAAACTTCTTGACCTGCTCTTGCCCAATGCCCCTCCTGTAACTTCTTTCAAATATTTGGGTGTGATGATCGACGATGGACTGAGATGGAACAAGCATTAGAGACAACTGCCAGTAAAGTCAGGAAAACAATTCACCTCTTCAAGTCATTAAGGCATTCTGCGTACCCAGGGACCCTAAAAATGGTTTAGACAGCACTTTGTCCGTCCATCATCGGCTATTGTATTCTGGCTTGGGGTGGATCGGCCAAAACTAAATTCCTCGAGTTGGAGCGTGCGCAAAGGGCAGTACTTAAGGTTACGATGCAAAAGCCCTTTCGCTATCCAACTCACCAGCTTTACACCGAGCTCCAACTTTTAACTGTGAGACAGCTATTTGTGCTAAGAACCACCCCTCTGGAAATATAAACAGGTACTACCGCCAGACTCAAATAAACGTGGTTAAAGAATAGTATGCCCAACCCCAAATCACAGATCTTCCTTCGCCAGAAGACAGCTGTATGTATTGAGCCCTCTCGTTTACAAAAATATTAATAAGACCACACAAATAGCAAGGCTAAGCAAACAAGATGCAAAGGCTAAGCTGAAGAACATGCTGTACCTCCTAGACTATGCTCAAGCTGAGGAACTACTCACCCCTCTGACATAACTCACAACATTCCATGCAAAACACGTAATGCAGTCACCCACATGTTTAAAATAAAAGTAGACACCAAGCTCGTACTAACTCAAACACAGTCGACACCACTACATTCACAAATGTAGGCTCCTGATATTACACTCACACACACACACACAATACACACGACTCCCAGTCACAAATACAAAATCAACCACACAGTCATTTTACTTTTTAATTCTTTTACTTTTATTTGTTTTTCATTTTTTTCTTTATATCACTGCACATTAATATATTCTTTGTGTATAATATCACCTTAACAGCTCTTAATTTCCATAAGGGTTTATAGTGTTCAAGTGACTGAAGCACACTGACTCTTAAGACACAGGAATTTCTAGTTTAGGAGTCAGGGTTTCAACTTCTGTGCGCCTTTAAATATTGTGAACTTTAGCTAGATAGTAAGCATATTGTAAGGAATTGTATCAATAAAGTATATTATTATTATTCCTTTATTTATTTCTGTACAAATCAATTATATTTTTAAATATTCCTTAAAAAAAAAAACATTTAAAATATAAAAAAAATGTAGCTCACCGGTAGGGTCCAAGCTACCAGCGGTCAGGCCTCCAGAGAGAGGAACCTCCTAACAATACGAGCCGTGTCCAGGAGTACCGTTTTCTGAATCAAGCCCTTGATCCAGCTGCCTAACGAGAGCCTCCTTAGGTGTCGGTCGAGGCTCTTGGCAATTAAGCCATGGGCTGATATAACTATCGGGCTTATATAATGATCGCTGAGTCCACATCCCACATGTCGACAACCTCGCGAGCCAAGTCAAGATACTTGATTTGCTTATCTTTCTCGGCTTTCACGAGGTTGTCATCATGTGGGACCGTTATGTCAACAATCATTGCGTGGCACCACCACTATATCAGGCTTATTGACTACAATAGTTATATTATGTTATTATGTTAGTATATTCTTATATTTAAATAGTTCTGCTTTTTGTTTTATGTATTTAATTTTCTCTTCTTCTTTTACACACTGTGTCTACATCTCTTTTTTTAGTATCTCCTTTGCTTAGAAATAAGCATCACCTTTGTACTGTTTTCTGTTCCTTTCTTCTTTTCTGTATTTCGTGTGTACTTATATTGTTAAATAACTAAATGTCACTGATTTCACAGAGATGGCGCTTTTATACATTTCTAGGGGGTGAGATTTTTCTGCAGCCGTATGAACAATCGGTTAAGACTCACGGTTGTCACAACTTATTTTGACGTAATTTTATCAAAAATTTACTAAGCTTGCTAAAAATATTTTTCATTCGGTAACGGACGAAATTTTAACGGAATGAAGATCGGTCTCTTAAACTACTAACTGAACTGAGTGCGCTCACAGTGACTAGGTTCGTGTTCGCTGACGCAACTCCACCGCTTTGTAACGTTTGCGCGCACACAAGTTCGCAGTTTAGTGCGAACATTACGTTGAACACGCGCACATTTTGTTCATGTTTACTTGCTCGAGAAAGTCTACCGAAATAATCATTTGTGCCGCACACTGGTGGGATCGCGCCATAACGGTAACATAATGAATTATGTCAAAATAAAAGAAGTGGATTTTTATTTGAAACTTTTTTGTTTATCTTTATTTAGGTTTAGACATTATGAGAGAGGTGAGTAGCTCAACCCATTCTGTGGTTAGAAAAAAAAAACCTTATTTTATGGATCGATTTTTTTTTATGAAGCGTTCTTATAGATAATACTGTTGTAGGAAACAGTTGTTATTTTTATTTGGGGTAAACATTTACACTTAGTGGGTAGGGTTTGCAGGTGTTGGCGCAGTATGCGCTGTGCAAGAAGCTCCGGCGCGGCTACATGGCGTACACGAGGAGCATGCACTATGCCGTAGCCATGGGCCCGCCATGCATGCGCTCCAGCGCCCCCATCTTCGGCGCTTTGGTGGACTTCTTCCTCATATTCTGGCAGATTGGTATCAGTGCTATCTATTTCGTGTTCGTCGGTGAAAATCTAAAGCAGGTAATGAACGGCCCTGCGCTCTGATCGGACGGGTGTTATGTGTGTGCAATGTTTTTCTATTTAAACTAATTCTCATGTGTTTCTGTCGACAGTTAATTGATTTCTATGGCGATACATCAATGAATCTGCGGCTAGTTATTACCTATATCTTCCCCGTCGAGCTCGCACTGTGTATGGTGAAGAATTTAAAAATGATGACGCCTATTTCGACGTTTGCTAACTATTGTGTCGCGGTCGGACTTCTTTTCACGTTCTTTTATTTAATAGAAGATGATGTAGTCGTTACTGAAGAAAGCTTCGAAATAAAGAGTATATTAGATATTCCAGTATTCATTGGTATTACGCTGTTCGCGCTGGAGGCAGTGGGAGTGGTAAGTGAGTAGTTAGGGTGAGTGAGTGCTCGTGTCCACGAAAGAGCGCGAAGACTGATGTGGCTCATGTGCACAGATTCTGGCGCTGGAGTACAACATGGAGAACCCGCGCAAGTTCACTGGCTTTTTCGGACTCTTCAGCATCGGAATGTGCATCATCCTTTCCATCTATGTCGTACTGGGAGTCGCCGGCTTCCTCAAGTACGGGCAAAAAAGCGAGGGATCTGTTACCCTTAATTTACCAGAGAATGAGAAGTAAGTGTGTTGTTACTGTTCTAACCTTGTTGATAGGTATACATTAAACATTTTTTATATTTATTTATTATATTTAGTACAACATATGCCATCATCCTCATTCTTCTATCCCAATTCATTTGGGGTCGGCGAAGCATGTCTTCTTCTTCCATACTTCTCTATTAAAGGACATTAAAGCCGAATTTTTGCAAACATTAATGAAACGTGTGGTAGTTTTTAGATATTATTACGTACATCCTAAATGTGTTGTTTTTTTAATATATAATGGGAATGTTGAGAAATGAGCATCACTCAAACAAGAAATAGTTTGTAATTTTTGCTAACTCGCTATCACATTTTTTAAAGATGAATCGATTTCATCAAAACGAAAAATTTATCTGTGGTCCGGTCGTTGTTATAGATTATGATAATTAATAAATAATGATTTATCTATGTGAATAATTGTATTTTTTTTTCTTTTATCCAACTATTTATGTTAAAGGTCAAATAATTCATACAAAAATAAATAAAGGCAACATAATCTACTTATGAACTAATAAATAGTAACTAAACCTATAATAAGCAATAAGCATATTAACGTTATAAAATTTAAAAAAATATATTTTATTATGATATTTACCTGGATATCTCAATATTCCCATTACCCACAATAATACGCTTCACGCTGTTATATCTGTCGAATATGACAGGATTTATTCCGTTGGCTCGTACATCATGTGGGCAGACGATGGGTTTCGTGCAAAGAAAATACATTGGGTGCGATACACTGTTTTTAATAAACTAACAAATTACTTGAAATTACAATTTAACACAATAACACGGGGCACAATGAATCGGGTACAGTTCCAGGACGTCTCAGCTCCGCTGCGACCAGACATTGACTGTCTTCCTCGCCTCGAGCTGTAAACATCAGGCCTCTGTTGAAAGCCTATTGAAATGTTCTTTTTTACAGAAGAGCGCAATTGGTGAAATTTGCATTTGCTCTTGCACTTTTTATGTCGTTCCCGCTTCAAAACTTTGTGGCGTGGCAAATATGTTGGCGGCTGTTGGCAGTCAAGTTCAATCACGACAAGAAGGTGGACTACGCGTTACGAGTGTTCCTCGTCATTCTGCCATGTAAGTATCGCGTTGGGCTGGCGTCTCACCGTAATTGTTAGCTGTTCGAGAAACAGTAGCAGTGAAGCGACGGAGGCAAACATTTACCAATCATGTAAGCACCATCAACGCGTTCTTCATCAATATCAACAAAGTTCATTTTTTGTCAATTTTGGTGGCAAATTTTTTTCTTCAGTTTTCGTGAAAAATAAGGATTTGGTATAAGAATAAGCTTAAAGGATCTTCAAGAGGTCTCAGAATATCTTCATAACTTTTTGAGATATTTTAGTTCAAAGTCTAGTGTGGCCACCAAAATTGATAATCGCCCACCAAAATCGAAAGTGCCCACCAAAATTGAAAATCAGTAGCACCAAAATTGAAAATCAGTGGCACCTAAATTGGATTTCTCTGTCAGAAACCTCAATCTCACCAATAAAGCTTAATGTGACTAATCTCACAAACTCGGGAAGTATCAATAACTTTAATCGGTTAATAAAACTCTCGTTTGTTAAAAAATACGATAGATTTTGAAGTCTGGTCCTAAAGTCGGTCTGACATGGTAGCGTTTTTGTACAAACACTTCAACACCTCGATGTACCGATAGTCTATTTGGCACCGTTGGAGAGACTGCAGTACAGCCCAAGTCTCGATCGGTTTTCAGTTACAATTAAATTAATGTAATTGATTTATGGGTTACCCAAATCATTAGCTATAGCATGTAGATTACTATTATAACACTTTAAAATCAGCAGTAAATCGATCCACCAAATATTTAACAATTCTTGTCCCCTATTCCATCCAAGGCGAGTAATAACGTTTTTAGACGGTAATCACAGCACTAATCACGCACCTGACACTAATTGCAAAAGTCGCACGACTGACAAATGCGAAATAAATAACGTAATTGATCGCACACGCATGAAACTTCATGTTATAGTAAGTTGAAAAAGTGCTACCAAAATTTAGATTTTTGCTTGGACAAACTTTGATCGAGTGTCCTGTGCTTTTAAATAAGATTTTATAAAATGGTTTAATTGTTTTTAGCTAATGTGTCTTATGCATATACTAACTAAATTGTTTATTTTTATTGGGGATAAATATAATGACCACCATAAAATGCTTTGATACCCTTAGTTTTGTAACCAAAAATATCTACTTAACACCAGAAAAATAAAGTCTAAAAATACAATAGTACCAGCTATTTTAGTCACGACTCCACTTTAAATTGTATTCGACCACCAAATTTAGTAATATGATCACCAAATCTTGACGACCAAATTAATGTATTATTTTTGCCTAAATAAATCACTGTGATAGGTTAGGTTAGGTTAGGTTAGGTTAGTGATTATAATTTATATTAAAACGCTGGTATAATTTTGGTGATCATTTACTACTTTTGGGATAACAATGATTTATGTGGACTCATTTTGCTTAAATAGGACAGCAGAATTTAAAAACTTTGGTTAAAATTTTACTTTAAAATGTTGGTTTCATTTTGGTGATCATTTACTATTTTTGGGTTACTCATGATTTACTTGGAGTCATTTTACTTAAATAGGATAGCAAAGTGTTAAAACTTTGGTTATAATTTTACATTAAAATGCGAGTTTCATTTTGGTGAGCATTTACTACTTTTGTCTGCTATTTGTTACTATATCTGGTGGTAAGTTAAACATAAGCCATTTTTATTGTACCTCAAATTGTTACTTTGGTGAACACAATTACATCAAAAAATGGAGCTGGGCCACAAGTAGTGTTGCCAGGTGTCCCGATTTGCGCGGGACGTCCCGATTTTCAGGGGTCTGGGGACGCGTCCCGATTTGTACCTGATCGGGACGCTAAATGTTAAAAAAAAAAAGTTTTTTTAAGATTTTATTTTATAATTTCTACTAGTCTAGCAAGACTGGTTACTTGTTATGTAAGATTAAATAGACTTAAAACCCCTTGTTTTTTTTTGTTTACTGTCCCGATCTGCAACCCTAAATCCCGATTTTTTTGACCTCATGTAGGTACCGATTTACAACAAATCGGACCTCACAACACTAGCCACAAGCCACCAAACTTGAATTTGAATGCGTTTTTATTTCCCTGATGATTTATATATACTTATAAAAAAAAAATAGCATCTAAGCATAAGCATAATCAGCCTATTAATGTTGCGCTGGGACGCAGGCCTCCTCTCTATGAGAGGGAAAAAAAATTATGTTGCCCTAATTGAACCAAGTTACGTAGTTCACTACAAAAAATAAACAGAAACATCCTATCATTTAACACCTCGATTCTCAACGTGGACCCGTAAAATTTGCAGCTTTTGCGCAAAATGTGAATTTACATTCACATTTTGCGAGTTTTTAGTCCATACGCTGCCAGAAATCATCACAAAAAATACAGTCCAAACAAAAACATCAATTAAGAAGAACTCGCTTAAACCGTGGATTACAGTTGGCTTAGTGAGCTGTATACGGAAAAGGGATATAATGCATCAAGAAGTAAAGAAATCGCCAAATGACGAGGAACTTCGACAACAGTACATTAGATATAAGATTTTAAACTATCATGGTCACTAACATTATTGAAGGAGCTCGTGGCTAAGTAATAACAGCCGCCCGGATCGATCTTTAGGCCTAGGTTGGTCTGTGGATGGGTGACCACCCATTACATACCGAGTTTCCTCCGTGCCTCGGAAAGCACGTTAAGCCGTTGGTCCCGGGTGTCATTTGTAGATCTTTGACAGTCGTTATAGGTAGTCAGTGGCCCAAAAAGTCTGACAACCAGTCTTACCAAGGGGTATCGTATTACCCAGTACTAACTGGGTTGTGGAGGTCAGATAGGCAGTCGCTCCATGTAAAATACTGGTATTCAGCTGCATCCGGTTAGACTGGAAGCCGACCCCAACATAGTTGGGAAAAGGCTAGGCAGATGATGGTCACTAACATTATTATAACTAGAAGACGGGATATTTACCATGTTTATTGTTTTCTTTGACAATTCCATTCTTGGACGTGAAAATAGGGGTCCGTACTGACGGTTCTCTAAGCCACTCAGTCTATAGGAAATTGACTCACACGGATCGATATCTACACGCTGATTCTCACCACCATCCCAGACAGCTGTACTCTGTAGTGACTTTACTCACCAACCGCGCATATGATCTATGCGACGAGGAACATTTACGTGCTGAGCTAACACATGTGCAGAGGGTCCTACAGAGAAACGGATATACAGGGAAACCCGCGCAACCTAAACCAAACCCTGGTTGTAAGCACCGGAAGTGCGAGGTTGAGAGGCAGCTGGCATTTTTACCATACGGGAGTGATAGATAAGGTTGCCAACATTCTTCGGAAATACTATCTTCACTCCTTTCAAAAAAGTGTCTCAGATGCTGCGTTCGCCGAAGGACAATTTTCCACTGGAAAAAACCCGGTGTTTACAAAGTAGACTGCAATTGCGGCAAGTCTTATATCGGTCAGACGAAACGTACGGTGGCTTGTCGAATATCGGAACATATCAGGGCGGTGAAGAACAACGACACCCAAAAATCAGCCATAGCTCAACATCTCCTGGAATCGGATCGAACCATTGGATTGAGTTACATAACCCTCAGGTCATCTCGACAGAAAGCCACTATATTCCTAGACTCGTTAGAGAAGCTATTGAGATCACCAAATATAAGAACTTCAATCGGGAGGATGGGTTTCAACTGTCGAAAGCCTGGAAACCAGTGGTCCAGCTGTGTAAAAAGCGGAATAGTGCCGAAAAAAGTTCGCGAGCAGACACAGCGAGTTTCGTGTGTCGGGAACAGAATCGAGTTGTGAGTGACAGTGGTAGCGGTACTGAGTGCCAAAAACGAACAAGAAAGACTCGTAGACCGATTTGTCTGCTCATAAACACCCACCCGCAATAACTTCAGTTTATCCGTGATCATGGTGCTTGCAACAGCGCCGAAATATCGAGAACTCAAAGAAAACAATAAACATGGTAAATGTCCCGTCTTCTAGTTATAATAATAGTACATTAGATGTATAAAGACCTGCAATGATTTGACAGAAACGTTAACGCGCTCTTGCTACGTACGGGAATTACTAAACAATGAAAACAACTGAAAAAGACCTGGACTGTAATTTATTATTTATTTATTTATTTATTTAACACTTCAAGCACATAAGTACAGAGGCGGACTTAATGCCATAGGCATTTTCTACCAGTCAACCTTTGGGTGATGCAGAGACAAGCAGTGGTAGGTGTAAATCTGAAAATAATTTTAAATAATAATAAGATTAACTACAAGGATATATAAAATACTATAAATATATATCAAATACTATAAATATATATCAAAATTTAAATTAATGTAAATAAACATTTCCACGAATATACCAAAATAAAAACACAAACCATGGGGAAAACATTACCGTTGTGACGAAACTGCCAGCTTCTTCCGAATGTACTCACGAACTTTAATTTTAAAAGATAAGCGATTGGTTGCCATCCTGATTTCCTGGGGAAGCGCATTCCACAGAGAAATAGACTGGACAAAGAAAGATCGGTGAATGAAATCAGTGCGGTGAGAGGGACATTGAAGCATACGGTTTTGCGATGATCGCAGGCTCCTATTATGGTTGGCACAAATATACTGAAAGTGGGGAGCAAGGTAACTAGGGGAAGTGGGAGAAACAAGAAAAGAAAACAAGGTGGTAAGCGCCCTTTGCTCCCTACGCTGACGTATGGGCAACCACTTAAGAAGAGTCCGGTGTTCGGAGACATGATCATATTTACGCAAATTGAAAACGAATCGAATGCAGTTATTTAGAAGACGGTCAAGTTTGTCGAGGAGATCCAATTTAATTGATTGTAATAGAGGGCATGTGTAACATAAAGAAAGGCTCTAGCAAATCAACTGAGTTGCTGCAGATCAAATCTAACCCCGCTGACTCTCTTAATGAGGTTAACAGATACTTCATATCATATTGGTAAAGACTTGGCAAATTCAACTCTAAGTAAACTCAAGTAGGATGAAGGAACGCTAACAATACAAGCACAGAATTAGATTGGTTTCCTTCAATCGATGGCATAGTCTCCCATGGACGAATACGAAGTTATCCAGGTGATATCCGGCCTTAAAAACAGCAGGGACTCTGGTCTAGACAGTATTCCCGCTATCATTCTAAAACATATAAATTTAAATTAGCATCTCCAATAACACACCTCTGTAATATCAGTTTCTCTAGCGGTTCTTTTTCCTGAAACATTTAAGAAAGCGGCCGTCACTCCTATTTTTAAGGCCGGTGATAAGGGTCTCGTTGGCAAACTACCGCCCCATCTCTGTACAACTGTACTGCATACTATCAAAAATATTGGAAAAACTAGCAAACAAGAGACTAACAAGATATTGAGAGACAAATATACTTTCGCCAAACCAATTCGGATTTAGAGTCAATCGCTTCACTAATGACGCTATTCTAAAACTAACCGAAAACATGGCCAAGCATATAGACAAGGGAGAAAAATGTGTCGGCCTTTTCCTCGACCTTCAGAAAGCATTCGATACCGTCTCGATTCCTATTCTAATAAGCAGATTAGACAACATCGAAATCAGAGGAGTGCCACAGGAATGGCTATTAAGCTATTTGTCAGGAAGAAGTCAATGCGTTCGCCTTGACAATTTGGTTAGCGATGAAGCTTCCTGTTCATACGGAGGGAAGTACGATTGCTCCAAGCTTATTCTTGGTGTACATCAATGAACTGTGTGATATCACAATCAATAATCCGATGTCATAATGTTTGCCGACGACACAGTTCTTCTGTTTCATGAAAAGTCATGGAAAGATCTAGAAACAGTCTGTGAAGTGGGTCTTTCCAAAGTGGTTGGATAATAGTCTGCTATCATTAAACACCTCTAAGACAAAATATCTATGTTTTAGTAAGACCAGAGCAGGAAGCGCCTAAAAATTTCAATATTAGCAGCTACGCGTTTCCTTGCAATAGGAATAGCAACAAATTTTCCTCCTGCACGTGCCCCAAGCTAGTTAGAGTGAACTTCAATAAATATCTGGGAGTAATCGTTGACGACAACCTAAAATCGACACAACATATCTCGGTTACCGCTAAAAGAGTACATTGTGCCATTGTGTCTTGGGATACGCTATTTACGCTTGGGGAGGGACAGGCAAGACCCACATGATCGAGCTGGAGCGGGCTCAGCGTGCCGTCCTAAAAGTACTTATTTTTACTGAAATACCGGACTCCCACGACCGAGGTATACGGAAAAGACAAAGTACTTAGCGTCCGCAAGCATTTTTTTACGAAAGCCTGCGAAGATACCACTGATACGCCATCCCGAGCCTGTCTATCTCACCCAAGAGAATTGTCAGGTGCCCAGTTCAAGGTACCAAGAGCGGTTTCGCCAGCAAACACTACCACTATATTGCCCCACGTCTTTACAACAAAATCTTTCATGAAAAGGGGATACAAAAACTAATAACTTCCAATTAAAAAAAACTATTATTGACTGGCTAACTATTATTCGGCAGCGTTACATGTCACTTTCACTCACCACACACACACAAAAACCCTCACATCGGTTTGCAGTCAACAGTGTACGAACTCTCCTATCCAGGGCATCGAGTACTGTCTGAGTCCATTTGAGTACGCCGAAAGAGTACATTAAAACCGGCATGGCCCAACCGTTGAAGGCGCGCACCTAGTTCCCGCCTGAAAGAAGGCTATTTAATACCTTGTTCAGGCGTTCAAAAAAGCGCTCCCTCAACGATTGCTATATGTCAGTTACGTTAATGCCTAACGCTTCCGACATACCCAAATACTTATAGCTTTCGGATGAGGAGAGGGATCTCAGGTGTATGGAATCCGAGAGTTGAATTCCCTCGGATTCCATAATCTCCCCTCGCTTTACATACTTGACTGCACATTTGTCCACACCAAATTTCATCCTGATTATTATTGTTAGCGACGATACGTAAACAATTGATCTCTAACTAGATTTAAGTAATTGTGATTTTTAATCTAATAAATAATGATATTTTTTTTTAATTAGAAGTTTAAGTATTATGTATTCCTGCCGCCTGGCGGCGCTACCTGTACTAAAAAGCCCAAGTACTAAGAAACTTTACCTTAACGAGAGCCTTTTTAATATTTTCGTTATTTTGAGGTATAAATTAAGGGTTTTCGTATTGTTTTTTATAAGAAGTTTATGTAAAATAAACCCGTCCTGATATTAGGGTTATAAAGAAACATTGTAAGGGATGTCATCTGATCACAAGAAACAGCCAAGTATGTGTGGATCTGTTGTGCATTAAATAACATAGTAGTTTAATGGGAAATTATTAATCAGGCGAATATTAAATTAATTGGCGACCTATATACTGAATGGTCGACTATTGTACCAAGTAAGTTACTATTTATCCGGTCATTGCGGCAAGGAAAATATAGGAAGCAAGAGCGAGCGAAGGCTGAGAGAGACTTGTGGCACCCCGACTCGGACAGGTTAGGTTCGAAGGTGATGGCGGGGACTAGTGAGCGAGCGAAGTCAGCGAACTAAGACCCCTGAATCCCCTTCATGTTCACTTTAAACCCTGCAAACTGAAATAGGAGCCCCGTGCAGCGGGGCTACGTCGAGTACTCCTCATCTACAATCTAGTGGTTAATAACCTTGTTTTAAGTTTTTTTCAGGAGTCCTTGAATTATCACACTACACACTACTTCACTGTAGCTGCCAACGTATTATTTTTGGTACCCATTTTAATTATTTTTAAAACCCTAAATCAGATTAGTTTGTCGCCGCGTTAAATTCATGCCGTAGTTAAATTGGTTATTTGTTTGAACAATCGAGTCCCGTTGTGCCGTGGTTCGGTTTTGCTTTATATGTAATGTTTGTTGTTGCTGTTAGTTCTGTTTTGCTTTTAGTACTCCTTGTTTCCAAGGGAAGAATCATGTGGTTCTTTTTTGTACGAGAATTTAGACCACTTTTGAATTTATTCATCTTCACACATCAACACTACTCGATGCCATACATTTCATTAATCAGAAAATAAGGTCTTGTGGCCCCTGAGAGCTCCCTGGGAGAGACTGAGCATTATTGATTGTTTCACTCGAGCACTGAGTCACTCTCAATGACAACAGCTTTTATTAAATGATCGGGAGCTCACAGTGCGTGTGTTGCAGACCTCATGGCGGTCGCCGCGCCGAACCTGGGTGCCTTCATGGGGCTGATGGGCGCGCTGTGTCTCTCCACGGTGGCCATCTTCTTCCCCGCCCTGATGGATATATGCGTTTTCTACCCCGATCAATATGGACCTTATAAAATTAAGTTGTTTGTTGACATCTTCATTATGGTCTTCGGGTCGATCTGTTGTTGCTCCGGTGTTTATACCAGCTTACTAGAAATGTACGAATCGTATGCGTAAAATAATATTGTAAAGCCTTAACTTGATTAAATTTATGTATTGATTTAAAAAAATTGTGAAATTATAATTTCACAATGTTTTTTTTGTTGCACCTTTAAGGCGAGGTTATCTAGGTAAACGTCGTTTTGTATTGTGTTTTATTCCTATATAGCACGGATTAAAATTTCTGAAAAAAAAACATATTACATATTTCACACTTCGATCATATTTCGGCAAAGCGATACACGATTACTTGCACTTTGTTGCATCCAATTAAATCGCAAATCAAAGTCAAAATGAAGGTTTTTAATATTATCTCATTTGAGTTATATTAGGTTTTTAACAATAAAACTTATACCATTATGAAGGTCGTAAAAAATGTGACAGTAAAAATAAATGTAAATAATAATTTGAAATATTAAAAAAACCTATACCACCATCTTTCATCAGCATCTTTTTAAAAGTTCATTCGTTTCTCCTTGCTTAGTCTATGTTAGGATGACTGCATCAAGACAGATTTTGGAGATTTGTTTTTAAATAGGTACAGTAGACCTCAAAAGTGCAGTACCATGCTAAAGATTACATTGGTATGAACTGTGCGAGCGCGATACAGCAGTGTGTGTGCGTGTGCGTGTATGAGTGATGTCTCAACATTCTACACATAACACACACTAATGAACTGTCGTCACACTACGCGAAATAGCATTATATTTCTGTTGCATTTAGAATACACATCATAGTGATGACCTGTTCTTACCATTGCATTGTTAAAATTCGCGTAGTATTAACATGGGTTGGTAGCTGTTTGGGCTGAGCATGGGTTCACGATCAATGAAGTCCAAGTTCGAATCCATGTTATTACAATGTGTGGCTGTTTTTTGTTTCTTTGAAACCTTAATTATATTTGTATTTTAAGCAGAAAGTCGTTAGGTATTTATGTTTATTTATAATATAGTCATGCTTATTATTTATTTTTTATAAGAAGTTAAATATTAGATAGTTATTGTATTATTATTTAACCTCATTAATTGATTTTTATTTTATGTTTTCGGTGTTCGAAGGTGGAAATAAAAAAATCATGCTGAATGATAACAAAAATGTTTATTCGTTTTATTTATTTATAAAATTAACAAACTTTTATGAGAATGTGACGTCACATTCCTATCTAGGCAAAAAAAAGTTCTCTTATCACCGTTCATAAGATTTTTTGTTGTATACCCACTTAGTCAATTCATAATAAGAATAACATAACACGGAAAGGATATTCTAATAACACAAATATAATTGTTGATACCCGCTTATTATAGGTATCAGTATTCAGCGGAGTTAATTGAATACTAATATATGAGTTAGACTTTATAAACGTGTTTTTTTAATGTAACGTCACATTGAATGTATTGAGGTTATAGCTTAAGTGTTCATTTTCTTGACGAAAAGAATATTGAAACTAAACCCCAATTTAAGATCATTAAATTTAAAATTTATTTCTTAAGTTTTTTTTTTTTATTTACGGTTATGTTAATATTACTAAATATTTAGTTACCCGGTCTACTTATTAAATTAAGTATTATTATTTTTTCGCCATAAATTAAGTCTTCCTTTTGGCAAGACTTGAAAGTCTTCTCGTCAGAAAATACAGTCACCTCCCAGTTAAAATGTAAATAATCTCGAGCAAAACGTAGTCTTTCCTCCCTGTGTTTTTGTGTCAAAAATGGTTTTTAGCTGGCTTCCGATGATGTAAACCTTCAGCATGGACTGCATGGCGAACAGTCTGTAATGTAGTATCCAATTGCTCTGCAAACATTATAGTTGGAATGAAACCATTTGTTTCATATTCTTCCACCATAAAACGTCGCTGAGTCGGGTTAATAAGCGGCGGCCTTTCACTTCTTAGACGACTCTTCAGACTACCTTCTTCCTCAAACCTCTTAACCCAACGGCTAACAGATATTCTAAAAAAAAAACAAAATATGATTACACACTTGCAACTAGCAATTTATTTAATAATAAGAAAATCACACACCACAACTATCATCATAATAATTATAATTTTTAAAAATAACTAACACATTTTAAGCCAGTTTCAGTTGAAATTTGAGAAATATTAAGCCCATTTTTACGCAAAGTGACAATATTTGCCCTGTCATCAATACTAATATTAGCTTGCATCTTGAATAAAGACAATCAAACAATACGCTAATCGTAATAATAACACAAACGCTCGTAACAAAGTTCACCAACTAACAACGTCATAACTAACTACTTTGTTCAATCCAGAAGTTTATTTTGTTTCACATTCACCCTCATCTTTTTTGTTAATAATAAGTTCCAACTAATATTTAGAAAAACATATCTCATCGGGTCTAACGTATCATTTATAATTAAAACACAAAAAGTGTAATGTCACTTGGGTTCGAACGCAGACTATACTGTGCGAGACATTTTATCTATAGCGTTAACCGCTAAGCCAGATAGACACATAATTGTTTGTTTGAAATTAAATATCACTAACTTAATACTCAGTCGCGACATGACAGGCTTGTCACTAAGGCAAATGATCATTATATCGCACCCTTTCTGACTAGATAATTATGAAAGAGAGCGATATACGAGATCGTGTATGTGTGCAAAATGTTTGTTATGGAAAAAGGTCGTAAGTGCGACTTGTTTTGATGCGATCGTTTTGTGAAACTGCTACTGCACTTATGGTCTCTACTGTACCTATTTGGTACCAGAGATGAAATAGTTAGTACCTGACTAAAAAGGGAAAGACACTACGAAGAAGGTGGCTAACCATTCTGACGTCAGATTTGCTGGACCACGTATTTGTAGGCGTTATAACTAGTTTATCTTTTCGTTAAAATTTAGAAAATTATTTATTTCAGACAATAAAGTCCATATGTAAGGCAAGGTTATTATTAGTATCAAAATCTTTCCGTATAACTAATGTTAGTAATTAAAAATAAGAAACTAGACACACCTACCCCTGCACCGTAGGCACACAGGTCTCGCAACACATGGAATTCAGTGAACCTACTGACCAGAATAGTATCGGTTCTCTCGCCAATCATCCTGAGGACGCTAGTCGGGCTCCGTACTTGTCGCAGCACCCACACAACTTTTGTACATAATTGTGTAGAAGTACCGCTGGCGTCAGCAAACATGCCTGATGCACTGCCATATCGAGGGAGCCGTAACAGAGCCCTCAACACATCGATTCGATCGAGATTGATTAGATTACATTATTCTCATGTAAGTGAATTGTGTAATTCTTATGAAAAGAAATGATCTTAAACCTCAAAATGTATTAAATTTATACATATACATACGTCGAACCTTGCTCCGCCG
This sequence comes from Noctua janthina, assembly GCA_963576755.1. NCBI lineage: Eukaryota > Metazoa > Arthropoda > Insecta > Lepidoptera > Noctuidae > Noctua > Noctua janthina. Next base: position 5,203,672 of record OY755050.1, on the reverse strand, counting down.
AGCGCAAAGTATGGCCTTCTCAGAGCTCGGGAGGGCCCTACGCTGCAACTGGACTCGACCATGGTGCCTGCCGACCGGATCAAACGGACTTCAAGCGATATCCCCCGGTTGACCACAGCGTACGTGTGGGACTCTAACGAAGATATCGCGGTTATGCCGTCCGCAGCATATTTCAGTGTTTTATGTATGGATTTTGTATAAATATACGTTCAGGTCACGATTATATAAAGGGTGTAAATAGACCCTAAACGAAGCCGAAAGGCACTTATTCTCCCTGTCTTTGCGGTCACTATTTTTTTGTTCTAGACCATACCTGGGAACCTTCTATGCAGTTCCACAAGTTTTTTTTTAAATACAAGTTTTTAATGTATGATTTTTACTTTAAACAGCTCCACGACCCCCGTACTATTCAATCCATCCATCATCACAATGCTTTGAGTGCAATTCCATCGAGTCCTACCGTCAAACGTGATTTTTCACCCCAAAAAAAAATCGTTTCCCAGCAATAATTTTTGCGTACAGTTACTTAGTTTGATGTACAGAATGCTTGGTTGACGGCTACGGGAAGGGTCTGTTTACACCCTGTATATATCTATATTGTTTCATATATTCTGATTTAAGATTAGGTGAACTTACACAGTTTTAAGTGGATGCAAGGTTTGACGGCACGGTTGGCGCAGTGGCTGAGCGATTGACTCCTGCGCTTCGTGTCGCAGGTTCGATTCCCGCACGGAACAAATATTTGTACGGCCTACAGGTAGTTGTTCCGGGTCTGGCTGTTTGTGTATGTGAATTTAAATGTTTGTAAACGCACCCACGATACAGGAGAAATTCCTAGTATGGGGCAACGTTTTTAAAAAAAAGAAAAGAAAAGAAAGATGGTTTGTAGATATTAATTTAAAGTTTTTCAAATAAAGTTCAATACCTCTGTCCTGGAGAGGAGCTCGTGGCTAAATAATAACAGCCGCTCGGGTCGATCTTTAGGTTAAGCCGTGCTTGCCTAGGTTGGTCTGTGGATGGGTGACCGCCCATTACATACCGAATTTCCTCCGTGCCTCGGAAAGCACATTAAGCCGTTGGTCCCGGCTGTCATTTGTAGATCTTTGACAGTCGTTAGGCAGTCAGTGGCCCAAAAAGTCTGACTACCAGTCTTACCAAGGGGTATCGTATTACCCAGTACTGACTGGGTTGTGGAGGTCAGATAGGCAGTCGCTCCATGTAAAATACTGGTATTCAGCTCCGGTTAGACTGGAAGCCGACCCCAATATAGTTGGGAAAAAGGCTAGGCAGATGATGACCTCTGTCCTGATTAATCTTCCAAAAAAATTACTTATTTGAGCGTGGCCTGCCTAACTTCCGTCATTTTAGTTTTCAACATAGCAGACACGTATAATCTTATATAAAGGGTGGAATTTTTAGATAGAAAATTTTACGCAAAGAAACATTTCTTTATTTTTAAAAAGAAATCAATCCGCATTCAAAGAATTTTGAAAATTCGCTTGCCACACTCGGGAATCGAACCGGCTAAATACCCTGTACATTTATGGCATCAATCGATATGGTCAATCATAAGGATCAAATCACTCTTACAAACATGACACATTAATGAAAGGAAAACAATGAAATCTTAACTTATAAATTCAATGGGATAAGATAAAGCACTTACTCAAAGGTTCATCCGATTACTTATGTTAGTAATTAATTAAGAATTATCTTTGACTTTATTTATTTATTTCGATGACGAATGGTGCTCCGACCTATAACAGCAGAACCACCACTGGCTATATTAATAACAACTTCACTTCCTGGATTGGTACAAACGGCACGATCAGATGGCCTACGAGGTCACCAGATCACACCCATTTAGATTTTTTTTAAGGGGATATGTTCTATTTGTAGTTAATATTTTAGTTTAAATTAGGTATGACACATATACACCTTATTCTCTTCCGTTTCTACACACTATTGTCTACATTTCTTTTTTTCACTTCTCCTTTTGCAGGTCTGCTGGCAGAAATTTCTTAGGAAATAAGCAGTACCTATGTACTCAACTATTAAAATGTAATTTTCCTGTGTTGCATTGTGTGTACATAGACAGTAAAATAAATAAATAAAAATCAAATTTACCAATAATTTATTTATTTAACACTTTAAGCACAAAAGTACAGAGGCGGACTTAATGCCATAGGCGTATATCTGAAAATAATTTTAAATAATACTAAGATAAAATCATATGCAATAATCCTATGCAACTGTACACGAGTTAAGAACTGAGGTTCGCAATACGATTTTCAATATTTATCACACCTCGCTGTTAAAAGTTACTGGAAATGAATTCCTTAAAATAATAAATTTGTGTATCCCACAAAGTGGAGCTCATTTAGAGCTGTTAATTAGTTAGATTACCCTTTTCTTTTCATTTAATTTATCATGTTTGTTATAGAGATTTGATCGTTATGATAGACCCTATCGATTTGGTGTTATTTTTTTGGAATTTAACGATTCAATCTCGGTTCGATTCCCGAGTGTGGCAAGAATGTTTTCTAAAACCTTTGAATGCCAATTTATTTCTTTTTAAAAATAAAGGAATGTTTCCTTTCAGTAAAATTTTCTATCTCCATTATTTAGAGTATTTTCCCCCCAGCTGGCGTTGAAAAATTCCATCCTGTATAAAAATCTCATGTCACGGTGTTTGTGGTCGCATAACTCCGAAATGGCTCGACCGATTATTATGAATTTTTGTTATGTATATTTGGTAGGTATGAGAATAGGTCGTAAAGTATATTTCACACCGCTAGATTGTCAAATTCTAAATTAACGCGAGCGATCCGCGAGCAAAAGCTAATTTCTGTATAAACAGCTGGAATCAATACGAACAAGTAGAGAAAAAACTTTTTCCATAATCTTTAAATTCAAATCGACATTTCTTAAAAATGTAAATCATAGTCTCGTCATTATTTTTCTTCACTTCCACCCTGTGTACTTCCGCAAATATATTACTGTTTCCCATTTTCGAGATTCATTTTCACGAGCCCAGTTTGAGCACCCATGGCTTGCTCAAATTTCAACTGCATTGAGACCGCCTTGGACATTGTCGAAGCTTTGGGCATTGTCAAAAGCGAACTAAACGCATGTGACGCATCTGTATGACCTAGAAGCTTAGGGGTAATAATTTATATGATATTATTGAACTGCTGCTTAGCCCTCTTCCTCTCTCCTAATGTTGCTGTGCCCGACAGGGTCCATAATGATCTTTTACCTTGTAACACCATCTATGTAATACTTATGAAATGCAATAAAAATTTGAGTATTGAGTATTGGGTACATACGATATTTTTAATACATGTGCATAATATTGAGCGCACTATCTTTTAGTAAGTTTCAAAATAAAAGCTTAGGTAATGAAAGTTTTAAATTTGAAACAAGGCATAAGTATAAGCAATGCAACTACTAAAAATCTTAATGAACAAGTAATACCAACATTAGATCATAAATATTTAATAAAAAGTGAGTGTAGTGTTAAGTGGCGTCGCGGTGGCGCCGCGCGGGCTGCGCCGAGCGCACCGCCGCGCCGACGCCCCGCGCCGACGCCCCGCGCCCCCGCGTCGCCCTCCGCGCGCCTTGCCCGCGCCCTGCACTTCGCCGCGCGCTGCCGTGTCGGCCGCCGCGTGACTACACGCCGACACGTTCGGGCTGCCTACTACGCGTTCGGGTGCCGCCGTGCCGCGTGCTCTACATAGTAGTTGTTTCCTCTTACGGACTCGATTTAGCGCACGTTCCGGTATCCGAGTGCAAACCAGTAAACGAAAGTATGGTTGCACTGTCGATAAGTATTACGTAATATGACAGTGGGGTCAAATGATGTGTTTAGTTTTTGGTAAACTCTTACGTCTTATTTGAAGGTAGTGTCCTTTGGAAGTACATAGCCAGCCGGACTGGTGAGCAGTGCTCGTGGAGTGTGATCGTGCCGCGTGCAGCTGAAACAGCGGCACGCGAGCACCGCGCATGCGTCGAGTGGACCTCGACCGGACGCATCCGCGCGCGCCCTTCGTGTCGCGCGCCGCCAGAGTTTCCCGCGTACCGCGTCCGCCACGCGCACCCGGTGTGCCGAGAGTGAGCGTGCCAAGCGTGCCACGTCGGCCAAGCACGCTCTTCATTCCTCGCCTGCCGTTTGCCCCCAGCGTCCCGAGCGTCTCACGCGCCACCGGTGTCCCGACCGTTTCACACGCCTTCAGCGCTCCGAGCGTTTTACGCGCCCGGAGTGTTTCACGCGCTCCCGGCGTCCCGAGCGTCTCACGCGCAACCGGAGCGCCCCGCTTCCCACGCGACCGCGGCGTGCCTAGCGTGACACGCAGCCGCGGCGTGCCTAGACTGACACGTGGGAGCAGCGGGCCGAACGTGGCAGGTGCCCCCGTTGTGCCGCGCGTGAGCGTGTCGGGCCTGATACGCGAGCTACGTGCCGGCCTGCCGGCAGAGTTTCAGGAAGGCTATGTCTGGCAGCCCACAGGCCGCGACTTTACTTACCGACGGTAAAGTTCACGTCTTGCATGTTTGGTACTGTTTAGTGTGTCATACTTGTACCGTACAGCGTACTCCTGCGCATGGTTAGCTAGTCGCATCGTTAGCTAATGAAATGACAATATTGTCGTTCTTATTGGCATGGTTACCGCTTGCCGTACTAAGAGGCTCGTGGCTAAATTACAACTGCGGCATGGATCAATCTACTAGGTTAAGCAATGCTTGATGAAGTCAGTGGACGAATGACCAATCCATTACATACCAAGACCCCGAAAAACACGTTAAGATGTTGGTTCAGGCTGTAATTTGTACATCTTTGACCATGGACTTAGTAAACAAACAGGACTGAGTACTCAGAAATTCGTAACACAAAAATTAACCATAAGCTATCATAACCGAGGCGAGAGAGATAGCCATAATTTGTCCCTTTCACTCAATTGCCAACACATAAAAATATTAAAGAAGGTAGAAAATATTACACCGACAGTCACCTCAGACTCGTGTTTGTAATTAGATATTCATTATGGTAACACTGAAATCTGTCCTCAATGGTGTATTGGCGGCTTTTTTGCCGACATATTTTTCTTTTACTATTCTTTCTTATTTTTTACTGTGAAAATGGTTAAAAAGTGTTGTATCATGTAAAAGTGAATCATATAGCATATCATTTCACAGATAAGGAATATCATAGATTTTGTTTACTAACAATGATTAGTGTGACCATGCCTTAGACGTTTTGCAGACGAAAGACTTATGCTTTCGTGTATTTTTCATTAAAACTATTAGTATTATGCGTGTGAGAAATATAATTTGTACCCATGTATCGCATTATTGAAATAGAATTATTTTTGTTTGTAAGAGTAGCCTTTATTGATTGGGGAGGTCTAAAATATGCATCTAGATTTGCCTTTGAGGTTATATAGTGTAGTGAAAAGTTGTTTATATCTGATTTAACTTTTGGTTCATTCCGAAATACCAGTAAACACAAATTTTTGATGCGTTTCAAACAAATGTTTTATACAAGACTCAATCATCTCATTAATCCACGACATTCTATCCAATGAATAACGGATGAAGAACCTCACGAATTACAACTGATAAAAGCGTTGGCTAATTCGTACTAACAAAAAAAAATTAAAAAATATTCCATCATGCGAAATGTAATGCATTGCGAGGCACTTAGGCAGTAAGATTGGCTTACGGCAGAAACTCCACAAAACGATTCTGTTTAGCCATGTGTGATTTTAATAAATGTTTGTCAAACACTTTTAGTTTTATTCCATCAGTTTTAATACCCAAACAACAATTTTGCAGAGCAAACGGAAAAATGAAAAGGCCGTGGTTCCCAACGAAAATCTTATTTATTTTTCTTATAAATTATTATTTCACAATTTTAAGTAACCATTGATGTGTTAACCGGACACAAATCATCCATGGTGATTAAGCATTTTATAACTAATAAGACAGTCTTATCTGTTATAAAATGCATGGCCACCCTTTTAGCAAGAGACAAACGCCTCTATTATAAATATCTCTCTCGTCACGTTTTTCTGGTAGAGTGCTCACTGTGCTTGGTCCACATGTCTTTGACAGTCAGTCTACCCGGTCGCACAACCGGTCGTCCGACCAGTTTTGTTCTTTTCAACATTATTTTTAGTATATGCGAAACCTGAATATAGTTTGTTCAGAATAAGTAGGTAACTGAATCGATTCATTAAATAATTTTTAAACCATGTTATATTTTTTCCCAAAAATAGTTAAAAATATTAAAATTAGAACACCGAGCTAATTTAAGTACCTATCGCATTAATTTAGGTACCTACTGCCAAATTATTATTATCTATGAGCTCAAGACGACGCTGGAGGCGCGCGCTGCGTAGTGGCCACGTTTTTGCGCGGACAACCAGGTAACAGAACGAGCTAATAACTTTCGTGATTTTTTATGTTACAGTTTTGAAATTTTGTACATAGATTCTTTACATAAAAATACTAGACACGTGTTTCAGGTTTCGCATATACTAAAACTAATGTTGTATAGCGGCCAGTCAAGCGTCAAGTCGCGGTCGTGACCTATTATATTATTGCCATATTAGTGCGCAAGATCCCTTACTGCGTGTGTAAAATGTTGCAATTCAGCTGCAATCAGATAGTTTAGAAGCCGTCTCCATAATATTTGGGAAAAGGCTAAGAGATTATTAATCAGATGATGAAAAACTTCGACATACTATTTATATCTGAGTGAATTTTATCAGTTAAAATAGCCTAGCTATTTTTTGTTTACGTCTAATAGATAGATGCACTTTACCCCGTGTGAATTTATCAGTGGATTTGATTTTAGGTGTACCGTTGGCAATAGGCTTACACCCAACCTGGAAGTTTTTTTTTTTAATTTTTTTTTTTATAGTATGTGGGCTTACTCTTGACCTCAATCTAGTCCAAAGGACAGAGATGAGGTCGACGATAGAACTAGCTAACCCAAAAGAAGCCTATTAACTCGCGACTTAAATAGATTGGGGTCATATGAACTTGGGAACACCGACGCAGGCAGGGAATTCCACTTCTTGGCTGTGCGCATATCTTGCTAATGGTGGTTCTGCTATACACTCGGACTGCTTTCCCCTTCTTAACGGACCCTGTGACGGGAAAAATTGCTGTCTTGTTTTACTGACCACACTCAAAACTAATATTTAGCTCCAATGTTCAATTGAAAGCCTTCCTCCAATGCTTCGCTCAAGTCACTAACAACCGCGAGTGAAACAGTTGTTCTAACAGATATACATATTTCCTCTTTATTCTAGACAGGCTTCGTTTACAATTAGTGTGGACTTCCCACGCTAATTATGAACGAAACTTGTCTAGTATCAAAAAAATACATAATAGTCTAATATTCTGCCTAAGATCGACCTTCACCCACCTGTTGCGACAACCTGAGTCTTGACCGAATAGAATAAGGCAACCTTACACGCAGTGGATGCCAGAAGACGGACGTAGTCGCCGAGGGTGGCCTAGAAAAAGCTGGCGAGCCGCGTGACAACTTGAGGTGTTTGTGAGATTGGCCGGAGAAAACTGCACATGAAACAATATCGGCTAATTAAAAAAAAACCTTACGTTTGTTTTTTTTTTAATATATAATATTTCAATTTAAAAAAGAAACCGATTAGTGTTTATAAGGTCTATCTTTTCATACACGAAATATTTTAAGCGGTACTTCTATAAGTCGTAAAGTCGCCAGAGCATCGAAAAAAAATTTTTTGTTTTTTTTTTACAAAATTATTATAATTCTAAAATTTTTTTAGACTTTTTGCATAAAACCTTTACTCCCATATTCTAACAATGACAGTAGGTAAATACGAGTAGTAAATTAGCGTAATGGATGTTCAAAAATAAGAAGCCATTATTTATTTTGTGGTTCAAGTAATTTTAAATTATTTATTTTTTATAAAAAATATACTCAGATAAAAATAAAATTCCTTGAAATGATTGTTATAGCCGTTAGACGATTACCTGAAAATATTTCGTGTATGAATAGTTAGACCCTATATATTATAATTTCAACACACGTATTCATGGTAATATTAATATAAGGTGGGTTCGACTACATTTAATCAGCAACCCATTCTCAGTATTATGTTTGTTCAATGATTGTTAACAAATATTTTTTCATGCGGTAGACAAATGGGTGAAAGTCTATCTTAGGCGGGATTTTGAACTATGTATTTATAATTAGCAGACATATACCGCAAATTATCAGGTCTTCACACAATGCAGGCTGATGTTATTTTTTGAATGACAACTCTAAATGTTTTAGCATGCGACTTACATTCAAAATTCTTAAAAAATAAAAGCAACAAAGAAAATAATTAATATCCTAAATAAATTAAGAAACTCCCTGGGACATACTTAAATCCATACTGCGGAAATGGATTATTGATAATTAGTAATTTAAAAAAAAAGAAGGAAAAATACCTCTAGCTTCTAGCACAGCAGGAATGTGTGAACTTGTCAGACTATTATGCACTTTACTACTTTTTGGAGGAATACGTAAGAGAAAAAAAGGAATAGCTACAAGTGCTGCTGATTATTATACATTTTTTTTTTGGCCTATCTATAATTGTTACACTGTTTATCCTAATAATACAAGCATAGTGCACAATATGATGCGATAGGCACAGCATGCAAAAAAACTAAATTATAACATAAAAAAAAATAGTGCAAAAATAACACTTTAAACAACAGTGGGTAGTTTTAGAAATACAGTAATACAAAGATGACAGAAAAGAAAAGGAAAACTAAAAAAACCGAAAAATTAAAATGTGCTTGTTTTATGCTTTTTAGTTTTTTCAGTCGGGTTTTTTAGTTTTTTAAATTACTTTTTTTTCCAGCTTTTTAGTTTAGTAACGAGTTGAAAGATTTCGCAGAAGATTTAACCTTTTTTTATTATACGGGGCGTGCCACGGCTATGCCACACGGAAGGAAAAATATTGTTTATTTTAGAATATTTGATTTACTTATCGTTGCATGGTGAATGTCTGAAATAATAGGTACGTCTTAGTTCAGTTTGTCTATAATCCATTTTCCTGAACAAAATCTATCCATATAAAATTCAATGTCCTGACTGACTGATATGTCAACGCACAGCCCAAACCGCTGGTCCTAGAGACATGAAATGACATGGAATGGGGTGTTAAATTTTCGGTGAAACTTTTTATTTTCGGGGTCGAATATTTGAGTTCAAATTATAACGAAAGTGTATCACAGTTTTTCCCAAGTCATCCACCAATATAACATTCAAAGTCCTGACTGACAGACTGATATATCAACGCACAGCGTAAACCGCTGTTCTTAAAGACGTGAAATTTGAAGGGTGTATTCTTTGTGAAGAGTAGGTATCCACTAAGAAACATTTTTCAAAATTCCACCCCTAAGAGGGTGAAATGGTCAGTTGAATTTTCTGTGAATCTTAATACTCTCTGGGCCGATTGTCTCGAAAATTGGTTTACACACTGTTCAATTAAAATTATGAGACAGGACACGTGTATTACAGTTTTTCCAAAATCATCCCCCAACAGAGTCAAAAAGGGCTTGGAAACTCACCCAGACGCGAGCAAGTCGCGCAGTGTTGCGCAGGGCGTGCGGGGTGTGGGAGTATTTACTATTAGTAAGTAGGTAGGATTTTTCGGAGGTAGACGTGTCTGTAAATATAATATGTGAAATCCCGATTTTCGATGATTTTTGATATTGGTGGGCTCGTGATACGCGACATTGATTTCAAATATTATGTAAAAGTATTATGTCTATAAATAGATTCCTTATGAATCATATGGTTGTCGTCACCGGTGTGGAATCTCAAATCAAGTATCAATATTTCACATTATATGTAATGTAATTGATATTACTATGAACTAATATTTGCAAGTTATAAGTAAATTCATGTAAAAAAAACTCGAGTGTGTCTGTAATACTCAACTAAAATGAAATACTTACACCAACTATTCTTTACTACCTATTCAACTTTAAAAGTAATAACTAATATTACACATATATCTTACATAAACTATTATAAATGTGAAAGTCTGGATGGATAGATGTTTGTTACTCAATCACGCCAGAACGGCTGAACATATCTAGATGAAACTTGGTACAGAGATAGATTATAGTCTGGTATAGCACATAGATTACTTTGTTATCACGAACTCCACGCTGGAGAAACCGCGGGCATAAACTAGTTTAACATAAAATGTAAAATTTCATGGTCTTCCTTTTATTTCAGATGATATGTTATACAGGATAAAATAATCCTTATGATTGACTCTTTCGACCGTTATTATAAAATACTTGTGTTTTTTCACATTATTGGCGGGCTCGCTTCCCGGTTTAGGCAGGTGATTATTTAAACAACTTTGAACGCAGTTCTGATTATTTTAAAAATCAAAATGAAGCCTTCTTTTAGTAAAACTTTCTATATAAAATATGTAAGGTCCTTTCATGTGACACTGCCGTGGGACAGGTTGTATACGATTTTCTCCCTTTTTACCCGACTGCGGGGAAGCCCAAAAGGAGGGTTATGTTTTTGTTGCCACTTCGAATTACTTTTAAACATATAAGTTATATATATTTTTGTAATCACCTTTTAAGCCACTTCATTTTGATACCCCACTCGACGGCACAGGAAGAAAAAAAAAAATTTGAACACCACGATATGGCACCCGAAATCCGCCATTTTTCTTTGTTTTTTATTTCAATGTAGCCAGTGACACTCGCGCTACCAAGACGAACCTAACGACGTATAATTTAAATTGGTACACAACAAAAAGGCGATTCAACAATACAAATATGTTACAATTTAAATCAAAATTGCACAAAATAAATTGAAATGATATAATAACGGCTGAAAAGAATATTAATGAAAATTATGAAGCGTTTAACGAAATCCTAATTTGCATCCTAAATCAATGTATACCACCATATTGGCTCTCAAAAGGTATAAAAACCTGTTGCAAAAATAAAAGACTATTGAAGATACTAGTTACCAAAACAAAAAACCCTTTATTAATAAAATACTATAGGAAGTATGAAAAAATACTAAAGAAAACTGTAGTGGCAGCAAAAAACAACACTTTAAACATAAAATGATGAAATCAAGCAATAGAGTAAAAACAATGTGGGGTATAATAAATGAACGAACAAACAAAAAAATTAGATGCGAAAAACAGATTATAAATAGTAATATTCGTCTCATTTTTGTACAAACAAACAATAATAATATGACTTCGGAGCCCAAAGAGATAAAACTAGTTGGTAATAAACGAAACTCAGCTGGCAATAAACGAAAAGAAACACCTATCATGTCTACAAGGGAGAATTCAATCTTTCTGAGTCCAACAGATCCCTACGAAATGAATGCATTAATAAAAAACTTAAAAAATAAATCAAACTATGAACTTCCACCACTAAGACAATGCGCAGGTGAGTTAACTCTTCCATTCTACAAACTAATTAATCAATCTTTCGAGGAAGGCGTTTTTCCCAACCTCTTAAAAAGGCCCTTGTAATGCCAATACATAAGAAAAGTTTAAAAACTGGCCCAACTACCCCTTAATCGCTCTAGTACCAACTGCATCAAAATTATTTGAAAAAGCCATGTGCAACCGTGTCTACGCTTATTGTGAAAAATACAACATATTTAATGACTGTCAAAATGGCTTTAGAAAAAACCGATCCAAAACCCTTGCCGTTTATAAATACATACAAGAAGCCCTCGATATTATTAACTCCAAAAAATATGCAATAGAATTACTGCTGGATATGACGAAAGTTTACGATAGAGTACAATTCAACATCTTACTAAACAAACTATATGCCATAGGGATCCGTGGTCACGAATGGTTCACGTCGTATCTACAACATATTATGGAATCGGAATTTTTTAACCAAAAAACTAACGAAATAGAATCGTTCATATCTGAAAACATACCAATAAACACTTCAATCCCACAGGGCAGTGTAAGGGTGCGTCCACACCAATAACATAACATGTTATAAAACCTGGTTAAATAACATGATTCAATAGAGAGGTTGGCAATGTTGTATTAATTAGACAAGTTATACAACAAAAGTTTGAAAAATATTACTTAATCTGGACGCACCTTTATAGACGGTTTCCTTTTCTTAGTCATCATCAATGACCTCCCGAAGCAAATTAGTGAATCTTGTGTTTTGTTTGCGGATGATATATCTATTGCCTCATGTGAAACTCCTCACATTGCTAAAAGACAAATAATATGTGAAACCTAGAATAAGCTTGTCATTGTGAGGAGAAATAAAGAACTTATTATTATTATTAAACTAATCTCAAACTTAATGATAAATTAAATTCAATACTTGACGCTACAACTTATTAGATGATGGAACATAAACTATAATAAGACAAAAATAATGACGTTCCACTCACGAAAAAAAACCTGTAAATATAAACTTCAGTTTTAATAATTACAAATTAGAAACAGTTAATAAATTCACCCTATTAGGAATAGTCATAGACACACATAAATTGGAAGTCTCATATTCAAAAATTACAAGCAAAATTATCAAAATTCTCATAAGCCCTTCGGAAAATTAAAAAAAAAAACTACAGATATAAGAACTGCCTTGGTAACATATTACGCATATTAATTTTTAGCTTTATACGACTGACATTTTAACTTTTAAGTATATTATTGTCTATTTTTGATTGAATTTTGATTGATTATTTTCTTTATTCATTCTTTCTCTTATCTAATACATTTTAAAATATTTTTACAAAGAAAAGTAAACAAAACATTTAAAATATAAAAAATAGATGGCCCATCGGCATTAGGAACAAGGTCCAGGTTGCCGGTGGTCAGGGCTCCAGAGAGAGGAACCGCCTCACTATGCGTGCCGTGTCCAGGAGTACTGCTTTCTGAATCAAGCCCTTGACCCAGCCGCGCAATGAGAGCCTCCTAAGGTGTTGGTCGAGGCTCTCTGCTATTAGTCCTTTAACCGTAACGACTATCGGTACAATGATTGCAGAGTCCACGTCCCACATGTCGACAACCTCGTGTGATAAATCAAGATACTTGATTTTTTTATCATTCTCAGCTTTCACGAGATTCTCGTCATGAGGGACAGTGATATCAACAATAATTGCACGGCGCTCTCGGCGATCTATCACCACAATATCAGGTTTATTAGCTAAAATAGTCCTGTCTGTGATGATAGATCGATCCCAATACAATGTGGCATGACCATTCTCGAGAAATGGGTCGGGCACATACTTGTAGTATGGTACTTCAGAACTCACAAGGTTGTATTGCAAGGTAAGTTGCTGGTGAATAATCCTAGCTACTAGATTGTGTCTGTGCAAGTACTCACCGTTAGCAAGACGAGAACAACCAGAATCAATATGCCGGATGGATTCACCGGGACGGTGGCATGCCCGACAGATGTCAACCGTACCGTCCTTGATAATATATTTCCGATAGTTGTTCGTCATGATAACTTCATCCATAATCGCACAGACGAAACCTTCAGTTTCCCCAAAGAGGTCACCGAATCGTAGCCAGGATACGGACGCCAAAAAGTCTACATCAGGCCCATGTAAGGCCCGTAAAAAGCGTCCGTGTATCTCCTTGCTTTGCCATACCTCCCTACGGTTATTAGTATCCAATAACACAGGTTTGCGCCAGTTCTGTTTAGCCAAGGAGAGCGGCGTGAAGCCCTTGTCCACTGAGACCACATCTCGGTGCATCCCCACGTCGTTTTCGAGAAAGTATTCCCTGCGGTTGTGCAAGGTCTTAGCATTTAAGTGATTATGATTGATTATTATTATTATATATATTTTTTTTTATTGCGAATTTAATTGTTTGGTTTTCAAGTATATTTTAATTTTAATTTTAAGATTGTACAAATTACACTAAATTTGCTGAGTCGCCACGGGGTGTACAAGGGCTCTTAGCTCTAAGTCTTTTGTACAACACCATGTTTTACTTTGTAGAACGAAAATAAATGAATAAATAAATAAATACATGAATTTATCCAAATCCGTTCATCCGTTTAAGAGTTACGAGGGAACATAGAAACGGTCATACATACATACCCACATACATACATACATGTCAAAAACATAACCGTCCTTTTGCGCTACGCAGTCGGGTAAAATGTCAATATGATGTTTAGTTAGAATAAAAACAAATCATTATACATTAAAAGGAGCGTAAGGGTCAACTCACACAAAAAGAGCGGCGAAGGGCAGCGAAGCGGAGCGCAGTTTCAGTTTCAGTTTCATATGAATTTTAACTTTATTATCATTACCATAATACTTATTATCGCATGAGAAACTCGAACGAGTCGCGCGGATGCCCGCGGCGCCGCAGGAATTCCGGGGAATTCCATAAACGGAGCCGTGCGAATGCGTGAGAAGTTGCGGGAAGACTCGAGAATGTTCGAGCAGTCGCGAGCGGCCGCTGGCAATATCCCGCCCCTCGCGCCCGCTCCCCGCGCGCGTCTTTTGCGCGCGAGCATTCGCATTAATTCCTTTCAGTGCAACAAATACAGAAGTGATGGAGGATGAAGAAAAGCTTATTTGTTTGGTGCAAATGTACGACTGCCTATACAATACCAAATCAAGGCATAACAGCAATAAACACATGAAAAATAACGCTTGGCAAAAAGTGGGCGCTGAAATGAATATGTGTGGTAAGTATAAAAAAAAAAACTTTAAATTGTTGCGATGTCGTCAGCAAATTGTAGAACTCGTTAGTTTACATACGGCGCAGTCTTTTGTAAAACTTCACACCATTTTGTTGTTAAATCTATTTAATTACGCGAAATCATTTCGTTTTGCCAAGAAACGGCACCACAAGAATTAAAATAAGTCTTAAATTTATCTCTTATACACATAGCATTTTCTCGGGAAACAGAATCCGCTTGAAGATTTTGTAATATACTATTTATTGTCACTGTTTCAATTATGTTTTTAAATATTTCATAATTTATTAGGTAATTATGTAAACAAGTGCACGCTAGTATCATAATGTCCAGGTATTTGGGTTGCATTCTAATTCTCTTTTGAAAAACCTCAAATTTTTGTGTTAGTATTCCGAAACTGCTCTCTACAATACGTCTTGCACGGCTTAGGCGATAATTAAATATTTTCTTCTCGACGTCTGTCGACACTTGGCTTCCAGGAAAAGGTCTCATTATGTGTTCATGTAACGGGGAAGCCTCATCTCCAACAAAAACATGTGGCAATGCTTCTGTCGTACCTGGCAAACATTTATTAGGTGGTATATCTAGTGTATTATTATTTAATGATTGTCCTAATCTGGAGCTGCTTAAAATGCCACTATCACTATTGCGACCGTATGCTCCAATATCGACTACAACGAATCGGTAATTTGCATCAGCTATGGCTAACAAAACTACACTGAAAAATTTTTTGTAGTTATAAAATTGACTGCCGCTGTTCCAAGGTGCTCTTATATTAACATGTTTGTCATCTATGGCTCCTATACAGTTAGGAAAATTCCATTGCGTTTCAAATTCTTTTGCTACTTTGGTCCATAGCTCAGCTGTCGGTTTAGGCATAGCACGCGGCCGTAAACACTTCCATATCGCGGAGCAAGTTTCGTGAACAATTAGAAGTACAGTACTATATCCCATTCGATACTCGTGAGCTAGCGCTTTGAAACTGATAGCAGTAGTTAAAAATCTGAAACAAAATATGTATAATTATTATCACCAGTTATAGTTACACATATTCACAAATCAAGAGTAACAGCCCCGGTAGTTTGTCTACTTCTGTCCATGTGTATATATTAATATCTAGATTATAATGTTCCATCATAAAAAATTAAAAACCATAAAAACATAACAAGATTGTTATATTAATAATCATATTACTGCCATTTTCAGTGGAGGATTGCCAAAAGTCTTAGAAAAAATTACGAGATAGTTATAGAAAGGGCATTTCATTAAGAGAGAGTAGAAGTGGGTCAGCTAGAACAGTAGGACGCCCATTAAAATTTGAAAAAGAATTAAAATTCATAAAACCCTTCATAAAAAGCAGGAAACAAATTTCAAATTTAACGAGTTCGCCAGAAGATTCAGATATTACCACAGATGGTGAATATCAGTCTATGTCACAAAGACCGTCGCCACGGCCACAGTCGCAGTTATCAGCGTCGCCACGGCCACAGTCGCAGTTATCAGCGTCGCCACGGCCACAGTCGCAGTTACCAGCGTCGCCACGGCCACAGTCGCAGTTACCAGCGTCGCCACGGCCACAGTCGCAGTTACCAGCGTCGCCACGGCCACAGTCGCAGTTATCAGCGTCGCCACGGCCACAGTCGCAGTTATCAGCGTCGCCACGGCCACAGTCGCAGTTATCAGCGTCGCCACGGCCACAGTCGCAGCTATCAAACCGGACCTCTTCATCCAACGAACAGCCTCTCAAAATGTCAAATTTATTGTTCAAACAATATATTGAAGGAAAGCAAATAGAAGATGACCCAACCATTAGTTTTTTTATAACCATGGGCCGAACTGTGAAAACAATGCCTAAAAATATTCAAGCCAAATTAAAGCGCTAAATTTTCCGCCTTATAAATGAAACGGAAATAAGACTTGCCGATGACACCGGTGGTAACATGACACGAGATACAGATGAATTCAACTTATCTGCCACAGAAAATAATACAACCATGCCATCTTCTTCAAAGTATCCATTGGAAACAACCAGTATCAGTCCTAGATCTGTGACAGAAAATTACAATGAAACAAATATTCCAACCACATCCTTTTCATACACACCATCAATAATACCGGCTGCAGAACAAAAATCTATTACATCTTTTTCATACAAACCATCTAAAATACCGTCAACTTCAACAAGTTATCAAGAAACGAACACAGAAAATATCTACGAGACAAACTCCCCACTTCCGATTTATTCAAACTTAACTTCCAGATCTAGTTCACTCGACCCACCTCCGTCGCCTTATATACCACACGCTATATCGAAATCACAACAAAGATCCTCTGATTCTGTATTGCGCGAAGAGGATTACGAAACCGATATCGATACGACATTTGACTATTAAAAAACGTTACCTAAATTTTCTTTCAAAATATTTTTTGTTAGAATAGTGTATTTTAACAATAAATAACAATACAATTGAACCATATATTTTTTATTTATTTACTCACCTGAGGCAGACTGACAGTCTTTCTTCAGCGGAAATAGCCAATCTATAATTGGTATTTTGTTTTTGAATATGTGGCCTGAGAATTTCCAATAAACTTTCAAATTTGTCATAGTTCATTTTATAATAGTCATAATGAATGCTAGGATACAGATGTAAATTTGTGCAAAATGTTTGAAATTGGCCAAACAGACGTCTTTTCTTCCACAGGTCGTGTACCCAAAAGTTTATTTTTCTTTTAAATCTTTCCCTCCTTATTTCTTCGGCCTCTTCCTCTTCTTCTTCAATTATATGTGCAATAATAATTAAATCCAAAATACCCATTTTCACTGCTTAAACACAAGTTTCCTCGAGTTTTGTTGAAATTGAACTGCGCATAGGAGAGCGACCCATGAATTCATCGCGGGTGGGCTCGGGAAGGCGCGCGGATTCCCGCGACTGCTCGAGAAGTCGCTGGAATGCTCGAGAAGTCGCGGGACTCCGTGACTCCGCGCTTCGCTGCCCTTCGCCGCTCTTTCGGTGTGAGTTGACCCTAAAACACATGCATGTTCGCGCATGTTCGAGCCAGCCGCGGTGGCCACATCACCGAAACCATATTCATACATTCATCGCATAAAATATCCGCATAATAAAGTCAATTTCATGGTTACCAAACATGTTTCTGTATTTTATTTCAATATTTGTGACGGGGGTCACATGAAAACCTAACCTATCCGAGGCGGGGTGCAAAAGAAATCGAGCTTGCGGCTCTCGCTTTTGCATCCTACAAGGCATAATGGGGATTATTCTCGTGTGCGCAGGGCCTAGAATTGGTTAAAGACGGCCCTGGTTTCATTCCGATACTGAATTTATATAAAACCTATTGTGACACAAATATTTACGGCTTAATTGAAAGCTCTTTTTTAGAGCTTTCGAACGTAATTTAACTCCTCATAACACAATAATTAGGTCTTGAAATCTGGGTCTACAGGCGATTCTCTTAGCAACTGTTTGACACAATGTAACATGGCCCTCTCGATACTAAGTGACTTAGTCACTTGTACATTCTCCCTTAGATTATTAGTTGAATAGCCTAACTGTTCACTAATAGGTACTCTCGAAGAAATTTTCAGGAAGTTGGTAGCTAATTGGAGAGAAAAAGCAGTGTCCTTCACGAGGCGCGACTGACCAATCTAAGTAGTTTTCTACATTGTTCCCTTGTCATCTTCAGCCACACAACATCAAAACCAAAATTATGTGCAATAAAACTCCTACAATTATAAAATAGACGCTGAAGAAATACAACATGTCTGGGAATACATATATTGGTATACGTACAAGGACCAAAAAATAGTCTCATTCTAGGTGTGGCTGGATTATCTAGTCGCAAGACAGACGTAGAACGCTACTGCTCCATGAAGGAACTGTACGTACAAGTCTGAGTAGTGAGACAAGTACAACAGAGAGTATTAACGTATGGTGCACAGACTTTGTCTTCGACTAAAATCTAGAAGTCCAAACCCAAGGTTTGTCTATAAGCAATTGAGCGCAGTATAACTGGGTGATAAATTAATATTAACATCGTATCTGGGACACAATACTGCGCTAAGCGCTCCAAAACAAATATGACGTGCCACTAAGTGCCCAACTCAAATGGGACAGAGATGAAAAATTTTCTCCCGCGAACTGGACCTACTGTGATTTATTGAGCACAGAACGCTCGCATGACTTTTGCTTAAGGATGTGAGTATTTAAAGATTAGTAAGTAGCATTGAATACAAAAAAAGTTTAAACTTTGACCTTCAAAATTCCAGTAATCTGAAGGTTTCCAGATCAAAAAATAAAGTAACTCTACTTTTTAATTTCTTATTTTCACACAATGGTAAGTAAATAACTTATAAACTAAGCCGCACAAAACCGTGGTAATGGTTTGACTGTGAGCTCGATGACTCTCTTTAGACTCATTCATAAATTTCGAACTTAAAACTAATGATTATTGATAAATGGCACTTTTTATATATCTATGGGCCAAAGTTGCCTAGAAATAAATTAATATTATTGTTGTTGTTTTTCACATGTCGTGTACGGTGTTTCTACACACGATATTGAACTTGTATTTTACAAAGAAATCATAAGTTTCAATATTGCAATCACAGATATTCCAAAATTATTCCATTGATCCACCAAATATATTATGTTATACACTATAACACTAGCAAGTGCGTCGCGAAGTGCCCGTACTGCCCATACCTCCCATACTGGGCAGGATAACTGCATATACTGCCCATGGAAGAAACTGACTGTACCAGTGATACTAAGTGGACAATTGGCGGGATGATTGTTTTATTGTTGGTGGTCCCGATATGCAGAAGTAGTGTACGGCAATTGAGGCGATTGCGCATGTACAAGTAAGCGTGAGTGCGAGTCAGTCGCCAGTCCTAGTCCGCGCCGGCTGCGCGCGCGCCATTGTCCACAGTGTCCACAGTGTCCACAGTGTCGCGTACTAGTGTCACCCCGTCCAGACTACGCTTATTTTGTATGTACTATTTAACCTACCACGTTTGATTCATGAATTTTTAATAGTGGGATCAACAGTTATTTTTTGCTCAGATTTTGGCGATTTTGGTAGGCTAATCAAACGGTCCTTCTTACCCCAGAGATGGGAATCTAGTTTTGTTAATTGTGTTATAACGGGTTCTTTTAAACCCGGTAACATGGTCCTATTTACCTCACTCCGGCCTCAGCGTTGAGATAAAAAAAAAACCGTTAATGGCATTTCAGAGTGTGCTATCATATAATATGTATAGCATAACAGCCAATATTGTACAAGTTCAAATTGAATGAGTTAGAGAAACTTCACAGATGTAATCATTCAAAATGAACAAAAAAAAATACAGAATCGATTAACTTCTTGGGTTGAATGACAGCAGAAAGTTTAGTGTACTTCAAAATATAAGTTTTTTTTTTGTGTAAACTTTACCGAAGGTCAAGCAGATAAATTCTGATGCGTGAGCTTATTCTTATATTAAAGTACCTATTTTTTTTTCTAAGAACTCCCAATATATAAATCAAAATAATGTACGGTCTTTTACTGACAATCTTTGCGTGGGTTACCGAAACCTACAGTAACACACAAGTACAGTAATAGATAACAGTACGGCAAAATTTAAATTCCCTCGTTACATAGAGCTTGAGAAAAACTTTTGTGACAGTCGCTTTGCGTATGGAAAATATCACTTTCTTGTAAGTGAGATTTTCCGTACGCATTGTCTTGGATTTGGATAAAATATACGTCTTTAGATTCTTCTTGGTGGCGTGAATTTCACTGGCTACATTAAAATTAAAAAAAAAAGCAAAGAAAATTATTTGGGGTGCCATATTATTCTTCCAATACCATGGAGTGGGGTATCAAAATGAAGGGTTTTAAAAGGTGATTACAAAAATATAAACAACTTGTGTGTTTAAAAGTAATTCGAAGAAACAAAGTCGTAGATATCATAAAATTATTAAAACAGTATTATGGATTGGACTCCTCAAAACCAGTGTCACGAAGGGATGAAAAGCGATCTGTGCACGACACGACAGCGAGTGGGCTATCTGTTTTATTCCAATAAATTATTAGATGTTTTAAGTGACTCTGCTATTTAAGTCGATAGTTTAGGATAAGTGTTCAATTATAATTGCCCTTTGTTCTTCATAATTCCTTAACTGTTCCATCAGACTCTGGACAACGCAAAACAAACGAGCCAAAACAGAACAGGGATACCAGTTTAGTTAGGGAGTTCCTATGACCATCTTTCGGCTTCATTATCAAACGAGATCTATAGCAGTAGTGAAGGTTCAATTTTTGTAAGAAGTAAGCCGGAGTACATATCTTTAGTGTGATTATATTATTTGTCTATAGAATACCGACTGTGCCATTTTTCAAAAGGCAGCCGGTAGGAATCGGGTTCTATGGAACCTTCGCCACTGATCTATTGCATCATATTATTTCATTTTCATCGAAGTTTGCGCCGACAAACGAAGCAAGATTTTAATACACGAAACGACTTTAACATTGGAATAGTTATAATTGAGAAAAACATATACTCCCTAAGAGTGATGTAGCGACAGGTCGATGTAGCGACGGGTGGATGTAGCGACGGGTCGATGTAGCGACGGGTCGATGTAGCGGCGGGTCGAAGTAGCGACGGGTCGATGTAGCGACGGGTCGATGTAGCGACGGGTCGATGTATGAAGGGTCGATGTAGCGACGGGTCGATGTAGCGACGGGTCCACGTAGCGACATAGCTATGACCGGCACGGACTGACGATCGTTTGATCGTCATCCTTACTGCTGATGGAATGTCCCATGTATGTTTATACATGTGACAGTCGATCAGCAGTAACAATTAATAACATGTTACAAATAAAGCGTGAATAATTTGTACAAACCTGTCGAGTGTAAGCCCGACTCGCCCACTACGGGTTCAGTAGCACTTCAAATGTCTTTGAAATAGGTACGCTGTCTGTTTTCGTTATTACCCGACAGCGGCGAAGTCCAAAAGGAGGCTTATGTGTTTGACCTGTATGTAAGTATGTATGTGTGTATGTATATAATTATGTATGTATGGTCCATTTCTTTGTTCCCTCGTAACTCTTAAACGGATGACCAGATTTGGATAAATATACGTCTTTAGATTCGTCTTGGTGGCACGAGAGTCACTGGCTACATTAAAATTAAAAAAACAATTCAACGATTCTCCGAAAAAAAAATTATATCGTAATAGATTGCTGAAATATTACAAGGCTGATCAATCACTAGGGCTAGGGGCACTGATAGTATCCGTTTTGGTAGTTATATGGGAGGCTAACAGAACAATTCAGTTGGACTGAGTAGCATTTGGGAAGCTTCAACGCGTCCATTAAAATAGGACTGAGTTTGTGTGCTTGTGTTTAGAATAGTAAAATTCGTTTACTGGAAAATATAAAAAAAAATGCAGCAGTAATAGAAAATTGGTAAACTTTTTAGTATTATATGTAACAAACACAATCCAGAATGTTTTGTAACACGAATTAATTCAGAACGTTAGAGCCTGCACTAATGGTCTATGACACGAGGACTCGCGGCCACAGCTATACTAGGTACAGTTTCAAAGTATTTCTGCTGTTTTCCTAGTTCACCGCCGACGAAGTCAATAGTTAGTGAAACAATATGTTAAAGCATGTCGGAATTGTATGTTGTCAGAGACAATGATGTCGGACCACAACAAGTCGGAGTCCGTGCATCTGCAGCCCGTGGACGCAGCCGGGCGCGCAGTAGCGCCCTCCTACACGTGAGTACAGCATCGTACCCGGCTTGGGGCTCCACAACCTCCTGCAGTCTGTGGCACGCTACAACTTATACATATTCCATTAAAGTTCCATCATTATAATCTGGACGTGTTTGTTCTCTTTCGCTTAGTGTCGATGGCAATAATTTATAATTATTAGGCTACGAGTTTGGCGCCAAAGCGTACATGAGTTCCTGTTATGAGCAGAAAAAAGGACACACAGGATACGATTATAAGTGCCCTATAGTCTGTGGAACAGCACCACAATTACACTCCAGGGCAGAGCCATCAACATTTTCACTAAATAGATGTTTATTGTATCAAAACGTCACGCCCTAAGTTTCAACTTGGCGACCGAAAAACGTTAATGTCGAAGCTTGTGTTATTTATAAGTTGTATCTGTCTGCAGAGAATCCTCGTCCGACTCATACGATCCTCACGAGCATCGTCGTCTTCCGAATCCGACGAAGTAAGTGATTATTTTACTATTGTAAGTAATTAAACAATTGTGTTTTCTATTTCATATCACTTCAGAAGGTTTTCATTTTATTGAAGATTGATTATCTAATAAATGAATACACACTCGCGAGCAATTTAATCGACTCACGCTATAACCGCGAAATTGCATTAGTTGTTTTGACAAAACTTCTACGATAAATTCTTGTTAATGCACAATAAACACCTCTATTAGGTGTACACGTCGGGTATCAATCAGCAATACCAGGACGAAGTGAATATATAATAGGACGATGGACTGGTCTAGCTAAGGTCTTAAACTTTTAAATCGTATATGATATTTACAAACAAGTGCTTGTGTCGACCTGGTTGTTCGCGAGTGTACATGTTTATTAAGTTATATTAACCCTTTATAAAACAATTTACAGTTTCTGATTTGAGTATTTGAATAGAGAACTAGTCAAACTCTAATTAAAGTGATTCCTTTAATGAAATGTGGAACCTACTCGAAATTTTAAAGGAGATGGCCAAAAATTGTATGAGCCTGTTCCCCAGAATGTACATTTATAAAATGTTTGTCATTGAATAGTCAAGATCTTCGTAGGTACATTAATCTTTTTCCAAAATTCTTAAATTTTTTAATTTAATTTTTTGCACGTTTTGTATCTCTGTTATGTCTCTTTTAAGTAGAGTTTGACAAGTAGTAAATGTCAATGACACAGTTTAGAAAACGGCAATGAATGTTGCAGCAATCTGGAGACGTTGGTGCACCTGCTCAAGTGCAGCCTTGGCACCGGCATCCTGGCCATGCCGCAGGCGTTTTCGCGCGCCGGTCTCGTCACCGGGGTGCTGGCGACAATAATCGTCGGGGCGCTCGTCACGCACTGCCTTCACGTGCTCGTGAGTCATACACACTACTCGCTCACTCGCTCACAACTCACATAGCCTACTCTCAACACTTTGTGAAAGCCACAAGGTGCTGCCGGTGCGTTGGGTCGTCGTCGTAAATAATTGAATAGTAGCAACCGCACCCGACACATGTTGGATTAAAAATAGCTTTAATAATAACACACTAATTAATTATGTATATGCTTACATGGTGAATTTTCCAAGTGGGCGTCGATGGCCAAATCCGAAACTATGAGGAATAGCGAAAAATACTGAAACGAGTCTCGAGCCAGATTTTGATGAAAACTAAAACTTTATCAATAGATTAAAAAAAAAAAAATTTCCTAACCAGGAATCGAACCCATTGATTTCGGAAAAAAACACAATATATACTATATTATTACACCATTCGATAGTGTCGCTAATATGGATCAAATTCTGGAAAGTAATGACGGACGGCAAACTTAAGAAAAATTAAAATTTATGAATTTCATATTTTAATTTAACGCAACGCAGCCGAACTTCACAACATATTTAAATTGTATTGACTCTGTGGGAAAAAAAAAAAAAAAAAAAAAAAAAAAAACCACAGTAAAAGAAAAAAAATCGTAAACAATTGAAATTACAATGACAAGTTAGTTGGCGCCAATATTGATTTTATTCGACGTTTGTATACTGTTTTTTTTTTTATTTTTATATATATTTTTTTTGGATACTGTTAAGTATTTTATCAAAAATGAACTGGTAATCGGTTGTCGTGGCATGTGATGCGGAGGAATGAGGAAAATGTTGTGAGAAAAGTTTTGAGTATGAATGTGGATGGGTATATGAGTAGAGGAAGACCAAAGAAACGATGGATGGACTGTGTAAAGAATGATATGGCAAGAAAGGAGGTGTCTGGCGAGATGACGAGTAATAGAGAAGTGTGGAAGAAGAAGACATGCTGCGCCGACCACAAATGAATTGGGATAAGGGCAAGAGAATGATGATGATGATGATGATGATGATGAACTGTTTCCTTTAGTTTGCCGTAGGCCATTACTTCCCAGAATTTGGTCCTTATTAGCAACACTTGCAAATGATGAAATCAATGATTGCGATTCCTGGCTAGGAATATTGATTATTCTTAAATCTAATCATGCAGTTTTAGTTTTCATCAAAACGGACTCGGGACTCCTTTGAGTATTTTTCGCTATTCCTTGTAGTTTCTGATTTGGCCATCCACGCCCACTTGAAAAATTCACCATGTTACATTATTCCTTTCTTCTTTTCTTTATTTTGTGTGTACAATGTACATAAACAGTTAAATGAATAAGTAATTATTTCAGATAATATAATTTTACATTGAAATAAAGGAATTTCTTTTCTTTATCTTGTGGTTAGTTCCTAACCTGGTGTCAGAGTTTTTATGACGCCCATGGGCCTCTGACTTGGCTTAATCCGTAAGGCTGTCCCTTACACCCTGTAAGTTGCAAATTCAAAAGGGAGAAAAACACTACCTTTGCCGATGTCTCCTAGCTACCTGATAACCTATTATCAGATTTTACTTACAAAATATGGGTGTTTTTTAAAATAACTTTCTTTAAAAAATCGCACCTGCCCCAGTGTGTGACGAAGCTTCAACGGTCAGGCGTCGCAACAAACCGACAACGCATCGTGGTAGTATCTCTGTTAAACTACTCTTTGAAATTCAGTGCCATGAATAATTTTACCTTTACCTAACCTTTCTGTTTCTTTTTGTGGTGTTTTGTAATTAGCCGGTCAATGGTGACAGATAGGAGGACACAAAATAAGTACCTGACGTCTAAAAAGGTTATTACTTTTATTCATGGCACAAAGTCCATACCTCTTGAAAAGCAGTGAGTGCGCTTGGGCAAGCAGCAAGCATGTGCGCTTTTGAGGTGACGCGGCGTGCACTGTGCACTGTGCAGGTGGGGTCCCAGTACGCGGCATGCAAGCGCGTGCGCGCACCACTGCTCACATACCCGGAGTCCATGGCCGTGGCGCTCGAGGCGGGTCCGCCCACGGGGCGCCGGTACGCGGGCGCGTTCGCTATCACCGTCGACGTCTTCCTGGTGGTCTACCAGCTCGGGATATGTTGCGTCTACATCGTCTTCATCGCTGATAACATAAAGAAGGTTGGTATTCCAGCTTTTTCCCTTTATACTTTGACCTCCTACATCCTACTCCTGTCATCATGAGCTAGGGCGCTGTGCACGATTTGGGCTGCTCTCGGCCGCTCTCGGCCACGCTCGGCTGCGCCCGAATGGTGCGTGGCGCCGTGAGAGCGCGGTCGATACAATTGAGTTAAGTGGGGCGGCGTCGTGGCCGCTTCCTTACGTCAATATTCATCAAGGAGTAATTCCACCACGCATACTCAATGACGCAACTGCACGCCTTTTAATAACGTTTAATGTCGAAGGAATGCCACCTTCACCTCTGTAAGTATTGATTGATTGCAGATGACCGACCCGTCGTACGAGTTGCCGATAGAGGTGCACATGCTGATCATCTTGCTGCCGCTGATCTTGTTCAACCTAATCCCGACCCTGAAGCTGCTGGCGCCCTTCTCTGCCCTCGCCAACGTGCTAACGTTCATAGGGCTGGGCATTGTGGTCTACTACCTGGTCACCACCAAGAAGTCCACAGCGCCGCTGGACTACTGGGGCTCGCTCTCCACTTTCCCGCTGTTCTTCGGCACCATCTTGTTTGCGCTCACGGCGGTCGGAGTGGTGAGTCTGCGCTGCTGATGGCTGCGCGACCTGCGCCCGCGCGTCAGAATCCTTATGTATAATAGGAATTAGCCGCTATGCGATCTGTGTATGTTTTATGAACAGTGCTAATGAATGAATAACATCATTGATTCATTTTCATCTCATCGTCATTCGATATTGCGTTGCGAGCGTGACAGTGCTAATATATTTTTGAGGCCTTTTTTGAAGTTTTCCAGTATTACAAACACTGCAGATTTATCTGTACCTAGTTATATTGTTAAATTAGTTCGTATGAACTCGTAGTTTAAAATTTACTGGATTTAATAATGAGTCATCTACCATCCCGTACTGGGCCCACGTGGTAGATAATAGTCCACTCATCCTCACAGAGAAGAACCCTGCGTCCCAGCAGTGGGAACACTAGGGCTGATTGTGGTGCTATGCTAGGGGATGGTGGACGGGTCGTACTCGCGTATATGTGATTACATGTGCGTGTGGCAGGTGATCGCGCTGGAGAACAACATGGCGACTCCGAAGGCGTTCGGCACCCCGTGCGGCGTGCTGAACGTGGGCATGAGCATTATCGTGGTGCTGTACGTGGTGGTTGGTGCTCTGGGCTACGTGTTCTGCGTGTCCGACTGCAGTGACTCCATCACGCTCGACCTGCCGCATGGACCGTCAGTATACACTCTTTTTTGTTTCTCAGTAGTTGCCCAGAGTCTGAGCCGTGCCCGGTTGATGACAATAGGCTTGCTACCTATTACATGAGGCTTAAACATAACCTTGCGAAATGTAGGTGTGGCTATTCATTCACACCTCTGCCTAACCCTTCGGGCTCTACTTGTATGGAAATTTAATGTCTTTTGCTAGTAACACAGTTCATGAGAAAGTTGCAAATAACACAAGCTGTTTTCCTCCAAAGAGGGCCTGTTGATTATACCCGACAAGCGGTAGGTGACTGACTACAACCCGACAATTCAACAATTTTACAAGTATTTCATATTTTTTTAGTTATAATAGAGGAGCTCGTGGCTTAATAATACCGCAGCGCAGGCGTGAAATTTATAACGAATCGAAAGAACGGTGCCTGCGCAACACCGGTTGAACGTAATTCACGACACGTCGCCTACGTACATTTTGTATGAAAATGTTTTGAAGCGGCATCATTCCTGCGCTGCGCCTGCGCCGCGCCTTTATCTTACGCCGTTTCAGTATAAATCGCGCTTTACTATGGGGTATCGTAACCCAGTAACGAGTACACGGAGCCGCTGCCTACATAAGTAGGTCAGATAAGCAGCGGCTCCGTGTAAAATACTGGTAATGCTGTTTCCGGGTCCGACTGGGAACCGATCCGAAAAGGCAGGCATCTGATGGTATCAGTTATATTAAGTAGTCCCCAGAATTGGAAGGGTTTCAACCCTCGTTTACCTACATTAGGAGAGTTTTTCAAAGCTTAAATAGTCACAAATTAATTCGAGCACTCGAGCCACTGGTTTTTTTTTACTATGTTGTTAAGTACTAGGGCACGAGTAGACAGTTTGTCAGAAATAGAATAATAATTGTGATCCGCCCGTGTGTCACGTAGGGTACAGCAACGAGGTCGAATGATCACAACAGGGATATCATATCCGCTTGGTATCGGGAATGCAGTAGGCGGAGCCAACGCGGGCCCCCCTCCTTTCCTACTCCTCAGTGGGCCATAAGTAGGTGAACACTTCATTAGGAGCAATGTAGTTACAATAAATACGATACCTACTTGATTCCAGTGTTTCTACTTTAAAACACATTAATTCATATCAGAGTGCTCAAATAAAGCAAGGCAGTCGGCGGGACCTCCATGTCATTAATAAACAAATATATCACATTCACGCTTCACCGTTACCATGTACTCAAAAGCATCAAAGGTGACGAATCCGTAGAATTGAAATGGTGAAACCCTGTTGTAGTAGCTTAGTTGTATCAGTGCAGTTTGTTAGCAAAACAATCACACAGAATACAAGCAATGCAAACAAGCAAAAGGAATTGAAAACTTCGTTTGATACATACAGCAATAAGCATTGTCACGACACTCTCGATGTAATGCCTCATTGTTGACGCCGGACGCGACGCACGATGACTTCGCCGCAGTGTCACCGAGCCGAGCTTGCCGCTCGCTCGACTAATCAACTAGTTAAGCAGACATGCAGCATATTGTCGTGCATTGCGTACGCACGCACTGTTTCGCGTTCTTACAATGGGTACAGTCAGGGACAGTTGGTACAATCGGTCGCAGAACAGAAGGACCCTGACTATAATAAATTTTGATGCAAGTTTATAAGAAAGTCATCTTATTTTAAAAATAACTTAATTTTGCATTTTGTTTTTTTTTGTGCATTGTTTTAGATTAATTATTTCGCATTATTTGACAGATAGAGAGAAAAATTATTGCGTAAAAAACGAAGCCTTTAATGAAGTGAGATTGAACGCGAGTCAGAGAGAACAGGTAACACATCAGTACTGTTCGGCAACTTCCAGACACATGTTACATACGTACTTTATGTGTCACTCAGCTAGTTTCTTTTGCGTTACCAATCTAAGACGTACTGTCACAAGCAATATGTTAATTCACTTAGCAGAATTCAAAACAGTTTTTCTCGTGAAATAAAGGATGATTTCCACCAAACGACTCGCATCGCATCGGATCGGAACGGATTTTATAATCTTTAAACAAAATTAAATCGTGAACCCAGTATTTAAAGTTTATATTACCACGCCGCGCACAACAGCTTAACCACGGACGTCATCCG
Organism: Noctua janthina; assembly: GCA_963576755.1. Taxonomy (NCBI): domain Eukaryota; kingdom Metazoa; phylum Arthropoda; class Insecta; order Lepidoptera; family Noctuidae; genus Noctua; species Noctua janthina. The sequence continues at coordinate 5,174,297 of OY755050.1, read as the reverse complement.
CGACACACGATCGTAGGCGACACTATGCAGCGACGCGCGATCGGCTCCGTTCGCTTGTTGACGAATACGGCACGGTAGGAATGAAACTATTTGACTAGGCGCAGAAACGGATACGTTCGCAAGTGACGGTACGGAGCCAATCGTTTGTGTCGATATCCTGCCGGACGCGATCGGCTGTCGCCACATCCGTTCGTGTCCTTTCCGATCCGATGCGAGGTGTTTGGTGGAAATCATCCTTAACGGTTTCTGCTTTGAGATTTAAGATAAGACATATTTCGTAACAGTACCTATGGCTTCCAGAATACTATGTAGGTACGTGGAAAAATAAAACGTCAATCAATACAGAAGGAAATAATAGCTTATGAATTTTAAGTGAACTAATCTAAACATATAAATAAATAACATTGAAGTGTCTGTTTGTTATCTCAAAATAACAACTCTCAGACTTAGGCAAAAAGGCTGCCAAGCTGAAATGGGATTGGGTGGGTCACTTAAGCCGCATGCATTACAACTGCTGGTCGAAGGTCTCATCGCGAAGGGTGCCTGAGGATGGAGGGCGCCGACGAGGCCAGCCTAGAAAACGGTGGCGAGATGATTGAGAGGCGCATCACGAAGGCTGGTTCGAGGTGGCCCAGGAGTAGAGTACCTGGAAGAATATGGGGGAGGCCTTTGTCCAGCAGTGGGACATACATGGCTATTGAAAAAAAAAAAGAAAATATATATTCGTTATTTAAAACGAACACATTTTTTTTGCAATTTTCTGTCTGTTTGTTCCGGCTAATCTCTGAAACGGCAACACCGATTTTGACGAGATTTTTACTGGCAGATAGCTGATGTTATAAAGAGTAACTTAGGCATTTATTTTAGTATAAGAATTAGGTTTTCGTGCAAAAAAATAAAAACCCTTGAAATTAGTAACGAAATTCGATTCAAAAAGGGAAGTAATATTTTTTTATAATAATTTCGCACGAACGAAGGTCGCGGGCAACAGCTAGTATAGAATAGAATAGAATCTTCTTTATTTTGTACACCACACAAGTAACATTAATAAAAGAAAACATTTCACATAATTTTTTTACAATATAATATGTATTACTGTTGAAGCCAATACTGGCTTATTGATAAATCTTAGGATATACCAACGTTGGTAAATGTAAGGATTTTATAAAGAAGAGGCAATTTTGCGGGTATTTTACCATAATAGTTTGGCACATGCTAGGTTTTACCAATGACGATAATGTAAATGTCGATTTTTAGAATAAAACAATGAGTATTTCTTATTAATATCTGACGATTGATGATAACATACTGTTATGTAATACTAAACTGAGTGACCAAATGGGTTAGGTAAGGTAGAACTATGAGAAACCATGTGCTGTGTTATGTCAGGTCCACTTAAAAGACTCGAAAATACATAAAAAATTAAATTAATTATAATAGGTAAACCAAAAAAAAAAGCATTGCTACACAAAATAACGCCGTAATAGTCTAGATCCCGACCTTCACTCATCTATTTACTGAATAAAAAAAATAAAACCAACTTCAAATACATAAAATAACTTCAGTAAATTAGCTTCAGAAGGCGGTGACTTTTCTTTGTTTGATATAGTTTTTTTGTCACCGACTTGCAGCGTGATGTTACGTTATGATGTTGTGTAAACAATAAACATCCAAGCGATTGCAGCAATCACGACAGAAGTGCTGTCTATTATTGAAGAGTTCCGTTCTATATCTCCAAGTCCATGATCAGATCATGACAATATTTCTATGGAACCAAATTGGAAGTATACTCTTTCAAACAAAAAACGAATTTTCCAAATCGGTTCAGGCGTCTTCGAGTAATCGGTGAACATACATAAAAAAAAGATTCCGAAGAATTGAGAACCTCTTTTAAATATCTTTTAACATAAGTACATAATTTTGTGAATACCCATTCACTCATTCAGAGTCCCAACTGGCATCCCTGTCTGATGAAACTAAGTCCAGCCCGTTTAAGTTGCGACCACCATGTCTTCTGTGATTATACTATCAGCTTTGCAATAAAATGATCTGTATTTTAATATAAATATTGTTATAGGTACAGAGTAATTCGTTCAAGTTGGAATACAGGGGAATATCCGAATACGTAAGAGGTACCGGACAATGTACCAAAAAAACTTAACGTTTACGTTTCTAGATCGAGTTGTTTTCAGAGAAATCACCATATTTAAATTCGTAAAAAAATATATAGTATAGATACATGCTTGATCTAGTGACTTTTTTGGTTAAAAACACCTAAAAAAATTAAATAATTTTAACATTTTGCTCGATAAAAAAAAAATCAGAAGTAAAGTCGATTTTGAAAGTATTTTAAGATGTATGAGACTTGGGGTAACGCAATTTTTATGAAAATTTAACATTTCATTTACTAATCGGGTTTCACAGGGGCATCATTGGATAGATTTATAATATATCACTTATTTTTTTTTTGTATAAAATAAATACGTGAAAACGGCTCGCGCGCACCGCGCCAGTGTCCTGCCGGACGTCATCGAGTGAGGACCAATGCAATTTTTGCTCGCAACCACAAATTATCGTCGCCGCCCGCGTAAATAACGTGTTGTATTATAAGTAATTAAAATGGCGAATAAAAAAACAAAATTAAGATAAAAAGGGTATCTGAAGTGAAGAAAATCCGAAAGTGTACTGCGTACTACTTATTCTATAAATATGTCACAATATAATTACTTCTCTACACAGACTAGCGAAGTCTGTATGACTAGAATTAAATCTTTAACATCTTTAATGGAAAAGTTCACCTTTACCTTGCAGTTTTGCATCCTGGTCAAATTCAAGGAGGTGTACCTATGTTGTGTTTTGTTTTTATTATTATATTTTGTTTTTGTCTAAACTTTCGGAATAAGGGCATTTTATTGCAATCCTGCGGAACGGACAATCCCAAAAATTGGTAATCTTAGATCTGAATACGACGGCACGGTTGGCGCAGTGGCTGAGCGATTGGCTGCTGCGCTGCGTGTTGCGGGTTCGATCCCCGCACGGAACAGATATTTGTATGATCTTCAGGAAGTTGTTACGGGTCTGGCTGTTTGTGTATGTGAGTTTAAATGTTTGTAAACGCACCCACGATACAGGAGAAATTTCAAGTGCGGAGCAAAGTTTTTATTAAAAAAAAAAATGTAATAATAAAAACAAAACACAACATAGGTACACCTCCTTGAATTTGACCAGGATGCAAAACTGCAACTTGTAAAGGTGAACTTTTATAAGGTATTTACAAACAACTTTAGCTCTTTTTTTTTAATGAAAACATATTTGTAATCACCTCCTTGATTTGTGGTCATGATGTTTGGAAAGTGTTTTTTTTTTTCATGCCGGTCGGCTGTTCGTGTTATCATTTTTTTGTATGGGAAGAAAAAAAATCGGGACTAAATAATATTTTCATGGGGACCTGCTAGTATTTGGCCATCTTCAAATTTCAAAAAGGTTAATAATAACTAAGAGATGTTTAGCGACGTGTGTTGTTGTGAACAGACTGGCGACGAGCGTGATGGCGATGTTCGTGATAGCCATCTTCATCAGCTACGGGCTGCACTGCTACGTGCCCGTGGAGGTGGTGTGGCGCGGCTACCTGCTACCGCGGCTAACGCGCTCCGGCGCGCCGCCCGCGCGCTTGCGTGCAGCCGAGTACGCGCTGCGCGTCGGGCTCTCCTTGCTCACCTGTAAGTACAGTATGAACCGCCATGTGCGAGTGCGGCGCCCCAGATCAGGCTATGTCCCACCTGCTGCAGTGTCCTAGGTGTCCATTCTCTTGCTCCCTTGACGATCTAAACAAAGCCTCTGACACCACAATAATCATAGCCACTTACTGGGCCCAAACGAGAACAAGAAGACCGCCATGTGCAACCCGACACACCTGCCACTAACAACCGTCGAGCAGTAGCCCACTAAACACATCACCCGTCTACTCAGAGGATCGTCCCTTTTCTATGGAGGATGGGAGCTTTACACGCTGTACCTCAAGCACGCATTAGTAGAGTGCCGTTAGAAGTAGAAAATGAAAAACCTTCGTGAAACACCAGTGGTTAGATTTTCATGGTGTTTGTCGCATTTTTAGTGTTTTTTTTTGGACGTCTGTTTTTTTTTTGAAAATTTTAATTTTTTGGTTGTTGTTTCTGTCTGAAATCCTTGTTAAGTACACTATAACTAGAAAATATTGGCACATCATCCACATATTGCGTTGGAACGCCTCCCACTAGGTGGACCGATGACCTGGTGAAGGTTGCGGCGATCCGCTGGATGCAAGTCGCACGGGACCGGTCAATGTGGCGACACTTGGGGGAGGCCTATGTCCAGTGGACGTCTTTCGGCTGAAATGATGATGATGATGATGAAATATTTTCCAAGCAATCGATTTTTAATAACACCCACCCTTCCGAAATTATGATAGTAAAAACAATAACAAATACGTTCTTGAACAATCTTGCGATGTATATTTGAAAATAGTAAAAGTCTGTGATTTAAGAGAGCTCAGTTTCAATTATTTTTGTCTATAAACGTTAAAAAGACGCTTTGAAAATGTAGGCACATAACCACTACAAAAAACATGCGTGTGATCTTATACTAATTCAATGTATTTTATAACATCGATCTTTCTTACTAATTACATACACCTCACACGGTATGCATGGACATGTGATGAGAGGACCAAATACATATGTCGCGTTGCGCCAGCGCATGATGATTGTGAGGAGTGTAACAGTTAGTGAGATGGTGGCTCTCTGTTCCAGTCGTGCTGGCGGTGGCCGTGCCACGGCTGGGGCTGTTCATCTCGCTGTTCGGTGCACTGTGCCTGTCGGCGCTGGGTATTTGCTTCCCGGCCATCATGGAGATATGCGTGTCGTACCCGGAAAAGTTCGGAGTGCGCAACCTGCGGTTCATCAAGGACGTGGTGCTGTTCGTGGTGGGCCTGGTGGGGCTGGTGGCCGGCACGTACACGGCGCTCCTCGCCATCGTGCTCTCGTTCATGCCGAATGACACCAAGAAAGCATAGGACCCCGCCGCCCTCGCAGCCCACCGACACTCCCGCTGCTCCTCCAATGCTTCTCATGTACTTTGTGCGATCACTAGCAAAGTAATCAATATAATCAATCAATATTGTCTGTGTGGGTCTTCTCTCAACGCTCAGTAGTGGTGGTACGAGTGACATGACGTCTAGGTCGCTACCAAGCTTCGAAGGTTCGCACATCGTAATATTTGGAATCATACAGTAGTGTACCAGAGTACGACAGTATTATACCGCGTTAGTATTAATGTCACTGTGAGAGTGCAGCGAGCATGCGCACGCGCTATCTGCGCTGCAAGGAGCACTGCTTCCTAGAGGATTTTTGCAAATCGGAATGCGACGGCATCCTGTTGTAAAAAGATGTTCCGTAGGTTTATTTTACTAAAATTTGTAAATTGTTTCAGTATTTAATTTTCAATAATGTGTTTTTTTTTGTACAGCGATTATACCTACCTGCGTTTATTATTTTGTTACGTAAAATAAACGTTTTGTTACGATTAAACCATCTTTTACTTACACGGAACCTACAACCTATTGTACAGTCACGAGCAGGGGCGTAGCTACCGCCGTATTTGCCGTATCAATTATACGGGGCCCCCGGGCCACGGGGGCCCCCAAAGTGTGTAAGGAAAAAGAATAAAAACTTTCTAATTTATTTTATTTTACAAATGACAAAATTCTATAAAGCAATTCCTTTTTTTCCCGCCTTAAGCGTGCGTTCAAAAGTTGGCAACACTACATCGTTATGGCGGGCTGCGGGACTTCCCCGTTTTACTTACTTCATCTTCAACTCAGCGGGGAATCCCCGGGAATCCTTCATCGATATCGCGATGTACGTGTACGTTGTTGTACTTTGCATTGGATGTTAAACCACGGAGTGCAGTGCACTGTTTATTTACGCGCTTTATATAAATGTGCATTACATTGTAATTCAGTACAAACAATATTGTTCTTCTGGTTTAGCAGTATTAGTAACGATTTGTAAAAGAAATGAGTGAAAGGAAAAGAGATTATCCCAGCGGCGCTGAGAAAAGAAAAATTAAACAGAAAAGGGACGAGGTTATAAAAAAAGTGCCCAAAATTTCTTCATTTTTTCAGAGACACTGTGAGTGATTTAGATTGGAAAGGTAAGTACTACACTACTACCCAACCCATTTATTAGGGGCCCGTAGTGATAAACAAGGAAATCTTTTAATTTCGGTCTGTCCATCTGTCCGTCACAAAAAGTTGTCTCCCCCCTCGATTTTCACAATTATACTTTTTTTAGGGTTCCGTGCCTTGATTAAAAAAAACAAAATTCTAACTTATCTATAGGATCGATTTGTTTTGTTGTTTGTTTATCAGTCCGTATCGTATCGTTAATTGCGTGTTGAGAACTTCAGATGTGCAGACTCGCTTTCGGGTTCTCGTTTTGTATGGCCACTACACTACGCGCTGCGTTTAAATAGCACGCAGGTGTATAGTAATGCACGGACGGGCTGCAGGTGATTTTGTATCTACTAATAGGTACGAGCACAATCCGCGTAGAATCTGTGTGCGTCTGAACTGAACACTCTCTAACTGTGACCCTTAGTAACGTTATTTATTTATATATAACTCTTTTTAGTTTAGTATCAAAGCATTCGTATTTATTTTTTAACAATTACTCGTTTATTTTTAGATTCTTCTGAAGCATGTTCTTCGTCACATATCCATCCGGAAATAGAAGAAAGCCAAGCACATACTTTATCGGATGTCCATCCAGAAATCGAGGAACCCCAAGTCAACGATTCTGATATATCTGCAGATAATGCAGATTGTAATATAATTTCATCAGATAGAGGAAATTTTGGTGACAATTTAACTGAATGCGAACGAAAAATAATTTTTAAATTGGGTCCATTTAAACCACAAGGACCATTTCCAAAAGTTTCAGAAAATAACCGACCTTTTTCAGCTTTTTATTATTCATATTTCAATCAGGCAGGCATAAAAATTATAAGACCATGGTTATGTTATTCTAACGTTTTAAACAAACCGTACTGTCACTTCTGTTGGTTATTAGCAGATCGTCAAAACAAATCGTACTCCTCTGCTTGGGTTAACGGTGTTTCGGTTAGAAGCAATTTCACACAAACTATTCTTGACCATGAAAAGTCACAGCAGCATATTAGTGCCTCACTCTCTTATAATAATTGGTTGCAAGGAAATACCATCGATACTCTATTGAAAAGTGAAATCAATAGTAAAATTACATTCTGGAGAGATGTACTGCATCGTATAATTAATGTTATAATTACTTTAGTATCTTGTAATCTACCTTTGAGGGGGCATGATTCTGGGGTGCGTTGTCAGAATTCCTCCTCGTGTGCTTGATGGCTGCCGGTCCCTCTCGATACGTCTGGAGGGAATAGCAGCTGCTGGGCCGGTGCACCCTGGGCGTGGGCAGTATCCTTCCCCGAGGAATGGGAAAAGATTCTTATTCCTCGGGGAATGTTACTGTCCATGGCTAATATTCTGACATGGGAGGGGTCCATCTTGGACTTAGGGGGCGTTGCTCCGTGTGACCCTCTGAAAAGCAGAGGGCACAGCGGAGGAGCTAGGGCGGGCTCGGTGTGCACTTACCCTGCCTCCGAGCAGACAGTGAAGGATGCAGTCCTTCACTGTCCCCGTCGATATCGTAATCCCACCGTCGAAGTGTCGTGGAACACGTCTCGCGGCTTCGATTGGGACCGAGGGTCTTGGCTTAACCGCCCGGACCACGAGGTAGAAAACCTCTATAAAAAGTTACCCCGAATCTCAAGCGGCGGCGCACCGCGAGGAGATGTATGGCTGACGGGTTCCTTTGGAAAATCAGTCGCTAGTGCGAACCACTGCCGGGCCTGGCTATGGCTTATCTGGGTACAGGGGGCACTGCCCAGATGGACTTTTTATTTCCCCCATACTCGTGGGAACAAAATGGAACATATTTTAACCCAGAAAACGGCCGATAACGGCGAAGGAAGGGAGGAGAGGGATGCGGGGTCGGAGTCCGGCGCCGCATCCAACGATGTGAGCGCGGGAGGCTCAGAGAGCTCCCGGCGCGGAAGGCCCGGGGCAGCTGCGGGGAACAGGGAGTTCCTTCGCAAGCGGTCCAGGCCGGTAGGCGACCGAGAGTCGTCGTCAGAGGGGGAGCTGGCTTCGGCTCGCAAGATCCCCACCAGCAAGCGTGGCGGGATCCGCGGCAAGGGGAGAGGCCTCTCTGCCACCGAGAGGTCGGCACGGCTTGCCGCGGAGGCGCGCCACCCGGGGGTGGCTGCTGGTCACGGAGTGGCCCGTTCGGGCTCTTCTGGTAACGAGGCGGGTGCAGACGGCGGCTCCGAAGCGGAGCGTAAGGCCGGGCTTGCGAAGGAGGTGGAGGCGGCGCTGAGGGCTGTCTCCTACAAGCAAAAGCCCTCCACCAGGCAAAGGGCTATACCCTCAGCGGTCGCCTCTATCATGGCGGCAGCGGAAGCCAGATATGCGGCGCCCCCGCCAGAAGGCATGGTCAAACTGCGGGCGGAGGTCGCTCGACTGACGGCCGCCACGGAGCTTCTCCAAGAGGAGAACAGGAGGCTCCGAGCAGACTTGGCCAGTCTGCGTGAGTCCGGCTCTCGCGAGGCGCCCCAAAATGGCCAGCAGCGACCACGCCAGGCCGTGCCGGTGGAGAACCAGGTCCTGAACCTGGTTCGGCAGGAGCTGGCTGCCTTTCAGGCTCGGTTCTCCGTCCTGGAGGGCATTGTTCTGCGCCCCCCCTTGGCGGCAAACAAGGCGCAGTCGGGCCCGAGGGCGGCCACATATGCGGCTGCTGCAGCTTCCGCACCGGGGCCGTCCAGCCAGCCCTCCGGCAGGGTTACGTCGGCTCCTGGAAAGCTGGCTCCGGCTAAATCGGGCCCGGTTGGGGGGGCGGCGGCCTTGAGGCAGGGCAAGGCGGCGGCCCACAAGAAGGGCAAGGCGGCGAATGTGCCAGCGCTAGCCGCGAGACAGCCGCCACTGCCGCCCCCCCCGCCCTCTAAGCCATCCGTGGCCGAGACCGGGTGGCAGGTGGCCGGAGAGAGAGCGAGGGAGCGAAGGGCGGCCAAAAAGGCCAGGAAGCGGGAGCGGAAGCGCCAAGAAAAGAAGCGGAATGGCGCTGCTAGGCTCAGCGCCCCGAAGACCGCAGCTGTAGTGATAACACTACAGCCGGAGGCGGAAAAGAGGGGCGTGACCTATCGCGACGTGCTCGCTAAGGCGAAGACGATGGTGGATCTCGGGGAGCTCGGGATAGCCGGGGGCCTCCGGCTTAGAGTCACCGCAACAGGGGCTCGAGTGCTAGAAATCCCCGGCGAAACCCGTGGCTCGTCCGCTGACGCTCTGGCTGAAAAGCTTAGAGCGTCCCTAAATGCGGACGAGGCCCGAGTGTCCAGGCCCGTCAAATGCGCAGACCTGCGCATCCTGGGTCTGGACGACTCGGTGACCGAGGAGGAGGTGGTGGCCGCCGTCACCAGGACCGGTGGGTGCCCTGCCGAGCAGGTCAAGGCAGGCACCTTACGTCCGGACCTGTCGGGCATGCGAACCGTAACGGTAAGCTGCCCTGTGACGGCGGCGAAAGTCATTGTGGAGGGCCGAAGGCTCTTGGTGGGCTGGGTTTCGGCGCAGGTAAAGCTGCTGGAACCCAGACCTCTGAGGTGCTTCCGCTGCCATGTGGGGCACCACGTGTCGGTCCGGTGCACCTCGGAGGTGGACCGCAGCGGCCTGTGCTTCCGCTGCGGCCAGCCTGGTCACATGGCCGCGGCTTGCTCCGCCGCGCCGCGCTGCGCCGCATGTGCGGCAGCTGGCAAGCCGGCTGATCACCGGGCAGGGAGCAAGTCCTGCGGTACTCCCGCCAAGGCCAGGGGCAAGGGAAGGCCCTCCGCCACCACCGCCAAAACCCCCACCGTCGCCACCACCGCAGCCGCCGCCACTGTCGCCGCCGCTGCCGCTACTGCTGCAACTTCCGCAGCGGAGCCCTCGCAGGGGGCCCGGGAGGGGGCTGAAATGGAGTGCCAGTAACGGCCTCATTACGCCTTCTCCAAGCGAACATCAACCACTGCGCCTGCGCTCAGGATCTGTTGCTCCAGAGCATGGCGCAGTGGTCGATTAACATCGCCGTGGTCGCTGAGCCGTACTTTGTCCCGCCCAGGGATGACTGGGTGGAGGACCTTAGCGGCTCAGTGACCTTAATTGCGTCGGTCGCCGCCGGTACCCCGACCCTTGAGAGTGTCAGGAAGGGTCAGGGGTGCGTAGCAGCACGGTTCGGGGAGATCGTTGTAGTGGGAGTCTACTTCTCCCCGAGCCGAACTCTCGCCGAGTTCCACAACTCCCTCACGGAGTTGAGTGTCGTCATCGGAAGTCATTCCCTCCCCGTGCTTGTGCTCGGGGACTTCAATGCCAAGAACTTGGCTTGGGGTTCTCGTTACACGGACGTGCGGGGTAGAATGGTGGAGGACTGGGCTCTGGAGACAGGCCTGGTCGTCCTAAATCGGGGTACTGTCCCCACGTGCGTGCGGATGCGGGGCGAGTCGGTGGTGGACATCTCGTTCGCCAGCCCCGCTCTGTCGCCGCGTGTCGTTGACTGGCGCGTCATGGAGGGGGTGGAGACCTATTCCGACCACCGGTATATCCGGTTCGACGTCTCCACCCAGTCCTCAAGCGTGCCGGTCCTACAGGCCCCGAGTGGTCCGCGATGGGCGCTGAAGCAGCTGGACCGGGAGCTCCTCCTGGAAGCCTCGATCGTGCAGGCCTGGGTGTCATCACCAGTCAGGCCTGCTGACATCAACAACGAGGCGGGTTGGTTCCAGGAGGCCATGTCCGAGATTTGCGACGTGGCAATGCCCCGAGTTCGGCCAGGAAGCGCCCGGCGTCAGGTGTACTGGTGGTCGCGAGAGCTGACGTCTCTGCGCAAGGCGTGCGTTGCCGCGCGGCGCCTGTACGCCAGGCATCGCAGGCTCCGCATCCGCCCTCCGGATGCGGCAGCCATTGAGGCGGAGCTGTACGAGGGGTACAGAGCGGCGAAGACCGCCCTCCAAGAGGCTGTCCGGCGGGCCAAGAATTTGGCCCGCGAGGAGATGCTGGAGTCTCTGAACGGAGATCCGTGGGGGCGCCCTTACAAGATGGTGCGGGACAAACTCCGCACCCGGGCCCCCCCGCTAACGCAGAGTCTCCGGCCTGAGCTCGTGGAGGACGTGGTGAGCGCTCTGTTCCCTTCGCGAGGGGAGCATCCTCCCCCGCCTATGGCTCCGCCGCCGCGTGCGGTGCCGGAAGCGGACCACACCGATGACGATGACGACGTTCCGGAGGTGACTGGGGTAGACCTGAGAGTGGCGGTACGCAGGCTGAAAGCCAGAAACACCGCCCCGGGACCCGATGGCTTGCCTGGCAAAGCCTGGGTCCTGGCCTCTGAGGCTCTCGGGCCCCGACTGGAAGGGCTCCTAAGCGCATGCTTGGAGAGAGGCCAGTTTCCGCTTCGTTGGAAGACGGGGAAGCTGGTCCTCATCCGGAAACCAGGGCGCCCTGCGGACTCTCCGTCCGCATACCGGCCCATCGTGTTGCTCGACGAGGTGGGCAAGCTCTTCGAAAGAGTCATTGCCAACCGCCTTGCCGGGCACCTTGCGGGGATGGGGCCGGATCTTGCGGAACACCAGTTTGGTTTCCGCAAGGGGCGCTCCACGGTGGACGCCATCATGCGCGTGAGAGCCCTCACGACGGGGGACGCGGTGTCCCGGGGCGGGGTCGTCTTGGCGGTGTCTCTTGACATCGCCAACGCCTTCAACTCCATGCCCTGGAGCTGCATTGGGGAGGCACTCCGGTATCACCGGGTGCCAACCTACCTTCGTCGTGTGGTCGGGGACTACTTGACGGATAGGGCCGTGATCTACCCTGGTCAGAGCGGAGAATGGAACCGGCGAGAGATGTCGTGCGGTGTTCCACAGGGATCGGTTCTAGGACCGGCCCTGTGGAACATCGGTTACGACTGGGTGCTGCGCGCCGACCTCCCTACCGGCGTCAGAGTAGTTTGCTACGCTGACGACACGCTGGTACTGGCACAAGGGAGGTCGCACGAGGCGGCGGCCGAAAACATGACACGCGGGGTTGCGATAGTCGTGGATAGGATCCGGCAATTGGGTCTCGAGGTGGCATTGCACAAGTCCGAGGCCATGTGTTTTCATGGGCCTCGGAATGCGCCACCGTCGGGATCCCTACTGACGGCGGGAGGGGTTTCCATCGGCGTCGGGTCGACGTTGAAGTACCTAGGACTCGTCCTCGACAGCCGGTGGAACTTCGTGGAGCACTTCCGACGTTTGGCTCCCAAACTGGAACGGACAGGGGCTGCCTTCAAGCGGCTCTTGCCCAACCTGAGGGGTCCAAACGCCTCCTGCCGGAGGCTATACGCGGGGGTCGTGCGGTCCATGGCTCTTTACGGGGCCCCGGTGTGGGCGCGTTCTTTAAGGCGGCAAGCCGCCCACTACCTGAACGCGCCCCAAAAGGTGATAGCCATAAGGCTAATCCGGGGGTACCGCACGGTCTCCGGCGAGGCGGCTAGCCTCCTTGCCGGATTGCCGCCATGGGATCTGGAGGCGATAGTCCTCGCGCGCCTGCATGAATGGCGCGCGGAGGCACTACGTCGGGGGGAAACTCCGCTGCCGCGGCAAATTGCCGCTCAGCGGACAGACCTCCGGCGTGATATCATGGCGACATGGAGAGAGCGACTGTTGCAACCCCGTGCAGGGCACGCTACCATAGTGGCGATAAATCCCCTCTTTGAGGAGTGGCTAGAGAGGCGCCACGGCGCCCTCACCTACCGCCTGACGCAGATCCTCACCGGACACGGTTGTTTCGGGAGGTTCTTGCACCGAATCGGGCGGGAGGAAACGCCCGGGTGTTTCCACTGCGAGGATCGCCCGGAGGACACGGTGGAGCACACCGTAGAGGTCTGCCCCGCTTGGGCGGAGCACCGCCGTGTCCTTGTAGCGGCGATTGGCGGCGGCGATCTCTCGCGTCCGGCCCTGGTTCAAGCCATGGTCCGGAGCGAGAGGGAATGGGAAGCCGTCACCTCCTTCTGTGAAGCAGTCATGCTAGTGAAGGAGGTGGCGGGACGTGAGAGGGAAAGAACCTCACGTCCCAGCCGCCGCGGGAGACGCCCTGGGCGTCGGGGGTCACGTGGTGGCTCCCGGCCACCGTAGGCGCGGGCCTGTGGACGGCGAGTTATGGGCTAGCTCGCCGTCCGGCCGTCTTATGACGACAGGCCGTGTCGACGGCGCGTTCGTGTTCCACGCGCGCCTCAAAGAGATGTCAGCAACCGAGTAGGGGTCCGCATGGGCCGATGCCTGCCAGAGCTGCGGGATTGTTCGAAAGAGACACCGTGGCCCTGGAACACAAAGGGCAAAGAAGGAACATGGATGGGTTTTAGTCAGTACAAGTCTGACACTCCCTTCCGCTCCGCCCAGAGTGGGGGGGGTCATTTGATGATTTCCCATCCAAAAAAAAAAAAAAAAAAAAAAAAGGGGGCATGATTCTGATTCTGGCAATTTTATGGCAATTTCACGTCTGCTATCTAACTATGATGCAACTTTAAAAGAACTTTTTCTAAAACCGAAAGGTGAAGTAAATTATTTAAGCCCTACGATTCAAAACGAAATTATTAGTTTGCTTGGTACTAACGTTAGGAACAGTATTATCTCAGAAATTAAAAAAGCTCCATTTCTGACAATAATTCTGGATACAACACAAGACTTGTCAAAAATTGACCAACTATCTGTAGTTTTTCGATATATCTCGGTTACAGAAAATGATGATAATGTGCCTAAAGAAATAAAAATCTGTGAGTCCTTTTTAGGATTCATAGCAGTAACCGATTGCAGTGCTGCAGGTCTGAAAACTGTCATTTTAAATTTGACTAAAGAATATGGAATTGATGTGACTAAATGTAGAGGACAGGGATACGATGGAGCAAATGTTATGTCGGGTGTGTATGGAGGATTACAAACCCTAATAAAAGAGCATGCTCCAAATGCCGATTATGTTCATTGTGCTGCGCACGCTTTAAACTTGGTTTTGAACGATGCTGCGAGACATGTTCGTGAAGTATCGACTTTTTTCGATAATTTAGAAAAAATATATACTTTTTTTGGTAATAGTATAAAACGCTGGGCTATGCTAAGTGACGATTCATCTGAAAAATATTTGATTACCCTTAAAAAGGTATGTCCTACCAGATGGTCTTCTAGGAACGACGCTTTATTAGCAGTAAAGAAAAATTTTTTACTAATCATGAAAACTTTGTACCAACTAAATTTAATTTCAAATAAAAAAGATGAACGTGAAGAATGTAAAAGTATAATTAATATTTTAGAGAGTTTTGATTTCTTAGTGCTCGTTACATTTTTTTCTTCACTATTTGAAATTATTAATCCTGTTTCTAAAGCTCTACAGCATGAAAATAATGACTTACAGAAATCTAGTATTTTATTAAGTAATCTTTTAAATAGACTGTGCCAATTAAGAAATCAGAATTCATTTAATAGTTTGCTAAATGAATCCAAAGATTTAGCAAAAAAGTGGGGTAACAACTGTTTTTAAAAACAGTAGGCGAAAGATAACGAAGCGTTTTTTTGATGAGTTATCACAAGATGAGAGAATTTCCGACCCGGAATCCTATTTCAAAGTCAATGTATACTATTGCTGTTTAGATATATTAATTTCTCAAACTAAAGAAAGATTTCAGAGCCTTTGCAACCTGAGTAGTATATTCGAAATATTACAACCGGAGAAACTCCTATCTTCTTCAAGCGAAGAGATATTAAACGCTTCCGGAAAACTGTCTGCTAAATACAGTAAAGACATCTCACTTAATCTTTGTGACCAATTAAAGGCTCTAAAAACATGCTTAAATTCTGAAATTAAAAAAAATTATTCCATTAAAGAACTCATTGAATTATTGCTAGTAAAATTCAATAGTCTTGCATCCAGTTTTCCCGAGGTAATCACAGCATGCTTTTTATTCTTGACCCTTCCAGTTACAACCGCAACGGCAGAAAGAAGTTTTTCAAAATTAAAACTAATAAAAAATTACTTAAGAACTTCGATGGGACAAGAACGGCTGTCAGACATCTCACTATTGTCCATAGAGGCAGAAACTTTAGAAAAACTAAAATCATCATCAGCCATAAATGATTTAATAAATCAGTTTGCCGATAAAAAGGCAAGGAGAGTGAATATTTAAAATTCGATTTTTATTTGTAAAATGGGTAAATTATGTGATAAATAAATATTACTTCTCACAATATTTTTTTTCTTTTGTGAAAAATCTTTACCTCCATATAAGGGCCTCCAAAAAAATTTTTATACGGGGCCCCGACAAGGCACGCTACGCCACTGGTCACGAGCAATGAAGTGTAGACACTCAGCAGCTTTTAAAAGTAATTTTCTACTACTATATTGATTAACGTTTTACATTTTCACGAACATAGTATTTTGGAAGCCACACGATTTCCATTCTTGATGCTCTGAGGTAATCTTGCTCGGAACGCTTCTGAGTAGTGAACGCGCTTGCTTGTCACCATGCCAGAAAGAAACTAAACACATTCAAAACTCATGGCATTGCCAAAGAGGCTTTAACAATTTGTGTTGAAACTGCTATGTTGGTTCACGCATAAAATCCTGGATAAAGTGTTAAAGGTGTTTTTTATGGGACCCTTATTTTCACATAATGTTGTTTTTCATAATATACTTTGGCATAACTTGTTATAATTTGTTTTGACATAATAATACTTTACCATATTTTCTTTTGGCATACAGTTTATGTTGGCATAATTATCTTGAAGGCTAATTTGTTTTGGCATAAATTTAATTCTCATAATTTTACTAGGCATAATGACGATTTTTGGAAAAAATCCATTTATAACCCTAAAATAAAATTGTCTCAAAAATTAAATATGCTCTGCTACAAAAGTTAGTGACAGAAACGAATCGCTGCAAAATCGACTCCACGTAGTCTTGTCTGCCCTACCCCTAGAGTGTAATCTAAGCCCGCGTAGGCTCGGAGGGGCGAGGCGGCCTTTATAAAATATGTTTTAATATCATTATGCGTAAATAAATCGCAAGAACTACTATCGAAAAACTAGATGTTACTAGCGAGTAGTTTTGAATATGATAGAACCATACAACAGTACGTATAAAAATTAAAATGTAATTTAAGGATTATATTAAAAACTTTCTTTTAAATTTTAACTTAAATGCTAAGTTCGCGAATTTTTGAAAATAAAAATTAGAAAAACCAAGTATGGCCAAGACTGAGTTCTTGGGCCTGAAGAGATAGCAAATGACCTCTCCATTCGGCCAATTCAATTTGGCAAACGATGCGCCAAACACCCTGCATATCGCGTTTCTAGTGTTAATGATAATGTTAATGACCATGATAGTTTAAAATCTTATATTATTTTTGTGACAAAAAGACAGCAATACAATAGTACAGATGCCAGCACATCAAGGTACCCGAAACTGACAAATTTTCCGAATCAACCTTGAACCTAATGCTTCAGCGATAAAATTGAAAATCTATCAAAGAAATTTGACAGATTGTAGTATTAACTTGATGTGCTGAGTCACTAGCTTAGCAACTGTAAGTTGTGCTCTTTCTAAAATGGAATTTTACTTAACAGTTGAATGGTATCCCATCTTTTTTATTACTTGAGGTGCTGGATGATTATCCACACTATTAACAGCATAGGTATTCTTTTTTTAAGTATTGTTACGGTATGCCGTAACAATAAAACTTTCAAACATAATAAATTCTCTAAATTGCTAATGTCATCATGGGTCTAATGTCGGGTCGACACTCAAGAGATTAATACAAGCATCGAGTTCTATTAGCGACATCTATTATTCTGTACCATTAACACTACGTATTACTAGGGTCCATATATTTATATCTAATATTACTAGCAGCAATGTTTAGGTAGGAACTTATAATAATGTAGCTATACGATTTCGATTAGACTCGGGTACTTGGGACACTAAATAAAACAATTTTAAATAAGTACACTGTCATATATTTCAGTCTTGTCGTGTTTACCTATGTTTATAAAAATACACTTTTTTTAATTTCGTCATTGCCATCATATAACACTTTACCGGACAAAACTCAGTTGATACACAACACTACACCAACTATTTCATAAAATATTAACGGATATTTTTCAAAAAGTATTAATAATTTTAAATATAGTGAATTTATGCTTCAATAATTATCCTAAAACTGGTCGATGAACTTTTTTTAGATTATTTTCGGTTCTTTCGAAAGCATTGATACGCCATCTACTGAGGTTTGTTAGGATTTTTTAGCTGCATAACTTTTTGGTACAGAATTCAAGATGTCGCCACCTCCTCACAATAATTGCTTTAAATTACTAAGCGTGAACCCCCTGGTTGCTTCGTCGTCGGCAGTGAGACTGGTGCCTATTGAGCTGTTTCTGAGGACCTCGTAAAAAATAGTTAATGGCTAAACCCGATACTAATTTGTATCCGTCTGTGGCACGGGAGTTTTCTGACAATAAAATAAAAACGTTTACTGTTATCTTATCGCCCTCTAATGTGTAATAGGATCTCATGTGAATCATTTCAGTTTGCGAGTGTTTGTACTTATCGATTTCGACAATTGTTAAATGTTCAGCAGTAGGATAAGTGAAATGTAGGAAGATTTGAGATTGTAGGTAGAGTGTCACCAAGTACGGCAGGTATATTGTACAGAAATGTCGAATTGCGCGGCAGGCGCTGCTCACCTTATACCGAATATACAGGAGAGGATAATGAAAACTCGTGATATGTGCAAGGTAATTTATCGACGATTTATTTAGGTACATAAAACACCGATGGAGACAACGTATCAGCGGTTTATTAAGATCACTAGAGGCCGTGAGCAGTTGACTACAGCGTGCCGCACTGCGCACCCCTGCGCGACTCGCACGCTACTGCGCGAATTCACACGCACCGTAAATCAAACTAAATATAAATACAACAATTAACGTTTATTTTCAATCCATAGAACCATATATAAATTAAATTCAAACAAAATACTACTCGTACATGTAAAACAATATGGTTTTATGTTGTTGCGATGTATACATTTCAGAACAGGAGCCTCTTCCGAGGGCGCGTCATAACAAATAAATAAATAAAGAAAGCACAGAGGAGTGTACCTCAGCATGCAACGTTCTTACATACAGCTCCATCTTATCACGATACCTTAATATTATTACATTACTATATCCATGTTATAATTTTTCGGAGAAACAAGTACATATATATTTTGATGTATGTAAAATTCCACAAAGGTTACATCAGAATATGGCATAATTTAATGTATATTTTTTAACAAACAAGATGGAATATCAAATGCCGAGCGGCGTCGGCCGTTATACATTAAGTTATTACAATAATATCGTCTGATATGAAACAGTGCATTTCAAAGTTCAACCGTCACACCTATGTATAGAACCCTCACATGTAAACTTTTATAGAAAAAACATTTTATTGTTCTCGCTTTGTATCCATAAAATACTTTCAAATGCAACAACTTCTTAGTCTTAGTTTATAAACATTTTTTTTCAATTCATCATTTAAACATCAATTGACTTATATTTTATCAACGACAAAAACCTACAAAAATATATTATAACATTAGCACGAGTCAAATAGAGTGCGGGAAACGTCCGGTGACGCCTTCAGCGCGGAGTCGCGGCGGCGCGCGAGGATGCGCGCGGCTGCGCGGGGCAGCTCGCAGCCCGCACCCGCTTACACGCTTATACAACTTTGTCCGTGGGTTCTACCCAATCGATACATTAATGCGAGTCTCTTTTAGAACTAAAAAAAAATAATATAAACTTTCAAAAACATTAACATCTACAGCCATAACAAAAATAGACTAATGACAACTACGCTACGGAAACTACAAACTACTTAAACTATCCACTAAGTAAACTTGAAACGATACTAGTGTTCGCTCACTACTGAATCGACAGAAGGTACTGAGGGGCACCGCAGTCCCCGGCAGAGCTAATCTCATCTGTAGCAGTCCTACGAAGCGAGCTAGTGAGAGACCGGCGAGCGAGCGACCCGGCCCCGCGCGGCCCTGCGTTCCAGCAGCCCGGGTGGGGCGCGGGCCCGCGGGCCCCGGACACGGCGCGGTGGACATCGAGGACACGAGGGACGGACGAGGTCAGAGTTTACAACAGCAACGTTTATAATACAGATTTCGAGTAGGTTCGAGTGCCCGGGGCCGGCTCGGGGCCCTATTAAAACTATCTATATACAGACGCAGCCACTACACTTGCGTATGCGCACGCGAGCCACTTGAGCAAACACGCGACCGCCGCCGTGGCCGGGATACATAAATATTCAACAACATTAACTTATACAATAGTCCGCACTGGGACACGCGCCGCGGGCGCCCGGGCACACCAGACGCACGCTCGACGCACGCCCGACTTATGCCTGACGTACGCCCAACGCACGCCTGACACACGCCCAACGCACGCCCGATACACGCCCGACACACGCTCGGGACACGGACGGCTCACAATACCGTTCAAAAATAACAATTTTCCATAAATTTGGTCCGCACGTCGTTGACTAACCCTGTTGAGTGTCGGACTCAGTCCGAGAGAAGGAATTAGAGACGACGATAGATCAGAGCTCGAACGGAACTTTGGTTAAGATTTTCCTATTATACTAAGTAGATAAACTTACGGTAACTGCAGTATCAATTAAACCTACTAGTCGAACAAGTTACAGAATTAACCGACGAGATCATCGAATAGCGACACGATCGTTCTTAACGTGTCAACATGGACGACAGTTGGTGAGAGGAAGGTCGCGGCGATCCCGCAGCATTCGATGAGCTCGCGCCGGCGCCCTGGGCAAATGAACGAACAGCAGGTGGGGGCGCGGTTGCGCTTGCGCGCGGAGACGCGGGCGAAGGGCCCGGCACCGCGGGGGGGCGTGTGCTGGCGAGCGCCCGCGACCTGAAACAACAGCGCGCATCAAGCACCACTCAACAATTTGCAAGAGTACTATGTCATGTAAATCAATAATCTAACGGCAACAGCATGATTTTGCTCTTTATTACGAAATTAAGGCTTAGGATTATCTTCAAAAAAAATATTTCGTTCGATAACGATCAGACCGGAGTAAAAGCTGACAGTGCAAACTTCTCATGGGTGTCCGAAATTAGATACCAGACAATGCCTTCATGGGTTATAAGTAGTTTATGGTGCACACTGTACGGGGTTTACAGTGTACGGGGTGTACACGGGGTGGATGCTTACATGTCGTGTGGCGTGTTTGTGCTATGCGGGTGGTGGGGGAGGGGGGCGCGGGCCGCCTATACATCCGCATACTTCGAGAGCTTCTCTCGTAGGATGTGGTTTTCCTTCTTAAGTAGCTCCACTTCTTGCCTCAGGCCCATGTTCTGCAAACACCAAAGAAATATATTATATATAGATTAAACGTTATGGTTGCCAACTCCGCATCTATGATTATAAGTACGTAACCGTTTTAGGTTACGGATATCGTCGATTTCTGGTAATAATTTCGTAAAGGGTGAAATGTTAGCCATATTGAGCGCCGGTAGCTCGCGGGGTTTATGCCTGTTCACGGGACACTAACCTCTTTCTCCAGGTAGCCCGCCCGCATGGCGATCTGGTTCTCCTTCATGCGGCGCGCGTCGCGGGAGCGCTTGGCCGCCATGTTGTTCTTCCGTCGGCGCGCCCAGTACTTGTCGTCTTTCAGGTCATCGGGCACGAACTGCGACGTCGGGACAGTTAGAGCGCGACCACTCCCAGGACCCCTTCTCCGCCCCTCCACTCGCAGAGGCGCCACCCACTGCTACGTGTTATATGCTGTCAGGAAGGCTCCATACCTTCCCAGAACTTGGCATATTGCCAAGTAGCAGTAGATGAAGGAGTCCGGGTGAATCTATCTTATTTATAGTTGGGGTCGTCTCCTGTTTCAAGAGTAAACTAACCTAGTCGTCAACTCACCAAGGAACAAATTATGTTCGTAAGTACTGCAAACTATCTATAGCAATATCTTAGAAGAATAATCTTAAAAAACCCTATGCTTACTTTCTAGGTACCGATAGAGTTGACGATCCTACTGATTGTGCTCTGATGTCCATCACAGAGATGGACTGGGCAGTTGGATCAGACAGTCCGGATTATATTGTACAATGAATATAGATTCAGTTTTAGGGATCGTGCACGAAATTGACTTACTTAGGACATGGTTGTTTACCGTTTCTTGAGAAAAGTTAAAATCTAAATAATGTTGTTGTGAATATTTTACTTAATTTTTAATACCCCTGTGGCCCCCATACTGTTGCATGCTGTGGTTGCATGCATACATGAACACAATGTTTTGCGCGCGTTACATTGCTAGTGATTTGTCACACCAAAACTAAAACTAGTTTTCCATATTTTCAAAAATTTGCTCAATATGAACAAGTGTGACTTACAGAATGCTCAGATGGGTCACGCTTAGTTGTGAGCAATTATTGTGAGGAGGTGGCGACATCTTGAATTCTGTACCAATAAGTTATGCAGCTAAAAAGTCTTAACAAACGTCACTAGATGGCAGGTATCGATGTTTTTCGAACGAACCGCTAAAATAATCTAAAAATAAAGTTAATGGTCCATTTACATGGTAATTATTGAAGTATAAAGTTAAAGTCACATTATTTATTTAAAATTATTAATAATATTTAGACGGTCACTTTATTTATTTAAAGTTATAAATAATATTTAAATGAGATATTTTTTTGTAAAATAGAACTATAAAATAAATCACTGAACGGAAACGAACTGAATGTTAAACGTCTGATGTCGGAAACTTAATATTTTAGAAAAATATCCATTAACATTTTATTAAACAGTTGGTGTAGTGTTGTTGTGTAGCAACCGAGTTTTGTCCGGTAAAGTGTATTTTAATAAACATAAACACAACAAGACTGAATTAGTATACCCGATGAACGGTCGCAGCGATTTGGTGCGAATGGCACATCGGGTTGGGTTTAGTATCGAGTTCCCTGAATTTGAGGATTCTGTCTCTGTGCGGGAGGGGGGGCGGGGGGGGGAGGGGCAAGGGGTTTATCTGAAACGCCCCTATGCGATTTTAGCAGCGTCGAAGTATTTATAATTATTTTCTAAAAATATTGGTAAATCACTAACTAAGCTTAAACGGAAAGTAAAATTAACTAAATTCTAACTTTTTTGTCGTTACATCTGTCAAATTCATCTCAAAATGCATAAAATGAATTGCTAGGCCGGCTATTTTGGGGCTGGCGGTGCTCCGTTGACAACGCTTTTTTATTATTGCTTCTTCCTCGCCCACGTCTAATAAGCCGATTTTTCTCAGAAATCATTCAATAATAATAGTAACCTTTAAAAAATTTTTTTTTTCCCACCTCCGGCAGAAGGGAACTTGGAAGGCGACTATACAACCCCGCCCCCCTCCCTCCACCATCCCCACCACCCTATTAAGGCGACTCGATACTAAACCTGACCCTTTAATAAATATTAGCAATCAAATTATTGTGCGAGTCGGCCTTTTTTTCCGTGAAGCTACCCCTTCACTTACTCAGGCATAATGCACACATACAGTCTTTCGTTTATGCAGCCCACTCACCTAGCCATAAAAAAATCAGTGCATTAAAAGGAATGTTCCAGTAAATATCTAAATCAAATATTTTATTTACTGAACAAACAGATAAAGACCTTATTGCCATAACATAATGGTCCACATGGAACCGGATTTCTTGAGTTGCAACGGGTTGTTAAAATTGAGGAAAACCAAAAATGTCATTGCAAAATAATGTTACTGCTGCAGGTTTACGAAACGTCCCATATCTCAAAAGCTAAATTTCAAAATATAGTCGGGACACTTTTTACGGGTTTAAAGGTGAATATCTTATCAGCCATTACTTAAGAAAAAAAGAATATTAGGAACCACTATATAATTTTTAGGAGCATAGCATTTTCAGACACCATACAGTTATACGTAGAATTTTTTTTTCAACCTTCATTTAGGTACATGCATTGAGGGCCACCCCTATTTCTGTTATTCGTAATTTCTAAGCACTTTTGTGTAGCGGATCATAGACGACACCTGCTCTCCAAATTTCAACAATATGGTGCCAACAGTCTCGGAGCAAAATGGCTGTGACATACGGACGAGCAGACGGACAGGACGAATCTTTAAAAAAAGTTACGTTTTTTGGGATCTGGCAACGGAACCCTAAAAGGGCATCGAAAGAAAGCGATATATCAAAATAATCATTCAATTCAACTTTATCGTTTGGATTTTGGAGTTTCAACGTGTTACAACATTTGTACTCAAAAAAAAGATGTCCTGGAGAACCTGAGCAAGGATGGACTGGACACAAATCTGTTTTTGACAAGGCGATCCAAAAGGACAAGTAGGATCCATATATTACGGAAGATATGCTTGAGGAGTACTACAAGACTACGGCGAAGGAAGCCCTGTAGCCCTATCTTGCGTCATCAAGTGGAACATCGTCAACACCGAAAACAAACAAAAGTGCGGGGCATGTCAGTGAAAGTGAGGTTAAGTTACCCTGTATACAAATGACTACATTTAAATAACATTGTTTCTTGAATGGCAAACGTTCTTATTTATATGCTTATTTCTCTTATTCACACCAACAAGAAATTATCGCTAGTCCAAAAGTAGCATTATTTGAATAGTAAAAAAAAGTCAGGTGAACCAGAACGTTTATTATGCCATTTTTCAACAACCGATGCTAATTGAGACTAAGACTAAGAGTTTAACATTACGACACTATGCAATCTAATTGTTATGCAATTGTGAAGTCATTGTTAATCCAAAAAGTGATTATTTGTGCGTCCGCTAGTGCCATTTAACATTTATTAGAGACAATAACAACTAGTTTACAATTTTTGCATAATATGGGAATTTTTGCCCTGCAGTGGGACAATATAGGCTTATAATAATGAACATTGATTAATGTGACGTATTCATTATTTATTTGGTGGATTCTCAATTAGATCCTGCATCCATGAGTGACTCATTGTCGTCAAGGGCTCAACTACCGGATTTTTTAAAATCAGGAGTTAGATAATTAGAGCTGATACATACAAATTGGGTACGTACAAAGTTAAAGTAAAAGTATTCCAATACAGTCTTTTCATGGGTCTATTGACAATAGGTACTGAGAGTTATTCTAATATGCCTATTAAGTCTCTTTTAGGGTTTAAGGTTAACACTATATAAGGTCTATCTTTTCATACACGAAATATTTTAAGAGTAACTTCTATAAGTCGTAAAGTCGCCATAGCAACGAAAAAGAAAATTATCTGATCTTTTTTTACGAAATTATTATAATTCTAAATTTTTTTGGGACTTTTTGCATAAAACCTTTACTCCCATATTCTAACAATGACAGTAGGTAAATACGGCTTAGTAAACTAGCGTAATGGATGCTTAAAAATAAAGAGCCAGTATTTATTTTGTGGGTCAAGTAATTTAAATTATTTACTTTTTATAAAAAAAAAAATCAAAAAAAAAATCCCTTGAAATGGTTTTGTTGTAGCCGTTAGATGATTCCCTGCAAATATTTCGTGTTTGAATAGTTAGACCTTATATATACCACTAAGGAATTTAGTCAACTGGGTGTAAGAGATAGGCAACATTTTTGTAAATAATTAACTTGTATTTTAATTGTTTCTCTCCATGTCATCCAATTATGATATCTCGAAATTCAGCGAGTTGTCAGCAATGTGGAAGAAAGCACCATTCATATTTGTTTTTTAGGTGAGCAGCATGATTTTTCATCTTTCTAATGCCCTTGCCACAATTTATTTGGGGTCGGCGCAGCATGTCTTCTTCTTCCATAATTCTCTATTACTTTTCATCTCATCAGATACCTCCTTTCTTGCCATTATCATTCTTCACACAGTTCATCAATCGTTTCTTGAGCAGCACGATTATAAACAACAATTGAGAAGATAATTGGATCAAGCATCGCAGTCATCCTTCAACAGCATACAGTTGTACAATTACTTGGGCGATTTGGGTACTATCAGGGATCGTCAAAGGATTAAAATTCAACTGATAGCAATGTAACTGTCAAACTTTCTTTCTGACAAAAAAGATCCAGAAAAAGTTTTGCATGAGACAAAATCTTCTAAAGTCACGTTTCCGAGATTTAAGCTATCAAAGTTTTGCTGGTAGCGACCACAACTACAACAATGAATAGACTAAAAATAAAAGAACGAATCGTGTATTTTTCGTTTAATCAAGTCATTAACTGTTTTAGTTAACAAAAGCTTTGGTAGTATTCATTTTATTTTTAAGTGCTTTACCCCGCAGGCCGCGTTATTTTGTTTTTTTTTGTTATTTGGAAATCTTTAAGCTCAGCGTGCTATGCTTGATATCTCCATATCGCTAAGCGATGTTTAATTTATGGACTACTGGCCACACTGAGTACTGCGTGTTGTCGGTGTACTGTTTTCTGGACATATTATCAGTATCCACGTTTCGGCCCCATAAGTCGTAACAAGCAGGACGCACTGCCTTAGTATTTAGGCAATATTGAATACGCAACGAAAAGACTCGTCAAAGCTTCCCAAACGTTGTCCAGCCCAGCTGATTTGTTTTGTCAGCCTCCTCTCAAAGTGCAGAGATTTCTAAAGACTTCGAAACGGCTGCCACTGATAACTACGGAGCTCAGATTGACGTGTTTGTGGAACATGGCCTGGGGTTTGAGTTCAAGCGGAGACCATTGGTATTGAAGAATCAACTAGGTCATCCAGCATCTGCTGCAAGTCAGCCTGCAGCGTTCAGCCCGTAATTATGCCGATGTCATCTGCAAATCTCAAGTGTGAGATGTACTCTCTGTTAATATTAATAACAATACGTTGTGATCAATTTCCGGAGAATTACAGAAAATGATACCTCATCCTACTCTATTATCTGATCGCACTGTCATTTATTACAAAAGAATAGCTGATGTGGCGCCCCTCGCCTGTGAGCCCGCGCCACAACGATCTCTTGATCGTGAGGGCGACGTGCCAGCTCTTAAGGTATTCTTCCATGCCAGTAGTCAGCTGACGCCCAAGTCTTCTGCGACATCCATGATAAGAGCCAATGCATGGGTACATTGGTTCCATTAGTCCATTTCTAATCACGGAAACCAAAATGGCTTATGGCTTGGCTTGGCTTGGCTTGGTAGGATGTTTTAGTAATTAATTCCCTTACCGCTCGTAGGCCTTGACTTGACAGTTAATTTAGGCTTGCATGACCGATAAACAATATTTAAGAGGCAATTCATACGTTTATTTTAGTTTTAAATCTATTCATTGATGGCGTCACCAATACCAATTTGATGGCTCATATATTTCGGAAACGTGGGGCTTTAGAAAATTGTTTCTCATTCAATACTTGTTCGTATTGATAACAGCTATTGATTAACACAGGTTTGATGCGAGGTTAATAAAATCAAAGTAGTATTGATGTCATCAATAGTGAATAGATTCTAATTTTGATAGCTTATATCTCGGAAACGTGACACTTTATAACATTTTGTCTCATACAAATCTTGTTTGTATTGATGCCTGCTCGATAACTGCAGCCACGTATAAAACCTGTATCAATCGATATTGTTATACGTGGTCGCCATTTTGAAAATAAATTAAATGGCGAAAGTTAGGGCGGCCAGGCTTCATACAAAGCCCTTTATTATACAAATTTATTTATTTGTTTAATTTCAACTGTTGTGTTTACAACCAATTACAGTAACTAAATAACAAAGTAAAAAAAAATTTGAAGTGAAAACATAAATTAAATAAGGTTAACTCTTTCATAAATATGTCTCACAATCAAATTAAATCAAATAATTTATTCGCATAATATGGGTAGATAGATGATACATAATGTTACATTACATAACAGTAAGGATCCTCATGTTAACCATTTCTGGTATACGAAACATAAAATAAAAGATCAAAGAAACGAAATACTTCTTTTATACCAATTTAATTTGTTTATCTTTTTTTATGTTTATTTGTTATATAATTTTTGTATTATTGTAATCTCATCCGTTTTTTTTTGTTTTGTCCTGTGTGAGTCTAATAAATACTTTTTGTTTCTTTCTAATAAAATCTTCGTCCATTCATCCGCAAACAGGTCGTCTGTTGGATAAGAATCCAAGAGATAAGCTGGTTTTTAAGTTTAAAGTGTTAAGCTTTTTAGGATAAAATCATATTTTAATTTGGCAGTTAAAACACTACAAAAGTTAGCTGATGAAGAACATGAAAAATATCCTGTCCCGTCAGTGATAACGAAGAGAGATTTTTATATGGATGACCTTTTAACAGGCTGTGACACAATAATGGTAGCCACACATATTCGTAATGATATGAACGGCTTGATAAGCAGTAGTGAATTTGAACTGCAAACATTAAGTACCAATAACCAAGACTATTTGACACACATAGGAGACAATCATTGTAACAATGATGAATAAAGACTTCTACTGCCATGAAAGTACTTGGTTTGGTACGGCATGGAAAAATGGATTCCTTTCAATACGAGTTATCTTATCAAACTCAAAGGTAACGGAACTTATAAATAAACGGGAAGTGTCTGATAGGATGTGGCCCGACTACTCGAACCTTTTAGTCTACCCCCGCAGTAGCGAAGGGTCAATTTTTGTAAGAGGTAAGCCGGAGTACATATCTTGAATGTGATTATATTATTTGTCTATAGAATACTGACTGTGCAATTTTTCAAAGGGAATCCGTTAGGAGTCGAGTTTTATGGAACCTTCGCCACTGTACCCCCGTTATAATGACTGTAAAAATATTTACTCAAAAACTGTGAAAATCTAAGCTTGATTAGGATGATTTACTAAATACTGATTTAATCAATAAATGTCTAGTTTAATCGATTCAGTAAAATAAACATAGCACGATGGTACTGTTTCAGCTCAAAGGGTTGAGTTGCATGTCTTTGCTGATCCTTCTAAAGCACCTTAGGAAGATGCTGTACACATTCGTGTTATCAATCAAGATACAATCTGAGTCAGTTTAGTATCAGCACAAGGCAAGGTTTCATAAAGCAGAGAGAAAAAGAGATCTATTCCAAATTGGAACAGTTAGGTGGTCGAGTTCTAGCAGCAAAACTTCTATTCGAGGTGTCACAAATAATGCACAAAGCAGAACTTGTATGCCTCTGTCTGTCGTATTGGCTGAAAGTCTCCTGAGTCTAGCGGCTGGACAACATTTTCTAGTAATCGTGTGTCTGAGATTCTCAATGTTGACTACCAACAATGCAGACATGTTACTATCGACATGAATCTATTTGATAGGGCTTCAAGAGACACAAGAAGTTTAGCTGCCTAAGATTTACTTCTCACATACATTCATTCGTTAATTTCACTCATCTAGCCAAAACACTCCTAAAAACTCAGTTCATATGTTCCAGTAAATACCTAAATCAATTGTTTTATAATGGTACACTTCGAGATGGCTAAAACACTTGTTTTCATTTTCGATACAAAGTATAGCAAAAAATGCAGCTAAAGCTTATAGCTTTCTTACAATTAAATAAGAAAAAGTGAAAAAAAAAATTTTTCGTGCACGGACCATAACATTCAAAAACTGATTAATTTTACTCGACGTCGATGTCAAGAGCGTGTCAACATTGCGATAATGTCCGGAACTGTCCTCTCTCTGTCTAATATATATTAAAATAAACCTATCTTAATTATTTATCAGATGTTAGTAGAGAAAATAATGTTACAAGTGGAGTAAAGAACAGCGCAAAGTGCGCGTGCGCCGCTACCGCGGTTAGTAGTGACGTGAGGCGTTAGGAAGCAGTGCTGAGTGTGCCAAGAGCGTCAGCCACCCGACGCCCCGCGTTACTAACGTGACTTTGAAGCAGCGTGTTTTTTTTGTGAGTGTTAGTGTGTATGTGTGTGTGTATGTGTGGGTGTGTGTGTGTGTTTGTGTGTGTGTTTGTGTGTGTGTGGTGGGTTGCCAGACTCGGGTAATTTTCGAAATGTGGTACCTATATGTAACCTATAACAATTGATGTAAATGGCTTATCTTTTTTACCCGAAACTGAAAAATTACCATCCGAAATTCTATTTTGTTCAACGCGTTTTGGTATTTGTGTGGTATATGTGTGCATGCCGAATATATTTTGTCGGATTTGTATGCATGCCACACGCAATCATTTGATTGTTAGCAATCTCAGCCTTTGTTCACAACTATTTCAGATTCTGTCCGAAATCCTGGGGTTATAAGACTCTCATCAGCTTGCCAACATAATAGGTATTAAAAAATTTGCTTTTAAAAAGGGTTATAATATTTAGTTACTCTTTCGGCTTTATAAGATTTGTTTTCGCACGAAAATTGTTTGTATTGTTGCTATTGACATAAACAGGTAATAAACATGGCCGCAATTTCGAAAATTAATTAAAATGGCGGATTCCACAGCGTACTTTTAGGCAGTCATTTCGGTGTGGGCTAGTGTGAAAATAAACATGTTTACTTTGTAATGAGTATCTTAAGAGACTTCAAAAGTGGCACCTAAACAGTAGCTCTTGCAACCACTATTGTAAACTAGTGTATAATACATTACATCCTTCTTAATTATAGGACAGTATTTTCGATGTTTCTACATGTCGAAGACATATCAGTAAAACGCACTAGTTTGAAGTAGGTGCGGTTTGTTTCTAGTATTTTAATAAAGAAACGGCAACACACACATCAAAAGTGCCTAGGATAAAAATATTCAATCAATATTTACCAAATCTAGACTTCCAGATTGGCTTTTTACTCTTACTCTAATTCCTATGTTTAAGAGAAAATCGTTTAAGTAACAACCGCTATATTTTTGAAAAACAAAGAAATATTGCAGTTTTTGCAAATTGTGCTAAATTAACGCAAATTAACGGCGTCAATTAATTGGCAAAAAAGAGCAACATGACCGAGCTATTACCGGTCTAAAAATAACTGATTGCTGCAAACCCTATTTTATATTGTTAAAAATAATGACTTTACCTTGCTTGTACATATTTGAGACTGCTTTATTTGTTAAAAAGAATATGCATCTATTCAGAAAAGCATCTGAACATCGCTATAAAATGATTAGACGAGAATATAGACATGAATTATGCGTTCGACCATCAAAGACCGCCTTGATGCACAAAAGTATACTTAGCATGGCCCTAAAAATATTCAATAAATTACCAAATGGAATTAAGGACTTAAATATTATTCAATTTAAAAACAAATTAAGTCATCTATTATTGGAAAAATGTTATTATACTATTGACGAATTCCTTAATGATAAATTGTAATTGTAAATTGACATTGATATTTATTTAATTTTGACATTGTACTATTATCTTTATTCCATTCATTATTTATAAGTATACTCAATTGTTAATGTTTTGCTTGCTTTTTTCTGTTTTAAGTTATGTTGTGTTTTGTTGTAATTATTTTATTTTAAAATGTTGATTATTCTTCTTTTTTATAATAATGACCAATAATGTAAAAGAGTGTACACCTTTAAGGTAGATTTTTGAGGAACTAATTATTTATTATTAAGATCTCATGTAAAATGTACCAAAAATCACACCAATAAATAAATTTGAATTTGAATATTTGATGAATATTTAAAAAATAAATAAATATTGTATTGATAATAATAGTTTGTGTTGCACTCATGAACATGAATCATCAATCACAATCGCAGCGATTTGCGATGCTTAAAATCAGTTCATCAAAATCACTTTGAGGAACGACGGCCAACTTCCTATCTCAAGAAATTGTTGTTATGCACGACATCCAGACCCGACACAGCTCCTCTTTGAATCATATCTCATGGGTGCTAAATTGGGTTGACGTCTGGCGATTGAGCAGGCCACGGCAGTACGTTGATACGAGCTTCGGCAAGATTGAGTGTTACGACTCTAGCCGTATGTGGACGTGCATTGTCGTGCATTAGTTGAAACGGATCACCCAACCGGCCTCGCAAAGGAATGATTACGTCCGCGTAAATATGTGCATTGCGGTTCTACTGATCCAAATGAGATCGGTTCTTCCACCGATCCAAATACCGGCCCATATCAAGACGTTCAGAGGTCCTCCAAACTCGAGTAGGTCTTGTATCCGGCCTCACACCGAATGGAGATTCTTCAGTCTTCTTCCTGCCAAACTCTGTGTTCGCGAGCTCATTGTAAACGGGCTCTGCGATTGCACGGTGCTACAGGTGGAACTCTCAGCGGCCTTCGGGAACGCAGACCCACTTCGGTTAGTTTGATTGTTTATTAACAAGTCTGAAGAGCTCTGCATCCTCGTAACCAACATTATGGCGGTCATGGTACGATTCCGTCGAGCAGTATTTTGGATGTACCGGTTCTGTCTGCGAGTGGTGATGCGAGATCGTCCTTCTTCTCGCTCGGCCACGCTGCCCGTCATGCCATAGCGTGTCCAGCAGAGGCGGCCTATGACGCTCTGTGTAGTGCCAAGGGCGATCAGGACGTTGCGTTGTTTGGAACCAGCTTGAAACATTCCGACGACTCTTGTCATCTCTTCTCGGGTAAAATGACCTCGTCGCTCTATATCAATGTATTTTGTCAAAACGCCATTACACAGCTTTATAGAAATCCTAATCGACCGTTGATTTTCTCTTTATATCGAAATTTAAATAAAATTCTTTATTTAAATAGTGAAACTCACTAATAGTGATCCAGAAAAGTTAATATAATAAAACCTAAATTATTGCAGCCAGACTCTAAAACGTACAAGTGTCTAGTGATCAATCACTAGACACTTTTGATGTGTGTACTCACTCAGCCTCCTCGCAACATTCGACCAGAGCCGAGGGCGTATCCCTTCAGCAGTCAAACATGGTACTGAAGTTTAATTGTGTTTAAAAAAAAATATTGCTTCATTGGTTTGGCGGTCGCAAGATCTACTACAGATCATGAAGCCTTGGTTCATTCCCAGCTTGGATCGAAACGCTTATGTTGTGCCTGGTTGTTGATAATCGACTCGCCTCTTATCCAAGGGACTTAAACATGACTGTCGAAATGTGGGTGCACTGCAGGTACACTGCTGTCTAACCCATCGGGGAATTACGACGTTGTGTTTTATAAATTTATCAATAATAAATGGGTATTTCATATGCTCTCCCTAGCGATTGCTTTCAGAACTGGTAAGGGAATCAAGGTCGAGTGTTTTTAGTGGTACCACAGTCACCATCACCTCTGCAAAGTTTATGAAGCATCGAGTGTAGTGGCTAACGCCACGCAAGCGAGTGCAAGTGTGTGTGTATTTGTAAGTGTGTGTGTGCGTGTGGTGTGTCCGTGTGCGCCACACCCGGAGGCGGACCGCAGCATGCCGCTAGGAATGATCAGCGCACTAACATCATTTACCTGTTTCCGGGACTTCTTGATCATTGGCTGCGGTTTCAACTCCTCGTCGGAGAAGGCTCGCGTCCGAGGATCGAAGTCACGGCCCGAGGATGCCATCGAGAATGCTGGAATTATATAAGTCAACTTTTATAATACACTCTTGACATACATTCTTGTCAGTGATACCAATATTGCTTACACTCTGCGGCACTATTTAGATTCACTTTTAAGGACTGTGGGCAATTTTCTATGAAATCTGGGCGTAAAACCAACCAAATTGAAATATATCTCAAATATGTAGTAGCTTCAGAACTTCCCTTCATTCTATGACAACAAATACCTAAGTCGCCGGAGAACAGACATAGAGCCTTTGAAATATTATGTTGCTTATTTCTGTTTTTGGCAAAAATAAATCCATAATTTTAAACTATTAATAAACCTAGTTGAACAAGGGGATTCCGTTACACAGCCTTATTAGTCCTTAATCCTATTTTAGGAGCTTATACAGCCTAAGCTCGGATTAATTCTTGCGTGCTTAGCTTTAGCAGTATGTTTCCAATATGATCTGCTTTAAAAACAATCATTTGATTTAACTTTCAGTCATCTGTAAGTTATAGTAAAAACTTCGACGCAATAGAAAACTTATTCTAAGTTATGTTTTAAGATATATTTCAATTCTGTTGGACTGAAGCCCATTTTATCCAAGATCCCTTCATAGATAATGACGAACTTTACTAAATGCAAATGTAAGAACAAGTGAGTTTGTTTTCCTGTTGTTGTTTGTACCTACGTTAAGAATTATTTAGAGAGAATGCATTGAAACACATTCTATCACCACTCAGAGAGAAATATAATATTTAAGTAAATTACGAAAAGAGTAGTTTTACTTTTGTTCTAGTTCTGTATTCGTTTGGTCTAGTGGAACCATTCAGTAATTATTGCTTTTAAAACGGTAACAGTGAATGAACGTAAAGTTAATAAGTATTTCAGAGAAAAATGCTTGTTTTTACTTTTACTTCTGTATCATTGAAATAATAAATGATCTATCTACAAAAGTGCAGTTGGTTTGATGTCCTACCATGTTCTGGTGAGCATTGTAGCATCAAGTTCCACATCTATTAATAGAGAAAACAAAGCTCACGTTGATTTTTGTACAAACTTTGAATTGATTCTGAGGATAATTGAGCGACCAGTCGTTTCAGCACGAGCTTGGCGAACTGTAAGGTTCAGTGTGCTTGGACGCCTTGACACGACTAGTCCTTGCATTAATACTTAGCTCTTAATTTCACAAATGAATCTAAACGTGATCAGCATAATATTATGTACCCAGCGTTAAGGGCTGTCGGTGTCGTCATTGTTGTGAAAAATTGGTTCAAATGGGTGAAATGCGGTTATCACCTGTAGCGTAGAGTGGGAGCTTTGGGGTTCTAGTGAAGAGAGTAACGAAACACAATATGATGGTACTCACTGGAGTCGGCGGGCGAGAGCGGCGGGTTGATGGTGTCTGGGCTCATGCAGTCGGACGGCGAGGGCGAGCGCTCGCGCTTGGTGACGGGCGGCGGCAGGCCCAGCGCCGGCCCGAAGGCCGCTCCGCCCAGGTGCGCGCCGCCCAGCCCCTCGCCCGACATGCCATTCTCTGACAGGAACTCGTCTAGGTCCGCATACTGCAAACAGAAACGGACGTCAGGCCGCGCCCGGCGCTCGAGCACCAAGCACGCCCTCCACTCGCGCACGGGGGTACAACATTCGCGCTGAGCATTTTCGCTTAGCTTGGCATCGCTTAAATAAGTCATAATGTGCATATAAATTATAATACAAGACAATTATGATCAATCGGAGACGACACCACGTGGCCGAAGCAGAGAGGAGCGGCGGGGGAGAGGGGCGGCAAGCAGCGACTCTATTACCTAGTGCGGGACAGACGCACACGACACGCAACACGCAATAGGTAATACAGCAGCAGTACTGACTTCTTGTACCTTGAGATCGGGGTCGTAGGGCAGCGTCTTGTCCCACAGCGTGGGCCCGAGGAAGGCGGCCTGCGCCTCCCAGAGGTCGCTGTCATCCTTCTTGTCCTCGAGCGGGTCCTTACTGTTCACCGACTTGCCTGCAACAATGATGACAGGGCGTCAGCCCGGGACCGGCGCCGACCGATGTGCGGTGTCCGGCGCGGCCTGGCGCACCGCACACGGACCCGGCCCGGACGCGGCGCGGACAATACGACTACGTGCACAGCTATAGTGAGCGCAATGCACATACAATCGCTTGGCACGGTAGATATTACGACAGAATCACACAATCGCGAGGGCATCAATTAAAATACAGAAACGAAATTGCGGGCATAAAATACAAATGTCATAAATAACGTCATATTAAACAAAATAAATAGAAAGGTAGCCACTGGGCGAGCGCACGGCGCGAGTGGTAGGCGTGGAGCGAGCGCGACGAGCGGGACTGACCCGCGAACCGAGCGGCACGGAAATGCATTACCGAGAGCAGGAAGCATGACTCGATCGCCTCTCCGGGAGTTCAGCAGAAGAGGAATGTATAACTTTGACTTAAAGGTGTGACGTGAATATCTCGTAGGCGCCGTAGGCCGGTTGCCACGGTAACCTATGTTCTCATTCACTGAATCTGACAGATTTTACAATGAATGTAATGCCACTAGATAACCAGTGGCGGGGCAGTGGCGGCCACGGTATGTCGCTTGGACGAGGAGTAGTTACTATCGCGTATATTCCTACAATACTTGGAATGTGGTTTTCATGTGCCAACAATATCATTGTGTCGAAATGATACGGAACTACGATGCCTCTCAACCGATCACGAGATGCTTTTTTACTCCAATTTTACGCAAATGTGGAGTCATTATGACGCAACTGTACTAATTAATTAGCTCAGCGCAGATTAACACACATCATGTTTCGGTATGTTTAAGTTAATTCGTGCAGCCTGGTAGGGTGGCGGGCTGGCGAGCTGGCGGGCCAATAGTAACGTGATGTGACCGGGAGCTGCACGTGAACACGGGATATATTTGTAGAAGCTGATCTAGTCTCGAAGGCCGGAGGGTGCTCACGTGGCCGGTCACGCGAGGCGCGGTGGGGGCCGGGGGCGCGGGGGCTAGCCGCACGCGTCCCGCCGCGTGACCGCGCGCTGCCGTCGCCCTCGCCGAGCGCAGCCTGCGACCCGCC
This sequence comes from Noctua janthina, assembly GCA_963576755.1. Lineage (NCBI taxonomy): Eukaryota > Metazoa > Arthropoda > Insecta > Lepidoptera > Noctuidae > Noctua > Noctua janthina. Next base: position 5,138,569 of record OY755050.1, on the reverse strand, counting down.
AGCCTCCGGCCACCCGCTAGCTCTGTCCTACTCACTAAACTGTCACTGCTAAAGGTCTTCCATCACATGTGTCGCGAATCCTATATTCCCATCTAATCAAGTTTATCATAAACATTTTAAGAGACATAACTACAACAACCTTCGTGATTTTGTCGAAGCGTTTTTTAGCAGATTGCCTGAACTAGGAACTGAACCGCGAGCCCCACGGTGGTTGAGCCAAGTCGGAATCGAATGAACGTGTGTGTGTAGAGGCAGATGTACGTGAGAGGGCTGCGCGGCCTCTCAAGGCGATCCGGCGCATTTACATAGCGCGCGGCGAGCGCGGCGCACGCGCAGCCGCCGGGTACGAGTAGCATCGCAGCGCGAGATAATAATACCTGTCCATGTCCACACGTCACGAGTACACACATACAATTATACATATTTAATTACCGTACCTGCTACTAGCTGTCATTAGATGTACACACGGCGGCACATGAAGCTGTACAATTCCAGTATAACTTGGCCTCGCTTTGTATAGATTTCATATACAATGAGAGATCCGCATAGACTGGTATTGCAAAACTTGATTGGCCGTCGTGCGTCCAAATGCCTCGATAACAAACTTAACACGTTCAGATCATCATTTAAATACTTTTCTACATTTTAAGTTAGAAGTTCGTTGGTGTGTGTGCACTGGATGATCTACTCAGAAAGACATACGATACCGTATGACCTATCGTGATTTATTTATTCATCGGTTCTTTGAAAATCCGTCATTTAGCGCGATTCGATAATGGGCCACTAAACAAAATAATCACGATTCGATAATAAATCGATTACCTTCCCAGTTCATGCATGAATGCAATGTCTTACCAAAAAGGACAATAATATTAGTCAAGCAAGTCCTTGTTATTTGTAACGTGAGGAAGTAAATTAAATACGAGAAGATGCGAGCTGAAACACGAAATAAGGAAACACCCATGATAGACAAATTAGTGTGCCGCTTACAAACAAAACGTTGTTAGAAGGAAATCACATAACTCTCTCTTAGAATTAGAAGTTAAGGTAGTTCTACTAGAATTACGAAAAGAGCCAAAACCTATTTTGAAGAGTATTCGGCTACAAAATAAATATCGCGGCAGTTTCAATGAAACTGTCAGTTCTATAACGATACTGATGTAATCAATGAAGAAGTCGCACTACCTACTACGTAGTGCAGAGGCATATCACGAGAAGCCGACAAGAGGTATTTCTTGTGAGCCACGCGTGTCTGACAGAGTGACACAATACTGCTCGTGGGAATGGCACGCGACGCCGCGCACTGCTGCTGCTTCCTTCACAAAAAGCGGCGCAAGCGCAGGCGGCAGGAAGCGGGAAGTAACCCAGTGGCGGCGTTACATGCGCGCGCGCCACGCTTTCCTCGCGCCGCACGCACCCCCCTCCCGCACCCGTCTCTTATACAACCAATACTACTGATGCACCTGACCATTACACTCATTTCTATGGCATCAACAGCTACTATTTAAACCCAGTATACTTGATCATTTCCTTCTCATCATCTTAATGTATTGAACAACAACTTGTTTTCTACAGCCTTCTAGGTCTGATGAGTTGTTCAATTGAAGTATAACACAATTTAAAGGTTACCGAAATCATGGAAAAAAACTGAAATCGTTATTCAGTCTTCTTGAAAGTTACTAAGGTTCTTGACTCAGACTCCCTGGCTGGATAGTGTTAGATAATTAATGCCGGAAGCACTAAAGTAGTGTCATCCCAACTTTCTCATCGCAGAAGCAGCATGGTGTTTCTTTCAAGCTGTGTCACCCTGGCTTTTGGCTGCAAACATGCAACACACACTCAAGAACATTTCCTAAATAAACGTTAATGCTCCGCAATAGAGGACGAGATGAAAACCAGCAGCATTCGCCGAACACATTGGAAATATTCGAATTTTAGCTACTCAGGTACACATGAGCTTGCCTTAAAGCAAAAACTGGGCCCAAAAGTTATCATTTATTTTGGGAAAACATATATTGTTTCTCAGCTCTTTATCTAGTTGTAGCTACGTTTACGGGTAATATTATTATTTGAAAAAAAAAAAAACAATATTGTGGGTGGGCTTTACATAATGATTCTTTTAAAACAAAATTTACAAGTTTGACGAGGTGCTCTGACTTTAAGAATTTTGTTATATACAATGGCCTCATCGAAATACAGGGGGCGTTCCCCCTGTATTTCGATGAGGTTCACGAGCCACAACCATCGGAAGTACTCCGGACCTTCTGGATAGGTGGGAGGAACCTAGACTTTGATGCATTACGAGCTAATAAAATAACGGGCATTTAAACAACTTATATTGAAGGTGCAAAGATTCAGAATGGCGTCGCGGTGATTCCGCTCTTACTTTCAACGTAACCAGAGAAAGTGAAACCCGACTGTTACTATCACAACATTACCATTATATGCAACAGTAACTCCCTACACTTTGCAAGGCTATGTTAGGTTATACAGTAATACAGTTCATAGACTGGAGATGCTCCATTATATTGTTATAATAAAGTGTAAGAGGTCAGGATTAACAGAATTCGGCACGTCAACCTATCAGAGAAAGTGTCGGAACCGGCTAGTTTCGCGCTCCGCGGTGACGCCTGCACTCTCACTTTCTTCCGATACGGTCGGTAGAAAGTGACGCGCCTCCGAATTACCTACTCTACATGCTTATGCCAAGTATAACATGCCCCTTACATGACCATTTGCATCTACTAAAAAAAAAACTCCGGACAATGTGACAGAAGTCCAGAGAAGCCTCGCCACTAGCTAGTGTGCTATCTTTTCGCTCCGGAGGCAAACTGATGCTAACCAGGGTAAACCGCACATGACGTCACGAGGCAGTAGCGGCGCGTCGCGATCGGAATGCTGTGCCGGCGCCGGTGGAAAGCTGCTGTTGCGTAACAAACTCATTTCCTGCTCGGAAAATAGGTGAGGAGTGCCGTGAGCGAGGAGCGCGGGGTGTGTGCGGGGCGGGGGCAGCACAGCGGGGCACGCGGGGGGGAGTGCCGTCGAGCGGGAAGTGGCTGCTGCTCTTGCGCAACGGAGAAAGCCAACGTTTTCCGGCGACGCGCGATCATTTTCGTAAACGTGTGAATTGAGCGAAAGTGAATGAGAAAGTTGTAATTTCAAAATATAAGGTGACGCATTTTATGCTGCCTTAAAAATACAATACAATTTGTAGCATCATCTTCGTAAATATGAGGCGCCACCGTCGTAATCGTGATTACTCCTTGGGTTCCAAACTAACTCAGGAATGGAAACAAGCGGCTTGTTGTATAACCCTTGTTGTTGCTGTTTGTGCTTGCAGTGCGCAGCTAGGTCAGCCTGTGAGCCACAAACACATTTTCAACTTTGACTATGAGCCTGTTTCGGTGACCTACTGAGAGAGTTCATGTTATGGGTCATTAGGTCATAACTCAAGTATAGTCCACTTTCTTTCCCTTAAATTGTTGGTTTTTAGTTGACAGAACCCGGTGCGAATGATTTCATATTCGGATAATAAACAAGCCGATTATTCTACCTGGTGTTGTGGTGATCACCGGCGCTTATTTACATTTGCAATACTATTCAGATTGATGGAGCGCAGTTAAGCAAGCTAAGTTACCGAAATAAATATGAGATTATTCATGAATGAACATAAATTGAAAATAGGTTAAAGTTGTATTTAGCCAACAAACAATAGTAAAGCACTCACTGTATGCACTCGATAGATCTAACGACCACTGTAATTCTTACTTAAGGTATTTTTGTTAAGTTTCTCATATTTAAGTAAACTATGTTCTTTTTGAGAGATAAATTTCTTTAAACCGAACAACAACGTGCTTCGGTATTCTAGAGACAGCTAAAATGCCTAACGGTTCGGTAATCATACATTACTTAAACCAATCGAAGAGGAATAGATTAGAATACTGGCGAACTTAGGTACTGAGGTACCGAGGAGATGGCAGGCGACGTTTTGGCAGACTAACAGATTGGTGGATGATGTCAGAAGATCGTGGGTAAGACCTGGGTGAGACTCAGCAGAGGGTGGTACAAGGCTGCCAATAATGAATGGGTGAGGATTCGGGGGTTGATAGTCCGCTCGCGGCAACGCGCAGCAGGGCACGACTCACATCATTGCTCTCTGTACTTAAACAAACCTCTGTGTGAGTTGTGGCTAACGGCAAACTATCGTGTGAGTGAGCAATAGGTATAACGAATTAGTATATGTATATCAGAGTGAGCGTTTTACAACCTATGTAATTTTACAAGTTCTATTGTAATTTCTTATAATCTTCGACACTATGAATATGATATTCTAGTATTGCGGAAATATAGGTATACCACTAAGTTTTATGGCATACTAGCAAAACCAGTTTAATAAATACCATAATTATACCAACTCGCCTATTTTAATGGCTACAATGTAGAGGGACATAAATATTGCAACACGTTGGTTTAGTGAATACATCATGTGGACAGCACCATCAGCATAGAAAGTGACCAAAACGGTCAGCGACGGAACTACAGAGGGTAGACGTAGAGGCGATCGATCAGTGGAACGTGGAGCGCGCGCGCATGTGTGCGCCGCGGAAAAGTAAAAGTCGGAAGGCAAAGGCGCGGGCGCGCGCGGCCCGCGGAGGGGGCGCAGCGCGCGGGGCGGGAGGGGCGATGCGGAAACACTCCGGAAGATTACTTTTACTCTCGCCGCGGAGCCTGCGCCCCCCGCACCCCGGCCCGCGCCCCGCCCACGCCCCGCGCTACAACGAAACATTCTTATATTTACCAGTTACGCAACAGGTTACCAATTAGCGACTTATGTGCACGTATTAAGTTTGCGTGCCTACATCTATTAATGATAACAACTTAGCAGTCACAACACATTGTCTCTTAGACATTGACTTTACTCAACGACGAAATCCTAACGAGGTCCATTAATCCATTAATTGCATTTGTTTCCAATAAAATACATGAACGACTCCTTAATCACAGCGTGGAATGAACTTCAGGCAAACACACAAATCATAAGCAACCTGAATAACGTCATTTGGAAAGCCAAACCAATTCATCACACTTTTGCAAGTCACCAGATACCAAACAAAACGACTCAGTACATAATTACTTTAAATATAGCATTCAAAGAAGGTACTAAAAACCACGATGGTGTACAAAATTTCTAACACGACCGCTATCACTTAGAAGAACATTGTTAAGTTTTAAAAGTAAAAGTGGTCTGTGCCCACGCGCACGCGGAAGAGAGCTCGTGCAGGGCGAGAGCGAGGGACGCGCGGCGAGTCGGGGGGGGGGGGGAGGAGAAAGTCGCCAAAAGGTCGCCACTTTTTCCCAAATATTCTGAGTGAAAGTGTACGCGGCCACGCTCGAATTGATAAAAAAAAGATACGAGGACCGATGACGCGCTAGCCCCTCTCCGCCCGATACCCCCGAGCTCCTTGCCAACCTAGCAGGACCTGCTGGTAATCACGGTTGCAAGGCGCGCGACCATGGCAGAAGGTCGTGTTCGGGATGGAGTACTGGAACTGACTAGTAGCACAGATTGCATCTACTACCGTCATTGTCTGACATTGGAGCTGCTTCAGATTATGTTTTCTTACTTTTAAACACCGAAGGAGTTAAGTTATGGGTACCGTGTTTGCACCTAAACGCATACACGGTACCCATAACTCAAGTAGTTACTTGATTTGACCACACACCATGTGCGATGGGATTTTCCATCCGCAAACATGACGGACTCTGCATACACATTTTCATTCTCAGTTAAGAGCGTTTACGACTTACGGCATTTCATACAAACTTACAAGTCCTTTTTTGCGAAATGACAGAACCGATTTTAATTAAACTTCATACGCATAAGCAGAATACATAAGTCACAAAAGTAATCAGAAATAATTTCCGAAATGTCTTTTTAAAAAAAAGATAATTGGAAATTTTTGTTTCTATGGAAAATCTAAAATCGGTCTAATTTAGCTGTAACACTATTTTTCGAAAATGTTATCAGATAACTGTTTAGATATGCATAAACGAGATGCATAGGATCTCGCTTATGCAAATGAAGTTTCATTGAAATCGGTTTAGTCATTTCGAAAAAATAGAACTTGAATTTTTGTATGAAATGCCGTAAGTCATAAACGCTCTTGAAACCTTTTAGGGGATGACTTTTCAAAACTCCTTTTAGTGCTCTCCTTCGTATATTGATGAAACTAGTGCATATTGCTAGATGTCAGATGGTAATGTAGCTTCAAGTGAAATGCAGAACGCGCGTGCTCGCACAGAGACAGTGTGGCCAGGCGTCCAGGGCAGCGTGCACGAGTGTAAGAGGCACGCGATGAACTTTGCAGTTCACTGTACTGACTAGGATGCAGATGATAAAGACTCACCTCCAAGAAGAATACATATTATTATCATACAAAGGCAGTCGAGTTGAAACTTCAGTAGTGTTATGGTAGAATCGCACATTTGAATGATAAATTATAATTACTTCAAAGACAAAGAGTATCGTCCTATATACAGTGGTTCCACGGAAAATACTGGTATTCGGTAACATCCGGTAAGATTGGAATCCGACCCCGACATAGCTGAAAACAGCCAATGATGATTATTTTAAAGACAAGCGAGTTTCACATTTGCATAGAAGCGGCCACTCGAGTAAGTTCTAAAGTCAGCTGTATACAGCTGAATATTAAATAAAAATCATAGGAAGTAAACTTCTTAAACAACTAAAATTATCGATATTTTTTTAACCAAACGTCAGCAATACAAAAACCGGCCAAGTGCGAGTCGGAGTCGCGCTCACAGAGTTCCGTAGCAACACATAATATAATAACAATATTTTTATCGCCCATTCATATGTAAATTCACACTTAACAGCAAAACTAAATTAGTTTTGTTAATGAAAATATGATATTATTTTTATAGTATGTCATTGTACTGCGGTAGTTTGACGAAAAAGTCCTATATCTCAAAAACTAAATATCAAAACTAAATCAAACCAATATTCGTTGAAAGTTCTTTTTACGTTCTATAATCATTTTTTATTTCAGAATTTTCCTCCTTTTATTTTAGAAATTAGAGGGGGGACCATTTTTACGGATTTAGAAGCAAATCTCTCATCAATCATTGACTTTAGGAATAAAGAGTTTGTGGAAATATGATATAATTTTTCAAGAACTGTGATACCCTTTAAACATTTTTTCTACCCTCAGTTACAATATGTATGGAGAGCCACCCCTATTTTTATATATTCATATTATTTTTTTTGATAATTTCATATTACTTTTGTAAAGCGGTTCATGGAAGACACCTACTTTTCAAATTTCAGATATGTTGTGCCAACAGTCTCGGAGTAAAATGGACGTGACATACGGACGGACAGATAAGACGGACAGGCGAATATATAAATTTTCCGTTTTAGCCATTTGTCTACGGAACCAGCTAGTGTCTGCCGCTACTGTGCTACATGAAGGGAGGATCGTCACATGTACAGTTGCGCACGCGCAATGCTAACTCCTACTCAGTACCTACATTATGACAAACAAACTTGCAAGACAAAACAATCGTCCAAAACATATTTGACCTTCTAATTTCGCATCTTTTACTTATGAAAATAATTCCGGATTTGGAAATTAATTAGTTTAAATCTAAAGTTAGTCGATACTTATCTACTTTCACACAAATAACGCTTGCATCAAAACTATGAAGTTATTTTTATTCAATTATATTATGAAGAGCCCGAAGTGGTTATGCGTCATGTAGCTCTTTCGGTATTTTAGCTCTTATTTCCCATCACTGTGAAAATTGAGTGATCTTTATAATCGGTACAATAAGGTTGCTTATACATTAGTGGTCTCGTAGAAAATTTGTGAAAACACTGTACTATGACTTTGACTTAGTTAGGAGGAAGCTAGTTTGAACAAATGACTTTGCTACTTATCATCTACTAAGCCTTTTCCCAACTATATTGGGGTCGGCTTCCAGTCTAACCGGATGCAGCTTAATACCAGTATGGAGCATGGAGCGACTGCCTATCTGACCTCCACAACCCAGTTAGTACTGGGTAATACAATCCCCTTGTTAAGACTAGTTGTCAAAAACAAATTACTACTAGTTTTTTATTTCCAACCTTAGAATTATTTTTCAACTCGATTTCATATCTTTTCGATTTTTTTTTCTACCTCACTACGGAAATGACAAAAGGGAGAATAACGTTTACTTTGTTTGAAAAAAAGTGCAGTCTAAAATTGTTTTTTTTTTTATTATTAATATTAAAATTATATTATTATGAAGAATGTAGCAGAACGAACTTAAAGATTAACTAAGTGATCGTGTGAGGTTATCTCTGTGTACGAGTCATTTCTCGCGTGATGATGTTGTATTCAAGTTTTGTATGTTATGTTTTTACTGTATTCTATAAGCCAGTGATCGTTGGGAAAAGCCTTTGAAACCTAATTATAACTCTTTGAGTTCGACTCATCTGGTAACTGACTGAATGACTACTCCGTTGGGCCCCATTCGAAGCTTACCGTGCCGGATGAACGCCATAAAAGCCCTGATGCATTAAGCTGGACTATACATTGCTTTGGAAGCCTTTCCAGGTGCATTTAAACGGATTTTCATTTGGTTTTGTTTTTTGGTTCAGCATGCCTGAGAGATATTTCTTGACGGCATGTTAAGCCAAGTCAGAGGCCCATGGCCCAAAAACTCTGCCACCAAGTTAGGAACTAACCACACGATAAAGAAGAAGATTTGATTTTCCAACATTTTCATCGAATAATATGCAATAGAAGGGGTAACCACTTCCGGTAAGTCGTTCACAGAGTAACACAAAATCGTAAGGGCTAAAGGCTCTTTAGAGAACCTCTTTATTCTGGTAATTGAAATGATATTTACTTAACACACCTTATTTAAGAATATTTCTATGTTGACAAACTTTAGTCGAGTTCAATTTTGTAACTTCACCGACACATATTTTAAATTGCTACATTTTTTTCTTGACATGAAATACCTATTTTTGAAAAGCGCGGGTACTCAATGTACCAACACAACGTCACTGCAGTTTGTTGCACGAGCTTGGTTTTGTTTACATCATTTGTACATCATCTTTGATTGAACTACATGACGTGATTACAATAAACTAGTAACAAGCACTAAAAAAATTATTTAAAAAAAGATTACAAACCTATTGGTTGTGTGTCACTTCCGCATGGAGGTGTTCGTTAAATGATGGCTTTCTGTTTAATTTTAGTTAGATACTCGTAATATTGTAATATCATTAGCGCTGTATTCCGGTCAGCGTGTGATTGTACGCTCGCTGCTAGGGCTTCCTGTGCTGGCTACCGAACTAATCGGGTTTAAGGGCGAAGTGCCTTCTGCCTCTGTCTGCTCGCAAACATTAAGGCGTTTATGTTCTATAGCGAATAAGTACTAAGAGTGGCGAACAACGCAGTATAAATCGTATATTACGATATTGATCGGCGTCCAGCGCTCGGAATGCGATACAAATGCACGTGCCTAACGCGATAACAGACACCAGCCGCGACACGTGCGCGCGGTTCCTGGACCACAGCACTTTGGGAACACAGTCTGGGACACAGAACATGTCTGAATGTGTAGGTACTGATACAAGTGCGGGCGAGGCCTTGGGGCTGCGACCAGCTCGTGTTATCGCACATTATCGCCAGACGTGACCCGCGACCAAAAACAAAAGCTACGCGTGTCGCCGCGAGCGGCGCGTGCTCGGCCGGGCTCCCGGGGACCTGAGGAGATGAGGAGTCACGGAAACTACTGCGGCGGGTGAAAGGCCCCGGTGCCGAAACCAACAACTCTCAATCGACCGAAAAGTTCGGCTGATATCGGCGCTCGCGCACTTTCTCTTTTTTCACGGCTCTCACGCGGGCGCCGAGCTCGGGGGCGCTCGGGGGCAGCATCAATCACGAATCTGAGCGACCGAGTGCTTCGGCGGAGAAAGTGCGCGCGCGCTTCCTGGTGGTCAGGTGTCGGCGAGGATTGCCACTGACCATTGACGAAGACGTGTTGTCTCCAGATGTGGTACTGGTTCCAGCGGTCGTCGTCCTGAGCGTGGCCGTGCTGCAGCTGCGGCAGCGAGGGCAGCGGCGGCGGGGGCGCGGGGGGCAGCAGCGCGGGCGGGGGCGCAGGGGGGCCCAGCGGCTGGCAGGGTTGGTGCTGGTACTCCATGGGGTCGAGTCGAGGCGTTCGGGACGCACTCGCTCAGTGATCACTCATCGCGGTGGGCGCGAGGACGCGGCGTGCGAGCGCGGCGGCGTGCGGCGCGCGACTGCCGAGCGGACGCCGCGCACGCGGGTCCGCCCCGCCGCGCGCCCCCCTCTCTGCACGCCTCCCCCTCCCCCCGCCCGCCCCCCACCCCACTTGCACTTCCGAGCACGCAACATACAGTCTTTAATTGCGGTGACATAATAGCCGCGATGCTCTACGCGATCACTCTCGCCGCCGATAACTGATGAGTGCACACACCGTACCGCGCATGTCGTATGTATACAAGAGCGCACGTGTCGCACGCCGCTTGTAAACAAAGCCGACAACTAGGTTATACGAGCACGCTGTGTCGCTAACTTCATCACGTAATCATTCGCGAGTACCCATTCATATACAATAATAAAACAGAATTGACACAACTACATCGCTTGATAAAGTGATAGCCACAGCACTGGCTCGACTCGGTAAGGCGAGCACAAAGCTTGCTTGAAGTAACAACTGAGACGAGTAAGCGATAAAAAACCTGCAAAACGTAGGCATCACTTAAGTCACAGTTCTATAGTACAGCCTTACTGATGTAAACATCAGTTGCGAGTTGACTATACTGTGAACCTCCATAACGTTACACATGAAATTACTTTGCAGCCGGCACGTGCTTACTGAATATGGCGCGAGACGTGATAGAGCGCGCGTTGAAGTCTTTTCCAAGGCGGAACTTTCGCCCGGGGGTTGCCGGGCGGGCGCTCCACTCAACTGGCGTCCTCCCGACACCTTGCAACCGTAAGCGCCTTTTACAGACCCTATTATCGAGTCACGATATAATAGTTCCTATCAAATGAATTAACTTTACTTATTTAGGTTTTACTCCTCACATACATTATTTTCATGCAAAGTAAAAAGTACACTAATGACTGAGTCGATGGTATTTTTACCCGACTGCGGCGTAGCCTAAAAGAAGGATTATGTGTTTGACCAGTATATATGTAAGTATGTCTATTTCTATGTTCCCTCGTAACTCCTAAACGGATGAATGGATTTGGATAAATTGTACGTCGTTAGATTCGTCTTGGTGGCGCGAGTGTCACTGGTTATATTAAAATGAAAAACAAAGAAAAATGGCGGATTTTGGGTGCCATATCGTAGCGTTCGAATTTTTTTTCTTCCAATATCATCGAGTGGGTCAACTTATAAGTTCAAAAGTAATTCGAAGTGACAAATCGTACAATAAAAAAAAGTTGAATCGTCTGCGGATTCTTTCACGTTACTAAACTAAAAAGCTGGAAATAAAAATCCACAATATAGGCTTAGGTGGTAGACATTTTTTAAAAGAAACAATTGTGGACCCTATCCGGCGCAGTAAAAGAAAGATAATAATATGTGGAACTCTGTCGAACTCTTTGAGTAGAACAGGTGTGATGATAAACCAAGTAATTTATGACGTCTTACAAGGCGGCCCCCCTATTATGTTTCGGTCTTGGCATTATTCAGAATTTATTTCTTTAAATGCAGAACCATTATAATGATATAACAAACCATACGATTAGCATATGTATCGCAGGCTCTGTAACATCGTGCTCTGCTCCGATTACATTGGCTATTCTATCATACAGGTAAACAATGTCCAAATAAATTGAGATAAGGACAGGAGAAAGAATTAGATTCCTTTTACTATTTTCAAGTAAGAGGTTATCTCTCGAAGTCCTGATCCAATTACAAAAACATTTCACTTTGTTTTTTTGTTGCTTTTTTTTTCTTTATCGTACAAATTCATACGTGACGGTGGGAAAACCCAATGTATTTGGCATAATTATTGTAAAAAGATAATCGATGTGAACCGAAACCGAAATGATTTTGTTTATGAAATGTAATGTTATACAGAGTGATTCTCTTAAGTAGTACAATATGAGTAATATGAGATACTGGGAAAGTTTCGTAGAATTTGGCCTAATTTTCTTATAGGTATACAAATTATATTAAAAAATATTATACTAACTTCTGCTGTCATGTTTTTTTGTTCCTTGTGAAAAATGATCTCATTACATTTTACATTACAAAAATGTACTTCAATCTGACTTTTCTTTATGAATTTAAATCTTCGAGACCAAATAATAATAATAAAATTTTATTTTAAACCAAGTCCATATTTAAAAAACATTACAATTTTACATAAATTCACATGCTCATACATAAATAAAACGAAAAGATGCATAAGTACATACATTCTGAGATCTTATTTTAAATATTTAAATGATGCACGATGAGTGGTCATCCAGTGCCACATCATTCGACTGTCTATTCTGTCGGCCACGACAGCCACCAAGCTGTTAGAACTACCGCGCACTCGCCGCATCAGGGGTGCTAATCGTGTCGGCGTAAAAATCAGGAGCGCCATACTCCGCGTACATCCCCGGTGCACTACAAGAGCAGCGGTAGTCCCAACATAACTCTAAAAGCGTTATAACATTGGACTCGCAGAGCATTGTACGAGCTTTTTGTATAGCCTACCCATAGGACGCACGTACATACTCGTAGATTGGCAATACGCTCCCAAGAATGTAAATTTTACCTCCCTAGAACAACATGCAACCTGCGGGCCAGCATGTTACAAAGAACTCCCATTATTCTGCGTTCCCTTACCACGTCCACACCGTTGGACAGACTATCGGTGACCCAATGCCCCAGGTACATGAACCTCGTCACCCTGGAAAGCTGAGCGCCCCCAGGGTGACTGGTGGGACAGTGTCGTAAAATTTGTTACCCGCTTTAAAAACTAGAAGTTCACTCTTTGTCGCATTGTACCCGAGACCGTGAGCCACCGCATAGTCGCCTCCTAAGTGCACTGATCGATGGGCTCAGTAATACCAAATCATCCGCGTAGCTGATGTTATTGACGCAGTGTCCATCAATGGAGCACCCGATATTGGTACTGCTGATATCACAGATGTGATGTCTAATGTCCGTGATGGTAAAAATATTAACATACAAATTTGTAGACAACCCTCGGTGCGCCCGTCAGACTAGTACTTGTTAAGTCTTATGGGCAACTCTTGCCAGAGTTGCCCATATGCACTAAAAAGGGTTAACTCTACATAGGTAATTAAAATGTATTAGAATTTACGTTTATTTTCACAATATCGCAATATTCGCAATACACAATCAATACAATAATCGCTTAATGGCAATACACAATTAAATATTTTCTAGAGCAATCTTGTGGCGTTTTTAACTACTATTAATGTATAAGCTGAAAACGACCTCTCTTCGTCAAATGACGTGACTGGACGGTTTTTTTTATAATGTTTTATGCATTTGCATATTTATGCAGATGCCTTTATCCGATGCATTTTAAAACAACTTGGGTCTTGTTCCTACAACCTCAGGAAAGTATTCATAAAAAAGCATAAAATTGATTTTTATTGCATTTTATAATAGCGGATTGTTTCTACCGGCGGGGGACGACTGGGGGCGGTGGGGTGTCCATTGAGGGGGGATCAGCGCGTGCACCGATAGCAACTACAATGGTGTTTACTCTGCGCGCCCAGCTGGCGTTGACTCACGACGCACACAAGTGCACTTTTTCAGGAATTTCACAACAAATCCAAGTTAGTGGCAACAATTGTAAACCAATTTAAATAATATACCAGGTTCTAGAAAAGTACTTATATTGTTTATTATAATAACCACAGTTCACGCAAGCAACCAAGATCGAACTAAGAGCGAGTCCTCATTGTCCGTTCTGCACGGCCCGATAGCTCACTGGCTGATGGAAGCTAAGGTAATATCCATAGTTGGCTCATCTCCTCTAAACACTCCGAACTCCACCCCTACGGCGTCTTCTGCATGCGAGACTGATCACCTGATCACTGTGACTCAATAATGTTCATATTCACGTGTAATATCGAACGGAAGGCTTAATTAACTCAGAATTGTTTCATTTGTTATGTTCATCTAACCTTCGGAACACTGATACATTTGCTGTCTCCTCAAAAAGTCAGCTCGCGAACTATTCGCACATACTACTGCCTCACCGAGGCTCTGAGGCACCGAGGCACTGAGGCGCTGCGAGAGGCAACGAGTACTAACTTAAATAATCAATTCATTTTTTTTTGTTGCTAAATGTGCTTACCCTTAACTTAATCAAGTCCTGAGGACAAAGATGAGGTCTACGACACACGAAAAAAACACACACACACACACACATAAATAAAACTGGGCATTTCGGCTTTTTATTTTGATGGCTCATCAATTAGGGACAGCTGTAACACTATTAAAGGTAGGCTCGTTATCAAATACCTACATAACAGATGTTAAGAAAAACTGCAGCCTAATATCGACCACTACTGGATACGGGAAGTGGGTGGCAGAACATTGTGGCACAGCTTGGCACAGGCGTGGACTAGGATAGCCTAACTCGATGATACTATTGAATGAACTTGCGAAAAAGTCTTATTAAGTGATTTCAATGACATATGCAGGAAATATGATTTAGATCCGTTCACAATTAGTGTGAATTCTGCCAGAAGGTGCTTAAGCCTCAAATTTTTCAAGTAGCGGTAGGTTAATTATAGTTTTTATTATTTTACTTTTACTTTTTTCTCTATTATTTTAGTCATATAATTGCAAGCCAAGTATTTATATTCTTCTTACTTTGATTAAAGCGGTGTATTTTCTGTTTTTGTGCTCACACCATAATTTTTTTTTCAATGTCAGGAGAAACCAGAGGAGAAGACCGGAACCGGGGGAGTCAGTCGTGAGGATTTGTAATTGGCTTTCTGGTGACTATAGTTTCCTTGTTTGTGTGTTTTTATTAGCTGTAAGTCCTCCATGTACTAAAATAAATAAGTGAGATGACTTGGATATCGCCCATAGGCTGGTGGCATAGTGAGTTAAGTGTGAAGGACGAGACTGCGGCATTGCCTATCGGCAGTAGACAACTAGTTGAAGGAAGAACGTCGCCTATCGTCACTCGTCAGGGATAGTCAAATAGTTGACAGTGACATTCTCTGCCCACCATTCTGAATTGAAACTATGAGCAGTCTAAACAAAAAGACTGCTCATAGTTTCAACTATGAGCAGTCTTTTTGTTTGTTTACTTGTATCGAAAGTGTTTGAGTTATGGAACGATTGGCGAAGTGTAACAATCCTACAATCGTTTGATAAAGGAACCCTTATCTTGTGTGATTCGTGTGTGAGCGACACCGCGACACCGCGAGACCACGACACGAGGCTGCGACTTGACGAGTCACGTAACATAACATAACACACCCAGTAATGCCAGCCTTCACCTAGGTACACAAGGTAGTCGAGTGACTTCTAGACGATTCTGATATTGGCCCCATCATTAATCAGTGCAGTTTGAATGCGATGCTGTATTATTCCGTCGTAGTAGCAAATACAGTAATCAACATATTAACGAATTTCAATCAAAGATCGAATAAATAGAAACAAATTTAAAAAAAACTGTTTGGCAACTTAGTCAAGTTAATAAAAAAAACGACATTTACAAGTACTGTATTTGCTATTAAATGAATGGCCAGTATTGTTTGTACCACAGTGATTACTATCCCACTCACTAGCAGCGCCAACGCGTCGCCACGGCCACAGTTGTCTGCGTGGACTGTTCCTGTGGGGGGTAAGCCTCCGCAGCCGTTTGCCGCGCGGTGTTCCTGTGTCCCGTGGCTGGCACGTGCGAGTGCACGGACAGAGCCGGATAAAGCTGGTGTCCGCGAAGGACCCGGACAGAGAGGAGGTGACGACGGCCGTATCTAGCACACATCCGCTTTCCGATCTGATACAAACACTGAGACGACTGTGTTTATCAATCAAACAACTTCAAGGAATTTCTTCCAACTTACAATATTCAATAGAAATCTCGGGTAACACGTCACAATGGACCGCGGAAGTGAAACACAACACCTGACAAAACTACATTGCACATAACAAGTACAATGGATGAATTTATCGAGTCGTGCAGTGGGTACTCCTAGCCAAGTTGCATGACGTTACATCTAATACGATAGACACAAAGTTCCGGGACTACCGGCTTAAGGTAACAGACACACGATCATGACGAAAATAGATAAGGAAACTTTGTCCCTTCTTTACCAGAAAAGTTTTCTCTTTCAATAATTGACAACCATATCGATTTTTTTCCAAATCTAACAGAATTAACTTTGTAGTCTTTATTAGAACTAATTGTATCTGTATTCAAAGTAACATTGTCATTCCGTTAAGGAATTACAAAATACGGGCCCGTCAGGATTTCTTTACCTTGATATATTTTTTTTCTGTATTTATCAACTAAAAAAAAACTAATAAAAATGTAGATCGCGATCCTACTTCACCACTGCACCGCCATTAAGGATTCTTCGTACGAAGAAACATAAATTATTCATTATGACTTTATAATAAGGTAGTATTGAAAAAAGCCTGCGCAAGCGATCAGCGCGGCGCGGGTGGTGCGTAATGAAAGTGTACGTGAGTGGGTGTGTGCGTGTGTGAGATAACCCGGGGCTATCTACGTACTCTTGAACTCGCATTGTTTAGTACTGCTTAATTCCATCGCCATTTTATTGTTGGTAACTATTTTTGACGGCCACGCGAGCTAGCTCGGCCCGGGACTATAACAATGCGATATAATACGAGCTGGGTGTCTTGTAAACTTCCTGGTTAGAGAATTCTTCACGTTAACACATTAAATTATTAATTTTGTAAATATCTACGATATCATTTATGATGATATGATTTTTTTTTTCTACATAGTCTAAGCATCCCCACACGTTATTCCCACATCTTATTACCTTTGATTCTACAGCGTGTACCAGGAAGATCTGCTCATAATTACATAAGGACACCCTTACAGCTACCGAGTTACAGACCACCAAACTGAACCACTTTCTTCTCGGGACCAACATCGAAATCACAACACCAGATTTCAGGTTTTAGCTGATGTAAATATATTAGTATCATCTTGTGTACCAGTTGATATAAAGATGCACACTGGGACCCCCACATCAGGTGAACATTCGCGTCACCCTCTTTAAATAGATTGCAAAAGCGATGGGCTGAGGTGACGTGATCCTCTTGCTCGCAATGGGCCCGTAGGACGTCAACTCTCTTAAGAATTCTCAATGTCAGGGACTCCGTCGAGCCACTGCATTGTTCCTGTATGTGGAAGTATTTCCTCGTTGTTCAAATAAATTTGTTCTCATATTTCAAATCCAGAACAGGAAAAATATTTATACAACATTAGTTTTAGTATATGCGAAATCTGAAACACGTGTCTAGTATTTTTATGTAAAGAATCTGTGTACAAAATTTCATAACTGTATCATGAAAAATCACAAAGTTATAAGCTTGTTATGTTACCTGTTGTCCACACAAAAACGTGGTCACCACGCAGCGCGCCCGCGCAAGCGCCTCCAGCGTCGTCTTGAGCTCATTGATAATAATAATTTGGCAATAGGTACCTAAATTATTGCGATAGGTACTTAATATCGCTCGGTCCAACTTGTAACTTTTTTTAATATTTTTGGGACAAAATATAACATGGTTTAAAAATTATTGGAATCGATTCAGTTACTCATTCTAAACAAACTATATTCAGGTTTCGCATATACTAAAAATAATGGTGTATACATTCCATTTTTATTCAGTGGCATATACTCGTACTTGTAGTACAGCTCACGAACAAGACATCATCCCGGACTTTGGAGACTGTACCCTCGACCAAATGTCGTGGAGATGAACTGATAGTTTGATTTCTTGATTGAGAGGGTTCCTACGACAGCAGACGAGAGACTCAAAACCAGTTTTCTAATTGATTTGTGCATTTTAAACGCGGGCTAAGTTGATAAAGAAAGCAATGAAATAAGTTCCAATTATATAGAAACCGAAGACAGACCGTTTAAGCGTTTCCGTGTTCTAATGTATGATGTTTCTTTCATACTAAACCATGTTTACTGGTTATGGTGTAATCAATGGAAAACTCCATAAAGAGATTCTCATAAAAAATATGCCATATATAAGTATGATGATACGCGAACATTGTAAATTTGTAACAATGGTCAGTAGAGCCGCGAGAGGTGCCGCTGCCAAAACCCGGCTCGACCGACAGGTTTCACTTTCATGGGAGAGAGCGGGGCGGGCGGAGGAGGTGCGGGGCGCAGGTGGGGGGAGGGGCACACAGTGAGCCTCTTACCACAAAAAATAAGCAACTTTTCCTTTCTCAAAAATACGAACACTTTCACCTTTGCCGAAACCTGCGCAAAAACACCGCAGCAGTTAATGCGCATATTAGCATAGATGTGTTGTTGCTCAGTGTTCAGTACCGCGAGCGTGCCCACCTGTACTCATGATCAACATCCTGCCCTTGTGCCATGTTACATGGGGTCGGCGTAACACGTGTTTTTCTTCAATCCTCCCCTGTCAACGTCACACTATCATTTACTCCTTATTAATCCATGGTACCTGTACAACTGGCGTCATCTCGTATGGACCTTCCAATTCATTTTCCATACGTTCGATTGCATTCTTATCGCTCGCTCGCAGAGAGGTTTTTAACAATTTCAATGGCATCTCTAACTATAAATATGCTTATCACAAGACCATGTTGAGTGTTAGACCAAGTGCTATGTACTCAGAAAATGCTTCCGAGTATCGTAGCTTGACTTTCTAAATAGTCGATAAGTAGGTAATATCTGTGCCAAAAACGAGGCATTGAGTCTTGGTGACGTCATCACGTCATCACGTGGTAGGTCTATATGAGACGTGGAAGTGGGTCGTCTGCGAGCAACGTGGACCAAGACAATGCAAGGAGGAGGCGAGACGAGACAATGTGCTGAGCCTGCAGGCGACGAGGGAGGCGCGAGGCGGCGCGGCGAGGTGACAGGGCGGCGAGGCGGGAGCATGACGCGCAATGTCAGGGTTGTCACCTGGCGCTTATCGTGTTGTTATCGCGCCATTGTGCGCGTACAATAACAACGGTGTTTACACTCGCCGCACCTGGCGACGGCCCAGCCTCACCATCACAACACCGTGGAACCACTTTGCATCCTTCAGTGGCCACTGAAAGGAACTATTACATTACTGCTGGATCGTCGGCATGTACCGCGCTGAATATTGATGCATCTATACAGGCGGACCTGTACGGGAATACGCTTCCGTGGCACGGGCGCGCGGTGCTTCGTTTCATTTAAATATAATGACAGATTTTTGAAAGCGCCGCGGACGACCTTGCCGGTATCTTTGTGAACGCAGATGTGTTCACATTGTGCACTTTCTCCGCTCTCGAGCGCGAGCCTCGCGCCGGTCCATTTCGTTTTGCCAAACTATTCGATCGAGTAGATAGCCTAATTTCAAGTAACTTCAAGCTTATCGCTAAAGTTGAAGGAATCGCTGAAATCAAAGGGTAGCCTACAACAATACTGAATAATTTCCAAACAATAATAATGGCCAACAATAGAACGCCTGTTTGTTTACATTTCAATGCTAAGTTCATGAAGTTTTTCATGAACATAGCACGTGACATATGGCTTGTCGCCGTTGACTGACTCTACCTATAAAATGTGTGAGTGCGTTACATTTCCAATACATATACTTACTTATTGTACCTAATATATTAACAGAGAGGTTTATTCGACAAAACTATAAAAAAACTGATTAGAGTTGGAGCTTAGTATGTATATGAGCTCGGCAACGGTAATGGAAGGCAACAGTCGATGTTCGAACGTAACCTACAAATACTTGTCACTATGACTTTTCTTATCAGATTTTGACAAAATTAATGAGGAGTCGACTTTTTCGCCTTTTTTTAACAGTTTCAGATATTTTCGCCTAAAATGCTGACTACCTATATAGTCAATTAAAAACCGGATAAGTGCGTGACGGAACACGGACAGTGAAGGGTTCAGTAATAGACATTATAATTCTTAAGAATTATGAAATACGGATTTTGAAAATCGGAAAATCGAAATGAATAAAATATTTCGATGTATATTTGGGTGTTCCCGTTTTTTGGGTATCAGGTGCCAAAGTTACGTAAAAATATTACCCACTTTTTTAATTTTTAACAATTTTTTACATAAAGAAATTAAAAACCAGTGCTCGGACTTCAATAAAAATGAGTACTTCAAATTTTTACGTAACTTTTAGCACCTGGTACCTGAAAACTGGCTGTCGGCGCAAACTAACAGATATGCGTACATTTATAGTACATACTAATACTACTCGATCCCACATATTTTGTTACTCAGATAATAACTCAGATAATCTTGGACCATGCCCGCGAAAGGCAACACGCGACTATAATGAAGTGCGAATCTGAACTATCAGGAACCACAGTGTGATGTTTGTTCCTATATCATGTGCGTTGTATCCTAGGTATGTTTCTGGTCTGAGCTGACTGAAATCTGTGTTAAAAATCGTAAATGAAAAAAAAATCATAATATATAACATCCATTTTCCCCGAAGTCCACCGTTTGCATTACACACTTACACTACAATCAAATTTCGTCAGTTATGTTCAAGTCCCATGTAATAGCAGGCGAACCTATTGCCATCTACCAGGCGACAATCCAGACTGCGGGCTACTAATGAGACATTCCTAATGAAAACCTTCACCAACCACTAGACGAAAGAGGCAGTTGAACAAAATAAGGAAGTGTTCAATATGATAAGGACTATTACAACCCAACATTAATATTGAAAGAAAGATTGAATACATTGTAAATAACACACGGTTTGCATTAGCTGCCGGCCGTAATAAAATGAATCACGAGTGTCAAAGTCAAGAGAAACGGCGACGAGTACCTAACCTTAACCTACCGGTCATTCAGCGCTGAAGCTAATTGAACACAATCACTGCCGACTCTGCTGGATATTGCTCTCTCAGTAACAAGCAGTACCTATACAATCACTTTTAAGGTGGAACAAACTATAGGTGGTATAACTCCTCATTAAAATAATGCTAATTGCCAGCCTATTGCAATGCGGATAAATTTTTGATACCCAATATTCCTTACTCCGTTATTAAACATTACATATTTTATGACTGTTCATTTTGAAGTAAAAGAATATGCATAGATCAGAAGAATGAAATGAAAACTGTCAAGTATTATCGATAATCAGCGGCATCTGTCATCAAATTGCGGAATTAACTTGGGAAGCGGTGAGTGAGAGATGCGGGCGGCACAGTGCGCGCGGCGCGCCTTACGCTGTCTGCGGTACAAGCACAAGATGCAGCCTCATGAAGTGTGTGCTGCCTAAATGTAATAATGTTAAATGAATTGCACGCTTGAGGAGCCGCGGCGCACACACGCGGCGGCGGCGGCACGTGCGCGCACACTAGTGCAACACGCGCGTCATTCTCTCCGCGACGTGCGGCGCTCCGTTGTATGCGTGTTCGTGAACAAGCGAGCAGCGAGCGTTTACGATTCTCAATACTGTTGAATTTTGCCTATTTATGGTATTTTAATTAAAAGAACATATCGGCACCCGATCAGTGCTAGCCTGCACTTGCTCAATGACCGACTTTGAAGGGATTTAGCAGCAGATCGTGTGGCACAACTAGTGTCTTTCATTTTTAACCGACTTTCGAAAAAGGAGGAGGTTATGTATTCCACATGATGTATGTTCACCGATTTCTCCGTGATTTGGTCCAATTTAAGTGATAATTTTTTCATTTGGTGACGAAAGTCGCGCGGTGACCCCATATGAATTTTGTTAACTTACTAGCGACCCGCCCTTGCTACCCACAGCGCCAGCTTATGTAGCCCATATTTTAAGTTAAGCATCTAACAGTAGAGCGGTGAAAACTGCGTTGAAATTCATGCAGTAGTTTTTGCGTGATGCGCGTACAAACATACAGACAGAAAGACAGACACAAAAATTCTAAAAACTGTCGTTTTGGCTTCTGTTACTCTAACAAAGACCTCCCATTTATTTATTTTTTTCTAGGATTTGTGAGGGATAACTTCCTACTTCCGAAAATAAAATTATTTTTCACTTTTTAATTCTTTTTTGGAAATTGTTTATAATTTTTCAAAATAGTTTTGGTATATAACACTAGTTTACAAATTTTAACTTTTTTGCATACGATGGAAGTTTTTTTATAAACTAAATTATAAGCCTAAAAGTGTTAGCAGAAATATTCTATCACGGCACAGCCACTTTATTGCGAAATTATTAGGAGTACACTATTGAAACTTGGTAGGTAGATGTCTTCTGTAACCGCTTTACGATTTTTATACAAAACTTAAAAATAAAATTAAATCCGAAACTAAAAAATGTTTTTTGTCATCAAACTTATACGTGCGGGGTGTCTATAGATAGATCTTTAAAAATAACATTGAGGTTCGGAAAACCATTTTTTCTCTAAGTCAATCGTTTGAAAAAAAGACACTTCCACTTTCCACGTGGTAAAATATGTGTGTGGGGGACACACACATTTTACCACAATATTTTCTCTTTAATTTCTAAAGTAAAAGGAGGAAAATTCTGAAAAAATGTAGGATTATAGAACGTAAAAAAAACTTTCAACAAAAATTGATTTGAATAAGATTTTATGTTTAGATTTTGAGATATGGGACTTTTCCATCAAACTGCAGCAGTAACTTCGTTTTTCATTAACATACTATGAAAAACAAATTTAGTTTTGCTGTTGAATGACAAACAATTATACAATACAACATATGAATGAGCCTTTAAAATGTTAGGATAGTTAGGATTAGGAGTTCCGGAATTCCTGTTGCAAATCAAGATAAAAACACGGTTCCTAAATGTTTTATAAAAGTTATAGAAACATTTACTGCATTGGTCATCAAAAGTTAACGTGTTTTCCCTAAAAACTTAGGAAGTATGAGTGGCTACCAGGGCGACCGGTTTTAATAAGATCTAAATACGAAGATTTTGATGATCACCTATCATGTTTGGTCAAGTTGGCCCATTATAAGAGAAAGTAAGCCACAACACTAAAAAAACTAGACGAAAATTTGCCATGCTTATATTTTTTTACAAAGACTCGTTTTCATCTAAACAAATATTTCCAAAACCAGACATGACGGTTTTTTATATTTTTTTAATAACTTCGGATAACTCTTTCCATAATAAACTATAATAAACAACTTTCAGCTGGGGTATTAAAATCATTTAAACTAGTGTAGGTAATTGTTATATTAGAACTAAAATTAAAATAATTATTACAAATGCGAAACTTTGTTTGTATGTGTGTTTTTTACTCTTTTACACTGTACCGTCTGAGCGCATTTGTATGTGACTCAGTAAACAGATACACTACTCCTTGGATTAACTAACACATAAGTTACTAATATCGTAATTAACACAAGGAAAGCCGCGGGCAAAAAGTAGGGTATTTGACACAAGTAAATTATTAAAGCCATTAGGCCTAGTTGATTCCTGAATACGCATTGGTTTCAGGGTAAACTTGGACAAACCCAGGTTATGTTCAACGAACACGTCACCCCAGGACCTATTGTTATCAATAGCGCTCCTGTCGACGTCGTTCGAGAATATGTTTACTTCGGACAAACTCTGCAGTTTGATAAGAACAACTTTGTGAGGGAGACTAACAGGAGAATTCAGTTGGGCTGGGCAGCGTTTCGGAAGCTTCGCTTAAGTCTTCTCGTCGCGTATTCCAAAGAACCTAAAGACTAAGGTCTTCAGTAAGTGCGTCCTGCCTGTTATGACTTACGGGGCCAAAACGCGGACACTCACGGTACACAGTTTCAAGGTCGCTCAGTGAGCTATGGAACGGGCTGTGCTTGGATTCTCTCTTAGGGATCGAAACCGGAACGAAGTGATCCGACCGAGAAACAGAGGTGTCGACATAGCTCACAGAATAAGTAAACTGAAGTGGCGATGGGCCGAAAATAATAGAAGTAGAACCGATGACCGTTCCAGTAGACGTGTTCTTGAGTATACACCGTGAAACGGCAAGGGAAATGTGGGAACCCCTCAGGCTCGGTGGAGCGACGATCTTCGCAGGGTGGCTGGTAGCAACTGGATGAGAGTTGCCGAGAATCGAGTTAAGGCCTATTTGCAGCAGTGGACTGCTGTAGGCTGATAATGAAAATAATATAATAGTATCAAAAATAAAAGTAATCACTTAGTCACGACTGTGCAACTGTTTCAAATGAACAGAAGTCCTGCACTAAAAGGTTTATTGGTGAGGCGAAACGAGGCAATGGCGGCCTCCCACAACACAACAGTTCAAACATATACGAAATAAACGAGCTCACTGTCCTTAGTACACAGTTTTACATTTAAGCAACGATCCATTTATTAGGGTTCCGTTGCCTGAGCCTATACCTAAGAGAGATGTAAATACCTACGTGAGGATATGAACCCAGGGTAAGCCTCTGGAGTGATGGTTTAAGTCATGGTGACCGGTATGCGTCAAACTGACACTAAGACAAGTGTCATCAAATTTAAATACCAACTGGTGCCAACGTCCACCCATCAAATACTCTAACGTCATCAAACTTGAAGCCTACTACGCCAAATCCTCTAGAAAAGGAGCAAAGCTTTCCGTTAAATTAAAACATGGAAAGAGTATGCATATTAACCCAGAAGGGGTTGAAAATCTAAAGAAAACCTAACTAACATCTATGGCTACAATTTTTTCAGGCGCTATTGAGTCGGTGGAAGGGAACAGGCTAATAAGAAAATTTCACCATATATAGGTATATGATGAAATTTCTGATGAGTTAACATTTTACAAAAAGGCTTGACTATTAGCAAATATTTTAATCCGTCTAATATTCTATACTGACTGAACTGTGGTTCAATAATCAGTTGAACCCATGAAGGCTGGGAAGCTGTTTTTTTCTTGCGAGTTTCTGATTCTTAATCCACTATTAGAATATCTAGTATCCCGGAGCTTGGATTTGGGCTTGGTTTATGACAACAGGTTCGCCTTTCTATTACATGTAGGTGATCCAGTTCAAAATAACCTCAGTAGGCACAAGAATCGAAATCAGTCAAATAAAAGAATTATGCGAGACTAATAAAATTGTATGTTTATCTATTATGATTATAATTACTCCGTTACTCAAAATTATGTTAGGCAACTGGCCAGAAGTACCACGAAACGGAGGGTTATCGCTGCCTCGCTGTTAGGAAATACAGAATGCCTGAGCTTCCTTCGTCTACAGAACTGGATAATAATATAAATTACTAATAACGG
Source organism: Noctua janthina (assembly GCA_963576755.1). Classification (NCBI taxonomy): domain Eukaryota; kingdom Metazoa; phylum Arthropoda; class Insecta; order Lepidoptera; family Noctuidae; genus Noctua; species Noctua janthina. The sequence goes on along the minus strand of OY755050.1, from coordinate 5,113,107 downwards.
ATTTATTTATCTTGTCTTATCTCAGGTTTTCTTGTCTCATCAGACATCTACCGACTGCAGGTGTGGTTTTGAGAGGTATCACTAAAAATCATCATAGACTCAACCAGATTGCATCATAGCATCTGCAATTGAAAATAAACAAAATTCCAAATCGTGTGAACCAGTGTGAAATTAAAAAAAAATATTATCTTTTTTCCTTCATTGTGCATTTGAAAGATATTTTGCATGTATATGTAATAAAATGTTGGCTACTTTTAAAATTTGGCATATATCTTGTCTTTAAACATTCAGATTTATTCTCAGCAAAAATTTCGCCATTCTTCTTCATAAAGGCGCTCCCTCACCCAGACCATTCGCCAGTAATGAAACAATCCAAGATCCGACTTTGTACAGAAATAAAAGAAATTGAACTGTTACATTACAAGCGTATACTCCCGGTGAGGGAGCGGCGACAAGCCCGGACTCCATCAAAGCGGAGACGACACGAAAAGAGAGAAGATCTTTTGTAAGCTACCAATAGAATTTCGTTATTTACTTCTCTTCTCCGCTCAGCTTTAGTGGACACGTTTGAGCAGAGAAGAGAGGAGATCTCACTTAAGTGTTAAGACCAAGCAGGCAGCATTGCACAGCGGTCACGACAAGAGACGTGAATGGCGTGAAGTGGGCGCTAAACTGGGTGTGAGTAGTCAGTACACCTCTACCTCTACTCCGCACAACTTTGGTGGATATACCCTAGCTCCTTAATATCTTCTCTGCTCTCTGCTTCGCACATTTTCACTCGTCTCCGCTTTGGTGGAGCCCGGGCCTTAGGCCCGAAGAGCAGATGCATAAAAGGCTATATCCACCGAAGCTGTGCGGAGATGTGCAAAACGGAGAGGAGAGGAGATGAGCAAAGTGGCACGGCACAGCATACCTCTTACCGCCGGCCGCTCACACCACAACGCTCACCGCACACAGCACACTGCTCACCGCACGCTGCCCACGTCTTTTGTCATCTCCGCTGGCCTAAACAATTACGAGGCATCTCCTCTCCACTCTGCTCCAACGTTTCCACTAAAGCTAAGTGGAGACGAGAAATGTGAATAACTCATTGGTGGTTTACAACACATCTCTTCTCGTCTTGTCTGCGGATCGGTGGAGTCCGGACCTAAAAATTGATTTTTTTTTCAGGGTTTCAGAGTTGGTCCCATAAAAAAATTGTTCAAAATGATGAACTCAATCACGTGTTTCAGTATCGGCCACTAAGTATCAGTCAGCCCACAGCCCACGGTATAGTTTCACACTAAGTAGCTATACGAGCCGGGCTCACGCCGGATGACGCCCTCCCACAGATCACGTTCCCTTGTATTGATTATATTCCCAAATAAATCTTTCTTAGTAGCTTTTTAATTTCAAAACTTGTCTTTGTTTTTAATTATTTTCCACATCTCCTATTTTGTTTATTTTATGTTGGTGTCTGTACTATACCTATGGAAATCCTGTAAAAATAACATTTCTCAATACCTTGCAAGTTGCAAGCAATTTCACAAATATCATCCAAATCCTAACTAACATTATACATATGAAAGTGGCTTTGTTTAAAACACCTTAACGGACGACCAAAATCTAGTAGTTTATTGAAATTCTTTGTTTTTGCAAATATGCACTCTTTGAGAATAAGCAAAACAGCCACGAGTTGGTCCCGACTCCCAGAGTAGTTCGTTATCAGAGAACGATGGTGTGATAAGACGCCGTTGCCTAGCAACGCGCAGCTGTCGATAACAAGCGAGCCCAGCAAGCTAGGATCGTGTGTTCCTTGCATTAGTTACCGAAAAATATATCAAGAATGACTTACGAGCAGTTTTATCTGATAGAAAAAAATATGACTTATGTACTCTTGCCATCAGGGCTAGTGGCATAAGCTACGTATTTTGTATTTCATACATTTTGGAGTTGAATTTATATGTTGAACAATTATGATTACGAGTCAAACAGGCAATTATGATTACGAGTCAGGTTAGAAATGTCTGTGAACCGAGGTGTTGCACTGACGGTGGACCAGCACAGCGCCGTCAGTAAGCTGAGAGAAATATATATATTTTTTTTGTGTACGACGTTTCATCCCTTGTCACAGACAATTTAGACGAATGTGCTTCTTTCCACGGCGTGTGTGAAGCACAGGCACCGGGGCACCGGGGCGAACGCAGGATGGAAGAACCAGCGGCGCCATCACATCGCAGACAGTGCGTGCACGTCATGCGCCAGTCGCTCAACCGAGTATAGTCGTCGCAAGATATGTCAGTGGACACACGGATGTGCTCCACTCAGCTGATGTCAACAACAACACCGAGACACTCGCGCCACGTGCGACTCCACGCCGAGTTATTTAATACGCGCTTACTGATTACTGACCAGCCGGCGGACTGCGAGTGTCCCACACGCCAGTGTGCGCGGGTGAGCGTGTGCGCATCGCTGTGGCCTATTAGCCGCCGTCCACCTGCGATACGATAACATCCTCATTGCGAGAGAGTGTTGGCAAACAGTGCAGCCGGCAGTGAGGAGTGGTAGGAGCCTGGCCGGTGAGCGTACCTGTGTGGTGCGCGTAGAGCTGCGAGTAGCGCATGGGGCCGAGCGGGCCGGGGGGTGGCGGCGCCAGGAAGCACAGCTCGCTGCTGGGCGGCGTCGAGTACCAGCCTGCGCTGGCCGAGTCAGTCCCCATGTCGATGTATCCGTGCCTGTCCAGACGTGTAGAGGGCCAGCATCGCGCGCTGCCCCTTTCCGACCGTGCACACTCAATCGTTGCTGCAGTCGCGAACCGTTAACACAACTCTCGGAGGAACTGTGGACGCGACCGTTCCCGATGCTGTTCGCGGCAGGATTGATGAAGGAGCCGGGCCGCTCGCGCCGCGCACGCTCAGCGCCTCGTGCGCGCCGCACGCTCGCAGGCACGTGCGCCCGCCCCCTCGCGCCCCCCCCGCGCTCCCCGCGCCATATCCGCGCGCCCTCGCGCCCCCGGGGCCACCCCTTGCCGCGCCCGCCGTACACGCAGTGGTCCACAGGTTGGGGCTGCTCACCACTGCGCACTGCACATCAATGAATCCCTACCCCTACTCTATGCACGCAGCAAAAAAAGTGCATTTTCTAAATATGAAACATCCGTGTCAACAATTCAATTTATTAGTAACGAAGCGATAAAATTGAACCGTGATAAAGTGGTACACTCATTAAATCACACCTATCGGAAATTGTTCTTCATTGGTGTACATAAGAGTATAAGAAAGAAACACTTGTAATCCACCAGTTCGAACACCTACTCGTACAACAAGCACTTGGTTGATTGAACCCACATATTAAAATAATCTGCATGACACTTATAAATAACGAACAACACACCACACATAACAGTTAGTATTATTGCTGTCGATTCAAAAAACTTGCATACACATGAATGTTATTTTTATTACTATTTATTGACAAAGCTACCCAACTAAACGGAACTGGATAGGACACTGTCAGTCGAATTCCTAATGAGCTGTGGACCCGTCATGCTGAGGATTGGTGCCCTTTTTTTTCGAATCAGAAATCATCAAATGACCCCCTCCCGCTCTGGGTGGAGCGGAAGGGAGTGTCAGACTTGTTCTGACTAAAACCCATTCATATTCCTTCTTGGCCTTTTGTGTTCCAGGGCCGCAGGACAGTGACACGAATGCGCCATCGACAAGGGAGGATTGGTGCTCTGAAACAGTGACACGATATCACGGCATCACGAAGGAGATGGCGGGACGAACTGGATGTCTTCCTTGAGAATTGTAAAGAAGTAGAACAGAAGCGTGACCGTTGTAAGGAATGGGGCGAGGCCTTTGCCCAGCCATGGGACAATATGTGCTAGCTATAATAATATGATATAATTAACAAAACCAAAACAGACAATTTAGTGCTATTATATATTACGGTCATTTTTTTAACCGATGCAGGGTAAATAGATTTCAGGAAAATGAAAAGACTTTAGTGTTACTGGTCCGTGCGGCCGCGACTGCTCGCCTAGCTAGGTACAGTTCATTCATCGGTCTTAATTAATTAATTAGTTCGTTATAAATCGTATCGTGTTCGTATGTAAATGGAGCAGAGGCACTTTTATATGTATATTATGTATGTATGGGCACATAGTCCACGCAAGACGGCGCGGCTCCGGCGCGTGATGTTGTTGTCATTCACTTGAGATCAAACGGTGAGACATCGATTTTATGATGATAATGAAAGCTACGTTCCACAGACGTTAAACGTTGCTTTTAGCGATAACATTCATATCAACCTTTTGAATCTTAATATATGCTTAGTGTTCAATTAAAAGCAAAATACAGAAATACCAATCACCGAAGGGTTAGGCAAAGATTCTTATAGTACACCTACGTTTTGCAAGTTATCTTTAAGTTCCATGTAAATGATACAGACGGCGTGCCTGTTACTGGCAACCGGGCACAAAACCAGACTGCACCAACGAGGTGGGCAGAAGTGAGAATAGTCGAAGATTGACAACTTTCGTCCTGCAATTTATGCGTTTGATAAGTGGCAAGTGGAGCTCACACTACACGTACAAGTGCATGCTGATAGTGCTGTCAGTGGCTCCTCTCAAGCGAGCATGACGTGCACAGACGCGCACGCGACGTGCAAGTCGGGCGAAACATTCCCAATTTCCCATGCATGTTACGAATTGAATACTCGTATAATCTAGCAATTGTACTGCCGCCACAATTACATCACAAGTTTTGAGTAACGTCAGCAAAGTTTTTGTAAAAATACAGAAAAAGGAAAATTTCTTAAGTTCTAGAAAGATTCAAATGTCAAACAGCTATGATTGTGTAGATTTGTCAACAGTTTTATAACAAATTGCGATTGTATAATGTTCCTGCTGGGGAGCCCACTGCGCCCTGTTGTAACAACTTGTATAACCGCTTATTGTATTCACAAACTTATTTTTACAGCAAACGTGTTATGCCAAAATGCCTAAACAATTGAATGTGATGAAATTTGAGGGGTGGAAGCTTCTAGAGAGCGATTTATATTTACTCCCCTCACTTTTACACAAGTTAATTTTTTCTTTGTGTACCAGAGTCCAAAATACACTATTACGATATATTTCCTTAGGTAACACAGTTCGTATCGCAATCTTTGAAGTGGTCTTGTTCCCTCTATTATCACGAAACCTAAGTACACTGCCTGTGAGGATCGTCGGAGCCGTCCCAGCGACTGAGTGCTACTCGCACGTCCACACCAAGCTCCGTGTGAGTGTGACAGACCACCTGCGTGTCTATCTAAGTTTGTTAATGAGTCTTCTCATCTGAGCTGAGTAGTCGAGCACCCAAATACAATCGTTAAGCACATTACTAAACGGAACCTAAATAGGATCATTCCTACTGTTTGTGAACGTGGTAGATATTCTAGGCACAAACATTGCCTGAAGTGAGTCTCCGGCTGGTGTGTGTGTGTGCCAGTGGCGGATGAAGCCGGCGAAGTAATAGCCTATCGACAGATTAGACGCGATGCCGGCTGTGCCAGCTCACTAAAACACCAAATCTTTTTATTAGATTAAGCCTGTGCCTTATAAAAGTAAAGATACAAACATTTTAGAATGTATGCAGTGTAGCAGATCGTATAGCTGTGTAAGGTGACGCTGCCGGCCCCACGCTGTACAGTTGAACACTGTACAAGTATACAGGTGCAATACTGATAATCAAATGTCTATAAAATAGCTGTCAATAAGTTAGGCTAGACGAGAGTAGGCCAGCCGGTCACGTGCGCCGCTAATACCTGAACCCGCCCACACACACAAACACATACTCATACAAGCACACGTCGTCCCTAATCCATGTTGTGCAGAATCCGAACATAGCAACACCTCAGTACAATGTTCGACGATACTTGAGGGTCTTTGCAGTTAATTTACAATACATAACATCACGCCTGTAATCCCGAACGGTTAGGCAGAAGTGTACCTAAAAGTATACCCACATTTCGCCTGTTATGATGTAGTCCCATGTAATAGGGGGCAAGCCTATTCCCATCAACCGGGCACAAATCCAGACTACGTGGCTGCTACTTTTGTCCGACCTGGGAATCAAACCCAGGACCTCACGCTCAGCATTCATGTTTACGACCACTACACCAACGTTTCACAATAATCGTCTCGAGGCGTAAAATTACTTAATAAAACCATGGGTAAATATAAAATTCATCACGGCAAAAGACACTGGCTAGCTTTGGATGGCTTCAAATTGTCAAGTACGTGGAATTTAGTTTTGAGTATTTTCAAAAGTAGCAGCCGGCGTCGTATTAAGGACATCACAAAACCGTGTAGTGTGTTTTGCCGTGACTTAGTGTCGAGTTCCATTATTGCGCGTAGTAAAAGACAAAGAAAGAGCGTAGACAGATTTGTTTGCTCCTAACAATTTATTATTCATCCACCCGCATTCTCCAGTCAACCCGATCATAATTATGGCGCTTGCAACGGCGGCGGCGTCGAAATATCGAGAGCTCAAAATTATGAACAATCACGGAAGATAAGTAACAGCAAAAGTTTTGATTGTGTATTCTGTTTGATAGTTAGCACGTTTTCTGGGTATTGTATAACCCAGGTCTAACTGGGAGTAGAAGTCAGATAGGCAGTCGGTCCATGTAAAATACAGGTATTCAGCTGCTTAGAATGGAAGCCGATCCCAATATAGTTGGGAAAGGGCTAGGCAGATAATGATGAGTTAGCACGTTTTCAGGGGTCGCGCGTTTCACACACGGCGTGACGTGAGATATACCCACACGTCCGTGAACACGAATTGGCGTAGGGACGCGTAGCACGGTGCTACGCCAGCGCTACAGCAGCGCTACGTCACGCGTAGCATCCCGGTCGGCGCTACGGGGCTAGTTAGTATCGGGTCACGGCAACCCTGGAGACGGTGTCACATTGGCTTTACAGATCTGACACAGCCGGTACACTTCCGCAGTGTCATATGGCCAAGAATTTTTATTTATAATGCAAATCATTTATCGTTTTTCAAAAACACCTCACTAACCATCGATTTTGACCGATATGTTATGATCGGTGATGTTCGTATAGTCTAAAGTTAAGTCCAGAATCGTCCAAATCGTAATCATTGCTTATATATTTGAAGGATAATAATGTAAATGGGTACTTTTCGACAACTTCGAAACAACAACAACTATAAAATCCAGTTAAATTTTAGAAATATCCCACACAAGAGACTGTTATTGTAAGAATAACATATTTCAGTGTAGTTAATCCAAGAAATCTTCTTATTTTTACCGTGTATACCTTTAATCCTAACTTCTAACAAATATTATAAATGCGAAAGTAAGTTTGTTTGATTGTTACCTTTTCACGCCATGATTATGCATGCTTATGCTTTTCACGCCAAAACCACTGAACCGATCTTTATGAAATTTAGCATATACGTTGTCAGGTGAACAGAAACGTGCATAGGATACCTTTCATCCCGAAAAAAAGTACTGTTCTCGAGGACAACAATAATAACGTCATTACGGTAATAGACGGCGCCACGTGTCTTTCGACTCATGATTGAATTATATTAATATTAACAATCAATTCGGGATGTAAATCCCGAATTGATTGTCAGATTCTAAATTGACACGAGCGAAGCCGCGCCGCAAAAGCTAGTTGATAATAACTACAAGTAAAAACAGGTTAATCAAGAACGTATTCAATCATTGATGGTTTGGACTGAGTCGTAGGTCTGATAGTCGCGGTAAGTTCGACTGCTGAGCATGAAGCGCTAAGTTCGATTCCCAGGTCTGACAAAATGTCAGACTTAAGTTTACTTAACTTTGATGTATAGTTACATTTTTTTGATTTTTTCCTAATTCCATTTTTATTGGATTACTTAATTGTTTTAGAGTTTAAAAACCGTACTAGTAGTTGCATAAATCTCATAGGGCAGTTGCCATCGGTTTCACTACTTCAAGTAAGTAGGGTTATTTTTGTCATAGACTGTGTTTTGAAAATTTAAGACACGCTGTGCAGCGCAGCTTTTTGCTCTCTATAGTTTGCAATTGCATCATACATAATCGGATCAGACGTTGCCAAGAAAAAAAAAAGTTCGTATGGGAATATCACTCTTCACGAAATCGTCCATACAAATCGGTAATTTCATACTTTAACCCCTAATTGGAGGAGCTCGTGGCTAAATAATAACAGCCGCTCGGGTCGATCTTTAGGTTAAGCCATGCCTAGGTTGGTCTGTGGATGGGTGACCGCCCATTACATACCGAGTTTCCTCCGTGCCTCGGAAAGCACGTTAAGCCGTTGGTCCCGGCTGTCATTTGTAGATCTTTGACAGTCGTTAGGCAGTCAGTGGCTCAAAAAGTCTGACAACCAGTCTTACCAAGGGGTATCGTATAACCCAGTACTGACTGGGTTGTGGAGGTCAGATAGGCAGTCGCTCCATGTAAAATACTGGTATTCAGCTACATCCGGTTAGACTGGAAGCCGACCCCAATATAGTTGGGAAAAGGCTAGGCAGATGATGAACCCCTAATTAGTATTCTTATAGAAATTTAACATCGGCCATTTAAAAAAAAAGCTTTTCCATACATTTTCACCGTGTAGGTAATGCACTTTTGTAGGAGCAGCTTAATTTTAAATTAATTATAAAATATTTAATTTTAAAATTATTGTCGCATTGTCGGCGCCACCTTGTATGCGAAGGATGTGAAGTTAGCAAAGGGGTCCAGTTCCGCTTTGGACCTACACTTTTAAACGTAATAATTATAAGAAACAGTGCTTAATGTGATTGGGAAAGCACCTAAATAGTGAATATATGTGAAGTATAATAATATGTGAAGTGAAAGCGTGTGAATACGCGATTGGTTGATGTTTTTACACACTATGACTCACCAAAAAAGAGTTTTAATTTTAACAAAATTAAATAATGATTTCTTGACTTATTTAAATGAGAAAATAGGAAATAAGTTCTCATTGCCATGCCCAAGATAATCAGAGATGTGTGCGAAAGACGTGTACATAATTTGAAACTGGGAAATAACATCTTATAAATAAAATTCTCGTGTCACAATGTTCGTTCCCGTACTCCTCCGAAACGGCTTGACCGATTCTCATGAAATTTTGTAAGCATATTGAGTAGGTCTGAGAATCGGCCAACATCTATTTTTCATACTATTTATATGGCAAAACAACGTTTGCCGGGTCAGCTAGTATTATATAATTATAAGATGTTGTGATTTCTTTTTACGTCACGACATCCTGAAATGTTTTCTGATTTCTGCAGAGTTTGCTGTGCTTCTCTGAGCTTCTATAGCGGCGTCGTGACGTCAAGCGTCAGGGCACCCAAAGGGCGGCACGTTGCGCAACGCAATCCTTTTCAACTCAACTTAAAAACATTATATTGTATAACGTTTCGGCCTATTTTCGACCCGATTTGTATGGTTTCCTTGTTTTTCATTTCGATTTTATTCCTGCAGCAGGAAATAAATATATTTTATTTAAACTGACTGCCTTCCGAAGGCGGAGTTGTGGTGGCTAAATAATAACAGCCGGTCCGGTCGATCCGTACTTGCCCAGGCTGGTCTGTGTATGGATGACCACCCATTACATACCGAGTTTCCTCCGTGCCTCGGAAAGCACGTATAAGCCGTTACACAGGTAGACAGTGGCTCAAAAAGTCTGACAACCAGTTTTACCAAGAGGTATCGTATTACCCAGTACTAGCTGAGGACCGCAGACCGCAGAGGTCAGATAGGCAGTCGGTCCATGTAAAATACTGGTACTCTGCTGCATCCGGTTAGACTGGAAGCCGACCCTAACATAGTTGGGAAAAGGCTAAGTAGATGATGATGCTTTCCGAAGTAGGTATTTTATAAACGGTTTTTATATTTATATTTGTCAGGTATTTTATGTATTCTTTGGGGTCATTTAAGTTCCGTTGCAGAAAAAAGGCAGGAATCTATGAAAAGTAAACTCCTTGTCATGATGATCTTCGGAATGGGAGCTTCAATATAATCATCATTCTTGATCAGTTCTAAACTTCTTCAAATATTATCTTATATTTAAAAACACGTATCACGTTGTTAGTGGTCGCACTCCTCCGAAACGGCTCGACCGATTTTGATGAAATTTTTTATGTATATTTAGTAGGTATGAGAATAGGTCTTATACTATATTTCACACCGTTAGGGTAGGTAGATAGGGTAGGTAGGTAGGGTGGGTTGGTAGGGTAACGTTTTAAACAAACTGTATATTTCAATATACTTCCATGGAGGAAGTTAAATAGCCGTCCACCACTACTATGACACCCTATTTTATGAAACCGGGCAGGCATGGAAGGTACTGGAAATCTTTTAATACCTAAAATGTTACCCCATGTTTTCAAGGAGGAAAAATATTTTCGGTCATTCTAATAACAATAGGCTAACAAATATTACGAGTTACTTCTTACATCAACTGTGGCCAACGTCAGCAATGGGGATAAAGTTACTGCTATTTATATTTTTTGCGATTTCGACTATTCATTTTATGTGATCACAATTCACAAAGGATTATGATAAAGACAAGAGAAGTAAAACTAAACTGTGCTTTGAAAAATTAGATACTTGTGGTAGGTGACATTGGATGTCAACAATAGGATCAAAGTTTCTTGATTTAGTGTAAATTGATGATTGTGAAAGGCAACGACGAAAACAAAAGATCTGTTGTGGCACGAGGTGCCTTTGCAGGTAGGCGTCGCAAGTCCCCGTTCAACACCACGACCACTCCCGATACGCACTGGCCACCCAGCGACCACTCCCGATACGCACTGGCCACGCAGCGACCACGCAGGAAGTGCTCAAACATTCACTCATAATTCATTCATCATTGTTTTCTTCTGTTGGGTTGTTGTTACACCATGATGTTCATCATTGCGAGTGCATGTTTAAGGCAAACCTTATAATCTCAACTAGGTACCTGGTATGTGTTGTACTAACCGTATTTTTTGTTGAAACTAGCCCCGTGGCTCAGAAAATCTGAAAACAGAGAATAACATGATTAGCTTTGCAGTCTGATGATAAGAAATAGAAGGCCCGAGCGCAGTCGTTCATTCGGAAAATGTACTCAAAATATCAATGAAAACAGAAACAATATTACTAGGAAAAAAGAATTAATAATATATTCAGAGCGGGCGACTGGTTTTCGTCGCGTAGGCACATTTCAACGTAGATAACATTGCCCTATGTTGAGATAGGTCGGGTTGCTACATGTCTACCTATTATACAAGTAGCTATAGCAAGGTTTATCTGCACTTGTGTTTGTCATTACGCGGTGGACAGGCGAGTGATTATCTAGTTGTCTAGAACTAGTTAGATGCATCACTCTGCGCCAGAGAACGTGTATTATATACATAAGTTGACTCTATTATTTCACAAAGGCAACTTGCCTTTAGAACGCATGTGAGCTGTTCGGTAAATAGATATTCTCATTACATCTGCATACAAGTTATTCATCAGTAAAATAATGATTTTATTCAATTTAAACATAGTTGCAATTAAGGTTCAATAATAACTAACTGACATAACTATTTGTCAAAATTGACACAAATTCACGACGGATGTTTTTTTTATTGAATCATTCTGTTACCTATCGCCTGTTGTCCTGGAACTAATACGTACCGACCACACAGACCTACACGGTCTGATGTGTCTATAGCCCTATAGCCGCATGAATGTTATGCCATTGTGATAGCGCTGTTGGTGACAATTTGTGAACTAGTTTGTGGAAAGTATATTGAAAATGCAAAATGACGGTGTTTGTTCCGACCAAAGAGTAGAATACTCTTTACGGAAGTTCCGACTACAGCCACGCGATAAAAGATCCATGCAGCGCCAGATTTAAGTTCTATTCTATACGCATGGCGTAGTACAGGACCAAGAACCCATGAACACCAGACGTTCGTCATTTTATAAAAGCTGTTTTTTTTTCTGTGGAAGTACCTACTTTACTATAGGTAAGAACAATTGGACATTATGAAAAGTCGGTCGTGGTGGCTTTGGCAGATATGTATTAGGAAACAAAAGTATGCTAAGTAGCTGATAAGTATCGTCATACTATAAAGCGAGATGTTTTCAATTACGTAAGGGCTATGATGATTCACGTCCTCCACTGCCAGACACTTTGTGTGGTGGAAACCCACCGATATACCCATCTACATTCATACTCAAAATGTTCCTTACGACATTTTCCTTATCCCTAAAATATAGGTGACCTTCAACTATATCTGGCAGTGGGATGAAACCATCAAAACTATTCTACCTGAATCTGGTGGCTTGGGAAACAGGTTCAAATAGTTGCCCAAGTTACATCCTAACATAACATAAAACAAAGTCGCTCCCGCTGTCTGTACGCTTAGATCTTTTAAACTACGCAACGGATTTTAATGCAGTTTGCAGCAATAGATAGAGTGATTCAAGAGGAAGGTTTTCATAATATTCAATTGTTCTTACTTATAGTAACGTACTTCTCACGACAATGACAAACACAGCAAAAAAGAGATCGAGAGAGACTATCTTACTGTGTCTCAGGCACACACGCAATTTAATTTTTATTTTATTTCATTAGTACCTTTTCTTGTCATTCTTTTCTTACAATAGTTCTACACCCTACATGTTTTACGTTCTGCAATTGCCATAATTCCAATCTCGGCGAGGGGGGCCAGGTGTCCATACCACCGGGTATCCTAGTTTGGTTTCCTGACTCCCACAAACATTTGTACCTCCAATATTTGGAACACCTCTAATATTGTAATTATACTTTGTGGGAGAAAATAAATCTTTATTATTTTTTATACATATGTATGAATTCTTTTTTATTTTTATTTTATTTTAGGTATGTAAGCGGAGAGACACACCTACCGAAAATTACGCGACCGAATTCCTGCCAGACCAGACAATGACCTGAATGTGTATGTGAACAGGTGGCCTACCATAACGTCTTAAAGCAGGAGTAATTCCAGTGTGGGAAAGAGGTGGTGCTAGACGACCTGCATAGCTCTGTCTTTTTCTTACCCTGGAATTACTCGTGCTTTAAGATGTCATAGTAGCCCCCCAGTACTTGTACTCAAATGCTCAAACGTCATTTGCCAATATTTCATTGTGCGTACATCATCATCATCATCTGCTGGACATAGGCCTCCCCCAAGTGTCGCTACATTGACCGGTCCTTTGCGTCTCGCATGCAGTGGATCCCTGCAACCTTTACCAGCTCATCGGTCCACCTAGTGGGAGGCCCTGTGCGTACATAAACTAATAAAATAATTACATAAACATTCCAACAAGAGAACTTGAGAGAAACCATATAAAAGTCAAGAACAATACAAAGTTTGGAAGAAACAAAAAGTTTTTAACGTGTACTTTTAAAACATTTTATTGAGTAAAAATTCTTAAATATATAACTTTAAAAACTTTTCATTCTTACTTAAATGGTTTGTTTTGGTACGTACATTACAACTTATTCCCTTTCACCAAGAGGAGCTGTGTGACATGTCTCCCGGTGTGTTCAGTGATTGAACATCACATTGCACTACAGGTTTACAGGTATTATGACATGACGTTCGATGAAATCTAATCAAAATTTTGATTATACACAGCCCTTTCCTCTTTCACTCACTCCATAAATAAGCTGGCTATCAATGTGCTGGGGGGCCACGCTCAGCAGACGACACTCATGTTAAACTTTGGATTTAACTAATTCAAGAATCACTGTCCGACTTCAGTGTTAATATTTCACAACAATCATGAAACTAGTCTTGATCGGAGATTAGGTGTGCTAGTTTTATTGTGTTTAATTACTTTGGTGAAATCCGTCCTAAGTGATTTGTTATGTTTTGAATGTTACAGTTATAGTTTGTACTAAACGATATGTAATTTTTTTTTAAACCTAAGTGAAGGCCAATCGTCGATTTCATTCAACCCGCAAAGGGGAATGGGCGTAATTGCCACAGTGTGGATAGATAGAGAACAACATCTTTCTTATGGCGACTTCTCTCGCTTCAGAGTCAGATGAGAAATAAGAAATTAAGTAAAATTTTGTACTGTTATTTCGTCAATTTATTAACTTTCTTTGCTAGATATCTACTGTACGTATCATACACTGTGTGCATCATATTAGAAGCCTATAAACGTCATATTTAAAACATTGACATCTTAAATGCGGTTGTCAGAACAAATCCTTACAGTAACAGTAGGGCGGAGTGACAGATCGTTAATTCTGCCCCAGCGCCTAATAGCGTTAAGATATGTATTAATGGATTGATCTCTTCAAGAAGTATATTTCTTGCTTTGACAACTTTTCTCGATTAAGAGTCGGAGAGGAACTACAGTTCTGTGGGCAATCAACTACCTAGTTAGATCAATAACACCGACTACGAATTACGGAAGATTTGACGGCACGGTTGGCGCAGTGGATGAGCGATTGACAGCTGCACTTCGTGGCGCGGGTTCGATTCCCGCACGAACAAATAGTTGTATGGCCTTTAGGTAGTTGTTCCAGGTCTGGCTGTTTGTGTATGTGAATTTAAATGTTTGTAAACGCACCCACGATACAGGAGAAATTCCTAGTGTGGGGTAAAGTTTTGTTTTTAAATAAAAAAATAAAGAAAAAAATAGCAAAAGTTATTTTACTAGCAAATGTTCTCATTGAAAAGCTCTTTCGAATGGTGTATATCTTACGGCTATTAGTTGCCAGTGACATATTAGCATAGCATAATCAACCTATAATGTTCCCACTGCTGGAACACACGGCTACCTCTCTATGAAAGGGAATGGGCTATAATCCACCACGCGGACCTGTGCGGGTTGGTAGATGTCGCATATCTTCGAATTTTTGGTTTTAGGATATGCCTGTTTCCTCACGATATTTTCCTTCACCGTTTTGAGAGTAGTGGTAATGAAATAAATTAGACAAAGTAATGCGCCTCCCTGTGTTCGAACCCACGACTTACTGTTTGTAAGTCGGGGCCGCCACCACTGGGCCGCCACCACTGGGCCGCCGCTGCTCCGCAGTAACATATTAATTGTTTCCAAATAAAATCTTAACTTCTGTGTCCGATTAGCACATCTCGGTCAATATCTCCAAACGGACTGTGAGTTAGAAAAAGTTGCGATATTAGCAAAACTTCACATTGAAAAGCTCTCTCCGATGGTGTATATGTTATTGCTATTGGTTACCGAGAAAATCTTAACATCGGTGTTCAAATAGCCACCTATTTAGGTCAATAACTCCGAACGGACAACGAATTTACGAAAATCGTGTTACTGGCAAAGGTTCTCTTTGAAAAGTTCTATCCAATGGTGCATATTATTACTATTAGTTACCCGGTAACCTTAATTGGTTGCCTAGAAAATCTTAACTTCGGTGTCCAACTAGTCACCTATTCCGGTCAATAACTTCTAACGGACTGCGAATTGCCTAAAGTCGTGTTTGTATCAAAGGTTCTTCTTGAAAAGATCTTTTCTATTATCTTATGGCTATTGGACCTTGAAGCAGATGCCTATACTTCAAGAAGAATTCTCCATTTTACCATTCAAGTTGAGATGAAGGATGAAAAAATTTGGGAATATTTAAATAATTCGAAATATTTGTAACATAGAACAAAATTGTTATTATGATTTCTTAGTTCGTTTAAAATGTGCTGCTTTGAATGAAATAATTCTGAAGTACTTTGGAGAATGTATGTAGGTATAGGAACGTGATATAAGTAATTTTTGTATTTCAAAATGCGAACTCTATATTTTATTTCATAAGATTTACAGGTTCAACTAATTTTGGTGACTATATCACCCATCTTCAAGTAAGATGGGTGTGCGCAGTTAGGCAGGTAACTTGGTATTATTTATAAAGTTAATTAATATATGGCCACTTGACTAACATTATGAACAGTAAATTAAAATACGACGACATGACAACATTGCTGCAATAATTCAAGCACATTACATACCTACCTAACATTTATCTTGTACTGCTCCTAGGTAATATAGATACTAAGTAGGTACCTACATACGACCTACGCAGAAAGATGAGGTGTTTTATACACATGTTTATAAGAAATTAAGTTTGGTTTTGAATAGTCCTCGCTTAGTCGCTTACTAACCCTACCTAGCAATGAATTTTCACATCAGTAAACGCATAAATTGAAAACCTGCAAGACGTTGAACACAAAAAACGTTCAGTGGAACAGTTTAAGATTCGAATTGTAACCTACTTTCATAAATATTTTTAGACACTTAAAAAAATGTGGAGTTCTCATAGTATAGTACATTTCGTTTACTAATGATATATAACACAAAATTAAAAAAGCAACACTAAAAAGTTATAAACAATACCAGACTGCGATCAGCGCCATCTATACTTTTACTCTCAATCTACGAAACCGAGTTCTTACCCTAGGTTCTTACTACGTACAACAGTAGTGATTAATGTTGCCGCTGATGGCGCTAGCGATAATGTAGCTAAATAAGGAAATACAACCAACCATACATACTCACCGTTTCGACTCATAATCACTTAAAATTAAATAATTCACAGTCCCTGGATAATATTTCTAACACCAATAGGTAAAAATATAAAACTTTCCTAAATTTAAAAAAAAATACGTAATTTTAGGATAAAAGTTGCGATCGGTCACATGTGCTTACTGTGATCAAAGTGTACTTTGCCGTGATTGGTTCACAGCATGCAGTCGGTAACAGCGAAGCGTGTTGCGATTGGCGTGCGGCGCGCGCGTCGGTAAAGCAGAGTACGGCCCAGCACGTGACGGCGGCGGCTGAAGGCCACAGGTGTGATTGGCACGCTCTGCTGTAGATGGCGCCAGCGAGCGGCTTGTTTACAACTCGCGGCGTTACAAGTAGTGTGACACAAGTAGTGTGACATAATGTCGCGTAACATCGTTACATCGCCAGCGGTGTCTGCGAACGCAGCTGCGCGAGCGCAAGATGCAGTGCCACAATAACAAAGTGAGCAACCGGTAGCTAGACAGAATGGAACTCCGCGCTGAATTGCATAAAATGGATCATTGGTACCTATATGTAGCTTAGCTAAGCTACCTATCTGGCAAACAGCAAAATATGGATCGGCCTTGAGCGCGCCGTGATATTTGGGCCACCAGCAAGTGAAGCTACAACACGTGGAGAATTTGATACCCACACGAAACTCGAATTCACTGCATTATTATTAATGTTCTACAGCACCTTGGATACGAATGATTAATAAATAGATAAGTACCTAATACTCGTATGTCGTATACCTACCCATACTAAAAAAATATTTTAGAATCACTGCCAAAAATGAGCACAATGTTTTTATTAACGTTAGGCATCAGACTTCATTTAGAAATACACATAAATGAAAATCGATACATGAACCTAAGTAAACCATTAAGTAGGTAGGTACACTTACCTACTTTGCTAGGTACTGTGCATTCAATTTAAATAATAATGTTATTGACCTTTCGCTATTTTAATATTGTTTTATAATGTAATATGAAGTCTTATTCAATAATAGGCCAGGAGTCGTATTATTATTATTTGATGTTGTGTGTCTTCCAAGTGAAGTTACGCTTATAGCACGGCTCTGGTGACGTGCGATGGTGTTAAAGCCAAGCCCACCGTACATATCGTAGTGAAAAAACAGCGGCTATGTTGAGGAAGGTCGACTTTGGGGATAAAGGGTTAATGCCGCTGGATGAGCACGTGCGCACTTGTGCAGCCGCCGGCGCTGGCGGCGCAAGGTGTCCTGCGTCCTGGCTGCCCGATGCGATGCCGCAGTGGTGTCGCGTAGACGATCACCGATGGCACATTGTGCCAACAGATACGAGTACCATCGACGTTGCCGCGCCGGTAACGTTATATTACAATATGACGCCCATCATTCAACTGCGTTGGTATGTTGATCGTAGTGTTACGAAGGACATGGTATTTAAATGCATCTTTATTATAATACTCGTGCTTTTAACTGACACCTAGTTTTAGCCGGGTACAACTAAGGTGCAGCCGGTTAAACTTATCCTACTTATCTTTTTTAGAACATGCAACCAATTTGGATGTAGCTCTCGCCTTATTCTGGGCTTGGTTGCTTATTCCGGCCAACCTCCGAAACGGATGGACTGATTTTGACGGGACGTTTACGGGCAGATAGCTGACGTTATAAGGAGTAACTTTGGCTACTTCTATTTAATTTTTTGAAATATGAATAGTGTACCATGCAAAAAAATTAAAACCCTTGAAATTGTTAACAAAATCAGATTCAAATATTTTTTTAATATATTTTTTATAATAATTTCACGCGGACTAAGGTTTAATAAAATTGTAAACCTAAAATTATGGCACTTTGTTTTTGAAGACGTCCAAATTATTATACGGCGTGTAGGTAAATAAGAAGCTTCAGTGATGCCCGAGTGATGATCTCGACAGCAATGGGCCGACAGTGGCCGTCAGTTGCCGACAAGTCAGCAATGGTAGCGTTTACAGTTCGTAAATAAAATGCACAGTTTCAGTTAGTTGACGTAGCGATCAACCATTGAACCGCTGCCAAGTATGCCGCTGTGGTTTGTGCCGCGGCCCCGCTCGCACTCGCACGTCTCCCGACTACTGCCTCGCTGTCGCTACACACTACACTCGACTCGCTGCAATCTGTATGTCAATTGGACTACATCAATCTTCTGCGTACAAAAGACGAACCGGAATCGTTATGATATTATTTAATTGCTTTGGCAAACTCGTCGTTGATTAAAGTGCAAGCTGAACAATGTACAGAGCGATTGTGAAAGTTACTCGGCAGTTCCATCTCTTGATAGAACGTTACAAACTAACTGCATGCTATCTCTGTACGCACGACGGCTCATCTAGCTTTACAAAACCAGTTTATGCGGATCTCTCATTGTATATGAAATCTATACAAAGCGAAGCCAAGTTGTTCTGGAAATATACGGCTTCATGTGCCACCGTGTGTACGTAGTTAATCTATCTGCAATAAAAAGCATTATTTATGTTCTAATACAATTTTAATGATACACAAGTCTTTATTTCGATACCTACTCTTGAGTAGATATTTAAAATCGCGGAAAACGGGGCAGACTGAATGTTTTGTTACTAAAAAAAACATATTGAAACGACCTATATACATCATAATTATTGTTGTCAACATCATAGCTGGAATAGCAGCAATGTCTAACGGTGAAATTCTGTACTAAAATGGTGGAGAAACAACTCCTACATCTGGAACTGAAATACAGAGAAGAACTGATCCACCCTTCCACGCAGTCCGGTTGTTACGGAACCCCCAGCGCGTGTTGGTTCGCGCGGTACCCGCTAGATGGCGCTGCGAGCGCGCTCCGACAGCTGTTCATACTTCACGATGTTAGTTTCGGAGAGAATATAAATAGTAAACATTGCCCTTTCAACGTAAACTTGGAAGTTTGTGGATTTATGACTCGCTATCACTGTGTGTGTGTGTGTCCCTACAAATGTATGCGCTAACATTAACTTGTCGACCCCTGATTCGAAAAAAATTGCAAATCTTGATACACTACTATGAGATTTTTCAATCCTGTACACACAGATGGGGATACGACGATAATTTCGTTGTATGTTTACTTTTTTATTTTTAAAAAAATATTTAAGTTTCCAATATTAAAGCATTGTAACTTGTTACAATTAGACTCCAATGAAATAAGTTTTAGCGAAAGAAAAATGTTCACACTAAAAATTCTTACTAGTTTTTAAGCGCTAGTCAAAAATCCCAGCTAAACCGAAACTTATATCTGTTACCGCTAATGCAGGTAAATCAGTAAGATTGCGGATTATCTGGTTGATTCCGGTAAAATGGAAAAAAAATGTTTCAATTCTTACATTAACTATAATCTGCAGATTCGTAGTTCAGTTAATAAAACAGGTTCTTTGCTTGAATAAAACATTCGAATTCATTGTAATTATTTAACTTGTTTAACGAATAAACAAAGTAATTAAAAGTCAATACAATGGGAAGTAATTTAAATTTAAGCCGTATATAACAGTACTGGAATAGCCGATCAAAGCAATTAACTAAAGGACCTTCAATAAAATCACCAAAAATAACTTCAAAACACAAAAAAAAAAACAGTTTGTCTATAACAATCTTACAACTACGTAATGTTAGAAAATTTCAATAAAACCATCGTAATTATTCTCACAGCTCTATCACATACATATAGGTGGTAGTAACACGAAAATACACATAAAAATATTGGTAACATTTTAAATACAAAAAAAAATAAAGATTTTTCCGACAAGCACAACTACTATGTATTTATGTAGTTGCACATTAAGATTTCCAGTCAGTATATGCGAAACCTGAATATAGTTTGTTAGTACTGAATAAATTCCAATAATTTTTAAACCATGTTATATTTTGTCCCAAAAATATTAAAAAAAAGTTAAAAGTTGGACACCGAGTGACATTAAGTACATATCGGAATATTTTTTTTTTTAAATTTATTATTATCAATGCGCTCAAGACGACACTGAAGGCCCGCGCGCGGGCTCCCTGCGTGGTGACCACGTTTTTGTGCGGACAACCAGGTAATAAAACAAGCTTATAACTTTATGATTGTTCATGATACAGTTTTGAAATTTTGTATTTAGATTCTTTACATAAAAATACTAGACACGTGTATCAGGTTTCGCATAATATACTAAAACTTATGTTTTATAATGATTGCTTTGTTGTAGTTTGACGTAAAGAAATTTCAGCATCAGGAAGATCATATTTTGCTATCTACTTCTTCTCGTATAGATAAGATTCTGTCCGACCAGTACTTATCAACCTGGACAGCTCTGTCGTTTGTCTCATACAAGTCCTGGACGGAGCAATTACTTGTGGACGACGGGCAGGAGAGACGGTGTGGTATATCCTGTATTAGGGTTCTACAGTTTTTGACCCCTCTGCTCTTGGCGGAGCGGAAGGGAGTGTCAGACTTGTACTGACTTAAACCCATCCATATTCCTTCTTAGCCCTTTTTGTTCCAGGGCCGCGATATCTCTTTCGAACAGTTCCGCAGCTCCGACAGGCATCGGCCCTTGCGAGCCCCTTCCAGTGTGCTGACATCTCTTTGAGGCGCGCGTGGAACACTTACATCAACAAGTAAAATTTTACACTTTACCGGATAATTTGCAGATTATCTAGTTAAATATACTTTCACATTTATTAATTTGAATAAACTAACTAAATACATTATTAATTAAAAACTATTAAATAACCTAAAATAAATGAACTAACAACAAACTACAAAAGGGCATTAAAAAACTCCTCCTCGACGCTGTCAGCTGGTAATATGCCCAAGAGACTGGCGGCGTTGCCACGTTGTATGGCAACACTTAGCCTCTAGCCAAGGTAAAAGCCAGCCTTTGGGTCACGGAAAGCGTCAACTAGGCGTTTCAAAATTTCCTTAAACAGGCTATGAGCACTCGGACCCCACGACTCCAGAGTTTCAACCCCAAACGGCTCGAAAAAACACTTACCACAAAGGCTTCTAGTTAATGCACATATTAACGTATTCCGTATTCTAACGGTAACATCTCAATTGACGATGTTCTTTTCACCAACCACCGGTTCTTGAACCGCGCCAGTGGCTTTTGGAAACGCGCCGTTTATAATATTGTACCTATGCGCAGTTACAACGTTCTTTCAGAGATATTTCGTATTTTTTGCTATCGTAATTCTCAAAAAAAAAATCTTGATTAGGCTAGTTACCGACAAATTATACAGATGGATGAGGAATGAAAAAAGAGTTTATTTTTATTTTTTTATAGCTTTTTCGTATAACAATACCCCTTTTATCACGATGAAAAGTGCGCGAAAACTTTTCTGGCTGTCATGTAAACCCGCACTTTCTAGTTAAAATTTTATTCGAATCGCAGGTCGAAGTACCTATTCACTGTATATTACATAAGTACGAATTTAATGTAGTTGCGGATAAATCCAGTGTGCCATGTAAATACACTTTCTAAACAGAAATTCATTAACAAAGAAGTTTATAATATGTATTTATAATCATTCAGTACACTATCTAATTTTGATAAGTTGTTGAGCAAATTGTTAACATTGCACTATTGGTATAACAACACGGGTTGTTTGCCGCAGAGGCGCGGCGCTCCTCAGCGACGCTATCACAAATCTGACGCGTCATGGTTGTTATCACAGATATAGTTGGGTGTACCAACGCGAATAACAAGAGTGCGGCATGCGCCAGTTACAGATGTAACCGTGTGTACAAGTAGTCTGCGCCTGTGCGAGTGCGCCTGTGCGCCTCGCAACAACGCACTAGTCTTATGAAATGCTAACACAACTCTTGTCATCGTCGTGATATTACATGGTTCATCTTCATACCCAATAACAAAGTTTAGTTCATTTTCTTGAGACTTTAGCGTTAGTTTTGAACATGTGTTAATGTACTAAACTAAAGTGTTATGAGTACACTCCAGTGAGCTGAACAGTCTGTATATGGCACACATGAACCCACACACCACACACCATAATGGTGACAAGATCGAGCTCGCGACACCGGCACCGTGCCGGCGCGACTACTTAACATCAAAGATTGTCACTCGATAACGTCTTATCAAACCGATTCAATTTCCAGACTAGCGACATCAGCAGGCTGACTAACAGCTGCCAGCTGGTACTATGTACTAACACTCGCAGAAAAGCAACATTGTGGTGTTTATTCGAAACTTCGTTTCAGTTAAGCTCGATGGAACAAAAGGCTGGAGCTCACGCTTAATTGCCGCTACATTCAGTTTGTAATGAGACTTGAATGCAGGAAGGCCACGGCCATAGTTGGGAAAAGGCTAGGCAGATGATTGATGATTTACCAGTAGCAGGCTGTTAAAGAACGCACACGTTACAACAGGAAACCAGATTAACAATTTTCTTGAAGGGGGGTCCTGACACTCGTTGAGCACTAGACTAGCTTCTGACGTTATGACATGGCTGTACGTTTAGCGGTTTCATAAACAAGTGAAGCTATGCTCAAGTGTGTCAAGTCCGCTTAACAGTAAATGTTTCAATGTTTGAATGTGTCTCAACTCGAAGGCCCAATTAGCCGCTAGAAAGCTGGGTGTTCAAGTAAAGATGTACTTTAAAGTGAGATATCTAATAGTTCTCTCTAAAAACGGCTTATTATAATATTGTTAACTGAGAACGAGGAAACCTGTCCCACCGTAATACAGTTTATAACTAGTACGGGGGTCAGCGTGAATCCGTTTCGAACAACCACAGTTTATTATTGTGTACGGAGTTATATAATCCTTTGGCTTCATGGAAAGTAAGTATTGGTGTAATTTTTTTTGTAAATTTGTTATTCTTTTGGCAAAATAACGATTATGATTATGACTTCACGCCGGAACAACTGCTCGCATTATACCAAGCACAAGTTCGATCGTGCATCGAATACTGTTCGCACTTCGCACCTTTGGGATCAATCAGCCTAGTACCAGCTGCACACACACACACAGACATTACAAATCTATAAGGGTTCCGATTTTGCCATTCGGCTACGAAATCCTAAAAAAGGAGAAATGTCTTTTATTGTAAACGGTAAAAGACTCGCTAAGCTTGATTTCAAATATGAAACAGGAATAATGATAAGAAGTTTTGGCCGCGAGGTGCTATGAGCGAGTTGTACAGAGTCGCTTGAGGAACGTTTGACTGTATGCTAATGGTATGAATTCCTTAGGTTTAGCGTTGTTATTTATTGTGTGTTTCACCTACCTGATTGAAAGATAAATAAATAAGTAGCCCTACTCTGAAAGCTTTAGCCACTGTTGTAAGTGCATAATACATTGTGCTGATCGCTAATGTTGAACTAATTTACCGTCTTTATAAAAAGCCTCCACGAAAACCGAAGTCACAGACACAAAATGTGTGTGTATTCCAACCGCACGTTCTACTAGTTTTCGTTCAATACCGTTTCTCTGATCGAATCTTCCCCGAAACTGGGAAGCCATAAATAATTCGCAATCGAGCCCGGCCTACACCGTAAGTGGATTTTCGGATAGCGGGTCTGAAGTAATGCTGTTAAAACGGGAGTTAGCTTCGCTCACGTTTGCCTCTCATGCGGTCATCTTCCTCAGGAATCATATCAGAGCCTGCTTGCTCGTGAGTCATGAGCAGACTAATGAGCCGCGCCATGGTCTGCCGATATGGTGACTGGCTAAGGTAACGCATTATTAAATAGTTCGGTTTTAGTCGCGGCTTCGGTGACGTTTCCGGTAGTTATTTGCTCTTCTGATCGAACTTTTTGAGATTAATATTAAAATACTAGCTTTGTCCCGCGGTACCACCCCCGGGGAGGTCTTTGGTTTGTAATAATTAAGTAAAGTGATGCGACGCAACACCCTGGCCACGTGCGCGATCGGAGATGACCGAATAAAGCAATTTATATGTCACATGTCACTTCAAGGAGTACTTTGTGGGCAAATGTATAATTAATCAGCTAGTCAGTAGGTCGCGGCGCTGGTTCTCTTGCTTGCTCGTCTGCCGGTAGCACACAAGCGATAAGGTTTCAGTCTTCTACGACGTTATTGTTCGATTATTTCAGGATGCAATGGCTACCGATGGTTTGAAATGTGAGTGTGTTTCGGTTAGTTTAGTGATGCTACGCGACACTCCCTCGCCACGTGCGCGACCTGAGATGACCGAAATAAAGCAAACTGTATGAGATAGGTACAGTGCCTACTGGTGCCCTATTCAACGCGTGCCACGTGTACGAACCCTTATTCAAACTACTAATACCGATCCAAAACCGAATGAAATACTCATCTACAAATGGGTTCCCGTTACTTCCATTCACAGAGACTCGAAAGGATTTCCCCCTTGGCTAAGATACTGTGAGCTGATCAATGATGATTTCATGGCCTAGTAGCTAGTCAATAAGATTTTAAAAGCCAAATCAGCCAATACTAGTATTAGTTAGTATTTCGAGGTTATGTAGTTTGGCATTACTTTACTCTGGGTCTGCATACGATGGTTAGGTACGAGCAATGTGATGGCGCCGCGATGTTATCACGCCGAGCCCTACCTGCCCCAGTAATCAAACTGATTAGATTATAATAATAATCATTATGTTTGCAATCAGTAATGGATTACACATATGTTTAATTATTTATTTTATTTTTAATAATCCGGTTTCAACAGTTTTTATTTTATTTGTACTGAATCTGATATTACATTGATAACTAAATAAATAGTGATTATGATCTGATTAGCGAAATGACATGAATGATGAACGTGGGTAAGTTGAAGGCTCTCAGAGACGCGCCCCACGGCTACGAGCGTAGCAGCGCTGTAACTCGTGGGTGTACTGGTCATTAGAGCTACCATTGAGCTTCAAGTCCTGGGTTCGAATCCCAGGTCAGTCAAAATATTATTAATATTGTGATTGGTTACTACAGTTTTGGCTAAATACTTATAATAATAGCTGTTATTATACAAAACATGAATCGCCAGGGTAGACCGCAAAAATTAGGTTGTACGTTGTTTTTTTTTTTTTTCTAATTTATTCAGAATTTATTCAATTCAATTTATTCACATTTATTTTAATTTTTTAAATTTATTTTACATGAATTATATTTACATTAAATACAGACTATAAATAGAACTAAACTAATGATGTTCACGTTTCCAGATGACAGCGATGCGGAGGAGTACTTTGACCCCTAAGTGTCCTATTGTTGTCGTTGTTTAGATGTTTATATTTTCTTACTTTTAGTCTTATTTTTATCATTTGATTAAAATATAATTCGCGGCTGTAACAAATATTGCTTTACAGAGTTGTAATCATTAAAATCATAATGAAAAAGTCATTCAATGGGATTAAATTAACGTAACTATTACTATATTCAGTTATTGTTCTGAGAACGTAAACATAAGGCAACGTCACCTGTCTTACATTCTTACATACAGCTAACATTTTCTTTCACAGTGCATCATATAAATAATACTGTATTCTTTGTTATTTACTCAAGTTCTTTGTGGTTATGATTGTTTTGCAACATCAATAACACACAGTTATCTTCCTATAAATATGGACAATATTACACGCGCACCGAACAATTACCAGGAACGCTACTTGGGCAGACAATACGCTGCCCGGCCTACGTGGGAGTTCAATAAATTAAATATACCTCACGCAGCTCAGTGTAAAGTTTGGTTTCATTTAAATATTTGGCATTTCATTCTGTTCAGAAATGGGAGATAAATAAATTTATATAAACCTTAGGAGTGCATCGCTGAATATGTTTACCGCTCACACACAGGCGTCCATTACATTACGAGTAAATGAATGATTGCAGAACAAATACTCAGGTAGTAGGTACTTAGAGGCAAGTGGTATAATAGTGCAATTATTTATTAAAGAAAACGCCAAGAAAGCCCGCGAAATTCAAAGGGATTGGAGGATTTTTGTATGAAGCCTAGCCGGCTTTTTTTTTTGGCGGCGCGGGTCACTTGACGTTCAACCAATCAGCGCGCACGATGCGTTCCGTCGCATGCCATTTCACAATTTGACGGCTTAACTTCGATAGATTAGAATACAATTTACCGAAATATAATGCGTTAAATTGTAAGCAGTATCACAGTATAAATATATACAGTATTGTGACTCGGCCCTGTCCTTGAAATAATTACCTACAGCCGGGAGGTACGTTCGCAAGCGACAGGGCTTACAGTATTTTAATTTCATCTAAGTACTTAGTTGAGTTTCTTTTTAGTTTTGTGATTGTAAATATTATATTTTTTTATTTAAAAAAAAGAAGTTAGTTGTGAATGAAATAAGAAGTGTTTCTTTATTTATAAAAATTATAAATTAGAGACTTTATTTAACGTGAGCGTTAGTACTCAAATCACTTGTGTGTCACTTTTTCACCATATTCAGTTATCTAGCAAGGGAAATAGGTAGGTATTTCCCTTGCTAGATATTAAAAAATAAACAAATTACGAAATAACAAATTCTTATTTTTATCAAATATTCACAAATCGCACGCTTACTACTTACAAAACTATCACAACGATCGTTCGTCAGTGCGGCGCTTTCGTGACTTCTTGGGTACTAAGTGGGTACCACACTTGAGGCGTGTAGGTATGACTCTCGTTCCGACCGTTTGTATGAAGATATTATATACTGTAGATATTATTACCGTGGCAGTATGCTACGGTTCACAATGTTTCGACAGTTTGCAATCTCGCGAGATAGATTATAATCTAACGGTATTTATAATTTTACGGTGACATATACACAACAGTTGCATAACGATCTAGTTCGTTAACCTTCGAATTTTGTTAAGTATACTTAATATTGTGATATCAGGAAAAAATCTTTAGGAAACATTTTTGATTTTATTTTTCCTGTGCATTTTGAATGCATAAGAACACAATATATTAAAGGCTTCTTTCTGAAACTTGTCAATTGAAGGGTTAAAAGATCTTAAAAAACAATTCAAATGAAATCTTGTTTTCGATTCCAACTCAGTGAACGAGATTGTGTTTTAAGTGTTTTTCATAAATAGGTACACCTACATTTGTGACGAATTCATGGGTGTATGCAGAACGGAGTTACCAATGAACAAGGCAACCGTATGCACCTACTATATCATCCCTAAATCAACCCTGTCTGCAAGCCACTTTACATGACAAATTCCGAATGGATCGATGGGCCGTTTGGGTATATTTGAAAGTAGCTGGCTTTACAGCTGCGGTGACGGATTGGCGGTCGCGCCTCACCGCTCACTACTAATCGCTGTCAATTAGTATTTACACCGACAACCCAACGACGCCGACGACGTCACACAGAGCGCCACCCCGCAGGGTATCAATCAGCCTTCTCATTCCGGAACTACATATTCCAGTCGAGGGCCTAAATTAAAGAGCCTTCTCTAAAACCAATCTTACAGTTTCTTCATAGTCAGGTTAATGCTTTGGAGTCAAGGTTCTAGTCATTTATTATAGGTATAGTATTTACAACAACCGTATCAAGACGAATGTGGAATGATTGTGAAGAGATATCGACATAATCTGGCAGCTTAGTTACGGCGTGTGGGCGGCTGTTGCTAATGCATCGCACATTAAGCAATGGTGCTAAAAATACCACCATTGTATACCGAGGCGCCATAACGGTGTCATTTTTAGTTTTTAGTACTTAGACCGGCGACGTCAAGAGTTCAGATTCAGAATTTTTGTATAGCTACCAAGCTACCAGTAGCGAAGGGTCAATTTTTTGTAAGAGGTAAGCCGGAGCCCATCTTTAAAGTGATACTTTATTTGTCTATAGAATACTGACTGTGCCATTTTTCAAAGGGAATCCGGTAGGAATCGAGTTGTATGGAACCTTCGCCACTGATAGCTACGTATGGCACATACTATACAATAATTCTGTTTCATCAACATTACAGGCTGATGTGGTGATGAATCTGGGACTCCTGACGTCACTCCATAACCTTTGAGTATTCTAGTAGTCCTGCTGATCACAGCCGCACTTGTGATGTACTGATGACTTCTGAAGCCGGTCTAGATATAATAGTCACTTGGCAACGTTTGTGATGCCATGCTACTTTGTTGTTACTATCAACAGTACAGCTTAGGTACTAAGCACAAGCACTCTTCCAGCCGCGACGTTATCTTAGACATCTCTGACATCGGTGAAGCAAACACCGTGGAGAAACCTGGACTTTTCTATATCTTCTCTATATCAATTGCCACATGTATGGCGGAGCATCCCTTGAGGACGGCTCCATCGATTTGCCTGTTTTTTTTGTTGTGTTCGTAATTGTTTTAATAGTAGTTTATGTAACTGGTTCATTTAATTTAAGCCCACGCATGTACTACACATAACTAGGTGAGTTTTGTTATAATAACTACCTATCTATCAATTCCATTAGGTCAATCAATTGAGGTCTGCTAGGCTCATTGCTACTTTTTTTCTAGGAGTCACACGACTGATTAATTGCAATTGTAATATTGTTATATGACACAACTATTGAATATACTTATACACAATGCTCGTACATATTATGCATTACCGATAAGTATTAAACACTCTCGTACATTATTATGATCAAGATTTCTACAAGTCAGTCAATCGAAATCAGCAAAAATCTTGATTTTCTTCTCTGACTTGGAAACAACAGTGAGTCTGATTGTATCAGGCTGATCAGTTCAGCTATAGCTATACATCGCAGCCCTTTACTCCCGGGAGCTCGGGAGGTGACACTTCTTCTCAGCGTGTCGATGACAAAAAGTTCAAATGTTATAATGACACTTGAGAACTCGCAGTAGCTGTCAGTTTGGAACTGGTCACCTCTTAGCTGCCACGGTTTATTTTAATTACATTATATTTGAGTTGTTGATTTAATCTTTTACTCCGGGGACGCTCTTAAAGTGCACGTCTTTCTACATCGTTCTCACGTATTTAATCTCAACATGAATGATGTAAACAAGAACTTGTAAAAATATTTAGTTTTAAAAGAATTTCCATTGAGTTTCTTACCCATTCAACTCCATAGAAATCCTCGCTTTGGAATGGCCGACTAAAGTACTTTCACGAGATATTATGCCTTGTGACTGGTACTGTGGCTTCATCCTTTTGTTTTTGACCTTCAAAAATGCCAATAACGTTCTAAGTGAAACAAATGCAATTAATTGTGAGTTTGTAACATTATTTTGGGTGTACACCCACGGAGGAGCCAAGTGAAGTGCAAGATGCTTAATGCAAGTCGCAGCGCCGCGCGCCGCCCTCATGAGCAGTTAACCAACATTTGTTAGCGATGCGAATGCGTGTCGTCGTACGTGTGGCTCCAGGGGGTGGTCATCAAGTTGCTTGGCGCCGCCAAGTCCTTGCGCAGCGCACCGCCTGATTGTTTCCAACTAGTTGGTAAAGACTTCGCCGTAACCGAGCTATTCGTACAATCTGTCGTATAATATTAATGTCGATGTCGCCGCCGCTTGTCTGCCACGAGCCAGGCGTTGTGAAAACTGACCCTTATGAACAGGAACTTGAACAACCAACTTGCGTGCACCTTGCAGCGTTGTTTCAAGATTTTGGTTTGAAAAGATAACTTTAAGACCATAATTAAGCACATGCAGTCCAATAGAACTACTTTTAACATTACTTTTTGGTCAATCTAAAGGTCGACCATTGCCATTGTCAGTCATTGCTCGTCGTTACACTATGGGACGAAATCCGAAATCGCAAAAAAAATACAGCTGTTCCGTACATTTTGGCGTTTTATATGAACACAAATGTTTGGCAAAACAGATATTTTTCCCGGCTTCGGGGTCGACCCCGTAATGATGGGAACAATAATCCTTTTAGAAGTTTAAGGTAAACAAAAACTAAGCTTGTACATATAGCGTGCAATGCATCTAATTTGATTAAACTTGTAAA
Organism: Noctua janthina; assembly: GCA_963576755.1. Classification (NCBI taxonomy): domain Eukaryota; kingdom Metazoa; phylum Arthropoda; class Insecta; order Lepidoptera; family Noctuidae; genus Noctua; species Noctua janthina. The sequence goes on along the minus strand of OY755050.1, from coordinate 5,082,646 downwards.
CGTTTGTCACACAACACAACGCGCGCTAGTGTCATCGACTCGTGGGGTACATGCTGCAGCTCAATTAAAAAATCATTCTAGCATAGCTTTTACGAGCTGTATTTGCGCTGAGCTTTATCTTTTGACTCCTATTCTTGACATTAGAAATAGAAAAGAGTAGCTACCTACCTAAGTAATACTAATAAGTTAATGTTACGTTAAGTATTGTCGACTGAGTTAAATCTGTGAAAGTAAATATTTATTTCAACCAGAATTTCACTATACATATTGGGCATAGTGTCTGTCTTTTCAATACGAATATAGGGTATAACCGCGTATGATGACGGTTCTAAACGTAGGGTATGATGCGATACGCTGTTGCTACGTTCTAGTGGCCACAGTAATCCGTGTCATGTTTCTTTCCGTACTTAGGGACGTACCATACCATGACCGTACTATGAAGGTATTCCCTTCTATAGCACTGTCATGGTATAGTACTGTGTAGCGGGCAGACTGCTTGTGATGGCAAATGCATCATGATAAGCTGAGCCTGCAGTAACTGATCCAGTAGAATGGTACGGCTGGTTCAACACAGAGCTGGACATGGTCGAGTATCGCGTGACCAGGTCACATTTCGTGTGCAAGAGTAAGCACAGAGGTGTTGAAGGAGGTAGGCCCCGCGGCGGCTCCGATAGCACTCCATAATAAATGCGTTGGAGTGATTATGTGAGGGCTAAGTGGAGCAACGTGGGGCGCCTGAGGGTGGCGTGGGGCGGCGGCGCGGCGTCGCAGACCGCAGGGCAGCGCGCGCTACGGGAGACTCCACGTCGCCAGGACACACATCAGCTGCGAACGACAAGTATGGTCCGGTGACATGCTTCATTTTCTCCGTAATCTCGCCACAGGTGAGACGGAACGGTGTGTTCGTGTTTAGAGCCTAAATGGTCAAGAAGGCCTGGACTATCGCAATCAAAGCATTCCACAAGCATAATAACACAGATACAGTTGATGTGTTCCAACATAAAGGCGCATAGCAGACGATCTTCTATTATTTATTCGTCAGTCAGAAATTGCCGCTGTGATGAGTCCATTGGAATGGACAAAATTTGTCCATTCCAATGGACAGTTGACAATTGACAGTTTGACTCTGAACAGGCGATGGATTATTTAATAATCCATCGCCTGTTCAGAGGTGTCATCAACAAGCTAAGTTCAATGCCCTCTAACCATCTATGAAAATCTAGGTAATAATATTGGCGATTGCGGCTATAATAGTATTAATTATGTTAATGACAATTAGGTTCATCTGGCACAAATGTTACCAAATTACATTATTAGGTAAATGACGTCATGAACAATTAGAAGTGAACAGTTGATACCACGGAGTTAGCTAGCCGCACCGCATCGCACCGCAAAGCTCCGCTCCGCACGGCTCAACGGCCCGGCAACGTTCATTAGCTGAGAGCTTAATTTTTATATAATATCTGACACGCAACTGTGTGTCGTTGTTGCATCGATCACTCGCTGAAAGTGACGGGCGAAGCACGCTGGGACTGTGAGCAAAGAGATCTCCCCGAGTCCCCATGACTCGCCTCCCGGCATCGAAGGACGCTCGACCTACACACCGGACAGCACACATGCCACTGTTGACACTTGACACCGCCCTCCGCTGAGCACGGCAACCACCCGTTGGCACACAGTACATGCCAATCATTTACACACAAAATCCGAGCGCGCTGGCTTTTCCTGAGCCGCCTCCTCCATTCACGACGTACACCGGCGACATGGAAAAAGCACTCATAGATCGAAATGAAGCGAGCTTTGCACTCTACATAGAGTGTGTTATGTTAAACAGCTATGTTTGACCGTTTGTTACAGAATAATTGCGACAGTTAGCACACTTGGCAAGCGCCTGCTGCGCTGATCTTGATCCTTTGTTATTATTTTCTATAAAATATATACATACAAATAAATAAAATTGAAGTGTCTGTTTGTAATATCAAAATAACAGCTTTTTACTAAATGCTTATGAAAATATATACGGCATCTCTCACTAAAAATATTTTTTTTAATTTTTGTCTGTCTGTCTGTCTGTTTGTTTCGGCTAATCTCCGAATTGGCTGGACCGATTTTAACGGGACTTTTACTGACAGAGAGCTGATGTTATAAGGAGTAACTAAGGCTACTTGTGTTTTAGAATAAGAATTACAGTTCCGTGAAAAAAAATTAAAACCTTAAAACCTAAATTAAATGGTGATTAAATCAATGAGACAAGTAAATATAATTGTTGCTCTTTACTTGGCGCTTTCTTTAAGATATTTAGATGACGTTGTAAAAAAGACGAATTAATTTATTAGTAGATTTCTTTTTTTTCCGTTGCTTGGTATATAAAATTAGAAATAAGATTCCTCGGACACAAAAAAAAATTGTGGCCTGATTTATAATTTCCCTTTTTGTTCTGGACTATACCTAGGAACCTGCTTGTTACAGAGAATTAAGGGTCAAAGTTCCAACTTTTTAACAAGTTTTTTTTTAAATACAATGCATCCATCAACAAAATTATGTGTATTATTATTATTATTAACGTTATATTTCACCCTAAAAAAAGTCGTTTCCCAGCAGTAATTTTTGCGTAGAGTTACTTAATTTGATGTACAGAATGCTTGGCTGAGAAAGGTACCTTTATTAAGGAATATTTCAATACAAAACTTAACTGTTTGAATACAGTAGCGAAGGGTCGATTTTTGTAAGAGGTAAGCTGGAGTACATATTTAAATGTGATTATATTATTTGTCTATAGAATACTGAAAGTCCCATTTTTCAAAGGGAAACCGATAGGAATCGAGGTCTATGGAACCTTCGCCACAGGTATTCAACGATGTCAATACCAGTTGAACAATTAGGGGAATTCACAATAAACTGCGAGTGACGGCCTCCACACTGACATGTTCAACGAACACAATGGTATCTTTGTGCGATGAAGTCTACTTATACAATTTCATAAACCCGGTTAGCGTTTGATGAAACTGTATAAGGTATTGCAACAGAAAATATGATTTTCCGTTCAAATGTAGTTTACAAAAAGGTTTCCGTCCAAATAGCATGTTGTTGACAGAGGCGCCAGTGAGTGAGAATGTGGAGCACAAGACGAGGTGATGGCGCATCGCTAGTGCACTTATAACAAGAATTTGTTCGGAAATGCGCTGCGCGACGCTGCGCTAGTATGAAGGAAAATTGATCAGAAAAGCGAGGAGCAAGGCATTCTCTTCATTTAGTACTCGCACGTCGCCTCGTACGCCTCAGGTATTTTATTCCTCCACCGAGCTCGTGTATAACAGAGAGTTATTTGGCTAAAAATATTGTTTAGCCCGTTATTTTCAGTATTCCAGTCGCCTATGTAGGGCATTATGCAGATTAAGCAGTTAGCCGCGAGTGTCTTGAATGCCGCACCGTCTTGCCAGCAGCACCGCCCAGAATTGGACGTATTCAGCTTGCACACTGCTCCGCGTCCCCCAAGTCGGATAATAAAAAATAAAAAAAAAAATAATAAAAAATAATTAAAATGAGCCTTTATTGCTGTTTTCAACACAACATTAAGATTTGTTACTGACGTTCGTTTTTTTTTAATAACATCTTGTCCTTCGACAAAGACCTCCTCCAAGACTTCTCCACCTATCTCTGTCTCTTGCAATACTAGTCCATTCTGGACCGGAAACTCTTTTGTGATCATCTTTCCAGCGTTTCTTTTGTCGACCTTTACTCTTTTACCATCCCTGGAGTATCCTCTGATATTAGTCTAGTCCATTTCTCATTTCTCTCTCTTAGCATGTGTCCTGCCCATTTCCATTTAAATGTTTCGGATACTTTATTCACATCTGTAACTTTAGTTACGTTTTTAATTTTGTTTAATGTTATTTTATCTTTTCTTTTGCCCCAAGTCGGATATTACTATTTAAACCTAGTTCCTAAGTTACAGTCGCAATTAAAGATCCGTGACGTGAACTTACTTAGTTTACATGATGCTTCATTGTTACAAGTTTTTGTGTATTACGACTATGTTCTTGAGCTAGCACAATATTTACCTTCTTAATGCCAGTTTTCACCAACACTAAGTGACACCTGTCTGGACACCTGTCTGTTTTCAAGTATTTTAGGCATTAATTTAGGTAATTGTCAGTATGTAACCATTACTACCACTAATGGGCCACCATTGAGAATTAAGCTGTTATTGTAAGGGTCTAGTACCACTGCAGTGGAGAGAGGTACCAAGGGGGTCAAGGGGGTCGAGAGGTAGTGGATAAGTCGCGGAATAAGACCGTAGGAAGTGAAGGCAGCGCACGGTAACTTTTAAACCCAGCCATCAATATTGTCTGGATCTCAGAAGTGTCACAGTCATGCGGGAGAGGGGCAGATGGGGCATTCATCCGCTCTTACTGGACCACGATACTTCATTCAGCTGTGCTATGTTTGTCACTATTGTGTATACTTCAACCAGCGAGGCGTGAAATGAACACTTACAGTCAAATGAGGCTGAAATTCAGCACATTTTGTACGTTCAAAATGACATAAGAAAACGCCCGACCCTCGCCACTTCCTAGTGTTATAGAGTCTTCAGCTAATTCTGACCGACATTCATATCAACAAAAATTGTGTGAAATCACCGTACAAGAATCGTTATAAATAAATGAACAAACAAAAATAGATTTGATAAGCTTAATCGAACATGGCGGACAATGACCGTGAACTTGAAAAGCGTTCCGAAACAGAGATTATACAATATGACGTCATACTACGAAACGCTACGATATTACGACGTTACCCGACGCGAGCCGACGCGGCCTCGGCTCGAGGCACCCGTCTCATCGCCGACGAGGAAAAGGCCTAGCTATCGACTATTTTCTCCCTCAACAATCTTACATTAGATGTAGGTCCCGTGTCAACAAAAAAGATGCACTTTATGGGTGTAAAAAGGCCGTTCACCAAAGAGATTTTTAAAAGAAGCTCGTAAATATTTGAATGTCTTTGCCCTTAACGAACCCGCAAGGCACTTGTTCTCCCTGTCATTATGATTTATATATATTTTGGACCAAACCTGGGAAACATTTTTTTACAGATTTATTTATTAGATGTCAAACTTACAACTTTTTCACCCTTTTTTTTAACAACAAGTTATAATGTCAAAATTATATATCTTTACTTTAAATACCTCCTTGACCCCTGTACTATTTAATGCATCCATCAGCACAATTTCTGAGCAAGTTACATTGAGTCCTACCGTAAAACGTGATTTCACCAAGTCATAGTCGTTTCACAGCAATATTTTTTAGTTTGATGTACAGATTGCTGGGTTGACGGCTTCGTGAAGGGTCCGTTTAACTTAACAACTTGTTTATTTATATTTGACCGCTAACCGTTCACACTACGAGGCTGGAGCTGGTGAGAACTCTCTCTCTGTCACTAGTTTGTCCTGCGACAACAGATTTGTCAGAATAACCTCGTGTAGCAGGCAGAACACTCGCTGAGAGGCTTCCGTTTGGTTTATTAACTTACATATACCAGCAAGTGACTGGGAGCGAGTAATCACCCGTCGAAGTCGCTCATAGCCCAGGAAAAAACTAACTGAAATACACTGGCTGCTCATTGCTCGCCAAATTATTAGTAGTAGTTAACCCCGCTCGCTTGTCGCGAATCGTCGCCAGTGCTGCAGTGGGACCGTTGACTCAGGGTAATTCCGTAACGAACAACATGGGCCGTGTCGCTCTGGGTAACAAAAACTTGGGCTTTTATGCGATGTGGTCGCCGAACGTATAACTTTTTATTTAAAAAAAATATTTGTTAGCGGTGTTAAATGTAAATTGTAAATGTTATGACTGTGCTGCTGCTGTGCGATCCGTATCGTCTAGAAGCAATCTAGTCAGATGAGACTGTGACCATACTTATCGACGCGGAATTGGCTCGAGCTGATCAGCAAGAGCAGCATGTCCACGCAATAAAAGCGAAGAAGACGTCATTCGCCTTGTTTCGGTTTGGTCGATGCAACGCGATCGACTTTATTCGGCGCCGCACATGAATGCGACAAATGTGCTATAACTTTAGATTGTTTAAAAAGCATGTTTAAAATTAATTTCTATAATTGACCTAATTCTTCATTCTGTGTTAATGTTACTGACGAAGAGGCGGCGATGCTCGAGCTAACCCAACCCAACCCCCCTGCCCGCCTCCCCTCGGATCCGTGGCTTACCCGCGGAGAGCTGACGCCGTTCATTTCTTCAAGACACACAATATAATCTTTTTATTTTAAGTTTTTTTATCTGTTTTATGTTGTGTGTGACAAGAGGATCATACACGTAGGCGGGGAGAATATACAATATGTCCAAGAATATTGACACGGGTCTCGGACTTGGTAGACCACGAAGGAGATGGGCTACATTTTTTTATATTTTTAAATGTTTCTTTTTTAGATTGAAATATTTGAAAATGTAAGTTCCATGTATAGATATGAATAAAGGAAATAATAATGTTGTGTGTATATTATGTATACGGTATTATTATTGTTTATCGGCAAAATTTTCTGTTAGTTTGAATTTAATACCTTTGTACTTGTATACTGTCCAAGTTAAATTAATTCGAATGAATGTGTTTCTACAAAGCATACAATTCCGCCTTTTTAACACGCTTTTATTAGGATCACCGGTAACTAAGTATGGAAAACAATCTTGGAAGTTAAAGACCCACTTTCCGGTTCTCATTCTTTGCGCATTCCTATGATAATTGTATCAAATGAAAGGATTTACTTGCTTGGTTTTGCTTTGCTTTTTTTTTGCGAGAAATAAAATAGCATCACTCTAAAGCGTGTTTTTTATTTAAACTAAGTATAATATTTTATTTGCTTACTAGCAACTCCTAAATCCAACAAATTTGGATATTTTTAAAATTTACTTTGCTATATCTTGCTTGAAATTCACCATTCCCAGTTTTCAGTAAGTCAGTATGATGATTATGAGCCCCCCCCCCCCCCCCCAGTTCACAATGATGCACTGAATATGTTTTAAACGTTTTAGCGTGGTTGTCCTTTCCATCCACACTGTATAAAGGGTGTAAATAGATCATTAACATAAACGAAAGGCACTTGTTCTCCCCGTCACTGCGATCATTTTATTGTTCTAGACCATACCTGGGAACCTTCTAGTTACGGAGATATTGGGGGTCAAAGTTCCAACTTTTTCACACAAGTTTTTTTCAAATACATGTTTTTAATGTAAGTTTTTAACTTTACACACCTCCACGACCCTCGTACTATTCAATCCATTCATCAGCACAATGCTATGAGTGCTTTCCATAGAGTCCTACCGTAAAACGTGAATTTTCACCCCAAAAAAAAATTTGATTCCCAGCAATATTTTTTGCGTAAAGTTACTTACTTTGATGTACAGAATGCTTGGTTGACGGATATGTGAGGGGTCTGTTTACACCCGGTAGATTAAATCAAAATTAAAGCACTGAATATCATTATTATAACAGTATACACTGAGAATGAAAGCCGATCATTTAACACAGTAATGGTTTAGTACTTAATCAATATTGATGACCTACTGACATATGTTATTTGTAGGTAATCACCATATGAGATAGTAATCTCCGGGATTGAACGCTGCGGTTAGTACTTGGCGTGTATAGTAAACCTACCCACGCTAATTTAACCTACAAGGATGAATGTAAAATGAAAATTTACATATTTTCAACTTTAAAGTTCAATTAAACCTGACAGACGGGCATTGCGGAAGCTGCTCCGAACACCGGACACTGACAAATACTGTGCAAAATAATACATATGCCAGTGTTCGAAGTCCACAATTTCTCCTGGTAGCAGTCAACCAGCTGACTGATCCTGTTTCAATATTGAGTACCTATGAAGTGTTGTGTAAAGCTGTAGGTAATGCTGTTTACGTCCATCAACCCATTGAACGGCCAGCATCACCGCAACCTGATGGAAATTAATGATTTATTGGCTTTTATTCGAGCGACCGACATGTATTCAACATCTCACAGATATTAATAAAACAACTCGCTTCCGAAAAATGTGGGAATATTTTCAGCATTAATCCTGGGATCGAATTTCTTTCATTAAGTATTTATTTTGTGTTAAGCACTTATCTTGTTTCCATGCAAAGGCCAACAGAGCAATTTTTGTTCATCGAAACCGAATGCAGCTTATAATTTACTAGCGACCCGCCCCGACTTTGCACGGGTGTAATATACAGGGGTGTAAATAGACCCTTAACATATCCGAAAGGCACTTGTTCTCCCCGCCTTTGCGATCAATTTTTTGTTCTTGACAATACCTGGGAACCTTCTAGTTACGGAGATATTGGGGGTCAAAGTTCCAACTTTTTCACAAGTTTTTTTTTTTTAAATACTTGTTTTTAATTTAAGGTTTTTACTATACACACCTCCACGACCCGTACTATTCAATCCATCCATCAGCTCAATGTTTTGAGTGCTTTCCATTGAGTCTTACTGTAAAACGTGATTTTTCACCCCAAAAAAAAAAATTGGTTCCCAGCAATAATTTTTGTGTAAAGCTACTTGGTTTGATGTACACAATGCTTGGTTGACGGCTTTGTGAAGGGTCTGTTTACACCCTGTATAAACCTTCCTCTTGAATCACTCTATCTATTGCTGAAAACTGCATTAAAATCCGTTGCGTAGTTTAAAAGATCTAAGCGTACAGACAGCGGGAGCGACAATGTTTGATACTATATGATTAACATTTTACGTTAGTTTTGCTTTTTTTTTTGTTATAAGAAGAAAAAGTTATGCAGGTTTCATGAACCATTCCTTGTAATTTGTGTGTTTTTTCATAATGTATAACATAACGAACCCTGTGATCCCCGAAGTGTTAAGCAAAATTGGACCAATATAGCACCAATTATGTTTCGATACAGAGAAATTATAATGTGAGTGTGAATTTCAGCATTTCATCGAATGCAGTTAATTATTAGGTTAGTGGAAATTGGAGGTGGGTCGATCCGCGCTCATATATCGCGCGGCTGAAACATTTCAGGCTCGTCGCGTATTTACGTGCTACATTTCCGATCAATTCGCGCTAATTATGTTTTCACTTTGACACCATACCGTGCAATTAGATCAAAATGTACCCACCCATAAGGGGAGCCTACTGCCATCAATCGACCACGAAGAAATAATTCCTGATGGAAAAGCCTTATCAACAGTTTGCGCGTCCTGGGAATCGAAGCCTCAAGCTCAGCAAGCGCTTGCAACCGCTAGATCAATGAGACGGTTACAATTTGTTTGTTATCAAGCGATTGTGAGTCAAGAGACAGTCAACTATTTGGTTAAGTCGTTGCAAATGCTACTTTAGGTGAGCATTAAATTGAAAGCACTAAAGAAACCTATTTAATTGAGCAAAATTACGGAATTACATTCATCATCATCATCATCATCTGCCTAGCCTTTTCCCAACTATATTGGGGTCGGTTTCCAGTCTCACCGGATTACAAATTACGGAATTACATTCAAAACTAAAAACATATCTATTGGTACCTAACCTAATTGGTACTATATTTGTTGTAGAGGTCAGATAGGCAGTCGCTCCATGTAGAATACTGGTATTCAGCTGCATCCGGTTAGACTGGAAGCTGACCCCAACTAGTTCGGAAAAGGCTAGGCAGATGATGACTTAAATCATTAAATGTGTATAAATCTGTAACTTCACAATTTTCTACGACGAGAATAAAAAATAATAAGCAAGGTTATTGAGCTCAGAGGCTGTTCGAAGAATCGTTGATAACTGAAATACATACGGAAATGCTGCGACTCGTTGGTCCAGAAAATATGAATGGCTTTAATTTAAATCAACTATCAGATATTTTATGAAATACATTTGTTTAAAAAATATTTTACGATATGTATCGTTTCGTTTTTTTTAAGCAAGAACGAAACTTATTTAACATTAAAATGTTGTGAAATCAATGTTTTCATTTCACTGCCTTTCTGGTCTTAGTGGTCTCAAGCGCGACTACTAAGCATGAGCTCTTGGGTTCGATTCTCAGGTGGTGCAAAGTGCTATTGAGTTTTTCCATCATGAATTTCTCAGTAACAGCTACGGAGTCTGGATTTGTGCCCGGTTGTGGGCAATAGGCTCGTCCTATATTACATGGGACTTAAATATAACTAGCAAAACATGTAAGTACTATTAGGCTCCTCCACCTCTGCCTAACCGTTAGGGGATTACAGGCGTGATGTTATGTTATGTTACGGTTTCATTTCATGCATTGTACTGTTTCACAATTGCTAAGTTATATCTAAATAACTGAAAGGTTAAGGTTAAAGTTGTGCTGCGGGACTGTTCGAAAGAGATACCGCGGCCCTGGAACACAAAGGGCAAAGAAGGAACATGGATGGGTTTTAGTCAGTACAAGTCTGACACTCCCTTCCGCTCCGCCCAGAGTGCGGGGGTCATTTGTCGACTTACCATACGAAAAAAAAAAAGAAGGTTAAAGTTGTCAAGGACATAAAATACAACTACATAGTACTAGACTAGGTAGACCCAATGTTTACCTAGGCAGGTAAATCTTAACATAATGTATTAATTAGAAGATAGGAGTATAGACAAATGATTCAATAACTCCTGCTATGTCAATGTCAAAGTAAGGTCTGTGTAATACAATATTATTAAATACACATATAATATTACACTTCTGTACATCAAACACACATGACCTGGCGCAACGGAACATCGATTACCAACGATACGCGCGCCACGTGCTAGACATTCAGAGAATATGGCAGGCTAAGTGGCAAACACTTCGCTCATTTGATTCCTTGTCTGTTTCACTATCAAGTCAACATCTTGTATAAACTGAATACAAGCACCGCAAACCATGGACAGCGAAGTGCAGAGTAAGATACCAGGGGTGACGTCAGCAGCGATGTGAGCACCAGCGGTAGTGCCGGCAAGAGAGAAGACTGCTGCAGCTCGTGAGCGCGGTGTACGAACTGAGCCCACGGAGCCCGTCGCGATGCCAACCATAGGCCTACCGCGAAAAAAAACAAGCTCTGTTTATTGTTGCCAAGCTACAATGCGTGTCAGAAATAACCGGACAACGGTGACGTACTGTTGGAGCCAACGTTGGTGCCAAATCACATGATTCACATTTTAGGCAGGTCACGAGCGACACCCACATATACACAGATGTGTGAATACGTGTTACACTGGTGTGAACCACAACTATTCACGAGGATTCTAAATAAATTAAATGAAAAGACGTCTGCGCCGAGGCAAGAGTTCTATAGTCTCCTGTTTTACTAACTCATAAAGTGAAGATGAAAAGGCCGGAAGTACGAGGAAGTTCTTTTGAAGCAGTTTTGCATAGAAACTGGTGTCATTGTGTGTGTTGCAAACGCCGCACACGGTTGCCGCTTAGATGGTGGGGACACCCGTGGTTTAATTGGTTTCTCGTGTCATTAACTGGTAGTTAATGTGAGCGGAAGTGCGGGCGCTGGCAGCGGCGTGGCGCAGGCGCAGGCCGCGTGCGTCGCTCACGCCGACGCCATTATCAAACTAATGCTGGGCGAAAACACTTCGATGTGTGTCAGTTATTCGCATTTTCTATTTTTGTGAGCTATTTGTGGTTTATATTTGTTTGTGTTGGTGGTTCTTTTTCTTTCATTGGGATTGTTTGCGCGCGGCGGCGCAGCGGCGTGGGGAGCGGCGCGGCGAAGCGGTGGCGGCGGCGCGCGGGCTCTCACTATCAATGTGACATAAGTTTAATAGCTAAAGTCACGCGGAGGAGACTATTAATCTTCCGCGAAGATAACGACACGACTCACGAATGTGTACACTAATCACTATAAAACCGAATCACATCAATTCTACACACAACTAAGTTTCAATGAACTCATTAATGTCGCATGGTAAATCGCAGAGCAAAGCGGCGCGGGCGAGACGGTCGACTCCGTTCACGAATATCGTTCATTAAACAATTAAATACTCGTGACACCATTCACTTCGTTATGTGAATGGGAAACTCTTCGACCTATTGCTCTGTGAGTTACAGTTTGAGTTGTAAACAAACTTAAAGTGAGCTAGTTGTCACTGCCAATGAGCGCAGTGGCGATGTTCGCGCGATGAGGAGCGGTGTGGTCACACTAGGGAGGGGGAGTCTCATAAATGTGACAAGAACGAATTCCAGAAAAGCATGGAATTCGTGTGACGTAATTTATGGATGGCCCCTTATCAGAACGCAATGTTTTGTACAAATTAGATCATTCACTTAGTAACATATGAGTGGTTCTGTTACTGCACACGGACAAAACAATGAGGTACATCAGACTAAAGACTACACAAATAGTTGGACACACGAGAGAATCGTCGTCGTGCAGTAATAGTGTTATGTCTGAGTAACACATTACAATACATAATAATTAACAGCAATTTGTCGCAGCTACTGTCAATGATTAATTAGGTCACTTTAGACACGTACAACAACAGTCTTTGATGCCTAGCGCGGCCGCACGGGAGCCGCGAGCTGGCTCAAGGGGGGCTCAGCTCCCGAGTGCAGCTCATCCGGTCAGTCAGGGCGTCAGGGGCTCAAACGCTCTTTGCACTCCACTAGACCGTTGTTTTGGTAGGCGCGTTATTGCGTCAGTGGAAACTCGTTAAAACCGTGCCACGACCTTTTGCTATTAAGTTGATTAAATTAGCGATAACTCGACGAGCCACGTACGATATGCTATCAACATCTCACAGACAAGTGACCCCTAATGGATAGGCGCAGATTCTCTATCATAAATATGTTTTATGTTGAATAGTATGATTACAAAACATTAAATAAGTCGTAAAAAAAATTGGCTTCGTTAATTGCGATACACTCTCTCTGTACAATATTTATAAGTAAATTAATTGATTGAAAAGTCAGCCATTACCATTTCTTTAAATACACGCTCATTATAGACCGATTAGGCGCGTAAGTTTTAACACGTGAAAACTGTGCGGCGAACAATGCGAAGTGACGCGGATTATAGCGATGGGACGCGGAGTGTAGCGATGTGACGCGGAGTGTAGCGATGTGACGCGGAGTGTGGCGATGGGATGCGGAGTAAAGTGAAGGGACGCGGTGTGTAGTGATGAGACGCGGAGTGTACTGGTGGGACGCGGAGTGTAGCGATGTGATGGGGAGTACAGCGGTATATCGCGAAGTGGTGCGGTACTTCGGGAACTGGTGCGGTACTTCGAGAACTGGTGCGCTGGACCGCGGAGTATAGCGCCATGGCGAGAACTGCAGCGAATACGACATAATATGGAGTTGAGCGATGTAGTTTGGAGTCAAGCGTTATGGCGCGGTTTGGTCCAATGCATTGCGAAGTATCGACCTTGACGAATTAGTTCGCAGACAACACGTTATGTTTTCGAATTAGCGCGCACGACGCACGCCGCACGGCTCGCGCATTGTTACGCGCTCATCACTATCGCGGATATCGAAATGCGTGCGCGGCTCATTTGTCACTCTCGCATTCCATGTTTGTCCAAAACTTTATTCAGCATTACACGTCGCTCGCTAATCGTTGGTATATGAAAGTTATTTACGTCATATAACAACGGTGTATATCTTCTCGAATTGCAGTCATCGAGACATAACATTTCAGTTCAGTCGGTCCCTGGAACCTAATTTTTTAATGTGCATCGTTCAATGGATAAGAAAACGAAATTGGTTATTCTTTTATGTTATTAATTTCCAAAAAATGTAGCTCCAAAATGTTATTATCAACAGCAATTTCTATTTCCAAAGCGGATGATGTTAACAAAAGTTTCCCAAGATGGAAATAATATTTGTCAGTCTCGATTGGCGTCGATATGAATACACGCTTTCGACAAACAATAGGCGTTTATTTATACAAGCCCTCGAATTAGAAACCCGAGAACCTTGACGTAACTGCACACCTAAATAGACCTGAAGGTTTCAACAGATTTTGTTCCAGCTTTAGGAAGACATTTCGTAAAGATGAAGCGAACGTTTTTTTTCAACTTTGCTTATTTTCTTCTCTTTCGTTCGTCTGAACGTTCGGTAAGATCGATACGGACACTATGCAGACGGCCCCGGACAGTAAACTCACGGCTCCGGACATTAGATTCTGACAGATTATAAAATGAAGTATCTTTTTTCAGTGTCCGGTGTCCTCAGCGCCCTCAGCCGGTCATTTCTTAAATCAAACTTTTCGTCATCACAACGTATGTGTGTGCTGGATAGCGTTTCAGAGTGTCGACAACCCAAGCTTAATGATGATAAATTACAACTAAAAACGGAAAAATAAAATAACATTAGTTTGTTTGATTTAGTTTTTTTGTCACCGACTTCTGAAGCTAAAGTTATTTTCCACTTTTCTGTGATTTTAAAGTCGGTTTTATATTTTGCAAAAAAGATTTTTTTATTTGCTCTTTCCAAAAGTCACGAGCTCGGAGTTTGAAGAATACAGGCGCTAGTAGCACTAGGTAACTGTAGGCACTAAGGTAATGAGTCACCTAACGCCACGCTGCCACCGTGCGCCGCGCGCCGGACGGTGCCAAATGCCATGTTTTACAAGTTTAATCATTTAACTGAGTTAACTACTTCTTTTAGTAAAGTACCTCCATCTGAACATCAATCACTTGCTAAGCTGTATAGGTACATAATTTCCGCCACTGATTAAGTACAGCGCGTATCTTTAATTCTTTACGGTCACGTCAGTACCTTCATGCAGCTCGACGCAAAGGAAATAGAAACTAAAAGATCGTTTAATAATGGATCCCGCTAGTCCGCGACTATTCACGTAAACACACTCTATTTCAATAACAATTAGCAATTAAGTGTGTGCGTCTCCTACACAGAGTGCGGCAATAACAAAAATAATCATAATAAAAACATGTGGAAAGTTTTACACCCAGATTTGTTTTTATTATAAGTAGTGTTGAGGATTGTAGGGCTCGAGTCGTAGTGCGTCGGGGGGGCCCAAGTCACGCCTCTGCACCTCAGTGCTAGCAACCGCTAGGTCAGAAACGCTTGGTCAGTGACACGTTTTAGCTGCTCTCTTAATATTGATTTCAAGAAATGAAAATAAACCTTTCATGGGTTATATTTTAAAACACCAACTGTCATCGTCGCCAACTCTTTTATGTTTGTGACGCGGGACGGCTGGTGTACACTGCGCCAGCACGGCGCGCGCTCGTGCCGACTGCCGAGCGGACTGCGCACGCGCCACCCCGCCACACGCTACTCTAGCTACATCGACAACACCTCGTTTACGCGCACAGCCCAAATTTTATGAGGCCATTCACGCATACGACGCCAATAAACGATTTATTACTACTATTAATTAATTATAATTTTTAATACGTAACGTATTTGATAGATTTATGGGTTTTCAAGGACGTTTCCCCGTTGAAGTTGATAAAGACACATAGGGTAGGTCAAATTCACCAATGAAACTCGAGAGAGAGCTGTCAGTGGTGTCATCGCCATAGAACATTGATACGTATCAGCTATCAGTCACATTCCACGGCAATGATGACACAACACGAGCCGCCGCTCTTGAAGCGGTAGTTCTTTAATTACAACATGAATAGGTAAACGGTTTATATCACTAAATATGAAGATGTTCGGTCACAGTTCGTGCTGGTCTGGTGCACCAAGCCCTGTGCACACTTGCACAGACTTATAAAAGACAGTAATCCGATTTCCGGTCAAATTACGCAGATTGGTCTTTTTGCAAAGAGCGGCGGAGGCGAGGCAGCGCGCGCTATCACTCGGCACTTTGATTTCGTTAGCGGTAACTCAACATCCTGTTGAACTGCACCTTCAATATAATGTCATTTATGTGTAGCTCTTTGGTTGCTGTTTTGCTGCTCACTTTTATGAAGCCCGATGAAGCAGTTAACCACGGAAGGGCGTTTAACTGCGTACAACATCTGTTAGATGCATCACTGCACATTGTTATCAAATACTGACGCTTAAAGTTCTTAGACACAGTTTAGAAGGTGCCAATCGCGTTCGGTTTAATTAGCGAAATTCACCTCCTGTTTGCATGAAGACGGCGTGCAGATTGACTGGTCGACGTTCCGCTGTGACGCTGTGGTGTCATGGAATTAGGACGGTGGCACTAAATGGCGGCGCGAGAACAAACATCATAACAACTAATGGACGTTTCCTCCTACCTCACACATGTAACTAGGTACATACATATATACTTAGTAGATTGTTAGTAATCCAGTAAGTCCAGTAACATATTATTATCGTCTATAGTGTTTGCATCGTATGTTACATCAATTTTCCCAGAATTAACTTCAAGATTTTCAGGTTCTGATATATTTTTTTTTCTAAACGTGTTTCATCAGCTGCCTTTCACCAGCTATGTTTGGATCGGCTTCCAGTCTAACTGGATGCAGCTTAATACCAGTATTTTAGATTGGGGAGGTCCCAATCCCAGTTAGAACGACGACGGAAGAATAGACAAAATGACAGATCAACAAAAGAAATCAGTCATTTTGTCGATTCTTCCGTCGACAAAACCCGTTTCTACGGTGGTCATGCTAAGCGTGCTGGATAATACGATACCCCTTGGTATGACTAGTCGTCAGACTTTTGGGCCACAGACCCCTGTAGTGTAACGACTGCCCAAGATCTAGAAATGACAGCCGGGACCAACGGCCTAAAGTGTTTTGTGAGGCACAGATGAAACTAGGTATACAGTTATGGATGGTCACCCATCCACGGCTGACCCTGGCATGCGCTGCTTAACCTTGAATATAGATATTATGCGTCTGTTAGTATTTAGCCTCGAGCTTCTCCTTTTCTCTTAATTCTTTTTCCTACATACTACATCATTTTAACATATTTACTATCATAGTAAATATTAGATAAATCTTGTATACTGTATTGACATTATTACTATTTTCTATAACATATTGATTAATGCGACCTAAATAATGTACAAAAACTTAGGTAGGAAATCTTACTTATTAATGATTGTATCTAATTGCTCCTATTTAATTTTGCATGACCATAGTAATTGTTCTTATTTTTATTGAGAAACCTTATCGGTGGCAGAGTTCTTTTTTACATTTTGGTTTAAATAATCGTTTTAAATGATAAACAAATTATGCTTAAACCATGCAACATAGAATAGAATAGAAATGCAACGCTTGTCAAGTTTCTTGCGTTGAATAGCACATTTATATAAAAAAAACCTTATGCAGGTACTCGTATCCGTCGTATCCGTAACGGTGACAGATTCGCCTCACCTTATAATATCCGTGAATCAGGTTGACCCAACGTATTATTAGGCGTTAGTCATAAGTTTACATTTAATTTTGTTTGCCTCTCGAATATATTCTGTTACCTACATAATGACATAATTCATTTCATTTTATTACGATGCTGAAGAAAAGAAAAAAAAAGACGTTCAAAATTACTTCAAAGAGGCAGGATTTGTAGTCGGCTAAAAGTGATATCAATCAATATAAAAGTTCTGGTTGAACACATGAGACAAGCGATCAGATGAGGTCAGTGAGGTGCAGGTCATGCAGGGCTGCGTGAGCCGACGGATCAAGGACCAAGGTGCGTAGTACGAGTGATACGCAGGAATCATAAACTGAACCGAGCAATAATTCTATTGGTGATACATCTTAGAAAAATCAATCAGTTGAGACATAATTGGCGTGCCGCCAACATGCCACATAAACACTACGTGGAGAACGGCCCGTCTGGATGATTGTCGGCGTGGATCGGCCTATTTTTCTTCGGCGCTCGGCCCTCGGCATTCGGCGCTCAGCGGAATCGTATCTAGAGTGGCAGTCACAAATAGAGCGGCGGACGAACCCACATAAATGTATTCTTCGCGACGTTAGCGGTTCTAAAAACTTTCATTATATTGATCGCACTAACGACGCGGTGAGGACAATGTGGCTAACGATAATTTAAACTGAGCCGTGCGCGTCCCTCATTGTCCCTCTGGCCGTGTGTGCCTTTTCTCGCTGAGGGTATGACGACACACACCACCATGAGTGACGAGACGTGGCGCATTGTGTTCATTGCTGGAATACAACACCCGCACATCAATGAGAGCTGAACACAGCGTTCCATTTGTCTGCAGACGCTGTTAGACACGCGGCGTCGCGATGCAGCGTCGTGGTGGATGTGATGGCGGTTGTCCAGCGCTGGGCATAGACCGTCTTCACCGGCCGCCGATCAATGGCTCGCCGAACTCGACTATAAATACGCCGAGTCCCGTGACTGGCGCGCGCGCACCTCGCGCTTGCATCGACGTCGCGCGTCGGGGGAAACACCTCCCACATAACTGTACACTGTTCGCTGGACGTGGGCCGCAGGCACGCGGGCCCGCAGGACGGGGGGCGTGTGGCAGCGTGCTCGGTGGGGCGGGGGGAGGGGGGTGCCACCACGTGCGTGCTCGCAATCCTCCACCTTTAATACCTAACTCTAATAATACGCGAGTCAACGTTTTATTTTTAGAATTTGCCTCGTAAAGATAATATTAGTTGGTAAACTTGGCTAGTTCCTACTACTATTACTGTTCACAAGGGATCACAAACTGTGGGAGCTTTATAAACGCTACGAGTGCAGCTTACAAGGGGTAGCATTCCACTTACCTACATCAAAAATATTAAAAATCCACTCGTGTGAAATACATTGCATGTTAAACCTAATCGTAGTGCGATAAGAACTAGTTTTCGAGAAAGTGTATTGAAAAAGAAGGTTTTACAACCATTCACAAAAACTACTTTTAAAATGTAAAAAATATTGCATGTTGGTGGATTTCGTGTTTTTCATGTATAATAAAGAATTTAGAGGAATATCACAAACTT
Source organism: Noctua janthina (assembly GCA_963576755.1). NCBI lineage: Eukaryota > Metazoa > Arthropoda > Insecta > Lepidoptera > Noctuidae > Noctua > Noctua janthina. The sequence continues at coordinate 5,063,790 of OY755050.1, read as the reverse complement.
ACAAAACATAAAGATATCAATACTAAACCGCGTTCAGAGAGGATTCAGGATACCTTTATATTTGTTTAGTACACAGAACAAAAACAATGGCTTCGAGTCAGACGACTAACATCATTAAAAAGTATTTAAAAAGAGTCTGCTGTACCTACTGTATGCCCCGCTCTACACTATAGTCGGCGGTCGGCTGTCGCTTTGTTCGCGAAACGAATCGATACCTAATGTAGTGGCTCAGCTGCCTGGATACCCGGTATCAGATTGAATGTAGCATAATGATGGCTGTACCTGCAGTTCGCTAGTAAAATCCACGGCATATCGCTTCGCATCGCTTCGGTGCTCCCGCCATTTTTCTCGGCAGGGATGTGCGGAAAGCTGAGTCAAGCGAGCAAGCGTAGCGGAGCTGTAAACCGATGCGACTCTTTCGAGCAAATCTGTATGAGGAAGCCGAGTGCGTGGATGCGTAGAGGTCTCTACTATAAGAGAAGGATGGAAGGATGGTCTTGCACAATTGTTGTTACAAAACAAGCAACTCGAGTTAGGCCACACAAATTCTTCGCACGCATTTCGCTTCCACTAAGCCCTGATCCATCAGAGCTGCGCTGCGCAAGGCTCGGAAGATGTAGTCACATCTCCGCAGATGCATATTGAAAATGCTCTCTATCAGACGATCGGTAGTAGACGTGAGTCGCCGTGCAGCGTACCACAACTTCCAATGCGCGTCTCAGTTCACAGCTCACCTTACAGGCGTCGTCTTTACTTCCGACCACCGGAGTCGCTTATTGCAAGGTACACTAGCTATCGTCTGCGACTTCCTGCGACATACCAACTGCACGTCTCTCAAGTTTGCGGGTGAAATTTCTTCTTGACAAGAATATTTTGTAAATATATGTACGATCAATACAATAAGCAATACAGATGATTACAATAAAGATAAATATAGATAAGCATCAAAGAGCAGATAGGAGAAATGGCAACAGAAGCTGGAGAATGTTGGCTTGAAAATCAGCAGAACTAAAACCGAATGTATGTTCAGCGATTTCGGCGGTCTCTCCAATACTGGAGTCATAGCGCTAGATGGCGCGTTTCTTCCTGTCTGCTCCGACTTTCGGTATCTCGGTTTACTAGTGCAAAGCGATGGTGAAATAGAATCTAGTCTAAGCACAGAATTAACACGGGATGGATGAAATGGGGGCAGGTCACGGGAACAATCTGCGACTCCCGCATTCCCCATAAACTTAAGGGGAATGATCAGACCTGCTGTCTTGTATGGATCAGACTATTAGGCCACAAAAGGGATGAATGAAAGGCATTTGCATGTGATTGAGATGAGAATGCTGAGGGGTTGGTGGTATTACGAGAATGGATAAAATAAGAAATGAGTACACAAGAGGAAGTCTGAAAGTGGCGCCGGTGACTTTAAAGTTGTCGTGGTATGGGCATGTGATGCGGAGGAATGAGGAAAATGTCGTGAAGAAAGTTTTGAGTATGAAAATGGATGGGTATAAGAGTAGAGGAAGACCAAAGAAACGATGGATGGACTGTGTAAAGTATGATATGACAAGAAAGGTGGTGGCTGATGAGATGGCGAGTAATAGAGAAGTATGGAAGAAAAAGACATGCTGCGCCGACCCCAAATGAATTGGGATAAGGCAAGAGAATGATGTCATCATAATTGTCTTGCCCTTATCCCAATTCAATAGTAGTCAATAGTCTTGATCCTTATCTCATGATAAGTAAGGATCAAGACTATACGTTCTATACTGTGTTCTAACTTTACGCAAGAATCAACCAATACTCATGGTAAATGTGGCTCATTACATTACATGTTGGAGTAATATCATGAAAATGTACAAGCTTATTGCTGATTAACACGACGCAGGAATGCACCGCCCATCAGTGAGCCGCGGTCGCGCACTTGCGAGCAACACGCAGCATCCGATCAGCTGCTAGTTCCCGAGATGTTTATCGCCGCCATATGGCACGCAACGTACGCACTTTTTCATAGCTTACTCTATTAGCATAATTTAAACGTTCCCTCAAACTGGTACGGACAAATTCAACGGCTCCGTGTACCATACTCGAACCTAATTATAACTAAACTTATACAATCACGGAAGATATCCCGTAAGTGACAGTATAAGTTTAAGTATTGTAGTGTCTGTCAGTGTTCGCCTTACGGTCTCTGAAGCCGGTGCGCAATGTGCTCGAATCGATTTCACCGCACCTTACAGGAGGTCTTACGTTACGTTAACGATTGATACTTTTTATGTAAAGAATTTTCCGGGAATAGCAAAGGTCAGTTTCAAAGATTTAATAATTTAGTATGTTTATGTTACCGGAAATGTATGAAACCTATGAATTGTACACAATTCTCAGGTAAAAGGTGTAAAAGAACCCTTAACGAAGCCGAAAGGCACTTGTTCTCCTCGTCATTGCGATCTTTTTTTTTGTTCTAGACCATACCTGGGAACTTTCTAGTTACGGAGATATTGGGGTTCAAAGTTCCGACTTTTTCACAAGTTTTTTTTTTAATACTAGTTTTAATTGTTATAACTTTACTTTAAATACCTCCATGATCATCGAACTATTCAATGCATCCATCAGGACAATTTTTGAATGCGTTACATTGAATCCTACCGACAAACGTGATTTTTTACCCAAAAAAAAAGTCGTTTCCCAGCATAATTTTTTGCGTAGTTAGTGATTGACGGCTTTGTGAAGGGTCCGTTTGAGTAAGTAAGCTCAATTGTTTACATCCTGTAAACAATTGAGCTTACTTAGGAAATGTGTAAAAGAATGTTTCAAAGATAATAACAGAATAAATACTCACATTTCTTCGCTCTTGCATCCTAAGATTTCCTTGTTTATGTTGGGTGTATTAGGATAACATAAAAAATAGTAGTAGTAGTGGAGTACGATAGACGTTCTCGACTGTGTGTACACGCCCCCGCCATCTCCGCCGTACTTAAGAACGTCAAGAATTGAATACATTTCCGATCGCTATTTAGGAAACGCATGCATATCCTGGCAATGATAGCTAACAGGCTGGACTGCCCTTATATCCGGCTTTGTTGTGGCAGGCATGTTGCTGTTCCAGAGCCGGTTAGAAAATTGTAATTATTGTGTATTTGTTTTATTTATTTGTTTTTTTATTATGTCCAACAATTTGTTATTAATTAATAAGTATAATTTGATTGTATATCGTTTATGTTTGTGTTGTTGTTTAAATTTGTGTGCCAAATAATGAGTCATGTTACTTGATAATGAATAATATATATATATATAGATTTCCTAGGAAAAGTACATATTATAATAAAATATATCATAGATTTCCTCTCTATTTTAGGAATTGTATACATTTCCTAGGAATTGTATATAATGAAGAATTACATACTTTTCCGTTAACATTATAAACAAAACGATCCCTGAGGCCGTCGCCAATTCGCCAGCGGTCTAGCGTGCATCGACAAAACAAAACAAAATCAAAATAGTTCCACTTAATTAAAAGCGGATCAAACTCAAGTTAAATGACTCTCTACGATAACTACAGTTTGATTCTCATATCGTTGAGATAACAGCTCGGGTCTACTGTGCGACTATAACCCTTGTGACATAATATTTTTATTTTGATAGTTTATCAGCGATAGTGCGTCCAATTCAGATATCCGAGTTGTATATGACTTATCTGTACTTTGAATATGTACGGCAGCTGAATTAGCGTATAAAAACTACTACGCATTAGCTATAATATAGATAATTATGTTTGTTTCATATATGTAGTATCATGGAAGAGTATTTGTATGTCGATACTACCGGCTGTGGTAGCGCGAATGGAGTGGAGACAAGTTGATAAAAGTGGCGTCTTAGTAAGTACGCCGCCGCGCGCCGGCATTGTACCAGCGCCTCGCCGCGCCGGTGCCCTTCGAAAAGAAAACCGGGCATCAAATAGAAGCGCACTATTAGAATTTTACTTATTCTTAAGTAAAAGTTACACGGAGTTACTGAGCTGATCTTGCGCCACTTATAACAAACATTAGTTTAGTCCTCCCTCCTATTCTTACACGCTCAGAAACTCGATGAATCTTGAAGTACTTAGCGCATGCATGTTCCATATATAAGATAGGGGACATCAACGCGACGCACCGTTTGTCAGTCGGCGTCGCTTCCACCCTGTATATTTCTGGAGGAATTTTTCAGCAGTAGTGCTTTTTCCCGATTAATGGCATTAGGCTTCTTTTACATTGTTATTTAAACATTACTAGTAAATTACACTATAGGTACGCTTCTGCCTAACTCTTGGGAGTTACAAGCGTGATGTTATAAAAGGTGCAAGGGACACCGACACTAAAACGGTTACCACAAAGAATACAGAGCTGCTGTTCCATACATTTTGACCGTGTAGGTATTGCAGTTTTATAGGAAACAGCTATTCTTTTATTCTAACCTAACCTATTTGGTCAGACTGCCCTAGCAATGAGAGCAGCGGTGGCCCAGTGGTGGAGACCCCGACTTACGAGCAGTAAGTCGTGGGTTCGAACCCAGGCGCATTACTTTGTGTAAGTTATTTCATCACCACTGCTCTCAAAAACGGTAAAGGAAAACATAGTGAGGAAACTGGCATTTTCTAGAACCAACAATTCGAAGACATGTCACATCTAGCAACCCGCACTGGGCCCGCGTGGTGGATTATAGCCCATTCCCTCTCATAGAGAGGAGGCCTGCGTCCCAGCAGTGGGAACATTAATAGGCTGATTATGCATATGCCCTAGCAATAAAAAGGATACACCTACGTTTAATCGACTGCTACCGCCTGCACTCAGATACCTAAGCTAGAACTAAGTGTAACCCTACTTCGGTTTTGAGCAGTAACATACTTTTATAACTTTACCCAATAACCGACGAAAAAGTCTATGAGGGGGGGGGGGGGTTCAGAATGATGTATTGAATGAGTAGTAACCGTTTTTTTACGCTTCGTATTTATACAGGGTAGAAGGCATGCCCGTACCACCCTATATAAATATTTATGTCTCTTGTGTTGGTCGGACCGAATTCTGAGAATCAGTCAGTTAAACCGGTTTTGATAGATGCCTCAGATCACAAGTCTCCTGTCAAGAGCTTACCTACCTAGGCCACCAAGCATACTTACCTAGGTGTACCTAGGTAAGTATGCTAGTGAAGTATACTTCAGCGCACTCTAGCGGGCTAGGAATTTACATATTTACAAAAAAAACAAAAATTTAAGTGTCTATTTGTAATATCAAAATAACAGCTGTTTACTGAATGCATATGACAATATAAATAACTTATAACAAAAACACATATTTTTCAGTTTTTATCTGTCTGGTCCGGATAATCTCCGAAACGGGTGAACCGATTTGCCGAGACTCTTGCTGGCAGATAGCTGATGTTATAAGCAGCATATGTTATGTTCTAACATAGGCATAGCTTTTATTTTAGAAAAATAATTAGAGTTCCGTACAAAAAATTAAAACGGCAGAAATTGTTAACAAAACGCGATTAAAAAAGGGAAGTAATTTTTTTTTTAATAATTTCTAGCGAACGAAGGTCGCGGTCAACAGCTAGTACATAAACTCAGTTCTTGCCTGCCTCCGTAGTAGCGTTTCATCGGGGTTTCACCGATCAGCCCATAAGAAGAAAGCTAGAATGATCAAACCGTTCGTATAGTTAGCGAGTATTGCATCAAAAAGCACTCTTTAATTTATTACTGCGTGTCTGCCCACCACCGCGCACCAGTAACCGCGCCGGCCTTTAATAAATGCTATCCGATATTCATTTATGATATACAGACAGAAAAATGAACTAATGAAGAGCCCGAGAGCAACTTTTCATTTATTAAATGCAAATATTTTTTTGTTGTTGAACATAGATAGGTAGCTCATGACTAAATAATAACAGCCGCTCGGATCGATCTTTAGGTTAAGCCATGCTTGCCTAGGTTGGTCTGTGGATGGATGACCACCAATTACAAATCGAGTTTCCGCCGTGCCTCGGAAAGCACGTTCAGCCTTTGGTCCCGGTTGTCATTTGTAGATCTTTGACAGTCGTTACGGTCAGTGTGCAGTGGTCCAAAAAGTCTGACAACCAGTCTTACCAAAGGATATCGTATTAACTAGTACTAAAAGGGTTGTAGAGGTCAGATATGCAGTCGCTCCATGTAAAATACTTGTTTTCAGCTGCATCAGGTTAGACTGGAAGTCAACCCTAACATAGTTGGGAAAAGGCTGGGCAGATGATGTTGAACATAGGTAGGTTAGGTACAGATGTTGTAATAATTAATGAACACTACGTCTAGCCGTCACCGGCATACAAATATTATTTTACATTTTAGTTCAATTAAGTTCGTCGGACTGACACTAACATGATTAACTAAATGCATTGCAGTTGGCTGATGTGGCTCTGTGAATGCTGGATTTAGCCGCCTAATGAGGTGGATTTGACAGTGAGACGCGACTTTTATTAACTATTAGGAAAAAAATCGTCAGTTGGAAATACTGCATCAAAACAGCGCGAGTGTATTTCAGCGAAGGGCTTGGCAGAAGTGTACACCACACATTTCACCAGTTATACTTCACTGCCAATTGATAAGGGGCGAGCCTATTGCCATCAACTGGCCACGACTCCGAGCTGGTCCTAAAAATGTCTAATAAAAAAATCCAAAACTACGCCCGACGTGCTGGACTTATGAATAAAATTGCTAATAAAAACTAAAGCAGCCAAGTGAAGTAAGAGCCAGTATTAATGTATTTATTGTATGTTCGCGATAATCCCGGCAGGTGTTACCGTCCGCGTATGATTGATGCGCTCGTGAGATGGATGGCTCTCACGCGTCGATGTAATGAACACAGCCTCGCCTGAGAGGCTGACAGGCTCCTACTGAAGCTGAAACTTATCATTTAATACTAGACACTTAGACACACACACAATACTCGTGGTCGGGTAGTCGCATATGCTCCTGCCGAGCAAACAGTTCTTAGTTTACCTCAACGGCAAATTAATGTTGGGTTCTCTATTAGCTTAGCAGTTCGGAGTCTGGTTTAGTGCCCGGTTGATGGCAATAAGCTCGTCCCTATCTCATAGGACTTAAACATAACTAGCTAGATGTGGGTATACTATAAGTAGATCTCTGTGTAACCCGTGAAGTGTGTTCCTTTAGAGGTATTACGTGATATTATCCCTCGGAGAGTACGAGCTGAGCACTGTGGAGTCTCCAACACGTAGATTAGAGGTATTATGTTCATTAGCAAACTAGAATCAGGTCACGAGCTGGACATTCGAACAGAACTACATGTGTTGAGCTGCTTTACTAAATGATCACTCAATTGAGATTTACGGAGCCGTTGCGGACACCGTACACTAACATATCAATGCTTAATATTATAAAGAGGTATTGAAAATTAGCAAATTTGTATGTACGGAGCAGTTTGGGGCCACACCTCTCAATAAAAATAATTTTCTCACAAACAGATAGGCATTGTCAAGCAAAACATTTAAGTTACTATTACAACTAAGGTCAAATGTCATTGTTTTCGGTAGTGTAAGTCATCGCAATCTCACAAATTAATTTTAACATTAATTGAAGTTTAACTTTATCTTAAAAGTCTCAAATATTATTATTTTGAAAATTTTATTTGATGGTATATCACCTGTCCTTGCAAGCTTGTTGCTGAGGAATGGTGGACCCTTCCATAGTGACAGGACTAGGATCCATATTAAATATTACGGAACAACAATAGCACGTTCCAACGAAAAATGCACACCGAACTACGTGACCCCAAAATAAAGAAAAACAAACGTATCACCGACAGCAAAACAGTAAAAAACAAAAACCATTTTTAATGACTACTTTTTCACGTTATGTTTATTAGGCCCTTTCCAGAATTTTGCGAATTTTTCTTAAATAAATATAAAAAAAACTGAAATAAATATATGTGGGGCCAAGGAGGTATTGGAGCTGATGAGACTGCATAAATGACCTGATCTTCAGCCCGTTCAATTTGGCAAACGATGCACCAAACACCCAGTATATCGCAGGTTGTGCCAAGGTCTCATGCATTTGTTTCTAATTCTCATTTTCCTATAAAACCCATTACCGATTCACCGATTATTTCGAACTTCGTTAACGTTCGGTCAACACAGATACTTGCGATGTATCCAGTGTGGCGCCAATAAAACGACAATAAATGAAAACACGGGTAATACAACTAGTATTACCCGTGTTTTCATTTATTGTCGTTTATAGGAATATTTTGAAAATATCAAATAAATCCTTACACCGATTTTTTTTCTAACCAACTTAATAACATAACGAAATACAACATCATTTATAAATATTGGTTTACTAAACTTAGGTATAATTTGCACTAAGTCGCGACTGGAAATAAAATTTCAGGAACGAATTTGGCAAAGGTTTTTGAAGTAGTGCTTTGGCAACATGTGTTTAGTGTTTATACAGGATGCGGGTGTCGTTAACCTGTCGGAGCTAGCCTACTAATCAACAACATGTAGAAAATGCTGAAAATAAAAAATAATGTCCTGTGACCAAACTAATGGATATATTCAAGTGAATTTTTGTATGTAGACTAGGAACGACATGAGTTCATAAGGTACGCAGTTTAATTTATTGTAATTTTATTGTAATGCTACTTTTATGAATCGAATTTGGTTTTCATAGGAAAATTTCTTCACTACAATGGGTAGTATTACCCCTTTATCTATTACAGGTAACTAAATCACATATTGATTGTTATTATATTACTATCAGTCTGTTCTAGTATGCGAAATATACACTTCTGAAAATCTCCTGAAAACTTTTTTTTGGTATTCAAATGAGCAGACCAGCCGATTCGGAACTAAGTATGTGGTAATCAACCTTAAAAGACTTAAAAATTAATGCGTTTCACAATCTATGCTGGGCGTCGAACAACAATATAATATATAAATTTACGTAAGTACTTCTCTTCAGTTTTAATAAATGTATGTGGTTCAATGACCGCTATTGCCATGCTAAAACACAACTACTACAGTAACGTGCAGTAGTTGTCTTACGATGGCAGTAGGGATGTTCTCAATTTTTCAGAATCACTTTGTTTGTTCGGGATCCTAGACTGTATAAGGACGATGGGATCCCATGAGTTATCACCGTCATGAATTAACTGCTCTGCCCACCCCACTGCGAGTAGCGCTATGCCGGTGGGCGGCGACTTACCTGATCGTGGCCTTTTATTGAGCTAATGTATGATGCTCACCTGAAAAAAAAACAGAAAACATCGTTAATAAATTCATCAAAGGGACATTACGCTACTCTTTTTTTTAGTTTTACCTAAAAGCAAATATAAATAAAACAACAATAATTGATTGCAAGCGGTATTACGGTATTTCTTTAACATTGCTGAAAGTTTAGCAACAACTGATGTTTGCTTAACCACATTAATTATTCATTTGCGTGGTGATCTTCGACATATTGTCCTCCAAGTTGTCATAGATAGATGATGAGCAAACTAAATCTCAGTAAGGTACGAAGAACTAGGTCACACAGTAATAAAACTAAATTATAAGACTAAGTCGCACTTGTAACAATTACTTTACAAGAAATCGTCTGCAAATAGACAACTCGCTAGGACGGCGCGCGGCTTTATGACCCGAACTACCTGAAGGGAGATTACAATAACCTAGGGACATTCAGTGTTCAGTGTCAGGAAGAGGCAACAAAAGTGTACATTTTCAGAGATGAAAATGATTAGCCAATGTTTAACTCTGGTGAATTCTGCCTTTGCGCTTTACTCGCCATTAACATTCGTCATTATGACTTTTAAGGTTTTACTATTATTTCCACATTTTATCATAGTCCAAAAGAGTATCTAGCAGGTACCAGTTTAAATATGTATCTACATCTACACAGCTACTTATGTAAAATAATTCCGTTCAAGTTTCATTATCAGTTCTCTCATTTCGCGTACATCTCGGTATGTGGCGACACGTTTCCCCCATCCCCCCCACCCCGCGTCCCGCGTTGTGTATCCCGCATCCCGCCGGCACCCCGCAGCGCGTCGTCAATCGGTTCTCACGGGGCGTGCTATCCAACGCACTCGTAATTACCATCGCAAGGACGCGCGCCGATCCCTCGCAGGGTATGTACCAGTAGATGAACGCAGCATTTTCCTTAACCGTCGTAATTACAACATTAAGGACGCACTTTTCTTAACCCACACCAATTTGAACGACCATGCTTCCGTACCGTACAAACTTTCCCCAAAATATTTGTGAGACACGCTCGTACCTACAACGTGGATACGGTAAACGTGCGTGTTGTATCCGAGCGACAGGGCGCGGCGCCAGGGTTCCTGCCAGTAGCTCAGACATATTGCCAAATACAGAATAGAAAAGACAATAAAACCAGCGATTCACCTACACACGAATATTTAAATCAGGCCCGGCATTAGCATAATATGAGGCAGAGGGGATGCCGAGAGCCTCGCGATACATCGGAGGGGAGCTAATAAGCCTTCTCCTAATACAATTAAGTCGGCGATTCGTTCGGCGGACCGCTGTAATGGTGCCCGACCCAGCAGTTACTGTCCTGTTAACCGTAACATATGACCCACACTTTAGAGCGCTCCCACACAATGTAATGCTGACTTCACGCATTTTCAGTACCCACATCGCTTTTGCCTAAAAATTTTCGTGCCAAAATTAAACGTTAATCATTAGCTTTTATTGTAATGAACTATAAAAGATTGTTTACATGAAAGTTAATTACCCAGTGCAGATCTGCGTGCAGCACCGGTCATGTGCCCGTGACCCCGTGTGTGCCCGCTCTTACTGCGCCGCGCACGCCAGACTGGGCCGCGACAAATTTGTCGCAAACGGAGTGTGAAATAACCTCAACCACAAAGCCTGCCCGGCCACTACGAGTGGGTATTACAAGTTCGCAGAACATTTACAATGCTTTTCAGTTATTTGCCAGTTAGCGTTTTTATACACCACTGTTATGAAATAGGACAGGCTATTGAACTGAAATGCTTACTTTCTGAAGTTTGCTGAGCAAGTTTTCCAAAAATTGCCATTAAATGGGCGAATAGCAATTTTGATGTAGAATACGATTGGTAATGGCTTGAATCCGGAACGATTTAGGGGCGACACCCCCCCCCCCCCCTCACCCTCCGTACCCCTAGGGCGGCGCGTGTCCGCAGCGGGCCACACGCGACCTAAATCCAACTCGTAAGACGATGCTCATCACTGAAGGTCGTTCACCTGAGTCCTGGATGTTTGAGGAGCAGAAGATATTGGCGAGCTACTGGCATTGAAAACAAGAGTAACGAGCGCAGAAAGCCGGCCAGGCGGCCAGGCAGGCGCGAGTAATTACGTTAATAATGGTCTGCGGCGCGCTTGATGGAACACTGTCGCGCTCGGGTCGCGCCCTAGCCCGCTGTGCCTTCACGGGCCAGCCCCGGCTTGCTCACTGTGCTCGCGTGCTCGCTCCGCTCAAGCCGTTGGCCGGAGTCAATTGCCGTTATCGTAATACATTTTGCTCAGCTCGAGCTTCGTACGTGCTTTCTTTGAATTTTTATGAACAACTGGGTCCACGATGTTGCTGATGTAGCTCACATCGGCAACATCGTGGATAGTATATTATATATAGTAAGAAAATGTCTGTTCGGTTTAATTTAAGCGTAATGTTTGTAGGAACGCTGTTTGAACTCCTTTACTTTTATAAACACGCAATCACCATCCGTCCACAATAATTTCGTCGATCTATCATCGGATTGTATGCACTATTAAAATGCCAAAAATTGCATGCAAATATGCACATAAAACGGGCGAAATATGCAGAATCGCAACATATTTAGTATTAGAAGTTACGTTTATTTTTACAAAATGTACATAATATATTAATAATCAGTTGTAATTCTTGTGATAATACACAATTAAATATTTTGTCTATAATTAATAACACATATTAATTATAGACAAAATATTCACTTAATTTTTACTTTTAAGCCTCTACAGACAGGGTCTGGCTGGTGCCGTTGATTCAAACATACCCGGGTTTTTTTATAGAACAGCTTAATACAAAGCGCATCATTATTACATTTAACTCTTGAAATAAAATAAGCACTATTGATGAAAAAATACTAAAAATACGCAATAACTCTATAAAATTATCATTTTATGCATTTGCATATGCAACAATGCTAATGCATATAATCTGATGTCTAGTTATGACATTATTCGTGATATGTTTTGGGTCCCCACGCCTCCCTTGGTGTGTGCAGCACGGTGTCTGAATGTCAGCTGTCTCCTCTGCGACTCTAAAGTCCACTTGGTGTGAGTAAAATGCCACCGTCATTAGCTGCCGCCCTAATTTTCGCTCGTTATGTATGGTGTACTACTTAGGGACCTCACGGCCCTCCCGGCCCTCCCAGCGGGCTCACATCGCTGATCGCTTCTTATTTTCCGAATAAATCTATCTGACAGTTAGATTAAGGAAGGAAAATTGTGAGTATAAGAGTAGCAGTGAGTGTTATGTAGTAGTGAATCCAAATTCAGTGCAAATAAGTAAGCATCCTTCGGTAGCGAGGGATAAGGTTTCGTGTGAGGGATTAGTTCGACGGGTGTAATTAACGACTGAGGCGGCGTGGCCCACTCTCGCTACGCCTCGCGTGCTCCACGCCATGTGCCCCTCGTGACGCTCATCCATCATAGCGCGTCTCTGTCGCGGCGCGTCTTGCTGCAATTTTTTTGCTGCGCACACATTGTCGCTGGTGTATCGACTAACGTCACTTCTACTGAGGTGTACCGTACACTCGCACAGTCGCACACTGGCTTAGGTACAGTAGTACAGAGTGCGCGTGTGACGTCACCTGCGGCTCTGTTAGCGCAGCCAGTTTACGAGCGTTCAATATAAACAGGATGCCGCCAACAAGAGAGCGCGTAAGTATAAGTCATGAATTGAGAGTGCACGTTGTTGCAGTTCGCGGCGCCATGTGCTCTGCGCACACGCATCGTGTCCGATCACTTCCGCAGTGTACACTTCACATGTCATAGTGATGTACTGCTCACTACGTCACACTCACGAACCCGGACAGTTGAACTGGGACGAATCGTCGAATAAGAGAGTTTACTGTGTCGATAGGCAGTTCATCGTTATAGTAACGTGATTCGTCATCAACATCACTTCAAAGCCTAGTTTTATGTTTTGAAGATCTTTATTTATAAAACAGAAAAATGTCGTTCTGAAATAGCTCGACCCTCAATGTGAGAATTATCACAATATTTCATGTGGATAGTCGCTCCCGGCGACAATCCGACGGCGGAAACTTCATCATTGACAGCCTTAAAATATATGTCGACGGTTTAAAAATAGTCAGATGACAAAGAGCAGCTTCCACGTAGCAACACGATGCCAAACGCGGCGCGTGCGCAGCCGCAGACGCACCGAAAACAAGCGGAGCAAGCACAGGCTACACACAACGTACCTAATATGTGTATGTGTACATTTAGGTAAATGATTGATTAGCGAATTGAACCATCAACTTAAATTGTAGGTAAATTCAAATCACGAATAATTCTTACGGTCGTTTGAATTGGCGGCTTGGCACGACACGCAACCATTAACGAAGTGTGTGACCACTAACTTTGTAATTGACTGTAGGCACTATAGGGCTGACTGTAGGAATTAGTGTGGGTACACTCGTTTTTTTCTTCTTCCAACCCACATTGATATTATTATGAAAAATGCAAGCTCTACACTATACCAATATCCACACTTCGTATCTACATTATTTAGTTCATATTCAGTGTTGTCTAACACTTTGCATCAGTCCGTACCAATATTTGAACACGAAAGTTAGTTGGTATTTGTTTCCGTCAGTGTCTAGCGATTGTTTATTTGGGATTTAAAACCGCTTCACAGTCAAAGTTCCGCCATGATTCAGCTTTTGCCAGGTGACCCTAGAACAGGCAGCTCTAAGGTTTTTCGACCAGATCCGTTCACTTCAAGTCACAAAGCAAACCAAATAATTGAAACAATTCGCTTTCCTAGCTTTTGTACACAATCTTATAATCTCTCAAAGGATTCGAACGAAATGGAAATAGAGATACATTTAGCAGCATCGGTTCATCCAGCGATCAAGTTTAACTAAGTCATTGAATGAATGCATCAGATCGTGTTGTGCTCATCGCTAGCAATTGTGAAATAAAGAACAGCTAACATGAATGTCGCGACAGTGCCCAATACGAAATAACTGTCGCTTCACTCGCTTGACATGCTCGACGCATCGCTTCAAGCAGAATCGCATTTCTTCAAAGTTCAGTTCACAAAAAACACTAAAAACGGGATATTTACCATGTAATACTAATTGTTATGAATTCCCGATTTTTTTTTTTGTTTTATTGTGTAAATGCTAGTGACCATGTCACTTATGTGTGGTGTAAACTGTAAGTATAAGTTGGTTATAAATAAAATAAACAAACTTTAAAAACTTATTTCAATACACATGTCCCTAAGGAAACAGTGTTCGTATATTCTGAAGCGGTGGCACGCGATCATGAGTTGCTCGTTTTTAATCTAGATCTAGAATCTAGATTAAGTGGTCTTTTATAATCTTGTTCTTAGGCAAACTTCTTCAACAAGTTTCATTATGGCCTAATGAAAGGTTTACTAGACGCCAGTTTAATAGTATTCCATCATCGATCAATAATGATCAAATGATCCGTTCAGTGGCGCATCACGTCGGCGCGACGTGTCCGGCATGCGACGCGACGCGGCGGCGGCTGCACATGTACGAGCGCGGTGACAGTCGCGAGAACGCGCTGATGAGCTCCAGCCGCGGAATACTGATAAGCGCACATTGCGCACATTCCTGCGAGTTTTGACCGAAATGACGCGGCCGTCACCCCCGGACGTGATCAACGAGCACAGAACAACTAAGGCAGGTATTGGCAGGAGCGAGAAGGATAGCTTCTTGTAGCCCTCGGCGGAACTCACGCTCCTGCAGCTGCTGCGTTTAAGTGTGAACTTACTATAGTAAGTTTACGATGAATCCTGCTATATTCCTTGCTATAGTTTCAAGTGTTTGGTTTCGATACGCGTGCGCAGAGTTCCGACAGTTGCTAATTGAGTTAGTGCGGCGCTGAGCTGTGTTGGCACGGCGCGCGCGCATTTAGGTCACGCAACATTGTGCGGCGCGTGTCATTGCCATAGCTACGCGTGCCGCATGCCGCCACGCATGCGCCACGCCACACAAACATCGCCTAGACTCCATTAAATCATCCGTCCTCCCCTCCCCTCCTATAGTTATCATTAAAACACTTAAAGTAAAGTAATAGCATCGTTCCGGGGACCAATATCGTGTTTTGTCTAGACAAGGCTCGTTGCCAAAACCAAGTCGTTCCCTCCGTCGTGGACTGTGTACATTACAATTTTTGCTCGTATTATCGAAAGAACGAACAGAACGTGAATCACCAATTTATCATATTAGAGCGATAAGTATTGAGCCAGTAGTTCGCATGTTGGCGGTCAGGTTGCGAAACGCGCGCATCAGTCAGATGACGCGTATGTCACACCTCAAGCGCGACGAGCTACCACAGTGACAGTGCTGCACCAGCAGGGAGACATCACACATACCTACATCATCTACGAAGAAATCAGAATTTAATGATCAAGTATGTCTACTTGATCATTAAATTCTGATTTCCTCCCGACTGCGCAATGTGCAGCGAAAACAATTTGCCTAGTGGTATGTTGCGCGAGCCTGTCTAATGAAATTATTCGCATCATAAATCAATACCGCGGGCCATGCTCGAGCTATGCTTCGGGCTGGAGCTGTGTCCCTTGTAGTGGCGATACTTTCAAACAAGCCTACAAGCTTGGTTTGCCCTTATAACCTACTCTTCATGATGTTAAGGTTGTTGCACAGTCTGGTTGCCTTATGGGCTTGCAGTATTGCTGGCCCCTAGACATGCCACTGCCCCTCAGTGGTTCACACAACTAACGAAGCACACAGATGCGACACTAGTGAACAATGATCGTGGTAAAAATATCTACTTATTTCGATATTCTCTAGGTTGCTTGTTCAGGCAAGGGTAACGTTCATGCATGCTGTTCAGTTTTGACTGCATAGTCAAAACTGCACATGCAAAACTTATCGTATATGGCCGGTTTAAGTACACTTAGCTGAACATTGTGTGTTAACTGCGAGCGACAGAACAACATTACGTTGAGTTTGTAGCAGAATGTGTCTGTGCGTACCTACGCGGAAAAGTTTGTCGTGAGCTGTAGAGGCACTGGGCACGCTTCACAATATGTGCCATCAGTTTATTAGGGGACAGGAAAGGGACTTAACTACTCCTAAGAACATATTATTTTGTTTTCCCGTCTATTCTATAAGAGTATACTCCAAGGAAAAAGCTTGTAGATGTTTTCTTTGAGTCTTTAGAAGAAAAACATTCTTAAGAATAAAAGCAAAGACAAACTTAGTGGTTAAGCTGTGTAATTTTCCTTTACTTTTTAACTTTTTATGCATTTTTCAGACAGATTTTAAATGCAGAAAAAAATTGTAATAAAAGCTTTATTCTCTAACTGTCTGAGTTGTGAATCAGTAACAAGATGGTCGGGTATGGTATGGATGGTGGGGTATAATGAGTTCAGGGTGCACCGGGAATTTAGTATCGCTGCGTATGTAGTAAAAGTATTGCGTGGTGCAGCTCATAACCCGCTGATTGCTGCGGTAACTGAAACTGCGCGTGCCGGATCAATAGTGTGGAGGCGGCGGCGCCCACCACTGCTAGCCCTGCCGGTAGCCAGATTCAATCTCCTGGTAAGACCCCCTTACCTGAACGATCCGCGTAGTGAACGAGGTTCTCTAGCGAATCGATTTTTTTCCTGCACTTTGAGTGGATTCGCAAAAGTTTTGTTATACTTTTAGTTTCTTTGTACGGCAAGGTGTTAGGGCCATGTTTTTTTTCTAGTGTAAAGTTATTCTTATTTTATTATGTCTGGTAAATGATGATATCTTTGTTAAATAGCTAGATAGCTAATTGAGTGGATAATTTATAATTGTTTATTTTTTTATATTTTGTTTAGTTTGGCCAGTGTATTAATTTCATGGCATGGTCTCGTTTTGAATATTCATTTATGTAATAAACCTGTGTTAGGAATAAGAGTTGATAGCCACACTATCAAATTAGGTTTAAGATTACCTGTAATGATAGTTGTAAGTTGAATAAATCAATAAATAAAGACAATTGAGTGGATTACGTTACAGCCCAAAGGAAGAGGCGTGGAGTGGCGCATGCATGTCGTTCTTTTTAAATGTTGATCACAATTAATCACACTAGCCACCCTGTCATCTTGCCAATCGATCCAGCACTCCAGGTTGCGAGACGTGGTTATTACTAACAAGCTCTGACACACCCCCAGCTATGCACTGAAGTTCCCAGCAAGCCGTATTTATAACTAAACTCTGTTATCCATTCACCAATATTTACAAAAAGAGTCAACGGTCAGTAATTGATCCATCAGCGTGCGCCAACATCGACCACTGTGTACACAAGCACCAGCTAAACTTAGCACAATATTGTGAGGCGGCCACACATCGCCGCGCGGCTCCAACACAGGTGACGCCGCGCCCGCGCCACTATGTTGTCGGGATAACTCTTCGTACGAGTGTTTGACAGGATTATAAACATTGTTGATTGTGTTTTAGTAGTGAATGAAGTTGACTGCTCTAGGTGTAATCCTGAGTGAGGCAGAGAGTCAGTCGGACGCGGCATGCGGTCGGTCGTGCGTGCGGACTACGTGCGGGTTCTCCACGGAGTGTGCGACTCCCGCGCATCCTCTCCTTAATATAAAGTGCACAATAATAGCCGCACTGCGCCCCCACGCGGCTCACTCCGCTACACAAATACTAGCACCGCGGCATTCTTACAAACTATGTCAGTGTCTGCTAACTACTGTTCAATAAATATTGTTGTTATTGTAACACTGCATGACACTTGCAAGTATATGTGAAGCTGACCCGGGTCACACAGGTCACGGTACTCGCGTCGTAGCTCATTAAACCAGAGGCCACACCGCCAGCTAGCGAGTGAGCGAGCGAGCTGGCGGCCGAAGCGAGGCGAGGGAAACTATAAACTAAGCGAGCTTTGACGGGTTAAACTATGTGGGTTCTCACCGAAAACTACGGACGGATAGGAGAACGACGGGGCGGGCGAGCGTTCAGGCGGGTGCACCGGGCGAGGCGGGCGAGGTAAACGAATAGCATCGCTGGCATCGTCGGATATTTCGTTCGTAGTATCACTGACGTAGCTTAGCTCTGTAGTTCGCGATGTGAACCAAAACCTCGCCTGGCTCGCCCGGCTCGCTCGCCGCTCGCTAGCTGGCGGTGTGGCCTGCGCTTTATGACTTGACACATTATTTTAAAAGACACTATATGTTGATCGAGTAATGTGAATGAACTACCTGCGGATGTAGTATATCAGCCAGTCGACTTTATTATCACTTTTCTTTTATCTCCGCAATTAATACGTCTAATTCGTTAACGTTAGACTCATCGATTTTTTATGGAAAATATAAAATATGTCATAATCATCATCTGCCTAGCCTTTTCCCAACTATGTTAGGGTCCGCATTCAGTCTAACCGGATGCAGCTGAATACCAGTATTTTACATGGAGCGACTGTATATATGACCTCCACAACCCAAAACTGGGTAATACGATACCTCTTGGTAAGACTGGTTGTCAGACTTTTTGGGCCACTGACTACCTGTAACGACTGTCAAAGATCTACAAATGACAGCCGGGACCAACGGCTTAACGTGCTTTCCGAGGCACGGAGGAAACTCGGTATGTAATGGGTGGTCACCCATCCACAGACCAACAAAGGCAAGCACGGCTTAACCTAAAGATCGATCCGAGCGGCTGTTATTATTTATTTATTTATGTTTTAGTTCAAAATAAACAATCAACTATGTATGTTGAAAATATTCTAAGGCATCCTTAGTCTGCATGTCTCCGTGCCTGAACCTGCTACAGAGTCTCTACGACGTAGACCCCCGCGTAGCACCCTCTACGAAATATCCGCGACATGTTTTCAACTTTCTTTTCAGGTTATTTCCTTTTAAAGGTGCAATTCGTTGGGGTTTCGTCGTCCTTATCTGAAGTTATGTGGAAATATTGCAACAACACGTCGTAGCAACGATGACATTTATTTTGGAGTTTCTTGCCGGTTCTTCTCCATAGGAAATGACCAACCCGAACCGTGCACCATTTTTTTGACGTTTTATAAGTGCTCATGTAGGCCTATATGAAATAAAATATTATGATTTTGATAACATATTTGAATGAGGTCGAGAATTCAATGTTTTAGTTTGAATTGGATAATATATATCATCTGCCTAGCCTTTTCCCAGATGATATGTATTTGAATTGGATAATACATAGTATTATAAATCAAAACTTGAAGTAGGTTACTAGCGTGATGTACTTTTTAGGCTTTACATTTAAATTGTTTTTTTTTTTAAATATTTATTCCTAAAAATGCTGTTTTCTGTTTTTCGAACGTTCATTTTTGATAGAGAAAATCAAAGTTAAACTTTTAAATTGTGTATCCACTCCCTGACGCTTTCAAAGCCCGCTATTCCAGCTAGGAGGTACTTACAATATATTAATCTGGTTTTTCATAAAGTATTTGTTAAGAAGTGCTCTCATTAGCCAGGCGACGCGACGTCGACGATTTATGGAGAGGATCCGGTAACGTGTCTAAGAGAGAAGAATAGATAACCCTCTGTAGTTAGGAGCGAACGTTAGCTTATTTTCCATATAAACTCATAATGTCTAGTCGTCATTTTTGTGTTTTCAAAAATTTCCTTACAGGGCAGGTCTTTTATTTAGTTAAAATAAACATTAAAACTCCTTAATAAAGAAAAGTAAAACCGTTTTAAAAAAGCATTGTGGCAAGGAGAACATAGGAAGCAAGAGCGAGCGAAGCGAGCTCGGGACTTGTGGCACCCCGACTGGGACTGGTTATGTTCTAAGGGGATCTACGTCACGTTACTTTCGTCTGCAGGGTTTAAAATAACCTAAAAAGGTTGTTTGCAGACAGAATTAGGCTATGTCGACTACGCCTTATCACAAAATATTTATGATTACCATGACCTTGAACTTTAGGTGAATTTAAACACAGAAAAGAGTCTTCTACCTAAAAAATAAATTATTGTTTTGACTCAACATTTTTATTGTTTGGCTTATATTTAGTGGCTATAGTTAACTATTTGATGCTTTTAACTACATTTTCACACACATTGAATTAGTCATACTTAACGTACTAAGTTATAAAAGTAGAAGTCGATAGAATTACTTTATCGGCGTCGTTTATAATTATTTTAGAAGCTTACCGCTTGAATATATTATGTCACAAATATAGATGCTATAGAATAACAACCATGCCGGGTTGTATTTACAGTGGCTTACATCGATGACGACAACAACACTACACTACTACGACTATAACGCGACTAAAAAGGTTGTAAATAGACTCTTTACATAGCCGAAAGGCTCTTGTTCTGCCCGTCTTTGCGATATTTTTTTTGTTCTAGACCATACCTGGGAACCTTCTAATTAAAACGTTCAAAGTTCCAACTTTTACACAAGTTTTTTTTTTTTTAAATACATGTTTTTAATGTAAGATTTTTACTTTACACACCTCCACGACCCCCGTACTATTCAACCCATCCTTCAGCACAATGCTTTGAGTGCTTTCCATCGAGTCCTACCGTACACGTGACTTTTCACGCAAAAAAAAAAGTCGATTCCCAACAATATTTTTTGCGTAACGTTTGATGTACATAATGCTTGGTCGACGGCTATGTAAAAGGTCTGTTTACACCCTTTATACTATATACGTTTTTTAGAGGAGAAAAGTGCTATTAAATAGAAGACGTTTTAATTACTATATTTATTTACCACATTAGAAATATTTGAGTTTAAAAATAGCAAATAGTGTTGCAACAAAATATTTGGAAAAAATTAAATGCCTTGAAAAATAGAACAAAAGGTTAAGGAGCTACGTGTCCGTTTTTTTTTAATTTGGCTGTTGACAACCGTCCGGCCGCGTGCCGTACCGTCCACCGTCCGTGCGGGTATCCGGCTCCAGGTGGCGTCTGGCCGCGTGGCGCGCACTATTTCCATACAGTAATGGAGCTGTTTCATGATGTTGGTAACACTATACTGAACTATAAATGGTATTAAAATATAAATCAAAACTAAGAAAAATTAACTAACTAGAAAACTGGTGTTTTTTTTTTTGAAAAGTCGAATAGATTTTTAAGGTGAAACTAAATACTAAAATAAAATAAAAAAAATTACATATACAAAGTATTGGACATTTTTTTTTAAATCCGTCTTATATTAGTGGAGAAATAAAAGGAATTTAACTTTCCTAGTAAGTACCTACTTATCTGTCTTCTCTTGAGTTTTTTTTTCATTAGCAACACCTCAAAAATAAATTGCGTAAAGGGGTAAAGGGACGTCACTTTACCACATTGCAACAATTAGTCTTATAACTTTTTCATTTCTGGAGTTATTGTAATGTTTTTTTTTATTCATGAGTCTTCTTATTAAAATTATTTAAAAAATCATGGTTACTTCTCCATTGACGTAATAGGTGTTACAAGAGATTAGCAGCTCACGGCATAGCTCACCGACTCCGCACAGAGTGGCGAGTGGTCGCAGCCAATACTCCACTGCCACCGGATCGATAAACCTAACAAAATTGGGAGGATAACAGCGCAGTGCCGCCCTCCGGGACCAACCAGATGCTAATGATCAGCGTTCGGATGCTGGGCCCGCGGCCCGCGCCCTCATTTACATTCCGACTTTAATTTAGTATTTCCAACAAAACTAGTCCACCCGCAAAGTGCACCCTACCGTCGAGTTTGAGACGTAGTTTTATGTGTCGGAAATAAATTCATTCCACAACAAGACCCTCACTATCTATTTCTGTGATCCACCCTTACAGTTATTTCTAGAATTACGATTATAACTAAAACAAATGTGAGTCTGTATTAGTTGGATCTTCGTTCCGTAATGTATTGTCAAACAGTAAACACTGTAGCAGACAGCGTTGGTTTGCGTATCGACGCGACGAGTTTCTCTCTCAAGATTAATAGCCGTCGGTGTTGAACGGCTGCCAGCGAGACCCTCCCGAGCGACGAGGTCGGAGGGACGCGGACGGCGCCGCTAGCCGAGTGAGGAGTACCAGACCTTCGCTTCACTGACTACTGTCGATGACGACTGAAGCCAATCAAGCGACCATGCACGATTAATTTACGAAAATGGTGCCCACTATTATATTAAGTGGTATATTAAGGAATTCTACTTTTTACTGTAACAGTGAAATTAAGCGCCTTAATAAGTTTTGTGTCGTGTGGAGGTGCTGAAGTAGCGTACAAGAAAGTGAGCCGCAACCCGCACGTGGCGCCAGCGGACGGAACTAGTCACGATTACGAGTGAGCCGGTGTTTGTAATCTGCTGACTTAACGACAGCCGACGCGTTCTGGTTCCGAGCTCACCGAGCTGGCCCGGTGGGGTTTCACTTGCCCCTATTTTACAACAACGAGAGGATTACTTTAAACTCACAGCTTTATCTAATTTAAGGAACATTGAGTCATTATCTTTGTCTTACATTCCAGGACTATTGTAGCTATGCGGCCTCTACCCGATGTCACGGTCCACCGCTAACACAATTTACTATTAGGTATTTCAATCTACATAAATAAAATTCATGGAGCATTACAAACTACGTAAAGTCGTCGGAATACTCCAGCAAACGCAAATTTTGAACAACTCTAGGTTTTACGAGGACGCGGTCATTACCGAGTGCAGCCATAATACACATTGGTAATAGTTGTCATAACTGTACGCTATAAATCGTTGAGTTATTTGACATAATACCCGCGGGCCCTCCACGACTTGGTATCCTTAGCTCGGCTCGCGGCGCAGCGAACTGAGGAAACCGAAAACTTATATGGTTACTACGTTTTGTTTAAATTTTTTATCTAATAATTATTTTATTAGATCAACAATGAAAGACTGTAATAGACAAAGAAGGCAACAAACACCAATACAGACATTTTTAATTAATAACATGGCAATTGAGCTCATAAAACTCTTATCGCAAGGAACATTGCGGCATCCGAATAAAGTAAATCGTGTGCTGTCCCTTAATCCACATTATCCATGTAGGTCAAATACTAGTCGCCGGCGTCGGCGGCGTGAAGCGGCCACTGTCGGCCAGTGACGACCACTGTCAACCAGTAGCGGCCACTGGGGGCCACCGGCGACGGGTGTTTTGAGCCCCGTGACATTTGACATCGGTACAATAGTTGAACCAGTGACACTGTATGAAAGCCCCGTCGATCCCTGAAGACTTGTTCCGTTTCAAAATGCCCGGAACTAGAGGCCAACGTCAGCACAACTACCGTTATTGTATTGACTAGTTTTGCACCTAAAGAGTCCGTAATTCCTGTGCTTTAATAGGTATAAATTATTTAAAATTTTAACTTATTACAATAAAACTTGAACTCAACTAGATATTTATTTTTAGTTTAGTTATTATATTTTAGGTTATTTAATAGTCTTTATTTAATCATGTATTTACTTTGTTTACTCGACTTAATTAAATTGTTTAATCAGAAAAAAAAACTACTGAATAAAAATCGTATATTTGAAACTAGATATTTCCAAATTGATTAAATTATTCCTGTAATTAAAATTTGTAGGTTAATGACCACTTATCTTGTTGCTGCAAGATGTTTTTAGGCACAATAACATCGGCTATATTAATAGCGAAGGTGCGCTAACACCTATATTTACAAGATATTAAGTTAGCTTAGATATTGACTACAAGTCTAATACCTATTTTCATTGTAACCATATTTTTTACTTGAAGGTGCAAATACTCGGTTTTTTCTATTGTTTTATATGGACCAATATAAACTGGCGCCCCAGTCGTTTTTGTTTCTATGTCCAACAAAATTTCCCTAAAAATCATATGAAACTTTTATGCGGGCTGTAAACGTCCCTTTTGTACTGTGTATGAACTGTCGGTAGCCATTGCTCGTTTTAGTTTTCATTTGTTTCTCTCACACAATAGACTTCATTTTGCCGCACAATTTGTGGGTAAGTACTAACGTTTGTGTTTGTGTCGAATTGGTTCATTTCAAATTATTATGACTTGGCTGTTGTTGTTATAGTAATACTGATAGTGTAGATATCTGGTATGATAACAAATGAATGTGATTAAGTATCTACGCAAGTTATAGTGCTAATCAGTAGGTAAGCAATCTATCATTGATAATAGAGGATCGTTTGAGAAATCGGGTCAGTACTCGGGAGTGCGCAGTTCTGCGAGGCCCCGCGAGATGGCGCCACGCCGGCCGACCTCACGACGCTGTTGTTTCCTCAACAGGAGGTACACAAAGGAGTTCCCCTCACGCACGCAAATTGGTAGCCTATTGACAAGTGGGACATTGATTTTTATAGCGATGCGCTTGTTTACGTCATGGGATACCATTGTTAAATTAATAACCTGTCAATTAAGGCGGCCTCGGCACAGATAAAAAATGACTATGTTTCGTCAGGAAGTAGCTGTAAATGCCCAAAACACAACAAAGAGAAAACAAATCATCGGGCCAAGGAATCTTATACCATTCGTTTGAATTAAATGATTTCGTTAATTTAATATCCCTGGTACTGAAACTAATTAGATTAATCTTCTTTACGACAAGAGTTTCACAACTCGAAAACTTTAATAAATATTGTAGCGTAATGTTCAGTGAAGTAGTGTTGAGAATGGAAGCCAAGAGAATAAGTATTTGTATTGAAAGAGCGGAACGATTACAAG
Organism: Noctua janthina; assembly: GCA_963576755.1. NCBI lineage: Eukaryota > Metazoa > Arthropoda > Insecta > Lepidoptera > Noctuidae > Noctua > Noctua janthina. Next base: position 5,038,869 of record OY755050.1, on the reverse strand, counting down.
TTTTAGTGATAGTATACTTACGTATGGCGTAAGTATATAGTATACTTACGCCATACGTAAGTGCAGTGCAGAGCGGCTCATCATCTATATACCTCAATAGGAACAGTGGGTCAGTGGCGGCGCGGGCGACCTCGTCCCGACTTATTACTGACACATGCGCCTGTTCCCTGCTACTACTGAACCATTTTACATGCTCATATTATACGTTTGAGCTGACTCCTAAGAAACACAGGTATATTGCTATCCGCGCCTTACCTTCGGTGTCAGAATGTTATTTTTCAAGTTTTCCCCAGCAGTAAAAGAAAAGAAAGAGTAATTAGAAGTTATCAATTCAATTCATTTATTTTAATCAGGCATAACGATATGAATTTGTTAGTAGTCGAACGAAACTTGTATTAGCAGTAAAGGTTACTGAAAGATCGAATTGTGCTGGTTACGCTCGGACAGCTCGCTGAAGTTTGAAGATTATAAACTGTAAAAAATTCCTCACGAATACTAAATAATTTACAAGGTTTCTACAATTTATCCTCTCAGATATAGATCTGATATAGACAAATTGTAAGAAGGTTGAAGTAATGCGTTCTAAATGTGACGTTCTAAAACGATTGGTTTAGAATACAATGATGACGAGTAGACCATTACACTTACGAGAGTCAATGAAACAATATATGTATAGAAACAATGAACGAACTGTTTCATGGTCGAAGCTTACTGATTGATAATATTGATCGTGCTAGTCACGTTTGAAATTAATGTAGAGCTTGAATTAATAACGTATATACAGCTGGGCTACAAAGAAGTGGGCTCGTATTGTGCCTTATGAAATCTTGGTAGGGGATCCGTGAGAGTCGGGAGTGCCCCCTCGCGTCGGTCGAGGCGAAGGCCGCGTCGCACAGACACCCGCCCGCACACACACAAACACTCACACGCACGCCACAGACCCGCCACGCACACCCGAACACTTTGTTTTTCACTCGCAGTTTCCCTATTTCGGCCACTTTCGGCCACCTTCGGCCAGATTCGGCCAGCGACCTCATGTGCGCCCACTCGACAACAAACTCGACTCAACGACACACATATTTATTTGTTATTGTTTGATTGGTAAATGGCGTCAAACAATAAAACTGAACTGAAGTGTCTCCTAACGTTAATAGGAAGATTGTCTGCGACTGAGATTTATAAATCAGTATAGATGTCGAGAAAAGTTTAGCGAGTCCGACGCGGGTTTTAAAGCTCTTGTTCGGGAACGCTTCCTTTACTTGGTGAGGCTAGACAGCTGGTCGGAGGGGAGATAGCATCTGTGCTATCTCGCGTCAATGGGCCGGGTCTAACCGCACGCCGTCCGGCAAGACGCGAGCTGCGGATGTCGTGCAATCACTAGACCTGCCATCATCCGGCGACCGGAGATAGATTCTCCGATACTACGTCTGCTGAATGCTACATACTATACCTACAGTAACATATAGTAGGACAACGATATAATCTTAATCAAAGGATAAGTACGTAGGACAAATTTCACCAATACAGGGTGGTGTAAGGGAGAGCCCTCCACAGACTGATGGGGTAAATCCAGTATATCATACTAAGATGACCTGTACAAGAAATTATTCCAGGAACGTTATAGAAAACTTATAAATTTGATTTGTTTTATATCCTCATACGAATAGTTTCTTTACCGTACGCACGTAGCGAACGGCAATCGCGACGGCGAGTTCGATGTATTCTGTAGCTAGGCAGGAAGTGAACAGCTGATTTCTCGACGTTCGTTAGAGTATTTCAACATCTATTGTTGGTTTTTGATTTTAACCGTATTATTTACATTAATGGAGTGCTCCGTACAGATAAAATAATGATGACGATGATGGTAATTTTACATTGAAATAAAACTTGGCAAAATAAAGATGGTGCAATATGATTTAAAATAAGGAGCTAAATGCACCCTGTCAGTTTGTGGAGGGCGTTACCTTACACCCTGTATACCTAACTGAGTGCAATCAACACATAGAAACTTCGGTCATAGCTGTCAGTGTCCTCATTTGCTTATCGTATAACGTTGGATAAAACAGAAGCAGATCCTATGTATTTGTTACAGCTGAAATTCACTCTCAGTATAAACTCATCAGGCACATTCAGATAAAGTTAGTTTTATGCTCAAGAAACGGCTTTTTATTAAACTGTATTAGGTATTAAACATTGAAAGATTCCGAGTGTACATGACACTTAGTCTGTAAGGTATTTATCTATGGACAAAGTTGCCTAAAAGTAAATGAGTATTTGCTAAACTATTACTGACATGACCCGCGGTCGGCTAGATAATAATAATATAACCTAATGATAATAATACCTTTTTTTTTTATATTTTTTTAATATTTTTAAATGTTGTTTTTTATATTATTTTTTGTAAGGAATATTTAAAAATATAATTAGTTTGTTTAGAAATAAATAAAGGAAATAATACCTAATGAAAGACCTATGATGGAATAAACTAAATGGTACAATAATGAATGACTATTAATTGTTAGAAGTACAAATGATACACTGCAACTATAGAAGGGTAGTACGATATTCTGTGTAATTAAAGATTCAATGCAAAATAAGCAAACGGAGTATTAAAATAAATATTGTTAATATTATTAATATTCCAACCACGAAGTTTTCCAAGTTATTCTGAACAAAGAAACTTGTTTTATAATTATAGGTCTTTTACTATTAAATTGCCATTTTTTTCTCACATTTTGTTTTGTTTGTAACTTTGACGTATAGTTATATTTTCCCCTAATTCCATTTTTATTGGATTAATTGTTAGATTACGTACTTTTAAGAGTTTGAAAACCGTACTAGTAGTTGCATATTACCTCATAGGGTGTCAAAACACCGTTTCATTATGCCGTCGGCTCCACTACTTCAAGTAGGTATATTTTTGTCATAGACTGTGTTTTGAGAATTTAAAATATGCGTTTTTCGCTCTAACTATAGTTTGTAATTGGATCATAATAGGTTAAATAAAAAAAAATATTTGTATGGAAATATCACATCCATACAACTACATACAGTCCATACAACTCGGCAATTTCATACTTTAACCCCTAATATTTGTTCAACAGTATCTAGGAAGCAACTTCTTATTGAACTCGAGGTCTGTTGTCTGACTGTAGAAATATCTACATAAGCCCAATGACGTTTGTTACTGTGTGACACTCCTAAGTGAGTGGGCCTATTGTAGGTCATAAAGAAGGGGGAAACAAAAAAATAACATAAAGGTTCGTTCCCAATAGATTCGGTTTGTGAGGCAGGACATGGCCATGGGCATGGGCACGGCACACGTGTGCCATACTCCTTACACGGTCCATTTAAACGTAAACTTGAAAGGTATGTTTTCTATATACTGCATACAATTCTATGAAACTGTTCAGTACTAACAGCGACTTATTTCCTAGTTGACAATTTACATATTTTCACAGCAACAGATAAGTGCGGAACGAGATTAGATTAAATACTTGGAATCACTACAAGAAACCGCTTTACGTATCAAAGTGATGGATATGTTTACAGAACAATTTTAAATTGCACTTTGTAGTCAGAATCTGTCAAAACATTGGAGAAGGAAGCTTTTCTTTCAGTAATAACCATCATGAATTGTGAATTGTGATATACATAATGAATGAACGATGTTTACTTAGTAGTAAATTAGTGTGAAAGATTAAGTGCAGAGAGGTAGTTAGTGTGCCGGTTGTAAATGAGTGTCGCGTCGTACTGGGGCGGAGCCCTGCATCCTGTATTATGGATGAGGTGTCCCGCAGGTCAGAAGCCGGGCCGGCGCCGGCGAATCAACGTAAATACTTAACGTAATTTATTTTATCTTCACTTACGAGCATTGAATACAAGGGCAGAAGTCTTGCCCCAGAAATAGTTCAACAAGACTTTCTCCAGTTGAAACTTAAAAAAAAAAAAACTGGGATCAGACTTTACATGAACTTTCACATGTAGCAGCGATCAGTTTTGATTCTGCGAGACACTAGTGTTCCATGTTGCCTGTCTGATTTCTTATCGTAGTATTTCCTGAGACTTCTGCGCGAACCTCTCGACTGGCACGAAGCTCCAGTCTCGTTCGCAACAAAACGAGCACAATAACGTCCGCGAGCTCGACGCGACATCTACGAAATTAAATCTACTGTGCTGATACTGCAGCCTCCTCTGAGACAACACAAGCTGTAGACACTACTGGATAAACGCCTGCAAAGGTGTATTGTGAAGAATGAAGACATGATGCTTGTCCAAGACCCACTGAATGACGCATAATTGTCGCAATACAGCCCTATGCTCAAGCAAGAAACACGAAACACTACAACTCAAACACTGGTACCAATGGTTTGTAGTACAAAAATATATTATACATATACAGGGTGTAAACAGACCCTTCACATAGCCGTCAACCAAGCATCCTGTACATCAAAATAAGTAACTTTACGCAAAAATTATTGCTGGGAATCGACTTTTTTTTTGGGGTGAAAAATCACGTTTTACGATAGGAGTCGATGGAAAGAACTCAATCCATCCATCAGCACAATTGATGGATGGATTGAATATTACCGTGGTCATGGAGGTGTGTAAAGTAAAAATCTTACATTAAAAACATGTATTTAAAAAAAAAACTAGTGAAAAAGTTGGAACTTTGACGCCCAATATCTCCGTAACTAGAAGGTTCCCAGGTACGGTCTAGAACAAAAAAATGATCGCAAAGACGGGGAGAACAAGTGCCTTTCGGATATGTTAAGGGTCTATTTACACCCTTTATTTGGTGACACACTGGTATATGTATAATATACACCAATAACCGATGAAAAATTTAAATGTGGGGGGCTCAGAATAATGTACTGAATAAGTGATAACCGTTTTAGTTTCGGTGTCCCTTCCACTCCGTATATATTTGTACAAATTATTCAACATGTTATTTTCGGAATATTTAAAATAAGCTTACAGGCGTCTTAGGATACTGCCCCTAATGACAACAGAGCGTTTAGATGGAGATTATTTTAATTACGACGAACAAACTTCCAAAGAATTACAGTTTTCTTTAACAATTTCATGCGACCGCACACAAGAACGACGCAGTGTACCAGGAGTCGCGGAAGTCGGAGAAACATACCAAGCAAGGCATTTCTATTAATACTAAATGTATTGAAACATAATATAGCGGCTCAACGCATGACAGACTACGCTAAATATACGCTGTTCTGTCAACATCACCGGGGCTAATGACAGCGACAGAACTTTCCATCGCTGAGCACAGTCCAAAGGCCTTCACTCCTAAGGTCTCTTCTGTTATGTCCTTTGAGAATCTACTGTGGACAGTTGTGAACTGGGCTATTAAAGAACCTGTTACTTGTGCGAATCATCTCTTTGGACCAATCCTGTACATCATTTGAAACGGCATAATATTGTGACAGAATATGTTCATCTCCGTCTAACACTGACACCAGCTTAACAATGGTGTGATCCTCGTGACAGTGCCACTGACTGGAACTCGTACATTAGTCAAAGTTTGTACGCTGCTAGTTGAATGTGCCGCTGCGCCGCGCGCTGCTGCGCGCTGTCTGGCCCTTTGGTCTCGTGACAAGACATCTATTTGTGTCGCAGCAGATGTCGCACGCGGCACGAGCCGCGCTGCGCTCCTCGTACGACACATGCACTGCGGTGTCGCGGCTCCATCGCAACATTTGGTCTTGACGCCTTTTGACTAGTTGGTGCTAAATCCGTCATGATCCACATACGACGTACACTGCGATACAAAACGGACACAAATAAACTTTAAACTTTCGCAATCAGATGCAGCACATGTTTCAACAACGAAAAACTCAGACATTTATCTATATAGTCAGAGATACTTGACACGTTCAAATCGTAAAATAACATCCATTGGATCCGCTTTGTAAACAATAAGCAGTAACAGTTAGATTAACAACGCAGTTAATACCATTAAAGCACGATATTTTATAAATACTAAGCAAAATAAAAAAAAAGATTTCGAAAAGTTTGTAAGCGCAGCCGCGCGCCGCAGCGCTCAACCGGCGGATACAGATCGTAAGAGCCGCTCGGCGCTCAACCAGCGGATAAAATAATTATCCTCAAACGGCATCTCATGTTTACACCAAAAACATAAATAAAGAAAAAATTTAAATGATATAAACTATCCAAAGGAGTTAGTGGACACTACATGGAAACGTGACATTACAGCGCTGAAATATTCATAGTTTTCTATTCCAGATTTAACCTTTACCAAATACCAGTTGGTGATGTTATTCTGGTAATGTTGGATACAATTTGACATCATGCGGCAGCTAAGTTCACTGTTCACTTAGTTTAGTTGATAACAGGTTTTCGTAATAAGCGGTAATGGTTTGGTAGGACTATATTAGAGGAGCGCGTGGCTAAATAATAACAGCCGCTCGGGTCGATCTTTAGGTTAAGCCGTGCTTGCCTAGGTTGGTCTGTGAATAGCTGACCGATATTATTTAATTACAAAAACGTTTGTTAAATTGATAATTTTTAACATACATACTTTCCTAGTATTATAATAAAAATTAAAAGTAACAGTAAGTACTAGTCTAATACTCGTACGAGTATATACACCAACGATAACAGGCGTCAAAGTATGAAATGTATATTACAACATTATCCACAGCAAGCGGACTAATGAACTAAATTATTTAATATAAAGAGTTTATTTTACAATAACGCCCAATGCCAGTCCCAGTCAACTAATTTTGTATATTTTTCTAACTATTCATTATAACTTTTCACGAAAGACGAAATGCCTCGTTTCATAGCTTTCAGGTTTGAAACGGTATCGGTAAAGTTCTCAAAGCCCGTTGAAAGCTTAGTTGTAAGCTTGTTATAGCACCAACGTTATATTCGAGAGTGACCACACTTCAGTAGCGACGCGGAGTCGGCTTGAGTCAAGTCTGAAAGACGTTTCCGTTTATTCAAGAAAATTCAACTCGTTTCGGTCCGAAAGGCGCGACCCAACGTGAGCTGACACCGGACCCAACTAGCAGCAAAATATTTGCTGATACTCGGTCCAATTTCACGAAGAATACAACAAACCATCATCTGTGTACCTTTTCCCAACCATGCTCCCCGTGCGGTTTTCCGTGTAACCGGATGCAGCTGATTACCAATATTTACCCGAATAAGCTATGCAACAACGGACAGCGCAGCTCGCAGTGGTCACGATGAGCAGTGCTTTATTTATCAACCGCCCCCGGCTACGGAGCCATACAACGTGCCGACTGCGCGGAACGAATTTTTTAACAATAAAATATATATAAATGTTACGTTCGTGAAGAGGATTATCGTTTATAGTACAGCGCTTGATTGTGCTAGTGGCGACGCATGTGACTTATATTTATTCGACAGTTCGAGTGTAAGCTTCCACCTTTAGCTCCCGAGCGAGGATCGCTTCGCGTCCAATATTTGCGCTCGGACGACATCGCACGACTGCGTTGAGTCCGTCTTAGGCCACGTGTGTCTCGTACTATATTTTCTGAAATTCCGGATGGTACCTATTACAATCAAAATTTCCGACCGGAGATAAAGAGAAGGATCTAGTCAATCGAGCATCACGGAAGTGCATACGGAGTGGCGGATGATTGAATCACTTAACTAATCTGCAGGCGAGCATCACGTCGCGCGTCGCTGCGCCGCGAGTGGCGCGACTGTTGAGCAACATTCTATACCGACCTACTCCCGCGTGGCGCTGCGGCTAATCTATGTACACTAAAACTATCATACCAACCGTGATCGATAACGACGCAAAAATATCATTCTTATCATATTAAATCGCTATCCGGAAAAACAGTACGAGTGAATGTTTGAATTGATAAGGCTTCCTCGACGACTACCTTACGTCGCGGAAAATGTAAATGGATGTGCGTATGGAGATCAAAGCTTTAGTTACAATATAGCGTAGTAAAGTGATCCGAGAAAGATGATAGGAATCCGTCAGTGAAAAATATTTCTGTTTAAAAAAACTCCATCGCGATTCGAGACACGTCCCCCTTCCCCGAGTCTAGTAATAAAATTCGGTGGAATCTGCGATATACCTCGTGTAATATTTGCAGTTATTTCCTGAAACTATGAATTCATTGGAAACGCTGTGTCAGTCGGAATGACCGGAGCAAATCTCTGTTGAAAGTTGCTACGTGTTTCATATTACACGCAGCAACAGAGATGTTCTCCAAATTTAATAATTGTACCTAATTTGGACTCTATACTATTAGTTTAATATTATGGAATAGGCCATATCTCAAAGTAGAAATCGATATTCTTTAAGAAATATGGTTTATAATTTTGCCAATTACATTATTAGTGCTCGTGATTTCGCATAATAATATGTGCAGTATTCCGGGAGCTCTAGGAGGTGAAGTCATTCCACTTTTGTAATTAAATAGCACTTCTTTCTCAACTATTTATCTCAACTATTCAGCAGTTAGGCAAGATAAATTAAAACTTTCCGAAGCACGAGGCACTTCGAAATTGAAATAGCGGCATTATTCAGTTAAGTCGATGAAAGAAAATATCCCGTCTGTTCAGTAACTTGACTGTTTTATTTCAACTAGTGCCCTGGTGTGTATTTTTTTTCATACATTTTGTTATAAACAATACAAATCTAACTATTTACGTTTTAGCCTTTCTGAAAGCACGGAAATATAAAACTTTAGCTCACTATTTCTGCGAAGATACGAGGGTGTTGCGGCTTAACTTAATATTTGTTTGCTTCGTGGGCGTCATTATCGTGTGATACGAGTAAGCCCTGGTAATTACAGGAACGGAGCAGTTGACCGTTCAAATTTCGAATTACTTGCATAATATCATCAAGTCGACTAATGGGCATCCACGTGTACTTTCCGACAAAGCTTTAAGGTTCCGGCTTCAAGTCAAGTCGGTACGTCTTGTAGAAATTAGCTGAGACCCGAAAGTTGGTCCCGTCACTGCTAAACATAAGCCTCCCCCAAAGATTCTCCCTCTTCTAAACTTTTAAAGTTCATCTAACGCGTAACTAGTTAATCAAGTGGTATCGTAGTATAGATTTCAATATTATAATTTTCGGTAGCATAGATATTCTGATAGGTTTGAAGCGCCTGTGATGACGTTGCCGCCGCTAAATGTAACGTGTGCGCGCTAACAGGCCCTCGGTCACATTGCACAGTGCCGCGAGGTCGCGATGGTTGCTCCACCACCTCACCTTGAGCACACATGATCACAGATAGAATATGAGCCCCTCACTAAGGGACCTCCTTTACTGATCAGCTTGAGTCGGCCGGCATTAAGAGCGAGTAGTCCGAAGCGGTGTCAAGTCGTGTAGTCCGCAGTTCCGCACCGAAACGAGTCGAATGAGGCCAACACTCTTCTCTTTATAACATGAATATCAAACCCTTTCCGATCGGTGCAAGCCGATTTTACGTCGATAAGTCTGATCACTACTACCATCATCATCATTTTAGCCAAAACACGTCGACTGCCCATAATATGACCGCAGCGACTGGTCAGCGAATTTCCAGCGCAGTTTAGCAATTTTTTGGGCTATAAACTCTGGTTATCTTGAGTTTTTTTAGTAGGCCCATAGTAAGCGACCATCACTGGCAACACTCACTAATGCTTAACTGTTCTGCAATAATTCGCATGAAGCTTTTCGCAAAGGATCTTACTACATGCTGCTCCTGTTATAACAGAATCAGTATTAGCAACGAGATGCATCGTTGTGTAAGCTGCATGTTGCGGCAGCTTCGCAACCCAAGCCCTCATTAGTACAGAACAGACTTCAGGTCACGAAATTCTTTTGTAAGCGCTGCTCTGCGCATGACCATTTCCATCTCACTCATCTCTACGTAGAATAGACGGTTATCTCTTTCTAACTATTCAAAGTGAGCATTCTTTTGTTTGTTCATAATTTTTGTATCTTCAAGAAACCATTCTAAAATCTGTCATTTTTCATAGCTACCGTGGTCGTGCTACTCGTTCATGAACACTTATTTTTATCGAGTTTTTTTTTAATCATACATTGCACTTAACCTGAGAGTGATAGACAATTACTAAAATGCTCGAAATATGTAATACTTTCTCATAGAAGATCACACACACAATTGATAATTGTGGATGCTGCTAAATCAATGCGGACTGCAGTTAACATGATTTAAACGTAAATAAAACGTGAACGGGTTCGGTCGGATGTTAATGGCCAGCATGGCCGGGAGCCAAGTGGTCCCGCGGGCAGTACCGAGCCGGGGCAAACTGGACCGGTAACACGACGGCTCTGCCCGGCTTACCCCATCACGTCACTTTACTATCATTGTGTCTGACTGATGGACTGACAGATATTTACTCTTAAATTGCGTTTTGCGTAATACGAGTTTTTGAAAATTAACTTTGACTCGTTGTCATAAAGTTCAGTTTGCGCTACAACTGTTTTGTAACTTTCGGTAGTACAAGTGTTTTTAAAATCAATTTTATTGTCATATGAGTTTAAAGTTGACATTTGTTTACGTAGAAGTTACATCAATTGGAAACAAAGAATCGAACAGACATTACTTCCTAGTTAGTACCCACTGTGCACTGGTGACGAGCAGTAAATCCAATAACACAAATTCGCAAAAACAAACTTGGTGACGAATTGAATTGTTTGCAGGCATAGTGCACGTCAGCGGTAAATCATTGCAAATACAAATATTCCAACAAAACTTGCAAGCTTTCAGAGAACTCTTAATTCTGTTAATAAAAGCTGTTTTTAAATAAAGGATGTTTGGCATAAAATGTTACGTTTTCCGGGGTAACGTGCGGAGTGGTAACTCGAAAAAGTCCGGGAAAATATTATTTTAAATTTAGCAAGTTGCCATGTTTTTTTTTTTTTTTTCGGATGGGAAGTCATAAAATGACCCCCCCACTCTGGGCGGAGCGGAAGGGAGTGTCAGACTTGTACTGACTAAAACCCATTCATGTTTCTTCTTTGCCCTTTGTGTTCCAGGGCCACGGTATCTCTTTCGAACAGTCCCGCAGCCCTGGCAGGAAGTTGCCATCTCAGTGGAAAAGTAATGTAATAAAAGAAGTGCCATGATGTTTTTATTAAAATCATGTTAGTGTGTCGATGAATTGGCATGGGACGAAAACATAAGCGGCGAAATATATATTAAGTAGTACTCTGTGGAGAGTATGTACCTTCTTCCTAACTCGTCGAGCAAGACAGGAGTGCTGTTGTAGATAAAAGAGAGGTGCTTTATAAAGATCATATAAAAGACTTTTCTTTATTTTGTTGTGACCCGCCGTTTGTTAACACCAACGATATTTTTAATTAAATGGAGCGCAGAGTCGCAGCCCATTCATGAAGAGAGAGATTCAAGAAAGCCGACGTTATTGAATGGAACGCCGAGTGGTCAGAGAGAGCCCGGGAGGAAATATTAATTAACACAACACCTTTACTGGAAAAGGTGCTGTGCGACAGAAAACAAGAAAATGACGAGGCGACGCTGGCGTTCTTACGATGTTAATGACGTTTGCAATAAATCGTTTGCAGGAGTAGCTGTTGTTGCACCGACCCCGCACCACCCCGCACCGATCCTCTTCTAATAAGAAGAATGAACGAACAGCCTCTTAAAATGGTTGTTGTCTTTGAAAAGTTTGCACCTAAACCAGTTCGTTACTTATTCCAGACGAGATGGGAGTTCCCGAGTGTTACGGTTTCATTCAAGAATTGATCGAGACATTCCTCGGATATGAGAAAACGAATTGGTTTCTTCAAACGGAAATTGTGATCGGTATTGTGTTCATTGTGAACACTCTTATTTTCAAATTTTCAATTTTATATGTAATCGAAATTGAAGTTTGCAGTGGCGAAGGTTCCATAGAACTCGATTCCTACCGGCTTCCCTTTGAAAAATGACAGTCAGTATTCTATAGACAAATAATATAATCACATTAAAGATATTTACTCCGCTCCGGCTAACATCTTACAAAAATTGACCCTTCGCTACTGGAAGTTTGGATAGATCGAATTGGGTTTGAAAGCGTCGTCGACGTGTGCCATCATAGATCGACGATACATTATAACAGCGGATAATGAGACGCCGTGTCGCTGTCGTGCTGTCGGTCGCCGGTCGGCGGCGAGTGTCGCTATAAATACAATAGAAGCATACAATTTATATTAAGAGTTGCAGATGCGAATGCACACTGTTTAAAAAACATCGAGTATTTTAATGTGAAGCAAGATTATTTGGCTCACTACTCATGTGACTGAGTTAATTGTCGTCATAGAATTTATTTGACTGAACAATTATAAAGTCGACTGCTAAGCTGTTCCGAGGTTATGCTCAACATACGAGTATAATGCGAGAATATCTTTTCCAAATTATATTGGGTTGTCTTCCTGTCTAACCGGTTGCAGCTGAATGCCAGTACGGTACGGCTACATATCTGACCCCCACAATGCAACTACGGGATGCAAATGCGGTACGGGATATTACTATGTAAAACATTTTGTCAGACTTTCGGTCTTCTGACGTCATCGAGTGTGAATAGTTCCGACTGTTAAACTGTTTCAATAACGTTCCAAGCTTCATCATTCCCGTGCAGGCTTTTAATGTAAATACCTGAGCTCGACACTATTTGCAAACTAAAGTCATGACAAATAAAGCTGTGTCCGGCGTTCGGCATTAACAAACCTCGATTGAGACAACACCGACACATTGCCACCCTGCCACGGTCACTGCATACTTTATGACATATCTGCATATTTTCAGCGGGTACAGTTCGAAACCCATTAAGTTACTTTTTTTGAATTTCAAAATATTTGCATGAATTACGATATCTTGTCAAAATTAGGTACGGTATATTTTTTATAAAATGGTAATTAAGAAAGGTTGGCGTGCTTATGTTTGTTGAGCCCTCACCGCGCCGGGCGGGGCGGGGGGTATGGCTAATTGCGTGGGACATGCAAGCTTGCAAGCTGAGTGGTGCACGGCTGGGGCCCAGGCGCCGTCGGGCAGCAGGGCCCCAGGGCTCCAGGCCCGGCTGTCCTGCACAATGGGATAAATTCACACACAGAGTATCCACCATAATGGTCCTCTTGACCATTGTTGCTCGCAGTGGCCAATGTTAGCGGACATTACGACAGACCGGATATAGGTCCGGCGGAGGGCTGACACCAACGTTACCACTCACCACAAGTCATCAGATAATACACTGAGTATAGGCTGCCCTGAGTATACACTGTTTTCACTGAAAACTGTTCTTCTTTCAATGTGAGGCTAGCCTAGCTTTTAACAAGAACCTCGACATGCTCCTTCACATTAGTTAGAAGTGCGTATTCGTTGTAAACCCCTTAATAAAATCAGCTCCTTCCTGCTATTTCCCATATAGTTAACTTCTCCCTTTACTCCGGTGTTTTCCCTTCCCTGTGGCGAAAAGCCCATGTCCGACCACTACCTAAAATACCTAATCCCACACTTCCCAGTCACTTTCGTCCAATTTCTATCCTTCCCTTTTTATCCAAAGTATTAGAGACTTGTGTACATAAGCAATTCTCCCATTTCATCCATAAAAATTCCCTTATCAGTCCATTACAATCCGGGTTCAGGCCCGGGCACAGTACCGTTTCTGCTCTCCTTAAAGTGACTGACGATATAAGGCGGGGAATGGAAGACACTAAAGTTACGGTTTTAGTGTTAATCGATTTTTCGAATGCTTTCAATACCGTCAGTCACGAAGTCCTTTTATCCATCCTCTCCTATCTTATGATCTCTCCCGAGGTTTTGAAATGGTTTTCTTCCTATCTTCGGGGGCGTCAGCAGTCAGTTCTTGCTGGTGACTCTAACTCCAGCTGGCGTAATCTTGAAACTGGCGTCCCTCAAGGCGGTATTTTATCTCCACTTTTGTTCTCAATTTTTATTGATCTCATAACTACCGAACTTCAGTGTGCGTATCATCTTTACGCTGATGACTTACAGATCTACTGTCAGGCAGATGTTGACAGCTTATCCGGTGCGATCGAGGAGCTAAACCAGGATTTACGTGTAGTCAAAAGCTGGTCTGATCGTTTCGGTGTGGCTGTTAACCCAACCAAGTGCCAGGCTATTATTGTAGGGAGCCCCCATAGCTTGAGAAGGCTGAATGGGTTAGCGGTGCCAGCGGTGACCTTTGACGGCACAGTGATTCCGTTTAGCTCTGACGTCAAGGATCTGGGTTTGCATGTTGACACTTGCCTTGACTGGCGTAAGCAGGTCGCGATTGTGAGCAAGAAAGTCACCGGAACGTTGCGGTCGCTTTATCGGTTGAAAAATGTTCTCCCATCACACGTTAAGGCAATGCTTAAACAGTCCCTAATCTTTCCCATAATTGACTACGGTGATGTGTGCTACTACGACCTGAATGCAGATCTGCTCAACAAACTTGACCGACTTCTTAATAACTGCATTCGATTCGTCTTCAATCTCCGCAAGTATGATCATGTATCTGCGCATAGATCGCTTTTAAGATGGCTGCCCATCCGGCAGCGCAGAGAATTGAGGGTTTTGACAACCCTGTTTTCTCTTCTTCACAAACCCACTTCTCCCTCTTATCTGACGTCTAATTGTCAATATTTATGCTCTGCGCACAGCAAGAATCTTCGTTCTGCTAATAATTGTCTTTTACGATGTCCTTCTCACCGCTCTGGTTTTATAAAATCTTCTTTCTTTGTCCAGGCGGTTTTCCTCTGGAATGCGCTCCCTCAGAGTATCAGGACGGTGACCAGTCAGTTCACTTTCAAAGTGAAAGCTCGGGAATATATACACAAGAAGTTAGTAGATTCGTCTCTGAACTAAGTTGTTATAGTTTTTCTTGTTTATCTCTCTTAACTTTATAAAGTTTAATATATGTATGTATATAAGTATTTATTCTTATATATTTTAGTTATAAATATTTTCTAGTCTTTTTTTCTGTTATTGCACCTACTGTATATTGTCTCTGCGTCACCCTAAGGTAGACTGGTAGAAAATGCCTATGGCATTAAGTCCGCCTTTGTACATTTTTTTTACTTGTGCATAAAGTTTTAATAAATAAATAAATAAATAAAATTGACTAAATAAGGAAAGTCAGTGTACATAAGTGATTAAGTCAATAAACACGGCCCGAAAACGTCGCGGGCGATCCCCTGCGCGCCGGCGACGACACGTCTCGGAGCGCCGACCGGCTCCGGGCACCACGCCGTCTGGGAGGGCAGAAAACCCACTCTTCCCGTGTCTAGTTAAACGAGTAGCTAACTGACGCAAAAGCTAAACCCACAAAGAGGTTCTTCAACTTCATTAGAAGTTTCGAAAAACTCACACATCGCGTTATGGTGTTCAGTGATCATGGCAGGAATCATCGACACACAGATTCTGAAAAACTTGGGATTGACGATTGCGCCTTCTGCGAGGGCGGCGTGTGGTGGGCATCCATTACCAACGCTACAGCTATTCATTAAGCGACCTAACATCGCTGTGTACCGTGCGCGCTAACATCACTACTTGTACTGAACCAAATAACAAATCGACTTCATAAAATAAAACACGGCACAGATCCAATTATTTTCGATTCTTACTAAGTTATATATTATTTAGGATAGAAAACGCGGCACTTTTCGTCTCGACTTCATGTAAATTAAATAACGCCGGATGTTCAGCCCGTCTCGATGTAACTAGCTCAGCGCTTCCTTTTATATTTTCAAGATTAAATTAAATATTATACTGTTTTCCATTTTCATTATTCAGGGCAATGTTTGTAGCACTGATTGCTATTGGACTGTACGTTTGGAGAACTGCCTAAAAAGTGTTCGTGTCGTATGGACAGGGATGAGCACACACACACAGATACGCCGGGTGTGCGGCGGGTGGGGGAGGGGGGTGGTACGAGCGGCCCTTAAGGGGTGTGCTTATTATTCCTGAGGCACCGCCACGCGACACAAAATGGCATCGCTGGTTCAGCACCACTTTATGCGAAAAGTTGAAAACTGCGGCCTGATAATTACAATTAGGCACGTTTGATATAGATAAACGTGGGAGCTATAGGTGTGTGCGCCATTTCACCAGCTCAGCTATATGAATAGCAAACATTCGTCCACTTCGAAAGAAGGTCAACCGGAAAAAAGTGGCGAGGCTGTTCTTTTATTTCTTTCTAGATAATATCATATTTATAAGAATTGCTTCATTTTGTTTGCTCTACTAGAAGTTAGGCCAAGATGTTCTATTTACAACTTGTAATTAATAGATAGATAGATAGCAAGTTCAGTATTAACAGAGATTCCGTCAGCCGCAAGGTGGCTTGATACGCCAAGAAGACATAATAACATAAATCATTCAATGATGATCGGAAAGCTTGGACACAGCCTCCATTCTATGAGAGGAAGTTTGCATAGTCCACCACGAGGGCCCATGCAGAGGTCTGGGTGGGATACTGGATTTCACAAGAATTTATGGCTTTATACTTGCCATCGTCCGTTTCTACAATGTTTTTCTTAAGAGCAGTCCAGATGAAATAAATGAAACAAAGTAAAGCTTTGTTAAGGGTAAAGATATGATTGTGTTACTGTAGCATCCGATGGAAATTGACAGCAGACGCCCGACAATCCGATTTACACGCGATACTGCCTCGCTCACGGCGCACTGAAGATAACGGTACTAGTTACCGGTATATTTATTTACACTGTTTATAAAATACAGCATCGAATATTCTCCCGTCATTGCGATATTGTTTTTAGTGCTGGACCTAACCTCAGGTCAGGTCAAAGTTCAATCTTTCTCAAAGATTTGTTTTAAAACAAGTTTTTAATATTATTTTTTATTATAATAGATACTTTCATGACGTGCGTTACATTGAGTCCTACCATACCATAACCGTGATATTTCAACCCAAAAAAAAGTCGTTTCTAAGCAATATTTTTTGCGTAGATACTTAGTTTGTTGTACGGAATGCTTGATAGAGGGCTTCGTGAAGGGTCCGTTCATAACTTGTATACCCGGTATTGTTTGTTATCGTGCCTAGCAACCCTTTGAGTTCTGAAAGATGTGCAGCATCTGGCATTCAGCATCGATTGCTGGCTCGTGGAACAGTCTCCTCCTCCGCGTAGCCCACGCCCCACAATGTATGCGCATAATTTGTATGTTGTGTTTCTTAGACACATAGATTTTCTGGCAAGAGCTTGTCTGTCTCCGTACTCCGAGGCTGTGACGTCACATATGGGTATGTTCTACAATACATACATACGTTGAGCATAAACACAGCTGATACAATACAACGTTATGTAATACAGAAATAAATTCGTATATTTGTTTGATTTACTACTCGGTTGATTTATGTTAAATCATTCAATGTTTACCACAGTTTTTTTTGGTATAGTGTACGTAAGTAGTATTAGTAAACTAGCATCAAATCGTTATCACCGCCATACATAGATCAGGTTTTCTATTTTTAGCATTGAACGTTGTATCACTAGTTCTGTTCGTAGACAAACGGCGACGCTTCCATGACACCAATGTAGGTACAATCACGACCACTAATATGTGTACACTATGAAAAATGCAAAAGCGATTTTCTTGTGAAATAATGGTTTCTAATTTGAAAACGTAACACGTTAATCACTACAGTAAGAGAAAATCACTTTTAAAAGTTGCTGTGTGTTGACATATTAGTGCTCGTGACTATACTAGAGAGGTTAATTTAAATGTGGTGCTATTCCGCAAACGATAGCCTAAATTGACAACGTGTCCTGCGTGTCCTATTGTTTGTTAATTCCAGGAACTGATCGATGCTCAGTCCTGGGTCGAATCAATTTAGACTGCCATCGCCACACTATGAAAAATAATTACTCGTGATTGTAATAAATAGGCCAAGTGTCAAGTTAAGCACTACGTGAAACATAATAAAATCAGGTTTTTCTAACCTCACAGACAGATGTGCGGCTGGGAAGTTTGGTCCACCAAGTGTTCCAATCTGAAGCTGAAAGTCTGGGGAATATCGAAGGACGGCGTTTTAAGGCTGTCTTAATCTTAACGTGATTTAACTGAAAGCAAACGTGCACTGCTGGCACTCGACTTGGGACTGCACAGCTTACTCTCAGACCTCAGACTGCGTACAAACACCCGTGGTAAGCTGGCTGGTGCGATAATCGTGGGATAACGCGCATTTCACTAAACGCATTCAATCGTTTGAATAGCGGCCGACTCACTGAACCTTGTTATCGAACACTGGATTGTGTCCGTGCCCGCCGAGCACCGCTCTACTCGACCACGGAATCTAATAATACAAATAACACCTATTTTGTTCCACAGATTTTATTCTTTTGGCTTATTTTCATAATAGGCCCGACTAACACCTTTACATAAGGTAATAGCTAGAGTCTGTCTGAATTTGTTTTCAGCCTTCGATAGAAATATCCTTTTACATTTTCAGTTTCGACCGAAAAAGTTTATCATCTTCGGCAGAGGCCGAAACAAATAAAGTTCTAGCAAATCAGTAGCAGGTAGAATAACGGAGAAGTTGCAGAGCTGTAGTTCCCCGCAATAATATCAGAACGTTTATTGATAATAAAAGCCTTAATATGTATATCAGAAAAGTGATATGTTAATTTACGTGTGATTTGTAGAAACAGTTAAATTCAAGGATTAAAAGATGCATTCTGTATTTATTTTGCCTTTACCGAACAAAATCCACAAAACATTGTTATAAGCTTTTATTTAACTTGCCGCCTTGTTAAATGTTGGTTAGTTAGTTGGTAAAATTTTGCAACTGAATTTCAAACCAGTGCCCCCACCGATTGAGCGGAAATTTTGCACAGACCTTTGGTTCTGGTACAGTACATTTTTATTACAGACATGATTTGATCAGGCAGCCAGGGTCGCCTTCTCACGAGTGAACTCCTCAACGGTTAATAGCACGGTCACGAAACTTTGTATACGCGTTCCATGTTGATAGATAAACCTAATTTTCTTCATATAATTTTAATAAAAGCTTTTTTAAAGAATTTTAATTTTTTTTTCTAGGTCTTATGCCGATTTCGTTTCCGATTGAAAAAAAAAATTACCAAAAACAAACCATTTTCGGTCGCGCCCTAAAACTAGCTTCTCGCCCGGACTCAAAAAAATCTCAACCCGGTTCAGTTCAGAGAAATCTTTTTATAACCTTCTACATCCATTACACAGTAGATAGGTGCACCCCTGAACTTGAGCTAATTTTCAACAGCAGTGACAGATAGAACCCACATGTTTCAGGACTTACGGGTAACTATTAACATTTTGTGGCAGACGGAATCTGCCACACTCGTAGCCCGGTCCGAGTCCACTCGACTTAAATTTCCATCGACAGATCTTAGCAGCAGAATAATATAACATCACACCTGTAATGCCCGTAAGCTTAAGCAGGGGTGTACCTATACGAGTAAGACAGGCTGTACTTCAACTATTATGTTTCAAGTCCCAAGTAAGCCTAACGCCAAAAATTATACAAAATACCCAACACCGGCCTGCTACTGAGAAAAACACAAAAACACTTTCCCGAACTTGGAATAAAACCCAAGACCTTATGTTAAGCAGTAACGCTTATGAGCACTACACGACTACACCAACGAGGTAGCCATACGTTGGTATTTAGCCAGAAGGGGCATGACTGTTGGTTAAGACGACTACTACTACAGAAGTAGGTACGACCTCAACTACCAGGCATGTCTTTTAAGTTCTGTCGTTTACATATTTGCCGCCAGTTTCGAATTTAGAACTGTTCAATATTCAAATTTGTTGGAATGAATATCAAATCAATTTGTTTAGAACCTGTCAGGTCACGTACGAAAATGAATCTCACTAAGGAAAATGTCCATGCTATATTTTTTTATAGGTAACTTCCGAAGAGGTCTCGGCTTCATTGTTTAGACATTTGCGTTTCACGATGAAGCCCCATGTCTGCGGACTGTCGAACGCTGGTATATAGAATTCCAGCGTGGACATAACAGTCTTAGTGACAAATCTCGTGAAGGACGTCCAAAATCCGCCTTCCCTGATGATAACATCGTTGCTGTGAGACAACTAGTCCTCAAAGATGGTCATGTGACACATCGGGAGATAAAGGCGTTATTAGGCATTTCAGGGACAACCCTGCAGAAGGTTTTGCATGATGCGCTTGGGGTGAGAAAGCTAGTGTCCCGTTGGATCCCGCATTTGCTTTCTGACGATCATAAGGCGGCCCGCGTCAGTTGGTGTAAGAAAACTCTTCAAAGGTTCAACCGAGGAGAGTCACGTCTACGACATCATCAGTGGTGACGAAGTTTGGATCTGTGCTTACGATCTTGATTCCAAACAACAATCCACAATCTGGGTCTTCCAAGACGAGTCCAAGCCGACTAAAGTTGTTCGCTCTCGAAGCGCTTCAAAAAAGATGGTGGCTACGTTCGTGGCGAAAACCGGTCATGTTGCGACGATTGTACTTGAAGACCGTAGAATGGTTAATGCAGAGTGGTATACCACAGTTTGTTTACCACAGACATCGCCGAACTTCGGAAATCTAACTGAAAGCGACGCATCATCCTGCACCATGACAACGCAAGCTCACACAGCGGTCGTCAAACGATTGAGTATTTCAAGCAGGAAAACTTAGAAATTCTTCACTATCCTCCATACAGTCCTGACCCTAAGCCCTAATGATTTCTTTATATTTCCTAAAATTAATAAAATTATTCGTGGTCAAAGGTTCCAGTCCGGTGAAGAAGCAGTCGACGCTTTCAAATCAGCCATATTGAACACCCCTACTTTGGAGTGGAATAAATGGCTAGACAACTGGTTTGAGCGAATGGAAAAGTGTATTAAACTACGTGGTACTTTGAAAAACAATAAAAAGTACTATAAGGTTCTAGTTCTTTTTTTTTTGTTCAGACGACACAACTTGAAAGGCACGCCACGTACTTTGGTACAAGTTAGTCCTTTTCCATTCGAGTGCGATTACATTGAAGAATGATGACGTTATTGTAGAGCTTCCTCGTTACGTTGCCTGTCTGCGTGTAATCGCGCAATGTGAAACTAGTTTTTGTTATCCGTACAGGCTGAAAATTATTAGTTTTTTATGCATTTAAAAACAAAACAGATAATAAGTGAATAACGACAAAAATTGTTTAATTGGTAGGTACTTGTATAGCGAATATTGCATTAACCAATCAGTTAAGATTAAGTTGAATCAAAATAAAAATTGATTGATATTATTAGGCTTAGAATTAGGACTTAGAACACTAACACTAGTGGTGAAGGGCGTGTGGCGTATTTCAGGGTACTGTCTTATACACGTTTGATCTAGTGTTAAGCTGGGTAGGAGAGATGGTAGAGCAGCTCCCAGCAGAATCTCCACACCACACGCGAGACGCGACGTGTGTTGCTCAAGTCTCAACCTATCTGTTATTACCAGTTGTGTACTTGTCTACGTCACAATCTCTGTAAACCGTGCGCCTAATATATCGAGCAGAACGTAACGATGCGTGCGCGCCCACGCGGCGCAAGCGCACGCGAGTGTTTACCGAAGCGCGTGACGTCACACAGCACCAAAACATACCGACATGTACTGAGGCCGGACACCACACTTGCATACACTAAGAAGATACACTACATTGCCTGTCCGATATGTGGCGAAGAAGTGCGAAAAAAGCGTGGATACCCTATAGATGTGCTCAAAAAGATCATTTTGTTGAAAACTACTACATTAAATGCTAAATATTATTGTTTTTCAAAGTACAGAAGACGTGTGTAGTTATTTCTAGCGAGACCGGCGCTCGCGCCGCTACTCCCACCGCTCGCGCACCTTGAACCTCGACCGCTGCACTGGTTACTTTACGCACACACGCATACATACACTTTTTCTATTATCATTAGAAAACTAATTCAGAGAGATGGTGGTATATCAGCCAATAATGTTCGCACTTTTGGAGCGGCGTGTGATCTATCTGCGAGACTGAATAGGCCGCAATCTACCACGGCCCACGTGCCCGGTGCCCCGGACCCGATCACGGGCCCAGTGCGGGTTGATGGACGACAGATGTCTCCAAAGTTTTGGTTTTAACGATCCTCCTTCATGGTTTTGAATGCAGTAAACTTTTACTCAAAATTACACAAAATATCAATAAATTTTGTTTAATTTCATTCAACACTTTTTGGGTTCGAATCCACTAAATCCGACAGGTACATATGTACATCTTGGTACATATGTACTAAGGTCTAGCTCAATCGCTGCAGTTTGTTACATTCACAAGGATCCAGAGCATACAGAATTCCAAAAGGTAGCAAGTCCTCGAAGTGAGAGTCCCCGACTACTGTCTGCTTTGCTGTAAGAAATCACAGACAATGATAAATTATTCAGGGACTCATATGCAGAGCACCGCACCACCAGCTTCGCCATCTCAACTACTTACAAACATCTACTCGATGATATGTGTTTAGGGATATCATTCAAGAAACCAAGCGCAGACCGACTCGAGTCGTGAGCCTGAGACTCTCTGCGTTCACTTGATGTAGCTACTGTCCTTCACAGTGTTACATTTTTGGTACTGATCACTGGAGAAGAGTAATAATAGTATTATATTCAGTTATTATTATATTAGCATTCAGTTCAGCATCGCGCTGACGGTCGATTCTTACTGACGCTCAAACACACCTTCAAGTTTGACTTGGGCTAAATTAATTACGGAGTATGTAAGGATCGTAGCAGCTGGCGTTCTGAACTTTCTGTCTACCCCCTGGGCCCCTGGGCCCCTGGGGAAACGCCGTGACTTCATGTAAGTAAGTTAATTAGAAGTTCTGCCCCAATTACAATCTGCAGACTATATCTGCAGAGAGATTTTTGTGTAACAGAAATCATGCACGTCAATAGTTCAGTGAAAAATGCAATTTATATTGTCAGTCATAAAGAAGGGAGGCAGATGGTGGAGTGGACCCCCGAGGTAATCCCGAAGCGTGTAATACTCGGCAACGTAGTCGTCCACAAACAGCGCCCAGCGCCGCCTCCGCGCGCCGCTCACACTGTGATCCCTAACGTCTACAGTTCTACCGCACAATTTTCAACGGCCACCGCGAATATATACAGTTTGTTTGGTCCACATCAAATATTTGTATTGGCAACCAAACTAATATTGAGACAGAATCCGAAACTTTCACAATTTGTGAAAACACTGCGTGTATTTAGAACAGCGAATGTTTATTTTTAAATCCTAAGACTGTGAAAATTTTAGGACTCTATTTTCGAATTCGATGATGAATTTTTTTTCCTTTGTGTAGAACCCAGCTATTTGTTATAATATTAGCTATCGGTCTTACTTTAACCGTACAAAGAATGGTACAAAAACATCGACCTTCGTCTTTGTCTGGCCTTCACAAGTTAACCTTCGCTCAGCCTAGCGGTAGTCGCGGTAGCCGCGGAAGGCTCACCAAGTGCCGAGCGACGTGCGGCCGCAGCGCTACTATATTAACTAACTTTGTATTTCGGGCTTCTTCGGGAATCTAATTTTTAAAACCCGATTTATAAAGCGTGGGTAAGTTTTATTGATAGTTTATTTACCTCTCTCATCTTCTTTGAACTTCCCACCGTGCATTGAGCTGAAAGCATTCATTCAAGTGCTCTAGAAGTTTGAGCACTGTACTGAATGAATTCAGCACTTTACTGAGTCGAAATTGAAACAAGTTGGAAACAAATGGATTTTCTAAAGCCGTGGGAATCAGAGCTAATCGGACGGAGCCGCGTGCGACAGGCTCGAGTGTGGGTGCGAAGACCGGTGCGTGGTACGTGCCTCCAGG
The DNA here is from genome assembly GCA_963576755.1 of Noctua janthina. NCBI lineage: Eukaryota > Metazoa > Arthropoda > Insecta > Lepidoptera > Noctuidae > Noctua > Noctua janthina. Next base: position 5,015,050 of record OY755050.1, on the reverse strand, counting down.
AGCCGGTCACCCCATGCACACCCCCTCACCTCCCTCCCCGCCATACGCTCCCATACACTTACAAGTTCAGCCTCACAATTTCAGCCAATGGTATGTTCAAATAGTTCGATTTGTTGGTTCGTTCACAAATCGAAGCGATAACATTGTTTGGTTAAACTGTTCAGGCTCTATTGGTCTATCGATAATATCTGTAAAGCGTTAACATTGAATTATTTATAACCGGGTGAAGTTCTGAGCATCTAAGCAGCTGGAGATTTGAGTAGCTGTTACTAGTTCGCGTAACATTTGCTCGAGGTATCTATCTGTTCATGGTAAATGCGACATTTCTGAAACGCTATTATTTCGTTCTTCATATTTAGCGTTATTGTGTGAAAGTTCTCACTATCGGCGTGTACTCAAGGATCTACAAGAATCAGCGGGCATAAAAGTGCTCTCTATAATATCTATCTGAGCGAATAGCAAGTGTTTGTATGGCCCGGGCCGCATAGAGCGCGCCCGAAACACCGCGCTCCGCAGTTCCGGAATACTTTCTCGCAAAAAATCCAATCGCGGAGCGAATACTTTAAACGTTTTTACGAGTTCGCCGGCTCCGGCCCGGCACGGCACAGGAACGGTATCGCCGCGCTCCCGGAACGTTCTCGAACTTGTTTCGAACTACTTGAAGATATCGGCCGAGTTCGAAGTAGGGGTTTTGTAATGGTAAATTCTATTGCGAAGCAGATTTTACGAAACTAGTCCTGTTTGTACATTTATGTATTTCCTAGTTTTTTTATCAATATATCTGTGAATTTGCTGTTATTTAGTAAGATATAAAAATGTACATCTGTATTTTTAAAACTTATTTTAGACACCATGACTTGTCGTTGCGTTGTATGTACATTAAGCCGCGTCGCCATCCGATCAATGATTAATTTCAGAATGACAGTCAAAATCCCTAAAAATATCCGCAAACATTCTTCTTTGCGTGTCGATGGCAATTGCCAGTCTGTATTGATTCGGCCCCAGAACTTATGATCGGCAGCTCGACCTATAATAATTATGAACCCAATAACAGTACCCTTCAAGAAAACTTAAAATGTTTCAAAGGAACTTTGTTTACCCATACTGCGATAGTATATCTGTTACACATTGGCACACAACTGCACAGCTGGACCATGAACGTCCATTGCTGATTGGGTGATAGGATACTTTTTATCTCGGTAGTGGTGGGTATTGGTCCCGCAAGACAATTCTCGACCGCGTTTTTCTATTTTCATAAATCTACTTGAATTTTGCGGTGTTCGTAATTTATTAGACTGTAATACCTAATTGCAAAGTTTGTAGTAATTAATGCTAATGGTGTCAGGAGTCAAGAGTGAGGCTTGAACTATGCGGGCAACTTGTCTAAGTTTTAGCACGAGCGATAGATCATGATGAGAACCTATTTAGTCTTCCTAGCTACATGTGATGTTACATAAAATAACTGAGTATGTTGCTAACGTTACCTATGTTAGATTTTCTTACAACACAGCAGCTGCTGCTAGCACGAGTTAATACAATTAACTCCTTATACACTCCCCAGTGTCTGTGTCCTACAGAACTTGTTTTAAGTAATAACTTAATAAAGGGTCCATGGGCGTCGCGAGACTCGCTTGGGCTGGGACGGCAGCTGCCCCCCCCCCCCCTCCCCCTCTAGAGGCTCAGTATTTTTTTTTTAAGTTATAACTTTTCCCGCCTGATGCCACAGAATTAGTACGTACGTGATAAATTGTAGCGTACAGTCGAACCACACTCTGACTATAATATTTAGGCTAAAAATGAGCCTCTGAGTAATGTTACTATCTTTACAAACTTACACATGTTGTAACCTGCAAAAATTTTTTTAATCACAGAGGCTCCTTTTTTCTGCCTCTGCATTGGCACTCCTGTTGGATTTTCGCGTGATCTATCGCTATAGACAGAGGATGAAATAAATTAGGAGCCCGTTGCTCCGAGGCGTTAATAGGAAATTATGTCATACATAAGGTTGCAAAAAATGGAGCATCTCAAATTACACATCTGTATTAATTTAAGGCAAGATGTTAACATTTTCGTGCTCGCTCGCTCTTGCAGCCTACTTTCTCTTGAATCTTATTTTTGTCTATAAGTCGCCCATGTAACTCCTGTAGTCGGATCGAAACAATTTTAACTTGTCCAAGGCAGTGTGTAAAAAAAATCAACAAGAAAAATCGCAATAATTCTGATTGTCGTACTGGGTATCATGTCCATCCTGCGACCTACACGCAATGTGAAACGACATGATTAACAAATTAAACGTCACAAAAATGTCTGTTTGTAACATGGCATCTCTGGCACACAAAAAACGTACTCACAAACTTGATTGTTGAGCTACAGTTTTTGTTGTAGTCCACCATAGCATAGCGTGCCACGCGCACGCGCACGCGCCGCGCGTCGTGTGCCCTGCGGCCACTCACTATCATTGCCACTTTACTAGCGAGTGAAGTAATGGGAGTGTCGCATGTGCGCGCAACTCGCAACAAACCAGTCGTATTATCAGCGCGGGAATAGTCACCGGCTGCAATTCAAATTAGTGTTAATCGCTGCATACTCGGGCACAATGTGTGTCAACTGCACGCCAGTAGTGGCAGTACCCGTCCGCGACCAGGAGAGATACGTTACGCGCGACACATCACCTACAGCTTAGGGGCAATATCATTTCTATATGAAGTATTAAATACTCACAAGTGTAAGTCATCTAGTAAAACTAACCAAATAGGTAAATGACACAGTACACGAGAATTTACCGCAATTCGTGCATCACGTGAGAGCTTATTGGTTAAGTAATCGTTCTCGAACATGTCACTCCATACAATATGCAAATCCGACAATGGAACTGAATGACAAACGCAAAATACTATGTAAATGAGTAGTCGAATGAAAAGCGGCTGGCGTTAGTTACACACAGTTAGTGGCGGCTCATCCGACTCTTGCGCAGTGTTGCACGGCGCAGCGCAGGATGCGACTAACGCGCGGCGCCGCGCGCTCGTCACTTATCAAGTTATCACTGACATTAGCCGCGGCCACCAATAACGCGCCGCTCATTAGCACGCGACGTGCTTCGATCTTTCGACGTGATTCGGCATTGAAGTCAAATCTCAATGTGTTATCCGTTGTCGCATTATCTCGCGGTTTACAAGGAACTAACTTATGAGCAATTAACTTTGTTTATTTGTTGGAATATTACCGAGCACGTTATTTTGACGCGATGGGACTAAGTTGTTACATGTTATCGCAGTTATCAGCGTCAAGACCCTTGGGAACATTAAGCACACCCTAGAAAGATTCGTTTAATTTATTAGATATCCTTATACATAGTTGTCTCACTAAAAAGCTGTGTCTCGAACAGCCAACAGGTGACCTTTGAAATGGGAAAGGTATATCGCACCACGCTGTCAAGGGTTTGAATTTGTGTTCAGTAGTACCTCGTCGTGTGTCCTAATACTGCTATTCTTCTTCATCGTGTCACTGGCACATCATAAAATTTCAGCTCAATTGGAAACCGGGAAATAGGTCAAATTAAACTTATAAGATTTTTTCACGTAGTTCGTTAGTTACAGGTGAAGCTAATAAAAGCGAGTTAAAATACTAGTAATCAGCTTCTTAGCTTCGAGTACCTGCAGGCTAGCAACGTCCATCATAATCTCACGACTAAAGGTAACATCCAAATCCGAGCACACGCAACTCTTGAGGATAGTCGAAAAAGTGATAATTTCAGGAATTACAGGTAAATTAATAGGATAAATAAGGCCATAGTTTGCCTCTTAGTAAGTATAGACTCATCCTTTATTTATCCTACGAGTTATGATGAGACATAACTCGTTAGTCGGAGGGTCAAAAAAGCTATCATCCATTCAGCCGATCCCCGCGTTTATCCGGTTAGAGCTGGAGGCTAATCTAGTTTATATGAATTGCGCAGCGGCGGCCGGCGCCTGCGGGCGCCTTGTCGTGTCGCCTCCAGCCCAACTGCCCGGACCTCACAAACAAACACCCGACACCTCGCGGCCCGTACAGATAAAAGCCAATTATTTGAATATCACACATTTTATCTATTTCACATTATTTTAGAGTTTAGCTACGCAAACGAGTCGAGTGTGTAACCGTGTAAAACCGAGCATGCTGACTAGGTTCGTTCGGTTAATCTAATCTAATCTAAATAGGTAACATAATCTTCCACCGACACCTGAGATTGATCGACGAATGCGCGGAGGAAAGGAAAATGTTTCATCTGCTCATATCGCCGAGGCAAAGCTAAATATACCTTTTTTTCAAAGTTGTTATTCCTGCGCAGGTAAGACGCAGCAACTTTCAGGAATTTCACAAGAAATAACTACAAGTTTGTAGCTCGCTTGTATCTTACAGCAAGTTGCTTTAGATTCGCCTCGTTCCTATTTTGTTTGTTGTTGCGTTCTATCACGTTCTAGGCACTTTTTAACATCAAACTATAAGTTTGGCGTCCTGTTAGTTATAACTTAATCATACTGGGTTGGGAGGATGGGATACTTTAGTTATGATAGCAACTGTAGCAGAAAGAGTGTGCGTGTTGTGTAACTGGAGAATTCTAACGTTGGATGGTAACAAAGCATCGAGCTCTTCGCGTGGAGCAACGTGGTGCCGGGTGGTGCCGGGTGTGCGGCCATAGACCACATGGTCCCTGTGTCTCCATGTATCGGGGACCATGATCCACCCTACTACTGAACTCCTGTACATAAGTCATTTAAATATACTAACGATGGATGGACAACGCAAACAAAATTGTAATCTACTTGCAAGAGCTAACCGTGTGTTGTGGATGCAAGTGTGACGTGTCTTTGGTCATTATGTCATATTGCTACAGGTATGGTCGCAATGGCACCTGGGGATACCTACATTTTTTCTATGACAGTTCTACCGATAGCCTCTCTATATAAGGTCTAACTATTCATACACGAAATATTTTCAGGGAATCATCTAACGGCTATAACAAAGCCATTTCAAGGGATTTTTTTTTCCGAGTATTTTTTTTTATAAATAATAAATCATTTAAAATTACTTGACCCACAAAATAAATACAGGCTCCTTATTTTTAAGCATCCATTACACTAGTCTACTACGTCGTATTACCTACTGTCATTGTTAGAATATGGGAGTAAAGGTTTTATGCAAAAAGTCTCAAAAAAATTTAGAATTTTAATAATTTCGTAAAAAAAAAATAACATTCAGATATTTTTTTTTTCGTTGCTATGGCGACTTTACGACTTACAGAAGTTAGTCTTAAAATATTTCGTGTATGAAAAGATAGACCTTATATATAGAAACATAAATCTGTTTGCGCTGTACGGCTGTATGTACTACGCACATCTGTATCGTCGGCTACACCAAGTACCTACCTAACTAGTATCTCACGAAATCACAAGAATAACTAAGTTTGTTTTTTTGACTAGTATGACGTTATCTGTGTTTGTGATCACATCAGAAGAGTGTCGCACAGTCTTACAGTCGTAGTGGCGCATCGCGCGGTTATCAGCGAGCCGCGAGATAAGCGCGATAATTACTGAGCACGAACCGGCTACAGGACCCACCACGTGGGGCCGTCGCGCCACTGTTGCGCCACAGTCTACTCTCTGACAAATTGATCACAATTATTCCCGGTTACTCTTGTATTATTCAACAATCGTTCACCTACGATGAACCGTTCATATGGTTAATGCTGTTGTGTCACTGCAGCGGTGGTGTCACCGCGTATGATCAGGTATTTATCGTCAGATTAGCGCGACGCAAATAGTTTCAAGTGTACAGGCTCGGCCGCCGTCACGCTCGCTAGATACAGCGCGTAATGTACAATCAGGTGCTTCGATTGAGTAATGTGTGATGTTGACCCCTAAGTTTATCAACGGGGTGATTATCGTCACAAGTGTTAAGTTTCTGAATTACATATTTCCATGCAAACGTTTAACAAATCGAGAAAATGAACAATCTTGAATGTTGTCGTCATATATAATCATAATGTATATCGGTCAAGGTCAGTGTTCGGCGCTCGCCGCCCTCGCCGCACGCCGCGCACGCAGCGCTATTCATATCGCGAGCCTTAAGCGAAGAGGCGAATAGGCGATAGGAGCAGCTCACACCAGCCGTGCTGCCGAGCATAACCGCGCCACCATGCAGCGCCCGCGGGTCAGCAGCACAGCCAAAACACTCGGCACGACTACTGCTACACTACATGTCATCCACTGATCACTCTACTGTCCTCAAGAATGCTACGGGAATTTTAACAAAATATTCTAAAAGCGTTTGTTTATTTTGTCAACCAGCAAAGTAATTTGATATTTCGTGTAGTGGAAATAACTGGCCATGTTGTCCGTAGTCGTTCAGACTTCTCTCGAATATAAGACTATCTACCTATGAACACGTTTACCTGTACTAGCAGGAAAATAATTTCAAAAAGCCAGTCTGAGGCAAAAACAATGTCGTTGTCCTCAAACATAAATTATAAAACTTATGAGGCACCAATATAAACCCGACCTACGAACTGAATTCTTAAATACTGAAGTACTGAAGGATAACAATTACTTTAAGCAAGTGATTCTATTCAACTAATTTGAAAGTCACGCAGCCGCCGTTCTGCTTTAATCTTTAAATTTGTAAGATCAGCTGACAGCGAATGTTCTGCAGCGATATGTCTCGTCGGCTCCCCTCGCAGCTGTGCTTGTGTCAGTAACTCGTATCTCGGCAGTTCGGCGCACATAGAGGCTGAGTGGCTGAGGAACCGGAAGTGGCGCAGTGTGGTGGTCGCGAATTCGCAAGTGGCGATTATCTCGCGACACCCTTCCAACAGTTCGGCAGTCGGAGCTAAGGTCACGGTATCGATCCGCGCCAGCTGGAGACCGCTCCGCGACACCTCCGCTCAGCACCCTCGGCACAGAAGCCCCCGACGAGCCCACCGAGCTCCTTCGGCCCCGTTCGAGGCGCCCCAAGACATCGGAACACTTCCGTTTTGATCGCTCGGCGACGCGTAGCTACCGCGAGCTATAGGTAAGTTTACGCTTTTCGGGAAGGGGCCACAGGGGTGCGGGTCGATCGAACGGCGGGAGCTTCAATGCGGCAAACCTTATCGTGTGCGGAGATCCGCAGCCAGCCGAGCAGCGAGCAGCGAGAACGAGCAGTGAGCAGTGGACCGCAAGCACAACGCGCTGCTGCCCCAGCGGCGCGACCAGCGCGCGCGCTCGAGCGCGTGATGCGCGCCCAGCACGCTGCAATGCGGCCGCGGCACCGTGCTCCGCACATTGGCACCCTCACATGAAGAAGTCAGGAAGCACTCACCGTTTCCGTTTATGAGAGGGTAGTCGTCGTCGTGCCGGCCGATGTACGTCTTCAGCGGGGTGTCCGTGAGGGAAGGCGACGATCTATCCCTGTCGCTCATAATAGTCACTTATAACACCGGGTTCAGACTCGATACAACAACACTGACGGGGAGACCGGCCCCGCACGCTCGTCTCCAGTCACGACCGACCTCCGGCCCGCGGCTCGCGCGGCGAATAAATAATTGAATACTGCCGCGGCAATCTCCGGCCAGCTCGCGCGACACAGGCGCAATCAATGCCCCGCGGCGTCGCCTGTCGCATCAGCCCCCTCTGCCGGCGGACACTCGCGGCGCGCCGCTGAGCACAGGTGGCGCGCATGACAACACCACAATACTCTAAACATTGCTCTAAGATGCCCAAACTACCTACTAACTGCGGTCAGAAAGTTACACAATTTAGCCACTTCAAACAGATTTTTTACAACAATACCTAGTTATTAATTCAACAGGGAAATAATTTTCATGAAGCGTAGCGTTTCCATCTAGTGGACTGAAACAACACTACACACCGAAGGGAAACTACCGCTTTCACGTGAAATTCAAAGATGCTTTCAGTAGTTTTCACCACGTAGTTTCATTATAACATTAACAAACAACTGTCTACTGTCACAAATAAATCAAATAAAAAAAATATTTAACGAGTTTTCCTATTATCAGGTATTCTGGTATTCTGAAATGATTCTACTATTCATTCGGTAAGTGATAAGTAGGTTAGTGGGTATTTCTATGATTGATATTCGCTACACGTGCCCAGTGAGTAGGTACCTACTTTATTTTCTTTGAAAATTGTAAAACAACGTTTTAAATGTTTTATGACTTGAAAGGCTAACAAATGTAGAATTCCAGTGTATTATTAGGTAGGTATATAGTATTAGTGTGACTGCATCTAACGACGTAGGTAAGACTAAGAATTTTATTTAATAGATCGAATGCTGTTTTAATCGCTTACTGAAACATAATTTTGCTACGAAAAGTTTTATATCTTTAACAAAAAGGACTCTAACGTAACCTATTAATTTTAATTTAATTATATTTTGATTTTATTTTTTTAGCATCTACAACTTATTTTGGAACATTGGCTCTATTTTAGGATGAACATTCGCCTCGCAGCGTACCTACCTAGAAGGCACTGGGCACCATCACGAGCTAAGCTGTTCCTATTGTTGTAGGCGGTAGGAAGGCTAAGTTTCTTGCCCGTTCTCCTCCATAGAGATCCACGTTAGGGAATGGGCAACTACAGTACTTTCACAGTTTTTTGCCTTGTGACTGGGACTGTAGCAATATTTCACTGTTGTCTTTGTTTCGACAATTCAAAAGTGCCTGTAACTGGCCTACTTGAAATAAATGCTTTGATTTTGATTTTGATTAAAGCTCGCACATAGCTTTCCTGCCCCCGTATTCGCAAACGCTTCGATTCGACTTCGATTCGGAAAGTCGTATGTGTATCTCGCTAGCTTTCGTCATGCCAAAAAAAGCTGGTCGGTGAAACTTGCACTTTAAATATGTATCAAAATTTTATTAACCTTCAAGAGGGCACGCGGTCGTATGTAACAAAAGTGGTCGCGCGTAACCGTTGCAGCCGCAGAAAACAAGCTGTTGAGAGAAGAGTTGTATTTTAACGTGAGATATTTATAAAGGGCTTTTGACACTAAAAGTTTTGAGCAGATGGACAAGATAGAAAATCTCCGAGAAAAACTTCGAGACTGTTGGCACCTCACATGAAAATTAGAGTATTAACCGCTACAAAAATATGATGTGAAATTATGAAAACAATTAAAATAGGGTTGGCATACATGTAACTGAGGGTTGAAAAAAATATATCAACGTACACATATAATCGATAGCTCTTCAAAAATCATGTCGTGGTTTCTTAAATACTTAAGCCAATGGTTGATGAGAAATTTGTTTCTAAAGTCGTAAAAATTGTGACCTCCCTCTTAATTCTAAAGTTCCCAGAGGAAAATTGTGAAAAAAAATGAGTTTGTAGGACGTAAAAAGAACTTTAAATGAAAATTGGTTTCAATAAGATTTGATGTGTAGTTTTTTAGATATAGGACTCTTTCGTGAAACTGCAGCAGTAACGTTGTTTTTTATTTACATACTATGAAAAACAAATTAAATTTTGCTTTTTTGTTGTTGAGTATAAATGGACCGTTAAAATTATTCTTATTGTGTTGTTTGTTCCCACGGAAATCTTTGTGTTCGAGTTCGACTCGCACTTGGCTGGTTTTTTTGAACATTGGATCCACGTAAGCTTATCTGTGGGAATAACAGATGTTACGAGCGATTTATTAAAAATTATGTTGTTTGTCAAATTACGAGTAGACTCTTTAATTAAAAGAGATGGCAACTGGGGTTGCCCTTGGTAAAATCGATTCTCTTTAGTGCTTTAAAAACCTCTTTCTCAGTGAATTATTTTAGGAATGAGCACATTTTGAGGAAACCATAAAAACGTGCCGGCGACGCGTTTATCCTGCAGAGCAGTTCGCGCGTCGACGGCGCGTTTAAAAAACGTGGTGTGCATAGGCCCTTACAAGATAATGATAGATATCATAATTTCACGCCGAGGTGCCATCTGACCTCCCGACTTAATTAAGAGGGACTTCTACAGGAGCCTTCTTCCCTTTATTCGTGAGACGTACCTACGCTAGCGGTAATTTCAAATAACGAACAGAAAATGATATACCTATCTAATTTTGGCGCTAGTCAGTTTCATCTTTTTGAAACTATTAATACCATATTTTGTTCAGCATACAGCAAGACTCTGACCTGAAAATTACAAAAAGCGTAAAAAAAAATTGATTTTCGTAGGCTACCCTGGCGCTTCCACGTTATGCCTGCCAGGTCTGCGGGACTGTTCGAAAGAGATAACGTGGCCCTGGAACACAAAGGGCAAAGAAGGAACATGGATGGGTTTTAGTCAGTACAAGTCTGACACTCCCTTCCGCTCCGCCCAGAGTGGGGGGGTCATTTGATGATTTCCCATCCGATAAAAGGAAAAAAACGCGGTTTTACCTGACCTTTCTTCTTATACTCGACAACCCTGCCCAGCTTACCCGGCTGGGTAACACCCTTCATGTTTAAGCATGGGTGGAGGGTATGTGATAATGTGACATATCTTATATCTTAATATTAATTTATAAAAATCACAAGACACTACGTACACGTTAATCTCCGAAACCTCCCAACTGATTTCAATAAAATTTTGTGAGTGTGTATGTATGGTTCCAGCTTGAAAGGTAGGATAGTTTTGGGCCCAGTATAAGCAGGGGCGGGTCGCTAGTATATTTATATAACAGGGCAGTCCATCAAGTTTGACCGCGGAAGTAATTGTTCACACAACACTGGTAGATAAGAGCTATGTGATAACGAACTATAGCCATTAAAACAATTACTCTTAATGGATTCGCTTGTACACGTGTACAGTCATACCCAAATTGTGGCATACTCGCTATGACTTGTTATTTAAATGGTGTGTTTTCAATTACGAGTATAAACCTCACATACCTATCTACATGTTTGTTTGTGTACCTTTATTTATACTAATATTATAAAGCTGAAAAGTTTAATTGGTTGATCGCGCTAATCTCAGGAACTACCGGTTGGAATTGAAAAATTTAGTGTTGGATAGCCCATTTATCAAGGAAGGCTATAAACAATAGGAGCGAAGCATCTATCAATGAAAAATGTTGAATAAACGGGGAAAATTTTATTTTTATAATTATTTCACGCAGACGAAGGTCGCGTGCAACAGCGAGTTTAGGTATAAAAAGAAATGTACTGATCGGCTGATTCATGAACGCAGAGTACAGACCACTGAAAAGCAACATGTATTGTGCCTAGCGCAAATCAAACTTCATCTTATTTGAATCTCTGAGAAAATTGTTTAAGGAAATTAACATCATGACAGTCTCTTGTCAATATGTATCTATGAAAACATCATGTACTACGTTAGGTAAAATCTGCATTTATTTAGTAAAAGACGTGATAGACACCATTATAACACTAGAAACAGGGACCAATTAGTTCAGACAGGTTACAGGCTAGATAAAGTAGACTCATCTTTCATGGTTAAAAAGAGAATGTATGGTTTTAATAGTGTCGCTGTCCACCAAAGGCAGCCATTGTAAATGTTTGAAAAAGTTGTAGCCGTGTCCACCAGCCGTGGCTGCAGTAAATCATTTTGATAATGATTCACACTGGCCACCACCCGGGACAGCGAGAATTATTATTTATTTATTTATTTAAACTTCATGTACAATAGTGGTAGGTACATAGGCGGACTTAATGCCACAAGGCATTCTCTACCAGTCAACCTTTGGGTTAAATAAGAAAACATTGTGATAGGGTACAAAATAATTATATATAAAATAACTTCTTGCTATCGATAATTTAGAATTATATTTTGAATGTATTTGACGAGCTTTAGGGTGAGAATAAAAAAAAAATGGTCCTGTATTTTTATCCTTAACATCGCCATACATCTATTGATTAATGAATTTCCGTCGAATGTCGACCATAGGCCGACAACTAGTCAAACTAAGTAGGTACATGATCCAAGCAAATTACTAGTTTTTTTTTAAATTACCGATAAAAATCTATGTGTAGGGGGTTCGGAATGATGAGCTGAATATGTGGTAGCCGTTTGTGAGGCGGTATCCCTTCCATTGCGTATATTATTGATTTAAAACTTAAAAAATATAGAAGACTAGCTCATGCCTGCGGCTTCGCCCGCGTGGAGTTCGGATCTTACTTCTGGGATAATAAGTAATCTATATATGTGTGTGTACATACATAGATTACCCATTCACCCTCTTAGAGGTGGAATTTAGAAAAACCCTTTCTTAACGGATACCTACTCTTCACAAAAAATACACCCTCCAAATTGCATGTCTCTAGGACCTGCCAGTGGTTTTGGCTGTGCGTTGATGTATCAGTCAGCCAGTACATTGGATCTTAAATTGGGGGATGATTTTGGAAAAACTGTGATATACGTATCTCATAATTTTAACTCAAGAATACGTGCACAATTTTTCAAGTCAATCGACTAAATAGAGAATAGATAGTTTTACAGAAAATTCAACACCCCACTTGGCTTTTTACTGGCTATTTTTGTTGATGTTGCTTGTCTCCATACTCACACCAAGTTAAAACGCGTCAGGAGTATGCATGGATCAGACCACAGAACGGAGTGCTTGGCTGCAGCCAACAACAGCATGACGAGAGTAAGGTAAGGAGGGTGCTCACTGAAATATTGCTATACTCGTATCTCAGCGAACAGTTTATTAAAGCTAATAATGTAACATACAATAATATAGAAGATTGCAGCCGCGGCGCGTGGTTGGCGACTATGAAGTCGTTCCACTGCTTGTCGGTGTCGGGCGGCACGGCGGCGGGGGGAAAGGTGGGTGGCAGGAGCGTGGCCAAGGGCGGCGGTGGAACGGCCAGCAGCGGGGCGGGCTGCGGTCCGTCCGCCCCCGTGCGTGTGCTTCGCGGGCCCATCGCATCCAGCGCCGCTTTAAGCTCGCGCTCGGCCACGTTCGCCCCCGAGCTGCGCGGCACCAGCGCGTTCTCTGCACACAATAACAACCACACCGGTCACTGGGACGAACTGCACCGCCGGCACTCGAGGGTAAGTGCGCAGTACTGCTAATTAAAGGATCACTATTGGGGTACCGACGCCTATACAGGACGCAATAAACGTCTTTCACTTGAGATAAGTGAATAATAAAACAACATAAAAGCTTGTGACACGTGTCCGTACGGGTCCCTGCAGTACCCACTGCGCCCCTGCGTTTGGCCACTTATCACCAGGAGGAAACACTAATATTTTGTTTTCAGGTGTCATAACCGAACCCCCAATGTTACACTTACTAACCGAGCTACTGTACTTACTCGATTTGATACATTTAAGAAAGGATATTTATTTTATTCAATATTCTTAGTACTGTACTAAGAATATTGAATAAAATATTAAATTAGACTGGGTTATGGAGCAGGGATATAGCGGACACCAGACGAGAGGAGAGATATGTTATAAAACACCAAAATAATTTCGTTATAATTACCCTTGTCGTCTCCGCTGTGCGCTGCTATCTGTTAGGCCACCGAGAATCCATAATTGATTCAATGTTTTAACATACCAACTGTTTTATTTAACATTATGGAATGCAATAAAGTATTGAGTATTGAATGGAGACTGGTCTAAACAAATATGAGAAATTATATTGGTGGTTCATAAGACATCCCTCCTCTCGTACGGTCTCCGCGTTGGTGGAGTCCGGGCCTAACGATGGCAATATTTAACTAGCTAAGCTTCGTATTAATTTAATTTCAGGTAACCGGAATAATAAAATTGCAATGTGCTATAGTGTGTCTCGTTGCGGTTCTTTTTCACAACGTGTCAGGCTGCTACACGAAGTGTGACACGTTGAGAAACCTCCTGGAAACATATGTTGCATCGAGTCACAGGGTGGCTCGATGGGATAAACAATCCCAACGAGTCACACTGTGACAAGATTTGGCGTGACTCGCTGGCGTGACCGACTGGACTACCTCACCAGCAGTTATGGAAAGCGGGCAAATAGGCTTATTTTCGACAAAGCAGGCATTGCAATGTGAGCAGCTGACGTTAATAGCTAGTTTCTGGTCTGAACATTGAAATCTTCGTTTAGTAAGTTCTGGAACTAATAGGTTACACAAACATTAATGCGAGCATTTCTGCATTTGAGTATCTGTGAGAGAGGATATGTATGTATTAGAAGTTGTGTATTTCATGAAGGAAATGGATATGTCTAAAATACTAAAACGCATCTATAGGAAAATGGAAAAAGAATCATTTGTGACAGCTGATGGTATTCTCTTAAATTGTTATTTCGCCGAAAACGTACCAGCTTTGATCTGTGCTATAAATTAAAAGATGAGTAATGGGCTCTACACACCTAAGCCGCACATGTCGGAGTCAACCTTACCACAAGTAACTAATATGCAGTCACTGGTCTGAATCATCACCTAAGAGGTATTGCGCTAATTCCGCAACATCCTGGGCAGAGAAAGAGGCGCAGGAGGTCACTGTATTGTGGTGCATAGAAGTCCGAGGCATTACACCAGCATTACGCTGTTTCACGAGACATTTTATACGGCATTTGAAACAACAAAAACATTTTGAACATTGGCTCCCGTACTACTGTTCGCTCTCAAAAATGTGCTGCACTGTGCGTGAACGCTTCTGCAGATCAGTGCGCGAATATTTTGTTTTGTGCCTTACAAAATGTCCGCGTACAAATGCGCTGCACATATGATCGACGAATGTGAGTACTTTACCTAATCACAGGACAGGTGAGAGACACGATGTAGATTTCAACCAATGTTATTGGTCCGTTTCCGGACGTCCTCTCTCCGCTCCGCCCGTCTCCGCTTTGGTGCAGTCCGGGCCTGATAGTACCTACCGAGCGAACTTAACCTAACATTAGCACCGCAAGTGATACCATTGAAAAAAGAAAAAATGTTATTTCATTTCGTCACAGGCATCGCCCAAGCATCACCTCAACGATGAGCCCTGCGCCAGTAAAAATATTTTATTGATTTTCTTTTTGCCACATTTGCTAAAACAAGATACAATGCGTACACAACAATAAAAACTACAAACACTTCAAACTAGAAAACACTTTAAAAACACACAAACATGAACACGAGGCAAGCGTTAAGTACCGCGCTGGTGGCTGGTCGAGTGCGCGGCGCGTGGGGGGCGGCCGAGTTCGGCTCGTTCTCCAGCAAAGACGTGTCGATGTAGTCGCACACCATCTCGTCCCAGTTGTTGGTGAGGTCGTGCATGCTCTTCGACTCGGACAACAGCTTCTGCCGCATCAGCTTCTTCACCTTCTCGAGGCGCCCGGGCGAGTCTTCGGACAGCTCGCGCATGCGAATGTACGGGTGCATGGAGGAGGGCGGCTCGACCATAACCACGGTGGGGTCGAACTGCGTCACCTGCAGCAGCACTGCCGGCTTTGCAGTCGACGCGTCTACATGATGCCCTTTCTTCCGCGCGTCTTTCTTCAAAATGGACAGTCTAGACTTCTCAGCGAGCGACAATGCCGTGCCGTTAGCTGGGGTGATGGACGCGGTGGTGGATGACGCGGTGGTAGATGACGTGGCGGTGCGCGTGTGCCACGCTCCTCTGCTCGTGGTGGTGGGCATGGGAGTCTTGGGGCGCGGGCTGAAGAGGCGCGTGGTGGGGCGCAGTGATGCCTCGGTGTCGGTGTCGGCGTGCGGCGGCAGCAGCCGCCGGTTGGTCCACAGCATATCCAGGTAGCTCGTCGGCATCGGGGGGGGCCTCTCTGAGCACACACAACGGGCGTTTCGTTAGATTTCCGATCTTCGAGCCGAATCACTTGCAAACAACTAAAGCGACAAGTGTAATATTTTAATTTGAAACCGCTTTTAATTTGCATTGCAGTAGTGAAAAGTAAATCCATTCATTCTTCTATTTTAACTCTATCTGTGTGTCTGTCTGCCTGTTGTACACATTAACGACAAAATGGATTTAAAATAATTTCTGCACTCTGGTGTACAGGATAGTTTATCCCGGTAATACGTTCCAATGCAATAGTTTCCGATTAAGATATTGAAAATATTAATGTTGCAGCTAATGAAGGCGATAGTCTGTTTGTACAACACTCAGAAATTCACCACAAAAATAAAAACAAATCGCGTGTGCGGGGACCTCCCCCTTTGACACCTAGTCGTATTTAAATTATTTAAGATGATGCTAAAGTTGCTCTACCTGCGTATTAACTGACTTAAAAAAGGAGGTTATCAATTCGACCCTTATATTTATTCTTATTTACAAGAAACGGCATACGATGACGTTATAAAAAAAATATTTTTCGGATAGTTCTTATTGAAATTCATGATCACTAGTTTTGGAAAATTTTTTTGCTTCCCCATAATGGAACTTGTCTTGTCACTGCAAAATTGTAACAATGCTAAGCTTTTTTTTTTAGGACATTTGCACGAAAGACACTTGCGCGAAAAGACATTTGCGCGCATGGACTTATGCACGAAAGCACTTTAGGGCGAAAGGACACCTGTGCGAATGGACTTTTGCGCGAACGGACACTTGTGCGAATGGACACGCGCGTCTAATAGCCAGTGAGAAGATAAAATACATATATGATGACCTCCATGACGAAAAATTCGCAACTTTTCGAAGCCGCCATCTTTGCTTTTGATTTCGATTCATCGTAAGGAATCTTATTTCCCGCAAGTATCCGTTCGCGCTGGTGTAAAAAATTAAAAAATAGATGAAAATATAACCCTTCTTTTCATTTTTTGTAGTCTGTTAAAATAATTAAGTAGAGCTGCCTGCATGACATAACATGAGCGCGATAGCATGATTGTGCGAGTAAAAACTCAAAAACAATTGACGATATTCGGGAAAACAATTGACGATATTCCGACGTGCTTATACCTCGACCGCCAGGCGCACAGAGCATTAATATAATACTGGCATAGAGTGCCAAGTCGCGAGGTTTTTATGCCAATCTGTCGAGAGCGGCGCCATCTGGAGATTGAAGCAAAAAAACTACCTACATTTCATTTTATTGCTTTTGCATACTTATTCCATAGTTATAGATTGATTTATGTAAAACCATAGCTGTTTTTGACAAGGAAAAAAAAATTCTAGTGCGAGCAGGGTTTGAACCTGCGACCTTCCTTTTTTTTTCTTTCCATGTCAAAAACAGCTATAGTTCCCTACGCAGGGTTTGCGTATAAAAATATTAAAAATTATGTAAAACCATGTTTGATAGCGTGAAATTAGTAGTTTGAAAATAAAAACAACTTCACATGAATTGCAATCAATTTACAAGCATGGAAAATGTGCACTTTTATTATTTTAGATAGTTTGTAAAGGTTAATTTAGTTTTTAATGAAAAAAGTTTGATGAATACTCAATGCATACATTTATTTTCACGTTTCCTATAAATACCTTGCTACTCTTGTGCACATTTTTCACTTGAAGCACGTCGACAAACATATTTACATCATCCAATACCGCAAAACTTAACTAAGAGCGTCCAGTACCGTAACACTTCGGACACCGATCACCGAAGTCGGCTTTCGCCCGCGGAAACACTCAACGCAAAGGTACTGACCAACCTGATGATGAACTCTTAAGCTTTTACAGAGGAGCAGAGAAGGAGGCTCCGCTCAAAGTATTAGAGGCTCAGCTAAATAAAAAAAAGAGAAGAAAATATCAAAAACAACATGAAAACATACAAAACGTATCCGCCGTTTTGATTTGACAGTTTTGGCATTCGATTAAATAAATAGATTAACTCAAAATCAAATTAACTCAAAATCAAATTTTAGCACGTAATTTAAGTCTTCAAAATTAAACTAAAATAATGAAAAGAAATTAGAAATTAAAATCACAATTTTCAACAACTATTAGGTCTAAGTAGGTTTGTAGGGTCATCTAGCGTGAGAGACCTCTTTTCAACGCCTGATTTACACAACATGAACGAGTTTTATGGACTATAAAAAAATACGTAGTTATTAAGCATATAAATAATATTATGCTAAAAATAATTGCAATTCTGTTAAAACTTTCGCCAAAAAAGCATTGTAAACTTGTGCGAATATTTCGACGGACTGCCTTCGTACAAACCCACAAAGTGTTTGCCTAGACGTATTTTGATTACAGCATTATTAATTTCCTTTTAACACCAGCTGAGTTAAAAGTATAAGCAACTGATACAGTGCTGCAATACTCACACAAAACAGCAAATCTAGCTAGATTTTCTTATTCACAACGACTTTCTTTAAAGCTCTAACTGTCGATAGAAACCAGTTAGAAGGCATCCACTCCGTCCTCTCGACTTTGTTTCCAGTTGTACATTTCATTAGATCTTATGGATTTTAAGACGACTTTTATAAGACTCGCTAAATTAATACAGGTTTTCATTAACACAACACCTTGCGATGCGACACCTTTTGTTTTATTTAGGCATTAATTGATATCAAAACCGCAATGTTGGATTGTCGAAAGCTCGGTACATCGCTGTGTTACCACAACAGGGAGCGGCATGCTGCAAGAGAATCATCGGTGGTCTGAAGACAAGCTGTTTATAGTTCATAATAAGAGAGATAGATTGTGGCCATAGATATCAGAAGAAAAATAGAGTGCGGCGGGCTTGTCAAAAAAAAAAAGTCTGCCTGCTAGTGCTTGCTGTAAGTGGGAGATTTCTACTGCTAGAACAGTTAGACGCACGTACCTGTGGTGGGCCGTCGGAGGAGCTGCGGCAGTTTGTTCTTGATGCTGTTAACCCGCTTCATGTCGTAGTAGTCGTCGTAATCCTCGTAGGGCTTTTGCTTGGGCTTCGCGATCGGCTGCACGCGCACCTGCTCGTCCTCGTCGTCCAGCGCCAGCGGCCGGAAGTGCGGCACTTGAGGCGGGTGAGCAATGCGCGCGCGCAGATCGGACACGTCCGACGGGCGCATGCGCCGCAATCCCACCAGCTCCTCGTCAACTTTCGTCCGCTGATCCAGCAGTTCGTCGTCGTCGTACGCGAAGTCCAGGTCACTGCTCTTCCTCTTTATGAATCTTTCCTTTGGCTTCCTCCGCGCCCGTCTTGTGGTAGCTTCGTTTACAAATTTATTTTCTTCATCGAAATCTTTACTCTTATCATCTGGAAAGTCATCTTTATCTACATGAAAATAGTCTTTGCTATCTATATCACTAACGTCATCTTTCCTATCTCGACTATATTTAGCCCGCCTGGGTGGCTCGTCGCCGCTGGGCTCGGGTTTGAGTCGCGAGCGGTGCTTGGGGTAGCGGTGGTTGCTGCGGTACTTGGGCACTTCGTCTTCATCTCGCTCGTACTTGCGCGCGGTGTCTGCAGCGCTATCTATGGGTGGCCTCATCAGTCCTCTTTGCTTTCTTCCCTGTTTTCGCCACACTTCTGGTTCGTCGGAATCCTTGCCAGGCTTTTCGGTTTTAACTGTAAATAAAAGTACAATCTTTACACGTGCCTAAGAAGCATATTGCGCCCAGCGCGGTGACTGTCCAACAAGTAGCTCAGCTCATTACGATTAATAATTTCTATGTAACCAATTGTCGTATCGTTAACATACCTAACTCAGTTATATGTATATATATGTCATGCGGATATCTCATTAAATTTAACCAATATGACTTTCGCTACTTCCAGTATTGTATCACAGTTCAATCACAGCGACATTAACATTGATATCTGGTAGGTCGCTTATGTTGTTGAAGTTTCAGCCAATATACGAAAAATACTCATCGCTCAATCAAGGATTTTCATAAATTGGACATTCTGCCCTGTCAGGGACTTTACGTTAGTTACGAGGTATAAATGCTGGCCTGTCAGGGACTTTACGTTAATTACGAGGTATAAATGCCAACAGTATGGCCATGCAGCAAAATCTTGCAGAGAGGTACATTTTACACGTGGTCACTGTGGTGAAGCTACAGATGAGTGACTTGCATACGCTTTAAAAGCCTAGTGACCACAAAACAGGAGACGCTGAATGCCTTTCTAGGAAAATAGCGGATAGATAAACTCCGTCGATGATGAGGGCACCTAGTGCCTCATACTCTAGGCCAGACTTTCGTATCGTTTGTTGCTGACTCAACGCTGTCCGACTTACCATTGATTTGTCTAATCTTACAGGATATAGCTGAATACCAGTATTTTATATTGAGCAACTGCCTGTCATTCATTTTCAAATATTAATAAGATCGAAGAAATGATTTTTTTAAATAAACATAAAATATTGATAGAAATTGATGTGACCAAAGAGTTCATACAAACTCTTTGGTCCAATAAAAATTTCAAATTTTTCAATCAATTCCTGCCAAATAAAAAAAAAGTATTCTACTTTTAGAGGATTAACCAAAAGTTTTTGTTAAAAAGTCATCTTTCAATTACGTAATGATTATATATTATATTAAGCTTGCTACTGCTATTAATACCAAGTTTATATTCTAAATGTATGTGCACATGTTTATAATTAATACAATTGTTGGTACTGGAAAAGGCGTATCATTTCATTTCATAAGTGGCATAAACCAAAACGGTACGTAAAACTATTTTTTTTTCAAAATATGAATTGCTTGATAATAATTTGATAAAAAAACTGTTACACGCTCACTTTTGATGAATTTACTACCTACAATGTTTAATAAATTTTACAAAATATTTTTAAATTGTTTTTGCTTTATATCTATGACTGTGTAAAGAATGATATGGCAAGAAAGGAGGTGTCTGATGAGATGACGAGTAATAGAGAAGTATGGAAGAAGAAGACATGCTGCGGCGACCCCAAATGAATTGGGATAAGAGCAAGAGAATGATGATGATATATATCTATGGCTATGCCATTTGGTTTTTTTTATAAGCCACACAAGAATTTGTACATGTTTTATTTATGATTATTTACAAGCATCCTGACGTAATTGTCAGTAGCTTATTATTCCTGCTTTAGTAATTGCCATGATAATTTGCTAAATGGATATAGTGAACTAGATTTGTTCACTGGGTCTATATTAAGAGACATATAATTATGCTATGTGACTAACTCGATTTTGAGTGGGTATGGTTCTTACTGGTTGTTGAGTGAGTCACTGGTCGTCGGTTTATGTTAGGGGGCGTACTTTGTGATTTCACTCGATTTTGAGTGGTATGGTTCCTACTGGTTGTTGAGTGAGTCACTGGTCGTCGGTTTATGTTAGGGGGCGTACTTTGTGATTTCACTCGATTTTGAGTGGTATGGTTCCTACTGGTTGTTGAGTGAGTCACTGGTCGTCGGTTTATGTTAGGGGGCGTACTTTGTGATTTCACTCGATTTTGAGTGGGTATGGTTCCTACTGGTTGTTGAGTGAGTCACTGGTCTTCGGTTTATGTTAGAGTGCGTACTTTGTGATTTCACTCGATTTTGAGTGGGTATGGTTCCTACTGGTTGTTGAGTGAGTCACAGGTCGTCGGTTTATGTTAGGGGGCGTAATTCTGATTTCATTCGATTTTGAGTGGGAATGGTTCCTACAGGTTGTTGAGTGAGTCACTGGTCGTCGGTTTATGTTAGAGGGCGTACTTTGTGATTTCACTCGATTTTGAGTGGGTATGTTTCCTACTGGTTATTGAGTGAGTCAGTACTCGTCGGATAAATTTTTGTGAAAGCTTAGTAGCTTGAGTTATACCTATGCTACTACTATTTTTACCCGAATTTAGTGATCTGATAACAGACTATTATTTAATAACTATGATATGATTACTATACAGTTTTATATTGAATCATCAAACTTAACCATTTATATCTTATTCCTGTTTGGTGTCACATTTGATCAGTTGATATGAATTTTAGTTTCAAATATTATATTTGCTTTCATAATACTTCTTGATTTTTACTCGTTAAAATTATAATATTTTAAATTTAGCTTTGATTGTGTATTTTATGATTTAAATGTATGTCAAGATTAAGAACCCTTTAACATGCAACACAAACTGTCAATTTAAAAAAAATCCAAATAGGCATAGGTAAATGCTTAACAAACAAATTTATTTTTTTAATTTTTATATTGTTTGATTACTCACTTAATGAGTGATTGATAATTCTTTATATAACAACCTTTGTATGTACAACAAAAGCGTGTCTAGGCTCCCATTATTTAATTTTTGAGCTGAAAACTATGGTGGTCAAAATATTCCCTTTGTTTTATATAGGGTAGAGCTTCATTACTTTAAATAAATTTAATAGTATTAATTTATTTGGCGATTTTGATGATCTTAACTTTTCTTGTTATTTTAATTTAAATTATTATTTATATTTATTTGTTAGACCAGTTTGGTATTTTATTTGATTTGATAAATAGTATTGTGTGGTCTGTGGTTGATAACAATGTTTTTAAGCACACTGACCAAACTACTACTACTATTTGTGTCCGAATTAAATAAATAAATCAATAATTATGCTTATTGTGATGGGTCATTCACATAGCTGGCATGGATGGATTACTCTACAAGTAGTGTACAATGTTTCAGTGAGGTGTGACGATGACGTCTGATGTTAAGACTGGTACCCCGCCTGGTACACTTGTGAGACACCGGCGTAATACCAAGAAAATGAAGGCTAGGCGGAGAAGCCGGGCGTCATCTAGTTCAAGTGAAGAGGCTGTTCCAAGAAAGATACGTAACCGTGCAAACGAGTTTTCTTTTAAAGATATCCTCAAGCTA
Organism: Noctua janthina; assembly: GCA_963576755.1. Classification (NCBI taxonomy): domain Eukaryota; kingdom Metazoa; phylum Arthropoda; class Insecta; order Lepidoptera; family Noctuidae; genus Noctua; species Noctua janthina. The sequence continues at coordinate 4,992,418 of OY755050.1, read as the reverse complement.
GTTAAACACCTCATGGCGACATTGAGAGAGCGACTGTCGCAACCGGGGTTGCAGGGCACGCCACCATAGTGGCGATAAGTCCCCTCTTTGAGGAGTTGCTAGACAGGCGCCACGGCGCCCTCACCTACCGTCTGACGCAGGTCCTAACCGGACACAGTTGTTTCGGGAGGTTCCTGCATCGAATCGGGCGACAGGAAACGCCCGGGTGTTTCCACTGCGAGGATCAAGAAAAAAAAAATGCTAGTTAAACACGTTACAAGAGACCCACCCTGTAATTCCTGGAATAACAACACTCTTCATATATTCCCGAGTTTGATCCGTCGAATAGAACTCAAACTATCGAAAGCTGGTTGCGAAAGGAAAATGAATGCTCCATTATATATGGATGGGATGAGAAACGAAATTGTCCACTTCGCATTACAACAATTAGCTGGTCTTGCAAAGCGATGGTTTGCATCATTGCCAACGATTGTCTACAATTGGGATGACTGGCAGCTTAAACTCAAAAGGCTTTCCCTAGTGAAAAAAAATACGGACGTCTGTTAGAAGAGATGTTAAATCGTAAATCACGTGGTGATGAAAGTCTTCGTGAATATTTTGACGATAAATTAGGATTATTAAATAGATGTAAAATTACCGGTAAAACAGCTGTTGATTGAATCGTATACGGTATAAGCGTCCGTTCGATAAGGAATGGGGCGCAAGCTCAGAATAGTTCGGAACCCGAAGATTTGCTTAACTTTCTTGCATCTCAGAGACCTCAACCGCAGCTTATAGTAAATTACGTAAACGTACAACTCAAAACCCAAGCTCTAGTAATACCGGCGGAAGTTCAAATGGCGCTCTCACTAATTCAATCACTTGTTACAACTGTCGTTCGAAAGGTCATCCGTATTTAAAATGCACAAAGCCCCTTATTAAATGCCAACAATGTCATCGGATAGAACACGATTATGAGGTATGTAAATTAGAACCCATTGTAGCTTCGAATTTAAAAACCAACCAAATAAAAAATATACCATATTAAAAGACATTAAAAATTAATTCTTACACAAACGACAACTCCAAATATTTTAAAACCGTTGTTATCAAGGATAAGCTTTTGGAGGCATTAAGGGTCAATTCACACCGAGACGAGACGCGACGCGAAACGACGCTGCGCGCACAGTCAAGCCATTTCATGCTTTATCTACATTAGGAAATGCATAGTATCGATTGAAAGACGCGCGGCCACTCGCGGCGCCGCGAGACGTCACGCGGCCCGAGTATAGATTTATTGATTTTGGTAGGGAGTGTACACTCTTGCGTAAGACCGATGCAGAATTACTTAATTTAGTTTAAAACTTTGATAACGTTCCGATTATTAAAGGTTTTGGTCAATCGTTAGTTGTACATCTGTACAAGACTAATGCATTTGTTTGATCGACGAAATTGAATCTGATACTAAGGAATGGGTATCATTTAAGCTATCACCAATTTAATTAGTTTTGTGTTTCTTAAATAATAGGGTTTGTCCTCAAAATAGTAGATCTGTCACCAAAATGTAGTCACCAAACAATGCAAAATCAGTTCCACAATAAATCACCTAAAATCCTGAGATATAAGGTCTAGTACCAAATAAACTAACCTAACCTAACCTAACCTTTTTTTTTTTTTTTTTTTTTTGACGCTGGGAAAAAATGCATTACGCATACCCTCCCATCGGGGGATGGGGGGGGGCTATGTGGGACTCCCCGGTGTGACCCGGTATACCCACTAAAACGACCCAGCGGCACTCCCGCTTCGTCCGAGTGGCGGGGGACTGGGAAACCGGCACAGCCTTTACTTCCAGTCCACCGCCGACGAATTCCCGACAAGGCGGGCCCCTCATGTCCCCCCCGTGGGGAGGGACACGGGCCCTGGAATGACCGACGAAGGTGGTGACGGGTGCAATGCGGGCGAAGGCACCCCCGCGCCTGTCGCCCGCCCGTCGCCACCATGAGGAGGGAGAGGACCTCGCCTTCTCCGACCCCTTCTTCGTCTGCGGAGCGGCGCAGCGAGAGGGTCGTCCTCCCGCGCGCGCTCCGCCTCCTCCTTTTGCGAGATTACGTCCTCGCAAAAGGAGGCGACCGCTGCCCAGGCCTCCTCGCTCCCCAGCATGGCGTTGACCACGCCAGGAAGCGAGAGATCCTGTCCGATCACAGCGATCAGACCGCGGCGCAGCTCGGACCAAGCCGGGCACACCTCGAGGGTGTGCTGCGCCGTGTCCTCCGCCGCGCCGCAGTCGTGGCACGCCGGGGTCTCCTCCCTCCCGATCCGGTGCAGGTGCGATCCGAAACAGCCATGGCCGGACAACACCTGCACCAAACGGAACGAGAGGAAACCGTGGGACCGCTCGAGCCAGCTCCGCAGGACCGGACCGAGCGCGTCCAACGTACGGCGGCCAAAGGCGGCGTTGGCGAGGGCCTCCGCCCAGTGGACGACGATGGCGTCCTTCGCCTCCCGCCGCACGGCCTCCCGCTCTTCGGCAATCGGGCGCTCCCCGAGCGCCTTCCGGCGCGCCGTCCACTCATACACTCTGGCGAGCACCCAAGCCTCCAACTCCCAAGGAGGGGTGCCGGCCAGAGCGCACGCCGCCGAGAAGCCTACCGAGCGGTAGGCCCTCGCCACCCGCAGTGCAATAGCCCTTTGGGGCCTGCGGATGGCGGTCGCATTCTCCCTCCTGTTGAGGGAGTCCGCCCAGATTGGAGCCCCGTAAAGGGCCATGCTCCGCAAAATGCCGGCATACAGGCGCCGGCATTTCGCCTTGGGCCCCCCCAGGTTCGGGAGGAGCCACGAGAGGGCGTCCGCGGTTTTCAACAGGCGCGTCGACAGCCCGCTGAAGTGCGGGCCGAAGCGCCACCTGTCGTCCAGGACCAGGCCCAGGTACTTCATCTAACCTAACCTAACCTAACCTAACCTGTTTGGGGACTACATTTTGGTGACAGATCTACTATTTTGAGGACAAACCTTATTATTTAAGAAACACAAAACTAATTAAATTGGTGATAGCTTAAATGATACCCCATTGGGAAATTTGATTCATGTAATGCAATATAATTTTATTGGTTATCGATCTCTTATTTTACACATATATTAACATTAATTTGATAATTCATACCTGGGAACAATTTTTGTTTATCTGAGAACGAAAATATTTCGTGGCGATAGATCTATTTATTAGGTGATACAACTTGATGACAAATATAAATTTTGGTGATAGAAAATATAGTTTCCCTAAGGAATTAGTTGTAAATGAAGTTCACATACATACATCACTTATAATTGGTCAGAATTTTACAGACTTGCCGTTTATCACTGTTTTGAAGGATAGCTCTACACTACCATTTTCAAAAGCCCAGTTCTTTCTGATTTTTTAAAAGGTATTTTAAAACTTTATATTACTGATAGAATTGAAAATTTAAAAACCAGTACTGTCCCAGTTCATTCAAACTACATTCACGGGAGATGTTTTTTATAGAAGGACACAACGCTGTCGAAACGGGTAAGGAGTTCCGTCTGTTACAGGGTGCTTACAATATTTCTAATGGTTTATAACGACTGTGCTGCTCACCGCACCAAACTAACTAAAAGGGATCTCGGTTCGCGAATAGCAAGGTAGTGGCTACAATAAGTGAGTTCGCGTTTGATATTGGATATCGTCCTGCTGTTCAGATATCGCACGTTGATGCCTAAAGTAGAAAGACCAAATAATTTACGGAACCAGATGATGGCCCCTATGTTGGCGTATATACTATATGCAAAGAGTACTGGCTTTTATCGTTACAATTAGAGGACCCCGAAATATCCCGTATGTTATGTTATAGTTTTTAAAAATGTCTCTACACATTCGTAAAAACTATGTTGTAAAACATCATACCGTATATAAAAGGGTAGACGATAAATTATGTCTTGTTGTTCCGCGGACAGCTCGATGGCAAATATACCGAACTAACCACGATGAAATTGGTCATTTGAGTTAAGCACAAACCCTAGAAATAATACAACATTTATACTGGTTCCCTAGACAAAGAATGTTTGAAATAATATTAAAAAAAAAAACAATAAAAACAAAAAGAAAGGCATGATGCAAATAGAATCCCAGCAGCTAAGTAAGATATCGGTGAATTAGTTAAAATTTCTCGTAATAATTTTGAAGACGTGGTCGTGGTGGATAAAAGCCTCACCCCGCTCTCCTTGGCTAAATAGAACTGGCGCAAACCTGTAGTGTTTGACACTAACGACCGCATGGAGGTATGGCAGAGTAAGAAGCTTCACGGACGCTTTTTCCGGGCCCTGCATGGGCCCAAAGTAGAATTTTCAGCGCCCGTAGCCTGGCTACGTTCCTGGGACCTCTTCGGAGAAACCGAAGGTTTTGTCTGTGCAATTATGGATGAAGTTATGATGACGAATAACTACCGGAGATTTATTGTGAAGGATGGTACGGTTGACATATGCCGGGCATGCCACCGTCCAGGCGAATCAATCCGGGTGTTCTCGTCTGGCTAACGGAGAGTACTTGCATAGACACAATCTTGTAGCCAGGATTGTCCATCAGCAATTTACTCTAAAATACAACCTTGTGGAATCGGAAGTGCTGTGCTTATAAGTATGTGCCCGACCCAGTTCTCGAAAATGGCAGTATCACATTGTACTGGGATCAATCCATCATCACTGACAGGACTATTGTAGCCAATAAGCCTGATATAGTGGTGGTGGATATCGAACGATTGTTGACATAACGGTCCCCTATGATGAGAACCTCGTGAAAGCCAAGAAAGATCAGCAAATCAAGTATCTTGACTTGGCTCGCGAGGTTGTCGACATGTGGGATGTGGACTCAGCGAGCATTGTGCCGATAGTTGTATCAGCCCATGGCTTAGTTACCAAGAGCCTCAACCAATACCCGATAAGGCTCTCGTTAGGCAGCTGGATCAAGGGCTTGATTCAGAAAGAGGTACTCCTGGACACGGCTTGTATTGTTAGGAGGTTCCTCTCTCTGGAGCCCTGACCGCCGGTGGCTTGGACCCTGTTCCCGATACCGGTGGGCTACAATTTTTTATATTTATAAATGTTTTTCATTTTGTTTTTTCATGTTGGTCATATTTTTGAATCAGTTCCCGCCAAATGAAAAAAAAAGGGATTCTACTTTTGGAGGATGAACTAAAAGATTTTCTGAAAGTCATCTTTAGTAATAATAATTATTAGATATTATATTAAGCTTGCTACTGATATTAATACCAAGGTTGTATTCAGTAATTATGTATGTGCACAAGTTTATAATACATATTAATACTTAAAATATTAATACTATTGTTGGTACTGGAAAAGGCGTATCATTTCATGGCTATCTGATCTCTGTAACCTAGTTCCTTCCTAGGGGACATCATCTATTGTTACGTAGTTGAGTGATGATAGTGAGGATGACTGCCTGACCGCGCGGCTCCTCCTCGTACTTGTAGTCGGGCGAGGCGGGCGCGTCGGGCGAGTGGCCGCGGTAGTCATCGGGCGGCGCCGCGGCAGGTTCCCGAGGCGCCTCGTAGTCCCCCGCGCCGTACGCCGGCATCTTCACGCCCGAATAGTCCGCGTAGCGCGCCGCCGATGCGGCTGCCGCGCACGTCAACGCCAGCAACATAGCCCGCGCCATCGCACCTGCTCGCCCGCCGCTCACACGATATTACTGCCACTATGTTGATGCCTCGGCACTGTGACTCTCTTTCGAACACCTAAATTGCGGCATATTTTTGCAAATGTAACTATAAATTTGACACTGAAGGACTAACATATGTTTCTATTTGCCATGTTGACATTTAAAACATTTCACCGGCCTGTAATATTATTAGACGACACAAAAAGTAATAATCTCTCTCTCCTTTATGTAGTTTTATGGGAAGTAGGTGACTATTTACAGTACTTACAATATAATGTGTTAACTGTTTAGGAACAATATAATATAAAAAATAGATAGTTATGTAAAGAGTTTCCAAAGTAGTGATAATTAATAGCACGGGCCACTCAGAATGGTTTCCTTGTCAATTGTAGCTTCTGACAGTTATTCAATCAGCTAGATGCCATCAAAATTGTAACAAATCAAAATAAATGTAACAAAAAATTTTAAAAAAATGCAATAATGTGAGTTGGATCATTCACTTCAAAACGACGATGAAGTAATAAGTGAAGACATATCCATTGATACTATGAGTGAAACCAAACCCAAGGAAAATGACAATGAACTGGACTGTGACTGCTTCTCTATGCGCTTGGAGCAGGCCTGTCCCCCGTTGCGCAATGTCACCCATCCGCTGGTACTACCCACACACATACAAACACACATGCACACCCCGCGTGACACACACTCACACGCCTGGTCTGTTCCAGCGGTACTACGAGTTCACCCAAGAGGAGATGAAAGCGCTGGAGGAATGCGACAGAGAAAGTTTCTACAGACGCTGCCTACCCTTCAGCGCGGTACTAGCGAGCCTGACGTATGCGGCCATCAAAAACGGTAAAATACACTCCTCATTGCCATATTAAAATGTAAGACAAAAAAGACAACGTAAGGAATGTCGGTAGAGGACGCCACGAAAATTTTCATAGAAGTAAGAATTTTGCTCAAAATAGCTTTTGTGAAATTATTTTTTTGAGCTGTTTAAATAAATTTTGGTGGTGGTTCCTTGGAGTGACTTCTTACTTCTATGAATGTTTTCAGACGTGATGCGGCCGCACCAGCACTTCGGCGTGGTGCCGAAAGTGTTCACGGCAATGTGCGTGGGATACGTGTGCGGGCGCTTGTCGTACTTAAACCAATACGATAAGCGCCTGCGCAAGCTGCCGCACGACTCCTACCTCGGCAACGTGCTGCGCAATTACCACGCCGGCGGTAGCGGTACGCCTGGTGGCAAACCAGCCAAGTAGCACAGCCACAGCTACAACTAGCTCAGCTGCAGTGACTGCTAGCAAGAAGCCTAAACTATTCACTAAAACACATCTGTTCAATAACCTAATTTTGTTTTCGAATTATCTGTTGTTGTATGACTTTTTTGAGGAATTTGATGTCGTTTGCACTCAATTTAAGTAAATGTTTCAAATAAACTGATGCCGATCCCGGTGATGTCGAGCTAATCAGCCGCTCAGTTGCTGTACGACTATGTGTACTAGACATGTGTGTGGAGTGCAGGGTCGGACTGGCCATATAGTCTGGGTGGCGTTTGCCAGCCGGGCCTCAGCCTGCGCGGGCCCCCCGCGTGCCTGGCTTGCGGAGTTTGCCGGAAGCCAGGCGGTAGGTAGCATAGGGGGCCCACGGCTCAGGATTTTGTAATCGTATTTTGCCTGATACCACAGAATTAGTAAGTACGTAATTAATTGTAGCGTATAGTAGTCTCACTCTGAAACTAATTTTAGTTCATTTTTAGCCTTAAACCGCTACAAAGTTACAAATTTTCTTAGAACCAACGCTCGGTTCCTACTTTGAACCCTGCGAAAAAATTATCATATAGGCTCCTTTTTTCTGTGGATTGGCACTCCTATTGGTTTTCACGTGATCGACAGGTATAGACAGAAGCTTATTAAATTAGGAGCCCTTGCCCCGAGACCTTAATAGGCAATTATGGTATACATACACAAGGTTACAAAAAAGAAAGCTTGTAGACATTTTGATCTCTTACATTTCTGAATTTATTCGAGGCAAGATGTAAAAATTTTCGAGCTTCCTTCGCTCGCTCTTGCAGCCTACTTTATCTTGAATCTTCATTTTATCTATAAGTTACACAAGTAACTCCGGCAGGTCGAAACAATTTTATTCTAACCTATCCAAGGTAGATAGGGTAATCAAAACTTCACTTCGGCACTTTCTCTTAAATCAATTCTGTATGAACGATCGAAACAATTCTAACCTGTCCAAAGCAAGGTGTCTAAAAATTTCGAGCTTGCTTCGCACGTTCTTTAGTTTATTTCCTTTGTCTGTAAGTCGACCAAGTTATTCCTGGGTTCAAACAATACTAGCCTGTCAAAGGTAGGGTGCTAAAATTTTCGAGCTCGCTTCGCTCGCTCTTGTAGGCTTTGTTCTTAACAATGTGTCCCTAAATTGATTTAATAATATCTATTTCTCAATAGAAGAACTAAAGGAAAGCTAACTGGAATGGAGAGCCTAATTATTTTAGCTCCTAGTCTATAATACATTTAAAATTAAAGATTAGCTGAAAGTTCTCATCTTTCGAAAAAATGTTGATTTGCTAGCTTCATACTTGTTATATTATTGAAATATAATTGCAACTGCACTTAGGTACCTAATAATAAATATCGTTGATAATTATTAATTTATATATTTAATTATTTTCCGATTTTTTCCCATCTACCATTATCCAGTCTCGGGCCGGCTTGGGGAAGCCACCCGGGCCCTTCCGGCCCAGTCCGACCCTGGTAGAGTGTAAAACATACACTAAATATATCTAATATATTAATTAACAGACGACCAACTAGCGAACAATGATTCCATAGCCGATACTTGGTGTGCGATTGTTTAACCGTTGCTATTTTTTTAAATAACGTTTTTTGGAGTGGAGGACCATTGTTTTTGTTAAAAAAAAAACATTTACGAGATTTATTTATTTATTATTTATTAAAACTTTATCCACATAATGTACAAAGGCGGACCTTGGGCATTTGAGATTCCTTGACAAATAAAGTAAAATTAACTCGTATTGTCTTGAACATTATTTATTTTATATCAACCAAATCAATGGGAAAGCGGTAGGTACATAATATGATTTCAGAGCTTTCAATGCTTTTTTTTAATTTTTTTTTTTTTTTAATCTTCGTTATTGCCTTATACAATTACAACGACGTCAATCCCATCATACTTTTACAAATATTAACTTACTTCCTAAACTAATTTTTCTTATAAAAAAACCCCAAACCGAATGAACTTAATCTAATTCCTTATCTAATAAAAAAGTACTTATAAAATATTTTTGCTGCTTCACCACTTATAAAGTACTTATAAAATATTTTTGGTGCTTAGCTAAATTACCATGGAACACTCCAACATCCATTACCGACGCGCTGATAACTGCTCAGCTTTCAATGTTTTAAATTAATTAGTTGATAGATCGAACCCTAATTATTATTTTTATAAATTCGTCCTTTTTCATTTTACTCTGAGTTTGCTAGCACCAGAGAGTTGTTTGGAGAGTTCGAGTCTTCTATGAACCACTATACGTACAAACGTGATGTGAAATAATGAAAAAAACTAAAAAAATGGGTTGTCCTATACATGTAACAAACGGTTGAATAACACACAGAGGTCATGACCCCCCCCCCCCCCCCCGCCCAAAGTCATACACGTAAAATTGACAAAAGTTCTTAAAATTGTTTTTTACGTATATAAATTATTAACTTCCTGCTTAATCGTACAACAAGAGGAACGTACCGACACTTTCCGAGGCAGAATGCAAAAATTTTCGAGCGCGCTTCCTCGCTAATGAATCCTGCCTTTTCGAGTTACTTTTATTCTCATCTCTGTATGAATGAACAAAAAGAATGACAACTATAAAGAAATCAACCCATCCCAGGGCGGAATGCAAAAATTTTTCTCGCTCTTTTTGCTCGCCAATACATCCTATTTTTTTTCAATTCTGAAAAAGTTGTTAGAGTCCCTCCTATTCTCATAACAAAAAGAACCTAATTCCGAGGAAGAGTGCAAAAATTTTCGAGCTCGCTTCGCTCGCTCTTGCATCTAAGTACCTACAAGGTGAAGATGCACCGTCTCGGAAATAAACCTGTAGGCGGCCATGATCGTTTTGTATACTTAAATTTAGTTTTGCTGTTGAGTGTAAATTGACATTGATTGAAGTTTAATGTGGTTTTTATTTATGAGTTCAGAATGTTAAATAATTACAAACTACAAACAGATCTAAAATAATAATACAATGTGAACAAGTATCAAAATTTGAAAAGAATTACAGGGCATCAAGAAGTTCGTCCATATCGTCGTCAATAGGAAAAGTGCTAAGAAGGCTGACAGCATTGCCACGTTGAATGGCAAAGCCAATTCTTTGGTAGAAAAGAGGCCAGCATTCTGGTCACATGAAGAGTCGAGTAACTGCTTGGCGAAATCCCGAAATACTAGATATCTTTATAGGGCAACACATAACTATCAGTCTACCGGCTGAAACTACTGTTTATGTAAAAAGTTACTAATATTCTATTATTTTAGAAACAATCTGTAAAAGTCAGTATACTTTCTTAATACTGCCTTGAGACTTTTACAGATCACATTGTTTTTGCTACACAGACACACACACACATACGATACTGCAAGATGCAAGAACTGTTAATTAATTGGAGATAGAAACATTTGTCATTACCATGTGCTATGGTCATTAAAAAGCGTGCAAAATGTCATTACCATGACGCTTAAAACTTTGTAGGTCCATATCTTCACTAATATGGACCCTAAAAGGTGGCCTTCATTTTTTTTATAATCCTTGAATAGAAACTTTTAACTAAGATGAAGTTTGCGATTAAAAACAATATTATTTTGTATTTTTTAACAAACCGCCCAATTTGCACCAAATGAAATAAATACCCACAAGTGGTGTTACTACAACGTGCTAGGGTTAAATTATTATTTGATTTATGATTTTCAGCAGATATGAAAAAACTTCGTCAGATTAACGGTTCGTCGAGTGCTAAATAGGATCACAGTAAATAGTTTGATGCATTATCTTTTATTTTTACGTTTCTTATGATAAAGCAACATCACTATCAAATGTCAAACAAAATTCAGAGACAAAGATAAAAATAGATGTCAATTGACAAGTCATGTCATACGACACGACTGAAAGCAATGAAGTAATGCACTAACTCGTGAAGTACTGGTTTTGTTGGTTTTAAACCGATTTTTTGACTAATGAGGTTTGTTTGCTGAGAATGACAGACTCTAAATCGTATGGGTATCGGGAGAGTGCGACGAAGCTGCCAGCGGCGGAGCAGATGGCGCCGGGGCAGATGGAGCCGGGGCAATCCGGGGTGCTGCCGGTAAGGTTATTAAGAGTGGAGGCGATGTGGCCGAATGGGAGCCGTGCGTAAATGTGGGCTTGTTGGTTCAGTCGGAGTACAAGTTTGCGCCGGACGAGCTGCGCGTGCTGGGCGAGTGCAACAGGGAGAGCTTCTTCCAGCGGTCGCTACCGCTCGGCACCACGCTCGGGCTCGGCGCTTACGTCGCCGTACAAAGCGGTCAGTACAAGTCTACTGTATTACTCATTATGCTCTCTGTGTTATCGAAAAACTACTGCTAACTAAAACTACTACTAGTCTTATTTAATGTCGTAAAATTGTTTCGGGAAACTGCTGTTACTTAAAATAACCTTAGTTAATAGTCATAATATTATGGCAATACCTCTGCTTAGCCTCTACTAAACTTATGTTGAATGATAGAAGTAGCTCTGTTGTTAACAAACATTCCACATTTTAGTTTTTTACCTCAATGTGACCTGCAAATTGTAAAAAAACATAAACAACTCTTTAGTTGGTGAATATTTCTCAATTAATTAACCCTGTGAACTGACTATTTTATTTTTAATACCTATATTGGCTGAATTTTTCAAGTGGGCATGGATGGCCATATCTGAAACTATGAGGAATACCAAAAAATACTCTAAGACGAGAGGAGAGTTTTCCTGAAATTTGCCGCATGTCATTACTTCCCAGAATTTGATACCTATTAGCGACACTATGGAATGGTATAATAATACTGCATGTTTGTGTTTTTGGAAAATCAACAGGGTTTGATTCATGGCAAGGAATATTGATTTTCCAAAAATCTAATTATGCAATTTTAGTTTTCATGAAAATCTGCCTCAAGACTCCTTTAAGAATATTTTGCTGTTCGTCATTGTTTTGGATTTGTTCATCCACACCCACTTAAAAAAATCACATGTATACAGTCAGGAACTCTAATATGTATCCAATCAGCTAAATTCAAGTGATTCCTCATGGAATATAGATTGTAACTTTGAGATAAGACCTATTTCATAGTAGTATGGGGTCCAAAATACTATGCTTGTAGCAACATAAAATTGCAATCAATGCAATTTGAGAAAACCACTTATAAAAGTTACTAGTTTATTAGTGCTTGTTTTATTTATTGTTAATTTTAATCTCAAAGTAACACTGTATCTCTGTTACCTTTCACAACTTGGCGCTCACAAAGTAATTGTTATGAAGTTTGAGATATATTTAGACTGGGACTTGGAGAAAGGCCTATACTACTTGTCATCCTGTAGGAAATTTTCGCGTGAAGCCTTGCCTTGTTGCTGCCATATGGCCTAGGTCGTGCGACCTTCTGTTACCTTACCCTGAGAATGTAGAAACATGTCTACCTATCACAGCACCTCGCTATAGATAGTGGCATTATTGTTGATTTTGTTAAAAACACACATTTACCTCGTAAGAAAATAACAAAGTAAGCTAAAAAAAAAAAATTGATATAAGTATGATATAACGCTGGTTGCATTATACTTGTACCAAGTTTATTTTTTCCTTTTCCACAACCAGATGTTTTTTGGGATTCATTTGGATTGGGTGCCATTCCATTAACTGGCACCATATGAGTTGGTAGAGACTAAATGGTGAGTTTCTCTGGTCTAGGTCTAGTATTTGCCATCTTTTAAGATAAGTTAATTGTTTCTTTGGAGTTAATAGGGTTTTAGTCCATTCATTTGTAAGTTAATTTAGTCTTTCTTTTTATATCCAGCTTATTTTGCAGGCTTCCTCCTTTATGGTTGGACTTATACCAAGTGAAAAAACCTGGTGTTGCTGCTAATTTATCATTTGCCTAGCCTTTTCCCAACTGTATTAGGTTCGGCTTTCAGTCTTAACGGATGCAGTTGAATACAAAATAGCAGCAGTATTTGGTGTTATTCAGTATTGGCTGTTGCTACTAATTACTCCTTGCAATTGTTTAGAATCATTATTGCTTTTTTTTTTGCGAGATCTCTTTGTTTAAGTATATGATATTTCCTCTATAACTGCATGACTCCTCAACAGCACTGTAATGGCACAGGATGATATGAGCGCAACACACAGCAGCCTCCTACCTCCTAGAAATAAGCTTGCTATAACCAATTTTATAATGCATACCATATTGTATTATAAAGTGTGCAGTGCGAAGTTAACGTCTGTTACATTTTCACACTTTAACAGCTGAGTGGAGTTCAATGACTGGCCACACAGGTACAACATGACTTAGGGCATCATGCACGATACTTTTTATCCGGGTCTCCTACCCAGATAAAAAGTAATCCCGTGGAATATTTTGCGACTTCAATGCTGGCGAAGCCTCAGGTAAAAGCTATTCAGAACATAAGATCGCCCTGCATATTGCCTATTTATAAAAAACCAACAAATCTAGTGTATCGCTGTGCTGTGCGGGGGCGTAGCTACCGCTGCATCAGTTGTATCAATGATACGTAGCCCTTGACTGACAAGGGCCACTGATGAGGAAAAAAATCACAAAATCTTCTCACAACCTCAAATATTCTTCGTGATAAAAGATAAAATGAAAACTTATCACGGCCCAGAAAGCTCCGATTTTTCGAGCTCGCTTCGCTCGCTCTTTGATGAGGATTTCACCAATGAGGGTCTAGAAAGCACCAATTTTTTGGGCTCGCTTCGTCAAGTCCGTGATTAGACCTCGCGTACTGATTAGATCGGAATGCCGGGCTGCGAAGAAGATGGATGAAAAAAGATTGCTTGGAAATGAAAATGTTAAGGAGAATGTGTGGTGTGACAAGAATGGATAAGGTAAGTGAACGAGTATATCAGAGGAAGTTTAAAAGTTGCGCCAGTTACAGAACAGTGAAAGGGAATCGTCTTGGTATGGACATGTGAATAAAAAAGTAATGAATATAAATGTTGATAGATGGAGAGTGAGAGGAAGACCAAGGAAACGATGGAATAATTGTCTGATGAATGATATGAAAGAAAAAGGAGTAAATGATAGCGTGACGGGTGACAGAGGAGAACGGAAGAAAAAAACGTGTTGCGCTGACCTAAGTAACGTGGGTCAAGGGCAGGAAGATGATGATGTTGAGGCTTCGCTCGCTTTTCGATAAAAACTTGAACCCTTTCAGGATGCTCTAATTTTGTGGCATGATCGCACTTGCACAATTTTTTATCTCACTTTGCTCGCTCACTCATTCTCTTAGTAAAATGGATGACAGCTAAAGCGATGTAAGTCAGGATGCTTTTTTCTTTGTTTTGCAAAAATCATGTGTTTAATACTGATTTTCTCCTCTTTTTGGGCTTCGCCGCACTCGGGTTCAAAGGGCCCCCCAAAAACTTTGACACGGGCCATACTAGGACTAGCTACGCCACTGGTGCTATGTCGCACTGAACATTCAATTTACCTATTCTGTTAATATTGGCCCACCGAGTGACAGGCTAAGCCTAGCGTGGCGTCATTGTGATCTATGATTGTATGTTTTCTAACTTGCGTGTGTCAATAAATTTGTTATTTATATTTTATTCACATGTTTTAACTCATTGATAAAGTGAAATTATGGTATATTCCAGGCACGCTGAAACCGAACCCTCGTTTCGGGCCGTTCCCGAAAGTGACGCTAGCTGTGATGGTGGGCTACTTCATCGGTAAACTGTCGTACCAGCAAGCCTGCGCCGAGAAACTTATGGCGCTGCCCGGTAGCTACATCGGGCAGTTGCTACGTGAGCGCAAGGAGGGGAAGGTCGGTGGAGGGTACGGTTCTTCATTATTTACATACGGTCCAAAGAAACTGAATGCGATCAGCAATAATCCAACACTAGCATTATTTCAACTAGAATAAAGATCACTTTCAATGTAACAGTGCCGCAAAGTTAATATTTATACTATGAACAGACTAAACTGCGTCCAAGAGCTGCGCAGAATAATCGTGAATCGGCTACGGTCGGACAAGACATATAGGTGATATTGTTAAGTTTCTTCTTTCTTCAATGACGGATCCTTGACTCTTGTGAATGCTGGTGATTTCAGTCGTAGTCCGATAACAAAGTCGGGCACTACGATGCTGGGCGCCAATCCCGGCGACATCTACTCTGACGCGGGCCCGGGCAGCTCGCTGGACCTCGACACGGACCGCCCGCTATTCAACGAGGAGGCGTACCAGCCGGGCGCGCCAGGTAACTCCGCACTAGTTCTAACAGACATGTGCGAGCGTGCGTAGCGTAAAACTAACCAACCACATGACTAGCTTAGCTCAAGCTATAAAAAAGCAACGAGCATCATCATTCTCCTGCCTTTAACCCAACTTATTTGGGGTCGGTGCGGCATGTCTTCTTACATAGTTCTCTATTAAAATATAAAAATAGCCATATCATCTTTCACGCAGCCCATACGTCTTGTCTTTGGTCTTCTCCTACTCATAAAGCCACCGACACCATACTCAAAGTTTCCTCTCGACATAATTATACCCCATTTCCCCGCATCACATCCATGACAACCTTCTTTTCAGTCACCGGCAGGTGCCAATTTCAGACTTCCTCTTATACAACGTGGCGACGAATTGGACCTCTCGAGTTCTCAACCACTTTCGTCTCGTTTCTAATAAGACCGAATTTCTCAAGAATTCTCGTTTCGAGAAATCTCCCTGAGACACCCTAGAGGCCTAGACCCTAACCAAATTATTCGTATTGACAGCTATGGCGTCATAATATGGCGCGAGGTCAGTCCTAATCTTATTTGAAACGCATTGTAAACCGTGGGTTCTGCGCCTAATCTCTCTTCGGACATTTTAATAACATGGTATGTTAACACCCGACAGCTACGACGGTTTCCCCCGACGGCCAGCCCAGGGGAGCGAACCCAGAGCTTTCCTACGAAGACTTGCGTCGCAAAAACAGAGAAGAAAATAAAGGTTCGAAACAGGACCCTTACAGGTAAATACACATTTCGTAAGTTACTCTCACTCCTGGCATTAGTGCACGTTTGTGTAGGCGTAGGCAATAATAGTACCTGTAGTCCTGTACACTAAGCTAATTTCATCTGGCAACCTCTAATATTATGGCGAGTATAGTATTTGAAAGATTAAATTATGTCTGCCCTTGGCTGTATGTTTTGTGTTGTTTGTCAACTGCAAATTCTTGTTCCCCGCTGGAGTAAAGTGTCTGTCTTATTTTAATTTGAACTAGCGAATTTTTGGCGTCTTTTGCATTAATGTCTATATTTTTTACTTTATTCAAGATTTGAACAGTAATTTAAACTTTTCTTGCCAAGAATTTAATATAAGTTTAATTTAATATAGTTTTAAGTAGTTATTCTGCATGCAGGTAAATGTTCCCGGCCTAACTACTTGCTTGCGTCGAACACGAAGCATATGTAGTGCCACTGAGAGAGACTGGCATGCGCTACGCTAACACAATGTAAACTGTCCACTTTTTGCTTCACCGTGCTTACAGATTTGATAGTTAACGATGTTTTTGTTGATTATTATACAGTTATACAGTTACAGCAAAGTACTTAATAAACTTAGGGTCGGTTTATGACTGCGTTCGTACAAATCTGTAAGGACATATCGTTTTGCTTGACGAATCGTTTTGTTATTTTTTTTCAAACCTCATTCAGATTTTGTTTTTTTTTTCATTAGATTGTAAGTAACATTTAGAGAGGGTTGCTGTTGTAATGTATGAACATTCCGCGAAGGTAATTCGACATGTTCAAGCCAACATTTGTGAGGATGGATGGATTTTTGTTACAATTTCACACAAAAACTACTGAAAGAATTTTAATGAGACTGTTTAGTATAGTTCATAAAATATAGCTTGATTAAAATGACAGCTGTTAACAGAAGTGACGGCATAAATTAGCAAATACGTCTAACGAGTGACCTATTGTACACAATAAATCATATGACTGCCTCGTTGATGTAGTGGTCGAAGGCCTTTGAATTTAATAACCACAATCATTAGTTACCGGTGCGCCAGGCTACGCCAGCCACCTAAGATTATATACCGTGCTCTTTCTGGGTACTCATGATGAAGAAGTGCGGTTTTACGGGTGTGTATGTATATGCACATAATTATTATGTACTAACTACTAACCGTGACCTCCGTCCGCGTAAAACTATTATAAAAAAATATTAAACAAACCGAATCGGATTTTTTTTAAATTTTCAAGGGTTTTAATTTTTTGCACAGGACCCCCTAATACGTTTTCTAAAATATAAGTAGCCTAAGTTACTCCATTCAACATCAGCTGTCTACCACATAATCTCCTCCTTTTTAGGAAGGCGGTTGAAAAACTAATTAACTACGACATCCTTACAACGTTGCCAAAATTTAAAAAATGGAACAAATCGATAGAATAAAGACATATTCATTTTGAACACAGCACTTTGCACAAGCCTCTAATTCCAACCCATATCTTGGATTGTCGCCGTATCATTGCCAATGATATTTTATGTATTCAAGGTTGCTGTCTACCTACATCAAGTTTTATTTTATTATTTTAATTAGCCTATTCTGCCCTACTGCTCGGCATAAGCCCCGTTCCTTTCAAATTTCTTTCCAAATTTGGCATCTACAGCGTGTTTTTGCGATAATTATGTTGGTCTCATAGAAAAAATTTTACAGTTTGATAGTACCACACCCTCAACTATGACTATACCCTATCTGTTACACCCTGCATACCATCATCAACAACCGCTCACACGCGCTGCTCTATACACGGTCACAGCCCGCGGATCTTCGTCTCAGTTACTCATAAATGTGCAATGTTTGTTCTACACGCTGTCCGGCCGAACACACACCCGGCCGCCGATCTCACCACATTGTAGGCTTGGCACGTCGAATCTCCGTCTGATGTTTAGTACGAGCGTGTTTATGCTTGTCTGTAACTTGGCGATGCAACCAGCTCTTTTGAGTGTTATAGGAGCGAAACCACGCAATGCGTCGCCTGAGCGCTGAAGCGCCGGCGCTACGGCCGTGTGGCCTCCCTCTTATGTACATTATACATTTTGCTTTGTCTGCACAAACGTGCAGTGACTCGTGATTTGTGTGCTTGTTGCAGGTCGGACCTGGGCCCCCCGCCGCCCGTGCAACGCTCGCGCCCCGCCGCCCCCGCGCCCTCCGCGCACACCAACAAGTATGGTGACGTCATGGAATAGTCGTCGTAGAGTCTACACGTCACACGTCATACCCTCATAAGTTCACCGTGATATCGCGCATTCGTACCCTAAGCCACGCAAGCAACTCTTGTAGAGTAGGCTTTAGCCAGTAGTACGCAGTATGTCTTAAACAAACTTACCGCTTTATTATGTGCGAAAATGTTGGAAAATAATAGTTGAGTTTTATAATATGAGGTTTTATTAAGCAACGACTTCGTGGCAGCCGAACTCCAGGTACCGGTCTCACCGCCAACGAATAGCGTCAAGCGAGTGGAGCTAGCGACTAGACACGTTGGCGATCAAAGAGCGTGTAGCTGAGGTTGTAAGTCCGGGCCATGAGCGCTAGCGCCCGGGCGACACAAAGCAGCGTAGTCATGCTGCTATGCGTCTGTACCAAGCGAGTGTTCTACCCACCAAGCGGTCGCCGCTGGGCGTAAATCTAGTCGCTGCGACAAACGAAACTACTTACCCGTGGTATAAACAATCAGCGATTAACTATGAGTACAATTATGTATCTCTTTTTACTTACGCGAGCCCTACTATCTTCTATACGTTTCTTTAGCGAGAAAATAGTGTGTGATAGGATAGGCAAGCACGATCAAATACGTCTGGTATTTGACCAAATGTCCAAAAACAGAAGTTTTATCGTAGAATTAAGGGTAGGGAAGAAATTACACTAATCTGGGTGAATATTTCAAGTAGGCGTGGATGGCCAAATTCGAAACTATGAGGAGTAGCTCAAAATACTAAAACTAAAACTGCACGCTGCGGGCGTCTTCAATTAACGAAATTAATTTAAAAAGTAAAAAACATAAAATTTAACATTTTTCTTAAGTTTGTCTATGTCATTACTTCCAAGAATTTGATCCTTATTAACGATAATGGTGTCATAATAGTTTTTTTTTTTTTTAAATCAATGGGTTGGATTCCTGGCTAGGAAAAATGATTTTTCAAAAATCTAATGATGCAGTTTTAGTTTTCTTTAAAATTGAGCTCGAGACTCCTTTGAGTATTTATTGCTACTCCTCATAGTTTCGGATTTGGCCATCCACGCTCACTTGAAAAATTCACCCTGTATATAAATGAAACAAGGTATCCAAATACTTTATTTAATAAACTGAACATAAGTAAACAACAAGAAACTCGACAACATGACTAACACTATGTCGCACTATTGTTGATTGCAGTCCTGTGCTCTACCAGTTATACTGACGGAGTCCAGAGACTGGCGCGCTACACAACGACTACTTGTATTGTTTCATGGAGTGCATACGAAGACTACATATTAACATACATAGAACAGCTAATGTACGAGAACTTTGTAAATAAATATAGACAAGGAAACAATAGTGCGACCGCGCGTGCGCCCTCTTCAGCTCGATTTACTAACTAATCATAATTTATAATTAACTACACGATGAAATTACATCAGCCTACACATTCACTAAATATTGTACTTATACTAATTAATGTTCACTGTTCTAACAAAATGACACAAATTGCTAAATGGCCTAATGTAATTCCAGCGCGTTTACATTTAACATTAAAATATGTACATCTGCACAGATCATACATTTCGCTTTGTAAAAGGGAAATAGATACAGCTTAACATATCGATACTATCTTAAGCTGATGTAAACCATGGTGGCGCTACGTTACGCACTAATGTAACACCAACATACCTTCTAATATTAAAGTCTAATTTTGACTACTTACTTCTAATAAAAAATGCGCAACTAGTAAAATAAATGAATGACTAATTTAAAATCATAACGTTATTAAAATCTATATTATGGTATCAACGACAAAGGTGACTCCTGTAATTGGCTTCCTGTTATATGATTTGTATTCTTTTTACTACGTCATGAGCAGACGATTCGACCGAGACGAATTAGATGCTCTCTCAGATTTCATTTGCGATCAACCAATTGTTTTCCGTACTTATGTTCCTTAGTCTTAGAAAATAGTTACAACTTAGGTTCTCAATGTGAGGCGAGACTACTGGTTTGCATAATAAAGTCGTCTCGATTCACGTGAAGTGGCGGTGTATGTGCGATCGAACGATCACTTGGACTGATAACAATATTGACGGTAGTGATCATAGCGCCAAAAGGCGTTCTGGTTCAGCTGTCGCCTTCATGTCGTTATCAGCGATATTTCTATTCGGACACACATACAGGACCGTTGTCCTGTCAGTTCTCTGAACGCCGGCAGTTTCATATTAATTAAAGTTTTTCTTAACGTTTATTTATCAACAACAACTAGTTGATTATCTGACATTTCTTTAGATTGATTTTGATTTGATAAATAATTCAATTCCTTTTTATTGTTTTGCAAATGTCATTGAGCATTTCAATATTTGATTATCGAAGTTCGATGCTTGGTGTTTGTTGTAAGTATTAAAATTGGATTGATCGTTTAAATTTTGTCATGCAAGAAATGTATATTTTTAAAAACATGTATTGTAGTAACGAAATAAAATTGATAAAGAAACAACAAAAAATATACATAACTGTAAATGTAACTAATTATATAAATTCTTTATATCACTCTTAATATGGTTAGTAACAATATCTCAATAATCACATTGTCTAGTGAAAACAAGTAAAAATAAATATAATAAAGACATTGAAAGCCGGGTGTGTTTGTTAGCGCTGTTCTTCTGCGATCTGAGTTCAATAGTAATCACTGCATCTTGTATTTATTTAATAATATGACGATGATTTTGGCGCTGTTTATGGGCGACAAATAAAACGTGTAAGCATATTAATTCAAATACAAATATGACTTTAGTAAAATTACTTAAGATTTGTTAGCGCCATTCGCAAGCGTAAGCATACGCTCGAGGTTATCATTTCCTCAAAATAATCATTCAGCTGTCGTGCTGCGGTTTTGCTGAAAAATGATCCCGTCTAGGGAAGGGGCCAGGGCAAGCCGGAGAAGTTGACGGGTCCGCCGAGGCCGGCGTCGGCCTCCAGCAGGCTCATGATCACTGCCATGGCGGCCTCGCCGTTGCCGTCGAGCCCGAGGGGCGGCAGCGGGGGCGAGACGGGTGGCGAGGCGGGTGGCGGGGGCGAGCCGGGCGCGGCGGCCGACAGCGGCACGTTGTTGCGCACCTGGCTGTAGCCCGTCAGCTCCACGCCCAGGATGTTGTCCGCGAGCGACGCCTGCTCGTACACCACGTTGGCTTTTAATGGCCACTGTGTGAGGGGAGTCAAAACATTTATTTCTAATAGACTAGTTACTAACACTTGAATTAAGACGCTGACACACTTGACACCATTCACCAATAATTGTGAAATACAACTTCTCTACAAAACACATTATTTTAGACCTGAACGTGTGTCACGGTTTAACAGTTCTTTACTACCCAACTACCCTATTGTCAAAATATCAGTAAATACAAGCACTACATCCGTGGAACGATTATAGTTACCTATTCTAAAACGAATGTACAAAACAGGATCGCCAACAAATTTGAAACTCGATTTACGTATTTATTGTTAGTCACGTATACTGTTTTTGTATAAACCAGAGCATATTGCATTAGGTTCATAAAATGAATTGAAATTTCACTTTGGTCATCTTAATTTTGCAGTAGCTAGAAAACCTGAATTCCTTTTTACATAATTATTATTTCCGATTTAAGGGTACATTACGTTATTTGTTTTCATATACACTGGTCCATATACGTCATACGATTTATGTATAACGATAAAAACAGCATTACTGAAAGACTTGATTCTATATTTAGGAAGCTCAGGTTGTGTACGACATACGTTTTGATTGAAGACGGCATCCTGCAGCAGGTCGGCCGGCAGCTCCGGAGAGAACTCAGAGGACGAGCGGCGGAGCGCCTCCTCTGCGATGGCGCTGCCGATCTTGTGCGACTCCACCTGCGACTCGATCAACCGCTGCATCTCCACGTCGGCCTCTGAAACCGCACACGATCCATCAGCACGCGCGCCCCTCTCACACAACATTCTCAAACAGTGCGCGTGGATATGTCGGCACTAACTTCACAATTGCCAGGCGCCAAAAGATAATAATGATAAAAACTATGTGTGTGTTTTTGTACCCATCACAATATTGTCTTATTTAACCCAAAGGTTGACTGTTAGAGAATGCGTTGTGGCATTAAATCATTGCATATACAATACATGAAGTTTAAAAGTAACTAGGCCAACATCCAGCACGTGTGTGCCGCGTATCATCCATGTTGCGTCTTATCTGCGGACAGACAACGCTAAACACAACCTTGTCATCTTTAAGCGACATGTTGCAAGGACACCCGGATCATCCCGACTGGCAGTGCCCTAAGCAGACGTGAAGCAGGAATGACCAATCAAACGAATCTTGTCAGGTTATCATCGTATGACAATGTTGATAGCATAAAGTTTTTCAGAAGGCGTTATGACAAACAACAGCGATGTGATCCGGCTTATGGGTGGACTAATCATTCAGCAGGTTATCAATAGAAGATATGGTAAAGGTGAAGAATGTGAGATTGCGAAGGTGGAAAAGGTGAAGTATTGTTGGATAGTAGTGGGCGCTCACTCTGCTTGTACAGGTCGTAGGAGAGCGCGCCGTTACCGAGCGCGGCGTCGTGCTCCTCCGACACCACGGTGTTGTTAGCCACCAGGCACTCCACGTCCTTCGTCCACGGGTTCCTGAAAATTGTTCCATATTACTATCTCATATACACACATCTGCCACTATAGCTAAACTCTTATCATGTGGGTGAAATATTAAGTACACCTTTACCTAACCCATCGGAGAAACAGGCGTGAGGTTATCTAATCTGACAGCTCATGCAAACAAAACACGGGCTACTGCTGATGTTCACTCATTCTAAACAGTCTGCAGCATAATTTGTTAGCTCAGAACTGATGCATTTGATCAACCCTGCACTGGGTCAATACCGAGGCACACTAACCTGGCTGGCCACATGCTACCTGCGGCTAGCTGACAGCTGTTCGCACGATGCTAGGACTAAAGTTAGTGTGACTAAAAACGATGTATTAAACTTTAGACATCACTCACATTCTGTATTATACACCTGTCAAATGTCATCGTAATCTTTCATTTAGTACCAATACCATATAATAGTAGTCCATGTTTATAGTCGAGTGCAATTAGGCAATATGGTGAAACGAAGTTAATAGTGGTCGGAGTTTCATGGGCTTTTTTTATTGAGTTCTTAGAGGAGTGGAGAAGTTAAAAAAAAATAATTCGCCGCCCGCGACGTTTTTTTTTTTTTTTAATTTCCTTTGGAATGTTTTTTTTTAGTTTATGAATAACTTCAAATTCGACGAATTCATATTGTGACCTGCGTGCGTACACTAAACGCCCATTTGGTTGTGTGTTTGTTCATTGTTGTCGATGTAATGCATATTTCAAGTATTTTTTTACAATTTCCTATTTTCTGCAATTATTTCTAAAATATCGAATTTTAAGACTAAGATTTCTTTTGAAATTGGAAACTGATGCTTTTTCACAGGTAACTGAATGTAAAAATATTAAAGAAAACACTTTTACGAGTGAAGTGACAAACAATTGATACACAATAATCATAAAATCGACAACAATGTACAAAAAAAATAGACTAAATTGGTGTTTAATGGATGCACGCAGGTTACGCCACAATATGAATTCGTCGAATTTGAAGTTATTCATAAACGAAAAAAAGATATTGAAACAGAAATTTAAAAAATTTAAGAAATTTAAAATTTTAACTTCTCCACTCCACAAGGAATTCAATAAAAAAAGTCCCAAGAAAATCCGACCAGTTTAAACTTTGTTCCACCTCTTGGGTATTTTTTGTCTAATTGCACTCGGCTATTAGTACTAAGTAAGACTTGTTCTTAGTCGTATTGTGATTGTATAATATTATGATTTCTAAGGCAAAATTGTCACAATGATGAACGCTGCGTACAAGGTATACTGATAAGTCCTTTTTTTTGTTTTCTATGAATAGCTTTCTGTGTGCTGGTGTTGGACGACGTAAATAAATAGGGACTAACTTGAAGGGCTTGAAGTGCGTGTGCAGCCGCGCGAGCGAGCCGTCCTTGCGGCGGAAAGCGTAGGGCGGCGTGCGCAGCGGCTCACGGCGCAGCAGGGCTGCCTTGTGAGCGCGCGCCACGGCGCCCAGCTCCGGCCCACCCACGTACTCATACAGGCTCGTGCCTAGCAGCTCCTGCGGTAGGAAACCCAATGCCAGCGTCACCCTGCAATCACATACACACTCACACTGAGAGCTTCCTCAAAAACAAAAGTAATTCAAAGTAACGACTCCTCACTGGTCTAGTGGTCGCAACCGCTACTGCTGAGCAGCCTCGTGTTCAACAGGAGCACGCCCGCGATCTCCTGGATTGCAAATTAACTATGTTATGGCAATAATCTATAACATTTTCTTTCAACTTTAGAGGTATGAGGAACAGAGTGTGAGTTCCTCATAGTTTCTCCATGGATAAGGGAGGATCTTCCGACCAAGCGGATGTTTTGTCTGGAGGGCTACCTGCGTGTCGGTACGTTGTCGGTTGTATGATATTGTATGATAATTACTTTCGCCATGCAATGATTAATTCGCTTCATATGTTGCGAGATAGATATCACTACATGTGTTGTCGCATTACTAACTAACTAACGCTATTAAGCATTATACTGAGCGATGGCCGTTTTGAGTGAATGCGACGCATATTTTCCTCCTGCTTATGATTTTTGCGATATTTTTACGTTTTGCGTCATGTTTTCGTACATTTATGAGGTCTTTACTTTGTGGCTTCAACGAACCTTTGGTCTACGAAGAGGAATTTTCCGTCGGGCGCATGTCGGGAGACGTACTGCAGCTGGCGCACGGGGGTCGCGGGGGTGGCGGAGATCGGAGGCCCGGGAGCGGGCGCGAGAGGGGTGAGGTCGGGCAGCGCGCGCCCCACCGCCACCAGGCACGACATGCTGCCCGCGTCGCCGTCATCGGGGACCTCAGACGAGCCCGCCTCCGACATCTCTGCCGGGGCCCACGACTTTAGGTAGCCTGCAATAAAAATCATAATTATGAGAAATATTAGAAGTAATTATGTACTTACAACGTTCTTCTTCTTGCGTTTCAACCTGATAGAATTAAACTAAGATGGCGTCTGTGCCATTTTGAAATCCTTGTGTGCAGGTGAAGGGACACTTTGGGCTCTAGCAAGTGGGCCATGGTCTGTCCAGGAGCATCGCATTCACACTGAGTGTCAGATGTTTAATACCCCATTAGCAACGGCCTACTTGTGTTGCGTCACTGGTACATGGTTGGTGACTTGGTGCACCTCTGTCTGGTGGACAAAAGATGACGTGATGGTTATTAGCCATATGAAGAGCAGGGTATCCTCATCCTCCGAGGAAAGTGCCTTCGACCAAACGGGTGTTGTCTGGTGCTGGTGGGAATACGGACCATTGTTATTGGGTGCTTCTTTATGTGCTAATCTCGCGGACGAGTGCTTTCGCGATGTAAAATTTAAGTTCGTATGTTGCGAGATAGATGTCGCTACAAGTCACCGAAAATCTTAAAGACATCCATTAGGCGCTCCCTCATCGGGAGAATTCACGTGTAATGTAACAATTCAAATGTAAGCATTACTTCAATGAGTGAGGAGCACCGAGCATTATAGTGCGCAACATGTAATGATACTATTTCTATCAACGACTTGTTTTTATACAAAATTGAATGTTGTACTGTTACATTACATGCAAATATGCTCCGGTGAGGAAACACCTTAATGTCAATATATTAAAACCTTTTGGTAGCCATTGCCACTTGTCTAGAACTTCTTGAGACGAAGATTTTAGCTCAACTTGTGACGAAGATATGCGTTGCACTTGCAACGTTGCAAAGTTGAGTAAGCACTCAAAGAGAGCACAAGAGAGACAGTATGAGCAAGTGGCTCACCGGTGCACTGCACGACGCAGTACTTCCTCTCGTTCGACTTCTTGCGCAGCTTGGTGGACGGCTCGGGGTCCTCCTTAACGGGCGCGGGCTCCGGCGGCGCCTCGGGCGAAACCCTGCACTTGATGCGGCAGAAGAAGGAGCGGCGCGCGCCCGGGCACAGCCGCGAGGCACCTGCTTGTACGTCTGCCTTCACCGGTAACATGGCTGTGATACAAGAGCTGGAGTTACAGTATGAACTGATGGCTGTCACTTATGTTGCAAGGTCACTGACTTAAGAAATAAGATGAAAGGGTAAAATGAAATTAGCTAGTAAAACTCTACAGTCAGAAAAAAATGATTTGAGGGCAATAACCAGGGACCGCATAGTTATTTAAAATATTTGTTTTAGTTCAATTCATGTTTGTTTCACCATGTTTAGGCATCGATACCCATAACGTCTGTACACTCGAAGGGTAAGCAGAGGAGTATAACTGCAACATTTCGATCAGGCTTAAATAGACTGAACAGGCAGAGTTTTGGTTTCTTTTCATTACTCATATACCTACAAACAGCGTGGCCCTAAAAGGGAGGTCATAAAAAAAAATAATGGCTCATACTTCAGAAAATACCCCAAGTAAGTTCCGCGATTCTTCATAGTTTCTTGAATATTTTAAATGGGAACCGCTTTAAAAAATAATATCTGTAGTTTTACCCGGTATTTTCACATTCTATAACGTTACCTAGAGGCATTTACTAATCTCAAGAGTAACAAAGCGGTTCTAATATAATTTTCAGGAAACTATAACTCGAAAACTATCAGGAGTCCCGGAAGTAGGTGGTATTTCCGGATACGCTTTGGCACGAGGCATGTAATTCTAAGTTAATAGTTATCTGAGAAAACAGTAGCCAAAACGTCCATCTTATTATAGAAGAGCGTATCTCAGCAATGTATCAAATAGAGGCAATAGTTACTCTTAGCGTCGATGAGTCTCTCGCGCGGGCTGAGGTCGGACGAAGACAGCTGCTCCTTCACCTTGGCTACGTCCTTAGGGTGCAGGATGTCGAACAGGCTCTGACCTAGCAGCTCGCTCTGGGGACAACAGGACCTGGGTTACAGTATAAGCGAGGACACGCTTCTGTCCACCAGCTGACACACAACAGAACGTTAAAAAGAAAGAAAATACATAATGCACACGAAAAGGATACCTAAGTATAAGGAAAACATGCGTCACATCCACGGAATACCTACGGCCATCGTTCAGCATAATGCTGTGGCACCATGAGAGACAATGGCACAGCGCTAGTCCTCATCATATTTCAGGTAAGCAATGTCCACTGTTGTACTTACTAACGATGTAGTTAAGATCGACAACTATTCCATCGCATCGTAAGAACAATATTAGTCGTTAACCGCGTCAGCTATGACGGAGCGCAAGCAAACATGATAACTATAGCTAATAGTACCTAGTACGTAATGTACCTATACTAATTCAAAGTGTGATGGACTGTACGTCACACGATAGAGGAAGCGCAGCTATGATCACATGCAAACGTATGAGGAAACATTCATCATTTATGTAGATACGGCTTAGCAATTATACAACAAGTTACTAGTAAGTCTTCGTAAACATTGCAACTTAGATGGAATCAAGTAAAGCACAGATCGAATATGAAACAACATGAAAATTGGCAGGGGTTCGAAATAAAACAGAAAACACTGATGAAATGCAAAAATACATTAAATAGCTCAGCTGATGCGACTGTGTCACGCGCGTACCACTTGTTGCAGATTGAAACAAGAGTTCCGTCACGTCGCATGTCGCGTCACGATCACGCGTGGCATGCCCGAGCAAATTGTTTTGTCCGTAGTCGCTGTTGAACAGCGTGACGTTTGTCGCTCGCAAACCAACCTGGTCGTAGTGCAGCATCTGCTTAACCGATGCGGAGACGTACAGCAGGCGGCCGCGGTCGCAGCCCACCACGAGCAGGAAGCAGTCGTGCGCCGCGTGCAGGATGAGCTGGTTGAGCTCGCGCTCGGACAGGAAAGAGGGGCGCGGGCGCGCGCTCAATGGGCACGCGGACAACGCGCCGCGCACTGAGCGCAGGTGCTGCACCGCCATGCGCAGCACCGTCAGCTTGTCCAGCTTGCGCGCCATGGCCCCACACATCGGGATCATGGCCGACAGCTCCGAGATGTACGCGTTCATCTTGTCGCGCCGACGCTTCTCGATCTCGCTGTGGTTTTGCCTGTAACCAGCACGCCGCGAACTATGAGTATTACTGCATACCTACCCTTGGCACGCAGCAATCTGCATTGTCTTAGACAGACTGTCAATCATTGAGACCTTAACATTAGTTAGCCTTAACTGGCCGACTGCTAGGCAAAGACCTCATCCTTCCACTTATTTTCAATCTTTCTTAAAAAAAAAAAAAAAACCATGCCCCACACTAGGAATGGTTGGTTGGTTGCTTGGTTTCAATGGTGTGCTTCTTCTCGGCAATTTACAAAGAAGTCATACAAGGCGTCCGTCTACCGGCTACCGTCTGATATTGCGACATACGGTTTTTTTTTTTAATCAGCTATGTCTTTCTTGTAGAATGTAGGAATAACTGAATGTGTAGGGTAACTTACTTCTTGTCGGGCACGGTGCGGATGGAGCGCGCGTCGTCGCCGCCGTCGTCGTCGTACGCGCTGCCCGTACCGCTGTAACACAACCAACAGTTAGGAACCATGGTATCTATAGCAATGTCGTAGGTATGCGCATATTTCAATACACCAGTCAGCTAGTCATCTCGATGTTTAAATACCGTCCATCCCTGCAAACACCGAGCCTGGCCAAACAATATGGATTTTCAGAGAAAGCCCAGCAGAGACTAAAAATACAATTCCATATAACATTCATCCAATACATTTTTTGTTGCGAAGTCAAGAGGGTCTCATCAACATAAATAAAAGGCTGCACTACCTAAGGTGCCATTCTTTAATCACGTGAGGTTTTTAGGCCACACTTATAGCCCTCCGTCCACATTGGTGGTGTCGTTGTGAGGTTTTAGGCCACCCTTCCTCCCACCGTCACAAAAGATCACATAGCTTTAGGATCTGTCATAGTAAAAAAAATGGTTTTTAGACACAAATTCGCTAGCTCGGGTTTTTAATTCTTTATTGGGAAAAAAATAAAATTATACAATAAATTAAATTTAGCCGTCTGACGAAAAACTACACGCGATTGTCACATGAACTCTAAACGAATGATTTTTCTGACCCTCTCCTTACCTCACGTAATTAAAGGACGCAGCTGTGTGTAGTCTTGAGTACACCCCCTGCTTAGCTGCTTGATATTTTGCAAATTCATCAACTCAAATGAAACGTGCTACTCACTTTGAAAGTTTTAAATATCTAACTGTAGTAAAGAAAGTGTGTTTTTTTAAACACATGTTTATTTGCTTGTACCTACTAGCATTATTACAGCTTTTGCATACAAGTATAACTAACCGTTTAGCACCCACATGGTTCCACTCAGGGAGCCGGGGTTACCGGGTTAGCCCTTGAAGAAGAATGTACTTGCTGGTAGGTGGGTATCATAAAGCCCCGACTGGCTGTATTTTAATGCAGCAGTGCTATAAAACGTAGGTATATTATCTACCTACATTTTCGAATACTTAAAGACTAGTTACGGTGTAAACAACCTTAAGTTTGAATCATTTCAATTATGTTAACAAATAAAAATAACAAAATGTATCATATCGTCGAGACACGCGTTTAGCAGCTGCCCTTCCGCCGCAAGCCAATTAATTCTTCAATAATCCTCAATCTTCCAGTAAGAGATTGAGAACATGAACTTCATTTATATCTACGTACTCGTGATTGACCTTGGGTACATCTATTCGAGGTACATGATCCCCTTCAAGTTTGGACTTGAGCGCAACATCCCCATCACTCAAACAGGCACAGTGCCCAAGGAGGCCAGAAGCCAGGCGAATGGTGACAAGTGAATATGGTCTTTAGGTCATTCCTTAATAATTTGTCTGACTGTAGTCTGATTGCTTATAAAGACTAGTATTTAACTCTCAGATTGGCGTAAACAGCTTGAGATAAACTGGGTAGTAGGTATCACATATAAACACAAGGTTAGTGATCGATGAGATGACAAATGGTGAATCGCTACACGTGTCCGAAATCTTACACACTCGACCTACCTTGTGTGCCGACGCCTTCGGGGACGCAACTTTGATTATATCTTAATTACTGTTGCTACTTTATGTCCCTGTAACCTAAATGAGCACGAGAAAGTTTTCAACGCTACCAATAAATAGAACATAGTGAAGAATAGAAGATTTGATTTGAGACTAGCGTATGCCCGCGGCTTCGCCCGCGCCGTGTTCGGTAATTATCCCACGAGATCGTACTACCGGTAAAAAAATATCCTATATGTTAACCCAGGTTATAAAGCATCTGTGCCAAATTTCACCCAAATCCGTTCAACCGTTTTTGCGTGAAAGAGGAACAAACATCCATCCTCCTCACATACTTTCGCTTTATAATAGTTATAAGATTTTCATCTATTTTGACGTGCTTCTAGTCACGATTCGATCAAGACTTCATTAAACGTGCAGCGGAAAATATCGCCGTGAAAATTGTAACGTTAGCGTTAACGCGTTAGCTAGCAGGCAGAGCTAGCACGTGCCGTTCGCAGGCTAGCTGGCAGTGCTGGCACGTGCCGAGTGCGCTCCTGTACAAGTCAGAAGCCTTATGACCGGAGGGGGTAAATTCAATTTAACTCTTTAGTCACAGGTGGTTTTTTTGGCATGGCCGGCCCCGTTGCTAGCCAACCCCGCGTTCTCGCCTAATTGGCCGTATTGTAGCCAAAGGGTAAGTTTAGCCAGTTTGTATGGGTTCCCGAGCAGACTTCAATTGCCGAAGTATAAAGTTATTAGGTCACACATAATTTTTAAGGGTCGTGCTTTTGTATAAGAAAAACAAAAACAAGCTGAACTTTTCAATTTAAAAAAATACACGTGTAGGACTCTGGGAGGGGGGACGAGGGGTACCCTCAAACCTCACGACTTATCACCAAGGCGAGGAGAACTATAAAAGTGGCCTAAAGACCTCACGTGATTTTTATTCTTGTTTCGTTTTATTTTAGTTTATTTTTCACCTACTGCTCATCTTACTTTAAGGTTTAATTTAAGTTTTAATTGTCAAAATTTCTGCCAGTATAGTTTGCCCTAAACTTTACATATGATCCCCTACTACTGTTAGAATGTATTGTTTTTTTAAAGTAGGTGGCACACGACCACGGCTATCCTCTGAACATTACTATGAATATTTATTAAAAACATTAAAACGTATAAAGTGTAAGTTGTTTATTTAATAGACGATAAATATTGAATGGTTTGTAGGTACATAACAATTTCAGACGACAATGTTTTCTGGTTTCATTATTTTTAGAGCGCAATTTTTCAGTAGTCGTGTTTTAGTTTTAGAACTTATTTTTTGAGACATAGACTGAAAAGATTTTTAGAGCGTAATTTTTCAGTAGTCGTGTTTTAGTTTTAGAACTTATTTTTTGAGACATCGACGGAAAAGATTTTTAGAGCGCAATTTTTCAGTAGTCGTGTTTTAGTTTTAGAACTTATTTTTTGAGACATCAACGGAAAAGATTTTTAGAGCGCAATTTTTCAGTAGTCGTGTTTTAGTTTTAGAACTTATTTTTTGAGACATCGACGGAAAAGATTTTTAGAGCGCAATTTTTCAGTAGTCGTGTTTTAGTTTTAGAACTTATTTTTTGAGACATCAACGGAAAAGATTTTTAGAGCGCAATTTTTCAGTAGTCGTGTTTTAGTTTTAGAACTTATTTTTTGAGACATCGACTGAAAAGATTTTTAGAGCGCAATTTTTCAGTAGTCGTGTTTTAGTTTTAGAACTTATTTTTTGAGACATCGACTGAAAAGATTTTTAGAGCGCAATTTTTCAGTAGTCGTGTTTTAGTTTTAAAACTTATTTTTTGAGACATCGATGGAAAAGATTCGTCAAATATTGGTGACCTTACGAGGTGAACCTCCTAGGGTCACCAATAGTTGACGAATCTTTTAGAATATTTTGCGGTAATTAATTTCGATATTTGGTGCTAACGAGTTAAATTTAGAAATGGTAGTCTGTCTGTCAGTGGGTTCAGGAAGGTAAATTACGCACTTCGAAATGTCTAGGCCAATAGAACTGAATCTGAAAGGATATGCTGCAGGCCATCAAACTTAACAAAAAGACATGCAAAAAGGCGTACAGAAACTTAGGTTTTGTACTGAGGCAATCACAGGGGTTTACCAATATTACCACATTCAAGGTGTTATATGACGCTCTAGTCAGGAGCCATCTTGAACACAGTGCAGTTATTTGGTCTCCACATGAAACAAAATACAGTGTAATGTTGGAGAGAGTCCAAAATAAATTCACAAGACATTTGTATTTTAAACTATATCGGGTATATCCATTCTACCCATTAATGTACCCTACACTGTTTGTACTGGGTATGGTGGGGTATAATGAGCTGAGGGTGCGCCGGGAATTTATTCTCGCTGCGTATGTCGTAAAACTATTGCGTGGTGCAGCTCATAACCCGGGTGTGCTGCGGCAGCTTAAACTGTGCGTGCCGGATCAATACGTGTGGAGGCGGCGGCGCCCACCACTGCTAGCCGTGCCGGTAGCCAGAACCAATCTCTTGGCTAAAACCCCTCTCACCAGAACGATCCGCGTAGTGAACGAGGTTCACGAGCGAATCGACATTTTTTCGTGCACTTTTAGTGAATTCGCAAAAGTTTTGTTAAACGTAATTTCTTATTTATAAGTAGTAATAGACAATAGTTAATGGACCTGTGTTAGAAATAAGAGTGATAGCCACACTGTCGAAGTAGGTTTAAGATTACCTGTAATGATAGTTGTAAGTTGAATAAATAAATAAATAAATAACAAATTCCTTCATGGACCCAATATCGTATATCCAAAAAAAATCCCACAATACCTAGTCGACCCAAGTGTGGGACAGCTAATAAATTTTTCGCATTTACGATATTGGACCCATGGAGGAAGTTGTTCAGTTTGATAGTCTGCAGCATATCTTTTCATATACCCTTTCTGTTACACCTTGTATATATAAATATGGATGATGAAGCTTAATAACAGCTTCATTCCAGCGTCATCATCTGCCTAGCCTTTTCCCAACTATATTGGGGTCGGCTTCCAGTCTAACCGGATGCAGCTGAATACCAGTATTTTACAAGGTGCGACGCCTATCTGACCTCCACAACCCAGTTAGTACTGGGTAATACGATACCCCTTAGTAAGACTGGTTGTCAGAGTTTTTGGGCCACAGACTGCCTAACGACTGTCAAAGATCTACAAATGACAGCCGGGACCAACGGCTTAACGTGCTTTCCGAGGCACGGAGGAAACTTGGTAAGTAATGGGCGGTCACCCATCCACAGACCAACCTAGGCAAGCACGGCTTAACCTACAGATCGACCCGAGCGGCTGTTATTATTTAGCCACGAGCTTCATTCCAGCATAATGCCAGAAATCTCGATTTGTCCTCTCTAGTCGACAAAGATGGTATTGATGGTAAGGTGGATTTCTTTAACACAATCGTTCTTGAATTATATGACCGGCATGCTGCTATCCGATGTGTCAATGTAAGACATAACCCAGCACCATGGATGACCCAAAAATGAAATGTGCTTATGGCAGAACGACCGAATACTGAAACGCCACTCAAATTTAACAGATACTCAAAAGTGTCAAAAGTGACGTTTGTCCATACGAAATTAAAGTTTAAGAGCTGCTAAAACGTTTAAGCAACCCTTAAATATTTGAGTAGCGTTTCAGAATTCGGCCGTTAGATACAAATCTAAGAGCAGATATAAGCGCAGGTCTTCGGAGCTGAATCTCTCTTGTTACTAATCGTTACGTAATCGCTGCAGTCGTCTGTGACAAGATGCTAGGGGACGCTATTTCCACGACCAACTCGACTTAGTGTTGTTACTGAGCATGACATAAAGATATCTGTACCTGCAATTACTTCCTCAGCAGTGGGCAATGATAAGTTGTGCTCAAGAATTATAACTCTCACCCTTCCCACCCAAAGTCGAAGTTAGCAGACGCGCATAGATTCGATAACAAATGTGATATTTTTTTTTCCAAATTTTAGAAACAACATGGAAATGCCCAGATCCTAGCGAAATTTACTATTACGGGACCAATAACTCGTAATATTCATTACCACTCCTCAATTTGTATTCGAAATTGACGAACATTTTTTTTTTAAATTATTGTTATGTGTAGAAGTGATTATTCGAATCGATTTTTTTTTTGTAAATTTCGATTAACTCGGGTAATTAAATTAAGAAATTTAAGAAATCGATAGATGGAAATTAAAATAATTTTGTTTCAAGCGTAAAATACAATACTTATTTATTATAATATTTTTTTTAAGTTTTACAATGGTAATCTTAATAGTTTTCCGTACATTGTAGGTACGAAAACCGACCCAACAACAAATAGCACAGACTGATCTATGGCTAAATTCGCGCCCATTTTTTTCCATTTCAAAATTTAAATTAGGAATGCACTCGTCAAATTTATATTGTATTTAAATTTACAAGATAATTTATTGTGATTTCCTCTATTGGTTGGTTCAATATAGAACGCCAAAGATCTTGGTAGGAGGCATAGTAGTGGTTGGTTCCAACCAAAATAATAATTATTATTTGAAATTATACTCAGGAGTTTTTATTCCGCCTCACTCTCAACTCTTTTTTCCAACTAGGCTGAATACAAATTTTTAATAGTAATGATGAAATTTGGGTTTTCGGTCAGCACTAAGAAGTGTTATGTTGCAACATAGTTTTTAGTAATATTTGTCTAGTTTTTGATTGTGTTTTTATTAAATTATGTATGAAAACTGGCAAAAATAAGAACGCAGATAGAATGTTACTGTCTTTATTTTACCATTTCTAGTTTTTTTTAGCAACGAGCAATTTGTCTATGTACATTATTTCCAGCGCATTTTAAGTTGCCTATTTTTTGGAAGCGTTTAGTAGGTAACATGTATTTTGCACATTACTGGCAGGCAATAGACTGACGTCGTTTTACCGACCTTAAGACAGACTTCCAACTAGCTACGTAGGTACCATAATCAGGGTAGGGAATGGAATAAGTGTAATATAATCATAATATATAAATAATAATTTTTTGGTCACTCCTTTTTCTTTTATTTGACTGATCTTATTTTGCGCCTACTTATGATGCGTTTGTAAGTACCTATTGCCTACATTATTTTAAAGAAGGCGAACCTACTGCCATGTACCGTGCACAATGCTCCAGGCTTTCGGATACTAGTTTATCCTAGTAGGTATAGGTCACCCACTGCAGCCCACTTCATGTATATGACTACTAAACATTCATAACAAAAAAAATAGGTGTTTATGAGATTTTAATAATTTAAAAATAAAATTATTACGCATGACGTAGTTAAAACACCCTGTTGCGAGCGATGATATACTGGACTCGAGCGCTGAGTAGGCATGTTCTGCCGTTTGACATTTAAAAATCATTAACAGGATGTTTCATAATTTTATTAATATATTATTTATTTTTCTTTGTATCTATTATAGTAGGTAAAAATAAAAAACAAATCGCGCCAAGAGCTATTTTATGTCGGGAACATTGACTGGACCACCTTTGTAAGACGACTAAAAAGTCACGGTGTAAAATTAGATGCAAGAAATAGGTGTACCAACACCAAAAAGTAAAAGTCATCTCCATCAAAGATATAGACATCTATGCGCATGTTGCTAGGCTAAAAAGTCAACCTTTATCATTTCGAATTCCCATTCTAAGGCCTTATTGTAGTCTTTTAACTGTGCCATAACAGTCCCTAAAAAAAATAACCCTAGATTATGTACGTGTTAATGTAGATAGTTTTGATTTTATTAACGCTAATTTGCAAGATGTTTAAGGATTGAAACCGCAAATCGCTTTTAGGTACACGTCAGTCGCACCCTTCGGGAATTACAGGCGGGTTGTTGAACTAACATAACATCACGCCTGTAAGATCGAGCTTCGCTTAGCTTCTACCGAATGAAAACAATATTTTTAGCAAACTTAATACTAACATGAACAAATTAACATTGTGAATGGGTCGCCTCATAAATTAAGTCAATTTATTAAAATTGACGGATATTAATTACCGAAGCGCATAGTCTTTCTGGTTCTATTGCTAAATACATCAAATTCAAGCGTTCAAAGTATTTTTCATTAACGTGTTTTTTTCCAGATTCTCACTTTTGTTTCCATCGTTTGTGCCCATCACATTTTTCCACCGGCTGATTGAGCTGTCAAAGTTGAAAGTTTTTTTTTTAATATTTAAGGATATTAACCGTTGGGACCTAGGATAGATCATGAGTTGCATCTATATTTTGCTTTTGTTCATAAACTTTGACAATGACTAAAGAATACGCGGAATGACTAAAAAATAGCGGCAAAAAATGGCGGCGCGGAGCGCTCACGGTCACGTGAGCGCTTCGCGAAGCCGCTATTTTTTAGCCGCTAGCACAGCCGCTAGCACAACTAGTAACAACTAGTAATAGTGTCATTTTCAGGCTGATCTCAGTGTTACATGATCATTAGTCAAATGTACGGAAATTTCGCAAGTACTCCGTAAAATTGAAAAATGTTTTTTTTTAATTACTTAAATGACAAATAACAAATTTCTAGTGTAAGCTTACACCGCGTCCCTGTCCTCTGCCCACAGCACTGAAAAGATAACCAGGAAAATTTTAACTTTCTCCCTGGTTGACTCGGCAGTGTCGTGCTTGACCGACGCAGAGGACTCCTGGAAAGTTGCTTGCTCGGATACGGATCGGTCCGGGAACTCGTTTTCCAAGAGACAGTCTGATGAGCCGCTCAGCAGTTAGTACGGAATAACGTTATCAATACTGCTGAGCGTGCCCGCCTGTTGGCTGTGGGTGAGTGGGAGTCAGGGCCTCTCGCTTCAGGCACTACCGTCACCAAAAATAGGCACTATGCTAGGTGACACAACCTTCCGGCTCGCTACATGTCTGCGATTGGGCGCTCCAGATCGCTGTCAATGTGGTGAAGCAGTCGACTGCCTCGGACACCATGGCCTTTTCTGCAGTAAGAGTGCAGGTCGGATTGCGCGGCACGCTAGCATTAATGATCTAATCCGTCGTACTCTTGCCACCGCCGCAGGTGCCAGCTGTCTTAGAACTCAATGGCTTGGCACGCGTTGATGTTGTGGTTGAAAATCAAAACAGCCACGACACTAATTTCGTTTCATGGTCGTTTTAAAAATGCCAAAACACGTTGAAGTCGGTGTTTTTACTCAATGAGCGTTTTCGATCTTGGAGCCTTACATATACATTAACTTAAAAAGTAGCAAATCGTCCCACTGATTTAAACTTACGGGGAAGCACTAAGGTGGCCCGCAATCTCCTGGCCTTTTTTGAAATTATA
The DNA here is from genome assembly GCA_963576755.1 of Noctua janthina. NCBI lineage: Eukaryota > Metazoa > Arthropoda > Insecta > Lepidoptera > Noctuidae > Noctua > Noctua janthina. Next base: position 4,954,809 of record OY755050.1, on the reverse strand, counting down.
ATTCTATAAGTAAATACACATTTGTCACAATCAATCAACCTGTTACTGACCTGCAAAATGCAAAAAAGTAAGAAAAATTGAATTCTGGCGCTTTAGCTGTTGACGTGCGAAGGCCTCATGCTTCCGAAAACAAGTCAGTGGAACATGTAATAATCACGAAAATTGGGCAGATAATCTGAACGATATAGCGTGTACATATAATTTGAGGTACCAATTTAGATAAAGCCAGTCTTGACGATAGAATCAATCAAATCTCTGAAGAGTTACTTGTAAAGGAGACAAAAAGACAAGGTACTCACTAAGAAGATGGCTTCCTCTTGCGCGTGGCGCTGGCTGGCGCGTGCAGTGGGATCGGCGGCGGTGCGCCCAGCGGCGCCTCGCAGCCTGACATGTCAAAGCTTTCGGAGCTGCTGCAAGACAACACACAGGTTATTACGTTGGTAGGAACTTGTGCAGTCCTGCTCGGAGCACAAAACCTGCGCTCACCTACTCGGAGCTGGCGTCCCAGGTTGGTCGCGAGGCCGCTTCGGCTCATGCCCAAACCCAAGAAAACTCTCAATATCATCTAACTGCAATGTCAAATTGTCATCCGCTTTTTTTTCGTCTTGTTTAGGCTCGTCAAGCGTTTGGCTCAGATTATCAAATAAAGATGGATTTTGTTCGTAGAAATCACAAAGCATGAAAAAGTCTTCGTCGTCCCACACGAATCCGTCCATGGTTCAAAGTTGATTCTAAATATATTCCTGCGAGAACACGCCGACTGCGTCTTCCTACCCGGCTTCCTCTCAGAGGTATACTAAGCCGGGAGTATTGTGGCGAGGGAAAAGCTCGCTTGGTGCGCGGCAGCCTCCGCCCCGCGGAGAGTGCGAGTAACTTTGTAGGTATTACAACATCGAGCAACAGTGGCCAACACAGGATTTTTTATGGAAATTTACCCATTCCTGTTTTTGTTTTTCTTAGCACGCTTTAGGACTATTGATTCAATGAACGCGAGAATGTTACTCTCATAATAGTGTTATAATAGTACAAAATACGAAACATGTGTAAACGGTGTCGTGTCGGACATGAGTCACTTCGATATCCGGGTAAAATAGTGAATCTTCTCCTTCTTTATCGTGTGGTTAGTGCCTAACCTGGTGTCAGAGATTTTATGCCGCCCATGGGCCGCTGACAGACAGCCGGACGGACAGCAGAGGCTTAGTAGTAGGATCCCGTTGGCTACCCTTCGGGCACAGAACTTTAAAAAACAATGATCACCACGATATACGCGTTAGGCGCTCAAAATTATCATTTTTTTTAATAACTTTATAATTTATTTGAAAATTAATATAACCCTCAGAACGAAGTACCTAGCCACTGTAGACAATTTATTGAAAAACAAAGGGTACTTACTTAAAAACGTGAGTAAAATGTATACGTAATGTATGTAAAATGTAAACGTGAGTAAATGTATGTGACGAAGAAAGAAAGTTACAACGTTTCGGAAGTTTGGAAACCCTTCAAATGTTTACATTGTCACTGAGTTCAGCGATTGCCAAACGGAAGGTTTTCCTTAACGAAGCGGCATAAAGTCAGTACAAGTCCACCCTGCTGCCGCATGAATCGAGGAGGTCGCATGGAGGAGATGTTGTAATACTCGTCATTTGAATTTGAAAATACTCGCCGTGTTTTAAACGAACGTTATGTTTGTTTGTTAGTTCTGCTTTGATTATACATACATAAACTGACGCCTTTTTCCCACGGGTTTAGGCAGATACCACAGAACGGCAGCAGATACGATCCTTGCATACTCCTTCTGCCTCGTCCACCGCGTCCATGTTCATAAATCTGGTCATATAAGCACGCCGGGTGAAGTAGCAAAAAAATAGGGTGGACCTGTGTCGGGGCACACCACCGTTGGTTTAAAGCGCAGGCCACCGCGAACTACGGAACGTATCGAACAGAAGTTTAGTATGAAATGAGGAGAAACGATACTCGCCCGGCCCGAAATAAGATTTGTGTAATCGGTTGTCATGGTATGGATTTGTAATACGGAGGAATGAGGAACAGATCGCAAAGAAAGTTTTGAGTCCTATCAATGTGATCATAATTTGATTGTATTTGTGATCTAAAGTCGATTCGTTTGGTCATTTAATGATGGTTATATGCGTATCAGAGCATAACCAGAAGGATAATTAAAATTAAACATAGTAGGTACTTACTAATGTGAAGTCTTCCTCTTGCGCGGGTCATGGTGGTGCTGGTGCGAGGCCTGCTGCATGGGAGGCTGGTGCGGCGCATGCGCGTGCGCGTGCGCGACTGTGGACTCTGCGCACGCGCCGCCGCCCGCCGTCAGCTCGTACGCCGGCGCCGAACTCGCGCTCGCCCTGCACACAAAATATGACGGTCACTAAAAATATTGTGTTTAAACCACTGTCTGACAGGTTTAAGTTGGCCGCATCGACTCATCCGAAATTCATCACGGGGCACCACACTCACACGTAGTGTACGTTGAGCCCGGTCACAATTCGTATATGCCGCATTTATGCCCTGCCCGGCTCGTCGTGCACAATCGTTTATGAGCTCACCAGATGGCGCCACTGGTGAGTAAGGTCTTGTCATTAATTTTATTTTATACTTCAAAGTACCAATAACTTCATAAAAAGTTTATTTTATTACGTATAACAACAAAGTAAACTTCAGATACATATTTACAATATTGTCCCTAAAATTAGCAAACGTGAAAAATTTAAAAATCATTCTTGCTTCTTACGTGGCAATGCTGCGGCGCCTTCTGGGCACTTTTTTTGTTTCCTACTGCGGGGTATTAGTTCGCTCGGTTCACTCGTTCTCAAGACCCCACCATCCCCTTCGAACCTAACCTGTCCGGAGTCGGGGTGCCCCAAGGCCTTAGCTCGCTTCGCTCACCCTTGCATCCTAAATTATAGAGCTTAAGAAAACGATTATTTTAGCAGAACATGTTTTCGGAAACTTAGTATTTTATTCGGAAGCTTGGTATTTTTTTTTTGGAAATTTAATTTATTATTTTTCGTAGAATTGTTATTTGAATAAGCTCATGTTTGTTTGTTAATCACAACATTTATTGTCGATTTATTTTGCATTATTTTTTCTGTAATTCATTATATTACAGTGAACCACAGACCGTTGGAAATTATTTGTTTTTCGGAAGCTTTATTATTTCCCAAATTAAAGTGTGCGTTTGTAATTTCAAAACAACAGCTTTTTACTAAATGCATATGAAAGTATATACGCTACTTATCATTTTTATTTATTTATTTTTGTCCGTCTGTCTGTCTGTTTGTTCCGGCTAATCTCCGAAACGGTGCACCGATTTTGACAGGACTCTTACTGTCATATAGCTGATGTTACAAGCAGAAAATCGTCGAGTTTTCTATTAACTTACAGAAGTGATGCATAAAAACTGCGCACACAGCGGCCAATTGCGATAGAATGACACAAAACAGAAGCAAAAAACTAACGGATTAACCTCATTCCAAAGAGCTGCCGCACACTGAGAATAGCGCCGGCTACTCGTTCCGCATAGTTGCAAGCACAACGCGTGTAAACTGCAGGGGAAGTCGTCTGCGCGCACTACATCGCGAGAGTGCGCCGGTGCAACCTTGACATTGCGCGCGCACACACACACATCATAGATAAATAATAGAACAACGCCTGTGTGCTGTGCGATAGTAAATATAGGCAAAACATACATCATACGTTTACCGCGATATGCAGCGGTTCTCTATGTAAACCAGCACATGAAATCAGCACTGATTCACCTGACTTTTAGGACCGGCGATATTAGCCTCAGCTTCCCAACGGAGCTGTCATTACTATTCTTATGTATAACGAGTTGTAAACTTGCAACCAATTGTCTTGATTTGACATAAATGATTAATCAGACGTAAAAACACACAACTCCGGAATATAACGATGAGTGTGTGTAATCAGCAAGCTACATTAGTATTTGTTCGACACTTCGACTTGAGTGCGCTTCTCGACGTATGTTGCTAAGAGCAGACGAGATAAGGAGTGCAATGCGCGGGATTTACCAGAGACTCACGGAGAAACTCCGTTGTCATTGCCACCACTGCATAGTACCTAAGTAACCACAATTTGGAAAAATTAGGGATTAAATATTCTTCCGACACTCATTGTGAATGTAGTGCTTCCAATCCGACCATGACCCATCTGCTGGGAGTATCTCAAGTGTGCCCACACCTGCACTTTGGAGGACTTTAACATCGCACATACTGAGTCGGAGTGGCTTGATAAGACGTACCACTGATACGAAATGAAGAATCAGATTGCAGAGTAAATGCAGAAGTATCGCGCCTGACTAGAGATGCAGAATGTAATCGAGGACAAACAGTCGCACAGCACCAGTGAGCACTTTGAGAGAGGCGTCCAAAGTCCGGTGCCGCATAGTTTCCATTCCCGGGTCGTATAACACTACACCTGGTGCCCCACGTTGGGCGCCAATGTAGGCTCCACCCGTTTTAATCCCAACTAATAATTGGCACTGAATAAAAAACGGGCGTGTACCTTAAAAAAAAACACAAACCTAACTAGTTTAGCCGGAGGCACACAAAATTTGTAGGTCGTGGGTTACGCACCTCCGTTGTCACTTCTACAGGGATTGGTTCTCCCACAGGGGAGTACTTACAACGGGAAACTACAGAGTTTCCAGGCGAAATCCCGCCCTTGGCCAGAGATGAAAGTTGGCCGATGTTCCGAAATGTGCTGTGGATTTGTATTAAGTTTTTAAATTTTGTTAACATATTGTCATTTGCACCTATTTAGTATACCATAAAAAAACAGGAATAATCGTGAACCGTTCCGTTAAACTTTAATTATTGTTTAACAATGTTTTGAGTGCGTTACATTGAGTCCTACCGTAAAACGTGATTTTTAACTGTAGGCACACAAAACACAAAAAAAGTCTTTCGAGTTATTTAGATGTACTGAATGCATATGCAATGCAGTTAATGGCTTCGTGAAGGGTCCGTTTACACAATGGTTTAACCATATGGTGCTTTCATTTTATTTTCTTTCTGTGGAAACAAAATGGAGGTCCGGAGGGAGTGAGAACTAACCTTGTTTTTATAATTTCATACATAACTTGAATAAAGATATTGTGAACAGTCCGAAAATTTTCTTTACTTGTGCGTTTGTTAGGTGTTCTATTGAATAAGTTTTAAGCACCTTTCTTAAAAAAGTCACAACATTTTTACTAAGTACCTAACTATTCTTCGGTTACATTCTTTTGTTGTCTCGGATTAAACAAAGCATACTACATTTTATGCTTTGTTTGATCCGAGACAATAAAAGTGGCCCTGGTTAAGTAAGAATTCAAGTGGATTATATTAAATCTAGGGTAGTATTTAAACGAGCGAACATAAATTCAAATTAAAGGTGTCAAAAATATTGAAAATGGGCTACTGAAATACTAAGTGAGCGACAAACAGTGGGCTAATACTAATGTTTAAAACAGCGACTTGAAAATAGAAATTTGAGTTACTAGTTGTTCAATACGATTATGTGATAATTCAAGGACTCCTGTAAAAAACTTAAAACAAGGTTATTAATCACTAGATTGTAGATAAGGCGTAGTCGACGAACCCCCGCTGAGCGGGGCTCCTATTTCTGTTTACAGAGTTTAAACTATTAAGTCTAAAGTAAACTAGTAAGTTTAAAGTTTAAGTCTATTTCTGTTTACAGAGTTCGAAGGGGATGGCGGGGTCTTAGTTCGCTCACTTCGCTCGCTCACTAGACCCCGCCATCCCCTTCGAACCTAACCTGTCCGAGTCGGGGTGCCACAAGTCTCTCTCAGCATTCGCTCGCTCTTGCTTCCTTAATTCTCCTTGCCGCAATGACCAGATAAATAGTTACTTACTTTGGTACAATAGTCGCCCATTTAGTATATTGGTCGCCAATTAAATTTTTATTCGCCCGATTAATAATTTCCCTTAAATCTATATTTCTGGTTAGTTTGCATAATAGCTAACCCTACCTAGGTATTTCCTAAGCTTCCTTTATTTAGATACTAGCTGTTGCCCGCGACCTTCGTTCGCGTCAAATTAAAGTAAAAAATATTACTTCTCCTTTTCATCAGCAGGTTAGTTTTTAAAGCAGGTGTGTACTTCAAGTAACTTGAGGAATTAATGGAGAGGCAGGAGTTGTAGTTTAGGGATCTGTTTATGGTTATCTGTGTACAATTTCGTAGCGGCATCCATATGTATTCGCATATGGATGCCGCTAAGATGTTGCACGCCACTTAGTTTCTGTCCTCAAGAGTCCGGATGTTGCACACAGTAAGTGCATTGATCACGAATTCATGTTAGTGTCATCATTGAACCTATTCGTCATAGGTATGACATGAGTCTTACCTATGACGAATAGGTAAAATGATTCAATCCTCACGACGACGCCGACAGGAATACTTATATAAATTAAAACGTTTTCTTAAATACTGTATGGATAAGGGAGTGAGCACAGTTACCGACGCGAGATCGGCGTGCGCCGATCAGCAACAACTTTATGTTAATGCAATAACAGCGAAAAAGACGTCTTTCGTCTCGTTCTATCTTCACCTACGCAACAAAGCAATAGGTACATTCACAAACATTTGCTCGAAATAATAAATAGTCAAACGGTTAGTTTTTTGTTTATCATATTTAGGTTCCGATACCTTCCCTCCACGTCAACGTTTCGCTAGCTAATTGAAAAAATGGGTCATGACTTAGAATCTATGCAAAATCTAAAATGAAAAGTTATATCCAGCAACGTAGTTACGTCAAATATGGCTTAGTGTTAGCCGGCGCCAGCTGCACAAGCGCCAATGTTTTGGAATACTTCCCCGTAAATGAGGCACTGCCATATATACAAGTGTGGATTGTCTGCCCTGCCATGTACAGCTATGCAACAGACGGATCTAGGTCGCGGTTATCTACCCTTCGCCTAGGTCCGGCGAATCACTAATATGTCACGCGCTCGCTGCTTATTAGAGTAACCGCTTTCACAAAATATGTATATTGGTTATGCATTTTTATTTATTTATTTATTTATTTATTTATTTATTTATGTACACACAAAATACTCAACAAGACATAACATTAAGATAGAAGAGCACAAAGGTACTGCTTATTTCATGCGAAATCTCTTCCAGCAGACCTGCGAGAGGAAAGTAGGATTAGAAATGTAGACACAGTACGTACACACACACACACACACACACACAGTAGTTTTATCTACATTAATAACGAATTAATCACATGGGATGAAACATAACTGGCCAAATTTATTATAAGGTACACCTCTGCCTAACCCTTCGGGGATAACAAGTCGTGATCGATATTACACGACTGATAGAGACTACTAGAGGCAACTAAGATCGCGAATTTGCCACATCTTCAGGGAAACACCCAACACTGGGTCATAGCACAGAAGACATCATAGTATTTTAAATAGGAACAAATGGTCGGACACAATATATTAAGACAACTGACTGGCACAATATGTCGAGAGCAGCGGTGGCCCAGTGGTGGCGGCTCCGACTTACGAACAGTAAGTTGTGGGTTCGAACCCAGGCAGGCGCATAACTATGTGTAATTGATATCATCACCACTGCTCTCAAAAACGGTGAAGGAAAACATCGTGAAGAAACCGGGATGTCCTAGAACCAAATATTTGAAGACATGTGACATCTACCAACCCGCACTGTAGATTGTAGCCCATTCTCTCTCATAGAGAGGAGGCCGTGTGTCCCAGCAGTGAGAACATTATAGGCTGATTACTTAACTTACTTCAGTTAACAGGTTACTCGTAAGTCCAGCCTACAATTTCGAAACAAGTGGTTAGGTTTTACGAGTTGCATTACAAAAAAATCAGTTTACAACCGTTTGATTTCACAAAAAGGGCTCAGTTAGTATATACTGGTTATCCTTATAATGTGAGTAGGTTATCCGTTCATGAACTCACTACACAATCGCATAACAACTTTGTTGTTTTGTGCAGAAAACAACTAATAGCTAATGCTGTTAAAACACTTGCATCGTTTGTGAATGTGACAACGGCATCATATTACCGGCACGCAGTTCCAAGGGTAATTGTTCGTGCTGAGTGAAAAGGAGGTGCGAGGAACCATCCGGAGTATCGAATAACCCAGTACCTACTAACTGGGTTGTGGAGGTCAAATAGGCAGTGGCTCCATGTAAAATAGTGGTATTCAGCTGCATCCGGTTAGACTGGAAGCCGACCCTAATATAGTTGGGAAAAGGCTAAACAATTGATGAGTAACGCACAAACAATGGCTAATGGCTTCATCATAAGACGCTCGTTACGTCTAATGGGCGACAATTAGAAGTAGGTTATAATTGTCTTCCAAGATTTGACTACAGTTTTAGTTGGAAGTGAAACTAATTTAAGCGTGTTAAAAAGATATTTATTTTTATAGTGTGTTAGATTGATTTCCTTTCGTTTTCTGCAATTTTATCTTTTACAGTATGTTCCAAATAGTGACGTCATTAAAAAAATTCCTCCCTCATGCCCAGGAGTAACAAAAGTAAAAAAAAATCGAAACTCGAAAACTATCAAGAATCACGGAACATACATGGAGTATATTCGGATGACAGTTCAGTTTTTATGACGTCGCCGTTTTAACAACTGAGTATGGTTTTAATTTAAGAACCAGTGATTTGTAATTTTGATCTCAATGTTAAGAATTAATTATATATTTTAATATTTTTTTGTGCTTCTCCGAGCCTATCGATGCTTGGAAAGGAAACTCGCTTGCCCAAATACTGAAGAACCCGACAATCCATTTTCGTGAGAGTGATGAAGTGATGAGGCTCTGTACCACTCTGTGGTCGCACTTTGATTCGACCGAGTACCCCTTACCTTAACCTGTCCGCACTAACCAGTCTACTTGACAACGTAAATATTGATAACTATTCTTTTGGGTTAGCTCATCTCATCTTCGACCTCATCTCCGTCCTCAGGACTAGATTGAGGTCAAGAGTAGGCCCATTTAATATTAAATGAATATTGTGGAATTTTCAAAAGGAATGGACATTAGAATTTGTTGGTTTCTCTTACTGAGAGCAGGTCAGACGCGCTCCGTATTTTAGATATGAAACCACAAGTACGCGGCAGTGTCGCGGCGTGTCACACTGTACATTTTGCGGAGTGAATCTTCTGTACTTGTACTATTGTGTACTGAGCTGAGAGTGGGATTTGTTTACAACTAATGGCGTCCGCCAGCCGTGACATACCGAATACACCTTTTTTATGGACCTACAGATTTAGACATTGAATACCTGCGACATAGCCATCATTCTTTGTTTTGGTAAAACGTGCAATTCTTATTAATGGCAGTTACATCAACGGTATGGTATTATTGCTGTGTGATTTTAATAAGTGACTATACATTAGCAAAAAATTATATTTGGAGAACTAAAACTTAACGTGAGACTTTAGTAACGCTGATCTGCTAGTAAACAAAAGGTTGGCACATTGGAACATAACTTTTTCACATGCTCTAATAGTTATCGACCGATTTATACATTCGGGTAACACTCATCGGATTGTATATAATATGTATTTATTTATTTAAAATAATGGTAAACCACAAACTCAGTTATTCATAATTTACTTTATTTGTTGTGGACCCAGAAATTTCTGTTATCAATTCCATATGAAATTCAGTTTTAATTTAAATATTCAGCAATATGTTTTTCCTTATTTCCCGCGCGACTCTTCACAACACATCTGACATTGGCGGACTTGTCGACTTCGGCACTAATTGTGCCAAAAAGAAAAATAGAATAGAATGAAAGCTTGAAAGGCTTGAAATTTATATCTCGATTGGTCAGGAAAGGGGATGACGTGACACACTGTTGTTGTAGGGCATGGCCGCCACCGCCGTGAGGGACAGCGGGGGAATCAGACGTGACACACTGCTGTTTTAGGGCATGGTTGCCACCGCCGCGAGGGACAGCGGGGGAATCAGACGTGACACACTGTTGTTGTAGGGCATGGCTGCCACCGCCGCGAGGGACAGCGGGGGAATCAGACGTGACACACTGTTGTTGTAGGGCATGGCCGCCACCGCCGCGAGGGACAGCGGGGGAATCAGACGTGACACACTGTTGTTGTAGGGCATGGCCGCCACCGCCGCGAGGGACAGCGGGGGAATCAGACGTGACACACTGTTGTTGTAGGGCATGGCCGCCACCGCCGCGAGGGAGAGCGGGGGAATCAGACGTGACACACTGTTGTTGTAGGGCATGGCCGCCACCGCCGCGAGGGAGAGCGGGGGAATCAGACGTGACACACTGTTGTTGTAGGGCATGGCCGCCACCGCCGCGAGGGACAGCGGGGGAATCAGACGTGACACACTGTTGTTTTAGGGCATGGCCGCCACCGCCGCGAGGGACAGCGGGGGAATCAGACGTGACACACTGTTGTTGTAGGGCATGGCCGCCACCGCCGCGAGGGACAGCGGGGGAATCAGACGTGACACACTGTTGTTGTAGGGCATGGCTGCCACCGCCGCGAGGGACAGCGGGGGAATCAGACGTGACACACTGTTGTTGTAGGGCATGGCCGCCACCGCCGCGAGGGACAGCGGGGGAATCAGTCGTGACACACTGTTGTTGTAGGGCATGGCCGCCACCGCCGCGAGGGACAGCGGGGGAATCTGACGTGACACACTATTGTTGTAGGGCATGGCCGCCACCGCCGCGAGGGACAGCGGGAGAATGAGACGTGTGACACGCGGGAGAGGCGACCTTTCGACGTGACACTGCGGAGTTCGGACGCTGTCAGTGTTTACGTGACAGACATCACGGGTCACAGCTATGTAAGCTCAACATATAAACACACCAAAGACAAATCGAGTAAACACAATTGTTGAGACAGTTGTTTCGATTCCGCGTAGACTAGTCACACACTAAATCGTCTACAACCGCACCTGTCTCGGTATTTTGATCGTATCATCGTCAGACCAGACTGAATTGTCCAGCTAAAAGACCAATTCCCTCTGTAATTCAAGTACATTGTCACGCAGTTTAAACCATAACTGTAAACGCAGTCCACAGTCATTCAGATAACATCAACGTACAGTAGGCCGCATGTGTGGTAACAAAACCGATGTCAGCTGGTCTCTTATTCTATGTGGCCACCATGCTACGCCAGGCTCAAGGCCAAAGGGTGGCCATCGACAAGCGGCCCTCCTACTAACTACCCACTAACTAACGTCATTTGTCTCACTGAGCGGAAACATAAGTCGAGTGCTCTCTAATCTTTTGTTTTCGCAGAATTGTGACAGTTCTAATCATTACCTATGCTATACGAGTTTGTATTTTATTCGTGACGTCAACTGTTTCATTATGAATGCGAGAAAGCAATGAAGGATGCACTGTAGCTTGCAAAGTGCATTGATAGGTCGGGCAAAGTTTTCTCGTGACGACATCAGGAATTTTCAGTTGCAGTGTGGACCTTGGAGTCTGAACTGGATTTATCCGGTTCATGATAATAGGCTTGCCCCCTGACATGGACCCTACTTAGCATAGTTATTCCTCTGCCTTAATATTCGAATATTACAGGCGTGATGTAATTGTTTACGTTTCAAATATTATTACGGTATAAGAACGCTGTAAGCAAGATAGTAGCGTTCTCGTGAGTGAACGCAACAGTACGCAAGTTATACTTATTCATTATGAAACGAGGCCTAAATGCGGTGACAGACACTACAAATGTGCAAGTTAATGCGATAACAGGCCGCTGTAACATCTCTGTGTATTACATACACGTAGCCACTACCTATACATAGATTTAAGCTCAACGACACGATACGCTTAAAATTCTATAACAAAGCCCGAAATAGAAGGTTCTTCAGATAATTGTTCCGATAATTTAATACTGGGACTGTGATGAAACATTACAAAAGAAAATAGATAGAATATTTATTATTATGTTCCTCGAAGCAATACTTTTTCCTCATCATAATATGAATTCAACTGATTCCGCAATGTTACTCCGAAAACATACTTTCAAATAATCCTTCGTGATGCAAAAAATGCATTAATTTAAAGGTTTCACAAAGAGAGATTAGAGTAACATTTGTATGTACGAATTTGAGAATTGAGTGAGCCATGTAATAACATGCTCCCAGTCATTTCCAGGCGTGTAGTCTGTCTGGCGAGGGGGGCGGCAGTGATCCCTATTTATGTGATCGGGTGCAAATCTCGACTAACAATGGATTTAATTTCAATGATGACACTGAAAGCTCTTAAACACGGTTAACATGTAATGATCCCGTTCAGTGTCATTGGAGAAATTCGCCCTTAATTACATCAAATTATACCAAGGGTGATTGATAATCGAAATCCGAAAAACGACATCATAATCACGCCACTAGACATACATGATCTTTGTATAATGTTTTTGTTGGAACTGTGAAAGTTTCCACTTTTCACCCTACACCCCAAATCCTCAAGGTTACATCGCCACGCGCCGGTACTAAGGATGGGAGGAAAATAATCGTATAAACCGTTTATTCGAATACTCACGGGTGATCGAATAACTCGAAAAGTCAACATAGGAATCGAAACTCTGCGCTCGTGAATCTGATATTCAAAATCAACTAAACGATTATGTGTTATTCATTTTCATAAATAATAAGTGAAAAAGAGAAATCAAGAAAAAATGCACCACTTTGGCCATGAACGCTAAGACTACTTAAATAAGCGGAACACACTATTAAAATAACAAATAAGCAATTCACTGCGTCCGTTTTGCAAATTGAATTGGATTATTCGGTTGTCGAAATAAAAGTGATTGTTAATGATAGTTAGTGTGTGTTGTGCAATTAGAGGGCTTCGTTTCCACAGTGTATAAGGCATTATGCGAGACTGATTTCTTCTGAGAGTCGTAGCACACGTACTATCAAGTGCTACAACCCTAAGCTCGACCAGACTAGGGTTGACTCGTAGCATGAGCTACGGAGCTACGACCATCAAGATCTTACCGATGACCAAATCATGACTAAAAAGTTATATTGAACGTTATATTTGTTATATCCACATATAACCTCTTCTAGATTCCGTATGATGAACATTTTGTTTGTATTCGAGTTCACCAAATTTAACGGTAGCCACGCGATGCGCGGTAAGTGACAACTGCAATCCGATTGGCTATTTCAAGGTGACGTCATCGGCCGTAGTGATGAGACAATGACATTAAACATAAATTCTGAAGTGTCGATATTTTTTTAAACAGAAAGGCAAATTAATGTTCACTTTTTAGAATATTCCGAATGAATAAAGTTTTAACTTTAAAAAATTTACATGCCATCGGTTTAATTGACAGTTTAATTCACACAAAAACAGATTAATTATTTCAGAATAAAGCGTAAACTGTATGTATTTTTTTTTGTTGAATTATTTTGTCCAAATAAATAACAAAATATCGATAACATTATTGATAAGGAAGGACGTTCTACAGTATTACTTTTGGTGAGAAAAAGACAGCAATACAATAGTACCTAATGAATGAAAGGCAAAGACATCAACGAGAGTCACTACCACAGCCACTATAATTGAGCTCTTTCTAAAATGGTCGATTTTTATAATTTTACTTAACAGTTGAATATTATCCCATTTTATCCTGAGGTCCTGTATCCATACCATTTAACAGCATAGGTAGCCTTTTTAATAAAAGTACAAACACACATGTATTTCGAAATTATTGGAAAAAAAACATAAAATTATTGTATGTACCACTCAAATAAAAAAAAAACCCGTATTCGATCATTTGATTGAGTATTTAAATCGAATGAATGTTGTAAGCCCTAGTGGATTGTGGAACGCGGAACATTACGTAACAGATGTAATTATTGTTTTAACTTTGTTTTCTTTTTTTGCTGTTTCGAGGAAAATGTTTTCACTTATGTACGAGTTTGTACTTGTTTTATTACAGAGTTTTGTCACGGATGGACCGTGTGAGGAATGATATGAAAGAGTAAGAAGTAAATGATGCCGTGACGTCCGACAGGGGAGACTAGAGGAAGAAGAGGTGTTGCGCCGACCCCAAATAGAATGGGACAAGGGCAGAAAGATATGAAGAAAGAAATAAAGATACCTATCATGAATTGAAATTTATTGTACGTCTGTGAAGCTAGGTAAAGTATTGAAAGTATACTATAGATACTTTAAACTTTGCTCGTACATGTATCGCTATTATTCTGATTTAAAAGTTTTGTACGCCTTTATCATCTTTATGTCAGCCCGGAGTATAGGCCTGCTGGCTCTTTCCGCCACACTTCCCGCTCCTGTTCGCCCTCCTCCAGGTGTTTTAATACGATATCGTCAACCCAACAAGCTTTTGGACGGCCCTGGTTTGTTTAGGCTAACCATGGCCACCATTCGGTCGATTGTCTCTCCATCGGCCATTTCCGCGTCCAGCCAGCCATATTATGGCTAGGCTATCAGCGAGTGAATTCTAAGACGAGTGTTATATAACAATGTAGATACATATGTGAGTAGGTATGGATGGATGACGTTGTGAAGACCCCAGATCAATGAAACAAGATGAAAATAATTTAGCGTGGGCGTTTATGCGTATGTGTAAAATATATGATCTTATTTGACACCTACAGGATTACAACCTTATGAACGTTTACGGTATTATTCCTATTTATGTATACAATACATGTTGTGTGTACAAAGGCCACACCGCCAGCGGGCGGGCGAGCTGGCGAACGACGCATCGTTTCACCTCTTTTCATACTTTGGGTCACTCCGCGAACTACCGGGCTAAGCTACATCAGCGATACAAACTAGCGAGACTTTGCTAGCGATGCTATTCGTTCACGTCGCCCGCGTCGCCCGGTGCGAGACAGAACGCTCCCCTCGCTTGCCCGTCCATCCGTAGTTTTCAGTGTGTATCCACATAGTTTAGCTCGCCATATCTTCGCGTAGTTTATATAGTTTATATCGCCTCGCATCGCCCGCTAGCTCGCTCGCTCGCTAGCTGGCGGTGCGGCCTGTGCGAGTTTTTGTATAACAAACATGGAGATACTGTTTTGTATAACTCCGGGGTCAGATCCAATTTGTCGGACGAACCGTTAGTGGATTTTTCTATACGGATACAAATCCATATGGAAAATTCCAATAACGGTTCGTCCCGGGATCCCGGTAAATGACACATGGGACTTTTGACATACGTAAGTGAATGTGGGTGCTATTGTGTGCACCTGCCTACCCGTTTAGAAGTCACATCGTGCCGTATATATGTATGTAGTACCTCAGTAAGTAGTAAACTCCTTTACGTAACATAACGAGTCGATCTTCTAACTATCTTTCTCAAAGTTTGAGGACTTGTGGCTCTTAGTGGTTTCGTTGTCCGAGACACGACAGGGGGGCGGGGCGCGCGGTGGGCGGCGACGTGCGGCACGCCCACTCGCCTCTCTCACATGCCTGTTCTTAAGTTGCAGTAAAGTTCATTAAGTAATCGAATTGATGTTTAATATTCGGATGTAGGTTACATATCATGCGCATTGGCTAGCTTGCGTATTCAGCCTCATTTATTTCGTACTATACAGGGCTCACGGGTAGGTGGCGTAGGTGGGTAGTAGCTGAGGCCGAGCGTAAGAAGATGCGCAATCAGATCATGGGCTCAGCCTAATCATGGCTGTAATCCCAGAAAGGTTAAGCAAAGGTGTATTTATAATACACGCACGACTTATAATCGCCAGTCATGTAATATTAAGGTTCCACGCCGATTGCCATCAATGGTAAGGGATGGGGTGGACACAAATCCTTACGCACTCCAGGCTGCCATTGAGAAACTTCTGATCTTCTTCTTAGCGTTTCGATGGCAAAAAGTTTAAATATGTTTAACCCAAACTCAGCCACTCGTACCCCGCTCACTAATGCAGTAAATAAATCATCAAGAGCGCAGGTGATAGGCATGCAGGGCAAGATGAAAGGTGGGCCATTGTTTGTGGGGAGACCTCGCATACGCACTTGAGGTCTGAGCCGTCCATGAACCCCCATTTGCAGAGATGATCTTTGCTCCGGCCGACTTCGGTTCGAAGTCGACCGAAGAGATTTCCAAGTCGGCCACGTCTACTCATGCCCAGGTGGAAGTTTTTCAGATGGATCGTTGAAGTTATCAAGGGGTTTCAACCGCTCCCGCCAGAGATTGCATCTTTCTGTGGAGGCTTTGAAATTGACTGGGCTAGCTGGGCCCACGCACCCAAAAAACTTTTACGACTTTTCAGCCTCTGGGGCACTGAGATGTAGCTGTGCATTGGGTGACGTGAGTCAGCTTGTAGCTTCGTCCTCTCGATACGGCTTCGAATGAAAAAATCCAATAAGTATCTAACACTACCCGACCTAGCAATCGAACCCTGGACCTTATGCCCAGCAGTAGCGCGAAGAACACGATACAGTAAATAATATGGTGTTAGGCTGAAGTCGATGATATACATGCATGTAACAAAAGTATGTTCACACACGACTTGTTTACAGATGTCGGTGCAAGGACATCAATCATTATTGTTTTGTTTGAAACTACTGCCAAACAAAAACAACTATTGTAGTTCAAACACTTCATTTGGCGCATTTGTCATAATTTTCGCGATATTGGATCAAAACAAAATGTATTTTATGCCTATTGAGATATAGTTCGCTTTGTTTTAATGTTAGAAGGCGAATATTTGCCCAAATCTGCCAAGTGTAGTGCCACCATAACATTGACATGGTTTAACCTTCTCGTAAGAGGAAGAAAGCTAATGAGTCGGGGCACGCAGCTTCTCGTAACGAAGGTCGACACACGAGCCGGCCTTGCTCCGGCCATGTTTAATCCAGTTATCTACCAACCGTTACAGGTTATAAAAATAAAATTTAATCTTCGAAAATATTGAAGTGAGGAGTTATTACTATAACATAACATAGCTTCACAGCTGTAATTCCCGAAGGGTTAGGCAGTATCTAATAGTACACCCACATTTCGCCAGTTTTGTTTAAGTTCCATGTAATCAACCGGGCACAAAACCAGAGACCGTGGCTGCTACTGAGAAACCCAATATAATATTCCTAATGGAAAAACCCAATATCTGTTTGCCCGAACTGGTAATCGAACCTAGGACCTCATGCTTAATTGCGCGATTTTCACTCGGGCACCTAGCGCAGCCCAGCACCAGTTGGCGCAGTTTGGGGACCACTTTTAAAACAACCATTTAAGATAAGCTCTAACAATGGACCAAATAAATAATCTTTAGTAAGCGACCTTACGCGAAATATTGTTGAAATTCTTTTCAATG
This sequence comes from Noctua janthina, assembly GCA_963576755.1. Classification (NCBI taxonomy): domain Eukaryota; kingdom Metazoa; phylum Arthropoda; class Insecta; order Lepidoptera; family Noctuidae; genus Noctua; species Noctua janthina. The sequence continues at coordinate 4,937,480 of OY755050.1, read as the reverse complement.
CACCTTTAAAAATGCAGTCTAGGGTACCAAAGTGAAATGGTACCTTGACACCTAAAGGCTGTAGTTCACACCGAGACGTGACGCGGCCCGAGTCTTTCAAAGATACTATGCATTTTCTAATGCAGATAAAGCATAAAACGCTGACAGTGCACGCTGCGTCGCGTCGCGTTAGTCTCGGTGTAAACTGACGCTTAGACGCCCTGACCGTCACAGCTTTTTGTTCGTCAAATAAGTTTACAGATAGTTTTTAACACTTACATCGTTGTGAATTGAAAGTGCCAAGTAAACTATTATACTGTTCTCGGCCAACCTGTAAACGTGTTACTTAAATCGAGCAATCAAAACTCAAAAAATAACTCTGTCAAACAAAATAAAACCGGTTATTTTGATAGCTATATTAATGACGCAAGTCCGTTAAGTAACTGATACGAAAAAAGTCTACCAAAAAAGAACCAAAACGTATTGTTCTTTGAAAGTCACATGATTGTGTAACCTAACAAACGGTGTTTACGATCGTCACTGCGACCTTGAGTGTTTTTATATAAATTATAAATTTTCCCTGTTATTAAAATAAATATTAAAATGTATTGACGGGTCGGTTTTCCTAGAAGTAGGCGAGGGAGCTAAGTTGTGGTGACTTCATTTATAATCGACCACTAAGGTAACCGTCCACGCTTAGACATATAACCGACATCAAAAATACAAAAAAGAGAAAAATAACTTTAACTTTAGAAGTCGGTGACTTTTGTTTGTTTGCTTGATTTAATTTGTTTGTCACCGACTTCTGAAGCTAAGTTATTTTGCACTTCTTTTTGTGTTTTTGAAGTCGGTTTATTTTTTGCAAAAAAGGTTTATTCATTTCTCCATTTTTTGTTGTAATATCCTATACAAATATTTACTAGGCATTTATTTTACATTGTTTTGTTTACATTGTGGCTTATCCCCAATAAAATGGATCTTAACATACCTAACTGTCGTAATGTGGGTGTGCTGTACACATCTGTGTACCCCCTCAAAAAATACAGGCGTGATGTTATGTTATGATGTTGCGTAAACAATAAACACACAAGCGATTGCAGCACTCACGACAGATTTGCTGTCTATTGTTGAAGAGTTCCGTTCCATATCTCCGAAGTCCACGATATGATCATGATAATATTTCTATGCGACCAACTCGGGAGAATACTCTTTCAAACAAAAAAGGATTTTTCCAAATTGGTTCAGGCGTCTTCGAGTAATCGGTGAACATAGACATAAAAAAAAGATTTCGACAAATTGAGAACCTCTCTTCCTTATTTGAAGTCGGTTATTATTTCATAGCCTGAACACAACCATCAACAGAAATGACAAAAACTTCTCGGTAACTGATGTTACCAAAATCCCCTTTTAACTTTTCATTCATCGTTACCCCTAACTACAAGTCACTTTGACAATGCTAGTCGTTTTATGACGTAGGTCTGCCCCTCGACTATGTACTAGAGTGATTGTGTAATGATCATTCATTTGATGATGAATCACTTGACACCCAAGTGATACGTCGTTGCGGGCATTACCTAATGACGTAGATACACCGGACAATGTTCATGAGCGTATGGCACATAACGCAACATCACTCCTGTAATCTTCGAATGGTTAGGGACAGTAGGAGTATCCTATCTGTAGTACATGCGGAGTCTGGATCTGAGCCCCGTTAATGAAAAGCGTCTCGCTCCTTATTACACTACCACACTTATGGTTCAAGGTTAGTTTTTTCAAGTTAAGATGCCGATGGTACGAGCTTTGAGTCTCAGGACTCAAAGCTCGTACCATCGGCATCTTAAAAATCTTTTAGATAAGAGTAGCATCCTACACGTTTAGTTCGCAAAATTAAAGTGATTAGTTTATTTGTTTTGCTCGTGTTATCGCCCGATAGTCAATCAAACCTGAACCTGCTTTTGGCTATTAATGCAGCTATTAAATCAACAAATTGCTAATTGTATTAAAAATAAATCGAATGAAATTACATAAGTATTCGAAACATCGGCAATTATTTCCCGATGTTTCGAATATTAATTTCATTCCAACTAGTAAAATTACCGATCTTCCCATCAACTCCGCAAACAGCCTATTTATAACAGTAGGAAATGCTTTGCGAAAGTTTCGACACTGCAGAAATAAATTGATTGGAAGTTATTAAAACTGCTACGTTTCATACCAAAATGGAAATGAAATAAACGTAATACTTTCATGTGAGCTAAGTGAGATGACAGCAACTGAAAGCACTCAGCATGATTCCGAAAAAAAAAGTGCAGTGTATCTCATTGTGTGAGTGTGCATGTCGTTTGTGTGTGCATGTCGTATATCCGTAGCGTCAATGCCGTCCGCTACGAGATATTTTAGTTTTTCGGCCACCCGCGTAGCATTGCTCCGGGCCGCGTTGCTACGCGCGTAGCCAGGCCCGTAGGGCTACGAGCAGCTGAATAAACTGCTTAGTGCTTTTTCAAAGTTCGTTTCAAGGAAGTTTATATTCATAAAAGTTCACATGTAACTTTAAAAAAATTAAACCCACTCATAATTTAAACAAAACTTATTATTGCGATATTATTTTTAAATACTTTTATGTACCTCAACATTGTTGTTTAAAAATGTTTCATTCGAAGCGGAAAAATAGGGAGATTATTCATGTAATTTATGGCCAAAAGCAGGTCCAGGTTTGATTGACTATCGGGCGATAACATGAGCACTAAGACAAAATCACATTCATTTTCCCAACAAAACGTGTAGGATGCTCCTAAAAGATTTTTGCCTCAGTACTCACAGGCCTCCTACTTAAAAAAATCCAGCTAAACAATACTGTTACCAAAATAACTTAATATCCTTATACCAACGAGTTTTTGAATACAAAAAATTCTTACACGTGTCGTCTTATTAGCTTCGTCTTATTACAAAAAAAAAAACAATATGAATTGTTTTTGTGTAACGTTCATTATTTTAGAGGTAAGTGATACCTACGTGTGACAAACAGATACCTAATATTACATAAGAGATGAATAGAACAACAACATATTTGTGTGAAGTTGAAAATAACATGTTTATGGGTATAAAAACGTGTTGAAAACCGTAATTATTTTGTTTTTTTAACTTCTTGTTGGACCGATGACCTGGTGAAGGTTGCAGGGATCCGCTGGACCGGTCAATGTGGCGACACTCGGGGCAGGCCCATGTCCAGCAGTGGACGTTTTTCAGCTGAAATGATGATGATGATGAACTTGTTGTTGATTATGCGTGTGTAACGTTTTAAAGGAGCTGGTAGCATTTGTGACCCATAAAGCAACGAGGAGTTGCCACAAGTGCGACTGGTGACCATGAGGTCCGTGGTTCGATTCCCAGGTAGGAGCTCAGACGGATGATGGCTATAGGCTAGCTCCATATTTCATAGGTCTTAAACATAACTGGCGAAATATAGATGTACGATTAGATTCAGCTCTGCCTAACCTGTCGGGGATAGCAGGCGTTATGATGATGTTATGTTTTCAATACTGCAGCTAACGGAAAACACTGTGAGGAAACTGACATGTCCTAACACAATTATATTCTAGGAGTTTTAACCCTGTCGCAGGGAATTCTGTATGTTCCTGCAGTAACGCGAGACCTGCCTGTGCTCGCACTCGCAGGTAGCTCGAACTAACACAATGACACTGCCGAGTAATGACACAAGTCAACATACAGCCATTTTGGTATCTCGTGGTGTAAAATAAAGCATAGGTACTAATTAATCTACCTTTATTTTCTTAATATCACTTCGCTAACGGATTGATAAAGTTTGTTTTTCCTTAATGTAATCGGTTATTTAATACAACACAACACATCACGCCTTGTGATCTCCGAAGGGTTCTGTAGAGGCGTACATAATAGTACACCCACATTTCGCCCGTTATGTTTAAGTTCCATGTAATAGGGGGCGAGCCTATTGCCATCAACCGGGCACGTATCCAGACTCCGTGGCTGCTACTTAGAAATTCCTGATGGAAAAACCCAATAACACTTTGCCCGACCCGGGAATCGAACCCAGGACCTCATGCTCAGCAGTCGCGATTGCGACCACTAGACCATCGAGGCTGTCGGTGTTTTGTTATATAGTTGCAAGTCGTAAAATAATGTTTAGGAAGAAAGTTGTAGGTATAAGACTTATTTTTATTACTTTAAATAATTCTTTACTTTCATGTGGGACGTGAGTACAGCAGTCAGGGTGCCGATAGTCGTGTCGGCCAATGGCTTAATACCCAATAGCCTCGACCAACAACTGAAGAGGCACTCGCTTGGCAGCTGGATCAAGGGCTTGATTCAGAAAGCAGTACTTCTGGACACGGCGCGTATCGTTAGGAAGTTCCTCTGTCAAGAGCCCTGACCACCGGTAGCTCGGACCCTGTTCCCGATGCCGGTGGGCTACTATTTTTTTTTATTTTTTAAATGTTTTTTTATATTACTTTGTATAGAAATATTTAAAAATGTAAATTAAATAAAGAAAATAAATAAAGGAATAATTCTTTACTTATTATTATGTGCGGCACAGCCAATAGTGTGTCCATTGCTGTTAATCAGAACCCCAGGTCCAGCAAACGGCCTCGGTGCAAGAGGAACAGGAATATTAAGATAATTAATGTTCGCATGCGCTAGCGCCAGCCGACGTGCTAATTGTTTTACGAAAGAAATAACAAATGTTCAACGAATCATTCGATAACGTTCATTATTTCACCAAGATCTTAATGAAAAGTTTGGAGAGCAGCGGTGGCCTAGTGGTGGAGACCCCACCTTACGAGCCGTAAGTCGTGAGTTCGAACCCAGCCAGGCGCATTACTTTGTGTAAGTTATTTCATCACCACTGCTCTCAAAACGGTGAAGAAAAACATCGTGAGGAAACCGGCATGCCCTAGAACCAAAAATTCGAAGGCATGTGACATCTACCAACCCGCACTGGGCCCGCGTGGTGGATTATAGCCCAATCCCTCGCATAGAGAGGAGGCCTGCGTCCCAGCAATGGGAACATTAATAGGCTGATTATGCTATGTTATGCTTAATGAAAATGTTTATTACTTATTCTGCAACGAGAACTTGAAGCAAAAATATCTCAACAAATGGTAGTGCTAGTTCTGTGTAGTCGAAGGCGCGCACCGCTGCGGCTTCGGTTCGATCGATGGCGGATGCTAGTTAACACAATAACACTAATTAATTTAACAAACAACAATCGTCAACTTGCTTTAAACTACCTCCCGACGCCCCCCCCCCCCCCCGGTCCCGACACACACACGAACACGACTCTTACAAACATTACCTTTTGAGAAGCCCTCCAATATCCTGCAGAAATTAAGTGGAAACGAACCAACATGTCGATATGGGAGTTATGAATGTTATTATCATGTTCATGGGAATGTATGAATCTTTTCTGTGATTCTCATAACTAAGCATAAGTAGACGGCAACTAGCAGTTTACAATCACAAACTGACCGTTATCGATTGATCGTAATAATAACAATATTGGTATTTCTAGATAGCTGCAGTTACAGTCGTGCTGAGCCTTCTATTCGACAAGCCTTCTGCGTGGCTGTCAGGGCCACACGCCGGAAACTAATAAAAATAATTTTATTACCATTTTCCAGTCGGCAAGCAACCGGCATATTGTGTAATAATGCGTAAAATAACATAACACCATGTAATATGTAACTTATGAAGGAGTGTTGTGCTAAGTGCGAGCGGTAAACACATAACATGACCACACCTGGCCATGTTGACACGCCGATACAGATTGCAGGCTGCTTATCAGGTCTGCAGTCTACTGCTGGCCTTGGGTAAAGGTCCCACCGCCAACGCCGACGAGGACGCGATTAGCTATCGACTACTTCCTGTCCAAGAGATTTAGGACCCGTGGTTAGAGATAAATAATATGTATATTATAGGGGCAAGAAAATTCTCAAACAAACAACAAGTTTTTAGTTGCTATCTCTCTCTAGTCGCTTGTTGCCTCTGCCTAAGGCTTGTCCCCAAACGTAAACTTCATGTATTACGTTTTACGGTAGATCTTCCCCGATTGTAACGATCGTGGTGTGTTGTGCCAGCTGAATTAGCCGCGCGGTACCGTCCGGCAGCCAAGCGCGTGCCAAGTCAACAATAAATGTTATCCGCTTGAAGACGAGAGTGAGAGTGCCTGCCCGCGCCAGATTACACCGCTCTCAAGATACTACGGAAACCCGAATTATTTAATTCTGTACTGTGTCTTGATAAAATAATGAAGTTGTTACTATGGAAGTATGTTTTGTTTATAGCGGAATGCTTATAGCGGCATGATAATTTTTGGTAGGTACTTGCTTACTGTAGTGCGATATCCATAACATTCCCAAAACCAATAATTAATATTAAAAAAATTTGATTGACAATATTTTTCCTCGATAAATTGATAATAGTGTTGCCAGTTGCCATCTCCGCAGTTCTTCGGATAGGCACAATGAAAAACGTAAGTGGCATCGCACACGGTGCATTTGATCTGCGATGTGGGTCAGCAGTGATTGATGCACAGTGGGTAATAACTGCACGCTGCACACGGCGACGACCTCACGTGAAACTACGATGGGCAGCCCGCGTGTCCCGATTTAAGACACTTTAGTTCACCTTTACAAGAAGTAGCACTACGCCCGCGACTTCGGTTGCAAAAATTGTGATTACTCGCCTAATTATGCATGATATAAATACAATTTATAGCACGCACGAATAAAATACGCTTTCTGCTTTAAAATTGGATCATTAGTTCCCGAGATTACCCCCTACATATAAACTTATAAACTTTTACCTCTTACAATATTAGTATGGACTTTGCAGGCTCTCTATGAAGAATCTAGTCGTTGTTGTTTAAGCAATATTTTCACACTTAAAGAATAGAGAATTTTTTTACAAAATGTTTCTTTACAAAAAAAAACACTGCATGTCAAAGTTACAAGATGATTTTGTTCAAGGTTCTTTTAAAACTTTAATCCTTTGTCTAAGTCAGATGATTCTTGTGTAACAATTAATAATGAACTGCACGCAATTTATGAGAACAAACGCGGAGGCGTAGGTAAGCGCGACACTTGTGAGATGAACGCCTACCTATTGCGATCCTTGTGGCACAAGTACAGAAACGGTATTTTTAGAAGACCATAGCCAATTCTGAATAAAACAGGTAAACAATTAAATGTAGGATAATGAATAAATCAGGTATCATACATTTAATTGCTTACCTCTTTTATTCAGAATGTAAAAAAAACTTTTAACGAAATCTGGTTTGAGTAAGATGTGATGTATAGTTTTTGAGATATGGTTCTTTCATCAAACAGCCACAGTAACTTTGTTTTTCACACATTAACACACTATCAAAAAACAAATTTAGTTTTGCTGTTGAATGTAATACAATAAAACATAATTATGAATGAGCCATCAAAATATTTTTATTATATTGCTTGGTGCTACGGAACCCTGAGTGCGTGCGAGTACTACTCTCACTTGGCCGGTTTTTATTTTTGTTATAGAAGATCTTTACTATTAATTGACATAGATTTTAAATATGTACATTCTGGGGAACAGGGTCATATAATTTTTCATCAGTTTTGAGCGCCGGTGATCAAGTGAGCATTCAAACTTTTCGAAGGCGACGCGACTGCTCGCGTCGCGTCCGCATCGGCGTCGGCCTGATTTAACAGCCATGCAATTTGCTTGTGTCGGTGCGACCTATTTGTAAATTAGAATAAAATGGCAGACTATTATAGTGCAGTTGATACAAAGTATTTCGCTACCAGCAATGCAAGTCGCACGATGTCGCCTAGGATACAGGCTACAAATCTGAGGTCATTGATCGTACCATCATCGTACAATGGTCTTGGTGACAATAATGTGGTTGGTGGTTTACGGTTTTGTCCATTGCTAATAAATCGGATGGAGTGTAGTTCGTATAAAAACAATCGTCTAAAACTAAAAATTAATAATCTTTTCAGAAAATAAATTCGGCAAAACTAGACAGTCAGTTAATTATGAAGAATTAATTACGAAACATAAAGTGTACCTATTTTTAAAGGGAATATTCAAGTTACTGTGGCGATTTTACGGGTATTTGACTTTAAGTTTAGGGTACATATTTTTGGGAGTTGGTAACCCTGACGCCATTGTCATTTGTCAGAGTAGTTGAATACAAGAGAGCTTCAATTCCATTTTTAGCAATTTCTGATAAGTTATGTATATCGGTATGGAATCAGGATTTAGCAAAGCCACACAGCAATAAAAGTAATAATTTTGACACAGACGACTGTGTGGTGTTTATTTTGTCTTTTATTTGTCACGGCGGGACGCCATGACAGTTTCAAGCGTTTTTCGCGGCAAAAACATGAGTTTTTATAACTTAAATTATATAAGTAAATGTTCTATTGTTTGAAAAATAATACGTATTTTGGTTAAAATACATGCGAAGGTAGCATATTAAAACCATTTTTAAATGTAGTCAACTAGCCTATTGACGGTACCAACGTGATGCTTTTACGTTGAACCACACTCGATGCAATATTCCATTCGACGAAATTGGTAGAAGGTAAATTCTTCAAATCGTTTTACGCAAAGAACTAGAAAGTTTAAGCTAGATAAAATTTAGGATACCGTTCCACAGCTGTCTGTTTAGGACTTTTGGTGACTGTTTTAAATTCCTACCTTCTGGAAAAATACCTGAGTATAGGATGTCTACTTGACAATATCGACTAGAACTAGTAACATAATATAACACAATACTTAGTTATATCGTAAACAAACAGCTAATGACGCACGCGGAAACACAATGTGAGATCGTGTTAATAATAGTGTGCATATGATACAATGCGCATACGTACGACCTCTAAGTACTTCAGTCTCACTGTGGTTACTAAAACGTCAGGACAAAACATGACATTAGGGAGTTACATATCAAAACGACCGGCGATTTCGGCTTGAGCCGCATTTTTTACGGTCAGTTCGGCACGCTGCACGGTGCAGCGGTGTCGAACCACGTCGATCAAACCGAAACGAAGCGAATGACGTTAAGATCCGATCTCCGATTTTATTCCAAGAAAATAAAATTGTTTTCTCTCAAGCCAATCTTATACGACTGCATGCACTAGGTAAAATCGTAAAACAGCAGAAGCATATGCATTAGGGACATGAGTCAGTCAGTAGGATGCTAGCACGTCGGACTGCCCAGGACGAGCCGGATGAGCGCTTCGCTTTAACAACTAAAATAGAAATACTAAGAATGACTGCGACTGACCGCCACCTTTCATAAAATGCGAATAGAAAAAGTGAAATTCAATAATAATATTTTTAATTCATAAATAATAATTAGATGCTGTTGATAGGTAACCGCATAACTCGAGAACGGATAAGCCAATATGGTTTATATTATTTTAAACATTAGTAGGTATGTGTACTAATGTTTAAAATTCCACCTACTAATTTCTACTTCTGCTACATTATTAAGCGTACGTGATCTCGATCTCAGGGTTGATCTCAAAGTAAAAATAATTTTCAAGAATTCCACTCACCCCTTGTTTAGCCCAACACATTGTACTTTTTCAAACTGACAAAAGATCTTGTAACAGAAATTAATTAACAATAATAATGAAAATGCCAATTAAAAGTTTGAATTCTTTCTTGATTAACTGTTAGTAAGATTTCGGTAGTTATTTGTTTGAGTTCCTATTCGGTTTAAATTGATTTGCGATTTAGAACGAAGGGTGATCGTGGAAGGCGTGGGTGGTGGCACCGGACGCCCGCCCTGTGCCACCGGCGTTTTGCTTTCACCTGTCTATCAAAAACATAGAGCGAATTACCGGTGTGTTCGTAGTTATGGTACCTATATTAAAGCGTGCAGGCACGAACAGTGTGTAGTACCTTGTAGACGAATGCTTGAATGGGAAATGTTGTCATAGGCTTTTTAGTGTTCCTCTGCATAAAAACCTCTATGCTTGAAACTGTTCGATTAATAACTGAGTTACAACTTTATATTGAATTATCAAATTTTTACATTTCATTTTCACTGATGAAAGGTTTTCAGAATTTTTCGTTTGAGCAAGAAGCCATCTATAATGCGAGTGTAAAATCTGATAAATTCTGAAAGATGAGGAATTACGTTTTTGTTATGGGGCGCAAATAGCCTGAGTAATAGTTTCCTGCTGTGTTGTTACGCGTGGTACGTATAATCGCATACTTTGATACTAAAATACTTTATTGCTGTTCCTTTTACCCACTCAACATACGTTATAGTTCTCTCTGGTCTAAAACTTTTTTATTTTTTCATAAGTCTCAATCCAAATGTAAAAGTCGCTTTTAGCCTCCTATTACTACTTCTACCATTAGGATATGATTGGAATACCCAACAACGTCGGGTCGCCGTCAGAGTGCCCAGCAACATCCAATCGCCGTTGATACGTCTGTAGTACTCAAAATGGTGTTTAGAACAGTCCTGTCTTTACTTGTAGAGATAAAATGACCGACTGAGTTTATACTTTATTTTTATCTTCCCGTTATTGATTTATATGGTTGAGGTAAACTCTGGTTACGAATCCTTTTTCGATTCATTTCACTTGTATACACCTTCCTAGAATTCATGTACACATACATTTTATTTAGATATGCTCTGGACTAGCTAATTAAAAAAAAAATTGCCTTAGTGTCATTTTATGCATTCATTGGGGCATTTTTTTACACTAAATTGGTTTGTACTTGGTCGCAACTCGCCTGATGTGACGCACGCTTGCTTAGAAGAAACCGATTCAGTCGAACCCTGAAGCGATCCAGCTTATAACAATAGGGGAACAGAGAAGCAAGCAGTGAATTCCACAGACTGGCGGTTCGAACAATAAATGTGGAAGCATAGTGCTTTGTCCGTATCCATGTAACTTTAACCATACAGGGTGTAAACAGACCCATCACGAAGCCGGCAACCAAGAATTCTGTACATCAGACTAAGTAACTTTACGCAAAAATTATTGCTGGTAAACGAGTTTTTTGGGGTGAAAAATCCACGTTTTACGGTAGGACTCGATGTAAAGCACTTAAAGTATTGCATTGATTAGTACGGGGGTCGTGGAGATGTTTACAGTACAAATCGTACAATAAAAAAAACGTATTTAAAAAAAAACTTTTGATAAATTTGTAACTTTGACCTCCAATATCTCCGTAACTGGAATGTTCCCAGGTATGGTCTAGAATAAAAAAATATCGCAAAAACGGGGAGAACAAGAGACTATCGGCTTCGTTAACAAAACGTTCGTTATTTAAACTCTTTATAACGGTGAAGCTTCGTGAAAATTCAAAGCACACTCCGAAATGTAACCGATGAAAGGCCATTAGGCTGGTAACTTTGCTGCAACGTTCGGGCGGACGTTCGACGGCGGTCGTTGTCAATCAGCCTTCCAGCACGTCACTCAATAGCCTTTACAAACGCTTGCAGCTGATACTTGCCTTATTCATCTCAATCAGTTAACCGAAAACTAACTAAATCTTAGAAGGAGTTAGGTTTTATGGTTTGGTAGTTTAGTACTTTGGTCTTATTTCATTTTCAGAACAACTTTACTTTATTTTTGGCAAAAGCGATTTCTTCTTTAACGAAATATTGTTTTGTATGAAGTTAACTGTAAATAGATTGAATCGTGTTACCCGGTAAGTAGGTTGTGGCCATCATAAAGCCATTAGCTCTATGTAAAATACAGGTATTCAGCTTCATCAGGCTAGATTGAAAGACTTCCCAGCTTTTCTTTCTACATGCTACTCACAAGACTTAAGTTACTCTACCAACAAAGCTACACAATACAGGGTGTAACAGAAAGGGTATAGTCATATGAAAGCTATCAAACTGAACAACTTGCTCCATGGGTCCAATATCGTAAATGCGAAAAAATTATCAGCTGTCTCATACATTTGGGTCGAGTAGGTATTAAAATTTAGTATGGTAGTTACTGTTACACCCTGTATAAACAGCTCCTTGAATACCTACTCTAAGTACTCAACTACACCCGAACGGCAATCCGAACGCCAATCATTTTCTAATCGCAGAATTGATTGGGCTTTCAGGAGACGATATATAAATTTACTACGCACCTGCTATTCATTGCACAACATGTTATCTGCTACACTACCTCCTACAAACATAGGGGCTAAATCAGTCTACGAAAAATTAAATGGCAAGGTCATCATCCAACAAAAATTAATATTTAGCCACAATGAGGAGGATTTATACAAACACGAGAACAAATTCAGTCTGCATTTGACATTTTGAAAGTTTTGAAACTTTTTTTAAAAAGTGACTGTTTACTGTGCTGCGAAACTGGATAAAATGAACAATTCACTGTAAAGAGGTAAGGTAAGGGTACCGATCTGAGGGAAGCGTAGGCGTAAGTACAAAAGTTAAATAAAGAAATCGCGAACATTTTGCGGAAGTATGCTCGAGTTCCGAAGCAAATAGTTCCGAGCACAAGAAAATGAAAGTTGACTGTTCGATGGGCGAATCTTTTAATAAACATTCAACAACCCTATCAAGGCATCTACACAAGTTTCATGACAAACGTTGTTAAATCGAAGGAGATTTTCTTATTTTAATATTTTGCCTTTTCTTTTTTTTTTTTTGGATGGGAAATCATCAAATGACCCCCCCCACTCTGGGCGGAGCGGAAGGGAGTGTCAGACTTGTACTGACTAAAACCCATCCATGTTCCTTCTTCGCCCTTTGTGTTCTCTTTCGAACAGTCCCGCAGCCCTGGCAGGCATCGGCCCATGCGGACCCCTACTCGGTTGCTGACATCTCTTTGAGGCGCGCGTGGAACACGAACGCGCCGTCGACACGGCCTGTCGTCATAAGACGGCCGGACGGCGAGCTAGCCCATAACTCGCCGACCACAGGCCCGCGCCTACGGTGGCCGGGAGCCACCACGTGACCCCCGACGCCCAGGGCATCTCCCGCGGCGGCTGGGACGTGAGGTTCTTTCCCTCTCACGTCCCGCCACCTCCTTCACTAGCATGACTGCTTCGCAGAAGGTGGTGACGGCTTCCCATTCCCTCTCGCTCCGGACCATGGCTTGAACCAGGGCCGGACGCGAGAGATCGTCGCCGCCAATCGCCGCTACAAGGACACGGCGGTGCTCCGCCCAAGCGGGGCAGACCTCTACGGTGTGTTCCACAGTGTCCTCCGGACGATCCTCGCAGTGGAAACACCCGGGCGTTTCCTCCCGCCCGATTCGGTGCAGGAACCTCCCGAAACAACCGTGTCCGGTGAGGACCTGCGTCAGGCGGTAGGTGAGGGCGCCGTGGCGCCTCTTTAGCCACTCCTCAAAGAGGGGACTTATCGCCACTATGGTAGCGTGCCCTGCACGGGGTTGCAACAGTCGCTCTCTCCATGTCGCCATGAGATCACGCCGGAGGTCTGTCCGCTGAGCGGCAATTTGCCGCGGCAGCGGAGTTTCCCCCCGACGTAGTGCCTCCGCGCGCCATTCGTGCAGGCGCGCGAGGACTATCGCCTCCAGATCCCATGGCGGCAATCCGGCAAGGAGGCTAGCCGCCTCGCCGGAGATCGTGCGGTACCCCCGGATTAGCCTTATGGCTATCACCTTTTGGGGCGCGTTCAGGTAGTGGGCGGCTTGCCGCCTCAAAGAACGCGCCCACATTGGGGCCCCGTAAAGGGCCATGGACCGCACGACCCCTGCGTAGAGCCTCCGGCAGGAGGTGTTTGGACCCCTCATGTTGGGCAAGAGCCTCTTGAAGGCAGCCCCTGTCCGTTCCAGTTTGGGAGCCAAACGTCGGAAGTGCTCCACGAAGTTCCACCGGCTGTCGAGGACTAGTCCTAGGTACTTCAACGTCGACCCGACGCCGATGGAAACCCCTCCCGCCGTCAGTAGGGATCCCGACGGTGTTAATATTTTGCCTCAGTTTTAATAAAATAGTGCATAAATGACACCTGTCTTAATGTAGTGATTTGATAAGAGTTTGGCTATAACATTCTTAGGTCGTGTAGATGTTTATCCCTGAGTAGTTGTAAACACACTGAAAACCTCGTATCTGATAAACTTATCTTAGTGGACTTATCTTAGTTCGTTCGTCAATTAAAATAAGAAAAGCTTTTTCTACAGTGACAGTTTGGTAAAGAGAACATTTTTATAAGGTACATTTGCCAACATTTATCCTAACGCAATGTTGGTCCTTGTGAGGATTTCAACCAAAGTATGTAAATAAATGCAGCGTGTATTCGCAACGATGTTGTGAGGTACAACCCGCCAATGACGGGTGCCGCCACCCCAACCTCCTGTCACCCCCTCAATTTTAATCTCAAATCAATTTAAGCTCTGGGATTATTATTTTAACCTTGCTCGAGTTCTTTAAATATCCTGGTTACTAAAAAAGCTAAATAATCATCTGGCGTGTACATTGCGCGTAACTTAGTTACTTGTATTTGTCTATTATCAATATTTACCTATTGTTTTTACGATATTTTACTATATTTTTGTTTGCATAGTTCAGTGTATATAAACATCATTTTATTTATGTACATATTGTTCGTTTGTAATTTCAATATTTTTTACCTAATTATTTGTTAATCTATGGTTTCCTCTTCTACATCGTCTATTAGTTTTTGCCTCGTTCTAAAAATATTCTAGACGACAGTAAGGAAGTAGATAGTATAGTTAAATGTGCCAGCACATCAAACTACTACTATCTGTCAAATTTCTTTAAGTAATAATTTTTCAACTTTATCGCTAAAACATTAGGTTTAAGGTTGATTGGGAAAATTTGACAGTTTCGTTTAGCTTGATGTGCATACATACACGACACGATCTTTATTTTATCAATTGTTTTTCTCTTATTATTTTAGATCGAATGGTTCCCTGTTAGAGAACATGTTCCCATACAGATATCGCAGTGTTCTCGTGAATGCTGTTTTTCCGTCTTGCTAGATTCAAGATTCACAAATTCAGACTAAAATGTTTTCTATGTACTACGAAATAATTAGAAACAGAGTCTAACTTCCAGAAACTGTAAATCCAATCTATCGGTTAGAATAATCAGTTTATCTCATTAGCGACTGACGAGCTGTGCGAGCCGTCGAGTACCTACCTAGTACCTATCCGGTAGCCAGTGTACCTAGTCTGTCCTGTGCGTCACCGCGCCATACGAGACGAGTCAATTAAACGAGACGGTAATCACAATCTCATTACATAAATATTTTATTAGATACATACCTAGTAAGTATTGAAAGATCTGAAAGGTTTTTTAGTTATTTACTGTAACTACTACACCTACAAATAAATAAAATTGAAGTGCCAGTTTGTAATATCAAAATAACAGCTTTTTACTGAATGCATATGATAAATACATAAGGCACTTATAACAAAAACCCTTTTTTTTCAATTTTTGTCTGTCTGTTTGTTCCGGCAAATCAGGAGATAGCTGATGTTTTACAGGCAGTCTAACTTAGGCTACTTTTATTTTAGAAAAATAATTAGGGTTCCGTACAAAAAAATTAAAACCCTTCAAATTGTTAACAAAATCCGATTCAGACGGCTAATCTCTGAAACGGCTGGACCAATTTTGACAGGACTTTTACCGGCAGATAGTTGATGTTATAAAGCGTAACTTAGGTTTACTTTTACATTAGAAAAATAATTAGGTTTCCGTACAAAAAAAAAAATCTTGGAAACTGGTAACAAAATCCGATTAAAAAAGAGAAGTCATATTTATATAATAAATTCACTTGAACGAAGGTCGTGGGCAACAGCTAGATAATTAATAACTCTGTCTACAGACTTCGCCTTATTTCGAGAAGAACATGTTGCACCGATTCAATTAATTTTTAATTACACGATAGGCAGCACTCAACTGAATTTTAAATCCACTGTATGGTGAAACCGAACAAAGTAACTGTCAGCTGTCAGAAACACTGCAAGTTAATAAAGAAATGTGATAGCTTTTGTACGAATACTGGGCCTGACTGTGTGCGACTATGAATACAAAAAGTCACACCTTACCTACAAGTACGACATGGATTGTTTTTTTGACTAGTTTAGGTATTATTCCATTTTGTCACACTGATATAGAATTATGACTTCACTTTGGCGCATTAACAGATGTATTGTGCTAGGCTAGACGGGTTGCATTCATATTAACGTCGCGAATTATACAATAATAATGGTTGTTTTGACATGGAAAGAAAAATTCTAGTGCGAGCAGGGTTTGAACCTGCGACCTTCCGATTCAGTACACCGGACGTCTTCACCAATTAGACCATCGCACCCTGCTCACAACTCTCGAAATTTGATACAGCTGTAGTTCCCTACGCGGGGTTTGCGCATAAAAAATATTAAAAATAATAATGGTGCAAGAAAATTAAAAAAAAAAATATATTTTAGGCATTATTTACAATATCATCTCGTAAATCCAACACTGGTGGGGCACAGTGGAATAGTCCTTAGGAGATGTAATAAAATTGCAACATACGCATCTTATTTGTTGTAGCGATAAATTACGCAGCTAACTGAACTGATGACAGCGATGAAGTGTGACGCGGCCATACGTAACCACTAATCAGCCTATCTGTCTCCAGGCAGATAGCAGACTGACCTTTAAACGCCCGGCCGTCAGCTGACGGGTGTCGTTTGTACCCCACTCTTCAGGTATACCTTACGTCATAGATTGTCACGTCCTTGGAAAGTATTACCATGCCGAGGGATTCCGCTTAGATACCAGTGGAATTACATAGGTGTTAATCATTTTTGCCGGATCTTGATTAATCACGTAAATCACCTTGTTTGCTACACTTATGTCTGTGATTTATATGGTGTAGATAATCAAGTATAAAGAGAGTATTTTATCTATGACTTTCATGTTGACCTTAAACTAAAATACTCAGAAATAGTTTAAAATAATTTGTTTGATTAAATAACGCTCGATAATTGTGAAAAAAGTACGCGCGAAAAGTCAAAGGATGTCCTTGTCCAAATATAGCTCTCTTAAATGACTACTTCAGTCATTTATTTCCGGCGTATAAAAATAAATTTATAAAAGACGTCAACTTATTTCATTTTGATTAGACGAGATAAATCCAACGCTGAGTAAAGAAATGAATAGAAATGTCAAAATAAATGAAGATTCTTCGAAGATCACCCACTCCTGGAGTGAGCAGACAGGAAACACTTTTCCGGTGGACGGATTTCTTCTAAGCTGCATTTCGAAAACACTAAAAGCTGTTTTGCAAAAAAAAATAACCAGTTCCAAAAAAAAGTGGAAAATAAAAATTCGAAAATCGGCGACTTTTTTTTGTTTCATTGACTTTTTTGCCACCGACTTCCGAAAGTAAAGTTATTTTCCACTTTTAGTGTTTTTATGGCAGTCGGATATTATTTCGCAAAAAAGTTTTTATTTTACCCTTTTTAGTTGTGGTATCTCACACAAATCCTTGACAAGTATCAATTAAATTGTAATTAGAAGTTATTAGCACATCATCCACAAAAACGAAGAAGAAAAAATGTATATTATAGAGAATAACTCATCAAGTACCGGGAGAAAACTTAATACAATTAAAATGTGACCACCGCCGCGCCGTGGTGCTCCCATATTAATTATATTAAGCTTCCTCTACCAAATTTAAGTATCACTTAAATTGGACCAGTAATCACGGAAAAATCGGTGAACATACATGAAAAAAGACGCCGGTGACATACATAACCTCTTCCTTTTTTAGAACTTGGTCAAAAACTAGAATGCAGTTACAGACGTCTTATTAAAAAAAAAAAAAAAAAATATTATTATTCTTGTTAGGTTACAAATACGATTGACGGCGCGAAATGCTGAGCAGGGTGGAAGGGACACCAACACAAACGAATACCACGTATTCAGGTGGGAACAGCAATTATTAAAAAAATTACCGATGACCGTTTGTGCGTCGATTTCGAAGGGAAACGGTGTGTGTAAATTATTATTTTTGCTACTATCTTAACCACTATACAGGCATTCTTTGGCATTCTTTTGTATTAAAAAAAATTAATTCCATCTATTGTTTTCAACAGCAGCGATTTTACTTGATAAATACTTTCACTCAGTCCGTAGCAAAATAAGATGTATTTTCATAGTCTACGTACCTAACAAAAACCTACGTACCTACGTTTGACAGATTTACAAATTTGTGTATCAGTTACCTATGTTACCTATGTGAGATAGAAAATTGGAATGATTAGAGAGATTCTAAAAATGGGTGAATACGAAAAATTTCCGTTCATATCGGCCAGAACGATCTTTAGGCTAAGTCGTGCTTGCCTAGGTTGGTCTGTGGATGGGTGACCACCCATTACATACCGAGTTCCCTCCGTGCCTCGGAAAGCACGCCTTTGGTCCCGGGTGTCATTTGTAGATCTTTGACAGTCGTTAGGTAGTCAGTGGCCCAAAAAGTCTGACAACCAGTCTTACCAAGGGGTATTACCCAGTACTAACTGGGTTGTGGAGGTCAGATAGGCAGTCGCTCAATGTAAAATACTGGTATTCAGCTGCATTCGGTTAGACTGGAAGCCGACCCCAACATAGTTGGGAAAAGGCTAGGCAGATGATGATCGCCCAGAACGATTTGAGCTTCGGATTGTCTCCGGATCAAATCACAAATATTTCACCATGAGAGCGCATCCCTACCGCATCGTAATTGGGTTAGCAAAACACGTATTAAGTATGTGAGTATAATTTCATCTGCTTGACTTAGTTTTTAAAAACGTTCGGTTTGTACTGATATGCAAAATCTAAGGCAAAATATTTTTTTGCATTACAAAGTAACCAGTAAATGGTGTAGTTGCTAATGTATGTACGAAATGGTTTGGAAGCGATAGCCCCTTGTTTGGATTTTCTGCCCCGCTTCAGCTGACCTGTATCTTGTTCACGGCGATAGATTAGCGAGATAAAACTTATAAACACGGCGGACATGAACCCAACACGGCAAATATGATAATATTTGCATTTTGCATGTTTTTTTTGTAGTGTTTTTGTATCTGTTTTCTTTCTTACTGCCTCCAGCTAAGTATTTTCACAATACGTGTCTCTCTTTCTAAACGGGGCAAAAAATTATTAACACCCAAATAAAAGTCCAATTTGCTAGGCAGAAAAACAGTCTACATTAAATATATGATGTTTCTGGTAAAAAAAATAAACTAAAACTAATCTTAAGTACTTTTAACCGACTTCCAAAAATAATAAGGTTTTCTGTTCGTGTGTATTTATTTTTTAGCCAGAACCGCGTGGTTTATGCACCGATTGTAACGATCTTTTTTTAATATATAGGGATAACCGAATAGTCCCGTTGAAATATGGGGATGATCTGATTATGGGTTCTCATGAGATGAGGAACTCCTCATCGCATGGTTGGGAATAATTGTACCGTGTCTTAAGATTTATGATATTGCTTATCACGCGGTTGCTTTAAAAGTTTATTGGGATCTAGTTCATCAATAGATAGATCATCAAGCGACTTTGAAATAAATAAAAATGGTAAAAATAAAAAACTTTTTTTGCAAAAATACAACCGACTTCCAAAAAATGACTAAAAGTGCAAAATAACCTCAGTTTCGGAAGTCGGTGACAAAACATTAAACGAAGAAGTAACAAAGTCACCAACTTTGACCGATATTTACCGCCTGCGCCTCCACCCCTTGTTTTGTTACACAATAATTATTATTAATATAAAAATCTTTGTGAAGTTAAAACAGAACTTATTTAAGAACATTGTTTAAAGTTGTAGGCTTGTTTTTGGTTATTTAATTCCCTTTTAATTTCCTTTATTTTATACCCTACTCGATTGGTTTGGTATTATTTTTTATTAACATATTATTTTATTATTATACAAGGGTGTAACAGAAAGGGTACAGCCATATGAAAGGATATGCTGCAGACCATCAAACTGAACAAATTTCTCCTTGGGTCCAATATCGTAAATGCTATATTAATATTTCGCGCCAAAAATTCGCTATTTTGTTTTTTTTTTCCAAACACCTACCTAAGTACACTTGGATTCTTAAGACGAATATAAAGATACCTTAGCGGTCGACATGCATCCAGCCGTTTAGAAGACATGAGGTAATAAAAAAAATTACAAGTAAACCATACAAGATACGCGCGAAATAACATTTTAAAAGTATTAATAAATGCCCTGGCAAGTGGTGGGTGGTCGGAAACGAGCGGGTATAGGTTAAACCTGCCCTAAATGCCTGCAAGCATGAGTACTTAAATGAATTAGGCTTGCTTAACTAAGTTAGCTTAGCTCTCGGTGGATGAACCGCTTTACATTTATGAAGAGAGGTGATGTTTTTACTAAATATGAGTTGACAGTTTCTACGGAGGGGTCATTTGAAGTCATTTCCTTTTTTACATGACTGTCAAGGAAGGGTTATGTTTTTCGCTCGTAACTTGAGTGTTTGTTTGTAAATTTCTTTATTACCTCACATGTTCCAACTGGCTGGATGGATTTCGACGATTAAGATATCATTCTATCATTAGATTTGTCTCAAAACCCAAAGTGTCCTTAGATAGGTTTTAAAAAAAAAACAAAATCGGATTTTTGGCGCTTAATTGTAAATAGTTAATATATTTTTTTCAACCAAATATATCGATATTTTTGCAGTCGGGTTTTTTGATTTCTTTTTTTTTGTTACTTGTTTTTCTAATTACATTTTTTAAACGCGCAAATGAACAAAATGTTCAGAGGTGGACTAATGACATAGGCATTTTCTACCAGACAACCTTTGGGAATGCAGAGATAAAGTGTACTGGGTGACTGGGTGCCATACCGAAAATTGAGGTTCCTGCTATTTCTTTTACCGCGGAACTCTTATTTTAAGCACTTACTGTGTAGCATAAGCATAATTAGCATAATAGCCAATACTGTTCCCATTGGTGGAACTCTTTGAGAGCGGACGCTGGCGCTGGCAGTGCGGGTAAGTACAGGCAGGTTTCCTTACGTTGTTTCTTTCAAGTTTTTGAGAGCAATGGTGATTAAATAATTTACACGAAGTAAACTGCCGAACTGGGTTCGAACCCACGCTCTACGACTAGAAAATGGCGCCGTAACCACTACGATAATATATCTAAGAAATGGCCACTCAAATCTTTTCCTGTTTTGAGATATTCTGCCTCTGAAAGAAGTCTAGGTCAGTAGGTACTGCTATTTCATGCTCGCGGTATCTCGGATATGCAGTAACAGTTGCATGATGCGAAAAAAGCAAAAAAGGTAACCTAAAATATTACTTTCTTAATATTTTTTATTCGTCGTTTAAACATTAACAAGGCTATTATTGACAAATAAGAAGGAAGAAATAAGAAAGTAAATACTAAATAAAGGTGAAAATGTATCCATATGAACATTGTAAAAAAACTTTAAAAATAAAAACACAAACATTAAAGGCCCACCCCAAAAAATCAAATTTCACATTCACATAGGTACAGTAGATAGAAAGACAGCCTTCTAAGTTACACATAGCACTCATTCCTGCACTATTTTAATAATTTGCACTATTATGCTATACTACTATGATGAATTTGTTAACGTTCATACGGGCAATTACCTACTGTGATGTAATATCAATTAAGATACCCACGCATTAGCGCTGGTTTTATAATTCCAAAACAAACTACATTGTATCTTATTTTTATGTTATGAAAAGTTGAATTAAAGTTTGAAAACTTTCTAGTGTAAACTTGGGATCATTTGAAGAGCATTTGTTTGTTTGTTTTATTGTACCAACAAACAGAACTAAGTATTTTCTACTTCTAATAATATAGAAATGTAACTTTATTCTGCTTTTAAGAAGTGACAGCGTTCCGAGAGAATCTGCAGAATATCGTGTAGTGGCTGGCGGGTGTAAGGGTGAGTACTCACTGATGCAGGTCATAGTGATGGTAGTGGTGCGCAGGCGGCTGCAGCTCATGCAGCGGCAGGTAGAAGTCGTGATCTCGCGCGAACTCGCGCGCCATGCCGCGCCGACTCGCGCCTCACGCGACCGACCCGCGACGTCGTCTCACCCGACTGCGACACTCACCGGCTCAGCGCCTCACCGCACTACACGCGCTCGTCGCGTATCTCAGCACGAGATCCAGAGGCTGTGCGAACACGAGCGCTCGTCACTCTATTTGCGCCGCTCAACCACTACCCTTAACCTAAACACTCCCCCACAGCTCCCGCGCACACAACTACACACAGCTAGGCACCATCCTCTACTAAGTTTAATCCCTCCCAGATGTTATTAAGGAAATAATTTGTCGATAAATTATTCCCATTCAAAGTAAAGATTGAACAAAACAACACTTGAATAATAACCGCACTTGAAACCATACAAAACTGTTAAAAAGAAGCCGTGGGAACTCGCGCCGCCCACTTCATACGCCCCGGCCCGCCCTAATACTTTACAAAATTAAAAAAACCACAAGAACTTTATAAATAGAAATGATATCGTTTTTTTTAAATTTGTTTTTCGTTAATCATCTATCCGAGGTACCGACAACTAATTCAGAGCAACTGTTTACAGCAACTAATTGAAGATGCTTTCGTTCGGCCGCGCGATCGGTAGTGAGCTCCGAACTGATCGGGAGCGATCGGCTCACGTCTGTGCCGGGATGTAGTCGACGGGAAACAATCGTCAATCGGAGCTGTAGTGTAGTGTAAAATGTGCGAGGTAGACTCGCCTCGGCATCCTCTACCGCCAGGGTTGATCCGATTAGCTACATGCGTCTAGTACACTTTCATCGTGATTTTCACTATTTACTTCAGAATAGCATGGCTAAAGAAATTTTCATGATATTTCGAATTGCAATTGCCATGATCTGCTAACAGGTACTAAGTCTTATGGCGGTTTCAAGTGAAACATAGGTAATATGCATACGTAAGCATACCAGTCTAACATTTATCAACATGCTGTCTCCATGGTCACAAACTTCACGCACACAACACAGCGATCAACTCAATTGTTTCTCAAAATTACATTCAATTGACTGGTCGTTAGTATGAGAGGCGCGCGCGATTTCACTTCCTACAAACTGGCAGGCAATATGCTGCACTCGAGCGCAATCACGAACGTCTAAAAGTGCATCGCGATGACGCAGCGTGCCCCTGAACCTGGCCTTCACCACCGCCACCGCCGCAAGTGCCACGGCGACGCATTGCAAGTGTAGATAATCCACCGGTCGCCCACAAGGCGCCAACAACTGCTAGGCTACACCCAGCAAGTAATGGACAGCTAATTCGGAGTCGTTGCAATCTCAAGACGTCAACAACTCGCTTACACGTGCCGCCCGCAGCTAGTAAACATAACGTAATATTATGCAAGTTAACAAATTGCACCAGCTTGTATGTGCGGAGCTACGTAGGTACGGAGGATTACTCAGATCGCGTGATGACATTGTTAACGACGCTGAGTAGATCGCGGGTACTATTGTGATGAATGTTTACTTCAGCAACAAGTTATAGAACTACTACAGGATGCCACATCCACAGATTATTTTCATCAGAAGTGAAGGTTCGCCGGGGGATGTATTCAATTAAACTTGATTTGAATAAATACAGTTGTAAAATCGCGACTTTACGTTTACGTTTTAATTTTCTGCAATTTGGCTACTGCTCATACAGTGACGGTCACAACGTTGCTCAGAAATACTTTTATTGTAGATGTTTTAGAAATTTTATTAACTAAGTGCGCGTTTTTATATTAGTTCATAGTTTCGTTACTATTTTTGTTACTTACACTAAAATACTAACAAAACTATGGACTGTAGTCTGAAATAAAGTTTTATTTATTTATTTATACTTATATATTAGGGAGGTTTATTTAGGTAAACTGTTTCGGCATATCTATAAATCTATAAATTTAAACGCGGTGTTAAGGAATTGATCAATAACCTATTTATTATGTGTATATTGAGGTTTGAAACATGGTTACCTAAGTAAAAATTTATGTACAAATTGCTTCAAGCATATGTTTATTACTAACCTAGTAAAAAGCCTCATGTTCAAAGATAGTGCTGTCAAACATTGGACAACCTGATACCGATGGTCCACAAAAAGCAGACATTAATTATTTTTAATCCCCGACAAGTTTTTATTTCATCGTTAAAAGATCTGCCGATAAAAATATAAGCATATCTAAAAGCAAAGTACAGTAAGTCCTGTGAAGTGGCAAAGAGTCGGCTTCCCTCTCTCTAATCACAGCAATTACTATTGTCCATTATTTGTCCGTATATTCTTCTACAGGTAACAAGTTCCCTCCGCGATACTTCACCCTCTGCCTCCACAATGTGTGTTCGCGCTAATTGGCACCGGGATCAAACCGGGCGTGCAACGCGGGGGAAGCCGCTCAAAAATACTATTTACATTAATTGACGATTATTAAGAGTAGAGCTACCGAGCACCGATTTGATGAAAATCCAATAACAATCAGAATGTCCCTTATAACATCGCATAAGCGTAGGTGCACCTATCGTGTAGTCTCATATTTCGCCAGATAATATGTTTAAGGAAGCGGTACGGCCCACGAAATTCTAATTTTCTTGAGTTTTTTGCATTTTGCAGGTCAGTGGTATGTTGATGAAAAATGAGTCGCGCAAGTAACACGTATGTAGTTACAGAATTATAATCATTAAAATCATCAATACAACCCTCTAAGTTCATATAACCCCGTTGAATGACTTTTTCATGAAATAGTTATTGAATGGGGGTTACATGAACTTCACGAGCCAGTCTAGCGCGTCCACCCTTTTGTTATCCACGTGCAGCGGAACGGCAGCGGATTCACGACAAAACATCATCACGCGGTTTTTTTTTTAGATAACTTTAGTTTAGTTCATGGATCCACGTTCCGGTTCATGTGTTAGGGCCAGCGCTTACTGTCATCAACTAGGCACAAATCCGGGATTCGGGCTGCTACTGACAAATGCATAATGCATAATTACAAAAAAGGGAATCGGAAAACGCCTGATCTGACCAGGTTTCAAAGGAGAGCCTTTGCCCAGCAATGGGACACAAGATAGACTAATTAAAGTATCCAGCCACACGGGTGCCACACGCAGCATGCAGTATGCGCCTGATCACTCGATTGCTAGCTAACAACAGGTTCCTTATCGGCATACGTAAAGTGGTCATTAATCAATTCCAATCAAAGGTGGAAATGATACGACGCGGCAATATACTAATAATTATCCGACGCGTGTACTGAACGTCAACCCTCAAAATTTCTGTTATCTAAAGATGGTTCATTATTTTATCAGTTTTTCATATACTTAAGTATGTTTAGTATTTGGTTGCAAAATGCAACTTCTTCGCATATTGTAGTCGAGTCTAGAGAAAAAGTTAAAATTCAAAAGTGTCCTGTGTGTGTGCTTGTGTCATCATCTGCCTAGCCTTTTCCCAACTATATTGGGGTCGGCTTCCAGTAGTTCCAGTCTAACCGGATGCAGCTGAATACCAGTATTTTACATGGGGCGACTGCCTATCTGACCTCCACAACCCAGTTAGTACTGGGTAATACGATACCCCTTGGTAAGACAGGTTGTCAGGTTTTTTGGGCCACTAACTGCCTAAAGACTGTCAAAGATCTACAAATGACAGCCGGGACCAACGGCTTAGCGTGCTTTCCGAGGCACGGAAGGAAAATCGGTATGTAATGGGTGGTCACCCTTCCACAGACCAACCTAGGCAAGCACAGCTTAACCTAAAGATCGACCCGAGCGGCTGTTATTATTTAGCCGTGTGCTTGTGTTTGAAACTTTAAAATGTCCTAACTTAAAAATCCCTAAACTGCAGTACTATGACTTATGGCAATACAATCACAAAACCTATATCGTAAAATATACTTTGGTCTAAGCACTAGTCAATGCACAACCTCGGTAACTGCTAGTACATGTGTACATCTGAACTGCACACATCATCATTGTCTTGCCCTTATCCCAATTCATTTGGGATCGGCGTAGCATGTCTTCTTCTTCCATTCTTCTCTATTACTTGTCATCTCACCAGACACCTCCTTTCTTGCCATATCATTCTTTACACAGTCCATCCATCGTTTCTTTTTGGTCTTCTTCTACTCATATACCTATCCACGCAACTCAAACGACACTTTCCTCATTCCTCCGCATCACATGCCTAAACCACGATAACCGATTACCACACAACTTTTCAGTCACCGGCGCCACTTTCAGACTTCCTCTTATATACTCATTTCTTATTTTATCCATTTGCGTAACACCACACATCCCCCTTAGCATTCTTATCTCCGCCACATGCAAATGCCTTTCATTCATCCCTTTTGTGGCCCAACATTCTGATCCATACAAGACAGCAGGTCTAACAATTGTTTTATAAATCTTCCCCTTAAGTTTAAGGGTGATCTTTACCTTGTTACACCATCTATGTAATACATATGGAATGCAATAAAAATATTGAGTATTGAGTATGCGGGAGTCGCAGATTGTTCCCGTGACCTGCCGCCATTTCATCCATCCCGTGTTCTGTCCTTTACACTACGATCTATTTCGCCATCGCTTTGCACGTGTGAAACGAGATACCGAAAATCTGAACAGCTCGCACATCATTTTTAGTCGATAGGCGAATGTTTGAACGTTTCCGATATTTTTGTTTATACCTGAAATAGTGTTCAAGACTTTTTTAACAACGTCGCGAGTCACGAGTGGCAGCATGTGCGTGCGCACGCGCACAGCTCCACGGGCACTCCGAATTATGCATGCGACACCACATTTTACTTTCAATGTTTCTTTGTACAGAGTCTAATGTTGTTAAAACCGTTAGGAGATTTAGTAGAATGGTATCGATTATGATTTAAGAACTGGAGTTTTAGGTGACAATATACTCGACGGATGGCACCTGTGGCTGTACAGCCACAGATAATGCTAACTTTATTAGAACCAATCTTTGTACTTCGTTCTTTAAACGTATACTGGTGAGGAAATTGATCACAACAGGAAAACAGAGAATTAGGTCGGCGAACCAAATCTTGGAAAATATCACATTATCAGTCCGGTCAATGTCACCGGACACCGGCGCTAATCACCGCGACACCGCGACACTCGGACACCGCCGCAATCTCGTCTGACACCCGACACTGGCTCCCAGAGCGCTGCGTGAGCTGCGACGACTGTTCTCGACACAATTAGAATTGTTTTATTTATTATCCGACTTTAGTACTTGTACTATTTATTCTACGCTCTAGTTATCATGGGAGGTAACAATACTCGATACGATGTTTAAAAATATCAATTGTACGAACCCGAGTGCACGTAAGCCCACTTAGCTTCTGTAATTCTTTCTGACGAGCGTGCAAGCGTAGTCGATACTGATACATTTGAAGTGTTTCGTTTTAACCTTTTTGTTTGTATATAAACTGACAGGCCTGTGCAAACCTATTTGTTTACAATGTAAATGCATTGTCACATATCCCGTCTATGTAATGATCATTTTTTATGACTATTATCTTTACATAGTATAAAACAAAGTCGCTCCCGCTGTTTGTACGCTTAGCTCTTTTAAACTACGCAACGGATTTTAATGCTGTTTTCAGCAGTAGATATAGTGATTCAAGAGAAAGGTTTATATGTATATTGCACCCGTGCGAAGTCGGGGCGGGAAAAATTACGTGAAAACTAGGTTAAACTAGGTAACTCATTATGTTAACATGTTTCTCCACTAAAATTTGGCTAAATTTCAAGGGAAATCAGGGGGGGGGGGGATGTTAAGTCAAATCTCACGACGTCTCGCTAAGGGGGAGTAGGACGAAGTCGCCAAAATTGCCTCTACGTGAGACAATTTTGGCGATTTTAGATCAATGGGCGCCCCCTTCTCTAATCTTAGATCAAAGTTAGAATCAATTTACTGATGGCACCATCCATACAATATTGATTTTATTAGCAAAGCATATCAATAGCCAGCTAGCTAGCTTGCTGACATATTATACAGGTTTTATGCATTTGCAAATAAAATAAAATGGCGGAAGTTAGCCAATTCGGTTGTTATTGTGTGACGTGCGACTCCTACGCGGCCTCTACGCTAGCTACGGAGCTGCCAAGCAGCGTCTACGCCGCCACGCGCAGCAGCTACGACAGCCTACGAAACTGCTACGCAGTCTGCCGTCCAGCAAATCAATCGTAAGCGTCGTTGGCTTTTTAAATATCCGTTTTAATCATTTGAGGTCTGCAATATTTTACTGAAAGTTAAAATGAATATACGGTGCTTCGTTAACGACCGATACCTATACTTTAAGGGCATATTATATTCTCATTTCTCTCGCCAAATACACGTTTATTTTAAGTTGTTTATGTTAAGTTAAATCGACTTGGCAAGAGGCTCGCCGCAGGTTCGATCCTAGTTCAACATCCGGTGCCAGGCGGTGTTTGATCAGCAGTCGGCACATAACTCGGCAAACCCGATGCAAACATCTAATCATTTAGCTGATTTTATTATGATAAAAATAGTGATCACATTTCTCAACTGATATTGGACTATTGTTCAGTTATCGGGTTGTATGCACGAAATACGTCCTGTCGTTTCGTTGCACTCAGCAATGCGAGTTTCATATTAAAATCTCTATTTCTCTAAAATCAGCCTTATAATTATTTTATGATAGTATTAAATGTAGATTAATGTCATTAGTTCACACAATTATAGATGGATAAACTTGCACGGTACCAGGAATATTTTACTTTGAAAGCCTGAACAACATATCTAATCAGATCTGCCGTCAAAGTCGACTGGAATTTAAGCGCTTGAGATAAGAACGCTGTATTGCCTAGCCAACGAGCAACAGCATTAAAGCATTTTTTCAAAGATACAGCATAACAAGCTTCTAACTCAGCAAGAATAGTTTGACAACCAATCAAAAGTCATGAGAAATACTGAAACAGACTTTCTTAAATGTTAGAATTACATAAGGCAGTCTTTCACCACGTCCAAGTGTTCTAGCAAGGGAGGTTCCCAGCAAACTATCCTTTTGATAGCCAATTTGATACCAAAGCAAATAAACATGGATTACGTGGATCACGCTCCGGTTAGTAAGCATAAAATGACACACAAATTGCTGCCAAAGAAAACAAATACCTGTTGCGTCTGTTGGTGACACCACCCCCTCCCGCTTCCCTCGACAGGCCTGTCAGTGCCCCTCACGCAGCCAGGGTCCCATGTCGATATAGTGTCCTAACCTCTTACAACGGGCTTTTGAAATGTATTTAGTATGATGTAAATGTGAGTTGTCATCGAGAAGGTGCCATTTAGGTTTGCTCTCTACTGTAAGATTTGTGGGCATGATGTACCTAAATGACTAGCGATGCGGTCTTAGAACAGGCAGCAAAAAAATCTTAGCCATGGCCGAAAATTAAAAGGTTTTATGATATGTATTTCGTTTTACTGAATTCTGTTTTTACCCGACTCCCAAGGAAGGGTTATGTTTTTCGCGCGTATCTTGTGTTGTCTTTGTTTGTTTTTTGTAAATTTCTTTACTACCTCGTATGTTCCAAATGGGTGGATTGATTTTGACGGTGAAGGTTTCATTAGATTCGTCTCAAAAACCCAAGTGTCCTTAGATAGGTTTTTAAAAACAAAATGGCAGATTTTTGGCGCTAAATTGTAAGTCGTTAATTTGTTTTTTTTCAACCATACCTATCGAGTAGGGTATCAAAATGAAGGAAATTAAAAGGACATTACAAATATGTGTATAGGTACATAATACGGTTTTTTGATACTTTTAATTAAATGTTACTTGTTCAATCAATGATTTATAAGTACAGCACTGTTAAGTTTTAATAGATTATAAGCCGCGTGCCCGACGAATTTTTTATCAGCAAAAATGAAACACCCCATATTTTGCTGATAAAATAATAACGCTTAGTTAAGGCTCACAGTTAATTGTTGTGCATAATTACAAGCTTCTAGACCCAGCAGTTAGTGGATTAAAAATTGTTTAGGAAACATTTGTGAACTCAAGTAAAATTTGTGTCTAAAAGAAACCTTTTCAAGCTCAGATCCCATGTTTATTTCCTACATATCGTCGCGTCGTAGACATGTGTTAGGTAGCAGTGTATACACGTACGCACTGGGTATAAACTGCACATATTATCTTACAGTCACACACAGCCCGCCTCCCGCCGAGAACGCTATCATTGTCTCGCACTACGCAGAATATATCGCAGCTTCTAAATGAGACGTCTCGATTTCATCGTCCAGCTTCTAAATTCCATAACAACGAAAATTGATCGTACAGCATCCTTATTGCATAACATAATTATCGTATTAAGTGTTTCTTGTACAATTATTTAAGGTAATAAAAAACTTTTTTTTTTTTTTATGTATCCGAATCCAAATGCCTTTGAAG
This sequence comes from Noctua janthina, assembly GCA_963576755.1. Lineage (NCBI taxonomy): Eukaryota > Metazoa > Arthropoda > Insecta > Lepidoptera > Noctuidae > Noctua > Noctua janthina. The sequence goes on along the minus strand of OY755050.1, from coordinate 4,907,082 downwards.
AAAATCCGCAACTCTGATCGAAAACCTCGATAACGCAATTAATAGTATTGAACATACTAGTACTATACTTGATCAGTATTAGAAATATGATCGATTGCCATTCAAAAAAATATTTTGGTTATAATTTTCAAACAAAATGTATGGGAAAAGTTTTTTGGAATTTCTGACTTTTTTAGTACTCCAACCTGAGTTGGTCCCATAGAAGTTATTGATGAGTATTAGAAACAAGATCGATAGGCGCAATTTTTTTTTTTGTGAAATTACCATTTTCTTGCTAGCTGTAAATTTTTCTTTAAATCTGTATATGGGGATCAAAATTTATAGATAGTCTTCTAAGACCATTTTCGTGCAGCTGCAACGGTTAAGGTAGTTCCTCTTACTACCCCCATGAAAAATTCCACTCAGTATAAGGGTTTTTAAAAGGCTTAAATCTCACTATTTTGGTTTTAGAGAAGTTAATTTCGAAATTATGGTCTTTCATACAATTTTGTAGAAATGACATAATAATATTTACAGGAAGTCATCACTGAGATGTTATCGGCGAACAGAACGCACGACTCATCAAGCTACTACAAACTGTCAATTTTTCTCATTCGATTTTGAACTTAACCACCAACATTAATAGGTTTAAAATCATTTGGAGAAATTTGACTGTTTGTGATAACTTGATGTGGTGGCGACTGTACATCAAGAATAATAAACAGTACACCCTGCAACAATATATCAAGGAATTAAATTTTTAATACAGTACAAAGAGTCTAACCAGACAAACTGAATATCAGTGTTTTACATGGAACGACTGCTTAGTGACCTCCACAACCCAGTTAGTACTGGGACCCCGTTTGAAAACAAATAAAGAATTTTCGAATAGATAAAACTTGATGTAGTAATGTTAAAAAGAATCAACAGTACCTAACTTTCCACTAGGGACATTGCATTCTCTAATATTAAACTACAAATATTAAACTCCTCGAGTGTACCCCTCCCGCCTCAGAACGTATGTACGCAATGTACTTATATAACTTCACTCCAAAACTATAAGAATCGACTATAAGAGTGATCTTGACAATGGACTATTAAGTTTTATTGACTTAGGTCGACAGAACTTTACCACCATACACGCGGTAGATATTTACTTCAGAGACACCGTGAATGTCACGACTGTGGCCCGCGGCCGGTCAGCAGCCCCCCGATACCCATTTCCAATTCCATTTTCCATAATAAATAATGATTAAAAAAATTGAATATTAACGACAAAAACTTTCGCGGGCTACCCTGGCGTTTCCACCTGAAGAAAAATCTTGAGTTACATACACGAAAACCCACACTTACGTAACATATTAATGGTATTCATATCGTTCGCTATTATGTATAGTCCTTCTTTGAATGCATCTTTGATTGTTTGTTTTAAGGGATGACTTTCGTTTTACGGAAAATAACTTGGAAAGATTGGTTTTTTTGGTAACGAATTTTATCGCTGAAAGAGCTTCGGAAAAGTTTTCCAGCTCATAATAAAATTGAATCAATACAAATATATTTTAAAAAACGTATATTTTATATTACCGTTTTATCTAGACCGCTTTCATTTCAGTGAACAGTCAAGCGTCAAGGTCATTTATTGATTTACGTATTACGTTGTGATTTGATTACCTACACTTCTAACGGGTACTTATTTAACAAAAATTGATTGTTGCATGTTTTTCGATGATGATGCGCTTTTTGTATTGCATATGCAAACTTACAGATTTGAGTCATTTTTGAGTCCCAACTCTGCATCATTCATACATCATACAACTATATTGTAGTTTTTGTTTGTTTGATTTATTTATTGCTCTTTAGTGACGCAACGCCCTACCCGATGGTCAGTACATCTATTATTTTGGTGAATATGGACATCGACATGTTACAATACCAGATCGCTACTGCAGCATGGCGTTACCCATGGTGCATATTACATTAGATTTCATGAAACATTAAATTAGAAAAGTAAGTATTTTCAGAAGCTGTTGGCGTCATGAGATTGGTTTGTTACACATGCAAGGAGTGGTTGTCCGCCTGAAGACTGCCAGCAAAGCATGGGCATCAACCCAGGAGGGTTGGATTATAGTCAAACTAAGTTTTCATGTTTTTTTTTCTGAATTAAATTTGCAGCCCGTAGTCTGGACTCCGGACTCGGTTTGGTAACTCTTTAAGTCTCAGTAACTATGAAAACCGGCCAAGTGTAATTCGTATCACACGCACACAGGGTTCCGTAGCACCAAACAATAGAATAAAAATATTTTGACGGCTCATTCATGTTGTATTGTATTACATTCAACAGCAAAACTAAATTTGTTTTTCATAGAATGTTAATAAAAACAAAGTTACAACAAAAAAATTAATCAACAAATTTTATTCAAATTAATTTTCGTTGAAAGTTTTTTTACTTTCTACAATCCTACATTTTTTCAGAATTTTCCTGTTCTTACTTTAGAAATTAGAGGGGGGGGGGCACATTTTACCACTTTGGAACTGTCTATATTTCAAACTATTGACTTTGAGAAAAAATGGTTGTATGAACTTCTATGTCATTTCCCGCACGTCTAGGTTTGATGAATAATTATTTTTATTTCAGTTCCATACAAAATGGGAAATTGGGGAGGCCCCCTTAATCTTTTATATTTTTGTATAAAATCGTAAAGCGGTCCATCTACTTACCACGTTTCAACTGTATAGTCCTAACAGTTTCGGAATAAAGTGGCTGTGACATACAGACAGACAGACACGAATCTATAAGGGTTCCGTTTTTTAGCATTCGGCTACGGAACCCTAAAAAAGGAATACAGGCACCATTTAAGCGAGTATACGTTCGTTTAAACTAGGTCTGCGAAAATCGATGATGAGTTGAAAGGCAAACATACGCCTACAAGCCTCACACACACATACAATATACATACATTCATTTTTAAGCGGATTACTGATTAGTCGCCATTCGCACACCAACTCATCGCTACACATATTACTGTGGACAGTTGACCATGCGGTGACAGAATAACATCAGTCTAACATATACTGCTTACTAATATGAGGCATTTGAATGACAAAGAAGTATTATGTATGTACTAGTCCACACTGTATTTAGGCAGTAGCGAGTATGTAAATTGGGGAACCACCGGCGTGACCTTCACTATCAAAATAATTACGCAAATAGTCGACAACGCTTATAAATAATCTGACGTCTTTATCCGGTTTTAAGCTAAATTGAGAGTCTTGAATTTTAATATTTCTATTTTAGTTTACTTCCTAATCTACAATAAAAACAGATTTGTCTACGATAAAGCGTCGCCACGGACAGAAGTCTGTATTCTGGAAACGTGCACAAAATATACAGTGTGAATGACAGGCCATCGATTCTCTAAACCTTCAGCGCCAGGGTATGACGCAGCCTTAGAGAAAGGGCGGCAGTTGGCTGCAGTGGGTACCTGATGTGTCGGTAGCGCGTCATGAGCAGGTGCCGCGCCCGCTGCTGGCGCTGGCGTCACCTGAAACAGACCCCCGCTCAGTAGCTGGACACAATGACGCCCTGGTGACCTTGCCGAGGTTGCCGGCGTACGGTGGACTCAAGTCGGACATTTTGATTACTAACAGTCTTCCTTAAGAGAAGGTATAAAAATAGACTGATTTGTCGAAATCAATAAAATTTATTGTTGAATTACACTTGGAGTACGTTTCCCAGTTGAAGGGTGCGACTCCGTATAGTTCGCGGAGATCGCATTTTGTACTGAACGACTCCTTGCTGTGACGCAATTATGGTATAACGTCGGTTTAGCTGCAGTTTATACTAATTCTGTGTCTATCTAGCATTTTTATTGTACATGGATTTGAGCACTTTTTTGGGTTTTTTAGGGAAACAAAGAATCCTTATAGTTTCGATGTCCGTATGTGCGTGTGTGTACGGCTTTAGAGCCTTAAGTAAGCTGAAATGTGGCAGAGTATGGATTTTTATAGCGTTTTGAAATTATAGAAAACTAAATATTATGAACCATTGGGAAAGCGGGTTGTGCCATCTATTCTCCCCAGCTAACATATTAGGAAGCTAAAAGTGCTAATACTCAGTCTAATTAGAATTTGATGGGATCATACATATTGGGGGTTTATGCAATAGCACGTTCGTGATTCATTGCTATCATCCACTTTCGTGTTGAGCATAAAAGTGTGCCTCTGTAACAGGTAAATATAAGTAGGGTTTTAGTTTACAAGAAACAGTTGACCAAATAATATAAGTAAATAATACATTTTTATTCAAAGATAAAATTGGTACAATACATCACATCTTAGAAATAATGTAGGTATAACAAAGTTCGCTGCCTTTACTAGGATAATCGTGTGTCACAGGCGATATGTCTTCTAATAACAACGATTTGGACAAGAGATTTCTAAACAATATTTTTAAAGTGAAATAATTACTTAATTTATTAAGATAATAATAGAGGTACCTAATTTACTTAAACTCTATTTATTATTAGAACTAAATCAATTTACGCACGTAATTAATTACCTACGCTATTAAATGTATAAGTCATGCGTAAAAATTGGATAGAACCTGATTTTTGATGAAAGCGCAAATAGTTTAGTAATATGTTCTAAACAAGCGCTTTTTTCCGTGAGAGAAATTCATGGTACGACCAACCGGATATTTCGTAGCACTATGAATATACTTTCGCACTTTGACTACTTTTTTTTACTTCCAAGTAATCGGTAGCACGATGCCAATATTTTGAACCAACCATACATTAGATCGATAGATGCCTACTTTTTATTTTTTGTCCCAGTTACATCGCAGTTTGCCAACTTTATGAAAAATTTTACCTGACGATAGCATTTTGTCTATTTAAGTATAGTCTAGCGAAAAATATTACTAACCAAGTTTTTCCATCAGTGACGTACGTAGGCAGATACTTAACGTTACAAAAAAAAAAGTATTTTTTTAATATTCAGAAGTAATAAGAAGAAGGTTAAACACTTGCAGGAACTAGCGAGTTTTATTTATTATTTCGTACGTAAGTGTACTAGTAAAATGACCGATTGATTTTATTTTTAATTTGTTTGGACCCCACCCCACCCATTTAATTTTACCATCAGACATTTTTATATTTACGAACACCCAATCTAAAACAGCGAAGAAGAGAACAGCGGTGGCCCAGTGGTGGCGGTCCCGACTTACGAGCAGTTTTTATTTATTTTTTTTATTATTTATTCCATCACCACTGCTCTCAAAACGGTGAAGGAAAACATCGTGAGGAAAGCGGCATGTCCTAGAACCAAAAATTCGAAGACATGTGACTTCTACCAACCTGCACTGGGCTCGCGTGGTGGATTATAGCCCATTCCCTCTCACAGAGAGGAGGCCTGGGTCCCAGCAGTGGGAACATTATAGGCTGCTGCTATGCTATGCTAAAGTAAAACAAATTTTGTGTTATAAGATTTTAAACTGGTGCTAACTGGTGCTTGTAACAGCGCCGAAATATCGGGAACTCAAAGAAAACAATAAACATGGTAAATATCCCGTCTTTTAGTTATAATAAATTTTGTGTTGACTGTATGTACATATTACAGGCCACTTACATATAAAAATTACTGACGATATCCGAAGTAGGCTGCGATTAGAATAATGAATTAAGTTTTTTTTTTGTCAATATACGATTGCTGGCATCACGCGATCATATGTATGGTGGTTTCAAAATGTTGTCATCGTGCTACGTAACCGAACCGGAATAAAGATTAAACTAAATCGGACCGAATCAAATCCTGACATAATATGAAGTTATTCGTCTGTTCAGAGTTCACAATAAATATGGAATAGAACTGCATATCATTATAGTATACTTTTATGAGCAGATAATCGGGATCACTGCTCACTAGCCGAATTTAAATAACCGTTATCCGATCCGATAACAGTGCATTGTATTGGAAGCATACAATAGGCACGGCCTGCCATTAATAACCTAAATGAATACACTGTTGTAGTTTCAACTTCAACCCCCTACGCTGAGTTCAGCGTTTGTAATCCGACAGAGCGCTTTCACTAAGGTTTAAGTGTTTAAATTTCGCTTAGTGTTAGAGAAAACGAATGTTAACAGAACTAATGTATCGGGCTATGACGTACAAATACGACGTGTAAATGAAATAAATTTAAACCTGAAATAAGTTTATTCGGAATCGGGAGTAGAATCGATTACCTACAAAGATTATCTATTTTAGGTACATGTCAAAATAATTTTAAGTGTATTGATTTTAACTAGTGGATACCTAATAGGTAGGTACGTTAAAATTACTAATTTCATTGACTTAAAATAAATACATAAATAAATATTGACTTGCCAGAATACTAAGTTATTACGGTAGAAATTATATGCGGTACCTAAAGTTTTACGTTATATCACACTTTCAGTAAATATTTAATTTAATTTGTTTTAATTTAGTTTAATTAATTTATTAAGTTTATTTCAATTTTTTTTTATGCGTTACCACAAAGTTTAGTGTGCATGCAGAGTTTACCTGTAAGTGATTGTTACACTCTATTCTGATTTGTTGCTCCTGTTTAATGCGTATACCAGTGTTAACATTGTTGGTGAATCAAATAAATAAATAAATATTCAAAAATAAATGTAAAAAAGCAAGATAGAAGAGAGAGAGAGAATATTCTTGAAGGATTAGTAAATTAAAAGCTTTTCCATTTTAAAGACTTAATTTTTAAGTAAAAATTAGTTACATCATTATGTCGAAAACACGAATAATTTACTAAATTAATTCTAGGTGTTAAGAACTGTCTTTTTATAAGTTATTTATTTTTATGTTCACTAGCTGTAACTGCCACCGTCGTTCGCGTGAATTTATTATAAAAAATATTACCTCTCCTTTTTTAATCGGCTTTTGTTAACAATTTCAAGGGTTTAATTTTTTTGCACGGAATCCCAATTATTTTTTAAATAAAAGTAGCCTAAGTTAGACCTTATAACATCAGCTATCTGCCAAGTCCCGTCCAAATCGGTCCAACCGTTACGGAGATTAGCCGGAACAAACAAATGGACAAAAATTGAAAAAAAATATAAGTGCCGCATAAATTTTCACACCAATTCAGTAAAAAGCTGTTATTTTGATATTGCAAACAAACACTTCAATTTTATTTATTTGTATTGATATAGATTTTGCATGTTTAGCAGTTGCTAAACTAAGCTATCGACAAAATAAAAGTTCTGGTTAAATGCACTTACAAGTGTCCTTCTTAGTTTTTCTCATAAAATGAGCAAATCTGTGTTTAGTCACGTTGGTCCAGCGGGAGTTATAGAGCCGTCTGCGTCGTGCCGGCTTTCGTTCACAACAACACCTACTAATCTTATCATATAGGAATCTTTTATGAATGCGCCATGGTAAGTATTCATGCCATGTTCCAGAATGTCCATAATTTATGGTTACATTATAAGGTTACGATTTATGGTGATTTATTTATTTATAATATAGACTTGCAACTATTCTTACAGGCACAATCCAATTATTTTCAGATATACACCTACCACTGCTTGTCTCTGCATCACCCAATAGGTTGACTGGTAGAAAATGCCTATGGCATTAAGTCCGCCTCTGTACTTCTTTGCTTGAAGTGTTAAATAAATAAATAAATAATCCAATGCAATAGTGAAGCAAACTAACAACTTATTATCTATAACTGATTACAAACGGGGTTGGTGGGACACCGACGCGAAAACAGTTACCACGTATTCAGTATATCGTTCTGAGCCACATAGACATTTCTCATTGGTTAATAAAAAAAAAACAGCTGTTTCCTACAAAAATGTAATACTGTAGGTATACGGTCAAAATGTATGGAACAGCTGACTTTTTATAAACAACCGATGAAAAATTTCTATGGGCTCATAAAGATGTACCGAATACTAGGTAACCGTTTTCGCGTCAGTGTCCGTTCCACCCTATATAATGTTATCCGTGTGAATTCACTCAGTGTACAAGCAAAAATGTCTACCTCCTCGCTACAAGCACGTCCAAGGGCAGGCGTGGATGGCCAAATCCGAAACTATGAGGATAGCGAAAAATACTCAAAGGAGTCTCGAGCCTGATTTTAATGAAAACCAAAACTGCATCATTGCATTTTTGTTAAAATTCACCCGTACAGTAGAATAAATACAATTTGTTTTGTTACCCATTTGTATCCGAGAGTGCATTCTTAGCTGAGTATAAATGGGGTTAATCCCGTTGCCGCCGGCACGCGATCGGTGTCGCTCGTTACCGGGCGATTAAACTCGTTAACGGGCCGTTTGAAATGAATAGGTACAACAGATCTATGTGGTGGCGGTGTACCGATCCCCTGTGCAAGTGCAAACGAAATAGGTGTAGCCACTTGGAAGGCTAGGGGAAGAGCATAATGAACTTTCGCGAGGTAAAGGAGCTTTACGCAAACACCACAATATGGTATTTTGAAATGCAAATGTACGACAGGAAGGGGTTGTGTGCTTGCTCGTTGACCTCCGGAATACGGCACTACTTATAAGCGCGAGATTTTTTCCGAGTTTATTATCCGTAACTTTAAACTCAACCGTGCGTGACCCAGACAAATATTATTTCTAACCGTTTTAGTTAGTTTTTAAGATACAGATGTTAATAACTGCTGGACCGTTTCAATTGTATTTTGACTCAGTATACTATGCTGTGCAACTAGGTGCTAGTGTGTCCTGTCCGGATTCGGTGCAACCATCTGTTACTATTTCAGTTTAGTTAGATATATCTATAAAATAATTTAAATCAGAACTACTTATCATGCCTTTAGATATGGTGTTGGGTGAACCACTAAAGCAATAATCGGTATCCACGTAAAATCTACAAGCGCGTAGAAATGAACAAATTGACCTGTATTTCATAGGGCAGTGGTCGGCACTGGCTAGCGACGACGCGCGACGCCTGCGCCCGATACGTATCACGAATACGCTTCTCCACGTAAGTGATTCAAGTCAACAAGTCGACGACGCGCGAAGTGTTAATATACTGAATTGGTAAACCTTCCAGATTTATGAGACGCGTTCACAATCATTCAGATTGTTGTATGTTTACATAGCAACTGGAGTTTTTCTCAAATAATTTTTTAAGTGGAAAATGTTTAGTGAAGTCCTTGAGCGGATCGTAGCGTACAAATTAATAATATTCATCATGTCTGTGTTTGTCGTGTCGAGGCGTTTTGTTTATTTCTTGAGTAAATATTCTACTCGATGGGGACTGGTTTTGAGATCTATGTTAAATTATTTCTATACTTGTTAACTTAATTTTATTATTTCATGAATAAAACTCAATAGAATAGAATGGTTTATTTGCAAAGAATGAAGGCATTACGAATCAGATGTTACAAATGCTTGGAGAGTCCTAGTACATTCCGTCTTTAAGGCACGCAAAATTAGTATTATAAATTTGAAAATATAAATTTAAACTAACTATTATATATATCACAATAATTCGTTACTGCAGTTTCGGCCCAAAATTAACATATTTCCTTCGTGCTTTCCCTTTTATGGAAGCACCCTCACCTTTGGACAAAATGGATCAAATTATCAGACATATTATATCATCAATTTTAAATGTGGCTTTGGACAACCACCACTGGGCCACCGCTGCTCTCATACGAGCAGTAAGTCGTGGGTTCGAACCCAGCCAGGTGCATTACTTTGTGTAAGTTATTTCATCACCACTGCTCTCAAAACGGTGAACGAAAACATCGTGAGGAAACCGGCATGTCCTAGAACCAAAAACTCGAATACATGTGACATCTACCAACCCGCATTGGGCCCGCGTGGTGGATTATAGCCCATTCCCTCTCATAGAGAGGAGGCCTGCGTCCCAGCAGTGGGAATATTAATAGGCTGATTATGCTTATGCTTATGCTTGGACGACCAAACTTGGGCACAAGCTACTCTTCCCATTCGCATGGGAGGACTCGGCGTCCGCAAAATTTCCTGGTATTAGTTTACTGGCCTATATATCCTCGGTCCACGGCACTAAGAAATTAATCAGGAATATCCTGGGTTCCACACTGGATGATTTTGAAGTGCTGTGCTTCTCCGAGGCTATCGATGCTTGGAAACTCGCTTGCCCGAATACTGAAAAACCCGAGCTTTCATTTTCCCTGAGACGGTGGAACGAGCCGCTCTGCTGAGGAGTTCAGAACAATCTACTGAATACGTCTGCTACTACTGCTGAGCGTGCGCGCTTACTGGCTGTGGGTAAGTGGGAGTCGGGTCTTTGACTTCACGCACTGCCGTCGTCGAGCATAGGCATAGGCACATTGTTCGACGACACGACCTTCCGCCTCGCTGCTTCTTTACGCCTTGGTGCTGCCTGCTGTTCTCCTCATCGCTGCCACTGTGGTGAAGCTTTCAACAACCTCGGTCACCACGGCCTGTCATGCAGCCGAAGTGCGGGCCGTTTTGCACTGCACGCGAACATAAACGACATCATCCGACGAGCTCTTGTCACCGTCGGCGTTCCAGCTGTTTTAGAACCCCATGGCTTGGCACGCGACGATGGCAAGAGACCGAACGGCATGTCGTTGTTTCCTTGGAAGATGGGTAGGCCTTTAGTGTGGGACGCAACATGCGTCGATACTCTTGCGCCTCACATCTTCCAAGCTCGTCGTGCTGTGCTGGCACTGCCGCTGCGGCTGCAGAGAACCTCAAGCGGCGTAAATATAGCCTTTGTGGTAACTATATTTTCGAGCCGTTTGGGGTTGAAACTCTGGGGTCGTGCGGTCCGAGTGCTCATAGCCTGTTTAAGGAAATTTCGAAACGCCTACCTTGGCCAGAGGCTAAGTGTTGCCATACAACGTGGCAACGCCGCCGGTCTCTTAGGCACATTACCAGCTAACAGCGTTGAGAAGTGTTTTAATGCCCTTTTATAGTTTGTTGTTAGTTTATTTATTTTAGGTTATTTAATAGTTTTTAATTAATAATCTATTTAGTTAGTTTACTCCACTTAATTAAATATTATCATTACATATAAAAAAAACTAACAATTTGAAGTAAATATTTTAGTACATCATACAGCATAGGCTAAAATTTTTGTAATTGAGTAAATTCTAAATATAGGAAGTATTTCTTAGTTAAAGTGTTTTCTAAATTTGATAACATTTGCTCTGTTCACAATTTGTCCATTATTGTTTATCTTCATGTCTTCAGATAGACGTTGGTAGAATTCCATTATTTTTGTTTCATGAGTAAATTAATATTACTTACCTAGTTAATACAAAAAAAAAATACAAAATGGTTTATTGCTTCAACAAGTTTACATTTACAATATTTGTGTTTGGATCTCCCCTGTAAGCAAGTAATGCCTGTGTTGGGGAGCCCCGCTCTTCCATAGCTAAGCAATACAAAATATGAACTAGGTATTTACAGCTAAGGTATTACTTATCTTATTTGCGTGTGTGTGTGTGTGTGTTTGTGTGTGTGCGCGTGCGCCTGTGTGAGTGTATGTGTGTGTTGTGCATTTGGTGTTTATAGATATAGGTGTGGTTAAGTTGTGTGATTATTACTACCTAATTAGCACAAGATATTACTTAGGGTGTTCCAAGAGTGTCTCCGTGTCGTCATAATTTAGTAATTTTATCCAATCTGTTACAAGTTTTTTTTACATTCGTAGTATTTTTTTGGGTATACGTTAATTTTACTATTAATTTTATTATAAAGAAAAGCTGATCGCTTGTTGTATTGTCTCCCCGCAAATACAGTTTTTGTATGGAATATGGAATTTGAACGATTAGATCTTTTCTTCTCTGGGTTATTTTACTTGAGTCATATTTTAGGGTTTTCTGCATTTTTAGAATTATTTGAATAATGTATAATTTACGAACTGAGAGCAAATCACTAATCTGATACAGGGTTTCAGTAGGGTATCTTAACTTTTTAAAATACATGATCTTACTTAAGGCCCTTTGGGCGCGTACTACGTTGATAAAATTGGTTTTTGCAGCCCCACCCCAAACGGGGAAGCAATATGTCAAGACAGACTGGACTAGAGCTACGTAAATCTCATTTAATATGTTTCTAGACGAGTTTCGTTCACTGTTCGTATTTATTTGTTTTGGTGCGATATGTCTGAGAGTCTTGAAAATCCAGCTTAATCTCCCAAGTCTATTCGTTACTTGATCAAGGTATACTAGGCATACCAGGATAATCGTTGGTCGAGTATCACGCCTAAATACTTTGTCTGTGTGACCTGTTTAATAACCGAACAGTTACAATGTCTATTATTAGTATCACCGCTTACATGAACTTTTATGTTAAAATTTTCACTAGGTAGTGTGTTTTTGCTAATACTAAAACATATGTAGTTCGTTTTAGATGTATTAAGTGTGAGCAAGTTATTGATAAGCCAGTTAGCTACCTGGGCCATGCCTACCTCAGCTTTTTGCTTCACATCGTCCCAGGAGTTACCAGAGAAGTCTATCGCAGTATCATCGGCGTATGATGTTCATGTTGCAGAGGTCATTAACGAACACCAGGAAGAGTGTTGGGATTGATGGTCAGTTTTATTTGATTCTTTGTTGAGACATTCTATTATTCTTGTTATGTGCTGTCGTCGACAAATAGTACCATTGGTTGGGGAGTTTTACGAAAAAGGTCCGTAATATACAATAAAAATAATAATGGCCCAAGAGCGCTTGCCTGCAGGACAGCAAGATTTATTTTCCTGTAAAATAATACGTATTTGATTTCAAAGCAAACTTAAGAAATCTCCGTATACTGTTATCATTAACACTAGAAACGGGATATTTACCATGTTTACATGTTTGTTTTGTGTGTGTTGTGTTTTTTGTTTTGTTAGTATTTTTTTTTTTTTTTTTTTGTGTGTGTTTTGTTGTGTATGGTTTTGCAATTAACACAATTTAAAAAAAAATGTACAATCCCCATTCCATAGGAAGGCATTCAACTGCGTCATATACTGTTGTCTACCTTAGGTACTAGTATAGTAAGTAGGTATTAGTAGCAGGTAAAAACAAAATTATTTTCATGGAAAAAATAATACATATGCAATAAAAAATATGACACGACAAAAAGTATAAAATTGACATCATCAAGTTGTGGTGCATTCGCATGGTGATAGCTACTTATAAACACTGGCTATGTACTTAGGCCTTGCGAGTGACGTCACTAGCAGGTAAGTGACGTATGCAGTAAAGTAGCCGAGGTGATAACACAAGGTGTGCAGTGCAGACGTGCACAGATAGCTGCGCACACGCAAGTGACTGGAGATATTAAGATCCGTGCGTTATCTTATCACTGACGTCGCGGGACGACAAAGTCACTGTTGGTAACTTATAACATCAGCACGAAGAGATTTGAGTACGCATTCAAAGCCAGAGGTGTAATTAGTAATTCACATCGTATATTCAGTACACCCGTAATTCGACATATTATGTCTCAGGTAACAGGGCGCGCGCCTATTACCGTCAGCCGGGTTCAAATTCAGACTCGGGGCTGTTACTGAGAAATGCCTGATGGAAAAACCCAATAACATCAGGACCGGAAAGATTTAACCTCGAGTATTCGAGTTAAAGAAAGTTAGACATCCTTACCATAATACTAAAATGGCAGAAGGCCTAGAGTAGACCCAGTCAGTTAGCCTCCCCGCTACGCCGTGTGAGCAGGGTATAAAACCGGCCGTTCGCCGTCATTTATTTATTCAAATGACGATCCTTGTTTTGGCACATAACATAGTTATTATTTATGATAATTTTGACCAACAATAAACTTATCCCTCGATTTTTTTTTTCATTTTCATTTTTACCATGATTGAATTTGTAGTCACTACACTCATGAATGTATAGGATTTGTTTTACATTTTTATGTCCAGTTATCTGTGAATAAATGGCAGTTACTATTACCAATGACAAAATAAATCTAAGTTTAAAAATTCGGTATTTTTGCAATTATTAAAAATAGGAAATTTTTAAAAATCTTGAAATATGCCTTTCATCGGCAACAATGAACAAATATACAGACCAAATTGGCGTTTAATGGCCGCATACAAGTCACACTATTACGCCACAATATAATTTCTGCGAATTTCAAGTTATTCATAACCGAAAAAAATAAATAAGTGAAATTAAAAAAAAACAATAGATTTCTTTTTTAACTTTCTTCTCCACACCTCTAGGAACTCAATAAAAAAAGGCCCATGAAAACATGACCACTAATTAGTATACCACTATGTTCATTTATAAAAGAAAACATTTCACATAGGGTGACACAATTGGTGTCTTATCGCTTGAAGTAATCTTTTCAAGACAAACAGGGTTCGCAGAACCGATGAAAACTTTCTAAGTAGGGGGGCTCAGAATGATGTACTGAACACGTGGTAACGGTCCATAGGTGAGGGTGGGGAGAATTCACATGTCCATGAGCCTTCGCTTAAGTGCTAGAGGGAGAGATCCCTTTATCAAATGTTTCATCGACCATTAGCTCTTCCGGGCATTCTCGGTGCGTCGAGCAACTTCTTTATCTTTTCTTGCCTGGAAAGAGACCTGGAAAGAGGCCGAGGTATATGTATTCATGGACATATTCAATCACCACACCCCCAATTTCTATGTTACGCTCTGTGCTGTTCGTCATCAGTTTTGTTTTAGTCATATTCATTGAAAGCCTGACTTGGAGACTGGCGTGGCTCAGTTGGTTGAGCATTAGGCCTAGCTCAGCTGCTGAGGAAGAAAAAAGGACAATGTCGTCGGCAAACGAAGATTAGTTAACCTCTTTCCGCCGACGACAACTCCCTTGTCTTGCCAGTGTGGGTTTATCTCTTGAAAAACTTGTTCCAGCGTGGCTGTGAAGAGTTTGGGAGATAGTGGGACGCCTTGCTTGACTCCTCTCTGAATGGGAAAAGATGGCCCGGTGGTAGTTAGGCGTATGGCTTGTATGTTTTTACATACTGCACGTCAAACATGCCGCGGTCCGTTTTAATTTTAAGAAAAGCCTCCTGATAGGGCCTGCGAGCGTGTCTCAATATTATAATTTAAAAAAGCAGGATAATATCCATGTTTGGAAGCACCTATTAATTTCACTATTGAAAGGAAATAAATCTACAGCGAGATCGCGATTGAGCGACGCTCACTTGGATGCAGATTTAAAATTAATAAGCGCAGATAGAATTACCCCATAAATAGGAAATTTTGTAGAAGACAAAAGATGTCAAATAAAATTATGATGTTGTCAGGGAAAGAATGTAATTCATTTTTCTATATTTTTACTTTTAATTAAGTTCTGAATAAACGTTTACCGTTCGCTCCGGTATCAGTCTTCCTATGCAATGTTTTTTTTCTTTATGGTTAGTTTTTGCGGCCCACTGATTCTACGATTTATATGCATTTGGCCCACCAATGATTTTGAGTTTGACATCGCGGGGGTACATCTTAATCTATTAAAACATTAAACTGAATAACGGCGGAGTTTATTAGTGACTGGAGACCGCGACTGTCCTTGCAAGTGATTATCTATCGAAATCTACTTAATGAGAATGACATTGAAATACACAATCTTTTTGATTCTTACAATCAAAAAGATAGTTGATTGAGTTATCAGTAGTTCAATAATAAATAAATATTTATAAAATTGCTTGCCTGTAATACGGTACCTAATAGTCGCCGCTGTTTTTATACATTTCGGTAGGAATAAATCTAGTCCCGCCATCTTCGCCTTGACTACCGCGGTATCGGTACCGAACCAATAAGCAGCTACTTGTTACAAATGAATGTACACATATCTAGCTTAGCTTCTAAACAAGATTTACTACTGACCTTTAGCCTCGGACGCACGCTTGCTAAAGTTCGGCTCACCTTGGAAAATGTTCAACCTAGTGTTTGTACTAACCTCTTTGCTTTAGGATTCTAAATGCAATTGAATTTCGTTCTATAAAACCATTGCCCAATGTTAAATAAGTATTATCCATGACTTGACGCCTGTGTAGGGGCTCTATAGCGTTCCCATTGCGGGGCTCTGTCTCCGGTCTGTTAGTGGGCCGTAATCCACTACGCGGGCCTAGTGCACGATGTGCATGTCACAATTCTTGTTGATTCTAGGACACTAGCTACAAGCTTTGGTAAATAGTATTAATATCTGCATAACTAGCCGCTGAGCAAGTGGCCGAGACTAGTTGCTAACAGCACGCGAACACTTAACAACGACTGGATACAGTTGACTTCGTTTTTTCACCACTTTTAGTAGAGTAAGTCCTGGTTGGCTATCGCACAGACCAAAGAAGCACGACACAGCAGGAAGGTTGCGGAGGCTGAGGGCCAATGATGGGGATGAACCTAATCAGAGACTGACTCTGTTCGCGATCTGTAGTCTGTCTGAGTGGCCCAATTTACCGGCGCTAGCGGCAGGACCTAATAGATTTGTAAAACACAATCATCTCTCGTGTCCTGGGCAATTGAGCTGATCAAATAATTGCTTGTTGGGACTACGCTAATAACGACGCACAAACAGCTTCACATCAATGTATAGACCGACCGCTTTAATGAGTCCTCGCGAAGGTATCAATTTTTTAAATGGAATATTCTGAAGGTTGATCAGATATTGGTTCAATTAGTATCGTAATACCTACGTGCATTATGGTTATTTTAAAAGCAAATAACCTGTGGGATATTGTTAGGACTTTGTGAATGCTTAATGTGCCTCTGATGGGGTAAAGCGGAAGACACATTACTATCGGTCTATCACACTCATTGAGTTGACTTTGCTTAGGGTTGCCATATGTCCGGAATTTAAGCTCAGAGTCCGGAATGCGGGAGGAATTTTAAACATGTGGAATTTTAACCCTAACCATCATAAAATGTTTGCTCACAACACATTTGATAAGAACCTGAAAACATTACAGAAGGAAATTAGCATGTGTAGGCACTGTAGTAATTGTGAAATTGGTGGAGTATTATTAGGGCTTGATATTAGGTAAGCAGCTTTCAATTAAAACTTGTACATAGAAATGCAATTACCACTAAGCTGTATTTTATAATCACAGCAATCAAGATCCTCATTGCCTATTGTAGATAGTTGATACCCGTACCTGTTTAGAATGTTTTTTAGAAGCACTCAAATAACGGAATCCCACTACACATTATCATACCATGAATGTGCTAGGAACTTATCAGACGCAAGAAAAACGTGACACGGACTACTATAATGGTGTATCATATCCACTACACCGTACCGTCACCAACCAACACCGTCAAGTGTGATGCACGGAGCACATTGACACAGGACAATTATTCTAAATGACAATTGATGATGCTCTGTGCATGGCCACATGACGGTGTTGCTTGGTGATTGATAGACGGACGGTTAACAGTTTTATGTTGCACATTACACAAAAAGTTAAGTGCAAAGTCAAGGTGCAGTGAAACCTACCAGACTCCCGACTGCCTGTGGACACTGGACATGGAGATATTTAGCACATTATCTATCAAAGTCTGATGTCAGAGTCCAGTCTGGAAGCAAGTCTGGCCGGTTTGACCGCACCTTTAAATGCCAAAAATGAAATTTAAGAAACAATCTTACTGTAAATACTTTGACAGTAGTCACAATGTAACAAGGATGAAAGGCTAATAGTGCCCACTCTATACATAGGGTAACTATTCAACTTTGTTTGTAGTTTACAATATAAAGCAATTTTCATTCAATTAAAAACTAATTGATAACAGAAAGACTTTTATGACTTGTAAATTGACAGTTAAGAATTCACAAACAATGTTTCAATTATCAATCAACTCGGCTGATTATTCTGTCATAGCGGAAACATAGCTGAGATGTTCTATCTGTACGAAGGTTATATTTAATAATACAAACATTCATAGAATGGTGATAAACGCACTTACTTCGTACCTATCACTAGGATTAACTATGTAAACTACTGTCAAAATAGTTGGCAAGTCTCTTTCAAAAGTTAACTTTGCATATATTTAATGGACAGATTGAGTATAAAAACCTGGTTTATATAATGTGAAGTTTGTTCTAAAGTGTATATCACAAATATAAACATCCCTGAATTGAAAACACTTCCTGAAATCATGTGTGTAAGTAGTGACATGGTGGTCATGTACGTGTGGCCACCCTTACTGGGTAAAGTAAACAAGACTTATAATTATGTACTTACTGGTCACACTGTGAAGTTTTAGGCTTGTTGGGAAAATCTGCCATTCCTTGATATAAAGCATGGAAACTTCAAGAACTTATTAATTCGTCGGATTATTATCACACAACTAGCTAAAACTTCGAGAAAGTAGCACCAATAACTTCATAAAAGTTTTAAATAGAGTTTTGTTAGACTGGACTTTAAATCACCAATACAAAAGCACAAATAAATTTTTTATGTAATTAAAACTGACACAAAATGATGGAAAAAACACTTGTTGGCTGTCGTAGTTGCACACACACGCACACAAGCAAATAAGTTTGTGAAGTTTACTTTAAACGTCAAACGGAGCGCGTTTCGTAATCACTAGTTTACAACATTATACAACGTAAGCATTGCTTTTATGAGGAAGTCAGAATTTTTATTTTTATTTATTTTAACCTTCAGCCAAAGTACTTTTTTTTTCTGTGGTATCCTTCAAAAGGTGACCAGTCTTTGGGGGAAAGACCGGGATATGTGGGATTTCTATCTCACTAAAACCACCCCGGTGGTCATCATCTGCACTTGAGAGGAAGTAAGCATCGTTTCCTCTTAAAATACCTGTCCGGAGCCCCGTCTGTGCAACGCCTGTTAGGGCATATCCCTGAGGAGATTCATGTAAAGAGGTTTCCCCTGAGTTTCGATGTGAAAATGTTCAAGTGAGTGACCACTGTGTCACCGTCTTTTCTGTGGTCAATTGGTGTGCAAAAAGAGCCCCGCTCTGAACGCCTGTGATCGCAATGTCCCACCTGCTTTAAGTTATGCAGGCGGGGTTGAGGTAGTTGCCTCCCCGACGACTTCTTCTCCGGTCCGGCCGATTCTGGCGACCAGGACTTGACGTTCAGAGGCCTCAGGGTAAGCCTCAAGCATGTTTAGTCCAGGCAGTCACGGCAATCATGGCAATTCGCCGTGACCTCTCGCCCAATCTTATTTAGGTACTTGTTGAAACAACCGTGCCCAGTCAATACCCGAGTGAGTCATGCGAAAGTTTGGCAGGCCGGCTTCAACGCGCTTACGGGAATATTGCGTCTGTTGCAGCCGCACATGCCACAGCTCGAGCACGTGGCGCGGATCCTGATACCTGAGCCTTGCAACAGCAATTCCTGGTACGTTATTAACACTTTGGCGGATGACTCGCGTCTATATCTGCCAGGAGAGTAGCCGCGTCAAAGGACAGTACGGTATTCTCGTGCGATACGAATAGCTATTTTCAGTCCGAACTGGTGATTAATCCCTATAAAGTTCCATTGGTCGTAAAACCCCCACGTAGAGACGGCGAACTTCTTCTCGAGGTTCCCCGAGATAGGGTAACAGGCTGTGCAAAGCAAGCTCGTTCCCGACCCGGCGAACTAGGCGCTCGAAGTGATCTTCGAAGCCCATCCGACCGTCCCGGGTTAAGCCGAGATACTTAAAGCATCGACCCGTTTGCACTTGCGTATAGTCAACTTTGACTAGCGAACTGAGTGGGTCTCTAGTCCCCGACAGCTTATGGAACCATAGCGCCTGTTTTATGTCCCCGCATGGTGTCGACCTCATAGGAAACGACATTAACGCCACATAGATCAACACCCAGGACCGCATGGTAAGCGAGGTTACGAAACCTCGCCTACGATGAAACGTCCTAAAACTGTGCCGCCCTGATCACTTCTCAGGGTAGAAAGGCGTTGACGATATCCAAACATATTGCCAACGCCACTCCTCCTCAAGATTTTACATGTTCCGCTTGCCTTCATTCTCCTCCAACTCGGTAAATCAGTCCACAGACGATAATCATGTCGTACGACTATAATTAACGAATGGAAAGAGCGTGTTAACGACTCTCCAGGCAAAATGAAAAACCAAAAAGTCTCCTCGGTGCTATTTTGGATTTACATTTTGACCTCATCTTCGTTATCAGCGATCCCGAAAACCACGAAAACGACACCCATGATGTTAAGTCGCGCAAGTGTCCATGCGCGCAAAA
This sequence comes from Noctua janthina, assembly GCA_963576755.1. NCBI lineage: Eukaryota > Metazoa > Arthropoda > Insecta > Lepidoptera > Noctuidae > Noctua > Noctua janthina. Next base: position 4,886,921 of record OY755050.1, on the reverse strand, counting down.
GTCCGTTCGCCAAAAAGTCTATTCGCGATGTCTGACTTTTGTGTGAATGTCGATGATTGACAAAAGTCAATGCGCGGATATGTCTTTTCGCGCAAGTGTCCTGATACAGTAGAGTACTTAAATTTTGCAGCGCGGTTTCCTTTAGTTCTTTGACTTTTTAACCGCCGAAAAATGACACCCATCCTATACAGGGTGTAAACGGACCGTCGCGAAGCCGTCAACCAAGCATTCTGTACATCAAACTAAGAAACTCTACGCAAAAAATTTAGTGGGAAACAACTTTCTTTTTTGGGGTAAAAAATCAAGTTTTACGGTAGAACGCAATATGACGCACTCAAAACATTATGCTGGTAGTGCGGGGGTCGTGGAAGTATTTAAAATAAACTTGTAACATTAAAAACTTGTATTCAAAACAAAACTTGTAAAAAAGTTGGAACTTTGACATCCAATATCTCCGAATTTAAAAAGTTCCCAGGTATGGTCAAGCTAAAACAAAAAAAAGATCGCCATGACGGGGAGGACAAATGCTTTTCGGCTTCGTTACTTTTACACCCATTATGTATGACCTTCCATAACTTTTTACGGAGTGGTCCGATTTTATATTCCGGCGAAAGTATACCTCGAAGTTTTTTCAAGAAAGGACAATGCCAGGATTTGTATGAACTCTGGTCCCACCCTCCAATAGCTATGTGTAATATATTGTTGAATAGGTATTTTTAAGCTGCACAAAAGTTACTATGGCGCCAAGTTTGAAATCTTAGTCCGTTCAGAGTTATGCAGTATTAAAAAAGTCAGTTTAACAACAGTCAAAAATAATGTTTATCCTTAAACTAATGCACTTTTTGAATTAACACTAGTACAATCTACATAACTACAGCTATCATCAGAGACGAAGGGATTTATTTTGTATAAAACACAATTATACGCTATTTTATGTTGTATTTATTTATTAAATAAGGTATTGATTCATGGGGAAATCAAACTTCATTTAAAAATAAGGTGTTCCTACAAATCCCTCATGCCTTGCATACTTAGGGTATTACATATATATATACATATTACATATAGGCCAAACGATTGACACAAAATGCGCACAGGTACCTACAGTACGTCGTCCGGACATGCAGGTACAATATTATCTTTGAATAATAATATTGTTGTGAAATAATAAGTAAGAATTGTACCTTCTAGCTTTTGTTAAGGGTTTTGGTTTCCACACTTAGTCCCTAAAGTGGACCATTGTACGTGAGCCATGGTGGCCGTTACTCCAACCAGCTTCCAGCTCCCTCCAGAAGCAGATCAAACTTCCCGGTCTTCTCAGGACATCCGAAAGGGATCTTGGTGTGTGACGCCGGTGCAATTGAGGAGTACATGCGCTTCCGTTTCCTCCGGCTCCATACGCGCTCTGCACTGTCAGTGATACCTAGGGTGTGGAAGTGTTTGTTCAGTGAGCAGTGTCCAGTGATGGTCCCCGCCACCAGCCGTAGGCAATCTTTGTCGCAGAAGGCGCTTGGTCAGCTTCCTTGGATTGATCCGCTTGTGTTTAAGTGTGATCCTTTAACCAACTCCTTAGCTTCTTGAAAGGAATAGGCGCAATGGATTCGGGTCCGATGGCTTTTGTGCTGGATCCCCTTCTGGCGAGTTCATCAGCTGCATCGTTTCAAAGTGATCCACTGTGTCCTTTGATCCATTTTAGTGTAACCGTGTTGTAGTTTAGTACCGTAACTCGTTCTAGGGTATTATGGCATTCTAGTTTTAGTTTCGACGTGATCTGGTTTCTCTTTAAGGATTGAAGAACTGAGGCACTGTCGGAGAGCATACGAATATGTGTATTCGTTTCCTGATGCCCTATGGCGTGTGTCCCTTGGATAATACCTACCCACTCAGTTTGATAGGCAGAGTTGAGCATTCCCAGGGGTCTAGAAATTTTAATGTTTAAGTCGTCATAGAAGACACCGACACTTGTCCCGTCGTCGGTCTTTGGTCCATCAGTGTAGATCCTTAGCTCTTTTGGTCCTAAGTAGTCACACATCTCCGCTGTGAGCTCTATGTTGTAGTGTTTTTGAAAGCAGTGGGTCTTCATGGTTCTGTTACTGGGTGATGCCACCATGGGCTGTTGTTTGCTTTTATCCTCTTTTATGCGTTTATGTTTGATTCCGGAATCTTTACATAGGGTACCGGATACTTCGAGCCTGAAAGTCGCTAGTGTCGCCTTCTCTCTTACAACGAGCTGTAGAGGTGGCAACCCCAGCATCACCTGTAATGCGGCAGTGGGTGATGTTCTCATGCTACCGGTGATTGCTACGCAGGCAAAACTTTGTAGCTTCTCGAGATCCTTCTGGGCTGTGCTAAGATTGGTCCTGGGCCACCAAACTAAAGAGCTGTATGTGATGGTTGGTCGGATGACTGTGGTGTATAGCCAGTAGGTGATTTTTGGGCTCAGGCCCCAATTCCTGCCGAGCAGTTTATTTATTTTTTATTTTATTTTTTTATTTTATTTTTTAACACTTCAAGCACAGAAGTACAGAGGCGGACTTAATGCCATAGGCATTTTCTACCAGTCAACCTTTGGGTGATGCAAAGACAAGCAGTGGTAGGTGTAAATCAGAAAGTTTACTACTTTTTAAGGTTTTAACTTTACTTTAATTAACTCCATGACCCGTTTACTATTTAAATCATCCATCAGCGCAATGTTTTGAATGCGTTGCATTGAGTTTTACCGTAAAATGAGATTTTTTATCCCAAAAAAAAAAGCCGTTTCCCAGCAATAATTTTTGTGCAGTATTACTTAGTTTAAAATACATAATGCTTGGTTGGTTGAAGGATCCGTTTACACCCTGTATAGAAGCTTGTGGATACGAATATCATGTCCCACCTTCAAAGGATGGACACGAATCCCAACTTACCACCGATCAGGCCAATCTATCTGGACTGGTCACTATTTGCCGCTGGGCACTGGATGTAGTTAACGGCAGGTTCAACCGCTTTTTTAAGCTGTTACGCCAAAGATATTTCAACATTGCGTTGCCACATATGTTTTCCGATTTCAGAATTGCTGCCGCTAGCACAAAAAACTTTTATACACCCATCGGTATATGATAATAGCGGTAGTTATGTAGATAATATCAGTTTTAATTCAAAAATTGCATTATATTAGGGAAAAACATTATTTTTTACTATTGTTAAACTGATTTGTTTAATACTGCATAACTCCGAACGGACTAAGATTCGGAAGTTGGCGCCATAGTAACTTTTGTGCAGCTTATAAATACCTAATAACATATAGCTATTGAAGGGTGGGACCAAAATTTGCATCATCCTTTATTTTCCTTTAAAAAATAAATTCCACCCCAAGGGTAATAAATAGGCGGTGACTGATGTTTTGCCTACTGAATTTTCAGTGGTGAACCGATTCTGTTGAAATTTGATACTAAAATGTAGTTCTGATTGTGCTCGTACATTTTAGTGCCAAAAAAAAAACCTTTTAGTCTAAATAAGCTCCTAAATAAATGTAAGTAGCCAATTTTGTCGAATGGCGAGTTGTTAATATAGCACTTCTAATATTTCAGTCTCAGTAGCGCTAACTACGGTTTCGTTAATTACCCTATATTTATAATAATCTAAGATTATTACTACCATTGTAACAGGCCGATGTCTGTACATTAAAGATATTGAAAAAAATATATATATGGTGGTCTTAATTAGAGCAACAGAAGCCAAAACAACAGTTTTTAGAATTTTTGTTTGTCTGTATGTTTGAGGATCACGCAAAAACTACTGCATGGATTTGAACGTAGTTTTCACCGCTCTACTGCTAGATACTTAAGGTGGAAGCGCCAGGGTAGCCCGCGAAATTTAAAATTTCTTACGTTTTGTGCAATTTATAGGTCAGTGTCATATGATTCACGACCGTAACAAATATGGCTTTACAGGGTTATACTCATTAAACTCATCAGTACAACCGAAGTTCATATAATCCCATTGAATGACTTTTTCATGAAATAGTTTATTTTAATTTATTATAATTCTAAAACTACATCCAAAACTACACTAAAATTACGGTCGCGAATTATATTTAGTTTCACATATAGCCTGAAACTGACCTGCAAATTCCAAAAAAGCTAAGAAAATTTGAATTTCGCGGGCTACCCTGGCGTTTCCACCTTAACTTAAAATATAGGCTACACATTAGATTTAGTTTTGAACTCGATAGGAGGCGCTGTGCGAAGCAAGCGCGGATCGCTAGTCTTACCATAACTCATGGAATAAAAATAAAACAACAGTATCAGTTCAATGTGTAGTTTGGCGTTTATTGACCATAACAATCACAATATTTTGACTTAAGCATGTAAGTTTATTTCTAATAATTTTATTCTATATTATTAAATTTTCAACGGCCAGTGTCGAGATCCAGTAATTCGAAATTCTAGCTAACATTGATATACAAAATTAAATAATTTGGGTAAAGAAAACGGTTCGAATCTCTGAACATTTATTTTAACATCGAGAGCTTGTCTGAATACAACACAAATATTTGTTTATTATTGCATGAATAATTACTATAATATGGAACAGCGAACACGTGATAGTAACAGCCAGTCAATCATAGAACAACAAGGTCATACATACATTCTTCGAAAAATTATTCTTTACAGAAATTGAACACATTAAATGCATTTGGAATGAATATAACATAAAACTTACAAAAAAAAATATTTTTGGTTAATTTTTAAATGAAATTGTAATAAATTATTGAATAGGCGTCAAATTAGTAGTAAAAAAAAAAAAAATTAGGAAATTACAATCAAAATGATCAGGTAACGTAGTGTTGTGTAGGTTCTAGGAGTTCGGAGTGTGATGTTACTACTGTTACGCGCAAACCTCCTCCGGGCGGCCGCAACCTGGAGCGATGCGTGATGTACACTAAAATATACTCACTAAGAACATATAATATGTCGTTTGATAGTTACTTTAATTCGTCACATAAAATTACAACTAAAACTACACTTTTAGTTTTAATATAAACAATTTATTGCTAAAAGCTTTTAGATTTCTTGTGTAAATAGTAAAATAAATTAGAAATCGAAGCTAGCATAGATTCACTTATATAAGTAAATTAATGAGTAAATTAGATAATAGAAAGTAAGCCTAGATTTTAAATAAAAACACAAATATATGTCAGGCACTTGTAGCAACGGACGAATATCTTAAATGTAGCCTCACTTAGTGCATCGCTGACTGTCCTTCAACGCTCAGCGATACAATAGTAGTCAATGTACTCTTTATAGATAGAAAATAATTTCACAAGTCAAGTCAAGGCCGGAATTTTTTGAGAAAGATATTAGACCGTAATTTTTATTAAATTTTGATTCCTAATAATTATGTAATTTCTAATTTTTTAAGTAGTCTGTTATCCTAAGTCCGGCTACGATTAGGCCGCAAACATAATATAATAAAACTACCACTTAATATAAATATATTATGTACAAATTAGCGACAAGTAGATAATATAAAGTATATTCGTAGCTCCAGCGAAGAACACAACACGATTACAACATCGGCAACATCACTTCTTCATGTTGGGATCTTTGAGAGTGCGCACGTCCTTTTTGGGGATCTGAAACGATATTAACATTCCAATAAATTCATAGCGGCCAGATAATAAAAAAAAAACTAAATTATAATTTAAAAAGGAAAATTGTATTTACGGAAGCTCTTTGATCGTCCATACGCGTGCCTTGGGCGCGGATGAGATATAGAAAAAAGTCGTCATCGGGCACAGTGCCTCCCGGCTGGTCGGCGCGCGGGCGCTGCACTGGCGCCGGCGGCTCGTTGCGCGCGCGCACCTGCGGCTGCTGCTCGCCGCGCGGCGGTTGCTGCTGCTGTTTCGGCTTTGGCTTGGTCTCAACGTAAACGCGCGGTAGTTCCGTACGTTGATCTTCAAGCCTAGAGCCCTGGAAAATGTAACATTCTATAATTGTCTGAATGCCTTTTATGAAATTTAGATGAACATAACATAACGCGTGTAGTCCCCGAAGGGTTATGCAGAAGTGTACCTGATAGTACACCCACATTTAGCCAGTTATGTTCCATGCAATAGGGGGCGAGCCTAAAGCCATCAACCTGGCACAAATAATCCAGGATTCGTATATGCTATTGAAAAAATACTAAATGTGTTGTCTCGGTATAGTGCGCCATGGTAGGTGTGTCTGTGTATACATACTTGGACGCGAGCGATCATCTCCAAAAAGTCATCTTCCGGCTTTGTTCGGGTGGTGTGCTGAGGGCGTAGTCCCGGCAGCGAGGTACCTGGGGCGGGCTCCTTGCTCGGCGCCTTCTGAACGGGACGAAGTTCTGCTCGCTGCGAATCTATTCTTTCAGATTGAAGGCTGTTTATCATTTCGAGCATAGTATCGCTCGACCTGACACAATGGAAAATCGCTTGTTATTCACTTTATCTAACACACTATATTGACAGCATAATATTAAAGATAAAGATATCTACTTGTTGAAATTGAAACATATATCGAGTCACCGCTTATAGAACGAAAATTGTGCAGATCTCGTTGGCCGTTCTATGTCATGAGATCAACTCCTAATACTAGTTTAAAGTCTAGGCTTCGACTACTCGCGGTGGTTGCATATTCATTAAACAAATGAAAACCAACAGCTCCATAGAAGAGGCGCCTGTGACCCAGAGATAACGCGGAGCCGTATGTATGCTCACCGATGGAAGGGCCTTGCTACTAAAGACGCAGTCCCGAATCGACAGCTAACCATATAAACCTGGTGTACAGGAGTCCGGGTGTTAGTGGAGGCTCGTGAGTAACAGCTGGACTATCGATCGAGAGTCCAGCTGTTACTCCGTCCGTTATGTTGATGTCAATACTCTAACATTTATTCCCTATAAGTTATATGCAGTGACGCTGCGTATATCGGGACGAATGCGAATGAAAAAATATAAAGAACAATAAAAATCCGACACCAACATTGTAAGTAGATTCCACTCAATATTGAATAATTAAATTAAATTTCAAATATAAAGCACTGCACTAGCTGAAATCACCCAAGTCCGAACTGGCACCACTGTCATTCTGATATTTATATGTAATACTCTATTATTGTGTAAATACGTGCGTGTACAATTAGCACCGCTTCAGAAGCGTAACGTCCAAGTGACCAAACACCCGACTTTACAGACGCACACGGCTTAACTAGCCGTTTTACTTTTTGGCAGTAGGTACTACATTTTACATTTCAGCCGAAAACACTTCAATTTCTGATTACGCATCGAAAACGTTTACCGAACAAGCAAATGTGAAAAGTGAAAATAAATATAAATGAAATATTTCAATTTTGGAAAGTTAAGTACACACCCTTTGAAATTTTCGTCATAAGCCTTCATTATATAAATCTAGTTATTAAAACTTTAAAAATATTGGCCGCGGACACTTCAACCTGCGCGATATAAAGATGAGACAAAGAATATGAAAATGGGCTTTGTGTCGAAAGATATTGTATCTAAATGAGCAACACACGAACAAAACACATAAACACGGTGTCGTCACCTGTGGCGGAGCCAGCGAGAGGCACACGCTGCTGGAAATAGTAGATAAGTGTTTGTTTCGAGTAGATATGGAGATCATAATGAGATAAGAGTCAAGTGTCCGTTTACATTGGTTTAATAATGAAATCGGTCAAGAGAACGATATGACAAGCTTCACAAGGCAGGCTCCGAATTCGAGAAATGTGATAATTATGGTTGTGCAGTAATTAATTCGCGCAACTAGTGGTTGGTTCGCGCTTACACATCATGTGACCAAGGCGTTTGGTTTTCTAGATTAGTATCATAACCGTTATCCTTATTGTCGTTCAGCGTTCGAGCAGAGGATATTTATCGTAATACCTATGACAGGTTAATAGAGGCCCAACGAGAAACTGCTTTAACATATGAACACGTTAAACCCTGTACTTCCATGTCAGCACGTGACTACAAAATAAACTATGCATGGTGAAAGAAATTTTAAGAAATATGGTGCGTGTGAGACTAGTTCGTCGACCTATTGAAGAGGCTTAAACACAAAACTTAGGGAAAATGTTACGCAATGTATAATAAATACTATTCGAAAAATATTTTTTTCCGAGCGGCAGTTCGGACGCACAATTCCAATCCACTTAGGATCAAGCTTACCTCGTACAGTCGAGCGCGTAAAAAAGCTGTTTTTTGAGTGAAAAATCTATTTTTGTTCTATAGGGAATCACTGTGAAACACACTGTGATTCACTGTGACCCGACCTTGCGCTTGCCATTTCACCAGTGCGGAATTCACAGGTGAAATGTACTGATGTCGAATGACGGTATTGAATGAGATTAAGAAGAACTATGACGCCTCTTTGTGAGTACGTGTGAGTGACCGCATACAAACAGACACGAAATGAGACTTGCTCTTGGACTTGGCTTTATTAGTATAATTGAATCTCGCGCGTGTGATGTATGAGGTAAGCAGAAACTAAGCACTAGAATAATGAAGGGTTTTCGCGGGAGTCCTCGTAGGAGTTTCTGTGAACTTGTCGACCACACCGCTATCACCACATTCGTGAAATATAGTATTCGCGAGCAGGTTTTCGTTTTATAACTTGACCTAGAATTTGCATTTAGAGTTGCAATTAAGGAACTTACAATCCAATTAAGGGACTTGCAATTACGAAGCACTTTACTTGAGGACTTAACACATGTTTCACGACTCAGTTTGTCATATACACAAATTGCATCGGGGCATTATAATGGTACGGGTGAGTGTACTTACCCTTTGCTGGAGACTGAGACCGGCAGGTACGTCTTGTTGGTGGGCACCGCCTTGGACTTTGGAAAATTTTCCTTGTTGCTGTTCAACGTCGCGCGCTGCTCTTCCATTCTTCCCGATTGGCAACGCAGGACGAGATCGAAAAATGACTCGGGGTTATCCTCCGACTCAGTGTGTTCGATCTTTTTCTTAGGCTGGGTCTCTATTTCTTCTTCGGACCTCTTGGGGTCCGGAGTGATCTGTGGACAGAAAGTGTAATTAAACTACAAGACGGGCAAGGCGCGGTAAGTTAAGACACTTTATTTGTCGACGAGTACCTCCTCAACCGCTTTGCAGCTCATGCAACCCATAGTTGCAGAGGGTTTGGATTATGTAACAATGAATGTAGCTGGAAATATTCGGGCACGAGTCGGGACAACCGCATCCACTGACGCTCGCGGAACTAGTGATTGTTAGGGGTGGGGGGTGGGAGCTTTATATATCCTGCCACGTCGCCCGTACCTCTGATTTAACTAACCTCCCGAACTACCCCCGGCCTGTTTTTATTTTATATGGTTAAAAGTATCCCGTGACGTAAATTTTGTATCGAATTTATCACACTGACATAAGGATCAAGTTTGAACGATTCCAAAACGCACTGGTGACCTGCAGTTTCTGAGTTATAACCTGCGTAAGCCAGATATGCGCAGTGCGCGGTGATACTGCGCAGGATATCGATCTAGATTAAGGCTCCAATATACAGTTCCAATGACTATTCATTAATCAAGTTACTCGTTCGTGGTAATAGAGGCGATTGAATTTCCTGAAATTGTCAAACAAAGTTGTATTGGAAAGGATGATTTCCACGAAACGGCTCGCATCGCATCGGGTCGGAACAGATTTTACAATCTTTAAACGATATTAAATCGTGTACACAGTATTTACAGTCTATATTTGTGAATGTATTCAGTTCACAATGCACATGACATCAGAATCTGCAATCATTCTTGTTTAACCAAACTACATTATATCTCAGTGACCTATAGCCATTTCTCTAAGTATGGCAGTGAAAGCAATATTATTGCCATGTATCAGCACTAATTGAGAACAGCACTTAACGTATAAAACATCTTCGTATTGTTGTTATTTGCGTGTATTGCATAAGGAATGTGTGGTACTCCGCCTATTTCGGTTTTGGCTGCAGTAAATTAATATGTAAAAGATGACCTTGAGAAGACACCATTCATAAAGTCTATGAAAAAATAGACAACAGCTGCCTTATTCAACTTTTTTGAATTGAAATCTCCATTCGACATCATTTACGATAATCGCCGAAATTTTTGTTTATTTTTGGCCAATCAAATGTGCAAATTGATGACTTGGAGACCCAGTGATTCGTAGTAATTTGACATCTGACTTGGCATCACAGTGATCTTTGTGTACGTTACCATAAGGTTGCTTTTAAGAAGCTGGCTGAGGTAAAAAAAAATTTAAAGGACAGTAAGAATGTCATGTACAGAGAACAGACTGTTTGGGTCCGGTATGACACATGTGTGCCTTCACTGTTGAACTGAAGAGTAATGTCAAATAACCTTCTCCTTTTTGAATTCGGTTAAAAAGATAGGCAGCTGTGTTAAGAAATCGAGAACTGTCAACATACGATAGGCCACACTCATCACAAACATTACTGGGGGAATGAGAACATATAGGAACAGTCACAAAATATGTGTGATTATGAACTACTATGGTTCTGTGACGAACGGCGAACCCTAAAATGTACAATGAAGATGTCGATTAGGAGTGGATAATGATCGATAACTGGTTTCGAGGCCATGCTAGGCAAATCATCATAGTGCAGGCGAGGTTGGTACTGGACGGATAAGGTCACAAAAATGTAAGGTTAGAGTGTGTTCGCTCTAGTAAGTAGGTCAGCACAGCAGTCCAGCAGTGGAACCAAGCATACAAACATTCACGCACACCAAACTACAGAACGCAAGATGATATACAACCTTAGTTTTTTTTACTATAAACCTCTATGGGGATCGATATTGGCCAGCTGACTTTTTTGCGATTAGTGTTGGTCCCTCATTAAAAGTTATAATTTTTTAATATATTATACATAACTTACACATAACTTCAGTTTATCCGTGATCATGGTGCTTGCAACAGCGCCGAAATATCGCGAATTCAAAACAAACAGTAAACATGGTATATATCCCGTTTATAGTGTTAATGATGACATTAAAAGTTGTTCGTAATGATGATTACTCCTTAAGAGGTTCAAGGTCAACAAACACTAAGCGTGAATGTGTAAGCAGGTTATTAATCTGGATGAATATCACACCTGTATCAACGAGAGCTGTTCCATGCTCTGCCTGCGAACCCTCAGAGCGTTGAAGGGCGTCCGGGGGGCGGAGTCGTCGTCGGAGGGGGCCGCGGGCGGCGACTCGGCTTCAACTGGCAGGCCAAGCACTTTGCGCAGATCACTGATGTTCATCTGTGCTGTGGCCATGCCCAGTACATCGCCCAACTGCAGAGAAACAAAGTTGCTAATAGTTATTATGTAAAAGCGAATACACATATACATAGTTTATCAGGAGTCTAGAATGTTAAATAATATCTGTGTTATCTATGTTTTCGATGTTATATTTAATTATTATTAAATATAGGTTATAGGGTTGCATGGTTCTTTGAATGACGCTTTGAGTCGGGCGCGGTTGGTTATCATATATTTATGATAACCAACCGCGAACCGCGTTATATGTATTTTGTGAAATATCATCAACATAGGCAAATAAGAAAAATAAGTGTTATAGGAGCTAACTGGTAAAGCGGGCTTCCACTACTAAAGAATCACGTAAATCTGCCTAGTAATCACGGAGTAATTGGTGGTACATATATATATAATAACAAGTAATATTTAATTAAAAGTTTAAAAAAAAACCCGACTACAAATTGTATTATGTACCTATGTATATTTATTATATTTTTATATAATTTTTTTGTAATCTCCTTTTAATAATCTATCGAGGTTTGATTGAAAAAAAAAAATTACGGTTACAATTTAACGCCAAAAATCCTTTTTATTTTTTAAAACACCTATCTGAGGATACTTGTGTTTTTGAGATGAATTTTATGATACCGATTTGGAACATACGAGGTAATAAAGAAATTTGCAAAAAAAAAACGTACAAAATACGCGCGAAAAACCGCCGGCCGAATACATAATGTCGTCCTTTGTTAAAAATCGGCTTAAAAACTCGCACCGTTGTTACCGGCTGTCATTTGTTACAAGTAGTCAGTGGCCCGAAAATCTCGACAACCAATCCGCCGGTAACATTGCAGACAGTTTTCAAATATTTGTGGTATAGACGTGTAGTTGTGTTGTAATAGTTTATTCAAAGACAAAGTTTTTATTTGTTAAACATAGGTGTAAAAGATGTAAGTAAATACAAAGAGATCGCTATGTTTTGCCGACAACGGCGTACAAATATAAAAAATTTTACTATAAATTATTCTTAAAAACTATGCTAACTAAATATTTTGAACCGAATTTGTTTTTAAAGATACAAAGTTATGAAAAAAGGATAAAATAAAATGTACCATTTCTTATTTAATTACAAAAATAAAATTTTCTTAATTACTATCTAATCTACTTAGTTTGCAATATCGTCTAGGTATTCTTTGATAGAGTAAAATGCTTTTTGTGTTAAATACTTTTTTGTTTGGGTACTTTTTAAAATCATTTATATCACTTTTTCTCTTATGGGCTTCGGAATTTTGTTGTATATTCTGGGTGCCATGCCCTTAAGACTTTTTGTATAAAGTGCTGTGTTGTGTGCATTGGCACAAATCTCATTATTACGGCGTTTCTACTTCAATGTTTCAAATAAATGTAAGTTACATTTTACGAACACTGCAGTCTCATAAATATTGTTACTATCTTTGTTGCAGTCGCCTTTGTATTTTCTCTGCCCGGGCTAAGCTTAGACCCGTATACACACCGTCTTACATAGCCCCTAAAGTGGACATCACAAAATATAATGATCAAGTCATAACTATAACTAAAATCATCACAAGATTACTTGTAGTTCCCTCATCGGCGGCAAGCTTGGTAAACCGCAACCACTTGAGGCAACCACACCGCGAGGCGGCGCGACCAGGCGATACAGTGGCCAACCAGATTAATTATAAACGTAGAACAACACAACACTATCCTCCAAATATCAAATCAAAACAAACCATGAATCAAAATTTAAAACAATAAATAAACCGCGTCGCAGTTAGCGCGCGCACTGACTGTACACGGTATCATAATCCAAGTGTAATGGGATCATCATTTATTGAACTATCGATCCACGTCCGACGTGTAGAGCACCCTCTAGTGAAACTTGCACAGATCGCGTCATCGCACCGCCATCCTTTTGTTTCGGAATACCTTCAATCCTAACATAGAAATACATTCATTTATTGGAAACCGATTTTAGATAATCATTATTGATTACATGCATAAAACAGCACTACTTGCATCAATGTTCAGTTCTACATTGCTATTGTAATCTCTACTTATGCTCTTACGTCTAACTTCCATCTCCCGGCAGTGATGTACGATGCTACGTTTAATTATGCGAATATAAGATTCAATTACGTTAATGGCGCGTCCGCGTCGACAGCCAATTTAGATGCAATCTGAAGAGCCCTTCCGTACACCAATCACTGAGCCAGGCCTCAGCCGGCCTCACGAGATGCACTTTACTCTTTACTCGGAAATTAGTTTCGTACGTTATTGAATGATATCAAATTATGAGAAACAGTAAGAACACTTAACCGGCAATTAAAGATTACTTCAAAATTAGATTCGTAAAAACCGCGGATACTTTATTTTCTTAGCTTTTACATTAGCGAAATGCCGGGAAACTACGTTTGGTAACCTGCAGACACTTGTAGCTGTAGGGTTTTGTGGTCTGATGCTGGGCGCATGCGTGAGTGAGTCTAGACTAACCAACCGAGCCTTTTAGATTTCGGCGGGAAGGCTTCGTGAGCGGTCGGGGGTATTCGGCGGGTCGGCTGGCCCCCAGACAAGCTTGTTTGTGTTGAGTGCGTACAGACGGCGCAACAGTGGCGGGTTAATGCGCCACGTGAGAAACGCACATGCAGGCGCTCGCCGACAACTATATTAAGATTGTCGGCAAGTCGATGGCGCAGGTGCTGTTACATACTTTATGCTCCTGGTAGCTCAAAGTATTGACTTGACCTGTGGTTAATGAATAGTTTATTGCAATTCACTGGTTTATCGAGCAGTTGGTGGCTCTAATTTTGACCGGCTTTATTCTTTATCAATTCTATTATATTCTCGCTTTATTGAAATTAGTAATGACGAGTGTAGTTAGACCGTCTACTGATACGTAATATGTTTTGTGCGAGGTTTGCTACGTCAACAGTGCGGATCTTTTACTAGCCAGCCTTTTCGTTACCTGAGCGTGACCGCTTGTCCATCTGTAGCAGTAGACATACCGCATACATTCTACATTTCAAATATACTGCTATTATACGTAGTCATAATTCGGTGATGCGTTTGAACGGGCCTCCATAAATCAAATGAAGGCCTTGCTCCTTAGCATTGACTTTATTTAAAAAAAAAGATTGTAAAAAGGTTTACTTACAGAGTTGTTGTTAATAAGATGACAGCGAGATGATGGGTAATGCTAAAGTCCTTTCAAAGTTATTTAACTTCTGATTCAGCATTACTAGCAAAGTCAAAGTAACCCTTATAATGGTTAAGATAAGGTTGCTGTTGGGTTAGACACTACTGACAAGTTAATTTAACTACTGAGAAATGTCAGGGCCATTGCTGGCGATTTGCTACATTTTGTCGATGTTTTAATAACTGTGAAAGGACTGTCGGTCTAAATAAATGGAAATAAAGACGTTCTGTGATCTTAAACATGAACATGTACAGAAAAAAAAATAAGAGGGCAATGACCGAATACCAATAAGTGAATAACCAATGCATGACATAATATTATACAATGCTGTCGTAGCATTTTTTTACTATAAAAATGAGCATATTCATTCGAAGTATTCACGTAGGTTGAACCGTTTTGAAATTTGGCTCCGATCAGGCGATGCAGGCGCCTCTAAAGTTCATGAATTAAAGGCGGGGTAGCGTGGTAGAGTAGTGTTGAATAGTTATAGTTGAAGCACTTTAGCCGTTAAACTAGCTGTTAACTAGCAGCAGTTACAGCCATTACATTGTTTGCCAAACCATACAAGAATGTTTATTTTTAAAGTTTCATAAAAATGCATGAATGATTTAAAAACAACACAAATTCTGACAGAGGAAATTCGTGAAATAACTTTTGCATGGATGACATCTAAACTTTTAATTAATACTGAGTAAATAAAAAGAAATAATAATGACAATGAGCATGAGGTTTGTTTATTAAGTTGTTAATGCATAATATTTGTACTGAGATGTTTACGTGACGCGTTCTAGTGCTGGGTTAGTGTGGTATGTCATGCGAAGACATCACTCGTGGTATCCTTTGTTGCGCGCCCGTAATGGCCCATATAGTTCTATCAATACATTTCACAAATGTTTACCGATAGTACCCCCTCCCATCGGCATTCCAGCACCAAAAGCTCCTTTAAGGACTGTGTAATGGCAGCTTCACATTATGTTCTTGCGAGCTATGTCGTGGGACTCCCAAAAAGACTTTATTTAATCCCCTTGTGACGCAAAACACCCTTATTATTTATTTTTAGCCATTTGTGTTCCAATGCAGGGCAAAGGCCTCCCTTCCTTCTTTCCACTTATACCTATCCAATGCTGTTACTCGCCAATCTTTGTGAAAAGATTCGAGTTCGTCCCGCCATCTCCTTCTGGGCCTGGCGCGTTGCCGTTTGCTGCTGTTTGGGATCCACTGTGTGGTAACTTTAGCCCATAGCGCTTCCGGCATGCGACAAATGTCGCATGCCGGAGGTGCTATCGGAGGATTCCATTTGAGCTTGGCGGTCGTGTTAGCTACATCGGCAATTTGAGTTTTGGAACGCAGTATTGAGTTCTTATACGAGCAGTAAGTTTATCTCCAAGGATACTACGCTCCATTGCTCGCTGACAGACCCCGAGTGCGGGCTTTTGACGCTGGGTTAGTGACCATGTCTGCGCTCCATAGGTGAGGGTAGGAAGAATGCATGAGTTTTCTTTTCAGTGCGAGAGGAAGAGGTACCTTCATTATTTGTTTCATCAACCAATACCTCTTCCAGGCTTTCTCGGTGCGTCGACCAACTTCTTTATCTTGTCTTGCCTAGAAGGAGACTATTTGGCCGAGGTAAATGTACTCATGGAGCATATTTAATCCTCACACCCTTAATTCCTATGTTGCATTTAGTGCTGTATCATGTATGTATGGTCATCACCTTGGTCTTCGCCATATTCACCGCGAGTCCGACCTCGAGGCAGGCACTGCTCAGTTGGTCGAGCATTAGGCCTAACTCGGCTGCCGTGGAGGAGCAAGGGACAATATCGTCGGCGAAGCGGAGATTTGTTAATCTTCTATCGCCCACGATGATGCCTTTGTCCCTCCAATTGCTATTTAGTTTTCTAAAAACTTCAAGCTTTGGAGAAAGAGGGTCGCCCTGTTAAACCCCTTTTTGGATAGGGAATGATGGTCTTGTGGTGTTTATTTTTATAGCTGCTGTAAGTAAGTTAATGTATGGAGGTTGGATGTCTTGATTTTTAAGTGATTCAAATATGGCGTTGTGCGATAAACTATCAAATGCTTTAGAGTAGTCGACAAATGCTAGGTATAAGGGTTAGTTGAATTCCAAATGTTTTTCTATAATCTGATTAAAGGACTGTAAATGGTTGGTAGTGGAGAGGCCACGGCGGAATCCGGCTTGTTTGGGAGGTTTATGCTGATCGAATTGCCCAGAAAGGCGATTTTCAAGAATTTTTATAGTTATTTTGTGAGAGGAGGCTGATGGGGCGGTAATTGCCAATGTAAGTCTTATCACCTTTTTTATGGAGGAGAATAACATTTGAGTGGCAGAACCTACTTAGAAAAACTCCTGTATGCGAAATTGTGTTGAATAATTTGCAGATGTAAGGCAACAAGACAGGCTCCGCGGCTCGCAGTGATTCAGTGGTAATTCCATCTTCGCCGGAAACACCATAGTAATGAAAATAGTGCTATTGTCAAGGATTAATTTAGTGTTGGCAGTTTATATGGTGTAATTTATAATGATTGCAAAACTTGTCTATCATTGACCATCTGACTGAGGGTCTGAACATGATTTTGGACACAAAAAGTGTAAATCTTCAATGGATTCGAATAGTGAGAGACTTAGTTTCGTGGGGATATTCTCGTTTGTTGCAGGACAATGTATAAACAGATGTAGATGTATGTACGATGGTACAGTTAGTATGCGTAGTACTACTATCGTCCACAACTGCGACTTTTTGGTACAAGCCACGAATAAAACGATTCGACTAGATTATTTCACCGTCACCATACCGCAACTACGGTACCTTGCTCAAAACTCACTTCTTTGGATATGTTATAGTGTTCATTGGCGAAGTACAGCGCTTTCTCGTGGTTGCCGAGTGCGGCGTGAGCGTTGCCAAGAGACCATGCTGCGCGGCCTTCTCCGACACGGTCGTGAAGGCGGCGTGCGGCCGCTAGGTGGCGCGCATGGTATTGCTCGGCGGCTCGGTACTCGCGCAGCAGTGTGTATGTGTTGCCGAGAGAGTAGCATGCTTGCGCCTCCACTGCAGCGTCACCTAGCTCCTCCGCCAGAGAGAGTGTGCGTCTGAAAACATCCACATCGCGCAAATAAGATACATGGCTGATAACATGACACAGAGAGACCCTCTCTACAGACATTTTTAGAATACATTTCAGTTTGTGCAATGTTTATGTACATAAAAAACAACGTCTGTAAAACACACACACTCAAATGGCGCTGTAGTTTTTTTTTTATTAAATTACAATAACAAGGCAGTACTAAACAAGACAATTGCAAAGGCAGCATGCTTACGAATGCAAGACATGTAGACTAAATACATTATGATAACAAATAAGTTTTTCAGAAGTGGGTATGTTCAAGAAAGAAAAATAAAATATCATTTTACAAGCAACAGCATGCAGCGTGGCATTGCAGGAAAAGTCGTATTTTGTATCTGCGATTCCGATTTAAATAACATAGCATGACGCCTGTAACCCCAGAAGGGTTACGCACAAGTGTACCAAATAGTGCACCCATATTTAGTTATGCTTAAGTCTTATGTAATAGGGGGCGAGTCTATTGCCGGGCACAAATCCCGTCTACGTGGCTGCTACTGAAAAATTCCTGATGGAAAAACCCAATAGCAATTTGCCCGACCCAGGAATCGAACCCAGGAACTCATGCTCAGCAGTCGCGATTGCGAACACTAGACCTGTTTTTGTTAAACATAAAAGTTCGGTTTGCGCAATAACTTTAAACATTTTCATTTGAATTAACTTAATCTACACCAACTCAAAGTTTAAATTCGTTGAGTGGAGGTTAACTAGAACTTGAATATACTGCCAGGCAGAAACTTGATACGGAAACGCACATATATGTTTAGCCTCCCAAACAGAATCCAAATCATCGCAACTCCCGAAAGTCAACACCAGCAGAAAAGGCTTGTCTAACGAAGTCTTTGACCTCTGACAGCAGCTTCCCAATACCAAAGAAAATAAATATATAATAGTCTGTGATTTTGATAGACACGTATATGACAGCAATCCAACAGCAACTTTACTGCCACGAAAATAAGGATCACTTTGATTTTAACAGTGATGCAAAATGAGACATACAATAATTACGAAAAGACCGAAAGGACTGTGTAGCTGCTATGATTACAAATTATGTTCCGTAAAATTATTTCCTGTTTCCATAACGTCTACAAAATGGCACTTGTTACGAATTCATAATTAGCCTTTATATTTTATTAGCATGCTAAGGAGGGCCACAAATTGTTTACATTATTGTAGCGGGACTAAATGACTACATACGGTAGTACATAACCATGTCAAGTAACATTATATACTTTTAAAAAGTGGTTGGTACCAATTTTTCACGTACACAGTATTTTGAGCGAGCAACGCAGGACGAGATCGAAAAATGACTCGGGGTTATCCTCCGACTCAGTGTGTTCGATCTTTTGGAATTTAAATCGCAATAATGCTTAACACTGTAGGGTTTTAGTATTTAGGTACTTGCTTTTCTGTGAGGATTCAGGGTATACAATACAAACATAAATAACTTTAGTTGTTTTTTAGTACTTTTCTCTTTCTTGTACATTTGTACTTTATTATCAAAATCGGTTCAGCAGTTTTTATATGAAAAACGTAACAAACAGACTAACAGAGAGAGCTATTTTTGCATTTATGATATTAGAATGGATTTTAGAATAAGAATAATTTATTTTAATTTCTTAAACAATAAATTATTCTTATTTTATGAATTGAGCTCAGTTAGCACACTGGGCATGAGTGGCGTGCAGTAGCCCACCTCGCCGTGCAACATTCTCATGCATAATGTGCATAAAAACGACTGTTACATAGTAACCGACTACTGCGGAAATATCGACTTATTTAAATGTTGCGCACAGCTCGCTTACGTATTACTAGAATATAAACACATATTATTAGTTTCTAAGAAATAAACTAAATACAGTTTCTCTTGTCTACGCTAAGTGCGAAAAACAACATGTTAATTTCATTCCAAGCATGCTTTAGCAGCTCTCTAATTATAGTCGCATTTGGCAAGCAACGCGCAGTATTGAGTGTTTGTTTATAAGATACAAACATGCAGTTGCAACAACTACTAACACTACTTATGTCCTAATACATTTCGTAAATTCCGATAGATTCTGCAGTAATACCAATTTCTAAAATCATCCACATGAGTAACAAAAAACTTAACAAATTGTTTGGTCATAAACTAGACAGGGGTTTGTTCATAAACGCTGACAAAAGTTAAGAAAGGAAAAATGTCGCTCATCATTGCTTAAGTTCAAGCAGCGCTTATGAATAGAGCCCACTAGCACAGGTGATACGTACTTGTAATGTTCAGCAGCATTCTCGAACTGTCCGAGGAATATGTGCGAGTTGCCCAGGTTGCTATTGGCGCGTCTCTCGGCAGCCTTGTCACCGAACTCGCGCGCTATTTGTAGGCGCTCGGTGTGGAACCGGATGGCGCGGGCGAAGTCGCCGAGCAGGTAACAAGTGTTGCCCAGGTTGCCGCAAGCGCGACCCATCGCCTGCCGGTCGCCGAGGCTGCGCATAAGCTCGAGATTCTCTCTGAAGAGTAATGGTGATAAAATTAGTTCAAATTATTATTGTTTTATGGCATGTATTTAAATGATCGTTTAAATACATGCCATGGTTACCTTCCATAATCGGCTAACAGCTGTTCGATACATCGAAGAAGTTCTTCAGGGACACGAAATGCCTTATTCGGGGTTCATTGGACACGAAACAATGCACGCCTACACGTCACAAATTGCGCAAAAGAATATCTGGAAGAGGTTGGCATACAAAAATTGCAGTTGCCAGCTCGTAGCCCAGACTTAAACCTAATTGATCATATCTCGGACATGCTAAAAAGAAAGATAAAGCCCAGCTCCACCCCGGCGTGTTGGACCTCTAACCAGCTACGAACTGCAGCGATGGCCGCTTGGGGCAGTTTACTGCAAGTTGATGTCAGAAACATCATCCAAAGTATACTAGAACGAATGTAGGCGGTTATCAGGGCTAGAGGAGGAAACACCCGATATTAAAACGTATAGAGACCTTATTTTAAAGGACAATGCTACTTTTGCCATACATAGCTGGCATGTTTTTTTTTTCTTTTCGCCCAAGATGAAACCTAGGCCATATGTTAGAGGGCTGTATGAGAAATCAATAGCAAAAAGAATTAGCTCTATCAACCGTAACAAAACCAAGTTAGAGAGGGTTTAGTAGATTGCTGTTAGTTTTTTATCAGGCGTATTTTTTTTTTTTTAATAAAAATACTCCGTGTGTGTTTTTTTACGTTTTTACCATTGATCATTTATTCTACTCGGCAACTGTAATAAGTCATTCCGCGTCATAAACAATTTAATTAAGATTATGTGTAAAAAATATATATTTATTTTATAATTTAAATTGAAGAAGTGAGAAGTGGAAGGAATGGGGGAGGCCTTTGCTCAGGAGTGGGACAATAAGCGCCAAATAAAAAAAATAAAAACAAAATTATATTGAAAAATTCATAATAAATTCCCGCTTTCGCATACGTCGCCGAGCGCGCGGTAGGCGGAGGCCAATTGATTCGTTTTAGGTCGGGTTTTAGACTAAGAAGGTTGTTAATGTTATATTTTTCCTTTGTTGGTTGTCTATAAGGTACTAAAACATATGTACTCGTATTTGTGTCTGATAATACATTCATTCGGCCTGGATAATTTTCCCAAACTAATTTAGTTATTATGGCGAACATGTGTGGGGCGATGGTTGGTACCATACTGAACTGTACAGGGAGGATTGCTTAGATAAAAGGGCATTACTGTTCCTGTATTTCTGGGAAGAGAACACTCGGTTGTTGTAGCCACCCTAAGTTAGCCTAAGTTACCCTTAATTTATTGTCAAAAACGCAAAAGCAAATTTTTTTATGCATATTTGCATCAGCAAAATTACGAGTAAATACGTCATTTATTTTTAAAAGTGCTTATTTACAATAGATCAATTAGATTTTAGAGGATCAAATAATATCATCCCATATTTTATTCTATATAATAGGTTTCATTGATGCCTGTTTTTGCCGACTCAACCTAGACGTAAATGAATATTGTGACTAAATGTGACTTGGATTATTCGATCTTAGGTAGGTGGAGCGACGATCTCCGCAGGTCGGCTAGTAGCAGCTGGATGAGAGTTGCTTAGAATCGAGCTGAATGGCATGCAATTGAAGAGGCCTACGCCCAGCAATGAACTGCTGAAGGCTGATGATGATAGGTTTTTACAAAACTCGGTGCTCAGCCCGGCGTTGAGTCCGATTCTTAAGCAGTGTTTATAAAAAACCTAACAGATGCCGTGAAGTAGTTCTGAACGTCATTTTACGAGAGAGTAAAAGGGCTCTTCACTATATGGCCGTCAAGGAAAGTGTGATGTTGGTAAAGATACGAAATGCTTACTTTATATTTAAAATACGGGGTGGAAGGGACACCGACGTGAAAACGGTTACCACGTATTCAGTACATCATTCTGAGCCACCTACATATAAATCTTTCATCAATTTAATTAAAAAAATAATCAACTGTTTCAACAGTTTAACAAAAGTGCAATACGTGGTAACCGTTTTCGCGTCGGTGTCTCTTCAACCTCGTATAAATAACACTCACTATCTGTAATATAGTACGTTTTCCCTTGTTATGAGATGGTCATGCAAATGACATGATCAATAACCTAATTATAGCTGTAGTGACACAGTCATAATGGCTGTGACCTTTAAAGTAAAAGCAATTAAGTGGTCCACGCCTCCTATATGTATGTCCCTGGTAAATGCAATGTTCTTCAGTTGGAGCACAGCAGAATAATGGTTAATCTATATATATTCTACTATTGTACATACTAGATTACGAGATTACCGCGTCATTGTTCTTTCAAAGTCCGGAACGGATTTAAGAGAACCTATTCCGGAACATTTAACTTTTAATACATTGATAATCCACTTACATAAATTATAAAGAAATGTCGATGGTTTGCCAGCAGAGACAGGGTTACGTTTTTTCTAAACTCCAGGCGAAAAATATTAAAATATCAAAATAAAAAGAAAGCAAATGGTATAAGATGCACTTACTCATAATAGGCGACCGCTTGCATGAGGCACTCGCGCACTTCTTGCGGGAAGTGCCCTGGGTCGTTCTGCCCCACTCGGCCCAGCTGCTTGCCCTGCGCGTGGTACACGTTGCCCAGGTTGTAGAGCGCGCGCCCCTCGCTCAGCTTGTCCCCCAAGGCGCGCGAGATCTCAAGATGCCGCTTGCAGCATTGTATCGCTTCTGCAAACTTGCCCATCACTTTTAATGTGTTCCCTAAGTTTCCCGAAGCTTTTGCTTCTCCTAATTTGTCATTCATTGTCCTGGAATGAGAAAATATCAAAGAATTTAGCTCATCTACATACTGTGTTAAACCATGATAGATTATGGCAACTCCCAATAACATATCTCAATCTGTAATTTTAACATAGGAGTAAATGTTTCTATCAGACATCTACACTTAACTGGGATAATTATGTTATTATATCAAATTCATCAGATCAGTTAATAGTTAGATAAACAAAATGTTAAACTTTACTTACCTAGCTAATGTTAAGTCATGCTTATGATACTGCATAGCCATATTATAGTCTCCGAGATAAAAGTATGCATTCCCTAGCTGGCTGTATATCGCGCTGAGTGTCCGGAGGTCATCAGTGCCTGCCTGGATGGCGGCTTGAAAGAAGGCCACGCCGGCGCGGCAGTCCCCGGCCTTGCATAGGCGCTCGCCTTCCAGCGCCAGCTCCAAGCACATGGAGCCCCCATCGCAGCTCTGGGAACAAATATGACATAATAATCAATCAGATTTCATTTAATGTGTAGGTGGTGTGGCATGTACTCTTGACTTTTGATCTTTTAATTGTAGCCCCACCTTAGTTGCAGCCATCACTATAGCGAGTGGTTCTCTAATTTCACATAATCTTACTTTGTGCTATGTAATGTTTCTGATTGTTAGCTTTAACATAAAATTACACCCACAGAGTTATAGCCAATTTAAAAGAAACATGTAACAAAGTATGTGTCACTCTCATTGAACACTGTGTCAACAAATTATCAGAATAAATACATAAGACCATGTAAACAATACTGATTTACTCAGTTCTGTGACTCATTAAACATTACGATGAATACTCGATTTTGACATAGAAATATAATTGAAACCAGTTTGACTCGTTCACTTTAGTCAATTATCAAGTCTGTTCTATAATCGGGGTCATTTGCTATTGGAGTGAGATGCTTTTTATTGCAATGTGGTAATTGCACATTCTTTTATCATTTACATAATGTATTATTATTTAGTGCTAAGCAATTTACTTAAATAGCATTGAAGTTTTAGGAGCCATCATACAATTTATGAGACTTTGTTAGTATTGTATGAATGGCTAATATGATCTGTAATATAAACATTGGTAGGCAGTCTGTTTCCTGCAGAAAACAACTACTTATGTTAATATTATATTTACAATAGACTTCCACTACAAACATATCATATTTAAGAGATAAAGGAGAAGGGTAGTGTTTAAATAATTCATTGAAATATAGCATCACTTGTTACTACCTCAATTTGTGAGCCAAAGGAAGCTAAAATTATAATTTAGCTCAATTGCAGTGAACACTGAAACAGAACTGGACACATCAGTAATTCATGATCTGATTTAATAAAGTAGAACATTGTGTTTTTTATACCCTGTTTTATAAAAGAACATATCACTGTTCATTCAGTTGGCCACACTGTTCTTTAAAGCAGCAACTCAGTTGGTTTAGCCACCAATCAGCACAGGCTATCAAAACCTGTCTACGAGCAACAGGTAGAAAGGTTTTGATTGCCTATGGTGATTGGTGGTTAGACCAATTGAATTGCCTAGCTTAAATGAATAGTGCTTTATCACAGCAATGCAATTTACTGTTATCAGTGTCAACTCTTTTATTTTTAAATGATCCACCATCATTTAAAAATAAAAGAGTTGAACTGATCACTTTTGGCCAGGCACAAAATTTGTTTACATGTCCTTAGTTATGACGTTTTTATAGCTTATATATCCATGTTCAGCTACAAAGATTAAAAAAAGTTTTCTGATTGCTTATTAAACTACCAAAAGTTTGAAAAGTTTCAACAAGTTATCCTTTGTGTCAAACATGTTTCTAATGAGTGTCGCCGAGCTCTATTATCTTATCATAGCTAAGGAGTCGCGGGCATTACTGCACGCTCAGCGCTCCCACGGGCACCAGGCGGGAATACTACGTCGCATGCGGATGTCCACACTTATAGGTCACAATTTCCGTATTAGGTTCCCCTTTGTAATGAGTCACTACTAAATTATATTAACGGGAAAACAAATTGATTTTACAGCAGCGCCCAGTCACAACGTTTAACATTGAGTCAACTCAATATACATACTTAGCTAAATATTACAATAAAAGCGAGTGCGAGAAACACAATACGCTAAACTTACCTGTGCATCAGTTGAAAGATTCTCGGCACTAGCACTCACAGACATCCTCCGCGTTTAAATAACAACCAAAAGATAAAGCTAAATAAAAATGTCAATACACTATCAGAATATTCTCATAGTTATTGTTTCTTATTTATTTTGTTATTTTAACTTCGCTGGGCGTGAACTGTCGTTGCTCAAGTAGAACGGCATGGATCATACACTACAGTAGGGAAATCTATGGCAGGGTTGCTAGACCAAATTTCCGAATTTTCCCCACATACTATTTTTCCCCAAAATGATGCGTTTTGAAACTTTTTTCCGCGTCTAATTTTCAATCAGGAAATCAAAGAGGTTTAGAAAACTTTGCTTATTCTCAAAAGATACCGCCAGGTATCGAATTTTGTGCCTCCTTGGGTATTGCCGTTCCCGTTTACAAACGACAGTATGACACGGTGCAATCGGCTTACTAAACGAAATTATGAGAATGACGTAATAACGAATTTATTAAGGCCCATTTACAATAACTCACGACAGGTTATTATTAGTGCAGAATGTTTTAAATGTTTACACCCGTCCTTTAGTTTGTCACAGTGTTGCCATAAATAAACTATGAGGTAATGACGGTTGTAGACTTTTTTTTCATTTATATGATCTTTCATTGTTACTGCTGTGACCTTTATTTTTCAACTTCGTAGCCTCATGCTAAGATAGGGCCTTATAAACACTAATTTAATTAGTATTTTTACTTTTAAGGATAACTTACTGTTTTATTCTCCGGTTCGAGTTTTTTTTTCACAGGATGTATATTTTGCCTAATAGGTGAAAGCGCTAGGGTAGCCCGCGAAATTCAAATTCTCTTAAGTTTTTTTGCAATTTGGAGACCAGTTTAATATGCTGATTAAATTATGATTAGCCCCTTAAGGGGAAGGAAAGAAGAGTATAGACAGCAAGATCATCTGCGTCAGGAGTATAAGACTTTTGTCTGAGTCACCGGCAAGTAGCACCTATTCTGAATAACATCTAGATCGCTACGATTTTATTAAATGTTTATGCGTAAATTGTTTACATTCCTATTTTCTTCAAGGTTTCAATTTAAGGCCCTGGTTAGTCAAACGGAACTCCTTGCAACTCTGAAACTCTATTGTTCTTCACAGAAGTCGTGTTCTTCATCCGAGTCAGCCATGACCAAGGCCATGACCATGTGCCAATGTTTGAAGCATGGACTTAGAATAATAAACTGGACTGAGCACTCTACCAGAAAAACGTGACGAGAGAGATATTTATTTAACAGAGCCCTTTGTCTCTTTCTAATAGGGTGACCAAACATTTTTATAACAAATAAGAAACTTCGTTTTGACAGAGATAATTTGTGTCCGGTTAACACATCAACGGTTACTTGAAATAGTGAAATAACAATTTATGAGAAATTCCTTTCCATGGTTTTTTTCCGTTTTTTCTTTTTCTGCAGAATTGGTGTTTGGGTATTCAAATGGAGGTAATAAAATTGAAAGTGTGTGACAAACATCTATTAAAATTAAACATGGTTAAACAGAATTGTTTTGTAGAGGTTCTGTCGTAAGCGAATCTTACTGCTTAAGTTTCTCAATGCATTAATTAAATGATTCGAGTCTTGTATAAAATCGCAACTCGCACTATGAATACGCTGTGTGAAGCTTGTAAGCAGGACATAACAACTACCGATAGACCAATTAAATGTTCCAACTGCGCAGCTAACTATCACAAAATATGTGTTAACGCTTCGGCAATCGATTGTAACATGCAAATTGATATCTGGCTGTGTCCATCCTGTTGAGTTAAGACACCGCGCACTGGATCTGTGCTGGACGGAGCGTAGACTTCATCAGTCGAGACCTTTCAAGCTTTATATTGATGTTCAATGTACCTCTTACCATGCGTTGATTGCTCCCGGTTTTCACCGAATTGATCACAGAGACATCATTAAACATTTGCTTCTTGGTTGACATGATGAAGTCAATCTCATTTTTAGTTGCACCATCGGGACTCTGCCAGGTCCACTTCCTGTGCTCACGCTTTTTGAAGAAGGAGTTCATCCCTTCTTCTCCATAAATCTAGCCAGTTGGTGACCCCGGTGGTTCCGACGTCCAACCCCAAATTGCCCCACCTGCAGCTCATCCCCATCTCGTATGCCCAGTTTCGCGTTGAAGTCCTCCATGACAACGGTGAAGTGAGTTTTGAAACCATGCAGGGATTTCGAAATATTCTCATATATGGTCTCCACTTCGTCGTCGGGGTGTGCCGTAAGTACGTACATAAGTGCGCACAAAATTTGAACAAATCGTAGTCATCAATCCCGAACTTTTCCGGAAATGGTAAAATTGTTGAACACAGAATTATTGTTGAAGAGTTATGTGTCGCTTCCTGAATCCTTATGAAGAGTTAACTTCGGCGTTGTTATCTCTGTGAAACGAAGCTTTCTTCCTTCAAGTCGTTCCTTGCAAGATACCAGGAGCGGTCGGAGCCATATATCTTTATGCTAACACATCTCCATACAAAATCGTTATTTTCTCTAGACAAAAGCTGAACAGTCCCTAAGGATTCTAATATTGTAAAGAAACGCACTTATGGTATTTAAATCCACTTTTATTTCGTTTATACTTAAACTTTTAATGTAATTAACTTTATAAACCTTATTTAACACAAGGCGAACGTAGTAGGAGTAAAAACTAACAAATATCAGTCTCATACTTATGTTAAGTATAAAAAATATACAAATACACAACATTTTGTTTTGTTTTGTGTATAAAAATCAAGAAACGGGTAACTTCTCTTCAACCTTATAATATAGGTATTAGGATATTTCTTGCACAATTGTAATATTATAAAAATAGGACAAAAATTTACCTGCTTTTAAAGGTACAGCACATCCACATAAAATTTTGTACATTTATGTCATAAGTTAAACGTATGTGCATGGTGACAATTTGATATTGACAGCACCTTTATATAGCCATGGACTTAGTATTGGTATAATATAATATGTATACATGGTGAATTTTTCAAGTGGGCGTGGATGGCCAAATCCGAAACTATGAGGAATAGTGAAAAATACTCAAAAGAGTCTCGCGCCCAATTTTGATGAAAACTAAATCTGCAACATTAGATTTTTGATAAAACAATATTTTGGAATTATGGTTTTAGACAATAAAATGATTCCTTGTACCCGTTTACATCTTTTTGGGGCTGAATATTGGGCGTTTTTCAAAACAAATGTACACGTGACGAACCGGAACAAATTTTTGTGATACATAAATTTTGCTGTAATTTCTTATCTCATGTAATAAAATATACTATAAATACGTAAACAAAAAAAAAAAATACATCAGTATTATCAAAAACACCGTGGTAATCTAAACTTTTATCGAAGAGTTCACAAAATAATGATCCGGTTCGTCACACAGGAAACAAGTAAATAAAATGAAAAATATGAATTGTTGTGTTAAATTGTTTTAATATTTATAAGATAACCATCAAATCTATGAAAAACAATATTTAAAACTGAAAAAATCACTGTAATCATTGCTTGGCAATCATTTTTTTTTTCGAGATCGGCACAATAGGAACTTTGGAACACTAGAAGATTACATTTCTACTACTTAAAATGAAATTTCACGTAATGAGCTTACAAATAAAACAAAAAAGCAAATATAGGGTTAAGTACTACCTCATAAATATTATCAAATAACGAAATCTTTTTTAAATAAGACTTGTTTTTGCCTCGGTAAAAATATGAGACAGTGACTATCTGGAATTCTAAGAGACAAACTGGAAAGTATTAAGCAAAGTCTACACAGAGTATGTTTGTTCGAACACTTCTATTTTAAGTCTTTAATTAATAATCTAAAGTAAAAACAGGTTATTACTAAAACTTTTTTTACTTGATTTTGAGATACATAATTTACATATTTTGAACACAACTTCTTATATTTTGTTAATTATACTCATTTTTTGTATTTATTTCTATTCCAAAACAACTATTATTTGCCTTCCGTTGCTCTTCAAATTTTTCGGGTTTTTGTTTTAGTTTCTCTCGGTATCGTTTAGCTCTTTCTGCTGCGGTGAGGGCCATGTTCACTGAAATATACCAGACATACTTAAAATAATTATGATAACATACAAACAAGATCTATAAGTATACCGTATCGTATATCGTTTTTTTTTGTCTGTTTTCGGAAAAGTCTTAGAACAAATGTTGTTGTTTATGATGTTAGTAATTTACTTCTGCGAGGTTGTTTGTGTTTTACAAATAACCCTGTATATTTAAGATTTTATACAAATTGGTCTAACCCTTGCAAAGATCGAATTAACAGATACTCAAATTTCAAATCTTTAACACTTATAATGTAATTGATTTTGGGTCAATCTTTCGATACTCATGTAACTTTTATTTGAGGTGTAAATATTGTGGTTTTGTTCTTCAAATAAAAGTTATCTGACTACGTACCTATTGAAAAATCAGCCCTTAGAAGATTATTGACTGTATTATCGAATGTAGGCCCAGCCTAATAATTCCGGTGCGTCATAAAATGGTTCCGGATATACAACACATCACGAACCTGACGTGACGATTTCATATCGAAAAAACTTCAAAAAAATATTCAAGTTATTGGGCCTTTTTTATTACTACTTTCGACTTGTTTTACAATAATTTACATACAAAACTTTGATTGTGTTACGGCAAATAACTTTATAAACTACTACTTACCTCATAAAATCCTGTTACTTTCTGGAACTCCAATTCGGCACCAACGTAACTCGTCTACTTTCGTCACTGATTTTGTTGAGACTATTGTTTACTTCAAAATAGCAGCTTTACCACAGACCAAATAAATGTAGCCAGAAATGAAAAATAAAACTATTTTTTAGGAAAATATTGAGGCAAAGTATTAAAATATTGACTGTCACTATTGCCGGAATTCCGGTCGGTCATATTCCTGGGAAACCAATAAATATAATATTTTGAGCTATTTCAAGCCAAAATTAGAAAAAAAGCAGCTCTTAATTGTATTTATGCTTCAGTGTACGTCTACCGAGCCTATAACAGTATCGACATTTTTATTTAATCTTTTATTACACTTGAAAGTTTCAAAATGAAGGTGGGACATGAATATTTTACACTCTTTTTGCTGATAATTTTATAATATTTTAATATCAGTGGTAGTTGGGCTGCATATTATTTTAAATTTTGTAACTTTAATATCTAAATATTGTATAAACATGCAGTGTATTTGAATAAGGTGCAAACCAAAAATTAAAAAAATACCTAGTTGAAGTCTATGACACCCCTAATTCGCAAATGTACATCTTTTTTGAAAAACGCCACATACACCTTCGTTCGTTTTGTATAGACCATCGCACACTACAGGCGGACCGCACCGCACATTTTGATTTGAACAGTTTAGCCTAATCTCACAAAATGTTTGCAGATAAACTACAATAATCTAAAAACCTCAATGACTCAGTCCTTTCTAATTTCATTAGTATTTTTAATTGCATTTCCTTTAGCTATCTACAGGACGCTTTTTTATTTAATTTACAGAACTTCACTGTTTTATGTCTAATCCTATTCTAAGCAAAACACATCTGAAAAGTTTCACTAACAAATTTTTCGTTAACAAACATCATATTTTAAGTGATTTCTCTCTCACGAATATTTATTTGTTTTTATAACCGGTAAGGTCTACCCTTTCCGATGCCGATGACACTGTGTTGCTAAAGGAGTCCGCGGCGGCGTCCGGTGCCCGCGTCGTTTCTGGAGGCGGACAGCTCGTGCGCAGTAGACAGGACGCTATTCGGCGTCCGGAGTGGTACCGTGTTGCGCGTCGGGTAGTTCTCGAAGGGGATCGGAAGTTGCAGAAGAGAGCGGGACCTCTGTGGAAGAAACAGTTTTGTTGCAGGTATTAACAAATATATTTACGATAGCAATAAAACAAAATGATGATGTTCCGAGATCTGACCACAGCAAGCTATGGAGGACTAATGATGAATCGGCCAGACTAAAGTCAAAACTAATATCACAAAAAGTATAATGGAACGTAGCGCATTGAGGAAGGCCTAGAAAATACTGGCGTGATGACCTAGTCGTATAAGTGAGCTTGGCCGGAGATTGCCACGCACAGGGAGAAGAGGAAAGCTATGAGGATACCCTTGCCCAGCAGAGGGAAGTACAGGTCAATTAAAAGAATCAACACTTACTAGTGTCTGCCTGAGCGCCTGTTCTCGCAGCAGCAGTGTGAGCGCGGCGTGGTGACGCTGTATCGCACGCGCTAGCTGACGCATGGACAACACGCACAGAGAGTTTTTGCACGTGCACGGGCATTCTGCTGGCAAAAACAACACTCATGATACAGCGTAATTGGTGAAAATGCACAGAGCGGGTTCATAAAATAAAACTATAATTTCATGTATGTATGTTTTTGAGACATTTGCATGCATGTTTGATGTCCTAGAACCAAAAATTCGAAGACAAGTGATGTCCACCAACACGCACTGGACGTGATGGACCATAAGACACTGCTTTGTGTCCAGCACCGGAATCGCTAAAGGCCGATTATGCTAAGGTGTGAACAATAACTTACCTTGCGCGACGTTCAGCTCTATCTCAGAGGAGTGTGGCGCCGTGTGTGCGCCGCGCAGGAAGTCCGCGCAGTCATCCACTAACTGCAGTATAACCGAATACCATTACTCACATACTTTACACTTTCATTGTAAATCATACATAACAATACCAGTACGGCTGTAATCATCTAAGGGTGAGGCAGAGGTGACCATATACAATTCGCCAGTTTTATGTTAAGTTACATGGGATTTACATCATAATTCTCATCATAATCTGAGCAAGAGGACAACTCAAAAAAATTGTTTCAAATTGATCAGTTACAGGCACTTTTTAAATGACAAAAATAAACAAGGTGATGAAGCTAAAGTCCAGCGACAAGGCATAATAACTGTGAAAGTACTATAGTTGACCATTGCAAAGCACACATACTGGGTTCGATATCGAGGTCAGCTGTGTTCTTAGATTTTGCCATCAAGAATTTCTCAGTGGCCCTAAAGTCTGGATGTATGCTCAGTTGATGGCAATAGTCTCGCCCCAGTTACGTGGAAGTTTTAGTGGCATAATGTCGGTGTAATATAGGTAAGTACACTTCTGCCTAACCCTTCAGAAATTACAGGAATATTAAGTAGGTACTCGGCCAGTCATGTGTGTCGCGCATTCTTACCCGCAGGACGCATCCAATTTCTTGTCCAGCCCTAAAATGGTGTGCAATGGAGGAGACCTTACACTCAGCATTCTTTGGATACAGTTGGAATAAGAGAGCTATATGTCAGTGGTCCGTACCTCACCCTCGACATACGAGTCCGCATTCTCCTTTTGCCCCAATGGGATGCCGTGCAGCGTCAGCCAGTTTTCAGCCGTCTGTCTCATCTGTGCCGGAGTCTGATACTCCAGGAAAAGGTCTAGAGGATCTTCTGCAGGCTTGAGCTCCAAGTGAGTTGCTGGAATACATAAGTTTATTCATCATCATCCTGCCCATGGTCAGGCGGCTAGTGGCTATAAGTAACAACCGCAAGGATCTATAAATGCTGTAAGGGACATCATTGCACAAAGTTGTAACTTTCATTTAATTAATTCAATTAATTAAGTCTATGGAGCAGCAAAGAGCTTTGAATTATTTGGCCTGCTTACTTACTTCCTGCATTTTATTTTCAAAATAGCAGCCACGCATTAAACCTGTATTACTCAATAGTAAACAAATAAAAAGACTTTTATTTCTAATCCCAGGTATTTACCATCTTTTTACATTTTACATATTTTTATCAGCAAGTTTTTCAGAACACAAAAATGGGAACCTAAATAAAAAAAAAAAAAACAATTGTGGTGTTTGGATCCAAAACACCACCCAGGTCAGGTCTATCCATGTGCCAATTTCAATTTCAATGGCATGAAAAGGTAATTCTCATAAACAGACTGACTTTCGCATTTTTAATGATACTATGCATTTACTGTAGTCTATACTATCTCCATATTATAAACTAAAATAACAGAATACCAACCAGGTGCCAGATACCGGAAAGTCTTGTTGTGTGGGGAGATAAGTTCATCATACTCTAGCTTGGAGAAATCCTTACCAATATTGTAGGTCTTGTATACATTACTAGAATTTAACAATATTCATGATTATAGGCTATAATGCCTAGTTCAAATCATTCAAGTTTAGTAATATATCATACAAAAAGCAACAATGCATGTTCAATGTTTAATCGAGCACTGGATTTGCCGTCAACACTATTTCAGTTGCCCTGGAATGGGTATGCTGGATTAAAAATCCAGTTACTGGACTGGATTCCTCACTCCTGTGACAATTTGGATTATTCCAGTTGCAATCCAGTGCTGGATAGATCACTATAATGGAACAATGTAAACAGGGCATAGAGGATGCATAGTTGTCACACCTGTCTATGCACATCTGCTTACAGTTTTACCCAAACTGTGTCAGGTACATTCCACAAATGGCCAGTCCGAAAGCTATATTTATATTTAATATAAAGGGCTAATTATTTTTGAGGCGAATAACAACTTACTAGCCGACTAACTACTTGGTTACAAAAAAAATTGTTTTTGGCAATTAAATATTTTTAGCACAATTATATTATATGAACTACAAAAGGCAAGGATCTAGAAAAACTAAAAAATGGCTGCTACTATAAGATAGCAAATATTAAACAGGGGGCCAATGAAATAATAGGTGAGGTGTTAAAAATAATGACTATTAACAGTTGGATAGTCATTGCGGCAAGGAGAACATAGGAAGCAAGAGAAAGCGAAGGCTGAGAGAGACTTGTGGCACCCCGACTCGGACAGGTTAGGTTAACTTTAAACCCTGCAAACAGAAATAGGAGTCCCGCATAGGGCTACATCCACTAAGCCTTTTCTACAATCTAGTGGTTAATAACCTTGTTTTAGTTTTTTTCAGTCCTTGAATTATCACACTGATCGTATTGAACAACTACTAACTCAAATATGTATTTTCAAGTCGCTGCCAATTTAAATTAAAAAAAGGCTTACAACTCAATATAAAGCTGCTACTTTATATCTTTTTGATCTACTTCTTACATCTTTTTGAACTATTTATTGGCAACAAATGTACTAATGAGGCAGTAGTTGTGTCACACATGGTACATGCAGGGAGCAAACATAGCACATGACTTATATTCTTTTGCCTATTTTTTTTTTTATCTGACAATAATCAAATGGTGTTGTTATATTGTAATTTGTTTATTTTAGTACTGTTACTACAGGAGCAGTGAGAAAATATTTGATAATAGAAAAGGCCCATCATCTCATACAAGTGAAGTTAAATAAAACAAATTATTCCTTATTACAGCCTCTAAACGGCTTGACAAAAGTTATCGAATGTAGATCCCTACATGATAAACAATAGGTTCTTGTTTTTATTCAGCTATTCTAGTGGCCTGATCATGTTCCTTCTCTTTCTCCTTTATATAAAGAGATACGTACTTACAAAAAAATCTACAATTCAGTAAAAAAAACACGTACAATTCGTACAAACATATTTTATGTTTAGCATGCTAAGTTGCATTTGTCACTCTTACTTTTTTTCGTGTAAATGAGGAAAACTCGTACCAATTTTTCGGTGACGGCGGGTGTCCCTTCCTCATATTCTCGTACAACTTCCAGTCCTTTTTGTTTTTATAGAAATCTAATCTATATAGAGCTATTTGTTCTATTGACTTGTAACTTGAAGCCATGTCGATACGAAATAAAACATTTAACAGTTTTAATTTTAACAATTATTTCAAACAACTACAAAATTAAAGAAAGACTCGTGTGTTCTCAATTATTTTAAAGCAAACAAATAGGTGATTATGTGGATTCTGGTTTATTTCAGATATATAGCAGAGAATATTTCTTATTCACTGCGTTATTTTACAATAACAACAAAATTAGTGAGTAGTAACAAAAAATTTAAAAAAATATGCCGCCTTTATATCATCTACTTGACACTGACAGTTTTAATTTTTTTTTTTGACTGGTGTTCTTCATGATTCATCCATGTGCGTCGCCAGCAAGGTCGCCAGCTTTTGAGCTTGGGAGGCAGAAAGATGAGAAAAAATCAGATTTTAATTGTTAGACTTTCTATACAATATACAAATAATATATGTACCGCTATTTTGAAGTGAAGTTATAAAAAAAAATACCGTAGAAGTTACTAATTTTGTCGAGTTATTTGAAGTGTCTAGGAACTAAAAGAAAATGTAAACTCCAGAAAAATTTGCTATTCATAAGTTCAAGATTTTAACACCGTAGCCTCGACAGGTTGGAATTGTTTTGAACCTACTTAGGGGAGTTACTTGGCAGACCCAAAATTCAACAGGAAGTAGGCTGCAAGAGGGATCGAAGCTAGGTCGAAAATTTTTACATCATGCTTTGAATTAATAGGAATTTGAGATCAAAATATGTACATGCTCCATTTTGGCAACATTATGTGGGACATAATTGCCTGTTGTCTGGGGGCAATGGGCAAAAACAAAAAGTTACGAATGCTTGAAAGGCAAATTATGGAAAAATCTCAATAAAGTATAAAAATTGACATATCTCCGAAACTATAACTCTAACCTTTAAACCTTTAAACTAAACTTTAGCAGGGAAAGTAAGGTTAATAATGAGTAAATAACCTCCTCTATATGCGAATTTGCTATGGCGGGTCTAGGTCCAATCACCCCGTATATTATAGGTGTTTATTGTACCTTAAAAGCATAATAAAAGTATAATGTTCCCACTGCTGGGACACAGGCCTCCTCTCTGTGAGAGGGAATAGCCTATAATCCATCACGCGGGCCCAGTGCGGGTTGGTCGATATCGCATTTCTTCGAATTTTTATTTCTAAGACATGCCGGTTTCTTCACGATGTTTTCCTTCACCATTTTGAGAGCAGTGTTGTAGAAATAAATGACTTACACAAAGTAATGCGCCTGCCTGGTTTCAAACCCTAGTTGGGGCCACCACCGCTGCTCTCATTGTTTATTGTCCCTTAAATAAAATAAAATAAATAAATGAACTTAGAGGGTTTTATTGATGATTTTTAATTATTATAATTCTGTAACTACACACGTATTAGGTACTTGTGCGACTCATTTTTCATCAACATACAACCTGACACTGCACTGCTGACCTGCAAATTGCAAAAAACATAAGAAAATTTGAATTTCGCGGGCTACAAACTACAGACAATTTGCTACGCTGCCGCTTCCACCTTAAGCGCAAGTAAAATTCATATTTTGTTTTGTACTCTTTGATATGGATCGAGTTACCAATCATAAACAATATTTTGTAATTTTTTGAACACAGCGACATCTCATCATTTTCTTGCCCTTATGCCAATTCA
This sequence comes from Noctua janthina, assembly GCA_963576755.1. Taxonomy (NCBI): domain Eukaryota; kingdom Metazoa; phylum Arthropoda; class Insecta; order Lepidoptera; family Noctuidae; genus Noctua; species Noctua janthina. The sequence continues at coordinate 4,850,435 of OY755050.1, read as the reverse complement.
TTTCTGCAGCTTATCTTCTTCCATATTTCTCTATTCCTCGTCATCTTAACAGACACCTCCTTTCTTACCATAACATTCTTTACACAGCGACATCTATTGGCCAATAAATAGAAGTGGTTTTATACTCTTTGATATAGAGGGCGTTAACAATCACTAAACTTGTAAAATTGTGGACTCTTACTAAGGTCTCGTGAATCGGGAATGTCGACACTTTCCAAACCTTGATATCTTTGATGAATAAGTTTATTTGACAATAAATTGCGCAAACATAATAAACACAAGTTTTAGAGTGGTTCAGATCATACCTATCAAATAGAACACAAATAACGCGAATTACTAAATTTGATGACAAAGTGAATAGTGTCATAAACTTTGATTCCCAACCTCGACACAATTACTTTGGTGTTCCGCAGGGAAGCATCTTAGGGCCACTGTTGTTCCTTGTTTATATAAATGACCTTCCTCAAGCGATAGACCAAGATTGTGTTCTGTTTGCTGATGACACAACAGTTATTATAGATAATAAAAATGGTAAATCACAGGAATCTAATATAAACAGCATTTTGAATAAAATAATTACGTGGCTAGATACAAACGCTTTAAAAATTAACCTAGAAAAAACAAAAATATTAAATTTAAAAACTCATAAAAGTAAATATCTACATCTTAAAATTTCGCACAAAGATCAAACGGTTGAACAAATTCATAAAACAAAATTTCTTGGTATTAAAATTGATGAGCATTTAACCTGGAAGGATCATATTGATGAAATATGTATTAAAATAAATAGATTTGTTTTTGCCTTAAAAAAAGTTAAAGATGAAACCTCCAGACAAACTGCGTTAATGGTATATCACGCCTATGTTTGCTCCATCATCAGGTATGGTATCATTGTCTGGGGAAACTCGTCTGAAAATACTAGGGTTCTTTTAGTACAAAAAAAATGTTTACGCTCAATTTTCAATATGGACTGGACTGATTCTTGCAGACCAGTGTATAAATCACACAACCTTCTCACAGTTCCTTGTATTTATATATATGAAATCGCAAAATTTGTCAAAACTAACTCTTCACTTTTTGAACTTAAAAACAATCTTAATAAACGTACAGTTACACAGTGTCTATTAACAATGCCTGTACCTAGAATTGAATTATTCAGACGTAATTGTGTATATATGGCTCCACTTATCTTTAACTCTCTACCAAACTTTATCACTGACCTTCCTTACATAAAATTCTGCAAAGTCCTGAAAAAATGGCTTATTTCACATAGCTTTTATTCCGTAGCGGAATTTCTCAAAAAATCTAATTGTCACTCATATCACTACCGAATTGCATTGTAAAGAATTACCTACATTATATGATGTTGTGTGTGTTTACTTAAACAATTATATTAGGCTAAGAATTTGTTGTATGTTAAAATACTTTGATTTGTAAACATTATTCGTTTTTAGTATTTAATATCAAAATTTTGTTTTATGTTAGTTAATTAAACTTAGTAAGAGTCTAACTAAGCTGTTATAAATAAATACTTTATTTAGTTAGCTACCTAAATTAATGTTTGTGTTTAATAATATTTGCATGCTATTTTATGGCGAAATGTGTCATTGCACTTCATGTCATTTTTACCATCTTTTGTACCACATTTACAGCAAATAAATAATTTTGACTTTGACTTTGACTTTGTACCAACAACTCGGTTCTCAAATAAATCTCTGAATAATCTTCAATTTTCTTTATTTTTCATTCAGCTCAAACTGGAGAAGTCGGTTAGATTTTAAAAGTTTTTTTTTTACGCAACTGCGCGACTCTATAGAGGGTAGGTAATGTGTTTTATACGTTTGTTCCTTTGTGGTGATCTAAAGACCAAAGTCCTGGACCGATTCGATGATTTTTAGGTGCGTCAAACGAATTGGAGGTGGGATGATTGTCTCTGACGATTTGCAAGTGTCACTAAAGACATGACAGTAATCAAAATTTTATAAATTGGGGTCCAAAATGGGTTGTCCCCGAGATCGAACTAAGTTTTTTGGAAAATTTTTACATCTCCACCATAAACTGCTGATTGTGAAAAATCATCCTCAATATGATTTTTGGAGTTTTGAATTATAGACCTTTGTTGTAACAGTTAAAATATGTTCAGGATGTTATTTATGAATTTACGTTGGGTAAAGACAAAATGCTCTGCCGTGCCAACCCCGGTGTGCGCTCCCCTTAAGGGACTAACCACACTTATTCACCTGTGTTGAGCATTACTCTATAGAAAACAACGATTTTGTATGGAGATGCGTTCGCATCCGTTCACCTTGCCGCGTCTATTTAGATGCGTACGCATCTCCATACAAAATCGTTGTTTTCTATGGACAAAAGCTGAACAGAGCAGAATAAGTGTGGTTAGTCCCTAAGACAGCAATGTCCTAGAGTAAGGTTCTGGCTACGACCACGTATCTAGACAATTCGCGCCGCGCCGGCTCAAATACCTCCGAAACTCAAGAGCAAATCTCGCGCTGGATTCGGTTCTACTTGGCCAGAGCTTCACTAGCAACGAAATAATGAAAAATCATTTTGGTATTTACCCGCAGGATCAATCTCACATAGGCTTTAGGAGCGATACCCTAAACCTCCACCCCAATTCAACATTAATTAGCCCTTCCAAAACATTCTATCTTATTAAATTCCAGTTTGCTCTGTAACTGTTAGATGTTATTAGCACAATACTATGCTAATGCTTTTCAGTGAATCCTTGTATTGAATTGACAATCAAAATCATTGACTAGGACTAGAAAATTGACACTATTTAATAAAAATAGAGCTTATTAAGAAAACTATTAAATTAGCTATTTAATAAAAATGGTCCTTGATGATTCCATCATTAATTTATGCGGGGAAGTCCTGCTAACTGAATGAGTAGGTACTACTATTTACAACATTTATGTGTGCTTGGTTGTGGTGGACGGGTGCCGGTGAGTTTTAAGGTACCGCGTACATTGACAACTATAACTTTCCACCTCGGCATTACGATATTTTATTTACGACACGCATAGGTTATTTGTTTTAGTTCTATTTATCCCCTGAGCCACCCAAGTATAGCCTTGTACACGTAGGTAAGTAGCTAGGCACCCCGAGCACCCGGGGCTAGCAACGCTGGGGCCGGCGAGGGTCGCGGAGGTGTGCGGGGATGCTCGTTAACTATGCAAATAGCAGAGCGGGCGCGGGCGGGGGAAGCAATCTGATCGGCGACCACGCCCCCTGCCAATGATCACCGTGACATTTGACGGAACAGAAGCTCCTGACGCCTCACTGAGGCTTGCTGCCAGGTCATTAAAATGGACCCATAATTCACTTCATTTGTAGCCATATCGAGCATGGAGATTATCTGTAGTACCTTCCTACAAATCCTACTAAAGGATTTACTAAAGTATATACCTATGTCCTACGACGGTGTTTTAATTGTATTAAAAATTGATGCCAAAATATTAAAACCAGACAGCGATCGTCTGAAAATCATGTGACAATGGTGGATCTCTTTGCATCCGCCTTGGAGAAATCTCGTAAATTATACGCTGTCATTGAAAAACCGAGTCAAACGTAGAACTAAGTTTCAAGAAATCGGATCGTCAGGTAGCAGTTATTGAATGGAGAAGAAACACTTGGCTAGTCGAGGTGATGGCAGATAGGGCAAAACCCTAATAGAATGGTAGCCGTGAGGCCCGAGAGACGGTAGAAGGAAGGTTATATGAACAACCATATGTGTAAGACAGCCATATGAGTAAAAAATGTGGATGAACTTCAGATGATCGCGGGAAATACGTGGTTGAGATTTTCCCAGGACCGGGAAAGCTTGGAAAAAAAAGAGAAGAGACGAGGGTTTTACTTAGCAGTACATAGAACAGCTTACACGCTGCCAGTGACCAAATCATGATGATTCGCTGAAAGTGAGCCTTTTGCTGCGAGCGGGGCAGAAGATTAGAGACAGGGTATTGAAGTCTATTTTCATAGTCTTTGAGTAGCCGTAACAATAAGGTGTGAGGGACGGAGGGGTATCGGATGCAAATAGAAGCATCTATCTGTTCGACGTCAATGTATGCGATGGCTTGTAAATTAATAGCATATGAAATATTTATGCCAAAATGGATTTCTTTAAAAAATGCTCAGGTTTCCTGAGACCGGTATCTCTTATGGATTAGGATTTCCCGACAGTCTCACTTAAAAGGTGGTCCTTTTAAGTGGGACAGTCGGGTGGTCCACTAACCACACTTATTCTGCTCCGTTCAGCTTTCCGCGTCTATTCAGATGCGTACGCATCTCCATACAAAATCGTTGTTTTCTATGGACAAAAGCTGAACAGAAATGAATAAGTATGGTTAGTCCCTATATCATGTACTAAAACCAAGTGGCCTACCATGACGTCTTAAAGCAGGAGTAATTCCAGTGAGGGAAAGCGATGTCGCTAGTCGACCTGTATTGCTCTGTCTCTTTCCCACACTGGAATTATTTCTGCTTTAAGACGTAATAGTAACCCCTCAGCAGTTTACGACCTTGGTTGATGGTAGTTTTGTAGGTAGGGCATTAGTATAGGGCACTGCCCTCTGCCCAAGCTATGGTCCTGCACCGTATTGCAACGCCCATAAAGATGACTATGATTTTGACAGTGAAACTAAATCAGAGGTAAAAAGAACTGTAAGCCTGCAGCACTGTGTGTAACTTCATCTTTTTGTTTTAACACTAATATAAAAAGAGGTAACGTTTGTTTGGACATATCCAAAATGTTTCCGTGCGATAATATCCATCCGAACATAACGGGAGCAGCCGCGGGCAATAGCTAGTTTGAAATAAATGCTTTGAATTTCAGTTTTTTACATAAACTAGTTTTAAGAGAAGTTCCACAAGTTATTTACATTTTGTTAAACACTTATCTACCTTCTAGGTAGTTATGTATTGGACTGCTTGTAACTCTTTTTTTACAATTCTTGTATGAATAATTTGGTCGGCTTCGCCTAATATTTATTAGGTACATGTAATAACATTATGTTAGTGCCTAATCTATCGACTTATCATCACCATTTCTTCTACATCACGTCGACTGCTGGCTATAGGGCCTCCCCTAAAGTTCCATAAGTATCGAATACCCTAACTTTAAAACTAAATTAGTTATGATCTAGTAAGGCTGAAATGTATTAATGGGGATTTAGTCAAACAATTTCCGTTGTCTTGAAGTATTTATTTATGCATATGTAGGTAGGGAAGAAGACGAAACACAGATGAATCGATATTATTCACAAAATCAATTTATCAGTAGATAGTATTATAACGTTTATAAGTCCACACAATGCGAGTGAGGCTCACGTTGCTCACCTCCGCGCTGCTCGATTACCGAAATCAAAATCGACAGATATCGATACTGACTTGTTGTTTTGTTGAAACCTACATTGTACACAATCAGATTCCCAATACATTGCAATCTAGTCTTTAACACGTAAGTTATAAGTGCGGCAATAGTGTGAGATTGACGGCTCGAGGCGGAGTGACTTGCAAAGGCTCGGTGGTCCTCATAACAATCGGCGACCACTAGCTTCGATCAAATATGTAGGTTAGTGGTTGATTTAGAGGCAACAGTAAACTTTGCCCTTTTTGACAGAAATTAACATACAGACTAAGATTTAATGTTTGCATTTTTAGCGAAATTAACAGTACAAAGATAACTTTTGTAGTAGGTACTACAGCAAAATTTAACAAAAAGTACTACACCGATGATGAACTAAACACAACATAACAAAACGATTTTTTAAATTTTTTTGTCTGTCTGTCTGGCTGTTTGGTCCGTCTAATCTCCGAAACCGCTCGTTTGATTTTGACGGAACTTCTATTGACACATAACTGATGTTAAAAGAAGTAGGTAACTTAGGCTACTTTTATTTTAGAAAAAAGATTAAAACCCATGAAATTGTTAACGAAATCAGATTCAAATAGGGAAGTAATATTTTTATAATAATTTCACGCGGATGAAGTTTGCAGGCAAAAGCTAGTCGAATTTAAATATGACGTCAGGGCGACCTCTGTCGCTGACTACCCTGTGCCGTATCGTTGTGTCTGGCGACATGAAAAGGCTGGTATCGCCGCAACCGAGAATGATATATGGAGAGGCTGTGACGCGCTGCTTTGATGCCCGTCAATATCTGTTAGTGGGTCGAGTGGACATCGGCTCAGCGCTCGCCGCCGGAGCCCCGGAGGCATGTACTACTTGGAGGAGGCATACAGGCTTGCGACCTGAGACGAATGTTTGATAGTAGATAGTTTAAAAATAATATTGGTTTTACAGAAGGAGTTACTTTATGTACATGATTTAAATTAATGTATTACAGCGTGTACCCCCTCATTATTTGGCTTCAGAAGATCTAGAAAAAGAGACCTATCAGCGGTTACAAAGTGTATTCATTGACCGAGGCTACCGAAAGGCTTATGCTGTTACCGTGCAGTAAAACGATAATATTTGTAAGTGATTGGCACTTGTTACTTTAAGTGGCCCAAAGGTGCAACTTATCCTAAGCTTGAAAATACCAATGACAGACTTTTTTTCTTCTTCTTGAAGAAAACGCCTATGACTCAGTACAGTGCGATGAATTGATAAATTGAACTGTCAGTACGTACTATAGGTACATAAAAAATACTGAATGTTAACATTGTTGAGATACCTCATCCAAACTTCTTGAGGTTTCTTGGTAGCGAGGCGGTGGTGGTCGCCGGCACCACTGCGCGCTGGTCGCTGGTCAGAGGTCGGCATTCCTCCGCTGGGAGGCTCACCTCGGAAACCTGCCTCTTCACCAATTACAGACATTGAGGACACAATGCAGCCATTGTCAAGGCTCATATGTCCACATCAAGATTATGACTTCGATGTACAGAAATCCATGTAAAATAACTTCCTACAATCCGCTAATATAACACCTTATAAATTTTTCAAATATTTTGTTTCTAATACTCAGCTGAAAATGTGCGAAATATTGAAAACCATTAATTAAGAAGTAAATTCGATATATTTTTAAGTTTTAACACACTTTCGGAAGTCTATATAATCGCTCCAATGTCATATGTCATATTAGCTGGTTGATTAAGCAATGTAGTGGTTGCTACACAGTCATTACAGACAACCAGTCTTACCGTATTTTATTATCGGGTACCAATTGGTTTGTGGAGTTCAGATATAGAGACGCGTCATGTAAAATACTGGTATTCAGCTGCATCCAGTTAGATTCGAAGCCAACCCGATGATATAATGTATTGCATTCTACTTCTTTTTTGGAGCCTGTCTAATTACCGAGGGTTGGCTATTTGGTTATTTGGTTATTAAATAGCTATTTCTTTGTGACGTGGATCACCATGTAATATGTTCATGAAGAATTCTGTTGATAGACTTGTATTTTCTTCTATAAATTAGAGAAACAGTTGATCTCAACTCTGATTATTGAGAAACAAAGACGCCTTGACTTCCTTTGACAAGAAGTAGCGGCCTCAGTGAGCATACACTGATTAGTTATCAATTAGGGTGCGGGGGCCACATCGAGCGCGCGCGATTAGGGCCGGCGCGCACGTGCGACGCGCGACGTGCGCTACACAATGGGCGGCACGCGCGCGGCCGTCCACCGCTTCCTTCCTCAATACGCCTACCTTTTTAACACAATTATTGCTACGCCCAACACTACTTTGAAGATCAATGTTGTGACAATCATTGGGGCTATAGTCAAAGGGAGCTGTTACAACTTTATTTGATCAGCAATTCATAATGAGCTTATGACTTCTGTGGGGTTCTTTTATCCCTTTACGTGTGAACTTTTTATCATTTTTAGACAGATGTAACTTTGTTCCCATTTGTTTGTTAATCAATTATTAAAAAAGCTTTCGATTTCAGAGAGACTTAGAAGGATGGTAGGTAGGTACGATGCACAGTTATTACTGCGTTCCATCATCAGTCGGAACACCGTGTGTTGTTACAAGTTGCCAGCTCATCCCGTGTGTGTTTATACTTCAAAATGAATGCGCTTCAACTGAACAATTATTTAAATCGTACGATCGATATACCTGATGGTCGCAATCTGTAATGAACATAGCTTACCCGGGAACTTGCACGTACTGACGTGGGAAAAATGTGAATAATTGATTGATGATGTAATTAATTTGACGTAGTAAGTAGCCAAGTGCCACTCATGTCAATAAAAAAATTCTTATCCACTTAGCTATTAAATTTGCTTTTTTGTTCGCAAAATCTGTTTTTATGATGTATTACGAAACCTACGGAAATCTCCAAAACTTTATTTAAGTCAGCAAACATCTTCGCCCGTTCACAAAACATGAGATTACCATAAGTTCAAAGAGTAGTTCAATCCGAAGGGCGGAGGGTTTAGTGTTTTTATCCGCGTCTGCCGCGCGAGCTGTCGAGCCCGCATGTCAATGTTTGCAGTTATAAATGTTGTTAGGCCACGGGGTCCGCGGGGTGCTCGGGAGACGCCTGCTTCCGCGCCGCGAATCATCCGCCTATTGTGCTTACGGGAAACAGACACACAATTCAAAACACATCTATTTATTTATAACACACAGCCCACTACATCAAAATTTACTTGTTTAAAATCTCCTTCCAAAAAGGTATGTTTACCTGTTCTCAGTCCATTAATACGGATTTGAAGTTTTCTAATGTTTTATTTTCTATTCTGATGGTACGTTTTGTAACAATCAATATGTTAATCAGTGTTTTATAGGTTTTTATGATGTTCGGCGCGTTGGATGCGTTGATTGACCTGTAACCGAGGTTTATGGTTACATTATACTTTTTATTGTGAAAGTTTATAATATTAGAGAGTAGTAATATTCCGATTAACCCTTTTGGCTTTAGTTAATAAGCTCGTGTAACCATCTATGGAGTAACATTTATGCGTTTATCATGTCTGTGGCCAATTGCCCATACTGACCTGTAACATGTCAAATAATTCCTTTTTTGTGGAGTTGTATCGTCAATTACAGTAGTTCATCAAACTGCTATTATTTTTGTAACATTTTTTTAGGTTGTAGTGTTACCTTGTTTTACAATAGTAATGTGTGGTGATTCCAGCGGTCGGTCGGCAGTCGGCGGGGGATCATTACGCGAGTCAGGGCTACGTCACTTGCGTCAGGGCTGCGGCAGGGCTGTCCTGCGCTCCGCGCACTTGTTATTACATGTGGCACGCGTCACTTCACTCTATTATGTTCACCCCTAGCATTTACAGCGCGGGGGAGGCAGTCTTGATAGTTTTACTTTTATTGCTACAGCATTTGATTATAATATACTATAATACTTGTTATAGATCTGTTTCTACGATTTGGGCAATCATGTTCCATACAATTATGCAAATGGTGCAAATAATTATTGTTCCATTAGCGTCGCTACCAGTAAAGGTAAACATATTGATCTATCCTCACTTAACAATACTATTAGTTACTCTTACGAAGGTACATAATATATCCTCTAGGTACTGGACAATTAACCACTGTATGGCGGCAGGTAATTAAAAAAGCAGAGGTGCTAAACATCGTCCACACAAAAATATTTTTTTCTATACTTTCTCGAAAACTGGTCTTTTCGGCTCCATAACACCCTCGCCTGCAGCTCGGGTGTTAATTCCGCCTCGAATGCAATAACAATTTTTCCCCACTTATATCAAAATGTACTATTTTCTTGTAACTTTCAAGTATCAAGTAGGTTGGGTAAAGTTCGTCACAATAAATTGCTGCGTAGTACTATGAGCGGTGATTACACAGTCCTAATTCGATAAATAGGCCTCCTTGGTCCCCTCGCGCACAGCTTTCGGCTTTCGGCCGCGCGTTTCGCCGGTAACTACTAACGCAATTTATTACTTGATTGCGACGTTTGTTTTCAAATGCAACTTGTTATTGTGCGAACATTAAAATTATAGGACGATAGGCAACTATTTTAAAAGAATTTTCTAAGAAGATTTGTTTCGAGATCAAGGAATACATGATCAGTTAACGTCTGCGATCGAATGCAGGATATCTGCCGGAATTTCAAGATAATTATGTGTAAGAGAATGCTACAACGCGGCTACGAGATTACTACGTCTACGACAGGTCTACGAGACTGCTACGACAAGCCTACGACTGTGTTACTACATGTCTACGAGACTGTTACGAGACTCCTACGACGGGCCTACGAAGCACTAGTTGCATGTTTTTATCTCAGAAGTACTATGTTTTCTTGGTCACAGCAGCAAAATCTAGTTACTTTAATAAACAATTTTTAGATGCAGATTTATTATCATGTTTTATGTCCTAAGATCCATCAGCCTTTAAAATTTCATTAAACTTCATCATAGTTGGAGTGGTATTTATAATCGAACAGATAGAATTATACTTATACCGATCTCAAAGCAGTTCATGGTAGAGTGTTTATTGTTATGGCCGCATTACGGTGCTATTACCGGATTGTTAGGGGAATGTTCCCGCCTGCCTGGTGAGTGGCGGACTAGCGGTCCATTGTCGATGCAGCACTAGATCTCCGCGATGGCCGCTGACGATCTGCGCACAATCACACCGCAGCTGACAGCCGTTTGCAGCTGATTATTACTTTCAGTGGAATGATGTAGAATCCTTTAGTAATGTCAAAGAGTTGATAAAGTAAAAGATACGTGACAGTCGCATTGCTCATGACTCACGAGCAATGCGACTGTTATAAAAGTTTATTCAGAGCTGCATGTATATGGATAGGTAGGGTAGGTACGCGGTGTTCGCTCGCTTACGGGTGACACGTGACAATTTAGTGTGTGGTGCCGGCCGGCTCGGCGTGGTCCAGCGTGGCCTAACGTGGTCGAGCGCACGCGCACGCGCCCGCTACGCTTCGTTACCAATAAGCATGATTTAGCTGATCGCGATCTGACACACCGCCCGCGCCTTCTCCATGCCCCGCCGCTCCGCCACACCACTCCCGCGCACGATTTACAACCGCATACCGATTTTAGGAACGTAAGCCCACCTTGATTTACATCCCCGATAGCGCTGCGTATCCCGGACTGTTTTTCAATTACGTTACATTGTGACACCGCATATAGAGCTCCGAATGGCGAGGCCCTCGCCTCTTTGCCTGCCCGACCCCAGGCAGAACTAAAAGGATTTTAATAACTCAGGCCGCAGTAAATCAAAATTTGATTATGAGAATACTGCAAAAAGCGCGACGGCGAGCTGCGTTCAGTTTCGCGGCCATAACTCAGCGGCCGGGCGTTGATAACAGCTTAAAATGTTGTCGGATGTTGTTGAAAAAACTGGGTTTCATTATGAGGGTAATTTATTCGCTGTACAACTACTAAATATCTAAGTATTACAATGAAGTGGTTTAATGCGGCCGGACGGAGCTGCTGCTCGAAAAAACCTCCTCATTCAGAAACGATGTGTGTAGGCTGCGCGGTACCGTCGGGAAAATAGGGGCTTAGTGCGAGTGGACACACTTTAGGCTTTAATCGTTGAAAGGTGAGATAGTCTTGGCAACCAAAGAACAGCTTAAACCTACTTAGAGCTGTCACTAATTAGGTATAAGAGCATCACAGTTGTCTTCCGTGTTCCATTATCTACAGGTTATGCTGTCATGCAATGTCTAAATTAAGCTTCAAATGCTCGTTCGTCTGAGTGGTGTTCCGTGTTCAGTTACCTTCATAGAACAGTTAATACAAGTGAGAACCCCGTATCTCTGCAATGGCTTCATTGCGTGGATATATTGTTGGTCCTCTCATCGAGCGTATGCGGACCGTACCTGCGAACAAATAGCAATAAATACGAGGCTCCATATATCTGTCGGCGCTGGCCGCGTTATTTACGACGCCGGCCGAATAAATCGCGCCGTGTGTAAACACCAGCACCCCCCACCTCTCCGCTGTCCTCCTCAACACTCCCTTGTATCCTGGTGACGGCTGATCACAGCCGAAGGAGACTCGAATAAAGTACTAAATCTTTGGAAAGGCTAAGCAGTCAGTCAGTCCGGTATCGCTAATTACTACTAAGCTATGAGGAGTATTTTTTACGTCAATCAAAGGGCCGTGACACAACAAGACATAGTTCTCTTATATGCAGCTATATTTCACCGATAGTCGCACGCAAGTCGCAATCAGCGAAAAATAATGATTCGCCTAATGAAAGCTAAAGGATTTATGTTAATATTGAGCAGCTACTGGTACGCCGCACTGCCGCGCGGAACCGCACAAAGCCACGCCATGATTGGCGCGCACGGAATACCAAAAGGAATTATTATTCAAAAGGATTACAGAATTGGCTCTCGGCTGAATGAATGACAATTGTTTAGTTAGGTCCGGGGTTCGATTCCCGCTCATCAGCGCTCGGTGGCGCGGTGGCGCCTCATTACGCGCTGTGTTATTCAAATGTATTCAGTTTAGCCGCGGCCGGGGGCGCGCGGGGTGCGAGGCGTGGTGGGACGGGGGTGGGGGGGGGGCTCTGCACCGCTACAATATATTTATTGGAGCAGCTCATAGACGTACATACTCTGGCTCCTGGCGACGTCCGTTATTTGTCATCATTACAGCGTGTAGCCTTACGCTTTATTGAATCTCTCAGTAGTAAATAAATGGGCTCAATCAAGGAGCTATCTGCGATATGAATTTGAGCTCAACTCGATGGATAATACCGGCTATTCATCTCAATGAGGGTTATTTTGCTATCGTTATTTGGTCATTGACATAAACGTTCTCCGGCGTAGGACATATATATTTAGTTCGAGGTTGTTGACTTAAGCAGCTCAAGCTCTTTACGATAGTTCATTTGATAGCGAGTGACCGGCCGGAATCGTTCAAATATAATTTCCTTAAAGTAGTGTACTATTCTACGAAATAGTGTTGAGAAACGAGAGCATAGGTGGCAACTCTTTATCACCAGACAGACACACTGTGCTCTTGCATCAAAAAGACTTGAACACATTTTATTCCCGAACTCTATTGACCTCACCGTCACTTCACGTGTCCGACCGCGATTTGCCATTTCCGCGCGTATCCAAACGCTTTAAATGTCAACTAAGTTTTTTCATTTTTTTATTAGCCCGTATTGCTCCACTCTTGGCCGAAGGCCTCACCCATTCCTTTCACTTCTCCCGATGTCCTGCTTCTTCTCGCCAGTTCACAATAAAGCCAACCAAGCATCCTGCCATCTTCTCCTCGGTATGTATCGACCCCGTCTAGCTGCCTATATCATAGAAAGAAATGTCGTTTTATTAATATAATTAAAGTAATAAAATTCACATTTATAAGTAAAAAATAGAACAAGTTATGAATCAGCATAGATAATTATCAAAGAAAATAATTATCTTTATAATTCCCTGAAAGACGATCCTGAAAGTAGTAGTTCTCGTTTTTTGATGCTACTTCTCAGACTGATTAATGTTTTGGCAGACGGATGATAACAACATCGACATTTATTTAATAGGGCTTAGTCTAATGCTATGGCTATGAGCACTATGAGCAGTCGCTACTTCCAAAATAGTTTATGTTTAGCAGGTTATGTTAGAGAAGTGCCGTCGTCAGTTACACAAGGAATCATGGCAGACGCACACAAAGTGGCAGGATGCCACAATCGCCGGCGTGCCACAAATTCCTGGCAGTGGACTGTGGACAGTCGCCAGTTCGCTGAATACCAAACCAGAATCGAAACTAGTGTATAATAAATTCCGGCCGGGTGGCTGGCGGGTGTGCAAGTTGCTTGGTAGCGAGTTCGTTACGCCGCGCCGGTAACGAAGTGTTTGCAGCCCACGGGGGCAGGTAATCTAATCTCGAGCCTCCCTCCCTCGGCCTCCCCCCCCCCGCACCCTGCACCCTCCGCCCTCCCTCTTCCCGCTGGTCGCTGAAACTGTAGCGTTTTTCGCAATGTTTATGCCAGTATCACAGACGGCGGCGACGTGACACGAATAAGTTTGGATGATCGATACGCGAGATGGAATTACGTGGAACACTTTGCTTTGAATGCTGCAAATTCAATTTGGACATTGGAGTTTGCGGTGAGATTGATACAGCACGAAATGGTTAACTATACAGAGTACATTTAGCAAAATCTAGATGGATTTTACTACATTCCTTGTCAGTTTCATATATTCTTTCATCATCTTAAAAACCATTTGAATGAGCTGCATTGACTCCAGTTGGGAAGTGCCAGAACAAGAGACATTGCTGTTATTACATTATAATATTAACATAATTGACTGTCTTGAAGCCAAACACTATCAGAATCATAACGAACTTAATATCTCTATTACATTTAAATTTAGGAACAAGGTCTGCTGTCAGACGCACTTTGTTACTTGAATGATGGTTCAGGAATGTCGCGGTGAGGTTTATGATAAACTCAAAGAGATTTGAGATACTACGAGTGAAAGAGTGAAATATCATGGAAAAGCTGAAATCCCGTGTCTCGTTGCGGAAATATGGCAATATGACATAGCGGCCAAGTGTACACAAACATTTAGTTATTGCAAGAGCATTTCGATATTGTTCGCTTTGTCCAAGTCTATCGCGAGTATATTTAGATGTCTTTGTGTGTTAGTTATTAGTGGTCAATGAAGTGTGTAGGGTTGTCGCGTGTGGTCTCACGCGAGCCAGTGGCGCGGGCGCAGGCCTGTGACGTAACGCGCGTATTGCGAGGCGCGTGCCGCTAATGTGGGTGCGACGGCTTGGTGACGCGGAAACGAAACTATTTTGTCACTCTTTGGTAAGGCAGCCCCAGGGTATAATGATTGTTGATGCTTTAATAGCGGTAAGATTAGAAGAATAATCGTATCTGATACTGACTGATTAGAGATTTCTTATAAATTGCCAAACTGGTTCCCACGAGGAATTTAGGGGAAACCCGTATTTCCGTCTAAAAAACAAAGAACATCCAAAAACACAATTTGGGTTCTAAGGCTGTGTTTTCACTAGAGATGTGCGAGGATGCGTAGCGAGGGATGTGTTTGTTAAAAATCCAATAAAATCACTTTATTTACCTAGCCTCGCTCAGCGCAGCTCCAGCGGAAACGGCTCAGCGGAGCGAAGTTTTTGTACATACAAAACAAGGGGAGGATGTGTGCGAGAGATGTGTTGCGAGGTATGTGTGCGTGAGATGTGTTGCGAGGGATGTGTGAGGGACGTTGCGAGGGAAGTGTGTCACAGAATACCTGTCAGTCTGAAACGAGCCCGCTACACAGCCTCGCACCGCCCAGCTACCTCGCACATCTCTGGTGGAAACGCAGCCTTATAGTTTTGACATCCAATGAACGTCTTATTCATGAGTATTTTCAACACGGTTTAGAACAAGCATTGTTTTCCAAGAATTTCGCGATGTTGACTACAAAGCAGACGAATGTGAATTCAATATTCAAGGAACCGTGTTATTTTTATTTTCAGTGTACCCTGCCTCTACTTTTTAGGGAAAACAGCGACAAGTGATTGATGTAACTCCCTGGAGGAGCGATCGGTCCTGAGGGATATCATATTAGAAACAATAACACGGTGATTGTCGCAAACTGCTGGCAACACGCTAACAAGTCCAGCGGGACTATCACAATCACACCCTAGGCTTGAGGGGTGCCACGCCAAAATATACTCTATTGTTGACGTGATAAAGAATACAGCTTTCATTTTAAGAACAATTAAAAGACGGTTGCTGGGCGCTAAAATGTTTCACAAGGTTTATTTTATTTTTTACTATTCGGGAAACTTACAGCTAATATTAACAATGCTCTTTAACAATACGAATTTGAAGGGCATTTACAAGTTTCCACAGATAAACACTTGAAAAACACGAAACAAAAAAGGCCATAAAAAAAACGGTAGGTACAAAATATTATAATGTAAATTAGGAAATAAAATAACACAAAAAAAATCATTCAGACGCAAACAATTTGTTTCTTTTTTTTTGCAAATATTGTCTGGCAAGTGCTAAAAAGGGGTATTGTATTACCCACTAACTGGGTTGTGGATAAGGTCAGATAAACAGTCGCTCCATGTAAAATACTGGTATTTAGATGCATTTGGCAAATGATTCATATATTTTTAAATATTTTGTAGAAATATTGAGTCAAAATAAACTTATTAATTTTAACACAGTACTTTAGTACACTTAAACTTGAAACATTTCGTTGTAGCTGCAATATTTGGTCAAACCGAAACATCACTAAATACCGTAAGGTCACTGTGAATACACATTTTAGCGCTCCTCAATCGGTCTCTGGGCGAAATCCAGTTACAGATCAAAAAATTGGGGTTGCCTTGTTCAGAGGCGCCAGCGGGGGATGATGCGAGGGGCGGGAGGGGGTGTCGTTGTAATCGCATTGCTCCGGTCGGCTGCGCGCGCGCCTCCCGTGTAATCTCATTGTCCTAATAGTCTTAAGGCGCACAAAGGGCTGATCAAACGGTGCAATTTGATGCGCCAAATGTCGCCGTGGAAAGGAATCCGATGCTAAACTTAGACCGTGCTTTAGTAATATTCGGAATTTGTGAAAATCAAGAAAAAGACTGATTCGTACTATATTTGACCTTTATTTATCCTACCATTCTTCAAAAGGTGCAATATTTAACTTTCAAAATTTTAAACATGAATCAGTACCTAAGAGATATTGCCGACTCGTGACTGATAATTTAGCTTTTAAGTTTTGGAATACAAAATCTCACAATTTATTTCTTTTTCTTCAACCTCAGCAAGAAAAAAAGCGAATGGCCAAAAGTGTAATAAAATAAAATGGGGCGATGTGCAGCTGACTGCTGACCCCCGCTGCGGCGCTAAACGTCGTTAATGTCGAACTCGACGTACCGCACCGTGTACACCGACGCACCGCTTCAAGTGAGCAATCTCGGTTTTGTCTATAAGTGCCAGTTTTAAGTGTCAAGCAATCCAGCACACAAGCAAAGTCCTTTGACCGTCAGTATAAATATAATTTTCCAACAACTTCCTAGAGGACTACTTATTTAGCAGCTGCTTATCGACTGAAAATGTAACAGGAGTAAGTATACGCTAGACAAGTAGAAGTTTTTTTTATTTTTACAAGTTTCAACAGGATGGATATAACATTGTCGGTAGCTTGGATATGGATATAAGTGAATCCATGACATTGTTCACTTTTCTTTCATCCTTATCGCTGACTATCTTATGCAAGCGGCTTCGATTAATTTAGAATTTGACAATCAATTCCGGTTGTACTCTGCTTCAATCATGATTCGAAAGACACGTGGCGCCATCTATTACCATAAGAACGTTATTGTTGTTTTCCTCGGGGACAGCACTTTTTTCGGGATGTAAGGTACCTTATGTCTGTTTCTGTACACCTGAGAATGTGTAAGCAAAGTTTTAGGATGCTCAGTTCAGTGGTTTAAACGTGAAAAGGTAACAAACAAACAAACTAACTTTCGCATTTATAATATTATTTAGGATATAATTTCCACTACCGTAGACATAAACAAACTAGTGATCGAATATGTATATAAGTATAATAGCTATAGTATTATAGCTGTCACGTCTGTCCCCGGAGAGAGGCGAGCTCCCGATACATTCACCAAAGTCCAAATATTGACGTACAAAGTAATAATTAAATGCATCTTTGTTTTGGTGTTCACGTCACACAAAATGTTCGAACGGGGGAGTAATCTGGAACGCAAACTATCGCACTGTAACAC
This sequence comes from Noctua janthina, assembly GCA_963576755.1. Lineage (NCBI taxonomy): Eukaryota > Metazoa > Arthropoda > Insecta > Lepidoptera > Noctuidae > Noctua > Noctua janthina. The sequence goes on along the minus strand of OY755050.1, from coordinate 4,832,760 downwards.
TTGTTGGCAAACAGTGCAAGCGACCCCTTTCCTTTAAATTAAACAATGAATTAAAAAGCAAAGGATTTGTTTATTTGCTTTGGAACGAGAGAACGTATGTGGCGGTATATTCTCGGTGCGCTGTGTCGCTGATCTTGCACTAAGTATTTCAAAATCCACTTTTCTGGAACGATATTAGTTATCTTGCAAAACTAATATGATTTCGTATTAGTTAAGTTAGAATTAAAAAAATATGATTTCGTATTAGTTAGGTTCTATTGGTAGTATTCTAATCAAGTTACATTAGTCGCACATAAAGTAATTCTATGTAGGTCCGTACATCGTATGCTTGAGGACGCTTTAGGTACATCTGTGCCTACCCTGCCAGGCTGTACTACCCCAAACCGCTGCTTTTATGCATATATATTTTAATTGTGGATTTGATTTTGTATTTTATTATTTTGTTTGAGCTTTTGAATTTAATTTTGATTTTGTTATAATTTATGTTGATTTTAATTTAAATTCTATTTTTAAAGTTTAATTTAAATGTTACTTTAGAATTTAATGTAACTGGTAACATTTATTATTTTACGGGGAATTCGGTGCTATAAACCTATAAGAAATTGTTATACTAACCTTTGATATATAAGAATCTTCATTTTAACATGTAACAGTATAAAATAAATAATCCAATTACAACAATTTTCCACTGAACCGTAAGGGCAACATGCAGATTCATATCACAACGTATTGTTTGCATCCACCTGCGAGCTCAGTTGCAATATTAAAAATTATTGTCGACATTATGTTTGTGTTTGTCATCATCTGTAGGATTGGTTGTAGATAAGGATCTAATGCAACCAACCGCACACTCATTGTACTATTACAAGCGTCCATATGTCTTCGCAGTAAGGGTTTTTTTTCGTAGATCATGATGGTTGACTATGCACTCAGGTGGTAGCGATATATTGGTGATGATAACATGTGACCTCGTAACAATGGTGGTTTATAATGGAAACTGATTAGATTGATACGAAGTTTCTGGTTGTTTTTCTACGTGATGTATTCTATTCTAATATTCTAACTAGAAACAATGAACTAGTTCGGGGACAATCTTGTTGGAATTTGTTGTTAATATATATGACTTCAGAGCAAGGGCCGATGCCTGCCGGGACTGAGGGCCTGTTCGAAAGAGATACCGCGGCCCTGGAAAACAAAGAAGGAACATGGACGGGTTTTAGTCGGTAGGAGTCTGACACTCCCTTCCACTCCGCCCAGAGCGAGAGGGTCAACACCTTGTCCCTGAAACAGAACCCAAAAGCTTTTGTCCAGCAGTAACCCATGCGACCGCTAGACCAACGAAACAGTCCAGCCAAAATAGTTGACGAATTCATACAATCTACTCACTCACTCCCACTATAGTTATGTCAATAGATAAGAAATCACTGAAAATAAGGCGCCATATTTTGCAAACATTAGAAAAGATCTCCATTTCACAAAAACGAGGAAACTAGAGTTCATTAATTCATAATAGCTCCAATCATATTGATATTCAGCGACTGTCATCGCAGTTACATCGAATTCGGATCCTTCCGTTGACGCGAAAAAAACGCAAGTGTCAGATTAAAAGTGCGCCGGTCGCCGGACGCGGCCCCCGGATATCGCTCTGAAAGCCGGATAATTGCCGGGCCGGCCCCGGCCGGAATACGGAATTGTACCAAGTTCATAGAGTATTTTACGGAGATAATTCCTGCTTGGTATTCTGTGCACTCTTCGTGTCTCTACGATGAACAGCGTTCACGGGGTCTGGTAAATAATACAGCTTGCATAGAAAACGACTGTTTTAAAATCCATACTAATATTGTGAGTGCGAAAGTCATACTGTCTGTTACCTTTTCACGTCTGAACCGATTTTGGCATAAGGATAGACTATGACCTGCATAATCTTAAACCTAGAAGTAAATTCCCGCGAATTATCCGAATAATTTTCGGCCTACAAGCAGCCTTCTAGTCCTTCTTTATTTTTCTATTTTAAAACATCTTACTAAACTACACCAATGAGATCTAAGGATAAATACCTCAGATACTATCTAATGGCAGAGTCGAAAGACTAGCAATTCATTAAAAAAAAATAGTTTTTTTTTATCTCTACCTCCAGTTCTAGAGCACACACATGGCCCTATTATGATTTATACTATGAGCTCCATGCTCCATGCACGCGTAGCATGACCACCGTTGAAACGACTTTTGTCGACAGAAGAATCGACATAATAACAGATTTCTTTTCACAATCTGTCATTACAGTTCTACTCAACACCTTCACGTGTTGGTCTGAAACACAGGTTTAAATAAACCTAGATCGGGCAGGTCGCTACCAAACATTTGAATTCAACATTACCATTACTTGCAACTGTTAAATATATTTTAGTTTCTTATTAGCACTGATTATTCTATTGAATGAGAAATAACACTACTCCGCCTAAATGTACACTTTTGTAATAGATACTTTTTTAAATAAATTATTCTTAATTATTTTATTTTTAGCAAACAGAAGCGAAGATGTTTAAAAAAGACAAACGAGATTCACAAAATAATTAATACAACCGTTTATTCTAACCTGGAACAAAATATCAACACTGAAACTAACCTAAACCGCCACAAATCATAACGAATTCAATTAACACGTAATTGTTTACAAAAATAGCGAGTAAGTACGCAAAATAGGAAATAATAAATCTTACAGCCTTTTCAGCGATATTCCCAACAAGCAAAGAGATATAAAAGACTTATAGAGCGGACATTAGGAATATTTTCATACAAAAATTGTTATCCCGAATATTTTCCATATTGACACACGAATGTTACATGACAAGCGGGCGTGTGACACTAGACGAGCGATTTGTTGCCAAGTAGTAACAAGTATTGGATTACGATTTTCTTCGTCTTGTCCCTTCTATCGCTCGTAAATATTTGAATGTCTTTGCCAACAAGAGTCCCCCGCGACCAGCGACAATTTGAAGTTGTCACACCTTGCCATAGAACTAACATGTGCTACGTAAAACCTCATTTCTTCCTAACACTATTCTTATTCTTATATTAAATTCTACAAGCACTTTTCGGACCACTACTTTTTTATTACTATAAAAAGGTCAAGTTTAAGACAAGGTTCGATTCCCAAGGTTACTCAACTGTTCTAACTATGAATCCGAGCAGTTCTTAAATACATAGTTTGTCTGAAATCGATAACATAATAAGTCGTAGCGACGTACAGGGCCGCGCAGAGCATTCGTCGGAAATACAGTAATCGTAAAATTGTATGCTAAATGTTCGAGTTTGAAAAAAATATAGGATCATTAGCTGTGCCCCGCGAACTTCGTCTGTGTGAAATTAGCGGTGTGAAATATACTTTACGACCTATTCTCATACCTACCAAATATACATAAAAATTTCATAAAATCTGTCGAGCCGTTTCGGAGGAGTGCAACCACAAACACCGTGACACGAGATTTTTATATAAAAGAAGTTTTTGCCTGGTCAATAAATAATCCTTGTTATTGTTAGTTACGAGAATAATTATTTACTTGACTATTTTGAAGTATGAGAAAGTACTCTCTGTGTTAAACAATGTAATCATTGTGTACTTTTTACGTTTAATTGTTAACAATATACTGGTACACCTGTCCAAATAAATTATTGTTCCTAGGCTGGTCTACGAATAAAATCATTTTTAAAAGATATAAAAACGGTGACTGGCCGGTAACTGCCGCTTGCATCACACTAACATAACATCACCACGGCAGTCATCCCCAATGGGTCAGACTGAGGTGGCCTTTACCTAATAGTAGGTACACTCACTTTACGCCAGTTATGTTTAAATCCCATAAATATAAATTATGGAATTTGCGTCTTGGGAATCGAACCTAGAATCTCATGCTCAGCAATCGCGCTTGCGACTACAAGACAAATTGTTAACATATTAATGCTTGGCAAACAGTGTCCTTTTCTGATACGCCAATTTGTAACTTACAGGATATGATTTTTACGTTATTTGTTTACAAAGTTCAAAAAGATTGGCTGTTTATGAGTTGACAATCACTTTAACTGTTCTGTTCACCGTTTGTAGATGATACCAGAGCTCAGTTAAGTAATTTTCGCATTAAATGTGTCGTTGGGGGACGCGGCTCGCATCCGGAGGACACTCGGCACACTCGCAGGCGGCACTCGTCGCCTATAATCGTTTAATGATGGACTCAAATCGCGAAACAAGTAAGGGTGTTTGTAGCAGAAGTACTAAGTACACACACACACCGTGAAATCCTTCAGATATTTCTTTCGTACGTGCTTGTTATAATTTGAAGTCAATGCTCTCCATCCGAAAGAGTCACCTTTCAGTTATCATCAGCGTAAGTCCTACTCACTGCTTCTATCCGGCAGTGGGCTGGCTCTTCAATTGCACGCCACCTAACTTAATAATCAGTAATTTCTATCTGTTTCCAGCCTACCGGAGGAGATCGTCACTGTCTTAATTCTTAGGTCTGGGTTGGGCATCACAAGAAAATCGAAGATCAAAGGCTAACACGTCGATAACCTTATACGTATGGTAGATATGGCATAAGGGTGCTAAAGGAACTGCTTACATTCGAGCTATTCTGTGTTTCAGTCGCACTAGTCCTTCTGCACATTCGCCAAGGGGCCCGCTCCGCGCCGACAGACTGGAGGCACAAGAGCGCTGATTGCGCCGCCACTGCGACAAGCACTAATCCCCCACATTATCTACTTAACACACACTCGAGGAGACGCCATCACAGACTATTGAACTATATGAATTTGGAGCAATCATTACGATTCGCCATTGTCTTAGCGAGGGGCGGGTGGTTAAATAATAACAGCCACTACACAACGTTCATGGTAATGCAATGCAGTAATTTCCAGATCTTTGGCATTCGTTAGCCCAAAAGTCTGACAACCAGTCCTACCAAGGGTTACCGTGTTACCCAGTTTTTCAGAACTACATTCAGTCAAGCTGGAGGCCAACCCCAACATAGTTGAGAAAAGACAAACCAGATGATTATCTAAAGGCTACTTTTGAAAGAATACCGAGATCCTCTCTCGTGCCTAATAAATAACGCAAATCAAATAACACACATGACAGGTATTCAAGATTTGCGACATGAAAAAAAAAAGAATTCATTAGAATGCTTACATAGTGGTAAATAATTTTCTAAATTGGGCCGGGTTTTAATTGGATTTGAATTTTTAATAACAGGCGTTAATTTGATCTGACTTAATTGAAGATAGAGAAATCGGAGCAAATCTAGACAGCTGTCGGGTGTGACTTCTTTATCAACTGTTATTGAGGAGAGGCAGAGGAGGGGCGAGGGGAGCTTCTTACATCATTGATTTTATATAACTTTTATTGTTAATTATAACATTTTTGTTTTTCATATTGGGTTGGTTCCAAGGCTTGGCAGTTTTTGTTTATCGTGTTTTAAAACACTCTACGCTTCAGACAGTTCAATATTTATTGCTATTTTGGCAGATGTGTCAATATGTTTTGTAATGTTCTCTAAATCACTCTGCCGAGATAGCAGGCATCCTAGTTTAGAGAAACCGTCTAGTTTTTACCAAAGATTTCTCAAATATGACTATTGCTTCATATTTCTATCATTTATTCACAATGACGTCAATCGGGACTTACCTACTGTAGAGCTACCTAGAGACCTTTGTGGTCATTTAGGAACTACCTCTGGCACGTTGTAAAGAAAAAGGAAACAAACAATAAGGTTCAAATTAGAATAAGCAAAGAGACACAGCTTAGGCGTCCGTCATAATGTGACAATGTATAATTTTCTTACCAATAATTATCTGAATTCAACGTCTAAACGCCTTTTATTTATTACACGCAACATATACTCAAATATTTACTACTATGTACAATGTTTTACACCCGAATGCTATACTTTATGAATAAAAAAAATAATTTTGGGAACAACCTCTATCAATTAAGAAACTTCCTCCGCCACTGCTGTTTTTGAATGGACGGTCGGATTGGTCACCGAGGTTCGCTCGTTAGTACGAGTATTAGATATTATTTCGCCTAACACCCACGGTAATTTTTAGTTGTAGTTTCTTTTTTAACTAAGTACCTACTCTCTAAATTATGTATTCGTTGATTTTGGTGCACGGTAAAACTCTAATGAGTTTATGTTGGCGCCAACTTATAATGTATAAAATGTACGTGTACTATTGAATAAATAAATAAATGAAAACAATCGTTGTAAAAGAATATCTTGTTGTTATCAAAGTCGAGGACTGCCGACAGTTAAGTGTCAATCAACCGACGTCTGGAGAAGTTAGCAAATTGTATCGTCCAAGTAGCCTAATAATGAATGCTTTTAATTGCGATACATTAATTTTTGACACACACTGACATTTTGACAATTTGACAGACACTGCGGACTCGAAGCAAGGCATGAACTTTACTTTGAGTAAAAATATTTTATCACCACTGATCTCTGCTCTCAGAAGAGCGTTGGAGAACATCATTATGAAACCCATATTATGACCTAGCATCAAGCACCAACCAGTGCGGGTTGGTGCTTGATGCTAGCACATGCATGCCACATAGTAAATTATACCTGTATACTACTCAGTATACTTACCTTACTTATTCTGTGTTAGTTTTCATAATGAGTCTGTTATCGATAATATTCATGTAAAATAGTATCTTTCATTCTGATAAAGTGTTAGGGGTACCTAGGTAGTAGGTACTATCAGAAGTAGATATTCATTCCACAGAACTTGGAAATATCTCCAAATGTACCTAGATGTTAATTTTTTTAGATGAAAATGAAAGAAATCAAGATCTGTGCAAAAACAATAAAGCTACTAAAGACATGGTATTTGCTTGAATTGTGTTTTGATTAGTACTTGGCAGTTATCTTTTATATAAAATTCTCGTGTCACAATGTTCGTTCCCGTACTCCTCCGAAACGGCTTGACCGATTCTCATGAAATTTTGTGAGCATATTGAGTAGGTCTGAGAATCGGCCAACACTTATTTTTTTTTATTTTGCAAAACAACGTTTGCCGGCTCAGCTAGTTTATTTATAAAAATATCGTAACTATAAAGATTTTTATTATGATGCAATAAATTTTCTATCTTCGCTATATGCTACATTATAATATACTTATAACTTATGATCATCGCTTTAGAATGTTTTCTTGTAGGCAAGAATTCTTATTTAGGTATCATTCCGTTGGCAAATCAAACTGATTGAGTGCATTTTACACTCTGGTGATTTCGAACCCTCACAAATATTTGATGGAGCTAGTTTTATTATTCCTGAATGTATCCAAATATTATCCGTTCTCTGTTGATTGACTAGTTTAAACACTCTTTCAATAAAATATAAATCATGTATAATTTACAATTTCCTCGATAGGTCTGGTGCTTTGTGTAGAGCCGCCATAAAATGCCCATAAACGTTAACAACGTTGTCTCAAGTCTGTTGGGCCGCGCCGGCTCGCACACGGCACGCGGCTTCGGCTCACGGCTCCAGCCAGGCAGCCACTCGCAGGGTCCTCACCTATGTATCAACCAACGATTAAGTTCAATTTGCAAAATTCCCCTGTAAGTATTAAGTTCACTTAAAAAGTAATAAAAATTCAGAAACATTGATGGCCGTAGTTTTCAATCAGGAACTCGTAATTGAAATCCGATACGTCACGCAAAGAGCCGGTTCGCGATATTTTACTGAGCGTACGCGTACCTAATATTAATAATTCTGTGGGGAGCATTTTTTCACTTAGCCATCGGACACCTTTACATAGTAAGGGGGAGAAGGGGGGAGTTATGGCAGTGCTGGGCGTGCGTGCTGTGAGGAGCTAGGCGGGGCGGGCGCGGCTCGGGCCAATAGGCGCGCGCGTGTTTCGTGCCGGGCCCGCCTCCGCGCGCCGCGCGCGTCTTGCCGCAGTCTCGCGGAGGACGGGCGCGCGCGCACCCGCTGTCGTGCGCTGTCCGACATGTGCTGACTACTGAATGACGGTGTGCACATGCTGATGTGTTGTTTTGTGAACTGCTGCGAATAATAACGATCAAAGTGTTGGCTGTCAAGCTGGAGATGAAGGTGAGTCGCCAGTAACTCACTAATACGTTCTGAACAGCTGTAACTGTATGATCAACATCATCATCTGCCTAACTTTTGCCCACTATGTTGGGGTCGTCTTCCAGTCTAACCGGATGCAGCTGAATGCCAGTATTTTATATAGAGCGAGTGTCTATCTACCTTGCTGTAACTATGTCGGTATGCACGTCAATGGACTATTATATTGGATGCACTTACATTTCGCTGTTTTCATTGCTAAGGACTTCTGAAAACGTTGATAATGGTGGTCACCATCTTGTAAATACGTCCCTGTGATACCTAACTTTATATTAGTCTACATTACCATCTACTTAAGTATTACCTGCTAATAACCTATTAACAATATTTTTTTTTTTTGTAAACCATAACTTATCATTAATTGTCTATCCTATTATGAAAAGATTATCAAAATACACGATATCAATTACTATCATTTAACAGATTAATACCTATGTTTATATATAATGTGTTCATGTTATACATATTATAAATATAAGGAACACATTAATACGCCCACGGTTACACATAACAATGAATACTAATGATCTTAATAGAAAATAGAACTTACAAAACGGGCAAAAGACAGAAACAGGATTTCATAAAAGTGCGACATGAAATGAGAGTAAATTCTCACTTACAGCTCTTTTGGAAATTGCACATTTTCTTTGCATAAAAACCAAAGTGATTCGCCGGTAGGTATATTACTTACAACATTCTTTCACTAATTTAAATTGTCCTTTATTCTTTATCTTACAAAACACCATTATTCTACAAAATGACTTAAATAACGCTATACTATTTTCTAAATGTATAAAGCTGCTGTTAATTTCCAGTAATACCTGTATTGTTAGCGCATAGCTCGCAGCCGTACTCACGTAGGCCCAAACTCTGTACTGCTCTGTAGCATGTCGCCGTAGGAGCCGCCGTCGAACGAGAACTTAACTGATAACTTTATTATTAAATACGGAAAATAGTGTTTATTCCTAATTATATTTTTTTTTTGATAATAATAATTATTACTAATGTATTTGGCATTACCTCAATCAAAAAGATAATTTCTTTTCATTGAACGTTGGTAATTAATTGTATACTCACTGACCAATTATTAAAGAATTGTTTAAATTTCTAGTTACTTAGTTAACTCAACAACTTTGTACCGGCCGTCATTGTATACGTCATCAAAGTATGATGATGAAGATGCAGGACTAATGTACTTAGGTTACAATTTTGTAAATTTGGGATGACAGGAAATATATAAATAAGAATAAATAATGACAGTACACTTATACAGAACACACAAATAATAATTACTTAGTACCACTGAATTTAACAATTTATCCATAATGTAGAACACACTTAATATAGTTTTTGACCTAGACATCTTCTCAATCTAGCGATAACTTCTGGAAGAAAAAACTCTTTTGATTCTTACTAGAACATTTTTCCACCAGTCCTGAAATGTATGTCACATTAACTAAATATTTACAGATTACATATTTGCTTAATGATTAGAACTAATAGAAAAATATTTTCAGTATAGTTATTGTATTATTAGTGAAGCTGAACACGCGGCGGCGGCGGCGCATTCAACTTCACAAAATAATTGCCAGATGATTAGTTTTCCATCTAATGGCAAATAAATAAATAAAAATAAACTCTTCTCCTTATACTTTGAACAACAGTTATAGGGATAAGTTTTGCGGTAAACTAATATAAAGTTTATGACTTCAATTAATTTATTAATGAATAAATTGGAACCTTCAATAACTTATAGATTTTTATTCTCAAAATGTACCTTAGTTATTAAAATAAAAAAAAACTATGTTTTACAAATGTAGTTAGTTAGTAAAGTAATTGATCAAAATATTTAATTTGTTCATACAAGGTTTCCAAACCCACGAATTTCCTTGATTGTTACATCTTGAACCGCAAGAATTTGTTTAGAGCTGCACATTTTTTTCAATTTGTGTTCAGGTCAAGGGAAACATAAAAAAGAACTATATTTATTACACAGGTATAAAAAATATAATAGAAGTTTTGATATATTCTGTTTTGGTAAACCAAAATACAAATAAATGCAATTAAAAAAAAACTTTATCAATTTCTAATATCATCGCGTCGCACGTTCAAAAGACATCAACGAGCCGCTCATGGTAAACTGCACCGCTACTTGGTGCACCTCTAATTACTCTCCATAAACAATCTACTAGAGGTGTTCTGTGTTAGTTTACTGCTACCCGAACTGTATATCATAAAAACTCATAACTCTACATTATCAAAACGGACATTTTTTTACAACTTAGCGCAGTAATTTTTTTGCATGCTTTATTACACGGCAAGAGTGCGCTTAGTCATGATATGAGTGTTCTGCTAATTATCAACATAATTACTTTCTACCACATTGCAAGTATTTGAAGCAGTCCAGTCAGTTTTTGTTTATATTGAAAAGTATTCCATTTTTCTGCATATTTATGCGTCATTGGTGCATTCATGGTGCTTATTGACCCAAAGTGACAAAATTTGCATTCAAAATAACTGGTTTTGATTTCAGATTTAAAAATCTGCTTGAATTATTTTATGCTTTAACACGTTTTACCATTTTCAATTAAAATGAAACTGTAACAGCAATCCTTACCTTTACTGTTAGCCTTTATTATCCCACTGCTGGGCAGAGGCCTCTCACCACGACTTCTAGTTGTTTCGATCCAGGGCTGATACAGGCCAGTGGTCGTTAGTTTGGTCCAGCCTTTATTTCTTACAAAACAAGGGTTAGAGTTGGTTATGGGGATTCCAATTCAGTTATACCTACTGTAGGACATTATAGACTCGGCGCCGTCTTAGACTACTTTACTTCCTTATAGTTTCGGTTTTCACCATACAGTAAAGTCTCAAACACCGCCTTTACGCAGTCAGGCAGCATATTCCGGAGCGAGTTTATCTCTATGGATTCCAATATTGATTGATATCGTACAACCGTTGATCTCGTAAGTATCGGACTTACCGGGTAAACGAGCGCCAATAAAAGGTTAAAAGCTATAGAAAATAAATGTAACTGGTTATAATATGTTGTTCGTGTGTTAGGTGTCCGGGAGCCATGCATCATGCGGAGACAAGGGCCGTAATCCCGCCGCGACCATCAAATCCGATTACTGTAGAATCGGGTGCACGCGATAAATCGTGCGGCCTCCACTGTCGTCGGCGATTCGTTACGATCCGATTTACCGAAAAACTTATACGATGTATAGAGAAATATGGCGGCGGCCGCTTTGGAGACTAATATGTTATTTAAGGCGGGCGCGGAGCCCCGCGGCGCTGCCACCGGCTCAATGCGGATATTAATGATCCGAATGTATCAGCGCTCAACACAACCGCCAATGTCTTGTTCGCGAGTCGCGCTCCGCGTGCAGCGTGTGCGCCGCTCGCTCGGCTCGCCGGCTCATCCAGCACTCTGCACACTCCCGGCCGTCTGCAGGAATGTGACACGCTAATCATCGACACTGACTATAATTCTAGCGCCATCAACGAACTTGTTTAATTTCAAAAACACATCCAATTAAGTTTTTAGTGAGCCATAAAGACAATCGATCAACGTGAACAAAAAACCGCCACAAAAGCGCCGCCTTCATCAGTACAAAGTGTTGCAAACTAACATTCACACAAATTACTGAAAAAGAAAGTGACATTCAAATTGGTGTAAACAAAAAACAGTTGCGGAGATCGTTCGTGATATAGACAATGAACAGAGAGCGGCGCGGGCGCTGATGGTATCGCGGGGAACTGCTACCGTGAGGCGCGGTATGTGTGAACACGCTAGACATAAGTGACAGGCGAGGCGAGGCGCGGCAAGGCGATCCGAGGCGAGGCGGGCCGAGGCGGGGTGTTTGTTCAACAAACAAGGCGCTGGAGCAAGGGGCCGTCGCTTTGTGTCGCTATGACGTGAAGGATTCTTGCTCCACTGACACATGGGGTCCGTGACGTCCTGAGAAACCCGCACAGTCTAAAATTATTCAGATTCAATATAACATCTCGTTTCATAAGACCACGGCCAAGAAAACTGCTCATAAATGGAAATACTTGGAAAAATGTATCAAAAGAAAAATAGTCATCTAACCGAGGCAATTATAAGCAACAAAGCCTACTTCATATTAATATCTCCGTCGTTCCTAACTTGGACAATCGCATAATTCATTGGCAGTGAGAAATACCCGGGCGTTGGGAACTTACCACCGTGGTTCTGAGTTCTCCTGCGCCCGCGCAGCAAATAAACGACATATTTTATGCGCGGCCATTAACCAGAAACTGCGTCGATTGTAGAAAGTAGAATTATATAGCTTCTAGAAGTTTCACTTCTAAAATAAATGCAGATTGTGCAGCATCCGGCGAGGCAGGCACCAGCCAGGCTGCATTACAAACAAACAACTAAATTAAATATCTAATCTGAGATTGGATGGTTTATTTATACCTTTAGCGTAAGAAACTGAGATAGGCATGAGTGATCGTTTGAGAGGCTCACTGATCAAAGACAATATATATAATTAAACACAGACAAATAAATGCTACTTTTGTAAAAAAAAACAGTTGGTTGTCACAGCCTAGCGAAGGAATGTCTGCTTCAAAATACGGAACCCTCAGTAACTGGAGCGTATATCTCAAAGCGCGCATATATTTTAATAAGGAGGCTCTCGACACGTTGATACGAGGGGCACGTCAGACCTCACTAATCAATTGTCCTCTCAGAGGTCACAAACACCTCGCCGTAAAAAATATAACGTCTCGAAAGAAAAGGAAAAACTTCTCACCAAGAGTCTTTGATTCGTAAAATATTAATATTATTTTTTGTCGTCCGTCTTTTATTGGAATACTTTTAAACGTTTTGTGTTGTTATGATGCGCCGATTGGATGTTGTGGTTTTCAAAATATTGGTTTGCTCTCCTAAATATTATAATTTAATAATGCACACTGCTAATATAAGTGTAAGTTATTGTATCTTGGTGGTGGTAACATCGCATTGGCGTTATTGATGTAAAGGTGTTATTTCATCATTTTAAATAAATAAATAATAAATAAATATTGCCGTTTTGCTGCCACCTGTCGCTAGTTCGACATTCGAGTCTTGTCATACCTACGGATACGGACATATTTGACGAAAATTGGCATCTAAATATCAATTAAAATGTTAATTTAGTGATATCACCTCATTTCGCTGCTCAGTCAACAGTTCAGGGCCTGGGCATCCAAAGCGCTTAGTGAGGCGAATTTCAAGTGAATTGGCATAGGAGTTAGTATTATTATGCCAATCCCATACTTTGCGAACTTACCATTCATCATTGTCGTTTTGTCGAGTGTCATTTTGTCAAGGCTCTGAGTTAACACACACGGTCTTATGGCGCGGTCAAATTGACCGAATTGGGCTCCGGACTAGATTGCGAACAGATAATGTACTGAAATATATCAAAGACTGGTGTCGCGGGCTAGCCCACAGTCCGCACGTCTTAAAGATGGTTCTCTTGTAAAACTAAAGGTGAACATTGCACAATGATATTTGTATGTTGAGTAGAGTGCATGGTCACAGTAATTAAACTAATTCCGTTATCATCTGATCTCTCGGTGTGGGTCGCGCCCCGCCCCGCACAGCATCCATTACAAAGGCTTTCGTCTATCAACATGAGTAATCGTTTATCTGCGATAGATAGCGGTTACGTAATTGTTTTCGCGTGAATGATGTTTGCAGATACACAGATAACATTCACTAGGAATTGTTGGAACACAGGCTCTAGAGGATTCAACGTCTGTATTGTGTCTAGTTTGAATCGTTACAAAAATTGTAGTTGGTTTTATTTTGTAGTAATCGTGTAATAATTATTAATTGTAGTAATAGTGATGGCGATTTCATCAGAACACATCAGACATTAATTCGCAGTGCAATTAATAATTGACGCTTTTCTTACTATCTACATATTCAGTACCATTCATATCATCATGATTCTCAAGATTGTGGACTAGCAGTGGGTGCAGTCAGACTACTACACCCATGTCCCACTGCTGGATATAGAATAGGCCTCTCTTAGCTTTTACCAAGCCCTACGTTCCTGTGCCAGCTTCACATAGGTTTCCCCAAGATGGCAACATTGTCGTCCGCTCATCTCGCTGCCAGACAACCAGCACTTCTTTTTCCAGCTCTTGGACGCCACTTGGTCACAGTTTTACCCCATCTGTCCTCACCGCGCGCTGCTGGGTATCCACATAACTTCAAAAAAGAACATGAACTGTCAAGAAATAGTTATAATCTGTACCTACAATTAATTAATTAGAATCACTTGAGAATCAAAAGAAATAATGACAACGATAGCAACGATCCCTCGGAGTAATAAAACACTTAAATTCTTCCTAATAAATAAAGAACAGCTGCTCCGCGGTATGTGGAGATGATGACTCGACACAATGTACTCTTTGATTTTTTGTTTAAGGCGAAGTGGATTATTTTTATTTACTTTAAATCGATCAGGCTCAACTTTAAATGACCGTTTCAATTTTTGAAACCTCTTGCACGGTCAGACATGTAGAAGTCTTCTGCTCAAGGTACTTGGGCTTACCCAGAAAAATGTTAAAAAAAAAAGAAAAAAACTTTCAAATAATATCTTTATTCGTTAATTTAACAAAACATTTATCCTAATATAATTAATGTTACCCTCTATCATCTCACTGCTGGGCAAAAGCCATCTTTCTGTTCAGGGTTATACGTGGTGGTCCACGTTCCGCCTCCATTTATGCGGTGACAGAAGAGCTGTACGACAGTGCATAAGATATCTGAACGAGATGTTCCCAAGCTTATAAAAAGTGTATCGAAATGATAAAACTCATTCATTTTGGTGCATATGTACGTATAGTATAGTAAATATCCAGTTTTACGATATATCGATCCGTTTTTCTTTGTCATTCGTTTGCTCGAAGTAAACAGCCGCTGGCAAACCCTATTACAGTTACTAATCTCAGTCGACAGTTTTATTTTAATATTAATTGCACTAATATTAGTCTGTGAAGTGGACAGAGAACAAAGCAATAGTTAGGGCACGCCCACACCCCGCGTCGCCTACGCAAGGCATTTGTTTAAACTATTTGTCTAAACAAAAAGTTATAGACATATAGATCAAATGATCTGTGTTTACACTTGAAGAGCAGGAGGACCGCCTCCCATAACTCTTCACTTTGGTAGGATTACATCGGCTAATGTATTCATATCGAGTTGGCAGGTCGAGATTTAAGATAAGTGCACACGGCTTAGCAGTTGCAGTGTGCAGGCTCGCAGGCTCGCAGGCTGTAGCAAATGTGAGATATTATAATACTAGTATCTTATCATAAGTTAGCAGCCCATCGCCACTTGCGCGCGAGAGCTGCATCTTTACCGCTCATACGTTATCGGCTCTCCCGGCGATAGTGTCAGACTGTCACCGAGCTTCGTGTCGATGTCGTCCTGAGAGCCGGTCAGACCTCTAGCTAGCTTTGTGTCGATCTTTATATTAGTGTTAATGTTATTGTCAATATGCGGGGTGAGGGACGCGGGGGCACAAACAAAAGATCTCGCGGTGTTATTGTTTGTCCGCTTGGTGGTTTGTTTGGACAGTGACAGATGGCGGCACCTCTCACCTTGTAAACATTTAACACCTCGAGGACGGGCGCGCGGCGAGCGGCGCGCGGCGGGGCTGCGCGGGCGCGTTAGTTAGTGCCTGCACGTGGCTGATCTATCAATACAACAATATGAGCGCGATGATTAATATCGATGCCTCGGCTCGGTGCGGTATGGCACTATGGTGCGGCCGACAGGAATTCAACCCTATTAATATTTCATCAAACAGACGCGAGATGATGTCTCTTGTTGTGTTAATAGTTGCTCTCCATTCGGCCCACAACGATTCCGACAAAAAAAATGTTTTGATTGTCCGCGTTATTGAGTGAAAACATCAAATATTTCACCTGCGCGTTCATCGTTCATCACTTGGGAAGATGGACCATAGTTATATCGCCTAACCGCCTTAAATATTTTAACTAAAAATAACTAAATCCTTATAATAACGAACTCAGAAACTTATTGATAACAGATCTATTGACCAACACGCTTGTTAACTAAAAACTAATATCGGTTGAAACGAAACTTAACAATGTTCAAATATTTGGAGCATCATTGTGTTGCACTAAAGCGATACAAACGTGGCAATAATCGGGTGGTAACTTATCGTTAGTAGTGGCAATAAAAGTGGGCATTCGGGCCGGACCGGTGCGGGCGGGGTGGCCAAGTGCCAGGTTCTCGGTATTTAGGCAACAATAGTAGGTACAGTCTTTTTGTTCGCGTGACGTAGCGCCGGCCGGTGGTGACCAGCCGCCCGGCGCACTCGCTCATCCATCGATAGCCAATAACATGGCCAGTTTTTTTCCTTAACGTGTATAATGTATAAAAGTTATCACTTTTACGCCCCGTTCGACTTCAGGCAATACGACTCGTGTCCTGCTACACCTGTGTGCTTCACTTGTTCCTAGCGCCGAGCGCGTACGGCGCAGCAAGTCGCGTCGCGGTGAGTCGTAGCATACTCTAACTTCTACTAAGCAATTTCTTTCATTTATTTTCTGAGTAGTCGCAGTTGCAACGCGTGGCACTCGAGCGGATAGGCCGTGGCAGAGCTGTTCAGTTATCATTAAGTAGTGTGTGTTAACAAA
The DNA here is from genome assembly GCA_963576755.1 of Noctua janthina. Lineage (NCBI taxonomy): Eukaryota > Metazoa > Arthropoda > Insecta > Lepidoptera > Noctuidae > Noctua > Noctua janthina. The sequence goes on along the minus strand of OY755050.1, from coordinate 4,815,925 downwards.
GATTGGCCATAATACGTTTCTTTTACTTCTATATTTTATAGCCAGATAAAAGCCAATTAAAAGATTTCTATGGAAACTCTATTTCCTGGCTGCTATTCTATAGCGAGTGAGTCAAATATAACTGAACCTATAGTGGCTATAAATTCTGTTAGGTATATTTGACTCACTGGTGTCTTCCACGATGGAATACCTTCATCATTTTTAAATGCAATGTTCTAGCTAGTTTTATGATTATTTTTTTAACCCCATCACTCTAACTTATATATTTTTTTTTTATAAAACAACGCGATCGTTCTAGTTCAAGTAATAAAAAATGTCGTCTGTGAGTAATAGCGCAGGGGCGCGGCACTCGGCAGTCGCAATAACAAGCGTTTTGATACGCCGATACGCCGCCAACACGCCAACACGCGACCGCGTAGACCGTACTCGATGAAAACATTACTACTACAATACACTCAATAGTTATGATTATGTTATGCTTATGAGGACAAGCTCCACACGCGAACTGAACAAAAAGCTTTCAAGTGCGCTCATACAAATTGTGATTGCCACAGGATTAATAAAAAGTGGCAATAAAACATTAAAAGAGCCACAAAGTCACATCTTGCAGCAGATGAATCTATTATGGTTCTTAGGCTAAAATACGCTTAATTTAAGGTAAAACTATAAAAATACAGACCTACAGAACAATAGAATCACAAATTAATTCCAGGTAGACTAGACTTATTATGTACCGTCAAATAAATAGAATATTTGTCTTGATTCTTAGTTGTGAAACGCATGGTATGTTCTACTTTGATACAAAATAGCTACATCAGCTATTGGCATGATTGATGGGTCGTTTATATCGAGTTTGCCGGTGTATAGTGAAGAGTTCAATAATTCTAGTTTTTGTTAAACATAGATTAAACAACTCATAATACAAATCTGTTTATGTGCCTACGTCCTACGTCCATTTAATCAATAAGGCTCTAATATTACTATTATTCGGTAAGCACCTACGATGCTACGGCACGGATCAAAGCTCGAATTACTCCTAACAGAGGTTATATTCATATTTTATTTAACTGAAATGAATCTTAAAAAGATTACTCGTATACGAGAAATGAAAAGCACGCGTTACTTTATCAAGAGTATTACCAATAGAGGAGTTATAACTGCGGCATTAACAGTTACAGAATAACATTTTTCATTATAAACTTATTATGGGAGTTACATAAAGGCGTTATATATCACTGCGGTGGTTACAAATGCGTTCGGCGCGGCGCACAATGCGCGCCATGCATCACGCGCGCCCGCGCCGCGCCGCGCCTGCTCTGCTCGCTCGCGCCGCGCCGGCTAATGTCATCGCTGGGGTGCTCCGAGGTGTAATCCCGCCGTAAGTGCTCATTTCGTTGGGATTAACCATGTTCAACTTAGTGTAATTTATCAATTTGTGTCCGTCCGGGTCCGGAGCACTCCGGGGCCGCCGGCCGGCTCGCACACCTTATGTTAACGTCCACATGTATTTATATTGCCTCTTATTCATGTGTTTACTTTTTAGATATTATTTTCATTACTATCAGTGTATATTAGGAATTATGAAAACTGATTTTGGGACACTGTCACTGCCTGAACTCTCTGAGTTTTATTAATACTAGTACAAAGACTTCAATGCGAGTTGAGTTGATAAACTTACTCAAATGTAAATCATCGCGACATTTGAGGAATTTCCTATAAGTATAGAATTGAATTATGTTCAGGTATTGTTTAACTTTTAATGATAAATATTACCGTAGATATGCACAGTACTCAGATTCGAAGTAAGTCGTTGATAAACTTGCTCTTTATCGCGAAAGTACTCGTAGCATTAGTAGCACTGATTATGATTAGCGCTACGGTGTAATTTTATGCTTGTTTTACAAACTTAATAACTTGTAACTATTTAAAATTATACAGTTATAATGTATCGGTTTGCCGTAAAGTTTGATTTATTAAAATATTCAGCGAACATTTCATAATAAATAAATACAAAATGCTTTATTTATTGCAACTGAGATCAGATTAGTTTTTAGAATGAGCGCCGAGTCAGACGACTCTATTCCAGTTTCGACACATTTTTTCTCTATTATCCAAATTGAGACTATTAACATTAATAGACTTCGATGACATCTCAACACATGATGTGTCTCATTTATTTTGTTTTTTATTTCTGGATGTGTAATTCGCCGTCACCAGAGAAAGGGACAAACGGCCTCGGTTCTGTCTATCTCTCTCGGCTCGCTTTGCCTCGGTTATGATAGCCTATCAAAAGGAAACCTAAGTGATGGTTATGACTTTTATGGTTTATTTTAGTGTGATACTAATTTTGAAGAAGGTAGATACTCAGTGCTGTTGTATATTACGTCCATGATAGAACCTCGTGTCGCCGATTCTCTTAGGAATAATATAGAACCTGCCTTCCCGAGCCGTGAGCCTATTTTGAAGGAGGTAATTATGGGAAAACCTGAATTGACTACTCTTTCATGACGGACCTTTAAAAGCGAAATTAGGTAAACGAGGTAATACTTGAAACTGCGGAGTCCTGAGGCTACAAATGAAGGTAGCTCCGTCCTCCGTAGGTACAAAATATCTTAGTTTCTGAATTACTCATAAAGTAAATGCTAGAAGGTGAAGGAATGTGGGTTATTTGTGGGGGAACACGTGTGAAACGCAAACTTGCGCCTAAACGTCCCCTGACATCTATATTACGAGACGAGACACATCGCCGTCAATCAACTACAAACCCTATGTGCTCATAGATAAGATTTAAATTAGTAGGGCCCGTGTAGGAGAGCGCGAGTGTTTGTAGTGCGCAGGAGTCACTTGTGTAAATGACTTTCAGCGCACATAATGGCGGTTCTCAAACAGCGCTGCGTAAACATGTCAGCTCGTATTATTTCGCGTTACTTCTCTATTGGACTCGTTCAGACGTCACGCATTGTTCTACTCCAGCTCATCCTCACAAAGGCAACGCCGCGGTTATGTCACACTTTATATAAATATGTGTGTGACATTGTTTCGTCTTTGAGTACCAACCGCCGCGCGCCGACTCGAAGTTGACCTTTCGCTAGGACGAACACATACCTATAGGTTCCAGAGTTAATTAAGAAAATACAAAAAGGTTTAAAACAATTGAGCGTTGTATGAATTCAAGTGCATAAAGGTGACAACTCAAAGCAAATCGTCGCGGATGTAACTCGATGATTATGATTGTTGTTGAAACACCTGCATCATTGTTTACTTATTCCTAGAAAGCTAGTAAAGTAGGATGTAGTTTCCTTATTGGGCTCTGTTCAAGTACTAGTACAATAGCAGTGTTGCCGTGGACTGAGACCATCCGGGGCCATGAGCCCGGGGCTAAACAAACCGATAGACTACAATAAACACTGGATTTTATTGTACACACACTAAATAAAAGCCCGCTTGAGCAATTAAAAAAAGGAATATCTTCACCAATTTATTCGATTCGAATTTGTAGAGAATGAGAGAGTTTATAAAATTGATAATAAAAAAGTCCGGATTTCGGTCCCGATGATGACTTAATTATGGGAACTAACACAATTAATAAGTTACGCGCAGTGTCGTCGGCGACGCGCTCCTGCGCCCGCGCACCGCTACTATCGCTGTACCCGTCATCTTCACGCTTTGTAATAATTATGTTAATCTTCGAAATAACTACACTTTTGTGGAAGTCTTTATTCGTGTTTTAAAGAGTTTTTCTTGTGTTTCCACGTGTAGCAGCGCGACGCGGAGTGCCTTGTAATGTGGCTGTTGCGAGGTGGAATATTAGATCACTGTTAGAGAAAACGAGTGATCTGGTTCAGACAGTTGTAGGTATATTTACTGATAATAACGAAGAAATAATGATAATGTTTTTTGTTTTGAAGCCTTTTTGTCCCACTTCAACTGCCACGGCAAATGCCCCCATCGTATCCTCGCAGGTATTCTTCTCCTGCGCCACCTCGAACCAGAAACCAGTAAGAGGTGGCGAGATGGTCTAGACACGCATCACGAACGTAGATCAAAGACAAACAAAAATTTAATTAGACTTTTGTTGTTGGTTTGTGTTTTTAATTGTGCTTTTACCGACGGCAACTTAGAATCAGTCATTATTTTCTAGATAGACATAGTTCTGTGTTCGACATAATACTTATGTTCAAAGTAAGTATGTGATATGAAATTATTAACATAACATCACGCCTGCAAGCCCAGAAGGGCTAGGTAGATGTGCATCCATATATCACTAGCGGGCGAGCCTATTGCCATCAACCGAGCACCGGACATTGCTACTATAAATGAAATAGAACCTTTGTTAAGACTTAACGCCACAAAACATGGCGCCGGCCATCAAAATTCGTTCACACAACATGTGACCTCGCGTGTCCAAGCAACATCAAGTCGACGGGCATTAGGTACATTCCGCTTAAGAAAAATACTAAACGGTTACAGAATGTTAAAAAAATTAGCTATCGGCATACAGGTCGTGTGAAACAGTGTCTAAAAAAAGACGATCGACTTCAAGGAGAGGTATTGTGATTGAACTTAATGCTCTTATTCGATTAAGAGAACTCAGCTGGACATCAGGAGGTCTGCTCCCGTGATCATTAACATTCATCATCGTTCACAGCGACCATCAATGTTGAAAAATTGTCACAAGTGTTGGTCAATTGGGAGTTTTAATGATTGATTCAGGTTTTCAAGTAAGCGCTTTCTAGTAGCAATCCAAATAGGAAATGTCATTTCTTTGTGAATCCCAGCTGTATGAACTAAATATATTTTAATATAACGAGCCCTGCTGACATAATAAAATCAAAATGAAGAAAAGCGCTGGGTACAAACAATTTATTTCAATTAATTAATACAATATTATGTACATTTATAAATTAAAATAACCTAAAGTAAATAAATAATAACAATAAACTTAAAAATGGCGTCAAAAACTCCTCCTCAACGCTGTCAACTGGTAATGCTAAGCCGAGGCGGAAAGTGGTGTCGTCGAAGAAAGCGCCTATGCTCGACGACGGTAGTGTGTGAAGTTAAAGACCCGACTCCCACTCACCCACAGCCAGCAAGTGCGCACACTCAGCCGTAGTAGCAGACTACTCTTCAGAGCGGCGCTTCCGACCGTCTCTGGGAAAACGGATGGTCGGGTTCTTCAGTATTCGGGCAAGCGAGTTTCAAAGCATCGATAGCCTCGGAGAAACTAGGCACACCAAATTCATTCAGTGCGGAAACCAGAATATTCCTGATTAATTTCTAAGTGCCGTGGACCAAGGATAAGAAAGTCGGTAAGCTAATACTTACTAGAAATTTTGCGGATGCCGAGACCTGTCATGCAAATGGGAAGAGTAATTTGTGCTCCACCTCAGCCGTCCAAAGCCACGCGTAAAATCGATGTTAAAGTACGTCTTATAATTTGATCCATTTTGTTCAAAATGCATAAAAATAGACACACCTTGAAATACACTTTACTAAACCAGTCTAGATTAATCGAAAGTGAGTACAACTGTTCGATGGATTTATATGAAGCTGTTTCAAGTTAACTCGAAGGAGCTTCTAAAACAAAACAAAAAAATATTGACTTCGTTCAATGAATAAAAGCTAGCTCAGTTGTCGAGACAAAACTCATAAACCTTCAACTGTTTTAATGGTAGTAATAAAGGTCGTCACAGTTATTGTTACAAAGGACGATGGCAGTGCAGAACTCAAGCGACGGCAGGTGAGACGCGCGGCGCGGGCGCAGAGACTTCCCGCTGCGACACCTTCGGATGATACAACAGACCGACCGACTCCTAACGAAACTGTTCGGCGCTAGTACCCCTGCACCTCATCATCTGGCCTGCTCTTACCCAACTATGTTGGAGTCAGCTTACAGTTTAACCAGATGTAACTGGTCACCCACGGTAAGACCGGTTTGACCTTTGGGCTCCTGACCACCCGAAACGACTGTCATAGGACAACGAATGACAGCCGGGAACAACGGTTTAATTTGATTACGTGCAGCTTTTCCATTACCCCAATTCACCAATAACTGATCAGATTCCACATTACAGGGGCATTTTAGCATTCAAATTTGTTTTTTCATATTCAAACTGCATATTCATTAAGATAGCGCGACCACTTTATAGTATTATAAATGTCAATGGCGGTATGATAAAAGAAATGTATTTCACGCGAATGATTCGTTAAAACAAACACGATCAGGAAAGCGCAAATTAGCGGAACAACAATATAATTAGCATAACTTACGCAGTTTCGTAGTGTTAGAGAGGTGACAGTGTCACCGCACGGCTCATAGTACTGTTATCAGTGTTTCGATCGCGGATGTTGAGTGTCGTGCGGCGCTGTGCCGCGTGTCGGCGCTATCGAGATGAGCATTAACACCCGCCGTTTTCAACACAGCACTGTCCAAGTCTGGTCATAAACTTTACAAGGGAAATACTAACTCCATATCGAACGATTGCTTGCAGTTCATACTAATAATCTTTATAGAGCACATAGCGAACGGTATCTTTAGTATATTATTATTATTTTCGAGTAATATCGTGACCAATTCGATTCAATGGTTGACGACTGGCAACCAATCTCGTTCACCTCTTTTTGGAGCATGGAACCATTTTGAGTGGATTCGACAAACAAATGAAGTTTGTCGAACTGCGACAAGTGAACCCGCACCAAGTCGTAGTACAGCGCGACTGCGCCTGCGACTGTAGCACATAAGCAATTTCCTGTCGTGCGGCTGAATGCAAACAAATCGAAGACGTCGCCTCGGGCACTCTTATTCATAACCACGGAATTATTAAAACAACTTTTAATTAGTTTAAAATTTTGTTTGATAACGCTATGAATATTAAAAGGGGCTCGCCGACCGTTTAATTTACTACTTTCCACCCATTCGAGCCGGCGCGCGGCGCGCGGCGTCGAATCGCCGACTATCACCGGCCTGGACGTAATTAAACCCGAAAAACCGAACTAGCATAGCATTATTAATATCGAGAAACAACTGGCGCCTTCGGTCGTTCCGAGGAGAGAAAAAAAAACTCGGAATTTATACGTCAATAAGAGTTTGTTGGGCATTATCGTAAAATGTGAATAGTATTTAATAGTTGGCACAAGGCTCGCCGCTCCTATTACCTCGTGAGTTATATGACAGTTATAATGTGCCGGCACCGAGCGGCCGCGCCGCGCCTACTCTGCGCCCGCGCAGCCGCGCACCCGACGCTGCTACGCATCGCTGCTTCTGGCCAACATCAACATCTTGCGGCTGCGCTACCAGCAGACATTGCGAAACTTCGCAATGCACATGCCGATATTCGCAAGTTCTTCAATCTGACTAACAAATAGCCATGGGCTGGGTGTACTCCGGCTGGCACTCGCGTAGCACTCGTAGCGGCTCTACGAGTGACGTAGCTAATACATTGCGTCGCCTATTTCCAAACACTACCTATTATTATGTGTAGTAACAATGGCGTTACGGCATCATCTTGTGGGTATTGCAGAAACTTTTATGTTTTTAATGGGTAATCCATTTTAGTGGCAGGTGACGTCATTTGAGGAAAACGCTGAACGAATTTCATGGTTTTGTTCGTTTAGATAGAGTGAATGTTACTCTGTTACTGATGTATAGGAGTATGCTGGCAGCTGGATCTGTTCGTTCAAGGTGAAGTGAGAGGGCGTTCTTGTTCTGATGTGCGGGCGAACGCGTGAGAGTATTGCATCTACTTGTAAGCAAACATTGTTGGTTTAGGCTTACCACACTTACTAACAAATTGAGTTCACGCCTAAACAATGTTAAATATATTTCTTAGGCTCCAAGGAGTTGTTAGCTAGTAGGAGGATTGCTCATTTTGTTCGTTGAATTTGTGACTGATTCCGCTTTCCAAGTTATTGGTAATGATCATCATTTGAGCTGTTTACAAAGTCGCTTAACTTGTTTTTTTTTTCAAATAATATAATTAAAACCTCAATTTTAATGTCATCCGATAGAGTAGAACGCCAGTCCGTAATATGATATAATAACCTCTGGCTTAACACTGCGTTAGTACTCACTTAGGTAGCCCGTTAGTGAGCACTTCATTGATCTTTGCCTATTCGATAAACTAACTAGATTATTATTTACTCAATAACATATAGACGAACAGGTTTGATCCCACATCTGTTTCCTTCGATGTTCGTGCCTAATTCTGGCTTGTAGGCATTCATATTATAATAAGGCTCGTAAATTACTGATCGATGAAAAATTTATTTAGATCGATCCGACCGTAAGGACATAAAACCAGTCCTGTGCCATCCGACTGACCACACTACACGGAGCAGTTGGACGTTTTCATAATAACACAAAACTAATTAATACACCTGAGAGAAAAGACGAATCGATTCGATCACTTCGGCGCATAAATACAATTTGATGAGATCATAACAAAGTGGAACGTTTGACGTGAAGCTCGCACTGCGCCCGCGCCCGTTGGGACCGGGCCGGGAGGACCGGAGCTCAGCGCCGCACAAACGAGCAGGAAATTACGACGGACATCCAAAAACTATGATCGCCGTTTGGAAGATCTGTTTTTTGTTTCCAATATGCAATAAATAGGGTAATAACAAGGAGCGCGCGCGCCGGCGCGGCGGGCGCGATGCGGCGGGTGCGGGGGCAGCGGGGGTTCGGCGGGGCGGCAACATGGCGTCTAATTGTTTGTAATTAGCGCCGTACGCGGTGCCCGCCGTGTGCCTTGCGCGTTTATGGACTGTTTATTACTTAATATGTTGTGATAGGCCGCCATTGGCGAGGCTCGTGGCCGCGTCGTTTCGTAACACTGATTGAGGTATGTGGGAACGTCGGCCGGTGTCGGTGGTGGGCTGGCGGGCCGGCTGGCGCCTGCTGATGTTACACGAGTCATTACCGCGTTATGACGTCGCCGCGACGGCTGTTCGCACGACACGCCATCCATCGCGCCAGCTCACGAACACTCACGGATTACGAATCTAACAATATACTACTCAACTACAACTATTCAATATTGAATAATTCAAACTAAATAATTACAAAAAAGACGAAATTACTTAAAGAAACTACGGTAAATAAATATAAGTATAAAAAGAAAGCACGCTTAGGCGTCAAAGTACTCCTCCACATCGCTGTCATCCGAAAACGTGCCCAGAAGACTGCCAAAATAGTCACTTGGGCCAAAGAAAGAGCTAGCGCTCTTGCCACGCGAAGTGTCGACTAGTCAGTTTTCAGTGATTTCAGTGAATTATGCGACCGTCGTGGAGCGACCCAAGGTGCGCCTAAGCGAAGGTTTGTAGCGAGCCGAAATGAAACATCATCTGTCATAGTGCCTATGGTGGACACAATATTAGTTGACGTATTTAACAGGGTATTCCGTATAATACCGCAGAGCGGCACGTCCCAGCGTCTTTGGGAGGACAGGTGGTCGGGCAAATCCGTAATGGGACAAGCCATTTTCCAAGCGTCCAACGCACCGGTCTAAAACGGTACCTCAAAATCTTCCAGTGAGGAAGATAACGTTCCTGGTAAATTTATCGGTTCCGTGGACCCAGGAGGAGGCCAGTAAACTTAGGAAGTGTGGCTTGCAGTCAGGCTCGGTCGTCCAGGGCCCGATTTTCAATCCTGTGAAGTCGGTATATTTCCGGTAATTTGGTCTACTTATCTAAAAGTTGAGTATGTTTCCAAAGATGTGAGGAGCGGAGACTATCCAGCTACACGTATGTAAATTTTGGTCCAAAGCCACACTATCGAATCGAAAGGGCCGAATGAATGTTAATTTTGAGTCTTTCTGAGACGTTATTAAAATAGTGAACTTTTCGATGAAAGAGATTCGTCAAATATTTGGAACTTCAGGAGGTGAAAAGTCTTTTTCTGTCATTTTATTTTTGGATGCTATTGAATGAAATTTTGAAATGGTGGTTTATCTGTTATTGATCCGGAGGAGACTTTCACATTCTGAAAGGGTAAGTTCTAGGCCTATACGTCCTCTCTTTGGCATTATTCATCGTGTCGTTGACCTCCTTGAGTTATGAATCGAGCTACACGATGACTGACAAATGCTTGCACTAACTGAAAACACGCAAATCTGTGTGGTTCTTTCTTCAAAAGACCATCTCAGACCCTAAACCTGCATAGTCGTTTTGCGAGTTGACCAAGATTACGTCTGAAAATTTATGTGATTAGTATACTGTAAGGTTCTATTATTCTGTTTATTGTGTATTATTATAATTTTTTTAATTTATGATAATTTGTGTTTAATGCTCTTTTTAATGTATAATGACTTGTTTTTTTTTTTAATGTTCTATGATTTGTGTTTTTACTTTTTTCAAAATATGACCTGTAATTTTTGATAATTATTAATAAATAAACTAAACTGAACCTTAAAAGAGACTATAACATCTGAGTTTGTTTCGGCTGTTTCTTCTCAGAGTCAGCTACAAAACACCAAACCCATCTAGTTTTAAAAAAAATGACGTGTACAAGTGTAGGTATTAACCTATTTGCAATAAACATCATTTATAGAGCATTTTTTTTCTTTTGAAAAAGTAAGACGTTTTAGAACTGTGTCCACATGAAACCTCCCAGGGCTCCGTCATCTAAATACCATACATTGAATCTATGTATAATTTAGCTTTCGAATAATTAGATTTATTGCCAAACTAAAACTGTCGGGCCCAAGAGGGTCACTCTATTGCCATCCAACAGCTGATTCCAAAACGTTGTCTTTATAAAGGAATTTATAATAGGAATACCTATAAAATTAGTAACGAAAACTATACTTTTTGAACTTCAGTCAACAAGGTGGGAGAGACCTTGTTGACTGAAGTTGTTCACGAAGTTAAAAGTATTCCTTAAGGATAACCTCATCTTTACCATTACTCAGCCTCACAGCTGCCTTTGGACCCGCAGCTAGCTGTAGGGGCTGCAGGCAGGATAGGTTGACCATAGGGTCCACAGTGTTCTTGCCAGTGGGAAGAATGCCGCCATTCTTTTTGCGCAGTGCGCAGTTTTGCGCTTGGTTTGCCACGTACAAAATATCTATGACGGCCTGTTCAGATTGCCATTGATTAGGGCCGTAAGCTCCTTCAAACGGTTTCCCCAGACCGGCGGAACTTGAACGCATTAGATCCTTAAGGTTGGTTTTATGGAGTCAAATCGTCGAGGCCGATGGAAAATATCAAAACAAACATCACAAAAAATGGATCTTTGAGCACTCAAACAAATGACATCGGCGTAGTCGCACTGGCGGCCTGAGGAGGTGAGAAGGCCATACTAACATTTTATGACCATTGGCGAAGATGTTTCACATTTCAGCACAGTCCTATTAATAAGCACACCAATGTATTCACGAAACAAAGACAAATATAGAATGTTTTGCACCAAATTAATCACTATTTACAGTATTTACATACTGTGAATATATCCACGAGTAATATGGCTGATCTTATAACTTTAAAATATTTATTATTTCAATCTTTATATAAGTACCAAAACTCCATAAAGGGAAAATGCGGAAAACAATTCGAAACTCATTGCCTATTTTCTAGTTTGTGCAAAGTGTGCTGAACTCAAGATGGTTTTATTTAAAGGTACTTTGGAAATGGAATAAAGCCTAAGTAAGCTAATTAGCACCATTCAAGTCGACGATGTTTCTTGGGGAAAAAAGCTTTCAAGTACATTAGTACTTATTCATAAGTGCACTCTTTACTTTACTTGATTGATGGGTCTCTGGGATATTTTCATAACTTTGTTATTATCCATGCTCAATAAATAGGTCGACCAATTTTGACTTGGAAAATATTTTGTTTGTAGCTCTTGTCAAATATTTTGAAGAGCCAAGTATAAAAAAGCAAAGTGAGCTTAAACAGCAATTTTTGTAGCACTTTATGAGTGATGCTTGACTTTGTTTTCACTGTTGTTTATGCTTGCACTGCTTAGCTTACGTTATAGTGAACTCACACTCGTGTAGGTTCGGGCACGCAGCACGCTGATCGCGGGTGTCATGACGTCAGCCGGCGTGTAACGGCGCGCGTCGCCCCGCCCAGTCCCGCCCCTCTGTCGGCGCCTCCAGCACCGATCGGCGCAACTACAGGCCTTAACATAATGCACCACATCGCCACTGTCGTGCGACAGAGCAAACAGCCGGCACTATGTACAGCCACGGCGACTCAGTACACAGTCTCCGCAAAACGGATCAATGTCAACATGGTGGATGGTGGAAGGTTCGTTTCGCGGAATCCCCGAGATAGTCGCACGATAACGACACATTTACATTTGCATACATATATCCCTGGTAGCTGTCTGGCAAGACGGATGGTCCATGTGACCCCCGTCACAGAGAAAAAACTCGAGGGCGATACGTGAATGGTGTGAAACTCTCTCCATTATGGGCAGGCGGCCCCCGCTGCGCCATTCTTACGCCGCTTTGTGCGCCCACCTCACCACAGATACCTCGGAGATACCTCTCGCATCGCTGACGTGCACACATAATTTATTTTCAATGATTTTTTGTTAGCCAGTTGGTTTTTGAACACACTTTTGAGCTTTGACTCTCGATGATCGATGAAAAAAGTTAAGGAAATCGGGATCCCTCGCGATGCGAGAACCGAAAACAAATAACAAAAGTATCAAAGATTCGAACGTTCAGGCAAAGAGTTGTTGCTACAAATATTTTGAATAAATCGCCTCCAATTTCCGCGTGATTTGTCAGCGGCGGAAATGGTTTCCTCTTTGAATATAAAACGAGCCAACGGAAGAATTTCAATGCTGCTAGAGGCAGGATTTAGCTCAGTTATGTAAAATATTACGACGGGTTTGTATCTCGTTTGTCGCGTATTGTGAAGGGATTTGCAAATACAGTTTCAAATTCTTACAGCGCGTTTATATTCCCTTTTATCTCCTCCAGTAACTAAAACGACATTAATCGAGTAGATTTGAATTCAGTACCAGAAGCTTAGCCTAAGTCGGTTGGTATCCAGATCATAATCCAGGAAGCACATCTTTAAATGTTTGAATAGCTGAGCGCGCCCTGCGCCCGTGTCGCGCCGCTCGTGGCGCGCGCACCCACCCACAACACTTAATCTCCCAAATACATTTATCATGTTCAGCTGATAAAAATACCATTGAGATCAGCCGAACACAATAAGATACACGCACTCGGTACCTGATACGAGGCCGAAAGTCAATTATATTCAAATATAAATCGGATTTGCAATCGTAAGCCTGTAACAATAGCGTAGGCAGGCGCCGTGAGCCGTGAGCCCGTGATGCCACCTTTAGGCCTCTCATTCCTGGATAATAGTCGGAAGCGGACAATGCGGACAGTTTGGGACAAGGCGGGTGTCCGCATCGCTGTCACGCCCGTCACCCTGCAACACGCCATTATGTTTTATTTGTGGATTATAAAGTCACTATTGTGGTAAACTATTATGTTCGGCTGTTCATACGTTTCGCATTATTGTTGTATTAGGATGAACTCGCAAATAAAGAAATGATCGTTTCATACTGATGTAAGTTTTTGTAAGTGATACTTGAACCAATTTGATTTGTGCTATCAACATTCTAATATGTACTACCTTTTTGGATCGAACTAGGTACTAACTAACTAGGATAAACCTTTACGCAACAATGACACTTAGGTAGGTATAGGTTTAGGCGTTTCTAATTCCTAGAACCGTTATTTTTAGGCTTTTGCCTTAATTAAGCTTTTTATAGTTTGGACTTGAGTGGTGTGGTGCGTTCACAAGCGATAATTATATAATTACCCAATTTCATGCTTAGTACTTATTAGTTCCATGATTTTAGATTATCAGACTTCATTTCGTTTGCCACGAAACGTGCAATGAAATCTATTTCGATATCGATATGTTTGTATCGATATTGTATGATAGTATAAGTGTGTGCTACAAGTTGGCTGGTCGTCCCGTGTCGCCAGTGTCACGCCCGCTCCGCGCCAAATGATCGCACAAAGCGGTTCGCGACGCTTCTCATGCTGTCACACGCTATTCAATTCATGAAGTTCGTATGACTCGCTTTGTTTGCCGCAACCGTTGTTGACCCTTTGTCAACCTTTCCCAAGTTTCAATGACGGTTATAAATGTGCGCCATTTTATAATATCGGAAACAATCTATTCAGCTCTGTTTCCTCCACCGAGCGTCCACGTCTCCTACTCAGGGCGAAAAAACGGAACATCTCATTTACATAATTTCAAGCAAGAGGCAGAACAAACAAACCCTCGTAAATGACGCGTTAAATGCAATCAAACAACGTCATTATACACGAGTAGCTGGCTCCGGGTCCTTCTTTCACAAAAAGTGACATAAAAAGTGGATATCAGTCAGCTGAAGTGAGCGCGGCGACAATGTGGCCACCGGGGATCTATTATACACGGCGTCAATGGGACCTTCAAGAAATTTGTTACGAACATTTTGATAGGTGGCAGCTATTGTTAGCGGCGGGAACCGCGAAGACCCGAGGGAGTCCGGGGCGCGGTACATATGTGCGGCGTCGCGGGACTTATGCTGGTGCGCCGAGCGACGCTAAACGTCGATGTCGTTGGCGCATTGTTTGTTGTAGTCGCCGAGAGCCGGGAGCCGGGAGCCGGGGGCCGGGTGCGACAGTTCCATGTCTGTCATAACCGCAGGGGTGTCAATATACCACACCGTTGTAAAGTCGAGGGCCATTAACACCGGGACAGATTTATGTTACAAATTTTAATGGGCTGTTTATTTTGATATGAAAGCTATTGCATAAGTGTTTGAACCTTTTCGTTTTAAGCGTTATCTGGTGGTCCCTTACATAAATGTGTCTTATTGTGTTTTGTTGTATTTTTATTACGAGTTAGCAAACCGTTGCGCCTCACCGAGTTTTCGAGGGCTTTTTGAGTCGCGAGGTATGAGATGTATTCGCGTGATTAACCATATTCGCAGTCGAGATACCTATTACACCACCCATTTCAAATTAGAGGACTACCAGAGGTCCTGGACAAGTGACAAAACCTTCGAGACGTTTCTTATCAGCGAGTTTAACAGGATTCACAAGCTTGCCGGGAGCATATGAGTATGTCAATCATTAATTATCGCTTTTGAATGACAAGTCTAGGTTTTCAGTAACTGTTGCTATGGGTCACAGTTAATAGGCATTTTATTAAAGTTACTATTGAGCAATAACTATCTCTCTATAGTAAGAAAGAAATATGCCCCGACGCCTATTGCCTATTGCCGACGGCCGCGGTCTATCGACAGCGTTGTAAATGTTCATGAACGGAGACGATCTTTATCAACAGAAAAGTTGATCAGATGCTTACCTACCTATATTCTGTAAAACAATGTAATAAAAGCAAATAAACAGTACAAACAATAGCAGGCAGACATTAATGAGCCTGTCCACTACTCCATACCCTACTATGACCGTGCTATGAACTTATCAGGCACGGAAAGAAACATGACACAGATTCCTATGCCCACTACAACGTATCAAAAGCGTAACACATCCGTTAGAACGGTCATCATTCGCGTTTAAACCCTATTTTCTTTCTATTGAAAATATGAGACTATGCCCACTGGTACGGTCCGTCACCGTCACGAAACATGCACTGAGCGTCAACAATTTTCGGCTAGAATATTTTACCGGTGCCGATACCGTGCATGGTACGCTACGGTGTTCTTCGGTGGCGGAACGGTCTAGTGCCCACTAGACCGCCGTCTACGCCATACAGACTATGACTATGCCCATAGTCATAGACTGTATCATGACATGACATTAATTCATCACTGACCCATGCTCAGTTTCAGCCTCAGCCCGAGGGTGTACACTTGGCACATTCAGCAGCGATGAAAACGGTAACGATGACCGAAAATTCAAAAGTGTATTGGATTAACACAAGCTTAGGTCATGTTGCGCTTATGTTTTCTTGCGTGATCGAATCAGAAATGAAGACATCCGCAAGAGAACCAAGGTTATCAACGTAGCCCGTAGAACTGCCAAACTTAAGTGGCAGTGGGCAGGGCTCATTACTCGCAGAACGGATAGCCAACGGGGCCGAAAAGTTCTGTAGTGGCGAGCGCGAACCGGAAGACGTTGCGTTGGCCTCCCACTAGGTGGACCGATGACCTGGTGTAGGTTGCGGGGATCCTCTGGATGCGAGATGCACGGGACCGGTCAATGTGGCGACACTTAGGGGAGGCCTATGTCCAGCAGTGGACGTCTTTCGGCTGAAATGATGATGATGATGATGAAGCTTATGTCGATTTGGTTGGACTTCCTTGTAAAATTACGAAAGCGAATGCTAGTCTCCGAAAGCGATTGCAACTTATCTGACCCTCTGTTATTGGGTGATTGGGACATATTAAGTGTGTCGATCACATTATCACTTCCATATTAAAGTAATTAGACTGCATTATGCACAAATTAATTATATTTTGCACAGCAATCCAGACGCGCCGTTTGCTTATTACATTAGTCACTTTCAGGAGTTGAGGACCAGTTATAGTTATAATTTATTATATTCAAGCTTCTCAGTGAGGATTATAGAATGATTGCTAATGTATCGAATGAACGTAACAATGTGCTACGAGAATTAATGTAAGATGGTCGTTCTTTATCGAGTAGTTGGGTGTTATTATAATCAGTGGCCGATTTACAAGTTTTCAAGGTATTGGTATATGTATAGGCTGTACAGTTTTTGCCGCCCTTGCCTCTACAATTGTCATGTCCTACATTATTTTTACAATCCAACAATTTCGTTGATATTGCTCGTGAAATAATTTTTGGGTATATTTATGAGCTAAACAAAGCTCGATCATGTACGATTAATAAGGCGGGGTAATGTATGCTACTTACACAATAATGTACAGCCAATTTGCAGCCTCCAATGAGTAGTAATACTGGCATGTATGGGTTGATAGTATGAAGAGGGAAATACATTTTCTACAATTTTGCTCTTTTCACTCATACAAAGTGTGGGCAGAGGGCGCAGAGGCCGATTACTGGTTGGGGGGCGGCGAACCAGCTGTTTTCTCTAGAATATGGAAGATTGCTACTCGGAATGTGCAATGACAAGTGAGAGGGGAACGTCATCGGCAAAATATGTTGCAGACTTCTATCTGTAAAACATCAGAAAACCGTCATGCCAAAATCTTTTTGATTTCCAAGAGGTAGCAAAAAAAAAAAAATCAGTCCCCAAATTTTCGCCCCAAAATTCTGCCGCCCTAGGCTCAAGCCTACTCAGCCTGCTGGTAAATCCGCTACTGGTTATAATACTGTTCCCTGTTCTCGATACCGGTGGGCTACAATTTTTTATATTTTTAAACGTTTTTTTTATATTGTTTTTTGTAAGGAATATTTAAAAATATAATTGATTTGTATAGAAATAAAGGAAAATAATAATAAATTGCCCTTGAATTGTTTCTGTTTCTCTATCTGTTGTTATAAAATGTCCGTCAATTAGGTGTGCCTTTTGGCAAAGGCTTCCTCTAGCTCCATCTACTGACAGAAAATGTCACGAGCCACGCTCTCTCTCCAATTGGGGCCCGCTGATTGCTTAAGCTCATCTTCCCATCTTCTTTTCTGTTTCCCCCTGCTGCGTTTACTGCCCCTTGGATACCAGTCGGTCATTACTTTACTCCATTTCAGTGAATTTGCTCTCATCATGTGGCCAGTCTATCTCCATTTTTGTTGGTCAATCAGTTTTTGTTGGGTGTTGTTATATTGAGCAAAACTGAGAGATCTTCCGAAACGTGTCACCGGCTTTGATTTTTAGGCCTAGGCCAACTATCCGCTCTCAAAATGTGACACGGAATAACATCCATATTCATAATCCCTAGGGGTACAATTTTACTTTCGTCACCATGGCAACAAAATTACTGACTGCGAATAGTGTTACGAAACATGTTGTTCAATAAAGTTTCTGTTTTTTTGGCAGCGTCTATTAATTAACACCTACTATTGTGTTAATAAGGTCCATGTATAAAGTTTTAAAAATTAAGTTATTCTAGTTACAGGTAATAACTACAACTAGCCATATCACTATAAGTACTAATCCCTGAGTCAACTCATGCCGATTATGTAGTTACTCAAACGTTTATTTATTACTAACTGTTGCCCGCCATCTTCGTTCGCGTGAAATTATTATAAAAAATATGTCTTTCCTTTTTTAATCGAATTTTGTAACCAATTTCAAGGTTTTTAATTTTTTACACGAAACTCTAATTCTTATTCTAAAATAAAAGTAGCATATCTTAGACATTATAACATCAGCTATCTGCCAGTAAGGTCCCGTCATAATCGGTCCAGCTGTTTCGGAGATTAGCCAGAACAAACAGACAGACAAAAATTGAAAAAAAAGCGTTTTTGTAATAAGTGCCGTATATATTTTCATATGCATTTAGTAAAAAACTGTTATTTTGACGTTACTAACAGACACTTGAATTTTATTTATTTGGATAGACAAAAAAGAACTTTAATAAACACTTAAAACCACACATTCACATACAAGAAGTTGTACCGGTCAATCATCCACGCTTGTATTGGCTGGCTATCCCACAAAAATATATCACAATTTGTATTTGAGTTCATGCTTACAGATTGTTTTCAGCAAAGCATAATATTCTATTTATAAACACAATTAAAATCTTCATTAAATATGTACACCTATTTGTTGACATTTAAAGAATACATAATAGATGTGGAAGTAAAACACAGTAGAAATAAATGAAAAAAGAAACACTACTGTGAAATACACTGCATCCTGAACCTAGTATTGTGATAAGACCCAGTTTTCGAGGAAGTGCATTGAAAAATAATTTTTGCAGTATAGCAACACCTATAATAATGAATCCAGATTTTTTCTGTCAGAGTTTCATCGCATAACAACAATCACATACACAGCGAGTTGGCTAAAAAATGCTTATTCCATGACGCAACGTTGCAACACGAAAACAAAACTAAGTTACGTTCTGATTAGAGCTTGTTCTGCTACATTGATAAGCCACAGTGCTGGGGCGCGGTGTTGCAGTATCATTCGATTACGCGGCGCCACGCCCCCGCCCGCACACATGTCGTGATATAACTCGATTTTAAAGCATTCAATTATTTCTGTGGCGTCGCAGGGTGGCAGAAAGTGTAGCATTGTTATTGCTGTCACGACTGTTGTTTACTTGTTAAACCAGCGGGAATAGAAAATTATTGGGCAATGTAATTATATTATTGATTTTGTTGTTGTTTGCAAGCAATATGTATGTAAACATGGTGGTGTTTTGACAACAAGAGCTTGATAGGGTATAATAGAGATGGGTTGGGTCGATAAGTTAACTCTGCACTTTGCGTTACAGATAAATATAACATTGATAAGGTTTGGTTGTGGATAGATGTCAGTCTTCTCCTTGGCTATACACATCATCATTTTCTACCCTTGTGTCATGCCTTTTCTTATTCCCTGATCGCCATGCTATCATTTTATCATCAGCTGCAACTTCATTCATATAATCAATCCTCATATAATCCATCCATCTTTTGGCCTTTCTTCCCATCCATCAATGTCAACATTAATCTTTCTCGGCTCCTCTTATAAGTGAGCAATAGCTTTTGCAGACCGTCAAAGTCTGAAAACTCTCACTGAAAGACGATGACATGAAGGAGTCACCATTTAGCAGCAGGTTTCTCCAGACATCTTTACTTTAATACAAGAAACAAAAAATTTTTAACTAACAACCAAACTCCTTGTCAATTTAAAAAGCATCAAAGCAAGCTTACACGATGCGATGCCGTGACCTGTGGCAATCGCTTTTAAAACTAAAACGCTTTAACTGAAGCTTTTCGATAGCTTTGGTCAGTCCCACACACCCACACACCTCAAGACCTTGTCCATGACTTGGATAGCACGTTAAGCCGTTGGTCTCGGCTGTCATATATAGATCTTTGACAGTCGATACGAGTAGTTCGAAGCGAAACTCTAACAACCTGTCAGTCCTGCCAAGGGATATTGTGTTACCCAGTAGCTGCCCAATGGAGGTCAGATAGGCAATCTCTTCAAGTTAATACTGCTATTCAGCTACTTCTGGTCTGGCCGAGGGCCGAGCCCAACATAGTTGGGAAAGACTAGGTGAATGATGAAGAATACTTTTAATACGTTTTTTTTTTAGTTCAGGGGTCGAACCTTGCACTCTTGTTTTCATCCTGTCTCGTGTATGTTTCAGACGGAGCACCGCACTTGTTGCGCGTGCGGCGAGCCCATCGCGGACCGCTTCCTGCTGGAGGTGGGCGGCGGCGCGTGGCACACCGCGTGCCTGCGCTGCTGCGTGTGCGCAGTGCAGCTGGACCGCCACCCCTCCTGCTTCCTGCGCGACCGGCAGGTCTACTGCAAGCAAGACTATGCCAAGTGAGTGTCAAAAGGGTGATAGTGGCTTGGCGAATGTTATGCACCTGTCGCACCGGCGACGATGTAGAGGGTCTACTGCAAACAACACTATGCCAGGAGAGCGTCATGAGGGTGTGTATGGCTCGGCGAATCTTGTGAGGAATTAAGTATGCTTGGTGTCAGGTCTCTACTTAACATAGTGCACAGAGCATAAGGACGCTATGCCAAGTGAGAGATGAGCGTAGTCCCCTGGACAAACTGACTCTCCGTCAGTGATGACTATGATGGAAAAGCCTGATACGTTCGCGACTGATACAAGCTACCGGGAAGCTTATGTCATTCTACTGAAAGTTTTTGTAGAGCACGAAGCCCCTTGAAAGCCACAGCCGCGCGCAGCCGCGCCGGGGCCCTCCGGCGGCGGCTCGGCGAATCTTGTGAGTAACTGTGATTGGAGTTAGGCAGAGGTCGTACAGTTTTGTTTTAACGAGGTGTTACGTCACTAATAGTATAATTATGAAAATTCTGTTTTCGTCAATCACTGAAAGTAGTACAACTGCGTGTCATCGTCGTCTGAATTTAATGCAGCCAAAGACATTTTAATATACTTACAAGAAACGGGGAAAAGGAAAAAAAAATCAAAATAGTCATTCCTCGCTACTTGTAGTCTAGTTCTAGTGTAACGTGTCAAAATTAACAATTACCTTCGCCATGTTGATTCAAGGCGTCATTGAGACATAGGATCACAGCTCTTCTATTACGTTTCTTCGGATAGCTAGAGCTAGAGAGCTCTATATTAAGTATCCTCTATTTGGTATAAAGCTTCACAATGTTCAAATTCTCATAAAATCAGACATTTACAGTTTCATATTAAAAATAAATCAAAGATTTATGTATTATTAAATGATTTAAAAATCAATCCGCCCATAAATACTTTGTATTTGAATTGAAAGCTTTCCGCCGGTTCAATGAAATCTTTATAAAGACACGAAACTATAAATCAACATTTTTATTATCGGCCAATAAATATGTTAATAAAAGTCTTAATAACGAGAAACGATTGGACATTGTGCTGTAGACGACAAATGGGAAGTAGGCTTCATGTTTTAGATGAAGACGCGCCGCCACGCCGCCGCTCCTGGCCGCACCCAGTAATGTTATAGTTTGAAGTTGAACATGGTACTAATAAACTTGACCCATCTCTCATTACCTATGTATTCCACAGTTAATTAGTGTAAACGTGGAGTTTGTATTCCTAAATATTTCAAAGTTGCTAACACCACAGTATTATCGTGTGAAATACTGAGCTTAAACAGTAAACTCTGCAAAATATCTTTATTTTCTTAGGTCCAGTTCAATCAATTCAACCTGTGGCAGTTCATAGCTGGACATAGGCCTCTCCCAAATTGCGCCACACCCTGTTGATTAACTTATTTATACAGAAACACAGAAATGGTTCTACAGTAATCCTGCTATACATCAATAAATTACTGTGTATCTAATTAAAATGTAGTTATCTCGGTGAAGCAGTAGATAGCTAAGATATCTGTCACCTTTGTTTTGTGTTCTAAGCGAGAGAAGTCCGGTTGATCGAGGTTTAACGATTAGGAATGAATTTACATTCATCATTGGTACTTTTGCATTTTTGAGTTTTAGTGTCTGATATTTCTATCAATCGACCTTGTGTAATTACCACAATTCTACATACTTCACTAAGGTCTAGGCCACTCCCTAATGAATTCCTAATTAAAAACCAGCTGCTGCACCTATTTCCGCTCAGCTCAATTTGAACCTAGCGCACGTTTAGCTTTTGGAAAAATATAAAAGACAGAGATCTGAGATCTGTTACGGTAGGACTTATCAACCACGAAAACTTTTGTAGTTTTCAATTGAGTTATAAATCAACACAATCATGAACAAATAGAACTAAATCAAATTTTTGTTTGCAGCGTTGCCATACCTATTATTGAAATCAATACTCAATACTTTTATTGCATTCCACATGTTATTCTACCTGCACCTGTTCTGTTGTCAAATATAAACAGCTCACAATTTAGGACCAATTTATATTAATGATAATATCCCTTGGTGCTAGGTAACTGAGCTTAACCCAATATTCTTTTGTTCCAATTTTCTATTCTTTTCTGATTTCGTTGCTGGATTCAAGACAGTTAAATTGTTGATCCAGGACTTCGCACTTCATTGTCTGGTCGCTACTGTTGATTCTGACTTTGAGGAGTTGCAGTGGTTTGGGAATACCTAAACAATAAAATCATGAAGTCATGCCATCGTCCTGCCCATGACACACCTTGTCTCAATCAGTAGGAGCCCAGCGGGGGTGCTCCATGATGGGCCGAAGACCATAACCGCGTAGTGTGTGGTCTAGGGACACATGTCTCCTCTCCTCATTTCAATAAAGGTCCCAGGTTCGGTGCCGGGCGACCGACGTTTATAGTGCCGCCCGGGCCGGCCTACATGTTAATGATATTGGTTTTAATTAACCCGTTTGCTGCTTTTTATACAATTTCATTTGGTTTAAATTAAACAGAGTATAAAGCTGTCTCTGTTAATGTGTGTGAAGAGAAACTGGCTGGCTGCTCGACCTGTACTTGTGTTGCATGCTTTTAAGTTAGTTGTATTAATTTACGCATTCTTTATTGGGGTTGTAAACATTATGAAAATAACATATAAAAAAATTAAAATAAGTAAAGCTCATTCATTTTGTATATACAGGTTGTAAACAGACCCTTCACGAAGCCGTCAACTAAGCATTCTGTACATCAAACTAAGTAAATTTACGCAAAAATTATTGCTGGGAAACTACTTTTTTTAGGGTGAAAAATCACGTTTTACGGTAGGACTCGATGGAACGCACTCAAAGCATTGTGCTGATGGCTGGATTGAATAGTACGGGGGTCGTGGAGGTGTTTAAAAATCTGACGTTAAAAACATGTATTTAAAAAAAAAACTTGTGATAAATTTGGAATTTTGACCCCCAATATCTCCGTAACTAGAAGGTTCCTAGGTATGGTCTAGAAAAAAAATACGGGGAGAACAAGTGCCTTTCGGCTTCGTTAAGGATCTATTACAACCCTTTATTGTAAAAAAATAATTTCAAAATACGAGCGGTGTCAACAGCACCCAACAGAGCGACACTCTGTTAGCGACGCCTGATCACGGAAAACTCATGAAAAAAATAGAAATACATATTGCATCGTTCAAAGTTGTTGTCGAAGTACGAAACCCTTGGAAAGGGATTCCTCCTCCAACACAAACATTATCTTCCATTTCTATCTCGATGTTGTCACCGGCAAGCACAAGTTTCTGTCGGGAAAAAGCTGGTTGAATTTTGTGCAACTGTATCCAGTATGCCTGCTTGCTAGTTGGTCTAGTGGCTTCGTTTTGCAGGTCAGACCCATGCCCGGAGCCTAGATTTGTGCACATGTGATGGCAATTAGACTCGCACCTATTACATGGGACTTTAACATAACTGGTGAAATGTGGCTTTACTTACTATTTGTACATATAGTATAGCCCCTTATCCACCCTCTACCGGGCGAAATCAGACGTTATGTTTAGTATCTTTATCCGTTGTCGATTGTAAATATATGAGGCCATCCCAGTCCCAAAAATTGGGTGAAGTCCTTCTTATTCTTCCGAGGTTTCAATATATTAGCCCATAGGTCGCTTATCTACACAGCCATCAGTTCATCAACTCGACATAAAGTCATCGTTGCTGGCCGCTCTCTCTCATCTCACTGTATTTGAGCCATTTAACGTTATTTCTTGTCATTCACTGCGGAATTGATTTCGCCATTAAATGAATATTATTTCTACAAAATCGTTTATGAAAGAGAGGAAAAAACTGGGTGTATACAGTCCGAGAATCGTTTACTTGAGCCCCGAGTCCGTGAGTTTATTCTTTTACAATACACTGCCTACGTCCAATTAACCTTCGACGTATTAGAAATATACGAAGTCATCATTATCCGAGTCATTCGTGAAGAGGCTGCGCGGCCGAGTATGGAGGTGATGTGAGGCTGGGACGCATGGTGGAGTGCGAGGAGGTCTGCACTCGGTCGGGTTGGCATCGGCACGCATGAAGGAATGTACGCAGGGTAGGCGGTCCGGTGCGCACTGTGCGCAGGTGACCTGTGACCCGCGCGGTGTGCGGCTCGGCGGCGGCGCGGGCGCACCATGACACATCACCACGCATGCGACCCAGAGCCCTACAAGCCCTCATCGCCGTCTTCCGCCACATACATCAGCTATCGACACACGGGATCGATACCTCCTCCCGTTTATTTTTCTTTGTAATTGTTTGAGGCAAATATAAAAAAAAGAAAAGATAATATACTAGAAACAATAGATACCATGTATGTATGTAACAATAGATGAATGTATCGAAAAATCGGTTGAAACCAGTTAGGATATTTTTAAAGTGATTACCGGAACATGAAGCATTAAGAGAAACATTTTACAAGACAGCTGTGTCAGTCACAAAACAGTAAAAAGCGATATAGTCATAAGTTAGAAATGAAAGGGTAACAGGTGCGTGAGAACATACTCTCACAAGTCAAAATAGAAAAAAGAGGCCAATGTCCCTAAGAGTGGTTTTATTGAAAATCAGTCGGACGAGTGTGGAACAACAAAGCGGCGACGGGGAATGTTGCCAGCGATGAAAAAATACAGCGAGCGGGTCGTGACTTGCAACACTGAGGTTTTCATTTGTCATTTATTTTGATTGTGATAACTGGGTGCGACGTGGAACCATATATTTTAATCGAGACGTATGGTGACGCAGGCGGTGCCCCGTTTGTGGTCAGCTATAGCTCTCATCACGCTCTGGTCTTGGGGTGGTCTGCGGTTAACCATCAACCACCCAAAAAGATTTCGTTAATGTAGTTTTTAAACATTTCCTCATTTTGTTGGTTCAGGAGCTTTCATGATTTTGTATAATATCTGTTTAATTATTACTGAATTCCGTGAAGGTTATATAAGTTAGAAAATTCGATTAGGTCCAAGAGTTAGGTAGGTTATAGGTACAGTGCCCCAGGTATCGTCACCTTAGTTTTTGCTCAAAGGAAACACGCGGCTCTTTCCCAACAGGGCCGATTCAAACATCATCACATTACACACTGTTGTGATACGTCCTATGATGTTTGTAGTATACCTAAGCATCCACCATCCCCTAGCTTAGGCACAGGGTTGCTACTAAATACTAGGTAATGGATAGCCTAACCTATCCGAACACGGGTTGGCAAATTCTGTCCGTCCCAGTAGACAAATTCAAATGAAGGGATAAGGACATGATGTTCTATTTTAAATGAGGTAGCACCGATGTAAAACTTGTATAAAATTGTGGGTTCGGACCAAATTGGCAATTACACTAACTTATTTCATCACTACTGCTCTTAAAACGGTGAAGTAAAACATCGTGAGGCATTCGGCCATGTCTTAGAAACAAAAATTCGAAGACGAGTGCCATACACCAAGCCGCATTGGACTCTCGCAGATGAGCCAGATTATGGTTACGATGACTATAAACAGCATGTAACTGTCTACTGTCTTCTCATCTTGGTTATATAAAATGTTGACAAACGGTCAGGTTCTGTAAAAGAATCGTAAGAAAATGAGAATTTACAGTTGGGCTCCTGGCTCTTACTTTAATCATTTGCACTCCAAGTCCGCAAAATAATGAAAGATGTAATTATACCACTTGCAACCCGATCAAACATAATAAAAAAATCCCCTAGTTAATTCAAATAAACTAAATAGCTACCTACCTGGCTACCAGTAGCGTAGGGTCAATTTTTGTAAGACGTAAGCCGGAGTACATATCTTTAATGTGATTATATTATTTGTCTATAGAATTTTGACTGTGCTGTTTTTCAAGGGAAGCCGGTAGGAATCGAGTTGTATGGAACCTTCGCCACTGGTAGCCAGCAGTGGCTACCCTTCCTGAATATTATACGTCCCGTCTCTAAATAGCCTAATTACGCAACCTATAATTTAAAAACTTTTTGCTTGTCCAATAACCAGGGTAGTATAAAGCATTATAAGTCGTTCAACTCAAAGGAACGACATTTTCCAAAAATAGGTTGAACGATACAACCTTACCTCACATTACCTCCTCAGAACCGTTACCGAGTTACCGACTTGGAAAGAGATTCTCCCGGAGGTAACTCAACGCTTGTAACGAAACCATACCGCGATTCAGGTGGAGTGTACATCGCCATCTATCGAAGACGTCGGAAGCTTTCATCCCCTACGTCCACCCTAAGTTTTGCACCTGTAAATTAAAGAAAACTTAATAAAGCATATTTATTTCAGTGAGTTTGTTTTAAAAACACTTTTACACGTCACATTAGGTTGTTTTGAATCCGGATGAGAACGGTGTTTCGTATCTGACTGTGTAGTTGGGTGCTCTGAGTCAAAACAAACTCACTTGACTGCACGGTGTAACTTTAAAAAAAAACATGTTTTATAAACAGTCGTTTAAGTAAGATATTTATGGTATTCATTGTAAATGTCGAATGTACGGCGCTAGGGCGACAGAATCGATAGCAGCGCGCCGCGGCGTCACGAGGAAGCTTTGGACAACCCTTGCCCTATGTAACTAATCATACGTACCCTTGTATATATAGGTACTATTTTATTCGTCTCTTTGATCTTACTGCCCTATCAAAAACTTGTTCTAGAGAGCGATTGGTCTCAGATAAAATTAAGTTTTCGGTTAAAAAAAATGCATTATTTACTCATTCAGACTCAGGTTCTGGATGGCATACCCTGGGTTACCCTGGAGGAACTTTCGCATAAGAATACAATATTCTTCCAGTTATTGTATTTTTGATATTATCATACAGTTTTTGATTTTAGATTGTAACATTGATACTGATAACCATATCTATTGCAGTTAGTAAACATCATAACATGATGACATGGCGTCACACATCACACGTCAGCATCACACAAGCTATAGCCACTAACAGAAGTACCACTCTTACAAGATTCTCACACATAACGTAAGATAAGAATATAGCATTCTAACAAGACCGCTCTTGCTGGTTACTTATTTATTTCAAAACATAAATAAAATTACATAATTATCGTCTGGGCGTTAACTGCTTTTGAATACAAATAAAATTTAGGTATCTTTCTTGAAACGGTCACCCGAAGAATCATGAGCCTAAACGCATCGCTTAAAGACTTGTTCATGTTTACATGAAAAATGTCAATTTAGAAGCGACAAAACTCAAGGAAATGAAACTCTGGACCGGTACGTGTTAAGAAAGAAAACGAAAAGAAAGTAAAAAACAAACGGATGCGTAGAGCGTGCTACGCGCTGGCTACGCCGTCGTAGAGGGTGTGTAGCATCCAGGGACTCAGGCCAGTGCAGATGACGTTGTCTTTTCAAAATTTTACTAACTCCCTCATAAACTATACACATAAACCACACATATATAAAATATACACATTTACTATACAGCAGTAGCGAAGGGTCATTTTTTGTAAGAGGTAAGCCAGAGTTGATTTCTTTACTGTGTTTTTATTATTTGTCTATGAAATACTGACTGTGCCAGTTTTCAAAGCGAAGCCGGTAGGAATCGAGTTGTATGAAACCTTCGCCACTGCTATACAGACCTAAACTAAAAATATGTACCTGTATTAAAACCAGAAAAGAATTAAATGGCGTGAAAAAGTTCGTCCGCATCGCTGCATTAACGGGGAATATGACATGAATATAATAGAAGGCTGGCAGCATTACCACGTTGGATGGCATTGCTGATTCTTTGGCCGAGGAATAGGTCAGCCCTCTGGTTACGAGCAGAGTTGGCCAACCGTTTAGCGATATTCCGCAATACTAGGTGGGCCCTCGGACCCCATGGCCCCAGTGTTTTAACCCAAAACGGCTCAAACACATAACTACCAATTCAGTTATTTTGCGCCGTTTGAGGTTTTGAGCGCCTACAGCAGCCGCCCCAGCACAACCCGCCGTGCTGGGAAGATGGGATGGCGCAAATTATTAATGATGTTTATTATGCAAATACATTTTTACAAACACTATTACACGTAATTTTTTTTTAAACTATTTGGGGCCGGTCTTTCGTCCCTGACTACTCTGAGAAGAAACAGCCGAAACAAACTCAGAGGTTTTTAAAGTCCAGAAAAACTCTTTTAAAGTCCAGACATAATCTTGATCAACTCACATGAGGACTGTGCAGATTAGTGTCTGAGTTGGTCTATTGAAGAAAGAACCACACAGATTTGAGTGGACCTGTCCAGTCAGTGCAAGCATTTGTCAGTAATCGTGTAGCTCGACTTATAAATCAAGGAGCTCAATGACACGACGTACAATACCAAAGAAAAGACATTTAGTTAGGTCGCTAATAGTACTGAAACTGCTAGACAATCGTAAAAAACAAAGGAAAAATCAAACAAAAAAGAACCCACATGGTCCTCTCATTCACAATAATCAAATAAAATTAGTAATACTTTACAAAATAAATGCCAATAAAAATCACTACTACTGGGTAATAAGATACCCCTCGGTAAGACTGGTTGTCAGAGTTTCGTGCCTCAGACTACCTGTAACGACGGTCATAGATCTACAAATGCTCGCCCCTTATTACTTGGGACTTAACATAATTGGCGAAATGTGGGTGTACTATTATAACTATGCCTAACCGCTGTAGAAGACGGGATATTTACCATGTTTAGTTATATTAATGTTAACGACCATGATAGTTTAAACTCTTATATTGTGGGTGTACTATTTGGTATGTACACCTTTGCCTAACCCTTCGGGAATTATAGACCTGAGGATGTTATGGACAGCTGCGGGACTGTTCGAAAGAGACACCGTGGCCCTGGAACACAAAGGGCAAAGAAGGAACATGGATGGGTTTTAGTCAGTACAAGTCTGACACTCCCTTCCGCTCCGCCCAGAGTGGGGGGGAGTCATTTGATGATAAGATGTTATGGACATTTCTCATTCTGACCAGCATGCCTGAGAGATATTTCTCGACGGTATGTAGAACCAAGTCAGAAACCTATGAGCGGCATAAAAACTCTGACACCAGGTTAGGCACTAATCACACGAAAAATAAAGAAAGATTCTGACCGGCTCAAGTCGTTAAGTATGGACACTGTTACCCAGTACCGTGGGCATTTTATCAGTATCTGTACAGTGGCTTGCGCTCTAGAGAGCGTATAGTACACAGCGCCTTGACATTAGGCACCGAGCAGAGATACCACTCAACGATATTGTGTAATCATCAGCTCGGGCAATGGCGTGATTGGATTCTTTGTATGTTTGATTGATAGCCATCTGCGTGCCAAACCAGACTAGAACTTTGAGGTGTCGCGGGCTAAAAAACAGAATTTGCAAATACTAAAGGTGAGATAATATTAGTTGTGATTATAATTCTTGTTGTTTAATAGCACCTACAGCAATATTAATATAGTAGTAAATAGCATAACCATAACCTAGCCGTAACGTTCCTATAGCTGGGAGTCTGGCCTCCTGTCTGCGAGATGGATTGGACGGTACCTGACCAACCGCCAGCGGTCCCAGTGAGGGTTGCTGGATGCCACGTGTCTACGATTGTTTGGTTCTAGGGCATGCTGGTTTCGTCACTATGTTTTCTTAAAAAACTTCAACCCACGACCGTTTTGCGGCCATTTTCATTGTTGCATCACTGCTTACTCAAAGAAGTTACCCTAGACCTGCATCCCTATACTCGAGCCTACAAAGTACATCTACATACCATTAAAATATAGAGCAAACAACCAATTTAAGTTTCCCATTAGCCCGCAGCCGAGCGAATAATGTTGCCAAAAAAAGAACGACACATTCGGGTGCTCGTTAAAATGTGAGCCGTGTCACAGCTTAAATAATATTTGTGTGTTGTGGCGCGATAACGAGCGGTGTTGCCAACGTAGCGGTGTGGCCAGCGTAGCCGCCGGCGCAGCGGTGATTGCTTTCCTTGATGTATCATCTGTTTATTGTTTATTTAGCGCGTCTTTTTGTCTGGTAGCGGCGCGGGCGCAGGAGACAAGGGTCACGCACACTTGCACACTCGACCGCCTTCCGATGAGGTTCTGTTATGATCAGGATGTTTGAGTGTGACCAGTTGTGGAAATACTCTCCTCGTTTTGAAACAAGAGACAATTAATTGATTGTATTCGTAGACCCTTTTGTGTCTTGACGGCGATAAAGAAGACGAGAAACGATAATAACCGAATAGACCCTTTTACTTCAGCATTAGTGCTTTGTTTGTTTACCAATTTAATTGCTTTAAAATCCTGTGTATCTTAATCAGGCAACCCATATTTAATCACGATAAACTGTTGATAATATTCTTTTTTATGTTACCGATGAAAGGTTTCTGGGTAAAACGATGTTATCAGCACCAACTGATAACCGTCACCGTAGTATTGGGCACACATAATGATCTCAATTTCATATCCGCGCCTCACATATCAGCGGCGAGGCTGCACGGCTGCGCGGGCGCACGCGATGTCCCGCCCACGCTCTCCGGCGCAAATGCGCGCGCCGTGTCTTATGTAAATGCACCATGTCCACTCCTGGCTTTAATTAATCTCTAGCCGCATAAATAAGCCCTGCCTTAGATCGATCCACTAAGAATAAACAATGGCAACTCGATTCGGCCTGTCGTTATCATAATTTCGAATATATCGATAGAGTTTCTCTCGTAAACACGACTGCCTGGCCGATTGAATATTTTGCATACGTTATTATACCATGTTTACTTTGCCTTTATTAGAATTTTGAGGACTGTCCACGTTTGCAACTGTAGGCAAGCTTATTGGTTCTATTGTCCTCGTAATTGGTTATGGCTCTCTATGAGTATCTACAAAAACCAAATTAAATATATTTTCATTATTGACTTTACCTTGGCTTGACGTTGTAATGGTATTACCATTACAACGTTAAAGGTATCAGTGTGAGACATACAGGGTGTAAACGGACCCTTCACGAAGCCGTCAACCAAACATTATGTAAGTAGGCACATCAAACTAAGTACGCAAAAAATATTGCTGGAAAATTACTTCTTTTTTGGGGTGAAATATCACGTTTTACGGAAAAACTCAATGTCTCTCATACTCAAAACATTGTAACTAGAAGGTTCCCAGATATGGTCCAGTACAAAAAAAATATATCGCAATGACGAGGAGAACAAGTGCCTTTCAGCTTCGTTAAGGGTATTTTATAACATTATAAGGTATAATCAGTTAATAATGAAATAAATGCACGGAGTACCGACTCCGAACGATCGTCGAATGAATTCGATGATAACGGATTTCGATTCTAAATCATCATCTGTCAATTGCATTGTTATTACCACGACTTATTCAGTTTTATGACGGTTTTAGCACACTTCCCGTAAAATATGACCGTAATTATCATCAATCGCGTCGAGACTAGAGCTGCGCGCGTGCAGGGCAGGCGCGCTAGTGCGCACACACCTTTACATCGCAGCCAATCGCGTTGTTACTCGATTTACAATGATTATTCTCTCTCACTTGTTTCCTATTTTAATTAACTTAACTAACGACAATAATGTTTTTGAACTTCTTCACAAATTAAAATCATTCGACATATTTCAAACGAAAGTCGCGGTTTAGCCGTCGGCGTCGGCGCCGGCGACGCATAGGAAAGTAACCACCGCGTCTCGTACGCGCTACGTAGCTCGTAGGCGCTAGGCAGGTACCTACTCACCGATCGTGTTTGTGATCACAGAAAAAAATATGTGCCATTAACTCTTATAAAAGCGAAGTAATTAAAAATGTTATAGTAACAAATCAGTCGTCGATATTGATGAAGGTTTCGTTATTAGTGGCGCTTTGTATGGCGGCCCGGCCATCGCTCTCCGTGTCGCCCGCGGCCGCTGGCAGGGACTCCAAATTGTTAAAACAAACTGTGGAATAACGCCGCGATATATCTCGCGTGGTGTTGTATCTAAAACAAATAACTTAAATCATGCGTTGGAGCACGGAGGAGGACAGAGGAGGACGAGGGGACGCAATGCTGAATGGATATTAAAATGTGAGGGTGGCAGGGAGCGGCGCGCGCGCGGAAAGCAATCAACGAGCGAGGATTTACGAGCGGCCTCGGGCGAGACGCCACGCACCCGATATTGTCAAACGCCCTCGGGACACACGGATTTGGTCAGCCGTTCAATAAACAGAAATACCGAACGGTTTACACTGTAAATCAGATAGCGGCGCGGCCCAGACCCCCCCATCCAGCATCCACATCCACAGCCACATGAATAGTGAACGCGCTTATCTGGCTCGGGTACGCGACATCTTCATTATCGCCGAGTGTTAAAACTTGTTAATCTGTCACTTAGTTAATTATTATGCGAGGGCCTCAGTTAATTGATTCAGCCGACGACAAAATGTTAATAAGCGGTGATAGCGCGGGTAGTACGGTGCTTCTGTACGGAGACGCTACGTTTTGAAATGCAAATCCTGCTTTTGGAATATTGGTGTGGATAGCGCCGATAAGAGACGGGACTGACTGAATTAATATACGTGTAACACGCGATTTTGCACTTTGTGTACAGCTGTGTTATCGATAGCAGTCTCGCAGCCGTGTGCGCCCGCGCTCGACGCCACGCCGCGCCCGCGCCGGCTCTGTGTGTGCGCGTCCTTAATGCAACTCATATATTTTTATAATGGTAATGGAGTTCGTTTTATGCCTTCAGTTATTAGCTAACAATACTGCTGCGAAGTGCGCAATTCAAGTCTAGAGATAATCTGATTGCTTACCTAAGTTATTAAGATGGGTATAATTTGGGAGCTTCAACAAATTAATTCACTAAATTATCAAATAATTAACCAAACCCACTTTATGAATCCTTTATTAATGTTACTTGGATACCAATAAGCACAGGTGCTCCAATGGATAAACCTACATAAAGATTTAGTATAAAAAACAAACAATATCGCTGAAAATGAAATGAACAGTAACATTGCAATGATATGAAATAAAGAACACCGACTAAGGACCAAATTATATTACTGATGATGGAACTTTTAGGCACGGTTATATGTTCATACTGTGCTTTAGGTGTGTAGATGTTTTAATATTGTCTTTTTTTAGTATTGTTTAGATTATAAGGTATGTAAAGTTGATAAAGAGTGATAAAACAGTTACCAACGAAGTCTAATTGTTATTAAAAATAATAAAAACGTTTCAATTAATCTACTAGCTTTTATGTGATCGCTGTAATCGAAAATGTTGCCACTTAAAAATTGAAAAATGCTTGTGAGGTGCTCTTCTGAAATCCAGTCGTAAATGGTTTGAAATTATTGTATATTACACTAAAGTTAACTAGATCGATAGGTGATTAAAAGCTGGACATTGTCGATCCAGCAACGAATTCTAGTTTTAATTGTTACAGAAAAAGCAATGTAACATACAAAGCATGTATCCTTGCAAACAAAGTTTGATATGAAATAACGCGTTTTAAATACAAGCCTGACAAATGACGGCTTCATTACCACATTAGGAGTAATGAATTCGTCTGGAGTAGCCGCACCGGTCTGCGCCGGGCGGCCAGGCCGGGTGCGGGTCAGCACCAAAAGTATAAAAATAAACAAACAGGGCCGTTTTAATGTCCGCGTTAAGTGATATGATAGCGTGTTAATGGTGTGTTGCATGCGTTTATTTAATTAATTAAATATGAAAGGCTCGCGAATCGTAATGAGCCGGGAGCCGAGAGCCGGGAACGGAGAGCCGAGAGCTGCGGTTGCTGGGAGCCAAGAGCACTGATAACCGTTGTGATTTTCATGAAGAGGATGTTATGTTTCTCTGGGACCCCGCGCATATTTTATAGGGTGATTAGATTTTGGATAGATTCTTTGAAATTGATGATATGAGAAAGAATAAAGAAACTGGTCTTACGACCCCAAGTTATCAGGTTAAAAAATCAATTTTGTTGAAGATAATTGCTAGTGAAAAGACAATCATTTTTGTATGGAGCTATTCTAGACTAGATATTCAAATCTGGTCAAAGATCGAACCTATCGCTTTGTGTTTGTATAATTAATGTTTTATGTTTAATAATTTTGCATGCCGTATGGCAAAATGTATCGGGACTCTAATTGAAATTACCATCATATCTGTATACCTACATTATTAGCAAATAAATGATTTCTGTTTCTGTTTCTGTTTCTGTTTCTGTTATCTCCTTTTCTTGTAGTCAAAACCAAAAACTTTATGCTTAAAGGACTTTCGATCCTTAGGCGGCCGTTAGCAAACCTTCTCAAATTGTATATATGTTATGAAGCCTCAGCTATTACTTGTACCGATTGAACAAATAACTCAATGGCAGATTACTAATGGATCTCTATAGACCGATCCCCATTCACTTACAAGGCAGAAAGCATAATTGAATATTTCTCGCAGACAATATAAATTTCGGATGTTATTTAGCTAGACTAGCTAACACAACTACTACGCACCAGTGTCCAGTGGTACGAGTAAGACATACCTATCTCTAAACTTATACTGTCACTTACGGGGTATCTTCCGTGATTGTTTATTATTTTGAGCTTCCGATATTTCGACGATGTTGCAAGCGCCATGATCGCGGGTTGACTGGAGAATGCGGGTGGATGTGTTTCGTGGAGTCCTTATTACGATGCCGGCTGCTACTTTTGAGCATACTCAAAATTGGATTCCACGTACTGTCTAGTAAGTGGAGTCCAGTTTTGAATTTGAAACCATCCTCTCGATTGAAATTTTTGCGTTTTCTTATTTCAATTGGTTCTCTTGTCAGCCTTGGTAAGTAATGTTTGTCCCTTAACAAAATACGTGGCTTGTGAAATTGGGCCCTGACTGCAGTAGAAGTTTAGCTATAGCAGATATAACATCTACTGCAATCAGGACTTAATCGACAATATAAGTTTATTTTTAAACCATGAAAGCTTAAAACAATACCTGACTCTATGCCCATTTACTATAATTTCTTTCTTCACCTGATAGTTATGGAGTAAGGTGTGAGTGTAGCTAACTTGGTGAAGGTGGATCTGATTTATAATGTTTGTAGTTGCCCAATCACGTATCAGTAAACACAACACGCTGAAATAATACCAAAAGCACTAGGTATACATTTCCCCTATAAGTACACACTGCGACACATTAAGGTACACATTTCCAGTATAATATGGCCTCGCTTTGTATAGATTTCTCATACATTGAGACCCAGCATAAACTGGTTTTGTATAGCTTGATTGGTTGTCGTGGGTACTACAATTGAAATAAAAAAGTAACACAGGGAGGAGGGTCCCCGACGTACAAACGGTCACCACGCACTCACTACTACATTCGACAAAAAAAAATTCAACGGTTATTATTAAAAAAATCTGCTGTTCTGTAGTACCTACATACGTAATACTCGCTTTTGTCCAGGGCTTTGTTCGTGTGGAGGTGGAAACTGATCCCGAAAATGTCTTATCTTATCCTGTCTATCCGCATGTCAAATGTCATCGCTATCCGTTCTGACGTGAAGGTGAGAGGCGTGAAGGCGTGACAAGCAAACTGACTTTCACATTTACCATATTAATTAGGATTTATGTAGGACACTCTACAAAAGAGCGGTAGCTGCGGTAATAGATATTTAAACTTAATAAAGTTGATAATAAATGTCACTTTGACATAAACAAGGTGGTGTGCACCTTGCATGTGAGTAGAGAAGGTACCGGTACAGCGACGCGCCGCCGAACCGCCGCCGAGCCCTCCACAGCTAGCCCGGCTCGCTGCTTTAATGTCAGCCCGCTCGTAAAACATACCAACGAGATTACTACACAAACAATTATTACAGTACAAACTATAATGGCCCATAAACTATATTGGGCATAAATAAGACCTCGGTTGAACCTCGCAGTGTAGTGCTACGACCACACATAGGGCGGCTTGCTAGCTCACTTACTGGCGCTTCGCAAGAGGAGAGCGCTTGCCGAGGTGTAGGCTCGCCACTATATCGTCGTCAGTCGACATGATCGTTAGCAATAAAAATTGCAGCAACATTAATATTATAATAGTAGTGGAGCAGTGCGCGTGCGCGGTGGCCTTTTGCCGCGCTCACGTAATCTCTCATTCATTTAGTTTTTAATAGCATGCACACGCGGCGTCGGCGCTGGCGCTGTGGCGCTCCCCGCATGGCCGCGGCGCCCGCGCCCGCAAGTATCGAGAACATTACATTTGCTACGCGAACGCTTTTTGTGTTAAGAGCTGTGTGCTTTGCGAAATGACTATAATTGTTGATTCTTCAATGACACCGACAAGGTCCCGCTAACGTGTACCAATTGGCTAAACATCAAAATATACCGTTTAGGATCACCTTTGATGCATGACCGCCGATTAACAACATTTTGCGGATATAATCGTTGGTTTTTTATGTTCCAATCTACATCGTTTGATGAACTTGGCAAAAAACAAACCCAGTTCGTACAGTTGTGTAAGCACTACACGCTCTGCTACCCTTTACACTAAACTCACAGACTGGAAAGTTTTCTATCTTCGGTCAATTAACATTCTTTTGATTGTCTTTATAGTTTAGAAACTTTCATCATTTTGCCAAATCCATATAAAGTCAACAAAGCTATTTAAAATCACATTTCCCCCTGCACCGCGCACCGGGAACTTCTTTGATCATCTATTCTTTTAATTGGCGATCTTAATTAAAATTCTCAACTAAAAGGTCACTAAAATATTTTAGCAATTATTGTTGTTTTCTTTTTTAACGAATAATAAATAGTCAGTAATTTCCAATATTAATATTCGCGAGGATAATAGCCGTCGAACGATAAATTACGTTCTTTGATCGTCATGCATGTTCAGTCGCCATTGAGAAGTAACAGCTTGTAATCTTGTATCTTATTTTGTGTAATAATTGCTCTGTCTTCATATATCATATGTGCACGATAGTGGTGTCCATTGTGGGTGTCATAGACGTGGTGGCCATCGAATCTGAAAGTCTGGCAACCAATCTTAGCGAGGAGTATTGTAATAGCCATAACTGGATTGTGGAGGTCAGACAGGCAATCGCTTCATGTAAAATACGGGTATTTAGCTGAATCTGATTAGTCTGGCAGCTGACCCCAACATATTCGCAAAAAGCTTGGCAGATATGTCGTGCAGCGACCGTTGATTGTCCGCCAGCGTTACGTGTCTCTGTTCGTCAGCGTGACGTGTGTGTTTGCGCAGGAGTTTCGGCGCCAAGTGCTCGAAGTGCTGCCGCGGCATCTCGTCGTCGGACTGGGTGCGCAAGGCGCGCGAGCAGGTCTACCACCTGGCGTGCTTCGCATGTGACGCGTGCGGCCGCCAGCTCAGCACCGGCGAGCAGTTCGCGCTGCACGAGGACCGCGTCCTCTGCAAGCCACATTATCTTGAAACCCTAGACGGAGGATCCATCTCATCTGATGGTGAGTTGGCTGTTAGTACATTTTGTTAGGCTTTTTTAATCCCAGACAATCATTTGATAGTCAAATGATGATTACAACATCACAAAATAAATTAAATAAAAACTCCTCTTTTAGTAAAAGTAGAGTAACAAATCCAATATGTGCAAAAACGATGTGAACCACAGACGGGTGCGACTCAGAAGGTTACCACAAGAGCAAGGCGAAGCGGGTGCGCACCACCTTCACGGAGGAGCAGCTGCAGGTGCTGCAAGCCAACTTCCAGCTGGACTCGAACCCGGATGGCCAGGACCTGGAGCGCATCGCGCAGGTTACCGGCCTCAGCAAGCGAGTGACGCAGGTGTGGTTCCAGAACAGCCGCGCCAGGCAGAAGAAGCACCAGCACACCGGCAAGGGCAAGCAGAGCCAATGTTAGTATTCCAGGGCAAGGTTAAATAGCAGGGAAGATGTGTTTCTACTCTGATAACAGTGCTCTGGGGGACAAATCATGTTGGTCCTTTGTTCCGCACCTAAAAGTCTTGATTAATATCGATTAGAAGCACATATTCCCGACGGCAATAACAAATTACCAGCACTGCTTCTAAAGCATCATTGGCGAAGTTCTCAATTCTATTCGTACTGCCTAGCGAACTGCTCCGCGAAGTGATAGCTGCTGAAGTCTCCAGGTGTTTACCATGTGTCGTGTGTTCGCAGTGGTGTCCCGTGACGCAGACCCGGCGGGGTTTGGCCGGCCCATCAACCTGCACCTCACCTACTCCTTCCAGAACAAAGCACCTTTCGTGCCGATAGGTAAGCACTACACACACGTGGGGCGTACACAAAGTGCCATTTTATCAACTACAACGATGACGGAAGTCAAATGTTTACATGAACACAGTCTTGGGATATTTTAGTTATTCATGTATGTATTTAAACAAAACTACACCGTCGTTAACAAGTACATGGTTTTGTCTCTGTAACTTTAAGACCAATTGCCTTCTCACCGT
This sequence comes from Noctua janthina, assembly GCA_963576755.1. NCBI lineage: Eukaryota > Metazoa > Arthropoda > Insecta > Lepidoptera > Noctuidae > Noctua > Noctua janthina. Next base: position 4,777,103 of record OY755050.1, on the reverse strand, counting down.
ATATTTTTAAAATCGGTGCTGTCTGGCGGTTGCTACCCGGATATTCCCAGTGTACCTCGCTAGTATCCCGGTAGGGAGACCACAATCTTGATATTACGCTTTGACTGGTGCCACTGGCATCATCAACAATGCACTGACTACTGCCCACTTCCAACATGTCTATTGGTTTTATTATCTCTAGTCTGGAAAAAAAAATGGTTAAAAAACAGCTTTAAAATCATAAAGACACTATATTCGATGTACAGTTAATTTTATAATGCCGGCAACGCCTTCACATTTTTTCATTTGAATTTAGAATACTAGATAAATTTGACAGGAACAAATTGACATCTAAGAATTTATGTTTTAGAAATATTCAGTACCTAGTAGGTACCTACTTTTTGTAAAATATCCCTAGACTGTGTTGATGTGTTTAGGTAGGTATTGAATTGGCATATCTTGGCTTAGGTAGGTATATATTGGCTTGTCAATCGTATTGTACATCCTATTTAACCGATGAAATAAAAAGGTGGCCCTCAAATCGATGCGTTCATGATATTGTAAAAGTATTGGCAATTATTAGACAAAAGCACATCCACCACTTTGCACCGAGTGTGAAGATCATACTGCTAATGTTACAATAGCTAATATATAACAAATAGGGTAATAACATTATCTATTCATCATCTAGAGTCTAGACGGCCAACCAATTGTTCCCGTATTTCTTACAATGGGAAAACCAACCAACATTCGTTTTTGCCGGCCATTATAGTAACAGCTATATATTATACCTTCGCCTATGTTGTGCCACGTTCATATAAATAACCACAATTAAAATCATGTCAGTTGATAACAGCTAAGTGTTATGACGTGATATCGACCCGGCTGTGCCAGGTCCTTCGTGAGCTCTATAAGCTTTACTGAACATAGCTTTATAGGGCGCGCAAAAAAACGGTATGGGAAAAGTGTATAACGCCATGTTCGATCTGGGAAACCTGCCTAAGGTCAGTTGTAGAGATAGACCACTCGACCAACGTGGACTATCTAAACAACTTTTCGATAGATAAAACAAATTTAATTTTCACCAGCTACTGCCAAAGAATGCATCATCCGCATTATATCCACTCGATATCTTTGACACCAAGTAGTAATGACATTTATTGGTAATTTCCAGATGGAACCTCTTTCACGGATTCCTCAATGGATGAGCTGTCCGAAGACTCATCGATCCATTGCATGCAGAGTGAGGTGTGAGGTCGAAACACACGCCGCCACGGTTTGAGAGCACCCGCGCGTCCATGCGCCCCTGTACAGACAGACTCGCCATATCTTACTACATCGTTAACGATCTTAGAAATCTAATATATTGCTAGTTTTTGCCATGTACTACACCACTCGTGGATGTACTTTATTTGGCCTGTTTGCCATACTTAAATATGTTTTTCTTACTTTAACAAGTGCTGTAATTGTCAGTTGCAGCGGGTTTGGAACCCCTGCAGATTTTTTATTTTTTATTTATGCAATTAGTGTTATATGAATTGTAAAAAAAAATCAATAGTTAAGATCACGCGAGACTTGTAAACTCTCGCGTTTAAAATCTCTTACATGATACATCATCTATTTGTAAAAACTGTTAGCAAGACGCATAATAACAAGTATTTAACTAAGTAATTCTAACAAAACCATAACTTATGAATCTCTATGCGGATATTTAATATTTATTGTATAAAAGTTGTATTTATTTATTTATTTCTAGTAACTGTGATACGTTCTCTTTCGTAGCTGTTCTCGGTTCGTTTACATTTCTTATTATTTAACTAAAAATATAAACTTTATATTGTCTACTTATGCAATTCGATACATCTTTAGAATACTATAGTTTAGTGCCAAATCGTAATTGTAAGCGGTAGATACATTAATGTGAGAAAGCATTAGAAGTTGAGAGAGTGTACCTACACGTAGGTAGGTGTGTGTGAATTCTTGCGTTTTATAATCTACGATCAGCATTTTAACTATAGGCCAAAATATTGAAGAGATAAACGTCCATACTTTGACCTAAGCTATTGAGTGTTCAGGTCCAGTGTTCCCTGCTAAATTACTTGTTCAGGGGAGCAGCTTTATTCGATTACGATTGCGCGGGCACATGCTAACACTTTGCTGGACACGTGGACACATCAGTATAATTACACACATGATCATCAAATTGAACAAGATTGACGAACCTCAGCGCCTAGTAAAATAGTTACACCACAGTGAATTTTCTTCTTCAAGCTTTTTAACAGGATAAAAATAAATTTTTCGGTTGGTTATATCAATGAATACATTCTTTACTTAAAAAGTACAGGTTATTGCTGTTAGAATGTCGATGTGTCTCTCTGCTCATGCAAATATAATGGGTGTCAATATACCCTGCACGACGCCGAAAGGCTCTTGTGCTCCCCGTCTTTGCAATATTATTTTTCTTCTAGACTATAGTCGTCGAATCTTCTAGTTACGAAAACATTGGGAGTCAAAAACCCATTTTTTTTTTTAATTATAACTTTTTAATGTTATGCTTTTACTTAAAATACCCCCGTATTATTCAATGCATCCATCAGCACAATGTTTTGAGTGTTACATTGAGTCCTACCGTGTAAAGTGATTATTCACCCCAAAAAAAAAAAAATCCCAGCAATATTTTTTAGTGTGATGTACAGAATGTTTGGTAGACGGCTTCGTGATGGGTCCGTTTACACCCTGTATATAAAGCAACCCAATCTTTCAGTGCATTAGCACAGTAGCGCAATCACTATTAGCTTAGTTCTGAAACGTCTCTGTACGTGAAAAGTTGACAGTTGCTCAAACTGAAATTAAATGTTATGTAAAAAGTAAACAAAGAGGTATCTCAGCAATTCTAGTTCATTTATTGTCTGTCAATTATCTCGCTGTACCGAGGATATTACTAGATTTTGTTCAGTATTGTAAATAAAAGACCTTGTATCTTAATTATTGTAAATAAGGCGTGGAAACAAAAGGAAGTTGGGTCTGCGGTTGTATGGAGCCGCAGCGGAGCCGCGCCGACCGCACGCCCTTATGTTTTCACTCAGTGTAGAATATATTAACTTATGATGTAGATGTTAAGTGACATGTAGTGCGTCGTCTTGTCATTTTATTGTAATTAAGTAGTTGCTACAAGTACTAGGTACTTAAGTTTATTCTGTACAAATTTTTAAATATATTATGTTGGTTAGTTGTTGTTTCGATTTAAAAAATCCCTTAAGAACCCTAGGCTAAACAACTATTTCAATAGTATAATTACATATAATCTATATTGCTGCCAGTTTTAATGAGTGTGGAAGGTAATAAAAGTAAAACAACGGAATAATATTGCCTGCTATAATTGACGATTTACGAGGGAGACAAGTACCCGTTTTTTACATCACCGATATTGATAAATAAGACGTTAAAAGACTCATTATTATTTAACAATTTATTAATTTCAACTAAAATTAAATTAACCTAGCTTAAAATGAACTTAATAGAAAATACAACACATAGGTTTAAAATATAGTTATTTTCACACATTATTTAGGTATATTCTTTACACCCTGTATATCATTTCCACAGTTATATTATATTGTATCGTCGTTTATTAAACACAACTGTAGGCGCAATCTTAATAAATCATTAATGTCGTCCATAAAATATTCGCGTTGAGTAAAGAGTTAAACATCATTGCAACATTTAACATGATTACCCAGACTTAAAACAATAACAAAGAAATTATTTATATGAACTTTGCTTATTCTATCAACTAAACTACTTCATGTAACTTTAACAAATGTTTTTTTAAACTCGGTTTGAATTGAATTTCAAAAAATACTTTGCTGTTTGATGCTGAGCAGAAACTCCTGACCGTAATAATCGTCATTATCATCTTTATAAAACTACTTATTGGAATATCAGAATCCTTTAGAATGTGTGTTTTGGTCCAGCCAAGCCACAATACCGTATAACCTTGTAGAATCTCGAGATGCAATCAGTGACCAGTATACTTGGAAGTATATGAGGTCTATAGCACAAGCAGAAGGCACGGAGACCCACTTCTGATGATGAAGACACTTACGAGGTTAACATGAAATACACCAATCTTCAACTTTTACTTTGTTCTATGAAGTGGATCTCCTCTACCCGTAAGCCTCATGTCTATAACTTGTCCATGGCGTTGAGGAGCAGGTTCATCTCCTGGTGGACCTCTCGCAGGAGGTCCTTCATCTGGCGCGGCGAGTCCAGGATGTCGACACTCTGCGTGTAGGGGTTGTATCTCACGCCGAAGTCCCGGGGAATCTTCTGAGCGAATTTTCTGGAATTAATCAGGCTCATGAAACAATCGTATGAGAAGAGACGAGCTAGATTTATAATTATTGCAGATTTTCATTAACTTTTTTGTCTTATCACTTACAATTTGGCTAATGAACCTAGTAGCTACTAGCCTACTACAGATAATGGCTAATTCTCTTTGGCTTTATACTAACATAATATGTCTAATTGTCTATCTATATTGTAGAATGTAGCCCATTATTATTTATAACCACCTGAATGCAAAGGATCAGATATCCAAAAACTCTGACTCTCCGGTAAGTATTTACAAACTACAAGTAGTTCTAAAATAATAATAAAAATATCTACAAGTATCAAAATGGGAAAAAAATACAGGGCGTCAAAAATTTGACAAGTAGTAACTCCAATTATTCCAAGCTGAAGAATAATTTGACGATGATGATTGACTTATAAAACGCTTCACAGAAAAGATGACCTATGACAGCTACTTACATCATCCTCTCCTTAGCGTCCTCAAAGCTGTTGGCGACGAAGTAAATGGGCTGGTACTCCGTGATAGGGTACTTGGTATCGCCGGTGGTGTCAGGGTCGAACTCTCGCAGCTCGGGCTTATCCGAGAGGCAGTACTGCAGCTCGCCGAACGATGACAGGAGACCAGCGCCGAACGCCTTCACCTTGCCTTCTTGTCGGCACAGGCCAAACTCCACGGTAAACCAGAAGCACTGGAACAGAGATGGGGATACTTAGAAAATGTTCAAAATAGATCTTCTCTCTATAATATTTTTTTTTCTCGCAGACGTTAGACCTTATAGGGGTTAATCACGGAGGACAATAACCCCCGAAACAAAACGAACGTCATGACGACGATGTGGCTTGTGGGGGTGACTCTCACTAGCTTTATGGGGAATAAAGGAGTGATGTTATGCTACTTAAGCTATGATCATTAAAAACGCATACATAAGGCAACAAATCAGTACACCCAGCTCCATAGTATAGTTCCAGGTGAAATTTTTCATCAAAAGTAATAGTATAATGATACTCACGGTAGCAAGTTTCTCAATATAATCATCAGGCGCTCCGAGGGAGGCAAGGCCGATCTCCTGGGAGAACTGCGCGAAGGCAGGGTCGGCGAAGAGCGGCGCGTGGCCCAGCAGCTCGTGGCACACGTCGGGCTCCGGCGTGTACAGCGGCCGCGAGTGGTGCCGGATGTACTGCGTGCTGTGGAACACGCGGAACGCCAGCCCCGCCAGGAAGTCGCGCGACGACAGGAGGCCGGCTACTGGTCGGAGGGTGAAGCCTGTGCAGTCTGGAATGGAACAATTGTTTTAGTCCGAGCACTTTATAAATGTTTCCACTAGTAAGTCATAAGCCTCTTTCACGACAGGTTTCCGGACGGAGTTTTCCTTCATGCCTTGCAACCTCAAAACCTCAAATCGTAAGTCGGCTCATTGCCAATAGATCTGTCCCGATGCCACTGGAATTCAAAACAAAACGGTATAATTCATTACATTATGCGATCAGCTTACCTTTAAGGAAGTTCGACACATCCTCCATCTGTGGAATGTTATCTTCCCTGTAGCCACAGTTCTCAATGAGCAGCGGGAAGACGTGGTTGTGTTCCTTGCAGGCGTGTGTAGGGTACAAGTCGGTCAGCTTCTTGAAGACAGCTCCCCAGGTGGCGATCTCTTCCTTGGTGTAGTCCACATGAGGCAGCGGCTGGCCATACTTGTAGTTGTAAGCAATGTCTGCAAAGTACTTGCGCCGGGCACGGTACTCAGGGTCGGTGAACCCGGGGTGGTCAGAGTCCAACTCCGCTCCGTACGACAGGATCTGGTTGGCGAACCTGTCCAGGTCGCGAATACGACGGGGGAACCATGGCACCGCGTCTGGTGAACAGAAAAGTAGAGATTAGTGGTAATCAAGCTGAAGGAGAATAGTAGCTGCATTCGATAAGGTATTCAAGTAGATCATAACGACACACACAAGTACTAACAATTAAACAATAATTGTAAATGTTTTTAAAAATATTGTTTGCAGTTGTTTAGCGAAGATTACGTTTAGCATATATAGTTAGGAGATCGATAGATATAATAGGCCATCCAAGAAGTTACTAAGCCTACATTAACTACTACTTACATCTGTTATCCTTATAATTTCTAGAAATGACATTCAAGTAGCCGACATTATTCTTAAGTTCGTCGAGGGCGCCTCCGAAGTCTCCGGCGCCATGCTCACACTCCACCATGAACTCATATCCTGGCCTTCTCGCTGAGGACCTGGACTCGATGTGCATGAGGTTGACTCCGTACGAGGAGAAAACGCTCAAAAACTTTGCGAGTGCTCCTGCCTCGTCAGGAGTGGCTGGGGAGAATAGCAGCCAGGTAGACTTGCTGGAGTCGCGACCCTCGCGGATGTAGTTGCCACCCTCCATCAATTTGGGCTGAAAAACGAAAGATAATATTGCAGTATTGGAATCGATCTTCAGAAGCTGAATGCACTACACCCTAAGTTTGGAAGGTGGTTGAATTACTATGATTGTTGAACAAGACATACATAATTTCATCAGATGATATACAAATACAAATTCCCGACCGGTTACTACTATATGCACGGATACCCGATGTAGTAATCATAGTACCGCTTCTTATTATAAATGAGAATGTTCTAGATCCTGATCAATGAATAGGCAGCTCCCAATCAGAAGTTCAGTGTTTGCGTCTATCAGAGAAATTCCGCAATTACAGAAAAGGGCTGGGAGACAAACACTAGATCATTACAATTGGGAGTATCATTATGCTTGCGTCATAAGGGCACAGTGCAGACGACTTGATAACCGGCGGCCCATATAGCCAGGTTACGTGAATTAGCGCGATAACCCCGGGGTGGTCAGCGCCCGAGCGCCCGTCACGTACGCGGCACGGCACGGTGCGGACACATCAGCTATCTTTCAGATGAGCGTAGCAACAGTATCAAGTGCATGTCTGTGCACTGAGCAAGAGTGCATGATAACTAGATAATCCCAGACGTCTATAAACACCCACTTTCTACTAATATCACAGAACCTCAGAGGTAACAATTATCTATACACAGTTTGATTTGAATTACAGTTTTATTAAACACACAAAATGCAAGTCATTCGATCTCACTGCATTAACTCAAGCTACGTTGCTCTACCACCTTAATTATTTATTCTTATTCTTAATTGCTCAGTTTTAATTATCCAGTAAAACAAATAATAAAACTCGCCGTAAAATTGTTAAATGAAAACGAAATTATCTTTGTTTTTAAATTAATTTAATTACGAATATAAAAAAATAATAACAAGGTGTCTTATCAGTTTTGTATTATAATTATTGACATTGGTTGAAATAATAAGATTGAAAAACTGTATCGTGAAGAGATAACCCGACTCTTAATGGACGACTTATGACGACAGTGTTTTGCCAAATTGTAGAAAATTGATAAATAATCGCGAACTAAGAGTTCACTTCGTAACTGAAATGCTTATGTAACATTTAGCGTACATACATAGTAGTTTAAACAATTTCGCGTGCTGTGTCACGTTTTACTAAATAATTACGAAAACACAGATTACACTCGGAAGATGATTAATTACGGATCACGTTAAATTCCGTTAACACGTGTACTAATTATTGCGATAAACACCCGCAGTTTACCGTATAGCTGTCTCTCTGTCTGTTTATCTCACTCGGTTATCCGCCACTCCTCCTGAGGGCTCAGACCAAGTACAGCCTATCAGCGATAACAATGATACTGGGGCTGGTTACGGAAGACCTTATTAATCCCGTTGAAAAGTGAACGAAAAGCTTTAAAAACGAGTGTTACTTGACGTGGCTACGTTTTAAGAACAATTTTTGCCAGAATGCTTGAAAATTGCGGGAATACTACGCAATTCTCTACTCTGTAACTTGGTACTTGTGAAAAATTTGTTGATCATAATGAAGTTAAGGAAAAAATATCGTGTTATTTTATCGAGTATAAAGATAATTACATAGATCGACACATAAATTAACTCGTGCAAAGAATTAACTCTGTATGGATGAAATGGCGGCCGGTTACGGGAACAATCCGCAATTTCTTTAATCGTAAGAGGAATGCTGGAAAATCTATAAAACAATGGTAAGACTTGTTGTCTTACCAGAATGTTGGGCCACAAAAGGCAAAACGCACGTGGCTGAGATGAGAATGCTTAGGGCGATATGTGGTGCGAGGCGAATAAATTGCTGATATAGAGTGCTGCCATCTCTGTATTATGAATGATACCCTTGGATATCTGACTGAAAAATAAACGATAAAATGAGTACTAAGCAAATCAATATAAATCTGAATATTTGCTGATGATTCACATCTAAAGATATGTGATGTCAATGAATGAGGAAAATGTCCCGAGGTTAGTTTTGATTAAGATTGGATAAGGTATGGTGGCTTGGAACCTTGGTAAAATGGTTTGGCTAGAAAGGGAAGGATAACTGAGACTACTACTAGAGAACATGTAAGAAGACCAAATGAATTAGAAAGGGCAGGCGAATGATGACGATTATAAATATAACTTTCAGAAACCCAACTATGTATCGTATATTGATCTGGTCCTGGTATTCTTATACTACGAGAAGGGATATACTAGTCAACCTGACAACTATATCGCTGGGAAAAGGAAAATTGTTACAGATATTTTGGTAGGTTACCTAAGACTAACGTGATGAAGAGGTTATTTTCAAAATCAAGCTATCATAATTATTCTGAACTCTGAACTGATTAGATAGATCTATCTCAAGGAAGTTAAACCATCGATGATATAAATTCAGGTATAGCCAATTATCTTATAGCCATAGATGGGCCTATAAGACTCAGCTCAATTAAGATAAAAATGAAGTCATCAGAGATCAAAACAGCATATTTTTCTTCAACTATAGACAAACAACATAATATTATTGTGATGTTGTTGTAACCGCTATGTGATGGGCATACCGACGCAAATAGATCAGTGTTTTGTTGTTAATAATGTTACATGATCATAATGATGTAACTACAACCAAATTGTTGCACAAAATATAAACACAAGTGGTGCTATGATATCGTGTGGTTAACTATGCTAAATTAAGGATCAGTTAATCGATAGTTTTAGAAATTACTGAGCAATTTAAATCGGGTAATTGTTAGCTCATACTAGATAATTATCTGGTGGTCAAACTGCTTCAAATTGTTTGAAACCAGTCGTCGGAACGTGTTTGTGCACTTGCCTTGGCTCCATTAGATCATGTTCAATAAACATGTTGAAAGAAGTAGCACTAGCACTAGATGGTTGGGTACACCTCACCAACACAGAATTACAGATCACCGGACCTTCGGTGTATGTTCGATATACCCTGACAATGGCAATGCCTATTATTTTGACAATCCAACAACATTAATTTCGTTGTTTGCGTTTCGAACAGAATTAACGAATTTTTCAAAGGTATGAAGGGACGAATTACGGATTAGCAATTTCTTTAACAGTCCTTCGGATTGTGACTGAAAGTATGTTACGTCTTTGTGTTGCAGGTCCTATGGAACTAGAGCACTTGAATTGAGCTGATACGAACGGTATAAATTGAGAATTACATTAGTTTTATTCATCTTCTGTGCAAAGATCAGTAGTTTGTAGGATATCGTTAAAGTTGTCTCTCTTTTCAATGGGCATAACGTTGATATGTTTGTAGCATACCTACTTCATATGGTAAGCACACAGTACTCTTATTTACCTACTAGATTTTTGTATGACGTCGACGTCGTATATAAACATTAGTCTTCTCTTCGCTCTTTCCTTATTCTATGTCAACGAAACCCATTGATTCATTAAAGTTAAGATAAGATGGAGGCACTAAGTACTTTACTTCTCCTTAGGTAAGTTCTTCATATGCGGATTGGCCCGTAAATCTTGCTAATCAACTAAGTACGCCTCTATTTATGAATACAAATTTAAAACAAGTGGTATTACGAATTTCATTAATTAAGTCTTTTATTGATTTATTGACTTTCAATTCGTTTTTTGCTAGTTTCCTTACAGCTGTTTGTGGAGACCATAAAATATTTTTGCGTATATCGATTATTAAGAAATTGTTCGTTTTTTTTGGATTTGTGGTAAATCATTCGGGTAGGTGTAGGGTACATCTACCCGAATGCGAATTAAGTGATGTAAGAAGAAATATGAGAAAAAATATTTATAAAAGTTCGTTTTGGAATTAAAAACATATACTTCCTCGCTGTGCCCCGCGACCTTCGTCCATGTGAAATTATTATGAAAATAAGTCAAATTTTCATAATAATTTCACGTGGAAATAATTTCACCCTATTTGGAAAGGATTTTTTTAACAATTTTAAGGGTTTTAATATTCTTTCACGGAACCTTAATCTTTTTTCCAAAATAAAAGTAGCCTAAGGTACTCCTTATAATATGAGCTATCTGACAGTCAAATTGGTCCAGCTGTTTCGGAGATTAGCCGAAACAGACAAACAGAAAAAAAATAAAAAGAAATGTATTTTTGATGTAAGTACTGTATGTATATACTTTCATTCAGTAAAAAGCTGTTATTTTAAATTATGGACAAGGTAGGCCGAGATTTAATGAAATAATTTTTTCTTTTTTTTTTAATACAAACGCAGATTAACAGCAGTTAGAAATCTGAACCATTCGAAGTCATTTATGTTTGTTTATTTAAAGCAACAATATTTCTGATGCTAACTCATTATAATCGTGGAAACGTTTATTCAATCTTCAATCAATCCAATCTCAATTATAGTACTGTAAGAATTCCTAAACAAAATGAAGTCTTCGTAAATAATTAAACTCAACAAGTTGCAGTAAAATAAAAACTGTTTATATTCAAACTAACACAAATTCGCCATTTAGAGACCTAAATGCCTGTACCTACTTAAACATGGCCGACCCGACGAACATTTACATAAACTATTTCGCTGAGACAAAGCTCTAATTACAACACAAATAAACAAGGCAATTAATGAATAAATGACACTTTCATTTCGCAAGCTTGCATTTAATTGAATAAACATATTTTATGAATCATGTGCTTCTCGCACACAAACACATAAATAAAAGATAATTGCCTAATAAAATAATAAATTAGATAATTTTGAAAACCTATTAAAATACTTCGTTTTCTTCAAAATCTTGTGACTGTATTCATCATCATCACTAACCTTGTCGGGGGGTGATGAGGACAGCTTCACCTCCTCGTTGCCTGATCGTGTGCTCATCATGTTGCTTCAAATCAAGGGACCCAGGCAGCACTGAAGGCGACGCTAATGCTGTGCGTGTAAACAAACGCGATCGACGCGCGCGCAGCTTTTATGAGGAGCGCGTGACGTCAGGCGCGCGCCCCCGACCTGCGTCGGCGCAGTGGATGTGGCATTTTAATAATAAATTAACGCACTGATTTGGTAATCGATGTTCAGCGAAATACACATGCTTTTGATCAGATTCATGAAACACCTTCGGGTTCGAGCACTAGGAATAACGTTGTTTACGCACCTTTTTCTATAAAATTAACAGTAATACTGCGTAGAGTTTTATTTGCTTTGAAATCGAAACTATTTACAAAACTCGAGAGTAGTCTTCACTATTAAATCGTTGCACAAAATAAACTGCTGACAGCAGTGAAAACGAATGTTAATAAGATCTGAATGTGTTCAAACTCGCTATTTTGGGCATAATAAAGTAGTACCCGGGCGACCGAGTAGTACCTCTGCTCGGGTGAAAATAGAGAAAACTAATGTTCCCAGTTATGAGACCTAGCTAGACTGATTTTTCTGTAAACTCCTAATCCTCCTATCTTTCATCGAAACGTCCGCCGTTCTCGAGAACCTGATTACAAATATTGCTCATTTAATACTATTGGACTGATTCAGTACGATGATCAAGAGCTGACTCTCTCAGTCCAGCACAGGCAGGTCATTTAAACCATCATCTTCATGGCCCTTATCATTTTACTCGGGGTCCGCGCAATATGTTTTTTTCTTCTATTCTCCCCAGTCAGTCGTCACGCTATCATTTTCCTTCATTTCATTCCTCTCAAAATCCATTCATCTTTTTTTTTGTCCTTCCTCTTTCAATCTATCCATCAACAGTCAAATTCATCGCTCCTTTAGTCACATTATGGAGTTTCATCTCTTCGCTCTAGTAAAGAGTCATGTTCACGGTGTTGCATACCACATCCAACCGGAGCACAGTTTGCTTGCCACGTGAACGTGTTAGATAAAAACTTCGTCTATGCAATATGGCGGCGGTGTTGCGTTTGGGACTTTTTATTATTATTTACAACCTTTACAATTAATTGGTGTACGTACAGCCGTCACAAGAAACACGAAGGTCGGTCTTGTCACACAAGTTCGCAGTACTTGGGACTATGTCGCCATTGCGCCGATATTATTTATTGGATCAACTACCCGGTTTTAATGTCAGACATGTTTTTTTGTTTCTGCCGGCAATTTATAGTGCCTATGTTGTTACACCAGTTATGTGAGTATAAACATTGACATTGTTTGAGGAAAAAACTGCACCCAAGCAACAATCTTGAGGTACCGGTAGGTATTTTTACTAGAATTTAGAGACGTACTGAGTGGCGTATGGCGTATGACATGGATTCTGCTTGACTCGATCACGTTTAACTAAGTTTGTCGCACTAAAGTCTTGATTGAGCGTAGATATGTGTCGAGACAAATCAGTGCCAAAACCAGCCCTGGCCCTTGGATGGAGCACTCTTCAGAGTGCACTGTTACTACTCTGTCGTAGCTCTGTACTAGCTTCGTGTAATCAAGGCAATTAGTTCGGTGTGGTCGACCGAGAATAACGTCTTTTCCGCAATATTGCATAGGCCTAAAGTTCTTTCTGGCCGTCTGAAACCGATTCCACGTCGACAAGTGTGCTCACTCCCTTGATATGTGCTGTGAAGAAGCCTGATCGTAATAAGGGGAACTTGCAATCTTGCGGAGATGTGCAATGAACGATTGATCATCTTGTTTAGATGACAGTCGCTGTAAGCGAGTTCATTGATAAACTGCAATGATATCGAAATAATTTGCGTCTCTTGAGGTCAGAGGCGCCCGCTCTACATAACTTATCTGTATATCTATTAAATATACACACACGCATAAGTGAATTAAACGTTTTGTTGACAACATAAATACATGTAAATTAAATAACAATAATCAACTACTAGTCTGCTTATTAAATCAAGGAATGAAAATAATGAACGACGAAAAATAGAATACTAGCCACTTTGTTTCTGTTTATATATTTTTGGACGTAAATTCCCTACGGAGATAAGAATGATAAAGTCTAATATTGTCTAGAAGAAGGTCGTGACCTTCTTTTAGAATAATTTAATTTAGTAAAATCCAGTGATATGGAGCCAGCGAGATAACGATGTGGCTGATACAACGATGATTTATGAGTATGACTTCACCGTCTCACTGAAGTCCCACCCTCTTGGCTGAAGGCACACTATGGTATCCGCTGACACCAGTGGCGGACTTACCAGGCTGAGTAGGCTGGAGCCTAGGGCAGCAGATTTTAGATGCAGCAAATATGGGGCCAATTTTCTTTTTATGTTTAACAGAAATTTGTTTTTTGTTATAATTTGTTTGTTAGGTCTACACTAACAATTTAATTTGTAAATGTTTCACCAGTAAGATGATTTTTCCCACAATTTATTGAATCGCGTTTATATGAAGAAGGGACGGGAATATTTTTAAAACTTGTATATAATATGGAAACAGCAGTACTGGTTGGTGTGGAAGGTTTGTTTGGCAAGAATAAACTAAGCGAATGTTCAACTTATGGTTTAAGAACTTTATTATTCCTCATCAAGAATTAACAATAATTCACTTACTGAAAAACTAAATTTAAATAAAATGTTTATGAGCGTACAGAATCTACGTTCATAACAAAAAATAACCAATATGAGGGTAAGCGATCACAATAACAAAAAAATAAAATACGTGTTTAGTAGCTATCACCAACCAAGTAAACAAGGATCTAAACTAAAAGTAGTTGTTGGTTTGATCACTGTTGCCCATGTTTACCAATTTCTTTGCACGCTTTTCGTAGCTGAACGAGAACATTTTAAGTACTTCGCGATGGAATCAACTGTGTCGAATCAGTAAGTATACAAAAGACAAGGGGAAGTTCTGATGAAATACCTGTTGAAGAAATGGGTATGACTGCGAGTGATACTTACTGCAGAGTTTACACATTTCTCTTCAATTGCTCTTCATTAAAGGCTCGTATCTGAATTAAAAAACTGTTGTAAGCCAATTCAATGAAAAGTTTTAAAGCTTAAATTTTCATCATCATACCTTTTCGAAAAAAACACTTTTCTTGAAAGAAATTTATCTTTTTGATTAAGAGACTGACTTAGCTAAGAATGCATATATTTTCAATGCCAATGATCATTAAAAAGTCTATCTTCGTTCTTGCGAAAATAGCATTAGCAAAACGTTACTCCAAATTTGGATATAGCAGTTCACATGGCTCCAGTACACCAGCGAGAAACTGTTCGGTTGCGAGCAGTTTTCTTGCAAAAATATTTGATATCTACCGTAAGCTAAGAAAAGCATATTATTATTAAATTAGCATATTTGTGCATCGAGTTAGAACTAATTTACATGATTCTATTCGACGATTTTGCGAATAGAAAATCTCACAAAAAGGTATAAAACTTTCATAACTTAATTCGGTAATTCAATTTCATCATCGCCATCAGCGGGATTGTTACCAGGTTATTGAATATATTTTATTAGAAGTACATGATTGTGGTTTTATTAGCTCAGAAATATACACAAAAACCACTTCTTGGGTAATCTTAACAAAATCGTTGGGTTGTAAAAATAACCTTATAGGACGAATGGACCCTGAGAGATGGGCAACGATCGTCACCCACTGGACGCCTGACGGAGGAAATCGCCGTCGACGTAGACCGCGGCGAAGGTGGTGTGATGACCTGATCTCGTTTGCGGGGCGAACATGGCCAGATATCGCACAGGACAGGGAGGTTTGGAAGGAGAAAGGGAAGGCCTTTGCCCAGCAGTGGGACACTCAAAAAGGCTAACAAAAATAAAAAAGAAACTAACACAATCTGTAGGCGGAAAAAAAAATTAAAAGACCTACTGGCGGCAAACGTGTAACTCCACACATGCGCACACACATTTTTGAAGAGATATTTAAATATTTAAAGTCAGTACATATCTTACCTTTAAATAATATTGTGCAGTCCGAATGCAGGACCAATGCTCTCTCAGCACTGGTTTGATTGTTATTAACTAAAGTCCATTCTACAAACGAGTTATATATAAAAACCTTCGTTTTTGCACACTCACAGGCATGTAGAATATTGCAACAGGAACTGCTCTGCATTTCCGTTTCCGCAAGGCCACAGATACTTCGACATTACTAAACAAATAAAATAAAATGTCGTTTCTTTTTACCTTAAAAGTGTTTGTAGTGATCAAGAAGTTTTTGTGGAGCAATAAGGTACCCTCGATAAACCTGTTTCAGATAACCGCTAAGTTATTTTAAATAATAAAGTATTGTAATAAAAAAAAAAATCTTAACCTGGAAATAAACCAATGAGTTATATCGACTGAAGAGTTTGCAACATTATTGGCACAGTAAACTTGTGTATTTATGAATCTATGGCAAAATTGACACATGGATTGACATCTTTTAAGAGCCCGGCCCTAAGATAATAATAATATTTTTTGTAAATGAGTACCAGTTATTAACCAAGGTTCCTGTGCCAATTAAATCTGCACGATGGTGATCTTGAAGCAGGTACAGATTCGACTCAAGTCGATCAAGAACATTCAGAAGATCACCAAGACCATGAAGATGGTTTCAGCCAGCAAGTATGACTCCTACTTTCAATATACTAGCTTGAACCCACTGTTGAAACTGTGCTACAAAACTGTGGTGATGCTAGTAACAACATACAGCACACCAAATCGGTGCTAACAGCATCAATTGATAAAAAATATGAAGACTTGTAAGTTGGCTGACAGAGGTCCACTGTCCACCACTCTGTTAATGATGTTGTGAAAAGAGAGCTGGACTCTTTTAGCAGTAGATTTAGCCTAGTCCGTTGACCCTATTTTGTACATATTAAAAAAAATATCACACTTGTAATTCCCGAAAGGTTAGGCTGAGGTGTACGTACCTATAGTATAACTACATGTTACATTAACCAGTTATGTTTAAGTCCCATGTAACCGAGCGAGCCTATCGCCATCAACCGGGCACAAATCCAAATAATCCTGATAGAAAAACGATAGCAGCACTTCACCCCACCCAAGAATCGAAACCAAGCCTACACCGCCTGAGATCACCAGACCAACGTTAATCAATAACCCAGGTTTACGAAAGCGGAGCGAGACCTGGTAGCGGCGCGACCGTTCGGGTACGGGCCGCGCAAGTTCTACGAGATGTCCCACCTGGTAAAAGGCTCCGTGGATGTTAAGCCTGTCCCGAAAGAAAAGCAGAAGATGACAGTGGAAGCTGTTATTGAAATGACGCCAGAGCAAAAAGAGCAGGAAAAGAAACTCAAGAGGATCTATATCGCAATGACTTCTGACAGAGGTATTCTTTATTTCCATTTATCCATTGCCTGCTGTTTGGACGATATCATCAATGCATCTTTTGTAAGGTCTACACACTTTCCTCTTTCCTTCTGGTAAGTTCCATTTTGTGGTTTGTATGGTACATCTATTGTTAGTTAAACGGGCAACATGACCAGCCCATAGCCATTTCATTTTTAGTGCATATTTTACCGCACGCGTTACTTTTGTTTTGCTTCTGATGATTTTGCTTCTAATTTGGGTACTTTTATTATTTTTAAAATACGCCTTTCCTTTTCCCTTTGACAGGTTCTCAGCATCAATTTTGTTAGTATAGATCAGGTACTTTTGGCAGCCATAGGTGAGACATAGTAGAAGACAATAATTAGTGTCCATTACTATTTTCTTCAAATAGATTTTGTATTCTCCCTTGAGGAGTTCTTAATTTGACCAGAATATTTTCCAGGTTATGTTGATCGTCTTTTTATTTGTCCTGCGTTATTTGTTTTTGTGAATCACAATTGTTTCCCCAGATAAATGTTATTATTGGCATATTCTAACTCTTGATCGCTTGTTTAATTGGCCTCTTGTATCTGTTAGTTACTTTTTTGGTTTTACTGTTACTGTTAGCCTGTGTCATCCCACTTCTGGGCAAAGGGCTCTCCCCATGACTTCTAAATTCTTCGATCCAGGGCCAATGTGGACCACTGGTCATTGGTTTTGTTCAGCTCGTCCCGCCATCTCCTGCGAGGTCCACCGCGTCGCCTTCTGGCTGTGTCAGGGCTCCACATCGTGGTTATTTTGACGCACAGCTCGTCGGGCATACGACAGACATGGTCAGCCCAGTCCTACTTTAGCTTAGCGGCTTTTTGGGTAACGTCAGTATTTTATTTTTATCAGCATTTAATTCTAACCCCGTTTTAAAGCTTTCTTGTGCTAATGATTCTAAGAGGTATTCGAGCCCTTTGGCGTTTTTAAAAAATATGACAATGTCATCAGTAATAACTGTCATTCTAATACCTAGTGCCTATTCTACCTTTTCCTTTCCAATCAAGATTTTTAAATATTCGCTATGAACCCCAATAAATAATTTCGGTGATAAAGGATCTCCCTGTCCATAATCTCGATTTTCTTTCCCTTGGAAAGTTCTCCATAATGTAAACTTCATCATTGGGTTTCTTTTTGTTTTTCAGTATTTTAATTCTTTCCCAAGCGGTAGTTAGTGTAGTACAAATTGGTCTTGCTTTACCATTGCCAATTGCCATGCTTCTGTCCCACACGACTTTTAGTATAAATTGTCGAATATGATGTAAATATTATCTGGATTGCAAAAGATCAGGCGCGCAATGTTAGGAATTTCCGGGATACGATTTCAAGTTTAGCATTGCAAAAGGCTTCTTGTTTTAGTTTCGAATGCTGTGAAGTTGTTGCGTCATCTGTGACGCTATCCGTTGTTATGGTCGAAGGCCGCGTTATATTACGTTGTTTTAAATAAAGCTTCCGAAAAGCTGCATCTGGGCTGACCTACATCATATAAAATTAGCATAAAAAGTCGGTCAAGAGACTCAATTAAGATAACCTTTTTAATTTTAGATCAATGCTCCGCTACTTTTTGTTTGCTTTGTTGCAAACGTGCAACTTGAATCGCACCACGAAATAGCTGTTCATTGTTTAGCTTATAAGATACTTTATTGCTAAACGAGTAGCTAACAGAATCTCAATGTGATGTGCAAACGGCTATTGACCATCCCCTCCCAGATTGTTCAATGAACACGCAATCTAACAGCGTCATTCCCTTATAAATGTCAATACCACCCAAATTGGAGCACAAGAAAAAACAAGTGAGTGATAAGAGGAGTCGCGAGGCGTGCGCCCGCGCAGCGGAGAGGGCGGGGTTATCGCGGATCACGGCGCATCGACCGACGACCATGCCCAAATACCTTCGCAACGTTATTTGCGTACTCACTAGTTCTTGACGCAATTCCCAAACGTTACTGAAGTTTTCTTTAAAAGAAAAACTCGCTGCCATAATTTTGGACAACGAATGTTTTGTTTTCGTGTCTAATGAGTTAATTCTGTTAGCTATGACTTGGATGGCTGCTGATCGCGTTACAGAGTCTGGAGAACAATATTCATGGTGGCTGTCCCGCTCCCACGGCGAAAAGGTTTTGCCCTGACAGGCCTCTGACTCCCTCAGAAACCATCGTGAAAATCCGTTTATCAACAAAATGTAATATTTTCCTTAATTAGTGCTATTATTGGGTAATATGGAATGTCTGCTACGCTGGTTGACCGGAAACCGGAGCATATTTTAAATTGTAGTTGTTAAAATGGCGCGTTGTTTAATTGTGATAATTGTCTCAGTGGTCTGTTGCAATAAAGTTCAAGCTTTCATCAATGGCCGGTCATTATCATTGAAGTTAGGAGTGTTAGAACGCAATTGCCGACTCTTATAACATGCATGGGACGGCTCGCGACGGAATTTTTTCATTATTTTTCTAGCGCAGTTGTGACACAATTTGGTTTTTAATGCATTTATCTATTTACGAAATCCTTGACCCCGTCACCGTGTGCGGCCGTAGACTTACAGCCGCAGCTAATGACGCGGTCCGCATGAAAGTCGTGCGGCCCAATACCTGGCCACTCCTCGGCTGTCCTGTCTTAGTGCGGAGGACATTCATAAGGATTTAACATAACGTCTATCATCACGCCTGTAATCCCCGAAGGGCTAACCCTGCAGAGATGTACTTAGGTACAAAGGCCACCAAAACTGGCAAAATTTGGGTGTACTATTAGTAGTACACCCAAATTTTGCCAGTTTTGGTTTAAGTCCCATGTAATAGGGAGCGAGCCTATGGCCAAGGACCGGCACAATTCCAGATTCCGTGGCTGCTACTGACAAATTCCTGATTTAAACCTAATAACACTTTGCCTAACCTGGGAATCGACCTCATGCCCAGCAGTTGTGCTTGCAACCACTACATCATCGAGGCTGGTTGACAGAGGGCACACTCAAAAAAGTTGCCTATTGTAGCTGTTCCCCACTTACTACCTACAGTGCATTCCAAACAAGTAAGCAGCACACGAACGGGCGTTGAATGTTTATATCTATGAATTCTTTTATGTCTGCTTACACCAATTAAACCTGAACTTGTTTAAAATTTCTATGAGTATAATTCACTGCCTATATTACAACCTTGGTTAGAAAGAAGATGAGTCATGACGGGGGAGTGACTGAGCATTAGTCGTTTATCTGTTTAATCCTGTTCGCTTCATCTTTGGCCCCTACGAGAGATAGTTAGGCACTGCGCGTGCGCCAGCATGTGCAGCAGGCGCGCGCTGGTGCACGGCCGCCACTCATGCGCACGACACGTGCTGAAACCTCTCCTGTAGTACATATTTTATTTACATTCTGCTGATAAATGAATAATGCAAAAGGTGAGACGTTTAAACAACACGATGACTGTGAAACTTTGGTGGTCTTTAAAATCTTAGGGATATCATGCAAAGTTTCAAGCGGTGACAGTTTTGAAGGAAAATTAACAAATTAATATCCTAGAATCCACCTCTATCGTAAAGAGTTCAAGTCAACCCGCAGTTAGAAACATCACACGTCAGCACCGCCTCAACTTGAGCCGAATGGGACTCCATACTGCTACGCGTAGCTATAAGCACCATCAACTCATCGCTCGGATCGGGATCAACTGGTAAAAATGAGTTGAGGTGATGCTGATGCAGTGTAATGTCGGGTGCAGTGTATTTTCTATTTATTTATTATGAGCTTAATACTGAAAATGCCTGTCGATTGCGGCCTATGCTTTATAGAAAGCAACACAGTTTCACTTAGCACTTAGCATATGAAACTTGTATATTCCTATTCGTGTCTTGAACAAAGGATGCATATCATGTGCATCATCCATCCCAGGGTTATGCGGCGGCGTGCATAGCGGCGTGGCGCGGCGCATCAAGAAGGACTTTGTCACCCGCGCAGCCAGCGACACCCACAACCACAAGTTGGTGTGCGTCGGCGACAAGGCCAGGCTCATCCTGTACCGCATTCTAGCGCCGCACATGCTGGTCAGCGTCAAAGATGTATGTATAATTCAGTATCTCTACCTACTCCCCTTGAGATGAGCTCCTTATGTTATGAGTCGAGCTACAGGATAACTGACAAATGCGTGCATTAGAAGAATAGGAAACACCGACATCATCTAGTTTTAATATATAAATAAAGTGTAATTTAAACCAACATACAGAAACAAATATTATTTAGCATTTAACTCTACCTAAGTCTCTCTAACACTACATAAGTTCATAAGTGGATAATCGGAAGCCGCTTGAGCAGGTCAGAAAGAGATGGATGTCCCCGAGTCATGTCCTGTCTCCCGAACCGATACGAATCGATTCCTAGTCGTATAAGAAGACGCCCCAGACCGTTATACAATATAATACAACACAGAGACGCCTTAGGAAATCGTTTTATCGGCTCGGTAGTGTTACTTGGATCCGACTCACAGCTCTTGTTGAAATCCAGGAGTTTCGAGCATACAAGTTATAATGATTGGAGCAACGTATTTATATTATACATTTTTGTATAAAATGGACAAGGAGTACAATAGACTACAGTAGTTTATAATTTAGTGGTTCGGTGTATGACATTTCAGAGCATTGCATTGCATTGCATTGTTTGGCATTGCAGTTCTTGCATGACTTTTGTTAAGTTGTTTGGGCTTTCATTGCAAAATTTAATGTTAGGTTAGGTTACATTAAATTTTATCTCTAATATAAAGGATGGAATTTTGAGATGGAGCAGTAAGTGAAGGTGCCTTAACCGTTGTAGTTAACTTTTAACTTTTTGAGAAATTACGATCTGCATTCACAGATTTTGGAAGAATAGGTAGTCAGCAAAAATGGCAATTTTCACAATTTCTTGTTTTATGCCAATCGATCCTGTTTCTTATAAGAATCAAAAAGCCATATTGGAACAACTTAGCTTTCAGTAGTAGAAAATTAGAAATCACAAAAACTTTTCCTAAAAACTTCGCATTATTCGGTTAGATTGGTTAGTAACAACCAGACTCCCATTATATTGCCCGACCCCGAAATCGAATCCAGCACCTCATGCTCAGCAGCAATGCTTGCGACCACTGGACCAACGAAGTCGAGCCGATCTTATATCGTACCTACTTTCAAAGCAAATAAAGTTCTGATTCCGAGTGTAATTTCCTTACCTGCTTGTTATTTTTTATTCGTTGCCAGATCGGAAGGGTAGCGCCGGTGTTCGCAGATGCTTCTCTAATGGCGGCTGTCATCACGGAAGCTGGTTATTTGTACGACATAGGCGAGATCTTCTACAACAAGTTCTTCTCACCGGTCAAGTACGAGCTCACTGTCATACCCATCTTCAATAAGACCAGGATTGAGGTGAGCTTATAGTCAGGTCCAGCGCCCTGCGTCTGTAGAGTGTTAACAGAGGAGCTAGACTGAGCAACTCGTCAAAGAGGGAATAGTCTCTAAACATTAGTCTCATCAACACGTTATGGAGTTACGTAGTTTTAGAAAATAAGAATAATAATTTAATAATTTTAATTCAGTCTTCATAGCTATGGATGCTTTCTAGTGCTAAGTTCTAGTTTTGTTTTGAGCTCCTTTTCCTGACGACTTGAACTTACAGTCACATCATCATTATCTGCCTACCCCTGCCCGCCTATCATTATTTCCCTACTATGTTGTTGCGGCTTCCAATGTTACTGTATCCAAGCTGGATATAAATATTTTTCAAAGGGCGCCTGCCTATGCGACATCCACGCCATCAGTTACTGCATGACTAACACGCTATCCCTGAGTGCGACTGCTTGTCCGACTGTCTAACTACCCGCAACTCAAAACTCATATTATATATTTTTTTAAATGTGATGAACAGAACGCGCCAAACATGACAGCCTTCGACGACGTGGACGACGACATACTGGAGTGTTACACGGAGTGGACCCTGGCGGCGCTGCTGTATTACACAATGAAGGAAGGCGCGGCATCCGAGCAGTCGGCGCGCATGGCCGCCATGGACAACGCCACCAAGAATGCCGCGGAAATGATCAGGAAGCTCACCCTGCTGTTCAACAGGACCAGGCAGGCCGTCATCACCAGAGAACTCATCGAGATCATCTCCGGAGCCGCGGCGCTCAAGTGAACTAACATCCACTTACGACCTTTTAATTTGATTTATGTATGTACCCAGTGTTTTTAAAACTTCTCGTTTTACTTTCTAATAAGGTTTACATAATAACGATTTCTGGTGAAGACAAAACTGAACATTTCTACATGAGTCCTTGCAAACTAAGAGAAGTAATTATAACAGAATGAAATCAGTTATGTTTGATTATTTTGTTGTTATATGAAATCCTGAGGAGTTTGGCCGTAGAATGTCGAACGTCAGCTGCAGAAGATTCAGTGAATAGGATACTACCCTAAGTACCCTATTGAGAGAGATACAAAGATTTTCAGTCTATCAATAGACCTAGGGGAGCTGTAGCACCTCAAAATTACATGCCACGTCACCTGTGCATGCCACAATATCAAATAGTTTAACGAAGTAGCAAACTTAGCAAAGTTTTACAACTTTCTGATATCTATATTATAGAATTAGAGATAATAAACGAAACGAAAAACAAGAAAAAGAAACTTTAATTATCACAAAACATTACAAGATAACGTTACCCATGCACATCACACATAGAACATCAATATAAAGCACTTCAGTATCGGATGGACAGCATTTTGTTAAGATTCAGCCAAACCGGTAAGACTATGTCGGACTTCGGACTGTCTTCGGACACCGGACTCTGATAGAAACTTCAGTGCATTACATGTACATTTTATCTATCAAAATCCGGTTTGCAATATGTCTGTCCCGGTTTGACAGATCCTTTAAAATATTGAGAACAATAATCACCAGGGATAGAGAGCACTTCACGTCTAGGAAATCAACAACAACCACAATAACCTGAAGGTTGAATTCAAGACATCTTTATCTTATCTTAAATCTAGGAGAGTAACGGGTCAGATCTGCTCAAGCCCCGTATTCATGTGGAACAAATGATGAGTGACATTGTCTTCAGCAGATATTTAGATACCTGTCTTACCGCCAATGATTTCCGAAAAGCGAGTTAGCAACACAAGCGAGTTGCCGAGCAACGAGTGTGAGTTTGGAAAGCTTTGTCGCATGGGCTATGAACGAGGGCGCAAGTGCCTTGAGCGAGTTATCAGTCTCTCATCGAGTACAAACTAGTGAAGAGAGACGAGAGTCGTTATCTCCGATAGTGTGAACAGTCAGCGACGGGAGATAGCCAGTCGCTTCCTTATCTGCGGTGGGAGAGGTTTCTGACGTCGTGGGAAACAGTGTTTAACAACTGTTTTTGCAATCCATGAATACGAGGCATATCGGTAACAACGGAATACAACAACAACAATATAAATACGGTCCTATATCTAAGGCCAGGGTCAGTGCTCCTCCAGGTACTTGTCGTAGGTGGCCTGGTCCATCAGCTGCTGCAACTCTTCAGGCTTGGCCAACTTGACACGGAACAGCCAGCCCTGCTCGTAACACGACTTGTTGATCAGCGCGGGCTTTGATTCTACCTCTTTGTTTGTTTCTGTCACCTGGAATTTGTAACCGGACGAAATTAGAATGATGAAGTTTGTTTGAAATATTTTTAGAAAGACTATTAAACATTTTTGAACTTGGTATCTTTGGTACACCTAACGAATGAAGTTAAGAACATACACCTTATCAATGCTTAATAATGTAAAAATAATAAATGTTGTATACAGGATGTTATAAAAATGTTATAGAGCAGGACACATTCCGCCATAATTATAGCATGCAAATTTAAAATCATTTTTTTTATTATTCTATGGGCTAGCAATTCTAATAAATGTACTCACCGTGCCGGAGACAGGGCTGTAGACTTCACTAGCTGCTTTCACGCTCTCCATGGCTCCGCACTCATCCCCAGCGGCGATGTCCTTGCCCACCTCCGGAAGTTGAACGTAGACCACCTCGCCCAGCGCATCCTGGAGATCAAATCATAGACCATGTCATTACCTATCTTTTAGAATCGTACTAGGAATTCTGTTGTATTCATTTAACTGATTTTACGACCATCAGCAAACAGCCTCTCTGCTGAAGCTGTGCCATCTAAGATTGGGCGCTCGTTCCATCGTAGACCTCATGCATCGCTTTCCAACAGGCGAAATGTAGGTGAAAGCAGGAGAATCACACAATAAACAACTACTGTTTCCCTTCTTTCAATCCGATCTATGATTGTGTCTAACTTTAAATTTAATGAATAATAATAGGGAATAAATATAACTAAACTAATAGGCAATAGTTTTTCCCAAAGCAGGAAACTATTAAAACTTCGAAGCATAGCAACGTCTAGCGAGCGGTGGACACTTGGATAGCCACTGTTAACTGCATTCTACATTTACTTGGTTAACTTTGTTGTTATGACGTGAAGTTATCAACCCAATCATTCAATATTTCTTAATTATTACATACTCCATTAGACACACGAACGGATGATATTGATAACACTTAATGAGTACCTAAAGTGCTGAATTGTAACGTAGTGACAGCTCGGCGAATCTTGCGCAGTTGATGTGCGGAGCTGACCTTTATAGTACAGATATAACCGGTGCGGAGTGGTGCCTATCTCAACCATACACGTATTTGACTAGTCGTATTCTTTATATGGTACCGAATATAAAACGTTGGAGTATTTAATAAAAAACTGTTGAGCAATAAACCCGGTAAGATGAAAATGCTGACTTTTAAGAAAATTACTATCCGACATTATCCGACAGCTAGATTTAGATTACTTTGCAACGCGATCATTAGTATTAACATGGGCTAGGGAACAGGATGTGGGTACTGCATCTTCAGAAAAGAATAAGTTTCACGAGAAAATTATATATTATAATAACCTTCACAGGTCACTATGACATGTGACTATTGGCTGTATGACAATATACCTATTATGACCATCATTTTACGTTTTTTGAAACAGAGTATTTAATATGGGGCCTGCAAGGGACCTCTTAAAGACAGTGCATACCGAAGGTGGTTCGCCAAAGTGTTTCCAAGAGACAAAGTTTAAACGCATCTTTAGCAATGCTCTTCAAAACTTAGTGGTATAAGCGGATATTGAACAAATTAGGTGCACGGACCCTTCGAGCTGTCATAGTCTGCTAGAGAAGTCACGGTTATCTGCTCAAGCAGCCGCTTAAACTGCTTTAGTATTTGACAATTCAACTGCAGTTACAATTTGAATTTCGAGGAAGAGGAACGGGCGGAGAGGATAGCTACTCTAGAGCAGTCGACACTTCGAGAAGTCAGATTAGGTATGTCTTGCAACTGCTTCGAATTTTGCTATGCTGAAAACCTCCCGGAGCGGTCGCTACTGCTCAAGCGGTCTCGTGCATTCCAAAATGGCTATTTATGGTCGGAGTCTAAGGATACTGGTTATACAGGTATTGGAGTACGAACCTGTGCATAGCTGGAGATGCCCACAGTCCCCACGTTGTCGCTCACCGACACCCACTCGTGTTTCTTTGTGTAAAACCGCCCTGGAAACAAAACGATAACGATTGCTTTAATGACATACATCATCCCGTAAAATAAATAGTCCTTGGAGTGTTATTTAACTAGTAACAGTAAACAAAGTAACTGCTGAACATAGAGGGTAAAACAAGTTAGTAAAATAAAAAAAAAACCTCTGCCTTATCACCACCTATCTATCTATTTATAACATATTAATTGAGACCTTTCCAAAAAGCCCTAACACGCTACCTATGCTGTAGATTGGTGAGGAGTTGGATATCCTACTGATTCCAGATGATGCTGCAGCATACAGTATATTTAAATAATGCTATGGAACAGTATATTTTTAATTGACAGAGTCAATTACCCCGTTTCCTGTTTTCAGATATTTCTAAAACAATTGAAAACAGGGAATGACGTATGGAAATCCGTGATGATTGACTTAATAATAGGCAGATAAATTCAACACGCCAAGCGAAGAGTATTATAAGGTAGAAAGTAATAATACATCAGAAATCGCCAAGCTATGAAGTACTTAATGCACTATTATAAAATTTTAGGAATACAAGGTGTAAACAGACCCTTCACGAAGCCGTCAACCAAGCATGCTGTACATCAAACTAAGTAACTCTACACAAAAAAATTTGCTGGGAAACGACTTTTTTTTGGGGAGAAAAATCACGTTTTACGTTAGGGTTAAATAATACGCTCTCAAGACATTGTCCTGATGGATGCATTGAATAGTACGGGGGTCGTTGAGATATTTTAAGTAAAGTTAAATACTTTTATTAAAAAACAACTTGTGAAAAATTTAAAACTTAGACCCCAATATCTCCGTACCTTGAAGGTACGACGGACGTAAAAAAATATTGCAATGACGGGGAAAACAAGTTGCTTTTGGCTTGGATATGGGTACTTTTACACCCATTATACTTAGGTTTTTTAGTTTTGAAAAAGTACTTCCAAATCAATCAACCGTTATTTACAGTACTTAATTTTTTTCCATTAAACAAAAGTTTCAGTGCGATTACGATATTTATCTCGAAACACCGCGTGATTTACACGGTGTACATGTACCTACCTACTTGTTTTGACATTATACTATTGATAACGTACTCCATTTACAACTAACTTTGCTACTAATGTTTGTAAATAGGAGGATTTAAAACCTTATTATCGAATCGCGGACGGCAAGCTGAACTCGGAGTAGAAAATGACAATTTCTAATCTATCAGCATAGATTAGAAATATTCATTTTCTACTCAGAGTTCAGGCAAGTTCAAGTTCAGATTTTTCGGCAAAAATAGGAACACCAGATCAGTCGCTGAAGCAAAAAACATTCATGCCAAATAACGCGTTCTTATGTACCCCTGAACAACAGCGCGACCGGAACAAATATCGGAGCTCAAGCAGACCATAAGGGACTCTAGTTCTGAGGAAAATGCTTCTTTTGCCGATATGGTGAAAAGGGGATCTAACTATTTCGCAGTAAAACAAGTGACGCAACCAAAGAACTGTTGCAAATCATACGGTGAAAATGTTTTTCGGACTGTAGTTTCATTCTCATGCTCAGGGTAAATGAAGCTGCAGTCCGAAAACAAAAACTGGATAATTATCAGTACCGAGACGCAATATGACGCTGATAAACTGAAGAACGCAGTCCAGCTCCCTACTTTTGGCCGACGAACCTAACAAGCGCAAACCCCTGAATGTGATTGTAGGAATGCCGACTTCCTTGGCTGAGGTCTTCCGGTGCATTTTCCAACAAAATTGGCCGACAAGTTGCCAGCAGTATCCTTGGGATTCTTTCATTCACTTAATATTATTTTTTTTGCAAGAAAATATGCCAAATCGAAAAAAATCATTAAGAAAAATAAATTTAAAAAAATCTAAGAGGAATCACCCATTTCATGCGGCAAGCGTCGGCCTGCGTCATTTTATTTCTCATCCAGGGGCGGAAGACGTTGGTCATAACTTTGCCAAAGATATATATTTGAATCTTATAAAAATATATACTATTACTACATGTGCTTGTTTTGTGAGAAATAATGTTTTTGGTAAAATTACGAAATCTTATTCTGGTGCGGAAAACGTTTTCCAGAGTCTAATACCTCTGGTTTTACATTTTAAAAACAAATGACTTCGCTCTAAAAGCTATTTATTGAAGTAATTTAATTCAAAAACAGTTTACACTAGTCAACAAAGTATAGCAAACACAAAATTCTTAAAAATAACGGCTAGCTATAAAATTTATGAATGTAGGTTGAAACTACGTTTAAAAAATGAAAACCAAAAACCATAAGCATTTTAAAATATGGACGAAAAACCGAAGTTGTTCGTACGGTAGGGAATTTTGTAACGTATAAAGTTGAGGTGTTTATTGCAAGTTTTAATTTTTATTCTTGTAAGAAACTGTACTGATGCACTGAAACGCCTATTGGCGTATTTTATTTCCGCCGCGCGGCGGGCGTCTATCGGCGTCAACGTTTAAAACGGTTCCGCATCTGACTGAACAGCGATTTTTGTAACTGGATTGAATGGGTTAAGCTCCTAGCTAGCTTAAGCTCAGTACCAACAAAACTAGACAGTAATAACTTCAAATACGCCTCATCAGTGTTCAATAATCAGGTCTTATAATTAGGACTCCTAGATGCGTGGCTCACCGCATTTTCGCGATAAGTATCTACATCAACAAATTATTATCTGTTTAAATACCATGGATTCTATTATTAGCACAGCTTTCAGTAATCACTTACGTATAAAAAACATCAATCCGGCATTCGCTTATTATTTTAAAACAAATGTATTCGCTAGGGCGCTTGTAGCTTTTATCTGTATAACTAATTCTAAAATAAATAACCATCATGAGGAACTTTTAGCTATTGTGATAAAACTTTTAGCTTATGACGTGGGTAGTTGTAACAAAGGTCTATTCAGAGACAGTTTCGCAACGAGCCACGTATTTACAAGAGACAAAATAGGGTGAGATAGTGCCAAGGCGACGTTACGTAATCTCTCAGCACAGCTGATAACGGACGCTCATTAACTATTTATTGGAACTTTTAGAATGAGACGACAATCAGTTACTAAAATGTTGTGGGCAGCAACCATATCATATCATGTATCATGAACCCTGCCGGACTATCGGTAATTAACTGCGGCCCCAGTTCAACGCCTTGAAAGAACCACCTTAGGGGACCACACTTATCAATGCAGAAGCGGCTCGCGCCGCGCCGGTCAGACACATCGAAAAACAGACGCCGTCTTTCGGTTCGGATGTCGCGACTCGATACCATAAAGCTCTTTTCCGGCACGAGTCGACTTTGAGTTGGTAAGTGTGTTTTGTGGCTCGGTCGGCGCAGTGGCTGAGCGATTAGCTGCTGCGCTGTGTGTCGCCAGTTCGATTAATCCCTCACAAATTAAAAGTGTGACGACTATCAACATCTAGGTTTGTGGTACCAGACAACTTCAGTGCCGAAGATGAATATATTTTTAAAGATGTTTGTTATATCCCGAAGAGTCCATTAGTACCGTTTCATTGAGCCCTTGGCCTAATGGCCCTAAATGGAGGTCAATATCATTAAGCAATATTTCAAACAATTTGTTGATAATGAATATGATCCTTATCACCCAGTCTAAACTGGAGAATATCACTCTTCATAGAGAAACCGGAATATAAACTTAGTGTTAGACAACAGCTATGCGATACTAAATGGTAAAGAGCTCAGCAGAGTAATCCCAGTGAGGACATGACACTTTTTTTGTAGGTATTTATCGTTCGTTTGTTCTTCACACTTCGTATTTTATCGTGGGTGCGTTTACAACCATTTAAACTCATATGATACACAAACAGCGAGACCCAGAACAACAATCTGTAGGCCATACAAATATTAATTGTTCCGTACGGAAATCGAACTGGCGAC
Organism: Noctua janthina; assembly: GCA_963576755.1. Lineage (NCBI taxonomy): Eukaryota > Metazoa > Arthropoda > Insecta > Lepidoptera > Noctuidae > Noctua > Noctua janthina. Next base: position 4,746,653 of record OY755050.1, on the reverse strand, counting down.
ACACAGCGCAGCAGCTAATCGCTCAGCCACTGCGCCGACCGAGCCACAAAACACACTTACCAACTCAAAGTCGACTCGTGCCGGAAAAGAGCTTTATGGTATCGAGTCGCGACATCCGAACCGAAAGACGGCGTCTGTTTTTCGATGTGTCTGACCGGCGCGGCGCGAGCCGCTTCTGCATTGATAAGTGTGGTCCCCTAAGGTGGTTCTTTCAAGGCGTTGAACTGGGGCCGCAGTTAATTACCGATAGTCCGGCAGGGTTCATGATACATGATATGATATGGTTGCTCAGAGGGCAGGCAGAGTAGTTACCTTTCTGTTCTGTGCTATAGAGAGCGCGGCCGCAGCACTGTGCGGTAATACCGCTGCGGGCCAGTCGTGACGTCACTCGGAACACGCTGCACACCACCATTATTGTACTAGTTTCCTGAAAACACCAACCATATAATCAATTAATCATTTGCCTGTGCAATATATCCATACATGCATGATCAGAGAGACGGCTTCCGTCCCGGCAGCGGGAACATGAAGGCTGGTTATGCTAATACTGTGCAATACAGAGGGAAAGTGATAGAGACATCGGCAATACTACAATTGTTTCGATACATTTCATGTCTGAAGCATTTAACCTAAAATTAATATTGAACATAAAAACAAGCATAACTGGTACTCGAGTTTCGAAAGATCAGACATCATGGAAAAGATTGGTCAAAAAGGCGGGAGAAAAAGGGGATCTAGAAATCTGTAACGAGATCTACTGGTTGACTTAAAAAATAAGCTTCGATAAAAAATTCAATCCATTTTTGAATAAAAAATAACCTTAAGTAGTTTATTTCCTATAAAAAAATTTAATAGTGAGCTTACCTAAGTCGGCGTGGAGGGAAGACGTAAAGCGTACGCGCAGCTCAGCGCGAGGTGTGGCAGTGCGGGGCGGCGCGAGTGCTACCCACCATTATCATCGACTTCACCAGACTACAGATCACGCAGAAGTTCCACTGCCCACTCTGAACATGTGGCGATAAATTAAGAAAGACAAAGTTTGCGTCAAGTGCTACACACGCCTCTTATTTCCTTCGCGTTAGTACGGCAGTAACTCGTGGCATGCTTTTTTATTTTCCATTCTCTCAATCAACTTCGTTCATTAGTTACTTCTAACCAATTTCTTTGGTTTGTTTTTACCGCAGTCGCTTTTGTAAGGCACGTGAAGCTCGGTACCAAGCGCCAAGCGGTAACTTTACAACTCGGAGAACATTTGAAAGAAAACCTGCTGTCTTCGACTGTAAGCTAAGACTGGTATAAGGGGTGGAAGGTAACCGACGCGAAAATGAAAAAAGAAACATATGTTTCCTACAAAAGTGCAATTCCTATTCGGACAAAATCTATGGGACAGCTGATTTTTTTTAAATAACCGATTAAAAATTTATATGTAGGGGGGCTCAGAATGATGTACTGAATACGTGGTTACAGTTTTGGCGTCGGTTTCCCTTCCACCCCATATACCAGTCTTAGTTTTTGCTTCAGTGACCCTTCCACCCTGAATAACTGCTAAAAATCAATGTATGAACTACTCATTGTGAGCCTTCTGCACGTTTCAGTTTGAGTGGTTACAGTGTAACTGCACTCAAAACCGGCGTCATTATCACAGACTGTCATAGCAAATATCTCTAATCTTGACATCATTTGGAGAAGGTTTACTTACACTTCTGATGCTCGCTCTTAATGGTACACAAAATAATTAAATCATTGTACCAATTATAAGTGAAGGAAAACGTTACGAAATATGAGTATGATGTACTTTTGAACATGTAACTTCATGGAACGTGTGACTTCTCAAATCGCTCGCTATTTGTCTCGATTATCGGCAACTCTCACCCAGCTGCTACCAACCACCCTGCGGAGATCGTCGCTCCACCTGCCTGAGGATATCCCACCGCGACGTTTACCCCCTTCTCCACTACCAGCTACCAAATGGTCATCGGTTCTACGTTTAATTTGGCCGGTCCATTGCTACTTTAGCTTTAGCTCTACGCTTATATCCACTGGATTACATCACCTGTCCATTGCATTCATGACAGTTTCATTGAATACTTTTTTAATTCTCACCAATATAAGCCCACATCTAGATAGGTACAGTTATGCCCAGAAACTTAACGTGCATGAGATATGCATATCCCGGTGGCTAGTGACACAGATGTCTTTGACAAGGTTTCGTCCGCAGGAGATAAGCGTTATCTATCAGTATGACGACACCCTGCTGGGGGTCGCGCTACGTATATCTCTGTATGTACGAGATATTACATAGTAGGTATACTCTGGTCGGTTTGTTAGAGGTTGGCAAGCATTTTGGTAATTTTAGATAGGATAATTCAAGTAGAGAAACTTTGTACGTCTTTTTTTAATGGCATAAACGTCCACTATTCTCCCCAAGGCCTTCCAAGAACACTTTTCCTTCGCCATCTTAAACAGGCCTATGTAATAATAGTTAAATAGGTTGTTTTAGAGATTATGGGCATGAAAAAATACACACAACTCATTACTTAACTTAATACTTAACTAACAAGATTACTCTGAACTTCTTGTAGGTACCGTATTACCTAAATATTAGGCAGTCAGCCAGGTGGTAGCGTGACTAACTGTCAGCATATTTTGGGTACTCACTACCCTACTTTCGAATGAACCAAGTACCTATGTATGTTCTTTTTAGTATCTAGAATATACAGCATTTCCGAGAAAAACGTCAAAACATAACATCGTTTGGCAATACAGACCCACGAGAACGTTTGTTATTAGTTATTTGATGAAAGAAAATCATAATTTTACTTCATTCTAGTGCGTAATACTCGCTCGGACGTAAACAATTACGTGTAGTTAACAAATAAGCCGAGATAACAACTGATACAGTATGATCACTAACCCTGGGACCTTAACTAACAATTATTTATTTATTTATAATATATAACAGCACATTAGCCATTTATACTAAATTAGGTTAATTGTATCACTCGGTCTTCTCACAGGAACACAAACATTGTAAGATTATCGTCTTCCATTCAACAGAAAACAAGTACAATTTAGGGACAGACAAACTCCCCAGAGTTTGTCATCTGAACAGACAAAAACTCGACAGCGCGGCGTGCCTTTTCTGCGCGCGCCTCTCATGAAGAACTACCGTCCGCTTGTTCACGTGCGTCAAAACCTGGCAGAGAGAGCGTGACGAAGTGCGCTAGTACTCCAGCACCCCGGTCCATGGTAGTACGAACAACATCGTGTGGCTTTAGTCAGTAGGAATCTGACAGACCGCTCTCCCTCCCCAGGGTAGAGGACATCCATGAGGATTACAGGCAAAAAAGGGGTAAGTGGATCGATCTACAATAAAACAACGAGTTAAACTTAACTTAAACCGTTTATTTGGACTATTACGTTTTATTGCATTCTGAAGCGTAACAAGGCGAGCCAGAGTTCTGGAATGTACAGTTTTCATACAGGTGATACAGGTGAACTATAGATTCGGTAATGGTATATATTATTTAGAACATTACTAGTATAGTTACATGAATAGGTAGGGTCTGCCGTGTGCCTACCACATGGGGAAAGTGTGAGTTAATATATAATAATTATGTATGTACATAAGTAGGTACTCTGTTCCTCAATTATTGCTGCGCAGTGTCAATAAATGCGTATCGGTACGAATACGTGCGGACTTACGTACGCACGTGAATGTGATTCGATGAAATGTCTGAATAACTTGCGTATCTATTTATAAGCAAACCAGAAAATGAAACGGACTATAAAAATACAATCTTGACTTAAAACGTTAATTCTCAAATAAGTAGAAGATGTGCATCTTTGAGCAAATGCATTTAAAACAAATTCCTTAACATCTATGGCATGAGTATGGCTTATCATAGAAAAAATACATCCATCTAACAGACAAACTGTAAGATGAAAACTTATATCTATCAACATGATTATTTATTAACATCTATGTTTTCGTTCTATTTACCTCGAGTTAGTAGAATCCAATATTATTTTAACTAAAGAGGTGATATAAGTTTAGTTGGATCACAAAAGTTCATCGCTGACCATCACATGCTCTAAAATAAAATGGTGCAGTGATTTCGCACAATCACGCCTGGGCCAGCATTAATGAATCACATCTCTAGTGTCTTCAAGGTGACATTTATGATGTTGAGTCACATATCATACAGGGTGTGAATCCAGCACATGATTCTAGACTTCCCAACGTAAAATTATTTCGTCTTTTGATAACAAAATAGCGGATACGTACATTTTGACCGTTTAGACAATACTGCATACCGAAAAATTTCTATGCTGGAGGTGTAGAACCAAATTCTGAATTCAAGGTTGCGCGTCGGTCAAGGTCCACATTCAAATAACTGTTTGTATTAGGCTTAGAGAATAGCTCGTTAGTACGGGCCCCGGAGCTGAGCAATTATTGTGTTCTATTGCAAGTAGCAGGGCACGGCCATGGAGGTGCTGAAGACGGCGCCGACGGCGCTGATGGAGGCCGCCACGCAGCCCACAAGTCCCAGCGCTATCACCTCGTAGCAGACCATCTTCCTCCAGCCGGGACCCTCGCTGAAAACAACACAAATATCGGTTAAGGAGATTAGAAATGTTTCACCGCTAATTCCGAGTAAGACTCGTCAAAGATAAGCCCTATCTGCTGGTTACTTATTTGGGATCAGAAGCGGAACGACATCAACCTTGGTCAAGTAGCCGCAAGCGGTACTAAGCAAGAGTTTTGTTGAAAAAGTTATTGGAGTTTATCATCGGGAATTCTCCAATTCTGTGTGCAAAGGACTAGTGGATTAACAGATTCGTACGTAGGGACACTTATTAACGAAAATGAATACATATAACGAGGAATATTGCACGATGAGGCAGCCTCCTTAGAAGATAACTAAACTAGCATTAAGTGCTACAAATCAAATAGTTTAGTAGAAGTAGACATTAACTAGAAATTAGATCAAGAAACGCTTAAACAATTATTAGTAAATTGACTCAATTAAGTAATGGCTTAAATTGTTATCGAAATTTTACAATCACTTATGTTTCGTAAGATGTTTCTTCGTCTCAACCAAACGTGATTTATGCTATTTATCATCAATGGCGCACAGTGAAGGGTCCCTTCGAAACACTGCTATATTTAGTTAGGATCAAAACCTGTCGCTAGGCACCACCTTAATTTTATAGTACGGGATCATTCTCATTATGGGGCTCAAATAGTACACAGTTAGAAAATCGGGATCAAAGTGGAAAATTACCTCTTATATCAGCCATTTACCAACAAATCAACAAATCACAAATCATGGGTGAACTTGACATAGACTTAAGATAAACTGTAAATGTTATACCTTATATTGTTGAATAAATTTATTATTTATTTATTTTATTTTTATTTAAAAGAATGCCCTGAATTATAAGTCCACCCTCTCCCCCCTTACCTCAAAATACGCTTCCACCTAGTAGCAGGAGAGCCGACTGCAAAACTTCCAACCTACTTGATACCGCGATAAAATGCACAATGGGTTCTCATAAAGGTGATGCTAAGTCCGAATTTGATAGTCTGCCACGGCGGAACTTGCCGGAAGTAAAAACAAAAAACATTTTCGGTGCGAAAAAGGGGGCGTTACTTTACCTAAATAATAGTTATGGCATCAGTTAGAAATTTATTGGTAGATACAGAAAAGCGATATCTGTCAGTATTTTTTTTTGCCGGAAGTGCTTGGCAGACGCTCTAAAAGGTGACCATCGGGACCCCTAAATATACCCATCTGATACCAGCATGAAACCAATTCCAGTCGGTAGGTATGAACCCTCATTTCAGGAATATATAAGTCTGCCAACGCTTTTCCTGCCGAAACACCTTGACAGACGAGATTATGTAAGCAACATCCGTAGAACCCGTATTTTGGAATTGTACAGATTACTGACATTTTAATTACTGAAGGCTTATTGTATTGCATGTATAATCATTATGAAGGTCTGTGTTAGGTAGTAAGTTATAAAAATATCTACAGGTGAATTTTCTTCACTAGTAGTAGATTTGGAGAATATTAGCAATTCTGGTTTAGCAGCTAGTTTAGTATATCCTCTTTAACGCGTACCCGCAAAGTTTTGATTGTAATTATATCGACATGATACCTGGCTTAATCTTTAGGTATAGCCATAAATAAAAAAAACAGACGGTTAAAGCCGTGGCGATAAGTCCCCTCTTTGAGGAGTGGCTAGAGAGGCGCCATGGCGCCCTCACCTTCCTGCAGGTCCTCACCGGACACGGCTGTTTCGGGCCGGACACGGTGGAGCATACCGTGGAGGTCTGCCCCGCTTGGGCGGAGCACCGCCGTGTCCTCGCAGCGGCGATTGGCGGTGGCGATCTCTCGCGTCCAGCCCTGGTTTAAGCCCTGTTCCGGACCGAGAGAGAATGGGAAGCTGTCACCTCCTTCTGCGAAGCAGTCATGCTAGTGAAGGAGGTGGCGGGACGTGAGAGGGAAAGAGCCTCACGACCCAGCAGCCGCGGGAGACGCCCCGGGCGTCGAGGGTCACGTGGTGGCTCCCAGCCACCGTAAGCCCGGGCCTGTGGACGGCGAGTAATGGACTAGCTCGCCATCCGGCCGTCTTATGACGACAGGCCGTGTCGACAGCGAGTTCGTGTTCCACGCGCGCCTCAAAGAGATGTCAGCAACAATGTAGGGGTCCGCAAGGGCCGATGCCTGCCAGGGCAGCGGGACTGTTCGAAAGAGATACCGCGGCCCTGGAACACAAAGGGCAAAGAAGGAACATGGATGGGTTTTAGTCAGCAGAAGTCTGACACTCCCTTCTGCTCCGCCCAGAGAAGGGGGTAATTCGATGACTTCCCATCCAAAAAAAATAAATTAAAAAGTGTCATGTCGATATAATTACTATCAAAACTTTCGGGTACGCGATAAAGAGGGTATATCAAACTAGTTGCTAAACCCGAATTGCTAATATTAAAAACAGCTAGTGAAAAAAAACTAACCTGTAGATATTTTTATCACTTACTACCTAACATAGACCTTCCAAAGTACCTAGGTGTCACGTTGGACAGGGCCTTAACGTATAAGTCACATTGTCATAGTACAAAACAGAAAGTCGCGACCCGAAACAACTTGTTACGTCGCCTAGTTTCCACGAGCTGGGGAGCAGTACCCGAAGTTCTTCGAACAACCGGCATGTCCCTATGTTTTTCTGCTGGTGAATTTGCGTGCCCAGTGTGGCATCGATCCGCTCACGCAAAGCAAGTAGATACTGCTCTAAACGAGACGTGTCGGATAATACCGGGCTGCCTAAAACCGACTCCTCTCAATAAGCTGTACCCGCTAGTAAGTATCGCACCACCTGCTGTACGAAGGGATGTCGCATGCGCGCTGGAAAAAAAGAACCAAGAATCCGATTCCTGGCATCCCCTCTACGACCACACACCTAACCCGGGAAGACTAAAAAGCCGCAAAAGCTTCTTACGCTCCACTCAGGCAATCCAAGACAGGCCACCCAAAGTACGTGGCAAGTTATGGCAAGAGAAGTGTCCACCACCCCACGACTCTTAAAGCCCCAAGAACACCTGGCTCCCGGCAGTGAACTACAGTGGCCTATTTGGAAAGCTCTGAATCGACTGCGTACCCAATTAGGCTGCTGCAAACATAATCTGGCAAAATGGGGTATTATTGGTCCCTCCAACACCGAGTGCGAGTGCGGCGCTCCAGATCAAACTATACCCCACCTGCTGGAGTTTCCCAGGTGTCCGTTTACCTGCACTTTTGATGACCTGAATAGCGCCTCTGCCGCTGCAATAAACGTGGCCACCTACTGGGCCCAAACCGTCTAATATGAAAGGAACATCGATACGATAAGAAGAAGACAGACCTTCAAAATGATTATACATGCAATACAATAAGCCTTCAGTAATTTAAATGTCCGCAATTTGTACAATTCCAAAATACGGGTTCTACGGATGTTGCTTAAATAATCTCGTCTGTCAAGGTGTTTCGGCAGAAAAAGCGTTGGCAGACTTATATATTCCTGAAATGAGGGTTCATACCTACCGACTGGAATTGGTTACATGCTGGTATCAGATGGGTATATTTAGGGGTCCCGATGGTCACCTTTGAGAGCGTCTGCCAAGCACTTCCGGCAAAAAAAATACTGACAGATATCGCTTTTCTGTATCTACCAGTAAATTTCTAACTGATGCAATAACTATTATTTCAGTATCAGATGGGTAAAATAAAGCCCACTTTTTCGCACCGAAAATGTTTTTTGTTTTTACTTCCGGCAAGTTCCGCCGTGGCAGACTATCAAATTCGGACTTAGCATCACCTTTATGAGAACCCATTGTGCATTTTATCGCGGTATCAAGAAGGTTGGAAATTTTGCAGTCGGTTCTCCTACTATAGCGCGTTAGATGGTGTTGACGTCGAATTAGATCGTCGTTCGCTACGATTTCTTTGTTTTCTCTCACTCAACTTTATAAAACTATGAGACGTGGCCACGAGGCACATGCTTGCCACACCTGAGCTATGTTTTATGTAAGGTAATCAATTACACGAGCTGTGCCCGCGGCTTCGCTCCCAACACTGTGTATTTGTGTATTCTATTGGCATTACAAGTTAATGGGAACATAAAGTCACAGTGTATTCATAATATCCTGTAGAACATGGATTGATTTCGAAACTTTAAACCGAAACTGGTTGGTTCATCTGATCTATGCATAAAATAGTACAGGAGTCATGGAGTATTTAAAGTAAAGTACTAAACTAGGTTTTTTTTTAAACGTGTGTAAACGGTGGAAGTTCGACCTTCAATGACCTTCAAGGGGCCTACCTACTTTTGCAATTTCTAATAGTGCGCAGAAAACCGCGCAATGCTATGTGCATTGCGCGGTTTTCTCTCTACTCCGGACAGAACTCGTCTTTTGTCACTCGAAAGTTTTAAATTGAATAGAGGTGTACATCTAATGTGGTGAGTTTATGTATGTATGTAGAAGATACTTACATGGCTGCCTGACCCTCCTGAACAGGCTGGTTGATGAGCTTCAGGTAGCAGACGGAGGGCAGGATATAGGTGAGCAGTGCTATGGTGGTGGCGCCGATGAGCGCGAGCAACGTGTAGAACCGCGGGATGCTCTCGCCGATGAACAGGATCCCCAGCATGATGGACACGCGCACAACCATGCGCCAGCCCGTGGAGTCTGCGAGCAAGAACATCAGATAAATACCGAGGATCTACTAAACATGTGCAGTTTTGCCTGTATAGTCAAACTGTACGGGCATGCCTGAACGTGTGCAGGAGAAAACTGTATAGTTATCCTTGGAATGGAAATCTGTTTTGCATGACGGTTTTTCATGCGCATTTAAAACTGTCTTGCATAACCTAGCGTATATAGCTACCTTAAAGGAACTATTTAAGGATATTAATAATATAATGACGGTACCTTTTCGATCAAGATATTCTTTGCCTTTTTAAAAAATATATTGGTGTCGGCTTCCTGTCTAACCGGATGCAGCTGAATACCCTATTTAACATGGAGCGACTGCCGATCTGACATCCAGTACATCAAGAACCTTTTCAAAACATCTATGAAAACATCAAGTGCGTAAGAAAAAATCTGCATTTTTTAGTAAAAGAGTTACAGAAACAATTATATTGTGCTGAAATACGAACCAATTTGTGTAGCTTGGTTTCATTAGACTATTTTATCAGATTTAGATTATATTATAGCATTAGTATACTCATCTTTCATTAGGTTATACTGTTCAAATAACAGGAAATTTAAAACATGCATAAAACGCACAGTTTGCCAGGCAAGCAAGCATATATAATGCTGATAATAATGCTTGACACAATGCTATTCCGGCTCCACAAGCACAATGACGCAACGATTAAGTTGAAAGCTTGGTTGGAACTGCTGAAGATTGTAAAAAGATCTTTTTCCTATTGTATAACTTACAAGCCGACCCGCATCAGTTTCGCCCGGTGACGAATTTTCATACAAACTTTCAACCCCTATTTCACCACATTAGGGGTTGAATTTTCCTAAATCTATTCTTCGCGGAGGCCGAGGTCATAATAGCGATCTGTATGCCTCTAATTTTAACCTGATTCATCTAGTGGTTTTCAGGACAAACGATTTCATGAGAATAGATAATTTTGGTTAGGTTTGTTTATGGACTTTTACGTCATCATGAGGTTGGGAGTTGCGTCCCTTTGGCAAAGTTTGAGTCGCTCCAGTAATAGCATTTTGAGGGTTGTCTCGTGCGACTTAACAAGCCCCATATTTGTGCACTGGACTTCTGTTCACCTAAGTGAGAGGTAAATATGACGAAATAATATGTTTTTTCTTAAGACTGTGGCTACCTAATTACTTACACATACCTCAAGGTTTTAATTTTTAATGTTTTGACTGTTTTTACTATAGTTTTCAATTATTTGTTATTATATATAGTTATTTTGCCTGCAATAACACAATTTATTTATTATATTGCATAGCCTTATTAGCCATTGTTACGTTTCATTTGCCATTTACTAGGTTTGTCTTTAAAATGGACTTGAATGTACCCACGCTAGCTGCCAGGGTACATTCAAGTCTGGCAGTTGGGATTTCACATTACTTTGGCCCCATCATGTTATTTAAGAGATCTACGCTTTGAAATGGGCAATTACTGTCTTTTCACACTTATTATGTTTTGTGACTGAGACCATAGCTTCATTTTTTTTTTAATCTACTTTGTTGAATTATATTCAGATTCATTTATTTGCGTTACGCATTGTCAAAGTGACAAGTGCCTTTAAATGATTTATTTTAATAAATGTTATAAGTTCGAGTTTGAGTTAATCGCTAAACATAAGGCATTTCCAACAATTGGAATTTACACAAAATAAAAATACCTTTCAGTATTTGAAGGGTAAAGAAACATGTTGTTGTGTCAACTGACCTCTAGGCACACTGTAGAGCTCTTCTACCTCCTGGCAGACCGGGTTGATGATAATGATGAAGGCCGAGAGCAGGTGGATGGCCATGAGCACGTTGGCCGCCATGGTGAGGGGAGTGGCAGACATTGACATCGCCACGTTGGGAAGGACACGCTCGCCGTACACCGCGTAGCCGCCGATGGCAATCAGTAGGTATAGGATCAGCACAGCTGGAGATGGCATCAAAGTACACGTAAAGCATGTGATCTTTATTTTTTGAGTAACAGTACAACAAACTGAAAATCTTTATGTCACAGACATTGTCACAGTAAGCAGACACATAACTTAGTACCCTTTATTTTTTAACATCTTAATCTTCAGTCAAACCGATTGCAGACTGGCTGTGGCAGATATTCCATTGCAATATCTGTCAAAGTCTGGTGCCCGGAGTTCTGTCTGCAATCTGTCCGTATCGATTTAATCGAACCTTCGATGATGAGGTTCTGTCAAGAAGTTTGAAAGTTGACGTTGGAAGTTTGTCAGTAAAAACATACCAATAAATCCATATTGCACACTCTTTCCGAACTTGGTCTTGTCCTTCATATCGTTCTGGATGGTGGGGAAGGTAGAGGCGCCCCCGAAGGCGAACATGAAGGTGCCAGTGGCCAAGAAGAAGTCCATGAAGCCGTGAATGCCGTAACGGTACGAAAACGGCGAGGCCTCATTCATCATCTCGATGAAGTACAGGATACAGGCGATGAGGGCCGAGCCGAATGCCAGGAGACCCATCAGACTGGAAGTTTTAATGTAACATCAAACAGGTGCCAAAACAGGTTGACTTAATAATCAGGATGAGTACAAGATGCATAGTAGATTCTTTATATGTAGAAACATGAGTACATATCTAAAATGTGGAGGATGAGTTTGGTCTTCATGAAACTACCTCTTAAATTATTATGTTTGAATTATTACTGTAGCTCCTAGTAATAAATTAAAACATTTAGAAGATTCAAGTGACGTCGATCCGTGCAGGCTGCCTTGCACTGTTTAATCTCATCTAAAACCTTGCCATGTTTTCCTAGTCTGTCCGGGTTTCATCCAGAACTTCTGAGGGCTTAACAATACTTACTGGAAATCTTTGGGTGTTCCGAGGAACAGCAACGGTGTCATGGCGCCGACGACGATGAGGTACCAGGTGCAGATGGTGAGAGTCGGCACGAGGGTCAGGAGAACTGCCTCGATGATCTGCGCAGCCAGCAGTAGGTACACCACGGACGCACCGAATAGGGTCACGATCATGGCCATGGATACCACCACACTGGGGATAGAAAAAATATCTTAGTTATATATTTTTCCATTACTGTGGTCACAGTATCTCAGGCCCGAGGGGTCCCAAACCTTTGGCATATGGACGAGATGCCGAAGCCAGAAACAAGAACCCGTCAGGCACATTAAAAATTGTAGTTAATCATGCAAGGATTCTATCAGTTACAGAGAAAGTTGAAGTTGTATACAACATGCCACTGTGACTATATCTGTAGTGACATTATGCCACCGAATAAAAAACCATCTTGTTTGATATTGACAGGAACTGCTACAACATCGATGTCTTTGGGTAGAAGTAGAAAAAGAGCGAACTCTTTTGTTTTTGTGTGCGTCATTCGAAGAATTATCGTGAATCTTTCATTAAGTACCTGGTTGGACGAAATCCCCAAACCAGCTAGGAATGGATCAAGTATGTCTCCTCACCTCCAGCCTTTGCCAAGCGCCTGTTCCACAATGATGGCGTAGGGGTTCCTCTTGCGGGTCCTCATCTCAGGGTCACGTGACTCCAGGATGGACCAGCAGTCGCCCAGTCGGTTGCCGCTGAATGCAGCCACTAAGCATACCAGGACGATCAGCGGTATACCCGCCCATCCTGAGAACATTTACAATAAAATTGTTAGTTGGTTGTGGAAAATGGTGCGGTTTTTGTTAAATATCCTGTAATTAAACTTAGGGACGAATTTCAGTTTTCTCACCAATGAAACTGAACGCGATCAGCTCATATAAACCACTTTCAAGACCTGTCACTTGTCAGTGTCAATGTTACTACGTAACAATGTTCAACAAGGTTTAAAATTATTAATCGCGTTCAGTTTCAATATTGAGATTGGCCCTAAATGCTAGGATCGCTGAAGCTAATGAAGGTTGAGCTCAGGCCAAGATTTTAGTTTTTTAACACATCATTCGCTTCTAGGCACATCGTAATACGAGTCAAAATACAATACATATTACTCAAAAAAAGAAAAATACAATCTAGCAATGCTATGTAAGGTATATCTTTTCATACACGAAATATTTTAAGAGTAACTTCTATAAGTCGTAAAGTCGCCATAGCAACAAAAAAAAAATATCTGAGTGATTTTTTTTTCGAACTTTAATAATTCAAAAATTTTTTGAGACTTTTTGCATAAAACCTTTATTCCCATATTCTAACAATGGCAATAGGTAAAAACGACTTAGTAAACTAGCGTAATGGATGTTCAAAAATAAGGAGACAGTATTTATTTTGAGGGTTAAGTAATTTTAAATTATTTATTTTTTTTATAAAAATACACTGATAAAAAAAAACAATCCCTTGAAATGGCTCTGTTATAGCTGTTAAAAGATTCTCTGAAAATATTTCGTGTATGAATAGTTAGACCTTATATATCCCTTAAACAGTTGATACCTAAATAGGTACCCTACATATGAGTAGCATTAATTTTTCTTATTGCAACATAGTTTTATAATCTACAGCACATTGACCTAACGTTAACACACGTTCCTAATGGTACTATGTTGTTAGTAATACAAGGTCAGATAGCAAAAAAACAAAATGTCTAAAAAAACAAAAAAAAACAAAATGTCTAATAATATTAACGTAATGGTAGAACGATGGAAAAATGCACAAAAAGTTGTAGGACCGGTCTGTTAATTGGGCTAGTTTCTTGCCGGACAGTGGGCTCTGGGCTCCGAGTTCTGTGGGCAACGCGGAAGTCGCAAGGCGAAGTGAGGCCTGGACCTACGGCCACCACAAATTCTGGTGTCTACTTGAAACACTATATCCTAAGCCTAGAAAGTCGTCAGCTAGGTGTACGATTTGATATCGTATCAATATTCGTCACAGCCCAGTGAATGTCTCCAAATATTAATGAGTTCATAAATGTATTACTCTCGTTAGCATAACAGTCGTGCTTGAATAGGTAGTCGGTATGCGACAGGCACGATAACAAATTATGAAATATTATAACGATAAACCTTTTATAGAAACACGAGGTGTTTTGTAGCCTTCCTATTGCTTCTTCAGCCTTTGCCTTTAATTTATAATCATGTATCAGTAAAATGTAGATTTTCTTTCTACATAGATACGCTAATAGAACTGGCAATGTATGAATATGGACGATGCGGAAGGAGTAGGTACCTATGTATAGATCCTAGCTGGTGGCGATGTCGCAGCCGTTCTGTAGTTTTGGCTACCCTTACACTGGTGGGTAAAACGCATGAGTTCATGTGGTACATTATGTTTGACAAACGGATCGAAAGTTTTATATTTGCGTGAATTTACTAATGAGTTACAAATAACTAGGTATCAGGAACAGGGCCTTGAACTGTTCGCTTATTTCATATTTTGATGATTTTTCATTTGCATTGATATAATATTAAATGCAGTCATAAAGTATCGTATCCTGGTACCTATTGTCTGTCTCAAATTTATTTTAATATAAGAATCTATAAGGTAAATGGCCAAGGCCATTGTAATTTATCTAAGCAGATTGTGTTTCTTGTTGAGCATCCGAAACGGTCCATCTTGTTGGAGCAGAGATTGAATTATAATTGATGTGTATAACTTCAAGTGTTATTATTGATTTGAAAAAAATATTATTAGGACTAAAAAAACGGTTCGATGTAGCTAAAAGTGCGCATTTATGTGTCTTATTTGTGCAGAATAAATATTTTTTCTTTTTTCCTTTCTACAAACCGCAAAAAAATAACACAATAGCCAATGTTATGCTGTTTTTTTTCAGTTTAACACCGAAATTCTGTTAGCTAAAGCCTTTAAACTAAGTTTGTGTCCGAGATTTCTTGAAATTTACAATATAGGTACCTACAAGTAAACACGTTTTGTTTAACAAATTATTTTAATTCGTTGTCTATTAATATTATCTTTCCTATCATAAATAATTGGCAACGGATATCTGACACTTGCGATCTGTCCATTTGCATATATCGAGACTAGAGATCTGTATCTATAAGATTTCCTTTGCAAATGATTTTATTCTCGTTGAGATTAATATAAATATGCTGAAATCTAATGCTAAATAAAACTATCTTATCATATTATGATCAGTGGTGTTGATAACAGACAGAGCGATCGTTAGCTGGACGCGACTCCTGCGCATTACCATATGCATATCGATGTGGTTTTTAACTGCGCAGGCGTAGTATCTTCCCACACTCCGTCTTGTTCACTATCTATCCAAAACATATCAGACTGTTTCAACCGGGTAATTGTAGTTTTAATTATTTTATTGGTATTATTATTGATTTGTGTTGTGAAATATAGTGGCTAAAACCTGTAGCTAAACACTAGATACTAGTTTTTGCCCGCGGCTTCCTCCAGACAGATAGCTGAAATTACTTTCGCATTTGTAATGTATGGCTATTTCTATGTTTAGTCCAGGTGATGTATCGTTCCTTGATAAGAAACAATACATCACCTGGACTAAGCGTGAGTCTGAGTACCTACACCGCGAAAAGAAAAAAACCCAATTTTTAACAACATACGTACTTGGCTGCAGTTTTAATAACTAACTAACCAGATGGATCACGTGGATCCCCAGACTGAGATTTTGGATCTCTACTAGAGTTATTGACTATTTAACATGAGAGACGGGAGTATTTCCTAAGCGTCTCCTGCTAAAGTGATAATGGGCTGGCCATTTCTGTGGAAGGCCTGATGGGAGGTTGAAACATCGAGTCCGAAGAGGAGACCGCGTACAGTCACGAGCACGAATATGTATACACTTTAGTAAATTTAAAAACAAATTTTCGCGAGAAATAACGATTGTAACTTGAAGATAGGATCTTTTTCATAAAAATATGAGTTCCAGAATACTATGTTCGTAACAACATGACATATTAATCAGAACAGTAGGAGAAAAACACTTTTGAAACTTGTTGAGTGTTTACATGTTGGTGCTCGTGACTGTACAGGCAAGCGTCATGAGGAACGCTGTCCAGCTAGATGGACCGATGCGGAGGCAGCTGGGACAGGCTTAATTATAAAACCGTTTAGTTTCTGAGATTTTGTTATCAAACATTTAGACCACTCGAGGAGGGCAAAGTGTTGAGGCGAAGCGTGGGAAAGGCCTTTGTCCAGCAGTGGACTGTGTTGATTTATTCGATTTTCATAATAATATCAGTTAAAGATACACGAGCCTTGAGAGCTTGCTTAAAAAATCAGTGTTGCAGTACCCCGCTAATGTGGCACTCTCTATGTAAATGTTAAGTATAAAATTATGTATCCTATTTTCTAAAGACTGTCTATAAGCAGAATGTCACGAATCACGACACCACCTGGCTAAGACGTCATGTTGTTGCTATTTTTAATATATTATGCTAATCTTATAATGCTGTATTAATTAGAACTGCTAAGATTGGTATGCAACCAACAGATTTGGAAGGGTGATACGTCCGGGTCTGGCTGGCTGGCAGTAGCGAAGAGTCAATTTTTGTAAGAGGCTAGCCGGAGAACATAATTATCTTTAATTTGATTATATTATTTGTCTATAGAATACTGACTTTGCCATTTTTCAAAGGGAAGCCGGTAGGAATCGAGTTGTATAGAACCTTCGCCACTGCTGGCTGTATAAGTTGGAATAGAGACAATGGGACATTATACTATATGTAATTGTCCAAATGTAGGTAGGTAAGTAGATAGATAGGGATAGAGCACACCCTGTTACAAACACCAAAATTGTTGGTTAATGTTTTTGTTTGTCCCACA
Organism: Noctua janthina; assembly: GCA_963576755.1. Classification (NCBI taxonomy): domain Eukaryota; kingdom Metazoa; phylum Arthropoda; class Insecta; order Lepidoptera; family Noctuidae; genus Noctua; species Noctua janthina. The sequence continues at coordinate 4,729,669 of OY755050.1, read as the reverse complement.
ACAAAAACAAACAACATGTACCTAGTTGGTAAATAGTCCATCGTTGTAAAGATAGAACAGAGTAACAAAATGCCATACCAATAATATTTATACATATATTCTTGTAAAATCCCACTGATCAATGGAAAATGACATAGAAACAGAAGACGTTTCGTTACATATTATCGTTAAAAAATAATTTACTGCCTCTACAAGATTAATATTAGTATATGCGAAACCTGAAACACGTGTCTAGTATTTTTATGTAAAGAATCTATGTACAAAATTTCAAAACTGTATCATGAAAAATCACAAAGTTATAAGCTTGTTCTGTTACCTCGCTGCCCGCACAAAAACGTGGTTACCACGCGGCACACCCGCGCGCTCGCCTCCAGCGTCAGCTCATTGATAATAATAATTTGGCAGTAGATACCTAAATGATTGCGATAAGTACTTAGTGTCGCTCGGTATCCAACTTTTAAATATTTTTGGACCAAATATAACGGTTTAAAAATTATTGGAATCAATTCAGTTACTTATTCTGAACAAACTATATTCAGGTTTCGCATAATTATACTAAAAATAATATTGTATATTAAATATTCGTGTTCGTCTCCTCGCGCCTCGTGCCTCCAAGTGATATAAACTTGAATGGAATGCAAGGTGATTCCAAGAATGACAAAATTAAGTGAACACTTCTAACAATAAGAACAGAATTAAATCGTTAATTTGCGAGAATGTGAGTTTTTGTAACATAACATGATTTAGGTCTGCGTTCCTCGAAGGATCAGGCAGAGGTGTAACTATTATACAGGGTGAAAACGGACCCTTCACGAACAAACCAGTATTTAAAAAAGAACTTGTGAAAAAGTTGGAACTTTGACCCCCAATAACTCCGTAACTATAAGGTTCCCAGGTATGGTCCCGAACAACAAAATGATCGCAATAGCGGGGAGAGCAAGTGTCTTTCCGCTTCGTTATGGGTCTATTTACACCCTTTATCTACACTAATATTACAAAGAGGTAAATTTTATAAGTTTGATGGATACTTATTTTTGTGAATGCTGGTTAACCAGTAATTGGCGAATGTGTAAGTTTAAGACTGTTAAACCTATACTTAAGATATGTTGTACACAGAAGCTGTTGGTGAACCTGTATTAAAAACAAATAAGCGTGCTAGGGACGGACGCGAGCGAAAATATTGCAGTCAGTCTGATACGAGCCCGCTACGCATCCTCGCTCCGCCTCGCCTCGCCTCACACATCTCTGGTGGAAAGGCATCCTAAGGCTGCCTGTCCATTGAAGCGGAGCGAGGCTGCGGAGCGGAGACACATTGAAAAATTAACCAATAGGATTGCATAAAATCTCTGCTCCGTTCCAATTTGTAATCCTATTGGTTAATATTTCGCAGTTACTCCGCTCCACAGCCACGTTCCGCTTCAATGGACAGGGAGCCTTTCGGGGGAATAGATAGTTCGTCACGTAGAACAAACTGTGCACTTTTCGTTACATTTAGAAAGCGCTAGGAATGTGTGGACAGGTTTTTACCGCGACAGGAAGCGCATGCGCAACACGTCACTGTACAATCACACACGTTGATTATTCTCAAACTCAGGTTAAGTGGTGGTAGAAATAATTATTAAACCCTTACCACGTGCCACGTTTTTATTAAAATAGGTACCTAATAGAAAACACATATAACACAAATAATGATAAAGTATTTTCGCTTGGCATCATTAGCTATACTGCTTGGCATCTTCACATGTGAACCCAAATCATTAATATTGGTACGTGACACTACGTGTTTAGGTAGTCAAGTAGTTCAACCCCATACACACAATCTAGAAACCTGATAAAGGTGCTGTTCCGCGGGTGAACCTGAGAACCTAGACGAATTCAGACGAAGTGACATTCTATAAGTAATAACGATGATAAAAAGTTTAAAAAGCTTCAGAAAAGTTATGTCACAACTCGTTGTACAAATATGAGACGCTTTGAAAGTACATTGTTTGATTAACTGCGTCCCCAACCTCCCAACTAGCGGAATATCCACATAAAAACATCTCTGACTAATGACATTAAAGATTTCAACTAAAAGGGCGCAGAGAGAGAAATAGAGATTTTAACATGTTTTATTATGTCAACGCCAGCAATACGTTTAACGCTAAGCAAACGCAAGGTGTTACATCTACAAGCTAAAGCTTTAACATAAGGCACTTACCGGTCTTGACCAGGGCGCGTGGCAGGGCCAGCACGCCGCTGCCTGCCATCTCGCCGGCGATCAGGATGGCAGTCTGCTCCATTGACAGACCCTGGCGGCTTTCATCTCCATCACCCTGGCATTCAATAAGACTCATGTAGTTAGCGTGCGGGGTATTGATATAATTATTTAGGTTTTATTGATGTAGATCTTGTAAAAGTTTTGACTGAGTCTACGACATTCTTTTCATCCTATTTGACGGAACTTATTTTAATCAAGCTTATATCTTAATATAAGCTTGATTAAAATAAGTTCCGTCACACAAAATAAGTTCTTTCACATAACTATCCTATCTTTCGCTGCACTCTTCGCAGGGAACATTCGACTATTTATTATTTTACCATGCGTTGGGAATACCATGGTTGATTGTGTCTATCAATCATCATGTTAGCTAGACGCAGTTGGTAAGCCGAGCCACGAGGTCGCCGTTTTTATTCTATACTATTAAATGAGCAATATTTATACAGGGTGTAAACAGACCCTTCACATAGCCGTCAACCAAGCATTCTGTACTTGCATCAAACTTAGTAACTTTACGCAAAAATTATTGCAGGGAATCGACTTTTTTTTTGGGGTGAAAAATCACGTTTTACGGTAGGAGTCGATGGAAAGCACTCAAAGCATTGTGCTGATGGATGGGTTGAATAAAACGGGGGCTGTGGAGGTGTGTAAAGTAAAAATCTTACATTAAAAACAGGTATTTAAAAAAAAAAAACTTGTGAAAAAGTTGGAACTTTGACCCCCAATATCTCCGTAACTAGAAGGTTCCCAGGTATGGTCTAGAACAAAAAAAAAATGATCCTAAAAAGTTGCCTTTTTAGGGCGAAAAATCGATTTTGCTAGGTCTCATATCTGGGAAAATTCGTTTTCTCTATTTTTACCCGAGCTGAGCTCGGCCGCGCATTCATCGTTATGGGTTTCATCTGTTTCAAGACAATCTATAAAGTAATAAAGTAACTAACAGCAGGAACAACCAGTCTTTATACTTTAATATCTCAGACCAAAACGGTTTTTCTAATATTGCGCAATACCTACTTAATATTACACTTATGACTGTGGGATGGTGGCAGAAAGAGCAGCTTGTTTACGTATCAAATACGTTATAAATAGATTCTTTATTATAGAGCCGTTTTCGGCGCCAAAGTGTCTTTTATCATAACGGTCTGTGGCTCCACTGGCCAATGAGGACAGGTCGACCTATCGAACAAAAGAACGAATAAATTGTCTCCTGCTTAGATAATAAAGTAATCTATAATATTATCGTCATCTATGATATTATTAATCTGTTACTTAATATACGTGGGATCATCCTTGAACGGATTTAAATGTCAAATAATGTAGAAAGCTAAAATAGAACTAGATTATCGACTTCTGGTCTATCTAACCACGCCTCGTCGATTTTTCTATTATTCCAGTTCTATTATACTTATGTCTAAAAGAGATCCTATTGTATAATGCAATAAGTTTAGCAAACTAATGACTTTATCTGATTTACATGTTTCGAAACAACTCACGGCTGCCTTGAGCAATCAAATGAGTTGGGCACATCAGGTTACCTGTGACGCACATACGCACAGACGCACAGCACGGCATTGATAATGCACAAACAACCATCCGAGAATATTTTGACTTAAGTGGACGAATAAATTGCTTAGTAGGTACGTAGGTTCAATAAAATGATTGAAGATGATCTACGAATGTGAGGACAATCAATAAACGCGTTTTGTTGTCTGTAAAGTTTAGTTAGCTAGTATTGGAAAACAACTTATTTTATAGGCAGGAGCTATACTTAATTTCAGCGACTGAAAAGGCTTTAATTCGGGGGTCATTTCCTCAAATGGAACAAACGTAGGTACATCTAATGATACGTTTTTAAATAAGTTCGTCGCACTTCATGAATAAGTAGGTTTAACTGGCTAGACTTAGTTAGCTAGGCTAGTCTATAGACTTAAGATAGGATTTGTTAACTTAGTACCAGCCCCAGTTTCACCTGTAGTGTTGCTATCTCTGTGTTTACTTGAGTTTTGAGACCGTTGTGAAATCAAGAGGTACTTGACTACTTGTATTGATCTTGGTAAGATACTCTACGATTTGAATTTGCTACGGGAATTCAGAAACTAATCCAATGAAGTGCTCTATTCATCTTATTATATAACAGTATAAAGAGAGTTTATTGAAATAGAAAAATATTCTTTGAAATTAAAACCAGCTGAGAATTGGTTGTGAAATTATCATAACCATATTAACTTGTGGCATATTTAAATAGTGCCCTTGAACCACAGCAGGGCCTATAATCAGCCCCTCGAGTGAAACTTAAAGTAAGACATGATGATGTTGAACTTACCTTCTTGCCCACCAGCGGGGTGGTCTCCGAAACATTGTCCGGGCTGGAGCTAGCGCTCGCCTTCCCCTTTGACTCCAGTACTTTCTTCGACATTTTCTTAAACAAAATTACATTAAGTAAATATAAAATCACTAGCTCGACCGCTCCACCTACACAAATCTCATACGTCTCTACCGGGTACAAGCAGGAACCGGTTACACCAAAATAATTCTGGACGACAGTTACAACTTTTGTGTTCAATGGTCTAAAGGTTCGATTTGTTCAATTAGGCGTGGGTCAATATTTCCTGTGTATCAATGGGCTGGGGATCGTACATCGTACGGCTTCTACTCACAGTGCGCTCGCACGACCGGTCGACGCGACGATGTCCACTCAACTGTTACTGCCTACTAGTCAGGTAACTTGGAATATTTCTCTAATAAATGTGCTTTACACATGGACCATATTATTTTCGTATTAAAGGTCATTATGCGCGTAGATTTCTCGTGGCTAGTTCCTGTCGGTTGAATTTTAAGGTGATTGCGCTAGTGTGGAGTAATTTGTTGATGCTTGAGTGACGGGAACGACGTGGATCATAAATGTTGCTAAATAGTTTAATTATAAGACAATGTACCTGATTAATTAAGTAGGTACCTAATTTCTGTAATAGACGACATTTTGGTAACTACTTTTACAGAATTAAACATAGGTGGGTAAAAAATTTACGAAGGCAGTGCCTATATTTAAGAAGAAAAATTATACATTACCTATTTCAAACGTCTATAGTGTCTGCTCTGCGGTCCTACCGATCTAGGAATTCTTACAAAGACTCCGGATGGGAAGCTCTTCGAGAGTTTTTAGCCTACTTACTTCTACCAAACATGGCTTTGAAACATTTTTCAGCATGGCAGCGTCGTCACCTAATGAATTGTCTTCCACAACTTAGTTCATCGCACACTTAGTTCATCTAAAGCGGAAACTATCCCACGGGGTCGTATTACCGCATACAGGGAAAAAAGTATGTCCCTACTCAGCTCATGGTCTAGTACAGCCTAGTGGGTACTTACTCAGCTCATGGTCTAGTACAGTCTAGTGGGTACTTACTCAGCTCATGGTCTAGTACAGCCTAGTGGGTACTTACTCAGCTCATGGTCTAGTACAGCCTAGTGGGTACTTACTCAGCTCATGGTCTAGTACAGTCTAGTGGGTACTTACTCAGCTCATGGTCTAGTACAGCCTAGTGGGTACTTACTCAGCTCATGGTCTAGTACAGCCTAGTGGGTACTTACTCAGCTCATGGTCTAGTACAGCCTAGTGGGTACTTACTCAACTCATGGTCTAGGACAGCCTAGTGGGTACTTACTCAGCTCATGGTCTAGTACAGCCTAGTGGGTACTTACTCAGCTCATGGTCTAGTACAGTCTAGTGGGTACTTACTCAGCTCATGGTCTAGTACAGCCTAGTGGGTACTTACTCAGCTCATGGTCTAGTACAGCCTAGTGGGTACTTACTCAGCTCATGGTCTAGTACAGCCTAGTAGGTACTTACTCAACTCATGGTCTAGGACAGCCTAGTGGGTACTTACTCAGCTCATGGTCTAGGTACAGCCTAGTGGGCACTTACTCAGCTCATTTTCTAGGTACAGCCTGGGTACTTACTCAGTTCATGGTCTAGTACAGCCTAATGAGTACTTACTCAGCCCATGGTCTAGTACAGCCTAGTGGGTACTTGCTCAGTTCATTGTCTAGGTACAGCCTAGTGGGTACTTACTCAGCTCATGGTCTAGTACAACCTAGTGGGTACTTATTCAGCTCATGGTCTAGTAGTCTAGTGGGTAGTTACTCGGCTCATGGTCTAGTACAGCCCAGTGGGTACTTACACAGCTCATGGTATAGTACAGCCTAGCGGTTACTTAATCAGCTCATGGTCTAGGTACAGCCTAGTGGGCACTTACTCAGCTCATTGTCTAGGTACAGCCTGGGTACTTACTCAGTTCATGGTCTAGTACAGCCTAGTGGGTACTTACTCAGCTCATGGTCTAGTACTGCCTACTGGGCACGTACTCAGCTTATGGTCTAGTACAGCCTAGTGGGCACTTACTCAGCTCATGGTCTAGTACAGTCCAGTGAGTACTTACTCAGTTTTTGGTCTAGTACAGCCTACTGGGCACTTACTCAGCTCATGGTCTAGTACAGACTAGTGAGACTTACTCAGCTCATGGTCTAGTACAGCCTACTGGGCAGTTACTCAGCTCATGGTCTAGTACAGTCTAGTGAGTACTTACTCAGTTCATAGTCTAGTACAGCCTAGTGGGCACTTACTCAGCTCATGGTCTAGTACAGCCTACTGGGCACTTACTCAGCTCATGGTCAAGTACAGTCTAGTGAGTACTTACTCAGTTCATGGTCTAGTACAGCCTAGTGGGTACTTACTCAGCTCATGGTCTAGTACAGCCTAGTGGGTACTTACTCAGCTCATGGTCTAGTACAGCCTAGTGGGTACTTACTCAACTCATGGTCTAGGACAGCCTAGTGGGTACTTACTCAGCTCATGGTCTAGGTACAGCCTAGTGGGCACTTACTCAGCTCATTTTCTAGGTACAGCCTGGGTACTTACTCAGTTCATGGTCTAGTACAGCCTAATGAGTACTTACTCAGCCCATGGTCTAGTACAGCCTAGTGGGTACTTGCTCAGTTCATTGTCTAGGTACAGCCTAGTGGGTACTTATTCAGCTCATGGTCTAGTAGTCTAGTGGGTAGTTACACGGCTCATGGTCTAGTACAGCCCAGTGGGTACTTACTCAGCTCATGGTATAGCACACCCTAGCGGTTACTTAATCAGCTCATGGTCTAGGTACAGCCTAGTGGGCACTTACTCAGCTCATTGTCTAGGTACAGCCTGGATACTTACTCAGTTCATGGTCTAATACAGCCTAGTGGGTACTTACTCAGCTCATGGTCTAGTACTGCCTACTGGGCACGTACTCAGCTTATGGTCTAGTACAGCCTAGTGGGCACTTACTCAGCTCATGGTCTAGTACAGTCCAGTGAGTACTTACTCAGTTTTTGGTCTAGTACAGCCTACTGGGCACTTACTCAGCTCATGGTCTAGTACAGACTAGTGAGACTTACTCAGCTCATGGTCTAGTACAGCCTACTGGGCAGTTACTCAGCTCATGGTCTAGTACAGTCTAGTGAGTACTTACTCAGTTCATGGTCTAGTACAGCCTAGTGGGCACTTACTCAGCTCATTGTCTAGGTACAGCCTGGATACTTACTCAGTTCATGGTCTAATACAGCCTAGTGGGTACTTACTCAGCTCATGGTCTAGTACTGCCTACTGGGCACGTACTCAGCTTATGGTCTAGTACAGCCTAGTGGGCACTTACTCAGCTCATGGTCTAGTACAGTCCAGTGAGTACTTACTCAGTTTTTGGTCTAGTACAGCCTACTGGGCACTTACTCAGCTCATGGTCTAGTACAGACTAGTGAGACTTACTCAGCTCATGGTCTAGTACAGCCTACTGGGCAGTTACTCAGCTCATGGTCTAGTACAGTCTAGTGAGTACTTACTCAGTTCATGGTCTAGTACAGCCTAGTGGGCACTTACTCAGCTCATGGTCTAGTACAGCCTACTGGGCACTTACTCAGCTCATGGTCAAGTACAGTCTAGTGAGTACTTACTCAGTTCATGGTCTAGTACAGCCTAGTGGGTACTTACTCAGCTCATGGTCTAGTACAGCCTAGTGGGTACTTACTCAGCTCATGGTCTAGTACAGCCTAGTGGGTACTTACTCAACTCATGGTCTAGGACAGCCTAGTGGGTACTTACTCAGCTCATGGTCTAGGTACAGCCTAGTGGGCACTTACTCAGCTCATTTTCTAGGTACAGCCTGGGTACTTACTCAGTTCATGGTCTAGTACAGCCTAATGAGTACTTACTCAGCCCATGGTCTAGTACAGCCTAGTGGGTACTTGCTCAGTTCTTTGTCTAGGTACAGCCTAGTGGGTACTTACTCAGCTCATGGTCTAGTACAACCTAGTGGGTACTTATTCAGCTCATGGTCTAGTAGTCTAGTGGGTAGTTACTCGGCTCATGGTCTAGTACAGCCTAGTGGGTACTTACTCAGCTCATGGTATAGTACAGCCTAGCGGTTACTTAATCAGCTCATGGTCTAGGTACAGCCTAGTGGGCACTTACTCAGCTCATTGTCTAGGTACAGCCTGGGTACTTACTCAGTTCATGGTCTAGTACAGCCTAGTGGGTACTTACTCAGCTCATGGTCTAGTACTGCCTACTGGGCACGTACTCAGCTTATGGCCTAGTACAGCCTAGTGGGCACTTACTCAGCTCATGGTCTAGTACAGTCCAGTGAGTACTTACTCAGTTTTTGGTCTAGTACAGCCTACTGGGCACTTACTCAGCTCATGGTCTAGTACAGACTAGTGAGACTTACTCAGCTCATGGTCTAGTACAGCCTACTGGGCAGTTACTCAGATCATGGTCTAGTACAGTCTAGTGAGTACTTACTCAGTTCATGGTCTAGTACAGCCTAGTGGGCACTTACTCAGCTCATGGTCTAGTACAGCCTACTGGGCACTTACTCAGCTCATGGTCAAGTACAGTCTAGTGAGTACTTACTCAGTTCATGGTCTAGTACAGCCTAGTGGGCACTTACTCAGCTCATGGTCTAGTACAGCCTACTGGGCACTTACTCAGCTCATGGTCTAGTCTCGGTACAACCTAGTGGGACACAAATAGACTGACAGAGTTGCTGTCGCATTTATAAGATAAAGTACTTGGAATTGTTAACAAGACCCACAGACCGCAGTTTGTTTAACTCTGCTAAGTAACATAAGCGATTCATACTAAAAACTTTAACAATCATTTTCGTTTGAGCAATTATGTGAGCAAGCGTTTCAGACGAATAAGTGCCTACTACCGATTCACACGAACATGTGCCTAGGTAGTACCTACTTAAATATTCGTATGAGGCGCTTACTTAGCAACGTAAAGCCAAAGAGCGTTCCATGAATTTTACCTCAAGACTACGGTAAAGAACTAGGTACGGATACGGATTTGACTTCTAAAAAAGGAAGAGGTTATGTATTCGGCCCGCATTTATTTTTCCAGGTTTGTACACAGATTTCGCCGTGATGGTCCGATTTAAGTATATTTTATTCTTTTTCATTTGGTAGACGAAGCTATAAATAGCGCGCGCTGGTCCCATATAAATTGTATTAACTTTGCTTTGGTGCTTCATATTCATTTTATTTGCTTGCATATTCATTCATTTTATTTACTTTAAGAGTTATACTCTCTAATATGTATTTTTTCTGCTGCGGCTATGTGAAATTGATACTTAACATGGATTTGTGTGAGATACAACAACTAAAAAGGGTAAAATAATAATAGGTACATTTTGATAAACGCGGAGAAACTTTGTTATTGCAGTCGAGGCGGGATTCACACCCGAGTCGCAGGCGAGGTTGTTATGGATCCGAGAACAGCAGTAACAAATACTTACGTGTATCATACAACGTTTGTCAATACACTTTCGAAGAAATAAAGTAATAGAACGAAAAGTATTTTTGTCGTGAATTATTAGGAAACTATGATTTAATTTGCTTTTTTTTCGCTCTTTGCTTTCGCCAGGTTGAAGGAGAAGCAAAGGTATGAAGCCGCTAAACAGCCTAATATGAAAAACGGAACTCCTGAGGTACTGAAATAATAAGGCCGGAGCCTTATTGAAGCGGGATGCTAAAACTTTCGAGCCCGCTCTTACATGCTGCATTCTCCTAGTTATTAAACTTCTATACATATATAAGTGGCCGAAGTTACTATGTATGGTTGGACAAAATAACCTACCCTTACCGAGGCAAAGTGCGAACTCGTTTCCATAGCCTTTTTGTCTCTAAAGGTGAGCTTTTCTGCATCAGTCTACAAAGTTGAAAAACTTTTTGCGAAGTGGAGTGCAAACATTTTTAAACTCGCTTTGTGTAGCTAAAGTTGCACCCCCAGAAAACAAATCCGCCGGCGCCCATGATCTTCTGGGAGTTTATTCCACACTCTCGACTGTTTGGTTGCTTAGAAAGTGTTTGTGAGGGTTATATTTAACCGGTGAGGTGGGTTATTTGTGAAGGTTTTTTGAATAATAGCTTAAGGTGACGGCCTCTCAGATGAATGTTTTCGCTTCGTTTTAATAGTTGATTGAAATCCTGAAGGTCGTAATGCCCATTTAAGATCATGTATGGCTCAATAACGTTTCCACTGTTTCTGCAGTCTTTTATTTATTTTTTTCATTGTGAGCTTTCAATTTCGAAGGATTCCTCATACGGTTGTTGTTTCAGTGATTATACTCTTTTAGTGAAGCTGCACTGTACCTGTTCCAGAAGTTCGATGTCTTTAGCGAAATAGGGACTCCAGACTTGAAAAGCATACTCTAGGATAGGATGAAAAAAGGATTGTAGATCTTAAGCATCATTTCTGCTTTCTGACAAGGTAGATTAAGATTATAGCTTTCTTAGTGATCGTTGTCATATGCTATTCCCACTTCAAAGCCGCAGTAATATTTACTCCTAGTCCTGTTTGCACGTTGACTTTGCTCATTTGAACATCTAATCTTAAATAACGTTATGATAAAATCATCACACTCCTCCCTCAGGCGTCCAGTGAGTGAAGATCTTTACCCTTTTCCAGGTGCATTCGTGCAATGTGGCCAGCTCATTGTCACTTCAGCCTGGCTGTTTTAACTCCATGGACCTCAGGGTGGTGTTTCAAATGCTTTCTGTTTGCTTGGCATCTATCATGTAATATTCATTGAATGTGATTAAATAAACGTAAAGGGTTGTATTGACGGTTTTAATGATCATAAGCTGTGCTTCATCGCCAGGTGGAGAATTTTGAGTTTGTTTTCTGGAAATGGTGAAAATAAAATTTTGGTTATCCAGCCTGTAACTTCACATGTGAAAGTGGTGATAAATAATCGAATATTTCGATTATTTATCACCATATTTAAATATTAATATTTATATCCCCAAGCCCGGAATCAAATAAAAGGGTATGACGTGTATCTTACAATTAGACAGGTTTTATCGAAACCGGCTCAGCCATTTTATGGACTTTTCAAATGTTTGTTTACTTTTCTTTGCATTCACTTGAAAAATTTAACCTGTGTAATACTGGTAGCTATCAGGTAAATTTTGCTATTTCTTTTTTTAAGGGTGTCCAATTTTTTTTTTTTTTAAGTTTCTAATAAATACTTGCATGTTTAGATTTATCTATTAGTGAATAAATGTGATATTGCTACACATTCTAGATCAGGAAAACATAAATATTTCACTTTTACCTTTATTTTCTTTATGAATCACTCACACAAACAAACTTTGTGCCATGCATTTAAAAATAGTAATGAAATATCTTTAAAAAAGAAAACAGAAAACTAATGAATATAATAGAAAACAACAAATGGCATTATCATATTGATTTTCAATATGTAATACAGTTTTATCAAGTCTGCACACGGTGACTAAATAGAAGATAGAATAGAGACTGTGTTAATCACAAATAATATACACTTGTGTGCAAATTCTATACATTTTCTAATGAAATAAATACATTTTTAATATTTTTCTTAACACAATAATATAGCAATATTACAACGATTTTGGATAATGGTGACTACCAATTATTTAAATACATATACTAAAAATATACTTTTAAATGTGAGATATTTTTTTTTATCGCCAGGCCTGGGTAAATTCTGTATGGCACGGCACTTTCGGCTTCTTTATTTAATATACCTTTCTACATTCATCACTGGAAATGCTACTTTTTCCTCTGCACTGGAATTTGTAATAACAACAATATTCTACTCTTTGATAATAACCGGTTATCCGTATAATTATCATCTTTACGTTTTGCACTATTTGCAATAGATACGGATTTCTTTACCAACTTCTACCTCGTTTTCTTTAATGCATCGCATGTGAAGTGTTTGAACTGTTTGACAATAGTTTGTTTTGTCACAATGACATGAGTTGACATCAGTGCTGCCAATAAAAAATTCTCGATTCCCCGCGTCAGTGTTGTCAATTCCCCGAAATTCCCCGCTTCTTTTTTATTCATTCCCCACAAAGTTCCCAAAATGACATTTGTCGAATAAAAACGCTGTTTTATACAAAATTTGTTTAAACTACTAAAACTTTTATAAAGTACTATACCTTATAATCTTATTTCCTGCGGAACAAGGGCGGCTCTCAAGGAAACCGTATTGCACACCTCGACAAACTCAAATTCTGGGTTCCGGTTAACTTACGCTGAACATGCAACTTACCTGTTTTTTAAGAGTAGCTGCACTTTTTAACCACTTTTCCATAATTTTATTGAAAATTTCAACCGTTCCCACTAATTTAAAAAATCGACAACCATGAACAATTAACTAATGATGTAGAAATAAATGCGTTCAGAAATACAAAATCGTGTTCACATGACAGTTGAGCAGGCATTTGAGTAGTGTTGCCATTTAAAATTATGTTAGTAATGTCGAGCTGTTTCTGCCAAGTCCAAACATGATTTTTAGGTGTAAGCAATACGGGGCATAAAATAGTTTTACACTCACCGAAAAAATTGGCCTGGGTTCCCCGAAATTCCCCGATTTTTGACATTCCCCACACTCTCCCCGCTATAACCCTCAATTCCCCGCAAATCGGGGAAGTTCCTCGCGATTGGCAGCACTGGTTGACATGACCATGCATGATTTATGTATGCGACTGAAAGACTTTGTATCTATGGTCATGAATAAATATTATTAAAAAATAATATAAAAAAATAATAATAATTGACCTTACATGACCCATGGATGGTTAATATTCAAACAGACAGACAGAGTTCTCAAAAATTGGTATTACATAAAAATTGAACCTTATCAATGAGAGTGTAAGTTTACTTTAGTTAGGCTTTTATAAATTCATATACGTACCTATACCAAGCGAGAGATATAAACAGAACTGAGGCCGTTTGTCTGTTTCTCTCAATTGCCAAAAGATAAAAATGAAAAATATTACACCGAAACTGAATAAAAGTTAAATTGTTTTTTTTGTCTTTGAGATTAGTTTTAATTTTTTTTGACACGGTGGAGCACACCGTGGAGGTGTGCTCTGCGTGGGCAGTTCACCGCCGTGTCCTCGTAGCGGCGATTGGCGGCGGCGATCTCTCGCGTCCGGCCCTGGTTCAAGGCACGGTTCGGGGCGAGAGGGAATGGGAAGCCGTCACCTTCTTCTCCTTCTATTTATTGATATTAAAACCAGCCAGATATAAACAGTATAACCAAAGAGATTTCCTTCAATTCAGGGAAAGTCTTTCCGTACAAAATGCGCAAAGACTTTCCCTGACTTATATCGTGATCAAGGAACTTATATACTAACTGGAATGAGTACGAACAAAAACTTTTGATATCAAAAAACCGTTTGAAAATGAACTTTATCTCAAACGAATAGAGTTCGTATTACTTTAATTAATTCAAAGGGGGAAGAATACTTCAGAGCGAGAAAGCGACGAGAGTGGATTGTGTCCTTGTCTAACAATTCCCAGTACACAAAAAATATTTTTTTTTTTTAATTTTCTTTTAATAAGGTATTCGGAAATCACGTTGATAGCTAAACTAGCACATAAATGGTAACGGGATTAATTTAATATTCAAATAATAAATATTAAAATAATAATTTCTTGCGAAATACAGTAAGCTTAAATAAATTAAATTATTTATGAATTATGTTATTTCTGAATGGCAACATAGATGACATTTACATAAACAAACAATATGGCCGATACAATTTCGCGCTGAAGTCATATTTTTGCGTTATCAAGTTCTTTTTACATTACTTAATTGAAATCTTCCACTTTAAATGTCGTGAAATCGAGTTGTGTGAAGGGATGTAACAGTGATTTGTTTTATGTGTGGGTTTGCTGGTTGGAATTTCTTTTTTCAGGTAAGTTCTTTTACCTTTTTTACAAATTACGACTAGGGTGACAATGCTCTAGATATGTAAACGGGGATCATGAAATTTTTTTAAAGAATACACCTTTTCTATTATCCATAACGGTATTTATAATCTTATGCAAATGCGTACAAAATACAAAACCTTCTTATTTATTATGCAGTAGCAAAACTTAATAAATTACTCAATTTTTATATTAACAAAAATAACTTCTTGAAAATAAACGTTTGAATTATATCTTTAATTTTTTTTAAATTATTTATTTATTTTTTAAATACTGTTTATTGTTTGTGTCTTAGTAATACTGTTTTGTTTCCATGCAGACTCGCTAACAATGAAAATCTTCAGCAACGGTGACTTGCAGTTGTCCCTATAAAGAAGAAGTATTTAACCTATTGCCTAGTTTGAAACCGTGTTCCATCATCAGCATCTTCGCACTTAAATTTAAGATAACGGACTCATACTAAAAACCAACAATTACATAAAACCGTACATTTAATTATGTATGGTGTGATTAATAAATTTATCAAATACTACGTATTAAGTTGTTTGAAAATCTACTAAGCTACATGCTCATGCTTTATCTATGTGAATATTGCAGCCCTGTACGCTTTAAAATCTCTTTACAAATGAAGGATGTTACCTAACATGTACTTTATAGACCTATCCCATTACAGAGTTCTACAGTATGCGTAGGTTTTGGCTTCACCGTGTCTTTTCATACCCCGTAATTTTGAATAAACAGCTACCCATGAAAAGCGAGGAGCGGGGTGCTAGTAAGATAGAACAGAATGACTATCCCAAATGTAAGTACAAATATTGGATACCCTACTAGAAAGAGAAGACAACCACTCTCGAAGTTTACTCGCTCGGAACGGCTTTCCATTGCACGTAATCATTCCAGTTAGAATATAAGTTCCTTGATCGTGACACGTTAGTAGCTCAGAGTACACGGGCTAACAAATTGGGGTTTTTTTGTTTGTAAATTATTATTCAGTTCATTCATTTGTGAATGACAAATAAAATACCACTCATTGGTTGTGTTTGTGTCACATCACTAGCACTCTTTTTTTGTTGTCGTAGGACAATATTGTATCCATGGACTTAGTATACAAACATTGTATCTGATACACGTTAATTTGTTAATGTTTATGTGTTTCTTTATTGTGTGGTTGGTTTCTTTTCGTGTGCGTTTGTAGCGATAGGATGCATATGTCTTCGTGTGTGATTGCCAAATTCCTGTAGTGTGCTGTCTGTGTTTACCTCAACTCCCGCCAAAAAAGTGTCCGAAAATATTGGCGTAGATTCGCTCTGTGCTGACTCTAGAGCATTTTCCTTTATGGTTTGAATCGAACTATTCCTGCCAAAGCTACCACGGACCGAATTTTCATAATCCTCAACCGTTCACTAGGACTTGCGCAAAAATAATTTCAGCTTAGCTTATAAAATTACATGGGTCTGGCGTTCAACGTGGATCTTGAACTAGATTAGTATATAGTCCTCCTTACCGATTTCGGTAACAACGACCCTTTAATGCTTTTTCCTTGCGTGTGCCCTTATATGGCGGGCCAGACCGAATTTGCTGTTAACTACCCGGTCACAACTAAAGTAGTACATATAAGTAGTCTATGAACTAGAGCATTTGATTTGAATTTTGCGGGCATGCCAGAAGCTGTCATCTGTCAAGCTTCATTGCTGACTTTGCTAAAAAAACCCGAGGTGAAAATTGTTTATATTATTTTGTGAAATGGCAATACTATTTGACGTTTGGGTAATTTAATTTGCTTGCTGTACTGTATTTCTGCGTGATTGAGGATAGATTTATATCGGATTACTGTTTTTATATAAACTTTGGTAATAAAGACAATCTATTTTAGTGACAGCAGATAACATCGGTGTTTTTCACACAAGCGTCGTAACTATAAATTTTTAGACTCATTGCGGCTCAAAGGTAATTTTAACTCAATTTTGCCTTGTTTGTGATCGTAGACTCGATTTAATTCAAACTAGATGAACTATACAAAATTCTGCACTGGGTTGTATACCTTTTAAACGGACCTTCCTTTATCTTTTGATGATTTATTGAATAGTTTTGCAAGTAACTGCATGTTGTGTCATCACAAACCATTGTCACAAACAGTGTTACTCATTATTTAGCAGGTACTGTTCTGTTTTAAATCGATCGATTCTTAAGACACACTATAGGTTATTAAGGCAGATTATTTATATATTTGTGTTGCTTCTGTAGGACAGAAACTTATAATACTTGTCTTGAAGTCCATACAAGAAGTGATCAGTTTTTCCCTATTACATGGTTAGCACTGCTCTACTTTGTTGAAATGCTAAAGGTAAAATTATGAGTAAAGCAAGCTATTAATAACTGTTATTTTAAATACAATTAATAGTAAGTCAGCTGCCTGTTTGCAATTCATAATATTATGTTTTTACTCATTAAAGCTTGTTTTTAGTGGGTGAGGCAGACAGCCAGTATGTTTCCTGTGTTTGTTTATTTCAGAAATAACTCCATCTTTATTATCCTCATATACCAACAAATATGAAGTTATTTTGTCATTGACCAAAGCTATGATAAATGTACACATCTAGCATTTAGTGTATTTAAATCCATAGGTGAAAGCTAAAGGACCTTAAATCCATTTTTTGATATTTTTTTATTTTTATTGATTCTAATTCATAATTTGGGTATGTCATCTTTAAAGATGTCTTTAAAGACCTCTACTGAATATTTTATAAAATGTGACTTAAGACCCTTCACTTTTCACCTACAGAAATAACTAGACAATGAATACTGGGTTGATGCCTGTTCCCAGAAGTGCTAGCCACCAACTACATACATTACACTGGATCCCATATTTCCAACAATTTTAATGCAATATAAATAGTCAGTTACTGTTGAGAGTACCTACATATCAAACTTTAAAAAAAACTGCATTTTAGTCAGCCTTCTAAGTATTATATTTTTATTATTAATATTCCAGCTATAACATTTCACTGCTGAAGTAAGTCCTTTTAGGGTGACTAAACTGAAATGTATAAAATAATAAATTAAAGCAGCACTGTTAGGTATGGGAAACACCACCGTTTCTTTTTTGTAGCAATTTTTTCAGTTGGCTATTTGCTTAGATTTGAATCGGTATCATACAGCTATGCTTTGTATTCATCCATTGTGTAGTCACTGTTAGGCATCCTTATCTGCTTGTGTGAACTGTACAGCTACACTGCTGTGTATATGGGTGTACATAGCGTGCTGTACATAGCTTATCTCAGTAGCTTCCAGACCTCATTATAACTAGGCCACATAGTATAACATTACATCCAATTACATTGCTTGAGCTAAATAGTATTGATTGCAAAGCGATTGTCACATAAAAAAATAATAAAGTAATTGTATTCATATGATGAAGTGGTCTGTTGGGAGTATATTTAAATGTAACAGATCAATAATTTTGTATGAGCACACATTATTAATAAATACTTTCATTGGTTGTCTGCCTATTTGGGACTTTAGACAATACATGTTTGGGATTCATTCCTTTGGGAGTTGTTGAGTTGTTGTTGATGTGCTCATTACGGTGATGTTGGATCACTTACCTACTATAAAATTGCGTAAGGATTCATACCTTAAACTTAGTTTGATGATCAAGATGAGTTTGGGTTATAATTTTTGAATGAACAAAGTGATTGCTTTGCACAATATTTTACATATCACAATGTAACTAGAATCAACATTGACATATATTTTACCTACTCTTGACTGAACTTTGTTTATGTAGTTGATGTATGTGTAATATAATTTAGTGCTTTTGCCTGCTTGTGCGACTGTCACCTTTTAATGCATTGCATTATTGTTTCATTTAATATTTTAAATATTAAGCCACTATGTAGTACTTGTGCTGCTAAAATATCATTTGTTAAGCTAAAAAATAGTAATATTTATGTCATCTAACCCATCTTTCTTTAGAAAATTATCTTAAAAGTTACAACATCAAGGTGTTTTGTTTTAGGAATACTGAGGAATACTGAAGATGATTGATTCAACATAGAACAACAAGAAGGTAATCAACAAAGTTTATTCATAACTGTGTGTTTGACATACTTACAGTAGATGTGAATGCCTGATAACACAACATCCTTTGTTTGTAGTGATATAGGACAGCAGTACAAGAAAACAATCAAAATGATGACGTCAGAGGAATCAGACTCCCTGAGCACTGTCCCCTCAGAAGGACATGCCGAGGATGTCTCAGGTGGGCTCAAAGACTTTTATCATTTTATGTATTCATCACTGTTAGAAAACAACTTCCTAGTTTCGTCACTTCCTAGTTTCAATGGTAGACAAAACAGTATTGAGTAAAACTCTTTTTCATACATTAAATCCGAAAATGTAAAGTTTTCTGGAATTTGTTTGTGAATAGTAAAGAAAAGAATAAAGAAGTCTGTAAATTTAAATCATCTGTATTTTTACTTTGAACATGATTTAAACTAGTTTTTGCTTTGCCTGTCAATCTATTCTCAATAAAAATTCTTCTTCAGCACGCGTAGCATGACCACCGGAGAAACGGTGTATTGGTATGGTCATCACATCAAATGGGAACTATTTTACACTATACACATGAGGAGATGTTGTCAGGGCAGAATGACGATAAAATAATTTTCTGTTGAACTTAAAACTTATAGATTTCGCTTGTATTTACAATAACACTAAAAATCAATAATTCAAAAGTAATTTTACATAGAACTAGCTTTTGCCCGCTTCTTCGCTCGTGTTAATTTAGAATTTGACAATCAATTCGGGCTTTACTCTGCTTATAATAATATAATCACGATTCGTAAGACACGTGGCACCATCTATTATCTTAAGAAGGTTATTCTTGTTTTCCTCGGGAACAGTACTTTTTTTCGGGATGAAAGGTACCCTATGTCTGTTTCTGTAAACCTGACAACTTATATGCAAAATTTCAGGATGATCGGTTCAGTAGTCTAGGCGTGAAAAGGTAACAAACAAACTTACTTTCGCATTTATAATGTTAGTATGGAAGTATGGATTAAGAAACCTAAGAACCATGTTTGCTTTATTTATAAATGAGGTTTGACCTTGACTAGACTACTGAGCAAGCTGGCCCTAGCCTCACATTTCACTCACTAGGTCACATTCAGGTCACCAATCAATAAACAGGGAGCTTCACTCACTTCTGTTGCTTTGTTGAATGGTTCTTAGCTTTTAAATATAATTTTATACAAAAAAATATGCTTGTTACTACTACATATAAATTAACACATAATGGCAATAGTATAAGGAAACTATTGTGTTATTTATTTTCGTGCCTAATAACTTCCTGCTGGAATATCCTACTACTGCAAAGTAACCTAATTGATATAGTTAAGCTACTAAAGCAGTTATGAATAGAAGTATAAATAACGTTCCCACTGCTGGGACACAAGCCTCCTCTATGTGAGATAGCGTGGTGGCTTTAATCCACCACGCGGCTTCAGTACGAGTTGTTTAAAATAAAAGTGTCAGTGTAATGAAAATAATTCTCATAAAATGTGGTTACATCATGGCAGCTTCCGGCACGGAGGAAGCTCCATCGTCGATGGTGTCGAGCGAGGCGGAGTCGGAGGGCAGCGTGCTGTCGGAGGCGCGCCACGACGCCGAAGCCAGCATATTCAGTGACCCCATCACCGAGCTGGCTGGCTCGCTGTTCGAGAAGCCGATCCCCATCGTCACTGACTGGCGCTCCGTCGGCACTACCGTCGGCGTCGGCGTCGCTGCTTACGTCGCTTCCAGAGGTCGGTTTGGTCTAGCATTTTCTTTTTAAGACTTCTATCTCAACTAAAAAAATTAACTAAACACATGTTGATATGAATATTGTTTGATGGTAATCAATCCTATTGGTCGTCATGGTATCTGTAAATAAAACAAATATTATTGGTGAGAGGACTTCGATAGATTGTTTATTGAATTGTACAGTCATCATCAAAAACGACTGTGATCTGTTCCACAACTTTAAGAATTGAGATGAAAGTGTAAAAAAATCTGGCACATGTTAAAATCTTACGTAAGAACTGACTGAAAGGGATTAGTGACATTATATTTATCTATCTATAAACTCACTTGTCAAAAACATTTCGCATGACAACTATGTCGGTTTTAGTATTTATATAATCAAATTAAAGCATATATAACTTTTAAGTAGCACTACAAATTGGCATCATTTTATGAGTTTTTCATGAAATAGTTATTGAATGGGTTTACATGAACTTAGACGGTTGTATTAATTAATGGTTTTAAAGATTATAATTCTGTAACTACATACGTGTTACTTGCGCGACTCATTTTTCATCAACATACATGACACTGACCTGCAAATTGCAAAAAACGAAAAAAAAAATAATATCGCGGGCCACCCTGGACCTTAAAGGGTTGCAATATTTTTGCCCCTTAATTCATGCTGACTGTTCTGTAATCCTATTGGTCGTCATGGTCACCAAATAAAAGAAATATTATTGGTGAGTGGACTTCGATAGATTGTTTATTGGTTAGACTGGAAGCCGACCCCAAAATAGTTAGGAAAACGGGAGGCAGATGATGATGATGTTCTGTATTCGTATATAGAGATGTTATCTCAAACCACATAATGTATAATGGCACATTGGTCGCCTGTTGATGCAGGCTCAATGCTGCCATGGGGCGGACACAAAGGCCCGATCCCTCCGGCTGACTCCGACCTGCGCCCGGGCGAGTTCGTCATGAGGCTACTCTTCACCGAGTTCACCGTGCAGGCTGAGAGGAAAATGGAGGCCGTGATGGCTGAACCACTGGTATGTTAACGTAGGATTCAATGAAAAAAGTATTTACTGTTATAGTTTGTATCGTGGGTGCATTTACAAACATTTAAGCTCACATACACAAACAGCCAGACTAGGAACAACTACCTGTAGGCCATACAAATATTTGTTCCAAGCGGTAATCGAACCCGCGACACGAAGCGCAGCAGTCAATCGCTCAGTCACTGTGCCAACCGTGTCGTCAAAATCTCAGACCAGACTTATCAGAAGAACCAATTATCAAAAATGTGTGATTCTTTTCTCAAAAGATCTTCCCAGACACCAATCTGCGAGGGTCTCACATGACTTGGTCAAGACTATGTCTAGGCTTGATAACAAACTCTGACCTCAGTGTTTATTTTAGTGTTGCTTATCAGGGTAGTCGGATAGAAACAACGACGCCTCCTAGTTAAAAAAAAAAATATAAAAATGTTTTCTAGGACAGTTTTACAGAAATAAACATTAATCATCATTTACTTACAAAATACTGTGTTTTGGTGTCAATATAATAATAACTTTACTTTTACTCGGTAAAATAATTAACCATTATTAATTTTTATACCTCCAGGAAAAGCCACTAGCCAAAACCCTTCAGCGCGGTGAAGACCCTCAACTGGACCAGATACTGCAGGCATTCGGGACAGTCGCTGAGCACTGCCTGCCGTCTTTACTCCGCGCACTCTTCGGGTGGCTGGAGAGGCAGATGGCAGACTCCCCACAGCTTAGTGAACAGGCCAAGAAACCACACCAGGACCTCAGAAACAAAAGGTAAGAGATTTACGACAGACGAAGACGAGTGTTAATGTCCCAATTTCTATTTTTAGGCGAAAATGTAAGACAAGATGTATAGGATTTTACGAATCGTTTACGAGCTTCATAGCAATCCCATTTATTCCATCATGGATGACGGTAACTATAGCCGGATTTATGTTATTGTGTCGTGTTGTGTCATGACGCGGGATACACCAATCAAACTAATCTGTTCAAAACTACGTCATATCTCAACGAGTTTCGATTGGTTAACACTGCGCCAATAAATGTCACAACACGATTATATGAATCCGACTTAAATCGCCCTGCTGTATGCTGTATAGTTAATCCGTTTTATTTGTTATGATCCTGATCACGTGCCGAATAGTAACAAACCACACCCTGGTTTGTTTTTTTTTTTACTTTTGATCAACCCATTAAGATTCTAAATAAATCTCATTAAACTTCGCCAATTGGACAGTCACGAATATCCAATTACGAGCATTTGTATCGGGAGGCGTATGCCGTCGACTTCATCCGTAATGTTTGTAGTACCTGGATGTGACTGGCGCAGTCTTACACTGGGTGAAGATGGGCTGTGGATCATGATAAAATTAGACAAATAGAATTGGGTTGGCTTAATGGCAGTAGGTTCGCTCTTACCATTCCTTATCGCATCATTATCATCTTACCCTAGACTAGCCTTCGTTACCAGTCGTTACTGTACAGTATCTTACATGGAGCGTCTGTCTATCGGACCTCCACAGCCTAGTAGCTGAATATTACGATACCCCTTCGTAAGACAAGTGGTCAGATTTTCAGTCTTCTGAATACCTGTAACAACTGACAAAGATCTACAATTAATGTCACTCCTTATTAAATGCAAATTCAAAATATCTGGCCTAATGGGCCTGGTCATGTGTGTTGTGTATTGTTTTTTGTTCTTAGTATTTTTTTGCCTATACTTGAGTTGTAAACGTTCACGTTATTTATTTTACAGTAGTATAATCTACATCGTGTCGGGTAGCGGCGCGGGCGCAGAGACCATAGAGCGCAGCTGTGAGGAACTCCAAGCAGAACGTAGAGACCTAGCCGTAGAGTTCTTGTTCTGTCTTGCGCTCATCGAGGTTCTGAAGCAGTTGCCCTTCCACCCAGGCCATGAGGACCTGGTGCAGTACATCGAGAATGTCGCCTTCAAGAGGTTCAATTACAAGGAGGGGTGAGTTGGATCCAATGTCACTGTGACTTCGGTATTTGTAGTATAAGGCAGAAACACAGATAAAGATAGACCTAGATAACGCAAGAGCACCTACTTCGCGTGCCCGACTTAAGCTAAAAAAGCTTAACGTGGCCACTGTCGCGCTCAGTCTGCATTGGTGCGCCAAGCTAGTCGGATGTCTCTAAAAAAATTAACCCTGCAAATTCGTAATATATTTCGGCTTTTATTTGAAGAGGTTGATGCGACGTTCTGTTTTAAAAAGTGATGAATATCGAAACAAGTGATACTATCATATATCGCTTCAGTTTCGTACTACAGGTGCTTTTGTTATTTTTATATCAATTTTAGCGATCAGTGCTGTTTATCGTACGCAACACAAATCGATTCTCGAGAATCGATTTCGGACACAGATGAATAATTTTGTATTTTGTCCTTAACATGTAGACAATTATAATAAATAATCTAAATGTGATTATACCAATCGGTTGTCAACTCAATCAAAATAACATCTCAAAACACAACATCAACATAACATTGTCAAATGTTGGGGCGTAATTCCAAACTGATTGGTATAAAATTTTAATTGCTACTATAAGTAACATGTTATAAAGTGTACAATTAATACACAAATAATTCGCAATTAACTTAATTTCCCCTACTGTACAGTATTTTATGTTCTAAGTCAAGCTACACATAACTTAATTGTCTGAAATCCAATAGTTGCGTGTGTAGTACACTAAGGTAACATTCGCGCACAGAGTAATAATTAGATTACTTCCACTTACTTCCACTCACATACTCAAAAGAGAGCATTAACTTCATTGCTCTTACATGACCAGTTTTACACTGTCCACTACGAAATAATAACCCACCGCAATTGAGTAACATACTTTTTAACCATAATCCGAAGTATTTATATCATAATCAAATGCTGTATTTTATTATGTTAAAAATAATTACTTGACAGTGTTAATAACGCAATGAATATTGTTAAATGTCAAAATGAGTATTCTTACTTTACTATCTACAGTACTATATACATATAAACATACATATACTCAAGCCTTTTCCAGTGGGGGTTGGCAGAAACTCCAGAACGCCACCTGCGGAGCACCTAGCCAAGGAACTATATTCCTTTTGCTTTGTCCACGTTCATTCACAATCACTTCAACCTATCAGATCACATTCATATTAACTTTAGATATCTTCTATCTTTTCTTTCTTTCTTTCATATCACTCACATCTATCTTAGCACCATACCATTCCATTAGTATTTGTATGTTTATGTATGTATTTTCTTATATAGTTATGTTGTTGTCACGGATTAGGCGCACAATGCCACATTCGCAAAATGACATATTGAAATTTCGTAAAATGTCACATTCTCAAATTGTCATATTCCGAAAACGCCACAACGCGAAACGTCACATTAGCAAAATGCCATTTTCGCAAAATGCCTTATCGCAAAATACCATTTTCGCACAATGTCAAATCATCAAAATATCGAAATGTCACTTGGAACATAGTCAATTTTTTTTATATTTAGACGTTAAATGTTTTTATGAATAACAACAAATGCCCTCGAAGGCTGGCATCACCGCATTAACAGACGTATCCCAAAAAAAACTTCACTATATCTATTCATACATAAATTACAACAAGAAAGTAAATACTGGGACAATATATTAAACAATCTTTATTTCAAAATTTCCGACAGAATCGGAAAAGCAAAGACATCCATTTTGATGAACAATATAAAAAATTGTTAAAAAAGTTAAACGATAACCGTTTGTCATTAGCAGAATTTTTGCGTAAAGTTATTTTTCTACAATTATATAAATAGCCATTTTATAGGTTAAAACATAATTATATTACAATTATAATTATCATCAAACAGCGGACCCTGTGCAACTAAATAATTGATGAATCCTTACAATTTTACAAAAAATTAAGCTTTTTGAAAAAAGTTACAATTTTTTGTTAATTATGTTTATGATTCTCAGCGACATATATTATTTCAGTTTACATTTTTAATTTGTTTTATGTTAAAGTAAATGAAAATGAATAAATAATGTGATTAAATACGTAGTTAAATTATTTTCATTTTTTATTCATAAATCATAGGCTCAGAAGTCACTAAGTGGCTTTAACTTTTAAGAATGAGTCATTTTGAGAAAAGACGATTTGAGAAGGTGTCATTTTGCTAATGTGGCATATTGAGAAATGACATGTTGCGAATGTGTCATTTTGCGATTGTGTCATTTTGCTAATGTGTCATTTTGCTAATGTGGCATTTTGCTAATGTGGCATATTGAGAAATGACATTTTGCGAATGTGTCATTTTGCGTCAATATGTCATTTTGCGAATGTGGCATTGTGCGCCTAATCCGTTGTCACAATGGTGAATATTGCATGTACCTGTAATAGCCATGCAAGCCAGCGCGTGCTTTTCCATTATTGTTTCTTGTTAATGGTTTTGTATGTACCGCTGTTGGTGAAATAAATAAAGAAATGGCAGTACAATAACATCTCCGTTTATGATATTCAGGTTACAATCAAACCCGAACGCTGCCAACGTTCACCTGATAGCGGACCTGTACGCTGAGGTGGTGGCCGTGCTGGCGCAGTCTCGGTTTGCATCCGTCAGGAAACGCTTTACGGCTGAATTAAAGGTAATTATTTTATTAACTATGCTTTGAATTTTTTCTATGAATATAGACTAAAAAAACGATGGATGGACTGTGTGAAGGATGATATGGCAAGAAAGGAGGTTTCTGTTGTGAGATGACAAGTAATAGAGAAGTTTGGAAGAAGAAGACATGCTACACCAAGTCCAAATTAATTGGAATAAGAGTAGGAGAATAATCAAATTTTTGTTGCGTGCAAGGCAATAGAGGTTATTGACCCATTTATTTATTTATTGACTTTCTTCTTAACAAAACGAAAATAAAAAATCATAAACGTCCTGATTCGACAACTGTGACATGATCCTCACTAATGAATCAGTCTTGTAAAAACAGTACGTGGATATATTATAGAACCGGCAATGATCGCTATTGCTATGTAAGATGTAACATCTTTAGTAAGATTCTTGCACAAACTTTACCTTGAGTTGCAGTTGGTTAGGTATCATGAATCCAATATCAATTTGTAAGCCAGACAGACATTATCTAAAACCGTACAATTATAGCAAAATTAAAGATGCGCTTTCCAAGGGTAGCGCAACAACTGAGGCGCATTGGCGTTGCGGTTTGCGGCAAACGTAACACCTCCATGAAAACACTTTCTTAGATGGCGTCGTGGCCGTCTGTTACTGTTCTTATGATCCTTTTTTTTTAAAAAGCCGTCCACAAAAAGTTCACAAATGAAGTAACCCAAAAATTTGGCTTTATCAACAGGAGCTGAAAAGTCGGGAGCCATCTCCGCACACGACACAAAGCATCATCTCTCTACTGATGGGTATGAAGTTCTTCCGCGTGAAGATGGTGCCCATTGAGGAGTTCGAAGCCTCATTCCAGTTCCTCCAGGAGTGCGCGCAGTACTTCCTAGAGGTTAAGGACAAGGATATCAGGCATGCACTCGCTGGACTCTTCGTTGAGATACTTGTGCCGGTCGCAGCGGTAAGTTTATTATTTCTTTGACATTATTTAACACTTTAGTGTACAGTCACAAGTAATGAAATATATTCACTTTTCAAAATTCAAAAGCGAGTAGAAAGAAACCAAAACAACGATGAATAGTGTCAATAACGTTTATCGGCATTAGTATTGTATATTGAACTCCAAAGAAAAACCAACGTCACCAGCAACCTTAACACAAATGTGCGGCACTTATATATTATTTCTGTGGTGCAGACCGTAGCTGCAGGTTTCTACATATAAATTTCATTGCTCGTGACTGTACACCACATAAATATGGAAACACTTTTAAATTAAGTACAATGGTACAATGATATATATTTATAGTATCTGATATATATTTATAGTATTTTATATATCCTTGTAGTTAATCTTAGTATTATTTAAAATTATTTTCAGATATACACCTACCACTGCTTGTCACTGCATCACCCAAAGGTTGACTGGTAGAAAATGCCTATGGCATTAAGTCCGCCTGTGTACTTTTGTGCTTGAAGTGTTAAATAAATAAATATAATAAATGGGCCGACATTAACATAATGTGTGTCAATCAATTATCTCTCTTTCGAAGTATTTCCTAGTAGTCTAAGTAGTTGACCAAAATTTCCGTTGATTTCAATATCTTAGCGCACAAATACGGTAATTTTCATGATTTAATTCCTACAGACCGTCAAAAACGAAGTTAACGTCCCCTGTCTCAAAAACTTCGTGGAGATGCTGTACAGCCACACACTCGACGCTAGCACCAAGTCCAAGCATCGCCTGGCGCTGTTCCCGCTCGTCACCTGTCTGTTATGCGTCTCGCAGAAGCAGTTCTTCTTAGCCAACTGGCACTGTTTCCTCGCCATGTGCCTGTCGCATCTGAAGAACAGGGACCCTAAAATGTGTCGGGTCGCTTTGGGTAAGAGATATTCTAATACTTTATCTACTAAAATGGAAGAATTGCCCAGTGGGTTGCTAAATAATATTCTTCAAGGAACACTTTCAGAGTATAGATTTACATATCCTTTAAAAACTTTCTTAATTCATTTTGTTAGTTCCATCATATTTACTTAAAGCCTACAATATCTTCGTCCGATTTGCCTGTTTAAGTCGATTAGGTTCAGGCTCCTTGCTTAACATCTTGTTAGTTTTGTCCTTTTTTTGTAATTAGGTGCCTGCCCGCAGGGATGAAACTTTACAAGCATAGTTTTGGTGTGTTCTCATCACGCCATACCTGATGAGTCATTAGCTATGGCGTGATAGGTCATTAGTGATGACCTATCAAGATTCCGTGCTGAGTATGCTTACAGACAAACTGAGTTCCCCCATCCTTAAACGAAGAAATAGATCAATTTTCTTAATAACATTTGTGTCCACAGAATCCCTGTACAGGCTCCTGTGGGTCTACATGATTAGAATCAAATGTGAGAGTAACTCCGCGACCCAATCTCGACTACAGAGCATCGTCAACTCACTGTTCCCCAAGGGCTCGAAGGGTGTGGTCCCTCGCGACATGCCGCTCAACATCTTCGTCAAAATCATACAGTTCATCGCGCAAGAACGACTTGATTTCGCCATGCGAGAAATTGTGTTCGACCTCTTAATGGTGGGGAGACCAATCAAGATAATTCTGACTCCAGAAAGGATGTCTATCGGTCTTCGTGCTTTTCTGGTTGTTGCTGATAGTTTACAACAGAAGGAAGGCGAGCCTCCGATGCCGCGGACATCTGGGACGCTGCCTTCAGGGAATACTCTGCGGGTTAAGAAGACGTTCCTCAACAAAATGTTGACAGATGAGACGGCGCGCTCGATCGGCATGAGTCCGTACTTTCCTTACGTGCGTCGCGTGCTGGTAGAGATTCTACGGGCTTTAGACGCGCACTATGGTCGCCCGCTGATGCTCACCAACACGCAGAATGTGACAAAAGAACAGGAGATCAATACAGGAGAGAGGAAGCCCAGGATTGACCTGTTCAGGACATGTGTTGCTGCTATACCAAGGTATCATTGCTCAGTAAAAAGACAAGATCAAATTAATTTAACTAGCGAAACTACAGACGTGAAAAAACAAAATAAATAAATGAGATGGTATTTTCGGGGTCAATGATCGTAAATAGGGTTGTTACTTTAAGATAAGTTCCGAAAATTTCTTTTTCTTGCCGTGTCGTGTTGATATATAGGTTTTCAACTAATATTTAATTTTCAAGTAACCTCCGGCCATTGAGCCTCAAAAAGTCACCGAAACATTTTTTTTGGTTTTATCTTAGATATCGACAGCCATCACGTCTGCCGAGTTTCGCTACCTATGTTGTCTGTATACATAGTAACCACTATATTTCTTATTCTTTGAACATGGCAAATTTATCTACTTCCATTTCACAGACTGATCCCCGAAGGCATGAGCTCCAGCGAGCTTGTAGACCTCCTTAGCAGGCTCACAGTCCACATGGATGAGGAACTGCGAGGCTTGTCTTTCCAGAGTCTGCAGACCTTAATCGTGGACTTTCCAGAATGGCGGCAGGATGTGCTCGCAGGGTTCACGCAGTTCTTGGCTAAGGAAGTACAGGTAAAAATAAAACGGCATCGCCTCATTTCGTTTTTAATAGCTTATCCCGATCAGAAGCGATACTGTTTCTAAATACGAAGCTAAAGTATGCGCTGCAGTATCGAACGACCTCCAAGTCAATGTCAAACCGCTTGTTTCAATTAGGTCATTAAAAGGCAATTTCCAACTTCTTTGAATGTAAATAATGTAATATAATAGAATAGCAGTTGAAGTCATACTGATCCTGCTCAGTTAATAATAAAATTCAGCTTTAAAGATGAGCTAATACAAACAATATTGTTTGGATTAATCTTGGTGGATAAACTGACATTAGCTGTAACTTCGTAAAATGATTATGGTTTATTTTCCTGTCACAGGACACGTCACCACAACTAGTAGAGAACGGTCTCCGGATGCTGCTCCAACTACTCACAAGCTGGAAGAACGGCGAGCCTACAGCTGTCAGCGTGCCTACTAAGCAGGAACCCCTAGCGTCGGTGATCAGAGGTGCTGAGGCACTGGGGCTGGTCATGCTGTGCCAGTGCAAGGCGTATCCGCGACGCCTCGCTGTGCATGTGCTCAGGTAAAACAAACACACAACATCACATCTGTGTTCCTCAAAGGGTTAGGCAGTGGTGTACCTATTAGTCCGCGAAAATTTCGCCAGTTTTGTTAAAATTCCATGTAATGGGGGGGCCACTCTGTTACCATCAACCAGGCACAAACCCAGACTCCGAGGCTGCTAGTGCTAAGAAACTCCCAAAGGTATAACCCAATAATACTGCCAGATCTGAGAACCGAATTCCGGACCTCATGGTCAGCAGTCTTGTGATCACTAGACCAACGGGGCATATATAATAATAAATAAATAAATAAATAATGAGGTTATTGTTTCAAGAACAATAACCTCTCAGCTATTATGGAATACGTCTTTCTACAAATTTTTGATATGATTAGAGGCGAGGACAGTGACTATTTCATTTTAACATCATCTGAGGACATGTGGACGGTGATTAGGTAATAAAAAATACAAATCAAAATGTCATACAATACTTCTGACAGTGTGTTAAGAATAACGGTTTTTGACGTGATCGCTGATATCTTAAGAAGGTGGACTCTATCACGTTATCCTTGATGTAGCCCTCGCTAACGTTACCGCGCTCAATCTGTTTTGGACGTAAACTGTCTCGCTGATATCGATTATTGCACTATTTGCATCGCAGGGTGCGTCATTTCAATACACGAATGAGATGGCGGATCACTGCTGTCATTGGTTTTTAGTGACAGTGAGTCATTTGTAAGACACTCATTTATTCGTGATATCATTGTGAGTAGAATGCATGAACTGCTCTGTCATAGTTCTGTCAAATAAAAAGAGTTATTAACGTCAATGCAATAAAAAAACAACTTAAAATTTGTAAAGTTCAAAGCAATGTTCTGAAGAGAATTTGATGTTTAAGGCTGTGCATAAGCCACAAACAAACAAATCAATCATAGAAATGGCTGAATCCTCTGTGCTTTACTTCTGACTGGATCTTCCTAGCCACTTCCTAACTATGTTGGTATTCTAACCGCTATTATATTCAGCTAAATACAAGTATCACAGAACAACTACTAATCCGAGTTTCACAAGCCATTTATTGAGTAACACGATACAACAATGGCAGATTGGTGGTCTCCTGACTAGACTAATAACTGTCCAAGATAAACGAATGACATTAACATAATTGTAAAAACTTTACAGAGAAGCGAAATATCTGCTGGAAAAACTGCAATTGACTCGCGACGAACCGGCGTTAATCGACGCGGCGGACGCTCACACCGCATTCTTCGCGGAGAAGTGCCTGTCGCTACTGCCGCCAGCTGAGAAAGGCGCCATCCTCACTGCGGGGCAGATCGACCTCGTGTGGTTGGCTGAGAGAAGCCATGCCGTCTGGACTGCTGGTCAGTAACCGCATCATTATTTAGACATAACGTTCTAGGAGCCTCCTTAATATCGCCACAACGACCGGCCTCATTCGCATTTTTTGCGGAAAACTGCCTACCTCGACTGCCACCAGCTGAGAAGGAAGCCATTCTTACGCTGGGACAGATCGTTCTCGTCCGGTTGGCTAAGCAAAGCCGTGCCGTCTGGACTGCCAGTTGGTAACATCATCATCAAGCATCAACCGAAAGCCCTCTTTTTCTTTTTGGCGATGATTTCCGATGGCTATGAAATGACAGATTCTGGGCTTTCCCGAGACTTTCATCAGCTCTGTTCTCACATTGTCGTATGAAAAACGTCCCTGTCTCCCGCTTAGACGACGATTGAAATCAAATCAATAAAATGCAAAGTAATGATAACATTTACTGGCACGTTTCCAGGTCTTCAACACGATGAGACATCCAGCAGGAATAGCTGGAGCGGCAGCTCCTCCAACGGCGCAGATCCTTGGGAGGTAATTGAATCCATTCACATTGAGTTTGACTGTCCTCATAAAGTATTATTAGTTATACCTCCAGTATCACCATATGTATCTACCGATATAATGATCGGGACATGTTGCTATAAACTATAATTAATTAGAATGATAAAGGTTGTCGGCGACAAATTCCAATAAAAAAAAAACAATTACGATTTATAAGAGCTCTGAGTAAAAGTACCGTCTGCATATTCTGGTCCAGCAGCATAAATAGTCGCAAACTAAACTTTTTCCACTAGATGACCTGTTCAAGTACATCTCAAGCTAAAGCTGGAACAAAAGAATAGGCTACATTCTTTTATAATGTATACTTTTATATCAACGTAAACATATAGAATAAAAAACCGCTTCACATCAGCTCGAAGAACTTTTTCCATTGTATCTGTGTTGCTGTACTCCAGGTGGTGCTATTCGGTCTGTTGGAGCGCAGTCGAGTGCCTGCGCGCTGTCCCTCCACCATATTGCAGGCGTGGCCCATACTGCACGCCAGGATACACGCGCTCTTCACCATCATTGAACCAGCGTAAGTTTACTGCAGTTTTTTGCTCGATGATGATAATTATCTAATATAGACCTGTTATAACCAATGAAATACTTGCCCAATATGTATCACCATAATTTCAAAATTATGGATCAAACAAAACAATCAAAAAAAAAAAGTTTCGGAACACAGATGACGGGACCGGATTAGGTGTCTGACAAAGATAAACTTTCAAACAAATGTACCATAATACGGCACAGACAAAGCGCGGCAGCAAATTGTGTTTTATTTTCTGTGGTGCGTCGTACGGGCTAATATGAAAACATGAAGGTCACCAAAACGACATAGCTTTCCCGGTTTAATTGTAAAGTACATAAAAATAAGGTCGATATGTTATATGTGACCGTTGCGCATCAATGCGTGAAAGAGTTACGAACAATGAAACACTTTTGATTTTTGATTTTTTTTATTAGTAGGATTAAATGAACCACGTTAAATTTCAGACCCGTGAACGACAACCGAGCTTCACTGTTATCCCGTGGGCCGGCGCTGCCAAGGAAGCCAGAGAAAGAGCGGGACGGTTATATGCAAGTCAGTACCGATTTACAAATTATACGGTGGGGATGGAGTGGTTTGGTTACCAAGGGGTATCGTATTACCCAGTACTGACTGGGTTGTGGAGGTCAGATAGGCAGTCGCTCCATGTAAAATACTGGTATTCAGCTGCATCCGGTTAGATTGGAAGCCGACCCCAATATAGTTGGAAAAAGGCTAGGCAGATGATGATGACAGTGGGGATGGTAACTGAAATTGATGGCGATAGCATAGCCAGTTCCAAGCGTCGCCGCATGACCACTATCTACAATGGCGTACACGCGAAGGGAGGACGTTTTGGGCGACTGTCTCTTGTAAACTTTAACGATCAAAAATTTTTTTATTTTTTATTTTGGCCATTGTCTTTTTGTCTGTGATTTAAATGTATGCGTTGTTTATTGCAGGTTTGGAAATACTACATGACAATGGCCTACCTAGTAGTGCCGGCTGTGCCGAGCCCCGTCATCCGCTGCGCCAGTCCAGACCTCAGTCTGAGGTACGTATGCCACATACTAGCGCCACGTAGCTCTAAACTTATACCCTTTTGGTGCCGATAGCAGAGCGCATATCAAATATTACCCAGAATGTTTTAAGTAATTTGTAAGTATGAGCTCCTAAATTTTTTTGCGAGATAATAATTGGTATGCTATCGAGTCTCGGCGCATCTATAGACATTTGTCGTAAAACTACTTCATTGCCGTTATAATTAATTAGCAAATTGGCTTGATATGTTAAAATTTATTTTAAAAGTATAACTATTGATTGGCATTAAATTCTATATATTAAGTATTTACATAATACGTACGGTTTATGTATATGTGCAAATGATTTATGATTTTCACTGTCTACATTTTATAAAATAATGTTGTTAAGTTTAGCTGGCATCGCCGATGTTCTGCTGACTGATTTGTTTGGGTTCTGCAGGCCGATTCACTTCTTTTCGATAATTTATAGATATTAATAACGATTTGAACAATTAATATCGTTATCAAATTGAGATTAAAGTTTTCTTATGATTTAGGTCAATCTTGAAACTGTTTTTATGATATCTGATTATTTGATACACTAAACTGTGCTCGAGTAGGAAGGTGCGGGTGACACTAGACGAACCGTTTCATTTCAATCTTGGACATTACCGCGATTAACATGACTGAATATTTTAGTTGCACCCTAATTATTATAGTCGTAAAATACGGAATCAGTAATAACTGTAGTAAATTAAATAAATTTACCCTGCCAAGATGTTATGGACTACAATTAAAAATATCGACATCACAGCATTACATCCCGCCACTAAACATTTCTTGGCGTCAAATGTCATCGCAGCAACAGCGAAAACAGTATAACTATTTAACGCCTGTAGTGGCCTTTTGTTTATTTTGTAAAAAAAATTAAAGAAGCACAACATTTGTGTTTCAACAGATTCTAATTTCTAAATAGAAATATTTATTTAATTGCGACATAACAGTCGTAAATCCAAGCTATTGCACAGTCAAAATAAATATATTAACAATAAGGAATGATAAGCAATATTAGCTAAAATACTTAAAAATAAAATTTTCGTCCATCCTCTCTCAGAAACTCAAGCATCCACGACATACGTCTAGCCATCTCGAGGCAAATAAATTACACTCCGTCTCGATGGCATCGGGCATAGCTTTATCCACTCAACTTCTATAGAGTACATAAGCATGGAGCGAGTTTCTAAGTCGGCTGTCGGTAACAACATCCATTATTACAGCTAGCCACTTGATACTACTTTAATAATTTAAAATGATTCTTCTATGAAGTTCGACTACTAAGTTATCGCGAGGTTCTAAGTCGGCCTGCAGATGTATGTAGTACAATTGTCAACTTGACTCGTTATTTGATAAAACATTATAAAAAAAAAATATATAGTTATGTTAGTTGTATTTAATCAAACCGAATGATCAAGTAATCCAAATATCGTATTAGTAAGTATAGTCACGAAGTATTTGTAATGTTATGTTGTTAAAACTTAGTATGGTTTAGTTTATGTTTGTCCGCGCTGTTCTGCGGCGATGTCAGCTTACTGAACCACGTTAGTTCTACCCGACGTTGCGACGCTCCCTCCGAGCCAACCAACCACGACTACCACAGTATCCGCATGAGAAAACTACCAGACAACACTCTCTATATTAACGAACAACTATTTGTAGAATATTGTGTACAATTCTTTATTTACATTATGCCTGCCGACTTTCAAGGGGATGTTCTTAAGGCCTGTATTACTAAATCAGTGTTACAGACACATCAAACCACATCATTTACATAAATCTGCAACAGAAATCTGAAAAATTACCTCTAATGTTTTAGTAATAAAGGTCTAAGACCAAGACGTATTGTACGCAGATTATGATAAAAAACCGTACATAAAAAGTACCCACACTACCCATTAATGTACACGATTTACCCTCTCTACCACCCAATTTCATTTTAGTTTTCTTAAATAGCATTCGGAAATGCACCTTGTGTTAATTTACTTTGTGATCTAGTGTTTCACAATCATAAGTAACCAGGTTATGGTTACAAACTTGAATGTTTATTTAGAAACTGGGATGAAAGCTCAAATTACTTAATTGTAATGTTAATTGTTTTGTCTTTTGATCAACCATGAGCTTTAATGGATTGCTTCTTCTAAGTAGTCCGTGGGATATGGTTGAAGAGAAATGAAAAACAATATGTGTGGGTATACATGTATGTAAGCTAGAGGGGCTAGGAAGTTTTTAGTGGAGGGGGGAAGCGTTTGAGTCGGGAAGCGTGTTGGACGTGCTGTGCCAGTGGCACCGCTCGGCGACTAGCCACTAGCGCAGGGAAGTATCGGCGTTGTCTGTCCAGTAGCACTGAGGCGGAGGGCTGGGCCGGCCTGGCCGCGTTGAGCTCGTCCAGTGAGTCCCTCAACGCGCCCGGCGGCTTCTTCACGCTGCCCTTGAGCTATGCGCGCGCGCACAGACAACACAAACGAACGAGGTGGCCATTGACGCTCGCTATGTGCACTTCGCATTCGATTTTGATCATTACTTAGTTGTGTCGGTTCCATCTCTCAGTTCACTGTATCCCTACCATGTGGCCCTGTACCTTGTCACATTTTGTTCCAGCATTGTGAGACTTACGCCGTTTCGGTTTCTTTATGTTTTATAGTATTTCGTCGACACCGCGGGTAGTGTTTTTTAAGTTGCATACTTATCTCACTCGAGCGCTTTACAATATTTAGGGTGGAATCGACACACGCCATTACTCATGGTGGGTACTCAGTGCAGTGGCCTTTACGGGTGTGTACCATAATTCGAAGGTCACTGTAGTGGACATCGCTCATTAATCACGCCTAGGTCAGAGCACAGCTAGCGCATTCCATACGATGTGTCCCTCGCCTGCGCGCCCGCGCCTGTCGGAGGATGTGTTTGTGCAGTAACACGGTGGTCACGGTCGCGATGTACACTCACACACTCACAATACATGCGTCTGTAACATGTAGCCTTCTGTTTGTGTTTGTAATTGAAAACATGTTAATACTGGCTCATTACTCATAATGGATGAATTAAACTATTAGTTTAGATAAAAAATAAGAATTGCTTGTGAGAGGGTCGAAATAAATAGTGTTGATAATAGCGTTTAGATATAGAGATACTTACAATGCAAAAAAAATAATTTGTAAGTTTAGGCAATAGTTACTTTGGACACAGCTTGAATACTAAGCTAGGACTTTCTGCGGCGCATGTTAGCGAACCTATCTAGACGAGGTAATAGCACACGGCTAATATGCAGAGTGCGTTCATAGAGAACAATAGAATATGATCTCTACGTATAAATTTCTGTAAATTACAAACAGAAATATTTACTTCCTATAAGGATAGTTTGCACCCAAAAGTGCGCAATACACAGCCATGCAGATAATACGCAGCTACTTGTGCAACTTCCATATTATAATGTACGTTTATAGAAATAAAAATATACATGTACTAAATTCTAAAAGAATATCTCAATACATTGCTCATTGTCTATTGTGCACTTACACGTTTGTGATAAAAGCTCACAGGGCCAGTTAGTTTTCAAAATCTGTACAACTATATCTGTTATAAAGAGCGTCTTTCAATTCATTTTGTTTAAAATTTAAAATGTACATTTCATGAACGGCCCTGTCAGCAGTGTCAGCTAGCCATATTATTATTAAAAAAGAAACGCTTCTCGCCGGAGACGTTTGTGGAGCTGTCACTTCTTGAAGCACTAAAGCAGTTAGGAAGCTGAAGCCCACAGATATTTCCGCCGAGACTAAAACGTGTATGCCTGACGTAATATTTTCTTATATTTGACAGCTATAATAAGAATTTCTAGGGAATTGTGTATTTAGCCGGGGCGGTCGTTACTGACATGGATAAGTTACAATTCGCTGAATTCTTGAACACTAGGCAAAGATAATGGTGGGATTTGTAAAATTAACCTTAGATGTTACCTATTACTTGTCATCGTGCAATCCTCAGCACTCAACATGAATGTTCAACATGATTATTTTGCTCTGTCCGTTCTTCCTCGTTACAGTGCAGACATTGAATTGTTTCCTCCGTTTGATCTTGTTGTTGTGCTCCGTGGCGGTAGTGCGGGGACTGCCCGCCCACTCCCTGGCAGCTAGGGCCACGCGGCCGCGCGGCCGTCACGTGGTTGTCTTTACTTGATTTGTATGTACCTTTGTTTCTGCCCCGACAGTGCGCTTTTTCTCTCGGCGTGTCCGGAGACACTGTGGGGGTAATATATTACTTTGGCTATGGCTGTACATGTTCTGACGTATTGTTCTCCCGTGTATTGCTATTGTAGAAGACGTGACGGTAATTGCTATTTGTGATGACGAGTATCGCGACGTGATAACTTGATAATAATGTTTTAGGCAACATATTAGTGAGAACTTATTGCGTTAAATAAAAAAACAGCTTTTATTGTAGTAATATCTGATAACATTAAATGTTGATTTCTACACTTATTAAATATAATTAAGTAATGTATTTTGCCCACAAATACAAACACTTGTTGTCACAAATATGTGTTACTGTTACTCGAACATGATCATTACAAAAAGTCCCCCATTCTCGAGTCATTGTCAGAGAAGCAACAGAACAAGTACCCACGCATCTCATTAAGTGATGCGACTATTTAGCAGGATCGATGTATGATTAGGAGCTAGAACCATTGGCATGATTACCCATAATTACCATAAATTCGAATGTTAAACCCTGGTTCCCAATAGACAAAAAATAGAATTGAAGTTAAATGCAAGTGTAGAACTAGCAGTTAATAAATAGCTACTGAAGTTACTTAGAATCATTATTTCATCTGAGAAATCCATAGAATGCACGAAGAAACAACGCCACATTCGTGTGCATTTAACATGATCAATCATTCGGTAAAAGTAACTAATCCATGAAATCATCGAGTTTGTAATATTTGCTTGTAACGTGCGCGTTAACGTTTGATTCATCTCTATCTGTAAACTTTCTTCTATGAGTCTCTAATGCATCATGTGTTGTAGTGTCTGTGCCACTCTTAGCTAATAAAGGTCAGTGTTCATTGAACGGTTGTCGGTATCTTCTGACTGGGCGCGCATTTGCAAGCAAATGTGACAGAGGACGACTCTTATCTACGTGTTAACAGAATACGTTAGAATAATGTACAAACAGGTGTGTCTCATTATTTCGTTGACATCTGCAGCGCTTTGTTGGTGAAGTCCTTATTATTTTATGTTAATAACGCTTTCTATTATCGACCCAATATTATTTATTATTGCTTTTATTAGTTATAGAAGTAGTTAGGTAAGCTTAATAGTCCTGTTGTAAGATAAGTAACCTCTAAAAGTTAGTTGACATTTTTCACTTCTTGTATCGTCGTATTATTATCTAAAATCATAGTTTTATTTGTGTGAACATAAATATAGGCTTTGTTATTACCTAATCAATATGACAAGGAATTTGTTTTTGTACCCTCCTTTTTAAGTCTTTAAAATTATCTAATAATGTATCAGTAAATTCCTTCAATTATTTTTTATGCAATAAAAACCTTATAAAGTATACAGTTCGAATATGGACTACAATTTTAATGATAATGTGACATTACATTTGAAGTGGAAAAATTTCAACGAACTCTTGCAGGCCGCTGTATAATTTGTTATGTGCTGTCACTATATGTGTTGTCTTGACATTTTACAAAGATGCTACACAGAGATGTGAAATCGGTTTGAATATTTTGGCCTGCCTACTCGTTCGCCATTTTTTTGACGAAATTGCACGGCCACGTTTATTTGTTCTTAAACTGGCATCAATACAGTCAAGTACTGTGTAAGATAAAATTATCAAAACGTTTTTAAAATATAAGTTTTCAAAGTTGTACTGAATCATGTCGCTATCACTGGATAGATTTTGTTTTGATGCTAGCTACTGATATAGACATGCAATAAAACTGGCTTTCGGAAAAAAGTAAAATGGCGGGCAGAAGTCAGGGCCAGGCTCCATAATAAAATATACAAACCCCCGTGTCTCATGACGCAATATAACATTTTGCACTTTTTTACTTAAAATAGTTAATTTAAATTTTAATTACTTGTGGTCTATTTCAAATTATTAACGTAGAGGTTCAAGTAAGAGTTCCGATTAAAATCCTTGTATAACTGCCAGCTAATACATCTGTGTTGTATGTGTCGCTAACATTGTGTGCGTGGACGTAGCTCGTCGCCCGACTCGCTAAGCGAGCGCAGCGGCGGAGAGGCGCGCGGGGCAGCGGCGTCGCCGGGCTCGCTGCACAAGCTCGCCGTGCCGCTAGCGCGTTGCGAGGTACCGGAGGTCCGAGACGCAGCTGTGGCTGCCTGCGGCAATATCAACCCGGATGCACTTAAGTAAGTAGCTTTATTACTAGCTAATGCCCACGGCTTTGCCCGCGTGGAGTTCGGTAATTGTCTCAGTGGCCCAAACAACTATAGGGGCCAATATCTCCTATGAAACTCAAGCGTTGAAGACTTGTCAGTGACAATCTTGAACGACAATACCCTTATATTGTCTACTATACCCTTGTATTGTTCAAAAAGAATGTTGAATTTAAATTATTCCATTCCTTTCCGATATACAGGCGCATGTTTCATCATCAAACTTATTTTATACACAGGGGCCGATTTAGCCACTCACGCAAAAGTTGTGTAGTATTCAGCCTTGCTTCCGTCAAGGGTGAATACTGCACAACTTTTGCAATGAATCTCATATTCAGTTTGTAAAACTAAACTCTTCATACATGCATCGAAATGGTGTGTCTACTATAGTTAAGAGTTTCAATATTTTTCTCGCTAAAATCGCCCCCTTGTTGGGTGCAGGTGAAGAGCACCCGGTTGCTAATTTTGAATATTTGATTAAAGAACTTAAAACTCTAGTTAAAATGTTTCCTTCAATGTCAAAATTCAACTAAAGTAGTGTTTGACAAGGTCTAAACTTAAAAAACTCGATTTAGAAACTGGCAAGTATTCGCCACCTAGTATGTATCAATTATATCAGTTTAAATTGAAATAGTGCTTACTGGTTAGTTAGCCTTTGTATTCAACAACTACTCATAAATTGGATACAACTTTTAATGGAAAACCTGTAAAACTTGGCGTATCCTTACCGCTATCATTATTTATTGCAGAGATTTAATGGAGGAGCTGCTTCCTCTACTCCGAGAGGCGGTGGACCGCAAGCAAGAGAACATGCGCCGACGCCGCCGCCGCGACGCGCTGCGCCTGCATCTCAACAAGATGCTGCTGCTCATCGCTCAAAAGAAAACTTTCGCCAACAGGTACGTACGGTATAATAGGCTTGAGGGGTGCTACAATCTTGATTTGAGTGACATATTCGAGACTACATTATCTGTTGAACAAAACAAGCACGTTCCCGAAGAATTATTGCACATATTCAGTGTACATTTGGTTCGTGCCGATGGGGAATCTCCATTGGTCGTATTATATCCCGGCTAATTGATGTTTTTTTGTCTTTGAACATATATTTGATTTTGCCGGCCGGGCTGTGCCCTATCGTGGCGAGCCGAACAAGTGTGTAGCCCCTCTAGTATACGAACATGTTAACTGATGTATATGGTTGAGAATTACAACAGCGCAGTAACTAAATAAGTTTTAAAATTGTTTTTGTCGCGAAAATGATTAAAGAATAAGGATTTGTTCAAGAATTTAACGCAAGTAGGTACTTTTTCTATACCTTCGATATCATATTTCCTAGCAAACTGTTTATGTCCTTCTTTTCAGTGCCTTTGCATTGGAGGGCGGGAGCTTACACTCCTCACTCACAGAGTACCTGGACGGGGTGCGCCAGTGCCTCGAGGTGGAGGCGGAGAAGGACGCGCCTGCCGCACGCGAGCAGCGCATCACCTTCGCAGACTTTGTCACTGAGCTCATCAAGAGCTTTCCATGTTAGTACCCGTTTCGAAAACGCCGATCACTTTAGTCTTACGAAACTCTTATTGCTTCTCACTCGTAGCTTCAGTCAGTCGTAGTCATTTGTCAATTATATCCTATGCTTGGGTTTCCTAATGGAATAACCACATTTATCGACGCACACTCGGCTCGAGCTGATCATTTGTCTCATTATTTCGGCGAGGGGTTGTTTTGTCAAGTCGTGTCATTCAAATCAAAACTAGGCCAGTGACCAGTGGCTCGCTTTTATTGCATGAACATAAAGTTCTTTATGACTGGCTCGAGCTGCTTCCTCATAGAGAGGTGTGCTCAAGTGCCCAAGTCCCGTATTACAGAACGTCAACTGAAATTAAAGTATTACTCAAAACTAGTTTCTAACAATTAAATAGCTCGAATCTAATTTAAATTAATGCTTGATTATTAAGTAACATTCTGTAATACGGGCCTAAGAAAGCGGCTTCAAAATGACAGCCTATAACCCACATTTAGTGAGTGTTATTTATATCATAAAGTCCTCGTAATCCCGATTTACATAAGCTGTAACATTACGGCTGTAATATAACGATATGGCTTTCTTTGGGAACCCAAGGCTAAAGTGTCATTGTTGACCTTTTCATTTGCCATGTATCGTGAATATTTTTATAGTGAGCAAAACTACACGGGAATTTGAAAAGCC
Source organism: Noctua janthina (assembly GCA_963576755.1). Classification (NCBI taxonomy): domain Eukaryota; kingdom Metazoa; phylum Arthropoda; class Insecta; order Lepidoptera; family Noctuidae; genus Noctua; species Noctua janthina. The sequence goes on along the minus strand of OY755050.1, from coordinate 4,687,464 downwards.
GTAAAGCATATGAGCGCGTAAATTAAAATCTACGGCGCGGTCCATGTACCTTACGTCTTTATATTTCTACTATCGAATAATTTTCCTAAGTGCGACTCCCGAATACAGTTATTAAAATTTCTGAAACCATTCACTCAATAGTGGAGAAGTACGGCTCGCTGATGAAGAAGGAGCTGCTGCGCAGCCTGTTCTCGCTGTTCTCGGGCTGGTGCGGGCCGCTGGTGAGGCATCTGGGCTCGCTGGTGCCGCAGCCGCCGCAGCACGAGAACGACGAGCGGCTGAACCTATCTGCGCTCAGGGTCAGTGTGATAGTCTACATAAAAAAAAAAACAAAAGCAAAAGTCATTTATTCCAATTAGGCTGTTTATACTAGTCTACAAATAAAAGTATTCCTCAGGTAAAGCAGCTTTTAAAAAAAAAACTTACGGAGTACTAAAATTATGATAATTATACTAGCTTATGCCTGCGGTTTTATTTTTTTCTTCATTTTTTTAATGAAGTATCCTGTGTTAAGCCAGGTTATAAACTAGTGAGTACCAAATCTGTTCAGTAGTTTTCGCGTAAACGAGTAAACACAACCACACAACAACAAACAACAACACAGAGAATGCCTTAAAGCAGGTTCTAGCTGCGTCTTTTCCATAATTTTGATACATAACCTCCTCCTTTTTTAGAAGTCTGTTAATTCAATTCAATACTCTAGAAAGGTTTGTACATAATTTAACAGAAATCATACATTAGTAGTACTGCGACGTAGTTTCCTAGATGCCCTCGTATTCTGCTTCTGTAACATCTCGACAAACAGTAAAGAAATAATTTGACGACAATGAAATGTTATATTTTTTAAGTCATAGTCACTGGTTACATTTTACATTAAAATAAAATGGCTGGTTTTGGTCGCCATATTGTGATACCCACCTTGTGGTACCCCACATCCATCCATCCATCTCCTTTTAAAACCCTCCATTTTAAAGTATCAAGAAGTAATTCGAAATGACAAATCGTATAAAAAGTGGAAAAGTTCTATAATGAAAAGTTAAATCGACTGTGAAATCTTTTACATTACTAAACTAAAATGTTGGAAATAAAAACGATGTATTAAAAAAAAAAAAACTAAAAAACCCAACTGCTGTAAAAACTGAAAGGAAAAACCAACTCATTTGAAATTAAATAAAAGATGAAAGTAGGTTCCAACTGCTTTCAACTTTGAGTTACAGACCGCTCAAAAGGCCAAAGGCTCAAAAAGTGTTCCGACATATCAATGAAAAGTTTAACACGCCCTGCCACTTGTTGCTAGTGCAGCTCTATTGCGGCATTCCGTTTGAGTTCGGGGGATTCCGACTAGCCCGAAACAGGGGTTGGGAGTGCTCGGGAACACTACTGTTCTTGAAGTGGGGTGAGGTGGTTGGGGTCGCATTCACGACCTAACGGTTTAATAAGACGCACGCCCTTGTCAAAATGAACGAAGTTTCCAAAGACGTGTTTTTGTGTTTAGGCTATGAGTGCCGTGGTATGCTGCGGGCCGTGCTTTGCCCCCTCGGCGCTGGCTGAGGACGGGTCGCTGTATCCCTGGCTCAGCGAGATGCTCTCCTCTACTAACGATAAGGTATGACGTAACGATGTTCTACTGTCTAGTGAAACTTTCGACTATAATGGCGGGAAACTATTTTCCTTTTGAAATCTAAACGGCGAAGTAAATGTGTAGTGTTTCCTATTTTTTGCGATTTCTCTGATTTACGTGATTTGATAGTTAGAGTACTGTATTTATTATATAAGTTTTAAATTTCTACAAGTTTTAATGTACAATATGAAAGATGATTTCAACTATGATCTAACGAATGAGCTATTTTATATTATTATCAATACAATTCTAGATGTAGGTTGTTGTAAAAGTTATTTTTAATGCAATTTTTTTTTAAGAAGTGTTTTGATTTTGAATGAAATTTTACTTGTCTTGTTTTTATTTTCAAAATGACAGTACTAAGTAGCCGACATGAAAAGCAATTCTTTACCCATTCTGTCTCTAAAAATTGACTAAGTTTTATATTCTTCGTCTTCTTTATCGTGTGGTTAGTGCCTAACCTGGTGTCAGAATTTCTATGCCACACTCACGACATGATGTTAAATACAATTTTACTCAAAAACTTTATGTGAAAGTGTTAAAAACTGATTGAAACATTGTATAGACGACTTTTACAAAAATACATTTCAATTTTTTCCTATCGTGTAGACGTCAAAACGATTCATAAATATACTATATTCAAACGCTATCGGCAGTCGCCGCATCCGTTCGTATCCTTTCCGATCCGATGCGATGCGAGCCGTTTGGTGGAAATCATCCTTTACACCAAAATTCACAAATCATCAATCATAATCATAATCAAGGTCGATTAATTAAAATTCATCATCTGCCTAGCTTTCTCTCAACTATGTATGTTGGGGTCGGCTTCCAGTCTTACAGGATGCAGCTAAATACCAGTATTTTACATGGAGCGACTGTCTGTCTGACCTCCAATTAAAATAAAAGGTCGATTAATCAAAATTTAGTAGGTAATAAAAACAAAAAAGTAGTTCATTTATTAGATCATAATTGAAATGATCTTTCATGTTGTGCACTATAAATATAACTTATAGAAATAATAAAAATACAGTATCTTAACTGTACAATCACGTAAATTTGCGAAATCGGCAAAAATATGAATATGAGTCCGTGAAATTTGAATTTCTTTAAACATCAGTTTTTTTAATTTATTTGTAATAAAACATTAACATTTGTGAATAAATATTTTACTGTCATTAATTATATTACGATCAACATTGAACCTAAAAGCGACAAAAACCTAGCTAATTTGAATGTCGCGGGTTAATTTTTTACAAAAGTAGTGTTTGTTTACTATCACCTGACGTCAGTCCCCTTCCTCACAGATTTTCGAGCTGGCCCGTGAGACAATAGTCCTGCTCCTGGACTGCAACCCCGACATCGGACCACTTCTGGACTGGACTGTAGACACTTGCTTTACAGGCTCATCCCGAGTCGCTGATGGATGCTACATGGCCCTCGCCACCATATTCAGCGCACGGTTAGTTTAGATTTTTATATTACTTTGTAAGCCGGAACAAAATTGAACGTTTGGTGTAAAATCTGTGAGGGGTACTACACACATGTTCCAGTCGGTATCATTTAGTACAGCATAATATCCCTATCATTTTTCCATTGCTGTTACATAGTCCTCCCCACTTGCACAGCTGGGACGCAAAATCAAATTATTTAGATATATCCTTTCGGAAAAAGACTTCTATAACCACATACAATGCAACGAACGAGTATAATAGTAGAATAATATAACCTAGTAGACGCTGAACATACTTTTCTGATTGACAAGAGCCGAATGAAAGTGGATATGAGTTGTTATTCTTTTGTGTCCTTGTTGTTCAATAAATCCTGCCAAATGGACCGTATCGAGCCGAATAAGTGTAGAGCAGCCCTGACAATTACCCTATCCGACAAACGGTATTAAGATTTTCGAAGACATTTTTAATTTTATTACGAACTCTAACTTAAATAGTATCATTTTATCGTACATCAGTCAACGAGGCATCGGTTGTGTGTTAAGGATAGCATCTCACATTATTTGATACTTGGCGTTAGTATTATATGGAATCTTTACCCATACCACACTTGACTTAAGAGGAATCACACTGAATGGTAATATTGGTAATAGCATTTGCAGGAATACGGACTTAATTTAAAAAAAAAAACCCATGAAGTTAGCGCAAGCCGGTACTTTTAACGTAAACAAACTGAAGTTCGGTATAGGTCGCTATCTCGCCGTCGCACGTCGGTAAGAGTGAGCTTGGCGATTCAGGCCATCTACCGGTATTTGGTTACAACGGTGTTCCAATGTAGGCGGCCATGTTTGAGGTTGCTCCTGGATTAACCCCACATTACAGAACATAGATGGCGTTGCTTGTCACTTTCTAGTGTGGACTACACTTCAAACATTGAGACTTTAAGTTGAAAAGACGCCAACTCAATCTCATTGCATTTAATCATTTTGCCAGGGTTAGGATCAGCGTGTAGCCAGACTCAGAAAAGTTTCAGAGTTTCTTCACTTTTTGTGTTTACTTACGCCAATCTTGGATAGTGCTAGCAGTTTCGTGACAGGCTTTTCGTACTGTAGGTTTTACAGAATTCAAGTCCGGTCGACTACCGATAAACCTTTCACATTATTTAAAATTAAATAACCGGAAAAATAAAACTAATCGCAGTTTGGTTTTTTTAGTTTTTCTAATTACTTTTTTTTGTATTCAGTATTGAGAGACGTTAGCAAATTGTGTACCGCAACTGAAAGTGATAGTACCTGTCGTTATGTTTGTTTGTTTACGGCACTCATAGATGGCGCTGGCAGTCCCGAGCAAATGTTTGAGAGCGAGTAGTTTCCAAACTATACCTGGCAGCAGCATAGCTATTCACAAACGCTTCGATTCGATTTCGATTCGACAAGTCGTATGTCTATCTTTTTTTGGCAATACGAAAGGGAGCGAGATAGACTTACCACTTTCCGAATCTGAATCGAATCGAAGCGTTAGCGAATAGCTTTGCTGTTCCACGCTTAATAAACATACAAAAGATAGTAGGCTCCGTGCGGTTAAAAAGAGATAGACATATTAATCGTCGTTCGCTGACTATTCACATCGTCGGTGAGAACTTGCTTCTGGCGTCCGACAGCCGAAGCAGGACTAAAGCGGATAGGGGGGAAGCGTGGCGGCTCTGGTTAGAATGGGCGGAACGCACGCTAATTTAGAACTTAGTAGGTTCTTAGAACTTAGTTGCCTGTTAAGGCATTGCAATATAAATGGTTTTTAAAAAAAATATACACACTTAATATTATAATTAACATTATATTATATTAATTAACATTATTCAAACATTTTATATTAAACATACTCTTCTTATTTTAATATTAAATTATTATTTTTCCCAAGGAATTCTTTTACAGAGTAATATGCCTTTTTAATCAAAAAGTCTTTTAGCTTTCCTTTAAAAATACCAATTAAATGAATGCTCTTAATGTCTATGGGTAACTTATTATATATTTTTATGCCCATACAAAAAATACTATTGCTATATAGTGCAGTGTGGGATGTTTTATTGCGTAGTGTATTTCTAAGTCTTCTGCTTTTTAATGAGTCATTGCTACTGATATTTGATTTAACTAAAATTGAGGCCTCGTAGATATATAAAGCAGTTAGGGTTAATATCTTGAGGTTTATGATATGAGGTTTACATGAATCTGTTTGGTGTATCCCACATATTGATCTGATACACTTTTTTTGTGCCTTGAATGCAATTTCTTTATCAGTCGAGTATCCCCAATATAGTATCCCATAAGATAGAGTGGATCTCACATAGGCATGATAAGCACTAAGTAGTGTGGTTTGGTTAGATACTTTTTTGAGCATGTAGAGAGCATTAGAGAACTGATGCAATTTGTTACATACACTATTTACATGTGTTTTCCATGACATATTAGAATTTATATGGATGTCTAGAAATTTTGTACTTGTAACTTCAGATACAGTTTCATTATTGTACTCAATAGATAATGGAATTGATTTTGCGTTTTTATTCTTGAAATTCATGTAATGGGTTTTTGTAAGATTGATTTTTAGATTATTTATTGTTTGCCATTGTATTAATTTCGATAAGGAATCATTTATTTCTAATTCAAGATTTTTATTTTAGTTTTTTTGTGAAAATCGCCGTACTGTCATCTGTAAATAAAACCATAGGGTGTTGAATAGCGTTAGGTAAATCATTTATATAAATGAGAAATAGTGGTGGGCCTAGTATCGACCCTTGAGGTACACCAAGTTTTATACATCTATGGCTCGATGTATATTTAATTTCTGTTTTTGTGGATGGACATAATTGTGTTATTTCAGTGTACTGTATTCTATTACTGAGATGGGATTTGATTATTTCTAGTGCTTTACTTCGAACTCCATAGATCTCTAGTTTATGTAGTAGTAGGCCATGGTCGACATAATCAAAAGCCTTTGTCATGTCCATGTATAAGGCTGTGACCTGATTTTTGTTATCTAGTTCCGTTATAATTTTTTGTAAATACTGATACATTGCTGTGTTAACCGATTTTCCTTTTCTGAACCCAACCTGATTATCTATTATTATTTTTTTTTTCGAAATATTCAATAAGATTATTATATAGTACTCTTTCAAATATTTTAGCCATTATTGGAATGAGAGCGATAGGTCTGTAACATCGTACATCTTCCATGTTTTCTTTTTTGAATATTGGTGTAACTATAGTAGTTTTCAAATATGTCTTGAAAATTCCTTTTCCAAGACACTGATTTATTATGTAGGTGATGATTGGAGCAATTTCGTATACTACACGTTTTATTATTTTTGAGAAAATTCCATCCCAACCTGTACTGTTAGTGTTTTTTTAATGTCATGATTATTTTAACAACATCGTAAGGGGCAACTGGTGTTAAGAAACAGGAGTTTGGTTTGTTATAGGTTAGAATATTAGCGTAGTTTATGGTATTATTAGTTAGTTTTGAAATGTCATCAATAAAAAAGTTGTTGAATGTTTGTGCTATAGTGTCAGGAGCAGTTATGAGTTGGTTATTATATTTTATTCTATTAATTTTTCAGGGGGGTTATTGTTTTTATATTTACTGATTATTTGCCACACTGCCTTAGATTTATTTGTGGCTGTTTGGATATGATAGTTATTTTGCGACTTTTGAGTAAGTTTTATGATTCTTTTAAACTTTTTTGCATACTTCTTAAAATCACTATTTCTATTATTACCTGATAGTCGATATGTTTTCAATAGCATTCTTTTACGTAGGTAACATATTTTTAATCCTTTACTAAGCCACTTAGTATTTCGTATGATTGGAACCTTAATTTTTATTGTTGGAAAACAGAGGTCATAAAAAAGTTTAAATAGTTTATGGAATTCTTCAAAAGCAGCATTCGGGTCACTTTTCCCATAGCAATCACTAAAAGTCAGGGCTTTTAAACATTTAATAAATTTTTCAACATTTTCGTTGCTATAGTCTCTTCTAAATTTGTACCAGTGGGATATTTGAGTACGTTTTTCTAACAGGACATTATAGTATTTGTGCTGTATGATCAGACAGTGCAAGTTCTAAGACAATTCCAGAGTGGTAAAATGTGTTTTCCCCCTCTCCCCCTCTAATTCTAAAGTAAGAGGAGGAAAAACAAATTTAGTTTTGCTGTTGAATATACAAAACAATACATGAATTAATTTAATTTGTATTCAATACATGAATGAGCCTTCAAAATATTTTTACTATATTGTACGAATCGCACTTGGCCGGTGTTTTTTTTTGCGTGCAACTTCGACTAATTGTCGATGCCACGGTAGTCACGTAGGCGTACCATGAAAACGATAACTTTTTTATTCATCTCAAAGGTTTCAAATGACGATTATTTTGGGAAAAGCTTAATGTTTTTTTGCTAACTAAATAATCAAGAACCTTGAATTCCGGCGTAGGCTAACTTGTAAAGGCAATTAATTGTTAAATCTTCTTTATGGCTTTTCATAAGGAATTTTTTTATAGATAGGTAGATTTCTATGTGAGTTGTTGTGCGCGTGTTAGACCCACGCCGCATGACATGAATATAATCATTTATAGGTTTTGTAATAATTTTCATCAACATTAGGAGGTACTTCTTTGAGTTTCTGCAATTATTTACGTTAGACAATTCTTGTCTTCCTTGATTTTCTAAATTTGTATGATAACGAAGATTTATGTTGGGAGAGTACAGACCAATGTGATTTTAGTTTTCTTGTTCTGCTTAAAGTTCCACTACTCTGGGGATTTATATTACTTCTGCAGTTTCACTACTCTCTGGAAAACTTGATTTCATTTCATGTTTCGACATGGCGCTAATCCCTACGCCATTGTTGTGATTCTGACAGCCTGGCCTCGAAATAAACGATGCAGCAAATATTCGCGCGGTGCGAACGGGGAAACGTCAAGGGTCAAAATAACTGGAAATAACCGATAGCCAGCAATATTAGAGTTGTCTGTTATTCTACGGACTGACGCTGTTGGATTTGCAATGTTCTTCTCAACGCTGAAAGCTCAGCTTCTAAAATCCACACATTTTATTTGAAATTTCGTAATTCCTAATATTTTCGTAAAAGAGTAATTGTTTAGCAGGTTATTTTATTTCTTTTATTTACTAACGTTTTATAAGTACTGTGACGAAATTTAAGGTTCTCAGGAGACTCATTCACATTCATCTTACTATAGATATTTAGCTTTATTTCAACAGTTCTTCAGTTATATTGTTGTGTTCTCTTACGATTTTCTAACATCATATTAAGTATTGTGCGGAAGACTTTAAGTTCTCAGAAGTCTTACCATGTCAATTATTTTGCTGTGTGGAACATTGTTTCGTCTGCAGTTTCACTACTCTGTGTAAACACACGCACTTCTGAACTTCCACTACAAGACTTTAAGTTCTCAGAAGTCTTACCATGTCAATTGTTTTGCTGTGTGGAACATTGTTTCGTCTGCAGTTTCACTACTCTGTGTAAACACACGCACTTCTGAACTTCCACTACAAGACTTTAAGTTCTCAGAAGTCTAACCATGTCAATTGTTTTGCTGTGTGGAACATTGTTTCGTCTGCAGTTTCACTACTCTGTGTAAACACACGCACTTCTGAACTTCCACTACAAGACTTTAAGTTCTCAGAAGTCTTACCATGTCAATTGTTTTGCTGTGTGGAACATTGTTTCGTCTGCAGTTTCACTACTCTGTGTAAACACACGCACTTCTGAACTTCCACTACAAGACTTTAAGTTCTCAGAAGTCTAACCATGTCAATTGTTTTGCTGTGTGGAACATTGTTTCGTCTGCAGTTTCACTACTCTGTGTAAACACACGCACACGCTTCTGAACTTCCACTACTATATGGAATATTGATTCCGTTTAATGTTACGAGATGGCGCTAGCGAGGTCTCACGCTGATTGTGAGCCTTTGTTGTGTCTAGACTGCGTTTCCACAGGTCTACAGAGATACGTAGATTTATACTCATGTTCATACCTCCCGGTATTCGGTATTAAACTTTAAGTGTAAATCCTTATGAATGTTTGACGTTCAAAAGTGGCCATAATGGCCTAATTGAAATAAATGATTTGGCTAGCTCGCCGTCCGGCCGTCTTGTGACGACAGGCCGTGTCGACGGCGCGTTCGCGCTCCATGCGCGCCTCAAAGAGATGTCAGCAACCAAGTAGGGGTCCGCATGGGCCGATGCCTGCCAGGGCTGCGGGACTGTTCGAAAGAGATACCGTGGCCCTGGAACACAAAGGGCAAAGAAGGAACATGGATGGGTTTTAGTCAGTACAAGTCTGACACTCCTTTCCGCTCCGCCTAGAGTGAGGGGGGTCATTTAATGATTTCCCATCCGAAAAAAAAAGCTACTGCACAGTTAAATTTGAATCAATAAAACAAAACATTTACAATAACAAAGGATAAGTACTAAACTAAAATACTTAACAATACACGTAAAAATAACAAACAAAACAACAATAACAGAGCAAAAAGTGTCAGCATAAGAAAAGAACATCTTTTATCTATCATCTCACTCAGGAACTCAAACATTCACGACAGACGTGTATCCATCTCGAGGAAAAAAAAAACACTCCAGTGTCGATGTAGGTAGAGCATTCAGCAATGCGAGCGCGCGTATTTAAGGAGTGTTGCAGGTGACGTTCTGTAGCTCGAGCCTAGCGTCCATGGGAAGAGAGCATGGGTTTATGTTGTTAATGAACAGTGCACAAGCTAATCGTGGTTAACAGCCCTATTTACGTTAATACTGAACATCTGTATGTACAACAAAGATACCCGGGGATACCCGCGGATTTCGCTGTTCCGGTTTCTAGCCGGAACGTAATTATAAAAATCATTAAATGTCCCCAATCACAATAATAATAATCTTGACTTGGCTCACGAGGTTGTCGACATGTGGGATGTGGACTCAGCGATCATTGTGCCGATAGTTGTATCAGCCCATGGCTTAATTGCCAAGAGCCAGACCAAAACCTGAGGAGGCTCTCGTTAGGCATCCAGCTGCCTAACGAGAGCCGAGAGACGGCTTTATTCAGAAAGCGGTACTCCTGGACACGGCTCGTATTGTTAGGAGGTTCCTCTCTCTGGAGCCCTGACCGCCGGTAGCTTGAACCCTGATCCCGATACCGGTGGGCTACAATTTTTTTATATTTTTAAATGTTTTTTTTTTTATATTGTGTTTTTGTAAGGAATATTTAAAAATATAATTAATTTGTATAGAAATAAATAAAGGAAATAACAAAAAACTTAACAAAGTAAGTAAATATTCATGTCAAATCATTAAATGTCACAGTGTTTTATACACTGATATTTAATTAAATTAAAGAAAGGAATCACTAATAAATAACATGTTATGTCACGATAACTGTGTTGGAACGTCCATACACAAAGTCAAAAAAGTAAAGCACATGAAATGCCATCTTATAATTGTTATGTATTCACACACATGACAACTAATTAGGAATAGAACATAAAAGGAAACAGCAAGCCTTTTCATTCAATTCTTGGTAACTCTACACATTGCATTGTTGCGACTTACTTTGATTTACAAATGAACTCGAATTGTATGAACATTTTCCACAAATTAAACAAAGGAATGACTCAAACAGACAGTAATCTCGCCGACTCGCCGTTATTATATTAGATTATCTGTCCGCAACTCAACGTCCATTGGGCGTATTTTGCGTAAGTTGGAAATGATTTCAATGAAGCCTAAAATTATTTCATTGCGCTCTGTATTTACATTTCTGCTGCAGTCTGAACTATATTTACATTCCAATTAATTATTATATGAAGTTTGTGGAAAATGCTAGGGCAGTTTCTGGCTTATGCTAAATGATACGTAAAATTTCTTTATACAGACTGGCATTGACTGAAAACTGCCTCACCACAAAAGCCCGATAAATACAGTTGTTAAGATTAAATAAGTAGTGTAGTGAGCGATACATTTTTATCAAAGGGGGACATTAGGCTTACAATTTAGTAATTAAAGGTGTAATGTCGAGGCGAAACAAAAGATAATACGTCAAAACCAAGAAAAATCACGAGTCGACGTAAATGGAATCCACATAAAAAATTAATGATAAAAAAAATACCCTTAACGAAGTCGAGAGGCACTGGTTGTTCCCGTCAATGTCTTCATTTTTTTGTTTTGGACCGCCTCTGAACCTTCTAGTTACGGATATTTCAGGTCCAAGTTCCAACTTGATCACAATTTTTTTTGTATACTCGAATTATGTTTATTTGTTAAAAATAATATGCTCCCGAGTATTTCTTGTTCAGCAAGCTTTTATGTTCAGTAATTTGTTTGGCTTCTTGTTATTTAATCATCTTGATAATATTATACATTCGTAGAAACATAAGTATTTATTTTTGGTAACCAGCCAAATTACGTTTGATATTTTTATTCTGGAAACTTCCTCATTCGTATATAGGGCGAGGACATCCTTTCAAATTTAAAAACGACTTTATATTGGTATTTGTTTCTAGGGATAAGTGGGAAAAGGGAAGGGAGGCCTTTGCCCTGCAGTGGGACACAAATGGCAGATAAAAAAAAAATTAAAAAAAATTGTTTCGCTGTAGGCGCACTTATTTCATACATTTTCCGTACAGCGAATGTGGGCAGGTGATGTTATTATTTTCTAGTCGATTTTATAAGAAGGATAGGGAACACTCGTATGTTTGTTTAGTAGACCTGCATAAATATGGCTTGGTAATGGGGTTTTAACTTAGAGACAAACAAGATAAATGCTGGAAAATAGCCACAGTTCGGAAATCTAGTATAACAATCAATAAGTAAGCTTGAAAGTTGGTATTTTCATAAAAACTTTTTATCTAGTTTAAGTTTAGAAATAACTATAACTTATTTTCATAGACAAATATTAGCATTAACCATGTAGTGATGATTAAAGCCGTAGAAAAGAATTTCAAGATTTGTCACTATTCTGACTACTATCATCATCATCTGCCTAGCCTTTTTCCCAACTATGTTGGGGTCGGCTTCCAGTCTAACCGGATGCAGCTGAATACCAGTATTTTACATGGAGCGACTGCCTATCTGACCTCCACAACCCAGTTAGTACTGGGTAATACGATACTCCTTGGTAAGACTGGTTGTCAGACTTTTTGGGCCACTGACTACCTATAACGGCTGTCAAAGATCTACAAATGACACCCGGGACCAACTGCTTAACGTGCTTTCCGAGGCACGGAGGAAACTCGGTATGTAATGGGTGGTCACCCATCCACAGACCAACCTAGGCAAGCGCCGCTTAACCTAAAGATCGATCCGAGCGGCTGTTATTACTTAGCCACGAGCTCCTACTATTCTGACTACTATAGTAACATAATACATAACATATATTATGTTACTGATAGGAAATATCGTTGGTGCCTCGAAAATCTCATTATGCTGTGCTAAGGAAATTAATTTACTGAGTAGTAATTTAACTATTACTTGTCCGTACTTCCGTTGTAACAGAATAACCTGAAATCAAATTCTGTACACTGATTGGAAAACACCGCGGTGCAACGAAAATGTAATTACTCATAATACGAGCTGCGGAAATTGACTTACCGCGTAGAATGTACCTGAAATCTACCCTAATTTATGTTCGTCAAGGTTCACATTACTGCTAGGATTGGCATGAATGAAGGTCAACAACACATATGCGCTGTTTATCTGTATCCGGACAATAATTTGCGCCGATACATATAGCCGAGTGCAATTAGATAAAAAAATAATCAAAAGGTTGAACGAAGTTTATAGTGTCTAATGAAAACTTAATAAAAATGCCTAATGAAAATCTGTCATTTTCATTGAGTTTCAATTTTATTGAGTTCCTAGAGGTGTGGAGATGAAAGTTGCATTTAAAAATGCATTATATATCTGGGTATTTTTTTTATTTTCTGCGTTTTTTAGTTTAACATATATTTATGAGTGAAGTTTTAAAAAAACATTTATTTAAAACATTTATTTGTTTAATAATATCGACTAAATTAGTCTCGATCAGTCACTTACGGATTTTGAGTAAGTTTAAATATCAAATTGATATTATCACAAAAATAAATCATATAGCAACGAGGTGGAGTTTTTGTCTCCACCTCGTTGCTATATGATTTACGTTCATAGTATTGACTTATCTTGCTACAATGTAATATAAGATAATTTAGCCGTTGTAATTAATAGTTGCTCTCGCGTCATAATAGTCATCTTAGCCCTTATAAAATATAGCACTAACTCGTGGGAGTGGTGAGCTGAGAAATCTGCCTACAACTCTAAATACTGCAAACTTAGTTGGAAGGAGCTATATATATTTCAAGTTATTCGCGTATTCCGTTATTTAAGCTTTTGTAGCCTTAAAATGACCATATCATAATATTATTTTAATATTTTTTTTTTCTATTACATAAACAACAAAGAAAATATCAGGGGTCCAAAATTGCCGTATTTTGGTGGAAAACTCAAACAAGTTTTTTTTCTAATTATATTATTACTATTTAATCAAAGTATTCCCCTCATTATCTCTGCCATGTCGACGGGAGATCATTTATGCCTTTGCGATAGAACTCCGGGGACCTGGACTGTACAAAGTCTATGAAGGCATTTTGTACCGCTTCCCGAGAACATATTTTTTCCTTGCAGGGAATTGTCCAAACTGCGGAATAAATGGTAGTCGGTTGTGGCTAGGTCTGGCGAGTACGGACGATGACGACAGTTTCTAACTGCGGCTCTTGTAATGTTAAAACGGTTTGTTGAGCAGTGTGCGGTATTGCGTTATCATGGAGCAATAATGGCGAAGATCGATTGACGAGTCGGGGTTGTTATTCTGCGAGTTTCGCCATTATTGTTCGAAGTTCTTCACAACAGACATCTGCTTTTATTGTTACACCGGATTTCAAAACGCTATAGTGAATTACACCATTAAGTGACCACCAAACAGTTACCATAACTTTTCTATGGGTGAGCTTTGCTTTAGGGCATTGTTCCGCTATTTGACCTGGGTTCACCATTGCGTTCTTCGCTTGCGATCATCGTAAAGAAACTACAATTCATCCCACGTCACAATTCTGTCCAAAATCCTTTCATTTCACAAACATTGAACGCGTGCGCCGCTGTGCGCATCGGTTAATTAATGAGGCACCATTTCTCGAGTTTTGTTTTTATTCTACCAATTTTTTGCAAATGAATCAATATTGTGGGTAAAGTAACGTCAAACCATGACGCTAATTCCTTGTTTTTTTTTTTATAAGGATCGGCTTCCATCATTACTTTTATTCATCGTTATTTTTAGTGCCTGGACCTCCTCGTGATTCAAGTCAAAGTTAAACGAAAGCGATTAACACATTCGAGTCCACCTCCGTTTCATAGAGCATATGTGCCATCCCACCATACATATTGCAAGTGGAGTAGTGGACCCTCCAGGTGGGTTCCCGGCACTAGAGGTGTTAAACCAAAAATTCCCAGTGCGTTCGTTAGTCGTTCCCTCTCCATGCGCAGTATTGATATTGCGAACTGTCTCTGCTGCGTCAGAACGACTTCGAAACTCGTATTCGAAGTTTAGTCTAATTTGTGTGGTCTACATGTTTAATTTAAATGCTGAATATAAAACGATTGAAAGTCAAGCAAGACAATGAATTTTTTTTTAAATTTTAATTTGATATTTTTCATATTTTGTTTTCTCGCATTCAAGGCGCAGAAAAAATGCTTAAGATCTGTTTTCAAGCTTAAATCATTTGATAGTTGCTTGCCATTATTCAAAAAGTATAAGTTACTTACCCTACCGTGTAATTTTAATTCAAAGACGCAACTACGTTAAAACGGCAACTTCATACTTTAGGCTGCTTTAGGCTTTAATGACATCTGTATTATCTACAACTAAACCATGTACATTAGGAAACCAGTATGCAATGGATTAATTATATCCACTGAAATTGTCAGGCGGACTGAGCCCAATTGAGATAGCCAGATCGTGTTTGCAACGAACACGTAGCACATTGCTACAAACGCTACGGTGCTACGTCAGGTCTACGCCGTAGGCGCTGTGTTGAAACGCTAATCTAGAATTCAATTATCGTCAAAGTCATCTGGGGATTAATCACTTAGGATTAGAACTAGCACTAGCACTCACTGTATTGACTGAATCAAAGCAAGTCCGACGTAGGCGCCTGCTGCCTGCCCATCGCGCCGGAGGAAAGCGACTAGCTTTAAATTTTCTCGCTCCAGAAACGAACAAAAGATTGTGTGTCTAGATGGAGATTTAATAAGATAATTCAGTGGTGAAGGTTTCATAGAACTCGATTCCTACCGGCTTCCCTTTGAAAAATGGCACAGTCAGTATTCTATAGACAAATAATATATCACATTAAAGATATGTACTCCAGCTTACCTGTTACAAAAATGGACTCTTTGCTACTTCGCTCTTCTAGTGGCTAGCTGTACTCGCTTATCGCTAACCGTCAGGTACGGACAGGTGCCTTAGGAGACACCCTCGTATACACCATATGTAAAAATGGTTAGAGGGCACGGCGAACCTATTTGGCTTTAAAGCGAGTTGTATCCGAATTTAAAGGTTTGAGAGTAATTAAATTACTTTAAATTAAACAGATACGGATACGCAAATATGCATTATATCGACAACAATGAATAAAGAAACAGACTAAATTGGCGTTTAGTGGATGCACACAGGTCCCACTATTACGCCACAATATGAATTCATCAAATTTCGTGTTAATCATAAACGAAAACATATATTGAAAAGTAAATTTAAAAAATAGGCGCGAGCGTCGAAATTTATTTTTTTAACTATCTTCTCCACTCGATAAAAAAGTCCCATGAAAATCCAACCTCTATAAACTTTTTTTTTTTTTTTTTTATTATTACACCTTTTCTAGCTTTTTAGTCTAATTGCCCTCGGCTATACAGGGTGTTTTTTAAACGTGGGCAATACTTTAGGGTCGTTTAGAATAAGTAACTATTGGGATCGACCATGAAATCGCGAAAAAAATATTAGGTGCTCCACCTATTATTGGTCGCGTAACTCGAAAAAAATCTAGGAACAGCAGATTTTTTAAATCATACTTCATAGTTAGCCCCATAGTAAGAGTTGCTCATATTTATGAGTACTTCACTCCCTTAAAGTATTGCTCACGTTTAACCAAACACCCTGTATAATTGGCATAATTAAGCTAAGATAATTATAAGCCATCAATGTTACAACCTTCGCCAATAGTACAACATTGATTTTACTAGCCACTCATAGCACGTTTATTAGTTAATAGCTGGCATCAATACAATCATGTATTGAGTGGGACTAAATCTTCTAAACCGTCATGTTTCTGAAATGTAAGCCATCAAAGTTACGATCTTCTCCTGCAATACCACGCAGTAGCGAAGGGTCAATTTTTGTAAGAGGTAAGCCGGAGTAGATATCTTTAATGTGATTTTATTATTTTTCTATAAAATACTGACTTTGCCAGTTTTCAAAGGGAAGCTGTATAGAACCTTCGCCACTGATACCACATTATACCCGATACTTAGATATATTTCTATTAATCTGGTCTAATCTGCCCCCGTAGCATGACCACCGTAGACAAGGATTTCTTTGTCGACACAATCTGTCATTTTGTCGATTCTTACGTGATTGATGGTGCAATCATGCTATCAGATTCTAACTTTGATAGCTTTAAAGCTCAATCGGGTGGGAGGAACTAGTTTAATTGGCATTAAAATAGTGTTCATAGTGTGACACATATAATGTTTTACTTATGAAAGTTTTGTCTCGCAACAGGGAGTACCCGTGCGACCACTACACGGCTATCATCAACGTGACGCTGATGTGCACAGGATGCCCTCGTGCGCCCGTGCATGAGAGTGCTCTGCAACTGCTACAGCTCCTGGACAAGAGGTTCTTCGGCACCGTCGGGCCGTTGTCTGATGATGATGACGGTAAGTCCATACCACACCTTACTGTACCAAACAATAGACAAGTTAAAACAAAAGCAGCACCTGTCCCACCACCGATCGTATAAATGATTGTAGCTCCCGTGTCAATAAAAGACATAGACTATACAAGGTGTAAATGGACCCTTCATGAAGCCGTCAACCAAGCATTCTGTTCATCAAACAAAACTGAACTCTGCTCAAAAGTTTTTGCTGTGAAACGACTCTTTTTAGGTCTGGGAAATCATTGTTTACGGTAGCTCTCAATGTAACGCCAAAACATTGCGCTGATGGATGCACAGGGGTCATGGAGGTATTGAAAACTAATAAATTAACTAAAAAAAAAAAAAAAAAACAAGTGAAACAGTTGAAACTTTGACTTTCAATATCTCCGTAACTAGAAGGTATTCATGGTCATCCCAGGCATGGTCTAGAAAAAAAAAAGATCGCACTGTCGGGCAGAACAAGTACGTTTCGCGTTCGTTAAGGGTCTTTTTACACCCTTTATTATGTGGTCGCTGAGTGCGCACACCGCCGGCGTCGGTGGAACCCTGCCGAATAAAACACTCGTTTTTAGTTGTTAGCTGTACTTGCGCATCGCCGGTAGTGGGAAAGGTGTATTAAGCATTCGAGACACTTATGAAAAGTCGATTTTAGTTGCACTGTTCCAATTCGTCGATTTCAGCAAACTCCCTGTAAAGCACGTAAGAATCCATTTAGAATATGTAAAAATCACACTGACGTTTGTCTCCAACAAAAGATTTTCCATCTGCACAAATAAATTATTGATGACAAAATGTATGATTCACATAAGAATTGCAGTTTTCCTTCACGAATAGGAGACCACAGCATGCAACTAAGCTAACAAAGTTATAACACTAATAACAGAAATTTATAAAATTATTAGCAATTGCGATGATAATGAAAGTTGAGATATTTTCACAAGGAAACTAATAAACTTGTAAATAAACTCTGCATGAATCGCTAGGGCTACATCGTCCTCCTATCCAATTGAAAACCTCAGGTCCAGATGAAAACCAGCGTCGGGCACTAACTGCTCAGCAGTTTGTTGAAGTGGGTTTATTTGGCGCAGCCGTGTGACACAATATAATTACCCTTTTTCTAGATATGTTTGTTTTATGTTCGGTCCACTTGTGGCATGTGACAAATAAACATGCTCTCTTTAGCTAGGTCACATATCTGGGAGAATTCATTTTCTCTATTTTCACCCGAGCAGAACTCGGTCAAAAGTTGTAGAAAGTTAATTTGTAGTACCTGTGCTACTTCACTGTTCTCTACTACGTCTCTCTAAGCAGATTTGTGCAGTTTCCCTCTCGCCCCACAAAGGATTAAAAGCTTACAGGTCTGGTTCGCAGAAATACCTGTTAATACAATTTGTTTATTTTATGAATGAGCTCGTCGAGAAATTTATTTATATAAAGTCTTTTTACATACTTGTTTTACAGTGAATAGCACTATATATACATTTTAATTAGATATTTTATTTTTTAATTGTTTTTTTGTTTGTTTTTACTATCGACACTTTTAACGTACACATCTTGATGATGAATGATGCAATCAAGGTTTTGTAAAAAAAAATCTGATTTAAAGGAGTGTCCATGAAGTTTTTTTGCCCGTTCTTCTCCATAGAGATCTACGCTAGGGAATGGACAACTTTAGTACTTTCACACTTTTTATACCTTGTGACTGGGACTTTAGCTACGAATGCATTGTTGTCTTTGTTTCGACAATTCAAAAATGCCTGTAACTGGCCTACTTGAAATAAATGCTTTGATTTTGATTTCACAATTTAACTTTCCAAGCTTTTCTAAACAGACCAGGCTATAAAGGGAAATGAGTATGATTGAATTCCACAAGTGGTTTTTCGTTGAGAAAAGCTCAGAGATTAATAAAACGGATCTTGTCGGTAAAATTGTTGGTCCATTTTTTACGTCATCATATTTGTAAAAAAAAAAAATGGAGTACATGCTATAAAGTCCGACTACCACAGCCTTAACCGCTAAACAGAGAAACTTGTCTACTTAAACAGTACATTTAATTTATCACGGAGGGTTGCACTAAGAAGGGATTTTGCCTAAAATAAACCTTTAAGGAGGTTAAAAGGGGTGAAAACGGTATTTGAAAAATCTTATTCCTCAAGGTTATAAAAATGTAACTTGGCATGAATTATTATTAAATTATTAAAAATTAGCAAATAAAAAAAATAACGTGACTCGTTTTTTTTAAATTACACTGCAACAGTGATTTCCGGGGTGTTGCATTTTGGAAAGAAGTATCTTAACTCGACATTTATAATTTAAATAAATAAAAAATAAGAAACATGTGGTTTTGGCTTTTTTCGAAATTCTCTCCCCAGCCTGGTTAAAACGGCTAATTAAGTTTTATGGGAATTATTTTACTGTTTGTTTCGACTAACTCGACAAATGGCATAAATAATCCTTAATTAAATAAAAGAATTGCCAAACAATTTTTAAAAAATCAACCTCTGTAGGAGCCTTCTTCCTTTATCGTGTGCGTCTGTAAGAGTGAAAATCGAGAATACAGTTCATATGAAAGATCTTTTAGTTCGGTCTTGAAACTCGAATCTTGACACAAATACTTCTTTAGGAATAATATATTGATATCATAATTTTTCAAAAACAACCCTTGAAAAGGGGATGGAGGGGATATTGAATTTAGTTTTGATTAAGAAGATGACCACCGCACCTAGCGGCACATTTTGCTTACTTAACTACTTACAGCACAACTGCAGTTAAATAGAAATAGCTACTTTTTGTTACAATTATTAAAGGTTCAATATATAAACAGTACAATGAAGATTCTATCATTGAAAAATAGTTGATATTTTGTCGCGTGCATTTACATTCCGACTTTTCATAAATGCTTTTGTGCTTTTTGCTTCTGTCTTCTTCTATACAAGGATCATTTTGTGCCAGAAGAACGTAGAATCTAGGCCTCTTATTATTAGTAAACTTTTTTGTGAAATGAATTGAAATATCTAGATCGGTGTTAGTTCCGATGTTAACCACACACTGAATGATCCTTGTAGGTTTAGCTATACAGTCCTTTCACAGTTCGTTTATGTCTGATAGCTGCAACCTAACAAGCACTTTAATGTTATGAGAATAAAGGTCACAGTTATTTGACAGACTGTTCAGTGGCAGCAACAACAAGTTTATTGAATAAAGATCATTATCATTTGACAGTGATGCCCAATCAGAAATAAACGGATTGTGAATGGACAGTAAGTTTGAAATTGAGCATTTTATAAACCTGCGCCGAATGTCGGCTATTACTCGTGAGTCGGTCCCTATTTCGATTAGATAATTGTTTCTACCCTGCTATGGAAATTATGTCTACAATTATACAGGAGCTGTGAACGAGTGGGCTTTATAGAAGATTTGATTATGCGTGTGGTTTTGCGTTTGTACTGTTCTTAGCTCTTATAGAAGTGTTCAAAAATGTTTTAGCATCTACGTAGGTTTACAACATTTATACCATGTTAATATACGATAGTAATTTTTAATATTTTATACGCAAACCCTGCGTAGGGAACAAGTAAGTTAGTTCGATACTTTCTTAAATAGATGGCGCTAACGTCACCGTAAGACGTTATTAATGGAACGAAAATTTCGAGAACTGTGAGCGGGGTGCGATGGTCTAGTTGGTTAAGACATCCGGTGTACTGAATCGGAAGGTCGCAGGTTCAAACCCTGCTCGCACTCGAATTTTTCTTTCCATGTCAAAAACAGCTACGATAGTAATTTATTTACTAACAAATAAACATCGATAACGGCGGTCACCAGTTTTTCAGCAAACTGTTAGAGGTAAGTTATATCGAGGTAAGTGAGGTAAGTTACACGAATGATCTGAAAATATAAGCCGGTGAATGTGCAATAGATGTACCTATGTAAAGGTCAAACGTTTAAAGCAATCTTTGCCCTAGTTTACCTGCCATTACATAAACAGTATACGCCTAAGCGATGAGTGTGCGTTGCTAGGAGTGTGTTAATGCCTTACTGGTCGCTGTGTAGACTGTCCAGTGCCCTGATAACGCAACAATTCATCATTTTGTAGTCTTAGATTTGCAACTAGGTCTAAGTTCACTTACGGCTTATGATAGCTTGTGTGTTAGTATATACTATAGATATATTTAAACTAAGCCACGCTTTGTCTACAATAAAAATAAATTTGAATAAACACAGCATTTCATTTTTGATTTTGTCGAATTTAACCCTTCTTTGGTTCAGTTTGTCGTTTGTTTTTATTTTTATTGTTTTTGACTCATTGTCGTTAAATACCACGCTGTGGTATAGATACGTAAAAAGTGAAGATCCTGAAAAACTAGAAGAAGTGGAAGTAATCATCGCATCAGTACCTACCTATGACACGAGCGTAAGTAATTATTTATGCTGCATCTTACAACACACATAACACTTATAGCAATAGTTTAAACCAGCGCAGCCTATTGTTGGTTACTGTCGAGACGTAGCATAGTCTCATAGGCTCCAACATGTATAAAAACATAGTTATCATGTTAGGTCGGGAAAAAAGTTTCTTCGTATTTTGTATACAAATTCAAGACATTTTTTTTCAATATTTAATTATAAGATATAGGATGATTTTTTCAAGCGGGCGTGGACGGCCAAATCCGACATTATGAGAAATAAAAAAAAATACTCAAAGGAGTCTCGATGATAACTAAAACTGCATCATTGGATTTTAGGAAAATCATCCCTAGCCAGCAATGGAATCCGTTAATTTTGGAGAAAAATAAGACACTGCTTTACACCATTCGATAGTTTCGCTATTAATGATCAAATTGTGGGAAGTAATGACATACGGTAAACTAAAGGAAATAGTATTATTTTAACGAAACGTCGCGTCGAACAAAATCACCATTTTGACCAACTCACTTATAAGTTTAATTTCAATTGTTTTAATTTTTTTTTCTTTTAATTTCGCCTTCAACCGTGAAGAGTTAGTAAATATTTGAAATTAGAACAATGTTGTGAAGATGACTGCTCTGCGGGTGTCATCAATCAAGGACATTTATTTAAATAATGAAAAATCATATTCCTTAAATTTGTCGCTTGTCATTACTTTTAGAATTTGAGTCCTGTTAGCGACACTACAGAATGGTTTAATAATACAATTTGTTTTTTTTATTAAAAATCAACAGGTTCGATTTCTGGCTAGGAATATTGATTTTCCAAAAATCTAATGAAGCAGTTTAATTTTTCATCAAAATCGGGATCGAGATTCCTTAGAGTATTTTTTCCTGTTCCTCATAGTTTCGGATTTGGCCGTCCACGCTCACTTGAAAAATTCACCTGTGTAGCAACAATAAATGTTTTGAGAATTAATATTCATTGCTTCTAAAATTTTGTCTGTTCTACAACGTAAATAACGCAATGGATGTTGTTATTGAATTGACGATAACATTATAATATAGTACAGTAGTGACCTAAGATTTTGTACTCACTTATAATTTACGCTCATAACCTAGTTTCACGTTCTTGGAAAATCCTATTATGGCTATTTTGAGCGTTCCGCTTTTAGAATCAGTTATGTAATTAATTCGTTGGGCTTCCCTGAATCGTGTTCCGCATTCATCAGGTAAAATATTTCTTTTTAACTCTGTCGATGATTTGGTTATAAAAAAAATAAGGCTCACTTGTTGACTTTCGCCTAGAGATGGGCAATGTGTTTCTGCCCGGCAGGAAAATTGGAAAATAAACCGACATAAATTTATTATTGCCCGATATTTGTGCCCAATCGCAGGGCATAAAAATATGGGGTCATTAAACGTGATTTAATATAGTTCTTCATTTAAAAAAAGTACTTATTGAAAAAATAAAAGACGGAATGTTTAATGATTGAAAACATTGTATTAAAAAAAATAATATTGATATACTTTTTCATGTGAAAATAGGGATACAAGAATTAACAACATATATCAAAAATAGTAAAATATGTACTAAGTTACCTGAAATAAAAAAATATGGACAAAAAAAAAAAATTTGCATTTATTTGTTTTATCAGTGCTTACTAACAAAGTCGTAAGTTTTACTAATAGTTTTTGAGTCATCGATACTCGAATAAAGTGAAACTATTCTATTAATATTAACAGCACAGTGAACATTTTAATCATTACCATTATTTTAATTATAATAATACTAGAGAACCACTAGACACCGGAAGGGTAAGATAATCAAACTAATATTTTTATTGTCTTGTAGGGCCAATTACCTTTACCGCTATCGGTATCGTATAATAGGTTAGATGACCAAAAAAATCTAATTAGTCCGTCAGATAGATTTTCAAAAAATATTGGACACGTATTTTTTCTTTTTTCAGTAAACAATAAATGAAGACAAATGTATACAATGCGTCGAAAACTCGTGTGACATCATATTTCGGTACAGTTTTTTCCGGAAAGTGACGTCACAAAAATTGACGAAGATAAAACACATCAAAGATCATGAGTCCACACATGATCTTTGATGTGTTTTATCTTCGTCAATTTTTATTATATTAATAAAACAAAAAATACGTATCCAATATTTTTCGATAATCTAACTGACGAACTAAATAGAATCATATTTTTCTAACTCAGGAAACATCCCTATTGTTCGCTTATGTTTATGAGTTGAATATCGTTTGTTTGTCGTGAAGTTGAAGCTATGTTCCATATCTTCCCATCTATCCTCGATAAGTGTAGATTCCATATCTCCGCCTGTGACCTTCCGAGGCACCATAACAGTGTACGCGTCCCCTGCCCCGCACCCTTCTCACGCTGCCGACGGGTAATTCGTAACATGTTCGTTCGTAAACAAGGTTTTATAGAGAGAAAGGCACCATAGTGTCCTGGGCCCAGGTGTTAACTCAATCAAACTCGTCTTATTTGTAAGAGGATATAATAACAACGTCTCACTGAAAATTTGGCTCAACAAAAGAAATCTGTCCATTTTGTCGATTCTTCCGTCGACAAAACCCCAGCACGCGTAGTGCTTGACAGTCGCTGCAGTCGAAGACAAGTCTCTACATCCAATATCTAGCAGTTAGAAGCAGTAGGTAATAAAACACCAACATAATTATGTATAAAATATTTATTATTCATTTTCAACAATTAAGACAATATTTTTATCTAAGAATTGTGCAGGAGGTACGATATTTTCTTTGTATCTTGCCCAACTGAGACACCACATTATGAACATTACATGGGCACAGCAGCCTACAGTTCTTCTACCTACATTACAATTACAATAATAGCCTAATATTGCCATGAAGTATTTGAAGCCAACAGCTGTCGAAGAAAGCTGCTGCTTACCTCCCTGCACACTTTTATGATAAACCCATCATTTCCCCGCATATGTTAACCAAAAAAGAATAACTGATAAAATCGCCTTATCGTCCAAGACTCTTCTGCCTATAGAGTTACTGCGACTAGTCTTAAAGATTATTCACACAGCAATCCATGTCGACAATATCCGATCGGTAGGCGTAATCAGTTGTCCAAAACAGAGAGCCGGGCACAGAGCATCATATACAGGATGTTTGGTGCATCGTTTTCTAAATTGAATTGGCCGAATGGAGAGGTAATTTGCTATCTCTTCAGGCCCAAGAACTCACTCTTGGCCACACCTTTTTTATTACAACTTTCTAATTTTTATTTTGAAAAATTCCCAAATTCAAATTCAAATTCATTTATTGCAAATATGGGTAGTTATACAGGTGGGTTTTTGAAGAACAGGAAAGTTGTTAGTGTCACCATATTCTGCACTAGGCATGCAACATTTAGTTCGGAACGTGGTTAGTCCCTAAATTAAAAATTTAAATACATTAAAGTTCAAAATTACATGTCTATTAAATTTGTCAATTAAAGTCAAAGTAAATAATGTCAAAGTTAATCTATTATGCTAAAATGTCATTAATTAATCATTGTGAAATACGCAATTTAATTCAAACTTAAGTAATAAACATTATTTAGAGTTTGTCACACAAATATTCATTAACACTATAATAAGATTTTACCAATAACATTTTTTTAACATTACATTTAAACATGTCCACACTTTTTAAATCTATTATACATTTTGGTAAATGGTTATAAAGTCGAGGTGCCATCCAAAAAATACTATTGCTAAACAAAGTAGTTCTACTGCTGTCAGGGAAATATATTTTTTTATTGTTACGTTGACTTCTATAATTTTTGAAATAATGCAAGTTGCGTTTTACAAAGACTACGACTTCCAATATATATAAACATGGTAGTTAATATTTTTAGGCTTTGAAAAAAGGGCTTACAACTATCTGTTGGTTTTAAACTACATATTGCGCGGATACATCTCTTTTGCATTTTAAATACAGCCTCTTTTTCTGTAGAATAGCCCCAAAACATAATGCCATATCTCAACAAGGACCCTACGTAACCATGGTAAGATGTTAAGACCGCACTGGTACTGACCGTTTTTGCAAGCATATATAACGCATAGGACTGCTGACTTAATTTGAGACACAAGCTTTCCAAATGTGACTTCCAGTTTAGGTTATAGTCTATATGTAAGCCTAAGAATTTTGTTGTATTGATTTGCTCAATCTTCTGTCCTTGGAAATAAACATCGACGTTTGTTTGTTTGCCATTTCTATTCTTAAAAGTCATAATTTTAGTTTTGATTAAGTTTATTTTTAATTTATGTGATGTCAGCCATTCTATAATAGTTAGTAATGTATTTTCTACTTCTTCTTTTAGTTTAGACAGCATTTAATCAAATTTTAAAAAAGTTTTAAGTATTGTTTTTAAATTATATTTTAATTTTTATATGTACTGTTATTGTTGTTCTATCAAATTTAAAACTACTCGCTAGTAACATCTAGTTTTTTTTAATAACTCACAAAGCTTTTGGAAAAAATAAACTTAAAACTTAACTTTAAATTGCTATAAAAAAAAAAAACTAAAAGCGATCGAGGTCTTCGAATTCTTTTAAAAAGTTGTCTAGTCTGTCCTTTTAACAACGGTATGCAATATGCTAAATAAATATTTTAATAACTTTGCTAATTCGTTAAATTTGTGTATTGGGACGCACCATCAATCAAGCTACTCCATATTCGGGATAAAACACTAGTTTTCGCATAAATTAAATGCTTAATTAGGTAGATACTGTTATCTCACTCTTACGCAGTCTCTTATCTCTGTCTTATATAGAGTTCTAACTTTCCTCGAACTTGAAACGAAAAGTAAATTAAAAATAATAATTTACTTAATAAATACTTTATTACAAATCTTGTTGAAATTGTCCGCCACTATTGCGTATGCACGTACGACTGTAGTGACTGTGGTGCATAAAATTCATTTCTGCTTAGATGGTCATGAAGGCCGTTTCAATGCGTTGGACTAAGTCATCCCTAGTTTCAATTTCCGTAGCGTAGACAAGTTCCTTGGCTCGTCCCTAGATGTAAAAATCTATCGGACTTAGGTCTAGGGAACGTGGTGGCCAAGAAATTCAATTTGGCAAACGATGCACCAAACACCCTGTATAATAACCGGGTAATCAAAGTAGCAAGATCCCTCGAATAGTCCTGTATAATTTGCAAAGCCGAGATCGTGCGGTTATAAAATAAAACATGGAAAAACTGAGAACGAAAGAAAACGAACGGGTGCTGGTTTTTTTCTGCCTGTCATCTGTCAGTCGGTGACCAGTGATGTAGAAAAATTAAAGGAAACTCGATTCGCTATGAATCGATTTCTCTATTTTATGATTTCCTTTAGAAAAATATAACGGATTTTTTAATACACATTTCAACTATTTAACTGCTGGGCCCGGGATATCTCCTCTCCTTTAAATAGAATGTGCAAATTTATAAAAATCACCTTTAAAGAATTAACCATAACTAAACTCAACTATTTAGGCCAGCTTCCAAAGCTAAAATCAATTTCGTAAATAAATTTTGGATCAAAATATATGCCCAGTTAAATGAACAAGTACAGAAATTTATGGGCACTTCCCAATTTTCTTTCCCAATTTTCCAAAAATGTCCAGGCCCATCTGTACTTTCGACTCTTTGTCATGCTTTCTCATTATATCAATTTGTCGGCAACAAGTTTTATAAACCTTTGATCGTTAATGTCGGCTATACCGACCTAGATCGTTGTACATCTATTTACGAACACACTTACTTCTTATGTTTTTATGTAAATGTTTCCGTGGATGGTAACGTCGCCGCCTATTGCTGTTTTCATTCAGTCGTGTCTCTGCCGTCTAGCCCAGTTTTAAACTATCGAAATATTTTTTTATAACAAACGTATTTCTTTTTTTATATTAAGTACTAGACCCCAGTCGAAATACAAAAAGAGTTATCATAGTTAGAATAAACTTACCATACAGTTTCAACTCGTGGTTCAACGCGTTTTGTTTTGTGACGAAAATTGTCGTAAGATAAGATTTTTACGTAGCCGCTTTTCTAATCGTTTAGTCTTTTCTTAGATATTGCAACATAAAAATCTAATTTTGATTATTTTATTTCACAAGACAGGCGCAACGTCTAGGTTTGTCGTTTCCTTTTGGGTAAAACCGGCAAGAATTTCCATGGTTAATAATTTGAACACACAAGTTATAGTTTAGCAGGATATTGTTTCCCGGCGAATAGATTGGCAGATTGAGGAACTGGAAATCCCTTTTCAGCTACGCGCAATAGATTTGTGCTTACACAGATGCCTACTTTGTATAGCTAGCTAATAGGCTATATTTATTAGTGATCTGAGCATCAAATGTGAGTCGCTGAAGAAAGTTTACTAGAACAGTCCTTCTTAGGTTTATCATATTACACGTAGAAACTACTCTGAATAATATCATGCAGTTCAAATTAAATTAAATTCTGATATCAAATGCCTAATCATTATCTACACTGTAGCGAAATAAAATCCATAGTTAGCCACTACGTATAATATATTTTATTTATTTATTAAAAATAAAAAAACAATAAGTAATAATCTTACAACGATAAAATTAAAAGTTTTGTCGTATGTAACTAAATTGATTAACTCCGCGACGACAAAACTTAATTTTTCTAATAAGGTTGTATATGCGAAACCAACCTTATTTTTAGTATATGCGAAACCAACCTTATTTTTAGTATATGCGAAACCTGAATATAGTTTGTTCAGAATAAGTAACTAAATCGATTCCAGTAATTTTTTAACCATGTTATATTTTGTTGCAAAAATATTTAAAAAAGTTACAAGTTGGACACCGAGCGATATTAAGTACCTATCACAATCATTTAGGTAGGCAAATTATTATTATCAATTATTTTTATTGAAGTGTTTTTTTGCTGGTTTTTCATTAGTAGCTTCTCAATTCACTATTTATTTGCTGACAGAAAAAAAAATTGAAACTTACCTCCTTATAAACCTTAAATCACAGCCTTTATGTTTCCAGTTTTATCACAGATACTTACATTCTCGTACTTACTTATTTTTTGTTTTTACAAACCTGTTGCTCTGGAACAGCGGCTAGTAGAAAATTGTACCAATAGTTCTTTGTTTATGTCTGTAGGGTATCTCGCAGTGCGCACCTGGCTGCTACTTAAGTATGGAAATTTTCCCCATTCGCCTAAACACATTAGGTCATCATCATCGTCATCCACAGCCTGACTGCACCCACTGCTGGGTAAAGGCCTCTCTTTGCTTGTGCCAAGCTCCACGCTCTTGTGCCAGTCTCATCCAGGGTATTCCCGCGATGGCAACATTGTCATTTGCCCATCTCGCACATTAGGTATACAATTACAAATACAGGTTTCAATAATTCCCATTACCGTAATCCTGCACATCTAACTCAGTAAAACTTTGTGCGTAATGTCCGACGTCACGTCTGATTAGCAACTTTTAAAAGTGATTTTCTCCTACTATGTATTTTGATATTGTAATTTTATTATGTATTTATGTATTCAACTTACAACTATCATTACAGGTAATCTTAAACCTACTTCGACTCAACCTACCTTCTTCTACTTATGTTGTAACGAATGTAGTATTTTCAGATATTAAATGAAATATGTCATCTCAAAGTCACAATCGTTATTCCGCGAATAAATTCATTTTAAGTTAAGGTTAATGTATATAAATTCTTGCACATGACTGTACACTCGTAAGTACTGACTGTTACACGTGTTTCGATAGGATGACAATGAGGACGCTATTGCTACTTCATCAACATTTAGTTGTTTTAAGAAATGTTGAAACAGCAGCTGTCAACGTTTTAACCCATTCAATTTTGCACTCACATGACTGTCATGTGAGTACAAAATTGGGCGGGCTACTGTTTAGGCAAACATAAGTTGATCAATGTATAGCGCACCTAGTGTGGCACCCCCACTGCTGGACATAGGCTCCCGCTAGGTTCCCGTCACTACCCGCCCAGTGTTTGCAGGTACAGTCAACACACTTGTTCAATCTGTTTTCCGTGTTCCTTAGGGCCAAGTACACGACAAGAACTAATTAAAAAGTGGCGTCGGCTTATAAATTAAAGACTTTTGTGCTTTTTCTGATTTTATTACAAAGCTACGAGATTTTTTAAAACATTTATTACAGAATAATATGACTACAGATTATGTGTAATATACTCGTAATATTAGATAGATGACATTAAAAGGTTAAACAATTTATGCAAATTACAATAACATTATTTTTATTCTAGGTAACGTCGAGAATTTAAGATATTTATTATTAGAGAATCTAAAAACTTTACATATTACAAGATTACTTAAATATATTATAGTTAAACTTATAGACACTCACAGGCACAATAAACCGCCCACCATTTTATGAGAGGTTTATTGAAGCTTTCAAACTATAAAGTAAAAAAAACAAGTCAAGTTTATTAAAAGTTGCATACCAAAAATCGATTTTGTGAAAATCTACGATGAAAATTTAACAATTTTAATTTTGAATAAAGGGTCCAAAAAAAAAATTAATAATGGGCGTTGCCACCTCGGGCTCTGATGAATTCTTGGAGCCGGTTTTGCAATCCATCCATAATGTCTTGGATATCTGATTGGGGGATATTGTGCCACTCCTCTACCATAGTCGTCTTGAGCTCTCCTAGGGTCGTAGAGACTGGTACTCTTGCTCGAACACGTCTTTTGAGGTTGTCCCAAATGTGCTCTATTGGTAAAATTTGAATCCCGACCTCATTATGTACTAAGTGACGGATCTTGCGGTAAGGCAAAGTGCATTGTCTTGCATTAATCTAAAGTTGTCACCAATGAATGGTGCGAAAGGTATGACATGGTCTTGAATAACTTTCTCCACGTATCTTTGAGCGTTCATACTGCCTCTATCGAACACAACAAGGTCGTTACGAGCCTCGTAAGAGATACCTATTCAAACCATTACGGACGCTCCCTGGTAACCCACTGTTTCGGTAACAGCGCATGGAGCAAACCTTACATTTGGGTGCCTGTAGACACGCTGACGTCCATCTGGACCTCTTAAGGCTATTCTGCTCTCATCTGAGAACAGTACGTCCTTCCATTCCTCTACAGTCCAGTTAGCATATTCTTGCGCAAAAGCAAGTCTAGCTCTACGGTGTTGTGGGAGCAATGGTGGGGCGTGAACTGGACGAAAAGCCATCCAATGTCTTTCTGCCAGTCTTCTTCTAATGGTACGCGCACTCACACTGACATATCTCACATCAAAAAGAAGCGTAGAAGCTTCAGTAGCAGTGCAAAAGTGATTCACAACTCGTTGCTGACCACGAAGCGGTCATCTCGAGTCGAAGTTCATCGATGTCGGCCTTGACCTGGCCTGCGGGTGTATGAACCTGTCTCCCGAAATCGTCTGACGGCATCCCGTACTGTGGTTCGAGGTACACCGAGTGTACGAACGATGCGACGTTGACTGTACCCAGCGTCAGCTAAAGCCACTGCCCTAGCTGCACCAGTTGCATTGAGTGGCATTTTTCACAGTCACAAACAATAAACGAACATTACAAACTCAAATCAAACAATATTTACACACTATGGCAGCAAAGAACAAGAAATGTTGACACGGTAACGCAAAGGCAACAATGTTAAAAAATTACTAAATTCCAAAAAGCCGTCGGTGACACAAATTTAGGAAATTAAGTGTTTAATTTATTGCTAAAGTAACCACTTGACAAAAAATAAAACAGTCGAAAAACCATAGTTAACGTAGACAAACAGGGTGAGGAATGATAGAGGTGGGCGGCTAATTATGCCTGTGAGTGTA
This sequence comes from Noctua janthina, assembly GCA_963576755.1. Lineage (NCBI taxonomy): Eukaryota > Metazoa > Arthropoda > Insecta > Lepidoptera > Noctuidae > Noctua > Noctua janthina. The sequence goes on along the minus strand of OY755050.1, from coordinate 4,656,108 downwards.
CATTACTAATAGATAAGATTGATTTATACATTAAAATAAAGAGATTACAGCAGCCCAGATGCCTATGTAATTTGAATATTATGGAATTTTGATTCGCAAAAACCAATTTCATACGCATTGCAATTGTCGACCGATAACTACTTTAATAATTAACAACAGGAGTCAGATATTTATATTTCTAATAGTTAAAGACGTGGGCGCCTGTGGCGATGGGAGCCAATGGGAGGTAGAATAACCTATATACCTATGGCAAAATAAAATAAAAATGGCAAAATAAAATATAAATGCCTATGGCATTAAGTCCGCCTCTGTACTTCTGTGCTTGAAGTGTTAAATAAATAAATAAATATACCTTGTTCCGAACGATATACATAAACTTCGATCAGATGTTCAAACCACGAAAATAAGCTTTTTTCATTATGGATACATTAATCAATTCTTTTTTTGTTTTTGTTTACTCGGGTTCTTCTCATACGTGCAAATGAAATGCAAATAACATTTGATAATTTAATTGATCTAAACGGCAACATAGGCCAAATTAAGACCCTTTTTTACTGCATAGCTTAATTAAATTTCATAAAATGAAATTTCAAATATCTTTGTAACGAAGCTTTTTAAGTACTACTTCCTTTGTAAGATTTGATTTGTAAAAGCTATGGAAGCGTTTGCCAAAGTTTATGGATAACGTGAAGAACCCGGTGCATATACTGCAATCGGTTTAGAAGATGGAAGTTACTACATACTAACAATAAATATAACATACTGAAAGGTTAGGCAGAGGAATCTGAACTTAAATAAACTTGATTAAGAGTAGTTCTCAATATAGAAGAGCAACGTTTGGCAATCAAGTCTCATAAGGGTTGGTAGGTACCGGTCCAATAATAATTAAATTTAAAGTGAGCTGTCTGTAAGTCATAATAATAACTATTGTAGATTATGTATCTATTGTAGCGGGATCATCCAGACTAGAATTCATGAAAGCAGGAGCTTTGCCATATGAAATGCCATCTTAACTATTTCGTGCAGTAGACAAAACTAATTCACATATTTCAATAAACGTAAGCTATCTGATGTCTGTTGAACTTGAACAATGGGTAGCCAGCCAACTGCAGCGGTGAGCCGCGACCTACTCGTAATTACTAAATTATGCAACTGCATAGTATTTCCCCACTTCATCACTAAGCTCCAGTTGAATGGCGCTAGTTTCAGAAGCTAGCCAAGTGTCTTATTGTGGCTTCCATACTGCTTATGTGCTTCAGATGTGTTACAGAGAAAATGTGTAATGTTAGATCAAACTATCAAACGACTAGCGCTTATAATAATTGTTTATTATAATTAGAAGTCGAGCGTATGAGTAAGCAAAACTGAAACTTGATCTATTGATTATTGGCTTAATTTACATGTTTAAAACATAATGATTCGAAATAAATTATATTGTAGCTTCAGAAGTCGCTAGTTTATTTCATTATGTCTCGTTTTGAAGCTGTTGGGCTTTCACAGATGTGTCATCGCAACCACATTGAATATTATGCAACACTAAGCATTATCTATATAAAATCAGACAAAAGAGAGTCCGCTTTACTGCATATAGCTTGACCACGCGTTGTTCATCGTTATAGAACGTGAAAAGTATGAGCTTGTTTGATGAATAAAATGGGACGGACAGAAGGAAACCTCACCGCCCACGCTGGATGGGATGTGGGTGTATGAAAGTGCAATAGGTCCTAACCTAACTCGACCTGTGGGCGCCGCCGTTGATGTGCAGAACATTCGTCCGCCGCCGCCCAAAGTGGACACCCTGCACCGGTGCCCACTGCGCCAGAACTGGGGAGCCCCAGCCTGGCGATCTACACTTGTAGTAAAGCCGAGTTGAGACTAAAATCAGTTCTGTTATAAAGCAGTCAAAATCGTACGGACAAGTTTCGGACCAGCTGCAGACAACGAACACCGACGGATACATCAGTTAGTGTTTGTTTGGACGAATGAAGCCCTGTCCGCAATTTTTTCATACCTTTCGGACCGATTCTTAAGAAAATGTAGGCAACCAAGAAAATTTGCCATTCCTGCAGGTAATGGAATTCGCCACTAGATTACCATAATTACCTACATCATATTTGATTTAGTTTTGCATAGAACTGTTGCGTGGCGTTAGAAGGAAGTGTTTAATCTCGTTTCCGCGGTGAAGGTATAGTCTCTGCCGCTCTAGTACAAGTGCACGACAGTTCGGCGTCATGTCGAGGACGTTCATAAGTCTTATCTACCGTCTGTCCGTCAGTTTTTTTAATCATCAAGTTCCTACCCATTGCCAATGTTACTTGGTGTCGGGGCAACACGTTTTTTTTCCATTCCCCTAATTAGTTCTCGTAATAATCATATAAAATTGTAAACATGATAATTAAAAACATTATGGTTTTAATCCGAGTAGATTTGAGGAAAAGCACTACATTAAATCCTTAAAAGCATTGTATTCAATTATGTTTGGGGCAATTAAAATGAATAATCAGTATCGGTTCTATATTGGTAGTATAGTTTTTTTTTTTTTATGTTGGATGATATATTTTTAGTGAAACTTTATTTTCTATTTATTTATCTATTAATTCAAGTTATGGATAGAAGATATTTCTGATTAATCGTTTTTTATTTAACTAGTTTTTATATGTTTTGATATTTTTTTATTTCCTTTTTTTTTGTTGAAAAAGCTATAAGTAGGTTCTATGTATAGAGATCTCATAGAGATGTCATAGTTATTATAATTTAACAGCAAATTAAATAAAAATGCAACGTTTAAACGTTCTTTGGCACATTCTGTCAATAAACTTCCTCGCGAGCTGTTTAATTTGACGGAGTACCACTGCTTATAGAGCTCGAACGCTTCTTCTTAGGAACAAGCAAACGCGTGAACGGAAACAGCGGAAACGATACGGAACGGTCCCGTTCCTCGTCGTCTTCCGGCTGTGCATCCGGTACCTGGTATATAGGTACGTCGTCGGCTTCATAGTTCAGCACAGTTTCTCCCAGTTCGCGCATCTCTGTTTCTATGTCTACCGGTGCTGGCAAAGTGCGCTGGCTGCGCCGTACGATATGCGGCTGTGCGGGCGGCTGTGTGGGCGACTGCACTTGCGCCCGCACCGCGCGGTTGTTATCAAATGTCCATCTCTCGATAAAGGGCTCCGAGCGCTGCTCGCGGCTCGGAGGCTGACCCACGACGACGAACGCGGTGCCTGCTGTGTGCGCGCTCTCATAAGACGCTGCCAACAAAAAATACTGTTAAGAATACTCGTAATTTTAATATGTTTTCCAATTAGTGTGCTCGGACCTTCATGAAAGCACGCTCTTCAATTGAACTAATATTAAACGCCTCACGTTTTGTTCATTTTGGCTTTTCGTTTGGCTTCTTTAACACGTAGTAACTCGGAATTAAGCAGGGGTGAACAATGTCCCTAGAGTATCGTTCACTCGAACGAAGCGACTGATACCGGGTGAGCCATTGTAATTTAAGTCATTCATGTCACTCTCATAAACAATTCAAATCAGAATGGTAAAAGAAACTATAGTCCGGCTAAGTTAGCTCAAAAAATAGGGGTAAGAATTATTCAAGGTTCACAAAAAATGGGTAGCTAAACTTTGACCTTGAATATATGTTTTTGCAATTGTGTGGCTTGTGACTTTACACATTTCAATTTTCATCTCTATGCGAGTTATCGTAAACTTGAATGTCTGTTTTGACCGTACTACTAAGTACTGATAACTGTATTCTTTATTACAAAATTAAATTAAAGCTAATAAATGCGCTAGCTAAATAAATAATTAAGACTGTTAATTATAACAAAATTAATAGCTAGTTGACTAAGTGCTCCGCAAACTTCATGCACCGCTACACTCTATGGTACTTATGAAACTAGGAAGAATTATAAACCAGCTACCCAGTATACCAAGTATAATAAAAATTAATACATCCGAACATTTCCGAAATTGACTTTATTATAAATCATTACAATTACGACTCTATAAAGCCAATAAAGAGATGGATAAATATAAAATATACTCGTAAATAAGTTACATACTCTTCTCAAGAAACAAAATAAGAAATTGAAATATTACATAGTACTGGGGTCAATACATCATCACTAGTAGGACTATTGTAGCCAATAATCCTGATCTAGTGGTGGTGGATCGATTAGAGCGCCGCCCAATGATTTTTGAAATCAAGTATCTTGATTTGACTCGCTTTGAGATTGTCGACATGTGGGCTGTGAACTGAGCGATCTTTGTACAGACGCCAGCACATCAAACTACCCGAAACTGTCAAATTATTCCAATCAACCTTGAACCTAATGCTTTAGCGATAAAGTTGAAAATCTATTAAGAAATTTGACAGATTGTAGTAGTTTGAATTGCTGGCGTCTGTACCGATAGTCGTTTAAGCCAATGGGTTAATTTTCAAGAGCCAGATTTCACGCGGTCATGACTTGTACTCGTATTGTTAGAAGGTTCTTTTCCTTGGATCCCTGACTGCTGGTAGCGCACCGGTAGGCTACTATTTTGTACATTTTTAAATGTATTGATTTTACTTAAATAAGAATATTTAAAAGTGTAAAAAGTTAGAAAAAACAATAAACTAATTTAACAAGGGGCTTAAGTCCATAGTCGATTCTTGGACTTTGCTGGCCTAGGGGCCATCCATATTTTACGTCACATGAATTTAATAATGAATTTATTTAATTTTTATGATTTTTTATGAGCTATAATGTGATGATATTTAAATTCTGTTAAGCTGAAGAATCGGAGAATGTGTTATGTACGAAAAATCCAATATATGCAACAACACAAGATTTTCATTCAATGCTTACTTAAAAGCGAAAACTATTGGATATACAGGGTGTAAACAGACTCATCACGTAGCCGTCAACCAAGCATTCTGTACATCATACTAAGTACCTCTACGTAAAAAATATTGTTGAGAAAATACTTTTTTTTTTTGGTGACAAAAATCACGTTTTACCGTAGGACTCGATGGAATACACTCAAAACGTGCTGATGGATGTATTGAATAGTACGGGGGTCGTGGAGGTGTGTAAAGTAAAAATCTTACATTAAAAACATGTATTTAAAAAAAAAACTTGTGAAAAAGTTGGAACTTTGACCTCCAATATCTCCGTAACTAGAAGGTTTCCAGGTATGGTCTAGAACAAAAAAATGATCCCAAAGACGGGGAGAACAAGTGCCTTTCGGTTATGTTAAGGGTCTATTTAGACCCTTTATAGGTATGCTACAAATACTACGAACCACTTTCAGACAAGAAATAGATATATTTATTTTACAAAACTTGACTGAACGATTAAACAGGTTAGTCTGTGTAACATGTGAACTTTTTGAGCCCATAGTTACTGTCGACCGTAGATTTGCACGGCAAAGAAACCGTAGTTTATCACAGCTACATAACATTTGTGCGTCTGATGTCAAACAGCTATTTATAATAAAAATGTTAACTATTTTTTTTGTCGATGCTAACGAACTTTTACCACCGTAAAGTACAAACTTAAAAACTAAATGATAATACGTTGTTTTTTAACTCAACGATAGACAAGGCACGAATTTTCTATTGAAATGTAACATTCATTTAATTACGTCTTGAAATGACTGAAATCTTAGACTATTTTCATTTGTTAGTAAGCTCATAATTGCATATCAAGTCTGGCGGTTTCAGGCGCTGCGTGTTGAAACACAGGTAAATGTATCTAGTTCTGCAGCAGATGCTAGGAATTATACACAATTGTAATTATTCACTATTATAAGCATACCTGCAAATAGACAAATCGTGTAAACATGTTTATCTTTTCTGATCTACTCGTAAAAAAATATTACATTTTAAATAAGTCGTGTAAGTGTACGCATATCGTCGGGGATAGTGCAAATCCGCGGAACTAGCATTGGAAAACCCGCGTATCTGAAAAATGTAGCCAATTTCAATTATGCATTGTCGTAGCGACAAAATTAATGAATTTAATAGATTTCTGTTAACAATACATTAAACACATGAATTGTTACTATTCATGTAAAAATGAGGTCAAAAATCGTTGAAATAAAAAGAATATAAACTTATAACCTTCCCCTGTAAACCTACACGTAGTGCAGATACGCGCACTTTACGTATGGTAGATTCGCGGATTTGCACTGTCCTCGACGATATATCATAATATTACGAATGCAGACTTGTGTGTGACTGAGTGGCACGTCTAATACACAGCTAAACGAGTAACTACTTTACTAGAGCTACTAATACGGCTGATCCACTCACAACGACGACCTCCGAGGATGTCGAAACACATTTTGGCCCTGTTATATTCCACGTGAATTACCGGAAGGTCCAAGGTCCGAGGTCTCACCAGTGGTTGTGCTAGCGCTAAAAACAATACTGAAATCAAACCCAAATCACGATAAGATAAACGGTACTTATTGATAGGCCATATTTTAGGGATGAACTCAATTTTAAGAAAGTTCGTTGCAGTGGAGAATCCTGACGCAAAGTGCGGTGTTACACTGAATAAAACACCCAATGAGTTAACTTGAAGCGCTGATTCGTAGCGCTGTTCCGTGTAAAGTGTTTTTTACTTTGTTGAATTGAAGAGGAAGGGTTCCATTGAAACCTTTACATTTGGGTATAAACGCAGCGAGTACTAATCGCCTGCTGTCTCTTTCATAGACTAATAAAAACTCTAGCTCACAAAATGATTATTTTCGGAAAAAAAACATCAGTAACAGTGGCAACATCTGAACATTGTATTAACGTCGTCTATGAAACTAAGTTCTTTAATATTAAGTATTACATTTAAAATACCCCCATCGCAACAAAGAAAAGCGAACAAATATTTGAAAAGTCAATAAAATGGCTAAGCCGGTTTTGATAAAACATGTCTAATTGTAATATACCTCATGGCCATCTATCATGGCCTTTCATTTGATACTCCTCTTGGGTATATTTGAAAATATTCAATTTTTCATCACCCAAATCTAGTACATGGCTGCACCGATTTTCATAAAACGTATGTAAATACCATCGCCAAGAAACTAGCTTTCAAATAAAATAAACTTCATCCATATAGGTTCACTCGTTTAAGAGCTACGGTGCCAGAGACAGACACACACACATACATTGCGGTCAAAGTTATAACACCCCTCTTTTTGCGTCGGGGGTTAAAATACTATACCAAATAAATTGCAGTCACGTCATTGACGTTATGTCATAAAAAGAACTTACTCAGTGCATTCATTACAAAATAATAAGTCAGAATGTAATTAGACTGATGAAACTGAAAATACGAACGGTAAATAATTTTGTTACATATGTAAAGAAAACCTTTTAAATCTACAATCTTACATTCAAATTACTATATGTATTGCACTACTAAACTACTAGGCTACTACGCTCTACGAGTAGTTTGCTATGCACTAACATTCTACAGCCTTTACTACGCACTAAAGGTGTAGCACCGAAGTTTGCAGAGTTGTCAGTACAGAATCTGTCGAAAGTCTGGTACCCGCAGTCCGGTCCGCCCCCCAGTCCGCGAGTTGCGTAGCAAATATTGTACAAAATTTGCTACGCAACACTGCTACGACAACAAATGTACTCGTTCGCTACGATATTAGAACCTTGCGCTATTTAGGCATATATGGTACTAAAAATACACTTTCGTAGGTGACCGTAACAGCAAACTGAAACCCAATCTGTATCAGGAGCGGATACAGAGGCGGGGGGGGGGGGGGCAATGGTTGCAATTGACCCCCCCCCCCCAATACGTCATTATGACCATCTTAAACTACTTGCCGGTGAACTTGGTTTGAACTAGTTTGGCGGGCTTAAAACTAAATATACTAGTTGTATACCATGTATTTCCGCAAAGTAACAACTGATTCCATTAATTATCAAAAGTTACCCATTTTTTTTCTGGAAGATACTTAATGAAGATAATTACTAATTTTTGTGTAAAATCACACAAAAATTGACAGACTGCAGCGGCGCGTTTAAATGTAACCATGAAAACGCTACAATGAAAATACAAACTAAAAAAATAAAGCTTCCCTAATTAAAATCGTTTAAAGTCTAGTCACGATTTCAACTCGGCCACAGTCAATGCCAAAAATGTAGTTAAATTAGAGACCTACTTGTAACAGATTGAAATAGAAACGTTCAAACGTCAAAAACTATACATAACGTTAAGTTAATAAACAGTATCTTAAAAAAAAACGTTTATAATAGTAGATTATGTATGCACCAAGGGGATAAATCAGTGTCTTACAAATCGTTCTAGAGGATTTTTTTTTTGAAAAAGAAAGCCTTGGAGAAAGTTACAACACTAAAACTAAGGTAATTTATAGGAAATCAAGAAACAGTATACAACCAATATTCACATTACATGCAGACACAGTTTTCAAGCAACAATGTTATGTTATATCTAGTTTGTTTCATTTTCCATTTGAAAAATATAACGGGGAAAAGTTTCATTCGTTTAAATATGAGAATAAAAAAACAATATAAAAATTAAAAAATAGTCTATATCACAATTTGCGTATCTACAAACCAGAGCCGGGATAATAGAGAAGGCTTCAACAAGCTATCGGTGAATCTGTTGCATTTCCACCAGCAGTTGCAGTTTTGATAAACAAAAAGTTACTTTAACGCACTAGTGGCATTCTTTACACTAATTCTCACCATGATTAGATCGTAATAAAGAAATAAAACCACACCATAGACCGATCAGCGCGCCGCGTTATAATAGTCGATGTTACTCCGCGCCGCGTACTTTACTTTAATCCTTCTAGTAATTTCGCAGAATGGATTAATTTAACAAGATATTATTTGAAATGTTATTATTGCTGACAATATTGCTTTAATTAAAGTTATCTAGCTCAGAGTATTAGCTAGATAAAGGGTGGTATTTATCTAGCTAATCATAATTCAATTATTTAGGTAGATGCTTTACCTCCGCCTAGGCTAAATGTCATAAAACCTGGCGTGTCCTAGATGCTTATGACTTGAGAATCACTCACTTGATTAAATTCACTGAGAGGTAATTTTGCATATGAAAGTAGCTAGATAGCGCATAAGTAGAGCGTGTGCAAATAAAAAGTAAAAACTAAAAAGGCGGCTGTAAAGCTATTCCTTGAAAGTCGAGTGTACCTTTGTTGCGAATACATGCAAACAATATAGCCGAATAATTGAGAAATATTCTTGCAGACTTTACTGAAAGTTAGTACCACGGAAATGATCCAACAATCGTCAGCACCGACCGTGCTAGCCCCTCTAGCCCTTTGTTAAGCTCCGTGCTATTGGCATGCGCGTACGTAAATACCTGAGGAACTCGGAGACGGCGCGTAGCTGAAGCGTGGTTGCCGTCGAGGGAGCTCGACGCTGCCCAACTCCCAACCTTTGTAAATTTGTTCAGATACATCGCAGTGTAGGTTTAGACAGGTCAGTGTACTAAGCGAGTGACGTGACAGTACCCGACCACAGGCACAAATAAAGCGAGCCTTATAACTAGACTGAAAATACACTTGCGCTTTTTTTTTATACAGCTACATTAAAGCCGATTAGGTAATCAAATATTAGACTTCGAATAAAGACATATAATTTGACATTTACGGGCAGGTGGTGTGAAAATGTAATACAGACCTTAGACCACTATACTACAAACATCCTTAACACAGATAAAGTTAAGTGTTTTGATATCAACCGACTTAAATACTGATCTAAAACACGATAAAAAAGGATTCGTTAAAAAAAATTGAGTATGAAAATTGAACTGCTACAAGCCAAAGAAAATTAAAAATTAGCTATTAACTTAGTCTATATCATAATTTGAGTATCTGCAAACCAGAGTTGGGGTAACAGAGAAGCTTTCAACCAATCTAAAGATAAAAAATCTGTTGCATTTCCACCAGCAGTTGCAGTTTTGACAAACAAAAAGTTACTTTAACGCACTAGTGGCATTCTTTATAATAATGCCATGATTAGCTCGTAATAAAGAAATAAAACCACACCATAGACCGATCAGCGCGCCGCGTTATAAAGTCGATGTTACTCTGCGCCGCGTACTTTACCTTAATCCTTATAGTAATTTCGCAGAATGGATTAATATAACAAGATATTATTTGAAATGTTATTATTTCTGACAATATTGCTTTAATAAAAGTTCTCTTTAATTAAAGCAATATTGAGAGCAGCGGTGGCCCAGTGGTGGAGACCCCGACTTACGAGCAGTAAGTTGTGGATTCGAACCCAGCCAGGTGCATTACTTTGTGTAAGTTATTTCATCACCACTGCTCTCAAAAACGGTGAAGGACAACATCATGAGGAAACCGGCATGTTCTAGAATCAAAAATTCGAAGACATGTGACATCTACCAACCCGCATTGGTCCCGCGTGGTGGATTATAGCCCATTCCCTCTCATAGGGAGGAGGTCTGCGTCCCAGGAGTAGGAACATTAATAGGCTGATTATGCTTATGCTTAAATTCTCTAGCTCAGAGGGTTATCTAGATAAAGGGTGGTATTTGGAAACCAATTAATTAGGTAGATGATTTACCTCTGCCTAGGCTAAATATCGTAAAACCTGGCGTCTACAAGAGTACGCTTATGACTTGACAATCACTCATTTGATTAAATTCACTGAGAGCTTATTGGGCTAAACAGAAATCTAGCCGCCAAATTAAAACTTAAATACATTTTGAAAACTTACGACTAAATTTCAAAAACTCATTCTTAAAACTGACAGTAAGGTTTCAATTACCTTCCCATACTTAACAGTGAGCCACAAAGCCATTACATGAAATTTATCACTCAATGTTATCACTCAGTCAAGTAGTGGTTGCACTCATTGCCTAATAAACCTTAAATGCCTTATATTGGACAGGGCACCAAAATAAGGTAAACGCAAAAGACGAAGGAAAAAGAAATAAAATAAAACAAATAAGCTATACAGACTTAAACGGCAGGGCTACGGCGCAACACATTTCATAAAAAGGTAATTTCCTGCACGCGGGGATATTAGACATCCAATTAAAAACTGTCATGTAAGCTCCACACAACAAAGAGAATATATTGGCATGCAACCCCTAACTTTGCAAATGAAAGTTACTGACAATATTGCCAATGTTTCCAATATTTGCTAGATAGCGCGTAGGTAGAACGTTTGCAAATAAAAAGTAAAAACTAAAAAACCCGGCCGTAAAGCTGTGATATTCCCTGAAAGTCGAGTGTACCTTTGAAACATGCAAACAATACAGGGTGTGTTTTTAAACGTGGGCAATGCTTTAGGGGCGTGTAGTACTCATGAAAATAAGCAACTTTTACAATGGGACCGACCATGATATCGCGAAAAAAATATCACCTGCTCCATACATTATTGGTCGCGTAACTCGGAAAAATGTAGGCAACAGCAGATTTTTGAAATCATATTTCATAATTAGCCCGATAGTAAGACTTGCTCATACTTATGAGTACTTTACTCCCTTAAAGTATTGCCACGTTTAACCAAACACCCTGAATAGCCGAATAATTGAGAAATGCTCTTGCAGACTTTATTGAAAGTTGGTACCACCGAAATGATCCAACAATCGACAGCACTGACCGTGCTAGCCCCTCTAGCCCTTTGTTAAGCGCCGTGCTATTGGCATGCGCGTACGTAAATACCTGAGGAACTCGGAGACGGCGCGTAGCTGAACCGTCGTAGCCGTTGAGGGAGCTCGACGCTGCTCAACTCGCAACCTTTATAAATTTATTCAGATACATCGCAGTGTACGTTTAGACAGAGTGTACTAAGCGAGTGATGTGACAGTAGTTGACCACAGACACAAATAAAGCGACTCTTATTACTAGACTGGAAATACACTTGCGCTTTATTTCATACAGCTACATTAAAACCGATTAGGTAATCAAATACTAGACTTCGAATAAGGGCCGGCCACTGGCCTGTTTGATTCTCGATAAAGTTCTCAAAAGTCAAAAAAATATAATTATGATAACTCTGGTCAAAAAATCATTGCACATGACAACAAAATGCGTATGCAAGGCCAGTATCGAATGTATGCCCTAAAATATGTGTAAAAGGGCGTGTATATACATATGTCTGTGTGAGCAAATGCGTGAGGGGTGGGAGGCGCGAGCAAATCCTCACCACGGACTACTCTTTATTGTGCGTGTAAAAAAATATGCAAACTCCATAAATATTAGGAAGGATAGACTAGGGTTTCATCTATACAATTTATACGCGTAGCACGTTCTATGGCATTGTAATTACTCCTGCTAGTTAAATTGCTACGTGAAACAAGTTTCAAAAGAACCATTGTCTTTTAATACTATTTCTATTTTTCGCATATGTCTCGTATTCCGTACCCATGTACAATTAAGTTCACAACAATTCCAACGCGCTGTGAATTATCAGATTCCCTTTTTGTGTATAGGGAAGAACGATTTCAGAGAATTCGAAACAACTTTTCGCAGAGTTCTGTCGAGATTTTTCTTTTGTCCCTATCCGTATCCCTGCCCGATTTTATTTCTTGTTGCGCCAAGTTGGCTTTAACATATTGCAGTAAGTTGCCATAAGCATCGGAATCGTAATATCATTAACTAGGTTTAAAAGTTTTTTCTTTTGTGCTTTCCCTTTGACGGACTGAACAAATGATATGAATATTTATTACCAATGCAGCCAGAGGCGTAGCCTAACCAACGTTATTGAGAATGTGTTTTAAATAAATTACTTTGACTTTGATTCTTTACGGTGTTACACTTTAATTAATAAATTAAATATTACTGGAAGGTTTTGCCAATATTTTTAAATGTGTAAATCACATCGGAAGGATTATTAAATATGCGTTATGAGTTAGAAAAAATAGCCGTGAATATTCGATCCCTAGTAATTAAAACCAGCCCTGCATTGGAGTTGCAATTCCAATATTTTGGTCATTCTAGCTAAAGCAAACAAACAACCAAGCTCAGTTGATTGATACATTTTTCATCAAAAATTCAGCGAATATTTGAAGAGTATTTCATTGCGATGGATACGAGGAAACAGCGACCGCATGTAGTTGCGGTCGTCGACATCTGTATTTGTGAACTTACATATGTGATGGAGATTTTTGTGTGTGGCATTCTTTATAGCCTACCAAATTATACATGAACTGAGTTTCCAGAAGGCCTAGGTGCTTTGATTTTGTTATGCTTATAACAGATGGGTCAATCTAGGTTAATTCTGAGTAAAAAGGCATGTTTTTAGAGCGCATACTACTTTGAAGGTTCGGTCAAGCTGGTACGGACACATTCTGGACGCGGAACACGATACTCCGGCAGTTAATGTACTAAAGTATCTTCTAGTATCCGCAGCCAGTCCGCTGTTTGTCCATTCCGGTTTTACCGATCCTTGAGTTAGTAAGCCTGTTTGTAATTGGGTACACAGATGTAATGTGATACTTACTAGTTACACTGCCAGCTCTTCCGCCGTAGCGGGAGTTTAGCTGCAACTCATCAGTGCGTCGTCTGAAGATGCGCAGGCAGGGCACGGACTGGCACAGCTCTCGTCTGAAGTTCTGTCCCGAGAGGCAGTACAGGATGAAGTTGATTCCGAAGTTAGTGTTGAAAAACGTGAGCGCCAGTTGCTGAAGCGCTGCCCATCGACCGCTGTACTCGCCGGTGTTCTGTGACAAAACAATAAATAAAGTAATTAAAAAAACCAAAAAACCCGACATTTACAACCCGTATTTAGTTTAGTATTCAGAAATGTGAAAGATTTGGCTGACGATTTAACTTTTCTTGTCATACGATTTTTTTACTTTAATACGATTTTCCGTTTTGAATTACTTTCAACCATATAAGTTATATATATTTTACCCGACTGACTCAGAAGGAGGGTATTGTTTTTTGTAATCACCCTTTAAAACCTTTAGATTTTATACCCCACAAAAATCGAACTCCTCAATATATGGCCCTATGGCGTACAAACTGACACTTCATTTTTATTTATGTATAAAGATGTTATGTTTCATATCGAAATAGAAATAAAATAAACGTAACACTTTCATGTAAGTTTACTGAGATAACAGCAACTGAAAGCACTCAGTGAATCGAATAAAAGTAAAATTAAGCTCATTGTGTGAGTGAGCTGCATGTCGTATATCCGAAGCATCAATGCCGTCCGCTACGAGATGTTTTCGTTTTTCGGCCACTCGCGTAGCAATGCTCCGGGTCGCGTTGCTACGCGCGTAGCCAGGCGCGTAGGGCTACGAGCTGCTGAATAAACAGCTTAATACTTTGTGAAACTTCTTTTCAAAGGATTTTATATTCGTAAAATTTCACAAGTAACTTTAAAAAAATTTAAGCCCACTCGTGATTAAAAAAATAACTTTTTTTGCGTTATTCTATTTAAATACATTTATGTTCCTCGCCATTGTTGTTTAAAAATGATTCATTCGAAGCGGACAAATAGGGAGATTATTCATTAATTCAGGCCAAAAGCAAGTCCAGGTTTGATTGACTATCGGGCGATAACATGAGCACTAATTAACACACACGACTAAATCACTTTAATTTTGCGAACAAAACGTGTAAGTTGCTACTCTTATCTATATCATTTTTGCCTCAGTCACAGGCTCCTACTCAAATAAAATAAAATTATAAAAACAAGAACGTCAAAGCAAGTCGATCAATAATGCGTACTTAATTCCACAAGGCATTCTCTACCAGTCAACCTCATATAACACTTTTTTGTATTGATACCAGCTATCGATTAATATAGGTTGTATGCGTGGCCGGCAACTTTGGACAAAACTGTAAATAGCGGAAATTAGGCTGACAATTAAATCCAAACCCCTTTCGAACGGCTAGTGGTTCTGTCGCATTTCACACGGACCTAACACTTTGGTTGTAATGACTTATTATATGTTGTAGTAGTAAACACACAACGGCAATGTAAATGTGTGATTTTAAAAGAAAGACAATAAATAATTATTGATTTTACTTCCAATACTCCTTTTGTTTGTTACAATGAACATTTCATACAATATTTCAATAAACCTACAACAATGTGAAGCTTATCAAATGGAAGCCTCCATTTAACCAAATGGAGGCTTCCATTTGGTAAGCTTTACATTGTTATAGGTTTATACGAACGAGTCCATTAAAGTATTATTTCCGCGAGCCAATATTTTGCGCACAGGTACGGTTGTAAATCCGCTTAAGGATTCAATTTCGAATGTTTGCGAATCGCTCTATTCGTGTTGCTGCATCGATTTCTATCACTTTTGCTATGCAATAGCAGTACCAATACCAATTGATGCAGATATTAGTAGATTACTCTTAGACTGACCTACAAAAATAAATATCAAAATATTCCTTTCGTATCGATGATTCGTCTTAAATAGGTATGGCAGATATCTTCGAGCCAATAACTTAATTCTTGGCTAATGTTAAAACGATATCGACCCACAAGATATATTGGGAATATCCACACACATTTTACAAATTAAGTTAAGAAAGATTTCATACAGATACACTTCTGTCGATCTATGATTCCATTTAAGAGTTAATGAGCAGTGGCGTATTCTTCCTATAATCTACAAGATATCTCGACGTTGTTCTTAAGACACAACATTGGTATGTAGGTAAGTTATTGAAAATACCAAGTTAAGAATTTCTAAAATTACTGCAATGAATTAAACGAAGACTTACTAACTTCAAACTTCACATACTAATCTCAGAGTTTGCTAAAAAAGATGCAAATAAAATGCCTCTCTAATATTTAATACCTATTCTATAAATTATAAAGGGTGTAAATAGACCCTTAACATAGCCGAAAGGCACTTGTTCTCCCCGTCTTTGCGATCATTTTTTTTGTTCTAGACCATACCTGGGAACCTTTTAGTTACGGAGATATTGGGGGTCATAGTTCCAACTTTTTCACAAGTTTTTTTCTGAGATACACCTTTATTTGAATTATTGCAATAGTTGATGATGAGAGAGAGAAAATAGGTAGATAGGGGTTACACTGTGTAAATTTGCTATGATCAACAAACCATCACTCAACGTAGTTAAGAAAAAAACACAATACATAAAGCCATAACAAAATATGTAACTGATCATTTGTGTCACATCACCTGTAATCAGATAAACGAACAACAGAAACTGAAATGCGCCATGATAAAAATGAACATAACATAACACGCTTTAAATTAAAACAGAAACTGACATGTTTTTTGTTTTAATTTGAAGCGTACTGCATTCATTTGCCCTTTCCAGTAACAGACTGGTATTTATGTGCTGAATGCACAAAAATACCGGTCTGTTTGATAAAATTCGATATTTTATATTGTATTGTCCAGATAATTTCACGAAAAAAATTACAACTCATTCGAAAGCCGAGCCCTGCAAATATCTGTCAATATTTCAATCTACTTTTTTAAAATAAAGCTTAATATTTCTGTGTCAGATTTAATCTCTTATTTCGAATATTTGAACATGGCGTCAGTCTAGTAATTCCGTGATTATTATATGCATCGAATCATTGAGGATAGAGGAGTGTCATTGTGCCTTAATGCAACAGCTCTATAAACAGGCATATCATGCATAGCGATATTATAGTAACTCGCACATTTAACACACATAGAAATCAAACAAACCCACCAGCCACAACACACCTTTGGTTGGAGGATAATCCCTTTTCAATGAAGGTTGTTTGAGAAAGTTTCTCAAAAGAAAGTTTCTTAAGAGGTAGGTATACCTCTTATTCAAGAGGAGTTAGTAAAATAGTTCGCTTTGAAGATCGAAAGCAAACTATTTGCTAGGATCTTTGACACAGAACCGGCACGACTATGATCTTTAAAAGGGTATGCAGACATACATATGTGAGCAGATGCAGAAGCATAGTAGTTCACGACCGAGAGCGCTCAGTAATATTTGAACCAGAGAAGGGCAAATCGTTCGCTCGCTTCGCTGATGCACGAGTGCACGCGTTTATTTGTTGAAACAGCCATTTTGTTTTACTTTTCATATATGTAGATGTACTTGTAGATTTTTTTTTTATGAATTTATTCAATATCAAATAATACTATTAGTGGAGTAAAAGATTATTTAAGATACCATTTTTATTCTTTAGTTTAGTAATTGCTTAAAGTTTGGCCGTTCTTACTTCGTTAAAATTCTTTAATTACTTAATCTCAAGTAGTTTTTCTTTAACTTTACTAAACATAAGGGTGTCAGTATAATTAGTAGCGTTGTGTATTGTGTAATTAGGCTTATGTCCAGTACAAATAATTCGGATAGAATGTAGTTTCTAATAATGAATCCTGACATGGAGATACCAAAAAACACATTATTTAATATAAAAACTAAAGATTAATTATATTTTAACCATAAAGTTCGGTACGGGCCCCTTTGGGGGTCTGACACTCAAACCTCCGCTGGATTGGTACCGGCCCCTGAAGGGGTCTAGCGTTTAAGTCATACGTCATCCTTATTATTTATGTAAATATTTAATATTCTGATTATCAAATACTATGAGTGTGCGTTAATTAAGAGAGTTGGATAAAAAGTTCATATGTTTTCGCCATTAAAACTTCTGTATTTAGCGTGCAAGTTTCTTAATTTACCCTTTAAAAATCCAAGTGCATAATATACGGTCATCGCCATTTTGACGTCAGTGCTGGCCGAGGCTAAAAATCATAAAAATTGTGGTTTTTGGACATCCAAGCTCCACTATGTTGAGAATGATTAACTCATTATTAAATTATGTGACGAATTAATCCATAGTTCAATTTAAATAAGCAGTGGTAATGATGAATTTTGATATCTAAAGTCGAAGTTTCGCGCCAATCGTGCGTGTTTACATTTTTATTTTTCACATTAAATCACACAGACGCGTATAGATTCGATTACAAATATGACAAATATCATTCCAAATATTATAAACAACATGAGAATGCCCGGATCTTCGTAATTTACTAATACGGGACCAATAACTCTTAATATTAATTACGACTCCTCGAATTTGTATTCTAAATTGACGACCTTTTTTTTTTTTAAATTATTGTTATGTGTGGTAGCGTTTGTTTCAATCGATTCGTTTTTTTGTAAATTTCGATAATCGAGAAATTAAATTATGGAATTGAAAAAATCGATAGATGGAAATTAAAATAATTTTGTTTTAAGCGTAAAATAGAATAAATAAATACAATAATATTTTTTTAAGCTTTATATTGGTAATTTTAATAGTTTTTCGTAAATTTTAGGTACTAAAACCGACACAACAAACAGCACAGATAGATCAGTCTATGACTCTATCAAAATTTTAATTATGAATGCATTCGCTGTTCAAATTTATATTGTATTTTATTAGATAATTTATTGTTATTTTTTATATTATTTAAATATTGTTTTATTTAACTTCCCTTGTTAGTAAGTATTGGTCAAATCTTGCAACTGAATTTCAAACCAGTTCACTTATACCGATTGAGCTGAAATTTTGCACACACCTTTTGTTCTGGTGACAATACATTTTTATGATAAACATTACTTAGTGCAGCCAGGATCGTCTCCTCACGAGAGAACTCCTCAACGGTTAATAGCGCGGACACGAAACTTTGTATACGCGTTTAATTTTGATAGATATAGATGATTTCTATCATGACCTCATCCTGCAGTCAAAATGTTCTTCTCACGAGGGAACTCCTCGTTAAATAGCACGGATCCAAAAATCTGTAGACACGTTCATATTTGATGGATAAACATGATTTTTATCATGACCTCATCCCGAAGACAGAATCGTCTTGTCACGAGGGAACTCCTCAATGGTTAACAGCCCAGTTACGAAACTTTGATAGATACGCGTTCAATTTTGATCAATAAACATAATTTCTATCGTATTTGACCTACAGCCAGGAATGTCTTTTCACGAGGACACTCCTCTACGGCGAATAGCATAATATAATGACGCGGTATCAGAAATTTACAAAATACAACGAAACAAAAATTTCTTAATAAGATTATTTTTTTTTAATTAATAATTTTATTTGTCTATTGTTTGGTCGGTTGGATATAAAAGCCCACCTTGGAAGGCATAGTAAAAATCTATTTGGTTCCCAAGATGAATTTAGTATGGTAAATTTATTATGAGGTTAGATTCGTTATTGTGGTATTCACATTTACAAATACTTATTTTATCAGCCTGCTCTTTCTCACTGCGGGGCAGAGGCCTCCCTATGGCTTTCCAATTTTCTTTATCTTTTGCCTTCTCCTACTAATACCTTTAATAGTCAACTTTTTTCGATACTTAATAAGGTTGGTTTAGTAGCAACCAAACTATTTTTAAGTAAACTCTACCAATGCGAGTAGGGCTCTTGCCCTGAGGGTTCTGTCGCATAGCTATTCACGGCTTAACTCAAGTGACATGGCCCAAGGCCTTTAATGGATATCCTGAACTTTGCAGTTGTAAGAAGAGTTTTTAGAGTTGACAGTGAACCGCTTTCAAAGAATAATTAATGTTTCTTCAGGATACGTCTTATGAATTGCCGATTGCGAAATAAAAGACATTAAGTTTGTCGGTCGTTGTCACCGAAGCAGGACCAAGAAACGATGGCGTGACGATTTGGACTCATTCTTGGTTGATTGACCAGAGAAGGCAAATCACCGACCGAGTTGGAAAGGATTAGAGGAGGTCTGCTCAGCAGTGAGAAAGAATTGGTTAAACAAAAAAAAAGTTTGTCCTAATCTACCACATAACCGACAAAACGCTAATAATCAATACACAATTTTGTAGGAATAAATATAATTTATCTTTTTCGGATCAAACCAATTTTTTTTTACTATGCCTACCATGATTCCTTATCCAACCTTCAGATATTACAAAACAAAATTCGCAATAAATGATAATAGTAAATTAAAACACTTAAGTATAAATTGAAATGCGAACGCATTCCTAATTTAAATTTTGAAACAAAAAAAAACGCAACCGTGCGTACTTATGTACAATTGAAAATCAATAAATTTTCGGATTTTTTATTTGCTTGAATTGTGAAACTTTATTTCATGCCAAATCTTACGCTGCTAGTTCAACGGAAAGTTAGGAGACCATCGTTTTTAAAAGAAAGGTAATCATCAGAATGTTTACTTAGAAGCAAGTTTTTTTTGTGATTACACATTTCAGTGTTTCTTATCATTTATAAATCTCCTTCTCTTGAAGTCAACCAAAAGCATCGAATAATTACTAAATGAAATTATTTATAAATATAGCATAAAAATATTAATATTAAAATTAAATAATTATTTGAAATTATACCAAAGAGTTTTTATTCCATTTCAACTTTTTTTTTCCAAACTTGATTTCATTGCAAGTATCGATTAGGCTTTATGCAACTTTATAATCGAATGATGAAACTTTGGATAACGATCAGCACTAGAGTTTTTTGTAATATTTGTCAAGACTCTGATCGTGTTTTTTCATGAAATTATGTATGAATAATGGTAAAAATAAGAACGCAGATAGAATGTTACTGTCTTTATTTTGCCCTTTCGAGTTTTTTTAGCAAACGAGAAAGTTATCTAAGTACATTATTTCCAGTGCATCTATGTTACCTATTTTTTGGAAGGATGTAGTGGTATGTAATTTACACATATTTGGCAACGGACTGACGCCGTTTTACCGACATCAACACGTTATTTGAGATATTAACCACAAACTTATCGTATGAAACAGCTGCCGCGACATATTTTTCATAATAAAATCGAATGCAGAAAGTTCACGAAAATTCTTGAAATTTATGACAATTCGCATCACCCCGCCGATTCAGCTGGTGTGTCATGTGTCAAAATCTTGTCAAGCATAGTGGATAAGAAAATACTCAAAATTTGACATTTAGTCACGTGATCCCAATCAAAGTCGGACATCATTCGAGGTTCCCAACTTAGTAGTTTTACCCTTTTACATAGGGTAAATAATAATGAGTGAGATTTATTTAGCGGGTCGATAATTTAAATTAAATTTTAAAAGTTCATTATAGTGGTTTTTGAAGTGAACAATATTAAGTTGTTTAAATGAGAACTGTAACACGATTTAAAAGAGGGTGTAAGGAGTTTCTTTCCCCATTCTTCTCCTTATAACCAACCATGTTTGCGAATGGGCGGCTCACAGATATAGATAGGTGGCTCAACTCATAAAAAGTTTATAAGTGCCTTTAAATGGTTTATTCGAAATAAACGTTTGGGAAAAGAGTGGAGAGAAAGCTGAAGAAAAAAAAGTGCGGCCTGATACAACTAAGCCATTTTTGAATATTTTCGAAAACGGCGTAGTTGAAATCAAATTTCTCAAAATATACATCAAAAATATCTAAAAAAATAGAGAAGCAACAGCTTTTTTACCTACAAAAGTCTGTGAACAGTATCTGAAAGACAATTCATATGACAATTTCAACCTTTGGAAAAACGCAAGAGACGCGAAATGTTTTTCGAAAAATGTCCGGAAATTTTCATCGGCGCCATCTTGGATTTTCAGTTTAACTTCATTTTCGTTATCAGCGAACCCGAAAACCATGAAAATGGCACCTATGACCAAAAAATTGGAAAAATTCCATGACCGCCATCGTTTCATTTCATTTTGAAAAACACACATTTTAATAAGTGACAATCAAGTTTCAATTGTCACCCATTAAAATCAAGAATAAAAAACAGCAGCATAACTATTACCTTCCACTCTGTCAGGGACTTATTCACAGTTACAACTCAACCAATAATATCAGGCGTGATGTTATGTTTTGTCTGTAACGAATCTCACGGGGTATTAGACGCGCATGTGTCCAGTCGCGCAAGTATCAGTGACATCAATGACTATTCGCGGATCTGCCATTTTCGCAAGTAACCAATCGCTCATGTGGCCGTTCGCGCTAAAGTCCATGCGCGCAAGTGTCTTTTGTGCAATAACCATAGATCTTAAAAAAAATACTCCTTAGTATTGTAACAGTTTTGCAGAGGCAAAGCGACAAACTTCCATTATGCGGAAGCCAAAACAAAAATGTTCGAAAACTAGTGATCGTGAATTTCAATACTAACTATTCGAAAAATATATTTTTTATTACGTCATTGTATGGTCGTTTCTGGAAATGGGAATAAATGCAAGGGTCGAATTGTTATGGGTTGATAAGCTCCTTTTTTAAGTCGGTTAATAGGCAGGGTAGAGCAGCTTTAGTAGCATCTCAAATAATTTAATTACGACTAGAATTATAGGTGTCAAAAGGGACATGTTCCCGCTCATACGATTTGTTTTAGTTTTAGCTGTGAATTTCTCAGTTTTGCACGCGCAGACTTTAGCCTTAATTCTCAAGCTGTCATTTCTTGCTACGGAAGTCAAAATCAAACGCAAAAATGGTGTTTTAGAGCATTTTTTGGGTAGAATGAACAATCCTACAGTATTGTAAGCTATTGGACAAGTTAGATTGTAGTAGCTTGATGTGCTCGCGTCTGTACCATTATTAAGTTGCAAGTTACAGGGATTTTCGTTATCGACTCAAGTTATTTGACCGCGTGTGTAATTACTGAGTACTCCTTTCTCTTTCTAAATCTCACTTGTTATTGTAACTCTTTCCTTTTCTTCAATACATACTCTTGGTTCTTTAATAAATATACTTAAAGGAGTCCTTTAAGTCTTTCTTCTGTTTAAGTTAATTTATTTTTATGCCAAGTGTTATAAATGTTATTATTTTGGTCTAGGTCATTCTCCTTTTCTGCCTATTCTTTTAGCTTACTATCCCTACGATCTATCTTTTCAGTAAAGTGCTCATTTATGAAACTGAATCGTTTATTTTCCAATGTTAAAGTATGATGTTTTAGTTGTCTCTAGTTCGCAAAGGACAATGTTCCTCTGCCACATCTTTTTTTCTAGAAAATGTATTCTTTCCCTTAGTTTTTCATCTTAACCTTGAGGTTTTCATATTATTCTTCCCATGTTTTGACTTCAACGTTCAATAAGCTATAAATATTTTGTGTCACTATTTTAACTTTTTCTGAAATATTGTTTTTTTTCTCATCTAGTTTATTTTGGATTTTACACTTAAGACTTCTTCCATTTTTATTCTTGTCAATTTAAAAATTGGTTTGTAATATAAACATAAATATTTGTTATAGTCGGTAATATCGAGACCGCTGTTATAGTTGGTTTTTAAAAAAAAAAAACAATGAAATTTCATCTGATTGTCTATTTCTAATATCGTAAATCTCCTACAAACAGGAAAAAGCTGCTAGTTTTTTAAAGCTGTTCTAGTTGGTTCTTACAAGCAACAATCAATTTCAGCCTCTCTGATGTTGCTCGAAGTTAATAAAAGGAAAACAGCAACTTGGCGGCGTAAAACGGCAAAACGGCTGTGTTCTGACTATGAAACTTTTAATACTCTGCATTCCTAATAGAAAACAATCAAAGAAAGAGAAGAAAAAGTATTTAGTAATCCGCTAAGACAAAATAAAAAATAAAAATAGTTCAATTAACAGTAAAACAAAATTATATTAAAATTATATTAATAGAATTATGATAATAAAATTATATTAATTTAAAAAATTAAACATTTGTAATTGGTCCTGTACGAGGCCAAAAGGCCCCCGTCTCAGCATGATGATGTAAATTTAAAAAAAAAAAATCACAACGTTGGTATTCTGATAGGGCTCAACGGTCAGATACGCATATAAATTTATAGTAAAAAATAAAATAAACAACGAATAAACAAATATAAATATGTAATGTTATAATAAATACGAATTTAAGAATACAATAATTATTACATTTTATTGTAGATTGACATTGTGGTTACGTTGGGTGTAGCAACGTAACCACAATGCCAATCTACACCACATACGTGTTACTTGCGCGATGCCTCTTAACTACCTATCATCTATGCTGAGCTAATCAGATCAATAGAACACCGCACAGCACAAGGCAGTAGCTCGTATTAATTTTAGCATTGATTTGTGCCTCCTCGTCAATCTGACAGGTTGCTAAATGAACGCGAGAGGGGCCGAGGCGTAGCAGCTCATACATTGAGAGCTGTTGTACAAAGCATAAGGCACAGCACACATATGTACAGTCACAAGCGTCAATATATAAACACTTAACAACTTTTAAAAGTTTGTTTTCCTACTGTTCTGATTAAAATTTCATGTTGTTACGAACATAAGTATTCTGGAACTCATATATTCATGAAATAGATCCTATCTCCAAGTTCAGGAAAGTGTATATATATTGGTGCTAGTGACTGTACACGCACAAAGCACACACACCAAAAGCAGACACTATCTTTAACCAGAATAAGTTAAATAAAGCACAGCATAACACACCTTACAAAAATTCACTCTTCGCTACTGCTTCCTTTAGGTACTTCCCATTAGATATCGTCAGTAGGTAATACGCCAGAGTTACCTATACGTGTCTATACAATAAACAACAATCGCATATGTTGATAACTGTACGTTTGCGTTAAAATCTATAAACATGCAAAGCCTTCTCGTTTTAACATATATACAATCGAGTTCGCATTGTTAAACAAGAGGCTGAAGGAAAAGACTGTCGCGATGGTCTAGTGCTCGTGGTTGATGAAGCGCGACTGATGCTGAGCATGAAGTCCTGGGTTCAACTCCCAGTTCGGGCAAAGTACTGTTGGGTTTTAACATCAGGAAGTCAGGGCAGTACCAGCCACAGACTCTGAATTTGTGCCAGTAGTAGAGGCGCCTTCTATTACATGGGACTTAAACATAACTGGCGAAATGTGGATGTAGTATGTTAAGTAGATCTCAGTCTTATCCTTCAGGGATTAGAGGCGTGATGTTGCCTGAACAGAGGTGCGGGAATTAATCAATTTCTTGTCTCTTTTGTTATCGGTCGAATCTTGTTAGTTGTCTCCTCTCTGCTTTGGTGGAAAACGAGTATTATGTTAACGCAGTGTTCACGCGGCTGCAGAGGCTCGCTTTCCAAACACCTTTTTTAATATTTTTTAAAACTTTCTACCTCCGCTACACATGTTAAAGCCTACTATCGTTTTGATCGAGTGGTCGCTTCACGCAACACAGCTCTTCCCTTTGTTTAGTTGAAAGTAGTGGCCGCTGCTACTTTTATTGCCATTTAATGACTACACAGGGTGTTTGGTGCATCGTTTTCCAAATTGAATTGGCCGCATGGAGAGGTCATTTGCAAGGTACTTGTCTACGCCACGGAACTTGAAACTGGGTATGATTTAGTCCAACCAAACACCCTGTATATTGTACATTTGTATTTGCTAGAGCCAAAGGTATGCCTGCAGCATTTATTTGAGCCGGTATTTGCTCCGGGCGCTCGGTGAACTTGTTGCAAAATATTGCCGAATTTAATTACTGTTTGTGAAAAACTCGGAATAAATTGAGGGATTCGATGCTTTTTATGTGAATATTTTTTGAGGCGCATTTGAGATTTTAATTATGCTGTTGCAGTAAAAAATACAATAAAATACTCCCAATTTTCGAGTGATGGTGCTACGCAACTTAGTTGAGCTAAGGTTCAGCATTGCTCTAAGTAGCTAATCTTTTCACCATGGAAGAATGTCATATCTTAAGACTTAAAACTGCCTCGTTGGTCGAGTGGTTGCAAGCGCGACTGCTAAGCATGAGGTCTTGAGTTCGATTCTCAGGTCGGACAAAATGTTATTGGATTTTTCCTTTAGGAATTTCTCAGTAGCAGTCACGGAGTCTGGATTTGGGCACGGTTGATGGCAACAGGCTCGCTCCCTATTACATGGGACTTGAAACATAACTGACAAATATGGGTGTTCTAGTAGGAACACCTCTGCCTAACCTTTCGGGGATTACAGACGTGATGTTATGTATGTATTTCATTTTTATATCTAGAGAAAGAAAACAACTCTTTTTCAAAAATTAAAACCAACTTCAAAAACACAAATTTTTTTTTTTGAATTTTTTTTTTTTCCATTTTTAGTTCTAATATCCTATACAATTAATATTTGCTATGCATTGATTTTATATTGTCAACAAAAACAAGCAAATCTGGTTGTACTGTAGGTACACATCTGTGATACCCTCGGAGCATACAGGCGTAATGTTATGTTAGGATATTGTGTAAACAATAAACATCGAAGCGATTGCAACAATCACGGCAGATTTTCTGTCTATTATTGAAGAGTTCCATTGTATATCTCCGAAGATCAGCATCAGATCTTCACCAAATTTAAACGGGACCAGCACCGCCGAATAATATTCTTCCAAATAAAAAAGAAATCCTTGAAATCGGTTCTCAATTGGCGAAGATATCGCTGAACTTACTCACAATGATGATTACCAGGCATAATACCTACGAGTATGTGTGCCTATACAATTTGGAGAATTCCCTTGATTTCTTTAGGATCCCAACATCAGATCCTGACCTGATGACCATGGGACCACATGGGAAGTATACTGTTTCAATCAATGCCCATAAAATATGAGGGTTGCCCTTAATTATCCTTGGATCCCATTCTTAACAGATCCTGACTTATACCTTCCATAATCACCTCAGCAACATAAGATGATGATTACCAGGCACAAATATCTGAATTGCGCTAGAAAGTACATATATGAAGAACATTGTACGCGTCTATAAAATTTGAGGGTGGGCCTCGATTTCCCTGGGATCCCGTCATCAGATTCTAACTTGATGACAATGGGACCACCTCAGGAGTATAAGCTTTCGAATAAAAAAAGAATTTTCAAAGTCGGGCGACAATTGGCGAAGAAATCGGTGAACATATTTACATTAAAAATACATACAGTCGAACACAGAACCGCCTCCGTTTTTGAAATCGGTTAAAAATGGTCAAAGGCGTTTTGGTGAAACATTAGTGAACTGTTAAGAATACATGTCATAGTAGCCTTATCCCCAATAAAATGGAACTTAACATACCTAACTGTTAAAATGTGGGTGCACTGTACACATCTGCGTACCCCCTCAGAGCATACAGGCGTGATGTTATGTTGTGGTGTTGTGTAAACAATAAACATCCAAGCGATTGTAGCAATCACGACAGATTTGCTGTCTATTATTGAAGAGTTCCATTGATATCTCCGAATACCAGCATCAGATCTTCAAATTTAAACGGGACCACCACGGAATAATATTCATCCAAATAAAAAAATAATCATCAAAATCGGTTCACAATTGGCGAAGAAATCGCTGAACATACACACAATAAAAAATCAGACGAATTTATAACCTCCTCCTTTTGGAAGTCGGTTAAAAAGACAGAACATTGATAATGTTGTTCTATTAAGGCGCACATTTAATATTCCCTTAGCATGTACCTAAACTCATACACACGAAAATATTTTTCCGTAACTCTTAAAGTTTTGCTAATCGTTTCAATCGAAGCAGGGAAGAGCACTGTACAGTGTAAGTTTACGTGTATTTCACTCTAATGGTTCACTTTTAAGACCGTTAACGTCTTACGGTATTTCATACAAAATTTCAAGTGATTTTTTCTTGAAATAACTGAACCGATTTTAATGAAACCTCGTACGTATAAGCAGCATACATAAGTCTAAAGATTTGACAGAGAACTTTCGGAAAGGTCTTTTTAAAAAAAATAGATAATTATATATTTCTGTTTCTGTGGAAAATCTAAAATCGGTCTAATTTAGCTGTAACACAATTTTTCGACAAGTTCTCTTTCAAATCTTTAGACTTATGTATCCTGCTTATGTGTACGAAGTTTCATTAATATCGGTTCAGTCATGTCGAAACAAAATCACTTGAGAGTTTGTATGAAATGCCGTAAGACGTTAACGCTCTTAATTGAAATTCAGCAAAATCTTTCAACTGTGTCTCTTAGAGTAAGCATTTGTTGCTTAACGATACTCATACTAGTGGTAGTCGCTTAGTTTGTGACTCGGCGAAAGTACCATTGGCAATTTAAGTAATTGGTAAATTGTCGATATTTCTTGCACATTTTTATGCTAAACGAAGCGCCATAATAATGAAACATACAAGTTCTATCTTAGTTAATATATGTTACTTGAGTTATTATAAGACTGTTGTAATTCATAATTAGCAAATCTATGTTTAAACCATATTTATTATTTGTTTATTGTTTTTCATAATAATATTACTGAATATAGTGTTAATATTAGTGTAACTAAACCATACATCGTTTCATTTAGTTTAGTACAAGTTAGACCTACATATTTGTCGTAATAACAGCTTTTTTTTTTATCGTAAAACAATATAACTTATCCGGACATCCTGCAAATTTAAGGAAGACAGATATATCTAGAATATTGTAATGTTTAAGATATTCAATAAAGATGAGACCTGCGAGTATTTACGATTTTACGCACCTATTTTTTTTACGATTAGGATTTAATTATCACCACAATACATAAATACATTATACTGTGGGAGACTGGTACCTAAGCTAGACGGAAGGCCTATTATTATTTCAGGACACGAGTTCTCCAACTCTTCGGAAGCACATTTAAACAATTACACTAGGACACAATAATAGTTAATGTGTAACATAAACATGCAAATTTTTCTGGTAAAATTGTAATTTGCTGGTTTCCTAAATGACGTTTGTAGATATGCTAGCAAAAGATGCTGAAAGACGCATAGTAACTATAATTAAAATACTCACCATATCAAATGCATAAGCCGCTATCCGCATGGCGTAAGCCGGGACGTTCAAGACGACAAACACTGAGGAGACTAGGAGCAGCATCCTGGTGACGCGTTGCTGCGAGCGCATGGGGGGCAGCGCCCTCTGCGGCGTGGCAAGGTGCGCGCACGCTGCCGCCGCCGCCTGCAAAGCGCGCCGCTCGCGCCCGCGCCTCCACACCTTGGCAACGATGCGCGAGTTCAGCAGCACGATCAGCCCCAGCGGCAGCGTGAATGACAGCATCGTATCCGCAACATTGAACCGCGCCGCCACCTCAATGTACTCCGAGTCTATGTTGCAGTCGTTCACCGACGGCGACGCGTATTTCAGCACCGGCAGATTCGCCACCATCGAACCCAGCACCAACACTCCAATAACAGTCTTTGCTCTTGCCACCGTACACATCCGGTTGCGTCGCAAAGGATATAGTACCGCTACGAATCGCTCTACCGTGAAGGCAACCACGAGCCAGGCGCTGCAGCAGCACGACGCGTATGTACTGTACACGATCACCTGGCAAAAGCCTGGTTTGTGAAACAGGTTCGTGATTTGCATCGCATTAAGCCACGGCGGAAGCAGTTGTATCAAAAATATCGTGTCCGATATTGCTAGAACTGACAGATACAGGCTCGTTGAATGCATCCGTAACTTGCTCACATAAAAGACGTATATGCTGATAATGTTGCCGATGCTGCCCAGCAGCACGAGGAGCGGCGTGTAGTATGTGTGCAAGCTGTTGGACAACAGCTCTATGCCGGCGTCGAAAGTGGACATGGAACTGTTTGCAGCCGCGAGCACGGGCGACACTGTATCATTTTCGTAATCGTAATCCATAGGGCTATTAGAAAGAGCGGGCGGCGCAGTTAAGTTAGCCATCGCGTATTCAGAGCCGTGCAATGTGACCGACTGTAGCGAGAATACTGACTTAAACGAAGAGGAGCGCGGGAGGATGACCGCGCCGCCCCCACCCGCCCCGCGCTACCGTCCCTCGTCCCCGGGCCACCGTCCCTCGTCCCCGGGCCACCGACCCTCGTCCCCGCGACCCAGCCCGTTACCCCGCTGCCCGGAGCACGCACACCCGCACCCAGCCTTCTCCCCCGCCGCCCTGCAGGTAGGGGCCGGCCTTACGCAAGCCCCGCCCCAAAAACCGCGATTCTCGCGAGCTCCTGCCTGGCTGCATCGTACAAAAACCGCGTCAAAACGCGCTTTCTATCATTATCGCCACTTGCCGCCTAACTGTGACATCCCGCACCCACCCATTGTGCTCAAAACTTTAAGATTGACCTGCTTAGGCACTTACATCTCTTTCTCAAACATTGTCTAAGATTCAAGGAAGCTGGAATATTGTTTTCCCAATAAACTTTAAAGGAAAGCACAATCTAGTCAGACACGGCCAAGTGCAATTATCTTTAAACTAGCTGTGCCCTGAGGTTTCATCCGCTGTTTCTGTTTTTGGTCGGCTCCTAAGGGCCATAGCGTGATGATAAATAGCCTATAAACTTGCACAAGATTCACTAAAGTATCTTCATTGCTAAACTAATATAATAAAGCTAAAGTATTCGCTGTAATTTAAATAAGTACATACCTAACTTCCTTAGGCGAGGTACTGGTTGCGTGAACCAAGCTAAAGACAAAGCTTGTAATAGTAGGACAAGGAAAACTAAATAAAAAATTTCATCATCATTTCAGCCAAAAGACGTCCACTGCTGGACATAGGCCTCCCCCAAGTGTCGCCACTTTGACCGGTCCCGTGCGACTCGCATCCCTCGGATCCCTGCAACCTTCACCAGGTCATCGATCCACCTAGTGCGAGAACTTCCAACACAACGTCTTCCGGTTCGCGGTCGCCACTCCAGAAGTTTTCGGCCCCATCGGCCATCCGTTCTGCGACCAATAAAAAATTCAAGCAACCAAATCTACCTAGTTACAAAATAGTTTGTCCACATAAACCTGCTTGCGCACTCTTGAAGATACACAAGAGATACCGTACGATTACAATAAACGGTCGATATAAAAAAAAATTTTAATAAAAAAATCAAATGCATTGCACCACTTTACCTACTAATCAAAAACTTTGAAGTTGAAATCATCACTATTAGAAGATGAAAGCAAACTTGATAATTTACCAAATTCTATCGCATACAATTAAAACTAAACTTGGATTTAATTACAGACGAATCTTATGAAAATTCTAGCTGATTAGGAACTCTAGAATACTAGCTGACCCCACAGTCGCTGTCCAGTCGCATTATCGCGTCCACAAGTATGTAAAAGCAGAAGATGCTGAATTAATGAAACCATTGAATGGTAAATTACCATCAGATAAAGAATTTTGCTTGAAAAGGGCACCCCCAAAGGCTTGACGCACGGCATCAGAGAAAGCAATAATGCCATTAGTGAAAGCGGGGGAACGTGCGCTGTTGGTTATCCCATCTGAAAAACTACGAAAATCTACATCTGCAGGATTATTCTTGCCTCACAAAAAGAAAAGATACTTAAATCATTAGCAAAGGAAAGACTATTTCTTTTGCACACGTAGCACGACCACCGGAAAAGACAAAATGACAGATTTATTTTGTTGACTTGTCATTTTGTCGATTCTTCCGTCGATAAAAGCCGTTTCTACGGTGGTACGCGTATTGGAACCAAAAACTGCTTCGGAGAAAAAGTTCAGCGAAAAGAGATTCACCGAACTTGGCCTTTCTCTAGGACCTAAAACACCAGCACCTACCATGAAGGTGAAGTACGAACAAGCTGCAACCTTGGAGAGTAAATCATCGTCAGAAAAAGAGACCGCCCGAAATACTATAATTACACTCTTTCTGGGTCAGTCGGGTAAAAAGTTTGCAAGACAAAGGAATTCTTTTGCTTAGAGGACGAACGGCTTCAGAGATCAATAGTGAAAGTCCGATTAGAAAGAATGACCTTACAGGCCTACGCCGTGTCCCAAAATATTTCCAAATGTTGTAGGTTGGCTACGAGTACTACAACGTAAGTGCGCTACGGCGTAGGTGTGCTACGACGTAGTCGTCGGTTAATACAGTGTAACCAGATTTTTATCTAATTTGAAGACGCGTCCATGTTTCACATTATTACTACAAGGCTTCTAATGAGATGCAGTAAAATAATAAAATATAGGTACTACCGTTACTAGTTGATTTTATTATTTCCTTTATTTATTTTTACACATATTAAATACATTTTTAAATATTCTAATATAAAACAATATAAAAACATTTAAAAATATTAAAAACAGTGATCCGCCGGGAGCAGGGTCCAAGCTACCGGTGGTTAGGGCTCCAGAGACAGGAACCTCCTCACAATGCGAGCCGTATCGAGGAGTACTGCCTTCTAAATCAGGCCCTTGATGCAACCATCTAAGGAGATCCTCGAAAGATGGTCGTCGAGGCTCTTGGCTATAAGGCCATTGGCCGTCACGACGATCGGCACAATGATAGCCGAGTTCACATTCCACATTTCGACAAGCCAAGCGCCAAGTCGAGATATTTTATTTGTTTCTCTTTCTCAGCTTTCACGAGGTTCTCGTCATGCGGAATGGTAATATCCACTATTATTACGCGGCGCGCTGATCGGTCTATCACTACTATGTCAGGCTTATTGGCGACAATAGTCCTGTCAGTAATGATAGACCGATCCCAGTACAACGTGACATGGTCTTTCTTCGGATCTGGGTCGGGCACATACTTGCAGTACGGTACCTCAGATTCGACAAGTTTATATTTCAGGGCAAGTTGCTGGTGAATAATCCTGGCTACTTGGTTGTGCCTGTGCAAGTACTCGCCGTTAGTCAGACGAGAACAACCAGAAATAATATATCTGATGGACTCACTCGGACGGTGGTATGCCCGACACACGTCAACCGTCCCGTCCTTCATAATATATTTCCTGTAGTTGTTCGTCAACATAACTTCGTCCATAATTGCACAGACAAGACCTTCAGTTTCCCCAAAGAGGTCGCCGAAACGTAACCAGGACACGGACGCTAGAAAATCTTTTATATTATTATTATTACTCGTTAAAGTTTCAGTCAATATGCTCTGTGATACGAAATTCTGAAACAAACCCAGAGATATTACTGTTTATTATTGTGTACATAATGTCTTTTTTTTTTCATTGTAGTTATACGATGATATTATGTGAGATATAAAAACAGGAACATGCGCATTTTTAGGAAAGAGCTATTGCATCTTGTCCTGTCTCAGCATTAGTGATCGTCGTCGTTAATATCGATCGTCCGAAAGCCGTCCAAATAATTGTATTGTCTTTTTATTACTCCAACTTGAAACTGCGCTCCTTACTGATGTAATCCTTAATTAACCATAACGTATTATAAAACTGGCATAAATAAATTTTGTGAAAAACTTGTTGTAACGTTAGTTTAATTTGTCGTAGGTTCGGATAAGGGCCGCGGCACTTTGGACGCGCTGCTGTGCACCACCTACTGCCGCTCGCAGCTGTATTTGTCGCGGCAGCTGTCACAGCTGCACCCGGAGCTCACCATGCCCATGTTCTCAGGTAAGCAAACAGTTTCATTACACCGACATCTATAGGAATGAGGACTGTGTGGGTATATATTTTTTCTTCCTTCTAAGACTGTGACCTCTGAGTTTGTTTCCGCTGTTTCTTTTCAGAGTAGTCAGGTACGAAACACCGGCCCCATCTAGTTTCTCGAAAACATAAATTATTTGACTTGTACAAAACCAATTTCCAAAAATAAAAATAATTTATAGAGAAGTAGGCTTCATGTAATTATATCCTCTAGACCAATCTCGGCTAAGGTTAGCCAAGTACGCAAGACAAATAAACACAGCAAGAGGTAAGGTAAGGTAACCCAGGAAAGTGTGAGTGTAAACACAGGTTAGGACGGTAATGCGACATAACCTAGGAGAGATCAGACACAGGGCAGACGGCAACAGCGCACCGTGCCCACTAAGTCACAGGGTGTCATTCCACAAACACCGAGCTACTTGTGATACATTCGTATTTGAAAAACGAAAATCGAACCCAGGACCCCACGCTCAGAGTAGTCTAAAACTGTAGTCACTCCCCAAGTGAGGCACAACATAAAACAACGTAGGTCAAGAAGTCCTTCGTCAAATAACACAAAATAAAAAAAGATTAAATGTTGGAATTCTATTGAATACATTCAACCACGTCTGTCATAAAAATGGCACGACTAAAACCGGCCTTATTGCCACTACATAAAGACGCTTTCAATATGTCATTAAATAGTAGTGAACATCACACCCGCGCATTCGTTTGAATGCACCTGAAATTACTTTGGCACCGATAGTCAAAGCGGATCACGGCGACTCTGCAATACACTTGAATTACTTTGGACAAGTATTTCCAAAGAGCTGGAATATTATTGAATTGTATTTCTATCTCGGTAAAAGGTATCTTGTTATCAATACAACCAAGTTCAAGATCCTTGTACCACATAGTACACAAGTGGTTACAGTAGGTGCTAACCCCTGAAAAGTATATGTTTATACAGGCTGTAAACGGACCCTTCATGAAGCCGTCAACCACGCACAATGGACGTTTCTTTTTTGGGGTGAAAAATCACGTCTTACTCAATGTAACGCACTCAAAACATTCGTACTGATGGATGGAATAGTTTGGAGATCGTGGAGGTGTTTAAAGTAAAAATCTTAAATTAAAAACATGTAATTTAAAAAAAAACTTGTGAAAAAGTTGGAACTTTGACCCCCAATATCTCCGTAACTAAAAGGTTCCTAGGTATAGTCAAGAACAAAATTATGATCGCAATGTCGGGGAAAACAAGTGCCTTTCGGCTTCGTTAAAGGTCTTGTTACACCCTTTATTGGTGAGACATACCTTCGAGATTTTGCTTCGCAAGAATACAATTCAAATCAAATTTCCTGATGAACATAAAAAATGAGAATACCTCCTCGAAAAAGCTTCCTGGGACACACGACATCTTTGCAAGACAGCGCAGCGCTACTCCACACTTTATCACTCCGGCAGAACAATTACTGCTCCCTAGTCACGCATTACAATGGCCAATCTATGAATCGACTGCGGGCTCAAGCGGTCCTCTGCAAATCCAAACTATCATTAATCCGTCCTAAACACGGGACCGGTCAATGTGGCGACACTTGGGGTTGGCCTATGTCCAGCAGTGGACGTCTTTCGACTGAAATGATGATGATGAAAGGAGGAAACACGCTATGGGTTTGGAGACCCGTCACAAGATACTGGCACCCTCCTAGAGTAAACGAAAGAGCTGTCAGGATCGCCAAGTATTGATTGAATCAAAAAACGGTTAGTTTTTTTAGAGGTATGTTTCTAAAGATCCATGAAATTGCATTATTTGACTGATAGTTTGTGGCATTTATGTGTGAATACGATTTCGGGCAGCGACCAGCCGCTGGTTTCTTTGAGTAAATAAATCATATCGCGTCCTATTTGCTGAAACCACATGAACGACAACAACAGTAATGCCTTCTAATTTTGGCATGAAAATTTAGTAATAATGTCTCTGTACCGCTCACCGTTGGCTGTAACTATCAGATCATCATCATTGTATAACCTTTGACGAACGATCAACTTCACGAAATCATTCGAGCGATTTGACACCTTTAGATTATTTTCTCTAGGGACATGTGTTGACGCGTCTACTCCGTTAAATCAGAAACAACTGAGCACTCCAATTGCCGTATGTCGGCTGCCTGATTTACTTTATTAAATATGTGCAATTTTTTCCTCCCAGCGTTGGCCACATTTCAATTTTAAAAATAAATGGCATAAAATTATCAGTCAGCGTGGCCGCCTGTATAAGATGATGATGCCGCATTTGTCAAGAGTCGTGCGAGGTACCTAGTGGTGTGATGCACTGCGCAGTAGCTGCAAGGCCTATCTTGTTGAACTCATCAACACAACGAGGTGATTGGTGCGATTACAATCTCCGACGTAGAGATCCCTCTCAGGGGCCCAACGCATCCCGAGGTGCACCCAGCGCGTTCCAAGAACGATTACGGAGTGTTACCGACCCCTTGGACTGTAAATCAGGAAGTTCCTGTTAGCGCTAATAAAAATCTAAATATTTAGACGTGAAAGCGACATTCAACCTAAGGTTCTAGCTAATACAAGTTCAAATGTATAATATAGTAATTTAAGGGCAATTAAAATAGCAGCGGCCACTACTTTCAGCTAAAAAAGGGAAGTCACAGAGCTGTGTTGCATGAAGCGTCCACTCGATCAAAACGATACTAGGCTTTATCATGTGTAGCATAGGTGGAAATTTGTTTGGAAAGCGAGCCTGTGCACAACAAGATTCGACCAATCACAAAAGAGACGAGAGATTGACTAATTCCCGCACCTCTGTTCAGACAACGTCACACCTGTAATTCCTGAAGGATTAGACTGAGATCTACTAAAAAAAATAAAATTCATTTATTTCGGGTTCATAACCCATATTAAAAACATCTTACATTATATACACAAATACATATACAACGACACACATACAAATAAGTTACACTAATAATTTATTACATTAGTCTCTTACGTGCGCCACTATATGAAACTTGCCTGTCACTACAGTGCCGCACATAAGGACAGTCCAACCTATTTGCTATCATACTCAGAACGGCATTGGAGCTGGCCCGCACTCTGCGTACAAGAGACGCGCAGCGCTTCCGCATGGTCGCATGGAAGCAGTCCGCGCGCGCCCATGCGAACTTGCCTGAAGCGCTGCAGTAGCGAGGCAAACCCAAAACCGCTCTGAAAGCGTTGTTAAACTGAACGCGGAGGGTGTTATAGCTTTTTTACGTGTAATTAGCCCACAGGCTGCAGGTGTACATGGACGTGCAATATGCTCGGAAAAGAGTTATTTTCACGCCATCCGAGCAACGCGCGAATCTGCGGGCCAGTATATTAGCTCTTTTCGATAACGCCCCCCGCTCCCGTTCCAAGTCAGCATGATCCCTGATGTCAGCCGTGACTATACGCCCTAGGTATTTAAACTAATTTACCCTGTCTAAGGGTACTCTATTCATACTAATAGGTGGTATATAGTCGGGGCATCTAGCACCCTCGGCATTAAAGACCATGTACTGACTTTTCTTAATATTAAGACAAGTCCATGTTTAACAGCGTAAACCTCACATAACCTCCTTAAGCCACAGGTCGTCCGTATCGTATATTGTGCACTTAACATACTACATCCACATTTCGCTAGTTATGTTTAAGTCCGATGTAATACAAGGCAACTCTACTATTACCACCAACAAGGCACAAATCTAGACCCTATGGCTGCTACTGAGGAATTCTTGATGGAAAAACCCAATTCATTTGTCCCAACCTAAGAATCAAACTCAAGACCTCATGCTCAGCATAAATGCAAAAAAAAAAAACAAACTTAAGTGACTCCCTTTAACAAATCACACGAGACGCGAGTCTTAACACAATAAAACGTCCAAACCATTACGTCCATTAACGTACGATCCATTAATGAGACGGAAGAAAATCGTTATCTGCTACTTGTTACTACTTTGCAACAAGGCGGTCTGTCTAGTGTGACACTTCCGCTTGTCAGGTAGCATTCGTGTGTCAAAATTGAAAATGCCACACGTTCGAATATAAAATTTTTGTATGACAATAGTTTCAATGACCGTTCTATAACTCCATTAAATCATTTTGTAAAACGTTTATGTTCGCTGTGCTACACTAGATCAACAAGGCAGTCTGAATTTCGCTGTCTATTGTGAAGAGCGATGTTCATGTACAGTTTGTCGGGCGGAGTTGGAGTATACGCTTAGGGGATTTAAGAGCAGCAAAGAAAATAAAAATAACTCAATCAATTTTTCTTTTTTTTTCACTTTTAATGCTTTGTCGGGTTGACCTTGCCCATAGAAACCATTTACAGTCCGAGAAGCATTGCCCTACGACGCACCGTTTCCGAGTTAAAATACTTCAATTTTTTATTTAAACCGTTCTTTCTAAACGGTAGAT
This sequence comes from Noctua janthina, assembly GCA_963576755.1. Lineage (NCBI taxonomy): Eukaryota > Metazoa > Arthropoda > Insecta > Lepidoptera > Noctuidae > Noctua > Noctua janthina. The sequence continues at coordinate 4,618,420 of OY755050.1, read as the reverse complement.
CGGTTGAAAATCTATTCTAAAAAAAGAAATATTGCTATAGTCGAAAACTATGAGATGATGTAAAAAAACCCCGCTAATAATTGAAAAACTCCGATGACAGTCCTCTGCCCCAAAGGATACGCAAGCTGAGAGATCGAACGACACCTCACATATAGTGAAAAGGCTAAAAGAAAAGTAATGAAAAATTACATCACTTACCTGGTTCAGCCTGGTGCGGGTGACATTAGTTGAACCGTTCGTCCCTGCTTTCCTATAAGGCCCGAACTCCACCAAAGCGGAGAGGAGGAGAAGATGCGTAAAAGCTAGGTTGTATCCACCGAAGCTGTACGGTGATGTGCAAAGCGGAGAGGAGAAGAGATGTGCAAAGCGGCACGCCGCACGCCGCTCACATCTCAGCTCGTCTCCGCTGGCCTAAACAATTACGAAACATCTCCTCTCCTCTCTGCTCAACCTTTTCCACTATAGCTAAGCGGAGATGAGAATTGTAAATAACTAAATTCTATTGGTGGTTTACAACACATCTTCTCTCTTCTCGTCTCTTCTCCGCTTCGGTGGGGTCCGGTCTTTAATGAATATACGACAATACTTTCATAAAACTTTGCATAATTTGCGTCAGTCGTAACGTGGTCGTAGTAGTGTTGTTTCACCAAAAAAGCTCTTCATAGGAAAACATTATTATAATAAAACTGCGATGGAAACAATTTCCTCACTGCTCCAAAAGTAGCAATCTGCGTAGTATTATAGATATTCGTATGCCCTAAAATTATTGATTTCACTCCCCTCTGTGCGTGGCCTGCAAATATACGCACGTACGAATATGTATGTTTGTAAGGATATTGCGACGAAAGGTAACACTCGAGGCCGGCGGCGCTAGCTTCAATCTAATAGAGAGCCCGTCAAATATTTGTGCACAGTCGTAACGCCTCTAATCTATGTGTGAAAGCCCTTCTGCTGCCTTTTTCTTCGTTCGCTTTTACTAAGCCTAAGTTAACGACATTATTTAGCATATAAAGAGTTGATCATTTAATTTTATAATAAGCTGTACCTTTTAAACTTTCATGGTCACTAAAATTATTATAACTAGAAGACGGGATATTTACCATGTTTATTGTTTTCTTTGAGTTCCCGATATTTCGGCGCTGTTGCAAGCAGCATGATCACGGATAAACTGAAGTTATTGTGGGTGGGTTACACAACCCTCAGGTCATCTCGACAGAACGCGACTATATCCCTAGACTCGTTAGAGAAGCTAGTCTTCTAGTTATAATAGCTGTACCTTTATAACATAATAGAAAAATAGAAATGTCTGTTTCTTACGTTTTAGTCCTAACTGGCCTAAGTCATCACTTGAATACTTATTGGTGGTTGTAGTATGTGTCGCTAATTGCAACTTGTTATAGGGTGGCCCAGACACCCTTTTTGTTTGCCCCACTTGTTTTCCCCTTTATTTGGTCTAAAGCCGAGAGCACTAATATGCACTTAGCAACTTTGAATAATGATTTCCTCCTTCAGTATGAATGGCAATTTTAAGGTGTTACGGTCATAGTAATTTGGGAACGTATAGGTCCTGAAATACTATGTTCGTACCACCGTATTTTTTGTGAAATAAGTATAAACTCAAAGTTGTAGATAAATGTTATTTCACGAGGAAATCGCTTTTAATTTTACTAAGTGTGTCCATAAATACCAGTAGTCGTGACTGCGCAACAACGAGCACTGTATCCAATGGGCTTGCCCCTTTCACGTGTGGCCGTAACATTATGTGTGTGCAGTATAGGCACAGCTCGGATAATATTGCTGGGCAGTTTGTTCCGCCACTTGTTCTTCTCAGCTAAAATACTAGGAAGTGGCGCAAGCAGTTTTTGGGGACTATCTTGTGTAATTGACGTTCAAAACGTGCAGGGAGTATTCCAGTGTGGGAAAGAGATGGCGCTAGACGATCTGTATGGCTCTGTTTCTTTCCCACCCTGAAATTACTCCTACTTTAAGACGTCATAGTAACCCCCATCTTCAGCCTAGTGAATAAATGACTTTGATTTTGAACAGGCGTGATGTAATGTGATGTGTGTGTTGTGCAGAGATCACGGCGAGGTTCCAGACGGCGCGCACAGAGGTGCGGCAGCTACTGCTGCAGTACCTGCTGCCATGGCTGGTCAACATCGAGCTGGTTGACCCCAACGTGCCGCCCGCCAACCCGCTCTCCTACATACAGGTAATACTCCACTACTACTGTACCGCACGCACGCAGTTTGGAAGTTGGCGGTATGATACCCCCGTGCCTCGGAAAACACGTTAAGCCGTTGGCCCTGAGCCTGATCTCTCTCCGGTCGTGTCGGATTGCCGTCCCATCGGACTATAAGAGCAAAAGGGACAGAGAGTGCACCTGTGCCTGCGCACACGTTGTGCACTATAATATCTCCCGCGCCGTACTTATGGGAAATCTCCGCTAACATTGGCCGCCGTGACCAAAAACGGTCAGGAAGACTATAGATGTATGTACCACACGCAGCCAATGTACGGACGTCACAGAATATTGGGCATTATTCAGTATAAGAGGGCAATTTGATTATAACTGTTAAAATAATTAAATTACCCGGGAATTATTAATAATGTCCATCACCTATTATTGGGCAGGATATAAAATTTAACTTTTATAAATGGGTAAGGTAAGAACTATGACCAACTACGCGCGAGCCGAGCGAGCGGTGCCGCGGCAGCGGTCGGCGAGCGCTACGTTGGTCGCAGTGAAAACCAGTAGGCCTAGGAAAAGCTAATAGCAAAGTGATTAGTTATAAGAAGAAGGAGGGCAAATTGATAATTTAGGTATATTTGGTGGAATGCGTTGATTAGATTCAAACACGTGACACGCGCTGACCAATCAGAAATCAAATAATGATATTAATAAAACAATATTGTAGTATACTCTGTGGTTTACAATTAATTTATTCACCTTCTATCTTGAAACAGTAGATGTGTAACCGGCTAAATCCGATTTCAGGCCAAACAAGTTTGTCCTAGGCCTACCGACTTATCGTTTGTTATGAATAATACCTAACTTATCACTGGATCCAAAACGTTCTCGGAAATAGCCCTCGGCGCAGCTCAAACATGATTGAGTGATGAAACAAGATAGAATACCGTGCGAGTCCTCGCAACCGGCGTGTGTAAACGACGCTACGAAATGATGAAAGTGGCCGAAATATGACACGTGCCTATGACACAACATTTTGTTAACTAATAAGTGTATTAGTAACATAGCAATTAACGAGTACTGTACCGTTACCACTTTTCATAAAATACTCATTTTATAATAAAAAACCAAACCGTCGAGTAAGTAATAGAGTGCCGACTTACATAAGTTAATATTTCCCGTGCGTCATGCTAGGAAAAGAAGTTTCCTTTCTCAGCTCGTTCATTTTAATATTTAGTGGAAAACATTAAATTGTTTTCCTCGAAATCAACAATAATAAAGTAAAAAACACAAGTAAAACAAGATTGTGTCCATGCTTGGCCGTCGGCGGACTGATTCTTCTTATCTCACTGCTGGACCACGAGCGTTATACGTCGATTGGGGACAAAACAAATTAAAGAAATTTCTTAAGGTAGCGATACACGCTCGGGTGTACCTGACAGGTTTACATGTACAGGTACACCCGTCAGGTAAGCTTGAGCTGCCTCTTGAGGAAACCTGCACAGTTTTGCAACATACACGCTCCTGTTGCCTGTACAGTATACATGTACAGGCAAACTTGTCAGGTACACCCTAGCGTGTATGGCTACCTTTCGAGTAAACTACGAATGACCTTGTGACGCGAAGGAAACAAGTGCCACACGCGCTTGTTGCTATATCCGGTTACCTATCATAAGTTCGAAACATATTTGACTGAATTTCATTTCACATTTTTTTATTTTATCTAAGTCACGTCTGCCACTATCAGTTGACCTATTATCAATTCGATTTTTTTCGTTATCCGACGTTTCATTTGGTCGAAAAACTTTTTACCGAAGTTACACTTAGCCGAAATAGCATTTGTTCGAAGTATTATGTTTCCGAATATTCATTATACCACTGTTTTAACATGATACTTCGGTGATCTAAAAATACGTCAAAATGCATCTAGCTAAAAAGACGTCGTCGGTAAAATGAAATGCGAACAAAAACATTTCGGAAAAGTGATTGGTTCCCGCCATATCCTCTCTTCGTTAAACAGGCGTAAAGCACACACCACTCACATGCCATTACCCCCGCGGCTATCTCATTACTGGCCCAATGTCACCCGTATTAATCCCAGTGATGAGGCTGGACACCTACACGGGCCGGATAGCTAACCGACTCACATAATTCAAATCCTGCTTGAAATTACAATTACAGAAGAACAGATTCCACATCGTATGCTGCGTACGAGTAAAAAAGATTTAATTTTAGTATTACGGTCTATTAATCTGTATCCAAATAAAATGGTAATGAACTAATGATAAGGTGTCACTCATTAAGAAATAGAGAAAAGAAGAAAAAAAGTGCCCTCCCGGCCTTGAGGGTGAAGACATCACAATGAAAGCTTTTTTTAACTGAATGGAACTGGGCAGGCCACATCTGCCGCATGTCGCATCAAAATTGGACCAAATCTGTTGCAGATTGGGTTCCGAACAACAGAACCCGGCGATGTGGTAGGCCCAGAAGGAGATGGCGTGACGAGCTGGACTCTTGTCAAAAGGTTGGGCCCAAATAGCCAAAGACTATTGGATTAGGCCTAAATGGAAAGAGGGAAGGGAGGCCATGCCCTGCAGTGGGACACATCAGGCTTTAAATAATAAAATAAAATGTATAATATGTTTTACAGTTCCATGCACATATCCGCGTTATCGTTAGGTCTGAACATTAATTGTCAACTGCCTCTAAAATATTGTTCGCTAGTAAAGTAAATCAAAACAGGGTTGCATAGGTCATGTTTTAATTCATTTACCGAGGATTAAAAAGTACCGACTCCCAAATCGAAGAGTATTTTTGCGTATGTGTGACCTCGCATAAGTTTTTATAGCGTGGTCCGGTTGTAACGATTCTTTTTTTTTGGGAAGGATATGTAATACCTCGTTGGACCCGGTAAATTTCAATAAATTCCACCCCTTACCAATTCTGTTGAAAGGAGAGCATTCACGGCCTGAGGGTTTTGAAATGTCTCTTGGCGACAGTAAATGCAACTCCACAACGGTTGGCAATCATTGCACCGTGTTTGAAGATATTTGCTGTTGATAACATTAACATTGCAAAACCAGTCTATAATTGACCACTCGAGGGTCGGAAGATGTCTGTTGGAGATCAAAAATGCATCTCCTAAATGGATTAAAATAATCCAACCGTGTTTTGAGTTATTTTTAGCTACAGATGAGAGCCCTCTGTGACCTGACACCAAACATATTGTAGGAAAGCAGTGGAAAAAGAACGAATGTATATTTAACACGCTTGTCCATTTCTACCAGGGGATAGGAGAACGTAGGAGTAATAATAAGAGGTTAGAACTGAAATCCTGCTAAACAATAATTGTTTGCGCCTTTATACAAATGTCCAAAATATTGCTGGTAAACATGTGGTTTTTTGTTACTTTCGAACTCAAATAACAGCCAGGGAGTTAATTGTAGACCTATGGTGCAACCGTTATAAAATGTTCAAGGAGTTATTTACAATTAAAAGTCTGTATTGTTTTAATATTATGCTGAAAACAGTTTAAATAAAACTTTGATTCTTAGTATTTTCAAACTTAAATAGCAGCGGAAGGGTTATTGATAGCCTCTCGTTGTGATACTGAAGGGTGAGGGTGTTATTTCCCATAAGAAAACCGTATGTTTTATTCTGACCGGCACTTTCTGTTTTTGGTACGTTTTAAATGATGTCAAAAAATAAAAAGCTGTCTAAATAAGCTCCCATAAGTAACAAATTTTGTAGCTGAGCCAAACAAATAATCAAAGAATATCACTGAAGCAACCATCATCCGACGCTACACATGATTAATTTGCTAGTGCATTCGGCGCCGCCGCCTTAAAATTTGTTACGTAGTTTCTATTTTTGCGAATTGATTTTTTATGGAAAAAACGTTTTTTGGCTTAGAATTAATTTATGATACGGATGTGTCCATCCGTAACGTAACGTCGTAATATTTTTCGCTTTCTAAAACGAAGAATTACTAGCTCCTGCTAACACAAGTTGCAACTACAAGGGACTACTGGGGAGAAGAATATATATAAGGTAATTATTAAGTTAGAAGAATTTCGTTCAATATGATACAAAGGGTATGTGCTTTGGACGTAGAATTATGGCCAACAGCCCGATATACATAACAATACAATAGTATGCGAATGTAATGCATCAGGGCATTGATTTATTTAAGTGTGGGCAATTTGTGACGTGACGCAAGCGGCGAGGGGTCAAGTGTTCATAATCGCCAACCGGCACTACAATGTACTCGGGAACCCCTCAAGGTTGACCAACGCGCCACCCTACCTACCCGCGGACTTGCTTAAGTGGATAATTGTTCTTCTCAGCGTATTTATGGCCATCTGTCGTCATCTTCATCTGCCTAGTCTTTTCCTAATTATGTTGAGCTTGGCTTCGAGTCTATGCAGATGAATACCAGTATTTTTTACATGGAGCGACTGCTTATCTGAACTTCACAACCCAGTTAGTACTGGGTTATATGAGACCCCTTGGTAAGGCTGGCTATGAGTTTTTCGGGCCCTGACTTCCTGTAACGACTGCCAAAGGTTTACAAATGAAAGCAGGGACCAACGGCTTAACGTGCTTTCCAAGGAATAAAGAAAACTCGGTATGTAATGGGTGGTCACCCAACCCCCGAAGCAAGGCTTACCCTGACGTTCCTGTAACGTGCAGACAACAGAGCACGCAGAACTTGATATTAAGTGTCTCATTGTTTGTGTAACAAAATTACATTTACACTCCGAGGCAGATACATCTATGAATGTCTACCTCACCAGGTTTTCCTTGCTTCGGCTAACTAGGGTCCAAAGTTCATTCAAGGCTTACCAGGTCAAGCAAATCTAGATGAGAGATTTTCTGCAGGTAAATATTTAATTGATGTTTTATTCGCAGTACTACGCCGCCGAAGCAGGCCGCAGCGGCCGGCGAGAGGGGCTGGGCTCAGCTGAAGCCACCGAGATGGTACTCAACAACCTCTTCTATATCACTGCCAAGGTGAGAGCCACTATCTACTTACATAGGTTACATCATGGTATAATAATATACTTCGCCTGGTATTCTCTTCCCGTGACAGCTGGGTCAGAGATTGACCCAAGAATACGTCAGTAGTTGCGATGCTGTCGATGTGTTGCCACGGTGTGTGATTGAATTACCAAAGCAAAATATATTTTTTAACTTAACAAAGCAAATTATGAACTAATAATTCAATACTTAAATTAATTTAAAACTAAATAGATGAATCACACGAGTTACTGCTCGTAGTTAAGTAAATAGTTAAGCTAGTTATTAATCTATTTTATTTTCATTCACTAAATGAGAGTCCTTAAATTTACTGTAAAGGACAATCAATGGTAACACTTATCGTGACGCAGTCTTGGGCCATCGTGGGACGAGAATACCAGGCGAAGTATATTATTATACCATTGATTACATGGTACCTTAAGACATGCAATAGTTAGAAAATATTCAAATTATTCATTGTACTCATGAAGTAATTTTATATTAAAGCCAGTAATTTAAATGATTGAATGTAAATAAGTTTTCATATTAAAATTCTCGAATCTGTTTACATATTGCTGTTGAAACAACGTTCCATTACGTTTAATTATGTATTATTTTTACTCTGTCACTCAGTTTGTAGAATAAATACCACATAATAAACAGTTCAATTAAGTACGTCCGAAATTTCCATTGACTTTGTAATAACTGCAGGCACTCGCGAGGACGTTCGTTCCGAACCCAGTCTAGCGTGTTAAGCTCTAAAAACTTGTTGGATAGGCGTGTTTTATCAACACTGCACTATATTTATTTTATAAACACAACAGGACGAAACAAAGAAGTTGACAGCTTGCAAGTCGTGACTGCGACAAGACTCAGCCTGGTGCTGTGCTATGGGGGGAGGGGGCACAGCACAGCGCTGGTTTTCAGTAGTCACCCGAGAAAATATATGTAAATAGTTTTAGAAGAGAAAAGTTAAGGAAGTTGTTCCTTCAACTTTTATTGCAACAAACGAAGAAACACATCTTTTAGTAGTTTTTTACATCATGTGACAATTCAGCGCAAAATTTAGGATTTTATGCTTCTAAATCGAGACGCGAACTTGGGCCCAGAAGCCTAGTGTGCTTGTTATAAGTGTTGATCCGAGACAGTGGCGCAAGGTTGTCGCGATGTGGAGCAAAGGGTGACGGTGAGATTGCGGCGGTCGCGCCCGTGTTTGCGCGCGGCCCATCACTCACCAGCAACCTTGTACACCTACGCAATCGGCTCGAGTGACCAAACATATTAAACACTTCCCGTGACGGAACTAATTCGTCCACCACCCATAACGGCACATAACCGGTGACAGCTATGTATTAGGCGCGTTGCTCTGCTAAGTATAGGCCAGTCGCTTTCCTAATATTAGCTTCCCCCAAGGTTAAAATGCTTTCTTGGAGTTAGCCAATAGTCCTTGAACGTTTATCGGAGCACGAGGTAGCTCGTGTTTTGGCTAATATAACCAGTCTCGCAAATTCTATCGATTAATATAAACTGAGTGACAATTAATAGCTGATAATATCACAATACCAGATCCAGATACTCAACTTATCAAGCGTATGTATTATTTGGTGACTGACTCTGTCTCGTGGGTAGTTCTCCGACAAGCACCCGAAGGAGATCGAGGAGCTGTGGTCGACGCTGTGCGCGTGCTGGCCCAACAACCTGAAGGTCATCATCCGCTACCTCATCATCGTGTCCGGGATGGCGCCCAGCGAGTTGCTACCCTATGTAAGTACCAACACAACTACTTTACCTATAGTGCCCTTCAAAAGTTGGTTTAAATTATTCGGTCTGAAATGCGAGTTTCAAATGTTTGGACTTTGCATTTTAACGTCTTTACGGACTAACCCAACTACCCATAGTAAGGGATGTCCCGACAAACATGAATTTTAGCCGCCAAAAGTTAATGTTTGATATGTTCTATCGATTGTAAAGAATAAAATATAAATAAATGAAATAATTATAAATTGAATTGATTTATTTGATTGACATTGTTCAAATAAAATTTTGCAATTTTCAAGGACTTTTTTGACTTCATTGTGAGAACATTGGCGTCAAAGAACGAACATTGAGTTTGAGTATGAATAATTACAAAAAAAAATGTTCTCTAGGTTTTTTTTTAAGCGGCTTGGAAAGGCTAAAACGGTTAACAAATGAGAGTTCAGTCTCTCTTTTTTTATTATTTTACCACGGCCTGAGCGTCCATAAGTTACAACATTTCATGATTTTTAGGGTTCCGTAGTCAACAAGGAAAGGAACCCTCATACTTTCGCCATGTCCGTCTATCTGTCCGCAGCTTAGCTCAAAGACTTACTAGAAAGCTGTCATTTGGCATGAATATATAAAATTATAAGCGCTAAAGCGATAGACGTGGGGTGAAATAACAACCTACTGAGGGTTCCCGATATCGCGACGCGCGTCGTCTTAATTATGAATGAAGCTTATTGTGATAATTATATTAGACTCTCGCCATAAATCTTTGTTACCTGGCGTCAGGTTCACTATCAGGAATCCGGCGTGGAATAACAGTAAAGCGATATCGAAAATTGAAGTAATGCACAATGAACTGTTCTGAAACATTTTCATTTTGAAACTTAATTTAATAAACAGAGAGATTCTTTTAACTGCGACACGTGTAAGTACACGAGAGCCAAACGGCATTCAAAAAAACTGGTCAACTATGCCCATTTTTATGGACAACTCACACATGCCCAAAAAGATTAAAGTGCCAAAATTGTGGCCATGAAAAATAGCTAATGTTTCCTTACAGCTTAGAGATTCGGATTTTCTCATACTGTCCCAGGTATAAGAAAAAAACATACTGTACTTATTACTACGTCATTCGATAGTGTCGCTAATAAAGATCAAATCTGGGAAGTAATGGCCATACGGCAAACTAAAGAAAAGAGTATTATTATACATTCAACAAAATAAAGCCCCAGCCCATAATAGCCGTATAGCAAAAGAAATGTTGGTTCAGCAGTCAGATTCTTGTTCTTATTCTTTATTGCACACAAAAAAAAGAAGAAATACACACATAATTACAAAATATAGCTTATGTTAAAGGCGAACTTAACCCAGAATTGGGTTTTCTTGCAGCAAACCTTACTTGGAATGTGAGATTCGTAAAAGAGGATATGCTTACGTGCAAAACAGTACATTTAAATACTTAAATTAACATAATTTTATAGCCAAACTTAACTAATACATACAATATAATATACGTAATACATACAATATATGTAGATAAACATACATATAAAATACTATATACATACTATTATTACGTTGACAGGAAATGTTCTCTTATTCCTTTCTTGAACACATCTAACGAAGGGCTCTCCCGCAAGGAGTGTGGAAGCGAATTCCAAAGGCGCACATTGCGAACAGTAAATGAACTATCATACCGGCCGACCGGAATATTGATTTTTGAAAAATAAAATGACGCGGTTTTAGTTTTCATTAAAATTGGGCCGGAGACTCCTTTGAGTATTTTTTCCTACCCCTCATAAATTCGGATTTGGCCATCCACCACGCCCACTTGAAAAATTCCCCTGAATGCATGGACATTTTGACATTGGTATTTATTTACAAAATCCGTGGCGCAGCCATGGAATTCAGACATCGCGCGAACTGCATACAACTCTGAATATTGTTTATTTGCGTTCATTAAAAATGCGTGTAAAAGTATCCTTACCGAAGCCGAAAGGCACTTGTTCTCCCCGTCATTGCGATTTTTTTTTTGTTCTTGTCCATACCTAGGTACCTTCTAGTTACGGAGATATGGGGGTTAAAGTTCCAACTATTTCACAAGTTTTTTAAATACAAGTTTTTAATGTTCTCTTTTTAATTTTAATATATCCAGGACCCCCGTACTATTCAATGCATCCATCACCACAACGGTTTGAGTGCGTTACATTGACTCCCACTGTAAAACGTGATTTTCCACCCCCAAAATAAATATCGCTTCTCAGCAATAATTTTTGCGTAGTTACTTAGTTTGATGTACAGAACAATTGGTTAACGGCTACGGGAAGGGTCGGTTTACATTGTGTACGCCATGCAGCACGTCAAAGCCTGCTTGAGAATATTCCACATATACATACATACAGCGTTTTTTTCATGGGGGTAAACAGAAACCACAGAAAGCCATCTGCTACGATCTTAACATACTCCTTTTGCCTCATCCACATCCATACACCTGATCATACACGCACGCCGGTTGCACCAATAAGGTCAGTGTATGTCCTTTTAGGGCGTCCCCTCCCGCCGTTGCTACTCACGTCTGCCTTGTAAATACCATTTGTTAGTCGCCTTTCACTCAACCTCTCCACATTACCAAATCATCTAAGCATATTCTTTTCAATTTTTGTCACTACATCTTCTTTTAAACCGCAACGTTCTCATATATCCTCATTCCTCAATTTAACATTCAAAGTTATACCACACCCAACAAACTTCGCAAGAAACGCATTCCCACAGCCTTAATTCTACTTTCATGTCGCGGTTGCCGTACTCAACCGTAACTTCCATACATATTTGTAGGCATCAGCACACCATTGTGAACAGCCAGTCGAGCCTTTTTTGACATCGACAGGTTGGTTACACCCGCATACATAGCACCATTCACTTTATTTCCCACATATATTGTCTTTTCCACATCTTCGACAACCTTTCCTTCTCTTGTAAACAGATTGTCCAAATATACAAACTCATTCACTTGATCCCCATTCTTATTATTTATTCTCATTCACATCACACACTGGTTTCAAACACAGTATTGAAAACAGAAACAACTGATATTCAAATATTTACGAGCTATAGACGGAACAAGACGAAGAAAATCATAATCCAATACTTGTTACTTCTTAGCAGGTAGTAGTTGTCAGATAATATTTGTGTTTAAAATCGACAATGAACTGGATCAAAATATATGTATGACTTTATTCCCATTGTCCGACAATTAGTATTAGTACAATTCTGTGAAATATCTTTAAAAGAAGAAAAGCTAATGCCGCCCAAATAATTTTATACGATATCTAATATATCTGATATCTAATTATATATAAGGTATGTGATTTTTACATATTTCGTCAAAAGCCTGAAGCATAGTGTAAAATCATTAGTGCACATAATTGTTTTGTCAAAACTGGACCGTTTGTCGATATTTCGGTCTCAGTTTCCGAAACTAAACTAAAGCCTACGTTAATGGAAGGGCTTTATTGTGCCGACAGTACGGAGCCACTGTCCCATGTCATTTGCGAGCTAAACCACCATGAAATGCATTATACGCATCAGGTTTGCGACCACTACTAATAAATCGGATTGAGTGTAGTTTCTAATGATAGATCATGATATGGAGATAACAAAATAACATTTTTTTATTGTTAAAATTAAAGATTAATAATAAAAATAAATTCGGCAAAATAGGCATTAAGTCACGTTACTGTGAACATCAATCAGAAACATTACGTCACGCCCGTGGCAAACCCCATGTCTTTGTCCATTTGTTGATGACATTTGCATACAAGAGCTTTAATTCCCTTTTTAGCAATTTTTGATAAGTTATATGCCTACGTGAGGGCTTCCGTGCCTCAATCTATTAAGTGCGATTAGGGAATCTTCCTAATGTCGAATGACCTTTGCAGTGTAACGATCTACCTTACCTGATGACCAGAGATTGGAATAGTAGAGTGTATTTGCCTAAACTTCAAGGAAGTAAATAACATCTAAAATGACCTTCCTATAAAATCATTAAATGATTTTTTTTAATTCCGAAATAAAGCTGAATTTGACTATAGGAGAACGAAGTACAGGGTGTAAAGTTCCTCAATACTCCATAGAAAAGGGAGAATCCTCCGACCAGACAGGTGCTGCGTCTGGTGAGCTGCCGCCCGACAATTGTAGTACTTTTTGTATTGCCGTTACAAGAGGGAGGTATGTTACTTTGAGGTTTAGGCTAATTAATTCTACCTATACCGATCTTTGCTCATTGATAACCGATATCGCTATTGATTTTTGAGACGTGGACACTGAAACTAAAAACTGAATGAAAGGAAAATACAGCTTTATTATTAGCTCAGATAAATAAGTTTAACTTAAGGTAGCCTCCGCAATAGATGTTAGTAAAGATTTATTTCTGTGATTATCTTTATTTAGGCATAAGAAATATAAGGTTATAAAGTATTACGGTATCTTGTATGGCAAAAAATTGTGGTCAAAGGTCCCAAAATCAGTATTTTCCAGAGCTGAAAACGAATACACGCTTGGACGTGGAGTTGGTGGAGTTACGGACACCAGCCTGTTATACAATACAATAAGAGATGAATATTGTACAGTGATTTAATTAGATATTAATGATGTACACTTCTGTATATCACTTTGACTTCAGCAATCTATTTCAAACGATGACAGCATTCTCCATGTAACAGATTCCTACGCAGCTACGGTTCAATCAGTGGGTATTAGGAATATCGGGTATCCTTTGTGTAATATTTGTATATTATAATAATTCCGATAGTCTGGGCGCTGCAGATATTGGCACACAAGTCATCCGTCTTTCGAGAAAATGGTTCCGATTCAAAACACAAGGTTCTGCCATCTCTAGAAAATCCATTCGGATTTCCACACCCAAATCACCCATGCGTTGAAATCTCCTAAGCTTTGAGTGGAAGCCTGTTCTGTCAGAGTACATAACGCCGAAACCAATTTAAACACAGAGGGCTGGAGTATTCTCTGCCTATAGTCATTTGGCATCAGTTCCTGGGGATAGTCGTTTGATAATGTACGTTGTACAAAATACACGCTTTGAACTCAGAGCTGACCTGTTGTGTCGGAGCACACAGTGCGACACCAATTTATACACAAAAGGTGCTGTATTCTCTACCTATTGTATATTGGCATCAGTTCGAGGAAATAGTTGTTTGATGGTGTACTATGTAACTATTAAATACATGCTTTGGACTCGGAGCTGTTGGTGCTCGATGTACATACAATACCATACTAAATTAACTGATGACGAAGAAGTTGAAAATTTCTGCCTATTTTGGGGGCCTTGAAGTTTTTTTTGTTTTTTTGAAGGTGTGAGCAAATAAGTTCTTTGAAATGAAGGCTTAAAAGGGCCTATACTCGAAAGGAAAAATAATTCACTAACAAGAAGGATGACAATGACCGCTTTTTGTCATTTTGAATTGACAGATTAAAAATAAAATGGAGAAAACAAGGAAAAGTAAAAAAACCGCGAATTGAATTTATTTCCAAATTTGAGGTTTGTATAGTTTTAACTTTGTTTAATTACTTTGTAGATCATTTAAGGTTTTATTTCATACGATATTATAGTTCACTGTATTATAAAGTTCATTTCATACTTGTAGCATTATTAATTTGCAAGTTACAGGAATTTTTGTTATCGCCCCGTATTATTTAACCGCGAGTGTACAAAAAACCCAGCATAAAGCAGTGAACAAAAAACTAAAGCAAAGTGAAGAGTGGGCAGTAATCCGGATTTTTTTTACAAAAGGAGAGAAATCAATTTGATTTATCAAAGATGCGCCCCACGCGTTTAGTCACATGTTAGTGTGCGTTACGTTCAGTGTCCTACAACGATAGTCTTTTTAAAGTAGGTTTTATATATAGAATTTCTAAGAAAAAGATAGTAAAAGATAAATGTAGGCTTCGCTATGATCGTCAATTTAATAGCCGAGAAGAAGATAACAAATAATAATAATATATTTTAGCAAATAAACCTGATATTGTGGTGATAGATCGCCGAGAGCGCCGTGCAATGATTGTTGATGGCGAGAATCTCATGAAAGCTGATAATGATAAAAAAATCAAGTATCTTGATTTAGCACACGAGGTTGTCGACATGTGGGACGTGGACTCTGCAATCATTGTACCGATAGTCGTTACGGTTAATGGACTAATAGCAGTGAGCCTCGACCAACACCTTAGGAGGCTCTCATTGCGCGGCTAGGTCAAGGGCTTGATCCAGAAAGCAGTACTCCTGGACACGGCACGCATAGTGAGGCGGTTCCTCTCTCTGGAGCCCTGACCACCGGCAACCTAGACCTTGTTCCTGATGCCGATGGGCCATCTATTTTTTATATTTTTAAATGTTTTGTTTACTTTTCTTTGTAAAAATATTTATTATAGAGAAAGAATGAATAAAGGAAATAATAATAATAAATGTTTATTCACAAAAAATACAGATAATAAGTACTTATATAAAACAGCTGTTGCTAAATCTGTGCAAAACAAGTTTATAACCCTGCCTCTTATACTAGGATAAATCTGTATTTTAGAGAGACAGTGTTCGTCCAATTGATTCTTAAATAAATATGATTGAATACAACAAGTTAACAGTATTGAACTTATTCATAAACATCTGTTTTTATTTATTTATATGTTATGTAAGTAACTATGTTACACATACATAGTTACTTACATATTTACTTACATATGTTAGGCATGTGAAGTGAGTGTGAGTTTATGAGAATATGAGTGCGTGTTCCTGAGTACTTGTAGTGTATGTTTGGGTTAACGGGTGCGTAACAAGAGCGTGTGGTTGTGAGCACTATTGTGTAAGTTAAGTATGTGGTAGTAAGTGAGTAGTTGTATTGTTATTAGGAGATGAATGTGAGCAAAGACTCAGTGTAGGCATATTCTTTTTGTAGTAGCCACTCTGTTACTATGGATTTCACTTTGTGTAAGTTTAATTTTATAATATTTAATTGTGTGTCAACTTTATGGTATATGTGTGTACCTAGTATGTAAAATTGATGTGTTGCGAAAGCAGTTTTGTGTTGGGTTCTTGGAAGGAGATTTACTCTCTTATTAGATTTTGGTGGAGGCAGACTGAGATGTGTTCTAAGGATAGATCGGAGCACAAAGAGCTGCCGTACTATAAGAACTCCACAGTCGGAGTACAGTTCTGTTGTTGGATATCTGTAGGGCTTTTTACAAAGGACTTTGAGTATGGCCCTTTGCGCTCTTTCCAACCTCAGAACACTGGTTTTTGTAGCGTCACCCCATGCAGTAATGCAATATCCCAGAACCGATTGGCACAGAGCAAAATACACCATCTTCAGTGTGTCTAGGCTAGCTGAGTCTCTAAGGGACTTAAAGATGTGGATATGTCGCATTGGATGAATGGAAGGACGCCTTGGATGGTTTCCTCGTTAATTGCCTAGAATCGCGAATATTAAGAAAAGTGGAAGGAAGGAATAGGAGGAGGTCTTTTCCCAGGACTGGGACAGTTCAGGCTTATATAAACTTAATTAAATATATAGGCTTATATTCTTACGACTTCTACAGGAGAAAGTCATCGCAAAAATTTCCGCTCTTTTATTAAGGTGGTAGGGATAATTGCCTATAGTTTCAATATGTGCGCTGTGCCTTTCATCTGGGCTCGTGTAAGCATACTATACACCAATGTGCAGAAATTATTTTAAATTGTGCAGTGAACATTTTATACGTTAATAGATAATGTATGTCTTGTATGTATCAGAATATTGAGCCACAAACGGGATGAATAAAAGGCTGTACTTGTTTACAGGCAGGTAAGAATACAAAGGAGGATTTATGGTGTAACACGACCATTCGTGTTACAGAGGTAGAAAAGGATATGAGTATATAAGAGGAAGACGGAAAAGTTGTGTGGTATTCGGTTTTCATGGTATGTGATGCGGCAAAATGAGGAAAATGTAGTGCGGAAAGTTTTTAGTATGAATGTGAATTCAGATAATAAGACTTGGAGAAAAGCAAAGAAACGACGGATGAACTATGGAAGTTGATAAATGCATAGGAACGAGGTGCCTCATGAGATGGCGACTAAATGAGAAGTATGGAAAACCTTTAACAAAAAAATTATCAACTTCCAAAAAAAAACGATAAAAAAAGATAACTTTACTTTCGGAAGTCGGTGCCAAAAAAGACAATGAAACAAACGGAAGTCGCCGAGTTCCGAAAGTAAAGTTATTTTCCACTTTTTTCAGATTTTTTTGGAAGGTATAATTTTTTTTTGTTTTAAGTACCCTTTTTAGATGTGTTATCTTGCAAAAATCCTTGCCAATTTCACATAGAACTAGACGTTTTTAGCACATCATCCACATAGACGAAAAAGAAAAATTGCATATTATAGAGGTACTCATAAAGGACCGAAGCAAAGTAAATAAAATGAAAAAATCACTTAAATCGGACCAGTAATCACGGAGAAATCGGTGAACAGGAATACATAACCTCCTCCCTTTTTAGAAGTCGGTTAAGAAAGGGCATGCAAAGGGCTGATTCGCTCCCAAATAAATTGAGATAAGGGCAGGAAAATAATGATGATAAGAAACATGTGACCATACATTTTTTATCCGTACATTTTATTCCGTATTCTAATTTCGATTTTTACACTTTTAATTGACATGTCGCACTTCCTCTAAAAAACTGTCATAAATATGTAGATTTTTAGATAATACCCTACTCGACTTAAATTGTCCTTGTAATATAATTGAAAAAAAAAACCGCCATAAGTATGCAAAAATAAGTCGCCGAATGGCACAAACGAAAGTCTTTAACGCAATGCATCGTTAAGAACACAAACATCTATAAATGCATCCATCTCAAATCTGCTGTGTTTGTGTTATGACAGTTTTTTAGAGGATGTTCGATGTGTATTTTATTTATTTATTTATTTTAGTACATGGAGGACTTACAGCTAATAAAAACACACAAACAAGGAAACCATAGTCACCAGAAAGCCAATTACAAATCCTCACGTATAGACTTTGAATAAAAAATAAAAAAAATAAAAATTATGGTGTGAGCACAAAAACAGAAAATACACCGCTTTAATCAAAGTAAGAAGAATATAAATACTTGGCTTGCAATTATATGACTAAAATAATAGAGAAAAAAGTAAAAGTAAAATAATAAAAACAATAATTAACCTACCGCTACTTGAAAAATTTGAGGCTTAAGCACCTTCTGGCAGAATTCACACTAATTGTGAACGGATCTAAATCATATTCCCTGCATATGTCATTGAAATTTCTGCTTGCGCGCACAATATAACTGTTCTGCCTATAATTATTGTTTGTATTTGTCCTTTAAGTACAGTCATGGTCACATGGGAATGGGACTGAAGCTCTAGAAAGAGGTGCGATACACATCGCACCTCGGGATTACAGGCGTGATGTTATGTTATGTAAATATGATTATTATGTCGTAGGCAAAGCGCGTGGTGCTTTACCTCGCGCGGTCGCGGCCGGAGCGGCTATTGGACGAGATGATGACGGAGCTGCAGACCGTGGAGACCCTCAACTGCCTCATCGAGCGCACGGAGACGCCGCCCTTCTACCGGCTCACGTCCATGCGCAAGGCCACCTCCGGCCACAGCGACGGGCCTTGCACCGGCTCACAGGTATTAACTATAACTCGCTAATTAACGAATTGACCGCACTTGTCGACGCTGAATCGGCTTGAGCCTATCACGTGTCACCACATTTAGCTGGTGGCGGTATTTTCTCAGCGTCTGAACTGAAACCAGGCGAATGTCTTTCGTTTTTATTGTTTAACTAGCTGCGCGCCGCGACTTTCATACAAATTATTATTTCCCTATTTGAATCGGATTTTGTTAACAATTTCGAGGGTTTTAATTTTTTTGCACAGATCCCTAAATATTTTTCTAAAATAAAAGTAGGTTACTCCTTATAGCATAAGCTATCTGCCAATAAAACTCCCATCACAATCGGTTTAGGCGTTTCGGAGATTAGCCGGAACAAAAAGACACACAAAAGTTAAATAGAAACGTTTTTTTTATGAGTACCGTATATACTTTCAATACATTCAGTAAAAAGCTGTTGTTTGGAATTACAAACAGACACTTCAATGTTATTTATTTGTATAGATGAAAGCCCCGAAACCACCCGATTGATGTTTAAACTGAGCTGTGCAAATACCTATCATGCACCCGAAAAATTTGAACAAACAGTTCTAACTGTATGCGAACGTACAATTTTTTTTGCACTATTAGGAATCAGTTTTTGCCAATTTCAAAATTGCACTCGAATGTCGGCTAACATTATTCCAGCATAAATAGAGGTTTGTTGTTAGGTTTTGTTCATAAATTATTCACAAAAATTTCAAATGTTAAATGTATGTGATATTACTAGTTAGCAGTAGCGAAAGGTCAATTTTTGTAAGAGGTAAGCCGGAGTACATATCTTTACTGTATAGAATATTATTGGCTATAGAATACTGACTGTGCCATTTTTCAAAGGGAAGCCGGTAGGAATCGGGTTGTATGGAACCTTCGCCACTGCTAGTTAGATCAGTTTTGATTGTTAAATTGTGAGTAAACAAACGATAAGTTTCTTGCTTCTGTACTAGTAAGAAGAGCCTAGCATTAACGGTCCGAATATTTTAATGTCGTATTGACCTTTACATGAGAAAATACAGTATTTTATCTGCCCACCAGGACGCTACGGGCAGGACTGGGGAACTGGCGCCGGTCGAGAAAGGCACCATACACACGAAAAGGCATAGCGGCGAGGATCCGGCTAAAGCCAGGTATTTGAGTGCTCAATTATATTTTAATGTAGTTCCAATTATAGATTTATCAGCATGATCAACCTTACGTCGTCATCATTCTTTTGCCCTTATACCAATTTAGTTGCGGTTGGCGCATGATCAACCTTGCGTCAGAAAAAAAAAACTTTCCAATAAATATATTCTTAGTTCTTTATGATTATTGTATTATTATATTACGCTCAAAGACCGAAAAAGCTCATTGAGCAAAAAAACTGAGCACCACGCGTTATGGCATTTTTAAAGCATATTTGCTATATTTTTGCAACAAGCTACAAGAAGTTGTTCTCGTTGGTAATCGCAAACGCTACTTAGCACGATCTATTGAGTTCGATTCCCGAATCCTATTACTGAGGTTATCCACCAACAATCAACCAGTAACCGAAGCCTGCATTTGAGCACGGTTATTAAGCTCATCGGCTTGAGGTAATGCGCGGAAGGTTACACCTCTACCTAACCCTTCGTGTAATAGGGGCGTGTTGTTACATCAGTAAAAAGAAAGAAAACACGTGTTAATGTCATACGAAGGTTGTTATTATTTTCAATACGCTGCTTCTGTATATAAATATATAATGATCTCCTTTCCGCGACCTGTTTCGCTTCGAAGTTTTCCTAACGAACCTATTTTATACAACATTACATAACTACACAAATATTACACTTCCTGAAAAGATCTCTCAAAAATATTATTTCTGTAAAACGCGATAACATAAACATGATAGCGCTTATTCATTTCAACGTTTCGGATTCGTTTGAACTAGTTGTAAGCCAGCACTAATTGGCTATCAAGTGCTACTTATCTGCATATAACTTACAGCAGCACAAACGCTCGCCTGCTCGTACACACTGAAGTGCTCACGCTAATAGGGGGGAGGAATTTATCCCTGCTGCGTTTGTTGTCGCAAGGTGCAATTCAATAATATTTGTCACTAAAATGTTGGCAACGAGACACGCGCGTTCCAATGAATTGCTGTTTCATTCGCGTCATAACGTGACTTTGTCGCACACTAATAAGAAGAAAGCGCCAGGGGGAGCCGCGTAATTTAAATTTTCATACGTTTTTTGTAATTTACAGGTCAGTGTCAGGATCAATGTTGATTAAGATATGATTCGCGACCGTAACAAATATGGCTCTATAGAGTTATAGTCGTTAAACTCATCAATACAACCCTCTAAGTTCTTATAATCCTATTGAACTATGTGTGATGCAGTTTTAGTTTTCATCAAAATCGACCTCGGGACTCCATTGAGCTTTTTTCTCTATTCCTCATAGTTTCGGATTTGGCCATCCACGCCCACTTGGAAAATTCACCTGTATTTGTCAAACGGCTTAGAAGCGCGAGACCTGTCACATAAAGACAATTGTTCTGTCACTTCTTTTACAAAATGATAAATGAATGTCTGTGCTTTATGACTGAAGGTAAAGAAAATGTGTTTGTTATAACATAGATGTGTTTACACGCAGTTTAAACTTGCTGGATGTTAAAAGAACTAGTAAGTACGCCCATGCATCTTGAGCCGGATGTACAAGTACAAGAACAACGCACTTTAGAAGTCTATCACATTACTACGAGACCTTTGAGACAAAAGTCCTAAATTTGGTCCAAAATTCAACTACACTGACTCAAAGCCATCAGTGACAGGGCATGCTGCCAAAGATAGAAGGTAGGCCATTATCATTTCAGGGTATAGTAAATTCCAAGAATACGCCCGGGCAAAATCTGATTTACTTATTGAAATTTAAGTACTCAAAAGCGCACCCTTGGTGTATACTTTCTTTATCGTGTGGTTAGTGCCTAGCCTGGTGTCAGAGTTTTTATGCCGCCCATGGGCCTCTGACTTGGCAATTTGAATTTGAATTTTTAAAAATTTGAAAATACTAACAACATTTTGTATGACCGCTGGACCAACGAATAGTTTGCAAATACTTTTTAAACTTACTAAAGATTACTAAGGATAATTTAATGCAGCAATTCTATGGTGCTTATATAGGTTGACTGGCAATTTATAATTAGTGACCGGTACTTAAACACGCGATTACACTCATGATAACAAACAACTTTCCCAAAGAAGCATTTTTTTTTAAACGGCTAACAGCTAATAGGTCACAGGCGCGCGCGTGCGAATTTCATACAGCTGTTGTGTTATTGTGATAAAAGTCCGTGTATAAAGCCGTAGGAATAACGTAATTTATAATAGCATATCGGATTTCATGTACACGACGCCGCCGTTCACGCTGCCGCTAGTAAATTTTTGGTGTAACCGCCGCGCCGCCGCCGCCGTCGGTTTTAACATATACGGCGCACACGTACAGTGCTCTCCATAAGTTAGCTGATTTTTTTTCACTTTTAATGTATTGACACACTGTTAATAACTAAAATTATGGTTTCAAATGTTTGAACTGTATAATATTTTTTTTTTTTTTTTGAGTAAAATTAACAGGCAGTAATTATGGATTTACTGATGTGTTATTTTTTAGCCGATTTTAAAAAGAAGGGTACAACAACAAAGTTTATAGACTAAGTGATCACTTCAGTTTTTTTTGGCATAGTTACGTCGCCTCGTAAATTAGTTGTCTAATACTTATTTAAGACAATAAAGTCCTCGCTTTTTGCAAGTGTCATCAAATATAGTATATTTGTAGACATTAGAAAAATTTATGTATTTGGCTACTAAAAATAGGTTGTCTAATAACAACAAAAAATAAATTAGGATATTTCTTATCATAGATAGTTAGATTACACGGTAATAAAGTCATAGTGTACAGATCTAACAACCAAACCGTGATTTTAGAAGATAATTCAACAAAACATGAAAATGAAAATCTCAAGTGAACAATTTCAACTAACTTTTGGAGACCACTGTATACCCCACCCGATACTCGATACCACCTGCTCCCTCTCCCACATAGCGCTCGCTT
The DNA here is from genome assembly GCA_963576755.1 of Noctua janthina. Lineage (NCBI taxonomy): Eukaryota > Metazoa > Arthropoda > Insecta > Lepidoptera > Noctuidae > Noctua > Noctua janthina. The sequence goes on along the minus strand of OY755050.1, from coordinate 4,595,678 downwards.
CTGAACAAGGCTTGTTTACGAGACACGACACACCGACACACGAGAAAACGTAAAAGAAATATCGTTTTCTAAAGCTAACATTTCCATGCTTCTCCTTGTTAACGTGTCGATGGCAATTTAAATTGTGTCGACCCAGAACTGTTTTCACCTAATTTTGATAGCAGCATTTCCCATCTAGCGTAGTTTCCTTCGAGAAAGGGTCAGTTTGAAACAATGACAAAACGGGTCAATAATTTAGTGGAGTGTGTCGACAGCCCTGGAATGTAGGCAGCTTGGGATGTGTCTTCGAGAAGTAGTGGACCCGATATAAAAAAATTGACGTAGTTTAGCTGGGTTAACGTTTCTTTAGTAGTTAAATCGGCGCTTTAATGGGACATTTACAGACTGGACTACGGGCTTGATGCAGCACATTACAGATCTGTGTTGAGTGCGAGGAATAGGCGAAAACACGCTTTTGGAGCACTGGGAGCCGATAGATGAGCAGGCGAAGATATGATTTGGTTGTATCCGCGTTTCCAGCGGCCAATATTAAATGAGGCCGGTTGTGCATCATAAATTAGTGTCAAGTCATTGGCCTCAGCACATTCCTGGACTGCTTCTCCGGTAACATCCGTGTCATTGTCACCCCAGTTATTGCTGCGAAGTCACCGATTACAACTCTTAATTGGTTGACTGGTAAAGTTCTCTGTATCAAGTGCCTTATAAACGGAACTGATGGTGCAGTTGCCAACATCCAAGGTGATCATCTCGATACCATGCTCGTTTGAGCACTTGGTGGATAGTATGCTTACTCTGGGAGCAATAAAAACATTTCCATGCTGATGCAGCTAATATTTGTTGCCTTTGCTACTAAAAATGCATGGCAAAACGCCTCGCATCTGAGTGTCTGATAAATAACTCCACTTCAAAGGATACGAATCAGATAAAATCCCTTTTTGCGGTTTCCCTTAGGAATAACGTATTTCTTGGAAAGCAAGTGGTCCCGGCTGACAACCGGATAGATTAGAAGCCGACCCCAACATAGCTGTGAATAATGACTAGACGGATAACTAATACACATGTACAGTTACATGGGCAATTTGAATATATAACACGTATGGAGTACACCTGATCGAACACAACTTACAAGGAATAAGTCGAATGAACATTTTGCTCCCCATCTGCCGACATTTGTGTCACAAGGCATCGCCGTACGCTAGCACAATGCGCAATGTTACAGATCGGATCACAAGCGATTACATACACTTTGAGGGATCTAGATTCCTCTCTACACTCTGAAAACTCAAAGACCGGCCAAGTGCGAGTTGAACTCAATATTCTGTGAAATGATCTAGGTGCTAAGTACTTATTGTGGTTAAAACGATTCAGGGACTGTCACAGAACAATCAGACGAACGGCTTCAGTTTAGTCGAGCTGAGCCATCTCTGAATAAAATACATCAATTAAGGCGTGCGTTTTTTGAAGTACGATGAGAAATGTTTTGTGTAAAATGACCATTTTCTTGCTAACTGTACATTTTTTTTAAGGCTGTGAATGGGGGTCAAAATTTCACGAATTATGGATAGTCTCCCTAAGACCATTTACGTGTAGCCGCAACGGTTAAGGTAATTCCCCTTATTGCCTAGTTGAATGTTGCCACACTGTATAATTGTATATCCATTCTACTGAACAAATTAGTACCAATTAAGTGCATCCAATAACGTTGTTCTAGGAGTATTGCCCACGCCAAATATACGCGTACTGTGAAATCACTCAACCGACATGATGTCATTTACATAATTATTAACCAATTATGGAACCAATATTACCATGAATCTCGTTACTAGCTAGTATAGCTTTCTTAAAAAGTATTTCGGCCAATAAATTATTGACCAATATATTATATTAGTTTATTCTTACATGACTGTTGAACAACTTTTGTACTTTTTGAAAAAAAAAAATATCAGAGTAAACTATATAAATCTTATCTTACTAGAATCTATTAACTAGATACTATAATAAATGCGAAAAATTGTGAATATGTCTGGATGGATGTTTGGTACTATTTCACGCACCAACTACAGAACAGATTTGGATGAATTTTGGCGCACAAATAGTTTATATTAACACATAGGATTCTTTTTATTCCGGTAGTATCTTCCCGTAGGACAATTACCGAATTCAACGCGGGCGTAGCCGCGGGCATAAGCTATTATAGTAAATATCTTAATTCGTTCATTCACTGACAGATATGTTAGATACAATTACACAAACGTATAACGAAGGTGAGCTATACCTGATAAGGAAAGATATTTGTCAGTTACATCATTCAGTCTCTTCCGGGACCGAGACTTGGATTTCAACAGGTTTATCGATTGGCAGTCCCATTGCATTGGTTTGTTTAATATAAACAAGATACTAGTACCAGCTTGTGTTGTGGGCAATACCTCGAACGTACTGGTTGAGTAGCGTTTAGTAGTGATCTAGATTGCAGATGCATCGCAGCGGCATCTCAGCAACGACACATCCACCTACCAACGTGGTGGACTACCCGCTCCCTCTCATAGAGAAGAGGCCCAGGAGTGGGAACATATTAATTAGATAGAAAGAAAGAAAAAATATTTATTTGCCGCAGAGACGTGATGTGCATCATACAAAATGACAAAAAAAATAACAATAAACATACAACGCATAGCAAATATTAATAAATACAACAAGACAGAAAAAAAAGAAAAAGTTAACAGCTTGCACGTCGTGACTGCGACAAGCCGGTTACCACTCAGCATGATGCTGTGCTACGGGGGGCCCGCAGCACTGCGCTGGTTTTCAGTATTCACCCGTGAAAAAGCGTTAAAAACATTACACGCTCATTAGACTATAACTCGCTTTAATAAAGAGCCAATTTACGTTGTTTTATCGAATGTTCATCAAATATTGTAAATCAAAGGACGGGATCAGTGAGAGCAGTTAGCTACTATAATTCTGCTGTTCAAATACACAAGTACGTAAACAGTAAAATGTTTGCGCTTAAATAAATATTGCCTTTGTAGCAATATTGGTCCTCATTGCGTATCGATCTATAAACCGGCTCACCGACTAATTAAACCACATTATTATGTATTACTACTACTTTTTAACTCACTCAAATTGACTTGTTTTTGTCAGTTTAAAAAAATATAATTCAGTATAATAAAAATTACTACGACATACGTAAAGAGAGACCTGAGCCCTCCTACAACCTCCTACACCTACCAGTAGCGAAGGGTCAATTTTTGTAAGAGGTAAGCCGGAGTATATATCTTTAATGTGATTACATTATTTGTCTATAAAATACTGACTGTGCCATTTTTCAAAGGGAAGCCAGTAGGAATCGAGTTGTATGGAACCTTTGCCACTGACACCTACACATATAACTCGACCGGTCAACTCTACTGCTTTAGTTGTGACCGGGTCTTTAAAAGCAAATTCGGTCGGGTCAGTCATATAAAGGAATACAGAAGGAAATCGGTAAGGAGGATACATATATCACGACGTTACAAGAATCTGCTTTAAAACGATGTAGCAACGTGGTCAAAGCAAAGTGAGTATGTAATGATCATAGCAGGTTCTTAAGTGTTCATGGGAAAATGCGTGAGTTTCTGTGTGTTTGTATCTCAATAATTTTATTTATTAGAGCATATTATAAGTCATAAGTATTCGTGTAACTATTATAAAGAGCGCAACACCTTCACACGGCACTTTGACTCTGCGACTCAGAGATGTTCAAAAGTCACGAACGCGAATACTCACTGATGTTATGTGTAAGAATGCGCACATCACATGATACAGAGGCATCACTTAACAGGGATCAGTATTGCATCTTTATAAACCATTCCGCTTGGATTTCTTCACGTACAAACTACAAAAACCCGTTTTATATCTATGTCCAAATAATTCCTCATAAATAATTTTGAGGAATGTAACTAACAGCGCGGTGGCGCAATGGCTGAGCGATTGGCCATGCTGCGGGGTCGATTCACGCTCTGTACAAATATTTGTATGCCCGGAAATTGTTTCCAGTCTGACTGTTTGTGTATGTGAGTTTAAATGTTTGTAAAGGCACCCACTATAGGTTCGGGAAAAAATCCTATTGCAGGGCAGCGTTTAAAAAAAAACGATCTGTTCAGTGTATTAACGATGAAATGTTTTGAGATAAAAGTAAATATTTTTGTATTTTAAAAATCTTTAACCTTCGCTTCTTTAACCCTATAGAGAGTCGACTGAATCATCGCAAAAAAAAAAAATATAGAAAATTTAGTCCGGCTTATGTTAATGAAAAACGAACTTTAATATATTCGATGGCAGTTTTTATAAATCGGACTTTATCTTCCAATTATTGTGATATCGCGCTGCGATAACCGGCTAAAATCTTCTCCAAAATGACTCAACCCATAACCGCGCAAAAATACATGTCTTTATTCAAAAGACTATGTACTTAATACAAAAACCATCCATTACAAGCCTTATAAATAAGCTTTAAGTTAACACTATTATCATTAAAAATGATCAGATCATTTATAAGAGCAACTTAAAAAGACGTATAGAAAAATTTACTCCCTGCGCTACCTTGACTTGCATGACGGTTTCATTATCAGTCCTTATCAGCAGCTTATCAATAGATGACCTACACATATACTACGCCTGCAAAAGCTGCTCGCAACCTGCGCAACAAGGTAGGCAGCGCGCCGACGCTTGTCGCTGCCCAGCTTCGCTGAAGCCAGTCCGCTTAATCAAGAGTATACAGAAGATATTAATTGGGTCAATAAAGAACCGACTGCAAATCATGATTTGATCTAGGAGGGACAGTACTAGGTATTGACAATAAAATTATTTTATGATATGATATCGCAAGCACAGCTGTGGGCGAGTATCGCAAGACTGGAGCCTAAAACAGCTATACGGGGTCGCGGTAGACCGAAGAGAAGATGGCGGGACGTCTTGGATGACTTCCTCTCGAATTGGCGCGAAGAAACACACCATCGTGAGAAGTGGAAGGAGGGAGGAGCAAAGGCCTCCCGCCTTTGCTCAAGAGTTAAATTTAAAAACCTAGCTACAACACTTTTTTTTTAATTCTCATTTTCTCGAAATTTTGACCCAATTTTTACAGTAATTTAAAAAGTACTAAATAAATCTTGATGATATGATACCGATTTAAATCTAAGGTCTGAGGTTTTAAACCGTATTTTTGATATTTATAAATAAATAAACTTGGTTATCAATTAAGTGATATGATTGTCTATTTGCTTGCTCGCGAGTTATGTTCAACTAGTTTGAACTGAACATAGTTGCGTTCAAGGAGTTATTGATCCAGATTCAAAGCATTTAAATCTAAGCAATTAGGGGTTAAAATATGAAATTGCCGATTTCTATGGAAGATTTCGTAAAAAGTGAAATTGCCATACTAACATTTTTTTTGGATCGTCTGAACCGATTATGTATGATGCAATTGCAATAGTTAAAGTGAAAAAAGCTGCGCTACAGTGCGTATCATAAATTCACAAAACACAGTCTATGACAAAAGAAAACCTACTTGAAGTAGTGAAACCGACGGCACATTGAAACAGGTGTTTTGTGTGTATGTAACTGGGAAATGCGTGCATTTTGTGTTGTGTGAGTGTGAAATCAGGAGCCTAAGTTTATGAATGTAGTGGTGTCGAGTGTAAAGACTGTGTTTGAGTTAGTACGAGCTTGGTGTCTACTGTTATTTTAAAGATGTGGGTGACTGCATTACATGTTTTACATGGAATGTTGTGAGTTATGTCAGAGTGGTGAGTAGTTCCTCAGTTTGAGCATAGTCTAGGAGGTACAGCATGTTCTTCAGCGTAGCATTTGCATCTTTGTTTGGTTAGCCTTGCTATTTGTGTGGTCTTATTAATATTTTTGTAAACAAGAGGGCTCAACACATTTAGCTGTCTTCTGGCAAAGGAAGTTCTGTGATTTGAGGTTTTGCATACTATTCTTTGACCACGTTTATTTGAGTCTGGGGGTGGTACCTGTTTATGTTTCCAGAGAGTGGTTCTTAGCACAAATAGCTGTCTCACAGTTTAAAGTTGGTGAGTTGGATGTCGAAAGGGCTTTTGCATCATAACCTTAAGTACTGCCCTTTGCGTACGCTCCAACTCGAGCTTCGAAAGCTTTTTTTAGGTCAAGGAATAGACCCAGGCATTTATGTTGATTGTCTAAATTCCTAGCAACAAGTTCTGTTCGGTCTATGACTGCGTCTTCTGTAGATACTCCTTTTTTTAAAGACGTATTGATTTTTTGTTATTATGTTGTATTTGTATAGGTAGTTTACAAGTTTTTTTTATTGATAATTTTCTCCATTATCTTCGACATAATAGGTAGTCCAGCAATGGGTCTATAGTTGTTTACACAATCTCTGTTCCCACTCTTATGTATTGGGTGTATTACGGCTTTTTTGCACGTATTAGCGAATATGCCTGTGGCTATGGAGCAATTTACTATGTGAGTTATAAGTGGTACGAGTACATGTCGACAAAGTTTTATTCGTTTGACGAGAATACCATCCCAGCCAGTGGCAGTGGCAGTGCGTTAGGCTTGGGATAATGGAGTCCACTTCAGCATTATCCACTCCGAGAAGAACAAAGGAGGTAGCGGGACACGTGCTTGAGGAGAGATGTAATAGGGAAGGTTGGGCTGCGGTATTTATCATGGATGCCACCTTTTGACCGATTTTCGCAAAGTAGTTACAGACGAGGTTAGTTGCATAGCGTTTATCAGGGACTAGATACAAATAAATACTTTTTCTTTCTTTATAAAATTTAGAAAATTGGTAGACATTTTACAGCCAAATTAGTAAATACGCCAATACGTATTGGTATAATAAACGAGACAAAACCGTTACGATACCTGGCGGCTACCTTTTGTGAATAGTTTGAATTTTACATTGCTCTGTTTGTTTCATTTCCTGTTTAAAAATAGAATGGTCTAAAAAACATGCGAAACGAATGATTTTGGGAAAAAAGAAAAAATAATTTGGGGAAAAATCAGAAACTGGATCTGGCAACCCTATGTTCTTCACGGTCAGTATACAATGATCAAACATATAAATACAATGAAGAAACATAAATGACAGAGTAAACAAAAGTGACTCCTGTCTTCCTCGTTTCTATACTCTCTCTGTGATGAACACAATTCGAGCGATTGTAGTCTTTTGTTAGAAAATGCGGGGTAAGCGAAATTTAAAATTTGTGGAGGTGCCTGACAAAAATTTAAAATTTATGGGGTTAAAAGAAAAATGTGTGTTGTATAAAAAGACTATTTATTTTTCAATCACTTATCTGTTTTTTTATAACATTATAACACTCATCTTTTTGGCTCTGGGGTTCAACGCAAAAAAGGGGTGTTACAACGTGTGTATCTGTTTGTTTGCGTTTTTGTGTGTATGTCTATGTTATGTCTAACGAAATAAAAGAGAAAATTTTGTTTTTTTTTTAGAGACATAATTCCAATTTATCCCCTTAGCCACCTTAATTAGCCTTCACAACACAATTCACAACCATAGACTGCCATGATGAACCTCCGCTTTACCCCATAAGCTATCGCCATGTCATTTCCATGCCAATTCATCTGACATCCGTTTAGGCTGAGACGAGGACACGTCATCTGTTGTTATACACTCACGTGCGTGCACTCAGGTATGTCAAGGATGAAGGATGTAGATGAAGAGATTTGTTGACACTTTTGCCAAAAATTGTCAGTAAATTGAGACGTCACTTACGTTGAAACTAACTGGCACAAAGACCTTGCCTTTTTGAAAACGTGCAAGTGGCATTCAATCTCACGCAGTGTCCTGCTTGAGCGACGCATACGACGCGACACGATGCAATGCGACGCGAAGCTACACGCGACAAATGTCCTACGTGGGGTTTGCTTTTCTTATTGGTGTAAGTGATTTGTTTAATTTTGTTCCACAGTCTTTTAGGGTCGTTTTTGCTTTCCGTAGCTCATTTTGTTCGTGTAATCTATTAAGTTTTTTGAGTAGACTATTACAGTAGCTTCTATAACGTTTCTAAGAGATTTGAATTATTTGGCTGTCACGCGATTTTCTGGCTGTTTTTGTAAAGCTTATCACGGTGGCGAATGCACCGTAGTAAACCGGGTGTAATCCAAGGTTGAATATTTCTGTGTTTCTTAGAGATGGTTACTATTTTTGTGTGGGTTATTAAAGCGGTATTCAATATTTCCATAAGTGTGTCAGATGCTAGGTTAGGGTCGTTAGTTCTCAATTCTTCCGAGAAATGTAGGGTTTCGATGTGGTTTTTTAGATTAGTGTAGTCAATTTTTGGTGTTTTGCGGGCCGGTACCGATCGTCTGGAGGGTACATTATTAATAGTGAGTAGAATTTGGAGGTAGTCAGTAACATGTGACTCAATCACAAGTAATGTGGCTATTTTGTCCGTTTTCAGTATCACATGGTCTATGCAGCAATTAATTCTTGTAGGTATTCGGTGGGCGGGTAACAGGCCGTGCGTGGTGTTTAGAGTTAAGTATTCGGCGGCATGTTCTTCTAAACCAATAGGTCGGATGTCTATATTTGTGTCCCCGATTAAGCAGATATTTTAATAGTTTTTTTTAAGGACAAGAGGATATTGTCTACGCTATTCAGAAAGTTGTCGAACTCAGCTCTAGTATTATATGACGGAGAACGATATACAGACGCAAATGCGAGTTTATTTGTGATTTCACATGTTAGGCAATTTCTGTTTAGAAAATTAGGCTCTTTAACAGTGCAATTAATGCTATCTTTTATATACATAACAATACCCTCGTCCTAGTTGGCCGTCCGTTCTGCATAATACGAGTTATATCCGTTCAACACAGGGAGATTCACCACTTTACTTAGCCAGCACTCAGTAAGTACCAATACTTCACAGCTAAAATTAAGCAAGTGTATCAATACTATCATCATCTGCCTAGCCTTTTCCCAACTATGTTGGGGTCTGCTTCCAGTCTAACCGGATGCAGCTGAATACCAGTATTTTACATGGAGCTACTGCCTATCTGATCTCCACAACCCAGTAGTACTGGGTAATACGATACCTCTTGGTAAGACTGGTTGTCAGACTTTTTGAGCCACTGACTACCTAACGACTGTCAAAGATCTACAAATGGCACCCGGGACCAACGGCTTAACTTGCTTTCCGAGGCACGGAGGAAACTCGGTATGTAATGGGTGGTCACCCATCCACAGACCAACCTAGGCAAGCACGGCTTAACCTAAAGATCGATCCGAGGGGCTGTTATTATTTAGCCACGAGCTCCTCCGTGTATCAATACTAATAGTTCATCAAAATTTTTATTTATACTTCGTATATTTATATGAAAGATTTTGATATGATGTTTCGACCCTATTAAGTAGTTTGAGCAATCTGACGGCGGACATTTATATGATTTTGCTATTTAAATTCATCTAAGTCAGCTGTAATAATAGATTGCAGAATACTAGCTATTTGTAAAAAACGATTCACGATAGTATGACACGGTACAACTGGTGTGTTTGCTAGGTCAGGCAATAGAAACTAGTGTAGTGTGATATAGGACACCAATTGTCGTGTGAAATAGTTAGGTAAGGTCCACATCTTACCTAACTAATTCCCACGACAATTGGTGCCACATAATTAAACACACAAACACACATTTAGTTACATATTTAACCACTTAAATACGTAACAAAATGTGTGTTTGTGTGTTTTATTATGTGGCTTATGTGTGGATTTAAATGGTGTTTATTATGATTAATTTTACTTGAGTTATGTAAAAAAATAAAAGTATCAAGCAAGTTATCAGTGGAAATACGGTAGTATAACTTACGTATAGCAGATATTAAAACAAAGTAGATTAACGAAGTACTGCTTACTAATAATGAGCTGTGACAGTCATTCCTGTAGCTCTTTGAGTGTTGTTTCAGACTTGATTAGAATTTGTTTATCTCCGGCTTGCTTTCGAAGAAAAATGTTGCCATTCGAGATCCAGCAAAATGCGTATTTCCTTAGGCATGCAAATTCTCTTGCCTGGTAGAAAAGCTTTTTGTTTGTATTAGATAGATATTCTTCTACATAGACAGCTTGTTTTTGTCCCGACATTCCGAGTATCTCGGTATTCAATTTGTCCTCTTTATTCGTCCTTTTATTGTGTTCGTTCGAACGCGTGAAATTAGGTCGAACTTTGTTTGGACGTTAGTGAATTCAGCGATTATAGGTTTGCTGGAGCCGCGGTTCCCCGATGTGCGATATATATCTCGGAAGTGGGAGGCAGTTAGTGGCAGGTTCACTAAGTTAGCTATGTCTGTTACAATTTCTGACAGATCTGCGGACGATTCCTTTTCCTGGATATATATTGCGCACTTCTGTACTAGACGACCGGGACTTATATTGAAGGTCTCTGACAGCCATTTCCAATGACTAGATGCGCTTCTTGTATTCTATGCTATCGTGTTGCAGGAGCTTGATTTCTTTCTGTAGGTCATCATATTGAGAACTGAGGAATTCAACAGATTTCTTGATTTCAATGTTCAATTTGGTATTACTATTTTTGATTTTTATGTTTTGTAGTTTCTGCTATCAAATCAGTTTGCGCTGCAGATTGCTTTACTGCATTCGCATTTTGGTCGACTTTCCAAGCCAGAAGCATTTCCTTAATTTCGGATTTAAATTCCTGTTTAAATTGTTCTAACTGGTTTTGCTCACGCGGTGATTTATTTAATCGTGGACGCTTGCTTTGTGAGTTTATGTTAACAAACTCCGGGTTATCCACTGCCTGGGCGATATCGAGTTCCGATTGTGTTTGGTCCATTTGGGTTCTGGGTGTGGTTAGTGGAGAGCGACGCATCCGAACTGACATGGTAGTAATTATGTATATTATTCAATACGGTCGACGGTATCTGTGTATTTCTGCGCCTTCTCGTAGCACTCGTAGCACATCACGTAGCACTGGGACTCGTTGCACGACACGCAGCGCTCAGTATTCCTTCAGACTAGTTACTTAAATTGTCCAGGCACATAAAATGTTCGCACTTTTAACTAGTTTTTGCAGAAAAATACAATTATTTGTCAGGAGTACTTTGAAAGTGACCTCGCTCAATGTACAATTTTTGACAGCCTCGAAATATTCGATTTTTCATACCCACTTTCATCCCCCATATCTAGTTAATGGCTGCACCGATTATGATAAAACGTCCGAACTATCGCCAAAAAACAAGCTTTCAAATAAAAAAAAAATGCATCAAAATCGGTTCACTCGTTTAAGAGCTACGGTGCCAAGGACAGACACACACACAAACACACACACACATTGCGGTTATACTTATAACACCGCTCTTTTTACGTCGGGGGTTAAAAATGGAATTAGGAAAAAATATAACTATACGTCAAAGTTACAAAAAGAACAAAATGTGAGAAAAAAACGGCAATTTCATAGTTAAAGACCTATAATTACTATATCCAAACAGTTTTTAAGTTTAGAACCCAAAACCAGGTTTTTTTTTTTTTTTAATCTATTTTACGTATATACTACACAGTAGGTATCGTAAAAAAATATTTTTTCGGCAATAAACCGTTCATGTACTAAAAAAAGCACGTTAAGCCGTTGTTCTCGGCTGTCATTCGTAGATCTTTGAAAGTCGTTAGGCAGTCAGTGGCCCAAAAAGTTTGACAACCAGTCTTACCAAGGGGTATCGTATTACCCAGTACTAACTGGGTTGTGGAGGTCAGATAGGCAGTCGCTCCATGTAAAATACTAGTATTCAGCTGGATCCGGTTAGACTGGAAGCTGACCCCAATATAGTTGGGAAAAGACTAGGCAGATGATGAAACCGTTCATGTACTAAATAAAAGATTCGTAGCAGGTGGCGTTCTGTTGTTTTCGCCTACCCCCATGGAAAAAAGCGTGAGTTTATGTATGTAAGTACGTATTTACTGAATAACAGTCTCTAACTGTTTTGTTGTGTAAGAGGTTGCAAAATGTCAGCAGAGAGATTCTTTTCTTCTATTAAACTTACAAATCCCAAGAGCTATACTTAAGACACAAACAACTACTCCAAAAATTCCTAATTTTATTTTATCTGATATCGCACTTTGTAAATTTTATTCCTTGGTATTGATATAATAGGAATACGTTAAGAAAAGGTTTCCATCACATCTCAATCCTTTGATAAAATAATTATAATATCAGCCTATTACTGTCCCACTGCTGATCCAAAGCCTCTTCTTATCCACAGAAGTTACGAGCATCGGTCACCACGCTGCTCAAGACGGGTTGGCAATTCCAGACTTATATTCAAATTCAAAATAATTTATTATGTCTTCACAAACATGACTTAGTAATATTGAGCTTAAAAATAATTATATTAATTAATTTTAAGCTCAATGTTATAAGTCTAGGTTTCTTCTCGATGTTTTCCTTCACCGATGTCTATGATAAACATAAAAATAAATAAATCTAAATTAAGATTTTCTTACGAAATAAATTGTTTAATTCATTTTTTCGATCAAACGGCAATGTTTCCTTGGTGCAATGCGATTTTAATGTTGAGTTGCGTCCTACAATAATACAATAAAAGCGTCCTTTACTTGTTTTTCTAGTGACACTTGCATTCATAATAGGTACCTCCATTAGATTTGTTCTGAAAAGCTCTTTTAAAAATTAAATATCTCTGCTTACAGGTGTAATAACAACATAAAATTACTAGGTACAGATATTCAAATTATGAATCGAACTCATTATGAAGCAATACGAACCGCGTCAGCGTTTTTTTCAGTGTTAAGTAGCGGTAATTTTGGAAGGGTTTAACAGTTTCAGTATAAAATAATAACCTGGATCCTATACCCATACGGCCTTATGTGCTATTCGCACAAACAATTTTCGGACTGAAATTATCGTAGCAACTAGTCTTGCAGCTAATAGGCAGTTCAAAATGCGATCATTGATTATAAAAGAAAAAATCACGCAAGAGTGTTTCATCGGTTAAAATTTCAATGCGCGATTATATCCCAAGTCAACCTTACTGTTTTATCTTCTGCTTTTTTATTCGCAATCATCATCTGCCTAGCCTTTTCCCAACTTTGTTTGAGTCGGCTTCCAGTGTGGTACTGGTGTTCAGCCGGATACAGCTGAATACCATTTTTTTAAATGGTACGACTGCCCATTTGACCCCCACAACCCAGTTCGTACTTGGTAATACGATAAGAGAGAAGTCGGTGACAAAAAAAAACTAAATCAAACAAACAAAAGTCACCGACTTCAGAAGCTAAAGTTATTTTTCACTTTTTTGTGTTTTTGAAGTTGGTTTTATTTTTTGCTAAAAAGTTTTTATATTTATCCATTTTTAGTTATAATATCCTAAACAAATGTTTGCTATGCATTTATTTTACATAGTTAACAATACATTTGACGGTAATAGACTTTTCCCCCAATAAAATGAACTTAACATACATACATAACTCGTAGCATATCAAACATGTAGGTGTACTTTACACACCTGCGGACCCCCTCAGACCATACAGGCGTGATGTTATGATAACATAACATCATGCATGATGTTGTGTAAACAATAAACATCCAAGCGATTGCAGCAATCACGACAGATTTGCTGTCTATCAAAATCAAAGCATTTATTTCAAGTAGGCCAGTTTTGAATTGTCAAAAAAAAAAAATATTGAAGAGTTCCGTTCCATATCTCCGAAGTACACGATCAGATAATGACAATATTTCTATGGGACCAACTATGTATAGGGAGTATACTCTTTAACACAAAAAAAGAATTTTCCAAATCGGTTTAGGCGTCTTCGAGTAATCGGTGATCATACATTTAAAAAAAAAGATTCCGACGAATTGAGAACCTCTCCTTCTCTTTTGAAGTCGGTTAATAAAATAGGTACGATACCTTAAAGCGTCGCGCGTTGTCACAGCAATGCTGAACTAGTTACGGCCACCGATGATGCAGCAGCTATGCAAGAATAGTAGAAACAGTTCATCAGTACTGATCAACCAAGTCTTTGTTCACTCATACAGACAAACTGTTACGAAAAAGTTTTAAACACACGAAACAGTTTTAAACACACGAAAAAGTTTTAAACTATCGCGATTACTCTAAAAGTCACAACTAACAAGTATAACGGTTCGGGAAAGTTCCTCGAAAGCGAATTTCCGCGCGCGGAACTGCAGTTGTACACACAGGATATGACGTCACTCTTCGGCGGCCGTTGGAGCAGTGAAATGAAATCCCCGGGGGACCCGTCTCGCCGCTGACGCTGAAACGTACAGTCCTTACGGCGCATCACGAATCACCTGCACCTTGAATCTCGCCCTTACTACCATAGCACGTTGATTTAAATTGATTCGAATATCCGAACTTGAAATACTTATTGAAACTGATGACACGTTGCGTTGCGCACTAAGAGCGGCATGTAGGCTTGTAAATGTTCATGTAACTAATTAGTAGTCTTGTATGGCTTACTTATCATATCAAAAGTATTTATTGTATTGTTTTGTACAACAGGCTTGTGTGCGCAGCTCCACGTCCAAAATGCATATTTTGCATACTGCGGGTGGAGAATTGGTTTTATTCGTTTTACCCCAGCTCACCAAAATAGTTTGTTTAGTAGCCATTTCACTTAGTGCTAGGCAAAGGCTTCCCCCATATCTTATTTGTTCTTATTCCATGAAAATATTATCTTAAAATCAGCTGTAATACAGATTTACAAGTTATGAAAGCTAATTGATTCGGCGGTCTTCGTTACAATGTCGAACCATGTGTTTGAATTAGGCCATTAAAAGGCAGTTTTCGCTTTCACTTTAATTCAAAATAATAAGTAAATATAACGTATCCTAACTAATCCATTTTAAAAGAGTAACTCCTTGCTAAAAACTCCATAGTTATTCTTTTCCACGCGAATCCACCTTTTCGAATAGGCTACTAGAATCAATTCCATTTCCTTGTAAATTAAGACATTAAAATTTGTGAGTGTCTACATCGTTCTCACATATAATTATAATCTCAACATGAACGATGTAACCAAGATTTTGTAATAATATTTTGATTTAAAAGAGTGTCCCTGTCCATAGAGTTTCTTACCCATTCTTCTCCATAGAGACCTAAGTTTTAAAATGGGCAACTATAGTACTTTCACAAGTTATTATGCCTTGTGGCTTAGCTACCGTTTTTTTTCTTTTTTGACATTCAGAGTGCCTGGAATGGTCTGATTGAAATAAATGCTTTGAGTTTTTTGTTGTCGCGTTATCCTTTTAAACTAGGTAACAGATTTAACTGCGGTTTTTTTTCATCATTTAGAGAATTTATTCTGGAACCTGTAATATAAACTTTATCAAGTCGTGAAAAATGTGCAAAGCGGGGGCAGGTCGTTAGTTATTTATGTAATTCAAACTCAAAGCATTTATTTCACATAGACCCGTGACAGGCACTATTGCATAGTCAAAAATAAACTGCTTGCAGTCCAGCCACAGTCATAATAACTGTGAATGGACTGTAGTTACCAATTCCAAAATCGTAAATCTCTTGGACAAGAATGGGCAAGAAACTCTATGGACAGGGACACTCTTTTAAATCAAAATATTATTACAAAATCTTGGTTACATCGTATGGTCACTCTTTTCAAATCATGTTAGATATTACATAGTCCTGGGTAGAATACCGTGGCTTCTATGCGTATGTGGGCACAATGTAGAAAGTGAAAAAAAAACTTAAAGATTGGATAAGCCCTACTAACCATAATAGAATGTCTACATGGTACTCACATTTACAAAAAAAAAAACAAAAATGCTCAACAGTCGCGATTGCGATCACAAACCCGACGACGCAGTCCAGTTTGTTTAACACCATTCTCCTAGCGATTCGCGTTTGCGTAGATTGATCTGGTAGCCCTCTTTTATAGAATCAATATAGAGTCAATATCTGCAGCCCGTCACTGCCTGCAGCAGAATACCGTAAGACATGATGCTATGGAAGTAACTAAAATAGACCAGTCTCGCGGTATCCATGTCTGTCAATAAGCGGATTTTGCGGACAGCGTAGGCGGCTGCACTTAGCCGCCCTGCAAGTACTGATAAGTGAGGACTCCATTGCAGTTTCGAGTCAAGCGTAATCCCCTGGAAAACAGTGTTTTCGACGAATTCTAGTATTATCTCCCTGTTCAATACAACGTTAGATTCGCTACTTCTTACATTCGGTAACGCGAATCTTATGCATTTAGTTTTCCTTTAATTTAACACCAAATTATTTACAGTAAACCAGTTATTAATCTTAAGCATACCGTTATAGGGATATGAAGAACAAGGTGTAAAGTTCTTCACCCGCTAGAAAAGGAAGGATCCTCCAACCAGGCGGGTGTTGTATCTGGTGGGGCCATATAGTCTTAATTCGCGGATAACTTTAATAACCTATAAAATCAGTTATGTGTCATCATCAGCAAATAACACCATTTGGAATTAGATTTGTATTGCGACTGGCTTTTGTTCACGGCTTCACTTCCGTTATGTGCGGAAATTAACCCACGGTAACGTTTTCAATGTAGCCTATGACACTCGGGGATAATGTAGCTTCGCTTTAGTGAAATAATTTTCTGAATCAGATCATTATTTACGAAGATAACCCCCTACATACAAACAAACTTACAAATTTTACCTTTTTATAATATTATAGTATAACAGTTTAAACATCGAAATTTATTAGTTATGTTATACACGGTGGTCACGTATGTACAAATACTGTAACCATAGGCAATCAATTTGTTAATAAACTAATGGAATGAAATAGCGGAATATGTGCCAACGTGTGCCGACCCCTGGGCTTCGGCGGATTATTTGCTAATCTCTCATGCCAATGCGGAAAAGCATTAAAAAAAAAGTTTTTATAGTTTCTCACACAATTGTGCTACAGCACTAAATTGAGGCTGCTCCGGTAAGTTATATATACTTGTGATGGGGTTACCTCGCAACTTCCCAAAGATTACAATCTACAATGTTGAGACATAATTAAAAAGAAAAGAAAAAGTTTAGGTTCTAGGATATTACCAAATGATTGTAGCATGTTTAGTATGTGACGTTAATGTTTTGTCACTATCTGAGGAGGCTCTCGTTAGGCAGCAGGATTGCATTCAAGGGCGTTATAAATTTGACCGCAATGTGTGTGTGTGTCTGTCTCTGGCACCGTAGTTCTTAAACAAGTGAACCGATTTGGGTGCAGTTTTTTTTTGTTATTTGAAAGCTAGTTTTTTTTGTCTATGGTTCTTAGATACATTTTATCAAAATTTACTAGATATGGGGCATGAAAGTGGTGATGAATAATTGATTATTTTCAAATATCAATATACCCAAGTAGGTATCAAATGAAAGGGCATGATGTGTATATTACATTTATACATGTTTTATCAAAACCGGCTCAGCCATTTTATTGACTTTTCAAATGTTTGTTCGCTTTTCTTTGTTGCGATGAGGTTTTTTTTAATTTTAAATTTAAATTGTTATTATATTTAATCCCATGGCGAATGGTTTGTTCTGAAACTTTTCTAGTACAATCATAGTCTGACTTTTATATTTATGTTGTTCATATACCTTTCACGAGTCACCCTGATCTTTACGTTGGATTGGTCGACTTACTTAAACCGCGCGTTGGTTAGTGTATGGAGTTAATTCGAAATCATATGGTGGACACGTAGTTGTAACGTAAAAGTGTAAGCATAGTCGATGGATATTGGTTTTATGAATGATGCGTATGATGAAAAACGTTTTTAATAATTGGTCAAGATTTGTTTTATCTGGAATGGATTGAGTAAGTTTGTGACTGAGTAAGAAGCTCACGTCAAATTTAAGTTAAACTACGCGA
This sequence comes from Noctua janthina, assembly GCA_963576755.1. Taxonomy (NCBI): domain Eukaryota; kingdom Metazoa; phylum Arthropoda; class Insecta; order Lepidoptera; family Noctuidae; genus Noctua; species Noctua janthina. The sequence continues at coordinate 4,577,800 of OY755050.1, read as the reverse complement.
GGTCGGCCCGTGAGAGGGTGACCATCCATTACATATCAAGTGCCTCGATGAGCACGTTAGACCGTTGGTCCCGTTGGTCACGGTCGTTACGGGTAGTCACTAGTCAGAAGCCCAAAAGTCGGCCAACCCGTCCACAGAGTTGTGTAGGCAAATAGGCAATCATTCCATGTTAATGTAAACTGAGACTGACATTTTATAGGAACCCACAAACAGAGACAGTGGATCGCGTTGGGGGCGGATTTTAACAGTTTTTAAAATTTCTTATATTCCTTTGAAGAGGGATTATTCTCCGGTCAGACGGGTATTTTGTCTGGAGCGCTACTGCCCGACAAAAAAACTTTAAGTTATTACCGAGTATATTGGGCCTTAGATGTCACTACTATATACTATACATAGTTGGGGAAAGGCTCGGCAGATGATGATGGCGTTTTAACCCTATGTCGTTTTCATAAATTGCCAGGGTGTTGTCGCATGTTTGATGGTTGAGTTAGTACATAGTTGGAAAGTAACGGTTCCATGTTTGTTTGCTAGCGGTGCCAAAGCGCCGGAGACCCCGAGTTCAAGAGCACAGGACAAGCGCGCGTCGGCACCGCCGTGTTCCACGCCGCCTGCCGATGAGGAACCTCCTCCACCGTCTGATGGGGACGCCACACCGGTAAGTGCTTTATATCTTAAATATACTGATACTTGTATATATTCTGTTTATGTTCTGTACCTCTCGTGGAAATCACGACTACTGTCCTAGGTTCGATTCCCGGGTCGAGCAAAGTGTTAGAGGGTACTTCAATTATGAACTTCTCAATAGTTGGCCTTGTGAAAGTACGTTAAGCCGTTGTCCTTCGCCTGATCTTTCCCTGGTTGTGTCGGATTGCCGTCTCTGACAGTTTCTTTGAAAAAATCACTGCAGTTAAAGAAATAATCTATGAAGTTTAAGCTCTTGCCAGATGGCACCAGTAAAGGTTATGATGATATGATTGATACTAAAGAGCTGTTGCTCAGCCAGTGCGTATAACTATATTCCTTGGGTAGACCGGGCTCTGTCCCGAGCCAGGCCTGATGCCCGTGGCGGGCAGCGCGCCGTCCACGCCGCAGGAGCCCCGCATGGACGTACCGCAGCCGCGCCCGCTACCCATGCCGGAGTACGGCGGCTTCTTCGCACTGCTGACCGAGTACCTGCCGGACACCAGCCAGCCCATCTCCGGCTTCCATCGGTACGTAACACCATAAATAGCTTTTACTTTCTTCTGGATTTACGGAAGATCAAAGATCTTAACAAAGAATTGGAAACAATTTATTGTTCTAACAGTTTCCTTGAAGAACACTGGTTGTCACTGTAACGTCTATTAGCGGTTTCGCCTCGAGGATGACGGTGCTGAACAGTTTCTGAATATATATTTTTTAATGACTATGAAAAGTGAGTCACAGTCGTCTGCGACTCACTTTTCAGCGAAAATGACGAAATCTTTATAGAGTTTGTTAGATGCATTGGTTGAACACACAAGTTACTTAGTTCAAACGAATTTTAGAACAAAAACATTTTTTGAGTAAATATTTTGCTATACTCGGAAATATATAAGCTAGATTTTAAGGGCTTCCATTTTTCCTAGTACACCGTAGCTTACTTACGGGAAAATTATAATGAATTCAGTGGGAACTTTTAACAAAGCTTTTACTGTATTTATGAATTGTGCTGTCGGTTTTCCTCTTTATTAGAATAAGAGCGTTTCTCTATTTTTATGCCCTGTTCGGATGCGTGCTATGTGCAGATGTAACGTGGCGGTGATGCTGCTGTGTGACGTGGTTCTCGACGGCGTGGAGCTGGACTGGTCCATTCACGTGCCGCTCATGCTGCACATCGTGTTCCTGGGCATGGACCACACCAGGTAACATACAGATACCCCTCACCAAGCTAGGACTCGGTCTTCCGGTCACGAGAAATAGTTGGAAAAGCCAGTCATAAGTAAGGCCGAAGAAAAGCGAGGCCTATGCCAAACTGTGCGTGATTCCGGCTGAAATGATGGTAATACCGAAGAACCTTTTTAACTACTACGCAGATATTGAAGGTCTAAGTCCCAACTATTTTAACATGTATGTACAATTGTACGTGCATGGTTCCTGCATCCATAAATTTGTTTGTGTGTCGATTCCTAGCAATATTTTTTGCTCAGTGTTACAGTGTTATGTACACCCACCCACCCAGTAAACTTGATGACGGATTATTCATATGTACGCAAGAAGGACACGTGTTGCACTGACCACGAATAAATTGGGTCAAGGCCACGCCAACGTTGTAGTAGATGCATCATAGTTTTTTATTTAAAAAAATTTGCACGGTTTAAATGAATGCATCCTGAGTGTAGACATTTCAGTTAATTATTGGCACTAACAACATGCATGCGACACGTAAGGCGATCGCATAAGGATTAAGTAGTAAACGGACGACAGACAATCGATATATTAGATAGAGATGTTGCTTTCACAAATACCGCGGCGAAATAATATCATCCGCAACTATCTACAAAAGTGTTGTCGTCTTAGTTGATTTTATGTCTGTTTATAAAACTGTATGGTATGCCTATTTTTGGGCAACAAATCAGCTACCAGCCTTTTCATCTATCGCATTCACAGCCATGCGGACGAATTTTTTGATGCCGTGATTGCTTCCTCCCTTTTAAATCGTACAAATATTTGTATTATTTTTTAAGTCTTTTAACTTCTAATTATTTTTAAATTGAACGTTTTAGCATCAAGACATTGAATGTGTTTAGAGAACTAGATAACGATGTATTGGTGCGTCCCCAGATGGATAGTGCACCAGCACTGCCGGCAGCTGCTGTTGAACCTGCTGGTGGCCGTGGCGGCGCACCACGACCACCTGACGGTGGCGCGCGTGCTACTGGCCAGCCGCAGCCAGCAGCTGGGCCTGGGCGTGCCGCAGCCGACCCTACCGCTCGTGCCGCACAACTTCACAGGTACACTCCTTATTCTGAACGTTCCATGGCTTTGTTGTGTTGACCATAAACCAACATGTTGTACTAAGGGTTTACTGACGAGCGGCCACTTTCCAACCATGTGCCCTGAGTAACAAGGTTGCAAAGCGGTCGACAGTCAGTGAGCGCGGTAGTACAATATGTTGGTTAAAAATAACGAAGTAGTTAGAAACGAATAATTGGATTATTCCACAGAGCCCGACACAGCATTTGACAAGTACCCGCAATGTGGACACTCCCCGCGATCTCACGCACGCTCCTTGAGCTCTGACCCGCAAGTGACGCCTGAAGGTAAGTCCTTATCTAATCATCAGTTTCTAACAGTGCCAAGTCGGAAAACTATAAATCTGTAGATTTTCCTGAAAAAGAGTGAGCTAAGCGTCAACATCGTGTATATATCTCCAAACACGAACAAAAACAAACTCTATCAAATACGTTGCTTCGGAAACGACAATGCATTCATTGGTTTTTCGTCATGTGTGTCATTTTCGTAGTTTTCATATTTTATCCGAAGCTTAACCTACCATACACATTTATGAAATTTCATTGAAATCGGTGGTGTGGTTTCGAACATTAGCATGAACTAACAAAGCGGCATGTGATTTTTATATATTAAGATAATTATGTTATTTTCCACGGGACGAGCAACTTTACACTCCGTTTCTTATTCCTCATATTGAGTTGACTTAGGCATAGTTTCTTACTGTTAAGTTATTTAATATTAAAATGACCAGGTGAATGTGACAACTACCCGTCGCTGCCAGTGATAGTGACAGGCGAGGCGGAAGGCGAGACTCCGGCGCCCGAGGCAGCCGCAGCGGAGGCCGAGGCGGCGGAGCTCCCCGTCGCCGACGTCATTAAGTCGCTGGTGCACTTCCTGGCCAACAGGCCCGCGCTCATGCCTCTGTGGCAGTACGAGGACATCACTGCTAAAGGTATGCTCTAACAGTATTGTAGCGGCATCTATCACGAAACGCGTGAACTACTCATCACCTGACATCACGTCATAATTGTACACCGCGCATCCGTGAGTTTAGCAGTTGTACAAAAACTCGACGACGAAAGTCGGGCAGAGATGTCTCCTATATGGGCGCAACATCCTCCCTGGTCTGTATAGGGTGAAGAACGTTACTAATCTCTAAGAAACGCATCTGATTAGAACGTCTGATGTACATCATGAATGCATTTACTCAAATAGTGCCTACTTCTTCAAAGACACAGGTGTCTTTTTAAACCCGATGATTTCCCATACTTCACGATACCAAAACTATAATTATTGCCAACCGCATAAATGTAAGAAATAAGATGTTTGTTTTCTGCCCAGTATGGACCCTACGCAGCTGTCAGCAAATGGCGACACTGCTGCGGCACGTTCTGCGCGTGTTCCGCGAGTCGCTGCCGCACGCGCTCATCTCGGAGCGCTGGGCGCAGACCGCGCTGCAGCTGGGCCTGTCCTGTCCATCACGCCACTATGCTGGCAGGTCGCTGCAGGTAATTACATTCCGCAACCTTTCATCGTTCAATCCAGGATGCAGTAATACTATATCGGTCCCATAATCTATATTTATGCCAGAAAATCTCTCCATGTATCGACATCGGCAATCGTTGCTTGACCTTGAAAATCAGCCCCGTGTTGCTTTTATTATTTTAACACGAACCCAAAATTAGCAAAAAATCTGATCTAAGGTTAAAATAGATCAAAACTGCTGATTTATTGCTACACAATGAAACGAAAATTTAAAATTCAAAAATATTTAAGTAGGTATTTTTTCTGTTTTGACGACAATTCAGAATAATGTTACTAGAACTAAATTCAGTCAACATCCTTCGTGTGCGACACTCCCCAAATTCTTTATTACCCCAACAACCTAATATTTACTAACATCTGAACTCTCTATTCCAGGTATTCCGCTTCATAGGCGTAGCCATGACAGGACGCATGGTGTCCGACATCCTGTCCCGCCTGGTGGAGACTGTGGCGGAACAGGGCGAGGACATGCAGGGCTACGTCACCGAACTGCTCCTCACGCTAGAGGCCGCCGTGGACTCTCTGGAGTCCAACTTCAGGCCGCTCGACTATATGAGGGACATCTTCAAATCCACGCCCAATCTGAACAACAAGGACGGTGGACAACCCGTTAATGGGAGCCCCTATAATGCTGGTAAGTTTCGTACAAGAAAATGTTTTGTGTGATTATACGATAGCCCTTGAAATTATATTATTTTAAGTTTTTTGCAATTTGCAGGTCAGTTTCAGATTGTATGTTAATGGAAATATGATTTGCGGCCGTAATAGATATATACATATTTTAAACAAGTTTTACATTGCATAGAATCTGCACTGTAGCGCCATCTAGTAGCATCTCACGTATACACTTATGTCGTCTCTGCGTATCTTACGATAACTCGTTTAGTTCCCGAGGTTGAGCAGCCAACCGACTCAATTGATAATTATATATTTGGCTGACTTATTGATACCAACATTAGACAATAAATGTATTGGAACCATTGATATGTTAAATCTAAGAAACATAGATGCACAGTTCGTTGCAAATGTGACATCAGAAACTGTCTTCGATAAATCAAGCCAAAATATCACAGTTCTGATTGACTACAGAAATTCGAACTTAAACCGCACATTAATTTGTTTTTCACGGCTTGCAAGCCATTGTTTAAAGGAATTAAATTAGAAACGTGACATAACATGCGTTACTCGTGTTTAAAAATCGGTGTAAGTTCGAATTTACAAGCAGAACACAGTGCGCACAATTCGAAATTGTGCATACTTTTTCTGCGGATGTTGTTGAGACGCTGAGTGCGTAAGTGTGTGTTTTTTAAAGAAGAAGAATATCCGTAAGCTGGTTGAGACAGATGGTTTTACTATGACTTTGGTTGCAGGCAAGCGTTCCCCGGGCGTGTGCGTGGGGTGCGTGAGCAACCACACGCGCAGCACCAGCTACTCCGTGTCCTACTGCCTGCGCAAGAGTAACGCACCGCCGCCAAACGCTGACAAGCAGGCACACGGTACCTATCGCATCACCTACCTTAACATCACGCCTGTTATCCTCGAAGGGCTAGGCAGAGCTGTTCCTTATAGCTCTCTTTGGCCTGTTATGTTAAAGTCCCAAGAAATGAGTAAGCTTAAGTGCATGCCTAAGGCGAATCTCGCGTCACATTGGTAGGAATGAAGTCCGCATACCGCGCGGTCGAGGGCCGCAGCGCCTCAAAATCTCGGCTTGGCGCCGAAAGTTGAAATTTCAACAAAGCTTTATTATCTGCGAGCACTAGACCAACGAGGCACTTCAGGGCAGTAGTAACATACACACATACATTTCTGACTGTTTTAGCTTACAGCGGGATTTAGATGGACTTCAAAATTATTGTCTCCTTAATAAACTCGAACTCAATATCTCGAAATGTTTTGTTAGTACCTACACACGCAAACCACATGCAATCATGTTTCGGTTGCAATCATGTTGCAAGAGATTTCATATCTTACCGCTGTATGAGCGCAGACGAATTGCTGATATGGCATACTTATTTAAAATCGCAAATGGTACTATAGATTGCCCTGAGCTATTAGGTAGTTTAGGATTGCAAAATGTGTCTCTCACTCCAAATCCGCGTACAGGCAGAATTCGTTTCTGATCCGTGCAAGCAGGAGCTTTAATAAACTTACTGGTGAATATGATTTAAACATTTTCAATACCAGTGTTTCTCGGCTTAAGAATTTGTTAGTGAAAAGTTTTTTTACGGAAAATTAATGTAGTTTTTAAGCCGAAAATCCGTGGCCTCTCCTGTTTTATCTCAATAACGACTGGCTTTAAATCACGTTACTCAGCTTCCTTAACATTCCAACACTGTATTGATTTACGAGAGGCGGCGATAAACTCAAAATCAAAATATTTTATTTCACATAGGCCTAGATGGGCACTTATAAAACGTCGACAAAAAGGTGCACGGTTCAGGTTGGTCGTTTCCTATGGAGAAGACCCGGCTAGAAACTCCATGGTAACTGTTCTTACTGCTACGGGACAAAGTTGCTGTGAACTAGTATATAAATATAGAACTGTAATTACCTATAGATGCAAAGTGTTTCTGTCTCATTCTGTTTTGAGAGGAAAAAATATTTTTCTGTTTTTGTCCAAGTATCAACTTTCCAATTTCTGAGGTGGTATAAAGTCTAAACTTTTATCAATTATAGCTGCAAGCACTCAACTTAATGCAAAGGTATGGTATACGTAAAGAAAACAGCCAATCAGTGTTTATTGCGCTTCAACAAAAGCAACCCGAAATAAAACTAATACACTCGGAGTACTTCATAAATAATAAAAAAAATACAAGAAGTGGATGCAATTAGGGATCTGGGAGTACTGTTTGATAAAAAGTAACCTTTGTCCCCCACATCGAGAACATTATTAAGAAAGCGTCGAGAATGCTTGGTTTTGTAATAAGAAACACCAGGGGCTTTAAACTGGTTGGTACCAAAAAGATGCTGTACTATAGCCTTGTACGAAGCGTTCTAGAGTACTGCAGTGTTGTATGGAGACCACATTACGCCACACATAAGTTGCTTTTGGAAAGAGTTCAAAAACGGTTTTTGTGGCACCTTGCGTTTTCTACAGGAAAAAATAAACAGCTGCTCTCCTATAATACGCGCCTTAAAAACTTTAAAATGCCCTCTTTGTCAACTCGGAGAGAAATTATTGATGCCTTGTTTCTCTATAAGCTGCTTAGAAACAAAATTGACTGCCCAAACCTACTGAGTCTCCTAAAATTTCGTGCCCCAGCCCGATATCCTCGTAATCCTATCACACCATTGTACCCTCCCTTGCGCAGTACAGTTCTGGGTGCCAACTCGCCGATTTCACGCATGTGTAAAAACCTAAACAGTTGCAGTGATCTTACCGATATACACCATGACAGCATAGGACAATTTTACAAAGTAATTTTCGAGCACTGTTCTCACAACCAATTCCAATAATAATGTTGATTTTGTGATTTTGAGATTTTTGTTATTATCATTCTAACTTTTAATGTTTTAATTTTAATGTTATAATTTTGTTATTTTTATTTAATTTAATTTTTTAAGTTTAATTTAATTTTTAATTTAATTTTGATTATTTTTTTTAATTTGTTAATATTATTATTCTGTTTATTAATTTATTGTAATGTTCTTAATTTTTTTATTGTTATAATTGCAAATTACCAAAAACTTTTGAAAAGCTTTAAATTGTATATATCGTTTTTGGCTTTGTAATATTGCACTTCTACGTTATAATATTGACAACCATAATTGGTGCATGTTTTTTAGCCTTTAAGAAATTGTTGCACTTATAAACGTACTATTAAGAAACTTTAATGTTAAATGTTTTGTGTAAACAATTGTTGGTTAACCTAAATAAATAAATAAATAAAAATAAACTTCCACGTGCGCTGATGAATTCCAACGAACTTACTAGACGTTATCTGTCATAGTACAGTTTCATGAAATGTTTGGAAAAATATTTTGCAATAACTTCGAATTTACATACATGTAAACGGAAAACTATGTAATCCGTCATTGTATACAATTTCTAGGAAATGTGTACAATTCTTAAAATAGATAAGAAATCTATGATATATTTTGTAATATGCACTTTTCCTAGGAAATCTATTCGTATCCTAAATAGCGATCGAAAATAATACATTCTTGATGTTCTCTACAAACATAAACTAACCCCTTTTTCCGAAGCGGGTAGGCAGAAGCTAAAGAACGCCACCTGCTACGATCCTCAAATACTGCTCTCGGCTCGTCCACGTCCACACACGAATTTATTGTTCACAATAAATATTACTTCACTAGTTGGGGCGCTGGGATGGATCGAATAATTAATTTTAATATACGTACGCGTGGGCCGTACGCAAAATAAGCGGTGTGGACGAGAAGTTGCGTACTCTAGCGCGATCTATACCTGTGAAAGGGAACGTAGGGCGCTGTCTGTTCGTGCGAATATGATAGCCCGCAGATTTGCTCGGTGTTTCGAGGGGCGTCAAAATAGCCCTATTTAGGGCATTTTGTACGTCCTTTTATACCGGTAGTCTGTGGCTGGATTACACGCAGAAACAGTACAGCGCTCTACGTGTCCAATACAATAACGCGTTCAGGGTGCTCTTGGGGCTGCCTCGCTTTTGTAGTGCGGCGGGGATGTTTGCCGAGGCGAGTGTGGATTGTTTCTACACAGTCATGCGCAAGCGGTGCACATCCCTGGTCCGAAGGGTGCGGGCCAGCCGCAACAGTATCCTGAAAGCGTTTGCTGAACGTTTCGACTGTCAGTACGTGAACCACTGCTGCATGGTTCACGTGCTGACTAATGTTAATATATTGTTTTAATTTTGATTTTGTATTTTATTTCATTTTGATTGTTTTTAATTTTAATTTGGATATTGTTTTAAATTTTATTTTGATTATGTTTTAATTTTGATTGTCATTTTAATTTCGTTAATTGTACCTATGATCCAAAGTTGATTGAAATAAAGAAATAATAATAATAAATAATAATATACCACACTGAGTTAAACCAAAATGGGTAGGTGGATATGATTTGTTCGATAACCACGTGACTTATGTGGGTACAAGACACGTGTAACTTGTTGTTTTGAATCAGTCTTAAGTCCTATGTGGGTTTGCTATAGAATTCCTAAAAAAATCCAGTGACAAACATTTTGGCTTTCGCTTTAGTTACGAAAGCTTTCAAGTGTATTGCGACGTACCGGAATATTTTTGCGAAAACAATTGTAACTCTAACAGAACGGATGGCCGATGGGGCCGGATAGTTCTGGAGTGGCGACCGCGAACTGGAAGACGTTGCGTTGGAAGCCTCCCACTAGGTGGACCGATGACCTGGTGAAGGTTGCGGCGATCCGCTGGATGCGAGTCGCACGGGACCGGTCAATGTGGCGACACTTGGGGGAGGCCTATGTCCAGCAGTGAACGTCTTTCGGCTAAAATGATGTTGAATTGTAACTTTATGTTTACTTTATTTCGCGGCCTTGGGCTATTCTGTGCAGTTTTTTATGTTTTCCATTTTCCATTAGTCTAGAACCCCTAACTAGAAGACATATCACGTGATGCTTTAATGCAGCTCAAATGAATACGAACTATTCTTTGTTCTCATATTCTAGGTCAAATATATTTATTTACGTAACATACGTTAAAACCGTTGGTCTAGTGGTAGCAAGCGCTTCTACTGAGGATTAGGTCCTGGGTTCGATTCCCAAGATTTTATTACAAATTCATGAACGTTTGCTATTTTGGTAAATTTTCTGTTTCTTTGTGGTGATTGTGTTATTATTTTGTGTGACCAGTGGAACGTGTTCGGCCGTGCAGCGAGGCCGCGAAAGGCGTGTGTTCGAACCTGTGCCGCTCACGCTCTGCGCAGTCCCTCAAGCTGCTCGGCGATAGTGCTACTCAGGTACTTATCTTATTTTGAAATATACTCTATGAATATTCCCTCCAATGCCGCTGTTTATTAATTGCTTTGCTTTTAACCTTTGCTGACCAGTTCTGGTGAATAAATGCTTCACATGGCAACACTGCCGTCGTAATATAAAGTACACTAATCGTGATCATCGTCCTAGCGAATTACTGTAAAAAAAAAGACAACACATTAGAAAAAAGAAACAAATAATAAGAAAAAATGCAGTGTTTAAATTATCTGATATTGTGAATCTCCTCGAAACGGCCGTATTGCCGCGTTTCCTATTACGAGTGCAGAACAGTTGTCAATCGGTCAGTCGTAGCTTTTCTCTTGTAGGTAGGACTGTAACATGTAATGAATGGCGCACTAACGTTAACGTTCTTTTTGTGCAAGCTCCCCACTGCGTTGTTGCAGGACGACAAGCTCACGATCCTGGCGACCCTGTTCTGGGTGGGCGCCTCGCTCCTGGAGTCCGACTACGAGCACGAGTTCCTGCTGGGCGTCAGGCTGCTGGCGAGGGTGATGGCGCGGCTGCCGCTGGACAGACCTGATGCGAGGGAACGTCTCGACCGCACGCAGGCGCATACCTCGCCTTCGCTGCACTCTCTGCTGCTGAAGGTAACACCGTCATCATCAGACATAATTATCATAACGGTCCTACTACTGAGACCATGAAATCGGATTGAAAACAACCTACTTTTAAAATCTACTACATGTTGTTATAAGATATTGAAAGACTTTCTTGCCAACTTATTCTAACCCTTATTACCACACCGCAGGGCTGCACGCACCCCAACACATACGAGCCGGTGGTCGGAGTGCTAGTGGACATGATCCCACTGCTGGAGCTGCCGGTCATCGATCCCACGCAGTCGTTGGCCTTCCCTATGACTGTGGTGGCTCTACTGCCCTATATGTTACTGCACTATGAAGATGCCAACGAGCTATGCGTTCGTGCAGCTTGTCATATCGCGCAGGTAAGCTATCAACGTAAAGCCACGAGTACTAATATGAAAACACGTAGCAACATTCAAAACGTATTTTCTCGTTGTATTTTCTAATTGCTACTTCAAAGTAGCAATTAGAAAATACAACGAGAAAACTATTATTAAATAGATCTTATCTCAAGATAAGATCTATTTAATAATAGTTTGTGTTACGAAATACTATGTTTGTAACAACATATTATCACTCAATACAGTAGGAGATTTTTTTTTAACGTTGGTTCGTGTGTACAAGTATACATATTAGATCTCGTGACTGTACAGACACATCAAAGTTTGAGGGTTGGTTGTTATGTCTAACAAAATGTACAAATCCGGTGACGTAATCAGTTCACAGCGGAGAAGAGCAAGAAGCTGGAGAACCTGGGCACGGTGATGACACTGTACTCGCGAAGGACCTTCAGCAAGGAGAGCTTCCAGTGGACCAAGTGCGTGGTCAAGTACCTGTGGGACACCTATTCGCATCTCTCGCAGCAGATGCTGGCTTTCCTCGTCGAGGTCTTGGAGAAGGTAATTCTAACAGTTAAATCTTGCTAATGGACCACTTGTGGGAAAGAGTCCCACTTGTGGGCAAACATCCCACTTATGGGGAAATGTAGTAAACAGAAGATATATAAGTAGAAAATTACATTTACATAAGCAAATGTGTTGTCCCATTTCGTCGTGTTAGCTGGGATTACATATTCCGAGACACGCACAGGATATAAAAACCAGAACAACTATCGATATCCGTATGAGCATTTAATAAATATTTCAATACGCACGAGCACGCCTGAAGCGGACCACCCAGAAAAAATTTAAATGGCTCAGAATGATGTACTGTTTACCTGGCAACCGTCTTCGCGGCGCTCTTCCACCCCATATAATAAACTTCCACTGTAAGTAAAGTCACTACAAAAGATTTCCCTTGAAAACAAACTAGAATAAAACCTCCGGGCCGATACTTCAATTAGTTGGCCTCCAGTTTTCTAAACCACTGCAATTTTTAATTAATTTAAAAAAAAGAAACTTTATTTTAAAAACCGAATACACAAACAACAACATTTTAAAATATCCCGATATTCTGAAAACATACCTGCACAAGCTCGTATTTCGTATAGCTTTGCGACCTGAATCGGATTTAATTAGTGCGGGCGCATTTCTAGGAACTCGAGGAGCCTACGCTGCATCGATTCGCTTGGGATTTTAGCTCAACCCAGTTATTCTACATAAGCATCTTTACAACAACATGCTTTTATAGTAAGCTTATAAATTAAACACACCACCTCTGTCAAAACGTTTGGGGATTACAAGCGTGATGTTATAAAGGGTGTAAAAAGACCCTTAACGAAGCCGAAAGGCACTTGTTCTCCCCGTCATTGCGATCATTTTTTGTTCGGGACCATACCTGGAAACCTACTAGTTACGGAGATATTTCAGGTTCCAATATTTTCACAAAGTTTTGTTTTAAGGTTATGAATTGACTATAATTACCTCAATGACCTATTTACTATTCAAAGCATCCACGACACAGTGTTTTGAGTGCGTTACATTGAGTTTTACCGTAAAACGTGATTTTTCACCCCAAAAAAAAAGTCGTTTCCCAGCAATATATTTTGCGTAGGATTACTTAGTTTGATGTACAGAATGCTTGGTTGACAGCTTCGTGAAGGGTCCGTTTACACCTTGTATTATATATTGCCGGCCGGATTGTGTCGAACCAGAATATGTCTGCAACACGCCTAAACTCATAATGAAGCAGGACATTTAGAGCTTTCAATTATTCTACAAACGACTGATGGTGACATTGCGGTCATGCAAATGACGTAACGTTATATTGGCTTAGCGTCCGATAGCTAGAGAACTAAACAATATGCGTCCTGCTCCGAACCTACCCAATATAGGTAAACGGGTGGTTCCGTAAACGTATTTGCCAATTAGTAAACTGTATAGAGCCTGTAATGGAACTGGACATTGTACAGCTTTCAATTATCGGTAAACATTTCCGTATAGTACTCACCATGGGTATCATTTATATGGCTTTTCGTTTTGTTTTAATCTATGTTCTGTGATTCTTGATAGTTTTCGAGTAATGGATTTTTGAAAAATAATTGATACAATGCAATATTTTACATTGTTTTGTATTTTTCACTAAACGGTCGTGTAGTGAAGTTACATAAAAAAATTAAGAAGTGGATTGAGGGGTTGGGCCTGTCATTTGCTTTCTTTTGCTAGCACAGCAAAAGAAAGGAATTTTAAAAATAAACATTGTCATACCTTATCTTAACTTTAGGATTTTGGAAGCAGATACATAATTTTCTAGAATAACCCTAGATAACACCAATCAAAATACATTACATTACAAATTAAAATCTCCAGGCACCTTTAGCTCACAAACGAACAGTAAATTCAATCAATTTTTAAAACGAAGATACAAATTATTCTATAGCATTCTAGGTATATTTTTTGCGACAAGCACAAGAGTGGAATTCATGAGATAAGATTATACACTAAAAACTAAACAAGTCATAAGTCCGCAACCATTATTTAGAAACCATTTGGATATACGTTTAAGTTTGATGTCCAAAATAAACTTAGAAAATACAAAAAGTGACATTTGTACTTGCCCGGATTCGAAGCCACGGCCTCGTGCATGAGGGGCGAGACTTTAACCTCTGGGCTATCACGACATGGCTTGTAACGTAAAATGTTCATACTTCACGCTGTCTTTGTTTACAGGGGTCAGCAAACTTGCAGCTTCCAGTCTTGTCGATTTTACACTGTATGCTGTACTACGTAGACCTGAACGCGCCCGCCGCGCAGCCTGTCAATGCAGACCTACTGCGAGCCGTGGCCAAGTTCATCGATGTCACAGTACGTATCAAATACATAGATATAGAGATCAGAACAACTAAGTAAATTAAACATTATCTCGATTGTATAAGATTATCGTGTTTTCTAGACGCATTAGATGCTTAGAGCGAAATTTCGCAACGACACTGAACGCGGCAGCACACCTAAACCGCGTTCAAGAGCTGTCTATGTCAATAGTCCATAGCAAATATGGTGACACTGCCAGCTAAATATATACGCATAAACGCGGTTTAGATCTACTGATCGTGTTTAGTTTGTTTGGTGAACTTCAATAAAAACAACAGCTTCCATATTGCACGTCGCTTTAAATAAATTCTCGTAACTTCCAATATTGGGAGTTCGTGGAAATTGGTCCGACGTGTAGCGTCACTATCGGCACCAAACTAGATGTGAATACGACACACATGTAACAAGAATGTTGATCGTAATAATTATAAAGTATTTATCATCATCTTCTGCTTTGCCTTTTACCAGCTACGTTGGGGTCGTTGAGGTATATCAGCAAAGTCAATATTCCAAAACAACAATGAGTGATGACTGACTGCACTTAAACGTGATTTAGACGTGCTGATCGCCGAGGATGGGTGATATCAATGTTAACATTGATTTCGAGCACAAACATTGATTGAACATTGAACATTGATTTACTTGATCAATTGTCAATCACATAAATTCAGACTTAGAACAATATTTTTAAGACTCAATTAAATTTTTGCCAGATCCAAGACAGCAACAACTACAAGGAAGCGATGAAGATTCTCAAGCTGGTGGTTACGCGCTGCTCTACACTGGTGGTGCCGCCGTACTGGGACAGCCATGCCTCCTCCATCCTCGATACAGAGCTGCATGGCAAGAAGGTGACGCATGAAAAGAAAAACACTACATTAATTTAGCACGAACTAAAAGACAACATATTTTAAACACAAAAGACAAGAAAGAAAATTAATTTATTTAATGCGAACTAAAAGACACACAACATAATGTTGCAAAAAAAAAACAAAAAAAGCGATGATAGAATGAGTATCGCATGACTTACACGTGGTATCGCTGATACTACACAGAGCACGTAGATTAATATTGTAGAATAAAATCAAGGTTGCGGTCATTGCAATACGTTATTAACTTTATTTCTGTATCGTTTGACCATGAAAGCGTATTTACTTCATAACAATGGAAAAAAACAAAGGCTGGTTTTCAAGATCACTCGAAACAAAACCAAGTTCGACCAATGATAGTCCGGTTAAGCAGAAGCCAGCCTCATAAGTTGATCTGCGAGATGACATTAAAAAAAAGGCTTCGACCTTAGGCATTTTTATTAAAGTTTTATATGGCTATGGTTATAACGCACCGTTGCACAATTCCTGTAATCCTTAGTACTAAAAACTAACGAAACTTTCTATTTGTCCAGGAGCTGCCGGGCCGAACAATGGACTTCACCTTCGACCTTTCGCAAACGCCTGTGATTGGTCGGAAGTATCTCCCTAAAGCGGGGAGCCAGCCTGCCACCGGCCCGAGCTCTCTTTCTAACGCATCGACCGTCACACCCGATAAGGGTGAGTAGAAATTGCAGCGTACGTAACAATAAGGGGGAAAATCCTTGACATTTGTGTGCGAGAGTTGTCTCTGTGTGAGAGAGGGGTTTCAAAAGGGTGCTCGGTGGAGGGGTTAATATCCCCACCGGGGAAAGACTGGAGAGTGCGGGGGAGGTTAATCCTATGAGCTTCGTGTGAGAGCTTCCTCTCTGTGCGTGTGAGGGGTAGGAAAATGACGCAGAATGGAGATGTGCACATCCCCAGGCTGAGTATGAGTAGGGGGTTGGAAATGCGCAGGTTGAAGGGGCGAGGACGGTGCGGCGCGGGTGAAGGGGTGAGGATGCGACAAATAGTACTGCGTAGTTAAAATATGCATTGCGGCACTGTTACACGAGAATGCCGCAATGCAGATTTTAACTACTAACATTTTGTACAATGTTACGTAATAACATTTTCAAAGAAGTTTTGCAAAATAATGTTAACAAAAACGTGACAATGTTATTTATAAGTACACACAACTAACAACACACTGTGGCTTTAAAACATTGAGAAGACAAAAATAACGAAAAATCTATAATTCCTTTATATTCATCTATTTATGTTCTGAAGGAAAAAGTATACAATTATGGCCTGACGACTTTTGTACATTATCAGAGGCAAACATATTAGTAAATGTTCATACATAATCATAGAAATCGAGAACATTCCTTTGTTCGGCGAAGTATTTTACGATTGAGATCGAGTTACCGCTCCGTCATACACGGGATACTAGTAGGGATACTGCATATCTTGATGAAACGTGATGTCAAGCTCTGTAAACCACGACTATAACTGGGATGGGTGACCGTTATGAGTTATGACAAGATGATGAGTTCTAAACTTGAAATCTTCGATAATTTTCAAGTTTTGGTAATTTATGTTATGTATAACTCTCAATATCATACACGACAATGTTCGAATTTCTTTGCTATCAAAATTTCTGTATTTTCCGTTACATGATTAATATAATGTAAGTAAATACATGGTTGTAAAATTGATAGTACTAGTAGTAACAATTATTGTAAACAATTCAAGATTCTGAATCCAAATGTTACGATGATTCTAGATTGTTCTCCGTGTAAACATTGTTATTTCGCCGGGAGGGCTTGACGCGTTTATTGTAGTTCCAGGTATTCCGCCCGCATCAACAGCGCCATGAACTGACCTAGTTCCTGCTGACCTAGCCGCATCGATTTTCTCTTGAGCTTAATAATATTTACACAGAATTTCAACGTTGTGGAAATACTAGGACTATGCTATGATTGTAGCAGTTTACGATCGCAGCGTGCCTGCTTACCCCATTGGCAAAACGCTTGAGTTTATGAATTGATGTTTATGTATGAAAATACTATAAAGGAATCGTCACCAAGGCTGTCGTCGCAAACCATTATACATTCAGCAAGTAATATTAGACTTGAAGAGATGTTGGTTTATACGTTCTATGCTATTTTTTGCATATGCGTTACATGTTAGGAGCGTAGAGTGTCATTGATAAAACAAACTAAAAATATAAAACCAACAAATCACTAGTTCTGACTGACTAAACATAAATTCGAACTTACACCGACCACTTAAAGATGTTTTTAACACGAGCAACGCTTGTTTTGTCACGTTTCTAATTCCCTAAAAACAATGGCTTCTACAAACAGTGAACAGTACGCACAATTCGAAATTGTGCGTACTTTTTCAGCGGACGTTTTTGAGCCGCTTTGTATGTATCTTAGGTTTTTTATACATCAATGACCTTAAAGCTTTTCCGTCGACTATCTCGCAGCCCTTTTCTCACTAGATGGCACTGTAGTCACACATTTGGGTATTTCTATGTTTACGTCTTACTTAACTATCTTTGGTATACAATATTCTACACGTGAAATTAGCTCACTGACATGATTTTTCTACATAATATTCACTTTACTAGTCAGCTTCGAAATTCGTGTCGTGGCTCTTTTGATTTTCGACCACAACGCGTTTTGGCAATGAGGAAATGCCACATCAACAATTTTTCAAACAGCCACGACAAGATGTAGAGTTAGGCTGCCATCAGATGGACTTCATCGCAGCACCATCAGACGAACTGCATCGCAGCAACCGCGCGCAGTCGATATACTCAACTGTTCCGTTGGATACACCAGTTGAATATATCGAGTGCGCGCGGTTGCTGCGATGCAGTCCGTCTGGTGGCAGCCTTAAGTAAATGGAACTTATCGACGATGATGGATGTAGTCGAGGGAGTTGCTGCCTAAATGAAAATCCAAGATGGTGAATGTGAAAATTTACAGATTTTTGTCATAGGAGGAGGCGGGGTTTTCGGAAGCGCTGATGACAAAAATGAGGTCGAAATGAAAATCGATATTGGCGAATGTGAAAACTCATAATGTCGCACACATATTTTCTCAAATGTATCAAGATTTGCCGATTTGCCGGGGATGCGAGTGTAGGGGAAAGTGCAATGAAGGAATCACCTTGTGTTTTGAATAAACCTAACCTGACCTTACAGCCGTTGCACCCATAGAATTATATAAAAATATTGTAAAATAGCTTTTTATCAGCGTAAAATAAAGTAAATTCTGTCTAAATCTATCTCGTTATCAGGTTCTTCAACATCCCAATCGGGCTCGGCGTCTACGGTAGTCGGCCCCGAGGCCGGCGGCGGCAACAGCGCGACCCAGCCGCAGAGCGCGACGTCTCCACGCCGCTCGCTGTCGCTGTCGCCCGCCGACGCGCTAGCCTCGGGCTGGAAGAGGCCGTGGATGTCGCAGGTAAACTAGGTCAACGCGTACTGAGTACTGACAAGAGACCATGAAATGTACCTACATCCAATGGACAAGCAGATAGCGTGAACATAGCTGATTCAATCTGGAAAATCTGTAAAGGAATGCCGCCAAGGTAACCTGCGGCATTCCAATTGTCTTACGTTTTCTGTTATGTTCTAAGGTAGAATTTTAATCATGATGATGATTATAATTCTGTGAGTACATATTTTCGGTTAACTATCAATCAATTATCAACATACAACCTAAATGTTAAGTAAAAAGTTATTTAACACGATGTCGATCTCAGAGGAACGAGAAATGTCAAGAATTATTTACATTAATGCCTTAAATTATATTGAATATTTTTTTTTTTAATAACAGAGTCGCGTCCGGGAATGCCTGGTGAACTTGCTGACTACGTGCGGGCAACGTGTCGGCCTCCCCAAAAGCCCATCTGTAAGTAAACTGCACTCTATGGGCGAAACCATGAGGTTCACATTCTAATGACACACTACCGTATATAACCATACGATATACACATGTTTCATACAGTGATTAGTATTGGTGGTAGTCGGCGAAGCACCTGGAAACTGATTGGCTGGCTAATTACTAATATTTTTTTATCAATTATTTATATTTTTTCAAAATTATTGTTTGCATATTGAAGAGGCAGGTGCTAGCCGACGTGTACACGTATGTATATGGTCGGTGGCCGGCCGGGTATAGCCACACAACTAATGAATATATGATTTCTATCCATCGCTGCGTTTAGGACGATTTAATTACCACTTTATGTTCGAAGGTAACTCGCCTACTTGTATATTCTGTCGCAACGCTTGCCCCGCACACTGCAGGGATCGAGTACCTTGGTGTACACCCGGCAGTGCGCGCGAAACACCACCTTCTTGTACAGTCAGCCTATGGAAACTATGATCGTCCACAGAACCTTGTCATAATTATACGAAAGAAAATGTGGCGTCAAAATTGATACCATATGTTCAAGTTACGAGTTAAATACGACAATGACCAATACTGCCCTCGGCACTGACGACATTGTCCAAGTACTACATTTATTAAAAAAAACTGAAATATTTCGGTTCCGAGAAAAAAGAAATTATGTAGACGTCACATTTTAATAAAAAACACATTTTTTTATTATTTGCTTCTTTGAAGGCAGAATTAAATACTGATCAATGTTTTTGTAAGTTGATTTTACAAACAACGTACGCTTCGCTTGCCACACTACATTACGTGCTCATGATCTTCAATACTCATTCGCTAAAGCTCACTTCAAGCTATCCTTCATAAAACCTATTTAGAAAGTAAAAAAGAAGGATTCATTGTAAATGCGTGAATTAAATTGGAGAAGATGAGACATCTGGGTATCAATGCTTAATCATCAATGATACAGGCTACTGACGATTAAGTGCACTGTGTGCAGACTTCACGCGTCGAGAGCAGGCGTTGGTCGCACGTACACGCTGCGGGCGCGACGCTAACGTTCAACGACTTTACTCTTGATACAGGCATGGCAACGCAACGCTGCGTCTACAGAGCGTCAATCAATGCTAGATGATAAGGCACCCACCCCTATAAATTTCAATGATTTATATTGTACATAGTATTATTATGTGATCACCATCAATACTATACTTCAGTAAACAGTTGAACACTGCAAACCGTCGAAATATACACAGTTGAATTATTTATACACTAACAAAGTATATTACAAGTAAGCACTGTAAAAGCACTATTTATGTAAAACATTAAGTGTCGGGCAAACAGAGTTAACTAAGAGCCGTAAATTCATATAGAAGTGAAACTGCTTTCATTTAACTGTACATTTGTAAATATAACTCAATTTAATGACACAATGTAAAACTAATAAGTTTATGTTTATACTTTCGGAATTTTCCGTAATTAGTCGCTTCTATATAAGTTCATGATTCAGTTATATATTTACGTCGTATTTTCGTGTACTACTTTTACAAAACTGAAATTATTTAGTTTTCTTTCAGATTATTTACGATGCCATAACGAACTCTCATGTTGTATTTGTACAAACATGTATTTAAGTATCATCTGCAATACATAGCTACTTTAAAATCAAAAGTAGGAATGTTCACCAGTAAGCAAGCATTTAAAATTGATGAAAGACACTTTATAGAAAGAAAATGTACAAAATAATTAATATTGTATGCGGTGTGATATAAATTCATATTACTCTCGTATTTAATCTAACATCATATTTATTATATTTTAGTTGGAAAGGGGCTACTAAACTGAAAGTGTACAAAACTCTTTGTATTTTACTTTTTTTATTGTCCCCAGCGGGTCGTAAACCAAGACAAGTTGAAATAAATTAGGATTGACAATATTTTTAAAAAAGTTTGCATTACAAAGATGTTAAGTATTTTTTTAGTGTGTGGAGTGTAGTCCGCCTTTTACACATGTTTTTTTCGAAATTAATGCAATTTATCACGTAGGACTTGCAATTTGTGTGATTTTTTATAAAAGAACTGACTCTCAATATCAGTTTACCTAGCCCTTTCCAATAAAAGTATTATTATGAGTAACATATTGTGTCGTGGCGTGTTTGCAGGTGATATTCAGCCAAAGCTCGGAGCTGTTGGAGCGTGAGTCCTCCATGGCATCCTCTCTGGAGGAGGTGTCGGGCACTCCCGGCAATGAACCCTCTGGCGGTGCCCCTCCGACTGACCATTTTGGCGTCTTCAAAGACTTTGACTTCTTAGAGTACGAGAGTGAGAGCATCGAAGTAAGATTATTTTAAATAAGTCATTTATTTTTTGGAAGCTTTGATCGTTTCCCAATGCTGGGCAAAGTAATCTCCCATACTTATTCAATTTTTTTTCCTCCAATTAGCATTTTAAATAAAAACCATTCAGATGCGACCGAGAAGCACACATAATCCAATATTGTTTATTTTATGCAAGTCATGCTGCGGTATCCGCAGCTTCTTGTGCTAAATAAACGTTTTTCTTTATTTCTTAATTTAATGTTGTGTAATTTCTGTCCAGGGAGAAAGCTCGGACAACTTCAACTGGGGCGTGCGGCGGCGGCTGCCCAGCGAGGAGCGTGACGAGGGCGCGGCTGTCGAGCGCAGCCCGCCGCCGCAGCTGGCTCGCGCCCCAGACGCACACCCCGCTGGCAAGCCGGTTAGTACCACCGCAGCTCGGTAGATTCTGTGCACCGGGAATCATCGGCTATCTTCAGTAATACGAACCGCGATTATGAGATCAAAATAACAAAAAAATACAAGAAACACTTCAATTTTATTTATTTGTATAGATTGTGTTTTTATACTTAGTTTTTGTCACAGAGTGCCCATGAGGACTCGTCGGACGAGGAGGGTGGGTGGGACGACGGAGCCAGCGGGTCGCGGGGGGAGGGAGACGCGGGGGCCGCGCACGAACTCGTGCTGCGTCCGCGCACGCACTCCTTCTCCAGTGCTTCTAGCGGAGAGCCCGATGGTGAGTGAGGTGTTGTGAAGACGTGGCAACATAACATCGTACACATATAGATCATAGCAAGATGACACACAAGTGTGTTGCGTCTACTTGTTCTATTTGAGGAATTTAATTAATATGTTACCGGCCAAACCCGATTTCAGGCCAAACTAGTTTGTCCTAGGCCAAACCAGTTCACGTGTTTATCATGTCAGGATACACTAACACAAACAAAGTGCGCCCAACTTTGCTGTGGCACTCATCGGCCCTGCTACGCGCCCTCGGCTCGCGCGTGGTTGGTCACAGTTCTAACCTAACCTAACCCATTTAGTCAGAGTGCCTAGTTTGGCCTAAAATCGGGTTTGGCCGGTAACAAATACACACCACAGATAACGTCTACTAGATTCTGACATCGATATTTTTTTTTAACAGAATGACAAATTAATGCTCGCTTTTTATGTTGTGTTCTTTTTAAGTGCTACATCATTATCAATATGTTATAGATTACCGAATATTCCGAACGATTAAGTTTTAACTTTTAAAAAATTACAAACTATTGATTTAATTGACAGTTGAATTCACAAAACACAGTTTGTAAACGCACCCACGAATCAGGAGAAATTTCTTAAGTGTGGGGCAACGTTATAAATAAAAAATAAAAAAAAATATTGAATCGATCGAATTGATTATTATTCAAATAAATATCTAAATATTGATAGCATAGTTTATTTTTGGACCTCGTGCGTGAAAGGGAAAGTCATCAACGAGAGTCACTGCCTCAGTCACTATAAGTTGATGGCGGTTTATATTTTTACTCAAGATTTGAATATTTAACTGCATAGGTAGTCCTTTAAAAAATCCGTAACAATCAAACTTTCATTCATAATGAATTCTGTAAATAGCTAACATCATCACGGGTCTTACGTTGGTCGACATTGAAGAGATAAATACGAGCATCGAGTTATAGCTCACAGATGTGCCGAGCGCATAACTAGCCTTCTATGCGGAATCTAGAGGTTATCTGTGATACCCAGACATATTGTAAAAAAAATATGTTTATTATGTTATGCTCTATCTAAATAATAAGTTTATATTTGTTGGATGCCAAAAAAAATTTTGCTCATTCTGGGTGATCTCCTTTGGCATACAGATACTATACAAAGTGGAGCAGGACGTTCGACATTCCTTCAAACCACGTAAAGAGTGTCATGTTCTTTACCCGTATACAAAAAAACAATCAAATCCAATAAATACTTTAGCCACAGGAAATTATTTTTAATTTTCTTATTTTACAACATGATGTAGATCTGAGTCCGTAATAATAGGTAAACATTGAAAGGTCAAGAACCTGTGCAAAACGTATGATTCTATTCTCTACGTCTCAATATGCTTGAAAGACAGAGAAAGGTGTCATACGATCCCACTCTGAAACGCCCCGCCCAGTCGCACAAAATACTAAAATTAGAAGCATAGACCATTGCGTATGTGTGTGTGAGCGGAATTTTTTGGCAAAAAGTCTCGGAACGGTAACTATGTCAGTCAGTGCATTAGCGGCGCCCTTTGAGGGAGCACACGCCTAATTATTTTATCACGACACGAGCCGCGCGCGCATTGTCGTGATTTTATGAAAAGTTTTAGTTGTTATAGTGATTAAAGATGATTAATGATAGTTGGATTAGTGTGACTTATTGTTAAGTGTTAGTGTAATATTATTTAATTACTAAGGCATTTAATAGGTAGCTAGTTTCGTGATTTAGGTTAGGTTTGTAAGTTTTGTAGTTTAATTATGCCTCAAATAAGGTACTCAGGTGCCGAGTACACCGACATGGTACTTACGTAAGGAGAATGTAACCAAAATGCGGCTTTATCTCTCTCGATACGTATGCAAGGGGCATACGTATCGAGATATGGTGAGGTGACACACGAACGTTTGATGGTGTAAATTCTGATTGTGATGTGATATTATGTGATTAATTATTCAATCAGTGATCTTTTAATTAACAACGTGCAACTTAGTGAGTTTATGCCGACCAAAATACCTACCTACGGCCATCGCTAGCTGCGCCCCGCACCGCGTCGCGCAACCGGTCTGTGACTTTTCTTAGATAAAGGGTGTTTGCTTTTAATGCAGTTGATTCTGCTATATATTTCGTTTGAAAATTTAATTTTTAAATTTTCCATTAACTACTAATTTTCGTGTTTTAAAATGTTTAGATGGACTAGTACTGTGCTCGTTTTAATTTAATGTCGTAGTTCCAGATCCACATTGTATAACCTGGATTAATATACAGGGTGGCAGGTAATTAAAAAAAAACAGCTGCTACACAATTTATGACCGTGTACGTATTGCACTTTTGTAGGAAACAGCTGTTTTTTTTTAATAACAATAAAAAAATTCTATGTGGCCACAGAATTTTTTTCAAAATCAGCTCAGAATGATGTACTGGATACGTGGTAACCGTTTTTGCGTCGATGTCTTTTCCCACCTGTATAGATACTTTTATGTAACTCTTTATCTAATAATTACCGAACACACGCGGGAGAAGCCGCGGGCATAAGCTAGTAAATAATAAATTAAGGTCACGGGTATCAATTGTTTTTTTCGGTTCCCCATTACTTTACTTTTCGCCACTGATACCTATGCAATAAAAGCGAAAAAGTAATTTGCTTTAATACGACGCCGAAATAGATGCGACAAATGAGGTAATACGTGATTGGCTTCAGCTTATTCCGCGCTGATAAGTGTAGTCACTCTCGTACGGCTAAAATACAACGTCAGCTGCTCACAATATTAGTGTTGATCCTACGGTAAAAGTTGATAATTTTTATCAATGATGTTACCTCTGACTCTTTTGCAGGTTATTGATAAAGAATGTGTGCTATAAAGTGTGTGGTTTGGTTGCCGCAGGTGACCGCGGCGACGTGACGCCAGTGCCGGGTGCGGCGCCCGCCATGCGCGACTCTTGGCGGGCCTCCGTCACGGCGCTGCTGCGGCACGCCGCGCTCATGCCGCCGCTGGCGCTCGTGCACCGCCTGCACACCGTACTCAAGGTACGTCACCCTCAGCTATGAAATTGGGTGTTAATCACCATCATCAGGCTACGCCTGGGCATATGTATAACTCTCAAATTTCACGCTTGACTGGCGGATAATAATAATGCTATTTATTTACATCATCCAAAGCCTGATTGTTGCGTAAAGAAGCCTCTTTCCTTGTGCCACTATTATATAGGCATCAACTACGAGGTTTGTTTTCATGGCCACCAGTAGCGAAGTTCAATTTTTGTAAAAGGTAAGCCGAAGTACATATCTTTAATGTGATTATATTATTTGACTATAGAATACTGACTGTGCCATTTTTCAAAGGAATCGAGTTTGAGGCAACCTTCGCCACTGATGGCCAGCCATAAATAATTTAGGAATATAAGGCCAACGTGTAAAGTATTTAAAAACAAACACATTGAATGCACTACTAACATATAATAATGTAAATGCAAAACATTTTTATATCTATAATAACATCATTTAACACTGATAAATATTTGTTTTATTTTGATCTAAAATCATCACAATATTAATTAAGGGGTCGTCCATTAATCACGTGAGGCTGTAAAGGAGGGGGGTTCGGAAAAAATCCCGAAATATCACTAGGGGGAGGGGCAGGTGTAGTGAGATATCACGTGTATTTATTTTTTTCTTTGAACGTGCGATTTCTAAACCGAAAAGCGGTGCGTGACCTTGACATTTTTATCACGGTGCTTATTTTTCCAGAATTAAATTAGATTATACCTGTTAACCTGTATTTAAAGATAATATTCTGATTTTTTTTAAGATACTTTGTACCAAAAAAACTACACGTGATTTTGGGTGGGAGGAGGGAGGGGTAGTCTAAAACTTCACCACGAATCACCATGGGGGTTAAAAATTTGCTAAAAAACATCACGTGATTAATGGACTACCCCTAACATCACATTAACACGCACGACATTAAAACAATAATTAAAACTATTATTTCCTTTATTCGTATTTACACATATTATAAATTACATTTTTAAATATTCCTATACAAGGTAATATAAAAACATTTAAAAATATAAAAAAAAGAATAGTAGCATAATAATTTAAAGAATTTATTATTAAACTAATCTAGGGGCGAGGGCGGCGGTCAGTGCGCACTAGTGAAAGTGATGGCAGAGTATTTTTAAAATTTTCAAAGTACAGGTGTTCATATTTATATACCACGAGCATCGATTTTAACTTCATTTTGATTAGCCCAATCTAAATATATCGCAATATGTGAGCCGTGCTATTTTCTAACGCGCATTAACATTTAATTGTCTCCAAAATGCCCTCGTCCGTCCACTCGGTTCGCGAAGTAGAATGAACGACAAAAACT
Source organism: Noctua janthina (assembly GCA_963576755.1). Taxonomy (NCBI): domain Eukaryota; kingdom Metazoa; phylum Arthropoda; class Insecta; order Lepidoptera; family Noctuidae; genus Noctua; species Noctua janthina. The sequence goes on along the minus strand of OY755050.1, from coordinate 4,551,306 downwards.
GCCCCAGCGATACAACACATATAAACATTTATATACATCAACAACACATTTATAAACACCTATACATACAACATGCAGCACTGAAAGACCAAAAAACGGTCATAAGTGACTAATCATAACTTTTAATAAATTTCGATCTGCATTCACAGATTCTGGATAAAGTGTACAGCAAAAAAAAAATGCCAATTTTTACAAAAACTTTTTTTGATGCCAATCGATTTAGTTGCTTATAAGGATCACAAAACTATGGGTTCAACTGAGTTGAATTATAAAGTCAGAAATCGAGAAAAGTTAACCCCGTACATTTAGGAACGAAATTACTTAAAAAATTTGATACTTTTTATGGTGAGGCTCCCAACACCACTTTCTTGTAGCTACAGCTGTTAAGGTAGCTTCTCACAATTGAAAGACATATGATACATGACATTTAATTCGAAGATATTGATTTGAAGCATTATTGTAAATTTGTGTAAGTTAATCTGGTGCAAATACTTAACAACGCTATATTTTTAATAAGAAAAAACAAATACAATCATTACACAAGTGTCGGGGAAGCCAAAGTTTTTGATCAGAACAAAGTAGAGAATCCACTGATGTACAAGTAATAATCGATACATAGATGATCCATGTAATCCTGAATATAACACCATAAGATGTAATAATACTGCTGTAAACTAACTGATATTTACTTGTGACGTCCCCGCAGGAGGTGACAAGTAAAACTATATGCCTCTGCGCGGACGGCGCGACTGCTGGTGGCTTGGTGATCGCGGCAGGACTGGCGGGGGGTACCAGTGGATGCGTATCAAGCGGTCCCTCGGCAGCGGCGGTGGCTGCTGGACCTGCTCTGGCAGGCGAGCTGGGCGCGGTGTTGGAGCGCGCTGGGGCGGAGGAGCCGCCTCTGCTGTGGGCGGGCCCGGCTGCTGCTGATCACCCGCGAGTTCGGGATGCTGTGCGCTATGCTGCACTGGAGCTCCATGAGCATCTTCAAACATATTTTGATCGTCGGGAGCACACCCTGGAGGTTGGTCCGCCATTTTTGTAGTTAAACAATAACGAAGAAACAAATGAATAATAGTTATATTAGTTTTTTATTGTTAGCAATAATTTTTTTTTTTGTTAGAACAGTTTATTTCACTTCATCGGCTGGCATTGTAACACATGATATAAATCAACAACAAGTAACTATGCCATATCATTTGGAAGTAAAACACAGCATTGTGTCTTCTCCTTAAGAATCGCGAAGCTATGAATATTATATAAACATAACAAAACCCTACTAACACACAAAGGATCTTCTGATTTAACGTTAATGTCAACATATAGTATAATCCCAGCATAATAATAGTATTTCGAGTATCAATGAATCTTATATTATGGTTCGCTTGTGGCATGTGTCAAATATTGTATTTTACTGCTTGTATTTCTTTGTTATCACTGGCAGGGTATTGTAAGTTTAAATCACTGAGCGTATTGTTCACTTGTCACAGGTGTTGGAACTGTCGCGTGGCGTAACCGAAGAACTCGCGCGCTCGCTATACCGACTAATCTTCCAGCTGCTTCTACTACTAGAGACCAACAATAAGATGATAGTGGCGGTATATACGGCCGCTTTGGAAAATAAGGTCGGGTATAATTTATTAACGTCTGTACACGGCGAGTGTAGTATAACTTGTGCCGCTGCGTATCACAAGCTCTTCCACTTGACCAATGTTTAGTCGCATGCGTGTTGCAACTTGCTCGCCTTCCGACTACGCGCCGCGGCTGGTAGGGGTGGGGGTCGAGGATGCCCCTCACCCTACCCATGCCAGCTATTAGGACCCACATAACTCGCCTACAACATCATAATAGAGCTACTTTTTAATTTTCTTTTACCTTTTTTTTTACCTTCAACTCAAATTCGACAAAAAACACACTTTGATAGTGTGCTATACATTTGTTGTAATTACACACAGATTTACGCCATAATATTACTTAGACACCTCCAAAAGAAACCATTTTCTCCGGCCACTGTTCACTATTGTGACAGTTTCGGTCATTTCGCTAAAGAGAACTCACTTTCACTCGGTAGTCGAACGTAGAGTAGTCTTCCAAGTATTAATTGGCGTCATCACTCACTACGAAACTGTTAGCTCACATCTGGAGCTGCATCTGCACTGCCTCCAAATTTTAAGAAACCTAGATTAATATGGGTAACATTTGGGCTTTCGTAATTTTTCAACGCAATTTAATAATGCGCCACAAAATGCTACGTGTTCATGGCGGCCCGATCAACGTCAAACTACAACAGCGGGTTGTCTGCTCACAAATTTCATTTATTACTTCTGTCAGAATAATGTATTATTCTATATTTGATTTACAAGAACTTTAATTAAATATTATTTAAACAAATGCAAGTCGAGTCCAGTAGTCACGCAGTGGGTGCCAGAAGACTGGCGTCGCCGCCGAGGGTGCCTAGAAGCTGGCGTGACGACTTAAGAAGTTTTTATGATAGTTTGGCCGGAGTAAACCGCACAGAGAGAAGAATGGAAGGCTATGGGGGAGACCTTTCCACGTGACCAATGGCTAAATTTTTCGCAACGGTTTCTCAAAAACATAAATGAATCTGACCATGAATCTAAACAATTTAGTTTGATCGTAGGTAGGTCGTAATGCTAGATAAAGTTAGCTTGACAAATTTTTTAGTTTCTTATATTATTTTACTGTTGAGTGCGAGATTTTTGACTATTTTTAATTATTGTAAAAAAAAATAACCTGATTTCCCAGTGCTAACCAAAAGTCTCCTCCCAAATTCCTTTCTTTGTATTCACCACCATCATCAGTCTTCAGCAGTCCACTGCTGTACATGGTTCTCTCCACACTGCGGAGAACTTCGCTCCATCTAACCTGAGGGCGTCCCACCATACGTACTTTGTATTATTTAATTTATGATACGCTTCTTTTGTGCTGAATAAATATTGAATAACTAGACCAACATATCATGAGACGTGGCGGGATTTGGAACTACGTTTGAAACGTACTGAGTTTGACGGGTGGATGACTTAGCAAGCTGCGCCACCCTGTTGTTTCAAGTTGACGTTGGTGAAATAATATAATTATTTTACTTGTTTTTCTCAAGGCATTGGATATAAGGGATGTGAGCGCAGTTATTTGAGCAGAATAAACAGCGTTTTTCCTTTTTTTTTTGTTTATTTTCAAGTGTAATGTTTGACAGGGCGTGGAGATGAGCGGCGCGGTGTGCGCGGTGCGCAGCCAGCTGGCGGCGAGCGCGGCGGGCACTTGGGAGCCGGCGCCACCGGTGCCGCACGACGACGCGCGGCTTCTGCAACTCATACAGCGCCAAAAGTGAGCCACGCTACTTACTATCCTCCCAATGATCCAAGATTCCTTTAGGCAACTGTACAAAAGCAACTCCCGCGCTGGTTAAAAGAAGTAACTGTACGCCAAAATTATTCCTGGCAAAAGACTTTGTTCGGGGTGATAAATCACGTTTTACGGTAGGACTCAATGTAACACACTCAAAACATTGTGCTGATGAGTGCATTGAATAGTACGGGGGTCAAGGAAGTATTTTAAGTAAAGATAACATTAAAAATTGGTATTAAAAAAAAATTGGGAAAAAGTTGGAAATTTGACCCCTAATATTTTCGTAACTAGAAGATTTCCTGGTATAGTCTAGACCAAAAATATGATAGCAATGAAGGGCTGAACAAGTGCCTTTCGGCATGTGCATCTGGATTGAATGCCCATTTTTTAAATCATTGCAAAACGAATTACTGCACTATCAAATTATTGGTCCACACAAAACACAATCACTTCCAAAAATTACAAATATTTACTTAGTCGCTTACAAAATAGCTTGCATGAGGGTACATACCAATCAGTCCAAAAAATTGACAAAATCATATCTACCCTACAAAATTTTCTCCTATAAAAATATTAAAATCAATTTTCTCTTAAAGTATGGCATTTACAGAAACGGATGATATGTTACGTTTCCGTTAAAAAATAGTAAAAAAAAACTTATTCTAATTTGCGTTAAGCTGTGAGGTTGACCCTAGTCAATAAAGGAGAAAATATTGGGCTCTCAGTTTTAGTAAAATAATTCGCCTTTCATTTACTTTTTAACAATGAACTTTTGTGTCATTATTTCTTTTTAACTAATTCACAGAGGTATCCAACTAAAATATATTAAAGTCGTATTTATGTTTTTCTTCAGTTAAATTCATGTTTTGCAGATTCCTCAGTAAAGACATTAATGAAATGAGGGATCTAGATATACCGTCATAAATCTGTAATGTCATATTCTACAGATTTGGGTATTTCTTAAAATATTTTAAACAATCTTAACTAAATTCTTAAATAAAAATAATTAAACCAGAGATAAGTACCACTTTCAGAGATTTATTTTTTCGAAAAGAAAAACTAACATTTCAGTTATAAATAAAATAGGTACACAGGAACATAAATAGGTAGGTTAACTAATATTTGACTATATTCGATATCAGATGGAGCACGGCACTAGCACTGGTCCGCGAGCGCAACGCCGAGCGCATTCTGGAGCGAGGCGAGCTGCCTGAAGATGACGTCACCACTCTGCTACACGTTTACTGCAAGGGACTTGCTCAAGCGCAGCCGGGTAAGCATACCCGGCCCTTACTTCTTAATGTTTTTGAGGAGAAAAATACTAATGCCAGATTCTAGTACCTAAATAAGGCATTTTACATTTCCACACAAGCAAGAACATACAATTTTTTTTTTTTTATTCGGTAGATATGGTAGCGATCACGAGGCCGGTGCACGAGCTATCGCAGAACCTGTCCTTCATGATGGAGAGCCTCTACAAGGTGTCGGTTGCGCTGCAGCGGCAGGAATATGGCTGAACACCCTGCCCAGCCCACTCCCCTCCCCGCATCCCGCACCCCGCATAGTCGCCGCCACACCCACCCACACACCACCAAGCTCCTTATAACTAACCTTCTTTCAACAATTCAAATGTAGCCGTTTGTGTTCAGCATCCTCATGTTACCACCTACAAGATTAACAATAGACATCGATGTTTTAATGTTCAGTGTATCCATGGTCATTCTCGAATCACTAAATTTGTATAGACTCATAATCACAAATATCAGTATATTGTCCATGGAATTTATAATATATGTTATGTTATTTATGTTTTGACAGAGCATAAATAGGGAAATAACGAGTTTTAGTAATAAATGGCACTGATACCCGAACGTATAATTTATATAACGATCATGTAACCAACGTAGTGTAAATTAGATATACGAATTTAAGCGTTAAACAAGTTGAGGCCAAGCCAACACTTTGATTAATATAATACAGGTCAACTTGTACCCAGGACTATTAAGAGCTTATTGTTACGCATATGATATTTTGCTGTTTAGTCTGTATTTAGAAATAGTTTCCCATATCACGTTAAATTAATATTGTCAATTTTCCGGCGGCGCATCGGATTATGAAATAAAACCACACTAATACTTTTTAATATGAAAATCGGTATACTAATAGTTAACGTACTAAGTTTTCAAGATAACTGATCTCAGATAGATTAATAAAGTATGTGCTCTAGAAGAAAATAGGTGGCAGCTGCTCGCAGGAACGCGCAGCGGGCAGCCGGGCACCTGTACTGTATTGTTGCAGCTTCGTGTAGAACTGCGAGTGCCACGGCGGGCATGACCCGGTCATGTTTAACGTATTCAATGATCGCTATGATGTTATAAATGAGTCTGTACTGTATGTAAGGCCAGTGTGCCCGCGCCTGCCCGCCACGCAGCCACACGCATCACGTTTCACTGTAGTTCATCGTTCCTTAACAACTGCATATTTATATCGTCTTCAATACACTTTCTAGAAAACTAGTTCTTATCGCACTACGATTAGGTTCAACATGCAATGTATTTCATACACGTGGATTTTTTATATTTTTCCGTACACATGCGGAAATAAAAATTTCCACAGATAACTAAATTTATACAAGTCCAAATGGGTTCAACGACTATAGTCGGAGTGATTGTTTTTTTTAAATCTCGGCAAAGAGATAAAAATTGTGTTTGTAAATGGAATATCATAGATAAACATAATTATTTAAAACAAATATTTAATTTTATGAACAAATTAACGTTTACTTGTGTTCTAAATTCAAAAATTTTCGAATTTTCTATTTTTCATATTAGGCTGTTTAGCGGCATCACACCTTTGCTACTTCTTCAACCTAGCGAAAGCAAAGCGCGGAAAAAAAGCAAATTTAATCATAGTTTCCTAATAATTTCTTTTATTCCTGACAAAAATACTTTCCGTTCTAATATTTAACTTTTTCGAAAGTGTATTGAAAAACATCGTTTGATACTGGGGATTTGTTAATAACTGCAGTTCTCGGCTCCCTAAAAACCTCGCCTGCGGCTCGGGTGTTAATTCCGCCTCGAATGCAATAACAAAGTTTCCCCACGTAAATCAAAATGTACTATTTTTTAATCGTTGTTTGTGATATGTTTGCTTTTGTAATAATGTTAATGACAATATTTATTTCTTAGTTTTTAAATTTTAGCTGCGATGGACTTTGTTTGTGTTAGATCCTAGAGAAAACGGACTTCATGTTTATAATGTTATATATCATGGAGAAATATATAATATTTGAATGAATTTGATAAAACTGAACCAAATTATTAACAACAAATTCCTTGAGTCAGTCCAATATAAACATCTAACATAAACAGGGTCTTTATAAATTGTAATAATATTATGTACTAATATTCGTAACCAATTGTAAAACGTATTTAATGTAATAAATAAATCAAACTAAGTTCTTGTTTTTATAATCTATATATATATAAAGTAAGAAACTGACTGGCTGACTGATTCACTGACTGATCATTCAACAAACAGCTGAAACCGTTGGGTCTAGAAGCCTGAAATTTTGCTCAAACATTCCGTAAATGACGTAAGTGTGCACTAAGATTTGATTCATCCCGTAAGAGGTTAAAACGAGGGATGAAAGTTTTATGAAACTAGGGCAATTTAGCGAACGAATTCGTGGGCAACAGCTAGTGTTGATGTAAGTTAACTCATTTCGTCGAAAAGTGCAGAAAGGAGAATCAGCATGATTCTGTGAATGTCTTTTGTGGTTGGTAGCCAAGTAGATATGCGCAGATTAGCCCAGTCAAAATAAGCATTGAAAAGGTTGTTAAATAACAATTACCAGAGAGAGCAAATTAGAACGTTTAAAATTAATATTGCCAACTATCAGCCATTGTATTATGACTGCTATTCGCCCGAGGTCTTTCAAATCAAATTGCAATTGGGTCTCTCGATTTTTTTTTCATGATTTGTATCAAAAAGTCTTATACAAATTTTTTCCTCTTTTGGTTTGTGTACATCCTATAATGATACTATGATGCACGCGGCAGCAGCAGACGTTCATCGTCCACTTTATAAATTACCACCAGAATTTGACACATTTATTCAATATGTTACAGACAATGCTGATATACATGTACTTATGTACTTAGACGGTTATAACACGCTCCATAAATAATGGGTATCATTCAAATTACTACTCCAAAAAGTTCATAGTTATAGCAGAAGCAATATCTCGGAAATGGTGACTCGTAGGAAAAAAATTGTTGAGTCATTTTTGTAGACAATTTTATGATCTACAATTTTGGTCTGAACTATTTTTGCGATAACATTCACCGTTAACGAGAAAAAGGCTAACCGATATTTTTGACTTTGACCTTGAATAACTTTTTTAGCACACACTGGATTGGTCCTTTTGACTTGACTTTTTACTTTTGACATTTTATTTACAAATGGTGTATTCAAGACCTCCACCAATTTTCGACTGCGAATTATGGTTATTTCAAATATCTATTTTGACTAGACTAGATAGTGACGACGACAATAATGAACAAATGCTGAGCTCTGCTTGGGTATGCTTGACTACCAGTCTCCAGAGGACATCAATATAATAATTTATAAATGCGTTCATATTATTTATTCTAAATTTTATTTTTATAATCTCCTAAACGTAAATACAATGAACATAGCCGCGTGCGGTAAACAAGTCAATATCTTGAAACAAAATATTATAGAATATATAAGTGAATAATATATAGCATAACGGATAGACAACAGTTTCCTTCCTAGGATGAGTTGTTTCAACCAATCAATCGTTATTCCTACTTTCATTTGATGAAGATCGCTCAGTTTCTGAATTCTGAGACGAAATTAAAAAGTTTCTCGGTTAACCAATTACTGTAGTCGATTGGGTAACGCGATACCTAATTTCGTAGATAACCAGCCGTTCAGAAACTGGGTGTGTCTCTTGTCACCACAGTACCATTGTGAGCATGAGAAATAACAGGAACAAAGCAAGTTTTCACGAAATCTAAGAATCTTTAAACTTTACATCTCTGCAATGATCACTTTGCATGGATTGACTATCCCAGGACCGCCACACCTTACTTATTTTCTGATTAACAAAATTTGTGGGTTGGAGTAGTTGAAGTACGTACTATAAACGTATACATATCTGCTAGCTAGAGGCGGACGGTTATTTTTTAGATAACAGATGCTAATGTTACATAAATATGGTACCTACTCACTGATTTTTATGTTGTATGAAATATTGTTAAAATTAATGATCAACACTGCCAGACACTTCCCGTTGGAGGAAATTTTTACCAGACGCTTTAAAGCTCGGGAAAAATTACGAGTCTTAATTTCAAAACACACGGTCGGACTTTAACAAAATGAGTAATATTTTTACGTAACTTTAGCACCTAATGATATATACTTGAAAATTAGCCGACGACGCAAGCTAACAGATATGCATAATTTATGTTTATAGTATATACTCACACTAGTCGTTCCCACACATTTTGTTACTCAGAAAATATAAGGTCTGGCGGCCCTGGGAACTTGGACCAATAGTACACATTCACTCAAAGATGTCAAATAACTTTCAAATGACGATAGTGAACAATTAACAAATCTCTATTTCGAGGGCATCTTAGCCAACTTCCTCGTAATTATAGTGCATACTGAATTTCCGGAAAATTTGGGCTTTTTACCTAACTTTCAGTCCTTTTAGACTATCCTCGCCTATTGCAATCTTGCTGAATTTCCTAGTGCTGGGTTTCTCGAACTAATGACCACGCGTACCACTTTACGAGTTTACAGACGAGTGCGCACCACATAATAAAATTAATGAGAATAAAATCTAATGTAGCAAAATAGCTTTTTTTTTAAGTGAACAAAAGGTAAAACATTTTCAAAAAGAATTATGATGTTAATGCTATAGTTTTCAGTCACAAAGTAAATCAAATTTAGTGATGTGTGTTGCGAACCCCAATACCATCATACACCGAACCCTCAAGGGTTCGCGTAGGTACTTCTTAGTTTGAGAAACCCTGTGCTAGGGAATTCATAGGAGGCTCAGTCTGCTTCCTCCCGCTACACTGCACACCGCTCCTTACAAGTTAACAGCTACTATTAAATACACTCAGATTTCTTTATTGTAGGAACAACAGCGACAATAATGAATATGATTATTATTTGAATCAGACTGACAACTATTGATTCAGATCAAAATTCATTTAAAATAGAGAGCTAATTTGCTTTGTAGCTTTCCATTTGTTTACATATATATTTGTATACAATATATTGAATGACCACATAGTTTGACTATTATGTAAACTTAGTTTTTTTTATGCATGTTATTGAAATAATACAACCCCGCTACACCGGTGCACCCGGGGCATTTTACTTACAGTCGATACTGTTAGTAAATTGCCCCGAAGATTATGCTATTGCAAGACTACTAAGTACTAATTGCATAAAAATGTCAAACACCCTTTTAATAATGAAATACAGTTTATAACAATATTCTATAATTTTATATTTTAACATAGTTTGATGATACCACCCATGCGACACTATGCAGGTGGCGTGGGAGGGATAACACTTTAGAATCTCATTTTATACCATTGAAACTTTAAAATAAATAAATCTTAGCTTAATCTAGAACCAACGTGCAAGTTACTTGTGATTTCAATATTGCAACTGTAATACATAATCTTTATAAAATCTATTATAAAAAGTGTCGCGCGCCGAATGGCAACACGCACTCGTGTAAAGTTAGTTATACAATATTTACTAATACTTAGTAGTTTATAATTTTAAATTCTCAGTTCTTTTATATAAAAATACATGTAAACAGTACAATATTCAAACATGAAGGAGCGAGTTGCTCTGCGCTCTCTGTCGCCACATCAGTTCGTAGTTATAAAAGGCTCGAGAGAATATTATTTAAAGAATCTATTAATAACATTTTTTATTCATGTACTGTGTTAGTGATTGCATACTTTATTTAATATTAATTGTAATAAATAACATGAGCTGCATTTTAGTTCGTATTCTAAGATAAATGACATCCCTGTATCAATGATTCTTTTTAGCAGGATATTAGTTTTATTTATTTTTGTTTCAAGAATTGCCTCTAGTTAAATATTTAAACCTTTTGTATTCATTCATTATAATTATTTTAATTCAGTCAAGTATAAGAGTAAAGTCAAAGGTCCCGCCGTAGGGACCGACATGCATTACATACGTCTCGTCACGGGCTTGATGTGGCAACTAAGCGAGTAGTTCGCGTACCCATTACCGCGCTAGCTTCACAAATTCGATTGCAGATTATAGAATGGTAAATCACAACTGATACAGGGACGGCTGAATTTTAAGCTGTTTAATTATTTTCAGACAGGTTCGTAATATATGTATGTACAATATATACAGTTGCTGGCTCACAATCAGAGCTGCCCTCACGTGGAGAAGCCCTTTCTATTGGACGAGTGACCGCGAATGACCGCGACTCTTCTCCTGCTACCTTCGTCAGCGTCAATTATTCGTACTTGTACAAATACAGTTAGCATGCTATAAAACAATAATTATATCCGATTCTATAACTCTACTTAAAATGAGATGTTGGTAAAACATTATGCTTTATATGCGATACATTATTTACATAAAAACCTCGTGTAAAATATCAGATTACTTGAAAACAAGACGAAATAAATTAGTTCATTCATATATTAATATCTAGCATCTTTGTTCATAATTCATACAGCGATTATGTATACGGTTAAAATCCTTGATAGTTATGATTTAAAAAAAAAATATTTTACATTTAAATTGATTAGTTAGTATTATATTAAAATGTTTGCTAATACACTTACAAATAAAAATACTGAATGCCATCTAGTTTACTTAAGCGCCGGCTGCGACGCCGTGAGCGCTCAAGTAAAACTATTGACATGTATGTAACAAAATAGTGATAGTAATTCATTAAATACTCTGTATAAAAACGGTACATCTTGTGTTTATTGATGTACTTTAATAGCGAAGCAAACTAATCACAATGATCATGTCTTTTACGTGTTAATTCGACTAATTGCGATATACTTGTGTGAATATTACGCACAGTTACAGCAAAATATACAAACGAGTTGCCAGCGCGACACCTACTTACTTACTACACGATACATCTGTTTTATATCCTATACACAAATAAACTGTTACACAACAAAGTGACGCGTTAGAGTGATGCAAGATACGACTCCCTGTGGAAGTTCTAACTATATGAACAAAGACTACTGACCACACACGTATAGTGAGTTCCTATAGTAAGGTTTACATTGCAGAGTTTGCAGATGACTAATGAAGTAGGTGCACATCACTCGATACCATAATGGTTAATGTAAGTGGATACAATATGATAGTCTTGCATGACGTAAACGCGTTCATGTAATAGTGATGCCACACGATGCGTTGCGGTACGTTGCGACGCCTGAGCAGTGACGCGGCGTCGTTCTGTACATACATCAGAACGACATGCCACACGGTGCGGTGCAACGCGAGACAGGGACGAAGCGGGGAGCAGTATGGTTTATACCAGCTATACTCAACCTTTAGCCCGCGGGCCTTTGTGATAGGCCCTCATGAAGTTAAATTTATTGTAAACCGTTTTAAATTTATTTCCTAACAAAAACAATGCGGCTACAGATATTGTACAGAAAACAATTAAATTTTAAAAAGTGTTCACAGTATCAAAAATCTCATTAATTTGTGATAAAGATCTTTGTTAAAACTTAAAGTTATTGTTTGTGAAAGCTGTTATTGCTTGAAAATTTGATCTATATCGCATGTGTCGTTTTAGCCATCTTTTCTTTTTTTATTAATTATAATAATAAATTGTTCATTTTAATAATAAATGTTTTTTAACACCTAAATAATTGTTGCTTGCGGCCCGCAACACCATGACTCAAACGTGTTTGTGGCCCTTATAAAAAAAAATTTGTCTATGGCTGGTTTATAATATATAAGGTTTTTAACACTGCGTGGTAGTAAGCACAGCGAACTGCTCGTGTGGTACTCAGTGTGTTGCGACGACGCTACGCACCGGTTTCGCCCGTGTGGACTCACTCATAGTCTCGCACGTAAACGCGATCGTTGTTACTTGTGTGTATACACTAGGGGGCGCGTCGCCGGGCGAGGCGCGCGCGGTTTCAGTTGAACAGCACGGAGCTCGGGTCCTCGTTGTCCATCTGCTTTACGTGGCGCAGCACGTCCTTCTTGGTGATCACGCCCAAGAGACGCCTGGAAACAGATGTACAGGAGATTACAATAAAGCAGCATGTGTCTGTATGCGGTGTGTCGGGTTTGTTTCTAAAAAAACGTTCAGCAGGAGTGACATAAATAACGCGATCTCTGAATAAAAGACAAAGGTTGAGACACGTTTTTTACATGAACAAAGCTCAAAGGTTTCTAACAGAATCATTTTGGTTAGCATATAACATTCCACAGCTGGAACCCCCGTCCCCCTGTAGCTCGCTATCCACCACTGGCTCAGAAGACGCAATCTATTGTTCTAAGACATACTAGTTTCCTCACACTTTTGAAAGAAGTGATGATGGAATAAATGACACCATGTCACATTTCTGTCTCGTTTTGAACCCTCGTAAATAGTTAAAAGAGAAAAATTCTCAATCAAACTACTGAAGCTAACCATTCATTTTGCGAATGATGATGTTAGTTTACACCCTTATTTGCATAAGTTTTAAGTTGCAATAATCATAGCTTATGAATTTTAGTTTAAAGTAAGAGAAATCCGGAATTGATTATCATAACCAAGACCGGTATCCTTATACCAGCACTGTTCTACGTCAAGTATCTTTGTGTTAAATTCCGGTGTGCGTGTGTAAAATATATTACTTTTAAGAATCTGAATTATAATATTTTTGAAATTTAATATTATTTTGCCCACCTTTTTGTAGTATTGCCCATTCAACGGTTTTTCCGCAAGTCAAACTCTAACTAAAATCTTGTCCAGGCTATTTGCAGAGTAATTATTACAGCTAGGAACTAAGCATTTTCTATATTCCATGATAGCAGTATTACTATTTTTTTATTGTTTTTTTTTTAATAGATGGCCTTGAAGAGGACAACGACTGTCTGGTCAGCTAGTATTAGTATGGAATAGTTACCCGTTATGCGTCACGAGCGTCTGGCGCAGGCCGAGCTTGCGGAACATGTCCACAACGGTCTCCATGGGCGTCTGGTCCGTCACGGTGATGGGCGCCATGTCCAGGATACGGTTCAGCATGAGGCAGGGCGGGGGCGACGGCGGCGCGTTACCCGTACCCGCGAAGATCACCACCGTCTGCCCGGTGATGCCTTCCATCGTACGGCGCGCATTTGCTGACGGTAAAGATAGTTTTAATGGAGGGTAGCGGATGTGAATGAGGTTGACGACTGTTGCAAACTCAAAGCTTTTTTATGTGTAAAACATAGGGTGGGGGAAGCAACAAATGTTGTAAATAACGAAGTATCCTTGTAGTTTCATGCCCAATTTCTTCCGTAGAGATCTGCGCTTTGGAATGAGCAACTACAGTTCTTTCACTGTTGTTATTATGTCCTGAGTCTGGTACTGCAGCTTATCTTTTTATTATTCACAACTTAAAAGTGCCTGAAACTGATCTCGGCATTTTAGCCTCACAACTGATTTTGTACTTTTTTTTATTGGACATAGAACACAAAAAAATCTTATAAGATAAATATCCAAGTCGGGTCAAATAAAAGGCTCCGCCGAGGCCGGCAAGAAAGCTGTGGCTAGACGAGATGGCGCGAGAAAACAGTTCGTGGAAGGAACTGGGAAAGGCCTTTGCCCAGCAGCGGGACAATATAGGATGGAAAAAAATCATAATTTCTATTTGTGTTAGCCTATTTTAACGTAGCGTTAGCCTATTTAAATGTTTTAGGCAAGATTCGAATGTCCATTTAAGCATGGTGATGTTTTAGCGCGTGGACATTGTATTGATGTTCACCAAGAACTAACATAGAATAATCCCACGGGAATCAAAACATAAGAGCATGATTGTGAGATAACCATGAAGTTATTAAACCACCATCACCTGCTATTACGAGATTTTCTGTAATAAGCCTGACTACTAGCTCAAGTGTGTACATTCAGGAACATTTTGTCGTCGTCCTTGATGGTCAACTCAGTCAGACCGCAGGCAGAACCAGGCTTCTCAGTCTTATATAATTACTAAAATGCAATAAACCATTGAGTATTACAAGGTTTTTTCAACATATACTCTCGTTGGCTGTTTGTCAAGACATGAAACAGTAGCAGTAACTGCATCTGTCCTACCTGCAGGGAATTTGGAACAACTCTTAGTATTGACTGCTTGGTCCAACTAGTACTTCAATTTCTTAATTTGATAAATAAAATATGATCTCCTCTTAATTTAGAAGTGTGGATAGCACGCTGCGCCTACCCAAAAAATTGAGATAAAAGCTGAAGGAGCTGAATGATGTTGATCATGTCTAATGGTGATGTTTTAGCGCTTGGACATTGTATTGATGTAACAAGTTCATAGTGTACGCCTATAATGGGTGTAGTGCCCTTAAAGAAACCGAGAGGCACTTGTTCTCCACGTCATAGCTATCATTTTATTGTTCTAGACCATACCTGGGAACCTTCTAGTTCCGGAGATATTGGGGGTCAAAGTTCCAACTTTTTCACAAGTCTTTACTGTTATAACTTTACTGGAAATGCCTCCATGACCCCCGCACTATTCAATCCATCCATCAGCACAATGTTTTGAATGCGCTACATTGAGTCCTACCGTGTAGCGGTATTATTCACCCCCAAAAAAAAGTAGTTTCCGAGCAATAATTTTTGCGTAGAGTTACTTAGCTTGATGTACAGAATGCTTGGTTGACGGCTTCGTAAAGGAGGTAACCACGATGACCACGCGCTCTGTACAGTGACATATTATAACGTTGAAGTTTGGTACCTATGGCCAGGTTGAGGTCGCGGCGCAGCACGAAGCCGACCAGGTACTGCGACTCCTTAGACACCACCACGGGGTAGCCGTTGTGCTCTGTCTCCTTCAGCAGCGTCTCCACGTCGTCCACCGACATGGAGTCCTGCGTGATCACCGACAGCGTCTCGTTGCGTCTGCGGGAAACGGTAACAACATGTTAGATACCATTCAACCTAACTAAAAATTTGGATAGGTAGTATACTTTTGCTGAGAGACAAACGTGGATATTTGGGTAAGGTGACACAATGAGCGGCCTTTAGCGATCGTTCGAGCTAGACAACTACAGGAAGAAGAGGAGACAATACCACAGGTAATCTGTGGTGTACTATTTACATAATTACTTATTATTCGTGGCTCTCTTTAGCACATTCTCATTTTTCACTGCTTCGTTTTGAATAGAAGTTTTCATTGTAATGACTACCATAGTCGTTCAGTATCAGAAGAATGTTGTTGTCGCTGACATAAGCTTATATTTGGCTTGAGACAGTTGTCTCAAATTCCAATCCAATTTAAAGTTTTTGGATCATACACGGTCACACACGCGTTTTCAATAAACTTCAAATTAATGTAGGCTCGCCCCAATTACATGATACTTGAACATAACTGGCGAAATGTGGGTGCACTATTAGGTACACCTCTGTCGTTATGCAAATAAATATTTATCATTTTATTGTTAATATTACTGCACAATACGAAAAGTTTTACCACCAAACAATGCATCAAATTATGATTTTAAGCAACTAACTGGAAATTTTTTAGTAACAACAAATCTTTTCACCACAATAATAATTTGAAAAAGTTGCATAAAACATTGATACGCCAGTGTTTGAAAAAAGAATTTTTCCCACTTAGGCTCTTGTCAGCCAGCAAAAACGGCACTTTTAAATGTTTATTACTACCCTAGTCAAACAAAAACAAACATCAGATTTAAGTTACAACACTGCATATTTTTGTTTTAACAAATTTGTAAACACAAATGATAAGGCGGATCGATTTTTTTGATGACCAGTGTAGTAAATTGAAATAAATGGTTTGAATTTCAGTTTGTTAGATTTAAAAAGCACAGCGCAATACAGCCACAAAGAAAAACGATTAATTACAATGTCGCTCAACGCCACAGCGAGATCTTGGATGTCTCAAAATTACTTATTATTTTCAGTTACGCTACACGATTACAGGATTGTTCTTTCCTAAAAAAGGTCATGTCTGACAGTATTTTGCATGGTCCTCACAATTTTATTAAGGATCTGGACATGAAAAAGACTGACCTCTGAGTTTGTTTCGGTGTTTCTTCTCAGAATAGTAGGTTAGAAAACACAGACTTAGGTAGTTTTTAAATTTATGACTACTTTTTACGTGTAAAAGTATTTTTAAAAATCAATTAGATTAAAGAAATATAATTTGCTTTCAATAGTATTATTTATTTCTTTTTACCGAACTAATGTATTTATATTGTAATGGAAAACATCGTGAAGAAAACAGCATGCCTGAGAGATATTTCTTGATGGCATGTAAAGCCAAGTCAGAGGCCCATGGGCGGCATAAAAACTCTGACACCAGGTTAGGCACTAACCACACGATAAAGAAAGAAAGAATTGTAATGTATCTTAGCAAGCATTATAGTATAAGTTATATCGCAAGTGGCAGGGCTGGGTGCAGTGTCAATTCGATGTATGTAACAAGAAAAAAATAACAAGCAAAGCAAATCAAACGTTTTCTAATAATATGTGCATTTCAAGATAGAAATAGATATAGAATTTAGAAACATGCAACTTAAACACTGTTTTAAGCATTCACGGTGTATAATTAAACTTACACGGTCACTTCTACGGAGTTCAGAATAATTGATAATCACGGAAGATATCCCGTAAGTGATAGTGTAAGATGTAACTTAAATAAAACTGAATATCATTATAAACATAAATGCTACGCAACTAAATACATAATAGTAAAACATTAGCATAAAATTGCAAAAAAAATATGTTCAGCGCATAGCGATCGCGAGCAAGCAAAGTAATAACGACATAGCAATGTTTTTTTAATAGTATATATCACTCTAAGTGAACGACTTGGCGTAAGTATGGGTCAAGTACCCTAGTTGGCGTGCATCTCACGTCAATATCTACGAAAAAATATTGTCGACTTGACTCGAAGTGAGTTGGTCATTTTGAGTAATGTTTTCTTGATCAACTATTATAACAAACAACTGTTTTGTCTTGGTCTGTGAGACGTTTTCATCGTTCTGTTATAAATAATCTGCCAAGTCTTTTCCCTATATTGGGTTCGGCTTTCAGTTTAACCGGATGCAACTGAATACCAGTATTTTACATGGTGCGACTGCCTGTCAGAACCCCACAACCCTGTTAGTATTGGGTAATACGATGCCCCTTGATAAGACTGGTTCAGTTTTGATATAACGTTGTTTTATTGCTCAGTGGCCGCCCAGTCTGGATTTGTGCCCGGTTGTTGACAATAGGCTCGCACTATTATATGGGACTTGAACTTAATTGGCGGAATATTGGTGTACTAAAATAGATTAATAGCGTTACCGCACAGCATGAGTTAGATCAGCATAATTTATGGTATAATTTTGCATTTTCATATTTTCGCCAGAATCGTTATCTTGGCAGCAAAGCTTGCGAAGCATACAGTTTGACCAAATCTTCGTAAAGGCAACTAGCTTCTTTGAAACTTACATATCTTTCTGGCTAGCATACTGATATCGTGTATTCAATACTAAATCAATAAAATGTACTTTTTACTATAAAAATAACAACTTTTAAAACGGTACAATTCGTGCCCCCATTGTACCTAGACGAGCAATGCATAGCGTAACACTGAGAGTCAGAGATTTTACGGTTATTTCAAGGTTTTGCCAAGAATAGCTAAATTTTTGTTACCAGTGCAACATTCATCATCATTCTCTTGCCCTTATCCCAATTCATTTGTGGTCGGCGCAGCATGTCTTCTTCTTCCACACTTCTCTATTACTCGTCATCTCGGCAGACACAGATTACCGGTGCAACATTATGATGAGGAATGATGTGGAAAAAAAGGAGTAAATGATAGCGTGATGGTTGACAGAGGAGAAAAGAAGAAAAAAACGTGTTGCGCCGACCCCAAGTAATATGAGACTAGGGCAGCAAGATGATGGTGCAACATTATGATAGACCCACGTAATCAAGATAGGAAGTATTTATATAGTTCAGTTCACTTTATGGCGGCTCGGATCATCTAACGTACAGCTGCGCAGAACATAATTTAGGTATCAGCGGGGCGTAGAGGACGCATCGTCTTGAATGTAAAATAAGCAGACCGTCACTTCCGTTAACTTCCAAGCCGTCATAAAATTTGAACTGAACTATACTAACGTATTTAAGATAGGAAGTTAGTACTCACTTGGGCTGCATAACATCGGCGGCGAGTGAAGTGTGCTGGAACTCGTCTTTGCTGTCGAGGAAGGGGTAGCCGTTGAGCGCGATGTGAGCGTCATATATGCCCTGGCGACCCAGCGCGTCGCCCACCCACTTGCTGGCCATGGCGGCCGCCATCAGCGGCACGATGTAGCGCACGCCGCCCGTCAGCTCAAACATGATCACCACTAGGGACACTGCAAACATACAACTATAGTAAGGCGCTGTTTCTGTAAGTGTTATGACTTTGTTTTTGTTCTAGGACAAGTCTTTGAACCCTTGAACCCTTCGTCTTTGTCTTTGTCTTTGGTCCTTTAAAACTGATCGCGACAAAGTGTGTAGGGCAAGTTTAAAAAAGAGCGGTTTTCTATTTATCCGGCAGCTAGACAAAATAAGTGTAATCCCACACCCTCGAGTGACTACATACGGTGCTGTTTCATAAACGATACTTAACATAGAGACACGCATGTCCTGTTCTCTGCTCGTTACAGGAATTGATGGCCGCTCCTACATAAACCAGCAAATAATTTCCTCAGTGTTGGGACACGGGCCTCCTCTATATGATAAGGACGGGGCCAAAATATGACCATAATCCACCACTTGAGCCTAGTGCAGGGTGAGTAGATGACATATGTCTTAGAATGTTTGATTCTAAGACATGGTACGACACTACTAAAGGCTCTAAAGCCAAATTCTGGGCAAACTCCATTCATATTGCCATTGACTCGCTAAGAAGAAGAAAGCATGCTTTACCTGTCATCCGTGTGACCCCGCCAAGCACGGCAGCAGCCCCCACCATGGCGTAGAGGCCCGGCGTGATGCAGTCATCGCCGGTGGAGCACTCGCCCGAAAACAGCCAAATCTTCGGGTAGTTGTAGGCCAGTTGTTCGACACCTGTACATAGACACAATTTATTGCATACCGTAGCAAAGTCAAAATCAAAACATTTATGTAAAGGCAATTAAGATACACTTTTGAACATCGTACACTACAAGAAAAAAGAGTTGATTCTAGTTTCATCTAAAACTAACAAAAGATATAATTATGTTTCTACAATTTACTGTAGTTTTAGTTTCTCAAACAAATAAAAAATAATAACACTATTATTTCATTTTCCAATATTTTGCTAACATTGAAGAACAGTTTTTTTAAGTTTTCACTGACCTGACCTATGCCCACAACACCGACCACAATGGCCCAAAGCAAGACTGTTTAGTCCTCAATTGCACATCATTGACGATGATCCACTTACCGATGCCTACGATCCTGCCAGCAATAGCCCCCAGCGCGAGGCTGGGTATGAAGAGTCCACAGGGCACTTTGATACCGAAGGTGAAGATGGTCATCACAAGCTTGAGTATTAGTGCCAAGACCAGCAGCCAGATGGCGCGGTACACGCCCGGGCCAGCCGCCGCTTTCTCGATCGCAGAATTCACGTCCGTAAAGTTGCGGTTATAGTCACTGGGGGGAACAAAACATTTTAATGGCTGAATGATATTAGACAAATAAAGTCCTAAGTGATACAGCAAGTTGACAGTCTACGTCAATGTACCACGTGATAGCCATTTCAAAATTGCGATTTGAATATACGGACCATTTAAGTTAGTAGCCATGTGTATTGTAACTACGTTCATTTTAACATTATTTTTTACAAAGAGCTAACAGCTGAGACTCGTTAACGAACTACAATCGAGACGAGTAGTCATTTTGAGCAAGCGCTTACAACAAGACACACAGATATACAGGGTGAATTTGTTAAGTGGTCGTGGATGTCATTATTTCCCAGAATTTGATCCTTAGTAGCGAGACTTTCGAATGGTGTAATAATACAGTGTGTTTTATTCAGAAATCAATGTGTTCAATTCCTGGCAAGGAATATTTATTTTTTCAAATAATCTAATGATGCAGTTTGTTTTCTCATCGGAATCAGGCTCGAGACTCTTTTGAGTATTTTTACTGTTCCTCAGAGCTTCGGCTTTGGCCATCCACGCCCACTTGAAAAATTCACCCTGTATAGCTAGAGATGTCTTAATCCACAACATCAACATCGTATTTCTGCTGGGACTGTTAGCCAGCGTCACAGCACTGCTGGGCAAAGGCCTCTCCTCATGACAACCAGTTCTTCCTATCTAGAGCCAATGAGGACCACTATTATTAGGTTTTATCTAGGTCATCCCGCCGTCTACGAAGAGGTCCGCCGCGGCGCCTTCTGACTGTGACGATGTCGTATTTCCTAACGCATAAGAATCAGAATAAGACTCACCACACGGGATCAGAGTTGGAGATTCCGCACTGGTTGAAAAGCAGATAGATGAGCTCGCTGGTGTTCATACGCGTGTAGGGGTTCGGGTAGGCGATGACGGCGGTGACCAGTGTCACCACGAGTACCTCAGTCACCGGGTACTGGCCCAGCTTCGAGAACTTGCGGTAGCGGCACCAGAAGATGTTGGCTTTTATGAAGATCGTAGCTATGCAGCCCTGTGGATATGGATGAGGAATTTTGAGTATTGTAATAGACTGTCGCCGTACTAGCAAATGCAATTGCTTATTATTCTTACTTATGGAAGTAATCATAACGGCGCATGAACTACCTACAGTAATTACATAGTATCGTTTCAGGAGAACTCGTGTACAGGTTTCGATAAACACACAGACAATAAATACAGCATTTTCGGTTAACTTCTTTAAACAAAATATATTAGTAATGCGCATGTTTATTAGTGACCTATTCTAGTTATATTCTGAAAAAAAAAAAACGTCGAAAACTAAAAACCTCGATAACTGCTTTCTTATCATGAATAAGTAAAACAGTGGAGTTTTTGTACAATTTTGTATACCTCTTTCTAGTTTTGCTAAAATGCTTGGCTAACTCAATTATATTTAACCTATGAATGACACCGAGTGATATCAGCTCCGATTCATAATTTAATCAACGAGTACGATAAAGGACCGGATACTCGGCGCACCTTTGTTTCACCGGCTTAAGTTTCTTTACGTTCATCAAATAGACCCTAATAAGGATAATGATCTATTATTAAGAGCGTTTATACAAAAAGTGGGCAACGTCGCAAACAGCTGTCAAATATTTCGATGTTTTGATTAATTTGTCAATATTACTATATGGAAATAAGAAATATGGCTAACTAGTGAACTACAACATCAAATTAAGTTTTATAATTGCAATTCATTCATTAATATTCTAGTTTACTAGTTAGCCATATTTCTTATTCCCATACAGTAATATCACCAAAATAATTAAAACAGGTAAATATGTGACAGCTATTTGCGACATTGCCAACTTTTTGGATGAATGCTATTAACTAATTATGGACACATACATACATTATGGCTGAAATTTCAATAGTCCACGTGGATTAACAAATAGCTAGTTATTATTATTACAAAGCCGCCAACTACTCAATCCTGATAGAAGGAATGACTAGGATCTATGAACGGTTTATACTTACGCCTATAATGCCGAGGCCAACAAAGGGAATCAGCTCGAAGAAAATCCAGGGCTTGTTGTACTCCACGAAGAACAGCACCGAGTGCTCGTTGCCGAACGGGTTGATGGAGCGCAGGATGAAGGCCGCGATCAGCGCACAGAAGAATGAGCGCCATAATGTCTTCAGCGGGAAATAATACGACACCTGGGAACAAATATTTGAATGAATATATGACAAATTTATGAGATACAATAAATGAATTGAATGAGTTAGGACTTATCGAGATACTACGGCCAACCACAGCTGGAGGAAAATAAGCTGTTTTTTTTTTTGTTTCTTAGGTTATTACTGCACATTATAAAGGGTGTAAATAGACCCTTAACATAACAGAAAGGTACTAGTTCTCCTCGTCTTTGCGATATTTTTTTTGTTCTAGACCATACCTGGATACCTTCTAGTTAGATATTGGGGGCCTAGTTCCAAATTTTTCACAAGTTATTTTTTAAATACATGTTTTTAATGTAAGATTGTTACTTTACACACCTCCACGACCCCGTACTATTCAATCCATCAATCAGCACAATGCTTTGAGTGCTTTCCATCGAATCCTACCGTAAACCGTGATTTGACACCCCAAAAAAAAAAGTCGATTTCCAGCAATAATTTTTGCGAAAAGTAACTTAGTTTGATGTACAGAATGCTAGGTTGACGGCTACGTGATAAGTCTGTTTACACCCTGTATAATTAGCATAACTATGTATATTTATTTGGGAAGTTCAAGCTTTGGCAATTACAAAGAAAAAAACAGATCAAGGGTGTATCGGAGCACTCACTGTAATTTGTAATTTTATTACACCATTGATTAGTGGTGCACAAAACAATTTTCATTGGGATATAGTGCAAACAGCCTCCAAGTGTAATGCCTATTTAAGTAATGTTTTAATACTTCTTTGACTTTATTGTTTTAAATTCGGGCATAACACTTTGTTTCTTGTGTTTTGAGAACCAGTATGATTTGTTCTGTATCTCTACAAGAAGATTCAAGTTGCATGCTAACACGTATTCAAGTAAAAAGTAAGGTCAGGTCGCAGAATTGAAGGCGAATGAACAAAAAAGTGAGAAAAACGATTGGGAACATTAGTTCCCTGTTAAAAGTAAGAAATTACATTTTGATTTAACATTTCAAGCGTGTTATATTGTTGATTAGATATGGGTGGAACACGACAACACGAGTTACTCATGTTAATTTGCATGTTACCTAAGAAACCCAAATTTTATTTAAAAGAAAATCGTTAAAACTTGTGGTTGTAAACATACGTGCAGTATTTTACACACCAACAGTTCATTATATCAGATTTGCTATTGCCTGCAGCGAGGTTGGAAATTATCACACGGGACGTACAGTAACATGTACTGTGAAAGTAAATAGCATAGCAACAAATTTTTTGAGATTCTTTTAGTTATTGAGTCAAATAACATTCATAACTGGTGGATTACTACTCGGTGCCTGGCAAGAAGATCTGGTGATAATTCATTCAACACAATTTGATAGGTAATTTTTGTGTTCATTTTAGATCTAGAAGACCGGGCGGCAGTAACTACGAACGCAACATAAACATTGATGTTTGTTTTGAGTTTTACGATTTTTTCTTGATTGTCTATTAAGTTTACATCAGTTCACTTCGCTGCAAGCTGCAACTTCATGTCAGTATTGTGTTATGACGTGAAACACGCATATGCAAAAGTGACTTACAAATTGAAAAACTATAAAATAAAACTGTTATCATACTGTATTTTTTATTAATTTCCCGCGCAAACATAACTCTTACTGTCATCCTTTTTTTTTTTGTCTTCTGTGAGACTAATAAATACTTTTTCTTTCTTTCTTTTCTTTTTACTGTGTATTGTATGGCAGAATATAACGTGGCTCCAAAAAAGATGCAAGAGCTGGAGCCTAGTAAGGGCAGGGGGACAAAGATGTGAAAGTACTCCCTCCAACCTTCCTTCATGGCCCTTCCAAAACTCGGAGGGTCTCATGGACGCAAATTAAGTCGCGGTGAGTATTGCGGTAGACTACACCAGAAAGAATTTTAGTCTTGTGAGAACCCTTGGATATGCTAATATTGAAGAATGTATTACGTACCTCCTCTAAGCTGAAGAGTACTCCTCCGATGGGCGCTCCGAAGGCAACGGACACTCCCGCCGCCGCGGCCGCCGACAGGATCTCGCGCTTCTTAGCCTCGTTGCGCCCGTACTTCGGGAAAAGGTACGACAGAATATTCCCTAGAGAATAATTATTGAGTTAGTTTAAAATGCCCCTGTATGACTACACCACATCTATACACATCTGACACTGACATTTCAACTATGTATTATAATCTGAATATTTATATTCTACTTCTTGGCGTCGTTGACATGTCATACTTCAAATGCTGCAGGCAAAAACATTGCCAATTCTACGGCGTCGTCGATGGTAGCACGGAGGTCACTTTTGCATGTTTTGGTTGGGGCACAGAGTATAGGAGGTGGAACATAGTTTGCCAACAATGCTGTTCATATATTCTATATCAAAGTGTTCAGAAATGCATTGACAAGCATGACTTAGCGGTACTTTCTATCACAATTTCTTAGGAACGGAGCAGATAATGAAGGACTTACCGAGGCAGCTAGCAATATGCACCATAGGCCCTTCTTTCCCGAGCGACAGGCCCGAAGACACGGACAGTATCAGACCAACCACCTTGATGATGAGCGTCCACTTGCCCAGGTAGCCGCGGATGATGAATCCGCTCAGTATCGTCTTGATCTCCGGAATACCTGGAAGAGGGGTACTCTAGTAATTCTGTCCACTATGAAAATTATATTAATTAAAAGTAACAAGTCACATGTTTTTTCCCCGAAGGGCTAGGCGGGAGTGTGAAATTCACAGAGATCTTTATTACAGTAAAGTTGACACTGTCGCGTCAATGACTATGTCTTTAGGTCTTTCTTCTTGTTCTCGAATCGAAGACTAAGATTCTATCCGAGCACACGTAGCGAGCTGGATAGCTCTGTCGTTGTATCTCGTAACAATAAGGTTACCGTTGGGTTGCTACCAAATGTAAACTAACTATGAAAGAACAATTTTTAACGGATGCTAGCTTACCCGATCCGCACGCGTAGGGCGCGAACATCCGGACCAGTGAGGCGGAGAGCGCGGCGAAGATGAGAGCCCACACGATGTAGAACAGGTAGCTGATGATGTAGGCACCCGGGCCCTCCCGCTGACCGCCCAGGACTTGCGGCCACGTCAGCCACTGGCACAGCGACGATTAATCATTAGTAATAAACACACCATACACTCCGATCAAGAAAACTATGAGCCCATTAACTGCACGGGTCCCAATTTGTACATATGTATACGATGTTAGGTGCAGTGACACTTGCATCTTGGAAATGTTATTTATTTAGAGATGGTTATTTTTTTTGCTTCTAAATCAAAATCAAAAAATCAAAATCAAAGCATTTATTTCAAGTAGGCCAGTTACAGGCACTTTTGAATTGTCGAAACAAAGGCAACAGTAAAATAAAGCTACAGTCCCAGTCACAAGGCACAAAAACTGTGAAAGTACTGTAGTTGCCCATTCCCTAACGTAGATCTCTATGGAGAAGAACGGGCAAGAAACTCCATGGACACTCTTTTAAATCAGAATACTTTAACAAAACCTTGGTTACATCATTAATTTTGAGATGGTACATTATGTGAGAACAATGCAGCAAGATGTGTACGTTAAAAGTGTCCATAGTAAAAACAATTCAAAAATAAAATAATTAATTCAAATAAGCCGTGGCAAATAAGAGATGACCAGTCACAACTGACAGCGCCCGTTCACGAACATGACGCATGTATCAGCACCATTCAACACCATTTTGAAGGGAACTAAATGATCCGACACACGTGCCACCATCAGCGAGACATTTGAGTGAGCATGACATACTCCTAACCGCCAGGGCACATTCAAGTCAAGAAAAGACGCAGGTTTCCAGCGAATGACAGCTTTCTAGTACATAGTACTCACACAATATGGGCTAGGCGGCTATATAATACAAAAGAGAATCTGAACAATTGAATCTATACAATGCAAAGATAGTTATACAATCTTCAGCAGCTCCAACAATAATATTTAATGCTATCAATTTAGGCGCCCCTGTTCTTGTGGAGCATGACCGGCATTGAGCCAAGCATTTTTATCAGTGATATAATCGTCCAACTTGTAATATGCTTTCTTACATAGTGTGCGTTTAATGCATGTTTTAAATTTCGTTTCATTCAGTTCAAGAATACTTTGTGGAATTTTATTATAGCATCTCAAACAGTACCCCATGAAAGATGAGTCTACTTTAGCGAGTCTGAAGCCTGGCTGAACTAATTGGTCTCTATTTCTAGTACTGTAATTGTGTCTGTCACCTCTTTTATTAAAAAGATGTAGATTTTTTCTTACATACATTATGTTTTCGTAGATGTATTGACAATGTAGCGTCATGATGTTAATTTCCTTAAACAGTTCCCTTAGAGAATCGCGCCTACGAAGATTATATATGGCTCTGATGGCTCTTTTTTGCAGAATAAATATAGACTCAATGTCTGCAGCCCGTCCCCACATTAAAATGCCATAAGACATAATACTATGAAAGTAACTAAAATAGACCAGTCTAGCGGTATCTACATCAGTATATTGACGGATTTTTCTTATAGCATACGCTGCTGAACTTAGCCGCCCCGCAAGAGATGTTAAATGAGAACCCCATTGTAGCCTTGAATCAAGCGTAATCCCCAGGAAAACCGTTTTATCTACAAATTCAAGTTTCTCTTTATTCAATACTATATCACAATCGCTACTTTTAACATTCGGTAAAGCAAATCTTACGCATTTCGTTTTTTTTTCATTTAACACTAAATTGTTTGCTGTGAACCAATTATGGACCTGAAGTAGGGCATTATTCACGTCATCTAGATTTTGGGCCCGTCTATTTATCTTAAAAATTAGGGAAGTGTCATCAGCGAATAACACCATATTTTGAGGTTGGTTTTTCAATAAATAGGGGAGATCATTTATATATACTAGAAAGAGGAAAGGACCCAATATTGAGCCTTGCGGTACCCCCATTTTTACTTTTAAACCCTGTGAATTAACACCATTTATTTGCACATGTTGTTGTCTATCACTCAAATAAGATTTTACCAAACTAAGTGCAAGTTTCCCTAGTCCGTAATGCTCAAGTTTCAAAAGTAATGTGTCGTGATTCACGCAATCAAATGCTTTGGAGAGGTCACAAAAAATTCCAATGGCGTCTTGGGACTCTTCCCACGCAGTAAATATGTGCTTTAATAAGGTTACACCGGCGTCAGTTGTACAACGTCTCTTGGTGAAACCATACTGTTGATCGTGTAAGATTCTGTTGGTGTTAAAATGATTGAGCATTTGATTTAGCATTACCTTTTCAAACACTTTGCTAAAAACTGGCAACACGGATACAGGTCTATAATTATTTGTATCTTTACTATCTCCGGATTTAAACAGAGGTATGACTTTACTGTATTTCATTAAGTCCGGGAAAACTCCTTGATCAACACACAAATTAAAAATTAAAGCTAAGTATGGTGCTATAGTCTCAACTATGGATGTACAAACTCTGATAGACATTCCCCAAAGATCTTCGGTCAGTTTGACTTTTATTTGCCGGAAAGCTTTAATAACTATCATAGGGTTTATGTGTTTAAATTTAAATTCAGCCGGGCAGTCAGACACATTCGCCTTTAATAAACCAATTGAGACTTCAGGAGAGGAATTAAGAGCCACCGTAGTTTTTAACGGTATATCGGTAAAGAAATTTACAAACTCATGAGCTACTTCCTGATTAGAGCTTTTAGGACCACATGCTGTATCTAATGTGTAGCTAGTGTTACGTATTTTCTTCCTGTTAGTCTCGTTATTTATGACTTTCCAAACTGTCTTAATTTTGTTTTCTGCTGTTTTGATCTTGTTGCTAATGTGCAAGGCTTTGGCAACCTTGCATGTATTTCTAAAAATTTTTGAAAACTTAGCAACATACTTGTTAAAAGTTTCAGAGTTTATATAAGGCTTAAGGCATAAAGCTCAAATAGTCTTTCCCTACTTTTTCTGATACCTCTAGTTGCCCAATCACTAAATATAAATTTAGGGCAAATACATTTTGTCTTCTTTTCAAAAGTTTTGTTAAATTCAGTGTAAACTATTGAAAAGAAATTATCATACAATTGATTTATATTAATATCGTCCATATGATGGCTCATAACACTTAACTTGTTCTGTAGGGAAATATTATACCTCTTTAAATTATTAGTAGTTATAGGTCTAAATTGAATCTGAACTTTTTGCAATGGTATGTTACACCTAAAAGTTACAGTTTGTCCGCTATGGTCAGACGGCAAACAATTTACTATGGCTTTATCTAAATAATCACAATTGCAGAAAACATTATCTATACAAGTAGCAGAAGATGAAGTGACTCTCGTAGGTTCAATAAAAATGTTAGTCAAGTCAAATGACTTGAAAAGATTTAATAATCGACTGCTATTAGAATTTTCTTCTAAAATATTGATATTGAAATCACCACAAATAATTATAGGTAATCCATACTTAACCATTGCCTTTAGCAAAATGAAATAAGAAGTGTGTCCTCACCTGAGAACAGTTTCCAGTATCGAAGGTAGTATCAGTGTCGGACCAGCAGCATTGTTCTCGGTTGAGCCAGAAGGCTTGTGGGCAGATACCGAACTTGAGGTCGGTCATCCACGAGGCGCCGATGTCGATGACCCCAGCCACGATGCCCGTGCACACGCCGACCAGGAGCACGCACACCCATCCCGACCACGCGTCGTGGGCACCCTGTGTAGTGGATCACAATAATCATGTTAACATTTCAAATTATACAGTGTTGGTTTTTACAAAGTGGTAACCGTTCGTTTAAGGGTCAGACTGCAAGCGTCTTGTACACAACCTACTGCTAGTAGAACTTTTAGTGCTTGTACAAAACTAAAGCCAATGAGAAGTCTTATAACCAGCCTATAATGTTGCTGGGTTACAGATTTTGGAGTGTGTCTTTGTGAGACGGAGTGGAGCATAATCTAGCAAGTGCGCCCAGTGCTATTTCGTACTGCTATCTCATCACATGTCTTCGTATGTTTAGTTCTAGAAAATGCCTATTTTCCCACGATGTTATCCTTCACCGAAAGAAAGAAGTGAGTCTATTATCCAAAGAATACTGACCTTTATGAGATCCCAGATAGAGTCCTGCCTCTTCTTGACGATGTATCTGTGTCGCATGCGGTCGCGAGCGATGTCGCGTTGCCAGTCAATAGTGTGGAAGTCATCGTATTGGCCGATTCCGGGAATGTCATCGTCGCCTTTGTATAACAACAATTATATTAGTTACGCTTAAAGATTTGCACACGTGCAGCCGCAAAGACTTGGCTAACATACACACGGCACGGTTGGCGCAGTGGCTAAGCGATTGGCGGCTGCGCTACGTGTCGGGTTCGATTCTCGCACGGAACAAATGTTTGTATAGCCTACAAGTAGATGTTCCGGCTCTGTATGTTTTTGCATGTGATTTTAAATGTTTGTAAACGCACCCACGATACAGGAGAAAATTCTAGTGTGGAGCAATGTTAAAAAAGGCAGTTTTAAAAGAAACCAGTACAGATTCCTGACCGATAACCGGCTATGGCAACCAATCGCAGTGGAGATTAGTTATCGACGCGGAAGAGTATTATGAAGCTTAAGTATGCACTCGTTTCCGTCACTCTCATATTCCGGAAATCCGTTAAATAGATTAGGCGCAGGACGGCTTTACGTGCTTTCCGGGCTGGTACTGAGAATCCCAATAACACTTTTCCCTATATGGGAATCAAACCCAGACCTCTACACACCACACGCGAGACCAGAGGGGACAGACAAACAGATGTATAACTGGTATCAAACAAATTCTTGTTGAACGGCAGTGTTGCATAATTGTGCGACAATTTAGATGTTATTTAAAAGAACATTGCATAAAAGTCATTGTTTTCACCAAATTTTGTTACTGACCATATGCAATCTCTCAATTTTAAGTTTCGATCTTTATAGTTCGTCGTGGAAATGCGCCTAAATATAATTGTGATGGCAAAATGTAGATGTACTGACTGACTTAGGTCTACTTCTTAGCCTGCTTACCCCCTTAAGGAAATACAGTTTTGATGTTAAGTGATATTTGACTGAGTTTGGTAGGTAAATCTTGTTTTTCCTGTTTCCTAAAAGGTATATGTTAATTTTATGGTTGATTTTTCTCTTCATTTTTATGTTTAAAAGAGAATTCATTATCAACGTAATGATAGTGCTTCACAGACAGTTGAACAAATAAAGTGTGTCAAACAATGGTAGATAAGGTATCATCGTGACTGGAGTTTTTTAATTGTTTTCTTTGGCATTTCTTTTTCTAGACTTAATATTTAATTGCCAATTATGTCTGTCTGTATACAGTTGAGGCAAAAAACAGACAGATTGCAGACTGACTGCGGACAGGGGACACTGACAGATTGTTTTGTAAAACAGGCTGATAAGATAGGCAAGTCCACCTTCAAAGCGTGATATTGCGTTAGGGTAGGATAACTGATCATTCAATCCACCCCAGCTCCCCAGCGCGCCTTGGTCTAGGACACTGACAGATACTTCAATACACCTGCCAGAGTCTAGTGTCCAGACCTAAGTCTGCCATTTATTTGTACCAGTTTCACCAAACCTTTAATTATGTATTAAGTACTTTGATATAATTTCATATAATATAGAATCATCAAAAAAACAATTAAGACAGTATGTAACCAACAATGATCACAATACAGTAACTGCAATAAGTGGAAAACACACCTACCTAGCTCAACATCCAATATCATGCTTTTTTTACCTTTCTTTAAAATGTTAATTTCATAAACAAGATAAAACATGATTTAATCAGAGCCATATATCAAGAAATTTTCCAATAAATACAACAATGGTTTCATTTTAACAATACATTAGATAACATTACGCCTGTAATTCTTGAAGAGAAAGGCAGAGCTGTACCTTTAGTACCCTAGTACACCCAAATTTTGACATAACATTTGATTGAGGGCAAGCCTATTGCCATCTACCCCGCACAAATCCAGACCCCAGCCCGCTATTGAACAGCTATGGGTAATTTTCTATGAACCTTAGGGGTAAGATGAACAGAAATAAAATGTTTCAAATAGTAGCTTTTCATTATGGCTTCAATTCCTTCTATAACAATAAATTTGTTGCTGGAGAACAGAAATGGACCCACCTGAAATATGATGGATTTTACTGTATTTTGTCAAAGATTTGATCTATTATTCCAACTAATAATAAACCTAGTTTATCAAGGGGATGCATATCACAGCTTCTACAGTGCTTAGTCCATTCTAGGACCTTGGCGGTCTCACTCGGATTAATTACTGTGTGCACAGTTTCTTTTCAACATAACCTATTACAAAAAAAAAAACTAGTGTAGTCAGATCTTTGACAAAAAAACTGGAAATTGCAACATTTACTGTTGTCAGCCTGTTTACCCAAAACCCAGACATTTTCTCATTATGTTTTCCTTTATTGTTTTAACAAAAGTAACAATTTTCTCATATATCAATGTGGTTATTCATTATCTATTCCAGAAGGAGCTCCTGTCTAAACAAAAACAGCCGCTCTGGTCAATCTTTAGGTTGAGCCGTGCTTGCCTAGGCAGATCCATTGATGGATGACCACCGTTCGCCCCAGGCCTATTGGAAAGCACGTTGAGCCATTGGTCCTGGATATCGTTTGTGAAACTTTGACAGTTGTTACATAGTCTGTGGCCTGAAAGTCTGACAACCAGGTTTACTAGAGAGTATCGTATTACCCAGTATTAACTGGGTTGTGGAGGTAAGATAAGCACTTGCTTCATGTAAAATACTGGTATTCGGCTGCATCTGGTTAGATTGGAAGCTGACCCCAACATAGTTGGGAAAAGGCTAGGCAGATGATAATTCATTACCATACCCATTTCATATTCTATATACATGTAAATAAATGGCTTGTGTATGTGTGCCTGTCATATTTGTTTGCAACTCTCATAGATGGCTGTTGATTTAGATTTAATCTAATATCAATAAAACACGTCGAAGTTACGTTTTAATTACGTTTCTTAGAGAGATTATGTTAAATGTTTAAACATTTTATAAAAGAAAGACTAGAAACATATGAAAGTTATGATAAAATAACCGTTTAAATTATCTGTACCGGTTGAGTGAGAAAAAAGCAATTATAGCTGGCTGCCCACTGTCCGTGCATGACTTGTGCTTGTGTCGCCTAAAGAACAACTCAACAGAGAAGCAAATTATAGTAATTACTTCCTAATTAATGTATGTAAATATAGAATGGTTAACTTACTTGCCATTCCGGAAAATAGCACTGCGTCCCCTGCAACAATAGCGCACCAATGTCAACGACTGTCTTTAAAATTAAACATTAGATTCTACGCCTAAAAACACATAAACAACGTACAAGCTACAACTATATTAATACTACTATCACAGTATATATTGCTTATACTTAATTAACGGTACTGAAGAGATAAGCCATTGAAAAGGTGAAAAGAATGAAAGAAAACAAAAAACAAAATTGCGACAATCAGGTGACGCAGACGCAGCTTGAAGCGTCAAATTACAAAATGTCAACGTCAAAGTGTTGCTAGTGATGGTCTACAGAAACTACTAAGAGTTGATAAATGGGTCGGATTTGTTTCAACGAATGTTATTTAATTGTTTTTATTGAGGCGTAAATAACAACAGCACAACATTTAAAGCACAAATAACAAAAGAAGTTATAGTTATATGAAGATCAACAGTATGACTAATTTTCTTAGCAAGAGCTGTCAAACCCAGGGTTCAGAACCGGTTTAAAAAGAGCGGTTAATTTCGGTTGAATACCGTATAATAACTGTTTTTGACAAGGAAAAAAAAAACACAGCTATAGTTCCCTACGCAGGGTTTGCGTATAAAAATATTAAAAACCGTATAATAAGTTAAACAAGGGAACTGTTTTTGTTACTGGTTACATAAGCAAAAACGGTTTTGATACCCAAATTAACCGGTTAATTCCGTAATTTGTAAACTCTTTTCGTCTACTTTTTTAACACTGCCAACAAGTTATAGTGACCCCCAGAAAATATTATGAAAAAAGAAATGTTTGATCAGAGGACGTCAAATATAACGTTGCGAACTTGCATGCGACTAAATTATAAATGACATGGCAACGTCCAGACCGTGCAAGCGAGTGTGAAAAGGGGCGGGGACCCTATCAAACTTGGTTTTTTTCACCTGTTAATTTCCACTATCAAAACCAAAATTCAAGAAAGATCGATTTTTCGCAATATCCTGTGAAGTGCAACCTTTGACCTAGATCGATTTCGGTTTGGGGTCAATTACCGTAACCGGTTAAGAATTTCAGCCGGTTTCCAAGCCCAAACCACCTTAATAAGGTCTCCAGATGGAAATTACCTGAGTATTGAAAAATTGACGCTTTTTTTGTTAATCTCTTACGTTTTACTTATAAGACCAATAACCATTTTTGGTAAAAAAGTGCTGTTTTATTCTACTAACGTTGACTGAATTCATAGGACTATAAAATTACTAAAATACTCCATATTTTTTGAGGCTATAAGTAGAAAATATTTGAAAGAAAAACACAACACAGCCTTGAGATATTAATGAGAAGGGTGATGACGGCACAGCGACGTCGATCACGTGCCGTCTTGCCGACCATTTCACCTATACTATGTAATTGTTACGAAATGTATATAACATTATCACATTCAGGGGCAGGTTTCAATATCTGAAGCGATTCATTGTGACTTATATACCAAAATATTATTTGGAAAAGAAAGTTTTTCAAATTCAAATGTATGCCCTCAATCTGGGTTACCAGCTACGTAACGAGATTGATAGCAAACCGGTTAATCGGTCATTTAATAACGCAAGTATAAGGGCACGTAAACATTATTCGTATTTTAATCCTCCATTCCATACGCCCCTTTTATCTAGTTCGTAAGTGCAAATATCATTATACTACGTGTTATATTTTTACCAATGCACCTACTTGCACGATCAGGTGCACAATATTGTCGTGGCTCTTTCAAGAGATTGATAATAGTAATCGCTTTACAGCACAAGATATCGTGAAGAAAAGGATTAAGGATAATTTACTGTAGCAGTACAAACTATTTCGTAAAGACAACAATTATTTTACCTACATAATCTACGGCGACAAGGGGATCCGTGTCCCCAGGTTCTAGTTCTACTGGCTTCATGTCCTCGTCACTAAAATCACTGCTTACATTGAGCACTGTCACCGCACTGGACAAAACTGACACCGAATCTAATCTGACCGTTATATAGAACAGCATTCGATAAGTCCCTTATCGATAGTCAATCATTTTTATTATGATTCATTCATCGTTGTTATTTTGTTACGATCGTGTTTTATTTACGAATAGTTTAACCGCATCTACATTAAAACTAATAAAAGGTGTCGAAGTTGAGAACTTAGGCCATACTTTTTTTGTTTTTTTTTTTCTCTCTGCATCTGCAATCAGCCCTTAGGCTTTAATCAGATTGCTTGATTGACAGTTTGAGATTCTTCGCATCCTGCGATGCGTCATCCCGTTATGTATTGATGGTAATCAGATTGACGCTATTCGTTTTCTTTTAAGTCGGTAGGTAGAGTCGGAGGACTTCAGTAGTGTCACAGCGAGTTCATTTTTATGTCGCTGGAGTCTTTGCTTGTAAGTCTTATATGAGTTTTCTACAACTTCCTTAATTGTTGGTATTTGTAGGTACTCATGTACTTCAATGTTCTTTGTGAACCATGGTGCACTGCTGAAGGTTTTCAGTGATTTATTTTGAAAGCGTTGTAGTATTTTAACATTTGAATGGCTTGCCGATCCCCACAGCTACCATAGGCCCATATAGGTGTTAGAATGCATTTGTAGATGAGAAGTTTATTTTCCAAGCTACCTGACGACTGTCTGCCTGTTAGCCAGTAAATGTCTCCCAGTTTTCTGCTTGCTTGTTCCCTTTTTGTCTTAGTACCTATGTTCACTCCAGGTAAGTCTTCTATCGATGTGCATACCTAGGTATTTGGCAGTACTATTCTGAGGCAGAACCTCTCCTCAGAAGCCCTACTTAAGAACAATAAATTGTTGAGGACCCTTCATGGGGGCTTCTAAATACCTTTATTACCTTTATTTACAAGAGACTAAGAAGCGTTGCAATGTGATAATAATTGAAGACACCTTATTCAAGTGCTCAATAAAATTTTGTTCTTAAACACTCGCAGAAGACTTACTGTCATTTTTATAATTTACTGACGAAACACTACATATAGCCAAAATAAAACTGACTACACTTAAAAATGACTATAAGGTTATGAAATTGTCCATTAACGTCTTTTGGTCAGTAGGTCGTCTTAGGGGTGGATTTTTATTCAATTTATGTTAATTAGATTTTTTTTTAATTTGCTCCGCTACCTCCACATTAGTACCTACATTTTGATACAAGTAGGGAAACACTGTCATTGTAGTCGAGGCGGATTCACATTGTTATGGAGTGGAGTACATTTTTTATTAATAGAGGATAATAAAGGTTCCTTCTACCATTCCAGCCATCTGATTCTTCATCTGATTTGGGCCCGCACAATTTGAACGTTTTATAACAGTAGACTGACTTGACCAAGAATTCCGTCATCCATCCGGGGACGCATAGTGCAAAAGAACAATCCGTATTACTAATGCAATTTCGAGAAAAGTTATTCAAAACCTAAAATATTTCGAGAGTAAAGGCAGTAAAATTGGGGTGTCTTCTCAAAAAAGCTATTAAGGAAGAGTTGAAGTTAAAAAGTTGTTAGGAGTTCAGTATTTTCCCGATTTGAACTAGGTTCTATGATTAAGTATGTACCACATGGGGGTAGTTTTCATAATTCTGGCGGGAGGGGTCCGAATTCATGAGGAGCGGGGTTAAGCTCCCGAAACCTACGTCTACGTTCTATAAAAACATAGATTTATAAGTAAGC
This sequence comes from Noctua janthina, assembly GCA_963576755.1. Classification (NCBI taxonomy): domain Eukaryota; kingdom Metazoa; phylum Arthropoda; class Insecta; order Lepidoptera; family Noctuidae; genus Noctua; species Noctua janthina. Next base: position 4,514,884 of record OY755050.1, on the reverse strand, counting down.
TAAAATTTTGATTAATACAGGGTTAATCCCTTCCCTGATTACGCCCATGATGTACTCCATATTTAAACTAAATTACGTCTAATCTATGACAAAACTTACAGGCAAAGACTAATTTATTAGCTTACCCGCAGACGAACTGAAGTATTGAGCGATGTAGGCTTGAAAATAAAAAATATTATTAAATACATTTCGATGATTTGAGCAGTCACTGGCCTACCAATAATGATACATACTCGAATGCTATTGTAGTTAAAAAATCCCTAAGTATAAACCTAATCAATTCAATATGCACTGAACCGTATGATGGAAATACGCAATTATTATTGATTATTTGCCAAGGTTCTTGAATCAGAAATAATATTCATTCATTTGCTTTTCTAAGACTTCAAATAATACAAGTAACGATGCGTTTATTTACTAAGGCTTGCTTTTTGCGTGATCTTCTTACTTACTGTTATAAATGCGAAAGTTTGATGGATGGATGTTGGTTACTCAATCACGCCAGAACGGCTGAACAGAATAATCTGGATGAAATTTGACGCTGGGATAGACTATAGTCTGGAATAGCCCATAGGCACCTTGTTTTCTAAACATTTAATGTCCTGGATTTCCGCAAAGTAACGCCTGATTGTATAACTTATCTTTAGTTGCTAGCTATACCCGCTTCTCGCTAACCGCCGGTTGTGGGAGCGATGTCTAACATGTGCTGAACGCTTTCCGTTTCATTGAAATTCTCCCATGGCATTAAGACCGGCTTAGTGCGGGTTTCATGAGCTGAATGAAAATGAGGCTTACAGTTCGCGCTTGCGTTGGAGTGCCGCCCGCCGTGCTCGTAGAGCTGGAAGGTGCCGTGACTGGTGGGCGTGGAGCTGACGCTGCCGGCGGCCGCCTGCTGCAAGCCGGGCGTGATGTCTACCATGTCATCCTCGCTCGCCGATACAATGCCCCGCCCATTGTTGGCGTTCGCACCCTGGACAAACAACAAGACGCAATTGACATATGATTTTAGATTAAACTTTTTAAATATTTCTTTGTGTAATCCGGGTCAGGTAGAGGTGCACCAACACCTTCATCTCCTCAGCTTGTTGGTCCCCGCGAAGTAGGGCTAAATTCAGACTCCGGGCTGCCTGTTGTGTTGGATTAGTTGGCAAAGGCTAGCCTTTTAGCAAATATATTAGGGCTGGCGCATTACCCAGCCCTAACTGAGTAGTGGAGGTCAGATAGGCATTCGCTCTATGTAAAATACTGGTAATAAGCTGCATCCAGTTAGACTGGAAGCCGTACCTATTGGCGCCACGGGCCACCCCTGATGTGTGTACCCTTGCACTGTTACATATGTTGGGAACGCGGGACGTACACCCGCGTACCCAGCAAACGCTTGAACGGCAGGCGGGACTGCTAAGCGTGGGGTCTTGAGTTTGATTCCCGGATCGGACAATAGTTATTAGATTTTCCAAAATTCGGATATTTCAAAACAACTGACCGTACGATTTAATGTGCTTCCCCAAATACTTCAACGGATACGTCCCTACGGATGTCCCGTATTTAAGAAATATTAAATCAAGATAGTTTATATGTGAGCCGGGAAGAATCAGACTTTGTTCGCTTGCTTCCTCAGAAGCCAGACGCACTCGGATCGAATTTGTAGTTTCTTAGAAAAAAACCACAAAAAACTCCAATACTCGTTTAAAATATTTCAGTGAGGTTCCTTTTGAACTCTTCAAACAGAAATGCCAGTCCCGTTAACTTTCCTGAACCTTTGTACTACGCTTCGCTGGTCTGGCCTTTCCTTTAATAATATTACGTGAAGTAAACGACACAACTCGGGAAGTCTGGAGGCGGCGAGACTCAACATTATCATGTCGTAGGATCTGACTTCTCAATTGGGTACATCTTCATTATCTGGGCGATTGTCACCTTATCGGAACAAGATTCAGGCAGTTTCGTCCTAAGACTAAAAACTATCATAATTCGCTGATCGAATCGCAGATGCAGAAATAATTGCGGCGGATCTTAGTTGTCTCATCAAGCCATCATCATAAATCTGCCTAGTCTTTTTCCAACTATGGTGAGGTCGGTAACCAGCCTAACAGGCTGATTTTTTAAAAGTTGGCAACACTTTTAGGGAGTGTAGTACCTGCTCATGAAAATGAAAACCTTTTACTATGGCACCGACCATGAAGTTGCGAAAAAAATATCAGGTGCCGCCTAAGTTTTTTTTGGGTTACTCGTCTGAGTATGGGAGCAGCTGATATATTTTTCCCGGTTTCATGGTCGGTGCCATAGTAAAAGTTGTTAATTTTCATGACTACTACACGCGCTTAAAGTGTTGCCAACTTTAAAAAAATCACCCAGTATAAAATACAACCGGGACCAAAGCTAAACGTACTTTACCTATAACTAAGCCACAAGTTCCTTACTATCAAAGTTCACTATGATTTTATATTCCATCTTCGAACGTCGGAAAATTTGTCATGCACCGATTTGAGAATCATGCAATTAACTTCTAAAATGAAATGAACATGTTACTAACGTGTCCCCGGCTGGTAACAGCTGCCCGAAGCAGCCTATATTTGTTTTTCCCGCCCATTTTGCTGGTTGTTAGTGAACTAGAGGCGACCCCTCGTCTCGAGTTAGCCCGCGGACTGCGCGATGCACACAGTTATTGCAATTTGGACTGATTGGACCATCTCTGGACATTGTGCGAGTACAATGTGCGGTTGACACGACAAGAGCTGAACTTCCGCACCGAGCCACGTACATGCGAGCACAGAACGTGACTGGTGGGAAACTGGCTAGCTATATCCTGACTAGTCTACATACTCGTACAGTTAGTTAAGTTTCTCTATCGCTATCTATCTAAAGTTTCTTGTCCATGCTCCTCCATACGGAACTACCCTAGCCAATGGGAGTAGAATAAAATGCCTTTTAATGGCCTATTCGAAAGCAATGTTTTGACTTTGGCAGGGATAATCAGGGAAACGAGGCTTGAACAGAGACTCATTTCATTAATTCTCCTGACTTTATCCCAAATTATTTGGGGTCGACAAACCATCTCATGAGTGACCCCCTTTCAAGCCACATCACACAGTCCATCCATCGTTTCTTTGGTCATCCCATTCTCATTTTCAAAAATTGCATGCAGTTCAATATCAGTATCGCCGACCGTATGTACCTGTGTGTAGATACTTCTTACATACTACAAGTACACACGATGCCCGGCTTGGCATCACGGATATCGATTGATGCAGCACTAACGTCTGTCATTTTTACCATCTAGTTTAGGATCTAGATAGCTAAAAACTACAGCTACTTTTAAATGAACCAACCCACATTAGAATTTCTCCCACTTTCTAAAGTTTTTATAATTTGAAATAGATATTAATTAATAAGCTGAACAGCTTGTTTGCTGCATTAGCTAACCATTTACTGCCATTGAAACCATTAGAATATCAATAAATAGTATAACTACGATGATGTTCAAGAACATGTTCACTTTGTGCTCGGAGTTTTTAAATGCCAATCATTGGAGAGCACAACATGAAAGAGCCGCAAACCAAAGCTGCCAACAACCACTCTAGAAAGCCATCGAATGGCATCATTATCATCAATTCATCACCTATTAATATGTGTAACACATACAAACTATAAATCATGAAATGCCATAAATCTGCATTAAAAATAATATGTTAAATATAATTATTTAAAATTGTACTTATTCATTTAGTTTTTTTTTTCTAATAATATAACAAAGTCCATTTAATTCGTTATATAAAGAATAGAATAGCTATTATCCTTGTTGCTTATTTTTGTGCCAGCTATTATCTGCACGAGGAAAAAATGTCATACTTACATACGGTGTACTGCAAATAATCCGATCAATGATGGAGCACTTATTACACGGTGTTAATGAAGAATCGAAGAACAGTAAATTCTAGGCAAAAGCGAAGGAGCGGCACTTGAAACGTTCGCGTTCTCGCACACAGCACTAGTCGAACCCCACTGAAATATACGGGGGTGAAAATCGATAAAGCGTATAAGGGCGCCGACCGGCGAGCTGCGGAGCTACCATAGAGAACGCGGCGGATTTTAGAGTGTCATCTGCACAGCGCGCGGCCCCTTACCTGCATGCAATCGCATTTTAGGCGGGTTAGCCCGCAAGTGGAGTACGACAAGGATAATGCACCTAACAGAGCAGGCAATAGAGCACAGATCACTGCCGGTGCTGCAGCGCCACACCTGCAGCGTGCGCATCTGAACCACGGCCCTGGTCAAGCTATTATTACATCAATAACGTTATTTATTGAGCGAGTATCCAATTTCAAAGGACTACGGGCTTGTTAAGTTTAAGTTTTGGTCAACCACCGAAACCTTAGAAAGTATTTTTTTAATGAAATAAATCCTATGTAGGATTTATTTCGAAGAAAGGGATAATTTTGTCGATTCCCATACAATTTTAAAGTAAGGCATAAAATTACGACAATAAGGTTGACATATTTATTTATAGATACATCGAGGGCCAAGCTTGGTTCCATGTTTTAGCCTGGCGTTTAATTTGTGTTGCATTCTACGTCGAACTCACAACATGGTGCAACATATAGACTTATATTCCCTCAGAAATACATACCCGTACGGAAAGATATAACCTTGTTTAGTCTTCTTGTTAGTATCGCTGCCACAACAGTGTTTTATATTTTGTTGGCCCAAAACTTCGTCACCCGTTTTGGGGCTCAGAGGGCAGGACCAGGATGGGAGGTAGAGTATAGTTGCGGAAGCCGCCGTGTCTGTCATGAACAAGGATCTGGATTTGATTAGTGAGTGGTCGCGTTCCTTTGGACTGCAAATCAATCCTAAAAAATTTCAGGCCTTGATCATCGGCGGTAGGTATATGCGGAATTAGCTCGATGTTGCGTCGCTGTCTCCACTCAGGCTGAATGGAGTTCAGATTGATTACGCAATTCAGGCTAAACCTGAGGGTGACAATGGATTCCTATTTATCTTAGACTGCCCATGTTGCTGAAGTTAGTCGCAAAGTCCACTATAAGTTCCACTCATTGAAATGCCTCCAGAGGTTCCTGCCATTGAACACCAAAATCTCCCTTGCGCAAACTCTCATTCAACCTATTATAGACTACGCCGATGCCTGTTATTTGGATGCTTTTAAATAAACTTGAGCGTTTGCTAAATATCTGTATTCGTTTTGTATTTAACCTTAAAAAGTATGATCACGTTTCTAACTTTCGTAAAATACTCAAGTGGCTCCCAATTCGACTTCGCATTTAACGTCCTCCATAACCCTAAAACGCCATCCTATCTGCGGGAACGCTTTTCCTACTCGCGTCCTTCTGATGCACCTTGCAGGTCGCATCTTAGGAACCTCTTTAAATCCCCTCCACACTCTACCGACTTGTACTCCTATTTCTTCACTGTCCATGCCGTGCGGCTGTGGAATTCACTTCCGCCTGACATTAGGTACTGCCAAACTGTTGCAGTTTTCAAAACAAGAGTGAAAGAACATTATCTTTCCATTTCGTCATAGTTGCATTAGTATTTGTTATTAGTTATTTTATTGTTTCTAAAGTATTGTTATGTTTTGTCTTTGTATTTATAAGTATGTTAGTATATTCATATATTATTATATGTAAATAGTTCTGTTTTATGTTTTATGTATTCCATTTTCTCTTCTTCTTTTACACACTTTGTCTACATCTCTTTTTTAGTATCTCCTTTCGCAGGTATGCTGGAAGAGTTTTCTTTAGAAATAAGCATCACCTTTGTACTATTTTCTGTTCCTTTCTTTTTTTTTGTATTTAGTGTGTACATAAATTGTTAAATAAAAAAATAGTTTTTGACTCTGCTCCACACCCACACCCCGCTACTGTTCCGGTGATGTAGCCCCATTTAACTATGTTGTAGTTTCATGGTCGCACTTACGTCATTATTTTGTTATTGAACCATAAATAAAACGGCTCTTTGGTAACCGATAATGGTAATGATGTGGAATTCTACATAAATTACTAACTAACCGAGAATACGGCGACTATTTCGAGTGTTAATGGAACACTTGGCATATTTAAATATCTACGACATTATTAATTAACTACAAGGCGTGTTCTCGATGGGATTCCTCATCAGCAAAATTGACGATGTTACATACAATTTTTATATTGAACTCATTTACTGAATGAATTCCAAAAAGCTTTTTGTTTGCAACATTCCAAGTTTCCTTCGTCGTAAGTAAGAAACTCTTGTGCAAAATTCTATGCTTCAAGAACTTTCTGTCCAGAACGTGCGATGTCTGCCAATATTTAAGATTTTTCTTAAGTTAAAGACACAAGTATGTGTGTTAGGAATGTCAGAGGTTACTTACACATGGAAAACTTTTGCATTCGTGTTTGGTCTGAGGAAATACGACTATGATTCGCACTTCCGCAAGGGTCTCAAGTATTTCCCTATCCACCTTCGCAGGTGCTCTGCAGATATTATGTCTCTTCTACAACATCCAAACCCTGCATATCCCAGTTACCTGCGCGATCGATTTCCCTTTACCCGTCCTTCTGATGCTCCGTGTAGATCCCACCTTAGGCATCACATTAATTTCCCTTCGTTTAAAACCGAATTCTATGCTCCTGTCCTCTCTGTTTACGCAGTTCATTTGAAGAAATTACTTGTGCTTAGCGTCCGAGACTCTCTAAAACTTTGTCTTTAAAAAGCAAGTCAAAAAGCTTTAATGGCATTTCCTCTCATCTATACTGTAATATTCTGTTATATTATAATCATTACAGGTATTATTATATTATTATAATACATGTATTTAATTCTATATTGGTTTATATTATTCGTATGTATGTTTATTTTATACCAATATAATTATTATTGTTTCAAGTTAATTGGTAATTTTCCTTTTTGTCGTTTTTGGTTTTCGTTGCCAAATGGCAAAAAACGGAACCCTTGTAGATTCGTCGTGACCTCGTCTTTGTCTGTCCGTCCTTATGTGACAACCATATTACTTCGAGACTGTTGCCACCACTGCCTTATATGAGCCTCTCCAATTTTTAAAGTAAAAGGAGGAAAATTCTGTATAAATGTGGGTTTGTACAACGTAAAAAGAACTTTTAACGAAAATCGGTTTGATTACCGATACTGATACTGTTAGCCTGCATTGTCCCACAGCTGGGTAAAGGCAATTCCCCATGACTTCCAGTTGTTTCGAATAGTTCTGCTGTTAAATGTAAATTGACATAATATAAATTAACATTATACATATTGTTATTGTATTGTATTGTTTGGTTCCGAATCCGAATCGCACTTCGCCGGTTTTTTACAGTGTGTCTACATTTTTTAACTCACCTGTTGCAGGTCTGCTGCAAGAAATTTCTTATGAAATAAGCAGTACCTTTGTACTCTTCTGTCATAATGTAAAATGTATCCTGTGTTAAGTATTTTGTGTGCACTTAAATAAATAAATAAATTTTATCCATTTCACCAGATCTCGGAAAAAAGACCATTACTGCTAGAGCTAAACCGACGTTACTTTCTGAATGCGTTTTCGGAAAATATCTACACCAAGGAAATAAATTATAGTATGTACGTATGTTGTATGTACGCACCTTTTTGTAGACGGACTGATACGTCGTACCCATTTTAGGGCCGGTGGACTTTAGAGGAAAACGTTCCATGACAGCATCTGTAAACGAAAAAAACACATGGAAATATGGAAAGGAAACCTTTTTTAGTAAGCTTTTATTTAACTTGCCTTGTTAGTTAGTTTGCTTGTTAGTAAATATTAGTCAAATCTTACAAGTGACACCTTTGGTTCCGGTAACCAATACATTTTTATGGCAGACATAATTTGACCTTTTGTTATGTGTTATAGCTCATAACTTCATAATAATTTAATACTACTACTTCATTTTTTATATGTCCGTATTTTCCGCCACAATTCATACTTCGTTGAATTTGGATATAATACGAAATTCCGGACTAAAAGCAGGATTAGCAGTGGTACGTAATACCTACAAGCGAACTGGACAAGAAAGCTGGACACATGTCAGAAATCATAGTGCTCATCCTCACCGTGCATTGCACATGATATGTTTAAACGACAATCATTCTAGTACCTACACAGAATACCGGTATTGTAATCTTGTTACAAAGCTAGGAACTGCAGCAACTAGCAGAGTATGTACCACAAAAGAATCATTTCACTATTATTAGATAGTTGCATATAATTCAACGCCAGTTAAAGCCCCATCCCGCACTAAATTGGCACTATTGTGTGAAGCGGATGACTCACTAGAGCATAGCGGTACGTCGCGCTCGGGACCAGCACAGGGACCAAGTCACTATTACATCAACAGAAGACATGCTTTATTAGTACACGCTATATTTTCAACGGAATGATTGAAATTCCTCTTTAAATAAAAACGGTAAAAGAACCGCTAAGAGTGCGTAAATTGAGAACGTATTTTTCACAAGCGAGATTTACTCCGAAACGAGGGGAATTTTACTGCAATAAAATCCTCTCATCGGTAATCAAAGTGCAGGTAAAATGGAGAACAGAATATTTCAGTTTATCAGCATTCAATAAAGCAGTTATCTACGTGTATTAGTAGTGCTTCACATTTTGACTGTATTTTGTTCGATGAGACGATGTTCTTTCTTTCAGTAAACAAGAATGTCTAGGTAATTTAAAGTCTGAAATAAGATTTCACATTTAATTAGTCTACTTGTAGACGGGACGAGACTATTAATATTAGGTAACATTATAATATAACATTCGGTAGAACGTGACAAGATGACAGGCATAAGGAATCGTTCACAGAGTACAGAATTTAAATTTAAACACACATCAGCTTACTTGAACAGTTTAGGAGCGAGACGTTCTAATGACATAATTAGGATAGACATTTAGGATTAATTTATCTGCCTTAACTACTACCCATTGGTTATGTATGCCCTGTTAGTACTTCCAGCTCACGCTGGACAGGCCACCCATAAGCATTCTGTCTAGCATATTCAGCTTATAACGTGCACACTGCCGGGAAACAGTTGTCAGAGAGAATGAGCCATAAATCCGCCACGCGCCTAGTGCGGGTTGGTGGAGGTCGTGCCTTCCAAATTTTGGTTCCTTAAGAAGTTTTTTTCCACCGTTTTAAAGAACAGTGGGCAGTGTTCTGTCTGGGAACTCCTAATATCACATCATGGTCTATTCTTGTCCAAGTCGTTAAGGCGCGAGATCATGGGTCTGTAGGTCCATATCGAAGAAATAAAGTTGTGGGTGTGATCTGACATCGATACGCACCACTTCTAACCTTTAAATAGACACATACCTGTATAGGTATTATGTATCCCATTCTGCTGAGTAGCTGCAAGTTTCAGGGCCTACCTTGCTACGATTGTGAAACATTTGCTAAGGGATGATCAAAGATGATTCGCTCTTCATTGGTGGGCTACAAATGATTAGTGCGAACTGCCCGGTGCGATGCAGTTATCAAGTATAGGGTCAAGAGTCCGAGGCCAGAATCAGAAGGGTTCTTCTATCAGCAATCAATGCAACCATTCGCAAGATCGCAGTCTATGCTTCTACAGACATTGTTATAAGGTGATGTTTCAGCATCCCTGCTCTGAGAGTTCTGAGATTAGTTTTCGTTTCAGTTTCGTGGAGGGTACACAATCAAAGTTCTTCTAACCTAACGATGAATTTGCTGAAGAGTTCGTTATGCCACTTCTTCTTCCTAGCTAAAACACTAGGAAGTGCCGAATGCCAGGCGTTTTGGGGGACAGTCTTATGCAATTTTGACATTCAAAAAGTGCTGATTTTCAGCCAAATTTGAATAAATGACGTTTTCCTACTTGTCAGCGATTGTTGCGACATACATAATGACGCTTACAAAGTTATTGATGCGGAATGCCAGCTACAAGGGTGGTGCTTACCCCCAGCCGGACCATATAAACCACACGCACAGCGTGCAACCAGCCTGACTTAGAGCAGTGGAAGTGGCAACTACAATTATTGAACGAATCAACAACAGATTTTTAATGCAAATACGGCCCTATTACTTTCCGTCAAATGCAAAGGATTGAAGTTTTCCAGGAAAGACTAAAATACATGAAAGTTATCTTCGTGAACTCCTTTCCAACATAAGGGTTTTGTGCAGAGTTGTGCAGGGCCAAAGAAGCCAATTACCAATGCCATGATTTTAAACCTAAAGACTCCGTAACTTCGACAATATTGATGCGTAATTTTCATACTTTAGCATAAAATATCAGTACGGAGTACGTTTTTTAAGTACCTCTTCAAATGGTTACTATTGATACATTTTACAAGTTACAATTTTCGACCTTAAGAACTGGGCATCTGATCAGTATGTTAACCTTGTAAAGGTTATTGCAACAAAGCATTTCCCACTTAAATTTGATTTAGCACCCCACTCCAGATCTCAGAAGTGAATCTGAATAACTATGCACATCCTGCTTGATTGACTGAGCAAGACATCTACATCTGTTCATATTGACAGTACTGAATATAGTGCCATTCTCCGTGCAGTGAAGGCGTTGTATCGAGCTCGAGAGCTACAAGCAATTGTCACAATTTTGGTATGCATTGCACACTTGTTTTGTTTGAATTTTACTTATTCTTCTTGAACAATCTACCGAATTAAGTAATAATCAGTAAGTAATTGTCTCATCAAGTTGCACTTTAGAATTAAGTACAAGTTGATGTATTTATAATGAGGACTGCTTTGTTTATTATTGACTGATGGGATAATTAATTATAATTATTTTTTTGAATATTTAATTAAAACATACATATCTTTAATTAATTATTATTATTGCTTTTGTATGTTTATCACTTTTAAGTTTTTACTTTTACCTAAGTATATGATGTCAATTAATTATTTGGGTTATTTGTTTCAAAAGTGAGTAAAAGTTATTATAAATAAATATGATTCTTGTTTAGATATGGCCACCTCAGTGACCCAGTGATGAGACATGTGTGATGAAGATCACCTGAGGTTATCATGATCATCACTATCAATTTTTGAGTAATAAGATAGCCTTATAATTTCAGTCACGCTACAACCTAATGCTGTCTCAAAGAGGCTAGTGCAAAGTGTATGCATACTAAAACTAAAGATCTAAGGGAGATTTCATTGTGAAAGCTTTTTTTCATGAAACTTGCAGGGATTTTACTTTGTTTTTGGGTTTTTAAGATGCTGGTAAAGTAGTGGTAGAAAACATATTCAGAATAATCATGCGTCTGAACTTCGTAAAGCAAATTTTTAAGTAACAAACATTAGTAATAATAGTTAATATATCCACATTCCCTAAAATTACTTACCCCAGTAGAATAGCTGGAGATGTAAATGATTTCTTATAACAATAAAAAAACATTACATATTGTTAGTGGGGTACCTCTCTGAAAGAGCCCTGACCACCGGTAGTTCTGACCCTGTTCCCGATGGTGATGGGCTACTATTTTTTGTATTTTGAAATGTTTTTTATATGCTTTCCTTTTTAAAAATATAAAATGTAATGTAAGAAGAATTAATAAGAAACGTAAACATGCAATGTTAGTATCAAACGCCCCCTTATAGTAAATTATCAGCGCTCGCTAAACATTATGGTACTACAATAACCACTTGTTAAACTATTATGTAAACAACGCTACGTGGACAGTCACCAATTTATTCTGTGCTAGCGGGAACTATACTAAAAGCCCCATTACAATCTTGGAATGTACCGTCAAACGCCACCGCATGTTAGTAATAGTCCAGCTATAAAATGAAAGTGCTTAACTAACCTAGCACAAAAACATTGTAAGATCCTCGGGTAGCAAGTTATTCTAGCAATTATCCATTTTTAAGACACTTTAAAAACATTCAATATACACCAAAATGGATTTCAGTGTGCTTAACAAGTTTTCCTTTTCAATACAGACTAGACAGAAAATCGAAATATTACGTGTATAACCAACTATAACTTTTTATGACGAACGAAAAACACAACATGACAACTACTAAATGTCAAAAAACCTGTCGTATGACAGTGGAGGACAGTGACAGTAGTTGTGACGGTTAATATTACAGTTGCCAATGTGCAATTTATGGTACGTCAGAAATAATCTGCGAAAATCTCGGAAACAGAACCAAGCACGTATCTTACAAAAGCCGCGAAAATTAATTAATTGTGTTTTATTGGTGAAAACCGAAAACACAAACCTTTTTTAGATAGGACTGTAGACTGTATGAGTTAAAAAGGGCCACAAAAAATACTAACCGGTCTAATGAGTTTCTAAAGAAATGTTTTATGTTAGAATATTATATACATTTATAAATTAAAATAACCACAAGAAATTAACTTAACAAATAAACTAAAAATTAAAATGTTAGTATAGTTTTAAGAGGTCGTAGTCTTGATTACTTTTGACCGTTCAAGACCGTGAGATAATACACTACGTAAGGAATTGTTGTTACTGCCTTACATAGTATTTAATGTTATTTTAACGATTTCTAAAAATTAAACATTAAATTAAGAAAACTGCACTACATTGCGCCTTTAGTTTTCTAGGTATTACTCATTATTTTATGTAAACTTTCACATTTTCAAATGTTTAACTGTTTAGGTTAAATGTTCTATGGAAATTAAAATTCATATCACAAAAGCTTGTTTAAAACGAGGAATAGCCACACTTCAGTTTTTAGAGGTATAAGAAAGTTTGATTTTGTATCATACACAGTCAGTAGAAAAGTTTGGGCTATCGTTTTATTTCAGATCCATAAACCATTAAGAGTTTGAGTCACACAAATAAATGGCCAATTCGATTGCAGATCATGTTTCTTAAAACAAAGTGCAAGAAAAGAGTTACAACAGCAAATAATGCACAAGTACAGCACATTGGGGACCCATCGCAGATGGAGGAGTTACCGCAAGTTCATTGGCAGACGCCACACCCTCTCTGGGATTTTTTAAACTTCGAACAAAGATCTACCCATCATTTACTACCATATCTGACATCAAAGCCACCCCACAAAACGTTAAGCATACCCCACAACACGTTTAGCATGCCCCAAATGGGGCCTGGGCAGCCTCATCAAGAGTCAGGTCTATTCGATTTGGAGTCCAGCCTGCCTGATCTGGACACAGCTCTGTTTGGTCTGGGGTCGAGTCTGCATGACCAGGGTTCAAGTCTGTCAGGTTCATCAGATCTTCCGGTGAGTGAATAATAATTTGCATGAAATATGATGCCTTTCAGCCTGCCAAGGAGACATCGTCAAAGACGGTCCTTTACGATGACGGTAATTTCTATTTTTTTTCTGTAAAATGCTGTGTCCGATTAATGGCAATAGGCTCGCCCCCGTGGGTTTTAAACATAACTGAGAACGTGGATTGGGTACACCTGTGCCTAACCCTTTTATGGTATGATTCTGTAAAACATAAATTATTATTAAAAACTAACACTTTGAAAAAGTAGCAGGTAGGCCTCTCTTATCTGCTACCCAAGCTAGCAAATACGTGTACATTGAAACATTCGTTATACAAGTATACTTAGTAGAGCTATAAGAATGCAGTACAACAGCATCTACTTCGACAATTCATTTTTATTTTTTTATACATTGCCCCACACTAGAAATAACTATTGTATTGTGCTTGTATCGTGAGTGCGTTTACAAACATTTAAAGTAACATACACAAACAGCCAGACCCGGAACAACTACGGCAAGTACCATGAACGTGCACGAGTGCACGATCCTGATAGCCGGCAGAAAATATTATAGTACTTGACTATATTTAAATCAATAGGTAATACCTAGTACTCCTGGTAGTACCACACCAAATGATTTGATCTGAAACAAAGTAGTACCACTTATTTCGTTTGTAGGTCCTGCCTTTCCATGCTTTTAAATATAGGGTAATAAAATAAACATAAAACAAAAGATCTTATTTCTGAATGCCAACGAATGCTAGCATAATTTTAGAATGGGGGTTATCACGTATGAATTCGCAGCTAGAGGCACTAGTGCAGCGTGAGGTCACCGAAATTTCAAATGTCATAAAGTGTTCGCAATCGCGCGTTGCGTGCTTTTCTTTGCGTAGCAACTTGTAGTTACTAGTGTGGCGCTTTCGGTAGCATCCATCAGCATTCTAATTCTAGGGAGAATATTGTAAATAAGTATCTGAAGTTTACACTATGTTATTATACTCAATAAAATAAACTTTTTAAGGAATTATTGTTAAAAAATATAATTATTGATAAGACCTTACTCGATAGTGGCGCCATCTGGTGAGTTCAAAAACGATAGCCCTCATTGAGTACAACAACCAGTGCTGCCAATCGCGGCGAAAATCCTCGATTTGCGGGAAATTGAGAGTTAGCGCGGGGAGAGCATGGGGAATGACAAAAATCGGGGAATTTCAGGGAATCCAGGCCAATTTTTTCGGGGGGTGTAAAACTATTTTATGTCCCGTACTACCTACACCTAAAAAATCACGTTTGGATCTTGGCAGAAACAGCTCGACATTACTAACATAATTTTAAATGGCAACACCACTCAAATGTTAAAAGTCTGCTCAATTGTCATTTGAACACGATTTTCAATTTTTATACGCATCCATTTCTACATCTAATTGTTCATAGTTGTCGATTTTTTAAATTGGTGCGAACGCTTGAAATTTTCAATAAAATTAAGGAAAAGTGGTTAAAAAGTGCAGCTACTGTTAAAAAACAGTTAAGTTGCATGTTCAGCATAAGTTAACCGGAACCCAGAATTTTAGTTTGTCGAGGTGTGCAATACGGTTTCCTTGAGAGCCGCCCTTGTTCTGCAGGAAATATCATTATAAGGTATAGTATTTTATTAAAGTTTTAGTAGTTTATTAAACAAAATTTAGTGTATAAAACAGCGTTTTTATTCCAAAAATCTCATTTTGGGGACTTTGTGGGGAATTAATAAAAAAGAAGCGGGCAATTTCGGAGAATTGGCAACACTGACGCGGGCAATCGAGATTTTTTATTGGCAGCACTGACAACAACATTGACATGGTGGTACGGTTGGTACACAAAGTAATCGATAAACCGACTTTTTCCGACTAATCCGGTTTATTCCCAACGCTAACTATATCCGATGATTTGTATAAAATGGCGTCAGCCGAGTTTCTTGAGCAAGCTTTGTCCACAAACGTTGATGAGAACGCCGTTAACGCGATTGTGGGCTCCTTAGAAAATCAGTTAGTCACCTCTGTTCCGTCGGCGTCGTCACATAACAATTACGTGAATGTTATTCCGTCTCAACATTGTAATATAACTTCTAACGCGGGCTCTATTATAAGTGGACAGAAATTTATTACGGACCAAATTAATTCTGGTGGAATAGTGAACAGCCTTCAACAAAATATTGTTTCAAGTGCCTCTTTCAATAATGTGCAAGCATCAACTCAACCAACATTTACATCTCTATCATTAAGTGGTGGTGCTCCTCTTTCTAATGAGACATTGAAAGTGATATACACGCAAGCGCAACATCTGGGAAATCACCACGCCGGCGTGTCGCTACCTGTTCAATCGCTGGCGAGCGGTGTCATCGCACAGCCGTCGCAGAGCCAGATATTACACGCGGTGTCTACCGGCGGCGTGATACCACAGCAGGGCAACAAAACTATCGCCATGCAGCCTCCCCTCGTCATTAAGCAGGGCGCAAACACTGGCCAAGTGGGTATGCAGCCTGGAATGGTGACTGTCCCAATGACTGTGAACTCTAGCATGCCTGCTTCAATACCTAATGTGATGACACTGAACAAGCCTGGAGGGCAGAACGTTGTAGTGACCACACAGAATTTAGGCTCCGCGCAGCCTACTATCATCCCCAATGTCCAAATATTAAACATGAGACCAGGAGCGCCCGCAGTGGCTGCTCAGAAGTCTGTAGCTACAGTATCACCCAGAGTGGTGATTGGTACGCCTCAAGTTGTTGGTACGAGAGCGACTGCTCCAGTAAGTTTGAGTCTGTCTAAAGCGTACAGACAATTTGCTCAGTATCTTCACATTTTAATAACTATGCTCATCAGTTACTCTTGTACAGACATTTTGAGGCTGACGGAACACACTTGTGAATGTGGGGTGTGAATTAGACGTCACCTCCTGAGATCCTCTCTATTCTTTTTGTTATAAGTGTACTCCGC
The DNA here is from genome assembly GCA_963576755.1 of Noctua janthina. Taxonomy (NCBI): domain Eukaryota; kingdom Metazoa; phylum Arthropoda; class Insecta; order Lepidoptera; family Noctuidae; genus Noctua; species Noctua janthina. The sequence continues at coordinate 4,498,705 of OY755050.1, read as the reverse complement.
ACACCGTAAGTACTAGATGTTAACTGTTCTGTTCCAAGAGTCACAGAGTATAGACACGTCTGCTATACCAGGTTTGTTTATATGTCTGTTGCAATGTTCTGTCAGTCTCAACTTGCACTATTAACTGTCACTGTTCTGTATTATAAACACATGCTTTGTATACAAAATGCCTATAAAGCAGCAATATTAATGTCACTCTGGGCTCTTTGCATACTTCACTTTCAATTGACATTCATTCCAAATGATCAGCATCAGCAACCTTGTGACCTAATGTTCTAAGCCTGTAAAAACTATTTTGCTGGTCATTTTATCATCATCACTATCATTGACACCCACCCTTATGTTGAGATAGTACACACATTCTACAATTGATAATATTCATTTTTCTACTCATTTCATGTTGCATGTATGGTCAATCAATCAAATGTTTGCAATAGTTGAGTCAATGAAGATATTCTATTTAAAAACAACAACAATTTTGACAGTAATTTTCTCACGATCTAGTGACTTTTTATTTTTATTTTATTCAACCATCTTAAATAATAATGTAATGCTATTACTAGAAGTAAGCCACATTATTTATTTATTATATGAGTGATGGATAAGTGTCTTTAGATATTTGACATATGTGCTTGAATAATAATAGAATATTATAGAAAATAAATAATATAATCTGAAATAAAATATTGGACCACTTTTATTATCCTAACAATAAATTTAAAGCAATCAACACTTAAAAATTCTATTTTAAAATTATCAAAATTTCATGTGATGATGAAATGTTCCATAAATAAATCTTACATTGACTCTACTAGAAAATTATCTCGATGTATTGTTGTTTTCTGCAAAATTAATTATTATTAAGTAAATTCAACTGTACTTAAATTTTCTAATAATCAAATAAGGAATTGGTGATTCTGCCACAGTTTTCCTTAAGGTGCAAGCGCCAGGGTAGCCCTCAAAATTCAAATTTTCTTAGGTTATATTTGCATTTTCCATGTTAAACTAAATATAATTCTTCTGAGACTGTAAACACGCATGTAGTTACAGAATTATAATCATTAAAATCATCTATACAACCCTCTCGAGTTCATTCCTCTGAGTTAATCTCTCTGAGGTAATCTGGTTGACTGGTAGAAAATGCCTATGGCAGTAAGTCTGCCTCTGTACTTTGTGCTTGAAGTGTTAAATAAATCTCATTCAATGAATATTTCATGAAGTCATTCAATGGGATTAACTTAACTTAGAGGGTTATATTGTATTTAATAACGGGATGGTGTCCGCAACTCCACATCCAAAGCGCGGATTTTGCCTTCTGCCTAGTGGGTTGTATTGATGATTATAACTCTGTAAAGCCATATTAGTTATGATTGCGAATTTCGCGGGCTTCACCTTAACATACAAATTAATAACACTTCAGCTGATTTAGTTGAATTTTTTTATACCCATTTTACTTTGTTGAAGTTTTAAACTCAAATATAGCCCTAAATAGTAAAGGCCAGCTTACAAAAGATACCATTAGCTGAAAAATAACTATTGCATTGATTGCAAAGAGTTTTTTTCTATTGAAACACTTTAGTATTTCAGCAACATTCTTATTCCATATTTATTTATTAAAGACAAATTCACAGACAAGACATTGAAAGTCAAAATAATCCAAAATCAGAGGTGGTGAATACTTCTGTACAGTTTAAAAATAATAATTAAGTTTGCAGAGACCAATTAAATGTTGTTGCACTATGAGCAATTAATATAACTCTAAGCTTGGGAATAATAAATTAATGTCTTCCAAAAATGTAAATACAATCATTGGCCCTAAAATGTCATCAGTTGAGGTGCTTCAAGTGCCTACAATTCTTACTTAAACTCAAGTGAGTATGTTTGATACTCAAGTTATATAATGGCACTGATATGAAAGCCCCAGTGTTTCATTAACTCTGTGAATCATTACTAGGTGAACCCTGTAATGATACTGAGCAATGGAATGTTGGCTTGTAATGCTTGATTGTGTACAAAACAATCTAAATGTACCCAAAGTGTGCCATGTAATATCTGTGCTAAATGGGCTTTGACTATAATTTAGTAATGATCGTGGTAAACACAAGCTTCCACCATGCTAACCCCATAAATCAAGTGAAATCCACACTCGGTTTTCTAATTTATAAATATTGATGTTACATAAACATAAATATTAATGTTAATCACTAAATCCACTAAATGTGTTATATCTAACAAATGACCTGCTTTAGAATCATACTCTCAGATTTATTTATTGGAACGCGAAGCTAATTTTTGTATTTAATCAAAGACAGTTGAACTGGCTTTGATGAGTTCAATAAAATTGAAACTAGACTATCATTTTTAGATAACGCTGCAAACTCTGCAGAGTCTACAACCGGGGCAGCAGGGTCATTTGTTGTTAAAGACTGAGAATGGTCAATACCAGCTGCTGAGGGTGGGCCCTGCGCCCGCCGCCAGCACTCTCACGGCGCCGCAGGCTCAGACCATCCGGCTGTCGACCGTGCCGGCAGTAAGTAGGCACAGCCACTCCACTACTCACTTGCGCTCTCATAGAACTTGGACAATGTTCAGCACTCACACACCACTTCCTGATAGAGGAGATGTGTTTGCAATTGTTTGTCCAATTTCAGTCTCAATCATGCATATAACATATGGTGGAGGTGCATGCTCTTAAGGTTTTTAACAAGGTAAGAATCTTATCGGAAACTCGTCATGATTGTGTATAATCTAATACTAATTACCTATGAACTCTTTAGTTCTAGTGTTAGGCGCAAACATGACCCAGGCGACTAGCGCGACCGACTCGTGCCTAACTCTCGCTCGCTTGCGATATTTGCTGCGGCCATTAATTTTATAATGCTTTTATTCCGATTTTGTTTCGAGTGTTTGCTATGTTGACCTTAAGTCTTGAGTATTTTGTTGTATCTGATTCCTATTAATTGCAGTTCTTTGGCTATTTCATAGTAAAACAAACATTTGTTTTTTTGAATAAAGAAAAAAAAAATATGTTTTGCGCCAAACATTAAAACATCCTGAATTTATCCCTACCCTGCCACCGCTTGAGAATGAACGCTTAGCGCATTCGTGACGGCCTGCTTTGCATGCGTAGTGTTGTGACGTTGTGGCGTATTAAGTGTGCGGCCTCTATTCACGCAGCACCCTGGCGTGGCGACAGTGTCCACGAGTGTCGCGGCGCAGGGGCCCCTGCCCGGGCAAATGCCGGCTCCGCCGATTGCGGCGCCCGTGGTTGCATCGGCCCCCAGCGTGGCGGTCGCGACACCCCCGCCTCAGCAACCACAACAACAGCCCACCACCACGCATATTGTAAGTCTATTAGTGGCACAATTGTGTTATTCTATCTTTTACTACTCAGCATACGCTACGGCCTGCACCCTAGTCGCGTAACACACTTGCAATCACAATCTGAAGGATATTGCAGGAAATGTCTAATGTATGGCTTTTAAATCTTGTTGAAATGGCAAAATGAATTCCATTGCCATTGCAAGTGTGTTACACTGATGAAAATGTCTAGCGGAGTAATTCTACTGGACATCTTCATCAAAAACGTTAATAATGTCCAGGCTCTATTACAGATATTTATTATTGTATTAATTCTAAAGCGAGGCTTAGATTAGCTACAAAACTTGTAGAATTTGAGTTCCTCAAGCATACCTATATCTATGCTTATACTAGCTGTTACCCGCGACTTCGTCCGCGTTAAATTTTGGTGTGTACCTATGTGAGAGAAAAAAAAATAAAAAAAGATAGTATATGTTCTTCTCCTGGAGATAATCTATCTCCTTGCCAAACATATATCATCACGATCCGATCAGCCGTTTAGTCATGAAAAGGTAACAAACTAACAGAGTTACTTTCGCATTTATAAAATTAGTATGGATTATAAATGCGAACGTTTGGATGGATGTTGTTACTCAATAACGCCAAAACGGTTGGACGGATTTGGATGAAATTAGCACAGAGATAGATTATACTCTGGATGAGCAAATAAGCTACTTTTAATCCCGGTAGTACGATCCCGTGAGCAATTCCTAACTGCACGAGGGCGAAGCTGCGGAAATAAGCTAAAAAAATAAAATGAAATTCAAATAGTTTCCCAAAGCAAACTCCTGTAAGTTTGGTTATTGTTGCTAACTAAACTTCGCTTTACGTACCATGTCCTCTAGCAAATATTTTAGTCAACTAGACATCCTGCAGTTTTAGCTGTCAGAAAGAACCCAGAACCACTAGCTACTCTAGTACTGTGTCGTCTCATGCAGAAAAACTTTTACAAATTAAAGTTTTGTATCACGTAAATCTGGCCAATTTTCTCCATGTTCACAAATTCAATGACTGTTCACTATTTGATGAGCGAGAAACAAATGTTTCAAAGACTTTCCGTGTGTGAACATTACTGATTTATGCAAAAAACGTACTGTTACTCTGACTGAAAGACGCGAGAAATAAGCAATAAAACAAATTTTAATATGTTTGCCGGTTTGCTTGTTCGTTTGTGGGCGCATCACCTAAAAGCCAGCCACATAAAAAAAAAATGTGTGTATCATTAAACGTATATTTCATCAAAATCGACCTGCCGAATCAAAAGATATTAATTTTTAAACATTTTGTCAAACCAATAATTGAAAAAAAAATTTCGTTGTGTTGATTTAGCATCCACCACAATGCTACCAGTCTAATATAAAACGTGAGGGGTATATTGTATTGTATAGGCTTCGCCCTCTATCGTGAGACGGGAAATGGTAGACAACGGTTTCTCTGATGTATCTATCTTATAGGTTACTGTTTACTTACCAGGCAAACATAAAACGCAACAGGTTAGGCTTTTGTTTACCGTTTCAGTCATGACATTTGTAAGAACTGCTATTTTAAATCAAAAGTCAGTGGCGTAAACAGCCTACTATTTATGCATACATGCTTTTAACTTAAACAATAAACAGACAGACTACCAAATCTAATCATATGAACTTCGTAATAGGTGTCGATTTTCAAAATGTACGTCACGAAGGGTGAGCCGCCCTTGACGCGAACGTTCATATATGATTGGGGTCAAAGCCCTCTAGTGTCTCGCTATCCCTGTATCTTTAAAAAAGGTGTCAAGGGCAAAGTCTCCCACGATTAGTCGCTTGGCGTAGGTTTGGATAGATACCACCTGTTACTGTTTACTTTTCAAAGACGAATTCTTTGCGCGCTTGTGGTTTTTTTAAAATAATTGCGATTTTATTTAAATAATCGTCCTACATCATAATGCGTTTCTAGCATTAACACAATACTTTACTTTATTAAAAAATGTAATTCGGCCCAGTAGTCACGGAGAAATAGATACATATACAAATACGAACTTAATAACCACTTCCTTTTTGGAAGTCAGTCTAAGATACCAGTATTGTCAATAAATTGCCCCATTGAAGCTCTCACTCAATTGCGAATTATCGACTGGGAACATTATATTTTAAAATAAAACTTGGATCGGAACCGGCAAAAGTACCTAATAGGTATAAGCTATCCAGCGTCGACTTCCATTTCCTTGTTTATCATGCATGCATGTGTATCTAATGTCGTTTTTATAAAAGCGTTCCGCTGTATTTACTTTCATGTTTGCGGATATGAAGTTGGGTAAGACAATTTCACCAGCTACCTCAACAAATAAAAGGTTATAGCAAATTATGATCACGTGACCGTCAAATCATGATCAAAACAAACAAAATGCCGTCTCACCTGGGACCGCTTCATTTATATTTCATGGCGTCTCCGCGGCGCGCATGCGTTCCGCGGCGGACTACAACATCATCCGAGTGCATTCGCCGCACTTCATTGTAAAATTTGATAAACGACTAAACGTCATTAATTTAAATTGCTTTCGGTATCGGAGTTTTACATTTGATAATACTTAGTATTATTATTGGACAATGTAACCGTTCTGACTCTCATATTCATAACAAAGTAGGATTAGTAGAAAGTTTTGCATAATTTTAACAATCGTCATGTAAAGTTAAAAAAAAATCTTGACGGATGACTCGGATAACGCAGGCGCCAATGGACTAGATTGATTAATTTGCACACCATGACGGTCTTATGTGACAGGATGCAGAATGCAAATTGAGTTTTTTAATTAAGTGAATATTGAGTGCCAATCGTTTCGAAATTCATTAGTGTTTGTTTATAGGGTTCTCCACAAAGATGGCGGTAAATATTAAATACTAGTTTCAATACATTGGTTTCAAGGCATACTTATGTTCATAGTACCTATTGTGTTTAACTTAGATCAAGTGAATTACATAGGTATAAATTCTAATTAAACCTTCAAAATTTTCTGTGACTCTTTTGATAATAGGAATTTGCAGCCTTTGTTCCTTCAACTTGTGAGAGTTTTATTGGTAGGGGCTGCTGCGATACATTCCCAGGAGTCAGTAGCTTGCTGGTGGACACATTGCTTTGAAATCTTGTTTAATATTCTATGAATTTTTTAATAAACATATAAATGTACTGCTAGATTTTTATATTACACAAATATCATAGGTGCTCAACATTTTGTGATTTTGATCCCGAGTCACTTGTTTTAATTGAAACTGGAATTTACTTTAGTCTTGAGACTGTGGGATTATTGAAGACATATATACTAAATAAAACAGGCACATTTAGGATTTATGCTGATATTCTTTCAGAATAATTGATTTTTTGTTTTTTCAATATAGAAGCCTTCGGACAATACCAAAGAAAAATGCCGGAACTTCCTGGCAAATCTCCTGGACCTTTCAAGCAAGGAGCCACCTTCTGTAGAGAGGAACGTGCGGAATCTGATCCAGGAGCTGATAGATGCACAGGTGGAGCCTGAAGAGTTCTGTGACAGACTGGAACGCCTCCTCAATGCAAGTCCGCAGCCCTGCCTCATCGGCTTTTTGAAGGTTAGTTACGGTTTCAAATATAACCTGTTTGTTTCCATAAAGCCAGTCACTTCCCGTATTCTTCGATCATCAATTGGTTACAATGAAAAGTAGTTGTTATAGTAGGAACTCAAAAAAATCAAAAGTGGAACAAGCTTAAAAAGTGAAGTGAAGATTGATTTCAACAGAAATATTGACTCGGTCTTTGCCGTATTGAATTATCTGTTTATTAAGTATATAGTTTATGAAGTGATGCTGGTTTATCGGCAAGTACATATCATCTACTGTAACATAGAAAGATGGTTAACAGCTGATTGATCAAGAATACCTTCTTGAGTTTGGTTTTTTATCCTTTTCTTGTACTAGCATATTGGAAGTTCTGCTCCACAGTGGGTATTTGTGCCGTCAGCTTGAGAATTTTAAAATACTTAAATAAAGTCACGCCTGTTTCCCATGGTAGGAACTATGCTCGTTACCAAATGAAGTTGATGTACTTAATTGTAAAACAAATGGATCGAAAAACGCACCTGTGGATTCCAATTTGTAGTGCCAATACAAATGAACCACCTGTTACAAATGGAATAGTTTGTTTGTTTGATATTATTTGAACTTTCATCTCAATGATTGAATTCATTCGACCATTTTTAATTAGTCGTTGGTGTTACTCAAACAATAACGGTCAGGGCTATCCAAAAGCTCATAGGGTTGACAATATCGTCAAAGTCACGGGAGAATCGCCACAATAAAGGACGACACAGAGACGACCGGGAAATGTGGCAGAGGAATAGGTAGGCATGTCCTCAGCAGTGCGTGATTCCGAGCTGAAATGATGATGATGATTTATTAAACACAGCTTCTGTATCAATATATCTTAAGTATGGGTAATTATTGGCCTGGAACCTAAATCCCTATTTACAGGTTAATCAACATAATGAAAACCGAATGACCATATTATTAAGGGAAAACTAGGATTATTGGAAGAAGTGGTGACAGATAGATTTGAAACTTTTTAGACATACAGATGAATATTTAGCTATAGAAGGTTTATAAGGAATCATTTTCCTTGAGTGAGTTTCCGGGTTTGTGAACTGTGGAGGGAGGCCTTTGTCCAACAGTAGCGCAGTATAAGCTGATCATCATCATCTGCCTAACCCTTTTCCCAACTATGTTGGGGTCGGCTCCAGCTGAATACCAGTATTTTACATGGACCGAATGCCTGGAGTATGGGCTGATATTAAAATGATAATAATGCAATAGTGTTCGAATCGCTTGCCAGTAAGCACAAAACCAGGTCCGAGACCGCAGCTGCTATTTTTAATTGATGTAGTTACATCTTTTTTTTATACGATAGAAAAGTCTGCCGCTGCTCCGACAGTCACTAGTGACGAAGGAACTGGTGATAGAAGGCATCAACCCACCAGCGCCGCACATCGCCTTCTCCACCATCCCCGCACCGGTGCAACCTGTCATGGCCACGAGTACCAACATGCAAATGGTATGTTACACACCATTTCATTATCTAGGAAGCTAACAGGGTGATGATGACTTTTGACAGTTTGAAAGGTCAAAGTTTAACTAACAATCGGTGATATGGTAGTTTTCTTTTGCATCAATAAGCAACAATGTAAATAAATACTTTGGGGCTTAAGTCTAGCGACACATCTGCGGAAAGTACGTGACGAACGTTCGACTGCAGTGCTTTTTAAATACCCAGGAAGTGATCAGGCCGAAATTTTCAAAACCTTCCTCGCATTTTATATAGAAATTATGACTTGTAATTTTCGATACGGTGGATAATTATGACAACCTAATTCACCAAAGTAGACGTCGAAGCTAGCATATGTATAAGCACTGCACCAATTCGACCTCACATCTCTTAATTTTTATTTCGGATGTTGCTGAATATCAGCATTTTCAATGGAGCGACTGCTATCTTACCTCCAAAAGCCAGTGAAGAACAATTCTAACTAGGTGATAGCTTGTTGAGGTGTTGCTATTACCGTGCGGTGCATTGAGGTTTAGCCGTCGAGATATCACGGTTTGGTGATGTAATTTCAGCAGATGTGCCGCTACACTTTGTGTGAAGGAGCAATAGTGTGACTTGTGATTTGAGGGTGGTGGTTAGATTAAAAGCGATCTTATTATCCTCGTAAAGATACAAATTATTTTCCAATTTTTTTATCGTAGGCGTGTTTTTTTTTTTTCAAGATTACTTTTAATCTGAATTTCATGTTGACTAACACTTCTTTTTTTTCAGTTTCCTTTTAACCGTTTTTCTGTCTATTGGTTCTTTTTTTTAGTTAGAATCAGATTAAATTATATTTATTTTTGAGTTTAATCTTTGGTTTACTAATCCAGTCGATGAGTCATTCCGCACAAGTGTATTGTTAATAAAATTTATTAAATTTTCCTTAATAATAATATCGGTTCGGAACATATTTATTTACAAGTGGGTATACATCCACATAACATAATGCATGTATTCGGCGTTGGGAGTAGGCTGGATTGAATATTGGCATTAACCAGCCACAGACCTATACAAGTCTGCTATACTGAATTTATTTTAAGAACAGGTTGGATGCAGCCTGTCTCGTGTCAGTCGACCCTAAAATAAAAAATAAAAAAAAATATTAACCAGGCCACATCTACAATTGAGTTGACACTAATCAAGAGCTTAATATGCTTGTTTTAACGTTCGATATGATAATACTCGCTACATTAACATAACTCCATTTCAATAGCCCTTCAGGAAAATGCAATAATAAATTATTATCCGGGAGCCCGTCACTGTGTACCTATAATATTGTACACTTACTGAATCGACTGTCCTGTTTTGTTTCGTTTTTATTTTGTTTTTTTTTTTTTATAATTTTGCTTTATTTTACGTTTATTTGAAATACCCCCTGTTTGACCGTCCATTGTCACGACTGCGTTATGTAATATACATTAGAATCGAACTCACTTATTTGGGACCTTTTTGGTCTTGGTAGCAGAGACGCACAGAAAATAGACATTGTATCAGATGCGATAGATAAATAAATGTAACTGTGGTTACTCATAATATTTATTCTGTAAATTGGTTTTAACAAAAACTTTAAAAAATGAGGTCGGTGTTTCCTATCCGACTGCTCTGAGAAGAAAAACCGAAACAAACTCAGAGGTCACGGTCTCTTTTAAATTCCAGACATAATCTTTGTCACTGGCTATGAGGACCATGCAGATTAGTGACTGAGATCGTATTTAGAGGACAAAACCGCACAGATTTGAGTAGACCTGTCCAGTTAGTGCACGCATACACATTTGTCAGTTATCGTGTAGCTCGGCTCAAAACTCAGGAGCTCGACGACACACGAACAACAGAGACAAAAAAAGGACATTTGGGTCAGCCGCATAAAGTACTCAAGACTCCCAGACAATCTTTAAAAATAACTGCAAAAAAAAAGTAGTTGATGTCTTGTGTGCGTTTAATGTAACTAATTAAATGGTGTTGGGTTAGCGCGACGAGGATAGCTCGAGCCCCACTCTGACGCCTCTTCTACCGCCGGTGTTACCTCTAGCTCTGCCGAACCCCCTCGTCGCCTCCAGCACAAAGTCGCTTACCGTTGTACCCGCGCCCTCTACCGTCTCGACTGCGCAGGTTTGTTCGACCCCACGTAAGGGCTGCCATCTACCACCGACTCAAACACTTCCCGCATTCATTGGCAATAACTACGTCCTGTCAAAATTATGTCTTGATTTCTCCAGTACAGTCCACATACAGCATGATTTAGATGCTTTTATGAGTCTATTTCCGTCGTAACGAGGATAAGACTTTGTGTAGCCAGTAAGATGGCAGCCCTCAGTAGTATGTGTCCCATGCTTCGTGTCTTCGTACCAACAGTGCGCTAAATTCATTCCGTTTCATCCGTCGTTCCCAGCTTACTGATGGAATATTTTTCTAGGAAAACTATTATGTGTATTCATTTTTAAGTATATTATGGCAAGCCAATATTTGTACATGAACCTGCGCTCTAGGCGTTGAGTCGCAATATTTGCGTCCCCGTTATTAAAGATGTTGTGAATTTTCTAATAGACAAAGCTGTTACGTATTAACTCATGGTTACTGATGATATTATTTAAAGAGTTGGCGCGCGTTAGTTGCATTTCGTTTCTGATATATATTTAAAACGAGACACAAAAACAAACTAGAATCATGAATTGTAAATACATTTATTAAAACATACAAGGAAATAAAGTAGAACTCAGTATTGCTTAGAGCTTTTTTGCATTGGGTCTATTTAATTTAACACTTGCAGATAAACAATGGCCTTGTTTATTATTACCAAGTTCATTATTTTTTTTAGCGTTAGCAGGGCGTCCACTCTGGATACGATTATTACCCTCGGATATACCTCGATTCTTCTGCCTTGAAAAGGCCGTGAGCTGGACTCTTTACTTTTTTTCGAATGCGTTGCTCCTATTTTTGCAGTAGCTAATGCTATAGCTTAGTCCTCCGTTACTATGACTGACAATGTTTTTCAGAATTCTGCAAGATTATCATTTTACTGGGAGTGTAGTTTTGCTTTAAAATACCAGTAATACGACTGAATTGTGCGTTTAGTTCCTGAATGAACTCCTCATATTTTTATTTTTTTTCGAAATTTTCATTGCATGTAGATATTACGTCTGTACCATCACTGTTGTTATTAGAATATCCAGTAGCAGTTGATGTACTAGCAAAAGGAACAGCTGGTTCGATGTGTGTCATCCAGTTCAGTTAAGAAAGATTCTGGTATATTTTGCGTAACGAGTGCTATTTTTGCTAGCTCAACTTTTTGTTTTGTTCATAAATGCAAGCGTAAAATTGGCTTCTGTGTCCGCAGTATGCAATATACATGCCAGAGGAATAGCGCCCACTTTATAGGCTGTAAATACAAATGTGACTCTTGTATTGGTCTAATCACAAGACCCACTGGAGTCCACGAAAATCATTTCAATGATTTGGTCACCCAGAAAAATCTTTTTCATTATCAGAGTGATAATAACGCCCACGAACCGATTGTTTTTAATATTTAGCTGTACACCCCTTTCGTTCAGAGAGAGAACATGACTTTTGAGTACATTCTACATATCAAATTGAGAGCGGCTGCCGTAGTTTTTTTCGCCTTCAAATATCGCACATAATATTGTATTTAATCTGTCGGAGGTTTGGGTTAACTTGGGAAATTAATCTTCTAAATCTATGATATATTTAACTCATGTGGAACCGTTTGGCCATTACGGGAGTCATCGCCTGATTAAAATAATCAAAAAAGTTCAATTTTGTGTCTACTTTGCATCTCAGTCAAATGTAGGCTTTGACAGCTACTTACGTTTTGTGGCAATGTGAAAAAAATATTTTTACGATTAAATTCAGTTCTTGTTTTAAATTCTCGGCGTTTCGAATTGTATCTTTATTTACTTTTTTAAGTCTTGGACCCCAAATTTCGAGGTATGTTTGTTTTTCCTTGAGAGGACAGCTGACATATGTACGATTTCCTAAATTAAATCTTTTAGTCAGCGGCCTACTTTTTACAATCCAATTAGAACAAGTAACAGAAGACAAATATTTAATGAAGTACTTGCAATCACGCAGCGACGATCCTTTGCTTTCTTTCCATTGGCACTGAATTTGCGCGCCAATACTATCGATATTTTTTGATTCGCAGTTTATGATACGATACGATATTCATTACACACCACACTTAAAGAGGTTTTAAATTCATCTTCCTCTGTCAATTTCATCTTTTTTCTCGTAATAACCGAAAAACCACTGATAAATAAGATAGTTTAACGTGAAGTAATTAAATAGCAAGTGCCGAGGTCAATATCATAGTGCGACTGACCGAAATAATAACAAACGAATGTAAACTATGATGCAATACACTTGTCTCGCTCTAACTCACTCCATATTCGGCACAAATTTATTCCTAGACGCCTTAATTTCTTTAAGGGACGATCATGTTGCGGTATAGTGCATAGCTTTAGAAAAGTGTTGAGAGCGAATATTATTTTTCTTTTATCTGTTACAAAGATATAGAGGGCCAACTCTGTGAGGTAAAAACCAATCAACTAAGGTGCTGGCTCGAAACAGATTTGTACGATTTTTTTCAAAATTGTTCAGGACAATGTCTGTGTACTATGCAGCAACATCCAGCGTTGGCTCATTTACAGGGATTGGCTTTACGCTTCCGGGACGCCACAGTTTGTGTGAATTTCAAAATCAACACAAACTGCGACCTGGATGTAGTTTCTATGATTAAGTTACTAATATTATGTAGACCGCCCTCCAGCCTTTCGTTATCGCTTTGCACTCGCAATAATACCCTATCGAAGTAGGTTACTTCATAATTTTTATGTATTGCTGTGTACTAATCAATGCATGACTCTAAACTATTCCTATTTGCATGACAGTTTCAACTATGACACGAGAGAATAATAACGCCAAATAAGAATAGTAATTTCATGACGACAATGAAATAATCAAATGAGTTGAAGTCGTTGCAATGAAACATTAGCAAAGTCCTCTCAGATTATTATTTTTTTATACTTCATTGAAGAGTTCAGTTGATTTTTCATTCATCATAAAACAGGCGAGGATTGCAAAAAAAATCTCAAATGACTACCGGACTAACTCTACCAATCGGGAGGACTCCGCAGAAGCCCTCCAGTCACATCTCGCGAAGCCTGTCTCCTCCATGTGATAGTTCTCTCGTGTCGACTTGTTCCTTGTTGATGTGTATAAATATATTTGTGTTCAATATTAATCCTTCCCAAGCACTGTCCTACTTTTATCTTACATGTGTCTTGTCAGTTCAGAGGTAGATCTCGTTGTATTCACCTGTTTGGATGCGAGCACGTACACCCTACCCTAAAATAAATGCAACATTGTTTATTACTCGATATAAAAATGTTATAAATGAGTAGTTGGTATTGGTGCGCGTATCTAAACAGTTTGCTTGAAAGTGGGAACGTTTGCGTAATCACATCTTTTTGTACTAGAAGCCGGCACAGAAGAGCGGCACCATAGCCGTGCTGCAAAACATCCCGCTGCACACCAAGATCAACGTTAACAAAGTGGGGAAGGCGATGACGGTCAACAGCAAGGCCAACTTCCCTCGCTCCTCCGTCGCCGGCTCCGCCCTATCCACCGTCCTCACCCCCGGCAAGTCCCTGCTCAGAGACAAGGAGAAGAAGTCGTCGGGACAGTTCTCCACACCGTTCGTGGACGACAAGATGGCGGGTGATGACGACATCAACGACGTGGCTGCTATGGGCGGCGTCAACTTGGCCGAAGAGTCGCAGAGGATCCTTGGGTCTACGGACATGATTGGGACGCAGATCAGGTAACACCCTTTAACATTTTCTGTTGTATTAGTTTGCACACATGAATGAAAACGGACGAAATGATAGCGTGACGGTTGACAGGGCAGTATGGAAGAAAAAACCGGGTTGCACCGGCCCTAAGTAACATGCGACAAGGGCTGGAAGATGATGATTAGTTAGCGCTCAAATATTCTTAGTACTTTGCTTCCCCTTCTAACACTAGACTGTTTGCAGGTCTTGTAAGGAAGAGTACCTGGTGCCGACAAGCTTGATGCAGGCGCGCCTTAAAGGAATAACAGCCAAACACAATATGGAGGAGTGCCCGCCGGATGTGGCCAACCTCATCAGCCACGCGGTGCAGGAACGACTGAAGACCCTCGTGGAGAAACTTGCCAGCATTGCGCAGCACAGAATTGATATAAATGTAAAGGTAAATCATATATTTGACACGTACACTCTCTTAAGACCTTCCCCGTTGGTCTTGTGGTCGCAATTCTGTTTGTTGAGTGCCTGAGCGAGTCTTGGGTTAGATCTCGGGTAGGACAAAGTTCCATTGAGTTTTTCCATTAAGAATATCTCAGTAGTAGCCAGGAGTTTGCCCTTCTAAGTGGGACTTGAACTTAACTGGCGAAATGTGGGTGTACTACTTGGTACACCTCTGCCTAACCCTGACTGTGATTGTTATGCTGTGCGGTAATGCTGACCTGCCATGTTCTTAGCCGTGCGGAATATTATACTGTGCAGTTTTAGACCCGGACGCCACCGAAGCGGAGTCGAGACGAGAGGAGAGATGTGTTGCAAACCACCAATAGACTTTCGTTATTCATTCTTTCCGTGTCCGCTTTGCTTTAGTGAAAACGGTTGAGCAGTGAGGAGTGGGAATGTCTCATATTTGTTTAGGCCAGCCACCACACGCACAGCGGAGACGAGAAGAGCCGTGAGCGGTTGCGGTAAGAAGTGTGCGGCGGTCGCTAAACTGGGCTTGAATAGCCTGTTCACACATCTCTGCTCCGTTCTTACGGTTTATCCATCCCCGCACAGCTTCGGTGGATACACCCGCTTCTAAGAATCTCCTCTACTCCCCGCTTCGCACATCTCCGCTATGGTGAAGTCCGTGCCTCAGCAGTTTGCGAAATCGAGTTTTTATTTTGCTATTCAACTACTTAACTATGAACAACGTTTATTTTATCATTGCTGCGGGGCGTGAATGAAGGAGTTCTGAGGTTGTATGCTAGCCAGTAGGTAGTTAGCCAGTTGCCAGAAAGTTGGTTTGGATTGTGGAGGAAAATATACGTAAAATTTGCAACTTAAAATACTTTTCAGTTGTTAGCGTGGAGGGATGATATTTTCTATTTTATCCTTATTGTTGGTAATGGCGACTTATAACTTGAAAAGTATAGTAGCTTATTAGGTATGTAGATTATATAATACTGCTAGCTAAATTATATTAAGTTTTTAGTCATGTATACTTATGCGTAAAATCTCTATTTTGAAGTGATTTTCAGCGTGAAAACCGCCAGTTTTCGCAGATACTTATGAGCATTTCTACCGCGTGTAAAAAGGGAGTTTCCCTAGAATGCAGGGCGTGATTGATTGTGGTTTTGATTTAGATTTTGCTAAAGCTGTCTCTTTCTAGTGGTAACAAGCGCGACTGCTGAGCATAAGGTCCTGGGTTCGATTCTCAGGCCGGGCAAAGTGTTATAAGTGAACTACAAGCATGAGATTGCAAAACAACAGTGTTCATTTTAGATCTCATCATATTGACCAATTGTCAACACTGAATATTGTAAATGATGCTCGACTTTAGCTCATTTTTACAGCCTTGGCGTTAATTTTAATTAAATAACAATGATTTTCCTCCTATAACACGTACTGATTGATTCTAATTATACCTATACTTTACAAACCAGGCAGATTCAAAGCAAATGTATTTTTATTTGTAATAATGAAATTATTAATAAGCAAACACTTTTCTTGAATGCAACACATAATGTAAATAATATTTAAAAAAAAGAAAAAGCGCCATCTAGTGGTTATGATATTATACTGTAGTGGAAGTTAAATTAGAAATAGAAAATGGTAGGCTGGTTATACACAAGAGATGTTATATGTGAATAAAAATATGAATGTTCTCAACTAAAGCAAATTCCAATGTCTTATTTAGAAAAAAAAATCTTGAACCTTATTCTTGCATTTCCTCAGAGTGACAATCGCTATGAGGCTACACAAGATGTGAAAGGCCAGCTCAAGTTCTTGGAGGAGCTCGACCGTGTAGACAAGAAGAGACGTGAAGATTCCGAGAGGGAGATGCTGCTGCGAGCTGCCAAGTCCAGGTCCAAGAACGAGGACCCGGAGCAGGCCAAACTGAAGGCCAAGGCCAAAGGTAAAAAAACCCACATACTCGTGTATATTTTTTAAATAGGATTGGTTTTAAATTTGCGACCGGTTCGCGACTTTCTCGGCCTGGGTAGACCTCGAAGAAGATGGCTGCACGACTAGATGCCTTTCTTAGGAATTGGCAAGAAGTGGCTCAGAACTGATGAAAAGGAAGCCGGGAGACGTTCCCTTCACGAAGCCATCAACCAAGCGTTTTGTTCTTCTTTACTGTTGAACTGGGAAACGACTTATTTTTGTGTAAAATATCACGGTTTACAGAAGAACTCGTGGCTGCAGGAGCTGATGGGATGCATTGATGCATTGATTGTACAACAGCCATGGAGATATTTAAAGTTAAAACATTTAAATATTGTATTAAAAAAAAAACTAGTGAAAAGTCGTAAGTTTCACTTCCAATATCTCCACAACTAGAAAGTTCCCAGGTAAGGCCGAAAAAAATTATCGGAATGACGGGGAGCACAAGTGCCTTTCGGCTTGTTAAGGGTCTTTTAACACCCATTATATTATTAGTGTTAACACCCTGCAAAGTTTTGACATTTAGTTTGATGTTTTCGTAATTTTTTTACCTAATTTTATGTTCCCACTGGTAGTTATATTGTGTATCAGGGCGCTGAGCTCCCTAAGATAGGTTTGAGCTCACAATGACTAATGCATGCGTGCCGTCTGCTGGGTCAGGTTTCCTCAAATTATCTAGTATTTTCTTGAAAAGGCCAACCTGAATACTCTCTCTTTTTTTAATATGACATACAAAAGTGTTTTCACATCCAATAATGTCATCTGTTTACACAGAGATGCAGCGCGCTGAGCTGGAAGAGCTAAGACAGCGCGAAGCCAACCTCACGGCGCTGCAGGCCATCGGACCGCGCAAGAAGGCCCGTCTAGACATGCCTGGCGGCTCTGGGGACACCATCTCGAGCGGCTCTACACACAGCGCTGTTTCAGGATCTGTAAGTATTGTTTATGTTGCCATACACACAAACAGGCATATCCTAGAACCATAAATTCGAAGACTGTGACATGTACTAACCCACGCTGAGCCCATGGGGTCAAACCGGGAGGCCTGTGTCGCAACAGTGGGAACCTGATAGGCTGATTAACTTTATGCTTACATTAATGCACTCACGCCTTCCAATGGGGATAGGTAGAAACTAAAGAACACCACCAGTTCCGATCCCTACAACCTACATATATACCTTTTGCCTCGTCTACATTCATACATCTGGTCATACATGCACGCCTGTTAAGACTACTACGCACCTGACTTTTCTGAAGAACAAAATTATGCTGCCGTCGTTAATATTCGTGCCTGTATCATTTTTGTAATGAATTATAACATAACATGACATATTTACACATACTTGCTGTTTACCAAAAAATAAATATTTTTTAAGTTACCACTTTTGGGCTTACGCAGTATGTTGTGTAGAAGTGTTATTGATAAAACCTTGTTGAAACAGTTGCTAAGAAATATTAAACTGTGTAAATGACACTATATTGTTGTTAATAATACCAATGATAAATATTCTTATCTCATGCTGATGAAAAATATCAAACAACAGATAATTGTAAAGTACTCTAATCATAATACTCTTTGACTCTGTACCTACAAAATATTGGCATTTGAACCTGTAGCAGATGCACGAATGCAAAACAGTCCAACCTGCATAAAAATCGTCCCATTTCCTAAAGTAATTTGAATGATTTAGAATTGTTAGCCCTGATTTATTTCATTTCACATGTTTTGCATGTATCTCTTTATTTTATTGGATCGACTCGAAGACTCGACCCCATTGAGCATGTGCTTACGTTTCTTACAGACTGGACGCAGCCAGATGGCGCTGCGCACGCGACTGAAGCGCATCAATTTGCGCGACATGATCTTCCTCATGGAACAAGAACGAGACACTTGCCGGTCCCTGATGCTGTACAAACTCTATCTCAAGTAAACGCCTCAACCTTTGGAGCAGACACACTGACTGAATCTTCATAGTTCACTTTAATACATGCTATGGCAGTATAAACCTTTAGTTTCTATACGGAGTGAGTTTTTGAACTGTAACATGAAAAAAGAGCGAATGTTTCCAAAGGAAGTTTCCTGGTAAGTCTGATTGATTCAGATTTCCCTATACTGACCCAGTTACAAAACGTAACTGGGGATATGTGGATGTAGAGGTGGTGGAGTATCACCTCTGTCTAACCCTTCGAGGGTTACAAGCACGATGTTTTTTTAATGCTATAAAAATCACTCTGTAAACCAAATGAAAGTCAAACCTTATTGTTTGTCGAAACTGGTAGTTATAGGTTGCGTTATTGTACATAATGTCCTCGCAGCATATTAGCATATTAAAAATAAATAGTTTAAGCTTATTGTTATTAGTCTAAGGAAAGTGCCGATTCTCTTGTTCTTTGGCTGAACTTTTGTAGTACGTGTATCCACAGGCAAGCTGGAAAAGAAGTAAAGGCTATGACCATTCGAACTTCTTTTGCAAACTGACAAAATCTTACAAATCTTGTAAGTGTCATGACATTTTTTTTCATACTGACTGACTGATCATTGCTGACCCGAAACTACTGAAGAGGGTGTGCAAGTTTGAAGAGTAAAATACGACATCCTAATGGATGAAGTCTCGGCCAGAATACTAGAAAAAGTATTAATCATGAAATATGAAACAATATGACAAATCGTGATATTTCTTGTTGCAAGTTATGCGTGGAAAACAACATTTTTAGTTCAGTTAGTGAGCAACAGAATCGGTTCAGTTATTTGTTATTCGTTAGTTAGTTATAGTACTATGTACCAAGGCGGACAGGTGACGTCTGGGTCATTTTGAACATATTTGTAAACTTGTTGCAATCATCTATTGTATTGTATAATTGTATTGTATAACGGGCTGGTGTCCGCAACTCCACGTCAAAGCGCGTATTTTGCGTGCGGGTGGGAAATCTATTCGATCCACCCTAACTCCCCGAGAAAGGCCAGCAGCGCCTTGGAAATATCAATTGCAATCATCTATCGTGTATTGCAATAAGCTCGTGATTTAATCTGTTAAATGTACACAAAACAATCATGTTGGTAGATTCTTCTGTATGTTATACTTACCTAATTAACATTTATTAGGGAGAGTTAGAAATGCCATTTAAAAATTGGTCATCATTAACAATTATTGTCTTGTAATCTGTTTCTGCAGCAAATAGGTTACGACTCCTGACCAGATGTTAAGCCCTAACTACTGACTATTAGCTGATTAGAACCTAAAATTGATCTGTCAATTAGTCGCCCGTCGCACCGCCGACGATTAGCGCGAAGCGAGGAGAGCTACCAACTAAAACCGAGTTGTTTGTTTGACGAGTTGTGTGCAGACTACCGACACTACTCGTACAATCTTTTGTACTGTACTTGAGCTAGTCAATGGACAGTTAGTTGGCTAGTCGTTTCCGAGTCAGCGGTGCGCCGTGGGACTGGCGCACAATTGCGGTTGTGTCTGACTCGAGTCACCAATCATTGATGTTGTTGAAACTTTGAAAGTATACCTTATAAGCAGTTGACACATTCCCGTAGACTGATTACTTTTTTTTACACATTACAGTATTTATAGTTATTTGTAGTATTTTTTAGAGTTGACATATTATTATTGCTGTATGTGTTACCGGAAATGTTTCATACATTTCCTAGGAATTTGTACACAATTCCTAGGAAATATGTACAATTCCGAGCCAACTTAGGAAATGTGTAAAATAATGTTTTAATGATTCTTTAATACACACATTTCCTGGGAAATGTATAATGCCGGTCTCCTATTTCTGTCTGCAGGGATTAAAGAAACCTAACACGAACGGGATAGCGGGCTCTTAGTTCGCTCGTTTCAAACCTGTCCGGAGTTGGGGTGCCTCTAGTCCCGAGCTCTCTATTTAATTTTCTTCTTTAACTCTTCAACTGGGATATTGTTAATTTCGCGACTAATACCTCGCCATGCATCTCCTCTCGCTCCTCTATTGGTGAATTTGCTATTATTTGGATCCCATAAGTATTTATGTTGTTTGCTAAGGGATAGTTGACACGACTTTCAAAATGTTCCATATCGTTTGATCACAGACTATTCGTTTGATCGCGCGCTCCGCACACAACCGTCCACGCGCCAAGAGAATGAACCAACCGATCGCTCGCGGCAAGAAGCGTGCGCTCCTGCCGCGCAGTTGAATCGCGCGAGGCACGTCCACACCAAACGCTCCTGTGAGCGCGCTCATGCTACGTTCGATCTTAGCGCGCTCACGCCGCGTGCGATCGTAGCGCGCTCATGCCCTGTGCGATCTTAGCGCGTTGGATCGTCTGGTGTGGATCTATTTAGAATTATCGCAAATTATAATTGTTAATTTTAACATTATTTTACACATTTGCCAAGTTGGCTCGGAGTTGTATATATGTTTGTTAGGAATTGTGTAAAATTTCTAGGTTTCATACATTTCCGGTAACATATACATATTTCGTTTATTAGGAATAATACAATTTAATAATGAATTATGGTAGTCCATTGTGAATTAATCTATTCTCTATTGAATAAATGTGCAGTCAGCTGTCAGCCCCAAAAATATGTGATTACTGCAGTTATCATCAAAACAATTATGGAAATGACGGACTACAGCAATAGAACAAAGATGTGATATGATATGATATTTGAGGCTGACTGATTTATTGAAGAAAATATATTTTTATCTAGTACACTAACGACTTATGTTATTTTAAATAGTTAATCATTTAGTCGAGTGCAATTAGACAATAGGGTGGAACGAAGTTTATAGTGGTCGGATTTTTATGGGACTTTTTTGCTTTTGATTTAAAAAAAGAAATTTAGCCGCTCGCGACTTATTTTTTTTTTTTAATTTCCTTTGGAGTATTTTGTTTTCGTTTATGAATTACTTAAATTTCTAAAAAAACAGTTGCGAGCGGCGAAATTTTTTTTAGCTTCTCCACTCTTGGAACTCAATAAAAAAAAGTCCCAAGAAAATCCGACCACTATAAACTTCATTCCACTTTTTGAGTATTTTTTGTCTAATTGCACTCGGCTATTTATGCAACCTGCTTTTGCTGTAGCATATTCAACTGATAAATAGATCAAGATTGTAACCAAACCTGAACCTGTTTGAATATCTGTGATATTCTATCTGCATCATTAAGAAGGCTACATCTATTGTATCCTCAGATCGAAACGTTAGCATTAACTTTAAGGTTTGCGTCTGTACAGAGCATATTATTGTAACTACAGAGATATATGTAACCGTCTATCCCTCACTGGGAGCATTCGCCTGTAATGTAACAATCCAAGATTCGATTTTGTACAGTAACTAATGTATCTGAACTGTTACATTACAGTGTGTGAATGGCGTTATATTCATTATACTAGCCGAAATCTTGTTTAGAGAGTATAATATAAATCAGTTACCTTTTATTTTTGGTAAACTGCTAATAGATATACCTAGCAAATATTAACCTCTTAGGGAAATGTTAAACTGGCAGCTGTTTTGTTGTTTATTCTGTTAATTATTTAAAATACACGTTTCATTAAACAGGAAAAAAAAATCTTTAACATAATTCACACATCAAATAAAGTATTAGAATAAAATGATGATATTATATACATGTCTACAAAAATAAGCAAAAGTGTCAAAACGTTTGTTATTCTTGGTTTAATAATGCACTAAAATTATATCATATTTTGTGATTTCACCAGTCACGTTTAAAACCAAATGTTTTATGTACAATGTATTTTGTGTACAATTAATTTTATGTCTAAATGTAATAAAAAAATAAAAAAAAATTCCAATGCTGTATTTTTATGACCTAAATACGCCAACGTAGTTCCAAGTGGCACACGAAAAGAGTTCCTGGTAACTCATAATTTCGACATTCATGCGGCTAGCAAGAAAATAACCAACGAATCGCATTCCAATAAGCCTCCTTCCTATGCTATACTCTCATTCTTCGCTTTGCTGCCTCTATTCTTATTCAAGTAATTCTTCTATTTAATCATCTTTGATTTCTCAGTAAATACAAATATTTCAGTTCTGTTTTTTTTTTACGAAATAAATCACATTTATGGGCACTAATTATTTGTATACTTGAAATAGCTATAGTATGCCCTCTTTCGGAGTGCATGGTGGTAATGTTGAAAGGAGCGTGACTACCACCTTCAAAGTCGATTTTCTCGAAAACTACTAAGGCACCAATATTGTTGCTCGAGCACTAATTAGCACCAAGTGAGAACTAATTGTATACCAAATATGGAAGCGATTGGCGTTGGTGGTCCGGCGGTGTCACAGGCATAATTAATTCCACCAAAGGTAAGCAGAGAGGATGGTAATAACGATATGTTACGGGTTGTGACACATGTCACCTTCCTTCCACGCTTTGGTGGAAACAGCCTTTAAATACGAGAAGCAGAAATTATACAGAAACATAACATTGCACCTGTATTACCGAATTGTTAGCGAGATGCGTACCTAATAGTATACCCCAAGTAATAGGGGGTGCAAACCGGCATAAATCTCAGAACCCTACGAGACAGTACATAATACAGAATACGGTTAAAACCGGTAAACTGTTCGTGTCATTAGCATCTTGAGACCTTGTGGATGCTAAGGGTGTGATTTTAACACTAATTACTCCACCTCTTCACTCCACCAATCAGTCAATCAAAGAAGAATTTGAATTTGGTGTTTTTTTTTTAAACTATCTAAAAACGAATTTGCCGCACTTCGACTATAGAATTGACAATTGTAATTTTTTTACTGAAAATGAAATTATTGATGAAAAACTCGCGTTAGTTGTGGCTGGCCACCCTATACAAACAATTTTATATTTAGACAGCGGAAATCTTTGTGTATGCAAACAGTATGAAATTAATTTACGTTGACCGCGTTGATACCTAGTATCGCAGCATGAAACTAATTCTGTCTCGAATAAATTACTAAGCAAAAACCGATACTAACCGATAAAAAAATAGTTGGCCGCGTATCCAAATGTGTGTTGGCATACGAAAAAAAAAATAGTGACACGTCCACCCACCCTGTCAAACTTCTAGAGTTCCTCTGTTCCTGTATTATAAATTTTCATGTTTTAACTATTAAAAATGGTAAGAACTACTTTAAATTCACAATAATTAACGAAACCAAGTGTTTGCACATATTTCTCGATGCCGACATAATTTCGCCACGTAGTTGTATATCTGTCGGCAGTGTGTCATCATTCGTATAATGTCGGCTTCTAGTTGATGTAATTCGCGTGTAATAGGTGTTAGTTGTGTTCTGTACGGGTCCGCTAACGTGTAATGTTGCTATGTTCCTAAAGCCATTGCGCCTGGATATCAAGAGGAAGTTGACAGCGAGGTCGGACCGCGTCAAGTGCGTGGACCAGCACCCGTCGGAGCCCTGGCTGCTGTGCTCGCTGTACAACGGTGACGTGAACATATGGAACTATGAGACACACACCCAGATCAAACGATTCGAGGTAATATTTCATTTCTCTTTGCAAACGGAATTCCACCCAGGTTCAGCATCTATATGGTGTGATATCCAAATTTCCTGGTTCCTAACATTGTTGTAGTTCTTGGCACCTACATGATTTTTGAGAGAGTGCTACGCAGTGCACTTTTTAATTTCTAATTGGAATTCAGTGTACGATGTTGCCACATCCAAGCACATAAAATTAATTTCATAATCATTTTGATCAAATAGATTTGATGCTGAGAAACATGGCTATACTGGGAAATATTTTCTGTTGAAATAAACTACTTCACTGATTCTTAAACCAACTGTAGTAGTTTATGAGGTTTAACGGAACAAGTGTTTTTAATTACTTTCCTATTCATAATTTTGTATGACTTCTAATTCTAAGCCATAACTAATTTCTAAGGCTTTTAACAATTCTGTCATTAATTACTACAAATGGCTAACTTCACTGCTAACAAAACATGATGTAAATAAATTGACATTTGTGTTTCTCAGGTAGATAATGATCTGATATAATTAGATTAGCTGGAGTACCTTCTTTAATTTAATCACAGTACAAATAAGATTTGTGCCAAGATATATAATTCTCTTGTAACTTACAATCTAAAATCTATAAGTTAGGATGTACTGCTGTACCAGTTGGCACTTATTAACATACATTCCAGTCTTACATAGAACTCTAAATTATTTTATGACAAAGCTAATCAAAATGATTATTATGCCTATAATAGTGTCTGTATAACCTAATTTATGGAAATGCTTTCTTGTGTTTATTAAACACTTCTGAAAATAAAAACTTACACTGTCACTTACGGGATATCTTCTGTGATTGTTCATTATTTTGAGTTCCTGATATTTTGATGCTGATGCAATTGCCATGATTGTGGGATGACTGGATAATGCAGGTGGATGGCAAATAAATTGTTAGGTGCCGACAAATCCGTCTACCCTCTTTCTTTAAGTTATTTTCAGTTATTTAAGTATCCCATAAGTGACAGTATAAGTTTAGTTTTAAACTGTGAAAGCTTAAAACAGTGTTCTTCGGATCTAAGCATTATCAAATCAAATTTTTAAATAAATGCAAAAAAGTACAGACAGATATGAATAGTTGTAAGGTTGGTGGTAAAAAAGGTTTTAACAGGCATAGTAATGTCAGCATGGTTTATTAAAAATAGCAAGTTTATAAAAATACATATATAACATCACACATGTAAACCCTGTAGGGTTAGGTAGAGGTATACCTTATAGTACACACACATTTTGCCAGTTATGTTTAACTCCTATGTAATAGGGGGTGAGCCTATTGCTATCAACCAGGCAAAAATCTAGACTCAGTGGCTGCTACTGTGAAATTCCTGATGGAAATCCAACCCAGGACCTTATGCTCAGCCATCGCTAGCGACTACTAGACCACTAATTCAGATACACCCCAATAACATCCTTCTATTCTTTTTCTTATTACGGAAAGCAAAGCCAATGTCAACCATTCTGCCAATGTGTAAAGTGAATTGGACAAGCAAGTGTAAAGCTCATTCTGATTATACACAGATTTGTCAGTGACAGCAGACCTTATTGTGACAAATATAAAGATAATAACTGTTAAAGGGCTGCAGTAAATATTCTAGTTCAATGTTTTTAGTTTTTTAAATGGTTGACCAAGATAGTAAATTTTGACAATTTAGTGAAAATTGGTAACTAGGTCTGACTCATATTATTCATGTAGAAAATATAGGTATAATCAAGAATGTCTGGTAAACACCATCATACTTTTTGCACCATCGTGGTGCAAAAAGTAAACACAGTTTCCTCTGAGTTTCACAACAATGGCAGAATATTAACAAACTGTTTATCATTCTGCTCTTAAAGAGTTACATTCTATTAAAAGATTTTCTTTGAAATTGTCTGTGAAAGTGTATGGGAAGTTGTATATCCATACTAACAAGTGACTTCCAACGGAAATAAATTATTGGATTTAACTTGATGTATGAAAGTGGATGAATCAAAAGGAGTATTTAAAGTTTAGTAGATGGCATTCCATAGTCTGTGCCTAAACCCATGTGAAAAGGCGTGAGTTAATATGATAGAACTTTCTGTAGGTATGCGACCTCCCGGTGCGCGCCGCCAAGTTCGTGCCGCGCAAGAACTGGGTCATCACGGGCTCCGATGACATGCAGATCCGCGTGTTCAACTACAACACGCTGGAGAGAGTGCACGCCTTCGAGGCGCACTCCGACTACGTCAGGTGCATCGCCATACACCCCACACAGCCTTACATCCTCACCAGTAGCGGTAAGTGATGCTCAGTGACGGAGAAGAAAGTAACTGTACCTAAATAGTGTTGCATTGTTCTTTTGGCGCGTGGAACGCCGCTATATTGTGTTTTGAATACAATTTGCACAGACAATTTCACAAATGCTTACCATTGTCACCATGATAATGTTATTCAATAGTCAACATAACCATGCTGCACTATACCAACAATATTATTTGTATTTACTTCAGCACTAAAAAAACTTATTTGGTGGTAAAATCCAGCCAGACCCGTCAGACAGATGTGTTACTGGAGAGGCTGTTATGCCACTTCTCTTAAGCTAAATCACTTGGAAATTGGTGTAGTTTAGGGGGACTGTCCATAGTCATTAATTACGACGTTAAAAAAGTGCTGATTATCAGCCTAATTTAAAAAAAAAATCTTTTGATTTTGACAGCATGCATCTCATGAAGGCTATTTTCATGCCGAACACGATAAATTTAAAGAAGGGTTAGCTATATTAGCATAGTTTAACTCGGAAAATGATTGAGCTATTTTAGTTTTTTTGGGAAACTTGCTTGGTAGCAAAGTGATAAGACAGAAGTATTTCTAAGTAGAAAATGAAGCACTATCAGTAAGTCAAATTAGGTCAATATGTTCACATAATATACTCATAGAACTTATGTGCACAGACCCTCAATAGCATAGTGCAGTCAATTATATCTGTAGTTCCAAGTAAAATAGACCCGTAGTAGTTGATAGTAGTATACTATTCCAAGTTAATCGCCAATTAAAATGGTTACTACTTTTGATGTGCTTAAATTCCGTGAAGGTTATACTTGAAGTAATAGGCAGTAAAAACGATATCAGTGAACAATAAGTGTTTGTCTTTTAATTTGTAAAAAAGCCATTACAATTAGCGCCTATTTAGGGCAAATAGCCACTACTTACCGAATAAATAAAAAAATGGAACAGAATTTGTATGAAATTAACTGCCAAGTAAGTTAACAGGTTGGTCTACAATCGCACTATATAGCTTCTAGTCTGTTTTGTCTGTCAGTGTATTAATAGTTTAGCGTGGAATTTCATTTGACCCGTATTTCAGATGACCTGCTGATAAAGCTATGGAACTGGGAGCGCAACTGGGCGTGCCAGCAAGTGTTCGAGGGCCACACTCACTACGTGATGCAGATCGTTATCAACCCCAAAGATAACAACACATTCGCGAGCGCCAGTCTCGACACAACTGTCAAAGTATGCATGTGTTTTACTTCCCAGCGACAGCTGTTCTAATTATTTATGCATGAGTTTATTGAATGAAATGCGGTCACTGCTATGTGGCTGCATTGTATTCTGTTTAAACAAAGTTAGTTAACAGAACTACTTTATCAATCAATAATCTCATCATATCTTAGTCCACTGTTGGACATGGGCCCCTCCATAGCTGCACCACAGCACCCTGTCCTCCACAGCCACCTTTTTAAGCTTGTTGGTCCATCCAGCTGAAAACTGTTGTACATCATGAGAGGTTAGGCACTTCAGTACTACAATAGAAGAATTGTGAAATTGATGGCAGTTCTTGACTTACCATTCTTGTGCGCAGGTTTGGCAGCTTGGATCGTCAATCTCAAACTTCACATTAGAAGGCCACGAGAAGGGAGTGAACTGCGTGGACTACTACCACGGTGGAGACAAACCCTACCTCATCAGTGGTGCCGACGACCGCCTCGTCAAAATATGGGACTACCAAAACAAAACATGTGTTCAGACATTAGAGAGTAAGTGGAAACTTTAAACTATTAGCAAATGACGTGGAGTAAACGTATGCGGGCTTTTTAATAACATGGTACTTGAATGATACTCTCTTTCTTAAAATCTTATTAGTCAAGAGCAAAAATATGAAACATTAAACAAAACTCTAAAGGTCTCATCTGTTATTTGAAAGTATAATTTAGCTTGTAGACATAGTAACGCTCTGTCCAGACTTTCTTTCTTTTTTCTTACTCTCCCTTTCTGTGTACATCCGTTTCCTTATTTCTTTTAAAATAGTTATTAGTCCGTGGACAATGGTAGTTTATGCGTCTTTTTTTTTACTATCATAACTGTTTTTGTCTCAAACAAATAAAATAAAATAAAAAAGACATGTTTACCCTTGACTGTACCTTGAGATGTCTGCCACACAATGTCGGGGTCACCTTCCAGTCTTCATTTCCATGCTACAATTGACTGAACAAGTCGAAATCGACACAATTAACTTCAACCTTTTATGAAACTATGATCACAGAAATTTAAACCTTTCAAATGCTGCATTCAGGGGTTAAAATGACAATCGAAATACAATGAACCAATTGCTGTCTTCGATTTAAATTATATTGGCATGATTAAGGCAATCTTTGCAGTTTGTCGTAAATGTCTCCTTGGATCGATGCAAGTAACATGTTCAGGCACCAATTCTGATTAATATGCATTGTGTGCACTCTACTGTACACTCTGCTTTTTTATTTATATCATCGCTCACACAATTCGTTTATCATTTCTTTAGTTTCTATTTTCCCCTGTATATCTATCAATATAATAATAAAATCTTTATTAACAGGTGATTGTTCAAACATCAGTGTAGCCCTGGCTTTTGTACTAGGATTCCCTGTATCACAAGAGCCAGTAATTATAATATTCATGTTTTGGTAACTCAGACTATTTATTTAACTAATGTGTCAATGATGCGCAGGTCACACTCAGAACGTGTCAGCGGTATCATTTCACCCGGAACTTCCAATTCTGCTGACTGGCTCAGAGGATGGCACCATCAGGATTTGGCACGCCGGGACCTACAGACTAGAATCTTCCCTAAACTACGGCTTCGAGAGGGTCTGGACCATATCCTCAATGCATGGCTCCAACAATGTAGCTATCGGGTAAGTTATTGACTTAAATTTATCGTAGTAACAGTTAGCAGAAATGAATCCCTCATTCCAAAGCTGGTATTCTGATGAGTAGAAACACTTAAATTCGAACTTTTAGAAGTAAACCTATTGTGCCTGGTTAGTGACAAGCCTGTCTTCCTACATGAGACCTACAGCTTGTGGCAAAATGTTGGTACACCTTACAACCGTGATGTTATGTTACGCTAAACGTAAAATATTCGTAAATACAACGTATTGTTTAGACATCCATATCCAGTATTTCTTTGTATGTCCGCCAGTTACGACGAGGGCACAATCATGATTAAAGTGGGGCGCGAGGAGCCGGCCATCTCCATGGACGTCAACGGAGGCAAGATCATCTGGGCCAAGCATTCCGAGATGCAGCAAGTCAACTTGAAGGCGCTGCCTGAAGGTAACCCAAGTTCACCATGCACTTCTACTATTCCGCCATTAAACGAATAGCTCATCATTCTGTCAACAGTAATCCACTGTTGGATATAGGATTCCCCCAAAAGGTCCTGTGACGACGAATTCCCGTAACCTTTACCAAGACTACCTCTTCATCACGGCGTATTCCCAGCTAAGTTAGGATCAGATTCCAGCCAAACAGGATGCAGATGAAAACCAGTACTTAAGATGGAGCCACTGCCTAACTGACCTCCACAACCCGGAGCGGATGTCAATGATCTATAAATGATAGCCGCGATCAACGGCTTAAAGTGCTTTCCAGGACACGGAGGGGTCTTAGTATGTAATCGACGGTCACCCATCGTCGGAGATCGGAAAGCGTTGCTAAACCTTCAAATGCGGCTGTTATTATTTAGGTCTGTATGAAATGTGATACCCTAACATAGGTAAGGTTTCCGTTCAGTCGCATGTAACACGCGTAGTAAGTGTTTAATATCAAGGAAACAAATTTTCGTTGATATTTCCAGAATGTATGCCACAAAATGACTTACTACTTGTATACTTTTATTTAAATTTCCAGATACGGAGATAAAAGACGGCGAACGCGTTCCTGTAATGGCTAAAGACATGGGGTCCTGTGAGATCTACCCCCAGACCATTGCGCACAACCCTAACGGCCGCTTCGTGGTGGTCTGCGGCGACGGCGAGTACATCATCTACACAGCCATGGCTCTCCGGAACAAGGCCTTTGGCACCGCCCAGGAGTTCGTCTGGGCGTTTGACAGCTCAGAATACGCGACTCTTGAAAACTCTAGTACCATAAAAGTGTTTAAAAACTTCAAAGAGAGAAAGAGCTTCAAGCCTGAGTATGGAGCTGAAGGTGGGTTGAACAGTATTGTAAATGTGATTTATCTGTGAAGGAACCGATATTTCCTTTTGGACTAGCACATTAAACAGTGAAAGCTACCCTTAACATATTGACGTTTTCACTTAAATTCCTTTATTTTTGTATACGTCTTTTTTGTATAAATAATGGAGTCAAAACATAATTTAAATGCATTGTTTTTTTTTTATTTTTTTGACTTTTTTGTGGTAAACGTTATGGTGTATTGTCCAGGCATATACGGAGGGTTCATGCTGGGTGTAAAGTCAATCAGCGGAGTGGCATTCTCTTTCTACGACTGGGAAAATCTGGAACTGATCAGACGGTAAGTTTGCATTCAATATCATTAGTAAATTTCCCAATAATAACTAACACTGAAAGATATCAAACCTGTTTGCTTGATCACTTATGAAAACTCTCAAAAATTCGAAAAACGATATTAAGGTTCTTAAATAATCTAGCAGATGTCTATAATACCTAGCCATTGCGAGTTTAGGGACCTCGTGCACGACGCAGCCACGGCCATGACTGGTCGCAACACCGGCCCGCTATTGTGCGTAGTGCCCGAGGACCCTTAATTATACTAGATATATATTTAATAAACATGGTACCTAGCCGTAAATATTAAACGTTGTTTTGAGAAAAAGGTCAGGCTGGGGAGCGCCATCTCTGAGCCTTATACATACATACCTGTGTGAAACTCTTTTTGAACCACGATGAGTGATATTTACGACGCGGTACTGTACAAACTTTCATATAAAACATTAACTATAAGCTATGCGACATTGTACTATTGGATCATATCAATCGCTATGCATTAAAACACATCTGTAAACATATCTCTAGCTTAGTTTAGTTTTCACAGCATTTATTGGCACACTATACGAGTACATTTTAAATTCTCCAGCTCGCTAGAATATTTTGCTAAATCTGCTGAAAAAAATATGTTTTTGCTACTAAAAACTATCGAAATAAAGGTAAAAATGCCAAATAGGCAAAAGTACCCTAGACAAAATTCATTATGGACACAAGTTAATCGTTGTAGCTAACGAGTAAGACGTTTCTATAACGTTAAGTAGATGAATTTGTTCATTCTCAAATCACAATCGAACCCGGTTGTAAACATTATTGTCAGAATGTATAAATCCTACGTTTATCACCTCTGGAAATACAGGCGATGCGTAACAAGCTGAGCGAATGAACGAACTCAATTTCTTATGTTTACTAACATTTTGCACAATAAAAAAGCGAATATTATGTTCTTGTATTATTGCTACAATTTTTATATTACATAATAATGGGTGTAAAAAGATCCATCACGAAGCCTATTGTTCTCTAAGTCATTGCGATGTTTTATTATTGTTTTGGACCATACCCGGGGACCTTCTATTACTTTTACGTACTTACTACTTATTCTCATTCATTTATGTTCTATACATATTATTTTACATTTTTAAAAACAAAGGCATACAAACAAATTGAAAATAATAAAAATAAAAAATAGTAGCCCATATTCGGCGAGGTCCAGGCTGCCGGGGGTCAGGGCTCCAGAGAGGAACCTACTACTTATTATTATTACAACAATATTGGAGGTCGAAATTCCAACATTATAACAAGTTTAAAAAAAAACAAGTGTTTTATTGTTATAACTTTACTTTAAATACCTCCAAGACCCCTGAACTATTCAATGCATCCATGAGCACAATGGTTTTGAGTGCGTTACATTGAGTCCTACCGTAAACCGTGATTAATCACCCCCAAAAAAAAGTCGTTTCCCAACAATAATTTTTGCGTAGAGTTACTTAGTTTGATGTACAGAATTCTTAGTTGACGGCTTCGTGAAGGGTCCGTTCACACTTTGTACACCTTCGGGGCGCTACATGCTTGTTTGTAGCGGCACATTCAAATCTAGGTAGATATACGTTCGGGAAAGACCCACTTGGCTTAGCTCAAAATATGCCGACCCGACCCCACCCAGATTCAGCGACGGACGATACCGAAATTAGTTGGCCGATTAGCTCGAGCCAAATGAAAGCCGACTATGTCTTGTTATTGCTTCGAGTCGGTTTTGTTGTTCAACAAACTCTATCCAATGGAATGTGCCGATGCGAAACCGTGTGTAGCATTTATTATTACCACGAATATCGGGAAAATATTGTTGATATCGACATTTTTTTACGAAATTGTAACATCTTCAGTTGTTTGACAAACTAAAGTTAAAGAATTTATTTCAAATAGACACCAGGCCAGAAAAAGCTACTGTTCCTTTACAAGGCATAATAACTGTTTGCTCATTATTAAGGGTAAATCTCTGTACGGAGTGGAAGAACGACACGTATGATGATGGCTAGCAAGAGACACGATATTACAATGTTTCTTACATCCATATTCGTGGTACGGGTTATATGTACAATATTAGTATATATATTATTCACAATCAATGCTATTATATTACTAAATTCGCACGCAATCAAAAGAAATGTAATTTTATATTATTCGCGTTGTTGACACTGTTGTTGGTCTAAAAGAAAACTCTGAGTGTGTGCGAATCACATATTATAAGTAACCGAACTAGGGAACTTTGCAGTGGCAAAGGGTTACTTCTAAAAGTAAAGTAGCCCGCAATGATTTTATGAAGACTACGCTTCTGCTCGCGACTTTGTATGCGATCTAGAATTAAAAGTACCATAGAGTCCTCCAAATTCTAGGCAAAATTCTGTCAAAATTCATATCGATCGGTTCTGTGGAAAACATGAAGAAGTAACAGGCAGACCGACAGAATCACTTTCGCATTTATTATTAACTGCTAGCTTTAGCCCGCGGTTTCGCTATTATAAATAACATCTATACTATAATATTAGTATAGATTTTATTTGTAAAATCCGAATTAAATAGTTGAATAATATCATGAACACCCTTCGCCATTGTTATGTTATCAAATAGATGGAGATGCCTTAGCTTAATCCGCACGCGAAATTAAAACGTATTGTCTCAATTAGACATACGATCTGTAGTTGTAGTAACTAGTGAAGTTATGAGCAATATGGGATACAAGAGCGTCAGTCGAATTCAAAATTAGGGATATGTAGGCATCTCTGTCGTACGCAGCCTCTCGCCGAAGCTGACAGTCGGGCGCGAGAGTCCTGTCTTGTTACGATCGCAGTAAATTGTTATATTTCTCTAGTGGTCACACCGTTATTTAATTCACTCCTCCATAGTTATTCAGGCCCATGAAAAAGTAAGCCTGCACATTCAAATAAAAAATCAAACTAGGTGTGTTTACCTCCAGAAAGACGGCGAGTGCTCATTCACGGATACGCTCCGTCGCGGGTATCGCTACGTTTCCCACTCCGTTTCTCCGGGAACAAAGTATTAAAGTAGCTGGCTCGCCGCAACGCTGCGTGCGCCGCCGCGTTCTATGGCGCGTGCATCTGCGGGCTCCGCCGCTAATAACGCTTCATTTCAAGCAAACTCGCGTAAAATCGCTCTTCCTTAAACGCTCTCGTACACGTGTGAATTTTTTAAATTGCGGACCGTGTCTCACAACGCGCATCGTTTCCGTAAACGAGCCCCTTACACGGATTATTAGGATACTAGTACAAAACCAGTTAATGCTTTAATTTTCGATGTTAGCTCTGCACGATGAAAATCCCTTGTAATAACTTTATTTGCAACGAATTTAAGGTGTACTTGCTTTTGCTTAGACCCTAATATTGTAGAAAATCTGTTTTAGTTGGCATCCATCAAATTCATAAAAGCGCAGAGCATTATGCGCACAGTTTTCGCGACGCGAAGTGTTCTTAGTTTTAGCGACAACACGTGATCTTTGCATCTTGTATGAGGTAGCAATCAGATGAATTCATGAAATCTATTTTGTTTGCGGCTAAAATTTATTTATTAATATTATAAATTCATCACTAGAGTCAAACGCTTTCAGTGACGACTTGAGTGAGTGAAACAGCCAATATTCTCGATAGTTATGAATACTTTCTGCAACCCGTTATGTTTCCCTGATGTGAACCTATCTTTTTGGATCTAAACTCTTAGAGTTGAGATCCAAAAAGAGCAATAAGAGAGACATAGTCTTCCGACAACGAGCGACTGTAAACCAAATAAAAGAAATTGCTTTAAGCATACCATGCGACTTGTGGAGCGACGGTAGTGACTTGAAGGAAACAAGCGACGCTCCCTGGTCGTAGGTCCATACCTAAACGTGCATTCACATTTCACGTTTCCTCTTAATAGCTAGTCTTTTCTACTAAGTCCTCATCACATTGCTAGCCTTCGCTCGCGTACTGTGCGCTCATTCCTCTGTGCGCTTTCGCATCTACAACCAGTTCTTCTGTCCAGGATCGAGATCCAACCGCGCCACGTATACTGGTCGGAGAGCGGCAACCTGGTCTGCCTCGCCACAGACGACTCCTATTACGTGCTGAAATACAACGCGGCGGTTGTGACGCGCGCTCGCGAAACCAACTCGAATATCACTGAAGACGGCATTGAGGACGCTTTTGAGGTAAGTTACTTGCTATATTTATACAATTATATTAGGTGGCTTATTAGCAAGCGCAGCTTTTGACACCCAGCTAGGTGGATCGACTACCTTAGAGGTGGCAGGGTCAAACTGGATGTGGAAGTCCGAGGACAGGGCGTTGTGACCCAGGTTGGACGAGGTCGAGGTCGACGACCAGCAGTGGACTGTGATAAACTGAGTTCAATGATTACGTGGACTAATGTCTTCGACAGCCGTTATTTGTATTCAGACCCTCGAAAGTCTACCTGCCGTTCCGAGGGGTATTCTTTTACCTAGAAACTGAGCTGTGTTCAGTGTTTGTCTGCAAATTGAATTATCTATACAAATAAATAAAATTGAAGTGCCTGTTTGTAATATCAAAATAACAGCTTTTTACAGAATGTGTATGAAAATATATACGGTACTTAAAACAATAACACATTTATTTTTCTGTCTGTCTGTATGTTCCGGCTAATCTCCAAAACGGCTGGACCGATTTTGATGGGACTTTTACTATCAGATATTTGTTGTTATAAGGCCTAACTTTTTAGAAAAATAATTAGGGTTCCGTGCAAAATTAAAACCCTAGAAATTGATAACAAAATCCGATTCAAATAGGGAAGTAATATGTTTTTATAATAATTTTACGCGAACGAAGGTCGCGGGCAACAGCTGGTGAAAAATAATTTAAAAGTTATGTCCAACGCTGTTACTGGCGCGATAACGACTCATAGTTGTGATAAGGTACGAACCGTTACGAAACTCTTATCTCCTCTACTGTTTTGCTACAGAATAGTGATATAGTGAAACTCTGGGAAACCTAAGTAATTAATATTCAAACTTAATTATTGTTACTGCCTCCTTTGTCAAGCGACTGCTGGGCATGACGTCCTCGGTTCAATTCCCAGGTCAGGCTAAGTTTTATTGGGTAATTGGGTATTTCCATTAGGAATTTCTCAGTAGCAGCCACGGTGTCTGGATTTGTGCGCGGTTGATGGCATTAGTATTTAGGCTAGCCCCCTATTACATTAGAATTAGACATAACTAGCAAAATGTAGGTGTTTTATTAGGTACACCTCTGCCTTACCCTTCTGGAATTACAGGCGTGGTGTTATGGTATGTAATGATAATATAGTTGGAGCAGCCCAGCTTACTGAAAGGACTAGTATCAGTGGGGAAGGTTCCATAGAACTCGATTCCTACCGGCTTCCCTTTGAAAAATGGAACAGTCAGTATTCTATAGACAAATAATATAATCACATTAAAGATATGTACTCCGGCTTAACTCTTACAAAAATTGATTCTTCTTTACTGACTGCTATGCTATTCAAGTCGCTACCTATACAAGAGAGGTAGTACTTACTCAACTATTTACATTCTAGCGTTTGGTGTAAACATCATTTCCGCGAAGAATTGTACTAGTTGTATCCGATGACACTGGTAACCAAAGAAGTTGTGAAAAAGCAAGGTAGATTGTGATGCTGTCCAACTTACATGATTAAAAAAGCATTTATAAAAAGTCCGCTCTTAATGCAGGGCTAAGCTAGTCTTGTTAAAGGAGTCCAATTCAACGTACACTGTAATATGTACCGATGTCCTACACTGTATTAGCTTCACAAGACTGCAATCTACTGATGTTGCGTCAATGTTTTTGGCCAAAGTTGGATATGCTAGTCACCAGTGGCGAAGGTTCCATACAACTCGATTCCTACCTACTTCCCTTTTAAAATGGCACAGTCAGTATTCTATAGACAAATAATATAATCACATTAAAGATATGTACTTTGGCTTACCTCTTACAAAAATTGACCTTCGCTACTGCTGGTCACTTAGAGAGAGAGAGAGGTTCACTAGAGCAATTGATAGAGCAGCACACCCAAGCTCCCGAAAACCATTCTAGTAAGCCATTGAATTCAGTAGTTGTGGCCGAAATCCACTAGATGCTATAAAAAGCACAGAAAACATCGAGAATTCTGGGCTTGGTGAGGTTAAATGCCAATCTATTATACGGAAAAAAAAATCTACTCTGAAGGTAGGCACATCCGATCCGGCGTGTAGATTACAAGAACTATTTTATTTTATTTATTCAGGGACAGTAAACAGTTACAATATGTGTTGGAACAGAGGAAAGATAATACAAATTGTTAACAATATTGCAGCCCACTACATTATCCGCATATTAAGAAAACAGAATATGATAATGAGTGCCACTGATAGGTATAAATAATTACTTCACATTAATAACAAATAAATATAGAAATATCAATTAGCGACTATTAAAAAATTAAATAAACGAAATATTAATTACATCATGCAAAATAGAAATTCCAATTGATTTGATTGCTTGGCAACAGAGTAATAGTTAGCACTAAAAGCAAATAAATAATAAATAATAGATAATAAAATCTAGATTAGCTTACATTTCTTACATTCCTAATAACATTGTTGGTTAATAAGAATTTTCATAACATTAGATTGAAAATTGGATTTTGAGCATACAAAAATATCAATATTAACAAAACTACAATTATAGGATTCAACCATTCGACCATTCGAACTAAGCGCACATACAGACACAGTGACAGACACGTATATCGTTTTGTTTTATACTATTCATAGATAATATAATCAAAGTCTTCCCATTTATTTTGATTAGCCCTAAAAAGTCCTTTTTGAACATCAAACTTTACAAGGATATCAAAAAAAAGTCAAAAGCATTTATTTCAATTAGACCATCACAGGCACTTTTGAATGTCAAAAAACAAAAAGAAGCGAAGGTACAGTCACAGTCACAAGACATAATAACTTGAGAAAGTACAGTAAAGAATGGAATTGATTCTAATTCATCTTTAGCAAAAATTGTTTCATGGAGAAAATTGGGCAAGAAACTCTGTACATTCTTATGGGTGTGTGATGTTTTACAATATTGTGTATGACCAGATGTATGAACGTGAACAAGGCAAAAGGAGTATGTAAGGATCGTAGCAGGTGGCGTTCGGTGCTTATCCCCATCGGAAAAAGGCGTCAGTTTATGGATATTTATATATTCATTACAAAATTATAATATATTTTCCATTCTTTCATATCCAGGTTGTCGGCGGCGTCAACGAGATCGTGAAGACTGGGCTGTGGGTGGGCGACTGCTTTATCTACACAAACTCCGTGAACCGAATAAACTACTACGTGGGCGGGGAGATTGTCACGATATCCCACCTCGACCACACCATGTATATCCTTGGATACGTCGCTAAGGAGAACAGGTAACATTTCCTTGATCCTCAAACTAACACAAGGTTAAGGGCATTTGGTGTAGATGTTATTGCCATCTGCCAAATTTATTCTCAAAATCAATCGGGATTCGGCGCAGGGCTGTCTTGTCTGCCCAGGGTGAGTGGGACTTACATGGTATCCGGAGGATTTTTCCTCGTGTCGCTACCACGACAATTTTATATTTCGTGGGCGTAATTTGCACGGTGTTATCGGTGGCAGCGCCGAGGTCGCTTTGACGCCGTGTTCTGGGACACAGAGTGCGGGCTAGAGGAGCATAGTTTGTGACACAGCTCCATCTTACTGCGGTTCCGTCGAGGCTTGATGTCCATTTATGACTTCCCCAGTTTGTGTTAATATTCTCTGCAAGAGTCTAACTTTATGTTTCTTTTGCAGACTGTACCTGAACGACAAAGAGCTGAACATCGTGTCGTACTCGCTGCTGCTGTCAGTGCTCGAGTACCAGACGGCAGTGATGCGCGCCGACTTCGAGACAGCTGACCGAGTGCTGCCCACCATTCCTCAGGAGCATCGCACCAGAGTCGCACACTTCTTAGAGAAACAAGTATGTACAGCTACCAAAGTATCTAGTAGCTTCTATTTCTCCTTTGTACTTACATCTATATTATACTATTGTTGCCCAGTAAGGCCCATGTTTCTTTCGGCGTCAGGGGCGTATAAATACGTAGAACCATAAAGCTATCAGCTTATATTTACGGATAGCCTTCCGAAAAGACCCACGACCTGGTAGATCAGCTAAATACGAGTAGTAGTAAAGTACGCACGTAACCAGTCGTGGCTATACTTGGGTACCGTCCGGTATCCATGTGATGATAAATGACGCGTAAAAGATAACAGATAAACATGGCTTTGATAATGATGTTTTTTTTTGTGATGAGTGTTGTTATGATCGCAGCTGTAGTATTGTTACTTTGACGTTATAAATCTTAATGACGAAAAAATGTCGACATGTGAATACGATGATGCAACATGCAACACACAAACACGTACCAGCCGGGCCCGCGTGCTGAATTACTGCCCACCCCCTTTCGCCAAAGGAAGCCTGAGTCAGTAGTGGAAGCTTTCTAGGCTCATTATGCTACATATACCGTAAATTAAAACCTCAATCCTTATCCCCAGGGCTTCAAACAACAAGCTCTTGCAGTATCTACGGAACCTGAGCACCAGTTCGAGCTGGCCCTCTCTCTGGGCGAGCTGCGGAGGGCCATGCAGCTAGCCGAAGAAGCGGCACTGGCGGAGGGAGCGCCCTCCCGCTCGTCTTCCGCTCGGTGGTCCCGCCTGGGTGCTGCCGCTGCGGCTGCCGCAGACACAGAGCTGACAAAGACCTGTTATCAGAGTGCTAAAGATTACAGTGCGCTGCTGTTGTTTGCTGCTAGTACTGGTAAGGGTGCTTTCTATAATTTCATTGTCACCTCTAATTCATGCCGTCATTAAGGGGTTCCGAAGAAATTGACGGCACGGTTGCCGCAGTGGCTGAGCGATTGGCTGCTGTGTTGCGTGTCGTGGGTTCAATCCCCGCACGGAACAAATATTTGTATGATCTACAGGTAGTTGTTCCGGGTCTGGCTGTTTGTGTATGTGAGTTTAAATGTTTGTAAACGTACGCACGATACCGGAGAAATCCCTAGAGTGGGGTAACAATTAAAAAAAATATATATAGCTATAACACACCGCATAAAGACATTACATAAATAATATTTGAAAATAGATATTGATACACAGGCCAGCATAAATAGCACATTTACACCTACATTAGGACTTATGTAATAAACCTTTTATGTTCCAAGTCTCATGGATATTGTTAAGGCTGGCTTTACAAAAGGAGTTTCATTTATTTATTTTCACTGAAACTGTTAAACCTTGCTTTGTGTGCAGGTGACAAAGAACTTCTCCGAAACGTGGCGCAGATGTCTTCTGAAGAAGGGGCAGAGAACATCTCGTTCGTCGCCCACTTCATGCTGAGTGATCTCGAATCCTGCCTGAACCTGCTGATACAACGTGGCAAGCTGCCCGAAGCCGCCTTCTTTGCCAGGTAAGCTGGCAGTAGCCTACCAAGATTTTGTAACAACATTTTGATTGAAAGTCTCCATGAAGTTTCTAGCCCGTTATTGTCCGTATTGCCGTTTCTCCGTGTTCGCTCATACGATCTCAGGCTACCTTTAAGCAAATTCATTACTATTTAAAATTGTAAACCGAGCTGTCTAACCTACCCGACCCTATTCGTTCCATCTGCTGAAAATCTCCCACTTGAACTTGAGCTGCCTTGGCTGACCTGGTTTCTACCCTGGAGTGTTAGTGTGACATTGTTCCACAAACGACATTCGATATCGTGTCTTGCCTGTCCTGTTTTCTGCACGTTACAGGAGCTAATAGACGCTATTGACATTGCCACACTCGTCGCTTAATTCTGGGCCGTATCAATTTAATTTGCCATCGACACTAAGAAGAAGATCCGGTTTGTTATAGAAAGACTAGCTTTTGCCCAGCGGCTTCGCCCGCGTGGATGTCGAAAAATATCCGATTACTTACCTTCATCCCCTTTTTTAACCCTTCAGGGGTTGAATTATCAAAACGCTGAGACACGTATTAATTATTTTTCAATCGTCAGCCTAAACACATAATTAGAAGATCCTAACTTCAAAACTGACAGACTTTCATAAAAACTTTTATCCCCTATTTTACCCCGTTAGGGGTGGAATTTCCAAAAATCTTTTCTTAGTGGATACTTCACACTCTCCACAAAGAACACACCCTCCAAGTTTCAAGTCTCTAGGACCAGCGGTTTGGGCTGTGTGTTGATATATTACCCAGTCAGTCAGACAGTCAGTTTACCATTTTATATATAATATATAGATAGAAGAATATAGATTTTATCATCAACTATTCTCTACTTTGTAAATCGTATCCCCAGCCCCATGATACATAACAACTCTAATCTGCGGACTCACTGCCTAATAACATTTTGTAATCAAGCTGTAAGTAATGAAGTCGTAGGTAATATAGTAGCTGTAGGTAATAGGCTTCTCATGTTATCCTGTGTGTAACCTAAGTTCTATTTCTATAATGGTTATGTTCTTGATTGCAGATCATACATTCCATCAAAGATGTCGGAGGTGTTGAAACTGTGGCGGGAGTCCACCTCGACTTCTAACAAGAAACTGGGTCAGTCGCTCGCCGACCCAGAGCAATACGAGAATCTGTTCCCGGAGTTTGTGGTAAAATAGACCTTATATTAACTTGGGATCGGCCCGTTATAAATGATACGTGTTGAAGTTCTTTTAGAAAACGAAAATTTGATAAAATCACTATAAACAGGCTGTGAGAAGATCTTTTATTTGAATAATGATGGATAAACAAATCGTATGTAACAATTTTTTGACGGTGTCATCGTTTTTTTCTCAAGTGTAACATGTTATGAATACTCGCGATTTACAGTGTGTTAAAATTTTGTCAACATCCGTCTGCAAGATCCAAGAGTTTGTATTCAAACAGAAATGTTCGTAGATAGTTAGAATGTACTTTATTGTATACTGTAAGAGTAACAATCGGTATGATAGTATTTAGTTGACTTGATAATACAGCTACAGAAGATCCACAACTTATTACTTAATGCCTATTTCAGAAATCATTGGACCTGGAGACCTTTCAGCGCGTATACGGGCATGACCAGAGTTGTAAACTAGCAAACTTGCCAGAGAACTCAAAGACTTGCAACCTCGACCGCAATCTGGTTGCCGAGAAAGCCGAAGCCGAACAGAGAGGTTTCAAGACTCCATCAGTGGCGCTATCTGTGCAAGTTGCGCATGTCGCGTCAACTGCGCAAGCATCGCCAGCTGACGACGTTACAGAAGCGCGGGTACCTGGCGAAAATAGGTAATAAATCGTTAATTTTATATCAAGTTTGATTTCCCATTCTATTTTGCCGATATAACACTCCCTTATTATCAGTTATATTATGTTCGGATCCGTCTTATCAATGTGTACCGGGTGTAACTGTTACAGTGGTCGCAAATCCTAGAACTTTTTCTTGTAAATGCATCCGATCGCAACAGATCCGTCTTCGGATTGATCTCTCCATGACATTTACGTACCCTATTATATCTATCTGGTCTAACTAGCATGACAAAGACTAGCCTTTATTCGGTGTGATATGCGTGCGATTCTGACCAATTAAATCTTTTCCTTTTTTAAATTGGTTGGAAGTTGAGCCTGTCACGAAAGAAACCTTAAGAGCGTTAAAGTCTTACGGCATTTGATACAAAATTTAAAGTGATTTTTTTTCGAATTGACTGAACCGATTTTAATGAAAACTTGAGTGAGAACATTCTCGAAAAATAGTGTTACAGCTATATTAAAAAGACATTTCGAAAAGTTCTATGTCAAGTTTTTAGACTTATGTATCCTGCTTATGCGTACGAAGTTTAATTAAAATCGGATCAGTCATTTCGAAAAAAAAATCACTTAAAAGTTTGTATGAAATGCCGTAAGACTTTAACTCAAGAAACTTAATTTTGCATTTTGTTACTCAGCCAATAAACCAATTTCCTTTTTTATTTTTTTTCACAATACTAATGGACAAAAACCGTTGCAGCAGTCCCGCGCAAATTCACCCGGACAGTACGACATCGGACTTCCCCGCGGCCGATAAGAAGAAGCGCCACGATTCTCTAGACATCATGGATGAGCTGGAGCGAGAGATCGACGATATCATCCTCGATAGCGCGGTCGACAGCGTGGTAGGTAGCGCCTCTGTCCCTTCGCCTGAGACCCCTGCGCCTGTGGCTCCCTTGCCTGAGACCTCGCCCGAGAACCCCTCGTCCAACGTCTCCTCATCTAACATCCCTTTGCCCAACGTCTCCTCGCCCAATGTCTCCTCGCCTGACGTTTCTTTGTTCAACGTCTCCTCGCCAGACGTCCCCTTGCCCAACGTCTCTTTGCCTAACGTCCCCTTGCCCAACGTCTCCTCGCCTAACGTTTCCTTGCCCAACGTCCCATTGCCCAATGAGTCCTCGCCTAACATCCCCTTGCCCAACGTCTCCTCGCCTAAAACCCCCTTGCCCAACTTCCCTTTGTCCAACGTCTTCTCGCTTAATGTGCCCTCGCCCAACGTCCCCTTGCCCAACGCATCTTCGCCTAACATCCCCTTGTCCAACGTCCCATTGCCCAACGTCTCCTCGCCTAACATCCCCTTGCCCAACGACTCCTCGCCTAACGTTCCCTCGCCCAACGTCTCCTCACCTAACATCCCCTTGCCCAACGTCTCCTCACCTAACATCCCCTTGCCCAACGTCTCCTCGCCCAACATCTCGTCGCCTAACGTTCCCTCGCCTAATGTCTTCTTGCTCAACGACTCCTCGCCTAACGTCCTCTTGCCCAAAGTTTCCTCGCCCAACGTCCCCTTGCCCAACGTTCTCATGCCCAACATCTCCTCGCCTAACATCCCCTTGCCCAACGTCCCTTTGTCCAATGTCTTCTCGCTTAATGTCCCCTCGCCCAACGTCTCCTTACCCAACGTCCCCTTGCCCAACGTCTCCTCGCCTAACATCCCCTTGCCCAACATCCCCTTGTCCAACGTCCCATTGCCCAACGTCTCCACGCCTAACATCCCCTTGCCCAGCGTCTCCTCGCCCAACGACTCCTCGCCTAACGTTCCCTCGCCCAACGTCTCCTCACCTAACATCCCCTTGCCCAACGTCTCCTCGCCCAACGACTCCTCGCCTAACGTCTCCTCACCTAACGTCCACTTGCCCAACGTCTCTTCACCCAACGAACCCTTGCCCGACGTTTTTTGGCCCAACATCTCCTCACCTAACATCCCCTTGCCCAACGTCCCTTTGTCCAATGTCTTCTCGCTTAATGTCCCCTCGCCCAACGTCTCCTTACCCAACGTCCCCTTGCCCAACGTCTCCTCGCCTAACATCCCCTTGCCCAACATCCCCTTGTCCAACGTCCCATTGCCCAACGTCTCCACGCCTAATATCCCCTTGCCCAGCGTCTCCTCGCCCAACGACTCCTCGCCTAACGTTCCCTCGCCCAACGTCTCCTCACCTAACATCCCCTTGCCCAACGTCTCCTCGCCCAACGACTCCTCGCCTAACGTCTCCTCACCTAACGTCCACTTGCCCAACGTCCCCTCGCCTAATGACCCCTTGCCCAACGTCTCTTCACCCAACGAACCCTTGCCCGACGTTTTTTGGCCCAACATCTCCTCACCTAACATCCCCTTGCCCAACGTCTCCTCACCTAACATCCCCTTGCCCAAAGTCCCCTTGTGCAACGTCTCCTCGCCTAACGTCCCCTTGCCCAACGTCCCCTTGCCCATCGTCTCTTCGCCTAACATCCCCTTGCCCAACGTCACCTTGTCCAACGTCTCCTCGCCTAACGTCCCTTTGTCCAACGTCTCCTCGTTTAACGTCCCCTCGCCTAATGGCCCCTTGCCCAACGTCTCAC
The DNA here is from genome assembly GCA_963576755.1 of Noctua janthina. NCBI lineage: Eukaryota > Metazoa > Arthropoda > Insecta > Lepidoptera > Noctuidae > Noctua > Noctua janthina. The sequence continues at coordinate 4,453,824 of OY755050.1, read as the reverse complement.
CTAACGTCCCCTTGCCCAACGTCTCCACGCCCAACGACTCCTCGCCTAACGTCTCCTCGCCTAACGTCCACTTGCCCAACGTCCCCTCGCCTAATGACCCCTTGCCCAACGTCTCCTCACCCAACGAACCCTTGCCCGACGTTTTTTGGCCCAACGTCTCCTCACCTAACATCCCCTTGCCCAACGTCTTCTCACCTAACATCCCCTTGCCCAAAGTCCCCTTGTCCAACGTCTCCTCGCCTAACGTCCCTTTGCCCATCGTCTCTTCGCCTAACATCCCCTTGCCCAACGTCACCTTGTCCAACGTCTCCTCGCCTAACGTCCCTTTGCCCAACGTCCCTTTGTCCAACGTCTCCTCGCTTAACGTCCCCTCGCCTAATGTCCCCTTGCCCAACGTCTCACCTAACGTCCCCTTGCCCAACGTCTCCTCGCCCATCGTCATTTTGCCCAACATCTCTTCGCCCATCGTCATCTTGCCCAACACCTCCTCGCCCAACGTCCCCTCGCCCAACGTCCCCTTGCACAAAGTTTTCTCGCCCAACGTCCCCTTGCCCAACGTTTCCTCGCCCAACGTCTCCTCGCCCAACGTCTCCTCGCCCAGTGACTCTTCGCCCGAGACTGTCAACCGAGTTGCAGGCAATCCGAGGAGTTCATATTTCACAACTTGACTCTGAACAGATGATAAAATGGAAAAGCATTCCGATGCAATGTTAAAGAGGATGACAAAAATTGTAAAAAGCATTTTATGAAGAGGAAGGCCAGGTAATGGTTTAGCGCGAATACTTTTTTCCCATTTTCCCAAGAGTAGCCCACAGAAAACAGTTTATTTAGTTGTCTTTCCAAGAGAAGTTAGTTACTGAATTGATATGTAGGGTATATTAGAATAAACACGGAGTGTACAGCCCGTTCTTGTTAATAGGAAACTGCACTTTTTGCGAGCAGCTAGTTTCGACTTACTGACCAACTTAGCTCAAAGGTAGCATGTATATATTTTAATTGCTCTGACTTTGACATTTAGACGGACACAAGTATTACATTTTTTTACGGTGTACCTAAGTGCGGGTGACACTAGATGACAAAACATGTTTAGTGATGGAATGTGTTGTTATAATTGATAGTCGATATTTTTTTTATAGGAAAATAATACATAATGCAATTTAATGATTCTCACAGCAAAAATCTCGTTTACTTTATTATTATCGAAAATGAACTTAATACAAAACGTTAAAAAAACACATTCAAGGCACAAACGATATTTAGAAGGGTTTTTATGTTTTTTCTTTGTAATATTTTTGTCATGTGGCGTGGTGAGTCGGCGGCAAATTTACGTCAGTACAAGAGCTAGCGCCTTATATGCGACAAGTATAGCTATTTTCCATTCCGTTGTTTGTTTTCTTATATTTTAAAGTATTAGTTGTCTAACAAGAAAAACAAAATATCGACTATCCATTATAGCTGTACAAGTGTACAATCCATCACTAAACATACCTATGGCGTTACGTTACACACACATAACAACTTTGCTTCATTTTTCTTTGTGGAATTACATTTTACTGACTCCGTACTTCACCACTATGTTATTAAGGGTAAAGCTAAAATATTCAGTCATGATTGTAAATCGCGGCAACGATCAAGATTGAAAAGGAACGGTTTATCTAATGGTGCGATTCCACCAGAAATTGTGCGCGAATGTTTGTACCCCTCATTTGTTCGCGAACATTTGTCCGCGAACATTTTGTGTAGCATAAAATAGCAACATTATGTCACCCGCACCATGCAACACCGCAAACAGTGTAGTGATTACGCTAAACAAAGCAAAAATTTCTATCACGGCGTGCCATACTAATGCTCGCGGATAGTTTCGTACTTAACCATGTTTTTTTTATGGCTTTTTATACTCATCTTTGTATATACATTGAATCTCAATATACTTGCTGAGAAACTTTTTTTGTGTTTGTTTGTAGATTTGATGAGTATAGTATAGTACGGGAGGCACCGTTAATCTGACGAAGTCTTTTTATACAGGCTGAAAATCATATCAAATAATAGTTTAACCTTAGCACGACTGGGATGTGAGTGTCAGCTGGTCCGGAAGTTGGGGGATCCAAAGGTACAGGCAGTGAAAGTTGTGAAAAACAATGATAAAAAAAGTAATTTCGTACCGCGTCGAAACTTTATGGGATGATTTTTGATTTTTTTTCAATCTCAACGAAATTGTCAGCTGCATGTAAGTGGGGGGAAATATACGTCAACTGAGTAAGTGAACTTAGGATTTTCGATGGTACTTTTGGCTAAATTCGAAACTATCGGTATTACGACGAAGTGATGAAAAAAAGTCACGACAATTTAAAAAAAAAATAAAACTGAAGTTCTGGATTTCTTATAACACTTCTGCCTGAGCCAGGAATCGAACCCGATCCCTTTTGTAAACACGTTGTATAAAAAGAGACACTGAGCGATAGTGTCGCTGATAAGGATAGAATACTGCATAGAAATAGTTTTTGTAAAATGAAAGTGTCAAGTTTTGCAGTAATAATATTTTTTATTTGTTACGAAAATTTAAAAAAAAATGGATTTTCCTTTGTTTTGTCATATATTGTTTGTTCCCAGTATTTGATCTAGATCACCTACCTACACTATTGGTTAGTGCAATAAAACAGGGTGGTGTTTAGATGATGGAACGTGTTCGATTCCAGGTTCAACCAAATACTTTTACAAAAATGATTTACTTTTCTTCAAAATCTAAGTCATGGTTTTTTGACTGCTTTGACGTAGTACCTATAGTTTCGAATTTAGCCTATCATGACATCCATTATCCCAGGTTCATTTACGCAGCTGACGTATTTCCCCCCTCTTAAACGCAACTCATTATTTTTTTAGGTCGAAGATGACCCCAATAATCGGCCTATAAAGTTTTGACGCGGTATGAAATTCACACATTTCACATTTTTTTTACATCTTTGACATGCTGTAGCTTTAGATTCTCCCGTGGGTGCGACAGATGACTTTTATTTATGTAAAATTGCGCACTGCAATATTAGTTGACTACACAAATTAGTACCATCCCAAAGAAAAATAAGTCAAATAGGACAATATCAAAATAATATTGACATCGTATATTAGGCAATGATAGCCAGATGTGAATGACCTAAAGTTAAATCTTAACACAGATCGGCTCTCATTATTTGTTTTACTAAAATGAGAGACGCCGTCTGCACAGTTTTGATGGCATTTTTTTTAAATAGAAGAATACAATGAATAGATACTATAGAATACTAGAATACAATGTGATGTCTGATCACATTGTATTTAGGATATGCATGTTCTTATATATGTCATTAGCAGCAACGCGAGTAAAGCTAACAGCTAAAAATTAGTTGTTCATTTGACAGGGCTAAGCTCAGGTAAGTCTGCTATCAAGTAAAAATATGAACAGTGCCCTCTAAAAGTTCGTTGAAATTATTCTCTCCAAAAAGGAGTGGGGTATCTTGACTGTACTTCCGGGATTGTCCTGGTGGCCGTGACTACCTTTCCACTCCTCAAGCATCTCAGTATATGTAAAAATGAATGAGGAGCGTCATTTTTGTGATGTAATAAAATAATTTACCATTTACATTGAATTTAAATTGGCCCTAAAGTCATCTGGTGTTTTGTGTACCATACATAAACAAAGTAAATAACCGAATGACTCAACTACAAACTCCTGCAAAGTAGGATCTTTGAACCATATTATAGATGTTTTGTAAACTATGTACTCAAATATATTATTTGTTTCAGGACCTGTCGGATGAAGCAGATTTACTTGATTAATATTTAAGTGTATTTAAATTGATTATTTTATATTACAGTACAGATCATAAAAATAATGTACTACATAAAGTGCTAATTCCTTGTAAGATTAAAGTATTATACAGATTTGCTTTTTTGTGTTTTTGTTGATCACTCAGGCTACGTTCACACACAGCGTATAGTCGGCCGCCGAATGTGAGCGCTCAGTAAAAAATGAACGAAAAAAATTCAGACTGCCGTTTGTTTTTTCATACATCTTGAACTTTACGCTCACAGTCGGCCGCTGACTATACGCTGTACGTGTGTGAACACGGCCTCGGTGGTACAAAATATTTTGACACCTATTACCTCACCCCGCCTTCCCTCTAACCCAAGGGATCAAACTCTTTTAAGTTCACTGAACTTATGTCTAATCTATTATTTAAAAATTGACGTAATAATAGTCCTGTTGATTGTTTTCGTCCTAATGCAAAAAATCCTACCTTATCTTTGCTATACATGAGTACAGGGCACATGAAATATCGATACCATTACGTCTGTGTAATTTTACAAGCTTATTTTATTTGGAACCTGTAGGCATACTAATTATGAGTTACATGCGAGTATAGTAATATCAACCCATTACTATCCCACAGCTGGGTAAAAGCCTCTTCTCACACAGAGAAGGCATGAGCATTGGTCACCAAGTTTTACTGAAGACTGGTAGGTAATTTTATCCAAAAAAAGGTCTATTTACATTAAAAGTACCTACCTAATTAAAAATATCGGGAAATATCCGGATATTCAACATAATCGGCCTATTATGTTGGCACTGCTGGGACACACGGCCTCTCTATGAGAGGGAATGAGCTATAATCCACCACGCGAGCCCAGTACGGGTTGGTAGACGTCACATGTCTTCGAATTTGTTTTTTTTGGTTCTAGGACATTCCTCACGGTCGGACGGTTTCCTCACGATGTTTTCCTCCACCGTTTTTGAGAGCAGTGGTGTTGAAATAAATTAGACAAAGTAATGCGCCTGCCATAAATTGCACAGAATAGAGAGGTTTAGAGGGAGAAAGACACACAACAGGCAATCAAAAATAAATTGCGGCTGCCTGGGTCCGAACCCACGACTTACTGTTCGTAAGTCGTTCGCACCACTGGGCCACCGCAGCTCTAGATATTCACCAAACTCTTTAAAATAAAATCGAAAGGTTTCAATCATAAGGATGAATAATCGGGTTACAAGGTTAACCGGTTAGACCTATAAACCCATATTATGTTTGATTAACCATTACACAAGTTATCCCTTATAATATATGGGTTAAGAATTTAAATATAATACGGGTTGACCTATACTGTAACCCTAAAAAATAACCCGATGTAAACCCCTGATAAGGGTAACATTCTCGGTCCCTGATCAAAACTCTCAAATACGATATTAAAAACGTTACCCTCCGTGAAGAGAGACCCCCAGTCTTGGCGATTCAACGCGATCTGCATAACTAGGTAATTAATCAATAAGCAGGGTGTCAGGGTGTCGGTGCATTGAGTCAATGGATCCGGTCACAACGCGACTACACGAGATTACCTCACGACTTACGAGTGCCAGTAATGCCACGCTTCCTGTTTAGTCCGCACTGCTAAATCAGTCAGACTCGCTTATTAGACAACTACGTCCAATCTAAAAAAGAAGGAACCAAGATTTAACCTCTTTATGAGCGAGTGCAGGAATTTGCTCTCGAATTCTTGACTCAAATTACTACTACGTGTGAACGATATTGTGTCTATTTTACGAGTACTTTGATTTCGATCTGAACGGAAAGACGAGAGTGCAACGTCAAGCTTTTTTTTTCACAAAAAAACAAGACCGCAACGTTCATGCTTATTACGCCGAAAGGTTAGGTAGAAGTGTAGGTACCAGTTATGTTCAAGTACCACTTTGTAGAGGGCGAGCTTATTACCATCAACAGGACATCAATCCCGGGATCCTAAAAAAAAGTCCTAAGAATATTTTGCTAGACTTGCTAATCGAACCCTAAGGTCAGCAGTAATACTTACGACCACTGGACCACTGGACCAAGGTGGCAGAAATACTGCAATTATTGTTACCGGCATCGAATTCGTGATCAAACATTTTTATTGTACGGGGTGTAAGAGACACGATGCGAATACGGTTACCACATATTCAGTACATCATTCTGAGCCCCACAAAGAAAGTTTTCATAGGTTATTACAAAAAAAAAAACAGCTGTTTCATACATTTTGACCGTGTAGCTGTTGCACGTTTATAGGAAACATCTGATTTTAATTTCTAAGTGGGGGAGCGTGATATTCTGAATACGTCGTAACCATTTCCGCGTTGGTGTCCCTTCCACCCCTTATTAAAAATAGGACGAGAAGGAAGGAAAAAAATATTAGTAAATAGATTGACCATTACTAGCGGCGACAGAAGAATCAACATTATTATTATATCAGCCACTGCTGGGCATCGGCCTCCCGTTTCTTTTGACACACTTTCCGTTTCTGTGCGTCCCTCATCCAGGTGTTTTCCGCGTCATCATCTGCCTAGCCTTTTCCCAACTATATTGGCGTCGGCTTCCAGTCTAACAGGATACAGCTGAATACCAGTATTTTACATGGAGCGACGGCCAGTTAGTACTGGGTAATACGATACCCCTTGGTAGGACTGGTTGTCAGACTTTTGGGCCACTGACTACCTAACGACTGTCAAAGATCTACAAATGACAGCCGGGACCAACGGCTTAACGTGCTTTCCGAGGCACGGAGGAAACTCGGTATGTAATGGGCGGTCACCCATCCACAGACCAAACTAAGCAAGCACGGCTTAACCTTAAGATGGACCCGAGCGCATGTTATTATTTAGCCACGAGCTCCTCCAGGTGTTTCCCGCGTATTTTTACGATATTGTCAACCTGACGAGCTTTTGGACGGCCCTGGTTTCTTTAGCCTAATCTTGGCTACCACTCGGTCAAAGCTTTGCTCCATCGGTCATCTCCATGTCTAGCCAGATGTCCTGGTTCGACATGTAGATCGAGTGCGTAACAATGAAATTTGTCGTCGGACGAAAGTCTACGAAGTCGTGGACCGGGCGATACGCCTCAAGTGGAGTAGGCCCTGTGCCTGTGCGTAACGATTGTTACGAGCTGGGTATGGGATGAATTATAACACTACCGATTAAACACCAAATAATATATTAATCACAAAACAATTAGAATGCAACCAATGATAGCTATTCACTAAGATATCGCACTTGTAGTTCACTTCGATTCGCTTCGTTGTATCGTCAAAATCAGACTGACTGCTCTCGCAAATACGTCGGCTATTTATATGCCGACCCATCCTTCGAGAAAGTTCCACAGCTTTCTTCAACATTCTTCACAGCTCAGTAGAATGTTCCTCACAGAATTATTTTCGAATCTTCTATACAGTTCCATAGGAACATTCTAGACTCGAACGTAATCTAGAATGTTCTCGTAAAGCAGCCGACGTACCAATGTTTTTTACAAGTCTCGCTTAAGTAGGTATAGGGTGTAGGAAGGTACAACAGAAATTCAAGTAGGTCATTATAATCGTACTTATTTTATAAACTCGGTAATTGAGAAATAATCGAGCAGACAAGTTTGAAAAACATACGCTTCACATGAGCAGTGCACTCCTACTTACCCACCACCACCTTCTTATTACCTGTACCTACATTCAAAGCAAATAAAGTTCTGATTTTGATTCTGAGCATAAAATGATTGACACTGAGATTCCGAACTTCGAATTCGAGGTCCGTTTTAAACTCTCACATCATTAAGCCGGGTGCCTGACGGGCTCATGGCTAAATAGGTAATAACAGTTGCTTGGGTCAATCTTCAAATTGAAGTGATCCCGGCTGTCATTTGTAGATCTTTGACATTCATTGTAGTCAGTGACCTGAAAGTCTGACAACCAGTCTTACCCAGAGGTATACGTTACTCAACGAACTGGGTTGTGGAGGTCAATTAGGCAGTCGCTGAATCCGGTGAGACTGGAATATCCCAACATAGAATTTGAGAAAGGTCAGGCAGATGATGATGATATAAATTTGGGTTCCGACTTAATATGTATTAGTCTTTTCTCTTTTACGAAACCGATGAGACACCCTACCGGGAAAAAATAAGAGCCCTTTTTCGGGATGAATTTGCAAAAAACCATTTTTAATGCATTTATAATAAGAAATCAGGGTAGGTAAGTGCCAAAGCCATTCGCTTAAAATCACTTTAGGTATTTAGAATTTTCCTTATAGGAAACAGTTATTGGAGATCCCTATGGAGACGTCATGGAAAAACGATAGGTATTTCTGTGACGTTGGCGATACGTCGATTCATGCTATTTATTTAACATATAGCCTTATTTGTAGTAAGTAAATAGTGTTCGTCATAGGCCTTTTGAATGATGACGTTGATGGAAAGGTAAAAGGCGAAAATCCCAACGTTCTTGACAAAGGATTTTTTTTTAGCCTAGGGTAGGCTGTTCTGTGTCTGCGTCGTTAAAACCGCAATGTGTTTCTGACAAGGAAGACGGATCAAGATCGGCCAAGTAACATTTTACTGACACAAATACTGTCCCACTGATTTGTAAATGCAATACTGACACAGATGGGCAGTCGCTCCATGTAAAATACTGGTAGTCAGCTGCATTTGGTTAGACTAGAAGCTGACCCCAGCATAGTTGGGCTTTTTCCTCCTATCATCATCTGATGATAGTGTGCAAAGGACAAAGTCCTTCCAGAGATACATTTTCCGCGCCAGTTTGAGTCAGCTCAAAGCGGTCAGTTTGATAAAAATCATAGTGGTGGTGTTAACAGGACTGGTTTGTTGATCCCTGCATATTCTGTTGGTCCATAATTTAATAAACACCATCGTACTTATTCATCATCTTATTCTTATTCTTTATTGCACACAAAATAACAAATATACATACAAATTACAATAATACAGGGCTTACAGGTTGTAAATTTCTGTATATCAAACTAAGTAACTTTACGCAAAAATTATTGCTGGGAATCGACTTTTTTTTTGAAAAATCACGTTTTCGGTTAGACTCGATGGAAATCAATCAAAGCATTGTGCTGATGGATGGATTTAATAGTACGGGGGTCGTAGAGGTGTGAAACGTAAAAAACTTACATCAAAAACATATATTAAAAAAAAAACTTGTGATAAAGTTACCCCCAATATCTCCGTAACTAGAAGGTTCCCAGATATGGTGTAGAACAAAAAAAATGATCGCAAAGACGGGGAGAACAAATACCTTTCGGATATGTTTAGGGTCTATTTACACCCTTTATAGCTTATGCCCTTGACCCGTATTACTTGGGGTCGGCGCAACACTTTTTCTCTTCCTTTCTCCCCTGTCGCTCCTGTCCTGTCCTGTACTGTGTGTGTGCAAATTTTACTCCTTATTTTTCATGTAACCATCTATACAAATAAAGAAAATTGAAGTGTCTGTTTGTAATGTCAAAATAGCACCTTTGTACTGAATGCATCTATGAGAATAAACACGCAAGCACTAATGACAAATACACATTTTTTATAATTTTTGTCTCTGTCTGTCTGACTGTTCCGGCTAATCTCTGAAACGGCTGAACCGATTTTGACGGGACTTTGATAGCTGATGTTGTAAAGTCTAACATTGGCTATTTAAAAAAAAATTTCGTTCCGTGAAAAAATTTTTAAAACTTTGAAATTGTTAATAAAATCCGATTCAAACGGCTAATCTCCGAAACGGCTGGACCGATTTCGACGGGATTTTTACTGCCTAATAGCTGATGTTATAAGGAGTAACTAAGGCTACTTTTATTTTAGAATAAGAACTAGGATTCCGTGCAAATAAATTAAATTTTATAAATTGGTAACAAAATGTGATTCAAAGCGAAGTAATATTTTTTTTAATAATAATTTCAAGCGAATGAAGGTCGCTAACAACAGCTATTGAAAATAAAAACATTTTTTTGAGGTTAGCGCATTATTTGAACAGCTGCTTGAAATGCCACATAAGTCAACAGTGCGAAAACAAACATAATGGAAGAAACGCAGCTAGAACATAAGTTATTAACACATGATTTTCCTATAAATTATGATTATAGGTCCTTTATTTTAGGTAGGTCCTTCATGGCAGCATTTGCCCCATTTTCTGAGAAACTTCTCTGTTACTTTCATCTCAGCAGTTACCTCCTTTATTTAGGTATCTACACCATATCACACTACACGCGGTCCATCCATCCTTACTTTGGTAAAAAACATACGGTCCTCATTGAGAAAATTTTAACGTCATTGCACTTTGTATAGTCATTTACCAAACAAGGATACTAAGTGGCGAAAACTCGAACTGTTTGTGCATTAGACGGAAAACTGATTGGTAACGCATAGGGCAGTGATTTTTTATCTCAGGAGTTGCGCGCGCGCCGGATCTCGGAGCCTCGGCTGACGGCTGCAGTCACCTGTGAACGCGCGCGCACCCCGCATGCGCTCTCTGCTCGAACAAGTTTACGTCGATATTCATTACGGGTAAGTTACACTTTGCTACAAGGCTAAGTCTACTTGTTCCTTAGTTTACAATGTATGATTGTTGCTGATTTTTTTTTGTGTTGCTCAGCGATTTTTTTTTGTTTATAAACAATTACATAATTATAATTACCATACCTTTAAAGGTTTTTATGCCAATATTTTAATCTATGCTAAAATGCGCTTTTGTGTTTTTTAAAACTAGCTAGGAAAAAATAAATTAAAATTTTATTTTTTTTTGTCTTAAGAATATTTAATTTAAATAATGCTTTAAGCAACATAACATTATTATATGCATACCTAGTGATCACTTACCACATTTTGCAGTGAAAGTGTCTCCAGTTACCTAATTATTTAATTAAAGAGTTCGACGTTCTGCCACACTGATTACAAAGTAAATGAGTATTTCCCAAAGTAATAATAGTCAATTAAACCTGAACTGAGAATTCATTACCTACAGAATCTTTCAACTAATTTTCCACTGGCAGTTACCTCGCTGATCATTAAAAACAAGTGTTGGAAGTGTAGCTAATTATTTACAAGTTTTAGGACAGTGATTGCTAATGAAACACGAAGTATTTAAATACACACCGAACATCAGTATCTTCTTTTTTATTCCATGTCTGCGCATCACGTTCCATCTTTTCTTTAGACTTCCTCTCCCTCTCCATCCATCAACATTCACATTCATCACAATAAATAAATACAAAACATCTTACTCTTTGAAACTCGAATGTTACCACGGACACAGTAAGCCCTTGCTACGGTCGGTGCCTAAGCCTTGTTTTCAAAAGTCGTTTACCTTAAAAAGTATTACAGTATCAGTTTACATTTTAAAACCCTTCGAGTATGTACATACGTATGTTTATCTTAGGCGTGTAAAATTAGAGAAACAAGTTTAAAAAAAAGGGATATAAATCAACACTCTTCCTTTTTCGTCAGGAGTTACAAATAAGTGAAAATCAGTAATGTGATAATAGTCCAGTGTTTAAGTCTGGGTGGCGACCATTATGTCGTGAGTTCGAATTTCGAACTTTATTTTACTCTTTGATTCGATGATTGGTTGCATTGTCGAGATGTGCCTGGGTTTGCTAAAGTTGGTTCAGTTAAAGGCACAAGCATAGTTTGCTTAGCCAAAGAGTAATTTGACGTTGTTAAAAATTTGAAAGATCTTTGGAATCAGTAGTTTATTTCGGTGCGTTTATTTTCGTGAAAATAGACTGTGAGGGCAGTGTACCTGTACCGACTGTGGATTTAAATCAATGCGAATGAAATTAACTGATCTTTCATCTTTTCAAAAATAAGTGCAATTACTGCAGTATAGAAAACTTAAAGTAATGTTTGCAAATGTTTTTTTAAATCTTTTTGAAAAATCTCAATGTACTGAAAATAGGTTTGTTGTGATTTTCAGCCTAAGTTTTAAATGTAGGCCTATGAATTATTTGTCAGCAAACTTACAGGAATCAAACCTGTAAACCCGTGCTTTCTGCCACCGCAGGCGCTTAAACTATTCGTTCAACCCTTTGCGCTCACTGACTCGTTCGTAAAAAAAGATGCAAGTTTCGCAGCTATTTTCTACAAGTTATTGTTCACCATGTTTGCATTGTCAGGTCGCTGTTTGTAAAATTATGAAAAAACGAAATGGCATCGTTAATTCCGATTATGGCCACGAGGTAAAAGAATCAAGCAGCACCATATATCTTATGTACTACTGTTATACATACTCCGTCAAACAGAGTTAACAAGTAGTGTGTGGATAATTTTAATAGTGCAACGCGTATGTACTTACCTGCCTACCTTCAAATTGGACGCAAATTATTCTAACTGCTATCAAATCAAATCAAAAATAGTTTATTTATTTCGAACAACAAGGTCCATACGGATGGGTTAGTGAATAAGTACATAAGGACTATGTTGTTATGTTATATATGTTGTAAGTTATGACTGATACTGTCAAGTTATCCACATTAGAGATTGTGCTATGCTCTGGAGAATAAAATGTGGTGTTATTCCACAAACAACAGGATTTTTAATAAAGTGAATGTGTGCGTGTCCTGTTGTCTGCACGTTATAAGGATGCAATGGGGGCCGCTAAAATCGTAGCCTAATTCGAAGCAAAAACATAATTAATTTAACAAACTTAGAATCTGTGACATCAGTTGCTCTCACTGCTGGTAAATTAAAAAAAAAAACATTTTGAATATTATTCACATGCCTTGTTTTTTTTTTCTTTTTCTGTCTTTGCTAAATTTATCACATGCATTAAATCAGGTTTAAATTATAAGTCAAATATGTATCAAAAAAATTTACACCAATTATTTATAAATTATTGTAGTTGGATGGACTATGTATACCGTGGAAAATGTTGTTGGTCACACATTTTCTCATACTTGTTTTTTTATATGAATGTAATGTGTCACTGTTTGTTTTCCCAAAAAAAAAAAAAAATAATTACTATTGCTCCAGAACTTAGCATGACGAGCACGTTTAGGTTTGAACTTGCTTCCTTCTGGTCAGCCTTCGAGTTTTTCCTACTGTCTATAAATAATCCCGCGGACCGCGTTTAACTTTTGTTCGCTAAATACCATCATAATCTGTTTAGCTATTGTCCAACTATGTTGGGGTCTAATTTTTTCTAACCCTTCTGGGTTATGGAAGTCAGATAGGCAGTCACCCAGAAAGGGTAACACGATTCCCCGTTTTAAAGACTTGTGCCACTTTCGGGATTCTGGCGACTTCGAAAATCTTCTAATAGTAGCCACATCGCAAATAAACATCAGTAAAAAAAAAACATAAAAAACTCATCTTTTATTAAAAATAATAATAGTGAAAAAGTTTAACTATTTTTTTTCTTTTTTGTCGGCGGTTCTGATATTACCGATTGTTATAGTTCACACATCAATAATCAAGTTTTAATAATTTTTAAACCGTATATTACTTATAAAAATAGTTGATACAACAATAACATTGCAACTAGAAAAGTGAATTCAGCAAATTCGGCGACACTTCAAGGTGTGTCTATTTTTAGAATGTATATGTATGTTGATCAAAGGTTTAGCGGGGTCACCAGCGATCGTGATAAGCATTGATCATCACTCATCATTTTGTACGTACAGTAGACCGCAAGTGAATGTTACACTTTGACCCTGGGCTAGCCAAGCGCGTAGTACTCAAACTCAAAGCATTTGTTTGAAATAGTCCAGTTACAGGAACTTTTGAATTGTAGAAATAAAAAGACAAATAGTCCAGCCACAAGGCAAAATAATTGTGAGAGAACTGTAGGTAGTAGTCTATTCCGGTAAAGTTAGGTAAGAGGTCAGCTAGTTTCGCTACCACTCACGTGCGATCTACTATATACTTACTAACGTTGCTAGGACTAAATGACGGGCCACTTTAGCTTACTAATTTGAAGTTATTGACTCACGTCTTAAGTGTTACAGTATTTAGTATTCAATAAGAAAACACACACAATGTTGTTGAGTTTACAAAGTGCCTGTATACTAATTTTATCAAAATATAAATTTTTATATCAGATCTAACTCACGCCCCACTGTCGCTCAGTTACTGCCTAGTTGGTCTAGTGATCGCAAGTGCACAAGGCCTAGGGTTCAATTCCGAAGCCTGCAGTAGCGAAGGGTCAATTTTTGTAAGAGGTAAACCGGAGTACATATCTTTTATCTTTATTATTTGTCTATAGAATACTGACTGTGATATTTTTCAAAGGGAAAAATATCCCAGTCCCCTTTGAAAAATATCACAGTCAGTATTCTATCTATAGTAGGAATCGATTTGTGTGCAATCTTCGCCACTGATAGGCAGTCGCTCCGTGTAAAATGGTGGTATTCAGTTGGACGGGAAGCAGTGCCCAATATAACTAGGAAAAAGCTAGGCAGATGATGATGATGATGATTAATAACTGACGGCACGGTTGGCGCAGTGTCTGAGCGATTGGCTGCTGAGCTGCGTATCGCGGGTTCGATCCCCGCACGGAACAAATGTTTCCATGATCAACAGGTAGTTGTTCCGGGTCTGGTTGTTTGTGTATGTGAGTTCTAATGTTTGTAAACGCACCCACGATACAGGAGAAACTCCTAGTGTGAGGCAACGTTATAAAAAAAAAAGAAATAACATTCCCGGGCAAAAATAACGATTTTTCTGAATGGGAATGCGTAGAATAAGGTTACAGATCACACATAAACAGTACTTCGAATTGACTGATTAAATGATGAAGGTGAATTACTTTAATATTAAATCGAATTGGAAATTTGACCGACATTACTTCTTCAAAACATTCAATGGTAAATTTCTTTTTCGGGTTGTGACCAAACCATAATTATATTAAGTAAGGCCCCAAACTGTTTTTGTTTTGCTAATAATACATACAGCAGTGTTGTATAGTAACAGATCCCAAGTAAAGCTGTTATTTAAAAAAAACTGTTCAGCATGTACCATAGTGTTTAGTTTTCTCACTAATTACAGAAAAATATTGTAGTTTAACGGTAACTTAAATAAAAACCTTCGTACCTATGTACTTACGCAAAAAGAGATGAAACAATACATTCAATTGTCATTACTTACCATAACATAACACAACGTCACGCCTGTAATCCCCGAAGGGTTAGGCAGAGATGTAGGTACCTAATAGTACACCCACATTTCGCGAGTTATGTCTAAGTCTCTGTAATAATGAGCGAGCCTATTTGCCATCAACCGGGGACAAATCCAGACTCCGGGAATCGAACCCA
Organism: Noctua janthina; assembly: GCA_963576755.1. Taxonomy (NCBI): domain Eukaryota; kingdom Metazoa; phylum Arthropoda; class Insecta; order Lepidoptera; family Noctuidae; genus Noctua; species Noctua janthina. The sequence continues at coordinate 4,438,754 of OY755050.1, read as the reverse complement.
GGACCTCTGGCTCAGCAGTCGTGCTTGCGAAAACTCGACCTACAAGGCAGTCTTATCTAGTCATTCTCATTACTTACTAAATGTCATAATTTTCTAAATCACATATTTCATTAGTCATTTACAGCTGCTGATTGTTATTTACATTTAATAATAAAACTACTCTTGCTAGTAAACATATTTGTGTAGTAAATACGTAAGTTTTCTAACATAATGTAGCTACTTAAGTAGTTTAGAAACATATAATAGTGTTATTTACCGGGCATTGGAGCGATAGATCTAAAGTGCAGCAGGATGACCAGTGATCATGACATGAGTTTTATTTTCAATTGTTATAAATATCTTCAATCTATTATTTTGTTCGTGTCGTTCACTCTGGTACCACATTGTATTTTATTAGTCCAAAACTTCGCCACCTCCATGGCTTCGTCGGTGGCAGCAGCGAACGCCCAGGGTGCATGTCCTGGGACTCGGCAGGCAGGATAGGAGGTGGAGCATAGTTTGCGACACAGCTACAGTGCGGTTACCTCGGCGGATCAGCACCGTGTGATGTGGGATGCCGCTGCTGTTCCGTCGAGATAGCCCCTACTTTACGAGGTTGATGTTAAATCTGCCCACTTATTCCGCAGACGTTTCAGGGACTTCCAGGTGGTCAGAGGATAGTTTGTAATCAACTATTATATCATCATCATTATGTCAGCCCGGTTCCACTGTCAACAAAATCGCTCGCGCATCGTTATTCTAAATTACAAAATGGATTATGATGGCATTCTCACCATCATTTTGAATGTTTATGTATTAAAACAGTAATAGTTCATATTTTATGTCCATGGTGTATGTTAGTAGTGTCCATGGAGTTTCTTGACCATTTTTATCCATAGAAATCTAGCTTTGGAATGGGTAACTACTGTAGTTTCAAAGTTATTATGCCTCGTGGCTGGACTGTAGCTTCAACTTTTTTTTTGAAAACAAACCTGCCTGTAACTGCGTCTTTCACATAAATGTTTTGAGTTTGACATAGGTATCCCTACTTTTGTTATTTTCCTCAAACGCTCCTTGAAGAAGTGTTGAACATAACGTCTATCACGCAACGATGCATCATGTAACATCAAAACAAAGCCAACGGACGTCAGCTGACACATAAATAATGGCGTCCTTTAGAAGCTCTGAATCTATAGGGGGAAACTCGAGTGAAAAGTGTTGACTGGCCATGTCTGGGAATAACAGACAAGACAGATAATATCTTTTTGTCCTTTTGTGTATCTTCCGGAAGACTAATATTTTGTAGTTATGACAATATCGGAGATAAACATGATTAATTAGGCTCAGCTCGGCCAGGATCTACTTTCTCTGGATTATCATCTCATTTTGGGTGTGCCACATTAATATTTATGATACGAAAGAGAATATTGATAGTTCGGCTCTGCTTACTCGGAGTAGGAAAATGTGGATTATTCGGCTCACTGACCACGTCATTGTCGCGCCTGCACCAGCGCGCATTGGCTGCTTCGGCGTCTCTGTGCTCTGTGATTTGACTCTGCATTTACATACTTAACCAGTAGTTGCCCGCGACCTTCGTCCGCGTGAAATTATTATAAAAATGCTATTTTTCCTGCTTTTGCAACATTTTTCATTGATGCTCCGCTCCTTTTGGTCGTTGCGTGGTATTATACAGGATGCAATAAAATTCATGGGCATCCTTAAGAGGTCATTGTACTCATCATTATGAACCTTACTATGGGACCAAACCAGAAATTGCGAAAAAAAAATCAGCCGTTCCATATATTTTGACGAGTTATGCGAACATAAATGTAGGGAACAGCTTATTTTTTTTTCGCGACTTTATGTTTGGTCCCATAGTAAAAGTTGTTCATAATGATGAGTACAATGACCCCTTAAAAGGATGGCCATGAATTCAATTTCACCCTGTATAGCCTATAGCCTTCCTCGATAAATGGTCTATCCAACATTAAAATATTTTTTCAATTCGAAACAGTTGTTCCTGAGATTAGTGCGTTCAGCCAAACAAACTCTTTAGCTTTATAATATGTACTAGCGACCTGCCCCGGCTTCGCACGGGAGCAATGTAGATAATATACATACAAATCTTTTGTTAAAAACTGCATTAAAATCCGTTGCGCAGTTAAAAAGATCTAAGTATACAAACAGCGGGAGCGAATTTGTTTTATACTATGTAGAGATGAGTATAGATAAGAAAATATTGATTATTCGACTACCTACTTGCACGACATGTTTGTCTATGTCACACTGTCAAGGTGGTGATCTCCGTCGAGCGTGCCGGTCATTGCCCGGGGACCAAGGGAGACCAAGTGCAGGACACAGAGGGGTCGTGAATGTCTCCCTCGTAGCTTTACTCTGTAACACCACGAAGTTCTTTCTGCGGGCGAGGTCCGGGCTTTCAGCCAGACCACTCTTCTTCTACATCAAGTCTATCAAAGGTTCAGCACCGTCCTCCTGTCCTTGTTATATATTACTTGGCATTTACGTAATCCGTTTTTCTTCCTGTGATCGCCTGTCAACCGTCACGCTCAGTTACCTATATCTATGAAGGGTTGTCTGTAAAATTTGACTTATTTATTTATTTATTTAAACTTCATGTACAATAGTGGTACATAGGCGTTCTTAACCCACAAGGCATTCTGGCATTCTTTACTTATCTGTACAACTCTGATAAGTTGCTATTTGTTACGGTTTACAATAATATAAAGCATATCCCTACAGTGTGGTGTGCAGAGATATCGACAAGATCTATGGATCAATCACGGTTGCAGTCGAGTGGAGATCTGCTGTTGACTGTTTCATGTTATAACACGATTGTTCAAGTAATTGTCAATAAGTCTGACTCAAGTCTACATCAAACAAATGTGAATAATTGTACTAAGAACATTGTTTTACACTTTTACTTTCAATAGTTTATTAACTTCACGGTTTACCTATTCTAGAATCTATATATGTTTCTGTTTTTTTACATAGGGTGTAAGGGACAGCCCTCCACAAACTGACAGGGTGCATTCAGCTCCTTAGGAGCTGGAAATTCCCATAACATTCCCGAAATAATTTCATGTACCGGTCATCTTAGTATGATATACTGAATTCACCCCATCAGTTTGTGGAGGGCTCTCCCTTACACCCTGTATAGTATGAATATATTTTGACGTTACGACGAAAAGGAGCGGAGCATCAATAAAAATGTTGCAAAAACAGAGAAAATATAATTTTTGTAATAATTTGGTGCGGATGAATGTCGAGGGCAACAGATAGTAATAGGTACATAAATCTAGAGGTATTGTAAAGTCGGAAAAACCGTGCGAAGCAAATACCTAGTAGCTAAACCAGTAATTAAAATAGATTAAACTCAACCATTGTAGTAAATAAACTCATGTTAAAAACTTTCAAACTCATCATTATGTACTCGTAAGTAATGAAGTCATCAAATTAAGAAATAACCGGTTGTACTGAATATAAACAGAATGTTGATAAGTTCAAGTCTGTATGCAAGAACGTGATAGGTGCTGCAACTGATTGTGACTTAAAAAGTTTTAAGGAAAATGATCTGCCTTAAATACCACCTGCATTGGTATTTAAGGCAGATAAAACACTAATGCAAACTGCATTGGTATTTAGCAGTATGCCGAAGCGATACCGGTTGCGCTGTACCTGTTATTGTATTATTACGTCATTTGGCACAACAGTTTCTACAAACAGTTGCATGTTTTTTGAGATTATTTTTTATTGGAACCTCACTTTTAGAGTTCAACTATTTGACATTAACTGCGCCCTGTTGCGTGTTCGTTTTGGCGCTTAAATGACATTGACAGACATTTAAATCTAGTGATTTAAAATTCAATATACATTGTATATTCAAGTCCATAAGTGCAAACTGAGTCCAAACGCAATCAAAAGTGGCATATGGCTCAGGTCATAGACATAGGAGGTACATCACACCCACATTTCATTTTATGGTTTATTCCTAATCATATTGCCATCAACTGGACACAAATCCAAACTCTGGGCTGCTAGGTTCGTGGTGAAAACCCCAATATAACTTTCCCGACCCAGGATTTGTACGCCGGATATCTTGCTTAACAGTACGCTTGCGGCCACTAGACCAACGACGCATATAATAACAATGCACATACGACATTATCGTACGCGCAAACCAACGTCGGAATGCACTGACCGTAACAGTACCCACTCATCGTAAGACCTTCGGAGCCTGTCACGGCTATCAAACACTAGTATCGAGCAATGCGTATCAAAACCAATAGTAATAAATATGTAAAGCATGCCATTCTTTCCGTTTGTCACTTGTCAAGTGGTTAGATTCGTAGATATCGGTGTGATAGGCTCGACTGGATATCTTAAGGCTAGCGCAGCATTGGTTCAGATAGATTATCGCTAGAGCAGCCTTCGATTCTGATTTAAACTGGAAAATAATATCGGCCTAGTTTATTTATCAATCTGTTGGTATAAGTTTCGAGTCTAGCTCAGCAACGCTTGGAAATTCGAAGACTGTTACATTCACCAAACACTAGCTCTCATGGGTTTGCCTAGGTCCCAGCGATGGCAACTTTAAGCTGAATTTACTAACAGAGTATGTGGCTGAAATAACTATTCATTGACTTAAAACATAAATCTTAGTACAAATGAAATATAGATGGAATGCAATATGTGTGACAAGAAGTGTAAAACCAAATAGTGTTTATTATTAAAAGTTCATCATTAGATGATAGCCAAATGTAAAAACCTGAAAAAATGAGTTACGAGTTAGAAACCAAAAACCGAAACGACCGACTCTTGCAAAGAAGGTAGGAAATTGAAAAATCATTTTCATCATATGATCAAGGAAAAGTTTTATCATAGACTCATCACGACACTTAACCCAACCGCTGGGAAAATCTGTTAAGCTATGAAATTGTGTTAGGTACACATTAAGGAGTCGGTTGCAAGATTTTCCGCTGCCTCTGAGTACGAATGTCCTTGCTAGGCTTAGCCTAGTAACAGTTTTGTCACATGCATTATCCACTAAGCTAGGTATTCTAGGAATCATCTTATGTGGCTTAAATGCATATTGAAGTGGTTTGTAGGCACTTTGATCTTGAACTGCTCTTGTTTATTATCCCTCGTGTCGCATCACGACATTATCAATTTTATTGGCCTAAAATTTTGCCATTTCTACGGCGTCTTTAATGGCAGCGCAGACGTCACTGTGGCTGAAATTCAAAAACAAAACGATGAAGCTACAGTGTTACAGTTTCAGTCACGAGGCACAATAACTTGTGAAAGTACTGTAGTTAAGGGCACAGACGGCAGGATATTAGGTTGGATATAGTATGCGATTCTGCCCCGTATTCACACTCTGCTGCTTCTCGTCGAGGTAGATCTACTTTACAAGGAATAGTACTTTCTACAGAGGTTAGCTTATTACTGGTTTTGTTTCAACTGACGTGCAGCCAGTGGATTATGATATATTATAACATAGTGACTGTCCCAATGGTCTTTTGGTCGTAAGCGGTACTGCTAAGCATGAGGTCCTGGGTTTCCATTCCCAGGTCGAGTAAAGTGTTATTGGGATTATCCATCAGGAATTTCTGAGTAGCAGCCAGCTCTTTCATGGGACTTAAACATTACTAGCGAAATGGGGGTGTAATATTAGCAAACCTCTGCCTAACCCTTCTGAGATTACAGGCACAGTGTTATGTTTACTTTATGTTACAACACAGTGTCACGGAGATACGTTGCGAAACTCCCATGGCTCTCCGAGGCTGTTTCTATGGGATCTATGAACACAAACCATGTCGAGGTGAACAGTGTATGGCTGGCGACCCCAATAACTTGCAATTTAACTAACATGGCCTGTTATTTCAGTCGTGTGTTTTTTTTTGTGAAATATTGTTCCTACGATAACCCAGGTTGCAGACATTAGTGAGCTATCGTGATAAAAAAAGTTATGTCAATTTGCTTTGAGTTGCTTAGAACCAAAATCGTGTATGTTGGGGTCTGGACTCTGGAGTCGGCTTCTAATGTAAAAAGCTTGGCAGATGATGACGTAAGACATCCATTAGAATTTTCCAAGTGGAAACTACGCAATAGAAACAAGAATGTTGTTCCATATAAGACTTTAGGAGCAGGATTCTCTGCCGTCGTCCTGTGATCCTACTTATTGCATTAACTAATCGGCGCTTAGTGGGAGGCGACCGGCTCGCCGTGGGCAGCTCCTCGGCCCGCATCCATTTGTGGACTGATGACTATCGTCCATCAGCCGTCTAGAGCTAAATGGAACCGTCTACATGTATTGTCTTATTTATAAACAGGGCAGTAGTTTAGCGTGACAGGAGATGAAATTATGTATGCGGCATGAACAGAGTTTTGTTTCGTCAGCCTTTGTCCTGCCGTGGAATACTAACGTGTTGATGTTATTATTATAAGTCCCTTTTATTTTATTGTGTGTAGTTATTTTTCTTGAAAGTGTTCCTTGAGTTCATTTTGTTATGAATTCTACGATTATCCTAAGTCATCTAAGTATTGTTGATGCTTCTTAGCTGTTTGTCCCGTTTAGCAGCCTCTATCCATTTTGAAAAACATCTTATCAACCAACCTGTTAGATACTTCACATATGTAGTTAGATAGGCAAGTGTAGACATGTACCTATCAAACGTGTAAACACTGTGGTTAAGGTAACTATCAGAAATCTGTCAATCATTAGATGATCTAAATAACAATCTGAAAAAGATAGTAAAAAATATGTAAAATTTACTTCAAATATTATCTGAGATATCGTCATCAGTAGGTATTTGATGATGTCAGTCATGGAATTTTACTCAATCTCTATCAAATCATAATAAAAAATCATGATACAAACTCAAATCCGGACTGGGCTTAGTTCAGTTAACAAGTTAAAATGCAATAAATAATTGTGGGTTTGCTCATTACGGCGAAACTCTCCACTTGTTCGTGATCGAATTTTCACTGAATCTGAAAATTTAAGTGAAGATTAAGATTTATTTAACATTTAAGGCCTTTATATTTTTCGCTGCATCGTTTCTTTGTTAATTCCTTCATTGTGTTATTCTGCTAGAGCGTCCAAACAATCGCACGAAATCTACACCTTTATCTATAGTTACTCCTCAAGTAACTATGTATTTAATTGTTTATTGTGTTTCAACAGGTGCGCCATTGAATTGACGAACATAGACGAACTAGTAAAGATTCAAGACTACGTAGCTACCTTCTTAAAAGAAAATTTGGGGGCCCTATAGTCTGCGCATCTCTCATTGTATAGGAAATCGTGGCCAAGTTATACTGGAAAGGTACAGCTTTATGTGCCGCCGTGTGTATGTACCTACTGTTAGCGTATATGCATTTAACTAGGTATACCTTGGTGTTGGTGTAAACAGGTATTAGGCATTCAGTTAGGTTTCACTTAGTGTTGGTGAAAACGGGACCATGGCATTCTGGTAGGTCTCACTTAGTGTTGGTGAAAGAAAACGGACTTAAAAGGCATTTAGTTAGGGTGGTGTGGTTAGTTTAAATGACTCATACTTGTAGTTGACGCTTTTATAGTTCCCACGCTTATATTGTCATTATATTAGACAAAATACTACTAACGTCATAACTGCTGGCTGACGTGGGATGTACCTACCTATATAACGAAGGAAAAAAGGGTAATGACACACAGTCGACAGGAATTCCGCACGTTTTCCTCAATTGACCAATGGCCTCCCCCGTGCTCATATCCGTGGAAAAATATCAAAACATAAACCTAATGACATCTTCATTAAAATCTCGTTTGCATGTTTGGATACCAAAATTGTCCACTTCCTAACGCCAAATGTGTACTACGTAGGTACAGTCGACAACATGCGTGGAATTCGCAAATGTGCTCTGGTTACTGTGACGTTTTAAATATAATAACAGCCGGTGCGGGTCGACAGGCGAGGTTAAGCAGTGCTTACTGACATCGGTCCAAGCCTTTTGGTCCCGCCTGTCATTTGTAGATCTTTGACAGTCGCTACGGTTAGTCGGAACCTCGTAAGCCTGATAACCACTCTAACTATGACATGTAAAATACTGGTGTTCAGCATCCAGTTAGTCTGGTAGCCGACCCCAGCATCGTTCGGAAACGGCTAGGCAGATAATGTATTGTCAAGCGGTAGGTACGAGAGCGTGATCAGTAGATAAATAATGAGAATGAAAATACTATTGAAATTAAGATGATTAAATGGTTAGTTTAGGGAATTCGAATACTAATAATTTTCGTGGTTCCTAATTGAATTCTCATCGGTTAGTCTTACTCCATAATAAATTGTCAGCCAAAAAAATGGCGTTCGAAAATGTCGTTTTTGCAGGACGCATTTTTAGCGAACCATAATGATAGAAATTACATAGTTTGTGGATAAGTGGTATTATATGCCGTAAAATAGGTACTTTGATTTTTCAGTAATTTAATTTTTATTTTAATTTTTTTAGTGTTCTGGAATTAGTTTTTTGTATACTTGTGGTACTCGATGTATTTTCTACAATGCTTAGCGCCTCAAAACTATGTTTACATGAAAAACAACTTTTCTATACCTAAAATCAATATTTTCACCGCAGAAAACCCGGGGAGAAACGTGTAAAATTTTCCCTAGTTGCGGCTTATTTAATAACAGTAAAACTGACATTTAAAATAATCGTCATAGCATCATACCTATTTCTCTCGGCGTATGATTAATTATGGTACCTTTTGCATGGGTGCTGAACGAAGAAGGTTTATTTCAGATGTGAGTTGAACTAGGACGTTTTTGGCGAGTTAAATCTTTACTTATTCAAAGACAACGCACAACCTAGAAGCTTGAAAATTTTAACAAAAGTGCATTACACACAATGGGTGTAAAAATACCCTTATCGAAACCGAAAGCCCTTCGTTCTCCCCATGCCTGGGAACCTTCTAGTTAAGGAGATATTGGTTTTTTTTAATGTTGTAACTTACTTTAAATACCTCCACGCCCCCGTACCATTCAATGCATCCATCAGCACAATGGTTTGAGTGCGTTACATTGAGTCATACCGTGAATTTTTACCCCAAAAAATGCCGTTTCCCAGCAATATTTTTTCGTAAAAATCATGTACTTACTATTCGTCTACCAAAAATATTACATGTCAAAGAAACAGAAACGCAAAAAAATAATGAGGCAGTCTCTTGACTACTTCTTAGACTTTTACCAGAGGAGAAGAAGTCTCCATCAGCACATCAGAATGTGTCTACGCGTATAGTCCTAAAACAGAGTGTGATATTCCACGAACCGTGTGTTTCCGTAATTATTTATGGGACACGGTAGATGACGATGTGTTTATTTTGTGATTTTAGAGTAGGTAGGCTTTACAACCTACTATTATCCTACCTTCCTATTATTATCTGCCACGTTTACACGTGGCAGATAATAATAGGCATTAGTTTCACTCACGGAATAATATTTGTACTACACATTTTGATTGTTATGCTTTGTATCATTTGTCTGGAGATGTCGTAATGTCTCTGCCCTAGTTGTACCGCTTCTTCAGAGCTTGAGGCTCTGGGTTCGATTCCCAAATCGGGCAAAGTGTTATTAGGTTTTTTCATCACGGATTTCTCAGTAACAGTCTCGATTCAAAATTCGATTCGATTGGCCCGGTTGATAGCTAACTGAACTAAACGTAACTGGCAAAATGTTAGTACTATTCACTTCTACCATACCCTTCAGGAATTACAAGCATAAAAATAAATACATATAATACTTGTTATTATAGTACGTATCTAACTTCACAGCTGAAGCTATAACAGTTTCAGCAGCCGTAGCCTGGCCTGAGACTTCGTAGGAACCTAAGAGGTACTTTAAGATGAAGTTTAAGATTCTTTATGAAGTTTTCTTAGTGGGTCTATCCGAGGCAAATCAAATCAAAATTCGTAAATGTAAGATATTATAAAATAAGATATTATAAGATAGGTTATGGCTAAATAATAACAGCCGCTCGGATCGACCTTTAGGATAAGCTGTGCTTGGCTAGGTTGATCTGTGGATGGGTGACCACCCATTACATACCAAGTTTCCTCCGTGCCTCGGAAAGCACGTTAAGCCGTTGGTCCCGGGTGTCATTTGTAGATCTTTGAAAGTCGTTAGATAGTCAGTGGCCCAAAAAGTCTGACAACCAGTCTTACCAAGGGGTATCGTATTACCCAGTACTAACTGGGTTGTGGAGGTCAGATAGGCAGTCGCTCCATGTAAAATACTGGTATTCAGCTGCATCCGGTTAGACTGGAAGCCGACCCCAACATAGTTGGGAAAAGGCTAGGCAGATGATGATTATAAGATAGGTTAGTTCGCTACATTTTACACGAAAGCGTACAAATAATAATAATGAAGTTACTTATTTCAAAGCAATAGACACACATTTTATATTATATAACACAATTACTTACATACTAACACACAGTAATTCATATAGGCGTATCTTAATTCTTTATTTTATTTATCAGTTGTTTCGTCAGTGCGTTTCCGCCAGTCATCGAGTCACGCAAAAAGTTTTAACTGTGCCTATAGATAATTTTCACTTACGCACCTGAGACGAAAAAAAAATTTTCCTTCTGAAATCTTTGTACTTGATAATATTCAAGTACCTACTTATGACTTCATGCACCTGCCCGGGTCGACGACCGACAATACTAGGCAATAAAAATTGAAGAGTTATTGAAAGTAGCATGTGAATCATGGACTTTAAGACCATCAAGAACGACAAAAGACAGTCGCCCAAAATGTCCGCTGTTCATCTCTTCCTATTGTTTAGAACAAGCAGTTGCAGGATGAACTCCCCAGGAACATTTCTATCTGTTCAATAAAGTTAATCGAAGTACTTAAGCGTTTTCGGCGGTCTCTCCAGTTCAGGAGCCATAGCGCTAGATGACGCCTTTCTTTATGTCTGCTCCGACTTTCGGTATCTCGGTTCACTCGTGCAAAGCGATGGCGAAATAGATCGTAGTGTAAAGCACAGAACTAACACGAGATGGATGAAATCGGCAGGTTACGGGAACAATCTGCGACTCCCGCATTCCCCTTAAACTTAAGGGGAAGATTTATAAAACAATGGTTAGACCTGCTGTCTGGTATGGATCAGAATGTTGGGCCACAAAAGGAATGAATGAAAGGCATTTGCATGTGGCGGCGATGAGAATGCTAAAGGGGATGTGTGGTGTTACGCAAATGGATAAAATAAGAAATGAGTACATAAAAGGAAGTCTGAAAGTGGCACCGGTGACTGAAAAGTTGTGCGGTAATCGGTTGTCGTGGTATGGGCATGTGATGCGGAGGAATGAGGAAAATGTTGTGAGAAAAGTTTTGGGTATGAATGTGGATGGGTTTACGATTAGAGGAAAATCAAAGAAACGATGGATGGACTGTGTAAATAATGATATGGCAAGAAAGGAGGTGTTTGATGAGATATGATATGACATGCTGCGCCGACCCCAAATCAATTGGGATAAGGGCTAGAGAATGATGATGATGAAGTACTTAAGCGTTTAAACGTGCCAATGCCAGACAAGTTAAAGAAAAATTACAATAATTATTCAAGCAATTACTGAGGAACATGGTAATCTGCCTTATTAAGAGGTTTGGTGTCAGTTAGAAACATCTGGTTTTAACTGGTTTTACACCTTATACCTGCAACCTACGGTACCTATACACCGCGTGGTTCTAAACAGTAATTTGCGGAAACTGATCTGTTCGAGGCAGAAAATTGTAACTACTTATTATAAAAAAGATAAAATCGACTAAAAAGTCACGGTGTATAGTCGTATAGTTTTGCTTAGTCGGTAAACTGGCGGAGTTCCAAAGGTCATTCAAAGAAGGCTGTAATAAAACTTCATTTTATTTATTATAAATGGTATGAAGTGGCGAGACAAAAGAGTTCGTGGAAGGAATTGAGGAGCGGTGCCCAACAGTGGGATATGATTGTCTATTTTTTTTAAATATCTAGCTTTAAATAAAAAATACCTCAACCCATATTTCACCAGTTATCATTAAGTCCCATGGCATAGGGATCGGACCTACAGACTTTGGGCTACAACTAAGAAATTTCTGTTCGAAAACCCCAATAACACTTTGCCCGACCTGGGAATGAAACCCTCAGCAGTAGCGATATAGGAATTTTTCAACCTCACCTGGAGGTAATGTACTCTAAATACTGGAGATAGCAAATTTGACTCAAAGGAAACATTTCTTTATTTTTAAAAAGAAATAAATCTGCATTCAAAGATTTTCAAAAATTCTCTTGTCCCACTCGGGTATCGAACCGACTAAAATTCGACAAAACAACATCCTAAACTTTTATAATATCAATCGATAGGGTCAATCATATGGATCAATTCTAACAAACAAACATGATAATTAAAATGAAACAACAACCATGAAATCTAAACTTATAAACTCAATGGGATAAGATAAGGCACTTTTACTCAAAGATTCATCAGATTATGACTTTAAAGCATTGATTTTTACAGTCAAATAAATATCAACCTCTTCTATGTCCATATGTTTTCCTTTTTGACGATACATTCTAAGCACTGGAACCCTTACAAAATGTTCAAAATTGACTATTTAGAACACTGTCAACAGAGGCCTAGTGTACAAATTTAACAACTATTTATCAAAAACGAAAACACACACAATTTTCTTCTTATTCAGTTTATAAAATATCTTTAAAATTGGTCCAAACCTCGAATTATGACTTTTTACTGAGACTTATTCAGTCGGATCTGCAGTTGTCCTTATCACACCAATGGCGAAATCGCGCTCGCAGACAGCGACAGCGATAGTTTCTTCAGATACCCTATTTTCAAGTCACTCCGCCCGCATTTCCTCTTAACAATTGAAGAACGAAGATTTCAATTTGCACGTCTTTGTTTGTGCACGTTTAGATTCATGATTTTTCTTTTTTATATTCAATTTATCATGTTTGTTACAGAGATTTAATTCTTATGATTGACCCTATCGATTGATGCCATAAAAGTACAGGGTGTAATTTTTTCGGATATTAGCCGGTTCGATTCCCGAGTGTGGCAAGCGAATTCTCGATAATCTTTTAATGCACATTTGTTTCTTTTTATGATGAGAATGCTAAGGGGGATGTGTGGTGTTACGCGAATGGATAAAATAAGAAATGAGTATATAAGAGGAAGTTTGAAAGTGGCGCCGGTGACTGAAAAGTTGTGCGGTAATCGGTTGTCGTGGTATGGGCATGTGATGCGGAGGAATGAGGAAAATGTTGTGAGAAAAGTTTTGAGTATGAATGTGGATGGGTATATGAGTAGAGGAAGACCAAAGAAACGATGGATGGACTGTGTAAAGAATGATATGGCAAGAAAGGAGGTGTCTGGCGAGATGACGAGTAATAGAGAAGTATGGAAGAAGAAGACATGCTGCGCCGACCACAAATGAATTGGGATAAGGGCAAGAGAATGATGATGTTTCTTTTTATAAATATTTGAATATTTCCTTTTCGTTAAATTTGCTACTTCCAGTATTTTGAGTACTTTTCCTCCAGGTGAGGTTGAAAAATTCCACTCTCTATATATAAAAAAGAAAAATAACATGCTATCGATGGCCCTAGGAGAAATGCTTGACCCGTTGAGAGCGCTTATAGCGCTTACATTCGGAGCTGAATGCATTTCCTCCTCGCATTGTGCATCATTTACATTTTGCACTAAGACCTTTCATCTCAACGAAGTCATTGCACTACTCATACAGTATAAAGGGGATAAATATACCCTTAACATGCGTAAGGCACTTGTTCTCCCTGTCTTTGCGATATTTTTTTTGTTCTAGACCATACCTGGGAACCTTCTAGTTACGGAGATATTGAGGGTCAAAGTTATAACTTTTTCACAATTTTTTTTTTTAAATACATGTTTTTAATGTAAGATTTTTACTTTACACACCTCCACGACCCCCGTACTATTCAATCCATCCATCAGCACAATGCTTTGAGTGCTTTCCATCGAGGCTTACCGTAAAACGTGATTTTTCACCCCAAAAAAAAAAATCGATTCCCAGCAATAAATTTTGCGTAACGTTACTTAGTTTGATGTACAGAATGCTTGATTGACGGCTATGTGAAGGGTCTGTATACACCCTGTATACATAAACTCACGCCTCTTACCCATATTACCCATGGCGATAGGCATATACGTCAGAATGCCAGCTACGACCTTTACTTACTGCTTTCGTCTCGTTCTCGACTACGTACCACCACGTCCACGTGTCTATCTATTTTAAATGCTGTTTGAGCCCAGTAAGTGGCTACGTTTATTTCAGAGTTCAGATCGTCAAGGGTACGAGATTTTCTTCAGATAACACTCTTGAAGCAACAAGAATAAACCAATGTGGTACAAAATCAGGGATAAACTAACTATAACAGGGCAGTATATCGTCCTGTTACAAAATTATAGGTCTTTAACTATGAAATTACAGTTTTTTTCTCAATTTTTGTTTGGTTTGTAACTTTGGAAGTATGGTTAAATTTTTTACTAATTCCATTTTTATTGGATTTATTGCTAAATGACGTACCTTTTAGAGTTTAAAAACTGTACTAGTAGTTGCATATTACTTCGTAGGGTAGTGTGTCAAAACACCTGTTTGAATGTGCCGTCGGTTTTACTACTTCAAGTTGGTATATTTTTGTCATAGACTGTGTTTTGAGAATTTAAGAGTGCAATGCAGGTTTTTTCACTCTAATTCGCAGGTTCGATTTAATTTTAGAGGTCAGTCCAAGTGTTATTAGGTGTTTCTTGAAGGAAGTTCTCAGCAGCAGTCCGGACTTGTGCCCGGGTGATGGCAATAGGCTTGCCCTCTATTAAAGGAGAAAAAACAGAACGGGCGAAACACCTCTGCCAAACCCTTCGAGGACAACAGGTGTGATGTTGTTACATGGTATACCAGTCGTTGTAATTGGAAAAGTTGGTCATATACGGTATCAGGACACTAGCGCGAAAGACATTTGCGCGAAGGACACTTGCGCGAATCCACATGCGCGAAAAGACATATGCGCGCATGGACTTTTGGGCGATTAGATTTTTGCGCGAATGGACCTTTGGGCGCATAGACACTTGAGCGAATGGACTTATGCGCGAACGGACATCTACGCACTAAGACACATGCGCGAAAGGACTTATGCGCGAATGGTTAGGTTAGGTTAGCTGTAGAGTAAACATAACACTGAGGTTCTTCTAAATCGGAATCGATTGATTAATCTTTTTTGTACAAAGTAACAAGAATGTTCTATACATCAATATAGATTTGTCATAATATACATTAAAACAACTGAATGTCCTTAAAAATCGACATTAATGAAACCCAAAAGCTTGAACAGAGAATAAAATTATTTTGTTAAAAATCGATATTGTTAATCTATTAAACAATAATTATATCTGGCAACACTATTCATAGTAGATACGAAAAAATAATTTGACATGTCTCTCGAGCAGTGTTGCTACTTCTCTCGCTCTATCTCATTGAAAATAAGAAATAATATGATGTTATGTTTACTCTACAGATTAACCGTAGCCAGTCGCGAGTAAATCTAGTCGCGGAAGTGTCCTTTTGCGCAAAAGTTCATTCGCGCAAGTGTCCATTCGCGCAAGTGTCTCTGCGCGCATGTGTCTATGCGCGTAAGTGTCTATGGGCGCAAAAGTTCATTCGCACAAAAGTCTAATCGCCCAAAAGTCCATGCGCGCATATGTCTTTTCGCGCAAGCGGGTTCGCGGAAGTGTCCTTCGCGCATATGTCTTTCGCGCAAATGTCCCAGATCCGTCATATACAGCTTTTCATTTAGGTAATATTTTTTCGAAGAAAAAATTCATTATCGTTTTCTCGCCTTTTTCCCATTTTATTTGGTATTTGGGACATTTGCAAGAAAGACTTTTGCGCGAAGGACACTTGCGCCAACCCACCTGCGCGAATTTGCTCGACTTAACGTCATGGGTGTCGTTTTTTTCGTTACCCATGATGCGCAAAAGTCCAATCGCGCAAAAGTCCCATTCGCGCAAGTGTTGGCCAGGTACATTAACATTTATTACTATTAGCATTTTAACAGTACATCATAATATCAATTAGCTTCTTAAGTCTGAGCGCTATTTTATTGTTACTAGTTGTAATTAAATGTCTAGTAATAACGTTTTCCATTAAGATTTTGTTAAAAAATTCAGAAATTTAAATAAGTTTGTATATAAGCTGCGAAAATTTCTTAATTCACGTGATTCTACGCATACTTTTCCAATTGTGTTTAAAATGTTATATTCCAACTAGCTCCGGAAAGCACGGTAACTGTCAATTGTAGATATTTGACAGTCGTCACAGGTAGTCAGTGGCTCAAAAGTCTAACAACCATTCTTACCAATGGGTATCGTATTACCCAGTACTGACTGGAATATGGACGTCTGATAGCCATTCATTCCATGTAAAATACTGGTGTTCAGCTGTACCGGTTAGACTGGAAAGTATGATGTTATATTCGAAACTCTGGTTCGAAACAACTGGAAGTCATGAGACTCTAGCAGGTCTTTGCTCAGCAGCGGCATAACGCAGTCTAACTTATTAACTCAGACCAACAAAAAAAGCACACGTCGCCACATACTACGTAGTACGCTCATCGCTACTTACGTAGTACTTAGGACCCATCGCTCCTAAAAAGCAAGACAAAACAACAAAAAAAAGCCAAAGAAAACCAAAACCAAAAAAACCAAAACCTAACCAAACACAAACTACCATACCACCTCCAACCAAACCAACCAACCAACCCAACCAACCCAACCAACCAACCAACCAACCAAAACCAACCTAAACCATACTCAGTATGGTTTAAGTGTATGTTCGTTAGCGTGTATATTTACTTGCAGGAGCACAAACAAAATTATTTCTTTCAATAATTTAAAACTATCAAATAAAAGAGCAGTCCTTGGATTAGGGGAAGTATCAACCACCACTTTGAAATGAGATGAACACTTATACCCCAAACAACTTCGAAACCGTAGAAGCAATCTATTTGTCACAAAATACCTGTGTTTATAACACATGAAGTAATAATAGAGTTATAAATCAGCGCGCGCGCACGCTGACATCACAATGTTGTTACGTACATCTTAATTTCCTTTTGTCTGTCTGTCCGTGCACACTAGTGCTTTATCATTTTCCCTGCTATTTAGACCATTCACGTGTCGCATAATTCTTTATTTTACATCTTACAATGAAATATGGTATAAGCAATATGATGAATGCTTTTAAACATGGATATTGTGTATTTTTCAATTCATCATAACTGATTTGTATCGGTAAATATTTGCCGGTATATCGGTTTTTCTACGACTTCACAGTCTTGTCCTAATTGTATGTAACAACGTAGATTTAAAAATACATCATGTTTTTTTATTAATTATTCATTATTGGATACGGCAGAAACATATTGACTGTGTTATTTACCGGAAAATTTCAATATTCAGTAATATGAAAACTGTTGTAGTTTCCATAACAAATTTTTACTTGTTTACATTAGCATAACAGGCTTCATTTAACAGACAAGACATTTTTTTATCTCACCGCACCGGTTAGCTTAAAAGATTAAAATAATTGAAAAATTAAAAGTGCGAATGTTCTGAAAAACATACTAGTGTAAGTCTTTGTACATAGTGTAAGGGATATTTTGTTATGTACACGAGACGAATACCTAACATAATATTATAAATGCGAAAGTAAGTTTGTTTGTCATCTTTTTTCACGCCTAAACCTCTGAATCGATTGATTGATCTTGAAATTTGTACAGTGTACAGAAACGGACATCGGGTACCTTTAATCCCGAAAAAAAAAGTACTGTTCCCGAGAAAAAAATGGTTCTTATGATAATAGATGGCGCCACGTGTCTTTCGAATCATGATTTAATTATATATAGAAACTTAAGTAGTGTGTTAGTTTAATTGTCAAATTCTAAATTAAAGCGAGCGAACCCGCGGGAAAAAGCTAATACTGAATAATTAACATGTGAAAAGAACCAGTATAATATTGACAATGGTACTGCAGACTGCGAAACAACTGAGATATGGGTACGTACATACGTATGACTTGAAAAATATTTATGGAGTGTTATTCAGTATTCGATTCTCGTTGAAAACAAAATAATAATACATTACAATTTATTTCCATCCTTCAGATTATGCGGAAAATTTTAACTGCATTTATGCAATATGTAGTAAGTTTTTGGGAGTTGAGATTTTCCAAGTTTTTATAGACTCCTTTAAGGCAACACCCAACGCATTTTTCGTCGGAAAAATATCTCACTTGCGAGTATGAAGATACCTGATACGTATTTGTGAATGACGTAAAAACTTACAAGCGTGAAACTGTCAAGGAAAACCAAATACTACATAGTCTGCTGCCACTACGAGCAGGAAATAAAAAGATATCACACATTGTTATCGTGTGCGGATAGCTGTGGCACGCGGTTTGGCTCACAGCTGCTTGTTAAGATATTTGGGAAAGTGAGTGCTGGGCATGAAGTCCTGGGTTCTATTCCGGGTCGGGCGAATTGATATTGGGTTTTTCCTGCAGGAATTTCTCAGTCAAAGCCACGGAGGCCGGATTTGTGCCCTACTGATAGCAATAGGCTCGCCCCCTATTACATGGAACTTAAAAATTACTAGCGAAATTTGGGTGTACTGTTAGGTACACCTCTGCGATTAAAGGTGATGAGTAGGAGAGATTAGGTTAATGCATATCAATTTTTTTTTTCATAACAGTAAAAGAAGATCATACAATTAAACTAGCGTAACGCAACCCACTACTGGACGAACATAGGACCCGTCCAGGCATCGCCATAACTCTGTCCTTTGCATCCAGTCTGTTACAGCCACCATTTTAAAAACGGTCCACCCTACTACGCTTGCTGTTACGCGGTCTTCACTTTAGGGTTTGTTCGCTTATTACTAGTCCCGAGTCGTCGCACTACTATTTCAGCTCGCTAACTCCTTGTAATTCCGGCCTGATTTCAAATACCTCGGAACAAATCCAGATTAGATATGAAAAGAAACAAATGCCTCATCATGATCATCATCATCATTTCAGCCGAAAGACGTCTACAGCTGGACATAGGCCTCCCCCAAGTATCGCCACGTTGACCAAAAGACTAATGCCTCGGTAAAGCTGTAATGATAATCTTCTGCGCATGGTTTTCAACAAACAAACTAACGTTACCTTTTATTATTGGTTACAATCCAGCAGCATAGTGCGTGAAGAAGCATCAGCTGATAAGCGTGCCTTATAAGGATCAACTTGACAGTGATCCGTCAAGTCCGTTTCCAATCAAATTGATAACTTTATCGTGTAGCTACTCGAATAAATGGGTCATCATTAGATTGCAAACAATATAGTCACGCCTTCTGCTTTTGCCCAGCAGTGGGACAGTCGTAGGCTGGTATCTGGTATTATTATTTTACATATATCGTAGCCATGTTTGTTAATATGGGTTATTAGCAAGAGGTGCGTAATTGCGTAGTAGGTATCTTGTTCATCAGGAAGAAATGTGCATGGATGGAATATTATGAAAAATACACTAGTAATGATCAACACAAATTAACCCGATAAACAGCTTAACCTGCCTCCCTTTCGGGGAGTTCGGATGAACGACAAAGATAGACAAAACAAGGCATAGTGACTACACCTGCAGCCAGCTTGCTACTACAGTGTACTGCACTATTACTACGGCAGATGTACTATATGCGAGCACTCACACAGAATCGGTGCAAAACTATTTAAAGTTTTCTCATACAATTTATGTAATCGGGTAAACGGGTTGAGTAGTACCGCATAAAGGACGTTGACAAGAAGGCTTACAGGTTGAAATGGGATTGGACAATGAAGGCCCGGAGACGAACGGCGCCGCAAAGTAGTGGCGAGACGACCTGGACGCATACCGCGATGGCAGGTTCTCATTATGTGGGAAGTGGTTACAAGAGTTCTTAGAAGAACTTGGGAGCGGCCTTTGCCCAGCAATGGGGCAGAAATGGCTATTAAAAAGTTGATTCCCAGATCGATGATTTTATCTACATAAGCATTAACGAATAGCTACTTGTGCATCCTTCTTCAGTTCGCTGAACGATAACAAATAAAAGTGATTTTCACTAAATACTTGACAAGGCCTCCGTCAGACTAGTCCACGTTTTTACACGTAACCAGTCAAAATAAATAATATTATCAGCTCACATATGTAAATATTTGAGCACTCGGCTCACAATATGCTGATCTTGCAGCTTATATAAAAAAAAGCATTGTACAGTTGGTACTAGACGTTTAGAAACGGCGTAGCATGCGTAGGCGCGGCGTAGTCACGTGTAAGCACGGCGTAGGCGCAGCTAAGGCACGGCGTAAACGCGCGTTAGTACGGCGTAGGCACGGCGTAGCCAAGCACATCATCATCATCATCATTTCAGCCGAAAGACCGGTCCCGTGCATCTCGCATCCAGCGGATCCCTGCAACCTTTACCAGGTCATCGGTCCACCTAGCCAAGCACAGTGGCAAGCTATATTGCGTATGAACATAATGGACTCTGCTTATTGGATAGTGGATTTCTTTACGAGAAATCATGTCAAGAAGGCTCATTCTGAAGTTTTTGATTTAATATCCTCGGTTGACTGTATTTTACGAAATTTTATATCTAATTAATTGACAATGTTCAGACTCTTGACTGTTGCTAATATCAGTAAAAAAACATGGCGTACCTATACAGTTTAGCCAAGTATCTATGCACTTGGCTAAACTGAAATGCCTGGATCAAGAGTCCAAGACATGAAAAACGTAGTATTAATGTATATGTTACAAACAACTATGGTGGCATACATAGTGTGTGTTTTATTGTCATCCGTCATCATCATTAATCATATTTATTTTTGTAAATTGGTTTTACAAAACCCTTTTACACGTCACATAATTTTATGTTTTAAAACTAGATGGGGCTGGTTTTTCGTACTTAACTACTCAGAGAAGAAACATCCGAAACAAACTCGGAGGTCACTGTCTCTTTTAAAGTCCAGAAATTGGACAAGTCATATGAGGACAATGCAGATTAATGTCTGAGATGGTCTTTTGAAGAAATAACCACTCAGATTTTAGTGGACCTGTCCAGTCAGTGCAATCATTTGTCAGTGATCAAAATCAAAATCAAAGCATTTATTTCAAGTAGGCCAGTTACAGGCACTTTTGAATTGTCGATAGTGTAGCTCGACTCATAACCCTAGGAGGTGAGCGACATACACGACGAAAAATACCAAATAAAGGACATTTGGGCATAAATTACTCAAACTGCCAGACAATCGTAAAACTAACTAAACTATCTCGTAATAAAAATATGACCCACATAATCCTCATATTCACAGTAATTAACAAAAGTTAAAAAAAAATGTCAATACGACACAAGAAGTAAATACATAATGTCAAATCAAAAAAATACAAAATAATCATCATCATCATCATCATCATCATCTGCCTAGCCTTTTCCCAACTATGTTGGGGTCGGCTTCCAGTCTAACCGGATGCAGCTGAATACTAGTATTTTACATGGAGCGACTGCCTATCTGACCTCCACAACCCAGTTAGTAATAATACTTGAAAAAGTAAATAATGTGAACTAAATCGAAATAATTCATAATTATGTAATAAGTACTTGGAAAAGTAAACGATGTCATTGTGCATCATTAATATTATTAAAAAAAAATTGAAACTAATAAAAATACTCGCAGTTGTCGTATTATAATCACAAAATGATCCATTAAAGATTTAGCACCAGTTTAAAGTCTGTCATATAAGTACATAGAATATCAAAAATAGTTCGTGTATTTAAGAATACAAAGTTGCTCCTAGGTGCAAATTAGTTGGATCAATAAAACATGTTAATAGCAAAACACACATAAAATCTAGTTAAATATAAACTTGCTCATAATTGTTGATAAGTTCTGTACGCACTTAGTAAGTAGCCTTCGCATCTGCCTAGCCTTTTCCCAACTATATTGGGGTCGGCTTCTAGTCTAACCGGATGCAACTGAATACCAGTATTTTACATGGAGCGACTGCCTATCTGACCTCCACAACCCAGTTAGTACTGGGTAATACGATACCCCTTGGTAACACTGGTTGTCAGACTTTTTGGGCCACTGACTGCCTAACGACTGTCAAAGATCTAAAAATGACAGCCGGTACCAACGGTTTAACGTGCTTTCCGAGGCATGGAAGAAATTCGGTATGTAATGGGCGGTCACCCATCCACAGACCAACCTAGGCAAGCAAGGCTTAACCTAAAGATCGACCCGAGCGGCTGTTATTATTTAGCCACAAGCTCCTCAATTATATTATGATTATATTATTAGCATAATATTTATATAATTTTTTTCAAAAGAAAAGATGAAATAAGATTAAACAAAATTAAAAATAGAGATGTGAATAAAGTATGCAAAAAACTTTAATGGAAATGGACAGGACATTTGCCGAGAGAGAAAATACGAAATAGGACCTGTGACTACCAAGTCACAGGTCACCAGTTCGAACGAAGATACAAGCACCTCTGATTTGTCGGATTCATGTGCGAATTGTATAAGCTTCGGTGAACGAAAATATCATGAGGAAACCAAAAATGCCTGAGAGATATTTCTCGACGGCATTAATCCTAGTCAGCGGTCCAAGGGCGGCGTAAAACCTCTGACACCAGGTTAGGCACTAACCACACGACAAAGTACAGAGGTTTGAAAGAGATCTACACTCAGCATTGCGTGGCCAAAGGTTGAAGAAGAACAAGACACGAAAACGAAAAGAAGACCATGAAATTCATATTTTAACAGCTACGTTGAGCTCGTGGCTAAATAATAACAGCCGCTCGGATCGATCTTAAGGTTAAGCCGTGCTTGCCTAGGTTGGTCTGTGAATGGGTGACCGCCCTTTCATTACATACCGAGTTTCCTCCGTGCCTCGGAAAGCACGTTAAGCCATCGGTCCCGACTCCCGGCTATCATTTGTGTGTACGTGGCCCAAAAAGAATGACAACCAGTCTTACCTAGGGGTATCGTATTACCTAGTACTAAATGGGTTGTGAAGGCCAGATAGGCAGTCGCTCCATGTAAAATACAGGTATTCAGCTGAAGCCGACCCTAACCGGCTTCCAGTCTAACCGGATGTGTATATATAGTTGGGAAAACGCTAGGCAGATGATGATGATGATGATGATCGCGTAGGTGGCGTAGCGTCGCGAATTCTGTCCCACTGCTGGCCAAAAGCCTCTTCTCATAGAGAAGGCACGAGCATTGATCACCACGCTTGCTCTAGGCAGATTGGCAATTTCATACTTATGTTAATTATAAATTAGTCAGGGTTCTCTCATGATGTTTTCCTTCACCGATGTCAGTAATATGTCCAAGATACACTTAGGAAGCACCTACATATTTTGACTCATAATTGTCTATAATAACGGGAAACAATTAAAAAAAAAATGTTACTGAGAAAGAATTACACTTACGCACTTACATACTTTTCCCACGAGGTATTTTCCTTACTACCGAATGGAAAATATCTTTAAGGAAAATCTTTAGACATCACGTATGTAAGTAAATGGCCGTCAAAATAAACTTCACGTGTATTAAGATCACTTAAGATAAGTGTCGTCATAACATGAAGATAAACGAAATATATGTCAAAATTATATCAACATATGTTTTGTAGATCTTCGTTCTGATACACTGACAAACAATGACGAGGCGGCTTGATACAACAACAATAGGTACTTAATTTTCCGATACCTTTCTTCAAACTTCATTTAGCCATGCATTAAACCAATTAAATCTACTTTTAAGTGGCAAGTGACAATATTTTTAGGGTTCTGTAGCCAAAGACCGAAAAATGGAACCCGTAAAGATTCGTCCTGTCCGCCTGTCACGGCCCAACACTACTGTCCGTATGTCAGTCATTTTTAACTGACTTCAAAAGAAGGAGGAGGTTATGTATTCGGCCAGCATACTTTTTTTTCTCATGTATGTACACCGATTTCTCCGTGATTACTCGGGCCGATTTATGTGAATATTTTTTGATTTTGTAGAGGACGCTCTCTCACTTATTCACTTGGCTTGAGTAGTGTATGAAAAAGCTTCTGAAATAGGTGTTTCATTTTCTTTGTCTATGTTTATGATATGATAATCGCAAACTAACTTCTAGTTACAATGTATTTATGTAAGTGTATATCAGAACTAAAAAGGATAAACAAAAAAAATTTTTTGCAAAAAAACAAAAAAAAAGGTGGAAAAAATCTTTAGTTCCGGAAAACGGCGAAAGTCAACGATAAAAAACAAAGCCACCGACTTCCAAAAGTTATTTTTTTAATTTTTCGTTTTTTATCGTTTGATCGATCCCCCACCAGTATATCAGGCTTATTGATCACGATTATTATTAGTTAATACTAGGTACTCCAAATTCTAACCAATACTCTTATTGTTTCAGGAAAACGGAAGATGGAGAACAACAAAGTGCACATTAGCCACATCAGCGGCAGCGCCGTGGCGTTCAGTAATGACAACAAGTAAGTCTACTTTACTCACCGTGATAGCTTTGCTCCATAACTACGTAATCAGGAAATTAATTGTTTATCATCTTAATCCGACCAAAACAGTATTTTCGGCCGAAACCGAAACTTCGGCCGGTACGAAACCTTAACCGTCGAAGACCATCAAACAGGAAAATTCACCTCAGGAAATCAGTTGGATAAAATAAGAGTACTTAAGAGGAAGTTGGAAGGTGGAGCCGGTGACTTAAAATTTGTGTGGTGGTATGGGCGGATGCGGAAGAATGTGGAAAATGTCGTAAGGAAAGTTTTGAGTACGAACGGAGGAAGGACAAGGTGAGGAAGACTAAAGAAACGATGGATGGACTGTGTAAAGGATGATATGGCAAGAAAAGGAGGTGTCTGTTGAGATGAAGAGTAGTACAGAAGTATGGAAGAAGAAGGCATACTGCGCCGACCCCAAATAAATTGGGATAAGGTCAGCAGAATGATGATGATGTATTTTCTTTAATGCAAGATTCCATTGATCCGTCTTCGAATTTATTAGTTCGTAATCGTAATGCATCTTTATACCTACATAACTTATGTCAGATAACTCATTACATAATGCCTTCGTGGGAACAAAACGTTAAAGTAAGTAATTATGTCTGCGTTCGTCCGTAAGATTTTGTCTAACAATTTAAAAGATGTCTTTAACAAACAGTGCCTTGAACCCAAAGATAAAATAACTGTAAAGCAGTTGAGTTACTTGCGAATGTAAGAACAAGGATCAGGACCTGTTTTTCATACATTGGTAAAAATTTGGCTCAAGCAACATGACTGGGAACCTTGAATTCATTTGAGGTCACCACAGGATAGTCCGGTTAAGCAGTATTGCAACCTTATCGAGTCGAACTGCGAGTGGCCATCAAAAAAAATATCTAACAAACAAAACCAAAGATAAGCAACTATGCAGATGAAGATGATGATAATTTTCTGGATCTGAAACTTGTAATGATGACAAACAGGCTTTACGTAAAAAGGTGTTAAGCCATTTCACATCAAATGAAGAAGGATTCATGAGTGTCTTACTCCTCATCGTCCTTACCTTGTCCTATCTTACTGGGGGTCAGCACGGCACGTTTTCTTCCAATGTCTAACGCACAATCCCCTATTAAAACAATCCAGGATTGACATTTGTAATGAACCTACTCCTGCCCTTATCCCCTTTTAATTGTGGTTGGCGCAGCATGTCTTCTTCTACCATATTAATTGTCATCTCATGAGTCACCTCGTTCTAACTGTATCACCTTTAACGCAGTCCACCCATCGTTTCTTTGGTATTTCTTAAGTCATAACGTTCGTACTTAAACGACATTTACCTCATTCCTCCGCATCACATGTCCATGACAACTGATTGTGGTTACCACACTACTTTTCAGTCACCTGTACCGCTTTCAGAATTCTTCTTCAATACACATTTCTTATTCTATCCCTTCGCGTTTCTCTATATACTAACGCCTTTCATTCTTCTCTTTTGTGGCCCATCTCTAGGCCTTATGTGTATGTCTACTAGCATCGCCACTTGATATCAATTGTTTAAGTTTTTACCTGAACAAGCAGTTGCTAATTCACCGATTTATCTACATTTGTTGACTAATAAAACTTAGGTATTAT